>CM077011.1:98760676-108760676 GCA_039090855.1 Macrothele yani
TGAGGTGATATACGCGTAGAACTGTAACACTGTAATACAATGCTATAACATTATGCGTAGCACTGTAATACAGTATAGTGCTATAGCACTACAGTAGTGGCCAAAATTGTAGAAACCTATTAGAAAAAGTGTATTTTTGAAGTTTGATGGCTCATAACACCACATTTGTTGGAGTAATACCATACAATTTTACACTGACGGAAAAAAAAAATCCCAACACCACGAAAAAATAGTTGTAGAGGAATGAAATGGCGGCAATACATTTGTATAGATATATTTAATCGATAAAGGTTTCAAGATCACAGCTTAATGTAAGCGCGAGAAGAGCCATTTTAAATGTGAAATGCCGGTACATTAATAACCGGTGTAACCGCCAGAATGTTGAATGCAAGCACGCAAACGTTCATGCATTGTGTCGTACAGGTGCTGGATGTCAGTTTGTGGGATGGAGTTCCATGCCTGTTGCACTTGGTCGGTCAATACAGGGACGGTTAATGATGGTTGGGGGTGACGCTGGAGTTGTCGTCCAATGATGTCCCATACGTGCTCGATTGGTGGAAGATCAGGTGATCTAGCAGGCCACGGCAACATGTTGACACTCTGTAGAACATGTTGGGTTACAACAGCGGTATGCGGGCAAGCGTTATCCTGTTGGAAAACACCCCCTGGAATGCTGTTCATGAATGGCCGCACAACAGGTTGAATCACCAGACCGATGTACAACTGTGCCGTCAGGGTGCGTGGGATAACCACGAGAGTGCTCTTGCTGTCATAGGAAATTGCTCCCCAGACCATAACTCCAGGTGTAGGTCCAGTGTGTCTCGGCCGCAGGCAGGTTGGTTGCAGGCGCTCACCTGGCCTTCTTCTAACCAACACACGGCCATCACTGGCACCCAGGCAGAACCGGCTTTCATCAGAAAACACAACAGATCTCCACTCCGTCCTCCAATGAGCTCTATCTTGACACCACTGACGTCGCAAATAGCAGTGGTTTGGAGTTAGTGGAATGCACGCTACAGGGCGTCTGGCTCGGAGCTGTCCTTCAAGTAACCGATTTGTAACAGTTCTTTGTGCCACTGTGGTGGTAACTGCAGCTCGAATTGCTGCCGCAGACGCGGTACGATGCACCACGGCCATACGCCGTAATCGGCGGTCTTCTCTCTCAGTAGTGCCACGTGGCCGGCCGGAACCCGATCTTCTTGAGGCAGTACCTTCCCTTGACCACCGCTGCCAACAATCATGCACAGTGGCTACATTCCTGCCAAGTCGTTCTGTAATATTGCGGAACAAAAATACACCTTCTCGTAGCCCTATTACACGACCTCGTTCAAACTCCGTGAGCTGTTGATAATGGCTTCTTCGTCGTCATAAAGGCATTCTTGACTAACATCAACACTACGTCGAATCTCAACGATAACTAACGCTCACGAACGTTACAGCGCGTATTTACAGCAAACCTGCTTTGCATGTTCCGAGGGGCGCTACTAGCGCCACACGTATGCGCCGAGCGCGAAATTTGCATAGACGTCATCTTACAGATGTACGCTCACCGCCTACCAACTGTCGTTTATCTAACACAAACCCTTCTTGGTGTTGGGATTTTTTTCCCATCAGTGTATATCACTGGAAAGATAATTTCATCAAGAATGTAATGCAACAAAGTTTGTTCAATTATCTGTATTCTGTGAAAAGTTATAGCTAAATACCCAGAAAACGGAAGCACAACTTGCTTAGGTTGATATGAAGTAGCTTCCCTTCATTTGAATGTAGCCAATGAGCATGAATGTTCAGAGAGCCAATCAGGTCACAGTAGGATTCAGCTATTGATGGCATGTATTGGAGCTGAGAGGAGGACATTTGTCACTGTGTTATGTGATTGCTATCAAATTTTTTTTTATGTTCTTTCATTTAGTGAGCTTGTAAAACGTAATAAAATTAAAGAACGGGCGCAAAGAGTTGGCTGGTCACCCAGAAAGCGATGTAAAATAGTACACTGCTGGACAATTGCTAAGGACAGATCATAAAACGGCTATATAGCGCATAAAAAAGTAAGTGTGGTTGGATGCCAAGTGAAATAAAATAATGTCAGAATGCCAGGACATCACGAGAAAGACAATTTATTGTGCTCTGAAATCCAGAAGGCTTTGGAACGTGTTCAAGGGACAAACAGGCCATTTTGTGCAGAATACGTAAACGTGAAAAAATTGCAATTACCGTCAGCAGGCGTTCCGGCGTAAGATGTCAACACGGGATATGACCACCATGGAGGGCGATTCAAGATTCCACAAGTCGTATCATGCTTTGCACAACATTATCAAGCAGCTGTTGGGGTAATTTATCCCATTCCTCTGTCAGTGCACGGATGAGGGTGTCCTTGTTTATTGGAGGGCATTGACGACCAGAAAGACTCCTCCCCAAAGCATCCCACACATTTTCAATGAGATTCAGATCTGGAGAACGTGCTGGCCATACGAGGCGTTGAATATCCTTGCTCTCAAGACACTCCTGGACAGCGACTGTTCGATGACATGTTGCGTTGTCGTCCATGAAAATGAATCTATCACCGACAGCACCACGGAACATGCGAACATGAGGTAGCAGAACATCATTAATGTATCGTTGGCCAGTCATAGTCCCAGTTGGAAGCACATAGAGGGACGTACGGCCATTGATCATGATGCCAGCCCATACCATGACACTACATGTCGGATATCGGTCCCTTTCCTGTATGTTTGCTGGACAATATGCAGTACCACTATCACGCCAGATCAGTTGTCGTCGACAATCAGACGATAGACTGTATCTACTCTCATCTGAGAAGAGGACAGCAGACCAGTCGTTATCAGTCCGATTGCGATGTTGATGGCACCATTGCAAACGGGCGGTACGGTTACGTCTGGACAATGGGATGCACACAACAGGACGGCGGGCGTATAATCCTCCTTCATGCAAACGTCTGGCGACAGTTTTTCGGGAGATCCGCTTGCCAGTAGCGGCCATAAACTGATTTGCTACCTCACTAGCTGTGCTGCGCCGGTGTCTTTTTGTTGATAGCACTATGTACCGATCTTCTGCAGGTGTCGTACTGCGAACACGACCTCCCCCGTGACGTTTGCTACACTCTCCATTTGTTTGAAATGATTTCCATAGCCTTGAAACAACACTGTGGCTGACGTCGAACTCCCTGACAACATCTGTTATTTTTCGCACTTCTTCAATCTTGCCAATAATACGGCCACGCGTAAAATCATCTAGGTGATGTCGGGAACACATACTGAAAATTGCAAGTTCGTCAATTGATTATTTCCTTTTCAACTTTGCGTTTGAACAACAACGGTCAATACGCGTCAAATCCTTTATATCTCTTATCAGCGCTATGACGTCACGAACAAGTTCGGCAATCCAAAATTTGCATACGCACAACACGTCTTACTGTATCCCGCACTTAGGCTAATTTCCACATTTTCCTGCCTTCCATTTTATGGTTGCTATCGTTGCTATTGTCATGCGACCTTAGCAATTGTCCGGCAGTGTACTATTAAGTGAACAAGGCTTCAGTTATGAAGAAATTAGGGGAAACGTTAGTAGAAACTTAACCAAAGGTAGCATTTCAAAATTTTTGAAGAGGTATAAGGAGACTCAGTCACTACAAAATCATACTGGTAAAGGCAGGAAAAGGTGCACAACAGCAAGTGATGATAGAAGAATTAAGAGACTGTGTGTCTAGGTGACAGGAGAAAATCATCTGGGTGAATACAAGATTAAGTGGCGCAATGCAATGTGAAATTGAGTGCAAGGACAGTTCGGCGCAGACTGCAGCAATTTGGTCTAAAAGATAGAATTCCACGAAAAAAGATATTTTTATCTCTCAAACAAAGGGTGAAAAAGATTAAACTGGGCTAAAACCCATGTTAACTGGACAGCGGAACAACAGGACTGTGTTATTTGAAGTGATGAGACCAAAATCTCCCTGTTTGGTAGTGATGGCATAAAATACGTAAGGAGAAGAATCGGAGAAGATTTGCATCCTGATTGCATTACATGTACCGTGAAACACCCAGTTAGTGTTACGATCTGGGGTTTTATGACATCAAAAGGTGTATGCAGAATTTGCATGATTAATGGGAATATAAATATCCAAAAATACATATTAATGAAATACTTGAGCCCAAACTGAAGCCTTCCGCGTGTGATCGTGATCTTTTCCAAGATAATGAAGCATTTATATTTCAACAGGATTCAGCTGCATGTTATGTTGCTGCTGTGTGCAAAATTAGTTTCAAGATAATCATATTCCACTGCTGGAATGGCCTGGGAATTGCCCAGACCTTAACCCCATCGAAAATCTATGTGAGCCGAATAAAGAAACTTATTAGTCAAAAGCAACGCAGAAATAAAACCAAATTAGTAGAAGCAATAATTCAATCTTGGTTTCACATTAAAACAGCTGGAGAACTAAAAAACTTGGTTCACTCCATGGGAAGCCGTTGTAATGCCGTAATTAACACTAAAGGTTACTCAACAAAGTATTAACTGACATGGTGAGAATTTTTGTATATTTCATTTTTTCTACGTGTTTCAAATTTCTCCTTCATAACTGCTGTTCTAATACAATATCCTTCATGAAAGTTATTGCATTACATTTTTGATAAAATTATCTTTCCTTTCATATATAATTTTATATTATTACTCCAAACAAAAGTGGTGTTATGAGCCCTCAAACCTCAAAAATACACTATTTCCATAAGGTTTCCACAATTTTGGCCGCTACTGTATGTATAGTTACAGCACTATCTGTATTAAGCATAGTGCTGTAGCACTGTATTACGATGTTACAGCACTATGTATAGTTTCATCTACGTTGTGCAACGTTTTGGTAATGTACTTAATGTTTCAGAAGCTAAAGATATGTACGCACTTTTTTCTTCAATTGTAGTGTATAATTTTGCATATTTCAGTGCATATTTAGTTATTCCCTTAATTGCATATCAATAACGGGAACTACTTTTAACGAGAACACATTTTTATGCACAGCGATGTTCGTGTTAACGAGGTTCGGCTGTAATTTTGGCGAGGTAACCATTTCGAATTTTATTGCTGTTTTAAAAATTCCCGCAATTTAAAAGTCTCAACAAAGTGAATATATATTGTATGTTGTAAAAATTTTTACCGTGTTTCTATATTGAAAAAAGTGTAGGAAAAGCACCTTGACATTTTCTTTTGGGTAAGCGTCATGGAAGGAAGAAAAACCTTATTTTCGTCCACTCTGTGACAGGAAAATGAATCTCCTTGACTTTTCTGATCTACGGGAAATGATGATTTATCTCAGGGAGATTTCCAGCTTCCTTTCGAGGTGACGTAACTACTCTTTCTAAGTATTCCTCTGAAGGAATTTATCTCGATCAAGCGCTCTGTCGCAAAAGACTGCAAATCACGTCCGGCGCTGTGCCGTGAATTAAACCCTTGTTTCTGTAAACAGTTCTTGGTACAGGGAAAAGAATAAAAAGCTTTTCCTTTTATCACCCTTTCTTGATTGATGTACCATAATGTCACGTCTTCCTGTATACCCCTGATAGGAAGCAGCATTTTACAAGCATGGTCATATTTATGACATTATCAGACTACCAAACGATATATGGAAAATTTGTTCCTGAGATCCTGAAAGTCGATAAGATGTGATAGAATCGATATGCAATATTTAAACATTCTCGTACAACACTGCAAATAAACCATGCGGTAATAATTATTTTTCTGAATGTGTTTATGTTTGCAACTACTACCCTAATATGAAACCACTGTAAATCACTACAGCGATCACAGAATAATACTTAACTTGACGAAATATGTACTTGCTTCACCGTAAAACTTACTTTAGATGTATCCTTGATAGCTTCACTTCGTTGCAATTGTATAAAACATAAAATACCGTATTTCCCGGTGTCAAGAACGTACACAAATTTAAAAATGCGAAATTTTGAGAAAAAGGAATAAAAATAAAAACAAGGTCTCAGCTCTTTCATAAAGATTAAAAGCAATAAAAATTTTACCTCTACCTATAAGGAAAAACATCTCGGTCATCTATATCTTCAAATCCAGAAAAGTCACATGCATATCTCTCGCATCATTTTCATAATCAGGATCGTCAATACTGTCCGAAGTGTCACTGTCTTCAAACAGAATGTTATCTTCTGTGCCATCTAACATATTATTGATGCCACATTTTTTAATAGATCTAACTACTATTTCTGTCTTCACAGCATTCCATGACTTTAGAATTTTAGGACGCATTCGCACATCTGTGCAATATTTGGCCTTTTCAAACGGCCTATTAGGGTTAGGTCGTGGTGTGAGGCCCGCATCTACTGATTCCACTCTTCTCCCATAAATGTGATACCACATACACTAAGACACCACCTGCTTTTCAGCTACGACTGTGTGAAAAGCTTTTCAAACAGGCGAGATAAGTTTGTTTACACGTTTTGGGTAAAAACCTATTAGAGTGGCTCTTTTGACCTGCACCCCATATGTGTGTTTCGGTCTCGTATTATAAACCACGTGCTTTATCATAAATGCATCCAGCGACAGCGATGCGAAGAAAAAAAACCCATTAGTATTCCCATGGTGTTTCACGACGAAGGCAGTCTTGTTATTAATAAGGTCTACCGGCAAACATTTTATCATAGATAATCTTCCTCTGGGGTTAGTATAGACCCAGGAGAAACGTAACCTTCGGTCTGCAGAACGCACAGTAAATTTTCGAGACTTATTTCAGGAACAAATAGCGTCCACGATGCCGGGAAATATGGTAATTATGTTAATTGAGCTCTAGGAATAATACTGTAAAATAAATCGTACTTGCTGAGTGCATTATTTATGTATTTTTTGCAGGCGGATATCCTTATTCAAACACACAGTAAATGTTTTTGATCGCAGAAAGCATCAGCTGCAGAATATATCTCTCTATATTGCTTAGACACCATACGACTGTTCTTGTTTTAATACAGCAATTAATAAATAAATCAACAATTGTGTTTCAAACATCAGGAACGCTTACAAGTCAGACTGATCAACAATCAAAAACAAGTGACAGTAATCAAGTGCTCGTAATGTAACAAAGCTCGTGATAACAACTGCTCATAATAACCAGCACTTGATCTAAATGGTGCTAATCATACAGTCAAAATCTCAACTCTTATCTTCAGCTTTCGATGTTTTCAAATTGCTAAACACAAATTCATCGAGAGGAAAATGTAGCGTTCAGGCTGCAAAACACCGAGAATCAACCAAACTTTATATAAGACACAAACGAAAAGGTAAGACTAAATTGGAATATACGTTACAAGAGAACATCTATTGCTTCTGCATTTCCTTGATTTCGGGCATCTCCAGCCTTTGTTTCATGCTCTTTGGAGTTTTCGTATAGGCCACTTTTGAGTGATTTCCTGACATTAAATAACAAACAAACAGGACAAAAAATTCTTATGAACCAAACTTGATAGCTCGTGATGCACCCGCATTGTTCGAACTGATAGGCTCAAAACAATATCCCAAATCACCATCTGAAGAGTGCATCATGTCGCCATGTGACAGGAAGGACAGCGTAACGTATTCAGAACCATCTAGGGTTCGGCAGGAGCCGTTGCCACAAGAGTTCTACTGTTTACCTAGTGGAACACTTTACATTTGCTCTTGGGTTTTTGTAGTTCACAGTTTTAGCGCTAGATGGAAATATATGGACATCTTAGCCGGCCATTTAAATATGTGGACATCCTCTAGCTGGCATTTGCGCCCATTGACCTCCAGCATGTATTCATTATTAATGGCGTATTGCGGCAAGATAATTGCCCATCCCTCAGGTCCCACCTGGCCATTTCCTGGTTACAAGAGCATTGTAGTGAATTTAAAACGCTTCAAGAGCAGTTGAGAAGCCAGATTAAAACCCTATCGAACATTAATTTTTTTATAACATCTGTTGACTTTTATTGGCATATAAAACCGATATTGTCTACCTTTCACTCACCATCGGGTGATTTTTCAAGACCGACTGATAATGAAAATCAACAGATGTTATATTAAAGTTTATTAATTTGGTGTATTTGTACTCCTTGATTATTATTTACCATCGAACATCTTTGGGATACTGATGAACAGGCTGCTTTGGCACGTGTCCCATAGACTAAAGACCTGAGTGAATTATGGAAAACATTGTAAGGGACACGGTTGGCGATACCTTCAGAACATTTTCACAAGACCGTGGAATCCATACCTCGTTGTGTGGCAGCCGTCGTTAGGGCAAGAGGTGGCCCAACGCATTGCTACGCTGGTATGTCTAATACAATGACACTTGAGTGTGCATATACACTGAAGAGCAATTGAATTAGAGACAGCTGGCGTCATGCAAATGTGGCGCTGTGGGCGGCCGTGTAAACAGAAACGACATAACGTATGCAGCGATCCGACAATATAAGGAATGATGCGGCAGGAATCGGTAAGAGTCGGACGCAGTATGGGTAAGACGAAGAATCTAAGCGCATTTGATCGTGGGCAAATTGTTGGGGCCCAACGAATGGGTCACTCCATCTCGGAAGCCGTGCAGGCACTGGGATTTTCACGAGCCACTGAGTCACGGGTGCACCGTGAGTACATCGAATCCGGTAAAACCATCCCTGCAAGGGCCAACTGCCAACTGCTGTGGGCAACAGCGCGTGGATGAGCGGGGTCATCGTCGGCTAGATCGCATTTTAACAGCGGATAGACGGGCCACAGTGCAAGAAATCACTCAGCAATTTAACGCTGGTGCACAAAAACGTGTAATCAGCCACACCATCCAGAACCATCTCCTCGCTATGGGGTACGGAAGCCATCGTCCCACGAGGATACCACTGCTTACCGCACATCACAGGGTGCAAAGATTAGCATGGGCGCGGGAACATCGCCACTGGACCCTAGACATGTGGGGAAATGTTGCCTGGACTGATGAGTCGAGATTCACGTTGGTACATGCGGATGGCAGGAACGAGTACGGCGCACACCACAGGAAGCGATGGATCCTTCTTGCCAGCAGGGTACTCTTCAAGCTGGTGGGGGTGGCATTCTCGTCTGGGGACTGTTCACGTGGACTGAAATGGAATTCCTGGTACGTGTGACATCGTCCCTGACAGATAAACGTTACCGGGATATCCTGGACTACCATTTGCTCCCGTTTGTGCGTCTTCAACATCCCACTGGGGACCTCATCCTGCAACAAGACAACGCACGGTGCCATCGCTCCCGAATTGTATCCGAATGGTTGGATGAACGCTCCACCGACGTGACCTCACTTCCTTGGCCAGCTAGGTCACCTGATCTCAATCCCATCGAACACATCTAGGATGCCATCGAGAGAGATGTTCGAGGCTCTGACCCCCTCCATCAAATCTTCGTGAACTGTGGGAGCTTGTTCAGGGGTCGTGGATCCGTATGGCTTCCCAACGCTTCCGGTGTCTTGTCGAGTTGATGCCGAGACGAATCGCCGCCGTCATAAGGGCAAAAGGTGGTGCTACACGTTACTAGACAGGTATCTCTAATTCAATTGCTCTTCAGTGTATAGACTGCATGGGCACAGCATATCTGTTCGCCAGTACGAAGACCATGCAATGGAGTAAAGGAAGTTATTTTCTGAGTTTCAACGGAAAACAATTATTGGCGCAAGAAAAATATCCGGACAACAGCACCCATTGTTTTCAGTTAATTGAGGGATTGTTATCTCTTTCAGGACCTCCGTAGTGAAGATGTCAAGAAAATCCACCCCAAACGTGCCGAAAAGGAAAAATACGACATCTTAACAGTTCACGTGAATGACGGTTGGTACGTAATGCTCGAGGTAACAGTCTGTACCCAATCTCTTAATTAGCTATAGATTACAACCAGGCCGAATAGACAAACGCTTCCGGGAACACAGTCCAGTAGACATTCTTGCTGATCTGCCTAAACAGTGGGTAACCTATTTATGAGCCCACGTTGACAAACCTTCATCGACATCTCCGCTTGCAGTGAACACGGGAACACCGTGAGTGAATGGAAAGTAGCCGCATGGTTGGATGAAGTTAGGTTCCGGTACCAAGCTGCCAATGGACTGGACAGTAAATGACGCAGTGCGGAAAAACAGTGGCACTAGATGCAGTCATATTGTACTCTTGGATAGAAAAATGCAGTCTGCGGTATCGTGCTATGGAAACTGTTCTCATGGACATCACTTTATTCCTCATTACATTTTACCATACCCTCGTCTCCAGATATTACCTGGGCATTGTTTCACACCAAGTGTTGCCTTTCATGTTGTCTGTGTGTCCGGGTGTCACTAGATTCTTAAAGAAAGAAGACATCCCATGTCATCAGGCGCACACTGTAGGGTAATGGTTCGAGGATCATATCGAAGTATTTCGTGTACTCCCTTGACCACCGAATTGTCCCTACTTGAATCCCATTTAATATTTGTGGGATGCAATGGTACACAACAATCGATGATCTACGTCCGTACCTTGGTCCGAGGTGTCATTCTGTCCAGCGGATACATACTATCTGAGGACACCCTCCGCGCCCTAGTGGAGTCGATTACACGTCGGGAGTAAGGTTTTATCAAAGCAAAAGGGGAACGTAGGCAATTCGGTAGATGGTCATAATGTCGTGGCTCATGATTTGAAAAATCATATGCATGTCTAAACTGAAGACATGATATCGTTGGAATGGAACAAATTTATTTAACTGTAAGGAGCAACTATTGAATTTTTGTGCCTGTAGAAATTCAGAGTTACGTGTTGGAACACACGGACGATCCGATCGAAAATTTTAGTAGTTCAACAACTCACGCAGATACATGTTGTTTAAACGTTGCTTTTCACGTTAGCGTCTAATCTCAAACCTGTGAATAAAGAGTTTTTCTTCCAAATCCTTCGTACCAGATTCATGAATTATTGGGTTGGAAAGAAAGGAAATGTCTGCAAATGCAAGACAAATTTAAATGCTGCAGCAGCAGCAAGAGATTGCACAGTCTACGAGGAGGAAACAGTGGACAACAGCACTTCAGGAAAGGTTCCGGCATTTCGATGCTTGAGACACCAGTCTTGAAGACAATTTGAAGTCAGGACGTCCAACGACCATCAATACTGACACCTAGGTCGAAGGTGTGACAGCGAACCCCGGGTAAATAGTGCACCACAATTGGCAGCTGAGGTGAGGCCTTTGCAATCGGCCATCGTTCGTTACTTACACCAGCTTAGGTTCACTATCAGGTGCCAAGGAATGATTCCCACGAATTCGCACTTCAGCAGGAGAAAAAATGTGTGGCTCTGTGTTGTAGATTGCTTTCAAATTCACAGGGCGTTAGGTTTTGGCATCGTATCGTCACAGATGATGAAAATTTATTACGTTATCCTACGACTGGTTCCCAATAGTTGAGGCCACTTCAGGAAGCACAGTCATTGTTGCTAGGAGGGCGGTTCAAAGTGAAAGTCACGCTGGGCATTTAGTGAAACTGTGAGGGTCCTGTGCATTGGGAGTTGGTGCTAAATGGTCTGGCTGTGGACGGGATCCTCGAAGTCCAACAAATGCAGAGGGTCCATGATGCTCTGCGCCAACACTGTCCATGGCTCATCAATAGAAAAAGGGCGTTATTGGAAGTGGATAGTACCCCAAGTCCACCAGAGCTGTCCATGATGCTCTGCGCCAAGGCTACCCATTCTCATCAATAGGAAGCTGGCTTTGCTGCAAGTGGATAATACCCCAAGTCACACCACTAGAGTTGTCTATGATGCTTTGCGCTAATGCTACCCATAGTTCATCAATAGGAAGTGGACGTTACTGCAAATGGATAATGCCTCAAGCCACTCCTCCTGAGTGGTCCATGGTGCTTTTCTCCAACGGTACCTAGCGCTCATCAATAGTAAGCGGGAGAATCTGCAAGTGGGTAATGCCCCAAGTCACAACACCACAGTTGTCCATGATGCTCTGCGCCAACGTTGCCCATGGCTCATCAATAGGAATTGGGTGTTGCTGCAAGTGGACAATGCCCCAAGTTACACCGCCAGAGTTGTCTATGATGCTTTGCGCTAATGCTACCAATGGCCCATCAATAGGAAGTGGGCGTTACTGCAAGGGGATAATGCTTCAAGCCACACCTCCTGAGTGGTCCATGATGCTTTGCTCCTACGGTACCTAGCGCTCATCAATAGTAAGCGAGAGAATCTGCAAGTGGGTAATGCTCCAAGTCACAGTACCAGAGTTGTCGATGATGCTCTGCGCCAACGTTGCCCATGGCTCATCAATAGGAATTGGGTGTTGCTGCAAGTGGATAATACCCCAAGTCCCAACTCCAGTGTGGTCAGCCGAAAACTGCAGAAATTGTTAAGGGTTAAAATATTACCCAATCCTCTATTCAGACCCGATCTTGCTCCATCCGGCTACCACCAGTTTTGCACCATGGCCTATTTCCTACAAGAACAGCACTTCGCTTCAGTGGTGGATGTGGAATCTGGCATCAGAGAGTTTCTGCCCTGGAAAACTACCGAGTAATATCGCCGTGGGGCCCTAGTGAAACCATGGGCTATAGGAAACAACGGCCTCTACTTTGCAGAATGAGGTAAGCGTGTATGACTTTCTTGCATCATTAAACTTTTTAGCTGGAAACGGGAAGCGTTTTCGACCCGCACTCGTCTTCCACAAAGTTTGCGAACTGTTAAGCAACACGAAGTTCCGCTGATGGAGCAAACTGAATTATTCACTCTAACAACTTTATTGTTCTTATTGAATCAATAACACGTGAACGAAACAAATGAGAACGTAATGCTCGCCAGTTTGAAAAACGCCACATAAACTTATTTCCATTTAAGATTCATATTTCCGTCAGATGAAGAAGAGGGAAAAAAGAAGTTGTCCATTTAAACTTTAAGCATCAGCAAATATTTAAAACGAACTCGTTTACGACTTTAAATTTCATTCGACATTTGACTTTCGAAAGATGTATTAAGTTTCGCGACGTTCATTATTTGAAACATTTTTTGGCATCTTCATACGACAAGGTCCTCAGAGTAAGGCTGAATTTTTTAAAACTTCGTTGCCTTTTTAATGAGTTTGCGAGAGAACACAGCAAGTTCAACGTGTTTGCTCTTTGCTCGTTAAAAATTTAATTTTGCTAAAAAAAATATGTTCATTTAAAATGAATTCGGAGAAGATTTTTTAGTGCACAACGAAAATGAGCGAGTTTAATTCACCTTTCGTGAGGAATCGGGAACTATTCCTGGACATTTTCGCTACATGCATCAAGGAATACGAACGAGTATGTGATTTAATACACCCCTACAATTAAATTGAACAGAAACTTCAATCGGAAAAACAAACCATTATCCGTAATTCAACATGAAGAACAAACAACAAAGACCGAATTCTTCGTCGTAATGAACTAGCCTTTGGAATCCTTTCCCGCATGGAAAAAGAAAAAGTCAGCAAAAAAGAAAATGAACTTTCACAACCCTGAAAAGATCTGCGCATAATTTAAAATATGCAACGTGAACAGTGTTCTTCATACCGCATAAAACCCGTTACAAAAAGGAATAAATACACTGCTCGACACAGAAAATGTCACACCAGGAAGTATTTGTCGGAGTGCCATGGAAATTGGCGGAAAGTTGGGTTATGAAAATGATTACAGTTTCGAAACGTGGTAGGTGAGGAAGATAAAAGAACAAAACGATTCGGCGTAGCTAAGTTTGGACATCCTCACATAGGCATGTGGACCATTGCATCGGAGTGATCTCGGTGGCGAAAGCACGTGTGATATACGGGATGTCACATACTACTGACATGATGTAGATGGCGTAAGAATATGTAGGAAAACCTAGGCTCCAATACTCTACCGGCTAAACCCGCGGAGGTGTTCTCTAAATCATAACATATGGCAACATTATATATATGTTATATGTCACGGATATCCTTCTTCGACTTCACAATTACTATTACCTCCACCACGCGACTGAAATCAGTTGTGGATCTACAGTAGCTCCACACTTCGCATGGTGTTATTTTTTGTTGACGTAGGACTACGTCTAACCCCGCGGATAGTACGGGGCGACTTACGGCCGACAGCCTGTGACAAAAATGCGTCCCAATTGAAATCATTATAGCGTTAAAAATACATATCGCACACTAATCGTGTTAGCACATTTGTAAACAGCATTTAGTCCAATTCGCGTACAATACAGTACATCGTGCGCGCGAAGCTTCCGTCGCTCCCTGTGCGCGGGGAGATGATGCAATATTTTTGGGTGTGCCGCCGCGTTTGACTAAGTCTATCTCGGCAACCGTGACCGCAACACGACTGTGCGTTTTAAAGCCCTCGACGAGATCTATTCAAATATACGAAAAACATTTCGCAGTGGTTAGAACTGACCATTTTAATTTTTTTCTTGTGAACCGGTGAATACTTATGGCAATATCGCGATTTATCTGGATAACAGTGAGTGCAAAACGACAATGCGTGGTATCGTTTTAAGGCTCTCGATGAGATCTATTGAAATATATAAAGAGCATATCGCAGTGGTTTAAACTAAAATTAAAAAAATGTTTTTGTGTGAACGGGTTAACATTTTCGACGACGCCGCGGAATTTGCAGAATGAGCGTAAGCAAAAGTGGAGCAAATCATAACGAGAATCAAGAGCAAGTGATGAGGAATGTAAAAGCCCAAGAAGACAGAGCACCCCATTGGGTAATTCGTCTGTCGATCTGTTTTGTGTTCACAATGTATCCAACATTATTTGTAAAAATTATGTAAGCTACTTTTCGTATCATAGACCTGTGTTG
Organism: Macrothele yani; assembly: GCA_039090855.1. Lineage (NCBI taxonomy): Eukaryota > Metazoa > Arthropoda > Arachnida > Araneae > Macrothelidae > Macrothele > Macrothele yani. The sequence continues at coordinate 98,775,510 of CM077011.1, forward strand.
GCTATAACAAATTAAATAAACGCTTTGAAACCATACTCCACTGGCTCATTTCAGCTCTCTGATCTGCAAGTCGTAGTCCTACGTTCCAAAATGACGGCTTAATCAGAACTGAGCCTAACTGTATTTCTTTTTTTGCGCGCTAATATAATGGTTCTATACGTCTCTGATATTTCATTACATTAGCCTTCTCCACCATCCAAAAAATATACTTTTTTGTATACTGATTTGGAAATGAATCTCCTTTAAGTCAGTTCTGATGTTTTGGCCTTTCTTCAAGGCGATGCAAAGACCATTTAATGGGCATGCATTGAGTTGGAAAGAAAGAAATGTTCGATGACGAAGTACACGAAGTCTAAGCCCCGGTCATGCGCACATTAGCCACTGAGATTTCGCACCGGCACACCGGCATGACATCAGCAGGTAGGTGGCTTAAGTCAGTGCTAGTTAGCCGTCAGAAGGCGAAGAGTGTAAGCGCCATCCAACATGAAAGTGGACAAGGAGCACATCCGCCATTGCATGCTGTATGAGTTTCGCAGTCCTAGCATCCACGCAAGTGCTGTAGGGAACATTACGAGTGTATACCCCAATGTCATATCATTAGTGCTGTCGTTGGTTCGAATGGTTTCGAGAGAGAAAACTTGACCTATCGGTAAGTTCCAATGCCCGAAGACCCGCAAGAGTGGATATGGACATGCCGAATATTGGGACGGACCCACTTGTGACCATGCGGAAATTGGCTGAAGAATTGGAGACTACCCACACGAGCATGATCACGCACCTGCGTCATGATACCGCACCAACTCGCAGTTGAGCAGAAAGCAAATTGCATGAGTGCATGCGTTTCCCTGCTTGCACATGACCAAGTTGAACCGTTCTTGAACCACATAGTGACAGATGACTAGAAATGGGTCTTGAATGACAATGTCAGCCCCCGAAAACAGTGGTTGGGCCCCACAAGAGTATCCCAATCCAACCTCCAAAGCCAGGTTACACGCAAGATCCTACTGTCTGTTTGGTGGGATATGCCGGGTTTCGTGTTTCTTTGAGCTGCTGCGGACAACGCCACTATCGCCACCGATGTGTATTGCCGTCAGCTGGACGATCTGCACGCATCGCTCACGCCGAAAGGAACGGCCCTGCTGAACCGCATGGTCGTCCTAATATACAACAGGATGGAGCGAGACCTCACACAGCACGGGTGACCTATCACACGGTCAGAGACCAGGGCTGGGAGCTGCTGCCGCACCCAGCCTGTTCCCCGGACATTACCCAAAGCGACTACCACTTTTGCCAATCGCTGCAGAATTTCCTGGACGGCAGCGGTTCACCAGTCGGCACGATGTCGAACGCTCACTCCTTTGCTTCCAAGCCGCCACACTTCTACCGGGACGGTATCTAACAGCTGCACAGACGATGGGAGCAGGTCGTGGCAAAGGACTTCGACAGCATTTTGGGATGATTTGTCCTTGTGGTAATTAGCACTTTTCTCTTGCCTTGCATTTGCAGATATTATTTTATTTGCAATCCAACATTTCCACGTATCAAGGGTTTGCACCAATACAGAGAAAAGTTGCGGCACCTTTCTCTGACACTTCTTACTTCACTGTTGTCCGAAACCTTAGGACGAACACATTTTTACCTGTATAAGAAAAGCAATAAATGATCGCAGCCAAATGGGGTCATAATTTTGTTGCCGTCGAACGAACACATGAAAAAGCACAAAAACTGTTACAAATGACGCATAAATTACGCTGTAATCAGTGTTTACGCAAAAGTTATAAATTTCCGAAGGCCATAGTTAAAGAATGGATATACAATGCTTGCTGATAACCAGGGGAGATCGTAAAGATTTAGTTTTTCTTTGATCGTAAAAGTTTAGTCTACCAGCATGCCGTTCCTGCACAAATTAATGTCAATGCTGAGTACTACATTTCAGTCTTGAAGCGTCTTCAACGACACATATCGATTAAGCGACCGGAACCGACGAGAAAGTGAACCCTACACCATGATAACGTCCGCCCACATGTAGCTGCTTGTGTTCAACAGTTTCTTAAGAAATGCTGTATTGAAATCAAACCACGGCCTGCCTACAGTCCTGACCTCGCCCCGTGCGATTTCTGGTTGTTTCCACCAATGAAGGAGAAGTTCCGTTACGCAACATTCAACACTAATGCTGGCGTTATTCAAGCTGTACAGGGTCGCTAAAGCAGCTTCTACGAAATGCCTTCGCCACGTGCTTTTTTTTTTTTTTTTTTTTTATTGGAGGTTTAACGACCACCATGAGCAACTCAATGGGCTATAAGCAGTCGCCCGTCCCTAATTTCGGGTCACTGGTTCCAGGGAAGGGCGAGAGCCAGTGCCGTAAGACAAACACAACATCCATGCCTCACCGGGATTCGAACCCGGACCCCGTTCGGACGAATGATCAGAGGCCATCGCTTAGACCACTGCGCCACCAGGGCGGCCCCACGTGCTTTGAAAAGGGGAATGAAAGATGGGACCGTTGCATATCATTCGAGGGAAGATACTTTGAGAAAGAATAACATATATTTTGCTGAACCTATATGTCTCCATTTTGTGTGATGTTACTCTCACTTTTTATGGAACGGCCGTTGTGGCTTTCTTATCGCATGATTCCAAGGAATCAAAAAATCGTAGACTTATGTAAGAATCAAAGGTATTTCGTGCTGAGTTGTAGACAAGTAGATTTGAAAGCTGTCGAAGCACATAACTTTTCTGGAGCAGCCAAAGCACGTACACCACACTTTAAATTTCCTTTTAAAATACGTAGGATCTAAAAAAAGGTATTTATTTACAATTTAAAAATATGGTAGATAAAAGATCTGGCGAACACTTTCGCGACCAATATGGCCGCATCATCAGGCCGCTGAGTGAAACTAAATTAGAACGGCACAAGGTTAAATAGTGACAGATAGGAGCACAAGCAATACATATTATGTAAATGCACACATAAGTCATTGCCATTCACTTCGAATTGTTAAAAATTCCATATAATCATTCAGATTCTTCCTCCCGTGAGAACTGCAAAATCAGGTCTCTCCAGGTAGAGGGAATGTATACAGGCTTGTCTTCATTACAGCATTTTGGTCCAAATTTTATAATATATAGAATATCGGTAAAAAGCATAGCGCGTTTATTACAAGCAGTCAATAGTAAGTTCGCATTGTCCCAATCAGGTGTTAAGTCTTTTTCAATAACAGTTTTTGACAATGTCGAAGCAGCAGATTCCTTACGGATGGCATATCTGTGTTCAGCTCAGCGAGTACTTAGGCTTCGAAAGGTCGAGCCCACGTAGCAAAGATCTGCCGATTGTCCATTCCTGTCCACTAGAGGGATGTTATACAATCCAAAGGGGGAAGTAGGTGAAACTACGTCTCTATCACGTCTAATTAATGAAAATAGGTTTAGGGTTTTAACTCCGAACCCAATAGAGTATTTTTGACATGTGTGTTTTAATAAAGAGACCACAGATTTCTGGTTGTCCATGCTCCCCACATACTTAATTGTGGGTACATTTCTAGTCAGTGTTGTGAAAGTTTTCCGTTTATATTGTTGAACAAGTCTTTGAACATAACCAGCGGGGTATCCATGCATATCAGCAATCTCAGTAATTTTTCTTAGTTCTAAATTTCGGCTATCAGAAGTTGATGAGTGAGAAAAAGCTATGTGTACAAGGAATCTAAGTGCTGAAAATTTGTAGGGGGTTGGTGTATATGAATTGAAGGGAATAATAACCGGGGTTGTGGCTAGTTTTCGATAAACCGAAAAGTCGAAATGTGAGTGGTCAGAAGTGTGGGAAACCAAACAGTCAAGATAAGGAAGTGACCCAGATTTCTCAATCTCAACGGTAAACCTTATACCAGGGATGATGAAAGATAAATTCGAAGCCAAATTAAATAATTCAGGGACAGGATGAGACCAAACAAGAAAGACGTCATCAAGGTATCTAAGATATAACGATGGTTGAACGGAACAAGATTTTAGGTAATTATATTCCAGACCTGGAAGCAAGATTTCAGCAAGAACAGGGGACAAAGGGGAAGTTATATTTGCCCCCTCATTCTGCTTAAAGATAGTCTGTTAAAATCGGAAGAAACACCGTTTCATAACAAGTTTCAAAACTTGTACGGTAGTATCAATTTCAGCAGCAGTATAAGAATTTTGAGTGTACAAGATCCTTTCAATAAGAGTGTAAACAACGGAGCGAGATACATTGGATAATAGATTCACAACATCTAACGAAGCAAGAATAAACTGAGTTTCAGGAAATTGACAGGACTTAGGTCAGTGAAATTCTATTTTATGTATGTGCAAATTAATTAAAAATGAATGATGAATAAATGCTGTTGGAGAGGATTTTAGTAAGGGAGTGCTTGATCTCAGGTCTTAAACAACGTTTGGATGGCTAGAAGATTTGGACCTAGAGTGTTAGGTAGGAAAGATACAAGGAGGTGAGTTAGAGAAAACTGAGTTGCCAGTCAGTTTTTCTCTTCATCCATATGCCACAGGGTGAAAGGGTTTTATCTATGAGTCCCTAGATGAACAGGGATTTAAAATCTGTAGGCAGTGGAGAAGGAAAAGAAAGTATCCCACCACATGTGTGGTTTCTCTGACACTAGACAAATTCATTTTATCTAACCATTCTTTTAATACTCGCCATCTACAGATCCAAACTATAATATTCACCCCAGAACACATCATAGGAGCATTGGTAATTTTATAGTACGTGCTATTTAAATGTTTTCTAAAATATTTTTCCAAATAAAAAAAACTTTTACGAAGTATTTTTCTTAATCAACAGTAGGTAGCTAATTTGTTTGTTTCAAAGATTCTGTCCAGTAGTTTGCTGAAATGCAACACAAATTAAACCGATACAAATGTGACTACATTAGAGCCAATGTCATCATCATCTACACCAACATTAGTTTGAATGGTTTGTGTCATTTCACGAGGGTTGTACCGAAAGTAATGCAAAAGTGGGCATAACGTTTTCATTAACTGACAGATGTTCAAATTGCACACGTTGTTTGAGTAACTCTTCCTCTATAGTAACACGTGTTCTTCATTGCAAGTTCGAAGGATAAGGGTGAAAGTCTGCTCGGATCAGCTGGAAGCGTTTGAGGCCAATGAAGACACGTTGTTTTCGATCTGGTGACAGGGCATGAAACGTAGGCGCATCTTTACGATCCATAAACGAAGAATCACTCCATGGAATGGCGTCACACCTCTTCACCAAGGCCTTGGAAGTTCAAGAGCCAGCTTTCAGCAAGGAAAGTCATGGTGACTGCTTTTTTGGGATCACATGGGTGACATTCTTCTTGAGTTCCTGAAACATGGTCGTACCGTGACCAGCGAGCGGTACATTGAGACACCCAAGAAGCTTAGAGAAGCCAAAAGGAGGAAGAGACCGAAAAAGAATCTAAGAAAAATCCACTTTCACCATGACAATGCGAGACCACACGCATCTTTGCCAACAAATTAGACAACTCAGTGGCCCCCATCCACCGAACAGCCCAGATCTGGCGCCCTCCGACTTTCACCTGTTCAGTCCAATGAAGGACAGTCTCCGGGGACAACGATTTGGCAACCAGAAGAGGTGAAAGTGGTGTGAAGAAGTGGGTAGAACAGTCAACACCTGAATTTTTTCAGAGAAGATTACAGAAGAGGGTTCAAAGATGGCGCAAATGCATCGCTTGTGATGGAGACTATGTTGAGCAGTACCTTTGTATAGAGCAAGCTTACTCTACCACATGTGCAATTTGAACAACCTCTGTCAGTTAATAAAATGGTTATGTCCACTTTTGCATTATTTTCGGTACAATCCTCGTATAAAACTCATAAACTAGTTATATTTTGTAAGAAATGAACCATGTTTGTATTGGTTTGAATTTGAACTTAGGTGTTGAATAGAAATATGTGTAGTATTATTTGAAATATCAATAGATTTGAATGCTCCTCGGTTTTGAGATTACATCCAGTACAACATTTAATTTGCATTATGGTGCATATTTCAAGCAAAAGATCGAATCTACTTATTCTTTTACGTGTTGTCTACAGATTTCACGCAAAAATCTCTGGCCACACTGATCGCAGACTACGCGGGGTTAATCTCTGACCACAGTTCATCGACATTGCGGGGGGGTATGTAGGTGTTCTAACTCGACTGTTAATGATGTTCTACTCGTTGTCCATTGGGGAGATGTCTGGAATTGCGCTGGGAAAGATAGCACATGGACAGCTTGTAGTCACCCTCTTATGATGTTAGAAGTGTGCTGAAGGGCGATATCTTGTTTGAACTGGGAATAAGGGATACCACGGACATACAGCAACCAAACGGACTGCAGAACCTGATAGACATATCGTTGTGATGTCGTTGTACCCACTATGGGTGCGAGTGGTGAACGGCTTTTGGAACTGATAGCATCCAAAAGCATGACACCAGGCTGAGGGTCTATTCATGGATGGCAGGAACATATGCCCGGTGACCACGTCGTCTACAGCTCTTCAATTGGGATCGTCGACGTTGAGACAGAAGCGAGCCTCGTCGCTGAATGCGGTATCGTTCCATTCGTCCTACCGCGCATGTCTGGTGCAGTACCATTGCAACCTTGCTGGACGTTGTTATGCAGCGGGTGGAAATTGTCGCAATGGTTGACGACACAGTCCTTTCTACACTCTCAATCGACTATCGTCAGCGCTAAGTCAGAAGCGAAACTCATCTTTGAATATGGCATGGTTCCATTCGTCACGCTACGCATGTCTGATACTGGACCACTGCAACCTTACCCGACGATATGCTTGGGTGAGTGGCAGTCATTGCAATGGCTGGCGAGGATGAAAATCTGCCTCACACAATCTTCAATACACAGTCCGTATCAATAAGTGGATGCGCATAGCTGCCTATCCATATCGTCGAGTATTTTACGCTGTTGAGCTGCGTACGACAAACAAGATTCATTCCCAAGTGCTCTTAGAAGTGGGGATACATGCCTCTGAAGCAGTTCTTGTATCACTTGAATAAAGGCCAAATGTCAGCACTGAGTTAAACGGGATTCACTTCCAAGTGTATATATACGTAAGGTTTCCGAAAAGTAAAATAATGTATTTATGATTTTGATAACGGGAAGGGGAATGAAATAAAATATTACAGACTGAGAGAACCAACAATAATGTGCAAAGAGAAAGCTCATGCAAGATGTGACCCTACTATAGATTCACCACTCATTCCAATTGCATGCTGGAGTGTGCGATCGAAAAATTGACAGTGATGTTATTCGTCTTTTGGAAGCAAAAGGTACCTCTTCAAGTGACATTCACCGTGAACAGGTTTCTGTGCATAGAGAAAAGGAGATGTCAAAGAAGCAATTGTGGTTTTGCAATGAATTCTAAAAGCATTGTGTTAACATCAAGGATGAACACTGGACAAGAAAGATATCAACCAGCCAGACTAAAATCAACATTCCGCGCATTAACAGCATCGTTATTGCAAACAGGCGAGCGAAACTCAGTTAAATTGCACGGAAGATCAACTTGTTGAATTCCACAGTTTAAAAAATTGTCCACGATATCCTTGGGTTTCGAAAAGTGTGGCCCTGTTTGTGCCTCTAAAACTGACACAGAAACCCTAACCGAAACTCATGGGGATGGAGCTAGAGGCTCGGATGCGTTACAGTGGAAAAGAAGAGGATTTCCTCGATCGGATTGTGACTGGCGAAACCGGGGGATGGTTCCTCGGATTCATAAAAAAAGCTGCTCCTCGGATTCATAAGAATGAAAGAGGATAAGATATTGAGATGACCCTAATAAAGAATTGCAGTAATAATTCTTAGAGTAATAATTATCAAATATTCGGCAAAGAACTATCATTAGCTTGGACTAGCATTCGCATTTGGAACTACACTGCTAGCCACACAAAATGCAACACCAAGAAGAAAGCATCCGATTGGCCTGAAATTCGCAGCATGCGTTGCCCGCGAAAGGACATGCAAACGCTTCGCATTGCAGGGCATATGCACATCATGTGCGCCCGGCATGCCACCGAGAAGCACTATAAGATGGGTGCATAAAAGGCGGGGTGTAAGTATATTGTGCTGCCCGACCTGTGCGTGGGAAGCTTCCTGATGCCTCGTCTCACAATACGGCAGTCATTCCAGCACGTTTCGGAGTTCGACAGAGGACGAATGGTGGCTTATCGCGACAGCGGTTTATCGTACTGAGACATTGGCGCCCGTGTGGGACGACATTCAGCCACAGTAAGGCAAGTAGGAATTCAGTGGGTGCAGGAGGGACGTACGGACAGACGTGAGCGATTGCCGCATCCGCGGCCCAACACAGAACGAAAGGACCGGCATGTTGTGCGGCGGGCATTGACGGCTCACACAGCCACATCACGAACGTTAGCGCAGAAATTGGGGTGTGCTGCTCAACAACCTGTGTCAGCACGTACCGTTCAACGTAGTCTGCAAGAGCGGGGACTTGTCACACGGCACCCATGGCTCCGATTACCATTGACGTTACACCACCGGCGAGTGCGGCGGCAGTGGGACTTTAAACGCCGCACCTAGACTACGAAATGGCACAAAATTGTCTTCTCCGACGAATCCCGCTTCTGCCTGCAACACCACAACACCACGATGGTCGGATCCGCTGTTGGCGGCACCGCGGCGAGAGACTGTATGACGCCTGCATTATGCATCGCCATACCGGTCCGTCGCCTGGCGCTATGGTTTGGGGCGCAATTGGATATGACATCCTCACTCCTCTGGTACGCATCGCCGGTACACTCAACAGTCACCGCTACACCTTCGACGTTTTGAAGCCCGTAGTCCTCCCTTACTTGCAGGATCCGCCAGCGGACACGTTTCAACAGGACAATGCGCGCCCTCACGTGGCACGCATCGTGCAACAATTCTTCACGGCCCACCAGGTGTCACTGCTGCCGTGGCCCGCCTGTTCTCCTGATATGTCGCCCATCGGGCACGTCTGGTCGCTGATCGGCAACCGAGTGGCCCGGCAAGCACCACCCGCGGCTACGCCTGATGAAATGTGGCCACGTGTGGAAGCAGCCTGGACCGACATACCCCAAGCCCGCATCCAAAGCTTCTTCCGTTCGATGTCGCGGCGTGTAGCAGCCGTTATTGCCAGCCATGGGGGCCACACGAGCTATTTTTGTCTGCGTGTTCCGCAATTTGCTCGGGCCTGTAAGTTCAATCGTTTCATCTTTGTAACTCTTGTTATGTGTCCAGTAAAGATTGGCTTTGCTATCTCGTGTCCTTCTTGGTGTTGCATTTCGGGTGGCCAGCAGTATATTTGGCTTGGGCTATCATTTGTTCGGGGCATCTCAAGAATTATCTTTTGAGAAGGCACTTCGAGAGAGATGAGGAAGTTGCTTAGGAGGTGTGCTATTATTTATTGGGTTTGGGTACGAATTTTTTCTGCAATGTTATTGATAAGCATACCAAACGTTGAGAGGAAAATCTTAATAAATTCAGAGATTACGCGGGCAGTAATTCGAATACACTTGATTCTTCATGTGTAATTTTGATTTCCTCTGATTAAGCGTTGTGGAGAACACAAATATGTTTTGTTACTTTTCGGAAACTCCTCGTACAAATGAGAATAAAATCCTTCATGCCTTTTCTACGTTTTCACCAAAAAGATTAGTTGTACACTCAAAAGAAATGACGACGGAACAGCATGAGAAAAGAGCGAAACCACAGCAGAGAAAAGTGAAATAAAACGGCTGAGAACGCAGAGAGTTTTTAAAACTAAACCTTTGTTCTTTCGGAAACAATAAAGATTAAAAGTAACTCTCAGATTCTCATTAAATGAAGTCGTCAGAAAGCTTGAAAATGAGAAAGGAAGTATCCTCTGGAGTAATAGAAAGTGAAGATTAATTATCAAAACTAGAAAGGAAGGGATGAAGAAGATAAAAATGTATGAAAAATCTCAATGAAAGGGGCAAAAACGAGAAAGGTGTTGCAGACAGAAGATAAGAAAGAATACGCATAAAAAGTGAAATGAAATCCCTGGAACAAGGACGGAACTCATTTCGAATTCCACTCTATGGTAATTCAGCAGGAAAACTTAACCAAGAGTTTCATTTTTCATTCCTTTGACTTTCAGAAAACTAAAACTCAGAAAAAAGGAACATAACTCTGCGGGAAAGATAGGACGAAGAAACATCACAAGTCAAATTCTCTCAAACTGTGATGAGAGGGAAAGCGAAGAAAATCAAAACGTAAGGAAGAGGACTGGAGTAACTGCAGCCTTGTGGAAAATGGATCAGGTTTCGACTACCTATAACGACTGACCTTGACTGACCAGGAGTCGTTATCTTGTGGTGATGTAACAATGGAAGATTCAGAAAAAGATCAAGAACAGACCGATTACGTAAAGACATTTTTTGGCTGATGAAAACCAGGAATTGGCTGACTCAAAGAAAGTAGTCTTGTGCCCCAAACAGCTTGAGATATGAAGTAGGGAGGAAATTAATTGAGCAAGAAATGGAAAAAATTGTGCACCTTAAAAAGCACCAGTTGAAATCGTATAACTAACGAAATAGAAAATAATATTGATAACATTTTAATTTTACTTCATGAAATCTGTGAGACAGGTAAATTACCTTAAGACTGGTTAAACTATACTTTCAACAAAATACCAAAGAAACACCATGTGGAGACTTGGGACGATTTTACACTATTTAGCCTGATGATTCCCAAGCTCAAAATGCGTTAAAAGATATACACTGAAGAGCAATTGAATTAGAGATACTTGTCTAGTAACGTGTAGCACCACCTTTCGCCCTGATGACGGCGGCGATTCGTCTCGGCATGGACTCGACAAGACACCGGAAGCGTTGGGAAGCCATACGGATTCACGATCCCTGAACAAGCTCCCACAGTTCACGAAGATTTGATGGAGGGGGATCAGAGCCTCGAACATCTCTCTCGATGGCATCCCAGATGTGCTTGATGGGATTAAGGTCAGGTGACCTAGCTGTCCAAGGAAGCGAGGTCACGTCGGTGGAGTGTTAATCGAACCATTCGGATACAATTCGGGAGCGATGGCACGGTGCATTGTCTTGTTGCAAGATGAGATCTCCAGTGAGATGTTGAAGACGCACAAACGGGAGCAAATTGTCGTCCACGATATCCCGGTAACGTTGACCTGTAAGGGACGATGTAACACGTACCAGGGGTCACATTTCAGTCCACGTAAACAGTCCCCAGACGAGAATGCCACCACCCCCAGCTTGAAGAGTACCCTGCTGGCAAGAAGGATCCATCGCTTCATGCGGTTTGCGCCGTACTCGTACCTGCCATCCGCATGTACCAACGTGAATCTCGACTCATCAGTCCAGGCAACATTTTCCCACATGTCTAGGGTCCAGTGGCCATGTTCCCGCGCCCATGCCAATCTTTGCACCCTGTGATGTGCGGTCAGCAGCGGTACCCTCGTGGGACGATGGCTTCTGTACCCCATAGCGAGGAGATGGTTCTGGATGGTGTGGCTGCTTACACGTTTTTGTGCACCAGCGTTCAATTGCCGAGTGATTTCTTGCACTGTGGCCCGTCTATCCGCTGTTACAATGCTAGCTAACCAACGATGACCCCACTTATCCACACGCTGTTGTCCATGGCAGTTGGCCCTTGCAGGGATGGTTTTCCCTGATTCGATGTGCTCACGGTGCACCCGTGACACAGTGGCTCGTGAAAATTCCAGTGCCTGCACGACTTCCGAGATGGAGTGACCCATTCGTAGGGCCCCGACAATTTGCCCACGATCAAATGCGCTTAGATTCTTCGTCTTACCCATACTGTGTCCGACTCTTACTGATTCCCGTCGCATCACTCCTTATATTGTCGGATCGCAGGATACGTCATGTCGTTTTCGTTTAGAGGGCTGCCCACAGCGCCACATTTGCATAACGCCAGCTGTCTCAAATTCAATTGCTCTTCAGTGTAGTCAGTAACATTGATAACAAGAAATGTCACCGGATTTTGGATTGTAATGAGCACGTCTTTTGAATATATTCTGACGGGAGTTAAATTTATCAGAGCTATTCAATGTCAGGGGAACCGGTTAGGAAAACGATCAACCGATTTCTACAATCAATAAAACGTCCACAAATTGAAACATTTACTTAGTTCCACCAGCGGCTGAAAAGCATGTTACGAAGATTAACAAATGACGCACAAAAAGTTTTTCATAGCACAAGAAAGGTATAAGAGACAAAGAGATTGTCAAATCAGACAGTTGAAAGAAGAAATATTATTCAGCGGAAGAAGTTTGAATAATGGAAAAGTTGAAAATAGGTGAAAAATATTCTTCATGGAAAAATAACTTTTCAAATACGTCTCCCGAAAGCGGGATAGCGAAAAAAAAAAAAAAAAAGGTTTCGATGTTAACGCCCCTGCCCCTAGCGGGAAATATTTGCATTATTTAAAAAGGATAATGCTCCACATCTCTATTGTAGCGAATGGCATACAGCAAAAAAGAAATTTTTCAATAGTGTGTTTAGAAGCTACGATACAACTGCAAACTGAAGAACACAAACACCACCTGCGGACAGAAATATAAACTAAAATATTTCTCATATAGTAGCTTATAGTGTTCAACAAAGTAAATGGTACTCGGTGTTGATAGAATTTTTTAAATTGACATGTAGAAGCAGAGACATTGAGAAAAACAGATTAAGTTTTTACTCCTCCAAGCGACGAAATTGCGCGTTATTTCGTGAAGAAAATACGCACACAGAGTTTGCTTAGTTAGTAGTGTCTGACCGAAGAAGAAGCTTTTTTTAATCGGGTTTTTAGTCCTGAAGGTATTGCAGTGAACAAAAACGTGAACTTCCGCCCTCGGGTGACAGACTTTTGCGTTAAGAAAAATTTGAAATTATATGAGAAACACTTTTCTGAGGAAATAGTCTCCAACAAAGAAAAAAATAAAATTGGACTCTTCGAAGCAGATCTATGGACGAAAATAAGCTATGCATCTACGCCCCTGGTGGAAAACCATGCATTATTTTAAAAAGAAAATATTAAAATATTCCGAATAGGTTTTTCGATGTGACTGCTATCAGTCCGCGAAATAATTTTTTCAAGCGAGTTTTTAAGAACTCAGATTTTGCTACAAATATATCAGAAGCAGAAATTAACGCCCCTTGGTGACCAAACCATTCTTTACCATATATTGGAAATTATATGCAAAGCATTTTCCATCAGGAGCTGAATCCACTGTAGAAAGAATTTGTCAAATCGGAATTTTAGAAGCCGATATATCGGGGAAAACGCAATTCACATAACGCCCCCTTGCGGAAAGTCTAGGAGTTACTTAAAATTTTGGAAATTATATGAAAAACATTTCGCACCGGAAACTTTATCCTACAAAGAAGGAATTATTTTAAATCGGACTCATAGAAACAAAGATATTGACAAAAATAAGATATACATCTACGTTCCCTGGCGGAAAAACCATGCATTATTTTAAGAAGAAACTATTCCAAAAATGTTTATCGATGTCAGTGGTGTCGGTCTACGGAAGAATTGTTTCAATCGAGATTTTAGAAGCTCAGATTTTACTGCAAATGCATCAGAAGCAGACATTAAGATTTACTCACCCTGGTAGCCAAACCATTTTCTACCAAAAATTAGAAATTACGTGCAAACGATTTCCCATGAGGAGTTGCATGCGCTGCAGGAAGAACTTTTCAAATCGGAGTTTAGGAAGCAGAGATATCGGGGAAACTGCAATTGACTTTTACGGCCCCTAGCGGAAAATCTATGCGTAACTTGAGAGAGTGAACCTGAAACGGCCTTCGACATCCATGAAATCTGACTTTAGACATTTATGAAATTCTGACTATAACTGAAATGGTCTTCGACATTCACGAAATTGAAAGGTAAAAGAATTTTTTCAATCGGATGTTTAGAAGCAAAGGTATTGAATAAAATGTATTTTGAATTCGACGACATCTGCATTTGCACCCCTAGCGGCGAAATTGTGCAACGTATAAAAAATCGATGTAAAGGATCATCATTTGCACATTTTAATCTTCCCAATGCAAAAGAATTTTTAAAATCGGCCTAATAGTTGCACAGATTTGGTATCCACAGATGGACAGACAAACGGATAGCATAAACACGATCTATTTTACAAAAGACGTGCTAAAAATGACGTCTTATTAGTGAAGCTTAGTTTGAGTTTTACAAATCTATTGAGAACAAAGGTAGCACTGCACTGAGGGAACAATTTATTACACACACACTAAAGCCATAAAGAAACCTGACCTATCCGCCTCGATAATACGATCAGCCGAAACCGCCTACAGGCTATAAATAGCTCAGATACCTTAAATTTAGAGTAACCACGACTGTGTTGATGAGAAAGTAGAGCAACTGGAGCGAGGTTGACTGTGGTCAGATAACCTCGCTCCAGTGCTCCATCTCCACGACTGCAGACCGTCTGGAATTTCTGTTTGCGAATGCCATACGTGTGCATCAGGATAGCCTGCTGAAAAAATGTTGCCGTAAACCTGACGTTTATGCTCGATGTGAGAACCGCCTGTCCCGTATTTTAACGTCCGAACGGAGGGCCATAGTCAAAAAGATAATCAGCCTCTCCGGTATTGTAACGTCGAAACGGATGGACGTAGTGAAAGGATAATCCGCCTCGCCTGTATTGTAACGTCCGAACGGAGGGCCATAGTCGAAAAGATAATCCGCCTCGCCCGTACTGTAACGTCAGAACGGGGGACCACAGTTGAAAGGATAATCCCCTCGCCCTTATTGTAACATTGGAACGAAGTGCCATATGAAAGGATAATCCGACTCGCCCTTGTTGTAACATTGGAACGAAGTGCCATATGAAAGGATAATCCGACTCGCCCTTATTGTAACATTGGAACGAAGTGCCATATGAAAGGATAACCCGACTCGCCCCTGTTGTAACGTCGGAACGGAGGGCCATAGATGAAATGATAATCCGCCTCGTCCGTATTGTAACGTCGGAAAGGAGGACTATAGTTGGAAGGATAACCCGCCTCGCCCGTGTTGTAACGTCGGAACGGAGGGACATAGTGAAAGAATGATCCATCTCGCACGTATTGTAACTTCGGAAAGGGGAGGCCATAGTTGAAAGGATAATCCGCATTCAGCTGCGGAGAACCTGCGCATAATTGTGCAAACACCACTCGACGTACAGCCGCGCGCCTGTACTGTAGCAGTCGACGTCCAAATCAAGTACTCTTGTACACAGCACCCCACTGTGGTATGAGGCTACAGTTGGAGAAGAATCATCGCCACTGCACGGTGGAAGACGAGCAACATGTAGCTTAAACACCCTAATCTAGGTCTCAACTACAACACGTCGTTGGAAGATAGGTGAGTACGTGTGCACCGTAAAAAACAAGTGGCGTGAATTCACGTAAAATTCCTGAAAATAATGTGTAGTAAAGTTGCTGGTTGGTCTCCGATTTTAAACTAAATTTCTGTTTAGAAAAGGTAATTTCGGAAACTTCAGTACCTTCATAAATTTTTGTTATCACTAATCCCATTTTTTTCAGAAAAGTCCGCTTTTAGTTTTTCCGTTTTTATTCAGAAATTTCTATAGTTTCTTCAGTACTTTTTTCCGGACGTACGAAGTGACAGCATCCTCACCCTGGTAGGAATCAAGCACGTTATGGCTTCCACGGACTGACCTAGAAAAGCCGCTGCCTCTTGTTCAAGTTTAAGATATATATGAAGGGAACGCGAATAGCTGGATAATGGAATATTTCCCGCTATGAATGCGCGTAGACTAGTAATTTGACATTTTCGAATATTTCGATCTTAAAATAATGCATGGTTTCTCCGCCAGGAGGCATAGATGCATATTTTATTTTCGCCATTATCTCCGATTCTAAGAGTCCCATTTGTAAAAATGCCTTTTTTTTAATAGCGTTTCCGGTACAAAATGTTTTTAAATTTCGAAATTTTCAAGTAAAGCATGGACTTTACGCTAGGGGGCGTAAAAGGAAATTGCTTTTTTCCCCTGTATCTCTGCTTCTAAAACGCCGATTTGAAAAAATTCTTTCTGCACGGATACAGCTCTTGATGGAAAATACTTTGCATATAAGTTCTAATTTTTGCTAAAGAATGGTTTGGCCACCAGGGGCGTAAGCGTTAATTTCTGCTCCTGATGTATTTGCATCAAAATCTGAGCTTCTAGAATCTTCATTGAAACACTTCTTTCGTGGACCAATACTAGTCACGTCGATAAACCTTTTCGAATATTTTCTTCTTAAAATAATGCATTGTTTTTCCACCAGGGGCGTAGATGTACATTTTATTTTCGTCCTTATCTCTGCTTATAAGAGTCCGAATTGAAAAAATCCTTCTTTGTTTGTTAGCGTTTCCCGTGAGAAATGTTTTTCATAAAATTTCAAAAAAATTTCATGTAATTCATAGACCTTCCGCTAGGGGCGTGAAGGTAAATTGCATTTCCCCTGATATCTCTGTTTCTGAATCTCCGTCTTAAAAATTTATTCCTATATCGCATACAACTCCTAATGGAAAATGTTTTGCATATAATTTCTAGAATTAGGTAAAGAATTGTTTGGCCACCAGGGGACGAAAGTGTTTTTTTCTGTTTCTGATGTATTTGCTGCAAATTCTGAGCTTCTGAAAACTCAGTTGAAAAAAATCTTCCGTGGACCGCTACCGCTCACCTAGAAAAACCCTTTTAAGAACGCTTTCTTCTAAATATAATGCATAGTTTTTCCACCAGAGGACGTACATACATATCTTATTTTTGTCGATATCTCTACTTTTAAGAGTGCAATTTGAAAAATTCTTCCTTTGTCGGAGAGCGTTTCCGCTGCAAAACGTTTCTCATAGATTTTCTTAACGCACAAGTATGCCACCAGAGAGCGTATGTTCACGTTTCCGTTTTCAACAATATCTGCGGGACGAAAAATCCAATGGAGAATTTCTTCCTTCTGTCAGATACGGCTAACTGCGCAAACTCTGTATGTAGGCATTTCTTTCCCAAACTATTATCAAATTTCGCCACTAGGGGGCGCAGATGCTTAACCTGTTTTTCTCAATGTCTTTGCTTCTACATGTGCGATATGAAAAGTTCTTTTAACACCGGATGCTGTTTACCTTTTAGAAAACCTTAGGTTAATACAGTATATGAGGAATTTTGTAGTTCCCAGCTCTGTTGGTAGGTGGTGTTTGTGTACTTCAATTTGCAGCTGTATCGCCGCTTCTAAAGACCCTATTGAGAAATTCCTTCTTTATTGCATGCCGTTCGCTACATAAGAGATGTGGAGCATTATTATTTTTAAATAATGCAAAGATTTCCCGCTAGGGGCGGTAAGGTCGAAACATTTTTATTTTCGCTATCCCTGCTTTCGGGAAACGTGTTTGAAAAGTTCTTGTTCCTTAGCATAGCTTTTTTCCATGAAGGATATTTTTCGCCTATTTTCAACTATTCCACTATGCCGAAATTCTTTCGCTAGAAGGCGCAGACTTATACCAAGTTTCCGTCTATATTTCTTCTTTTAACTGTATTTGAAAATCTCTTTGTCTCTATACTTTCCGTGTCCTATGAGAAACCTTTTGTGTGCCATTTGCTAATTTTCGTAATATGCTTTTTAGCCGCTGATGGAACTAAGTAGCTGTTTCTATCTCTGCATGTTTTATCAATTGTAGAAACTGGTTGATCGTTTTCCTAACCGGTTCCATTGCCTTTGAATAGCTTTGATGAATTTAATTTGTCTCAGAACGGATTCAAAAGACGTGCTCATTACAATCGAAAATTCGGTGTCATCTTTCTTGTTAAAAGTAGGTAACGTACAGCAAATGTTTGATGTGATTAAAACTGTTGTGAGGATTAATTATATTGTTTATAATCTCCTTTATCCTGCCGTAGCTACCTGAGCGACGATAAATTGGTTGCATAGCTTGCAAATATGCAATTTAATTATATATAATTTATACCTACAGAACTTGTGGTGTTGAGATAAAATAAAAATAGCAACGTTTACCACAATCAAAGATTTATTATACATCGACTACAGTTTCGCAAAGCGTTTGGCTCTGCATCATCAGGCCGAATGATGATGATGATGATTTGTTCTGATGACGCAGAGCCAAACGCTTTGCGAAACTATAGTCGATGTATAATAAACCTTTGATTGTGGTAAACGTTGCTATTCTTATTCCACACAATTTAATTGTTGGAATCTCAGCTTTAATAACGGATTCCATTTTAACAGTGGAAAAACGAGAAATTTATGAATAATTAAGTATCAGGATTTCGTAATTTGCCTGTTGCTAAGATATACGCTGATAATACGATACATCAACAGGAATATACATACCTTTTTACTTTAAAGAAAATTTCGTCTAAGGGGCGGAATTTGCCGGTCTGGTATTTCGTTTTCATACACACACACACAAACACACACGCACACACACACTCACAGATGTGGGAGTTCGGCTTTCCTGGAATTCTTTCGATTACTTAAATACAACGATTCCCTTCGAAAAAGATGAGTTTTTCAAAAAGTTTCCATGAAATTTAAAAAATATTTCTCTGTTTCCACATTCACATTTGTACCTAGCCTAAAATGGGGTTCGACACAAATGCGCTTTGTTTTAAAAAAATTCTTAGAATTTCCTCATTTTCAAAGAAATCTATAAAATTGAAACAAGAAAAAAAAAATCGAAACTTCCTACTGGAGTTCTAAGAGCTTTTCCGAATCTTCAAGACATTTGTTGTCAAGTTAATTGTACATGTCGCTTTCTGAGGATATTTACAGAAATTACGATGCTTTGCGGAAGACTAGTTTTACAAGTAACTGAAGAATAAGTGTTTTTAATGCAAAGTTTTTAAGGGCAAACAGTGAAAAAATCCTATATGCTACGAAAATTATCGGAAGTTCAATGACAAGATAATAACATATCTGTCCGTCATTACGCAGAAAAATAACTATACATTCAAGAAAGCTGCTTTTTTTCTTCTCTAAGCGAGGCGAGAGGATATTGGTTTACCACTATCAAAATTTTATTCTAAAAAGGGTTTATCGGCTTTCTTTTTTTTTTTTTTTTTTTTTTTCACATCGAACTTCCGTGTCTGGTGCGAATCATCTATCACTGTCATTCCCATCATTAGAACTGCCTAAGACGACTGCAGTATCAACGCTTAGGATTTCACTGATATTTAAATATTTTTTTTCACGAAATATTTGATTTTGTTATGAAATAGAAGTAGTGAAATTAATGAAAAAATGAATCTCAGCGGTCCTACAGAAAATCCTCACCTACACTGTCGTTTCATGTACCAAGCAATTGGTATGTTTAGTACACTACTGTTTGCGAATATTTCAACGGAAAGAAAGAATCGTGCTGCTCGAATTAAATTCATATCACAGATTCCTCATGTTAAGGAGATAACTGAATACATTTGTAGAGCTGTACAAGATTTCTTTCGTTTCAAAACTCAGTATGCCAGCCACCACGAGCAACAATAACAGCATCTACACGGCGTGGCATTGAATGGGAGGGGATTTTGAGATCTTGCTGGGAAATAACTGCCAGACTGCTTTTATGCAAGGCCAAAGTTCATTTGCGATGACTCGCGGAGATGCTTGAAGTACCAGTTGCTTAGCTGCCATGTCTCAGACATGTTCAATCGCGGACATATCCGTCGAACGTGCAGGCCAGGGAAGAAGCGGCATGTGCTGTGCATGGAAAAGGTCTCGGGCATTCCGAGTCGCATGTGGCCGAGCATTGCTCTGCTGAAATATAGCGCCAGAACATCCCAGATGTATCGCTTGCTGTTGAGGGTTTCCTCAATTCGTATTAGTCGGAATCGCGGATTGAAATCAATGGGACCCCCCCACAAACCATGACGCTTGGCTTTGTGGTGGTATGACGCTGCAAAACCGCGAGTTGCGTTCACCACTATGTCTTCGAACACGTATGCGACCATCATGGTGCATTAAACTGAATCGTGAATCGTCAGAAAACATGACCTGTTACCAATCAGCGCGCCAATATCTGTGTTTGAGACCCCATTATAGCATGAGACGTCTGTGGTTAAGGATCAAAGGAATGCGCAGCAAGGGGCTTCTGGCGACTAGTCATCTGCTTAGCAGACGACGTAGAACTGTGCTGGAAGACAAAGCCTGATCTGTGACAGTGCTCCACTGCTGCGCTAACACTGTAGATGTCACTGTGCGATCGGTCACTGCCATGCCGTAGATGATTCTGTCATCTCGTGCAGTGGTGCAATTTTGCTGTCCATTTCCCAGATTTCTATGCGTTCGAGCCACATTTATCCACTGACGCGACGTTCGCATCACTGTACTGATGTTTCATCTCGTATGAGTGGTAATTTTGCGGAAGGAAAATCCAGCTTCTCTCATCCCAACAATCCTTCCTCTCGGAAAGTCCGTTAGGTGTTCATAATGCGACCTTCTTCGGCGACGGGAAATAGTGAGACACAAGAAACCCCATTTCGACTCAATGTCGGTTCTTCAGTGATTGCCACATCTCGTTTGAGCCAGGTGTTTATAGTTATACCAACACCGCACAGTTTAGAGCAGTGGTCTCAAATTCGCGGCCCTGTGCCAACTGTTTTGCGGCCCGCGTGAGTAATTACAAAATAAAAATAAATCACCCTTTTTTCAAGTATATTATAATATATTAAATATAATATAAAAACAGTAGTGCGTAACAAAGCCATCCACTTTACAAGTAACAAGTTTATTTACGAAAAATATAACTGTATTAGGCAAACTATTTTCAATATATTCAAGTCTCCATTTTCCTGTAATGCTGACAACACACATGAAGAACTTCAACTTGAATTAATAGACCTTCAGTGTGTTTCTGTCCTAAAAGAAAAAATCAACAGCTGCAACCTAACACAGTTTTTACCACTTAGTTTCAAAGGACACACTGAGAAAAACATTTTGTTAATTCAGCAAAAAAAATTGTTGAATCAACTAAAAAATTTCGTCGATATGCAGTCAACAAAAATGTTTGTTGAATTTAAAAAAATATTTTGCTGAAAATTATTCTTGATTGTACAAAATTTATTGTTATCATGACAAAACGTTTTGTTCATTTAACAAAATGCCTAGGTCGATTTTTGGGAATTTGTTTGATCCAACAATATGTATTGCTATCGTGATAAAACGTTTTGTTGCTGCAACCAAACATATTGCTATCGTGACACAGTAATTTTTTGCTCCAACAAAATTTAGTTATGTAGCTGGGCCACTTTGCCCCTAAACTTTCTTTCCGATGGCAACACTTTGCCGGTGCAGTAATTTTCGGCGTTGCCCTTCGACACTGAGTGTCCCCTATTTTTTATTTGGTTGGAGGTCCACCAATTTTTCCTCCCAGCCGTATTTATATGAATTTCGACGGTGTTACGTCACGAAAATTTTTTCAGAAGCCAACGAAGAAATTCTCACCGAACGAATTCGAACCTGAGACCTGGTTCTTAAACTGATAACAATCTCATTTTAGGAACTGGGCGCGTTACCACTCGGCTATACGTGTTCTTCCGAGTCAATTCTTATCTGCGAATTCAGCATTTAAAGATCGGTTTATTACCTTCTGGAATGTTCTCGGACGATTTATGCTTGACATAACGATGTATTGACACTATTTTGGTGCGCGTTTAACATGTTTTTAAATCCGATTTCTTTTTAAATGTTTTACTTAGCTTTTCGATGAAACAAATTGTTGACATTTTTGGTTAGACAAAAAATAAATAAAAAAATCGTAATTTTTTTTAATGTTCTGTGTGTTCCAGGGTACTATCACCATGCAATCTTTGGTTGCCGCACGAATTTTGAAACACCCTGTATATATAGACTATACATGAAATCAAGCTCTATACATAAATTACAACTCTTATCATTACCTCATGTTCAAATTTTTATTTGCGATTTGGAACCGATCGCAAATAAAAATTCGCAGTCAGCCATATAATTCAAAACGAAATCTTAAGCGCAAAACGAGATTCTTCTGGTCAGTAGTAATCTGGTAGTACCCGTACGGAGTAGCTGGTAATCACTTGCGCTTTGGATTCCGGTCCATGCCACCTTCATATAGTTGAATTAACAAAATATAGCCAACGAAATAATTTTGTGTTGCCAACAAAACAATTCTGATGGAGTTTGGCTAAAGCAACAAAATAAATTGACAAATCAGTTCAACAAAACTATTTTGTTGTTTCAAACAAACTTTTTTCTCAGTGAAAGTACGTAAACATTCCTAGCCTAGCTGCTCGGGTTCTGTCTATGTTCGGAACAACATACTCATGCGAACAGTTATTTTCAAGAATGAACCAAGTTATCGTGTTCAGTTGGTAAAATGTGATTATTTTAAGATTTAACTGAAAATAATTGTTACGTAAAAATAATTGTTTTCAGTAATTGATGAAGCATTTGCTTTTACTATTTACCGATAATTAGAAATAATATTCCCCTCTAGCGTCAAACCATTGGTGTAGTTTTGTAAAGTTGATATTTATTTATAAGAAATTTATTAATATTCATGCGTCCCCCTAAATTACTTCAAAACAGGAAAGTGGCCCTTCCAAGGGTCTGAGTTTGAGGCCACTGGTTTAGAGGACGCCGCTTCGAAACCGCACATGCATTTTCACTGACATTTTAATCAATTCGCTTCAGAGAAAAACTTTCACAAACAGTTATGTAATTTAAACAAAATATTTTAAGAGTATAAACGACGAAACTTCTTTGGGGGGGGGCAGTTAATGACCATCAGCATGACTGTAAGCACTCACCCTTCCTTAATTTACGGCTACTGGTTCCAGGTAAGAGAGACAGCCAGTGCACAGTAAGATTAATACTCCTTTCATTCTGCACCTGAGATTCGAACATGAACCCATCTCGGACAAATGCCAAGAAGTAAACGTCTTGTATCACTCAGCCGCCGGACCAGCTCCGGGGTGGGAAGGGGGAGTTAAGAACCTCTGCAATCATACAAGGCTAAGTTGTCCATCCCTAATTTCGAGTAGCTGTCGCAGACACGGGAAAGAAGTAGTTCTGCAGAAATAGTTTTACCACAGGAGTAACATAAATTCATGCCTCATTCGGAACCCGAAGCCTGGCCCTTGCCGCCCCGGTGGCGCAGTGGTCTAAGCGATGGTCTCTGATCATTCGTTCGAAAGGGGTCCTGGTTCGAATCCCGGTGAGGCATGGATGTTGTGTTTGTCTTACGGCACTGGCTCTCTACCTTCCCCGGAAACAGTGACCCTAAATTAGGGACGGGCGACTCCTTATAGCCCATTGAGTTGCTCATGGTGGTCATTAAACCTCTAATAAAACCGTAATGCTGCCTCGGTGGCGCAGTGGTCTAAGCGATGGTCTCTGATCATTCGTCCGAAAGCAGTCCTGGTTCGAATCCCGGTGAGGCATGGATGTTGTGTTTGTCTTACGGCACTGGCTCTCTTCCTTCCCTGGAACCAGTGACCCTAAATTAGGAACGGGCGACGGCTTATAGCCCATTGAGTTGGTCACGGTGGTCATAGCGATGGCTTAATGCCGCCCCGGTGGCGCAGTGGTCTAAGCGATGGCTTCTGATCATTCGCCCGAAAGGGGTCCAGGTTCGAATCCCGGTGAGGCATGCATGTTGTGTTTGTGTTACGGCACTGGCACTCTCCCTTCCCTGGAACCAGTGACCCTAAATTAGGGACGGGGACTGCTTATAGCCCATTGAGTTGGTCACGGTGGTCGTTAAACCTCCAATCAAAAAAAAAAAAAAAAGGAACCCTGGCTCAACTCTGGTGATTAGACGGAAGCTGCACCTCTGACCAATGCCCCATCCTTTGCTTTAAAAGCTTGGAAGGACAAATTGATAAAATAGTTGATGCTATTTTGTTGAACTGTTATAAGCTTTCGGGAACGTATACATGAAAATGAACTCTCAATATATTTTTTTAATAATTTTAGCTCTTTAGCTAGAACATTACACATTCAGCGTCTTTTTCCTGTGGTGTCTACGAAAATGGAACCACGAAATAGTAGCGGGGCTAGGCATTTTAATAACGAAGATTTCTATTCCGGAACTAAATGGTTTAGCGTGACTTCCGAAACACAAAGGTGTTTAGCCACAGTGGGACGCGAGCTCTCCGGCATGAAGCTGTGCTCACGAACCGCTAGGACACCGCTGCCTGCACAGCTGCTGACAAGTAACGTTTGGTGTTGGTAACTCATGCACATTCACTTAGGTCAACTATTTACTCAACTTATGAAAACACACTAAGTTCCGGGAGAAGCGAGGAGTGAAAGGGTTAGAGGTTTTAAGAGTGAAGTGCTTTCTTAATTTTGTGCTCATTGCTTTCACGCTAAAACCAAACAGATGTTCATGAATAAATAAAGGATTTCACGCAGAGCGAATTTAAAGAGCCTTAGTCATTTTTTTACTTAGGAAGTGCTATTGATAGGAGAATTTTCGAATGGGTAGTACTTCAGATGTTTAAGCCTAACATCTGACAGAAGTGCTGAATCCGCTGGATAGTCCAGTGGTGAGAAACGCGGGGTTCCGTCTAATCGTCCAAATTTGGCTCGGTGTGAATGGTGTGTTTTAATTACAGTTCTGTTCGCGTTCCTACTCCAGAACTAGTAACCCTAAATTTAGGAAGGGTGACCACTTTTTGCCTTAGATGCTGATGGGGTCATTAAACCTCGAAACGGAAAAAAAAGTTAAAAAAAGAAGGAGCTTCTGCCGCAACGGAAGTGGCACGGCTCCGTTATGGCAGATCACTATCGCGAACCAAAATAGTTACGCGATGAGAGAGATATGCGGCCTTCAAATTTGCCATTGAATAAGATTTCCTTCCATTCGGAAACGTGAACCCTAGAAAGAACGAATGAGGTCAGCCGGTTTTACCTCGAGAACTTTTCTAAGTGAGGAGAAACTTCCCTCTTTTTCTTCCTCTCTCTCCATTTTGCTTTCTAACTTTCGGAGAGGCTCTTAAATTGATCTACGTAATTGTGGCGTTTAGTCATTATATGCTCAGAAGTGTGTTCAAAATTTCATACGGAATGAATCTGAATTATTTGTATAAAAATATCCCGTGCTTCGATGTTTAGCATACTGATAAACAAATTCAATTGCATGTCATTCTGATTATGGAGAAAGCAGCGTTGTAGGTACATGGGTTGGCTCATCGCTTTGTGTTGGACATTTCGGAAGTGGTCCTCGCTTGCAGGCCCCAGTAATGTCACTGGGATGTATGTACGTCCTCTTAGTAAGTGCCCAATAATTTACTTTTCTAAATTGAATTCTTTAGCAGTACATTGTTTTTACGCTTTCCAACCGTAGGTTGAAGAAGCGTATATGCTCCAGATTTGTCCGTCCGTCCGCCAGATAACTCGCTTAAAAATGGTTCAGTTTCGATGAAATTTTAGTATGTGGTAGGGGACTACATGCGAACCCTATTGAAAATGGGCGAAATGGGGTCAAAAGTCAGGACGTAGGAGCGGGATGCATTTCATTGCTCTTATGCGTCATAACTTACAAAAAATTGCTTCGATTGCAAGAAAACGTTATCATGTTGTTCCGGAGATATACTGAACCGGTTCTATTTAATGTGATCAAAATGGGGTCAAAGGGCAGGACACAGGAGCGAGATTTATTCCACAGCTATTATCCTCATAACTTAAATTAAAGTGTTTCTCTTGCGACAAAACTTTAGTATGTTGTTCCGGAAGTATACTGAACCAATTCTGTTTAATATCATCGAAATGGGGTCAAAAGTCAAGACACAGGAGCGAGATTAATTCCACAGCCATTTTCCTCATAACTTGAGTAATAATTTCTGGTATGTTGGAAAACGTATCATAATTAATGGTTTGCATGAGTTTACTAACTTGTTGTGTAATAGCTCCCTATAGTGTTGCTACTTGTCGAAATATCAACAAGAATACGAAGAAAGGGCAAACGCAATTTTTTTCACCGATTTCCTCGAAAAAAAACAACCCAATAATGACAAAAGACTGGGTTATCAGGTGTTGCCTAAAGGATTGTTTTAGTGAAATGAATGCCAAGACCTGCTGTAAATACCTCTTAACCCTTTAACCGGCTGAAATGAATTAACTAGGGGTTAACAAAACGGGGTGAAATTATCCCGAACAAATATATTCGCTGTCAATGAAGTGGGCATAACGTGGCTGGAACGAGTGGACCTGAGCGTCAGAAAGCGTTGCTTTACGTCGTATAAAGGAGGAAATTATTTTTCGTTCCAGCAGGTTGATATTGTTTTTGAATAGCTTTGCTATTCAAAGAGGCTATTTACGATGATGCTTGACACTTATCGTTTTTGACTGGTTATATGCTGAAAGGTATATAACAGTGACGAGGAACTTTAAAAAGGATAGACAAGATGTTTGAGTCACCTTTTCTACCTAGTGGTATGATGTTCGTGTCTGATGACTAACCATTCCCCATCTTGCTTTAGATCATACAGCACAGAATGATTAACTAGAAGGGCGCATCAGTGAATATCTTATGTCATAAGTGAAAGATTAAATGCTATGTATCATTTAATATTGTCATCGGTGAAAGGTTTAGGGTCCGTACTGCTAAGATGGGGAGATCGAAAGGAGTTGTGTTGCCGAAACTTTCGTAAAAGCTGGTTTCTATGTGAACATTTCTGTTTGAGGAAAGCAGAAAACTTTGGGCACCATTTGGTTCTGGTACATCGGCCACTTAAAGGGTTAAATAACGACTACGAAGACGCTATCAATAAGCACATTTTTTGTCAGCTAACGAAAAAGATTCTCAATCAGTCGGCTGAATCCACCACAACTGTAATAAATCACACAAAAAAAATTATTTGTTATCCCACGTAGGTAACTTTTTTATCCATTAGACAAAAAGCCGTCTTATGCACGATAAAATCTTTACTAGTTAAAAACACATAGGTTAAAACATACTATGAACATGAGATCTTTCGAATTGGCTACCAATTCGTCTTCAGATGTAATCACATGCGACGTAAGGGCAAGGAACCCACGAGTATAAATACAAAACAAAACAGAGTGTGACGTAAGCAGTGTGTGGAATAGACTGACCAATGAATTCACAAAGATACACAAACGGTGACACAAAATTAAAAAAAGTATACCATAATCATAACCAATGTTCAGATTGCCATTGGTCAGTCTATTCCACACACTGCTTACGTCCCACTCTGTTTTGTTTTGTATTTATGCTCGTGGATTACTTGCCCTTGCGTCACATGTGATTACATCTGAAGACGAATTGGTAGCCAATTCGAAAGATCTCATGTTCATAGTATGTTTTAACCTATGTGTTTTTAACTAGTAAAGATTTTATCGTGCATAAGACGGCTTTTTGTCTAATGGATAAAAAAGGTACCTACGTGGGATAACAAATAATTTGTTTTGTGATTTATTACCATTGTGGTGGATTCAGCCGACGGATTCAGAATCATTTTCGTTAGCTGAAAAAGAATGTGCTTATTGATAGCGTCTTCGTAGTCGTTATAATATGTTTTTACCTATGTGTTTTTAACTAGTAAAGATTTTATCCTGCATAATACGGGTTTTTGTCCAATGGATTAGATTTAACACGACTTAAGAATCATTATTTCGGTACTTTTTAAATTTTTTTATTCGAAATTTTGTGCCAAAGATCGCCCTTTAGCCACGAAAGTGTACTGACGTAGGGAGGCATCAATTTACATATTCCTAATCTGCCGCCGAAGGTCATTGACAGTTATTTATTGATTGATGAGTCATCGTTGGTGCTTGTTTACTGAAACCCTTGAGCCAAAATACGCTCTCTAGCCAGGAGAGTGTATTTATGTTGGAAGACACCGATTTACTTACCCCTAATCTTGTTGATCAGCCAACGTAGAAGCTAAGAATTAATTTTTAGTGAAATGATACACTACCATAAATGTAATTTATTATGAAATAAGAAACTGCTTCTTAGTCTCGCAACATATTTTGGTGAAACGCGTTGCAAAAACTGCTTTCAGATAATATTCCGAATGTCAGAATATCTCTCTGGATTAATCTAGACGGAACTGCACAACATTGTGTTTGATCAGCTGAATGTGTACAGTATAATTTATGTGCATGTCTTCTACTTTTATATATTTGTCTTTCAAAAATTAACTAAAAGACAATTCAGTTGGTGCGATTGAGTGAACACAGTCCTTTACCATTAATTACTGATGGCTTTAATTGAATCGACATGTACAATACTTACACCGATGAGCTATTTCATTATGACCACTCCAAGCCTAGAGAAACGAGCGCGCCTGGAGACTGAACGGTGCCGCAGGTGAAGTTCACAGAGCAGTATGTATACAACACGAGGACCTGCTTTCAGTTACTAGAGTGTTCGGAGTCAGAATGAGAAAAGCTGCCGATTTATCGGAGCTTGATAAAGGAAAAACTCTGATGGTATCGTGCCTGTGAACTACGATCTCGGAAACGGTGCGGCATGTGGGTTGTTCAAATGCCGCTGTAGTGAGTGCGTATCAAAAAGGGTGCGCAAATGTCCAAACAACGAACCGTCGTCCAGCCGTGAGTCATCCTCAGCTCACTGATGCCAGAGGAGAACGGAAACTTTCGCGTATTGGTTACAGCGACCGCAGGGCCACAGTGCGACAAATCACCAGCAGTTACAACACTGCTGATCAAGGCAATGTGTAACAGTGCACAGTTTATCGCAGCCATCTGCGCATGGGTCTGCATAACCAAAGACCCATCCGAGTCCTCATGCTCACTGCACGTCATCGCCAACAACGCAAGAAATGAGCCCAAGATAATCGAAATTGGACCGTCGATGATTGGAAGAAAGGAGCCTGGTTTGGCGAACCGAACTGGACCGTCGATGATTGGAAGAAAGTCGCCTGGTCTGCCTATTCAAGATTAGAAGAATTGACTCCGGAGTGAGGAGTCGACAAATTCGCGAATTTCACATAATCTATGTTAATAACTTTCTTCCTTTTTGAAGGTAATGCCATCTATTTATTCATATGTGCTTTTACTATATACCATATATATATATATATAGTGGGATGTAAGGTCAGGTAGCCTCCCCTTGACAAATGTCAACCCCGCCTCCTCGTGGTGCATCCTGTTCCCACTAAAGGGGCTCTGACGACCGCCAATAGCGGTAAAACTATACCATCGGGATTAGAGGAAATGCTATCCCACACTCACCAACCCGCTTGGCCAGCGTGGTGAGTTATGGGCAAACCCCTCCAAAATGACTCCACAACTTAAATCTTGGCCCTCAGTCTCCGGCAGCTGGAATGTACCTGGCCAAGGCAGCGGCCAGTGCGACATGAAGGCAGAGGGTGCTAAGAATCCCCGGATGACCGGACTAGGCTGCCATCTGATGCTGACCTTGGCTACGTATAATGAACGCTCCCTATCTTCTGATTCAAGGCTTCTTGAATTGGAAGAGAAACTACAAATGATCAAGTGGGACATCATCGAGCTAAGTAAGGTAAGGAGAAAAGGAGAAGATCTCATTGAACTGAAAAGTGGACATCTCTTCTACTATCGTGGGACAGATACTGGCAGAACTAGTGGTGTTGGATTCATAATAAACTAGAAACTGAAGGATAAAGTTGTAGAAGTTGAAAGTTCCTCTGACAGAGTTGCACGACACCTTATCCAACTCTCGAGAAGATACCAGGCTCAGATAATTCAAACTTATGCGCCCACCACAAGTCATTTTGAAGAAGAAATTGAGGAATTTTATGAGGAAATTCGTCATCTAAATAATAAAGGTAAGCAGCATTTGAAGATAATTATGGGAGATTTCAATGCAAAAATAGGGCAACGGCAACAGAATGAAACTTCGGTTGGTAAATTCGGTCACGGCAACAGAAACCAGCGTGGAAATACTCTCGTTGAGTTTGCAGAGGCAGAAGGGTTTTTCATCTTGAACTCCTTTTTCAAGAAAAAGCCACACAGGAAATGGACATGGAGACATCCAAATGGAACGACAAGTGAAATTGATTTTATTATGTGCAACAAAAAGTTCGTCATAGAAGACTGTATAATGAATTCAAGCTTCTTCTAAGCTTCTTCTAATGGTTGTTGTGCTGTTATATCATGAATAAACTTTCCTGCTAGTAATGTAGTAATAATAATGAACAAGCTTATAACTGGTAGTAATGTTGTAGTAGTAATTAAGATGAATAAAGTCTTATTCTGGTTGTTACTTATAACACTTAATGAAATAAACCTAACAGCCAGACAGAGGTCTGACAAAACTATGAACTGAGAAAAACGTACTTACTAGAACAACTTTTTATTAGGGAAACTCTTGATATGATCCAACATACACTTCACCGGACACACAGCTACTCAATAAAACGTAGCTCCTTGCACATGAACGAAGCTCTACTCACATAAACGAAGCTCTCTTTACACATAAAACGAAGATCCCTTTACACATGAAACAAAGCTCTCCCTACGCACATCAACATAAAGCTCTCACACGTAACACAAACAAAATCTCTCTTAGGTATCGTTGAACGCGCCTATTTATACTGGCTACCACCACGTCATGACTTACACTCATTGCCAGATCTCATTCAGCGGGAGAAATAACATCTCGTTCAGTAAGAAGATAATTTACATAGTAAAATAAAATAACCAGAGATAGTAAAAATCAAAAGGAAAGTGAATCTAGAGTATACGTTACAACTGCAGTGTGCTAAACAAGTTCAACACAGGCAGTGACCATGGATTGGTGAGATGTAAGATGCATCTCAACACTAAACCTGAACGTGGCAAGCTCATAAGACAAACAAAATGTATTGACATAACCAACCTTAAAAACACCATAATACCTTCAAGTTGGAACTGCAGATTCTCCGCTTTAGAAGGCCTAACATCGGAAGAAGTGGATATTTCTGAAGTTAACAGAAAAGTAACCAAAGCTTTTATGGAAACAGCAACAAAATT
Source organism: Macrothele yani (assembly GCA_039090855.1). Taxonomy (NCBI): domain Eukaryota; kingdom Metazoa; phylum Arthropoda; class Arachnida; order Araneae; family Macrothelidae; genus Macrothele; species Macrothele yani. The sequence continues at coordinate 98,806,525 of CM077011.1, forward strand.
AGCTGGGTCTAAGAACAAGTTGCATGTGAACAAATTATCAGGAAAAACCAAAATGTTGATGCAAAAAAGAAGAGAGATGAGGACAACTAAAGAAGATGTGACTTCCAAAGTGGAATATATAGAGCTATGCAAGACAGTACGAAAAAGTATCACTGAAGACGTAAGGAAATTCAACTGTGAACTAGTGAGGAAAGCAATTGAAAACAACCAAAGCCTAAAGATAGCAAAGGGACATCTCAGTAAGGGAAGAAAACAGATTATGGCACTGAGAAAAGAAGATGGTTCTGTAACAAGAAATAGAGGCGAAATTTTGACAAGTGAAAGATTTCTACTCCAAATCATATGAAAGGGGTGATACATGTACTCCAGACATCATGAAAGGTACTAGAGTTCTTCCAGTCCTCCCAGCAGAAGTTGCACATGCAATCAAAAACATGAAGCGGGGAAAAGCTCCCGGAGAAGATGGAATTACTGTAGACATCATACAGGAAGCAAGTGGAGAAATCAAAACAGTACTCGCCGAAGTTTTCACTCGATGCCTTAATGAAGGGAAGATTCCTGAGTGTTGGAACAACGCTACAATGATCCTGCTACATAAAAAAGGTGACATTGAGGATCTCAGGAACTACAGACCTATCAGCCTCCTATCAGTGGTTTATAAAATCTTCACTAAATTTCTTTCACACCGTTTGAAGGTAACACTGGACATGGCTCAACCGAGAGAACAAGCTGGATTCAGGAGTGGCTGCAGCACAATAGATCATATCCACGTACTGAGAGAACTAATTGAAAGAGCGAGGGAATATTAACTTCCATTGTGCATGGCTTTTATCGATTATGAAAAAGCCTTTGATTCGGTGAAACCATCAGCAGTTACAATGGCTCTTAAATCCTGTGGTATTGAAGATGCATTCATTAATATTATTAATAACATCTATGAAAATGCAAGTGCAAAGATTTGGCTGTTTGAGAATACAGCACACATAAAAGTAGGAAAGGGAGTGAGACAAGGTGACACCATATCTTCAACAATATTTACAACATTGAATCTTCAACAATATTTACAACATTCTTCTCTAGACGCGTACATCCAATCGTGCCTCCATTTTTGAATATGAGAAAATAATGTCCCCTAAAAAATGTGAAAAAAAATGCTGAATTTTAATTTGATCATGTTATCCAAACTGGCGAAGCATATTATAAGCCAATTCTGTATATGGACGAATAAAAAAACATGGGGCGCGATAAAAAAAAAAAAAGAAAAGAAAACTGGTGCAAAAGTTTAAATTTAAATTTTAATCAGATTATAAACTGATTTTTGCATCCTCTCTTGAGCTACGCCCGGGACAGCCTGCCCCTCCCTAGTTACGCATCTGTAAAGTCTGTTTTTTTAAGCCACTAAACAATGACAGCAGCATGCAAGCATAGGGTATGTGTTCCTTGGTACTCTTTTCAAAGCTAAGTGTAAAGATCTTTCGACTGAATGTCATGCCGAAATACTAACATTTATGGAATAAAATAATAATTAACAGCCATACATGGCAGAGGAAACAACGCAAGAAAAAAAAAACTGCGATTTCGGGAGAAATTATAGCTCCGTTCGACCTCCAGTGTCAAAAAATTTTGCTCTTATTTTCAAGCTGGAACATGAGGAATAAAGCGATATTTGACAATAATGCAGATCAGACGGAATCTTGCGAAACAGATAGAGAGAGCAAAAAAATATGACTATGGAAGAAATCTTCGCTCCGTCAACTTACATTTTCGGAAAAATTTCTCCTTCGATTTCTGTCTTAAATACAAACATTTATGCAATTAAAGAGTATTTAACAACAAGGTAGGGCATCGAGAACACCGTGATAAAAAATATGATTACGGAGAAGTCTTCGCTCTCTGTACCATCCGTATCCGGAATCCTTTGCCTGCATTTTAATGCTGAATCGCAAGCATTTCTGCAACACAGTGATATAAGCAACACTATTTGGACAGAGGGAACATCTCGGAAAAGTAAATTACCATTACGGAAGAAACCTTCGTTCCGTCTAACTTCCGTTTTCGGAATTTTGTTTCTCCATTTTCAAGCTGAAATAAAAGTATTTATGGAACAAATCATTTAACAACAATACTGAGCAGAGAAGGTGTCGCGAGAAAAATTATAAAGATTACAGCGTTCCTTCTAACCTCCAGTTCGGAAATTGTTGGCCTAGTTTTCAAGCTGAAGCACACAACGTTTTTTGCAATAAAATACACGGTCGAGTCATATTAATGTGATCAACAGCTAATATCCAGAGTACCCGCCGTGTGCAGGGCGGACAGCCGCTAGACGGGCTGGGAGGGACTCAATAAGGTGCTGGAAGGTGTTCACAGTTATTTGGAGTCATGCTGACTGCAACGCATCTGACAGCTGCTGGAGGGTGCGTGGTGGAGGATCCATAGAGCGAACAACACGTTCGAGGTGGTCCCACAGATGCTCAGTTGGTTTAAGTCTGGGGAATTAGGGGGATAGGGAAGTACTTTGAAGACTTCATCGTGCTCTTCCAACCACTCTCGAGCGTTTATAGCTGTGTGACACGTCGAATTGTCGTGCTAGAAGATCCCAATTACCCCAGGGAAGACAATCACCATGTGTGGGTGTACGTGGTCTGCAAGGATGGATTCATAACGAATTCTGTCCATAGTGCCTTCCACAGGTATGAGTGGACCCAGAGAATGCCACGTAAACATTCCCCAGACCATAACGCCCAGTTTGTGTTCTTCCAGCAATGGCTGAACAGTGTTTGTTCTCTGATGTTTCTCGCCTTATACGCCAACGTCCATCCGCTCGATGAAGCAGAAAACGCGACTCATTGGAGAAGGCAATCTATTGCTAATCAGCAGAGGTCCGATTCCGATTCTGCCGTGCAAATATAAGCCTTTTATTTCAATGCACCTTCGTTAGCATAGGTGTAGTGACCATCCATCTGCATCAGAGCCCCATCACACACCATGTAGACACACCATGGTTCACTGAACTGTCGTGTTAGACACACTTCCAGTAGTCCCCTGGTTCATTCGGCCAGTGAGTTGCTCCGCTATAGAGTGTCGATTGGTCCTCACGCGCTTTTGAAGCCGACGTTCACTTCTCACATCAATGGCTGGTGGCGCTCCGTAGTTTCCACGTCGTTTATTCGCAATGGTGCGATTTCTTCCATCACGAGACACTTTAACCACAACAGTACGCGAACAGTTCACAAACTGCGCTGTTTCAGAAATACTGCCACTCTTTTCCCGGAAGCCGATATTCATCCCTTTTTGCAAATCTGATAAATCGTTCCTTTTATCCCTGACAGCAACGAGTGATACGTTTTCAGAATACCTACAGCACACCTTATATACCCTCCAAGCTAGCTCACGACACGTGCCTTCTTTCATTGGCTACGCGCTGTTGACCTCAAAAGTAGGAGGTTGTTACAAAAATGTGACTTGACTGTGTATTTAATAATAAAGTGGACAGAGCGAACATCGCGCGCGAGAGAGGAAAAAACTACGGTTAGGAGAGGTATCCTCACTTTGACAAACTCCCGTTTTGGAAAAATATTTGAAAGACGTAATTCGTCCCAAAATGTAAAACTTAGCCTATGATCGACAGGAATCTGCAAGAGAGAATTAAAAAGGTTTTAGGGGATGTCCGTTTTTCTCTTCAGGATCAAAATAAAAGTTCTGAGGATTTCCTTTCTGTCTGCAGGAGCTAAATAAAATCTGGGACATTTCTCGGCCGTCGCCATGCGCCTTCCGTCCGTCGTATTTTAATCAAAATACCGTATCATGTAATTGGATAACACGTACTTCCATTTTGTTGTTTGACAGAAAAATTTGCAGATCCTGAGGATGCACTTTAGCTAATTCAACAACATTTTACATACAGGCAATGTTGACTTCCCACTAATTCTACCCTTGCAATATTTTCAAGTGGAAGGTAGAGAGCTTCATCTTGATATCCATCTTCTTCATTGCAATATTTCGCTATTTTTTAAAACTGAGAAAGAAAAATGTTATCTACATTTTTGTACGGGTGTATCAGAAATTGAAATGAGAAATTCATGATACACTGCTTTCTATTCATATATATGGAGTTTTATTGGAAGGACTTCTCAACAAAATAAATATAAATTTTGGCCTAATTTATTTATGAGTGTATCGTAGCAGTAGCAAGTCATTTGTTATATTCAGACTAACCTGCCAGAATGAAATTTTGTTTTGCCATTGAATAGTTACTGAAAATATCACTCTTCTAGTCTTGTCATTTTTATCGCAAACTAATGGTTGTTTTCTTTGACAATCTGATGTTAAAGGAAACTAACTGCGCTGAATTCTTTTCAAAAATCGATATCAATTAAAAATTGATATCAATCTTTTCAATGTCATTGGTTTGAACGGTAAGAATATACAAACGCATCAAAACCCTATTTAATTTTATATTCACCTCATGGATTTCCTTTGTGAGTTTAGAAAAAAAGAGGGAAAACTGGGCAGACGCCATCAATAAGGAGGGTATCAAACTTAAGTGCTCTGACATAAACCAGGACAAAAAGCAGTTGATACGAATTATCTTCCATAGACTGCATGTTTTTTTAATTGCGTTATAATGTATTATCATCATCTAAAGAGAAAATTATAAAATTCTTCTTTCAGGAAAATTTCAACGTGGTAATCGTGTTTATCTACATCCAACATGAAACGGATTTTTTCTAATCTACATTTGAGAAAGAGATATTTTAGGACATAAAGCAAGCAAAGTAACCTTTTCGGCTTTTCTCAAATTTCATTTTCGGAGTTTTCATGTCTCTACTAATATTACTCTTCAAGAGCTTCAGAGCTTCCATCGAAATTACATTTTTGAAGATTAATGACCTCTGTTGAAATTTCTTTGTGGAGTTTCAGAGCCAACGGTGATTTTTTTCTTTTTTCGTTTTTGGATTTACAGAACCTCCACAGAAATTGCATTTTAAGGGTTTAACAGCCTGTTTACGTGGAGTTTCAAATCTTTCAATGCAGTTGCGTTTTCAGAGTTTGACGGGTTCCATTTAAATAATTTTTTTAAAGGCACCTTTGGTCTCTTACGACAACCGTCGGACTCTAGCTACAATGAACATTGGAACAATCGAACACTAACAATTGCACAAGAAAATGTGCGACTCTGTTGTGAAAAACATTATAAAAACAGCTCAGTTGAGTGCGTGACAAAATCTAGGAGCCAAATATTAATAGATAGAATTTCGAATGTCAGCAGATTGAATAGAAATACAGGGTAATTCAAAAGTCGCCGGACACCCTTGTATTTCAGAAATGGGAGAGAAATTGAAGTATCTGAATACCCCAGCAAAGAATCGCTGAGGAGGCCTATCTTTTAGGCTATTTTCAGAACATGACCGCAATCTTCAAATCCGCCGTCTTGAATCAAGGTCAAATTTTTTAAATGGGAAGGGGTCATGCTGCATGTCAAACAAGACCAGAAGTTTCTCAGAAATTGATTGCCGTAATCATATTTGGCATATGTGTTGTGGTTAACAAGTTATCAATCCAGAAAATTGAAATAACCGTTGTTTGTTGCAGGTAACTAAAGATGGCATTGACGAAAGAGAGGAGGATCGAGGTGATCTTAATGTCTGGGGAACGCAGCTGCGATATCATAGAAGCAGACTTCAACAACTGACATCCAGAAAGACCACGAATTTTACACAGCACTGTCGCATACCTGATATCCAAATTCCGAGAGAAACTGGGACTGTGAACGACAAGCCACGTAGTGGTCAGCCGAAAACTGCTACCGACGAGGAAACCTCAACAATGGTCTTGGCATCCTTTGCAAAGTGTTCATAACATAGCACACGACACGACGTCTCGCAGCAGAATGTGGTATCAGCCAGTCAGCTATTGTACTGATTCTTCACAGCACTCACTGGCATCCGCTCAAGATCCACACGCAGCAGCTACTATCAGAGGATGACCCTGATAGACGTGTGGAGTTCTACACCTGGGCTTTAGACCAACATCAACGTTATCCTTCATTCTCGTAGGACATTCTTTTCAGTGACGAGGCCAATTTGTATGTCAATTATGAGGTTAACCGTCAGAACCTCAGGTACTGGAGTGACAGGAACCATCACTGGACGGAACCATCCAAAGTCGTTGGTGATGCAAAGGTGTGGGGTGGAATATGGGGCATCCGTGTAATCGAACCCATTTTCATCTACAATAACCTAAACGCTCAGCACTACCTGGAAATGCTACAGGAAATAGTGTTCTCTTCCCTTCTGAATGAAAATGGTAGTTTCCCCTGTTATTTCCAACACGATGGGGCTCCACCACACTACGGAGCAATTGTTCGTCAATGGCTAGATGTTCAATTCCCTGGTCATTGTATTGGCCCACGTGGTTCTGTGGAATGCCCACCAAGATCCCCCGATCTCACACCACTGAACTTTTATCTGTGGGATCATCTGAAACACCTGGTGTATGCTTAGAAAATATGCGACAAACACTAGCTTCAGTAACGCATCCTGGGGGGCCTGTAACCGCATTTCTCCCGATATTATCGTGCGGGTGCATAACGACTGCATCAAGCGCCTTCATCTTTGTATTCAGCATCAAGAACAACACATTGAGCACATGAAATAGCTACGCATCACAAGGTACTTTTGAGGTTGTTGTTTCAAATTTCTGTGTTGATAACTTGTGAACCGCAACACATATGTCAAATATGATTACGGCAATAAATTTCTGAGAAAATTTTGATCTTGTTTTTTATGCAACATGACTCTTTTACCTCTTGAAAAATTTGACCTAGATCCAATATGGCGGATTTCAAGATGGCTGCCATGTTCCGGAAATATCCTAAAAGATAAGATAAGATCATCTGTAGAGGATTTTAGGAAGGGAGTGTCTGACCCCAGGTCTTAAACAACCCTTAGAAGTAGGAAGCTAGCTGATTTGGGCTAGAGTGCCCGATAGGAAAGTCACACGAAAGCGAGGTAGAAAGGGGGAGGAAGACGCCTTTATTTATTACTGGGGGCCAGTACCTGGGGTCCGACGGCTTAACATGCCCATCCGACGCACGGCGGATATTTAGTGGTTCGAACGTTCGTACCTGCCTAGGATCAAACCCGAGGTCTTCACCAGGGCAGTCACGAACACTGATCACTAGGCCATCCACGGCCCATATCCTAAAAGATAGGCTCCTCACCGATTCTTTCCTGGGGTATTCCGATACTTCATTTTCCCTACCGTTTCTGAATTACTAGGGTGTCCTGCGACTTTTGACACCCCTGTACAAACGATTATATAGATCTCATGTTCAAGGTTAAATTTATCGCAGCATCGCATCGCATTTCGTGATGCGATTACACGGAGTTGCAATAGAATTTGCGATTTGTATTCCTTTTTTCTTGCGATAAAAGATTTATACCTACACAAAAGAAGTAGGCATTTTTAAAAAATACTAATGAGCTTTTTGACTGCTATGAATTCGATCTTTCTTTTGCAGATAAATAGCAGGTTCCAAATAAAAATCTACAGCGTCACGACGCCATTTCTCAAAGTGAACTAACTTCATGAGTTGTGAGGAATTTCAAAGCACGTGTCAAGACTACACGTAACAGAGATGAGCACTTGTTGCCATAGCTTAATTGGCAAAGCATTCGGTTCCGGAGAAGAAGGATGCTGGGCCGATTCCCGCTACTGGCAAATGGTTTATATGCTATATTGGCACCCGAACGTAAAATGAATTTCCTGACCGTTGGTTTCTTCGGAAAATGTGTGACGTTCGTTCCACACATCGTCTGGAATTAATGCGAATTTCTTAAGCACGTGTCAAGACTACACGTAACAGAGATGAGCACTTGTTGCCATAGCTTAATTGGCAAAGCATTCGGTTCCGGAGAAGAAGGATGCTGGGCCGATTCCCGCTACTGGCAAATGGTTTATATGCTATATTGGCACCCGAACGTAAAATGAATTTCCTGACCGTTGGTTTCTTCGGAAAATGTGTGACGTTCGTTCCACACATCGTCTGGAATTAATGCGAATTTCTTCTTCTGCAGTGATCCACTTCAAGCCTGGTTTGCCGGCTGACCGGAAACCTATGATTTCGTCCCAGCCCTTTCTCAAGCGGAAGATACAGAATCCAAACACTAGACGTGGATCAGGAACACCAAAGAGAAGTCATCGCTCTTTTCACGTTATTAAGCTAGTCACGGAAAAATTATCATCGGCCGCCACCGGGAATCGAACTCAGGGTATTCCAGTTACGCGCCGGACACGCTACCACTGCGCCATAGTGACCTCGATTTCTCCAGACTCACAAGTGATTAACTGCCAAACCACATGGTAGGTTGCTTCACGGAGCTCCGCACAGTGCTGGGATTCACCAAAGATAGAAAGCAGTAACTGAACAAATAACTAGGAGGCGATTGAATAATTAATTCATGCAATCGATGTGGATCAAGAACACCAAACAGAAGTCATCGCTCTTTCCACGTTAATAAGTGAGTCACTGAAAAATTCTCATCAGTCGCCACCGGGAATCGAACCCAGGTTCTTCCAGTTACGAGCCGGACGCGCTACCACTGCAGCGTGGTTTGGCAGTTAATCACTTGTGAGTCTGGAGAATTCGAGGCAGCTGTGGTGCAGTGGTAGCGTGCCCGGCGCGTAACTGGAAGACCCTGGGTTCGATTCCCGGTGGCGACCGATGAGAATTTTTCCGTGACTCATTTATTAACGTGGAAAGAGCGACGACTTATGTTTGTGGGAGATACAGACGTGTGCAAATTATTAGACACAAGCAAGAAATTTTCAACAAACTCATAATATCGCTATAAATCTCTTTTATTGCCACACTGTTTTACAACTTTTAATACTTAGCATAACCTTTGTTTTTTACTATTACTTTGATACGGTTTGGCATGCTCTTTATGAGAGTTTCACATTGTTTTTTATGTCTTCATCCTTGTGCAGAATTCGGATAAGTTCTGCTATGAGGTCAGGCTTGATGGTGATTGTCTTCTTCTGGAGTTTTTGCTTTACAATTGCCCAAAGAATTCTAATTCGATTTGCATCTGGGCTATTACCTGGCCAGGGAAGGACATCTACATTATTTTCTGCCAAGAAATTCATTACAGTTCTGGCTTTGGGGCAGGGTACCGAATCCTGCATGAAGACAAATTTTCCATCAGGAAACCATTCATTTACATTTGGGAAAACCCGTGTTTGAAGGACTTTTCTGTACTGGCCCTGTCTCGTAGTGACATCTACAATGTACAACCTTCCTGTTCCTTTTGAAGACATGCAGCTCCATACCAGTATGGAGGTTGGGTGTTTCACCGTCTGTGCGTTACATTCTGGTTGAAACTCTTCATCTTTTACAAATTTTGAAGATGGCAATCCATTTTTTGGTGTAAATATGACAAGGATGGTAAATCAGATAATATCCGAAAACTTAAAAATTTCAAAGACATCGCTTTTTCCACGTTTTAGCAACACACAGCAATCGAAATATTGTTATTCGGTCACCGCTGGAGAATTGAATCCAGGATCTCTCGATATCTAGCAGAGCGTGTTAACCTCACACCACAGTGGCCAACAATCCACGGCTCTATGTGTGTTTTTCTGTCAGCGTCTGACATCATAATTATTCACTGACGCCACGTATTTGGACGTCCTGGAGCGGGACTTTGAATCCACGTCTCCCAGATAGAGCCTGGGTATGCTAACCACTGCACCGCCCAGAACGACTAAGTCTCAAGTTTCCCATTAATTTGAATATAACCATCACAGAATTCGCTAGTCGAAGCTACCGGCATTCATGTTTAGCGAATCTGGAGGTTAAGAATCCTATCCCGTGATGGCCCGGAGGAGCAGATAAATCATGAATGGAATACGGGATGACACCATACAATACAAATTCTGAAAATGGCATTAGGTCTTCTTTTCTGATGAATCCATATTCTCGCTCCAGGACGAAGACATTTTCAAGTTTTCGGATATTATCTGACTTACCATTCTTGTCATATTTACACCAAAAGACGGATTGTGGTCTTCAAAATTTTTATTGTATGGTGTAATCCCGTATTCCATTCATTGTCTTCATCTTTTGTTCTGCTTACGTACTGACCGCTCTCTTGGCTTATGCAGAATATGAATTCATTAGAAAAGATGACCTAAAAGGAAAGAAACATAAAACAAAAAGTAATTTTTGGTTTGACCGGTCCTAAAAGAGCAGAAGCACTCGCTATTTTTCTCCCTCCCTCTCTAAGGAAACATTGAATGTTATTAATGACAGTTTAATGAACAGATTGTGAAAGCTATTTTTGCTCCAGTCATTCCCAAACACCTTTTGAACTTTTTAGCCTAAAGCAGCCTTTCTTAGTCACTGTAGCCGTGATCTTTGTTTTTGTACGTGGCCTGCGTGCTGGGAGGCCAGCGGCACAAAGTCTTATCGGAACGATAGACGCTGATACATCCACGCCATATGCTTTCAGATTTCTTACATGTCCTTGCTGGTTGCCCTTCTGTTAGATTTACCTATTTTGATAAGTTTTCAATGCATTTGGGAGCTTAGTCTGGGTATTCACCCACATTTGCCTATAGTTTTGTAGCATGGGCCTCCCCAACTTTAAGTGAAACGGTAATCTGGCTGACTGAGTTTTGTGAAGCATCCAGTGTTTTTGCAATATCACTTTGAGAATACTTAAATTCTTTCAATAGGCATTCAACCAAGGCGTTTTCCCTTGGTGACAGGTCTCCTACCTTTCCCATAGCCTCACTTTACAAGAATCAGAACACTGACTGAACAAGTGGCCTAAAAAAAGAATTCAGTGGGGAATAAGAAACGCTGAAGTAGCACGTAAAACACTTGGTGATCAATTTGTATCAAAATTTTGCAAAAGAACCTAAAATTTAGAAATGAATCACATATTAATAGACGAAACGAAAAAGTTGAGTTGTACATCTAAATGAGCAAAGCTGCCTACCTTTGAGAGTAACTCCTTGAAACAACCCAAGTAGCACACTGACATTGGCCCAATGATATTTTTGCGTCCGCAGCGTTGGGCGAAGGTTGCGTTATTTATCGAAGATTGGCCAACGGTTTTTCCAACCACACATGACCAACCATTTATCAACAAATGACCACTTACTGGTTGTCCGATGGTTGTCCAACAACACATGACTAACCATGGTTGTCCAAGAACACGTGATCACATTGTAAAACTGTTTGCAACAGCTTTTTGATGTGGGTCCAACCGTTGAACCAACACATATCCAATTGTTGGCCGCCGAGTCGTCTCGTCGTTGGGCCGTCCGTTGAAAGCCCACGGTTGGTCCATCATAATATTGATACCTGGGAAAATTTTTCTGCCTCATTTTCCTAAATAGAGGCCCTACAAGGATAGAAAAGAGATGAAAAACCTCACTGCATTGCAAAATAATTTTACAGTCTTCATTTGAGGCAAGTATACGTTATGACTATCAAAATGTAACAAAAGTGGGTTTGAGTCTAATAATTTGCACACCTCTCTATATATGACGTACTACAGAGGTGAGTCACATGTAGTGGCGTACTTGAAAGACTTGAGGTCCCCCGCAAAAAATATCTTCGAGGCCCTTTGCCGAAAATGTATTATTTTTCAATTACTGAAATTTTTAAATTCCATATCATTAGTTAGGCTTTATGGGCGTTTTATTAATTCAAAATCTTTGGAACTTCCTGGTATTTTTAATAAAATCAGACTTATTGCACTTTATTACGTGCAACACAAATGTGCACATTGTAATGAAAATATTGCCGTTTTTTGTACTAATACTAAGTACTACAACACATTTACGTCAAAGTTAACCATATCATGTAAATTATATTCTTTAGAGAACTAAGGACAGCCTCTTTGAAAGGTCTCACGATCATACGAACAAAACACATAACTGCCGTGGTAAGCGTCTAATGACCTTTTCCGATTTATACAAAAATACAGAACAAGTAAGGAAATAAATAAGTCACAATTAAGAATTGTGGCACGAAAAAAAAAGCAAAACTATTAAACTATTTACTTTTGAAGTTGAAAAACACACTTAACATTACGCCACAATGTTTTGTGCCCATAGTAAAATGTTTTTGTTTTGATTCTGTCACAAAAAAAAACAAACAAACAAAAAAAAAACAACAACAACAGGTCACTGTTTCTTCCTCCTTGCAAAGGTCACCTTTCACTTCATAATATTCTGAAGGATGCGTAGTTACGTGCATAACACGTAGTTCTACGTGCATAACAGTTTTATACCAATAAGATTAAGGTGTATACATAACACCTTATTCTTATTGGTACAAAAATTTCATACAATGAACTGATATTTCTTTCACATTTTCTCGTTAATGTACACCTATAGGAACTATTGCTGTAGCTTGTGAAAGGGTTTCAAGTCTGCTAGAATAGCTGCTGCTTCCGTCATCCAGTTTTCATAAACTAAAACCAAGAAAATGATTTCAAAATATTTCCTTTTCTTTTCAATGCTTCATTCAAAGTTGCCGACAAAAAATCCTGGCCCATACGAGCTTGTTATAAAAAAACCAACTAGGTTCATATGCAGTTTCCGCAAAACGTTTTGTAAAATCTATCGTCTCAGGTTAGGAGCCCTCTTATCCGTTAGGCCCCTATCAGTGCGCACCTGGGGCCCTCTTATCCGTGAGGCTCCTATCAGTGCGCCCCTGGGTCCCTCTTATCTATGAAGCCCCATCAGTAGCTATCAGTACGCCCCTGTGCACATGTCAAGACGGCAGGTAGCAGTGATAAGCCCTTGTCGGTATATCTTAATTAGGAAAGCATCCGGCTCCGGAGAAGAAGAATGCGGTTTCGATTTCCGCCATCGGCAAATTAATTTTACGCTATATAGTGTCAGGCATGGCCTACGGAAATTTTTTCTTCTGAGACAACTAAAGTAGAGGTGGGCTTAACAGTGATTTTCCTGTTACAATGATGATGGTGACATGATCCAGGAACTCGCTGACAAGAGTAAAGAAGTGGGACTAAAAATCAACTTTCAGAAGACAAAAGTGATGTACAATGCTTTTACAAGAAAGGAAGATTTATCAATTGATGGGGAAAAGCTGGAGATAGCCGATACCTACATTTTCCTTGGACAGCAGATATCAAACGAGAGTCACATTGATGAGGATATTAATCGCAGTATAAAACTTGGCTGGAGAGCTTTTGGAAGGAACAGTACAATTTTCAAGAGCAATATGTCTTAAAAGAAGAATATTTAATTAATGTATCGTTCCAGTCCTTATATGGGTGCAGAGACACGGAATTTAACTAAAAAGACATACAAAGGCTGCAGACAACTGAAAGAAGCCTGGAGAGATGCATATTTGGTGTAACCAGGAAAGATAAGAAGAGGAACTAGTGGATAAGGAAAATTACAAGAGTGGAAGACATCATGATGAGACTAAAATCCCTGAAATGGCAATGGGCTGGACATGTTGCTAGAACAGACCACAGATAGGCAAGTGAAATTTTAGACTGGACTCCAAGGGACAGAAAAAGACACAGAAGAAGAAAAACCACATAGGAGATGCATAGAATATTCAAGCAAAGCAAAATGAATTTGCTTGTACCACTTACTGGACATCCATGTAACACTTTTCAGAAAACCTGAAATTTTCATCGTCCTGGAGTGGGAAATGAACCCCGCATCTCTCGATTGCCGGTTGAGTATGCTAACCATTACACGACCCAGGAAAGTGAAGTTCCAAGCAACTGAGACATAAGAATCTGAAAGTCCTCAGGTTTTCGTCAGATTTCTACTCCAGGAGGAAAAAATTTTCAAGTTTTCTGAGAAGTGATACATGAATAACCATTAAGTGGTACAAGCAAATTCCGTTTGCTTTCATGAATGGAATACGGGATTACACCCTACAATGCAAATTTTGAAGATGACAATCCGTTTTTTTGGTTTAAATATGACAAGGATGGTAAGTCAGATAATAATCTGAAAACTTGAAAATCTTTCAAGTTTTCGGATAATTACCTGACTTACTATCCTTGTCATGTTTACACCAAAAAACGGATTGTCATCTTCAGTTTGCTTTGCTTGAATATTCTGTCGATTTTCCATGTATTATGAAGAGTATTTCTTCCTTCATTCATGCCAGAGTAACATGGAGGAGAGTTGCTCAAGACAGACAGTTGTGGTAGAATCTTGGGGAGACCTTCATCCAGCGGTGGATTGATAATGTTTGACAATGATGAATATGATTGCTCCCCTATTCGGCAAACTAGGATAGCGCTTTCACTGTCCCATTACCTCATTACTTACCCCGATGGGATTACGGTATAATGATCCTGCCCAACTGTTTTCAGTGGTCAACAGACCTTAAGGTAAAAATCCCGTGCAAAGGGGAGATTTATGTTAGAATGCGATGCTCACCAACTCCAAAACTGTGACACCTTAACAGCGATTTCGGAACTGTTACTTTTACCACTGATCGTAACAGCGATTTCTCAGTAACGTGTGATAAAAATGTAACGTATCATCATCATCATTGTCAACCATTATCAATCCACTGCTGGACGAAGGTCTCCCCAAGTTACCTCCACAACGGTCTGTCTTGTGCCAGTCTCCTCCATGTCACTCCCGCATATTTACGAATTTCATCCACCCATCTAAATGTGGTCTTTTTCTGGGTCTTTTCCTGTCCCTTGGAATCCAATCTAAAATTTCGGCTGTCCATCTATGGTCTGTCCTTCTGTCAGTATGTCCAGCCCATTGCCATTTCAGGGATTTAACTCTGATTATGATGTCTTCCACTCTCGTCATTTTTCGGATCCACGAGTTCCTCTTCTTATCTCTCCTGGTTATACCAAGCATGCACCTCTCCATGCTGCTTTGAGTTGTCTGCAGCCTTTGTATGTCTCTTTTAGTTAAGGTCCACGTCTCTGCACCATACGTAAGCACTGGAAGGATGCATTGATCAAACACTTTTCTTTTAAGACATAATGGCATATTGCTCTTGAAAATTATGCTGTTTCTTCCAAAAGCTCTCCAGGCAAGTTTTGTACGCCGATTAATTTCTTCATCAATGTGACCCTCACTTGATATCTGCTGTCCAAGATAAACATACGTATCTGTTATCTCCAGTTTTTCTCCATCAATCGATAAATCTTCATTTCTTGTAAAAGCATTGAACATCACTTTTGTCTTCTGAAAGTTCATTTTTAATCCCACTTCTTTACTCTTGTCAGCAAGTTCCTGGATCATACTCTGCAGCTCTGATGGGGTAGTTGCAAAAATGACTACGTCATCAGCAAAACGAAGGTGGGTTAGATAATCTCCATTAATCTTTATCCCTTTGTTTTCCCAGTTCAGTGATTGAAAGACATTTTCCAATGTGGCATTAAAGAGCTTCGGAGATATGGTGTCACCTTGTCTCACTCCCTTTCCAATTTTTATGTGTGTTGTATTTTCAAACAGCCGAATCTTTGCACTTGCATTTTCATAGATGTTATTAATAATATTAATGTATGCATCTTCAATACCGCAGGATTTCAGAGCCGTGGTAACTGCTGATGGTTTCACCGAATCAAAGGCTTTTTCATAATCGATAAAAGCCATGCACAATGGAAGTTCATATTCCCTCGCTCTTTCAATTAGTTCTCTCAGTACATGGATATGATCTATTGTGCTGTAGCCACTCCTGAATCCAGCTTGTTCTCTCGGTTGAGCCATATCCAGTGTTACCTTCAAGCGGTGTGAAAGAACTTTAGTGAAGATTTTATAAACCACTGATAGGAGGCTGATAGGTCTGTAGTTCCTGAGATCCTCAATGTCACCTTTTTTATGTAGCAGGATCATTGTAACATTGTTCCAATCCACAGGAATCTTCCCTTCATTAAGGCATCGAGTGAAAATTTGGGCGAGTACTGTTTCAATTTCTCCACTTGCTTCTTGTATGATGTCTATAGTAATTCCATCTTCTCCTGGAGCTTTCCCCCGCTTCATGTTCTTGATTGCATGAGCAACTTCTGCTGGGAGGACTGGAAGAACTCTGGTACCTTTCATGATGTCTGGAGTACATGTATCATCCCTTTCATATAATTTGGAGTAGAAATCTTTCACTCTTGTCAAAATTTCGCCTCTATTTCTTGTTATAGAACCATCTTCTTTTCTCAGAGCCATAATCTGTTTTCTTCCCTTACTGAGATGTGCCTTTGCTATCTTTAGGCTTTGGTTGTTTTCAATTGCTTTCCTCACTAGCTCACAGTTGAATTTCCTTACGTCTTCAGTGATACTTTTTCGTGCTGTCTTGCATAGCTCTATATATTCCACTTTGGAAGTCACATCTTCTTTAGTTGTCCTCATCTCTCTTCTTTTTTGCATCAACATTTTGGTTTTTCCTGATAATTTGTTTACATGCAACTTGTTCTTAGACCCAGCTAATTTTGTTGCTGTTTCCATAAGAGCTTTGGTTACTTTTCTGTTAACTTCCGAAATATCCACTTCTTCCGATGTTAGGCCATCTAAAGCAGAGAATCTGTTCTTCAGTTCCAACTTGAAAGTATTATGGTGTTTTTTAAGGTTAGTTATGTCAATACATTTTGTTTGTCTTATGAGCTTGCCACGTTCCAGTTTAGTGTTGAGGTGCATCTTACATCTCACCAATCTATGGTCACTACCTGTGTTGAACTTGTTTAGCACACTGCAGTCTTCGATGACGAATTTTTTGTTACACATAATAAAATCAATTTCACTTGTCGTCCCAATTGGATGTCTCCAAGTCCATTTCCTGTGTGGCTTTTTCTTGAAAAAGGAATTCAAGATGAAAAATCCTTCTGCCTCTGCAAACTCAACGAGAGTATTTCCACGCTGGTTTCTGTTGCCGTGACCGAATTTACCTGCTAAAGTTTCATTCTGTTGCCGGTGCCCTATTTTTGCATTGAAATCTCCCATAATTATCTTCAAGTGCTGCTTACCTTTATTATTTAGATGACGAATTTCCTCATAAAATTCTTCAATTTCTTCTTCAGGATGACTTGTGGTGGGTGCATAAGTTTGAATAATCTGAGCCTGGTATCTTCTCGATAGTTGGATAACGAGTCGTGCAGCTCTGTCAGAGGAACTTTCAACTTCTACCACTTTATCCTTCAGTTTCTTGTTTATTATAAATCCAACACCACTAGTTCTGCCAGTATCTGTCCCTCGATAATGGAAGAGATGTCCACTTTTCAGTTCAATGAGATCTTCTCCTTTTCTCCTTACCTCACTTAGCCCGACGATGTCCCACTTGATCCTTTGTAGTTCCTCTTCCAATTCAAGAAGCCTTGAATCAGAAGATAGGGAGCGTCCGTTGTAGGTAGCCAAGGTCAGCATCAGATGGCAGCCTAATCCGGTCTAGTTCCTGTCTCTGTGTGTATATACAGGGTGTCTGAAAAATAACTGTGCACTTAAACTAACACTTACCATGTCAAACTGATTCCTACAGAAGGTGTTGGAAATGGGCTCCACCGACGTTCGGACATGTCTGCACACGCTTCTGCATGTTGTTGAAGACTTTTCTCAGGTCACGTGGTGTATTTTGTTGGATGTGGGTCGTTATTGCCGCCTGTAGCGTTTGAAACTATGCGGATTACCTGCGTACACTTTCTCCTTCAGTGATTCCCACAGAAAAAAGTCAGGCGGTGTTAAATTCGGTGACTGGGTAGGCCACGGCACCCAGAAGATGATGCGATTTCCAAAGATTTCCTCCAGAAGATGCATTGATGCGTCAGTGGTATGAGCAGTTGCCCTGTCTTGCTGGAATCATCCTTCGTAAATTTCCCGTTCCGTGAGTTCGGATATGAATGGTTGGATAATCTGGTCACGGATCCGTTCTGAGTTAATGGTTTCACTGGAAAAAATGGACCCAATGACGCGCGTACAAATCATGGCACACCGAACACTGACTTTCTGGTTGTATAGAGGCAAACATCGCAATGAGTTAGCGTACCGCATTACGGTGGGGAATGTCTGCATCACGAAATTTCCTAGCGAACTGTTTTTGCACTTCGTCCGTGTACTTGTCATGGCGAAAGACATGCTCCACCAAAATACTGTCTGTTCAACCGTCAATACCGATGTCCTTGGGCCGAGACGAGTGATCAATCGACTTGTCTGCCTCCGTCGACCAAGCGTTCGGGAATGGCCTTTGCTCGGAATGACAGCTGCGCGCTCCTCGGGGTGGGAAGGCATGAAGGTTACCAGACACAGAACATTTCCATGTGGCGGGTCACTTCTACTGTCATTCCATTCAAAATGTCTTTATTGTTACATTACTGCAACTCGAACATTCAGTGCACAGTCATTATTCGGACACCCTGTATAAATTTGGTTCATTCTCCTTTAAGAATTTTCCACACTTAACGTTTACATTTTCTCTCTCGCCCGAATGTCTTTCTGGAAATGAGTGTTGAGTTCAGAGGTAGTGTGACGTACATAAGGAACTAAGATAAGAACGATGTGTTGCGATGTTTGATGTGAGAGCCGTCTTGCTTTAGTCAAAACGGCGTTATTCTTTTTGTCTTCTTTTAATCTGTCTTGCGTTAAGATAACTTGTGTTAAGATATACACTGCTGGCCACCCAAAATGCAACACCAAGAAGGACACGAGATAGCAAAGCCAGATTTACTGGACACATAACATCATATACAAAAATGAAACGATTGAGATTACAGGCCCGTGTGACTTGCGCAACACGCAGACATCAATAGTTCGTGTGGCCCCCATGGCTGGCAATAACGGCCGCTACACGCCGCGGCATCGAACGAAAGAGGCTTTGGATGTGGGTTTGGGGTATGTCGGTCCAGGCTGCTTCCACACGTTACCACAGTTCATCAGGCGTAGCCACGGGTGGTGCTTGCCGGGGCACTCGGTTGCCTATCAGCGACCAGACGTGTTCGAAGGGCGACATATCGGGAAAACAGGCGGGCCACGGCAGAAGTGAAACCTGATGTGCCATGAAGAATTGTTGCACGATGCGTGCCACGTGCGGGCGCGCATCATCCTGTTGAAACGTGGTCGCTGGCGGATCCTGCAGGTCAGGGAAGACTACAGGCTTCAAAACGTCGGAGGTGTAGCGGTGGCTGTTGAGTGTACCGGCGATGCGTACCAGAAGGGTGCGGGTGTCATATCCAATTGCGCCCCAAACCATAGTGCCAGGCGACGGACCGGTATGGCGCTGCATAATGCAGGCCTCATACAATCTCTAGCCGCGGTGCCGCCACACGCGGATCCGACCATCGTGGTGTTGTGGTGTTGCAGGCAGAAGCGGGATTCGTCGGAGAAGACAATGTCGTGCCATTCCGTAGTCTAGGTGCGGCGTTCAACGGCTCATTGCCGCCGCACTCGCCGGTGGTGTAACGTCAATGGTAATCGGAGGATTGGGTGCCGTGCGATATGTTCCCGCTCCTGCGGACAACATCGAACGGTACGTGCGGACACAGGTTGTTGCGCAACACACCCTAATTCTTGCGCTAACGTTCGTGATGTGGCGGTGCGGGCCATCAATGCCCGCCGCACAACATGCTGGTCCTCTCGTTCGGTGGTGTGCCGCGGCTGCGGCAATCGCTCACGTCGGTACGTCCGTCTCTTCTGCACCCACCGAATCCATACTCGCCTCACTGTGGCTGGATGTCGCCCCACACGGGTGCCGATGTCTCGGTACGATAAACCGCTGTTGCGATAAGCCACTATTCGTCGTCTGTCGAACTCCGAAACGTGCTGGAATGACTGCCGTATTCTGCAACGAGGCATCAGAAAGCTTCCCACGCACTGGTCCGGCAGCACAACACACCTCCACTACACACACCCAGCCTTCTGCGCACCCTTCTTATAGTGCTTCTCGGTGGCGTGCCGGGCGCACATGATTTGCATATGCCCTGCAATGCTAATCGTTTGCATGTCCTCTCGCGGGCGACGCATGCTGCGAATTTCAGGCCAATCGGATGTTTCCTTCTTGGTGTTGATTTTGGGTGGCCAGCAGTGTATTTCGTTGAGGGAGCTTCGTTAAACTATTTTGTATTTACTAAAACATCACATCAAAAATTCAAGCTCTTGCTAATACTGTTATGAGATAGTTGATGTCATATGCTCAATTCCTCAGTTGATTCCAGATTGATTATTGAAAGGAGCTTTGTTATTGTGGAAGTGCTATTCTTTATCAACGTGAGATGAATATTATTATACGTTACAAGCTGTTACTTATTTTGCCGCTGAAGTGACTACTGATTTTCTAACTCGAATAAAAAGTTATGAAAAAGCTACAAGTAGAACGTTGACGTTTTCTTGAAGTGCAATCCCAATGCTAGTTAAGTTATCCCGGTTTCCTACTTATACGAACCAGCTACGATATTTATACAAGAAAACCGAAGTTTTGGGTGTCCGTTCTGACGCAAATTAAATTTATCAAAGCTATTCAAAGTCAATCGAACCGGTATGGAAAACAATAGTTTCGGACGTAAGAAAGAAGTTTCTCTATCGGGTTTTTAATCCCTCAGATATTGCTGTGAACGGAATCGTGAGCTGACGCCCACTGGTTGCAGACTTGTGCGTTCAGAAAAATTTGAATTCACATGAGAAGCATTTCGCAGCTGAAACGCTCTCCAACAATTTTTTTTTCAAATCGGACTCTTAGAAGCAGAGATATGGACAAATATAAGATATGTATCTACACCTCCTGACGGGAAAACGATGCATTATTTGAGGAAGAAAGAATTCTCAAAAGGTTTGTCGATGTGAGCGGTATTGGTCCAAGAAAAAAAAATGTTTAGTCGACTTCCCAAGAGCTCAAATTTTGCTGCAAATATATCAGAAGCAGAAATTAACGCTTATGCTCGCTGGTGGCCAAACCTTTCTTTACCAAATATTAGAAATTATACGAAAAACATTTTCCATCAGGATATGTAAGTGATACAGAAAGAAGTTTTTCCAATCGGAGTTTTAGTAGGGGAAATAACGCAGAAAACGTAATTTACTTTTGCGCCCCCTAGCGGAAAGTCTATGAATTACTTGAAAATTTTAAATTTATATCAAAAATATTTCGTATCAGAAACACTATCTAACAAAGAAGGAATTTTTCAAATCGGACTACTAGAAGTAGCGATATTGCCAAAAATGTGATATACGTCTGCGCTCCGTGGCATAGAAACCATGCATTATTTTAAGAAGAACATATTCCTAAAAGGTTTGTCGATGTGAGTAGTAACGATGTACAAACGATGTTTTTTTCAATCGAGAATTTAGAAGGTCAGATTTTGCTGCAAATACATCAGAAGTGGAAATTAAGACTTACACCCCCTGGTGGCCAAATCATTTTTTACCAAAATTAGAACTTACATTTCTGTACAAATCGTTTGCATGTAATAGAAGTTACATTTCCAGTACATGCAAACCATTTTCCATGAGGATCTGTATCCGGCGCAGAAATAATTTTTCAAATCTGAGTTTTAGAAACGTATATATATTGGGAAACGCAATTTATCATTACGCCCCCTAGCGGGAAGTCTATGAATTACTTGAAAGTTTTGAAATTATTGGAAAAAACATGTCACACCGGAAATCTTATCGAATAAAGAAAAAAATTTCAAATCAGACCAATAGAAGCAGAGATATTGACAAAAATAAGATATATATCTACACCCCCTGGCGGAAAAACCATGCAGTGTTTTAAGAATAAAATATTCCTAAAAGTTTTATAGACGTGAGTGGCATCTGTCCACGAAATATGTTTTTCAATCGGGATTTTAGAAGCTCAGATTTTATGGAAAATACATTAGAATAAAAAAATTAACACGTCCGCCCCTGGTGGCCAAAGCATTCTTTACCAAAAATTAGAAATTATATGCAAAAAAGTTTCCATCAGGAGGTGTATCCGCTGAAGAAAACATTTTTTCAAATCGCAGCTTTAGAAGCAGAGATATCTGGGGAAACAGAATTTCCTTTTGCGCCCCCTAGCAGAGCATCTATGCGTGACTTGAAAAAGTGACTATACCTAAAATAGTGTTCTGCATGAATGGAATCGAAAGGCATGATCATTTTTCGAATTGGATGTTTAGAAACAAATATGTGGAATAAAATGCATTTTGAATTCAATATCATTTGCATTTATGCCCACTAGCGGCAAAATTGCGCATCGTAAAAAAAAAAAAAAAGAAGATAGAAAAAACGAAATAAAGGATCCCTATTCGCACATTTCAAGCTTATTAATGCAAAAAGAATTTTTCAAATCGTACTATTAGTTGCAGATATGCGTTTACAGATAGACGGACAAACCGATAACATAAGCACGATCTATTTTTTGCAAAAGACGTGCTAAAAACAAGCTTCACGTAAGGTGGTGTTCTAGATTAACTGATATCTTTCACGTTTTTTTAAGTCATAAAAACCTAAGAGCATCACAGGTGACAAAGTAATGTGTTTCTTGTGGAAGGGGGATCGAGGGAGAACGTCAGTGTGGAAGACTAGGAATAAAGCTGAACCATCATGGGGCTTGGGTTCATGTAGTAAACCAGAAATTTCTAAAAAAAAAAAAATGCTTAGGCAAAATCAAGAAACTGTCATTAAAGAAAAAAAAAATTCCATAGGGCACTTAGCTGTTCAAAAATTTTTAAACAAAATTTAAGTGCTAATTGTATCTGCTTCGCTATACGCTAGGCATCCTATTCTTCAATATGCGGAAAAGGAACAATTCTTATCATGAATCTAATGACATAACACTTTGCTGCTCAAGGTAAAACATGCGGAAGGCCACCGGAAAACTAGAGGAGGGATACACGCGATGAGGGTGCAAAATATCCTTTTGAGAAATACTGCTTGGAAGTTTTACACTTATGCATACGAGGTTTTTACCACAAGCCACTGCCTTTTTAAGAAGTTCAACCGAACTAGTAGCATAGTGTGCTGATTGCAAATTGTGATGAAATCATTCTTCTTAGAGAAGCCGCAAAGAGATGCACGTTCTCTTGAAGCCGGATGTTTTTACCAGCTTTCCTGGCTCTTTCCAAGAGACAAGAACCATTTCCCTGCGATGAAAAGTGAGATAAAATAAACTAAGAGGAAGGACTTCGTTATCTTGATTATAGCATGTGGCATCTGTATTCAGAAGGATATCCACAAAGTTAGTGTGATTTCCGTTTAAGGGTCAATATAAATAAACTTCTTTTACCTGCAGTTAGCTGTGTTGGTTACTGAAAAGTTAATCACCATGGCGTCCAAGATGAAGCTAGTCGTAAGTACATAGATACATTTCTACCTTTTAAGAACTTTTATGTGATCACCTTTTTTACGCTTTCCAACCGTAGGTTGAAGAAGCGTATAGGCTCCGGCTTTGTCCGTCTGTCTGTCCGTCCGCACGACAACTCGCGTAAAAATGGTTCGATTTCGATGAAATTTAAGTACGTGGTAGGTGACAACCCGGGAAGGAACCCTATTGAAAATGGACGAAAAGGGGTCAAAGGTCAGGACATAAGAGTGGGATTCATTCCATCGCCCTTATGCGTCATAAGTTATGTAAAAATGTTTCGATTGCGACAAAACTTCATGTTGTTCCAGAGATGTACTGAACCGGTTCTGTTTAATATAATCGAAGTGGGGTCAACGGTCAGGTCATAGGAGCGAGATTTATTCCGCAGCCATTATCCTCATAACTTGACTAAAAATGCTTCTATTGCGACAAAACTTTAGTATGTGGTTTTAAAGGTATACCGAACCAATCCTGTTTAATATAATCGAAATGGGGTCAAAGGTCACGGCACAGCAGCGAGATTTATTCCACAGCCATTATCCTCATTACTTTGACTAAAAATGCTTCTATTGCGACAAAAAGTTAGTATGTTATTCCGGAGGTATACTGAACTGGTTCTATTGAATTTCATCGAAATGGGGTCAGAGGTCAGAGCACAGGAGCAAGATATATTCCAAGGCCATTATCCTTATAACTTGAGTAATGATTTCTGGTATGCTGGAAAGCGTATCATATTCAATACATTGCATGATTTTACTAACTTGTTTCTTATTGCTGCGAGTTTTTTTACCTGTAACGTACAACAGGAAGCACAAGACAGAGTTCTGTGCCGTATTTTGTTTTTGGCTTGAAATAACATTTGTTTTTAGCATCCCAAATTTAAATTTGTGATTAATTTTTGCGTCCAAAAAGAAAGCAGTTTGCAGAAGCAGTATACATCTTACGGACATAAATCAAGCTGTTCTTCCATGTAATGTAACCGCAGAAATTTGATGGCATACTCGAGCGCAAATCGAGAGATGCGGGTTCGATTCAAGTTCCAGGGAGTTAAAAAAAATTTAAATTTCTACGGTTACGTTGCATGGAAGAACAGCTTGATTTATGTCCGTATTAAATATTCCATGTGTTTTCGACTTGATATTATACATCTTGCTTATAATTAATAATAAGGAACTATACACCAAGAGTACTAAGAATAGTATAACTATACTAGGAATTCGAATTTCTTAACGTAGAGTAGAAATCAAAATTTCCAAGCTATCGCACATGAACAAGATGGGGTTTTCACGGAAGGTAGACAGCTAGTTAGCTGTTAATTCCATAATAAACGCATAAAATTGCAGGCTTCTCCCATTTTTTCACGTTTTAGTGTAAGTAAACCCAAAGGGAAATTCAGCGCAAAACAAAACAGAGCAACTTAGCATACATATTTGCTAATGTAAGTCTCTTATGTCATTCGATAAAGAAATTAGAAACAACAACAAACCTACTAATTAATAACCAGGAACTGTATACCAAGTAAACTTAAATTAGTAAAACTATAATAGTATTCCGATTTTATTGGAGTAAAATAGAATTTCAAGCTCCCATGCTTTCCCACATCAACCAGATGGCTTTCTCAAGGAAGACAGACAACAAACCTCTTGTCTGAAACAGTTTAAGAAGTTATGGGTGTTGAAAGAAAACTTTACAAACTTTCGGGTTCAAGAATAAAAGCCCTAAGAAAGAAATTCATATATGCGTTAGAAAAACAAAACAAAAACAAACAAACAACAGCGGGTTTCGAACTGGGTGTACAGTTGCTGAACTTTAAGTAGGCCAACTCGTACGTGAAATTGAATGCTTAAACGTTAGTGACATCCCCTTCCAAAACTGACATGCAAAGTTGACTTCCTGTGAAGCGGAACGATCGTTTTTCAGATATCGGCCATTGTTTCTTGAAAATAGGCATATGTTTGCGATGGAGAATCTAGAGATGACATTTGTGGTCCACTGTAACCCCAAATTTACACAGACATTTGACGTGGACCAGGAACATCAAACAGAGGTCATCGCTCTTTCCACGTTTGTAAGTGAGTCACGGAAAAATTATCATTGGCCGCCACCGGGAATCGAACCCAGAGTCTTCCAGTTATAAGCGTGGAAAGAGCGATGACCACTGTTTCATGTTCCTGGTCCAAGTCAAATGTCTGTATTAATTATTCATTCTCCTTCTAATTATTTGTTCAGTTGCTGCTTACCATCTTTGGTGAATCCCCAGCATTGTGCGGGCCTGCAAGAAGCAACCTGCCAAATTGGCTTTGCAGTTTGTGTGTGTGAGTCTGGAGGAATTCGAAACCGCTTTGGTGCAGTGGAAGCATATCCGGCACGTAACTGGAAGACCCTGGGTTCGATTCCCGGTGAGTAACAGGAAGACCTGGGTTCGATTCCCGGTATCGGCCAATGAGAATTTTTCTGTGACTCACTTATAAACGTGGAAAGAGCGATCAACTCTGTTTGATGTAACCCCAAAGAAGTTTTTCTATCTGATGTATAGGTGTGATTAGTAAGCTGAGTACTAATATTGTCTTTTTATCACAGAAATTAAGTAGTTACATGGGCTGTCCCCAAACAACTGAGAATGTTTTTATAAAAAAAAAAATATGCGTACCTTAATTATCAAGGAAGTGGCCATCTTTTTTTAATTTTTCGAAGTACTGTCCATTGCATCAAATACGGGTGTGTTAACGTTCCTCCCACTTTTTGAATGTGTTCTGGAATTCTTTTGAAATTCTCCCCTGCGCTGCTGTAATAAGTTGTTGATCAGTATAAAATTGTCCTCCCCGTAATGCCTTCTTTAAAATGGGGAATAACCAGAAGTCACATGGTGATATGCAGGTTGGGGCATCAACTTAATATCCATTTTCCCAAATACAGAAACGACAGAACTGGCCGTGTGCAGCATTGCATTATCGCTGAGTAACGCCCAATTCTTTTTCAGGTGTGGCGGTTTTGTTGTCATGTTTCTTTAGATTATGTAGCACTGTTTTGTACACTAAAAAATAAATGGTGTGAATTCACGGAAAATTTCTGAAAACAATGTGCAGCAAAGTTGCCGGTAGGTATCCTTGTTTTTCAGAAATTTCGGTTTTTAAAAAGTGCCCGTTCGTTTCAACTTCCGTGTTTTCACTGGTATTCTGTAGACAGAAATTCCATTTATTTCAGTAAAGTCCATTTCAGGTTTTGCCGTATTGAAACTGAAATTCCGCCAAATGTCCAAGCCTGTACAGTACTTTCCAAACACAGCTTTCTGCTTTGGTGCGTGGATCAAAATAGTGTTGCCAAACTTCGTCGCATGCAATAACCCGTTGCATGACTTCTGGATCTTCATTTACCATTTGCTTTAATTGTTGATAAACATTAACCCGATGATCCATTTTTGCCTTTGTCAAGAAATGGGAAATTCAAGTTGAACAAACTCGTTTCATGCCCGGTTAAAATTCTGTTAATTCATGATTTTGAAATGTGAACCATATCTTCGATATCTTTAATTGATAACTGTCTGTCTTCACGTATAATAACGCCTATTGTACTGATGTTCACCTCTGTAACACTCGTAGAAGGTCTTCCTCCATGGGCGATTAAAGCCGACGACTCAAGACCATCCATAAAATCTTTATGCCATCTGTAAATTATTGATTTTCCTAGACATTCATCTTTATAAGCCTTTTGCATAACACGGAAAGTCTCTCCGACAGACTTCTGGAGTCGACAGAGCAATTTAATAATGCACCTTTGTTCCACTTTCACATTCATGTTTTCGAAAATCAATCGCGAAAACACATGTTAGGGGTTCACAAAACAACGCTTATCAAACTGCGCACAACCGACGACGCATGCGTGAAAAAAGTGTGGCCGATTGCTATGGTTAGTACAACGACTACCGTTTTTTAAGACTGATGCCCAGGTCGAACGCATTATTGCACATTTTTGCAGAAACGTTCTCAATTGTTTTGCGACAAGCTATGTACATTATCGTTAAAGAAAAATATTTTTATTTTTAGCAAACATTTTTCTGTTTTTAGCACCTAAAAATCAGTTCTTTATTTATTATCAGCTGTTAAGTTTTTGAATTTCTGTTCCAATGAAATCTTGTGATTTGCTAACATACTGGTACCCCGAGACTAAGTAAGACTGTCAAGAGTATCACAACCTTGGTCAATAAGAAAATTAAAATAATTGTACATAAAAGCTGTTCTCCTTAAACTTATAGCACTCAGCAGTGTTTCAATTATTGATTACCTTATGCCCTGAAATATGAACATTTTTTGAACATGTAACTACCTCAGCTAACGGCTAGTCATCATCATCATCATCAAACATTATCAACCCCTGTTGGATGAAGGTCTTCCCAAATTTCTTCCACAATTGTCTGTCTTGGGTCTGTCTCCTCCATGTCACTCCAGCACACTTTCGAATTTCATCCTTCCATCTCCCATGGGGTCTTCTTCTGGGTTTTTTCCTGTCCCTCGGAATCCTGAGTAAAATTTCGGTTGTCCATCGGTGGTCCGTTCTTTTGGCAACATGTCCAGCCCATTGCCATTTCAGTGATTTCACTCTGGTCATCATTTTCCGTATCCACAAGTTCCTCTTCTTATCTTTCCTGGTTACACCAAGCATGCATCTCTCCATGCTGTTTGAGTTGTCTGCAGTCTTTGTATGCCTTTTTTAGTTAAGGTCCATTCTGTGCTCCATACCTAAGAACTGGCAGGATGCATTGATTAAACCTTTTTCTTTTGAGACATAATGGCATACTGCTCTTAAAAATTGTACTGTTTCTTCCAAAAGATCTCCATCCAAGTTTTATACGCCGATTAATTTCTTCATCAATGTGACCCTTACTCGATATCTGCTGCCCAAGATAACTGTAAGAATCGGTTGTTTCAAGCTTTTCTCCATTAATCGATAAATCTTCGTTTCTTGTAAAAGCATTGTACACCACTTTTGTTTTCTGAAAGTTCAATTTTAATCCCGCTTCTTTACTGTTGTCAGCAAGTTCTTGGATCATACTCTGCAGGTCAGAAGGGGTTGTTGCAAAGATGACTACATCATCAGCAAAACGAAGGTGAGTTAAGTAATCTCCATTAATTTTTGTCGCTTTGTTTTCCCAGTTCAATGATTGAAATGCATTTTGCAATGTGGCGTTAAAGAGCTTGGGAGATATGGTGTCACCAAAGACGGCTAGTTGGGTCGTAATAATAATCAACTTCCGTAACAATTCCAACTTTACATTCTTCAAGCAGCCACACTGTTATGTAGTGTGATATAAAATCAGCGATATCCAGCAGAAATCACAGTTTCGTAGTATGCGACTGAAAATAACAATCAATAAATGTTATAATGATAATAGCAATACTTTCTACAACCTACAAGTTCTCGCAGCAATCTCTACACCCCACCAATCCACCCACTTTCGACGACGGTTCATTTACAATGATTAACAATCAGCGTTGCCAAAAAATATAAAACAAGAAAGATGACACCGAATTTTCGGGTGTAATGAGCACGTCTTTTGAATCCGTTCTGATGCGAATTAAATTTATCAAAGCTATTCAAAATCAATAGAACAGGTATGGAAAACA
Organism: Macrothele yani; assembly: GCA_039090855.1. NCBI lineage: Eukaryota > Metazoa > Arthropoda > Arachnida > Araneae > Macrothelidae > Macrothele > Macrothele yani. Next base: position 98,835,445 of record CM077011.1, read on the forward strand.
GTAGTATCTGACTAAAGAAAGAAGTTTTTCAATCGGGTTTTTAGTTCCGCAGATATTGTTGTAAACGGAAACGTCAACTTACGACCTCTGGTGGCAGACTTGTGGATAAGAAAAAAATTAAATTATACGCGGAACATTTCGCAGCAGAAACGCTCTCCAACAAAGAAATAATTTTTCAAATCGGGCTATTAGAAGCGGAGATATCGACAAATATGAGATATGCTTCTACGACCCCTGGCGGGAAAACCATTCATTATTTTTAGAAGAAAGTATTTTCAAAAGGTTTTCCGATGTGAGAGGTATCAATCCACGAAATAAGTTTTTCAATCGAGTTTTCAGGAGCTCAGATTTTATTGCAAATACATCAGACGCAAAAATTGACACTTACGTCTCCTGGTAGCCAAACCATTTTTATCAAATATTAGAAATTATATGCAAAGCATTTCCTATCAGGAGCTGTATCCGTTGCAGAAACAAAGTTTCAAATCGGAGTTTTAGAAGCCGAGATATTGAGGAAAACGCAATTTACCTTTACACTCCCTAGCGGAAAGTCGATGCATTACTGCATTACTTGAAAAATTTGAAATTGTATTAATAAATACACAGTTGACGTGGATTAGGAACATCAAATAGAAGTCATAGCTTTTTCGACGTTTATAAGTGAGTCAAGTTAAAATTCTCATCGGCCACCACCGGGAATCGAACCCAGGTGTTCCAGTTACGCGCCGAACATGCTTCCACTGCACCACAGTGGCCTCGAAATTCTCCACACTCACATACGACAAACTTTCAAACCACCTGGCAGGTTGCTCCTTCGGAGCCTCGCACAATGCTGGGGATTCACCAAAGATGAACAGAAGCAACTGAACAAATAACTAGGAGGCGAATGAATAATAAATACACAGTTGACGTGGATTAGGAACATCAAATAGAAGTCATCGCTCTTTGCACGTTTATAATGAGAATTTTTCCGTGTATGTTGAGAATTTTTCCGTGTATGATGAGAATTTTTCCGTGTATTATGAGAATTTTTCCGTGACTCACTTATAAACGTGACAGAGCGATGACTTCTATTTGATGTTCCTAATCCACGTCAACTGTGCATTTATTATTTAATCGCCTTCTAGTTATTAGTTGCTGCTTAACCATCTTTCATGAATCCTCAGCATTGTTGTTATATAGTTGCTGCTTACCATCTTTGATGAATCCCTAGCATTGTGCGGGGCTCCAAAGAAGCAGCCTGCCACGTGGTTTGGCAGTTTGTCGTATGTGAGTCTGGAGAATTTCGAAGCCCCTGCGGTGCAGTGGAAGCATGTCCGGCGCGTAACTGGAATACCCTGGGTTCGATTCCCGGTGGCGGCCGATGAGAATTTTTCCGTGACTCACTTACAAACGTGGAATGAGCGATGACTTCTATTTGACGAAATTATATTAAAAACATGCCGCACCGGAAACTCTATCCAACAAAGAAGAAATTTTTCAAATCGGAGCATTAGAAGCAGAGATAGTGATAAAAACGGGATACACATGTACTCCCACTAGCAGAGAAACCATGCATTATTTTAGGAATAAAATATTCCGAAAAGGTTTGTCTACTTGAGTAGAATCGGTGTGCGAAAGAAGGTTTTCAATCGTGATTTTAGAAGCTCATATTTTGGCTCATATTTTGCTGGAAATACATCAGAAGCAAAAATTAAAACTTGCGCCTCCTTGTGGTCAAACCATTTTATAAAAACAATTAGAAATTATATGCAAAATACTTCCCATCACGAGCTGTATCCGCTGAAGGAAAAAAAAATTCAAACCGGAGTTTAAAGAAGCAGAGATATCTGGGAAAAGTAATTTACTTTTACGCCATATAACAGAGAATCTATGCGTAACTTGAGAAAATGACTAAAATGCTTAAAATAATTTTCGACATGAATGGAATCGAAAAGCAAAATAATTTTTTGAATTGGATGTTTAGAAGCAAATATATGGAATAGAATGTGTTTTGAATTCGATATCATCTGCATTTACGCCCTCTAGCGGCAAAATTGTGCATCGTAAAAAAACAAAAACGAAATAAAGGACATCATTCGCACATTTTAAGCTTCCTAATGCAAAAATAATTTTTCAAATCGGATTATTAGTTGCAGAGATATCGTGTCTACAGACGGACAAACCGATAACATAAGCACGATATTTTTTTACGATAGACGTGCTTAAAAGTTGGAAAGTAAATAAAAATGTGCTGTTCAGAAGGAAAGTCTTACAGAAAAGTAAAAAAAATTACATAGCAAATAGAAACTCACAAAGAAGATTAAATTAGAAATATACGTCAAAAACTCACGGAACTCCATATTTTCTGATCAAGTTGCTTAACAAAACTTTTCCACGTAAACAACATTTTTAAATGGTATAATTTGTACTCATTCTATTGGCTTTAAAGTCTATATGCTTAAATCATTACTTACCGTACATCTGTGATGCTTGTAACACTGCAGCATCTTAACGTTATGCTCCGGATAACTTTCATAAAATCCTTAATTACACGATGAGCAATATTAGGCCTTCTGACGGCCTGAAGGGAGTAGTCTCACTTACAGAAATAGTTTTTATTAGTTTTTAAGTTCATCACATGAATAGCGCAACAGTAGTAATAATCGACAACCACGGGATTCCCTTGAAACAGCCAACGGCACTACATTTCAAACGAACTCAACAAACTAAACCTCCGTAACGTGCGGCTCAAAATATCTCACTATCAATGTAACTTCATCAGGCACTGAATATACACGGTCGAGTCACATTATTGTGACCACCAGCTAATATACAAAATAACCGCCCTGTGCAGCGCGGACAGCAGCTAGACGAGCTGGGAGTGACTCATTAAGGTGCTGGAAGGTGTTCACAGGTATATGGAATGGAGCCATGCTGACTGCAGAGCATCTAACAGACGCTGGAGGGTGCGTGGTGGAGGATGCATAGAGCGAACAACACAATCAAAGTTGTCCCACAGATGCTCAATTGGGTTTACGTTTGTGGAATTAAGAGTCCAAGGAAGTACTTTTAAGTCTTCACCGTGCTCTTCCAACCGCTCTCGGACATTTCTAGCTGTGTGACACGTCGGAATGTCGTACTGGAAGATCCTGTCCGCCCCAGGGAAGACAATCCGCATGTATGGGTGTACGTGGTCTGCAATGATGGATTCATAACGAATTCGGTCCATAGTTCCTTCCACAAGTATGAGGGGACCCAGCGAATGACACAGAAACATTTCCCAGATCATAATGCTGCCAGCACTAGCTTGTGTACTTCCAGAAATGGTTAAAGAGTTTTGTTCTCCGATGTTTCTCGCCTTATAAGCGAACGTCCATGCATTCGATGAAGCAGAAAACGTGACTCTTCGGAGAAGGCAATCCTTTGCTAATCGGCGGAGGTCCAATTCCGATACTGCCATACAAATGTAAGCCTTTTCTGCCGATGCAGCTTTGTTAGCATAGGTGTAGTGACCATCCGTCTGTCTTCATCGGAGCCCCATACGCAGCAGGGTAGCTGAACTGTTGTTTTAGAAACACTTCCGGTAGCCCCCTGATTCATTCGGCTAGTGAGTTGCTTCACTTTAGCGTGTCGATCGGCCGTCACGCACCTTCAAAGCCAACGTTCACCTCTCACATCAATGGCATGTGGTGTTCCGCAGTTCCCACGTTGCTTATTCGCAATGGTACCATTTCTTCAATCACGGTACACTTTAACCACAGCAGCACGCGAACAGTTCACAAACTGCGCTGTTTGAAAAAGACCGCCACCCTTGTCCCGAAAGTCGATAATCATATCTTTTTGCAAATCTGATAAATCGCTCCTTTTATCCATGACAACAGCCAGTGATATGTTTTCAGATTGCATACAAGTTACCTTATATACCCTCCAAACGTGCCTTCTTTCATTGGCTACGCGTTGTTGACGTCAAAAGTAGGAGGTTGTCACAATAATGTGACTCGACTGTGTATATAGCTTGTCTTCACGAAGGTATAGAATACAATGCAAGGCTGTATTAATCTACCCACTTTTTTAACACTCTCGCTCCACACATTATATCCGTAGTTCTTATCTTGTCAAAACCTAACACGCCATTCAGTTCTGACCTCAACACTGTTGCCACGTAACATTCAGAGAGGAGGAAAGTATAATATTAAGGTTGAAACGCTTAAACAGAACAGACTCAAAATTTACTAAGGGAAAGAAACCAAAAACGAAAGTTAAATAATAATACACGGAATATTCAAGCAAAGCACCCTGAGTTTGCTTGTACCACTTACTAGTCCTCCATGTAACACATCTCGGAAAACGTCAATCGTCCTGGAGCGGGAATTGAACCCCGCGTCTCCCGATTACCGGTCGAGTATGCTAACAATTACACCACTCAGGACAGTGAAGTTCCAAGCAATTGAGACATAGGAATCTGAAAATCCTGAGATTTTCGCTCGATTCCCTCTCCAGGACGAAGACATTTTCAAGTTTTATGGGAAATGTTGTATGGATGACCAGTAAGTGGTACAAACGAATTCAGTTTGCTTTGCTTGAATATTCTGTGAATTTTCCATGTATTATGAAAAAGATTTCTTCCTTTACTGATTAGAATACCTGTCATACATTTCACGAATTTCGAAAGAATCGCCTGAGTTCTTTGAGTCCCATGTGTTTACCAGCAGAAAAAGCCCAGATGTTAGATTTTGAAAGGTTGTGAGTTAGCAAATTCCCTAGCATGTCAATAGGAGTAATCAATGATGATACGTCAGCTACATCCTCGGGAAGATTCGTGTTTAGCAAGTATAGAAGGTATTTCTTTCCTCTCTCACGCTGCAGTTGTTTCAACTATCTGATTTGTGATTTGCCGATATAGAATTGAGCATTTGCTGGAAACATTACCATGTTCGGGTATTTCCAAAACGTTTCAGCCACTTGTTGATCCTGACTGATCAACGTCAATTATGAAATTATGAGGGCTTTAATCAGACCCCTTAATATACCATTTTCCTTGAAATTTTCGAACGATGTACAAACTACTGTATTATGTATACACTCTTGTGGGACGTTTCTTATGGCGTTGCGCGTGCCTCACATTTTCATGTGCGCTGCAATTGTAATCTGATATTGTCCTGCGGCAATCTGGCACACACGTGCTGTACGGTGTGCTCCAAATCCCAGACAGTGCGGCACGGAGGCAGCTGGTATTTCAACTGGTTCGACACATTCTCGATAGGGGACATGTCCGGGGAACGGGCAGGCCATGGAAGTGTCTGGACATGACGTAGGTGGGCAACCCGAGCTGTGTGCGGGCGGGCATTTACCTGCTGGTATAGCGTCCATGACATTCCGGCCAGGAATGGGAGCACATGGAGTGGTAAGAGCTCATCCACGTACCGCTGGTCCGTCAGTGATCCACGTACCACTACTAGAGCTGATCGGCTATCGTAGGCAATGGCTACCCTTGGTGGGGAGGTGTAACGCTCGATAGCGAGTGTGGGATTGTGCCGTTGACCCTAGAACCTCCACACCCGGACACAATTATCATCTGCCCACAAAACGAAGCAGCACTCATCGCTAAACACCACACGTCGCCGTTGCTCTGGCCTGGCACCACTGCAAACGCAGCCGGTGATGTTCCGGTTTTAATGGCAGAACACGTAAAGGGCGCTGGGATGGCAGATTTGCTTCCACGAAGCGTCGGGAAATGGTTAGTGGCCACACAGGAGCAGCTAAATCTGCCTGTATAGTGGATCGGATCCCCATGGGATCCGTTCGTGCCTGTCTCACGATCCTTCGATCCTCTATACCAGTGGTCCTTCTGGCCCATCCGGAGACGCTCCGCCTTGTGGCAGTGCCGTCACGTGTCCTCTGCTCCCAACACAGTCGGACGGTATGGTTAGAACGATCCACGTGGGGCTATACTGCGCGCCCACCACCCTGCGGTTTTCAGACCGATGATCAGGCCTCTCTCAGCCGTAAGTTGCGTAAATCGGTGTCTCTGGCTTCTACCCGGCATTCTTCTCACTCGGTACTCTTGCTTGCGTCGGCCGGGGCTTTTCTCTTCCATGGGGCATCGACTACACGCCGCTTTATAAGGCTCCCGGTTCGTGCTTGCAGAGCCACCACAAGGTGTGCGGTCATGCGCAACCACACCAAGCGTGGATCATTTGCATACTATCACGTACTCTAGCTATTTCCAAAGTTTCGCGGTTGTAGCATATTTTCTTCTAGGTGCGCAAATTTATATATATATACTATAAAATACGGCGGAGAGTAAACATTTTGTTTTACGAATTTCAATAGGCCCTATTGCGGAAAATTTGTGTATTGCTACTTTAACCGTGTGCAAACAATTTAGTGAAATTCAAATAATAACTTACGGTTCCACTTTGCCTCCAAAATGTCGATATTTGGGCAAAACCGTTGTAAGAAAAGCACAGTGTTCGTTACAGGCTTTCCCTAGTGCGCAAAAAATATCTGTTGGTACCTAAAAGATGAGCACAATTTTTCAGGCAAAGCAACTAATATCGTATGGTTCCAATGTAATGCAAAAATACTCCATGTTTAAGGAAAATCGCAATATTTCACCATGTGATTTGTTTCCTAGTTGTGTTAATGTGTGCACTACTGCACTGAACGCACAACATGTTGTGCAAATGTGTGTTAGTGCAGACTGCGCGCGGTGCAGCTCTTCACATTTTTCATGTTTCAGAAAAATCCCAGAACTCATGATGAGGAGGTGGCTACAGAGCGAGTTCCACCCGTGCCCAACACAACCACTCACCCATTTGGGCAAATCAATTTTCTGTTCTTTTTGAATCTTCAATTTCCTGTTCTTTATTAATTTTTACCCTGAAATCTGATTTACTCTCGAAGGCTATTTGCCGTGCTTCCAACCATACTCTAATAAATCAGTCCCTTTGTTCTTCTCCGCGAACAGCAGCAGATGCTTCTGTTGTCAACTTAACGCAACGCTTCACTTCCTGATTGTGACAAGGGAAGTTTTGTGTGCCCAATCGCTTAATCATATTCTTACAGTCACTGTTGCATAGTTTCATTATTTCATCGTTGGTTAAATGAGCAGCCAATGGCTTTTCCACTTATAGGACGCATGATTGCCAATCAATTAGGTCAAAATAATCATCCCCCTAAACACAGGGGCGGCGGAAAGTGAAGTTCGTTGACCGGGCCCGAAATTTCGAATCGTTATGCACCCTCTACCTTCCCGCTTCCTGGAGCAAACAGAAGAAAAACAATGCCTAAGGAACTTTATTGGACCACCCAACCACTTACATAGAGGAACTTTCTAAGGCACATCACAACAATCGCACATATGCCAAATAAAAAAATAGTAAAAATAAAAATCATGGCTGAAATTGTTGAAATTAATGACCGGGCCCGGGCCCTGGCCACCCGGGCGGTTCCGCCGTCACTGCCTAAACAGCTGAACTGAGGAACTTCGAATACACGGAATGCATCGCAGTTTTGTGCTCTTACTCGAAGGATCCTGCTGAAGCCAAGTTCTCTGATATGTTTCCTCTCGTCCGTGATCATAGACAGAAGTATTGATTGATTCTGATTATTGATTCTGGATAGCCAAAATATCCATTCCTTCGGTTTACGTGGTCAAGCATGCTCTTCAAATCTTGTGTGAGATATCACGATATATAGATGGCCTTCCGCAGATTCCGTGCTCCATCAAGGCAATGAGAATGTGATCTTATAAGTGAACCACATGGGCGCATAAACCTAACAACAGAGTTGCCAGAATTTTAAGTGAATCCGAAGGCTGCGAAGTACTAATAAAAAGGCGCAAACTATGATTAGCTGTCGTTTGCCACCGTGCATGGCTCATTTCCCCCTGGTGCTTATGTGCCAGGCTTGATGACCACGTACACGTTGTCTAAGCGTGGCTAATGTCCTACAGGTATTTCGGAGACGTTTAAGATACCTTCGAATTTTTTCATGACGTTCAGGAAAACCCGCTTCCATTGCTTCAAATTTCAAAACCGGTAGATTTTCGCAGCCCTCTAGCTCTTTGCCGATTTCCTCCTGAAAATGTTTTTGGGCCACTCGTTTGTCCATGCAAATGTTAAATTAAGTGACGGAGTGTCAGCTCATATCTGTGCCACTGGCATATGCTCTACTGAAAAGGATTTTGGGATGCTAGCTCTAGAATGGGAATTACACCTCCTTTACACCCAGTATTAAGGCCGGTTCCGTCGCAGCATATCACCAACAGTTTGCTTAGGTCGATATTCTTGGCATGTAAGAAATCCAGTAGACATTTGGCAATGTCCTTTGCGGTGGAAGATGTAGGAGTGATAGGCCCAAGATATTTACTTCCAGGTTCTTCCAGCATAGACACGTGTTCTTCAGTAATAGTTTTTTGAACCGCTTTCCTTCCCTTTCTTCATACATTATGGTTTGGTCTTTACGCACGTCAAAATATAGCCCTTCAATAACTTTACGTGCAGTCAGATAATCGTTTTGAAGCTGTTTTCTCTAGTTTTTTTCTCTGCCTTCAAATTTTGTGCCTATCTATAACACTTGAACTATCAGCTTGAGTTAACATTCCGACATCTTCCAAATGAGCACTTTCAAGGATAGTACCATAAATCCAGATATCTCACCCAGGATTTGAAGAGCGCTCTGCACCACGTAATCTGAAGGAATGGCTATTTCTGCCATAAAGAACAAATACTTCTGGCTATGATCACGGCCGAGAGGAAACATATCAGACAACTTGGCTTCAGCAGGATCCTTCGAGTAAGGGCACAAAACAAACTGCGATGCAATCCGTGTATTTGAAATTCCTCAGTTCAACTTCCAGGGGTAGGATTATTTTAACTTAATTGATTGGCAATCATGCGTCTTAAGCGAACCGTCATTGACTGCTCATTAAACCGATGATGAAATAATGAACCTATGCAACAGTGACTGTAAAGATATTTTTGAGCTATTGGGCACGCAAAACCTCCGTTGTCACAATCAGGGAGTGGTGCGATGCGTTAAGTTGACAACAGCAGCATCCGATGCTGTTTACGAAAAGAACAAAGGGATCGATTTATTAGAGTATGGTTGGAAGCAGGGCAAATGATGCCAGCCTTTGAGAGTAAATCAGATTTCAGGGTAAAAATGAATAAAGAACAGGAAATTGAAGATTAAAAGAGTAGAACAGAAAATTGATTTGCCCTAATGGATGGGTGGTTGGGTTGGGTTTGGCATATGTGGAACACGCTGTGCAGCCACCTCCTCATGATGAGTTCTGGGATTTTTCTGAAACATGAAAAAAGTGAAGAACTGCATAGTGTGCAGTGTGCGCTACTGCACATTTGCACAATATGTTGTGCTTTCAGTGCAGTAGTGCACAAACATAACATAAGCTCACGAAACAATACTTCATTCCATTTTCGGGGAACAATATTTCATTGCATTGCTCTTTAAATTCTCAGAACCTCACGTAAAACGTAATAGAAGTGATAATATTAACAATTTGAGCTAAAATATTTGGGTTGCGTATCCTATGGGTTACGTGTCTTTCCGCCGAAGTTGCCGGAGCACTGTCTTACGCTTTAGACCGAGGCTCTCCTTTTGTCACCACGCATTACTAATAGTTCCAAGTTACACCGTTTAGCCATTATATTACAGCCACCTATCTAATAAGCTGTAGGAGCCTCTTTAGCCCGCAAAAAGCCTCCACTCTGCAAGGCATCGATTCGATGAGGTGGCGATAGGTACCTAGGGTATCTGGTACCATAATGTCAAAAGCAGGTCCTCCAATTCCCGTACATTTCGAGGTGGTGGTGATTTATCGCGAACCAGCTTTTCCAAGTCAAACCACTAATGTTGGATTGCGTTCATGTCAGGTGAATTTGGAGGCCAGAGCATTAACAGAAAGTCTCCAGCATGTTCCTCGAACCACTCCTTGACGATTATGGCAGTGTGGCATGGCGCATTATCATGTCGCTAATGGCATCACCAGCAGGGAACACAGTTGCCATTAAGGGGTAAACTCAGTCCACAACGATGTTTAGATACCTGAGAGTTGTTAGGGATTATGCTATTGGGAAAATGGGACCTAAAGTGTCACAAGAAAACATCGCCGACAGCATAACACAGCCGACGCCGGCCTGTTTCCGTTCAAAAGTTCATCCAGGTTGCATAGCCTGCGTTGGCAATTGGCGCATCCGCGCTTTGCCGTCTACGTGATGCACCAGGAATCTTGATTCGTCAGACCAGACCACTCTCTTCCAATCATCGACGGTCCAAATCTGCATGATCTTGGGCCCATTTCATGCACTGTTGGCAATGACGTGCAGTGAGTATCGCACCCGACTGCGTCTTAGGCTACGCTGGCCCATGCACAGAAGGCTGCGATGAACTTTGTGCTGTGACACATTTCCCTGATCACCACTGTTGTAGCTGCAGGTGATTTGTCGCACTGTGGCCCTGCGGTCGCTGTGAACAATGCGCGACTTTCTCTGCTCCTCTCTGATATCAATGAGCTGCGCACGACACGCGGCTGGACGACGCGACGGTTCGTCGTTTAGCAATCTGTGCACTACTTTTGAAACGTACTCACTGCAGCGGCACGTGAACAACCCACAAGCAGCGCCGTTTACGAGATCGTAGTTCCGTGGAGCCGGGCCATCACAATTTGTCCTTTATCTATCTCCGATAAATCGGCAGCTTTTTCCATTCTGACTCCGAAGACTCTACTAACCGAAAGCCGGTCCTCGGGTTGTATATATACTGCTCTGTGAACTACACCTGCGCCACCGTTTGGTTTCCAGGCGCGCGAATTTCTCTTGGCTGGGGGTGGTCGTAATGTAATGTCTCATCGGTGTACATAAACACAAAACCTATATAGTACGCAATATGCCTGGTTTCTGTATCTTTAAAAGTTTCATAGATTTTATGAAGATTGGTTTGCACGCCATCGCCGTTGTCGTTCTCTATTTCAGCGACGTTTTCTTTCAGCTTTATCTTCTTCCATATTGTACTAAAAAAGGAAAAATTCCACGGAACCAATATTTTTTTTAAATTTCCATCACAGTGAATCAAAACTACGCCTGCAGTTACTTTCTTACAATTTTACTTGTTACTTTTTATGAAATAAAATAACGCTGATTCCTGTTTATGAAGTTACTCTGCAATGCGAAGAAAATGAAACAAAACAAGATATAACACCTGTGTAGCAGAACAAACGTCGCAGACAGTTGTTCGAGCGCGTTCGTGTTGCCACAGATGATGTCGTTTGTCTAACTAACTTTATTTTCTGGTATTTCTCCTTGATTTTACGTGCCGTGCGATTGCGGTGAAATTAGTCCCGAGTTCGGCGACCAGATAAAAGCAGATGGCGCTGCAAGTACTAAATGACCTCAGAGCGTTAGGGATGGACGTAGCCTATTATGTAAGTTTTATTCTTTCGAATGTGACATAAAGCGTGAGATTTACAATATGAGATTTGATCTTTCTGTTTACCGTATTGGACTTCCGACGTGATGCATGTATCCTTCCATCTTATTTGCAGGTGGGCTTATTTACTTTTCATACAGCGGCTCTCTGTGAGTTATTACGCGCCATTAGTAGTTCCAATATTTAAAAACAGTACTTCCGCGATGCGTTTAGGGAGAAAATTTACTTCAGTGAAATGCGAAATAGAAAGAAAAATTGAATGTGAGAAAACTGAGATTATTTTCTTATTTTTTCCATTTCTTAAAGGCCTATTTTCTATTCCTTCTTTCATGTACACTGTAAAATATACGTGGTGTGAATTCACAAAAAATTCTGAAAATACTGTACAGCAAAGTTGCCGGTAACTGTCCGTCTTTTAACGGAATTTCCGTTTTTAAAAGTACTTGTTTTTTTAACTCGTATTTTCATAGATTTTTTCCGTAGACAGTAATTAATTCTATAAGGTTTTGTTACTGTGAGTCCTATTTTGAGAGAACGGATGAACGTAAAGATATTGTTGAGGTAACAAAATAAAGGTGTTACCATGTAAATGTGCTAGTCGAGGAGAAAAATGTGATTGGGGCAACGGTTCGGGCGTTGTGAGGCGGCAAATTTCCCATGTAAAGTCTATGGGAGAAGAATGCGATTGACATTCGATCACCTGCGGTAGACTCACGCGCTGTTGAAGGCGGTAGCATGGAGGGACTGAAATAGTCCAAAGTCTCTTTTCTGAGCCAACCGTTGCGCAAAACAACGTTGGCATGCATTAGTATCAAAGTTCTTCTCATCGGAACAGCGAACACTCTCGAAGACCTCATTGCGTTCAGCCGTTGGACTGTCATGTATATATACAAATTAATATTCATTCGATTCAGTTTATTCACGTAGGTAAGACGTGTACTACGATACAAGTTTTTCCATTCATTATGTAAATATGTAAATAAGCATTCCATTGACCATTGTTAGTATATATATTATGGGCGACTGCTTATAGCCCATTGAGTTGCTCACGGTGGTCGTTAAACCTTTAGTCAAAAAAAACAACAAAAAAAAAAAAAACAAACAAACACGTACCTGGACTATTATCTTTAATGAAGTTGTTGAATGAATTTGTCAATCAAATAAAGTTTAGATTTGTTGTTTCATATGAGTTTATTTAAAAAAAAACCACAACAACTAACCATTGATTCCGACGAGTGAAGAGTACCCGCAACGCGAACCTCATTCCAACAACTTTTACAAACACAGTTGTGACTGAAGGTAAGAGTGAAAGAGTGCGCTATCCAGTTGAATTTTCGCACACGATCGAGATGAGTGGACTTCCACCTCACATTTTATGACTGAAAAAGGGTGCAGTCGTGATGCTCATCACGAGCATCACGACTGCACCCTTTTCAGTCATTAACGGCGGTCGTTAAACCTTCAGTCAAAAAAAAAAAAAAAAAAAAAAATCACGAACCTGGACTATTGTCTTTACTGAAGTGGTTGAATAAATTTGTCAATCAAATACAGTTTACATTTGCTGTTTCACGTGAGTTTATTCTTTTCAAGAAAAATAAAAAATAACTAACAGTCGATTCCAACGGGTTTCTTCTAGTTCCGTTTATTTCAGAATAGCCCTTTTCAAGTTTTTTCCGTATTCAGACTGAAATTTCGCAAAAAAATCCAATACGCTGAATATCGCGAGAAAATCATTTGGCGCCAGTAGTAAGGATTGAGCACTAGCCACTTAGGTTGAAGCCGCGTGTCTTTACCACTGAGCCAGAAAGTCACAGGAATCTAACTCCCGTTCACGGTAAAACTAATTGGGCTATGCTGATTTTTTCATTAATGCGAGTGATTTAGTCATTTTATTTTTTATTGGAGTTTGTTATTTTTTTCATAACCTTCCTAATAATTTTATTTTTTCTGTACAAGTTTGTGGTACATATTATTACAAATTATGTATTTTTTATTGTGATTTTTCGAAGTAACAGAATGATTTGGAGTTTGAGATCTTTTTTCAACTGACGATAACTTTCAATTATCTTTAAGAGAAGGTGCAATGCACTGTTTTATAATATTGCTAGACGAAACCCGTAGCAATAGAAGGTTAGTCTTTTTGTTTTTTTCTGAAAAATATAGACTCATATGAAACAACAAATGTAAACTTTATTTGATTGACAAAATTCATTCACCCTCTTCAGTAAAGACAATAGTCCAGGTTCGTGATTTTTTTTTGACTGGAGTTTTAACGACCACCGTGAGCAACTCAATGGACTATCAGCAGTCGCCCGTCCCTAATTTAGGGTCACTGGTTCCAGAGAAGGGAGACAGCCAGTGCCGTAAGAAAAAAACAACATCCATGCCTGACCGGGATTTGAACCCGGACCCTTCACGAACGATTCATCATAAGCCAGCGCTTAGACCACTGGGCCACCGGGGCGGCCAGGTTTGTGATGAGCGTCGCGACTGCATCCTTTTTCAGTCGTAGAATGTGAGGCTCATGTCGATCGTGTGCAAATATTCAACTGGATAGCGCACACTTTCACTCACATCTTCAGTCACAACTGTGTTTGTAAATGCTGTTGGAATGAGATTCGCGTTGCAAATATACTCTTCATTCTTTCTTGTCTGAGACATATAGTTGCGACCCATTGACCGCTAATGCCTTCCAGTAAGGCTTTTAGGTTTTCTTTTTTCTGCGGGAGGGACATTCCGTTAAGGGTAAGTATGCAATAAAGTATTTACTTACTTAAGGACTGATCATAGAACAGCATACACACACCAAGTCTGGCACTGAACTGAGCGCCTGATGTAGGTAAGGACCGCACGCTTCTCGCTCAGACTTTACATGGGAACTTTGCCGCCTCCACAACGCCCGAACCGTTGCCCCAATCTTATGTTTCTTTTCGACTGGCACATCTACATGGTAAGACCTTTATTTTGATACCTCAATCCGATCTTTACGTTCAGCCGTTCTCTCAAAATGGGACTCACAGTAAAAAACCTTATGGAATTAATATATACATTTCACAAAACTTCTAAATACAAAATTTATTCTTGATAGCTGTATAGCTTTTGTCTTAAGGATTACACAGACTGATACATAGACATCGTACAACCACCTGTACAATAAATTAAGTATCCGGCTTCTTACAGTAACACAATATATAATAGCTGCATGGCACACAAAATGGGAGAAAAAGGAGAAGAAATATCCTGTGACACATTAACAAAAATTCATGCTATATACTATCAACAATATCCGATCTCGCTAGAGAACTTCAAAATCAAATACTTCGACAGACTATGGAAATTTGACAGTTAATCAAATACATAAGTATTCCCGTGAATCTCTCCTATTGCCGGACATGTTTCGTCATATGGATACGGAAAAAGTGAGAGCGGAGTTTTACCGTTAATATAAGAAAGGAATTGCGAAAAGGTTTCTGAAAATTCAGAAATTTCCATTAATGCCTCTTGAAAATGGTAATTTACCGTCAATACGAGTGTCAGAAAGAAATTCAGGACATTTTACTGGCGTACGAAAAATCCGCAATCCGTACGTTTTCCGTCATTTCACAGAAAAAGTTGTATCAGAAACATGTTTGTTAATTCACGAAAGAAATCACACAAAATGGTACCTGAATTTGAGAATTTTTTTCACAGTGCATTCTCCAAACTCATCTTGTCTATATGCTATATTTATCTTGTCGAAATGTAGATCCAGCAACAATCTGCAATAATATACGACTGACTATTAACCTTCCTGGTAGCAAGGACCCATATATGCGTTTGGAGATCTCTGAGCCCAAAGAGGCGACGGCGCAAAAACACGTTAATAGAAAACCTGTCAAAAGCTGAGAGAACGCAATATTGCGTCGAAAGAATTTTCAGGCTCATAGTGGCAAGAACGTCACATGCTTATCTTAACGACGACGAATACTACAGAAAGAGAGGACGCTTTAATGGCAGTCTCGTATTATACATGTGACAAAATTTCCCATTTCCACTTCCCCTGCCACCTGAAGGGTTAAGAAACTTTTGGTGAATATCATCGAAGCTACCACCACGATGGGCAAGCTGCAGAAGACCATGATTTGATTACGCGCATTCCAGTTGTCCCATCTAACCATCCATTTCAGTTTAAACGCCTACAGTTTCATGTTCGTCTCAGTTTCGCCATGAGTATTTACGGGGCTCAGTCTTTAAAAGTTATGAAATTAGAAAACTCATTCTTTTCCTTTGCTGGCAGCTCCAGAGTTGGCAAAAATAAACAGCCTTTACTTGGCCTAAATGGAAGAACACTCAATGTCATTGTCTTCAGGAACTAACTTACTTGCGCTTCAGAAGAACTGTACATTACACATATAAGAACATCATGGGAAAAAATGTACATGGTTGCTTCAGATATTTTAAATGTCCTATATTCACAGTCAGTAAAGACTGCTGGTTTTATCTAATGTTGCCGGCACAAGTATGTATTTTATTCTTTTTTTTTTTTTTTGATTGGAGGTTTAACGACCACCGTGAGCAACTCAATGGGCTATAAGCAGTCGCCCGTCCCTAATTTAGGGTCACTGGTTCCAGGGAAGGGAGAGAGTCAGTGCCGTAAGACAAACACAACATCCATGCCTGACCGGGCATGGATGATTCGAACCCGGACCCCTTACGGACGAATGATCAGAGGCCAGCGCCTTAGACCACTGCGCCACCGTGGCGGCATTTTATTCTTTGCAACATATTTTAAACATATGTTTCCGTTCAATATATCCTAATAATAATATCAGGAAAACCCGGAAAATGTAGGCCCAGAAAGAGATTGATATGTTTTTTCAAACCTGGGGAACACCGGGTCCTTTCGTTAGTACGTTGCATAAATACAACACAGCTTCGATACTCACCACTTCACAATCGTCAGAGGAGGAACTACAAACAAGAAACAAATGTCGGATTGTTTGTTAAGTTCTCATGGTAATGGAAAAGGAGACGTGTGATTGGTTCGCCCCGTCCGCTGTGACGAATTCTTGATATCCCTCTTTCAGTAACGTCATGTTAGTGATGTGAAAATGCGTAGAGCACATTTTTCACTCTGTCATCTAATGTTTCATGGAAAAAATTTAGTTCTTTGATTAGAGTAGACTCAAGCCCGTTATCCAAACGTGTTTAGACATAATTTCTGATCAAATTCATGAAACCATGGTCATTCTGTAATCTTATGCTGAAGAATACTTCTCATGAGAAAATGCACCATGTCTCTACTCCTACATTATCTTAGAGTGGCTGTATGAATATGTTGAAGACAATGTGTTGTTTTCTTGTCCACTTTAGTCCACAGATATACACCGATGAGTCATCACATGATGACCACCTACCTAATAAGTTGTAGTGACCCTTTAGCTTGCAAAAACAGCGACCAGTCGGCGAGGCATTGATTCGATGAGGTGCCGATTGGTATCCTGGTGTATCTGGTACCATAATGTCGACAGCAGGTTCTCCAGTTCCCGTACATTTCGGGGTAGTGGTGATTTATCGCGAACCAGTTTTCCGAATCGAACCACGAATGTTCGATTGGGTTCACGTCAGGCAAATTTGGAGGCCAGGGCATTAACAGAAAGTCACCAACATGTACCTCGAACCACTCCTTGTCGATTTTGGCAGTGTGTTATGGAGCATTATCTTGTAGGTAATGGCCATCACCAGCAGGGAACACAGTTACTATGAATGGGTGAACTTGGTCCGCAACGATGTTCAGGTATCTAACAGCTGTTTGTGCAATTGGGATAATGGAGCCTAAAATATCCCAAGAAAACATCACCCACATCATTATACCGCCGCCGCCAGCCTGTTTCCGCCCAACAGTGAATCCAGGTTCCATAGCCTCCGTCGGTAATCGACGTATCCGCGGTTGGCCGCTTACGTGATTCACCAGGAATCTTCATTCGTCAGACCAAGCCACTTTCTTCCAATCATCCACGGTCAAATCTCGATGATCTTGGGCTCATTTTATGCGTTGTTGGCGATGACATGCAGTGAGCATGGGGACCCGGGCTGGGTCTTCGGCTACGCAAGGCCATGTGCAGAAGGCTACGATGAGATGTGTGCCGTGGCACATTGCCCTGATCACCAATATTGCAGCTGCGGGTGATTTATCGAACTCTGTCCCTACGGTCTCTGTGAACAATGCGGGACGGTCGCCGCTCCCCCTGGCATTAATGAGCATCGGACGACACACGACTAGACGGCGGTTCGTCGTTTGGCCATCTGTGCACGACTTTTATTACGTACTCACTTCAGCGGCACGTGAACAATCCACAAGCCGCGCTGTTTTCGAGATCGCAGTCCGGAGGCTGCACCGTGTCATCACAATTTGTCCATTAGTAAACTCCGACATATCGGCAGGTTTTCCCATTTTGACTTCGAACACTCTAATAACCGAAAGCCGGTCTTCGGGTTGTATATATACTGCTCTGTGAACCTCACCAGCGCCACCGTTCGGTCTCCAGGCGCGCGCATTTCTCTAGGCTGGGGGTGGTCATAATGTAATGGGGAATCAGTGTAAATCGCATGAGACGTTTGTAGGATGAAGTTTAGCGGATGATTATACTTCTGGATGTAGTGTCACCCGATCTTCGTGATGATGTTATTCGACATGCATGGGCCAGTGTAACATCACAGAGCCGCACCGGTGGCGAAGTGGTCTGAGCGATGGCCTCTATTCATTCTTCCGAAAGCGGTCCGGGTTCGAATCCCGATGAGGCATGGATATTGTGTTTGTCCTACGGCACTGGCTCCCTCCATTCCCTGGAACCAGTGGCCCTAAATTAGGGACGAGCGACTGCTTATAGCCCATTGAGTTGCTCACGGTGGTCGTTAAACCTGTAACCCAAAATAATATCACAGACCTTTACCCAAATTCAGTAGAATGAATTCCGAAGGGAATTACCTTAGTTTTAAAGGCCAAAAGTTTTCCAACACATTATCAGGCGGAGGAAAAAATGATAATTATAAATCAGCCAAAGTTATTATTTCTAAGATTTCCAGCACATAAGTTTTCTATCTCGGTTAAAGCATTTTTTTAACTCCGCATGAAGAGAAGAACTAGCACAGTTAAAAAATAAACTCATTAGCGTCAGTTATCTTAAAATACAAACATGCTAAAATCTGAAGTGTGACCGTGTGCCTTTACATCTTAGGGGAAACATAAGTTCATCTTTTTCTTTACCTGTTGAGATAAACAACGTCAACGTATCACCTCAACATAAATATTTTGTCAAATAAGTAGCTTTATGCAGAAGTTATTAATAATTAACTAACGTTTGACCGTGTTCTCTTGTAATCTTTAGATCGATAGTGAATATACAGTGTAATTTGGATAATTCAAAGCTGAAAGGACCACAAAAATAATTTGAATTATCGACAAATTCGAATTAGGCAAGTTTGAATATGGGCACATTCAAGTACTGTAAAAAACAACATATTTATTCATAACACACAAAAAAAAGTACAGTACGGTAAATGTACATATTTTTTGTAAAAAAAAAAAAAACGTGAAATTTTGGCTTGCTTCTTAGAATTTATGTTATGCGTAAGTGTAAATTTCTCAAGTTTATCGAGTGAATGAAATAGTGAGTCACTTACATTCTGCTATCCCTCAACAATCTTCCTTAACTGTTGGAGGTGAACTAAGGCTTCTACTGAATTTGGAAGGCGCTCTGCAGGAAATTCTGGCCGTTCCAGTTCTTCATCTGAAGATACACAGTAGGTCTTCTTATTCATAACATCAGGCAAGATTTCATCATCTGTGAGATCACCACAAACAGCTAAATTGTCATCAACTCTCACAGAAGCCTCATACGGTAGATCACGGCCTACGTCTTCCCAGTACTCTAGAGTAGGTATGATCTCCTTGCCACCATTACCTTGATGTAGTTGAGACTGATCATCGAGGTGCATTCTTTTTCGAAGCAGTTGGCTATAGTTTCAGGTTTAACTTGTTGCTTCATCCAGAACTCGGAACTTCGTGCAGAATAGTACCTACCCATTTTAAAAGGTAATTATTGAAAATACGAGAACACGAAAATGGGGTATTCTTCGAATTAAACAAAAAAAGTTCGAATTAACCCTTTAAGCGGTCTATGTAACTAAACCAAACTATGCGCTCTTCAAACACAAATGTTCACATAGCTGCAGTGTTTTATGAAATCTTCGGCAACATAATTCCTTTCGTCCTTTCAGTCCTTGTTTCTCTGTCCTTTATTCTCTGCTCCATCTATATATCTTATTCTCTGCTCTTTCTGACTTTCTCTATTCTCAACTCCATTCTATATACTTTATTCTCTGCTCCATTATATACTTTTTTATTCTCTGCTTCATGACTGAAGGTTTAATGCGGAAAGGCAAGTTCCCTTGACACGGACATCATGCCACTGAGAAGAAAATACATCGCTCTCCTTTCTTAGGTTCATAGGCATTGTTATAGGTCTTTTAGCAAGAAATCAGTCAGAAACGATTACCGTCAATCACCTCCTTTAAATTACCACTTTAAAAAACAAAGCTAAGGGGAAATAAAACACTTTCTAATGTAATGCGCAGGTTCACTCATTCCAGCCGCGTTCGGCCCACTTCTGAGACAGCGAATATATTTCCTTCAAACTGATTTCAGCCCATTTAGCTAATCCCGATTTAATTCGTTCCAGCCGGTTAAAGGTTTTTTTTTACATTTCTTATATAGAAAATTCAAGGGACCAAATAAAAATTTCGAATTAACCAAGAATTGGAATTAAAAACGTTCGAATCAGACAAGTTACACTGTATATCAAATACGTGGAGATAATGTAAATGGACGATGTCATCGTTCTGTCCATGTTATTTTATAAACAACGCCTAGCAACTGAAAAAATTGTGTTCCGACCAATGGCGTACCCAGAGGGGGTTGCAAAGGGCCATATGCATCCCGAAACTAAATTTGTCTAGTTTTAAAAATTGATAAAAATTGTCGGTGACGTTATTTTGCTAGTGTCGCCATTCTGGTCTTCCTTAAATAGCCATTAGTTGCTTCCTTATTTGGAAAAATCAGACGAAGTCACATATACCTCTTATTAATGCCTAGTCCTCTCCCGCCTCCCCTTCCCCGTTAACATTTCCCACTTGTATGCCACCAAAGTAAGCAGAGAGCAAACTGGTGTTGTAGTCTGTGTTGTAGAGGTTAGGGCGTCAGGCTAATGAATGGTAGGGGCTGGGGCTTGGGGGAGGGAGGGAGGGGTTAAGCCTTTTATCTTGAGTACATACCATAGCAGAAAAACAAAGACGTAGAATGAACATTACTTTGTAATTAACAGTAATTGAGAAAATTTGCATGCCTGTTCTCATGCAAATTTTTTTCACCATTTTAGGAAGGAATGATATCGTAGCTGCACTGATAAAACCAAGAATGTGAGAATTTTTCGATTGTTGACTTGACATCATATAAATTTTTATTCACGGATGCAACTTGATGCAAATGTTGTTTATAGTGTTTGAACAGTATAGTGTAATTGCAAAAGTGATTCTTTGATGAAATTTAATTTTTAAATGGCGATAATTCAAACTAAAAAATTTCGCATTGTTGGTTTCGACATTGCGGCGACATAATGCACCCCCCAAGATTAATTCCTGGGTACGCCACTGGTTCTGACACCGCTGGGATCGAATCCCAGATCTCTCGATAATTAGTCGAGTGCGTTCGCATTTACGCTACGGTGCCAACAATTCTCAGCGCCATGCGTGGATTTTCAGTCACCATCTAACTACACATATCCGTATTGGTGGTCTCAGCAACTGAGATGACATCTTATGGCCTTTAACACTACAGCTTATTTAATTACAGCTGATAAATCCGAAGGGCGATACAAATGGTAAATATACAGTATATCAAATATGTGGAGACAATGTAAATGGACGATGTCATCGCTCGGTCCACGTTATTTTATAAAATAACATAACATTGGATTTATCAGCTATAATTAAATAAACTGTTGTGTTAAATGCCACCAGATGACGTCTCAGTTGCTGAGACCATCAATACGGATATGTGTAGTCAGATGCTGACTGGAAAACCACGTATGGCGCTGAGAATTGTTGGCACCGCAGCATAAATGCGAATGTACACGGGTAGTTATCGAGAGATCTGTGTTTCGATCCAGCGGTGTCAGAATAAAAATTTTTAGTTGCTATGCGTTGTTTATAAAATAACGTGGACATAGCGATGACATTGTCCATTTGCGTTTGATCGATTTAACTTTAGGGCATTTAGAGTAAATATTAAAGCATATATAATTGATTTTCTACTGACGATTTTTATGATTTTTACAAAAACTTAATCAAAACATAAACATTAAATATTTAGAGCAACTTAATCAAAACATAAACTTTAAACATTTAGAGTAAATATTAAAGCATATATAATTGATTTTCTCCTGACAATTTTTCATGATTTTTACAAAAACTTAATCAAAACATAAACATTAAATATTTAGAGTAAATATTAAAGCATATATAATTGATTTTCTCTTGACGATTTTTATGATTTTTACAAAAACTTAATCAAAACATAAACTTTAAACATTTAGAGTAAATATTAAAGCTAATATAATTGATTTTCTCCTAACAATTTTTAATGATTTTTACAAAAACTTAATCAAAACATAAACATTAAATATTTAGAGTAAATATTAAAGCATATATAATTGATTTTCACCTGACAATTTTTCATGATTTTCACAAAAACTTAATCAACCTTTTTTCTTGTCTTTAACAGGTTTGCCTCGTGCTCTTGTCTTTAGCAGTGTTGTCTACAGCTGATAAGATTGGAGGAATGGGAGGACGAGGAATGGGAGGAGGAATGGGTGGAATGGGAGGAGGAATGGGAGGAGGAGGAATGGGAGGAGGATACGGTGGTGGTGGTGGAAGATACGGTGGAGGCGGACTTGGAGGTGGCTACGGAGGAGGAGGAGGAGGAGGAAAAGGCATGGGAGGTGGACTTGGAGGAGGAGGAATAAGAGGAGGTGGCGGTGGACTTGGAGGCGGTGGCTACGGCGGTGGACTTGGAGGAGGAGGAATGAGAGGAGGTGGCGGTGGACTTGGAGGTGGTGGCTACGGCGGTGGACTTGGAGGCGGTGGACTTGGAGGTGGTGGCTACGGTGGTGGCAAATACGGCAAAGGCAAATAGTAATCTGAAATGTATGTACAAATTTGGATTTGGAATCAGACATGTGAACATTCCATGGACACTTTCTTCGCTTCTGTTTTTGTCCGATGACTGCTGCGATGTTCAGCTCTCAAAAGGGTTTTGTTGACGGAAAGCTTCAGAGAAAAAATGTATCATATCTCCTTGCTAAAAGAATCTTTGTAAATTCTACCTCTCCTGGCATCTTTCTTCACTGATTATTCAAAAGATGTACAAATTCAGCTTGGTGCTGTGCATTAATGGATAAGCTGAGCTTGAGATATTGCAGTGAAAGCCTGCGAGCATGGAAATAAACTGCCAAAACCTTTATTGTAACATCCATATGTAAAATGCTATGATAAATAAAAGTTCTTAGCAAATTTGTTTGGTCATCAATAATAATAATAATAATAATAATAAACATTAAGCATTTTTATAACATTACACAAAAATAATAAAATGGTTGCGTATGTAATGTTGCTAAGCGTAGCAAATAACATGTTCGCAAAACTTTTAATTAAAAGATAAATCGTATGCAAAACTACGTCTCTAAAATTGAAAAAAATATATTATTGGATGACAGATAGTGATACGTTAAAAATACCATTCACAGCAAAGAAAAGTGCATTTCCTATGAGTGTTTTCTTAAATAGGTGAAGAGGAAAAGGACTCAGTTAAAAACTGAGCCCTTTCGCAAAATTTTAGACAGAAGAAAATGGAACAAAATTTTAAAATAAAACAAAATGCATCCTCACTGTTCAGTCTCTTTAAGATTCCGGATACTATTGTTTAATTTCGGTCTTTAAAGAATCCAACGGTCATCTAAGTCGGTAATATGTCTTCTGTGCCTGATTTGAAGATATCGGTGGCTAGAAAGGTATAGAAATAGCACAGAAAAGACGGAAAAGACGTCCGGGGTTCAGAAGCCCGCACTTTAGGCTCTACCCGAACTTTTGGTTCCCAAATTATATTACACAAATATTCATATCGTTTACAAGCTGGAGCTTAACATCCCACGACGCAGTTAGGAAACATATTTGCCATATTAGAAAATTTTGCATGAAGAAAGCAGAAAACTATGGATTCTAAACCTTTTTGATGAAGATAAACTACACGTCTTAGCCAGCTAGCAGTTCACTAAACTCGGAATGCATCGACGACTTCTCGTCGAAACTGGCTTTCTCCTTTTACGACGGCATTCCCTAGCTAATGGATAGATAACACAAGATTGTAATTCTTACGCACGTACTACATATATTCGATCATAACACATTGGAAACTTTCTCTTATGCATGGAAATAATAAGTTCAGAAAGTGCAAGTATTGTTGCATTATATTACTCACAGACACCTTTATGGTTCCCGAGCACAATTTTGTATGGAAATAATTAAGGTTGAAGGGTTTCAGGTCTTATTTAACATTAGATTTCTTTACTGTTTCCTGTTTTTTTGCCATTACAATGCAGCTTCAAATCAAGGCGAACCTACGATTTCAAAACTGCAAAAGCTTTTTCAGTAGTGTTTAGATTCCTGCTCCATGCATGCATCCAAGCAAGTCAGGGATTGTAATAGAGTAACGGTATGCTGATTTAGTGACGCTTTGATGGACGTGTGGAATTATTTATTGCGGACCTACAAGAATTTCACAAATAAGGTTTAAATTATCTACTATCATTTTATTACAAACAAACTTACTTTTATATTCCATGTTCAAACGACAGAATGGTATACCTTTTGTATTCAAAGCTATTTTCTGAAGGAGTATTCGTTCTGATTTGTCTGTGGATTACATACCTAGGTATTACGATTTCATATAAATATTTTACTTGCTTTTATGACATTCGATGATCCAAACAGTTGTGAAAGTCCTTTCGTTATCTTTTTGAGTTCAGTTTTGAGTTTGGCCTTTTATAGAAACTAACGCTTGTCCCTTTGAGCTATGTATCATGTAAATCACTCTCTTTGTAGAAATTAACACTGTCTTTATCGAAACTAATCATTCTCTTTATAGAAACTAACACTTGTCCCTTGAGCTAAGTATCCTGTAAATTATTCTCTTTATAGAAATTAATCATTCTATTTATAGAAACTAAAACTTGTCCCTTGAGCTATGTATCCTGTAAATCACTCTCTTTACAGAAACTAACACTGTCTTTATAGAAAATAATCATTCCCTTTATAGAAACTAACACTTTTCCTTTGAGCTATTTAACCTGTAAATCATTCTCTTTACAGAAACTAACACTGTCTTTATAGAAACTAATCACTTTCTTTATAGAAACTAACACTGTCTTTATAGAAACTAACACTGTCTTTATAGAAACTAGTCACTCTCTTTATAGGAACTAACACTTGTCCCTTGAGCTATGTATCCCGTAAAAGACTTTCATTATAGAAACTAACACTGTCTTTATATAAACTAACACTGTCTTTATAGAAACTAGTCACTCTCTTTATAGAAACTAACACCTGTCCCTTCAGCTATGTATCCTGTAAAACACTCTCTTTATAGAAACTAGCACTTGTCCCTTGAGCTATGTATCCTGTAAATCACTCTCTTTATAGAGACTAAAATTTGTCCTTTGAGTTATGTATCCTGTAAATCATTCTCTTTACAGAAACTAACACTCTCTTTATAGAAACTAGCACTTGTCCCTTGAGCTATGCATCCTGTAAATCACTCTCTTTATAGAGACTAAAATTTGTCCTTTGAGTTATGTATCCTGTAAATCATTCTCTTTACAGAAACTAACACTGTCTTTATAGAAACTAACACTTGAGCCTTGAGCTATGTATCCTGTAAAACACTCTCTACACTTGTCCCTTGAGTTATATATCCTGTAAAACACTCTCTTTATAGAAACTAGCACTTGTCCTTTGAGCTATGTATCCTGTAAAACACACTTTTTACAGAAACTAACATTTGTCCCTTGAGCTATGTATCCTGTCAATCACTCTCTTTTAGGTAGAAACGCAAAAAGACAAAACGTCCTTTAATCGGTAAAAACGTATTGTGAGTGCTGATTACTTTTTGCGCTACATACGAGGGCCATAAAAAAGTTTTGCGCACGCTAATCTAAAACGGAAGCGGATGATGTGATCAGGAAATGATTGTGTCATGATGAGGTCAGACTCTCAGCAACGCATTGGTGTCAGAAAGACGCACTATAATTTGCTGTGTGGACGTGGGAGGGTTTGGAAATGGAAGCGTGCAGCTCCTCAGGTCGAGTCACAGCATTATACCAGCGCTCGTACGTGAAAGCACAAACACTGCGGGGGAAAAACACCAACACAGTTCCACACTGCCTTGCGAGAAGTTTGTGGGGAAAGAGCTCTTGATCGAAGCCCAATTTCTTTCTGAGGACAAAGTTGAGACCGAAAATTCGTCAAACATCGCCCAACTTGCTGGAAATGGGAGCGATCTTGCTGCATGATAACGCATTATGTCATGGTGCAGTGTCCGTAAGGTGAATTTTGTCGAAATGTATCTGGGAAAATGTATCACCCCCCTACCATCCGCCATCATACAGCCCTCATATCGGTTCAATAGAATTTGATCTTTTCTCAAAGTTAAAAGGTAGGCTCCATGGCATCCGCTACGAATCGCTGGACAAACTGTCATTGAGCGTGATTCGAGTAATACATTTGCTGAACAAACATAGCATACTACGGGGCATCCAGGACCTACATCACCCCTGGCAAACTGTTATTAGGAGCGGAGCGGAATGCATTGAACGGCAATAAGGTAAGTTTCCTTTGTTACTTCACACTTTTCTGAAAAATAGAGAGTTTGCAGAACTTTTGTTATGACCCCCGTACTTCTGATAAACGTTACATAGTAAAGGTAAAGAAACTGCGGAAGCTAAGGTGTAGAAAACCCCAAATGCGGTCTAAACGATATCTACATTCTTTATTCATCAACCATTTTCAATATACTGCTGGATGAAACCCTCCCTAAATCTATTCCACAACTATTTTCCTTGGGAAACTCTCTTTCAAGGTCACCCTTTCATGGTTTCGTATTTCATTCACTCATTTCCCACGTGGTCTTCTTTTGGGTCCTTCCTTGTCTCTTGGTATCCGGTCTCGTATTTCGGTTGCCCAACAGTGGTCACTTCTAGAAATATGTCCAACCTATTGATATGCAGTATACGCTATACACTGAGTGGCGACTTTATTATGACCACTTAACAGTTTTAAGCAAATGAACTATGGCTGCACGCTGTTGCCGCCAGAGAGTGAGGCTAGTATAAAAAAGGAAAGCTTAGAGCTTGCTACAGTAGTAGAGTGATTTTCGGGTGACGAGATCGGTAAAAAATGCAATTTGACGGACTTTCAACGTGGGATGATTGTAAGAGCTCGGAGCCATGGAGCGAGTATCACCGAAACCGCCGCATTAGTGAAATGTTCCAGAGCAGCTGTTGTTAAAGTGTTCAAAGACTGGACTGTCAGCCAAAAAACTGGCGCGCCCCAGGTAGCACCGCGTTGCAATTTAACGTTGGCCCAACACTGAGCCACCGTCTTTTAAGAACAGAAGACTGTGGCTCAATGTTGGGCCTACGTTAAATTGCAAGGCTGTGCTGCCTGGGGAGTCTCTACGTGCAACGTGTGGTCGTCATCGACTAGTGACTGCGCGGGCGGAACGGAGAGTGTCCAGACTGGTAACAGACAACAGAAGGGCAGCAGTGCAGCAAATTACAGACCATCTAAATCAAGGATCTTCTCAAATGATCTCTGCAAGCACTGTTCGCCGTATACTGCATCGGATGGGATATGGCAGCCGAAGGCTTGTACGAACACCTTTCCTGTGTGCAGTTAACAAGAGAAAACGTCTCCAGTTTGCACAGGAGCACAAGGATTGGACAGTCAATAATTGGAAACAAATGATGTGGTCCGATGAATCACATTTTCAGTTGCACCATGCCGATGGCCGAGTGAGAATTTGGCGGAAACAGCACGAAAGCATGGACCCCAATTGCACTGCTACAACCCTTCAAGCTGGTGGAGGCAACGTTATGGTTTGAAGAATGTTTTCCTGGCATGCTTTGGGCCCTTTAATTCGTGTCTGAGTGGCACATCATATCTAAACATCGTTGCGGACCAAGTGCATCCTGTCATGCGGATGGTTTGTCCCAATGGCGATGGCTACTTTCAACAAGATAATGTGTCCTGCCATAGTGCTCGTTATATACAGGATTGGTTTCAGAAACATGCCGGTGAGTTTACTTTGCTTAGGTGGCCCCCACAATCTCCAGATCTCAACCCCATTGAGGATTTGTGGGATGAAGTTGAACGAGCCATCAGACAGCTGGATCCACAACACTGCGATCTCACACTCCTGGAAAGTGCTATTCATTAAACATGGTCTCAGATTCCACAAACCACGTATCAACATCTCGTGGAGTGGTCATAATAAAGTGGCCATTCAGTGTATAATCAAAAGCATTCGAGCACCACAATGTTTTGGGAAAAATGACTTTATTATCGCAATAATTAGTTTGCCGGTCCACCTTTTGCTTGTATGACAGCGGCGACACGTCGAGACATACTAGCAACCAATATCTAGTAGGTCTCGACAGGAATGGCTCACCATTCGTCCTGCAAAGCGGCTGCCGGAGTAGAGAGCGAAAACGGTCGTTGTGTTCGGTTTCGTATACGTTGTTCCAGTTCATCCCAGAGGTGTTCATATCCAAGATCAGGACTCTCAGCAGGCCAGTTTAACAATTCCACCTCATTTTCAGGGAGGTTGATCGTGTTGGAAAAGTCTCGGTTAGCACTCATAATTCTGCCCTACCAACAGCTCTTCTAACACTGCTGGTAGAGAAGAATTATCCAGAACGTCGAGGAACACTTCAGAGTTTATGGTTTGTGGTACAATAATCAACGGGCAGAGTTCTATCCACGAAAAACAACTCCACACCATGATGAAGTCTCCGCCAAACTTACCAGTTGGAAGAACACAGTCTGACGAAAATCGTTCCCCGGGATGTCGCCAAATCCAAACACCCCCATCATTGGAAAAGTGGAAAGCGTGACTCATCACTCTAAAGAACAGATTTCCAGTTGCTCACAGTCCAGGAACGACGGGAGACAGACCACAAGTAACTGCGCTTCGCATTCACAGTAGTGATGTGTGGCTTATGCCCCGTTTCCAGGAATAAACACTTGGCCACAAAATTCTTTCCCAAATATTAGAAATAACATGCAAAGCATTTTCTATCAGAAGCTTTATTCGGTGCAGAAATAATTTTTTACATCGGAGTTTTAGCAGCAGAGATATTGGGGAAAACGGAATTTGCCTTTACACCGCCTAGCGGAAAGTCTATGATTTGCTTGGAAATTTGGAAATTATATGAAAAACATTTCGCACTGGAAACTCTATCCAACAAAGAAGGAATTTTTCAAATCGGCCCCTTTGAAGCAGAGATATCGGCAAAAATAAGTTATTCATCTGCGCCTCCTGGCGGAGAAATCATGCATTATTTTAGGAAAATATTCCGAAAAGATTTATCGACGTGAGTGGTATCGGTCCACGAAAGAAGTTTTTCAATCGAGTTTTTAGGAGCTCAGATTTTGCTGCAAATGCAACAAAAACAAAAATTAACATTTACGCCCCCTGGTGGCCAAACCGTTTTTTCCCCAAAATTGGAAATTTTATGCAGAAGATTTCCCGTCAAGTGTATCCTCTGTAGAAACAGTTTTTCAAATCGGAGTTTTAGAACCAGGGATATCGGAAAAAACGCGTTTTAGTTTAAAGCCCCTTTGTGGAAAATCAATGCGTAACTTGAAAAAGTAACTATACCTAAAATAGTCTTCGACATGAATGGAATCGAAAAGCAAAATAATTTTTTTCAATTGGACGTTTAGAAGCAAATATATAGAATAAAATGTATTTTGAATTCGATATCATCTGCACTTACGCCGTCTAGCGGCAAAATTGTGCATGGTGACAAAAATGAAAAGAAGGATCATCATTCAGACATTTCAAGCTTCCCAATGCAAAAGTAATTTTCCAAATCGGACTATTAGTTGCAGAAATATTGTGTCCGTAAGCGGACGGACAAACCGATAACATAATCACGATCTTTTTTTACAAAAGACGTGCTAAAAAAGTCAACGGACATTGCTTACGAGCGATTTTATTTCCCATTTAAGTTTTTCGATTAAAATACACTGCTGGCCACCCAAAACGCAACACCTAGAAGGACACGAGAAAGCAAAGCCAGATTTACTGGACACATAACAACAGATACAAAGATGAAACGATTGAGCTTACAGGCCCGTGCGACTTGCGGAACACGCAGACATCAATAGTTCGTGTGGCCCCCATGGCTGTCAATAACGGCCGCTACACGCCGCGGCATCGGACGAAAGAGGCTTTGGATGCGGGCTTGGGGTATGTTGGTCCAGGCTGCTTCCACACGTTGCCACAGTTCATCAGGCGTAGCCGCGGGTGGTGCTTGCCGGGCCTCTCGGTTGCCGATCAGCGACCATACGTGTTCAATGGGCGACATATCGGGAGAACAGGCGGGCCACGGCAGCAGTGACACCTGGTGGACCGTGAAGAATTGTTGCACGATGCGTGCCACGTGCGAGCGCGCAATGTCCTGTTGAAACGTAGTCACTGGCAGGTCCTGAAAGCAAGGGAGGACTAGAGGCTCTAAAACGTCGGAGATGTAGCGGTGGCTCTTGAGTGTACCAGCGATGCGTACCAGATGGTGGGGGTGTCATATCCAATTGCGCCAGGCGACGGACCGGTATGGCGATGCATAATGCAGGCGTTATACAGTCTCTCGCTGCGGTGCAGCCACACGCGGATCCGACCATCGTGGTGTTGCAGGCAGAAACGGAATTCGTCGGAGAAGACAATGTCGTGCCATTCCGTTGTCCAGGTGTGGCGTTCAACGACCCACTGACGCCGCACTCGCCTGTGGTGTAAACGTCAATGGTAATCAGAGCAATGGCCGCCGTGCGACAAGTCCCCGCTCCTGCAGACGACGTCGAACTGTACGTGCTGACACAGGTTGTTGCGCAACACACTTTAATTTCTGCGCTAACGTTCGTGATGTGGCGGTGCGAGCAGTCAATGCCCGCCGCACCACATGCCGGTCCTCTCGTGCGGTGGTGTGCCGCGGCTGCGGCAATCGCTCACGTCGGTCCGTCCGTCCCTCCTGCACCCACCGAATCCATACTCGCCTCACTGTGGCTGGATGTCGTGCCACACGGGCGCCGATGTCTCGGTAGAGCATGCCCCTCGAACCACTCCTTGACGATTCTGGCAGTGTGGCATGGAGCATTAGCTTATTGGTAATGGCCATCACCAGCAGGGAACACAGTTGTCATGAATGGGTGAACTTAGTCCGCAACGCTGTTCATATACCTGACAGCTGTCAGGGACTGTGCTATGGGGATAATGGCGCCTAAAGTGTCACAAGAAAACATCGCCCACAGCATAACACCGCCGCCGCCGGTTTGTATCCGCACAACAGTGCATCCATGTGCCATAGCCTTCGATGGTAATCGAGGTATCCGCGCCCTGCTCTTTACGTGATGCACCAGAAATCTTGATTCGTCAGACTAGACCACTTTCTTCCATTCATCTACTGTCCAATCTATGTAATCATGGGCCCATGTCATGCGTTGTTGTTGATGACGTGCAGTGATCATGAGAATCCGGCTGGATTTTCGGCTGCGCAGGCCCATGCGTAGAAGGCTGCGATGAACTGTGTGATGTGAGCCATTTCCTGATCATCACTGTTGCAACTGAGGGTGATTTGTCGCACTGTGGCCGTGCGGTGGCTGTGAACAATGCGCGACAGTCCCTGCTCATTTCTCGCATAAATGAATGCGGACGACACGCGGCTGGACGACGGTATGTCATTTAGGCATATGTGCACCACTTTTGATACGTACTCACTAGAGTGGCACGGAAAAAACCCACTCTCCGCGCCGTTTCCGAGATCGTAGTTCCAAGACGCTTTGCCATCACAATTTGTCCTTTATCAAACTCCGATAAATCGGCAGCTTTCCACATTCTGACTTAGAACACTCTACTAACTGAAAGCTGGTCCTCGGGTTGTATATATATACTTCTCTGTGAACTTCACCAGCGCCACCGTTCGGTCTCCAGGCGCTCTCATTTCTCTAGGCTGGGAGTGGTCATAATGTAATGACTTATCGATGTATAGTATATATACAACAGTCGTATCAGAATAATACGACCACCCACGGAATCATAGTGTACCCGCCTAGGGGCATCACAGTGTGCACGTGACAAAGTCGACCACACGGAGATATAAACCGCCGGCTAGGGCAGATTAGCCATAGTACGTCACCTGAGAACAACAGGCAGATGTCGTGATTTGACGGACGTCCGTAAAGGAACGATCATCAGCTACCACGCTAAGGGTGGAAGCATCTCAGAAACAGCTGATTTTGTGGACTGTTCGCGAGGTGCTGTAGTAAGGGTGTACCAAGAATGGATCGCTGGCATACCGAGTACGTCCCGA
The DNA here is from genome assembly GCA_039090855.1 of Macrothele yani. Lineage (NCBI taxonomy): Eukaryota > Metazoa > Arthropoda > Arachnida > Araneae > Macrothelidae > Macrothele > Macrothele yani. The sequence continues at coordinate 98,867,613 of CM077011.1, forward strand.
CGTCATAACTGTGGAGCCTTAAAGGCCATCGACCCCAGAGGAGAACGCCGCCTCCGTGGATTGGTAAAGGGAAATCCACGCGCAACTGTGCAGCAAGTGACCACGCTAATGAACGCTGTGGTACCCAGTTACGTGTGCCGGATAACAGTACAGCGAACCCTGTTACACATGGGCCTCCGGAGTCGACGCTGCGTTAAGGTGTGCATGTTAACCCAAGTCCATCAGCAACGACGCTTGCAGTTCACATGGGACTACCGTCATTGGATAGTGGAAGAGTGGAAAAAGGTTGCCTTCTCCGATGATTCGACGTTTCTACTCCACAAAAGTAACGAGAAGTGGAGGATACGGCGAGAGACACGCGGAAACCAACACCCGGATACCCTTGTTGATCAGGTACAGGCAGGCGGGGGCAGTGTATATCTCTAGGGGATGTTTTTCTGGTGTGACCTGGGACATCTACTCCCAGTGGAGGGTCCCTGAACGCCAATGCCTACCTGTCCATCCTACCTGACCACATGCATTCCTTCATCTTGGACGTTTACCCTGGTGGTGATGGTGTCTACCAGCAGGAAAATGCGCCCTACCATGTAGCTAAAGGTGTGCATGACTGGTTCCAGGAACACGACAGATTTGTTTCCGTTCTCCTTTGGCCAGCGAAATCGCCCGACGTCCATCCCATAGAGCAATTGTAAGACTATTTGGATCGACAGAGTCGACGTGGCGACCCACATCCGTCTCATCTCCCTGATCTTCGTGCTTTACTGCAGTCAGAATTGGCACGTTTTCCTCAGGCAACCTTCCAGGGCCCCATTGCGTCCATGCCACGCCGTCTCGCCGCTGTAATCCCGGCCAAGGGTGGTAATTCCCCTTATTAGGTAGGTGGTCATATTATTCTGATACGACCGCATGTATGATGCACTGTAACACACTGACTAAAAAATCCAGGAGATATTTACCCTTGAATGGACAAAAAATTTCGGATTCAATGATCAAAAGGGTCGTCACACTTACGCGTGCGCGCGCGCGTAAGTGTGACGACTTAGTTCAGTTGGTAAGAACAACTGTCTCCGGAGCGAGGAAACGCTGGTTCGATCCCTGTGAACGACAAAATTGATTTTTATTTTCGCAGTTTGTGTACTTCTTGTTCTTGTTACTCAGTCCAAGGACCGGTTGTTTAGTAGATGTACTCTGTCTCTCCATTCCGCTTATTTTCCGCTGTTCTCTTCAAGTAATAGTATGTTGTAGAATTGGTGTCTTGGAGTAACTGTGCAACGAAAATATTCCTTGGACGTCCTCTTCTTCTCCTGCCTTGAATTTTCTCTTCCAAAACTTTCAGAATACAGCCTCCACGGCGGAATGTGTGTTCCATCCATAACATTCTTCTTCACTTTAACATGTTGATCAGATTCCTGAGTTCTTCCTCTCTCTCCAGTCCTGGGTTCTTACTCTCTCCATTAGTCTTTCTACCGAGATAACTTATTCTCTCCGTTCTTCTATAGTTCCACATCTCAAACGCCTCCAGCGTTTTCACTTCCCTCTTGGTCAATGTCCATGTCTCAGAACCGTAGACAGCTACTTACCAAACATATGCCTTAAAAATTCTCTTCAGTTTGTGTGCAATAGCATTTAAAATATTTTAATATGGCAAAATACCCTTATGTGTGTGTTTAACAAATTTGTTAGTTTAGAAAACGAAGAAATAGAAAGCATTTAGAAGTAATTTATATATGTTCGGAGTCACATTTTATCTAAGAGAAAGCTTCATACAAAATATGGACCATTAATGAATTTTAAAAGGATGAGCTTTGTGTTTGGGGAATTCATTTCCAAACAAAAATGACGAAAGCATTTCAGAATTTCTGACTTTCAAATTCTGAAGGGTTTTTCAACGGTCTTGGCTATTCATAAGTCTGAAAATCAGGAGGGAATTTTTAAGTGTTAGACAATACGACAATTTTGAAAGTGCTTTTTTTGATTTTTTTTCGTAGATTTCTTAGGTATGCCTTTTTTTCATAGATTACATTCAAGGTACGCCTTCTTGGCATGCCATATTTATAATTCGACTCTCAGACAAAAATAATCATTTTAATAATAAGTTGTTAGGGCAAAATTTCCAGATTATGTTGAACAATTTTCTTGCCTTGAAATTTCTTTTTCGTAGGAATTAGTTATTGATAAAATATTCCCTATGTTTTTCAAGTGCATATTCATGTTAGTGAACAAAAGTTTTGATTGAATTTAACCTCATAATATGTGATGGTACGAAACGTTTTACCCTTTTCAGAAAACAGAATTTCTATTCATTTACATATAAAGGAAAGAAGAAGTAGAAGAAACTCAAATTATTGGTATTAGAGCTCAAGATTCCTATTTGTTGCAAATAGTGACATTCTTTGAGTCTTTTGCTTCACTGGAATTTTTTCATTCATTAAAAAAAAAGAAAAAAAAAATTTTTCGCATTGAACGAACGCACTGAAAGGAAACAAACTATAAAACATTTGTAGGATTCAGTAGCCATGTAAAATTCCACGTAAAGGCCAGACGTCTGTACCTACAAGGTTTTTTAAAATGCGTGGGAGAGAACGAAAAGCGTTTGTGGAAGACTGTGAAAGAAACGTTTTCTCCATAATCGTGCTGCTGGGAACGTAATAATAAATTTCTCATAAAATAAACCAAAATATACACTTTGCAAAAAAATGAAGCACCCAGAAGGATCCATACATATACGAGATGAAAATTGCTATCGGCAATGTATATGCGTAGGAAAGGAAATGATTGCACTTCTAGAGCATTAGGGCCATTTATTCGGATAAAACAGCTGTACGAGTAGAACAGTTCGGATACAAGCAGTTACACGTCATGGCGTAGACGCATATAGTTCACGGATACTGTTCTGAGGTACAGCATGTCAGAGAGTGTTCAAATTGCGGCCAGTTCGCTGACATTCAGGGATAAGCGTAGGTGACGTTCAATCATACACCAAATATGTTCGAACAGTGAATGGTCCAGCAATCGGGCTGGTCGCGGAATGGTGGGGTGCAAAAATTAAAAAATTAAGGACGAAGAGGAGAAATTAGCATAACAGCAGAACGAGCAGGCAGAACAGACCGAAAGACCACTCAGGAGATAGACTAGGGTGCTGTACGGTAGGGCATGCGTATATATTCAGCATGACGTGGGGGGGGGGTCGGAAGGGTATAAAGCACACGGGCGGTGTACGCTCAGCAATTCGGTGAAAGCTATTGCCACCGTGTGATATGGCCAACAGGCAATCCAGTAGACGACATCTGGATGACTTTACACGAGGTCGCGTCATTGGGAAGTTGGAAGAAATTCGAAGTGTGACTAGTGTGGCCCAGAAGTTCGGGATCGCTCACAGCATCGTTTCACGAGCTTGACGAGCATTTCAAACGACAGGAACAGCTGTCCGAGAGTTTAGCAGTGGTTGTCCACGAGCAACCACGGCGGCGGACGACCGGTATATTGTCCTACAGGCGAGAAAAGACAGACGGAAGACAGCGGGAGAAATTGCAAGGCACATGCAACAGACAACTGGACGTCCGTTATCGCGTTTTACCGTGGCCAGTAGGCTGCACAAAAGTGGACTATTCGCACGACGACCAGTACGGTGTCTGTCATTAACGCCTGCCCATCGGTGACGGCGGTTTCTGTGGTGCTAGGAACACAAGAACTCGACACATCAGCAATGGGGTCGAGTTCTCGTTACGGATGAGAGCCGATTTTATCTGACGAGCGATTTTGGACGTATACACATATGGAGAGAGCAGAGAACACGCAATCACACCTCCAACATCATCGAAACGGATCAGTTTGGAGGTGACGGAGTTCTCGTTTGGGGTGGCATCATGCTTGGTAGCGGTACGGACCTCCACATCTTCCAAGGAGGTTCAGTCACTGGTGTCCGCTATTGTACCGAGGTTCTCCTGCTTCACGTGCGTCTGTTTAGAGGTGCTGGGGGTCCTGAATTCCTCTTCATGGACCATAACGCTACACCGCATGGTACAGTGGCTGTCGCAGAGCTGTTGGAGAGTGAAGATATTCAACGCGTGGATTTGGCCGCAAGGTCCCTGGACCTAAATCCAAGCGAACAAGTGTGGGACCTTCTCGGGAGACGCTTGGCAGCACGTCACCAGCCGCCAGAAACGATTCCGCAGCTGCGATTGGCACTACAAGAGGAATGGGCCTCGATGCCTCAACAGCTCCTTGACAACCTCGTCCTCAGCATGGACAGACGTTGTAAATCCTGCAACGCAGTCAGGGGTGATCATATCCCCTAATAAAGACTAGATTTTTCTTGGCAGCCGCCTGTCACACGGACGTTTCTGTCTTCTGTCCAGTTGTGTTTGATGCTACCTTTTCAATAAAGTGCCTTTGTATCCTTTGAATTCCTTGTTTGGACGGTTTTGCTCACTTGTCCCATATTCTTATATCTTGGGGATCTTATGGTATGATTTGAGTCTTCTGCGCGACGTTACATTTGAAAAACCGTCTCGTCCTTAATTTTTGCACGCCAGTGTATTACACAGGCAGGCTTGGAACAGCCGTGCCAGGTGTGGCCGGGTATTATACTGTTGAAAAATTACTCGGTGATGCTGCGACAGGGATAGCCACACAACAGGTCGTAGGACTACCAAGGGTGTCCGGCTATCGAAGGATATGGCTCCCCAAACAGTCGCTCACGACGTTCGAGGCGCGTGCAGTTCCACGGTATAGGCAGTACCTGTGCACTGGCCGGTTCGTCTCCAAATACGTACCCGCTGGTCATGAGTACCAAGTGCAAACTGTGACTCATAACTGAACACAACATGACGCTACAAGACACAATCCCACCTTGTTCGGGTCTGACGCCACTGCAACTGTTGCCGGAAATGCTCGCTGGTCAGTGGTAGGAGGCGAATTGGCCTCCTCGAATGTACTCCCCGTGCCGCAAAGCGTCTGACAACGGCCCGGATGGCCACTTCCGTAACTGTAGACAACGCAAAATGGCTACTTATGTTTGAGAACGATGAATTTGATTTTGTTCGTGCGGCTCCCACAGTCTCTTAATCCTCGCAGTCCGTCTTTGCCTTCGACCGTCCCCTGCCCGCGTGCGGCTGCGTTGGGCTCTCCTCGACCCATTGGCGCCAACATCGTCCGGTTGCCGCTTCGGCCTAAATGCCTGGCGATACGGCGACTTGAACAACCGGCCTCTCTCAGCCCAATTATACGTCCCCTGTCAAACTCGATCAACTGGTTGTAGTGTGCACGGATCCGACGTCGAGGCATCCTTACAGTCCATGGAGGTTAATACTACCGCAATCCACTGTCACAATTGTCCCTGCTTGCGAGCTTTGCTCTTGATATACCCTCCTTGATGCGCGGTTCCCATGCGCTATGGGGCCCACTATTTCGTCACTGGTCGTTATTTTTTAACAATTTGCATATTCGGCCCTGAGGTACTAGCATCCGGGGTTTCATCAGTACCGAATGCCTTTCTCGTGGTGCTTTCGCAAATAATTATATGGAATCTCAGTGTGTTTGTTTTCTTCCTTTTTTTACGCTTTCCAACAATAGGTTGAAGAAGCGTATATGCTCCAACTTTGTCCGTCTGTCTGTCCGTCCGTACGCACGATAACTCGCGTGAAAATGGTTCGACTTCGATGAAATTTTAGTATGTGGTAGGGGATAACCTGGGAAGGAACCCTATTGAAAATGGACGAAATGGGGTCAAAGGTAAGGACATAGGAACAGGATCCATTCCATCGCCCTTATGCGTCATAACTTACGTAAAAATACTTCAATTTCGACAAACCTTCATCATGTTGTTCCGAAGATGTACTGAACCGGTTCTGTTAAATATATACGAAATGGGTTCAAAGGTCAGGGCACAGGGGCGAGACTTATTCCACAGCCATTATCCTCATAACTTGAGTAATAACTCGAGTAATGATTTCTGGTATGTTGGAAAGAGTAACGTAATCAATGCATTGAATGATTTTACTAACTTGTTTATTATGCAAAGAGTGGATTTCCCCCCAAAGTCTTCCTTTCAACAAATGCTGAGTTACAATTCTTTCCAATTTAAGAGCAACAAATGAAGAACCGGTGGTCGAGTACTATGAAATTTGGCTTCAAATCGTACGTTCGAGATGGGTCCCGGTGCAAACGGCCCATGTTGAATGCATGATGAGCTTGCCCTTCGGCACTCGCCCTCTTCCCTTCCAAGTACTAGTGTTCCCAAATTAGGGACAGACGACTGAGTGCCTATAGCTCACTAACTTTCTCAAAGTTGTCGTTTATTCTCCTCCATAAAAAACAAAAAACAAAAACCCCCAGCAGCTCCGCTGGCGTAGTGGTCTAAGCGAAGGCTTCTGATCAGTCGCCCAACGGAGGAGTCTGAGTTCGACTCCCAGTAAGGCATGGTTGTTTGTATTTGTTTTTCGGTTTTTTTTGCTGAGTTCCTTGTTTACCTATGTTCAATGCTGACGTTGAAACACTAAATGTCTTTACTGTATAAATCTATGAACCAAGTCCAATATATGTTCAATCTATGTGCCAATATATCTGTCAACCAAATCCTATATACAATATGTTCAATATACAGGGTGCATAGGAAAGTCCCTTTAGCCTGGAATAACTTGCGAACGGAGAGAGGTACAGTTATGCAAGTGGGATAACGGTATAGTAAAGCGACTACGCCCGATTGAATGCAACCAATAGCAGCACCCCTAGTGGCGAAATGCGGAAGTTAGCCATTGCAAATCGAAAACGAAAAGAGATAGAGCAAAATTTCCAATTACAAAGTTGTAGAGCATCAATTAATTGGTACAAAACGACATTTGTTTCACACGGATAAGATAAATTGTCGCCTGAATACCCTACAATGTTCGAAATCGATGCGCGACTTTTGTGTGAACGTTTGAAGGGAACAGGCATAGGTATGAGCAAATACACACAATTTATTGCATAAATGCGTACTTATGTCAATACAGTTTGATGACGTCAGACAAAACAAAACCAAAAAAGGCAAACTGTCGCACAGTGATAAAAAGTTAATGTCGAGTATGTTCGAAGAGTTCGCCATTGCCCACGATACACATTTGTATTCGTGAAAGTAACTCTGCATGCACACTCCTGAGCATGGTAGGTGTCACACTATTGCAAGCATCTGTAACACGAAGACGTAGATCCAGCAGACTTGTAGGTGCTGTTGCATACATCTGATTTTTTACGTAACCCCAGAAGTCCAAGCTCGCCATTCTCACACAGCGTACGTAGACTTAAACTTCTGATCAGGGTACACCCTGTATAACGAAGTAAATTTCTCCGTCATTTCTGTCCACGCCAGGATTCGAACCCGGATCCCCTCATTCCGGAATAAGTCACTCTACCAATTGAGCTACGCGGACGTTTTATTCTGATTCCTATCTGCCTTTATGTCGTGTGCGTCCTTCTGGCAGGTACGTCACATCTCCTGGTACGTTACATCATCTCCCCTTTATTATTTTTTATTTTTTTCGAAGTGCTGGAGAAGGGATTCTCTTATTTTTCCTATCTCGCGGTGTGGAAATAACATCACACCAACGCGAGATTTTGAACGGTCGGGTCATCCGGATAGTTCGGGCGCCATTATAACGAAGTAAATTTCGCCGTCATTTTTATCCGCGCCAGGATTCGAACCCGGGTCCCGTCATTCCGGAATAAGTTGCTCTACCAATTGAGCTACGCGGACGTTTTATTCTGATTCCTATCTGCCTTTATTATGCCGTGTGCGTCCTTCTGGCAGGTACGTCAAATCACCTGGTACGTTAGACCTGCTACTGGTTTTTATATCGTAGGTACGGTAAAACGTCACAATCTGCATTTGCATACGGCTACATTTGCGAAATGTGAATTAGCAGATTCAAATCGTCGCACATAGATTTCGGACATTTTAGGAAATTCAGGCAACAATTTATCTTATCCGTGTGAAACAAATGACGTTTTGCACCAATTAATTGAAGCTCTACAACTTTGTAATTGGAAATTTTGCTCTTTCTCTTTTCGTTTTCGATTTGCAATGGATAACTTCCTCATTTCGCCACTAGGGGCGCTGCTATTGGTTGCATTCGATCGAGCGTAGTCGCTTTACTATACCGTTATCTCACTTGCATAACTGTATCTCTCTCCGTTCGCAAGTTATTCCAGGCTAAAGGGATTTTCCTATGCACCCTGTATATGCCAATGTATCTGCCAACCAAGTCTAATAAATGATTTTTTTATCCTCCTCCACACACACACACACACACACACACACACACACACACACACACACACACACACACACACACACACAAATAGTCGTCCCGATGCCGCAGTGGTCTAAGCGCTGTCTTCCGGCAATTCTTATGAGATGGGTCCCGGTTCGAATCCCATGATGCTGGACTGTTCTGTTTGAATTAAAACTCTGGCTCTCTCCATTCCCTGGAACCAGTGGTCCTAAATAATTAGGGACGACGGCTTATAGCTCATCAAGTTGCGGATGGTAGTTGTCCTTAAACCCCATCCGAAAAAAAGAAAGACAGAAAATAATTCTTAGCCGTAACCGCTAGTCTCGATCATACCAAGGAAGGAGCTACGGGTAAATTTAGCGAGAATAGGCATACGATTAAATTTGCCGGTTATTGTAGCACAAGACTTGGGTGAGTCTAACATTTCCTTCAATAGTGTAAACACAAAGACTCAGTATTCGCCCAGCTTTCGCACTCCCTGGTCGGTTTCTTTTGGGCTTAAACTTCAGGGCTTAGAACAGTAACAGACAATGGTTAAATCATTTGAAAATTATGACACTTTGGAACAATTAGTTTTTCCGTTCGCGTAAATGACAGTGGTTGACATATTTTGTTCACGTAGTATGGAGGATACTATTGGCTGTTCCATCGGTATTTGTTCAAAATATTTCTTCAGGCATCTGACAGTTCCAAGAACAGTATTCGCTAAATGGGTGCGGTTGAGTTATGATTCCAACACGTTCTCGCATAGCTATGCTAGTAGGGTGTGTGTGTAAGGTTCATCCTGTTCAATAACGAGGTTTCTCCTTTCTTGGGGGACCTCCCTGCATAGGGCGGCTTTCGTTTTCCCATCTTTTATGCTCCTTGCTCCTTACCAGAAGAGATGTTTTTTGCAAACGCTTTACATACCATTTTGCTGCCGTGCTCTCTCTCTCTTTTTTACTCATTGTTTGCTTGTTACACCATGATATAGGAGATTTAATGCTCACATTTATTTCATACTTATCACTGGACATACCAGATGCCTGGAAAAACCTTCTCAACAACCCCGAACGAACACCAATAATGTTTTCCCTACTTTACTACGTGAGCATGATACCTCATCCCAAGACGTTCATCTGAACGGAACAATTGATTGTTCCAAAGTATCATAATTTTTAAAAAGTTTCAGTTGTGCCTGTTACTCTTCTAAGTTTTGAAAACAAAGCCCAGAAAAAGGCTCCAAGCGGAGTGCGAAAGCTCGACGAAAAACGCGTGTTCGTGTTTATGCTATTGAAGGGAATTTAGGCTCGTATAAGTCTTGTATTAGAATGTATGGATATTGTAGTGAGTTCGGTAAATTTACCGAATATATTTTTTATCAAAACAGGATCAGAAAATTCACATAAATTGTTCGTACTTTCATTGCCGAATACAAAAGCAATTCTTCAAACAGGAGAAAGTTTTTTCGGGTGAAGGTGTTCAAAGCCACCATGGGCAACTCCTAGGACTATATGCATTGTCCTTCAATAATCTCAGCCCCCTTTCTCTTTCAGGAAAGAGATACGCTCGTTTTATTGCTTCCGGGAAAAAGATACGCTCGGTCTATTGATTCCAAGAAAGAGATACGTTCGCTGTATTGCTTCTAGGGAAGAGATACGTTCGCTGTATTGCTTCTAGGAAATAGATATGCTCGTCTTATCTCTTCCAGGAAAGAAATACGCTCGTGCTATCTCTTCCAGGAAAAAGATACGCTCGTGCTATCTCTTCCAGGAAAGAGATACACTCGTGCTATCTCTTCCAGGAAAGAGATATGCTCATGCTATCTCTTCCAGGAAAGATATATGCCCATGCAATCTCTTCCAGGAAAGAAATATGCTCTTGCTATCTCTTCCACGAAAGAGATATGCTCCTCCTATCTCTTCCAGGGAAAAAACCGCTCGTCCTATCGTCCCAGGAAATAGATGTGCTCGTACTATGTCTTCCAGGAAATAGATGCGCTCGTACTATCTCTTCCAGGAAGGAGATACATTCGTGCTATCTCTTCCAGGAAAGAGATATGCTCGTGCTATCTCTTTCAGGAAAGACATGCTCGTGCTATCTCTTCCAGGAAAGAGATATGCTTGTCGACTCTCTTCCAGAAAAAAGATAGGACGAGCGTCGTAGGACAAACATTCCAACCTTGCTTCGTCTGAGAGTCGAGCCCGGGTATCGGACGGTTAATCAGAAACAAGCGCCTCTGGCCACTCACTTACGGGGCCGGCAAACGTAGTTCCCTCCAAGTTGCTTAGTGACTATTATTAAGCTTCCGGTGAAGGTCATGGTTCGGAGCTGCATGTGTGCACATGAATGATGTTGGGAACCTCACCATCCTCCATAATGTTGATGATACGGTAAATGGGCAGAAATACATCTGGATATTACAAAACAAGATGCTATTACCATCTAGAAGACTATGACGGCAATTTTATTTTTCAAGATGACAATGCTCTCTGTTATCGAGCTAAAGAAGTGAAAAAGTGGTTTCAGGAAAAAAATGTTTGATTGCCACCACAGTCACCAGACTTAAACCCGATCGAAAATTTGTGGTTCAAAGTTGTGTATGAATTTTCGAAAAAGAAGCCACCAAACAAAATTCAACTCACTGAAGATGTAATTCAAATTTGGAGTCGTATTGTTCAACCCAATCTTTTACAAAACCTTGTTCACAGTATGCCAGCAAGATGCAAAGCTGTAATTAAAGCTAAAGGCTGTGCAACAAAATATTAGGTAAATTTTATAATTTTGCTTCATTATGTTTTTGTATTTAAATGTTATTTCATTCCTTATGAATTACAAAAACATGAATTATGAATTACAAAATTTATTGCTGTAAACTTAAGTATTGGATAAATGATACTTTTCATAAAAATTTCGATTTTTGTAACGTATCTTAAGAACAGAAGTAGCTACAGGAAAAACTGAGGCATTTTTGGAATATTCATTAAATTTTGCATCTAATGACATATAAATGATGAAATATCTATGAAAATTAGTTAGTTAAAAGAGTTAAGCTTAAAAATTCACGGTTTTTTAGGTGACGCAATACTTTTGCACACCACTGTATATGTAGATAACGTAATGTTCAGCATTACAAAATTGTAAATACTATTAACCAACGTCTTCGAAAAATTTTAAAGAAAGTTCTTAGCTGCATGGGAGTCTAAACTTATTTATTTTGTTCTAGATGACATTAGCTGTTCACCGAATGTCTATCATTTCCAGAAAAAAGGAGATCGAAAAAAAATTGCATTGAGAAATGAAGCATTACATTTCTCTCTCTCTCTCTAAATTCATATATCATTTAAAAGAAAAAAACCACAAAATCATATAAGAAATGTCTTCCTTGTCATGAAAAGGGAAAGAAAAAGAACGTTTTGTACGGCATGTGGTTGAAATATTGTTGTTATGAGGTACACATAGCGAAAATATATAACAAAAATGGTGGCTTATCGAGACAAAGTTCTATGGTTGGACTTTTTGCCTCATAGGCTTCTGTAGCTAAGAGTGTATCACGTTTCAGAGCAATTATTTTTCTCTCTTGTGTATTCTCACATACAGGAATCGATGGCTAACCCGATCTTTCTGAGAAATAATAATCGATTCTGTTTTTTCCTCCCAACTCAGCTAGGTTGTTTTCGCACTGGCATTTATAGTCCTTCAGCTGCGACTCGTGAACTTTTTTTTTTCTTTGGAAAAAAAACTTCCTGTAGTTTTAAAAAAAAGAGGAAAAGAAAAGGAGATGAATCAAGAGCAGGGAATTATAGTCTAGTATATCACGTACATTTTTCAGAAGAAGTTTTGTGGAAATTAGAGTAAAGCGTCATTCAATGTCATGTTATATCAATATCTGTAGCAATTTTTTTATCGTTGACATAATAACACGTAAGCTTTCAATGAATTACTCATGCCCTTAGTTGCGTAGTAAGTAGATCACGTATTAATTAAACTAAAAAAATTCGGTTCACAAGCATCACGTTTGAATAAACCTGAAACACTGCAAACGGCTCTGAAAATAAAGACGAAGCGTGACGGTTAGTGCTCATTTGTGACATATGGGTGCTATCGCTCAAGCTGTTAGTAGAAGAGCTATTTCCAAATGCACGCTTACTTCATTTCCTCACATAATGATCGCTCCAGGTTCTTGAAGCTCAAGAACTGACTCACCAAATTTCATCACGAGCTAAGAGCTCACTGACCACCTCTATGCAAAGTGAGTGAAGCCACGTCCTGTTCCCCGCACTAGAGTTACGAGGAGGAGGACATTGAAGGCTAAAGGATTATACAAAGGCCGTTCCATAAAAACTGAGAACATTTTTTTTAGTTGGCAACGGTACGGAGGAAGAAAATAACCACGCAGACGATTAACTGAATTAAGGAAGTATCTATGGCAACAATTGTTAAGAAGTGAAATGCGTTGTGCGATAAAATTTTGCTATCGTTTGGGTAAAACGGCTCCAGAAACAGCTGATTTAATGAAAAAAGCTTGCAAAGATAAATGTTTTGGTGAGTCAACGACTTTTTGATGGCACCATGATTTCAAAAAAGGGCGTTTGTCGGCAGAACTCGCTCCTAGGCCTGGTCGACCTGAAAGTGTTGCGGAGCGTATTGTTAACACTGTTTGGGAAATACTCCAAGAAGATAGACGAATGGCGTATGAACACATAGCAGCGTCAACTGATACTTCTTAAAACATCGGCATTCCGCATTCTACGGGACACATTACTGCTGTACCGTGTGTGTTCCAAATGGGTACATCATCACCTGACAAGACAATAACTGTTAGCCAGAGTGCAGGTGTGTCATGAGCAAAAACAAATGATTGCAAAGGATCCAAACGTTCTAAACACTGTAATAACAGCCGATGAAACATGAGTCCACTATTTCGACCCCCTCACGAAGTGCGCAACGAGTGTCTGGAAACACGCAGGGTGAGTATTACATTTCAGTCGTCAATGCTGAGTATTACATTTCAGTCGTCAATGCTGAGTATTGCATTTCAGTCGTCAATGCTGAGTATTACATTTCAGTCGTCAATGCTGAGTATTACATTTCAGTCGTCAATGCTGAGTATTGCATTTCAGTCGTCAATGCTGAGTATTACATTTCAGTCGTCAATGCTGAGTATTACATTTCAGTCGTCAATGCTTAGTATTACATTTCAGTTTTGAAGCGTCTGCGATGACACGTATCGGTTAAGAGATCGAAACTGATGGCAAGTGGACCGTACACCATGATAACACCCACCCACACGTGGCTGCTTCTGTTCAACAGCTTCTACAAAATGCAGTATTAAAATTATGCCACAGCCTGCCAAGAATCCTGACCTCGCTCAGTGCGATTTCTGGTTGTTTTCAACTATGAAGGAGAAGTTCCATGGCGCAACATTCAACGCAGGTGCTGACGTTATTCAAGCTGTACAGGGGTCGCTAAAGCAGCTTCTACAAAATGCCTTCGCCACATGTTTTGAAAAGTGGGCAGAACGATGGGACCGTTGCATATCATTCGAGGGAAGATACTTTGAGAAAGAATGACATATATTTTGCTGTACCTATATCTCTTCATTTTGTATGAATTCGCACTCAGTTTCTATGGAACGGCCGTTGCAAATACATAGAGTGTTCAATAAATTCAAAGCGTAACATACAAAAAAATTTTTTTTTCGCAAAAAGCGACTTTATTTTTCTACATAGTTTTCCCTGACCTGGACATACTTATTGCACCAATCATTGAGCTGGAGAAAAACGTTTTATATTTTTTCTTAAGTTAACACTTCATTGCCTCTTTCAGTTCAGAATCACCCGCAAAACGCCTAGCCCGCAGATCTTTTTTCAGATTTTTGAAAACAAATAAGAAACTAGGATGAGAGTTCAGGTGAGTACGTTTGGTGGGGAAGCGGTTGGGAGCAAATTTTGTCACAGCTTGCATGGAAAGAACGGCGGAGTGGATTGCAGAATTGTCCTCGAGAAGTGGAACACACCATCGTAATTTTCCTCTGCGTTTACTCTTGATGGTCTCACGTAATTGTCGCAATTATGCGGTATAGTAGGTGGCATTCATATTCCTTTTCTGAGGCAAGTATTCAAATAACAGCAACTCTTCGGAGTCCCAAAAATGATGGCCATAATCTTCACTGCGAATGGTTGTGTTTTGAACTTGTTTGGTGGTAGTGATCCATGATGTTTCGACTGCATGCTGTCTTGTTTAGAATCAGGATCCCAGTGGAAAAGCCACGTCTCATCACCAATCACAACGTAGAAATAGAAGTCATTTGGGTCGCAGTTAATGCTGTATTGTTTAGAATCAGGATCCCAGTGGTAAAGCCACGTCTCATCACCAATAGCAACGTAGAAATAGAAGTCATTTGGGTCGCAGTTAATGCTGTCTTGTTTAGAATCAGGATCCCAGTAGTAACGCCACGTCTCATCACCAGTCACAACGTAGAAATAGAAGTCATTTTGGTCGCAGTGAATGCTGTCTTGTTTAGAATCAGGATCCCAGTGGTAAAGCCACGTCTCATCGCCAGTCACAACGTAGAAATAGAAGTCATTTGGGTCGCAGTTAATGCTGTCTTGTTCAGAATCAGGATCCCAGTGGTAAAGCGACGTCTCATCACCAGTCACAACGTAGAAATAGAAGTCATTTGGGTCGCAGTTAATGCTGTCTTGTTTAGAATCAAGATCCCAGTGGTAAAGCCACGTCTCATCACCAATCACAACGTAGAAATAGAAGTCATTTGGGTCGCAGTGAATGCTGCCTTGTTTAGAATCAGGATCCCAGTGGTAAAGCCACATCTCATCACCAGTCACAACGTAGAAATAGAAGTCATTTGGGTCGCAGTTAATGCTGTCAAGTAGAACCCGACTTGTTTCAACACGATCATTCTTCACTTCATCTCAGATGTCAACATTAGAGGAAACCCATTTGGCACAGAGTTTTGACATTCCTTACGTCTTATACAAACACTGCCGGTATTTAACTTCTGCTCCTCAGACTCCTTTGAATTAACTTCAGCTCCTCAAAGATGTACAATACGGATTCACCGGTTCGACATCACCAGGACCTTCACTTTCTGGCACATTTCATTTGTGGTTGCCTTCACTGAACGTCCCTCACGAGGGTCGTCTTCTAACGGATGTCTTTCCCGGTTAAAGAGAGCAGCTCATCTTTCGACTGTGGCATATGAAGGTGCACCATCGGCGTACCCACGGACAGCCCATTCATGAATACTGTGTGGCGTTTAACCTTCCTTCGTCAAAATTAATTCACTGCTTGTTTCCGCAATCTCATCTGTTCTTCATCCATTGTCACCTTATGGACTTCAATGTACTGTGGTGCCGTCTCAAAGGCGGACACAGCGACATGGCGTGGCTGTTATAAAACTGAAGGATGATGCAATGCTTTGCAATAGTTGAGTCACCCGCCAACCACTACTTTCAAGGTCAGGCTTAGAACTTACTGAACGCTCCTCGTATAAGAAGTTAGTGATCAAGAGGTTCTAAGCGACGTTGCGGACGTGACATGTAAAACGAATAATTTATCGGAGTTTAAGAAAGGCCAAACTGTTGGCGCAGGAAGTGTTGGTACATTCATTTTGGAAATGGCGACCCTTTCGTGTTTTTCGAGGACTTCTCTAGTTAACACTTGCTGGGAGTGGGGCCAAAATCACGAAACAACCAACCAGAGATGCAACTGTTGTTATTGGATGGTGGATATTTGTCAGTTGTTTATGTTACGCCAAAAACTCAAAATTACTTCACTGGAAAGCTTAACGTTGTGCTTCGGGCAGCTGAAATAAACACATTAAGCACTTAACTAGGCATTAGAGTCCAGTTAAATAGTCTTATACTTACAGTAATGAACATGTTTATTAAGGCGCGTTCGCCTAAAATTTCTGGTTTATGTTTCCAATGGTAAAACTTCTGTACATATTTTCTTCGCAATTAATCTATTCCCAAGGATGAAAATTTGCACATCGATAAAACTAACTTAAAGTTATAGCATGGGATACTTAATACTTGCTAAAACATAACCATATTTATATTAAAAATCAATCATATTTATTTGAGTGATGTTCAGACCCGTTAATAGATGGCGCGACCTGTATATCGATGACATCAGTAGACAACCAAATGTTGGATTGCTTAGTTATGGTTATGTTTTAGCAAGTGTTAAATATCCCATGATATAACTTAGTTTTATCGATGTGCAAATTTTCATCGTTGGAAACACATTGATTGCGAAGAAAATACGTAAAGAAGTTTTACCATTGGTAACATAAGGCAGAGATTTTAAGTAGAACCACCGTGAGTCATTTTAATTGTCAACACAACATCATATGTGGAATATACACTGACGGAAAAAATCCCAATACCAAGAAGTGGTTGTGTCATATAAACGACAGTTGGTAGGCGGTGAGAGTGCAGCTGTAAGATGACGTCTATGCAAATTTCGCGCTCGACGCATACGTGTGGCGCTAGTAGCGCCCCTCGGAACATGCAAAGCAGTTTTGCTGTAAATACGCGCTGTAACGTTCGTGAGCGTTAGTTATCGATGAGATTCGACGTAGTGTGTTGATGTTAGTCAAGAATGCCTTTAAGAAGACGAAGAAGCCATTATCACCAGCTCACGGAGTTTGAACGAGGTCGTGTAATAGGGCTACGAGAAGGTGGATTTTCTTTCCGAAATATTGCAGAACGACTTGGCAGGAATGTAGCCACTGTGCATGATTGTTGGAAGCGGTGGTCAAGGGAAGGTACTGCCTCAAGAAGACCGGGTTCCGGCCAGCCACGGGGCACTACTAAGAGGGAAAACCGCCGTGTACGGCGTATGGCCGTGGCGCATCGTACCGCGTCTGCGGCAGCAATTCGAGCTGCAGTTGCCACCACAGTGTCACAACGAACTGTTACAAATCGGTTACTTGAAGGACAGTTCCGAGCCAGAGATCCTGTAGCGTGCATTCCACTTACTCCAAACCACTGCCGTTTGCGACGTCAGTGGTGTCAAGCTAGAGCTCATTGGAAGACGGAATGGAGATCTGTTGTGTTTTCTGATGAAAGCCGGTTCTGTCTGAGTGCCAGTGATGGCCGTGTGTTGGTTAGTAGGAGGCCAGGTGAGCGCCTGCAACCAACCTGTCTGCGGCCGAGACCCACTGGACCTACACCTGGAGTTATGGTCTGGGGAGCAATTTCCTATGACAGCAGGAGCACTCTCGTGGTTATCCCACGCACCCTGACGCCACAGTTGTACGTCGGTCTGGTGATTCAACCTGTTGTGTTGCCATTCATGAACAGCGTTCCAGGGGTGTTTTCCAACAGGATAACGCTCGTCCGCATACCGCTGTTGTAACCCAACATGCTCTACAGAGTGTCGACATGTTGCCGTGGCCTGCTAGATCACCAGATCTTTCACCAATCGAGCACGTATGGGACATCATTGGACGACAACTCCAGCGTCACCCCCAACCAGCATTAACCGTCCCTGTATTGACCGACCAAGTGCAACAGGCATGGAACTCCATCCCACAAACTGACATCCAGCACCTGTACGACACAATGCATGAACGTTTGCGTGCTTGCATTCAACATTCTGGCGGTTACACCGGTTATTAATGTACCAGCATTTCACATTTAAAATGGCTCTTCTCGCGCTTACATTAAGCTGTAATCTTGAAACCTTAATCGATTAAATATGTTACCTATACAAATGTATTGCTGCCATTTCATTCCTCTACAACTGTTTTTTCGTGGTGTTGGGATTTTTTTCCGTCAGTGTAATTCTAAAATAGCATTCAAATTAGGGTTTGCTTCCGTATCCGAGAAAAATACTTTCTGAACACAGAATATTCTTCAAGAGTTATGACTCGACAACAATTTGAGTTCAGAGATCAATTGGGATCTGCCACAAAGCTGCTTTGTGTTTTGATCCACTTGAAATCAGTCGGGTTGGGACATTCTAGATGTCTCAAATCAGAGACATCTAGAATGTTCTCAAATTCGATTGATCTGACATGGAGCTGCTGTGTCTACTCTTAACTACCATTAATTTATTTTAATTTCTTGTTCTCTCTGCAATACACGAGACAGACGATATTTTGCTCTTTTAACTTTCAAGATTGTTTTACGACTTTAGGAGGCTGACATTTTGTGTTTTTGTTATGTTTACTTCCCGCGTTAATTATTTTGAGCTTATATCAGAGCTTATCATATTCAGGTATCTATGCAAAATATTGCACATTTCATTTTGCAACTTGTAATCATTTTCTTTCTTTCTTTCTTTTTTTTTTTTTTTTTTGATTGAAGGTTTAACGACCACCGTGAGCAACTCAATGGGCTATAAGCAGTCGCCCGTCCCAAATTTAGGGTCACTGGTTCCAGGGAAAGGAGAGATCCAGTGCCGTAAGACAAATACAACATCCATGCCTCACCGGGATTCGAACTCGGACTTTTCTCAGCCGAATGGTCATAAGTCAGAGCTTAGACCACTGTGCCGAAGGGACGGTCATGTTCTTTCTATATTTTGTTTCATATATCATAATACAAACAAAAAAGCAATGGTTTTGATTTTAATTTTCACAGAAGTAGCGCTGAATTCTGGGTAATTTCTCGTTCTAGGTCTATGATTAAACGGCAGATATTTGGTGACGTACCGTACAGCTAAGTCACGCTTAGCCATATTACAGAATGAAAGTTTTTGTTTGCTTACAACAATGTAGTAAAACACGCTTTTTAACAACACACAAAATAAATCTCAGTTCTGCTCTTTGAATTAAAAACCAGAAAGGTGACACCGAAATTTAGGCTGTAATCAGCACGTCTCATGAATACGTTCTGACGCGAATTAAGTTTATCAAAGCTATTTAAACTTAATGGAACCGGTATGGGAAACCGTTGAATCAGACTGAAGAAAGAAGATTTCAATGGGATTTTTATCCCGCAAATAGTGCTGTAAACGGAATCGTGAACTTACCCCCTCTGGTTGCACAATTTTCCGTTAAGAAAAAATTGAAATTACATGAGAAACATTTCGCAGCGGAAACGCTCTCTAACAAAGAAATAATTTTTCAAATCGGACTGTTAGAAGCAGAGATATCGACTAATATAAGATATCCATCTACGCCCCCTGGCGGGAAAAACGTGCATTATTTTAATAAGAAGATATTTGAAAAGGTTTATCGACGTAAGGGACATCGGTCATCGAAGGAAATTTTTCAATCGAGATTTTAGAACCTCATATTTTGTGGCAAATACATCAGAAGCAGAAACTAATATTTACACTCCCTGGTGGCCAAACCATTCTTTACCAAAAAATTAGAAAGTACATGTAAAAGATTTCTCATCACGAGATGTATCCGCCGAAGAAATAAAAATTCAACTCGAAGTTTTAGAAGTAAAGATATCGGGGAAAACGCAATTTACTTTTACGCACCCTAGCGGAAAATATATGCGTAACTTAAAGAAATGACTATGCCTAAAATACTCTTCGACTTAAATGGAATCGAATGGTAAAATATTTTTTTCAATCTCGGATCTTTAGAAACAAATATATGGAATGAAATGCATTTTAAATTCGATATCATCTGCAATTACGCTCTCTAGCGGCAAAATTGTACATTGTAAAAAAATAAATAAATACGAAATGAAGGATCATCATTCCCATATTTCAAGCTTCCCAACGCAAAAAGAATTTTTTAAATCGTACTAATAGTTGAAGAGATATGATGTCCACAGACGGACGGACAAATCGATAACATAAGCACGATCGAATAGACGTGTTAAAAATATTAGGGGTATGCAAAAGTTTCCTCTGTTTTAAGGAGAAAGGAGACAGGAACAATCAGGAAACCAGTACAAATTCATTCAACGAAATATTGGCCGTTAGCATCAATGACCTTTTTGTCATTTTGCAGGCAACAAATGAATGCCCCTGTGATAGAATTACTCGGGGTTTGAGCTGAAGAACGCAGTGACAAAGTTTTTTACCTCTGGAACTGTGGTGAACCGCCGTTTGTCTAGGGCATGTTGCATAGAGCGAAATAGATGAAAGTCTGAGGGTCAATATCCGGATAGTAAGCCGGGTGCGGTAAAACCTCCCAGTGTAACTGTTCAAGGGTTGATTTCGTATTTACATCGACATGTGGTCTGGAATTATCGTGCAACAGGATGACTGGGCGGCGCGTCCTTTACCTGTCTATGGGCGGTTTTGCTCGATTGCGGTGTCCAGTTTCATCTACTGATCGCTGTATCGTTGTGTAGTGGTTGTTTCGTCCGTTTTCAACAGTTCAAAGTACAGCACTCCATGCATATCGCACCACGCACACAATAGCACGTTTAACCCGTGGCTATCCTATTTTGCAGTGGATGTTGATGGCTGGCCTGGGTCGACCCAGAATCGCTTGCGTACGGGGTTGTCGCAATAGACCCATTTTTCACCCACGGAGACAACCTTCCACAAGAAATTCTTCGCTTGAAAGCCCTTCAGCAACGACATGGAGATGCACAACCGTTGACCAATATAACGCTCCGTTAAAGTAGGCGGAACTCACGTACCGATCTTCTGGACCTTCCCCAAGGCCTGTAGACGCCGTACCACCGTCGATTAAGCCACTTTCAAATGTTTCGCCAGTTGCGTAGTCGATTGCGTGGGAACCTCTTGCAACATCGATTCCAGCCCCTCGTGTGCGAGTTCCTGCTGTCTACCTGCACGTGGCTTGTCTTCCAAGCTTAGATCACCTTTCTTAAACCTGGCAAACCATTCCCGACAAGTCCGCTCACCCATAACCTTTTGCCATACGACATATTGAACCAAGTGCTTCACTCGCACATTTCCCTATATTAAACATAAATAACAAACTGTGCCGAAAATGAACTTTATCGACCGCCATGCTTGGCTTCATGTAAGAACTGGTCTTTTCTCATATAGAAACAAAAGAGGAAGAAAATTAGAAATATACCACATATTTCTGTTTTCAAGGGGAAAAAGGGAAAAAGTACATAGAGCGGAAGCCCTGCTCTTACGCCATTATTGAAAAAAAAAAGTTAAACTTGGTAGCTGCAGAGAGAGAAATTTGTACAGTCGAAGGCGAGGAATTAGTGAACAGCAGCACTGCACGATAATGGTTCCAGCGTTTTAATGCTGGAAGACACCAGTCTCGAAGGCAAGCCCAAGTCGGGACGTTAAATGAACATCAACAATGACACCCTAATCGGAGCTATGCCAGCGAAGCTCGGTTACCAGTTATGACAATTAGCACTTAAGGATGGGTCTTCCTGATCCTTCGTCACCTTCATCAAATTGATTTCTCCTCCAGGAGCTATCGAGTGGTTCCTCATTAAGTGACAACCCAGAAGGAGGTACAACGTGTCGCTTTCTGTAGTAGCCTGATGTTAAATCCACAGAACAGTGAATTTTGTCGTAGTATTGTCACATATCGTCACAGATGAGGAAAAGTGGGAACTAGTAGCTCTACCACTGGAAACCAGTGACTCCGCCAACTCCACGAAACACAGCCAGAGCTGCAAACACAGCCAGAGCTGCAAACAGAGCGATTCGAGAGGAAAGTCATGCTCTGCGTTTGGTGGAATTATGATGGCATGTGCACTAGTAACTTGTGGCAGATGGCCAGAATATAGACAGAAACCTCTATGTCGAACAACTGCGGCAGGTACATGATACTATGCGCCGACACCACCCATAACCATCCCTCACCAATTGAAGCATGTGATTTATGTGTATCATCAGCAGCTTCGCAACGTTGCAACTTCAGAGTCTCCTCTCCAGTCTAGTGCTGTCCTGTTGTGCCACTTCCAGGACCATCTTCTCTCCCGCCTTCGGCTGGAATACCAGTCTGCGCTTGCAAAGGGCCGTGACCGTGCCTTCGTCGCTACGTGGTCGCCATCTGCACCGTGGTTCGTCGTCACGCGTCGCTTGCTCCATCTCACGTTAGGTTAATATTTCCTACTGACTTTCCTTCCTCATTATGCACCTCGGCGCCCAGACACCTCGGCGCCCAGACTATGTCTCTCGCTTCTGCCTCGGACTCTGTTCCGTCTTCATCACATATTGTATATTGTCATTCTGCATTCCGGTGTACATACCTGTATATAGCTTTTTAACCGTTTGTATTATATTTCTTTGAGACTTCCCTGCGTTGCACGTCTCCTCTTTCTTACCTTTCAATAAAGCGATTTTGAAACCCTCACCAATAGGATGCGGACTTTGTTGTAAGTAGATAATGCCCCAAGTCACTCATCCAGAGCGTTGCTCTTTAACTTACAGGATTTCGAAGGGTCTGAGATCCTACCGCATTTTTCTCACAGTCCGGACCTCGTGCCATCCATGGGCAAAAAAGGCTCAAAGACGCCATTTCGCTTCAGGGGTGGATTCAAAATCTGATATCAGATAGTTTCTGTCCCCTAGACCAGCCCAGTGGTACCGCCGTGGGATCGTGGCTGTGGTAAAACTTTAGAAAATGACCATAAACAACGGCCTGTGCTGTGTACAATGGAGTGAGTGTTTATGGCTTCCTTAAATTAATAAAATTCATAGCTGGAACCTGAACGAACTTTTGATTCATCCCAGTGTACCTACGAAACAGCCGACCTACGAACTTCATCCCAGTATATATAATATTCGTGATTGCGAAACATAACTTAGCCTCTCCTTGACAAACAACCCTGCCGTCTCGCGGTGCATCCTGTTTCCCCTGAAGAGAGCTCTGACAACGATCACATAGCGGTATAATTATACCACCCGGATTAGAGGAAATTCTGTCCAACACTCACCAAACCCGCTTGGCCAACGTGCTGATCTGTGGACAATCTCCCCACAAAACGATTCTACATCTCAAAATTTGGCTCTCAGCCTCCGGCATCTAGAATATTCCGTCAGTGCGACATGAATCCAGAGGGTTCTAAGAATCACCAGAGGACCAGACTTGGCTGCCATTTGACAAGTATCGGACTGGCTCAAGACAGACAGGTTGAGGAAGAAATTGGGGAGATCTTTACTCAGCAGTAGATTGATAATGGTTGCTGATGATATATAATATTCACTAAATTTTCAGTCAGTGATGATGATATACAGGGTTATAAAGAAAGTCCTTGATCAGTCCAATATCTCATGAACTATGGAAGTTAGCGATTTACTTCTTGTGCAGTTCTATAGGAAACCCCCTATGGCGCACACAATAACGCCACGAGGGATCCCCTCGCCCCCTTTTGTGGGGGTTGAGGGGCTATCTCGCCCCCTCTGCAGACAGAGCAAACAAGTCAATAACAAACGTTCAGTGAGGCAAAAATAGTACGTAAATGTTTTTGTCCCATAATAAAAGATGGAAGGGGACGGGAAATGTGACCCCAAGAAAATCACAACATCCGGAAGCAACGACAGAGTATTTAGACAAGAACTTATTACTTAGAACTTATCTAAACTGGTAAGTTCTAAGTAAATGAAAGCAGAAAGGAAAAGTTTTCCTACATACCTTATCAGCAGTTCTTGTTCTGAAATGAAGTTAAAATAACAAATACGCACGTCATATATGATAACATGAATAAAAACCGTCTCTGTGAGTTCAAATAACGTTAGCCCTAATACACAAGACTTTAATTAAAATATTATATACACTTTAAAAGCATTAGTACTTTCGGGCTGATATAACCCATCTGCAGATGCAAGACAGATCTTTGTTTAGTGCAGCACATACACTGACGGAAAAAAATTCCAACACCAAGAAGGGGTTGTGTTAGATACGACAGTTGGTAGGCGGTGAGAGTACATCTGTAAGATGACGTCTATGCAAATTTTGCGATCGGCGCATACGTGTGGCGCTAGTAGCGCCCCTCGGAACATACAAAGCAGGTTTGCTGTAAATACGCGCTGTAACGTTCGTGAGCGTTAGTTATCGTTGAGAATCGACGTAGTGTGTTGATGTTAGTCAAGAATGTCTTTAAGAAGACGAAGAAGCCATTATCAACAGCTCACGGAGTTTGAACGAGGTCGTGTAATAGGGCTACTATAACGAAGTAAATTTCTCCGTCATTTCTGTCCACGCCAGGATTCGAACCCGGATCCCCTCATTTCCGGAATAAGTCACTCTACCAATTGAGCTACGCGGACGTTTATTCTGACTACTATCTGCCTTTATGTCGTGTGCGTCCTGCTGGCAGATACGTCACATCTCCTGGTACGTTACATCATCTCCCCCTTATTTTTTTTTTTTTTTTTTTCGAAGTGCTGGAGAAGGGATTCTCTTATTTTTCCTATCTCGCGGTGAGGAAATAACATCACACCACTGCGAGATTTTGAACGGTCGGGTCATCCGGATAGTTCGGGCGCCATTATAACGAAGTAAATTTCTCAGTCATTTCTGTCCACGCCAGGATTCGAACCCGGATCCCCTCTTTCCGGAATAAGTCACTCTACGAATTGAGCTACGTGGACGTTTGTTCTGACTATTATCTGTCTTTATGTCGTGTGCGTCCTGCTGGCAGGTACGTCACATCTCCTGGTACGTTACACTACGAGAAGGTGGATTTTCGTTCCGCAATATTGCAGAACGACTTGGCAGGAATGTAGCCACTGTGCATGATTATTGGCTGCGGTGGTCAAGGGAAGGTACTACCTCAAGACGACCGGGTTCCGGCTGGCCACGTGGCACTACTAAGAGGGAAGACCGCCGTGTACGGCGTATAGCCGTGGCGCATCGTACCGCGTCTGCGGCAGCAATTCGAGCTGCAGTTGCCACCACAGTGACACAACGAACTGTTACAAATCGGTTACTTGAAGGACAGCTCCGAGTCAGACGCCCTGTAGCGTGCATTCCACTTATTCCAAACCACTGCCGTTTGCGACGTCAGTAGTGTCAAGCTAGAGCTCATTGGAGGACGGAGTGGAGATCTGTTGTGTTTTCTGATGAAAGCCGGTTCTGCCTGAGTGCCAGTGATGGCCGTGTGTTGGTTTAATGGAAGCCAGGTGAGCGCCTGCAACCAACCTGTCTGCGGCCGAGACACACTGGACCTACACCTGGAGTTATGGTCTGGGGAGCAATTTTCTATGACAGCAGGAGCACTCTCGTGGTTATCCCACGCATCCTGACGGCACAGTTGTACGTCGGTCTGGTGATTCAATATGTTGCGCTGCCATTCATGAACAGCATTCCAGGGGGTGTTTTCCAACAGGATAACGCTCGTCCGCATACCGCTGTTGTAACCCAACATGCTCTACAGAGTGTCGACATGTTGCCGTGACATGCTAGATCACCAGATCTTTCACCAATCGAGCACGTATGGGACATCATTGGACGACAACTCCAGCGTCACCCCCAACCAGCATTAACCGTCCCTGTATTGACCGACCAAGTGCAACAGGCATGGAACTCCATCCCACAAACTGACATCCAGCACCTCTACGACACGATGCATGAACGTTTGCGTGCTTGCATTCAACATTCTGGCGGTTACACCGGTTATTAATGTACCAGCATTTCACATTTAAAATGGCTCTTCTCGCGCTTACATTAAGCTGTGATCTTGAAACCTTAATCGATTAAATATGTTACCTATACAAATGTATTGCCGCCATTTCATTCCTCTACAACTATTTTTTCGTGGTGTTGGGATTTTTTTCCCGTCAGTGTATATACGTACCATACATAGGGAGGCAGCCCAAAGGATCATGGGGAATGGGCTGGGCCACAGAGGCGTGGTCCTGTACAGAAGGCTGATGCCAAAGTAATGTATCCCTCCAGACGGGTGGTGTATCGCAGGGGGCATAGTCACTGCATCATGTGCCGCGGTGTTGAGTTATTAGCAAACTTCCAATCATTAACAGCGTGGCCTTATTTCTTGGAGTTATTATGATTTTTCTATTATCCCAGTCCTGTCTAAATGTTCTATTATAGATGTTTTGGGCTAGGGCAGTGTTTCGCTGCCCGTTCTGCGCATTATTTTTTGTTCACGCAGTCTACATCTTAAATTCCTGGTCGTGGATCCGATGTAACTGGAGGTACATTGTCCGTTGGCGTCCAGGCGGGGGATACGGTATACGCCCCATTTTTGTTCCTTAGGCGGTTTTTCTTTGTCTTTCCTTAGTAATGCGAACACTGTGATGGAGCGCAGTCCGAAGCCCAATTGGAATCGGTAACAGATATTACCCAGGGGGACGGTAATGGCGGGGTCGTAGTCAAAATAATTTTTGTTTTTGTTTTTGACGTCGATCACTATTTGATGTTATTAAATAGGATTGTCTAATCCATCAAGCACCCCACTAATGATGCCATTTTCTTCAGCCCACCCCTCTAATGATAAACTGGCATCCCTTCGTTTTCAAATCCGAAGGGCATACACACATTCCTCGGATCAAAACCAGTGCAAACGGGAGATCGAATTTATTTATAACATTTCGAGTATTAACGGATACCCGCAGTACCTCATCAAAAGAACATATTCGCAGATTAGACAATCCTACTTAATAATATTAAATAGTGATCGACGTTAAAAACAATATGTTTCTTCTTTGGACTACCACCCCGCCATTATCGTCCCCCTGGGTAATATCTGTAACCGATTCCAATTGGGCTTCGTACTGCGCTCCATCACACTGTTTGCATTGCTAAGGAAGGACAAGAAAAACCCGCCTAAGGAACAAAGGCGTATACCGTATCCCCCTCCTGGACGCCAACGGACAATGCACATCCAGTTACATGGGATCCACGACCAGGAACTTTAAGATGTTGACTGCGTGAACATAAATATAATGCGCAGAACGGGCCAGCAAAACACTGCCTTAGCCCGAAACATCAATAATGGAACACTTAGATCTGACTGGGATAATGCAAAAATCATCATAACTCCAAGAAATAAAGCCACGCTGTTAATGACTGAAAGTTTGCTAATAACTCAACACCGAGGCTCATACTGCAATGACTATGCCCCAGGGATTTATGCACCCCCCCAACACTCCCCCAACACACATCCAAATTTCTTCAGCACCCCCCCCCATAAAAAATATCAACACCCTCCTTTTTGGGAGGGTGTAAAAAACAAAAATACACACACCCACGTACACATATGATGATGATATTTTGTTCACATCTTATCCAAAAGAAATCGAAGCTATATACACAGAAAGAAACGATCACAAGAGGAAGACACAGACATAATGTGCATTTTTTAAACATTATTTACTTTTGATTGTCATTCAGTATAATGCCGGACAAAAAGTGCAGTCCCAATTGCGAAGACAAATCAGCTTTTGGACCAGCTCGCACTTGCCCTTGCATCATTTGGTTGAGTGTGAATAGCTTCATAATCCTTAAGGAAGTAGGTTGGGAAACGAAATTTCTGTGGGAAGACAACACTTTGGGGTTATTCGAAATCCCAGGCTAGGTCTGGTTTTTTTGCTTTTTATTTAATGTTCCATTCAGTGATGTGTGCAGTAGCGCAGTCCAGAATGGATCCAACAGGTTCAAGACATTTTTTTAGCTGAAATATTAAGGTAACGTCAAAGAGAGTTCACTTGTCTACTTTCACAAACAAATTAAGTTATGAAATGCTTTACACTGTTATTAAAATAATCATTCACAAATATTTTTATGAAATGTCCTGAATTTTTACTTTCCATTCATATACTTTGTTTATATGAAAGAGATAAATAAGGGTGATTTTTTTTCGCGGAGTCTGTGTGTGCTTTCATACCTTTGTAACACAATATATCTTCAATGACTTGGGTTACAAATTTCAATTTCGGTATTTTGGGCATATTAGCGAAAAGTAATAATTTTGTCGATTAAAAAAAAATCCGTTAAATGACGTTCAATTTAAGAAGAAAGCTCCCAAGAAAATTTTCTAATCTGCTCTCTCGGAAATGGCTTCAGCGACAAATCCAGAATTTAGAACCTTCTATAAGCACACCGTTGAATTTGAATGAAATCGGTCAAGATGTTCGATTTAAATAGAAATCAGTCAAGAACTTTTTCAACGCAATATCTTTGCAATGGCTTCAGTTACAAACTCGAAATTCGGCATTCGGGACTTATTGGCAAAGGAAAATTGTTTTACAAAGTTTGAAAGAAAGGAGAAAATCGGGTTCCTTTTGAAAAGAAATCAGCCAAGAAATTTTTTGATACAATGTCTAGGGAAGATACAAGATGAAAAGTTTTAACAAGTAAGTTGGTATCACCATCTGAAATAATAACTCCGTCGAATTTAAACGAAATCGGTAAAACATTGTTGGATATAAAGATAAATCAATCAAACATAAATTTTGTAAATCTCAAACAGCTGGAGTTATGAAATCAAAACTTTGAACTTAAGATCTTCTACCAGGGTGAAACAGAATGTAATACAGCAGTTGTGCCTTTTCTTGTGCTCTCGGATCTGCCACAACAAGTGCCTAGTGAAAGAAAGAGTGCATCGGATGCAGATAATCGATCAAAATGTATGGGACCAGATACTTTATGATGATGTCGAGTTTCACTGACAAACGAAAGAAAGCATCTTAATATTTGAAATATCCTTGGATTGAACGTACGTCTGAAGGATACAAATGCAGCATTTGTTGCAGATTTGGTAGAATGGAAACTGGTACATGGGTGATCGAGTTAGTTCAACTATCTGCTTCAAAGAAATTAGGGGAAAAGGCTTTAAAACGTTAACAAAGCCGTTCACATATAATGGCCTTGGCTGCATCTAACACAAAACGGGAGGGTCTGGATGTTAAAACAATGGTATCTACGCATTCCAATAAACAGATGGGAAAAGAAAGTAATTTAAC
Source organism: Macrothele yani (assembly GCA_039090855.1). Classification (NCBI taxonomy): domain Eukaryota; kingdom Metazoa; phylum Arthropoda; class Arachnida; order Araneae; family Macrothelidae; genus Macrothele; species Macrothele yani. Next base: position 98,896,673 of record CM077011.1, read on the forward strand.
TAAGGATCTGGTATAACTTGCATACTACTTATTTTGATCGGAAATTCCGCACGAGATATCAAACTGGCCTAATCTGATTGCGGTGGCTGCTTTTGTGGAGGGATCGGGCAATCTAATGGAATTAAAAATGATCCACAGAATACTCACACTTATCATCCACTGCCATAACACATTTCTTAGAAGCATTTAAAGAAGCTGTTACGTGAGTAATTGCTGAGCGGCTGAAAGGTATTCTATCGTATTCATTCATAGCTGATGAATGCACAAACATCAGTGGCCGTGAAGTGCTTAGCATTTGTGTTCGTCATATCGTTGCTGAGGGTGAAGATAAAAAATTCAAGTATGAAGAAACCTTTTTATCTGCAGTTGCCCGACAGTCAACAAAAGCAGAGCATATTACAGATGTGCTGATTACTGAGCTAAAAAAATAAGGTTTGAATCTTGAGAACATCTCTGCAGTATCATTTGATGACGGTGCCAATTTTAGCGGAAATGTGAATCACGTCCAGGCGAGGCTGCAAGGGCATGCACCAAATTCATTATTTGTACACTGTCGAAACCATCTTTCGCAACTCGCTCTTGCTCACAGCTGCAGACAAAGTCCTTATATCAAGAGAGTACTGAGCGCGCTTAATAAGCTGTACAGCTCATTTAGAGTAAGACACAAAAGGTTGTCAATTTTGCACATGGCAGAAATGGTGGTCAATAACATATCTCATAAACTTGTTCAACCAGGGCAAATGAGATGGTTGTCACATGAAGGCAGTGTTAAAGTGGTCGTACATCATTTTGCTTCTACGTATGTGTATAGCCTTAGAAAATATCTACATTGGGGCTGGTGACTATTCGTCTGATGCAGGGGGACTTTTGCTCCTGTTTCGAAAGAAATCGACGATTTTCTTCCTCGTGCAACTTTCTATTCTTTTAGCATCACTAGTTCGTCTCAGTAAATCCTTGCAGTCATCACAAGAAAACTTAACGGAGGCAACGTTACTGATAAATTCGGTGCAAAAACACATCGAGGTTATTGAATAAATGATTTGATGTTAGAAGCAATGGAAGTTTACAAAAAGGCTCAGGAACATGACACAAAAATGGAACATAACAACATGACTGATAAGGATTTGTTGAAGTTGGAATACAGCTACAAGAATAAAATTATACAAAATGAGCCAGATATTCTCTGAGCAATTTGAGGAATTAAGAAAGTTCCATGAGATTTACCGAAAAAACTGGAAAACCCTGACTTTACAAAAATTGCTAACATGCGTGGAACAAATGAAAATGACATAAAGAACGAGTTTAACATTTACAGGAGATACCTTGGGAATATTGAAACTCAAAACAATCTTATAATGCTTACATGTGGTGCAGAAAGAAAATCTATGTTCTCTTCGCTGTCAGCTGCAGCTATGCGCCTTTCACTGCTTCCTGTTGAAACTGCGTGTGTAGAAAGGACATTTTCGACAATGAACCGTACTGTGTCATCTGAGAGGAAACGCATGCTTCAAGCACACGTAAGACGCCTTAATGAAAATTTCAATTGAAGGCCTGAAAATTTCCGATCTTAGCAGCCCAACCCATGAAGATGGTAAAGTGTAGAATCAGTGCATTGAACAAGCTTATCAAAAATGGCTTCAAAAGGGACGACGAAATATTTAAAAGATTAAAATGTTAAGAATGCTACACAACCAAAGAATTCGTTTACCTTTTTAAGAAATACTTTCATTGTTATTTTTTAATTATTAAGTGAATGTACGCGGCAAAATTATTAAGCAGAAGCAAACCTTATTTAAAATGGAAACATGGCATTTATTATACAAAACGCTGTATCATAGCTATGTTTTAAATTTGGCATTTACCGTGACAATCAATATGACAAGGTACAAGCTACGAATTTAACCTCCTAACAACGGTAAAAATGATCAGTAGTCAATAATACACTGCCTGACAAAGAAAATGCTACACCACGATGACGTGAACGCAGCGCCATGCAAATTTTAGGGTGGGTGAACACGTGCATGTATGTTATGCAAATGATTGCACTTGTAGGTCAATCGCACGAACATCGCCGGGATATAAGCGGACAACCAGCCCTTGAGACCATCAGTCGAGACGTTGTCATGGCTTCGAGAAGTGAGTGGTTCTGCTGTAACCGTGTGTGGAGAACGAACAAGGGGTGCTAATTCAATTAAAACGCCGTCGTATGCGATTTCATCAAACGGATGAGTTCATGAGAGGTGTCATCGTTGGCCTTCCTACCGCCGGATGGTCCTTGCATAGTATTCTGGAAGAAACGTAACGTGATGCCAGAACCATCGGTCGCATTTGGAGACAGTGGTCCTAGGAAAGATCTGTGCAACGTCGTAGAGGTATCGGAGCACGAAGACTGACGTCCAAGCGCACAGATTGTCGCATCCAACGTCATGCTGTAGTGGACCCATTTGCCACAACGGGCGCCATTTTGCGGAGTGTACGGGGATGCTTGGATACTTCGATATCGACGCGGACAGTGTTGCGCTGATTGGATGTGCCTGGTTTGCAGTCCAGCCGTCCGTTGTGTAGGCTACCCTTAACAGCGAGCCATCGTCATCACCGCTTGGCGTGGTGCCGGGCCAGAGCTGCATGGGATGCCGAATGAAACAGTGTGGTGTTCAGCGACGAATCGCGGTTCTGCCTCGCCACGGATGATCGCCGTATGAGAGTCTGGAGGCGATATGGCCAACGAGCGGATTCCTCCGCCATTGTGGAGTGCCACACGGCCCGGCGACAGGGAATCATAATGTGTGGGGCGCTATCAGCGCCAACAGCCGCTCACCGCTGGTGCGCATTACGGGCACATTGACTGCACGCCGCTATGTTGGCGAGGTACGGCGGCCCGGGACACTACGGTATCTGCAGGGCATCCCAAACGCCGTTTTTCAGCACGATAATGCCCGGCAGCATACCACTCGGATCAGCCTGAATGCTTTACATGGTGTGCGGATGCTGCCGTGGCTAGCTCGATCCCCCGACCTCTCGCCCATCGAGCATCAGTGGGACACGATTGGACGTCGGTTAAATACCCTCACCCCCGCAAAATGAAGATGAACTGTAGACCCGAATATACACCACATGGTCCATGATACGGCCCCAGGACTCTATTCGTCCAAAATGGGGGCCTCATTCCTTATTGATCATCCTATATATTCGACCACTGACTATTAAATCATTTGTTCTGGACCTACTTGGCTATCTGTATGTGCAGTTTGGTCTGTTTGCGAGCATCCCTTCATGGTGTGGCAGTTTCTCTGTCAGGCACTGCATTACTCATAAAAACTGACAAGGTACTAAAGGGTAAGTGCTTTTGCTGCTTTATATAAATGCGAAAGTTTCCTTTTTAATTTTTACGTATTAGCGCCATTTTGTTATCATAAAGCACAGTGGTCAGTAGCAGTTACATGAATCCTCCGCTTCACATTCAGTATTTTCTATCATAATGCAAGGATTTTACTTTTTTTAATTCGAAGTCTACGTATACCAGCAGTTCCCTTCAGAAAACTGCGAGAGTTAAAGTAAATGTCAAGCATCGGTTAACCCTCAGTTCCCTTCAGAAAACTGAGGGTTAACCGATGCTTGACATTTACCTATTTTATAAACTTCTTCGCTTCTCATTCTGATCGATCGTGGGATATGTTTTGGTTCTCGCACTCCTCGCTTCTGCTTCCAGACAGGGGATATAATTCCTCTCACAATGGAATGTGGTACCCCTTATTAGAAAGCAATTAAATCATCATCATCATCATTGTCAACCATTATCAATCCACTGCTGGACGAAGGTCTCCCCAAGTTTCTTCCACAATGGTCTGTCTTGTGCCAGTCTCCTCCATGTCACTCCCGCATACTTTCGAATTTCATCCACCCATCTTCCATGTGGTCTTCTTCTGGGTCTCTTCCTGTCCCTTGGAATCCAATCTAAAATTTCGGCTGTCCATCGATGGTCTGTTCTTCTGGCAGTATGTCCAGCCCATTGCCATTTCAGGGATTTAACTCTGCTCATGATGTCTTCCACTCTTGTCATTTTTCGGATCCACGTGTTCCTCTTCTTATCTCTCCTGGTTACACCAAGCATGCACCTCTCCATGCTTCTTTGAGTTGTTTGCAGCCTTTGTATGTCTCTTTTAGCTAAGGTCCACGTCTCTGCACCATACGTAAGCACTGGAAGGATGCATTGATCAAACACTTTTCTTTTAAGACATAATGGCATATTGCTCTTGAAAATTATGCTGTTTATAGCAGTCCAATGCTGTATATAGCAGTCCAATGCTTCTTTTTTAGTTTTACTGTTTAATTCAGTCATTGCAACCATAAAAAATATGTACGTATCTCCTCATTTTAGCCTGCTACAGGTTTTGCAATTATACTTTTGAATCATATCAGCATGCACAAGATTTGAGAAAATATCAGTGTCTACTGTTTCAGCAACCCATGTTAATAAACAACAAGAAAGATGACACCGAATTTTCGGGTGTAAAAAGCGCGTCTTTTGAATCCGTTCTGACGCAAATTAAATTTATCAAAGCTATTCAAAGGCAATGGAACCGGTATGGAAAACAATAGTATCTGACGGAAGAAAGAAGTTTTTCAATCGGATCTTTAATCCTTCAGATATTGGTGGAAACGGAATCTTGAGCTTACGAATTCTTAGAAACAGAGTTATCGACAAAAATAAGTTGTGACTTTACGTCCGCTGGTGGGAAAACCATGCATTATATATATAAGAAAGTATTCACAAACAGTTTATCCATATGAGCAGTATCGGTCCAAGAAAAAAAAATTAGTTGAGTTTTCAGGAGCCCAGATTTTGCTACAAATGCATCAGAAGCAGAAATTAACACCGATGACCCCTGGTGGTTAAACCATTCTTTACAAAACATTAGAAATTATGTGAAAAATATTTTTCATCAGGTCTTGTGTGCGTTACAGGAAGAATTTTCTCAAATCGGAGTTTCAGGAGCAGAACACGCAGTTTACCTTCATGCGCCCTAGCGGAAAGTCTAAATGATTTACGTGAAAATTTTGAATTTATAGGAAAAACATTTCGCATCGGAAACACTATCCAACAATGAAGGAATTTTTCAAATTGGACTTTTAGAAGTCGATATATTGACAAAAATAAGATATACATCTTCGCCCCCTGGCGTAGAAACCATGCATTATTTCAAGAAGAAAGTGTTCCTAAAAGGTTTGTAGACATGAGTAGCATCGGCCAACAAAAGCCTTTTTTTTTCAACCGAGATTTTAGAAGCTCATATTTTGCTGCAAATACATCAGAAGCGGAAATTAAGACTTACGCCACCTGGTGGCCATACCATTCTTTACAAAAATTACAAATTATGTGCAAACGATTTCCCATCAGCAGCTGTATCCGGTGCAGAAAGAATTTTTCAAATCGGAGGTTTAGAAGCAGAGATATAAGGAAAAACGTAATTTAGCTTTACGCCCCCTAGCGGATAGTCTATGAATTACTTGAAAATTTTGAATTTATAGGAAAAACATGTCACACTAGAAACACTATCCAACAAAGAAGGAATTTTTTAAATCGGACTCCTAGAAGTCGATATCTTGACAAAAAAAGATATACATCTACTCCCCCTGGCGCAGAAAACATGCACTTTTTTAAGAAGAAAATGTTTGTAAAAAAATTGTCGACACGAGTAGTATAGGGTCTACAGACGACGTTTTTTTCAATCGAGAATTTAGAAACTCATATTTTGCTGCAAATACATCACAAGCGGAAATTAAGATTTACGCCCCCTGGTGGCCAAACCATTTTTTTTAATAAAAATTAGAAATTATGTGCAAACGATTTCCCATCAAGAGCTGTATCCGGTGCAGAAAGAATTTTTCAAATCGGAGATTTAGAAGCAGAGATATAGGGAGAAACGCAATTTAACTTTACGCCCCTAGCGGAAAGTCTATGAATTACTTGAAAATTTTGAAATTATATGAAGCACATGTCACAGTGGAAACACTATCCAACAAAGAAGGAATTCTTCAAATCGAACCCTTAGAAGTAGAGATATTGACAAATATAAGATATACATCTACGCCCCTGGCGTAGAAATCATGCACTATTTTAAGAAGAAAATGTTCCTAAAAGATTTGTCAACATGAATAGTATCGGTCTACAAAAAACGTTTGTTTTTATCGAGAATTTAGAAGCTCATATTTTGCTGCCAATACATCAGAAGTGGAAATTAAGATTTACGCCCCCTGGTGGCCAAACCATTTTTTTTACAAAAATCAGAAATTATGTGCAAACGATTTCCCACCAGGAGCTGTATCTGGTGCAGAAAGAATTTTTCAAATCGGTGTTTTAGAAGCATAGATATTGGGAGAAACGCAATTTACCTTTACGCCCCCTAGCGGAAAGTCTATGAATTACTTGAAAATTTTGAAATTATATGAAAAACATGCCACACGGAAAACACTATCCAAGAAAGAAGGAATTTTTCAAATCGGACTGCTAGAAGTAGAGATATTGACAAAATTAAGATATACATCTACGCCCCCTGGCGGAGAAACTGTGGGATATTTAAGGAAGAAAATATTCCGAAAAGGTTTATCGACGTGAGTGGCATCAGTCCACGAAATAATTTTTTCAATCGATGTTTTAGAAGCTCAGATTTTATGGCAAATACATCAGAAGCAAAAATTAACACTTACGCCCCCTGGTGGCCAAAGTGTTCTTCATCAAACATTCGAAATTATATGCAAAACAGTTTCCATCAGGAGATGTATACGCTGAAAAAAAATATTTCAAATCGGAGTTTTAGAAGAAGAGTTATCGTGGAAAATGTAATTTATTTTTACGCCCTCTAGCGGAAAATCTATGCGTAATTTGAAAAGGAAACTGTATCTAAATCACTCTTCGACATAAATGGAATCGAAAGGTAAAATATTTTTTTCAATCGGATGTTTAGAAGCAAATATGTGGGTCAAAACGTAATTTTGAATTCGACATTATCTGCATTTACGCCCTCTAGCGGCAAAATTGTACATCGTAAAAAAAAAAAAAAACGAAATAAAGGATCGTCATTCGCACATTTTAAGCTTCCGAATGCAAAAAGAATGTTGCAAATCGGACTAAAGTTGCAGAGATACCGTGGGTACAGACGGACGGATGGACAAACCGATAACAGAAGCACGATATTTTTTTACAAAAGACGTGCTAAAAATAACCATGTGAAGCTTTGTAAAAGGGTTTTCATTTGTAACCATTCTTAGCTATAACGGAACCACGCCACTCTGGGGCCCTTCCCCATGATCCTTTGCGCTGCCACCCTATGTATGTATATATGTGCTGTACTAACCAACGATCTGTCTTGCACCTGAAGATGGGCTTTAGTAGCCTGATAGTACTAATGCTTTTAAAGTGTATAAAATATTTTAAAGTCATGTGTATTACGGCTAACGTTATTTGAACGCACAGAGACGGTTCTTATTAATTTTATCATTCTTCTGAAATAAAACGCAGTTCCTTGATATATTCAATATCAGACTTTGATGTCCAATACAGTACAAAATACACCGAGACAAGGAGAAATAGCATAAAGTGGCGAAACACTCACCCAATAGGAATACTGTAAGCATATCTAATTGACTTGCGTACGTTGCAAAGCTTTCGACTTCCCGTCACTGGCTCACGAAGTGTTGGCATACGGACCACGCATCACATTTTTGTATTCGGACGACGGAGCAAAAAGCGCATTTGAAATCCATGGAAATATGCTTCGGATAGAGCTACTCAGGTAGCTTTCCGCGTTTTTCCCTTTTGGAGAGTCCCATTCCATCTTTTGTTATGGAACAAAAATATTTATGTACTGCTTTTGCCTCGCTGAACTATTTCGTAATTGACTTTTTTGCCCTATCTGCAAAGGGAGCGCGATAGTCCCCTAAACCCCGCCAAAAAGGAAGCGAGGGGATCTCTCGTGGTGCTATTGTGTGCGCCATAGAAATGTTTCCTGTAGAACTACACAAGGAATAAATCGCTAACTGCCATAGTTCGTGAGATATTGGCCTGATCACGTACTTTCCTTGTAATATATTATTGGCTTGATGACGCACTTTCCTTGAATTTATTAAATAATTATTTTAATATTCAATAAATTTTCAGTTCGTACTGTCTCCTCAAGAAACTTCCTCGAAGAAGAAAGAACCCGAAATCTTCCATATCTGCTTCAAAATGGCGAATATTAACCTTTTTTCTTCGAATGATTTCCGTAAGCCATATGCTGAGATAGGTCATTCTCGTAAGAATATAATTCTAAAACACGATACATACTTACATGAAGGAAATATTTAAAGTGTACCCTGAATACACGTACTTTATCAACCAACAAATATTTAATGGGTGCTAAATTCGAACATGGAATAGAAAATGGTTGCTGGATTTCATGACACAAGGCTTTCAAGAGTGCCTTAAAACTAAGAGGAAATAACCTTAACTCATGTTTAGGTCATTTTTTTTTTAAATAAAATGGTCGACACTTTTAAGGTAAGAAGGTCGTACCACTGCGTATTTCGTTTCGTGCAGTCTCTTTTGACATGGTGTTTAGATTAAAAGCCGTTATCACCAAAGGATTCTGCACTAACTTTCCGATCTTTCCCTGCCTTTTTTTTCTCAGAAAAGTAAATTGAAATAAACAGTTCTCAAGAAGCTCAGAACAACCTAGTCGATTTCCGCTCTTCGGGAAACATTTATTTTAAAAAGAACTGGAAGCATTTCTTTGCACTGTGAAAAAGCGTGATGACTTTGCACTTGTTCTTAAAAAAGACAAGATTTCAAGTCACGTACGACTTCCCTCCAGCGAATTCTCTTCAAAGTGTAAGAAACCATAAAGAAGAGAGGGGAAAAGAGTCATTCTTTTTGTTGTTTAACCTGGATATCAAATATCGACGACTGATGTAGAAAAAAAAAAGGAAAACGTTTCCCTGAGAAAGTAACATGTGTTTCATTAAAAAAGAGCTAATATAGCTACTTGCTTTTGAATTAGAAATCCTAAATGTAAAGGACTTTTCATTCATAAGAGGTAAAAAAAAAGGCATGTTATTAGTTTCGCTCAACTGAAATACCATTTTTGAAGTAATGAGATTTTTCATGGAAAACGTTTCTCATTGGATACAGGCGGAACATATAAAACATTTTTTTGACATTCTATTTTTGTTTCTATCTCTTATGTAAATTTTGTTTAGCTCTCGTTCACAATTTTGTTTACTTAACGTCATGTAAGAACTCCCAAAATGTTTCGCTACGTTTTAACAACTGGAAGCAGGCCAAATTGTAAATAAAAGGATTAAGCTCTACATGAAAGGAGCGGCGTGTGACGAGATACGAGTATCAATATATCACCTGCTGTTGTACGATATTGCATCTCGAGTGATATTCATTACACTAATATTGTTCAAAAGTTTCAGAGTATCAAAAGGTTTAAGTTCTACTAATAAGAATAAAACTCTTATTGGGTTTAATAAGGCATATGCGTGGCATCGTCATTCTACCAGCTGTGTGTACTTCGACAGAAAGAAAGAAAGAAGTGTTTGTTCATCAGTTAAGCTGTGAGTGAATTTCTCTAGTATCTTGAATCTTGAGCTGGATTTTAGTACTTCAGTGAAGTGATAAATTAGCTTTCAGTGTTATGGTCACTGTTATTTAGGTTAAAACTCTACACCGATTATCCATTACTTTATGAAGACCTACCTAATAAGTAGTAAGACCCCTTTTAACCCGCAAAACAACGGCCACTCGACGAAGCATCGATTCGATGAGGTGGCGATAGGTATCCTGGGGTATCTGGTACCATAATATAAACGGCAGGTCCTCCAGTTCCTGTACATTTCTGGGAGGTGGTGATTTAGCTCGAACATGCTTTCTACGTCGACCCACAAATGTTCGATAGGGTTCATGTCAGAGGAATTATGAGGCCAGGGCATTAACAGAAAGACACCATCATGTTCCTCAAACCACTCCTTAACGTTTCTGGCAGTGTGGTATGGCGCATTATCCTGTTGGTAATGGCCATCACCAGCAGATGGAAGTACAGAAGAAGATGAGTGGATAGACATACAATGAAAAGCAATTGAATTAGAGACAGCTGGCATTATGCAAATGAAGCGCTGTGGGCGTCCTTGTAAATAGAAACGACATGACGTATGCAGCGATCCGACAGTATAAAGAGTGATGCGACGGGAATCAGTAAGAGTCGGACGCAGTATGGGTAAGACGAAGGATCTAAGCGCATTTGATCATGGGCAAATTGTCGGGGACCGACGAATCGGTCACTCCATCTCGGAAATCGTGCAGGCACTTGGATTTTCACGAGCCACTGTGTCACGGGTGTACCGTGAGTACATCGAATCCGGTAATACCATCCCTGCAAGGGCCAACTGCCGTGGACAAATAGCGCTGTGAATGAGCGGGGTCATTGTCGGCTAGCTCGCATTGTAACAGCGGACAAACGGGCCACTGTGCAAGAAATCACTCGGCAATTTAACGCTGGTGCACAAAAACGTGTAAGCAGCCACACCATCCAGAACCATTTCCTCGATATGGGGTACAGAAGCCATCGTCCCACGAGGGTACCGCTGCTGACCGCACATCACAGGGTGCAAAGATTAGCATGGGCGCGGAAACATCGCCACTGGACCCTAGACATGTGGAAAAATGTTGCCTGGACTGATTAGTCGAGATTCACGTTGGTACATGCGGATGGCAGGATACGAATACGGGGCAAACCACATGAAGCGATGGATCCTTCTTGCCAGCACGGCACTATTCAAGCTGGTGAGAGTGGCATTCTCATCTGGGGACTGTTTACGTGGACTGAAATGCGGCCTCTGGTACGTGTGACATCGTTTCTCACAGGTCAACGTTACCGGGATAACCTGGATGACCATTTGCTCCCGTTGTGCATCGTCAGCATCCCACTGGGGACCTCATCCTGCAACAAGACAATGAGCTCCTGAATTGCATCCGAATGGTTGGATGAACACTCCACCGACGTGACCTTGCTTCCTTGGCCAGCTAAGTCACCTGACCTCAGTCCCATCGAGTACATCTGGGATGCCATCAAGAGAGATGTTCGAGGCTCTGACCCCCTCCATGAACTGTGGGAGCTTGTTCAGGGGTCGTGGATCCGTATGGCTTCCAAATGCTTCCGGTGTCTTGTCGAGTCCATGCCGAGACGAATCGCCGCCGTCATCAGGGTGAAAGGTGGTGCTACACTTTACTAGACAGGTCATCACTTTTGTCCTTGGTATGTACCATCTCACAACTAAAATCTAATTTCAATAACGACGTCTCCTTCTTGGTGCGTGGATTTTTATGACAATGAGTGTATAACAATGGCTACGGACCTTAGAAATGAAAGAGCTGTTTGAATCACTTGTTTCTACCCAATGGCATAATGTCCGCGTCAGGGCAAGAAAACCTTCTAAATGTCTTCAGTCATGCGCAGAGAATAAATGCCAAGAGGGGATCTCTTATCACCTGTGACTGGTTTATTCTTGTCACTGCTGAGAGAGAGAGAGAGAGAGAACGAGGGATCAATTTACAATTTCAGTAAGTAACAGAACGTATGATTGAAGGTTTAATGAAAGAAGTATTTACTGTGGTCAAAGCTCAGAGCGAAGTGATTCGAACCTGCATTTTTTCACTATCTAGTGGAGTTTTTCATCATTTTCGAAGCAATAGTATATTCCTCATATTGACTAGAAGATGTGTTTAGTAATTGCTGCTCAACAGAAAAGACAAGAAAGATGGCCCCGAATTATCGATTCTAATGAGCATATCTTTTGAATCTTATCTGACATGGAAATAATTTTCTAAGTAATTTTTTAGAGAAAAAAAAAAGAAAACCGGCGTAGAAGAGAAGACATTTGTGTCCTCTTGCGCAAAAACTGCTCTTTATTTAAAATATGCAATGCATGCAATATTCTTCGTAACAAAAGGAACCAGATGTATACACTCAATGGACAACACATTATAGATACGTACATAAAAGCGTTCTGGTGCACTATAGCGCGAATTACAACCTATATATGTCGAAGCACCGACTTCATCAGATGACGGAAGGTTTCCAGAGGTAATGCCAGCCATGGCTTTTGCAGCATTCTCCACAACTCCGCTCTAGACGTCGATCCAGGATTCATGGATCTGATGTTTTGCACCACAGCATCCCAGAGAGCTTTTACAGGGTATACATCAGGAAACCCTGGTGTCCAGTGGTAGGTTCCAAACTCAGATGAGTGTTCCTCGATCCGTGACTAGTTGGTAGCCACCCAATGTGGCGGCGAACTATCCTGCTGAAACAGACCATCGGCCGCAGGATGCTCGAAGGCCATGAAAGTGTGCAGGCGATCAGGCAGCTCACGTTAGTAGCACACAGCGATTAAGGACCTCTTCAGACACACTAAACGACCTAATGTGTCCGATGCGAAACCTCTCCAAACCACCGCACAGCAGCCACCACCTTAAACACAGCCGACGTAGCACGACGAGGCCATGGCCACATGCTATTTACGTGACACCCGCACCCGACTGTCATATTGGTACACGTGAAAACGGGATTCATCTGACCACACGACGCGGCGCCACTGTGCATACGTTCAGCTTTCATGCTCCCGGCAGTAGGCGAGGCGTAATGTCCGATGACGAGCAGCCAACAGTGGCACAGGAGTAGGGCGTCGGCTCACTTAGCCCAGGGTATATTCATGGGTCTTCGATATTTAAGCTGGACGTGATTTTCACCGCCGTTGCCAAGTGGCTGGTCTGTACGAGCCTGGATAATCTACGTTGACTCCAGTCATCAATGGCGTTTGGTCGGCCACCGTTTGTTCTCTCGGCGCTGGTACGTCCGTCGATCGCCTGCTCGTTGTACATCTTTGATACGGTTTTCCTCAGGAACCCTAGAGTTCCTACCACTTTAGCTATAGAATGACATCTGCGTTGCACTTACAATGCGCCCACGATCAAAATCGCCCAGATCACCGCGTTCACCCATGGTTTTTGATTACGATACACTGTTGGAAATCCCTGATACCGGCCTATTGATCGTCTGCGTTCGTTTTGGCTCTGTCCTATTCTGCATGGCGGATGTCCATATCAACTGCCCACCACCCCTATCTCTAATGTTTTGTCTACTGAGTGTATACACTGAGTGGCCACTTTATTGTGACCACCCCCTCAGTTCTTCGATGGTCAACCTTTTGCCTTTAATACTGCGTCGATTCTTCGTGGCATGGTCTCCACGAGATGTTGATAGGTGGTTTGTGGAATCTGAGACCATGCTTGATGAATAGCACTTTCCAGGAGTGTGAGATCGCAGGGTTGTGGATCCAGCTGTCTGATGTCTTGTTCAACTTCATCTAACAAATTCTCAATGGGGTTGAGATCTGGAGATTGTGGGGGCCACCTAAGCAAAGTAAACTCACCGGCATGTTCCTGAAACCAATCCCGTGCAATAAGAGCACTATGGCAGGACGTATTATCTTGTTGAAAGTAGCCCTCGCCATTGGGATAAACCATCCACATGACAGGATGCACTTGGTCCGCAACGATGTTTAGATATGATGTGCCAGTCAGACGTTGATCAACACGAATCAAAGTGCCCAAAGCATGCCGGGAAAATATTCCCCAAACCATAACGTGGCCTCCACCAGCTTGAAGGGTTGTGGCAATGCATTTGGGGTCAATGCTTTCGTGCTGTTTCAGCCAAATTCTCACTCGGCCATCGGCATGGTGCAACTGAAAACGTGATTAATCGGACCACATAATTTGTTTCCAATTATAGACTGTCCAATCCTTGTGCTCCTGTGTGAACTGGAGACGTTTTCTTTTGTTAATTGCAGACAGCAAAGGTGTACGAACAGGCCTTGGGCTGCCCTATCCCATCCGATGCAGTGTACGGCGAACAGTGCGTGCAGAGATCATTTGAGGGGATCCTTGATTAAGATGGTCTGAGCCGCCCCGGTGGCGCAGTGGTCTAAGCGATGGCCTCTGATCATTCGTCCGAAAGGGGTCTGGGTTCGAATCCCGGTGAGGCATTGATGTTGTGTTTGTCTTATGGCACTGGCTCTCTCCCTTCCCTGGAACCAGTGAGCCTGAATTAGGGACGGGCGACCGCTTATAGCCCATTGAGTTGCTCACGGTGGTCGTTAAACCTTAAATAAATAAAAAAAGATGGTATGGTATTTTCAGCACTGTTGCCCTTCTGTTGTCTCTTACCAGTCTGGACACTCACCGTTCCGCACGAGCAGTCACTAGTCGATGACGACCACACGTTGCACGTAGAGACCCAGTTTTTTGACTGACAGCCTAGTCTTTAAACACTTTAACAACAGCTACTCTAGAACATTTCACGAATTCGGCGGTTTCGGTGAAACTCGCTTCATGGCTCCGAGCTTCGATAATCATCCCACGTTGAAAGTCCGTCAAAGCGCATTTTTTACCCATCTCGTCACCAAAAAATCCCTTCTACTACTGTCGCAAGCACTAAGCTTTCCCTTTTTATACTAGCCTCACCCTCTGGCGGCAACAGCGTTCAGCCATAGCTCATTTGCTTAAAACTGTCAGGTGGTCATAATAAAGTCGCCACTCAGTGTATAAAAGAAAATAAGAACTAGATTTAGACAATCGGTAATATATCTAAAATTAGAAATAGTTATTTATGCTTACTAGCGGCAGAATTGTGTTGTTAGGAAAAATCATAAAATGTTGCTCATAACGGGAAGATATACAGGCTGAAATAATTTTTCTAATAAAGCTAATACAAGTGATATGGAGGAAAACGTGACATAACTTTATTACACCTAGCGGGAAAGCTGTGCGTCACACGAAGTAAACAGATGAGGACGAAATATTCTTCAGAGTGAAGGGTACCTTCCTTAGCAAGAGTCTTTCCAAGGGATTTTTAGAATCGGATAACCCCTTTCATACAAGCATAACTAAAGGTACGCTGACTTCTTCTGGGAGGGGGGTTGTAAATTACGAAAAAGGGGGAAAAATTAGCAAAATAATTTTTATGGTGAAAAATATGCGAAGGAAATAATTACTAGTAGCAGAAGTAGCGAGAAAAAGTTTATACATGCTTGCTCCCTAGCAGCAAAACTGCTCTTTATCTAAAGAGGATAGTGCTCGCAATATCTTTACCTTAGTGAATGGCGTGCAATATAAAACGAACATTTTCAATGAATTTTATAGAAGTGGAAATACAGATGGAAACACACAAACACACTAACGCCATGAAGCGACAGAACTACACGTCATGGAAAATCGAAGAATGTGTTTAAAGTGCTCAACGAAGTAGATTGTTTCAGGTGTTAAAATTAATTTTTGAAGTCTGACTTTTAGAAGCAGATATATCGGGTAAAATAGATCATACATATACATTCCTGTCGGCTTGATAGTGTATTATTTCGAGACAGGAAATATGCTGAGAATGTTTTCGTCGCAAGAGCAGTGTCTAGCCGATTATGAATTGTTTCAATGAAGTACACAGCCGCGTAAACAGGACTATAAACCTGTTGCAAACAAAAATACACCGTCGTATCAGAATAATATGACCACCCCCTATATAAGCGGTCGGCCAGGACAGATGAGTCATAGTGCGTTACGTGATCACCATTGGCAGAGCTAGTGATTTGACGGATGTTCAAAACGGAATGATTATCGGCTTTCGCCACAAAGGTGTAAGCATCTCAGAAACAACAGACTTCGTGGGCTGCTCGCGAGGTGCTGAAGTAAGGGTGTACCAAGAATGGACCGCTGGTACACCGAGTACCTCATGACGTCATAACTGTAGAACCCCTAAGGCCATCGACCCCAGAGCAGAACGTCGCCTCTACTGACCTGTAAAGGGCAATCGACGCACAACAGTGCAGCGATTGACTACGCAAATGAATGCGGGGCACCCAGGTACATGTCCCCCAGAACAGTAGAGCGAACGCTGTTACGCATGGGTCTCCGGAGTCGACACTGCATCAAGGCGTTCATGTTAATTCAGGTCCATCAGTAACGAAGCCTGCAGTTTGCATGAGACTACCGACAGTGGAGAGTGGAAGAGTGGAAAATGGTTGCCTTCTCCGACGAATCGAGGTTTCTATTCCACAGAAGTTACGGGCGATGGCGGATTCGGCGTCAAACACACGAGGACCAACACCTGGTCACGCTTCTCGGTGAAGTACAGGCCGGCGGTGGCAATGTACATATCTGGGAGATATTTTCCTGGTAAGACCTGTGACCGCTGTTACCGCTGGATGGGTACCTGAACGCCAATGGCTACCTGTACATCCTCGCTGACAAAATGTACCCCTTCATGTTTGACGTTTACCCTGGGGGTCTACCAACAGGAAAATGCGCCCTGCCAAGTCGCTAAGGGGGCGCGTGACTGGTTCCAGGCACACGATCGGCTTGCGATGATAACCATTGTGAGAATGACCAAGCCAGAAAACTAGACGTAAAGAAACTGATTGAAATAATCGCTAAGAAGAACATTAGGATGGAATCCAGATTATAGTAATCTAAGTTTTTTCATTTTGTGAAGTATGCTTGCTTTTTGAACTTAAAAGATATGCCACTAAAAAGAAACAATATCGCTGAATTATTTAAAACTAGAAAAATGTAAACACTTGTTTCTCCTCTTTCTCAAAAGTTTTTGTATTAAAAGATTAAACAGCTTTCAAGGAAGTTCGAAACCATACATTCGAAGATCAGTATTTGTTTTTACTTGATTTGATATCATGTGCATTTGCCATTTAAAGATTTTGCACTTTTTTTTCCCTGAGTACTAAGTTTATCGAGGATACTTACCGGAATAAGTGATCACATAATTAAAAGCAATAATAAAGTGATCATAGAATCAAAATCTATGCCGCCTCGGTGGCGGCAATGATCATTCGTCCGAAAGGGGTCCGGGTTCGAATCCCGGTGAGGCATGGATGATGTGTTTGTCTTACGCCACTGGCTCTCTCCCTTCACTGGAACCAGTGACCCTAAATTAGGGACGGGCGACTGCTTTTATCCCAATGAGTTGCTCATTGTGGTCGTTAAACCTCCAATCCAAAAAAAAAAAAATAAAATAAATTTTTACTACGGCGAAGTTAAATATATACTCGTAATTTTTTGCATTAATTATCACCATGTTGGGGGCCCCTTAGGAAAATTTCGCACGGTGGGGGGGAGCCAGAGATTTTGCGTTACGCCACTGATGGTCAGATAATTTCCTTTTGCCTACAAACTTGTTCTCTTCATAAGGTACTGGAAGCGTTTATTTTGGCATAAATTAGCCTTTTGCAAATTTTGCTATGCTCTCAATCTTTCTTATGGTCTTTTTCTCCTAATCTGTCAATAGTTGTACAAAATTCAGAAAAAAAATCTACTTGTCATGGGTGACTGCATTACAAAAATGAACAAGCCACATCTGATCACCACTTGCAGTTTGGTGACTCATACTTGTTACCATGACAGATCAATATTTCCTGGTGAATTTCAATTATTTGTCATCTTTAATTGGGCTTCTTTCTAAGCTGCAAAATAAGAATGCCATGACAGACAGCAATAAATTTCCATAAAGTGGTTGGACCTAAAATTTGTTAGGTTTCCCTTTTTTTTACGTGCTGGTTATTTTTACATTTCGCATGCTTAGGGCGGAAAGACAGTGGCCTGGGAAAATCTCACCTGTTTCCCAAGGGTTGTTACCTAGTTTCTTATATTATGGTTGCCTTGCCCTGCAGATTATTTTGTAGCACTGTGATATCCGTTTCTCAGTCTTTTAATGAACTTCACTACATCCGAGTCTTCCGTACAGTGTTAATGAAGATACCTGCTATTCTTGTACATATATATTGTTTCATTTTTTTTAGAAGCCAGAATTTTTATGATGTATTTCATTGTGTTAATGTCTCACTTTAATCAAAGGTACTTTGTGGGAATAAATCCTTTGTGTCAATCTGAGGAAGAAAGGGAAGAAACTATGCTGAAGTGAACCCGAAAATTACGAAGCTATGTAACAAGGAAAGAGCACAACTGTTGCTTGAAGGATGTAAGGCAATAAGTGAAACACAATTAAAGAAGGATAAACATTGTCACTATGTGTATATTTATAAATAACATTGGCTATGAAATAAGTTGATCCATATAATATTTGGGAAAATGTTCTACACCCAATCAATTGTTTCTTTTTTTTTTTTTTTTGGAAAAAATAAAGAATGAAATCCAGTTGATTCAGTTCTTTTTCCTTCATATTTAAGTTTCAATTATGCATCAGTTATTTTGATGAGGGTAGTCCTAATTCTTAAGATGCAGATATGTTACTTTTTTGTCCGAGCACATGGAAAAATATGTGTTGGTAAATTTTTTTCTAGTTATCAGCATATGCAATATTTATTTTAAAAAATACCAATGATTCACCATTGTCTTCAAACCAACTGCTATACACCATTATCTCTGTAATTCTGACATCCGTTTGTTATACTTGCGAACAACATGCACTTTGGTTTTGCAATTTACCCAAAATAAACTGCGATTCTCACACCAGAAGTTGTGTATTTTGTAAAGACAAAAAAAAAAAAAAAATTAAAAATGTGGTTCACATTGTGTTATCATGCAGAAATTAATTGTTTTAGTTGTCCTTTGGAAAACTCCAAGGAAGCTAAAGCATTATAATTTGTTCTTGATTTTCAATGTTCTTGGTTTGAATATTTTGCACACGACTTAGCTCACTCACTCTGTGGCAGCAGGTGAACCAACATCGCTAATGCTTCCAGAGGATGGCCATGGAGATGGCAGAAAGCTCTTGAGACAATATTGTTACGACCCACCCCCGCCATTAATTTAGTAATTAATGGGCGTGGTGGATGCGTGAAATTAATTAAGTATTAATTATGTTCGAGGCTTGATTGGAGTTTAAAAGTGTAAACAGCCGAGAAAGTTTTATCTGGGGGTTTGGAAAGAAAAGTGGCGAAGAATTTTCCCTCTGGCTGGGTGGTCTCAGAATAGCGCTGTTAGGTCATAAATATCAGGGCGCTGCTGTCGGCTGGTCTAAACAGGGTACATTTCGAAGAGGGACCACTTGTAGAAATGAATGAAGATAGGAGGCCAAAGGTTTAGCGAATAATCGTAAATTCGTCGATTGCTTGGGGCATTTTCGAGTACAATTGTTCTCTGTGTGGTCCGTGCAGAAAAATAAGATTTCGCGCTTAGCGTGAAAATAAGGAAGAAAGTTAGTTGTCTGTACGCTCTCCGATGTGAAAGGCTGGATACCTTGGATCTTCTATATGAATTGGGAAAAATGAAGCAGCGAACCTCCCCGCATTTGGTAAGAAACGGAGACGACAAGTCGAGGCAGCTGGAGATGCCAGTTTGCCAAAAAGACAGCGGAATGCCTAAACCCGCGTGATAAAGCAGTAATTTCTAGGCTGGAGCGTAATGGAAATCAGCGACTGTTTGGCCCAATGAAAGCCAAGTTACAGGGGAATTAAGAAATCTGCGAGTGGACAGTGGTCATTCGAATGAGAAGCGCAGTCGGGTTCGAATGTCAACCACTGCAGTGTGGAATCATCATCCCCCATTCACCCCTACTATGGAGGAAGTGAAGAGTCGCGCTTTTCTTACGAAGCGAGGCTCTTTCAACTAACGCCTGGGTGTGTGTGTGTGTGTGTGTGTACGGTAGCGCCCAGGGGACGCAGCTCCTGCAATGAAATCTTCCATGTAAAAAAAAAAGGTGTGTTTTACTTTACTAGTGCAATCACAATTTGGATTTATTCTGGACAGCATCCATGTAAGTAGAAACATTTTGTTTTTATTGTTACATCTACTACGCAGTTAGTTGAGGAACTGAACTAATATATTCAAGAACTGAACTGAGAAATAGTGAGACTGAACTGTGAAATTTAAGTTCATTAAAACTATCTCGCGGGAACTGATTTAGGTCAAAGTTGACCCAATACTCATGTTCAGAAGACAGCTAAATTTTATTCATATGTGTGCCATTGTTATGTTTTTATAGCCAATTAAATAACTGTTTAGGCAATCAGCGCAGTCATAGAACACATTACTTATGTGTACGCAGGTGATTGGTTGAAATTGTTTAAGTGTATGTCCATATAATACAGTTTTCGCGCCAAGAACTACGTCGAAGAAGATCAGTAAAGAAATATACTTATACCGCTCGGCACGCTCTGATCAATTGGTGGTCGACGGTGGGACAACGACCCTCGGTATTCTGATCAATTGGTGACGAGTGTTACTAAAATATACCGTTCGGCACGTTTTTATATCAATTGGTGGCGAGCGGTGGGATGATTAACCCAGCTCGGCCCGGTATCGGATCAATTGTTGGCGAGCGGTAGGATGATTAACCCAGCTCAGCCCGGTATCGTAACAATGTGTTGGGGAACAGCAATGGTGTGGTAAAGGAATTAGCCAGCTCGTGTTGTGAGCCTTGAGTTGAGGCGAGATGTACGAATGAGATAGAATGGCATAAATAACAATGATAGCAGGTTTGATGTACATAATGTAAAGAGGTTTTTAGAGTTTAGTTAAAATTGATTGCCCTTTAGTACCTAGTTTGGATGTGTGTATGTGTGAATTTGGTGGTATGTCAGAGTTTGTGAAGTGCATGTATCTTTAATAGGTTTCTCCTGAGTTGCACAAGTTTCGATTTAAGTCTTAGTAAAAGAATTTAAGTGAGTGTAAAATATTTTTAAAGTTATGGTGAACTTCGGGCTATCACAAGAATGCCTCGTGTCGCTTAATTTGCTTGTTCCGCACGTGTGAAGAACAACAAGGGTGAAATGAAGGAGGGGGGGGGGAGGACCACACCGAGCTGCAACCTACACAGGAAACCCCAAATCCGGACGTGCAAGAAAATGTTCAACAGAAGCTAACCTAAAAGGATAAGCTGACATCTATTACTATAGGATTTAACAATTTCATATGCTTCAAGTTGTCATTTACCCCAGTGATCTTTCAAAGCTGCCATTACATTGTTATTAAGCTGGGTCCTAGGGACCCATAGATTTTTAAAAAAGTGGCTACTTTGTGAGATATTCTGGGTCCTTTGAAACATCAAAATAATCAAGAGAATGAATATTTATACTTACATAAGCAAATGAAAAATAAATGTAATATACATTGTTTGACACTTTAATTTATGCTGTTTGAAACCAATCTTTAAAAAAAAATCAAGTACTGACATAATTAAATGTTATCATTTTCAACTAAATTACTAAATTTTATCATAATGGAACTACCCAAAGACTCATTTTAAGTCAGCTCAGAACACCAGAGCGATTTGTGGTGACTACTCTTGAACAGTTCTGACTTTTAACGAATAATCATTGAACTAGATGTACAACTTTTAGTAAAGTGTAATCGTTCAGTGTTCTCATTAAATATAAATTTGTTTTTCATATTTTAAAATTCAGCTATTCCAATATTGATTAAGTGAGCTGAAAGATTTAATAAATTAATCAGGACATTTGTATATTTACATTTAACCATAATTATATACTTACATAATCTTGAGCAGCGTTTGAATTAACCCGTGGTCTGCTGGCCATTGGCCAGTAGAACTTCCATTGGACCACTGAACTTATTGACTTTACCGGCCCAGATGGCCAGTAAGTTTTTTTTTTTTTAATTTGTCACTAGTTAAAAAATTAATTTGTTTCTTTTACCTTGCAGTATAGTTTCCTTTTTAGGCTGCAAACTAATGATAGCTTTAAAAACAAATATTGGATATAATTCCATTGAAATGTTACGTTATTTTCTACATATATTATAAATGTCTTTCAAATTTTTTTATTTTTTACGGACCAGTAGGCATTTTGGTGGACCAGTGGTTTGCAAATTCTAGTGGTCTGCTGTGCCAGTAGAAGATGTAGTTCTAATTCTAACACTGATCTTGAGAGATGGTGCCTTTCTGGGTGATTTCGTTCTTTCCCTAATCCTCATGAATTTGACTTTTGTCAAATGGCATGCTAAAAAAATACAAATTAAATGTGGGGTCCTAAAGGATGCGTAGAGTTTGTAATTATTGATCTTTTTTTTTTTTTTTTTGTTGCTGTTGGGCAATTTACGTGTTAAGCGCTGCCAAGTCAGTAGAACTACATAGCATAGGCGTAACCATTGGGGGTCCCCCCAGATTTTCAGAGTCGGGTATCCTCATATGTATATATATAATGTGTGTATGTGTGATCGTACTCCCCCAGATTTTAAAACATGGTTACGCCACTGCTACATAGTACATAAGGCATAATTGTTTCTCAGGTGAAAATGAATTGACAGTATGGGATAATTTACTTCTTACTCATTACAATGAAGTTCAGTGGTATTTGTATTTTAACCATTTCGTTAGACTGAGTTGCATCCTAGTGATGACCGCATTCGAAATCTTTATATAAATGTACATCGATCAGCCACAACATTAAAACTACCTTATGGTAACTGTATTCCCTGGCGGAGACGGTGCCTTCCAACAAGACTGCTCCATGCCACACTGCGTAGAAAGTCCTGGAATGGTTCCAAGAACATAACGAGGAACTCCCTTTAATGCCACGGCCCCCAGATTTGCCAGACATGAATCAACGAGGAATTCGCTATACTTTTCATGGCCTCCAATCCTATTGAACATTTATGGTTTCAGTTGGAGGAAGGAGTACGAGCAGCATCACCACAAAAACAATTTACAGGAACTGGGATCTTCTGTTGCAGTCATGATACCAAAAGAGACCTGTCAACATCTCGTTGAGTCTATGTCTCATCAGGTGAGAGAAGGACATACATTATATTAGGTAGGTGATTTTAATGTTTTGGCTGATCGGTGTATATATTGCACTGTATTTTATAGAGTTTGTGCAAATTATGAACACAAAAAACTCAAATAACAAACGCACATTACAGATAAGGAAAAACATTAACACATTCAATTTTGAAAAAATAAGAGTAAAAAAAATATAACTGAACAGCTTTGAATGAGTAGTTGAAAGAATGAACTGTTTCTATATGCATAATATGTAGGTTAGCTTATTTTAATTGAGAGGGCTTAAGCCCAGGCAAATTGGGCGTGTGAAATCCTAATTAGACCAAAAAAATTATTATTAAACAATTATTAAAAAACGGTCATTAAACCAAATCTAAAAAACTGTGGTTTAACATTTTTTGTAAAAAACTGGTCTTTGCACCGTATGTATTTAACGGGCTTTGCCATGTTTTTTCTTAAAAATACGGTTTATTTCCCGGTCATTAGACTGTTAATGAATATTACGGTATGGTACTGTAAAATTACGGTACTATAAAGAAAAACTGCCTTTGCAAAGTATTTATTTAACTGGCTTTGCCATGTTTTTTCTTAAAAATACGGTTTATCTACCGTATTAAATTTACGGTTGATCTACCACGTTCGGCCACATTTTCTGGTAGTTTGACCTTTTTTTATTTCCCCGTCATTTGGCCGTTAATGAACCATAAGGTTTGGTACTGTAAAATTAAGGTTTATTGACTAGTCACTCAGCTGCCGGTGTAGATACTACAGTATCTACACCAGTATTTGACCTTGCAATTTTTATTTGACAGTATTTGACCTTGCAATTTTTTACAGTGCAGAGTTCAGGTGTGTCATCAGTGGAAACAAATGGTTTGAAAAGATCCAAACTTTCTGAACACAGTAATAACTGCCAATAGAACATGGGTCCACTGTTTCGACCCCCTCACGAAATGCGTACAGGATGTCTGGAAACACACAGGCACGCCTCCAACGGGAAAAATCCCGCCAAACCAAATCAGCTGGCAAGGTGATGATGATCATTTTCTTTGATCATGAAAGTGTAGTCCACCAGAATGCCGTTCCTCTACAAAGTAGCGTCAATGCTATGTATTACACATCAGTCTTGAAGCGTCTGCGACGACAGATATCGATTAAGCTATCGGAACTAGTGGCCGAGTGGACGCTACACCATGAGGCTTCTTGTGTTCAACAGTTTCTTACGAAATGCAGTGTTGAAATCATGCAACAATCTACCTACAGTCCTGACCTCACCCCGTGCGATTTTTGGTTGTTTCCAACAATGAAGGTGAAGTTCCGTGGGTCAACATTCAACAGAGATGCTAACGTTATTCATGATATACAGGGGTTGCTAAAGCAGTTTCGAGAAAATGCCTTTGCCAATTGTTTTGAAAAGTGGACTGAACAATGGGACCGTTGCACACCTTCTGAGGGAAGATGCTTTGAGAACGAAGAACATATATTTTGCTGTGCCTATGCTTTTTTATTTTGTGCGATTTTACTCTCAGTTTTTATGGAGCGGCCGTTGTATTTATTTTTAAATTAATATTGTGGTAGATTTTCTGCCTGAAAGTGGGGGATATCTTCGACAGTTTCGGAAAGTCCCATTCTCTAAAATAATAGAGTTAGTTGGATACCTAATTTGCAGTATATACACTGACGGAAAAAAATCCCAACACCAAGAAGGGGTTGTGTAAGATAAACGACCGTTGGTAGGCGGTGAGAGTACATCTGTAAGATGACGTCTATGCAAATTTCGCGCTCGGCGCATACGTGTGGCGCTAGTAGCGCCCCTCGGAACATGCAAAGCAGGTTTGCTGTAAATACGCGCTGTAACGTTCGTGAGCGTTAGTTATCGTTGAGATTCGACGTAGTGTGTTGATGTTAGTCAAGAATGCCTTTAAGAAGACGAAGAAGCCATTATCAACAGCTCACGGAGTTTGAACGAGGTCGTGTAATAGAGCTACGAGAAGGTGGATTTTCTTTCCGCAATACTGCAGAACGACTTGGCAGGAATGTAGCCACTGTGCATGATTATTGGCAGCGGTGGTCAAGGGAAGGTACTGCTTCAAGAAGATCGGGTTCCGGCCGGCCACGTGGCACTACTGAGAGGGAAGACCGCCGATTACGGCGTATGGCCGTGGTGCATCGTACCGCGTTTACGGCAGCAATTAGAGCTGCAGTTGCCACCACAGTGACACAACGAACTGTTACAAATCGGTTACTTGAAGGACAGCTCCGAGCCAGACGCCCTGTAGCGTGCATTCCACTTACTCCAAACCACTGCCGTTTGCGACGTCAGTAGTGTCAAGCTAGAGCTCACTGAAGGACGGAGTGGAGATCTGTTGTGTTTTCTGATGAAAACCGGTTCTGCCTGTGTGCCAGTGATGGCCGTGTGTTGGTTAGAAGGAGGCCAGGTGAGCGCCTGCAACCAACCTGTCTGCAGCCGAGACACACTGGACCTACACCTGGAGTTATGGTCTGGGGAGCAATTTCCTATGACAGCAGGAGCACTATCGTGGTTATCCCACGCATCATGACGGCACAGTTGTACGTCGGTCTGGTGATTCAACCTGTTGTGCTGCCATTCATGAACAGCATTCCAGGGGGTGTTTTCCAACAGGATAACGCTCGCCCGCATACCGCTGTTGTAACCCAACATGTTCTACAGAGTGTCGACATGTTGCCGTGGCCTGCTAGATCACCAGATCTTTCACCAATCGAGCACGTATGGGACATCATTGGACGACAACGCCAGCGTCACCCCCAACCATCATTAACCGTCCTTGTATTGACCGACCAAGTGCAACTGGCATGGAACTCCATCTCACAAACTAACATCCAGCACCTGTATGACACAATGCATGAACATTTGAGTGCTTGCATTCAACATTCTGGCGGTTACACCGGTTATTAATGTACCAGCATTTCACATTTAAAATGGCTCTTCTCGCGCTTACATTAAGCTGTGATCTTGAAACCTTAATCGATTAAATATGTTACCTATACAAATGTATTGCCGCCATTTCGTTCCTCTACAACTATTTTTTCGTGGTGTTGGGATTTTTTTCCGTCAGTGTAGTTATCGTAGTTTATCCAAAGATAAATTTCTTTTCGTTTTTTAAAAACTTGAGTCCCTTTAGAACTTAATTTCAGTTTGGAAGATGCCGTCAGCATATGTAGACGAATGATTCTCACGTTTCTACGTGAGATCCTTTTTTTTGAGTAATATATTTATTTTTAAATTAATATCATATTTGATTTTCTTCCGGAAACTGGAGACGCATTCGAGTGTTTCTCGGAGACCGTTTTCTAAAATATTAATGTTAGCTAGATACTTAGTTTGCTATATACACGTTCTGTAGTTTAGCTGAAGAGAAATTTCTCTTAATTTATTAAACACTTGCGTAATTTTAGCTCTATATTTAAATATGCAAAGCGACTTCAACATACGTAGGTGAGTGATTACATGATAGAAGGACTTCATGTATCTCTATTGGACGTATATTCATTTCTTATTCTGCAGAAAGCTTTCATACCTACGCGTAGCATTAGTCTCGAGACCCCGTCCTGCCATAGCTTTGAAGTCAATGCTAAATGCAGTTCGTTTCAATGTTTGTCATGCACTTGAGAATTATCGTTATGTAGCTCACGAGAACGATTTCGGAGGCAAATGTGTGCCTCAAATGTTCATTATGATGTTCGATTGCTACACGTCGTTGTACTTCACCTTCTTGGGTCTACTTAGACTCTCATTATAGCATCTGTCAGTCATGTTGCATTCAGCCATTAAATCTATATTAGTTAAATTAGTTAGTGGCGAACCGTTCGCCAAATAACTCCAGATTTGAACAATCCTGTATAATGAATTCATGTGACTAAAATTCGACCTTGCGCCCTTCAAATTAAGCTTAACTGTTTCTGAAATTGTACACTTCAAGAAAAATGATATAAAAATTTCATTCATTCGCTTTAATGATAATCGATGTAAGGCTAACCAACTTAGTGGGCCCGGGTTCATATCCTGGATGAGTCATGGACATTTGTGCTACAATGCGTGTCGTATTTCTTCCCTGTGATCCTATGGCGGATACCCTAATTTAACTTTCAATATTGGTTGTCTGCTCTTATTAAGGGTACGCAATAGTTTCTGCCGTTTTAAGGAGAAAGGAGACAGGAACAATCGGGGAAACCAGTACTCATTTATTCAACGAAATATTGGCCGTTATTACCAATGGCCTTTTTCCCGTTTTCAAGCAACAAACGAATGCTCCTGTGCTAGAGGGACTAAGGTTTTGAGCTGAAGAACGCATTGACAAAATTTTCCACCTCTGGAACTGTATTAAACCGCTGTTGGGCTAGGGCTCTAAGCAAACGATGAAAGTCTGAGGGTGCAAACAGGTGAAAGTCTGAGGGTGCAATGTCCGGGAAGTAAGACGGGTGCGGTAAAACCTCCCAGTGTAACTGTTCAAGGTTTCATTTCGTGGTGGCACCGACATGTGGTCTGGCATTATCGTGCAACAGGATGGCTGGGCGGCGTCCTTTACCTGTCCATGGGCGTTTTTGCTCGATTGTGGCGTTCAGTTTCAGCAACTGAACGCTATATTGTTGTGCAGTGATTGTTTCACCCGGTTTCAACAGTTACAGCACTCCATGCATATCCCACCACACACACACACACACACAACAGCACCTTTTTCTCGTGGATAACCTGTTTTGCAGTGGATGTTGATGGCTGGCCTGGGTCGACCCAGGACCGCTTGCGTACGGGATAGTCGCGATAGACCCATTTTTCATCCCCGTTGACAACCTTTCCCAAGAAATTCTTCCCTTGAAATAAATTGTGAAAAATGACCGTCGAAAAACTGTTGCAGCGATTGCAGGAGTTGCCGGCATCTCAGTTGGAAGTTGCCGTGCCATTTTAACAGAGAAACTCTGGGCATGCATCACGTGTGCCAACAAATTGTTCCCAAAAACGTGACACAAGAAAAAAATGGAGGAACGCATGCAAGTTTGCGGGGATAACATTGATGTAGTGGATTCAGATCCCAATCTCTTGAATCGATTGATCACTGACGATGAGACTTGGTTCTTTCTGTACGACCCCCAATTCAACCGACAGTCAAAAGTGCGGAAATCACCGTCGTCACCACGACCAAGGCTGGCCACTCCAAAGGAAAGGTCTTGTTAACAGTTTTCTTCGATTACAAGGGGTTGTACACAAGGAATTCCTTCAACATGGTCGTACAGTCACTAAAGAAGAGTACGTCAACGATTTGAAACATCTGCGAGAATCAGTGAGACGCAAGCGACCCGATCTTTGGAACACCTCATGGGTGCTCCATCACGATAATGTGCCGGCTCACAGATCCCTCCTGGTGTCCGATTACGTGTCCAAGTATAACTTTCCCGTTTTTTCACAACCAGCGTATTCTCCTGATCTAACCCCGGATGAAGAATTTGCTTAAGTGGCGACGCTTCTCAAGTTTCGAAGAAGTGCAACAAGCTGCGACGGAGCTCGTTTGCAGGATGTGGCAAAAAAAGCTTGCAATCTGCATTTAAATCTTTATATGAGCGCTGGAAAAAAATGCATAATTGCACAGAGTAACTACTTCGAAGGAAACGCCGCATAAACAGGTATTATCTGTACTCGTTCTTTTTTAATATAAAAAGCTCCGAAACTTTTTGAACGTAGTAATATATAAAACTCAGATGTGGACCTTTGTACCCATTTCTTTACAGCCACTTTGACCTCGCCTGTGTCACCAAATCTTTGTCCCCGTTGGCTGTTCTTTATTGGGCCGAACAGGTGGAAGCCGGACATCCACAGATCTGGGTTGTAGGGCGGATGGCGGAACACCGACCAACCTAATTTGCTGATCGCCTAATTTGATGCGAAAGATGTGTGTGGTCTCGCATTGTCATGGTGAATGTGTATCCTTTTCAGATTCTTTTTCGTTTTTTTCGTCCTTATGCCTTCTCTAAGCTTCTTGAGTGTCTCGATGTACCGCTCGCTGGGCATGGTACGGCCACGTTCCAGAAAATCAAGGTGAATGAAACCCCCTGTCATCGCAAAAAACAGTCATCATGAGTTTTTGTGCTGATTTCTGGCTCTTGAACTTTTTGGGCCTTAGTGAAGAGGTGTGACGCCATTCCATGGATTGATTCTTCGTTTCCGGATCGTCAAGATACGCCCACGTTTCATACCCTCCCACCAGATCGAAAAATAAACGTGTCTTCTTTGGCTCCAAATGCTTCTAGCAGATCAGAGCAGAGTTCCACCCTTCTCTCCTTCAAATCGGGTGTCAACTGCCGAGATACCCACTTTGCACACACTTTCGGATACGCTAAGTCTTCCACCATCTCCTGTATTGTATTTCGATAACAGTCCAGTTTTGCAACAAGCACACAGATTGTGATTCGTCTCTCCTCGCGAATCAATTCATCCTCTCGCTGACGATTCGTGCCAGTGGTCACAGATGATGATCTCCCACTGCGTGGTTTATCTTCAATGCTGGTTTTCCCTTTTTTAAACTTCTTCATCTATCTGTGCATTGCTCTTGTCGATGGTGTCATCGCCGTAAACATTCTGTAGACTTCTGTGATGTCGGACATCCTGCACCCTTCCTTCGTTAAGAACTCAATGACTGCACGATGCTTCTGCCTGGAATCCATTATGTACCTGCAATGAAAAAGAAAGGTTACTACAGAAGAAGAGTTACTCCACCAAAATGTGCAATTTGAACGACATCAGTCAGTTAATAAAAAAGTTACCCCCACTTTTGAATTACTTTCGGTACAACACTCGTACATATATGATTATGTATAATTAGAAACTGAGTTTCGAATTTATCGTTCAAAGCAGATTTGTTCGGGTCAAGTCCGGGTCCGAAACCTTTTACCCGTTTCCAACTCTGGCCCGTGTCTATGATCACTTGGCCACCGGGCGTATTTTTAAAACAGTGATGTTACAGGTGACTGTAATGTTCTTAGTGTTTTGGGTTTTAGTTATTAAAGTCTATTTCGCCAAACCACTTTCATTACCTAAGTGCAAATACTTTTGTACTGAAAAGTTTCGTAGAGTTACGTTGCGCTCCGGATAGCTTAAATATCCCAGATGTCCTTAATTAAGCACTTAATGGCCAGGATAGTCCAAGTTTATATATTCTTTCAATCCTTTATTGGTTTTTAGAGAGATCCTGTGCAACACATCAAAGCAGAATTCATTTGTACTCAATCATTTAGTACTTCGACGGTGAGGTACAACAGATTCTCCAATATACTGCATACTTACGAAGTATTTTGCAAACTCAGCTTCAATTTCAAAAAAGAGCAACATTCAGCCCGAAAGAATTAAACAATAACACGTGGGTTAAATTCTTTTAACATCTGTCTTCATAGCAATATAACGATCTCACACTCTAGCAGACTTAAAACAAGGTTCAGCCTCCTAACGTAAGCTTGAATACATCTAACGAGATACTCAATACATTTAACGCGAGCGTGAATACATCTACGGTGAGACAATCAGTACATTTGACAAGAGTCAGTCTAATGCAATCGTAAGCATCATTCTTTTCTGTCTCGTAAACATTCGTCATTAAATTTTTGACCTCAATACAGGTTGCCACAAAACAATCAGCGTGAGAGAAAATGTAGTGTTAAGTTCGGAAAATGCTTAAGGAGAATGAACCAAAAAACACATAAGGTTACAGGAACCAAAATGAAAAGTTAAATTAGGGAATACATGACATGACATCGATTGCTTTGAAGATCAATGTTTTTAAAGGAAATAAAACTGATCGCGATATTATACAATACGAGGCTACTAAATTTTTCTCCCATTCTTTTGGTTCACGAAACCCGTTAACAAAAGGGAAACAAATCTATCTCAAGTGTAAGCCTTAATTTTCTTTTTAGTGAGACAGCATGTTTATGACAATATTTTGTATGGGAAAGGACGGGACAACTGACACAGAGTACAAAATTTGAAAGATCTTTGGAAATACGTACATTGGAAAAGGCAGAAATCGCCAAAATTTGATAGATTATCTGAAATTTGTCAGCCACTGGAGAATTCAAATTTCCCAACCACAGTTCTTTCGACAATTTCTGTGATAGAAAATGCTGAAACGATTGGTAGTATCTTTTGTTGCACCACATTTGTTTATAAACGTGGTGCAACATAGTAATAAGAATGTCTCGCTGTCGCAAGAAATCGAGAAAGTGATAAATGAGCGGGACGGACGGAATGAAAATCTTCGACACGAAAGCATTTCTTTAACGATTTCCATTCACAGATTATCATATTTATAGATTTTCTCAAGGGCGCTTCCTCGTTCGTTCTCGTCGAGAATAGCTGAAAGCCCTAGTTATGTTTTTATAATAATGGTGTTCGGTGTAGCAAAGGAGAATGATTTCCCAAGGAGTCCAGAAAATTGGTCAAGAAAAAAGTAAAAACAAAATGTACTGAATAAAAAAAACCCCTTGAGGCAAAGGGGCTTTCTCTTGTTCTTGAAACGAGGCTTACAAGAAATACTTTTAAGCAGAAGGGATTAAACACATTGTTCTTAATTCCTATTGCGCTTGTTATGTTAGTTGTAGGAATTTGAAATCATAAGGAATATGTATTTCTGGATGAAGTTGAGAAAAAAGTGATCTAATTAATCTTTCCCAAAACATGATTTGTATCCCATTGGTACAGGTGGATACTTTTCGAATTCAGGACTTTGGAGCAGGACCGTGGCTTGAAGCTGAAGATCACGTCCTAATTAGTTTTCTTACGTAGGACGCTGACGCACATAATGGGCACGGCATTAAGCATCTAATGGATGGGAAATTCCTTTTCCTAGTGAAAACTATGCAGAAAGGGAGTGAAGGAATTTCTTGTGTACAGCTGAAGTGAACAGAAGTGAATGTTTGACCTCTAATGAAAGATTTTTTTACTGAGTAGCTACTGTTGCCGGATATCGTAATGTAACTAAATGCAGAAAAAAACATTCGTGCACATGAACCATTAGGATGAATACCGTCTTCACACTATTTTAATGATCTTAAAATATGAAATATATATACAATTAAAATACTCTAAAACACATTAGCACTTTCAGAGCGACAGTTGCCCCATCATCAGGCGTGATCGGATCTCCCAAACCGTTTAGTATAAATATCTGTAGTGCGTCATAACTGCAATCGACGTTACAGAATCTTGCGACATACGCAACATCTGTCCCGGCGACTAAACCACGATCAGAGCGATATCACATCCCAAATCGAAAACATGATTATAACTGCAACATTAAGTATTAAAGTCTAAAAAAGGAAGATAGTTCAGTGGATTGTCCAACACTTGTAGGCAAAAGACGTCTCCAAATATCAGGTAGATCTCAAGGGCAATTATCATTACAGCAACTTCCTCTGAACGCGGAAATGAACAAACTCTCAGTCATCAGTAGCATGTGTGAAGAAGCTGGGGTTATCAAAATTTTGGCATTGTCCCAATCAGGGATTAAATCTTCTGAATCAATGCACTTGGTAAGGGCTGTACAGACATGGCTTGCTTTTAAACTGTATTTATGTTCCTGCAGCCTGAGGCACAGTTTCCGACAGGTGGAGCCTATGTAATAGTTAATATTCTCATGCAAGTCATTCTCCAACAGTGGGATGCAATAAACACCCCACCTCTGTGAATCATCAATTCCTGGGCGGTCTTTCCTCAAAAAAGATAATAGGCTGTTAACTCCCACGCCAAATTATAGCCGGTATATAGAGCAAATTTGTTTAGACATTAAGGTAGTAAAACCAGGTAGGAAATCCATTTTTCCAACAAACATTTTAATAACATATGGGTCACCGACCAAAGTTGAGAGAAGTCGACGGGATGCATAAACTCGACGTAATATTTTACAAACAATCTGTCGAGGATAGCCGAACGAGTGGGCTAAATCAAAAATTTAATTGATTTCCTGATTAAAGAAAAACCTAGTAGAAGCATGTGTAAATGCTCTATGAAACAAAAAGTAAAGCGCAACAACTTTATGTTGCGTAGGATGAAAGGAGGCAAATAGTATTCAGAACACGGGGCAGAAGGAAGGCAAATGTTATTAAGAACACGGGGCAGAAAGAAGGCAAATGGTATTGAACACGGGAGCAGAAAGAAGGCAAATGGTATTAAGAACACGGGGCAGAAAGAAGGCAAATGGTATTAAGAACACAGGGCAGAAAGAAGGCTAACTATAGACCGAAAAAGATTAGTGATACGAAATTGGGTGCCTGTGAATACAAAAATCTAGAAAAGAGAGTTCACAGTTAGACTCAAGTTGTACCGAGAGCTTGATAGTGGGATACTTTGAAGAAAGTACGTCGGCGAAACAAAATAAATCATCTTGCGAGTGAAGCCACGCTACCAAGATGTCCTCAACGTACCTTAAAAATAAAAGCGTGGGAAGGGGAAATTCACTAATAACTTTGTTCTCAAAGTCCTGCATCAGGATCTCAGCGATAACTGCTGAAAGAGGGGAACCCATAGTGGAACCTTCAAGTTGCTGATAAATACAGCTTTAGAATTTAAAAAACGAATGCTGCTTAACAAATCGCTAAACATTCATAATAGCCGAAATTTCGAGGGCGGGAACGCGGGTATCAGCAAATTTAGACTCGATAATTTGATGTGTAGCCTCTATGGGTGCATTAGGATACAATGCTACAACATCTAAAGACGCCAAAACGAGAGGCCCTGGGTGTGGCTGAAGTACCCTAAGTCTATCTAAAGCCTCAACGGGACTCTTAATCAGGTAAAGTGAACTACCGGTAAATTTGGCAAGATTATTGGCAAGGCTTTTTTAAAGGTCTGGTGCGCTAACATAGCCCGATACCAGAGGACGAAACGGGTACCCCTCCTCACGCAATTTAATGCGACCAAACATATCAGGCACACGGTAACCTGGGGTGGAGTAAACGCAGACGCAAAGGCCTCAGGAAATTCATGAGCTTTCTTTAACCTACCTAAAGCAGAAACTGTGAACCTCTTTGGATCGGTACGTAATTCCTTGTGCAAGATAGTATCAATTACTTCATTCATACCTTGAAAATAAAACAACGCATGAAATGGGCCCAAGATCATCGAGATTTGACCGTTGATGATTGTAAGAAAGTGGCTCGTCTGACGAATCAAGATTCCTTGTGCATCACATAGACGGCCGAGCGCTTATACGCCGATTACCAACGGTGGCTATGGAACTTGGATGTACTGTTGGGCAGAAACAGGCTGTTGGCGGTGGTGTTATGCTGTGGGCGATGTTTTCTTGGGATATTTGAGGCACCATTATCCAAATAGTACAATCCCTGACAACTGTTAGATATTTGAATATCGTTGCGGACCAAGTTCACCCATTCTTGGCAACTGTCTTCACTGCTGGTGATGACCATTACTAACAGGATAATGCGCCATGCCACACTGCTGGGATTGTCAAGGAGTGGTTCGAGAGAACATGCTGGGGACTTTCTTTTAATGCTCTGGTCTACAAATTCACCTGATAGGAACCCAAACGAGCATTTGTGGTTTGACTTGTGAAAGCGTGTTGTCGAAAATCACCACCACTCCGGAATGTAGTGGAACTGGAGGACCTGTTGTTGACATTACGGTACCAGATACCGCAAGATACCTATCGTCACCTCGTAGAATCAATACCTCGCCGAGTGGCCGCTGTCTTGCGGGATAAAGGGGGTCCTACAGCTTATTAGGTAGGTGGTCGTAATCTAATGGCTCATCTGTATATGATAAGCTGCAGAGTGGTATAGTTTTGAATGGCAACACAGAATCCGTTACTTTTCTGAAAAACAAATGTCTATTTTTTTCCCGAGATGCTGTAGTCACGAAGTTTTGTAAATGCTCTCCAGCTCCGGACGTTTTCAGCGCAGCACGTCGACAAGTTTATAGTGCAGTTCTAAATAATTTTAGTAACAAAGCAATCTGATGGTGTACGAGGTATCTGGGATTCGAAACCAGACCCATCTTGGACGAATCGTCCGAAACCACCGGGTGTGTCGTGCAATTTAATAATTCATGCATATTGAGAGTGCTTATCAATTTTGCATCATTCTTGAGTACCATAAAGGGGTCGTTGCATCTTTCCTGAAAATTGTAACGTCGGTTGCTGAAGTTTGGTAAGCTGCCTCGTTGGCTGAGTGGTCTGAAGCGCGGTCTTACACCATTAATCCGAGATGACTTCAAGTCCGATTGCTGGATGACCCGTTTTATGGCGCTGGCGCCTTCATCTCACTGGATCCAGAAAGTGACAGATTATATCATGTGTAACCCATTCTTTATTAAGGGCACTGATTCCAGTGACAGGAGAACGCTAGGGCGGTAAGACAGGCTCAGTTCCCATGCCTCATTCGTCAGTCCTAGAATAGTCAAACTGTTGACACGAACAATTAAAAAAAAATGACTTAATCCTTCGAGTAATTCGAAGGATTAAGGCAATTAAATTTGACTAATGAAACAATTTCGTTAGTCAAATTGTTTCGAGCATACATCACATTCCTCATTCGTCAGTCCTTCTGAGTTGATCATGGTGGTTATCATGAAGTTCAAGTCTCTTACGGAAAACTTTTATTCTCTTACGGCATTTAAAAAAAAAACATCTTACGGTATTTAAAAACATTTTGGTGATCCAATGCTGTACAACAAGTTTGAAAAATGATTGGAGCGAGTGCAACAATGCTGTACAACAATTTTTAAAATGATGTACTTCAGGTATTGTTTTGTATTGTGTGTTACAGTTGTTGACTATGAGTCACCAACTGCACGGAAATCAAACTTTCAGTTTCTTACGGCATTTCAAAAAACAAACAGACAGATGTTTAGAAGATTTCAGACTTCCAGCCTCTTGCGGCATTTTTTTTTTCATTGTTGACACGAACAATTAAAATAAATTGCCTTAATCCTTCGAGTAATTCGAAGGATTAAGGCAATTAAATTTGACTGATGAAACAATTTCGTTAGTCAAATTGTTTCGAGCATACATGACATTTCTCATTCGTCAGTCCTTCTGAGTTGATCATGGTGGTATTCAACCTCTTCCCAGCAACCTTTGGGAATTTTTGTCGTTCCGTAGCTGTTGGTAATGTTGAAAATGTAAACACAAACTAGCGGTTAAATTTTTAACAAACATTTGAATAATACTCCCCGTATACTGCGCTGGTTAGTATACGGGGAGTATGATTCAAAATTAATGGATATTCTGCATCATCGTCGTTCCTGATGTATTAGTTATCGCTGAATTCCTGGGACACAGTTCTCAATTATCACTGAAATCCTGGAACACATTTCGGAAACAAATTCGAACTGGAAAATTCCCACCAACCTCAATCCAGTTGCAGCCCCCAGTTATCACTGAAACTCCGATGACATTTCGGAGAGAATATAAGATAGTGCAGTAAATCACAAAAAGGAAGGTGTGTGATATACGATACTACAAAAACTCTTATTACCTAGGCAACTATAACTAAGATGTGCAAAGTGCAATGAAGTTTCCAAGAAATTTGACCTAAAAGTTGTGTAATACAATATTTTCGAAATGCAAAATGAAGTAGTCTCAGGATGTATCATATTACCCTCGAATTTGAAAATGCACCTTGTATTTTTATACAAATATTTTATATTACTGTAGTTCATCCAAACGTTCATCTAGATTCTTAAGTATCTTAGGCTGACTTTTGAGATTTCCTGTAAATCATCACTAATTGTAAGGAATTTCAATTTTTCGATATGCCTTTACAAAGCATTCGCATCTGCTGCAACTGATTTTCTTACTCGTATCACAACTGAACATTTTTGAATCTGACCGGCACTGCTTGTCACCCCCCCCCGCCCGACTAAAAGAGCGTCAATCTATGAATAATAATACCAGTTAAAAGTGCATCAGATTGTGCACAATCAAAAAACGCTTACAGTGTAATACAATTCATTAATTTGCTGGCGTAAAAGTATATAGATTAAATATTTCTATCTGTACTAGGAGGCTTTATTCAAGGAAATAGGTAACCAATGGAGGGCGAATCTACACAGTCGCGTCACATTAATGTGACCACTTCCTACTTTTAACGCCAAACAACGCGCAGCCAATGAAAGAAGGCACGTGTCTTAAGCTGGCTTGGAGGGTATATAAGGTGTGCTAGAAGGAATCTGAAAACATGCGGGTGGCCTAGTGGTCACCGTTCGTGACTGCCACGGAGAAGACTTGGGGCTCGATTCCAGGCAGGTACGAACGCTTAAACCTCTAAATATCCGACGTGCGTCGGATGGGCACGTTAAGCCGTCAGACCCCGGGTACTGGTCCCTCGGTAATGAATAAGGGCGTCTTCCTCC
Organism: Macrothele yani; assembly: GCA_039090855.1. NCBI lineage: Eukaryota > Metazoa > Arthropoda > Arachnida > Araneae > Macrothelidae > Macrothele > Macrothele yani. The sequence goes on from CM077011.1 coordinate 98,933,867, forward strand.
CCGTTCTACCTTGCTTCCGTGTAACGTTCCTATCGGGTACTCTAGTCCAAATCTCCTAGCTTCCTATTTCTACGGGTTGTTTAAGCCCTAGGGTCAAAAACTCCCTTCCTAAAATCCTCTCCACATGATCTGATCTGATCTGAAAACATATCACAGGTTGCTGTCATGGATAAAGAAGCGATTTATCAGATTTGAAAAAAGGGGTGATTATCGGTTTTTTGTCCAAAGGTGGCAGTATTCCTGAAACAGTGCGGTTTGTGAACTGTTCGCGTGCTGCTGTGGTTAAAGTGTATCGTGATTGGAGAAATGGCACCATTGCGAACAAGCGACGTGGAAACTGCGGAGCGCCACGTGCCATTGATGTGAGAGGTGAACGTCGGATTTGGAGGTGCGTGAGCGCCGATCGACGCTCTACAGTGGAGCAACTCACTGGCCAAATGAACCAAGGGGCACACGGAAGTGTATCTAAAATGACAGTTCAGTGAACCCTGCTGCGTATGGGGCTCCGATGCAAACGGATGGTCACTACACCTGTGCTAACGAAGGAACATGGGCAGAAAAGGCTTACATTTGCACGGCATTATCGGAATTGGACCTCCGTTGTTTGGCAAAGTATTGCCTTCTCCGATCAGTCATATTTTCTGCTCCATCAAACGGATGGACGTTGGCGTATAAGGCGAGAAACATCGGAGAATAAACTCTTCAACCATTGCTGGAAGAACACAAGCTGTTGGGGGTAGCAGTATGGTCTGGGGAATGTTTTCGTGGCATTCTCTGGGTCCACTAATACCTGTGGAAGGCACTATGAACCGAATTCATTATGAATCCATTCTTGCAGATCACGTACATCCATACATGCTGATTGTCTTCCCTGAGGCGGATGGAATCTTCCAGAACGACAATGCAACGTATCATACTAGAAATATCCGAGAGTGGTTGGAAGAGCACGATGCAGACTGCTACTTGGCCCATAATTCCCCAGACTTAAACCCAATTGAGCATCTGTGGGACGACCTCGATCGTGTTGTTCACTCCATGGATCCTCCACCAGTCTCCCTCCTGCAGCTGCCAGATGCAATGCAGTCAGCATGGCTTCACATACCTGTAAACCCCTTCCAGCACCTTATTGATCACTCCCTGCGCGTCTAGCTGCTGTCCGCGCTGCACACGGCGGTTACTCTGGATATTAGCTGGTGGTCACAATAATGCGACTCGACCGTGTATACACTTTTACAACAGTAAATAAACGGATTTTACTAAGCTATAAACGTTTCTTGACTGTCATTAACAATTAACAAAAGACAAATATTTTTTTATTCTTTTATCCTCAGCCCATGCTTTTTTTTCTTCGCTTCTACTTGCACCAGACTTGATGATGTGTTCAAAGTTGTTAGATCAGATCAGATCATATGTAGAGGATTTTAGGAAGTGAGTGTCTGACCCCAGGTCTTAAACCACCCTTAGAAACAGGAAGACAGGAAATTTGGGCTACAGTGTCCGATAGGAAGGTGACACGGAAGCGAAGTAGAAAGGGGGAGGAAGACACCCTTATTTATTACCGGGGGCCAGTACCCGGGGTCTGACGGCTTAACGTACCCATCCGACGCATGGCGGATATTTAGTGGATCCAGCGTTCGTACCTGCCTAGAATCGAACCTGAGGTCCTTTCCTTGGCAGTCACGAACGTTGCCCACTAGGCCACCCACGGCCCTCAAAATTGTTAGGCTCAACGTGCATTATTTTTATTAATACAGGGTTAGAGCAAAATAGTGCTTACTTTCCCTCCGTAACGTATTCCTACAGCTCTAATTTTTCGGTTTTTGCTCCGTAAAATCACTTTCTTACCAGAGGACTCAAACCGCTCCTTTTACATAACCTTATTAGTTATACAACTGTATGTGAAGTAGCTACTAAATATACCGTTAATATTTATTATTTTAATTTGGGGCCTCTGTGAAAGACAAGCACACCATCTCTGCCTGATCTAGGAACCGGATCCATCGCGGATGGCTACTCAGAAAACAATGCATTTGACCACTCGGATGCGACGGCTGCATAGACGGACTACTTCGTGTGAACTTTTCTTAAGATAGCTGATGAAAGTGAGATGAGATGCAATAATGTGCAAGTTTAAAGTAAAGCAGACTCCGAGTTTGTCCTGTGGAAACGTATTAATTTCTGATGGAAACGTATTTAATTTTTGCCGTGTTCAAACACAATTAATTTCCCAACTTAAAGTTTGTTACCATTTTTCCGATAGTTTCCTTACGGTTACAACATTTAACAGGCCGAATGTAAGCCACGGATGCGAACGCTTTTTTTTTTTGATTGGAGGTTTAACGACCACCGTGAGCAACTCAATGGGCTATAAGCAGCCACCTGTCCCTAATTTAGGGTCACTGGTTCCAGGAAAGGGAGAGAGTCAGTGCCGAAAGACAAACACAACATCCATGCCTGACCGGGATTCGAACCCGGACCCCTTTCGGACGAATGATCAGAGGCTAGCGCCTTAGACCACTGCGTCACCGGGGCGGCACCGAACGCTTTTTCCTACCCCATATTATAAAAATAACCATTTCGCTTAACTTCTTCTGTTCACGTTTCAGACATTCTTCGCAGATCATAAGTAGGTCATAGTGAGCAAAGAACTTTTATTTTTAGGAAAACTTATTTGTTCGTACGAGACTACTTCACTCTTTTTTCAGTGCACTTGTATCTTAAAAGATAGGACCGAGATAAAAAAAAATCAAAAATTAAAAAAATATTTTTTTCGCCTGTCGTTTGAAGTTGATTCCTTTGTCTGCCTTCCCGTGGTAATATTTCATTGCCGGAAGGGAGGAAATTAGGCTCTCCGCTTTGGATCCACAAGTGCTCTTTTGATAAAAAGTCATCGAAAAAGTGATGAAATAACGGAACGGCTTCCACTTGTGCGTACAGCTGCTATCAGATGATCGTTTTTTTTTTAAATTATGGCGTGTATAATTTTCGTGGCACTTTATCGCCGTCATTCGATAGATATTTTGTGGCATCGCACATCGCACCAACATTTTGGAGGTAAAATTAGGCTGAAGAAATATTTTTGTTTAATCTACAGAGCTACTGCAGTTGTTTGTATGTAGATTTCTGGGAAATGCTTAGTGTCTCGAGAAAGATTGTGTGTCATTATATTGTTTTTTCTTCATATCTTCTAAATGTTTTGTTATAAAGCGGGTCAAAATATTTTTGTGGTTGCTCTTATGATCTTCAGCATATGCATTTTTCAATTTTATTTTTTTAGAAATTTATTTGCATAATTTATTGAGCTTATAGAATTCATGCGAATTCTTGGAAATTTGGAGAATCTCCTTTCATTGCTCAATGGTATTGAATTTTTTATTTGGATACATTCTCCATTCGGTTTCTTTTTCATTCTGCATAAGTTAGCGTAGAAGTTTTCGTTTCTGAAATGCATGCTAGTTGCTACAGAACAAAACATCTATGGAAGTCTTCGAAGTCGCTTTTATTTCTTAGAAATTCGTTCAGAATTTTGTAATCTCATGAATAAGTAAGTGATTTCGAAAAGAAGTAGATTCTATTTTAAATCATAAGAAGCATTTTTTTTTTCGTTTGCGCTATATTCTCTATTGAGTGCTAGGACTTATGATGTAATATTGATTGAATCAAGGACTCTAAAAATCTCATTGTGACATTCCGTTTCGAATTAGAATCTTTATTTCTGATGCACTCACCTACTTTCACGCTCGCATTCGTATAATTTTTGTTTCTTCTGAGCTGCGTTTCTTTCTCGTAACGATATCTTCTTCTTCGATGTGTGCATTTTGTATGATTGGCTTAAATTCTCCGAGGAGAAGTTTTGATCAAAATTCCGTATGGAATCATGCCACTATTCCGCGTTTTCTTATTCAAAGATATGAAAAAAATGAGCATGCTTGCATTTTTGTCTGGGAATTTAACAACCACCTGGAGCGACTTAGATACGCTGTAAGCATTCACCTGTCCGAAATGTTTAAGGTGGATCCACCTAAAATATGTGCCTTATATTTCCAACGGACATTACGTCTGTAGCCATTTTCTTTCCAATTAATCCGTTCCCAAAGATGGACATTTGAACATCGATAAAAATAACTTCCTATTATAGCTTAGTATACTTATTATTTTCTAAAACTTAACGACACTTATATTAAAAATCAATAACATTTCCTTTGGTTGTGTTGAGACCAGAAAATAGATGGCGCCACACCTACATGTGACTCACTAAATGCTATCACGTCGCATTTAAAAAATAATTTCATTAATTTTTGGATTGCAATCAACACTTGTGTCCATCCATGCGATAGTCCGGAATGTTTAGAATAATTCGAGCCATTTAGATTAAATATTCTAACATTTATTTAGCTGAAAATGTTTCGGGGTGAGCTTGCTAGTTTATCTCGGAATTAAAAATCAGCAGCATCTACAATTCTGTTAACATTTTCAGCTAAATTATTATCAGAACATTTAATCTAAGTGGACTCCAGAATGTCGCATGGATACACTCAAATTTTGATTCCATTCCGAAAATTAATAAAATTATTGAAAAGAATGCGAAGTGATAGAATTTTATAAGTCACATGTAGATGTGGCGCCATCTATTTTCTGCTCTCAACACCACCAAAGGAAAAGTTATTGATTTCTAATATAAATATAGTTAAATTTTAGAAAATATTAAGTTTACTAAGCTATAATATGAAGTTATTTTTATCGATGATCAAATTTTCATTCTTGGGAACGTATTAATTAGGAAGAAAATAGCTACAGAAGTTTGGCGATTGGAAATCCAAGGCAAGGATTTTTTGGTGGATCCACCTTGAGAGCTCTGGTACCGCGGAAAGGGAGAAGGAGGGCCAGTGACTTAAGGACATCAGACACCATCCGTGTCTCATATAAATGCTCGAGCCCAGGCCGTGGCTTACGAGAAGGCTATGCCGCTTCATTAAGTGGCGTCACATTTTCCTTAAAATCAGATCAGATCAGATGTAGAGGATTTCAGAAAGGGAGTGTCTGATCCCAGGTCTTAAACAACCCTTAGAAATAGGAAGCTAGGAGATTTGGGCTAGAGCGCCCGATAGGAAAGTGACACGGAAGCGAGGTAGACAGGGGAAGGAAGACGCCCTTATTTATTACCAGGGGGCCAGTACCCGGAGCTCGATGGCTTAACGTGCCCATCCGACGCACCGCGGCTATTTAGTGGTTCGAACGTTCGTACCTACCTGGGATCGAACCTGAAGAGTCCGTGGCAGTCACGAACGTTGACCACTAGGCCACCCGTGGCCCACATTTTCTTTTAGGCCCAGCATGTATATTTAAAAAAAAATCCAAATTAAATAGGGTTACTATGAGATGTTTTAATCTTGCTTTTTATTGAATTAAAACAGATCAGAATATTTTAGGTCTATAATGTCTCTTGACTAGAAATGAACAGTAGTTGAGCAAGACATATATGCAGAGGCGTAACTAGGGTACGAAAGCGTAACTAGGGGTCAACTATCACTGGCGCATCTCAAGAGTGGGCGCAAAAATCGTTACTTACAACCCGACAAAATTAGGAATTGAAAATTTTGCACCAGTTTCTGGTACGGGTTTCCTCTTGTTATACTTTGTCATTTATCCGTTTACCGTATTTGTTCTTCGTCAGTTTCAGTAACCCTTTACAAAAGTAAAATGCACATTTCTTTCTCAAAGTCTTCGTGGGATAGTAGTTGCTGACATTCAAAAATGAAAGTGCGGTTGTAGGTATGTTGCAAGAGGAGAATGTTGTTCACACTGTTGAAAATTCTCTGAGGGCGATTTGATCATTACTACGACTTCGAGCCGCGACTTCCAGATAAATTCTGTGCTTTTGGTACGGTACTGAGGATCCGTAGTCGGAAACAGCTGGGAAAAACCGTGCAAGTAGTTTATCTGATTGTACCTCCCACATATAGACAACATTGGAGTGTTACGTTAATTTTTTTGTCGAGCAATATTTATTTATTTATATGCACTTACACGCACTATAGAAGTTAGTTGTAACATTGGAAGAAAGCAGATGGAGGGGGAGAGATTATTTTATTGCCCGCACACGGCGCGAAAATGCCTAGTTACTCCTCTGCTGACACATCAACAGTAACCACTATTTTTTTTGAAAAATAATTTTCAAATCAATATAACTAAATATCAGGAGAACTGTAACGGCACTTAATTACGCACAGTAGTGGCCAAAATTGTTGAAACCTGTTGGAAAAAGGGTATTTTTGAGGTTTGATGGCTCATAACACCACTTTATTTTGAGTAATACCACACAATTATATACGAATGGAAAGATAATATTATCAAAAATGTAATGCAATAACTTTTATGAGGGATTTTTTTAATTGAACAGCAGTTATAAAGAAGAAAAGTGAAACACATAGAAAAAATAAGATATACAAAAATTCTCATCATGTCAGTTAATACTTAGTTGGGTAACCTTTAGCATTAATTACTGCCTTACAATGCCTTCCCATGGAGTGAACCAAGTTTTTTAGCTCTGCAGCTGTTATAATGTGAAACTGAGATTGAATTATTGCTTCTATTAATTGGGTTTTATTGCTGGGTTGCTTCTGACTAACAAGTTTCTTTAGTCGGCTCCATAGATTTTCGATGGGGTTAAGGTCTGGGCTATTCCCAGGACATTCAAGCAGTGGAATATGATTATCTTGAAACCACTTTTTGCACACAGCAGCAACATGCCATGGAGCTGAATCCTGTTGAAATATAAATGCTTCATTATCTTTTAAAAGATCACGTGCGGAAGGCTTCAGTTTGGGCTCAAGTATTTCATTAATGTATTTTTGGTCATTTATATTCCCATTAGGATGTACGGTCAGGGGATGCGCAACATAATACAGCCTCTCCTTGACAAATGTCAACCCCGCCTTCTCGTGGTGCATCCTGTTCCTACTAAAGGGGCTCTGACGACCGCCAATAGCGGTATAACTATACCAGCGGGATTAGAGGAAATGCTATCACACACTCGCTAACCCCCTTGGCCAGCGTGGTGAGTTATGGCCAAACCCCTGCAAAATGAATCCACAACATCAATCTTGGCCCTCAGTCTCCGGCAGCTGGAATGTACCTGGCCAAGGCAACAGCCAGTGTGACATGAAGGCAGAGGGTGCTAAGAATCACCGGACGACAGGACTAGGCTGCCATCTGATGCTGACCATGGTTACTTATAATGGACGCTCCTTATCTTCTGATTCAAGGCTCCTTAAATTGGAAGAAGTACTACAAAGGACCAAGTGGGACATCGTCGAACTAAGTGAGCTAAGGAGAAAAGGAAAAGATATCATTAAACTGAAAAGTGGACATCTCTTCCATTATCGTGGGACAGATACTGGCAGAACTAGTGGTGTAAGAATTATAATAAACAAGAAACTGAAGGATAAAGTTGTAGAAGTTGAAAGTTCCTCTGATAGAGCTGCACGAGTCGTTATCCAACTCTCGAGAAGTACCAGGCTCAGATTATTCAAGCTTATGCACCCACCACAAGTCATCCTGAAGAAGAGATTGAATAATTTTATGAGGAAATTCGTCATTTAAATAATAAAGGCAAGCAGCACTTGAAGATCATTATGGGAGATTTCAATGCAAAAATAGGGCAACGGCAACAAAATGAAACTTCAGTAGTTAAATTCGGTCACGGCAACAGAAACCAGCGTGGAAATACTCTCGTAGAGTTTGCAGAAGCTAAAGGGTTTTTCATCATGAACTCCGTTTTCAAGAAAAAGCCGCAAAGGAAATGGACATGGAGGCATCCCAATGGATTGACAAGTGAAATTGATTTTATTATGTGTAACAAGAAATTTGTCATGGAAGACTGCAGTGTGCTAAACAAGTTAAACACAGGTAGTGATCATAGAATGGTACGATGTACCTCAACGCTAAACTCGAGCTTTGGAAGCTCACAAAACAAACAAATTGTATTGACATGACCAACCTCAAAAAACATCATAATACCTTCAAGTTGGAACTGAAGAACATATTCTCTGCTTTAGAAGGCATAACATCGGAAGAAGTGGATATTTCTGAAGTTAACAGAAAAGTAACCAAAGCTCTTGTGGAAACAGCAACAAAATTAGCTGGGTCTAAAAACAAGTTGCATGTAAACAAATTATCAGGAAAAAACAAAATCCTGATGAAGCAAAAAAAAAAAAAAAAAAAAAAAAAGAGAGATGAGAACAACTAAAGGAGATGTGACTTCCAAAGTGGAATATATAGAGCTATGCAAGACGGTACGAAAAGCATAACTGAAGATATAAGGCAATTCAACTGTGAGCCAGTGAAGAAAGATATTGAAAACAACCAAAGTTTCAAGAGAGCAAAGGGACATCTGAGTAAGTGAAGAAAACAGATTATGGCTCTGAGAAAAGAAGATGGTTCTGTAACAAGAAATAGAGGCAAAATTTTGACAAGAGTGAAAGATTTCTACTCAAAACTATATGAAAGAGATGATACATGTACTCCAGACATTACGAAAGTTATCAGTACCAGATTTCTTCCAGTCATCCCAGCGGAAGTTGCACATGCAATCAGGAACATGAAACGGAGAAAAGCTCCAGGAGAAGATGGAATTACCGTAGACATCATACAAGAAGCAAGTGGAGAAATTGAAACAGTACTCGCCCAAGTTTTCACTTGATGCCTTAATGAAGGGAATATTCCTGATGATTGGAACAGTGCTACAATGATCTGTTACATAAAAAAGGTGACATTGAGGATCTCAGGAACTACAGAGCTATCAGCCTCCTATTAGTGGTTTATAAAATCTTCACTAAAGTTATTTCACACCGCTTGAAGGGGACACTGGACATGGCTTAACCAAGAGAACAAGCTGGATTCAGGAATGGCTACAGCACTATATATCATATCCACGTACTGAGAGAACTAATTGAAAGAGCGAGGGAATATGAACTTCCATTATGCATTGCTCTTATCGATTATGAAAAGGTCTTTGATTCGGTGAAACCATCAGCAGTTACAATGGCTTTGAAGTCCTGCGGTATTTAAGATGCATACATTAATATTATTAAGAACATCTATGAAAATGCAAGTGCAAAGATTCGGGTATTTGAGAATACAGCATCCATAGAAATTGGAAAGGGTGTGAGACAAGGTGACACCATATCTCCGAAACTCTTTAATGCCGCATTGGAAAATATCTTTCAGTCACTGAACTGGGAAAACAAAGGGATAAAGATTAATGGAGATTATCTAACTCACCTTCGTTTTGCTGATAATTTTGTCATATATGCAACTACCCCATCAGAGCTGCAGAGTTTGACACAGGAACTTGCTGACAAGAGTAAAAGAAGTGGGATTAAAAATGAACGTTAAGAAGACAAAAGTGATGTACAATGCTTTTACAAGAAATGAGGATTTATCGATTGATGGAGAAAAGCTGGAGATAACAGATACGTACGCTTTTCTTGGACAGCAGATATCAAGTGAGGGTCACATTGATGAAGCAATTAATCGGCGTATAAAACTTGCCTGGAGAGCTTTTGGAAGAAACAATATAATTTTGAAGAGCAATATTCTATTATGTCTTAAAAGAAAATTGTTTGATCAATGCATCCTTCCAGTGTTTACGTATGGTGCAGAAACGTGGACCTTAACTAAAAGAGACATACAAAGACTACAGACAACTCAAGTAGCATGGAGAGAGATGCATGCTTGGTGTAACCAGGAGAGATAAGGGGAACTCATGGATCAGAAAAATGACAAGAGTGGAAGACATCATGATCAGAGTAAAATCCCTGAAATGGCAATGGCATTGGTATTGGTAACTGTGGATCCCATAAATGGTACCCAGTTTATTGCTATAACGAAATACAAACATAGGAGATTCATTGAAAGTTGCAGTACATAAAACAAAAGTGCGGCAATGTATGTACTGTATATCCACGATGCAGCACAAGTTACACAGAAAGGAAATGAATATGCACACAAACAATGAATGGCATAACGGCATATCAAACGATTTGAAATAACACATGTGCACAAGTATATGAAATGTACTATACTATGCCATCATAAATCATCCGAACGGAACTTAAATGTAGTTACAGCGCAAAACATTATTGAGTAACTCATCAACTTTATAAAAATAACAAAGGTAAATAATGTACCACTATTGCAATCCGCGATCGAGGAAAGCACTAACACAGCTAAAACTCACAAGCATAGGAAATGTAAAAAAAAGGCAAAAATTCAGCAAACAACAGATAAGATAATGGTAAAGATACTGGGGAGCTCACACAAGTAACGAGACCGATAATTCGTGAAAACACAGGAAAAACACACAATTATAGCAAACTGAAAATACATTACTTATGAAACACTGTAAAAACACACAAATATAGCAAATTTAAAATACATGGAAAACATCAGAATCAACAGGCACAAAAACCAAAGAATTTGCGAACGGGTTCGCAAAACCCCTAGCATTAAGTGAACAAAAAATAATCGGTTTGGGGAAGTGAGGCAAAAGTCATCAGCAAGAGGAAATGAGGTATCACATATACACTGGCGGAAAGTAAAAAAAGAACACCAAGAAGGAGACGTCTGATACCAACGAAATTTATACAGCATAATAACGAAATACAGAGGATAACATGATCAAAACATTATGGCAAAATACAACTGTATTTGCTGGTAAACTGAAAAATAACATTTTCATGTAACATGGTTTGTACGAGGTTGGACCGCCATGAACTGCGTCACACTGTGCAATTATGGCATGGAGTCTGTCGTACAGATGTTGGATGTAAGTTTGGGGTATTGAGTTCCAAGCATCCTCAACCTGGACGCATAAATCGGGGATGGTCGTGGGTGCTCGTGGCTGGCCGTGGAGACCGGATAAGTAGTTGTCCCATAAAATCCCACACGTGCTCAATGGGGGACAAATCCGATGAACGTGCAGGCCATGGAAGTTGCCTCACACCGTGAAGTGCATGTTGCGTTGCTCGGGCCGTGTGTGGTCATGTGTTATCTTGCTGGAAAACACCACTATGGAACGACCTTACAAATGGCACAACAACGAGATGAATGATGTTGTTGATGTAAGAGGTGCTGTTTAACGTACCCGGTACAAACACTCGTTGTGTACGGGAGTGATAGCTGATCGCTCCCCACACCAGGAGACCAGGTGTAGGCCCTGTGTGTCGCTAGCGAATGCAAAAAGGGTGGAGACGCTCCCCCTCTGTGCGTCTGCGAACACGCATACGGCCATCGGAGGCTCCCAAGCAGAATCTGCTTTCATCGCTGAACACGACAGATCGCCATTGCGTTCTCCAGTGCAGACGTTGGCGACACCACTGCAGCCGTTCCTGACGGTGGGCTAGAGTCAGAGGTACACATGGCAGAGGCACACGTGCGCGTAGTTCTGCATCCAGTAGACGGTTGCGGATTGTTCGGACAGTCACCGCAGGTGCAACGGCAGCTGGCATTTGCGTCACAGTAAATGTTCTGCTTGACAACGCCGCTCTTCTTATGCATCGATCGGTCCGCTCATCAGTCCGTCTGTGACTCCCCGCTCCACGTCTTCTCGTGTCGGAATGTTCCTCGGACCATCTACGCTACCATCGTACCACCACCGATACTTCCCGTCCAAGTCGCTCCGCAATACGACGATACGACAACCCGGCTTCGCGGAGTCCGAGCAGACGACCTCGCTCAAAGTCCGATAACTGCTGAAATCGTACATGTCTTCCATGTCCAAGCATTGCAGCAGCTTCAGGGTCTTCGCACGTGTCCGTACGCCGACGACAGATTACATTCACTTCGCCGTACTCCTTAAATACCACGGACTATAATTTGCATATTATGCCGTGCTGTGGCGTAAGCGCTCACCGGTTGGTCCCGAAATTAACATCACACCTACTTAAACTTGACCCCATTAACATATGTAAATTTCATGATCGTCCGCCAATTCCTTCTTGGTGTTCTTTTTTCACTTTCCGCCAGTGTATGATTCTCAGCAAGCTCCTCCAAGGAGGCGAGACGGCGCGTGTAACATCTCAAAAACGCCTGAAACCGAGGATCGGTGGCACACAGAGATTTAAAAAATGACACATAAGCTTCGAATTGCGTTACCGCTGCAAACAGGTCCAGATCAGGTGAATGGAGGAATTCTTCAGAACAAACAATCGTACGTGCAGGTTGAAAAAAACGTAAAGGTTGCTGTCTGGACTGTGGTCTAGGAACTAGAGGAAATGTTTCAATGGCCTGTAGAACCTCAGCATCAGAGATAGGAATAACAGGACCTGAGCGGAGAAGCATACTGTTTGAAGAATCTTCAGGTGGAGAAACACCGGAACCAGAAACACCGGGGACACTAGATGAATCCTCAGAAAGAGGCACAGAAAGTTGTTTTAACTTTTTCTGTATTACAGCGCCTTTGAGAGTTCCAACAAAGCTGAGGCGGATGTATATATTAGTTGCTCAGGCTCACCTCCCGAGTCAGGAGACGAGGCAACCAACGTCGCCTAAGAAGCAATATGTAGAAGATCAACCTTAGTGAAGACTGGTACAACAGTCGAGGCTGCAGGAAGACGTGGCAACAAGGCTATTGTAGACAAGGTTGTTATTGGATATACGATAGCCGAGGGGCTAGGAGAATAGTCAGACGGCTGATCTGCCAAACCATCACTCAACACATCCGGATCGGAACACTCCGCTGTAGACACATCTGTAGTAGAAGACATCTCTGCCAATCTTGAAGGTGGATGCACAATCGGACGGGTCGGCAGAGGAGGAAAGGCAGCATTGTCCGTGACTGAAATGTTCGTCTGACGGAGAACCAAAGAGGTCGCGTCAGGCAAACTACCGGTAGTGAGGATAGTAGAAAGACCAATGTGGTCAGCAGTGGTATGCGAACTTGATGAACATCCACGTCGAAAGCGTTCTCAGAAGGCAGTGGTATGATCCTGTGTTAAACAGTGTGTACAATAGTGAGTGGTGAAAACCTTGAAACTGTACGTTCGTGAGCCAATTTCTACAGTAGCTTCTGTAGGGCAATCAGCCAAGGCTTTCTCGGTGGGAAAGACGACCAATAACTAACGGCGTGGTCCTGTAGCATGTGCAAATCGAGTTCCGCGGGGAGCGTCAGGGAGGCTACGAACCTTGCTAACAATTTTACAAACATGACTGACAAGGAGAGGAAGCCGCCCCGGTGGCGCAGTGGTCTAAGGCGATGGCCTCTGATCATTCGTCCGAAAGGGGTTCGATTCTCGGTGAGGCATAGATGTTGAGTTTATCTTACGCCACTGGCTCTCTCTCCCTTCCCTGGAACCAGTGACCCTAAATTAGGGACGGGCGACTGCTTATAGCCTATTGAGTTGCTCACGGTGGTCGTTAAAATTCCAATAAAAAAATAAAAAAAACACTAACTGTGTGTCTCACGGTACATGAAATGCAATCAGGATACCATTCTTCTCCTTACGTATTTTACGCCATCACTACAATATCATCATCATCATCATTGTCAACCATTATCAATCCACTGCTGGACGAAGGTCTCCCCAAGTTTCCTCCACAACGGTCTGTCTTGTGCCAGTCTCCTCCATGTCACCCCTGCATACTTTCGAATTTCATCCACCCATCTCCCATGTGGTCTTCTTCTGGGTCTTTTCCTGTCCCTTGGAATCCAATCTAAAATTTCGGCTGTCCATCGATGATCTGTCCTTCTGGCAGTATGTCCAACCCATTGCCATTTCAGGGATTTAACTCTGATCATGATGTCTTCCACTCTTGTCATTTTTCGGATCCACGAGTTCCTCTTCTTATCTCTCCTGGTTACACCAAGCATGCACCTCTCCATGCTGCTTTGAGTTGTCTGCAGCCTTTGTATGTCTCTTTTAGTTAAGGTCCACGTCTCTGCACCATACGTAAGCACTGGAAGGATGCATTGATCAAACACTTTTCTTTTAAGACATAATGGCATATTGCTCTTGAAAATTATGCTGTTTCTTCCAAAAGCTCTCCAGGCAAGTTTTGTACGCCGATTAATTTTTTCACCAATGTGACCCTCACTTGATATCTGCTGTCCAAGATAAACGTACGTGTCTGTTATCTCCAGCTTTTCTCCATCAATCGATAAATCTTCATTTCTTGTAAAAGCATTGAACATCACTTTCGTCTTCTGAAAGTTCACTTTTAATCCCACTTCTTTACTCTTGTCAGCAAGTTCCTGGATCATACTCTGCAGCTCTGATGGGCTAGTTGCAAAAATGACTACGTCGTCAGCAAAACGAAGGTGGGTTAGATAATCTCCATTAATCTTTATACCCTTGTTTTCCCAGCTCAGTGACTGAAAAACACCCTCCAATGTGGCATTAAAGAGCTTCGGAGATATGGTGTCACCTTGTCTCACTCCCTTTCCAATTTTTATGTGTGTTGTATTTTCAAACAGCCTAATCTTTGCACTTGCATTTTCATAGATATTATTAATAATATTAATGTATGCATCTTCAATACCGCAGGTTTTCAGAGCCATTGTAACTGCTGATGGTTTCACCGAATCAAAGGCTTTTTCATAATCGATAAAAGCCATGCACAATGGAAGTTCATATTCCCTCGCTCTTTCAATTAGTTCTCTCAGCACGTGGATATGATCTATTGTGCTGTAGCCACTCCTGAATCCAGCTTGTTCTCTCGGTTGAGCCATGTCCAGTGTTACCTTCAAGCGGTGTGAAAGAACTTTAGTGAAGATTTTATAAACTACTGATAGGAGGCTGATAGGTCTGTAGTTTCCGAGATCCTCAATGTCACCTTTCTTATGTAGCAGGATCATTGTAGCGGTGTTCTAATCCTCAGGAATCTTTCCTTCATTAAGGCATCGAGTGAAAATTTGGGCGAGTACTGTTTCGATTTCTCCACTTGCTTCTTGTATGATGTCTACAGTAATTCCATCTTCTCCTGGAGCTTTTCCTCGCTTCATGTTCTTGATTGCATGTGCAACTTCTGCTGGAAGGACTGGAGGAACTCTGGTACTGGTATCTTTCATGATGTCTGGAGTGCATATATCATCCCTTTCATATAATTTGGAGTAGAAATCTTTCACTCTTGTCAAAATTTCGCCTCTATTTCTTGTTACAGAACCATCTTCTTTTCTCAGTGCCATAATCTGTTTTCTTCCCTTACTGAGATGTCCCTTTGCTATCTTTAGGCTTTGGTTGTTTTCAATTGCTTTCCTCACTAGTTCACAGTTGAATTTCCTTACGTCTTCAGTGATACTTTTTCTTACTGTCTTGCATAGCTCTATATATTCCACTTTGGAAGTCACATCTTCTTTGGTTGTCCTCATCTCTCTTCTTTTTGCATCAACATTTTGGTTTTTCCTGATAATTTGTTCACATGCAACTTGTTCTTAGACCCAGCTAATTTTGTTGCTGTTTCCATAAGAGCTTTGGTTACTTTTCTGTTAACTTCAGAGATATCCACTTCTTCCGATGTTAGGCCTTCTAAAGCAGAGAACCTGTTCTTCAGTTCTAACTTGAAGGTATTATGGTGTTTTTTAAGGTTGGTTATGTCAATAGATTTTGTTTGTCTTATGAGCTTGCCACGTTCAAGTTTAGTGTTGAGGTGAATCTTACATCTCACCAATCTATGGTCACTACCTGTGTTGAACTTGTTTAGCACACTGCAGTCTTCTATGACGAATTTTTTGTTACACATAATAAAATCAATTTCACTTGTCGTCCCATTTGGATGTCTCCATGTCCATTTCCTGTGTGGCTTTTTCTTGAAGAAGGAGTTCAAGATGAAAAACCCTTCTGCCTCTGCAAACTCAACGAGAGTATTTCCACGCTGGCAACAGAAACCAGATTTACAATGACGATGAGATATTTACACTATGTGGATGCACTATATACAATGTAAGCAAATTCATAACACTGACAATACTGGACTGAAGGGTTGACTTACTCTATGTACAACATATGTTCGCAATGTGCATCAGCAGATTGCCATCTCTAATAGGTGAACACTAGTACAAGGTATAACTATAAATTTTACAGTGCAAAAACAAACATGTATATTTTGAGCAATCTTGAAAAAAAAAAAAAGAAGAAAAGAGCAGAAGGCTTATACTTTTCAGTATCTGAAAGATAAGCGAATAAGTAATCTAATTACAATGATGGTGTGAACTCTATACAAATTGAATGCAATATCTCTATTGTGAAACACTGTCAAATTATAAAAAGAACTATTACTTAGGCTTAAACAAGTGCCTCAATCACAATACTATAGATTAACTTGTAATGAACAACAACATATGTACACAAGGTGCAACGGCATAGGGAAGACACTAATAAGGAATTACAATTCCATGGTACAACTGTAAATTTCACAGTGCAAGTATATTAGTACAAACAGAACTTGCGTTTTACAGAAAATTAATACTTCGGGTACAATACAAATAATGAAAATATGAAACTGACTCTTTGTATAGCAAATGTGCAATGCAGCGCAGAACATTATGTAATAGACTGATTATTTCCTGGTAGGCACATGTGATATGAGAAAAACCACACTGTGTAACATTAACATATAATTGAAATACTATCAAAACGTTTGCTCCGCACCATGAGCATAAAACGTAAGACATCTAATCTTGACCCAACATGCGAGATGTGCCGAATATAAATTTTACAGTGCAATTAGGAAAGTACATTAGTATATACAAAACTGAGCTGTTGGCTTAGCGACTATACTTCAGGTATAGTACAAATATCTGAACGAGGAACAATTACTCTTTGTACAACAAAAGTGCTAAACCTCGCTGAACATTGTGTATTCGACTGATCATATACCTTTATGTACATGTAACATGATCAAAAACCCCACTGTGGAAAATTAATAATTAAATTTAAACACTAACAAACATTTGCTCAGGACCGTGAGCATGAACCAGAAATTATAAAGCCCGGCAGACATAAGGAAAGCGTTAAACATAAAACTTTAAACTTATTCTAAGTGCCTGTGGCGTAACAAAAAAAAAAAAAAAAAAAAAAAACTCACCTACAGGACCTTGTTGGTGAGAAACATGCAGACGCGCAGTAACATTAGACAGCAATGATGAAGAGGGCACCTAAGAACACGTTAATCACAAAACTATACTTTAGTTAGTCCAAACAAATTCACAGAAGTCAGAACAATAGTCTAAGGTCTTCTGATGGACCAGAAAACCATTGACGAAAAGGTGACCACACTGACATAAAGTGTGGGATTCGATTCGTAGCCTTAGCAACAGTGAAAGCAAGCCTCAAGCGGGAAATCAGTCTGTTCCGGAACTGACTGCACATGGCAGTTCCCGCCTGAAAGATGGTAGGCTGTATAGGGGTAAAACGAAGCTGTTGATAATAGCAAAAAATAACATGTTTTGCTAATATGAAAACATAAGCACATGACTCTGATATAGGAATAGGCAGAGTACTGGAACTGAGTAGCATGCTATAGGCTGAGAAAGAGAGATCTGTAGTACTAAGGCACTGTGCAGTACTGAAGGTCAGATGTAACAAGGGAAGAAGCACTGTGCAATGTTGATATACATGATCTACATCCGCAACCGTAGAGCAAAACATGCAGTTAGGCGAATCAACAAGCGTCATCCTGAATAATTTGGTAAGAACTGGTAACCGCCGATGAAGAAACAACCATTGGATGTTTCTTTCTGCTGGAACAGATAGTGGTGAATTAGACATGGACCACACTCGTGAAAGGGCGACATTCGGAACATCTGGAATCATCAATGGTGTAGCATACAGTGGATCAATGAGACAACGGTAAAGAGACGAGATAGAAAAACTGGAGAGAGGAAGTGATGAGCCCCGAACGGGAAAGAAAAAATGGAAGAGGAAGAGAGGCAGAGGGAACAAGAGTTAACACAGCTTGAGAGGCAATATTAGGGAAGAGGGTAATGATTGAAGAACGGAAGGAATCATACAGCGAAAGAGAGGAAGAAGTAGGGGGAGGAGGGGGAAAGATCAGAGAAGGGTTTCCAAGAAAGATCTGGAGAAATTAGATCCTGAACAGATACTATTCCGGCGAGGAGCCAGGAAAGGTCAGTAAAGTAGGGAGCATTAGGGGGATGAAGGATGGAAGAAAAGAACAGGGGCTCAGCTAATAGTTCAGTGGTGGAAGCCGGTGGAGCACGGAAGAAGGGTAGAGAACGGAGAAAGGAAAGGACCTCTTTGTAGAAAGGGGAAAGTTTAGAATGGAAAAAAGGAGATTGATCCATTAGAAGATACATGATGAAAGTGATTCGGGAATTCCTAGGCGATATCATGACATCTCTAACGAGCGTAACTGGCGACTCTGGTGCACTTAGTAGCCGCAGGAAAGAAACCACTTTATGTGCTTTATAGTAGGTGCGAACGTCCAGCAGTGAAATACCTCCATCAGTGACTCGACGACAGAGAGTGGAGACCTGGATCCAATGGTACCTGTTCCATATTATCGTTGAGATGATTCGAGTGATTTCATTGAGGTGATAAATGGGCATACATTCAGCTGACCATGCATATAGGCATGGTGAAAGAATATAAGTCTGAGATATTCTAGCTCTTGAGAAGTAAGAAGTACAAAAATGGGAACCTCGCCAGAAGGCAACAGTTCGAGTAAGCCGTGTTCTGAGAGCATTCCATGTTTCATTTTGAGCAGAAAGACGGACTCCGAGATGGACCCCAAGGAAGTTTTGGGATGAAGCAGTCCATGAGGCGCCCCACGGGGTGTCAGTCCTAGGGGCCCACACTCCGCTCCACAGACCAACACTCTTGGATGTATTAAGTGATGCCGCTGAACATGAAGAATATTGATCGTAAATCTGGAGCAAGATGTCGAATTGAGCGTTTGTTCGTGCACAAAAGGTCGCGTCATCGGCATATGCAGAGTATGTCACAGAAAAGTGCCTAGTACTTGCAGTAGGCGGTGGCAGTGCATCTATAAAGGCTCGATGGACAGACCGAAGAAACGGCTCAAAAGCAATGGCAAAGAGCTGCCCAGAAAGTGGGCAACCCTGCCGAATGCCTCGCCGGAAAGGAATAAGTGCAGTCAAGAAGGCGGCCGTCTTGACATGGAAAGCAACGTCCTGATAAAGGGCAAGAATAGAGGTAACAAAAGCAAAAGGAAAGCCGAAAGCAATAAGAACAGCAGAAAGATACGAATGTGAGATATTGTCGAAAGCAGCTCTTTGGTCAAGATTAAAGAGGGCAAGTGGTTCAGAGTTAGTACGAGCCAGATGTAGGAGATCTCGAAGGAGATTGAGATTAGAAGTGATGGACCAACCAGGAACCGTGTAGGTCTGGTCGGGAGAAAGAAGAAATGGAAGAACTTGGTTGAGTCGACTGGAAAGGAGTTTAGTGAAGAGTTTATAGTCAATGTTTAGTAGCGAGATAAGACGCCAGTTTCCCAAGTCAAGCAGATCGCCTTTCTTGGGGAATAACACCATATGAGCCTCTGTGAAACCCCTCGGAAGAGAAGAGGAAGAAAGAGCAGCATTGAAAGCGGCGAGAAGAAATGGAAGCAGCGAAGGGAGAAAAGTACGGTAGAAAAGGAGCGGAAGGCCATCTGGACCTGGGACAGCACGGGAATTTAGAGAGGTAAGAATGGTCCGAAGTTCAGTCTGCGAAATAGGTTGTAAAAGAGAATCAGAGCGATTGGAAGGAACTTGGGGAAGAGCAGAGAGTAAAGTAGCAGAAGCAGAAACAGAAGGCTGAGGAGTTTCACTGTATTTGATAGTAAAATATCGACGAACCTGAGAGCAAACTGCATCCGGATCAGAGATGATTTCACCATCAGGCCGCCGAAGTAGTCGAAGCTGATGCGACGAGCGGCGTTTTTCTTCTAACGCGGATGGAAACTCAAAGGAGCAGTCCTCTGGTGATAGATGTTGTAGACGGAGACGAAGAATTACCTGACGTGCACGAGGCTCAAGAAGTGCTCTAAGATCCGCTTGGTAAGCTGTATACATGGGATGACTCGCACCAAGCTGTAACAGGATGTTTCGGAGATTTTGCTCTTCCATGGAGCGCTTCGTGCCTTCGGAGAAAGAATGGCGTCTGAGAAGATAAATTAGGTAAGATTTTACCTCTAGCCAGTAATTGATGGCACAAGGTGCAGTGGACATGCCCTCTCGCATATGATCAAGAAGATCTCTGATCTCGGTGCACATATTCTCATCAGCTAGGAGAGAAGTGTCCAGTGTCCATGACCGAGGCCTAACATGCAGACGAGATGAAGAGCTACAGGAGATAGTGATGGCACAATTATCCGATGAAGCTGTAGGAGAGTGCATACAATCCGTTGTAATGGGCAATAACGGAGCAGAAGCGTAAAATCGATCCAGCCTGGCAGAAAGAGAGGAGAATGCAGATGCAGCTCCCCAGGTTTTTTTTTTTTTTTTTTTTTTTTGATTGGAGGTTTAACGACCATTGTGAGCAACTCAATGGGCTATAAGCAGTCGCCCGTCCCTAATTTAGGGTCACTGGTTCTAGGGAAGGGAGAGAGCCAGTGCCTTAAGACAAACACAACATCCATGCCTCACCGGGATTCGGACCCGGACCCCGTTCGAACGAATGATCAGAGGCCATCGCTTAGACCAGTGCGCCACCGGGGCGGCTCTCCAGGTATGTGAAATGGATGTCGGAGGCAATCGTCGGAACACATCATGTAAATCAAAGTCAGACACTAATGATCGCAATTGCTCCACAAGACGTGAACGATGTTCAATCCTCGAAGGAGCGCGATCGAGCTCTGGTTGAAGTGTACAGTTAAAGTCTCCTCCAATGAGCACATGATCTGATGGTAATGCTGACTGAAGTGCAGTGCGGAGCGACGAAAATAAGAACGTTAGATGTGTAGATGAACATGGAATATATATGTTGAAAACTAAATATCGTTGTCCATCTAGGACGAAAGTGAGTCGCTGCAATAAATCTCGGCACAGGTTATGAACTTTAACAGAGGAGAGTGCTTGACGAAATCTATTATGTACACCAATCGCTAAACCTCCACGAAGAGAGAGCCTATACGTGTGATGAAACTGATAGTCCCGTCTCCTCCAGCGATGGAAGGGTGAAGTGGATAGACAATTTGTCTCTTGCAAAAGTAGGAGATCTGCTTTGAGGTGGTGGACGTCTTCATACGCTAAAGCATTCGCCAAAGGGGTACACATACCCCTACTATTCAGTGAGACTGTATTGAACAGAATAGTCTGATGATGGTTGGAGGATGTTGTCGGCTGCGTTCTGTAACTTGGCGAGACGGCTGCGGAACTTCTTTGCCCATTAGGGACCACCCAGATCTCTGCCCGGAACGGTACGTAAATGAGAATGTATCGCCAACATTTGATTCATGGTGTCAGACAGACAGTGGGAGTAACCTTCCAAAAAATTGCGAGACAGCTTGTCTCTACGGGGACCTATTAGGAACGCATACACCTTCTCCCCAGACACAGGTGTCTGTGGAAGAGAGGATGCCTCTTGAATATTTAAAAAAATCACAGGAGATCGGAATAATTGTTCCATCATCTGTATCAGATTCCATAGAGCTTTCAGACGTGAGCATCTGACTACTAGAACGATCACGTCCTGCCCTAAGGGTGGTTGTAATTCTAACCTTCTCATTCTGGGCGCGTGAAGTTCTACGTCGCTTCGTCTGTTCACGACTTTATGCTGTAACCGGAATTGGAACTTCCGGCAATTTAAAAGGAACTGAAGAAGCAACCTCAACGGTCGGTGTAGCAGTATGACGGGAATCGTCATCAACCATCTCTATAGGAGACTTTGGATTAACAATTGATGCCTCTTTCGACTGAAGAGATGATGGGGGCGCCAATGCATCACCCGAGCTCGAGGGTTTACCCGGAGACGTCGGTTGACCAACGGCTGTCTCACTACTTATTGTAGACGTCGGTTGACCAACTGCTGCATCACTACTTTTTGAGGAAGTCTGCTGTTGCTGGTCTTTAGCACCAGAAGAGGATGCCGATTGACGTGACAAAGAGGAAGAAGGTCGTGCTGTTGATTTGGAAAGAGTGTTCGCATTATGAGGGCATAGAGCACGGGGATGTCCCGTGCCTTTACAATTCGGACAGACGGAGCCTACTGTGATGAATATCTTTCTAATGTGCGTGCAACAGCGTACACGTAAAGTGGGTGGAATACGCAGCATGTGCTCCTCTGAAGGGAAGACCACATGAACATTGCAGCGAAACCCGAGTAGGCATCTATCTTCTGGCACCTCTGGAAACGAAGAGTAGGTAGTTACACCTCTAATGATCCGGCCATAAGAAAGAAGAGCGGCAATCAAGAGATCATCTGAAACCTCAGGTGGAACTGGTGAGAAGCTTACAACAACGGAACTCTGTGAAACAGGTTCGGCATGGATGTGACGATCACCAATTGAGATGCCCTTGGTCAGTACATGTAGGGAATGGGCAGGAGTAGAGAAGTAAACAACTACTTTGTAAGGCTTCCTGCCCACATGAGTTATGGCTGATGCAGGAACAATCTCTCGAAGAGCAGCAGTATATGCAGTGAGTTTTGTATTTCTCAGGCTCGGAAATACAACACCATTCTCCATAGTTTGAAGGAATTTCAGCCCAGAAGGGGTGTCTTCTTTAAGGACAACCTCAATGACTTCGGCATTATGCGTCATCTCATATTGTTAAGGAGAAAAAGAAGACTGGGAAGGTCCCGACTTAGATGCGGTTACGTCAGCATATGAGAGGGTAGTTGTACGTTGCTTTGGAGATGATTCCGGCATGGAGTGCGAAACATCTATGGGGTCATCATTAGCTTTCAGAGAAGACATCGTATCGCCGCTGGGAGACTTGGAAGAAGAGACGATATCCGATGGTAAGGCAGCAACAGAAGGCTGCAAGGAGGAGTGGTTTATCGAGGTAGACTCGTCATTGGTAGTAGTATTTAGAGAAGCTGTTATCGAGAGATCATCATTTCCGGTAGCAAGGGTTAGGACGTCATTATCCCCGGAAGCCGCCATTTGCAATGGCGAGGAAAAGCTTAGCCCTTAGCCAGCTTGGCCAAGGCAGAAAAATAAGGGAAACTACTCAAAATAAGCACTTACCAGCTCGGCAGGCATATAAAAAGAAACACAGAACCTTCACACACAACACACACACGAAATAGAACACTGACAACGAAGAAAAATAACACACCAACGAAAACTTGAGGAGCACAGATAAACACGGCTAACCCACCGTGAGCAACTCAATGGGCTATAAGCAGTCGCCCGTACCTAATTTAGGGTCAATGGTTCCAAGGAAGGGAGAGAGCCAGTGCCGTAAGACAAACACAACATCCATGCCTCACCGGGATTCGAACCCGGACCCCGTTCGGACGAATGATCCGAGGCCATCGCTCAGACCACTGCGTCACCGGTGCGGCTATACCAAACATGGAGATTTTAGTATCATCGCTCCAAATAACACTGTCCCATTGTTCCGCTGTCGAGTTAGCATGGGTGTTAGCCCAGTTTAATCTTTCCAACATTTGTTTGAGAGATAAAAATGGCTTTCTTCGTGGAATTCTAGCTTTTAGACCAAATTCTTGCAGCCTCCGTCGAACAGTCCTTGCACTCAACTTCACATTGCGTTGCGCCATTTCACCTTGTATACACCCAGATGAGTTTCTTCTGTCACCTAGGCACAGCCTCTCAATTCTATCATCATTTGCTGTTGTGCACCTTTTCCTGCCTTTACCAGTCTGGTTTTGTAGTGAATGAGTCTCCTTATACCTCTTCAAAAATTTAGAAATGCCACGTTTGGTTACGTTTCCACCAACATTTCTTCTAATTTCTTCATAACTGAAGCCTTGTTCACATAATAGTACTATCTTACACGTTTTCTGAGTGACCAGTCAACTCTTTGCGTCATTTCTTTAATTTTATTAAGTTTTACAAAGCTCACTAATTGAAAGAACGCAAAAAAAAAAACCAATCAATTTGATAGCAATCACATGACACACTGAAAAATGTCTTCCTTTCAGCTCCAATACATGAAATCAATAGCTGAATCCTACTGTGACTTGACTGGCTAATTGCCAAAACAAGATGATACCTGATTGGCTCTCTAAACACTCATGCACATTGGCTACATTCAAATGAAGGGAAGCTACTTCATATCAACCTAACACGTTGTGCTTCCTTTTTCTGGTTATTTCGCTATACCTTTTTATAGGATACAGATAATTGAACAAACTTTATTGCATTACATTCTTGATGAAATTATCTTTCCATTGATATATAATTTTATGGTATTACTAAAAAAAGTGATGTTATGAACCATCAATCCTCAAAAATACACTTTTTCCAAAAGGTTTGCACAATTTTGGCCACTACTTTATGTGTGTGGCCTTCTCTTCTCAAAGGCCACGCCCAGGCCCCGCTCGCATGATCAGAAACCACCACTTAGAGCACTGCACCAACGGCGCGAGGGCTTTTTGTCGTCTGTTTAACTCGTCTCTAATATTTTCATCTTAGAGTGACTATTTGTCACATTTCCAGGACATGACCATTCATAGTGCGGCAATGCAAACATCTCCAGTCATTGAATTCCTTTTCTGTAAAATTGCTGTCTGCTCCGATTCTTCCGCTTGATTTTTCACCAGGGCGGCCTTTTCAACTACAAATACTTTTCATTCAGGTTACATTTTTTCGCACAACTTTCGGCTCTCGTAGTATGTAAAAATTCATGCTGTTGATATGAGGGTGTAGGTTTTTTGACATAATATCGTTGTTCCTTTTAGCCTAATTTAAAAAATTCCTTTGCCATTGATACATTGAACTATCAGAATGATGATCTGTACTTTCTTTTGATGGAAATTTTTCCCGCTAAGGGGCGATATATATATATCACTGAGTGGCGTATCTTGGGTCCGAGACCTGGGTTATCTCACCCGTCCACCTCCCCGAGTATTGTTTTTTTTTAAATTGCGAAGTTTAATTTTTAATTGTTAAGTAATAGAAGTAATTTGTTTTCTAAATTTTAGGTACATGCCATTGCTAACATGATACCAAATAATTATGAGGATTACGATTTGAACACTTATTTGTACATGGACTCCATTCTTCTTTCCTTTTGTATGAACGTGAGTGTTACGTTTTCATAAAATGTTTCTTCCGAGTACTTTTTCACATTTAAAAAGAATTTTTTTCTCTACTGACAAAACAGCCAGGTTTTTCGAATGTGCAAACCCTTGTGTGGCTCTAAGATATATCTTGATTCTTTTTAATGCAGAAAAACGTCTTTCGGCAGTTGCAGTTGTTGATGGAAAGCTTAATATGAGGTCCGCTAATTTGTACACCTCACTAAACACTATGTCCAATTTATTCAACTTTTTGTAACACGTAATGTCTCTTACTGATTTGTTTTTGTATTCAACAAGGGAATAAAACACCTTAAGTTCATTTTTTAGGCGAGCTGTATCAAAATTTGAAGCATATGAAGTTTAAGTTCTGACAATAGATTATAATGAATTAGCTTTATTTTCTTTCCGCTAAGCTAATTAATATGAATGATTCTCTTCCTACCAGCTAGCTAATGATGTACTTGTACTAAGCTTCAAAATAGTGAATTCAAAAAAGGTTGTTGTTAGTTAATTATGAACGTAAACAAAGTCTTAACGCTGGTTATTTATGGTAATTAATAAAAGTTATAAACCTAACAGCCAGACAGAGGTCTGACAAAAACTATTAATTGAGAAAGACGTACTTACAGTAACTTCTTTATTATAAGACTCTTGGTCAACTAAAGCACACACACAACTTGTTTTACACTAATGAAGAATCTCTCCTCATAACAACACAATCTCTCCTCGTATTACAAACGCTCTCCGTAGACAACAACGCTCTCTCATAACAACAACAAAAGCTCCCTCTAAGTCTCGATGAACGCGCCTATATACTAGCTAATACCACGTCACGACTTACACTCATTGCCAGATCTCATTCAGCGGGTGAAATAATATTTCCTTCAGTAAGAAGATAATTTACATAGTAAAATAAAATAACCAGAGATAGTAAAATCAAAAGGAAAGTGAATATAGAGTATACGTTACACCTTCTATTGGCGCAACCAATTTCGCGATGGCCCAGAAAAAACAGAAAATGAATCGCATGGACAAGTATCGACTACTGCTGTGACCAAACTGAACATCGATCGTGCGCAACAGGTTATTTTTGAAAATAGGAGAATGACGGTACGTGACATAGCTGCAATAATGAACATCAAAATCCCCCATGAGCACCAGAAAAGTGTGTGCACAGTGTGAACAGCCATTGTGATTTGAACAAGTGTTCTTTTGTGTCTTTATAAACACAGAGCTTTTGTATCACTTTAAATCTGAGGAAGTTGCATTTCTGCACAGGTCATGACCAGTGACGAAACTTGGGTAACTTGTTTTTACTCCAGAAACCAAGCGCGCCAGCTGTGAACAGCCCTACGAAGGTTCATGAAGAAATTTCAAGGCAGTGCCATTTGCTGAAAAGCCAATGGCTACTGATTTTCGGCGATGCAAAACGGATTACTCCTAGTGGATTTTCATGCAAGAGGAACAAAAACGAATGCACAGTATTACGTTATCTCAGTAAATACTAGCTTTGTCTCACCATGCGCAAGAACAGTCCGAGAAAAATTGTCAAAACAGGTCATTGTTTTGCGTGACAACGGTAGGCCATACATAGCTCAAGTGATAATGACAGCTGTGGTATCAGTGTGTTGGGAACAGTTCACTGATGCCTCAGCAGTTCTGATTTAACACCAATTCAACAGCTGGCTACGGGAGTATATCCAAGGCATCAGGTTCTCGTGCGGAATGAGTCAATCATGAAATTTCAAGTAGCAGTCTTAAAAGCACGATAATTAAAACACAACTCATTCTTCTTACGAAGTGAACAACACATTTAATGTAGAAGTTAAAAGGTTAAAAATAAAGTCATAAGAACTTTCGGTTTTCCTAAAGACCATCCTCAGATGGAAGTACAGAAGAAGTAGGTGGGGAGACTTATACACATGTGTGTAAGTGACCATATAGACAGAACGTGATGCATCTAAACAGATGATCATGTCATCATATACAGATATCATAGATAGTTCTAAATCGATATATAACTACAACAATCCAAAGTGGTCAAACTATCAAAAGAATAAACATGCAGCCCAAAATGAAGAAATAAAGGAATACAAACAATCGAAGAGAAAACACATTACGTAACTTACCCATAGATGGTGTAGTTAATTGCCCAACTTAAAATATGACAACTATTTAGGAAGAGTATTAAGTATTTGAATTCTCCGCAAGTGGAGGAGAAAGTTTTTATAGTTGTGTCCAAGGTGTCGGTATGTAAACAGGAGTATTGTCATTACAACACGAGGCTCCTTTTCCCGCAATAATCAAGCTTTCTGTGAATAATAAAGAGGAAGTAGTACGTGGTGTTATAATAATTTTAGCCTCTTTCCAATTAGGATAATGAAGTCCATTGTTCACTAGTCTTGCAAGAGTAGTACAGTATTTGACAGACTGTTCTTAACTGAAAAAAATTATATTCATTAAGCCTCATTCCCAATGATCTTTTGGCTGAACCGATGTAATGGCTGCAAGAGTGAATTTGATTCAGACTATCCAGTGGAATAGTGTATACGCCGAGTTTATTGGCATTCGGAACTTGGTCTCGATCTTTCTTGATCAAGGTAAAAATATTGGTAGTACGTATGTTTTACTTATAGTGCTCTTAAGATTGCTACCTTAAATTGTATGATTGAGGAGCATATCCTACAGTGGGTATGACAGCAACTCAATTTTTTCTACATGGTTAGAATACAATCTTCCGCGGAGGTAGGACAAGTGTGTTAATATTAATGGAGAGCACTTTAAAAAACACAAATAGTTCATTAAGTATCTTCCGATTCGTTTCTTTTGGAAAAAAAGACGTAACCGCTGTAGTTCACACTCTGTCTTTTGCAGGAGTGTTGCACGACAGCAACTCAAAATTTTCTATATTGTCACAATAGAATTTTCCGCGGAGATGTGTGAAACACCCGTAGTTCTAGTGAAACACCAGGTGTTCAATAAATGTGTTCCGATTCGTTTTTTATTTTTTTATTTTTTTTGCATAAAAATGTAAAAAGTTCAGGTCAACCTTGTTGAACTTCCTACGTTAAATAACCGGGCAGAAAGTTGAATTCATTTCGGCAAGATCTAGTGTAAACGTGTTTCTACTTCTACCTTTGCTTTTGCATAATACACTCACGGACAATAAAGTTTGCGCACCAAAATGTAAGCATCATATTGAACTGAAATTTTATGGACGTAATGTTACAGATGAATGATACACATGATGGCAAAAACAGGCCAATTACAGAGAGATCTGTGGCACGCAGTCCGCCATCTTCAATAGCGCGTTGCACCTCCTCGTGCGGCGATACCTACTGAAATACGGTCCGGCATGGAGGCGAACGACGCCTGATGTTGCTTGCGGCAGACTGGCCCACACGTGTTGGACGGTGTGTGCTCCAAATATCGGATAGTGCAGCACGGCGGCAACTGGCGTTTCAACTGGTCCCACACGTGCTCGATAGGGGACATGTCCGGGGAGCGGGTAGTGTCTGAACATAACGGGGGCAGTTCTGCTAAACCAGAGCCATGTGCGGCCGGGCATTATCCTGCTGGTATAGCGCACCTGGAATCCCGGCCAGGAATGGAAGCACATGGGGCCCTAGGATCTCATCCACATTCTTCTGGCCCGTCAATGATCCACGTACCACTACTAGAAATGATCGGCTATCGTAGACTATGGCTCAATAGACCATAATGTTTGCAGTGGGGGAGGTGTGGCGCTCGATAGCGAAGTTGGGATGGTGTCGTTGACTCAGGAACCTCCACACCCGGACACGATGATCATCTGTCACCAAAACGAAGCGGCACTCATCACCAAACACCACACGTCACCAGTATGTGGCGTGCCACGTCACTCTGGCCTAGCACCACTGCACGCGAAGGCGGCGATGTTTCGGTGTTAATGGCAGCACACGTAAGGGAAGCAGGGATCGCAGATTCGCTTCCGCGAGGCGTCAGGAAATGATTTGTTGGCACACAGGAGCAGCTACATCTGCCTGTATAGTGGACCGAGTCTCAGTGGGATCTGTTCGTACCTGGCACACGATCCATCGATCATCTCTACCGGTTGTCCTCCCGGTCTTTTCGGAGCCGCTGCGCCGTGTGGCAGTGCCGTCACGTGTCCATTGCTCCCAACACAGTTACACGGTATGGTCAGGACAATCCACGTGGCGGAATACACGGCGGGCCGACCACCCTGCGGTTTTTATCCGGATGATCAGGCCTCTCTCAAGGTCCGTAAGCTGCGTAAATAGACGTCTCTGACGTCTACCGGGCATTCTTGTCACTCTGTAACCTTGCTTGCGTTGGCCGGTTCTTTTCACTTTATAGACTACACGCCGGTTTATAAGGCTGCCGTTTCGTGCTTGAAGTACCCCCACAGGGTGTGTGGTCATGCGCAATAGCACCAAACGTGGATCATTTGCATACCAGAACGCATTCTAGCTATTTGCATAGTTTCTTGGTTGTAGCATGTTTTCTTCCAGGTGCGCAAATTTCATTATCCGTGAGTATACATACGAAACGCAGTATTAATACCTTAATGCAACAGTTACGTAATTATAATGTAAATTTTAAGCTATTTGGTCAACGGTGACAATATTTCGTTTAGTCTCAAACAATAACGAAATAACTTAATAAACAGAAAAAGGCGAAACTATTCTGCCGAATGTTTTGAGGTACTCTCTCTTCCTAAACAAAATCGACCACTACCCGTGTGTCCGAGCGGTCTGAGGTGTTGCCTTCACACCACTCGTAGGAAATGGGCCCGAACACGAATTTCATATGGGGTATAGGCATAAGTTCTGTCCGTTTTCCTTGGAACCGGTAGTAATAAATTGGGGACGGGCGGCTACTCATAGTTCGTTGAGTTCCCTGATGATAGCCGTTAACCCCTGCATAGCTTAAAAAAATCGGTTTTTGGGATGAATGAGTTTTTTACTTTTTGCAGCATTACGTTTATTGCCCAGCATTCGACTATCACTGCATTTCTACTAGATATTCTCATTTATTAACCAATTAGTTTTCTACTAGATATTCTCATTTATTAACCACCAATTAATTTCGTCATCGAGATAGCATTCCCGGGCGCTATCTGAAAGACGCGGGCTCGATTCCTCCTCCAGGACGACGAAATGTTCAAGTTTTCGGATGTTATCTGACTTACTCTCTTGACTTACCATCCTTGTCATATTTACACCTAAAAACGGATTGTCATCTTCAAAATTTGAAGGTACGTACTTTTACGATTATTTCAAAATAAGGTCTCTGGTATTAAAACAAAATCCACCGACCCAAAGAACAATCGCTTAGTCGTTAACAATCTCTGTATTAATTGTAAACCAGGTAATAATCAAAGTTTTAAATCTTAAAATAGACATAATGTTCATCGCCTTATGCCTAGGCAGGTCGCTGATCGCAGAACACGGTGCACACTTCTTTATGAAAATCACTTAGCCTCAGACAGATGGAAATTTATTGTAACTATTGGTGAAGCATGGATCTACTTAAACGACTGTAACAACAAAAAAAAAGTCGATTTACTGTAGCAGAAGAGCAGAAAAAGACTTACAAACCAGGTTCCAAGAATCCAAAGTTTCAACAAAGTATTCATCATTATCGCTGGTTTCTCGTACAACGGGAAATTAAAGTTAAGAAAAGTTGAAAAAAATGTTAAAATGTTAAAATCATATCTACATATTACGAAAATAATGTTTTAACTCCTAAATTAAAAAAGGAAATACTTAATTCCTTTATGCACGGAGCCTTCAAAGAGTAGAACTCCATCAGGATAAGGCTACCAATCGAGTCTGGTTCATTTGCCAGACGTTTACTTCACCGAAGGATCACTTGACCGAAAATCACTTCATCGAAAAGATTGTTTCACTGAAAGATCATTTGATCGAAAGGTACATTTCACCGAAGGGTCACTTGATCAAAAAGTTCATTTCACCGAAAGGTTTCTTTACCTAAAAGTTCATTTCACCGAAGGGTCAGTTTATCGAAAACTTTGGATTTCATTACAGGATCTGTTGAAGCATGGTGCAAGTTCGGCAGACAGACCACCGAAACGACAGGGGATCATAATCAAATTGCACTTTTGATTTCTCCTTGTCACAGAGAACGCAAAGATTTAGTTTTAAAACAAAAATAATTAATTTTAAGTCCCTAAGCCTCGGCTTAGGCCTTTTTAGCAAATTTAAATCATGTTCATAAGGTTGACATAAAAAGTCAAGTCAATAATGTTGCACGTTTTTTTTTAGGCAAAGAGAATCAAGTTCAGGGCTTTAGGTTTCGGCTTAGGCCTTTTTAGCAAATTTTAAACGTGCATGATCATACTCATAAGGTTTACATAAAAAGTCAAGTTAATAATGTTGCACATTTTTTCAGGCAGAAAGAATCAATTTTAGGGCCCTAGACCTCGGCTTAAGCTTTTTTAGCAAACTTTAACCGTGCGTGCTCAGGTTCATAAGGTCTACATAAAAAGTTACTTTATATTTTTTGTAATGCTTATGCATATGAGTAGGGTTAAAATCTGTTAAATTGGCCTGTATCTAGGCCTACGGTAAAAAAATTTATGTTTTGTGGTTGAGTAAAAGTGGAGCATTATTTACCTGATTTGCCATGTAACCCTTATGAATATGAGCTCGGAGGATTAAAATTTGGCAAAAAGGCACAGATTTAGACCTTATAATTAATGTTATATTTCAAAAACCTACTGATAGGGAGGTGTTTTATAAAAATTAGAAGTGTATTTTTTATACAATCCGACAATGTATAGGTGGCCAGTTTTTCAAAAACCCGCACCACACTCCAACAGATCTCTAACAACAAAATTCTAAGTTTTCGATAACCTGACCATCGGTGAAATGATCTTTGGATATAATGAACTTTTAGATAAAGTAATCTTCGGTGAAATGAACTTTTCGATCAAATGTCTTTTTGATAAAATGAACATTTAGGTGAAGTGATCTTTCGGTGAAATGAACTTTTCGGTCAAGTGACCCTTCGATCAAGTGAACGATACCCCTACCAATCATACATCAAAATCTACCCCTCTGTGAAATG
Source organism: Macrothele yani (assembly GCA_039090855.1). Taxonomy (NCBI): domain Eukaryota; kingdom Metazoa; phylum Arthropoda; class Arachnida; order Araneae; family Macrothelidae; genus Macrothele; species Macrothele yani. The sequence continues at coordinate 98,966,128 of CM077011.1, forward strand.
TACCTTTCGATCAAGTGACCTTTCTATCAAGCCAACGATACCTCTAACAACCATACATCAAAATCTATCCCTCTGTTTTTTTTAAAATTGGAAAAAAAGGGACGGGTATATCCAGTCTGTACCATTTGCTCGTATTCTTTCGGGGTCTTCTGATGGTTTACCAATGGACTATTGTGTCTTCGGGCTGCTAAAAAGAGAACTTTCTAAACACAGAGTAAAACAACAATTGGATTACAAGCAGTGGAAGAAGAGTAGAATAAAATACGACTTCCAATTTAAAAAAAATGTTTTCTTGGAATCTAGATGTAGGTTTATGCCGAAAAAAGGGCTATCAGGTAGAACATTTAAGAAATAAATACTTTTATTTTAAACATTGATTATATTGCCTGAAAGTTGTTCTAAAAATGTGGGAACATTATCTGTATGTACAAATATATACACTGCTGGACAATTGCTAAGGACGGATCATAAACGACTATATAGCGCATAAAAAAGTAAGTGTGGTTGGATGCCAAGTAAAATAAAATAATGTCAGAATGTCAGGACATTACAAGAAAGACAATTTATTGTGCTCTGAAATCCAGAAGGCTTTGGAACGTGTTAAAGGGACAAACAGGCCATTTTGTGCAGAATACGTAAACGTGAAAAAAATGAAATTGCCGTCCACAGGCGTTCCGGCGTAAGATGTCAATACGGGATATGGCCACCATGGAGGGCGATGCAAGATTCCACACGTCGTGTCATGCTTTGCACAACATTATCAAGCAGCTGTTGGGGTAATTTATTCCATTCCTCTGTCAGTGCACGGATGAGGGTGTCCTTGTTTATTGGAGAGCATTGGCGACCAGCAAGACTCCTCCCCAAAGCAGCCCACACCTTTTCAATGAGATTCAGATCTGGAGAACGTGCTGGCCATACGAGGCGATGAATATCCTTGCTCCCAAGACACTCCTGGACAGCGACTGTTCGATGACATGTTGCGTTGTTGTCCATGAAAATGAATCTATCACCGACAGCATCACGGAACATGCGAACATGAGGTAGCAGAACATCTTTAATGTATCGTTGGCCAGTCATAGTCCCAGTTGGAAGCACATAGAGGGAGGTACGGCCATTGATCATGATGCCAGCCCATACCATGACACTACATGTCGGATATCGGTCCTTTTCCTGTATGTTTGCTGGACAATATGCAGTACCACTATCTCGCCAGATCAGTTGTCGTCGACAATCAGAGGATAGACTGTATCTACTCTCATCTGAGAAGAGGACAGCAGACCAGTCGTTATCAGTCCAATTGCGATGTTGATGGCACCATTGCAAACGGGCGGTACGGTAACGTCTGGACAATGGGATGCACACAACAGGACGGCGGGCGTATAGTCCTCCTTCATGCAAACGTCTGGCGACAGTTTTTCGGGAGATCCGCTTGCCAGTAGCAGCCATAAACTGATTTGCTACCTCACTAGCTGTGCGGCGCCGGTGTCTTTTTGTTTATAGCACTATGTACCGATCTTCTGCAGGTGTCGTACTGCGAACACGACCTCCCCCGTGACGTTTGCTACACTCTCCATTTGTTTGAAATGATTTCCAAAGCCAAGAAACAACACTGTGACTGACGTCGAACTCCCTGGCAACATCTGTTATTTTTCGCCCTTCTTCAATCTTGCCAATAATACGGCCACGCGTAAAATCATCTAGGTGATGTCAGGAAGACATACTGAAAATTGCAAGTTCGTCAATTGATTCTTTCCCTTTCAACTTTGCGTTTGAACAACAGCGGTCAATACGCGTCAAATCCTTTATATCTCTTATCAGCGCTATGACGTCACGAACAAGTTCGGCAATCCAAACTTTGCATACGCACAACACGTCTTACTGTATCCCGCACTTATGCTAATTTCCACATTTTCCTGCCTTCCATTTTATTGTTGCTATCGTTGCTATTGTCATCCGTCCTTAGCAATTGTCCGGCAGTGTAGTATGCATTCATCTTCTAAATTCAAATTGTTTTTTAAGAATTTTTCTAGGGGTGAAAAACTTATGTTTCTTACAGCGTTTGAAGGTCTCATGTGCATCCAAGAACAATAGTCGGTTGGCTGATGGTTAATTTGAGTTTAATAGCGCAAAGGCTACAATGGGGCCAAAAAGCGCCACAAGGACAAAAGTCGTCCAACATTATGGTAACCACCCAAAATTATGCAAAGTAAGGGCTTATGACGAAGTCATCTATCATCTCACTCCGGAGTAAGTCGCTTTCACAACTGAGCAACGCGGACATATGCTCTCTTTGCTATCTGCCTTTATCTCATGTACGTCCTGCGGTGATCTCCTCCCCCTCTAGGAGGGCCGGGACCATGTGTTGCTGTAGGCAGTCATCCCATGAAGAACGTGCTTTTGAGAAATCCCAGTCAATTTGGTGTGCGGAACATCACATCACACATATTTATTTTTCGAAGCGCTGAAGAAGGTGTTCTCATTTTTCCTATTTCGCGGTGTGGAAAGAACGTCACACCATTGCGAGAAATCTAACAGCCGGGAAGTTCGGCGCCAATATGACGAAGTAAATTTCTCCGTCATCTTTGCCCACGCCGGGCATCGAACCCTGGTCCCCTCTCTCCGGATTAAGTCGCTCTCCCAACTGAGCTACGAGGACATATGCTTTCGCTGCTATCTGCCTTTATCTCATGTGCGTCTTGCGGTGCAGGCACGTCACAGGGTCTTGATCTTAATGATTTGCATCGTACAATAAAAAAGGGAGGAAATGTTTTTTTCTTTTCTTACTTCCGCTGGTTACTCAAGAATTTCTTCCAAGATATAAATGAAAATTACTTTAACCAAAATGACATATCATTGCACCAAAAGGATATGTGGCCTGACGTCTCATTGTACCAAGACTGTTTCGTGGTTTCGGGATTTTGCGACTCCAATGCACAACCCTTAGGAATATAAGCAACCGATTGTCACTAATTTGGTGCCACTGATTGCAGACAGGGAGGTGCTAGTGATTGTAGGGCAACTATCAAGAGACAAGCACTTATGACAATCCCGCAACTGCAGAAGTGTCAGTGAGTGTGGAATAGCTTTGTTTTATTCAATTACTTGCGAAAAAGAAAGTGAAACCCGCTGAAGTTTTCAAAGATTAGTATGTGGATAAAAGACGGTCGAAGGCAAATGCGTTCGATTGGTGCCACTAATTTTTCAGAGATTAAAAGAAATACTTTCTCAGCGTTTCAGTTTGACATAATTTACTGCGAAGAGAATTTAGAATGAATAAATGACAGATGAATCGTTGCAATGTTTTTAATAACATCTCCTGCCAGCAGGAACATTGTTGTTCCTGTTATTACACCAGAACAAGACGTATCTCTTTCGATCACTTACTCCGCTCTCTATCTCTTCACTTCGCATCTACAGCTTCACACTAAGATTTCACGGTATTAAAACATTTCATATGTAAATCAAGCTACAATCAAGGATGCATAACGCTGCATGTTAAACGTCATAAATGAAAAATTTTAAAAGTAACTTCAGGAGAATGAAAGAGAATTTAATTTTCAATGCTTTGTAAAAGTCGAGAATTCTGGATCGTTATCAGCTTGCATTTAAATGCAAATCAAGATTGTGGCGTTATGTGCGTCGTTATAATATTTCAGTACTAATAAGCATTAAGGGGATGTGACTTCCAAATGCAAGATCTAGAATCTTCATTTAGTTCCTCCAATCTTTGGAATTCAGTGAAAAACAAATTCGTAATTTCGTTTTAACCTTTTCTAAAAGCGCCAGTCTTTCGTATGAAGTATAATTTATCACAAACTTGTTTCATCGATTAAGCTTTCATTTGATACAGCAATCAAAAGAACGCGATTCTGATTTCCTTAAAGTTTGCCCTCCGAAGAAATTCAATTTTGAATTGAAAATAGTGGCATTTATGTGCAAAATAATTTTCTGGTAATTGTAAGCTTGCTGTTTTAAGCGGGATTTCTACATCCCGTTCAGGTTCGATACTTAAACCTAATTGCAGATCGTTGTGTAGAAACATATAACACGAAAGAATTCATGAGATGAATTGTTTTAATCTATTTGTTATTTGCTTAAATATATTACCTTGATTGTTCGAGGTAAATTGTTGCTGTAAATTGTACTGTATCTTTCAAATTCTCTCTAACTATGCTTTATACGTCTATTAATTTTTTCCTTTATGTAGTCCTCGCTTAATCATCTGGGGTAAATGTAGCTATCGGTTACTTCTAGATTTGCTCCATCGTACGCTAAATATTGAGGTCTTGTGAAAGCAGTGTAAATCGCTTTCGTGTTCTCTAAGTTCATTTTTTAATCTCACTTCTTTACCCTTGTCAACAAGTTTCTGGGCCATACCCCTCAGGCAGCTCTGATAGGAGGGAGGGGGTCTAGTTGCAAAAGTGACTATGTCGTCAGCAAAGTGAAAGTAGGTTAAATGATCTCCATCCATTTTCAACCCCTTGTCTTCCCAATTTAGTGGCTGGAAAACGCTCTGCAGTTCGCATTGAAGTACTTGGGAGATACAGTGTCCCTCCTCTTCTAATTATTACACGTGCTATTTCCTCGAATAGTCAAAGCTTTGCACTTGCATATCCGTAGATGTTATTAATGATATTGATATATACATATTTTAGCTAAATGAGCAGGCTAGTTAGCCCTTGAAGATTTTCGTGGTGGCCATTGAACCACGAAGCAAAAGAAACAAAGAAAGATAGAAAAATAATCGATTTTGACCTCGGTATTTGCTCCTAATCACAGAAGGAAGGTTCTCAACAATAAAAAGAACAAACAGAAGGAAATGATTTCCCCCTCGACGATTCCTTCTAAAACATCTAGAAAGAAGATTACCAAAAGCAAAATAAAAGCAAAATAAAAAAGAATTGATTTTGGCCTCTATATTTCCTTCTAAAGCAACTAGAAGGAAGATTATCAAAAACAAAATAAACAAAAAAAATATATTTTCGTCTCGACATTTCCTTTTAAAACATCTTACCAAAAACAGAAGAAATGAAAGAAAACTGAATTGATTTTCACCTCGATATTTCCTTCGGAAACATCTAAAAGAAAGATGATCGAAAACAAAATAAAATAAAACAGAGCTGATTTTTACTTAGAAATTTCCTTCTAAAACATCTCGAAGTAAGATTATCAAAACAAAAGGACCAAAATGAAAAAAAACTTATTTTCACTTCGACATTTCTTTCCAAAACGTACAGAAGGAAGATTACAGAAAACAAAACAATACAAACAAAAAAACTAATGGATTAATAACAAGGAACAATGCACCAACCGTACTTAAATAGTATAACTAAACTAGTGATCCGAAATGTCTTGACGTTGAATAGAAATTAAAGTTTCCAAGCTTTCGCACATCAACCAGATGGTTTTTTCAAGGAAGGTAGACAGGAAACTGCAAACTGAATAATAGAACGGTTCAAGAATTTGAACGTGGTGACTTGAGTTGGCAATAACGAAGAGATGCGGACGTAATCAGGTATTCAAATACACGAGAAGTTATGCTCGTTTAGCACGCGGAATCATGGAAGGAAAACTTGAGGCAATGACTATTTGAAGAACTGGCTCCAAACTCGTGGCAATTCCAGTGAGACGCTATATAACCTAACGCTCCGAGTGGATATGATAGTTGAAAGAATTCAATCTACCTTCTGCTCCAAACAGAAGAAGAAGTTAGATTTCTTGAAATCCTCCCAGAACCCAAAATCTAAAGGTTTCATGATACCATTTGTCAATATATCTAACAGGGGGTCACAGTAGAAGAAACTAAAGTTTTGAAACTTGGACCAAAGTTCTGCTTCTAAACGAGACCGAATCCTAAAAGTGTCATTTCTGATTTTGAGAGCGTAACATCGCGAGTTCCGGGTGACGCCAAGGATGAACTATGCCAACTCTGTTGCTCTAGGTTACGATCGCGGTACAATTCTTAAAAGAAAACCTAATAAATTTAAAATTCAGAGACCGATTTTGATCCTCAGAAATGACCGCTCCATAATATTAACACCAGCGGGCAAATCTGCCCAGATAGTGATTATGGATGCTGTGGATTACAATCAGAAACTCCAAGACTTCATCTCCACTTCTGGATCCCCAGTACTGCGTAAGAACCCTCTAAATTATTGGATTGCTCAAGTGCAAAGAACTACCAGGTTGACCGTTATCGCTGACGATCTCAAGAAAGCCATCAAATTACCTCCAGGTCGTCAGATCCCGAAGCTCTTCGGAAGACTTAAACATCACAAGCCCGGTAATCCACTGAGAACCATCATGTCAAGGAGGTCCGCACCGGCGTTTTGTTTAGAGAAAAAAGCACTATCCAAATTTCTGGCTAATTATCTCCCTGAATCGGACTTTATAACATCTTCCACTGTAGACGTTACCATGAAAGTCAAGCAAATTTCAATCCAACAAAGCGACATTATCGGCAGTTTGGACGTCGATTCTCTTTACCCTTAGGTACCCGTGCAGAAAGCCATCGGAACGTTAAAAGAAGTCATAACTAATTCGTCACTTTATTCCCAGGAGTCTTGCCTAGCATCTTCAAGTTAATGGACTTGGTCTCAAATTCCAGCTACTTCACTTTCCAAGAACAAATTCACAAACACATAAATGGCACTTTGTTGGGGTCATCCCTTTCAGCCGTTCTCTGGGAAGCAGTACTTCGTTCAGTTGAGCAATACACATTGCTGGCTACCCAAAATGCAGCACCAAGAAGGGCACGAGAGAGCAAAGCCAGATTTACTGGACACATCACAACAGACACAAAGATGAAACGATTGAGCTTACAGGCCCGTGCGACTTGCGGTACACGCAAATATCAATAGTTCGTGTGGCCTCCATGGCTAGCAATAACGGCCGCTACACGCCGCGGCATCGAACAAAAGAGGCTTTGGATGTGGGCTTGGGATATGTCGGTTCAGGCTGCTTCCACACGTTGCCACAGTTCATCAGGCGTAGTCGCGGGTGGTAATTGCCGGGCCACTCGGTTGCCGATGAGCGACCAGACGTGTTCGATGGGTGACATATCGGGAGAACAGGCGAGCCACGGCAGCAGTGACATCTGGTGGGCCATGAAGAATTGTTGCGCGATGCGTGCCACGTGCGGGCGCGCATTGTGATGTTGAAACGTGGCCGCTGGCAGGTCCTGAAGGTAAGGGAGGACTACAGGCTGCAAAACGTCGGAGATGTAGCGGTGGCTGTTTAGTGTACCGGCAATGCGTACCAGAGGAGTGCGGGTGTCATATCGAATTGCGCCCCAAACCATAACGCCAGGCGACGGACCGGTATGGCGATGCATAATGCAGGCGTCATACAGTCTCTCTACGCGTTGCCGCCACACGCGGATCCGACCATCGTGGTGTTGCAGGCAGAAGCGGGATTTGTCGGCGAAGACAATGGCATGCCATTCCGTAGTCCAGGTGCGGCGTTCAAAAGCGGCCCACTGCGGTCGCACTCGTCGGTGGTGTAACGTCAATGGTTATCGGAGCAATGGACGCCGTGCGACAAGTCTCCGCTCCTGTAGACGACTTTGAACGGTACGTGGTGAAACAGGTTGTTGCGCAACACACCGTAATTCCTGCGCTAACGTTCGTGATGTGGCGGTGTAATCCGTCAATGCCCTCCACACAACATGACGGTCTTCTCGCTAGGTGGTGTCCCGCGGCCGCGGCAATTGCTCACGTCGGTCCGTCCGTCCCTCCTGCACCCACCGAATCCATACTCACCTCACTGTGGCTAGATGTCGTCCCACACGGGCGCCGATGTCTCGGTACGATAAACCGCTGTCGCGATAAGCCACTATTCCTCCTCTGTCGAACTCCGAAACGTGCTGGTATGACTGCCGTATTCTGCGACGAGGCATCAGGAAGCTTCCCACGCACAGGTCCGGCAGCACGACACACTTACACTACTTACACCCAGCCTTATGTGCACCTTTTTTATAGTGCTTCTCGGTGGCGTGCCGGGCGCACATGATTAGCACATGCCCTGCAACAAGCCTATTATAAACAAACATCCGTACCTAACCTGATGCTCAGCAACTCATTCTGCCCCGCTGACTATAAGACAGTTTTATTCCGTTCTCGAATCCGAAGAGCCTTTGCAGTACTCAGATATTCTTTCTAGGTAATGCAAATTGAAACACGTTATCGAGTTGGCAACTGAGGTAGGATAGACCTCGAACCTGGTGCATCGCTACATAGAGAAAACCCGAACCAATCGTACTAATTTTTCTATGACGCAACTACGCTACTCATTTCCCTATATACCAAATGTTTCCTATCAGCTCAAGAACGCGCTCAAGAAGATGAACCTCGGTGTTGGCATGAGATTTCCGACATCTTTATATACCATTTTTAAGGGAAACACTGAGAAGTCCCCACCTTCCCATGAAGTTGGTGTTTACGCCATTCCTCTACTATATCCCGACGGCTCCAAGCGATACTACATTTGCAATGACTAAACGTTCATTTAGAATCAGAGTTAACGAACATAAACGGGACATAAAAAACGGCAAAGTAACCACGGCTCTAACCATAGAAGTCAAGTTCAAGTCCGCTGCTCCTATGGGGGATGACCTAAAGTAATTAGCTTCCAACTCCACCCCAAAATCTACTGCCATTCACGAAACTTTAGAGTCCATATCAAACAGCGAGTCGTACAATAATAGCGACTCACTGGAGTCGCTACGAGTTTGGAACCAGTTCTTGAAATAGTCATTGCCTCAAGCTTTCCTTCCATGATTCCGCGTGCTAAACGAGAATAACTCCTCGTGTATTTGAATACCTGATTAGGTTCGCATCTCTTCGTTATTGCCAACTGAAGTCACCACGTTCATATTGTTGAATCGTTCTAGTATTCAGTTTGCAGTTTGCTATCTACCTTCCTTGAAAAAGCCATCTGGTTGATGTGCGAAAGCTTGGAAACTTTTATTTTTATTCTACGCCAAGAAATTCCGGATCACTAGTATAGTTATGCTATTTAAAAACTAATTGATTTTCACCTAAACATTTTCTTCTGGAAAGAAGATTACAAAAAAGCAAAAGAATAACCCCAACAAAAATAATTGATTTTCCCCTCGATATTTCCATCAAAAAAAAAAAAACTAGAATGAAGAATACCAGATGCTTGGAATTACTAGATTTGAAATTTCTCTTTTTCATTGCATCTTCCACTCAAAAATATGTAAAGATATATGATTCCTGTGAATTAAAAATTCAAATTTCTGGAAATGGACACGAGTTATAAATACAGAAAGTTTGAAAACTTTAACTGCGATATTTGTTCAAGGCAGAGTTATCCTAAAAAGGCATTTTGTAAGCCTAATAGAAATATTCAAATCCTTGATTTGCGTGTTCAAGAATAATGAATAGATAGCAAATGAGGGGTGGGGACAATCCGCTTCTGTCATGTCTGATTTCTGCAATTAGTACGTTTAAAGAATTCCCAGTGTAGTTATTTTCCGACGTATAAGCGACGCATGACATGTAAACGACCAGACGCAATGCATGACATGTAAACAAGCAGACGCGATGCATGACGTGCAAGCGGCCCAAATTCAAAGGAAGACTTCTTTTTCTTTCTTGAAATGGGAATGAAAGGCCTAAAAAAGGAAACACTCGCTTGTAACTCTCAAATTCTCAGAATATTTCTGAAGTTTTTGAATTTTTACATTATGATTTTTCTCATTAAATGTGCAACACTCATACACTTAATTGTCTCCATGAAAATAAACGATGCTGATTAGCTCTCGCCGGGTTTACGGAAGATGAGGAGTAGAGCGCCACTATATGTTGAAAATCAGAATTTCAAAACCGCTGCTAAATTGGAATCTATAAAAGGGGGCAGCGGCTGGCCAAGTGATCAATGTTCGTGAAAGCCACAGAAAGGTCTCAGGTTCGATCCCAGGTAGGCACGAACGCTCAAGCCACTAAATATCCGCCGTGCGTCTGATGGCCACGTTAAGCCGTCGGACGTCGATATTGGCCCCTTGTTTATAAATAAGGGCGTCTTTCTACCCTTTCTAATTCGCTTCCGTGTGACTTTCCTGACGGGCACCCTGGCACAGAGCTCCTAGCTTCCTATTTCTACTTCTTGTTTAAAACCTGGAATCAGACACTACCTTCTAAAAATTCTCTACATAAAGCTCGAAATCATGTAAACGTTTTACTCATATTACTTTTCAGGTCTTAATAAACATCGCAGAAAAGTAGAATTCAGGGTCTCTAATTTTCGAAGTCATAGAACATATTTCTTCAAATCCTAAGGTAAAGAACATGGCACTATAATGCATACCTTCTGGCCATGATCTAAATATCATACCAGCTTTCAATTTTCTAGACTTTTAATGCATAGAAACGTGGTTGGTGTAACGGAAATTCATGAATTTTAACGCATAAAAACGTGGTGGGTGTAACGGAAATTTACGATTTTGACGCATAAAACTGTTGGCAGTGCAGCGGAAATTCACGACTTTTAACGCATAGAAACGTGGACGGTGTGAGGGAATCTCACGATTTTGTCGCATAGAAACGTGAACGGTGTAACGGAAATTCACGGTTTTTGGACAGTGACTTACCGGAAAAACGTTGCCTCCTCCCTCGCAAAAAATATCTTTGGGGGACTTTTTGCAAAAATCTGTTAGCTTTCATTTACCGAAAGTTTTAAATTCCATATTATTAACTAGGTTTTACTGGCATTTTATTAATTCAAATTCTTTGTAACCTACACGTACTTTTCGTAAAACCAAAACTATTGCACTTCATTACACGTAACAGAAATGTGCACGCTGTAATTAAAATGGTTGTCCTAGTTTTATTCCATTACAAAATACTACAAAACATGAATCAAAGTTAATCATATCATGGAAATTTTATTCTTTTAGAGAACTGAGGTTCTTTGAAATTTTGCATAAGCTCGTTTGTACCAGTTTTTCTAGCATTTCAGTGTATATATATATATATATATATATACAATCGTGGCCAAAAGTCCTGTACCAGTAAACCGAAAATCAATTTTTGATGTTTCAAGTCAACTTATACAGCGTAATGGCAAAGTCAAGAATACATACTATACATCATTTTAAAGGAAATGTTATGTGGAATTGAAATATTTTTACAGAATGTTATTACCAGTAATAGAAGTGAAGTTACAAGCAAAAGCACAGCGTCTAGTCATAAAAAGCAAAATATAGTGGAATTTGTGAAATTAATGTACAATGCATTTAACGTAAAATTACTCTGTACAGTACATTATTGAAGCTTGCAGGGCACTTGAAGTAACTTAGCAACAAGCAAAAACGCTTTAATATTTAATTGGATAACCACGGTTTCTAAGTAACAAAGTGCACCTTCTTGGCAGGTAACTAATGAGCTTCTCTAGATCTCTATTAGGGCTCTCACGGTGCCAAACTTGCTGTTAAATGTGGCTGTGATCATTCCACTGTCTTGCGCACCATTAAAATAGTTGTAGAAACTGGATGTGTGGGAAACAGGAAAAGAACAGGTCGACCAAGTCTGTGTACTAAACGTGATGATCGCATGTTGACTCGTCGTTCCTTAAAATAAAGTTGTAAAACAGCCACTGATTTAAGAAATGAGTGGGAGAATGAAGTAGGCATTATTGCATCTGCACGTACAGTTCGTCGTAGGCTACAAGAAAATGGACTGACTGCACGAAACGCTGCACGAAAACCTTTCCTTACTGAACAACAACGGCTCAAAAGAATTGCTTGGGTCAAAGAACACAAGACCTGGACTGTTGATGAAGGGGAAAATGTTATTTTCAGTGATAAAACAACTGTTTTTATTTCCGCTAATAATGGAAATAATTATGTACGTCGTCGGCTGGTGAAAGATATAAGGCATGCTGCACCCAGCCAAAAATCAAGCACCCACATTCGGCGATGTTATGGTCCTGTATTTCAGCCAGTGGTGTTGGCCTTCTGCACATTGTTGATCGCACATTAAATGGATCGAAATATGTGGATATTTTTGAGTCCCAACTGCTGCCATCTGCACAAGACATGGGTTTGCGGAATTTTATCTTTTAGGACGATAACGCGCCAAGTCATCGGTCAAAGTTGGTTGACGAGTGGTTTAATCGAAAAGTTATAAGAAAACTTCAGTGGCCGGCACAATCACCGGATCTTAATCCCATAAAGAACATGTGGGTGAGATTGAAGCAAAAGATCCACTAACAAGGACACACATGTAAAACAGCATTAATTGACTCTGTAAGGGCCGTATGGCACAGTGTTATCACCAACGGACAACTAGAGAACCTCATTAGTTCCATGCCACTTTGCCGCCCCGGTGGCGCAGTGGTCTAAGCGATGGCCTGTGATCATTCGTCCGAACGGGGTCCGGGTTCGAATCCCGTGAGGCATGGATGTTGTGTTTGTCTTACGGCACTGGCTCTCTCCCTTCCCTGGAACCAGTGACTCTAAATTAGGGACGGGTGACTGCTTATAGCCCATTGCGTTGCTCACGGTGGTCGTTAAACCTCCAATCAAAAAAAAAAAAAAAATGCCACTTTGTTTACTAAGAAGCCGTGGTTATCCAATTAAATATTAAAGTGTATTTTGCTTGTTGGTAAGTTATTTCAAGTGTCCTGCAAGTTTGAATAATGTACTGTACATTAATTTTACGTTAAATGCATTGTACACTAATTTCACAAATTCCACTATTTTTTGCTTTTTGTGACTAGACGCTGTACTTTTACTTGTAAATTCACTTCTAGTACTGGTAATAACATTCTGCAAAAATTTTTGAATTCAGCATGATTTTTTTAAATGATGTGTAAAATGTATTAGTGACTTTACCATTACACTGTATAAGTTGGCTTCAAGCATCAAAAATTGACCTGCGGTCTAGTGGTGCAGGACCTTTGGCCAAGATTGTATTTACACTGGCGGAAAGTAAAAACAAAACAGCACGAAGAAATTGGCGGACGATCATGAAATCTACATATGTTAATGGGGTCGAGTTTACGTAGGTGTGATGTTAATTTCGGGACCAACCGGTGAGCGCTTACGCCACAGCACGCCATAGTATGCAAATTATCGTCGGTGGTATTTAAGGAGTACGGCGAAGTGAATGTAATCAGTCGTCGGCGTACGGACACGTGCGAAGACCCTGAAGAAGCTGCAATGCCTGGACATGGAAGACGTGTACGATTTCAGCAGTTATCGGACATTGAGCGAGGTCGTCTAGTCGGACTCCGCAAGGCCGGGTGGTCGTATCGTCGTACTGCGGAGCGAATTGGACGGGAAGTATCGGTGATGGTACGGTGGCTGCGTAGATGGTCCGAGGAACATTCCCACACGAGAAGACGTGGAAACGGGAGTCACAGACGGACTGATGAGCTGACGGACTAATTGTCAAGCAGAACATCCACTGCGACGCACATCCGAGCTGCCGTTGCACCTGAGGGAACTGTGGGAACAATCCGCAACCGTCTACTGGATGCAGGACTATACGTGCACGTGTGCCACTGGCATGTGTACCTGTGACTCCAGCCCACCGTCAGAAATGGCTGCAGTGGTGTCGCCAACGTCTGCACTGGAGAACGCAATGGCGATCTGTCGTGTTCAGCGATGAAAGCAGATTCTGCTTGGGAGCCTCCGATGGCCGTATGCGTGTTCGCAGACGCACAGGGGAGCGTCTCCACCCTTCTTGCATCCGCCAGCGACACAGAGGGCCTACATCTGGTCTCCTGGTGTGGGGAGCGATCAGCTATCACTCCCGTACACAACTAGTGTTTGTACCGGGTACGTTAAACAGCACCTCCTACATCAACAGTATCATTCAGCCCGTTGTTGTGCCATTTGTAAGGTCGGTTCATCGTGGTGTTTTCCAGCAAGATAACACACGCCTTCACATGGCACGTGCAGCGGAACATGCACTTCAGGGTGTGAGACAACTTCCATGGCCTGCACGTTCACCGTATTTGTCCCCCATTGAGCACGTGTGGGATTTTATGGGACAACGACTTATCCGGTCTCCACGGCCAGCCACGACCGTCCCCGATTTACACGTCTAGGTTGAGGATGCTTGGAACTCAATACCCCAAACTTACATCTGTACGACAGAATCCATGCCAGAAAACCTGCGGTATTGAAGATGCATACATTAATATTATTAATAACATCTATGAAAATGCAAGTGCAAAGATTAGGCTGTTTGAAAATACAACACACATAAAAATTGGAAAGGGAGTGAGACAAGGTGACACCATATCTCCGAAGCTCTTTAATGCCATATTGGAGGGTGTTTTTCAGTCACTGAGCTGGGAAAACAAGGGGATAAAGATTAATGGAGATTATCTAACCCACCTTCGTTTTGCTGATGACATAGTCATTTTTGCAACTAGCCCATCAGAGCTGCAGAGTATGATCCAGGAACTTGCTGACAAGAGTAAAGAAGTGGGATTAAAAATGAACTTTCAGAAGACAAAAGTGATGTTCAATGCTTTTACAAGAAATGAAGATTTATCGATTGATGGAGAAAAGCTGGAGATAACAGACACGTACGTTTATCTTGGACAGCAGATATCAAGTGAGGGTCACATTGGTGAAGAAATTAATCGGCGTACAAAACTTGCCTGGAGAGCTTTTGGAAGAAACAGCATAATTTTCAAGAGCAATATGCCATTATGTCTTAAAAGAAAAGTGTTTGATCAATGCATCCTTCCAGTGCTTACGTATGGTGCAGAGACGTGGACCTTAACTAAAAGAGACATACAAAGGCTGCAGACAACTCAAAGCAGCATGGAGAGGTGCATGCTTGGTGTAACCAGGAGAGATAAGAAGAGGAACTCGTGGATCCGAAAAATGACAAGAGTGGAAGACATGATGATCAGAGTTAAATCCCTGAAATGGCAATGGGCTGGACATACTGCCAGAAGGACAGATCATCGATGGACAGCCGAAATTTTAGATTGGATTCCAAGGGACAGGAAAAGACCCAGAAGAAGACCACATGGGAGATGGGTGGATGAAATTCGAAAGTATGCAGGGGTGACATGGAGGAGACTGGCACAAGACAGACCGTTGTGGAGGAAACTTGGGGAGACCTTCGTCCAGCAGTGGATTGATAATGGTTGACAATGATGATGATGATGATGATATATATATATATATATATATGAATGGGAAAATGAGAATATAAGAAAGACATTCTTCAGTATGTTGCATAACACAGCGTCGAATTCGATTTTGAACTTGTTTCACTCTGTTGTGGTTCCTGAAATCCGCATATCGAGAATCAAAGGCACATATCTTTATTTTATTTCGTTTTTATGTGGATTCAGGATGCTCTTCAGATATTTGTTGCTTTGGAAATATGATAACATTGCCCGAGAGCATCAAAGAATTCAGTTTATTTAAAAAAAAGAACATGAAACTTCCTTTTCTTTTATGTCTGTCGGCGTTTTGAAAGGAGACGAAATGTAGTGTTTAGATTTCGTACCTGTATAGGTATGCTTAAATATTCTACCTTCACTCTAAATAGTAATAAAAAAATATGAGGCTTTTGATTCGATGAACTCTCGTTTCCGAGATACCAGTTTATTCGATACATCTGCACTGTTTACGTAAACGGTTCACTCCAACTCGTGAGGCGGCACTTGAACACGGTGTGCGGTCTACAACTGGCAGACCAGGTTGTAGAGCGTTAGCTAGCGTTAAATTAAAGGTCAGAATGGGTAAAACGAGGTGATGTCAGCAACTTTGAACTTAGCGTGATACATAATACACCGAAGAGATAAGACATTATGGCCACTCAACTAATATGATATCGGCCCTCCACGTGTCACCAAAACAGTTCTTACCCGGGGAAGCATGGGCGCTACAAGATTTCTAAAGATATTTTGCGGTCTCTGGTACCAACACTCTACCAGCAGATCCTTTAACTCTTGAAAGTAACGTGGTTGAGCCGCCGCATATCGGATTTGCTGTTCCAATACTAATCACAGATGCTGAGTTAGATTGATGTCTGGGGAATTTGGAGGCTAGGCAAATACCTGGGAGTCTTCCTCATATTCCGCGAACAATGCTCGAGCAATCCGGGCATTGTGGCATGGAACGTTATTCTTGTAAAGGGAAATATCATTGCCTTAAAAGGATGCACATTCTCGGCAATGATGTTTTAGTGGTAGACGTCTCAGTGTGCTGCACGTGAATGTCTGGATCCTAGATTTACCAGCAGATTAATGCTGAAAGCATCACACTTCCTCTACCAGCTTGTAATGCATATGATATCTTCATCGATCTCAATACTTTTCGATTGGGGCATGTATGAAACAGGAGCGCAAGCTGATAATCTCTCTGGTAGATAAGGAATAGAGTACCAACGAAGAAGATATGATATGCACTGATGAGCCGTTACATTGTACCCACCCCCAGCCTAGAAAAATGAGCACGGCTAGTGACCGAACGGAGGCGCAGGTCAAGTTCGCAGAGGGGTATACATACAACCCGAGGACCGGCCTTTGGTTAGAAGAGTGTTCAGAGTCAAAATTGGAAAAGCTGCCGATTTATCGAAGTTTGATAAAGGACAAATTTTGATGACACGGCCTCTCGGAACTACGATCTCGGAAACGGTGTGGCTTGTGTGTTTTTCACGTGACGCAGTAGTGAGTACGTATCAAAAGTTGTGCACAGATGGCCAAACGACGAACCGTCGTCCAGCCGTGTATCGTCAGTAAAGGGGAGTGGAGACTGTCGCACATTGTTCTCAGCGACCGCAGGGCCAAAGTACGACAAATCACCCGCATCTACAACAGTGGTGATCATGGCAATGTGTCACAGCACACAGTTTATCGCAGCCTTCGGCACATGGGCCTGCGAAGCCGTAAGTCCAGCAGGATCTCCATGCTCACTGTACGTCCTCGCCAACAGCGCATCAAACGGGCCGTGGATGGTTGGAAGAAAGTGGCCTGGTTTAACGAATCAAGATTCCTGGTACATCACGTAGACGACCGAGCGTGGATATGCCGATTAACAACGGAGGCTATGGCACCTGGAAGCACTGTTGAGCGGAAACAGTACGGTCGAGGCGGTGTTATGCTGTGGGCGAATTTTTCTTTGGACACTTTAGGCCCATTACCCCAATAGCAGAATCCCTGACAGCTGTCAGGTATCTGATTATCGTTGCGGACCAAGTTCATCCATTCATGGTAACTGTGTTCCCTGCTAGTGATAGCCATTACCAACTGGATAGTGTGCCATGTCATACTGCCAGAATCGTCAAGAAGTTGTTCGAGGAACATGCTGGTGACTTTCTGTTAATGCCCTGTCCTCCAAAGTCACCTGAGATGAACCTAATCCAACATTTGTGGTTCTACTTGGAAAAGCAGGTTCGCGCTAAATTACCGCCACCCCGAAATGTAGGATAACTGGAGGACCTGCTGTTGGCGTTATGGTATCAGATACCCCAGGATACCTATCGCCACCTCATCAAATCGATGCTTCGCCGGGTGGCCGCTGTGTTACGGGCTAAGCTGGTTCTACAGTTTATTAGGTAGGTAGTCATAATATAATAGCTCATCGATGTTATGAATACCATATTTTCATCAATCTCAATACTTCTGGTTTGGGGCACGTCTACATTACTTAATTGGATCTCTCCCGTCCAAGAACCAGTTGCATGAATCTGGGGACGAGCGTCTGTTTATAGCCTTTAGAGTTGTTCACGGTGGTCGTTAAACACCGAAATGAAAAAAAAGGAACCCATGCTTAAGGAACGCAATGACCCCTCATTGATTTTGATGTAAGGCCCAGTTTCTGCTTCAATGAAGTTGTTGGAGTTATTAAACTTCAGGTGCTTGTATCTGTTCTATTGCAGTCGACGATATGGAGATCGTTGATCCTTCTTTACCAAAGATTAGGGACTTCATGCTTCTGAATGATATGAACGAGGATGGAAGACGACAGCGATATTCCTGTACAGATATTCAGAAGGAGCTTCTTCGTACCTTCTTCGTACATACCCTGTGCCGTACCTGCCAGCAGGACGCACACGACACAAAGGCACATAGGAATCAGAATAAAACGTCTGCGTAGCTCAGTTGGTAGAGCGACTTGTTCCGGAATAAGCGGCCTCGGGTTCGAATCCCGGCGTAGACCAAAAATGACGGAGATATTAACTTCGTTATAATGGCGCCCGAACTATCCGGATGACCCGGCCGTTCAAAATCTCGCATTGGTGTGATGTTATTTCCACACCGCGAGACAGGAAAAATCAGAGAATTTCTTCTCCAGCGGTTTTTTTTTCTTTTTTTTTTTTGATTGGAGGTTTAACGACCACCGTGAGCAACTCAATGGGCTATAAGCAGTCGCCCGTCCCTAATTTAGGGTCACTGGTTCCAGGGAAGGGAGAGAGCCAGTGCCGTAAGACAAACACAACATCCATGCCTCACCGGGATTCGAACCCGGACCCCTTCGGACGAATGATCAGAGGCCAACGCCTTAGACCACTGCGCCACCGGGGCGGCTCTCCAGCGCTTCGAAAAATAAAAAATGTGTGATGTTGCATTCCACACAGCAGATTGACTGGGAGTTCTCAAGTGCACGTTCTACAGTGGATGGCTGCCTGCAACGATTCATGGTCACGGCTGACCCGTGGGCCATGCCCCCGGCCCTCTTTCGGGGGGGGGGAGATGTGATGTACCTGCCAGCAGGACGCACACGACATAAAGGCAGATAGGAATCAGAACAAATGTCTGCGTAGCTCAGTTGGTAGAGCGACTTGTTCCGGAATAAGCGGCCTCGGGTTCGAATCCCGGCGTAGACCAAAAATGACGGAGAAATTTACTTCGTTATAACCCCAATTTAGAAGTATTCAAATCGATGAAGATATTATATTCATTATATCATGCCTTCATCAATGGTTCTCGATTCCTCAACCACCAGAGTCGGCCATTCTTCAGAATAAATAGTTTTTTTTTATCCTTCAACACAAAAAAATGTCGAGCCGTTTACTAAAAAGGAAACCGAAAAAACCGTGCCTCTTAGGCTAGCTTGTCGCATATGAGATTATGCGTGGCGGCATATATTGTCGTCTCTGAGTGATTAAAGTAACGGGGCCCATTCAATAAATGAACTAAAACTTCCTTTTCAATCGGACTGATTCAGGTATGATAACATATTATTAATGCAAAGTTTCCCTATTAAAAATGTTGATTTTGCTGTTTACATTGTACTACTGTATATTCAATAGATCGGAGAGAAAAATTCATTTCGCAATGACTAGTTCAAACCAATGGCCAATATAATTTGTATTCCACCTGATCTGCCGGATATAATATTTTTTTTCCAAAGTATTAAAATGGATTTTGAAGCAGGTTTTTTTTCTTGCGAATTTTCCCAGCTTGATAGCAAAAATGACATTTTAGGTTTAAAAACTCGTCTTTAAAATGAAATGAAATTTAAAATTAATTAAGCCTAGTTTAAAATTAAACGAAATCCATTATGAATTAGGATTGCTTTTTTCTGTATTAGGTTTGGGCAATACACCATGATTTTCGCGTAAGCTTTTATTTTAATTTATCTTGGCGTACTATTACAATATGACATTTCAAAATGCCAATTTGCTAAGCAGTGTTACACGCAGTTTAAAAAAAACTACTTGCAGTTCATCACCAATGTTAAAAGAACTATTTACCGAAATTATGACATTCCGAGAAATCTCAAAGAATTTTGTAACAGACCAAAAATCGGCTGAAACAAATTTCAAGCATCAGAAACCCTGAGAGATAAAATAATATAAATACACTATATTGACAAAAGTCACCGGACACCTAGAAGAGAAACACAACATAGCATTTATTGACATACATTATTAGTACGGTGTTGGTCCACCTTTGGCCTTAATGCATGCACTGACCCTTCGAGACATGCTTACGACAAGGTTTTGGAACACAGCGATAGGTATGCGCTTCCATTCAATACATAATGCTGTCGCTAACTGTTGCTCAGTAGTAGGTCTTGGTTCCAAACGTCTTATGCGGCGCTCTAATTCATCCCATAGGTGCACTATGGGATTAAGATCAGGGCTGTGTGCTGGCCAGTCCATGCACGATACGGAATTATTATTAAACGACGCCGTGACAGTCCTTGCTTTATGGCTCGGTGCATTATCCTACGGTATCAACAACGCTCGGTTCCCTAGTATTGCCACAGAGTTGTTAAGGCAAAATTGTCCAGAATATTGAGGTATATAGACGTGTTAGTTAACAGGTTTGTCCACGATAACCATTCGGCCGTGACCATACCACGAAAAACACCCTCACACAAGCACACTTCCAACTCCAAACTTGCCAGTACGAACAGTACGCTGTGGTAAATAGCGTTCGCCCGGCTGCCGTCATACCCACACACGGCTATCAGACTGATGGATCGGTATCTGGATTCATCAGTCCATAGGACCCGTTTTCATTGATCTACGGTCCACGATAAATGTTCTTTACACTATGCTAAATGACGAGTAGCATTCCAAGTGGAGATGAAAGGCTTATGAGCAGCCGCACGACCACGGTAACTCCTGGAATGAAGTTTTATGCGAATGGTACGTGTACATACCGAGGTTCCAGCATTTTTACAACCCTATACATTGAGGTCTTGTGCAGTACTCCGTCGATTAGGTGTAACCACTCTCCTTAGGTTTCGACGTCCTCTATCACTCATTTGCTTTGGTCTGCCGGTACGTTTTGCTACTCCAGGCACGCCATGTGGCTTCCACTTATTCAGTACATCCAAAGCCGTTGACTTGGGTATGTTTAATTGCTTCTCGGTTTCTCTTAGGGACAAACCGTTAATGTAACACCCAACAATCTTTCCTTTCTGAAAGTCAGTTCTCTCCTGCCGCGACATTTTCACTCAATCTGACCGTGCGATACGATCGCGGTCGGCTGCAGGCTTGTTTTTATACCGTCTGCAGCTGTACCACTCGTCTTAATAACACAGCGGATCTGTTCATTTGCTTTGAAGGGGTGTCCGGTGAATGTTGTCAGTATAGTGCATATTGCTTATATCATTTTTGGGGAAAATATGATTAAAGTAACTTGACATCTTTCTTACACATACCAGTGAACGAAGTAGAAATTTTATTTAATACGGGGTGTATCTCCTTTAGCCCGAATTACAGCGCGTACGTATGATGTTCGGCACAGTTTCAACAATTTGGTGGAGTGCAATTACGTCTACAGCACACAGTACACCAGGCGTTCAGCAGACGGTCATTTAACTGGCTCAGATTTGACGGAAGCCGACTTTGCTCTTGGATCTGTTTTCCTAACATGTTACCCACATTCTCAATAGGATTCAGATCCGGGTTTTGTTGTGGACAGAGAAGATGGTGGAAACCATTGTCATGCTCTCTGAACCACTGCTGAGCCCATCTTGCGCAACGGACATTGTAGTCCATGAAAGATCCGTCACCTGCTGGATAAAAAATCAACTTTGCAGGATGGGCTTGATCAATGACAATGTTCAGATAATCCTTGGAGAACGCACGACCTTTCCACAATATCAGGGAACTCGTTCCGTATAAACAGAACTTGACCTACACCATGACACAACCTCCAGAACAGCAAGGTTTTGTTTACAAGACAAGCTGGGTCCAATGCTTCATGCGATCCGCCAAACTATCTTCCCACCGTCGGTACAGAACAAGGTGTACCACGACTCGTCGGACTACACGACTTTTTTCCAGCCTTTCGGTGTCCAGTCACTGTGTTCGTGCCATCTCTGCATAGGAACTTTCCGGTTCTTGGCTGAACTCAATGGTTTCCGTATAGGCATGCTACTGACAATACTCACCCTCTGCACACAGTTAGCTAAAATATGAGCCTGAAAGCTGCCTTTATTCAATGCTTCTGTCAGTTGCTGCAAACAGGAAGTCCTGTTTCTCCATCCGTACAAGCATTCTCAGACCATGGCGTTGCGTTCCTTGCAGATTATCGTCGGGCCACAGTTGCAGTTCCTTAGACAAGCAATATAGATTACTCTTTCGCTGATTAATGATCCGGGATATCTTACCTTTTGAGAAACGATGGAAAAGCAAAAGATCTTTTGGAGTTGATATCTAACCAGTTAGCTTTACTGTTTTCAGAATAGTCGCTCCAGCCAGACTGGCACCCACAATAAGCCCTTTATAGGAATCAGAAAGATCTTTTGTTTTTTCCATTGTGATCAACACTCTGACGTGCAGCAGTCGTAGATAGTTGCCCAGATAACGTAGTGAAGCACGTGACCTCATATTTTGCCCATATGTTGTATAAGAGTCGTATACGTACATCTCCAAAAAGGTTTGTAGTTCAGGAGTCGGTGTGTGTTCTTATGGTGTGGTACAAGAGAGATCAATAAGTATGAGTCAGTGGTATGCATTGCAGGAAAGCTAAGGGAACACTGAGTTCATAATTGTTTCAGAGATCAGTACCTCAATTTTTTAAATATCTCTCTGTGCTTCTGCACACATTTATTTTGCATTATGATCTTTTGGCTCCCAAAATAGCAGTAGTTCTTAGTACGATTCTGCTTCTTTAAGCGTAATTTGACGCTTCACATAGAGCATTGAGGCTCATTTGTTTCCCGCATAACTCGTCATCTTTTACACTGCTCACAAAAATAAGGGGAGCACGTGATTTTGGCGATAATAATCAAGTCAATCATGTGTCATGTTACTGAAACGTGGAAAATGCAAATTGAATGTAACGTAGATAGCAGAATCATGCATATGTTTATGCAAATCAGTGCCTGTGACGTCAGAATGCATTAATCACAGATTGGGACAAAATCGAAGGTTTTTCGGGAGGGATTCCTTAGTCTTCTGCGTTTATTGTGACATTTCGTTTCTTGAAGTCTTCCGTTCGAGCGTTGTCTCAACAGCAAGATTTACCGGAATAAGCAGCGTGGAGAGCTATTGGCGGGCTATAAGCAGGTCAGATAATAGCAGAAGCTGTTGGTGTGCCACAAAGTGTCATTACTCGACTGTGGACACGATTCTAGGAAATCGGAAATGTTCGAAGAAGGCAAGGTCGAGACCGTTCACATGAAACTAACAACACCAAGGGAAGACCGTTATCTATTTATAAAAGCTCGTCGGAACAGGCGGTAGAATGGTACTCAGCTCCAGCCAGAGTTTCTCCTGTTAAGACGATGCAGATTGTCAACTGAAGCTATCCGCAATTTCCCTCTCTATTTCTTATTCACGTAGATCAATGGTGTACGTCCTTTTAAGAGCACGACACCATATGGTCTGCTGAAACTGGGATGAGAAACAACGTGTTTGAGAACACTACAAGTGGAGTCAAGTTCTCTTCTCGGTCAAGTTGAGATTCAATCCGTAGTCTGACAACCCACGTGTTCTTATCTAGAGGAAACCCGTCATACGAAATAACCCAGCTTTTGTGCAGGGAACATCACATTACGGTGGAATCTGGGCAGGCATACGTATCAGCGTACGTACGATCTGTATATCATCCGAAACGTCAGTCTGACGGCCCGGAGATATAAAAACGAAATTTCAGACCAATTTGCATGCTGTATGCTGCAGCCGTCGGAGATTCGTTCCTTTTCATGGACTACAACGCTCGATCTCATAAAGCTCGGCTAGGGGACAACATGTTTGAAGAAGAAGGAATCGAGCGTTTGGAGTAGCCAGCGCGCTTCCGTGACTTAAATTCAATTGAGCATGCCTGGGACGTATTTGGCAAACACATTGCAGCTCGGCCGGCATTTTCGTTGACTCATCGGTAATTGTAGATTTCATTAATCGAGGAGTGGCGTAAATACCCTAAAACCTCCTCAATAACCGCATCAATTTCATGCCACACATATGTCCAGTGGTATTGGCGGTTCGAGGTCCACGTCCTACAAGGGGTCAGTTACCACCTTCAAAGAGTCGTTTTCTTTTGTTGTACAGATACGCATATTGTTGTATGGCATTAAATGACAATATTGCATAAGAATGCACTAATTTGCTCTTCCTTACTCACATTACTGCATGTTCGTTTGTGTCGTACATAAAAATAATATTTTACGTTCAACAACGTCAGTCGCACATGGTCTTCTCTTGCTCCCCTAATTCTTTTGACAGTCCAGATTGATGAGCAGGAGCCACACCATTCCCACCTAGCTCATGTGCACTATTTATATATGTCTCGTCCTTTGTGTAGGCTACGGTATAAAGTCTTTGCTTATGTTGCCGCAACTAGCGAGGCGCATACGTACCGACTACTTATGTCAGGTAAGCAGGAATTGTTCTGCGTACCCTGGCTCCTCTCTCTGCAGTTTAGAAAATATATTTTGATTTGTAATTAATTTTTACGCCGACAGCGTAGTAGCCTATACATTATTATTATATATCTTACTGTATTCAAGAAAGTTATACACTGAGGGCTCAATGAATCACAACCACCAACTTCGTAGGCATTTCTTTCTCTCTGCACCAACTGGCATGGCATAGATTCCACTACGTGCCTGTATAGTCAGGTTGGGACCTGCAGCCAAGATGTTTGTATTGCTGCTCACAGTTTTGGTATGAAGCAGGGTGATGTGTTCAGTTACTTTGTCTGGCGTTCCACAACATCACACAAATGTTAAATTCGGTTGAGATCAGGAAAGGTTAAGGACTACTCGAGATGCCTCATATCAGTACAGTGTTTGCAAATCATTCCAGCACAAGGCTGACTCGATGACAGGAAGCATTACCGTATTGGGAAAACCCATCCCTAACTAGAGAGAAATATAGTATTGTGTGGGGTGAACATGATCAGCAAACAATCCCCAGCAGTAGTCGGTGTGCATACGTTGATCCACACGCCCCAGAGGTCACACGCTGAGCCAGCTTGCTCCGTATCATAAAACCTTCATCCCTGGCCTGAATAATACAAGCTATGGATGAAGGATTCCTAGCCTCAAGCTCCTGAAGTCAAATGCGTGCTCGATCACCAGCAGAATGTAGTACATATAGCTATTCATCGGACCAGCATCCCTGCTTTCAATCTTCCGTTATCCAATTCGCATACCTGGTACAAATAGGGTCGTTTACGTCGATGAGCTGTTGTTAGAAGAGTGTGGAGTTTAAGGCGTCCGCACTTGTACCCCATCCGTGCTAGCATATGACGCACAGTTCCGAAGGATATCGTTTCTGTTTTTTTTTATGATTGGGGGTTTAACGACCACCGTGAGCAACTCAGTGGGCTATAAGCAGTCGCCCGTCACTAATTTAGGGCCACAGGTTCCAGAGAAAGTAGAGAGCCAGCGCGGTAAAACAAACATAACATCCATTCCCGATTCGAACCCGGTCCCATCTCGGACGAACGATCAGAAGCCATCGCTTAGACCACTGCGCCACCGGGATGGCTCGTTTCTGGTTTATCCATATTGTATCGGGCCGTCAATTGCGAACTGTTTTGCGCCGATTGCCATGTACAAGGCGACGCAACAATCGTTCACTTTCTTTGCAGTCTCTCTTTCGCGGCCCTTTACATTCGTGTCGCAGATCGTTTGTTTGTCCATTTTGATACAATTCAAGGTCAAATGGTGAAAAAACAACGTTACCCGTTAACTACTGACCCTCTCCGAAAATCCACAAGTGTCGCCGCTTCCGCAATGGACTCATCGATCTTTCGTGTACCCACAACTTGGCCTTTCGTGAAAACTTTCAAAATCCTTGGTTTTACCCATCACGTCCGTAACTTTGCTCTCATCTGAACCACCGACTGCTTATATACCCATCCGCCTTGTGAAATATACTCTAATCTAACCTTCCCTTTGATTTCCTGTATGAACTGTTTTTCGTTTGCTTGAAGTTTATTGTCATTAAATGTTTTTCTAAGCTTAACGCCACATACGTTCAGTGTTTCTCGTTCAGTTCTCTGAGGCAGCCTTTATAGGAGTCTTGATCAAATTTATGATTATTTAAAAGCGAGCGAAGAGTTCTATACTGCTGATTCTTAAACTACAGAGGAGATGATTCCATTCGGGTGTTATTTTGAACTACCCTTATATTGATTTGAGTGAACGTCTGCAAGGTTGGCGTGCTACTTGAGGTAACAAAGAAGGGGATTTTGATTTAAGTACTGAACTGTTTTTCGTTTGCTTGAAGTCTCTAATTACACTGGCGGAAAGTGGAAAAAGAACACCAAGAAGGAATTGGCGGACGATCATGAAATTTTCATATGTTAATGGGGTCAAGTTTACGTAGGTGTGATATTAATTTCGGGACCAACCGGTTAGCGCTTACGCCACAGCACGGCATAATATGCAAATTATCATCGGTGGTATTTAAGGAGTACGGCAAAGTGAATGTAATCAGTCGTCGGCGTACGGACATGTGCGAAGACCTTGAAGAAGCTGCAATGCCTGGACATGGAAGACGTGTACGATTTCAGCAGTTATCGGACTTTGAGCGAGCTCGTCTATTCGGACTCCGCGAGGCTGGGGGGTCGTATCGTCGTATTGCGGAGCGAATTGGATGGGAAGTATCGGTGATGGTACGGTGGCGGCGTAGATGGTCCGAGGAACATTCGCACACGAGAAGACGTGGAACCGGGAGTCACGGACGGTCTGATGAGCGTACCGATCGACGCATAAGAAGAGCGGCGTTGTTAAGCAGAACATCCACTGTGACACAAATCCGAGCTGCAGTTGCACCTGAGGTGACAGTGCAAACAATCCGCAACCGTCTACTGGATGCAGGACTACGTGCATGTGTGCCTTAGGCATGTGTACCTCTGACTCCAGCCTACCGTCAGGAACCGCTGCAGTGGTGTCGTCATCGTCTGCACTGGAAAACGCAATGGCGATCTGTCGTGTTCAGCGATGAAAGCAGATTCTGCTTGGGAGCCTCCGATGGCCGTATGCGTGTTCGCAGACGCACAGGGGAGCGTCTCCACCCTTCTTGCATCCACCAGCGACACACAGGGCCTACACCTGGTCTCCTGATGTGGGGAGCGATCAACTATCACTCCCGTACACAACTAGGGTTTGTACCCGGTACGTTAAACAGCACCTCCTACATCAAAAAGATCATTCAGCTCGTTGTTGTGCCATTTGTAAGGTCGGTCCATCGTGGTGTTTTCCAGCAAGATAACGCACGCCCACACACGGAACGTGCAACGCGACATGCACTTCAGGGTGCGAGACAACTTCCATGGCCTGCACGATCACCGGATTTGTCCCCCATTGAGCACGTGTGGGATTTTATGAGACGACGACTTATCCGGTCTCCACGGCCAGCCACGACCATCCCCGATTTACGCGTCCAGGTTGAGGATGCTTGGAACTCAATACCCCAAACTTACATCCAACATCTGTACGACAGACTCCATGCTAGAATTTCACATTGTGACGCAGTTCATGGCGGTTCAACCTCGTATTAACCATGTTACATGGAAATGTTATTTTTCAGTTTACCAACAAATACAGCTGTATTTTGCCATAATGTTTTGATCACGTTATCCTCTGTATTCCGTTATTATGCTGTGTAAATTTCGTTGGTATCAGACGTCTCCTTCTTGGTGTTCTTTTTTCACTTTCCGCCAGTGTAGTTATTTCATGCCTAGTTAACACTCTCAGTTGGAACTATTATTGAAGTTTTCCTCGTTAAACGAAAAGAAGCTCTAAATCGTAAAGCTAAGCTTTACAAACATTACAGTAAAGCTAGTAATTGAAGTTAATGTAAACTTAACACGCTCAGAGATTTAGTACTCTACAATGAAGCAAACTTAACGTTAAAATAATAGTCATTACACGTCGTAATACACTCAAATGAAGACGAGTTCCGGAGATCAATTTTTTAGCTACGCCACTTTGTAATGTATATAATATGGGAATTTATACTCTCAAATCGTATGTTCGACATTTACAAGCAGGAAAAGAGCGATGCTTTCTGTTTGATGTTGATGATATACAAGCAGGTTTTCTGTAAGATAAAAAAATAATCGTTGACAACCACATGTGGAAAATTTGACAATTTTTTCTATTTTGGGTGAAACATTTCACCAAGGTCGTTGACATAAGCTCCATAGATTTCAGTACCTCTGAGGCATCACAAATTGAACATATCAGAAAGGAAGACATCCATAATGATTGAAACTTTTATGGCTTAATAAATTTATTGACTTATGGAAATGATGTTTGGAAAATGTGAAAAGAATGAAAATTAAATATTACCAATTCTTCCTTCATTATAAAGCAAGTTGACCAAAAGGAGAAGAAATATTATTAAAGGCTTCATTAATTACGAGCCAAATGGAATAAAGCGGATGGAAAAAGTACCAAAAGCTTCCTTTATTATTAAGCAAATGGACAAAAGCTGATGAAAGACTACCACAGTCTTTCATCAAAATAAAGCAAATGGACTAAAGGGGGCGGAATACTACTAAAGTTTCCATTAATTATGCGCCAAATAGACCAAAGTGTATAACAACTATCAACGGTTTCTTTCATTACATAGCAAATGTACCAAAGAATATGAAAGACTATCAAAGGCTTCATTTATCACGAAGTAAATGTACCCAAGGGGATGAAAAACTACAAACAGCTACTTTCATTGTGAAACAAATAAACCAAAGGTGAATGAAGACTACTAAAGGCTTCCCATGAAGCAAATGGACTAAAGGCGATAATAGACAGCCGAAGGCTTCCTTCATTGTAAAGCACGTGTACCAGAGGATATGTATGCTTTCTTCATTATAAAGGAAATGGACCAAAGAGAATGAATGATTAACAAGTGCTTCTTACACTGTAAAGCAGGTGGACCAAAGCAAAAGAAAGGCTACCAAAGCTTTTAGTAATTATGAACCAAATTTATGAAACCGGATGAAAGGCTACTAAAAGCTTCCTACATTGTAAAGAAAATAGACTAAAGGCGATGATAGATTGCCGAAAGCATTGTTCACTGTAAAGCACATGGTACGAAGATTACCAAAATCTCTACTTATAAATGTAAAAGAAAGGGAGACAGAAGAAGACAAAGAAAGACATGGATAGACCATTATGATCTGTAGAGGTAGACTTGCCTAATCCTGGAAGAAAAAGAAGAGGAGTAGAAGTGATAATCTTGATCCTCAGGAAATGAAAGCAATATTCCCTATAAGTTAAAACATTCAGTATTCGCAAGTACAGTGTGCAGGATTTTTTCGGAAAACCTAACCGCCGTGACGGCGAAATAATCAATATAGGTGCATCGTGGCATTTGCCGTATAACGACAAAAGGGCGAACGAAAAAGAGCGCACGAAAAAAGGGCGAACGAAAAAAGAGCGCACGAAAAAAGGGCGCGAACGACAGAAGGGCGACACGACAAAAAGCGATGAGCCAAAAGGGCGTACGACAAAAGGGCGACACAACAAAAGGGCGAAGCGACAAAAGGGCGAATCCACGGGCGTGATATTTTTCTACTTCAACTCTAAGATTTCTGAAAGGTATTATTTCCAAAAACGGCACTAAGGTCCTTTTGAGCAAATTACATATTTCTTTGTGTATTCAAATCCCAACTGAAATCAGACGTCTCATCGTATATAGAAGGCTTTCTAAATTATGTTATTTTCAATACGGCTCCAGTGCCCTTTCAGTAAATTAAGTACTTATTTGCGTATTCAAATAATCCCAACTGAAATCAGACGTGTAATCTTTTGTACTCTAAGTGAAATCTATAGAGAAGGCATTCTAAACGATGTTTTTTCCAAAAAAGCTACTCAGCCCTTTTCTGAAATTGCCTTCTTTGTTCATTAAAAGCGAAATTTTACGCTTGCATGAAATTTTTGTGCTTCAACTGCAACCTGCAGAAATATCTAAGAGATATTTCCAAAAGGGCTCCGGAAACTTCATTTTTGTTTCATTTCTTGCTTTTAAAAGAAATATTTTCTTCAGAGCAAGAAATTCTTAGTAGTTCAACCCTTCCATGGACACGGTTTGAGCTACTTAGGATTGTCGATGAAACAAATAAAAAAATAAAAATAATTATCACACCATGCCCCGACTATTAGTATTTTGGCCTTGTTTGGATACCATTTTGACCTAGTGTTAGTTATTTAACAGTAACCCGAATTCTAGACAAAATTTCATATATTTCGTAAAAAATATACTAAGTCACGGAAATTTATTTCCTCAAATTAAAGTAAAATTCTAGCTTGGCTTACATAGAACGCCCCTTCCCTTCCGTTAAATGTTTGTGGCCAGTTGCCCTAAAGTCGTATGAACCAGCCTGAAGGTGCTGAAAAACTGCTGAAAATTTGTATGTCAGACTTCAGTTGCCTTGCAATGTACTCAAAAGACAAGCCGGTTAGGTTAACTGGGTGTTTTTGAGGTAGATAATGTTTATGCTACGCAATAATAAATATAGACAGGTTTCACGGTTATATGCCTTCTTATTGAATACACAATTTTGTGTATCAATAAGAAAGGCATATAACAGGATCTTAGGATGCATTTCGAGTACAAAAAATGTCTAATTTTAGTTAGGATTTGAGCACACAAAGACATAAGCAATTTACTCAAACAGTCCCTGGGGCCTTTTTAAAAATAATGGAAATTGGAAAGCCTTCTCTATAGGTTGGAAAGGGGAAAGCCTTCTCTATTGGAAAGCCTTCTCTATAGGTTGCATCACGGTACAATGTCACGTCTGCGCTCAACTGGGATTATAATACACCAAGAAATAAGCAATTTCCTTGAAGTCCTCAAGGGCTATTTTGGAAATAATATCTTTTTGAAAGCACTCCCTTTAGGTTATTGAAGTACAGAAAAATAAACATTTGCTTCCAGTTGGGATTTGAATATAAAATGAAATAAGCAATTTGGAAATTTATATATTCTTAACGTTTCTTGCAAATTGGTTAAATAGTTCTCCTAGTTTAGTGATTCGTTAGTCTGGTAGTCGTGTGCTGTTCTGTCGCAGCGCCTTTCTATCGCAGCGCCCTTTTGTCGTATCGCTCTTTTGTCGCATCGCTCTTTTGTGGTGCGCCTTTTTGTCGTGCTCCTTTTTGTCATGCCCTCTTTCGTCGCGTCGCCCTTTTGTCGCGTCGCCCTTTTGTCGTTCGCCCTTTTGTCGTTCGTCCTATTGACGTTCGCCCTATTGACGTTCGCCCTTTCGCCGTGCGCTCTTTCGTCGTTCGCCCTTTTGTCGTGCGCCCTTTTGTCGTGTAATCGGCATTTGTACACCTAGAGTATATTATAATTTAAATCCCTTCAGTATTGGGTCGTCATTCTCTGGAACAGAATTTAATGAATGGTTTCCGTACATGAAACTTGCGCAGAGAGTAAATACTCGTTGGTCATATGTCAAAACAGCCGCGATCTGTTCCTGCGAATGCTCATTATAAACGGATTCCACTATATTTGACTTATTTCAATAACGAAAAACATGAATGTTTTAATTGAAAGTTCTGCTCCAGAAATACGACTCTTATCAATTTGATTGCGCTAATATCTGAAAGTGCAACCTGAGTATCAGTTGAATTCGAAGCTAACTTTAATCTTGTTTGCATAGCACTGGAACAATTCGGTCGCATTGGAGCAATGCGTAGTCACTCGAATGCGCATATGAAACCTCTACAGCGTTCATATCGAATCTCTCCTGTGTTTAATACTGCTATTTCCACTTCCACGTATCCCTTTAAATACCTGATTGTTCGACTGTATGAAGCAATGATTTCCTGTTCTACGTATCTATTGGGTCGACAATAATTTAATGCTTCCGATCTTATAGACTTGTCATGTGACTTCACACGATTTCACAGCTGACAAAAGCCTTTGACTTCCATGTCTTTGTCACATTTTAGGAAATATACGCAAGAATAAACACAGTTAAACCTATTTCCCAAAACGATACTGGATGTTGATTGATTCCTGCTGTGACTCTAAAAATATATCTCTCTTTGAAGATATGAACGCATCATTCTAAAATAAGTACAGGTACAAATGTCGAAGAGAAGTGCGACAATTGGATCGTGTTTTGCAGAATTCCGAGAAAGCTAAGCATTTGTTATAAGTGGAGTGCGTCGAAATTCGGATTCAGTTCAACTTAAATTTGTCCACCTGGAGCAAGGAAGTAAGATTTCTGAAATGCTCACAAACGATTTTTAAACTTAGGTGAAATTGTAATGTAACTGACAATGATTTAAATCTAGTCAGAATAATAAATACACAGAGAATATCGAATTTGCTTTAAGTAAAAATATTAAATGGATTTTTAATGTACACTGCTCGACATGAGAAATGTATTTGTACACTGTTAAACATTTTGTAGTAGCTTGCATCCGGTATCATGGTGCAAAATTGCCTCATGTTTTTGCGTATTTCATGCACAAATATGATACAATTATTTCCCTTTGTCCTAAAGGTGGTTCAATTGGTGTAGCAGCACCAGCCTACTACAAAATGTTTAACAGTGCATTTATCGGCGCGATATGAAAATTGGTCGGTATGTATCGACATTTAGGTTATGAACTGAGGATGTTCACACATTATTAGGAAGTTTTTTGATAACAAATTACAGAAAATAAAAGAAGTTCAAGGAATTGAAACTGGCAACAGCGTGTCGGATGAACACGAAAGAAACATCTGCTGCCGTTATAATATACACTATATTGACAAAAGTCACCGGACACCTAGAAGAGAAACACAACATAACATTTATTGACATACATTAGTACGGTGTCGGTCCACTTTTGGCCTTAATGCATGCACTGACCCTTCGAGACAGGTTTTCAACAAGGTTTTGGAACACAGCAATAGGTATGCGCTTCCATTCAGTACATAATGCAACCGTTAACTGTTGCTTAGTAGGAGGCTTTGGTTCCAAATTTTTTATGCGGCGTTCTAATTCATCACATAGCTGCTCAATGGGATTAAGATCAGGGCTCACTTCTCTCCAGTCCATACTCGATTTCGATTCATCATCAAACCAAGCCATAACAGTCCTTGCTTTACGGCTCGGTGCATTATCCTGCTGGTACCAACAAGGCTCAGTTCCATAGTATTGCCACAGAGTTGGTAGGGCAGAATTGTCCAGAATATCGAGGTAGACGAGCTGGTTAATATATCTGTTCATGATAACCAATGGACTGGGACCATACCACGAAAAACACCCCCACACGAGTACACTACCAGCTCCAAACTTGATCGTAGGAACAGTACATTGCGGTAAATAGCGTTCCCCCAGCTACCGCCATACCCACACACGGCCGTCAGACTGACGAATCGTGTATCTGGATTCATCAGTCCATAGGACCCGTTTCCATTGATCTACGGCCCACGATAAATGTTCCTTACACCATGCTAAACGGCGAGTAGAATTCCGAGTGGAGATGAAAGGGTTATGAATAACGGCACGACCACGGTAACCCCTCGAATGAAGTTTTCTGCGAATGGTACATGTACATAACAAGGTTGCAGCATTTTTACTCACCTGTACACTGAGGTCTTGTGCAGTACTCCGTCGATTAGCTGTAACGACTCACCGGAGGCTTCGACGTTCTCTATCACCGATTTTATTTGGTCAGCTGCTGCTTCAGGCACGCCATGTGTCTTCCACTTATTCAGTACATACAAAGCAGTTGACTTGGGTATGTTTAAACGCCTCTCGGTTTCTCTTATGGACAACCCACTAATATAACATCCAACATTCTTTCCTTTCTCAAAGGCAGTTCTCTCCCCCCACTATATATTCAGTCAACCTCACAATGCGATATTATTGCGGTCAGCTGCAGGCTTGCTTTTACAGCGTTTGCAGCTGTACCGCGCATCTTAACAACGCAGCGGGTCCATTCATTTGCTTTTGAAGGGGTGTCCGGTGACTTTTGTCTATATAATGTATGTAGGGTTTTATTGTCTTCCAGATTTGCAGAACAAAATGAGTGACATAAAACCCGAGGAGAGCCATGTTTGTCATTGTACGCTGTATGAATTTCCCAAGGGAAACAATGCAACCATGGCTACCAATAACATTTACGCTGTTTATCCGAATGCTTTAAATATCCGCAAGTGCGAGCGTTGTTCTGCCCAATTCCGGTTGGGTAATTTTGACCTCCCTAATGCCCCTCGTGCAGGAAAACCATAGAGCTGGACAATGACCTGCTGCGTGTAGTCGTTTAAGAAGTTCCTCGTCAAACCATTCATGAATATCCCAACATCTTAATGCATCATGGTCTACTGTTCAAGAGAAGAAACATCTTAATGCATCATGGTCTACTGTTCAAGACAGATAGGGATGGTCTATGGACAAGGCGTGTGGGTTCCACACCAACTTTCACCTGACAACAAAGCCCAGCGTTCCACCATCCGCAACTCTTTGCTCAGCCGACAGGAAAAGGATCCCTTTCTTCATCGAATTGTCACTGGAGATGAAAAGTGAGTTTTTACGCGAACAACAAATGCAAAAACCAACGGCTTTCTCCAGGTCAGACACCAGTTCTTACGCCAAAACCGGGCCTACACTCCAGAAAGGGTTTGCTCTGTGTTTAGGGGACTACCGCTGGAATAGCTCACTTTGAGCTTATGGAACCCAGAGAGACCGTAAAGACAGACGTCTACTGTCAACACCTGTACCATTTGAAGTAAGGCGTTATTGTGAAACATCCAGCACTGGTCAACAGAAAAGGTGTCATCCTCCAGGGTTTGAAATAAGCTCTTACTGTAAAACATCCAGCACTGGTCAACAAAAAAGGTGTCATCCTCCAGTGTTTGAAGTAAGCTCTTACTGTAAAACATCCAGCACTGGTCAACTGAAAAGGTGTCATCCTCCAGTGTTTGAAGTAAGCTCTTACTGTACAATATCCAGCACTGGTCAACAGAAAAGGTGTCATCCTCCAGTGTTTAAAGTAAGCTCTTACTGTAAAACATCCAGCACTGGTCAACAGAAAAGGTGTCATCCTCCAGCTATTGAAGTAAGCTCTTACTGTACAATATCCAGCACTGGTCAACAGAAAAGGTGTCATCCTCCAGAGTTTGAAGTAAGCTCTTACTGTAAAACATACAGCACTGGTCAATAGAAAACGTGTCATTCTCTAGCGTTTGAAGTAAGCTCTTTCTGTAAAACATCCAGCACTGGTCAACAGAAAAGGTGTCATCCTCCAGCGTTTGAAGTAAGCTCTTACTGTAAAACATCCAGCACTGGTCAACAGAAAAGGTGTCATCCTCCAGTGTTTAAAGTAAGCTCTTACTGTAAAACATCCAGCACTGGTCAACAGAAAAGGTGTCATCCTCCAGCGTTTGAAGTAAGCTCTTACTGTAAAACATCCAGCACTGGTCAACTGAAAAGGTGTCATCCTCCAGTGTTTGAAGTAAGCTCTTACTGTACAATATCCAGCACTGGTCAACAGAAAAGGTGTCATCCCTCAGTGTTTAAAGTAAGCTCTTACTGTAAAACATCCAGCACTGGTCAACAGAAAAGGTGTCATCCTCCAGCTATTGAAGTAAGCTCTTACTGTACAATATCCAGCACTGGTCAACAGAAAAGGTGTCATCCTCCAGAGTTTGAAGTAAGCTCTTACTGTAAAACATACAGCACTGGTCAATAGAAAACGTGTCATTCTCTAGCGTTTGAAGTAAGCTCTTTCTGTAAAACATCCAGCACTGGTCAAAAGAAAAGGTGTCATCCTCCAGCGTTTGAAGTAAGCTCTTTCTGTAAAACATCCAGCACTGGTCAACAGAAAAGGTGTCATCCTCCAGCGTTTGAAATAAGCTCTTGCTGTAAAACATCCAGCACTGGTCAACAGAAAAGTTGTAGTCTTCCAGCATGACAACGCAAGACTTCACACGGCAAGACAGACCCAGCAGACGGTCAGAGAATTTGGCTGGGAAGTCCTGCCCCATCCCCCTTATTCCTCTGACATTGCACTATCTGACTATCATTTGTTCGGATGTCTGCAGCACTTTCTTAATGGAAAAGATACCACAATATTGGTAATGTCAAAACAGGGCTCTCGGACTTCTTTGCATCAGAGCCAACGTCTTTTTATAAAGTCGTCATTGAAAGTTTGATTTCACGATGGGGAACTGTGATCGATAATGATGGCGATTATATGAAGAAATTAACTCGCGCACCGAATGCTATTAAATTGAAAACAAATGCCGTCTCCTGCACGATACACTTTAATGATGAAAAAACTATGTATACAATTAAAATAAGTATATGTTTAAGAACTTTCAAAGCCACAACGGCGTCATCCTCAGAAACAATGCAGCCGTTTTTTATTCCAAATCAAGTTCAGTGGGTACAAGCATAGTTGGTGGGCGTGACTTAGCCCAAAAGTGTTCTCCAAGGAAGGGAGATAAACACGGGGGGGGGGTTCATCGTTACATCATTTTTCGCCATTGACCAATATGTGAATACTTTCATAGAAAAGTATTGATCGACGATTCTTGGGAGAATCCAGAATAATGGTATCATTCCAACATGGTAGGTAAGAACCATTTGAACAGAGTCTCAACAAAGTTGTAGCAACAGAATGCGTCCTAAGATTATACTGATGTTGGTAAATGCGGCGCCCCAAATTACGAGTGGTAGAGCTCACATAACATAAATCGAGCTCAGCAGGGTTAGTACATTTTAGTGGAACCAAATATACACCGTGACGGTTCACACATTCAACATAGACTTTGTCCTTTTTAACAGTGTTAAATAAAGTATGAGACCTTAAACCAAACTTGAGTTTGTATTTATGACATGTGTTCTTTAAGATATTACATGCAGGTGGTATATATGGAATGGATCCCACAAATTGGTAGTCACATTTATCTGCAAGCAAAGCTGTTTTCGGTCGACCAATTGATTTCTTAACAATAAAGCGATCAATCATGTGACGAGGGTAACCGAAAGTCAAGGCAAACTGTTTAATCCAGGCTGCATTGTTTCTGAGGATGACGCCGTTGTGGCGTTGAAAGTTCTTAAACATATACTTATTTTAATTGTACATAGTTTTTTATCATTAAAGTGTATCGTGCAGGGGACGGCATTTGTTTTCAATTTGATGGCAATTATAAAACTGATTAAGAAATAAATTTCTTCTGTTACACACAGTGTTTCACTTCTTTTCCAAAAACGACATTACTTTCCGGTCCTCCCAATAACAAGATCGCTTCTAAATGCAGACCTAAAACCCTGATTGGACTATGGAAAGCAGTGGAAGAGGAGTGGAATGTAACACCACTACCAATTTTAAGAAATGCCCTGTTATCTTGGAAATCTAGATGTAGATTCATAGTTCGGGGGAAGGGCTATCAGATAGAACATTTAAGAAACAAATTATTTTATTTTAAACATTAATTATATTGTTAGAAATTTGTTCTAAGAATGTGTGGACATCCTCTGCAAATGATTGGAGTTGCCGAGCCATCACGTGATAGGTGACGGTGATAACAGGGAAAAATGGCCCGACGTATTTAAGTTTGGTCATCCTCACCTAGGTGTCTACACCACTGCATTGGAGTAATCTAGGAAACGAAAGCACCTATGAGTTGTGAGAATGCCTGGGTGTCGTCACTTGGAATTCTACCAACACAACGGACACCTTTATCATAAGGCTGCGTACAACTCGTAGGTACCTTTGTCCCACCGCTACGGAAACACATCAGGATGCAACAACTCTCTGTTAGAGGTGGTGACAGTGTTTGGAGGAAGATAACGTTCGTTGCCGTAGTGGAACTGGTACAAATAAACGGATGTCCAAACCCCTCGATTGCCGTATTCCACGGTAATCCATGGCAGCTTCAAATTTTACAGATGAGGACATTAGACAGCGTATACAGCCAGTTAGACATCTGCGTATCGACACGGACTCTGAATAGCTGATAGGTTGAAGCAGGTTTGGGCTTTCTCGCCACCAGCCATTTGCGCAACTGCGACTCATGTCAACAAGTCGTCTCGCAAGAATACAATGGTGCAGTACCGGACATGCTTGGCCGGACGGATCGAACCATGTCATATTCATCGAGGAGTCTCGATAAACATGACGCCTTAAGAAGGGGAGTCTTCGTCGTCTCTAGGATGATCTTGCTGCAATTCGTGAGAGCTATAAGAATCCTCAGCTTGCTGTTGAGTTTTGGGGCGCTATCAATTTCAGCAGTCGTTCAACACTCGAGCACGTATTGCGTACAATCACTGTACAATGCCCGGCAGAACACAGTCGATATTAGCAGACAGTGCCCATAAGGTGTCCAAGTGCAGCCTTGGCCAGCTCGATCTCTAGCATTTCCGCAATAAGGAACGTGTGGAAAATCATTGGAAAACGACTTAATGTCTCTTATCGACTCCTCGCGGTGTCGACGAATTTGTGGACAAGTGTCAGCGACGCATGGGCAGAAATACCTCAGGACATCATCCGGGGATTTTTCCTCTTGATGTTATGTCGTGTTTCTGAATGTATGTCCCGGCATGGCGGGTATACGATCTACTGACTCAAGCCAAATCATACTATCTGCTCGCCCATCGTATTCATGTAATCCCCAGAAATTAAATCACGTCTTTCCCACCAACTTGTTTACACGTGTGGTAAGTTTGCTGTCATTTCGTGTATTCCTTCATGCTGCGGCATTTTCTACGTCGCGCTGAGTAACTTCCGTTTTGGTACACACGCAAGAAAACGTCCCACTGAAATAAAGAATCACAAAAAAGCGAAAACGTATTTTATCCGCAAACAGAGAAAGACCTTTGAAATGCAGCTATTGCTCATTATTTTAAGTCAGTACTGTTTGATAATACTCAAAATGATCAATCGAGTATATTTTGTATATTGCCTTGAATTCTTCTTTTATGGATGTTGCAAGAACTTAAAGCAATCAGGCAATTATTTCTCGTAGAGCTTCCACCCAGGGAAGTTTAAGACGCAGATACCTTGGCCCTATGGATTACACGCCGCATACTAGAAGCGGAAGTGAGTGAGTGCAAGCCTAAGGTCTTGACAGGAAAATTGGTGGAGAGGTAAGAACGATTATGGTTGCCAGACAGGAAAGAACGAGCTGACATCGAGGCGTAATTCCAGGTGATACTGGAGCACAGTGTACACTTCGAAAAGTAAGGAACAGGTAACCTTGTTTTAAACAGGGGTTCAATACACCGGTGCCGCCGGCTTAACGTATTATCCGAAACACGGCGAGTCTTTAGTGTTTGGAGCGATTAGGCAAAGATCAAACCCTCGACCTACACAACGACAGCTCATTGCTCATATTACTGGGCTATAGCGGGCCCCTGAAGCTATCCTGGCGCTTTTTACCTCCAACCCGTAAGAGAATCAGAGCTTCAGGAAAGTATTTGTGTTTTGTCATGAATTTGAACCCAGTGCTTTCTCCTATTTTCAAAAATTTGCTTTAAAGTTTAAAATTTTTGAAATCAAGTTTATATCTTCTAAAAAGTCTTACTAAAATATGTGAGTCTTTAACACTTCATACTTTCTCCATTAAAACGGAAAGCGAAAGAAATATGGCCGAATTTCCTTGTGACATTAGCTGGAGCAACATTGTTTTGGTCGTTTACGTTTCATGATGTTTTCTGATCCTTAACTTCAAACTGTGCGCGTGTGTAGAAAACAAGAAGCAAACTTTTTGTCTAGTGGTCTTGAAACGTTTAACCGTATTTTTAGCACGTCTTTTGTAAAAAAAGAAAGTATGTGCATATGCTATCACTTCGTCTGTCCGTTCGTCCGTCCACCTGTGGACACCATTCCTGCGTAACTGTTAATCCGATTTGAAAAACTCTTTTTGCATTAAGAAGCTTGAAATGTGAAAACGACGATCCTTAATTTCTGTTTCTTAACGATGCATAACTACGCCGCTAGAGGGCGTAAATGCAGACTACTGAATTCAAAATACATTTTATTCCATATATAATTGCTACTGAGCATCCGGGTGAAAACATTCTTTCTTTCTTCCGATGCCATTTATAATGAAGTCTGTTTTGGCACAGTTTCTTTTTTCAAATAATGCATAGTTCTTTCGCTAGGGAGTTTAAAGTTAAATTGTGATTTTACGATATCTCTGCTTTTAAAAATCTGTTTTGCAAAATTATTTTGTATCGGATAGTGCTCCTGGTATTAAATGTCGCTTTATACAATTTCTATTTTTGATAAAGAATGGTTTGGCCAGTAAATGTATTCTTTTGGTTTTTATGTATTTGCAGAAATACAGTATATCATCATCATCATCATTGTCAACCATTATCAATCCACTGCTGGACGAAGGTCTCCCCAAGTTTCCTCCACAACGGTCTGTCTTGTGCCAGTCTCCTCCATGTCACCCCTGCATACTTTCGAATTTCATCCACCCATCTCCCATGTGGTCTTCTTCTGGGTCTTTTCCTGTCCCTTGGAATCCAATCTAAAATTTCGGCTGTCCATCGATGATCTGTCCTTCTGGCAGTATGTCCAGCCCATTGCCATTTCAGGGATTTAACTCTGATCATGATGTCTTCCACTCTTGTCATTTTTCGGATCCACGAGTTCCTCTTCTTATCTCTCCTGGTTACACCAAGCATGCACCTCTCCATGGAACTTTGAGTTGTCTGCAGCCTTTGTATGTCTCTTTAGTTAAGGTCCACGTCTCCGCACCATACGTAAGCACTGGAAGGATGCATTGATCAAACACTTTTCTTTTAAGACATAATGGCATATTGCTCTTGAAAATTATGCTGTTTCTTCCAAAAGCTCTCCAGGCAAGTTTTGTACGCCGATTAATTTCTTCATCAATGTGACCCTCACTTGATATCTGCTGTCCAAGATAAACGTACGTGTCTGTTATCTCCAGCTTTTCTCCATCAATCGATAAATCTTCATTTCTTGTAAAAGCATTGAACATCACTTTTGTCTTCTGAAAGTCTCATTTTTAATCCCACTTCTTTACTCTTGTCAGCAAGTTCCTGGATCATACTCTGCAGCTCTGATGGGGTAGTTGCAAAAATGACTACGTCATCAGCAAAACGAAGGTGGGTTAGATAATCTCCATTAATCTTTATCCCCTTGTTTTCCCAGCTCAGTGACTGAAAAACACCCTCCAATGTGGCATTAAAGAGCTTCGG
Organism: Macrothele yani; assembly: GCA_039090855.1. NCBI lineage: Eukaryota > Metazoa > Arthropoda > Arachnida > Araneae > Macrothelidae > Macrothele > Macrothele yani. Next base: position 99,007,174 of record CM077011.1, read on the forward strand.
AGATATGGTGTCCCCTTGTCTCACTCCTTTTCCAATTTTTATGTGTGTTGTATTTTCAAACAGCCGAATCTTTGCACTTGCATTTTCATAGATGTTATTAATAATATTAATGTATGCATCTTCAATACCGCAGGTTTTCAGAGCCATTGTAACTGCTGATGGTTTCACCGAATCAAAGGCTTTTTCATAATCGATAAAAGCCATGCACAATGGAAGTTCATATTCCCTCGCTCTTTCAATTAGTTCTCTCAGCACGTGGATATGATCTATTGTGCTGTAGCCACTCCTGAATCCAGCTTGTTCTCTCGGTTGAGCCATGTCCAGTGTTACCTTCAAGCGGTGTGAAAGAACTTTAGTGAAGATTTTATAAACTACTGATAGGAGGCTGATAGGTCTGTAGTTTCCAAGATCCTCAATGTCGCCTTTCTTATGTAGCAGGATCATTGTAGCGGTGTTCCAATCCTCAGGAATCTTTCCTTTATTAAGGCATCGAGTGAAAATTTGGGCGAGTACTGTTTCGATTTCTCCACTTGCTTCTTGTATGATGTCTACAGTAATTCCATCTTCTCCTGGAGCTTTTCCTCGCTTCATGTTCTTGATTGCATGTGCAACTTCTGCTGGAAGGACAGGAGGAACTCTGGTACTGGTACCTTTCATGATGTCTGGAGTGCATATATCATCCCTTTCATATAATTTGGAGTAGAAATCTTTCACTCTTGTCAAAATTTCGCCTTTATTTCTTGTTACAGAACCATCTTCTTTTCTCAGTGCCATAATCTGTTTTCTTCCCTTACTGAGATGTCCCTTTGCTATCTTTAGGCTTTGGTTGTTTTCAATTGCTTTCCTCACTAGTTCACAGTTGAATTTCCTTACGTCTTCAGTGATACTTTTTCTTACTGTCTTGCATAGCTCTATATATTCCACTTTGGAAGTCACATCTTCTTTAGTTGTCCTCATCTCTCTTCTTTTTTGCATCAACATTTTGGTTTTTACTGATAATTTGTTCACATACAACTTGTTCTTAGACCCAGCTAATTTTGTTGCTGTTTCCATAAGAGCTTTGGTTACTTTTCTGTTAACTTCAGAGATGTCCACTTCTTCCGATGTTAGGCCTTCTAAAGCAGAGAACCTGTTCTTCAGTTCTAACTTGAAGGTATTATGGTGTTTTTAAGGTTGGTTATGTCAATAGATTTTGTTTGTCCTATGAGCTTGCCACGTTCAAGTTTAGTGTTGAGGTGCATCTTACATCTCACCAATCTATGGTCACTACCTGTGTTGAACTTGTTTAGCACACTGCAGTCTTCTATGACGAATTTTTTGTTACACATAATAAAATCAATTTCACTTGTCGTCCCATTTGGATGTCTCCATGTCCATTTCCTGTGTGGCTTTTTTCTTGAAGAAGGAGTTCAAGATAAAAAACCCTTCTGCCTCTGCAAACTCAACGAGAGTATTTCCACGCTGGTTTCTGTTGCCATGACCGAATTTACCTACTGAAGTTTTCATTCTGTTGCCGTTGCCCTATTTTTGCATTGAAATCTCCCATAATTATCTTCAAATGCTGCTTACCTTTATTATTTAGATGACAAATTTCCTCATAAAATTCTTCAATTTCTTCTTCAGGATGACTTGTGGTGGGTGCATAAGTTTGAATAATCTGAGCCTGGTATCTTTTCGAGAGTTGGATAACAAGTCGTGCAGCTCTGTCAGAGGAACTTTCAACTTCTACAACTTTGTCCTTCAGTTTCTTGTTTATTATAAATCCAACACCACTAGTTCTGCCAGTATCTGTCCCACGATAGTAGAAGAGATGTCCACTTTTCAGTTCGATGAGATCTTCTCCTTTTCTCCTTACCTCACTTAGCCCCACGATGTCCCACTTGATCCTTTGTAGTTCCTCTTCCAATTCAAGAAGCCTTGAATCAGAAGATAGGGAGCGTCCATTGTAAGTAGCCAAGGTCAGCATCAGATGGCAGCCTAGTCCGGTCCTCCGGGGATTCTTAGCACCCTCTGCCTTCATGTCGCACTGGCCGCTGCCTTGGCCAGGTACATTCCAGCTGCCGGAGACTGAGGGCCAAGATTTAAGTTGTGGAATCATTTTGGAGGGGTTTGGCCATAACTCACCACGCTGGCCAAGCGGGTTGGTGAGTGTGGGATAGCATTTCCTCTGATCCCGATGGTATAGTTATACCGCTATGGGCGGTCGTCAGAGCCCCTTTAGTGGGAACAGGATGCACCACGAGAAGGCGGGGTTGACATTTGTCAAGGAGAGGCTGTGATGTTACGCATCACCTGACCTTACATCCAGTATATACCAACAAGTAATTTACATACAGTATATACCAACAAGTAATTGGACACCCCTGCAATCGACGATATCTGCAGTCCTGATACACGTCACGGCCGCCGCCGTTAAATATTGTGTGGGAAACAACAACGCAAACAGTCGCATGCAAGATGCCATGCAGTTCGGAGCTCTCTGATTTCGAGAAAGGTGTAATCGTCGGGTATCAGAGAAATGGTCGATCAATACGTGACATATCCAGCTAGTTGAAGTACCGAAAATCGACAGTGGCCTATGTGATTGGCAAGTGGAAGATGATAGGCGACTGTCGGAATGTGCTTCGACCCAGCAGACCCGCAAAACTGGGAGTTAGAGACCGACGGGTGCTGACCAGAGAAATTCGGAAGAATCGCACCAAATCGATGGGCCACATCTGCGAGGAATTTCAACAGGCATCCGGGAGTGTTGTTTTGATGAATACCATCCGTAAGGAATCCCATCTGCTCGGTTATCATGGACGTGCTGCCGCCACAAGCCTTTGATCACCAAGTCTAATAGCGCTGCTCGGCTACCGTGGTGCAAAGAAAGTCGACAGTGGACCGTTGATCAGTGGAAACAGGTTATCTGGAGCGACGAATCAAGGTCCACCCTCTACCGTTCGGATGGCAGGGTCTGGGTTTGACGTCTGCCTGGAGAACGCCTCCTGCCGGAATGTATTGTGCCAACTGTGAAGTTCGGCGGCGGTGGAATTATGCTATGGGGGTGTTTCTCCTAGTATGGCACGGGACCCTTGGTCGCCATTCCTGGTAGACTCAACGCCGTGACCTGTTGCACCATTTTGGATGACCATGCGCTTTCTACGTTGTGGCAGCTTTACGGGGTGGACTCATGTTACTTTCAGGATGACAATGCCACTTGTAATGTTGCGAGGCCCACCATGGCTTGGTATGGTGAAAATGGGGTTAATCGAATGGACTGGCCTGCGCAGAGCCCGGACCTTAACCCTATCGAGCACCTCTGGGACGAGTTGGAGAGTCGACTTAAGGGGTGCCCCCACAGTCGGATATCCGTGAAGGAACGACCTGTCTTCTCCAAGCCGAGTGGAAGAAAATACCGCTAACCGTCGTACAGCGCCTGGTTGAGAGTATGCCCCGGAGGGTCGCAGCTGTAATCGCCGCTCGTGGAGGCCCACCAACCATTGAAGGTGAATAAACTTCGTTTTCTTTTGCTATCACAGGTGTACAATTACTTGTTGGTAGATAGTGTATCTACGATTCTGGAAATTCGATTTAAAAAGATTCTTCAGTAGTCAGACACTGCTCACCACGAAAGACGTTTTGAGAATACCTTATTCTTAAAGTAGTGCAGAGTTTGTCTGCCAGGGGACGTAGGTATACATATCTCATTTTTGTTGATATCTCTACTTCTAACAGTCCCAATTCAAATTTTTTTCTTTATCAGAGAGCGTTTTTTATGCAATAGTTCTTGCATGCAATTCAAAATTGTTTCTGACTAACAAGTGCGCCACTAGAGGGCATAAGTTCACGCTTCCATTTGCAGCACATTAGCAGTAATATCTGCGCATCTAAACACCCGATTGAAAAAATCCTTTTCTCGGTCAGGTACTACCAACTGCCAATACAAATTGTGTATATTTACGGCCTGAAATAGTGTACAGTTTCCCCGGTAGGAGACGCAAATATCCAATCTGTTTTTGTCAGTATCTCTGCTTCTGAAAGTCCGATTTAAAATATCCTTGAATGCCGTATATCATTCACTTCTTGAAACACTTTGTTTGTCGGTTTTTATAGGTCACGATTCTGGCGCTAGATGGGGTTAGTGAGTAATTTCAGTTTGATGCTGTTTCTCCGATTCTAAAAACTATATTGTAAATTTTTTTATTTTTAATTATGACGAAGTAAATTTCTCCATCAATTTTATGCCAGGGGAGGGGGGGAGATTCTAACCGCCACTCTCGGCTCCGGAGCGCCGAGTGCTATCCACTATACTACACTGCCAAGTGCTCTCACTGTTATCTGCCTTTATCTCACGTCACAAATGTGTGTCATTCGCTACAATAAAGATGGGAAGTAATATGTTTTTTAATGATACGCAGTTTTCCCACTACGGGTCTGAAATTTCTAATCTCTTTCTCTCTATCTCTGCTTCTAGGATACCTATTTATAAAATTCAGTTTCCTTTCCATAGCTTTTCGCACATTTTCAACTTTTCTATTATTAAAAATTCTTCTGTTAGGTGGCGTAAAGTTATATCATGTTTTCTCTTCTATTTATTTTAACTGCTCCATTTTAAAATCTCTGTATCTCTGATATCTTCCTTCATCAACGTGAAACATTTTGTGCACATTGTTACTTTTCCTAACACATTTCGCAGCCGTAGTGGAAAAAAGTAGCTGTTTCTATTTCTGGATGTTTTATTAATCATAGAAATCCGGTTGATTGTTTTTAGCATGTCTTTTATAAAACAGATCGTGCTTATGTTTTCGATTTGTCCGTCCGTTCGTTCGTTTGTAGACACCATATCTCTACAACTATTAGTCCGATTCCAAAAATTCTTTTTTGCATCAGGAAGCTTGAAATGTGCGAATGATGATTCTTTTTTTTTTCTTTTTTTTTTTTTTTTTAAAAACGCACAATTTCGCCGCTGAAGGGTGTAAATGATGATGATATTGAATTCAAAATACATTGTATTCCGTATATTAGCTTCTGAACATTCGACTGAAAAAAATCATTTTACTTTTCATTTCCATTTATGCCGAAGACTACTTTATGTGTAGCCACTTTTTCAAGTTACGCATATATTTCCGCTAGAGGGCGTAAAGGTTAATTGCGTTTTCCCGATATTTCTGCTTCTAAAGCTCGGATTTGAAATATTCTTTCTGCAGCGGATACAGCTCCTGATGAGAACGCGTTTGCGTACAATTTCTAATTTTTGGTAAAAAATGGTTTGTCCACCAGGAGACGTAAGTCTTAATTTTACCTTCTTAGACACTTGAAGCAAAATCTGAGCTTCTAAAATATCGATTGAAAAAATTCTTTCGTGGACCGATACCACTCACGTTGATAAATGCTTTCTGAGTATTTTCTTCTTAAAATAATGCGGGGCTTCTCCCCGACGGGGCGTAGATTTTTATCTTATTTCGGTCAATATCTCTGCTTCTAAGAGACCTATTTGAAAAATTCCTTCTTTGTTGGATAGAGTCTCCGGTTAGAAATGTGTTTCATATATTTCAAAAATTTCAAGCAATTCATAGAGTTTTCGCTAGGGGTGTAAAGTCAAATTGGTTTTCCCCGATATCACTGCTTCTAAGCCTCCGATTGGAAAAATGCTTTCTGCACCGGATATAGCTCCTGATGGAAAATGCTTTGCATATAATTTCTAACACTTGGTAAAGAATGAGTTGGCCACCAGGGAGCATAAGTGTTAGTTTCTGCTACCAATGCACTTGCAGCAAAATCTGACCTTCTAAAATTTCGACTGAAATAATTCTTTCGTGGACCGAGACAACTCACATCGATAAAACTTTTCGGAATATTTTCTTCTTAAACTAATGCACGGATACTCCTCCAGAGGCCGTAGATATATATCTTACTTTTGTCAATATCTCTGCTTCTAAAACTCCGATTTGAAAAATTGCTTCTTTGTTGGAGAGCGTTTCCACTGAAAATTGTTTCTCATATAATTTCAAATTTTTTAACCTACAAGTCTGCCACCAGATGGCGTAAGCTCACGTTTTCGTATTCAGCTATATATCTTCGGGATTAAAAACCTGATGAAGTACTTTTTTCTTCGGTCAGATATTACTAACCATGAAAACTCTGTGCGTATTTTTTCCTACAGAAAGGAAATATTTCATATTTCTTTCCTACAGAAAGAAAATACGCACACAGTATCTTTTCTACAGAAAATACGCACACTTCTCTGTGTGCGTATTTTTCTTTCCGTACAATTTCGTCGCTAGGAGGCGCAAATGCTTAATCTGTTTCTTTTAATATCTCTACTTCGTATTTGATAAGTTATTTTTCCTTTGCATAGCTTTTTCTATGAAGAATATTTTTCGCCTATTTTCCACTTTTCCATTTATTCTTCCGCTAGCAAACGTAAACTTATGCTTCATTTTCTATATTTCTTCTTTTAACTCCATTTGAAAATTTCTTTCTCTCTAATACCTTCCTTGTGCTATGAGAAACTTTTTGTGTTGCTAATTTTCGTAACATGCTTTTTAGCCGCTGGTGGAACTAAGTAGATGTTTCTATTCGTGGTTGCTTTTATCGATTATAGAAGCCATTTGATCGCTTTCCTAACCAGTTAATTTGAATAACTCTGATCAATTTAGTTCACGTCAGAACAGATTCAAAAAACGTGCTCATTACAACCGAAAATTCGATGTCATATTTCTTGGTTTTTTTTTTTTTTGGAACTGGTTCCATTGATTATGAATGACTAAAATATTTTATTCGTCTACATTCGAAAGATGTGCTCATTACAACCGAAGATTCTGCATCACTTTCCTTGTTTATGTACTGCATATGGACCAAAACGCTTCCTAGAAAGAGGAATTTTTGTTAAACATTTATGCTTTCTTTAAATGAACATAATGTGGGGAAAACGATCTTACGTTTATGTTACCACGGCATTTTACGTGAGAAGATACAGCAATAAATTGTTCGTAAAGTATCCCGGTAAAAAATACCTTCGTAGTTGAATCTCCGATGTAACTGTCTAAAGAATTTTAAGATGCACTCGTTAACAATTTCCATACGAGTTTCTTATCTGCAGTTTCTGTTTTGGAAAAAGAGAAGCGCAAAACACTTTGTGGAATTTAATTTTATGAGACAGAAAATGCAAAACAGTTCCTGAGGGTAAAACAGCACATTCCACCTTTATTGTTTTTGCAGCCACATTTTTATTTAGCATCGTAACAACAGTTCTTGGGTATCTTGCCTAATCAAGAAAAACAATGCTCTCTCTTCTTTAAATTTAGTAGAAGCTAAGCCACAGGATATAATAAGTACTTTTTTATCTTCAGTTATTATATGTACTAAATTAATAATTCTGTCAAATGATATCTAATACATTTTTGAAGCGGTAAGATAAATCTAAATCTAACGCCGGGTCATCGGGTATAATGAGCACTTGTTTTAACTCAAACGAATATGTGCTTTAAAAAATGAAATACGAAGGGTGATCAAAAAGTATCGAGACTGTGTGCATAACTATTAAATGGAGCAGCGGAGCAAAATGTCGTTTGGCAAGCTGTGACCCAGGAACCTACTGCAAGTGTGCCTGCAGAGAGAACGCACTCGGCGCAGCGTCTTTTGTGCTGTGGCCAGTTATTTAGAAACTAGTATAATCGGCGTGTCGCGTTAACGATGTCTAAGAAAGTTGAGCAACGCATCTGCGTCAAATTCTGTAGGAAACTTGAAGGTTCTTCTTGCAAAGAAACTTTTAACATGTTACTGAGTGTGAGAACTGCATGAGTCATCCACGAGTGTACGACTGTGGCAAACGTTTCAAAAAATGGCTGTTAAAGTATCCCAAATGACGATCATTGTTGAAGGCCGTCAACAATCAGGAATGAAGGAAACGTCCAAATTGTTCGTTCAGCTGTGAGGCAAAATCGCAGAATTACTATCAGAGAACTTGTTGATATATTATAGGGCGTTAACAACGAAACTGAAACACATGGGTTTAGGACACAACAATTTATTAGTACGGTATATGGCCTCCTTCGGAGGCCAATACAGTTGCAGTTCGTCCTCGGAAGGATCCTGTACAGTGGCCAGAGAAATTTGAAGCCATTCCTTTTGGAGAAAAGTGGCTTGTTTACGACGTCATGCTGGTGGAGGAAATCGTTTACTGACTCGCTCCTCCAGAACACCCCAGAGTGGTTCAATATTGTTCAAGTTGGGTGACTGTGCATTCCATGACAGATGTTCAACCTCACTTTCATGCTCAGTAAACAACTCTTCCACCAGTTTGGCTCTGTGTATCGGTGCGTTTTCATTCTGTACACGGTACCGCCGTCAGGATACAATGTTTAAACCACTGGGTGCGCCTGGTCCTCCAGAATTGTCCGATAATCCTTGGTAGTGATGTGCCCCGCAAGAACTATCAACGGGCCGACAGGCTGCCTCGATATTGCTGCCCGAACCATCACCGATCCACCTCCGTGTTTCAATGTGGCCAGTAAACAGTCTGGGTGGTGTGCCTGTGAGGGATGTGTCCACACGTAAACTCTTCCAGTTGTGGGAAAGACAGTGAAGGACGATTCATCGGAGTAAAATACACATTTCGCCTTGTCCAACATCCACGATTTGCTCTCATGGCACAATTGGTGATCCAGGGTTAACCGACGTTTGACATTCACACTGGTGATCCAGGGTTTGGCGATAGCAACACGATTGCGAATGTTGACCCAGTGAAGCTCCCGACGAACAGTTTTGATGGAAATAGGTGAGTCGCGGTGCGTATTCAACTCTGCGTTGATTTGGGCAGCTGTGGTTTTAGGTTTTTTAGCTACCATCCATGTTAGCACCCGGACGTCTCTGTCAGGCAGCTTCCTCTTACCACGAGAGTTACTCGGGTATCGTTCACTTGATCGAAAGGTCACTTGACCGAAAATCACTTGATCGAAAGGAATATTTCACCGAAAGGTCACTTCACCTAAAAGTTCATTTCATCGGAAGGACATTTGATCGAAAAGTTCATTTCATCGAAGGATTACTTTACCTACAATATCATTATATCGAAATATCATTTCATCGAAAGAACATTTGATCGATAAGTTCATTTCATCGAAGAATTACTTTACCTAAAAGATCATTATATCGAAAGATCATTTTCATCGACATTTGATCGAAAAGTTTATTTCATCGAAGGATAACTTTACCTAAAAGATTATTAAATCTAAAGATAATTTCATCGAAAAGACATTTGATCGAAGGATTACTTTACCTAAAATATCATTATATCGAAAGCACATTTGATCGAAAAGTACATTTCATCGAAGGATTACTTTACCTAAAAGATCATTTCATCGAAAGGACATTTGATCAAAAAGTACATTTCATCAAAGGATTACTTTACCTAAAAGATCATTATATATCGAGAGATCATTTCATTGAAAGGACATTTGATCGAAAAGTTCATTTCATCGAAGGATTACTTTACCTAAAAGATCATTATATCGGAAGGACGTTTGATCGAAAAGTACATTTCATCGAAGGATTACTTTACCTAAAAGATCATTATATCGAAAGATCACTTCATCGAAAAGACATTTGATCGAAAAGTTTATTTCATCGAAGGATTACTTTACCTAAAAATCATTATATCAAAAGATCATTTCACCGAACGGTCAGTTTATCGAAAATTTTAAATTTTGTTGTTAGAGATCTGTTAGGGTGTGGTGTGGGTTTTTGAAAAACTGGCCACCTAAACATTATCGGATTGTATAAAAAGTACACTTTTAATTTCTATCAAACATATCCCCTTAAGTAGGTTTTTCGAAATATAACATTAATTATAAGACCTAGATCTGTGCCTTTTTGTCAAGTTTTAATCCTCCGAGATCATATTTATAAGGGTTACATAGCAAATCAAGTAAATAATGATACACTTTTACTCAACCACAAAACATTTATTTTTTGACTGTAGGCCTAGATACAGGCCATTTTAATAGATTTTAACCTTGCTCATATTCATAAGCATTACATAAAATGTAAAGTAACTTTTTAAGTAAACCTTATGAACATGAGTTCGCACGATTAAAATTGGATAAAAAGGCCTAAGCCAAGGCCTAGGGACTTAAAATTGATTTTTTTGCCTGAGAAAATGTGCAACGTTATTAATTTTACTTTTTATGTGAACTTTATGAGCATGAATGGAATACGGGATTGCACCATACAATACAAATTTTGAAGATAGCAATCCGTGTTTGGTGTAAATATGAGAAGGATTAAAATAATGTACATGATTAAAATTTGCTAAAAAGGTCCAAGCCGAGCCCTGTTGTCTTAAAAAAAAGATTTGTCTTAAAACTAAATCTCTGCTGTCTCTGTGACACGGAGAAATCAAAAATGCAATTTCAGTACAATCCCCTAATGTTTCGGTGGTCTGTTTGCCGAACTTGCACCACGCTTCAACAGATCCTGTAACGAAATCCAAAATTTTCGATAAGCTGCCCCTTCAGTGAAGTGACTTTTCGATGAAATGAACTTTTAGGTAAAGAGACCTTTCGGTGAAATGAACTTTTCTATCAAGTGACCCTTCGATAAAACGTACCTTTCGGTCAAGTGACCCTTCGGTGAAGTAAACGTCGGGCAAATGAACCACACCCGAGTAACTCCTATCGGATGTGGTTCTTCCCTCTTGCTGGTATGCCGACATGACCCTGGATACCGTGGCTCGCGATACACCAGAAAGACTTGCTGTCTTGGTGGCAGATGCACCAGCAAGACGCTCACCAACAATCTGCCATCTTTGAAATTCCGATATGTCTCCCATTATGTTGTGTGAATCGCAGTTCTTGACGTCCAGTTGTGCTACCGCTTTGCTAATGCAACCTTCACACCTTGCTCTCGTTCATAGACTGCGCAATAGATACAGGCTGGCCACCATGCAGGTAGTGCGTACAGCGGCGTGACACGTGGGGTACTATTTGCGTATGCTTTTCAGTTTCGTTGTACGCTCTCTGTGGGCCTTAGTTTTGAATTAGTACAGGCAATGCTTACTGAATATTTGAAGATGAGACGTGTGTGTATAGAATTTTTTTCCAAAAGTCTTCTCAGATGAATAAAAGGAAACTCCAGTATCTGCAGTCATAACGTTTGTACCAGTCGTACACACGTGGACGTCTCACGCTGTCTTCACCATACGCTCTCAGTAACTCGTCATACGTTTATTTACAAGAATCCCCAAGTTTCTCGCAGAATTTGACACAAATGCGTTGCTCAGCTTTTTCAGACATTGTTAATGCGAGAGGCCGATGAGACTAAACTCTAAACAACTGGCTACAGCACAAAGGGCGCTGCGCCGATAGCGTTCTCTCGGCACTCGCATGTGCAGTAGGTTTCAAGGTGACAGCCTGCGAAACGACATTCTGCTCTATTTAACAGTTATGCTGGATACTTTCTGATCACCGCTCGTAATGATCGAAAGTTTATTTACATTAGAAATATAATCAACGGTAATCATAAATTGTTATCTTTCGTTAGTTTAAAATAAGCACCATTGTTTGGGGCTAAAAACACCGGGTCTTATTGCAACAAAAAAAAAAAAAAAAAAAAAAATCTAGTTTTTCTGTCGTGCGTAGAATGCAGCGCTTACCCCGAAATTTTTCTGTGAATAACTGCTCATCAAACAGCAAAGCTTGGGCGTGATTTCATTCTCACAGTAAGTAGGTAATTTCCTACAATTTTTGAACCATAGGTTTATCTCTGCAAGGTTATTGTGAATGAGAGGAAGATTTATCACCGCTATTTTTCCCAGTGACGTGATTTTCCAGTTTTCTTAGCAAACTTCATTGAGCAAAAGATTTGGATTACATCGAAATCTATCAAAAATACCGAATTCAGCGTTATGCTATCAAATTTAATGTTAATGAGAAACGGACTGATCATCAGATCTTAATGTACATAGGCCGTTCCATAAAAACGGAGAGTAATTGTTTTGAGTTGGCAACAGTGCGAAGGGGAAAATAATCACGAAGACGACTTATTGAATTAAGGAATTATCAATGGCAACAGTTATTACCCGTGGCAGACGGTTCTGCGTTTGTTATTGCGCAGTTGCTTAAGGCACGTCTGCATTTCGCCATACAGTTATGGAGGTGAATGATTCAGAGTTAAGAAGTGAAATACGTTGTGCGATAAAATTTTGCTATCGTTGGGGTAAAGCGGCTCCAGAAATAGTTGATTTAATGAAAAAAGCTTACAAAGATAAATGTTCGGGTGAGTCAACGATTTTTAGATGGCACCATGATTTCAAAAACGGGCGTTTGTCGGCAGAACTCGCTCCTAGGCCTGGTCGACCTCAAAGTGTTGTTATGGAGAGTATTGCTAACATTGTTTGGGCAATCCTAGAAGATCGACGAATGACGTGTGAAGACATAGCGGCGTTAACTAATATTTCAAAAACGTCGGCTTTCTGCATTCTACGCGACAAATTACTTCTGCATCGAGTGTGTTCCAGATGGGTACCTCATCACCTGACGAGAGAACAATTGTTAGCCAGAGTTCAGGTTTATCATGAGTAGAAACAAATGATTGCAAGAGATCCAACTTTGTAAACACAATAATAACTGCCGATGAAACATCGGTCCACAATTTCGACCCCCTCACGAAGCGCTCAACGAATGTCTAAAAACACACAGGCTCGCCTCCTCCGAAAAAGATTCGACAAACCACATCACATCAGCTGGGAAGGTGATGACGATAGTTTTCTTTGATCATCAAGGTGTAGTCTACCAGCGTGCCGTTCCTCCACTAATTACTGTCACTGCTGAATATTACACTTCAGTCTTGAAGCATCTGTGACGACACATATCGATTAAGCGACCGGAACAGGTAGGCAAGTGGACCCTACACCATGATAACGCCGCCCCCCCCCCCATATGGCTGCTTGTGTTCAACAGTTTTTTACGAAATGCGGTATTGAAATGATGTCACACCCTGCCTACTGTCCTGAGCTGGCCCCGTGTGATTTCTGGTTGTTTCCTAGAATGAAGAAGAAGTTCCGTGGTGCAACATTCAACACAGATGCTAACCTTTTTCAAGCTGTACAGGGGTCGCTAAAGCAGCTTCGGCACATGCTTTGAAAAGGGGACTGAACGATTGGACCGTTGCATATCATCTGAGGAAAGATAGTTTGAGAAAGAATAACATACATTTTACTGTACTTATATTTCTCTGAGTTTTTATGGAACGGCCGTTGTATTAACACATTTTCATTAATGGAACTCGTAATGCACCATAATTGTTTACAAAAGTATTAATTTAAAATTAATGCACATACCGGCCAGTGAGTAAAAATCTTTTACACAATATATTATACAATATTTATTAGTTTATACAATATTTATAAGTGTATACAATATTATACTTTTATACAATATTTATACTTTTATGCAATACTAGCTTTACTACCCCGACTTTGCCCAGGATTTATGCTTATTAATTTCATATTCCCTTATATGTCACTGAAAAAATCGGGGAAAAAAATTGATGCTTGCAAAAAAGAAAAAAGCTGATTTCACGAATTCTGTCATTACAAATTATTTATTCCTAGTATGATTATTTCAGCGCTTGGCCGTACACAACATTTTTGGTTTCTCCTTCATCTGCGACAATATAAAATTTTGTTGGATCCTTTGTTCTTGACATTCCAACATACAGCTCTCCATGTGAGAAGCATCAAATGCATCACGTGTTTTCAGTTTCAGACGTCTTTGAGGAGCGAATCTTTGGGATAAAAAAGTTAAAAACGTATCTTTGTGAAATGAAACTGGCTGAAATTTTAATTTACACCATAAATCGTTAATAGGAACACTACCTCCAAATTTCGCCTGAATCGGTAAATAACTTTTTAAATTAGCCGTCAAAATTTCATTAACTGTTTCTGCGTATATATTTCTGTTTACCGATGAATTAAAAATTCCATGCCTATTTCTTAAAGTTTTGACCAGATTCCGGTGAAATTTTGAGGGACTCCTGTTATTACCAGTTCTTGGTGTTGATAAAAATTTCTGCCCGTTTCGTTAAGATTTCGCAAAGTTCGTTTTTGCATTTTTTTATGCACAGTTCTCAAAGACTAGAAATACCTGTTGATGTGCCGCTGCAATGAATGCAGTCACGTGCTTTCAGATAACGATGACTTAGCAAACGACGCTGGCTTTATTGATTAGGTTATTAATTTAATTCATAACTCGCGAACGGAACAACGTAGAGATCTTAAAAAAAGTTGCGTTGACCTAGAAATTCCAGTATTAAGAAACGATGCAAATTTCACGATGCCACATTTCGGCGATCGAGTGTTTTTGATGCTTCAGAAAAACAGACGTTTTGGGTTTCATATATAAGATTTATACTTTTATACAATATTGGCTATCTGATGAACCCCTGGTAGGCTGTAGACTCACATATACCCACAAAATGTTGGTGTATATGTGAGTCTACATCCTACCAGGGGTTCATCAGATAGCCGTTTAACTGGCTGAGGTTTCACGGAAGAAGATTTTGATCCCCGATCTGTTTTTTAGCACGTCTTTTGTAAAAAAAGATGGTGCTTCTGTTATCGGTTTGTCCGTCCGCCTGTACCCACGATATCTCCGAAATTATTAGTCCGATTTGAAATTTTTTTTTTTGCATTAAGAAGCTTGAAATATGCAAATGATGATCCTTTATTTCGTTTTTTTTACGCTGTAAAATTTCGCCGGTAGAGGGCGTAAATACAGATGATGTCGAATTCAAAAATACGTTTTATTCCACATATTTGCTTCTAAACATCCGATTGAAAAACAATTTTCATTTTTCGATTCCATTTATATCGAAGAGTATTTTAGATATAGTTACTTTTTCAAATTACGCATAGATTTTTCGCTAGAGGGCGAAAAAGTAAATTACCTTTTCCTCGATAACTCTTCTTCTAAAACTCCGATTTGAAATTTTTTTCTTCAGCGGATACATCTTTTGATGGAAAATCTTTTGCATATAACTTCAAATTTTGGTAAAGAATACTTTAGCCACCAGGGGGCGTAAGGGTTAATTTTTGCTCCTGATGTATTTGCCATGAAATCTGAGCTTCTATGATATCGATTGAAAAATTCTTTCGTGGACTGATGCCACTCGCATCGATAAATTTTTTTGGAATATTTTTTTCCTAAAATATTCTACAGTTTCTCCGCCAGGGGGCGTAAATGTACATTTTATTTTTGTGAATATCTCTACTTCCAGGAGTCCGATTTGAAAAATTCCTTCTTTGTTGGATAGTGTTTTCCGTGCGATATGTTTTTCCCTATAAATTCAATTTTTCAAGTAACTCATAGAGCTTCCGCTAGAGGGCGTAGCGGTAAATTGCGTTTCCCCCTATATCTCTGCTTCTAAATCTCCGATTTGAAAAACTCTTTCTGCACCGGATACAGCTCCTGATGGGAAATCGTTTGCACATAATTTCTAATTCTGGTAAAAAAAATGGTTTGTCTACCTGGGGTGTAAATCTTAATTTCCGCTTCTAATGTATTTGCAGCAAAATATGAGCTTCTAAATTCTCGATTTAAAAAAAACGTCGTTTGTTGACCGATACTACTCATGTCGACAAACTTTTTAGAAACCTTTTCTTCCTAAAATAGAGCATGGTTTCTACGCCAGGGGCGTACATGTATATCTTATTTTTGTCAATATCTCTACTTCTAGGAGTCCGATTTGAAAAATTCCTTCTTTGTTGGATAGTGTTTCCAGTGTGAGATGTGTTTCATATAATTTCAAAAAATTTTAAGTAATTCATAGACTTTCCGCTAGGGGGCGTAAATGTAAATTGCGTTTCCCCTTGTATCTCTGCTTCTAAATCTCCGATTTGAAAAATTCTTTTTGCACCGGATACAGCTCCTGATGGGAAATCGTTTGCACATAATTTCTAATTTTTATAAAAATATGGTTTGGCCACCAGGTGGCGTAAGTCTTAATTTTCGCTTCTGATGCCTTTGCAGCAAAATATGAGCTTCTAAAATCCCGTTTGCAAGAAAAGTCCTTTGTTGACCGATACTACTCATGTCGACAAACCTTTTAGGAACATTTTCTTCTTGGAATAATGCATGGTTTCTACGCCAGGGGCGTAGATGTATATCTTATTTTTGTCAATATCTCTACTTCTAAGTGTCCGATTTGAAAAATTCCTTCTTTCTTTGATAGTGTTTCCGATGCGAAATGCTTTTCCTATAAATTCAAAATTTGGAAGTAAATCATGGACTTTCCGCTAGGGGGCACAAAGGTAAATTGCGTTTTCTGCATTATTTCTGCTTCTAAAGCTCCGATTTGAAAAATTCTCCCCGTAGCGCATACAAGACCTGATGGAAAATATTTTCTACATAATTTCTAATGTTTGGTGAAGAATGGTTTGGCTACCAGGTATCCGAAGGGTTAATTTCTGCTTCTCATGTATTCGTAGCAAAATCTGGGATCCTGAAAACTGGACTAATTTTTTTCTTGGACCGATACCGCTTATATGGATAAACCTTTTGAGAATACTTTCTTCCTAAAATAATGCATGGTTTTCCTACCAGGGAACGTAAAGTCACATCTTATTTTTGTCGATATCTCTGTTTCAAAGAGTTCGAAAGCTCACGATTCCGTTTACAGCAATATCTGAGGGATGGAAAACCCGATTGAAAATCTTACTTTCGTCAGATCTATTGTTTTCCATACCGGTTCCGCTGACTTTGAATAGCTTTGATAAATTTTAATTTGTCTCAGAATGGATTCAAAAGACGTGCTTATTACACCCGAAAATTCGGCGTCATCTTTCTTGTTTAATATGTCCCATATATTCTCAGTGACGTTCAAATCCGGTATTTTTGGTGGCCAGGAAATATGGTGAAGTCGCTGTCATGCTTGCTGCACCACTGTTGATTCAAACCCGGACCTAGAGCAAACTTGTTGCTGAAAGATGCTGAAAACATCTTTCGCGATGGACATTGGACATTGAATATTGAACACATCTTTCACATCATTTTTGTCCTAGGAACAGTTGTCACCTGTAAGCTGAAAACGTATTGCAGGATGGACTTGCTCGGCAACAGTGTTCGAATAATTCTTGAGAATACCGGATCTGCCATTAACCTTTTAACCGACTGGATCGAATTAACTCGGGATGAGAGGGAAAATGGTCTACAATAATTTATAACGAATATATATTCGCCATCTACGAAGTGCCCCGAACGCGGCTCGAACGAATGAGCCTGCGCACCAGAATCCATTGCTATCCCCTTATTTCTCATTCAAAGTGGTCATTTAGAGGGATGATTGACATTAATCCATTCTGATTGATACCAGTAAAAAGAGCTATAACAATGCCATAAAACTTAAAATAAGGAGAGAGAAGAAATGTGTGTCACTTGCTTCTACCCAGTGTCAGGATGTCAGTGTGAACGGGACTAGTACTTCTCCGGTATGTGTTGGGTCATAGAAGGCTAAAAGTGAGCCAACTAGTCCTTTCTCAGTACCCTGTTAAAAAATGTTTTGTGGTAGGTTGCACCAAAAAGTGGTGCTACACCACTTTCTGAGGAAAAGATACAACATTGTGTGGTGTAAACGAAACCCTGTAACATTGTTCTACCTTGCACCATAACGTGGTGCATCTTGCACAATAACGTGGTTCAAAGTTGCACTACGTTGTTGGGTTTTATTTGCACAATGGTGTACCTTTTCTCAGAAAGTTGTGCAGCTGGATTTGCATTACTTTTTGGTGCAACGTACTACAAAAATTTTTAATAGTGTATGCCTTGGTTTCCAAAGGTCTAGGGGGAGTACTTATCATCGGTGACAGGTTTTGTGTTGGTGCTGCTCCGATGACGGAGAGAAACAAATTGTTTTGGCGTAGCTTTCGTAAAACCCGGTAGCTATGCCACCATGTCTGTTTAGGACGCGCAGAATGTTTTGAACACCATTTGGACCAGGTACATCGGCCGCTTAAAGGGTTAATATACCCGTTTCGTACCAACAGAATCTGTCCCATACCACATCCAGTACCTTGAGTTGTGTTTACAAGGGAAGCTGATTACATTGATTCATGAAGCTCCTGCAAAACTCCCTGCTTACTGTCGGTACAGAACAAAGGCGTACCGCTAGTCATTGAACCACGTGACTTTTTCCTCAGTCTTCTAGCGTCCAGTTACGGTGTTCGTGACAGCGCTGCAGACAAACTTTCCGGTTCTGCGCAGACATAATTGGTTTCCGTATTGGTATGCAACCCCCTTCGATCCCTTGAGCACAGTTCGCTGAATAATGGCTCGAGAACAGCCGTCATTGAATGATTCGGTCAATTGCTGCACGCAGGAAGTCCTGTTTCTCCGTACATGCTTTCTCAGATGACAGCGATTCCGTTGTCTTACAGAGCGTATTCCGATGAAATAAAAAGTTGCGCAGAAAGTATGAGGATGAAATACACAGGGTGAGTCGAAAGGTTTACAATATTTGCATAGACGCATGTGCTGCGGCGGGTATGTCACGTGTTTAAACTAGTTCAAGTCGCACACTGCAGCCAGTCGAAAGGGAATTAAAATGGTAGTCGTTGCTGTGAAAAGCATTGCATATCGTTGTTCTGTCTGTGGCTGAGACGCCTAAAAGGTGAACACCCACAACCGGCTGATTAGGGAACTTTAGCTTTATGAGTTTGAATTCGGCCGTAACGCTGCTCAAGCAACACGAAACATTTGCCATGCGAAATGGGAAGGCTCCGTGGACCGCAGCACCCCAAGAGGCCGTGCGCCAGGCCGTAGAGACAGATCAGACAACCAGCACTCGGTGATTATCAGGCGAGCTGGGAATATCACAGACCATAGTGGTTCGTCTCCTTCAGGAACTCGGCAAAGTCTATAGGAGCTGCCGCATTGTCCCTAACGAACAGACGCCATCTGAAGCAAACCGCCGAGTGGAAGTGTGCACGGAACTCCTAGAAAACCCGCACGATGTACATTTCATCAAGAGAATTGTTACGTGCGACAAAAAGTGGGTCTATTTTCGTAATCCTAACACACAACGGCAGCGGTTGAGCCAGCGCCAGCTTCCAGAACTTCTTGCCAAACGTGGGCGCTTCGGGCACAAGGTGATGCTCTGCGTCTGGTGGAATTTCGAGAGGGTAATCTATTACGAATTTGTTCCAGACGGTCGGACCATCAACTCCAACCTCTACTCTGAACAGCTGGAGCGGATGTATGCTATTTTGGAGCAGAAGTACCGGGCACTGGTGAACAGAAAGCGCGCTCTCCAACAGCAGGACAACGCTCGGCCTCATACCGCGCGAACAACCCGGGCAAAACCCCAGGAACTTGAGGACATCGAACTGCATATAGTCCGGACCTTGTCCCACCGGACTATTATCACCCAGCATATAGTCCGGACCTTGTCCCACCGGACTATTATCTGTTCTGGTCCATGGTACACTTCCTTCGCGGGCGGCGCTTCAACATTAAGGAGGAGGTGACAGCTGGGGTGCAGGAGTTCTTCGCCTCGAAGGACAAGAACTGGTACCGCCCCGGAATCGAAGAATTGGCAGTCAGATGGCTAAAGACGGTGCAACACGATGGTCTATACTTTGAATGCTAGTCAGCTTTCGTCGTAAAGGTACGTATGAAGACATAAAGTGATCCAAATATTGCAAAACCTTTGACTCATCCTCTGTACATTCTGTAGGTGTGTAACTGTGAATGATTTGACGGAAGAAATACAAATTAATTGACACAAATTATTTTCGTCACAAAAGGAATTCTAGAAATCGCAATATGTAAAGAGAAAATAACTGTATAAATTTTCGTTTCCCTAAATGCATATGCCGAAATCTTATATTCAATGGTAAGATACAGATATTAAAACAGTACCGTAAAAAAAGTGACAGAGAATTAGTAAAGAAGCTTGTACAGATAATCATAAAATTCTAATTTCTTATTTTTGCCTACCTGGTTCTTTTTGATTCCATGTGTTAATTAATATTTTGCGATTCATGTTTTACGAAATCAATCATTCTTCAAAGGCTGAGTAACTTTGTGCGCATATAGTTTAACAGAAACAGAGAATTAAATGACGTTCAGTAAAATGATTAAATACAAACAATATCGATAAAACAGAAACCCTGCTACTTGTTTTTGCAATTCTATAGCGAACATCTCAGACTGTACCAACTTGCCTTTTAAGAGATGACAATCTAATCCAGGTACAGATAATCTACTGCTACTTGAAGCAAGATCTTCCTCAAACAAAAGTTTCTGTTAGAAACGAATCAAAACGTTCAGTTTAATGTGCTTTCCCGGATATATCTAACAGTTTTGGAAATTTCTTCGCGAAATTTTATTTCACTTTAAAGCCAACGGAAATTCCAATAACTTTATTTTTGTCTACGATAAGTAACGGCTGCAAGAGTGATATTTTCAGTACATATTTTTTTTTTTTAAGGATCAATCTCTCTGTTCTCCTGTATATCAATCGGCAACTGTGCATCATATTAGTCTGATTTGAAAAATTCTTCTTTCATTAGGACGTTCAAAACGAGAGAACGAAGATCCTTACTTTTGGAAAATCTTAGCCGTTATGGGACGCAAATAGAGTGCTACTAGCCACAGAATACAGGGTTTTTACCATGAGACCCCAATATTTGAAGCACATACATGTTGAAGGAAAATACGTATACAACAATCACCAAACATGAAAATGATAGTGATCCTCACAAAGTTTTCAGTTCAGTTCAGTGCACCTCAACATGGGAGTCTTTGGTGGCACGAATGATGTCTCTAATCTGTACTCAATTTCACGTCATGAGTTCAGCAGTATGCCTTTAGAGACAGAGCTTATGGCATCTGTTATGCTCTGTTTCAAATCCATTATGCTAGCATCTTTTATAGAGTACGCTGTATCTTTCATGTACTATTAAAAGAAATGTAATAGGGTAAAGCCGGGGGAACGTAGAGGCCAAGGAATTTGACCATTCCGACCTATCCAACGGCTGGGAAATGCGTCTTTCAGAAAATCTAGGTCATTGCTGCAAGAATGAGATGAGGCACCATCCTTCCGGAAAATTATGGTTTGCTCCATGGCTGCTATCTGTGGTTGGGCAAAGATCTGAAACATATCTAGGTATAACCACACCAGTGATTGCGTTTTCAGCGAAGAAAAACGGTCCAACAATCTGTTTGTGCAGAGGACCACAATACACATTAACATTCGGACTATTGCGCATGAGTTCTTCGTCTGCATGCGAATTTACCAAGCATCGAATTCTCACATTATGACGCCTCACTTTCCCCAAATTGTGAAAGGTTGACTCATGTGCAAACATTATGTGCGATAAAAAGTTTCCGTCATCAGCAATGCTATCCAGCATAGCGATTGCAAATGATTCTCGCTTCTGTCCGTCGTTAGATTTGATTTCCAGCAAAATCTGTATCTTGTAGATGTGTAAGCTCAACCGATGATAAAGGACTCGATGAATCGTCGACCGTTTCATTCCAAGTTTTCTCTCTGCTTGTCTGACTGACTTCCTGCAGCTTCTTTCGACTGACCTTCGCACATTTTTAAAGCCTCTCCCGAGAAGCCAGGATTTCCGCCGCCATGTCCTTTCAACACACGACCTGTCGCCAAAAACTGGTCACACCAATTCTTGATAGTCTTTAATGTTGGAGGATTCATATTGAAGACACGGTGGAAGTTGAAGACACAGGTTGTGCGTACCACCACACAACCTGTGCGCGCTCTGCTCTGAGTCGCCATTTTAGGAAATGATTGATTGCAGCGCCACTGCGGATTTACTGCGCACTACAACTTTTCCACGTGAACATCGTGATTCTCCGTTCCGTCCAGAAACACAGCGATAACATCGGAAATGAACAAATAATAGACTTTCGAAATGTTGGTGTTCCATGGTTGACATCCTGAATGTATCATTCCAGATCATTACCTCTAAATATCCTGTTTAAAAAAATCGATTTTGTCTTCAGATACCTCTTAAATGAAAACTCTTTTGGTCACACTTCCTACTTCCAATAATGAACACTTTTCCCACAAGAAGACATAAATTAATTAAAACATATCTGCAGCTCTGTCTCCTGTGGGTTCTGCCTTCCAGCTCTTCTTAAGTTTTAACATTCTGGTACAGGGAGGCTCAAAAGCTCGATGTGATGACGTGGAGTGTTTTAAAAAATAGGAGAAAAAATCACCCATAGTGAAAGTAAAAACAGGGGTTTTGTTGAATTCAACGGAAAAAAAAAAAAAAGGTAAAGTGAGAAAACGAGAAAACTCTGAACTTAGTTAATGGGACGCCATTTTTGAGTGAAAAAGAAGGGAGGAAGAAATTGCAGCCATTTTTGTGCAAAAGAAGGAATGAAGTATTGCCACTTTTGTGAAAAAGTCACAGGAATCGGGGAGAGGTTACGATTTTCTAAGAATTTGGAACGTCGAATTCACAGAAGCCATAGCAACAGCAGAGTTGGCATCTGAATTATGCCATGGGAAGAGTGACAGGACTCGGAGAGCATAGGATGTCCAGGACTAAGGGAGCACAGAATGAAAGCCCGTGATTGGCTCAGAATGCAAGCCCGTGATTGGCTCAGAATGCAAGCCCGTGATTGGCTCAGAATGCAAGCCCGTGATTAGCTCAGAATGCAAGCCCGTGATTGGTTGTACACTGTCCAGGATAAGAGAGAAAGTTGAACAACCAGGTAGCGAATAAACAATTCGATGTACACTGAAGAGCAAATGAATTACAGATGCCTGTCTAGTAACGTGTAGCACCACCTTTCGCCCTGATGACGGCGGCGATTCGTCTCAGCATGGACTCGACAAGACACCGGAAACGTTGGGAAGCCATGCGGATCCACGACCTCTGAACAAGCTCCCACAGTTCACGAAGATTTGATAAAGGGGGTCAGAGCCTCGAACATCTTGGCACCCCAGATGTGCTCGATTCTCGATGGCATCCCAGGTGTGCTCGATGGGATTGAGATCAGGAGACCTAACGGGCCAAGGAAGCTAAGTCATGTCAGTGGAGTGTTTATCCAACCATTCGGATACAATTCGGGAGCGATGGCACGGTGCATTGTCTTGTTGCAGGATGAGGTCCTTAGTGGGATGTTGAAGACGCACAAACGGGAGCAAATGGTCGTCCAGGATATCCCGGTAACGTTGACCTGTGAGGGACGATGTCACACGTACCAGGGGTTCCATTTCAGTCCACGTAAACAGTCCCCAGACGAGAATGCCACCCCCACCAGCTTGAAGAGTACCCTGCTGGCAAGAACGATCCATCGCTTCATATGGTTTGCGCCGTACTCGTATCTTGCCATCCGCATGTACCAACGAGAATCTCGACTCATCAGTCCAGGTAACATTTTCCCACATGTCTAGGATCCAGTGGCGATGTTCCCGCGCCCATGCTAATGTTTGCACCCTGTGGTGTGCGGTCAGCAGCGGTACCCTCGTGGGACGATGGTTTCTGTACCCCATAGCGAGGAGATGGTTCTGGATGGTGAGGCTGCTTACACGTTTTTATGCACCAGCGTTAAATTGCCGAGTGATTTTTTGCACTGTGGCCCGTCTATCTGCTGTTACAATGCGAGCTAGCCGACGATGACCCCGCTCAACCACACGCTGTTGTTGACGGCAGTTGGCCCTTGCAGGTATGGTTTTACCGGATTCGATGTATTCACGGTGCACCCGTGACACAGTGGCTTGTGAAAATCCCAGTGCCTACACGACTTCCGAGATAGAGTGACCCATCCTTTCGGGCCCCGACAATTTGCCCACGAACAAATGCGCTTAGATCCTTCATCTTACCCACACTACGTCCGACTCTTACTGATTCCCGTCGCATCACTCCTTATATTATCGGATCGCTGTATATGTCATGTCGTTTCCGTTTACAAGGCCGCCCACAGGGCCACATTTGCATAACGCCAACCCTCTCTAATTCAAGTGCTCTTCAGTGTAAACTCCACTTCTTTTTTCTTCTTGCTTTATCGTTACCTGAGACTGTTAGTGATCGACTAAATGTTGTGTAAAGCATTTGGTATTATTTCAAAACACGAACCTAAATCTAACTTTAAAACATTTAAAGTATCATAGGCTTTTGTATATATCTGTAATTGAACCTTTTTTGAGTTTCTATGTATGTTTGGTTTCTCCTCGTTAAATATTTTCCTATTTAACGCCTCAAAGTTTCTCCTGACGAGCTTGTAAATGTTGGCAGCCTGACAGTGGATATTAAGTATTAACTAAAAGCATTCGGAGCACACTTTTCTTAAAAAGAAAAGTACCGTGATTTTCGTTGTGTAATCTTATGACATTCTGTTAAAGAATTATAAATTTAGGCACTGCGAATTATGCGCCAATGCCTATAACACACCTCTTATGATACAAAAAAATATTCATCGTAATTGTCAGCAGAAGTCATATACACTGGCGGAAAGTAAAAAAATAACACCAAGAAGGAGACGTCTGATGCCAACGAAATTTATACAGCATAATAACGGAATACAGAGGATAACGTGATCAAAACATTTTGACAAAATACAGCTGTATTTGCTGGTAAACTGAAAAATAACATTTCCATGTAACATGGTTAGTACGAGGTTGAACCGTAATGAACAGGGTCACACTGTGCAATGCTGGCATGGAGTCTGTCGTACAGATGTTGGATGTAAGTTTGGGGTATTGAGTTCCAAACATCCTCAACCTGGACGCGTAAATCGGGGATGGTCGTGGCTGCCCGTGGAGACCGGATAAGTCGTTGTCCCACAAAATCCCACACGTGCTCAATGGGGGACAAATCCGGTGAACTTGCAGGCCATGGAAGTTGTCTCACACCCTGAAGTGCATGTTCCGTTGCACGTGCCGTGTGTGGGCGTGCATTATCTTGCTAGAAAACACCACGATGTACCAACCTTACAAATGGCACAATAACGGGCTCAATGATGTTGTTGATGTAGGAGGTGCTGTTTAACGTACCCGGTACAAACACTAGTTGTGTACGTGAGTGATAGCTGATCGCTCCCTACACCAGGAGACCAGGTGTAGGCCCCGTGGGTTGCTGGGGGATGCAAGAAGGGTGGAGACGGTCCCCTGTGCGTCTGCGAACACGCATACGGCCATCGGAGGCTCCCAAGCCGAATCTGCTTTCATTGCTGAACACGACAGATCGCCATTGCGTTCTCCAGTGCAGACGTTGGCGACACTAGTTCAGCCGTTTCTGACGGTGGGCTGGAGTCAGAAGTACACATGCCTAAGGCACACGTGCACGTAGTCCTGCATCCAGTAGACGGTTACGGATTGTTCGCACAGTCACGTCAGGTGCAACGGCAGCTCGGATTTGCGTCGCAGTGGATGTTCTGCTTGACAACGCCGCTCTTCTTATGCGTTGATCGGTCCGCTCATCAGTCCTTCTGTGACTCCCGGTTCCACGTCTTCTCGTATGGGAATGTTCCTCGGACCATCTACGCCACCATCGTACCACCACCGATACTTCCCGTCCAATTCGCTCCGTAGTACGACGATACGACCATCCGGCTTCGCGGAGTCCTACTAGACGACCTCGCTCAAAGTACGATAACTGCTGAAATCGTACACGTCTTCCATGTCCATGCATTGCAGCTTCTTCATGGTCTTCGCACGTGTCCGTACGCCGACGACTGATTACATTCACTTCGCCGTACTACTTAAATACCACCGACGATAATTTGCATATCATGCCGTGGTGTGGCGTAAGCGCTCACCTGTTGGTCCCGAACTTAACATCACACCTACATAAACTCGACCCCATTAACATATGTAAATTTCATGATCGTCCGCCAATTCCTTCTTAGTGTTCTTTTTTCACTTTCCGGCAGTGTATTTGGAAAATCAGTGGAAATGTGTTAAAAACAAGAAAATGTAACGCAATACGAAAATGGAGTTCCGCAAACGATTTCCTTTTCTTTCTTTTTTTTTTTTTTTTTTTTTTTTTACCTATGAGCATTTTCCCAGAGGATACGAAACGACGAATGCATTATTTTCTGGCTTTGCTTACAATCACGTGCTGGTGGAAAGTCAGCGTTGCATACGGTCGTTGGTGGTCCAGACCTAACTACGGAGCCGCATACTACGGAATCTAATTATGGTACTACGATAATGCTAAAAAAAATCATAATTTTTACTATTTATTCACTAGAAGGTATCAGAAAAGCATTTGAAAATGACAGCTATTATTTTAATAAAAAGTGCGGCTTCGCCTTACCCCTATCTCTTTGTACTGCTGAGGCATCCCCTGAACCGCGACTCTTTTTTTTTTTTTTTTTTTGTGATTGGAAGTTAGGGACGAGCAAACTGAGCAACTGAATCGGCTACAAGCAGTCGACCGTCCCTAATTGAGCGCCACTGGTTGTAGGGAATTGATTGAACTAGATCCGCAAGATGAGCACAAAATCCTAATGGAGGGCCACTGGTTGTAGGGAAAGGATTGAACCAGATCCGTAAGATAAGCACAAAATCCGTGCTTCACCGGGATTCATACCGGGACCCATGTCGGACGACTGGTTATAAACCAGCGCTTAGAACACTGTACCACGGGGCGCCGAATTGCGACTCTTCTGTACGGAATTACGTTTCGGTATCAACCTCATGGATGCTGCTTATACGGCGATTTTTTCCACCTAAATTTCACTGCCTGGGGATTATACGTAGGAATTTTTTTCTTTCCCTGCATTTCACGGTATGCACATTACACAAAGAAAAATACGGGAAGCGAATTACTTTTTTCTTTATCTTTCTGCTTTTGGTTAAACATCTGTCGAAATTTATGGTCTATTCTATTATCCATACATTGTTTTGAATCACTGTCATTTAATTAATTGGTTAAAATCGTAATAATAGACATGAGAAGATAAATTGATAAATCAAAATACGTTCGTTAGTTGAAAAAATATAATTTAAAAAATATGTACGTACGTGAATAAACTTATTTAAACACATATGTACAATTGCTTTTCTTTTAGTGTTTTTGAGCGACAGTGCTAAATGCTACAACACTGGAAGCTTAGAATTATACTATAGCTATTGTTTTTTATCTAACAAAAGTATAATACTCCTTTTAGTACAGACCTGATAATACAGACAAAAATGACAACACGAAGAAGCGATTGTTTCTGATCATTCGGTGGCGCAGTGGTCTAAACGATGACTTCTGATCATTTGGTGGCGCAGTGGTCTAAACGATGACTTCTGATCATTCGTCCGAAAGAGGTACGGGTCCGAGTACCGGTTAGGCATGGATTTGTTGTGTTTGTCTTACGACACTGGCTCTCTCCCTTCCCTGGAACCAGTGACACTAAATTAGGGACGAGAGACTGCTTATAGCCCTATGAGTTGCTCACGGTGTTCGTTAAACCTCCAATAAAAAACAAAAAAAACAATAACACGAAAAATATCCATATCAACAAGAGTACACTGTATATATTAGAAATCACTATCGACCAATATATAAGGAATGATTCAAAAGATTCCGCTCGAGGTCGCTGCAAGACAGCGTATGGCGTAAACGTTGACGGAAGTCAGGCTATACAAACGCGGTTAGTAATCTGTGATGGTAACAGTCGAATTATGGCACAGTGTTGTTTTGAACATATCGTACACATATTGACTAAAGCAGAACAACGAGCTGTTATTCTGTTTCGTTCCGCTGAACGAAAGACCCCTGCAGAAATTCATCGCAAAATGGTGGCGGTGTATGGTAATGCGTGCTTGCCAAAGGCCTCTTTTGTGGAATGTTGCCAAAACTTCCGTGAAGGTCGCAGTACGACACACGATCTGGAGCTGTCTGGGCTTCCAGTCACATCCAACTCGCCCGATAACATCGAGCATGTTAAAGCCGTTATTCTCAATCATCAGCGAGTAACCACTCGTCAAATGGTCAGAGGCTTCAACAGGAGCACGGGAAATGTTCTAAGCATCATACAGGGTCTAGGATACCGTAAAGTGTGCTGTCAATGGATCCCCCGTCCCCTCAATAGTGATAAGAAAACACATCGTATGGCAGTTTCTCTGCAACACTTGCTGCGTTTCAACGTGGAGGGCAATTCATTCCTGGAGCACACTGTGGTCAACGACGAAACGTGGAGCTTCCACTTCAAACCAGAATCATCGAAGTCTGCGAGCATGCAACGGCGGCATCCGTTCTCTCCCCGTCCGAAGAAATTCAATGGGCAAGCATCTGCTGGAAAATTGATGGTGACAGTATTCTTCGACCATCGAGGTCCACTGCTCGTAGAGTTCAACCAGGCAGGTGTCAGAATCAATGCAGCATGGTATGGCAAGACACTTGAATTGAGCACGGTATTGCAAGATACTTGAATGCAGCACGGTATTGCTGGAAACACAAACGCGCAAGTGTGCTTGCGTCGTGCCATTAAGAAAAAAAAACATCCCGGCAGCTTCAGTAAAGGGGTAATCTTACTGCACGCCAACGTGCGCCCTCATGTTGCCAACATCGCAAAGGAAAAACTGCAAGCCCTTAAATGGTAGACCCTGGAACACCCTCCTAACATTCCAGATCTCTACCCCTTGGGATTTCCACTTCTTCGGTCCTCTGAAGGACGTAGGCTCCAGTCAGACGGTGACGTGAAGCAGGCTGTATTGGATGTTTGTACGCACAGGCAACAGACTTCTACCACAATGGTATCTTCAAATTTGTTTGTCAGTGGGACAGTTGTCATAACACTTTCGGCAAGTAATTTTATGAATATACAACCTATCCACTCCAAAGGAAAACAGATTAGATAAGATCATTTGTAGAGGATTTTAGGAAGGGAGTGTCTCACCCCAGGTCTTAAACAACCCTTTGAAGTAGGAGGCTAGGAGATTGGGACTAGAGTTCCCGATAGGAAAGTGAGACGAAAGCGAGGTAGAAAGGGGGAGGAAGACGCCCTTATTTATTATCGCGGGGCCAGTACCCTGGGTCCGACGGCTTAACGTGCCCATCCGACGCACGATGGATATTTATTGGTTCCAGCGTTTGTACCTGCCTGTGATCGAACCTCAGGTTTCTCCGTGGCAGTCACGAACGTTGAACACTAGGTCATCCGCGGTCCTAAAAAGGAAAACAGTTCGATCATGCCTTATAATACACACGCACAGATGGTACTATGTTGTCAAAATCAATGAAACATAAACATCCCCAGCAAAGAGTTTCGTGGCTCTGGCTTCTGACTATTCGTAGTAGATGGTGCCAAGTTCGAGTCCCGGATGTGAATTGGGTGTGTGTTTGTCTTACTGCGCTGACTGTTTCCCTTTCTTGTAACTAGCGGTTTTAAATCAAGGACGGGTGACTGCTTGTAATCCTTAAGTGATGATCATTAAAATTCGAAATGAAAAAAATCGCATGCGAATAAAGACCAACCAAATCCTGTAAATTTGAGATATTTTGTAACACGCAATTCTTTTCCTACTGGGAGTAAGTAACTATTTTTATTTTTGGATGTTCGATTGATGGCAGAAACCTGTTTAAGATATTGATCTATTTATTTACGTTGCTAATTGGTTCTATTTACTACGAAAAAAATTTCATACGTTGCGTATTTTAAATACAGAGTGTGAGTCGAAAGTTTTGCAATATTTAGATCACTTTATGTCTTCATACGTACCTTTATGACAAAAGCTGATTAGCATTCAAAGTATAGGCCATCGTGTTGCACTGTCTTGGTTGGTTGGTTGGTTGGTTGATTTTTATGGCGCAAGGGCCATGTTTGGCCAAAGAGCGCCAGACACAAGACAAGCATACAGTATTAAAAAAAAAAAAAAAAAAACCGTGCCATAAATCCCAAAGTCTGGCTGACCAAGTAAAACCGAACCATGAGAATGATGGAATGGCCAAAAAAGATAATGAAACAAACAGTATTAAAAACATGGTACAATGGTTAGAAACTAGCCGAATAAGTAAAACTGAGGAATGAGAATGATAAAACACATCACGAAAACGAACACAACTACACATAAGATGAATCACAGGAGAGGGACGAACTGTCACTCTCCTCCCCCTTATGTTCCTCTATAATGTTGGTTGAGGGTGGGGACCTCGCTGAGTCTGGGACAGTTGCAATGTTGGTCATCCGCGACAGTTGGATGGACACTGCACACCTTTGCGGATTTAGGGCCGGGTCTTCCACATGTGCAGGCTTTCTGCTGGGAACTGGAAGAGTCGGTCGTCGTCAAAAGAGAAGACGCAGAGTCAGCTGGTCGAATAAGCTGGAGCTCGGAGAAATCCACCAGTGTCGCTTGTTCAGCTGTAGATCTCTTGGCAAGTCCGGCGAGAGCTACAGGGCGCGGAACAAAGGGCTGCACGGGTTGCGGCAGAGACTGAACTACTGCGGCAAAAGTACGCTGTCGGTTTTTGGGAATACCCAACTTGGCCTTGGTAGCAGGGTACGAGAGGCCTTCCAGGGTCTTGAGGCGCTGGATCGCCATCTCGTCCTTCCATTTCATACAGTTGCGGGAGTAAGCTGCATGGGCCTCACCACAGTTAACACAGCAGGCCGCAGAAGTGCAACCTTCCCCGTCATGTTCACTGGAGACACAATTTCCGCAACGAGCGGAACTGTTACATGAACGTTGTTTATGCCCCTACCTCTGGCACCTGAAACAGCCCAGAGGACTGGGAATGTACGGGCGAACTCCACAGACCAAGTAGCCAGCCTTGATTTCGGTCGGAACTTTCGGGGAGTTAAAAGTCAAGATTACATTTTTAGACTTAATCAAAGAACCATCGCGCCGGAACATCATACGACGTGCAGCAATAACACCCTGATCTGCAAGTTCACTCACCAATTCGTCCTCACTGCATGGCAAGAGAACAAACTCCGAAATAACACCCCGAGAGGTGTTAAGAAACGGGTGAGGTGTCACTTTGACCGGAATGCCTTGAAGACTAGTGAGGTGCAGAAGAGTGTTACTCTGAGAAACATTGCAAGTTTGGACAAGCAGGTCCCCAGAGCGAAGCTTCCTCACAGACTTCAAGGAGCCAATCGCAGCGTCCAAAGCTTTAGAAATGAAAAAGGGAGATCTGGTGGACAGTCTCTCATTCGGATCGATGGATTCTACAACTAAGTGTGTAGCATGCGTATTCACAGCAATCGAGGGTAGACGACGCTTCGGGGCGACTGGTACAGCTGCCGAAGAAGAAGTTCCACGTTCTTGGTCCAGGTCATGATCTAAAGATCGTTTAAGGTTATGGGACTTGGTAGGTTGAGAAGACGAAGGAGAGTCGTTGTCAACTATCATTTTCTCAGGTGACTTGAGTTAGGAGTTTTTGTTTTTACCCATGGAAAAAAGGAGGAGGATTCGTCTGCAGAGTACTACACCCACCACCGAGCCCTACAAGGGAGAACTGGAGGTCTGCAAGCCAAGAAAATGACGCTGGACACAGTTCCGGAGCTTATACGCTGCACAGATATAGTCCGTTGGCTGTGATAACACGCACTCGGCGGACACTTCGGCCTCCGAGTACCGTCATGCCAACGCCTTTGGCATGATCCCACAGCCCCCGGGCTTACCCTGCCGTGCAATACGACAATAAAGCCGCTAAAACCCTGTGCACAACTTGGTACAGGACTTCTGACTAGAGGTGGGTTAGTCTCTAGCCTCCGGTTTACAGCGAAGCCGGGGTCGAAGAATAGTGTTGGTACACAGGAGGCACTTCTCCGGTCTCCTGCGACCTCAGCCACCAGACATCCCATTTCCGCCTCACGGGTCTCCGCACGCGGCAAACATGCAGGTAGGTCTAGCACCCAAACCAGCTAAAAGGGAAAAAGTAATCCAAGGAAGACAAAACCCTGGAGTGGAACCTAAACGGAATCTTAGCAACCTACGAACTGAGCGGTTAATATAAACAGTTAGTAGTGGAGGGTAACAAAACCACAAGACCGTGGTGTTAGTACATAGCGTGGTAGCGATTAGGTAGAGTATATAACACGGGCAACTGGCCAGTGCAGAAAATAAATAAAAACGAAAAGGCGAGACACAAGACCAGCTCGGGATCGTGGGGCCGCGACTCCCCAACAGCTGGATGAACAGCCGTCCCTGCAAACTCCAACAGCACCGAAAAATAAAAACAAAAAAAAAAAAACAAGCTGTGGCATGACATCAGATGTTGACCAGTCACAAGGTCAGCTCGGGCCGTGGGGGCGCCGCTCCCCAAATAACTGGAAAACCAGTTATCCCCGTGCGGGGGCACTGTCTTGAACCATCTGTCTGCCAATTCTTCGATTCCTCTGCGGTATAAGATCTTTTCCTTCCTTCACCCCAGCTGCCACCTTCTCCTAGCTGTTGAAGTGCCGTCCACGAAGGAAGTGGGGCGTGGACCGGAACAGGTAATAATCCGACGGGGCAAGGTCCGGACTATATGCTGGGTGTGGCATCAGTTCGATGCTCTTAAGTTCCTGGAGTTTTTCCCGGGTCGTTCTCGCGGTACGAGGCCAAGCTTTGCCCAGCTGTAGGAGAGCGCGCTTTCTGTTCACCAGTCCCTGGTACGTCTGCTCCAAAACAGCATACCCCCACTCCAGCTGATCAGAGTAGAGGTTGGAGTTGATTGTCCGACCGCCTGGAACAAATTCTTAATGAATTATCCCCTCGAAATTCTACCAGACGCAGAGCATCACCTTGTGCTTAAAGCTCCCACGTTTGTAAACAGGTTCAGGTAGCTGGGCAGGGCTCAATCACTGCCGTTGTGTGTTAGGATTCCATAAATGGACCCACGTTTCATCGCACGTAAATATTTTCTTGATGAAACGTACATCGCACGGGTTTTCTAAAGGAATTTCGTACACACTTCCACTCGGCGGTTTGCTTTCACTTGCGTCAGTTCGTGAGGAACAATATGGCAGCTCCTGTAGGGCCTTGCCGATGTCCTGAAGTTGACGAACCACGATGGTCTGCTATATGTGTAGCTCGCTTGATGATCTCCGGGTGCTGGTATTCGGATTTGCCTCTACGGCCTGGTGCGAATCCACGGTTCGCGGCCTTCCTGATCTTGGCTGATCATCGAGGTTTCTGTCACCTGAGCGAAATTCCTTGAACCATCTGGTTGCAGTGCTGTGGTCAAATGAAACCTTCCCCTTTCGCATGAGAAATGTTTCGTGTTGCTTGAGCAGCGTTATAGCCGAGTTCAAACTCGTAAAGCAAAAGTTTCCTAATTAGCCGATTGTGGCTGTTCACCTTTTAGGCGTCCCAACCACAGACAGAACGACGACATTCAATGCTGTTAACAGCTACGACTACCACTTTATATATCTCTTTCGGCATACTGCAATGAGCGACTTGAACTACAGGGTGATCCATTTAAACCACTACCCTGAAAAAACCTTACATTTTTGCAAGGGATCGCGCAAAGAACTTCTTCTTTTTTCAATAGAAGCAGCAACTCCTAGAGATTGAAAACCGCTACCGTGAAGAAGATTGTTAACCGTAGCTGTAACTCAGCTCGTGATTTGTTTGTTGTTGCGTTGTCATTCACTTGCGTGCATTCGGAAAATGCAGTACTCTGTTCCAGAGCGTGTTTTTTTTAGTGAAATCGCATTGGGTAACCAATTCTGTCATCAAAACGCATCGAGCATTTCAAAGAGAGTTTGGAGTTCGAAAAGTGCGAAGCAAGTCAAGAATTCTGTCGATGCCAAAAAAACTGGAGCAAACCGGTTCTCTTCTCAGCGGTAGCGGTTGACATCACCCTCCGATGCCCCAAACGCGTGTGGACGATGTTCGGCAACGTTTACTTCAATCTCCGACGAAATCGTTCCGCAGATTAAGCCAACAGACAGGATATTCATACGGAACTTGTCAAAGGGCAGCAAAAAAGCGAATATTCGACCATTTAAAGTGTACGTAATCCATCAGCTGCAGGAACCGGACAAGGGAAAGAGAGTAAGTTACTGCAAATGGTTTCAAAATTTTCTTAATTTGCGATCTGATATTCTCTCCATCACATGGTTTACGGATGAAGCCTGGTTTCATCTGTCAGGCTACGTCAATTCGCAAAACAGCAGATACTGGGCTGCCGAAAACCCACACGTTATGTGTGAAACACCGATGCATTCACAAAAGGTTGGTGTATGGTGGGCGGTTTCGTCTACGAAAATTATTGGCCCCATTTTTTTCTCTGAGACTGTCAACACTAACGTTTATGGTCGCATATTCAATGAATTTGAGGAACAACTTGATGACATTGAATTGACAGAGGGCTACTTTCAGCAGGATAGCGCTACGTGTCACACATCGAAAGTCTCAATGGAACTCATAACCAGCTTCTTTGATGACAGATTAATTTCAAAAAACATATCGCCTCCCCGATCACCCGACTTAACTTCCCCTGACTTTTTTTTATGGGGCTACTTAAAGGATAGAGTTTACAAAACCCATCCAAAAACATTGGATGCATTGCGTGAAACAATCACGACTGAAATTGGCAATGTTACTGCTCGTACTCTACATGAGACATCACTGAATATGCTGCGGCGTATTCAACTGTGTTTACAAGAAAATGGAGGACAGTTCCAACATTTGCTTTGATAAAATGATTCTCCAATACCACATGTATAATTCTCAACTTAGTGTATAATTTTGTTGTTATTTATAAAAACGTTATAAGTAAATCACATGGTATTGGTTTAAATGGATCACCCTGTAGTTTAAACACGTGACATACCCGCCGCAGCACGTGCTTTTATGCTAATATTGTAAATCCTTCGACTCACCCTCTGTAATACATTTTTTTTACTAGGCGAAGTTAATGCATTCACTTTTATCGCCGAATTCTTTCTTTTCGTAAAACTTTACTTTGAAAATTTTCTTTTGTGTTGCAACGTATTTAAAACCGTTCTCATTACACTGAAGAATTCGGTGCGATCCTTTTTCCTTTTCAAGCTATCTCACTGAGGTAAAACTGCAGTTTTCATTCCTTGTCACAACATATATTAATAACGGCGCGACAGTTAGAGCCTCTTGAACGAATCGGAAAATTTATATTCCTATTCGTGCTTCAGAGCGTTGACTGTGGATTCAATTGGCATAACTCTTGCCGACAAAATAGAAAAATTCTAAGGGAATTATATACAGCGAACTACGTCTGAAGGACCATGTCGCGCACTCCAAAAATCAATTATTTTCACTTGGAATCCACTTTAACACAGATCGTGGGTATATTCTCGAATATGATTTCGCTACTGAGATCTTTTAGAGATCACCTTACTGCAATATCGACGAAATAATTCAGCTGCAGAAATTTGTTCTTCATTTCTCCGGAAACTAAAATGAACAACACCAAGTCCTCGCGCGTAATGGGAATTTCGTTTGAAAAAAATGTGAGATCTATTTTACCAGTACAAGGATTCTTTTGTACTATAAATTTCGCAGTCAGTAACAAATAAAAGCAGTGACTATGCCACATAGAAGAAAAATTCTGCTTTAGAAAACGTGCGAAATGGGTAAAAAAACTTCATATTGGTAACAGCAAAAAAATAAAATAGAATTAAGACTTTTAGATCTATATACATATCGTTAAAAATAAATTCACATTCTCTGGTGGGAAAATTGTTTATCCCAAAAATTCGAGGTGTGTAGATATTATGTTCAGTGTTTAAGTTTTAAAGAAGTTGTTTAAATATGTAACTAATTTATTAATGCTTCTACACAACTTCTTTGACGATAAATCTTACTTCTAAAATAACTAAATGAATAAAGTAACTACCAGGTTGAGAGAATCAATTTAAAATGAAGTTCTTCTTTATTATGCACTTCCTGGAAGTTCAGTTCACCAATACAATGTAATATTCAAGTTGTAACTTATCTACTAACACTAAATAGCTCTTGTAAATCTCAATCATACGGCAAAAATATTTAGTCTTCCTTTCACATAGATACCCAACTAGCTTTAATCTCTTTAACGATATCAACTCTATTTGCTATCTCCATACCCTATACGCCACTCACATTCAACTTCGTCTATTTGTTTTTCTGTGACCCCCTGTCAGCGTTGTCGAAACGTACAAAGTGTTCGTGGAAGTAATGTCATGTGCCGTTCAGTGAGAAAATCTCTAACCAAGAAGGAACAACATTTTTTTAAGAAAAAAGAAACACAAAAGCCGGGTAAAATAGAGGTATACGATACTATCGTGGGATTAAAAATGAACTTTCAGAAGACAAAAGTGATGTACAAGGCTTTACAAGAAATGAAGATTTATCGATTGACGAGGAAAAGCTGGAGATAACCAATACCTACATTTATCTTGGACAGCAGATATCAAGTGAGGGTCACATTGATGAAGAAATTAATCAGCGTATAAAACTTGCCTGGAGAGCTTTTCGAAGAAACAGTATAATTTTCAAGAGCAATATGCCATTATGACTTAAAAGAAAAGTGTTTGATCAATGCATCCTTCCAGTGCTTACATATGGTGCAGAGACGTGAATCGTAACTAAAAGAGACATGCAAAGACTGAAGACATCTCAAAGAGCATGGAGAAATGCATGCTTGGTGTAACTAGGAGATATAAGAAGATGAACTCGTGGATCAGAAAAATGACAAGAGTGGAAGACATCATGATCAGATTAAAATCATTGAAATGGCAATGGGCTGGACATATTGCGAGAAGGACAGACTATCGATGGACAGCTGAAATTTCGGACTGGATTCCAAAGTACAGGAAAAGACCCAGAAGAAGACCACATGGGAGATGGGTTGATGAAATTCGAAAGTATGCGGGAGTAACATGCAGGAGACTGGCACAAGACAGACTGCTGTGGAAGAAACTTGGGGAGACCTTCGTCTAGCAGTGGATTGATAATGGTTGACGACGATTATGATGATGATACCCCACAATTATTAATACGGACATAAATCAAGCTCTTCTTTTCATGTAACATAACTACAGAAATGTGAAAATTTAACCATCCTGAAACACGAACCGAACCCGCATCTTCCGATTTGCGCTCGAGTATGCTAACCGTTACACCACCCAGGACAATGAAATCTGTCTGACGTTTCAAATAATGCTTCAGTTGTTTGGATTTCATTGTTCTGCGTTGTGTAATGGTTTTCATAGTCAAGAGCAAATCGGGAGATGCGGGTTCAATTTCCGTTCCAGGACGATTAAATTTTAAAATTTCTGTACTTATGGTTACACGGAAAGAACGACTTGATTTATGTCGGTATTAATTATTTCATGATTTTCCAACTTGATATTTGCCACAATTATTAATCGTGAAAAATGCTAAAATGATTTTTCTAATCATTGTTGTAGAAGCTACGGTATCGCGAACATTTGAACTCGAAAAATTGCGCCACAGAAATCTATCCATAAAAAAAAAAAGAAAGAAATGGAAAAAAAGGAAGAGAGAGAAAGAACGAGAACAAAATATAGGAAACGATACAGGAAATGGTATTCACGGCTGCATAAACTGTTCGCAGAAAGATTTTTCTAAATAGGGCTTGAGAGATGCAGGTGGAGTCAGAAATGCAAGGAACACATACCCCCCCCCATCCCCCTGGTGAGGAAACTAAATTAGAAAATCTGAGAGTGTATGTGTTACAGTAAAACCTGGCATTTAGAGGCATTCTCGGGAAACCAGATGTCCTTGAAAGACAGTTTTGAGTTATTTCTAGGTTCAGTACATAGAAATAACGTAAAATAGATTTTTGCGTTATTTCTATGCAAAACTCTCTTTTACGTTTCTTGCACTGTTAAGACTTGGTTAGAGTAAAAATAATCGCATTTACGATTACAAACTCCTAAGCAATCTAATAAAAAAGAACAGTGAGCAGATTGGTGACAAACGGAAAGCATTGGTGGTGGCCAGTGATTACAGGCGTTAGTTTCTGAATTATCACCGAAACTGGGACCAGGTCCGAGACTCGGATGAGTCGTACGTGATGTGCATGTGTTACGAAACTGGATCCCTTACTTCCCTTGGACAAGTGGCCCTAAATTAGGGACGAGTAACTGCGTACACCGATGACCCAATACATTATCACCACCCCTAGCCAAGAAAAATGAGCGCACCTGGAGACCGAACGGTGGCGCAGGTGAATTTCATAAAACAGTATATATATATACAACCCGAGGACCGGCTTTCGGTTAGTAGAGTGTTCGGAGTCAGAATGGGGAAAGCTGCCGATTTATCGGAGCTTGATAAAGGACAAATTGCGATGGCACACAGCGTCTCGGAACTACGATCTCGGAAACGGCGCGGCTTGTGGGTTGTTCACATGCCACTGTAGTGAGTACGTATCAAAAGTGGTGCACAGTAAGCCAAACGACGGATCGTCGTCCCGCCGTATGTCGTCCAAAGCTCATTGATGCCAGAGGGGGAGTG
The DNA here is from genome assembly GCA_039090855.1 of Macrothele yani. Classification (NCBI taxonomy): domain Eukaryota; kingdom Metazoa; phylum Arthropoda; class Arachnida; order Araneae; family Macrothelidae; genus Macrothele; species Macrothele yani. The sequence continues at coordinate 99,045,559 of CM077011.1, forward strand.
GAGACCCTCGCGCATTGTTCACAGCGAGCGTAGGGACACAGTTGGACAAATCAGCTGCAGCTACAACAGTGGTGATCACGGCAATGTGTCGAAGCACACAGTTCATCGCAGCCTTCTGTGCATGGGCGTGCGTAGCAGAAGACCCAGCAGGGTCTTCATGCTCAATGCACCTCATCGCCAACAACGCATAAAATGGGCCCAAGATCATGGAGATCGGACCGTGGATGATTTGAAGAAAATGGCTTGGTCTGACGAGTCAAGATTCGTGGTGCATTACCAATGGAGGCTATGGCACCGGGATGCACTGTTGGGCGGAAACAGACGGGCGGCTGCGGTGTTATGCTTTGGGCGATGTTTTCTTGCGACACTTGAGGCCTTATTATCCCAATAGCACAATTCCTGACAGCTATCAGATATCTGAACTTCGTTGCAAACCAAGTTCACCCATTCATGGCAACTGTGTTCCCTGCTAGTGATAACCATTACCAACGGGATAATTCGCCATGCCACACTGCCAGAATCGTCAAGGAGTGGTTTCAGGAAAATGCTGGTGACTTTCTGTTAATACCCGAGTCTCCAACTTCGTTTGACATAAACCCAATCGAACATTTGTGGTTCGACTTAGAAAAGCAGGTTCGCGCTAAATCACCACCACTCCGAAATATACGGGAACTTGAGGACCTGATGTTGACATTATGGTATACGAGATACCCCAAGATACCTATTCCCAACTCATCGAATCGACGCTTCGCCGAGTGGCTGCTGTTTTGGGGGCTGAAGGGGGTCCTACAGCTTATTAGGTAGGGGGTCATAATGTAACGGCTCATCCGTGTAGAGCTCACTAAATTTCTCACGGTGGACTTTAAATCCCAAAATAAACAAGAAAGATGACACAGAATTTTCGACTTGTAATGAGCACTTCTTTTGAATCCCTTCTGACGGGAATAAAAATTTTCAAAACTATTCATAGTCAACGGAACGTGTTAGAAAAAAGGGTTTTTACAATCAATAAAGCATCCAGAAATAGAAACATCTACTAACTTCCACCAGCGGCTAAAAAGTGTGTTGCGAAATTCAACCAATGACGCACAAAAAGTATCTCATTGCAGATACATTGAAGAGCAATTGAATTAGATATACCTGTCTAGTAACGTGTAGCACCACTTTTCTACCTGATAACGGCGGCGATTCGTCTCGTCATGGACTCGACAAGACACCGGAAGTGTTTGGAAGCCATACGTATCCACGACCCCTGAACAAGCTCCCACAGTTCACGAAGATTTAATGGAGGGGGTCAGAGCTTCGAACATCTCTCTCGATGGCATCCCAGATACGCTAGATGGGAATGAGGTCACGTGACCTAACTGGCCAAGGAAGCGAGGTCACGTCGGTGGAGTGTGTTCATCCAACCATTCGGATACAATTCGGGAGCGATGGCCCGGTGCATTGTCTTTTGCAGGATGAGGTCCCCAGTGGGATGATGAAGACACAAACGGGAGCAAATGGTCGTCCAGGATATCCCGGTAACATTGACCTGTGAGGGACGATGTCAAACGTACCAAGAGTCCCATTTCGGTCCACGTAAACAGTCCCCAGACGAGAATGCCACCCACACCAGCTTGAAGAGTACTCTGCATGCAAGAAGGATCCATAGCTTCATGCGATTTGCGCCGTACTCGTATCCTGCCATCAGCATGTACCAACGTGAATCTCGACTCATCAGTCCAGGCAACATTTTTCAACATGCCTACGGTCCAGTGGCGATGTTCCCGTGCCCATGCTAATCTTTGCACCCTATGATGTGAGGTCAGCGGCGGTACCCTTGTGGGACAATAAAAAAACTCCTCACGTACAAGCCTAAAGTGTTGCACAAGTTAAATGGTATCACGTGTTAAAAGAAAATTTTAAATCGCACTTTTTAAAGCGGAGATATCCAGATAAACAGATTAAATATTTGCGCCCCTAGCGTCGAAATTGTGCATTATTAATGGAAGGAAGTGCACACAAAATGTTTCCACAGTCAGTAGTACCTGACTAAAATATAATGTCTTCAATCAATCGGGTTTTCAGTCCCGCAGATGTTGCTGCAAGCATGCTGTAAACGGAAACGTGAAATTTACGGTTTTGGGCTAAGAAAAATGTGAAATTATATGAGAAAAATTTCGCACCAAAAACGCTCTCCGATGAAAAAAGCATTTTTCAAAACAGACTCTTAGAAGCAGAGATATTGTTAAAAAAAACAAGTTCTACATCTGCAACTCCTGGCGGAAAAACGATATTGTATTTGAAGTAGAATGTGTTCTCATAAGGTTTTCCTAGATGAGCGGTTTTGGTCTACCGAAATGATTTTTGCAATCCAAATTTTAGAAGCTGAGATTTTGCTGCAAAAACATCACAAACAGAAGTAAACACTTAGGGCCCCTAATGGCCAAATTATTCCCTACCACAAATTACAAATTATACGTAGAACATGTCCCACCAAGAGCTACATCCGATGAAGAAAGAAATTTTAAAATAGGGCTTTTAGAAGGAGAAATATCGGGGAAAGCGCACTTTCTACGCCCCTAGCAGAAAATCTATGCACGGAACAAAATGTATGTTGAATTCGATAGCATCTGCACTTACGCCTTCTACCAACGAAGTTATGCATCGGAAGAAAACCGGAAAGTAAGAATCATCCTTCACATATTCCAAACTTTCCAATGCAAAAAGTATTTTTCAAATCGGACTAATAGTTGCAGAGTTATGGTGACCCCAGGAGGACGAACCGACGGATAAACAGACGTATTAAGTTCTATTATAAGCACTCACTCTTTGTTACAAAAGACTCGCTAAAAAAGACTATTGAATATTTAAATTTACAGGAGCAGGTAAGTTAAAATTCAGTGGGAGCATGATACTTCTTCTTGCTTTCCTTTCGTAAACTATTGGATTGAGGCATAAGTTCATGCCGTTTTATTTCACGAGTGTTTCCCAGGACAGTAGTGACGGTGCAGATGGCCAGTTGTATATCAAAATGTAGCCAGTAATTTCGTGTATCTAAATCACATTGCGCTGTGTGATTGTGGCTAATGGTTATTTGGTTTACAGCCCCGGAAGTATGGAGTGTCAAGTAGGGAGGAATGAATATTTTCGAAATCTTCTCCTCTACGAGTTTAACAAGGGATCCTCAGCCGGCGAGGCTACTCGACAAATTTGTGCTGTCTATGGGGAGGATGCTATTGCTCCGAGGACAGCCCGCAAATCGTTTGAGCGGCTCCGAGGTGTCAATTTTGACCTCAATGTCTCTTCACGCTCAGGTCGTCCGTCTCACTTTGATGAGGATTGTTTGAAATATCTCATCCTCTTACATCCGCGTCAAACAGCACGCGAATTGCCCACTGAGATGGACCGTGATCACGCCACAGTGGTGCGACACCTGGAACGCATGCAAAAGGTCCAGAAATCGTGATCTTGGGTGCCTCATACTCTCACCGAAGACAACAATAATCAGCGTGCTGTTCCTTGCTCGCCTGTTATCGCGAATGTTCTCAGCAACACAAACTCTTTCTGTCACGCATTTTTACTGGGGATGAAACGTGGTGCTGTATGTCAATTTCAGGCATCGGAGGGAATGGTTAAGCCCAAACAAGACACCCACACAACGTCCCAAAGATGACCCTCATCCTTCAAAGATCATGTTGTGCGTCTGGTACGACATGAAAGGTATTATTCACTGGGAAATGTTGCCGAGGAATCGGACCATCAACACTGTATTCTATTGTGAACAACTCCGCCGTGTGGAGGGAGCAGTTCAGCAGAAACGGCCACATCAGCGCCATGGTGTCCTTCTCTAACATTATAACGCACGCCCTCATAGTGCAAACATGACCAAAATGGCCATTCAGGACATGAAATGGGAGATCCTTCCACATCCGGCCTATTCCCCAGATGTCACCTGTTGAAGTTATCACCTATTTCGATCTCTGTGGAATGCACTCCGTGGCAGAACGTTCAACAATGAAGTTGATCTCCAGAATTTCCTTGATGATTACTTCCTACACGTTATTTCAAGAATGGCATTACAAACGTATCCAGACGTTGGGACACCATCGTAAACAATGGGGGGGGGGGGATACATAGTTGATTGATTCCGTTTTCCCTTTTAATGTAATACATTAATGTGGGGTAGTGAAGTAAACGGAATGAACTTATGCATGTACCCAATAATTTTCTGTTTGGATAAGGGTCCGAATTCAAACCCAGGAAGTTTCATATTTGTACGAAAACTATATATTTGTTTTCCTTTTGCATCACACTGGTGATGTCAAATGGATGAGATAAAAAAGCTTATGTCATATTAAGAGTACAATCAAAGCGAGGAAATTCTAACATTAATTTCATCAATGAACAGGGGTTAGACAGAGTAATATGAACACCATGCTCAGAGACGTGACTTTTAACACAGCTGCGTATGCCACAATACGCAAAGGTATCCACCAATTTTTTGGTTCTAATGGCTTTGTTTAGAACCTCGAGGTCCTGTTTAAGTGCATTTAAAGTGTCTTGTTGCAAAATTTCTTTCAGGGTGACGATGAAATGAGCGACGGATTTCGAAAGAAGGAAATTGTTTGCGGCTGGATAGTTGGCGCCTTCATGACAACAGTCGCCAGGGAAGTGGGGGTATCAAGAGCTACTGTGTGACAGCATACCGTGTTTATGGCAAAACCTCGTCTGCGAAACAAAGGAATTGCCGAAACACAACCCTGACTGATAGAGACAGGAGAACATTAAAGAGGATTATTACCCATAATAGAAGACCACGGCGTCAAAAATTAGTGCAGAGCTCCATCTGCATCTCCAGAACCCAATATCAAAGAAAACAGCGCTCAGGGAAGTGCATAAACAAGATATTTATGGCAGAGCTGCTATTGCAAATCCTCTGGTGACCCGGGCGAATGCACAACGGCGAGTGGTACCAGGGGCATACAACCAGGAACTGCCGATGCCTGGAAACGTGTAATGCCGTCGGATGAATTAACATTCAGACTATTCCCCACCGCAGGACGTGTTTACAAGTTGAGACCGCCGCAAGAATTGTACAACCCAGAATGTCTGCTCCCAACAGTGCAGCATGGTGGTGGGTTTGTCATGAGCTGGGCGGTTATATCGGGGTTTTCAGCTGGTCCCCTGATCACCTTGAAAAGACGGATGACTGGCAGAGCGTATGAAACCATTTTGGCCGACTAAGTCCATCTAATGGCTCAGGCATTGTTTCCTGCAAGGGATGCCATCTATCAAGATGATAACGCCCCAATTCACAGAGCTCGGAATATTCTGTCATCGTTTGCGGAACATGAGGACGAACTTTTACACCTTCCTTGGCCTCTCCAATCACCAGACTTAAATATCATCGAGCCACTGTGGTCTCGGTTGGAAAACAGAGTAAAATCCCGTTATCTTCCTTCTGCATTTCTCAAGGACCTGGAGCAGTTTCTGCATTAAGAATGGTGCAACATGCCACTAACCGCCATCCAGGATTTGTATGTGTCAATTCTAAGAATTATTCAGGCTGTTTTGAATGCCAAATGTGGTCCCACACCCTATTAAGAACGTAAAACCTTCTTTTCCTCGGTGTTAACATCATGCTGTCCGATCCCTATATACAAGGCTTTTCAGTTTGCTAAATATTCGACAAGAGTGATTATATTATAAAAAATTTAATCCTCAAATTTTATGAATCCACTGCTGGATAAGCGTGTCCCCAAATGTCTTCCACAACTCTCTGTCTTGAGCCAGTCTCCTCTATGTTACGGTGGTATGTTTTCGAATCTCATCCACTGGTCTTTTTTCGTGCCTTAATGTCGAATCTAGTATTTCAGTTGCCCAACAGTGGTCAGTTCTTTTAACAAGATATCCAGCAGATTCCTTCTTGAATGTCTGTTCTGCTATCAGAATATCATCAAATGTCAGCCTGTTCAACATATGGACGTTCTTCTCCTCAAACCAGGTCTAAACGTGCCAGTCTGGAAAGGCGTTCGATCTTGCAGAAACAACAAGTAATCTGTACAGAAGTATTGCTATAGTGTAGGTTGGGCAGCATTGTTGAAAATATCTGCGTACCTATTATCTGTTAGTCTCGAAGGTCCCACAACCAAAGAACTGAGCCCTTTCTAGCAAAAGCAACTTCAAATCATTTCACATCCCCCTCCAAACTTGACTGTAGGAAAACGCCACACTCAGATGCGTCCATGCGAGTGAAAGGGTGAGTAGCGTGATTCATCACTGCACACACACCCACTTACATTATTCTGTTTCGCAATAATGGCGAGCTAGGCACTATTGCTATCTTCGTCTGGCATTGGCTGGAGTGTTGTAAGGCTTGTGCGCAGCTGACCTATCATGGTGACCGTAGAAATTTAGTTTACGACGGATTCATTGGTTGAAAATAGTTGTTCCGGTTGCTTGTGCGATGAATTTGGCCAGGTCCGTGGTGGAGAACGTGCGTGCCTTCCTCTCATTCGGCAGAAAGCTTCGTGTGGTATGATTGCTCAGTTTCTGCTACCTTTCAGAGCCCAGCTTCGCCGTAGTGGCACCATCTGCTTGGCATCGACGGAGAACATCACTGACAATGGATTTCAGGAATCTCAGAACTGCGGCAATCCTACCTGCTGATTGTTTACTCAGATGGCATCCAATTGCCATGCCCTTTCAAAGCCCGTCAGTTCAGCTTCGCACCGCATAGTCGCTTCCAATGCGGCCTGACATGTGTGCTAACAATCCCCTTTATAACCAGCAATCAACTAAGAAACCTTATCCGCAACGGCGCGTCTGGTTCGAAGCATGTTGCATTCAAAGTTGTGCTGTTGTCTCATCATAGACCTACGGGCATATTTATAGCTACGCCAGGGACGTTTATAGATCTAAATCATTATCAGCAGAGGGGTGTCTGAATTAGACATGAGTTGGAAATCACGTCACTGTTACTTTGTCACCATTACTGGAAAACCACTCTCACCATCATGACCAAACAAAGACAGAAAGCATCAGTTCTAAATTCACTGAAAGGAATGTCGCCATTAGCCGTGTCCGAGGAATACTTGGGGTACGTAATCATACTGTTGAGTCATAGATTCGATTAATATGTCACCATATATATACAATTTATCGCCTTTTCTGTTGAAACATCACAGAGGTCGCTTGTGATGTGAGCTTTCTTTCGGAATTCTCTTTTTCCCACGCTTACAATAGTTTGTGTTTTGGCTATCTCTTTGCGTTCGCTTGTAAATGAATTAAAAGCTAGCCCATCGTAGCAGTGATTGTGTCATTGTTATAAGTGAAACAGTGACCCCGTTCTGTTACTGCTCCGTCACACCTGTAGTAAACAGTGATTGTGTCATTGTTACAAGTAACACGGTGACTCATAGTTCCCGTTTCTTTACAGCTTCGTGTGATCTGTGATCTTTTCACTGTTTAAAGTCGATATCACTTTCATGGACCTGTCACTCTTAAACCCACATCTAGTTCGTATATTACGGTTAAGAGTGTGTAAATTAAAAGAAATTATTTTTGGTTAGTGGAAAATCGTGATTTTTACATTTCCACTGTTGACAGATAAAAGGCAGCTATCTCTGCTTCCAAGAGAAATACACAGTCGTATCAGAATAATATTTCCACCTACCTAATAATGGTAATAAGCACCACTGGCCCGTTTGACAGCAAAGAGATGGCATGGTATGGGCGCAACGAAACCCTGGAAGGTTGCCCGAGGCACACGTGCCCATTCGGACTGCAGCAGAGTACGAACGTCCCGGAGATGACGTGGTTGTGGGTCGGCAGGTGAACCTGTAGATCTAAATAGTCCCACAAGTGTTTAGTGGGATTGAGGTCAGGCGATTTGGAGAACAGCGACATCGCTGTCGTATTCCTGGAACCAGTCACACACCCCTTCGTGGTACGGCGCAATGTCCTGTTGATAGACGCCATGACCACCAAGGTAAACGTCCGACATAAACGGATGCATGTGGTCAGTAAGAATGGACAGGTAGCCATCGGAGTTCAGGAACCCATCCAGTGATACCAGTCCCAGGTCATACCAGGAAAACATCCCCCAGACATGCACATTGCCCCCGACGGCCTGTATGTGACAGAGAAGAGTGTCCGGGTGTTGTTTCTCGTGTGTCTGACGCCGTATCTGCCTCGTTCTGTCAATTCTGTGGAGCAAAAACGTCGATTCGTAGGAGAAGGCAACCTTTTTCCATTCTTCCACTGTCCAATGACTGTAGTCCTATGCAAACTGCAGGCGTCATTGCCGATGAACCTGGGTTAACCTTAATGGACCAGGGGCCTATTGACGCATCGTCTACTCCGGAGACCTATGCGTAACAGGGTTTGCTTTACTGTTATCAGGGGAACGTACGTTAGTGACCCATAGTTCATTTGTGTGGTCAATCGCTGCACTGTTGCGCGTTGATTGCCCTTTAGCAGTCGACGGAGGCTACGTTCTTGTCTGGGATCGATGGCCTTTGGGGCTCCACATTCATGACGTCACAAGGCATTTAGTGTGCCAGCGGTCCATTCTTGGTACACCCTTACTACAGCACATCGCGAACAGCCCACGAAGTCTTCTGTTTCTGAGATGCTTGCATCATTTCTTTTTGAACGTCCGTCAAATCACTACCTCTGCCCATTTTGCTCCCCTCACGGACGATGGCTCATCTTCCCTTGCCGGCCGTTTATAACTCCGTGTGATCGACCTTATCAAGTGTATTCTGTGACGCCCATGGGCGGGCACACTGTGATACCGGAGCTTGTCATATTATTCTGATACCACCTTGTACTTGAAAAATATTGAAAAATTCTTTTTCCGTAATATAGTTTTTGCCGTGAAGAATACCTTTCACATATTTTCTACTATATTTTGCTCAAGAATTTTCCGCAATTGGCGTGAAGTTAGATCATGTTTTCCTTTATATCAGTTCTGCTAACTGTTTAATATAATAATTTTTTTTTGATTGGAGGTTTAACGACCACCGTGAGCAACTCAGTGGGCTATAAGCAGTCGCCCGTCCCTAATTTAGGGCCACATGTTCCAGGGAAGGGAGAGAGCCAGTGCCGTAAGAAAAACACAACATCCATGCCCCACTGGGATTCGAACCCGGACCCATCTCGGACGAATGATCAGAAGCCATCGCTTAGGTCACTGCGCCGCCGAGGCGGCTGTTTTGTCTCTGATATGTTCTTTTAGCTGAGAGAAATGTTTTGAGCACAATTTGTAAATTTTCCGAACAGACTTTTCAACAGTCAGTAGGATAAAATAACTGTTTCTGTATCTAGATGTTTTATCTGTTGTACAAATGCGGTTCATAAAACTTTGATATTAGTTTGAAATATTTCATTCGTGTCCGAAGGGATTCAAAAGACGTGCTCATTACAACCGAAAATTCCGTGTCATTTTTCTTGTTTAATTTCATTTTCTGCTCCTGATGCTATAGTCACGTTCACTTCCCATGGTGCAGAGTGTTCTTAAAAAACAACAACGTCACGTTTGGCAACGGAAATAGAGGATACAGAGGGTGAGTGGAAAGTTTTGGAATACTTGCATAAACGCATGTGCTGCGGCGGGAATGTCACGTGTGTAAACTAGTTCATGCAATGCTGCACTACATTCAGCCGAAAGGGATATAAGTGGTAGTCGTTGCTGTGAACAGCATTGCATGTCGTCGTTGTGCCTGTGGTTGGGACTCCTAAAAGATAAACACTTACATTTTTTCAGAGACCTCGTAACTTTCACTTTACGAGTTTGAATTCGGCCGTAACCCTTTTTAAGCAACACGAAACAGTTGTCATGTGAAAGGCGAAGTTTCCGTAGACCACAACACGGCAACCAGATGGCTCACAAATTTCGCTCAGGTGACAGAATCCTCGATGACCAGACAAGGTCAGGTAGGCCGCTAACCGTGGATTCGGAGGCCGTGCGCCAGGCCGTAGAGGCAAATCCGACAACCAACACTCGGAGATTATCAGGCGAGCTGAGCATATCACAGACCACCGTGGTTTGTCCCATTCAAGACATCGGCAAGGTCTACAGAGAGCTGAGCCCAGCTGTGTCCCTCACGAGCTGACTCCAGCTGAAGCAAACCGCCGAATGGAAGTGTGCACGCAACTCCTAGAAAACCCAAACGATGTACGTTTCATCAAGAGAATTGTTACGTGCGATGAAAGGTAAGTCTATTTCCGCTGTCATAACACACAACGGCAGTAGTTGAACTCGAGCCAGCTTCCAGAACTTTTGCCAAACGTGGGCGCATCGAGCCCAAGGTTATGGTGTAAGTTCCAGGGGATAATCTATTACGAATTTGTTTCAGACGGTCAGACCATCAACGCCAACCTCTACTCTGATCAGCTGAGTGGAGGTATGCCGTTTTGGAGGAGAAGTACCAGGCATTGGTGAATAAAAAGCGCGCTCTCCTACAGCAGGACAACACTCGGCATCATACCGCGCGAACGTTCCTGGCCAAACTCCAGGAACTTGAGGGCATCGAACTGATGCCACATCCAGCATATAGTCCGGATCTTGCCCAGTCGGATTATTACTTGTTTAGGTCCATGGCCCACTTCCTTCGTGGACGGCACTTCAACAGCCAAGAGGAGGTGGCAGCTGGGATGAAGGAGTTCTTCGCCTCGAAGGACAAGAACTGGTACCGCTTTGGAATCGAAGAACTAGCAGACAGATGACTAAAGACAATGCCACACGATGTCCTATACTTTGAATGCTAGTCAGCTTTCGTCGTAAAGGCCCCTATGAAGATATAAAGTGATCCAAATATTGCAAACTTTTGACTCGCCCTCTGTATCTTAAGTTTTAGGCAAAAAAATCGTTCATGATAAATTCAGAGTAGAAATGACAGTTTTTGAAACACGGCTGTCATCTAAGCCAACCGCAAGAAAAAAAAAAGAAACGAGAAAGAAGTCTAGATACAAATTTTGTTATGAGAACTATTAACGCTTTCGCCTGCTGTGAGGAAGAATGACGGCATTTACTTCCCACTTTAGAATCTGCGTGGATCAAGAAGAAAAAAAGAAGAAACCGAAAAGAAGAAAGACGTCTAGACGCAAATTTTGCTAGAAAAACTATTAACGCTTTCGCCTGCGGTGAGGAAGAATGACGGCATTTACTTTCCACTTCAGAATCTGCGTGGATCAAGATGATCTTCAACTTCTGACAAACGTTCGTTTTTCCTTTAAGGAAAATATATTTGTGGAAATAATTTATTAAACGACGATAAAGCTCTGCGTGCCGTAATCCCATCTGTCAGTTGCCAGATATACCAACACCATTATACTTCACTGAAATATTAAAATCGCGTTCGACTCATCTTCTTCAGACCACGAAAGACAAGGATCGAGAATTCTTGACGTTTTGCACGCGATCGGCTACGCTTAGGCAAAAGGCAATGGCTACCTACGTATTGTTTGAAGTACACTACCTTAAGCACTCACGGAAGCCAAGACCAATAATGAAAAGTAGAACTAGTAAAGCAAACGAAAACTACTTAAGAAAAGAAACATACAAGCTAAATCATGCATGGTAGAAAATCACGAATTGTACAGAAAAGCTGTTTATCGACGTCTTATTTCGATCTTATCCAAATCACTACACCAGCGGTTCTCAAACGTTTTGAATCGCGGAGCAGTTTTTAGGAGAGAAATTCGTCACGAATCACTGTCATCGCCTTTATTGCAAAAAAACGTATGTGCATTTTCAGCTGTTCTTACCTAACAGCATGTTTCAAGTTGTTAGTTTATATTTTATCGTATAGCAACAGCATGAATTATTTTTCGAATTCCAAATAGCTTAAATTTTGATCTAAGCTTATATCTTTTTGCATTGAAAGTCATTAAAAATTGGAACTTTAAATATCGTTTTCTCAAAACATTAATATTACGCATGTGTGTCTTTGGCATAAAGTGACGAGCTTTTCACCAAACACCTACGTAGGTACTAAACTGAATCACAGCAGTATTGATGATGAAAAGTATTTTTTAAGCGTTTGGGCATGTTAAACATAAAATTTTATTTCATTCGAAATATTATTTCCTCCATTAATTTCAGTGAAATAAGGAACTTACTTAACTACATAAACGAAAAACAACAACAACAAACATAAAGTAAGGCAACATATTAGAGAATGAATTCAAAACACGTATTGTAAATCCACAATTTGTTGCCCACGTTGATACGTTTTTTAAAACCATTTTCGCAGTTTCAAAACCAAAAATGTCATTTTGCATCAAAAAAGAACACCAAAACACAGCCCGGAAATTTAGATTCTAATGAGAGGGTGGAACTATTTTGATTTGGATAATGCGGTTATATCTGGTTGAATTTGGGACCTCTGCAACCGAATATCTGGCTCTTCATTGAGTGGGAATCTGTACTTTGTTTTAGTAGCCACATAGACAGAGAATCCTAATTCCCATAAGTAAGTTGTTGAAAAGGGCAGAAGGATGATTTTCGCTTTGTCTGATGCAGAAGAATCTGATGTCAAATCAATCAAACACTCATACCGCTGCGATGTCAGACATACTAGCTTATCCGACACAGCAGAGTATTCTTTATTTCTCCCATGAAGTTCTTCCGAAAAATAACAATTGAAAGGATCAAGTTGAAATTCAAGAGGGAATCTGTTGGATATCTTGTTGGACTCTTTAAACGCTTGTACTTCATCGCTGGCGTCAGAAACAGTTACTGCTTTTCCTTAAAGTGAGAGACTTATATAGTCACTAACGTTTTTAAAGATTTCTGCCTAATATCCCAATTTTATGAGTTCACATTACACAATCTGTCTCCCAAAGCGAAGTCATTGTCAATCAGGAAGGTTCCAACATCAGCCCTTATTTCGAAAAGCCGAGTCAAAGTTTTTCCGCGACAAAGCGACCTTACTTCCGCGTGAAGAAGTAAAGACGTATGTAGATTCCCCATGTTATCACACCACATTTTGAACAGCCTTGCATTCTTATGTCGTGATTTGATAAAATTAATTATTTTCACGCTTTCGTCCAAGCCCTTTTTTAGGGAGGGAGGCATTTTTTTCCGCAGCAAGGGCATGGCGGTGGAGGATTCAGTGGCTACTGTTGCACTACTTGCTTTTTTTACGCTTTCCAACCGTAGGTTGAAGAAGCGTATATGCTCCAGCTTTGTCAGTCCGTCCGTCAGTCTGCACGATAACTGGCGTAAAAATGGGTCGATTTCGATGAAATCTTAGTATGTGGAAGGGGACCACCCGGGGACGAACCCTATTGAAAATAGAACAAATGGGGTCAAAGGTCACGACGTAGGAACGGGATCATTCCATTACCCTTATGCATCATAACTTGCGTAAATATGGTTCGATTTCAATGAAAGTTTACTATGTGGTAGGAGATCGCCTGAGGACGAACCCTATTCAAAATGGGTGGAATGGGGTCTACGGTCAGGACATAAGATCGGGATGCATTCCATTGCCTTTATGCGTCATAACGTGCGTACAAATGGTTCGATTTCGATGAAATTTCAGTATGTAGTAGGGGACCAACTGGGGATGAACCCTATTGAAAATGGACGAAATGTGGTGAAGGGTCAGGACATAGGATTGTGATCCATTCCACTGTCCTTATCCCATATTATTAAGGTGGACGTCAAGTAATTTTGCTTCCTATACTTCCAATGGAAAAACTTTTGTACACATTTCCTTCACAATTAATGTGTTCCCAAGGATGAAAATTTGAACATCGATTAAAATAACTTCATATTATAACTTGGAAAACTTAATATTTTCGAAAACATAACCATAATTATATTAAAAATCAATCACTTTTCCCTTGGTGGTGTTGAAACCAGAGAAAAGATGCCGCGACCTGTACTTTGATGACGTCAGTGGACAAAAAATGTTGAATTGGATAATTATGGTTATGGTTTAGAAAATATTAAGAATTCCAAGTTATGAAATTAGGCTATTTTAATCGATGTTCAAATTTTCATCCTTAGGAACGCATTAATTGTGAAGAAAATGTGTACAGAAATTTTTTCATTGGAAGTATAGGAAGCAAAGTTACTTGACGTCCACCTTAAAGTAGCAATTCTTGTATGTATGTATGTACATTTTATTTTGAAAACGGTTCTAAGAATTTTGATGAAAGTCGTTAACCTACCGTTTTCTGGTACTAGAAATCGATTTAGCTTGATCTCGACTTTAGAAGAATTCGTTTAGTGGGTTAAATAACCATCCCGAATTATAACGTTTTTAGTGATGGCATTGTTCCATTAATGTTACCAATGCTTAGAAATCTTATGACGTCACAACTCGCGTCTGAGAATGTTGAAACGCGGTCACGCCATCGGTCTCATTACGTCACGCGTTGTGTGTGGATCCTATTAAAGATTTATGACGTCACACTTTTGCGGCGGGCAGATGGTCGCGATTCCCATCTGCCTCATTACGTCATGCGTTGTGCGCGTATGCCCGTCAGCACGATAACTCGCGTAACAACCGTTCGATTTCGATGAAATTTTAGTATCTGGTAAAGGATCACCTACCAGATACTAAAATTTAGATAATACCAGATACTAAAATCAACCCTATTTAAAGTGAACGTAATGGGGTCAAAGTTAGTACATAGAAGAGGGATCCATTCCACTGCTGTTATGCGCCATAACGAACGTAAAAAAGGTTCGATTTCGATGAAATTTTAGTATGTGGTAGGGAACTACCTGGCGACAAACCTTATTGAAAATGGGTGAAATGGGGTCAAAGGTTAGGACACAGGAACGGGATCTTTTCCATAGCCCTTATGCGTCATAACTTACGTAAAAATGCTTCGATTGCGACAAAACTTTATCATGTTATTTCGGAGGCATACCAAGCCGGTTCTGTTGAATATCATCGAAATGGGATCAAAGGTCAGGGCACAGGACCGAGATTTATCCCACAGACATTATTCTCATAACTTGAGTGATAACTTGAGTAATGATTTCTGTAATGTTGGAAAGCGTATTATAATCAATGCATTGCATGATTTTACTAACTTGTTGTTTTATTCTTGACATAACACCGGACGTCTTTTCACATGGCTTTCGGGCCGTCTGTCCGGACATCAACGTAGTTATCCCATAGGATGCCACTCTCTGTGAAACATTCGTCTAGTAATTTGAAAATTTTAATTTCAGTACCACTTGTGGTAATAGGTAACAACTTACCGAGAAACTGATACTCTTGAAAAGACTCCAAGTACAGTAGTGAACAAATACTATTAAAATTATGAACCCAGCCACATCCAGAGTAAAAATACATTTGGAACGAAAATTTAGTCTTAGTGCATTTTAATTGTGAAAGCAAAGTATCTTTTAAGTCCTCTTCTAAGTCCCCGATTTGTCGCGATATTGTATTATTTGTCAAAAGAACTGTGCCTACTAGTTTTGTGGCTTTATCGTCCAGTATACATTCAACTATGTCCTTTGTGGAAGGCTTTATGAGGTCTTCAGCGGTGGTATGGGCTTCGCCAACTTGAGCAACTCGCTAAATGACTAAGTAGGACGCCATCAAAGCCTTTTCGTTAACTGTTTTTGAGTGATAGGATATAATTTTCTGGGCTAGTGTAAGTTCACTGTATTTCCTTCTGAAGAAATCAGTCCGTTTGCCCTTGCATCCTGGATGGAGGATGGACCCCTCAAAATGACGGCGGATTTTTGCTGGGAATATCTCACTGTTTGGCAGCACTTTGCCGTAAATTACGCAATGTGGCTTGTTGTCACTGTTCTCAGCGAATCCAATATAGAAGTAGGAATCGTGGTACTTTTTTTGTTACTATTCTTTTCCATGTGGCACTGGTCTCCGAAGAACTTGGCAGTTGGTTCAACACTTCAAGAGATTCTGGCACACCCGCTGTCTCTAATTCGTCTAAAAACCCTTCATCCTGTCGAGGAAGTCTAGTACAAGCAACTTCCCCATCGTCTTGCACACTACAATTGAAAAATAATATTCTTTTCAGCTGAGTAAATAACAATAATAATAGTAAGAGTCGGGTAAATAGTACAAAAATAACATACATTTGGACATGAAGATAAGAAGGAACAAGAGGTTTTAATATGCAATAGAAACTTTCTAGGTAATTCTGGAAAGGTGTCGAAGCTAACAATAGGATCTGAAAGCGCGGCGAAGTTTTTACATAGGAAACTGGGTTAGCGTGACACCGTCGAATTTCTCTGTCTGGTTTCGTCGCGTGCAGTCTGTGTGCTTCGCTGACGTTCTCGATGTTTCGCGTACATGCTATGTACACTGCTTCACAGAACCCTGCAGGAGCTAAATGATTTCTACCGAGTATTTGCCTGTACACAGTTCATGGAAAGTAATATTCAAATTCACGATATTGAAATCTTGTCACGTTTTTTATTTGTTTATTTTACTTTCCAATCTCTTCGCGGAAGACTTTGTGCTCTGCGAAGCACAGTTTGCGAACCGCTTCACTGTACTAACGAAATTTGCTCAAGATCCAGAAAGCGTGAGGAATTTTTCACAACAGTGAGGTTATCACAGCACACAAACCTACGTCACATCTGCTGCTAGGTTCAAGGAGCAAGGAGTAGCAGGCCAATTTGACGGAGTGGAAGTTATGCGTAAAATTGCAAACTATGATGTTTTTGCACAAATCCAACTATTACGTTCTCATGTAATATCACTTTAGCAAATGAGTAAAAGAGAGAGAAAGAAAAAAACAGTTTCATTCTGGTAGAACGAAGTTCAGTTTGAATTCAAGAAAGCCAGTTCTGATTACTAAATATCCTTTATTGAGACAAAATCAAAGACTGTGTGCTAAAATGATGGAAATAAATGACTTTTAAAATTATGGAAGCGCCGTAAGATATCTATGATGTTTCTCGTTTGCAATGCTTTTGTGGATTTGACTTGCATGAGGTAAATTCCACTCAACATGATACACTACCAAATGCTGATGTGTAGAAGATACTTTGCTCAAACGTGAAAGTATCCTCACAGAAATATTCCGTAAATATTTGTTAATCTTCGATGATGGGATAATGCTTTTCTCCTGGAAGTATTACAACATTTAACTCCCTGGTAAATCTTATAATAGTAACTTTACAGATCGTTCTTACCAAGAGATCATTTCTTTTCAGTATTGAATACAAATGTGCCTTCACTCTATTTTTTTATGTTCTGTTTTATGTCTTTCATTTCTCCTGGTAAAAACAGCATTTGAGCTTCGAGTTAGTAACAAATTAACTGTTGTCACGGCCATCTTTGTGACTCCAAGGGCTATGCTACAGGGTTAGAAATATTTCAAAACTACGCACACCTGTTATAGCCAAAATATTTCTATAAGAAACACCGCTTGTTCAGGTAATCCGCAAGTCCATAAATGATTGTTCTGAACTATCCGGCCATCATTTCGTCAATATCGAAAATTAAATGCAGTTCTATAAGGTTGACAGAATTTGTAATGACAAAATAAATATACAGGGTGATTGTACACTCCTTCAACAGAACAAGAGGGGTGATAGTACACATCAAGACGAACAATATTTGCAATGGAACCTAGGGCCGCATTCCACTCCTAGTGCCAGAAAAGAGCACGTTCAAAAAACGTCCAGCCAGCACACGGAGTTCCAACCAGTACATGAGAAGCACAAGATGCAAATCAGGTGCGCTGAACACGCGCGTAGACGATGAGAAGCAAAAATTTAAAAACGCAGCCGAACTCGTTCAGCGATATTACCGTGCGAACATCACATGAGACTTGACGTATTCGTGAAGGGCATCGAGGACTACACATACGACCTATCCCGGGCGGTGGATTGGACTCGGTGGATCTGCGGCTTGGGCTCCACGCTCTTCGGACCTTAATCCACTGTACCAGACACCTGTAGACTCCCTGGAAGATCTCGTCTCGCGAATCGCTGTTGCTGCGGACAAGATCAACACCACACTGGGAGTCTACGAGATGGTGTGACAGTCCTTCATTCGCCGGTGGGGGCTGTGCAATGACGTCCTTGGAAGCCAGTTTGAGCAGCTTCTTTGAGTCTTTCTCTGATGCGATTGGAATTGTGCATCTCATGAATTAGGTATGTCTCTTTGTTTTCATTGTTGAAGGCTCAATGTGGATATGCAACTTTACTCTTTTTTGGGACTAAGAGTTGAATGCTGCCCAAGGTTCCATTACAAATAAAGTTCGTCTTGATGTGTACTATCGCCTCTCTTGTTTTGTTGAAGAAGTTTACAATCACCCTGTATATATCTAAATTAATGACTTGTGGAAAAAAGGAATAATTTTTAGAAAAAAAGTGCAAGGTGTTAAAGATAAAAATTCGGGTCTTTATATAGGTGTATATTGTATCATAAAAGATCTGTCCAGCTTTCGCCCGCCAATGGGAGGCTTTTTCATGGCAATAGAGCAACATCCACACTAAAACTGTAAACATAAATAGAACAAGTGTTTAAAAATCAAATCAAGTAAAGTTTAGAATGACCGCGTGATATTAAATAAGCTTAATATCAAGCAGTGTACACATGATAAAGTCATTTTGAGTTTAGATTTAAAAGCGCAGTCCATGCACGTGATAGATTCATTGATACAAAATCATTGTACGCGTCTCAGTGAGAAAGAATTTCTATGGTCTCTCTTAGTGAGGTTCCTTTTGCTGTGGTGTACGGAGCAATATACTGATATCGAATAGGGGAAACAGAGAACTGCGCTGTCAAGAGAAGTATTAAATAATGAGGCAGTTCCGCTGTGAAGCGACATCAAGGGCACTGCTCCGTACACCACAGCAAAGATAATAGAAATTCTGTCAAAGAGTGACGCGTGCTATGATTTTGTATCGATGGATCTACCACGTGCATGGACTGCGCTTTTAAAGCTAAACACAAAATACTGTAACTGTATAATACGTACACCGCGAGATATTAAGCTTACGTAATATACTGTCTCCATAATTATTTAACTCTTTATTAGAAGATTTTTTCAGAACTTTAAACTATGATGAAGAAGGATTAAACATAAATGAATGGTACCTAAATCACCCAAGATTTGCTGATGACATAGTCATCATTACAGCTAGCAATAGTAAAATGCAAAATATGATAAAAGCTTTATGGATGGAAAGTCTTAAAAAAGGTCTGAAATAAACACAGCAAAAACTAAACATATGAACAATACAGAAAAGGATACAGAAAAGACTTTGATAGAAGGAAAAGAAATCGAAAAAATGGACGAATACATTAACTTGGGTCAAGTAATTAGTTTTAAAGAGAGAAAAGAAACATAAATAAATAGAAGAATTATCCAGGGTAATAGAGCCTTTTGGATACTTAAAGACGATCTAACCGGCGATCTTCCGTTGTGGTTAAACAGAAAAATCTTCAATGCATATATATTAACCCCGTATTTACTTATAGAAATGAAACGTGGAGTATCACAGAACGACAATGTGAAAAAATAAGAGTATCGGTAAGAAAATCAGACAGAAAAATGTTGGGAATAACAAGAAGAGACAGAGTTAGAAATGAACTGATCAGAGAAAGAACTGGAATAATAGATATTATAAAAATAATGAAAGAATCAAAGTGGAAATGGGCTGGACATGTTGGAAGACCGAAATATGAAAGATGGACACGATGAATAACAGAATGGCAACCGAGAGGTGGAAAGAGATGAAGGAGGCGCAGAGAACAAGATGGAGAGATGACCAGAAATTTAGAGGTACTAAATGGTGGACTAAGGTTAAGGATATAGGAGTTGGAAAAGACTTGAGAAAGCCTATAGCCTGCAGTGCGTGTCAACAGGCTAAAAATAAAAAGAAGAAGAAGAATGGCATGCAACCATTGTTCATTTTATTTGATTTGATTTTAACCCCTTGTTGTATTCACGTTTTAGAATTTTAGTCGTGATGTTACTCTAGTGCCTTAAAAATCCGCCCGCTGCAGAGTAAAGATCGGCAGATTTTGTATGATCCCATGTACGCATGCATAAAAATCCGGGTTATAAAGTCTTGCACTTTTTCTATTTAACTCTAGAGTATCCACATTATTTTGGAACTATTTTTTAACCTCAGAGGTGGTGGACTATCCTGCTTCTCACCTGTACTCCAGCTTTTTAAACGCGTGTGTGGTAATAACTTCATTCCAGCGAACAGAGTTTTAAGTGAGTATTGCGTTTACAAGAGAAGCAGAGAAGCGTGTCTTGTGATTATACACTATATTGAAAAAAGTAACCGGACACCCGTTCAAAAGCAAATAAGCGAATCCGCTGCATTGTTAAGATGCGCGGTACAGCCGAAAACGGTATAAAAACAAGACTGCAGATAACCGCGATCATATCGCGCTGCGGGTGGCCTAGTGGGCAACGTTCGTACTGCCACAGAAAGGACCTCAGGTTCGATCCCAGCAGGTACGAACGCTCGATCCACTAAATATCCGCCGTTCGTCGGATGGGCACATTAAGCCGTCGGACCCCGGGTACTGGCCCCCGGTAATAAATAAGGGCGCCTTCCTCCCCTCTTTCTACTTCGCTTCCGTGTCCCTTTCCTATCGGGCACTGTAGCCCAAATCTCATAGCTTCCTATTTCTAAGGGTTGTTTAAGACCTGGGGTCAGACAGTCCCTTCCTAAAATCCTCTACATATGATCATTTGATCAACCGCGATCATATCGCACTGTGAGGTTGAGTGAAAATATCGCGGCGGGAGAGAACTGACTTTGAGGAAGGAAAGATTGTTGGGTGTTATATTAGCGGTTTGTCCATAAGAGAAGCCAAAAGACGTTTAAACATACCCAAGTTACCTGTGTTGGATGTAGTGAACACGTGGAAGACACATGGCGTACCTGAAGCAGCAAAACGTACCGGCAGACCAAAGACAATCAGTGATAGAGGACGTCGAAGCCTCAGGCTCAGGGGTCTCGTTCATGAGAGTTCCGTATATATTATTTTGTGTTGTGTGATATTAGTGTTTCTTCCTTACCTGTTTGTCGTCGTCGATTCGTGAAAGTCCAGTAATTATTTTAAGTCTACTCCCGAGCAGGTGAGTTTTTTTCTTTTGCTATTATCAGTTTATTTACGTTCGACCTTGCAGGTCGGCGATGCACACTTCATCAAATATGCAAATGGAGACTTCCGGCGGAGAGAGGCTGAGCCCAGCCCTCGCTTCCCGTGGTCCATCATCATCATCATCATTTCCGACTGATGTCAGCGTCCCTGCGCTATCTTCTCTAGCTAGCACTGATGCACTACCCTCTCCGAGTGGTGCGTTCGGTAGCCTTTCGGGTGTCAATCCGTTGACTTCCCCAGCTACGTCAAACCTTTCTGCTTCTGCTCCAGTTGATGAAGCCATGGATATTACTGGTGGTGAAGCCTCTTTCAGTTCTTCTGTGCCCGTTCAGTCGCCTGCCACGTATTCTAAGGTTGCAGCCTCTTCTACTCCTCGACAGCTTTCCAAGGATCTGTTTGCAAGCGCTCAAGCTTTGCACACTTATATTTATCGTGCTGGAAACAACATTCTTCTTGAAATTCCAGAAGGCTCGCCAGCCGCGACTGTTTCTTTTGAAAACCTAGCTAAGGGGAGTTAGTTTTGAGGCTCTCCCAGATACACCGATGCGGATCTATGCCGATGCCCTTCAAAGCCTGTTTCCCCCAGACGCCATTTCGCATATGTTCCGGCGGGGCCGGATGGTTGTCGTTTATCTTGCCAAAGTTGAATACGCCAAGTCTGTCCTGACGACAGGCCTAACCATTGGAGATCGCCAACTTAATCCAGAACCAGTGGCCCAACGACCAGTAAATGTTTCCTTTTACCCTGTACCCCCAGAGGTGACTGACGTCATGTTATATGCCGTGCTTTCATCTCTGGGGCGAGTCGTTGGAGGGATTCAAGCACACTTAGCTGCAAAGAACAACCCGATGCATGATACCATCCGTGGAGCCCGTCGAGTTGCACGTGTCGTTTTTCCTTCTCAAGAAGCTATTTGCTCAGCTCCCAACTCACTTCACAGTTAAGTGTGATGGTCAGACTCGCCAAATTGATCTATTGACTGAATTCCATTGCAGTCAGTGCAAGGAAGTTGGACATTTCTACAAAGAGTGTCCTATTGCACTGCCATCAACTGGTTCTTCTGCACCACGGATGGATACTCACTACACCCCTGTTGGTGCCTCATCACTATCTTCGGCACCTGCTGATCCTCTTCCCATAGAGATCTCTCCTAAGCCGACTGTCTTACCACCACCTGGTTCTGTAGAGCATTATCCTGAATTACTACCGACATCGCCTTTCCTTGCTCCTGCACCACCTGGCGACATTACTGATGCTGATGGAGGGGTGTTGTCTGATACTGACACTTCCAATGCGGACACCGACACCGCTTACCTGAGCGTCAGTGACCACACCTTAAGTGATGGGTCGGACGCGACCTCTAGGTCTCGCACTGACAAAAGAGAAGCCCCAAAGGCCCCCGACGATTCCTTCAAGCGGCGGAAGCCTCAAGGTAAATCGCCACTTTCTACTCGATCCCGTACGTCGGCTTCTCGCCTGAAAAACTGTGATTTGTCTTCGAACCCTGAAGACTTTATCTTACCTTATGAGGATTTTCTTGCAAGACTGCAACAACATGTATTTCCGTCGACTCCTTTATCATATCCGGAGTTATATGACGTTTTCTGGCGGAAATCGTTGCCTGGGGGATTCCCTCATTTTGTCCAGTCACATACGGCTCAGCTTCCGGCGGTGACTGCGCAGTTGACGGAGTTGGACTGCATCTATCAACCGCTTTGTAGTCCGTCTTCTAATGATGCTGCTGCTGTGAAAATGATGCATCGTCGATACACTAATCTTCTAGACCACTTGCGTAAAGTGCTCACTCCACCTTCTGATTTGGCGCTTTCTCGGTAACGACCTTTAACTGTCGCGGATTTGCCACCGCTGATGTGAATGCCCTTGTCTATGAGGACCTCGCGGAGGATTCCAGTGATGTCCTCCTCCTTCAAGAGACTCGATGTTCAACTGATACGCCGACACACAGATGGCGGTCGTGGCCTTACACATTCTACCATGCGTACCGCCAATCTAGGTCTGTTGGCATTGCCGTCGGTGTACACCGTCGTTTAATGCAACGTATATCTTCTATTTCTGTCAATAACTTATATGCAGAATTATTGCAATGCCTTACTTTCTGTGTTGATACTGTAACTTTTCATGTGTTTAATGTGTATATACCAACTGAAGAATCATTTGTTGATCCACTTTTTCGGAGTCTACGTGCAGCGATTGCTGCGATTCCATCCGGGGATTTTTTCATTATTGGAGGGGATTTTAACTGCACGGTGAAGCCCTCTGTAGACCGCTATTTGTCGCACGGAGAACACCGTGCGAATCTTGTCTCCAAGTTAACACAGTTTATTGCTGATTTTCAGCTTGTTGACTCTTTTCGCCAGCTAAATCCTCAAACCATTTCATTTACTTGGTGCAATTTCCCGACGCAGTTTTCTGATGCCGCTCGATTGGACCGTATTTATGTTGTCTCTTCTTTGATTCCCACTATTACTTCGGCACGGCACTTCCCTACAGTGTCCTCCGATCATAGCGCCGTCTCTCTATCTGTTTGTGTCTCCCCATCACCACCTTCGGCTCGTCGTGGATGGAGTTTTGATGATGCAATTTTACAAGATCGGTCTTTCTGCGATACAGTTGAGCAGTTAATTGCTGCTAGGAAACCTCTGCTAGCTACTACTCCGAGTGCCCTGCGCCTGTGGCTCGACATTAAACAAGACCTTCTGTTATTGGTACGACGCCTTTCATTTTCCATCACTACCACTCGTGCGATGGCGATCAGCAATCTTCGGGGTTTACTTTCTTCGTTACAAATGTCGGATCCACAGTATTCAGTAGTTCACGATGAACCACACGCTCACATACAACCGCTTGCCCAACAAGCTGTGCGTCGACTTCGACTTCTGCATCTATCTCCATCGACACAAGCCTTTGAAGTTCTTTCCAAGATGGAATCTTCGAGACGAGCGTCAACCTCACTTCGACATCTTCGCCTTCCTAATGGCTCCACCACGTTCGACACATCTCTTATTTGCTCCCAAGTCCGTCACTTCTTTCAGGAGAAGTTCCGAGCGGTCACGCAGGTTACTGAGCTTTCTTCTTCTCCATTTCTCTCTTCTCTCCCTCAAGTCCCGCCTTCTCTCTGTGCTCCCCTCACTGCTGAGTTTTCTTTGCCTGAACTTCGAGAGGCGTTTTCCTCCCTGAACTCCCATGCCTCCCCGGGACCTGATGATCTTCCGCTGTCCTTCTACAGTGCTTTTCTTCCGTCCCTTCTACCTTTTCTTTCTGCTGGTTTTTCTTGTGCTCTTTCTTCTTCTGCGCTTCCGCCGGAATTTACAGTTGCTCATGTCATCCTCCTGCCAAAGAAGGGGGACCTCCTGAATCTGACAAATTGGCACCCTATCTCCATCCTTAATATTGATTATAAATTTTTCACGAAACTCCTTTCTCGACGTCTTAACTCTGTCCTTTCGTTTCTTGTTTCTCCCGACCAGTCATACACTGTGCCTGGTCGGTCTATCGCTAACAACATTTCTTTTCTTCTTAATCTCAATTTTCTTGCTAGCAAACATTCAGAATCCCTAGCCCTATTTAACATTGATCAACAGTCTGCTTTTGATAACGTTTCCCATGACTATCTCTCTGCTGTTCTAACCCATTTTGGCTTTCCTTCTCCTTTTGTCTCTTTCCTTCTCCGTCTTTATCGGGGCGCTCATTTTCATGTTCGGGCGGCCTCATTTTTGACGGCACCCATCCCTTTCCAACGAGGAATCCGGCAGGGTTGCCCCCTCTCAGAGCAACACTTTGCCCTCGTATTCGAACCTTTCTTGATTGCCAGCCGTTCATTTCTTCTTTCTGCATTGCCGTTGACCGTTTATAGCACCAGGCATCACCGTTTCGTTGTTTCAGCCTATGCAGAGGACGCCACTTTCTGTCTCCGACGAGATGAACAGTTTGATATACTACATTTCAAGTATCAACAGTATGCAGTTCTCTCTGGTGCGTCCTTGAATGTGCTCAAGAGCACCGGGTTGTGGTGTGGGTCTTGGATGGGTCGCACCAATGCCCCTTGTGGTGCGGTGTGGTCCTCCTCGACCCAGAAAATTCTTGGCGACAAGATTGGACATCCATTCACTTCTGGAATTATTACCTGGAATGGACTCCTTCCTCGATTACAACGCTCAGCTTCGTTTTGGCGATTCACGCATTCTTTCGCATCTTACATTCAGAGAGCGCAAATTGTCCAGCGATACCTTCTATCCCAATGCTTGTTTTCTTGGAACTCATCGGTGTTTACCTCGGCTCGTCTCTCTAATATCAACAGCATCTTTACTTCCGTGATTTGGCCAGCAAAGCATTGGGTTGCTGCAACGACTCTCACTTTCCCAGCTTCTTTGGGAGAAATTCGCCTACCGGATGTTCGCCTTTACTACCGAGCCTTTAGCATCGTTTCATTCCTTTGCCTTCTTCTCACTCCTTCTCCATCACTCTGCTCTACTTTTCATA
This sequence comes from Macrothele yani, assembly GCA_039090855.1. Taxonomy (NCBI): domain Eukaryota; kingdom Metazoa; phylum Arthropoda; class Arachnida; order Araneae; family Macrothelidae; genus Macrothele; species Macrothele yani. The sequence goes on from CM077011.1 coordinate 99,071,137, forward strand.
TTCTTATCTCTCTCCGGTATCCCTTTTCTCTTACATCTTTGGATGGACTCTTATCCTCCTTATTTTAATCAATTTACACCCCTCATTACTCAAGCTCTAGCGTTCTTCCGCTCACTTCCACTTCTTCGCGCAACTCCCTCTACTACTCGTGATCTTCTTGCCGAACCACTTTTCTTTTCGACACTGATTACCCTCCTGATCAACCCTACCTCATCTTCCCTCCTTCGGTCCGCTCCGGAATCTTAACTGTTCAAGCTTTAGTTACTGCTGACCTCTCCTGGGAGCCCCTTTCCTCTCTCTTCCCCGCTTCTACTCCCCTACTGGAGGAAGATTATGATCTGCTTCATTCTACTCCCTGTTCTCTCTTCTCTTCCCTTCCCTGGTTTCTGATTCTGGTCTCATGTCTGTTTCTGGTCCTAGCCTCTCTATTCCTTTCTTCCTTCCTCTTCGTGCCTCTATTGCCCCCATTTCTTCGTTTTCCAACGGTTCTATCTATACTCTTCTTAGCGCACCCCTCGCTATTCCCCACCCACTCCCGAATGTTTCTTCTTTGCTTTCTTTGACAATCTGGTCAGCATATTCTTCGCCGCTCTCCTACCCCGCTGGAGCTTAACCTTCAATGGCGGTTTCTCCACCGTCGCCTTCCCGTTCCTTCCTCTCTCTTTCGTATGTCTATTTCTTCTACTTCACTCTGTATTTTTTGTGGTTCTGAAGGCGATGTTCCACACGTTTATTGTCACTGTCCCATTCTGCTACCGCTGCTTCATGCTGCTTTTCGTCTTGCTGGCATTATTTGTTTCAGGGATCTTCCTTTCCAATCATATCCATGGCTACTTCTCACTAAGCATCCCCCAACTAAACTTCCGGATGCTTCTGCCTACCTATTCGTCCTTGTGAAGCATGTTATTCATCTTTACCGCCTTTCTATACGCTCCCGTTCTGCCACACCTAGCATCCTTGCTGCAGGTGCAGCTCTGCGGAAGATTTTTCGGAATCGCATCTTGGCTCGTCTCCGGCTAGAGTACTTTGCAGCGTCCACCCCATAATCTCTGACTTCCTTCCGGTCTGCCTGGGAGCAGGAAACCGGATGGTTCCGAGCTGACGGGTTTACACTGCATCTTTCGTGTTAATTGCGTTGTGTGCTTTCTCCTCTTGCTATTCCATGTGCCTTTTGGGACACAGTGTATATTTGTAATTATATTTTGTTATTTTAATGGATCTGCATTTCTTTGTGTCTGTTCTCTCAAATGGCAGGGTATGTAGTTGTCCACCGTGGTGTGCCTTTCTTGGCATAGGTTTTGCGAATTGTTAACTAATGTGACTCGTTTTCTTTTGTTTGGGTAGAGGTTTGTACCCGAGTCTAAGCTGCATGTACCACTTTTTTTTTCATTTTCTTCCTGGTGTTTTATGATATATATGTACCATATCTTATGGTCACCTTATTGCTGTCAATAGGCGTGGTATTGTTGGTTGCCTGTAATTGTATGCTGTTGTAACCTATCTTTCATTGTACATAATTTCTGACATTGTCACTTTTTTTCGTACCTTGGATTGCCATGTACCCTGTTTATTGTAAATTGTTCGTCCATTGCTTCTTTTTCCCTATTGTTATCTGAGGCAGCGAAGTTCTGTTCTCTATGCTTGTAATTTATATAGCATGCACATTGTGTATACTGAAGTTTTAGATCGTTCCTGTTCACTGGACCATTGTACTGTGTATTATTTAGTGTTATGCAACGAGGAATAGCGTTTGCTGGTTCGTACCTCTCACTCGAATGATCTGTTTCCCTGTGTACCCAGTGTGCTTATTCCTTGTTTTTCTTTCCAGTCATGTAATGTTTGGCTTATCACAGGGTTTATGTTCGAGTCCGAAGTTCCCGGACTCTCGTTCCCCTGTTGCATTTGTGTTATGTGAACGTGACCTCGCTGCACACTTTTCACGCTCTTCGTTCTGTTTGAGTTAGTGAAAGCTCATTGACCTGTCAATACTGTATCATTTTCTACGATTTTCTTTTTCATGCTTTCGCCAGTTTACGCGAGCGTTGTGCTTCTCTTTTTCGCACTCGCTTGCGGTGTTTATCACGGATAAGCTGATAATGTGTACCGTGTTGTTCATGCCTTGTTCTTGTTATTGTGTTTCTTTAATATGTACAATTTTTTCTGTTTTCTTGTATGTATACAGTGTACTTTTCTTCGGCATTTCTATTGATACTTGTTCATCTGTGTTTCTTTGGTCCTCGGTTGAGTCCTGGGTCTTTAATTTTTATATCAATGTTGATTTTTGTGAAATGAGCATATCACTAGGTGTGAGTGGTCACAGGGTTTAAGTTCGAGTCCCACGTTGTTGGACTCTTGTTCCCCTGATGTCTTTGTGCGTGAATGTCACCCTGCCGCATACATTTTCACGTTCTTCGATTTGTTTCAGTTGGTGAATGCTCATTGACCTGTAAATGCTGTATTATTTTCAACCAATTTTTCCTAAAGCTTTCGCCGGTTCCCGCGAGCGCTATGTTTCTACTTTTCGTACTCGCTTTCAAGGTTTTATCACTGTTACATTGCTTGCGTGTACGGTGTTGGTTATGCTTCGTGCTTGATACCGTGTTTAATGAATATATTCAGCATTTTATTTTTCTTGTATGTTTATTGTACTTTTTCTTCAGCACTTCTGTTGGTACTAGTTCCTTTACGATTCTTTGATCCTCGGTTGAGTCCAGGGTCACTATAAATTTTGTATCAATGTTGATTTTTGTGAATTGAGCTTACCATCAATTGTGAGTTGTAATTTTTATTGTTCTGTTTTTCTTTAGTTGGCGCTTGCCATTCACCTGTAGTGCGTATTATGATACGTACCGTAATCTGCATTATTTCTCTGGCACTGTGCTTGCTGTCATTATCAACTATATCTCACGCGTATTTTTCCTGTTCACAGTGCACCGTGCTATTTGTAATTCTTGTTTGTTTTGTATCCCCGATGTGCCCCGGGGGTTTTGCACTTGCATTTTTGGCGTTTTTTATTGTATCTTCATACCTCGTGCGATTTCTGTTCGAGTCGGTGTCATTGGGCTCACATTTATTTGTACCGCTTTTCGAATTGTGCATGATGCTATGTTGTTCCTTTATGTTTTCCCCTCTATGTTCTTGAGTGGTGATGCCCGTTCACTTGTAGATCTGTTTTCTCATTGTTTAGCGTCGCTCAGTGTGGCACGCCTCAATCTTGTCTTCAGAATCACTCGTTTGAGAAGTATTCGTGTGAATTTTACCGGGTTTGTTGTGCACTGTTGGTGTACAGTGCTTACTGTATTTATCGTTTCTATTTCCGGTTTTCCTGATTGTTAATAGGATGCCGTGTTGGATGTCCTTTTCTGTTGTTAGGCGTTCCTCGATTACATCCTGGCTATTGCCAGTGCCAATTGTAATTGCTTTCGTGTAGTTTACTGTCTCTGTGTATCGTGTATTTTACCACCTTGTTGTGGTTTTTAGCATTTTTCATATTATCTTGACAGGTGTAGCCGCATTCATCTGTTGATAATGTCATTACTTTCATTCATTGTTTAATTATTGTCTTTCCCACTTCGTGGTGCGCCTGTATTATTTTATGCCTAAGAGGTCAATAAAATTTGTTAATACTCAGGGAGTCGTTACAGTTAATCGACGGAGTAAAGCACAAGATCTCAGTGTATAGGTGAGTAAAAATGCTCTATACGTTGTAGAAGGTATGATGAAACGTCTATACATTGTAGAAGGTATGATGAACCAGCATCAGTACAAAACAGTTCTTGAACAAAGGTTAATCCCACAACTGAAAGACTGGTTCCCAAATGGTAACTCCGTCTTTATTCGTAATGGTACACCGCGCCATAAGGCAAAGTCTTTCACCAAGTTTTTAAGTGACAACAATATAAAAACTCTGCCATGACCTGGAAACAGCCCAGATATGAACCTCATAGAGAACCTCTGATCCATTGTGAAGAGGAGACTGTGGAAAACCAGAATTAAAATGAAGGTCACCCTCATAGAAACGCTTATTGAAATTTGTCACCATGATGAAGAAATCAAAGACTCTTGTACGAAACTTCTGGAAAGCATGCCAAGACGTATTGAAAACCTGATAAAGAGCAATGGGCATGGCTACTGAATACCAAATGTGCCATTATTGTTGAAATAAAGGAGTATTTCATTGATAATACTTGTTTTTTATAATTTTCAAGTGATATCAATGTAATACTCATCAAATAATTTTCAAGTGATATCAATGTAATACTCATCAAATAATTTTCAAGTGATATCAATGTAATACTCATCAAATAATTTTCAAGTGATATCAATGTAATACTCATCAAATAATTTTCAAGTGATATCAATGTAATACTCATCAAATAATTTTCACACCTCTGTACTTTGTTTCTGTAACACCGGAGTCTCCGCTTTGTCCTCAGGGTGCATGTTAGGGGGAAATGACGGGCTTTGTGTGACCTGCGGATGGGAAAGAAATCGCTTAGCATGAAATCTCACTCGAACTTAGGATTTCCAGTCATCGTCAAACTCCGGGATGAAATTGTTGTCATGCATATCTGCATCTGCAGTGGATGCAAAATTTTGCTGTGTGGTGAGACTCTCCTACCTTGTGCACGCATTTGGTCCCCGTTCGCGTTTTATTTCTCTGTCATTGTCCTATTACCGACTTTACAAGGATACTTAGAAATCCTGATTTGACTTTCAAATCCCCCGTGCAAAGTATCTCTGCTGTCGTTTCTCCTTTAGTCTATTTCAATTTGTGTACACTCAGATGTTTTGTGTTGGCTCTTTACACTGCTCAGTATCACGTTTGTTCTTCATAATCCTATTTTTACCTACTCTTCTGTTTACTGTACTTTGATGTCATATTTTTTGTGTGGTTTTCTTTATTATCATGGTGATCTTTTAGAGGACAGTAACCAATCAACACACCGGTATACACAAATGTGGGAAAGTCACCATCACGTGATATCAGCAGGTACTAAATAGTTGGTAAACCAACTGCGTTCTTGTGGTCATGTCATTTGAATCACGACAAGATTATACACAGTCGAGTCACATTATTGTGATCACCTCCTACTTTTGACGTCAACAGCGCGTAGCCAATGAAAGAAGGCAGTGTTGTGAGCTGGCTTGAAGGATATATAAGGTATACTGTAAGCATTCTGTAAACATATCACTCGCTGCTGTCATGGATAAAAGGAGCTAATTATCAGATTTACAAAATGGGATGATTATCTGCTTTCGGGCCAAGGATGGCAGAATATCTGAAACAGCGTAGTTTGTGAACTGTTCGCGTGATGCTGTGGTTAAAATGTATCGTGATTGGAGAAATGCCACCATTGCGAATAAGTGACGTGGAAACTTCGGAGCACCACGCGCCATTGATGTGAGAGGTAAACGTCGGCTGCGAAGGTGCGTGAGGGCCGATTAAAACGCTACAGTGGAGCAACTCACTGGCCGAATGAACCAGTGGGCTACTGGAAGTGTGTCTAAAACGACAGTTCAGAGAACCCTGCTGAACTTTTCTGCCGATTCTCTTTCATTAGCATAGGTGAAGTGACCATCCGATGCAGACGGATGGTCACTTCACCTATGCTAATGAAAGGGAATCGGCAGAAAATGCTTATATTTGAACTGCAGTTTGGGAATTGGACCTCCGCTGATTGGCAAAGGATTGCCTTCTCGGATGAGTCACGCTTTCTGCTTCATCGAACGGACACGCTTCAACCATTGCTGGAAGAATACAAGCTGGTGGGGGCAGCTTTATGATCTGGGGAATATTTTGGTGGCATTTTCTGGGTCCCCTGATACATGTGGAAGGCACTATGGACCGAATTCGTTATGAATTCATCCTTGCCGACCACGTACACCCATACATGCTGATTGTCTTCCCTGGTGAGGATGGATCTTCCAGCTCGACAATGAGACCTGTCGCACAGCTAGAAATGTCCGAGAGTGGTTGAAAGAGCACGGTGAAGACTTCAAGGTACTTCTCTGATCCCCTAATTTCCCAGACTTAAACCAACTGAGAATCTGTGGGACCACCTCGACCGTGTTGTTTGCTCAATTGATCCTCCATCACGGACCCTCCAGCAGCTGTCAGATTCACTGCAGTCAGCATGGCTCCACATACCTGTGAACACCTTCCAGCACCTTATTGAGTGACTCACAGCCCATCTAGCTGCTGTCCGCGCTGCTGCGGTTACTCTGGATATTAGCTCGTGGTCACAATAATGTGACTCGACCGTGTGTATTCTTAATAAAAGGAAATTGTGCTGCAGATTAAATTAAACTGTTTTGTCCCCAAAAAGATTTATTATCACATGACCGTTCTCGCATTTCATTGTATAAGGGGTAGTCATGTACATTTGCGCGATATATGACTGATTAAAGATTCTGAAATATTGTGCTGAGGGTGACACCGAGAAAACATAATTTCGTAATTAATTGCGTGAAAGGATCACTGCGAAAAGCGTATGGTAAGAATATCATCTGCTTCTTTGAAACAGGTTTCGCGATTCACTGTGTTCTGTGGGATGAACGAAAATTCAGCAGTACTTTCCATGTTACCAGCTGAACGTGTGGAAGACCGAACTGCGATAGATTGGGCAGATCAGGATAGTAATCGCTGTACGGGATAACATAGCGTAACTGTGAAACGCTGATGGCACCTTTCGTTTAGAGTACGTGTGGCGTAAAGTAAGAGTAGTGTTTTAAATTCCCATTTTCGTTTCTTACCCTTATGTAAATTTTGTTTATCTCTCTCTCTTAATTTTTCATACTGAACATCATATCGGAACTCTTAAAAGATTTTCCCACTATGTGCCAACAGCTCGCAGTGAGTCAAAAAGTGAATAAATCTCTGTGTGAAGTGAGGAGTGGTCAGGAAATTGTTATCAGTGTCAAGTTCCCTCATTGTTAAATTGTTGCGGAGTTATTCATCACTTTACAAGTTCTATGACATGCAGTAACGTTAGTGCTAGTTGTCTTATGTGAACTAATGAAGTAAACTGTTCTGCAAAGTATAGTGTTCTTTTATACTAAACATCATATCGAAACTCCCCAAACTCCCATATGATGTTCAGTATGAAAAACGCTTAATGTCATAAAGGAAAATTTTGGTCTACTGAGTACACGGTCGAATCAGAATAATATGATCACCCCTGGAGTAACAATGTACACATCCAGGGGCGTCACAGAGTGCACGGGAAAAGGCCGACTACACGGAGATACAAGCGGCTGGCCAGGACAGATGAGCCATATTGCATAACGTGAGCACAATAGGCTGAGGTAGTTATCTGACGGACGTTCAAAAAGGAATGATTATCGGTTACCGCACCAAGGGTGGAAACATTACAGAAACGGCGGACTTCGTGGGCTGTTCGCGATGTGCTCTAGTAAGGGTGTACCAAGAATGGACCGATGGCAAACCGAGTACCTCCCGACGTCATAACTGTGGATCTCCAAAGGCCATCGACCCCAGAGGTGAACTTTGCCACCGTCGGATGGTAAATTGTGATCGACGCGCAATAGCGCAGCAATTTACCACGCAAACGAACGCTGGGACACCTAGGTACGCGTCACCGATAACGGTCGCTGCGTCAAAGTGCCCATGTTAACTCAAGTACATCGGCAACGACACCTGCAGTTTGCATGGGACTACCGTCATCGAACATTGGAAGAGTGAAAAAGGTTGCCTACTCCGATGAATTGACGTTTCTACTTCACAGTAGTAACGGGAGGTGGGGGATACGGCGGTGTCAGACACACGAGAACCAACACCCGGACCCTCATGGGGTCAAAGATTGGGACACAGGAGCGGGATCTCTTCCATAGCCCTTTAGACAAATGCCTCGATTGCGACAAAATTTTATCATGTTATTTCGAAGGCATACCAAACCGGTTCTGTTGAATATCATCGAAATGGGATCAAAGGTCACGGCACATGACCGAGATTTATTCCACCCATTATTCTCATAACTTGAGTGATAACTTGAGAAATGATTTCTGGTATGTTGGAAAGCGTATAATAATCATTGCATTGCATGATTTTACAAACTTGTTTTACAATATTGCGAGGTATTTTTCATAAAAGTCAGTTTCATATAATTCATAAATTTATTTTTTCAACGTAACGATAGTTTTTTTTTTTTTTTACCTTAATGGAACTTTACTCATTTTCAAGGAGTGTACATACTTAGAGTCGCTTTCCAAAGTTTTGTACTGTCGTCTTGAAAGGAGATTGTCATCTTGAAAGGAGATTGTTGAATTAATATATATTTACCCGGGTTCATGTCACATTCTGATACATTTTTAACGTTGTATCTTTTCTTTCATTTGTCCGAAGCTATATTTGTTTTAAAGAGGAAAGATATTTTATTTTACTTCTCGTTATTTTAAGGAGCGGATTCCTCCCAATCTTGTGTATTCAACCCATGGATGAGTACATTATATCCACATAGCGGTTTTTTTTATTCTTTCAAATAATTAATAAATTTTGTCCGCGTATAATTCTTTTTTATTTTTCCAACAAACTTTTTTTGAATGGTTTTCCAGGACATTTCTTTCAAGCGGTTTCAAATTTTTTCTTGTTATTTACTCACTCCATCCCATGAATTGTTATTCATGGGAATGAAGTGGGTGTATTTCATGGCTGTAATCTAGTATTTCATGGCTTAATCTGATATCTTTGTTGACGTGGAATTTCGCCAGGAAATTAATTCGCCTCTCTACATATGGTTTTTTTCTTAACATCCACTAAAATAAAACGACGGCGATAGCGTCGTCTTCAAGTAACTGATACCATGAGTTGCTTCTGTGCATGCGCAGTCCCGTTGCTTCCACCTGCTGTTGGGGTTGCATTGGCTGGCAGCAACGGGCCACTAGTGGCACTTGCTTGGAGGCCCACAATTCACAGCGATGCTGCAGGGCCATCAATGGGTCGCCAACTGATAGCGCTGCCAACAACGGACCGCTACCGGTCCGTGAGCGGCAGAGTTCAGCCAGCAGTGACCCATCACTGACAGCTGGTGGCCAGCAGTTTCCCAGCACTTGTGTTTTTGCTGGGGAGGAACTGTATCGTAAATTATGATTATTTATTAACCCTTTAACTGGCTGAAACAAATTAACTCGGGGTTAGAAAAATGGGCTAGAATCAGCTCTAACGCTCTCTGAGAAGTGGACCGAACTCGGCTGCAACGATGAACTTGAGCATCAGAAAGATTAGCTTTTCCTTTATTTTTGTTATTGGAAGTGGTTATTTACCAGGGATGATTGATTTAATCCTTTAAGACTGATTACCTCCCAAAGAGATATAACAATGACAAAGAATCTGAGAAAGGAGAGGAGAGGTACTTGAATCACTTGTTTCTGCCAAATGGCATGGTGTCTGTGTTAGAGGGACTGGCCCTTCCCTTATCATGCCTTGGGTCATGGAGTAGACGAAACAGAAGTAGAAGTGAGCGCTTATCATCAGTGAGAGGTTTCTGGTCGGAACTTCTGAGAATAGAGGAGTATCAGTGAGAACTTATCACTAATGAGAGGTTTAGGGTCGGCACTGCTGAGGTGAGAGGAAGAAGGAATTGTTTTCCCGTAGCTTTCATAAAACCTGGGCCGCCAGGTGAACATTTCTTTTTGAGTAGCGCAGAAAATTTGTGGAACCCTTTGGTTCGGATATATCGGCAGCTTAAAGGGTTAAAAAGGCCACGACGCGCTACGTTGACTCGAAACTTGCAAACTGTGGACGCCAATCAAAGATGTCAGATAGGGAGAGGTGAATTTTGGAAAAGATTGTACAACTAAAGCAGCAGACCACAGCTCCGGGATAGCAGCAGAGTTGAAGATTAGTTGGGATGATCCCGTTTCTGTTAAAACAATTCGTCCGGAAATTCATCGTTCCTGTATTTATGGACATGATGCAATCCCCAGAGCTGTTATTACCAACATCAGTGTAACAAACGTGTAAGGCGGTGCAAAATACAGCGTGTCCGACTAATGACTGTGCACTGAATGTATGAATTAGAGTAATGTAATATAAAATAGATTTTGAATGGAATTACATTAGAAGTGGCCCGCCACGTGGAAGTGTCTGGTAACCTTCATATCTCCCTTCCTCACTACGAGGTGCGCACAGCTGTCATACCGAGCGAAGGTCATTCCGGAGCGCTTGGTCGACAGAGGTAGACGTATCGATTGATCACTCGTTTCGACACAAGGACAATGGTGTTGACGGTTGAACAGAGAGTGTTTTTGGTGGAACATATCATTCCCCATGACTATAAGTACACGGACAAAGTGCCAAAACAGTTCGCTAGGAAATTTGGTGGTGCAGACGTCTGATAGCGAAGTTCCGCGAATTGGCAGTGTTCTGAATCCCCCCCCCCACACACACACAGTAGACGAGACTGTACAGGATATCCAGGACAGGACACAAAGGAGTCCACACAAGGCGGTGAGGCGGGTGTCACAACAAGCCAATGTGCCAAAGAGTAGAACCCATGATATTCTGAAAAGGAAGTTGCGTTTCCACCCGTGCAAAGTGTTTGTCGTGCATCAGCTGAAAGAAACAGACCACGCGACCCGTGTTCGGTACTGCACTTGGTTCCAAGGCTTCGTGTCTGAAGAAGGTGAGGACATTCTGCACGTGACTTTCTTTACACATTAAGCATGGTTCCACCTGTCCAGATACATCAACATCCAAAACACGTGTCTGTGGGGTACTGAAAATCCCCACGAATTTGAAGAAGTGCCTCTCCACAACCAGAAGTCGGTGTTTGGTGTGCCATGATTCATACGTGCATTATTGGGACCATTTTCTTCAGTAAAATCATTGACTCAGAACGGAACCGTGACCAGATTATCTGTCCATTCATATCCTAACTCACGGAACAGGAAATCAACGAAGGATGGTCCCAACAAGGCAGTGCAACTGCTCACAACACTGGTGCATTAATACAGCTTCTGGAGAAATTTTTCCTAAATCGCATCATCTCCCGCGGAATGTGGGCTGCCGGTCACAAGATCTGACTCCACCTGACTTTTTTCTGGGGGGAGTACTGAAGAGGAAGTCGTACGCAGAAAATATGCATAAACGTCAAGTGCTACAAGATGCAATAGCGACCCAGATCAAACAAATATACATCACATACACTGAGAAAGTTCTTCACTAACATTCAGAAGCATGTGCAGACATGGGGCCCATTTCCGACACCTCCTGTAGGAAATAGATCGACATGGTAATTGTTACTTTCAGTGCACAGTTATTTCTCGGACACCATGTACATAAAAGCTGGGGTGCTAAAGACTGGTAACGTGTCATCTAGTCTGATGAATCGGGCTTCACATTGTTTGCCACCACGGTAAAGTGTACCATTGTGGAAAACCTGAAGAAGCGTACCACCCGACTGTTTGGTTCGAAATGTGAAGTATAGAGGTGGATCCGTGATGCTGTGGGGTGCTACATCACTGCATTCTTTAGGGTTAATGATTGTTCTGCAGGACCCTGTCAGATCTGCAATGTACGAATCCATTCTGGAATTCTCAGGGACCACCTAGACCCAATGCTGCAGGTATTATTATTATTATTATTATTTGTTTGTTTCTTTAAAGGTTAAACCACCACCATGCGCAACTCGATGGGATGTAAAAGCAGTCTCCCCTCCGTGATTAGAACGACTGGTTCCACGGAAGGGAGAGAACCAGTGCTATAAGACAAACACAATATTCATATGCCTTACCAGGATTCGAACCTGGACCCATTTCGGACTAATTGTCAAAAGCCAGGAGTTTAGACCACTGCGAAATCAGGAAAGCCAGGCATAGCTTCCCAATGACCGTCCCTGGTTTCAAGCAGATAATGAACTAGTGCATTGTGTGAAATGTGTAAAGTTGGTTTACTGTGTGAAACGTGTCATGTACGAGGTCGAGGTACAGCAGAAAGAGTTGGAAACGGGTCAAAACCTTTGGACCCGTACCCGGCCGTCACATAATGGGACCCAACCCGTACCCGGACAAATCTGCTTTGAAATATAAACTCGAATACATCATCATCATTGTAAATCATTATCAATCCACTGCTGGATGAAGGTCTCCCCAAGTTTTTTACACAACGGACTGTCTTGGGTCAGTCTCCTCCATTAACCCATCTCCCACATGGTCTTCTTCTAGGTGTTTTGCTGTTCCTTGGAATAAAGTCGGAAATTTCGGTTGTCCTTTGGTTTTCCGTTCTCCTGGCAATATGTCTAGTCCATTGCCTTTTCAAGGATTTTACTCTGACCATAAAGTTTTCCACTCTTGTCATTTTCCTGATCTACAAGTTCCTCTTCTTACCTTTCTTGGTGACACCAAGAATACATTTCTCCATGCTTCTTTCAGTTTTCTGCAGTCTTTGTATGTTTCCTTTTAGTTTAAGGTCCGACTTTCTGCTGCGTACGTAAGCACTAGAAGGATGCATTGATTAAGCATTTTTCGTTTAAGACATAATGGTATATTGCTTTTAAAAATTGTACCGTTTCTTCCAAAAATTCTCTAGCCAAGTTTTATACGAGATTTAATTTCTTTATCAATATGACCCTCGCTTGATATCTGCTGCCTAAAGTGAACGTAGGAATTGGTTATCTCCAGCTTTCCCCAATCAACTCACAAATCTTCATTCTTTGTAAAAACATTGTACATCAGTTTTGTCTTCTGAAAGTTTATTTTATTCGTCATTTCTTTACCCTTCTCAGCAAGTTTCGAGATCATACTCTACAGCTCTGAAGGGCTTTTTGAAGTACTTTGTTCTATTCAAAAAGAAAATGGAAATAAAACCTGGTCAAAATCGGGTGAGGAACACCTTGACTCGACCAAAAGACCTTTTTCGGACTAACATTTTCAAGTCTATCAAAAGCATCACGTAATATTATTCTATTTCTTTGTCTTTGCCCTCTTACAGTCACATTTTCAACGTTTGATCTCGGTAAATTGACTGTTGGTATAGCTGACGGTTTAAATATCTTTTTCATTGGTTAACCAAGAAGGCGATTCATCATATCGTCTTCATACTTATTTAAAAAGCGCTCACTGCAAATCCTAGAATTTTTCTCATGAAAAGAATTTGCTTTGCACCACCTGTTAACCCAGTCTTTTGAAACTACTGGGTCGTATCAAACAAAGGTATTCGCTCTTTCCACGTTTATAAGTGAGTTACGGAAAAATTCTCATTGGCCGCCACCGGGAATCGAACCCGGGTTTTCCAGTTACGCGCCGGATATGCTTCCACTACACCACAGCGGCCTCGAATTCCACCAAACCCACACACGCTAACTGCCAAGCCAATTTGGCAGGTTGCTTCTTGGAGCCCTGCCCAATGCTGGGGATTCACCAAAGCTGGCAACTGAAGAAATAATTAGAAGGCGAATAAATAATTAATACAGATATTTGACGTGGACCAAGAATATCAAACAACGGTTTTCGCTCTTTCCACTTTATAAGTGAGTCACGGAAAAATTCTCATTATAAGCGTTATAACGAAGTAAATTTCTCTGTCATTTTTGTCCACGCCGGGGATTCAAACCCGGATCCCCTCATTCCGGAATAAGTCACTCTACCAATTGAGCTACGCGGACGTTTGTTCTGACTACTATCTGCCTTTATGACGTGTGCGTCCTGATGGCAGGTACGTCACAACGTGCAAAGAGCGAAGAACTTTGTTTGATATTCCTGGTCCACGTCAAATATCTGTATTAATTATTTATTCTCCTTCTAATTATTTCTTCAGCTGCTGCTTACCATCTTTGGTGAATCCCCAGCATTGTGCAGGGCTCCAAGAAGCAACCTGCCAAATTGGCTTGGCAGTTAGCGTGTGTGAGTCTGGTGGAATTCGAGGCCGCTGTGTTGTAGTGGAAGCATATCCGGCACGTAACTGGAAGACCCGGGGTTCGATTCCCGGTGGCGGCCAATGAGAATTTTTCCGTGACTCACTTATAAACGTGGAAAGAGCGAAGACCTTTGTTTGACATTCCTGGTCCACGTCAAATGTCTGTATTAATTACTGGGTCGTTTCGAGGGAAACAGTGAAATATTATGTTTCGCCCTTTCGTATTCCTGTTGGTATTTCGGCAACAGCGCAGGAAGCCATTGTACGAAAACGATGTACTAAAGATAATAATAGAAATACAGAGAAACAAACAGCAGATAACTAATGCGAATGCAACAAACGTGGGTTAACAGCGTCCACCGAGAGCTTTACATCGCGCACTAACAAGTGACATGCATTGCTGTGACGTCACTAAGCGGCGCAGGCGAGGACCACTTCAACGATCAGAAACACAAAGCGATGAGCCAGCCCTTCACAATACATCGAATGCGCAACGCTGTCCTCGCTCCCTGTACGTGTGGGAGGTGATGCAATATTTCTGGGATGCAGCTGCGTTTGACGTAGTTTGTCTCGGCAATCGTATGCGTGGCATCGTTTTAAAGCTCTTGACGGGATTTATTCAAATATAGGAATAACATTTCGCAGTGGTTTGAACTGAACGTTTTAAAAAAATGTTTGCCTGTGAACCGGTGTAAACACTTTTGAAATTATCGCGGTTTATCTGGGCAACCGTGAGTGCAAAATGACTGTGAGTGGTATCGTTTCAAGGGACTGGACGAGATCTATTCAAATGTATAAATAACATGTCGTAGTGGTGTAACCTAAACTTTTTAAAAATTGTTTTCGTGTGAACGGGTTAACAGTTTCGACAATGCCGCGATAATCGCAAGCAAAAGTGGGGAAAATCGAAACGAGGGGAAAAAGCAAGTGATGAGGAATGTAAGAAGCCCAAGAAGACACAGCACCACGTTAGGTAATTCGTGTATCGATCTGCTTTATGTTCACAATGTATCCAGCATTATTTGTGAAAATTATGCAAGCTACTTTTCGTATCATAGACCTGTGTTGGTTATAGCAAATAAATAAACGTTTTGAAACCATTCTTGACTAGCTCATTTCAACTCTCCGATCTGCAAGTCGTAGTCCTACGTTCCAAACTGACGGCTCAATCAGAACTGATCATACATGTATTTTTCTTTTCGTATTCTGTTATGAAAATATATTGACAAACTCTTGATTAGGAAATGTGAGTGTGTCACGTGCCTGCGCCACAGGATGCGCATGAGATAAAGGCAGATAGCAGCGAGAGCATACGTCCGCGTAGCTCAGTTGTGAGAGTGACTTATTCCGGAATGAGGGGACCTGGGTTCGATGCCCGGTGTGGACAAAAATGACGGAGAAATTTACTTCGTTATATTGTCGTCCGAATTAAGGAATGACCTGGCCGTTAAAGTTCTCGCAATAGTGTGATGTTCTTTGCACACCGCGAGACAGAAAAAAAAAATAAGAGAATCCCTTCTTCAGCGGATGACTGCCTACAGCGACACATGGTCCCGGCAGACCCGTGGGCCATGACTACGGCCCTCTTTAAGAGGGGAGGGAAAGTGACGTGCCTGCATCGTAGGACGCACATGAGATAACGGCAGATAGCAGCGAGAGCATACGTCCGTGTAGCTCAGTTGGGTGAGCGACTTATTCCTGAATTAGGGGATCCAGGTTCGATGTGACGTGCCTGCACCCCAGGACGCGCATTAGATAACGGCAGATAGCAGTGAGAGCATAGGTCCGTGTAGCTCAGTTGGGTGAGCGACTTATTCCGGAATGAGGGGACCGGGTTCGATGCCCGGCGTGGACAAAAATAACGGAGAAATTTACTTCTTTATAAGTGGTTGGCGCAGATCTCTGCTGGTAACTTCAAAACAAATGACCTTCCAGATGTGTTTAAGATAAAACTGACCGAGGTGAGGTTCTTCGGTATATGTATCTTCTGGGCGCAATCTACCAGATTAGCCTGATAGAGAACAAGTAACTGTGCACTTTTTCCTACTTGATACAGGGATTTATCAAAATAATGGCAACACCGACTGCGACTTGAGTACACGCAGTGTCCTTATGCAAATCACATGGACGATGTCACCCGCAATGTGAAGTACATAAAATGGTTCAGTACGATGTCGGCTATCAAGTAGAATTGCCACAGTCACAGGAGAAACAGCTGTTGTGTTGTAATCGTCAACAATGTCAGATCTCAGTGATTGGAAAAGAAAGGCATGACCATTGGTTCGCGTCTTGCAGGAGCTTCAGTAACTAGAACGGCAAAAATAAGACGTGTAATACGACCCAGCAAAAACAGTCTTGCTGGCCCAACATAATGTTGCAGCTGCCGAACCGTTAATAAAATGTCCGGGCGGCCAACAGAAGAGCCAGCAATTCAGGCCAACAGTTGGCACCCCATCAGTTGTCATATGCCACAGCAGGGGCATCAGTTGTCCATCACAGGCAGTAGCTGCCATAAGTGGCCCTTCAGCGGCCCTGCAAGCACATGCCAGAAATGATGGCTAGCCAAATGTGGTTCGCCAGTTTGCCGGTAGTGGCAGCCAGCAACCCCGTGACGTAACTGGTGGCTTTCCGAATCTTGTCCGCCAATTTCCCAGTAATAGCCATAAAAAAACAAGATCCACAGTTCCCAGAGCTGCATCTGTTTTTTTCTACCCTTACAAACTTGTGAATTATAGCACTGCGCTGGGGAAATTTTCTCAACAGACCGGAAAAACGCCCATTTGGATCTCAGTGGATACAAACTTGGGCCGTTTGAGTGGGAGCTGAGCTCTCTACCAACCGGACAAATTTGCCACGCATGAGCGTGTGCTTGAAGCTTTCTGTTTCATGCGGAATGTGTAATCTAATGGTTCCCGCTTTCATTTACGCTTTCCAACCGTAGGTTGAAGTGTATATGCTCCAGCTTTTTCCGTCCGTCTGTCGGCACGATAACTCACGTAAAAATGGTTCGATATCGATGAAGTTTTAGTATGTGGTTAGGGACCCCCAGGGGACGAACCCTTTAAAAATGGGTGAAGTGGGGTCAAAGGTCACGCCATAAGAGCGGGATCCATTCAATTGCCCTTATGCGTCATAACTTGCGTAAATATGGTTCGATTTCAATGAAATTTTAATATGTGGTAGGGGACTACCTAGGGACAAATCCTATTGAAAATGGGTGAAGTGGAGTGAAAGGTATAGGAGCGGTATGCATTCTATTTCCGTTATGCGTCATAAGGAGCGACAAACTAGTTCGATTTCGATGAAATTTTAGTATGTTGTAGGGGACGACCTGGAGAGAAACCCTATTGAAAATGGGACAAATGGAGTCAAAGGTCAGAACATAGGATCGGGATCCATTCCATCGCCCTTATCCCACACTATTAAGGTGGACGTCAAGTAACTTTGCTTCCTATATTTCCAATGGAAAACCTTTTGTACACATTTCCTTCGCAATTAGTGTGTTTCCAAGGATGGAAATTTGAACATCGATTAAAATAACTTCATACTATAACTTGGAATACTTAACATTTTCTAAAACATAATCATAATTATATTAAAAAACAATAACCTTTCCTTTGGTGGTGTTGAAACCAGAGAAAAATGGCGCGACCTGTACTTTGATGACGTCAGTGGACAAATAAATGTTGGATTGCATAATTACGGTTATGGTTTCAAAAATATTGTTACGGTTATGGTTTAGAAAATATTAAGTATTCCAATATATGAAATTAACCTATTTTAATCGATGTTCAAATTTTCATTCTTGGGAACGCATTAATTGTGAAGAAAATGTGTACAGAAGTTTTCCCATTGGAAGTGTAGGAAGCAAAATTACTTGACGTTCACCTTAAAGTAGCAGTTCTTGTATGTATGTATGTACATTTTATTTTGAAAACGGCTCTAAGAATTTTGATAAAAGTCGTTAACCCACCGTTTTCTGGTACTAGAAATCGATTTAGCTTGATCTCGACTTTAGGAGAATTCGTTTAATGGGATAAATAACCACCCCGAATTATAACGTTTTTAGTGTCATAGCGTCGTTCCATTAATGTTTCGAATGCATAGAAATCCTATGACGTCACAATTTCGCGTTCGAGAATGCTGGCGCGCGGTCACTCCATCTCTCTCATTACGTCACGCGTTGTGTGTGGTACCTATTAAAGTTTTATGACGTCATACTCTTGCGCGCAGATGCTCGCGATTCCCATCTGCTTCATTACGTCACGCGTTGTGTGTGTATGTCCGTCCGCACGATAACTCGCGTAAAAATCGTTCGATTTCGATGAAATTTTAGTATCTGGTAGGGTATCACCTGGGAAGGCACCTTATTTAAAGTGAACGAAATGCGGTGAAAGGTCAGTATATAGGAGCGGGATCCATTCCACTGCTATTATGTGTCATAACTAACGTAAAAAAGGTTCGATTTCAAATTTGGTGGTGCAGACGTCTGATTGCGAAGTTCCGCGAATTGGCAGTGTTCTGGATTCCCCCCACAGTAGACGAGACTGTACAGGATATCCAGGACAGGACACAAAGGAGTCCACACAAGGCGGTGAGGCGGGTGTCACAACAAGCCAATGTGCCAAAGAGTAGAACCCATGATATTCTGAAAAGGAAGTTGCGTTTCCACCCGTGCATAGTGTTTGTCGTGCATCAGCTGAAAGAAACAGACCACGCGACCCGTGTTCGGTACTGCAGTTGGTTCCAAGGCTTCGTGTCTGAAGAAGGTGAGGACATTCTGCACGTGACTTTCTTTACACATTAAGCATGGTTCCACCTGTCGAGATACATCAACATCCAAAACACTTGTCTGTGGGGTACTGAAAATCCCCACGAATTTGAAGAAGTGCCTCTCCACAACCAGAAGTCGGTATTTGGTGTGCCATGATTCATACGTGCATTATTGGGACCATTTTCTTCAGTGAAATCATTGACTCAGAACGGAACCGTGACCAGATTATCCATCCATTCATATCCTAACACACGGAACGGGAAATCAACGAAGGATGGTTCCAACAAGGCAGTGCAACTGCTCACAACGCTGGCGCATTAATACAGCTTCTGGAGAAATTTTTCCTAAATCGCATCATCTCCCGCGGAATGAGGGCTGCCGGTCACAAGATCTGACTCCACCTGACTTTTTTCTGGGGGGGGGGTGGGGAGTACTGAAGAGGAAGTCGTACGCAGAAAATATGCATAAACGTCAAGTGCTACAAGATGCAATAGCGACCCAGATCAAACAAATATACATCACATACCCTGAGGAAGTTCTTCGCTAACATGCAGAAGCATGTGCAGACATGGGGCCCATTTCCGACACCTCCTGTAGGAACTAGATCGACATGGTAATTGTTACTTTCAGTGCACAGTTATTTCTCGGACACCATGTACATAAAAGCTGGGGTGCTAAAGACTGGTAACGTGTCATCTAGACTGATGAATCGGGCTTCACATTGTTTCCCACCACGGTAAAGTGTACCATTGTGGAAAACCTGAAGAAGCGTACCACCCGACTGTTTGGTTTGAAATGTGAAGTATAGCGGTGGATCCGTGATGCTGTGGGGTGCTAAATCACTGCATTCTTTAGGGTTAATGATTGTTCTGCAGGACCTTGTCAGATCTGCAATGTACGAATCCATTCTGGAATTCTCAGGGACCACCTAGACCCAATGCTGCAGGTATTATTATTATTATTTGTTTGTTTGTTTGTTTAAAGGTTAAACCACCGCCATGTGCAACTCGATGGAATGTAAAAGCAGTTTCCCGTCCGTATTTAGAACGACTGGTTCCACGGAAGGGAGAGAACCAGTGCTATAAGACAAACACAATATCCATATGCCTTACCAGGATTCGAAACTGGACCCGTTTCGGACTAAATGTCAAAAACCAGGAGCCTAGAACACTGGGAAATCAGGAAGGCCAGGCATAGCTTCCCAATGACCGTCTCTGGTTTCAAGCAGATAATGAACCAGTGCATTGTGCGAAATGTGTCAAGTAGGTTTACTGTGTGAAACGTGTCATGTACGAGGTCGAGGTACAGCAGAAAGAGTTGGAAACTGGTCAAAACTTTTGGACCTGTACCCGGCGGTCACATAATGGGACCCAACCCGTACCCGGACAAATCTGCTTTGAAATATAAACTCGAAGACATCATCATCATTGTAAATCATTATCAATCCACTGCTGGATGAAGGTCTCCCCAAGTTTTTTACACAACGGACTGTCTTGGGTCAGTCTCCTCCATTAACCCATCTCCCACATGGTCTTCTTCTAGGTGTTTTCCTGTTCCTTGGAATCCAGTCTGAAATTTCGGTTGTCCTTTGGTTGTCCGTTCTCCTGGCAATATGTCTAGTCCATTGCCTTTTCAAGGATTTTACTCTGACCATAAAGTTTTCCACTCTTGTCATTTTCCTGATCCACAAGTTCCTCTTCTTACCTTTCTTGGTGACACCAAGAATACATTTCTCCATGCTTCTTTCAGTTGTCTGCATTCTTTGTATGTTTTTTTTTAAGTTAAGGTCCGAGTTTCTGCTGCGTACGTAAGCACTGGAAGGATGCATTGATAAAGCACTTTTCGTTTAAGACATAATGGCATATTGCTTTTAAAAATTGTACCGTTTCTTCCAAAAATTATCTAGCCAAGTTTTATACGCCATTTAATTTCTTTATCAATATGACCCTCGCTTGATATCTGCTGTCCAAAGTGAACGTAGGAATTGGTTATCTCCAGCTTTCCCCAATCAACTCTCAAATCTTCATTCTTTGCAAAAACATTGTACATCAGTTTTGTCTTCTGAAAGTTCATTTTATTTGTCATTTCTTTACCTTTCTGAGCAAGTTCCGGGATCATACTCTACAGCTCTGAAGGGCGCTTTGAAGTACTTTGTTCTATTCAAAAATAAAACGAAAATAAAGCCGGGTCAAAATCGGGTCAGGAACACCTTGACTCGAACCGTTTGACACGCAAGAAATTGTCGACCCGGTGATCCGCTGACGTGGTGACCCATGACCCGTCCCCATCTCTGACAGCAGCTACCTTCGCCACCTCAATCTCCAGACCTCAGTATTATTGAACATTTATGAGAATATCTGGGGAGAATGGTGAGATCAGACTCTGCACCTCCAACATCACTAGCACAATTGGAACACATTTTACAGGAAGAATGGTCCCAAATTCCATTATCGTATGTACCTGATTTGTATCAGTCTATTTCAAGACCAACCGATCCTGTTCTGAAAGCGCAAGGTGGACTTACTGCTTATTTATTAAAAAGTTTTCCACAAACAGTAGGTGTTTCCACTATTCTGATATTGTAAACAGTAAGTGTTTCCATTATTCTGATATTGTAAACAGTAAGTGTTTCCATGATTCATTATTCTGATCAGTCTATTTGAAGACGAACTGATTCTGTTCTAAAAGCCCAAGGTGGACCTACAGCTTATTAATAAATTCTTCAGAAACAGCAAGTGTTTATATTATTCTGATATTGTAAACAGTAAGTGTTTCTATTATTCATTATTCTGATCGGTCTATTTCAAGACGAATTGATTCTGTTCTGAAAGTCCAAGGTGGACTTACAGCTTATTTAATAAAAAGGTCTCTACAAACAGTAACTGTTTCCCCTATTCTGATATTGTAAACAGTAAGTGTTTCCATTATTCTGATATTATAAACGGTAAGTGTTTCCATTATTCTGATATTGTTAAGTGTTTCCATTATTCATTATTCTGATCAGTCTATTTCAAGACGAACTGATTCTGTTCTGAAAGACCAAGGTTGACCTACAGCTTATTAATAAAAAGCTCTCCAGAAACAGTAAGTGCTTCCATTATTCTGACCAATCTATTTCAAGACAAATCGATTCTGTTCTGAAAGCCCAAGCTGGACCTACAGCCTATTAATAAATTCTTCACAAACAGCAAGCGTTGCCATTATTCTGATATTGCAAGCAGTAAGTGTTTCCATTATTTATTATTCTGATCAGTATATTTCAAGACGAACTGATTCTGTTCTGAAAGCCAAAGTTGACCTACAGCTTATTAATAAAAAAGTTCTTCACAAACAGAAAGTGTTCCCATTATTCATTATTCTGATCAGTTTATTTCAAGACCAACAGTTTCTGATCTGAAAGCCAAAGGTTGACCTACAGCTTATTAATAAAATGTTCTCCACAAACGGTAAGTATTTCCATTATTCATTATTCTGATCAGTCTATTTCAAGACTAACTGATTCTGTTCTGAAAGCCAAAGTTGGCCTACAGCGTATTAATAAAAAAATTATCCACAAACAGTAAGTATTTCCATTATTCATTATTCTGATCAGTCTATTTCAAGACGAACTGATTCTGTTCTGAAAGACCAAGGTTGACCTACAGTTTATTAATAAAAAGCTCTCCAGAAACAGTACGTGCTTCCATTATTCTGACCAATCTATTTCAAGACAAATCGATTCTGTTCTGAAAGCCCAAGCTGGACCTACAGCCTATTAATAAATTCTTCACAAACAGCAAGTTTTGCCATTATTCTGATATCGCAGGCAGTAAGTGTTTCCATTATTCATTATTCTGATCAGTATATTTCAAGACGAACTGATTCTGTTCTGAAAGCCAAAGTTGACCTACAGCTTATTAATAAAAAGTTCTTCACAAACAGAAAGTGTTCCCATTATTCATTATTCTGATCAGTTTATTTCAAGACCAACAGTTTCTGATCTGAAAGCCAAAGGTTGACCTACAGCTTATTAATAAAATGTTCTCCACAAACGGTAAGTATTTCCATTATTCATTATTCTGATCAGTCTATTTCAAGACGAACCGATTCTGTTCTGAAAGTCCAAGGTGGATCTACAGGTTATTAATAAAAAGCTCTCCAGAAACAGCAAGTGCTTCCGTTATTCTGATCAATCTATTTCAAGACAAATCGATTCTGTTCTGGAAGCCAAAGGTAAACCTACAAATTTTGAAGATGACAATCTGATTTTTGGCGTAAATGTGACAAGGATGGTGAGTCAATTAATAAAAAGTTATCCACAAACAGAAATTGTTCCTATTATTCCGATAAACCACCGGAACATCTCCCTCTCTGATACACTCTAGGTTAACTTGTGTAGCGTAAAAGTCTCTTCGACTTCTACGCTGTTTTAACACATCAATACACTAGGAAATAGTTCCATAAATGAAAGAAAACCTTAACGGCCAGACGAAACAACAGAATTCGAAGATACTTTAACGCTACATTGGTGCCCGAATTCCTTCGAACAAATTCATAGAAGTCACGAAAATGGCAAATTTAACGGATCCTATCGGTCTCTTATATGACCGCTATAGAAAAGATGAGGCTCATAATTCTACGGATGACAATTTACGTACTCAGCGTTATAGAGTTCCTCATAACTCACCAAGCGCTTTGTACCAGGCCTGCGGTTCTGATTTACCAGACAGCGAATACGAGAGGTACGAAGCTTATGTACCGCGTACTTCGACCGCAGTGCCTCAACAAATATTTACCCCACCACCCCCGTGAGAAGGAGCAAAATTCTTGCTCATTACGTACCCCATGCGGGTTCTATTATATTCAGGGGAAACGGCGATTCGCTTAGA
Source organism: Macrothele yani (assembly GCA_039090855.1). Lineage (NCBI taxonomy): Eukaryota > Metazoa > Arthropoda > Arachnida > Araneae > Macrothelidae > Macrothele > Macrothele yani. The sequence goes on from CM077011.1 coordinate 99,094,652, forward strand.
TTTTTGGAGGATCTTGACGATCATTTTGACCTTTATAATGTTCCTGAAGACTGTCAGATACCTATTGCTGGCATCAGTTTGCAAGACACGGCAAAGGTCTGGTACAGACAGTGGCGTGGAATGAACCCAGAGGGCTCCTATCAGCAATTTCGAGCTGACTTTTAGGATGTCTTTCCTTTTGGCACCAATAAGGCCGGCCTTGCACAACAACTGTTTTCCAGGCGACAGCGAGCGTCAGATAGCCCGGTCTCGTTCGCCCTGGAAACAGTTCGACTTTACAAATTATGGGATCCCACTGCAGTCGAGTCTGATATTTGGGACACGTTTTTACAGCAGCTGGATCCCTTCCTGCAGGGTTATCTGGAAGTTCGACGTCCTGTCTCCATTCATGAGTGCCTAAAACTCGTTCGAGTCTATGAAGAACGCTACAGCAAAGGACAATTTTCACAGGTTCAAGAGTACCGCCAACCTACGCAGTACCATGAACGTCATATTCAAAACAATAGATATCAGCAGCCAAAACAGAAAATTCGTGGAGGAAAATTTTTCAATCAGCCTAGAAACGCCTATCAGCAGTCTAGATACATGCCGCCGCATCGTCAGGCACTAGAGGTGCGACATCCTGGCCATTATGGAAATTAGGACACCCCAGTTTCTCGTCCCCGGGATAATTACTATTCGGTTGACAAGACATATCCAAAACACCGTGCTGGGGGGCAAGACAAACCTAATGATAATAATGCTGCCTCTCCTGCACGTTACTACAATTCAGCACGTCCTGGTGGTTCGCCACATTTCCAAAATCAATCACGATATTCTGATCAGTTTTACGACAATTTAAACTTCAACAGGAGGTAGATGGGTCGAGTCTATCTCCTCGTTTCTCTGAAGACCTCAAATCTCCCTTTTTAACTATTCAAGCTCCGCTTTTGCCTGATATTCTTGTGACCTTGGGCAAAGTGGTGGTGACGACTAAAATTGATTCTGGATCTGACATCTCGGCATTAAATTTTGATTTCTGTGCTGCTATCTTTCCAAATGCGTGTGTCGAGCCCTCCCAGCAATGTCTGCGAGGTGCCAACAATAATGTTTTTGCAATCTCTGGATCAGTTAATTTACCTGTCAAGATTGGCAAAGTTCAAGTTTCTTATACTTTCTTTTTAATTCCAAAGTTAACTGTGGATTGCCTTCTGGGATTGGATTTCATTAAAATGTTTAAGCGCACACTTGATTTCGAACATGGCCTAATCTTAATGCCTGATATTAGTTCTCCCACCCCAGAAAAGCCAATTGATTTTTCTGCAGTTCTTGCAAGTGACAGATTATTGCCTGGACATAAAAGCGAACTTGGTCAGGTTTTACACAGCAGACCAGGGTTATTCTCTGACAAACCAGGGTTTACACAGGTTATGTATCATACCATTGATACAGAAGGAGCTAAACCCATTGCATGTACACCTTATCCATGTCCGAACCAGAAAAAAGCTGAGTTCCGAAAACAAATTCAGGACATGCTCCATTCGGGGATAATTAAAGAATCACTTAGTCATTGGGCAGCACCTGCTTTTCTTCTTCCAAAGAAACAATCTGGAGAGTATCGCTTCGTAATTGATTATCGTAAACTCAATGCGGTAACCAAAGCTATCAATTACCCATTGCCTATAATTAGCGATATTCTCCAGGACTTATCGTCAACAAACTGGCTATCAACTTTGGATTTAGCTAGTGGCTATTGGCAGGTGGCTGTCCACCCAGATTCTGTAAAAAAAACTGGATTTATTACCCCGTTTGGAACATATGAGTTTTTACACATGCCCTTTGGTTTGGCATATGCTTCAGCAACGTTTGAGCGCTTAATGGACTCAGTCTTACGTCCTGTGCTCGGACCTAATGTCCATGTTTATCTGGACGATATTATCGTCTCTTCTAAGACTTTTGAACAGCATCTGTCTATGTTGGACCAGGTTTGCGAACTGCTACATAATGCAGGTTTGACTTTAAAGCCTAGCAAATGTCAAATTGGCCGGGACGAACTAGTATATCTCGGATTGAAAATTATCCCTAAAGGTCTTCTAACTGACGACTCAAAGGTCAAGCCAATTTCAGACTTTCCGAGGCCTAAGTAGGCGAAATAATTGTCGCGATTTTTGGGCATGACCGGCTGGTACTAACAGTTCGTTCCGGGGTACGCTACGCTATGCGAACCTTTATTTGCTTTGAAACGAAAATATAAACACTTTGCTTGGTCCACGGAGGCAGAGACTGCCTTCAAAGCTTTTAAACATGCCTTGGTTTCGCCACCTGTGTTAGCCTTTCCTAACCATGCAGAAATATTTAACATTTTTACGGATGCATCAGGTGTTGGTCTTGGAGCTGTTCTATTTCAACTAGAGCATCCTATTGCATATGCCTCTCGAATTCTTAATAAATCATAACGTAATTACTCTGCTACTGAGCGAGAATGCTTAGCTATTTTATTTGCCGTCACCAAATTTAAATGCTGTCTCAATCATTTAACTGCCAATGCTATTACGGATCATTCGGCATTACAATATTTAACCACAGCAAAGAATCTGCCTCGAAGATTGTTAAAATGGACAGTTCGACTTCAGGAATATAATGTTCAAATTCAGTATCGCCCTGGTAAATCAAACCAACTGCCTGACGCACTGTCTCGCTGTCCGGTCAGTCCTGGCGTCCAGATGGATACTGAACCTCCCTCACCATTTCTTATTTCGGAAATAACTTCAAGAGAGCAAATAATTTCTGAACTGCCGAATGATCCAGATTTTGGGGAAATATATAATTTCTTACTCGCTGGTTCTTCTGCTCCTAATGAACCTTCTTTAGCGGGTCGTAGTCAAAATTATGAGATCATCGATGGTATTTTGTATTATAAAAAGTTTGTGAATTCAAGAGCTGAGTACCGCCCTGCGATACCCCAGTCACTTCGCATGGCCTTACTATTTGGATTTCATGATATTCCTCTTGCCGGCCATTTAGGCATACGAAAAACTCGTACTAAACTTTGAGACGTAGCCTACTGGCCGGGCATATACAATAGTATACTCGCATACATTCGCTCATGTGAGTACTGTCAAAAGTACAATAATGATAATAAACGACCGGCCGGTCACCTTATTTGTAGTTCAAATAATTATGTTTTTGAAACTATCTCTATAGATTTATTGGGCCCTTATCCATTATCAACTAAAACTAAGTCTCGTTATATTTTAGTTGTTACAGATAATTTTTCTAAATCGGTGGAAGCATTCCCTATTAAAGAAGCTACGGCTGATGTAATATGTGATATTCTAATACATAATGTTTTCACTCGATTTGGCTGTCCCCGTACCGTAGTCTCGGACCACGGGGTTCAGTTCATTTCGGAGTTATTTGAGCGAATATGTGCGAGGCTTCAAATCAAACATAAATTCATAAGTCCATATCACCCTCAAGCCAATCCGGCTGAGCGTGTGAATAGAACATTACTAAAGATGATCTCAACCTTCAATGGCAATAATCATGAGCGTTGGGACGAACACGTTGAAATGTTTTGTTTGGCTCTTCCCTCATCATTTCATGAATCAACGCGGCTTACGCCCGCTGAACTTTTTCTAGAGCGCAAAATCCGCACCCCTTTTGAGAATTTAACTGGCATTATCGATGAGATCAACCAAAGACCAACACCTGATTCTGTAAAACTACTTGCACAAAAGGCACGGACTGCTATCAGTCGAGCTCAGTTAAATCAAGCTAGGCACTATAATGCAAAACGGAGGGAAACAGATCTCGTAGTTGGAAATCTGGTCTTATTAGAAACTCAATTCCAATCCTCCGTTGCACACACGTTCGTTAAAAAATTTGCACCTTTATATGAAGGCCCTTTGAATTGGTAGAATTGCACAATAATAATGTCATATTAAAGAAGCCAGATGGCTCCCTACATTCTGCCCATGTGCAGCAATGTTGAAAATGGGTTATTAGAAGTACTGATGCAATTATTAACCCTAAATCTAGTAGGAATCCGCATGCAGAGGGTGGGACTTCACAAGTATGTATAGTTGATGATGAAATTATTGACCCCACCCCAGTCCTGTCCGATTCGCTACCTTCGTCTGAGCGGGTCTTTGCTTCTATTAACGATTCATATTCTGACATTATTCCATTCACTCGAGGTGCTGTCATTATTTCAACTCCTCCGTCTCCTGCCTTTTCCAAAGACGAGAGTTCTAGTGCTTCCAGTTCCTCTGGATATTCTTGTCGTGTGCAACGAGGTTCTTTTTCATCTGCTTCTCATACTCCAATCGCTCCATTTACTTCTTCACGTATAGTGCCTCCGTTTGGTTTTAAATCAAAAAAGTTAAAACGAACAAGAACTGTCATTTCATCATCAGGCAGTTCCACCTCTCCTGTGCCTAAAAGACTCGTGCCTCTTGCTGAATCTGAATCATCAGACAATATTGTTGAGGTTCTTTAGTCTCCAAGTGCAAAAATCTTTCCTTCTGTTTCTACTGACCAGCTGCCTACTTTAGGAACATTTGATCAATCTACAGTAGGGCAAAAACGTCCTCTTTCGCCATCTGTGCCATCTAAACCTACAAAGCGTCCGCCGCCTGAATTTTCTCCTGTTCCACACTCTCCTAGTGCAACTTCTAGTGTTGGGCTACAATCCAGACATAGAGTCCAGCATTTGCATCCGCCAGGTTTTCGTCCTTGGAATCTTTGCTCGGGACGGACGGAGCCTATACCTTCCTCCACAGTTCTTCGTCGTTCACGGAAGCGCCCTTCAAGTTTCATACCGCTTCTTCAACCACCAAAGAAACAACCGGATCTTCATCCTTCTCAGATTCCGGGTTCGTCTTCATTCCAGCCTGAGATCTCCTTGATCCAGCCTGAGACCTCCTTGATCCAGCCTGAGACCTCTTCGCTCCAGCCTGAGACCTCTTTGCTCCAGCCTGAGACCTCTTCGCTCCAGCCTGAGACTTCCTTGCGACAGCCTGATGACCCTGCCTCTTCTGGTCAGCTTGCCTTGTCTGCGGGAATTCCTGACACATTACGGCGATCCAGTGACTTGCAACCTCATCCTGCAAAGCGGGAAGCTTCGACAGTGCCGTTGCCGCCCCGACAACAACATAAGCGTTTCCGCACACGGGTATTCTTTGCGAGCAACAGGTACTGTTAAAAGTTTTTTTTTATTGACCTTCAAGCTCAAAGGAACTTTTTACGATATAGAGCTTTGCTCTGTGAAGACTATTTGAACTTTTCTGTATCACAAAACTTTGATACCTATAAAGATAACTTATTTGAACTTTTCTGCACTCAAAGTATCGCAGAACTATTTTCTCAAACTTTGAGAACGAATATATATCATATCTGATCATCTTGTCAGTCTGTAATGTTTTTTTTTTTTTTTTTTTTTTTTTTGGTGTGGCAATACAGTAATTGTTTTTTAGTACAAAAATGTTTGTCAATTAATTTTGTGCATGTTGCCTTTTCGGCCTAACATGACGATCAGCATTGCCTTTGTTGATATTTATGAAGATTTCACTCCCAGGATAGGGTTTTCCAGGGTTTCCCCTACGAATGCATGGGAACAGTTCGATCTCGGCCCTGGCCGCCAAGTGCTCAGTTAAAGGTTTTTGTGTTGATTGTTCCATGTCTAACCTTTTTGTGTTCTTGACACTTGTTGAGTTGGCGTTGAATTTTTTTCTGCAAGTGCAGTTTTTTTTTCAACTAACTAAATTTACACTATATTACAATGTTGACTATTCAATTAACTTAGTTTGAATGTTTTGTCTTCCCTGATAAGTTATCAGGAGTGGAAGAATGTGTAATTAATCACGTTAAAAATGTTGTAGTTTCTTTTTCTGCCATACGCAGTCTTTTTACTACTAGGCTATACATATGTATATTGATGAGTGTTCTCCACACGTTTTGTGACAATATTTATCACGACTTATGATATGGACATTTGATATACAGAAAATTCAGCTATTGATGTCTACAGACTATATGTACAAAGTCAGTTACAGCAAAGGATCAACACATCTCTTAGTCCATGTTGTAAGTTCTTATCTGAAAGGTTGAATGAATGATCAGATTGTTTGAAAGGATACCTCTACAAAATTGATAGGTTTTTGGCAAAAATACGAGGGAGATGATTTGACGTATATTTTAGATTAACTTTCCTTTTTTAGTTTCTTTCATTATGTAAATCTTGAGTTTATTCTCAGTATTCTTCACGCTTAACGAAATATCTTTTCTCTCAAACGAATACGTTTGGCAACACAATTGAGGTTGAATGCACGTGACGTATGCCTGATATAAGATAAGAGCAAGAGATAAAAAGGACGACTGATCGATTGCTTAAGGCGTTGAAGAGAGCGATTATTAAGAGCGTTGTACGAGAGCGTTGTATTATAAACTGATGATTATTGAAAGGAGTGTTGTGATCATGTGTGGTGTGTGGTGTACATTGTAATGTAATCGTTCAGATGGAAGTGTCTTCTACAGCCTGAATAAAGTTTTTCCGTAAGTTGACTTCTGTTGTTTTGTCTGGCCGTTAAGGTTTTCTTTCATTTATGGAACTATTTCCTAGTGTATTGATGTGTTAAAACAGCGTAGAAGTCGAAGAGACTTTTACGCTACACTTGATTGAGGAAAGTTTGCGGTGCACTTCTATATTATTTGCTTGCAGCACACTCTCCAATGTTCTCTAAGTTAAACGGATTCAGGAAAAATTCTCGCGTATTTCCGTACAGATTACAACCGAATATCGTCATACAATATGGAATTCAATTAGCTTTTCTCAGTAAAAAAATACAGAGAAACAGGGGCGTATCAAATGAGTAAGAATGGTTTCTCTTAGCTGGCAGTGAGCAAAAATAAATCGTGAAATGCTTGAAAAAATGGCTTTCTTCAGAAAAATTAAAATCTCTTTCAAACTGACAGATTGAGCACTTTAAATTACATTTGAATATTACTTGAGATGAAAAATAGGAAGATTTTTAAACAAAAGCTGTATTCTCTATTCCATTTAAAATTAATTAAAAAAGAAGTTTTGCATAATAGAAGAATAAAACCCTATTTAAAAGATGGAAACGCATCGTTTTAATTTCAAAGAAGCAAAAAAGTATTAAAATATTTTTCTTTTATCTGCAAAAGTGAGAAAACTATTCATTCTAACATGCTGCTTTATATTTTTATTTTGTTTCTAAGCATAAAAATATTATTTAAAGAAAAAAACAATCAATTTGTGAGTGAAAGTGTCTTTTTGAAAAAGAATGATAAAATTAAGACAAAAGCAAATGGCGCTTTTAATTAAAATACCGGAAGATGATCTTTTTTTTAGAATGAAATTGCTTCTTAGATGGAGACAGAGATAAAGATAAAATAGACAAGATAAATTATTTTCGCACACAAAATACAAAGTACGGTAAGTGATCCTAACGCAACTAGATAAGCCTTAACCACATCTACTGAAATTACAAATACAAACGAAAGAGCTGTTACAAAAATTAGAATTTCGAAATCAAGAAATGTCAGAAGTTTCTTCTGAGAGATACAATTTTGGAATTGCTGACTTAAGAACAACATCATCATAAAGATTTTTCTCACACAAAAAAAATCTGCGTGAGATGCGTAAGAAAAGTGAAAATGTCATCTGTAGGCTGCTCGGCAATTTTACTTCATCATGTATGTTTTATCAATGTATCATAGCGTGAAAGGTTTTAGCTTTCTTTCCTGTCATGTATATTTTATTGCTGCATCAGAATGAAAATGGTCTCTTTTTATAAAAAAACCCTCGGGGATTTCGAAGTTTTTTCTGTAGCTGTTTCTTGCTGGTTTATTTTAGTTTCTTTTTCCAGTAACGCAGGTTATATTTCAAAATAGCTTTAAGTTTGCATATGCATGTATTATGTATTACTAAAGCGTTTACATGATGAATACCTTCAGCTGCCAGGATCTCTGAAATGGAAACGCTGACAATTTCCAGATTTTCAAATCACGCTAATGAAAGTATTGTTCCGTTCTGACATATTAAAACCCGAAGCGAAGGCTAGGAGATATCGTTCGTCTGCGGCAGAGAAATATGATACTACTGAAATATGCATGCTACCTTAGTTTCTAAAATTATAAATGAGTTGACATCAACGTTCTCCGTAATTTGAATAATGATGGTGTTTCGGTTGCTTAACTAGATGTTGAAATGTATACATTTGCATAATTCATTGGCAGGAAAGGATAGTGAACGTTGGAACAAAAGGAACGTGAAAGGTTATTTTGTGAAATATAAGGAGGAACTGCGTTTAAAAAGAGAGACGATCGTTTGACAAGACCTAAATTATTCAAATTTAACAAACAACTTTGAAGTCCAATTTACAGAACTTTTCTTCTTTGGAAGATCATAGCTTACTACTTTTGTTACAAATATATTACTTTCGTTAGATTAATGAAATCATTATTTCCAGCTCATTCGAGAAAAATATTAAATAGGAATATTAAGAAAGGTATCGTGCTGGAGCTCGGACAGAAGTAATTATGAAAACTGCAGAAAATGCAACGAATAATATCACTTACTATTTGAATAATGAGCTTCGAGACGATATCACCTCTCAAATTGTTTTTATTTGTTGTTTTCATAAAAAAAATGTTCTAAGAAATTTGATGACGTAATTTGTTGTCAAAAGTTTTATGATTAGATGCGAATTAAAATTACATTTAAAAAGCAGAAGTGCTTGAAGCAACCACAATTCTGTTTATATTCAAAGAATCGTACTTATCTTATTATTGCAATTATGTTTATAAGGGTATGCATCTTTTACTATCAGAATAAATAAGTTTTGTATTACTTCGGCGTATTTTTACAAGCAAATAAATTCTTTCATTTTAAATATTTGCGCGTGTTATAAAGAAGTGAGGTCAAATACGGTAATAATAATAATAATTAGAAGTAGAAGAACCTATTCTCGGAAATCAGTATTATATCGTGTATTGGGACAAACGTAACACGACAAACAAGACCATCGTTCACAAACGATCTGACATTGTAACGTTAGACAAAAAACTGAAGAAGACACAACTAATACATGTAGCGGAAAACATTAAAAAAAAAGGCATCGGAAGAAATCTCTAAACATGAGGACCTACGAATTGAAATCTGAAGGATCTGGAAGCAAACTGCCATTTCGGCAAAGGCAGTGGTATCAAAATGCTTTTTAAAAAAAACTCCAAAAAGTAGATTGCCATAGAGACTGCTTCGTTATAACCAAAAGGCCATATCAGTAGAAAATTTTTCAATTTCAGGATTTCTACTGACCTGCCGTATCACTAGAAAATTCCTGAATTTCCAGGTCTGAGATAAATATCTCAGGCTTCAAATAAAAAAAAAAAAAAAAAAAAAAAAAAAAATATATATATATATATATATATATATATATATATCATCATCATCATCATCATTGTCAACCATTATCAATCCACTGCTGGACGAAGGTCTCCCCAAGTTTCCTCCACAACGGTCTGTCTTGTGCCAGTCTCCTCCATGTCACCCCTGCATACTTTCGAATTTCATCCACCCATCTCCCATGTGGTCTTCTTCTGGGTCTTTTCCTGTCCCTTGGAATCCAATCTAAAATTTCAGCTGTCCATCGATGATCTGTCCTTCTGGCAGTATGTCCAGCCCATTGCCATTTCAGGGATTTAACTCTGATCATGATGTCTTCCACTCTTGTCATTTTCGGATCCACGTGTTCCTCTTCTTATATCTCCTGGTTACACCAAGCATGCAGCTCTGCATGCTTCTTTGAGTTGTCTGCAGCCTTTGTATGTCTCTTTTAGTTAAGGTCCACGTCTCCGCACCATACGTAAGCACTGGAAGGATGCATTGATCAAACACTTTTCTTTTAAGACATAATGGCATATTGCTCTTGAAAATTATGCTGTTTCTTCCAAAAGCTCTCCAGGCAAGTTTTGTACGCCGATTAATTTCTTCATCAATGTGACCCTCACTTGATATCTGCTGTCCAAGATAAACGTACGTGTCTGTTATCTCCAGCTTTTCTCCATCAATCGATAAATCTTCATTTCTTGTAAAAGCATTGAACATCACTTTTGTCTTCTGAAAGTTCATTTTTAATCCCACTTCTTTACTCTTGTCAGCAAGTTCCTGGATCATACTCTGCAGCTCTGATGGGGTAGTTGCAAAAATGACTACGTCATCAGCAAAACGAAGGTGGGTTAGATAATCTCCATTAATCTTTATCCCCTTGTTTTCCCAGCTCAGTGACTGAGAAACACCCTCCAATGTGGCATTAAAGAGCTTCGGAGATATGGTGTCACCTTGTCTCACTCCCTTTCCAATTTTTACGTGTGTTGTATTTTCAAACAGCCTAATCTTTGCACTTGCATTTTCATAGATGTTATTAATAATATTAATGTATGCATCTTCAATACCGCATGTTTTCAGAGCCATTGTAACTGCTGATGGTTTCACCGAATCAAAGGCTTTTTCATAATCGATAAAAGCCATGCACAATGGAAGTTCATATTCCCTCGCTCTTTCAATTAGTTCTCTCAGCACGTGGATATGATCTATTGTGCTGTAGCCACTCCTGAATCCAGCTTGTTCTCTCGGTTGAGCCATGTCCAGTGTTACCTTCAAGCGGTGTGAAAGAACTTTAGTGAAGATTTTATAAACTACTGATAGGAGGCTGATAGGTCTGTAGTTTCCGAGATCCTCAATGTCACCTTTCTTATGTAGCAGGATCATTGTAGTGGTATTCCAATCCTCAGGAATCTTTCCTTCATTAAGGCATCGAGTGAAAATTTGGGCGAGTACTGTTTCGATTTCTCCACTTGCTTCTTGTATGATGTCTACAGTAATTCCATCTTCTCCTGGAGCTTTTCCTCGCTTCATGTTCTTGATTGCATGTGCAACTTCTGCTGGAAGGACTGGAGGAACTCTGGTACTGGTATCTTTCATGATGTCTGGAGTGCATATATCATCCCTTTCATATAATTTGGAGTAGAAATCTTTCACTCTTGTCAAAATTTCGCCTCTATTTCTTGTTACAGAACCATCTTCTTTTCTCAGTGCCATAATCTGTTTTCTTCCCTTACTGAGATGTCCCTTTGCTATCTTTAGGCTTTGGTTGTTTTCAATTGCTTTCCTCACTAGTTCACAGTTGAATTTCCTTACGTCTTCAGTGATACTTTTTCTTACTGTCTTGCATAGCTCTATATATTCCACTTTGGAAGTCACATCTTCTTTAGTTGTCCTCATCTCTCTTCTTTTTGCATCAACATTTTGGTTTTTCCTGATAATTTGTTCACATGCAACTTGTTCTTAGACCCAGCTAATTTTGTTGCTGTTTCCATAAGAGCTTTGGTTACTTTTCTGTTAACTTCAGAGATGTCCACTTCTTCCGATGTTAGGCCTTCTAAAGCAGAGAACCTGTTCTTCAGTTCTAACTTGAAGGTATTATGGTGTTTTTTAAGGTTGGTTATGTCAATAGATTTTGTTTGTCCTATGAGCTTGCCACGTTCAAGTTTAGTGTTGAGGTGCATCTTACATCTCACCAATCTATGGTCACTACCTGTGTTGAACTTGTTTAGCACACTGCAGTCTTCTATGACGAATTTTTTGTTACACATAATAAAATCAATTTCACTTGTCGTCCCATTTGGATGTCTCCATGTCCATTTCCTGTGTGGCTTTTTCTTGAAGAAGGAGTTCAAGATGAAAAACCCTTCTGCCTCTGCAAACTCAACGAGAGTATTTCCACGCTGGTTTCTGTTGCCATGACCGAATTTACCTACCGAAGTTTCATTCTGTTGCCGTTGCCCTATTTTTGCATTGAAATCTCCCATAATTATTTTCAAGTGCTGCTTACCTTTATTATTTAGATGACAAATTTCCTCATAAAATTCTTCAATTTCTTCTTCAGGATGACTTGTGGTGGGTGCATAAGTTTGAATAATCTGAGCCTGGTATCTTTTCGAGAGTTGGATAACAAGTCGTGCAGCTCTGTCAGAGGAACTTTCAACTTCTACAACTTTATCCTTCAGTTTCTTGTTTATTATAAATCCAACACCACTAGTTCTGCCAGTATCTGTCCCACGATAGTAGAAGAGATGTCCACTTTTCAGTTCGATGAGATCTTCTCCTTTTCTCCTTACCTCACTTAGCCCCACGATGTCCCACTTGATCCTTTGTAGTTCCTCTTCCAATTCAAGAAGCCTTGAATCAGAAGATAGGGAGCGTCCATTGTAAGTAGCCAAGGTCAGCATCAGATGGCAGCCTAGTCCGGTCCTCCGGGGATTCTTAGCACCCTCTGCCTTCATGTCGCACTGGCCGCTGCCTTGGCCAGGTACATTCCAGCTGCCGGAGACTGAGGGCCAAGATTTAAGTTGTGGAATCATTTTGGAGGGTTTGGCCATAACTCACCACGCTGGCCAAGCGGGTCGGTGAGTGTGGGATAGCATTTCCTCTGATCCCGATGGTATAGTTATACCGCTATGGGCGGTCGTCAGAGCCCCTTTAGTGGGAACAGGATGCACCACGAGAAGGCGGGGTTGACATTTGTCAAGGAGAGGCTGTGATGTTACGCATCACCTGACCTTACATCCCATATATATATATATATATATATGGGATGACCTATATATCCCATATATATATATATATATATATATATATATATGGGATGTAAGGTCAGGTGATGCGTAACATCACAGCCTCTCCTTGACAAATGTCAACCCCGCCTTCTCGTGGTACATCCTGTTCCCACTAAAGGGGCTCTGACGACCGCCAATAGCGGTATAACTATACCATCGGGATTAGAGGAAATTCTATCCCACACTCACCAACTCGCTTGGCCAGCGTGGTGAGTTATGGCCAAACCCTCCAAAATGATTCCACAACTTAAATCTTGGCCCTCAGTCTCCTGCAGCTGGAATGTACCTGGCCAAGGCAGCGGCCAGTGCGACATGAAGGCAGAGGGTGCTAAGAATCCCAGGAGGACCGGACTAGGCTGCCATCTGATGCTGACCTTGGCTACGTACAACGGACGCTCCCTATCTTCTGATTCAAGGCTTCTTGAATTGGAAGAGGAACTACAAAGGATCAAGTGGGACATCGTGGGGCTAAGTGAGGTAAGGAGAAAAGGAGAAGATCTCATCGAACTGAAAAGTGGACATCTTTTCTACTATCGTGGGACAGATACTGGCAGAACTAGTGGTGTTGGATTTATAATAAACAAGAAACTGAAGGATAAAGTTGTAGAAGTTGAAAGTTCCTCTGACAGAGCTGCACGACTTGTTATCCAACTCTCGAAAAGATACCAGGCTCAGATTATTCAAACTTATGCACCCACCACAAGTCATCCTGAAGAAGAAATTGAAGAATTTTATGAGGAAATTCGTGATCTAAATAATAAAGGTAAGCAGCACTTGAAAATAATTATGGGAGATTTCAATGCAAAAATAGGGCAACGGCAACAGAATGAAACTTCAGTAGGTAAATTCGGTCACGGCAACAGAAACCAGCGTGGAAATACTCTCGTTGAGTTTGCAGAGGCAGAAGGGTTTTTCATCTTGAACTCCTTCTTCAAGAAAAAGCCACACAGGAAATGGACATGGAGACATCCAAATGGGACGACAAGTGGAATTGATTTTATTATGTGTAACAAAAAATTCGTCATAGAAGACTGCAGTGTGCTAAACAATTTCAACACAGGTAGTGACCATAGATTGGTGAGATGTAAGATGCACCTCAACACCAAACTTGAACGTGGCAAGCTCATAAGACAAACAAAATCTATTGACATAACCAACCTTAAAAAACACCATAATACCTTCAAGTTGGAACTGAAGAACATGTTCTCAGCTTTAGAAGGCCTAACATCGGAAGAAGTGGACATCTCTGAAGTTAACAGAAAAGTAACCAAAGCTCTTATGGAAACAGCAACAAAATTAGCTGGGTCTAAGAACAAGTTGCATGTAAACAAATTATCAGGAAAAACGAAAATGTTGATGCAAAAAGAAGAGAGATGAGGACAACTAAAGAAGATGTGACTTCCAAAGTGGAATATATAGAGCTATGCAAGACAGTAAGAAAAAGTATCACTGAAGCCGTAAGAAAATTCAACTGTGAACTAGTGAGGAAAGCAATTGAAAACAACCAAAGCCTAAAGATAGCAAAGGGACATCTCAGTAAGGGAAGAAAACAGATTATGGCACTGAGAAAAGAAGATGGTTCTGTAACAAGAAATAGAGGCGAAATTTTGACAAGAGTGAAAGATTTCTACTCCAAATTATATGAAAGAGATGATACATGCACTCCAGACATCATGAAAGATACCAGTACCAGAGTTCCTCCAGTCCTTCCAGCAGAAGTTGCACATGCAATCAAGAACATGAAGCGGGGAAAAGCTCCAGGAGAAGACGGAATTACTGTAGACATCATACAAGAAGCAAGTGGAGAAATTGAAACAGTACTCGCCCAAATTTTCACTCGATGCCTTAATGAAGGAAAGATTCCTGAGGATTGGAACACCGCTACAATGATCCTGCTACATAAGAAAGGTGACATTGAGGATCTCGGAAACTACAGACCTATCAGCCTCCTATCAGTAGTTTATAAGATCTTCACTAAAGTTCTTTCACACCGCTTGAAGGTAACACTGGACATGGCTCAACCGAGAGAACAAGCTGGATTCAGGAGTGGCTACAGCACAATAGATCATATCCACGTACTGAGAGAACTAATTGAAAGAGCGAGGGAATATGAACTTCCATTGTGCATGGCTTTTATCGATTATGAAAAAGCCTTTGATTCGGTGAAACCATCAGCAGTTACAATGGCTCTGAAAACCTGCGGTATTGAAGATGCATACATTAATATTATTAATAACATCTATGAAAATGCAAGTGCAAAGATTCGGCTGTTTGAAAATACAACACACATAAAAATTGGAAAGGGAGTGAGACAAGGTGACACCATATCTCCGAAGCTCTTTAATGCCACATTGGAGGGTGTTTTTCAGTCGCTGAGCTGGGAAAACAAAGGGATAAAGATTAATGGAGATTATCTAACCCACCTTCGTTTTGCGGATGACGTAGCCATTTTTGCAACTACCCCATCAGAGCTGCAGAGTATGATCCAGGAACTTGCTGACAAGAGTAAAGAAGTGGGATTAAAAATGAACTTTCAGAAGACAAAAGTGATGTTCAATGCTTTTACAAGAAATGAAGATTTATTGATTGATGGAGAAAAGCTGGAGATAACAGACACGTACGTTTATCTTGGACAGCAGATATCAAGTGAGGGTCACATTGATGAAGAAACTAATCGGCGTACAAAACTTGCCTGGAGAGCTTTTGGAAGAAACAGCATAATTTTCAAGAGCAATATGCCATTATGTCTTAAAAGAAAAGTGTTTGATCAATGCATCCTTCCAGTGCTTACGTATGGTGCAGAGACGTGGACCTTAACTAAAAGAGATATACAAAGACTGCAGACAACTCAAAGCAGCATGGAGAGGTGCATGCTTCGTGTAACCAGGAGAGATAAGAAGAGGAACTCGTGGATCCGAAAAATGACAAGAGTGGAAGACATCATGATCAGAGTTAAATCCCTGAAATGGCAATGGGCTGGACATACTGCCAGAAGGACAGATCATCGATGGACAGCCGAAATTTTAGATTGGATTCCAAGGGACAGGAAAAGACCCAGAAGAAGACCACATGGGAGATGGGTGGATGAAATTCGAAAGTATGCAGGGGTGACATGGAGGAGACTGGCACAAGACAGACCGTTGTGGAGGAAACTTGGGGAGACCTTCGTCCAGCAGTGGATTGATAATGGTTGACAATGATGATGATGATGATATATATATATATATATATATATATATATATATATATATTTGATGTCCGTCGCGGAAAAACTTATGTTTTCATATTGGCGCCTGATTATGGAAAATGGATCCACTGGGCGTTGGGTTCTTCGAAAAATGTGTGATGTTGTTTCCACACATTGTTTGAAATTAATGAAAAATTCCTACTTGGCTTAAAAGAAAAAACATTAAAGATGAAACCAAATTTTCGGGTGTAATAAGCACGTCTTTTGAATCCGTTCTGACGCAAATTAAATTTATCACTGTTCAAATTCAATGGAACCGGTATGGAAAACAATAGATCTGACGGAAGAAAGAAGTTTTTCAATCGGGTATTTACGCCCTCAGATATTGCTGTAAACGGAATCGTGAGCTTACGCCCTCTGGTTGCAGACTTGTGCGTAAAGAAAAACATGAATTTATATGAGAAACATTTCGCACCGAAAATGCTCTCCAACACAGAAATAATTTTTCAAATCGGACTCTTAAAAACAGAGATATGGACAAAAATAAGATGTGACTTTACGTCCCCTGGTGGGAAAATCATGCATTATTTCAGGAAGAAAGTATTCTCAAAAGATTTATCCATATGAGCCGTATCGGTCCAAGTAAAAAAAAATTAGTCGAGTTTCCATGATCCTAGATTTTGCTACAAATACATCAGCAGCAGATATTAACACTTATGACCCCTGGTGGCCAAACCATTCTTTACCAAACGTTAGAAATTATGTGAGAATATTTTCCATCAGGTCTTGTATGCGATACAGGAAAAATTTTTTCAAATCTGAGTTTTAGGAGCAGAAATAACGCAGAAAACGCAATTTACCTTTGTGCTTCCTAGCGGAAAGTATATGATTTACTTAAATATTTTGAATTTATAGGAAAGACATTTCTCATCGAAAACACTATCCAACAAAGAAGAAATTTTTCAAATAGGACTCTTAGAAGTGGAGATATTGACAAAAATAAAATATACATCTACGCCACCTGGCGTAGAAACCATGCATCATTTCAAGAAGAAAATATTCCTAAAAGGTTTGTTGACATGATTAGTATCGGTCTACAAAAGACGCTTTTTTTCAATCGAGAATTTAGAAGCTCATATTTTGCTACAAATGCATCAGAAGCGGAAATTAAGATTTACGCCCCCTGGTGGCCAAACCATTTTTTTTACAAAAATTAGAAATTATGTGCAAAGGATTTTCCATCAGAAGCTGTATCATGTACAGAAATAATTTTTCAAATCGGAGATTTAGAAGCAGAGATATCGGAGGAAACGCAATTTACCTCTACGCCCCCTAGCGGAAAGTCTAGGAATTACTTGAAAATTTTGAAATTATATGAAAAACATATCACACTAGAAACACTATCCAACAAAGACGGAATTTTTTAAATCGGAATCCTAGAAGTGGAGATATTGACAAAAATAAGATAAACAGTACATCTATACCCCCTGGCGGAGAAACTGTGGAATATTTTAAGAAGAAAATATTCAGTCCAGGAAATAATTTTTTCAATCGATATTTTAGAAGTTCAGATTTTATGGCAATTACATCAGAAGGAAAAATTAACGCTTACGCCCCTGGTGGCTAAAGTGTTCTTTACCAAAAATTAGAAATTATATGCAAAAAATTTCCATCAGGAGGTGTATCCGCTGAAGAAAATATTTTTCAAATCGGAGCTGTAGAAGAAGAGTTATCGGGAAAAATGTAATTCACTTTTACGCCCCCTAGCGGAAAATATATGCGTAGTTTGAAAAAGTAACTATATGTAAAATACTCTGCGACATAAATGAAATCGAAAGATAAAAAATAGTTTTTCAATCGGATGTTAAGAAGCAAATATGCGGAATAAAACGTATTTTTGAATTCGACATCATCTGAATTTACGCCCTCTAGCGGCGAAATTGTAGATCGTAAAAGAAAACGAAATAAAGGATCATCATTCTCATATTTCAAGCTTCCCAATGCAAAAATAATTTTTGAAATAGGACTAATAGTTGCAGAGATAACGTGGGTACAGACGGACGGACGGACGGACAAACCTATAACATAAGCACGATCTTTTTTTACAAAAGACGTGCTAAAAAGTGGGGGATGATGTGACGTACTACAGAGGTAAAAACATGTGTCAAGACGACAAATCTGCAGCGCGACATTCTGTCCACGTAGCTCAGTTGGGAAATCAACTTACTCTGGAATGAGGAGACACGGAGAAACTTGTGTTTTCACAAAGTGTTCAATTAATCCACATATCTTGGTGTAAAACAGAAATAAAGGCTTCAAAGCTTTCGCGCATTAACCAAATGGCATTTTCAAGAAAGGTAGACACAAAACTGAATTTATGATTAGATGTAAATTAAAACCACATCTAACAAGTTAGTAAAATTATGCAATGCATTGATTATGATAACGCTTTCGAACATACCAGAAATCATTACTCAAGCTATTACCCATGTTATGAGGACAATGGCTGTGGAATATATCTCGCACCTGTGCCCTGATCGTTGACCCCATTTCGATGATATTAAACAGAATTGGCTCAGCATACCTTCGGAACAACATACTCAAATTTTGCCGCAATCGAAGCGTTTTTACATATGTATCCGGCTGTTATGTCCTGATCTTTGACCCAATTTCGCCCATTTTCAACAGGATTTCGTCCCCAGGTGGTCCCTTACCATATACTAAAATTTCATGGAAATCGAACCATTTTTACGCGAGTATAACGTAAATGTCTTTTCGTACTTCTACGTTATTTTAAAACATCACCATACGGTGAAAGAGTTCCTGAATTAAACCTTAACGGCCAGACGGAACATTTAAACAGAAGTCAAACTTTCGGAAATGATGCTTTATTTCCCCAGTCTCCAGCACAGATATAGCTCTTCACATAACAAATCAGTATCAACACTCCACATTCCACATTAAACGCTCCACACACCACATTCCACACTAGCAACGGTTTTCTCGTAGTTTATATCTCTCGTTCTTATCTAATAACAGGCATACGTCACGTTCATTCCACCTCAATTATGTTACCAACAGTATTCGTTTGAGAGAAAAGATATCACGTTAAGTGTGAAGTATAACTGAGAACAAACTCAAGATTTACATAGGGGAAGAAACTAAAAAAGAAAGTTAATTTAGGATATACGTCACACGAGGTATGACGCATAAGGGCAATGGAATGGATTCCTCTCCTATGTCCTGACCTTTGACCCCATTTCGTACATTTTTAATAGGGTTCGTCCCCACGTGGTCTCCTACCGCATACTAAAATTTCATCGAAATCGAACCATTTTTACGCGAGTTATCGTGCCGACGGACGGAAGGACAGACAGACGGACAAACGTGGAGCATATACGCTTCTTCAACATACGGTTGGAAAGGGTAAAAAAGCAAAAAGTGCTTGAAGCTACAACAAATTGGTTTAAATTCGAAGGATTCCAGTTGTCTTATTATCGCAATTTTGTTGAATACGGTATGTACACAGTTGTACCAGAATAATATGACAATCACCGGAATCACAGTTTGCCCTCACAGGTGCGTCACAGAGTGCACATAACAAAGTTGACCACACTGAGATTTAAGCTGTCGGCGAGAAAAGATGAACCATAGTGCGTAACGTGAGCAGAATGGGCAGAAGTAGTGATTTGGCGCACGTTCAAAAAGGAATGATCATCGGCTACCGCGCCAAGGGTGCAAGCATCTCAGAAACAGCAGACTTGGTGGGCTGTTCGCGAGGTGCTGAAGTAAAGGTGTACAAAAAATGAACCGATGTGACACACCGAGTACTTCCCGAAGTCATAACTGTGGAGCTCCGAAGGCCATCAACCCCAGGGAAGAATATCGCCTCTGTCGACTGGTAAAGGGCAATCGGCGCTCAACAGTGCAGGAATTGACCACCCAAATGAACGCTGGGGCACTCAGGTACGTTTCCCCGATAACAGTAGAGTAAACCCTGTTACGCATGGGTCTCCGGAGTCGACGCTGCATCAAGGCACGCATGTTGACCCAGGTCCATCGGCAACGACGCCTGCAGGTCACACGAGACTACCGTCACTGGACAGTGGAAGAGTGGAATATGGTTGCCTTGTCCGACGAATCGAGGTTTCTACTCCACGAAAATGACGCGCGGTGGCTGATATGACGTCAGGCATACGAGAACCAACACTCGGACACGCTGTTTAGTCAAGTACGGGCCGGAGGTGGCAGTGTGCATATCTGGGGGATGTTTTCCTGGTATGGCCTGGGATCACTGGTACCACTGGACGGGTACCTGGACGCTAATGGTGACGTATCCATCCTCTGTGGCCACATGCATCCCTTCATGTTGGACGTTTACCCTTGTGGTGATGGTGTATACCAACAGGACAATGTGCGTTGCTATGTCGCGAAAGGGGTGCGTGACTGGCTCTAGGAACACGACAGCGATGTCTCCGCTCTCCCTTGTCCGGAGAAATCACCCGACCTCAATCCCATAGAGCACTTGTGGGACTATTTTAGATCGACAGGTTCGAAGTGCCGACCCACACATATGCCATCTCCGGGAACTCCGTGCTCTGTTGCAGTCCGGATGTGCACGTGTGCCTCCGGAAACCTTATTGCGTCCAAGCCACGCAGTCTCGCCGCTGTCATCCAGGCCAAGGGTGGTTATTCCCATCATTAGGTAGGTAGTCATGTTATTCTGATACGCCCATGTATCTTTCTCTATATGAATAAATAATTTCTGTATTCGACTTTTTCTCCGGCTTTTGCCCACCAGCCCTGGGAGCGAAAGTCGACATCAACAACAACATGAACAATATTTATGGATAGACCATTGGGTTTACGATAGCTGTTCAAGATAAAGTGATTCCAACCAAACATTAGGGATAATAATGCCTTTCTCAGGATATTCTGCATAATGGCAAACATACAAGATGTTGCATGTGTAGTGGGCCGCCCCGGTGGCGCAGTGGTCAAAGCGATGGCCTCTGATCATTCGTCCGAACGGGGTCCGGGCTCGAATCCCGGTGAGGCATGGATGTTGTGTTTGTCTTACGGCACTCGCTCTCTCCCTTCCCTGGAACCAGTGACCCTAAATTAGGGACGGGCGACTGCTTATAACCCATTGAGTTGCTCACGGTGGTCGATAAACCTCCAATAAAAAAAAATGTGTAGTGGGACCATCGAACATATCAGTGGTTTACGCACCACACGTGCCAGTGTCGATTCTACATCGCAATACAATAACGTTGCTAAGGTTGTACATCAAAAATTATCTCAGGATGTAGGACTATCAGTATCAGAAATTCTCTACTATAATAAATAACGTGCAATACAAATCATATTGAGATTGTGAGATACAAACAGACCTAGCCATTTCTGCAAAACGCCTCGATATGGTATTATATGACAACAGGCAGAAGGAATCGATCGTTATTGACATATAGGCACCGTTACATCCAACTACCTATTCGACAAAAATGGACGCGCACGGAACTAGCGACAGAGATTTAACAGATGTAGAAGCTCAAATGAGTTCTGTAAGTCCCCACATTATCTCTACAGCTGGTACAATTCCTCAGGCTCTTATATAAGTCAGCTGTGTGTCTGCAATACTTAAAGCCCAAAATCCAGGGGTAGCATTTATTCTCGGTAAGTGTCGCTTACTACGTCGATTTCTTAAACACGAATGGCCATGTCCTTACTGACAAGTAAATCATACTACAGATGTCTTGGTTACAGATGAGAAAAACTAACAAACAAATATAAACAAATAACAGTAAAGGAGCAAAATAAGTGACACCAATTGTATCAACATTTCTATGGTATTGAAACTATCAAACTTCCAAGGTGTGACGTACTGCAGAGGTCACGCGCATGTCAAGACCGCAAGTGGTAGTGATAAGCCCTCGTCGGTGTAGCTTAATCGGGAAAACATCCGGCTCTGGAGCTGCAAGATGTAGGTTCGAGTTCTGCCACTGGTACAGAGAGGATTTGGATTTACATTGGCACCCGAATGCAAGAATGAATCTCTTGGCCGTGGGATTCTTCGAAATATGTATGACGTTCCTTCCACACACCGTTTGGAATTAACCTTTTAACGGCCAAGTTCCTGAAATATTGTGTCAACGCTTACATTATACCAGCGACTGCTTTACCTGTTTGTTTAACAACAACAATGGTGACCGAATGTTATATCTGCGACACCTGTAGAGGCAGTGTAAATTTAAAGAACAGGCGGGGATAGGAAATCCAGCTCACTATAGACGTGCGTGGTAGTTTAGGTGTAAGGGCGTTTCGGGCGTTACAGTCGTTAAAGTGTTAATGACAATTCAATGCTTCAAAAGTGTGTGATGGTTTTTCCACATATCGTCTGGAATGAATTGGAATTCCTTCTTCTACAGTGAGCTCCTTCACTCATGATTTCCCTGCTGACCCAAAAAGATACGATTCCCTCCAGGGCCCTTCTCAACAGGGCGAGGAGAATATGGGACGTATTACAGAGGTCAGGCGAATGACAAGGCGGCAAGTAGCAGTGATAAGCCCTTGTCAGCGTAGCTTAATTGGGAAAACATTCGACTTTCGGGGCAAAAATTCAAACCCATTTGCCGGTGGTTTGAGTCTAACCACCGGCAAATGGTGTTGAATTTCACAAAGGGAGTCAAAAGTTAAAGCAAAATGAAAGTTCAGTGTTACTTACAGGCTGGAGATGGTAAATGCTTTAAAAACTAATGTGGTGTTAGAGGTATGCGAAAGTTTTATGTGTTGCATATTCATCTTACCTTACAAAATACTAAAAGTTCTGTTTCTGTGCAAGAGAATATATTTTAAGTCGCCAATAGCATTTCGATACACATGTCATTTGAAAAGTAATGTACACTAAGTTGTTACATAATTACAAAAAGTAAATGATACGATATGAGCTCACAATCCTTTGATAGATTCTTACTGCTTCTCAACTGTGGCTTTCTAGCGTTTCGGCACGTACAGGATTCCCATCAATTGTCCTCTTTTGTTGAGATTACAGATGCGCTGGATACAGGCAGAAGACAACTCCTCCAGACGGGAAACCCAGACGCTATACATGTAAAATTTCAGGTGGGAAAGCCAGTCATAGTCAGGAGGACTCAGATCTGGGCTCCACGGGGTACAAGACAGGATCTTCCAGTTTTATTTCGTCATTAAAACAGTATCGATCTTCCCAATGTGGAGAGTTCCTTTCTCATGCGAAATCAACATTCCACACCACAGACCGGCAGGTTCGCTTCTGTGCATTTTTAAACGCAGCTTTCGGAGAAAATGGTGATAACACTGGGTTGTGACAATACTACCAATATGAACTCTATCCGTCATTATGATATCAGCGTAGTAGTACGGGAACATCATCATATGATTCACTTTCAACATTTCCCACTATCGTTAAAAAGGCCTGGGAGGGGAAATACTTCTTCACTGACTAGAATCCGATTTCAATTCAGATTCGAAATCTCTTCATATTAACTGGGAAATTGTTTCAACAGCTGCTTCAAATTTCGGGACGAAACTATTTTGGCGCGTCACTCAAATTCTGTTGAATTCAACTGGCTGACTGTTTCCGTTTCTTCAACATCACAATGAAGTTCCAGTACCGGTTTCAATCTCCTCACAGGTGATTCTAATGTCTCAAGGAACTCAACAAAACGTTGAGCAGACCAGACATGCAATGCATTGAGGTCATTGGCAACTCTGAATTTGGGTTATTTTAAAGGCTTTTGCGTCCTTCACAAAAACGTGTTACCCAGTGAGAAACCGCTTCGATGTACTGTTAGCTCACCACCAACTTCCACCAGCGAAGAATAAATTCCCGTTGGATCCTTTTCGGCTAAAGATTTAATCTTAATAAAAGACCACTGATCTGCCAAATACATACGCAAGCGCCACTTTCAGCCATAGGTGTTCCAAAATGCCAATGCACGTGATCTTCGCCTTTCCCCACTTTCTGTCTACAATTCCTGCAACAACTGTGGTGAATGCGTGATTATTGCCGGAGTGTTGCCATATTGTATACGTTACCGTAGAAACGATCCTTGTACGAGTATATAGAATTTTTTTCCTATTAATTATTAATAAGTAGGGGCTACTATAATGCGTGAGATAGCCATGGCAAAAGCTATACTGGGTGTCTCAAAAAGATTGAAACAAGCTTTAATCTCTTCAATGGTTGATGACTGACACATACTTTCAATTAGAAAAATACTCAGAATGACGTAAAGACTTACGACATAGCGTTGCACCCTTGTGGGTGGCATTTGCGCTAAAATAAAACAAGTTAGTAAAATCATGCAATGCATTGTATATGATACGCTTTCCAACATACCAGGAATCATTACTCAATTTATTACTCAAGTTATGAGGAAAGTGGCTGTGGAATAAACCTCGTTCCTGTGCCGTAACCTTTGACCCCATTTCGATCATATTATAAAGAATTGGTTTAGTATACTTCCCGAACAACATGTTAAAGTTTTGTCGCAATTGAAGTATTTTTAATCAAGTTATGAAGATAAAGGCTGTGGAATAAATCTCGCTCCTGTGCCGTGACCTTTGACCACACTTCGATAATATTCAACAGAATTGGTTCAGTATACCTCCAGAAAAACACGATAAAGTTTTGTCACAAGCGAAGCATTTTGACTTACCTTATGGCGCATAAATGAGCGATGGAATGAATCCCACTCCCATGTCCTGAACATTTAACCCCATTTCGTCCATTTTCAATTGAGTTTGTCCGCAGGTTGTTCCCTACCACATACTAAAATTTCATCGAAATCGAACCATTTTTACGCGAGTCATCGTGCAAACGGACGGATAGACAGACATACGGACAAAACTGGAGCATATACGCTTCATCAACCTACGGTTCGAAAGCGTAAAAAAAGATACCTCTTTTGTAGAAAAGAAAATTGAATTAATAATTTGCGCAATGTCTTCATTAGGCTAAACAAGTTAGTAAAATCATGCAATGCATTGATTTTGATACGCTTGCAAACATACCAGAAATCATTATTCAAGTTATTACTCAAGTTATGAGGATAATGGCAGTGGAATAAATATGGCTCCTGTGTCCTGACATTTGACCCCATTTTGATTATACCAAAGATAATTTGTTCAGTATACCTCCGGAAAAACATACTAAAGTTTTGTCGCAATAGAAGAATTTTTAGTCAAATTATGAAGATAACGGCTGTAGAGTAAATCTAGCTCCTGTGCCCTGACCCCATTTCGATGATATTAAACAGAATTGGTTCAGTATCCCTCTGGAATAACAAGATTAAGTTTTTTTTTTGTTTTTTTTTTGATTGGAGTTTTAACGACCACCGTGAGCAACTCAATGGGCTATAAGCAGTCGCCCGTCCCTAATAAAGGGTCACTGGTTCCAGGGAAGGGAGAGAGCCAGTGCCGTAAGACAAACACAACATCCATGCCTGACCGGGATTCGAACCCGGACCCCTTACGGACGAATGATCAGAGGCCAACGCCTTAGACCACTGCGCCACCAGGGTGGCGATTAAGTTTTGTCGCAATCGAACTATTTTTACGCAAGTTGTGACGGATAAGGGCAATGGAATGGATCCTGCTCCTATGTCCTGACCGTTCGTCCATTTTCGATAGGGTTTATCCCCAGATGGTCCCCTACCACATAATAAAATTTCATCGAAATCGAAACATTTTTATGCAAGTTATCGTACGGACGGACGGACAGACAGACAGACAAAGCTGGAGCATATACGCTTCTACAACCTATGGTTGGAAAGCGTAAAAAACAAACCCCGCTGTTCTTATTTGCAAAACTCACAGAAATATTTGCGATGAAAGCTGAAAAAAGCGTAATGTCTGCAGCACGTTTACGGGTGAATGAGGCACTCAAAGCGCTTACGGGAAGAGCTCTCGCGCGTGCGAGAAATTATGTCTCCAGACTATACAATTCTTGCAATTTTCATAGAAAATATCTACGAGAGTTCTGCAAGCAGAATAACGAAGTTTGTATTTTTCGTCTAATTAGGACATTGAGTAACTTTTTCTGACTGAGCTCTTTTTTACGCTTTCCAACCGTAAATTGAAGAAGCATATATACTCCAGCTTTGTCCGTCCGTCTTTGCGTAAGAACGATAACTCGCCTAAAAATTATTCGATTTCGAAGAAATTTAAGTATGTGGTAAGGGACGACCTGTGAACGGACCCTATTGAAAATGGACGAAATGAGGTCAAAGGTCAAAGCATAGGAGCGGGATCCCTTCCATTGCTCTTATGCGTTATAACTGGTGCAAAAATGGTTCGATTTCGCGTGGTAGGGGACCAAATGGGAACGAACCCTGTTGAAAATGGACGAAATGGGGTCAAAGGTCAGGACACAGGAGCCATATTTATTCCACAGCCATTATTCTCGATCCATAACTTGAGTAATAACTTGAGTAATGATTTCTGGTATGTTTGAAAGCGTATCACAATCAATGCATTGCATGATTTTACTAACTTGTTTAAAGACTAATGAAGACGTTGCGGAAATTTTTAACTGAACTTTTCTTTTCTACAAAAGAGGTATCTTTTTTTACGCTTTCGAACCGTAGGTTGATGAAGCGCATATGCTCCAGCTTTGTCTGTCTGTCTGTCTATCCGTCCGTTTGCACGATAACTCGCGTGAAAATGGTTCGATGTCGATGAAATGTTAGTATGTGGTAGGGAACAACCTGGGACAAACCCTATTGAAAACAGATGAAATGGGTTCAAAGGTCGGGACACAGCAAGAGATCGATTACATCGCGTTTATCTGTCATAACTTACGTAAAAATCATTCGATTGCGATAAAACTTTATCATTTATCATGTTTTCCGGAGATATACAGATCTTCTTCTGTTTAATATCATCGAAATGGGAACAAAGGTTAGGGCAAAGGAGCGAGATTTATTCCACAGCCATTATCCTCATAACTTGACTAAAAATGCTTCTATTGTGACGAAACTTTAGTATGTTGTTCCGGAGGTATATTGAACCAATTCTGTTTACTAAAAACACAATTGGTATTTCCATGATTTTAAAAACTGCGCCAATTCTGTTTTTATTATCATGGAAATGGGGTCAAAGCTCAGGGCACAGGAGCGATATTTATTCCACACCCATTATTCTCATAACTTGAGTAAAAATGCTTCCATTGCCATAAAACTTTAGTATGTTGTTCCGGAGGTATACTGAAGGAATCAATAGTCAGGAGGATGGTTTGTCTGCCCGCGATTTCTGGTATGTTGGAAAGCGCATTGTAGTCAATGCATTGCATGAATTTTTTACTAACTTGTGTCTTATTGCAGTGTTTAGAAGGCGTGGCACAAAGTGTTCTGCAGTGTGCAGTAGTTTAAAATGTCCTAAAAAAACAAAAAACAGTGGTGCACAATTTGATGAAAGGATAATAAGGAACTCGGGTATCTTCAAAAGATGTTCAAAGGTGCAATCCGTGGATTTAGACGCCCAGACATGAAGACAAATAAAGCATCCAAGAGTTTTTTTTTTTTTTTGATTGAAGGTTTAACGACCACCGTGAGCTATACAATGGGCTATGAGTAGTTGCCTGTCCCTATTTAGGGTCACTGGGTCCAGGAAAGCGAGAGAGCCAGTGCCGTAAATAAAACGCAACATCCGTGCCTCACCGGGATTTGAGCCCGGACCCTTCTCTGACGAATGATCAAAAGCCAGCGCTTTGACCAGTGTGCCACCAGGGCGGCCGAATAGGTCTTACAGCAGTCTTGAAGGGTGAGTTCAACGACCTTTCCACGCAACTGGGTATCCCTCATAAAGAGGTTTGTTGAAGAAAGGTTTATGACTAGTGAAAAAATCTTACGACATGAATGTGGCACATATTTTTTGTTATGAAATAATACATAGTTACCTTGCGCAGAATTCCCTCAATAATAAGGAGCTCAGAAGGCTTCTCTGCTTAGGTGACAGTTGGATGAAATTTTGACCACCCAGGCAACGACATCAGTCGCGGACTTAGGTTGAACCCGGTACTTCCGGAATCCCTTCCCGCCGAGCAGATCTGCAGCCTAACTGGGCACTTGGTCACGGGCCCTGAGACAACACATACAGGATCACTTCTCTTCGTACACGACAACGAACATCTAAACGTATTCGGGTGTTGAGGGAACTGAGCAGTTGGGTGAAGATACTTCAGCCGCCGTATTCAACCAGTACCAACCAACCCCTGTGATTTCAACTGTTTTGACCATTTGAAAAAGGATACGTCTGGTGGTTGTTATCACATCAAACAGGATTTCATCTCCAAATCATAGATATTTTCCACAAATTTAATGAAACGTTTGCTTTTAAAGGTGTTCGTGAACCACCCACAGTTTGAGAACTTGAAGAGAACTACTAATAAAGGCCCTCAGATAGTATTATCGTTGCTTTGCTATTAGAGCAATTATGGTAAGCTGAATGTGTTCCCATACTTCCCGAACGATCTACGTAATAAAAACTGAAAGAAGGAAACGGCTTTGACATTTAGTATCTTCCATTAAAGTAAAGCATGGCTCTGTACTAAAAGTTGATAGTTCATGAAGTTATAGAGTCAAAGTGCGAAAAAAGGCTTTATGAAGCAACAGGAACAAATAGATGTCGCCCTGATGGCACAATGTCAAAGAGCTGACTTATGACCATTCGTCCGGGGAGGGCCTGGGTTTGAGTCCCTGTGAGGCATGCATGTTGGGTTTGTCGGTCGGCGCTGGTTCTCACCTTTCCCTGGTGTCAGTGGCCCAAAATTAGGGACGGTCGACTGCTTATAGCCCATTGAGTTGCTCATGGTGGTCGTTAAATTAGCAATCAAAAGACAACTAAATAATTTTAATTATTCAAGTAAAAGTGTTAACGTCTTGGATATATTTTAGAATTCAGTCTTGACCGATTTTACATTACTTATTACTAAGTGCGGGTTTATATCATAAAGAATTCACGGCTGGAAGACTTAAAACCTTCCAGTGCGGTTCAAACGACCTAATATTTTAGTGGCTAAATAAAACATGGCTGTTATGGTTCTAATTGTTCAAAAAAAAATGCAATCTGGAAGATTATTGAAGACTCTAAATCAAACATAATTTTGTTGTTGAATTTTCGAATAGAGATCAGTTGGAGAAAATTTGAAGTGCCTAGGTATACTGTAATGACTCCGACACCATATTGCCTTTCAAGCTGAATACCGCAATTTCTTTGGATTATAGTCTGCGATCTGTATGGACAGCGAAGAGTATAAATTTCTTTGATCCACGGTCTGACTCATGGTATGGATGCACGGCGGAGAGTATAAATAGCGTAATTTGTCAGGCCCTTCACAAATTCACAACGTGTTCAACAATAACGTTTCGCATCTTCTTTGCGGATCTAATAAATGCATATACGTAACTCCAGACTGAACCTTATTCGTACAAGTCTTGATTTCATCTCATTTAATGGCTTTAAATCGCTTTGGGTACTTACTCGTAGGGCAGATGGTTTGTTTTCGTTCCCTGAGCTTTCAAGCTTTTCTAAATCCTTGTACATGGCTCAGCTAATTGGTTTCGATTTGTCTTCATTAACCTTGCTTAATAGAATTTTGTAAACGCTCATACATGGCTAGCCGGTTAAATTCTTTTTATCCTCATTACTTTGCTTTATACTCTCTTCTACATAACTGGGGCAGCAGCTTTGCTTAAATGTCTCATTTCTTGTTGTTTATGATCTCAGCAATACTCATACATGAGGACAATCAATGGAGTTTGATTTATTCATACTATTTTCGTCTATATCTACATATATACGCAACTGATGGATTTTGATTATTTCTCACAACATATGCTTCATAGTCTATTTTAAATGCTTTTATTTAAATCACCTGTTTGTTTGTTTTTTCATTTTGTGCGGCTTTCCAAATAAGTATTTATAACAGACTACAAGCAAAGCTCATGAGAACAATCAGAATCCAGTAGTTTTGTGTTCTTGGCAGCTGATGGATTTTAATTTGCTCTCTCATTGTTCTTACTTTATAGACTCTCGAATTGCTTGTACTTGGGACAGCTGATGAATTTTCATCTTTTCGCATTACTTTTACTTTATATGCTCTTTTAAAGAGTTGTATTTAGTGCATTTGATGGATTTTTATGTTTACTAATTATCGTTACTTTATAGGCATTTCTAATAGTTTGGGACGGTCGATCGGTTTTCATTTGCCTTTCATTGCCATTATCTTATTGACTCTCCTAAATGTTTGCTCTTGATCTTGTTAACGGAGTTTAATTTGGTTTTCTAAATGCAGCTTTATGTCCGCCACAGTATCTTTCTCTGAGCAAATTACTTGAGACTTTTTGAAATCTGAAATGTATTTTATTTCAAATCGCAGCGGCTTGAAGCAAATCCTTCTTCCTGTCCTGTGACATTTAGTGATGCTAAATACTACTGTGAATTCAGCACATAGAAGCTAGCTTTTGAATATGTAGCATGGAAATGAAGCAATGGGAATATATGGAAGTTGTGTTGCTTTCGAGGTTCAACTATTTCACTTCGTTCTCCTAGTAATGGGTTCTCCTTCGGTGAGTGTATTGGTATCCTGTGCAATTTCGTGACCGAATATCGAAATTGATCTTATTCCTTTTATTCTATTTCAAGTGTAGAATTGGAAACGTGGTGGTGGCTTATTTTATGATCCAAGAGAGGGACGAAACGAGACTAAATTTTTATACTTGGCGGAAACTGTCAATTTTTGATGAAGTCTGTTCATTGAAAAAAAATCGGATTTTAATTCCTTCTCTTGCATAGGTTTTGTACCATTAAGTCTGCCTCGATAAAGCCACCCGTTTGTGTGTGAAAGATTGGGGCATACAGTATAAGTTGCTACGTCAGTGAAAAACAGATTTTTGTAATAGCTTCTATAACTTTCGACGAGAGCTTCATTTAGTTTACGCAAGAGTACAATATGTGAACTCTGCTCTCTTCATTACTCGTTTTTCTACTTCCCCTGCTGCTACCGTTCTGTTCACTGATGTACAAGATCTTCCCCTTAAATGATTATTGCTCACATAATATCGGTGAAATATTGTAGAGTTAATGCAAAGTGTAGCGAAATACTCTTGTGCAAGAGTGTAATGAAATAATTTTGCGCAACACTGAAGCGAGCTGTTGTTGAGTGAGCTTACCGCACAGCATACCACACAATCTAATTTCAGCAATAGTTTCTTCAACAATGCTTGAAACATTTAAAATTAAAAAAAAATTAAAAATCTGCAGTTTCCAGTTTCAAAATGGCTCAAAGCTGTACACTTCCATGTTCCCCTGCAGGTTTCTGCCAAATTTCAAGTCTCTACATTCATTCATTCTGGAGGCGACTGACAGGCAGGCAGACACGGTTATTTAATTATTTTAAATGCTGACTAAAATTGGATATGTGATTATAATCTGTTAAGTCTGTAAGTCTAGTCGCAGTGGTGTTAAATCTTTGACTATGGTGTTTCAATAACAAAATATGTGACTCCCGAAATCTGACTGAAATTTATTTCAGTGACAGTTTCACTTTAGTGTGCTTTTGGAATCCTGTTTTATCGTAAGTTCCTTACGAAGTAAAGAGAAAATAAAAATAAAATATAAAAGCTGTAGTTAGCTTTCTTTGGTCGTGATGCTTTCGTGAAGAATAGTTTGAGGCAAAACACTGACGGTAAGGGGACATTACGGTTTCAGTCGAAAAACTCTAGCAACCAGACTCCAGTCACCTTTAACTATTCTTTCACGACTCATCTCCAAAGGCTTAGGAGAAAACAAAAGAATTCTGCACTTAGTGGAAACAACTTTACTGCCGAGATCACTTGACGATAAACTGGTTTGAGCTGTTGATCTGTCTTTGCCCTTTCCATTGCAGTCTTAATATTCTGTGATTGTTACGTCAAATTGACTAATCTGTTCATTTAGCTAAAAATGTGTAACAGGATGTAAACGAGATGAAAATGAGACTTTAGAGACATTGTGGAAATAAATTTAACTTGTTGATAAATTTTTATACTTGGCGGTATTTTTGGTAAACACAAGAACACGTTTTTTCTATCTTTTTTTTTATATTGTGAGTTTATGCCGCTGTTGATGACCATGCGAAATTCGAAAAGTGTATCGTCATCAAGACGCTTTTTATAGGCATCGCCAGTTTGATTAAAACTAACCGTTTAAAGGCAAAGACCCTAAAAATGTGTTGCACCCAGAATACCTTAACGATCAAGTACGTATGGGATGCTCTAATGACATATCTTGCTATTCTCAACGCGCTTTCCCTAAATCCTGCAGGATCTTCCACAAGCTTCGCACGAACAACGGTCGTTGACGCATACTGAGATTCTAGACACCGTTTTCAACAACGTTGCCAATTACTAGCAGCATAAACTTTGTCTCATGGCGTAATGTACTGAATTTCTAGACACCGTCATCAACAGCGGTAACAATTACCAGCGGCATCAATTTTGTTTCATGACTTAATATAGTGAGTTTCTAGGTACCGTCATCAACAGCGGTGCCAATTACTAGCATCATCAATTTTGTTTCATGACGTAATATACTGAGTTTCTATACACCGTCATCAACAGCGGTAGCAATTACTAGCAGCATCAATTTTGTTTCATGACGTAATATAATGAATTTCTAGACACCGTGATCAACAGCGGTGCCAATTACTAGCGGCATCAATTTTGTTTCATGACGTAATATACTGAGTTTTTAGACACCGTCATCAACAGCGGTGCTAATTACTAGCAGCATCAATTTTGTTTCATGACGTAATATACTGTATTTCTAGACACCGTCATCAACAGCGGTGCTAATTACTAGCAGTATCGATTTTGTTCCATGATATAATATACTGAGTTTTTTAGACACCGTCATCAACAGCAGTAGCAATTACTAGCAGCATCAATTTTGATTCATTACGTAATATATTGAGTTTCTAGACACGGTCATCAACAGCGGTAGCAATTACTAGCAGCATCCATTTTGTTTCATGTTTGCATCTATTTAGTTTCATGACGTAATTAACTGAGTTTCTAGACACCGTCATTAACAGCGGTGGCAATTACTAACGGCATTAATTTTGTTTCATGACGAAATACGAGCGAACGAGCGGTTGAATTTCGGGTTTCCATACACCGAAGTGCCGAAACATGAAGACCAGCGCCGCTTTATGCAAATCGAAGCAACTGCAGGTAAACAAACGATGGCGTGTGTGAAGGTCATGAAACGATATAAATAACATCTGATGCTGAGCTTTCTTAATCAGTGATATTCTTGTTCTTCAGATAGGAAAGGCAGCGGACTTAAGCGAGTGTTACAAAGGCCAAATTGTAATGGCTAGCTAGACTGCTGGGTCAGCGCATTTCCGAGAAGGCCAGGCTTCTGTGCTGCTCACGGTCAGTAGTGATTAATACCTTCAAAAAACGGTCCGAGGAAGGAAAAGTCAGGAACCGCTGGGAAGGTGTGAGCCTACAACGTCTCAGCGATTCTAAAGGTGACAGGGGGTTATCCTTTATGGGACGAGCAAACAGGATGATATACTGTGGTGCAACGTGGCAGTGATTTGAATGCTGGTGACGGAAATAATGTGTCACAACACACAATACATCGAACCCTGCTGGAAATTCGGCTGCGTAAACACATGCCACTCCGAGTGTCCATGCTGACCACGGTTCACCGTCGAGAGTGTCTACGATGGGCGCGCGAGAATCAAAGCCTGACCTTGAATGACTGGAAGAAAATTGTCTGGTCCGATTAATCTTGTTTCCTGTTGCGCCATGTGGGCAGCCGGCTACGTGAGCGAGGACATTTTGGCAACAGAATGCACCGTGGGACGAAAACAAGCAGGTGGAGGAAATGTGATGCTGCGGGCAATGTTCTGCAGGGACACCCTGGGTCATGTGCAGGAAACTATGCCGTCTACCAAATACCTAAACATCATTGTAGACTAGCTATACGTCTCGTAGCGTTTTCTTTCAGTAGGATAATGCGCCATGCCACACTGAACGGATTGTTCGAGAATGGTGCACGAAACATGAGAAAGGTTTCTAGGTATTCTCCTGGCCAGTGATGTATTCAGGCATCTTCTCTGGGGTGCTTAGCCCCCAGAAAATCCATGAAGGCTCCCTGTAGGTTTTTGGGTTATCGCCCTTTATATTTGTTCTCATCATGTTTGTTTATAGCTGAATATCACCTTCAATAAAACATTAAACAGCCCTCGCTGAAGGGGCAATTTTTCAAACACTGACAATTCGGACTACTTCCGCAATAAAAACCTAATTCCACAGAGTAGAGATGTTTCGACTGCAATGTATACATCATCATATTTTGGAAGCTGGCATTCAGTTTTATTTCAGTCTTCTGGATGCCGACTTTCCATGTATACGGTTAAGTCTCAGTGTAGCTAACATGACGTAAGTTCTTCCACATACAACAAAATATTTGCGACCTAATTTTTAACAATAGCAAATTATTAGAAATTATTCCCATAAAAAGACCTTTTACGCTTTCC
Organism: Macrothele yani; assembly: GCA_039090855.1. Taxonomy (NCBI): domain Eukaryota; kingdom Metazoa; phylum Arthropoda; class Arachnida; order Araneae; family Macrothelidae; genus Macrothele; species Macrothele yani. The sequence goes on from CM077011.1 coordinate 99,129,091, forward strand.
AACCATAGGGTGAAGAAGCGCATATGCTCCACCTTTCTCAGTCTGTCCGTCCGCCCGATAACTCGCGTAAAAATGGTTCGATTTCGAAGAAATTTCAGTATGTAGTAGGGGATCACCTGAGGACGAACCCTATTGAAAACGGGCGAAATGGGGTCAAAGGCAGGACATAGGAGCGGGATACATTCCATTATCCTTATGCCTCATAAGTTGCGTAAAAATGGTTGGATTTCGATAAAATTTCAGTATGTGGTACGACACAACTTCGGAGCGATCCCTATTGAAAATGGCCGAAATGAGGTCAAAGGTCAGGACATAGGAGCGTGCTCCACTCCATTGCCCTTATGCATCATAACCTACGTAAAAATGCTTCCATTGCGACAAAGCTTTATCATGTTGTACCGAAAGTACACTGATCCGGTTCTGTTGAATATCATCGAAATGGGGTTAAAGGTCACGACACAGGAGCGATATTTATTCAACAGACATTATCCTCATAACTTAAATAAAAGTGCTTCTATTGCGACAAAACTTTAGTATGTTGTTCCGGAGGTATACCGAACCGATTCTGTTGAATATAATCGAAATGGGGTTAAAGGTCAGGACACAGGGGCGAGATATATTCCACAGCCATTATCCTCATAACATGAGTAATAATTTCTGGTATGTTGGAAAGCGTATCATAATCAATGCATTGCATGATTTTACTAACTTGTTTCTTCTGGCGGTAGGTGGTTTACACTCTGTTAAAAAAATCGGGGCACTTCAAACTGGCATCCAAGCGGTTAGTGAGTTCGTTTTTTGCTCCTATGTGCTAATCTAAATAATCTAAAGGGGCTGAAACCAAGTGGAAGGGGAATGGTTTGCACCATACCTTTTCAGTTAACACTATATTGATTCCTTAATAATCAGAAACACGCTTGTAGTGAGTTGAGGACATTTTTACAACTCCTAATGTTTATTTTGGGGAGGTTAGGAAAGGGGAATATTTACACCACGCCATGGGGAAATCCACGGAGCATTATTGAATTAAAACAAAGGTATACCATTTTCACATTTTTAAATACTTGTATGGGTAGATGTTTTGGAATTTGCATTTGCGATATACGAGCATAAGAAAAATTTTATACTCCATTTAAAGATTTTCTATATATTAATGTATAATTGTATATATAAATAAAAAAAATGTGATTGTATGTACATAATCAGTCAACAAGTTTCATCGCCCTCAAAATTTGTGATTGCCTCCCCGAAAAAAAGTCTCTGAATGCAACGCTGGTCCTGGTTTCCAAATTCCCGTGACATTAATCCAATTCAGCATTTACGGTTTTTGTTGGAACAGCAAATCCTATCTGCGGCGACTTGACTACGCAGAGTACAAGAGTTAAAGGATCCGCTGGTAAGGTGTTGGTGCCACGTATCACAAGACATCCTTAGAAATCTTGTAGCGTCTATGCCTCGCCGGATAAGAGCTGTTTTGGTGACTCGTGGAGGACCAATATCATATTAAGCAAGTGGTCATAAGGTTTTGGCTCTTCGGTGTACCAAAGGTCAATCTCTACATTACTCATCAAACAGAAGTCTTCGCTCTTTCCACGTTTATAAGTGAGTCACGGAAAAATTCTCATTGATCGCCACCGGGAATCGAATTTAGGGTCTTCCAGTTATGCGCCGGACATGCTACCACTGCACCACAGCGGGCTCGAATTCCTCCAGATTCACATTCCACTAACTCCCAAGCCAGTTGTTTCTTGGAGCCCCGCACAATGCTGGGGATTCACCAAAGATGGTAAGCAGCAACTGAACAAATAACTAGGAGGCGAATGAATAATTAACAGACAATTGACGTGGATTAGGAATATCAAACAGAAGTCATCGGTTTTCCACGTTTATAAGTGAGTCACGGAAAAATTCTCATTGGCCTCCACCGGGAATCGAACCTAGGGTCTTCCAGTTACGCGCCGGGTTCGATTCCCGGTGGCGACCAATGAGAATTTTTCCGTGGTGCACTTATTCTAGGTTCGATTCCCAGTGGGGACCAATGAGAATTTTTCCTTGACTCACTTATAAACGTGAGGAAGAGCGATGAGTTCTGTTTGATATTTCTAATCCACGTCAATTGTCTGTTTTAATTATTCATTCGCCTCCATATTATTTGTTCAGTTGCTGCTTATCATCTTTGGTGAATCCCCAGCATTGTGCGGGGCTCCAAGAAACAATCTGCCAAGTTGCTTGGCAGTTAGTCGTATGTGGGTCTGGAGAAATTCGAGGTCACTGTGGTGCAGTGGTAGCACCTTCGGCGCGTCACTGGAAGAATCTGGGTTCGATACCCTATGGCAGCCAATGATAATTTTTTCGTGATTCACTTATAAACGTGGATAGAGCGATGACTTCTGTTTGATGTTCCTAATCCACGTCAATTGCCTGTATTAACTCTACATTACTACCTAACACTGGATTTAGTGCCATGTTAGTATCATATTTTGCACATTTAGGCTGGATTTTGTTGTTAAGCTAACTCACTGTAAAAATAGCCTATACTTAGTTTATAATTTACACACACATTTGTACAAATATAACTGATATGGAGAACACTTTTTTATGCAATCATCAAGGAAAACACGAAACGTTTTCGTGAACCTCATGTGGTTTTATGCTTTTGTGTAGTAAGTCTAAAAAGCGAAGGAGTCCTGCATTGCTTTTCGAGTACATCGTCTCTATGGATTTCATGAGTGGGCAGTTTCGGTGATCCAGGGTTCTTTGGAACGTTTTCAATGTAAAACGACTGAAAGTAATCGCTTTAAAAGTGCTCCCTTGATAATCCTGAAATAGCAGAAACGAAACCATCTCATCTATCAAAGGCTTTCATTTGCACAATTAATCCCCTCTTTCAGCAGAGTGTTTCTGCCACTGAACTACGTTCCATTAAGCGTGTTGAGCTGCCTATGTCTGCAAATCCATCAATGGAGATTGGCACGTTGTAACGAACTACTGGAGGAACAAGAAAAAGCTACTAAGAGGGAGACAACAACAGACACCCTTTCGTTTGCCAGGTACTCGAGTTTGATGCTTTCATAATCCAATATTCATCTTTTTATTTCCGACTTAGCCTGAGGGTCACATGAGAGAAGCAGTCTTTTGCAGCAGGTTTTTTGAAGAGAAGGAATTTCTTTGAGATTTGAATAGTCGTGCAGTTTTAGTGCTTCGTTTTATTTTGAAAGATAGCTTGATCACCGAGTAGTTTTTCCCCTCTCCTTTTTGCGAAATATGCTACGAGGGAAGTTAATATTTGTTGATTAAGCAAGATCAATAAAGGGGAAATTGGGCGTGCGTTTCTATTTAATTCACAGACCAGTAAGAGAATATCTTCATCTTGATGACAGATGATTGAACACTGTAGAAAAATAAACAGAAAAATCGTTTTAAAAATTGCTAGATCATATGGTGGATGGAGGCAGTAAACTGAAATTTCGTCCCTTTATAGGAATTATGTGCACAAAACTAATATCGGAGTAAATTCAGTAAATTTAGTTCTAACTTCCAAACACAAATATTAGTACGTGCATCATTCTAAAATCCAATTTCAATCCACTGCTGGATGAAGGTCTCCCCAAGCATCTTGTATTATTCTCTGCTTTAAGCAGTTATCTTTCGTGTAATACCGGCATGCTTTCCAATTTCAATTCTATCTATTGCCCACGTGGTCTTCTTCTGGTATTTTAGTGGTCCAAAGGTGGTCAGTTTTGTTAATATGTCCTGGTCATTGCCACCTGAGAGTCTTTAATTTGATCATAATGTCATCTACTGTTCTCATTTTTATGATACATCAGTTACTTCAACTATCTTTACAGGTTGCACCAAGCGTGCATCTTTAGATGCTTCCCGCCCCCGTGGCGCAGTGGTCTAAGCGCTGGCTTATGACCACTCGTCCTACATGGGTCAGGGTTCGAATCCCGGTGAGGCATGGATGTTGTATTTGTCTTACGGCACTGGCTCTCTCTCCCTTCCCTGGAACCAGTATCCCTAAAGTAACAACGGGCAACTACTTAGAACCCATCGAGTTGCTCACGGTGGTCGTTAAACCTTCAAACAACCAAATGCCTCTGTGAGTTATCAGCAGCCTCTGAACTCTTTTTACGCTCTCCAACCGTAGGCCGAAGAAGCTTATATGCTCCAGCTTTGTCCGTCTGCTCGTAGTCCGTTGGCATGATAACTCGTGCAAACATATTTTGATTTCCATGAAATTTTAGTATGTGGTAGGGGACCACTTGGGGACAAACGCTATTGAAAACGGACGAAATAGGGTCAAAGATCAGAACATAGGAGCTGGATGCATTCCACTGCCCTTATGAGACTTAATTTGCTTAAATATGGTTCGATTTCAATGAAATTTTAGTATGTGGTAGGGGACCAATTGGGGGCATTATTGAAAACGGACGAAATGGGGTCAAAGGTCACGGCATAGGAGCGGGACCCATTCCATTGCCATTATGCGTCATAACTTGCGTAAAAATAGTTCGATTTCGATGAAATTTTAGTATGTGGTAGAGGACCACCTGGGGACGAGCCATATTGAAAATGAACGAAATGGGGTCAAGTTCAGGACATAGGATCGGGATCCATTCCATCATCCTTATGCGTCATAACTTACGTAAACATGCTTCTATTACGACAAAACTTTAGTATGTTGTTGCGGAGGTATACTGAACCAGCGTTGTTTAGTATCATCGAAATAGGGTCAAAGGTCAGGATGCAGGATCAAGATTTATTCCATAGCCATTATCCTCATAAATTGAGTAATAACTTGAGTAATGATTTCTGGTATGGTGGAAAGCGAATCATAATCAATGCGTTGCATGATTTTACTAACTTGTTTTAATTAAGGTTCACGCATGATATTCATAGGTAAGAATTCGAAGAATGCATTTCGATCAAGCGATTTTTCTTTAAGACAGTGTTTCTCAAAGTGTGGTCCGCAGCTGTCTATCAAGTGGTCCGCAGGAAATTTCAGAAGAAAAATTAATGAAGAATGTGAGAATCCCTTCTCTTAAACTTTGAGTGCATGCTCGACATGAATATTCAGAGCTATCGGACAGAGTCATTAAACATCTTCCGTTCCCGGCGACTTACAACTGTGAGTTTGGATATGCGAATTTAGTTGAAATTAAGAGCAAGAAAAAAAAAATAGATTATATGTGGAAGCTACTCTATTAATCAAACTATTGGTCATCCAACCGGATATAGATAGCTTGGTAAAAGATCGCAAGCAGCAGCATCCCTTTCACATATGCTATGATTATTATTGCAGTTATTATTTTTTTTAATAATTACTGAATTTTTATACATGGGCTTTCAGATAAGTATTAAAATCAAAAGGAAAATAAAAGTATAATTATTCATATAATATTTTGCATATGATGTAACTTGAATTGTATGGAGAAATTTTTGCCTTGGCTCATGGGCGTAACCGGAATTTAGGCAGGGGTGGTTGCGATTGTCGAAGAGGGTTCAAGTTATTTCCCTAAATATTACCTGTTATAAATCTTACTTTTTGACGCTTCGAGGAGTGACCGAACACCCCAGAACCCCTCCCTTGACTACACCCATGCTGTGACTTCATTGCAAATTATTTAACTAAGAGAATGATCTCTTTTTTTTTTTTGTTGTACAACTGGCAGAATAAAATCATAACTCGCTAAACTCTTTCTTTCTTTCTTTATCAAATATAGGTACTCAAAAAATTACTTTGTTTCAGGCTGGGTTGGCAACCGACCGGTATTTTAAGCAGCTGGTCGAAATTTTTGACGATTTTCTGTCAAAGGCCGGTGGCAACTGCTTACCGGCCCTATTTGGGGACAGTATTATTTTCAACTAAAAAACAGATGAAAAAAAAACTTAAATTTTACCAAAACGAAGCTAAAATTAACTAAAAATTACATTTCTAGGGGAGGGGAGAGTAAATGAGCAGGAGCTCATATCTGGAAGCCCGCCTGTAAATCACGTAAATCGGGGATACTTTGGTTGTGTCTCTCCTTGGAGCGGTGAGGGGGAGTAATCACTCATCGGCCCATGAGGGTGTCCGGTAGGTCCTAATATTATTAACCAGGGTTGAAAACCTTAGTGTCAGACAATATATTTTTCGATTTCGAATTGCTCTCAGGAAAGTTCCTTAGATCCCCCCCTCCCCAACCAATCTTCCCGCTTGGTGGATAGGTAAAGAAATACTTAAAGTGGCCCATGAGCAACCAAAGTTTGAGAAACACTGCTTTAAGACATAATGGCAAACTGCTCTTGAAAAGTATACTATTTCTTCCGAATGCACTCCAACCAAATTTTATACACCTACAAATTTCTTCTTCGATGAGGCCGTCGTTTGATATCTGCTGTCCGAAGTAGATGAAGACACCAGTTACTTCTAAATTTGCTCCTTCACTGAATATCATATTGGTTCATATTTTATGAATAGTATTTTTGAATATCACGGTGATTTTTCACCCGATGGTATTTGCTAGTTCCATGATAAAGAAAAGCGATTAACAAACTGAAAAAATTAAGAGAACAATTCCACGTTGAAGATACGTTTTTAAGCAATTACTAGATGAAACTCTGAAGCATTATCGATAAAAGAATTTCATGAAAGTAAAGCAATAAAAAGTTGGCGTTCTGCACTTGTAGATTTTGTTACGATCAGAAAGAGATATTTACCAAAGAAAAAATTTATTCCAGGTAAAACGAGTTTTAAATTTGAGATTTTCAACGAGGTGGGAATGTGATAGGGAAGGATTTTTTTTTCGATTTGAGGTTTTGCCACCACCATGAGCAACTCAATGGGCCATAAGCAGTCGCCCGTCTCTAATTTAGGGTCACTGGTTCCAGGAAAGGGAGAGAGCCAGTGCCTTAAGACAAACACAACATCCATGCCACACCGGGATTCTAACCCAGACCCCTTTTGGACGAATGATCATAAGCCATCTCTAGACCACTGCGCCACCGGGGCAGTGGTCTACAGAATATTTGCCGATAGGTTTCAACACATCGCAAATTCCACCTGATCATGCAGTCCTGTAAAAATCAAAAAGTTTGCTTCAAATTGAAAATATTATAGAACCTGAATGCGGTTTGATCCGAGATAGTTTCTTTCAGGGAAATGGGGATGATAGGACCACCACGATCATCTGTGCTGACAAGATTCCGTCCAGCCCTAATATACAGCCACTTGTTTCGCGGATGGAGGACGTCAAGAAATCGAAGTACAAAAGCATCATCTAGTTGCTTCCATGGAATTCAAGAACAAATCTAGAAATGCGGAAAGCCAAATACATTCAGTAAACGAAATAGTAGAAATGGGAAGTTGGCATGGGAATCCCCGCGCAGAGTGGAACAGACCCAAACCGAACGCAGACGATAAATAGGCGGACAGCAGGCGTTCCCTATGGGCGGCCGCGGATGGCCTATTGGTCAACGTTCGTGACTGCTACGGAGAGGTCTCAGGTTTGATCCCAGGCAGGTACAAACGTTCGAACCACAAAATATCTGCCGTGCGTCAGATGGGCATGTTAAGCGGTCGGGTCTCGGGTACCGGACCCCGGTTCTAAATAAGGGAGCCTTCCTCCCCCTTCTACCACGCTTCCGTGTCACTTTCCCATCGGGCACTCTAGCCCGAATCTTCTAGCTTCCTACTTCTAAGGATTGTTTAAGACCTGGGGTCAGACACTTCCTATCTAAAATCCTCTACGTCTGGTCTGATCTTCCCTATGGGATTTCCAACAGATTATCGCTATCGACGAACATGGGATTTGATCGTGGACGCATTGTCAGCCCAAGACAGGTGGGCCATTCTATCGACGAAATAGGAAGAACCCTAGGGTTCCCGAGGGCAACCGCATCAAGGGTGTACCGCGAGAATAGCATCGGCGGACGTACCAGAGCCCAGAGAGCAAGCGGTGGGTGACCACACGCCATTGATGACCTAGATCGACGTAGACCATCCAATCTGGTACAGACCGACCGATTGGCAACGGCGGCGCAAATCACATGCAGGTTCAATGTTGGAGGCTCAACCAGCATCAGTGAGCAGCGGTACGGAAACATGCTGTGGCAACTTGGATGAGACAGTGTCAAGATGGTAGAGTTGTAAAATAGGCTCAGAAAGACCTTAATTCAGTAGTGAACTGATAATGGTTGATGGTAACTCGTGAACACAAAGAAAACACCGAAACATATACACTAAGCAAAGCAAAATGAACACCAAACATTTACCTGAAATATTAAAGTAAGATAAATTAATAATTTGTCGTGCTACAAACCACATTAAAGTTCTAAAAACAGATTGGTCCAGGTACCATAAAGCTTCAGAAAACTTAAAGAAGTTAGTAAAATCATGCAATGCATTGATTATGATACGCCTTTCAACATACCAGAAATCATTACTTAAGTTATGAGGATAATGGCAGTAGAATAAGTCTCGCTCCTATGACCTGACCTTTGACTCCATTTCAATGATATTAAACAGAACCGGTAAACTATACTTCCGGAAAAACATGATAAAGTTTTGTCCCAATCCAAGCATTTTTACGTACGTTATAACGCATAAGGGCGATGGAATGGATCCCGCTCCTATGTCCTGACCTTTGACCCCATTTCGCTTATCTTCAATAGGGTTTGTCCTAAGGTGGTCCCCTACCACATACTAAAATGTCATTGAAATCGAACCATATTTACGCAAGTTATGACGCATAAGGGCAGTGGAATGCATCCCGCTCTTATGTCCTGACATTTGATCCCATTTTCAATAGGGTTCGTTCCCGTGTGGTCCCCTACCGCATACTAAAATTTCATCAAAATTGAACCATTTTTACTCAAGTTATGACGCATAAGGGCAATGGAATGGATCACGCTCCTATGTCCTGACTTTTGACCCCATTTCGCCAATTTTCAATAGTGTCCCCAATTGGTTGGTTGGTTGGTTGGTTTGTTTTTATGGCGCAAGGGCCATGTCTGGCCAAAGAGCGCCAAACACAAGACAAGACAAGACACAGGACAGCCAAACAGTATTAAAAATATGGTAAAAAACTTAAAACCTGGCTGATTAAGTAAAAGTGAAAAATGAGAGTGATGGAAGGGCTAAAAGACAATGAAACAAACAGCATTAAAAACATGATACAATGTTTAAAATTCGGTTGATTCATTAAAACTGAAAAATGAGGATGATGGAAGAGCTAAAATCTAAATGCGTTTAAAAAAGTCAATTTCTTGTAAAAACGAAAACATAGCGACAGTATTGCAGTGGTCATCCAGGACCCGCTGCAGAGTAGCGGCGTCCTCGGTCAACAAATGAGAATGAAAGAAATGAAAACGTACATCACGAAAACGAACACAGGTACACAAAAGATGAGTGACGGTGAGTCGGCAGTTGCACGTCTCACACATCGGCGCAGTGTCGCCACACAGCAAAAAAGCGGTGAGTGAAACGACAATGCCCAATGCGGAGACGCGCAAGCACCACTTGCTCCCTGCGGTTCCGACGAGATGAGGAGTTCCAGATTTCGAGAATAGGTTTTATACGATGCAGTTTATTTTCCACCTGTTGGTCCCACAGACCCTGCCACGTTCGTTTGATATGATCACGAACAAGAAATCGAAAATCGCGATGAAAGAGTGGCAAGGTGTGACGACCAAAGAGGAAGCAGATCTAGCGGCCGCATCAGCACACTCGTTACCCGAGATTCCAACATGCCCAGGAATCCAGACGAATTGAATCTGGACACCAGCCTCGAGCAAGGAACGAAGAAGCCCTCGTACGTTCAAAAGAAAAGGATGATTACAATAGTCCAGCGATGACAAAGACTGCAGGACACTTAAGGAATCCGTATAGACCATAGCACTATGATGAGAACTCGACTGGACATGAAGAAGTGCAAGATACACAGCATGCATCTCCGCCGAAAACACCGTGGCCTCAGCTGGGATCCGCGCTACTGACACGTCATCAACACAGACAGCTGCGGATCCAACGACTCCATGCATCTTAGAGCCATCAGTGAAAATGGGAGTGTATTCAGTTTTGAGGGCACGGTGCTCAGCGAAGAGCTGCTGGTACACTGATGCAGGGGTTGAGGATTTGTCGAAAGACGTAAAGGTGGTATCAACCATGACACCAAGTGGGTGCCATGGAGGATCCCCAAAGCCCCTGGTCGCTGCAACAAGCGACAAGTCGAGCCCTGCATCACGAGCTACGGCCGCCATACGAAGACCGAAGGTTGGAACGCACGAGGGCCGGTTCGCAAATAAACGAGCATGCTGAGGATGGAAAACTGCACCATACAAAGGATGGTCTGGAAGAGACCGAAGTTTTAAGTAAAAAGTGGACAGACAGCTGCAGACGGCGTAATTCAAGCGATGGTTCGTTCGCATCAGCGTAAAGGCTGGGAATCGGAGATGTTCGAAATGCTCCCGTACAAAGACGCAGCGCCTGATGATGAACAGCGTCCAAAGGCCGGAGAACGGAAGGACGAGCCGAGCCATACACGATACAGCCGTAATCCAGTTTCGACCGAATTAAGGAGTGGTAAATGCGAAACAAAGAGATCCTGTCTGCGCCCCACGAAACTCTCGAAAGGATTTTTAGAATAGAAAGAGCACGCAGACAGGAAATCTTGAGCCGCCGAACGTGCACACGGAACGTAAGCGCACGGTCGACGGTCAGTCCAAGGAACTTGGTCTCCGGCAAAACTGGAATGGCTGCACGGTCCAAATACAGCTCGGGGTCAGGATGGAGGCCACGCCTCCGGCAGAAATGAACACACGCTGTCTTGTCGGGAGAAAGAACGAAACCATTGCTATTCGCCGCTTTAAAAATCTGATTAATACTAGACTGCAACTGCCGTTCAATGAAACGCATGCTCGATGACGAGCAGAAGATGTGCAAGTCATCGACATACACAGTAGCCGAAACCGCAGGAGGAAGATTTGTGAGGAGACAATTTATGCGAAGGATGAACAATGTGACAGATAAAATGCAACCTTGAGGAACACCTTGTTCTTGATGGAATGTTGCAGATAGCGTCGTACCCAGGCGCACCTGGAACACCCGATTGCGAAGAAAATTTACAATAAAGGTCGGAAGATTTCCTCGCAATCCGCATGCGTGGAGGTCACGGATAATCCCGTGCCGCCACGCACGATCATAGGCTTTCTCGATGTCAAAGAATACAGAAACCAGGTGCTGCCTACGCACGAACGCCTCGCGCACAGATGTCTCAAGGTGCAGGAGATGATCGTGAGGTGAACGATGACGCCGAAAACCGCTTTGTGATGGTGAAAGTAATTGATGATGTTCTAAAAAATGAATTAATCGTGAGTTAACCATGCGTTCGAGAACTTTACACAGACAGCTAGTGAGAGCAATTGGGCGATAACTAGAGGGAGACTTCGGATCCTTGCCAGGCTTCGGAAAAGGTAGAACAAAAGCCTTTCGCCAGGACTCCGGGAAACTGTGTTCTAACCAGATGCGGTTGTATAAGATTAAAAGGTTCTCGAGAGACGACTGGGAGAGATGACGGAGCATGTCGTAGTGGATGTCATCGGGACCGACAGAAGTAGCTCCGGACCGATGCAGAGCCACCCGAAGTTCACACATGCTGAAGAGGGAGTTATAACCAGTGTCGGTATACGGCGCAAAAGAGATTCTCTGGCGTTCCGCGGAGGACTGAATCCTATGAAAGGAGGCCGGATACGCCAGATCACTCGAAACGGGAGGCAAACGCCTCCCCCAAACAATCTGCAATCTCCCCGACGTCAGCATATGTGCAGCCGTTACTCTCGAGAATTGCAATCTGGTGTGAACTGTAGGTTCCCCGGATCTTACGAATCCTTTCCCACACAGTTTTCGAATTGGCACGTGAGGTAAGAGATGATACATACTGGATCCAAGACTTCCCTCTTGCTACGTCGACGCACCAACCGAGCATAGGATTTAGCACGTTTAAAAGCAACGAGATTAGCCTCGGTTGGATAACGCCGAAAAGTAGACCAGGCCTTGTGTTGAGCTCTCCTAGCCGCTGCGCATTTAGGGTTCCACCAAGGTTTCGGAATTCTGGGGAGTTTCGTAGATGTCTTTACGAATTGAAAGATCAGCTGCCTGAAGAATACAAGTTGTGACTTTAAGTACAGCTGCGTCGATTGACTCTTGGGTCACCATTTCAGAAGATATCACCGCGGACGATGTGAAGACCTCCCATCTGGCACAATCCATCCTCCATCGAGGTGGGCGGGAGGCAGAATATTGCACGTTTGCATGGTGCCAGAGGACGATTGGGAAGTGGTCGCTCCCGTGGAGATCCTTACACACCGTCCACGACCAGTCAGCAATGATCGATGGTGAACCCAAGGTCAAATCGATCGCACTGAAAGATCTTGTCGGCTCATGGAAGTAAGTGTCAGCACCGGTGTTTAAAAGGCACACAGAGGCCGAGCACAGAAGAGACTCTATGCGACGACCTCTAGCGCTGGCGCTGACACTACCCCACAAAGGATGATGAGCATTAAAGTCACCCAAAAGAAGGAAGGAGAGGGCAGCTGATCAATCAAGCTCTCCAGAACAGAGACGCTAACATCCTCATCCGGTGGTAGATAAACACTGCAAACAGTAAGAGGCACAGGCATAGAAATACGAACCGCCACGGCCTGCACAGTTGTGGAAACCGCGACGGAAGATACCGGAACCCTGTGAGGGACGAGAATAGCGACACCCCCACAGGCTATATTTCCAGACGAGTGGTCTGTCCGAAATGTACTGTAGCCTCGAACTGAAAGCAGGTCCGATGGTTTAAGCTTTGTCTCCTGAAGACAAAGGCACACCGGAGAGTACAAATAAAGCAGATGTTTCACGTCATCAAAACTGGTGCGAAAACCTCGGCAGTTCCACTGAATTATTGAACCCATGGGTAAAAATGAAATGAAAAAGGAAATGATTAAACTTGGTCAGCCTCCATTTCCTCTGGTGAGCGTTCCCCCAGATTTGGTGGTGTGTGACCAGGGGCCAAGATTGGTGAATGCTTTGTCCCAAGTGTCTTGGCGGGATTTGCTCGCCGTTGATTGTTTGGCTGAGACTTTGAAGGAGAAGAAATGCTCTTCTTATCCTTGACCTTGGTGTTGGTGTTAGTGTTGGCGTTTTTGCCAGAAGAAGTGGACTGAGTTCCCTTTGCTGGTGTTGGAGTGAGTCTGCTTCGGTGAAGTGGCGGGTGCCGCTTTCAGACTCCTAGCTCGCGACTGGAGTGCCTCCATTCCGGCTGCGATGATTTCCTCCATATTGAATGGACAGTTAGGGGAGATCTGAACGTCGGTCTGAATGCCAACCGTAGATTTGGCAACCACCACTGAAGCGTATGATCGCCGATCAGATGTAACGGGAACCACTCTTCTTCTGGCCTCAGGATAGGAAATATTTTCCACCGTTTTGAGCCTTTGGATTTCCTTCTCCTCCTTCCACTTGGGACAATCTTTGGCTGATGCTGGGTGTGAACCCTTGCAGTTCACACAAAACTCGGCCTCGGCCACACATTCTGAGAGTAGATGCTCTGTGGCACCACAGCGTCCACACCTAGGAGTACTCCTACATGACTGCTGAGAGTGCCCGTACGACTGGCACCTAAAACATCTCAACGGGTTAGGAATGCACGGTCGTACCTCGAGTGGAGATACCCTGCCTTGATGGATGTAGGCAGGGAAGGGCAGTTGAATGTCAAGATAATGTTCCAGGATGGGACAAACTGCCCATTCCTCCTGAAAGAAATACGCCGCACACCCGTAACATGTTGGCTCCTCAGTTCTTCGAGAAGTTCCTCCTCAGTGCAATCAATAAGATCCCGAGAGGAGACAACACCTCGAGATGAATTTAGGTAACCGTGTGGTGTTATTTTGACCGGAGTCTCAAGCAGCATGCTGGTGTTGATAAGTGTGGAACTGTAGGCCACAGTAGACATCTCAACAAGAAGATCTCCAGACTGGAGCTTCTTGACGCTTTTAGGAGAGCTTGCAATTGATTGCAGCGCTTTGTGGATCCAAAATGGACTTTTGGCACTCAAAGGCTTTGAAGGGTCCAATGAGTGCACAAAAAAGAATCTAGCATTGGAAACATCTGCGACAAATTTTTTGGCGGAAGGACCTGAACCTTCCTCCATACTTCTTTTAGTTTTGGGTTCATGGGAAATTTCATTGAGAGCCATGAAAAAATTTAAAGGATTCATCCGCCGACTTCCCCACCCACAATCGAGCCCAACAAGGGAGAACCGGAGGTCCGCAAGCCCAAGTGGACGCAGGACACGGCTCTAGGGATAGCAAGCGGATATAGCAAGTTGATAGGGCAGACATGCGCTCGGCGAGCACCCAGACTTTCCCATGCCAGGGGAACACCCCTTTGGCATGCCCACCCTATCCCCAGACTCACCCTGTCGTACGAGACGACAAGCCGTTAGAGGTCTGGGCTCCACTCGGCCACCGACCTCATTGACTAGGAGTGGGTTAGTTCCCAGCCGCCCGTTTAGGGTGAAGCAGGGGGCAAAGAGGAGTGTTGGCAACTGGCGACAACAACACCCAGGCCTCCAGAAACCTCAGCCTCCAGCATCCCCATTTCCACCTTACGGGTCACCGCACACGGCAAACGTGCAGGCAGGTCTAGCTAACCAGCTCGGAAAAACAAAGAAAGAAACATGAAATGGAGAAGACAGGAAAGAAAACGAGAAACTAAAATCCTGGGCTGGCGCATAATCACAACCTCAGCAACCTACAACTGAGGCGGGTTCATGTATAGTGAAAAAACATAAAAAAGTGAAATTCATCACATATAGTTCATGTTGGCTCGGGCCGTGGGGACGCTATCCCCCATCAGCTGGATGAACAGCTGTCCCTTCGGTTATATAATCGTTCAAGACGAAATGAAATACTGATCCGTCACAAGGTCAGCTCGGGCCGTGGGGCGTTGCTCTCAAATAACTGGAAAACCAGTTATCCCCGTGCGGGACCCAATTGGTCCCCTTCCACATACTAAAATTTCATTGAAATCGAACCATATTTAAGCAAACTAAGTATCATAAGGGCAGTGGAATGCATCCCGCTCCTATGTTCTGACCATTGACCCCATTTCACCCATTTTCAATATGGTTCGTCCCCAAGTGGTCCCCTACCACATACTAAAATGCCATTTAAATCGGACCATATTTACGCAAGTTATGACGCATAAGGGTAATCGAATGGATCCCGCAGCTATGTCCTGACATTTAACCCCATTTCACCCATTTTCAATAGGGTTAGTCCCCGGATCGTGCCCTACCCCATACTAAAATTTCATCGAAATCGAACCATTTGTACGCGAGTTATCGTGCGGACGGGCACGGGCGGTCAGACAGACAAAGCTGGAGCATATACGCTTCTTCAACCCACGGTTGGAAAGCGTGAAAAAAAGCCTTCAGAGAAAAAAAATGTTTAAAATGAATCTTGAGAAAGAATAAGCAAAGCTCTTACCTTCTGGAAGAAAAAAAACCCCAAAAAGATGACACGGACTTGCATTAATGGAGTTTTCAGGAGCTCAGATTTTTGAATTTTCGGTTGTAATGAACACGTCTTTTGAATCCGTTCTGACGCGAATTTAATTTATCAAAGCTATTCAAAGTCAATCGAACCGGTATGGAAAACAATAGTATCTCACCGAAGAAAGAAGTTTTCCAGTTTTGTTTTTAATCCCGCAGATGTTGCTACAAATGAAAATAAGAACTTCCGCCCGCTGGTGGCAGACTTCTGTGTTAAGAAAAAAATTCGAAAATATATGAGAAACATTTCGCAGCTGTAATACTCTCCAAAAAAGAAAGAAATTTTCAATTCGGACTCTTAGCAACGGAGATATCGACAAATATAAGATATGCATCTACGTCCCCTGGCGTGGAAAACATACATTATTTTAAGGATATAGTATTCTCAAAAGGTTTTCCAATGTGAGATGAAAGAATTATTTTGCCGCCCCGGTGGCGCAGTGGTCTGAGGCGCTGGCCTCTGATCATTCGTCCGTAAGGGGTCCGGGTTCGAATCCCGGTCATGCATGAATGTTGTGTTTGTCTTACGGCACTGGCTCTCTCCCTTCCCTGGAACCAGTGACCCTAAATTAGAGACGAGCGACTGCTTATAGCCCATTGAGTTGCTCACGGTGGTCGTTAAACCTCCAATCAAAAAAAAAAAAAAAAAAAGACAGAAAGAAAGAAAGAATTATTTTCAATCGAGTTACACTCCCTGGCGGTAAAGACTTGCATTAATGGAGTTTTCAGGAGCTCAGACTTTGCTGCAAATATATCAGAAGCAGAAATTAACACTTACCTCCCCTGGTGACCAAACCAATCTTTACCAAATATTAGAGATTATGTGCAAGACATTTCCTTCAGGAGCTGTATGCAATACAGGTAGAGTTTTTCAAACCATAGTTTTGGAAACAATGATATCGGGAAAAACGCAATTTATCTTAACGCCCTCTAGCGGAAAGTCTAAGAATTACTTGAAAATATTGAAAATACACGAAAAACATTGCGCACCAGAAACGCCATCCAACGAAGAAAGAATTTTTCAAATCTGAAACACAGATATTGACAAAAATAAGATATATTTCAACTCCCCCTGGCGGAGAAACCATACTTTATGTTAAGAAGAAAATATTGCGGAAAAGGTTTATTGACGTGAGTGGTATAGGCCCATGAACGATTTTTTTTCAATCGAGATTTTGGAAGATCAGAGTTTGCTGCACATACATCGAAAGCAGAAATTTAAGACTTACGCCACCTGGTGGTGAAACTATGTTTTACTAAAAATTAGAAATTATATGTAAAAGATTTCCCATCAGGAGTTGTATCCGGTGCAGAAACAAATTTTTAAATAGGTGTTTTGGATATCGGGGAAAATGCAATTTATTTTAACGCTTCTATACCTAAAATCATCTTCGACATAAATTGAATTGAAAGGTAGAATTTTTTTCAATAGGACGTTTAGAAGCAAATATATGGAATAAAATGCATTTTGAATTCGTTATCATCCGGATTTACGCCATCTAGCAGCAAAAATGTGCATCGTAAAAGGAAAACGAAATGAAGGACCATTGTTAGCACGTTTCAAGCTTCCAAAAACAAAAATGATTTTTCAAATCGTACTAATAGTTGCATAGATATGATGTCCATAGAAGGACGGACAAACCGGAAACAAAAACACGAAATTTTTATTGGATTGGGGGTTCATGCCGTTTTATTTAACGGGTGTTTCCCATGTCAGTAGTGACGGTGCAGATGGTCAGTTGTATATCAAAATGTAGCCAGTAATATCGTGTATCTAATTCACATTGAATTGTGTGATTGTGGCTAATGGTTTTTTTGGTTTTCAGGTCCGGAAGTATGGAATGTCAAGTAGAGAGGAATGAACATTTCCGACATCTGCTCCTCTACGAGTTTAACAAGGGTTCCACAGCCGCCGAGGGTACTCGACAAATTTGTGCTGTGTGTGAGGAGGATGCTATTGCTCCGAGGACAGCCGGCAAATGGTTTGAACGATTCCGAGGTGGCAATTTTGACCTCAACGTCTCTCCACGCTCAGGTCGGCCATCTCACTTTGATGATGATCGTTTGAACTATCTCATCCGCTTGCATCCGCTTCAAACCCCACGCGATTTGTCCACTGAGATGGACTATGATTAGGCCATAGTGGTGCGACACCTGGAACGTATGTGAAAGGTCCAGAAATCGGGGTCTTAGTTGCCTCACACTCTCAACCAGTACAACAAGAATCAGCGTGTTGCCATATGTGGTTCCTTGCTCGCCCGTTATCGCGAATGTTCTCAACAACACAAACCCTTTCTGTCACGTATTGTTACTGGAGATGTACTATGGTGTCTGTACTTGAATTCCAGGCATCAGCCCAAACAAGACGCCCACACCACGTCCAAAATGTGACCTTTATACTGCGAAGACCATGATGTGTGTCTGATGGGACATGGAAGGCATTATTCACTGGGAAGTGCTGACGAGAAATCGGTCCATCAACGCTGCACTCTATTGTGTACAACTCCACCGTGTGAAACGGCCACATCGGCACCTTGGTGTCCTTCTCCAACGTGATAACGCATGCCCTCACAATGCAAACATGGCCAAAATGGCCATTCAAGACATGAAATTGGAGATCCTTCCACATTCGGCCTATTCCCCAGATGTCGCCCCTTCAGACTATCACCTGTTCCAATCTCTGTCGAATATACTCCGTGGCAGAACGTTCAACAGTGATGTTAATCTCCAGAATTTCCTTGGCAGAACGTTCAACAGTGATGTTGATCTCCAGAATTTTCTTGGCAGAACGTTCAACAGTGATGTTGAACTCCAGAATTTCCTTGATGACTTCTTCGCAGTAAAGCCTGCACGTTGTTTCAAGAATGGCATTGCAGACCTATCCAGACGTTAGGACGCCATCGTAAACAAAGGGTGGGGAGAATACATATAGGATTTATTCCGTTTTCCCTTCTGATGTAATACATTCCTGTTGTGCGGTGAAAAAAACGACATGAACGTATGCATAAACGCAATACAAAAGGCGTGCTAATATAAAAGCGGAAAGCAGAAATATAGCACGTTCATTTTAAAGAACTTTTTTCGTTTTGTTTCTAAGTCTGTAAGGTTGGGTCGAAACTCTCTCTTTCTTTGTATCATCATCATCATCATTTTCAAACACTATCAATCCACTGATGGACGAAGGTCTCCCCAAGTTTCCTCCACCACGGTCTGTCTTGTGCCAGTCTCCTCCATGTCACTCCTGCATACTTTCGAATTTCATCCACCCATCTCCCATGTGGTCTTCTTCTGGGTCTTTTCCTGTCCCTTGGAATCCAATCTAAAATTTCGGCTGCCCATCGATGGTCCGTCCTTCTGGCAGTATGTCCAGCCCATTGCCTTTTCAGGGATTTAACTCTGATCATGATGTCTTCCACTCTTGTCATTTTTCGGATCCACGAGTTCCTCTTCTGATCTCTCCTGGTTACACCAAGCATGCACCTCTCAATGTTTTTCTGAGTTGTCTGCAGCCTTTGTATGTCTCTTTTAGTTAAGGTCCACGTCTCTGTACCATACGTAAGCACTGAAAGGATGCATTGATCAAACGCCTTTCTTTTAAGACATAATGGCATATTGCTCTTGAAAATTATGCTGCTTTTTCCAAAAGCTCTCCAAGCAAGTTTTGTATGCCGATTAATTTTTTCATCAATGTGACCCTCACTTGATATCTGCTGTCCAAGATAAACGTACGTGTCTGTTATCTCCAGCTTTTCTCCATCAATCGATAAATCTTCATTTCTTGAAAAAGCATTGAACATCACTTTTGTCTTCTGAAAGTTCATTTTTAATCCCACTTCTTTACTCTTGCCAGCAAGTTCCTGGATCATACTCTGCAGCTCTGATGGGTTAGTTGCAAAAATGACTACGTTATCAGCAAAACAAAAGTGAGTTAGATAATCTCCAATAATCTTTATCCCCTTGTTTTCCCAGTTCAGTGATTGAAAGACATTTTCCAATGTGGCATTAAAGAGCTTCGGAGATATGGTGTCACATTGTCTCACTCTCTTTCCAATTTTTATGTGTGTTGTATTTTCAAACAGCCAAATCTTTGCACTTGCATTTTCATAGATGTTATTAACAATATTAATGTATGCATTTTCAATACCGCAGGATTTCAGAGCCATTGTAACTGCTGATGGTCTCACCGAATCAAAGGCTTTTTCATAATCGATAAAAGCCATGCACAATGAAAGTTCATATTTCCTCGCTCTTTCAATTAGTTTTCTCAGTACGTGGATATGATCTATTGTGCTGTAACCACTCCTGAATCCAGCTTGTTCTCTCGGTTGAGCCATGTCAAATGTTACCTTCAAGCGGTGTGAAAGAACTTTAGTGAAGATTTTATAAACCACTGATAGGAGGCTGATAGGTCTGTAGTTCCTGAGATCCTCAATGTGACCTTTTTTATGTAGCAGGATCAATGTAGCGTTGTTCCAATCCTCAGGAATCTTCCCTTCCTTAAGGCATCGAGTGAAAACTTGGGGGAGTACTGTTTCGATTTCTCCACTTGCTTCTTGTATGATGTCTACAGTAATTCCATCTTCTCCTGGAGCTTTCCCCCGCTTCATGTTCTTGATTGCATGTGCAACGTCTGCTGGGAGGACTGGAAGAACTCTGGTACATTTCATGATGTCTGGAGTACATGTATCATCTCTTATATATAATTTAAAGTAGAAATCTTTCACTCTTGGCAAAATTTTGCCTCTATTTCTTGTTACAGAACCATTTTCTTTTCTCAGTGTGATGATCTGTTTTCTTCCCTTACGTCCTTTTATGTCCTTTTGCTATCTTTAGGCTTTGGTTGTTTTCAATTGCTTTCCTCACTAGTTCACAGTTGAATTTCCTTACGTCTTCAGAGATACTTTTTCGTACTGTCTTGCATAGCTCTATATATTTCACTTTGAAAGTCACATTTTCTATAGTTGTCCTCATCTATCTTCTTTTTTGCAACAAAATTTTGGTTTTTCCTGATAATTTGTTCACATGCAACTTGTTCTTAGACCCAGCTAATTTTGTTGCTGTTTCCATAAGAGCTTTGGTTACTTTTCTGTTAACTTCAGAATAATCCACTTCTCCCGATGTTAGGCCTTCTAAAGCGGAGAATCTGTTCTTCAGTTCCAACTTGAAGGTATTATGGTGTTTTTTAAGGTTGGTTATGTCAATACGTTTTGTTTGTCTCATGAGCTTGCCACATTCAAGTTTAGTGTTGAGATGCATCTTACATCTCACCAATCTATGGTCACTACCTGTGTTGAACTTGTTTAGCACACTGCAGTCTTCCATGACAAATTTCTTGTTACGCATAATAAATCAATTTCAGTTGTCGTCCCATTTGGATGTCTCCATGTCCATTTCCTGTGTGGCTTTTTCTTGAAAAAGGCGTTCAAGATGAAAAACCCTTCTGTCTCTGCAAACACAACGAGAGTATATCCACGCTGGTTTCTGTTGCCGTGACCGAATGTATCTACTGAAGTTTCATTCTGTTGCCGTTGCCCTATTTTTGCATTGAAATCTCCCATAATTATCTTCAAATGCTGCTTACCTTTATTATTTAGATGACGAATTTCCTCATAAAGTTCTTCAATTTCTTCTTCAGGATGACTTGTGGTGAGTGCATAAGTTTGAATTATCTGAGCCTGGTATCTTCTCGAGAGTTGGATAACGAGTCGAGCAACTCTGTCAGAGAAACTTTCAACTTCTACAACTTTAACCTTCAGTTTCTTGTTTATTATAAATCCAACACCACTAGTTCTGTCAGTATCTGTCCCACGATAGTAGAAGAGATGTCCACTTTTCAGTTCAATGAGATCTTCTTCTTTTCTCATTACCTCACTTAGCCCGATGATGTCCCATTTGATCCTTTGTAGTTCCTCTTCCAATTGAAGAAGCCTTGAATCAGAAGATAGGGAGCGTCCATTATACGTAGCCAAGGTCAGCATCAGACGGCAGCCTAGTCCGGTTCTCCGGTGATTCTTAGCACCTTCTGCCTTCATGTCGCACTGGCCGCTGCCTTGGCCAGGTACATTCCAGCTGCCGGAGACTGAGGGTCAAGATTTAAGTTGTATAGTCATTTTGGAGGGGTTTGGCCATAACTCACCACGCTGGCCAAGCAGGTTGGTGAGTGTGAGATAGCATTTCCTCTTATCCCGATGGTATAGTTACACCGCTATTGGCGGTCTCACACATAATAAAATTAATTTCACTTGTCGTCCGATTTGGATGTCTCCATGTCTGTTTCCTGTGTGGCTTTTTCTTGAAAAAGGAGTTCGAGACGAAAAGCCCTTCTGCCTCTGCAAACTCAACGAGAGTAGTTCCACGCTGGTTTCTGTTGCCGTGACCGAATATACCTACTGAAGTTTCATTCTGTTTGCCGTTGCCCTATTTTTGCATTGAAATCTCCCATAATTATCTTCAAATGCTGCTTACCTTTATTATTTAGATGACGAATTTCTTCATAAAATTCTTCAATTTCTTCTTCAGGATGAGTTGTGGTGGGTGCATAAGTTTGAATAATCTGAGCCTGGTATCTTCTCGAGAGTTGGATAACGAGTCGAGCAACTCTGTCAGAGGAACTTTCAACTTCTACAGCTTTAACCTTCAGTTTCTTGTTTATTATAAATCCAACACCACTAGTTCTGTCAGTATCTGTCCCACGATAGTAGAAGAGATGTCCACTTTTCAGTTCAATGAGATCTTCTTCTTTTCTTCTTACCTCACTTAGCCCGATGATGTCCCACTTGATCCTTTGTAGTTCCTCTTCCAATTGAAGAAACCTTGAATCAGAAGATAGGGAGCGTCCATTATACGTAGCCAAGGTCAGCATCAGACGGCAGCAGCCTAGTCCGGTTCTCCGGTGATTCTTAGCACCTTCTGCCTTCATGTCGCACTGGCCGCTGCCTTGGCCAGGTACATTCCAGCTGCCGGAAACCGAGGGCCAAGATTTAAGTTGTGGAGTCATTTTGGAGGGGTTTGGCCATAACTCACCACGCTAGCCAAGCGGGTTGGTTAGTGTGGGATAGCATTTCCTCTAATCCCGATGGTATAGTTATACCGCTATTGGCGGTCTCACACATAAAAAAATTAATTTCACTTGTCGTCCGATTTGGATGTCTCCATGTCTATTTCCTGTGTGGCTTTTTCTTGAAAAAGGAGTTCAAGATGAAAAACCCTTCTGCCTCTGCTAACTCAACGAGAGTATTTCCACGCTGGTTTCTGTTGCCGTGACCGAATATACCTACTGAAGTTTCATTCTGTTTGCCGTTGCCCTATTTTTGCATTGAAATCTCCCATAATTATCTTCAAATGCTGCTTACCTTTATTATTTAGATGACGAATTTCCTCATAAAATTCTTCAATTTCTTCTTCAGGATGAGTTGTGGTGGGTGCATAAGTTTGAATTATCTGAGCCTGTTATCTTCTACTAAGTTACATTGCCCGACCGCACAACAACAACCAACAGAAGCTCATTTAAATATTGTTATGGAAGGATGACGAGCACCCCAAATAATTGTAATTCCAGAGAAAAATCGATACTGAAAGAGAGCGAAAAGGCTAACCAAAGAAAAGTTCAACAAAAAAAATAATTTCTTTTATCCTGTCATATGAAATTGAAAAACATAATAATAATAGTAAATTTAAAAAAACAAAGTAACTTTGGGATATTGAAAAATTGCAAATTTAAATCAAAATGTTTAAGAAAATACTAGCATATGGTACACAGGTATTAATCTCTGTATATATATATATATATATATATATATATATATATATATAAACTAAAGAAATGCAAAACTCAAAGAGAAAAAGAAATAATGTTCAAAAAAAAAAAAAAATAAAAAAAAAAAAAATTCCGAGAGCGATCAGAAGAAAAAACACGACAAACTCCAACCGTCCGAAGAAAGCGTGCTACGAACGACGGAAACCAAACAAACAGAAGAGCTCAGGGAAGTAGATCAATGACTGATTCTCCAATGGCCTTGCCGAAGGCAGGCATAAAGACAATCACTCACTTATCTGCTGAGACCAGTGAAGTGTGGGTTTCTGCTAATTTAGTTTGCTATAAGGACAGATTAAATTTAAGGTTAAACTTGACATATTAAAAAGGGATTTCTAAACTAACTCAGCAAACTAATTTACATTGCCCGACCGCACAACAACAACCAAGAGAAGCTCAGCTAAATACTGTTATGGAAGGATGACGAGCACCCCATAATATTGTAATTCCAGCGAAAAATCAATACTGAAAGAGAGCGAAAAGGCTAACCAAAGAAAAGTTCAACAACAACAAAAAAATTTCTTTTATCCTGTCATTTAAAATTGAAAAACATAATAATAATAGTAAATTAAAAAAAAACAAAAAGTAACTTTGGGATATTGAAAAATTGCAAATTTAAATCAAAATATTTAAGAAAATACTAGCATATGGTACACAGGTATTAATGTTCAGTTATTATACCAGAGATTGACCCCATAGAACCAAGTTGCTATTCTCAGAGAAGCATGGAATATGTCCAAGACACACAGCAAAATTATTTGAATAAAGTAAAGTTTAAATCCAAAGAACCAAGTTGCAAGCCTTGGAGAACTAATTGATATGCCCTAGACACACAAGAAAATTATTTAAGAGAGTTAAGTTTAGTGCACATATATAATAAACGAATATTCACTCCAAAAACGTTAACACAACCTCTTTATAAAATAAAAAAATGAAATAATATGTAATGCAGTGTTCTGCTAGTACAAGTAAAATTATTTACAAAATACTGTTCTAATCATTTAAGCCACAGGACGGCCCTAAGCCAAATAAAATTCAACTTGTAAGTAACCTCAAGTTACAATCAACAAAGGGATTCAAGACTGACCAAAATCCCGCGGAAGAACTTTTAACGCAGCCAAAACGAACAGCCAACTTTTAAAGAGTGTTGAAGAACTCAATAAAAGGAAATTAAAATTAAAATAAAAGAAATACTACAAAATACCGAAATACAACTTACCAGCCCATTGTAGAACCAGAAGAATTCCTGACAAGGGGAGACATACAACTAACTGATGGGCCACGTCCACCGCAGCGCTACCGAGTCGCCAACTTTAGAACAGAGATCCAAGGTGAAAATCATGTAAATACGTGGCGTCAGTTGAGTAAATAAATCCATCGCTCTTTCTACGTTAAGCAACGCACAGCAGCCGAAAAGTTGTTATTCGGCCGCCGTCGGGGAATCGAATCCCGAATCTCTCGATATCTAGGCTATACTTTAGAGCCTTTCTGGGAAGCAAAGCAAGAAAGTTCCACTGCGGAATCCTTAATACTCCAGAATTAATGTTCTGAAAAAACCGCTACGAATTTTCAGAGCAAACCTGAATACTAGTAGGCCCTTCCTGGGAGTAGATAATTTATATCTCTGCTCCCAAAAGTTCTAAAAGTATTGCAAAGCCTAAATATCAGTATCGTTCCCAAACCTTTGATAATTAAGTATTACTATTTTTTCTTGCTTTTATTTTTATATATATTTTTTATTAAAGGTTTTATGATTTTTTTTGTATATTTTTAATTATAACCTTTTTTTTTGGTGAATCAAAGGAAAAGAAGAGCACAGTGTATATTAGGTTACTAAATTGTTAGTTGACCACATCATTATCTAAACCTCTAAAAGTAGCTTTATTTTAGACAATTCATTCGGTCAACAAGATTTCAATTAAATTAGGTCTTCCATCCTAACTCTATGTTTGAGAACTATTTTTCTTAATGCAACTTTTAAGAAGTTTCTAGGCACTTGGTTATCAAGAAACTGTTTGATTAAAACGATAACATGTTTCTCTAGTTCAGAATTTAATCCACATATTCTTGAAAGCCTCAGGACTTGTGAAATAAATACGTTTTTTATTACTTTATTAGAAATATTGCTCCACCACATACCATATTTGACAATTTTAAATTTAAACTGATTTCTCTTTATCATAAAGGCTTATGATTGGGTTACCTGCATTGAGATTTATAGTTAAATCCAAAAAATCAAGGACTTGGTTATTATCATTGGTTTTATTTAATTTAAGATATTTAGGATAAATAGCTGCAAAGTCTTTTTCGATATTTCCTGAATTATTTAAGCAAAGTAGGTCATCTATGTATCTGTAGGTATGCGAGTAACTATCCTGATTGGAAGAATTTGGCTTCATGAATCGAAGTTCTTTGAAGAACAAGAATAAGTTGCATACACTTGTGGAATGTGAACACCCCATAGGGATTCCATTAACCTGTTCGTAGAACTTTTTATTGTAGAGGAGAAGATTACAATTTACCAGTGTATGCCAAGAACTTTCCGAAATGATGCTAGAGATTTTAAATTCATTAAAGAATAACATGAGGGTACTTATAATGTCCTCTAGTGGGAGGCTGGTATACAGGTTTTCAAAGTCATAGCTATTGGCCTCAGCAGGCATAATATCAAGAATTTCAGAAATGACCTCAGCATTGCTTTTAATAATCCGGAAGTTCTTACATGTTAGATTTACCTTGAATTCAATTAGGTTTAATACTTCTTCAAAACTGATTCAAACTACTGATCTATTACTTCTTTATGACTTTTTGTCCCACTAGCTATGAATCTGAATTTCACCGGTTCCTTATGAAATTTTGCAGGAGCAAAGAGATAAGGAAATTCAGGTTCATAGCTATTTGCCGTTCTAAGTCCTAGCTGTTTGTGAAATGCTTTAAATTTATTGGTGAGCTCTTTAGATGAAATTAAAGTAGGCATATATGTAACATTATTGTGCAGCTCTTGCGAAATAAATTCGTAATAGAATTTTTTGCAGACAATTGCAAAATTATTATTGGCTTTATCTGTAGCAGTAATGATAAATTCTTCTTGTAATTTAGAAAGTGGTTTTTTCAACTCAGGAGAAAGTGCAAGGCTGCTTTTGTAAAAAATATTTTGATCTGCTAAATGTTGTTTAAATTTTTGAAAACCATTGCACTTCCATTCAGCGAAGGCCTCGATTGGCATGTTGTAGGCTAAGCTAGTTTTAACTATATACTTACTTAAGTCTTGATAAAAATCAGACTTAATTCTTTCTTTAGAGAGGTAGAATGATGGCCTGAATTTAGCTCCAAAACCTAAGATCCTTCTTGAATGAGGATTTTCAATGACATCTAAATTACCAGTTTATGTGCTAATGGAAGTTATAATAAAAAACTGTATCTTATAATTCATTACACTTACAGCTGATATTTGCTAAAATAGTAAGGTTTGAAGGTGACTTGTAATTCTTAACGTAAGAACCTAATATTTTCACATATTTGAAACTTACTACAGTTTGGTGTTAGGGAATAGGGAAGCTGCTAGAACTATTGTAGAGTAAGTTTCTAATTTTGAGAGAATCATAACGTTTAATAAGGAACCTAATTGTAATATGGTTTTTGGAAATTGACTTAGGGGCAATTTTATCTTTTATCAGAGAGAAAACACGAGAATCTATATTACCAGCTTGAGAATTCCAGAAGCTAAATAAGGCTTTTAGTACTGTGTGCTTGAATGTTTTAAGAAGGGTTACAGTATTTTTAACAAATTTGTTGTTATTTTTGAATTCAGGAAGAGTCCGATTTATTTCAGAAAAATTGACTTTATTGGAAGACCTAACTAACTTCTTCTCCACATTTCCTTAGCTACACGCTTGTTGTGGAAACAATGAGAAAAACTCTCTGACGGCCACCTTAAACCGAAAGTGTTTATTAACTGCAATAGTAGAATTCAACGGGTCTGGTTCATTTGCCCGACGTTTACTTCACCGAAGGGTCACTTGACCGAAAATCACTTCACCGAAAAAATTGTTTCACCGAAAGATCACTTGATCGAAGCGTTCATTTCACCGAAGGGTCACTTGATCGAAAGGTACATTTCACCGAAGGGTCACTTGATCGAAAAGTTCATTTCACCGAAAGGTCTCTTTACCTAAAAGTTCATTTCATCGAAAGGTCATTTCACCGAAGGGTCAGTTTATCGAAAACGCTAGATTTCATTACAGGATCTGTTGAAGCATGGTGCAAGTTTGACAGACAGACCACCGAAACGTTAGGGGATCATACTCAAATTGCACTTTTGATTTCTCCGTGTCACAGAGAACGCAAAGATTTAGTTTTAAGGCAAAAATAATTAATTTTAAGTCCCTATGACTCGGCCTAGGCCTTTTTAGCAAGTTTTATCATGTTCATACGTTTTTCATAAAAATCATGTTCAGTGCTCATGTTCATAAATAGTTTACATGAAAAGTCAAGTTAATAACGTTGCACATTTATTCAGGCAAAAAAGAATCAATATTAGGGCCGTAGGCCTCGCTTAGGCCTTTTTAGCAAATTTTAACCGTGCGTGCTCATGTTCATAAGGTTTACATAACAACTCAAGTTAATGATGTTGTACACTTATTTAGGCCAAAAGAATCAGTCATAAAGCCCACGGCCTCGGCTTAGGCCCTTTTAGAAAATTTTAATCCTGCATGCTCATATTTATAAGGTTTACATAAAATGTCAAGTTAATAATGTCGCACATTTATTCAGGCAAAAAAAAATCAATATTAGTGCCGTAGGCCTCGCTTAGGCCTTTTTAGCAAATTTTAACGGTGCGTGCTCATGTTCATAAGGTTTACATAAAAAATCAAGTTAATGATGTTACACATTTTTTCAGGCAAAAAGACGTAGGCCTCGCTTAGGCCTTTTTAGCAAATTTTAACCGTGCGTGCTCATGTTCATAAGGTTTACATAAAAAATCAAGTTAATGATGTTACACATTTTTTCAGGCAAAAAGAATCAATTTTAGGGCCCTAGGCCTCCGCTTAGGCCTTTTTAGCAAATTTTAATCGTGCGTGCTCATATTTATAAGGTTTACGCAAAAAGTCAAGTTAATAATGTTGCACATTTATTCAGGCAAAAAAGAATCAGTCTTAAAGCCCTAGGCCTCCGCTTAGGCCTTTTTAGCAAATTTTAATCGTGCGTGCTCATATTTATAAGGTTTACGCAAAAAGTTAAGTTAATAATGTTGCACATTTATTCAGGCAAAAAGAATCAATATTAGGGCCGTAGGCCTCGCTTAGGCCTTTTTAGCAAATTTTAACCGTGCGTGCTCATGTTCATAACGTTTACATAACAACTCAAGTTAATGATGTTGTACACTTATTCAGGCCAAAAGAATCAGTCTTTAAAGCCCTAGGCCTCGGCTTAGGCCTTTTTAGAAAATTTTAATCCTGCTTGCTCATATTTATAAGGTTTACATAAAATGCCAACTTAATAATGTCGCACATTTATTCAGGCAAAAAGAATAAATTTTAGGGCCCTAGGCCTCCGCATAGGCCTTTTTAGCAAATTTTAATCGTGCGTGCTCATATTTATAAGGTTTACGCAAAAAGTCAAGTTAATAATGTTGCACATTTATTGAGACAAAAAAGATTCAATTTTAGGGCCCTAAGCCTCGGCTTAGGCCTTTTTAGGAACTCTAAACGAATTTCGCGAAAACGTTCCATGTAAGCCAAGCGAGAATTGTTCTTTAATTTGAAGAAATTAATTGCCGATGATCCGAGGTACACTTGGTTTGAGGGAACTGTACCCCGAACTTCTGTAGTATTATATTCTGTGCCGCTGGAGTCTGTCAGTGTATCCAGGATGTTCCCCTTGAAGTGTCTGCGAAGTCCGTGAGCTTTGGGAGGGGCTTTCCCCCAAAATGTTAAAATGGACGTAGAGCTGTAAACATTAGAACCTTGCTTTATATAATGATTCTGTACACGATCACGAATTTTCAGGAGGGTGGGACGAATTCACCCTCCCCCAAGTTTCTAAGAGCGCAGACAGGTGTTCAAGGTAAGGGATTTGCTCGCAATTTCTATGCTTCATGTTGTGTTTAGTGCCAAACTATGTATGCCCTTCCCCCTCCCCCAGAAATTTGGTGAAGTCTGTAAAAGGGATACGAGGTGCTTGGTTTTGAGGGCTCTACCCCCAACTTCCGTAATTTTATATTCTGGACCTCTGGAGTCGGTCATCAGTGTATCCTCGATGTTACCCCTGAAGAGCTCTTGGAAACGGGGGGGGGGGTTCAGTTTCACTCCACATTCCTGAAAATTCGTGGTCGTGTACAGAATCATTATATAAAGCATGGGTCTAATGTTTACAGCTCTACGTCCATTTTAACATTTTGGGGGAAAGCCAACCCCCCCCCCCAAGATGACGGACCTCGTGGACGCTTCAAGGGGAACATCCTGGATACACTGACAGACTCCAGCGGCCCCGAACATAATATTACGGAAGTTGGGGGTACGCCCTCCCAAAACTAGGTGTACCTCGGATCCTCGGCAATTTTTTTCTTCAAATTAAAGTGCAATTCTCGCCTCGCTTGGCTTACATGGACCATTTTCGCGAAATGCGTTTGGAGTTCCCAATTCAGTTCTCAATATATGCCCAGAAACGGCAATCTGTAACCCCCCCCCTCTTGATTTTTTTAACTTGACATTTTATGTAAACTTATGAACAAGCAAGATTAGAATTTTCTAAAAACGCCTAAGCTAAAAAAAAAAAAAAAAAAGCCCTAAAGGGCAATAAAATTTATTCTTTTTTGCCTTAATAAATGTGCAACATTATTAACTTATTAACTTGACATTTTATGTAAACTTATAAACCACCAAGATTAGAATTTTCTAAAAACGCCTAAGCTAAAAAAAAAAAAAAAAAAAGGCCTAAGGGCAATAAAATTGATTCTTTTTTTGCCTGAATAAATGTGCAACATTATTAACTTGACATTTTATGTAAACCTTATGAGTATGAGTACGCTCGATTAAAATGTTTTAAAAAGGCCTAAGCTGACTTTGGGCCCTAAAATTGATTCTTTTTTGCCTGAATACATGTGCAACATTATTAACTTGACTTTTTACGTAAACCTTATGAATATGAGCACGCACGATTAAAATTTGCGATAAAGGCCTAAGCCGAGGTCTAGGGCCCTAAATTTGATTATTTTTGCCAGAAAAATGTGTAACATTATTAACTTTACTTTTTATGTAAAGCTTATGAACATGAGCAAGCACGATTAAAATTTGCTAAAAAGGCCTAAGCGAGGCCTACGGCCCTAATATTGATTCTTTTTTGCCTGAATAAATGGGCGACATTATTAACTTGACATTTTATGTAAACCTTATAAATATGAGCACGCACGATTACAATTTTCTAAAAAGGCCTAAGCCGAGACCTAGGGCTTTAAGACTGATTCTTTTGGCCTGAATAAGTGTACAACATCATTAACTTGAGTTGTTATGTAAACCTTATGAATATGAGCACGCACGATTAAAATCTGCTAAAAAGGCCTAAGCCGAGGCCTAGAGCCCTAAACTTGATTCTTTTAGCCTGAAAAGTGTGCAACATCATTAACTTGAGTTTTTAGGTTAACCTATGAACATGAGCACGTACCGTTATTATTTTCTAAAAAGGCCTAAGCTGAGGCCTAGGACCTTAAAATTGATTCTTTTTGCCTGAAAAAAATTGCAACATTATTAACTTGACTTTTTATGTAAAGCTTATGAACATGAGCAAGCACAATTAAAATGTTCTAAAAAGGCCTAAGCTGAGACCTAGGGCCCTAAAATTGATTATTTTTTGCCTGAAAAATTGTGTAACATTATTAACTTTACTATTTATGTAAAGCTTATGAACATGAGCAAGCACAATTAAAATTTTCTAAAAAGGCCTAAGCTGAGACCTAGGGCCCTAAAATTGATTCTTTTTGCCTGAAAAAATGTGTAACATTATTAACTTTACTATTTATGTAAAGCTTATGAACATGAGCAAGCACGATTAAAATTTGCTAAAAAGGCCTAAGCGAGGCCTATGGCCCTAATATTGATTCTTTTTTGCCTCAATAAATGTGTGACATTATTAACTTGACATTTTATGTAAACCTTATAAATATGAGCACGCAGGATTAAAATTTTCTAAAAAGGCCTAAAACGAGGCCAAGGGCTTTAAGACTGATTCTTTTGGCCTGAATAAGAGTACAACATCATTAACTTTAGTTTTTATGTAAACCTTATAAACATGAGCACGCACGGTTAATATTTTCTAAAAAGGCCTAAGCCGAGGCCTAGGGCCCAAAAATTGATTCTTTTTTGCCTGAATAAATGTGCAACATTATTAGCTGGACATTTTACGTAAACCTTATGAATATGAGCACGCACGATTAAAATGTTCTAAAAAGGCCTAAACCGAGGCCAAGGGCCCTAAAACTGATTTTTTTGTCTGAATAAGTGTGTTTACATAACAATTCATTAACTTGAGTTGTTATGTAAACTTCATGAATATGAGCTCGGGGATTAAAATTTGGCAAAAAGGCACAGGTCTATCTATGACTTATAATTAATGTTATATTTCGAAAAACCTACTTATGGGGAGGTGTTTAAAAGAAATTAAAAGTGTATTTTTTATACAATCCAATAATGTTTAGGTGACCAGTTTTTTAAAAACCAGCACCATACTCCAACAGATCTATAACAACAAAATTCTAAGTTTTCGATAAACTGACCATTCGGTGAAATGATCTTTCGATATAATGAACTTTTAGGTAAAGTAATCTTTCGGTGAAATGAACTTTTCGATCAAGTGTCCTTTCGATGAAATGAACTTTTAGGTGAAGTGATCTTTCGGTGAAATGAACTTTTCGGTCAAGTGACCCTTCGGTGAAATGTACCTTTCGATCAAGTGATTTTCGGCGAAGTGATTTTCGGTCAAGTGACCTTTCGGTCAAGTGAACGATACCCGAATTCAACACATATGGGTACAAGGCCGGCTGCTTAAGGATCTTAACTGATTCCGTAGCCAGCCTGTCTTTCAGGTTAGGTGTAATGTTCAGCACCTCAATCTGCACATTATCGAACCCGTGAAGGTGGAAGTGTTCGAGCTCATGAGTGGAAATTCTCGTTGCACTTGGATGACCACTCTCACTACCAGGCTAAAACTTGCTTAACTGCCCTTAGCACCATTACATTCAACTGCCCTTAACATGATTACATTCTTCTAGTTGATTTTTTGCTATATATGTATTACATATATTATGACTTTTGTCCCACTAGCTATGAATCTGAATTTCACCGGTTCCTTATGAAAGTTCTTCACTCCAGCTGCCACCTTTTCCTGGTTGTTGAAATGCTGCCCGCGAAGGAAGTAAACCATAGACCGGAACAAGTTATTAATAATCCGACATGGAAAGGTCCAAACTATATGCTGGGTGTGTCATTAGTTCGATAGTTTCGTTCGCACGGTGTGAAGCCCGGCATTGTTTTAGAGAGCGTACTTTCCTTTCACCAATGCCGGGAAGTTCTCCTCCAAAACAGCATACATCCGATCCAGTTGTACAGAGTAGAGGTTGGCGTGGATGGTCCGACCGTCTGGAACAAATTCCTAATGGATTATCCCCTCGAAATTCCACCAGACGCAGAGCATCACCTTGTGCTCGAAGGGTTCACCTTTGGCAACAGGTTCAGGAAGCTTTCCCGGACTCAACCACTGCCGTTGTGTGCAAGGATTACGAAAATAGACCCACTTTTCATTGCACGTTACAATTCTCTAGATCAAACGCATATCACGCGGGTTTTCTATGAGTTCCGTGCACACTTGCACTCTGCGGTTCGCTTCAGCTGGCCTGAGTTCGTGAGGGACAATGCGGCAGCTCCTGTATACCTTGCCGAGGTCCTGAAGGTGAGGAATCACGATGGTCTGTTATATGCCCAGCTCTCCTGATAATCTCCGCGTGCTGGTTGCCAGATTTTTCTCTATGGCCTGGCACACGGCCTCCGAATCCACGGTTCGCGGCCTACCTGACCTTGGCTGATCGTCGATGTTTTTGTCACTTGAATGAAATTTCTTGAACCATCTGTTTGCGGCGCTGTGGTCCACGGAAACTTCCCCTTTCGCATGGCAAATGCTTCGTGCTGCTTGAGCATCATCATGGCCGAGTTCAACCTCGTAAAGCAAAACTTCCTTTTTCAGCAGGTTGTGGATTTTCATCGTTTGGGCGTCCCAATCACTTACAGAACTACGACATATGATGATGTTCACAGCAATGGCTACCACTTTTTAACCTTTTCGACTGACTGCAGTGCACGACTTGAACTAATTTAAATACCTGATATATCCATAGCAGCACATGTGTTTGTGCAAAAATCGGAAACGCTCGACTCACCGTCTGTGTATACACTCATCATCAAAAAAATAGTTGCACCCAGAAAGAGGGAACCGGCAGGAATGAAACTTGGTGGGTAGGTTTGACATCGTAAGACATGCAAATGGTTCAAGTATCAGCAAGGAGGTGTTGTAGCGCGGTGCCTAACCGGCTGTGTAAGGTCGTTCTGTTGAGCGTGCTTGCCATTCCGATTCATGCTGTAGTGCTGGTTGCATCCGTTGCAAGTGAAGTATGTCTCGGGGAAAGTTCGGAAGCAATTGGAGCAGTTGGAAGAGTTCAACAGGGGCCACATCGTCGGGCTTCGGAAAGCGGGATGGTCTTATCGCCGTATTGCGCGCCATACCGGTCGTGCGGATATAACCATAGCACATTGTGGATAGAACAAGGCACGCAGTAGCGACAGGAAAGGTCTGGATGACGTAGACGAACTACAGAGAGAGAGGACCCCGGGTTGACCGACATGCTTAGAGTGACCCAACAGCCACGATTGCCGATATTCAGCGAGCAGTGGTGCCCTCTGTGCAATATCCGATTAGTACCAGCACCATTGGCTGATGGCTGCAAGACGTGAGACTACACGAACTCAGACCGTTACGACGACTGCCCTTAACACCATTGTATCGTCTCCAAAGACTATAATGGTGTCGTGCCAGACTGTCATGGAACCACTCAGAAAGGCAGCGGGTGATCTTCAGTGATGAATCCCGCTTTTTTGATGAGTCCAGCTTATTTGATGAGTCCCGCTTTTTTGTCGGAGGAGATGACCAACGAATCCGTGTGTGGAAGCACCGTGGTCAGCGTCAAGATGAACTTTTTGTTATCGAGCGTCACACTTCCAGAAGGCCTGGTGTCATGTTGTGGGCTGCAATTTACTACGATCCCAGATCATCTTTAGTGTTCATTACAGGCACTTTGACTGCCCAACGTTACGTTAATGGGGTCCTGCAACCAGCGGCCCTACATTTTCTGACCGCCCATTCTTGTGCGATTTTCCAACAAGACAACGCTCGTCCGCATACTGTTGCTGTCTGGAGAGTTTGCTTTGAAGGCACTGACACGGCAATGGCCAGCCGCATCGCCAGACCTATCTCCGATTGAAAATGTGTAGCGTGCTATTTGACGGCTATCCACACTCCACCTCAACCGCACAATCTGCAGGAACTGCGTGAGAAGATTCAAGCTTAATGGGATGGCTTATCGTAGGACACCATTAGGAACCTGTTCAACTCCATGCCAAGACGTCCGGCATGCTGTGTGAGCAAACATGGCGGCCCAACGCCATGCTGAGGGACAAGACTTATTGGCATGTTGCTCAATAAATACCGCCCATATCAGTCTCAATGTTTAATCATTTATTGTTCCTGTTAACCTTTACCTTCATCCCGAATAGCATTGCAATCCAACACATCCTTATAGGTGCAAATATTTTTTTGACTATGAGTATATATATATATATGTATATACACTGCTGACCACCCAAAATGCAACACCGAGAAGGACACGAGATAGCAGAGGCAGATTTACTGGACACATAACAACAGATAAAAAGATGAAACGATTGAGCTTACAGGCCTGTGCGACTTGCAGGACACGCAGCCATCAATAGTTCGCGTGGCCCCCATGGCTGGCAATAACGGCCGCTACACGCCGCGGCATCGAACGAAAGAGGCTTTGGATGTGGGCTTGGGGTATGTCGGTCTAGGCTGCTTCCGCACGTTGCCACAGTTCATCAGGCGTAGCCGCGGGTGGTGCTTGCCGGGTCACTCGGTTGCCGATCAGCGACCAGACGTGTTCGATGGACGACATATCGAGAGAACAGGCGGGCCACGGCGGCAGTGGCACCTGGTGGGTAGTGAAGATTTGCTGCACGATACGTGCCACGTGCGGGCACGCATTGGTCTGTTGAAACGTGGCCGCTGGCAGGTCCTGCCTGTAAGGGAGGACTACACGCTTCAAAACGTCGGAGAGGTAGCGGTGGCTGTAGAGTGTACCGGCGATGCGTACCAGACGGGTGCGGGTATCATATCCAATTGCGCCCCAAACCATAACGCCAGGGGACGGACCGGTATGGCGATGTATATTGCATGCCTCATACAGTATCTCGCCGCGGTGCCGCCACACGCGGATCTGACCACCGTACTGTTACAGGCAGAACTGGGATTCGTCGGAGAAGACAATGTCGTGCCATTCCCTAGTCCAGGTGAGGCGCAACAGCCCACTGCCGCCGCACTCGCCGGTGGTGTAACGTCAATGGTAATGGGAGCAATGGGCGCCGTGCGACAAGTACCCGCTCCTGCAGACAACGTCGAACAGTACGTGCTGGTACAGGTTGTTGCGCAGCACATCCTAATTCCTGCGCTAACGTTCGTGATGTGGCGGTGCGAGCCGTCATTGCCCGCCGCACAACATGCCGGTCCTCTCGTTCGGTGGTGTGCCGCGGCTGCTGCAATCGCTAACGTCGGTCCGCCCGTCCCTCCTGCACTCACCGAATCCATACTCGCCTCATTGTGGCAGGATGTCGTCCCACACGGGCGTCGATGTCTTGGTACGATAAATCGGTGTCGCGATAAGCCACTATTCGTCCTCTGTCGAATTCCGAAACGTGCTGGAATGACTGCCGTATTCTGCGACGAGGCAGTAGGAAGCTTCCCAAGCACAGGTCTGGCAGCACAACACACTTCCACTACTTACACCCCGCCTTCTGTGCATTCTTCTTATAGTGCTTCTCGGTGGCGTGCCGGGAGCACATGATTTGCATATGTCCTGCAATACTAATCGTTTGCATGTCCTTTCGTGAGCGACGCATACTGCGAATTTCAGGCGAATCGGATGCTTTCTTCTTGGTGTTACATTTTGGGTGGCCAGCAGTATATATATACAGGGCGAACAGAATCGAGAGCACAAAAACTCTAACGGACGATTCCTCGTGGAGAACTAAGCCGAAAACCGTTGTCCGATCGGACGTCGCATTCCGGGGATATACGTGCCGAAAGTTTCGTGACGTCACATCCGGTAACGCACATGCTCGTTGGACACCGACGTGGATAGTTAACGCAGTGGTCTAAGGCGATGGTTTTTAATCATTTATCCGAAAGGGGCCCGAGTTCGAATCCCGGTGAAGCATGGATGTTGTGTTTGTCTGACGGTACTGATCCTCTCCTTTCCCTGGAACCAGTGGTCCTAAATTCAGGCAGGCAACTACTTATAACCAACTGAGTTGCTCATGGTGATCCTTAAATCTCCAATTAAAAAAAGAAAAAAAGGCAATCAACATTTAAAAATGTGGCACGGTGTGGGTATTCAAATTCAAAGGACGTGGTGGCGTGAAACCGTCAGTTGTACACCTGTGCGATACGGCAGGTAGGGATAAAAAGGGTTAGCGACGGTAGAACGTAAGCTCATACTGCGTTGGTACAGTTTGAGAGAGTATTTTGACATGTATTTTCTACTGGGGGAATGCCATGGTTCAGCATTGCGTGGAGAAAGGGCCTTCAGCTTGCGATACCCAGCACAACGGCATCCGGACGTCCAGGTCATACTGCGGTTTGACGTCCGAATGCGTGACACAGGCAATGTCGTACCACGTCCAAGTGTAGATAGTGGCTCTGGACCCTCTGTGAGAACACCATTCCTCGAGGACTTCATACTAGAGTTCATAGAGGAGGAGCCAACGACCAGCAGCCGTGCGATCGCGTGACTGTTCGGTGTGCACCAAGGTACCGTACTTGCCGTTCTACACGACGAAGACCTGCATCCATATCACATCTCACGGGCGCAAGGCCTATTACCACAGGAATACCCTGATGGACGGGCATACTGTTAGTGGCTGCTACAGCAAAATGCTGCCGAAAAGAGTTTCTTCCGCAAGGATCTTTTGGATTGATGAAGCAAGGTTTACACGGCAGGGTATCTGCAACACCCATAATAGTCATGTTTGGGCATTGGACAATCCGCACGCAACACGTGAACACCCTCACCAGGTCCGGTGGGGTGTTGATATCTGGTGTGGTATTGTGAGCGAAATCCTAGTGGGACCATATCTTCTTCCCGAACGTGTCACAGCTGCAAACTACATGGTGTTGCTACGTAATGTTCTGCCGGACTTACTGGAAAACGTACCATTGGCTATTCTCAACCATCTATGGTTTCCGTATGATGGAGCACCGGCGCATTACGCTGAAAATGCTCGCCAGTGGCTAGATACGGAATATCCTGGTCGATGGCTTGGCCGTGCTGGTCCTGTCGCATGGCCCTCAAGATCACCGGATCTTAACCCATTGTACTTCTTCCTCTGGGGTCATCTAAACGAACTGGTATATCGAAGGCCTGTCAACAGCCTGCGCAACCTAGTGGCCTTCTTACACGCGGCCCTCACAACTGTAACCCCTGCTATGCTGCAACGCCTGCAGACGTCTATTCGTCGGCGGGCTGCCGCCTGTTCCGCACTACAAGGTGGCCATTTTGAACACATGTTGTAATCTGACACGAATCCACGTGTTGTATCATTTTTGTTGTAGTGGTACACATCGATAAATTACAGGTTTTCTGTCAAAGTGATTGGGTAAATTATTTCTAATGTCTGTATTATTACCGGATGTGACGTCACGAGCTTCCGGCGCGTATATCTCCCGAATGTGACGTCCGATCGGACATATTTAATATACATTGTCCCTCACGAGGGGCGCTAGCTGAATAGATATATCTTTTGGCGATATATTAAAAGCAAATTAGATAGAAGAGCAAAGTTCCTTGTTCGGGCATTTATTTTTGCTACTGGCAGTACATAGAGTGTTACATTCTTCAAATTATTCTTTGGTGCTCATGATATGATAAAGCGTTGATTCTCTTTCTGTGAAGTCTTGATACACAAGAAACCTTCTTTGGAAATACAAAGCGAAGGAAATAGAGCCGTCAAAATTGAATTGCGAAATTTTCTTACCTCGTGACATACACGAAATATTCCTTTATAATTCAGAAATCGCAGTTTCTAAAGTAGAAGTCCAGGCACCATACAACACCGAGAATAACTTCTCCAGTCAACAAGGAATCGTCAACTGAATCTCTTGAAGCGTATTATATGTCTGATTCATTTGTAAAGTGAATTACGCCCATAGTTCTGCAAGCATTTTCTCTTGTCATTCTCAATGACTTGGATGATTGAGGACAAAAGAGGCATTAACCTTACTTAGCGTAAACATCAGTTGCACTGGAGGAAATGCAACCTCCCACACACATATATCTTCGGAAGTGGAAAACTCCGATGTGATTCGAGTATTCAACTACTCGTGACGCAAGAGGTTTCATTCAATAGAAGCGATGAACGAGTTGAATACGTTTTCGCAAACACATTTAGAAATGACGACGGCATTTCCTGAATTTTCTGCAGTAGTGTAAACCGATTTGACCATTTGTGTTCTCCCAAGCGTTAAAGGGATTTGGTTCTTGTTGTGTATTCCATTAACGATAACATATCTCTTAGAAAATCGCTAATGCATCTATTTCTTTCTTAATAATTTTCGTGAAGTACTAGCGCTTCTTTAGAAAGTTAAACTCCTCCAATGGCAGTTAAAAATCTGAGATATATGTTCCGCTTTGAATGCTTTTTCTGAGCTATAAAAAGTAATAGTCATATTCTGTTTACTGATACAGATTGCTTTTATTAACAAAGGAAGTTTATTCAATAGTCGCTTAACAAGAAAAGTAAACTATCTTTCACATGGTGAGTTTTTTTTTTTCGCAACATTTTTACCCACACCGTGTTCTCTTAGAGCTACGTGATTATAAGCTGTAAACTAAAGCTGCATACTTGCTTAACGTAAATGAACTGAAGCCTGAACTATGTATTTATAAGGCAGACAATGAATTGGATAACACTAATATCTGAAAAGAGAAGCTCAAACTTCTCACCCAGTAGCACAGGATTCTTCCCGGTCGTCCGAGTGGGCTCTGGTTCACTCCCGGTTGAGCACTGGTGGCTTGTTTGATTTACAGCAGTGGCTCGCCCATTTCTTCGGAACTAGTGGCCATTGTTGAATTCGAGCTCAATTTTTAGATCCAGAGCCGATCCGAGCCTGAAGTGCAGTATGTCAGCCTGAGCCCGCGCGAGCCCGAATGTTATATTGCAATATTGAACCCGAAAAAGCACGAAAACTATGACGAGCCTGTTTGGGCATTAATTAAAATAATCTCCTCTTTCAACTTCCATTCTGTCTTCTCTATGCAAAAAACTGATGTTTTTCTCAACTGCGGAGTGGGAAAGGGACCTCTATCCGTTTTTACAGTAGGGTTGAACGATTTGTTTGTACCATTCATTTCTTCCTGAAATGTTTCGGGTGGCACGAAATATCGGGAGGCGCTGCAATCTACGTACTTTGCTCAATATAATAAACAGGAATAAGCAATAAAATACCTGCTACGTGGAGGTGGGATGCTGAATGAAGGCACGAAGACCTGCTGCGTGGAGGTAAGGTGCCTAATGAAGACATGAAGACCTACTGCGTGGCAGTAGGGTGCTGAATAAAGGCATGAAGACCTGATGCGTGGAGGTTGGGTACCGAATGAAGACACGAAGACCTGCTGCGTGGAGGTAGGGTCCCGAATTTCGTCGGTGTGCTACCTACTATCTGCATGGTATCTACAGTTCTAGAAGAAGATTTTCCTTCTCCGCAGAAATCCACTAATGCGTGGCCTATGGCATTTGCTATCCAAACTTGAAATAAATTGCCCTCCAGAGTTCCCACTCCCCGGCCAGGACCGAAAAATTCTCTTAATCTCGAATGCTAAATCATACAGAATTACATTTAAAGAAAGAAGATAATAATTATCTCTGTCTTGCTCACTCCTCTCTATCTTACTCTCTCCCTCTCTTTCTCTCTCACTCCCTCGCTCTCTCTCTATTTCACTCTCTCTCTCTCCCTGTCTCTATTTTCTTTTTAACACAGGGTCACAGCCCGCCGGAGTCCGAATCGCAGTAAATGTCATGCAGCCTGAGCTCGTGCTTCCGAGCTCGGACTGACTCAACAGTGCTAATGGCCCATAATTTGGAACGAACGGCTGCTTATAGCTCTTACAGCTGCTCTCAAGGTGGTCGTTAAACAGAGGGAATAAATTGCGCTCAAAATTCCCCACTCCTCGCCCAGACCCAGTTGCAGAAAAATTCTCTTTATCAACTAGAAAGTGCAAGCATAATCTCGAGTATTAAATCATACAGAATTACATTTAAAGAAAGAAGATGAACATTTTCTCTCTCTCTCTTTCTCTATTCTTTCTCTTTTTCTGTTCTCTATCTTTTTCTATTCTCTCTTTCTCTTTCTCTATTCTCTCTTTTTTTCCATTCTCTCTCTTTCTCTATTCTCTCTCTTTTTCTCTTTCTATTTTCTCTCTACTTTCTCTCTATCTATCTCTATTTTCTCTCTCTCTGTTTCCTATCTCTCACTATTTTCTCTCTCTCTGTTTCCTATCTCTCACTATTTTCTCTTGCTTTCTGTTTTTCTCTATTATCTCTCTCTATATTTTCTCTCGCTCTCTATTTCTTTCTCTCTGCTTTGTCTCTCCATCTCTTTATCTTTAATCTTTCTTTGATGGTCATGTGTCTAGAGATCTTTTCCGAAACATGGCTTTTCGCCATAAAAATCAACC
The DNA here is from genome assembly GCA_039090855.1 of Macrothele yani. Classification (NCBI taxonomy): domain Eukaryota; kingdom Metazoa; phylum Arthropoda; class Arachnida; order Araneae; family Macrothelidae; genus Macrothele; species Macrothele yani. The sequence continues at coordinate 99,170,549 of CM077011.1, forward strand.
AACCACTTATACAGTACAAAACGTTTCAGATATGTATCATTACTGTTACACTTTCAGAGATATCTTACAATTACATTTCCGCGACATCTATTTTGGAACATAACTCTTTGAACATTACGGTTACGTTATAAATAGCATTTTATAGTTTCCATTGTACATAATTGATACCATTATGTTACATTCCGGCGATATTTAAGATTTTTGGTTTGACAACGGCATGGATGCGCATGAGCATTTATGCCATTTCACCGAAGCACTCTCGTAGTCGTATTTTTACGTGCTACTGGCATATTCTTTGGCGATACTGTCGAACTCGAGTTAGCTATTTAGTGGATTTAATATTTCATCCATTTTAAAAAAAATTTGTGTTTCGAGATCATCGAAAGTAAGTAATTGTTTTGATTATTATAATTTTTAAATTATAAAAAACATTTTATAAAACCTAAGTAGATGGCTGTGTTGTTTTATTAGTATACTATACCAGCATGTTTTTTTTTTTTACTAGAAGCTGAGAAATTTCATGTTGGTAGGTATTTAGAGAAATGACGAATTTGATTTTCTTTCTTTTTTTCGCTGAAATGCAGTCTATTCTGCATGTATAATATAAATTCGACACCCTCTTTTATGACGGATTTTATTTCTCTTGTTATCAATATAGAAACGCCGCCAATGTTCCTAATGAACAGCGGACTGTGTTGATCCTGTGAAAACGTAAACAACTCGTAATGCGACTGTTGTTGCTTTTGAAACAGCTGTCGAGTGTAAAATTTTTATTATGATTTTACAAAGTTCATTAAAACTATAATGTGGAACGTAATAAATACGCAACATTAATACGATGATGTTACAAAGACTTTTCAAATACGTAACAGTAATGCAACAAAGTTACAAATACCTTTCAAATACGTAACAGTAATGCAACAAAGTTACAAATACCTTTAAAATACGCAACAGTAACATGAAGTTGATATGTTGAAGTGACAAAGACCTTTCACTGTAACGTATCGGTTATGTTTCAAAGTTATGTAACGTTTGAGGACATTTTGACGCAACGGTAAGGATTCTGAAATATTACTGTTACATTGCGCAACATATCTGAAAAGTCTCAATGTTTCAATGCTACGTACTTGTAACATATACTCAATATTCTGTGCTGTGTGGGCAATCAACCTCTATCTCTCTATTTTTTTCTGTCTCTCTATTTCCTGTCTATCTCTCTCTATTTTTTTCTGTCTCTCTATTTCCTGTCTATCTCTATCTATTTTTTTCTGTCACTCTATTTTTTTCTGTCTCTCTATTTCCTGTCTATCTCTCTCTATTTTCTCTTGCACTCTCTTTCTCTCTCTATTCTCTCTGTCTTTATTATATCTCTTTCTCTATTTTATCTATCTTCTGTATTTTCTTTCTCTCTCTATTTTTCTTTCTCTATCCTCTCTCTCTTTATTCTATTTCTTTCTCTATTTTATCTATCTTCTGTATTTTCTTTCTCTCTCTATTTTTCTCTCTTTACTCTCTCTCCCTATATATATTTTCTCTTTATTTTTTCTCTCTATATTTTTCTCTCTCTCTATTTCTCTCTCTATATATGTATTTTTCTTTCTTTACTCTCTCTCTCTCTCTATTTTTCTCTTTTTACTCTCTCTATTTTCCGTCTTTACTCTCTCTCTTGCAGAGCCAGGGCCAGAGTCCGAACCGTAGTAAATGTCATGCAGCCCGAGTTCGTGCTTTTCCAGCTCGGCGAGACTCAACACCGCTAGTTGCCCATAATTTGGAACGTGCGACTGTTTATAGCCCTTAGAGCTGCTATCAATGTGGTCATTAAACATGCCCCCCCCACAAATCTAGCTGTTCCATTGATGTTACACAGATTTACACACTATTCCTCATATGTTCATATACGCCTACTTCCTACTGCTGGGATGGAGTTGGGGAAGGGAATGCTTGAAAAGGGTATACTGTTAGAAAGATAAAAACTAGTGCTGAGTTAAACGGCTCGAGAAACACAAGATAAATGCTTTAGCTTTTATATGCAAGCTTGATTAATATGTCTCTACATTATTCTCTATAAAAAATTTATACACTGAACTTTCACGGGGTTGAATTCGTATAATTCTACACGTAGCATAAAAAGGACTACAAGCAGCTGTTTTAAGTCCGAAAAATGTACGATTGTGAAGGCAAAGTTGGATCAAAGTCAATGGCTATGTAAAGTCAATGGCTATATAGGCAAAGTTGGATCAAAGTCAATGGCTATGTAAAGTCAATGGCTATATAGGCAAAGTTGGATCAAAGTCAATGGCTATACAGGCAAAGTTGAATCAAAGTCAATGGCTGTGATACTGCGACGAGGATGGCAACGGGAAACCACCTCGTGGTAATCCCCATGAAATTCATCATGATGGCTAGATACAGTTCACACTAATGATGGCCACTGTTTGTTGGGGTGTATGTCGTTTGAAGAAGCAGAGCACATCGAATTGGTTCCCAGTGAACGTGCCATCTAAGCCGACATCTACTAAAACCAACCGCAGCGCTGCCTTTGTAACGCTTCAAAGATATATATGATTGACAAACAGGCAGCAGACATTCTTCTAACAAGACAACGCCTAATTACAAATAGCCGTCCCAATCGAAAGGAAAACAAATTTGCTCAACAAACACATACCACGTATTGTCGAATAGTAACCTTCTAAACTTCATATCTCATAGTTTGGAGGTTTAACACTTTGGAGGAAGAGTAACGTAGTTCTTCGCCTGCAATAACCAAGAGCAGTATCAAATTGGAATGGACCAGCTCCATGACAGGTGGACTTAAACTGTTCAAGAAAATAGTTTGAATTTCGTTGAGAGAGCATCGTTACTTATATTATAGTAATTAATACTTAAATATGAAAGTTCCCGAACTATAATTAAAAACAATTCTGTGGATTTTTCTAAATACACTACTGTTTTTGAAAATTGCAACGCCAAGAAAGAAGTGTGCTATTCAATTGCAATTTATATCACAGATTCCTCATGTTATAGGAGATAACTGATTACATATGTAGTGCTATAAAATACTTTTTCGCTTCAGTATCTTGTGAAGACACATCGAGAAACGATAACAGCTTCTGTACAGCGTAACATTGAATAGAAGAGGTTTTTGATATCGTCCTGGGGAATAGCGTGCCAAGCTGCTTCTATGCGCGATTAGAGTTCATTTGTGGTCACTGGCAGTGGCTCTGGACGGGTCAGTCGCTTAACTACTAGGGTGGGCCAAAAAATGTTTTTTTTTTTAAATCGATCTTGGTATAGCGCGGAAAAATTGCCTAATGCGTCAGTTAGAACCCACAAGAAATTTAATCAATTTTGCTCAATATCTAGCCGCGTCCTTCCGTTCTTCATGGAGTTACAATTTTCACAAGTAGTAGTGTATTGAAATCTAAGGTAAACGGCATACTTTAAACTTTTCCACATTTTAACGACTCATAACACCATTAATCATGTGCAGTGTAATACATATTCTGCTTCTCGTGGTTAATTCTCCATAAAAAAAACTAAAAAGGAATCTAGCCATAAACGTCATGAAGAGACAACTTTTTACGCCCGTTAAATCTCTACTCTTACACGAATTTATAAGGACTCCTGTTGGATCAGTGTTTATCATCTAGATACGTTGTTACAAGGAATATATCAGCACTTAGGTGAGATTCCATGAGTTCCAAAACCTGCAAACTGTTGTTCATGCAAGCTTTCTCGTAGTCCTTATGAAACTGATCCAGCCTGTGGCATACATTTTAATTTTCGGAGTTTAACGACCAGCTCGGCTGTAAACAGTCGCTCGTCCAAAAGTAGGGTCGCTGATTCTTGGGAGCGGAGAGATGTAGCTAATTTTCTGTTTGGGTTATTTATAGATTGCTTCCACAGAGAGGCAAGCGCACCAGCCATGACCCATGTGGGTCTGGAGCCAGAGCCCATCTCGGACGTAGTCAGAGAATTATCCTTCTGACTACTCGGCAAACGGGGTTATCCTGTGGCACACTAGTAGCCCCCTATGCATGTGATGTTTACATGTACTCGACGCATATCGCTATGTATCCTCAAAATGTGATAATATTCCATGCTAACAAGAATGCACTTATTCATGGGTCTAATTACTGTTGAGTAAAATATACCTTATGATCTCGTTTACAAAGTAGCATTGCTAAATATTAAAAATATACTCTTTCTCATGCTATATGTATGTCCAGGATGGGTACGGGTTCCAACCCCTGTGAGGCATGAATGTTGTGTTTGTCTTACCGTACTGGCTCTCTCCCTTCCATAGATCTAGTAGCCCTAAATTAGGGAAGGGAGACTGCTTATAACCCATCAAATTGCTCACGGTGGTTGTTAAACCTAAAAAAAATGCGTTTATAAAACAATATAAAACTGATTACATACAATACTGTCTTAGCACGATTTATTAAAAGATGAAAAATATGTACATATTAAAGTCATTAGTACTTTCAAGGTGACTTTCACCTCATCTTGAGATGTATCAGACACGCCAACATAACATCTTATATAAACTGTTCATGTGCGCCATGAGTACTTTATTCCAGAGACACGTGACAAAAATAGAATCTTTGTAAACAACTTACGCAAATCATGATGAAGAAGGTAAGCTGTGAGAAAAATTATTCCAAATTAAACACATTATGCCACTTGAAACAACAGTTTGTTACGAAATGTACTAATGAGGTGCTCTCAAGGTCCAGACATTTCATAAGGGCTGTAATCGTTGCAACACTGGTCACCAAAAGCTGTAATATAAATACTTTCAATGCACAGTAGTGAGTAAACAGAGGGGGTTTGCTAATAATTCAGTATTCTGCCAATCACTAAATAATTAGCAAACCCCGTCTCGCATTTTAAATCAAGATAATATATCTTAGACATGTGTGAAGAAATCTAACTGTATAAGTTGACACATGAATCTTCTAAAACTTCTCGTTTTGAAGACCACCGTGTGCAACTTAGCTGCCTATAATCAGTCGCTGGTCCCAAATGTAGGGCCACGGGCTCTAGGAAAGGGAGAGAACCATCATCTATGCCTCACTAGGGATTCGAAACCGGACACATCTTGGACTAATGATTAGAAGCTAACGTTTCATAATGTTTGACCACCAGGATGGGATCTCCGACTGGTTCAAAGGGGTGTCCGACTCTTTACGTTGCAGGTTTTTCTATTCTGTTATTACATTGTTCATGTTCGTTGAAAAAAACCTGAATTTTGCTTCATAAAATATCAGCACCTCAAAATTATCACTTACATCTGGGCGGCTGTGTGAACTGATTCATACTGCACCAGAAAATTTCTACAATGTTTTAAAGGCACAGGTTACTTTCTCTCGTTTATGGAACTATGTTACTAGGAAACTAGTTACCCAAGCACCTATAAGAGCACGTCTTTCGATTACGGCATGCCCATAATAAGCGAAAATTTTCTTAAGTATGAGCGAAACGTGGCAGATACTTTGGCTTTGAGTCGCGGTTTACAATAAACAGTTTTACACAACCTATACTAACGCTTCTGATACGTACGATGACATTTCTCTTGGGACTTAGAATTTCTCCTGAACAAAATGCAATCTGGCGAAACAAATCAAAAGTTTGATATTACAGTAGATTTCGGTTAATTGGACCATATGATAATCGGGGCAGCCGTTCATTTAAGACAGTTCTTGAAGAACATGCCAAATGAGATTTTTCTGATTAAGCTTCACATACACTGCCTGACGGAGAAAATGCCGTACCATGAAGTAATGCTCGAAAACAGACCAAACTGCATACACAGATAGCCAAGTAGGTCCTGAACAAATGATTTAAGTGTCACATGCAGACTACGCTCCAGTGGCCGAAAATACAGGATGATAAATACACTGGCATGCAAAATTTAAGGACGAGACGGTTTTTTGAATGTAACGTCGCGCAGAAGTGCTCCACATCGACTCAAATCATACCATAAGATCCTCAAGATGTAAGAATATGGGACAAGTGAGCAAAACCGTCCAAACAAGGAATTCAAAGAATACAAAGGCACTTTATTGAAAAGGTAACTCCGAGCACAACTGGACAGAAGACAGAAACGTCCATGTGACAGGCGGCTGCCAAGAAAAATCCAGTCGTTAGTAGGGGATATGATCAGCCCTGGATCCATGTTGAGGGCGAGGTTGTCAATGAACTGTTGAGGAATCGCGGCCTATTCCTCTTGTAGCGCCAATCGCAGCGGCGGAATATTTCTTGGCGGCTGGTGACATGCTTCCAAGCGTCTCCTTAGAAGGCCCCACACGTGTTAGATTGGATTTAGGTCCGGAAACCTTGCGGGCCAATCCATGCGTTGAATATCTTCACTCTCCAACAGCTCTGCGACAGCCACTGTACGATGAGGTGTAGCGTTGTCGTCCATGAAGAGGAACTCAGGTCCCACAGCACATCTCAACAGACGCACGTGAGGCAAGAGAACCTCGCTACAATAGCGGACACCAGTGACTGAACCGCCTTGGAAGATGTGGAGGTCAGTACGGCTACCAAGCATGATACCGCCCCAAACGAGAACTCCGCCACCTCCAAACAGGTCCCTTTCGATGATGTTGGAGGTGTGATTGCGTGTTCCTTGCGCTCTCCAGATATGTCTACGTCCAGATAAGCTCTTCAGACTAAATCGGCTCTCATCCGTAAAGTGAACTCGACCCCATTGCTGATGTGTCCAGTTCTTGTGTTCCTGGCACCATAGAAACCGCCGTCTCCGATGAGCAGGCGTTAATGGCACACATCGTACTGGTCGTCGTGCAAATAGACCACCTTTGTGCAGCCCCCTGGCCACGGTAAAACGCGATAACGGACGTCCAGTTGTCTGCTGCATTGAGCCTTAAGATTTCTCCTGCTCTCTGCCGTCTGTCTCTTTTCGCCTGTAGGACAATATACCGGTCGTTCACCGCCGTGCTTGCTCGTGGACGACCACTGCTAAACTCTCGGACAGCTGTTCCTGTCGTTTGAAATGCTCTCCAAGCTCGTGAAACGAAGCTGTGAGTGATCCCGAACTCCTCGGTCACACTAGTCACACTTCGAACTTCTTTTAACTTCCCAATGACGCGACCTCGGGTAAAGTCATCCAGATGTCGTCTACTGGATTGCCTGTTGACCATATCACACGGTGGCAGCAACTCGACGTCGCTCAAACCGATGTACACCGTGCAATAACTTTCACCGAATTGCTGAGCGTACACCGCCTGTGTGCTTTATACCCTTCCGACACTCCCCTTCCCTACGTCATGCTGCACATATGCGCATGCCCTACCGTACCGAACCATAGTTTATCTCCTGAGTGGTCTTTCGATCCGTTTTGCCTTCTCGTCCGCTGTTATGATAATTGCTCCTCTACGTCCTTAATTTTTGCACTCCAGTGTAAGGACTGTGGCCCCCATTTTGGGCGATACATCGTTGAATTCCACGTGGCATTGAGGCAATGAGAGTCAGAATAAAGTCGTGAAGTATCGTAGACCATGTAGTGTTGATCCGAGTAAAAAGTTCATCTCCAGTTTGCGGGAGTGGGAGGGGAATCAACCGGCGTCCAATCGTGTCACACGATGCTTGATAGGCGATAATTCAGGGGATCGTGCTGGCCACGGAAGCATCCGCACACCGTGTAAAGCATTCAGGTTGATTCGAGCAGTATGCGGGCGGGCATTATCCTGTTGAAAAACGGCGTTTAGGATGCCCTGCAGATACGGTAGTGCCACGGGCCGCAGCACCTCGTCAACATAGCGGCATGCGGTCAGTGTGCCCGTAATGCGTGCCAGCGGTGAGCGGCTGCTGGCGCTGATAGCACTCCTCATCAAAATTCCAAGTCGCAGGGCCTTGTGGCGCTCCACAATGGCGGAGTAATCCACTCGTTGGCCACGTCGCCTCCAGACTCTCACACGGCGATCATTCGTGGTGAAACAGAAGCGCGATTCGTCGCTGAACATCACACTGTTCCGTTCGGTATCCCAAGTAGCTCTGGAGCGACACCACGCCAAGCGGTGACAACGATGGCTCGCTGTTAAGGGTAGCCTTCGCAACAGATGGCTAGGCAGCAAACCAGACGCAGCCAATCGGCGCGACACTGTTCGCGTCGATATCGGAGCATCAAATCCTCCCCGTACACTCCGCAAAATGTCGCCCATTGTAGCCTGTCGGTCCGCTACGTCATGACTTTGAATGCGACGATCGGTGCGCTCGGAAGTCCGTCTTCGTGCTCCGGTCCCCATAGACGTTGCACAGATCCTTACTGGGACAACTGTCTCCAAACGCGGCCGACGGTTGTGGCATTACGTTGCGTGGCTTTCGCAATGTGACGCAAGGACCGACTGGCGGTATGTAAGGCCGACGATGACACCTCTCCTGAACTCACCCGTTTGACGAAATCGCATACGACTAGGTCTTAACGGCATTGTCACCCCTTCATTCTCCATACATAGTTACCGCAAAGCCACTCACTTCTCGCGGCAGTGACGACGTCTTTACTGATGGCCTCACGGGCCTGTCCACAGCTTATATCCAGCGCGGCGTTCGTGCGATTGGCCTGCAAATGCAATCATTTGCATAACCTGTACATCTGCACCCACCCTGCAATTTGCATGGCGCTGCGTTCAGGTCTTCGTTGTGTGGCATTTTCTTGTCAGACACTGTAACTGGGGCAGCCGCTTGATTGAGCCAAAGTGTTTTTGACACGATGTGCCTCAATTAACCGGAATCTATTGTATAGGCTTGAAAGAACATAATTTTAGAAATATAACGATAGTTCATTTAAAGTCTGACTTTATTTCTGACTTAGATATTTTTAACGTACGTAGGCAGCTTATTTCGGCGTGACTAAAGCTGTACCCCTTCCTTGAGCGATTAGTTTGCTGTTGAAGTTTCCTACCGTTAACAAGCCATTTTATTACCACATGACATTTTGTTGGAACGTACTTTTTAAGAACGATTTTTGCAAGAAAATATCATGCTTATGTTACCGGTTTCTCCGTCCGTCTATCTGTCTGCCTGTGGACACCATATTTCTGCAACTATTAGTTCGATTGGAGATATTCTTTTTGCATTGTGAAACTTGAAATGTCCGAATGAATGATGATCCTTGCATTCCGGTTTTTTTACAAAACACAATTTTGCCGCTAGAGGGCGTAAATGCATATGATATTGAATTCAAAATACATTTTATTTCATATATTTGTTTCTAAATATCCGATCGAAAAAAATCGTTTAGCTTTCGATTACATTTATGTTGAATACTATTTCAGGTATAGTTTTTTTTCAAGTTACTCATATATTTTCTGCTAAGATGGTAGAATTAAATTGCGTTCCCCCCGCGAACTCTGTTTTAAAACTCAGATTTCAAAAATTCTTTACGCCCCTGATACAGATCCTAATGGGAAATGTTATGCATACAATTTCTAATTTTTGGTGCAAAATATTTTGGCGACCAGGGGGCGTAAGTTGTAATTTCTGCTTCTGATGCATTTGCAGCAAAATCTGAGCTCCTGAAATATCGATTGAAAAAATTATTTCGTGAACCGATGCTGAGAACCTTGAAACATATTTTTAAAATGCTTTCTTCCTAAAATAATGCACAGTTTTTCCGAAAGGGGGCGTAGATGCATATCTTATTTTAGTCGATATTTATGCTTCTAAGAGTCCGATTTGAATTTGTTTTTCCTTTGTTGCAGAGTGTTCCCATTGCGAAACGTTTCCCATATAATTTCAGTTCTTTCTTAACGCACAGAGGACGTAAGTTCACGTTTCCGTTTTCAACAATATCTGCAGAACTAAGCATCCGATTGTAAAACTTCTTTCTTGTGTCAGATACTACTAACTGTGCAAACTCTGGGTGCGTATTTCCTTCCCAAACTATTGTACAATTTTCCAGCTAGATGGTGCAAATTCTTAATCTGTTTTCCTTAATATATCTGTTCTGCACGTGCGATTTAAAAGGTTTTTTTAACACCGGATGCCATTTACCTTATAGAACACTTTAGGCTAGTATATGTGGAATTTTGTATTTCACAGTTCTGTGGATAGGTGGTGTTTATGTACTTCAGTTTGCTGCTATATCGAGGCTTTTAAAAACACTATTGAGAATTTTTTTCTTTAATGTACGCCATTCGCTACTATAGAAATGTGGAGCATTATCCTCTTTAAATAATGCAAGGATTTCCGGCTATTGGCGTATAGATCGAAACCTTTTTTTTTTTTCGCTATCTCTGCTTCCTGGATGCGTATTTGAAAAGTTCTTTTTCTTTAGCATAGCTTTTGGGATGAATAATACTTTTTCAACTTTTCCATTATGCAAAATTCCTCCGCTAGCAGACGTAGACTTATATCATGTTTCCTTACGTATTTCGTCTTTTAACTGTCCGATTTGAAAATCTGTTTGTCTCTGATATCCTTGTGCCATGAGAAACCTTTCATGCGCTATTTTTTGTCGCTGGTGGAACTATGTAACTCTTTCTATTTCTGGATGTTTATCGATTGTAGAAACCGGTTGATCTTTTTCCTAACTGGTTCCATTGACTTTCAATAACTTTGATTAATTTAATTCGCCTTAGAATGGATTCAAAAGACGTGCTCATCACAACCGAAAATTGGATCTCATCTTCTTTGTTAAGCCATGCTACCACCAATTCGTCTTGAAAGTGTACCAGAATATTAATGCTTACTAAAGTGGCGATTTCTGCATGTTTTGACGAAACCATGGGTCATTTTATTTTAACTATCAGTGAATGCCTATCAGTCGAGAAGAAATTAGTGTAAAATTTATTGTCCATTTCTAATGGTATCTGTACCACAATTTTTTAAAGGTTTCCGATTGTGCAAGCCTCACTTACCAGCACATCAACTTTTTACAAGCAGAATACGTTGCTCCGGTGAGCAAGAGATCCTAGGCGCTGAATTTGACGAATCGTTTGAGTAGGGCTTAGTTTGAAGACTTCCGTGAGGAAGAGGAATATGTTATGTGCCCATGCCACTGGTGCTGGCTCCCTCCTTTCTCCAGAATCAGTGACCCTAAAGTAGGAGCAAACGCTTCCCTCTTAGTCCTAGATGCTCATAGAGGTATTTGGATGTAGCTGTCAGTTAAAGGTCTGTTTCGTGAAACCACTAGCAATACTTAGTTGTAAATATTGCAATGTAGCGTAAAGTTACATCGTACCCCGGATAGCGTAAATAGGTCGTACCGCAGATATCTTTAATTAAGCACCTAATGGCTTAAACGGCTGGAAAAAATAACTAGTCTTGTACTTACAAATCCAATATATTAATTACGTCCTCCATTCTAGGCGATTACATGCTTAGAGTAGGGGACATCAAATGTAAACAAGTCACATGTGGAATATACATAACTCCACTTTTGTACTCCATTAACAATTGGGTAATATCTGAATACAGTAAACTACTTGTAGCGTACAACACTCCTGAATTCATCTAATTTGACAACAATTTAATGCTTTAACATAAAGGAAGCACAATATTTAACGTGAAAGAATTAAACATTGATAGGTAGGTTAAACTCTCTTAACATCTATCTCCAAAGCAATATAACGAGCTCACAAACTAGACGACTTCTGAAAAGAAAGCATCTTAACCAGAGATCAGTACATCTAACAAAAGGATAAACACATCCAAAATGAGCCAGCCAGTAACGGGGGACAGCTTGATACAAACGTAAACAACATTCTTGTCCGATTCATAAACATCAGTCATTCAACTTTAGACGTGATTTCAGCTTGCCACAAAAGCATCGAGAGAGAAAATGTAAAGTTCAGTTCCGAAATACTTAAGGAGAATGAACCAAAATTTAAATAGATAACAAGAACTAAAGAGTAAAGTTAAAATATACGTCACAGTGTCATGGCAGAGTCTCCAAACGGATCATTTAGATCTTGGTGAAGTAATCCATGCCTGATTCAGATTAATGATTCCAGAGAAGGTAAAGAACCATAACATACGGGAAACGAAACTCATATTTTGCAATGAGACTGAAGCATGGGCTTTCAGTTGTGGTTGAAATTCTAATGCTCTGCTATCGTGGCAGTCGAAGCACTATAGTGCGAGCTCTGTGGAATGCTTTAGTACGTATTAATCTGTTTCTAAAGCACTAATCAAGTTCAGGCTGTTTCGCACATTTATTGCATTAAGTAGCTTCGTTAAGATTCCGTGTAAGACGTAATTTCCGAGTATATCAACTGCAAACAGACTCACAGGTCTCCCAAACACCATTATTACGCAAGCCGCATATCGTATTACGCGGGACAAACTTGAATCGATGGAAAGTGGGTCGTCATGATTGCTTTCTGTCCCGCCTATCGTAGAAATTGCTTAGACATCGTGTTGCGTGTCTGATGTTCTTACGGAATATGACACTTGATCTGATGGGATCATGAACCTATAGATTTTTTTATTGCAATGAGAAAAAAAACAGTAAACCACAAAGGACGAAACAAAAAAGTTAAAGAAAAGAACACTGTTCAACATTTTATTTTCGCAGTGCTGTTGAAGAGCAACATTTTGTTTGCGTTTTTAATAAGTTTATCGAACGCAATTTTGAACGCATGAGATCAAACGCAATGAAAACTGGACGCAAAGATTGAGAACTACAGAGACCATGAAATTCATATCAATCAAACTTCCTTTGCTTTTTATTTCTCTCAAGCGACCAAATCAAAAACCGGGAGATCTAAGTTTTCAGTTCGACGTTAAAAGTGGTTTGAATTTTGTGTGATAAATGAAGTCAAACTAAGGTATTTAATAGACTATATCAAGTGTATTATTAAGACCTTGAGTCCACGATTTTAGCATCGTACTGCTTTTTTTTCAATTTGCTACACAGCTTTTTGCTCGCGCATTTGTAAGTGCAGTGTCGAAATCGTCATTGTGGTGGAGATTTCACCTTGCTTGGTCAGTTCTTCTATTTTTCTTGTAGTCACAGCATAACCACTCCATTTTCCGCGTACATCAAAGAAGAACAGCGAACTGTTGTCCGTTTCATTGAACCTAAATTGTGTCAGGCAGTGGAATTCATCAAAAGCTTTCAGTACGTTGTGGAAACAGTGTTTTGTCACAGTGCAGACTCTACGAATGGATTTCCAAGTTCAAGAATGATCAGAGAAGTCTAATGCTCAAAGGAGTAGCGGGTCTCCTTCTTTCTTATCTACAATTGATGACAATGTTCAACAGTTTCGTGTCATAGTATTGGCTTATAGATGGTGACTATTGATTTAGCGTCAAACCTCAAACAAATTTGTCATGATCCACAGTCTTTGTAGCTAAACCATTCACAGTTCATACAAAATAGGACCTTTTGGTAGATGCTTAATTGATTGCTTATATTCATTTCTGACAGAAGTGGATAAACAATCAATTAAGCATCTACCAACACCTTTTGGGGAGCTATGGAGAAGATGCGAAGCAAACCTTGCATGTCCACTGTTGATGACAACGTTGAAAATCCGGTGCCATGGTATTAGCAAACAGATGGTTATTATTAATGGAGTGTCAAACCATAAGCAAGTCTGTCTGAATCTACAGTCTGTCACTAAAACATCCACAGTGTATGTCTCTAAACCAGAGGTCGTCAACCTTTTAATACCTACCGCCCAATTTTGTATCTTTGTTGATGATAAAATTTTCTTACCGCGCACCGGTGCCGCAGTCACTCAGTTTAGCGTGAGAGCGAAGAAATTTTTAGAGGGGTGGGTTTGTATAAAATATGTACCTACATTTATCTTTTTATTTATACAGTACTTTATGTATGTTTATACATCGATAATTTCAATTTAATGAATTTCTGCATCTCCATCGATACAGCGCCTACTGGTGCGGGAGTTGCTTAAATTGAAGAAAGTGAAAATTAAATGTGAAAACAATGAAGTTCACTGAAATTATCTGTAATTAATGTTTAATGAGATCCTTGAGGTTGATGCTGTGAGACCAAATATTTGATATCTGGTTCGATTTTCGTAAGCAATAAACGAAGGTCTCCTCTTGCGGTGATATTCGGACGGTTTCTCTGTTTGGTGATGATATGATTAACGGCACTAAAGCCTGATGCTACAAGATATGAGGTAGGGAAAGTTATCAATAAATTAAATATCATTTTCCACATATTTGGATACAACGCAAGCATTTTGTTATTTTGCCAGGGTTTTTGGTATCCACCACTATCGAAATTACATTTGCTCTCTTTTTCATATTTAAGTTCTAATAGTTCTTCTTGGCAAGTTATATCACCTCAGCAAATTTTGCAGTAAAAGGATTTATCATCGAGTCATACACCTTTAAGTTCAAAATATCTTTAAAGCGTTTTTCCATATCCAATTTAAATTCGTTGATGTGGCTACTGAATTGTTCAGTCTCCTCTAAAGTTACATCATCTTTTACAGATGAGAACTCGGAAAACTGATGAAATTCTCTCTTCAGAAGATTACGACGGAGAAGATCAAGTTTTCCGATAAATAATGACACAATATTTTTGCAACTGAAATATATCATTCAATTTCTTTTTATATTATTTTGTGAATGATCTACATCATTATTAAAACGTGTTTTGTGTTATCCTCAACACTTTTTATTTACGGATTAATTTGTTTTAATTATTATTTATATTCAAAGTTTAGAGGTGAAATTCAAAAGTCAAATATATTTTAAAAAGCCAAACCCGCGAAGTTGTTAGCAATGCATTCGATATATGACAAAAGAACAAAATTTGTAACAACGGACAAAAAACCCCATCGCCCACCATGAAAACTTGAATAGCCCACTAGTGGGCGGTAGGGCCCAGGTTGACGATCACTGCTCTAAACCATCCACAGTCTATGTCTCAAAATCATCCACTGTCTATGCCTCTAAACCATCCACAGTCTATGTCTCTTAACCATCCACAGTCTATGTCTCTAAACTATCCACAGTCTATGCCTCTAAACCATCCACAATCTATATCTCTAAAATATCCGTATTCTATGTCTCTAAACCATCCACAGTCTATGCCTCTAAACCATCCACAATCTATATCTCTAAACCATCCGTATTCTATGTCTGTAAACCATCCACAGTCTATGTCTCTAAACCATCCACAGTCTATGTCTCTAAACCATGCACAGTCTATGTATACAAACCATTAGTTGCTACACCACACATCTACTTAAACCCACAATGTACCAATGATTCTTCTTGGAAGATATGCTGCCCAGCGAAGCTCGTCTTCGCATTGCTTCTCACACTTCTGAAACCTCACAGCACAAAAGCCTCCAGGAAAGTCCAGACCTCTCCCCCATTTGTAGTCTAGTCTACTGAAATATGCCATAAGACACCGTCGATTTTACCAGACCAAGATGTGAAAGAAGTGGTGTGTGTATCAATGAGAAACTACTGAAGAATTGTATCCTAGCAAGAAGTGAAAGAAGTAAGAATAGCAATGAGAAACTACTGAAGAATGATGTCCTAGCAAGAAGTGAAAGAAGAATAGCAATGAGAGACTACTAAAGAATGATATCCTAGCAAGAAGTGAAAGAAGTAAGAGTAGCAATGAGAAACTACTGAAGAATGATATCTTAGCAAGAAGTGAAGGAAGTAAGAGTAGCAATGAGAAACTACTGAAGAATGATATCCTTGCTAGAAGTGAAAGAAGTAAGAGTACTAGCAATGAGAAACTGCTGAGAAATAATGTCCGAGAAAGTTCTAAGTCTTTCGAATATATTTTATCCATTCACCGCAGGTAATTGATGACTCTTCTTCTTACGTATACATCATGATCGATTTATTGTAGAACGCTTTTGATTTTCATTTTGAGGCTTATCGGCCATCATAAGCCGCTTTGAAAGCTATGAACAGTCGCTCCTTGTCCGTAATTTGGGGCTATATTTTTCGGGAAGTGGGTGGAGTCAGCTCAATAGTGCGGCAGTCACATCCTAATCTTATCAGATGCTCGGGCTAAGACACATCTTAGACGAACGATAAAAATCCATCACCTGTCTTGTATCACGGGGAATCAGAATGTCGTGTAGTGTACAGCTACACGTAATACGTAGTGCGATCAAAATGTTCCTAGACTAGGTAGGTAGCGCGCCAACGGATGGCAGTATGCGTATGCGCGAGCAGCGGTCGAGGGCAGGGACCTTCATGAGTCATTGTGACAAATGGCGTCGTTCTGTGAACATCGGGAGCTGAGCTACACGATATTTGGTGACCTCATGCAGAATACAGCTGCGATTTCGGTACGGACTGCAAACTTGAGCAGCAAGCGATCATCAAATTCTGCGTCAATCTCGCCAAATCGGGAACGGAGACGCATAAAATGATTTGGCAGGCTTATGGCAATGAGTCGTGCGAGGTATTTTGAGTGGCACACGCGCCTCAAGAGAGGTAGAACGGCACTGAAAGACGACGAGAGGTCAGAGCGACCGTCCACGATTGAAACCAGCGAAAATGCGGACAAAATTAGAGAACTGGTGCATGAGGATCGTTGGAAAACCATTCAAGACATTATTACCATCGTCAATGTGTCATACGGGACAGTGCAATAAATTCTGACGTCGGTTTTGGCATGCACCGCATTGATGCAAAGTTTGCGCCAAAGATTCTGAACCCCGAACAGAAGGCGCTCCGTATCGAACTCTATCAAGACCTTTGTTAGCAGGTGGTGAATGATCCAACGTTCCTGTCGCGGGTCATCACTGGGGACGGGACGTGGGTCTACGGTTAAGACCCGGAGACCAAGCAACAGTCGTCGCAGTGGAAGATCCCGGCATCTCCACGACCGAAGAAGGACCGACAGGTCCGGAGAGCAAACAAAAGCGGGCTCATTGTGTTTTTCAACATTCGTGGGGTTGTGCACCGTGAATTCGTCCCCCAGGGCCAGACCTTCACCGCTCGTTTATACTGCGATATTGTGCGGCGTCCTATGGAGGACATTCGCCACAAACGACCTGCATAATGGAGCAGAGTCGTTTTTTGCTCCATCACGAGAATGCAGCAGCTCACAGATCGTTAGCAACAAGCCAATTTTGCAGCCGCAAAAGCATGAATACCCTTCCTCACCAGCCTTACTCTCCAGATTTGACACCCTGCTACTACCTTTCTGTTCCCTAAGATGAAGCTGAAGCTCAAGGGTCGCCGTTTTGAAACCGCAGAAGAGATCCAGCACGAACCACAGACGGTGCTTGACACGATTCGCGAACAGGACTTTGAGGGAGCATTCCAACAGTGGCAAAAACGCTGGCAGAGGTTTATTGCTGCCCAAGAAGACTACTTTGAGGGCGATCATAGCCAGACTTAAGTAACGTAAGTACTTTGTTGTACTGCATATCAGCCTAGTATCGAAACTTTTGATCGGACCTCGTATTGGGCCACCATTTCTGTTCGAAACACACGTCTGCGTCGACTAGGTACTGCGGTGAAGTACACTTCAAGGAGATACAATGCGGTACCACGTAAGCATAAAATGGAGGTCGATAAACGTTCTGTCCAGGTGCTCCTACGCCATTTCTGAAAAAAAGGATTAAACACGGTGGCGAGAGAAATTTGAGTACTTGAAAGGGAGAAACCAGTGAACATGAACAATGCACAAAGTGGTTGTAGCGTTTCAAAGCAAGATATACCAGTCTCGAAGACAAGTCGAGGTCATGAAGTCCAAAGACAACGAACATTGACACCATGGTCGAAGTTATATTCAGCGAACCCCGATACCAGGACACGATAAGCGGCAACTGAGGTGGTGTCTTCCCAGTTCACCATCTACCGTCACCTACATCGTCTTGGTTTCTCCTCATGCCGCCATCGAATCGTTTTAGATAAATTGGCGCCTCAGTAGGCAAAACAACGTGCTGATATCAAATGCGTATTTCATTCTTCGACAGAGATTGCCAATTCTACATTATTTATCCTGTCAAATGCACAGAACGATAGGTTTTGGCGTTGTATTGTCACCATTTTGATGAAAAGTGGAAATTCCTACTTCATGCTATCACTGTAGGCCAGCGGCGGAGGCCAGTACAAGAAGCAGAGCCAGTGGTGCAGAAAAGGCGGTTCGAGAAAAAAGTCATGCTGTGGTTTTGATGAAATTGGGAGGATCCAGTCCACTGGGAACTCACGCTAGACTCTTAGGCTGTGGACGCAAGTTTCTATGCCCAACAACTGCAGCGTGTCCGTGATGCTCTGAGCTGCCGCAGCTCAGCTCCCATCAGCAGTATGCAGGCATTTCTGCCAATGGATGATGCCTCAAGTCATAACTCCAGAGTGTTTTGTCGAGAACAACAGGAATTAGAAGAGGTTTGGGTCCCACCCCACACTTCATACACTTCGCATTTTGCCTCATCAGAACTACGGCCTGTTTTGCTCTATGGCACATTTTCTACAAAAATGGCATTAAGTTCTTCTGTAGTGGATGTGGAATCTTGCATGAAATAGTTTCTGTTTTCGAAAGCTGCCGAGGTATACCGCCGTGGGTTCGTGGCTCTTTTAGAATATTCGCAAAGGACTCAAGGAAAAACGGCCTGTACATTTCGAAATGAGGTGAGCTGGTATACCTTCCTTGCATGATTAAAATTTTCAAGTGCGAATATGATGAACGTTTGGCTCACTTTGGTGTTATCACTATAAAGTGTGTGGATTCGAATTCCGGGTAAGGGCGGATAAAGAATTGTCTTCGCCTTCCCTGAAATTTGAGAATTGGTCGGTCTGGACCGCCAGTCGATCAATCTCCTTTCGAGACAGGCTGAAAGTTTAGTGCTCGTCGAATGGGCAACACCAGCGCTTTGAGTGCTGGTAGAGGGCATCACGTGGAAAGCCACATGCGCGTTTGATTCCGCTGGATGCAGTATTTTTTTATCTATTGCATAGTGAAAATTAGCATCATCATTTTAATCGCCAGTCTTGAGGGTACATTCGAGTAATGTTAATATCAGCATCATTATTTTTGCGTGATTCGGTAAACGCCTACAGAAACCTTATGAATATTGCAGTATGTAAGAAAACTGTCATAAGCAATTTTTTTAATTAATAATTAATACAGACATTTAACGTGGACCAGGAACATCAAACAATGATCTTCGCTCTTTCCACGTTTATAAGTGAGCCACGGAAAAGTTATCATTGGCCGCCACCGGGAGTCGAACCCAGGGTCTTCCAGTTACGCGCCGTATATGCTTCCGCTGCACTACAGCGGCCTCAAATTTCTCCAGACTCACACACGCTAACTGCCAAGCCAATTTGGCAGATTGTTTCTTGGAGCCCCGCACAATGCTGGGGATTCACCAAAGATGGTAAGCAGCAACTGAAGAAATAATTAGAAGGCGAATGATAAATTAATACAGATATTTAACGTGGACCAGGAACATCAAACAATGATCTTCGCTCTTTCCACGTTTATAAGCGAGTCACGGAAAAATTCTAATTGGCCGCCACCGGGAGTCAAACCCAGCGTCTTCCAGTTACGCGCCGGATATGCTTCCGCTACATTTTTGTTGCATACATCAGTTTGCGCAGGATGGAAAGACGTACATGACCATAAAAGAAGTGGCGTCCCTTAACCCTGACTTTTGATCCTATACTCCCTCATAGTGGAAACAGAAATTCACATTCTGGAATATACTTAATGAACCAAAAGCTTCGAAAATTGGTGACACGATTAGAAATGCACTGAAGTTGAGCGTATGACGTGAAAACTACGGAAAATCAGGGTGTATGTTTCATAATAACGTTAATTTAACGGTATGTAGCGCCATCTACATTCTAAATATTCGTTAGGAAGAAATCCAGATCTAAAGATCTAAAAATAAACACTCAGGAAATGCTTATTACCATGACTAAAACAAATACAATGGTACTGCCATGTGGTGGTGTCAGAAAAAATGTAGGTTTTTAGCATCCCCATAAAACCAATGGAAAAACACTAAAAATTCACATTATGACAACATTTTAGATCATGGAAAATTATGAATTTCAGTAGGCTGTAGAAAAACATCCAAACGTCCGTGGAAATCGTGCCAACTGATGAACATCAATCATTTCACTGTTTTCTATACACGATATTAAAAAACGGAGACAGTTGCAAACTAAAAGATGCACTTTATTTACAGCTAAAACCAAGTTAAAGAAAAAAAATTGTAATCCATAACCGTCTTTATTGGTAGTTTCACATTATTTGCATGTCATGTATATTAATTCGAGTGCGCATGCGTGAATTTGAGAGCAGCTCCTTCATGCAGATGCATTGTGGTATGGATCTCCGAGTTTAAAAGATCGGAATCCTACCCATGCGGTTCCCGACGATGGACCCATAGTGGGTCCGAAAAGACCTCGCATGTTCTTTTAACTTGGTTTTAGCTGTAAATAAAGTTCATCTTTTAGTTTGCAACTATCTCCGTTTTTTGTATCGTGTGTAGACAGCAGTGACATGATTGATGTTGTAGAAAAACAGTTATTCAGTTACTTATGGTAATAAGTATTCGCCAGTTGTTTACATTTATGCCTTATTTTCTTCCTAACGAAATTTCAAAATGTAGGTATAAAAACAACAGTTAAATTACAATAACACTGGTCAACAATGAAAATGTTTATGACTTGAAAATACTTATTTCGAATTGATTTCAGTATGTTAAAAACAAATATGACATTTGAAACGCTTAGTTAGCTCTCATGTCCGAGATATAGCACATTTATGATGTTTTATAGGATATGTACATGAAATGAAGCGTGTGGCGCTCCGAGCGGATAATTAAGGTAGTACGCAAAGAAAATATAGGAGTTGGTAAACCTGAGAGCGGGAATGAAGAGTCACTGTAAATAATCTTTTGTTCATTAAGAACTTGTTTTAGTTCGTTGTCTGTTTACAGCTTGCTTGGAGTGAAAGTTATAGTGTCGTTCTTTTCTTTGTTGCAAGTTGATTTTGTGGTCATACTTAACTTGAAAAGCAAGGATGCAACGTGAATGCTTAAACAAATCTTGACAATTTTTGTTATGTTTGTGGTGATGTGACATTTGCAGCCCAGAAACGCCCAATTACTTCACTCGTGAAGATAGCCTACCACCATTATTTTGGTATGAATGTAGGGGATCAAGACAAAACGTGTGCACCTCATGTTTGCTGCAATTCTTGTTCTGTAAATCTACGCAGATGGATCCGTAAAAACGGACGTTCAATGCCCTTTGGCATCTCTGTGATTTAGAGACAGTCAACAAATCATGTAGATAACTACTATTTCTGCATGGTGCCTCCTATTAAGAAAGGTATATCAAGAAAGAGTAAGTTGAGCATGAAATACCCCAACATCCCGTCAGCTATCCGACCAGTGCCACATGGGGACGATCTGCCCGTACCGAACCCACCAGAGGAGTACAGTCTGGACTCAGATGAAGAGCAAGACAGTACGGAGGCGACATCATACCCATGCCCTGAGGCTTCGACATCACAGGATCCTGATTTCGCACCTGAGTCACTGGGTAAGCCACACAGACTTGCCCAAGGTGAACTAAGTGATTTAATTCGAGACCTGGTTCTACCAAAAGACAAAGCCGAGTTTCTAGGTTCTAAGCTCAAACAGTGCAATCTTCTAGAACCTAATGTTAAAGTGTCAGTGTACAGGAGTCGGCAGAAAGATTTGCTCTCATATTTTAAAAAAATGATAATAACCTAGTTGCCTGCTGTGATATGAATAGTTTGATGACATCTTTGAATGTGGAGCACAAGCCACAGAACTGGAGGCTATTCGTAGACTCATCAAAGCTTAGTTAAAAAGCTGTGCTGCTACACAATGGCAATTATTTTCATTCAGTTCCTGTAGGCCATGCTGTCCATATGAAGGAAACATATGCCAATATGAAATTGCTTCTGGAAGCAATTAATTACACAGACCATCATTGGCAGATCTGTGGAGACCTGTAGGCCATGCTGTCCATATGAAGGAAACATATGCCAATATGAAATTGCTTCTGGAAGCAATTAATTACACAGACCATCATTGGCAGATCTGTGGAGACCTGAAGGTGATTGCATTATTGCTGGGCATGCAGTTGGGATACACCAAGTACTGCTGTTTCTTGTGTGAGTGGGACAGTTGAGCTAGATCCTCACACTACAACAGAAAAGACTGGTCTCCAAGGGAAACTCTGCGACCCGGGGAAGAGAATGTCCAGCACAATCCTCTGGTTGATCGAAGCAAAATTCTTCTGCCCCCTTTACACATCAAACTCAGCCTTATGAAGAACTACGTAAAGGGGATACACAAGGATGGAGAGGCTTTCAAGTACCCGAGAGACAAATTTCCACGGCTGAGTGAGGCTAAAGTGAAAGAAGGAATCTTCATTTGTCCTCAAATTCGTGACCTTCTTGTGGATGAAAACTTCGAGCTAGTCCTCCAGGGCAATGAACAACAAGCTTGGGAAGCCTTTAAAAGTGTTGTGCATGGCTTCTGGGGTAACCGAAGAGCTGCAAATTATGTTGAGCCTGTAAACAACCTTCTAGATAAGTATCATCGCTTAGGCTGCAATATGTCCCTCAAAATGCACTTTCTGCACTGTCATCTGGATTTCTTCCCAGAAAACTGCAGTGCGGTGAGTGATGAGCATTGTGAGCGGTTCCACTAAGACATTTCAACAATAAACGAAGACATCAGGGTTGGTGGAACTGTTCTATGCTTGCAGACTGCTGTTGGACATTGACAAGAGATGCCCCTGAACAGGATTACAGGAGACAAGCAAAGAGAAGGCGAACTCCCTATTTCTGTATTTCATGTAGTAATTTCAATTCCTCTATGTTATTGTCGTTTGGTTTATTGCATGTTGTGTGATTTACGATTGATTGAATGAAAATAACGTTCATTTGCATTTTAGCAGTACACTATCTACCAACAAGTAATTGGGCACCCCTGTAATCGACGATATCTGCGGTCCTGATACACGTCACGGCCGCCGCCGTTAAATATCGTGTGGGAAACAACAACGCAAACAGTCGCATGCAAGATGCCACGCAGTTCGGAGCTCTCTGATTTCGAGAAAGGTGTAATCGTCGGGTATCACAGAAATGACCGATCCACACGTGACATATCCAGCTAGTTGAAGTACCCAAAATCGACAGTGGCCTACATGATTGGCAAGTGGAAGATGAGAGGTGACTGTCGGAATGTGCCCCGACCCGGCAGACCCACAAAACTGGGAGTTAGAGACCGACGGATGCTGGCCAGAGAAATTCGAAAGAACCGCACCAAATCGATGGGCCACATCCGCGAGGAGTTTCAGCAGGCATCGGGGAGTGTTCTTTCGATTAATACCATCCGTAAGGAAGCCTATTTGCTCGGTTATCATGGACGTGCTGCCGCCCACAAGCCTTTGATCACCAAGTCCAATAGCGCTGCTCGGCTAACGTGGTGCAAAGAACGTCGACAGTGGACCGTTGAACAGTGGAAACAGGTTACCTGAAGCGACGAATCAAGGTTCACCCTCTACCGTTCGGATGTCAGGGTCTGGGTTTGGCGTCTGCCTGGAGAACGCCTCCTGCCGGAATGTATTGTGCCAACTGTGAAGTTCCGCGGCTGTGGAAATATGCTATGGGGGTGTTTCTCCTGGTATGGCACGGGACCCTTGGTCGCAATTCCTGGTAGGCTCAACGCCGAGACCTACTGCACCATTTTGGATGACCATGCGCTTCCTACGTTGTGCCAGTTTTACGGGGTGGACCCATGTTACTTTCAGGATGACAATGCCACCTGTTATGTTACGAAGTCCACCATGGCTTGGTATGGTGACAATGGGGTTAATCGAAAGGACTGGCCTGCGCAGAGTCCGGACCTTAACCCTATCGAGCACCTCTGGGACGAATTGGAGCGTCGACGTAAGGGGTGCCCCCCTCCTTCCGAAATCGGTGAAGGAACTGACCTATCTTCTCCAAGCCGAGTGGAAGAAAATGCTGCTAGCCGTCGTACAACGCCTGGTTGAGAGTATGCCCCGGAGGGTCGCAGCTGTAATCGCCGCTCGTGGAGGCTCCACCAACTATTGAAGGTGAATAAACTCCGTTTTCCTTTGCTATCACAGGTGTCCAATTACTTGTTGGTAGATAGTGTATAATATAATTCGGTTGAAATTTGCTTTTTGCTATAATTATGCTATATAGACGAATAAGATGTGTATCTCCGAAACTAGAGCTAATAAAAAGAAACTATTATCAGATTTGTTTTCTTCTACCGGAAATTAGTAAAGTTTAACTACTTTCATTAAGGAAACATAAAAAAAGTTTTTTTTTTGTTGAGCAGTGTAATTATTGCGAAAATAAATATTCTGATATTTATTGGTTTCTTCCTCATACGTTAACACTTTGTGCATTTCCTATCGTGTCACAGATCTTCAAAGCTTTTGGTTTATTTGTTATATTCCAGACTGAAAATTTCCCTTTCTTCCATTGGACAGTATAAACTCGAGAGACAGCATTAACTAAACGCATTCTCGAGAAAGTTGATCGAATGAGACAGCTGGTTGCCTCCAATCGAAAATAAACATACTTCGTAAGGTACTCACAGAAGATCTCGCCACGCGCAACAAGGTCGTGAAATTTGTTTCGAGAGTGTTGTCATTTGGACAAAAAGACCGACACCGGCACTTTTCAAGTGACTATTAGAAACGAATGGAAACTGAAACTTTTCTTGAAGAAAAAATAACCGGTGACGAAACCTGGTATTATCAGTACGTTGCGGAAACCAGGAGACGCTAGCATCACCGGCACACCCATCTTCTCCCGTCACACACATATGCAAAAGCGGGGACGCGCGCGCACACACACACACACACACACACACACACACACACAAACTGCCTTTAAAATCAGAAGTGGAAACAACACTCACCTGTTTCTTCGATGTGGGCGGAAATGTTCATACCGAATCTTTGCCTCAGGTTCGGACTAGTAATACAGAATTCTACATGAAACTTTCCATACCACGGGATGCTTCCAGGAAAAAAAGGAAATAAGGCCCGAACCATGAAACAAAGAATCTTGAAACTTTCATCATGACAACCCACCCCAATATTTTTGTTTTTCGATACAGACACGTACACAAAATGCAATTACGGAATATCCCCCTTATTCTCCTGCATTAGCACCATCAGATTCCCAGTTCTTTCTCAACACGTTAAAAGAAAGCGGCACTGAACACACATTGAAGCAGGTAATCAACCAAATTCGAGTTACATTGGCTCCACTTTACGAACAATTTCGGTTTGATCCTGTGATCACCAATATGATATTTCCACGGTAGCTACAACCACGTCTTTAGCTGCCACAGTAACTCTTAATCATTTTATTCCGTGTTGGAACGAAGTCTCTCATCTCGCTTACACCAAATACAAGAAAGACACCTTGTTTACGGAAGCACTTTTTATAGTATGGTTTAACAAATTATGCTGTGACGATGACCTACCTTATGCCCTCCCTTTAACCTGGCAACGTCTTATACGTTCACTGGAACATCCATCGTTAATATGACTTTAATGTTAACCTTAAAATATATGTTTCTTCACATGCACATTACTGTTACCATGGCGACATCACGTGACTATTATAAAGCATATAAGTTGTCACCGCACCACATGTATTCACATTTGGCTTGACAATAGGCACCAAGGGGTGACCCGAAAGATCTCGCCTCATGTAATTTTATCATTTTAACTGTAACATACTGGTTTTAATTGTAGTAAATTTTAATTTCATTTTGCAACTATTGTGTTGTGGTTTTAATCAAGTTTTATCGTTATTTAGACAGCATTACAACCTAATATATTTGTGAATGGTAACACGAATTTTCACACAGAACTTTGGATATTCAAACAGGTATTAACCAAAATTTGCAAAAGCTCTCAGTTGGAAATTTCCAGAACTGTATTGAATTCGGAGAGGGCTGCTGCGAATTATTTAAAAATTTGGTAAGTTCGTCCATTTACACGCCAGTGTCGAAACTCATTCACAGAGAGATATAAGTCATTTCGTACCCTATCACACACTACGGAATGTTTAAGATGTTTAACAATTTTAAACATTCCTTAGTGCAAAATAGCATAAAACGATACAAGATCAAACCGGATCCAGAGAAAGAACTCAGTTCTTTCTCTGGAAGCCACAAAGCATTCCATAATATATGCACATTATTTTCATTGCCATTGAGTCGCTAATTTACTGTTCAGAATGTACTGATTTTGAAAGCAGCTTTGCGCTTCCACACCGCATCGTCACCTTCTCACCATTTATTTATAAAGTAGATAATAAGTATCCACAAAACAATGACGGGACAATTTTTTAATTAAACTGTTCAGAGGTGGGAAAAAGAAAGACACTCCCTAGAGATTGCGTTTTCATTGAAATCCGACTTTGAAAATAACGAAAAATAAATGCAGTGAGAGATCTTTGTCAAAAGCGATTTGCTTTTTGTTCCCATGTCGAATTGTCTGCATTTAAAAATCTGACAAACAGCTGAAAACGCAGATGACATTTTCTTTTCTTTTTCATTAAGAACAGTCTTTACAAACAGTGGATTTTCTTATGAATGGTATAGCAGTGCAGAACAAATGTAATCGTTTTCTCATGTTTTAATGAACAATCCGCGCTTCATCTTTTTTGTTTCTCTGGTAAGAAATATTGCAACAAATTAAACCACACATCACACAAGAGCAAGGTGTATTCAAAATTTTTAAATAATGTCTCTGGTGTGTACATAAATGAGATTAGTGACACGAATAATCACTTCACATAACATTGTAGAAGCATTCACAAAGGACTGGTAGCTACTGTAAAATTAATGATTACCTTTCTATTTGGTTGACATTTTTCTTTCACTCGATAACGAAGATAAGAAAAACATAATATCATTGTTCTCTTGGAGTAAACTCGAAGAATATTTGAAATGTAGATGAGTACACTTGCTCGGTATATTCTCCTGTGGAATATTTCATTTCTACTTGAAGATAAGTTCTTTTCTTTCATTCTGTTTGCTAAAGAATATTAGACAACGAAAAACGGTGACTTTATGCTACGGAAACATCTAAACAAAACTGTTCCACTCCTTATCCATTCATTTATTGCGCTTTCAAGAAGCTGGAAATGTTCCAACACAGAGTCTAAATATTTTATTTACAGTTCCTAAACGTTGCTGCGAAATGTTAGGAAATAACTCCTCAGTTTGACTCTGTGTTTAATAATCACAGTGAGCAACTCGATGTGCTACAAGCGTCCCTAATTTAGAGCCACAGGTTTTAAAGAAAAGAGAGAGCCAGTTTCGTAAGACAAACTACACCATCACCCGGGATTCGAACCCGGACGCATCTCGGACGAAGAATTAGAAGCCAATTCTTCGTAGCACTTGTACACCGGGGGCGTCTTAACGTAATGCGTAGAGCACTTTTACAGGAATTTTAAGGTACCTTTTATACAAATGCCCGATATTAGTTTCTGAACAAATCGGAAACAAGCATTACGCATCCTTAGTGCAACCCAGACAGATAGGAGGAAAAGAAACTCATGAAACAGGGAAAATAAATAGTGGAGGACATCATGATAAATGTAAAGACTCTCAAGTTCCATATTAAAGTTTTAGAACAAGACGGAAACATGCATTACGCATGCTTAGTGTAACCAAGACAAATAGGCGGAAAACAAACTCATGAACCAGGAAAAAGAAACAGTGGATGAATTTTTATTTTTGTTTTTTTTTATTGGAGGTTTAAAGATCACCGTGAGCAACTCAATGAGCTATAAGCATTCGGTCGTCCCTAATTTAGGGTACTGGTTCCTGGGAAGGGAGAAAGCCAGTGCCGTAAGACAAACACAACATCCATACTTCACCGGGATTCAAACCCGAACCAGTTTCGGACGATCGATCAGAGGCCATCGCTTAGACCACTGCGACACCGGGGCGGCTTGGATGACATCATAATCAATATAAAGACCTTAAGTTCCAACTAAGATCAATGTGAAGACACGCTGCAATTAAGATCAATGTGAAGACCCTATAAGTTTCAATTAAGATTAATGTAAATACCTTCAAGTTTTAATGAAGATCAATGTAAATACTCTGAAGTTTTAACAAAGATCAATGTAAAGACCCTCAAGTTCTATGTTAAAGTTTTAGAACAAGATAGAAACACGCATTGCGAATGTTTAGTGTAATCAAGCCGGATAGAAGGAAAAGAAACACATGGACTAGGAAAAAAGAAACAGTGGATGACATGATGATCAATATAAAGACCCACAAGTTCCAATGGGCTGGATATATCTCTAGAACAACTGACTACCGTTGCACAACTGAAATACTAGGTGAATACTAATTGATAGGCAATCCCCAGAAAAAAACACCTGTTAAATAGTCAGATGGAATTCGAAAGCAAGCCGGAGTCGCAGGGCAGGGAATTGCTTAAAACAGAGTTGTAGAAACAAACGACGAAAACCATAAAAAACTTTTGTTCTTTAACACCTACGACTCATTGAGCATTTTGATAGGGAGGGGAAATGGAAAAAAATATAGAAGCTGGGGAACAGAGTACCCTGAAGGGAAAGAGCCCATAAAAAAGTAAAATAATATTCGAGTTTTCGGAGTACAGTGAAATCTGTGAAAAACGAAATCAGCCAAAGCGGGACGTTTCGTGTTGCATGGATGTAATCACCAATAAAAACAACGCATAACAGACCTTCATTTGGTTGCCACCTGCAAGACGCTGCCAAAAGCAGTCATTTTTGAAAAATATACATAGCATAAATACCTGCATTTCACGGTCATCAACAAGCAGAACTTGGAGAAAAATCTTGCTTAAGAAGTTCTAGAAAGACAGTGAGCATATCGTGGGTTTAAAAATATAAAACACCAGTCGCGTTTTCTCCCTCTTTCAGCACTAATCGCTAAATTTTAAATGGTGGGCTGTTCTTGGGTTTCTGTTAAGTTTTTAAAATTTCTTTTGCAGAGGGTATGGTTTTCTGTTAATTAGGTTACGCAAGTTCGATCTTTATTTGTGCTAACGAAGAGCGTGAAGCCCTTGGATGACTTCTTCCCCTCATCCAAACAAACCTAGCCTTCTAATGTAATGACGAGGTTGTTTGAACGTGCTTAATGGTACGCTCCAGATGACAAAAGAACATATCACTGACTTTAAGGAAGAAAAAGGAGGGAGCGCGTGCAAATGGCTTCAAAGTTCAACCGTGGTAGTGTTGCTGTTGCGTTTGGACTTTCCTTACCTTCCATTTCTCCGGGGAAACATATGGTATGAATGCCCGATTTGCGTCAACGTACGTATGCTCCGAACATCTTACCCATTCGTAACTCTTACTCTGGATCTTAGTGAGGGATTTAGTGAATAACACTGCTACATTAAAAAAAGTAAGGAAGAAGAACGAACAAGCACTTCATAGCAGGCTATATTGAAAGGAAAGTCTTTTCTATTTTATTTCCAAAAAGGAAAGTCTTTTTTATTTATTTTCAAGTGTGGATGAGAGACACTTCGCAAATTTAACTCCTTTATTGGCGGTCACCTATAAAGACTGTCATGCTTCACAGAACCGTGAATGACTTTGATAGACAGGTATCACTGTATGCGGTTTCCCGTGAAGTGCGTGAATTTATAAGCTGCCATTACCTTAGGTGTCACTGGCATCTTACTTCGCTATGACTTGAGGATATCGAAAAAGAAGAAAAAGGAAAAGAGAGGAGGGCACCTCAGAGAAAAATTAAAAGGGCCAAAATTACTACATGAAGCACCAAGATTTACACCCTTGGCCCTTAAAAGGGCTGTTTTTTTAATCTTCCAAATTACACGCCGACTGCTAAGTGAACTATCTCCGTCCAGTTTGCATAGAAGCTTAATTATTTTTGGCTGGCAGTTCCAAACGTAAGTGCAGGCATTTTCCGAAATTTTGGACTTAGGTCTTTTTTTTTCATTTACAAAAAGAAAAAGAGTTGTGAAATAGATTTTGCGAGACTTATTTACATTCAGAAATGGATTGAGAGGTGTTGATTATGGTAAATCACACTATTTTCGAAAAGTATGGGATAATTTAGCAACATATTATTACATGAAGCAAAGAACATATAACCATGTTCTATGAACACGATGTATGTGACATTATGAAAAAGAAGGTATGTGTAGCAGATCTCACTGACTGCCACGTGCAATTTCAACTAAAATAGTATGAAGGCTAGAGCACAATGGATTCTAAAAATGGTATATTGCCAGAGATGAGTTCATCAAGGATTAAACTTCCCATAGTCAGGAACGTGCCAAGCTGGGGTTCAACAGGTGCTGAGCACCCGGGCGCCAGATTCCGGGGGCGGAAGGACCCACAATCAATTTTTTCGGTTGATACATTAATATCAGTGACGTGGGAGGAGTTATGGAAACGTTATACTCTGAGAAATCGTAATGCTAAGTGGAACGTTTAATTTTTTAGTAAAAATAACTCGTTTATAATTCAACAGAAAACGGCTTGAAATCAGAGAATAATTTTTACTGTTTTGTTCAGTAACAGATATCGCGGGCAAAGTACAGAAAATTCTTTTCCAAATTTTTTTTTAAATCTTGAAGATTTCAGCATTTATGAATGCGGGGCCAGCGCTATGACAAATGGGGCAAATATGTAGGAAAAACACAATGGACTTCAAAAAACATAATTTGTCGACTTAAGACCCTACGCATTTCATGTACTTTGAGCGGCTCATACTTTAAATCTGGTCGTAAATGACGGCGAAAAAATTTCCCGACAGATTGTGAACATTTTCAGCATTGTTCAAGAAATATATGCTTACTTTTCTGAATTACCTTATCGTTGGCAAATTTTCAAGAAAGAGCTTCCAGCGTTGACCGTAAAACAGGTTGGGAAAATATTGTAGGATCGATGCAATACGGGTAACGAGCACTGGGGTACAATTTCGATGTATTCCACAATATTAGATATTTTGGTTAGAATAGTTAAAGATACGACCGTCATGTTTAATATTATATGTACATACATCATCATCCTCCTCAACCATTATCAATTTTCTGCTACATGAAGATCTCCCCAGGTTTCTTTCACAGCGGTCTGTCTTGGAACAGTCTTCTCCATCTCACTCCCGCATGCTTTCGAATTTCATCTACACATCTCCCACGCGGTCTTCTTTTGGGTCTTTTCCTATCCCTTGGAATCCAGTCTAACATTTCTCTTGTTCTTCGATGATCCGTTCTCTGCCGCCCCGGTGGCGCAGTGGTCTAAGGCGATGGCTTCTGATCATTCGTCCGAAAGGGGTCCGGGTTCAAATCCCGGTGAGGCATGGATGTTGTGTTTGTCTTACGGAACTGACTCTCTCCCTTCCCTGGAACCAGTGACCCTAAATTAGGGACGGGCGACTGCTTATAGCCCATTGAGTTGCTCACGGTGGTCGTTAAACCTCAAATCAAAAAAAAAAAAAAAAATCCGTTCTCTGTGGGCGTGGCGAATGTCCAGCCCATTGCTCGTTCGTGACAGACGTAGTGTTGGAGGCTAATATATTTAATACATTTTAGTGTGGAATACCTCGTCCCTCACTCACATGTTGCATGGCCCGGCTGTCTAAAGGTACTGTGTACGTTTTGAGCTACTTTTCTAACGTTATCGTCCTCGTATTAGTTCATATTCATCCGTTTTCTTATCGTTTGCTCGTTTGTTTACGTTTGGAAGCTACCAACATGGCGGCTTCCGGTATTTCCTTATCATCTGTGGGCGTGGCGAATGCACGTCACGTCACACTTCCCACGTCCATGGAAGTTAACATACTCTCGTCCTCACATGTGTCTGCTCAGATGCCTTCCCAGCTTTCTAGTACTCCTGCTCCGGCGCCTTCACTGGAATTGGCTGCGCTTTCTTCTTCAGCCTGCATCTGCTTCGGTGCCCTCCCTGGGTACTACTGATTCTACTGCCTTGCCTTCGGCCTGTGCTTCTCTTCCCTCACAGCCTTCTGTGCCTGCCGGTTCTGAACAGACTTCTCTTCCGAGGATGTCATTTTCTTCTACAGTGCAACGAGGCTCTACTTCTACGTCCGATTCCTCTCAACCTGATGGTCTTTTGCAATCAACACCTATTATTCAGGTATACAACACCAAGGTGTAGGTAACGATAGATGACAATTCGCAGATTAGCCGTGAGTACCATAACCTCCAGGATAGAGGTGTGCTCCTTCATGCCTTACCAAATACTCCATTGCCACGCTACATGGAAACCCTCTCTGGACATGTGTCGTCTGCGTCCATTGCTGGAATTTCCCGTTCTCCTCGGGGTATCACGGTACAGTTCAATCACAAGAAGGATGCTGACTTTTTGCTTGTACACAGACTTTCAATTGGGACAAAACATCTCATCCCTTCGCCCCTTTCCAAGTGACCGGTGAACATCACGTTCTATCCTGTTCCACAGAAAGAGCCTAATACTGCACTTTCTCTCCTTGACAGTCATGTTTGGAAAATTGTTGGCAAGGTTCGACGCCTCTCTGACGCTCCCCGCGGAACTCGATTTGCACATGCTACAGGACCACGCCGTCAGTTATTGGTCGTCTTTCCCACTGAGAAAGCCTTGGCAGATTGCCCTACAGAAGCTACTGTAGAAATTGACTCACGAACGTACAGTTTCATGGTTTTCACCACTCACTATTGTACACACACTGTTTAACACAGGATCATACCACTGCCTCCTGTGAACGCTTTCAACATGGACGTTTATCAAGTTCGCATCCCACTGCTCACCATAGTGGTCTTTCTACGATCCCCACTACCGGTAGTTTGCCTGACGAGACCTCTTCGTTTCTCTATCAGACGAACATTTCAGTCACGGACAATGCTGCCTTTCCTCCTCTCTTGACTCATATGATTGTTCATCCACCTTCAAGATAGGCAGAGATGTCTCCTACTACAGATGTGTCTACAGTGGAGTTTTCCGATCCGGGTGTGTTGATTGGTGGTTTGGCAGATCGGCCGTCTGGCGCTTCTCCTAGCCTCTCGGATATCGGATCTCTAATTCCAACCTTGTCTACAATACCCTTGTTGCCACGTCTTCATGAAGCCTCGGCTGTTGTACCAGTCTCCACTGAGGCTGCTCTGCTACGTACTGTGTCATCGGCGACATTGGTTTCTTGTCTCCTGACTCGGGAGGTGAGCCTGATCCACTAATGGACACATCCGCCTCAGCTTCTTCTTCGAAGCGTATTGGAACTCCCAAAGGCGCTGTAAAACAGAAAAAGTTAAAACAACTTTCTGTGCCTCTTCCTGAGGATTTATCTAGTGTCCCAGATGTTTCCGGTTCCGGTGTTTCTCCACTTGAAGATTCTTCAAACAGTATGCTTCTCAGCTCAGGTCCTGTTAATCCTCTCTATGATGCTGAGGTTCTAGAGGCAGTTGATACGTTTCCTCCAGTTCCTGGACCACTGTCCAAACAACAACTTTTAGGCTTTTTTCAACCTGCACGTACGGTTGTTTGTTCTGAAGAATTTCTCCACTCACCTGATCTGGACCTGTTTGCAGCGGTAACGCAATTCGAAGCTTATGTGTCATTTGTTAAATCTCTGTGTGCCACCGATTCTCGGTATCAGGCTTTTTTGAGAAGGTACACGCGCCGTCTCACCCCCTTGAAGGAGCTCGCTGAGAAGCATATATGTGGTACCTCACTTCCTCTTACCGATGACCGTTAGCTCTCTTCCCCAAACCGATCACTTTTTGTTCTCTCAATGCTAGGGGATTTGCGAACCCGTTCGCAAATTCTTTGGTTTTTGCAGACTTACTGCCTGTTGATTCTGATGTTTTATTTATTCAGGAAACAAATTGCATACCCGTTACACCATTTCATCGTTGGCGCCAGTGGCCGTATAGGTTCTTTCATTGCTTTTCCACCCGTCCCGGAAACGGCGTATCCACTGGAATTCATCAACGCCTTTACCCAGCTATGTCATCAATTGTCGAAGTCGCGAAGACTGAGGGAGTTTTCTTGTATATCTCCTTTCGCCTCGGGGCCTTGGGTGTTCATCTTCTTAACATTCATATATCGAAGCGAAATGACGTTGCACTTTCCCTCTTAGACTCCATCTTTGTGCATCTTGCCACGGTAGCCCCCTCTGATATTGTCTTCTTTGGTGGTGATTTCAATTGCACGTTGTACCGTACTCATGATAGGTCACACTGTGTCGAATCTCGTTTTTCTCTTGTTCAGGTTTTATCAGACCTTCTGTCCCACAACAACCTAGTTGATGCTTTCCGTTTCCTTCATTCTTCTGTCTGTGATTTTACCTCGTATTCTTCCAATTCTGCTTCTTTGGCCGAAGCACGACTTGATCGGTTTTACATTTCATCCCATTTTAGTACACACCTTCATGCTGCGTCACACAATCCGTGTGTTTCGTTTGATCATTCCATTTGCATTCTTTCTGTATTTCTTAATGTTGCTTTCAAACCGTTCTTCAGGTTATGGTCTCTTCCTATTTCGTTCCATACTGATTCAGATTTTTGTTCCCATTTATCAGCCTATCTTCAGGCCGCTGAAATTGATCTTCAATCTACCTCGGACCCTGTGTCGGAATGGATCTCCGTTAACACAACATTAGTTGCTTTCTGCAAGAGATTTTCTCTTTCCACTCACCTCTCGGAATTCACGACCGTTGATCGCCTTCGTCTTGAGTTAGCTTGTGTTTCACCTACGTCTGCCGCCTATCAAACACGGTGCTCGGCTCTCCGGGGCCTTCTTCAAAGCCAGGCGTCGCAAGCTCTTGTTCGCCTTAATGAACAGCATGTTTCTTTAGACATCCAGGATGCGTTTGCCTTCCTTGAGTTTGAGAGGGACGTCCTTTCTTCTCCTTCGCTCACACATTTAACCCTTCCTGATTGCTCTGTCTTCGACGATCACTCTCGGCTTTCCCCTTTTCTCCCTTCTCATTTTACTGAACATTTCTCTTCTTCATCTTCGACTCCTGATCCATCCTCCACTCTCTTCACTGGCCTTCCTCAAGTTCCGTCTCATCTTCATTCTTCTCTCCTTGCCCCAATTACTCTCCCGGAATTATCTTCAGCTCTTTTCTCTTTAAACTCTCAGTCTGCCCCCGGTTTAGATGGTATACCAGTTGCATTCTATCGTACTTTTCTACCTATGCTCTCTCCCTTTCTTCTAGCTTGCTGTAACAATCTTCTATTTCGCTCTGATTTCCCTTCATCTTTTACAGTTGCCGTCGTTCGTCTTCTCCCGAAGAAAGGGTGTCTCTTCAATATAGACAATTGGCATTTTATTAGCATCTTGAACAGCGATTACAAGCTTTTTCTAAGATTCTTTCTCATCGTTTGAATGGCATACTGCCAGACATTATTCATTCGGACCAAATGTATACAATTCCAGGACGTTCTGTTAAATCAACACTACATCTTCTTCGAAACCTTCTAGTACTTTCTGATCGACAGGTTGAGCACCTGGTCTTGTTCTCGTTGGATCAGCGCCAGGCGTTTGACCGTGTCTCTCATGCCTACCTTTTTCGGGTGCTCCTTTCATTTGGTACTCCTCATAATTTTTGCAGACTTCTTTTAAACCTTTATCGTAGTTTTTTTCTCCATGTTCGTACTTACTCATTTTTAACGAGCTCCATTCCTTTTGCTACTGGAATTCGTCAGGGGTGTCCCCTTTCCGGGCAGTTGTTTGCTTTGGCGTTTGTGCCGTTGTTGTGCCAAATCCGTTCTGTTTTTGCTCACTCGCCTCGTTTGTTAATACCGAAATCTCGTCATTTTTCTTCTGTTCTGGTTGCGCATGCAGACGATCTGACAGTACTCATCCGAGCGCAGTCCGGTTTCTCGACCCTGGAATCTGTTTATTCTCACTATGCACAAGTTTCCGGCGCTGCGCTGAACAGAGACAAGAGCACCGGGCTCTGGTGCGGTGCGTGGCAAGCACACCCTCATCGCCCCTGGGGAGCCTCTTGGTCTAGGACAACGCAGCAGTTTCTTGGTGTAGTTCTTCATGATCTCCAAAAATTATCTAATGTTTTAGCCCGCTGGAGTCGTGCTAAGGCCTTATTGTCGTATTGGAGTAAAGCCCGGGTTGTCTCTACGTTTCTTCTCCCTTTATTGACATATACATGGTCTACACAAGCGGCTCCTTCTTTTTTTCTTCGTAAAATTCATTCAGCCATCACCCGCTTGATGTGGCATCGGCAGGCTTGGGTGTCTATACGGACGCTCACGCTTCCAGTGTCTCATGGAGCGGTGGCACTTCCTGATGCCTATCTCCGATATCATACTACTCACCTTGTTTCCATTTTTTCGCTTTATTGCTCTGTTCCCTCTGCTGCTATTAGTTCTGTTGATGTCATTCTTAGTCCTCGTAACCCAGTAATAATGTTTGCGACGCTTCTCCTTATGCATCGTTTGCCTCTGTTGCCCAAACGTTTTTCGGAGGTGTATAGGGAATTTCTTGATTTGGGGCGAGAGTTAACCCCGGTTCATCTTCCTCTTTCGGGCCTCCTTGAATTGTTAAATGAACCACTCTTCTACTCTTCCGTTTTGAATCAGTCGGATTCTTCATATTTTTGTTTTCCCTCCTGGATTCGGGAGGGTGTTTTTGTAGTCAAGCAATTTGTCACCCTGACTCTTCGTTGGCATTCTCTCTCACAAATTTCTGTTGCTCTAGCATTTCCGGTTTCTCCTTCTTCAACGCGCTCTTCGTAGGTCATTTCTCGATATAGCATCTGATGATGGACTTGTTGCTTGCGTGTCCGCCTCTCTTGCTTTACCTTTTTTGTTTTCACTCTCTGGTTTTTCCTATCTCCTTCATTCCGTCACTTCTCGCTGTCTTTACCGTCATCTTCTTCTTCATAATACTCCGCCGTTACCTATTTCCTCTCTTCCAGCATCTTCATTTTCAGCCAATTGGCGTGTTCTGCACCTTACTCTTAGTTTACCGCTGGAGAAAGATTAGATGTGCAGTGGCAATTTCTCCACGATTGACTCCGCACTCCAGCCATTCTCCATCGTCAGAGGATTCTTTCTAATCCTTTTTGCCCCTTTTTTGTGGCCAATTCGGGGATTTTCTACATTATTATAATACCTTATAACGAAGTAAATTTCTTCGTCATTTTTGTCCACGCCGGGGTTTCAACCCGAGTCCGCTTATTCCGGAACAAGTCGCTCTACCAACTGAGCTACGCAGACGTTCATTCTGACTGCTATCTGCCTTTATGTCGTGTGCGTCTTGCTGGCAGGTACGTCACATCTCGCCCCCCCCCGAAAGAGGGCCGGGGACACGGCCCACGGGTCAGCTATGACCATGAATCGTTGCAGGCAGCCACGCGCTGCAGAACGTGCACTTGAAAACTCCCAGTCAATCTAGTGTGTGGAATGCAACATCACACACTTTTGTTTTTTGAAGCGCTGGAGAAGGGATTCTCTTATTTTTCCTCTCTCGAGGTGTGGAAAGAACATCACACCAATGCGAGATTTTATACGGTCAGGTCACCCGGGAAGTTCGGGCGCCATTATAACGAAGTAAATTTCTCCGTCATTTTTGTCCACGCCGGGGTTCGAACCCGAGTCCTCTTATTCCGGAACAAGTCGCTCTACCGACTGATCTACACAGACGTTCATTCTGACTGCTATCTGCCTTTATGTCGTGTGCGTCTTGCTGGCATGTACGTCACAACCTGCGATATCCTACAGTCATTGTTTACTCTCATCCATCAGATCGTTTCACTTTCCTGTTGCACTCTCCACACTTTACATGATTTCAACTATCTTCTTCCTCGATGAAGCATTACGCCTCACCGACTTTCCATTTGTTCCTATCTTTTCGTTCTTGCTAAATCTGTTATTTATGCTTACCACCTCTCGATTCGTTTTCTGGGCTCTCATTCATCTGTTTCGGAGGCTCAATCACGTTTGGTCATGGATTTTCGTACCGCCCTTTTATCTCGCCTTACAACTGAGTATCTTTCAGCATCGACTCACGGTTCCTCGGCGACGTTTTCCACCTAGTGGTAGCCTGGATCTTTCTGGTTTCGCATTGATTCCTCCACGGTCTTGTTACTTGTGTTATCTCACCGTTATCCTATCTCGCGTATTGCTCTGCTGTTTCCTGAATTAGGGCCATGCATCTTAAATTTGCTATATTGTGTGTTTTTACTCTGTTTCACAAGTAATGTATTTTAATTTTGCTATAATTGTGTGTTCCGGCTGTGTTTCACAAGTAATGTATTTTCAATTTGCTTTAATTGTGTGTTTTGCTGTGTTTTCACTAATAATCCGTCTCGTTACTTGTGTGATCTTCCCAGTTTCTCATTATTACCTATTATCTTATCTGTTGTTTCCTGAATTTGTGCCTTGTATTTAAATTTCCTATAATTGTGAGTGTTTGCTGTGTTAGTGCTTTCCTCTATCGCGGATTACTATAGTGGTACACTTGTTACCTTTGTTATTTTTATAATCTTGATGAGTTACTAAATAATGTATCGCGCTCTAACCACATTACAGTTCCGTTCGGTTGATATACTTGTGCAAATGTGTTTTTTCATATCGTTTGACATGCCGTTATGCCATTTATTGTTCGTGTGCATATTCATTTCCTTTCTGCGTAACTTTGTGCTGCATCGTGGATAGATATACATTGCCGCACTTTTGTTTTTTGTACTGCATTTTCAATGAATCTCCTATGTTTGTATTTCGTTATAGCAATAAACTGGGTACCATTTTGGTATCCACAGTTACCATTACCATTACCATTTCAGGGATTTTACTCTGATCATGATGTCTCCACTCTTATCATTTTCCTTACGCACGGGTTCCTCATCTTTCCTTGCTTAGTTATACACTGCTGGACAATTGCTAAGGACGGATGATAAACGGCTATATAGCGCATAAAACCGTAAGTGTGGTTGGATGCCAAGTGAAATAAAATAATGTCAGAATGCCAAGACATTACAAGAAAGACAATTTATTGTGCTCTGAAATTCAGAAGGCTTTGGAACGTGTTCAAGGGACAAACAGGCCATTTTGTGCAGAATACGTAAACGTGAAAAAATGCAATTACCGTTCGCAGGCGTTCCAGCGTAAGATGTCAATACGGGATATGGCCACCATGGAGGGCGATGCAAGATTCCACACGTCGTGTCATGCTTTGCACAACATTATCAAGCAGCTGTTGGGGTAATTTATCCCATTCCTCTGTCAGTGCACGGATGAGGGTGTCCTTGTTTATTATAGGGCATTGGCGACCAGCAAGACTCCTCCCCAAAGCATCCCACACATTTTCAATGGGATTCAGATCTGGAGAACGTGCTGGCCATACGAGGCGTTAAATATCCTCGCTCTCAAGACACTCCCGGACAGCGACTGTTCGATGACATGTTGCGTTGTCGTCCATGAAAATGAATCTATCACCAACAGCACCACGGAACATGCGTACATGAGGTAGCAGAACATCATTAATGTATCGTTGGCCAGTCATAGTCACAGTTGGAAGCACATAGAGGGACGTACGGCCATTGATCATGATGCCAGCCCATACCATGACACTACATGTCGGATATCGGTCCCTTTTCTGTATGTTTTCTGGACAATATGCAGTACCACTATCACGCCAGATCAGTTGTCGTCGATAATCAGACGATAGACTGTATCTACTCTCATCTGAGAAGAGGACAGCAGACCAGTCGTTATCAGTCCAATTGCGATGTTGATGGCACCATTGTAAACGGGCGTCTGGACAATGGGATGCACACAACAGGACGGCGGGCGTATAGTCCTCCTTCACGCAAACGTCTGGCGACAGTTTTTCGGGAGATCCGCTTGCCAGTAGCAGCCATAAACTGATTTGGTACCTTACTAGCTGTGCTGCACCGGTGTCTTTTTTCTTGATAGCACTATGTACCGATCTTCTGCAGGTGTCGTACTGCGAACACGACCTCCTCCGTGACGTTTGCTACACTCTCCATTTGTTTGAAATGATTTCCAAAGCCTTGAAACAACACTGTGGCTGACGTCGAACTCCCTGGCAACATCTGTTATTTTTCGCCCTTCTTCAATATTGCAAATAATACGGCCACGCGTAAAATCATCTAGGTGATGTCGGAAAGACATACTGAAAACTGCAAGATCATCAATTGATTCTTTCCCTTTCAACTTTGCGTTTGAACAACAACGGTCAATACGCGTCAAATCCTTTATATTTCTTATCAGCGCTATGACTTCATGAACAAGTTCGGCAATCCAAAATTTGCATACGCACAACACGTCTTACTGTATCCCGCACTTATGCTAATTTCCACATTTTCCTGCCTTCCATTTTATGGTTGCTATAGTTGCTATTGTCATCCGTCTTTAGCAATTGTCCGGCAGTGTATATACTGTGTGTGTATCCATCGTGAAGCTGTAATATGTTTATCATCGTACATGACGAAACTTTTGTTTACCGGTAATGCAAACATTTGTGTAAATTGACAGAGAGAGAGAGAGAGAGAGAAGAAGCTGGTTTCTTGAATTATTCGTAGCGTCATCTGAACTAGAGTCTTACAGATTTTTTTTCTTCAGTTTTATATGAGACAGTAGTGTTTTATGGAAAATCTCAATTTATCGGAAATAGAAAATAATGTTGCTAAAGATATTTATTTCATGTAAAAATGAATAAAAATTGAAAAATATTCACGTAAAGGGGGTGGAAAACCTGGACTTGCACCCGGGCGGCAAATGCCCTTGGTAGTAGGTAGTAGCCCATAGTAGTACGAAACATTGCTCAAAAGCTGAAGTGTCTTCGATTCGAAAACTTAGGTAATATCACAGTAAAACGTCTACGGATTCTAACGCTTACTGTCAAATAGGTTCATCAACATACAGAAGTGAGGGGTCAGAGTAGAAACAATACAGTTAACGTTAGATGTATTAAGTGTCCGGGGGCGATTTACGGCTGTCATCTCCACAAGAGCATGAATTATCGACACAGTGTTTGAACTGCAAA
The DNA here is from genome assembly GCA_039090855.1 of Macrothele yani. Classification (NCBI taxonomy): domain Eukaryota; kingdom Metazoa; phylum Arthropoda; class Arachnida; order Araneae; family Macrothelidae; genus Macrothele; species Macrothele yani. Next base: position 99,211,539 of record CM077011.1, read on the forward strand.
AAAATGTAGGGCCTTTTACAAACCGCGAGCGTTGGGTTGCCGAAAAACGTCGAGGCTAGTCAACGTAGAATCTTAGGGTAAAAATTGGTTTAAAGGAATTGAAGTTACATCTCAACCTCAAACTTTTTTTTCATCTATAATATAGCAAAAAATAGCATTAGTTAAAGAAATATTTAAGAGACACCAAAACTAATAGCGTGTAGATAATTCTTATATATGTTTTTGCAAACATCATGGGCCTTATGCAGGCAGCTAAATCTGTGCACTTAGTCATTAGCATTTATTTTCAAGTTATCACTAAGAAATTGGCCAAAAAATATCATATCAACTAGATTTAATCTTTGAAATTATAGATGTGCATAACTTCTGCACATGCCGCACACGTGGCCGAGTAGTCTAAGGCTCAGGCATCTGATGAGTCATCCGAGATGGCGATTCCGAGATGAGTCATGGGTGTTGATGAGTCATGCGTTGGCTCTCTTTCTTCCTTGGAACCAGTCCTCTTAAATTCGGATCGGTCGACCGCTAATAGCCATTCCAGTTGTTCGTCAGGATCATTAACCCCCGAAAAAAGATTCGGTAAGTTTCATTACTTTCTTTGCTGCATACTCCTAATATTCTGCAATATGATGGGTCGAAAGACTGGGGAATATCTTTTACATAATTTAATCTTCATCACGAAGGATTTAGAAAGCGCAAGTCATTTCATGTAGGAAAACGATAAATTCAAACATAACAAAATTAAGCTCGAAAGCAAGAGTTTCTCTGGTGCAATTGGGGTTTGGCATTTAAAGGTTAAAGCAGCTGTTAGAGTAAAGTTACCGATTTGCGTATGCTCAACGCATTAGGATAGCTTTCCTTAAGATATTAAGGAGAAACATTTTCGTGCATAGTTAAGTTCGCGGTTGGCAAATAACACCACTACACTTCTGAGTGAAGAATATGGCTACCGCCTGGAGTTAATGGAGGGGGGCTTTGCCACTATATAGAGCACTGGTGAATTACACTGACGGAAAAAAATCCCAACACCAAGAAGGGTTTGTGTTAGATAAACGACAGTTGGTAGGCGGTGAGAGTACATCTGTAAGATGACGTCTACGCAAATTTCGCGCTCGGCACATACGTGTAGCACTATTAGCGCCCCTCGGAACATGCGAAGCAGGTTTGCTGTAAATACGCGCTGTAACGTTCGTGAGCATTAGTTATCGTTGAGATTCGACGTAGTGTGTTAATGTTAGTCAAGAATGCCTTTAAGAAGACGAAGAAGCCATTATCAACAGCTCACGGAGTTTGAACGAGGTCGTGTAATAGGACTACCAGAAGGTGGATTTTCTTTCCGCAATTTTGCAGAACGACTTGGCAGGAATGTAGCCACTGTGCATGATTATTGGCAGCGGTGGTCAAATGAAGGTACTGCCTCAAGAAGACCGGGTGCCGGCTGGCCACGTGGCACTACTGAGAGGAAAGACCGCCGTGTACGGCGTATGGCCGTGGCGTATCGTACCGCGTTTGCGGCAGCAATTCGAGCTGCAGTTGCCACTACAGTGACACAAAGAACTGTTACAAATCGGTTACTTGAAGGACAGCTCCGAGCCAGACGCCCTGTAACGTACATTCCACTTACTCCAAACCACTGCCGTTTGCGACGTCAGTGGTGTCAAGCTAGAGCTCATTGAAGGACGGAGTGGAAATCTGTTGTGTTTTCTGATGAAAGCCGGTTCTGCCTGGGTGCCAGTGATGGCCGTGTGTTGGTTAGAAGGAGGCCAGGTGAGCGCCTGCAACCAACCTGCCTGCGGCCGAGACATACTGGACCTACAACTGGAGTTATGGTCTGGGGAGCAATTTCCTATGACAGCAGGAGCACTCTTGTGGTTATCCCACGCACCCTGACGGCACAGTTGTACGTCGGTCTGGTGATTCAACCTGTTGTGCTGCCATTCATGAACAGCATTCCAGAGAGTGTTTTCCAACAGGATAACGCTCACCGGCATACCGCTGTTGTAACCCAACATGCTCTACAGAGTGTCGACATGTTGCCGTGGCCTGCTAGATCACCAGATCTTTCACCAATCGAGCACGTATGGGGCATCATTGGACGACAACTCCAGCGTCACCCCCAACCAGCATTAACCGTCCCTGTATTGACCGACCAAGTGCAACAGGCATGGAACTCCATCCCACAAACAGACATCCAGCCCCTGTACGACACAATGCATGAACGTTTGCGTGCTTGCATTCAACATTCTGGCGGTTACACCGGTATTAATGTACCAGCAATTCACATTTAAAATGGCTCTTCTCGCGCTTACAATAAGCTGTGAGCTTGAAACATTAATCGATTAAATATGTTACCTATACAAATGTATTGCTGCCATTTCATTCCTCTACAACTATTTTTTCGTGGTGTTGGGATTTTTTCCGTCAGTGTAGTATAAGAGATGCCGTGCGGTGCTTTTTGCGATATGAAATATGTCCATCGATTTTGATTGTTACACAAATTTTGGACACAATAATCCATAGTGTTCCCAATAACTAGTATGCGTGTTGTGCTGAAATTTGTTCAGCAGAGAGCACGTTTACTTCCAAAGTTTTGTAAGGTTTTGTGTAAGAACGTTTTGAATATACAAGCATATCTTTTGAAAAAAACCGCAAGAAAGATGACATCGAATTTTCGGAAGTAATGAGCACGTCTTTTGAATTCTTTCTGACACGAATGAAGTTTATTAAAGTTACATAAAATCAATGGAATTAGCTAGAAAATAAATCAACATGATTTCTATAATTCATGAAATATCCAGAAATCAAAACGGTTATAATTCTACCAGCGGCTAAAAAGTATGTTGTAAAAATTAACAAATGGCTCACAAAAAGTTTCTCGTAGCACAAGGAGGTGTCAGATACAAAGAGATTTTCAAAATGAACAGTTAAAAGAGGAAAATACAGAAGGAACCTAACTCTACTCTTTCCAGCGCCATAATTTTGCATAATGGAAAAGTTGAAAGCCGCCCCCAGTGGCGCAGTGGTCTAAGTGGTGGCTTATGGCCGAGATGGGTCCATGCTCGAATCCCGATGAGGCATGGATGTTGTAATTGTTTTAAGGGACTGGCTCTCTTCCTTCCCTAAAACTAGTGGCGATAAATTATGGACAAGCGACTGCTTATATCCCATTGAGTTGCTGACGATGGTAGTCAAACTTTCAACCAATAAAACTGTTGAAAACACGCAAAAAAGTATTGTTCATGAAAAAGGATATGCTAAGGGAAAATAACTTTTCAAATGGGGCTTCCTTAAGTAGGATTAGCAAGAAAAAGGTTTTCACCTTTAAGCCCCCTACCAGGAAATCTCTGCACTATTTAAAGAGAAAAATGCTCCACATCTCTACTGTAGTGAACAGCGTACAGTAAAAAAAGAAATTTCTCAATAGGAATTTTAGAAGCGGAGATAAAGCTACAAACTGAAGTACACGAACACCACCTAGCGACAGAACTGTGAACCATAAAAGTCCTCATATACTAACCTAAAGGGTTCCACAAGGTAAATTACATCCGGTGTTGGAAGAATGTTTTAATTCGCACGTGTAGAATAACAGATTTTGAGCAAAATAGATTAAGAATTTGGGCCACCTAGTGGCGAAAATACTCCAAATACGTGGCGACAGTTAATAAATAAATAAATACATCGCTCTTTTCACGTTCCAGAAACACACAGCATCCGAAAAATTGTTTTTCAGCCAACCGCTGTGGACTTGAACCAACAGAATTCTCGATATCGCGCCGAGTGCGTTACATTTACGCCACGGTGGCCAACAATCCACGGTGCTATGTCAGAAGCTGACTTAAATACACATAGCACTGTGCATTGTTGGCCACCGTGGCGTAAATGTAACGCACTCGGCGCGATATCGAGAATTCTGTTGGTTCAAGTCCACAGCGGTTGGCTGAAAAACAATTTTTCGGATGCTGTGTGTTTCTGGAACGTGAAAAGAGCGATGTATTTATTTATTTATTAACTGTCGCCACGTATTTGGAGTATTTTCACCTGGATCTCGCCCGTTGGATTTAACTGCTAAAATATATATAGCTAGTGCCGTTTATGCCCACCAGATGGAGACGTCTCAGTAGCTGACCCCATCTTACGGATTTATGTTGTCAGAAGCTGACTTAAATACACATAGCACCGTGGATTGTCGGCCACCGTGGCGTAAATGTAACGTACTCGGCGCGATATCGAGAGTTCTGTTGGTTCAATTCCACAGCGGTTGGCTGAAAAACAATTTTTCGGATGCTGTGTGTTTCTGGAACTTGGAAAGAGCGATGCATTTATTTATTTACCACCTAGTGGCGAAATTGTGCATTATTTTGGGAAGAAATAGGCAAACAGAAGTTTTCATAGTTTGTAGTACCAGAAGGAAAAAGAAGTTTTTCAATCGGGGTTTGAGTCACGCAGATATTGCTGTAAACGGAAACGAAAAATTACGCCCTCTGGTGGCAGAATTGAGGAAATAGACAAAGTCATCGCTCTTTCCACGTTTTTCTTTAATTAACACACAACAATTGAAAAATTGTATTTCGACACCGTTGGGATCGATCCCCAGATCTTTCGATCTCAGCGTTGTCGAAATACAATTTTTCGGTTGCTGTGTGTTAATTAAAGAAAAACATGGAAAGACTGATGCCTTTGTGTATTTACATTGTCTCAACGTATTTGGAAAATTGACGCCATTTTTCTCGGCAGAATTGAGTGTTAAGAAAAGTTTAAAACTATAGGAGAAACATTTCACACCGGAAAAGCCCTCCAAGAAAGAAACAAGTTTTCAAATCGGGTTCTTAGAAGCAGAGATATCGACAAAAAAAGATATGCAAGTGCATCTACCCCGTCTGGCTGGAAAAACTATACATTTTTAAGAAGAAAGTATTCTGAAAAGGCTTTGCGAGGTAAGCGATATGGGTTCATGAAATAATTTTTTCAATCGATTTTCAAGGAGCTCATTAACTACTGTTTGTGAAAATTGCAACACCATGAAGGATTGATGGTAATCACGTGAAACGTATAGGATATGCAGAGCAGCGGAGTAGGACATGCAAATGATTAGAAGTGTAGTCATTGCGCATGTCTGGGTCCGAAAGCGTCTTCTGGACAGTCTAGTCAGGGATATAAAGTGTGGGATGCTTAGGATACACACCAGTAGTGCATCACGACAGCGAGTTGTAAAAGGGCCCTCAGGATTCAATAATGTCTAGGCGACGACATGGGGCGCAATATCACGATACGACAGAGTTTGAACGGAGACGAATAATTGGTCCGCGTGGAGGTTCATTTTCGTACCACGGCATTGTGGTTCGGACGGTACATAACTCCACGATAGTGATGCGTGTGGCGGCAGTGGACGTAGGAGACCCTGATGCAGCGACAATCCAGCAGAGGACCGAGAAATGTGACGACACCGCAGGATGACCGACGCGTCATCCGCATGGCAGTTACGAACCGCTCCGCATCTTCCGAAGTGTTAGCATAACAGTAGAGCAGTGCAACAGGTGTGACATTGTCTTTCTCCACTGTTCGACGCCATCTGCTGCACTGAGGACTGGTTGCACGCATCCCTTTGCGGCGGATTGCTTTGATCCTGAACCATGGACGCCTCAGGCTGGAATGGGGTTTTCTATAAAGACAATGGCGTGCTGATTGGCAACATGTCGTGTTTTCGGACGAGTCCCGATTCAACTTGGACTATCATGATGGCCGCATACGCATTAGACGGTATTGTGGTGTGCGGCTTCTTCTAGCATGCATTGTCGAGCGTCATACGGCCGAAAGCTAAGTGTGATTGTATGGGGGGCACCATCGGGCACCATTCGCGATCTCGGCTGCTACGACTTGAAGGAAATCTCAACAGCGACCGCTACATCAGGGAAGTTGTACAGGCATACCCTTCTTCCAGAGCACTCCTGGCGTTATATTCCAGTAGGGCAATGCCCGACCACATGTTGCCAGCAATGTTCGAGCCCGAGTAGCAGTACAGAAAATACCGCTTCTTCTCTGGCCTTCAAGTTCGCCAGACACATCGCCTACTGAACATATCTGGGATATGGTCACTCGGCAACTGGCCCATGAAAATCCTCCGGAGGTCAGAATGATCTGTGGGCTCGCATATATGCCGCTTGACAAATAATTACCCAGGACACCATCCAACGTCTCTTCGATTCAATACCACGCCGTCTAGAAACTCTTATTGCAGCTGGCGGAGGCTTCACAAGATACTGATTTTTGCAGGTAAAAATTGTTGTATTGTTCTGAAAATTAAATCACTTATGTACAGTCATATCAGTAATGTATGGTATATATTTCATTTGAATCGCACAGTTCCATCTTGGTGTTGTGATTTTCACAAACAGTACTGTATTTTGCTGCAAATACATCCGAAGGCTAAAAACACCATTACGCCCCATGGTGGGCAAACCATTCCTTATCAAAAATTAGAAATTATATGAAAACCATTTCGCATAAGGAGCTGTATCCGATGCAGGACGAATTTTTGAAATCGAAGTTTTAGAAGCAGAGATACCTAGGAAAACGCAATTTACCTTTAAGCCCCGTAGTAAAAAATCTATGATTTACTTGAAAATTTTAAATATATATGAGAAACGTTTTACACCGGAAACGATATCCAGCTAAGAAGAAATTCTTCAACCCAGAGTGTTAAAAGCAGAGTTATTGACAAAAATAACATATACGTCTAAATAGAATCCCTAGCAGAGAAACCATGCAAAAAAATATTCCAAAAAGTTTCCGAAGTGAGTGGTATCAATCTACGAAAGAATCTTTTCAGTCGAGTTCTTAGAAGCTCAGAGTTTGCTGCAAATACATCAGAAACAGAAATTAACACTTACGCCTCCTGGTGGTCAAAACATTTTTTTAACAAAATTAGAAACTACGTGTAAAACATTTCCGATTAAGAGCTGTGTCCCTTGGAGGAAGAATTTTCAAATCGGAGTTTTAGAAGCAGAGATATCGGGGAAAACGCAATTTACCTTTACGGTCCCTTGCGGAAAATCTATGCATTACTTGAAAAAGAAACTGCACCTAAAATAGTCTTCGATATAAATGACATTGAAAGATAGAAAGAGTTCTTTAAATCGAATATATAGAAGCAAATGTTTGGAATAAAATGTATTTTGAATTAGATATCATCTGCATTTACGCCCTAGCTGCGAAATTGTGCATTGTAACAAATACGAAATGCAAGGATCATCATTTTCACATTTCAAACTTCCCAATGCAAAAAGCATTTCTCATATTGGACTAATAGTTGCAGATATATGGTGTCCACAGGAACGGACGGACGGTAAAGTGTTAACATAAGCACAATTTGTTTTCCAAAAGACGTGCAACAGAAAAATTAGAATCGGTAGTGTTAATGTAATTTAAGGAAGAAGATGCCGCCTCATTGGCTTATGATCATTCCTCCAGGAGGTGTCCGGGCTTGAATCCCGGTGAGGCATGGATGTTTGTGTTTGTCTTTCGGCACTAGCTCTCTCTGTGCTACTTGATCATTTGGCATTCTGTATACCATGTTTCACTAAGTACATGTACATTGTTGATGTAAAATGAATATAATGTCAGTACTGTACAACTGTGTTTGTTTATTCTGTCACTGTATGTTAACCACCAGGTCAATTAAATTATTTAATTTAAACCTTTAGTCAAAATAAGACACGAAATCAGTAATACCGGGTGGTTAATTAATAACCACCCGGTATTACTGAATGCTGCACCTGGCAGGATAAAAGCGCTAATGATGAGGCAACCGTAGAAGACAGGCCAACCATTAAACGTGGAGCAGCCAACATCTACAGCGACATTCTGCAAGCAGCAGTATCGCATGTCGTTCGTTCGCAACGAGTCATCTCTTGTAATGGCCATACTGCTGAGAATATTTTGTATTTTGCGGTGTCTAGTGAAGTGAGGAATGAAGATATCACGACGAAACATAACAGGAATCTTACAGAGGGCATAAGTAAAAGATTTAGCTGAAAAAATTAGTTCAAAGTGTCGCCGGTAAGGGGAATGGGACTGCAAATGCAAGGAAAGAACAGACATGTGCGTGAATTTACTGTTTATTGAGAGCACAACCGTTCGTTGCAAACGAACGACATGTGATACTTCTGCTCGCAGCATATCGCTGTAAATGTTGGCCGCCACACGTCTGATACTCGTTTTCAGACCTGACAGAGAGAGACACTGTCTTTCAGGTATCCCTAACGCCAGAAATCACAAGGAAAAGGGAATGTTGAGCAGGGCAGCTAGTACTCGGAACCTTCGAAAAATTGCGGAATGTTCGCTTGAGCAATTATTTTGTGTGAGAATGTGTTCCAGCTTGCTCTTCGCCACTGGCAACTACATCTTCATACACAACATTTACGGAAACAGGCGGACGTCATCTTCCCTACGCTATACCCAATTCTCCAGTGTCTTCGAACTTCAGTATCATTCTCCTCAAGGCCGCGAATTTTAAGGATTCGCTACGCTATACCCAATTATCCAGTGTCTTTGAACTTCAGTATCGTCATTCTGAAGGCCGCGGACGTTAAGGATTCACTATGTTATACCCAATTCTTCAGTGTCTTCGAACTGCAGTGCCATTTTCCTCAAGATCGCGGACGTTAAGGGTTCATTACGCTATACCCAATTCTTCAGTGTCTTCGGACTTCAGCATCATTCCTTTCAACTCCCCGGACGTTAAGGATTCACTACCCTATACCCAATTCTTCAGTGTCTTTGAACTTCAGTATCATTCTCAGCAAGGCCGCGGATTTTAAGGATTCACTACGCTATGCCCAATTATCCAGTGTCTTTGAACTTCAGTATCGTTCTTCTGAAGGCCGCTGACGTTAAGGATTCACTACGTTATACCCAATTCTTCAGTGTCTTCGAACTGCAGTGTCATTTTCCGCAAGATCGCGGACGTTAAGGGTTCATTACACTATACCCAATTCTTCAGTGTCTTCGGACTTCAGTATCATTCCTTTCAACGCCGCGGACGTTAAGGATTCACTACGCTATACCCATTTCTTCAGTGTCTTCGAACTTCAGTATCATTCTTGTCAACGCCGCGGACGTTAAGGACCTTCTCGGTAAAGAATCCTCTCCATTCTTCGATATTGGCATAGCGCACTGTTGGCATTGCTCTGATTTTGATAAATTAATTTTATCAGTAGCGCGCGTTTCTACTTTGCAAGAGCCATAAAGACTACGGGTAGCATGATCATTAGTGCTTTTGTCCCGCCAGACGCAGCATGCCAAATTTCCATGCGCGTATTTGTATACGAAACTTTCCACGTGAACGATTTTTTTTTATTTCAGGAATGATGCTTCTGTTGTGCCTCACGGGAAATCTTGTGATAGACACAATATTGTAAAGTTTTTGTCCTGGAACGTCGGTGCTGTAAATAACCAGTAAATTCACGCACGCTGTGTTCTTTTCTTGCAACTACAGCACCACTGTTCCGCTAGCGTGGCAAAGTTGAACTACGTTTTTTCATCTAAATCGTTTTTCCATGCACTCAATAAGCTACTTACTAAGTTCATTCGCTATATCTGCATTTCTCGCTTTTTTAGAAGCCCAAGAATATGGGTACTTATTTTATGATTCCAGGGTATATCCCGATAACAATTTGCTTTCCAGTTAAGTTCTGTATTCCATACATACATACATACATACATACATGCACACATACATACATATCATTAAGATGTTTTTTGAGATTCAGAGGTTAGCTCCTCAAAGAAAGACCATGTGCGAAGTGCACATTTAACTGATAGAATTAGAAGTTCCTTACTATTGGTGTATTAAATGTCTCCATTTGCAACGATCTCAGCACGCCGCTCGAGCTTCATTAACATCCATCACACACAGCACGCAAGACCTTTTGCACTTCATACTCATAATCTTTTTCTCAAGCAGGCATTCGTGAATCTGGTCCTCCCATCATTTCCTTGGCCTTCCTCTACCTTTCTTTCCTGCCACTTGGGCTGAAAAAATTCTCTTACTCAGCGCCACATCACTCATTCTTTCATCAAAGCCAAACCACCGAAGAACATTTGTCCCTACCTTACTAACAACATTTTGCTTCAAATCTCCGTTCCTCACATGCTTTGCATCTTCATTTGCTTCACATCTTCATTCCTCAATGATCAGCGCGTGTTTTACCACCAGCTGAGCATATGAGGAATGAAGATAGAACTTTCACAAATTCAAGTTTTGAAAATTTGGAAGAAATTCCGGTAGGGTGATTTTATTTACACAGGGAGATTTTGCATATGGCAGTTAATGCATATGCGAAGAAATGAACAAATGAATTATCAATGATGCGTACACGGGCGTTATCCAGGAGACGCGGGTTCAATCTTTGCTCCGGGACTACGAAAATTTCCAGTTTTCGGATATTATCTGACTTAACATCCATGCCATATTTACACCAACAAACGGATTCACATCTTCCAAATTTGTGATGAATTATCAGTTTCCCTAAACCTGCATTTTCTTAGTTACGGATTTAAAAAAACCACCAAGTACACTTTATGAAACTGTAAGCCAGAGGGTTAAAGACCACAGTGTACAACTCTAAGGCGCATAAGCAGCTCGTGTTCTTAAATTCGGGTCGCTTGTTCCAGGGCATCATTTCCATTCCAAAAGTGAACGTAACGAAAAGGTATTCAAAAGTGAACCTAATGAAATGGTTTCCAAAAGTGAAAATGTTTCCTTTCTAGAAATGGTAATGAAAATGTTTCATTTTCTTTCCTAGAAAGCGCCTGAAAAACCGTACAAAGAAACCTTTCCAACTACGAAAGGGTTTAATACATGAAGAAACGAAACAATACGAAAAGCAATATCCTGTTTTCTAAATTCCTTACAGAGATACGGACGACATAGGTACTACTTCTACAATGAAGAGCAATTGAATTAGACATACCTGTCTAGTAACGTGTAGCACCACCTTTCGCACTGATGCCGGCGGCGATTCGTCTCGGCATAGACTCGACAAGACACCGGAAGCGTTGGGAAGCTATACGGATCCACAACCCCTGAACAAGCTCGCACAGTTCACAAAGATTTGATGGAGCGGGGTCAGAGCCTCGAACATCTCTCTCGATGGCATCCCAGATGTGCTCGATGGGATTGAGGTCAGGTAACCTAGCTGGCCAATGAAGCGAGGTCACGTCGGTGAAGTGTCCATCCAACCATTCGGATACAATTCGAGAGCGATGGCATGGAGCATTGTCTTGCTGCAGGATGAGGTCCCCAGTGGGATGTTGAAGACGCACAAACGGGAGCAAATGGTCGTCCAGGATATCCCGGTAACGTTGACCTGTGAGGGACGATGTCACACGTACCAGGGGCTCCCATTTCAGTCCACATAAACAGTCCCCAGACGAGAATGCCATACCCACCAGCTTGAAGAGTACCCTGTTGGCAAGAAGGATCCATCGCTTCATGTGGTTTGCGCCGTACTCGTATCCTGCCATCCACATGTACCAACGTGAATCTCGACTCATCAGTCCAGGCAACACTTTTCCGCATGTCTAGGGTCCAGTAGCGACGTTCCCGCGCCCATGCTAATCTTTGCACCCTGTGATGTGCGGTCAGCAGCGGTATCCTCGTATTACGATGGCTTCTGTACCACATAGCGAGGAGATGGTTCTGGGTGGTGTGGCTGCTTACACGTATTTGTGCACCAGCGTTAAATTGCCGAGTGATTTCTTGCACTGTAGCCCGTCTATCCACTGGTACAATGCGAGATAGCAGACGATGACCCCGCTCATCCACACGCTGTTGTTGACGGCAGTTGGCCCTTGCAGGTATGGTTTTACCGGATTCGAGATACTCACGGTGCACCCGTGACACAGTAGCTCGTGAAATTCCCAGTGCCTGCACGACTTCCGAGATAAAGTGACCCATTCGTCGGGCCCCAACAATTTGCCGACGATCAAATGCGCTTGGATCCTTCGTCTTATTCATACTGCGTCCGACATGTTACTTGATTCCCGTGTCATCACTCCTTATACTGTAGGATCCAAGCATGAAAGGTATCTTGATTTCCAAGCATGAAGAAACCTTTCATACCTTCCAAGCATGAAAGGTATCTTGATTTCCAAGCATGAAGAAACCTTTCATACCTTTCCAAGCATGAAAGGTGTCTTCATTTCCAAGCATGAAGAAACCTTTTATACTTTCCAAGCATGAAAGGTATCTTTATTTCCAAGCATGAAAGGTATCTTGATTTCCAAGCATGAAGAAACCTTTCATACCTTCCAAGCATGAAAGGTATCTTGATTTCCAAGCATGAAGAAACCTTTCATACCTTCCAAGCATGAAAGGTATCTTCATTTCCAAGCATGAAGAAACCTTTTATACTTTCCAAGCATGAAAGGTATCTTCATTTCCAAGCATGAAAGGTATCTTCATTTCCAAGCATGAAGAAACCTTTTATACTTTCCAAGCATGAAAGGTATCTTCATTTCCAAGCATGAAAGGTATCTTGATTTCCAAGCATGAAGAAACCTTTCATACCTTCCAAGCATGAAAGGTATCTTCATTTCCAAGCATGAAGAAACCTTTTCATACCTTCCAAGCATGAAAGGTATCTTCATTTCCAAGCATGAAAGTATCTTCATTTCCAAGCATGAAGAAACCTTTTATACTTTCCAAGCATGAAAGGTATCTTCATTTCCAAGCATGAAAGGTATCTTGATTTCCAAGCATGAAGAAACCTTTCATACCTTCCAAGCATGAAAGGTATCTTGATTTCCAAGCATGAAGAAACCTTTCATACCTTCCAAGCATGAAAGGTATCTTCATTTCCAAGCATGAAGAAACCTTTTATACTTTCCAAGCATGAAAGGTATCTTCATTTCCAAGCATGAAAGTATCTTCATTTCCAAGCATGAAGAAACCTTTTATACTTTCCAAGCATGAAAGGTATCTTCATTTCCAAGCATGAAAGGTATCTTGATTTCCAAGCATGAAGAAACCTTTCATACCTTCCAAGCATGAAAGGTATCTTCATTTCCAAGCATGAAGAAACCTTTCATACTTGGAAGGTTTCTTCATTTGGAAACCTTTCACACTGAGAAAATTTTGCAAGCATGAAAAGGTTTCTTAGTGAACCTAATGAAAAGGTTTCCAAAAGCGAAACGGTTTTCCTTCTGTTAAAGAGGGTGTTCTTTTAATGCAAAGTTATCTCAATGCATTTGTACTGTACTTAGAACTGTATCTTCCTTTCTCAAAACCGGATATGAAAAATCCTGTTTGGCATATCTTTCGTTATGAGAAACACTTTGTGCGTAATGCGTGACTTTTCGTAGCACACAATGAAGCAGAAAGGGCGAAAATAGCTACTTCTATTTGTGGATGGTTTACAGACCGTATAGAAATCCGGTAATTTTTTTTTTATATAACTCGTTCATTACACTACGAAGAACATTGCTTATATTGCGCATTTTAAATTTTGGGCAGATTTGTCAAGAAGGTGTAAACGCATTCTCCTTTTCGCTGAACTTTTTCTTCCAAAGTCTACTTCGAAATATTGTTTCCGTGTCGGCAAAGATTCAAAAGACGTTCTCATTGCAAACGAGAATTTGGTTTCAGTTTTCTTGTTTGATAGTTTTGATCGAACTTGGACTGTACAATGTAATGGGTTTAAATTTGTTGCACAATTTTATTTTTAAAGTTAACTTCGAGTTTAACGTTAATGATCGTAAGGTTTAATTTGAAGCTTAGCTCAGTGAATTTACTTTACTGCAAAGGACGATTTTTTTCTATTTGGTTGTAGCTGAAAGACTTAATTACATACGCCATTCACTCTAAGGATAACAGCCAAAATGAAAAAGAGTACCTTACTTATAAGGCAAGCAGTCACCTTTTTCGAAATACTGTCCATTGCATCGGAACCGGGTATCCCAAAGTTCCTCCCACTTTTTGAATGTTTTCTGGAATTCTGAAATGCGGTCGAAGCACTCCTGCGCAGCTGTAATAAGTTGTTGATCAGTCTCAAATTGTTGTCCTCGTAATACCTTTTTTAAAATGGGGAACAACCACAAGTCACATGATGACAAGTCTGGACTATATGCATGTGAGGCCTTGCATTGGACTCCAGATGATAAGAAATGGGGGACCCAAGTTGAATAAACTTATTTCAGGCCCAAATGTATGGTTAAAGTTATGTGAATTGACGATTTTGTAATTTGAACCATACCTTCGATATCTCTGATTGATAGGTGCGGGTCTTCCCGTATAGTAACATCTATTGTATTGTTTACACTCGTCGCGATTAAAGTCGCCAATTCACGACTATTCACAAATTATTTATGCCATCTTTAAATTGTTGATTTTCCTAGATATTCATCTTTATTAGTCTCTTGTATACCACAGAAAGTCACTCTGACAGATTTCTTTCCTAAGTCGATAGAAAAATTTAATGGCGCATCTTGTTCCTCTTTCACATCTTTTTTTTTCTTTTTTTCAAAAAATCACGGCGCGAAAACATTTGTTAGGGGTTCACGAAACAGCGCTTATTAAACTGCGCACTACCGATGACGTATGTGCCATAAACAAGTGTGGTCGTTTGCTATGTTTATTACAACAACTACCGTTTTTTCAAGACTCGCGCCTACGTTGAACGCAGTATTGCGCGTTTTTTTATAAAAAAAAACATTCTCAGTTGTTTTGAGACAAACTAGGTATTTGTATCGAAACAAGTGCAAATGAAATGCTTTGCTCACTGCAGGGAATTTCAGTCAACAACGTCGTACAATATGCGTGGCACTAAACGCTCTTTGAGTCTGCTCACTCAATACAAGAATCTTATCTACTAAAAGTATACAAATATTGTTTAACTTATGCACATGTGTGAATCTCTCTCTCTCTCTCTCCACATGAACACAGCTCGTTTAACATTGAATCGCTCAATTAATATTGATTGTGCATCGCTTATCTAACATTGCACACTGATCTCTTGTGTCAGAAATATTTATCTAGCTATCCTTGCTCTTTGATCTGCTGTTAGCAATGCCAACTTTAAATTCATTGGGAGAAACTCTGTGATGTTAACTTTATAAAGTCATATGAACGAGAAAACACCAAATTTACATAAGAACACAGAAACTCAAAAGGAAATTTAAATTAGAGGTAGACGTCGTGAGGAATAATGTGGCGTTATGTTGGAAAATAGTTAACAAGAAGAAACCAGATTTACTTAAGGACACAGGAACACGAAAGGAAAGCTGAATTAAAGGTGTACACACAGAATATATGCAAGCAAAGCAAACTGAATTTGCTTGCACCAGTAACTGGTCATTCACGTAACACTTCGCAGAAAACTTGAAAATTTCATCGTCGGGGTTGAAATCATCTATGAAAATGCATGGATTTTCACAGAAATTTTCAAATTTTTTGCGAAGTGTTACATGGATGACTAGTAAGTGGTACAAGCAAATTCAGTTTGCTTTGCTTGAATTTTCTGTGAAAATTCCACGTATTATGCAGAATATTTCTTCCTTCATTGATTTATCTGTGTACTCACAGATTTATTTTAGCCTTCCTTTCTTTAACCCTTTAAGCGGCCGATGTTTCTGAACCAAATAGTACCCAAAATGTTCTGCGCTCCTCAAACACAAATGTTCTCATAGCAACCGGGTTTTACCAAAGTTATTTCCAAATAATTCCTTCACATTCTCATCTCAGCAGTACCGGCCATAAACCTGTTATAAGACTCCAAAGACTCCCAACAGATGGAGATGGGTTAGTCCTCCCGACACCAGGGAATGATGGCGAAGGGCGGGTAGTGCCCCTGACACGAACATCACGCCACTGGGTAGAAACTAGCGACTCGAGCATCTTTTCTCTCCCCTCTGTTTAGGCTTGTCGCCATTGTTATAGCCCTTTTAGTAGGTAATCAATCAAAAAGGATTAGCGTCAATCATCCGCTAAATGACCACACTGACTAACAAAACTAACAGGAAAGCAAGGCTTCATGATGCGCAGGTTCAGCAGTCGTTCCAGCCGTGTTCGGCACACTTCTCAGACAGCAAATATATTCGTTCAAACTGATATCATCTCATTTTGCTAACCCCGAGTTAATTCGTTCCAGCCAATTAAAGCGTTAATTTAGCCACAACTTTAACTTTATTAGGAGTTTCTATTCAGAATTCAGTATAATTCGATCCTAGGAATTGAGAAAACTAAAACAGAATATTGTATAAAGCAAACGTGTTTAGCATGGAATTAGAATTTTTAATTATAATTTTTCAGAATGTTCTATTTAGACAGGGTAACTATAAAATCTCTTTGAACGCAATTTCAGATAGGTACTTTCATGACGTTTAGGAACTTCAGCAATGGAATTTCATCACCGAGTGTAAATGTTCAATTTTTTTTCCCTTGTGAGATATGCTCCTGACTCCGTTAGCGGCGAATTATTGATTTTTATTTGTGACGAACGAAGAACATTGGAAAACAGAAGCAGATGATCGGTTGGTGGAACACGATCAGCTAAAAATGATGACGACCCATATGTGTGGGGTCAAAAAACTCATCTCCTCTCCGTGTTCTATTATTCAGTTCCCTCAACAGAAAAGAAAGTGAGGGAGGAGGGATATACTCTTGATAGCCGAGGAGCATCAAAAGAACATCCCTCCTCTCGCGGACTTCCTTAATGTCCCTATATCCACCATTTGACGGTCCTCCTGCTCATACTTTTGGTCGCTAAGCAACGGGCCTTGACACGCGATGAATTCCTTTTCGACTATGGGCCTCAAAAAATACATCCCTGAATATTTCACAGCCAAATCTCTTTTCGCGCCATCGATTGGGCTGCTCAGGTGTGATAGCCTTCAAGCTGCACTTTTGTTGTTGCCGTCTGGGCTGTTTCTAAAACAGCTGAGTCACACGTGTGGTCGTGAGGAAAAACACAGCAAAGATTTAGTCGAATTCATCCCAACTTTTTGTCGCTACTGCTTTTATTTATTCCGCTGATGCTAACAGCAAAAAACTTTATCATGGATTAAACGCATAGAAATTTCATTGGAATTACTTTTTTTTGTTGGCAGTTTTCTTGAAACTTTCATGAGGCACAGGTTCGGGTCTCTGAATTAAACATGACTTTTGTCAATTCCCTTTTTTCGACAAGGAACGTAAACGGAGTAAAAAAAATTCAGTTTAATTACATCAGAACCCGCTAATAACGAGCCGGCATATAGGCAAAACAGAACAGGAACTTTGGTATAATGTTAATTTACAAAAGTTCCTGTTTTTTCAAAGAGTATATCTGCACATATAAAACTAAAAGCCCTCGCTGACTCATCACCGAATATCAGAAACTACTGAACTTAGAACTTTCATATTTGGCAGAAATGTTTCTTTTACATTATAGAGGCGAACTAAGAAAGGATTTTTTCTTACGATATCTTTAAGTCGGTCGAAACGGATTATTTAAGTAACTCAGCTTTGATAACGCTAGGACGTTTTGCAATAATCGAGCCATTGTTGCCCAGCAACTGAAGCCCCGCCCTAAGTTTCGAATGACTTGAGTTGACCTGCTCAGTATATATTCTGTTCTAAATGTATTTGTTTTGAATTTATTTAACAAAAAACCTAAAAAATCACGTAAAAAGCGCTATATCATAATATGCTCTGAATTTAAACATTTATATTACCGTTTGACATATCGAATGTCAAGGTTTTTTGAATCAAAATCAAATTAACAACATTCGGTTTCACCGAAGCAATAAAGTGGATTTTATATACAAGTGGACTTTTTTAGTCAAAATCAAATTACCAACATTCGTTTTCACCGAAGCAACGGTGACGTCATATAAGTAATGGTAAGGTGACTGCAATAAATAAAAATATGCAGGTTGATTTTCGCAGTAATTGAAATTTGAAAAAAAAAAGGTTTCCCCTTGAGATATTAGCGATGGCAACACAATTTTACTCACGCTTCCAAAAACATCCGATTTGCTAGCTTTTTAAATATACAGTTTCGAGCGAAATTGTTTATAAGCAAAGTTCTGTTTACATAAAAACGTATTTTGCTCTGTTTTCTATTATTTTTGTTGTTGTGTTGTCTGTTAATATTTTAACGATGAAAGTGAAGACTAACGACGTATTTTGATTTGTTTCGAGTAGGCTTGAAGTTTCAAATTTACATTTATGAACGACATTGCTTCTGTGTCGCCTGGAAGAATAAGTCAGGAAGACATGAGTTCCCCCAAAAGAGCGAAGAAATACGCAGTGTATGGCCATTTCAACTGTCGTAATTTGTTATGGTGTAGATTCATCAACATCTTTCTTTTCAGTGGACCAAATAGATTTTATTTTAAGGAGAGGTGACCAGTTTTACATGGAGTGCAAAACTAATAATCAAGTAAGACATCCCTTCCTTTATATTGAAGATATTATTCCTACTGTTAATTTGAATTGCACAGTGTTACATATAGAAAGTGTGTATCAGTTTTCTGGACTATTTCCTTCAAACGAAATCTCTTTCAAAAATACAGTTTGGTAATACTGGCGGATGATTCCAGAGTAGCCAACGTAGTGCACAAAGAAACACTAACATAAGCCAATATATTCTTTTTATTTTTACATTCGTTAATCGCTATAAAAATGTTTAGTTTCAAATGGCAACACTCCGCATCTTATAAGGATGCAGAAATTCATGCTATAAACATTATGAATTTGACTCCATTTTATTACCGATATGATAAAATAAAGTTATAGAACAAACCGATCAAGTATTATTAGTATATAAATTTATGGTACAAATTATATTATGGAATGGTATGAAATCCTGTATTATAGAAATATTTTTAATATCATCACGTTCGAAGAAAGGGTATTTAGCTAGTATAATATAAACGTATATGCACATTATCATGTATGAATTTTGTTACATGATGGAAATTTTTAAGTAACACAGGATTTAACGAGGGATGACGGTGGTCCTGATCTGCTCATTATAAGCGGGTTGTATTTTATATTCATGTGTGCATTTAAATCCGTATGACGCGTCTACCAACAGTTGCACAAAGAACATAAACGTTCTTAAACTAAAGATTATTGCAGAAGAACAATATAATGTATGGTTGTAGGGAACCAAAAACAACAGGTTTTAAAGTCGTAATGATAATTTAAAAATGTTACAGCAGAAATAGCATTAGATTGCTAATAACAGTACGCTGTGAGAGAGTGAATGAGGCTTTATATATAGCGGAAGGGTCCACAATAGTGAGTGACAGAGAAAGCTTAAAGCAATTATGCAAGAAGTGCTTTTAATTGCTTTGAACAATGATTTCGTTTAAGGATACCTTTACTTAAAGCCTGTATCTTCATTTTAACTTTAAATGAATTTGCTTTGCTGTTATACTCGGGTTATTACGATTTGTTCGTATGGATAATTGCAAAAGCTTAATTCTGAATTTTACGTACAAATCAAAATAACTGTCATGATTAATTAGCACACAAAACTGACGTGGATTAGGAACATCAAACAGAAGTCATCACTCTTTCGACGCTTATAAGTGAGTCACAGAAAAATAAATTCTAATCCGCCGCCACCGGGAATCGAACCCAGGGTCTTCCAGTTACGCGCCGGACATGCTACCATTGCACCACAGCGGCCTCGAATTCTCCAGACTCATGGGTTTGGCACTTAGTCGAATGCGAGTTTGGATAATTCGCGGCCGGTGTGGTGCAGTGGTAGCATGTCCGGCGCGTTACTGGAAGACCTGGGTGCGATTCCCGGTGGCGGCGGATGAGAATTTTTCTGTGACTCACTTAAAAACGTGGAAAGAGCTATGACTTCTGTTTGATGATAACTGTCATGCTTCAATAACAACAGTATGCTACTCGCAATGGCCAATTGCTACTTTATTCAGTATCAAAGAACGTGAATATTTAATAACTACTTCGCCTGTGACATCACACTAAAGAGAATTCACTCAGTGTTTTCGTACAATATAGGTTGACTCTTAGCCCTTTTCATACACGGTCGAGTCACATTATTGCGACCACGGGATAATATCCAGAGTAACAGCCGTGTGCAGCGTGGACAGCAGCTAGACAGGCTGGGAGTGACTCAATAAGGTGCTGGAAGGCGTTCACAGGTATGTGGAGCCATGCTGACTGCAGTGTATGTGACAGCTGCTGGAGGGTGCGTGGTGGAAGATCCATAGAGCGATCAACTCGATCGAGGTGGCACCACAGATGATCAATTGGGTTTAAGTCTGGGGAATTAGGGGGCCAGGAAAGTACTTTGAAGTCTTCATCATGCACTTCCAAACACTCTCAGATATTTCCTGCTGTGTGATACGTCGCATTGTCGTTCTGGAAGTCCCCATTTGCCCCAGGTAAGAAAATCAGCATGTATGGGTGTACCTGGTCTACAAGGATGGATTAATAACGAATTCGGTCCATACTGTCTTTCACAAGTATGCGTGAACCAAGGAAATGCCAGAAAAATATTCCCCAGACTATAACGCTGCCCTCACCAGCTTGTGTTCTTCCGGCAATGGTTGAAGAATGTTCGTCCTCCGATGTTTATCGCCTTACACGCCAACGTCCATCCGTTAAATGAAGCAGAAAACGTGAATCATCGGAGAAGGCAATCCTTTGCCAATTACCAGATACACTGTGCAAATGTAAGCCTTTTCTGCCGATGCACCTTGGTTAGCATAGGTGCAGTGATCATCCATCTGCATCGGAGCTCCATACGCAGCAGAGTTAGCTGAAGTGTCGTTTTAGGCACACTTCCGGTAGCCCCGTGGTTTATTCGGCAAGTGAGTTACTCCACTATAGCTTGTCGATCGGTCCTCATGCATCTTCGAAGCCGACGTTCACTTCGCACATGAATGGCACATGGTGCTCTGCAGTCTCCACATCGCTTATTTCAATGGCGCCATTTCTCCAATCACGATACACTTTAACCGCAGCAGCACGAGAACAGTTCACAAACTGTGCTGTTTTAGGAATACTGCCACCCTTGGCCTGAAAGCCGATAATCATCCCTTTTTGCAAATCTGATAAATCGCTTCTTTTATCCATGACAGCAACGAGTGATACGTTTTCAGATTGTCTACAGCACACCTTATATACCTCCAAGCCAGCTCTTGACACGTGCCTTCTTTCATTGGCTACACGCTGTTGACGTCAAAAGTAGGAGGTGGTCATAATAATGTGAGTCGGCTGTGTATAATGTAAAGCTTTCTATAATGTAAAGCTTTTCGATCAGTATAATCTTCGTAGCTCTGACAATATCCTTCTGAAATCTAAATACAATGTCCTCAGTTGTGCTGATGTAATTCTCTCTTACAATACATATTCACACTTACCACATTATATATTGCTCTTTACATCTGCCTCTCTGACACTGTTTATCTCAGCATTTCTCTCCTGGATATGAACTCTTATATATCTTGATTGCACTTTGATCCAATGTCAAGTTGCAACTTCGAGCTCACCGGGAGAAAAGTCGTGGAGTTAAGTAAGAAAATGTTTAACGAGAAGAAGCCAACTTTATAGGACAACGCGGAAACTCGAAATTTAAATTTAAATAAGAGGTACACGGCGCACAGTGAAAATTAGATACTACTGAAAGTTATGGGAGTTTTATCCCATACAAGTCTATGTAGCAGCAAAGAGAAAAGGATAAGAAAGTATGGATTAACCAGGTTCATGGGAGATTGTTTGCGTACGACTCAGAATTGTCAGATGAGATCTACAGAAAGGAATATGGGAGTTAGTGAAGGTTATATGGCAGTTTAATTGCGTAAAATTATGATACGAAAGCAGACAATCAAATTTTAAGTTATTGAAAGACACGTGAGTTCTACCACGTAAGAGTGAGATATGGCAGCAAACAAACCAAATATGAGTAAGTGAAAGTCATATAGGTTTTATCGCACAGAAGTCAGTTGTTTTAGATCTCAGTAAGTTAAATCGATGATAGTTTCATCGCGTAATATTGAAATGTGGCAGCAGGCAGATCAAATAAACTATATTGACAAAAGTCACCGGACACCTAGAAGAGAAACACAACACAGCATTTATTGGCATACATTAATACCGTGTCGGTCCACTTTTGGCCTACACGTGTCTTCACGAGCTCCGCGTTTGAGTGCTTCACATACGTGTTTTGTGTATCCCATCATTGTTCTTCTGCATGTGTGCCAAAGGTAAAGGCCTGTGCTTTCGTTTAAGGTCCCTTACGAGTTGGTGAGTGCTTTTTTGTTTTCATTATCAGTGTTTTAATTTCCAAACCGAGCTGGTCGTTTTTCTTCGTTAACCCTTGTCATTGATTATGGCATCTGCCGATGAGAGGGCGCTGTTCCCGCCCGCATCGCTGCAGCTCCTCGCGTCGCCTCCTCAAAGTCAGTCGCAGCCGACCAATCATCTTCGCTTGCTAGTGGAGAGCCTCTTAATTTTCCTTCTGTCTTCTGCACTTCTCCTGCTCGGGTCACCGACTGTGCCATTGAGAACGTGGATGTGACGTCCCTGGCCTCTTCTAGGGATGATGAATTCATGGACGTCTCTGATGGCGTCGCTAATCTGCCCTCTAGAGTTTCTACTGCTTCTGCTTCCAGTATATTGTCTCATGCTGCGTCAATGCCTTCCAGAGGAGGCGTTTCTGCTCTCACGTATTCTGCGGCTGCCTCTGGTACTTCACCGGCTTCCACCTCGTCTCGTCTGCCCGCTATGGATTCTTACGTTACTCTCAAAGGTGACACCATCTTATTAGACATTCCCGAGAACTCTCCTGCTGGTCACCGTCTTCATTAGACCCTCGAGTTGGGGGTTTGTTTTGATGCGCTGCCCAACACTCCTTTGAAGCAGTACAGCTCCGCTCTCAAGAAGATGCTTTCTTCTGGTGCCATCACCCACCTCACCCGAAAGCCACGAACTGTGATTGTTTATTTATCGAAGAAAGAATATGCTGAGCTTGTCTCGTCTCGGGGCCTATCAATTGGCGATTGTCACCTCTTAGCCGAATACATCGCCCAGCGTCCTGTTCTGATCTGCCTACATCTGGGACCCCCCCCCCCCCACGGGAGTTCTCTGATGATATGCTGTGTGCTGCACTTAGTCGATGCGGCAGAGTAGTCGGCACAGTGAAGACTCTCTCCTCTTCCCCTCTGACCTCGGTGATAAACATATCTGTGGCTTTCCGTAGAATTGCTCGCATCATCTTCCCGTCGGAAAAGCATCTCATAAAGTTTCCACGGTTCCACGATGTTCGTTGCGGTAACGAGCGACGAAGGATTGACCTCCTCACGTCTGCTCATTGCTCACGCTGCAAGGCTTACGGCACATTGCACCCATGAAGAGCCACTGACTCCTGCAGCTCCAAGGCATCATTCTACCTCTTCCTCCGTTTTCGCTGCCATGCCTCCTCCTGCGTCTGCACCTCCTGGACCCAGTTCTGCCGAAAATCTGATTAAAGCTTTTGATCAACAAGCGTCTTCCGATGTTGCTTTCTCCATTCTGTCAGATTTTTCCCCGCTTGACTCATCCTTGCCTTCCCGCGTTCTCTCTCCATCAGAGGACATCACGGCTGATCTTCAAGCTTCATTCACCGTCGGCAATTTTGCTCCTGGCGATAAGGTGGACATTTCCTCTAATTCTACATCTCGTGTGTCATCGATACACGGCAAACGTCTCTCTACTACCACTACCGAGGCCCGGAGGAAAAGAAGAAGTCACCTTCTCCGACTGGCCACCCACATCGTTCCACCCGTCTAGCAAGATCCAAGTCTCCTCTGTCACGTTCTAGCTCTTCCTCTTCAAAGGCAAAGGGTCATCTCCCGACGTTTGAAGATTTCTCGACTCTGCTTACCAATGCCGCTCTTCCTTCAAAACCTGTCTCTTTTGAAAATCTTTACGAGTTTATCACTCATAAAACAAATCGGGAGGCTTCTCTCATCTTTTTGCAGCAGTTTGAAGCAGTTCTTCCCGAGGTGTTCGACCAATCAACCTCCATCCTTAAATTCCTCCGGCATAATGCCAAGCAACCCGACTCGTCTTGTGGTGTCGTGGTATCATCAATGGCCTCGACACATTCCAGAAAGCTGCCATAGCTGCCTTTCATCCGACGTCGGACTTACCCATTCAAGGTCGCTACTCTGAATTGTAGGGGGTTTGCTAACCCTTCCTCGCTAACGCTCTCGTTCTGGAAGATCTCTCGCTCCTTGGGACCAACTTACTTCTTCTGCAAGAGACGAACTGCCACTTCTCGACACTTTTTCATAGGTGGCGCAGTTGGGACTTCACTTTTCACCATGCTTTCCGTTACTCTGTGCACGGTGGTCTCGCTATTGGTGTTCGTCATCAGTTTCGAACCACCCTATCTTCACTCTCAGTCCGCAATCTCTGCCGAAATCTTCTACAGCAAATCTTCTTCAGTCTAGCTGGAATTCGTTTTCATGTCTTCAACATCTACGTACCATGTTCCTCTACGCACCTATCCCTGCTGTTCACGAGCCTCCAGGGAGCCCTCTCTCAGGTTCCTTCCTCTGATCGAGTGCTTCTCGGGGAGATTTCAACCGCACTCTTAATCCGTCTTTTGATCGCCTGCCAGTGTCTCGTGAGCGCCGCACGGACCTAATCGCCCACCTCCAAGACTTTGTCTCGGATTTTTCTCTAGTTGACGTCCACTGGCATCTTCATCCTGCAGACACCTCCCACACCCGGCATTCGTCTGGGACACGAGCTCCCCTGACCACTCGCTTGAATCGCTATTATGCTTTGCCATCCCTCCTTCCGGCAGCGACAGATTCTCTCCATCACCCCACAACGTCCTTCGACCACTGCGTGGTGACTCTGACCATGTTCGCCGCCTTGTCGAACAGTCCGTCCATGGACCTTTGATACTATCCTGCTTGGTGATTCCGAGTTCTGTTCTTCCATCCATGCCTTCCTCGATGCCCGTCGGGAGGGGCTGCAGTCTGCTCCCTGTGTTCTTTTGTATTGGTTGGAGACCAAACAACAGCTCATTCTTCACATCCGCCAGCTATCTTTTACAGCGAAGACCCTTCGATTGATGCAACTCGATCATGCTCGACAGATGCTATCCCCATCAGTTTAGTAGATCCGCTCTTCCCTGTATACCAAGCTGAGCTCAAGGCGCTACTAGAACTCCTTGCACAGCAAGCCCTCATTCGCCTTCGTCTACACCATCACAACACAGGGGATTGCTCATACGACTTTCTCACATCTATGCAGTCAGATATCCGTACCTCTACTTCGCTCCGTCACCTTCGTGTTCCGCCTGGCACTATCACCTCCGATCCAGATGTTACTTGCTCTCAGGTATGCCGGTTTTTTGGCGATAAATTCTGTGAAACTCTTCCTCCTTCCTCCTATGCTTCTTCTCATCTTCTCTCCAATCTACCTCAGGTCCCCCTCATCTTTCTTCCTCTCTTCTTTTCCCTCCTACTTCTTGTGAGCTCTCCGATTCTTTTTCGTCTCTTAACCCTCACGCTGTTCCGGTTCCGGACTGCCTTCCTTTGCTCTTCTACCGCACTTTCTTCTCTAACTGCCGTTTTTCACTGTTCTACTCTCCCGAGGAGTTTCACAGATTCACATATTGTTCTTTTTCCTCAAAAAGGAGACCCTCTTGAATTGTGGAATTGGCGTCCTATCTCCCTCCTTAACCTAGACTACAAACTGTATAATAAACTTCTCTCCAGCCGGCTTAACTCTATTCCGACGTACATTCTTTTTCCTAATCAAACTTACGCCGTTCCCGGCCGTTCTATCTCTCATAATGATCTGCTTCTCCGCGACTTTCTTCACCTTGCGAATGTACGCCCTGAGCCTTTTTCCCGTTTCTCTCTTGATCTTCGCTCTGGTTTTGATAATATTTCCCATAATTATCTTTCTAACACATTTCTCAGCTTTGGTTTTCCTCCCTCCTTTGTTTCTCTAATTCTCTCTCTCTCTCTCTACCGGGATGTCGTTTTCCACGTTAAGACGGCCTCCTTTCTCACTGAGCCCATCCCCTTCTGCCGCAGTGTACGATAAGGCTGCCGTTATCAGGGAAACTCTTCGCCATCGCAGTGGAGCCGTTCCTGCGCTCTGTGGAGCACTCTATCCAGGCATCTTTACCACCACCAGTTGCAAGCACTCGGCCCCACTCTATCTCCTGCACCGCTTACGGTGATGATATCACCGTGTGCATCCGTGCTGATTCTCAGTTTTCTCAGCTCCGTCATCGTTTTGATACCTACGTCTCCTGCTCTGCTGCAGAACTCAATGCCGCCAAATGCACTGGAGTGTGGTGCGGTGCGTGGTGTGGTCGCAGAGACTCCGTGTGGGGGACTACCTGGTTCTCGTCGTCTCAGCGCTTCCTCGGGGTGTTTCTCGGCTCGTCTCATGCTTCTTCAACAGCCACCCGCAGAGCGCTTCGTCCACGTCTCACTCGAGCAGCTGCCTATTGGCGCCGTGTCCAATTCTGCACGCCGTTTTATCAACGAGCCAACCTTGCACGCACCCATCTTATTTCTATGTGTCAATACCCCTGGATTACCTCATCTCCTCCACTTTACTGCGTCCGAGAAATCACCAGTTACCTCACTCGTGTCGTGTGGTCCGGTTATCACTGGGTCGCTGTCACCAAGCTGTCTTCCTCCAGCTCGTAGTGGAATTGGGTTCATTGATGTTCAGCACTACTGTTGAGCCAGCCGCATCGTCATGTTCCTCCGTCTTTTCACTGCTACTGTTTCGTCAGCCGTCGTTGTGCGCGACGTCCTCACCTCCACGCACAACCCTCATTTTACTTTCTCCTCTCTCGTACTAATGGATTGTTTTCCTTCTCTTTCCCCCAAACTACCTCCGGCCTATTCTGAGGCCCTCCCTCATTTTCCTGTGTTCTTTCCCTCTTATTCGCTCCCCTTCCGCTTCTACTATCGACCTTCTCTCTGAACCTCTCTTCTTGTCCTAGCTACTTCGTCCCCCTAATCTTTCCTGCTTCGCTTTCTTCTCCTGGCTTCGTGCTGGGGTAGTAATGGTTCGCGACATTACTAACCCTGACCTCTCCTGGCGCTCCTTTTCTAGCCTTCCGCCTGCTATTATCTCCTCTCCATCAGCTCGTTATGTCTACGACTCTCTCTGCTCTGCTATCGTTTCTCAGTTTCCTGATCTTGCAACTCCTCTTGGCCTTGTCTCTGTACTTTCTGTTCCGCAACCACTCCCCTTCTTTCTGCGTGTCTCTGACCTGTCTCTTCCTCTGTTCTCGTTCTCTACTAAATCCCTCTATCGGTTTCTCTCCTTCTTTGTTTCCCCTTCACCTCTCCCTATAGACGGTGTCTCTCCTGCTTTTGTTTCTACTGTCTGGGCTGCTGCCCTCTCCCTCTTTCGTTCCCGCTTGAACTCAATACCCACTAGCTCTTCCTTCCTAACTGGCTCCCCGTTCCATCCCTTCTCCACCGCATGACACTTTCCTCTTCCCCTCTTTGATTCTTCTGCGCTCAGGAGGCGGACGTTCCGCACATCTACAGTGACTGCCCTGTGGTACTACCTCTGCTACATCTGGGGTTCTAAATCGCTCGTCGCTCCTGCACCGTCGACTTCACGTTTGCAGCATACCAGCATCTTCTGCTCTGTGCTCATCCGCCTGTGCTCCTTCCACCAGTGTGTTCTTAAGTGTTTGTGTTGGTGAAACACGTCATCTACGTGAATTATCAGCAACTCCGCAGTCTACTTCCCCCTGCGTTTTCCATTCAAGCCAGTGCTGCCTTACTCGGACATTTCCGTAATCGCCTCCTCTCCCGTTTACAGCAGGAGTATCACTCTGCCATCTCCGCATGCCGTGAAAGCTCCATCTAGGCTACGTAGTCGCCAGTGACCACGTGGTTCGCCGTCACACCACGTCCGTTACATCTCACGGTGAGTTAATGCTGTGCGTTAGCGGTTTTGATGTTCTTTCGCACTCCGGTGCCCCTCCTGTAATCATTTTGTTCTTCCTCAAGCATTGCTCTGTTTGCATCACGTTGTAAATTTGCCATTACTCATTCATTCAATGTATATATCATCGCTTTTATCAGTTTTTATTATTCCTGTTCTTTTTTTCTTTGAGACGATTCCATGTTGCTCGTCTCCTCTATTTAGTTACATTAAAACGATTCTAAAACCACATTTGGCCTTAACGCAAACGCTCTCCCTTCAAGAGATGCTTTCGACAAGGTTTTGAAACACAGCGATACGTATGCGCTTCCATTCAGTACATAATGCTGCCGCTAACTACTGCTTAGTAGTAGGCCTTAGCCCCAAACTTCTTATGCGGCGCTCTAATTCATCCCATAGGTGCTGTATGGGATTAAGATCAGGGCTCTCTGCTGGCCAGTCCGCACATGATAAGGGATTATCGTCAAACTACGCCGTAACAGTCCTTGCCCTATGGCTCGGTGCATTGTCCTGCTGGTACCAACAAGGCTTGGTTCCACAGTATTGCCACAAAGTTGGTAGGGCATAATTGTCCAGAATATCGAGGTAGACGTGTTGGTTAACAGGTTTGTCCACGATAACCAATGGGGCGGTACCATAATACGAAAAACACCCCCACACGAGTACAATGCCAGCTCCAATCTTGACCGTAGGAAGAGTACACTGTGGTAAATAGCGTTCCCCCGGATGCCGCCATACGCACACACGGCCATCAGACTGATGAATCGTTTACCTGGTTTCATCAGTCCATAGGACCAGATTCCATTGATCTACGGACCACGATAAATGGTCTTTACACCTTGCTAAACGACGAGTAGTATTCCGAGTAGAGATGAAAGTCTTATGAGCAGCCGCACCACCACGGTAACCCATGGAATGAAGTTCTCTGGGAATGTTACGTGCACATACCGAGGTTCCAGCATTTTTATTCATCTGTACACTGAGGTATTCATTTTTATTCATCTGTACACTGAGGTATTTATTTTTATTCATCTGTACACTGAGGTATTCATTTTTATTCATCTGTACACTGAGGTCTTGTGCCGTACTCTGTCTGTTAGCTGTAACGACTCTCCTGAGGCTTCGACGTCCTCTATAACTGATTTTCTTTGTTCTGCTGGTACGTTTTGCTGCTTCAGGCACACCATGTGACTTCCACTTATTCAGTACATTCAAAACAGTTGACTTGAGTATGTATTGTGAGTTATTGAAGATAATGGGAGCCTTATTATGCAAGAGTGAAAAGTGGCAGCTAGCAAACCAAATATCAGTAGTGAAAGTAATGGGGATTCTATCTTATAAAAGTCTGATAAGGCAGCAGACAACGAAATTATGAATAATTTTATCGCGTAAGAGTGAGATGTGACCTAAAACAAGGCAAATATGAGTTAGTAAAAGTGATGGAGGTTTAATCACGTAAGAGTCAGTCGTTTTAGCTGAAATCCAGAGAATTGAAACTGTGAGTTAAAATAAGTAATGAGAGTTTTATCGCGTAAAAGTAAGATTTGTCAGCAGACATCAAAATATGAGTAAATAAAAGAGATGGGAATTTACTCAGGCAAAAATCGGATGTGGCAGAAAAAAAAAACAACATACAAAGACCGAAAGGATAATGGGATTTGTAGCACGTAAGGGTGAAGTGTGTTGTATCTACAGGAGTGGCCAAAATTGTCGAAACCTTTTGGAAATAGTGCATTTTTGAGGTTTAATGGCTCATACCACCACTTCTGTTTGGAGTAATACCATAATATTATATATCAATGGGAAGATAATTTCATCAAGAATGTAACGCAATAACGTTTATGCAGGATTTTGTATTAGAACAGCAGTTATAAAGAAGAAAATGAAACACATAGGAGAAATGAGATAAACAAAAATTCTCACCATGCCAGTTAATACACTGCTGGCCACCCAAAATGCAACACCAAGAAGGAAGCATCCGATTGGGCTTAAATTCGTGGCATGCGTCGTCCGCGGGAGGACATGCAAACGATTAGCACGGGGCATATGCAAATCATGTGCGCCCGGTACGCCATTGAGAAACACTATAAGAAGGGTGCACAGTAAGTAGTGGAAATGTGTTGTGCTGCCGGACCTGTGCGTGGGAAACTTCCTGATGCCTCGTCGCAGAATACGGCAGTCATTTCAACACCTTTCGGAGTTCGACAGAGGAAGAATAGTGGCTTATCGCGACTGCGTTTTATCGTACCGAGACATCGGTACCCGTGTGGGACGATATCCAGCCACAGTGAGGCGAGTATGGATTCGGTGGGTGCAGCAGGGACGGACGGGCCGACGTGAGTGATTGTCGCAGCCGCGGCACACCACCGAACGAGAGGACCGGCATGCTGTGCGGCGGGCATTGACGGTTCGCACCGCCACATCACGAACGTTAGCGCAGGAATTAGGGTGTGTTGCGAAACAACCTGTGTCAGCACGTACCGTTCGACGTCGTCTGCAGGAGCGGGTACTTGTCGCACGGCGTTCATTGCTCCGATTACAAGTGAAGTTACACCACCGGCGAGTGCGGCGGCAGTGGGCCGTTGAACGCCGTACCTAGACTACGGAATGGCATGACATTGTCTTCTCCGACGAATCTCGCTTCTGCCTGCAACACTACGATGGTCGGATCCACGTGTGGCGGAACAGCGGCGAGAGACTATATGACGCCTGCATAAAGCATCGCCATACCGGTCCGTCGCCTGGCTTTTTGGTTTGGGGCGCAATTGGATATGACACCCACGCTCCTCTGATACGCATCGGCGGTACACTCAACAGCCAGCGCTACATCTCCGACGTTTTGGAGCCTGTAGTCGTCCCTTACCTGCAGGGCCTGCCAGCGTCCACGTTTCAACAGGACAATGCGCGCCCGCACGTGGCACGCATCTTGAAACAATTCTTCACGGCCCACCAGGTGTCACTGCTGCCGTGGCCCGCCTGTTCACCAGATATGTCGCCCATCAAACACGTCTGGTCGCTGATCGGCAACCGAGTGGCCCGGCACGCACCACTCGCGGCTACACCTGATGAACTGTGGCAACGTGTGGAAGCAGCCTGGCCTTAAATACCCCAAGACCACATCCAAAGCCTCTTTCGTTCGATGCCGCGGCGTGTAGCGGCCGTTATTGCCAGACATTGGGGCCACATGAACTATTGATGTCTTCATGTTCCGCAAGTTGCACGGGCCTGTAAGCTCAATTGTTTCATCTTTGTATGTGTTGTTATGTGTACAGTAAATCTGGCTTTGCTATCTCGTGTCTTCCTGGTGTTGCATTTTGGGTGGCCAACAATGTACTTAGTTGGGTAACCTTTAGCAGTAATTACGGCCTTACAACGCCTTCCCATGGAGTGAACCAATTTTTTTAGTTTTGCAGCTGTTATAATGAGAAATCAAGATTGAATTATTGCTTCTATCAATTGGATTTTATTGCTGGGTTGATTCTGACTAACAAGTTTCTTTAGTCGGCTCCATAGATTTTCGATGGGTTTAAGGTCTGGGCAACAGCCCAGACCGTAACCATTCCAGCAGTGGAATATGATTATCTTGAAACCACTTTTTACACACAACAGCAACATGACATGGAGCTGAATTCTGTTGGAATATAAATGCTTCATTATCTTGGAAAAGTTCACGTGCGGAAGGCTTCAGTTTAGCTCAAGTATTTCATTAATGTATTTTTGGCCATTAATATTCCCATTAATCATGCAAATTATGCCCACACAGTTTGATGTCATACAACCCCAGATCATAACACTAACTGAGTGTTTCACGGTACATGTAATGCAATCAGGATGCAAATCTTCTCCGATTCTTCTCCTTACGTATTTTATGCTATCACTACCAAACATGGAGATTTTGGTCTCATCGCTCCAAATAACACTGTCCCATTGTTCCGCTCTCCAGTTAACATGGGTTTTAACCCAGTTTAATCTTTTTAACCTTTTTTTGAGAGATAAAAATCTCTTTTTCCGTGGAATTCTAGCTTTTAGACCAAAATCCTGCAGTCTGTGCAGAACAGTCCTTGCACTCAACTTCACATTGCATTGCGCTATTTCATTTTGCTTACACCCAGATGATTTTCTTCTGTCACCTAGGCACAGTATTTTAATTCTTCTATCATCACTTGCTGTTGTACACCTTTTCCTGCCTTTACCAGTCTGGTTTTGTAGAGACTGAGTCTCCTTATACCTCTTCAAAATTTAGAAATGCCCCCTTTGGTTAAGTTTCCACCAATTATTTTTCTAATGTCTTCATAACTGAAGTCTTGTTCACTTAATAGTACTATTTTACATTACTTTCTGTGTGACCAGTCAACACTTTACACCATTTCTTTAATTTTATTAGGTTTTACAAGCTCACTGAATGAAAGAACACAAAAAAACCCCAACCAACTTGAGAGTAATTACATAACACTGACAAATGTACAGCTCCAATATACGACACCAATAGCTGAATCCTACTGTGACATGATTGGGATCATTGCCAAAACAAGATGGCACTGATTGGCTCCCTAAACACTGATGCTCATAGGCTACCTTCAAATGAAGGGAAGCTACTTCATATCTACCTAAGCAAGTTGTGCTTCCTTTTCCTGGTTATTTGGCTATACCTTTTTATAGGATACAGATAATTGAACAAACTTTGTTGTATTACATTTGTGATGAAATTACCTTTGCATTGATATATAATTTTATGGTAGTACTCTAACAAAAAGTGGTGTTGTGAGCCATAAAACTTCAAAAATACACTTATTCCAAAAGGTTTCCACAATTTTGTCCACTACTGTAGGTACAAGTGTCGGGATGATTCGAAGTTCACAAAGTTCTCACAAGGTTTCATGAATTGCACCTTTGAATGGCATACCTTATACTCATAATCGATTATGAAAGTTTGGATTACCGTACTCTCCGCCTGTTTCTTTCATGCGAGATTTTCATTTGCCACACAATGTGCTACGAGTAATATTCCTCTATGTGTCGAAACGCTTGTTTTTACGTCACTGCTTTATTTCTATATAATTATATCCCTCCTTGTAAGGTCAGGTGATGTAAGGTCAGGTGATGCGTAACATCACAGCCTCTCCTTGACAAATGTCAACCCCGCCTTCTCGTGGTGCATCCTGTTCCCACTAAAGGGGCTCTGACGACCGCCAATAGCGGTATAACTATACCATCGGGATCAGAGGAAATGCTATCCCACACTCACCAACCCGCTTGGCCAGCGTGGTGAGTTATGGCCAAACACCTCCAAAATGACTCTACAACTTAAATCTTGGCCCTCAGTCTCCGGCAGCTGGAATGTACCTGGCCAAGGCAGCGGCCAGTGCGACATGAAGGCAGAGGGTGCTAAGAATCCCCGGAGGACCGGACTAGGCTGCCATTTGATGCTGACCTTGGCTACCTATAACGGACGCTCCCTATCTTCTGATTCAAGGCTTCTTGAATTGGAAGAGGAACTACAAAGGATCAAGTGGGACATCGTCGGGCTAAGTGAGGTAAGGAGAAAAGGAGAAGATCTCATTGAACTGAAAAGTGGACATCTCTTCTATTATCGTGGGACAGATACTGGCAGAACTAGTGGTGTTGGATTTATAATAAACAAGAAACTGAAGGATAAAGTGGTAGAAGTTGAAAGTTCCTCTGACAGAGCTGCACGACTCGTTATCCAACTATCGAGAAGATACCAGGCTCAGATTATTCAAACTTATGCACCCACCACAAGTCATCCTGAAGAAGAAATTGAAGAATTTTATGAGGAAATTCGTCGTCTAAATAATAAAGGTAAGCAGCACTTGAAGATAATTATGGGAGATTTCAATGCAAAAATAGGGCAACGGCAACAGAATGAAACTTCAGTAGGTAAATTCGGTCACGGCAACAGAAACCAGCGTGGAAATACTCTCGTTGAGTTTGCAGAGGCAGAAGGATTTTTCATCTTGAACTCCTTTTTCAAGAAAAAGCCACACAGGAAATGGACATGGAGACATCCAATTGGGACGACAAGTGAAATTGATTTTATTATGTGTAACAAAAAATTCGTCATCGAAGACTGCAGTGTGCTGAACAAGTTCAACACAGGTAGTGACCATAGATTGGTGAGATGTAAGATGCACCTCAACACTAAACTGGAACGTGGCAAGCTCATAAGACAAACAAAATGTATTGACATAACCAACCTTAAAAAACACCATAATACTTTCAAGTTGGAACTGAAGAACAGATTCTCTGCTTTAGAAGGCCTAACATCGGAAGAAGTGGATATTTCGGAAGTTAACAGAAAAGTAACCAAAGCTCTAATGGAAACAGCAACAAAATTAGCTGGGTCTAAGAACAAGTTGCATGTGAACAAATTATCAGGAAAAACCAAAATGTTGATGCAAAAAGAAGAGAGATGAGGACAACTAAAGAAGATGTGACTTCCGAAGTGGAATATATAGAGCTATGCAAGACAACACGAAAAAGTATCACTGAAGACGTAAGGAAATTCAACTGTGAGCTAGTGAGGAAAGCAATTGAAAACAACCAAAGCCTTAAGATAGCAAAGGGACATCTCAGTAAGGGAAGAAAACAGATTATGGCTCTGAGAAAAGAAGATGGTTCTATAACAAGAAATAGAGGCGAAATTTTGACAAGAGTGAAAGATTTCTACTCCAAATTATATGGAAGGGATGATACATGTACTCCAGACATCATGAAAGGTACCAGAGTTCTTCCAGTCCTCCCAGCAGAAGTTGCTCATGCAATCAAGAACATGAAGCGGGGGAAAGCTCCAGGAGAAGATGGAATTACTATAGACATCATACAAGAAGCAAGTGGAGAAATTGAAACAGTACTCGCCCAAATTTTCACTCGATGCCTTAATGAAGGGAAGATTCCTGAGGATTGGAACAACGCTACAATGATCCTGCTACATAAAAAAGGTGACATTGAGGATCTCAGGAACTACAGACCTATCAGCCTCCTATCGGTGGTTTATAAAATCTTCACTAAAGTTCTTTCACACCGCTTGAAGGTAACACTGGACATGGCTCAACCGAGAGAACAAGCTGGATTCAGGAGTGGCTACAGCACAATAGATCATATCCACGTACTGAGAGAACTAATTGAAAGAGCGAGGAAATATGAACTTCCATTGTGCATGGCTTTTATCGATTATGAAAAAGCCTTTGATTCGGTGAAACCATCAGCAGTTACAATGGCTCTGAAATCCTGCGGTATTGAAGATGCATACATTAATATTATTAATAACATCTATGAAAATGCAAGTGCAAAGATTCGGCTGTTTGAAAATACAACACACATAAAAATTGGAAAGGGAGTGAGACAAGGTGACACCATATCTCCGAAGCTCTTTAATGCCACATTGGAAAATGTCTTTCAATCACTGAACTGGGAAAACAAAGGGATAAAGATTAATGGAGATTATCTAACCCACCTTCGTTTTGCTGATGACGTAGTCATTTTTGCAACTACCCCATCAGAGCTGCAGAGTATGATCCAGGAACTTGCTGACAAGAGTAAAGAAGTGGGATTAAAAATGAACTTTCAGAAGACAAAAGTGATGTTCAATGCTTTTACAAGAAATGAAGATTTATCGATTGATGGAGAAAAACTGGAGATAACAGATACATATGTTTATCTTGGACAGCAGATATCAAGTGAGGGTCACATTGATGAAGAAATTAATCGGCGTACAAAACTTGCCTGGAGAGCTTTTGGAAGAAACAGCATAATTTTCAAGAGCAATATGCCATTATGTCTTAAAAGAAAAGTGTTTGATCAATGCATCCTTCCAGTGCTTACGTATGGTGCAGAGACGTGGACCTTAACTAAAAGAGACATACAAAGGCTGCAGACAACTCAAAGAAGTATGGAGAGGTGCATGCTTGGTATAACCAGGAGAGATAAGAAGAGGAACTCGTGGATCCGAAAAATGACGAGAGTGGAAGACATCATGATCAGAGTTAAATCCCTGAAATGGCAATGGGCTGGACATACTGCCAGAAGGACAGACCATAGATGGACAGCCGAAATTTTAGATTGGATTCCAAGGGACAGGAAAAGACCCAGAAAAAGACCACATGGGAGATGGGTGGATGAAATTCGTAAATATGCGGGAGTGACATGGAGGAGACTGGCACAAGACAGACCGTTGTGGAGGAAACTTGGGGAGACCTTCGTCCAGCAGTGGATTGATAATGGTTGACAATGATGATGATGATGATATCCCTCCTTGAAAAGTGAAGTTATATGAGTTTTGTGCCAATAGCCAGCTCTCAGATATCGATCCTACAGTGTACACTGAAGAGCCAAAAGTCATGAGATAACAGTATGAACATTTTTTAACTGGCTCGGCCGTAGTAGAGCGGCTTCGACTCACGCTAAGATTTTTATCAGTTGCGAAGTGTAATCTCATGATAACAAATATATATACGATGGATGAAGAAACGGGTTTCTGTACGCCCAATTGATGTGAAAGACAATAAAAATAAAAAGTGAACTCCGTTTATTAGGCGTATAAAATAAAGGATTAAAACATGCTAGCTTTCACTACCTCCGGGTAGCTTCGTCAGGCATTTAGTAGTTAAAGATCGCAGAAGCAACTGGAACAAATGTATTTCTAAGAATATCATTAAATTCAAAATAAGTAAAACACTTGCACGATGTCACGGGTTGTTTGATCCCAGGGCAGGGTGGTCACGTGTAACTTCTAGAAGCCGGTGCCATATGAAAGGAAGGCTCGTGGTTAAATCTTTGTTACACAAATTCCGTCGCGTGATGATCTCGATGGTTTCGCGAAGCGCAGTAGCTCTTGCGCTGACGTAAGGTGCTGGTTTCTTAAAATCTCCCCATCTCTGAACTGCCCTTTCAGATGCAACATCACGGGCTAGTGCCGTCGTAAGCTTTCCGGCCTTAACGTCCCTTTGGTGTTCAGAATAACAGATCTGGAAGGATCTTTTTGTCATCCCGATGTAGGACTTAACGGATGCGTCAGGGTAATATAAAGGAATAGCATAGACTCCTGCTTCAGTCAGCGTAGAAGGTGATGCGCTCTGGACTGCTGCGAGGATATCTGACAAAGAACTAGGAGCTGTCACCCGATATCATAACCTAGTCTACGGAGAGCATTCTTCAGGAAGTACGTTAGCCTAGGAATGTAGGGAATCGAACCCACGAACCGGGCTGGCTGAGCCGTGGGGTTGGCACGAGGCTGTGGGAGAGCATGTTTTGCAGCCTTTCTGACTATTTGGTCGATTGTGATCGAGTCGTATCCCGCTGCAGCCGCTAGGTTTCTAATGCTACGGATCTCCTCCTCGCATTTGGCTTTGTTCGATGAGAGTTCGAAAGCTCGCTTTGCTCTGTACTTAAAAAGGGCATATTTGCGTGCGGCCGGGCCTGCTGAGTCAGGGAGTATGGTGTTGTCCACGTGGGTGGGTTTGTAGTAGACCTCTGTGCTAAGAGCACCAGAGGGTAATCTTCTTATTAGTACATCCAGAAAAGGTAATGCACCTTCGGATTCATAATCTGCTGTGAATATAATATCTGGGGGCGCATCGTTTATTCTGGCGAGAAAATCACTTAGGTTGGCTTGTCCATGCTGCCAAACAAAGAAAATGTCGTCAGCGTACCTCACCCATATTTTAGGAATTGTGGCCGACGATTGCAAGAGTTCATTTTCGAGAGGTCGGAGGACAGCTTCAGCAAGGACCGCCGACACCGAGGACCCCATAGGTACCCCTTTTGTTTTGTTTGTAAATTCTGGATCGGAAGCTGAAAAAATGTGAGTCCGTGACTGCATATAGTAGTTTGGAAATAGCTTCCACAGTTTCCGAAGGGTACAGGTTCGAGTCAGCGATAGAGCGCTTCAGGTTTGTGGTGGCGTCATGCACCGGCACTGAGGGGTATAAAGATTCGATGTCAAAGCTTCCAATTATGTCGCCTGGAGACACTGTAGTGAATCTCACTCTGGAAACGAAGTCAGCTGAAGAGAGTAAGACACCTTCGGCTATCGGTAGGAACGGCCGCAAGAAGGACGAGAATGCTTTTTCCTAATTAGCTGAAGGGGCGAATTTCCTGCTGACAATAGGTCTGATTGGATTGCCGTGCTTGTGATGTTTAAGTCGAGCAAAAAGGAAAGCAACCTTAGGTCCTGGAGGGATCTTGGCAGCCCTTCTAAGTACTTCAGGTAGCGCCTTCATTATTGCTATGAACTCTTGCAATCGTCGGCCACAGTTCCTAAAATATGGTTGAGGTACGCTGACGACATTTTCTTTGTTTGGCAGCATGGACAAGCCAACCTAAGTGATTTTCTCGTCAGAATGAACGATGCGCAGCCAGATATTAAATTCACAGCAGGATATGAATCCGAAGGTGCATTACCTTTTCTGGATGTACTAATAAGAAGATTACCCTCTGGTGCTCTTAGCACAGAGGCCTACTACAAACCCACCCACGTAGACAACCCCATACTCCCTGACTCAGCAGGCCCGGCCGCACGCAAATATGCCCTTTTTAAGTACAGAGCAAAGCGAGCTTTCGAACTCTCATCGAACAAGGCCAAATGCGAGGAGGAGATGCGTTGCATTAGAAACCTAGCGGCTGCAGCGGGATACGACATGATCACAATCGACCAAATAGTCAGAAAGGCTGCAAAAACTGCTCTCGCACAGCCTCGTGCCAACCCCACGGCACATCTAGCCCGGTTCGTGGGTTCGATTCCCTACATTCCTAGACTAACGTACTTCCTGAAGAATGCTCTCCGAAGACTAGGTTATGATATCGGCGTGAAAGCTCCTATATCTTTGTCAGATATCCACGCAGCAGTCCAGCGCGCATCACCTTCTACGCTCACTGAAGCCGGAGTCTATGCTATTCCTTTGGATTATCCTGACGCATCCGTTAAGTCCTACATCGGGATGACAAAAAGATCCTTCCAGATCCGTTTTTCTGAACACCAAAGGGACGTTAAGGCGGAAAGCTTACGACAGTACTAGCCCGTGATGTTGCATCTGAAAGGGCAGTTCCCAGATGGGGAGATTTTAAGAAACTAGCACCTTACGTCAGCGCAAGAGCTACTGCGCTTCGCGAAACCATCGAGATCATCACGCGACGGAATGTGTGTAACAAAGATGTAACCACGAGCCTTCCTTTCATATGGCACCGGCTTCTAGAAGTTACACGTGACCACCTGGCCCTGGGATAAAAAACCCGTGACATCGTGCAAGTGTTTTACTTATTTTGAATTTAATTATATTCTTAGAAATACATTTGTTCCAGTTGCTTCTGCGATCTTTAACTACTAAATGCCTGACGAAGCTACCCGGAGGTAGTGAAAGCTAGCATCTTTTGATCCCTTATTTTATACGCCTAATAAACGGAGTTCACTTTCTATTTTTATTGTCTTTCACAGTAATCTCATGAGTCACGCTGAGCAACCGAGAATTGGATTATGGACAAGACGACGTGAATTATCGGAATTTGAACGAGGCATGGTAGCGGGAGCCAAACGATTGAGACATTTAATTTCCGACGTTGTGTAAACATTCAACATTCCCCGATCCCTTTGTGTACCGAGAATACTTCATGGAAGGCATTACAAACCACCGTGGACAGCGCACTGGCCGAACTTTGGTGCTGAATGACTGTGACCAGCGGCGTCTGACCAGGATTGTCCATTCTAACAGACTAGCAACACCGGCTCAGATAACATCCACGTTAAATGCATAAGGTACCAGACACATATCCATCAGGTCAGTGTAGAGTAATTTAGCATCCATGGGGTATGGGAGCAGAATGCCAACAGTGTGTCTCTGTTAATATCACGACATCAGACACAGCGTCTCACCTGGGCTCGTGAACACGATAATTGGACCCTTAAAGACTGGTAACATGTATCGTGGTACGATGAGTCATACCCCAATTGTTACGAACTGATGGAAGGATTCGGGTGTGGCACAAATCCCATGAGGCCATGGACCCAAGCTGTCAACAAGGCACTGTGCAAACTGGTGGTGGTTGCATACATATGTGGGGTGTCTTTACGTGGCATGGTTTGGATCCTCTGTTCCTCGTAAACACGTTATGAACTGCTAATCGCTTTGTTGCTCTGCTGCGTGACCATTTGTAGCTCTTCGTGGACATCATGTACCCCAACAATGATGGGATTTTCCAAGCGGACAATGCACCATGTCATCGGGCCCAAGTTACCCAAAATCGGTTCGAGGAGCATTGTGGACAGTTCCGACGAATGGTGTGACCACCACGTTTGCCAGCCAAGAACTCAATAGAGCACGTGTGGGACGTGGTGGAAAGGTCCATTTGCACCCAAGATCCTGCACCTACAAATACCAGGGAACTCTGGGGGTGGGAGGGGTGTTTAGACAGCATGGCTCAACAACTCTCCAGAAGTATTTCGGTCACTTGTGGAATCGATGCCACGTCGAGTTGCTGCACTTCGCCGGGCAAGAGGAGATCTTACACGATTCTAGGTACGCATCCCATGACCTTTGGCACTTCAGGGTATAATTCCGCACGTTACATCTGTGAACTACCAGATATTCTGGGTCACAGTTGTGCGCGCATTTGTTGTGCTAATTGCACATGGGGCGGCATGGTGCCCTATACAAATGTTTTTCCGTAAGGCTGAATTAACCTTTAGCATTAACTCCGTTTATGGAATGGCTGAACATGTTCCAATTGGTGGTGCTTCATGAGAAATCATATTCGTTTCACACAAGATGACAAAAGGTGTAGTGTTGTTCGGCGTATAAGACGATACTTGTTTCGCCACATGGACTTACCTATTGAAATTCCTCAATGGAGAAAAGCATTGTGCCCAGAATTTGGTCGTGACCCAAGCCAAACACACTGAAAGGAAATATTGCGTTCTTAAAAAAACATTCCGAAAGCGTACGAAATATGGCATTACAATCACTTAGAACTTGTTTATAAGCTGGTGAAACGGATATTTCCGTTTGACTAAAACGCTAAAAACGCCGTATTTCCCAAGACCAAGTGGGTTCCATTCGCCTGTGGTTTTACAAAGCCCCCAGAACTGCAATGGGTGCATCTCACTTATCTCGCAATGATTAAAGTGGTTCCACCTAAAATCTCTGCCTTATGTTTCCAATGGCAAAAGTTCTTTACACATTTTCTTTGCAATTAATGTATTCCCACGGATGAAAATTTGCACATCGATAAAACTAATTTTAAGTTATAACATTGGATACTTAATACTTGCTAAAACATAACCACAATTACATTAAAAATTAATCATTTTTC
This sequence comes from Macrothele yani, assembly GCA_039090855.1. Classification (NCBI taxonomy): domain Eukaryota; kingdom Metazoa; phylum Arthropoda; class Arachnida; order Araneae; family Macrothelidae; genus Macrothele; species Macrothele yani. The sequence goes on from CM077011.1 coordinate 99,252,811, forward strand.
TTTGAGTAATGTTGAGACCTGTAAATAGATGGTGCGACCTGTACATTGTTGACGTCAATAAACAAACAAATGTTGGATTGCTTAGTAATGGTTATGCTTTAGAAAGAATTAAGTATCCCGTGCTTTAACTTAAAGATAGTTTTATCAAAGTGCACATTTTCATCCTTGGGAATACATTAATTGCGAAGAAACTATGTAAAGACATTTTACCATTGGAAAGATACCGCAGAGATTTTAGGTGGAACCATCTTAAATATCTGAAAGACATCGGTACTACGCAGCTGACTGGCTGTTGGCAATTGTGTCGACAGCCGGTCGCCCATGCGCTTTAAAAATATCAATTACCAGCTGCTAGAGAGGCAGTTTTTTTTTTCGATCTGTCTATCTTATAATTGTATCTCTCAACTGAATTAAAATCAACTATTGCTTATCTTAATTTATTTCTTGTTTCCAGTGAAATAAAAATCTCTTTGGGTTTCTCATTCCAACTGGACTTTGGGAGATAGTAAAGATCCATAATTCACGGTGCAAGTATCACTCTGATTCGGCACACTTGTATGACTTCGGTTTTCTTTTTCACCTTTGAACAGCAGCTTCTCCCACTGTTCGGTTGGAGGCGTCAGTCGTAAGCAAAAAATTAACTTACGAAACTTGTTTTTTTCCGGAAAATAAGGAAGTTTCCTCTCTTTCTATTCATTTTTAATATTTACTGAAACATAAGAAATATAGTTACAAAATTTCGGAACAGTAACTATATTTGTTCTAGCCTTGTCTTATGCTCACGATTGACTTATATAGGAATGAAAATAAGGAAACTGAGAAATTTAACCCATTCGACTTATACTCCTTGTCGACGTGTCGCCGAAAAATATGGTAATAATAAAATAGAAAAAACGGAAGCAAAAATGATACCTCGATAGATATCAGTTCGGATTTCTAACTGAAATAAGAGTTGTTACATTATTTTGACCACCTCCTACTTTTGATATCAACAGTGCGTAGCCAATGAAAGAAGGCACGTGTCAAGAGCTGGCTTGTAGGTATATAAGGTGTGTTGTAGGAAATCTGAGAACATATCACTCGTTGCTCTCATGCATAAAAGGGGCAAATTTATCAGATTTGCAAAAAGGGATGTTTATCGACTTTCGGCCCAAGGGTGAAAGTATTTCTGAAACAGTACAGTTTGTGAACGGTTTGCGTGCTGCTGTGGTTAAAGTGTATCGTGATTGGAAAATGGCACCATTGTAAATAAGCAATGTGAAAACTGCGGAGCACCACGTGCCACTGAGTTGAAAGGTGAACGTCGGCAGCGAAGATGCGCGAGGGCCGACCGACACGCTGCATTGGAGTCACTGGCCAAATGAACCAAAGGGCTACCGGAAGTGTGTCTAAAACGACAATTCAGCGAACCCTGCTGCGTATGGGGCTCTTCTGATGACTGATGGTCACAAAGGTTTGTGGGCAGAAAAGGCTTACACTTGCACGGAAGTATCGGAATTGGACTTCCGCTGACTGGCAAAGGATTGCCTTCTCCAACGAGCCACGTTTTCTGCTTCATCGAACGGTTGGTCGTTGGCGTATAAGGCGAAAAAGCATTCGAGAACAAACACTCTTCAACCATTACTGGAAGAACACAAGCTGTTGGGGGCAGCATTATGGTGTGGGAAATGTTTTCGTGGCATTTTTTGGGTCAACTCATATCTGTGAAAGGCAGTATGGACCGAATTCGATATGAATCCATCCTTGCAAACCACGTACACCCATACATGCTGATTGATTTTCTTATGGCGGATGGGATCTTCCAACACGACAATGCGACGTGTCATACAGCTAGAAATGTCTGAGAGGGGTTGGAAGAGCACGATGAAGACTTTAAAGTACTTCCCTGGACCCCTAATTCCCGAGACTTAAACCCAATTGATTATCTGTGGGACCCTATCGATCGGGTTGTTCGCTCTATGGATCCTCCATCATCCACCCTCTAGCACCTGTCAGATGCACTGCAGTCAAGATGGCTCCACATACCTGTGAACCTCTTCCAGCACCTTATTGAGTCACTCCCAGCCTGTCTAGCTGCTGTCCGCGCTGAACACGGTGGTTACTCTGGATATTAGCTGGCAGTCACAATAATATGTCTCGACCGTGTATTTAAGACATTGAAATGAAATGTTTAGACTTGTTGTTGAAAAAAAGAAAAAAAACGAAATTAGACACTCCGGTGACTGAGTGGTTAGAGGCTTTGATTTTCTGGTTATTATTAATGTGCATTAGAACAGCTGTATTTCTCTAGAGGAGGGTTTTTCAACCATTTCTGAATCGCTCACCATATGACAACACTCGCGGGATACACGAAAAAGAGGTGTAACGTATACTCTAGATTCACTTTCCTTTTGATTTTTACTATCTCTGGTTATTTTATTTTACTATGTAAATTATCTTCTTACTGAACGAGATGTTATTTCTCCCGCTGAATGAGATCTGGCAATGAGTGTAAGTCATGACGTGTTGGTAGCCAGTATAAATAGGCGCGTTCAACGATACGTAGGGAGAGCTTTTTTGTTGATGTGCGTAGAGAGAGCTGTTGTTGTACAGAGAGAGCTATTGTTGTACGAAGTGAGCTGTTGTTTATGTGTCGGAGAGCTGTTGTTGTACGAAGTGAGCTGTTGTTTATGTGTCAGAGAGCTGTTGTTGTATAGAGAGAGCGGTTGTTTATGTGCGTGAGAGCTTTGTTTCGTGTGTAAAGAGATCTTCGTTTATGTGAGAGCCAGAAGTTTACCAAATAAAAGATTGTCTTAGTAAGTACGTCTTTCTTAGTTCATAGTTTTGTCAGATCTCTGTCTGGCTGTTAGGTTAATTTCATTAGTTGATTATTATTAACAACCAGCATAAGACTTTATTCATCTTAATTACTACTACAACATTACTAGCAGTTAAAAGCTTGTTCATTATTATTACTACACTACTAGCAGGAAAGTTTATTCATGATATAATTAACAAACAACAAGCATTAGAAGAAGCATTAGCTTAGAAGAAGCTGAATTCATTATAATTCAGTAGCAGAAGCGATAAATTCATTATAGAGGGGTAAAAATGCATGTGTTCAGTGTGTTATCGATTATTTCAGAGAGGTTTGGTTTCGAATCCTAAAACTTAACTTGGAGAAAAAGAAATGATGCAGTTAACATGATACCTATGCTACAAAGAAGTGTTAATATTATTTAAAAGTAATGATTACCTAATTTATCGTAGCATAGCGTATAGCAGATTTGGGAATTCAAAGTCCATGTATCCAAGGTACGTGGATATTTAATTTTTCATTTTAAAAATGTATTTTTTCTGTTTTAGAGTTTTCTTTCTGAACAACACCACGTTGGCCTTTAAAATGTGCCGTGCGACGCGATTGATACTCCACGCTCTAGAGCAGTAGTCTCAAACTCAGACCTTTTTAAGGGCCACTTTCCAGTTTTGAAGAAATTTAGGGGGCCGAATGAATATTAATACATTTCTTATGAATAAATATCAATTTTTCAAAACTACGCCAATGGCTTAGCACTAAAGTGATGGAATATTATTTCTAATTATCGGTAAATAGTAAAAACAAATGCTTCATCAATCACCGAAAACAATCACTTCTACATAACAATTATTTTTACTTAAATCAATCACATTTTACCAACTGAACACGGTACATGGTAAAGAAAATATAACATGTTCTGACCAGAAACTTGGCCTCGGTTTTCTGTCACTAACTTATCGATATTTGGAATAATATCCTTTGAAAATGCTACTTTTAAAAGTGAGCACAAGTGACTGTCACTTAATCTATTCCTTTCAAGACGTTTTACTTGGTTCATTCTTGAAAACAATTGTTCACATGAGTATGTTGTTCCGAACATAGACAGAACCTGTGCAGCTAGGTTATTAATGTGTACGTACTTGTTCTTTGAAACTACCAGGTAAAACTCTGTCAGAATGTAGCTGTTGAATTTTTCTTTTAGAAAGAATCACACTGGAAGTCTAATCATTCAAGCTGAAGTTCTTCAGGTGCGTTGTCAGCATTATAGGAAAATAAAGACTTGAATAAATTGAAAATATTTTCCATATCTTTGAAACACTCAATCCGTCTATTGAAATCCTCTTTTAACATAATTATCTTCGTAGAAAATTTACCAAAGTTGATTTCTCCTTCTTCAGCTGAAGCTTTTAAAATGGGAAAGTAAGAAAAATTTCCTACTGTTAGCTGAGCTTCCCAAAGCTGAAGTTTTCTATGAAATGCGTTAACATTATCAATAATATAAGTGACTAGTTTTTTTGGCCTTGCAGTTTGATATTCAAATCGTTTAAGTATCCAGTTATATCTGTGCTGAATGCCAGATCATGTAATAATTTTGGATCATCAAAAAGCGAGACATCTTGATCTTTACTTTCAAGGAACATCTTTATTTCATCTCTCAAATCGAAATTCTTGTTACCTATAAAAAGGATAGCTTTGCTAAGCATTAATATGTTTATATTATATTTAAAATATTATAATATACTTGAAAAAAAGGATTATTTATTTTTATTTTGTAATCATTCATGCGTGCTGCAAAACAGTTGGCGCCGGGCCACGAGTCTGAGACAGCTGTTCTAGAGGAAGCCTTGGTTTATTTTGCAATAGGTATCGGAGAAAGCGTGATGACGATCTTAAACGAGTTGGGCAGGGCCGCAAAATAAAAATTTTGAGCCATACACCCTAACATTGAGTCCGGCCGGGGTCGGGCTTTCCCAAGTTACGCATGTGCAAATTATAAGCAGTCGCCGATCCGTTATTTGGGTACACTGGTTCCAGTGGTAGGACCGGGTGATGGTCAGGGCCAATACCGTAAGACAAACTCACCTTTCATGTCTCACACTGGATTCGAACCCGTTCTCGTCTTGCTCCTTATACCAGCCGGGCACCGAGGCGGCTCAGCAGACTACAAACAGTTGATGATGAATAGGGATCTTTAGAAAACTACCAAAAGATAATAAGTTAACCAATAATAAGCACGGAGACAACAAGGTCAAATAATCCGTGAGAATGGTGTATAACAAAATATTTAATCCCTAGATGAAAGCCCGTCAATAATAACAGGGAAAAATAAAATTTATGATACGGAAATTATTGAGATATATTTATTGAGTTTTGGAGTTCCATGTCAATAGATGGCGACGTTGGCTCACAGTTTTTTTTTAAATTCCCGAGCAGTCGGTTATGGAATTTGATACGTCGGGCTGTCTGTTTGTTATGTGTTTTGTAAAACCTTTAGTCCCTATTTCGTCAACACTTCCTTGTACACAACATATTTCGTATACACTGACTGTGAACCCTGTATCAATTTCCCCTGTTCTTTTCCGTGAACTATTTTTATCTTGACGTCGTCAGATCGTCGTACTCTCGACGTTGCCAAATACAGATGGCTAAACACCGCTTCAGCTTGTGAACTAAAATTCCTGATGTCAAGTTTTTGTTTGCCGCCCCGGTGGTATAAGAGATGGCCTCTGATCATTTGTCCGAAAGGGGTCCGGGTTCAAATCCCGTGAGGCATGGATGTTGTGTTTGCCTTACGGCACTAGCTCTCTCCCTTCCCTGGAACAAGTGACCCTAAATTAGGGACGGGAGACTGCTTATAGCCCACTGAGTTGCTCACGGTGGTCATTAAACCCCTCTAACAAAAAAAAAAAATCTTATCTCTAGAGTTGACTATGTTACGTAACGCATTTCTGACGTCATGTGAAACTGATTTGAATTAGATGACGTCACACCAGCAGCTGTTTTTTTTTTTTTGATTGGAGGTTTAACGACCACCGTGAGCAACTCAATGGGCTATAAGCAGTCGCCCGTCCCTAATTTAGGGTCACTGGTTCCCGGGAAGGGAGAGAGCCAGCGCCGTAAGACAAACACAACATCCATGCCTCACCGGGATTCGAACCCGGACCTCTTACGGACGAATGATCAGAAGCCATCGCTTAGACCACTGCGCCACCAAGGTGGCACACCACCAGCAGCTGTGTTCTTTGTTGCTGTGACTACAAAACAAAGTGGTATACGCGTGGACTGTGCGTGTGTAGGTGATGACGTCACCTACACGAAAAGCTAAGGGTGACGTCACAAACATTTGTTTCTCGGTTGTAGTTATGACGACTCAAAAAGTGGCACGGAGGAGGAGGAGGGTTCTAGCAAATTATATATTAGGATGCGAAGCCAAGCTTTCGCCTTCCAACGGAAAGCTTTATCAAGGAGAACTTACACACTAAAGCAACAATGTTGTTCTACTGTAGTTCGCCTTGATAAAGCCATTTTTTGGAAGGCGAAACTTGGCCTGATTAAATATTTTGATATACACCATTCTCACGTACTATATGAGCTTGTTGTCTCCTTAGTTGATGATGATACTAAATAAATTGGATCACAGACTCTGAATGATGAATAGTTCAAAATCTTAACAGGAGTTTAATACTTACTATTTCCATAAGAAACCTAAATTATCTTTTTTTACGATAAAGTTCATTGACATTTCCCAGAATAAAGACTATTTTTTCTCATGCTTAAATGAAAAAATTTAAATTGTAGCATATCTAATAATCTTTTCGCAATCCCTTGTTCTGTGTTTATTTTTCCTTAGCTCCAGGAACTGTAACTGTCGCAAAACAAAACAAAAATTATCCTTCCTCTTACCTGGATATGCTAAGAGATAAAGTTTGTTACTTTAATTGGGCTTCTGAGTTTTCGGTGATATTAATACGATTAATCCTAATCCCAGTAGTACCACATCCCACTGAAGACTGTGTGAGTTTATTAAACACACCAGAGAATGTTTTTGTGTACGGACATAATCCAGAACGATCTTTCACTTCGTCGGAGAATTTAGAAAAACGTAGCTGTAAACTCCAAAAGATTGAAGTACAGAAAAAAACATTATCGATCTCATCACTTCGAAAAGTTTGAAATTCTTAGATATACATTTCTTTTAACTACATTAAGATTTATTTAAACATATACAGTTTCATTTGTTTGAACGTTTGAATATTTGTCCCGTTTTGTCTGCGCTTCCTGGTGCTTACCTATTTTATTTTGTTGAATCTCTCTGCCTCAAACAGTATACTCTTTTTATTGCTGTAAATTGCATGTTCATTTTTGTAGTGTCCACTGTTGCACATTTGGAACATATCTGTTTCATTTTGACGAAACATTGTGTAGTCTTTTTTTGTGACACTTCATATCAAGGTAAGATTCTTACAACAATAAAATATAGCTGATCAACACAGCGCACGCGTGTGCCACTTTGGTGTTTTTTCATAGCAACAAAAACCGATTTTTCACAGCAGCTGGTGGTGTGACGTCACCTCATCCAAATCCTTCGGACATGACGTCAGAGATGCATTACGTCACACGATTAAAATCGTTTCAGCAACTCTGTAGAAACAAGGGAAACGCTACTTAAGGAATTTTGGTTCTACTTTGTCGTTCATAAATGATATAAAGACTTTTTCATTTAGAATCCTTTCGTATGAAATTTAATCTTAAGATGCGAACGTAAAATGCGAACGTAAACCTGCGAACGTAAAATGATTATTTTCGACTGTCAAACCAGTTTCTTTTCTCATTTATATCTAAACATTGAGAGTTCCAATACAGTAGGTAACAGTATGTTGTTATTATTTATGCGTATGCTGAAGAAATATAATTTCGGAACTTTCTTTTTCTATAAACTACGAAATTTTCAGAGTACAACTAAATTTGTTTTGCAGAATTTAACCAGATATTTTTTTACATACGTATATTTGCAGAAGAAATAAAAAAAGAAAAGAAAAAAATACTGTTTGTGCTTCCGCACATTAATTACCATAACATTTTAAAATTTGTAACTACGCAATTTTGAGTTCACACACAAAAAAAAAAAAATACGTGGTTATTAAGAAAATACTCTACATACCTTATCTTTCCCCGTCATTGTTGACGGGGCTTCACCTAATCTCTGCATAAAGGCTCACAAACCAAATTAATCGACAGCTCTGATAAAGAAAAAGTTAGACTCCATAACCACTTTGCTCTCAACGATCATTTTTTTACTAATTTCTTTTTATTTCGGGGTTCAGCTAGCTACATGACCACATGTAAAGGGTATATGCAGTACCCAGTCCCTAATTTAGGGCCACTGTTTGGGTGTCTGGGAAGACACGAGCGAACCATGTCGGACGAATCGACAGCGGACAACTCCTCAGACACTCGGACATCGCTGCGACTACCTATTAATAAAATCAAAGCTATTTTCTTCTCTAGGTAACGAGAAATGCGTTCACGACTTCCACAGCGCATTCCTTTCATATCAAGTGGAAAGACCATCTCAGCTGCCCGCGAAAATGTCGTTGCCGGCCGCCAGCACTAAGGCTTACTCGCGGCCATCTATCTACTTTTCTTCCAGACCAGGAGATTTCGTGACGTCACGACAAGCGGCTAAAATCTCTAATATCATTGGTTCATTCTCTAACTATGGCAGAGAAATCAGAGCGATCCACTAATCTAAGATAATTTAGCCACTCATTCGTGACGTAATAAAACAATCGCCAAATCTTGGTAGAAATCTAAATGGCCGTGGTTTAGCAAAGTGCAAAATTCGGTGATTACTGTATAAGTTCTTCCTCAGTGTTCAATTAACCCTTTAACGACTACGCCACCCAAAACGCCGACACATGTAGATGACCAAGGGAGCCTGAATTGTCCTTTTAGAGCGAGTAAAATTTCCTACTCCCACATAGGTTTTGAATTTGCCCGGTCATTGAAGGATTAGCAGAAATCCTCTCAGTCACCATTATTGTCACACAACATAGAAGTGAACATGAGTCGGCTTTTCTCTGGTCGATATCTTTCACTATCATGACATCGTATCGCTTCTCCGTGGAACAATGCAGTGATTGGCTCAGGGAAACCTCTGAAAGTTGATACGTAAAGGGGTTGGACAGAATAATGTGAACACCTAGAAAATAAGTTTTTGCGTACATTATAGGGTATGGGACCACGTTTGGTGTTCAAAACCTCCTGAATCGTCCTTGTAATGGACGCATACAACTCCTGGATGGCGGTTAGTGGGATGTTACACCATTCTTTATGCAGAGACTGCTCCAGGCTCTTGAGAGATGCAATAGGAAGATAACAGTATCTTACTCTGTTTTCCAACATAGATCATAGAGGCTCGATGATGTTGCAGTCTGGTGATTGGAGGGGTAAAGGAAGGTGTGAAAGTTCGCCCTCATGTTCCTCAAACCATGATTTCTTCATGCCATAATGGTTTCATACGCCCCGCCAATAATATTTCCTTTTAAGGTGATCAGGGGACTTACTGAAAACCACAATATGACCGCCCAGAGCATGACAGAACCACCACCATGCTGCTCTGTTGGGAGCAGTCTGGGTTGCACGCTCCTGACGATGTTCTCCGCACGTTAACACGTCCTGCGGTGGAGAATAGTGTGAATGTGCATTCATACAATCACATTACACGCTTCTATGCATCGGCAGTGCATATTGTATGCTCCTGACACCACTGCTGTCGCTATTGGGCATTCATCCGTGTTACCAGAGGTTTTTCAATAGCAGCTCTGCCATAAATATCTTGTTTGTGCAGTTTCCTAAGCACTGTTTTCCTTGATACTGGGTTCTGGAGATGCATATTGAGCTCCGTACTAATTCTCGATGTCGCGGTCTTCTCATTACGGGTAGCAATCCTCTTTAATGCTCTCCTGTCTCTATCAGATAGTGTCCTTTTTCGGCCGCTTTTATATTTCGTAGACGAGGAACATCGTATGCTGTCACGACGCTAGACACAGTAGCTACCGATACCCCAACTACCCTGGCGACTGTTGTCAGGGTGCCACCAACTAGCCAGCCACCAAAAATTAGCCCTCTTTCGAAGTCCGTTAGGTCACTCAATTCGTGATCACCCTGAAAGAAACTTTACAACAAAATGCTTTAAATTCCCTTAAAGAGGACTTTGAGGTTCTAAACAAAGCATTACAATCAAAACGTGGTGGATACCCACCCTTATTGCGACGTGCGCAGCTGCATTAATAGTCACGTCTCTGAACGTGGTGTTCACATTACTCTGTGCAACACCAATTTGCTGCCTAAAGATCAGACGTTTCATGTAGTGACACAGCACTAATCCTATTTTTGTTTACCATAAAAATGGGAGACACAAATACTAAAAGCAGAAATAGACAGTTTTGGGCTTTATGGTATTCTGAGGAACACACGCTTTTAGGGTCCTGGTCTTTAAATGGTTAAGTGAACATCACTCTCATTAAAAAATCAGCATCAAAAGCTATAATTGGTTAGATAAACCCTTCTGCATGCTAGAAGGAAATAGCGTCCGATTATCAAGAGAAATACAAAAACAAAACTGCAACTCCGGTGGTGCATTTGCGAAAAACAAAACTGCAACTCCGGTGGCCCATAGCTGACTAGTCGTCAGCTATGGGCGCTGGTATGAGTCCCGCACAAAGCATGGGTGGAACGTTTGTCTTACCTTAACGGCTCTCCCTCTTCCCTGGAATAACGGGCTCCAAATTAGAGAGCAGACAATACTCATAGCCTTTAGAGTTGCTCAAGTTGGTCTTTAAACCACCAAACCAAGCAAAAATCTAACATGTAGCTGAACCCCGCACCAGTTCGTGTCGTTAGAATTTTTAATTCACGACACTGCAACACTACAATTTAAGATATAAATTAGAAGAACTAATTCGATTGAAGTATGATTGATAAAGTTTAACATTAAGGTCATTCAAAATTCTTGGACCCGGGACATTTCACGTATAAATAAGAAAACCGTATAAGCGAGAAACGGAATTTTAATCTATCATCAAATACGATCAAAATATACATTATACATAAGCTACGCAGTCGAGTCACATTATTGTGGCCACCTCCTACTTCTGATGTCAACAGCGCATAGCCAATGAATGAAGGCACATATCGTGAGCTAGCTTGGATTGTATATAAGGTGTGCTGTATGCCTTTTGAAAACATATCACTTATTGCTGTCATGGATAAAAGGAGCGAATTATCAGATTTGAAAAAAGGGATGATTATCGACTTCCATGCCAAGGATGGCAGTATTTCTGAAGCAGCGCAGTTTGTGAACTGTTCGCGTGCTGTCAAAGTGTATCGTGATTGGAGAAATAGCACCATTGCGAATAAGCCACCTGGAAGCTGCGGAGCGCCAAGTGCCATTGATGTGAGAGATGAACGTGGGCTTCGAAGATGCGTGAGGGCCGATCGACACGCTAGAGCGGAGCAACTCACGGGACGAATGAACCAGGGGGCTACCGAAAGTGTGTCTAAAGCGACAGTTTAGCGAAACCAGCTGCGTATGCGGCTCCGATACCGACGAATGGTCACTTCTCCTATGGTAACGAAGGTGCATCGGCAGAAAAGGCTTATATTTGCACGGAAGTATCGGAATTAGACCTCCCCTGATTGGCAAAAGATTGCCTTCTCCGATGAGTCATGTTTTCTGCTTCATCAAACGGTTGGACGTTGGTGTATACGGTGAGAACAATCGGAGAACAAACACTCTTCAACCATTGCAGGAAGAATACAAGCTGGTAAGGGCAGCGTTATGCTCTGGGGAATGTTTTCGTGGCATTCTCTGGGTCTACTCATACCTGTGAAAGACACTATGGACCGAATTCGTTATGGATCCATCCTTGCAGACCACGTACACCTACACATGCTGATTGTCTTCTATGGGGAAGATGGGGTCTTCCAGCACGACAATGCGACTTGTGACACAGCTAGAAATGTCCGAGAGAGGTTGGAAGAGCACGATGAAGTCTTCAAAGTACCACCCAGGCCATCTAATTCCCCAGACTTAAATCCAACTGAACATCCGTGGGGCTACTTCGATCGTGTTGTTCGCTATATGGATCCTCCACCACGCACCGTGCGGCAGCCGTCATATGCACTGCAGTCTCCATGGCTCCATATACCTGTGAACACCTTCCAGCACCTAATTCAGTCACTCCCAGGCTGTTTAGCTGCTGTCTTCGCTGCACATGGCTGTTACTCTGGATATTAGCTGGTGGTCACAATAATGTGGCTCCACCGTATATATGCTTATATAAGGCTGTGAAATTCGTCAATTAACTAGGCTGATAACAGACGATGTCTTACGACCTTTGAAAGAAAAGCGCTAAGAAGTATTTATATATGGTACTCTGTGTCATAAGGAGGTGACAAAATGTAAGATAGAGCATAATGTGGAACTTGTACAGCTCAGTAAATGGCCAGACATGCTCTCGTTTGTCGGATATAAGGGACTGAAATGGTTTGTTTAATAAGACAAGCCTGAAGGGAAGTCCCACAACTAGGTGAACGGAAGTGGTGCTTCGGGATCTGAGAAGAATGAATGCAAAAACTGAGAAGACTTTTGCTAGAGAGCAATGGACAAGCCTGGTATTGACAGAGCTGGGCATAAAAAATCTGTTAAGCTGCTGCTGATGATGATGACTATAAATACAAAAATGCTGCATGCGAATAGTAAAAATCTGATATACACTGAAAATCTGACATACATAATATTCTTGCTTAGTTTACCGAAGCCTTCAGAAGTCGTGATGAAGCGTGCTTGTATCGAGTGTTACTACTGGAAACAGTATTACCAAAATAATCATAATTCATTAAAATAGGGTACGATAACACAAAACACGTTACGTATACAGTTGCTCATTGCATATTGGCTGTGGAAAAATATCGCTCTCCCTTCGGTTTCGTGAAGGTGCAAATAACGGTTTAGTTGGCAAGGCCACGCGTTATCACTTGATGTTAAAGTCACGAAACACTCGTAGTTTTCTCGGCTGCGCCTGCGCACAAAACAAACAGAAGACTGGAAACACGAGCAGCAACAACCCATGTTACAACCTCTGGGTGTTACCAGTCAAGAGTTTGGATACACAAAATATTTTTAAGTTGTGAATCATTTTTTTCTGTTTCATTTCAGTGTTTTTCTCGCGGTTGTTGTATGATCTAGCTACCGTATGTGGACCAATGTTTTATTATTACTTTACAGATTATTTTTACTCATTTCTGTCTTCGCAAGCACCATTTCACGCAATGAGCATGAACAGCACTGTTAGGTCTACGACAGGTCTTTCGAATAAGTAATCCCGTGGTTGAATATGCTGGTGTAGTTAAAGTTTGATGAATTTACAGTTTTCTGTAAATTCATCAAACTTTAAGTACACCAACATATTCCTTAAGAAACATATACAGAGAGAAATCTGATGTTGTCAAATCTGATGATCTTGGTAGCTGCAAGATACAGGAAATTATCCGGTCCTCAAAGAAACTGTGGATCAGCGCCATGGACTCATTCGATGTATGGCACATGGTGTCATCCTATTGAAAATAGCCTTGACGCAGCTCAATGTCATCCAACAGTAATTCATTTCGTGCATCAGTTATCCTAGTTATATTTTATTTTACCGTCTATACACGATATAATCAATATTCACATAATAATCAAAATCAAATAATCAAATAAAGATATTTATCTAGTTGCAAGTGGTTTTAAGATCTTTTTCGGATTTGAATATTTAGATTCAAAATCTTCATCGTGTATAGACGGTAAAATAAAATATAACTAGGATCAATGTCATCCAATTGCTCAACAAAGTCCTTGAAAATTCGTTGGTACTCTGCAGTGTTGAAAGTCCCGTTGACAAAAATGCAACCTACTTTTCTTTCAGCGGATATTGCGCACCAAACTCCGAATTTTTGTGGGTGCATAGGTGCTTCTTTTTCTTGTTGGGGGGGGGGTTGCATAGGCGCTTCTTTTTTTAGGGGGGGTTGCATAGGCGCTTCTTTTTTTTTGGGGAGGGGGTTGCATAGGCGCTTCATTTTTTTATATGTGCATAGGCGCTTCAGTCATTTTTGGGTGCATAGGCGCTTCATTTTTTATATGTGCATAGGCGCTTCATTTTTTATATGTGCATGGGCGCTTCATTTTGTTTTATATGTGCACAGGCACTTCATTTGTTTTATATGTGCATAGGCGCTTCAGACACTTTTGGGTGCATAGGCGCTTCATGCGGATGTTCTGCGGCCCAAATGCATGTGTTCTGTGAATTGACACAGTCACATAAGTGGAGCCACACCTCGTCAGTGAACCACGTGATGGATAATATGCCAGGATTTTGAGCAATGAAGTCCTGAAACCAGCGACAATAGTGACTCGTTTTCCCTTATCTAACTCCAGCAACTCATGAACAGCCGTCAACCTATAGGCTTCAGCCTCGCTTTCTTAGCAGCTGTCTGACACATGGAGTACGAGTACCCTGTCTCCTGAGACAGACGCCGTAATGACTTCCTGGGTGACCGCTGCAGTCGTGCCTCAACGCCGGCAGCAACCTTTGGCAGTGTAGATGAACGATGCTTGCCTGGTTTTATTCACAAGGGAGCTTGTTGTTTCCAGCTTGCGTACAAGCGTCAGTATACAGTTCCTTTGGGGAGGTTTGCTAACACAGAATTTCCTCGCGTATGCCTTTTGCGTATCTGTGATCGAGTCTGTAATCCAGTACGTTTTTACATGGAATACCCGTTGCTGTAGCGTGGCATACTGACTGAGGCAATCTGGCGGCGACAGCTACCACATCCTGCGCAGCAGCGGTGTCTGGTGAGGATAAAGGAATCTCACAGATGCCCTGCGTTGTTTGATACTAACATGGACCATTACGATTTATTCATGCTGAAATAAAACGAAGTGGAAATGTGTTAGTTTTCTGTGAATCACCCTTGCACCACGTATTTATTGCGGTGTCTGGTAAAAAACAATATCTTTGCATAGGACAGGTGCATGACGTAAATGTGCATATCTTCTTCGGGGCAGTTTTCCTGTGCTACAGACGACTGAAAGCGCGTACTGTGGGAATTGAAACTATGTGTGAAGCACATAGCGCGCCCCATGCGTTGAACTTGTACCGCGGTTAATATCAATGGCTACAAGGTTTGAAATATTGGTTCTATTGCAATATTAGTGGAAACAGGGGTTTAAAGTTGCTGAAGCTGTCAGAAAAATTAACAAATTTACCCAAGTAAAGGTCAGAAATATTAACCAACTTACCCAAGTAAAGAGGCCTGGAGGCTAAAGTAAGAAGGCTTGGCAGTTAGTGTGTGTGAATCTGGAGAAATTCGAGGCCGCTGTGGTGCAGTGAAAGCATATCCGTCGCGTAACTGGAAGTTATCTTCCTTTGCATCTCTGGCGGCCAATGAGAATATTTCCGTGACTCACTCATAAAAAACGTGGAAAGAGCGATGATCTCTGTTTGATGATTCAAGAAATTGAGGTCGGTGATTTGAGCTTGAAAGGAAAGGTAGGTTCGGGTTGGCAATCTGCTGTTGATTCGGATGCCTTGCAGTCGTCTGTGGAAGATAATCTACGAAGAAGCATTCGAAGATTGTTATAACAAATGGGAGTTTCTAAGTGGACCATCACTGAGCACTTGCACAAGATCGGAAATGTTTGCATTTGATGCCGTGAAGTGCCTCATGAGCTCACTCCAGTTCAAGCTCAACGACGTGTCGGCGTATGCGAGGAACTGCTCAGAAATTCTCGCGATGCTCCATTCTTCTGTTGGGTATGAACAGAATATACACTACATCTGCGTAATTAGGATTCTCCACAACATTGGTTGAATAAATGTTAACAATCTTTTGAGAAAAAGTTCATTCTCTGTGTCTGGCGAAATTATTAAAGTGTAAGCAACTTAGAGCTAATTCCGAATAGTCGGTCTATGCAGTGCTGAACTGTGTTCTCAGTAAATGGAGAGTATGTATGCTAAACCTTACCGCAAGTATCCTGCTTTACTGATCTAAAGCAAGCACTGCTGAAGCAAAACAGTGCAAAATCTTTTACAGCTAATCGGATCCAGGAACTGCATGGAATCCAGCTTATGTCTCATCTAGCGTACAGCACTGACCTTTGCCCCTTCACCTCTTACAGGCCATGGGGCATTTCCTTCGTGGAGAGAAGTTGACTACTTTGGACGATGTCGAATGCGAGTCCCTAGAGTTATTTGCCTCTAAATAGAAAGTTTGGTACCGTGGATGAATTGAGCTATTAAATTTTTTTCAAACTATTGAACATGATGGCATGCACTTTGAAATTTAGCTTGGATTGTTTTCAGGTTCTGCGTAAGTGAAACTATTGACCAAACATGCCGGGTTTTTTTTCGGACACCTCAATAAAATTGCACAACGGCCGTTCCATCAAACCTTAGAGTAAAAACACAAAATGAAGAAATATAGGTACAGCAAAATATATGTTACTTTTTTTCTGAAAGTATCTTCCCTCAGATGATATGCAACCGTCTCATCGTTCAGTCCACTTTTCAAAGCATGTGGCGAAGACATTTTGTGGAAGCTGCTTTAGTGACCCCCATACATCTTGAATATCGTCAGCATCTGTGCTGAATGTTGCGCCCTAGAACTTTTTCATTGTTGGAAACAACCAGAAATCCCACGGAGCGACGTCGGGACTGTTGGCGTGCTGTGGCTAGATTTCGATACTGCACTTCGTAAGAAATAGTTGAACACAAGCAGCCACATGAGGGCGGGTATTATCATGGTGTAGGATCCACTTGCTCACCAGCTCCGGTCATTTAATCATTATACGTCTTCGCGGACGCTTCAAAACTAAAATGTATTGGCAGTAATTGTGGAGGAACGGCATGTTGATAGACTAAACCTTTATGATAAAAAAAATTATCATCATCACCTTCCCAGCTGATTTGGTATCGGGGACCTTTTCGGAGGAGGCGAACCTGGGTGTTTCCAGACAATCGCTGCGCGCTTCGTGAAGGGGTCGAAGTAGTGGACCCATGTTTCATCGGCATTTATTACTGTGTTTAAAAAGTTTGGATCTTTTGCAATCATTTGTTTCCACTCATTACCCACCTGAACTCTGGCTAACAATTGTTCTCTCGTCAGGTGATGAGGTATGCATCTGGAACACGCACGATACACTAGTAATTTGTCATGTAGAGTGCGGAATGCCGACGTTTTTGAAATATTGTTGACGCCGCTATGTCTTCACGTAATTCGTCGATCTTCTTGCAGGATTGTTAAAACAGTGTTAACAATGCGCTCCATAACAACACTTTCAGGTCGACTAGGCCTTGGAGCGAATTCTGTTGATAAACGCCCTTTTTTTGAAATCATGGTGCCATCTAAAAATCGTTGACTCACCCAAGTATTTATCTTGATAAGCTTTTTTCATTAAATCAACTGTTTCTGGAGCCGTTTGACCCAAACTATAGCAAAATTTTATCGCACAACGCATTTCACTTATTAACTCTGAATCACTCCCATCCATAGCTGTTTCGGTGTTGCACAATTGGTCGAATAACGATTGGTCGACAGTAACGATTGGTCGACAGCACGATTGGTCGACATAACGATCAGCCGTCCGTAACGACTAGTCGACAGTAACGATTGGTCGACAGCACGATTGGTCGACATAACCATTGGTTGAGATGATTATGGTTTACATTCGCAGCGGTACCTCTCAGAACGTACTGACCTCTCAAAACGTAACGTTCCTTTTTGGAAATAATATCTTTTAGAATGTAGTCCTCAGAACGTACAGCATTATAACATATTATTTCCAAATAGGCCCCGTGTCATCTTTTGTACCCTAAGTGAAATCTCTATAGAGGGCCTTCTGAACGATGTTATTTCCGAAAGGGCCCCGGGGCACATTAGGTATAGGAATCTTGGGGAAACCGCCACACATAATTCGGAGACTCGGAAAATTGCCACACATTCAAAGCGTTTCTCGGACAAACGGCGGTTTGTGCTCTTCTCCTTAATGAAAACCATATGGCAATTTCCCGGTGGGGCAATTTTTCTGTGTGTGGCAATTTTCCGGGTAGCTGAAAGATGTGTGGCAATTTTCCGGGTTGCTGAAAGATGTGTGGCAATTTTCCGGGTTGCTGAAAGATGTGTGGGAATCTTCCGGTGGGGCAATTTACTGCCAAACTGTTTGCACTTATTCAAAAAAATTTTTCTAAGTTCCGTTGACCATTTTATGTCGACCAATGTCGACTAATCGTTATATCGACCAGTTGTTACTGTCGACCAATCTTTATGTCGATCAAAAGTGCTGTCGACCAATCGTTATTCTCCACTAATCATTACTGTCGACCAATCGTTATGTCGACTATTCATTTCTGTCGACCAATCGTTATGCCGACCAATCATTATGTCGATCAATCGTTACTGTCAGCCAATCGTGTGCCGACCAATCGTTATGTCGACCAACCGTTTGTCGACCAATCGTTACCTACCCACCTGTTTGCCTAAATGCAGACGTACCTTAAAGAATTGTGCAATAACAAGACCAGAATCGTCTCCCACGGCTAATAACTGTTGCCATAGATACATCCTTAATTCAGTTAGTTGTCTGCCTGGTTATCCCCCCCCTTCGCACTGTTGCCAACCCAAAAAATTACTCAATAATAGTTCTATGCTTTTACTACTCAGTTTGCTTTACAAATTTTACTGCCCAAAGCATTTACGTGTCTGATTTAATAATGAATGCGGGTATTATTTAGTTTTCATAAAAAACTTCTATTGCTTCTGAAATAGACTTTTTCTGTTTTAACTACTAAACGGTAAGAGCAGTCGCCTACCGTTCATTTGATCGAGCATTTCATCCCAGCGTGACCAACCAATAAGGGTTCGTTGTGCTTCGGAGAGTTCATTAAGCCCGATGTCCCAGAGTATTGGACCTCAACTCCGTTAAAATAAGGCAATTTGTTTCTTCTCTCTCGAAGTGTACGCTCTGTTCTGGTATTGTCTAGCACATTGCTATGTAACCTGTGGTACGCGTACCCCCGGGGGTACGTGAAAACATCCCAAGGGGTGCGCGAGAAATATTTAATTTAGTTGTTAATATATTTTTATTTTATTTATACTTTGGCTGTTTTAAGAAAAATTATTTCCGATACAAGAAAAAAACTTGTTTTAGGTGCAAAACATGGGCAGATCTTAGCTATCGACGGCTGGATATGTGAAGTGTGGAAACTGGGCTTGTGTACTGAGACTAATGAGTCATCACTGACTGGGTGTCGAATGTCACTTTTTACATGTAGCCTTATTCGGGAAGCGCCGGAAAGAATCGTAGACAGACAAGCGAGAGTTTAACTTCTCCGCACCGCAAAGGAAGCTGAAACAACTATTGTTAAGCACAGATATGCGCTGGTTGTCACGAGGACGGCTTTTTACCCGTGTGTTTGAATTGTGTTTTTTCCCAGAAATGAAATCTGAACTGGTCACATATTTTGAAAATAATGAAGACTAGATTTGCTAATTAAGTTACTTGGAGGACATTTTCAGTAAACTAAATGAACTCAACCTACAGCTCCAAGGGTTTAGTCCAAATATTTTTCAGACACACAGCAAGATCAAGGGTTGTTTTTTATAGCAAAGTTTTACCTTGGTTAAACTGTATTAGTGATGGAAATATTGCAAATTTTCCAACTCTTTATGGATTCACTGAACAACATGGAGTAGCTGTTAGTGATACCGTAGGGGGAATCATTAAATGCTCCTTGTTCAGGCTGAGTGAAGCATTCTTGAAATACTTTCCATAGACTGAGAATGAGGACAAAACACACTATTGGGTTACAAAACCCCTAAATAGAGGCTAAGAACGAAAAAGACGTATGATCAGAACTCTTTATGAATTCACTGAAAAAATGGAGTCGCTGTTAGTGATACCATCGATTCCATTTTGTTCAGTGCACGCACTTCATCTGATCTTTCCATCAAATTTAAAGAAGACTTAGTTAAAACGTCTGCTGATAGTACACTAAAAGCAACATTCGAGAACATATCAATCTCCGATTTTTGGACAGCAGCTCGGAAAGACTTCGTGGACAGTGTCCGAGACCTGGGCTATCTCACACAGTTAACTTTTTTAAAAATTGCGAAGTTTACTTTTTAATTGTTAAGTAATAGAAGTAACATTTAGTTTTCTAAATTTTTTTTTAGAAAACTAAATGTTACTTTTATTACTTAACAATTATTCAACTTTATGTAACAAGTAATATTTCTTACTGATTTGCTTTGTATTCATCAAGGGAATTAAACACCTTCAGTTCATTTTTTAATCGAGCAGTATCAAAACTTGAAAACAAACTGAAACAACTCTCGCGAAACATGCGCTGGAAGCATGGAGGGACTGAGGTAGTCCGAAGTCTTCGTTTATTGGAGCGAACTTGGCAAAAGCGATGGCCACTCACGAGCTCCGTAGCTCATTCATGTTGTCAGGGAAACGCTAGCAGGATATAGTATTGAAGCTCTTCGCATCAGAACAGCGAAGTCTCTCAAAGACCTTTTTGCGTTACGTTGATGCCGTTGATCATCGCTCGCCAGACTGATTCTCATAATCGAAAGAAGCGAATCCGCTCGTGTTTTTTCTCGCCGAAAGCATTGACATATCTTAATACCGTTGATAATTGACTTTTATTTGTGTATATTTTATTAACTTTTATTTGTGCATTCTCTGAGCTTCGCAGTTAGCCTAGCTAGCCTCGAATATATGGCACTGTTCTCGTGGAGTGACCTTGCTGTTTCAAAGATTCTTCCATTTTCATTGGCTTACTTGTGTGAACAAGGCTTCTCCGCACTAGCATCAATCAAATCAAAGCAGAGGAATTTCCTTGATATAGAGCCGGGCTTCATCCTTGCACTTACTAACACTCGCCCTCGAACTGATTTTCTAGCTTCGAAGAAACAAGCACAGCTTTCCCACTAAATGGATATTTCATAAGAAGATTAATATTGCCGTATTTTTGTATGATCCTTAATAAGCATTGCCCTTTCCCAATTCATATATATTTATAAGATTAATGTTGTTTGGCAATTCATATGTATTTTTAACATTAAATAATGCCATTTGGCAATTCATAAATTGTAAAAAATATTGCGGGTACAAATGTGAGAAAATTTATATTGTAGGGTACGCAAGCAAATAAGGTTGAATAACATTAGTCTAGCATTCTGTACAATCTCTCTTTCCTGTCTGACACTCGAGAAATAGTTTCATACCTGACTTGATCATTACATTTTATGTCCATGATTTGCTCATATTTATTCTTCACGGTATTGGATATATGACTTGATAACAGCTCTTAGCAGTTTAGCTAGCTTCTTGGGTCATTCCGTCTTCTAATACACGAAAAGAATATTATTTTCTTTTGCTGAAAAAAATGGCAATACGGAAAGCAGAAATATTTCTCAAGTGAAAATTGTAAAAGTTTTTACTTTGGTCTTACTTTCCCTTCATGAACAAAGCTGTCATCGCCTAGAAGTTTAATAACGTATCCCTAGTTCTGAACTCTAAATTCTAGTTCCGGAACTTGTCTTGCTTCGGAGTTAAAAAGCAATTTCATCTTTTCATCTCCTCCTGCTCCTCCTTCACAGAAAAGGAAACTCCTTTGCAAAGTTTCTGATCTTACGCTTTTTCGTTCTTAGCCTCCTATATCGCCTTTTCTTCGACAGGTCTATCGTTTAGGAGCAGGTGCTGCCTTCCAATAAAACACTGCGGCCGCTCCCTTCGTCTTTCATGGCTTCAAGAGGAGGATTAAAGTCTGAGAGGAATGCTATTTCCGTGAAGTTGAATTCTTCCTAACGCGGATAAGGCAAAGAGGAAAAGCTTTTTAAAAATCTGATAACCTACATACAACCTTTCCCCACATTTTCTTACCTGGTTCGATCTGCGACGCCTTTTTTATTTACTTACAACACAATTCCAGTGTATTTGGTAAAGATTACTATTTTTGTCGTACTAGGGGGTTGCGCCTCTAGGCTCGCTACGCTCGTTTCTAGAGTAGCGCTCAGGCCCTGCAGCCCGATCTCCAAGAACATCACATGAAATAAAAACTGGAAAATTCATATAAATTTCAATTTTTATTGCATGTCTAAGCAAATAAAGCTTGTTATTCTGAAATTTCAGAGGTTTTTTTTACGGTCGTTATTTTTTGAAGTTCGGACTTTTGTCGTTTGAACTTATAGCACTTACTAAATTAGCCACTAAGGAAAACAGAAGCGGTCCAAAAAGCATTTCCGTAAACAGTAAACCGTTATGCTAAACCGTTAAGGTGGACGGACGTCAAGTAATCTTGCTTCCTATACTTCCAATGGAAAAACTTTTGTACACATTTCCTTCACAATTATTGTGTTCCCAAGATGAAAATTTGAACATCTATTAAAATAACTTCATATTATAACTTGGAATACTTACTATTTTCTAAAACATAACCATAATTATAAAAAAATCAATAACTTTTCCTTTGGTGGTGTTGGAACCAGAAAAAAAGATGGCGCGACCTGTACTTTGATGACGTCAGTAGACAAACAAATGTTGGATTACATAATTATAGTTATGTTTTAGAAAATATTAAGTATTCCAAGTTATAAAATGAAGCTATTTTAATCGATGTTCAAATTTACATCCTTTTGAACGCATTAATTGTCTAGAAAAAAGATGGCGTGATCTGTACTTTTATGACGTCAGTAGACAAACAAATGTTGGATTGCATACTTATGGTTATGTTTTAGAAAATATTAAGTATTCCAAGTTATAAAATGAAGCTATTTTAATCGATGTTCAAATTTTGATCCTTGGGAACGCATTAATTGTGAAGAACATGTGTACAGAAGTTTTTCCATTGGAAGTATAGGAAGCAAAATTACTTGACTTCCACCTTAAACAACTGAGACAGCTTTACCAACAAAACATATACATAACAAATTCTCTGCGTCACCATGGCAGCAGGTCACGAGACCAGAACGTTCCTCTGTGGTTTTCGTGAAGACAGACAAGCTGTTCGTTTCTTCCCTTTGCGTCTTTAAAAAATGCTTAAAAATTTCTTAATTTTTTTTTGTAAAAAAGGGACGATAGTTGTAAGTTTATGCTGTAAAAATTGCGATGCGTTATAATTTATAGTTTGCCATATATCCATTTTTTTAAATGGATCTCAACGCGAAATAGAGAATCTTGTGAAATTTAGAAATTGAATTTCTCGTAAACTAAATGGAAATTCAAAAAAAGGGCGACGAGGTGCAAAAATTCGGTCATGGCACTACACTCCTACAAAGTTTCGTGGATCTGTTGCTGTTAGTGTGTCCGTTACGCGACCTGATAGCACTTTTTTGCTTACCTTAACTTTGAAATACAATAGCTCTTGAAGTTTCGCTAGAATCGAGAAACGGTTTATTTCAGCGTGTTCTCCAAACAATTCTCTACAAACGATGTAAATTTCATATTTTTGTGTTCAATACGTTTTGCTTTGCGAGCTAGGAAAGCAAGAGTGTCGTGAAATTTCTCAAACAGCGGCAGTTGCTTTTTTTGTAGAATAGAGAGATAAAACAGCTTTTAGCTGAGACTGTCAAGGAGAACGTCGCCACTCCCACGCCCGAGTCGTCAGAGGGGTACGTTTCTGTCTTGTAGTAAATGCTGGGCCTGAATTTGAGTTTAGCTTAGGCATTTCTTCTGTGAGTGTCCAATTGCACTGACTCTGTTCCTTCCCTGAAACCAGTGGCATTAAATTTTAGACGTTCAACAGTTTATACCCTTCGGAGTAGCCCGGGAAAATCAATAAAAAATGTACATATATACCGATGAGCGATCATATTATGACCACTTACGTAATAAGCTGTAGGACCCCCTTTAGCCAGCAAAACAGCGGCCACTTGGTGATGTATTGGTTCGATGAGGTGGCGATAGGTATCTTGGGGTATCTGGTTCCATAATGTCAACAGCAGGTCCTCCAAACCCGTAGATTTCGGGGGGGGGGGTGATTTATAGAGAACCGGCTTTTCCAAGTGGAACCACAAATGTTCGATTGGGTTCATGTCAGGTGAATTTGGAGGCCAGCGCATTAACAGAAAGTCACCAGCATGTTCCTCGAACCACTCCTTGACGAATCTGGCAGTGTGGCATGGGGCATTATCCTATTGGTGATGGCCATCATCAGCAAGGAACACAGTTGCCATGAATAAGTCAACTTGGTGCGCAACGATGTTCAGATAGCTAACAGCTGTCAGGGATTGTGCTATTGGGATAATGGGGCCTAAAGTGGCCCAAGAAAACATCGCCCACAACACCCCCGCCATCGGCCTGTTTCCGCACAACAGTACATCCCGGCGACATAGCCTCCGTTGATAATCGGCGTATCAGCGCTCGGTTGTCTACGTGATGCACAAGGAATCTTGATTCGTAAGACCAGACCACTTTCTTCCAATCATCCGCTGCCCAATTTCGATGATCTTGGGCCCATTTCATGCGTTGTTGGCGATGACGTGCAGTGAGCATGGGAACCCGGCTGGGACTCCGGCTACGCAGGCCCATGCGTAGGAGGCTGCGATGAGCTGTGTGCTGTGACATGTTGTCCTGATCACCACTGCTGTAGCTGATAGTGATTTATCACACTGTGGCTCTGGGGTCGCTGCGAACAATGCGAGATAACCTTCGACCCACTCTGGTATCAATGAGTTGCGGACCACACACGGCTGGACCACGATTCGTCTTTTGGCCATCTGTGCGCTACTTTTGATACATACTCTCTACAGCGTCACGTGAACAACCCACAAACCGCGCCGTTTCCAAGATCGTAGTGCCGAGGCGTTGTGCCATCACAATTTGTCTTTTATCAAAGTCCAATAAATCGGCAACTTTTCCCATTCCAACTCTGAACACTCTACTAACCGAGAGTCGGCCCTCGAGTTGTATATTTACTGCTCTGTGAACTTCACCTGTGCCACCGTAGGGTCTCCAGGCGCGCTCATTTCTCTAGGGTGGCGGTGGTAATAATGCAAAAGCTCATCGGTGTAAATCAATGAACGAATAACCAATTTGTTTTAACTTTGATGGACGAAATTATCATAAGACAGGCATATACCGGGAAAGTTACCTCAGGCTTTATTCTTTTAGCACATCTTTCGGGAGAAAAAGCATTCGTATGTTAACGTTCTGTGCTTCGATCTGTCTATGAGCTGACAGGATATCTTCCTATCTTGCATCAGAGATCGCTAATCACGATTTTGTGAATATGGGAATTTTTGTGAACATTTGTCCTGCTAGGTAGAGCCAATCATTTTCTAACTTTCGCACTATGTCTATTGGTGTAACCGTCGGAAGGGATTAATTAATTATTAATGCATCGCAGTAGAAAGCATGGTGATGTTAGATTACCTGGCGCAGAGCCAAAGCATCAAGGAGCGTGCTTTTCTCAACTGTTAAGGTAAGGATGGCAGAATTTGAAGAATAGACGCCGAGGAAAGCGGACAGAAGCGGGGTTGTTTCAATAGAATAAAGCCCCAAGCAACAAATCAACACTATTCATCACTTTCATCCACGAATGTGGGTTTGAGTTGCTACCACACCACCCGTACATCACCCTCGGATTGCCATATGCTTGCGAATCTCGAAAAGAACTTGTTTGGCGTGTATTCTGGGACGGGCGAAGGTATTATTTATGCTGTGGAAGCTGATTTTGACAACCCTGACAAATAATTTTATATTGGAGCAGGAAATCCTGTGTGGACCTTCAAAGGGACTATGTGGAAAACAGGGCCATCTCTCGTATCTATCGGTTTTCATAATTTATTTGGTCAAACTAAACTATTAATCCCTTAATATAAAATTACAAGAAATCTGATTTCACTTTCACAAATTTTGTAATTTGTAGTAAAGATATCTGCTCGTCAGATTTCAAAGTCCTCATATGTGTTCTTCTTGTGTTGCAACAATATTGGATGATTCCATGTAATTCACCAAACTTTTCTCGGATTCCGATATGCCGATCCAAGTTTTGCCTGAACATTTCTGACACCGGTATTCCTGACTGTTTAAGGAAACTCCCTCAGGGAAAACATATTACTGCGGTGTTTTTCACGTATAAGTCAAATGGAGAATAAAGCAGCGAAAAACCTACCGGCGTAGTTCAAATGGCAGAACAGCCGCTTCAAAGTACGAAGATGTGGTTTCGAATCTCACTGTCGTAAAGAAAAGCTACATGTTTTAACGTGCTATGGCACAATTCGTCGTAAAAACAAATGACCTAACTCGGTGCTGAGTGAGCGAAGCTCATGTTTCTGGTTAATTGTCCCAGAGAGTTACGGATGAGCTTTCCGGATGAGGAGTTCGTTGTGTATTTATACTGCGCAGCTGGACTGGACTTCCGTCTAGAACGAGTGTTTTAAAGCAGAGAAAGTTTCTTACAGCTGGCTATGATGACAACAGTTGTTGAACCCTGAAGAGAACCAAAAACAAAAAAAGAAAGAAAAAGAAAAAAGAGAAACACCGCAAAGGAAATAAATCCAACTGAATAACACACACACACATAAAACCCGCTGTTTTATGTGAGTTTTAATTTAGTGATCTGTTACTTGAAATAACAATAGTTGTTTTATTTTTTCATGGAATCTTACGTTTTGTGTACCGTAGATATGGAATGGGAAGAAGCAATAGACTGGATACGAGTGTACCTTACTTGAGAGTTAAGTGCCATATGTTCGTAACAGTTTGAGATATTCTAAAAATGAGCGGTCAGAATAGTTAGTCAGAAGCAGATCGAACCTACCTTCGAATGCACGCAGACAGAGACAGAGAGAGAGAGAGAGAGAGTGAGAAAGCTCCCTAATGATTACATGACGACTTTCGCAGGACTGCCAGGAACGATCCGTCTGGAACTTTCCATTAAAGCGAACAATAAAAAAGAACGAAGGAGAGTTGCTAATGAGCGGTTCTTGGGTTAGAAATAATTTAAATCTCAGTTCGATTTATTTCGTGGCAAATAAATCTACAGAGCAAATAAAGATTATACCAAACAATGCATATTAAAGTTAAAACATTTAAGATAATTATTAAAAAAATCTATTTCTTTAGCACAGTAGGGATAGAACAAAATTTATTTATGTAAACATTGAGCACAGTAAGATAAAATATCTACTTTCTAACATACTATTTATTATATCGTACCTGTACACTAATCTGTACATCTGTCTGACTTTGGGGTATGGTAACTTTGTATCTAACAGCCGGATTCAAGATTCCTTATGGCATCGCATAATCGGAAACGTGAAAATCATGATCCATGCATTTACAAGCTTACACAGTTTCCTTGCGAGTGGGGAATATATACGAACAATGCACTTACCGGGCCTGGATGAGTGAGGACCCGTTGAAGGACGAATCCTTAATAATTATTTGCATAAGATTAATCAAATAACAATAATCAAATCTGTTTTAAACGGAAACTATTCAAATTCTGAAATACCCCCGTATTTACTTATGGAAGTGAAAAATGGAGTATCACAGAGCGACAATATGAAAAAATAAGAGTATAGGCTAGAGAAGAATGTTGGGAATAACAAGAAGAGACAGAGTTAGAAATGAACTTATAAGAGAAAGAAGAGGAATAATAGATATTATAAAAATAATACAACGATCAACGTGGAGATGGGCTGGACATGTTGGAAGACTGAGAGATGGACACGATTAATAAAATAATGGTGACTGAGAGATGGAAGGAGACGAAGAGGCAGCCAGGAAGCAAGATGGAAAGATAACCTTCAGAAATTTAGAGGTGCTAAATGGTGAACTGAGGATCGAGGAAGTTAAAAAAGACTGGGGGAGGCGTATGCTCTGCAGTGGGTAGCAACAGACTAAGAATAAGGAGAAATCAACAATCGTATTACACACAGTATTTGGAATAAAATTTCCCATAACAATTGTCTTTGGAAAATGAAAGAGAAGTCTTAGCTTACAGATAGGATTGATTGTAACCTACAACAAAAGGTATCAGAGACAAATAGATTTCCAAATCGAACAGTTAAACAACAAAATACAGAAAGAAACACGATATACCTTTACGCTCCCTAGCGGAAGAATTTTGCTGCATGGAAAATTTGAAAATATGCGAAAAGTGTTGTTCATAGCAAAAATTATGTTAGGAAAAAGAATATCTCAGATACTTATCCTGGAAGCAGAGATAGCTGTAAAAAGGTTTTGACAATTATCCCACTAGAGATCAGATCATACGTAGAGGATTTTGGGAAGGGAGTGTCTGACCCCAGGTCTTAAACAACCCTTAGAAAAGGTTAATATATGTCAAAGAAAGTCACGAAAGCCGACCATTAGGCCACCCGAGCTGTGCATTATTTAAAGAGGATAATGTTCCCCATCTTTATTGTAGTGCATGGCATTTAGCAAAAGAGCTCATTTTTCAAAGGGGTGTTTAAAAGCGGAAATATTTTATTTAACCCTTAGAAATATATGAAGCTAGGAGATTTGGGTTAGAGTGCCCGATAGGAAAGTGACACTGAAGCTAGGTAGAAAGGAAGAGGAAGACGCCCTTATTTATTACCGGGCGGGGGGGTATCCGGGGTCTGACGGCTCAACGTGCCCATCGGCGGGCATTTAGTGGTTCGAACCTGAGGTTATCTCCATGGCAGTCACGAAAGCCGACCATTAGGCCACCCGCGGTCCACCCCATTAGAAGGAAAGCTGTGCATTATTTAAAGAGGATAATGTTCCCCATCTTTATTGTAGTGCATGGCATTTAGCAAAAGAGCTCATTTTTCAAAGGGGTGTTTAAAAGCGGAAATACAGCTGCAAAAGCAAGTACAGAAACACCACATGGAGACAGAACTGCGAACTAAAAAAATCTGAGCAAATCAAGCGTGAAGTGTTCCACAAGGTAAATTATGTCCGGTGATAATTTTTTTCCTAAATCATACATTTAGAAGCAGATATGTCTAGAAAACAAATGGAACTTTTGTACCCCCTATCGGGAAAATCGTGCATTACTTTGGCGAGGAAATACATACAAAATATTTTCCTAGTCAGTAGTATCTGACCGAAAAATAATTTTTTCAATCGGATTTTTTTAATACCCCAAGTATAGCAGCAAACATGCTGTTAAAGGGAGACGTGAACGGACGCTCTTTAGTGGTATACTTGTGCGCTATCAAAAATTCGAAATTACATGCACAACCTTTCGGTTAAGAAACGCTCTCCGATAAAAAAAATAATTTTTTAAATCAGACCCTTAGAAGCAGAGGTATCAGCAAAAATAAGATACACGTCTACGCTCTTTGGAGGAGAATACATGCCGTATTTTAAGCAGAAGATACTCTCAAAATGTTTTCCGACGTGCACGGTATCGGCCAACGAAATAATGTTTTCAATCGAGTTTTTAGAATACAGATTTCGCTGCAAATACATCAGAATCAGGAATAAAAGCTTACGTCCCGCGATGCAAAACTCTTCCGTACCAAAAATTAGGAATTATACGTATATCATTTCTCACCATAAGATGTATCCGATGCAGAAATAATGTTTTAAATGGGTCTTTTAAACGCGAATATATCGGAAAAATAAATGCAAATTGCCTTTACACCCCCACGCAGAAAAACTATGCTTTATTTGAAAAGAAGCTATACCCAAAATAGTTTTCGTTACAAATTCCATCCAAAGGAAGTAAGAAATTTTGCAATCGGATAAATAGGAGCACATATATATAATAAAAAAATTTTGAACCTCTAACGGTGAATTTATGCATTGCAAAAAAATAAATAAATAAATAAATCAAGGATCATTGTTCGCACATTTTAAACTTTTAAACGGAAAACGAATTTTTTCAAATTGGCCTAATAGCTGGAGAGATATGGTGTACACAGGCGGACGGATGGACAAAATTATATTATAAGTAGGTGCTTTTTTTTTCTTGCGCAGACGTGCTAAAACCTGACGCAATTACTTTGAAATTGCATTGAGTTTGGTGGCCAAATGGTTAGTGAATTCTCCTTCCTTCAACTGCTCGCCTTGGCTTCGAAGAGATATTTTTCACCTCTTCTCTTCGTAGCCGTTCCTATTCATTCCAACGATTTCTCCCTCATAACTTGGTTCAGACCTATTCGCTAAATGCTCTGTCCGGACACTGGCGATACGTGTTTATTGTGGCGCTGGTGCAACGCAATTAATAAGGGATCCTCCCCTCGTCAAGAATAAAGAAGAAAAATGACATCGAAGTTTCGGTTGTAATGACACGTCGTTTGAATCTGTTCCGACCCGAATTATATTTATCAAAGCTATTCAAAGTCAATGGAATAGGTTAGGAAAACGATCAACCGGTTTCTACAATAGATAAAACATCCAGAAATAGAAACAGCTAATTAGTTCCACTAGCTGCTGAAAAACATGTTACACAAATTAACAAATGGGGCATAAAAAGTTTCTCACAGCACAAGGAAGTTATCAGAGACAAAAAAATTTCAAATCAAACAGTAAAGAGAAAGAATCCTAATACATAATTTGCTAGAGCCCTCCTCCTCCTCCGTGCCGCTTTTCAACCCTTTAACGACCATGACCCAAAAATCGTTTATCACTCTAAATATCATAATCCTCGAAACTGTCTGTTGGTTCACTTCTTTGTTTAATAAAAACAATGTGACTCCTCCTAATACCTCATAGGTAGAGAAAATTTGAAGAACATGTAAGGGTAGGAAATCTGACTCACTTTAGACAGGCGTTTCGGGCGGCTATGGCCATTTGTATGTACGGGCGTTTTGGGCGTTATGGTCGTTAAAGGGTTAAGTCGTCATAGCAACAACCGAGAAACAAATGTTTGTGACGTCACGCTTTTGCTTTTCGTGTAGGTGAAGTCATCACCTAAACGCGCACAGTTTACGCGTATACCACTTTGTTTTGTTGTCATAGCAACAAAGAACACAGCTGCTGGTGTGACGTCACCTAATCCAAATCATTCTCACATGACGTCAGACGTCAGAGATGCGTTACGTCACACGGTCAACTCTAGAGATACGAAAACATTTTTTTTAGGTTGGAGGTTTAACGACCACCGTGAACAACTCAGTAGGCTATAAGCTGTCTCCCGCCCCTAATTTAGGGTCACTTGTTCCAGGAAAGGGAGAGAGCCAGTGCCATAAGACAAACACAACATCCGGGCCTCACTGGGATTCGAAACCGGACACATTTCGGACGAATGATCCGAGGCCTTCGCTTAGACCACTGCGCTACATGGACATCTACAAAAAACTTTACATTCGGAATTTTGGTTCACTACCTGAACCGGTGTTTAGCCATCTGTATGTGGCAACATTAAGAGTACGACGATCTGACGACGTCAAGATAAAAATAGTTCACGGAAAAGAACAAGGGAAATTGATACGGGGTTCACAGTCAGTGTAAATGAAAAATGTTGTGTATAAGGAAGTGTTGACGAAATGGGGACTAAAGGTTTTACAAAACACATAACAAACCGACAGCCCGTCGTATCAAATTCCATAACCGACTACTTAGGAAATTTTCAGAAAGCTGTGATTCAACGTCGCCATCTATTGACGTGGAACTCAAAAACTCAATAAATAAAGATCAATAATTTCTGTATCATAAATTTTATTTTCCCAGTTATTATTGACGGGCTTTCATCTAGTATAGAAGAAAGCATGATGTAAGTCTAAACTTCTTAGCGCAAAATTTTTGCATAATTGAAAAGTTGAAAATAAGCGAAAAATATTCTTCATGGAAAAAGCTATGTTAAGGAAAACTAACTTTTCAAATACGTCACCCGAAAGCAGAGATAGCTAAAAAAAGTTTCGACCTTTACGCCCCTAGCGGAAAATCTTTGCATTATTTAAAGAGGATAATGCTCCACATCTGTATTGTAGCGAATAGCGTATAGTTAAAATAAAATTTCTCAATAGGGTTTTTAGAAGCGGAGATACAGCTGCAAACTGAAGAACACAAACACCACCTTCCGACAGAACTGTGAACTGCAGAATTCCTCATAGCCTAAAGTGTCCTACAAGTAAATGGCATCCGGTGTTGAAAGAATTTTTCAAATTGCGTATGGAGAAGCAAACAGAAAAACGAAAATGAGAAAAACAGATTAAGAATTTGCGCCCCTTAGCGGCGAAATTGTGCATTATTTTAGGAAGAAAATATGCACACATAGTGTGAATAGTTAGTAGTATCTCACCGAAGAATGAAGTTTCTGCAATCGGTTTTTAATCTGGAAGATATTGCTGTAAACGGAAATGTGAACTTACGCCCTCTGGTGGCAGACTTGTGCCTTAAGAAAAAGTTGAAATGTGAGAAACATTTCTCAGTGGAAACTCTCTCTAACAAAGGAAGAATAATTTTTTAAATCGGACTTTCAGAAGCAAAGATATGGACAAATATATTGTTACGACTTTTTGGGTACGGAAATGAATTCGATTAGCAGGTTTTGAAATAAGCGGGAACAGCATTAGCTATTGGGTGAAAATTAACAGCTAGTGGTTTCCCGCATTGCAAAAGAAAAAGAAGAGATATAAGGGTCCCTTTTCTTGGAAGGGAGAAATCTTAGCCTGGTGTGGGGAACGCGATGCGTCACCCCCTAAGCGCGCGGCGGTCAAGTCGAGTGGCCATTAGAGTGTCAACAGATCAGGAAACGTATGGCGTTTGCTACTCAGAACCTTGACAGGACAAAGGAGTGTTAGTCAAGTTATATGTTTTCTGTACTTTTCGGGGAGTGGACCCACCACATATTCCGAATGCAGAGGCATGTATTTCATACCACTTCACCTCACCAAATGCTTTGAGGCTGACAAGAGAGTTTAAACATACCCCTAAGAAGGAGAGCAAGAGATCTGTTAACGATGTAAAGAATAGCCTGAAAGAAGCTCGTGAAGGGACTGGACTCGGATACAGCAGGACCAGAGGAGATCCTGCGGGGCGGTACTTTTACGGGGATAGAAGAGCTTCTGTCCGAAGATGCTGGCCAGCTATACAAAGAGCGGCCGAGCGGTTGATATTACCGCGAGGAAATAGGAGAGAGAGGATGATACCTCTTTTCCTGGTGCTAGATTGCACGTAAGAGGAAGCCAGCATCCCGGAGGTCACACGATGTGATGGAATTACATCCCCGAAGGACGGAGATGCCGACCGGTGATGTATGCGAGAATCACCTTTGGAGAGACAAACGGATCCTTCTACACGTCAGTGGCTTCGTTCCACCACGACATTGGTGCGCATAAATGCGTCCACGATTTCATGCAGGCGAATGAAGTGCACGAGAGAAAGTGAGAGATGGGGTTCGACTCCCCTCTCCATTGGTTATAGTGCGCGCTCTGAAATGGGCGTGTCACCACAGAGATGTGCTTAAAAGCCAAAACACAAAATGTTAGTGAGTGCATATCGAAGTGAGTACATCAAACATGGATACCCGAGGAAACAGCATTACTGTAAGTACAGAACTTATGTATGCATGCCAATAGACTCGTCGGCTGAGAACTGTGTTTTTAAAGCCGGACTGTATAAGCCAACAAATAATCATTGACTTTAATCATAAATTCAGCCTCAGAGCTATCCCGAAAGGGGCGAGTATACTTGACGCCCCTCCTTCACAATCCTCTGTATATAGACGTCTTCATCATCATTATCCTCATATTTTGTTGTTAATTGATTAAATGTCTGTTGTCTCTTGCCAGTCCTAAAGTTGCATGACTAATTAATGAGTGTCAGAATTTCTTGATTTTAATTGGCTAAATTGCAGGATAAATTCTTTTCACCAGTACCTAAGATTTCGACGATAAAAAGAGCTCACAAATATTATTCGTAATTCTAATATCTACCTCCGGGTCGTCAGCCATTGCCTGACATTCTGACATCTAAAATTTTTAAAGCTTATTTTTATTCGATAATATGGCGACCCTGGGGGTAGCAACAATATGATATGCATCTACACCCCATGGCGGAAACACTATGCATTATTTTAAGAATATATTCTCAAAAGATTCCCCGATGTGAGCGGTATCGGTCCAGGTAAGAATGTTTGCAATCGAGTCTTAAGTAACTCAGATTTGGCTGCAAATACATGAGAACGAGAAAGTAACACTTACGCCCCCTGGTGGTCAAACCATTCATCACTAAATAGTAGAAACTATGTGAAAAACATTCCCTATCAGGAGCTGTATGTAATAGAGGAAGAGCTTTTTAAATCGTTTTAGAAGCAGAGATATCGGAGAAAACATAATTTACTTGTAAGGCCCCTAGCGGAAAGTATATGAAGACTTTGAAAATTTTGAATTGATATGAAAAAAGTTTTGCATCAGAAAAGCTGTCCAACAAAGCAGGGATTTCTCAAATCGGATTCTGAGAAGCAGAGATATTGAGAAAAAGAAAATACAAATCTATGCCCCCGGCGGAGAAACCATGTATTATTTTAAGAAGAAAATATTCCGAAAAGGTTTGTCGATGTAAATGATATCCGTCCACAAAGGAATTTTTTCAGTCGATATTTTAGAGTCTCAGAATTTGCTACAAATGCATCAGAAGCAGAAATTAAAGCTTATGCCCCTTGGTTGCCAAACCATTTTTTACCAAAAATTAGAAGTTATATGCAAAAATTTTCCCATCAGGAGCTGTATTAACTTCAGAAAGAATTTTGCAAATCTGAGTTTTAAGGGCAGAGATATCGGGGAAAACGTAGTTTACTTTTAGGCCCATTAGCGGAAAATCTGTGCATAACTTGAAAAAGTGATTACACCTAAAATAGTCTTCGATATAAATGAAATCGAATGGTAAAATAATTTTTTCAGTCGGATGTTTTGTAACAAATATCTAGAACGTATTGTGATTTTGATATCATCTCTGTTTACGCCCTCTAGCGGCAAAATTGTGCATCGCAAAAACAAAACGAAATAAAGGGTCATTATTCGCACATTTAAAGCTTGCCAATGCAAAAATAATTTTTCAAATCGGACTGATAGTGGCAGAGATATGCTGTCCGCAGACGGACGGACAGACAAACCGGTAACATAAGCACGATATTTTTTTACAAAAGACGTGCTAAAAGGGACAAATACACTGAATGATCACTGAGTTATGACCACCCACCTGATACTTCGTATGTTCTCCTTTTGTCCTCAGTACAGCAGCTGTCCGATGTATGATAGATTCAATAAGATGCCAGAAGCAGTTGAGAGGTATGGCCAACCGTGATGTGTGTAATGCAGTCTTTTGTGTAGTTATGGAGGTGATTAGTGTATCCAGGCTCCTTATATGTCGTTTCATACTGTCCCACAAGTGCTCTATGGGATTAGGGATTAGTATGAAGAGAGTTAGGTGACTAATCGATATGCTGGAAGTCTGAGCTATTGAACACAGCTCAGACTTCCAGCATATCGATTGGCCACCTAACTCCCTTCATACTATTCCCATACCATTCCTGCACAACATTGGTCCACTAACTCCCTTCCTACTAATCCCATACCATTCAAACCATTCCTGCACAACATTGGTCCTGTGATTCGGCACATTTCCGTGTTGGAACACACTGTCTCCATTCGGGAAAAAGTGCAACATTTCTGGGTGTACGGAATCAGCAAGTAATTCACAATAGTGGGCACAAGTCATATGTTGTTCCACATGCACAAGGGGTCCAAGTTCCTGCTAGGTAAACATGCCCCGCACCATACAACCTCCTCCACCGGCTTGCACTGTGGAGATCATGCAGGATAGATGCTGAGTCTCATGTTGTTTGCGCCGAATACGTACACGAACGTCTACCCAATGGAGTAAAAAAACGCTGCTCGTGAGACCAGCACACTTTGTTCCAGTCGTCCGACATCCGACTTGCATGATCTTTGCACCATGCCAGTGTTTTGGGCCGATGAACCATGGTTAAGAGAGGATGTCGTCGGGATCTTCTTCTTTTATAGCCCATACGTGTGAACGTCCGACACATGGGCATGACACATACCATTTTTGGTTGACCTCTGTTGTATTGGGTAATAAACTGTTGACCAGTGTTATCTCTGTTGGACTCTACGAGT
This sequence comes from Macrothele yani, assembly GCA_039090855.1. Classification (NCBI taxonomy): domain Eukaryota; kingdom Metazoa; phylum Arthropoda; class Arachnida; order Araneae; family Macrothelidae; genus Macrothele; species Macrothele yani. The sequence continues at coordinate 99,288,737 of CM077011.1, forward strand.
CGTCGGACCCGGCGCTGACCTCTCCCATCAACCTTTCGCTGTCCTTTGCAGTTTTGCCTCTGGGTCATCGTTTGATAATTTTCACGAGAATCCTGATACACTTTAACTACAGCAGCTCGCGAACAACCCATCTCAATCGTTCAGGCAATTGAGGCACCCACTCTCCGAGCTCCCACAGTCTGTCCTTTCTCGAAATCCAATGAATCCTTTTGCTTATCCGTTACGTTTCGAAGTTTACTACCTACTGCTCCACTCACATCTTGTACATTCTACGTCGGTCGACTAATCACGTCCTCCCGGAAATCACATGGTCAACGGGCGGCAGCCAGTTTTGATAGGGGTAGTTATAATTCAGTGATCACTTGGTGTATTTTCAAATCTTTGAATTGGTTCATACAGATAAAAATCTTTACACCTACAGTTGCTAGTTGCATATTTATGCCGCTTATCAACTAATTGAATAGGAAATACAATCAACTAACATTTTATGAATGCGTGTTTTTTGTTTTGTTTTTTAGATTACATAATTATTATTATTATGGGCCAAAACTCACTACATTCCGTTACCCAAGTATCCACCGGTTGCTCATCAGCCATCACGTAACAATTTGGAAACCATTAAAATGACAGAATAACAATTATTGAAAACACGTTGTCTGTTGTTCATTCATAAGTTATGTGTACCTCGATTTCACTGAAATGCCACATTAAACAATTTGCAGTTTTTTTGCTCTAAACATCAGTTCATAGATACTTCTTCAAAAGTAGAAATACATAAATCCAACTGTCATTCGTGCAGAAAAATATGAAAACAAAACTAACGGTAGACTTTTCCGCTTATTTTTTAAATGAATGTTATCGGTAAATTTGCATCAATAACTTTTCTTTCCTCATTTCGGATTCATTTCTTTGTTAAGGAATCAAAACCACACTTATTTTCTTCTTTATTTTCTGTGCTTAATGTCGCTGAAGAGGACAATCAATCTATTTCGGGTCATAGTTAACCTTATCCTGAAGTTACAAAAGTCATGGGATAGCAGTATGCAAATTTTTAACCGTCGCATAAAGACTTCGACGCACGTCACGATTTTTATCGTTCGCGTGGTATAATCTCATGAGTCAGGTTGAACAACTACCAGTAGCATTATGGCAAGTCGATGTGAATTAACGGAGTTTGAACGAATCATGGTAGTGGAGCCAGACGGATGGGGAGTTCAATTTCTCAAGTGTCGGCGAATGTTCAGCGAACATTCGCCGTTCCTCGATCCACGGAGCCACGTGTGTAACTAGAATATTTAATGGAAGGCATTACCACCCACCGTCGATGGCGCAGTGGCTGCCCACGGGTGCTGAATAACTGTGACCAGCGGCGTCAGACCAGGATTGTCCATGCTAACAGACAAGCGGCACTGGCTTAAATAACATGCAGTTTCAATGCAAGAGTTACCAGAGATATATCCATCAGGTCAGAACAGTAATTTAGCGTCTATTGGGTGTGGGAGCAGAAGACCCACCACAGTGCCTTTGTTAGCGCAACGAGATCGGACACAGCGCCTCACCTGAGCTCGGACACAGCGCCTCACCTGAGCTGGTGAACACGGTAATTGGACCCTGGAAGACTGGCCACATGTGGCATGGTCCGATGAGTCAAGCTACTAGTTGTCACGATCTGATGGTACGGTTCGGGTGTTGTGCAGATCCCATGAGGCCATGGAACCGAGCTGTAAACAAGGCACTTTGCAAGCTCGTGGTGGTTTCCATACATGTGTGAGTTGGCTTTATGTGGCACGGTTTGTGTTCTCTGGTCCTCGTAAGCATGTAATTAACCGGTTATCGCTTTGTTGCTCTGCTGGGTGACCATTTGCAGCCCTTTGTGATCTTCATGTACCCCAACCACGATGCTATTTTCCAGGTGGACAATGAACCATGTCATTGGGCTAAAATTGTCCTGAATTGGCTCGAGAAGCATTCTGGGCCGTTCCAAAGGACGGTGTGACTACCAAATTCCGCCGACATGAACCTGCACTTCACCGGTGTAGAGGAGGTCCTACACGATACTAGGTACGTATCCTATGACTTCTGGCGTTTCAATGTACAAAGTCAAGTCTCATTATTGTGAACACCAGCTCATATCCAGAGTTACCGCCGTGTGAAGCGCAAAGAGCTGCTAGACTGGCTGGGAGTGACTCAATAAAATGCTGCAAGATGTATACAGGTATGTGGAGCCATGCTGACTTCAGTGCATCTGACAGCTGCAGGAGGGCGCGTGGTGGAGGATCCATAGAGCGAACAAAACAATAGAGGTAGTCTTACGGATTCTCAATTGGTTTTAAATCTGGGGAATTTGGGGGCCAGGGAAGTATTTTGAAGTGTTCATCGTGCTGTTCGAACCACTCCGGACATTTGTAGTTGTGTGACACGTCGTATTGTCGATCTGGATGATCCCATTCGCAGCAGGGAAGACAATCAGCATGTATGAGTCTACGTGGTCTGCAAGGATGGATTCATAACGAATTCGGTTCATAGTGCCTTCCACAGGTATGAGTGGAACCAGGGAATTCCCCGAAAACATTCCCTAGACAATAACGCTGCCTCCACCCGCATGTGTTCTTCCAGCAATGGTTGAAGAGTGTTTGTTCTCCGATCAGATACTGCCGTGCAAATGTAAGCCTTTTCTGCCGATGCACCTTCGTTAGCATAGGTGCCGTGACCATCCGTCTGCATCGGAGCCCCATGCGCGGCAGGGTTAGCTGAACTGTCGTGTCAGGCATACTTCCGGTAGCCCCCTGATTCATTCGGCCAAAGATTTGCTCCACTGTAGCCTGTTTCTCTCACGCACCTTCGTAACGTACGTTCACCTTTTACATTCTCGATGGCACGCTATGCTCCGCAGTTTTCTCGTCGCTTATTCTCAATGGTGACATTTGTCCAATCATGATAGAATTTAACCGCCGACGCTTGCGAATAGTTCACAGACTGCGCTGTTTCAGAAATACTGCCACCCTTAGCAAAAAGCCGATAATCGTCCCTTTTTGCAAATCTTATAAATCGCTCCCTTTATCATGACAGCAACGAGTGATATGCTTTCAGATTGTTTACAACACACCTTATATACCCTCCAAGCCATCTCACGACACGTGCCTTCTTTCATTGGCTACGCGCTGTTGACGTCAAAAGTAGGAGTTGATCACAATAATGTGACTCGACTGTTTATATACAGTACGTTTTAAACATCATTTGCTTCCTAGATGATCTTTCGGAACGTATGGTGGTTGCTGATGCGGTCAAAAATTAGTCGTATAACGGTCATCAAGTTTAGGAAAATATCGCTGTAAGTGCAATCAAGTATGTGTTGAAGAAGCTGTTTAGAACCTCGAAATTTTTTGTTGAAACCCAGAAGAGTTTTTAATAATTCGTAACTCATGAAAAATAAAGAGCTCAGCACTAAATTTAATTAATTCTTTAGCTGATATTAGCTATATTTAATGGGAGCACACTTCAATTGGAGAAGAAATGCATATCTATCGTGCACTGATATGAATAATTGAAATCTTTTATCTAACTGAGCAAGTACTGTATTTATAGTAGATCAGAATTTAAAAGGGCAGTTCAGAAAATATTTCCCCGTTAACTTTAGTTTTTGTTTGGATACTATCTTTAAGAACCTTAATTTTTACGGTTTTGGTCAAACCAGTTCTGTTTCTCCATCTTTATTTTTAAATAATTTTCCCATAGATAATTTATTAATACTTTAGAAGCCTTTTTAAGCAACTTTAGCAGCAAGGCTTCGGTGCATTGCAACTTCTGCATCTCCAGTTCTTTTACCCTTGGATCTGGTGCCCTTCGTCCAGGGGTTTGAACAATTACCTCAATCTGGTGCAAGATTCGAAGGTAAAAGAATAATCATGTTACACTGCTAAGCTTCGAAACTGCCAGAGGAGGGAAACTGACCAGGTTATGATGCATATGAGTACGACTCTGTATGTGTGTGTGTGTGTGTGTGTGTGTGATCACCGAAGAGCCAAAACATAATGACCATAGAAAACTGCAAGTAAACGACGGTTAGCGCGATGATGATGGAACAGTAAAAGTGACATCTGATACTGGGCTCTTTTTATCAATGTTGATTCTGCTTCTATAGATGTGAAAGACAGCGGACTTTGGTAAAGTCCAAATTGTAATGGCCAAACGACTGGGTTGGAACATTTCCGAGACGGAAAAGCTTATGGGATATTCATGGTCAGCCGTGCTTATTATCTATAAAAAGTGGTCCAAGGCTGGAAAACAAGGAACCGCCGGTAAATTGTGGGCAGCCAACGGCTCATCAATGCTACATGTGAGAGAAGGCTATCCCGTCTGGTTCGCAGGCCGCTCAGTGCTCATCGATGGCAGAAGTGAGAGAATGCTATCCATATGGTTCGTGGACCGCCCACTGCTCATCGATGTCAGAGGTGAGAGAAGGCTAACCCGTATGGTTCGTGTGCCGCCCACGACCCATCGAAGCTAGAGGTGAGAGAAGGCTATCCCGTATGTTTCGTGGGCCGCCCAGTGCTCATCGATGGCAGAAGTGAGAGAATGCTATCCATATGGTTCGTGGACCGCCCACTGCTCATCGATGTCAGAGGTGAGAGAAGGCTAACCCGTATGGTTCGTGTGCCGCCCACGACCCATCGAAGCCAGAGGTGAGAGAAGGCTATCCCGTATGTTTCGTGGGCCGCCCAGTGCTTATCGATCCAGAGGTGAGAGAACGCTATTCATAAGATTCGTTTACCGCCCACTGCTCATCGATTTCAGAGGTGAGATAAGGCTAATCCGGATGGTTCGTGTGCCGCCCACGACTCATCGAAGCTAGAGGTGAGATAAGGTTATCCGTATGTTTCGTGGGCCGCCCACGGCCCATCGATGCTAGAGGTGAGAGAAGGCTATCCCGTATGGTTCGTGTGCCGCCCACGGTTTATCGATGCCAGAGGTGAGAGAAGGCTGTCCTGTGTGGTTCGTGGGCCGCCCAGTGCTCATCGATGACAGAGGTGAGAGAAGGCTATCCCGAATGGTTCGTGGGCCGCCTACGGTTCATTGATGCTGGAAGTGAGAGAAGGCTATGCCGTATGGTTCGTGGACCGCCCACTGATCATCGATGCTAGAGGTGGGAGAAGGCTATCACGTATGGTTCGTGGGCCGCCCACAGCTCATCGATGCTAAAGGTCAGAGAAGGCTAACCTGTATGGATCGTGTGCCGCCCATTGCTCATCGATGACAGAGGTGAGAGAATGATATGCCACATGGTTCGTGGACCGCCTACTGATTATCGATACCAGATGTGAGAGAAGGCTATCCCGTATGGTTCGTGGGCCGCTCACGGCTCATTGATGCCGTAGGTGAGAGAAGGCTAACCTGTATGGATCGTGTGCCGCCCATTGCTCATCGATGACAGAGGTGAGAGAATGATATCCACATGGTTCGTGGACCGCCTACTGATTATCGATACCAGATGTGAGAGAAGGCTATCCCGTATGGTTCGTGGGCCGCTCACGGCTCATTGATGCCGTAGGTGAGAGAAGGTTATGCCGCATGGTTCGTGGTGTCGCCCACGGCTCATCGATGCTAGACGTGAGAGAAGGTAATGCCGTATGGTTTGTGGGTCGCCCAAGGTTCATCGATGCTAGAGATCAGAGAAAGCTATCACGTATGGTTCGTGAGCCGCCCAGTGCTCATCGATGCCAGAGGTGAGAGAATGCTATCCATACGATTCGTGGACCGACCACAGCTCATCTATGCCAGAGGTGAGAGATGGCTATCCTGTATGATGCCATAGGTGAAAGAAGGCCAGCCCGTATTGTTCGTGTGTTGCCCACGACTCATCGATGCTAGAGGTGACATAAGGCTATCCCGTATGGTTCGTGGGCCACCTACTGCTCATCGATGCTAAAGGTGAGAGAAGGCTATCCCGTATGGTTTGTGGGCCGCCCACGGCTCATTGATGCTAGAAGTGAGAGAAGGCTATCCCGTATGTTCCATGTGGCGCCCAAGGCTCATCGATGCTAGAGGTGAGAGCAGGCTATCCCGTATGGTTCGTGTGCCGCTCACAGCTCATCGATAATAGAGGTGAGAGAAGGTTATCCCGTATGGTTCGTGGACCGCCCACTGCTCATCGATGCCAGAGGTGAGTGAAGGCTATATCGTATGGTACGAGACAACACAAGAGATACTGCGGCGCAATTAGCCGTAATTTGAATGCTGTTGACGGGAGAAAAGCGTCATAATACACAGTTTCATCGAATCCTGCTGAAAATGGCACTGCGTATCCATACGTCTCTCCAAGTGTTCATGCCAACCTCGGCTCACGGCCGAAAGTGCCTACAATATGCACGCGTACATCAAAACCGGACCTCGAATGATTGGAAGAAGGTTGTCTGGTCGGATGAATCTCGTTTCCTGTTTGAGCCACAGCTGGAGGGTGTTTCGGATTGTGTTTTCTAGTAAAATGGGCAAGTTTGCTTGGATTACCTGGGAACGTGTTGGCACCAGGTTGCATCGTGGGACGTAACCAGGCCGGTGGAGGAAGTGTAGGGTTGTGGGAAATGTTCTGCTGGAAAAATCTGGTTTCAGTCATTCATGAGCAGCAAACTATAAAATTTACTAGCTACCTAAATGTCATTGTTGACCAGTTGCATCCTTTCTTGGCAACGGCATTCTCCTGCAGCAGTGCCTTCTTTCAGTACGACAAAGGCTTGTGCCACAATGTCCGGATTCTTCGGGAATGGTTAGCGAAACATCAGGTAGACTTCCAAGTATTGCCCTGACCTCAAAATTATCCAAACTTCATTACAATCCAGCATCTGTGGTTTCTGTGGAAACAGTAGACCCGACCTACTGAGGTGAACCACGTAACAATAAAACATATATAGTAGGCTACGTCTGTTCCTAATGCTCTGACGACAGTCAGTACTTGCAGCGCCATCTGCTTTTACCGGTGACCGAAATCAGAACTAAGCTCACCGCTATCGCACGATACGTAAAATCATGGAGAAATACCGAAAAATGAAATAGTGGTATTTAATAAGACAGAGGACTGCATCTGTTGCAATACGCACGTGTTCGAACAATTGTCTGTGACGTTTTATATGTTACGTAGGTGTATGTCGTGTTTTATTTCATTTTCTTCGCATTGCAGAGTAATTTAATAAAAAGGAATAACGCTCTCACGGAAGTCAAACTGATTGCTTGTTATATAATAGCACGGATCACTTTGATTTGTCAAAGTCATCGCGTGCTAATTTCAAAACATTGGATTATCAATGACTGGAGTTCTATTCATCCGATCTACAAAATTCGAGTTGAAATCTTAATAACACAGCAAGTTGAGTTTGTATATCAGTTTAATTTAGCAGAATTCGAATATTAATTTGTACGTTTTAATTATTTTTACTTTTTTAACTTAACTAACTTTCCGAGTTTAGTGCTGATTATATTATACATTTTGCAAATGTATAATATAATCAGCACTAAACTAATGTATAATATAATCAGCACTAAACTAATGTATAATATAATCAGCACTAAACTCGAAAAGTTATCGATCTATCTTCTAAACACTCTAACTTACAATAAAAACCGAAATCTTGAGATGTCAAAGTGAGCAGGATTGCATCTAAAAACAGATGTCGCCTCAATAGCACATTGTCGAAATTTTAGATAGTTCAGATTTGTAATACCAGACGTCGCATTATTTTGTAGAAAAATCTTCGATATGAAGTTTCAAACTAACCGTCGAATAGGACAGTCTGAAACAAGCCGCGAACGGAATAACAAATGCGCCGGAGAAAAAACAATTTAACACAAAAAATCAAAGCAAAAGTTATTAAGGTTAGTTTACACGGAAACAAAAATTATTAAGGTTAGTTTCAACAAGGAAAATGGTAAAACAACAACAAATATACCCACGGACAATGAAATTTGCGCACCTAGAAGAAAACATGCTGCAACCACGAAACTTTGCAAATAGCTAGAGTGCGTGCTGGTATGCAAATGATCTACGTTTGGTGCGATTGCTCATGACCGCACACCCTGTGATGGCGCTGCAAGCCCGAACCGGCAGCCTTATAAACCGACGTGTAGTCGATGAAAGTGAAAAGCACCGGCCGATGCAAGCAAGAGTGCAGAGTGACAAGAATGCCGGGTACAAGCCAGAGACGTCGGTTTACGCAACTTACGGACTTTGAGAGACGCCTGATCATCGGGCTGAAAACCGCACGCTTGTCGGCGCGCCATATAGCCCGCCACTTGGATCGTTCTGACCATACCGTCCGACTGTGTTGAGAGCAGTGGACACGTGCCGGCACTGTCACATGGCGGGGCGGCACCGGACGGACCAGGAGGACTACGGGAAGAGAGGATCGACGGATCGTGCGCCGGGCACAAAGAGATACCACTGGGACCCGGTCCACTATATATCCAGATGTACGGATTTCTGTGCGCCCACGAACCATTTCCCGACGCCTTGCGGAAGTAAATCTGTGACTTCAGCTCCTCTTACGTGTGCTGCCATTAACACCGGAATATCGCCAACTCCGTTTGCAATAGCGCCAGGCCAGAGCGACGTGTGGTGTTTAGCGATGAGTACCGTTTCGTTTTGGGGACAGATGATTATCGTGTCCGGGTGTGGAGGTCCCCGGGTCAACGGCACAATCCTCTACCTCGCTATTGAGCGCCACACCTCCCCCACTGCGGGCATTATAGTCTGGGGAGCCATAGCCTACGATAGCTGATCAGCTTACGGCCCCATGTGCTCCCATTCCGGGCCGGGATTTCGAGTGCGCTGTACCAGCAAGATAATGCCCGCCCGCACACGGCCCAGGTTGCTCAGGACTGCCTACGTCATGTCCAGACACTTCCATAGCCTGCCCGCTCCCCGACATATCCCCTATCGACCATGTGAGAGACCAGCTGAAACACCAGCTGCTATCTGGGATTTGGAGCACACCGTCCAGTACGTGTAGGATAGTCTGCCGCAGGACAACATCAGGCGTCTGTTCGCCTTCATGCCGGACCGTATTGCATGTGTCGCCGCACGAGGTGGTGCGACGCGCTAATGAAGATGACCGGGCTGCGTGCCGCCTATCCCTTTGTAATTGTCTTGCAACTCTGTTTATGCCATCATGTATATCATTCATCTCTATCATTACGTCCATGAAATTTCAGTCCAATCCTATACTTGCTTCTTGGTGCGCAAATTACATTGTCCGTGAGTGCTTTTTTCACAGAATGTTATTTATCGCGACGTTTTTTGAAAAACGGAAATGAATAGCATGTAATGTTCAGTTCCATTATGAATGAGGTTTTACTATATACTATATTTCCTACAAAAATCCGGTGCCTATTTGATTTGTTTTCAATCTGCTTCAATTAAAAACTTCACCCAGTCCTAGGAAGGGCAACATCCCCTATATATTAATATTCATTTGAAGTTTAAAAACTAGCACGAAGTATAGGCTAGTTTAGAAGAGCTAAATGATCTAATGGTAGCGTGTTGTTACTTAATAGCACAAGACACCTTTAGAAATGTTGTAGCGTCCATGCTTCGCAGAGTAAGAGCTGTTTTGGCGACACGTAGAAGGCTAACATCAAATTAGGCTGGTGGTTATAACAGTTTGGATCTTTGGTGTATGCTTTTTAATAAAATAAGTTGACAAACAATTCGGTTTCTAAATCAACTTCATTATTTTGGTATGCTGAATTGAACGATATGATATGGTCATATGCTTCAGGGGCTGTAGGTATGCTTGCAAGGTGAGAAAATGCATCGATAATCGATATTACTAAATTAGACTATGCTTCGTCAACCTTGTCATGAACTGTAACTACAGCTACTCGCATGTGAGTATTGTCGGATCGTTGTCTTATGTGAGAATAATAGTTCTAAATACTGTATCGCGGCACAAATTGATCTTGATGCCAAAATGATGGGAGGCGAATGACACGCACTGATGTCGCAGAGAGACTGATGGTGTCATATGGATGAGTTCATCAGCACGTGGGTGCGATTGTAACGACCGTTCGACGAACTGTGCCTGCTAATGTAAACTTCTGCATGACGAGACGAGACTAACAGCACGACTGTGGTCAGGAACTGCATTGCGCCGAATATCTTTGACTAAAAGCATCCATGTGACTCGGCTGAACTGGTGTCGAAGTACAGCTCTCGGGCAAGAGGAATGGCAACTTCACAGATTAGTGCCAACTATGCTTATCTGACGAACGTCGCATCTACGTAGGTAAATCATGAACCCAGTTTTTTCTCACTGGGGTCATACGGCTGTCCCATAGGATGTTTACCCTCTCTTGGTACACTGTTTACCACACAAGAAAGATTGTAATATAGGATAAGGTGTTTGTCCCTCTCTTGGGTATACCACTTTTTACGACACAAGAGAGATTGTAATTTCCAGGCAATACACTGCCAACTTTTTTTTCCCAATTACACAACCTCACCTAGAGGGTATTTCGGATTACATTTTCTAGTAGACCAATTCCTGCTCACATACTGCTGCATTACCAAGGCACATCTTCAAGATATCTAACTGCTCCTATGTTCAGGAAGGGTCATCAGATGTCTCGTCCATCGAATAGGTACGAGAAATCATCGGATGTGATTTTAAAGCCAGTGTTTCACCGGCCCAGGATACGGTTCAGTTATGAGATCAAGTGAACACTGGGTGGTGCACGATTCCCTAGGACGCAATCAGACATCTGTACCGCTCCATAACGCAAAGTGCCTCATTTTTACGCTTTCCAACCGTAGGTTGAAGAAGCGTATATGCTCCAGCTTTGTCTGTCCGTCCGCACGATAACTCGCGTACAAATGTTTCGATTTCAATGAAATTTTAGTATGTGGTAGGAGACAACCTGGGGACGAACCCTGTGTAAAATGGACAAAATGAGGTCAAAGCTCAGGACATAGGAGCGGGATCCATTCCATTACCCTTATGCGTTATAACTTAGCAAAAATGCTTCGATTGAGACAAAACTTTATCATGTTGTTCCGGAAGTATACTTAACCGGTTTTATTGAATACCATGGAAATGGGGTCAAAGGTCAGGGCATAGGAGCGTGATTTATTTTATAGCCATTATCCTCATAACTTGAGTAATGATTTCTGGTATGTTGGAAAGCGTATCATAATCAATGCATTGCATGATTTTACTAACTTGTTTGCTGTTGTTTGGAGGTGTATCATCATCGTGAGCTTCAACAATTTTTATTTGGAGCAAACATGGACAGGAAGATACAGATGGCCTGTGCTTAACAGTTACCAAAAGATAAACAAGTGGATGACCTATTTACAATGACAATGAGATATTTACATTATGTGGATGCACTATATACAATGTAAGCAAATTCATAACACTGACAATACTGGACTGATGGGTTGACTTACTCTATGTACAACATATGTTCGCAATGTGCATCAGCAGAGTGCCATCTCTAATAGGTGAACACCAGTACAAGGTATAACTATAAATTTTACAGTGCAAAAACAAACATATATATTTTGAGCAATCTTGAAAAAAAGAAGAAAAGAGAAGAAAAGAGCAGAAGGTTTATACTTTTCAGTAACTGAAAGATAAGCGAAAAAAATGATCTATCCACAATGATGGTGTGAACTCTATACAAATTGAATGCAATATCTCTCTTGTGAAACGCTGTCAAATTACAAAAAGAACTATTACTTAGGCTTAAACAAGTGCCTCAATCACAGTGCTATAGATTAACTTGTAATGAACAACAACATATGTACACAAGATGCAACGGCATAGGGAAGATACTAATAAGGAATTACAATTCCATGGTACAACTGTAAATTTCACAGTGCAAAGAGTAAAGTATATTAGTACAAACAGAAGTTGCGTTTTACAGAAAATTTATACTTCGAGTACAATACAAATAATGAAAATATGAAACTGACTCTTTGTACAGCAAATATGCAATACCGCGCAGAACATTATCTAATAGACTGATTATTTCCTATTAGGCACATGTGACATGAGAAACACCACACTGCGTAACATTAACATATAATTGAAATACTATCAAAGCGTTTGCTCCGCACCATGAGCATAAAACTTAAGACATGTAATCGTGACCTAACATGCGAAATGTGCCAGGCATAAATTTTACAGTGCAATTAGGAAAGTACATTAGTATATACAAAACTGAGCTTTTGGCATAGCAACTATACTTCAGGTACAGTACAAATAACCGAATGATGAACAATTATCTCCTGCACTACAAAAGTGCTAAACCTTGCAGAACATGGTGTAATCGACTGATCATATCCCTTTATGTACATGGAACATGATCAGAAACCACACTGTGCAAAATCAATAAGACAATTTAAACACTATCAAACAGTTGCTTAGCACCGTGAGCAAAAACAATATATTATAAAGCCCGGCAGACATAAGGAAAGTGCCGAAAAAAAAAAAAAAAACTTTAAACTTATTCTAAGTGCCTGTGGTATAACAAGAAACTCACCTACAGGACCTTGTTGGTGAGAAACATGCAAACGTGCAGTAACATTAAGAAGCGATTATGACAAGGGCACCTAAGAACACGATAATCACAAAACTATACTTCAATTAGTCCAAACAATTTCACAGACGTCAGAACAAAAGTCTAAGGTCTTCTGATGGACCAGAAAACCATTGACGGAAAGGTGACCACACTGACATAAAGTGTGGGATTCGATTCGCAGCCTTAGCAACAGTGAAAGCAAGCCTCAAACGTGAAATCATTCTGTTCCGGAACTGACTGCACATCGCAGCTCCCGCCTGAAAGATGGTAGGCTGTATAGGGGTAGAACGTAGCTGTTGATAGTAGCAAAAAATCACATGTTTTGCTAATATGAATACATAAGCACATGACTCTGATACAGGAATAGGCGGAGTACTTGAAACTGAGCAGCGTGCTATAGGCTGAGAAGGAGAGATCATTAGTACTAAGGCACTGTGCAGTAGTGAAGGTCAGATGTAGCAAGGGAAGGCTGTATAGGGGTAGAACGTAGCTGTTGATAGTAGCAAAAAATCACATGTTTTGCTAATATGAATACATAAGCACATGACTCTGATACAGGAATAGGCGGAGTACTTGAAACTGAGCAGCGTGCTATAGGCTGAGAAGGAGAGATCATTAGTACTAAGGCACTGTGCAGTAGTGAAGGTCAGATGTAGCAAGGGAAGAAGCACTGTGCAATGTTGATACACATGATCTACATCCGCAATCGTAGAGCAAAACATGCAGTTAGGCGAATCAACAAGCGTCATCCTGAATAATTTGGTAGAAACTGGTAACCGCCGATGAAGAAACAACCATTGGATGTTTCTTTCTGCTGGAATAGATAGTGGCGAATTAGACATGGACCACACTTGTGAAAGGGCGACATTCGGAACATCTGGAATCATCAATGGTGTAGCATACAGTGGATCAATGAGACAACGGTAAAGTGACGAGACAGAAAAACTGGAGAGAGGAAGTGATGAGCCCCGAACGGAAAGGAAAAAGGGAAGAGGAAGAGAGGCAGAGGGAACAAGAGTTAACCCAGCTTGAGAGGCAAGGTTAGGGAAGAGGGTAATGATTGAAGAACGGAAGGAATCATACAGCGAAAGAGAGGAAGAGGTAGGGGAGATGTGGGGGGACAGATCAGAGAAGGGTTTCCAAGAAAGATCTGGAGAAATTAGATCCTGAACAGATACTATTCCGGCGGGGAGCCAGGAAAGGTCAGTAAAGTAGGGAGCATTAGGGGGATGAAGGATGGAAGAAAAGAACAGGGGCTCAGCTAATAGTTCAGTGGTGGAAGCCGGTGGAGCACGGAAGAGGGGTAGAGAACGGAGAAAGGAAAGGACCTCTTTGTAGAAAGAGGAAAGTTTAGAATGAAAAAAAGGAGATTGATCCATTAGAAGGTACGTGATGAAAGTGATTCGGGGATTCCTAGGCGATATCATGACATCTCTAACGAGCGTAACTGGCGACTCTGGTGCACTTAGTAGCCGCAGGAAAGAAACCTCTTTATGTGCTTTATAGTAGGTGCGAACTTCCAGCAGTGAAATACCTCCATCAGTGACTCGACGACAGAGAGTGGAGACCTGGATCCAATGGTACCTGTTCCATATTATCGTTGAGATGATTCGAGTGATTTCATTGAGGTGATAAATGGGCATACGTTCTGCTGACCATGCATATAGGCATGGTGAAAGAATATAAGTCTGAGCTATTCTAGCTCTTGAGAAGTAAGAAGTACAAAACTGGGAACCTCGCCAGAATGCAGCAGTTCGAGTAAGGCGTGTTCTGAGAGCATTCCATGTTTCATTTTGAGCAGAAAGACGGACTCCGAGATGGACCCCAAGATATTTTTGGGATGAAGCAGTCCATGAGGCGCCCCACGGGGTGTCAGTCCTAGAGGCCCACGCTCCGCTCCATAGGCCTGCACTCTTGGATGTATTAAGTGATGCCGCTGAACATGAAGAATATTGATCGTAAATCTGGAGCAAGATGTCGAATTGAGCGTCTGTCCTTACACAAAAGGTCGCGTCATCGGCATATGCAGAGTATGTCACAGAAAAGTGCCTAGTACTTGCAGTAGGCGGTGGCAGTGCATCTATAAAGGCTCGATGGACAGACCGAAGAAACGGCTCAAAAGCAATGGCAAAGAGCTGCCCAGAAAGTGGGCAACCCTGCCGAATGCCTTGCCGAAAAGGAATAGGTGCAGTCAAGAAGGCGGCCGTCTTGACATGGAAAGCAGCGTCCTGATAAAGGGCAAGAATAGAGGTAACAAAAGCAAAAGGAAAGCCGAAAGCAATAAGAACAGCAGAAAGATACGAATGTGAGATATTGTCGAAAGCTGCTCTTTGGTCAAGATTAAAGAGGGCAAGTGGTTCAGAGTTAGTACGAGCCAGATGTAGGAGATCTCGAAGGAGATTGAGATTAGAAGTGATGGACCGACCAGGAACCGTGTAGGTCTGGTCGGGAGAAAGAAGAAATGGAAGAACTTGGTTGAGTCGACTAGAAAGGAGTTTAGTGAAGAGTTTATAGTCAATGTTTAGTAGCGAGATAGGACGCCAGTTTCCCAAGTCAAGCAGATCGCCTTTCTTGGGAAATAACACCATATGAGCCTCTGTGAAACCCCTCGGAAGAAAAGAGGAAGAAAGAGCAGCATTGAAAGCGGCGAGAAGAAATGAAAGCAACGAAGGGAGAAAAGTACGGTAGAAAAGGAGCGGAAGGCCATCTGGACCTGGGACAGCACGGGAATTTAGAGAGACTAGAATGGTCCGAAGTTCAGTCTGCGAAATAGGTTGTAAAAGGGAATCAGAGAGATTGGAAGGAACTTGGGGAAGAGCAGAGAGTAAAGTAGCAGAAGCAGAAACAGAAGGCTGAGGAGTTTCACTGTATTTGATAGTAAAATATTGACGAACCTGAGAGCAAACTGCATCCGGATCAGAGGTGATTTCACCATCAGGCCGACGAAGTAGTCAAAGCTGATGCGACGAGCGGCGTTTTTCTTCTAACGCGGATAGAAACTCAAAGGAGCAGTCCTCTGGTGATAGATGTTGTAGACGGAGACGAAGAATTACCTGACGTGCACGAGGCTCAAGAAGTGCTCTAAGATCCGCTTGGTAAGCTGTATACATGGGATGACTCGCATCAAGCTGTAACAGGATGTTTCGGAGATTTTGCTCTTCCATGGAGCGCTTCGTGCCTTCGGAGAAGGAATGACGTCTAAGAAGATAAATTAGGTAAGATTTTACCTCGAGCCAGTAATTGATGGCACAAGGTGCAGTGGACAAGCCCTCTCGCATATGATCAAGAAGATCTCTGATCTCGGTGCATATATTCTCATCAGCTAGGAGAGAAGTGTCTAGTGTCCATGATCGAGAATTAACATGCAGACGAGATGAAGAGTTACAGGAGATAGTGATGGCACAATGATCCGATGAAGCTGTAGGAGAGTGCATACAATCCGTTGTAATGGGCAATAACGGAGCAGAAGCGTAAAATCGATCCAGCCTGGCAGAAAGAGAGGAGGATGCAGATGCAGCTCTCCAGGTATGTGAAATGGATGTCGGATGCAATCGTCGGAACACGTCATGTAAATCAAAATCAGACACTAATGATCGCAATTGCTCCACAAGACGTGAACGATGTTCAATCCTCGAAGGAGCGCGATCGAGCTCTGGTTGAAGTGTACAGTTAAAGTCTCCTCCAATGAGCACATGATCTGATGGTAATGCTGACTGAAGTGCAGTGCGGAGCGACGAAAATAACAACGTTAGATGTGTAGATGAACATGGAATATATATGTTGAAAACTAAATATCGTTGTCCATCTAGGACGAAAGTGAGTCGCTGCAATAAATCTCGGCACAGTTTATGAACTTTAACAGAGGAGAGTGCTTGACGAAATCTATTATGTACACCAATCGCTAAACCTCCACGAAGAGAGAGCCTATATGCGTGATGAAATTGATAGTCCCATCTCCTCTAGCGATGGAAGGGTGAAGTGGAGAGACAATTTGTCTCTTGCAAAAGTAGGAGATCTGCTTTGAGGTGGTGGACGTCTTCATACGCTAAAGCATTAGCCAAAGGGGTACACATACCCCTACTATTCAGTGAGACTGTCTTGAACAGAATAGTCTGATGATGGTTGGAGGATGTTGTCGGCTGCGTTCTGTAACTTGGCCAGACGGCTACGGAACTTCTTTGCCCAGTAGGGACCACCCAGATCTCTGCCCGGAACGGTGCGTAAATGAGAATGTATCGCCAACATTTGATTCATGGTGTCAGACAGACAGTGGGAGCAACCTTCCAAAAAATTGCGAGACAGCTTGTCTCTACAGGGACTTATTAGGAACGCATACACCTTCTCTCCAGACACAGGTGTCTGTGGAAGAGAAGATGCCTCTAGAATATGTAAAAAGTTTTCACAGGAGATCGGAATAATTGTTCCATCATCTGTATCAGATTCCATAGAGCCTTCAGACGTGAGCATCTGACTACTAGAAGGATCACGTCCTGCCCTAAAGGTGGTTGTCATTCTAAACTTCTTATTCTGGGCGCGTGAAGTTCTACGTCGCTTTGCCCGTCCACGACTTTGTGCTGTAACCGGAATTGGAACTTCCGGCAATTTAAAAGGAGCTGAAGAAACAACATCAACTTTCGGTGTAGCAGTATGACCAGAATCGTCATCAACCATCTCTATAGGAGACTTGGGATTAACAATTGATGCCTCTTTCGACTGAAGAGATGATGGGGGCGCCAATGCATCACCCGAGGTCGAGGGTTTACCCGTAGACGTCGGTTGACCAACGGCTGTCTCACTACTTCTGGTAGATGTTGGCCGACCAACGGCTGTCTCACTACATCTGGTAGACGTCGGCCGACCAACGGCTGTCTCACTACTTATGGTAGACGTCGGTTGACCAATGGCTGTCTCACTACTTCTGGTAGACGTTGGTCGACCAACGGTTGTCTCACTACTTTTTGTAGACGTCGGTCGACCAACTGCTGCATCACTACTTTTTGAGGAAGTCTGCTGTTGCTGGTCTTTAGCACCAGAAGAGGAAGCCGATTGACGTGACAAAGAGGAAGAAGGTCGTGCTGTTGACTTGGAAAGAGTGTTCGCATTATGAGGGCATAGAGCGCGGGGATGTCCCGTGCCTTTACAATTCGGACAGACGGAGCCCACTATGATGAATATCTCTCTAATGTGCGTGTAGCAGCGTACGCGTAAAGTGGGTGGAATACGCAGCATGTGCTCCTCTGAAGGGAAGACCACAAGAAAATTGCGGCGAAACCCGAGTAGGTATCTGTCTTCTGGCACCTCTGGAAACGAAGAGTAGGTAGGTACACCTCCAATGATCCGGCCATAAGGAAGAAGAGCGGCAATCAAGAGATCATCTGAAACTTCAGGTGGAACTGGTGAGAAACTTACAACAACGGAACTCTGTGAAACAGGTTCGGCATGGATGTGACGATCACCAATTGAGATGCCCTTGGTCAGTACATGTAGGGAATGGGCAGGAGTAGAGAAGTAAACAACTACTTTGTAAGGCTTCCTGCCCACATGAGTTATGGCTGATGCAGGAACAATCTCTCGAAGAGCAGCAGTATATGCAGTGAGTTTTGTATTTCTCAGGCTCGGAAACACAACACCATTCTCCATAGTTTGAAGGAATTTCAGCCCAGAAGGGGTATCTTCTTTAAGGACAACCTCAATGACTTCGGCATTATGCGTCATCACATATTGTCCAGGAGAAAAAGAAGACTGGGAAAGTCCCGACTTAGATGCGGTTACGTCAGCATATGAGAGGGTAGATGTACGTTGCTTTGGAGATGATTCCGGCATGGAGTGCGAAACATCCATGGCGTCATCATTAGCTTTCAGAGAGGACATCGTATCACCGCTGGGAGACTTGGAAGAAGAGGCGATATCCGATGGTAAGGCAGCAACAGAAGGCTGCAAGAAGGAGTGGTTTATCGAGATAGACACGTCATTGGTAGTAGTATTTAGAGAAGCTGTTATCGGGAGATCATCATTTCCGGTAGCAAGGGTTAGGACGTCATTCTCCCCGGAAGCCGCCATTTGCAATGGCGAGGAGAAGCTTAGCCCTTAGCCAGCTTGGCCAAGGCAGAAAAATAAGGATAACTAATCAAAATAAGCACTTACCAGCTCGGCAGGCATATAAAAAGAAACACGGGACCTTCACACACAACACACACACGAAATAGAACACTGACAACGAAGAAAAATAACACACACCGACGAAAACTTGAGGAGCACAGAAAAACACGACTAACCCACCGTGAGCAACTCGATGGGCTATAAGCGATGACCCATCTCGAATTTAAGGTCAATATGGTTGCAGGGCAGAGAGAGACCCAGTGCCTTAAGACAAATAAAACATCTACGCCTTACTGGGACTCAAACACGGAGTCATTTCATTTCAAACTAATTATCAGAAGCCAGAGCTTAGACTACTGCTCCACAGGGGCAGCCAAAGTGTCTCTGACTGAATCCATAACATGGTGGATACACAAAACATTTCACACTGCCTTTTATTCCATTCTATGTGTGTTTTTTTTTTCATATTCCGGGAAACAGCCACTGAGAAATTTTCAGGAAGGTTCAAGAAAATATCCAAGATTACTTAGGGAGAAGGTATTGAAAAGGAAAAAGTGAGGACATTTTAAATGCTAAAGAACGGGTAGAAAAAGTAACATTAGTCGTTTTTGTTTTGCTTTCCAACCGTATGTTGAAGAAGCTTATATGCTCCATCACTGTCCGTCTGTCTGTCTGTCCGCACGATAACTTCAGTAAAAATGGTTCGATGTCGATGAAATTTTAGTATGTTGTCCGGGACAACCAGGGAACGAACCCAATTGAAAATGGGTGAAATAGGGTCAATATCTTTTTTTTTTTTTTGATTGAAGGTTTACCGACCACCGTGAGCAACTCAATGGGCTATAAGCAGTCGCCCGTCCCTAATTTAGGGTCACTGGTTCCAGGGAAGGGAGAGAGCCAGTGCCGTAAGACAAACACAACATCCATGCCTCACCGGGATTCGAACCCGGACCCCTTTCGGACGAACGATCAGAGGCCATCGCTTAGACCACTGCGCCACCGGGGCGGCAAATAGGGTCAATATCAGGATATAGGAGCGGGAGCCATTACTTCGCCTTTATGCGTCATAACTTACATAAAAATGCTTCGATTGCGACAAGACTTTATCATGTTATTCCGGAGATATACTAAACCAGTTCTGTTCAATAACATCGAAATGGGGTCAAAGGTCAGGGCAGAGGAGCGAGAATTATTGCATAGCCATTATCCTCATAACTTGACTAAAATTGCTTCTATTGCGACAAAACTTCCGTATGTTGTTCCGGAGGTATACTGAATCAATTCTGTTTAATATAATCGAAATAGGGTCAACGGTCAGGGCACAGGAGCAAGATTTATTCCAAAGCCATTATCCTAATAACTGGAGTAAAGATTTCTGGTATGTTGGAAAAAGTATCATAATCAATGCATTGCATGGTTTTACTAGCTTGTTTTCAACTTTTAGAGTCCACTAATATAATTTATTTTACACAACAATATAATGCAAAGAAGAAAACTAAAAAGATAGAAGGGGGAACCATTACACGAATATTCACACGTATCGATTTTCAAACTAATTGCATTCTTCATTTTTCTACCACGAAATCTTACGAAAGATCCGCATAAGAGGAAACTACCTGAAATACCACAAATAAACACAAAAACAATGGTGCATACAATCAAAATAATTCCAATTTACGTCCGTTTTTATGCGGATGATACGGATTAGCTTTTCAGATATTGCCTTAAGCAGAAAAATAAATCTTGTGTTATCCAATTGATACATACTGAATTTCAGCAGATTCCGTTTATTTCTTTTGAAATATATTTATTACCAAGCAGTCCAATATAATTTGTCTCCCTAATTTGAGATCAGCTTTTGGTTCGCAAGATACTTTGCCTAAATTTTCGTATCTTATTTTTCTCATATCATAACTTCATTTATCTGCCTCAAATTTCTTTACTAGCAACCAACAACTTTTTAATTGAAAACAAATGCCGTCTCTTGCACGATACACTTTAATGATAAAAACTGTGTACAAATAAAATAAAAATAAGTTTAAGAACTTTCAACACAACAACGGTGTCATCCTCAGAAACAATGCAGCAGAAATACATACAGTATATACACTGGTGTGCAAAAATTAAGGACGAAGAGGAGCAGGCAGAATGGACCGAAAGACCACTCAGGAGATAAACTAGGGTCCGGTACGGTAGGGTATGCGCATATATGCAGCATGACGTAGGGAGGGGGACGGGTGTTGGAAGGGTATAAAGCACATGGGCGGTCTACGCTCAGTAATTAGGTGGAAGCTATTGCACGGTGTACATCGGTTGGAACGATGTCGAGTTTCTGCCACCGTATGATATGGCCAACAGGCGATCCAGTAGACGACATCTGGATGACTTTACCCGAGGTTGCGTCATTAGGAAATTAGAAGAAAATCGAAGTGTGACTAGTGTGGCGGAGCAGTTCGGGATCGCTCACATCATCGTTTCACTAGCTTGGAGAGCATTTCAAACGACAGGAACAGCTATCTGAGTGTTTAGCAATGGTCGTCCACGAGCAACCACGGCGGCGGACGACCAGTATATTGTCCTACAGGCAAAAAGAGACAGACGGCAGACAGCGGGAGAAATCGCAGAGCACATGCAACAGACAACTGGACGTCCGTTATCACGTTTTACCTTGGCCAGGAGGCTTCACAAACGTAGTCTATTTGCACGACGACCAGTACGGTGTGTGCCATTAACGCCTGCTCATCGGTAACGTCGGTTTCTGTGGTGCCAGTAACACAAGAACTAGATACATCAGCAATGGGTTCCAGTTCTCTTTACGGATGAGAGCCGATTTAGTCTGACGAGCGATTCTGGACGTATACACATCTGGAAAGAGCAGGGAACACGCAAAAACACCTCCAACATCATCGAAAGGGACCGGTTTGGAGGTGGCGGAGTTCTCGTTTGGGGCGGTATCATGCTTGGTAGCCGTACTGACCTCCACATCTTCCTAGGAGGTTCAGTCACTGGTGCCCGCTATTGTACCGAGGTTCTCGTGCCTCACGTGCGTCTGTTTAGATGTGCTGTGGGTCCTGAGTTCCTTTTCATGGACGACAACGCTACACCTCATCGTACAGTGCCTGTCGCAGAGCTGTGGGAGAGTGAAGATATTCAACGCATGGATTGGCCCGCAAGGTCCCCGGACCTAAATCCAATCGAACACGTGTGGGACCTTCTCGGGAGATGCTTGGCAGCACGTCACCAGCCGCCAGCATCACTTCCGCAGTTGCGATTGGCGCTACAAGAGGAATGGGCCGCGATGCCTCAACAGCTCCTTGACATTCTCGTCCTCAGCATGGACAGACGTTGTAAATCCTGCAACGCAGTCAGCGGGGATCATATACCCTATTAAAGACTGGATTTTTCTTGGCAGCCGCCTGTCACATGGACGTTTCTGTCTTCTGTCTAGTTCTGCTCGAAGCTACCTTTTCAATAAAGTGCCTTTGTGACCTTTGGATTCCTTGTTTGGATAGTTTTGCTCACTTGTCCCATATTCTTACATCTTGGGGATCTTATGCTATGATTTGAGTCGATGTAGAGCACGACGTTACATTCGAAAAACGGTGTCGTCCTTAATTTTTGCACGCCAGTGTATATAGGTCTCTCACTTCTTTGTTCACTGCTGCATTGTTTCTGAGGATGACACCGTTGTATTGTTGAAAGGTCTTTAACTTATTTTAAAGTGTATCGTGCAAGAGACGGCATTTGTTTTCAATTTAATAGCTTTGCTGCACGAATTATTTTCTTTAAAACTAAGAACTTGTTTTGCACATATCTTCTCAAGTCTCAACGAGAAAGTTCTCCAGTTTCATGAAAAGGAAATAAACTGTTTGAAATTACTGATTTCAGTACCAGAGAATTATGCGTATATATAACACTGTTTTACATCCTTTAGAAGTTCAAAGCAAAGCAGCAGTTAAATCGTGAAAGGGAATTTGCACTTTCGTCCAACTTGCGTTATGGGATATTAAAGAAAACTTATAATGAAATGATTATCCCTTATTTTCATGCACATATT
The DNA here is from genome assembly GCA_039090855.1 of Macrothele yani. Lineage (NCBI taxonomy): Eukaryota > Metazoa > Arthropoda > Arachnida > Araneae > Macrothelidae > Macrothele > Macrothele yani. Next base: position 99,311,463 of record CM077011.1, read on the forward strand.
AAACGACATGCATTATTGCTGATAGCTTTATAAATAGGCGTTCCAGCGAGACTCAAAGCGCATCCGAATCTCTTAATGAAACTCTTTCACAAAACAACTTCAAAACATTTGGCTTTCTATTTAGTATCTTAAGAAAGCCACTGGTGAACTACGCACACTCAAATTGCTATCTTACTGAGAAAAAAATATATTTTGTTCATTTGCATAGTCTCACAGCGGAGTTCAAAGACCGGTGCGATCGATTCTGTTTACTCGGAGAAGCATATCTTTGTTATTTGAAACACGGTGAATTAGTTAAGGATGGAAAATAGGCGGGAAGTGATTTTCTATGCCGAATGAATACAGATGCCAAGACAGATCTAAAAAGGAAAAAATATCAGAATATGCTAATGAAAAAGAAACAGGAGCTCCCATTGCGTACCTGTGTCAGAGAAGATTGCGGAGCATTCTGTATGAATGTTTTATGCATTTAGGATTGTGTCGTACAATATCGCTAGGTGAACTTATACAGCTGGCTTGTAATGCAAATACTTTTTCTAAAATAATCCTTCTTTTAAATTCTTGAATACAGTTTTCACGCTTTCCAACCGTAGGTTGAAGAAGCGTATATGCTCCAGCTTTGTCCATCTGTCTGTCCGTCCGTAAGTCTCTCTGTCAGCACTTCAACTCGCATAACAATGGTTCGACTTCGATGAAAATTTAGTATGTGGTAGGGGACCACCTGGGGAAGAACCCTATTGAAAAGGGGTTAATGGGGTCAAAGGTCACGACATAGGAGTGGGATCCTATCCATTGCCCTTATGCGTCATAACTTACGTAAATGTAGTTCGATTTCAATGAAATTATAGTATGTGGTAGGGGGACCACCTGGGAACAAACCCCTTTGAAAATGGGTGAAGTGGGGTCAAAGGTCAGGACATAGGAGCCGGATGCATTCCATTACCCTTATGCGTCATAACGTGCGTAAAAATGGTTCGATTTCGATGAAATTTAAGTATGTGATAGGGGACAACATGGGAACGAACCTTATTGAAAATGGGCGAAAGGGTCAAAGGTCAGGACATAGGATCGGGATCCGTTCTATCACCCTTAAGCGTTATAACGTACGTAAGCATGCTTCGATTGAGACAAAACTTTATCATGTTGTTCCGGAAGTATACTTTACCGGTTCTGTTGAATATCATCGAAATGGGGTCAAAGGTCAGGCCATAGGAGCGAGATTTATTCTACAGCCATTATCCTCATAACTTGAGTAATAACGTGAGTAATGATTTCTGGTATCCTGGAAAGCATATCATAATCAATGCATTGCATGATTTTACTAACTTGTTTTTCTTTCAGCTTGAAACCGGATGAGCAACTATTGAAAATATGCGAAAATTCAAGGTTTTGGAATAAGCTCCACCTAAACATTTAGTTATTCATCTTTAAAAGGTTTTTGAAAGTAGCTCTCGCTAAACTCTTAATTATTCATCTGAATATAAAAGGTAGAGTCACTATACCAGATTGGTATTGTTTTCGTTTCTTTGGTTCTGACTCTCTCTCTCTCTTTCTAGAAGAGAATGTTCTTACATTTCGGTTGGATGACTCATATACATACCTGTCCACTGAATTACAAAGCCTTTATGCAAATGCACGTAAACCTCACTTACGCAGTCGGTCATGGGCATGATTTAGACAACTATTTAAGAGAGCTGTTTACCAGTAGTGTTGATCACAATGGAAAAAACAAACGAACATTTCGGAGTTCGATAAAGGGCTTATTGTAGGTGCGCATCTGGCATGAGCGATGATTTTGAAAACAGCAGAGCTTTCTGAAAAAGTGAAATATCCCGGGCCTTTGATCTGTAGAAAAATAACCCACATTGCTTGCCTAAGAGGCGTCGCTGTGGCGCAACGATAATCTGTAAGGGACGAGATCGCCGTCGCCTGCGAAAGCTTGAACGGAGAAACAGGCATCTTGTGCACAGCAACTGAACGAAGCATTCAATGAACGCAAGTAATTGAAGATGCGCAAGTAATTGAAGATGCGCAAGTAATTGAAGATTATTGGTATGGGCAGTCGTTTGCCAAAAGGGAAGCCACTGATTTCTGCGAAAAACAGGAAAGTTCGTCTACCGTGGTATCAGGAAAAACGTGACGAGACACAGAAAATAAAGCCATATGGTCCGACGAGTCGCGATATACCTTGTCCTGTATTGACGGTGCGTAGAGAGTTTGGCGGACGCCCCATAAAGCAATGGACCCAGCCAGTGGCGTATATTCTAGGCTAGCTGCAAAGCCCAGAGAATGCACAAATAAAAGCCAATTAAATATACACAAATTAAAGTCAATTTTCAACGGTATTAAGACATGTCGATACTTTCGGTGCGAACAAAACGCGAGCGGATTCGCTTCTTTCGATTACGAGTATCAGTCTGGCGAGCAGTCCGACGGCATAACGCAAGCAGGTCTTCGAGAGTCTTCGCTGTTCTGATGCGAATAATTTCTTACACGATCGCCTGCTAGCGTTTCCATGACAACATGAGTGAGCGTATGGAGGTGAATGAACCATTGCTTTGCGCAACAGTTCGCTCAGAAAAGAGAAGACTTCAGACTACCTCAGTCCCCCTCCCCCATGCTTCCGCCTTTAACAGCGCGTGTTTCTCGAGTTTCAGTCTGCGAGAAGCGTCAATGAATTAAAATCAAATTCGCGGCTTTGTTGGATTCGAACTGTTTGATAAATTTTGTGAAAGCTTCCCTGAACATCTACTATCAGAGCTTAAAGAACTCCATGCTTTAAAGTTTGATATAGCTCGATTAGAAAATGAACTGATGGTTTTTTATTCCCTTGATGAGTACAAAACAATAAATGCACAGTTGATGTGGATTAGGAACATCAAATAGAATTCATCACTCTTTCCATGTTTATAAGTGAGTTACGGAAAAATTCTCATCGGCCGCCACCGGGAATCGAACCCAAAATCTTCCAGTTACGCGCCGGAGATGCTTCCACTGTACCATTGATGTCCCTAATCCACGTCAGCTGTGCATTTATCATTCATTCGCGTTCTAGTTATTTGTTCAGTTGCTACTGTTCATCTTTGGTGAATCCCCAGCATTGTGCGGGGCTCCAAGGAAGCAACCTGCCAGGTGGTTTTGCAGTTTGTTGCATGTGGGTCTGTGGTGCAGTGGTAGAATGTCCGGCGCGTAACTGGAAGAACTTGGGTTGGATTCCTGGTGGCGGCCGATGATAATTTTCCCTGACTCACTTATAATCGTGGAAAGAGCGATGACTTCTATTTGACGAATACAAAAGAAATCAGTAAGCGAAATTACATTTCTACATAAAGTTGAATAATTAGACATAGTGTTTATTGAGGTGTACACTTTAGCAGATCTAATATTCAACTTTCCGTCAACAACTGCAACTGCCGAAATAAGTTTTTCCGTATTAAAAAAAAAATCAAGATATATCTTAGAGCCACGAAAGAAAATATACATTCGAGCAACTTGGCTGGTTCGTTAATAGAGAAAAACATTATTTTTGAATATGAAAAAGTGCTCGGAAGAAACATTTTTGTGAAAACGTAACACTCGAGTTCACACAAAAGGAAAGAAGAATGGAGCTCATGTACAAATAAGTGTTCAAATCCTAATCCTCATAATTTTTTGGTATCATGTTAACAATAGCATGTACCTAAAATTTAGAAAAAATGTAACTTCTCTTACTTAACAACTAAAAAAAACTTCGCAATTAAAAAAAAAGCAGTACTGGGGAGGGGGAGGGAGATAGCCCAGGTTTCGGACCGAAAATACGCCACTGGACCCAGCTTGTCTTTTAAATAAAACTTTAGGTTTTGGAAGTGACTTTATTGTGTCCGTCATGTTCTGTTGGTACAGAACTGGTCGCATGATGTTGCTAGAAGGTCGTGTGTCCACCAAGGATTGCCTGAACATTGTTACCGATCAACTCCATCCTGAATGTTGGTATTTTATCCAGCAGATGACTCCTGTTTCATGGAAGACAATGCTACTGTCCATCATGCAGGACGCGTTCAACAGTGGTTCAGACTTCCACCATCTTCCAGTGATAACAACTTCCACCATCTTCCAGTGATAACGACTTCCACCATCTTCCAGTGATAACGACTTCCACCATCTTCCTTGCTCAGCACAAAGCCCGGATCTGAACCCCATTGAGAATGTATGGGGCATGTAAGAAAAACAGATTCGGGAGCAGATCATTTTCGGTCAAATCTGAGCCAGTGAAGGCACTGTCTGGTGAACGATTAATATACGGTGCTATGCTGGAACTTTCTGTAGGACTTCAGTTGCACGCACTCCAACCTTCGGTTATTTTCCAACAAGACGGTGCCCCATCACATTGGTCAATAATGGTTTTTGATTTCCTGAATCCCACATTTCCAGACAGATCGATTGTCCGCGACGGTCCCATGACATGGCCACGTCGATTTCCCTACATAACCCCTTTACACTTTTCCCTGTAGGGTTATGTGAAAGACCAAGTTTATTCCAGCAGTGTTCCGGATGTCGAGACATTGAAGAGCAGAATAACGGACGTCATTGGTTCTGTCTCTGCTGAGATGATAAACAAAACACGGCGTGAAATCGATTATCGCTTAAATATCCTCCGGGTCACAAATGGCGCCCATGTGGAGGTGTACTGACACTGGAAAAAACTTCAATTGTGCACCGTCATTGCCGTGCAATCCCTTCCTTGTACCTCTAAAACATTTTTTTTTAAATTAATTTTTGTAATGTGGAAAGACTTTATGGACACCTTGTATAATTTGATATACATCTATATACACTCACTGTCACAAAAATCCACGCACCAAGAAAAAACCATGCGATTAACCGCAAACTCGGCAAATAGCTACGGGTAGGACAGACATGCAAATGATTAAAAACTTTCTGGCGATTCCTCATGCTGGCGCGTCCAAGACCGGCGCTGCCATCGCAATCCTTGGGGCTTATTAGGCGCTGCGCAGGGAGAGTCCAAATTCGTGCCGAAGTGCAAGGTAAGAGTCAGGTGAGATCCTTGATCGACAGACATGCCGCGAAGCCGCCGTAGATGTGCGTACGGGCAACTGATAGAGTTTGAACGAGGCCTTATCGTTGGAATGAGAGAGGCAGGGTGGCCGCCGCGCCAAATCTGCCGCCATTTGGGCCGGACGGACAGTACGGTGCGATCGTGTTGGGAGAAATGGTCAGGGGAAGGCACCCAGACACCGCGGACTGGCTCTGGACGTCCCAGACACACCACCAAGAGATGGGGATCGCGAGAGCGACACGCACAAATGCAACGACGTCATTTTCCAATATCCACAGACATGTGGCGACTGTACAAGGGACTCATGTGTCCACCAGAAACATTTCCAGACGTTTGCCGGAGGTGAATCTACACTCTCATCAGACCTTACGCTTTCTGCCATTAACACCTGACAATCGTCGGCATCGATTCCAGTGGTGTCAGTAGTGAGAAACATGGAATGCTACGGACTGGTGACGTATAGTGTTCAGCGATGAATCCCGCTTCTGTATGGGAACGGACGACCACCGTGTGAGAGTGTGGAGGACCACAGGAGAGCGCTACAATCCCAACCTCACTATACAGCGACACACATCCCGAACTGTAGGGATGGTGGTCTGGGGAGCCATCGCGTATGGCATCCGGATTCCCTCGCAGTGGTCGGAGGGACGTTAACAGCACAGAGCTACATACAGAAGATCCTGCGGCGGCATGGAGCGATTTTCCAACAAGATAATGCTCGTCCGCACACAGCTCGGGTTTACCAGGACTGCCTACGTCATGTTTCGACGCTTCCGCGGCTTGCTAGATCGACTAATCTCTTGCTCATCGAGCACGTGTAGGACCAGATGGGACACCAGCTTTCTCCATATCCTAGTGTTCGTGATTTAGAGCGATAGTTGCATGAAGTCTGGGCCAATCTGGCCCGGGATAACACACGGCGTCTCTTTGACTCCATGCCTCACAGTACCACCGCATGTATCCAAGCACGAGGCAGTCCGACACGGTACTAACGTTGTCCGGAATGTGTACGGTATGTCAGAGGGAAATCGTCCTGCTGCTGTGATGCTGGAATCACTTCTGTCCTTTGTATGTACCATATCACTACGGAAATCTCATTTCAATCCGACGCCTCATTCTTGGTGCGCGGATTTTTATGACAATGAATGAACTTTTTTAATATATCTACAAGCAAAAAAACTCGGTTTACTGGTGTAAGAACCAAAAATGTTTTAGCAACCTTTTTCGTACCAAGTCGTGTGGATGCAACAACTTCGGAAGAGAAGAATGATCGATTGTGACGTTCAAGTTGCATTGTCTTCAGTTAGTATCTTCGTAGATCGGTACTCTGCCATACGGGATGGTGACATTCAGTTGCAAGATCTTTCGGTCAGTATCTTCATAGTACTCTCAGTAGTTTTGCGATCACCAGTCTTCCGTACATCATTTAATATGGGGCTTGTAGCTTCACATTTCATCTCTGATGGCTATGCGGGGGATATCCTACCCTGCATAAAGTCTCTCTTTTGCTTTGTTATTGTGATAAGTTGTGTGACCACCAACCGTTACATTAGCAGAATTTCATCTTGTTTTTGCAAGCCAATGAGTATTCACGAAAAGTAGTATAGATGCCACTAGTACAGGATGAATGTATGGCGTGAACGACAATATTAGGATTCTGATGCCCTTCAAAAGCATGGACAAGGATTAAAACTGTTTTACAGAGCTGCTACCATTGACAACAATAATAAGCTACACTCAAGAAGCGTATTTAGCGAAGTAAATCCCTTTATTCACTGGTGTAATAGGCATAAAGATTCGCCTAGCTTTTGTACTCCACCGGGTGGCTATTTCAAGGCAATGGTAAACATAAAATGTAGGGAATTAGAACACGTAAGAAACAAAGATGACTTTTTGAAAATAACGTGGATGATATCATGAGCAGTATTAAGTGAATTTTTCCCCTCAATTATACGGTGTGCAGCGATGTGTTTCCATATTTTAATAACCTATGCCAAACCATTGGCAGTCCGATGGAGACCATATCCTTGCATGCTAGTTTGCTGGATATCATTGCATGCTAGCATGCTTTCGACTGTTCCCCTGATAGCAATCTCTTTAAAGTTTGTGTAAGGGGAAATTCTTCTAAATCGTTAAAAGAATTATAGTTTGCTGGACAGGATTTCGATTGTTTCCCTGATGGCAGTCTCCTTAAAGTTCATGTAGGGGGCAATTCTTGCAATATTATTCCATATAGAGTGGCCGAGCAATGCATGGATTCTCTGGCGATCGCTGTATTCTGCATGTCTTGATTGACACTTCGCATGTTTTCTTTACATCTAGCATCTAAGGTTCGCTTTGCCATTTCGATATACAGTATATGTTTTCTGTTTTGTTAGAATACATCAACGGTATAGTGTACGCACCCGCTTTTTATTTTTTTATCACATTGTTTTTCCTTGCAGCTTGATATTATACAGGGACAAGTCACATTATTGTGACCACCCGCTAATATCCAGATTAACTGCCGTGTGCAGCGCGGACAGCAGCTAGACGGGCTGGGAGTGGACCAATAGGGTGCTGAAAGCTTTTCACAGCTATGTGGAGCCATTTTTACTGCAGTGCATCTGACAGCTCCTGGAGGGTGCGTGGTGCAGGATCCATTGAGCGAACAACACGATCGAGGTGGTCCCACAAATGCTCACTTGGGTTTATGTCTGGGGAATTAGGGGGCCAAGGAAGTAATTTGAAGTCTTCATCGTACTCTTCCAACCACTCTCGGACATTTCCAGTTGTGTGACAGGTCGCATTGTCGTTCTGGAAGATCCCATCCGCCCAAGGGAAGACAATCAGCACGTATGGGTGTACCTGGTCGGCAAGGATGGATTCATAACGAATTTGGTCCATAGTGCTTTCCAAAGGTATGACTGGACCCAGAGAATACGACGCAAACATTCCCCAGACCATAACGCTTCCCCCACCAGTTTGTGTACTGCAATGGTTGAAGAGCGTTTGTTCTCCGATGTTTCTCGCATTATACGCCAACGTCCATCCTTTCGATGAAGCTGAAAACGTGACTCATCGGAGACGGCAATCCTTTGCCAATCAGCGGAGGTCCAATTCCGATATTGCTGTGCAAATGTAAGCCTTTAGTGCCGATGCACCTTCGTTTGCATAGGTGTAGTGACCATTCGTCTGCATCGCAGCCTAATGCGCAGCAGGGTTCGCTGTACTGTCGTATTAGACACACTTCCGGTAGCTCCCTGGTTCATTCGTCTAGATAGTTCCTCCACTGTAGCGTGTCGATCAGCCCTCACGCAGCTTCGAAACCAACGTTCACCACTCACATCAATGACACGTAGTGCTCCGCAGTTTCCATATCGCTTATTTAGAAAGATGCCATTTCTTCAATCACGATACACTTTAACTACAGTAGCACGCGAACAGTTCACAAATTGCGCTGCTTTAGAAATACAGCCACCCTTTGCCTGAAAGCCGATAATCATTTTTTTTGCAAATGTGATAAATCGCTTCTTTTATCCATGACAGCAATGAGTGATATGTTTTCAGATTGCCTACATCACACCTCATATACCCTCCAAGCCAGCTCACGACACGCGCCTTCTTTCATTGGTTACGCACTGTTGCTGTCAAAAGTAGGAGGTGGTCAAAGTAATGTGACTCGACTATGCATGTGATAACGGGGTCGGTGACGCCATTGCTATGGCGATGTTGTACCTACGTAATAAATGCTTCAACCAATATGTAGAGCCTTGGCATATGTGATGGACCATGCCTATCTCATTGTCTTACTAGTTGATTTTATTATTGCAGACATACGATTTCTTACAGTTCTTTGTATTCTGTCTATGTCATCCTTCTTATTTCCAGCCTTTAGATCTTTGCTATAAATATTATGAATTTCCTTATTATTCAGGTAGACGGGTTTGCATACGTTATATGCTCGATAGAACCATGCTCTAGACGCAGAAAGTTCGTACAGAGGAAAAATTAGATAGGGATTCTTTTAGTACTCGTATGCACGTAGGAAGATAACTCGACAAACCATTTCTAATCGTTTACGCGTAATGACTGAAAGGAAAATGGGTGCCACATGACCTGAGCCAGAGGAACAAGGATGAACGTGTCATGAAGTGTATTAATCTGTTGAAAATAACAACACAGAAAGTATTTCCTGTGGAAAATTTCGGTAATGGTGATGAAAAGTGGATATGGTACGATTATCCCAAACGCAAAAAACACAAGGTAAACCCCTGTGAAACAACGACTTTGAAACCTAAACACAATATTCATTCCAAGAAAGTTCTGCTGTGCATCTGGTGAGTTATCAAGGGTGTGCTCTATTATGAACTTTTGGTACAAGGCCAAACTATTACTGCTGATCGCTACAAGCAACAGTTGCTGCGATTGAACCAGGAAATCTGTCGGAAATGCCCATTCACAGGCAAAGGATTGCGTCCCTTGAAATTACTGCATGACAACGCTAGGCTGCATGTCGGGAAATCGGTCAAGGAAACGTTATTGACGCTCAGCTGGGAAGTTTTGGAGCACCCGGCGTATAGTCCCGACATAGCCCCTTCAGACTATCACTTCTTCCGATCGATGCAACATGGTATGTCTGCTGTATGGTTCCGGGCATGTGACGAAGTTCAAAAATGGGTTGACGACTTCATCGCGTCACACGACGAAGTATTCTTCATGGCTGGAATCCATCAGCGGCCCGACCGATGGCAGAAGGTGATAGATAATGACGGCGCATATTTTGATTCATAAAGGTATTGTTGTTTTCTCTCAAATTACATGTTGCGTTGTCTTAAAACGCTTTGAAACTTATTTGTGCACCTAATATATCAAGAAATCTTTCATGACCTTTAAGTAAATAATTCTTATTACCTAAATATTTACATTATGTGATTATTAACGTACTGTGACCATCATATGACAGATTAGAATCTATTAGCCTATATAATAGTCTTCTGTAATGGGAATATTGAAAAATAATCTTACGAAAAAAAATTTTCCGATGGTCACTGCTCATTAATTATTCAACCGTTTATTTTAATTATGTATGTGTATTTTACGATTCGTGTTATAAAAGTTTCAGTCAAAACTTTTTCACCCGTTTATGGCGCGGACTATGAGCTAGTACAGTAAAGAAAGGAATTTTTCAATATGAATTTTACGAAATAGAAGCAGAGATGAAGTTGGAAACAGAAATACACACTCACGCCACGCAGCAGCAGAACTGTGAACTACAAATAACGCAAGAGTGCAGGGAAAAAAATTCCAGAGTGAATGGTATCCGTTGCTAAAAGAATGTTTTAACGTCAGGCAATACGAAGAAGATATACACTGAGTGGACATTTTATTATGACCACCCCTTCAGCACTTCGTTGGGCCGCCTTTTGCCTTTAATACTGCGCCGACTCTTCGTGGCATGGACTCCACGAGATGTTGATAGGTGGTTTGTGGAATTTGAGACCATGCTTGATGAATAGCACTTTCCAGGAGTGTGAGATTGCAGGGTTATGGATCCAGCTGTCTAATGGCTCGTTCAACTTCACCCTCAATGGGGTTGAGATCTGGAGATTGTGGGTGCCACCTAAGCAAAGTAAACTCACTGGCATGTTCCTGAAACCAATCCTGTACAATACGAGCACTATGGCAGGACGCATTATCTTGTTGAAAGTAGCCATCGGCATTGGGATAAACTATCCACATGACAGGATGCACTTGGTCCTTAACAATGTTTAGATATGATGTGCCAGTCAGACGTTGATCAACATGAATTAAAGGGCCCAAAGCATGCCAGAAAAACATTCCCCAAACCATAACGTTGCCTCTACCAGCTTGAAGGGTTATAGCAATGCATTTGGGGTCCATGCTTTCGTGCTGTTTCCGCCAAATTCTCAGTCGGCCATCGGCATGGTGCCACTGAAAACGTGATTCATCGGGCCCCATAATTTGTTTCCAAATATCGACTGTCCAATCCTTGTGCTGCTGTGCGAACTGGAGACGTTTTCTCTTATTAACTGCAGACAGCAAAGGTGTTTGAACAGGACTTCGGCTTCCATATCCCATCCGATGCAGTGTATGGCGAACAGTGCATACACAGATCATTTGAGGGATCCTTGATTAAGATGGTCTGTAATTTGCTTCACTGTTGTCCTTCTGTTGTCTGTTACCAGTCTGGACACTCTCCGTTCCGCTTGAGCAGGCACTAGTCGATGACGACCACACGTTGCACTTAGAGGCCCAGTTTTTTGGCTGACAGTCCAGTCTTTAAACACTTTAACAACAGCTGCTCTGGAACATTGCAGAAATGAGCGGTTTCGGAGATACTCGCTCCATGGCTCGGAGCTCCTTCAATCATCCCACGTTGAAAGTCCGTCAAATCGCATTTTTTACCCATCTCGTCACCCAAAAATCACTTCTACTACTGTCACAAACACTAAGCTTTCCCTTTTCATACTAGCCTCTCCCTCGGGCGGTAACAGCGTGTAGCCATAGCTTATTTGCTTAAAACTGTTATGTGGTCATAATAAAGTGGCCGCTCAGTGTATATCGTGAAAAACAGATTAAAACTTTGCTCCTCCTTGCGGGCAAATTGCATATTATTTTGAGTAGTAAATATACACAAAGTGTTTTCGTACTTAGTAGTAGCTGACGAAAAAAAGGATTCTTTCAATCCAATTTTTAGGCGCACAGATATTGCTGAACACATGCTGCAAATGGTAATGTGAACGTGTGCCCTCTTGTGGCAAACTTATATGTTGAGAAAACTTTGAAATTATAGGCAAAGCATTTCGCACCAAAACACTCTCCGACAAAGAAGTAACTTTTTTAGCACAAATATCGGGAAAAATAATACGTTCATCGTCAAGAAAAAACAAATTTCACCCAAAAGGAAGCAATAGACAGGATTAAATAATCAATACAGACACCCGACGTGGACCAGGTACAAGTGAGTCACGGACTCATTTATAAACGTGGAAAGAGCGATGACCTCTGTTTGATGTACCTGGTCCACGTCGGGTGTCTGTATTGATTATTCATTCGCCTTCTACTTATTTGTACAGTTGCTGCTTACCATCTTTCATGAGTCCCCAGTTTTGTCCGGTGCTCCAAGAAGCAACCTGCCAAATTGGTTTGGCAGTTAGTGTCTGTGAGTCTGGAGGAATTCGAGGCCGCTGTGGTGTAGTGGAAGCATATCCAGCGCGTAACTGGATGACCCGGGATTGGATTCCCGGTGGCGGCCAATGAGAAGTTTTTCCGTGACTCACATATAAACGTGGAAAGAACGATAACCTCTGTTTGACAGGAATGAAACTTGGTGGGTATGTTTGACATCGTGAGACATGCAAATGAGTCAAGTATCACACCCGCCTGAGCATGTGTCGCAAGCAAGGAAGGGTCGTAGCGCTTTGCCTGACCGGCTATATAAGGTCGTCCCGTTGCATGCGCTTGCCATTCTAACTCCTGCTAATATGTTGGTTGCATCTTTTTCAAGTGAAGAACGTCTCGGGGAAAAGTTGGGAAGCAATTCGAGCAGTTGGAGGAGTTCGGGTGGGGCCACGTAATCGGCTCCTGGAAGCGGGATGGTCATATCGCCGTACTGCGCGCCATACCGTTCGAACGGATATCACAATAGCACACTTTTGGCGGCTACGGTGGATAGAATAAGGCACGCAGCAGCAACAGGAAGAGTCTCAAACACCTAGACGAAATACGGAGAGAGAAGACCGACGGGTTGTCCGACATGCGCGGAGTGGCACAACAGCCACCATTACGGAGATTCAGCGAGCCGTGGTGCCTTCCATGCATAGTCCGATTGGTGCCAGCACCATTGACAGACGGCTGTACAACGTAGGACTACACGCACTCAGACCGCTACGACAACTGCCCTTAACAATAGTGCATCGTCGCCAAAGATTGCAATGGTGCCATTCCAGACTATCATGGAGTCACTCAGACCGGCAGCGGGTGATTTTCAGTGACGAGTCCCACTTTTGTCTTGGAGGAGACGATCAACGAATCCGTGTGTGGAGGCACCGTGTTCAGCGCTGAGATGAGCAGTTTGTTGTCGAGCGTCAATCGTTTAGAAGGCCTGGTGTCATGGTGTGGGGTGCAATTGCCTACGATGCCAGATCACCTTTGGTGTTCAATTACAGGCACTTGGACAGCCCAACGTTACGTTAATGAGGTCCTACAACCAGTGGCTTTAACTTTTCTGAACGCTCACTCTGGTGCGATTTTCCAACAGAACAACGCTCGTCCACATACTGCTGCTGTCTCGAGAGTTTGCCTTAAAGACACTGACACTCTGCCATGGCCAGCCGCGTGGTCAGAGCTATCGCCGATTGAAAATGTGTGGGATGCTATTGGACGTGCTATCCATACTCCACACGTACCGCACAATCTGCAGAAATGGCGTGAGAAGTTTCAAGCTGCATGGGTTTGCTTATCGCAGGACACCATTAGAAATATGTACTACTCCATGCCGAGACATCTGGCATGCTGTGTGAGCAAACATGGCGGCTAGACGCCATACGAGAGACGCTACTTATTGGCGTGCAGCTCAATAACTATTGTCCATATCAGTCTCAATGTTTAATTATTTATCGTCTTTGGGAACCTTTACCTTTTCCGAATAGAATTGCAATCCGACACGTGCTTCTGGGTGCAACTTTTTTTTTAACGATGAGTGTATATTCATACTAAGCCGCTGGAGAAAAAAACTATCTATTATCTTAAGGCCACAAAAATAATTTTTAATCAAAGCTTCAGAAGCGCAGATATTAATACCTCAAATGCATGGAAAACAGAAATAAGCATTTACACCACCTAGCTGCAGACATCTCTTTACCAAAAATCGGAAATTACATGTTGAACATTTGTCACCAAGAACACTATCCGTGGCAAACGAAGTTTTTCAAATCGGAGATTTCTAGAAGCAGAACTATGGGGTAAATCTCAAATTACCTGTACGTCCCCTAGCGGAAAAAATATGCATTACTTGAAAAAGCAACGGCACCCAAAATAGTCTTCTTTATAAACGGTATTGTAAGCCAGATTTTCTTCAATCACATATTGAGAAGCAATCATATGGAATAAAATATGTTTCGAATTCGATATAGAATCGCATTTATACTCTTTAGTGGGAAATTATACATCGGAAAAAAACATCGAACAGAAACGAGCATATTGTTTTCATATTTGGGGCTTACCAATGAAAAATTTTTTTTTTCTGGGTTTTTTTTTCAATATATTTTTCTTTACACACAACTTGCTTAAAGTCAGCATACAGAATCAAATATCTTGGGGTAATATCTTTTTAACTTTTTTCTTGCTGTCTCCATCGCAGAAATTGTTTTTGACAATTATGATTTCATTTTTAATCTCGTATGGCGTCTAGATATGTATCCCCGAGCTGTTTTCTTAAAGCCTGAATTAAATATTTTTGAATTTTCGAAACATGTTGGTTTAACAAAGGGTGCATACTTTTGTTCATGGTAACTCGCCGTTATGAAATATATAAAGTATTATCAATCTTCGTATCATGTATCAAGCTGTTTTGTCAAAACATAAAGTCTGGAAAATTCATTATTTATTTTCCTGAGCTTTTTTATATATGTATATTTTTAAGTTTGCTGTTAAGACGGTTCATTCATATTCTTGGAGATCGCCGAAAATACTAACAAATGGTCTGAAAGAATGGAGCGCAAAATTATTTTCTCTATCGATCACTTTTACGTCACATATGCTTCCTAACCATTTTTGTGTACCCATCGAAACTTCCTCAAAACAAAACTGATCATGACAAGCGACTCCGAATAAGATCTCACACTTCACTGAGACGCATTATTATCATGTCATTAATTCAAGAAGCTTTTGTTTTTCCTGCCTTGTCAGCTGAGCTCAAATTCACAAAATGGTAGCATCGGATGGCAAGATAAAAATAAGATAAATGTTTTATCTTATCTTTGCAGAGGAAGGATGAAACTCGTTTCATTGAAAGTAAAATGTCACAGTAAGTTATGTCATGGCACAGAAATTCATTAATTTCCCTTTTCAATGAAATTAATGTTTTTCTCGGCATTACATGCCTTCATCCATTTGGACTAGTTTCTAGTTACAAATAAATTTCACCAAATTCATTTGACAAGTTCACGTAATGCCTGAGATCAGTAGTGCCACGTGGTAAGCTGAGATGGGAGATGAAGGGGTTGTCCCACTTCTGTAGATATCACTTCTAAACCTAAATTATTGTGAGCTTGTAGGTGCTCTAAGGATTTTTAACGTTAAAATAGCGTCCACTATGTATTAGGTGTGTGCATTAATTCTAACCGTTTTTGTTGGCTACAAAGAAAGGAGGAGAACACAACAAATAACGTACCTAGAATTTCACATACTTGCAATCATTCTGTATGACCTCTTGCCTAATGTTTATGAGTAGACGAATTTTACGCCGGAAAAACTCATGTATTATAGAGTCAAAAAAGGTATGTAATACCGCTTTCATATCATCCACATCATCGAAAGTTTGGAGAGCGAATGCGTTCTGTAATGATCGAAAAAGGTGGTAGTCCATAGCTGCCAGGTCAGTAGAATGCGCCGCGTGAGGTAACATTTCCCAACCAAAATTCAGTACTTTTTGCCGAGTGATTAAAGCAGCATGATGTCTGGCGTTCTCATGATGAAAGATCATGCCTTTCCGATTGACGAGTGCTGGCCGCTTCCATGTGAGTTGTTCTCGCCATCTGTCCAACTGTTGGCATAAGAGGTCAGCATTTATCGTTCGGTTAGGTGTCAACACCTCCCAGTGAGTTATTCCCTGGGCTTCCCATCAAACACTGAACCAAACTTTTTGGGGATGCAGTCCTCCTTTTCAGGTCGATGGAGCAGGCTCCGCACCTTGGCACACAGTCCGTCGACGCTTTACATTATGGTACAGTACCCATTTCGCATCACCCGTTACAATTCGTCCCAAAAAACGGTTCATTTTTCTGACGAGAGAGTAAAGAAACACATCTACGGATTCTCTTCACCCGTTGCTTTGCAGAAAGCCGGTGCGGAACCCAGTTATCGAACTTGGTGATGAACCCAAGCGCATGCATCCGCCTTTCGACTGTTGTTCTGTGTACCGACAACGTTTCCGCTAATTCCTGAATGGTTGGATGTGGGTCATGTGTTATGGCTTGGTCCACATCCCCGTCAGAAACCACGGATGGACGTCCAGGGCGTGGGTGATCTTTACAGCTTCTGTCTCCGGCCTGGAATTGGAATTTCCGAAACCAACCGCGACATGTGCTATCCTTTAACTGCATCCTCCCCATACACTTGACATATGTTGCGGCAAGCGCGGGAGCAGAACTGCCTTTATCGAACTTGTACAGTATACAATTTCTAATGTGCTCCTTATTGCATGCTGTGTTACACCTTGTCTCCGTTGCGAATGACTTACTGGGACAAACCTAGTGCTTCTATATGCTGTACTGGTCCACGCTTTATTGGCCGAAAATTCGGCATAGCAGCGTCATCGGTGACGTAACTAGTCTGATCGCAATTTGCATCTATTACAGAAACGGGTAGAACTTTTGCACACCCCCAATAGAATGAAGTGTTTCAGTAGATTTATGATGTGAAGGTGTTGAACAAACGAAATACTGAAATATAAAGTTCAAACTACAGTATTTAAAAAAACACACACACCGGTATTGCTTTATTCTATGGAACTGCCGTTTCCTTTTACCCCTTTTAATTTATTTTTTTGAAATACATAGTTCAGTTAGAATCTTATTACCACCTATTAGTGAACTTCTCTGCAGCCAATACCGCATATCTACGCCGTGGCATTGATTCAATGAGTACTCTAAACGTTACTGTGAGGATGCTGCACCATGCAGACACCTGAGCTTCTCGCAGATCAAGAGTCATCGGTGGGCCCTGTTGGTCAAGGTAGTCCCAAATATGCTCAATGGGATTGAAGTCCGGAGACTATGGTGGCCAGGATAATAAGCTAATGTCACTGGAATGCTTCTCAAATAGTTCTCGCACACGCATAGCAACATGGCAAGGGGCATTCATTGTCCTGCAGGAAACAACCCACGCCAACGGGGTAGACAGTCATCATGAGTGGGACCACCTCATTTGTTACAATGAATAGGTAGCCTGATGGGTTCATCCGGTGATCGAGGGGGATGATTACTCCCAATGATTTCCAGGAAAAACAACCCCACACGAGCACAATGCCACCTCCTGCTCTTTCTTCTCGGGTATCATATCGTGATGATTTCTGTCAGCAGTGCTTCGCCGTACTCTCCGACGGCCACCCACACGATGAAGCAGAAAACATAATTCACTTGAAAAAGCTACTTTCTTTCACTGTTCGATGGTCCAATACTGCCTCTCAGGTGCAAATTCACGCAGTAATCGTCGATGTCTGTCTGTCAGTTTGGGTACTCTGAGTGGACTGCAGCTACGGAGATCCATAGAGACCAGAGGTTGTTGGACTGTGGTCTGCGATACGCTCCTTAATATGCCTGCAGTTAATGCTCTGGCCAGATGTTCCACTGCAGCCCGTATGTTGGATCGCACTAATCGGGATAGCCGTCTCTGCCCACGGTTGCCAATGCTCCGTGGGTGTCCATTATTACCCCAATTACTGCAGGTATATCCGTTTCCATCTATTCTTGGAACACTTCAACAACTGCACCACCTGAACATCCCACAATATCAGCCGTTTCTGTAATGCTATTATCGCCTTTCAGTTAGTAGCCAACAATAATTCCTTTTTCAAATTCTGTTAGGTCGCGTCCTTATCTGATTATCACGTGAAACTGTATACCACTTGCAAGTTCGTGTCGTTTCAAATGCCTTTCAAGATTTGTATACACTGTATTGATAAAAGTCACCAGACACCCCTTCAAAAGGAAATGAACGGACCCACTGCGTTATTAAAATGCGCGGTACAAATGCAAACGGTATAAAAACAAGCCTGCAGCTGACCGCGATCATATAGCACTGTGAGGTTGAGTGAAAATGTCGCAGCGGGAGAGAACAGACTTTGAGAAAGGAAAGATTGTTGGGTGTTATTAGTGGGTTGTCCATAAGAGAAACTGAGAGGCGTTTAAACATACCCAAGTCAACTGTTTTGGATGTACTGGATAAGTGGAAGACACATGGCGTGCCTGAAGCAGCAAAACGTTCCGGCAGACCAAAGAAAATCAGTGATAGAGGACGTCTAAGCCTCAGGAGAGTCGTTACAGCTAATCGACGGAGTACTGCACAAGACCTCAGTGTACAGGTGAGTAAAAAATCTGAAGCCTTGGTATGTACACGTACCATTCGCAGAGAACTTCATTACATGGGTTACCGTGCTCATGCGGCTGCTCATAAGCCTTTCATCTCCACTCGGAATGCTACTCGTCGTTCAGCATGGTGTAAAGAATATTTATTGTGGATCGTAGATCAATGGAAACGGGTCTTATGGACTGTTGAATCCAGATACACGATGTATCAGTCTGATGGCCGTGTGTCGGTATGGCGGCAGCTGGAGAAACGCCATTTACCACAGTGTACTGTTCCAACGGTCAAGATTGGAGCTGGCAGTGTACTCGAGAGGGGGTGGTTTCGTGATATGGTCCCGGCCCTTTGGTTATCGTGGACAACCCGGTTAACCAGCACGTCTACCTCGATATTCTGGACAATTATGCCCTACCAACTCTGTGGCAATACTATGTAACCGAGCCTTGTTGGTACCAGCAAGATAATGCACCGAGCCATAAAGCAAGGACTGTTACTACGTGGTTTGACGATAATTCCGTATCGTGTGTGGACTGGCCAGCACAGAGCCCTGATCTTAATCCCATAGAGCACCTATGCGATGAATTAGAGCGCCGCATAAGAAGTTTGGAACCAATTCATGCTTTAAGATCAAAGGTGGACCGACACCGTACTGATGTATGCCAATAAATGCTATGTTTTTTCTTTTGTAGGTGTCCGGTAACTTTTGTCAATGTAGTGTATGTTGTTTTGCACGCTATCCGGCTACGGGCTATGGTTCCTTCTAACATCAGGAGTGGCCATAATGTTTTGACTGGACTGGGTATTTCTGCTGAATTCAGCCCGGGACAGCCTGGGTATACTGTTTAAGATGGAACATGTGTATTCTGATTTTTACTGCAGATAATTACGCCCTCCCCCTGGACATTCTAACCGCGAAAAATATTCGCTTCGTATGCGATCTATGTGATCAAATGTTGTTAGCCGTGCAGTAGTAATAAATTTAGAATACATGAATACAAAAAAAATCTCAGTTCATAGCATCTCTTTATAAACTACGTTGATCGGCTTTCCATTACGTGCAGTACTGTTGCTTTTCTCTGTCTTTTTTTCGTCGGTCTCCTTTTTAGCTGCAGCCAAAAGTTGCCTCTGTCTGAATGAACATAACTAAAATTAATTAGTTTATGAGATACCCCCGCATAATTTGTTATGAATCGTGCGTAAAATAATTCACCTCAACTCGAGGCAGGTAGTGAAACGCAGCATACTTTGTGACGTGTTCTCGTCATCACTAAAGGTTGTGACCATCGATGTAACAGCAATTGAAGGAATCTATTTTGCTACTTGCTATGCACACCTTACAGAAGCGTTTTAATACCGCTGAAAATTACAGCCCACACACATTCATGTTCGCATACGCGTTCTCTGGTGCCCTTTTGGATCCCATAGAAATATCACAATAAAAATGTTTGCCTCTAATGTGCCCCCCCCCCCATTTGGAACTTTGACTTGAAACCCACCGTTACAACTCGGACCGCAACATTGTGCCGCATTTCGAAACATGTGCCACGATTTCACGATCAGTTATTGCTACGATACACGCTCAGAGGATTCCCTTTCAGTGTTACAGACAGAAGACGTATGCAGTTTTCATGACTAGAATTCATTGGAGAAATTTTTGCTTTGGAAATTTTCTAAACAATAAAATCCACGCCACATTTTTAAGTCTTCGGTTACTAGGCGTTTTCTTTCGTAATCCTACAAAAATATAAGCTAGTTGCGCGTTAATGACTACGTTTCTGATTAAATGCTATTCATTGTGGAATTACGCATTGTTCACTCCCTGCAGCAGAAAAAGAAGAAACAATATTTAAAATAAAATGTACCCAATAGAATGACTTCAATGATGTTGATGAATAAAAATTCCATGAATTAGAAAGCTAAAATGTCGCTCAGCTAGCTAAGTGAAAGATCAGTACTACGCAAGTATTTTGCTGCACGAATCACTTTTGCTTGCAATTTATACATTACCGAACGCAGTTTATTCACATGCCCATTTTGATCAATTTATTCATAAAAATGACCAAAACGTTTCACAAAAGTAATAACAACTGGGATTTTGTTATTGGAAAACAAGGATAATTTTCCCCATTTCGATGGGAACCTCATCGCTGTTAGAAACATTACGCTTAATAAAAGCTGGATCAAACCAAAAGTTGAAAACAAAACAAACAAAAAAGATGACACCCAATTTTCGGGTGTATTAAGCACATCTTTTGAATTCGTTCTGACGCAAATTAAATTTATCCAAATTATTCAAAGTCAATGGAACCGGTATGGGAAACAATAGTATCTGACGGAAGAAAGAAGTTTTTCAGTCGGGTTTTTAATCCCTCAGATATTGCTGTAAACGGAATCGTGAGCTTAAGCCCTCTGGTTGCAGACTTGTGGGTTAAGAAAAACATGAATTTATATGAGAAACATTTTGCACCGGAAACGCTCTCCAACACAGAAATAATTTTTCAAATCGGATTCTTAGAATCAGAAATATCGACAAAAATAAGATGTGACTTTACGTCCACTGGTGGGAAAAACATGCATTATTGTAGGAAGAAAGTATTCTCAAAAGGTTTTCCCATATCAGCGGTAACGGTCCAAGAAAAAAAATTTAGTCGAGTTTTCAGGAGCCCAGATTTTGCTACAAATACATCAGAAGCAGAAATTAACACTTATGCCCCCTGGTGGCAAAACCATTATTTACCAAACTTTAGAAATTATGTGAAAAATATTTTCCATCAGGTCTTGTTGATACAGGAAGAAATTTTCAAATCGGAGTTTTAGAAGCAGAAATAACTCAGAAAACGGAATTTGCCATTGTGCTTCCTAGCGGAAAGTCTATGATTTACTTGAAAATTTTGAATTTATAGGAAAAACATTTCGCATCGGAAACGCTATCCAACAAAGAAGGAATTGTTCAAATCGGACTCCTAGAAGTAGATATATTGACAAAAATAAGATATACATCTACGCCCCTGGCGTAGAAACCATGCATTATTTCAAGAAAAAAATGTTCCTAAAAGGTTTGTCGACATGATTAGTATTGGTCAACAAACGGCTTTTTTTTATCGAGATTTTAGAAGCTCATATTTTACTGCAAATACATCAGAAGCGGAAATTAAGACATATGCCACCTGATGGCCAAACCATTTTTTACAAAAATGTGAAATTATGTGCAAAGGATTTCCCATCAGGAGCTGTATCCGGTGCAGAAAGAATTTTTCAAATCGGAGATTTAGAAGCAGAGATATAGGGGGGAAAGCAATTTACCTTTACGCCCCCTAGAAGAAAGTCTATAAACTACTTGAAAATTTTCAAATTATATGAAAAAACATGTCACACTAGAAACACTATCCAACATAGAAGGAATTTTTCAAATCGGACTCCTAGAAGTAGAGATATTGACAAAAATAAGATACACATCTACGCCTTCTGGCGTAAAACCACGCATTATTTTAAGAAGAAAATGTTTCTAAAAGGTTTGTCGACATTAGTAGTACCGGTACACAAACGACGTTTTCTTCAATCCAGAATTTAGAAGATCATATTTTGCTGCAAATACATCAGAAGGCGAAATTAAGATTTACGTCCCCTGGTGGCCAAACCATTTTTTTACAAAAATTAGAAATTATGTGCAAACGACTTCCCACCAGGAGCTGTATCCAGTGCAGAAATAATTTATCAAATCGCAGATTTAGAAGCAGTGATATATGGGTAAACACAATTTACCTCTACCACCCTAAGCGGTAGTCAATGAATTTATTGAACATTGAACATTTTGAAATTATATGAAAAAACATGCCACACTGAAAACAAAGAAGAAAATTTTCAAATCGGACTCCCAGAAGTAGAGATATTGACGAAAATAAAATATAAGTCTACGCCCCCTGGCGGAGAAACTGTGGAATATTTTAAGAAGAAAATATTCCGAAAAGGTTTATCGATGTGAGTGGCATCAGTCCACGAAATAATTTTTTTAATCGATATTTTAGAAGCTCAGATTTTATGGCAAATACATCAGAAGCAAAATTAACAATTAAGCCCTCTGGTGGCCAAAGTATTCTTTACCAAATATTTGAAATTCTATGCAAAAGATTTTCCATCAGGAAGTGTATCCGCTGAAGAAAAAATTTCCAAGTCCGAGTTTTAGAAGAAGAATTATCGGGAAAAATTTAATTTAATATTACGCCCCTAGCGGAAAATCTATGCGTAATTTGAAAAAGTAACTATACCGGAAACACTCTTCGACATAAAGGGAATCGAAAGATAAAATAATTTTTGCAATCGGATGATTAGAAACAAATATGTGTAATAAAACGTATTTTTGAATTCGACCTTATCTGCATTTACGCCCTGTAGCGGTGAAATTGTACATCGTAGAAAAAAACGAAATAAAGGATTATCATTGGCATATTTTAAGCTTCCCAATGCAAAAATAATTTTTCAAATTGGACCTATAGTTGCAGAGATATCGTGGGTACAGACGGACAGACTGACGGACGGACGGACAAACCGGTAACGTAAGCACGATCTTTTTTTTACAAAATACGTGCTAAAAGGGGAGAATAGAAGTGAGGTGTGAAAGAAACCACTTCAAGATTTACTTACCCATCTTTCATACCGACGTAATAAATTCCAATCTATACGGTGTTAGGAAAAACGAATCTGTAAATCCTAAGAGAAAGAAACTACTGGAGCAGTGTTTCAGCAAGACGCCGCAACAAATCTCACTTCACGGATGTGTATCCTTACTTTATCTGTTTTTATCCCGAGAGGTATATTCTCTCAAATGAGCAGATTTATGACTGTTAAATATCTTTCAAAGTCACTGCATACAGCAATAACGCTTTTACTCTGAACGAATTCAAAACCGACATGAACGCCATTGAACAGATTTATGACTGTTAAATATCTTTAGACGTAATATTTACTGCTTCTAACTTCCATTTTATGTTTCTGACAATGAAATCGAGAATGATATATTATTTTAAGATTTCTGTTCCGTACATTATGTTATCAGACATAGTTCACATTTTCCCCATTTCTCACTTGTCTCAGTGGAAAATACGCAGGAACTTTATCTAATGCTATTTAAAGTTTTACATAAATAAATTACATTTCCGTATCTTGCATTCTTTTTTTCCTCGAGTTGTTCTGCCACAGCTCATATCTTTCGAAAACTCTGCTTTCATCTGAATCCGAAATGCGGTGCCCGCCGATGAGAATCGGACTGCGTCTCTATGACGGAGAAACGTTTGTCTGCTCTAAGCTTAAGCTCATCGTGAAATGGAATCTTCCCACGATTCTACCATTCCGTTTATTCGAAAAACACCTTTCGATTCCGGGTGAGATAAACAAGTATTAGGTGAATACGAATGTGTATGTTTTATTTTTCGTTGTGTAATATTTCTTTCAGATACCATCCGCCAGTTTTTTTGTTTTTTCACAGAAAACAAAAATCAGCAAATCTTATGTTTTGCGTTTTAGCAAAAAAAGGTTCCAGAAAATTGCACTTGAAAGCACGCTGTTTCTAAGAATATGTTTAGAAGTCGGGGTTTGTATTCTTATTTAGAATTCAAGTACTTTGCATTCAGGAGTTTGAGAGTGAGACAAGGTGACAGACACTATATCTTCCTATTTTTGATAAGAGCTACAGTGCTACAGTGTCTGATCCAGGAACTTGCTGAAAAGATCAAAGAAGGGCAATTTAAAATGAACTTCCAGAAAACAGAATTAAGGTACAATGCTAAAAAGTTATAATGTACAATTGTAAAAGAACTTACAGAAAGCAAAATTAATGTACAATGCGAACTGAAGATTTAGCGATTGATGGAACAAATCTATCCAGTGCTTACATTTACCTTGGACAACAAATATCAAGCGAGGACCATTTAGAAGAAGAAATAAGTAGGTGCATAAAACTTGGTTGGAAAGCTTTTGTAGGGCACAGTACAATTTTTAAGAGGAATCTAATTTCTTAAAGGAAGTCTCCAATCAAATCATCTTTTCAGTTTTTTTATGAGCGTACTGTTAGTAAAATTGGATACCGTTGGACAACTGGGATACTGCTCGTAGATTGGATACCAAGGGACAGGAAGAGACCCAAAGATTACGTGAGTGGTGAGTTGACGATTTCCAAAAGCGTGCTGGAAAAACTTGGAAGACTAAAAAACTTGGAAAAACTTGTTAAAGACCGAAAGTTGTGCAAAAGACTGAGAAAGAGAGAAAATTTCACCCAGCAGTGGATTGATAAGGGTTGATGATGATTCGGGATTATCCAAAAAAATGAATTGAGATCATCATCATCATTAGTGTTCTGTCTCTTGACAGGTCCAACGGTAACTCAGCAAGTTCGCTTCCACCAGTTGGCACAGGAAGCTATCAAGAATTGATAGCTTCCTGTGCCAATTATATCATCAAGCACAAGAAGTCGTCTCCTTCCTCTTAGTCACTTTCCTTCAATTTTCCTTTCTATCATTCTTTTCAATAGGCTGTCTCCTCTTAACACATGTCCTATCCAGATATATTTTCTTTTTCTTATGGTCTTTAGTAAATTCCTTTTTTCTTCAACTCTTTGCAATACTTCATCCTTGGTAATTCTTTCAATCCACTTTATTTTTTCCATTCTTCTCCATCTTTCTTTTATTTCCATGTCGCATTTGCAATTTTCTTGGATTATACTCTCTAGGTATTTGTATAGTCTCACTTCCTGTACATTATCGGCTATATAGAGGTATAGAGATACATAATACATTATCGGATTTATATGATAGAGATATCGGCTTTATTTTGTCAGAGTGAGTAACGGGGTAAATTTATCGGAATTCCAATATGCTGTCCTATCTGACACGGTTCTTCAGATTATCAAAAATGAAGCAGTTTCATTACGTTCAGAGCAAGTGGTAGGTGACCTTTAAAGAACAATTTTGCCTGCAAGGCATGGTTTTCGAAGCATATATAGCCATCGTGTAAACTTCAGGGTGTTTCATATTAGTGAAAACATTGATACCATGGGTCAAAGTTTCGAAGGTCAATGGAAATTATAATAATGTATGGACTTAGGCATCATTAACATTCGCTGTAGATCATTCATTTTACGGATACATCATGTATCTAGAAAGAAGTAAAAACAGGCAAAATTTCAGATTTGGAAGAGGTGAATCCGTTTATTGTAAATATGACATGGATCTTAAGTCAGAAAATATCCGAACATTCATTTCGTCGTCCTGGCGCGGGAATCGAACCCACGTCTCGCGGATAGCGCCCAGCTATGCTAACCACCGCACCATCCAGAACGACTAAGTTTCAAGTTTCCGATAAATATTTAAATAAAACTATCAGAGGATTCCCTAGTCGAAGCAATCGGAATTCATATACAGCGAATCTGGAAGTTAAGATTAATTCCCCTGATTGCCCGGAGGCGCAGAATATCTATGAATAACATTCGGGAATACACCATTGTACAATACAATTTTGGAGGATGTGAATCCGTTTATCGGTGCAAATATGACATGGATGTTAAGCTAGATAACTTTGATGTTATGTCAGATGGTAAGTCATGTTGGTCGTTGTGGGTGGTGTAGTGGTTAGCATACTCGGGCGCTGTCCGGGAGAGGCGGTTTCGATTCTAGCTCCAGAACGACACAATTTTCAAGTTTTCAGATATTATCTGATATAACATCCATGTCATATTTACACCAATGAACGGATTCACATCTTCCAAATTTGTTTTGTACAATGGTGTGGTCCCGTATTTCATTCATTCAAATTTCAGATATTTGCAGTTATTCGGGGGTGTTTAGAAATGCACACTATTTCAAACAGAATCTCCCATTTAACCACACAGACGTTACATTTCCCAGTGTACTTGCATATAGCTTGATTTCTGTTTCCCGATGTGCACATAGCGGCCATTGAAGTAGAAAGTTTTATTGAATACCTAATTGGACCTCTTTTTACCCGAATTACAGCACATATGCTGTTTGTCATATATTGCACAATGTGTCGGTGTGCATTTACGTTAACAGCATATCAGGAGTTCACCAGACAAGCATTTTACTAGCTCAGAGTTGATGGAAGAGGATTTTCCTCCAGGATTTGTTTTCCTAACATGTTCCATACATTCTCAACAGATTTTGGATCAGGGCTTACTGGTGGTCAGGAAAGATGGTGGATATCGCTATAATGTTCGTTGAACCACTGCTAAACGAATCTTGCGTGATAGACAGTAGCACTTTAGTTCATTAAACAGCTGACACCTGCTGCATGGATGGTCAACATTGTAGGATGGACTTTATTGAAAACAATGCTCAGATAACTCTTGGGATACAGCCAAACTTCCAGCATTATCAGGAGACCCGTTCTCAACCAACAGACCACATACCATGACACCAAACTTGAGTTCATTGTACAAGGCAAGTTTGGTCCATTTTTTCATGGTGCTGCCGCCAAACCCTCTGGAGATCCGTTCTGTACCAACAGACCACACAACATCACACCAACCTTGAGTTGCGTTTACAAGGCAAGTTTGGTCCATTTTTTCATGGTGCTGCCGCCAAACCCTCTAGAGATCCGTTCTGTACCAACAGACCACACACCATCACACCAACCTTGAGTTGCCTTTACAAGACAAGTTTGGTCCATTGCTTCATGGTGCTGTCGCCAAACCCTCTGGAGATCCGTTCTGTACCAACAGACCCCACACCATCACACCAACCTTGAGTTACGTTTACAAGACAAGTTTGGTCCATTTTTTCATGGTGCTGCCGCCAAACCCTCTGGAGATCCGTTCTGTACCAACAGACCACACACCATCACACCAACCTTGAGTTGCGTTTACAAGGCAAGTTTGGTCCATTTGTTCATGGTGCTGCCGCCAAACCTTCTGGAGATCCGTTCTGTACCAACAGACCACACACCATCACAGCAACCTTGAGTTGCGTTTACAAGGCAAGTTTGGTCCATTTTTTCATGGTGCTGCCGCCAAACCCTCTGGTGATCCGTTCTGTACCAACAGACCACACACCATCACACCAACCTTGAGTTGCGTTTACAAAGCAACTTTGGTCCATTTTTTCATGGTGCTGCCGCCAAACCCCCTGGAGATCCGTTCTGTACCAACAGACCACACACCATCACAGCAACCTTGAGTTGCGTTTACAAGGCAAGTTTGGTCCATTGTTTCATGGTGCTGCCGCCAAACCTTCTGGAGATCCGTTCTGTGCCAACAGACCACACACCATGACACCAATTTTGAGTTGCGTTTACAAGGCAAGTTTGGTCCATTTTTTCATGGTGCTGCCGCCAAACCCTCTGGAGATCCGTTCAGTACCAACAGACCACACACCATCACACCAACCTTGAGTTGCGTTTACAAGACCAGTTTGGTCCATTGCTTCATGGTGCTGCCGCTAAACTCTCTGCCTACCGTCTGTATAGAACAATGTGTACCGCTACTGGTCGGAGCACTTGACTTTTTCCCTGTCTTCCAGTGGGCAGTGTCCCTGCTCCTGACACCAATGTAGACAAACTTTCCTGTTCTTTGCTGAAATCGGTGGTTTCTGTATAAACATGCGACTGCTAATAGCAATTCGCTTGAACATCGTGGTGGCGCAGTGGACTAAGCGCTGGTTTCCGGCCATTCGTCCGAGGTGGGTCCTGGTTGGAATTCCGGTGAGGCCTGGATGTTGTTTGTTTTACGGCCCTTGCTCTTTCCCTTCCCTGAAATCAGTTGCCCTAAATTAGGACTGACGACTGCTTATAGCCCTTCGAGTTGCTCACGGTGTTCGTTAAACCTCCAAATAAAATAAAATTAAAATCTTCAATTCTCTGCGCATAGTGTGCTAAGAAATAGGTAGGGAAGAGCCTTCACTGAAAGCTTCTATGAACTGCTGCACGCAGGATGTCCTGTTTCGCCGTAGAAGCCTTCTCAGACGACGGTGATCTCGTTTCTAACAGATTGTCGTCGTGTCACAATCACGCCTCTTAGACACGCAATGTGGGTTATTTCTCCGTTCATTTAATACTCGGGGGTATCGCACCTTTTGAGAAACCAGTCAGCTCTGTAGTTTTCAAAATCGTCGCTCCAGCCAGACTGACACCCACAATAACCCCTCTAATAGAACTCCGAAATACGCGTTGTTTCTCCCATTGTGTTCAACACTACTCACGAATAGCGGTCTTAAATTGTTGCTTAGATCTCGTGGGGACTCACGTGACCATATATTTTGCATATACGCTGGCTAAGTGACGTTTACATACCTCTGCGTAAAGGTTTGTAATTCAGTGGCCGGTGTGTGTAGAAGTAGATGCCTATATCTACCTACAAGTATAACAGATATCAAACAAAGGACATCTCGAAAAAGGGGTGAATATGCGTATACAACTTGGTTGGAGTGTATTTGGGAGAAATGGTTAAAATTTCAAGAGTAATTTGGCATTGTGTATTAAATGAAAATTGCTTCAGCATTGCATTTTCCGAGTTCTTGTTTATGGATCGCACTTAACATAAAAAGACATACAGAGACTCTACAAAAACCAAAGGAAACATAATACAGGTTAGTACCTTTTTTTATATGTTATAAAGAAGTAAATTTCTCCGTCACTTTTGTCCACACCGGGGATCGAACCCGAGTCCACTTATTCTGGAACATGTCGCTCTACCAATTGAGCTACGCGGACGTTCGTTATCGCTGATATCTGCCTTTATGTCGTGTGCGTCCTGCTGGGCAGGAACGTCACAATGTTTTATTGCTATTCACAGATGTTGACAACCATATCGCGGCAGGTGTTGCAAGAATTATGCACACCTCTGCACAACATGCATTTACCCCTCTTCAGTAAAGTGTGATTATTTCAAGTACGCAAAGGGGACTGTGTCTGTAGATTTTCCTCTTTTCCCCTTTTTACGTAGTTTTTCATGCTAAAATATTATGTGTATTCCAGAGAATGTATAGTATTCTGGTGTTATGTATTTCTCCTCCTCTACGATGAAAACAGTCTGATAATTATCTGTTTCATCGGCCAGTGATTATTAATACAGTATTATTTCGTCCTTAGGTGCGACACTTTAAAGCAAGATGTGACGCACTACAGTAGTAAAGCACGTGTCAAGACAACAAATCTGCGGCGATACATTCCACCCGTGTAGCTTAGTTGGGATAGCAACTGACTCAGGAGTGAGGGAGCGCGGCTTCATTCACGGACAAACTTGTGTTTTCACATTGGCAACCGAACGTAAAAATTAAAGAGTGGCCGTTGGGTTCTTCGAAAAATCTGTGATGTTTGTTCTACACGTCGTCCAGAATGTTTTCTTTTTTTTGGATTGAAGGTTTAACGATCACCGTGAGCAACTCAATGGGCTATAATCAGTCTTCCGTCCTTAATGTAGGGCCACTGGTTCCAGGTAAGGCCATAAGACAAACACAACATCCATGCCTCACCGGGATTTGAACCCGGACCCCTTTCGGACAAATGATCTGAGGCAATCGCATAGACCACTGCGCCACCGCGACGGCGGCGTCTAGAATTAATAAAATGTTCGTTCTTCACATATGAAAAATAAATTAAGAGGAGATTATATGACGTACTACAGAGATAAAGAACGTGTCAAGAAGACAAATCCGTAGCGATACATTCCGTCCGAGTAGCTTAGTTGGGAGAGCAACTTACTTCGAGGTGAGGCGGCGCGGTTTTGATCCATCGTCATAGACAGACTTATGTTTTCACAAAGGTTGTATAAAATACAACATACGCAACTGTTATCACCGACGTAAATGAAAACAAAAAAATTCTAATCCGACTTCTGCAAGAGGAAATGTCTCGTCGATAAAATACACACGATAGTCAACATTTACAGAAGCTAACGAATATATTTATTGATAGAAAACGATGTTTATCATGTACAGATCAATATGGTGAAAAGTCATGTTGGTAGCGGATACACTGAACTTAGCTTTTCTACTTACATTCGTACCGCTGTAGAACAGTCTGCGGTATTTCTCACCAAGTTTCTTGCATCAGGTCCCGCAGAGAAACCGTGGTCCGTGCTGCCTGTGGGTGGGCCACTTGATGGCATCGAAACATGACCAACACGTGGTCGATCGGAAAGAAATTCGGGGAAATGGCTAGACAAGGTAGGAAGACCACATCACGAAAATATTCAACTGGAACTTCCTGCGGTATCCACTTGAGCATTATGATGTTTAAAAACTGGATCGGTCATCCTAGTAAGAAAGGGAAGAGCAAAGGGTACCAGAATTTTGCCGATATAGCGTTGAGGCGGGAGATTATCGTTGACGTACACCGACGACCGTAACTGATCATTCTTTACGTTATAACACTAACAGACCGTGCAGTATGTCGTTCTGCAATCGATCAAAGTTCACTTCTTTTACCACATCACAGCTACACTTGTATTAGCCTATCCTCGGGCAGCAAGCGGAAGCAGGATTCTTCGATTAAGGGCACTTGATGCCATTCTGTACCACAGATAGCTATTACGTGACGCCATTCCGCATGACCTTCATGATGTGGACAGCAGTCAGTACTAATTGATGCAATTGTCTGCATGCACTGGCGTAAAATGGTTAGGACAGAAATGCAGTGAATGCCAGCGGAAACCGCTGTTTATTGGATGGTCTATACTCTATAGCATGGAGGTAGGTTATGTATGAAAGTTTTGATGAGAATAGTGGTTCTACCGTTCGGTAGTGTTCCATGGTTTTTCGCTACCAGCACGACGAGTACTATGAACTACCTGCAGGCACTCTTACCAACATCGGTGAACTGTGCTGTTGTCAGGTCCCACACAATCTTCTATACTACGAAGACACCATCCCTACTCACGAAGACCAATAACTGCCCCTCTGTAGAACACGGTGAGTAATTGACATCGGTGGTGAACGCGACGTTTTGGCATTCTCTAAAATCTTCTTTCACTCTGAAGTTAGGCCCTGCCAGATAGCAGCATACAAGTTGCTTCTCTCGCGCAGGCACACAGACATTGCGTTTGAACTTCACGCTCTCTGCGCCTTTGTTTATATCAGCTGAAGTTTCAGCTGGATTTCCTTTGTATTTTAATTATTCATATTTGCATACCTAGGCATATACGTATCATGCGCCTGCCGATTTACACTCACTTCCATTCACTTTTTTTTCTTTTTCTTCTAGGTGTTTCAATCTTAATTTCACAGATTATGTATCCTTTTGACTGTTTAAATATCATTAGTTACTATGTAGTCCATTATCTTTGATTACTTAAAATTTAAATTTGCTATGCCCACTTATAAATTACAGTATACACAGTATGTATCAATTGCGTTACTTGAATGAAAAGTAAGTCATTTCAAAAGGTTTGCACATTGCGCATGCGCTTCCAGTAGGATGATGCAATCGCTCCAATCGTTGCGCCAATTGTGAATTGAACTTCAGTATAAAAAGTTGGGTCCACGTTGACTGGCTAATTTGTTCCTGTTCCGAAAAATTCAGCCTAGAAATGGAAGAAGAAGGTGAGTCAGGTTAGATCTCGCTTACGACCAGCAATCAAACATTAAAATTGAAATTTTGTGAGGAAACTCCCCTGCCGAAATTAATAAAGCTTTGTTACAAGTTTGTAGTTATAGTGTAGTGGATCGTAGCACAGTCTCACGTTGGGTTTCCCGTTTCCGCCAAGGTCGGGCAACCATCGAAGACGACCCACGAAGCAGCTGGCCATCAGATGCAATGGACGACACTTCTGTGGTTATCTCGCCAACAGCATTTTGGAAGAAGATCGGCGGAAAACATGTGAAAAGATTGCATATTAAACAAACATGTCTACCGCTTCGGCTTTCAGAATCCTAACAAATATTACAGAAGAGAAATCTGGCTGCCAAATGGGTTCTGCATAATCTGAGTGAAGAGCAGCAAGCAGTTCGCCAAGGGATTGCAGAAGAATTACTTCCGCGGGACGAGACAGAAGGCGAGAAGCTTTTGGACGGAATTTTCTCTGTAGACGAAACTTGGATACGAAATTTTGAACCAGAACTGAAATCTCAGTCCGCTCAGTAGAAACATCCAGAATCACCTCGCCAGTAAAAATTCCGCCTCCAACAATCGCGGGTTAAGCTAACGATGATTTTGGCTTATGACAAGGTTGGAGTGATAGCATCAGACAGAGTGTCCGAGAGAACGACTGTAAAAGCGGAATACTACAGAAGGCACATAATGTGGAAGGACTATTCTTCTCATCATCATCATCTACATTATTGTCAACTATTATCAATCCACTGCTAGACGAAGGTCTCTCCAATCCTCTTCCACAACGGTCTGTCTTGTGCCAGTCTCCTCCATGTAACTCCCGCATATTTTCGAATTTCATCCACCCATCTTCCATGTGGTTTTCTTCTGGGTCTTTTCCTGTCCCTTGGAATCCAATATAAAATTTCAACTGTCCATCGATGGTCTGTCCTTCTGGCAGTATGTCCAGCGCATTACCATTTAAGGGATTTTACTCTGATCATGATGTCTTCCACTCTTGTCATTTTTCTGATCCACGAGTTCCTCTTCTTATCTCTCATGGTTACACCAAGCATGCACCTCTCCATGCTGCTTTGAGTTGTCTGCAGCCTTTGTATGTCTCTTTTAGTTAAGGTTCAGGTCTCTGCACCATACGTAAGCACTGGAAGGATACATTGATCAAACACTTTTCTTTTAAGACATAAAGGCATATTGCTCTTAAAAATTGTGCTGTTTCTTCCAAAAGCTCTCCAGGTAAGTTTTATACGCCGATTAATTTCTTCATTAATGTGACCCTCACTTGATATCTGCTGTCCAAGATAAACGTACGCATCTGTTATCTCCAGCTTTTCTCCATCAATCGATAAGTCTTCATTTCTTGTAAAAGCAATGTACATCACTTTTGTCTTCTGAAAGTTCATTTTTAATCCCACTTCTTTACTCATGTCGGCAAGTTCTTTCATCATACTCTGCACCTCTGATGGGGTAGTTGCAAAAATGACAACGTCTTCAGAAAACGATGGTGAATTAGATAAACTACATTAATCTTCATCCCTTTGTTTTCTCAGTTCAGTGATTAAAAAACATTTTCCAATGTGGCATTAAAGAGCTTGGGAGATATGGTGTCACCTTGCCATCACTCCTTTTCCAATTTTTATGTGTGCTGCATTCTTAAACAGCCGAATCTTTGCACTTGCATTTTCATAGATGGTATTAATAATATTGATGTATTCATCTTCAACACAGCAGGATTTCAAAGCCATTGTAACTGCTGATGGTTTCACTGAATCAAAAGCCTTTTCATAATCGATAAACGCCAAGCACAATAGAAGTTCATATCCCTTCGCTCTTTCAATTAGTTCTGTCAGTACGTGGATATGATCTATAGTGCTGCAGCCACTCCTGAATCCAACTTGTTCTCTCGGTTGAGCCATGTCCAGTGTTACATTCAAACGGTGTGAAAGAACTTTAGTGAAGATTTTATAAACCACTGATAGGAGGCTGATAGGTCTGTAGTTCCTGAGATCCTCAAAGTCACCTTTTTTACGTAGCAGGATCATTGTAGCATTGTTCCAATCCTCAGGAATCTTCCCCTCTTTAAGGCATCGAGTGAAAATTTGGGCGAGTACCGTTTCAATTTCTCCACTTGCTTCTTGTATGATGCCTACAGTAACTCCAGCTTCTCCTAGAGCTTTTCCTCGCTTCATTTTCTTGATTGTATGTGCAACGTCTGCAGGGAGGACTGGAAGAATTGTGGTACTGGTAGCTTTTATAATGCCTGGAGTACATGTATCATCCCTTTCATATAATGTGGAGTAGAAATCTTTCACTCTTGTCAAAATTTCGCGTCTATTTCTTGTTACAGAACCATGTTCTTTTCTCAGTGCCATAATCTGTTTTCTCCCCTTACTGAGATGCCCTTTTTTATCTTTAGGCTTTGGTTGTTTTCAATTGCTTTTCTCACTAGTTCACTGTTGAATTTGCTTACGTCTTCAGTGATATTTTTTCGTACTGTCTTGCATAGCTCTATATATTCCACTTTGGAAGTCAAATCTTCTTTAGTTGTCCTCATCTCCCTTCTTTTTTGCATTAACATTTTGGTTTTTCCTGATAATTTTTTCACATGCAACTTGTTCTTAGAGCCAGGTAATCTTGTTGCTGTTTCCATAAGAGCTTTGGTTACATTTCTGTTAACTTCAGATATGTCCACTTCTTGGGATGTTAGACCTTCTAGAGCAGAGAATTTGTTCCTCAGTTCCAATTTGAAGGTATTATGAAGCTTTTTAAGGTTGGTCAAGTCAATACACTTTGTTTTTTTAAGGGATTGACACGCTCAAGTTTAGGATTGAGGTGCATCTTAACATCTTACCATTCTATGGTCACTACCGGTGTTGAACTTGTTCAGCACACTGCAGCCTTCCATGAAAAATTTCTTGTTACACATAATAAAATCAATTTCACTTGTCCATCCATTGGGATGCCTCCATGTCCATTTCCTTTGCGGCTTTTTCCTAAAAAAAGAGTCCATGATGAAAAACCCTTTTGCCTCTGCAAACTCTATGAGAATATTTCCACGCTGGTTTCTATTGCCGTGACCGAATTTACCTACTGACGTTTCGTTCTGGTGCCGTTGCCCTATTTCTGCATTGAAATCTCCCATAATTATCTTCAAGTGCTGCTTGCCTTGAAGATAATTCTGCTATTTAGATGACGAATTTCCTCATAAAATTCTTCAATTTCTTCTTCAGGATGACTTGTGGTGGTTGCATAAGTTTGAATAATCTGAGCCTAGTATGTTCTCGATAGTTGGATAACGAGTCGTGCAACTTTGTCAGAGGAAATTTCAACTTCTACAACTTCATCCTTCAGTTTCTTGTTTATTATAAATCCAACACCACTAGTTCTCCCAGTATCTGTCCCACGATAATACAAGAGATGTCCACTTTTCAGTTCAATGAGATCTTCTCCTTTTCTCCTTACCTCAATTAGCCCGACGATGTCCGACTTGATCCTTTGTAGTTCCGCTTCCAATTCAAGAAGTCTTGAATCAGAAGATAGGGAGCGTCCATTGTAAGTAGCCAAGGTCAGCATCAAATGACAGCCTAGTCCGGTCCTCCGGTGATTCTTAACACCCTCTGCCTTCATGTCACACTGGCCGTTTTCTTGGCCACGTACATTCCAGCTGCCGGAGACTGAGGGCCAAGATTTAAGTTGTGAAGTCATTTTGAAGGGGTTTGGCCATAACTCACCACGCTGGAGAAGCGGGTTGGTGAGTGTGAGATAGCAGTTCCTCTAATCCAGATGGTACAGTTATACCGCTATTAGCAGTCGTCACGGTCCTTTTAGGGAGAACAGGATGCACCACGGGAAAGCGGGGTTGACATTTGTCAAGCAGAGGCTGTGATGTTGCGCATCCTTTAAAAAAACGTGGAATATACATCATGGTAAATAACACATCAATCAGACATCTCTGAATTGACTGTATGTACTGTCAATTCAGATATTTCTGATTGATGTACTGTCAATTCAGATATTTCTGATTGATGTACTGTCAATTCAGACATGTCTTCACGTGATTTTCAATCACATCAGAAAACGTGAACTACAGAAGGTTTCTGCAAAATGTTCTACGCTTAAAGATTCCCAAAGAAGAACCGACATGTTGGAATATCGTGTCATCATTTTGCAAGACAACGCAAGGCCGCATGTTGCTAGTACAGTAAGAGACATTCTGGAAAGGAATGAATGGGAATTGCCCCCACGCGACATACATTCCTGATATCAGCTCAACCGAGTATGACGTGTTCCCAAAACTGAATCACCTACTCAACGGGAAACGATTCACTACGATTAAGGATGATTCTAATGAGGGGACCCGAGTATTCTGACGCCTCAATAATGGAGGTGTCCTGACTGGAATACAAGACTTGCCCAAACGTTGGGCCGCTGTCATAAAGAAACATGGAGATTACTTCGAAGGCCTGTAAAGGTATGTTGAGGTGACACGAGTAATTCGACGCTTCAACAATGGAGGTTACCTTACTGGAATACAAGACTTGCCCAAACGTTGGGCCGCTGTCATAAAGAAGCATGGA
Source organism: Macrothele yani (assembly GCA_039090855.1). Taxonomy (NCBI): domain Eukaryota; kingdom Metazoa; phylum Arthropoda; class Arachnida; order Araneae; family Macrothelidae; genus Macrothele; species Macrothele yani. The sequence continues at coordinate 99,347,952 of CM077011.1, forward strand.
GATTACTTCGAAAGCCTCCAAAGGTATGTTCAGGTGACCCGAGTAATCCGACGCATCAACGATGGAGGTGCCCTGACTGGAATACAAGACTCGCCCAAACGTTGGGCCGCTGTCATAAAGAAACATGGATATTACCTCGAAGGCCTGTAAAGGTATGTTAAGGTGGCCCGAGTAATCCGACGCTTCAACAATGGAGGTGACCTTACTGGAATACAAGACTTGCCCAAACGTTGGGCCGCTGTCATAAAGAAACACGGAGATTACTTTGAAGGACTGTAAAGGTATGTTGAGGTGACCCGAGTAATCCTACGCATCAGCAATGGAGGTGTCATGACTGGAATACAAGACTTGCCCAAACGTTGGGCCGCTATCATAAAAACACATGGAGATTACTTCGACCGGCCTGCAAAGGTATGTTGAGATGACACGAGTAATCCTACTCATCAACAATGGAGGTGTCCTGACTGGAATACAAGACTTGCCCAAACGTTTGGCCGCTATCATTAAGAAACATGGAGATTACTTCGAAGGCCTGTAAAGGTATGTTGAGGTAACACGAGTAATTCGACGCCTCAGCAATGGGTGTGTCTTGACTGGAATACAAGACTTGCCCAGACGTTGGGTCGCTGTCATAAAGAAACATGGAGATTACTTCTTAGGGCTGTAAAGGTATCTTCAGGTGACACGAGTAATCTGATGCCTCAACAATAGAGGTGTCCTGACTGGAATACAAGACTTGCACAAACGTTGGGCCGCTGTCATAAAGAAACATGGAGATTGCTTCGAAGGACTGTAAAGATATGTTCAGGTGACCCGAGTAATCCGACGCCTCAACAATGGAGGTGTCCTGACTGGAATACAAGACTTCGCCAAATGTTGGGCCGCTGTCATAAAGAAACATGGATACTATTTCGCAGGACTGTAAAGGTATGTTGAGGGGAGTAATTCTACGCCTCAACAATGGAGGTGCCCTGACTGGAATACAAGACTTGCACAAACGTTGGGCCGCTGTCATAAAGAAACATGGATATTACTTCGCTGGACTGTAAAGGTATGTTAAGGTGACCCGAGTAATCCTACGCCTCAACAATGGAGGTGCCCTGACTGGAATACAAGACTTGCCCAAACAAACATGGATATTACTTCGCTGGACTGTAAAGGTATGTTGAGATGACCCGAGTAATCCGACGCCTCAACAATGGAGGTGTCCTGACTGCAATAAAAGATTTGCCCAAACGTTGGGCCGCTGTCATAATGAAACATGGAAATTACTTCGAAGGACTGTAAAGGTATGTTGCGGTGACACGAGTAACCCGACGCCTCAACAATGGAGGTGTCCTGACTGCAATACAAGATTTGCCCAAACGTTGGGCCGCTGTCATAATGAAACATGGAAATTACTTCGAAGGACTGTAAAGGTATGTTGCGGTGACACGAGTAACCCGACGCCTCAACAATGGAGGTATCCTGACTGGAATACAAGACTTGCCTAAACGTTGGGCCGTTGTTATAAAGAAACATGGAGATTACTTCGAAGGCCTGTAAAGGTATGTTGAAGTGACAAGAGTAATCCGACGCCTCAACAATTGAGGTGTCCTGAATAAAAAAACAAGACTTGCCCAAACTTTGGGCCGCTGTCATAAAGAAACATGGAGATTTCTTCGAAGGACTGTAAAGGTATGTGGCGGTGACACGAGTAACCCGACGCCTCAACAATGCAGGTGTCCTGACTGGAATACAAGATTTGCCCAAACGTTGGGCCGCTGTCATAAAGAAACATGGAGAGAACTTCGAAGGACTGTAAAGGTATGTTGAGGTGACCCGAGTAATCCGACTCCTCAACAATGGAGGTGTCCTGACTGGAATACAAGACTTGCCTAAACGTTGGGCCGTTGTCATAAAGAAACATAGAGATTACTTCGAAGGCCTGTAAAGGTATGTTGAAGTGACACGAGTAATCCGACGCCTCAACAATTGACGTGTCCTGACTAAAAAAACAAGACTTGCCCAAACTTTGGGCCCCTGTCATAAAGAAACATGGAGATTTCTTCGAAGGACTGTAAAGGTATGTTGCTGTGACAGGAGTAACCCGACGCCTCAACAATGGAGGTGTCCTAACTGGAATACAAGACTTGCCCAAACGTTTGGCCGTTGTCATAAAGAAACATGGATATTACTTCGAAGGCCTGTAAAGATATGTTGTGAAATAAATTCGTTTTTTGGGAGGTAACCCACCGTGTGCAAAACGTTTGAAATTACCCTCGTAACTAGAGGGCGGATGGCAGCACTGACGCTTTAAAAGTTGTGAGATGTTCCGTAGTCCCTGTTCTTTTTACTCAGTTGGCGGCAAATGCCTGTGTTAAAAGATTGTTGCTATTATACAGGAAATAGAAACATGCACGGAGCACTCATTGATATAATTTAGGTAATTGAGATTTTAACTGAAAAAGTATTCCCTTTAATTGAATGCAAGTCGTTGATGGTAACTACTGTCTTGACATGAGCACTGTGCGTCGTTGTGCTAGAAAATGTAAAGATGGCGAGCGCGGAAGAGCTGATTTGTGTGACAAACTGTTAAGTGAAGTACTTGCGGCAGATACCGACGAGTTTTGTTCAAACAGAAATTGCTGTCAAGCTTGGCATTTCACAAGAACATGTAGAGTAGCATTGTTCATGATCTTCATTATCAGATTCGTCCACAAAGGGTTTCTAGCATGTTGACTGCAGAGATGAAAGCTTCGACAGTTGAAATTTGCCAGCAATTTTTATCACGCGCTGTGAGAAAAATTTGAGTAATTTTTTAGAGCTTCGGGATAGCCGACGAAACATGGATGCCTCCTTATGAATCCGAAACCAAGCACCAATCCACGAAATATTATCATTACAAAGGTTCACCTGCGCAAAATAAATTCACAATTTTGGCTACAGCAGAAAAACTCACGACTACAGTTTTTCTTTTTTGGGATACAGATCGCGTTATTCACATGAATTTCCTTAAACCTTAGGCTTCCATCAACTCCAAACGCTACATTTCGGCACTCAAATCTTTAAAATAACGCTTAGGAAGAGTTCAGAAGCACAAAAAGAACATTTTGCTGTAACATGAGAAAGATGGAACGAGCCTTTCGCGAACTGTCACGGAGTCAATTGGCAAGTTAAATCTCAACATTTTACCGCAGGAACCATACAGTCACGATTTGGCACCATGCGACTCCCACGTTTGTCCAAAACTGAGGAAAAACTTTCATAGCGGTTTGACTGAAATGGAACATTCGAAAGCATTACCAGGAGCTGGATGAAGGAATTAAGTATGGAGTTCTTTCGTGAAAGCTTTGAGAAACTTGTCCATCGTTGGCAGAAGTGTGTACTAGTGACGACTATGTAGAAAATAAACCATAAGTTATAAGAGAGGGACCATTTCCAAACTCATTTTCTTGTTTCTTTATTAACTCTTTAAGTGGCCGATGTTTCTGAAAACTAACCCTTTTAAGCGGCCCATGTGCCAAAAAATTTCTCTATTCGCCAAAGATAAATGTTCACAGAGATGCCGGCTTTTATGAAATCTACGATAAAACAATTCCTTTGCTCCTCTCAAGTCAGTAGTACCGATTATAAGCCTGGCACAGACGATAAGCGCTCGCGTTTAGTACTTTCTTCTATGCTCCATGACGCAAGGCATGTTGGGAAAGGCTGGTCTTCGTGACATAGACATCATGGCACTGGGTAGAAGCAAGCGACTCAAACACCTTCTCTCTCCTTTCTTATGTTGGTCACCATTGTTATACAGTGCGTAAAAAATATTTGCACACCAAGAGTTTTCGCCATGACTGTTTCATTGCAAAGATGAATAAGAATGTCAATTATTTACGTAAAAATATTTCTGCTGAATTCGTTAGAAATAAGTGTACTGAGAAATTACTAAATAATCGCTACTAAAAAAAGTATTTGCACACCGCAATGACATCACTACCTCACCTCTGAAATTTGCATAAACCGATCTGCAGCGGTATTATAAGTGCTGCAAACTTCAAGTGGTTGCTACAGTTGTATGTGTGAATTTCAGACTAGCGGCAGTGCTCAGCTCGAGTTGTAGTTCAACATGAAACGTAAAAAGTCCGAGTTACCCAAACATACACGGGAATAATACCTTTAAATTGGAACTGAAGAACAGATTCTCTGCTTTAGAAGGCCTAACATCGGAAGAAGTGGATATTTCTGAAGTTAACAGGAAAGTAACCAAAGCTCTTATGGAAACAGCAACAAAATTAGCTGGGTCTAAGAACAAATTGCATGTGAACAAATTATCAGGAAAAACCAAAATGTTGATGCAAAAAAGAAGAGTGATGAGGACAACTAAAGAAGATGTGACTTCCAAAATGGAATATATAGAGCTATGCAAGACAGTACGAAAAAGTATCACTGAAGACGTAAGGAAATTCAACTGTGAACTAGTAAGGAAAGCACTTGAAAACAACCAAAGCCTAAAGATAGCAAAGGGACATCTCAGTAAGGGAAAAAACAGATTATGGCACTGAGAAAAGAAGATGGTTCTGTAACAAGAAATAGAGGAGAAATTTTGACAAGAGTGAAAGATTTCTACTCCAAATTATATGAAAGGGATGATACATGTACTCCAGGCATCATGAAAGGTACCAGAGTTCTTCCAGTCCTTCCAGCAGGTATGTTGCTGGAAGGACTGGAAGAACTCTGGTATGTTCTTGAACTCTGGTATGACTGGAAGAACTCTGGTATGTTCTTGATTGCATGTGCAACTGCACATGCAATCAAGAACATGAAGCAAGGAAAAGCTCTAGGAGAAGATGGAATTACTGTAGACATCATACAAGAAGCAAGTGGAGAAATCGAAACAGTACTCGCCCAAATTTTCACTCGAAGCCTTAATGAAGGGAAAATTCCTGAGGATTGGAACAACGCTACAATGATCCTGCTACATAAAAATGGTGACATTGAGGATCTCAGGAACTACAGACCTATCAGCCTCTTATCAGTGGTTTATAAAATCTTCACTAAAGTTCTTTCACACCGCTTGAAGGTAACACTGGACATGGCTCAACCGAGAGAACTGGCCGGATTCAGGAGTGGCTACAGCACAATAGATCATATCCACGTACTGAGAGAACTAATTGAAAGAGCGAGGGAATATGAACTTCCATTGTGCATGGCTTTTATCGATTATGAAAAAGCCTTTGATTCGGTGAAACCATCAGCAGTTGCAATGGCTCTGAAATCCTGCGGTATTGAAGATGCATACATTAATATTATTAATAACATCTATGAAAATGCAAGTGCGAAGATTCTGCTATTTGAAAATACAACACACATAAAAATTGGAAAAGGAGTGAGACAAGGTGACACCATATCTCCGAAGCTCTTTAATGCCACATTGGAAAATGTCTTTCAATCACTGAACTGGGAAAACAAAGGGATAAAGGTTAATGGAGATTATCTAACCCACCTTCGTTTTGCTGATGACATAGTCATTTTTGCAACTACCCCATCAGAGCTACAGAGTATGATCCAGGAATTTGCTGACAAGAGTAAAGAAGTGGGATTAAAAATGAACTTTCAGAAGACAAAAGTGATGTGCAATGCTTTTACAAGAAATGAAGATTTATCGATTGATGGAGAAAAGCTGGAGATAACAGACATGTTTATCTTGGACAGCAGATATCAAGTGAGGGTCACATTGATGAAGAAATTAATCGGCTTACAAAACTTGCCTGGAGAGCTTTTGGAAGAAACAGCATAATTTTCAAGAGCAATATGCCATTATGTCTCAAAAGAAAAGTGTTTGATCAATGCATCTCTCCAGTGCTTACGTATGGTGCAGAGACGTGGACCTTAGCTAAAAGAGACATACAAAATCTGCAGACAACTCAAAGCGGCATGGAGAGGTGCATGCTTGGTGTAACCAGGAGAGATAAGAAGAGGAACTCGTGGATCCGAAAAATGACAAGAGTGGAAGACATCATGATCAGAGTTAAATCCCTGAAATGTCAATGGGCTAGACATACTGCCAGAAGAACAGACCATCGATGGACAGCCGAAATTTTAGATTGGATTCCAAGGGACAGAAAAAGACCCAGAAGAAGACCACATGGAAGATGGGTGGATGAAATTCGAAAGTGTGCGGGAGTGACATGGAGGAGACTGGCACAAGACAGACCGTTGTGGAGGAAACTTGGGGAGACCTTCGTCCAGCAGTGGATTGATAATGGTTGGCAATGATGATGATGATGATACGGGAAAGAATTTGTTCTTTGCGTACAGAACGGAAAAATTATCGAAAAATTGGTGAAATTTGGAATTTTAACTTTTCAACAGTCAGATATGTGGGGGGAAAGCACGAAGAAACTAGTAGCACAAATAACAAGAGGAGAACCGGTCGCCCGAAGATTCTTACTACCAGAGAGCAACGCTATGTTGTGAAAGAAGTGACGAAAAAACCATTTACTAGTGCTTGAACTCTGGCTGTACAAACTGCGAAACTATCAGGTATGACTGTTTGTACTCAAACAATAAGAAATGTGCTGCATCGTGAGCAGAACAGCAGAACATACGGCAGAACTGCGAGAACGGCATCATAACGGCATCATACGGCAGAACGGCAGGGAAAATAACCTTTTATTAGTGAAAGAAAGGGACAGAAACGTTTGAATTTCGCTAAAGCTCATGTCAGTAAACCAAACGAATTTTGGAAGAATGTTATATTTTCTGAGGAAACAAAGATCAATCTCTCTGGCTCTGACGGTAAAACATTTGTGTGGCGCAGACCAAACACTGAACTCCAGCAACAAAATCTCAAAGCAATTATGAAGCATGGTGGAAGTTATATAAGAATATGGGGCTGCATGGGTTACAATGGAGTGGGTAAAATTGCGTTTATTGAGTGAGGGTATAATAAATGCAAAGAAATATATTGATGTGTTGCGCAGCAAGCAGACAGAGCAGCGAAATTAGGCATAAGTGATTGTTATCTCTTTCAACAGGATAACGATCCGAAACACACTGCACGGATCACAAAACGTGGTTATGGTAAAATGTTCGCGAGAGGCTTGATAGCCCTCCACAGTCTCCAGACATTAACCCTATCGAGAATTTGTGACATTTATTGGATTTATCTTTAAGGAAAAGAAAAATTTCGGGAAAAATGATCTAAAGCAAGCAGTAACTGAGAAATGGCAGAATATTGCACAAGAAACAACAAAAAAATTAGTAGAGTCAATGCTAGGAAGGCTTCAAGCCATTATTAATGCAAAAGCTATACATACTAACTATTAGACAATTATTTTGGACTTTAATTATGACATAGTGATGGTATGACTCGTGTGCAAATACTTTTTTGTCATTCAGCAAATGCCTTTTTCGCCTATGTCTCATCCCGTATTTTTTTAAATTCTCAACAGAGTATTTTCGGTTTCATTATCCTATTTGCTGCTAAATAAATAAACTTTTTTCCCTATTATTATTATTTGTGTAAATTTATTGCTGAAAAACGAGTTGTGCAAATACTTTCTTTACCCACTGTAAATATTTTGGCAGGTAATCGATCAGGAAAGACTGGTACAAATCATCCTTTTAAATCAGAATTTAAATAACAGACCTAAGGGGAAAGCAATGCTTCCTGATGAGTGGGTTCACTCTTTCCCGTCGCGTTTGGCCCATTTCTTAGAAAGCGAATACATCCGTTCGAACTGATTTTAGCCGATTTTTTTAACCCCGAGGTAATTCATTTCATCCGGTTAACGGGTTATAATACACTGATGAAAACAAACGCAATCGAAATGGAGGTATTAGTTTTCCCTCAACCCTTGGGAAAATAATCATGAGCACCTTAGAAATTGTGTTTTTTAAATTAAAATATAATTTTTTTGAAGAACGGCGATAGATTTTTGTAATTTGAAAACAGCTGGATATACAGTATTCCGGTTATGGTATTGAAGTAAGGAGCTGCTGCAAATGCACCATACTCATCGATATTTCTTAAAGTTTAAAACAATTTTCATCCTTGAACTTTTAGTCCAGATAAAAGTTTTCATTACCGAATACACTACACCAATTATATATCATAACACAAGACTTCCAAAATCTCTTTTAATGGCGTACACACAACCACTTAGTATTTGCCGAGCTTTCGCACTCCACTGCGAGGTTTCGTCTGGGCTTAATTTATGCACAACGCTGCCTGTTTTCGTTCTAATCTCTGGGAATTAAGCTCAGACGAAGCATCCCAGAAAGTGTGAAAGTTTGGCAAATACGCCGAACTTTCACACTTTCGTCTTTACGCCATTAAATGAGATTTGAGACTCATACAAGTCTTGTTTATGAAAGTTTTCATTCTTCAAATATTTAAATAGTCTGTAAATTCTTACACGCTTCTAAGCATACTCCGTTTCCTTCGATAAGGGAACAAACAAGTTGCATTGCAGAAACAGAAGTGTTGACTTGTTCCTATCTTTCTAGCTTTTTATTAGAACGTTTCTGCATCAGAAGAAATGCAAATCAACAAATAAACTAACATAAATGTTTATTTATATTCGTTGAAAATAAATGCCTATAAATAGGTTTCTTAATGTATTAAAATCCTGGAAATAATATTTGCAAAACAAATATCCCCAAATGGGTTTTAAAATAAATCTGGAAATACTGTTTTTAATACGTTTTTAAAAAACGGACATGACTTACTCGTCCTTCATAATATCCTGGAAATGTCTTTTAAGTCCAAAGGACCGTTTATAAACCAATATCGGAAAATTATTTTTGCTCGCACGTGCCTATAATTTGTTTTGCGGGATATGTCAGCAAATAAGTATCTTAGAAATAATATTTTACACAGAAAATATCATAGTTATTTGTTCGTTGTCCCACCGACAATGAGCATCCGCCCATAAGAAACAACTGTGATCCAGAATAACATAGGATAATATTTAACAGAGTATCATCTATCTCTCCATGCTGAATACACATCTCCTCCCTAATTACCCGCAAACATCTAAACGCCCATTTCCGTGTTAATATACTGATCTTTCGATACGATATTCCACTACGTCAGTAATTTTCATAACTACACAGCGGCAGATTCCCCGGAACAGTGATAAGCGAAACTCTGAAGGTCGTGCAGTCTTCGCTCCAGATGTTACTGTTCGAAGTGTGATGAGCCAATACACTGTACTACGTAAACAGCTTACTGTCCTAACTATCGGTTGGCTTAATAATATTCAGCCTAAGTGTTATGTACTCATGGTGTAGCGTTGTTTATTGTGGGCAGTTGAGCTTCTGCCTATTATATTATTATATATATAGAAGAAAAATAAGGTAGTCAATTCTTTTTTCTCTTTTTTAAATTTCTACCTGTACAAATATTTATTGTGTTTCGCATCTAGTAGTTATTTTTCCTAGAAACCACCCGCAGAATATTTTGTGGCATCATGTTATCTGTCGCAGCTGTCCAAGGACATTTTTTATATATTAAGATAATACAGCGTACTTTGTCACAAATATTTTTTTCAAGCCGACCATGGTTTCGCTGATTATTGGCCTAGCTTCATCAGCACCAATAGGTCAATACCCAGCGAAACTATGGTCGGCTTGAAAAAATAAATATTTGTGACAAACTACGTTGTATTATCTTAATATATACACTGAGTGGCCACTTTATTATGACCACCCTCTCAGTACTTCGTTGGGCCACATTTTGCCTTTAATACTGCGTCGATTCTTCGTGGCATGGACTCCACGAGATGTTGATAGGTGGTTTGTGGAATCTGAGACCATGCTTGATGAATAGCACTTTCCAGGAGTGTGAGATTGAAGGGTTGTGGATCCAGCTGCCTGATGGCTCGTTCAACTTCATTCCACAAATTCACAATGGGGTTGAGATCTGGAGATTGTGGGGGCCACCTATGCAAAGTAAACTCACAAGCATGTTCCTGAAACCAATCCTGTACAATACGAGCACTATGGCAGGACGCATTATCTTGTTGAAAGTAGCCATTGCCATTGGGATAAACCATTTACATGACAGGATGCACTTGGTCTGCAACGATGTTTGGATATGATGTGCCAGTCAGACGTTGATCAACACGAATTAAAGGGTCCAAAGCATGCCAGGAAAACATTCCATAAACCATAACGTTGCCTTCACCAGCTTGAAGATTTGTAGCAATGCATTTGGGGTTCATGCTTTGGTGCTGTTTCCGCCAAATTGACACTCGGCCATCGGCATGGTGCAACTGAAAACGTGATTAATCGGACCACATAATTTGTTTCCAATTATCGACTGTCCAATCCTTGTGCTGCTGCGCCAACTGGAGACGTTTTCTCTTGTTAACTGCAGACAGCAAAGGTGTTCGAACAGGCCTTCGGCTGCCATATCCCATCCGATGCAGTGTACGGCGAACAGCGCGTGCAGAGATTATTTGGAGGGATCCTTGATTAAGATGGTTTGTAATTTGCCGCACTGTTACCCTTCTGTTGTCTGTTACCAGTCTGGACACTATCCGTTCCGCCATAGCAGTCACTAGTCGATGACGACTACACGTTGCACGTAGAGACTAGTTTTTGGATGACAGTCCAGTCCTTAAATATTTTAACAGCTGCTCTGGAACATTTAACGAATGCGGCGGCTTCGGTGATACTCGCTCCATGGCTCCGAGCTTCTACAATCATCCCACGTTGAAAGTCCATCAAATCGTATTTTTTACCCATCTCGTCACCCAAAAATCACTTCTACTACTGTCGCAAGTACTAAGCTTTCCCTTTTTATATTAGACTCGCCCTCTGGCGGCACCTGCGTAGAGCCATAGCTCATTTGCTTAAAACTGTCAGGTGGTAATAATAAAGTGGCCACTCAGTGTATACTGTGTATAATCGTTACAAGACTGTAGTCTTTGAGATCAGGAACATTTTGTTATGATGGCTTTCTCATACCGTTGTTTTCACTATAGTCACTTCCTCAAGGTTTGCTCTAGTCAAAGTAATGTTGCTACCTCATAGCGCCGTTTCGACCAGTTTTCTGAGGGATGTTTCATGGATAACTAGTTAGAACTACATGCAACTTCACTGTTTATAACCTGGTTGCTATAAATGTTCTAGTGGTTTCCCGTGTATTATGTGCAATATTTTTTCCTTCATTGCAATAGAGGCAATAGCTGCGTCAAAATACCTCAAATTTGAACTTCATTTTGAGTTTCTGTGTTATTGCACAAATTTCGTTTCTTCTCGTTAAACATTTTTCAGACTTAACGTCACATAGTTCCTCCAAATGAGTTTCCAAATTTGGCAATCGTTGAGACTGAATCAAAGTTCAATAAAAATATGAATAAGTGCGATGTGCGTAGTACGATGTACTATGTGTTAGGTGAAGAGAGATAAGAGCTTGTAAGAGGGAGAAAAAATCGATAAGTAACGTAAGAGCATATATAGGATATATGTAAATTACATTTTGTTATTGCGAAGTGAAAACTGTCAGGCTGATTATCTTGACGTGCTTGTCTCCGAAATAAATCTTGGGCACTGAGTTAGAAAGTAACCGATTATTTGATCCATTACCTTGGACAGTTTACTGTTTGCTATACGAATGTATAATAACGGGAGACATATTGCTGGTACGACGTTTTAAGCACCGATTAAATATTGAACTTAGGTGTTCAATGAATACACTGGTGTGCAAAAATTAAGGACGAAGAGGAGAAATTAGCATAACAGCGGAACGAGCAGGCAGAACGGACTGAATGACCACTGAGGAGATAGACTAGGGTCCGTTACGGTAGGGAGGGCATGCGCCTATATGCAGCATGCGGTAGGGAGCGGTGGGGGGGGGTGTCGGAAGGGTATAAAGCACACGGGCGGTGAACGTTCAGCAATTCGGTGAAAGCTATTGCACGGTGTACATCGATTTGAACGATGTCGAGTTGCTGCCACCGTGTGATATGGCCAACAGGCAATCCAGTAGACGACATCTGGATGACTTTACCCGAGGTCGGTTTATTGGGAAGTTGGAAGAAGGTCAAAGTGTGACTAGTGTGGCCAAGGAGTTCGGGATCGCTCATAACATCGTTTCACGAGCTTGGAGAACATTTCATACGACAGGAACAGCTGTCCGAGAGTTTAGCAGTGGTCGTCCACGAGCAACTACGGCGGTGGACGACCGGTATATTTTCCTACAGGCGAGAAGAGACACACTGAAGACAGCGGGAGAAATCCCAAAGCACATGCAACAGACAACTGGACGTCCGTCATCGCGTTTTGCCGTGTCCCGGTGGCTGCACAAATGTGGCCTATTTGCACGACGACCAGTATGGTGTGTGCCATTAACGCCTGCTCATCGGAGACGGCGGTTTCTGTGGTGCCAGGAACACAAGAACTGGACACATCAGCAATGGGGTCGAGTTTTCTTTACGGATGAGAGCCTATTTAGTCTGACGAGCGATTCTGGACGTAAACATCTGGAGAGAGAGCAGGGAACAAGAAATCAGACCTCCAACATCATCGAAAGGACTGGTTTGGAGGTGGCGGAGTTCTCGGCGGTATCATGCTTGTTTGCCGTACTGACCTCCACATCTTACAAGGAGGTTCAGTCACCGGTGTCCGCTATTGTACCGAGGTTCGCCTACCTCACGTGCGTCTCTTTAGAGGTGCTGTGGGTCCTGAGTTCCTCTTCACGGACGACAACGCTACACCCCATCGTACAGTGGCTCTCGCAGAGCAGTTGGAGAGTTAAGATATTTAACGCATGGATGGCCCACAAGGTCACCGGACCTAAATCCAATTGAACACGTGTGGGACCTTCTCGGGAGACGCTTGGCAGCACGTCACCAGTCGCCAGCAACGATTCCGCAGCTGCGATTGGCGCTACAAGAGGAATGGGCCGCGATGCCTCAACAGGTCCTTGACAACCTCATCCTCAGCATGGACAGACGTTGTAAATCCTGCAACGCAGTCAGGGGTGATCATATCCCTACTAAAGACTAGATATTTCTTGGCAGCCGCCTGTCACATGGACGTTTCTGTCTTCTGTCCAGTTGTGCTCGAAGCCACTTTTTCAATAAAGTGCCTTTGCAGCCTTTGGATTCCTTGTTCAGACAGTTTTGCTCACTTGTCCCATATTCTTACATCTTGGGGATTTTATGGTATGATTTGAGTCGACGTAGAACACTTCTGCCCGACGTTACATTCGAAAAACCGTTTCGTCCTTAATTTTTGCGCGCCAGTGTAGTTAAGTCGATGATTGGCATTTAGCCATTCAAGCGGACGATATAGCTTAACAAAATGGTGCCCAAAAATGTTTGCGGTTCCTATAACAGAAATTTTTACATAGCAAAGTGGTTTTGGTTTAACGAAGGCTACGGAAAAACACTTCCTTTCTGCTTCTCATGAACTGTCACGGGTGATAATGGCTCCCTTAAAGTTCCTTACTCTCTCCTCTATGACACACGGTGAAGTAAGGATGGGCTTGACACAGATATCATGCTACAGGGTAGAAACAAGTCTCTCTCTCTCTCTCTCTCTCTCTCTTTCTTATTGTTATAGCCTTTCTTAAGGATTATTTTCAATCATCCACCTGCAATACCACTTTAAATAACAATCCTAAGGCGTAAGCAACGTGTTTTCTAACGCGCTTGTCACTCCTTCCAACCGCGTTCTCCCCCTTCTTAGACACTGAAAACAGTTTATTCGTTTGAGCTGAATCAGCTCATTTTGCTTTCCAGCTGGTTAAAAGGTCAACCCTTAAGATTTTAATGTAAATCACCCTTAAAGTTCTACATAACTTTAATTTATATATAACTGCTTTTTGCACCTTTCCATATCAGCTTTTCCGCTGTACCAGAAGTGAAATTCCAAACGTTTATATTACTAAGTTTTCAATACTATATGATTTCGATAGCATGTAAGTTATTGCTGTGTTCGTACTTCATTGAACACACCCATATCTACCCTCAGTAGACAAAACGTTACAGAAAGGGTTTACTGGCAGTTTCGGTCTGTTCCACTCTGCTGGTTTTCTGCCCCGCAAAAGGGAACAGGGACAAACCGAACGCAGGTGATAAATACGCTGACAGCAGGGCTCCCAACAGTGTATCGCAATCGAAAGCATGGGTAAATGTGTTGATCAAAGATAATTTGATCGTGGACGCATTGTCTGCGCAAGACAGATGCGTCATTCTATCCCCCAAATGGTAAGAAGTTCCGGAGGGTAACCGTATCAAGAGCGTACTGTGGTGCACTTTATCCAGGTGGTAAGAACCCTATGGTTCCAGAGGGCAACCCTATCAAGGGTGTATTGCTGTATACTTTGTCCAAGTGGTAAGGATCCTAGGGTTCCCGAGGGTACCCGTATGAAGGGTGTAATGCGGTGTACTTTGTCCAATTGGCAAGAACCTAAGGGTTTCATAAGGCAACCGAATCAAGGGTTTACCGTTAGTATATAATCGACAGGCGCAAAAGCGCCCAGAGCACAAGTGGTTTCAGAGCAGACGTCATTGATAGCTGGGAGAGACTTAAATTATACAGACTCCTGCAGACCGACCTCTTGGTAACGGTGGCACAATTCACATCCAGGTTAAATGTCGGAGGCCAAGCACTGTCAGCGAGTGAACGGTACAGCGCACGCTGCATTCCCAGAGCTACAGGAGTCGACTTCGTTCTCAGCTGGCACTTTTCACTGCTTGTCATCGGGCATTAAGCCTCGCTTGGTACAGGGAACATCAAAACTGGAACTCTGCAATGTGACGCTGCGTCGTGGGGTCAGACGAATTCCATTTGCAGATATACCGAGCTGACGGGATGATGCGGGTGTACCGTTGGGAGCATAAAGCCATGGCCCTGACGTGCCAAGTCGGCTCTGCTGAAGGCTGTGATGGCTCTGTGTTTGGGGAGTCTTCTTGTCGGACACATTAGGCACCTTAGTGTGTCTGGGCAGGTCCGTACCAGCAACGCTCAACCAGCGTTTGCTGGGTGATCCCTTACAGGCTTTCGTGGTCTTCGCGTATCCTGCTAACGATTGTCTGTTAGATTGTCGGTGGCACAACTCCATCAGGCTGCAGCCACCCAGGCATGTCTCGAGGGACACTCATCTGAGTTTGGAACCATCTAGTGGCATCCAAGGTCTCCGGATTTAAACCCTGTTGAAGCTGTCTGGGATTCCGTGGAGCGGAACATGAGATCCATGGATTGTGGACCGATATCTTGGGGTGGAGTTTTGGACAATGTTGCAAAAGGCATTACCACCGGAAACCCAGCAGTATGTGGTGGAGTCGATGCCTCGAGGCTGTTATTCGCGCTAGAAGAGGACCAATACGCTATTATTTAGGCATCTCTTTGATTTTAACCATTATACCACGTTATTGAAACTGCTTCTTTGATTGTCTTGTGTCTGGCGCTCTTTGGCCAAACATGGCCTTTGCGCTATAAAACTCCACCAATGAACCAACTATCTCTTACATTTTGTCCACTGGGCAGACGTAAACTTGTTTTATTGATTTTTCTAGGCAGGTGACATTATAATTTCGATTACTTGGGGATGATTAATCGCGTTTTTTCATACTTAAGATGGTTGGTTGGTTGGTTGATTAATTTTATGGTGTAAGGGCCGTGTTTGGCGAAAGATCGCCAGACACAAGACCAAGAAAGAAAGATATCTGAAAAGCGTGGTAGAAGAGTTTAAAACACGCTGATGTGATAAAGCTGAAAGATGAGAATTGTGAAAACTTTAAAAGTTCGATAAGTTTAAAAAAGACAGTTTCTTTATGAAACAAAAAAACTGGGAATCATCAGATGGATGAACATCTGTCCCTGCCGTGATGCCATCGTACAAAGACGAGAAGACTCCCCAAGTAACTGGGAAACCAGTTATCCTCGTGCGGGGATACTTAAGATGACGTAGGTACAAGAGGATATGAACACAGGTTTCGTTTGCTTTTAACTCAAAGTAAAAATGAATCTTTACTTTTGTTTTTAAGAAACCTTGTATTCCTGAAGAAAATAACATTGGGTGTTTCGAAATCGCTTCCTTGAATAACCCCCTCCCCTCCCCCTCCTCCATCGTTCATCCGTTTCAGATGGTTTCTACGTACCCTTACCTTCGAGAAACACAAAGATCATAGAATACAGAGCAAGCTTTACTTTGCGGAAGAGTGGAACTTTTCGGTTGTGGAGCACGACTTCTGCGAGAGGGAGAGGGAATCTTTCATGCATGTAACAAACTTCTAGTCACTTGATTCATGCGACAGCCAAGCCAAAGCGACATCTGCATAGCAACGGAAACGGAATGAAGGACAGGTCGATAGAATGATCATCATGCGTGAAGCTTTAACAGATAACACCCTGACGCAGCAGAATGCAGAAAAAAACATAATGGCCTGCTATTCTGGATTGTTATACCCTCAGTGCTTTTAAATGCGCCACCTTATGACAAAAAAATGGGGTTCCCTAATGATTTTTTTGTCCTAAATACCTAATAATAATCTTTGGTCTTAAGTGAGACATACATTATACACCATATTGACAAAAGTTACCGGACACCTGGAAAAAAAAAACAACACAGCATTTATTGGCATACATTAGTAAGGTGTCGGTCCAATTTTTGCCTTAATACATGCACTGATCCTTCGAAACATGCTTTCGACAAGGTTTTGGAGCATAGCGATAGGTATGCGTTTTCGATTCAGTACATAATGCTGCCACTAACTGCTGCTTAGTAGTAGGCCTCAACTCCAAACTTCGTATGTGGCGCTCTAATTCATTGCATATGAGCTCTATGGGATTAAGATCAGGGCTCTGTGCTGACCAATCCACACACCATACGGTATTATTGTCAAACCACGCTGTAACAGTCCTTGCTTTATGGCTCGGTGCATTATTCTGCCGGTACCAACAAGGCTCGGTTCTATAATATTGCCACAGAGTTCGTATGGTATAATTGTTCAGAATATTGAGGTAGACGTGCTGGTTAACCGGTTTGTCCACGATAAACAATGGACCGAACCATACCACGAAAAACACCTCCACACGAGTACACTGCCAGCTCCAAACGTGACCTGAGGAACAGTACACTGTGGTTAATAGCGTTCCCACCGGTTCCGTCATACCCACATACATCCAACAGACTGATGCATCGTGTATCTGGATTCATCCCGTTCCCATTGATCTCCGGTCCACAATAAATGTTATTTACACCATGCTAAACAACGAGTAGCATTCCGATTGGAGATGAAAGGATTATGAGCAGCCACACGACCACAGTAACCCAATGGAATGAAGTTCTCTGCGAATGGTACGTGACATACCGAGGTTCCAGCATTTTTACTCTCCTGTACAATGAGGTCTTGTACAATACTCCGTCGATTGGCTGTAACGAATCTCGTGAGGTTTCGACGTCCTCTATCACTGATTTTGTTTGGTCTGCCGGTACGTTTTGTTGCTTCAGGCACGCCATGTGCCTTCCACTTATTCAGTACATCCAAAACAGTTGACTTGGGTATGTTTAAGCGCCTCTCGGTTTCTCTTATGAACAACCCACTAATAAAACAGCCAACAATCTTTCCTTTCTCAAAATTAGATCTCTCCCGCCGCGACATTTTCACTCAACCTCACAGAGCGATATGATTTCCGTCAGCTGCAGGCTTGCTTTTATACCGTTTGCAGCTGTACCGCGCATCTTAACAACGCAGAGGATCCGTTCATTTGCTTTTCAAGGAGTGTCCGGTGACTTTTGTCAATATAGAGTATGTTTGAACGACAACGGGTTTAATTTTCATTGCATAAGAATGTTATAAGATATGTCAGAAAATTTCAAGATAGTTTCGCATTTCTAGCAGAGAACCACAACAGCCCAATTTATGCTAAGAAAACTATCTTACTTGTTCTTCAAAGGCTAAACAAAACGTGGAGATGCTGTTTTATTAGGTATCTGCCCTCGTCACATAAAAATACCTCACTCTAGCATGTAAGACGGCATGTGAACGAGGCATGAAATATAGACATGTTCGTCTCAGTGGCGGATTTATCGGAGCTCAGCGCGCAACATGAGTTTAAGGAACCTCCACGTTGCTCGCAAAACTCATTTATTCCTGTTGCACTTTTTCCCCGATTCCACGTTCTCATACTAATGTACGAGAAAGTAAAAATGAAGTAACATGGGAAACAATTTGGAGTAAATGTGAAATAAATTTGTTGCTGGCAATCCTGACAGCGGGTCAAAGGGCAAGCAAGGTAGTTTGTCGCGTGAAATAAAAAAAAGGGCAATTATCAATGTGCAATGAGCGATTCACGAAAGCGAATTGCTAAACGAACTGTATTCAGTAACACGAGGTCCGAGCAAAAAGTTCCGAGACTAGGCTGATATACAACAAAGTACTTACGTTACTTACGTCTGGCTATGATCTCCCTCAAAGTAGTCTTCTTGTTCAGCGACACAGCGCTGCAAGCGTTTTGGTCACTGTTGGAACGCTTCCTGGAAGCCCTGTTCGCGAATCGTGAAGCAGCGTCTGCGATTAGCGGTGGATCTCGTCCACAGTTTTAAAACGGCCACCCTTGAGCTTCATTTTCATCTTCGGGAACAGAAAGAAGTCGCAGGGCGCCAAATCCTACGAGTAAGGCGGGTGAGGAAGGATAATCATGCTGTTGCGGCTTCAAAACTGACATGTTTCTTACGCTCTGTGAGCTGCTGCATTGTCGTGATGGAGCAGAAAATCGCCCCTGCGCCACATTTCAGGTTGTTTGCGGCGAATATCCTCCCTAAGACGCCGCAGAACATCGTAGTAAAAAAGGGTGGTGACGGTCTGGCCCTGGGGGACGAATTCAAGGTGCACAACCCCGCGAATGTCGCAGAACACGATGAGCATGCTTTTGGTTGCGCGCCGGACGTGTCGGGCCTTCTTCGATCGTGGAGATGCCGGGCTCTTCCACTGCGACGACTGATGCTTGGTCTCCGAGTCGTAACCGTAGACTCAAGTCTTGTCCTCAGTGATGACCCGCGAGAGAAACTTTGGTTCATTCACCACCTGCTGATAGGGATCTTGAAAAATCTGACGCAGAATTTGATGTTCGCTCGGTGCTCTAGTTTGTAGTCCATATCGAAATCGCAGCTGTGTTCTGCCCGAGGTCACTAAATTTCGTGTAGCACAGCTATCGATGTTCACAGAACGACGCCACTTGGCACAATGATTAATAAAGGTTCCTGCTCTTGACCGCTGCTTACGCATCCGCGTACTGATATCTGTTGACACGCTACGTACCTAGTCTCGGAACTTTTTGATCGCAATACGTATTAAGAAAATATGAGGTTACTTCACAAACATTTTATTTTTCGTCTCGACCAAAGTTTCGTTGAGCTCTGATGCAGCTTCTCCCGGACGAATGCTACGTAAATATTCAAATCGCCTGTGACACCATCAGCGGTGTTTACAGTCACGGGATTTAGTTATGCTTGATAGAAATCGTGTGGATGCCATGTCGTTGACAAGTTTCGTAGAATTTTTATCTATATGGAAAGCTACCAAAACATCAAAATTTATGTTTGAATCCGGCATCAGTTTCCCTTTTTCAAAGCGAAATCTTTGATCATTTTTATAAGGGTTTAACCCTCTGAGGAGCGTCAACGTACTGCTCAAAGATGATTAACTCCAAAATGATTAAAATGATTAACTTCAAAAAGATGAACTCCTGAAAAATGATTAACTCAAAAAAAGATTAACACCTCAAAGATGATTAACTCCAGAGTAACTCCTCAAAGATGATTAACTCCAAAAGGATTAACTCCAAAAAGATTAACTCCTTAAAGATGATTAACTCCAAAAGGATTAACTCCAAAAAGATTAACTCCTCAAAGATGATTAACTCCAAAATGAAAAACTCCTCAAAGGTTAATCAGCCTCGGAGTATGAACGTACTCCTCAAAGGGTTAACCATCGACGATTTGTGTCGGTCAGAGCTCCGATGCCGGCCCGGTGGCGCAGTGGTCTAAGCGATGGCCTCTGTTCATTCGTCCAAACGGGGTCCGGGTTCAAATCCCGGTGAGGCATGGATGTTGTGTTTGTCTTACGGCACTGGTTCTCTCCCTTCCCTGGAACCAGTGACCCTAAATTAGGGACGGGCGACTGCTTATAGCCCAATGAGTTGCTCACGGTGGTCGTTAAACCTCCAATGAAAAAAAAAAAAAACTCCAATCAAAAAAAAAAAAAAAGAGCTCCGACTGTAGGTTTTGTCCTCCTTCAATCGATAAAGCAAGGCCCTACGGGTCTGTTCTACTATATACTAATCGCTACATTCACATGGGATTTGATAAATTCCCCATGTGAAAGTGCTGTTTAATAAATTCCCTATTCGTGTATAGGACTGACTCAAAGGGCTTTGTGTTATCAACTGAAGGAGCACAAAACCAGCATTCGGAACTGTGACCTAAATAAAGCGTTGATGGTTGAACACTGTTAAGAAAATGATCACAGATTTCTCTTTGAACCAGGGAAACTAATCGACAAGCTGGATTTTTGTTTTCAATTGGAAGATTAACGACCACCTCCAGCAACTCGATGGGATATAAGCAGTCACCTGTCCCTAATTCAGTGCCACTAGTCCCAAGGGAAGTCAGAGGGACAGTGCCGTAAGATAAACACAACATCCATGCCTCAGTGGGATTCAAACCGGAGCCTATCACGCACGAATAATTACAAGCCAGCGCTTAAACCACTGCGCCACCTGGGCGGCAAAGTCGGATTCAAAAATAAAACTTAATATTTTGGAAGCTTTCCATATACAATATATCAATATTCTTCACATCTTGTCAACGACATGGCATCACACCATTTCTATCGAGAACCTGGAAGCGACCAACAAAAATCCGTGACAGTAAACAACGTTGATGATTTGGATAATTACGTACCATTAGTCATGAAGAAAATGCTCCAGATCCTAGCAGAACCTCGGTTTGCCGCCCCGATGGCGCAGTGGTCTAAGCGATGGCCTCTGATCATTCGTCCGAACGGGGTCCGGGTTCGAATCCCGGTGAGGCATGGATGTTGTGTTTGTCTTAAGGCACTGACTCTCTCTCTTCCCTGGAACCAGTGACCCTAAATTAGGGACGGGCGACTGCTCATAGCCCATTGAGTTGCTCACGATGGTCGTTAAACCTCCAATCAAAAAAAAAAAAAAAAAAAAAAAGAACCTCGGTTGACACGAGAAACGAGAGAGAGATAGAGAGAGACGAATGGGCTGACGTTGATGAATCTTCGTACGAGCAACTAGTAGTCAATAAGGTGTTCATATTAAGTGTGCATTCACGTATATTTTGAAATATCACTAATAAATAAATTGTATTCAACGTACCACGTGTTACGAAAGACTTGTTGCTGTCCAAACCAAAGTGGTTGATTTCTAATACAGAACATGTTTTGGATAATCTTTAGTGAACTATTCCAGCAAGCGCTAAATAAATTGTTGGTTTCTTTATTCCATTTCAGATAATTCAATAGAATAATATCGTTGAAGATACTTTTCTATTAATAAAACAGTCCGCGCAACTGTCTTTGAAATACTTTTTGAAGTTTCGAAACATGATGAGACAAATGTTCCGTTATCCGCAAAATACGATATTGGTGTTTTTATAAGTTTCAAGTCTCAAACTACGCAGAAAAGAAATTATACAGTGTCAGCCCTGTGTCACACTTCACAACCAATATTTTTATGATTATACTACCGTTAGGTCTTGACATCTTTCTTCGTGCGCCATTATTTTTTTGCGAACCGTTGCTTTAGAGCTTGTAAGATTTACACCAAATGGAAATTTATTGAAAGCGTATCCACAAGGAATTGCACAGAGCAGAAAACGTCGCAATGTATTGAAGGAGTGTCCACAAGGAATCTCACGGTGCAGACAACGTCGGAATTTATTGAAAGCGTGTCCACAAAGAATCGCACGGAGCAGATAACGTCAGAATGTACTGAAAGCGTGTCCACAAGGAATCGACGGAGCACATAACGTCGGAATTTATTGAAAGCGTATCCACAAGGAATTGCACGGAGCAGATAACCTCGCAATGTATTGAAGGGGTATCCGCAATGAATCGCACGGAGCAGATAAAGTCAGAATTTATTGAAGGCGTGTCCACAAACAATCGCACGCAGCAGATAACGCCGTAATTTATTGAATGCGTGTCCACAAGGAATCGCACGGAGCAGATAACGTCAGAATTTACTGAAGGCGTGTTCACAAGGAATCGCACGAAGGAGATATCGCCTTAATTTATTGAAGGCGTGTCCACAAGGAATCGCACAGAGTAGATAACGTCGAAATTTATTGATGGCGTGTTCACAAGAAATCGCTCGGAGCAGATAACGTCGGAGTTTATTGAAGTCCTATCCACAAGCTTATGCTCAAAGACGATTAGTCGCACCACGAAAAAAATGAGCTATGATATCACCGTCCATATCGTGTACCTTTTACGACTGCAAGGCACCGAAAGATCAGACTGCAGTTTGCGAAGGCCTATCGCTACTAGAGTTTAGAGGTATGAGAACACGTCCTGTTGTCTGATGAATAACGGTTTCAGTTTTATCTCGTCAATTGGAGAGTGCGTGTTCATAGTAAGCCACACGAAGCGATAGACCCAGCTTTCAAAGTTGGCTTTATATGGGCTGATAGGCTGGTGGAGGCGGTGTAACAGTTTGGGTTGTATTTTCATGGCCTGACGTGGAGCCCTCGTGCCCGTAGGGACCTCCGTTTCCCCCTGGGTAGCTTGTGATCATCCTTGCGGATCATCAACACCATTTGTAAGGCTTATATTTCCGCAGCATGACGTTATCAATCAACAGGACGCCACACTGTGAACTTCCCGAGTGCCGACAAATTGGTTCCAGGAGCATTTAAATGAGTTTACCACACGCAAACACCCCGCTCTATCACCAGACTTGAACCTCATTGAGAATTTGGGGGAAAAACGGAAAATATCTTTTCGAGTCTGCCAATCCATGTGTCTTTCTTAGAGCAACTGTGGATGCTCTAAGAAAGACGATTCTCCCTTTATGGCTGGTGTAAAATTTTAAACGTAAAACAAAACTATATGATGAAGCAATTGGAACTTACACCGCAAACATTTAATAAAATAATGGACAACAATGTATAATTTATATTCTTCTAGGAACTTATTGATCACAACTCAAAACAAACCTGCCGCCCCGGTGGCGCAGTGGTCTAAGCGATGGCCACTGATCATTCGTTCGAACGGGGTCCGGGTTCGAATCCCGGTGAGGCATGGATGTTGTGTTTGTCTTACGGCACTGGCTCTCTCCTTTCCCTGGAACCAGTGACCCTAAATTAGGGACGGGCGACTGCTTATAGCCCATTGAGTTGCTCACGGTGGTCGTTAAACCTCCAATCAAAAAAGAAAAAAAAAAAAAAAAACCTATCAGTAGCACCACCCACGCGCACACTCTTTGCTCGCTCTCACGAACTAACTCAGGTATGACGTAACTTCTGACGTCACCTTGGCAGGTCCACTTCCATAAATGAGTGTGCAGTTAGTTCAGCATCTTAGTAATGCACACAAACAATGCTGTTTTCGGTACATAAGAGGAAATGGCACAGGGCCAAAATACCACCTCCGTGTTTTCAACGCTTCACTTAGTCCTTACCAAGACGCCTGACTGCTGTTGCGAGGGTGGGGGAAGGTGGAGCAACACGTATTTAGGTAAGTGTGTGTAATAATTTGTCCGTTCAATTTATTTGTCCATTTTTTATGAAGTAGCTCCTGTGTGACATTTCAGAGTTTCATGTAGTTCACAGCAACATGTTTTTTTCAGTTTCTCACCTCGTTGTGCTCTATGAGGCGATCATGTGACCGTTTGTGGAGGATTTTCAAAAGTGCGATTTTGAGAAATTCGTTCTTCTGCTTCCAGAGGACATTTCTCGTATGGGTTGCTCTGATGTTTTTCCCATTGCCACACTCAATCACAAATTAGTGACGTTTCTGCATTCCCGTTGTCAACAAAACTGCATTTCAATAATTAATTAATACAGATACCTGGCGTGGACCAGGAACATCAAACAGAGGTCATCGCTCTTTCCACGTTTGTAAGTGAGTCACGGAAAAATTCTCAATGGCGGCCACCGGGAATCGAACCCAGGGTCTTTCAGTTAAGCGCCGAATATGCTTCCACTGCACCACAGTGGACTCGAATTCCTCCAGACTCACACACGAACTGCCAAGCCAATTTGGCAGGTTGCTTGTTGGAGCCCCGCGCAATGCTGGAGATTCACCAATGATGGTAAGCAGCAACTGAACAAATAATTAGAAGGCGAATGAATAATTAATACAGACACCTGACGTGGACCAGGAACATCAAACAGAGGTCACTTACTTAAAATCTAGTTATCTACTTTTTTTAAAACTAACGCAACCTATAATCTAAATAAGTAACTTTGCATGTTGTAACTACGCAATTCTTTCTAATACGGAGTCGTAATCTTCACAGCGTTATCGTTATCAGCTTAAAAGGAAGAAAAACATTTTCCAGGACCAGAAAGATCTGCCAAAATAGATATTCACGAAACCTAACCTGCTTCGATTTTAACGCTGTTTCTACTTTTTATTTCACTCGAATCCATCTTTTGTTTTCCCAAGATTTCGACATTCCGCCTATTCAAAACTCCACTCAACAACTACTGCTTTGATTCACGAGAGAGGTAACCCTTGAGTCTATATTTCAACTCTTTTGTGACTTCTACATCCCCATCCATTATACGAGCATTTCTTTTTTACACTGCTGCTGTAACATAGATTCAGCGTACTCCTCTTTTGCGATGAGGAGATTTACACTTGTATCTTTCTGAGCAAAAGCTAAAAATGTGGCTCTCACGAGAAAGCGAATGATGCGTGTTCTTCTCTCGAATTTTAAAATGCATCCATTCTTACTGAACTCACGCAGGCAACAGAGGAAATATTAGTTTCCATGCGCGTATTTTTTGGTATATGCATTAATATCTGTCTCTGACAGCATTAGGAACAGAAAAATTTGAATTTTTATGTTGTAGAACTTTTTTATTTAGAAATTATTTATTTTTAGTCATATATGATGCCAAATTGCAGGTCAAGAATTTGCACGTTTCTGTTTACAACGTTTTTACGGCTTACTTGCAGATCATTTAAAAAAAAACAACGTGCTTAAAGTGTCGATAATACCATCCGCATGTGGACACCATATCTCTGCCGTTATTACTCCGGTCTGAAAAATTTATTTTTCCAAGGATTTTAATCTTTTTCCAACGCACAGCTAGGGCGCGTAAATATAAATGCTATTGTATTTAAAATACATTTAATTTCCTGCCATTGTTTCTCCAAAAACGACCTGAAAGGGGTTGCCAGATTGCTTTGCGTACTTGTTCAAAGGATGCGCAGTTTTCCCACAAGAGGGCGCAGATGTACATTGCCTTCTTTCGCTATATTTCTGCCTCTAAATGTCCGATTTAAAACGTTGCTTTCGTGTTGAGCAGTCTTCATCGTGGAAAGTATTTTGCACAGAATTTCTAATTTTCCATAACGAATGTTTCCACTAAAAGCGCATTTCTGTTTACAACATATTTGCAGCCGTATCTAAGTTTCGGAAAACCCAATTGAAAACGTTATGTCTTGGTCAGGTGCCACTCTCTGTGGGAAATATTTTGTATATATTTCCTGTTAAAAATAATGTGTAGTTCTCCCCCCCTTCTATAGAACCTTAAGGTACGCTTGCGTTTTACTTGTGCTTTTAAAAATGCAGTTATGAATTTTTTCTGTGGACAGATAGCGCTCACGATGAGGAAAGTTTTTCATATACGCCGCAGCTGATGATCCATGTAGTCATAGTGTGTTGAATTTGTGTTCATGGCGCCTATAGAAGCAGCCGTGGAGGAACATGCTAGTCAGCCTCGTGTCTCATGAACTATTCCTAGACAATATGGGCTTTATAACACGGCGCTAGCTCTATTGGGAGTACACTATCTCCGCCTGGAAACAGTGCCAGTGAAAATGGAAGAATCTAGTTTGCAATGACGATCAGGTACGCGATGGCATTTAGGGCTAATAAACCGCTATCAGGAGAACGAAAGTATCAAAGAAAAACAACTCCCTGAGCATTAGACTGCCTCAAGCAGCTTGTACTCGTTCGGTCACAATATCGTGTACCATCCACTCGATGCAATAGGAATCGTGATTCATCAGAGAAGGCCCCTTTGTTCCAATCTTCCACGGCAAACTACCGATGTTTTCTGCCAAGTTCTAGCTGTTGCCATCAATGGTAGCTGTGGTGAGGGGTATCGTAGTCATGCATTTACAGCATAGGTCCACACGGTGGAAGGAACTGCACTCTAGCTGTGGATACACTGTTCTGTAAACCCTGGTTGCAAGCCATGGTCAGCTGTGCCAAGGTATAACGTTTGTTGTCCTGGGAAGTACCGATGAGCCTCCTCTCTCCCCAAGCATTAAGCATTCGTGGCAGTTCAGTACGCAGCCATCTGTTACGAGTTGTACTTCTTTCCATCCACTTTACGCACACTTTAAAAGCAGCAGGCTGTAAACATCCAAAAAATCATCCGTTTCCTTGATACTGCCACCCTTTGCTGTGTGACTTATGATACATGATACCACCGGCCTTTGTTCTGTGTCCGATGATACTCTAGCCTTTGCTCTGTGTCCGATGTTACTGTCACCTTTTGCTGTGAGTCCAAAGATGTATACTTCCGCCAGCCTTTGTTCTGTAACGGTGATACTCTTAGCCTTTGCTCTGTGTCCGATGTTACTGCCACCCTTTGCTGTGTGTCCTAAGTTTTATGATTCCGCCAGCCTTTGTTCTGTACCGGTGATACTTTCAGCCTTGCAATGTGTCCGATGACACCGTAAGCCTTCCAAATGTGTCGGATGATACTGCCAGCTTTTGCTCTGCGTCCGATGATAGTACCAGCTTTTGCTTTGGGCATGATGATTCTGCCAAAATTTGGTCAGTCTTTGCTCTGTGTCCGATGATACTGCCACATTTTGCTGTGTGTCTTACGATACGTGGTTCCGTAAGCCTTTGTTCTGTACCGATGATACTCTCAGCCTTGCTTCGTGTCCAATTATGTTGCCAGCTTTTGCTCTGTATCCGATTATATTGCCAGCCTTTACTTTGTGTCCGATGATATTTCCAGCCTTTACTTTGTGTCCAATGATACTGCCAGCCTTACTTTTTGTTCGATTATACTGACTGCCTTTGGTCTGCTTCCGATGATACTGCTAGTCTTTTGTTCTATGTTCAGTGATACTACCAGCTTTTGTTCTGGGTGCTATCGTACTTGCAGTCTGTGTCTGGTAACACTGCCGTTTTCGAAAGAAGTGAAATCTTGTCCGTTAATAATTGAAACTGCCGTTTCCGCTCAGCTGAAAACGCTGAACAACAATGGTTTTGTTAAAAAGAAAGCTTTAACGCTTTTGTATGTATTTACAGGTGCTGAAACCAAATGTGAAGTCAAAATTGTTCCACTGAACTCCAATTTCTTATAATGGAACTCTCTATTGGGGTGAATGTTGTGTTGCTTAAAGGAATTTGCCTATGTTTCCCAACGAAGACATCTGTCTGCAGTCAGGATACCTGTGTCTCTGAGAGCAGACATACTGTACAGGCCCCATTACTTCCTGTTGTGAAATTACTTCTGGGAAGGGGGAACAAAGCAGAATTTTTGTCATTCGAATGCATTTCTTTGGTATTGAAGGGCGTGCATTTTCTCGTGGTTTTAAAAAGTAGTGTGGATTGTGCAAAGTGTATGTGAAATAATGCCGCTTACTTGTGTGAACCATCCAAACAGTTTCTGCTACATGTGTGAACAATTTACCTTAAAGTCTCAAAAGAGACATTTCACACCGTTGATTAGAAACTCTTATGAATTTTATTTCTAGTCCAAAATGGTTGATGAAGATAAACTTGGACGCCTCACATTTGTTGTAATTCATGCGTAACTTTGTTGACTGGCTGGCTGAAGGGGTCCCGTCAAATGTAATTTGCGGTACCAATGGTTTGGAGAGAACGAAAGACCACTCAACAGACTGTTACTTCTGCATCACTAAGATATCTGGAATTACAGCCAAGACCAAAGACACGATTCAATATCCCAGTATTCCTTCGGCCATAAGACCTGTTCCTCATGGTCCAGATCTTCCTGTTCGTGTACCTCCACAGTCATGGAGTTTAGATGATAGTGATACTGATGAAATAAATCATCACAGCGAAGAAGATATTGAAGTAGAACAAGACCCTGATTTCTCGAAAGATTTTGTGCCTCACCTTATAAGTCAGGAAGAATTAAATAACCGGGTTCGTGACCTTCATTTAGCAAAAAGTCAGGCCGAAATATTGGCTTCAAGATTAAAGGGATGGAATCTTTTACAACCAAGTACAAAAGTAAATAGTTTTCGTCGACGACAGCAAGATTTTGAACACTTATTTTCGAAGAGTGGTGATCTTGTGTACTGCAATGATATAGACTTATGTTTGAAGCCTTAGGACAGTAACACAAACCTAAAGAATGGAAACACTTTATGTATTCCTCAAAAGTAAGCTTAAAAGCTGTCCTTCTTCAGAACGGAATTATGTGTCTGTCAGTTCCTGCTGCATAAGCTGCATACATGAAAGAAACATATGCAAATATGAAACTGTTGCTTCAAAGTATAGTATACAAAAAACACCCATGGAATATTTGTGGCGATCTTAAGGTGACAGCTTTACTCCTTGGTTTACACTTGGATACACAAAATACTTCTGCTTCGTGTGTGAATGGAACATTAATGACAGAAATGAAATTCTCATTACATTAAAAAGACCTGGCCTAAAAGACAGTCCTTAATTCCAGGTAATATAAATTTTGCTGCTGATCCCTTAGTAAGTCCTCAGAACGTGCACTTACCACCGTTTCACATCAAACTGGGTTTGATAAAACGTTTTGTAAAGGCATTGAATAAAGATGGAGGAGCCTTTCGTTTTTAAAAGAACAAGTTCCCCAAAATATCTGAAGCCAAAATTAAACAAGGCATTTTTATTGGTACACAAATAAGGTAACTTATGCGTGATCTTGCATTTGAAGGCACTTTGAACGAGACTGAAGCTGCTGCAAGGAAATCCTTTAAAGATGTAGTACATAACATTTTAGGTAACCAGAAGGCAGAAAATTATAAAGAACTTGTTACTGAGCTTCTAGAAAACTATAATGCCATGAGATGCAATATGTCCCTTAAAATACATTTCCTTCACTCGCATCTGGACTTTTCCCCACAGAACTTAGAAGCTGTAAGAGATGAGCACGGAGAACGTTTTAATCAGGATTTATGTACCATAGAAAACCGCTATAAAGGCAAATGGAGCCCTAAAATGCTATATGATTACCGTCGGACTCTAAAAAGGAATATAGTACAACCAAAGTACAGAAGAACATCCAAAATAACTATTTTTAAGGTAAGTGTAATTAATTGCTTACAGCAAAATATACATGTCAAAATTAAGGCTTATTGTACACTGAAACAACAGGTTACTCGAGAACTATGCCCAATAGCACAATTTAGCAAGCAGGTTTGAAATCAGCATGACAGATACTGTATGATTCGGCACATGCAGGCTTCGTAACAAACAAAAAGTTTATTTTGTTGTTCAGTGTAGTGAATGTACACATAGCGCTGCGTACGCGTTTGATTTTCACACGATTGGAAAAACAATCAGGTATTTCTCGTCACTGAAACTGTTTAGGTGATTATTTTCTCGCCAAATTAAAACACAGCTTTCCCGCTAGGGCACGTAAATGAGCTTTCAATAATTCTTGGGCCGCCCCGGTGGCGCAGTGGTCTAAGCGATGGCCTCTGATCATTCGTCCGTAAGGGGTCCGGGTTCGAATCCCGGTGAGGCATGGATGTTGTGTTTGTCTTACGGCACTGGCTCTCTCCCTTCCCTGGAACCAGTGACCCTAAATTAGGGACGGGCGACTGCTTATAGCCCATTGAGTTGCTCACGGTGGTCGTTAAACCTCCAATCAAAAAAAAAAAAAAAAAAAATAATTCTTGGTATCCCTTCTTCTGAACGTTCGATTCGGAAAAATCCTTTCTAAAACATACTGCCTACATTTTTTATGGTATCTTTCATAGAGCACAGTTCTGCTGCTAGACGGGGTAAAGGTACATTTCTTTTTACAAATAAATCTCTGCTTCGAAAAATCCATCTGAGCAACCCTTTTGTACTCTGTACCATTCGCCATTATTAAGGCTGTGAATATTAACAACTTCAAACAAGGCGGAGTTTTGGAAATTCGGGCTGAATGTGTATAACTATTTCTCCTCCTGCTATGAAACATAGTTTGCGTATATTTTAGACTTTCTCATAATGCACAGTTCTGCCACTATAGGACTTCAGTGTATATTCCAGCTTCATTAGTGTCAAAGCTTCTAAAGAATTGATGGAAAAAAACAGTTTGTCTTTTTACCGTCTGAAAATAACAACCAGTTTCCCAGCTAGGTTCGTGAAGTTAAATTTGGTGTGCCTCAGTATCCATCCTTCCGAATGTGCGATTTGAATAATTATGTTTTCTTCGAAAAAATAATTAGAACAACCAGTTTCCCAGCTAGGTTCGTGAAGTTATATTTGGTTTTCCTCAATATCCATCCTTCCGAATTTTCAATTTGAATAATTATTTTTTCTTCAAAAAAAGTTTCGAAAGACGTGCTCATAGCACTTAGAAATTCGATGTCATTTTACGTCGAGTCCACATATAACGAACTACAGTCGAACCAACATATAACAAACTCGCATAAAACGAAGTTCCGCATAAAGCGAAGTTTTTCTATATCCGTTGAATTTCGTAATATTCTCCCTTATTATTTTAACCGCATATTACAAACAATAACTTTTGAAAAAAACGCATATCTCGAAGTTCAGCACGGTTTTCAGAAAACAAAATAAGTGCAATTCATCTAATTATTTCACTGGAAAACACGGAATTTCCTGCTGGACAACAAACACCTCGTGGTTCCCTTAGCATATACATCTGTTCGCATGAAGACAAGAATGTTTCTGTTGTTGTTTTTTTTATCACGTTTTCCTCCCACGCTTGCTAAACAACCAGCT
The DNA here is from genome assembly GCA_039090855.1 of Macrothele yani. NCBI lineage: Eukaryota > Metazoa > Arthropoda > Arachnida > Araneae > Macrothelidae > Macrothele > Macrothele yani. The sequence goes on from CM077011.1 coordinate 99,379,077, forward strand.
CATGGAGATATCTTCGCCACTTTTCAATCATTTGGTCTCCGTTTGGAAAATGTTAGAGTTTATTTCGCAGCTAGAAATATCTTAACCACTGCGTCAGAAGAAGAAAAACAAGTTAGTAAAATCATTCAATGCATTGATTATGATATGCTTTCCAACATACCAGAAAACATTACTCAAGTTATGAGGATAATTTCTGTTAAATAAATCTCGCTCCTGTCTTATGAGGATAATTCTGTGGAATGAATATCGCACCTTTGACTCCATTTTAATGATATTCAACAGATCCGGTTCAGTATACCTCCGGAACAACATGGTAAAGTTTTGTTGCAATCGAAGCATTTTTACTTCAGTTACGACGCATAAGGGTGATGGAATGATCCCGCTCCTATGTCCTGACCTTTGACCCCATTTCGCCCATTTTCAATAGGGTTCGTCCCCAGTTGTCTCCTACCACGTACTAAAATTTCATTGAAATCGAACCATTTTTTACGCGAGTTATCATGCTGACAGACATACAGACGAACAATGCTGGGGCATATACGCTTCTACAACCTACGGTTGGAAAGCGTAAAAAACATAAAACAGTGATCATGGTAATACAAAATAAGCAAGGATTACTCATATATCCAACGTAACATGCAACAGGTGAAACTTAAAATTTTGAGCAGTTACTCTAATTTGTACATTCGTCAAAGGTTTTGATTTTCGCAGTCCTCACACATATTATTTTTAGCTATAGTTTTCAATTAACAAATAATATCAGCTCGTTCGGAAAATAATGGCTGATTTTCTGAGGTGCCACATTCTACTCCTTTACCACGCTTGCAGATCAACTCGCTCGTTGCGCCATTCGTAGAGTTGAAAGGCGATGCAAATGCCACATACACGTTATAATCAGTTAAGCTGCAGTCGTTGCTACTGGTGTGAGAATGGTCTGTACAACATGTTAGGAAGGAGTGGGTTGCGGGTGATTCTGCTTCATGAGTTCAAATTGGGTCGTAATGCGGCACAAACCTACCAATAGGTGGTCCATGCATGGGGGCGAGGGGCAACATCTGAACGTACGATTCGTCGGTAGTTTGAAAAGTTTCTTTCCGGTGACAAGAGCCTATAAGATGAGCAGGGCCGAGGTAGACATTCGGTCACCGATGACGATGCCCTGAAAATAAATGTTGATGCAAATCCTCTCGTCACAGTCAGAGAACTCGCCAAAGAGCACAGTGCGTCTGTGTCAGCCATTTCCGAACATTTCCACCAAATTGGCAATGGTGAAGAAGCACGAAATGTGGGTCCCACACAAACTGACAGAATGTCAGAAACTACAACGGTTGGACATGCGCAGTAACCTTCTGCTCCGCAACGAAAAGTAGCACCAACTTGATCGCATTGTAACGTCATGAAAAGTGGGCGCTGTACGAAAACCGTAAGCAGCCATCTTTGCTGAACAGCAAGAGTCCTATCCTCCTGCATGATAATTCGAGACCACATGTGTCACAAATGACAAAACAGAAACCAAATGAACTGAGGTTCGAAACGCTTCCACATCCAGTCTACTCACCATACTTGGCACTTACCGATTTCCACCTGTTCACGCATTTTAGCAATCGCTTCAAGAACAGGACATTAAGAAAACTAGGAGGAGGTCGAAATTGCATTCTGGGACTTTCTTGCATCCAGGGAGCCAGATGTTTTCCGGACTGGTATTGAAGCAGTTGTCACTCGCTGACAGAGATGTGTAGCCGCTGAAGGCGCATATTTCGAATAAAACAAGGTTGTGCGATATGAGATATGTCTCTTTCATTTTTACCATCCAAATCGGCCAATGTTTTCCGAAGGACCTGGTGTTTAGCTTTAATTAATTGTTAAATAGTTTATATTTGACTGGTTTTAACTTGTACTAGGGGTGTTCAAATGAAAAGGTACGAAACGTCATAAGAACGTAACCGTTAACATATTTGCCTATGCCGCTATGGGAGAACGTAGCGACACATCTAGGGATGCGATTGGAGTCGCCGGCGTGGATCGGAGCATGCGCGGGCGCCCGCATGCGCAGGAGAGAGCTCTTATAAAGAGCGCCGTCCAAGGTCCACTACTTGTTGAATTCCTCCAGCACAGACGAACCATTAATTCCGATGTGTACTGTGAGACACTCCGAAGCCTACGCAGGTCCATCAAGAACAAAAGACCGGGGCTGCTCACGGAGGGTGTGGTTCTGCTCCATGATAACGCGCGTACACACGTCTCCAGGGTCACACACGCGGAACTGGCCAAGTTCCAGTGGGAGCAGCTTGACCATCCGCCCTACAGCCCGGACATGTCGCCCTGCGATTTCCATGTGTTTGGTCTCCTGAAAAAACATCTGAAAGGGAAGCGCTTCCACTCGGACGACGAACTCAAGGACGCTGTGCAGGACTGAGTCTCGTCACGGCCACAGGAAGTCTGGGAACAAGGAATCCTTCGGCTCGTTAATCAATGGGATCGTTGTGCTACGGCCTATGGTGTATACTTTGAATAAAGTCTTCATTTATACCCACAGTGTCGTTTCGTACCTTTTCATTTGAACACTCCTTGTAATAATGTAATATTCCGAAAACAGCCATTTTTTTATTTATCCGGTTATAACGAAATTCGCATATAAGGAATGTTTTTGACTATCCCTTCAACATCGTTATGTATGTTGGAAACATAAGTCATACGTACGTCTCACAGAAGTCGCCAAACTTTGTTCCCACGTGCGGAGACAAAAAGTTGTTTTTTATTTCAAACAGCCCTGCGTTAACTTATAACGAAGTAAATTTCTCCGTCATTTCTGGTTTACGCCGGGAATCGAACCCGAGTCCGCTTATTCCGGAACAAGTCGCTCTACCAACTGAGCTACGCGGACGTTTTATTCTGATTCCTATCTGCCTTTATGTCGTGTGCGTCTTTCTGGCAGGTACGTCACATCTCCTGGTACGTTACATCATCTCCCCTTTATTTATTTTTTATTTTTTTTGAAGTGCTGGAGAAGGGATTCTCTTATTTTTCCTATCTCGCGGTGTGCAAATAACATCACACCAATGCGAGATTTTGAACGGTCGGGTCATCCGGATAGTTCGGGCGCCATTATAACGAAGTAAATTTCTCCGTCATTTCTGGTCTACGCCGGGAATCGAACCCAAGTCCGCTTATTCCGGAACAAGTAGCTCTACCAACTGAGCTACGCGGACGTTTTATTCTAATTCCTATCTGCCTTTATGTCGTGTGCGTCCTTCTGGCAGGTACGTCACATCTCCTGGTACGTTACAAACTGCGTAACTACATTACGTGTGTTAAAAGTGTCACGTGATCACTTCGTAGCAAACACCTGGCTGTGAGAAATTCAACTCTCTTCTATTCACAAGCTAAATTCAACTCTCTTCTGTTCCCTCCTGTTACCATGGTTTCCCACTGCGATGTTTTCTTACACAGTAATTACTGCCGACGAAACATGGGTCCTCTATTTCGACCACCTCATGAAACACGCAACCAGTGTCTGAAAACACACAGGCTCGGCTCATGCGAAAACTTTCCGCCAAACCAAATCAGCTGGGAAGGGGGTGATGATAATTTTCTTTGGTCATAAAGGTATAGTCTACCAGCATGCCGTTCCTCCACAAATTACTTTCAATGCTGAGTATCGCATTTCAGTTTTGAAGCCTGTGCGACGACACATGTCAATTAAGCGACCGGAGCTGGTGGGCAAGTCGACACTACACCATCATAACGCCAGCCAACATGTGGCTGCTTGTGTTTAACAGTCTCTTACGAAATGCAGTACTGAAATTATGCCACAACATGCCTACCGTCTTGACCTCGCCCCGTGCTATTTCTGGTTGTTTCCAACTATGAAGGAGAAATTGCGTGGCGCAATGTTCAACACAGATGCTGACGTTATTCAAGCTGTACAGGGGTCGCAAAACCAGCTTCGCCACATGCTTTGAAAAATGCCCTGAAGGATGGGGCCGTTGCAAATCATCCAAGGGAAGATACTTTTAGAAAGAATAACATATATTTTGCTGTACTTATATTCCTTCATTCTGCGTGATTTTACTCTAAGTTTTTATGGAACTGCCGTTGTATAAAGAGAATAGAAAAGAAATCAGACTGAACTTCGGCAGCTGTTTTCGAATATGACTCGCTTCTTTTAACATAGTTTCTGCTACGCATCTTCATTCAATAGCACAACCAATTCATTTAAGGAAACGATCGTGGGACTTGAAATTAATTATCCTAACTCCGAGATTAAGGTCGATGTGTCCTTAATTGAATTTATCTACGTGCTTTCTTTACTCTGCAAAATGAAACGTCATTCTTATTTCATCCATCCTCATGAGAACAATGGATGAAAAGCAGAAGCAGCTTTCCTTTCTGTTGACCGGAACACTTCTGGAGCTATTTTATTTTCCAAGAGTTTCTCAAACAACATAGCACAATAGCTGAAAAGGCTGTTGTCTCTTTTGATCAAATGTTTCCTCGCCTTCAATAAAAAAAAAGAAACAAAATCTCTTGTCCACAACTTGAAGTGGAAAAGAAAAACAGGGAATGATGGGAAATTCTTCTTTTTAAGCGTCCCTCACACACGTGCGTTGTACAAATCTTTCTTTAAGAAATTCGATTTGTCATGAGAATTACAGAAAACTACTTCAGCACGTAATCGGAATCAATCAAACACATCTTTTGTCGTAAAGGACAGAAATTCGTTCCTTTCTATTCATATCGTAAGGCTATCTTCTTCGATCCTATGGCACAAAAGCAGATAGAAATCATAGAGTTTCAGGACATTGTTCGTCATCTTCAAAAGATTAGAGAACAGTTCTTACGTTTCAAAACATTTGTGCGGAATTTTTTTTTTTTTTTTTTGGCGACATAGTAAGATATAATAAATATCACTGAGTTGTTGTATTGAGCTTCAGAATAGAGATGAGCTCGGTCCCGGGCCGTGCTCGGGCGGGCTCGGAATTCATTAACTACCGAAAAACCAGAGCCCGGGCTGTACACGTATTGAATTTGGGGAATTACACGTATTGAATTTGGGGAATTACACGTATTGAATTTCATTACTGTAATTAATTCACCATCACCGTAATTAATTCCGGCCCGGAATTACATATCTTGAATTTCATTACTATAATTAATTCAACACGTGTAATTCCGATCCGGGTTGAATTACACGTGTTGAATTTCATTGTGGATTTGTTACCATGGAGGGAGGACATTCAATTTCCTAAGCTAGCTGCTATTGCAAGACAAATTTTGCTTATCAAGACTTGCATTATGCATTGTCCGAAGCTATGGCCCAAGCAAGGATTAGTTTAAGGTGGTCTGGTATCGAAAAACTGGGAAAAAATCACATTCCCATTTTTTGTATTTCATTAAAAATCAAGAATCTTATCTTTAAAATGATGCATTATTTTCCAAAATTGTGCAGTTAGAAGTATTGTTATTTATTTTTTTTAATTTTCTCATTCCAACGATTTTTGGGGTGACGTTGGTTTTCAGTGCAGCAGGTCGAGTTTTAGAGAAAAGAAGATCAAGTTGAAGCGCTTAGGCATTAGATGCAATTCTCTCTCTCTCTCTCTCTTTTCATGATGAACTTGATCTGGAAACTGCGCACACATATGATAATATTGTGATTATTATACTGTTAAGCGCAAAGCTTTGTTAATGTTACAAAATGCAGAATAATCTGGTCCGGAATGCATCTATTTTTTTTTTTTTTAATTTTGGAAATTTCCGTACATGCTTTTTTTATATTCTACTACATCACTTTAAACTACCTTTACCAATTAGCATATATGTAAATAATATTGCAAAGATTAGTTTTCTGGAGTCAAAATTTCAAACACTTGCAACTGTCTGTACGGCGTTGTACGTTTTATAATGCAATTTATTCAAAATAAAAGTAAATTTAAAAATCAAAAAGAAATAACGAATGGAATTTTTTGTTTCTAAACGATTTTCTTTTCTTCACATTTTACCAAAATTACTGATTCCCCTGATACGGTCGTAGGGCACGTTGATTATTTATTTATTTTCAAATCCACATTTTAGAACATTTGGCTTTATGTGTAGTATTTCTGAAAACGTATTAGTATTGTGAAGTGGATTAACTGAACTAAACGTTTTAAACTAATGATTTTGAAACTAATCCTTGCTTGTGCCATATCTTTGGCCAGTGTATAATGCATAAATGCAGGCCTTGATAAGCAAATTTTTCAAGAATCTGGGCCCGCCCGGGCCCTGGCTCAGCAAACACATGTAATCAAAGAAAGCTGGCCGGGCTCGGGCTTTAGGCCTTCCGACACCAGCGGGCCCGGGCTCCTAAAATTGAACCCGAACTCATCTCTACTTCAGAACTCAGGCAAATGTCGATGTCTGTACAACACGAAGCATTGGTTTATAATAAAACAGCTGGCTATTTTTCTGAAAAAAAACATATCCAAGTTTCTGGAGCTGTTTAAATTTTATATATAAGCATTTAAACTTCAAGGATATCTTAAAAGTTAAAGAACAAATAATCTTAATGGCATATAAACGTTCTCACTGTGCAAACCGAAACATCTCCCTGTTCCTTGTAACAGTGAAATATTCATTCTGCCATTTTTTTCTTTAGATTTTCTCTAGAACCAAGGACGTAGCGCAGTTTTCATTTCTTGAGGGGTCCGGGATACTATGTCACACTAATAGTGCGTGTGACCTATCTACGTATATCTATAATAGATAGATAACTCACACTATTAGTGACATAGTGCTGCACAAATCTGAAGCAAACCTAAATGAAAATGAAGCAAAAGTAATTGACAAGCAGGATTCAACCACCAAACTTGATAATTTGGAAGCTTTCCATATACGGTATATCGGAATTCTTCGCAACTTGTTAATGACATGGCATCCACATCAATCCTGTCAAGCGAGCGGAAGCAACTAACCGAAACTCGTTACTGTAAACACCATTTATGATATCATATATAATTCGAATATTTACGTGTCATTCGTCTTGATGAAGCTAGGTCAATAACCAGCGAAATGATGGTCGTGTTGAAGAAATAAATATTTGTGACAAACGTAGTACTGTCTTAATGCATATAATCGTCACAAGTCTGTAGTTCCTGAATTCAAGAACCCTGTTTTACATATTCGGAGCAATAATGAAAGTATCAAGTGATATCACCGTCACGTGAGGCAACTATAAATTGCGCACACCTATCTTCTGTACGTAATCAAGAATAAACAAGAAGTAAATGGCAGTTAATGTACAATTAATATATAATAAATGTTTATATTATGAACTATAATAATAATAATAATAATAATAATAATAATAATTAAACGTAACTATTAATAAAACCTAATTCAACAATCCCTGCGCATTACTATAGAAATATAATTATGTGCCTAGGTAAATTAGCATAAATTTAAGGCTAATACGAATATGGATGAGCACTGTCAATTGCGAAATTGGCTTTTCCGTGGCTTAGCATTCAGCCAATTAGCAATGCATATGCTCTTAAACTCTACTTTTTCAGCTTTAATCCTTTTCTATCTCGACATCTGTTCATTCTTCCTTTCAAGGTGGTTGGACTTACAGTGTCACGTATTTTCCAATCTCCCAAGGCCCCCAGGGGCTGGTGTCATGGCGACTAAATTTTTTAGGGACACAGTAACTAGAAGGAAGATTTCAGAATTATCGAAGTGTGTGCTTCAAAATTTTGAACCTTCGGATCTTGATCTGTCTATCCGTACGTAATCAGTAAACGTTTGCTAGTAATGGGGAAACGAGGCTACGTAAGCCAATTTGATCGTAACCAGCTGGTTGGTGCTGGAGGGCTGGTATCAGTATTTCGGACTGCTCGTGTATTACTGTAATACGGGTGTACCACGACTGGATTAACCATGCACAGACATCCAGTAGAAGGACTCACGTTGGTCAACCACACTTGTTGGCTGCTCCCGTACTACTATATCAAGGGTGTGCCAGGACTGGCCTAACAATGAACGTACAGACAGTAGAACGACATTTGTCACCCATGCGCGGTTGATCCGAAAGGTGAGGCATGGGGCGTCACTGCTGGTATCTCAGCAACGACGTGCAAAAGTCGATGAGCTCACCCATCAGCACAACAGCGGTGCAGTTCGAGCTATTTCTACATGCACCATGCGCCGTACCTTGCTTCACCTAGGCTTCCACAGCCGAATACCAAGGAGGGTACCCCATGATGACGTGAGGTCATCGCAAACAAAGCCTCGCACGGGTCAAGGAATGTCGGCAATGGACACTCGACAGATGGAAAAAGGTCTTCTGGCGTGATGAGACCCGTTTCCCGCTGTACCTGCTGATGACCGAGTTCGCATATGGTGAAAACAGCATGAAGTCCTATTCCCGGGTTGCACAGTTGAGGTTTAACACGCTGGTGGAGGTGGTGTTCTTGTCTAGGGGGAGCTATTTTCTAGCATGCCTTACGTTCGTTAGTTATCATTCATAAACACAGAATGGTGGACTCTACAGGGACCTGTTAGTCTATCATCTCCATCCATATCTGCAGGAGGTTTACCCTGACCAACAGGTCAACGCACCGTATCATCGGGCTCGTATAGCTACTGAGTGGTTAGACGACCATGACAACAAAGTTTCCAAATTGCTTTGGCTTCCAGACTTCTATGATTGCAACCCAATTGAACATTTGTGGGATATGCTAGAACGGGGTATTATAACTGCTGATCCTTCTCCACGGAGTGAGCGTAAGCTGACCGAGTTGCTGCAGCAGACACGGGTCAAGTTACGCATGGAGGAGGATGTTCGATACTTTTAGAATCTGTTCCTAGGCGTCTCCGAGCCATGATTGTGCAGAAAGGTGGACCAACGTGTTATAACGTAGAGGCAAGAGTTATTTCAAGTCACAACAACAGGAGTGAGACTTTTTTAGGGGATAGTTTATACATCGTTAATATTGCTGATAAATATTGTATTGATGAAGTACCCAGATTCATACCTCCACTTTGGATACCGGTAATTTCGAACAACAAGGACCAAGTAAAATACTAGCTCGAAATTTATTTCAGAACTCACACAATAATAGTTTGATCAGAGTTAAGTGACGTTTCCTTGTAGTCACTTGGGAGCGGAATGTGGCATGTATAAATAAGAGTGGCGTTCCACGGTGGACTCTGTTTCACATTTTTTACAATATCTTATTTGAATATTAACCTGAGGATGCGCTGGGAGTCAGAATGAAAGGTCTTGTGATGTAAGTTTAGCTTTCAAATTTTGACCTCAGTGTAAATAAAGTCATCGCCATCGTCATCGTTTATTTTGATTTCCAGTAATATGTTATATCGTGTAGCGACGGCATTCTAACAGTTAGTTGTATTGGCACGAATTTCCTCAATAACTTACGTATAACGTAGGTGTTCTTAACGCAAAGTCTCAGTGTATATGATCGTCAAACACTATAAGCAGAACAATCTGCATATCATCAAACGCTATAAGCAAAACGATCTAAATGACATGAACCGATATTAGAACAATCTGCACGGTCATCAAACACAATAAGGAGTCGCCAATCTTCAAAAGTATTGTTTCCACAACAGAAGAATACCTACTGTCGTTAGAGTAAATTCATTTTTTGTTTCATCTGGGTAGGCCGAACATAGACCGAGCATTACCAGTACTCATATTCCTCAGTAACATTAAATTACCAGTAAAATTTTAGAAATAAAGACCTTGTGACCAGTTTGTAGCACCAGTTGCGAGTAATCTGAGACGCTGGATTCTGACCATTCCTCAGATATATCCGGTTGGAGTCCCGTATGTGTAATGCGGGATCGCATTCCTGATGGCGTTAGCTCTGTCGCTTTCCTGAGAACTGTGGCTCAAATTTCAAAATTAAGAACAGGCGACAGCTGATAGCCTTTGCTCATGGTGATCATTAACCCTTTCAAACCCATTTTTGTTCAGAAACAACATACACTGTATTGACAAAAGTCACCGGACACCATTTCTAAAAAAATGAACGGATCCGCTGCGTTATTAAGATGTGCTGTACAGCTGCAAACGGTGTAAAAACAAGCCTGCAGCTGACAGCAATCATATCGCACTGTGAAGTTGAATGAAAATGTCACGGCAGAGAGAACTGACTTTGAGAAAGGAAAAATTGTTGGGTGGGTATTATATTAGTGGGTTGTCCATATGATAAACCGAGAGGCGTTTAAACATACCCAAGTCAACTGTTTTGGGTGTACTGAATAAGTGGAAGACACATGGCGTGCCTGAAGCAGCAAAACGTACCGGCAGACCAAAGAAAATCAGTGATAGAGGACGTCGAAGCATCAGGAGAGTTGTTACAGCTAATCGACGGAGTACTGCACAAAACCTCAGTGTACAGGTGAGTAAAAATGCTGGAACCTCGGTATGTACACGTACCATTCGCAGAGAACTTCATTCCATGCGTTAATGTGGTCGTGCGGCTGTTCATAAGCCTTTCATCTCACTCGGAATTCTACTCGTCGTTTAGCATGGTGTAAAGAACATTTATCGTGGACCGTAGATCAATGGAAACGGGTCCTATGGACTGATAAATCCAGATACACGATCCATCAGTCTAATGGCCGTGTGAGGGTATGGCGGCAGCCGTGAGAACGCTATTTACCACAGCGTACTGTTCCTACGGTCAAGTTTGGAGCTGGCAGTAGTAATCGTGTGGTGGTGTTTTCCGTGCTATGGTCCCGGCCCATTGGTTATTGTGGACAAACCTTTTAACCAGCACGTCTACCTCGATATTAGGAATAATTATGCCCTACCAACTCTGTGACAGTACTATGGAACCGACCCTTGTTGGTACCAGCAGGATAATACACCGAGCAATAAAGCAAGGACTGTTACGTCGTGATCTGATGATAATTCCGTATTGTGTGAGTACTGTCAGCTCAGAGCCCTGACCTTAATCTCATAGATCACCTATGTGATGAATTAGAGCGCCGCATAAGAAGTTTGGAACCTAGGCCTACTACTAAGCAACAGGTAACGGCAGCACTATGGACTGAATGGAAGCGCATACCTATCGCTGAGTTCCAAAACCTTGTCGAAAGTATTTATCGAAGGTTCAGTGCATGCATTAAGGCCAAAGATGGACCGACACCGTACTAATGTATGTCAATAAATGTTATGTTGTGTTTCTCTTCTATGTTTCCGGTGATTCTTGTCAGTATAGTGTATATTATTTTAATTTTCATAGTTCTTCTAACACAACAAATACTTAAAATAAAAATGCCATCATTTTCTACAATCAAAAGTTTATTATACATCGACTATAGTTTGATGCCAAGCCAAACGCTTTCGAAACTATAGTCAATGTACACTGGTGTGCAAAAATTAAGCACGAAGATGAGAAATTAGCATAACAGCGGAACGAAGAGGCAGAACGGACCGAAAGACCACTCAAGAGATAGACTTGGGTCCGGTACGGTAGGGCATGCGCATATATGCAGCATAAAGGGGGGAGGGAGGTTGTCGTAAGGATATAAAGCACACGGGCTGTGTACGATCAGCAATTCGGTGAAAGCTGTTGCACGGTGTACATCGGTTTGAACAAGTTGAGTTGCTGTCACCGTGTGATATGGCCAACAGGCAATCCAGTAGACGACATCTGGATGACTTTACCCGAGGTCACGTCATTGGGAAGTTGGAGCGGGAGAAATCGCAAGGTACATGCAACAGACAACTGGACGTCAGTTATCGCGTTTTAACGTGGCCAGAAGGCTGCACAAAGGTGGTCTACTTGCACGACGTCCAGTACAGTGTGTGTCATTAACGCCTGCTCATCGGAGACGGCGGTTTCTGTGGTACCAGGAACACAAGAACTGGACACATCAGCAATGGGGTCGAGTTATCTTTTTGGATGAGAGCCAATTTATTCTGACGAGCGACTCTGGACGTATACACATCTGGAGAGAGCAGGGAACACGCAATCACACTTCCAACATCATTGAAAGGGACTGGTTTGTAGGTGGCGGAGTTCTCGTTTGGAGCGGTATCTTACTGACCTCCACATCTTCCAAGGAGATGCAGTCGCTGGTGTCCGCTATTGTACCGAGGTTCTCCTGCCTCACGTGCGTCTGTTTAGAGGTGCTGTGGGTCCTGAGTTCCTCTTCATGGACGACAACGCTACACCTTATCGTACAGTGGCTGTGGAAGAGCTGTTGGAGAGTACAGATATTCAACGCATGGATTGGCCCGCAAGGTCCCCGGACCTAAATCCAATCGAAGACGTGTTGGACCTTCTCGGGAGGTTCTTGGCAGTACGTCACCAGCCGCCAGCAACGATTCCGTAGCTGCGATTAGTGCTACAAGAGGAATGGGCCGCGACACCTCAACAGCTCCTTGACAATCTCGTCCTCAGCATGGCCAGACGTTGTAAATCCTGCAACGCAGTCAGGGGTGATCCTATCCCCTACTAAAGACCGGATTTTTCTTGGCTGCCGCCTGTCACATGGATGTTTCTGTCTTCTGTCCAGTTTTGCTCGAAGCTACCTTTTCAATAAAGTGCCTTTGTAGCCTTTGGATTCCTTGTTTGGACGGTTTTGCTCTCTTGCCCCACATTCTTATATCTTGGAGATCTTATGGTATGATTTGAGTCGATATGAAGCATTTCTGCACGACGTTACATTCGAAAAACCGTCTCGTTCTTAATTTTTGCACGCCAGTGTATAATAAACATTTGATTGTGGAAAACGTTTGAATTTTTATTTTATCTCAATACCACAAGTTCTGTAGTAATAAATTATACAACAAATGCTTACTAAACCCATTCTAGCTGATAGACAACTGTCCAAAACAACATTGTAAAAACTGCAACACAGGATTTTCTTATGGTGTGTGCCAAAAATGTGATATGATTTTGTGCTTCACACACACAAATGAAACTGCTTTGTGGATTTCTGTATGAAATGAAAAATATTCTATTGGACATTTTCCTATATTCATAGATAGAAGATCAAAACAGAACTTCCTTTTGAAAAGAACGATGCGGTTTCATGTTCATGAAGGAAACAAAATAAGGAAAAGGAAAACAAGTTATCAGAAATTTTAACTTTTGTATCCCAATGTTGTTCACAAACAACGTTTTGTATTTGAGGAATAAAGTGTTTTAAAAGGTTCTCAGCGTTATATTTCTTTTATTTCAAGCCCAAAAACACCACAAAAACTCGATAAAAAAGTTTCCAATTTTAAAAATAAAAAGTCTGGGGCAGGTGAGTGTTAACCTCCCCCCTCAAAAAAGTGGACTTAAATGCACATCTGTCGCAAAACCTTTGTTTTATGAATTTCTATTTAGTTTACATTACAGTGGCCAGGAATGGTTAATCTCATTAGGCAATCAAGTCATAAGATTCTGATATACGTAACTACGACGCTTAGAAATAATATACTGCATGAATGCTAGCTACTTGGTAATTATTCATTCCATTAACAGGTGTTTATGTGTGGAAGTTTATTGACAAAATTATTATTGAAGAAATTAAAATTTCTTCTTATTATTTTCAGATATTTTACATCGATATGCTTCATATTATCAATTAAACGCGTAGGCGAAACATGCGACGACTCAGCTTTTGTGAAATATTTATTTCGCAAACTCGGAAATTATCGACTTTAACAGAAACGTTTTCGTGTTGTGGATAAAATCCGAACGTGTCCAAATTCTGAATGCAAATTATACGAGCATATTCATAAACGTAAACTGTTTATGTTTATAGTGCAAAAGACGAAATCAAATATAAATGTTTTGATGCCTGAAATTGGTAAGCAGCTTTATGATTTCTTTATAAAAAGAAATAAAATAATGTAATTATTTAGTTTATTTTTGTTTTCCCTTTGGTTTTAAAGGATATTTTAAGAACAAAACAATGCGGCGAAATCAATTCAATTTATTCATCTTAAATTACTTAATTTTTGAAGACAGTAACTCAAATCAACAATGCAAAAGCTATGTGTAAATACCTAATATACATGTTAATAAAATGGGAACATTAAGTTGGTTCCACCTTAAACTCTGCCTTATATTTCCACTACTAAAACTTCTTTACATATTTCCTTCGCAATTAATGCATAACCAAGGATGAAAATTTGCACATCGATAAAACTAACTTTAAATTATAGCATGGTATATTTAATACTTGCTAAAACATAACCATAATTAAGCAATCCAACATTTGTTTGCTACTGACGTCATCAATGTACATGTCGCCCATCTATTAACAATCGGAACATTACTCAAAGAAAAATGACTGATTTTTAATATAATTATGGTAAAGTTTTAGCCAGTATTAAGTATCCCATGCTATAAATTAAAGTAAGTTTTATCGATGTGCAAATTTTCATCGATGGGAATACAATAATTGCAAAGAAAATATGTAAAGAAGTTTTACCATTGGAAACATAAGGCAGAGATTTTAGGTGGAACCACTTTAACGCTTTTACAATTTCTTGGAAGATTTTCCATCGAAATACAATTCGGCATTGGTTTCCGAAAGAAAATTTCGGGGAAATCTACTTAAAGCCCCTAAAGAATGTTAAGAAGAGAACAATATTGATTTTCGGAAACAAAACCGCCATTCCACAATCTTTTTTTATCAATTTTAACTATTAAATAATTAATTTCTCCAATTAAAGTTTTTTCTATCATTTTTAAAAATTATCTTCAATTGTTTTTTCAGCTGTCTTTTATTTGCGATTCATTGGTCACGTTGAACCACAATTATTTCACTAAAACTTTCATTCGTTCCAAGTTGACATATATTGTTTGTGATCTGCTTGATATTTCTTATTAAGGACAGAAGCAAAACCTCAGTTGAAAGACACTTTCTACGCTTACTAGTTAAAGTGTTAAACGTTTCTCATTAAAACAAATTTGAGCAGTGCCCTTCTGGTGGTTGCCATTTATTATGAAAAAACGATCCATTTAAGTGTGTAACAGGGAAAAACTCTACGACTGTCAAATACTGGAACAGAGAGTGCGACAGGAACTAATCCGTGTCCCAAAGAAAAGCGCAAACGTTTCTTCTAATAAAAGTGCATACACCGGGAACCTAAATGAAAGCCTCATATCTTCCAGAAAAATCAATACTCCAGTAAATGCAACGAAATGGAATGATTTTTGATGCTCCTCTGGTTTAGAGTAAACGAAAGAAAACTGGAGTGGCATAAAATATTCAGTCTCGTAATTTAGGAAGTAGAAACAGCTCCAGTCCAGGATAAGAGATACGAAAAGAGAGGAGCAAAATGGAGACTGGTATGACGTTGGTAGCTTGTGATTGTCAGAAGAGAGAGGAAGAGGAGGAAGTGATGCGGGAAGAGATGCGTGCCTCGGGATGCCAATGAGAATGATAAATGATTCAAGTGATGGAGAGAGAGAGAGGGAACCAGCTCCTTACCCCTGAATATGAGCATCGCATTAGAAGGTAATGATTCAATCTTGAAGGCAGGCCAAACGGTGATATTTGGGATTCCTTTCGCATTCTCTCGACCGCCCACAATTTTATTTTCCTCTCTCAGAGCTCCCCTTTTCAGTTCTTCCTTGCTGAGTTTTCCCCCACTGAACAATGCAATGTTTACGATTCCCTACTTTATACGGCACAACAATTCGGAGCGTGAGGAATTTTATTTAATTTTTCTTTATATCCTTCGTCTTTAAGAATCATAATGTGAAATTCTTTACGTTTCCTGTGTCGAATATTATGTTACGAACAAAGAAGGCGTGTCCATCTCCTTTGACGGTGGTATTTGCGTTTTAAATGCAGAGATACGCACAGTGCGAAACGGAAATTGCGCTTCCTTCGAGCTATAAATGTGCAACATTTTGCTTGCTTACCATATTCTTCGTTATTGATAACATTACACTGCCACAAGCGAATGATAAATTGAGTTCCATTTTTTTTTACCTTTGGATGAACGCCAAGCAAAAAGGAAATGATTCAAATATTCACATACCGTTTCCAGAGAGCAAAAAAATATAGAATCGTAAATAAGTAAAATAGTTTCCGGATGTAATATATGAGCTCCAGAACTACTTCAAAATGATTTCTATTTTAAATATTTTGTGTGTGTGTGTGTGTATGGATGAGGTATGTGTAGTGTACCCTGCGCGCGCTTAAAACGCAGGAAATTTAAATTTCACATCTTTTAGGAAGAAGAGGAAATACTTAGTCGGTTAACTTGCTAACCTATTTCCCCGAAATCACAAACTGTTTTAGGACGGAAGTTCTCATAAACCTGCAATTTTTGTCTGGGATTAAATTCTAAAACAAGTAAATCGGAGGTGCAAAATACCATTTATCAGTCAAAATGAATGCGCTAAGCCAGAAGCATTCTGAATTTACTACAAAAAAGTGCTTCTATTTTCATCATGCAGTGCGCGTCTAATGTGATATTCGTTTCAGCAGGAAAATATTAAGAAATATAAAGGAAATTGCAGTAAAATATAGTTTTAGTTAACACTCGCGGTATTCATTCCTCCTGGAAAAAGATGCATGAAAAAAGCATTTGATGTCGTACAAAATAACACTGGTTCATCAGAACTAGAGCACTGTGAAGGGAATAACTCAAACTTTGCTTTCCTACATAAACGCAGCCCGGTGAATATACGTTACTGTCTCACGACTGACCTCAGGGAATTCCATGTAAAAGGAAAGGCACGCTCGGATGTGAACCGTTACTTTAAAAGAATCACTATCATCTCTCTTGGCTGCAAAGTTACAAAGCAAATATAAATTTCGTTGTACTAAAATTCAAAGCGAAATCCTCCTAATAACATACGACTAGAATACTTATGAGGTTAATAACATTTCATTTGTATTTTATTAAATGGAATTCAAGCACGTACAATGAAAAGGCAATTTATTATACTCGCCCATTTAACCTTTCAAGCGGCCAATGCACCTAAAACAAAGAGTGCCAAATATTTTCTGCGTACTTCAAATAGAAAGGTTTATACACTGAGTGGCCACTTTATTATGACCACCCCCTCACAACTTCGTTGGGCCAACTTTTCTCTTTAATACTGCGTCGATTCTTCGTGGCATGGACTCCACGAGATGTTGATAGGTGGTTTGTGGGATCTGAGACTATGCTTGATGAATAGCACTTTCCAGGAGTGTGAGATTACAGGGTTGTGGATCCAGCTGTCCGATGGCTCGTTCAACTTTATCCCACAAATTCTCAATGGGGTTGAGCTCTGGAGATAGTGGGGGCCACCTAAGCAAAGTAAACTCACCGGCATGTTCCTGAAATCAATACTGTACAATACGAGCACTATAGCAGGGCGCATTATCTTGTTGAAAGTAGCCATCGCCATTGGGATAAACCATCCACACGACAGGATGCACTTGGTCCGCAACGATGTTTAGATATAATGTGACAGTCAGACGTTGATCAACACGAATTAAAGGGCCCAAATCCAGCCAGGAAAACATTTCCCAGACCATAACGTTGCCTACACCAGCTTGAAGGGTTGTAGCAATGCATTTGGGGTCCATGCTGTTTCCGCCAAATTCGCACTCGGCCATCAGCATGGTGCAGCTGAAAACGTGATGCATCGGACCACATAATTTGTTTCCAATAATCGACTGTCCAATGCTTGTGCTCCTGTGCGAACTGGAGACGTTTTCTCTTGTTAACTGCAGACAGCAAAGGTGTTCGAACAGGCCTTCGGCTGCCATGTCCCACCCAATGCAGTTTACGGCGGACATTGCGTGCAGAGATCTTTTGAGGGGATCCTTCATTAAGATAGTCTGCAATTTGCTGAACTGTTGCCTTCTGTTGTCTGTTACCAGTCTGAACACTCTCCGTTCCGTCCGAGCAGTCACTAGTCGATGACGACCACACGGTGCACGTAGAGACCAAGTTTTTTGGCTGACAGTCCAGTCTTTAAACACTTTAACAACAGCTGTTCTGGAACATTTCACGAATGCAGCGGTTTCGGTGATACTCGCTGCATGGCTTCGAGCTCTTACAATCATCCCACGCAGAAAATCTATCAAATAGCATTTTTTACCCATCTCGTCACCCAAAAATCACTTCTACTACTGTCGCAAGCATTAAGCTTTCCCTATTTGCACTAGCCTCTCCCTCTGGCGGCAACAGCGTGCAGCCATAGCTCCTTTACTTAAAACTGTCAGGTGATCATAATAAATTGGCCACTCAGTGTATAGCAGCAGGCTTTTAACTAAAGCTACGGCAAAGCAATGCTTTTCCCCTACTCATCACAGCAGTACCAACCTGTAAACTGTCACTCGTGATAAGCGCTCCCTTCCAGTTCTTTATTCACTGATTCATGACCCAAGGTATGATGGGGGGAGAGATTATCCCCCCTGACACAGGCTTCAAGCCCCTGGGTATGTGATTCACACATCTTTCTGAGGTTCATCGCAATTACTATAGCCCTTCCAGCAAGTAATACGTCATAAAGGATTAGTGTCAATGATCCCTCTAAATGACCCTTTTGAATGACAACGCTACGAAGTTTTCTTATATGCAAGTTCGTACGTTCGAAACATGACTTTGCCTTATATGACTTCTTTGAATGACAAAGCTAAGACGTTTACTTATGAGCAGGTTCATTCTTTCACTTCTTAGACAGCGAATATTTTCGTTTCAGCTAATTGTATGTCATTTTGCCAACTCCAAGTTAATTCGTTTCAGCAGGCCAAAGAGTTAATAGCAAATGGGCCCATCTTTTGTCCTCACAAAATCAGCAGCACGTAGTGGAATTGGTTACAGTCGCGGCCATATGTCCTGCACCAGTAGACCGAAAGTCAGTTTCTGATGTCTGAAGTCGACTTTTACAGCATAAAAAATACATATTATACATAACTTTAAAGAACATTTCGTGCTGAATTCAAATATTTTAACAGAATGATATTCCCGGTAATAGAAGTGAAGTTACGAGCAAAAATGTGCAAGTGAGGAAACACAAATCCAGTTCTGAAAATGCTTTCGCGACCCTCTAATGCACTATCGCATCCTCCGACGTCCGCTAGTGAGATATAAAAGGATGTAGAATCGTCTGCCAACTTAGAACAGGGCCGCGGGTGGCCTAGTGGGCAACGTTCGTGCCTGCCACGGAAAGGGCCTTAGGTTCCATCCCAGAAGGTACGAACGCTCGATCCACTAAATGCCCGCCGTGCGTCGGATGGGCACATTAAGCCATCGGACCCCGGGTACTGGCCCTTCGGTTATAAGTAAGGGTGTCTTCCTCCCCCTTTCTACTTCGCTTACGTGTCACTTTCCTATCGGGCACTCTGTCCCAAATCTCCTAGCTTCCTATTTCTAAGGGTTGTTTAAGACCTGGGGTTACACACATTCTTCCTTAAATCCTCTACATATAATCATTTGATCATTTGCTGACTTAGAACAGGGCCGCGGGTGGCCTAGTGGGCAACGTTAGCAAGATGAATGTTTACGGATCAAAAGACTACGTCGAAGACATAAACTCCTGAGGAATTTATCAGATACCTTGTGAATGTGAACTTTCATATATAGGAGAGACCCGCAGGGCTTTACGTTTCCGTGTGAAGGAACACAAGACCTATGTACGGAACTATGAAGAAGTCGTCTATAGCTCAACATTGTCACGAAAATAACTTTAAATTTTTGTTTGGAAACGCTACGCTTATTGATAAACGGGATTCGACTATCAAGCTTAATATATTAGAAGCTTTCCACATATATGGAACTCGTCATGGCTTGTCAAAGACATGACGTTGACTCCATTTCTTTCAAGCGCGTGGAAACAACTCACCAAAACCCGTGACCGTCAGAATTCTAATGATGTCACAATGATTTGAATGTTTACCCTCCATTCGCCCTGAGGAAGCCGAGCCAAAGTATTTGCGAAACCATAGTCGATGTATAATAAACATTTTATTATGCGAAACGTTGTTATTATTATTCTAACTTAATACCGCAAGCTTAATAGTCATAAATTATATACTGCATGAAGACTGGAACCATGGTAAAATGTGGTAATGAGAAGTTTAAAACAATGAAAATCTTTCTACAAATGTGCCGCAAGATGACCTTCTAAAATCCCGTGAAACGCATTCAACTGACAGAAACACGATACAGTGCTTTAAAATGTTCAAGATACTGGTATTATTTGTAGTACTGAGAAAGAGAAATACAGTAAAGATTATATTGAATTTGGCTCTTCATTTGGAGGAGGTGAGCACACCCACATTGTGTTATTTGCGGAGAAGTCGTCGCAAACAACAGCTTGAAACCTTCACCCTTGTCTCATCATTTAGAAACTAAACCCAAAGTCATACAAATAAATCAGCTGACTTTTTCAAATGAAAATCCGAAGCACTCACATCACCTAATCGTAATTCGTATATTTCACTTCGTAATCAAGATAGTGAAAAAGCGATTAAAGCATACTGCTTGGTAAGCTACCAAATAGGAAAAGCTGAAAAAGCCCATAACTATTGCGGAAAATCTGATTTTGCAGTGTGCAAAAGCAAACGTCAAGTGCATATTTTCTGACCATTCGGAAAATAAATTGGACATGGTACACCTTTCTAACAACACACTGTCTCGCTGAATCTATGCTATGTCTTAGGATGTTGAATCTCTTACAGAACGGGTGCGACATGTACCACTGTGTACCCTCTGCAGTTAGATGAGACCACAGACATTTCTAATATAGCAATGTTAATTATATTTGCGCAAAACCTGAATGATAGTAAAGTGGAGGAAAACATGCTGTTTTACCAGCGTTAAGAGAGCGTACAGCTGGTGAGGACATTTTTAATTTAATCAACTTGCATTTTGAAGAAAATCAAATTGAATGATCTTCTTGCTGTGGAATTTGTACAGATGCTGCAGAATCGATGACAGGAAAATCTGTTGGCTTAGAAATACACTGACGGAAAAAAAAATCCCAACACCAAGAAGGGGTTGTGTTAGATAAACGACAGTTGGTAGGCGGTGAGAGTACATCTATAAGATGACGTCTATGCAAATTTCTGCACTCGGCGCGTACGTGTGGCGCTAGTAGCACCCCTCGGAACATGCAAAGCAGGTTTGCTGTAAATACGCGCTGTAACGTTCGTGAGCGTTAGTTATCGTTGAGATTCGACGTAGTGTGTTGATGTTAGTCAAGAATGCCTTTAAGAAGACGAAGAAGTCATTATCAACAGCTCACGGAGTTTGAACGAGGTAGTGTAATAGGGCTACGAGAAGGTGGATTTTCTTCCCGCAATATTGCAGAGACAGCTCCAAGCCAGACGCCCTGTAGTGTGCATTCCACTTACTCCAAACCACCGCCGTTTGCGACTTCAGTGGTGTCAAGCTAGAGCTCATTGGAGGACGGAGTGGAGATCTGTTGTGTTTTCTGATGAAAGCCGGTTCTGCCTGGGAGCCAGTGATGGCCGTGTGTTGGTTAGAAGGAGGCCAGGTGAGCGCCTGCAACCAACCTGTCTGCGGCCGAGACACACTGGACTTACACCTGGAGTTATGGTCTGGGGAGCAATTTCCTATGACAGCAGGAGCACTCTCGTGGTTATCCCACGCACCCTGACGGCACAGTTGTACGTCGGTCTGCTGATTCAACCTGGTGTGCTGCCATTCATGAACAGTATTCCAGGGGTGTTTTCCAACAGCATAATGCTCGTCCGCATACCGCTGTTGTAACCCAACATGCTCTACAGAGTGGTGACATGTTGCCGTGGCCTGCTAGATCACCAGATCTTTCACCAATCTAGCACGTATGGGACATCATTGGACGACAACTCCAGCGTCACCCCGAACCAGCATTAACCGTCCCTGTATTGACCGACCAAGTGCAACAGGCATGGAACTCCATCCCACAAACTGACATCCAGCACCTGTACGGCACAATGCATGAACGTTTGCGTGCTTGAATTCAACATTCTGGCGGTTACACCGGTTATTAATGTACCAGCATTTCACATTTAAAATGGCTCTTCTCGCGCTTACAATAAGCTGTGATCTTGAAACCTTAATCGATTAAATATGTTACCTATACAAATGTATTGCCTCCATTTCATTCCTCTAGATCTTTTTTTTCGTGGTGTTGGGATTTTTTTCCGTCAGTATATATGCATCAAAAATATATGTGGAAATATTTCTTGGACGCATTATAATATTCACGTCTTGCCGTCGAGACGAATGCCGCGGCAACTAAGACGTGTGTTCAACGAAGATATCACAGTAGTCAACTTTGGAAAATCGAGACCAACTAATTCTAAAAAATTAGATTCTTCATGCAAGGAGAAGAATAGCGAGCATGTTACTGTTTTAACTCACACATATAATAGATGGCTTTCACGTTGAAAAATGCTTATGCGTTTTTTGAATTAAGACAAGAATTAACTGTTTTCTTTGTAGATCACCCCTTTTGTCTCAGTGGATGTACAGCAGGCAGCATATAGCTTCAAAGAATAGCAGCATTTTTGGCAAATATCTTTTCGAAAATAAATGAACTTAATTTATCATTACAAAGTTCATATACGAGCATTTTCATTGTTTAAGATTGAGAGGAAAGTATGCTAAGAAAGTAAAAATTCTGGTAAGTCTTTATTGAGAACATACCGAGCGTTTTAGCAACCTGCACAACGTTTTGACTGAAAATGAACAGACTTGAGACCACCACCATGTTAAGAACAATATCAAATGCCACTTGAAGTCCCCAACGATGCAACAAATAGAAGTTATCGCTCTTTCCACGTTTATAAGTGAGATTCGTAAATCAAAATCAAATTAAATTGACTTCGTAAATCCATTCACAAGTCTTTAGTCTTTGGTTGCTGACCTCTCTATGGCAGAAAAAGGAAATCTTATTAGTACACTGGCGGAAAGTGAGAAAAGAACACCAAGAAGGAATTAGCGGACGATCATGAAATTTACATATGTTAATGGGGTCGAGTTTACGTAGGTGTGACGTTCATTTCGGGACCAACCGGTGAGCGCTTAAGCCACAGCACGGCATAATATGCAAATTATCGTCGGTGGTATTTAAGGAGTACGGCGAAGTGAATGTAATCAGTCGTCGACGTACGGACACGTGCGAAGACCCTGAAGAAGCTGCAATGCCTGGACATGGAAGACGTGTACGATTTCAGCAGTTATCAGACTTTGAGCGAGGTCGTCTAGTCGGGCTCCGCTAGGCCGGGTGGTCGTATCGTCGTATTGCGGAGCGAATTGGACGGGAAGTATCGGTGGTGGTACGATGGTGGCGTAGATGGTCCGAGGAACATTCCCACACAAGAGGACGTGGAACCAGGAGTCACAGACGGACTGATGAGCGAACCGATCGACGCATAAGAAGAGCGGCGTTGTCATGCAGAACATCCACTGCGACGCAAATCGGAGCTGCCGTTGCACCTGAAATGAATGTGCAAACAATCCGCAACCGTCTACTGGATGCAGGACTACGTGCACGTGTGCCTCTGGCATGTGTATCACTGACTCCAGCCCACCGTCAGGAACGGCTGCAGTGGTGTCGCCAACTCCTGCACTGGAGAACGCAATGGCGATCTGTCGTGTTCAGCGATGAAAGCAGATTCTGCTTGGGAGCCTCCGATGGTCGTATGCCTGTTCGCAGACGCACAGGGGAGCGTCTCCACCCTTCTTGCATCCGCTAGCGACACACAGGGCCTACACCTGGTCTCTTGGTGTGTAGAGCGATCAGCTATCACTCCCGTACACAACGAGTGTTTGTACCGAGTACGTTAAACAGCACCTCCTACATCAATAACATCATTCAGCCTGTTGTCGTGCCATTTGTAAGGTCGGTCCATCGTGGTTTTTTACAGCAAGATAACGCACGCCCACACACGGCACGTGCAACTCAAGATGCACTTCAGGGTGTGCGACAACTTCCATGACCTGCACGTTCACCGGATTTGTCCCCCATTGAGCCCGAGTGGGATTTTATGGGACAACGACTTATCCGGTCTCCACGGCCAGCCACGACCATCCCCGATTTACGCGTCCAGGTTGAGGATGCTTGGAACTCAAAACCCCAAACTTACATCTGTACGACAGACTCCATGCCAGAATTGCACAGTGTGATGCAGTTCGGCGGTTCAACCTCGTACTAACCATGTTACATGGAAATGTTAATTTTCAGTTTACCAGCAAATACAGCTGTATTTTGCCATCATGTTTTTATCATGTTATCCTCTGCATTCCGTTATTATGCTGTATAAATTTCGTTGGTATCAGACGTCTCTTTGTTGGTTTTCTTTTTCACTTTCCGGTAGAGTATTTCGACTAAGTTTCAGCTTCGAACACACTGAAGGGTGAAAACCTTTCAGGTATTTGGCTTTCGTTAAAATCAGAGTATCCTTCGCTTAATGGTATTAATACTTTTGCCATTTACAACTACGTACCGTGCGAGAGAGCTTTTTCTACCTAAGTATAAACCAAAATATGGAATAAAAAACCCTGAGAGAGTTTTCTCTACCTACGTATGATGAAGTCAAAATATGGAAGCAAACTTGATGCTACACCAGATCTGAGACTATGTCTCATTTCTATCGATCCGAATGCACTTTGCTCTATTAAACAAGTCCAGGAACACCATTGAATTTGTGGTTTACATTTATTCGTAAGTATTAATATTATTAATAATTTTGCTATACTTATTTGTTACCATTATTAACCGTGTGAGGATCTCTGCGAACGAGAGGCCCCCTTTAAATATTTAAATATGATTTTTGTGTCTTTTTCGTGTGTATATGTATGTGTTCAAGTGACAGCCGTGTAAGATATCTTGTACGAGAACGAACAATTTATCCTTGCAAACTCACTGCTGGACATTTTGGGGACATTGGTCCTTAACGACCCCATTTTGCTCGAACTCGTAAGATAGTCGTTGGTTGTCAAGCACATGATGATAATCGGTACGCCTTCTTACATGCTCGGAGGCGGAACTTAAAGAACATTCGTTACGAGGTGTCAACAATGCAAACCCCGAAAACGTTGGGGGGTTCGCGGAGGAAGGGAGACGAGGAGGACATTAGAGATTGGAAGGCGAGGAGAATGAGATGTCACGGTGATACACCATAATATTTTTTTCGTTGTATGGGATATAACACATAAAGCATGTAAATAATGTACAGTTATATATATATACCTTGAATAAATATTCGGATTTCTTGGCAAATGGATTTCTGAACTGAAGGTATTTTACTTAAGGCCGTACTTTGTAAAGGACTAAACGAACCAAATGGGCCTGGGAACCACAGGCTCGCGAAAACATGTCACAAACCGTTTAACATTTGCTTCAGGAATATTTCCTACTTATTTCCAGGTTATTTAATCATTAATTTACATTTTACAGTACAGTAGGTATGCTTTTTGATGTTAAAATCTTTTTAGTTTTACAAAATGTATATTCTTAAAATAATATTTTGAACGAAGTCACAAGAATTTCTTTAAAAAGTGAAATTTCCGTGAAAGAAACCGTTAAGTATTGAAAGCATTTAAGAATATAAGTACGAAACTGTTATATTACTTATTATGTGAACAGAAATAGGTGCAGGGTTTCGCGATAGGAGTATAACGTTGAAAGGGGTTTGTTAGTCATAAAAGGTTGGAAACCACTGTTCTGGAAGAAGCTTTTCCTTCTTCATAGAAATCCACTGATGCATGGCGAATGGGATTTGTTACGTAAGATGTTGTCTTATCCAAACCCTGTTACCGAAGAATTCTCTTTATCAATTAGAAAGTGCAAGAAACGTTGTGACGTACTACAAAGGTGTAGCACATGTCAAGACGGCAAGTAGCAATGACATTCTCTTGTCGGTGTAGCTTGTTTGGGAAAGTATTAGGCTCCGAAGTCGAAGGATGCTTGTTCGAGCCGCGCGACCAACGAATTCGGGTTACCATTGGTGCTCGAGCATAAAAGATGGATCTACCACTGGTCGTCAGATTCTTCGAAATATGTCTTATGTTATTTCCACATCGTCAGGAATTAGTGAGAATTTCTTCTTCTCTTAACCTTTGAGCGGGCGCGCATAGTATCTTTTACGACAAACGATTGCCGACCTACAATATGTGGTATGCGATCAATATATGACATCAAACAGTTACTGAATGTTATTGTATAACAATTAAAATTTCATGATAACTATTGAAATAAGTCTTTTTATTTGCCGAAATAACCAAAGAAATCCGTAAATGAAAACCCTGGAAAATAAATAGTAGTAGAATAAAATATTCGTAACGTAACAGAAGTATTTTTTTCTGTGATTGCGAATTGTCATGTGCGTGACGTGTAGCACATAAAATGTTGGCTTTGGAGAGGCGTTTACAAGTAAATGCGTTACAATGGTGACATCTCATTGACGCTGACGTTCTTTTCTTGTCCATGACACACAAACGACATACTCCGCGTTGTAGCTTCGGTTGCTCTTCATTTAACTGATTTACCGGTTGTCCATAATTTACTTTGAGAAATGCACTGACATTGGACGGTATGTTTGAAAGCTTTGCTCTAGCATTAAGGTGCTCTTTCATAAGACTGAGAGATACATTTTAAAGATATATTCTGTGATATCAAACAAAGGTTATCGCTTTTTCCACTTTTATAAATGAATCACGGAAAAATTCTCATTGGCCGCCACCGGGTATCGAACCCAGGATCTTCCAGTTCCGCGCCGGATATTATTCCACTGCACCACATTCTAATTATTTGTTCAGTTGCTGCTTACCATCTTTGGTGAATCCCCAGCATTGTGTGGGGGCTCCAAGAAGCAACCTGTTAAATTGGCTTGGCAGTTAGTGTGTGTGAGTCTTGAGGAATTTGAGGCCACTATGGTGCAATGGAAGCATATCCGGCGCGTAACTGGAAGACCCTGGGTTTGATTCCCGGTTGCGGCCAATGAGAATTTTTCCGTGACTCACTTATAAAAGTGGAAAGAGCGATGACCTCTGTTTGATGTTCTTGGTCCGCGTCAAATGTCTGTATTAATTATTCTGCGATATTTCGGACAACTTCTCGGTTTGGCAAAGGAATATAATACCTGGGAATGTATTAAGGAATACTGTATAATACATGGTGAATGAAAATATGCGATATTTACGTGGACGAGCGAGCGTCGTAAACTTTACCTCAAACACTCTTATCACATCTAAGTCTTCTCACAGACTAAATAAAAGGTCCCGGACTAACTTGTCCCCACAGTGTCTTCCATAAACGTTGTTCTAGGAATTCTTTCAGCCTGCGGGAAAGCTGGGATTCGCAGAAAAGTCTTATTCGGAAAAAACTACATTTGTAGCAAATTTTAGGACAGCGCGCCCGCTCGAAGGTTAAAGCCAGAAAGATGACACCGAATTTTCGGGTGTAATAAGCACGTCTTGAATCCGTTCTGAAGCAAATTAAATTTATCAAAGCTATTCAAAGTCAATGGAATCGGTAGAAAACAATAGTATCAGACGGAAGAAAGATGTTTCTTTTTTTTTTATTGGAAGTTTAACGACCACCATGAGCAATATATACAAAAGTCGCCCGTCCCTAATTTATATATATATAAGTCGCCCGTCCCTAATTTAGGGCCACTGGTTCCAGGGAAGGGAAAGAGCTAATGCCGTAAGAAAAACAAAACATCCATGCCTCACCAGGATTCGAATCAAGACCCCTTTCGGACGAATGATCAGAAGCCATCGCTTAATTTCAATATTCGCTTTTATTTGCTTAAAAGAATTACAACAGAACATCCCCAACCTCACACACAGTGTGAGAGAAAGGGAGAAATAAAACAAAATATAGATATTTACAATGAAATGATAATTGTACAAATGAGCAATGACAGGCATTGCATTATTTGCTGTAAACAGCAGTAGCTCTGGTTAATTGTTCATTGAAGACTTGGAACATCACTGGAGCGAAACAATTTACAGAAAAATTCGCGCAGTTCTAGTGACATGGAAATCACTGGTGGCAGAGAGTCACTGTGCGGATGAAGAGAACTGTGTACAAAAGGTGACATCAACAGGAAGCAAACACAATCCAGTTCCAGGAGAAAACATGGTGAGTGAACAGTAAAAATTGAAAGTTCCGACGTAGGTTTATTAAAACAGCAGATGAACAGTCTGGGCACTAGAAAACCGAAACCAGGGACGACACGGCGACCATGTTTTGAAGAAGGCAGGTAACCGTGCCGTGTCATTCGCCAAGGAGTATTTCAGGGTGAGTCTGGCTTTAACCCTGTTGCGATAGTGTGCAACTAAACAGGCAGAGAATGTGATAGGATCTGGATCTTGTAACTGTAGCAGGTGAGAGAAAATAATATATTTAGCTGGGATAAATAAATACGAACAAACTAGTAAAATAGAGGAGAAACTTGTAGAACTGTGGCCGAGGAAACGATAATCTTCTAGGGTGAGATCACTAGTACAAGAAGGATGTGCAAGATGAAACATACTGTGAAATAGTGGGAGCAGCGTCGGACAGTAAACAAACATGTGTAAGACGTCTCCAACGACGTAACAAAAAGGACCGAGATCTGATGATACTATATTTCTCCGGAACAAAGTCGAAGGGACAGACAGTCGATTATGCAAAAACCTCCAGTGCACATTAAGTTCTGAGGAGAGGGCCGGTGAATATTGGGCAGTAGACCAGACCGAGGTTAGTTCAAAAGAAGGAACAGAGGGAATAGGGCAAGGTACTGCAGAAGAAGAACGGAGAAAACGGTACAGGGTGCGCGTGGAAAGACTGTGGAGAGGGAGGAGATCACCGGAAAAGGGAAGGAAGAACGGAAAAGGGAGAGATGCAGAGGAAATGGAAAGGAGGCCAGAGGAATCGACTAGGGAAGGAAAAAGTGATTGAAGAGCATGTTTAAGTTGGAGAAAGTTATCAGATAGTTTGGGCGAGGGTGGGAGGGTGGGAAAAAAGTCGGAAACGGGTTTCCATGAAAAATCGGGGAGGACCAGTTGGGAAACGGAGACTACACCAGCGTGTAGCCATGCGGGGAAAATGAAAACGTTGGCAGTAGGGGGATGGAGGACGGAGGAGAAAAAAGAGGCTCGGAAAGAAGATCAAGAATGGAAGAGGGGGTTGACGAATGAGCGGTAAAGAACGAAGGAACTGAACAGCTTCATGGTAGACTAGAGGAAAACGGGGGGAATGACAGTGTGAATATCCATCTTGAGAAGAAGATGGACGGTGACGCAGGGATTAAGGGGGGAAGTCAGAACATTAAGCAGAAGAATGGAAGCGGAAGAGTCTGGTTGAACTGTCAAACGGAGGAAATTGAAAATTCTTACAGCTTTATAACGTATGGTAATCTCTGGCATATTGAAGCTACCACAAGTCGAAGGTAGAGACAATACTGAGGAAGATAACCAATGAGTAGATGACCAAACAATGCTGAGCATTGCTGATGTTTTTGCAGTTTGAACGTAGGCTGGTGGCGGTTGTGCAATCCAGGAATGATAAACTAACGAGAGAATGTGGGTGCCCGCAAGCCGTGCACGTCTGTGGTAGGTCAAACAGCACTTCGGCTTGGACCACTAAGCAGCGGTGTGACGTAGTTTCCTGACGAGGGGTCTCCAGGTGGCATCCGCTGCTGAGACCCGGCTGCCAATGTGCACCCCAAGTATCTTTTGACTGGTGGAAGTCCAATGAGCGCACCACGGTGCATCGGGGCGATGTCTCCAGGAGCCACACCACAAGCCTGTACACTTTGAAAGGTTTAACGAAGCGCCGGAAGCCGCAGCATACACTTGGTACCATGCAAGAACAATTGTGAATTACCATTCTTCTCGGATGAGAACTGTGAGATCATCGGCGTAGGCAGTAAGAACGATAGAATGGTGCCTGGTGCTATGCTGAATGGTGGAGGGGGAGGTTGTAGAAGAGAACGGATAGAGCAAAGAAAAGGCTCAAAGACTAGAGAGAAAAGTTGTCCGGAAAGAGGACATCCTTGGCGGATGCCCTGACGAAACGGAATGGGGGCTGTAAGGAAGGAGGCCGTCCGGATATGGACAACTGAGTCCTGGTACAGGGCAAGGAGGGCTGTGATGAAGACAGATGGGAAACCGACGGCAGAGAGCACAGAGGCAAGCCACTGATGACTCACGTTATCAAAGGCCTTCCTCTGATCAAGATTGAGGAAGGCTAAAGGTTCGGAGGAAAGGTGGGCAAGGCAATATGAGTCACGGAGGAGATTAATATTAGTATGAATGCTTCGGCCAGGGATGGTGTACGTTTGGTCCGGATGTATGATTATGGGAAGGACAGGGTTCAATCGAAGAGAGAGTATTTTAGTATAAATCTTGTAGTCAACATTAAGGATGGTTATAGGACGCCAGTTATCCAACTCCAGCAGACACCCCTTCTTTGGAAGAAGAATGATGTGAGCTAGAGTAAAAGCGGGGGAAGAACAGATAAAGAAAAAGCAGCTATAAAGCAAGGCAATAGGAGAGGTGTAGGAAAGAGGAAAACGTACGAAAGAAATTAACTGTCAACCCGTCAGGACCAGGTGACGAGTGACAGTTAAGTAAGGCAAGTGACTGTACTACTTCTTCTGGGGTGATAGGTATAGAAAGAGATGCAACAAGATGCGATGAAATATGTGGTAAGGCACGAAGAATCGAATTAGCATGCGGAGAACTTGACTGGAACTGAGCAAAACGTGACTGGAAATATGTTCTAACACCGGAGCAAATGAGAGTGGGGTGATTAGTAACAATTCCATCGGATAACTTCAGATTACGGAGGTGATCAGCAGAACGTTTGTGGAATTCCAGTTGTTGAACCTGTTCACATAGATAG
This sequence comes from Macrothele yani, assembly GCA_039090855.1. Taxonomy (NCBI): domain Eukaryota; kingdom Metazoa; phylum Arthropoda; class Arachnida; order Araneae; family Macrothelidae; genus Macrothele; species Macrothele yani. The sequence continues at coordinate 99,409,895 of CM077011.1, forward strand.
TCATTTGGCTGGAGATAAAGGAGCTTGAGGCGGTGAAGAGCTTGTTGAGAGACAGGAAGTAGCAAGGCACGAAGTTCAGCTTGGTAATGAGAAAACAGCGGAGAATCAAGATCTAGGGTGGAAAGAATCGAGCGTGCAGCATCAATCTTCATAGAGGCGGTAGTACGTTTTTTGTGGGAATGTTGTTTGGTATAAAGAAGAATTTAGGATTTGACATTTAACCAGTGTTGCAAGGGACAAGAAGCAAAAGGGAGCATATATAAGGCTTGTTGGAGATGCGATTGGATAGAATTTACGTAGGTTGAATCAAGTAAAAGATCATCATCAAGGGTCCAAGTTCGGTAGTATTGCCGAGGAGATGGACCGGTGTGAAGACACATTACGACACAGCTGTGGTAGGAATAAACTGTCGGTGTGTGAGAAAGGGAGATAACTGAAGGAAGAAGAATTGAAGAAACATAAAACCGGTCAAGTCGGGCAGTTGTAGGGGAGGAAGTGGAGTAGGAGCGCCAGTGTACGAACGAAGAAATGGGTGCAGGTGTCGAAAAGAATCTTGGAGTTGTAGCTGGTTGATGGCTGTAGAAAGTGCTCGGGTAAGAAAATACCTGGTATCCGTGGAACCATCGGATCTGCCGAGGGATGGGTCAAGGGTGCAGTTAAAATCACCACCAAATATGACAATATCAGTGGCTGGAAGACCTTGAACACAGGAAACAAAATGCTCAAAAAGACAGTCTGCATACTGTTTTTGCCGGAAACATAGATGTTGAACATATGGTATCGGAAGTTGTGAAGTCGGAAGGACAGAAGTTGCAGGAGGTCACGATAAATCCGTTTGACCGTGATATCAGTAATGAAGGATCGAAGACGAAAATGGATGGCCACCGCAAGTCCTGTGTGAAGACTAAGTCGATGGACATGGTAGAATTGAAATGGCCAGGTTCGTCACCGGTGGTATGGGGTGTTGGGATGACAGTTAGTCTCCTGTAGCAATAATATATCTGCATCATGCGGTATAATGTCTTCAAACACTAACGCATTGGTAGGAGGGACGGAGCATCCCTTACAGTTGAAAGAAAGTAATTTTAACTTGAAAGAGGTTGTAGTGGTTGAATATTACTATCAGCACTTCAGTGAAGACTGGTTACACGTTTCTTTAAGTTAGATGTCTGCGCATTAGTGACTGTGTCAGTTTTTGGCAAAAGAGCAAGTAGATTCTGAAGTTGGATGATAATAGTAGGAAGCTGAGCATTACGTGATTGAACGCAGTCTAGCTGCTTGAGAGGACGTGACGGTTGATTGAATATGATGAGAGCAAGATCAGATGGCGCCAGCGGCCCGTCTAATGCAGGGAAGGTTTCCAGATATTCTGCGAAAGCTTTTTGATCCAACAATTTTGGAACAGCTGGGGACTTAAGAGATGTAGAAACTGCAGTTGGAGAGAAAGACTGTAGAACTGGCGAACGGGAACGAGAGCAGCGTGGAGAAGACGTCACCGACGAGATTGAACTCTGTCTAGTACGTTTCAACGTGGGAACGCCAGGAGAAGCTGGTGGGTGTAGGACAGTTACATCTGACTCCACATTAGGGGATCCAAGGGAAGAAGATGAAGCAACACGACGGAGGGGTTGTCATTCCTTTTCGGAGATAATACCCTCCGAAGAACGTAGAGGTACCACAGCAGCAAGTGGGCCCAACGATGGAGAGATGGCCAAGATTCCCGTAGTAGAGATCGAGGACTTGGAGACTGCTAACGAATCATCATCTGCTGGGGAGAAGCCTCTGGAACAACAGTAGCAGGGATCAAGGACGTCTGTGAAGCCGAACTTGGTATGGCCAGAGAAACTGATGTTGAGGGTGTTGTGTGGACTTCGGGCGGTATGGAAATAAGTGGCTTGGCAGATACATGTGGACAACGTGATTGGATGTGGCCATATGCCTTGCATTTAAAACAATGCAAGGCAGTAACGATATCGATCTGGAAAATCTGCTTCCCTACAACCACAGTGAGGTCAGTAGGGCAGTCAGCAATGGCATCTTCAGTAGGGAACAGGATCCTTGCTTGGTGACGCAGACCTAAGATGTTCCTGTCATCTGGGTCTGTTGGTGCGGAAGACAGAGTGGAAATGGGACCAACTACTTTTCTACAAAGGGAAAGGGCCGCCATTAAGTAATGGTCCTTGATTTCTGGTGGTACAAGATAGCACGTAACAAGTACGGGGCGCTGCGTGAGCGGGATTCCTAGTAAGGTATGATCCCCAACATGCAGTCCGTCAGATAAGACGCGCTCCACAAACTCTGGCTTCGCAAAATAGATGAGAACAGTCCTAGGTTTCCTCGCCATATGGGTGATCACTCCCTTAGGGAGGATTTGGCGTACGGCTAAGGAGTATTTCTTAAGGCTGGTGTCCGGGAGGGCATCAAAACATATGCCAAGTTTCTGTGTGGGTAAAACCTCTTGCCCAGCAGCTGACGTTTTGCGGAATTTCGATGCATAATTTCTTGTTGTCTCTAGTGACAATCATATCAAGAGGCATTGTACATAGATTCTTCGCTGTAGAGGAAGATGAACTGGTACCCTTTACAACGGAAGCATAAGGTAGAGTTGCCGTAGGAATGGGCGGAGATGGGGAAGGTCGAGACGCAGTGCTAGCAGCAGCAAATGAAGTACCAGAGGCAACGGATACTGAAGACGTTAATGACGTCACTGTGGTGGACAATGTCGGGAAATCAACATCCATAGAGTTGGAAGAAGAGGTGGTAATATCAAATAACGCGGCTTGGAAACCAGCTGCGTGTGGTAGTAACGATGACCTAACGTGGTCAGGCGGGGGTGGAGCTTTGCTATCAAGTTTCATACCTGGCCTATCAGATGCGGTCGCCGCCATTTGCAATGGCTGGCCTGCTAAACCCGACCCTGGGCAAAGCCAGGACGGAAAAAGAGTTAGTACAAGTAAAGTTTTACTTACAGGGCGTCAAGGTCGGACTCAATCGACACAGGAGACGTTCACAGCACAGGAGATACACAAAATGACGGCACACACACAAAATAACACCAATAAACGCAGGTCAAACACGGAGCACAGGTCAACACAACCTTTACAAAGCCATCGCTTAGACCACTGTGTCACCGGGACCGCGAAGAAGTTTTTCAATCGGGTTTTTAATAACGCAGATATTGCTGTAAACTGAATCCTGGGCTTACGCACTCTGTTTGCAGACTTGTGCTTTAAGAAAACTTTGAATTTATATGAGAAACATTTCGCAGCGGAAAAGCTCTCCAATAAAGAAAGAATATTTCAGATTGGATTCTTCAAAGCAGAATAATGGACAAATATAAGATATGCATCTACGTCCACTGGTGGGAAAACCATGCATTATTTTAGGAAGGAAGTATTCTCACAAGGTTTTTTGAAGTGAACGGTATCGGTCCAAGAAAAATCAAATTTAGTCGAGATTTCAGGAGCTCAGATTTGGCTGCAAATACATCAGAAGCAGAAATTAACACTTATGTCCCCTGGTGGCCGAAGTATTCTTTACCAAATATTAGAAATTATATGAAAAACATTTTCCATCAGGAGCTGTGTGCGATAAAGGAAGATTTTTTTCAAATCGGAGCTTTAGAAGCAGAAATACGCAATTCACCTATGCGCTCCCTAGTGGAAAGTCTATGATTTACTTGGAAATTTTGAAATTACATGAAAAACATGTCCCACCGGAAACTTTATCTAATAAAGGAAGAATTTTTCAAATCGGACAATTGGAAGCAGAAATATTGATAAAAAAAAGATATACATCTACGCCTCCTGGCGGGGAAACCGTGAAATATATTAGGGGAAAAAATATTCCAAAAAGGTTTATCGAGGTGAGTGGCATTGAACCAAGAAAGAATTTTTTCAATCGAGATTTGAGAAGCTCAGATTTTATGGCAAATACATCAGAAGTAAAAATTAACACCTACGCCCACTGATGCCCTAAGTATTCTTTACCCAAAATTAGAAATATATGCAAAAGATTTTTCATCAAGAGGTGTCCGCTGAAGAATTTTTTTTTTTCAAAACGGAGTTTTAGAAGAACATATTTCAGGGGCATACGTAATTTACGTTTACGCCCCCTAGCGGAAAATCTATGCGTAACTTGAAAATGTTACTATACGTAAAATACTTTTCGAGATAAATGGAATCGAAAGAAAAAATACTTTTTTCAAGCGGATGTTTAGAAGCAAATATATGGAATAAAATGTATTTTGAATTCGACATCATCTGCATTTACGCCCTCTAGCGGTGAAATTGTACATCGTGAAAAACAAAACAAAATAAATCATCATTCGCATATTTCAAGCTTCCCAATGCAAAAAGAATTTTTCAAATGAGACAAATAGTTGCAGAGATATGGTGTCTACAGGCCGACGGACGGACAAACCGATAACATAAGCATGATCTTTTTTTACAAAAGGCGTGCTAAAAAGCGTGATGCTTCGTCCACATATTTTCTGGAATTAGTGAGAATTTCTTCTTCTACGCGGAGTTTCTTCAAGCGTGGTTTGCCGGCTGATCCGAAAACCAACCATTCCATCCCAGCGCTTTCTCAAGGAGGGAGGTATATGCAACGTAATAACGAGGTGGAACACATGTCAAGACGGAAAGCAGTAGTGGTAGGCCCCTGCTGGGGTAGCTTAATTGGGCGAGCATTCGGCTCCATTAGCTCTCATAGCTTATTGGGTTAGCATTGGTCTCCATTAGCTATCATAGCTTAATCGGGTTAGCATTGGGCTTCATTAGCTCTCATAGCTTAATTGAGTTTGCATTAGGCTCCGGAGAAGAAATATGCGGATTCGAGCTTCGCAACAGGAAAATTTAAGTTTCAGGAGGTCTTAGCTAAATCAAGAATTACCTCTAAAAAAAGAAATTATCCCCAGTCCGTTTCAGGCATTCGGGCAAGGCCCGTCTCAGCATTTATAAGTGGTGTGCTTGTCTTGGGTCATGAGTGGTGTGCTTGTCTTACGGAACTGTTCCTCTTCCTCCTGTGAAACCATTGTCCCGGAATTATGAATTGCCGACTGTTTATAGGTGCTCATGGTTGTCGTTAAATCCCTCTACAAATATCCCTGAATGTATCATGAAATACTTAGCCTTTCCTTTAAAAATATTAAAACTGTGTGACTTAGGTGGCAATATTATATAGCACAGGGGTTCCCAAACGTTTTAAGACCGCACAGCTCTTCACGTGTCCCATTTTATGTGCGACGCCCCTGTATCCAAAATTAAAAGAAAAATTGCCCAAATTCTAGTTTGTAGTACTTTTTTGAAAGAAACTAGTCATTTACGTTTTTAGCTTGTATTCTTTTTAATATAAAAATACTAAATTGGAATAAAATTACTGAACTGAATAAGAAGAAACTGATAGAATATGCATATTTTCATAATCGAAACACTCCTCATTTGGCTTTCACATTTTTACAGTTATTTTAGAAACTACCAAACACAAGTAGGTCTTAATGGAACATCATAAGTATGTCTTACCAAAACACCGAATCTGGCGATATTGTTCGATACAGATACGCGGATAACCTTCTCAACGTTAACTTTGCATCTATATCTGGATTTTATTACCGACACAGCTAAAAATCCTATCTCGCAAAGGAAGAATGTGGCAAAATGGTGAATTACTCTCACGGCTTTCGTATTTAATTCTGGGTTACTCCTTTGCCACACTGTTCCAAAACTGTGGCAGAGTTCCGGAAGAGAATATCATTTTCAGTGTGGAGTCTGAAGAATTGTCTATTAACTGTTCCTGCTCAGCAGTAGCGAAGGTTGATAGTGGATCTATTGCAAACGGGTCTGTAACCCACTTTTGTTTATTTGTCCGTGAAGGAAAATATTTGTCAAAGTGAATGCTGAGTTGACATAGATGCTCCAAAATCACAGATTTCGCTTTCGTATTTAATAACAACTCGTTTTCTTGTATACACTTGTGTGACGTAGGAAAACATTCGAAATCACCTGATTTCGTATTGTCCTTCCACAGAAGTAGCTTTCTTTTGGTAGCCAGAATATTGTCGAACAGCTGTATTATGTGCGATTCTCTGTCCTGGAGGCTCACATTCAGAGAATTCAGCCTAAAATGATGTATTTTCTTTTTTCTTTAAGATTCCTTCTTACGATTCACTCTTTAAAATATGTCTTGAAAATTTGCAGGTTGCGTTTCAATGTACATCATAAGTTTTAGATTTTTCTTATAGTCGCAACGACCCGGACTAAGATCGGCGACGGCCTGCGGGGGCGTCACGACGTACAGATTGGGATTTATAGAAATCTCTATAACCCAAATAAGCACCCACATGTTTTTATTATCAGGGTTGCATGGATCTGATTGAGGCCCTGACATCTTTTACTTTGAAAGTGTCTATTTGCTCTACATAAGGATTTTTTTTCACGTACGAAAGCCTTCCATAAAGCGAAACCTTGATATTTCATCAACCTTGACGAAAAATTTAGGAAATAAAGAAAACTCTAATGGTGCCAAATTTAACATTGACCTATTAAAAGCAACCAAGCAACAGATCATTTGTTGCGAGTGACCTGGTTCCTTTGCTTCACGAGGCAAAATTTCAGCCGTTAATGGCGTCCAATTTGGGTCTCCCTCGTTTAAACTGGTTTTATGCTGCCTTAAGCATGGTATTAAATTATGAATAAACTGTAAGAATTGAAATATAAGCATAAAGTATACACTCCTACAATCACTTTCAGTCTTTATATTCTAAAAAATCAGCTATTGCTATGTAGGGTTCGTCACTAACAGCCATTATTGTAAGATCCGACCGCGTATGATTTACAAACATATGGCTATATTAATAATTTAATGAGAACTGTTATTTACAGAGTCAAAAAAAGGATTTTCCAAAGCAAGTTTCCACTTAATGAGTTAACGAATAAGTCAGACGATCAATGATAATTTGTTGAGTTAAAGGAATTTGACAATGCATATTTTGATTACAACTGTCTTAATTTGTAAGAAATTGTTATTCTTTTTAATTTCATGTATAGGTTTCTATATATTAACACTCTGCCATTATGAAAGCGACTGAATACAATACAAAATGATATAAGAAAAAATGGAATTGATATATTTTGAAAACAATCAGTTTCCATCAATTTTCTTCTGTTTATTTGGCTTCTAAAAGAGATGCACACAAACACACGGATCTAATACTTAAAGCTCATCGCATTATTTCCTTACGTCTGATTTCCTCAAGGTGAGCATTTTTATTTTTACCTTTCCGTGATATTTATTGAAATTAGCTGTTCCGTGTTGTTTCATGAAATTCGCTTTAATTTGACTATTCTGAAAGAATGCTACATATGTTGTTATTTCTTTTTACGTGCTTATATATTTGGTTTTATAGCTGACATTCAATTCACGTGGCATCTCAGGATTAAGCAAACTAATTATTCCAAATGAAAAGGCATTTTTTTATTTGATTGTAGTCAATTATGATTTTGTAATACAGTTTAAAACGTGGTAATTGGGCTGAGTACCAGAAAAACGTATTACTGCATCTTTTGAAAATATTTTTTGAGAATAATGAAAGTGTGTCGGGAAATAAAAATACCAATTGGAAAGATAACTGAAAAGCATTTTATCATAAAATTAAATAATATTTATAAAATCCCATGCAATACTAAAACAGATTCAATCATCGATGGAAAGGAGAATTGCTACAAAAATAATACGAGACCTCATGGACCCGCAGTATTCGTTTTGAAAACTCAGGAGCTAGGTTAGAAAGTGGTTAGAGTTTTAATTCAAAATAATACGAGAACTCATGGTCCCGCAGCATTCGTTTTGAAAACTCAGGAGCAAGGCTAGAAAGTGGTTAGAGCATTTAACCCTTTAAGCGGCTGATGTTCCAGAACCAAATGGTGTCCAAAATTTTCTGCGCATCTTAAACAGAAATAGTTACATATAGCGGCCGGGTTTTACGAAAGCTGGTTGTTTTCACGGCAAAACAATTCCTTCCCTTTCACCCTTTAACGGCCAGAGACCTGTCACTGGTGGAAGTGCCCTCTTCTAGTATTTCTTTTTCTGCTCCGTGACCCAACACACGACAGGGAATCTATGACCCAAAACATGGTGATCCAAGAAACGATGCTATTCCACCTGACACGAATATCATGCCACTGGGTATCAACAATTTACTCAAACATGTTCTCTCTCTTTTGTCGAGTTTGCCGCCATTGTTATAGCTCTTTTAGCAGATGAACAGTCAGAAAGAATTAGTGTTGATAATCCGGCTAAATTATCAGTTTAAATAACAAAGATAAAGGAAAAGCAACGATTTTTAGTGCTCAGGTTTACATTCCAACCGCGTTCAGCCCACATTTAAAAAGAGAACACATTCATTCGAGCTTATTTCAGCCCATTTTGTTAACTTCGAGTTAATTCGTTCCAGCCAGTTAAAGGGTTAATTCAAAATAATACGAGACCTCGTGGACCCGCAGCATTCATTTTGCAAACTCAGGAGAAGTATGTCTAGCCCAATGAATTTTGTTTCTTTTGCGCCATGTGGACGGCCAGGTACGTGTTTTTCGCTTACCTGGATGATTGTGGGCACCAGGAGGAAGCTTAGGACAAAAAGAAGTCGGTGGGTGAAGTATAGTGTTATGGGCAATGTTCTTCTGGGAAACCTTGGATCTTGTCGTTCATGGGCAGGAAAGTATGACGCCTACCACCTACCTAAACTTTACTGTAGACTGGATACATCCTTTTTGATGGCTACGGTATTACACTCTAGGAGTGTCTTTCTTCAGCTGTAATATATACGTCATGCCACATTTGCCCGGATTGTCCAAGAATGGTTCGCAACCATGACGAATAGTCCCAGTTATTACTTTGGCCTCAAAATACCCCAGACACCAGTCCAATAGAACATCTGTGGTATGTGCTGAAACAGATAATCCTATCAGTGGGGGCTCAAGCACGAAATTTACAAGAGTTAAAGGATCTGCTGGTGACTCGTTGGTACCAGATACAACAAGGCACGTTTAGACATTTTGTAGCGTCCATTCTCGCCGCGTAAGAACTGTTTTGGCGGGGTTTGGTCCATTTCACCGAAAACCACTTGACCGAAGGGTCACTTCACCGAAAAGTTCATTTCATCGAAAGGTCGTTTCATCGAAAAGTTCATTTCACCGAAAGTTTATTTCACCGAAACGTTCATTTCACCGAAAGGTCATTTCACCGAAAAGTTCACTTCATCGAAAGTTTATTTCATCGAAAAGTTCATTTCGCCGAAAGGTCGTTTTGCCGAAAAGTTCACTTCACCGAAAGATCACTTTGTCGAATGTTCACTTCATCGAAATATCGTTTTAACCAGCTGCTAATTTCGATCGAAAGGTAATATTATTCGAATTTGAAACTCAAATTTATTTACAAATTTTGAAGATGACAATCCGATTTTTGGCGTAAATGTGACAAGGATGGTAAGTCAGATAACATCCGAAAACTTGAAAATTTTCATCGTCCCGCTCCGGGACGATGAAAATTTTCAAGTTTTCGGATGTTATCTGACTTACCATCCTTGTCACATTTACGCCAAAAATCGGATTGTCATCTTCAAAATTTGTATTATATGGCGTAATCCCGTATTTCTTTCATGATCAAATTTATTTATTTATTTTCGTGAGATGCAACCTAATGTCGATCTCATTAACATATTTGTCTCCTAATACCTCAAATATTAGTACTACTCTATAATCGTGTATTTCAGTAAAATCTCACGTGTGGAACATTTGCCCATATTTAATCTTATGAAGACTAAATTACATAGGTTTTTATATATATTGAACTAATTTAGCGCACTAAGTCTAAAGTCGAATCCGAAGTCTGCAGGTAGAGTCTCACATTGAATCTTTAGATGATATGGACCGTTATTAAACTAGCCTTTTTTTTTCTTTTTAAATTGAAGGTTTAACGACCACCGTGAGCAACTCAAAGGGATATAAGCAGTCTTCCGTTCCTAATTTAGCGCACTGGTTCCAGGAAAATGAGAGAGCCAGTGCCGTAAGAAAAACACAACATCCACGACTAACGGGATTCGAACCCGGAACACTTCACAGACTAATGATCATAAGCCAGTGCTTAGAATACTGCGCCACCTGGGCGGCGAACTCCCTTTACACTAAGATGTGATATTATTTGTTTTAATTATTACCATGTCCCTACGGGTGTAAGAGAAGCGGCCACAAGAATTTAAAGGGGACGTATAAAAATTGCGTTTTTGACCGCTTCGTGGCCACGAATCCCTGAGGTTGGTTATCTGAGTCATATAAAGTTTCCGTAATTTCGTCGTTTTTTAATTGCGATAATTAATGTAATCCTTTATGAAAAATGTTTATGATCTGCAACTGAACAAACTATTTCAGGGTTTACAATCTTACAAATTACAAGTCTGCAAATTATCTGAGGGCATGTGCTGACTCAGTAACCTGTCCGGGGGGAGGGGGCGGCATGTGGAGGTCCAACATCGTATTAGGCAGGTTGTCATAATCTTTTGGCTCGTCGGTGTATCCAATGTTTTGTGATATCTCTGCTCCTAATCATATACTATTCCATACGAGAACCTTTTCGATTTTGCATAATGCGCAGTTGTCTGCGAAATTTCCAAAGTATAAATTTGTTTTTTGACGGGGTATGAACAAGGACAAGACAGTAATCTATCTTGTCCTTGTTCATTTTTGTTTTTTGATTTACTTCCAAATGCTTTTCAATGCCATCTGGTATTTTTAATTAAAATCGAACTGATATATTTTCCACGTTTCTGATATATGCAAGCAGGGGCGATATTAAACGACCCAACCAGGCGTAGGATTTTAGTCATGCGGTTCACGATGAATAAATACGGATGTATAGGGAAACAATTCATAAATACCCACGTGAAATATTTTATGTTAGATTCTGGATGAAAGAGAAATGTTGAATTATCCTTTTAAAAAGGAATCACGAAGTGAGCAAATCTTCATAGCAACTTAATGATGAAACAATTCTAAATATCCGCTCATAATCAGAGTTGGAAACGGGTCCAAAACTTTGGACCCAACCTGGACGTCACATAATTGGAGCCGACCCTGACCTCTCCCGGGCAATCTGCTTTGGACTATACATTCGATACTCAATTTATAATTATACATAATTATATATAATTATATATATATATAATTATACATACTTTCTGAAGGACCCTACATATAATATTATACATACTTTCTGAAGGACCCTACATATAATACATACTTCAGAAATGTATGGAAAAAAATTAATTTTGTATTTTTGTTGATCTCACCCTCTTATTTCGTGACAATATATATAATGATAATTTGTGTAAAATGTCGGTAAAATGGGTTTATATTTAGAGATCGCGCAACCGCATTGAAATTTCGTAATATACTTTTTTTATTAGAGGTCTAACGTCCACCGTAGGCAACTCGATGGGCTATAAGCAGTGGCCCGTCCCTAATTTAGGGCCACTGGTTCCAGGGAAGGAAGAGAGCCAATGGCGTAAGACAAACACAACAAGCATGCCTCACCGGGATTCGAAAACGGACCTTTTTCGGACGAATGATCAGAAGCCATAGCTTAGACCACTGCGCCACGGGCAGCTCCGTAATATGTACAAGAATGTGTAAGGATGCGTAATGAATTATAATGTTACTTTACATCTTTTTATATCTATAAAAACCCAAAATATATATTACAGAAAAAAATATCAAAGACGAACCAAGTACATAAAATATATAATATCTCACTCCTCAGTTCTGATTTTTAATTTTTAAGTGTACTTTTCTTACAATCTTGGTACTTTATTCGATGCTCCTGAGCTACTTGAAGAAGACACTGTTTCTGCTCTTCGTTTTTTGCGATAGCCTTAGCAAATGCTTCGATAAGGGTCGCACGTCGCTCCGAGTTGTCTTTCACAACTCACAGTTTCTTTGCTATTTCGAAGCCGCGCTGGTAGCTATCTTGAATTTCCCAATGCTCAGGATCGATTTGTAGAAACTCCCTGTTGATGCATAATTGGGTGAAAAACATGTCGGTGTTTTTTGTCACAAGTCGGATGACATCTTAGTCGTCAGTTCGTCAATTTTCTCTTTTTGTAGTCTTGCGCGCTTCAGTGGTTCATCCTCACCATCTCGTTCATAAAGGGCTTTTACCATCTTTCGCTTTTCCTCAGCCGAAACATCCGAATCGAAGAAAGCCAATGCTACGATATACTCGGTAGGATACCAAAAATGTCGTAACAGTTTGTGGACCGTCACGTTTGATATATCTGTGGTTTCTTCTTTGTATGATACAAAACGCTGAAGAAGTGTCAGGTCATTTCTCGGTATTTGCAAAGAAAGAAGTGCTGTGAACCAAGCTTTTAGATATTCTTTCACAACGAAAATACAGATGTCACGAAGACCTTTACTTAATCGTGCTGTCAGTTTGAACTGGTTGCGAAACATCCACATCTTGAAGCTATAAATAACCTTCGACATCCATCTGACATGATAGATCGATCCTGGAGCACGAAAGCGCACACCACGATGAGATGTTCCTTCAAGAAAATTGACAGCAAGCTCCAGCGTCTCTCTGTAGTAATCCTCTCGTGCATGGTACATCAGAAGTTGTCTTTGTGCAAATTCCATTACTGATCGCATGTCGATCTGAATGGCTGCCAGCATCTCAGCATTCTTCACTCTGGGTTCAAACTTACACTGTTAAAAATTGGCACTTAGAAATAAGCAAAATGTACTCAGTTTTGAGTACATTCTGGGCTTATAATAGCTCCGAGTACTTGTGTCTCATTTTTTAAAAATACATGTACTCATTTTTGAGTACATGCGGGGAATCAATTATGAATACATGTGATATTTCTAATTTTAAATATATGCAGTAATTTTTGAGTACATATACACTGAAGTGCCAGAAAAACTGGTACAGACGGGCTTATGCAAAATACATAGCAACGACACCTATGCGCGTAATCGGTTGCGTTCGTCAGTGCGTATATAAAGCGAAAGACATCCTTGCCAGCTGTCAGAGCTGTTTTCGGCATGAGAATGACAAGTAATAACAATTTAAGCAATTTTCCACGCGGTGTCATACTTGGCTCTCGTGAGATGGGCCATAGTATTTCGGAGGTAGAAACGAAATTCGGATTTTCAAGGCTGACCATTGCAAGGGTGTACCGTGACTACAGAATTCCGGCAAAACTTCCAACCTACGATACCAGTGTGGCCATAAAAAGACATTGGGTGAACGTGACCATCGTCGGCTGTCAAGAATCGTTTCACGCAATAGGCGTGCAACACTCTCGCAGGTATCATCGGAATTCAATGCTGGAGCTTAAACAAGCATCAGAGTCCGGACTGTGCAACGTACCCTGCACGATATGGGCTTTGGGAGCCGAAGTCTAACTCGAGTCCCCTTGATGGGTGCACGACACAGAGCCATATGCCTCGCTTGGGCACAGCAACACCGCCACTGGACACTTGATAATTGGAAACAAGTAGCCTGGTCTAACGATTCGCGTTTCCAACTGTATCGGACAGATTGGAGGATTCGCGTGTGGCTCAAACCCCATGAAGCCACGGATCCCGCCTGTCAACAGAGAACTGTACCGGAGGTGGGGTGTGCGTAATGGTATGGGGTGTGTTTAGATGGACTTCACTGGGACCCCTGGTACGTCTATAAACGTCTGTGAAAGGCCAACGCTAAGTGCGCATCTTTCTGACGAGGTACACCCGTTCATGTCCTGCATTCATGCTGATTGGTTGGGCATGTTCCAACAGGATAATGCACCTCCACACAAGTGTCGGTACGCCACATTATGATAAGAGGAGCATTCATCTGAGTTTGGGGTGTTGCCATTCCCACCCAAGTCCCCACATCTGAGCGTAATAGAACACATTTGGGATGCCATGCAACACTTTATCGAACACAGAAATCCGAGACCTCGGAATACACCCAAATTGTGGAACGCTCTGCAGGAAGTATGGTGTGCATTGCCTACAGCATATTTCCAGAAGCTAGTGGAGTCCATGCCCAGTCGTATTTCTGCAGTCCTGCGGTACCGTGGGGGACCTACCAAGAATTAGACTGGTGTACCAGTTTTTCTGGCACTTCAAATATATGTACTAAACAAAATCCATATATTTCAAATATATGTCCTCTAACTTCATTTAGTTTCTGTGCTCTTTCGGGCAGGGCACAGAAACTGAAGTAAGTTAGAGCGACTCTAGCAGTTCTAACAGCTTAGTTTGTAAGTGAGAGCATACTAGATGGCGCCACCATAAGAATTTGCACATAGTAGGCAGAAAAAAATCACGGGGGTAGGAACATTTTTCGGGGGTATTCCTACCCGGGGGCCGTCACTTAACCTTCAGCGATTGTTAGAAATTCATATTACCAGGCTCGGTTTGAACCTGAGCTCCCTCCATCAGTAGTCTGAATCTCTAACTACTAAGCAATCCTCGGCTCGACTTTAAATTTGTAATACGTGTACTCCATACATACTCATTTAATCATAGAAACAACTGGAAGTATATTATTCGATTGCACATCTGGGATAATATACATACGCATTGTCATATTCTGGGCAAATGGACATCACAATTTTATGAGAAATAGTGATGAAGCGACAGTATATTATTTATGAGACTGACAGAAATATAGTTGTTAATGTAAAAACGTACACAAAGATACTTTATGTATAATTAAATTACTTGTGATTAGTGACTGTGTTGTACTAATTATTTATGTGTGTCACTTTACACATTTATTAAACAATTTCTCTTGAAATCTGTAATATCTAAAATAAAGTAACACGAGATTATATTTATATTTATTGACGCAGTTATTTGTAGGTGAGTATGGTTACTTAAATTTGAGCACGTCAGGTATTCGTAACGATACGATTGTACTTAAAAAAAAACAAGAAGGTTCAGGTTCTCATTTTTAAGTAGATTTTTTTAACAGTGTAGAGTGGTCAATCTTTGACCATAACTGTTGAAAACGTTTAAAAAGCAGTATACTAGGTCAACTTATTATACTGCTTTTACACTACCACTACTATCTTCATCAATTCGTCGCTGGTTACATTGCGTGTGGAATTATTTCCAACATGACAGTTGACCCGTATTAGCACTGGTGGACGTCCGCTGCTCTTCTCGTTTGATTCTTAGCATCTCTGCCTTTTTTCAACTCTGACTTCTTTTTTAGCAAGAGTTATGTCGGTTTCCATCATACAACCCCGTCGACCTTTTTCTCGTTGTCCAAGAAGGAATTATCTGTTCTCGCTGATTGTAATCATGCTCATGGCATCAGCATGTGCAATATCGAACAAATTATCAAATTTATCAACGAAAGCTGTTTCATTACGACGCTGAGTTTCACTCGTTCGTTTGCTACTTTTCTTTAGTCGGCTCCACTTATCGAAAAAAATTTTACAGCTTGGCAATTGAATTTTGTTTATCACGAGTGGGAATGCGGGCCTTTGACCAAAAAAATGCAATTTCTCTTACCACAGCTCGTAATCTCTCGCAAATAGCATTGCTCAGTGTTTTATGGTGGTAAGAAAATGAACTTAGAACTTGTCAATTAAATGGGAGTTTACTCCCTTTAATTTCACTCTCTTCTGGCGTTCCTAACAGGTAAATTATCGTATTATCGTATCGCGTCTTGTATGTCGGTACACAGGGCGATCGGCAGCTGTCATCTTTATACCCAGTCTCAAAACAATAAAAAAACTGCAATAACATATAAGGCTGGCAGGATAAACTCACACCGCAAAAACAATAGAGCACTAGCAGTGCACGGCAAGCACAATTATTCGGCGAGCGCCACCTAGCGGCGCACGATTGCACTCACGATACGCAGGTAATTAGAAAGTCAGGACAAGCGGAGAAGATATTATTTCTTTAACTGACCCGACACTGTTTAACTAGTGCAGATGTTAAACTTCTGACATTATACCCTTTCGACAGCATTATTATTTAAGGTAATGGCATCATACATTATCCTTCATCTGTCCATTATGCTAATTTGCCATAGAAATTCGATGGTGTTGCGCGATGGAACTCTCTAAGCCCAACGACCTACGTGTACCTGTAGCTTAATTAATTTATAACAACACTCTTGGTCTGGAAGCACTTTGTTCACATAAGTACAGAAAGCTTTGCTATTTAATTTCAGAGAAAACTCCCAAAATACACTATATTGACAAAATTCACCGGACACCTAGAAGAGAAACACAACATAGCGTTTATTGACATACATTAATACGGTGTCGGTCCACCTTTGGCCTTAATGCATGCACTGACCCTTCGAGACATGCTTTCGACAAGGTTTTGGAACACAGCGATAGCTATGCGCTTCCATTCAGTACATAATGCTGCCGCTAACTGTAGATTAGTAGTAGGCCTTGGTTCCAAATTCTTATGCGGCGCTCTAATTCATCCCATAGGTGCTCTATGAGATTACGATCAGGCCTCTGTGCTGGCCAGTCCACACACGATACGGAATTATCGTTAAACCACGCCGTGACAATCCTTGCTTTATGGCTCGGTGCATTATCCTGCTGGTACCAACAAGGCTTGGTTCCACAGTATTACGACAGAGTTGGTAGGGCATAATTGTCCAGAGTATCGAGGTAGACCTGCTGGTTAACCGGTTTGTCCACGATAACCAATGGGCAGGGACCATACCACAAAAAACACCCCCACACGAGTAAACTGCCAGCTCCAAACGTGGCTGCCGCCATACCCACACACGGCCATCAGACTGATGGGTCATGTATCTGGATTCATCAGTCCATAGGACCCGTTTCCATTGATATACGGTCCACGAAAAATGTTATTTACACCATGCTAAACGACGAGTAGCATTCCGAGTGGAGATAAAAGGCTCATGAGCAGCCGCACGACCACGGTAACCCATGGAATGAAGTTCTCTGTGAATGGTACGTGCACATACCGAAATTTCAGCACTTTCACTCACCTGTACACTGAGGTCTTGTGCAGTGCTCCGTCGATTCGCTGTTACGACTCTCCTGAGGCTTCGACGTCCTCTATCCAGGGCTACTCTAGCCCTGTGCTCTATCACTGATTTTCTTTGGTCTGCTGATATATTTTGCTGCTTCAGGCCCGCCATATGTCTTCTACTTTTTCAGTACATCCAAAACAGTTGACTTGGGTATGTTTAAACGCCTCTCGGTTTCCTTATGGACAACCCACTAATATAACACCCAACAATCTTTCCTTTCTCAAAGTCAGTTCCTCCCGCCGCGACATTTTCACTCAACCTCACAGCGCGATATGATGGCTGTCAGCTGCAGGCTTCTTTTTATACCGTTTGCAGCTGTACCGCGCATCTTAACAACGCAGCGGATCCGTTCATTTGCTTTTGAAAGGGGTGTCCGGTGACTTTTGTCAATATAGTGTATAAATAGAATGACGCTTTTTCTCAAAAAATAATTCTTCAGACAGGAATAAAGCTCAAATTAAGTTAACGAGTTGTTATTTATTAGCGTAAAAATAATTACTCCTTTGTATAAAATCCATAGAAGATGAATGCGTTCATTTGCAAATCCTGATAGAAATTTGATGTATCAAGCAAAGGCGAAACTTGCTGTTATCAAACGTTACCATTGGAAACATATTCAAATAAGTAATTTTGTTTTACAAAAATAAGAAACAGCAAATACACTGTTTGTTACGTATGAAAGCACTCATTCCATGTTGACTGTTGAAAGATATCACGCGACAGTCTGACTCATGAAGGAACATATTCCATCCTAAAAGCACACGTTACCGCTTTCTCTCGCTGGTGATGAAACACAGCAAGCTTTATGGACTGCGCCTACGCGCAAATTAGAAGGGAAATAGAAAAGACGAGCGACAGAAGTATACACTCTATTTTCTGAATGTCATCAGTACAGCTAGTGTCGTGATACAGAATTTTTCAGGTTGTGAAAGATCTTTTTGTTTTCTTATATTTCAGTTCTTTCCTCGATCTTGTTTTCGACGTTACCTACCGCATGTAGACAAAGGTTTTATTATTACTTAGCGGATTATTTTTATTTATTTCTATCCTCAAGCTGTGATTAACACAATCAGAATGAACCGTAGATCTGCGTTCACCCCTTTGAATACTAGTGTTTAGACTTAGTGTGCCACTGTCGTTACAGGTTTGATGAATCCTCAGCTTTCTGACAGACATTATAATGAGAAAAAGAAATGGCTGAAAAAGGAAGACCCACTCCTTCGCTAAAATCATTAAGAATAATCTAAAACTGCAGACAGCCGCTTTTCTGGAACTTTAGTGTTTCGTGGCTATTTGGCTTCAAAAAGCGAACAGATTTTACTTTTGGCGGCAACTTCCATATTTCCAGAAACAAACGCTTGTACGGTAAATGGTGTGCACTGTTTACACAGTTTCAGAAAAATTACGCTCTGAAATATGTCTCCGAAGTTTTAATTTCGTAGCTGATTTGATTCAGTTTGGAAAAACATATCAAGTAATATTTTGTTTGAGCTTAGCGTTTAAGAAAAACACAAACAAAGTCGTAATACATAACCGGTATTTTGTCATCACCCAAATCGACGCAATCTTCTGTCTAGACAAACAAGATTGGTTATACAAATGCTAATACTATGGTGTAGCCGAAGATTCTGTGAATAAAAGTAACTAGTTATTTTAATAATGCGCAGTTACAATAAAGGCTTACGGCACTATTCCCTATTTACATTAAAAAATAATTTTTATGTTCTGTTTTTTTGAAGGAAATTATGGAAATCCCTCTTTCTGCGATTCTGTTTTGGAGAATTTCCCTGCAAAGGTGCACTGCCATATTGATGTGAAAAATAAGAATAAAGTAATGCCTCTCTCATTTCGTTTTCGTTTCTTTATCCATTTTCAGATTCTTTGAGTGGAAAATGATCACCTCCGTTTTGGTGTAAAAAATATGTGGTTGTGCTCTGTACTGTTCAGAGACAACATTTTGGGAAATAAAAGTGGAGATTCATTATTATGTGTTTGATCTAAATTATGGCATTATGTTGTTACGCCTTTGTTATTAATGACGGCATATGGTTGTCATGCGTTTGTTATTAATTATGCCATTTTCTGCTTTTGCGAATTTTATTAACTATGTCATTTTGTTTTTATGGGTTTGTTATTAATTGTGGCATTTTCTTGTTATGTGTTTGTTATTAATCCTGGCATTTTGTTGTTATTCGATTATAATTAAATACGGCATTTTGTTGTTGTGCGTTTGTTATCATTTACGGTATTTTGTTGTTTGTGTATGTTATTACTTATGATATTTGTTTTTATTCGTTTGTTATAATTTATGACATTTGTTTTTAGCCGTTTGTTATAGTGTATGACATTTTTTTTAGCCGTTTGTTAGAACTTATGACATTTGTTTTTATTCGTTTGTTATTAAGTTGCATTTTGATGTTATGTGTTTAAATATATGCGTTTTCATTACTTATGGCATTTTGCTTTTAAGCGTTTTTTATTAATCATATCATATTTTTGTTATAAATTATGGCATTTGTTTTTATGCGTTTGTTCGTATTCATGACATTTTGTTTTTATTCGTCTCCTATTATTTATAGCATTTTGTTGCTGTGCATTTTTTATTTATTATGGTATTTTGTTGTTCATTATAGCATTCGTTCTTATGCGTTTGTTACTAATTATGGCGTTTTGTTATTATGCGTTTGTTATTAATTATGATATTTTGATTTTATGTGTTTGTTATTAAATATATTATTTTATTCTTATGCGGTTGTTATTACCTATGGCCTTTTTATGCGTGTGTTATTAATTATTGTATTTTGTTTGCATGCGTTTGTTATTAATTACGGCATTTTGTTCTTATGCGTTACTTCATAAAGTCAGGTATTGCCACTGGTGTGAAATAAAAATAATGACCTAAAATTTTTCCACGTATGGTAGTGTTTTTTTTAAATAAGAACTCTTTTTAAATGTGGATGTATGATGAAACCCCAATTGATTCACTAAATTTAACTGCGCTTATTTTATATTTCCAGTTCCACGTTTGTCCTTGCGGTCCAAGAACTGCTCAGTGTTTGTGGTTAAATTGCTTAAGTTTTTCTTTTACGCTCACAAGGATTTAGCACTTCAGATGTGAACGAAGAAAGAGATAGTTACGGTTTCTTTCTTTCTTTGCTTCAGAAGTTTCCTGTTAGTCGGAGAATCCGAGAGGGAAAAAAAAAGAAACGATATCTTTGTTTAAGCTTACTACCATTCTTTTTCCGCGCTCTTAAGATAAAGCATCATTTTAGTTCTTTAAGATTGTATCTCGGTTTCCGCTGTTGAAAACCCCAAATTTATTTTTATCTGAATATTCTACGTGCGGAAGTACAGAATGGAATACAGGTAAAGGTTCGTGAATGTATTGGTGAACTTGCTCTTTTTCTGGAGGATTATTCTTTTTCCCTTATGTCGTTTTCAGGAAAATATTTGGTTGGCTTCTTTATCCGAAATTCTGCCTCATTTGGTAATATTTTTTTTTAGTAAAACGAAATGCACTCATCGCTAAGAACAATTGCTGCACCCAGAAAGAAGTAACCGACAGGAACGAAACTTGGTGGGTAGGTTTCATATCGTGAGACATGTAAATAATTCAAGTACTACGCTCGGCCGTGCATGTAACGCAAGCAAGGAGGGGTCATAGCACTATGCCTGCATGACCGGCTATATAAGGTCGTCCCGTTGCACGTGCTTGCCATTCAGACTCGTGCTGTTGTGTTGGCTGCATCCTTTGCATGTTAAGTATGCCTCGAAGAAAACTTCGGAAGTAAATCCAGTAGATGGAGGAGCCGAGAGGGCCCACATACTCCGACTACGAGAAGCAAGATGGTCTTCTCGCCGTATTGGGTGCCATTCCGATCATGCAGATATCTCCATAGCACACTGTTGGCAGCAGTGGATAGAACAAAGCACGCAGCAGCGACAAGGATCGTCTGTGGGACCTAGACGAACCACGAAGAGAGAGGACAACGGATTGTCCGACATGCACGAAGTGACTCAACAGCCACGATTGTTGATATTCAGCGAGCATTGGTGCCCTCCACGCATTGTCCGATTAGTGCCAGCATCGTTGGCAGACGGCTGCACGACGTAGGACTACACGCACGCAGACCGTTACGATGACTGCCCTTAGCACCATTGCATCGTCTCCAAAGACTGCAGTGGTGTCGTGCCAGACTGTTAAGGAGCCACTCAGCAGCGGGTGATCTTTAGTGACGAGTCCCGCTTTTGTCTTGGAGGATACGACCAACAAATCCATGTGTGGAGGCACCGTGGTTAGCTCCAAGATGGACGGTTTGTTTTCGAGCGTCACAGGTCCAGAAGGCCTGATATCATGGTGTGGGGTGTGATTGCCTACAATGCCAGATCACCTTTGGTGTTCATTACAGACACTTTGACAGCCCAACGTTACATTAATGAGGTCCTGCAACTAGTGGCCCTACCTTTTCTGAACACTCACTCCGGTGTGATTTTCCAACAGGACAACGCTCGTCCGCATACTGCTTTTGTCTCGAAAGCTGGCTTTCAAAGCACTGACACTCTGCCATAGCCAGCCACATCGCCAGACCTATCGCCGATTGAAAATGTGTGGGACTTACTATCCACACTCCAGCACGATCTGCAGGAACTGAGTGAGAAGATACAAACCACATGGGGTGGCGTATCACAGGACACCATTAGGAACCTGTAAAACTCCATGCCGAGACGTCTGGCATGCTGTTTTAGCAAATATGGGGGCCCAACGCCATTACTGAGAAACACTACTTTATGGCGTGTAGCTCTATACATATTGCCCATATCAGTCTCAATGTTTAATCATTTATATTTCCTGGTCACCTTTACCTTCCTTCCGAATAGAATTGCAATCTTACACGTCCTTCTGGGTGCAACTTTTTTTGATGATCTCGCTTTATAAATTCTGGGCATCAGTTACTTCAAGGAGACCGAATGAAAATCATTGATTTCAATTTTTATTGACATATATTGATGTCATGTTTAGAGCAGTACACCTTTACAAAGCCTTGTCCTCTTGGGAGATAAATTCGTTCCGATTGTTCAGAGGAATGACCACATGCACGATTTAATCAAAAATATCATGACACTTGTCTATCCCCAAACTCCCTGTAATGGGAAAAAAATTAATATCCAGTTGGTCCACCCTTTGCGGTTATCACAGCCTCCACTCTTCTGGTAAAGCTTCCCATCACTAATTTTGGAACTGTGCTGCGCGAATTGTCTTCCATTCTGCCATAACAGCAGTAGTCAGATCGGCCAGGTATATCGAGTGGTTCTGCCTGGCTCACAGCAAATGCTCAAATTTATTCAAGCATTGGGCCGAGATCGGGGATCTGTGCAGGCGAGCCAAATTCTTCCACGCCCTGTGACGCACATGATATAAAGGCAGATAGCAGTGAGGGCACATGTCCGGGTAGCTCAGTTGGGAGAACGACTTACACCGGAGTGAGGGCACGCGTCTTCCATGCCCGGCGCAGACAAACCTGTAAGTTATATTGGCGCCCGAACTTCCAGGATGACCCGGCTGTTAAGTTTCTCGCAATGATGTGATGTTCTTTCCACACTGCGAGACAGGAAAGATGAGAATCCTTTCTTCAGTGCTTCGAAAAAGTAAATCAGTGTAGTGTTACGTTCCACACACTAAATTATCTGGGATTTCTCCAATGCACGTTCTTCATGGGATGACTGCCTACAGCGTCACATGGTCCCGGCTGACCCGAGGGCCATGCCCCCAGCCCTCTTTCGGGGTGGGGTGGGAATATGTGACGTGCCTTCACCGCTGGACGCACATGAGATGAGGATAGATAGCAGTGAGAGCACATGTCCGCGTTGCTCAGTTGGGAGAGCGAATTACTCCGGAGTGAGGGGACCCGGATTCGATGGGCGCGAGGACAAGCCTTTTACGTTATAACCCAATTCCTTAAAAAAATCCTGCACGGACCTAGCTTTGTGGACGGCTGCATTGCCCTTTTGGTAAAGGAATGGGCCTTCACGCAACTTTTGCTAAAATTCTGTCAGCACAGAACTGAAAAGCTATTATATTATAGGCTGCAGCGCTAAGATTCCTGGGCACTGGAATTAAGGGCCCAGCCCAATTAATGAAAAGTAGACCCAGAGCATGATGCTTCTTTCACCAAACGTCACAGCTGACACAACACTGTCGGGTAGGTAACATTCACCAGGCATCATGCACACGCAGGCTCATCCTTCGGGCTGTGATTCGGTGTAGCGTGATTCATCACTCCAATGCAATGTATCTCCACTGCATCAAAGTCCACTGTCTTCGAGCTTTAACACCACTCCAACCAACGCTTGGCTTTGATATTGCTGATGTTTTCATCTCTCGGCGAACCGTTATGGTGCTGGGTTTGCTTTCAGAGGCATTTTGAAACTCGGTGGTAAATGGTAGGAAGTTTAGAACCGGTTGGAGCCGGATTTAAACATTCTTAGGCCCTAAACAAAGTTCAAATTAGAAGTCCCTTTTATTAGCAAATCAAATTGGCTGAAATGCATATCGGAATGTGATAAAATAAAGAGCATAGTACACTGCTGTGACAATTGCTAAAGACGGATCATAAACTGCTATATAGCGCATAAAAAAGTAAGTGTGGCTGGATGCCAAGTGAAATAAAATAATGTCAGAATTCCAGGACATTACAAGAAAGACAATTTATGGTGCTCTGAAATATAGAAGGCTTTCGAACGTGTTCAAGAGACAAACAGGCCATTTTGTGCAGAATACGTAAACGCGAAAAAAATGCAATTACCGTCCTCAGGCGTTCCGGCGTAAGATGTCAATACGGGATAGGGCCACCATGGAGGGCGATGCAAGATTCCACACGTCGTGTCATGCTTTGCACAACATTATCAAGCAGCTGTTGGGGTAATTTATCCCATTCCTCTGTCAGTGCACGGATGAGGGTGTCCTTGTTTATTGGAGGGCATTGGCGACCAGCAATACTCCTCCCCAAAGCATCCCACACATTTTCAATGGGATTCAGATCTGGAGAACGTGCTGGCCATACGAGGCGTTCAATATCCTCGCTCTCAAGACACTCCTGGACAGCAACTGTTTGATGACATGTTGCGTTGTCGTCCATGAAAATGAATCTATCACCGACAGGGCCACGGAACATGCGAACATGAGGTAACAGAACATCATTAATGTATCGTTGGCCAGTCATAGTCCCAGTTGGAAGCACATAGAGGGAACGTACGACCATTGGTCATGATGCCAGCCCATACCATGACACTACATGTTGGATATCGGTCCCTTTCCTGTATGTTTGCTGGACAATATGCAGAACCACTATCACGCCAGATCAGTTGTCGTCGACAATCTGACGATAGACTGTATCTATTCTCATCTGAGAAGAGGACAGCAGACCAGTCGTTATCAGTCCAATTGCGATGTTGATGGCACCATTGCAAACGGGCGGTACGGTGACGTCTGGACAATGGGATGCACACAACAGGACGGCGGGCGTTTAGTCCTCCTTCTTGCAAACATCTGGCGACAGTTTTTCTGGAGATCCGCTTGCCAGTAGCAGCCATAAACTGATTTGCTACCTTACTATCTGTGCTGCGCCGGTGCCTTTTTGTTGATAGCACTATGTACCGATCTTCTGCAGGTGTCGTACTGCGAACACTACCTCCCCCGTGACGTTTACTACACTTTCCATTTGTTTGAAATGATTTCCAAAGCCTTGAAACAACACTGTGGCTGACGTCGAACTCGCTGGCAACATCTGTTATTTTTCGCCCTTCTTCAATCTTGCCAATAATACCGCCAGGCGTAAAATCATCTAGGTGATGTCGGGTAGACATACTGAAAATTGCAAGTTCGTCAATTGATTCTTTCCCTTTCAACTTTGCGTTTGAACAACAACGGTCAATACGCGTCAAATCCTTTGTATCTCTTATCAGCGCTATGACGTCACGAACAAGTTCGGCAATCCAAATTTGCATACGCACAACACGTCGTCTTACTGTATCCCGCACTTATGCTAATTTCCACATTTTCCTGCCTTCCATTTTATGGTTGATATCGTTACTATTGTCATCCGTCCTTAGGAATTGTCCGGCAGTGTAGTATGGTCGCAATTTTAAACTACTTTATTCCATGCTTTCGTTTTGGAAAAAATGTCGATTATGTCATCATAATTGAGAGAATTTGTTAAGCCTGATTCTATAAACATAGATGAGACAACTTTTCTTGCCCTAATGAATTTCTTAAATAATATTTTACCTTCTTCAAAACTGAAAAGGAACTTTCGCCGCCGGCATTCGTTACCGGCGTTGTCAAAACATTTTTCAATATTGTTTCGACATTTGGAAATGTTGATCGCAGTCCATCGTTAAGGAATTGATATTTTATATATCCGTGCGATTGCTGACAAGCTCTTCCTTAACGTAATTCAAAAACTGAAAAATGTCGGCTTGAAACTGGTTTATATCAATATCCTGTTTATATGTCTTCATCAGTTGTAAAGCAGATATCCGTACTTTGGCACTTGTAATTTGAATGTTGAAAAAAACACAGCAAACATGCCTAATCAGGCTTAATAGACTTTTACTCTACGGTGAATTTTAGAGACTAACGTGTCACATATAGTGTAAGCGGATCTGGGTCAGATCCTGACAGGCACTATCCCGACAAGCCAAAATCCCGACATATCCACTATCCCGACAAGCCAAAATCCCGACATATCCACTATCCCGACACTACCGACAGCCGAAATCCCGACTACCAAAAATCCAGACACATCCACCATTCCAACACTACCAAAATCCCGACAATCCAAAGTCCTGAAAGTGAAACACCTGATGAGCTCGGGATCTGGAAAACTGGCTCCTGGCATTTTGCCTCCCACATTTCGCCCCGAGCACATTTCGCCTCCCACATTTCGCCCCGAGCACATTTCGCCCTCAGTAGATAATGAGTAGGATACAAATACGTAAATACGATTTTGAAAATATTGGACTATTCTGTCTATTCTAGCAGAAATCGCAGCATACTTCTTGTTTATTTGATTGCCAGAATTACCGGCAATTAGTTGTGTAATTTCGAAATTGTGCAGAACTTGTTGTTTTTTTAAAGAATCAATGAATCGGTAAATATCTGGAGAATAAAGTAGCACAAGTTTCCTGAAATCCCCTGTGGCACCCCTTCACGCCGTTGTTGGTACGTTGCTAATCATTCAGTGTTCGTGTGTAAATATTCCACAATGCGATGGGAAAAATTGGTAATTGCTGGCCTCTCCGTTGTCTTTCTTCCAATATACATGTATCTTCGAAGTAGTTTGCAATCCCCATAGCTTCAATGAGGAAGTCATCAGCTTCAACTAAATCTTCAAATGCTTGAATAACGTTAGCAGGAGAAATAAATGCCAATGCCGGAATCATTCGGATCCAACGAGCAAATTCATGGTCTTGTTTGTATGGGGGATTTTAAACCTTCATTCTGTTCGTTTAAGTGAATCATTTTTAGGAAGTAATGCCGTGAAATTGGCATGAGCCTCTGCAATTATAGACGCAACACTTTTCTGTGGCCGTTCGTTCGTGGTATGTAGCTTGAGCTGCATGGTTATGTTTAGTTACGACTTTCACAACTGGGCCTTCCAAACCCACTGTCCAAACACGCCCTTTGCAGGTGGAATGCTTTTCACAAACCCAGATTCCATGTGTTCATCTACAGTTCACTTTGAAATCATGTAAATGTGGTTGTCATCATCTACCAATTTTCTTTTCCCTCTTATTGACAGAACACTTTTTGCCATTGTACACACAGGATTAATCAATCAAGATGCAAAAATAATATGCAGATATTGCACTGCCTGCGACGCTCAGCTACGTTTACGTGGTGCACCGCCGATAATGAAGCAGCGAATACACGTGTTTAGTTAATAAGTACAGAAAGAAAGCTTTCCACTGCGCCAGGAAATGTGACGATAGCCAGATGCAGGATCATGATCATATGTAGAAGATTTTAGGAAGGGAGTGTCTGACCACAGGTCTTAAACAACCCTTAGAAATGGGAAACTAGGAGATTTGGGCTAGAGCGCCCCATAGGAAAGTGACATGGAAGCGAAGTAGAAAGGGGGAGGAAGACGCCCTTATTTATTACCGGGGTGCCAGTACCCGGGGTCCGACGGCTTAACGTGCCCATCCGACGAACAGCGGATATTTAGTGGATCTAACGTTCGTACCTGCTGGGATCGAACCTGAGGCCCTTTCCGTGGCAGTCACGAACGTTGCCCACTCCGCCACCCGCGGCCCCAGATGCAGAAACTTTTATTGTTTGAATTTTAACAAATTCAGAATAAAATTCACTTGTTACTGAAAAGACTCCTATAAGATTAGTCGCTGTTCCCTGGCCCCCATGTCCGTCACTAAACACGTGACTAACGCTCTTGTGGTCGAGTATTTATTCTTTCCATTGTGAAAGGATTAACAGTTCCAGTTAATCCTTTCACAATGGAAAGAGAACCCTGAAGACATACAAAAGGGGATGAATTAGTTTAAAAGCTATATGACAATTTGTACACGAATGTAATTTTGAAAATTTGTTCGGAAAAGTTATCTATCGGAAGTTCAGTTCGAGTAATCGATATAGTTTAACATTGAATCTCCACTAAAAGGGCTGGGACTTCAACAAAAATTCGATTATTTTTATAATTATCTACAGGGGGACGGGAAATGTGCCGAAGGCGAAATGTTCTGGGGGCGAAATGCGAGGGGCCACTTTTCCGTAAATCGAGTTATTAAACTATTAGAACTATCAAGAGTAAACTCCGTATTTAGCAGTTTTGTGAAATAATACTATAAAGCAGTACATTTCACCTTCTCTTGAAGATAATCGATAGTTATTGTAAGTTAATGAAGAAATCTCAAGTTCGAAACCATTCTGTTGCCTCGAAAAATCAAGATGACAAAAAACAAATTTAATTTTTGATGTCCTCCTACAGACAAATTAAATGACTAAATCTCCGGCATTAATGGAAAAAAATCACCTCACCGCGCAATTAGTTTTACTTTGAACGGAAGTGCGATTCCGAAGACATTCTGGCTCAGTGGTTAAGACGCACGGTTTATAACCCACACTACTTCAGTTCGAGCCCAATCACTGCCGCGCAGGGGTTCTCTAGCGCAAGGACGAAAAAATTGAGCGTACTCGATTTTCCAAAATTTCTGTATAAATACGGAAAAACTTCAAACGGACTTTTTAGATATAAACGGAATTATCAACTATGGAAAATCTATAAAAAGATGGAAGTTAGAAAACTTGGAAACTTTTAAAAACGAAAATTTTGTTAAAAGACTGACGCTTACCGGTGCAGGTTATTTTGAGAAATTTTCAGTGAATTCACAGCACTTATTTTTTACAGTGCAAACACAACGCACATCAACACATATCTCAGTTATATAATACGTACTGTCAATTCACATAGACATCCCACAATCGTCAATCTCTTTCGTTATATCAACTTCGCCACAATCTACTCCTAATATTTCTACCATTTCTATTCTATTCTATTTGCATCCGATGCTTACTATTTATTTTTTAACTCACTGTCAGCCTTGCCAAAATGTACAAGCCGTTAACGGAAGTAATGTGCTGTGCAGTAAGAAAATGTTTGAAGAAGAATTTACGAAATTTACAAGAACTCAAAAGAAATGTCAAACAGCGGTATACTTTGAAACTGCGATGAGATTGAATTTATAAATTTCGTTTTCTTCTTCCTTTTTCATTAAAAAATTTGAACGAATTCAGGACAAAAAGGAATCACTCGAGATTTGGGGAATTTTAATTTTGGGTTGCCTTTTTTTGTTCTAATCGTATATACCGCACTGACGAACAATAAACGCAGATCGTGGTGCAAAAGATATTTTGATCTGCCTAGTGTCCTGCACGCATCCAAAGTTTCACAGCTCTATGTTTTAAAGTTGTAGCTACTTTTTTCTGACACACATTCTCTTTTACATTTGAAGCTCTACAATCTTGTTAAAATAACAGTTAGTTACGCATCTTCAGAGTTGCCTTTGTGCACGAAAAATTTGAATTCTCCAAGTCTTAGAAAGTTAGTTTGGATGAGCGCACACACTCACACATATTTCCTTCGTTACTGTACATAGATCAATTAGAATGATAACAGATCTAAGACAAAAAAAATTTTGATTTTCGTACTAATTGAATTTGCGTGACATCTATTTTTGTTCAAGTATTATGATATCAGTATTTAAATTTCATCAGCTAAAGCGTTTATGCGATGATGTGTGTAACCACTAAATATTTAAAATTTCTCATTATTAATAAGATGCATGCGACATATTAAAACTTTACAGTAATTGATTGCGCTGTAGTAAAAGATTCAACACACAACAAACGAACGTCTTTCGTGGAACCGACGTCTCACTAATCGCCTTAACATCGCTTTTGAGAGGATAAGGGGAAATTGCAATTCCCTTGTTTTGTAAACCATCTTTAAAGGGTACAAGATCTTGAAAGTTAATTTGGAAAAACACTTAGAGGACGAAGAGTAAAAATCATTTCACCGTGTCCTCGAATTTTCTCCCTCATTATCGACAAAGGGAAAACCACAAAAGAACTAAATGTGGCAACAGAGCGACACGAGAAGAAAAGAAAAGATTATCTACTAATGGGAGTGCTCATCGAAGGAAATGACTTTGCTGCCGCCGGCATTAGACCCCATTAGAGCGCAAACGTACTTCTCCGGAGTTATTCCATTCGCTGCGATCATTAATCTGTGTAACTTCCTTTTTCTTCCCAAGTTGTTTTACTTGGCCCTGACATCACCATGCTGGTAAACAGCGTATCACTCATGCTTGCATAGTGTTTCTCAAAAAAATGTTTCGCAGACATCTTCCGAATCGAGATATGAGACACGAAATATATGTTTCCAGTAACGACAGTTTTGTACTTCGAGATCTTCCCAAAAAAACTGGAACCTTATTAGCTATGTGAATAGTTTATTGTTCCTTTGATGAGTATAGTAAGAAGTAAAGCTAAGGGTCTGTAAAACTTTAATTAGATTTTAAATCGTTGTAGTTGTAAGGCATAAAAATTTGGGGACAGGTTGCACCAAAAAGTGGTGCTACACCAGCTGCACGATTTTATGATTAAAGATACACCATTATGTGTGCAAACAAAACCCAACTATATGGTGTAACCTTACACCACTTTAGTGGGTAAGGTTGCACCATAATATGATGCAATCTTACACCACCAAATGTAAGGTTTCATCATTTTATAGTGAAACCTTACTCCATAATATGGTGCAAAGTTGCACCACTTGTTGGTGTAACTTTAGCGAAATGTAGTGCAACTAGTGTAGTTCCACTTATTTAAGTGTAGTCTTATTAAGTGTAGTCTTTTTACATCACTGCTTTATGGATAAAATATTTTGAAAACAGGGTTTCTGTGCACAGTTCGAAAAAGTTTGTGTTTACTTCATCAATTTAGGAATATAATATTCATTTTTTTCTTTTTTTAAATTTTTGCTCGCATATTCGGAAGATTTTAATCTTCATTGCTTTTGTTGGCACATATAAACCCAATTTCAAGATTAATATACACTGTGCTAATTAATGCCGCAATTTGAGCCTGTTATACTACATTTGAAGCTACTTCGATGTGAACAACTTCCTCAGAAAACTAAAATTGTATAGTCGTTCACGTGGCTAGGCACATATATAACATCAGAAAGTTCAACGTGGAAATAATTATATCAGAAACACCAGATGTATTGTATATGTACTACAAAAATTATTTTCGTGACTTACGTTATTAACTTGAGTGAACATTTTAAAAATTTTCAAACTCGCACTCACTGCGACAACAAAACCAACATGGCGACACAGCACAATATCAGCCCCCCCCCCCCTTCGGATGACTTGATGACGAAGACGCATGCCACGTTTTCTTCACTGCACCAAAATGTGGTGCAAGATAATGCTGCTTAGGCTGCATTTGGCGATTTGCACGAAAACGTGGTGCAGGTCAAACGTTTTCATGCACCACTTTATGGTGCAAGTGTGAAAATCGCCCCAGATCATGGTGTAAGTGTCAAATGCTGCACGATATTGTGGTGCAATATTGAACTAAAATTTTTAACAGTGTAACTGTAAGACTTACTTTTACTTAAATAGTTACGTTGCTTCAGCTATGAACTTTGTCTCTGAGCTTGTGAATACAAATACGAGGGTCATTTCAAAAGCTTTGCACACTGTGGGTTATCTCTTTAAAAACGAATTTATTTCACAACATATCCTTACAGGCCTTCGAAGTAATCTCCATGTTTCTTTATGACAGAGGCCCAACGTTTGAGCAAGTCTTGTATTCCAGTCAGGACACCTCCATTGTTGATGCGTAGGATTACACGGGTCACCTCATTAGAAACATCCTGAATGGTACTGAATCGTTTCGCGGAGTGGCTTCTTCAGTTTTGGGAACAAGTCAGTCTGATGGGCTCATGTGGGGATTGTATGGCGCGTGGGGAAGCAATTCCCACTCATACTTTTCCGGAATGTCTCTTACTGTACGGACTATATGCGGTCTCGCGTTTTTATGCAAAACGATGTCACCAGCTTCGAGCATATCGTGCCTTCTTTGGCGAATCTTTGGGAGAAAAACAGTTTGCAGAAGCCTTCTGTAGTACTCCGCTGTTACAGTGCTCCCCTCGGGCACTGTGTCTGTTGCTATCACTCCAACCTTGTCATTGGCCATAATCATCATTAGCTTAACCCTTCGATTGTAGCCGGCGGAATTTTTTCTGGAGAGATGATTCTGGATGTTTCCACTGAGCGGACTGTGATTTCAGTTCTGGTTCAAAATCTCATATCCAGGTTTCGTCTATAGCAACAAATCTGTCCCAAAACTGCTCACTTTCTGTCTCGTACCGGTGAAGCAATTCTTCTGCGATCCATTTGGGAACTGCTTGCTGCTCTTCATTCAGATTATGCGGAACCCATTTGGCAGCAACTCTTCTCTTCTGGGATTTTTCAGTTAGGATTTTGGAAACCGAAGCGAAAGACATGTTTACTTCATACGCAATCTCTTCGTCGATATTCTTCCAAAATACTGTTGACGATAACCGCAGAAGTGTGTCGTCGTCCGTTGCATCTAATGGCTGGCCGCTTCTTGGGTCGTCTTCGATGCTTTCCTACCTTGCCGGAAACGAGAATCCCACCGCCACACTGTGCTACGATCCACTACACTAACCCCACCCAGAAACTTTACCCAAAGCTTTTTGAATTTCGGTAAGGGATTTTTCTCACAAAGTTTCAATTTCAATGTAGGATCGCTGGCGCTACACGAAATCTGACCTGACTTACTTTCTTCTTCCATTTCTAGGCAGAATTTTCCTGAACAGGAACAAATCAGCCAGCAAACGTTCTTAATCCATCGACCAAATCCAGTTCATAATTTTTCATGCTGGTTCCTCGGTAGTGTTTTTTTCCGAGTATCTGCCGTCATTCATTTGTTTTGCAATATTCCTGTCTCAATGTTGAATGCTGAATATCGCTGATGAATTTGAACTTTGTATCTACGTGCGTTTTGTGAGCACTCTTTCTCACATTCTTTTTTATTTTCTGCATGATGCATGGATCTTGATACAATGGTTAATAATACATCATTTCAAAGTCCGAACTAATATATTCTTCTCCCTTGTCTGCTATTATTGCACCAGGCTTGATTTTGAATGTGTTGCTTCTGACTGTAGCATATTGTGTGGCATCATTCTATTGCTCATTAGAATACCATATGCGAATTTGCCAAAGTCTTAAATGAAAGTTATAAAGCATCTTATCCCTCCAGGTGTGAGGCTACTGTCTCCATAGGACCACGTATGTTTACATGAATTAGCTTATTAGCTCTAATAGCTTTTTTTTTTCGCTTTATGCACACTCTCCTTGAGATATAGTTTTTGTGTTAGCTTTTCTTTCATGCAGTATTCCCAATTGTATTTCTTTTGCATTCGGATATTTTTTATCATTTCACCATTTCCTTTCTTGCTGTCTCTCTAATGATGTTGGGATTTTGGTGTCCTAAATGCATATGCCATAGGTTTCTGCTATTTTTCTTTCTTTTCATATTGTTCAGAAAATTGGCTTTTTTTTTTACTTTTATATTGTTCACTTCCCCTTCATCTGTTCTGCATCGTAAACATTCTTTTCCCCTTCCAGCTGATTGCATTTTCCCTCATTGGCTGTTATAATGTCCTCTTTAGTATCTATATCAATTTCTGTGAAAAAAATTTCATTATTGGTCATATTGCTCCTGGAACCTCAGTCTATTGACCATTTTGAATTTTAATCCTTGGCTGGCATTTTTTTGAGTTTAAATGTAAACTCCTCTGTTTCTTGTTTGATTTCGAGTTCATTATTTGCGTTTGATTTAAATTTCTTGCTAGAAGTTTTAGCCTAATATCGAATTTGTGCATTTGAGTTCTTGTGTCTGTGAAACTTCTCTGAATTTTCATTCCTTTTTGCTTTTCCCCAATAATTTCATTTAATTTTTCATTTCATTTCATTTATTATTTCTGCTGTTACAGATTCGTGATGTATTTTTACACTATTATTTATCTGTTTTTATTACAACAGCAAGGAAGCTCCAGGAAAAGGCCTCACAGAGTCCTGACTTGGCCCCCGAGCTCCCTTAAATAATAATAGTAGATTTTGTTTTAGCGTGACTCATCTTATGGCAGTATGAGCAATGCTTTGATTTTTTCCCATTTCTATTTGATTTGTCACTTGTTTGAAATGCAATGCTAGAATTTCTGTTCGTTTCCATTTTTGTTGCCGTTTGTTATACTTATCGAAGACTTATTTCAAACGGATTGTAATGTCAGTTCATTCTCGTGTTTTGCTTCAAGAGCTGTTGAAAGGGTATCATATGAAGATCGCAGACCACAGCTGCTAGATGTGGATCTTTTATTTCTTCACCTCTTGTTTTCAGTTGTTGTTTTTTTTTTTTTTTTTTTTTTTTGCAATTTCTGGTATCTGGTTGATGTGCATGTTTCCTCAGTCATTGCATCTTTTGCCATAGTTTTTTATAAACTGAGCCTACTGCTCAAATTTGTTCATTCATGTATGTGTTGAACTGCGTGCCACATATTTCATGTTACTGTTTCATTCATGACATTTACGATCTGTTCATCTGCCAAGAACACACAAAAAATTAGCGCGTTGACATGTGGCTGTTTGGTTTAAGTTTGCATGTTAGTTTCGTGACAAAATGAAGTTCACTGCTTGTTTTTGTTCTTACGGAAGCCTGTCCTGTTGAGGTGAAAGAGCAATCATGAATTTCTAAAGTGTTTCGACGTTTAGTTTGTTTATGAATGGCACAATACTTTGCCGTCAAGTTTCAACCCGCTCTCTACGTTTATAGCAACAGATCTCCAAAAAAATAAAATTAATATACAATGAAATAAAATGTTATTGTTGGTAGGCGTACATAAAACAGTTATAACTGCCCTTTTCTGTCAGTGCGATTCTACAAAATGCAATTCAATGATCAGATATATAACCCAAGAATATATTTCCGAAACAAATGTTTCCTTCTGGATTTCCTTTTTTTTCTCATCCCTCATTGTGAGATATTGTCATCAGAGATTTATTTTACATATAGATATTGAACTTTTTCTTATGTCGCTTGACAAAACAATGGTTTCAATAAAGGTAGAAGAGGCAATATTGCATCTGCGTGGGTATGGAATTAGTTAGGGCAGACGGGACGTAGTCTCGTGAAAATTGAGCTGCTAAGAAAGCGAAGAAGAGAGAAGAGTAAAATGAGATACAGTGGCTGTGTAAATAACAACATGGAAGAGATAAATTAAAACACAAATGACAGAACACAAGACAGCACCGCGCGGATCACCTAACCGTGTGACTAACCAAGTATCGGGAAATCAGAAAGAGGTGATAAAAATAATAAGATATTCTTGATTACTCAGCTACATCAATTTGGTCCACGACTGCTAGAAAATGGAGGACATTCCTGTGGCAGAGTGTTCAGAGGCAGAGGTTAATGGCTAATCGTTAGAGACGATCCCGGATCCGAATCAAATATGTGGCATGTTTGGTGGTTGGTTTGTGTTACGGAGCTAGTTCTGTTCGCGCCTTAAAACCAGTCGCAATAAATTTAAAAAGGGTGACATTCTGTAGCCTTAGCCTTTAAAACACGAAACAATAAGAAACTAACAAACAACCAAACAAAAATCAGTGAAGGAAGAAAAATTGTGAATCGTTGGGAAATGTTGCCTCTGATGTGTAATTCTAATTTAACCTTCCTCCATTACAGTTTATGTAAATTGTTACTTTTTGGTTAGAATTTCGTTTTAGTTACTTCTCAGTTTACGTACATTTCGTTGCTTCTAAGTTAGAATTCCCTTCCGAACGGTACATTACTTGCTTGAATATCCTTCTACGTTTTAGCAACACAGACAGTGGCCCCAAGTATAAATAAGAACTACTTTGAGAGTCAAGAATGGAGAGATTGCAGGTGATTGCAAAGATTGTGAAGATGGTACTGATTGTGTGCTGAGCGTAATGATATGA
The DNA here is from genome assembly GCA_039090855.1 of Macrothele yani. Lineage (NCBI taxonomy): Eukaryota > Metazoa > Arthropoda > Arachnida > Araneae > Macrothelidae > Macrothele > Macrothele yani. Next base: position 99,445,592 of record CM077011.1, read on the forward strand.
TCTTAGATAAATTGCCATTGTAACTTGTTACTAAGAAAGTCAGCGGATTATATCGAAGTGCTGTACAACAGTGGTTCTCAATCTTTTTGCATTCGCGGACCCGCTAAACGTTGAGGGAAACTTTTACGGACCGGCGAAGCCGCAACGAAACCTTTCGGCTATTTTTGAGCATTTAATCTCGTAATATGCTGTATTATAATGATCACTGGTGCAATCCATAATTTATATACCAGATTATTCTATGTCACCTACTTACAGCTAATAAAATTTAATCCGTTAATATTCTTTAATGATTGATAAATGCAATCCATAATCAATATATCACAATATTCTGCTTAGAGTTAATATCATTTTTCTGGGACCAATGAGACATCTATTTGTGCTGCTTGGCGATAATCTTCTGGAGCCGTGGTTCCAGTGTCGTTTCTGCAATGCGTAACACAGCGTTAATGTCCATTACGTTCCTGTGCTTTCTTTTGATTGCCGAAACAGGCCAAAACGTTTTCTTGCAATAAATGCGTGGTCAAAAAAGTTATCAATATTTTTAGAGCTTCGTCGTTCAGACTTGGATATTCTTTCTCCATAATACTGAAAACTGAGTCAGAGATTTAGATCTGAATACCAGACTGGAATCAGAAGGAAGTTCAAAAAAAGGTTCCTTTTGCTGGTGAGTTAGCCTGCAGGGGTTCAGATCTTCTGTGAAGAGATTAGCGATCCAAGCTTCCTTTAAACTTACGCGGCAGGTGTTAAAAAAATTTAGATCTAGGTTTCCTCTTATTTTAACTCCGTTTCGATTCAAAAGAAAAAAATTATAAAATTCACTCGTTTTTCTCGGACCGGCAGAAAAACCTCGCGGTCCGGCAGGAAATATCTCGCGGACCGACAGAAAGAATCTCACGGACCGGCAAAAAAAACCTCGCGGACAGCCAGAAAAAAACTTCGCGGACCGGCGGTTGGGAAGCATTGCTGTAGACTATTATTCAAGTTTACAGAATCAACAACTGCGAGTTCGACAAATAGATTTCAATAAAGCATTTCGACATTTTACCTAAGTTGTTTCAATAATGTTAACACTGAAAGAAATACGGGATTACGCCATATAATACAAAAATGTTAACACTGCCGATTTATTTAGTTTGTTAGGATAAGCTGCTATATTGCGTATTCAAAACACAATGTTTTGAGGACAACAACTTCAAAACATTAATTCCTTTTAGGCCATGTTATCGTCTACAGAGAAATTTCAGTAAAAACATACTGTATAAACATGACAGCATCTGAAGTGGCAACTTGGTACGCAATTCGAACAATCTCAAGTTTTTGCGTAAAAAATGGGTTGTGTAGAAGAAAAGAGTAGCTGCAGCCAAATTGGGCAAAATAATAGGAGGTATTTAGTTATGCCAGCGGGAATGTGTCACTCTGAAAAATCAGCGACTCTCACAAAGAGGAAGGATGTTCAGTGCTGAGGAAAAGAGTGCAAGATGAAGAAAAGTGCTGACAGAAAATAAGAAATATAAGCTTAAAAAGGACGGCACTTAGAAGCCTCAAGACATGAAAAACAGTTGAAGTCGCAACTTAAGCTTTGGAATTCTTCAGGGAATAAAGTTAAAAGGTTATGCTTGTTTCACAAGAAATTATCACAATCAAAGCGTTAGAGTATCCCTGAGTCTCAAGTATTGCATTACAGCGTACTCACCGTCAGAGAGATATGCAAAAATGAATGGAAAAATAAGAGAAAAGAGAACTGCTCTAATACGTTCCTTGGAAATTTAACAACGGCCTTCAGAACATAAAGCTACCATCCAAAAGGCAAATGCAGTAGGAAACTTGCAAGCATCACAATGGCGTACGGACAGCTCTTTTGTTGTAACCCCAGTAGCTTAATTTTATATTTTGGCATTGAATTACGGTCCCAACCTCTTGAAAGACGGGAAAGTTAATTCATGCAAACTTAAAGGTAAAGTACAGGCTATTGAGGAATAACTTGTATTTATAGGGTGCTAAAAATCACAGGTGGAAGAGATAAGAAACAAAAATTATTTTTAACAAATCTCTGGAATTATCATTCCCAACAAGAACAAAGTATCAGCGCACCTGCATGAAATGGTCAACCGGTCGTAATAAGTTGTCCAAAGTAAATTGTGGTCAAGTTTGACGTTGTAATGAACTCTTGCGTTTTCGCCACATGGTTGGCTCTGCTGATTGTATCTCGAGGACAAAAAAAATTGTGTTCTTTTACACTGTTTATGAAATATTCCTACGTTTTACGTACCTTATGCAAGCTAAGCATTGTTGCCTGCTTGGTTGCCGGAATACTGCATGTGTGACACCTAGATCGACCGGGATATTAAGAATTTATTAGCAGAAATCATTACCTGTCGTCACGCCCACATATGGGCGTGATGACTGCATCGACCCTTTAAGGCCTACGTTCGGCAAAATGCTGGCAAATATGTACAGGAATTTTCTTATATTTCTTCTGCAAAGCTTATGTCGATGCTAAGGTAGAGGAAGGTCTTGTCAACCGAGATGGAATTTCGGCGTTCCAGCTCATCTCACATTGGATTTAAATCGGATTTAATTGTATTGGATTTAAATCGGGACTTTTGACCGAGAATTAAAACGTTTGACGTTCTGTATGTCAGACCAGGCCTAGAAGGACCCTGTAGCACGGCAAGATGCTCGATCTTGCTGAAACAGACAGGAATCTTTTCCCAAGTACTTCCACAGGGTAGGTAGTACGGGCTATTCAGAATATGAGGCGTGTTCAATAAGAAATGCCTACGCACAAGTGTCTAGCGCATCACTTGTTTCCTAGCAACCAGTTAGGCGGCAAACGATTCCTTCAGTCATTGGCTTTAATGTACTGCATAAGAGAACCCCGTACATCTGTTTGTTCGTATTTGTGTTTAAAGTAGATGATTCATTTTCAACTGTGCGGACAGCTGTCGAAAAACGATCAATTATAGAGTTTTTAACCTATGGAAATGTACCTCCAAAGAAATTCACGCTAGATTATTGGCAATTCTGGAACTTTGGACATAAAAACGTTTCACCGTTGAGTAAAAAACTCAAAGTACAGTGGCGGAATGTCGGCCGTGAAGTATCAGCGGCGGAGTGGAAGGCACGTAATCTCAACTTGCGATTTGAACAGACAAAAAGTCGATGAGCTCGTCACGGAAAATTGAAAAATATCTCAGAGAAGCATAGAAGGTAAGCTTGTGACGTGCCTGCACCGCAGAACACACGTGAGATAAAGGCAGAGCGCAGTGAGAGCACATGTCTGCGTCAGTGCTGCAGATTTTTGAGCTCGTCTTTCATCGATTGGTTTGTGCTCTATCCTGGATTTTTAGTTCGTTATTTTGTATGTGTGCCATCCGTTAAGCTTTCGTGTCCCTATCTGTGTGCCTACCAAGCCGGTAAGTGCATAATTTATTCAGTAAACATAATTTTATTGTCTTGGCCAAGTCGGCCAAGACAGGGAATTCTTATCACCATTGCAAATAGCGGCTTCCGGCAAGAGTGAAGTCCCCGCCCTCGTTTCCGGAACTGATCCGCTCCTTTGCACAGCTCCCATTGGATCATCCATCACTAATGAGCAGCGCTCGCTATGCCCCTCCTCTCCTCAGCATTCTTCTGCTGCCCTCCCAGTTGATGCTGCGTCTTCTTCCGGAGCACCGAGCGGCGATTTTCTGTCCTCTCCGGAATCAGCAGATGCGCAATGAATGTATCGCACCCCGTTGCCGATCCACATTCATCGCAGCGTACTACTACCCTCACTTATGCTGCCGTCACCTCAGCTAAGTCTCCACCTTCTCCTCAGCCTCCTCCTTCTTCTTCTGCATGCCCATTTCAGGTGACACGTGATGCTCGCTCCAATCATGTTGATCTTCCGGTGGACTGTCCTCGTGGTCACGACTTCGTTAGTACTGTGGAGCGCGGAGTCGTTTTTCCAAGCCTACAGAATACTACACTCACTGCATACAGTGCCTCCCTTCACAAGACCGTTCCTCCTACTGCCATCACTCGCGTGAGCAGAAAGCCTGGCAAAGTCATTGCATATTTCACCACTGCTAAATATACTCTCAAGGTTCTGACTAATGGGATTTCCATTGGAGACCGTCACCTTCAGGCAGATCCTATTTCCCAGATGCCAGTCCTCGTTAGCTTTTCACTTGTACCACCAGAGGTGTCTAATGATCTACTGATTGCTGCTGTGAGTCCTTACGGTAAAATTGTTCGCTCAGTTCATACCTGTTCTTCATTTTCTGATGTGCCTGAAGATCGGTACCTGCTGGGCTTCCGTCGTAACTTTCGAATGGTCTGTCCACCAGATGAACATATGCTTCGTGTTCCACTTGTAGGCTATTTCTTGTTCGTTGTAGCACGCATCTCCGTCAAATAACCATCACTGTGGGCTCCATCTGCCCGATTTGCAAGGGGTACAGGGCAAATCGGGCTTTGCCTCACGCCCTTTGCCCTCATAATGCGTCGTCAGTCCCCAAGTCGACAGGACGACCTCCTCATCCTTCATTTCCACCTACAGCATCTGCGTCCCGTGCCTCCGATCAGCAGGAGTCGAATTATGAAGAAAGTCGTACTAAAGCCGTTGGTCGATCGATGTCTTCGGCTCAGCCAACGTCTTCTTGTTCCACTTCTATGCTTCCAATGCAACAACAATCTGCTTCCCGTGCCTCCGATCAGCAGGAGTCGACTTATAAAGAAAGTTGTACTAACGACGTTGGTCGACCTGTAACGTACCAGGAGATATGACGTACCTGCCAGAAGGACGCACACGACATAAAGGCAGATAGGAATCAGAATAAAATGTCCGCGTAGCTCAAATGGTAGAGCAACTTATTCCGGAATGAGTGGACCCGGGTTCGAATCCTGGCGCGGATAGAAATGACGGAGAAATTCACTTCGTTATAATGGCGCCCGAACTATCCGGATGACCCGACCGTTCACAATCTCGCAATGGTGTGATGTTATTTCCACACCGCGAGATAGGAAAAATAAGAGCAGCACTTCGAAAAAGAAAAAAAGAAAAGAAAAAAAAGAAAAATAAGGGGGAGATGATGTAACGTACCAGGAGATGTGACGTACCTGCCAGAAGGACGCACACGACATAAAGGCAGATAGGAATCAGAACAAAATGTCCGCGTAGCTCAAATGGTAGAGCAACTTATTCCGGAATGAGTGGACCCGGGTTCGAATCCTGGCGAGGATAGAAATGACGGAGAAATTCACTTCGTTATAGACCAATGTCTTCGGCTCAGCCAACGTTTTCTTATTCCACTTCTATGCTCCCAGCGCAACTACAATCTGGTGCTCTACCTGCCGGAGTCCCTCTGCTTTCTACACGGCTTTCAGCGGAAGATCCTCCACTCGCATTTGTGCCAGACCCATAACCGCACGAAGCGTCACCGTGCTCCTCGAAATCGCACGAAGAAGACGAAAACATCGCCCACCTTCCAATGTGGTCGTGATTGCTGAACTAGTTTTCTAGACACCTCTGATGGTTCTGTTGAATCTGAATCAGAAGTTTGCTCTGTTCCTCCACTCCCTCTTAAAGATTTTCTGTGTCTCCTGGAAGGTTCATTCCTCCCTCAGACACCAGTTCCAGGGGAAGTGTTAAACACTTTTCTTATTGGTCCACGACAGAACAAGATGTCTCGTAAATTCTTAGCACCGTACCAGGACCACCTTGCTGAGGCGATGGCGCAAATGGTGGCCATTCTTACGCACTTCCGAGACATGACCCCCATGACCTTTGGGGACTCTTCTTGCGCCAAGACCATCCGCAGCCGTCTTGATAAGCTTCGGCAGGCTGCTGATAATCTCATCCAACCACCATCAGATATATCTCTTCAAGGTAGCAACACTGAATAGTCGGGGCTTTTGTACCCCGTTGGCAAATTCTCTTGTACATGAAGACATCCATCCCCTCAACCCAGCTATCTACAGCTTCGATTCGTTGCTCTTTCCACCATCTATGTTCCAGGCGGAGGACGAACTCTGTTGTCAATTCTGAAACCGCCTTCTTGCCCTCCAACGTCTAGCGTTTGCTTCCGCCCGAGCTCATGTCCGTCTGGTATCCATGTCGGAGGTGGTTCACCGATATTTCAGACGCCCTCCGCCTCTTGCTTTGATCACCGTTGCATCGTCGGGATTTTCCTTGTGCTTTTCTCCGTGACTTTATGGTCCATTGCCATTTCCTGCGCACTGGACTCTTCCTCCACCACCGCATCATTTCACTCCTTGCCGACCTGGCAGATTTCAGCGTCAATCTGACTTTGTCTCCTCATACATACCTGATCTTAGAATCTTGTCAGTTCTTTACGTGTTTCTGCAGATTACTTGTTATTATTATTATTGTTGTCAGCATTATTCTCTACCAATGCATTTCTTTCTTCTCATGTTTTTCAACACATGTTATTATGCCTGCATTGGATTCTGTACATTTGCATCTTGTGTATATTTACATCCTGTTCGTGTTCTTGCACGATATTATGTTTTTAAGCACTTGCACTAGCTCTGCAATAATCTTTGATGTTCATTATATTATTTGTCATATATTTATGCACACTTATTTTCCACATTGCATGCTTTCACTGTACTTATGTACTTCTCTTTGACCTGTGCATATTTCTTGGAACCATGTAGTATTCGTTATGTCTTCCTGCTGCTAGTTTTCTTATCATTACTATTATCATGATTATTATTGCAGCCAGCATTACTTAGCACTCATGCAATCTTCTCTTATCAGATTTTTCTGCTTACGTTATTACGCTTACATTGGATTGTACATATGCATCTTGTATATATTACACCGTCTTTGTAATTCTGCACGATATCATGTATTTTCCGCGCATGTTCTGGTTATGCACTGTCCTCGCTGTTGATCATATTATTGCATATATCTTCCATACATCTCTTGGCTTTTGTTTCACTATATCTGTGTACATTGCAATGTTGTATCATGTACACTATGTCTTCAGAGTCGTCTTTGACGCATTTTCGTCCTATTTTTTTCTTATTGTCACTATTGTTATTCTTATTAGCTTTGATTCTTGTACATATACGTCTTGTAAATATCACGTTGCTTGGAATATCTGTACATATTTATCATTTGTTGCACATGCTCCAGACATGAGCTGTTCTACTTATTGTTGTACCACCTTTTATATATTGCACATACGCTTCTCGTACATATTACGGTCTCATTGTACATTTTACATCATTTGTCTACTTTTCTGGTACTATATTGTCCGTGCCCTCTGTATCCAGATTCCTTTCATTTGCTCTGAATAACAAGATTTGAAAACATGTCCGCGTAGCTCAGTTGGGAGAGCGACTTACTCCGGAGTGAGGAGACCCGGATTAGATGGCCGGTGCGGACAAACCTGTAAGTTATATTGCCTCCCGACCTTAGAGGAAGACCCGGCTGTTATGTTTCTCGCAATGATGTGCTGTTCTTTCCGCACGGCGAGACAGAGAAGATGGCAATCCCTTCTTCAGTGCTTCGATAAAATAAATCAGTGGGATGTTACGTTCCACACACCAAATTATTTAGGATTTCTCAAATGCACGTTCTTCATGGGATGACTGCCTACAGTGACTCATGGTCCCGGCCCTCCTTCGGGGTTATGGTGTGGGGAAGATATGACGTGCCTGCCCCGCAGGACGCACATGAGATAAAGGCAGATATCAATGAGAGCACATGTCCGCGTAGCTCAGTTGGGCGAGCGACTTACTCTGGAGTGAGGGGACCGGGATTCGATGCCCGGCGCAGACAAACCTGTACGTTATAAGCTGAACATTAGTTTAGGTTGTGTCAATCACATTATTGACATTTTAGGACAAAACAAAATGTGTGCTCGTTGGATACCGCGTCACCTAATGACTGAAACGAAGAAATTAAGAGTTGAAACACATGCAAAAGGTTGCTTGCTCGCCATGGAAAATATGGAAGTGATTTTCCCCAAAGTATTGTGCCTGGTGATGACAGTTGGGATTACCATTAGGATCCAGAAATGAAAAATCAATCGCTCGAATACCAACAGCCACCTTCTCTTCCAGCCAGAAAAATCAAAACTCAAATTTCTGCCGATAAGTGCATGTTTACTGTGTCCTGGAACTACAGATGCATCATTCATCAGGAGTACATTTATATGAACGATTATCAAGTCTGAGAGTTGAGTGCATATTTTTAAAAAGTTAAAGAAAAGGAGAATAAGCAGCGTGCGTGGGGAAAAAAAGCCAATGATTCTGCAACATGACAACGCCAAACCCCACGCCAGTGCTTTCACTTCAGATGCATCGGATATGAAGTTCTTGAACACCTTACCTACAGCTCAGATTTGGCGCCATCCGATTTCTGGTAGTTTTCCACTTTAAAGGGACATCTGAAAAGAATTCAGTTCGCATGTACCGAAGATGTTGAAGCCGCTACGAGGAAATGGTTCCGAGAACAGCCTGAATATTTTTACAGGAACGGATTTTAAATTGTTAAACGTTGGCGTATCTTTATCGAGCGTGAGCATTTTATGTAGAAAAATAAAATATTTAAATTGAAGCAGAAATTCTGGGCTTTGTTTTTGTTTTGTTTCGATTTGGTATATTTCCACTGGAATTGTACATAAATATGGAGGCAATACTTTCTGAACATCCTCTGTATATTCGTACCTGGTGGCCATTGGACTAGAGGACATAACAACTAAACGCTTGATTCCTTCCCACCAGAGAAACCGTCTCACACCATCACAGATGGCCCACCAAACTTGAATGGGTAGACAACGCAGACCGCCTGATTGCATTTCCAGAACAAAGGCCAAACCCACATGTGTCCATCCGAACGAAAGTGTCAATAGCATAATTCGTGACTGCACACGACAGTCTTTCATGTTCTTCTGTTTTCCACAAACGTCGCAAGAGGCACTACTTCAGGCACAGTATCGCTTAGCCTAAAGTAGAACTTATGCACAGATGATCTGGTATGATAACCACGGGCATGCGGTTCCCGATGGACTGTTTTTGTGCAAGTAGCAGTTCCAGTGGCTCGTGTTACCTCGCTAACCTGTTGAGCAGCAGAGAACGTGCGTGCCTTCACATTTCTCAGTAAGCTTCGTTTGGCAGAATAACTCTGTTTGTGCAGCCACTCAAAGCGCGGCTTCGCTGTAGTAACACCATCTGCTTTTCATTTACCGTGCGTACCTTCACATTTCTTAGTAAGCTTCCTTAGGCATAATAACTGTGTTTGTGCAATCTCTCAAAGTGCGGCTTCGATGTAGTGACACCATTTGCTGTTCATCGACGAAGAACATCCACCGCAGTGAATTTTTAGAATCCCAAAACAACAGAAATGCTACGTACTGACAGCTTACTAAGCTGGCATCCAACAACTTTGCTCCTTTCAGAGTCCATCACGTCAGCTCCTAGCGGTATAGTTGCTTGCAATGCCATCTGACAGGTGTGCGGACGCTCTTCTTTATAAATAGCACCCAACACACACAGCATGTGCGCTTGTGGTTCTGAAAATACACTTTTATTTGCATATGTGAAAAGTACGAATATACTTTTCTTTATACATGTATGTAAAATATGTTCTAGGGAAGCCTCTAAGGATGACCAGATAAATTAGAGTGAAGAAAAGAGTAAAGAAGTGGGATTAAAAATGGACTTCCAGAAAACAAAACTCATCTACAATGCTTTTACAAGAACTGAAGATTTATCGATTAATGGGAAAAAGCTGGAGAAACGCGATACCTACATTTACCTTGGACGGCAGATATCAAACGAGAATCCCATTGATGAAGAAATTAATCGGCGTATAAAACTTGGGTGGAGAGGTTTTAGAGCAAACAGTACAATTTTCAAGAGCTATACCCCATTATGTTTTAAAACAAAAGTGTTTAATGAATGCATCCTTCCAGTTCTTACATACGGACGAAGTCATGGATCATAACTAAAAAAGACATACCCAAATGCAGCTAACTGAAAGAGGCATAGAGAGATGCATGCTTGGTGTAACCAGGACAGATACGAAGTGGAACAGTGGAACCCACGGATCAGGAAATATCAAGAGTGGAAGACATCATGATCAGAGTTTTTTTTTTTTCATTGGAGGTTTAACGACCAGCGTGAGCAACTCAATGGGCTATAAGCAGTCGCCTGTCCCTAATTTAGGGTCACTGGTTCCAGGAAAAGGAGAGAGCCAGTGCCGTAAGACAAACACAACATCCATGCCTGACCGGGATTCGAACCCGGACCCCTTACGGACGAATGATCAGAGGCCAGCGCCTTAGACCACTGCGCCACCGGGGCGGCTGATCAGAGTAAAATCCCTAAAATGGCAATGGGCTGCACATGTTGCAGCCCATTGCCATGGATCACCGATAGACAACCGAAATATTAGACTGAATACCAAGGGACAGAAAAAGACTCAGAAAAAGGCCGCGTGGGAGACGGATGGATGAAGTTCGAAAGCATGCTGGATATATATAAATACATACTGTATGTATAAATGAACTTTCAGAAGACAGTACTGATGTACATTGTTTTTACAAGAACTCAAGATTTATCGATTGATGGAAAAAAAATGGTGATAACCGATACCTACATATCCCTTCCACAACAAATATCAAGCAAGGGTCACATTGACGATGAAATTCATCAGCGAATTAAATTTGGGTGGATAGCTTTTGGAAGAAACAATACAAATTTTAAGAACAATATGCATGGTCGAGTCATATTATTGTGACCGCCAGCTAATATCCAGAGTAACCGCTGTGTGCAGCGCGGAAGCAGCTAGATGCGCTGGGAGTACCTCAATAAGGTGCTGGAAGGTGTTCAGAGGTATGTTGAGCCATGCTGACTGCAGTGCATCTGACAGCTGCTGGAGGGTGCGTGGTGGAGGATCCGTAGAGCGAACAACATGATCGAGGTGGTCCCACAGATGCTCATTTGGGTTTAAGTCTTAGAAATTAGGGGACCAGGGAAGTACTTCGAAGTCTTCATCGTGCTCTTCCAACCACTCTCGGACATTTCCAGTTGTGTGACACGTCGCGTTGTCGTTCTGGAAGATCTCATCCGCCACAGGGAAGACAATCAGCATGTATGGGCATACGTGGTCTGCAAGGATGGCTCTATAACGAATTCGGCCCATAGTGTCTTCCACAGGTACGAGTGGACCCAGTGAATGCCACGTAAACATTCCCCAGACCATAACGCTGCCCCCACCAGCTAGCGTTCTTCCAGCAGTGATTAAATATTGTTTGTTCTCCGATGTTTCTCGCCATATACGCCAACGTCCATCCGTTCAATGAAGCAGAGAACGTGGCTCATTGGAGAAGGCGATCCTTTGCCAATCAGCGGAGGTCTAGTTCCGGTACTGCCGTGCGAATGTAAGCCTTTTCTGCCGATGCATTTTCGTTAGCATAGGTGTAGCGACCATTCGTCTGCATCGGAGCCCAATACGCAGCAGGGTTCGGGGAACTGTCGTTTTGGACACACTTCCGGTAGCCTCCTGGTTCATTCGGCCAATAAGTTGCTCCATTGTAGAGTGTGGATTGACCCTTACGCAACTTCGAAGCCGACGTTCACCTCTCACATCAATGGCACGTGGTACTCAGCAGTTTTACACGTCGCTTATTCGCAATGGTGCCATTTCTCCAAACACGGTACACTTTAACCACAGCAGCACGCAAACAGTTCATAAACTGCACTGTTTCAGAAATACTGCCACCTTTGGCCAGAAAGCCGATAATCATCCCTTTTTGCAAATCTGATAAATCGCTTCTTATATCCATGACAGAAACGAGTGATAGGTTTTCAGAATGCCTATAGCACACCTCGCCATGCGCTATGTGCCTTGTTTCATTGAGTATGCGCTGTTGACATCAAAAGTAGGAGGTGGGCACAATAATGTGACTCGAATGTGTACTTTTAGGTGTGCAGATAAGTTTTAAAGTGTTTTTTGTGTGACGCATACCGCTACTTTACATATCCGACACTCCCCCGCGTTGTTGTCATGTTACTGTAAGTGGTTGCTCAACAGTCAAACGCACTTGCACATCAGTAGGTGAAAGTTGGTAAGCAATACTGCATTTTTTAGACACTGCATTGTTTACGAATTTCATCAAAGAAAGAGTGCTGCAAAAGCATGTGCATTAATTTTTTCTGCTCTGGGGGAGAATATTGCATCGAAAAGCACGTGTGAGTTTTGATTTAGACAGTTTAAAGCAGGTGATTTTCATGTTAGCAATCGAGAACGTAGCGGCGCCCCGCAGAAGGTTGCACAAGAGGAACTGCAAGCATTTTTGGATAAAAATTCGTCTCAAACGCAAATAAATAAAAAAAAGACTAGCCGAAAAACTGATGTTAACTCAACAAACCATTTCCAATCGTTTACGCGCATTGGGAAATATTCAGAAGGAAGGAAAATGGATGTCACATGGCCTGAGCCAGAGGATCAATGATGAGCGTGTCATGAAGTGTTTGAATCTGTTGAATAAACTACACAGAATGTCTTTCCTGTAGAAAATCTTTATGTGTGAAGAAAAGTGGATGTGGTACGACAATCCCAAATGCAAGAAACTTTAGGTAGACCCAGGTGAAGCAACGACTTCGACACCGAAACGCAATATTCATTCCAAGAAAGTTCTGCTATCCATCTGGTGAGATATGGAGGGTGTGCTCTATAATGAATTATTTGAACAGGGTCAAACTGTTACTGCTGATCTCTACAAGCAACAATTGCTGCGATTGAAGTAGGGAATCTGTCGGAAACGTCCATTCACAGGCAAAGGATTGCGTCTCCTGAAATTACTACATGACAACGTTAGGCCGTATGTCGCGAAATCTGTCAAGGAAACGTTATTGACACTTGACTGGGAAGGTTTGGAGCGCCCGGCGTATAGTCCCGACATAGCCCCTCCAGACTGTTATTTTTTCCGATCGATGAAACATGGTTTATCTGCTGTACGGTTCCGGACATGTGACGAAGTTCTAAAATGGGTTGACGACTTCATCGCGTAACACGACGAAGCATTCTTCATGGCTTTAATCAGTGAGCTGCCCGACCGATGACTGAAGGTGGTAGATAATGACATCGCATATTTTGATTTCGTAAAAGTATTGTTGTTTTCTCTCAAATTACATGTTGCTTTGTCTTAAAACGTTTTAAAACTTATTTTTACACCTAATATTATGTCTTAAAAGAAAAGGGTTTAATCAATGCATCCTTCCAGTGCTTACGTACAGAGCAAAGGGGTGGATCCTAAACTAAAAAATACCTACAAAGGCTACAGACAACTGGAAGAAGCCTGGAGAGATGCATACTTGGTGTAATCAGCAGACATAAGAAGAGGAATTTGTGGATCATTAAAATGACAAGAGTGGAAGACATCATGATCAGAGCAAAATCTCTGAAATGGCAACGGACTGGAAATATTGCCAGAAGGACGGGCCACCCATGGACAACTGAAATTTTGGACCGGATTCAACGGGATGGAAAACACCCAGAAGAGGATCATATGTGAAATGGGTGGATGAAATTCGAAATCATTCGTCCACAGATCCATCATGATACAGATGGAATTCAGCAAGACATCATGATAAAAAACTCAGCAAGACATCATGATAAAAAATTCAGCAAGACATCATGATAAAAAATTCAGCAAGACATCATGATCATCAAGATAAAATTTCAGCAAGACATCATGATCAAATTAAAATCCCTGAAATGGCAATAGACTGGACATATAACGAGAAGGACGGACCACCGATGGAAAACTGAAATTTTAAACTGGAATCCATGGGATAGAAAAAGACCCAGGAGAAGATCACATGGGAGATGGGTGAATAAAACTAGAAGGATGCTGGCAGAAACTTGGGCAGACTTTCGTACAATGATTGTTTATATATATATACACTCACCAACCCGCTTGGCCAGCGTGGTGATTTATGGCCAAACCCCTCCAAAATGATTCCACAACTTAAATCTTGGCCCTCAGTCTCCGGCAGCTGGAATGTACCTGGCCAAGGCAGCTGCCAGTGCGACATGAAGGCAGAGGGTGCTAAGAATCCCCGGAGGACCGGACTAGGCTGCCATCTGATGCTGACCTTGGCTACATATAACGGACGCTCCCTATCTTCTGATTCAAGGCTTCTTGAATTGGAAGAGGAACTACAAAGGATCAAGTGGGACATCGTCGGGCTAAGTGAGGTAAGGAGAAAAGGAGAAGATCTCATTGAACTGAAAAGTGGACATCTCTTCTACTATCGTGGGGCAGATACTGGCAGAACTACTGGTGTTGGATTTATAATAAACAAGAAACTGAAGGATAAAGTTGTAGAAGTTGAAAGTTCTTCTGACAGAGCTGCACGACTCGTTATCCAACTCTCGAGAAGATACCAGGCTCAGACTATTCAAACTTATGCACCCACCACAAGTCATGCTGAAGAAGAAATTGAAGAATTTTATGAGGAAATTCGTGATCTAAATAATAAAGGTAAGCAGCACTTGAAGATAATTATGGGAGATTTCAATGCAAAAATAGGGCAACGGCAACAGAATGAAACTTCAGTAGGTAAATTCGGTAACGGCAACAGAAACCAGCGTGGAAATACTCTCGTAGAGTTTGCAGAGGCAGAAGGGTTTTTCATCTTGAACTCCTTTTTCAAGAAAAAGCCACACAGGAAATGGACATGGAGACATCCAAATGGGACGACAAGTGAAATTGATTTTATTATGTGTAACAAAAAATTCGTCATAGAAGACTGCAGTGTGCTAAACAAGTTCAACACAGGCAGCGACCATAGATTGGTGAGATGTAAGATGCACCTCAACACTAAACTCGAACGTAGCAAGCTCATAAGACAAACAAAATGTATTTACATAACAAACCTTAAAAAACACCATAATACCTTCAAATTGGAACTGAAGAACACGTTCTCTGCTTTAGAAGGCCTACATCGGAAGAAGTGGATATTTCTAAAGTTAACAGAAAAGTAACCAACGCTCTTATGGAAACAGCAACAAAATTAGCTGGGTCTAAGAACAAATTGCATGTGAACAAATTATCAGGAAAAACCAAAATGTTGATGCAAGAAAGAAGAGTGATGACGTCAACTAAAGAAGATGTGACTTCCAAAGTGGAATATATAGAGCTATGCAAGACAGTACGGAAAAGTATCACTGAAGACGTAAGGAAATTCAACTGTGAACTAGTAAGGAAAGCAATTGAAAACAACCAAAGCCTAAAGATAGCAAAGGGACATCTCAGTAAGGGGAAAAAAACAGATTATGGCACTGAGAAAAGAAGATGGTTCTGTAACAAGAAATAGAGGCCAAATTTTCACAAGAGTGAAAGATTTCTACTCCAAATTATATGAAAGGGATGATACATGTACTCCAGACATCATGAAAGGTACCAGTAACAGAGTTCTTCCAGTCCTTCCAGCAGAAGTTGCACATGCAATCAAGAACATGAAGCGGGGAAAAGCTCCAGGAGAAGATGGAATTACTGTAGACATCATACAAGAAGCAAGTGGAGAAATCAAAACAGTACTCGCCCAAATGTTCACTCGATGCCTTAATGAAGGGAAAAATCCTGAGGATTGGAACAACGCTACAATGATCTTGCTACATAAAAAAGGTGACATTGAGGATCTCAGGAACTGCAGACCTATCAGCCTCCTATCAGTGGTTTATAAAATCTTCACTAAAGTTCTTTCACACCGCTTGAAGGTGACACTGGACATGGCTCAACCGAGAGAACAAGCTGGATTCAGGAGTGGCTACAGCACAATAGATCATATCCACGTACTGAGAGAACTTATTGAAAGAGCGAGGAAATATGAACTTCCATTGTGCATTGCTTTTATCGATTATGAAAAAGCCTTTGATTCGGTGAAACCATCAGCAGTTGCAATGGCTCTGAAATCCTGCGGTATTGAAGATGCATACATTAATATTATTAATAACATCTATGAAAATGCAAGTGCAAAGATTCGGCTGTTTGAAAATACAACACACATAAAAATTGCAAAAGGAGTGAGACAAGGTGACCCCATATCTCCGAAGCTCTTTAATGCCACATTGGAAAATGTCTTTCAATCACTGAACTGGGAAAACAAAGAAATAAAAATTAATGGAGATTATCTAGCCCACCTTCGTTTTGCTGATGACATAGTCATTTTTGTAACTACCCCATCAGAGCTACAGAGTATGATCCAGGAACTTGCTGACAAGAGTAAAGAAGTGGGATTAAAAATGAACTTTCAGAAGACAAAAGTGATGTACAATGCTTTTACAAGAAATGAAGATTTATCGATTGATGGAGAAAAGCTGGAGATAACAGACACGTACATTTATCTTGGACAGCAGATATCAAGTGAGGGACACATTTGTGAAGAAATTAATCGGCGTACAAAACTTGCCTGGAGAGCTTTTAGAAGAAACAGCATAATTTTCAAGAGCAATATGCCATTATGTCTTAAAAGAAAAGTGTTTGATCAATGCATCCTTCCAGTGCTTACGTATGGTGCAGAGACGTGGACCTTAGCTAAAAGAGACATATAAAGGCTGCAGACAACTCAAAGCGGCATGGAAAGGTGCATGCTTGGTGTAACCAGGAGAGATAAGAAGAGGAACACTTGGATCCGAAAAATGACAAGAGTGGAAGACATCATGATCAGAGTTAAATCCCTGAAATGGCAATGGGCTGAACATACTGCCAGAAGAACAGACCATCGATGGACAGCCGAAATTTTAGATTGGAATCCAAGGGACAGGAAAAGACCCAGAAGAAGACCACATGGAAGATGGGTGGATGCAATTCGAAAGTATGCGGGAGTGACATGGAGGAGACTGGCACAAGACAGACCGTTGTGGAGGAAACTTGGGGAGACCTTCGTCCAGCAGTGGATTGATAATGGTTGACAATGATGATGATGATGATATATACAGAAACATGAAGAAATGTTACCAATACGAGTGCTAAACTGAAGTTCAAAACAATTAAAATAATAGCAAAGCAGATTCCAAAGGGAGCGCCAAAGTCAGCTGAACCTCATTAATAGCAGTTATAAATTCATAAACTAAAAGAAAATGAAGAATAAACTTCAGAATTGTAACGAGAAAAAGAAACTCAGAACAGGCTGCATGCAGTTTTAAAGTGACTATTAACATGTAGGAGTGGCTTTTCTGGCACCAGCAAACAACAGGATATACCAAATGTCCACTGGTCAAGCTCCCGAAGCCTCAAAACCAGAATTAACAATCTACAATTAGTAAGAAAAAGGTAAAAGAGGAAAGACTTACCCTCCATGAACACCCGTGGAATTTGAGGAGGAACACAAACCCCCAACATCATAAATACAAATATGTATAATGAAACTAAAGGGGGTTTGGTCACGGTTAAATCAGAAACCTACCCGGCCAAAAAGTGTGTGTGTGACGTAAACGTGTAGAACTGTGTCCTGAATGTAACTTCAGCCGCCACGGACCAACTAGGCAGCGCTTAGTATTTCCTGGGTTCTTAATTTTGTAGGGTCTTGGGTTAATAAAACATGTCCATGCACAATTTAAATTTCCGCGAAAATCAAATTGCAGCGCTTGATTAGTTGATCAAAATAATGCTTAAGAAAAAAATAAATAAATTTGTTTATTTTTAAACTTTTTTGAAATTCTTTAAAATTTTTGACTACAAGATCCCGAATTCTTTTTTTTTAAGCATTATTTTGATCAACCAACCAAGCGCTACAATTCAATTCTCGCGGAGCTTTAAATTGCACATGGACATGTTTTATTAACTCAGGACCCTACAAAATCAAGCAGCCAGGAAATACTAAGCGCTGCCTGGTGGGTTACTGGAGGCTGAAGTTACATTCAGGACACAGTTTTACACGCTTACGTCACACAATCTGTTTGGCCGGGTAGGTTTCTGATTTAACCGCGACCAAACCCCCTTTAGTTTCATTATATATCTGTATTTATGATGTTGGGGTTTTGTGTATAACGAAGTAAATTTCTCCGTCATTTCTGTCCACGCCAGGATTCGAACCCGGATTCCCTCATTCCGGAATAAGTCACTCTACCAATTGAGCTACGCGGACGTTTTATTCTGATTCCTATCTGCCTCTATGTCGTGTCATGTGCGTCCTTCTGGCAGGTACGTCACATCTCCTGGTACGTTACATCATCTCCCCTTTATTTATTTTTTTATTTATTTTTTTTCGAAGTGCTGGAGAAGGGATTCTCTTATTTTTCCTACCTCGCGGTGTAGAAATAACATCACACCATTGCGAGATTTTGAACGGTCGGGTCATCCTGATAGTTCGGGCGCCATTATAACGAAGTAAATTTTTCCGTCATTTTTATCCGCACCAGGATTCGAACCCGGATCCCCTCATTCCGCAATAAGTCACTCTACCAATTGAGCTACGCGGACGTTTTATTCTGATTCCTATCTGCCTTTATGTCGTGTGCGTCCTTCGGGCAGGTACGTCACATCTCCTGGTACGTTACATCATCTCCCCTTTATTTTTATTTTATTTTTATTTTTTTTTTCAAAGTGCTGGAGAAGGGATTCTCTTATTTTTCCTATCTCGCTGTGTGGAAATAACATCACACCATTGCGAGATTTTGAACGGTCGGGTCATCCGGATAGTTCGGGCGCCATTATAACGAAGTAAATTTCTCCGTCATTTCTGTCCACGCCAGAATTCGAACCCGGATCCCCTCATTCCGGAATAAATCACTCTACCAATTGAGCTACGCGGACGTTTTATTCTGATTCTTATCTGCCTCTATGTCGTGTGCGTCCTTCTGGCATGTACGTCACATCTCCTGGTACGTTACATGTGTTCCTCCTCAAATTCCACGGATGTTCATGGATGGTAAGTCCGGATGTTCATTAATGGTATATATATATATATATATATCATGGGCGAATATTCGGGGTGCGCTAGGTGTGCGGCGCACACCCACACAGAGTCGCAATTTAACCTATATTAAAGATATTATTTTTTCGGATTTGTTTCTAATAAAACTCGCCAGAGTTCGTCCTCAATCTTCTAGTGGTGGTTAAAATTAATTTCTTCACATAATGTTTTCATTAATAATAAAAGGTTTGTTCAGTAAGCATATCGCATTCGAGCTAGAATCCTTGGGTGTGCTGTACTACGTCCGTACATCCGACGACCATAAAGCAGCTGTGGTACAAGCGCTCCCTAGGCGGCGCTGCAGGTCACGTTCTTATTTCCCTGTGGTCTCAATCGCACCAGCGGAGCTCTCAAGGTGTGCTACACAAAATCAGCACAGCTTGAGTCTCACGGAGCAGCCAGTTGCGGTTATATTGTTGCTGTTTTTTTCTTTTTATGTATTTCCAGTAAGACTCCTTGAAGTTCGTCGGCTAAACTTAATTCCCTTGTGCAATATTTTCGTGAAATGGAGAAGGTTCGTTGCTTCGTGCAGTAAACAAAACTTAGGAATGCTCTCCAGATGGCGCTACAAGTCGTGTTTCTATTTCGTCGTAGATCCAACGCAGAGGTTTAAATTCCCAGGGTGTGCGCGATTAAAAAAGCACCACTGGTCATATTCGTTTGCGTTTGGAATAGCGTGGACTCATAAACACACTTCAACGTCTCCTACGCGTTTTCTATCTTTCCATCGCTGTGTGAATCGATGTGTTTATGAGCACAGATACAGTTGAATTTTGACATCTATTTAGATTGACGATGTACTAAATGTTCCATTTTTTTTGCCAGAAATTTTGCATATCGTGTAAAGCGGTTTAAAGAAAGTAAGCTTTGTGCTGTATTTAAAACGTATATATAAAGAAAAAGACACCGCAAATTCGTTCATCACTTTATAATTTGTACAAGAAATTCATATTTTTCTTGCAATGGAGTGTAAGCAAAACTTTTTGCCGTAAGTTATTAGACGACAGCTAAATAAAAGAAATGCTTTTCGTATGTCCAAAATCAATGCGCGAATTTTGCACCTCGGGATACATAAGAAAATGTGTGCGTGTTTTTCCCATAACAGCGCACATCCAACCTAAATGGGCACGCGACGCCACTGATATATATATATATATATATATATATATATATATATATATACATAATAAATATTTAATAACGCGAGAACATTTTAAGACTGTAACTGAAGTCCAAAGAATTATAACTGAAATACAATGAAACGAAAATACAAAATTGCGAAGCTAATAACTCGGTTGCGCAATATGCAGCAGACTCAAAGACTTAGCGAATTATAGATTTATGAAATAACAACAAAGGAATATCGAACAAAAAGTTTCTCAAAAATGAGTGAAGCAATTTATCCCGATGAGCTATCCCTGGAAAAAACTAATAGTACATCCAATCATGTGAACTTCCTGGACCTTGACATTTTCATCAACAAAAAAATGTGCTTTCGGATCGACTTCTACGATAAAAGAAAATATTTTAATTTTGATATATAATTCTTCACCCACTGGTCTTCTAATGTCTCTAATGATATACACCGTAACGTCATTATTTCTCAGTTTCACCGCATTGACAGAATATGTTGTAACACTGAAAACATTACCAAAAACCTAAACAAATTAGTCATTAAATTTAAAAATTAATAATGTTCCAGTCCACTTTCTCAGACGGTACATACATGAACTAATTCTTAATTTTAATTCAACCTCCCCAGCTTTAATTTTCACATCAACACTCTGTACTAACATAGGATCTTACAAATTTAAATTCAACAGGTAACACCAAATGCCACTTGACAGGTCCCCTGTGGCTGAAGAATATCTACATACACAGTTTTGCATCTATTGTTACGCTCACCTGGTTCGGCCAATTAGGTTCCCAGTTTTTGCTTAACATTTTATTACAACATTTCCGTGTTAATTATTTATTTGTTCCTTCCCTTCGCATTTCAGTGGTAGTGGTTGCTCAGCTGTTTACTCCGGCCGCAGGGTTTCCACGATCTTTGGGTGAGTTACCGTTTCTTTGTTTTCTACAGTTTTTTAGCATTCGGATGTTTCTCATTCTTACTGGTCTGGATTTAAAGGCTTCGGGAGCAGGATTAGTCGACTATTGGTTTTTCCTAGTCGTTCACTGATACCAGAAAAGCTACTCCCCCGGGTTGTTGCTCTCCTGATGAAGGCAACCTGGTTTTTTCAGTTTCTTTTTATTTTTATTTTGCTACGTTCCTGTTTTCACAAAAAAATTGTTGTTCGATATTCCTTTGTTGTTGTTTCATAACTCTCTCTCTCTCTCTCTCTCTCTCTCTCTCTCTCTCTCTCTCTCTCTGTATATATAGCCAATGAAAAAAGGCACGTGTCGTGAGCTGGCTTGGAGGGTATATAAGGTGTGTTGTAGGCAATCTGAAAATATATCTCTCGTTGCTCTCATGGATAAAAGGAACGATTTAGCAGATTTCCAAAAATGGATGGTTATCGGCTTTCGGGCCAGGTGTGGCAGTATTTCTGAAACAGTGCAGTTTGTGAATTGTTCGCCTGCTGCTGTGGTTAAAGTGTATCGTGATTGTAGAAATGGCACCATTGCAAATAAGCGACGTGGAAACTACGGACCACCACGTGCCATTGGTGTGGAAGGTGAACGTCAGTTTTGAAGCTACGTGATGGCCGATTTACACGCTACAATGGAAGAACTAACAGGCTGAATGAACCAGGGTGCAACCGGAAGTGTTTTTAAAGCGAGAGTTTAGCGAACCCTACCTCGTATGGGGATCCAACGCAAACGAATAGTCACTGAACCTATGCTAACGAAAGTGCATCGGCAGAAGAGGTTTACATTTGCACGGCAGTATAGGAATTGGACCTCCGCTGATTGGCAAAGTGATTGTCTTCTCCGATGAGTCATGTTTTGTGCTTCATCGAACGGATGGACGTAGGCGTATAGCGCTAGAAACATCGGAGGACAAACACTATTTAACAATTGCTGGAAGAACACAAGCTGGTGGGGGCAGCGTTATGGTCTAGGGAATGTTTTCGTGGCATTCTCTGTGTCCTCTTACTTGTGGAAGGCACTATGGACCGAATTCGTTATGAATTCATCCTTGCAGATCCCGTACACTCAGAGATGCTGATTGTCTTGCCTTCGGCGGATGGGATCTTCCAGAAAGACAATGCGACGTGTCACACAGCCAGAAATGTCCGACAGTGGTTGGAAGAACACGATGAAGATTTCAAAGTGCTTCTCGAGCCCCCTAATTTCCCTGCCGTAAACATAATTGTGCCTTTGTGGCACCACCTCCATCGTGTTGTTCGCTGTATGGATCCTCCACCAGTCGCCCTCCATCAGCTGTCAGATGCACTTCAGTCAGCATGGTTCCACATACCTTTGAACACCTTCCAGCACCTTATTGAGTCACTCCCAACCTTTCTAGCTGCTGTCCGCGCTGCACACGGTGGTTACTCTGGATATTACCTGGTGGTCACAATAATGTGACTCGTCCGTGTATTTATATAACATATAAAATAGAAATACAAAATTGAAATGGTATAAAAACCTAAAGGGTTAAAAGCTAAAATCTGAAATTTGAGACTTAAGAAATATAATATACGATAATGTAAAGGACAGCGCCACAGCATCAAGGCTAAGCAATATCTCAACATACTAACATAGCACTACAGAACAATAAGCCAAGGTGTAGAAAATAATATGTGAAAGAAATAAGGAACAAACCAAAAAACAACAGTGTCCAAGATGAATAAATCAAAGAAAACTTCCAAAACCAATTAAACGACAAGAAAAAACCAACAAAGAACATTAATCAGAGTACCAACTCTCAGGGTGATGAGAAGAACGATCTGTAATCGTCAGGGAAACACCAGCTTGAAACATGGCCTTTCAATACACATCAAAGGTAGGTAGAACTGACCAAATATCGCTGTGATGCTCCCATGGCCATGGCAAATGAGAAAACAATCCGAATCTAAGAACACAAAACGAGATCATGACGAAACAAGAAAGCAATCCACATCCAAGAGCACGAAACAAATTAGCCCACCTCAACTTGACAAAACCACACTTCCAAAGGTCACCAGTCCCACACGTACAAAGGTACCAAAAGTCGGGATTCACAAGCCATTGCACAAAAAGAGCCAGCTGAATTAGTCAATCACGGTTAAAAGTGTACAAGAGTGTAACTGTGTGAGCAAAGGATAGAAGAGGAGGTTAGATAAATCTACAGCAACAAGAGACCCGTCAAGTTGCACTTAAGTATCCTTGTTCATTAAATTTGTAGGGTCCTAATTAGTTATGTCTTTGATGTTTAAAATGGAATGAACTAAGAAATACTGAATAGCCTTAGCATCATATTAAAGTTGTTTGAATAATTTAATAGTAAATCTTATAGGAAATTTATTGATGTTTAGTGAGCCAAAAAACTAACTTCATTCATATATTATTTTGTACATCTTGGTTTATTGTTCTGTAGTGTTATGTTGATATATGTATATATATATATATATATATATTCTTTTTTGAATATTTGCCTGATGAGATCTTTTATTCAGTAACCGATATGTCCTTCGAACATAATCCCAATTCCTTACGGCTACCGACTGAATAAAAATCGGAAGAGTAACAGGTATTTAAAAGGTTAATGAATGCATTTCAATTAAGAAGCATTAAGGCAGTTAAAAGAGAATGTGTGCCGCGTTCCAAGTCCCCGGTAATTATTTATTTATTCACCGTTCCTCTCCCTGGTGTGTGTCATTAAATCCCCGGGAATTCCGAAATATCTTAAGATAGTGCCGCTAAATTTAAGCAGCAGTCGTGTATTTTCAAGTGGAACCATCGACTGAAAAATATGATGCATGAGCCGATGATTCTTATTCGGAGAAAGGGGAACATGCACGCGAAACATTTGAATATAATTAATGTTGTCTGAAGAGAGAATGTATAATCTTTACGCGTTTAGTTCGACAGAACTTAGGAGTCTGTCATTTATTATGCAACTGTAGTTCTCGCGAGGAGGCATCCAGTGAGAACAGACACTGCAACTAAAATACCATCGTGTAAACTTGCGAGTTTACATTTGCATAAGTATGGAACTCGTTGGAACTCTGGGGTATTAAAACGGGCAGTAGGCACTCGAAAGCTAATAGCGATTCAAACGTGAGATATGAAGGCTGCATTCTTAAAGACGCAAATATTTGGCATTTCTTCGTGGGTAAACATTTTGTGAGTGAACGTAGTCGAATCACTCCAATTGGGCCGTGCGTTTTAATTGTTCCAAGATAACACATATTTTTCGTGATATGGAAATAGTTCTACAGTGGACATAAAAAACATATTTGCACGCATACATTACTTGACTAATAAACGTAGAAAGCAATTGTGACGAAATATTTTTAACCATTGGATTACTTTTGCAATAAACACACGCACACGTTTCTTTTTTTACTAATCAGAAGAAATATATATATATATTAACAAATGGAAACCTTATTTTTTCATGGCAAAAAAGTATCTGCACATTAGTAAAGATAAACAAATAGAAACTTTCGAAATTAAAAAAAAAGTTCCTTGTACTTAGTATGCATGCCTTTTGGTTAAAACAACTAAAAAAATAGTAGCATTAATGCCTGGGAAATGATGCTACTAATTTTCTAGTTGTTTCTACACTGATGTTTAGCCATTCTTCGCTGAGCGCTAGCTTAGCTTAAGTTTAGTTTTGTTGGAAATTTTCCTTTCCTCTCTTGAAAATCCAACAAATGCCACAAATTCCAAATAAGGTTGAGGTCTGGCGATTACAGATGTGTTTTCAGTTGATTTTTCACTTTATAAAGCCACCACGACCTTGTTATGCTGGCTGTATGTTTAAGGTCGTTGTCTTGTTGAAAATAGAATGAATCTGCAATTCCCACTTTCGATGCATTGGATAATAAATTACCTTGCCATATATCAATATACTGTCTAGCATTCATATTACCCTCAATAAAGGCCATATTGTCAACTCCATTAAAAGCCATGCATCTCCAAAATATTACATCACCACCGCCATGTTTTACAGTTGGTCTTAAATTTCTTGGTTTCAAGGGACGTATTTAGCTTTCCTGACATACGTTGCTTTCCATCCGAACTGGAAATTTTTAACTTGCTTTCGTCAGAAAATATGGCATTTTGCCAAAACTCTGCTGGTTTGCTGAAATAAGCCTTTGGAAAACTCAAGTCTTTTCTGCCTATTTGTTTCACTGATATAAGGTCTTTTCCTGGGTGTCCTGCTTCAAATATGCGAATTGCGAAGAATATTATGAATAGTTTGAAAACTTACTATGGTCCCGGATGCTGAACCGACATCAGTAGCCAATTCTCGAACACTTATGGAGAAGCTTTTCGATACTTCCCTGATGATGCCTTTCCGCTGCCTTGCAGTTAACTTCTTCGGACGCCCAGATTGCAGATTATTCTCTGTACTACCACTCTTTTACCTTCTTAGCAATTTCGCGATAACATAAACCACAGACATGAACAACTACAATCCTCTCCTGCATTGCAATGATAAACTCGCACTTTTTCGGAGCCACGACAAGTAAAACTAACTAAATTGCCCTCCAAAGATCTTAAAACGTATCTTTCAAATAGTGAGGGACTTGCATTTGTTGACAATTTGCATAACAAAATGTTTAACTGCTTTAAAAGAGAGTGTTGTTATGTGTGCAGATACTTTTTCGGCATGAAAATTTAACATCCTCCTTTGTTATATACACTGGCGGAAAGTGAAAAAGGAACACCAAGAAGGAATTGGCGGACGATCATGAAATTTACATATGTTAATGGGGTCGAGTTTACGTACGTGTGATGTTAATTTCGGGACCAACCGGTGAGCGCTTACGCCACAGCACTGCATAATATGCAAATTATCGTCGGTGGTATTTAAGGAGTACGGCGAAGTGAATGTAATCAGTCGTCGGCGTACGGACACGTGCGAAGACCATGAAGAAGCTGCAATGCCTGGACATGGAAGACGTGTACGATTTCAGCAGTTATCGGACTTTGAGCGAGGTCGTCTAGACGAACTCCGCGAGGCCGGGTGGTCGTATAGTCGTATAGCGGAGCGAAATCGACGGGAAGTATCGGTGGTGGTACCATGGTGGCGTAGATGGTCCGAGGAACATTTCCACACGAGAAAACGTGGAACCGGGAGTCACAGACGGACTGATGAGCGGACCGATCGACGCATGAGAAGAGCGGCATTGTCAAGCAGAACATCCACTGCGACGCAAATCCGAGCTGCCGTTGCACCTGAGGTGACTGTGCGAAGAATCCGCAACCATCTACTGGATGCAGGACACGTGTACGTGTGCCTCTGGCATGTGTACCTCTGACTCCAGCCCACCGTCAGGAACGGCTGCAGTGGTGTTGCCAACGTCTGCACTGGAGAACGCAATGGCGATCTGTCGTGTTCAGCGATGAAAGCAGATCCTGCTTGGGAGCCTCCGATAGCCGTATGCTTGTTCGTAGATGCACAGGGGAGCGTCTCCACCCTTCTTGCATCCGCCAGCGACACACACGGCCTACACCTGGTCTCCTGGTATGAGAAGCGAACAGCTATCACTCCCGTACACAACTAGTGTTTGTACCGGGTACGTTAAACAGCACCTCCTACATCAACAACATCATTCAGCCCGTTGTTATGCCATTTGTAAGGTCGGTCCATCGTGGTATTTTCCAGCAAGATAACGCAAGCCCACATACGGCACGTGCAACGCAACATGCACTTCAGGGTGTGAGAGAACTTCCATGGGCTGCACGTTCACCGGATTTGTTCCCCATTGAGCACGTGTGGGATTTTATGGGACAACAACTTATCCGGTCTCCACGGCCAGCCACGACCATCCCCGATTTACGCGTCCAGGTTGAGGATGCTTGGAACTCAATATCCCAAACTTACATCCAACATCTGTACGACAGACTCCATTCCAGAATTGCACAGTGTGACGCAGTTCATGGCGGTTTAACCTCGTACTAACCATGTTACATGGAAATGTTATTTTTCAGTTTACCAGCAAATACAGCTGTATTTTGCCATAATGTTTTGATCACGTTATCCTCTGTAT
Source organism: Macrothele yani (assembly GCA_039090855.1). Classification (NCBI taxonomy): domain Eukaryota; kingdom Metazoa; phylum Arthropoda; class Arachnida; order Araneae; family Macrothelidae; genus Macrothele; species Macrothele yani. The sequence goes on from CM077011.1 coordinate 99,472,693, forward strand.
TTCGTTATTATGCTGTATAAATTTCGTTGGTATCAGACGTCTCCTTCTTGGTGTTCTTTTTCACTTTCCGCCAGTGTATATATTTCTTTTGATTAGTAAATAAATAAACAAGCGTGCGTGTGTGTGTGTATTTATTGTAAAAGTGATCCAATGGTTAAAAATATTGCGTCACAATTGTTTTCCACGTTTATTTATGAAAGCAATGTACAGGCGTGGCCAAAAGTATTGCACCAGTAGACTGAAAGCCAATTGTTGATGTTTTAAGTTAACTTATAAAGCGTAATGGTAAATTCAGGAATACATATAATACATCATTTTAAAGGACATTTAATGCTGAATTCAAATATTTTTACAGAATGTTATTACCAGTAATAGAAGTGAAGTTGCAAGCAAATAAGCGCAAGTGAGGAAACAAATCCAATTCTGAAAAAGCTTTCGTGCCCGTCTAATCCGCTATAGCTTTCTCCGACGTCCGCTGGGGAGATGCAAAAGGATGTAGAATCGTCTGCCGACTTTGAACGCAGCTGCTTGTAGTCAGTTGACGGAAGTTTATGCAGAATTCCTGGTGATATTTGAATTTCGGAATGTCAAAGACCCAAAAATTAGTCCTGCCTCAGTAGTTTCCGCATCCAAACGTTCTACCTTCATTTCTGTAGGGAATGGATACCGAAACTGAATACTTTTTTTTTACATAGACACCAAATATGTTGATGTTAAATACCATTATCACAACAAAAATTGATTGTTAATTTCCCGCGTTTGCGTTTGTAAATATCATGCTTCGATTCTGTCAGCTACTTGACACTGAGTTACACGAATCCCAGTATCATTTGTAGGGTTTGTTTTTTTTATAATTTCGCGATTTAACGGCTTATTTGAGCACAATTCAAGGATTCTGGTGCCCGGAAATTGGCACAACCAGCTCAATTGGTAAACTTCCACCTGAACTTCGTTCAGGACTCATATCCGTTACTACTTCGGAACACGGTTAACTGGAAGACTTATCCTCTCATCCTTTGGCCACCACGGCGGACAGGAAGTTAGTTTTTCAGCAGTCTCGATGTCGCTATTTTTGTAGCAACACTTACTATCAACGATTTTACTTTAACCCTTTAACGACCACGATGCTAAAATGTTTTGTTGCTCAGAATACCATAACGCCCGAAACTTTCCTCAGCTCCTTTCCGAATTTCCTTCCCCTCTCTTTTGCAATAACAAAATAATGATTAGAGCTGGGTCACCACTCGAAACTTACGATCTCTAAGCTTGACATACACTGATCTACGAATATTTTCCAGGGGCAATCAGTGGATTCTTCTATTTAGAGACTTAAGAAAAAAAACAGAGAGAGCGTGTAATAACAGCTGGAAAATCTTGTTTACTTTCCTCTTTTCTTATTCTTTCTTGTAAAATATATGGTCTCAATTTGTTTATTTTGATTGAACAAAATGAAAGAATCTTTACGACAAATCTTCCCCCATAAACTCCGTTTTGGGACTGTGCGAAATATCACAGACAAACGCAGCATGTGTCAACAAAGCAAGAGTTTTAATGGGCGATGTCAGGAGGTTGAATCAAACAGCCCTGGGGCAAACCGACTCCTAGTTAACTTCTTTGTTTAGCGACAACAATAATGACTGAGGGTGACTTCTGCTAATTGCTAGCACGCTGTGCAAATTCAAAGAGCATGAGGGTAGGAAATCCAACTCATGCTATCCGGGCGATTCGGGCGCTTGTGGTTGTTTGCGTGTAAGGCGTGCTGGGCGCTATAGTAGCGAAAGGGTTAAAGATCCGCTGTCTTTCTCTTTCTCCAGCGAATGTTCAAGATAATTGCATGTTACGCAAAAGTGGATTTTACGTGTATTCTTGCTTCTCCTAAAAAATTGTTAGAAAAACGTACTGCTCTGAAGTAACAAAAACCGGATTATAACACCTTACATTGCCTATTCTCCTTTTGTTTACCTTCTTTTATGCAAATTTTGATTACTTCTTCCTATGTTTTCTGTGCTGAACATCATTTTGACACTCATAAGAGTGTCAAAATGCTTTAGGTTACACTCCCAGTAATTCAATTTTTCTGACTTGAGTACAAATGGGAGAACGTGCAAAGATTAAAAGGATGTGTTAGGTTTCAGTGATCAGCGAGAAATCAGCGTGATCTATGAGATAGATTACCGTTGTCGCTGAGCGTCACAATTGTAAGTACCGTTACTGTAAGCGTTGTTGTTATACTACAAACTCCCAAAATTCGATTAGTGATTACTGTATGAGTGTTATTTAACGAGTTTGATTCTGAAAGTATGATGACTATGTAAAAACAGATACTCCGGAACCTTGTGACCTGTTAGACTAAATAAGGGACACGTCACAAAGTTCATTTGCAAGTCAACTTTATTTTTGATATGATTTAATTCTGTGTTAAAACTGCAACACTCCAACAGGATTAAGAGTGCTATGAAGGCCTCGTTCCGCCATCTTATAATGAAGCTATTCTAGATCACGAATTGGCACAAATTTGATAAATCTACAGCATGTTGTTCCGCACAGTGAAATGCCGTTTTCTTTGCATTTAAAGCATTTTTTTAGAACAAAAATTGTCTGAATACATGTTTTTCCCTTACGTAATACCTGCGCTTTCGAAAAGTTTAGAAAATGTAATTTGGAAAGAACACGTCTTATTCCCCTTTAAAAATTCTACAAAATTTAGTTTAATTCTTTTATACGACCGTTGCACCTTAAACACCTGAATATACACTTTATAGACAAGTGCATTCGGACAACTTGTCGAACGTAAACCAGAGCATTTATTGGCTGAAATCAGTACATAGTATGCCTACTTTAGACTGATATCACTGCAGCGATCCGTCTACACGGGCTTTGTACCAGATACAGGTAGTGTATATCGGAATTTTGCCTCTGCAACGCTTCCATTGTAGCTTCCGTAGAGAAACGTTTACCGGAAAATAACAGATTCGGTGTGTCAGCTCATCTCACAGATATTTTACTAGATTCAAGTCGGAGATGTCTCAAAATGTCATTTCATTCTACAGATCTTCTACTAGATCGGAATTGTCACAATATGTCAGCTCATTCCACAGACGTTATACTGTGTTGGAAAGAAACTAATGTCCGATGACGAGGTAACCGAAGTAGAAGTCCCGGCCACGGCGCACAGTGGCCGCTGATATTGCGCAGTACACCGTCATGGCATCAGCATGCTGGTGGATTAAGTCACAGGCAGTTAGCCGTCAGAAGGCGAGGAGTGTAAGCGCTAGCGAAAATGGAAGTGGAGAAGGAGCACAACCGCTATTGCATGCTGTATGAGTTTCGTCGAGGCAGCACCCCCGCAAGCGCTGTAAAGAAAATTACTAGTGTGTACCCCAATGCACTATCACATCGTCAGTGCTGTCATTAGTTCGAAAAGTTTTGAGAGGGAAATTTTGGCCCGTTAGACCGACCCAAAGCAGGAAGAGCACAGTTGATATGGATATGCTGAATACCATAGGGGAGACTGACCCACGTGTGACCAAGTGGCAGTTGGCCGAACAGCTGAGGACTACCCACACGAGCATTATTACGCACGTGCGTTAAATTGAGAAGGTGCACGAGACGGGAGTTTCGATACTCCATCAACTCACAATTGAGCAGGAAGAGAATCGTATGAACGCATGCGTTTCATTGCTTGCACGTGACCAGGTTGAATCGATCTTGGACCGCATTGTGACAGGTGACGAGACATGGGTCCTGCACGAAAATGTCAGCTCCCCAAAACATTGGTTGGACCCAAAACAGATGCCCATGCCGACTCCTAAAGCCGGCATACACCAGAGTAATGTGCTGCTGTTTGTTTTGAGGATATGCGGGGTGTTGAGTTCTTGGAGCTGCTGGCCGACAACACCACTATTACGGCCAATGTGTACTACCGTCAGCTCGACGAACTTCACGCATCGTCCAAGTCGAAGCAACCACCACTGCTGAACCGCAAGGGCGTCATCCTACAGCAGGATGGAGGGGAACCTCACACAGCACGGGTGACCTGTCACGAGATCAGGGACCTGGGCTGTGAGATGCTGCCGCACCCAACGTTTTCCCCGGACACTGCCCAAAGCGACTTACACCTTTTCCGGTCATTTCAGCATTTCCTGGATAGACAGCGGTTCGCCAACCGGGACGATGTCGAACCCACCCTTACTACTTCTTTGCGTCCAAGCCTCCACAATTCTATAGAGACGGTACCCATCAGCTACATAGACGGTGGAAGCAGGTCGTAACAGATGATGGCGACTACATTTTGGACTGATTTGTATTTGTATATACGGTAACTACCCTTTTTCTGTTGCCTTGCGTTTGGAGATACTACTTTCTTTCCAACTCAATACTAGATTTGGATCGGAACTGCCTAAAAATATCACCTCCCTCCGCAGATGTTCTACTAAATTTACATCGGAACTGTCTCAAAATACAACCTAATTCCACAAATCTATTAGATTCAGATAGAAACAGTCTCAAAATGTCAGCTCATTCCACAAATATTCCACTAGATTTAGATCGGAACCATCTCAAAATGTGAGCAAACATCCCAGATGTTCTACTAGATTTAGACCGGAACTGTCCCAAAATAAAAGCTCGTTGCATAGATGATCTACTAGACTTAAATCAGAACTGTGTCGAAATTTTAGCTCATTCCACAGATTTTCTACTAGTTTTAAATCGCCCTGCTTTTTAAACCAGGTTTGAACTCTACTTTCAGTGTGCCAAATAGCTGAGCTCGATATTTCTAAAACATGCAGGGATCGGTGCGAAAGACTCCCACAAAGTAGGTAGATCGAAATTTCTCAGAACATTTTTTTATCTGGCTGTCGTTTCTAGAACAGCCCACACCATCACAGATATCCGTATAAACGTGACTCTAGGGAAAATACAGTTAGCTTGGTAGCGTTCCCTAAATATGCGCCACTCCCAAATACGCCCATTTTGACGGAAAAGTAAGTAGCGTGTTTCTTCACTCTATAAGATCCTCTTCCACTCTTTTCTTGTCCGCGAATGTCAAGCAAGGTACCACTGCAGTCGTCGAGTAGCATTGCCCGTAGTGATGTGGATGTTGTTCGTAGCTGGCCTAGCATGGGATCCTTGGACATCCTGCTCCGTACGGACTGTTCTGGTGCTAATTAGTTATTTAATTCGGTGAACGTAGAGTGATTCCTCACTGCAATAATCGTCTGTCATTACCTCTAGTGATGCGGATCTTGTTCATTGCTGGCCGAGCATTATATGCTTGGACATACCGTTCTCGAGAATCGTTCTGGTGCTAATAGCTGTCCCAGTGGTTTGCGATGCCACAAAACCATATGTTTGTAATACAGAATTTTACGTTTTGAGAGGGAACTGATGGCGCTAGAAAAGCATTGCGTAAATGCATGAAATTCACATTTAACAAAAATCATAATATTTTTTCAGTACTATAAAGTTGTGACTGTTATTATCAGGGGTATCAAAGAGGGGTTATAGTGAGTTCCATACACCGGCGCCTCGCATCTAAGTCGGTAACAAAATTCTTCTGAGGTATTATGGAAAAACTGTTTATAAAAAAAGTTGGCAAAACACAGCTGGATTGACTAAAACTCTAAAAATTCAGTTGTTACGAGTTAAGACCTCAATAAATACTAAACATAACGGGAACATATTTGCTGTACTGCTCTTTTGAATTACATTGTCTTATAAATATTATATTTCCTCAGTTACATAAGAGATTCAGTCGTCTGCATCAGTGTAGAGTTGATACGCCTTTCTTAGCCAAATGCGCTGTGTCAAAGACCCCAGTGACTGACAGCCTAACAACTTGTTTATGACAACATCCTAAGTGGACTACATTCTCGTTTCTCGTGTTCGTCTATTGACGAGAAGCCACAGAGCCTGAACAGACGGAACATCAGAAGTTTGCATATATTAGATGTTTATGGTATTTCGTGTCACAAAACTAACCAGGTTGCGGTAAGAACGTAATTGGCTTACCTAATGTCATATTTCAACGTTCCCATAGTTGTGCTATTTTACAAATTGGTCGGTTTTGCTCCTCAAATACTACAAATAACGACTCTAATACTGTATCTAATATATGAAAACATCTACTGATCTTGTTCAGACCACCAGAAACCTCGTATTTTCTTTGTCTGACGAGTACTGGAAACAAAGATGCGGTCCACTTACGATTACGTCATAAACAAGTTGTTAGGCTTTCAGTTAAATCGGGCGTTGAATGTGCTCCTATTGAAGCTATGTTAACATCAGTTAAAGAATTCATTAAATTTAGTGCAGACGTATAAAACGGCCTTTCAGATGAGTTACAATTTATCTATAAAATCTTCCAGCGGCCAACAAAAGATCAAAGGTTTCAGATAGCTTCTTCAGGGCATAGTTGATTACCATTACAGCGATATTTTCCTAAACTGAATTGCTTTACGACTATTTTTGGCAATACCAGTAATAGTCAAAAGTGCTGAAAGATCATTTAGCAAGCAAAGCATCTTTAAAGCATATTTAAGATCAACCATCACGTAAGATCATTTGTCATCTTTAGAGGTATCAATCACAGATAAATAAAGAAAAGAAGCGTGATGTGTGATTCCACAATAAAGAAATGGATCCAGAATAAAAAAAGAAAGTTATTGATGTGAATTTACCCAAAACGTTCATTTCAAAAATACATACGAAAATCTGCCGTCAGTTTGTTTTTCACAGTTTTCTGCAACAGTGAGAGTTGTATTTATGTATTTTTATTTTTGAAGAAGTACCTATGTGTCCTAAGTTTTAGTGCAAACAACTACAATTTGCTTTATACGGAATTTCAAAGAAGTGGAAATGACTGTAACTCATGAATGTCCAACGGATAATATATCAGGATATTTATTACTATGTCATTTGAAGTACTTCAAAGTTGTTACGTGATGATTGATGAGCTAAGAACAGACACTTGGGTTAGGAGGTGTATCAATTCTTGGATCACAGTAGTATTACTTAAGTAATCTATGAAATAAAACTAATATCATATTTGTTGATTATAATGCCTATTCAATTAGCTGATAAGTAGAATAAATACACAACGTACGATTGTAGGGACAATGATTTTTATGCATCTGAACAATGTTCGGAAAATTAAATATATTTGTTTTATTTATTTATTTATTTATTTTGTAAAGGGATTTTGCATCTTGGCTACGATAAACCACACAACCACACATCACCCTTGAAATTGGACTATATTTTCAAGAATTGAACGCAGAAAAATTAGCCCGTTTTATTTGGATAATAATCTTTCTATCAGGTTGAAGAACAGAGTTTCTATCCATGTACATATCCAGTCATACGAAGTCAAAAACGATGTTCTTTTTGAAATGCCCTTAATTTAGGGTCACGTGCTCCAGCGAAGGGTGAGAGTCAGTTTCGAACACCGACCCATCTTGGACGAATGGGTAGGAGCCAGCGGTTAAGCAAGGAATATCTAGAGGATAAATCAATCAATCATTCACTTTTATTTTAGTTGCCACAATAATGTACATTGTAGAATACATAAATAAGACAAATAAATTAGTAATAATGTAACAACAGGGTAGCAAAGAGGAAAAAGGACAAATAGGCCTGACGCAGTCCTCTGCACCCTATTTAAAAAGAAAAACAAACGATAGAAAAATAAGAAAATAAATGAGAAAAAACATAATTATAATATTAATAATCTGTATCACAAGAAAGTCAAGTCACTGTTTAAATATTAGCCTCAGTTGACCCCATTTGACTAGAACTTCAGCAATGGGTTTATGCCATAAAACAGAGCGAGAAGTGACTATAACCACCTTATCTTCCGAACCTAGATTCTGTTTCCAGATCCTATTGTAATTTATTATTTGACAATAATTTATTTCACACTTCATAGCAGTTTGGTATTAAAATAAGGAAATGCAGTGTCAAATGTCCAATAATTTATACAATAATTTATTAAATAATATATATTAAGAATTCTCTTTACCTAGTAAATATAATTTTAACGTTTTCTTGAATAAATCTATATTATTAATAGATGTAAGACATTGAGGTAATCCATTCCAGAAGGTTGGACCTAAATAATTGATGTTCGTTTTAAAATTTTCTGTATGTGGAAGGATAGGAACTAATTTGGATCTATTTCTTGTAGTATGCCGATATATGTGTGTATTTATCGAGACCAGAATTTGATAGAGACCATATTTGATCCTCTTAAACATTATCTTCCCCAAATTATAATCATGCAGTTGTTGTATTGTTAATATATTAAATTTATTAGGATTAACTGCTGTATGAAAAACCGTGGTAAATGGGTTTCTCTTTGATATTAACTCTGTTAATCTAACAAATTTATTTTGTAGTATTTGTAATTTTTTACTATTATATTTAGTGGTCATACCCCATGTTAATATGCAGTAAATAAAATGTGTTTGTATTAAAGATGTGTATAAGAGCAACATTATTTTAGGGGTTAAATTATTCAGATTATTACTGATATAATCCTAATATTCCTTGAGATTTTATTAGAAAAAGGATGCATATGTGTGTATTCCATTTTTAATCATTTTGTATTATAGTACCTAAATGTTTATGATGCTTAAAAACTTCGATGTAATTTCCATTTAGAGCAAACCCCTGAAATTTAAATATCCTTTTTTTTTAGAAAAAAATCATAAGTTTGGATTGTTAGGATTAATGGCTAGTTGATTCGAGGAAAGCCGATTTGTAAATATTGCAAAATATCTTTTAAGTTATTCAATAAGGGCGTTTATATCACTTCTATGCATTAAAACAGTAGCATCATCTGCATATAGTAATAAATTTGTATTTTATAATACATTAAATATGTCATTAATATAGATATTGAAAAACAGTGGACCTAAGGTCGAGTCCTGTGGGAGTCCAGCATTTATCCTTCCTAAGGTTGAATCAACATTATTAAGTTGTGTATATTGTTGCCGGCCTGTAAGATAACTTAATATTTTTCAGTAAATTAAATTGTGATTAGTTACAGCTAGGCATCAAAAGCCAAAATAGAAGTTCAGAAACTTTCTTAACTAACCAGCAATATATTAGCTTGCCTTGCCTTTGAGATTGATCTTCGGTCATTTGTTTCGTATTCATTTTTTTTTTACTTTTCTTTCCTTTCTTTCTTTTTTATCACATTTTCAGCTCAGTGAGTCTCTTATCGTTTATATTTTGAGGTTACTCACCATTTTAGGAGGTTTTCATCTCCTGCACTCATTTTCAACTCTTAATTTTGATTAGTCACATCGTGGTACAAGGCCCAAACGCACGTCTTTTCCAACACGCACAAACTTCGTCCTTTTTTTGTTTTTTACCCCAATAACTAAATGCGGATTCAAAATAATCAACTACAATTACACTAATTCAACTCCCTAAAACACCAATATCTAATTAAAACTTTAATCAAAAAAACCTATATTACACGTTTCCTAAAACTTCAAAGTTAAAACTGTATGTAACCCATAAATATTTACAACTGCACACCGGTAATTAATTGAAACAAACCAAACCTAACACAACCATTATCCTCAATAATCTCGGACCTCTTCTCACATAGCAACAGCCGTGCTATTTGATGCAACCATTATCCTACTATTGAGGATAATAGTTGCGTCAGGTTTGGTTTGTTTCAATTAATTTTTTTTTTGGAGGTTTAACGACCACCGTGAGCAACTCAATGGGCTATAAGCAGTCGCCCGTCCCTAATTTAGGGTCACTGGTTCCAGGGAAGCCAGTGCCGTAAGACAAACACAACATCCATGCCTGCCCGGGATTCGAACCCGGACCCCTTACGGGCGAATGATCAGAGGCCAGTGCCTTAGACTACTGCGCCACCGGGGCGGCATTTCAATTAATTACCGGTGTGGTTGTAAATAATTATGGGTTACAGTTTTAACTTTGAAGTTTTAGGAAATGTGCAATATAGGTTTCTTGATTGAAATTTTAATTAGATATTGGTGTTTTAGGGAGTTGAATTAGTGTAATTGTAGTTGATTATTTTGAATCGGCATTTAATTATTGGGGAAAAAAGACAAAAAAAAAAAAAAAAAGTTTGTGCCTGTTGAAAAAGTCGTGTGTTTGGGCCTTGAACCACGATGTGACTAATGAAAATTACGTGTTGGAAATGTGTGCAGGAGATGAAAACCTCCTAAAAAGTAAGTAACCTCGAAATATAGATTATGTCTAAACAGCACGTTAATAATTCAAGCAGCTAAATGACATTTTGACATTTTGACATTTTCATTGCTGTATGAATATATGTTTTATCGTTTGTTACTTTCATCCAAGGTTTGTTTTGTTTCGTGATTTAAGGAATCCATCAGAAACTCTAAAAGATACAAATAGTCGCTTGTCCTTAAATTAAGATCACTTTCTTCAAGGAGGAAGGATAAGCACTCCACGCATGTCTCATTCGGGACTCTCTAATTCGAACCCAATTCGAACGATAAGCCAGAAACCACTCGGCCAAAGGGCCGGCTCCTCGTATCACAATAATTTCTCTGAAGTTCATGAAGATGAGTGCGTGATTGAAACAACCGAATAAAAAAATCACGCGATGTTACGTCCATTAATGTCATACGCAGTAGAACTGCACGTACCAGTTAAGTGTCAGCCACGAGACTCCAACACTTTCAGCACATATAGGATGAAAACAAATATGTACACTACCATTATTAAACATGGAAATGATAGCGATGCTCACAAGGTTTTGAGTTAAATTCAGTGCTCCTCCGCATGGGAGCCTTTCGGGGTACATAATGTCTAAATGGACCAATAATCTGATTGTGCAGTAGACCACACTTTAAATTTTGAACTATCGCGCATGCGTTCTTCGACTACACGCGGATTTTTCAAGCCTCAAATTTGCACATTGTGCCGATTTAGTTTCAAAGAAATGTGAAAGGCTGGCTTGCCTGAAAACGTATGTGCGATAAACAGTTTCCATCATTAGTAATACGACCCAGCATTGCGGTTGCAAATGATTCTAGCTTTGGCCCGTAGTCAGATTTGATTTCCAGTCAAATCCGTATCTTGTCGATGGCGAAGAACTCGATGAATCGTCTACCGTTTTGTTTCAAATTCTCTCGCTGCTTGTCTGACTCACTTCCGGAGGTTCTTTCGAATGATCTTCGCACATTTTCTACAGCCTCGTCCAAGTTGCCGGCATTTCAGCCACCGTGTCCTTTTAACACACTACCGGTGGCCAAAAACTGATCACACAAATTCTTGATAATCCTAAATGACACGATGGAAGTTTTGTTGCATTTGAGTGACCGCTTTTGTTTCGGCGTACCACCACACAACCTGTGCGCTCCCTCTCGCAGTCGCCCTTTTTGAAAATGATTGACTGCAGCGGTACTGCGGATCTGTTGCACTCAACAACTTTTCCACGTGAGTTTCTGATTCCGTTCCGTCCAGAATCTCAGCTCTAACACCTGAAAAGAAAAAAAATTGACCTTCAAATTGTTGGAGTTTCATGCTGTACTCCCTGTACATCTGGTTCAAATTGGTGAAGAAAATATAAAAATTGACTGAGGTTTTACATCACGAATATGTAGATATACATGATGTCAAAACTATATCTTCGTAATGTCCGACTTACGATAAGTATTTTTCTTTATTTAGGGTTTTATCGACCACCTTGCGCAGCTCTATGGGTTATAAGTAGACTTCTCCTTTTTAGCATGGTGACACCTACTGCAGGTTATAGGCCTCTTTAAGACTTTTCCAAATTCCTCGATCCTTAGTCTCAGTTCGCCATTTTGCACCTCTAAATTTCTGAAAGTCTTTTCTCCATCTTATTCTCTGGCGCCAGCTTCGTCTCCTTCCATCTTGTGGTTGCTATCATGTAATTAATCTTGTCCATCTTTCAGTCTTCCAACATATCCAGCCCATTAACACTTTGATTGTTTTATTGATTTTATGATACACATGTGTATGTGTTACTCCTGTTCTTTCTTTCATAATTTAATTTCTAACTCTATATATTCTTGTTATTACTAGCATTCTTCTCTCTAACTTTCTTACCGATACTCTTATATATTTTTTTACATAAGTAGACGTCCGTCCCCAATTTGAGGTCACTTGTTCCAGAAAAGGTAAAGAACCTGTGCCTCAAAACAAACACATCATCCATGACTGGAATTCGGGCCTATTTCCGACGAACGGTCAGAAGCCAAAGTTTAGACCAATGTTTCACAGATGCAGCCGTTAAGCTTCTCCACTGTTTTTGACATTCCACTGAAAGGTCAGAGGCAACCAATATTGTTAGAAATGTGGGTCCCCAAGCTGTGACGTCATGCAACTACCATACAGAAACTCTGTATATGAAAAATTTCTGTCATGGTGACGACATGAGACCGAATGTGTCCTGCGTTTACTATTCCGCCGTGAAAGAGTGTATATATTCTTATATTGGAAAATGGGATGTAAGGTCAGGTGATGCTTAACATCACAGCCTCTTCTTGACAAATGTCAATCCCGCCTTCTCGTGGTACATCCTGTTCCCACTAGAGATGCTCTGACGACCGCCAATAGCGGTATAGCTATACCATCGGGATCAGAGGAAATGCTTTCCCACACTCACCAACCCGCTTGACCAGCGTGGTGAGTTATGGCCAAACCCCTCCAAAATGACTCCACAACTTAAATCTTGGCCCTCAGACACCGGCAGCTGGAATGTACCTGGCCAAGGCAGCGGCCAGTGCAACATGAAGGCAGAGGATGCTAAGAATCAGCGGAGGACCGGACTAGGCTGCCATCTGATGCTGACCTTGGCTACGTATAATGGACGCTCCCTATCTTCTAATTCTAGGGTTCTTGAATTGGAAGAGGAACTACAAAGGATTAAGTGGGACATCGTCGGGCTAAGTGAGGTAAGGAGAAAAGGAGAAGATCTCATTGAACTGAAAAGTGGACATCTCTTCTACTATCGTTTGACTGATACTGGCAGAACTAGTGGTGTTGGATTTATAATAAACAAGAAACTGAAGGATAAAGTTGTAGAAGTTGAAAGTTCCTCTGACAGAGCTGCACGACTCGTAATCCAACTCTCGAGAAGATACCAGGCTCAGATTATTCAAACTTATGCACCCACCACAACTCATCCTGAGGAAGAAATTGAAGAATTTTATGAGGAAATTCGTCATATAAATAATAAAGGTAAGCAGCACTTGAAGATAATTATGGGAGATTTCAATGCAAAAATAGGGCAACGGCAACAGAATAGAACTTCAGTAGGTAAATTCGGTCACGGCAACAGAAACCAGCGTGGAAATACTCTCGTAGAATTTGCAGAGGCAGAAGGGTTTTTCATCTTGAACTCCTTTTTCAAGAAAAAGCCACACAGGAAATGGACATGGAGACATCTAAATGGGACGACAAGTGAAATTGATTTTATTATGTGTAACAAAAAATTCGTCATAGAAGACTGCAGTGTACTAAACAAGTTCAACACAGGTAGTGACCATAGATTGGTGAGATGTAAGATGCACCTGAACACTAAACTCGGACGTGGCAAGCTCATAAGACAAACAAAATGTATTGACATAACCAACCTTAAAAAACACCATAATACCTTCAAATTGGAACTGAAGAACAGATTCTCTGCTTTAGAAGGCCTAACATCGGAAGAAGTGGATATTTCTGAAGTTAACAAAAAAATAACCAAAGCTCTTATGGAAACAGCAACAAAATTAGCTGGGTCTAAGAACAAGTTGCACGTGAACAAATTATCAGGAAAAACCAAAATGTTGATGCAAAAAAGAAGAGAGATGAGGACAACTAAAGAAGATGTGACTTCCAAAGTGGAGTATATAGAGCTATGCAAGACAGTTCGAAAAAGTATCACTGAAGACGTAAGGAAATTCAACTGTGAACTAGTGAGGAAAGCAATTGAAAACAACCAAAGCCTAAAGATAGCAAAGGGACATTTCAGTAAGAGAAGAAAACAGATTATGGCACTGAGAAAAAAAGATGGTTCTGTAACAAGAAATAGAGGCGAAATTTTGACAAGAGTAAAAGATTTCTACTCCAAATTATATGAAAGGGATGATACATGAACTCCAGACATCATGAAAGGTACCAGTACCAGAGTTCTTCCAGTCCTTCCAGCAGACGTTGCACATGAAATCAAGAACATGAAGCGGGGAAAGCTCCAGAAGAAGATGGAATTATTGTAGACATCATACAAGAAGCAAGTGGAGAAATCGAAATAATACTCGCCCAAATTTTCACTCGATGCCTTAATGAAGGGAAGATTTCTGAGGATTGGAACAATGCTACAATGATCTTGCTATATAAAAATTGTGACATTGAGGATCTCAGGAACTACAGACCTATCAGCCTCCAATCAATCGTTTATAAAATCTTCACTGAAGTTCTTTCACACCGCTTGAAGGTGACACTGGACATGGCTCAACCGAGAGAACAAGCTGGATTCATCAGCAGTTAGAATGGCTCTGAAATCCTGCGGTATTGAAGATGCGTACATTAATATTATTAATAACATCTATGAAAATGCAAGTGCAAAGATTCGGCTGTTTGAAAATACAGCACACATAAAAATTGGAAAAGGGAGTGAGACAAAGTGACACCCTATCTCCGAAGCTCTTTAATGCCACATTGGAAAATGTCTTTCAATCACTGAACTGGGAAAACAAAGGGATAAAGATTAATGGAGATTATCTAACCCACCTTCGTTTTGCTGATGACGTAGTCATTTTTGCAACTACCCCATCAGAACTGCAGAGTATGATCCAGGAACTTGCTGACAAGAGTAAAGAAGTTTGATTAAAAATGATCTTTCAGAAGACAAAAGTGATGTTCAATGCTTTTACAAGAAATGAAGATTTATCGATTGATGAAGAAAAGCTGGAGATAACAGACACGTACGTTTATCTTGGACAGCAGATATCAAGTGAGGGTCACATTGATGAAGAAATTAATCGGCGTACAAAACTTGCCTGGAGAGCTTTTGGAAGAAACAGCATAATTTTCAAGAGCAATATGCCATTATGTCTTAAAAGAAAAGTGTTTGATCAATGCATCTTTCCAGTGCTTACGTACGGTGCAGAGACGTGGACCTTAACTAAAAGAGACATACAAAGGCTGCAGACAACTCAAAGAAGCATGGAGGGGTGCATGCTTGGTGTAACCAGGATAGATAAGAAGAGGAATTCGTGGATCCGAAAAATGACAAGAGTGGAAGACATCATGATGAGAGTTAAATCCCTGAAATGGCAATGGGCTGGACATACTGCCAGAAGGACAGACTATCGATGAACAGCCGAAATTTTAGATTGGATTCCAAGGGACAGGAAAAGACCCAGAAAAAGACCACATGGGAGAGTGTTGGATGAAATTCGAAAGTATGCAGGAGTGACATGGAGGAGACTGGCACAAGACAGACCGCTGTGGAGGAAACTTGGAGCGACCTTCGTCCAGCAGTGGATTAATAATTGTTGACAATGATGATGATGATTGGAAATGCTAGACATCGGTTAGAAATTTCCTAACTTATGTATTTCAAATTTGCAAGTGTAAAGAAAATTTGCGCAGAAAGTGTGAAATATGCACTGAGTAATCACTGAATCAGGACCACCTACATAATAAATACTTCGTAGGTCTTCCTTACGCCCTCAGTACAACAGCCATGCAACGTAGCACCTATTCAGTAAGATGCCGGTAGCAGTTGGGAGGTATGGCCGAGTAAACTTTCACCCTCAGTACAGCAGCTATGTAACGTAGCACCTATTCAGTAAGATGTCGGAAGCAGTTAGGAGGTATGGCCGACTAAACTTTCACCCTCAGTACAGCAGCTATGCAACGTAGCACCTATTGAGTATGATGCCGGAAGCAGTTGGGAGGTATGGCCGACTAAACTTTGCGTCGGCCTTCAATGCAGCTATGGTGTATAAAGACCCTTGACATGCTGTTCCATAGTGCCACCACAATGGGAATGATATCGTGGGAGTTCGGACGCCAATCGATATGCTGGAAGTCTAAACTTTGTTTGGTCAAACCATTCCTGCACTACATTGGACCTGTGCCTCGGGTCTTTGCATCCTCGCAAGGCACAATCTCCATTTTGGAAAAAGTGCAACACTGTTAGGTGTACATAGTCAGAAAGCAATTCATGCTAGTGGGCACCAGTCATAGGTTGGCCCATATACACCAGGGGTCCAAGGTCCTGCCAGGTAAACGTGCCCCAAACCCTACAACCGCATCTACCGGCTTGCACTGTGGAGACCATGAAGGACGGATCGAGTATCACATGTTGTTTGCACCAAATGCGTACACGGCCATCCAGTGGAGTAAAAAACACGACTCATCAGACAGCCACACTTTTTTCCAGTCATGAGACGTCCAACTTGCATGATCTTTGCTCCAGGCGAGTCTTTTCCTACGACGAACCGTAGTTAAGAGACGATATCGTCGGTGTCGTCTTTTGTTATAGCCTATACGTGCGAGCGTGGGACGCATGGTCATGACACATACTGTTCCAAGTTGACTCCTGTTGTATTTGCTAGTCAACTGCTGAACAGTACTGCGTTTGTTGGCCTATACCAGTCACCTGACCCGGCAATCACCTTTCACATCAACCTTTCGCTGTTCTGTTCAGGTTTTCCTCCGGGTCGTTGTTTGACCATTATCACGCCAGTCCTGATACGTTTAAACTACGGTGGCTCCCGAGCATCCCACCAGTTCCGCCGTTTCGGAAATCGCGGCACGCGCTCTCCCAACTGCCACCATCTGTTCTTTCTCAAAGTCCAATAAATCCTTCCGTTTACCCGCCACGCTCCGAATTTTACTACCTACTGTTTCACTCACACCTTATACGGTATGTGCTACCTTGGTCGACTAATCGTGCCCTTTTAGGAATCACGAGGTCAACGGGCTGCATTCACTTTTCATAGGAGTGGTCATTATTCACTTATCACTTAATGTAAATATAAATGGAAAATAAATGTAGTACTTGTTTGCGGGAAGGCTAAAGAGGAACAAGTTGAAACACATTCCGAGACACGGCAAAAGTTTCTAAATTTGCTAACTGCTTTAAGAAGAAAAACCAGCTTCTAAAAATCACGAATTGTCCAAGCATGTTAAAAAGATTTACTCCTTAAAGTGTAGCCAAACCTAAAAGGATAGTGAAGAGCACTGAAGGATGGCACATTTTTTCGGCTTGGAAAATTCTTTATTAAATTATCTCCTGTAAATTACTGTCTCCATGGTTGTATTATTTTTACATCCCACAACTGAGCTTTTGCTGCTTTGCGAAGCATCTGATATCTAATGTGGAGTGCTCCGTCATACCGTCTGACGTCATACGAGAGCACATAATATGTCACATTACTTCAGAAAAAAAAAGATTTTGTCGTAGTGAATAGAAAAAAGAACGTTGAGACTTGTCTATGTGTGCATCTGCGTTGTTTTCGTTCCTGAACAAAGGAAATTATGTAGCAGCGTCATCATTTACTTCACAATTTCTTTTTTTTTTTTGGTTGGAGGTTTAACGACCACCGTGAGCAACTCAATGGGCTATAAGCAGTCGCCCGTCCCTAATTTAGGGTCACTGGTTCCTGGGAAGGGAGAGAACCAGTGCCGTAAGACAAACACAACATCCATGCCTCACCGGGATTCGAACCCGGACCCCATTCGGACGAATGATCAGAGGCCATCGCTTAGACCACTGCGCCACCGGGGCGGCCTTCACAATTCCATTAATGCGTTCCTTAAATATATGAAGCAGCCCTGGCGGCGCAGTGGTCTAAGCGCTGGCCCATGACAATTCTTCTGAGAAGGATCCGGGTTCGAATCTCGCTGAAGCATGGATGCTGTGTTTGTATTACGGCACTGACCCTCTTCCTTTCTTGGAACCAGTGGCTCTAAATATAAGCAGTCTCCCGTCTCTAATTTAGAATCACTGATTCCAGGGAAGGGAGAGAGCCAGTGCCGTAAGCCAAATACAACACCGGGATTTGAACCCGGACCCCTTTCGTACGAATGATCTGAGGCCATCGCTTACACGACTTCTCCACTGTTGCGGCAGCGATTGCTTTTAGCCCATTGGGTTGCTTACGGTGGTCGTTAAACCTTAAAAAAAAATGATACTAAGACAAATCGAATTGCGCACTCTGCTTTTCTTCCTTTTTGTTCTATGTTTATTAAAGAACACTCAATAGAGTTAAAGCATAACCACCAACATGCAACCATTTTTGTGTTTCAATTTTGTTTGAGTGACTTACTGTTGTGCTACTGAAAATAATTTTTCTCTAGCACATGTTAAAACGTCCTCTATGTTAGCTGCAAAAAGTAATTTATCTTACGAGCCTTACTCATACTTTGAATAGCTCTTACGATTTTGTAGTGAAAGTCTGATTTTACTTTTCTGTTACGAAGAATTCATATGCGTAGCTAAATATTAAACTTATCAAAATTGCGTACACCTTAAATCACTCTTTTTGAAATAAAAATAATTTTACAATTTTTTAATGTTATGCATCTTTACCTGTATTTTTATTACGGCACTGATTCTCTTCCTTCCCTGGAACCAGTGGTTCTAAATATAAGCAGTAAAATTCTTTTATTATTGAGCTAAATAAAATAATTTTTGTCTTAAAATTATTTTATTTTGCTCAAACAAAATAAACAAATTGAGACCATATTAAGTAACGAAAATGAGTAACGGTGCGTCATAGTAAAAATCACTGTTGAAATCTGATCGTGTCGTACACTGTCCCATGAAGTGTCGCAACAATAGCTAATTTCATTGTTACTCAACAATACAGTTTACGAAACTATCGCCGAACATTATTTCATCACGCTTTACATAAATGAAAAAATATTTCATTGCAACCTGCCTAAATTACGAGAACCTGATGCTAAATGTGATAAAAGCCATTACAAAAATGCATTTTGATACTGTAGTCAGTGGGTCACCTAGGCTGATTTTCACAAATATCTCGAAAATGGTAGGTCGTAGCGAAATTTAGCTTCCTCTTGACTTCCTCAAAGAGAGGTTACCTGCTACTGACAAGAACTTTAACCCTTTCGCGACCATAGCACCCAGCGCGGCCTTACACGCAAATAACCATAAGCGCCCGAATCGTCCGGATAGCATGAGTAGGATTTCCTACCTCCATGATCTTTGAATTTGCACGGCGTGCGAGGGATTAGCAGAAGTCACCCTCAGTCGTTATTGTTGTCGCTAAACAAAGTAGTAAACTAAGAGTTGGTTTGTCCTAGGGCTATTTCATTCAACTTATCTGAAACCACTCTTTGTTGATACGTGCTTCATTTGACTGTGACATTTTGCACAGTCTCAAAAGCGGAGTTTATGGGGGAAATTTGTCGTAAAAATTCTTTTATTTTGCTCAAGCAAAATAAACAAATTGAGACCATATTTTTTACAAGAAGGAACAAGAAAAGTGGTAAGTAAGCATGATTTTCCAGTTGTTATCACTCTCTCCTATCTGCATAAGTCTTTTAATAGAATATTCCACTGATTGCCCCATGGAAATGTCCGAAAATCAGTGTATGACAAACATAGAGATCGGAAGTTCCGATTGGTGACCCAGCACAAATCCTTCTTCTCTTATTAAAAAAGAGAGGAAAACGAAATTCGGATTGGAGCGGAGAACAGTTTCGGGCGTTATGGTGTCTTGAGCAACGAAACATTTTAGCATCGTGGTCGTTAAAGTGTTAATGTAGTTTTTACACTGATGGGTTTCCTGTAGATATTCAAGAACAAAAGTTACCATGGTGGATTTCCTGTAGATATTCAAGAACAAAAGTTACCATTACCCCTAACTAACACACTTGTGATTCAGCTGTTCTTTGTTCCTTGAGGTTTGATTTTAGCTTGCGCAGGCGCAGATGGACTGTCGTAGCTACATCAAATTTCAGCGGTGACCGGGTCGTTTCTTATTTTCGTCTAAATCTGAATAACATATAATAATAAAGCAATAGTTAATCTTGTTTTGAAAAACTAAAGAGTCAAAGAAGTACTTACTATTGCCGCCGATATAGTTTAGTAAATATTGACTTTAAAGACTCATACATCTTCCTTCATTAGTTTTACGACAATGACATTCATTAATCCACCTTCCTAAATTCCGATCATGTAAGGAATCAATAAATCTTATTGTTTGTTGTTACAATTTAATTCCACTTATATATACCGGACTGCAGCTCGATACGGTCGTGAGTGACGCAAATAAATGCAATGTGTTGTACGTATCGAAATGTACACTGCTGACCACCCAAAATGCAACACCAAGAAGGACACGAGATAGCAAAGCCATATTTACTGGACACATAACAACAGATACAAAAATGAAACGATTTAGCTTACAGGCCCGTGCGACTTGAAGAACATGCAGACATCAATAGTTCGTGTGGCCCTCATGGCTGGCAATAACGGCCGCTACACGCCGCGGCATCGAACGAAAGAGGCTTTGAATGTGGGCTTGGGGTATGTCGGTCCAGGCTGCTTCCACACGTTGCCACAGTTCATGAGGCGTAGCCGCGGGTGGTGCTTGCCGGACCACTCGGTTGCTGATCAGCGACCAGACGTGTTCGATGGGAGACATATCGGGAGAACAGGCGGGCCACGGCAGCTGTGACACCTGGTGGGCCGTGAAGAATTGTTGCACGATGCGTGCCACGTGCGGGCCCGCATTGTCCTGTTGAAACGTGGCCGCTGGCAGGTCCTGAAGGTAAGGGAGCAAGCACCACAGGCTCCAAAACGTCGGAGATGGTGCGGTGGCTGTTGAGTGTACTGGCGATGCGTACCAGAGGGGTGTGGGTGTCATATCCAATTGCGCCCCAAACCATAACACCAGGCGACGGACCGATATGGCGATGCATAATGCAGGCGTCATACAGTCTCTCGCCGCGGTGCCGCCACACGCGGATCCGACCATCGTGGTATTGCAGGCAGAAGCGAGATTCGTCGGAGAAGACAATGTGGTGCCATTCCGTAGTCCAAGTGCGGCGTTCAACCGCCCACTGCCGCCGCACTCGCCGGTGGTGTAACGTCAATAGTAATCGGAGCAATGGGCGCCGTGCGACAAGTCCCCGCTCCTGCAGACGACGTCAAACGGTACGTGCTGGCTGGCACAGGTTGTTGCGCAACACACCCTAATTTTCGCGCTAACATTCGTGATGTAGATGTGCGAGCCATCAATGCCTGCCGCACAACATGCCGGTCCTCTCGTTCGGTGGTGTTCCGCGGCTGCGGCAATCGCTCACGTCGTTCCGTCCGTCCCTCCAGCACCCACCGAATCCATACTCGCCTCGCTGTGTCTTGATGTCGTCCCACACGGGCGCTGATATCTCGGTACGATTAACCGCTGTCGCGTAAGCTACTATTCGTCATCTGTCGAACTCCGAAACGTGCTGGAATGACTGCCGTATTCTGCGACGAGGCATCAGGAAGCTTCCGGCGCACAGTTCCGGCAGCACAACACACTTGCACTACTTACACCCCGCCTTTTGTGCACCCTTCTTATAGTGCTTCTCGGAGGCGTGACGGGAGCACATGATTTGCATATGTCCTGCAATGCTAATGGTTTGCATGTCCTCTCGCGGGCGACGCATGCTGTGAATTTCAAATCAATCGAATGCTTCCTTCTTGGAGTTGCATTTTGGGTGGCCAGCAGTGTATATTCGCTTATGTCTCGGTACGAATAACCGCTGTCGCGTAAGCTACTATTCGTCATCTGTCGAACTCCGAAACGTGCTGGAATGACTGCAGTATTCTGCGACGAGGCATCAGGAAGCTTCCGGCGCACAGGTCCGGCAGCACAACACACTTGCGCTACTTACACCCCGCCTTTTGTGCACCCTTCTTATAGTGCTTTTTGGAGGCGTGACGGGAGCACATGATTTGCATATGTCTTGCAATGCTAATCGTTTGCACGTCCTCTCGCGGGCGACGCATACTGCGAATTTCAGGTCAATCGAATGCTTCCTTCTTGGTGTTGCATTTTGGGTGGCCAGCAGTGTATATTCTCGAATCACTCATTTTATTTACGCTTTCCAACCGTAGGTTGAAGAATCTTATATGCTTCAGCTTTGTCCGTCCGTCTGTCTGTCCGTCCGCTCGTCGGCACGATAACTCGCGTAAAAATGGTTCGATTTCGATGAAATTTCAGTATGTGGTAGGAGACCACCTGGGGAAGAACCCTATTGAAAATGGGCGAAATGAGGTCAAAGGTCAAAACATAGGAGCGAGATATTTTCCACAGCCATTATCCTTGTAACTTGACTAAAAATGCTTCTATTGTGACAAAACTTTAGTATGTTGTTTCGGAGTTACACTGAATGGTTGTGCGGAATATAATCGAAATGGGGTCAAAGGTCAGGGCACATGAGTGAGATTTATTCCACAGCCATTATCCTCATAACTTGAGTAATGATTTCTGGTATGTTGGAAAGGGTATCATAATCAATGTATTGCATGATTTTACTAACTTGTTTTACACCCACAAAGATCTTGTTATTCGAAAGACACATAGCAAAAATTATCTACAAAGAGTACCAGAGTACTTTTCCGTTTTTGTTTTATTTAAAGTTTGTGTTTTGTCAGAACTTGCGCTACGAAATTACTTGTTTAACTATTGTTAAAACTTTTCTTAAAGTTTTTCTTAAACATCGCAGATATACAGTATTTAGCGTCAATTGAAATTTTTTTGAAAGTCATGAGGAAACTAATAATTCACTCGTGGAAAGAACACCTGCGTTAAAGGCGAATTTATCAATTCTTTTGGGAACACGTACTAATAAAAGAACTTAATATCCTTATATTTCGCATACTTCACAGCATTGAGTTTCCGACAAATTTTACAAAGACTGTTCTTCTGCCGCAATGGAAACAATGAACACCAGCTAAATCACGCATGTCAGCTTCATTATGACACTAAGGGTTTAGAGAAAACATTCATTCATCTGACTTCGTTTCAAAGCGAACGTGTGCTAATAAATATCAGAACAATGAGTTTCCAATGGGCCCATTATGAATGTTGCCAGTTTGTTTCCTTCCTCTTATTAGTTGACGCACTGCTCCTTTCGAAAACTGAGATGGCGGAGTCTGGAATTAAGAAGGATGAAGGGTGAATTGATAATCACTGCTGTCATCTCACAATACACAACAGACGATTCGCAGAAGTTAATTAAATTTGCCTTCAAAGGAGAAGACCATTCTTCGGCGTAAAAATTAGGAACTGTGAAGCATCAGAAATCGATGCCAAACTAACTTACATAAAGAATTGTTTCATCTGGCTTGTGTCAGCAAATTATGAAGGTTTCCAGGTAAACGAAGTAAAATTGAGCCTTATTTATTTTGTTCAGTGAGGTAATAAATAATTTCTTTCTGAAACTTGTCCCAACTCGTTTTAACAAACCGGAACAGCTTTCACTATTAGTAACACACGTAAATGTTAGCTAGGTCCTGCTGTTTTCCGCTGAAAAACTTCTTAATGTAATCAAGTACGTGAGGACTTTCATTTTCTGAAATGGAAAGTATGGCAATGGGTAAAACAAAGTAAATTTAAGGAAATTTAAAAGCTTACGATATATGAAATGTAGAAGGTGAATTCGTGAAATAAACATAAAAAAAATTACCGCATTTTTTTTTTAAAAGACCTTGCTCATGATATCACTTTGTCCGTCCGTCCGTTTGCGGACACCATATCTCTGCAACAGTTAGTTTGATTTGAAAAAACTAGCAGTTAGCCCGTTCCCCGAACGGTGAATCTATAATTTTTGAATATAAAATTAAAGAAAGGAAAAGTAATTAGGGGGAAAAAAGTAATTTAAGATCCGTAACTGTTGCACGATTTAGAACAGGGTCGTGACGTCAATGCATACCGTTTGACGTAAAACAGATCAGGGTGTGGCGCCCCTTAATTTGAAATAAAAATTTCATGGAATTTTTACAGCATTTCAACGCTTCTGGAATAATTGTCTTTAAACCTATCAGCATTTTGAACAATAAAGCTAAGCCAGCCTTTTCAATTGTTCGGTTTTTAGACTTTTTTAGGTATCCGGACCTTAAAGACTATCAGCATGAAAAATTTTAAATTTCTAGGTCATTTAGAACTGGTCAAACAATTCGCGAAACATTCAAGCGGACAATATTCCAAAGCCGTCTTTGTAAATTTGTTTGTTTGTTTTCGGACGCTTCTAGGTAATCGGACCTTAAGACCTATCAACAGGACAATTTCCAAATCTCCAAGTCATGTAGAAGTGGTCGAACAATTCGCAAAAATCTCAAGCAGAGAAATGTTTTATAGCTACCATTTTTATTTTCATTTTATTTTATTTCATGCCGGCGGAAAATGCCGAACTTTGAAAGCTTTGCTACGCTTGCGTCATTACCTGTTTGATTGTAGCCTCTCCTTACCCCCAGCGATAAGAGAGCTCTAAAAATAGCTGTGTCACCATGGCAGCAGGTCACGAGACCAGAACTTTCCTGTGCGGTTACTGTTGAAGACAAAGGAAGCCGTTCGTTCGATTCCCTTGCGTCTTTGAAAAAAAAAATGCTTGAAAGTAAGAAAATGATTTTTTCTTAAAATGTTTTGTTCTTAAAAGAGGGATGAAAGTTGCGAGTTTATGCTGTACGAATTACAATGCGTTATGATTTATAGTTTGCCATATATCTGTTTCTTAAAATTGATACCATCGCGAAATAGAAAATTTCGTGAAATTTAAAACTTAATTTCTCATAAATTATATTGAAATCAAAAGAAAGAGCGACTAGGTGAAATAATTCGGCCATGGCCCTACATGCTTACAAAGTTTCGTGGTTCTGTTGCCTTTAGTGCGTCCGGAACGCGAACTGAGAGCACTTTTTTTGCTAACCTTAGCTTTGAAATACAATAGCTCTTGAAGTATCGCTAGAATCGAAAAAAAGGTTTATTTCAGAGTTTTCTCTAAAGAATTCTCTACAAACGATGTAAGTTTCATATTGTGTTCAATAGTTTTTGCGCCGCGAGTTAGGAAAACGCGAGTGTCGCGGCAGGGCCAGTTCCTTTTTTTTTTTTTTTTTTTTTTTTTTGTCAATAGAGAGATTCTTTTTGAATTGGTAAGCTTGCAGTATGAGAACGATGATCCATGCGTTTTGATTTTTCTACCATTCGCAACTTAGCCACCAGAAAGCATAAAGGCAGATGCTATCGACTTCAAATTATATTTTATTCAATACTGGCGGAGATACCCGGCGTTGCCCGGGATAGACACAAAGTTTATTTTTAAGTAACAATATAAATCGCTGTACTGTATAAAAAAGAAATACTACTGTGGTGGTGTGATACGGTGGCAATGGCTTAGCGGTTATTTTATAGCACTGGAATGAGAAGCATTTATTACCCCTACATTGGTATGCTGCCACCATTCAAACTATTCTGGTACCGGTTTGAATCAGTACATCATTCACCTGCCGCAACACTCGGCTGTTGCAGATTAATACTTACAGCACTCGGAGTTCCTATGTACAACTTTATTTACAAGCATCCCGGAAGGGAATCCGGTTTATATACACTGATCGGCTGATGTCGCCAGAGTTTAACATATGATTCACCAACATATCAGACATGAATATACGTACTTCAATAGAGCAGGATGCCACTGTCAATAGGAGAGTCCAGGTCATGCACTCCTCCGTGAGCGACGAAAGTTTCGTTATTATTGCTGGGTGAGTCACCAGTGATGCAGCAAGTCCTGAGTTCTCAAACTCTTTATACTGTTTTTACCTCAGTATGTTATCAGTTACACTCATGTACCGCAGTACATTGCTAAGCACAGTTACAGGATTTTTTTGTAACCTCAGTCACATACTTTCCCTAATTTCTGCGGCACCCTCAGGTGTCAGAGATAACTCGTGGCCATGTTGTTAGACCCAGGCGTGAGTAGCGAAAAGTGCCCGAAAATCTCTACTCCGTGTTTAGCCACCGTTTCTCCCGGGGTCCTCTGCACTTTCTCTGCCAATCACAGACGTGCATTTCCTCCCCCAGCCGCTAGCACTCTGATGACATAAGTCAATGTCACTCTCTCTTTTTCTCCATGCTTCCAAGCTATCCGCCTGCTGCTATGGGACACGCCCACGCACTCCTGACCTCCGCATCCTTCTCAATTCTGAGAAAGCTGACCACCTTCTGGCAATCCTGACGTAACTTTTTCTACGGTCCCTTGATCAGAGTAACTTTTTATACTGGTCCCTATCGTTCCGGTCCTTCACCCCGCCACAACTACCATGATGAACAACGCTCAAGTCGGGCCTCACGCTTTTCTAAGGTCTCTGCCGCCCTAGATACACTGACTCTTTCCAGCTGATCCATAAGTCTTCGATCACGTTGTTCGGTTGTCTCACTCTCTCCAAGCCATTTTACTTTCTTTGCTTTCGGCTGAACCAGACCGATGGGTTTGCGTTTTTTTGAAGGCATTTCACCACACTTGATGAAAATTTTATTATAAAAATCTCAATTTAAAATGACTGTTCTGAGCCCTAAAAACTCGAAATAGCAAACATGCACAATAATGCACTTCCTGCACTCCGCATGCAGCTTTCTAGAGTGTACATATACAGCCTGATCACACCCAACGTGAAAGGAAAGTAGTTCACGATAACATACGGAATTTTTTTACTAATCTCGAAAACTAAACCGATTCGGTTAATTCTTTCACCGTTTGGAAGCTTTGCGGAGGACATAGGCAATTTCGTTTATTTATTTTTTTATTATTATATTTTTATTATTTTTTATAATTTTCGGCTGTACTACCGAATAACATCGCTTTCAAGTAGTTTCCAATTTCCCATATATGGTTCCGCTTCGTTTACATACAACCTGATCACACCCAACGTGAAAGAAAGTAGTTCACGATAATATACCGATTTTTTTTACTAATCTCGAAAACTAAACCTATTCGGATAATTCTTTCACCGTTGGGAAGCTTACTTCTTTCCGGTGGACATAGGCTATTTCTTTTATCTATACTAATACCAATACTAATCTTGTATTTACATTTTATGTATGAAGAATACCGTCTGTTTTAACTTCAACTTAACTTTGATACTATTTGAGAGGACCACGCTTATGAGTCGGAATCTGTAGCTCCATCCATATTTGAGACTCCTGCGTCAATTGTTGGGAGTCTAATGAAACCTAACCCTTACAAAGAAAATGCCACGGTAACATAAACAAAAAATACTTATGACAATATGTTCTGCTGGTGCGTTGTGTTTTCAAAAATCGGACTCTTCCCAGTATGCCTGTACCGCGGAAGCTTGCGAGGAGTAAGGCGTCCCCTGACGACCGTTGCTCTGACACGCTGAGTAATACCGTAGCAGCCGACTCACCCAGTCTATAGAGGGCCCCGTAATAACACATTTGACCTCCTTAGAGATGGAATTTCTAAAAATCGTCCCGCCTGCATTTTAATCTGGTTGAAGAATAGTGTGTATGCCAATTTTGGTGCAAATCCATCAAACCTTTTAGGAACGTATGCGGAACAAACATACAAACTTTCACTTTTATGTATAGAGATATAATTACTTCTGGACATCCGATTAAAAACATTATTTCTACCATTCGGTACCAGTTATAACGAAAACTATTTTGGCTACAGTTTGTTTTTTAAGTAAAACCTAATGTTTCGCTAGGGTGCCGAAAGTTAAATTGTTTTTCCTATATATTGCTGCTTCGAAATGTCTGATTTGAAAAATATGTATATATATTGACGAAGAACTATATAGGGTTAAGATCCTGGCTCTGCCCAGGCCAGTCCATTTGATTAACTTCATTGTCACCATACCAAGCCATGGTGGACCTCGCAATATGACAGGTGGCATTGTCATCCTGAAAGTAACATGGGTCCACCCCGTACAACTGCCACAACGTAGGAAGATAATGGTCATCCAAAATGGTGCAGTAGGTCTCGGCGTTAGGTCTACCAGGAATTGGGACCAAGGGTCCCATGTCATACCTGGAGAAACACCCCCATAGCATAATTCCACCGCCGCCGAACTTCACAGTTGGCACAATACATTCCGGCAGGAGGCGTTCTCCAGGCAGACGCCAAACCCAGACCCTGCCATCCGAGTGGTTGAGGGTGAACCTTTATTCGTCGCTCCAGAGAACCTGTTTCCACTGTTCAACGGTCCACTGTCGACGTTCTTTGCACCACGTTAGCCGAGCAGAGCTATTGGACTTGGGGATCAAAGGCTTGTCGGCGGCGGCAGCACGTCCATGATAACCTAGCAAATGGGCTTCCTTACGGAAGGTATTCATCGAAAGAACACTCTCGGATGTCTCTTGAAACTCCTCGCGGATGTGGCCCATCGATTTGGTGCGGTTCTTCCGAATATCTCTGGTCAGCACCCGTCGGTCTCTAACTCCCAGTTTTGTGGGTCTGCCGGGTTGGGGCACATTCCGACAGTCACCTCTCATCTTCCACTTGCCAATCACGTAGGCCACTGTCGATTTTGGGTAACTCGCTGGATAAGCCAGGTATGGATCGGCCATTTCTGTGATACCCGACGATTACACCTTTCTCGGAATCGGAGAGCTCCGAACAGCGTGGCATCTTGCATGCGACTGGTTGCGTTGTTGTTTCCCACACGATATTTAACGGCGGCGGACGTGACGTGTATCAGGACTGCAGATATCGTCGATTGCAGCGGTGTCCAATTAGTTGTTGGTATATAGTGTATCTTTAAAACTAAGAATCGTAGGGTAATAAATAATACCTCATTAGATAGTTTATAGAATCCCATTTATAACAAAATAAGTTTCAACTTTCCACCCCGTAACCATTTGATAAAGTAACGTTAGAAAATTGGGTTAAATTTTACGTGATTAGGTTTCGCCGCAGTTCGATTTAAGGTTGATAACTAGTGAATTGATAATGATAGCGATCACCTCAGGCCCGCATTACGTAGCTGACGGTCAGAGCTAACGGACGCATGTGATAAACCGAAACAAGGCAGCTTATTTTTTTTTCAAGTAAAAATAATCAAAGGGGCACAGTAGCAACTGTGTCGCAACCTACAATGTAGGACTACGTCAACTGTCTTTCGTTGAATACTTTAAGGACTTAAAACTAGTGAAATAGTGCCATGAAATAGTGACAGTTGGCGTAGTTCTACGTTGTTGGTTACGGATTTTCCGATAGCATAGAGCTCCTAGTAGGAGACGTTCTACATATAATTTCGAACTTTTGCAAAGAATGTTTTGTCCACTAGGGGGCGTAAGCTATACTTTTGTTTTTGATATATTAGCAGCAGTATCTGCGCTTCCATAAGTTTGATTTAAAAAATTATGTCGCGGTCCTACATCACTCACCATGAGGAGATTTTAAAAATACCTTGTGTTGAAAATAGTGCATAATTTTCCAGCCAGGAAACGTAGATGTATATCTCATTTTTGTAGATATCTCTGCTTCTAACAATCCGGAATTAGTAATCGCAATTTTCATCGTCCGGAAAATGAGAGATTTTAAGGAATAATGCAAATAAACACAGCAGAAGGATTCGAGAATGCTAAGTGATATTTGTAGGTTACATTCGTGCAGTACTATTGACAGACACAAAAGTTGAATTTCGGCAACACTTCTAGCGATAACTGGCATAATGGATGAATTCCGATTGTAGTGCTATTATCTTCTAAACGAGCTATTGTGGGAAATACTTCTGAGACATAAAAATTGAATTTCTGGCATCAAAGTTCAGTTTAAATAATACTTTTCACTCATACGGCGAACGCTTTCGGACGATGCAGAATTTTAACAAACTAATTCAATCAATTCTATTAAGCTGCATAACGGATGAATGTGGACAACATTGACAACTGCCATAGTGAGTACATTTTTAGACAGTGCTTCTAAACTGGAACGGAATATGCGTTTGAGAGTGGATACTACTATTTTACGTAAGAACCAAATATCGTCCTAATGCTACGTTGCGGAACAGGTGAATTTGTGTAAGGAACAGGACGAGCAAGTTTGATGACCACTGCTAATTGACATAAGAGGTGAATTAGTGCCATACTACCAACCAATGATTAAGTGAACGTGATCACCAAGTTAATTGACATATAAGGGGAATTTAAGCCATGCTGTTAGCGCGCATAACGGTAGAATTAAGGTGGTTCTAAATAATATTCATGGAAGGCAACATAAGAGACGATTCCTCAAACTAACACAACGCGCGAGCTCAAGGAGTTTTACAAACTGACTTAACAAAGAAGATAAGCAACGAAGTTAATTGCTTCTGCATTTGTGTTTGGGCGTAGATACGTAACCATGTGGAAGCGAATCTGATTTCTAGCGAATTAACATCTCTCACTTCAGTACTCGACAATTTAACAAAGCAGAAACATCCAACACAAATCTATTCAACTGGTTTTATGTCTACACAGATAGTACACGGCATTTTAGCCAAGAATATACCGACGTTAAGCAAAAAAGACTATTTTTGAGAAATCCGACAATTTGTCTCAAAAAGGAGACAGATGTGGGGACTTGGTATGAGTAGAACTGTTTAGTTCCAAGTTCCAAAACGACGGAAGCGAAGTCAACGCGCAGAAGATTCGAATGAGGAAGAATTTGTGATATTTGTTTATCCTATAATAACAAAAGGACACTCTCATCTTGGAATAATATAATCTCATGTACAGTACAAAAGAAGAAACATTTTATGGAATTTTAATTTTACATAGCTGAACTCACAGTTCATCTATTGCAAGTACATCTAAGGACTTTTTATTAATCAATCCAGTTTTCAATCTTGGAAGCTAATTCCTACAAATTTAATACACTTGCAGAAAGCTTCTATTTTTTCCTCATCGCAGCCTGGAATTGCGCAGTTTCTTTTGCAGCAGAAAACGTTCTCTATTCCATGTCAGCATGCGCCTCCAGTGGTACGGGCTGTTCTAGTTGAACTTAAGGGAGAGTAGTCGTTCGTATTTCACACTTGATGCTCGGCTACGGCTGCTTGCCAACATATCTGGGTAGGCGCAAGGGAATATAAGTACTTTTCAACGACGAAAAAACTTGCCCCCAAACGTTTCAAAAAAGCAGCTTGCGCCTTACCCTTCTCTCGATGACGAAGCTTGGGTCTTCGACATTTACACTAGAAGTGATTTGCGCGGCAGTTTTTACGCTGTCGGTCTGTAGGAGCCTGGATATTCTAGGTTGATCACTGTGGTTAATGGTATGTGGTCAGATACCGATTGCTCTCTGGGAGCTGAAACGTCTGTCGATGATACTGTAAACTCGCGGTACTATATTGATACAGTTACTTCGGAAACACTAGGGTTCATACCACTTGACCGATAGAATGACGAATCTCTCTTGCGCCGACTATTTGTCCACGATCAAAGTCGCTGAGATCACCACGTTTACCCATGTTCGTCGATCGTGATACGCTATTAGGAAGCTCTGCTGTCCGCCTATTAATCGCTTGCTTTTGTTTTGGGTTTGTTCCATTCTGCGAGGGAAATGTCGATGTCAACTGCCCATCACCCCTACCTCCAAAGTGTTGTCTAATGAAGATATATCATCATCATCACCAACTATTATCAATCCACTGCTGGATGAAGGTCTCCCAAAGTTCCTTCTGCAATTGTCTGTTTTCAGCCTGTCTCTTCCATGTCACTCCAGCATACTTTCGAATTTTATCCATCCATTTCCCATGCTGCCTTCTTCTGGGTCTTTTCCTGTCCCTCGAAATCCAGTCTAAAATTTCGGTTGTCCATCGGTGGTCCGTTCTTGTGGCAACATGTCCAGCCCATTGCCATTTCATTGATTTCATTCTGGTCATGATGTCGTCCAGTCCTGTCATTTTCCTTATCCACAAGTTCCTCTTCTTATGTTTCCTGGTTACACCAAGCATGCATCTCTCCATGCTTCTTTGAGTTGTCTGCAGGCTTTGTATGTCTTTTTTAGTTACGGTCAATGTCTCTGCTACATACTTAAGCACTGGCAGGATGCATTGATTAAACACTTTTTTTAGACATAATGGCATACTACTCTTAAAAATTGTACTGTTTCTGTCAAAAGCTCTCCATCCAAGTTTTATACGCCGATTAATTTCTTCATCAATGTGACCCTCACTCGATATCTGCTGCCCAAGAGAAATGTAGGAATCTGTTGTCTCAAGCTTTTCTCCATCAATCGATAAATCTTCGTTTCTTGTAAAAGCATTGTACATAACTTTTGTCTTCTAAAATATCATTTTTAATCCCACTTCTTTACTCTTGTCAGCAAGTTCTTAGATCATACTCTGCAGCTCTGAGGGGTAGTTGCAAAGATGACTACATCATCAGCAAAACGGTGAGTGAAGTAATGTCCATTAATCTTTATCCCTTTGTTTTCCCAGTTCAATGATTGAAAGACATTTTGCGGTGTGGCGTTAAAGAGCATATGAGATATGGTGTCACCTTGTCTCACTCCTTTTCCAATTCTTATTTGTGCTGTATCGCCAAATATCCGAACCTTTGCATTGCATTTTCAAAGATGTTATTAATAATGCTAATAAATGCATCTTCAATACCACAGAATTTGAAAGCCATTGTTACTGCTGACGGTTTTACGGAATCGAAGGCCTTTTCATAGTCAATAAAAGCCATGCATAATGGGAGTTCATATTTTCTTATTCTTTCAATTATATTTTTCGGTACATGGATATGATCTATAGTGCTGTAGCCACTCCTGAATCCAGCTTGTTCCCTTGGTTGGGCCATGTCTAGTGTTACCTTCAAGCGATGTGAAAGAACCTTAGTGAGGATTTTAAAAATCACTGATAGGAAGCTGATGGACCTGTAGTTCTTGAGATCCTCAACATCACCTTTTTTATGGAGCAGGATCATTGTAGCATTGTTCCAATCCTCAGGAATCTTCCCTCATTAAGACATCTGGTGAAAACTTGGGCGAGTGTAGTTTCAATTTCTGCACTATATATATATATACACGGTCGAGTCACATTATTGTGACCACCAGCTAATAACCAGAGTAACCGCCGTGTGCAGCGCGGACAACAGCTAGACAGGCTGGGAGTAACCCAGTAAGTTGCTGGAAGGTGTTCAAAGGCATGTGGAGCCATGCTGACTGCCGTGAATCTAACAGCTGCATGAGGGTGCGTGGTGGAGGATCCATAGAGCGAACAACTTGATCGAGGTGGTTCCACAGATGCTCAATTGAGTTTAAGTCTGTGGAATTAGGGGGCCAATGAAGTGCGTTGAAGTCTACATCGTGCTCTTCCAGCCACTCTTGTACATTTCTAGCTGTGTGACACGTCGCATTGTTGTGCTGAAAGATCCCATCCGCCCAAGGGAAGACAATCAGCATGTATGGGTGTTCATGGTCTGCAAGGATGGATCGATAATGAATTCAGTTCACAATGCCTTCCTCAGGTATGAGAGGGACAAAAGAATACCAAAACATTCCGCAGGATATAACGCTGGCCCCACTAGCTTGTGTTTTTCCAGCATGGCTGAAGAGTGTTTGTTCACCCATATTTCTCGCCTTATACCCCAACGTCCATCCGTTTGATGAAGCAGAAAATGTGACTCATCGGAGAAGGGAATCCTTTGCCAATCAGTGGAGGTCAAGTTCCGATGTTGCCGTGGAAATGTTAGCCTTTTCTGCCGATGCACCTTCGTTAGCATAGTTGCACTGACCATCCGTCTGCATCGGGGCCCCATACCCAGCAGTGTTAGCTGAACTGTCGTTTTAGACATACTTCCGGTAGCCCACTGGTTCATTCGCCCAGTGCGTTGCTCCATTGTAGCGTGTCGATCGGCCCTGACGCACCTTCGAAGCCGACGTTCACCTCCTACATCAATGGCACGTGGTGCTCCGCAGTTTGCACATCGCTTATTTGCAATGGTGCCATTTTTCCAATAACTATACACTTTAACCACATCAGAACGAGAACAGTTCAGAAACTGCGCTGTTTCAGAAATGCTGCCACCCTTGGCCCGAAAGCCGACAATCATCCCTTTTTGTAAATCTGAAAAATCGCTCCTTTTATCCATGACAGCAACGAGTGTTATGTTTTTAGAATGCTTTATATAGTGAGAGATAGAGAAAGAAAAATATAGCGATATATATATATATCATCATCATCGTCAACCATTATGAATCCACTGCTGGACGAAGGTCTCCCCAAGTTTCTTCCACAACGATCTGTCTTGTGCCAGTCGCCTCCGTGTTACTCCCGCATACTTTCGAATTTCATCCGCCCATTTCCTATGTGGTCTTCTTCTGGGTCTTTTCCTGTCCCTCGGAATCCAGTCTAAAATTTCAGCTGTCCATCGATGGTTTGTCCTTCTGGCAATATGTTCAGCCCGTTGCCATTTCAGGGATTTTACTCTGATCATCATGTCTTCCACTCTTGTCATTTTTCTGATCCACGAGTTCCTCTTCTTATCTCTCCTGGTTACACCAAGCATGCATCTCTCCATGCTTCTTTGAGTTGTCTCTCTCTATATATATATCATCATCATCATCATCATTGTCAACCATTATCAATCCACTGCTGGACGAAGGTCTCCCCAAGTTTCCTCCACAACGGTCTGTCTTGTGCCAGTCTCCTCCATGTCACTCCCGCATACTTTCGAATTTCATCCACCCATCTTCCATGTGGTCTTCTTCTGGGTCTTTTCCTGTCCCTTGGAATATGTTATATATAATATTACATATAAACTGTAAATATCTATATATATATATATATATAGAGAGAGAGAGAGAGAGAGAGAAAGAGAGAGAACTATGTACCATTGTTAAATTAAAAGTGTGCGCGAAGCGTCTTTCATAGTAGACGCTCTCAAAAGGAAACAATTTTTAAACCTGTCTTTTCGAAGGGGATATAACAAGAGAAAAAAAAACATGTGAATTTATGTTTCGTAACCGGAAAACTGTGCTTTATTTAAAATATATAGTGTGCGCAGTTGTCTAAATAGTGTTTGAAGTAAGATGCAAAAAAAAAAAAAAAATTGCAATCCAAAGAAAAAAAAAGTTTACCTAAATAAAATTTGTAGGCAAAATATTTCTTATAGTGGTAGGTAGCTATGCGATGCAAAAAGGATTTTTCAAATCGGATAGTTGAAAACACAAATAGCAAGAAATTAATCTCGCTACTATCTATTTTTACATTTATAGATGGCAGCGAGGAAAATGTGCTTTATTTGAAATACGAAGAGGGCGCGAAATTTGTGTATTTCAAAAAGGTATTTGACGGTCAAAACAATTTTACCATTGCGATTATATATCTGTGGATGTCAATATTTGCGTCTCCCAAAGAGCAAGACTGTGCTCAGGAAACACACTGGAAAGTGTCAATCTTAGTTCCCAGGGTTCAGGTTTTCCAACGGAAAAAGGTTTTCGAAATTGGACTAATACGTGTAGACATAGGTGCCCGTACGCAGATAGACGGACGGACAGAGTGATACCGTGAACACATACGCTTTTCCATGAAGACGTACTAAAAAGTCGGATTGGACGTTGTCAGCATTTCTCGTACTGATTATTTTGAATCACTACAACTTAACGATACCCACTCCGACTGCGTGTTTGCTTACGAATTCAAAGAAACGGTCATTCTTCCTGTGAGGTCCCGCTATGTCTCAAAGCTGCAGGAAGACTGGGGAAAAGCAACCCATTTATTTAATTGAAATTTCGTGTTACATCATTTCCTTGGAAATTCCGCTGGCGAGTTCGAAGGGCTTCCGAGAAAAGATTCCTCTAGGGTAGCGTAATGGCTACACTGGGGCACAGGGTTTACCAGCTGGAAGTGGTTTTTGCTTTGATTGCATCTTCACCCTCACTTTTGACGCTTGCCTGTTGCCACGTTGTCGTCTGATGTTATCTCTTTCCGAAATAGCTTTTTTTTTTCACCGCATATTTTGAGGAAATGAAGTATCATTAGTTACCCTGAACGAGGAAGAAACCCATTTTTCTCCGTATTTTTTGGGTCCTTCATTGATAAATAGATTTCGAAGAATTTTCTCTCTAAGAAAAGGCCGAATCAAGAAAAGAACGATTAACAGATAAGAGAAACTAAATCAGAAAGTGTTGCGTTTCCGAAGTCATCGTTCGAAACTGTCACGATAATTTCGCTTCGTTATCACCTGGTAGTATTTATATTATAATTTGGTAAAAAAAGATCTGTAACGTACTAGGAGATGTGACGTACCTGCCAGAAGGACGCACACGACATGAAGGCAGATAGGAATCAGAATAAAACGTCCGCGTAGCTCAATTGGTAGAGCAACTTATTCCGGAATGAGGGGACCCGGGTTCGAATCCTGGCGCGGATAAAAATGACGGAGAAATTTACTTCGTTATAATGGCGCCCGAACTATCCGGATGACACGGCCGTTCAAAATCTCGCGTTGGTGTGATGTTATTTCCACACCGCGAGACAGGAAAAATAAGAGAATCCCTTCCTCCAGCACTTCGAAAAAAAAAAAAAAATGAAGGGGAGATGATGTAACGTACTAGGAGATGTGACGTACCTGCCAGAAGGACGCACACGACATAAAGGCAGATAGGAATCAGAATAAAACGTCCGCGTAGCTCAATTGGTAGAGCAACTTATTCCGGAATGAGGGGACCCGGGTTCGAATCCTGGCGCGGATAAAAATGACGGAGAAATTTACTTCGTTATAGATCATGCGGTCTCATTTCATGGAAGAGTACAGGGGCGCAGCTAGAATTTTTTCTGAGAGAGATTATCATATCGATGAAAGTCAATATGCCAATACTTCGCATGCAGTATCGATATATTAGCGATGTCTTTGAAAAAAAAGGAATTTTTGCACCAATTGGTATCGCTAGAAACATTATATTATCAAAAGTATTCGAACACCACAATGTTTTGGGACAAGTGGCTTTATTATCGCAAATAGTAGGGTTTTTTATTGAAGGTTTAATGACCACCGTGAGCAACTCAATGGGGCTATAAGCAGTCGCCCGTTCCCAATTTTGGGTTACTGGTTCCAGGGAAGGGAGAGAACTAGTGCCGTAAAGCAAAA
The DNA here is from genome assembly GCA_039090855.1 of Macrothele yani. NCBI lineage: Eukaryota > Metazoa > Arthropoda > Arachnida > Araneae > Macrothelidae > Macrothele > Macrothele yani. The sequence goes on from CM077011.1 coordinate 99,509,790, forward strand.
ACAACATTCATTCCTCACTGGGATTCGAACCCGGACCCTTTCTCGGACGAATGCTTATAAGCCTGCGCCACCGGGGCGGCCAATTAGTAGTTAGTCGATCCACTTTTCGCTTGTATGACAGCGGAAACAAGCCGACGAATATTATCAACCACTTTCCGTTAGGCCTCGACAGGAATGCCACCCCATTTGTCCTGGAAAGCTGCTGCCAGAGTGCAGAGCGAAGACGATCGTTGTGCTCGATTTTTTATCCTTCGATCCAGTTAATCCCAGAGGTGCTCCAAAAGATCAGGACTCTAAACAGGTAAAGCTAACAATTCCACCTCATTTTCAAAAAACTAGTCCTGCATAAGCTGTGCAATGTGGCGGGATGCTCGATCGTGTTGAAAGATATAACCGTCATTTTCATAATATTTCCACATTATTCGGAGGGAAACATCATATAGCTCAGATTTAATGGTTTGATAACCAAAGGGGTTGAGTACCTTCCACGGAAAACAACTCCATACCAGGATGGAGCCTCCACCAAATTTAACGGTTTAAAGAACACAGTACAACGAAAATAATTCGCCTGGCTGTCGCTAAATCCAAACACGGCCATCATATTGGAAGAATGAAAAGTGTGATTCATCACTCTAAAGAATAGCTTTCCAGGCCCCTTAGTCCAGGAACGACGATAGACACACAACTCCAAACAGCGCTTCGTATTCGTGGCAGTGATGTGTGGCCTGTGTATGCCGCTGCACTATCATAATAACCAAAAACTGTTCAACTCTGCGGACAGTTATAGTGCTAAATGAGCCATTACACACATTTAATACTTCAGCAGCGATGGAAACGGCAGAAGGATATAATTTTTAAACGTTTCTTCCCATGACATTTCTGTCACGTTCCGTTATTTTGTGCCACCTTACTAAAGGTTTTTTTGCTTTGTTTTGTTGTTGTAGCTGCATCGTGCTGCTTCCATCTCCTTACGACATCTTTTACAGTTGGTATGTTTTTTTACGTGCGGTGCCACTATGGAAACGTTACTCAGATGTCATCCTATGACGAATTCACCCTGGACCTCGGAAAGTTCAGGTTCACGCTGCATATCCGCTTCAAAGTTACTGATAAGGCGGCAGAATATCTTAGCTTTACATACGTCAAAGCGCACCTTTCTGCGCAGCATTTCTTTGCACTTATTAAAATATTTGGTAGTGTACAAATACTTTTGAAAATATAGAAACTTTAATTCGTATCATCAAAATAAGTATAATTGTTGAGCGCATTGAAGTACAGAAATTAACGAAGTAATTCATGATGAAAAAGATGAAATAATAAATTCCATTAAGAATAATCAATTAAAAATAATGCAAACACTTTAACATAACTATAATTATAATATAAAAATAAATGACCAAAGAAATGTGTCCGTTCTGTCCGAAGTATCCCCTGTTTGAAATGGCGACTACATTCTCTTTTTTTTTTCTAGAGGTGTGTTTCCTTTAAATTTTTCAATTACTTGCAGGAAAGAAGCTAGACTTGAGAATCGAATCTTGGCCTCATACATACGTTTTATCGAACAAATTTTATTGCAGAGCTGCCGGTAACAGAAAATCCTCCTAAAATCCTGTCATCCTTCTCTTACTCTTGGGGTTAGTCCCTAGTGGGTTGGAACAGGTAAGAGTAGGCGTCCTATCTTAGACGTTTGCACCAGTCGCGAACCTTGTCAGACGGTTCCACGATGACAAGTTTACCCTAATGTTTGGCTCAATGGGATATACACTATATTGACAAAAATCATCGGACACCTAGAAGGGAAAAACAACATAGCATTTATTGACATACATTAGTACGGTGTCGGTTAACTTTCGGCCTTAACACATGCACGGACCCTTCGACAAGGTTTTGGAACACTGCGATAAGTATACGCTTCCATTCAGTACATAATGCTGCCGCTAACTGTTGTTTAGTAGTAGGCTTTGGTTCCAAACTTCTTATGCGGCACTCTTATTCATCCCATAGGTGCTATATGGGATTACGATCAGGGCCCTGTGCTGGCCAGTTCATACACGATACGGAATTATCGTCAAACCACACCGTTACAGTCCTTGCTTTATGGCTCGGTGCATTATCCTGCTGGTACCAACAAGGCTCTGTTCCATTGTACTGCCACAGAGTTGGTAGGGCATAATTGTCCAGAATATCGAAGTAGACGTGCTGATTAACAGGTTTGTCCACGATAACCAATGGGACGGGACAATACCACGAAAACCCCCTCACGAGTACACTTCCAGCTCCAAACTTGACCGTAGGAACAGTACATTGTGGTAAAATAGCGTTCTCCATGCTACCACCATATTCACAAACAGCCATCAGACTGATGGATCGTGTATCTGGATTCATCCGTCCATAGGACCAGTTTCCATCGATCTTCGCTCCACGATAAATGTTCTTTACACCATGCTAAACGACTAGTAGCATTACGAGTGGAGATAAAAGACCTATGAGCAGCCGCACGACCATGGTAACCCATGGAATGATATTCTCTGCAATTGGTACGTGTACATACCGAGGTCGCAGCATTTTTACTCACCTGCACACTGAGGTCTTGTGCAGTATTCCGTTGATTAGCTGTAACGAATCTCCTGAGGCATCGACGCCCTCTATCACTGATTTTCTTTGGTCTGCCGATACGTTTTGCTACTTCAGGCACGCCATGTGTCTTCCACTTATTCAGTACATCGAAAACATTGGACTTGGGTATGTTTAAACGCCTCTCGATTTCTCTTATGGGCAACCCACTAATATTACACGCAACAATATTTCATTTCTCAAAGTCAGTTCTCTCCAACCGTGACATTTTCACTCATGATCACAGTGCGATATGATTGCGGTCAGCTGCAGGCTTGTGTTTATACCGTTTGCGGCTGTATCGCGGATCTTAAGAAGGCAGGGGATCCATTCATTTGCTTTTGAATGGGTGTTCAAGAACTTTTGTCAATATAGTGTACATCGATCAGCTAAAACATTAATACCACCTACTTAATATGATGTAGTCCCATGTCGCCGCCAAAAACAGCTATCACACTATAAGGCATAGCTTCCAGAAGATGTTGGTAGGAGTTTCCTGATATGTATATGGCACCATGACTCCAACAGAAAGTCCCGCAGTTCTCGTAAATAACGTAATTGGGGTGATGCTGCTCGCACCTGTTTATACAACTGAAAACACAAATGCTCGATAGGATTCATGCACGACGAATTTGGGAACCATGGCACTAAATGGAATTCTTTTTCATATGCTTGGAATCATTCTTGTACCTTCTTCTCAGTATGGCATGGTGATGTTGAAAGACGACATCTTTGACAGGGAATACATTCGCCATGAAAGGATGTACTTGGTCAGCTACGATGCTCAGGTACGTGACACCTGTCCAAGTTCGTTCTAAAGGGATAATGGGTCCAAGTGTTCCACAGGAAAATATTGCCCACACCATTACACCACCTCGAGCCGCTAGGATCCGTCCCACAGGGCATCCAGGGGAGACGGCTTTACTGGGTGTACGTCGCACACGAGCTCGTCAGTCGACATGGTTAACAGAAAACGAAATTCGTCTGACCATGAGCCTCTCCTCCAGTCTTCTGTAGTTCAATGTCGATGACTACGTGCTCACTGCAAGCGTTGACGACGGTGAACGGCTGTGAGCATAGGCACACGAATAGGTGAACGGCTGTGAGCATAGGCACACGAATAGGTGAACGGCTGTGAGCATAGGCACACGAATAGGTTAACGGCTGTGAGCATAGGCACACGAATAGGTGAACGGCTGTGAGCATAGGCACACGAATAGGTGAACGGCTGTGAGCATAGACACACGAATAGGTGAACGGCTGTGAGCATAGACACACGAATAGGTGAACGGCTGAGAGAATAGGCACACGAATAGGTGAACGGCTGTGAGCATAGGCACACCACCGGGTATCCAGGTGAGAAGGCTTTTCTGGGTAAACGTCGCACACGATCTCGTCAGTCGATATGGTTAACAGAAAACGGAATTCGTCTGACCATGAGCCTCTCTTCCAGTATTCTATAGTCCAATGTCGATGACTACGTGCCCACTGCAAGCCCTGACGACGGTGAACGGCTGTGAGCATAGGCCCAGTACAGAGCATCCAGGTGAGAAGGCTTTCCTGGGTAAACGTCGCACACGAGCTTGTCAGTCGACATTGTTAACAGAACACGGAATACGTCTGACCATGAGCCTCTCGTCCATTCTTCTATAGTCGAATGTCGATGACTACGTGCCCACTGCAAGCGTTGATGACGGTAAATGGGTGTGAGCATACGCCCACCACAGGGCTTCCAGGTGTGAAGGCTTTCCTGGGTATACGTCGCACACGAGCTCGTCAGTCGACATGGTTAACAGAACACGGAATACGTCTGACCATGAGCCTCTCGTCCAGACTTCTATAGTCGAATGTCGATGACTACGTGCCCACTGCAAGCGTTGATGACGGTGAATGGCTGTGAGCATAGGCACACGATTATGTGAACGGCTGTGAGTATAAGCGCACCACATTGCATCCAGGTGAGACGGCTTTACTGGGTAAACGTCGCACACGAGCTCGTCAGTCGACATGGTTTACAGAAAACGGAATTTGTCTGACCATGAGCCTCTCATCCAGTCTTCTATAGTCCAATGTCGATGATTACATTCTCACTGCAAGCGTTGACGAAGGTGAACGGCTGTGAGAATAGGCACACGTATAGGTGAACGGCTGTGAGAATAGGCACACGGATAAGTGAACGGCTGTGAAAATAGGCACACGGATAAGTGAACGGCTGTGAGAACAGGCACACGGATAGGTGAACGGCTGTGCGAATAGGCACACGCACAGGGCATCCAGATGGGAAGACTTTCCTGGGAAAACGTCGCACACGAGCTCGTCAGTCGACATGGTTAACAGAACACGAAATTCGTCTGACCATGAGCCTCTCTTCCAATTTTCTATAGTTCAATGTCAAAGACTACGTGCCCACTGCAAGCGTTGACGACGGTGAACGGCTGTGAGCATAGGCACACGAATAGGTATGCGGCTGCGGAGACCGATATGCAAAAGCACCCGATGAACTGTGTGTTCGGACATATTGGGCCCTTCACCACAATTGAAATTATGCGTTGCGTCAGTCACAGTAGACCTCCTGTTGATGTGGGCAAGACGAGAGAATCTGTGCTGACCTCTGTCATTAATAAGGCGCGGCATGGCCACACCTTACTGACGGCTCGAAACAACACCTGTTTCAGAATTTCTTTGATCGGTACTAACTAATGCATAGCGTGAGCAGCTTACAAGAGTCGCTGTTTCGGAGATGCCCTTACCAAGGCGTCTTTCCATAACGATCTGGCTTTTGTGGAAATAAATTGGTTTCCCATGTTGAGATGACACGAAATACTGACTCAGAGAGCTCCAACGCAGGTAATATATGTTTTACGTGACTTTGGTACATAACGCTGATTGGCTGCACGCGCGCTAATTTTCATAATACAGAGGTGGATTTAATGTTTGGCTGATCATGTATTGGCAGTGTTGAACAAGTTGAGTGTAGTCTGTGCTTTAGGCCAAGTCACAGGTAAAAAGCCTCAGAACGCGAGAACGCTTACAGTTTTGTTTTAGGAGAGCTCAGTGGAAATGAAAATAATTACGTCGTAAGGGCACCTTACGACAAAAATAATTAACGTCGTAAGAGCATCTTACGTCGTTAAAAATTCTTTCGGGGATTTCAATTATACTCTTTGTGTAGATAAGCTTTGATATGAATCTTTATTGAGCCAAAGTGAGAAAGCTCGCTTCTCAAACGTCTTCGAAATTATCGAAGTTTGAAAATCCCGAGAGGCTTATGAGTATATTTTGCGGATCGTTTCACCGATGATATCGTTGAAGCGAGAGTGACTCATATTTACGAGATCGTTGGTTCGACTTTTGAGGACTGAAATGTTTTGCCGTAGGAATACGTCCAACTCCGCGGATAGTATGGGGCAACTTACGGCCGACCGCCTGCGACAAAATTAGGTCCCAATTGAAATTATTATAGCGTTAAAAATAAGTGTCGAATATTAATCATGTTAGCATATACGTAAACAACATGGAGTCCAATTCGTGTACTGTGCAATGAATCGTGCGCGCGACGCTCCCATCACTTCCAGTGCGCGGGGGAGGTGGTACAATATTTCAGGGTGTGCCACCGTGTTTGACTCAGTTTATCTCGGCAACCATGTGCGCAACACGACTGTGCGTAGTATCGTTTAAAAGCTCTCGACGAGATTAATTCAAATAAATAAAGAACATTTCGAAGTGGTTTGAACTGAACATTTAAAATATTGTTTTCTTGTGAACCGGTTATCTATGTACAAGTTCATTTCGAACATGCTTAATTTCCATTTGCAGGAGAGTTAAGCTTTTTTTTTAACTTATGAAGAGAGACTGCTTTTCTATCTAGTCGTGGACTCTTTGCTTTACCTTCTTTTCGTCTTGTTGTTTACAGCAATGCTTTTCAAAATGTCATTCCCCAAACCTTTCAAGTTGTGCGCACCTGCAAAGGGAAGCGTAACGCTTTCAAGGGTTTTGAAAGATTCCCACACAAGTACATTAAGGAGCAGTAAGCAGAGAATTTGTATTGGGTTCAGCAAATATAAAAGTAAATAAACACTTCGTGTAGGAGTGACTGCAGATCGGGATATATTTACATAGTCTTGCTGTTGAAATGCCGCATTTCAAAAGCAAGACTATGTAAATATATATTGGCTAGATTTGAAGTTCCAGTCTAGCTTATATGTTTTTGTTTTGAGTTTTCAGTTACTACAAACTCTATTTCAATAGATGCGATTCGCGATAGCCATTAGCAGAAAAGTAGAGAATTATATGTCTTGTGTGCAATACCTCTTGGTATGTACTTCCGGCGACATTTACAACAATTCTTCCTGAACAAAAATTAATATGAAACACCATATGAAAGCAGAAATCCTGAACATATTCTGGACTTTCAATGAAATGTCAGAGAAACTTGTTCATAATTATATACAGCTTCAGATTTAATCATAACTCTTTCTTTTCAGGTAAAAAACAAATTGAGATTCATCAACGGATGTTTGTAACGATTTCGCAAATAAGCTACATTTAATATCAAACTTAAATATTCTTTGCTTCCGCAAAAGATTGATGTCCGGAAGAAAAATTAACAAACTGATTCTGCCAGAATACTTATATAATACATTTAGAAGCAGCACGGTAACAGAAATTTTGGTTCTTTTTTTGTGCGTGTGTGGAGTGAATGGGCAGATCACTAATTACAAATTTGCTAATGAGATACATATGTATATTTATTTCATTTTCATTTCAGCGAAACATGAATTTTGTAAAATCTACTACAGTTAAATCTCCTTTAACGGACACATCCGAGGAAGTCGCTGGAAAGTTGATTTTAGTCCTATTTAATCCATCATTAATCCACTTAATCCTGCGTTAATCCACTTAATCCTACGGATGTATTTTGGTTGGTACCCAACAGTTTTCATAGGATTAACATTAACCATATCTTCGGAAAAACGAAATCTCTTAACAGAGGTCAACGGACACCCCAGTCAGCCTCGCAGGAAATCTAAGGAGCTGACTTCCTGTCCCTAGGATTTTACATACACTGGCGTGCAAAAATTAAGGACGAGAAGGTTTTTCGAATGTAACATCGTGCAGCAGTGCTCCACATCGACTCATATCATACCATAAGATCCCCAAGATGTAAGAATATGGGGCAAGTGAGCAAAACCGTCCAAACAAGGAATCCAAAGGATACACAGGCACTTTATTGAAAAGGTAGCTTCGAGCACAACTGGACAGATGACAGAAACGTCCATATGAAAAGTGGCTGCCAAGAAAAATACAGTCTTTAGTAGGGGATATGATCACCCCTGACTGCTTTGCAGGATTTACAACGTCAGTCCAGCTGAGGACAAGGTTGTATAGGAGATGTTGAGGCATCACGGCACATTCCTCTTGTAGCGCCAATTGCAGCTGCGGAATCGTTTCTGGCGGCTGGAGACGGGCTGCGAAGCGTCTCCAGAGAAGGTCCCACACGTGTTCGATTGGGTTTAGGTCCGGGGACCTTGCGGGTCAATCCATGCGTTGAATATCTTCACTCTCCAACAGCTCTGTGGCAGTCACTGTACGATGAGGTATAGCGTTGTCGTCCATGAAAAGGAACTAGGGACACACAGCACCTCTAAACAGACGCACGTGAGGCAGGAGAATCTCGGTAAAATAGCGGACACCCGTGACTGAACCTCCTTGGAAGATGTGGAGGTCAGTACGGCTACCAAGCATGATACCACCCCAAACGAGAACTCCGCCACTCTCCAAACCTGTCCCTTTCGATGATGTTGGAGGTATGATTGCGTGTTCCCTGCTCTCTCCAGATGTGTATGCGTCCAGAATCGCTCGTCAGACTAAATCGGCTCTCATCCGTAAAGAGAACTCTACCCCTTTGCTGATGTGTCCAGTTCTTTTGTTCCTGGCACCACAGAAACCGCCGTCTCCGATGATCAGGCGTTAATGGCACACACCGTACTGGTCGTCGTGCAAATAGACTACCTTTGTGCAGCCTCCTGACCACGGTAAAACGTGATAACAGTTGTCTTTTGCATGCGCCTTGCGATTCCTCCCGCTGTCTGCCGTCTGTCTCTTCTCGCCTGTAGGACAATATACCGGTCGTCCGCCGCCGTGGTTGCAAGTGGACGACTATTGCTGAACTCTCGGACAGCTGTTCCTGTTGTTTGAAATGCTCTCCAAGCTCGCGAAACAATGCTGTGAGCGATCCCGAACTCCTCGGCCACACTAGTCACACTTCGACCTTCTTCCAACTTTCCAATGACGCGACCTCGGGTAAAGTCATCCAGATGTCGTCTACTGGATTGCCAGGTGGCCATATCACACGGTGGCAGCAACTCAGCGTCGTCTCCAAACCGATGCACACCGTGCAATAGCTTTCACCACCCGTGTGCTTTATACCCTTCCGGCACTCCCCCCTACTTCCTGCTGCATATATGCGCATGCCCTACCGTACCGGACCGTAGTCTATCTCCTGAGTAGTCTTTCGGTCCGTTTTGCCTGCTCGTTCCGCTGTTAGGCTAATTTCTCCTGTTCGTTCTTAATTTTTGCACACCAGTGTAGTTCTTTGGGTACTTTGACAAGAATGATAAGATAGGGAAAAAGAATGATTATTACTAAAGGCATAATGGCTCGTATTACGGCTGGTACATATTAAATGAAAAGAAAGGAGTTTAAAGTTTCGTTCTATATGAGGTGAGCTGCAGCTTTGATGTATGTATCAATCGCCCCCGGGGGCTGCAAGGTTTTTTGGTGGGGCCCCGGAATTCTGCCCTTTGAGGGCGATGTTTCTTGGTTTGGTCCCTGTGGGCTCTGTTCCTGCTTTACGGCGCGCGACCTACTGATTATGCATTTTTTTTAGTTTTTTTGTTGGAGGTTTAACGATCACCGTGAGCAACTCGATGAGCTATAAGCAGTCGCCCGTTCCTATTTATAGGGCCTCTGACTCCAGGGAAGGGAGAGAGCCAGTGCGCTAAGACAAACACTGCACCCATGCCTTGCCGGGATCCGAACCCTTCTCGGAAAAATGGTCATAAGCCAGCGCTTAGACCACCGCGCTACCGGTGCGGCTGTACAGCTACGCATTATTATATAGCATTTTGTTTTTTATATAGCATACACTAACTCTAATTTCCTAGCTTACTATTTCTAAATGTGGATTAAAACCAGAAGTCAGACACTGCTTCCTTAAAATCCTCTGCACCACAATTTATTTATGTAATTATAATATTCAGTTTTATTCAGCATTCGGAAAATGCACTGCAACGTTTTTTTCATTGTGCATAAGCTTCATATATCATTCTGCTTTTGAAGAAACGAAACGGCCTAGCAATATTAACTGAGCTCTAACCTCCGAATAACTGGCATTTCTTAACAACGGTCACTATTTTCCGGTCCGAACAGTGACCCTTATTCCGAGGTTTCATCGAAGTGCAAATTTGAAAATACGTTTCGTATTACCATAAATTGAATTCTTTTCTCGAAGATATATGAAAACAAGAATTTATGAATAGGACCTAAGCCGATGAAGCCACCTTGGTACCCGAATGGTCACAGAGGAGAGCAGTGTAGTTCTTTAAGTAATGTTCGGCTTCGATCTCTGATTGGATGTAGGCGTTCAGCATGTCCTTCGGCGCTGCCCTATCCTGGAACAAGCGGCCTCAAAGCAGGAAGATCAATACGCATGTTGAGGACTTTACGAAGGGAATATCTGACCCCAGGTCTTAAACAACTCTTAGAAGTAGGAAGCTAGAAAATTTGGGCTAGAATGCCCGACAGGAAAGTCAAACGGAAGCGTGGTAGAAAGGGGGAGGAATACGCCCTTATTTATAACCTGAGGGTCGATACCCATGGGCTTAAAGTGCCCATCCGACGTATAGCGGATATTTAGTGATTCGAGCGTTTGTATCTGCCAGGGATCGAACCTGAGATCTTTCTGTAGCAGTCACGAACGTTGACCACTAGACTATCCGCGGCCTGGCCTCAAATTAGGTTCAGATGACTCCTTATGGCTTTGGAAGTTTATGGGGGAATATACACTGCTCGCCACCCAAAATGCAAACCTAAGAAGGACACGAGATAGCAAAGCCAGATTTACTGGACACATAACAACAGATACAAAGATAAAACGATTGAGCTTACAGGCCCGTGCGACTTGCGGAACACGCAGACATCAATAGTTCGTGTGGCTCCCATGGCTGGCAAGGAGGGCCGCTACATTCCGCGGCATCAAACGAAAGAGGCTTTGGATGCGGGCTTGAGGTACTTCGGTCCAGGCTGTTTCCACACGTTGCCACAGTTCATCAGGCGTAGCCACGGGTGGTGCTTTGCCGGGCCACTCGGTTGCCGATCAGCGACCAGACGTGGTCGATGGGCGACATATCGGGAGAACAGGTGGGCCACGGCAACAGTGACACCTGGTGGACCGTGAAGAAGTGTTGCACTATGCGTGCCACGTGCGGGCGCGCATTTTCCTGTTGAAACGTGGACGCTGCAGGTTAGGGAGGACTACAGGCTCCAAAACGTCGGAGATTTTGCGGTGGCTGTTGAGTGTACCGGCGATGCGTACCAGAGGGGTGCGGGTGTCATATCCAATTGCGCCCCAAACCGTAACGCCAGGCAACGGACCGGTATAGCGATGCATAATGCAGGCGTCATACAGTCTCTTGCCGCGGTGCCGCCACACGTGGATCCGACCATCGGGGTGTTGCAGGCAGAAGCGGGATCCGTCGGAGAAGACAATGTCGTGCCATTCCGTAGTCAAGGTGCGGCGTTCAATGGCCCACTGCCGCCGCACTCGCCGGTGGTGTAACGTCAATGGTAATCAGAGCAATGGGCGCCGTGCGACAAGCCCCCGCTCCTGAAGACGACGCCGACCTGTGTCAGCACGTATCTTGCTGACACACGTTGTTTCGCAACACACCCTAATTCCTGCGGTAACGTTCGTGATGTGGCGGTGCGAGCCGTCAATGCCCGCCGCACAACATGCCGGTTCTCTCACTCGGTGGTGGGCCGCGGCAATCACTCACGTTGGTCCCTCCTGCATTCACCGAATCCATACTCGCCTCACTGTGGCGGGATGTCGTCCCACACGAGCGCCGTTGTCTCCGTACGATAAATCGCTGTCACAATAAGCCACTATTCGTCCTCTGTCGACCTCCGAAACGTGCTGGAATGACTGCCGTATTCTGCGACGAGGCATGAGGAAGCTTCCCACGCAAAGGTTCGGCAGCGCAACACACTTCCACTACTTTCACCCAGCCTTCTGTGCACCATTCTTATAGCGCTTCACGGTGGCGTGCCGGGCGCACATGATTTGTATATGCCCTGCAATGATAATCGTTTGCATGTCCTCTCGCGGGCGGCGCATGCTGCGAATTTCAGGCCAATCTGATGCTTCCTTCTTGGTGTTGCATATTGTGTGGCCAGCAGTGTATAAGCCTCCATTCCCAGAAAAAAACAAAAACAAAAAAAAAGAACAAAAAAACAACAAGTGAGATACTTCGACGTAAAGGTCAGAGTTAGGTCAATTTTCCCCTGGAAGATTACGCTTAACGATATAATGTGCCTTTCCAGCACAGTTCGTTTCCCGTAGAAAGACGCTCGCTAAAAAAGGCTGTTTTCGTCATTTCTCTTCCTATTTCTTCTTATGATGTTGGGTATCATACATGCTTGACAAATTAGGTAAGGCCGCCCCGGTGGCGCAGTGTTCAAAGCGACGGCCTCTGATCATTCGTCCGAACGGGGTCCGGGTTCGAATCCCGGTGAGGCATGGATGTTGTGTTTGTCTTACGGCACTGGCTCGCTCCTTTCCCTGGAACCTGTGACCCTAAATTAGGGACGGGCGACTGGTTATAGCCCATTGAGTTGCACACGGTGGTCGTTAAACCTCCAACCAAAAAAAAAAAAAAAAAAAAAAAAGGTTGGGAAGAGTTTGAAGTGACCGCTAAATTTTCATTTTGCTCTCCTCTGCAATTACATAATCACAATTTCGTATACGGGGTTAACTGTGTTGGTCTGAAATCTGTATACACAAATCTAAGTACGTAATCTATGTACATTGGCCTCATGAATTGTACCTATAGTGTTAATGCAACACAGATTTTCAGAAAATCATTTACCATTTTAAAGTAGTCTATTTTTTAAATCAGTATGGGCTGGCTTAAGTTTTTTTTTTTTTTTTTTTTTGTACTTCGTTTCTTTTTGCTGCTACAAACATGCAGAATGATTTTGAAGGTGGCATTCCGTTTTTTGGTGTAAATGTGACAAGGATGGTCATCATCATAATCAATGTCAACCATTATCAATCCACTGCTAGACGAAGGTCTCCCCAAGTTTCCTCCACAACGGTCTGTTTCGTGCCAGTGTCCTCAATGTTACTCCCACATACTTTCGGATTTCATCTACCCATTTCCCACGTGGTCTTCTTCTGGGTGTTTTCCTGTCCCTTGGAATCCAATCTAAAATTTCGGTTGTCCATCGATGGTCTGTCCTTCTGGCAGTATGTCCAAGCCCATTACCATTTCAGGGATTTAACTCTCATTATGATGTCTTATACTCTTGTCATTTTTCGGATCCACGAGTTCCTCTTCTTATCTCTCCTGCTTACACCAAGCATGCACCTCTCCATGCCGCTTTAAGTTGTCTGCAGCCTTTGTATGTCTCTTTTAGTCAAGGTCCACGTCTCTGCACCATACGCAAGCACTGGAAGGATGCATTGATCAAAAACCTTTTCTTTTAAGACATAATGGCATATTGCTCTTGAAAATTATGCTGTTTCTTCCAAAAGCTCTCCAGGCAAGTTTTATACGCAGATTAATTTCTTCATTAATGTGAACCTCACTTGATATCTGCTGTCCAAGATCTGTTATCTCCAGCTTTTCTCCATCAATCGATAAATCTTCATTTCTTGAAAAAGCATTGAACATCACTTTTGTCTTCTGAAAGTTCATTTTTAATCCCAATTCTTTACTCTTGTCAGCAAGTTCCTGGATCATACTCTGCAGCTCTGATGGGGTAGTTGCAAAAATGACTACGTCATCAGCAAAACGAATGTGAGTTAGATAATCTCCATTAATCTTTATCCCCTTGTTTTCCTAGCTCAGCGACTGAAAGACACGCTCCAATGTAGCATTAAAGAGCTTCGGAGATATGTGGTCACCTTGTCTCACTCCCTTTCCTACTTTCATGTGTGCTGTATTCTCAAACAGCCGAATCTTTGCACTTGCATTTTCATAGATGTTATTAATAATATTAATGTATGCATCTTCAATACCACAGGATTTCAGAGCCATTGTAACTGCTGATGGTTTCACCGAATCAAAGGCTTTTTTCTAATCGATAAAAGCCATGCACAATGGAAGTTCATTTTCCCTCGCTCTTTCAATTAGTTCTCTCAGTACGTGGATATGATCTATTGTGCTGTAGCCACTCCTGAATCCAGCTTATTCTCTCGGTTGAGCCATGTCCAGTGTTACCTTCAAGCGGTGTGAAAGAACTTTAGTGAAGATTTTATAAACCACTGATAAGTCTGTAGTTCCTGAGATCCTCAATGTCACCTTTTTTATGTAGGAGGATCATTGTAGCGTTGTTCCAATCCTCAGGAATCTTCCCTTCATTAAGGCATGGAGTGAAAATTTGGGAGAGTACTGTTTCGATTTCTCTACTTGTTTCTTGTATGATGTCTACAGTAATTCCATCTTCTCCTGGAGCTTTTCCTGCTTCATGTACTTGATTGCATGTGCAACTTCTGCTGGGAGGACTGGAAAAACTCTGGTACCTTTCATGATGTCTGAAGTACATGTATCATCCCTTTCGTATAATTTGGAGTAGAAATCTTTCACTCTTGTCAAAATTTCGCCTCCCTTTCTTGTTACAGAGCCATCTTCTTTTCTCAGTGCCATAATCTGTTTTCTTCCCTTACTGAAATGTCCCTTTGCTATCTTTAGGCTTTGGTTGTTTTCAATTGCTTTCCTCACTAGTTCACAGTTGAATTTCCTTACGTCTTCAGTGATACTTTTTCCTACTGTCTTGCATAGCTCTATATATTCCACTTTGGAAGTCACATCTTCTTTAGTTGTCCTCATCTCTCTTCTTTTTTGCATCAACATTTTGGTTTTTCCTGATAATTTGTTCACATGCAACTTGTTCTTAGACCCAGCTAATTTTGTTGCTGTTTCCATAAGAGCTTTGGTTACTTTTATGTTAACTTCAGAAATATCCGCTTCTTCCGATGTTAGGCCTTCTAAAGCAGAGAATCTGTTCTTCAGTTCCAACTTGAAGGTATTATGGTGTTTTTTAAGTTTGGTTATGTCAATATATTTTGTTTGTCTTATGAGCTTGCCACGTTCAAGTTTAGTGTTGAGATGCATCTTACATCTCACCAATCTATGGTCACTACCTGTGTTGAACTTGTTTAGCACACTGCAGTCTTCTATGACGAATTTTTTGTTACACATAATAAAATCAATTTCACTTGTCGTCCCATTTGGATGTCTCCATGTCCATTTCCTGTGTGGTTTTTTCTTGAAAAAGGAGTTCAAGATGAAAAACCCTTCTGCCTCTGCAAATTCTACGAGAGTATTTCCACGCTGGTTTCTGTTGCAGTGACCGAATTTACCTACTGAAGTTCTATTTTGTTGCCGTTGCCCTATTTTTGCATTGAAATCTCCCATAATTATCTTCAAGTGCTGCTTTCCTTTATTATTTAGATGACGAATTTCCTCATAAAAATCTTCAATTTCTTCCTCAGGATGACTTGCGGTGGGTGCATAAGTTTGAATAATCTGAGCCTGGTATCATCTCGAGAGTTGGATAACGAGTCGTGCAGCTCTGTCAGAGGAACTTTCAACTTCTACAACTTTATCCTTCAGTTTCTAGTTTATTATAAATCCAACACCACTAGTTCTGCCAGTATCTGTCCCACGATAGTAGAAGAGATGTGCACTTTTCAGTTCAATGGGATCTTCTCCTTTTCTCCTTACCTCACTTAGCCCGATGATGTCCCACTTGATCCTTTGTAGTTCCTCTTCGAATTCAAGAAGCCTTGAATCAGAAGATAGGGAGCGTCCATTATACGTAGCCAAGGTCTGCAACAGATGGCAGCCTAGTCCGGTCCTCCGGGGATTCTTAGCACCCTCTGCCTTCATGTCGCACTGGCCGCTGCCTTGGCCAGGTACATTCCAGCTGCCGGAGACTGAGGGCAAAGAATTAAGTTGTGGAGTCATTTTGGAGGGGTTTGGTCATAACTCACCACGCTGGCCAAATGGGTTGGTGAGTGTGAAATCGCATTTCCTCTTATCCCGATGGTATAGTTATACCGCTATTGGCGGTCGTCAGAGCCCCTTTAGTGGGAACAACATGCACCACGAGAAGGCGGGGTTGACATTTGTCAAGGAGAGGCTGTGATGTTACGCATCACCTGACCTTACATCCCGACAAGGATGGTAAGTAAGATATAATCCGAAAAGTTGAAAATTTTGTCTCCTGGAGCGCGAATCGAAACCGCATCTCCCACATAGCGCTAGGGTATGCTATCTGACTTACCATCCTCGTCATATTTACACCCAAAAACGGACTGTCATCTTTAAACGTTTTTTTGTGTGGTGTAATCCCGTATTCCATTCATAATTTATTTGCTGCTCTAGGAAGTCATGGGATAGGGTTCTTAACCTCCAGATTCACTAAACATGAATGCCGGTTGCTTCGACTAGCGAATCCTGTGATGGTTATATTCAAATTAATCGGAAACTTGAGACTTGGTCGTTCTGGGTGGTGTAGTGGTTAGCATAGCTAGGCGCTATCTGGGAGATCCGGGTTCGATTCCCGCTCCAGGGCGGCGAAGTTTTCGGATATTTTCTGACTTGCCATCCTTGTCATACAATGACGTGCAAAAAGTAAGGACGAGACGGTTTTTCTAATGTAACGTCGTGCAGAAGTGCTCCCCATCGACTCAAATCATACCATAAGATCCCCAAGATGTACGAATATGGGACAAGTTAGCAAAATCGTCCAAACAAGGAATCCGAAGGATACAAAGACACTTTATTGAAAAGGTATAGTCGAGCACAACTGGACAGAAGACAAAAACGTCCATGTGACAGGCGGCTGCCAAGAAAAATCCAGTCTTTAGTAGGGGATATGATCACCCCCGACAGCGTTGCGGGATTTTCAACGTCTGTCCATGCTGAGGACGAGGTTGTCAAGGAGCTGTTGAGGCATCGCGGCCCATTCCTCTTGTACCGCCAATCGCAGCTGCGGAATTGTTGCTGGCGACTGGTGACGTGCTGCCAAGCGTCTCCCGAAAAGGTCCCACACGTGTTCGATTGGATTTAGGTCCGGGGACCTTGCGGGCCAATCCATGCGTTGAATATCTTCACTCTCCAACAGCTCTGCTACAGCCACTGTACGATGAGGTGTAGCATTGTCGTCCATGAAGAGGAACTCAGAACATACAGCACCTCCAAACAGACGGACGTGAGGCAGAAGAACATCGGTACAATAGCGGACACCAGTGACTGAATCTTCTTGGAAGATGTGGAGGTCAGTACGGCTACCAAGCATGATACCGCCCCAAACGAGAACTCCGCCACCTCCAAACCGGTCCTTTTCGATGATGTTGGAGGTATGATTGCGTGTTCCCTGCTCTTTCCAGATGTGTATACGTTGAGAATCGCTCGTCAGACTAAATCGGCTCTCATCCGTAAAGAGAACTCGACCCCATTGCCGATGTGTCCAGTTCTTGTGTTCCTGGCATTACACAAACCACCGTCTCCAATGATCAGGCGTTAATGGCACACACCGTACTTGTCGTCGTGCAAATAGACTACCTTTGTGAAGCCTCCTGGCCACGGTAAAACGCGATAACGGACGTCCAGTTGTCTGTTGCATGTGCCTTGCTATTTCTAACGCTGTCTTCCGTGTGTTTCTTCTCGCCTGTAGGACAATATACTGGTCGTCCGCCGCCGTGGTTGCTCGTGGACGACCACTGCTAAACTCTCGGACAACTGTTCCTGTCGTTCGAAATGCCCTCCAAGCTCGTGAAACGATGCTGTGAGGGATCCCGAACTCCTCGGCCACACTAGTCACACTTCGACCTTCTTCCAACTTCCCAGTGACACGACCTCGGGTAAAGTTATCCAGATGTCGTCTACTGGATTGCCTGTTGGCCATATCATACGGTGGCAGCAACTCAACGTCATTCAAACCGATGCACACCGTGAAATAGCTTTCACGGAATTGCTGAGCGTACACCACCCGTGTGCTTCACACCCTTCCGACAGCTTCCCCCCCCCACGTCACGCTGCATAAATGCGCATGCCCTACCGTACCGGACCCTAGTCTATCTTCTGAGTGGTCTTTCGGTCCGTTCTTCGTGCTCGTTCCGCTGTTATGCTAATTTCTCCTCTTCGTCCTTAATCTTTGCACACGAGTGCATTTACACCAAAAAACGGACTGTCATCTTCAAAATTTGTATTGTGTGTTGGAATCCCGTATTCCATTCATGATGCTGGTTTTTTAACTGCGAAGCAAAAGGTCATCTGATATTTTAAATGAATGTTTTAATATTTTTCATAACCTGATGTTCTAAATCAAGCGAATTCCTTTTCTATTATAGGGAGTTTGTGGATATGCAAGTGATAGGAAGCCTTTAATCAGGTAGTGTAAATATATTAACACCTTGGATTCTTATTGATTTCATATGAAGACATATGTTGGCTGATAAAATGTCTTCCCCATGCTTTTCACTTTCCTTCTGTGTCTTTAAAATATACTATCCATTTTAATTAAGAATCTAAATATTAAATTACTTGCGCCTTCTGATCAGGGTATAAATATATTGCAATTTACACCTCTTTGTGTTCGGAAGAATATTGATAATTTTAGTAAGTTTAGCTTACTGCATAATTTTTAGAAACACTGTCGTTTTCTTGAATGTTTCTTTTCTTTCCCAGATCCACTACTCATAATCTAATAATTACTCCTTGCACATTAGAATGGTGTGAAAGGCCGACTGTAAAAAACAAATTTTACTTTTTCTCCTTACTTGCTTTTCTCTTAATACCATGATCGGCGCACAAAACCTTCTTTTCTACAAATTTCTTACAACGAAGTCACATCTTTACGAACTTGATAAATGAATATTATAGTATTTTTTTATAATTTAATGTACCTTTTCGAACTTTTTACAAAGTATTCTTATAAACTCTATTTCGATTGCATAGTTTATAGAGGAATTCTCATATATTTTAAAATAATCCACCTTCGTTTTGCTGTCCGTTTAGTCATTACGGTTAATACCTCAGGTGAGCTGCACAGTATGATCCAGGAACATACAGACAACAGTAAGGGTATTAAAGATTAATTTAGAGAAAACGAAACTGATGTGCATTGCAATTACAAAAACTGAAGCATTAGAGGTTGATGGGAATATTTAGAAATAACTGATGCATACATCTACTTTCGACATCATACACAGTCGTATCAGAATAATATGACCACCTAACTAATAATGGGAATAACCACCCTGGGCCCGGATGACAGAGGTGAGTCGGCGTAGCAGGGACCCAATGAGGCCTTGGAAATTTGCCCGAGGCACATCTGGCCATTCGGACTGCAACGGAGCATGGACGTCCCGGAGATAACATGGTTGTGAGTCAGCACGTCCAACCTGTCGATTCAAATAGCCCCACAAGTGCTCTATGGAATTAAATTCGGGCGATTTCGCAGGCCAAGGTAACACGGAGACATCGCTGTCGTGTTCTTGGAGCCAGTGGCGCATCCCCGTGGCGAAGTGGCACCGCACATTGTCCTGTTGATAGATACCATCACAACCAGGATAAACGTCCAACATGAAGGGATGCATGTGGGCAGCGGCGATGTAAGGTAGCCATTAGCGTCAGGGACCCATCTAATTGTACCAGCGATCCCAACACACAGCAACCGGAAAATTGTTTTTCAGCCGCCGCTGTGGAAGTGAACCAACAGATCTCTCGATATCTAGCCGAGTGCGTTACATATACGCATTTCCACAGCGGCGGCTGAAAAACAATTTTTCGGTTGCTGTGTGTTTCTAGAATGTGGTTAAGAGCGATGTATTTATTTATTTACTTGTCGCCACGTATTTGGAGTATTTTCGGCTAGGACAGTGTTAATTTGACAATTACCTATTTCCAGTGAAGAAACCTGCAAGTTTGCATACTATTGTTCACATAAAGTAAAAAAAACAGCATATGAATCACTGCTCTACATAGATATTGCCCCACATAGAAGTCGATGTGCTTCAAACATGTTAATTCCAGGCAAGTGTACCTACTCGAGATATGCAAATGATGTCAAACCGGAGACGATGACGTCACACGTTCGTGAGATAAAAGTCCCTCGTGCAACAGAGATGGTAATATGTGGTCGAACGTGGAAATGTCGCGGACGTTTCAGATTTGTTATTGTGCTGGGAAACTGTGTAGCAAAGGCCGGAAATACCGGGTACACGCCGTCGGTAGGTTAGTCGCTATTTGGATGCGTTTCAGAGAGGATGAATTGTAGGCCTGTGCGAAGCGAGCTGGTCTACACGTACTATCGCTGCGCATGTGCAACGGGATGCAAAAACTGTTGGACCTTATTGGCTGCAGAAGGTTAGTACGTGCGTCAGAGTGGCAGTGGTGCGGTCCGACGGACGTTAGCCCGCCTGGACCGGCGGATTGTTTGACACGCTCCTTCGTCACCAGAAAGCACTGCAGCCGATATTCGACGCGCTATGTCATCGGCTTTGGACATCACCATAACGACCCAAACTATAAACCGAAGGTTACCTTTGGCAAACCTTTGCAGTAGGCAACAGTTACGTCGACTCGTCGAACTTGGTGCCGAAGTCATGCAAACTGGGATCAGGTGCAGACCACCGTGGTCTTCAGCGATGAATCGCGCTTCTGTCTCGGTGCTGACGATCTACGGATCCGTGTCTGGCGATACCCTGGTGAGCAGAGGAATCCCGGTTTTGTTCGCGGCCGCCACACCACCCGTCAGGTATGCATAATGGTATAGAGCGCTACTGCGCATGACAGCAGATCACCTCTTGTCAGTATCACGGTCGCACGTTACGTGAGCGAGGTTCCGCAGATCATTTTGAGAGAGCCTACAGCACCCCATTTTCTAGCAAGATAACGACTGTGTACAATGTTTGCAACATGTCTCCAGACAATGTCATGCTACCAGCAAGATCTTCCGATTTATCCGAAATCGAAAACCTGTAGGACCACATTGGATGTCGTCCGCAGTCGAATTGGCCTGCGCATGATATTGATGAATTATGGGAGCAAGTCAACCGTTCTTGGTGTTCCATTCCTCAGGACGATATCCGTCAACTGTGTAACTCATGGCCACGGCGTATTCTTGAACACGGTGTACCGAGTGAGCCACGGAAAGAGACGGGGTACTTTTTCTAGTTATGGAGTAGCACGCTTTAAGCCTCCAAGATCTGCTGTGAATGAAGGGACGCAATTTGTTCGTGTTACGGGTGATTCCAGTTGCATCGAACACACAAGACACACTGTGGCAGAAGCAGAGTCTATCTTGCAGAGTGAAGAAGCTGGAAAAAGTTTGGTGACGCTTCCTCTGATCTAAACTGGTACACCTTCATTCAAGTTCCACTGCTTAATGATATGCGTAAAAATCTCAGCATTGGACTTGGTAAGATTAAGATCTCTGATCAAGCCATTGAGGTCTTTTTCGTTGGGTAGTATGGGCTTCTTTCAGTTGTCCGTCTTACCTTACAAATATTTGTTGCAATGCTCGCAGATAAAATGAGGTGCCCAGGGTTTGTGTTAATCCCCAATAGGCATTCCGAAATATTCTTTGTAGTCTTAACACATTTAAGCAGATGCTTCCACAAAGCACATTTATGCTCTTGGCTTCATAACTTTTACTGTCACTTTGCCCGTCGTAGTCCATGACTAATAAAACATTGATTTAGGTCACATCACTCAGGCGACATTATACTGTGTCCTCGCCCATCGCAATCGAGTAATTCTTCAGAAATTAAATTTCCCAGCTGCTTGTCTACATGTTTGGTAAGTTTCGTCTCATTTGCCGCATTTCTGCAGGGTGTAGCATTTTCTATGGCGATCATTGTAGCTTTAAAAGTTTATTTACTGCGTTGTCCAAGAAGGGGACAAATATTTCTATGTGTTCTGTTCATACTCATTGGCATTATGTGCATTTTCAAAATCAGAATTCTGAGGTTGTCTGTTTGTCAAGCTTCTCACGAAAAAAAAAAGTGGCAATCCTCAGATTAAGAGGCTGTAAACCCGAGAACGTTGCATAGTTTTGAAAGTTAGATTTTCTCAGCGATGGATGTTTAATAGAGGTTTAAATCAAAAATTTCCAGACCTGAGACGTCAGGATAATAGAAAGTGAAATCAAAATCTCTTGTGGCTTGTGTTAAGGGCGTACTGATATATGAAGATATGATACATCAGAATTGCAAACCCGCCCAATCTCGCTCAAGAGTGTGGCTTATGGTAATTTGTATACACGCGTAAAATAACAAATTAAAATGATGGATAAAAACGTTTACCAAAAAGGTGCAGTGGTATGAAATGCGAGTCAAGAAAACAACAATCACATGTTATAGGCAAACCAACTGCTCTTTCACTGGAGATATGTACTCTTAAGATGAAATTTAAATACTGACATTTCTCCTGTGTGTTAAAGATGTTTGTGAAGCATGAGCGTGACACAAAATGCATTCATTGGAATGGGATCCAGCCATCATAGAGCGAAGTATTTATGGCTCATGAAATATTAAAAAAAAGTAATAAATATAGGTGCTTAGAACTTAAGTACGTTAAATAAAACATAAGGCTTTATTTCTAGAAATACAACGTTTTTCACGATTCTTTAATTTCATAAGAACTGCGAAATAACGGCAATTTGAGAACTACAAGCAAAAAGAAGTTAACTAAATGTTCCAGTCCGTTGTGCAAAAGTGCTTAGTTTTGAATGTTATATATACAAGGGAAGAGCTTCTATTAAATACACCAACGTAACATAATTTGTGGGACCACTTTTCACCATCACAACACGCAACATGCCGTGGCACAGATTTTAATAAATGGAAAAATGCGGGTGGTACTAACGCCCAAGATTTTAACACAGCTTTCCGTAAAGCTATGAGAGTTGCAAATAACAAGTTTTGGGCTGGATTTCGTTACTTCACTTCGTTCAATAGCTGGTAAGTAGGGTTTCAATCAGAAGAGTGAAAGGGCCATTCGAGAGCATTGCGAACTCACTAGTAGCGCAGTGGCTAAAGCACTGGCTTCTGACCGGTTTCCAGTCCCAGCTGACGTGTAGGTGATGTACTTGCCTTACGGCACTGGCGCTCTGTCCCTGCGTTTTATACTCACAACATTCACTGATGTAATTGATGTCGCCCAACAATGGTACACACGTACGATGTTTGCAAGAGGAAATACAAGACGTTTTTCAGTCGGGGAGATGGAAAACCCCATCTACCTTGCAATGAATATCCGCTCACTATCGAACTCACTGGGTTTATTCTTTATGGAAGTCGCGATCGAATTTGCACAATCGCACTCACAATCGATCTTGCGCAGGTCGCCACGCATGCTCTTCGTCGACCTGGACGATCGTATGTGCACATTTCTTCATTACAGTCAGCATCGATCTCGCCCAGGTTGTCATGCTTGCTCTTCGTCACAGTCACGATCGCATTCGCTCACGTCGCCGTGTTTGCTCTTCACATTCGCGATCGAACAAACTCAGGTCACCGTGCTCACTCTACACCACATTCATTATTGAACTCACTCAGGCCGCCGTATTTTAACTTCATCATCGTAGAAAATGCACTGGAAAGCAGGTATATATCTAATTTGTTTAGATTTTTCTATATATCTCATTTGAAAGCAGCAGGTTTCGGCTGGGCACATCATTGTGGCGGGGCAGGGAAGTTTTGTGGACTTGAGCGTTGAGAATAATAAATTGTGTTTTTAATGTACAGTACATTTATTCATGAGTACAACATTTTAGAGGAAAGTGTTTCCTTATATTGAGAAGGGGCGATCTGTTTAAGAAAAGCAAATGCTACAAACGCAGCAGACCCATATTTTTTTCACGAGCCTTCCTAATGGAAGGTGTGCTTTCCTTTCGTTAGGTTCTCTACTTGCTGTATCAGTCAACTGTGCAAACATTTTCTACTTTTGCATTCAAGCAAAATTAAAGTTCAAAACTGTTACCAATTCTCTCCCCTGTCTCTTGCCATGCCTGTAAAGTTGCTTCCTCTGCAATCCTCCCTGATATTGAACGTTTATTTCGCTTTGAGAAATTGCTTGTTCTCTTAATTGGTGTTGTAGCAAGGAAGTGCTGTTAGGAATGAAAAAAATCCCTAAACTTTGAGTGCATAAAAACATGTATGAAACCCTCAAATAGCGGTCACTGCTTGGACCAGAAAAAAAAGTAGCGATTTTAGGCTTAAGTTAACATTGCTAGCCCGTTGCCTCTGTCAGGCCTAAGTTAATAATTTTAAGTTAACAGGTTAGGTCTAAGTTATATGAAGCTTTTGCACAAAGAAAATTGGTTCCACCCCGGTGGCGCTGGGGTTTAAGCTCTTGTTTCTGACCATTCGTCGGAGAGGGGTGTGGTTTCGAATCCCATGAGGTTTGGCTTACAGCTCTCTCACTTTCCTGGAACCAGTGAACTAACATTAGTGACGAGAGACTGCTTACAGCCCATCACGTTGCTCACAATGGTCGTTAAATGTTCAAACAAAAAAGGAAAGTAAGAAAATGGTTGCAATGTTTTCTCTCAAAATGCAGAATAAAACTCAATATAATAATTAAATACATAAATCATGGCGTAGAGGATTTTAGGAAAACAGTCGGCTTTAAAAAGCCGTTAAAGATAGCATGCCAGGATATTAGAGTTTGGGTATGCTAGAAGAAAGAAAAAAATGAAAAAGTTAGAAAGTGAAGGGGAACTGTATTATTAGCTGGCCGAATAGCGGAAAACGGGAACAGAACCCACAGGAACCAATCCAGGAGATACCGCCATGAACAGGCAACATACTATACTTCGATTCACCCTAAGATGACACTGAAAGACAAGGTACGTGAAGCCTATCTATCGCCGCGACTAAAAGTAGTTCCCAACATTTCCGGAAAAAACCGACGAATTTATTGCCGAGAATCATACTATATACTGTCCTAGCTGTTTACTTATAAGCACACACTGTTATTTACAAATAAAAAAAAAGGTCAAATTTCAGAAATTAAGTTTTAAAAGTAGACCAACACACGCATGCGTAAAAATGTAGTGTTTGGAAGACAAGGATACCACCGAATTGATGGGGGAAGTGATTGACAGCTGCTAACAGCAGGACACAGTGGGGAGTTGCGCGGATGAACATAACTCTTGGCCGTTCGCAAAAGCTCAGTGAGTGCGTAGGCTCTTGTACCTTAAGCTGTAGTGTCATCTTAGGGTGAATCGAAGTATAGGCACCAGTAACCACACCGCAGCCCTCGTGCAGCTACTGAAATATACACGGGATCTGAAGCTTGCCTCACACAGAACAAATCTTCCCTTCATTTCACTTAAACACACCGTTATAACCGCCGTAATTCGGCTCATCCGGCCAGAGGCGCAGTCCCTTTAGCAATATTCCTTGTCTCTATCCTATCCCTCTCACCGAAGTACCGAAGGAGCTATGTAATATCCAAAGGGACAGTTTCGTATGAACGCAACAACAGTTTAAGTTTTCAATTTCAACGAAGCGCACTATTCAACATGAAATAATTATTAATTAAAAATCAGGCTAAGCTCTCTTAACATCCGTCGTAAAAACAATTAAAGCGATCTACTGTTTTCTCATGAGAGCGACCAATCGTAAAT
This sequence comes from Macrothele yani, assembly GCA_039090855.1. Lineage (NCBI taxonomy): Eukaryota > Metazoa > Arthropoda > Arachnida > Araneae > Macrothelidae > Macrothele > Macrothele yani. Next base: position 99,535,332 of record CM077011.1, read on the forward strand.
ATCACTCTTGTTAGCATAAGTTATTCAACTTTTGACCTTATGTCAGGTTGCCACAAATTCCTTCAGCGAAAGAGAAAATGTAACGTTAAGTTCGGAAAAGTCCACTAGATATTTTTCGGGCACAACTATAATGTTCGTTGTCTTTTGTTAAAAAAGATTTCGTTGTTCGGTGGTTATCACTGATGTTAATCCTACCGTAGCTGTTCTGTACCAACCTAAACTTGCCTTTTCTAGGGGTAGTTACCGTTGTTCGGAGGTGTACGTTGTTCGAGGTTCCAGTGTATTTTAAATATCGAACATAGATGCTTGCTCTGCTTACTTTCGTGTAATTTTAAGGGATCACGAAAGCACAAACGAAATACCTATTTTGAGCATCAATTTCTCCCAAAAACAAAGCAGGAAAATATTTGCTTTTTTATTGATCTACGAAGAAGAGATTGTAAGGAATGAAAAAAAGCCACATTCTTGAGGAAACGTCTTTAGACATACAAAAATGTACTTGCATTACTATCTTCTTCAACCAGTTTTAGTGTATTTTATTGTAGATATTATTTAAATGTCCATGCTACCCGACAACAATAGCATTACTTAAATGTAAGTACTCTTTGTAGTGAAACGTTCAGCAGAGTTCTCTAGTTTCATATGAACTCAACAACAAGTTAAGTATTCAATATCATCAAGGCACGTTATTCAACGTGAAAGAATTAAAAATTAACAGGCTATCTTCAGATCTTCTTACAACGCTATCACAATTTCTCATGAGAGCTCGCATGCAGTCGTAAAAAATATCCCTTTTGTTAAAATACGTCATTCATCAAATTGATGACTACAGTGGAGAGGAACTATGACTACTACTATGATTTGCATATCTCGATGCAAATTGATTTTCAATGGCATTCATATATTACCTGTAATATTTATCATCTTACATATTATTACCTTTTTTTCTTTGTTTCTATGAAATACTGATTTGTTTGTAACTTTAAATATTGACCTCTGTGTAAAATTTGTCTAGGGAGCAGGGTACCATGTCAGGCCTTGCTCGTTATTTTGCCCTTCTTCTTTGCTGTGCTTTGTTTCAATTAATATTTTTGTAGCACTGGTTTTGGGTTCGGCAAAATAAATGAATTGAATTGAACTTCGGACGTTACGTCAGGCTGCCACAAAGTGCTCTAGCGAGAGAGAAAATGTAACGCTAAATTCGGAAAATGCTTAAGGAAAATAAACCTAAATGTATATAAGATAACAGTAACCAGAAAGGAAAGCTAATTTAGACTATACATTAAACAGTGTCATATCTTTTGTTCAAATTCGACGACCTACTTCTACACGGGTCATGATTTGCATTTTTTTTAATTGACTTTTAACTTTTTGATAAGTGGGTCGCTTTGTGCGCGAATATACATGGTACATTCACAGCCGCAAACAGGAGATTTTCTCGATATCACATGATATTAATACCTCAGACGAATTGAATTGAGGTACAAGTCCCAATATATTTCTAAGCTATCGTGGAACGCTGACGCAAAAATTCATTTCTCTACATCTATGAAAAGAAACTGGCCAACGTCCTGCTTTCCTGGTTGTCAGTTTGCGACTGGTGCTCTTCATCATAAAAAGAAAAGGAAGAGGGAGAAGAAGAAAGAAGAATTCCCTTGCAGAGTTCTGTACCAAAGAAATCGTAATGGATGTTCAGTTGGGTTTGAGCAGTGCATTTCTCATACGTCACACAATGCCGTCGCTGGAGACAAACGTTTTCTCCCCCCGCCCCCCTTTCCCTTTATTTATTCCGGGCGAAATCTTTCATGTGTCACGGGAGTATCGGTCACTGGAAGCTGTCGTGGCATGATGGCTGACCGTACGAATCTCTTTCACAGTCTTTTGTTCAATAGTTTCCCCCAAGAGTGAAAAAAAATCTTTATCTGTTTCTGATTCTTCCGGTGCAATGGTTTCGTCAAAGTTGTCAATGAAGGATAAGATAGAAATAAAAGAAAAAGAAAACGAAAAAAGCTTGAGGTGGCAAACATTGCATTTCCTGTTTACCAGGACACTTTATTTAAGTTACAAAAGATAAATCCTGTTATCATTTATCGGAAAAGAAATAACATTTTGAAAAATAGCATCAAGGGATTTTTTCACTCAAAGAGCTTTCGACAAAGAAAGCAAATTTGCTGATAAGCATTATCTCTTCTTTGCTATCATATAACATTGAGACAGATCTATCAGTTTTTGTCGTTTTCATTTAAACACACACGCACATAGCAAAAAGTCGAAATTTATCACCAGATCTCACAAGGGAAGCCTTTCAACTGCCATTCTCCAAAATTGAAGAAACGTGGACACAAGATAGTACTAAGGGCAGAAACCAATGCGGGTGTATTTCCGTTTTGGCCGAAATGAACTAACAGAGGTGAACGAGTGGTCTGAAAATGGCCTTAGAGCTCAAGTGGAGAATATCATCTAACATGTGTTTTGATGCGTGATATGTAACCCCGAATATCAGCTATGTGCCCATTATTCAAAATAAGCTCATATCATACAAAAAGCAACAAAAATATTGATTACAGGTGTAAATGAACATCTGTGGCATTGAACACGTGACCGAAGCAAAGTAATTTGGAACAATGAGAACAACGCGAGATCCCAAAGTTATCACAGTGCTGAAAAATGTGATTGATATCTGAAAAACCAATACGTTGAACATTATCAAAAGATGCGTCATCACTTTCACAGTATCCAAATTTTTATTCACGGATATAGCAACATGTTGAATTTTTCTGACTGCCATTGATTGTTCATTGATACGCTCGATGATTTTCTCCACTTGTGCTCTAAGGCCATTTTCAGACCACTCGTTCACTTTTGTCAGTTTATTTGGGCCAAAACGGAAATACACCCATTGGTTTTTTCCCTTAGTACTACCTCTTGGCCATGTTTCTTCAATTTTAAAGAGTGGCAGATGAAAGGCTTCCCTTGTCAGTATATTTTGGGACGTATACTCTAATTCAACTTTTCTTAGAGTTTCTCTTTTTCTTATGTAAATTTGTTTTTTTCTCATTAAACACTTTTTCAATCTTAACGCTACATTTTCTCTCCAGACGAGTTTGAGTTTGGCAACCCAAATAACAGGTCAGAAGTCAATGGATTATTCTCTTTGGAGATAGGAGCTACTGTTTTGAATGTATCAGTCCCACTAAGTTTCATTCTCACCGTGCTTTTGGAAGCCATCCATGCTTTACTCACGATGTTATTCGAGTTTCATGATGTCTTCCAAGCATTATGTTTTCAAGACCATATCTTTGAGTGCTGCTTAGAGCCATGTAGATGTGGTATTATTTAAGCCAGTGTAATATGCTTTAACCAAAAGCGGTCTGAGAGGATATCTATTCAAGTTGGTACGTATACTTTTAATCTAACGTTCCTTGTGACTTCCTGCTCGGGCGGCAATATACAGTAATTTTTGGTCCTTTGCTGATAGTTGCTACTTCTGTAAACATTACTAAATTAACCATTTTTTTACAATTCTTTAGTTCCAGCGTTACATAGATAGCGAACTTTTACAGTTACGATGTTTGAAATTCCGTCCGGGTTGGGTTTATAAGTAGAAAAAATACCCAAGTACTAGTCTGAAATATTTCGGTTTTATCAAATATGTTTGTCTCATAACTTTGGTTTAATCTAATGCACATCATTTTTATCTCATATTTTCGCTTTTATCTAATGCACACATTTTTTATGCTGATGATACTACAATTCTTTTATTCAGGATCAGATATCTTTGAAATTATTAACCGATATAATCTTGAGTTATTAAAATACTTTAATTAGTTGACTTCAATTAATCAGCTTGTGGTAAATAAAAACAAAACAAAAAACAAGGCAATAATATTTACAAATCGTCAAATAAATCTAACACTTCTTAAATCTCTGCTTTTAGATGATAAGACAATAGAAATAGTAACTGATTTCACATATATAGGGATAAAATTACAATCTAACTTAAAGTGAAATAACCATAATAACTTCTCAATGAAGAAAGTTTCTTCAAGTACTGGATAGTTAGTCGTGTTCTTACTATTGGGTTGTCGGAAAAGTCATGACGTATTTTGACACCCGATGGCGGTTGAACGGTTTTGGAAGTACTAGAGGCTTGCGCAGCTCTGTTTGTCGCTATGGCATTCGACAGGTGCCAGCTCTAGCAGCAGTGTAAACGGAATAGTGAGCGATTTGGTTGATTTGCGGAGATTCGACATCAGGTTGAAGATGGAAGACCAAACTGTGCATTTCTCTTGACAAGGCCTTGATCTATAGCCATATTTCACTGTTTTACTTCCGTAAAGGAAAGAACGCGCGTCAAGCTTGTGAAAAGTTGCTTAAAATGTACGGTGATAATGCTCTACAAGAACGTCAGTGCCAGCGGTGGTTCGCAAAAATCCGTGCTGAAGATTTTGACCTCAACGATACTGCTCGGTCCGGGAGGCCCACCGAGGATGATGACGACCAAATCAAGGCATTGATCGAGTCAAACCCACGTTACACGACACGAGAGATTGCAGACACATTGCACATCCATCATTCAAGCGTTTACGACCACCTGAAGAAGCTGGGATACGTAAGCAAGCTCGATGTGTGGGTTCCTCATGTACTCAAAGAAGCTGAATTGACGGCGCGTATTAACATCTGAGATATGCTGATTAAACGTGAGGAAAAAAGATCCTGTTTTGAAGCGACTGGTACAATAACATTTAAATTATTGCATTCTATCTTGGGGTCAAACAAATGACTACAATTTTAGAAAATTTCAGACATTATAAAATGACATTACAAATGACTCTTGAAATTAAAACAAAACTCTGATATGAATCAATTTTTACTAATCAACTCAATTTTAATTGAAATTTCATTATCTACCTGTGTCTATGGTACTAGAGGTGGATCTCAATTGACACCCAATTTTTCCCATGACTCAGTATGTTAAACAGTCTCTGAGTTATACTATGCTCAATTTTGGAATTATCTACCTCATCATCTTACAGTAATAAATAATTTCAATCAATTAAAAAATTAAATAAAACTTTACTTTCTGGGACTACCAAGGATATAAAAAGAGGAGAATAAAAGACTAAAAAGAGAGAAATGAAATGGAAAATGGGAAACAAAAATGAGAGGAAGCAAAGGGAAAAGAGGGTCAAAGAGATGAATGGAAAAGTGGGTACATAAAGAGAAAAGTAGCGGGAAAGTGGGGAAGGTTGGAAGGAGGATGGAGAAAAAGGGAGGAAAGGAACAACTTCACTAACACTTATTTCTGCTACTATCTTTGAATGTTGTGTGCCATGCTTTCAGGTGTAATTCTGACTTGCCATTACAATACAGACAAAGCCTGATCTCCCTGTACAAATGTACAGGGAGTTCAGGCTTTGTCTGTCCTGACAAGGCCTTGATCTATAAGGAGATCAGGGCTTTGTCTCTCCTGACAAGGCCTTGATCTATAGGGAGATCAGGGCTTTCTCTGTCCTGACAAGGCCTTGATCTATAGGGAGATAAGGGCTTTAAAAGTCCTGACGAGGCCTTGATCTTCCTGTACAAATGTACAGGGAGATCAGAGCCTTGGCAGGATTTTTGTGGCCTTTTTCCAGATCTCCGTTGCTGTTACAATTACTTACACTGTTATTTTATTACATTGTATTTTTGGTTTTAAAGTAGCAGCTAAATAGATTGAATTCAATTGAAAGCGCTTTGATTGGAGGTTCTGTATGAAAATCAAATTGCAATTGACGTATAAGTCGGTTTCCAAATTGCAACTTCACATAACTGCTAAGTTCTGTCTAAACGATATACGTGGTTTTCCGGGAAGACAAAAAAATATCTATGTTGGATGAGTGGTAAATAGAAATGGCTTCTAACCATTCGTTCGGGATGTAAAAGTGGTCATTGAATATAAACCAAATGCCTTGTGCACAGTTGTGGAAGTCATTTTTGCCATCTTTGACAGAATATAACGTAATAGTAATTACTTTTTCTCACAATAACAGAATGCCTTTCAATAATTAATTATTTCTGCCATTAGGATTATTCTGTACGTATCCAAAAATGACATCACGTAAGAGTACAGATTCGGTTTTTTGAAACAGAGCATGAATTGTTCATCTCAAGTTCAGTTCACACGTTGTATCTGAACCCTTCATACGTGGTGATTATTTCGTATATATTCAGCAGCAGGATGTTCTGCTGTATAATATTGTTACTCACGTTATGTTAGATCTGAGCTTTTAATGACCAATCGTTACGTATTTAAATATGTTATAACATTTTATACCCATTCGTTTTACATTTTAAATGATTTAAATATTTCATATAACTTTACAACAGAATACGAATGAGGTTTTAGTACTATTGCAATTTTGAGTTCAAGATGATATGTTTGTAATTTTACTGTAAACACATTCAAACTGTCAGATTAGGCTTACTTGTTACTAGCTGCTGTTCTTCGTTTTGCTTGCTTTTTGACCAGAAACATGTCCGGTGGACTGAGTGCTGATGGCTAGTTGACGGTGATTATTCCTTTGACTTCTTTTAGGTGAAGTTTGTTACCCCATTGCAAATTTTAGATATTTTTATCATTTTAAACTTTACGCTCCTAATTTTATATTCTTCTAAAGCAAATACCCAAATAGAACTAGGAACTTGGGATTACCTCTAAAAACTTAAATGCAGCATCAATTATCAAGCCCAGCAATAGAGCACAGATGAAAGGGCACATATACCGACGACCAAATGAAGCAAAACGAAAAACAGTAGCTCATAACAGGTAAGCCTAGTCGGACAGTTTGAATGTGCTTTACAGTGGAATTACCATATCATCTTGAACTCAAGATTGTAATAGAAATAAGATATTTTTCGTATTCCGTTGCAAAGCTGCATTCAATTTTTAAATCATTTAAAATATAAAACGAATGGGTATAAAATGTTCTAACATATTTAAATACGTGTCTACTGGTCATTAAAAGCTCGGATTTACATAACGTGAATAACAATATTATACAGTAGAACGTCGTTCTGCTGAATGTGTACGATGCATCTCTTGATCTTTAAAATTTTAACCGGACAGAAAACATTTAATCGAGATTAGCAAAATGGCTGAAATCAGCTCGAACGAGTATATTGCTGCCTAAGGAGTGGGCCTAACGTGGTTGGAACGAATCTAATTTGGCTGCATGTTGTGGTTCCAACTCCGCTATGACATGTGGCCTGCAAAACCAGGCATCAAGAAGCGTTACTATCCGCATTTGCTCTGTTACTTTAACTAAATGGACCTGGCTTTCATTTAGGATTTCTCCATGAATACAGGTCGCAAAGTTTCCACTGCGGGTGATCCTGAGCCAGTTTACTCCAGCTGTTTCCTATCGCTTTGGTTAGTGGGTCTTTCCATCTAGTTGGAGGTTTACCAGGTGTTCTTTTGGTTGATCTTGGATACCAGTTTCTTACACGGTAGATCGACCTATTGTCCGTGAGTCTGGCGATATGACCTGCCCATCGTGCCTTGTTGTCATATATCGTTTACACTACTTCTTTTTCTCTAGTTAAATTTCTGATAGTTGGGTTTGTGATATGATCTTTTTTACGCTTTCCAACTGTAGGTTGCAGAAGCGTATAAGCTCTAGCTTTGTCCGCCTATCTATCTGTCTGTCGATAACTCGCGTATAACTCGCGTAAAAATGGTTCGATTTCGATAAAATTTTAGTATGTGGTAGGGGACAACCTGGGAAAGAACCCTATTGAAAATGGCAGTAGTGAGGTCAAAGGTCAGGACATAGGAGGGGATACATAAAAATGCTCCTATTGCGACAGAACTTTAGTATGTTGTTCCGGAGGTATACTGAATTAATTCTGTTTAATATAATCGAAATGGGGTCAAAGGTCCGGACACAGGAGCGAGATTTATTCCACAGCCATTATCTTTATAACTTGAGTAATGATTTCTGATATGTTGGAAATGGTGCCATAATCAATGCATTGCATGATTTTACTAACTGGTTTACTTATCTCTCGGATTCTCCTTTTTATAGAATGCTGGGTGGTCTGAAGATCCTTTCCTCTTTTTGAGTGGTGCTCCATCTCTGTTATGTAAAGTGGTCATTTAGAAGAATGATTGGCACTAATCATTTCTGACTGATGAACTGCTAAAGAGCTGTAACAATAATGACGGACATTAAAAAAGTAGAGAGGAGATATTTGAACTATGATGTCCGCGTCAGGGGACATGCGCTTACCCAGCATACCTTGTGTCATGGGGCAGAGAATAAAGAACTTGAAGGGACTGATTATGACCTATAACAGATTTGCGGTTGGTACTGCTGTGATGTGAGGAGGAAAATGATTTTTTTTGCCCTGAAAACAACGAACGTTCACGAAACCCGACCGTGGTAATACTGCCATTTCTGTTTGGTGAGCGCAAAAAACTGCGAAGCCAATGCGACAGCAAGCTGCATACAATTTTTAGCATCATTTGGATCACCTTCGCCGATTAGGGTGTTAAATATTTCAACATCTTCAGTCCGCAAAAGGAAAAATCATTTTCGGCGTCTTAAGCAGAAGATCTTTTGTTAATAAACGTCTCATTTTACTGAAATAGGATATCTTTCAATGATTTTGATTTAAATTACCTAGAAAATTTGAATATTCATATCTAATAATTCTATTTTATGTTCGGCTCAAATCTTCTGAGAAACATCACATTTTGCTCGTAATTTCCATAAATATTCATATTACCCTTTCAAATGACGTTCTGCAGATAAAATTACATAACGTCTTATTAAATAGGTAGAGCCTGAAGTTGTTGTCGAGGAAAACATTTTTGGAAACTCTCTCAATGGAATATAAAATTCATCGAAAAATTACTCCTGGAATTCGAAAACAATGATGTGTTCAGAGAAACAGCTTCACGTCTGCATTTTTAGTTTGACGTGTTTTCCTCGAAATTTAGCCAATTTTGTGAATGTAAAAAACTCTCAAAACGAAAAAGTAATAATAAAAGATCATCGTAGTATGACATCAACTAATAACTTTTCGGCGATCTGAAGAGTTTTGGCGTAAAGACGAAATATTTTGTTCTGACTGCGTTTAATGAGGAATGTCGGCTGGAAATAGATCTTCCTTTCGTGAAGTGTCCCTTGAAGATATCACATGTGAGATAAATGCAGTCACTCATTTTTATTTTCCCAGTGTAGTCACTTTGATATTTTGGCAATGGTATAACAACTTTAATTACTAGTCAGTAAAATCTAAACGAACGTTGACCATCGAAAAAGTCTGCGCAATGAATAAATAATAAATAAGTTTTGCTGCGCAGATGAAAGAGTATTAATAAGATAAAAGAAATTTGGGTGAGGATACATTAATGTGCAAAATGTTTTTAAGAAGCACAGAACCTATGTTGCCCATTAATGAATACCGTGACTTGATTTGAGGGACTCACAAGTATGTGAAGGAGTAAGTACAATTACGAAAACAAAAAGAAGAAGAAAGAACAAGAAAGAAGGCATCAAATATACTATTGCAAATAGCCAGTTTTCTGAATCATTTTCGACACAAAACAAATATTTCAAAACGAATTTTTAGAAAGTCCAAATGTTCAGCTAAAAAAAGGAATACGCTTACACCACTTAGGAAAAAATTCGCGTAATTTAAAATGCACAAGGTGAGCAGGGTTATTCATAAGAAATGCAACAGCTTACAAAAAAACAATAACCGCATTTCTACAATCAATATAAAACGACCACAGATAAAGGTGCTCCCACTTGCAGCTGAAAACTGTGTTACGAAAATTAGCAAATTGTGCGGAAAAAGTTTCTCGTAGCAGAAGATATCAGAGGCAAAACGGATTTTCAAGTTGAACCTGAAGGACAAGCAATCAAATAATATTATATGACATAAATTTAAGCGCCCTAGCAAAACAGCTGTACGCTGCTTAAAGAAGTAAATAAGTGCTAAATATTCTTCATAATGGAGCCTACAAAAAAAAATTCTAAGGAATATTTAGAATCGAATAAAATATTTTACGTGAAAATATAAGCTGACGTGCTCTGGCGGCAGAATTTGAACAATGCAGAAGTAGAAAATATGCGAAAACTATTCTTCATAGCTGTGAAGGAAATCTAATAGCATTAGATACCCTGTCGCCAAAGAAATAATCCTTCAAATCGGAGTGTTAGAAGCAGAGTTGCCAAAGAAAGATTTCTTCAAATCGGAGTGTTAGAAGCAGAGCTACCAAAGAAAGATATCTTCAAATCGGAGTGTTAGAAGCAGAGCTGCCAAAGAAAGATTTCTTCAAATCGGAGTGTTAGACGCATAGCTGCCAAAGAAAGATTTCTTCAAATCGGAGTATTAGAAGCAGAGCTACCAAAGAAAGATTTCTTCAAATCGGAGTGTTAGAAGCAGAGCTACCAAAGAAAGATTTCTTCAAATCGGAGTGTTAGAAGCAGAGCTGCCAAAGAAAGATTTCTTCAAATCGGAGTGTTAGAAGCAGAGCTGCCAAAGAAAGATTTCTTCAAATCGGAGTGTTAGAAGCAGAGCTGCCAAAGAAAGATTTCTTCAAATCGAAGTGTTAGAAACAGAGCTGCCAAAAAAAGTAAGTTATATATCTACGCTGCTTAGTAGAAAAATTGTGCATTGTTTGAAGCAGAAGATATGCACAATAAGGTCTCCGTAGTGAACGATATCTGACCGCAAAAGAACTGTTTCAATCGAATTCTCAGAAGTGGATATATTTCTGCAAATACATCAAACATGATTATGCCCCTGCTGGCGAAATACCTCTTCACCGAAATCAGGAGTTATATGCAGAACGTTTTTCATCAGAAACTCTATCGGAAGCAAAAATGTTTTTTTAAATCGGACTTTTAGAAACAGAGATACCAGGAAAATCTGTGCTTTGTCCGGTTCATACTTTACTGTCTCTACTGCACAGACTCCGCTGTGTCCTCTTACAAGTAGAGAACAAGAGCAACAAAAGACATAAAAAGTGCAATGATCAGTGAAAAATTGTAACATAACGTGTATTCAAATTTAGTTGTAATAACTTCAGCTAATCTGATTGTCACATTGTTAAGGTGAAAAGCAATGCACAAACTGTATATAGGTATGGCTTAAAAATATGAATTCTGATATGGCTGTGTGAAGACAATGCAAAGATTACTGTAGGTGAAAATTTTTGAGTGATGGTCTCAAGATTCCTAGCACCACCGCTTTATCTAATTCCATGGTCTATACACTGTTGATACGCCCGTGCCTGATATACTTTTCAATATTATCTTTACATCTCTTTGAACATTGTACATGGAATAAAAATAAAAAAATTAAAAAGCAGCCGTTCAGTGGTACCTTGAGCTTCGGTAACAAAATGAGCTAGCACGTGGCTAAATCGGGTGAATACAATGGATAAATCAATGAAGGAAGAAATATTCCTCATAATACATGGAAAATCGATAGAATATTCAAAGCAATCAGAATATGCCGCCCCGGTGGCGCAGTGGTCTAAGGCGCTGGCCTCTGATCATTCGTCCGTAAGGGGTCAAGGTTCGAATCCCGGTCAGGCATGGATGTTGTGTTTGTCTTACGGCACTGGCTCTCTCCCTTCCCTGGAACCAGTGACCCCAAATTAGGGACGGGCGACTGCTTATAGCCCATTGAGTTGCTCACGGTGGTCGTTAAACCTCCAATCAAAAAAAAAATCAGAATATAAATTCTGAATTTGCTTGTAAACACTTACTGGTCATCCATGTAACAGCTCTCAATAAACTTTAAAATTTCATCGCCCTGGTGCGGGCATCGAACCCGTATCTCCCGATTTTCATTCGAGTATGCTAACCGTTACACCACCCAGGACAGTGAAGTTCCAAGCAACTGAGACTAAGTAAACTTAGCTTAGGAATCTGAACATGCTGAGATTTTTCGCTAGTCGAAGCATCGTTGCTTTCTTCATAGCGTTTTGACCCAATACGGTGGATATACAGGATTTTGTGTTGGCAGAAAACTCCTAAATCAAAAGAACCATCATGCAGATGTCTTTGGACGTTGTTAGAGATTTTGACTCCGCAAACTAAAACACACACGCTGCTTTCTCCAATGGGGAAGTCCTGTCTGTTGTATTCCGTGTTTGACGCGATTTGTTATCACATGAGGTACCTGGCACCATTTATCATCTGCCTTAACAAACTTTAGCACTAACCACGTCTCTTGACGTTTAAAGTAAGTTTTTTCTATCGTATTTTATTTTAAATAGCATACTGAAGTTCTATACTTCATTTATAGACACCCTGTATATACTCCACCAGCAGAATTGTTCATCATGAAGCTCATAACAGAAGCTGCTTTAATTCTGCAGTGTTAGTCACACAGATCCCTAGGATCTGCCTCTCGATCGAGATCTCCATTTTTTATCTGTTTGAGTATCCTCCCCTTTTTTTTCTTCGATTCTTTCCATGTTCTACATTATTATTTTTATCATCAAATATTTGGTCTTCCTACTCCCCAAGTTCCTAGCGTCTACACTTCTATTGTTTTTCGAACACCGGAAAGCAATACACGTTTTAATTGTAATTGAGAAATATGTCTTTATCGCGGAAGATATCAGACGTAGAAATGATTTTCCAAATGATAACTATATAAGCATAGAGAGCACGGAACATATAATATACAATCGCTGCTAGCATAAAACTGTGAATTACTGAAATGTGCGCAAAATATTCTTCATGGAAAAATGTATCAGGAGAGAAAAAAGTAATTCGCATTTTTGGAGCAAATAAAGGTAAATAGACAAGATACTTCCTATTGCTCTAAAAATGTGCTTTGTAAAAGAACGAAAAGGTAAGGAGCATCTTCCTCATAAGTGTTGTATCTGTTCAACGGAAAAGTAATTTTGCAAATCTGACAAATGTGTCAACGTACCTTGTCTACAGACAGACAGACGGAACTTCCGATACCCAAAGCATGCATTTTTCCACAGTCCGTATGGCACAGGACATCAATGCAATTACAAAGTTCTCGCAAAATATTCTTCATGGGAAAATGTATCAGGAGAGAAAAAATTAATTCGCATCTTTTGGAACAAATAGAGGTAAACAGACAAGATACTTCCTATTGCGGTAAAACTGTGCTTTGTAAAAGAGCGAACAGATAGGGATCATCGTCCTCGTAAATGTTCTATCTGTTCAACGGAAAAGTAATTTTGCAAATCTAACAAATGTGTCAACGTATGCCGCGTTCATTCAGAGTTGAACCTTGGCCATCGTCCATTATTTGGCCGCCGAGGGGTGAGGTAGTAAGTACTTAGTCCACACCCTCGTATGCGAACCCCCAGACTACCACCTCAGTTCCCATTTAACAACCCCAAACGGTTCGGGAAGATCAGGACTTAAGAGAAAAGGGCTTGTTCTTAGCGCTTCATCCCCTGAGACCAAATCTAGTTTGGCCCTGCTGAGACTCGCAGCTGAGCTTGATGACGTAGCTGCGATGGCTATTCGGAAGCCAAGAGCCACGGAGAGCTGTTCTCTAAAGAAGCACCGTAGAAAAGGCCCTTTCAGCCAATGTTATTATCCTCTTTAACATATTACAGTGCGTCATCTATTGCAATAGGCTCTCGAATATTAGAAATTGTCTTTTTTGAAAACAAAAGTTAAGGATTTTGGGTCCTAAAGTCAGAAAACGTTGATGTAATAGTATAAATGCGAAAATTTTAAATTAACAATTTCTGTCGTGAATGCCTTTTCTTTAAAAAGTATTTTGCTTACTATACCAACTATATTTTTCTGATGGCAATAACTCAGCGTACCTTTCCTTTCCTTTTTTCCTTTTTTTTTTTTAGTAAATTCCTAGAAAAGTTTACTGGTTTAAAACCTTTTTCTCTCTGTCACAAATATTAGTTGTTTAAAACTTTTAAGACACGGAAAGTTACTGAGTACTTCAAACCGTAAAAGTAGTTCAAACACTCTGTTAAAGTACAAAATAAAAATTATTTACTTACATTATTCAAAAGTGGTGAACAAAATTTATTTCAGTAAATGAAGGTATGTTCTTTATTGCACAAACTGGAAAAGGTTCTTTTCATTGCATACAATGTAAAACTGCTTTCTTCATTGCCCAAATGATAAAAAAGACATACTTTTTCTCACTGCGTTTGAGTCAATCCATTTTTTTTCTTCATTTTCTGCAGAGCTTTCCTGTGCCGCACTAAGAGTGAATTCCTGTTCAGGAAACGAATTCGAATAAATGTTCGTATTTTGCATAACCGATAAATAGCATCTTTGTTGACAGATAGAAAACGTTTCTCTAGATCATTTATAAGTTCTCTAATAACACCTTTCCCTTTTTTAAATGTCTTGTCGTGAACTCCGGAGAAAATATTTTCAAACTGTTTAATAATATTATCCCAAGAACATGATGGTACTGTCAAACAGCCTACAGATATTAGTCTGACCCAATTATCTTGAACAGAATTAGTTTCGGGGCAGTTTTTTGAAATAGTTTTTAGATAAGGATTTTTGTCGGAACTCGATAAAGATCTTTCTTATAAACACGAAAGGACGCGGAAAACAATGTCCTGTCCTTTCCTGTTTAGAAGCGTATTTCAGCATGTCACATTGGCACATGATGACATTTCGTTAAAAAAAGGAAATAAAAATCAACACTGTATCGTACAAAGCAAACCATCTACATTTTATGTGGTTTTCTAGGGTTCCCACAGATGTAACGTGAATGCGAGGATACAGAAACTCTTGAAGTCGGCCCTGGTCGCACTCTTCAATTTAAGCATTTTTTGCCCTTAGAATACTACATGATGAATGGTGAAACTTATCGTGACATTACCCAAGTACAGTATTAATAACCATAATTTAAAACACAAAGTAATAAATTATAACGCTGTTTAAAATACACTTGTCAAAAATTCCAAACAGTTAAAATAACCGTTTAAACACACCCACATTACAAAGGTCGCCGTTTATCATACTCCAGTGATAATAACACAAAGAGAAACACAAAGTGCATTGGAAACACACACATTAATAAAAACAACGAAAATTCAAACACACGTACAGAAATCATAACTTTTAGACGCAATCTCTCTCTCTCTCTCATTTTATATTGGGTTCACTGTTAACCGCCACTCAAGAAAACTACCACACCGGAAGATTGCCACACAGGAAAACTGCCACATGCTTTTAATCAAAGGGGCCGGCCACAAATTGCTGTTATTCCGAGGAACATTCTGAATGTGTGGCAGTTTTCCAAGGTGTCTAACGACGGGAAGGAGCTCTTTTGTTTGTCTGTATTTTGTGTCGGTTCATACGCGTTCTGTGCAATTGGCCACAAAAGTTCAAGGTTGTGTGAGGGGGAAGAGAGTAAAAATATTACCGTTTCTTGGCCTATATTCACAATTGAATTGGGAACTCCAAACAAATTTCGAGAAAACCTTCTATGTAAGCCAAGCGAAAATTACAGAATAACTCATGCTATGTTAAGAAAAGGACCCTAAGGTGAGATTTTTTAATAACGCTGTACTTTTACTCAAACACTAAATGTTTACATAACATGTCAAGTTTGTAATATTTTTCTTTTACTTAATTAATTCACAGGACTTACAACTTCTCCTTTTTAACAGCTTTTAATCCGCCGACTTCATATTCATAATGATTACGTATCAAATCAAGTCAATGCATTGCGCTTTTACGTAGGCACTGAATATTAAAATCATAGGCCCCAGGCCAAGGACATTTTAACAAATTTTATTCTATCAATGCCATATTCACAACGTTTACACATCGAATCGAGTTAACAATATTGCACTTTTACTTAGGCACGAAATATTCATTCACAGGCTCTAGGCTTAGGACCTTTTCCAGTTTTTATTCTATCAATGTCATATTCACAACATTTACAGAGCAAATCAAGTTAATAATATTGGGCGTTTACTTAGGCACGAAATATTAATTTCTAGGCCTTGGCCTTTTTATTATTTTTTTACTCCCCCGATGTCATATTCACGACGTTTACACACCATATAAAGTTAATACACTGCTGGACAATTGCTAAGGACGGATCATAAACGGCTATATAGCGCATAGAAAAGTAAGTGTGGTTGGATGCCAAGTGAAATAAAATAATGTCAGAATGCCAGGACATTACAAGAAAGACAATTTATTGTGCTCTGAAATCCAGAAGGCTTTGGAACGTGTTCAAGGGACAAACAGGCCATTTTGTGCAGAATACGTAAACGTGAAAAAAGTGCAATTACCGTCCGCTGGCGTTCCGGCGTAAGATGTCAATACGGGATATGGCCACCATGGAGGGCGATGCAGGATTCCACACGTCGTGTCATGCTTTGCACAACGTTATCAAGCAGCTGTTGGGGTAATTTATCCCATTCCTCTGTCAGTGCACGGATGAGGGTATCCTTGTTTATTGGAGGGCATTGGCGACCAGCAAGACTCCTCCCCAAAGCATCCCGCACATTTTCAATGGGATTCAGATCTGGAGAACGTGCTTACCATACGAGGCGTTGAATATCCTCGCTCTCAAGACACTCCTGGACAGCGACTGTTCGATGACATGTTGCGTTGTCGTCCATGAAAATGAATCTATCACCGACAGCACCACGGAACATGCGAACATGAGGTAGCAGAACATCATTAATGTATCGTTGGCCAGTCATAGTCCCAGTTGGAAGCACATAGAAGGACGTACGGCCATTGATCATAAAGCCAGCCCACACCATGACACTACATGTCGGATATCGATCCCTTTCCTGTATGTTTGCTGGACAATATGCAGTACCACTATCACGCCAGATCAGTTGTCGTCGACAATCAGACGATAGACTGTATCTACTCTGATCTGAGAAGAGGACAGCAGACCAGTCGTTATCAGTCCAATTGCGATGTTGATGGCACCATTGCAAACGGGCAGTACGGTGACGTCTGGACAATGGGATGCACACAACAGGACGGCGGGCGTATAGTCCTCCTTCATGCAAACGTCTGGCGACAGTTTTTCGGGAGATCCGCTTGCCAGTAGCAGCCATAAACTGATTTGGTACCTCACTAGCTGTGCTGCGCCGGTGTCTTTTTTGTTGATAACACTATGTACCTATCTTCTGCAGGTGTCGTACTGCGAACACGACCTCCCCGTGACGTTTGCTACACTCTCCATTTGTTTGAAATGATTTCCAAAGCCTTGAAACAACACTGTGGCTGACGTCGAACTCCTTGGCAACATCTGTTATTTTTCGCCCTTCTTCAATCTTGCCAATAATACGGCCACGCGTAAAATTATCTAGGTGATGTCGGGAAGACATACTGAAAATTGCAAGTTCGTCAATTGATTCTTTCCCTTTCGACTTTGCGTTTGAACAACAACGGTCAATACGCGTCAAATCCTTTATATCTCTTATCAGCGCTATGACGTCACGAACAAGTTCGGCAATCCAAAATTTGCATGCGCACAACACGTCTTACTGTATCCCGCACTTATGCTAATTTCCACATTTTCCTGCCTTCCATTTTATGGTTGCTATCGTTGCTATTGTCATCCGTCCTTAGCAATTGTCCGGCAGTGTAATATTGCGCTTTTACTTAGGCACAAAATATTAATTCAGAGGCTCTAGGCCTAGGCCTTCTAACCAGTTTTTACTAATATCTGTTGGCTGTTTGACAGTACCATCAGTTCTTGTGACAATATTATTAAACAGTTTGAAAAGATTTTCTCCGCAGTTCACGACAGGACATTTGAAAACGGTGTTATTAGGGATCTCATAAATGATCTAGAAAAACGTTTTCTATCTGTCAACAAAGATGCTATTAGTCGGTTTTGCAAAATACGATCATTTATTCGAATTCGTTTTCTGAACAGAAATTCACTATTAATGCGGTACAGGAAAGCTCTGCAGAAAATGAAGAAAAAAATGGATTGACTCAAACGCAGTGAGAAAAAGTATAAGTTTTTTTTTTTCATTTGGGCAATGAAGAAAACAGTTTTACATTTTATATAACGAAAAAAACATTTTCCAGTTTGTGCAATAAAGAACATACCTTCATTTACTGAAATAAATTTTGTTCACCATTTTTGAATAATGTAAGTAAATGATTTTTATTTTATACATTAACAGTGTTTTAACTACTTTTACGGAGTCTGAAGAACTCAGTGACTTTCCGTGTCTTAAAAGTTTTTTAAACAACTAATATTTGTGACAGAGAGAAAAAGGTTTTAAACCAGTAAACTTTTCTAGGAAATTACTAGTAAAAAAAAAATGAAAGGAAAGGTACGCTGAGTTTTTACCATCAGAACAATGTAGTTAGTATAGTAAGCAAAATACTTTTTAAAGAAAAAGCATTCCCGACGGAAGTTGTTAATTTAAAATTTTCGCATTTATATTATTACATCAACGTTTTCTGACATTAGGACCCAAAATCCTTAACTTTTGTTTTCAAAAAAGACAATTTCTAATATTTGAGTGCGCATTGAAATAGATGACGCACTGTATTATGTTAAATACGGTAATACCATTGACTGAAAGTGCCTTTTCTACGGTGCTCCTTTAGAGAACAGCTCTTTGTGACTCTTGGCTTCCGAATAGCCATCGCAGCTACGTCATCAAGCTTGGCTGCGTGTCTCGGGAGGTGGGGGAACGCTAAGGACACGCCCTTTTCTCTGAAGCCCTGATTTTCCCGAACCGTCTGGGGTTATTAAATGGTAGCTGAGGTGGGGTTCTGGGGATTGGCTCACGAGGGAGTGGACTAAGTATTTACTACCTCACCCCTCGGCGGCCAAATAATGGACGATGGCCAGGGTTCTACTCTGAATGAACGCGGTATACCTTGTTTGCAGACGGACCTTCCGATATCCAAAGCATGCATTTTTCCACAGTCCGTATGGCATAGGCATCTAAGCAATTACAGTGGTAGCTGAGGTGGGGTCTGGGGGTTGGCACACGAGGGAGTGGACTAAATACTTACTACCTCACCCCTCGGCGGCCAAATAATGGACGATGGACAGAGTTCAACTCTGAATGAACGCGGTATACCTTGTCTTCAGACAGACACACGGACCTTCCGATATCCAAAGCATGCATTTTTCCACAGTCCGTATGGCATAGGACATATAGGACATCAATGCAATTACAAAGTTCTGCTTGCAGGAAATCTGAAAAAGCCAACTTGACGGTGCTCGCGAGACCAAAGAACCAAAGAATATATATGAGGTGCGTTCAATAAGTTATAAGACTGACCTTGAAAGTAGTGGTTAGCGGTTGACACAAGTATTTCATCATTTTTCAATTATATGACAGCCACGCCTCGTCGCTGTGTCAGTTGAAGTGTATAAAGTAAGAATGGATGAGCGACAGATGAAATTGAGGAATCGAGCACGGCATGAATTTTTTGCCTAAAGAAGATGAAAACGCCACGCAGTATTCATGAATAGATGCTACGTGTGTTCATCGATTGTGTGCACCTTCATATGCTACAGACAAAGGATGAGCAGCTCACTTTAATCCTTTCATGACTAACGGGACAATACATCCCAAGGCAAATTTCATGTATGCCGCTGGGATGTAAGATCCCAAATATGCATATATAAATGCCAGTTCAGTGTCGACGATCATCGAGAAGTTTGTTGTGGAGAAGCAAAGTGAGATAACCTCACATTGCTCAAGCTCCAGGCCCTATGTTGATTATTTGCTGATGTTTTAAAGTATTTATGTAGGCAATATATCCTGTATTTGCTGTGTAAACGAAGTAGGTGCATTTGTAATAGTGTATGTAATAGGCGGAACATATAGTTCGATGCACAATGGGCTGCAATTCTTGTCGTTGGGATCATTGGTATTACACCGAACCTAACACTTTTATTCACTTTTATTCTTTTCAGAATGAGTTGACAAACGCCCAGAA
Source organism: Macrothele yani (assembly GCA_039090855.1). Taxonomy (NCBI): domain Eukaryota; kingdom Metazoa; phylum Arthropoda; class Arachnida; order Araneae; family Macrothelidae; genus Macrothele; species Macrothele yani. The sequence goes on from CM077011.1 coordinate 99,555,272, forward strand.
CGACAGCACAGCGTGACGATATTGCTGGAAATGCCGAGTTGTCCGAAAGCGATACTTAGCCGTACCAAAGTAGTAGTGATGAAGATCCAGATTGGGCCAATTCAAGTTCCGAAACAGAGTCAGCGTGCGTGGGCGATGTCGAGGAAGAAAATAAATATCATGGTGATGGTAGTGGTCAGGGTAATAGAGGAAACGCTTTAGTTCCTCACACTGCATCTCCAAGTCCTCAGCCTGCGCCCTCAACTGCATCAGACGCGGTAATATGGTCTTCAGTTCCGCAGACCTACACTGCCGGAAAGTGAAAAAAGAACACCAAGAAGGAACGTCTGATACCAACGAAATGTATACAGCATAATAACGGAATACAGATGATAACGTGATCAAAACATTATGGCAAAATGCAGCTGTATTTGCTGGTAAACTGAAAAATAACATTTCCATGTAACATGGTTAGTACGAGGTTGAACCGCCATGAACTGCGTCACACTGTGCAATTCCGGCATGGAGTCTGTTGTACAGATGTTGGATGTAAGTTTGGGGTATTGAGTTCCAAGCATCCTCAACCTGGACGCGTAAATCGGGGATGGTCGTGGCTGGCCGTGGAGACCGGATAAGTCGTTGTCCCATAAAATCCCACACGTGCTCCATGGGGGACAAATCCGGTGAACGTGCGAGCCATGGAAGTTGTCTCACACCCTGAAGTACATGTTGCGTTGCACGTGCCATGCGTGGGCGTGCGTTACCTTCCTGGAAAACACCACGATGGACCGACCTTACAAATGGCACAACAACGGGCTGAAGGATGTTGTTGATGTGGGAGGTGCTGTTTAACGTACCCGGTACAAACACTAGTTTTGTACGTGAGTGATAGCTGATCGCTCCCCACACCAGGGGACCAGGTGTAGGCACTGTGTGTCGCTGACGGATGCAAGAAGGGTGGAGACGCTTTCCTGTGCGTCTGCGAACACGCATACGGCCATCGGAGGCTCCCAAGCAGAATCTGCTTTCATCACTGAACGCGACAGATCGCCATTGCGTTCTCCAGTGCAGACGTTGGCGACACCACTGCAGCCGTTCCTGACGGTGGGCTGGAGTCAGAGGTACACAAGCCAGAGGCACACGTGCACGTAGTCCTGCATCCAATAGACGGTTGCAGATTGTTCGCACAGTCACATCAGGTGCAACGGCAGCTCATATTTGCGTCGCAGTGGAAGATCTGCTCTACAACTCCGCTCTTCTTATGCGTAGATCGGTCCGCTCATCAGTCCTGTTCCACGTCTTCTCGTGTGGGAATGTTCCTCGGACCATTTATGCCACCATCTTACCACCACCGATAGTTCCCGTCCAATTCGCTTCGCAATACGAAGATACGACCACCCGGCCTCGCGGAGTCCGACTAGACGACCTCGCTTAAAGTCCGATAACTGCTGAAATCGTACACGTCTTCCATGTCCAGGCATTGCAGCTTCTTCAGGGTCTTCGCACGTGTCCGTACGCCGACGACTGATTACATTCACTTCGCCGTACTCCTTAAATACCACCGACAATAATTTGCATATTATGCCGTGCTGTGGCGTAAGCGCTCCCGGGTTGATTCCGAAATTAACATCACACCTACGTAAACTCGACCCGATTAACATATGCAAATTTCATGATCGTCCGCCAATTCCTTCTTGGTGTTCTTTTTTCACTTTCCGCCAGTGTATATTCCACGAATGCAACTGCCTCTTGCTAGGGATACACAAATACTTCTGAACGGCATAAATAATTACTCAACACAATTTGAAGTGTTTCTGAGGTTATTCCCGAAAAGTTTGTACATGTTCATATCCCAATGCACCAATGAACGACTAAAAATGTTGGGAAGCAAAATGAAAAAGAAAGTGACATTGACTGACTATTCTGAAATCAAAGCTGCGTTGCCACTTCACCCTCAACACATTAGTATTACAGTGAAATTATATCTTTAAGTCAGAGAAATCAGTCTAGGTGATGGTTTACTACAGATAATCGTTGCTGGAGATGGAACTTCGGTTCACTATCATCAGCCAGAAATCAAGAGAGCGAGCAAAGAATGGCTCCATCCCTGCTCACTGAAACCGACGACGTTTTGCACGCAATCAACTTCTGAAAAGGTTATACTGACTCTCTTTTGGGATGAACGAGGCGAGATTTTGGAACACTGCACGCCCAGAGGGTACACGTATGCAGATCCTATCAGGAATAATCTTCGATAGGCCATCAAATCCAAACGACGTGGATTTCTGTTCACCGGTGTCTTGTTGCAAATGACAACGCTCGGCCCCATACTGCCCATGCAACGGTTGCAACCATACAAGACCTGAACTTCGAGTGTCTTCTGCATCCGCGGTATTCATTAGAACTTTCCCCAAGTGATTACCATTGGACCACTGAAAGATGCGATGGGGGAAAATAATTTCAGGTTCAACAAAGAGATACAGTAGGTGGTGCGCGAATGTCTGCACACGTGACAGAAATAATTTTTCTATAAGAATCTATGAACTTTGTAAGCGCTGGAGGACTTGTATTGCACAAAAAGGAGATTGCATTGAAAAATGGTACAGGTGTGTACCACTTTTGTTCAACAAATTGTGAGAAAATTTTTTTTTTTAATTTTCATTTGACTCTCGCTTGTACATTTTGAAAAACATGCGACGAACTTCCACAAAACTGAAAACTCCAAAATCGCTTTTATCAGATATTTTGCAGCAAAAAGTTACTGATTTAATTAAGTAATGAGCGGTAAGTATGTGCCTTTCACAACTCACGGTGCTACATGTTTTATTGTTACGTACGTATGTTTAAACATGCATCAAAGTATGTATATTGCATATATTTCTTTTTAAAATGAACATGCAGCATATATACGGGACGTATGTATCCACATATAATATTATTTCTCACAGTAGCGGAAATAAAGCATTTAATCAAAAATAACATTTTATTATACCCTGAGTGGCCATTTTATAATGACCACCTGACAGTTTTAAACAAATGAGCTATGGCTGCACCCTGTTGCCGCCAGAGTGCGAGTCTAGTAGAAAAGGGGAAAGCTTAGTGCTTGCGACAGTAGTAAAAGGGATTTTTGGGTGACGAGATGGGGAAAAAATGCGATTTGACGGACTTTCAACGTGGGATGATTGTAGAAGCTTGGAGCCATGGAGCGAGTATCACCAGAACCGCCGCATTCGTGAAATGTTCCAGAGCAGCTGTTGTTAAAGTGTTTAAAGACTGGACTGTCAGCCAATAAACTGGGTCTCTACGTGCAACGTGTGGTCGTCATAGACTAGTGAATGCTCGGGAGGAACCGAGAGTGTCCAGACTGGTAACAGACAAAAGAAAGGCAACAGTGCAGCAAATTACAGACCATCTTAATCAAGGATCCTCTCAAATGATGTCTGCACGCACTGTCCGCCGTCGTACACTGCATCGGATGGGATATGGCAGCCGAAGGCCTGTTAGAACACCTTTGTATAACGAAGTAAATTTCTCCGTCATTTTTATCCGCGTCAGGATTCGAACCCGGATCCCCTCATTCCGGAATAAGTTGCTCTACCAATTAAGCTACGCGGACGTTTTATTCTGATTCCGATCTGCCTTTATGTCGTGTGCGTCCTTCTGGCAGGTACGTCACATCTCCTGGTACGTTACATCATCTCCCCCTTATTATTTTTTTTTTCTCGAAGTGCTGGAGAAGGGATTCTCTTATTTTTCCTATCTCGCGATGTGGAAATAACATCACACCATTGCGAGATTTTGAACGGTCGGGTCATCCGGATAGTTCGGGCGCCATTATAACGAAGTTAATTTCTCCGTCATTTCTATCCGCGCCAGGATTCGAACCCGGGTCCCCTCATTCCGGAATAAGTTGCTCTACCAATTAAGCTACGCGGACCTTTTATTCTGATTCCTATCTGCCTTTATGTCGTGTGCGTCCTTCTGGCAGGTACGTCACATCTCCTGGTACGTTACATTTGCTGCCTGCAGTTAACAAGACAAAACGTCTCCAGTTCGCACAGGAGCACAAGGATTGGACAGTCGATAATTGGAAACAAATTATGTGGTCCGATGAATCACGTTTTCAGTTGCACCATGCCGATGGCCGAGTGAGAATTTGGCGGAAACAGCACGAAAGCATGGACCCCAAATGCATTGCTACAACCACTCAAGCTGGTGGAGGCAACGTTATGGTTTGGGGAATGTTTTCCTGGCATGTTTTAGGCCCTTAAATTCGTGTTGATCAACGTCTGACTGGCACATCATATCTAAACATCGTTGCGGACCAAGTGCATCCTGTCATGTGGATGGTTTATCCCAATGGCGATGGCTACTTTCAACAAGATAATGCGTCCTGCCATAGTGCTCGTATTTTACAGGATTGGTTTCAGGAACATGCCGGTTAGTTTGCTTTGCTTAGGTGGCCCCCACAATCTCCGGATATCAACCCCACTGAGAATCTGTGGGATGAAGTTGAACGAGCCATCAGACAGCTGGATCCACAACCCTGCAATCTCACACTCCTGGAAAGTGCTATTCATCAAGCATGGTCTCAGATTCCACAAACCACCTATCAACATATCGCGGAGTCTATGCCACGAATAATCGACGTAGTATTAAAGGATTAAAGGCAAAGGTGGCCCAACGAAGTACTGAGAGGGTTTTCATGATAAAGTGGCCACTCAGTGTATATTCTCCGTACGTATTTAATATGGAGATTTTGTATTGTGAGCCCAAGTGGGCTAAAAAGTCATCATTGAAAATAGCGCACACCTCCCAATAGCGGACAAATGTTGAAGTCGCAGAGTTTCCGCTATTCAGAGGTTTTACTGTATTTTGATGAGAAACTACATTATAAAAAATAAGTGGTGTGAATTCATGGAGAATTTCTGAAAATAAGATGCAGAAAGTTGCCGGTAAGTATCCATCTTTCCGTTTTCAAAAGTGCCTTTTTCCGTAACCCGTATTTTCTCGAATTTTCAGTAGTCGCTAATTCCGTTCTTTTTGGGTTTTTTTTTTCAGAAAAGTCCGTTTCAAGTTCCTCTATTTATACCAAAACTAGACAAAGCCCGTCGGAATCGACGATTAGTTTCCTTTTGTTGATTTTTTTTTAAAGAATAAACTCATATGAAACAAAAAATGTATACTTTTTTGATTGACAAATCCACTCAACCACTTCAGTAAAGACAATAGCCCGGGTTCGTGATTTTTTTGACTGAAATTTTAACGACCACCATGAGCAACTCAATGGGCTATAAGCAGTCGCCCGTAATATTTTCACTAACAATGGTCAGCGGAATGTTTATTTACATCTTTACATAATGGGAAACGTCTTACCTACGGGAATCAACTCGATCGAATGAATATTAAGTTGTATATATACATCACAATGTCCAACGGCATAACGCAATCAGGTCTTCTAGAGTGTTTGCTGTTCCGATGACAAGAACTTTAATACGAATACCTGCTAGCGTTGCTTTGCGTAACAGTTCGCTCAGAAAATAGAAGATCTCGGACTTTGGACTATTTGAGTTAATACACAAAAGGAATTAATTGCGCAATGTTTTCTGAAAATTCAGAATTTTTCGTTAACACGTCTTAACAAATTAGTAAAATAATGCGAGGCATTGATTATGATATGCTTTCCAACATAACATAATTAATTACTCACGTTATGAGGATAATGGCTGTGGAATAAATCTCGTTCCTGTGCCCCGACCTTTGGCCTCATTTTGATTACATTAAACAGAATTGATTCAGTATACCTCTGGAATAACATACTAACGTTTTGTCGCAATAGAAGCATTTTTAGTCAAGGTATGAGGATAACTGCTGTGGAATAAATCTCGCTTCTGTGCCCTGATCTTCGATCCGATTTCGATGATTTTAAACAGAATTGGTTCAGTATACTTCCAAAACAATATTCTAAAGTTTTGTCGCAATAAAAGCATTTTAGTCAAGTAATGAGGATAAAGGCTGCGGAATAAATCTCGCACCTGTGTCCTGACCTTTAACTCCCATTTCGACTATATTAAACAGAACTGGTTCAGTATACCTCCGGAACAACATACTAACGTTTTGTCGCAATAGAAGCATTTTTAGTGAAGGTATGAGGATAACTGCTGTGGAATAAATCTCGCTCCTGTTCCCTGACCTTTGATCCGATTTCGATAATTTTAAACTGAATTGGTTTAATATGCCTCCGAAACAACATGATGAAGTTTTGTCGCTATCGAAGCACTCTTATGTAAGTTATGATGCTTAAGGGTGATGGAATGGATCCCCTCCTATGTCCTGACCTTTGACTCCATTTCCAATAGGGCTCCTTCACCGGTTTGTCCCCTACCACATACCAAAATTTCATCGAAATCGAACCATTTTTACGCGAGTTATCGTGCGGACAGACAGAAAGACGGACTAAACTGGATATATACACTTCTTCAACCTACGGTTGGAAAGCGTGATAAGATAGTAAAATCATGCAATGCATTGATTATGATACGCTTTCCAAAATACCAGAAACCATTACTCAAGTTATGAGGATACTGGCTGTAGAATAAATCTCGCTCCTATGTCCTGACGTTTGACCTCATTTCACCCATTTTCTAAAGGATTCGGCCCCAGGTGGTCAACGACCACATACTAAAATTTTATCGAAATCGAACCACTTGTACGCAAGTTATGACGCATAAGAGCAATGGAATGCATCCCGCTTTTATGTTCTGACCTTTGACCCCATTTGTCCCATTTTCGCGGTCCTCTATACCACATACTGAAATTTCATCGAAATCGAAACATTTTTACGCGAGTTATCGTAAGGATAGATGGATAGACAGACAGACAGACGCACAAAGCTGGAGCATATACGCTTCCTTAACCTAAGGTTTGAAAGCGTAAAAAAAAACGGAAATTCATCGTCCTTATAAGAAAGCAATTCTCGAAAGGTTTCAGAAAATTCAGAATATTCCTGTCGTACGGAAAATCCTTGAAATTTCAGGTTTCTTTCCATCATTTAATGGAAAAGGTTGTATCAGAAAAACGCTTTGTTAATTCATGAAAGTAATCAAGAAAATTGGCTCCTGAATTTCAGAATTTGTTTTACCGTGAACCGATAATCGTAGTATATTCACACCGTTCTTGTTCTCGAGGTAGCTGCTTTGAACTTAAAGCAATATGCGCAGTGCAAGAGAAGAAATGTAAGATGCAATAAAAAGGGCTCTTTGTTTAATGCACATGAAATGCATTCCAAATGCCATTTTGCCTAAAGCTTTCTTGATAGATTCTGTTTGTATCATGAAATGCATTCCAAATACCATTTGCCTAAAGCTTTCTTGATAGATTCTGTTTGTATCATGAAATGCATTCCAAATACCATTTGCCTAAAGCTTTCTTGATAGATTCTGTTTGTATCGTGAATCGAATTTTCGTCAACAGAGATATTTTGCATTATCTCCATTGAAATTCAAGACTCTCCTGCATTGGTTTGACTTTTTGCATCAAATCGGAATGGCTGATTTCTTCGTATTTTCCGAACATCTAACATAACGGACTTCCGTATTTCTACGTTTGAATTACCCGCTGGTCGTTGGGGAAGGAGCAGATATTTTTAGAAGCAGCGCAACAACGTATAGCAGAAAACACAGCAGAATTAATTTTCTTTAGGTTTGGTGGAATTTCCCTGCTCCACGCTATACAGACAAATCAATAAGTTATGTTTAATTATCTTCTCTTCTTTTTTTGCACGTATTTCGAAAAAATGGTAATCTCTATTGCCCGTCCGGACTTCCGCGAATGGGCACCATATCTCTGCTGCAATTAGTAATTATTTTTGCGTTGGGAACCATAAGCGTAGGAATGATGATCTTGACTTTTTTGCCCTTTTCTGACATGTAATTTCGATGCTAACTGCGTAAGTGGAGATGGTATTAACTCAAAATATGTTTTATTAGAGACTACTGTTATCAAAATGTCGATTGAAAAATCGTTCATGTTGAGAAATATTTTGCGTACATTTTTCAACTTGTCGTAATAACAATTCTGTCATAAAGCGAGGGGAATTAGTACATGTTTCCATCTGCAATATACATTTGCAGTCGTATCTACGCATCGAAACGTCCGAACTTTACTGGATTTTTTTTTTTTTTGCGTATTTCTTGCTTAAACGAATAAAAAGCTTTCTTTCAGGAGGGCGTAAGAACATTTCAGAGTTTTCTCATCGATATCGCTGTTTCTAAGAGTTTGATTATGCATTGATTAATGCGCACGAAACAAGGCCGTTAATCCCTAATGTAACAAAGCAGATAATCCCTAATGTAACAAGGCAGATAATCCCTAATGTAACAAGGCAGATAATCCCTAATGTAACAAGGCAGATAATCCTTGATAATTACTCTCTAACGAGAATCGGGAGCACTGTAATTGGAGAGTGGACGGCTGCAAAAGACCCGCCGCGTCCGAAGAGTTCAGGTTCCAGCTCCAAAGGAGCTGAAAAAGTGAGCTCTGTCGGGGCCGCCGGGATTCCTCCTGCTATCTACACTGTTAAACATTTTGTTGTAGGCTGCACCAAAAAGTGGTGCTACACCAGTTGCACCACTTTCTGAGAAAAGATGTGCCACTGAGTGGTGCAAACAAAATCCAACAACATGGTGAAAGTTTACATTACGATATGGTACAAGGTTGTACCACATTATAGTTCAAGGTTGCACCATGTTGTTGGATTTAATTTACACCACGCAGTTGTGTATCTTTTCCCAGAGTCCCAGTTCAAATTTAGCCTGGCCACCGAGTTAAGAACTTGCTTGTGACGTCACGCTAAGCGACGTACATGTCCATGGGTAGCTAAAGACATCAATGTGAAAATATTCATTATTTGTTTCAAGTTATTTTTGGCTGATGATTGTAAGCAGTTACTCCATGTGTAAAATGTAAAATTGTGTTAAAGAAATTAGTGGCAAAGAAATTTGAGAGTTGAATGTAGTAAACGTAAAATTTCCAAAATGTAATCAAACTAAATTTGAACTGGTACTTAAGTGAGCTTCTGTGTTTTAAAATATATTCTTAAATAACTACTCAAGTTGAAAAATGACTGCTTAAATTGCAGGTCAGGGAAAACAAAATATGCTATGTTTGCAGCAGCTTTTTAATGATTCTGGTCTTCCTGTGTCCTTAAGTAACAATGGGAATACCTCCAAATGTTGGCTAAGCCATTAAATAATCATCATTACCGGGGAACTAAATCCTAACCGCAGTCTAGCTATCCTAAACCTCATACAAGTAAATACATTTGTATCTTGATTTTTACATAACATTTTTGTATTTTCAATATTCATTACATGTGTGGGAAAAAATTACCATGCATGCACACAGGTTCGTAACCTTGGGGAGCAAAATCAGTACAAGGTAAGTTTATTTTTCATTTATTTATTTCGGTGTGTATGTGTGCTGAGAGTTACCGATTTTTAGTTTTAATTTAGTCTAATTGGCAACCTCAAAACTTTTTCATTTAAAGCAAGAACCTCCTCTCCTTCACAGATGAAAGTTCTGACTGTCGCGGTCTGTATGTTCTGGAACATTATGCAGATAAATAGTAAGGAAAGATCATATTTCTAATTCCTAATTCCTCCAATTTCAAAATAGACTAGGGGACGGGGGGGGGCTAAGTTGTTCAAACCACACGTAAATATAGTTTGTAGTAGCATTATTAGCATTATTTTAGTCACTTTCTTTCCCAAATACCTTTTCAGTATTAATTTAGTATATAAACTGACGGAAAAAAAAAATCCCAACACCAAGAAGGGGTGGTGTTAGATAAACGACAGTTGGTAGGCGGTGAGAGTACATCTGTAAGATGACGTCTGTGCAAATTTCGCGCTCGGCGCATTCGTGTGGCGCTAGTAGCGCCCCTCAGCAGGTTTGCTGTAAATACGCACTGTAACGTTCGTGAGCGTTAGTTATCGTCGAGATTCGACGTAGTGTGTTGATGTTAGTCAAGAATGCCTTTAAGAAGACGAAGAAGCCATTGTCAACAGCTCACGGAGTTTGAACGAGGTCGTGTAATAGGCCTACGAGAAGGTGGATTTTCGTTCCGCAATATTGCAGAACGACTTGGCCGGAATGTAGCCACTGTGCATGATTGTTGGCAGCGGTGGTCAAGGGAAAGTACTGCCTCAAGAAGACCGGGTTTTGGCCGGCCACGTGGAACTACTGAGAGGGAAGACCGCCGTGTACGGCGTATAGCCGTGGCGCATCGTACCGCGTCTGCGGCAGCAATTCGAGCTGCAGTTGCCACCACAGTGACACAACGAACTGTTACAAATCGGTTACTCGAAGGACAGCTCCGAGCCAGACGCCCTGTAGCGTGTATTCCACTTACTCCAAACCACCTCCGTTTGCGACGTCAGTGGTGTCAAGCTAGAACTCATTGGAGGACGGTTTGGAGATCTGTTGTGTTTTCTGATGAAAGCCGGTTCTGGCTGGGTGCCAGCGATGGTTGTGTGTTGGTTAGGAGGCCAGGTGAGCGCCTGCAACCAACCTGTCTGCGGCCGAGACACACTGGACCTACACCTGGAGTTATGGAAGGGGGAGCAATTTCCTATGACAGCAGGAGCACTCTCGTGGTTATCCCACGCATCTTGACGGCCCAATTGTACGTCGGTTTGGTGATTCAACCTGTTGTGCTGCCATTCATGAACAGCATTCCACGGGGTGATTTCCAACAGGATAACGCTCGCCCGCATACCGCTGTTGTAACCCAACATGCTCTACAGGGTGTCGACATGTTGCCGTTGGTCTGCTAGATCACCAGATCTTTCACCAATCGAGCACGTATGGGACATCATTGGACGACAACTCCAGTGTCACCCCAAAACCAGCATTAACCGTTCCTGTATTGACCGACCAAGTGCAACAAGCATGGAACTCCATCCCACAAACTGACATCCAGCACCTGTACGACACAATGCACGAACGTTTGCGTGCTTGCATTCAACATTTTGGCGGTTACACCGGTTATTAATGTACCAGCATTTCACATTTGAAATGGCTTCTCTGGCGCTTACATTAAGCTGTGATCTTGAAACCTTAGTCGATTAAATATGTTACCTATACAAATGTATTGCCGCCATTTCATTCCTCTACAACTATTTTTTCGTGGGGTTGTGATTTTTTCCGTCAGTGTAGTTCGCCTCCCCCAATTTTTTTATGTATTCCTGTGTATGCTGCAACAATAACCTGGTGCATCATTATTATAATTTTTCTTTTCTATGAATTACCTTTTCAAATATATTCAGTCTGCCTCTTCAAATATATTATTTGTTGGATGATAGCAATGTAATTTGATCAGAAAAAAGTTGAAACAAGTTAGTAAAATCATGCAATGCATTGATTATGATACGCTTTCCAACATACCAGAAATCATTACTCAAGTTATCCCTCAAGTTATGAGAATTATGGCTGTGGAATAAATCTCGGTCCTGTGCCCTGACCTTTAATCCCATTTCGATGATATTCAACAGAACCGGTTCGGCATACCTCCGAAATAACATGATAAAATTTTGTCTTTCAGACTCTCCTTATTGTACAACTAGGATTATACAATAAAATAGGGCATGAAACATGAGCAAAGGACAAAAGAAACTGGGACAGAGTCACAGGCAATAAACATAGGGCATACATGTGGAGAACTAAAGATAACGAAATAGAAATCGTGGGCAATTGAATTAGAAAAAAAAACGGAGTGTATACAATAACACCAGGGCGGAGAGCAGGATCTCAAGGCAATAGCACGGAGAAGTCACAGGCAGTTGCGTGAGCATTCGTGGGAAAAGAAGCATACATAAAGAACGCGTGGGCTCGCAGGCCACACTCAAGAAAAGAGGGCGAGCAAGAAAGCAATAGGAATGCACGAGGAATAATACACTAAATGGTACATATGAATGCAGGGCAAACAACAAGAGTGTACATAATTCCGGCACATACATACTACAGGTGATGTCTCTATAGTAAACGAATAAGTATAAGCGAAAACGAGAAACCAATATAGCACATACAAAACCGGGCGATACACGGGTATAACATGGAGTATGCACAGAGTAAGGAGAACATGGGCACGCAGGCCGCACTCATAGTACAGGGGCAGCATAATACAAGTACATAGTGAGCGACAGGCCATAGCATGGGATCATAACACTATAACAGGAAGAACATGAAGTATGCATAAGATAAGGAAGATGCAATACAAAGTGGGCACGCAGGTCGTACTCGTAGAACAGAAGCAACACAATACAAGAAGATAATAAACACGACGAATAATACACGTAAAGTTCAAATGATGAGTGTAGGACAAATCCGAAAACCAGAACGATAGTACATAGAAAGCCTAGGCAGGAGCAAAGTCAGACTAATAGTAAAGGCCTGACGAATGTAGTTCTTCCCAAAGAGTGAAGGCGTCAATGAAATCATCATCATTGGCAAAGTCTTGTGGAAGTAACTGTCGTGGAAGTGGAGAAAATGGTACAGACACAACAGAAGCCGCTGGAAAAACTTTGATTTTGGCACGACGTTTCCGCGTGCGCTGAGAGGATCGACGTGCACGTTTCTTTGGAATGGCTCCTGTTAAGGGCGCCGAAATAAAGGCCTGAGCGGAAGACGACAGGTCGAGCGGAGATGAAGGTTGTAAAACAACAGAGGACGGAGGTGGTGCAACAATGGAATGCGGAGACGGTTGAATAGAAACGGAAATGGGCACGGACGGAGTTGCAGAAGCAGTCGACGAAGACGTGACAGAGGGCTTGGAGGACAGACGCAGATGATCAAATCGCCGAGCCATCGACAAGTTCCTGTCTGCCTCGTACGGGAGGTTGAAGTACAATCTGGCAGAACACCAGGAGTCTAAAGCTTTGTTATAAGTGATTCGAGAGCTACAATTCTCACGAAATGGTACAGGGATCTTAATTAAGGTGAGAAAATGGAGAGCTTTCTTGATATCAGCCGGAGCAAACTCATGGGAGTGCTTAGCACGAAGAATATGACAGTCGGAAGCAGAAAGATGTGCTAAGTAGTCTGGAGGCAAAGAAGTATCCGAGTACTCAGTAGGATCAGAACCTGAGTCCGTAGTTGTAGAAGTGTCAGAGGAAGCTGCGGATGAGGAATGTTTCGAAGAACCGGCGGCGCAAGAAGACAAGCCGGGAAATGAAGAACGTACTGGTGTGTTGTCAAGTGATGCGGAGATAATGGGTGAAGAACCGGAGGCTGGTAACGACTGGTCGGAAGAGCAGTGAGAAGGAACAATGGCCGAAGCCAAGTCCGGGCCGACGGTGATGGGTGCCGGACTCGGCGGAGGGGAGACCACCGGTGTGCTCTCACCAGAGTTGGACGAGTCCAGGAGCGATTGCAGAAGAAACGCCGGGGAGTCCACAAGGGGTACAGTGGAGATCGTAACAGATGAAGATGAAGCAGGCATTGTAGAAAAAGTCTGGTGCAAAACGGCGGAGGAACTAGGCGGAGTCAACAAACTGGAATTGTCCTGGAGCGATGCAATGAAAGGAACAGGAAGAGAAGGCAAACTGTTGAACTGAGAAAGAGACGAAGAGTCTTGAGAGGACACAGTGGTGGAAGATGGGTAGACCACAGGGACTGGATTCACAGATGGAATAGGGGAACCCGAACTGGAGAACAGCGGTCGAGGGAAAGAAGCTGGGTATGATGAGAGCAGGGAAGAACTTGTCGAAGTGCTGAAGTCCAATGCTACAGAGAGTGGAGAATGTGACACAGGAGGCTGGAACAACCCACCTGGTACAGAAGGTAAAGTACATGCAGCGGAATAAGACAATAAAGGTGCAGACTGAAAAGGCTTGGCAGATGACGTTGTGAGAGCAGAAGAGCCAAGCGGTGCAGGTGATAACGCAGCGTTTTTAGCTGGGCAAGGAGCACGGAGATGAGTAGGTGATTTACATATGAAGCAATGAAGAGCAGTATAGACATTCACAGCACGAATATGTCTACCACAGACTACTTGGAATGTGGTAGGACAGAAAATAATCGAAGCTTCGTTCGGAAACACAACGAGAGCCTGTCGTCGGAAACTAAGATAAGGACGAGCTCCTTGCTCGTCCAATGCAACAGGTAAGGTACGAATTGGACCAATAACAAGTTCACAACGAGAAAGAAAACCAAGTAGGACATCAGAAATTTCCGGTGGAACAGGAGACATGCTTACAAGGATAGGGCACTGTGCGAGAGGAATGGCGAACAGACTTTGATCACCAACAAAGATGGGAGAAGACATAACCCGTGCAACATGAGTGGGAGAGGAAAAATAAATAAGCACAGAGCTAGGTTTACGTGCAACATGAGTGGGAGAGGGAAAATAAATAAGCACAGAGCGAAGTTTACGTGCAACATGTGTAATGGCATCCGAAGAACAAGGCCATGCAGAGCTGATGTATACACAGTAAGTTTTGTATTGGGGAGGGCAACATATTTCACCCCTAAAGCTAAAGAGGCTAGTAGAGACTTACCTCGGGGCGAAGATTCAGGAAGATGAAGAGCAAGAACGGAATCCTGACGAGAAACAAGGAAATCCAGGCATGACGGCAAAAGCGTTGAATGTGTGGTAGTGGGGGCAGACAAAGAGAGCTGAAGTTTATCTTGAAGCAGAACATCTGGTGGAGGCGTCAGTGGTGGAATATATTCTGGTGATATTGCAGAAGCCATGAGCGGTGGTAGAATGCACAATTGCTAGGAAGATAAATAGGGAAGGCACAACGAACAGGTTAACGAAGGCTGAGCGACGAACAATGACGACACAAGTAGAGCTGCAATAGAGATGTCACAACTGTGGGACTATGACGTCATCGGAGGACCACTAATGGAAGACGACGTAACCGGGAAAAGGGTAGATAAGCTCAGGAACACAAGCATAGAAGGCAACGTATAGGAACGCTGATGGATAGGATTTGACAGTCAAGGCGAGTCACGATGGCCAGTTAGTAAACAAACCCACCGAGATGAAAAATGAACGAATATCGCTATAATATTCACTTACCGGTGCGCAAACGTAGCTGGGAAGATTGCTGACATCTTATTACTTGAGCGAGGTGCACAGGAAAGAAGCAGCAGGCACTGGAACGTGTACACAGAGTGCACCTATCAGAACGCAGAATGGCGTGGTCAGCAGGTAATATTACTATGAAAACGAAGTAAATATGCACAGTTCGGCTAGGAAAGGGGGTGAGAAAGATAGCACATACCCTTATGCATGATTTGAGCGCAAAATTCGGGAGCAACAGGCACTTTTACCGAGCAAACTGAGCAAGCTTTGAGGAACTCGAGGGGGCACTTCCAACGACAGTTTGTGTCGCAATCGAAGCATTTTTACGTAAGTAATGATGCATAAGGTCTATGGAATAAATACTGCTCCTGTGTCCTAACCTTTGACCCCATTTCGCCCTTTTTCAACAGAATTTGTCCCCAGGCATGCCCCTACAACATACTAACATTTTATCCAAATCGAAGCATTTTTACGTACGTTATGACGCATAATGGCGATGGAAGTGATTCCGCTCCTATCGCCTGATCTTTGACCCCATTTCGCCCATTTTCAATAGAATTTGTCGCCAGGTGGTTCCCTACCACATACTAAAATTTCATCGAAATCGATCTCTTTTTACGTTAGTTATGGCGCATAAAAGCAGTGGAATGGATCCCGCTCCTATGTACTAACATTTGACCCCTTTTCGTTCACTTTAAATAGGGTTCCTTCCCAGGTGATCCCCTACCAGATACTAAAATTTCATCGAAATCGAACCGTTGTTACGCGAGTTACCGTGCGGACGGACATATGCTCACAACGCGTGACGTAATGAGGCAGATGGAAATCGCGACCATCTGCTCGCCGCAAGAGTGTGGCGTCATGAAACTTTAATAGGATCCATACACAACGCGTGACGTAATAAGACAAATGGCGTGACCGCGCGCCAACATTCTCAAACGCGAGATTTTGATGTCATAAGATTTCTAAGCATTGGTAACATTAATGGAACGATGCCATGCCAATAAAAATGTTATAATTCGGGGTGGGTTTTTAACCCATTAAACGAATTCTCCCAAAGTCTAGATCAAGCTAAATCGATTTCTAGTACCAGAAAACTGTATGTTAACGACTTTCATCAAAATTCTTAGAGCCGTTTTCAAAATAAAATGTACATACATACATACTAGAATTGCTACTTCAAGGTGGACGTCAAGTAATTTCGCTTCCTATACTTCCAATGGAAAAACTTCTGTACACATTTTCTTCACAAACAATGCGTTCCCAAGGATGAAAATTTGAACATCCATTAAAATAGCTTCATTTCATAACTTGGAATACTTATTATTTTCTAAACCATGACCGTAATTATGTAATCTAACATTTATTTGTCCACCGACGTCATCAAAGCACAGGTCGCGCCATCTTTTTCCTGGTTTCAACACCACCAAAGGAAACGTTATTGTTTTTTAATATGATTATGCTTATGTTTTACAAAATGTTAAGTATTCCAAGTTATAGTATGAAGTTATTTTAATTGATGTTTAAATTTCCATCCTTGGGAACACACTAATTGTGAAGGAAATGTGTACAAAAGGTTTTCCATTGGAAATATAGGAAGCAAAATTACTTTACGTCCACCATAATAATGTGGGATAAGGGCGATGGAATGGATCCCGATCCTATGTCCTGACCTTTTTTTTCCATTTGTCCCATTTTCAATAGGGTTAATCTCCAGGTGGTCCCCTACGACATACTAAAATGTCATCGAAATCGAACCATTTTTACCCACCTTATGCCACATAAGGGCAATTGAATGAATTCCGCTCTTTTGTCGTGACCTTTGACCCCACTTCACCCATTTTCATTAGGGTTTGTCCTCCGGTGGTCCCCTACCACATACTAAGATTTCATTGAAATCGAATCATATTTACATAAGTTATGACGCATAAGGGCAATTGAATGAATTCCTCTCTTATGTCGTGACCTTTGACCCCACTTCACCCATTTTCAATAGGGTTCGTCCCTTGGCGGTCCCGTACCACATACTAAAATTTCATCGAAATCAAACCATTTTTACGTGAGTTATCGTGCCGACAGACGGACGGAAAAAGCTGGAGCATATACGCTTCTTCAACCTACGGTTGGAAAGCGTAAAAAAGAACGCAAATTTTAGAGGCTGTTTTATTAATTTTTCGCCGGTGTTTCTTTTGCATATGCAAATTATGATCTAACTGTACATCAAAATACTAACAGATTGGATTTCAGTTATTTTCTGCGTTTGTTTAAAACTCCATTAACACAGCTTTTTGGTTCAACCGTTAATGTTCGTGCTGGACAGAAATCGCAAGAAAGCGTAATTCTTGAGAAAGGTAAACCAGACGCAGTTTTCTTCCTTTCTTTCTTTTTTTTCCCTTTAAATTTCGGTTGAACTGCTGTGATATGAAATAATTTAGAGAAAAGTAAAATATGGACTTTATTAAGCTTTTCCTTCAAGCATTAAGTACGACTGAATGCCCAGAAACGAATAGTGGTGTAGCATTCTCGGTGCAGAACTCCACCACTTAGCGTGACATCACAAAAACAATGGCCAAGCCCGTAAAGAGAGGAGGAGTGAGTCCCGGGAGCCCCGGCTCTGCATAGCGGTGTGTGTGAATAGTTTCAGTATGGTTGGGAGGCCGGATGGATACAGGCCGGTGGAGGCGATATTATTGGGGGGGGAAGGGGTTGTCTGCATGAACATCACTGGGGCCCCTCAGCCTCACCGCCGCATCCTACTTAGGCATTGTTTTGGACAAACAATTACCTTACATGATGACAGTATTTCCATGTGGTACTAAACTCTTTGAGACAGAAAAAGCACTAAGCCACATATTCTGCACTGGCAAGAATTGTTGACATATTTCATTTGTTTTTCTGGGAGCGAAATGAACATTTGTTGAATATGCAGTGGAAAGCAGTAATCGCCAGTCAAAGCCGACGCCTCTCTCCATCGATGAACTATGGAATATCATTCCCTGCAACTGTTACAGAATACTTGACAACAACTTCCGCGCTCTAGTGAAGTCGACGCCATGTCGGATGCGATCCGGCCCAACATGTTATTACGTAAGAGGTCATATTGTCATTGTACATGAGATTATGAAATGTCGAAGTAATAGATTGTAAAGGTGATGTACAATTTATTCATGTTTCATAAAACATAATGAGAAACTTCATGAAACAGCCAATTTGAAATACCTTTGTTCACAATAATTGAAATGTTTGATTATTGTGTCATTTGTAGGAACTGGTAAGCTAACAGGCGGTATTTCAGCCAGATATTATCTATAGGTACAGTTCAACGGAGTTATAAATGTGTCTGAAGTTAACTTACTAAAATGTCAAGGTGATATACACTATCTACGAACAAGTAATTGGACAATTGTGATAGCAAAGGAAAACGAAGTTTATTAACCTTCAGTAGTTGGTGGAGCCTCCACGAGCGACGATTACAGCTGTGACCCTCCGGGACATACTCTCAACCAGGCGTTGTGCGACGGCTAGCGGCATTTTCTTCCATTCGGCTTGGAAAAGACAGGTCAGTTCTTTCACCGATTTCGGCAGGTGGGGGCGCCCATTAAGTCGACGCTCCAACTCGTCCCACAGGTGCTCGACAGGGTTAAGGTCCGGGTTCTGCGCAAGCCAGTCCATTCGATTAACCCCATTGTCACCATGCCAAGCCATGGTGAACCTCGCAACATGACAGGTGGCATTGTCATCCTGAAAGTAACATGGGTCCACCCCGTAAAACTGCCACAACGTAGGAACCGCATGATCATACAAAATGGTGCAGTTGGTCTCGGCGTTGAGTCTACCAGAAATTGCGACCAAGGGTCCCGTGCCATACCAGGAGAAACACCCCCATAGCATAGTTCCCCCGCCGCCGAACTTGACAGTTGGCACAATACATTTCGGCAGGATGCGTTCGCCAGGCAGAGGCAAAACCCAGACCCTGCCATCCGAACGGTAGAAGGTGAACCTTGATTCGTCGCTCCAGCGAACCTGTTTCCACTGTTCAACGGTCTGTTGAAGTTTTTGCACCACGTTAGCCGAGCAGCGCCATTGGACTTGGTGATCAAAGGCTTGTGGGCGGCAGCACGTCCATGATAACCGAGCAGATGAGCTTCCTTACGGATGGTATTCATCGAAAGAACACTCCTGGATGCCTGTTGAAACTCCTCGCGGATGTGGCCAATGGATTTGGTGCGTTCTTCCGAATTTCTCTGGCCAGCACCCGTCGATCTCTAACTCCCAGTTTTGTGGGTCTTCCGGGTCGGGGCACATTCCGACAGTCACCTCTGATCTTCCACTTGCCCATCACGTAGGCCACTGTCGATTTTGGGTACTTCAACTCGCTCGATATGTCACGTATGGATCGGCCATTTCTGTGATACCCGACGATTACACCTTTCTCGAAATCAGAGAGCTCCAAACTGCGTGGCATCTTGCATGCGACTGGTTGCGTTGTTGTTTCCAACACGATATTTAACGGCGGCGGTCGTGACGTGTATCAGGACCGCAGATATCGTCGATTGCTAGGGTGTCCCATTACGTGTTGGTAGATAGTGTATTTGCGTGTTTTTTTTTCGTTAATTGATTTATATTCACTGTAGTGCCAGAGAAACTCGTACGGACGAGCTTATGGAAAATACATAGCAATGTCACCTATGCGTGTACTTGGTTGCGTCCGCTAATGCGTATATAAAGCGAGAGACATGCTTGCCAGCTATCAGAGCTGTTTTCGGCATGAGAATGACAAGTAATAAAGATTTAAGCGATTTTCAGCGCGGTGTCATAGTTGGCGCTCGTGAGATGGGCCATAGAATTTCGGAGGTAGAAACGAAGTTCGGATTTTCAAGGACAACCATTGCAAGGGTGTACCGTGAATACAAGAATTCGACAAAACCTCCAAATTACGATACCAGTGTGGCCGTAAAAAGACATTGGGTGAACGTGACCATCGTCGGCTGTCAAGAATCCTTTCACGCGATAGGCGAGCAACAGTCGCGCAGGTATAATCGGAATTCAATGCTGGAGCCTCAACAAGCATCAGCGTACGGACTGTGCAACGTACCCTGCACGATATGGGCTTTTGGAGCCGACGCCTAACTCGAGTCCCCTTGATGTGTGCACACACAGAGCTATGCGCCTCGCTTGGGCACGGCAACACCGCCACTGGACACTTGATAAATGGAAACAAGTAGCTTGGTCTGACGAACCGCGTTTCCAACTGTATCGAGCAGACGGAAAGATTCGTGTGTGGCGCAAACCCCATGAAGTCATGGATCCCGAATGTCAACAGGGAACTGTACCGGCTGGTGGGTGGTCCGAAATAGTATAGGGTGTGTTTGGCTGGACTTCACTGGGCACCCTGATACGTCTACAACATCTATGACCGGCCAACGCTATGTGCGCATCCTTTCAGACGAGGTACACCCGTTCATTTCCTGCATTCATGCTGATGGGTTGGGCCTGTTCCAACAGGACAATGCACCTCCACACAAGTGTCGGGACGCCATATTATGGTTAGAGGAGCATTCATCAGAGTTTGGGGTGTTGCCATTCCGACCCAAGTCCCCAGATCTGTATGTGATAGAACACATTTGAGATGCCATGCAACGCTCTATCGAACACAGGAATCCGAGACCTCGGAATACACTCGAATTGTGGAACGCTCTGCAGGACGTTTGATTTGCATTGCCTACAGCATATTTCCAGAAGCTAGTGGAGTCCATGCCCAGTCGTATTTCTGCAGTCCTACGCTCCCGTAGGAGGCCTACCAAGTATTTGACTGGTGTACCAGTTTTTATGGCGCTTCAGTGTACATGTTTAGGCACATGAATGAGGTCGGGAAATGTTTTAGTTCTATCTCCCTTCTATCACATTTTCGTTATGAGATTAAAAACAAGCGGTCAAATAATGCCCATTTACCTTCAGCTTACATGCATGTATTTTTTGTTTTGTTTGTTAATGACTTCTCCAAAGAAATTCCGTTGTAGGAATACATTCTTTTCCTTGCATTTATAGTTTTCCTCTTTGCAGATTTTATAGGCCCAGAGAGATTCTTGCTTATAGGGTAAATTTCTGGTTCATTTTCACATTGGACAAAGCTTTAATTTCGAAAGTAGTTGAAAGAAATTCTCTTTCTTCTTGATGGTCAGTGACGTTTTATCGCATAGGAAAACCTAGCGCCTGTCGGGGACCTGACACAGGTATCCTGAGTGACTCAATCGAAACACCGTTTCGATTGAGTCGCTCAGGTTACCTGTGTCATGTTATTTTCCCAACTTCGTCTCACATCTGATAACACAGAGGTCGAGTTTTTCCTAGGCCTATTGTGAATCCCTTCCCCTTAAAGAAAGATGGAACATAACTGATCTTGTTGTCCAAATAGGGGGTTGTTATAAATGAACAAAAATGTTTTAAGCCACTCTTGAACCTTACATTATCACCTTCCCTCCAAATCTAGTTTGGGTCTTTTGATTAATTACACAATCAATGTGCCCCATACTTAAAGGACTAGATACATTTGTTGAGAACAAGTTTTCGTCGTATTTTTCCGCCCCTGGGGATTACACGACAAAGGGACGAGCTAAGATATGACGAACGACAAAACAAGGCATGACAAAAAGGCGAACATCGAAAGGGCGAACGGCAAAAGGACGAACGACGAAAGAGCGCACGACAAAAGGGGCAATACGACGCCCTTGGGCCTTTTTTTTTGGAAATAACATCGTTTAGAAAGATTTCTCTTTAGATTTCCCTTAGAGTACAAAAGATGACACGTCTGATTTCAGTTGCGATTATTTGAATACACAAATAAATACTGAATTTAGTGAATGGGCCCTGGGGCCTTTTTGAAAATAACATTCTTTACAAACCTTCTTTATAAGATGAGATGTCTGATTTCAGTTGGGATTTGAATACACAAAAAAACATGTAGTTTGCTCAAAGGGATCCCGGTGCCAGTTTTGGAAATATCTTTTAGAAATTTTGCAGTTTAATTAGAAAAAAAATCACGCCCGTGGGTTCGCCCTTTTGTCGTGCGCCTTTTTTGGCGAATCTCCCATTTGTCTTGCGCTCTTTTGTCGTGTCGCCCTTTTTGTCGTGATACGCCCGGGGCTTAGTGATCTGAGGTGATGGCTTTTGACCATTTGTCCAAAATGTGTCTGGACTTTTAGGGTTTTGGATAAAGCATGTGTGGTGTGCCTGTCTTACCATACTGGTTTACCCCTTTTCCTGAAACCAGTGTCACTAATTTAAGGATTGGTGATTGCCTGTAGCTATATGAGTTGTTCGTTGTGGTCATTAAACACCGAAGCAAACAAAAGATAGCAATTCGTTTTTTTAGTTAATAGTTTTATTTACAATAAGTATGTATTTTGATTTCTTTAATGCGGATCTGCCTGTAATATCAGAAAAATCCACTTTCCCTTGTACTTGACTTCGACTTAAACTACAGGCTTCGAATTACTTTTCACTCTTTCAAGGTCCTGGATTGATGATCCATAATTCTTTTTTCTTGTCTTGTCTAATTTATACTGTAGACTATTTACACATTAACATGCGGCAACTGCATTTGGAAATAAAACACTGCAATTTTTTTTAACATCATTACTTCAGATGAAAAGGAAAAGTTACACCAAGCTAATATTTTACATTCAAGATGACGAACTAGGTTCAGATGCACGAAGGGTAGACCTCGTTGTGCAGAGGGAGTCACAAGAATGAAAATTTTGGAAGAAAATTATTTCCTTTTTAAACACTTTCAAACCTCTCTCTTCCCGTTAAGTAACTTTAGAAGATTAGTTAGAAAGTTTCAGATATGTCCGGAAAGAATGGCTATAAAGTGATTCACTCGAACCAGGAGTACAATTCTATAAGTAAAAGAGTCATGCAAATATCGTTATCACTACTGCATATCAACCAAAGTTGTTAGAATAAGATATCTGGAGATGCCCTCGTCTAAGGAGCCATACCACTTTGTGTGAAGTCCGTAATCGCAAAGTATGGGAAAGTTGGTGGTTTTCAAAAGTATTGTACTGTTTTTTTTTTTTTTTTTTTTTTTTGACGGAATAGAATTATTTCGTCGCAAGTGCTTCTAGTTTTGCATCGTAACTTCTTGCCGATGTGAGAGAAAATACTGGATTTATTAAATTATAAAATTTTTGAGGCACCTTTCCATTTCTACCTTTAAACAAACTTCCATCTTAACTTCCATCCTTATCCTTACATGATTTTTTTCATTCCCTTTCTCCTGTTACTCTTCTTCTTATAGCTTTTTACTTTCATATGGCATTCTAGCCTTTTCAGTTACCTTTTTGACTCTCATCTCCTTCTACCTAATTTTCCTCTCATCTTTTGATTTTAACAAAATCTCTAACCTAGTAAACCTCATTCTGTAAGTTCTAATAATTGCATTCCTGGCTAGCAATACACTTCTATACTGTATGTTTTTCCATATATTTTAAATTGAAATACACAAAATGTTAGTGAAAGTTCAAAACTAAGTAAAACTTTAAAAATGAAAACTTCATCTTTTTGTGAAGCGCAACTCTATCGATTTAGATGTTAATACGATTCGTAAAACCCAACACCAGGCATTTTAAAACGGCATCAGCTGCATTACTGTAAAAATATCACAGAGCTAAAATTTCAAGAAACTCCCTATGATATCATGTAAACTACATCAAAATTTTCTGGCTTCAAGTTTAAGAGACCCACGGCAGCTCGAGAAAGCTCATTCTAACCTCCTTGGTATCAACTCGAAGAGGATGACAATGAAACAGAAATTTTCAACGGCAGCTCGAGAAAGCTTATTCTAACCTCCTTAGTATCAACTCGAAGAGGATGACAATGAAACAGAAATTTTCAACGGCAGCTCGAGAAAGCTTATTCTAACCTCCTTGGTATCAACTCGAAGAGGATGACAATTAAACAGAAATTTTCAACGGCAGCTCGAGAAAGCTTATTCTAACCTCCTTGGTATCAACTCGAAGAGGATGACAATGAAACAGAAATTTTCAACGGCAGCTCGAGAAAGCTCATTCTAACCTCCTTGGTATCAACTCGAAGAGGATGACAATGAAACAGAAATTTTCAACGGCAGCTCGATAAAGCTTATTCTAACCTCCTTAGTATCAACTCGAAGAGGATGACAATGAAACAGAAATTTTCAACGGCAGCTCGAGAAAGCTTATTCTAACCTCCTTGGTATCAACTCGAAGAGGATGACAATGAAACAGAAATTTTCAACGGCAGCTCGAGAAAGCTCATTCTAACCTCCTTGGTATCAACTCGAAGAGGATGACAATGAAACAGAAATTTTCAAGAGCACCAATAACATTACTTCTTCTTTTAAATTTCCTTAGAATGTGTATCAAGGGACTATGAACATTATGCTATTAGATTTAGCAAATATTTCAGGGATTGGCAAAGACAGGAAAATTTGCAGGAATATTTGCTGTTTATCTTGTAAAATAATGGAAGTTTTGTTCAGTTAATATTTTAAAAACGCATAAAGATATAAATTTTAGATTATCCTTGTTTTTTAATTACCAGCTCAACTCTTTCCTCAGTAACACGATAATAAAGAGCACTGTAAATAAATAACTGTTTGACATATCTCTTACATTGGTTCTGCAAATTTCGAGCTTCCTCAGGCAAAGGTAATACAGCAATATCAAATGAAAAGCTTAGAAAAATGTTTTTAAGCAACATTTAAATTTATTTCAAGACGCATGTTGCAGTTTTTGAGCATCTTCTCAATGTCCCAGAGAAGACTGGCGTGTGAGGTGTAGATGAATTTGCCGTAGGACGTGACGCTGTGCAAAAATTACGTCCTTGTAATTTCATGAATATAAAATATAATGTAGTCATCTCAGGGAAACATTAAAATTAGCGATTTTAAGAGAGAGAGAGGGAGGGAAAGGGAGGTGTATAAGATGAAAAATAAAAAGAAAATAATGATCGAGATATTGGGGAGAAAATAAAGGAAGGGAAGAGAAAATGAAAGCAAAAGTGTGCGAACACGAAAGTAAGTTGACACGATTGCTCTTGTTTTTTATGGAGGCTCTTAGTATGTGGGACATGAATCCCACCCAACTAAATTGCCCTTTTCTCAGAAAAGACGTGACTTGAGGTTGCTGTATTCCCTCTTCCTGCGTGCTGCTGAAAAGACCGTTACGCATTTATCAGATAAAGCTGTCTTATAAGATATTGTTGTCCTGCTCTGAAAGAATTACGTTAAAAGATAAGTGGAACTAGAAACAAAATTTCCTTTATCCAGAAATTCACGTATTGAATAATTCTGTCCTTCCTGACGTGCGGGCCACGTCAACTGTATTGAGAAAGTAATAGTGTACAATTTTTGATAATTAGGCGCGATATTAAAGATTACTTTACTAGGAAGGACAGGCCCACATCATCGTTGGTATTATTCGAATAAAATACAAAGAAAGGTATCTTTTTACATGAAAAGTTTCTTCATGATCCCGTAAGTTGCGTTTGAATAAAAGTGACCAGATATTGGTATACTGATTTCAGGACAAAATAGCACGGTGCCCCTATATCTACTGAGTATTTGGGGATAAATACATACTCAGACTACAATGAAATGCCAAAAAATTCAGGAAGACATTTCCATTATACGCCACCACACCTATGCGGTAAATGATATCGTCCGCACACGACATATATATAGAGGCTGATATCTGCGCAGTGTAAGATGTAAGGTCAGGTGATGCGTAACATCGAGAAGGCGGGGTACTGGATGTACCCCGCCTTCTCGTGGTACATCCAGTTCCCACTAAAGGGGCTCTGACGACCGCCAACAACGGTATAACTATACCATCGGGATTAGAGGAAATGCTATCCCACACTCACCAACCCGCTTGGCCAGAGTGGCGAGTTATGGCCAAACAAATCCAAAATGACCTAACAACTTAAATCTTGGCCCTCAGTCTCCGGCAGCTGGAATGTACCTGGCCAAGGCAGCGGCCAGTGCGACATGAAGGCAGAGGGTACTAAGAATCCTCGGAGGACCGGACAAGGCTGCCATCTGATGCTGACCTTGGCTACGTATAATGGACGCTCCCTATCTTCTGATTCAAGGCTTCTTGAATTGGAAGCGGAACTACAAAGGATCAAGTGGGACATCGTCGGGCTAAGTGAGGTAAGAAGAAAAAGAGAAGATCTCATTGAACTGAAAAGTGGACATCTCTTCTACTATCGTGGGACTGATACTGGCATAACTAGTGGTGTTGGATTTATAATAAACAAGAAACTGAAGGATAAAGATGTAGAAGTTGAAAGTTCCTCTGACAGAGCTGCACGAATCGTTATCCAACTCTCGAGAAGATACCAGGCTCAGATTATTCAAACTTATGCATCCACCACAAGTCATCCTGAAGAAGAAATTGAAGAATTTTATGAGGAAATTCGTCATCTAAATAATAAAGGTAAGCAGCACTTAAAAATAATTATGGGAGATTTCAATGCAAAAATAGGGCAACGACAACAGAATGAAACTTCAGTAGGAAAATTCGGCCACGGCAACAGAAACAAGTGTGGAAATACTCTTGTTGAGTTTGCAGAGGCAGAAGGGTTTTTCATCTTGAACTCCTTTTTCAAGAAAAAGCCACACAGGAAATGGACATTTAGACATCCAAATGGGACGACAAGTGAAATTGATTTTATTATGTGTAACAAAAAATTCGTCATAGAAGACTGCAATGTGCTAAAAAAGTTCAACACAGGTATAGATTGGTGAGATGTAAGAGGCACCTTAACACTAAACTCGAACTTAGCAAGCTCATAAGACAAACAAAATGTTTTGACATAACCAACCTTAAAATACACCATAAAACCTTCAAGTTGGAACTGAAGAACAGATTCTCTGCTTTAGAAGGCCTAACATCGGATGAAGTGGATATTTCTGGAATTAACAGAAAAGTAACCAAAGCTCTTATGGAAACAGCAACAAAATTAGCTGGGTCTAAGAACAAGTTGCATGTGAACAAATTATCAGGAAAAACCAAAATGTTGATGCAAAAAAGAAGAGAGATGAGGACAGCTAAAGAAGATGTGACTTCCAAAGTGGAATATATAGAGCTATGCAAGACAGTACGAAAAAGTATCGCTGAAGACGTAACGAAATTCAACTGTGAACTAGTAAGGAAAGCAATTGAAAACAACCAAAGCCTAAAGATAGCAAAGGGACATCTCAGTAAGGGAAGAAAACATATTATGGCACTCAGAAAAGAAGATGGTTCTGTAACAAGAAATGGAGGCGAAATTTTGACAAGAGTAAAAGATTTCTACTCCAATTTATATGAAAGGGATGATACATGTACTCCAGACATCATAAAAGGTACCAATACCAGAGTTCTTCCAGTCCTCTCAGCAGAAGTTGCACATGAAATCGTTAATATATATCAAATACGTGGAGATAATGTAAATGGACGATGTCATCGTGATGACATCGTCCATTTACATTATCTCCACGTATTTGATATATATTAACCATTTCTATCGCCCTTTGAATTTGTCAGCTACAATTAAAATAGCTGTTGCGTTAAATGCCACCAGATGACGACATCTCAGTTGCTGAGACCATCAATACGTATTCGTGTAGTCAGATGCTGACTGATAAACCTCGCATGGCGCTGAGAATTGTTGGCGCTGTAGCGTAAATTCGAACGCACTCGACTAGTTATCGAGAGTTCTGGGGTTCGATCCCAGCAGTGCCGGAATACAATTTTTCAGTCGCTATGCGTTGTTTAAAAAATAACGCGGAAAGAGTGATGACATCGTCCATTTGCACATGAAATCAAGAACATGAAGCGGGGAAAAGCTCCAGGAGAAGATGGAATTACTGTAGACATTATACAAGAAGAAAGTGGAGAAATCGAAACAGTACTCGCCCAAATTTTCACTCGATGCCTTAATGAAGGGAAGATTCCTGAGGATTGGAACAACGCTGCAATGATCTTGCTACATAAAAAAGGTGACATTGAGGATCTCAGGAACTACAGAACTATTAGCCTCCTATCAGTGGTTTATAAAATCTTCACTAAAGGTCTTTCACACCACTTGAAGGTAACACTGGACATGGCTCAACCGAGAGAACAAGCTGGATTCAGGAGTGGCTACAGCACAATAGATCATATCCACGTACTGAGAGAACTAATTGAAAGAGCGAGGGATGATAAACTTCCATTGTGCATGGCTTTTATCGATTATGAAAAAGCCTTTGATTCGGTGAAACCATCAGCAGTTACAATGGCCCTGAAATCCAGCGGTATTGAAGATGCGTACATTAATATTATTATTAACATCTATGAAAATGCAAGTGCAAAGATTCTGCTATTTGAAAATACAACACACATAAAAATTGGAAAAGGAGTGAGACAAGGTGACACCATATCTCCCAAGCTCTTTAATGCCACATTGGAAAATGTCTTTCAATCACTGAACTGGAAAAACAAAGAGATAAAGATTAATGGAGATTATCTAACCCACCTTCGTTTTGCTGATGACACAGTCATTTTTGCAACTACCCCATCAGACCTGATGAGTATGATCCAGGAACTTGCTGACAAGAGTAAAGAAGTGGGATTAAAAGTGAACTTTCAGAAGACAAAAGTGATGTTCAATGCTTTTACAAGAAATGAAGATTTATCGATTGATGGAGAAAAGCTGGAGATAACAGACACGTACGTTTATCTTGGACAGCAGATATCAAGTGAGGGTCACATTGATGAAGAAATTAATCGGCGTACAAAACTTGCCTGGAGAGCTTTTGGAAGAAACAGCATTTATTTCAAGAGCAATATGCCATTATGTCTTAAAAGAAAAGTGTTCGATCAATGCATGCTTCCAGTGCTTACGTATGGTGCAGAGACGTGGACCTTAACTAAAAAAGACATACAAAGGCTGCAGACAACTCAAAGATGCATGGAGAGGTTCATGATTGGTGTAACCAGGAGAGATAAGAAGAGGAACTCGTGGATCCTAAAAATGACCAGAGTGGAAGACATCATGATCAGAGTTAAATCCCTGAAATGGCAATGGGCTGGACATACTTCCAGAAAGACAGACCATAGATGGACAGCCGAAAGTTTAGACTGGATTCCAAGGGACAGGAAAAGACCCAGAGGAAGACCACATGGAAGATAGGTGGATGAAATTCGAAAGTATGCGTGAGTGACTTGGAGGAGACTGGCACAAGACAGACCGTTGTGGAGGAAACTTGGGGAGACCTTCGTTCAGCAGTGGATTGATAATGGTTGACAATGATGATGATGGTGATCTGCGCAAGTATTTAACCACTGTGTTTTTAATGCAAGTGTAGAAAGTAAAGTCAGACAGTAAGTAAAACAGCCAAATAGTGAATGCATACAAAACAAAACAAAATACTAAATATATGGAATGCATCATTACAAAATAGAAAGGCGCTTTCTGGACAAATTCCACTGTTTTTCGCCAGATTTAAAATTATCCTATTCAGGCAAAAATGCATTGTTCCGTCAAAATAAATAAAACAAGCCAGCCCTTTTCAGAGAAAAATTCATCATTTCATTAAAATAATAAACGCCCCTTTTCGAGGAAAAATTCATAAATTTTTTCAAAATAAAAAACGGCTCATTTCGGGGAAGGAATCATTGTTTCACGAAAATAAAGAACGTCCCTTCTCGGGGCAAATATTTTATTTCCCATTTATCAACTACATCAACATTCCATTAAACATCAAAATAGTGTTTGGCCTTAAAGAAAAATGTAACTCCATGTAACTAATACACTAATAAATCAAATTACTATGTGACAGCAACTGTTTCAGGAATAGCGACAGCAAAGCAACAATAATAACAAATTATGTATTTAGTACAAGAGCAAGATTACAAAGCAAAAACAGTCAACTGAGATCAATTAACTACATAAATTAATACCCTGAGATGCTTATAATATAATTATACTAAAACAAAAGCATCCTCTGAATATAATTAGTAGAATTAGCCCTCATTAAATTATTTATATCCTACCAGACCACCAACGAAAAATTAAAACAAAAATGAAAATTAATATAAATTTAAAGCACAGCTGAAACGAAGCTTCCTTCATTACTTAGCATTCAGACAAAGGCAACGTATATACTCTATCATTCTAATTTCAACATCAATTCGTTATAATCTTTCCTATTGAAAACCTGTTCATTCCTCTTTTCAAAGGCGGTTGGACGTACGGCGTCACGTCTTTCCATCTTGAAAGAGGTGTGCTCAGGGATCGTTCAGAAGAAGATATCTGTTTGTGTGCCCCTGTTCAAATTAATGAGGTGTCGCTTCAAAGTTTGGACCTTCTGTTATTGTGTATTTGATCAAGCGCAAACTGAAGTAGTAGCGTTCGCAGTTCAGATGGAAGCTTATCAGTATTTAAGCGATATCATAGAGGGCACCAGGAGGGAGATGGGTCACTAAGTCTTGGAAATTACCACGGAATTCGGATTTACACGGAAAACAATTACACAAACTCAGGGGGGGCAGAATGCGAGACCGCTGTGACCGTAGAAAATCCTTGTACGATCGTGAACAGCGGCGTCTGGCACGCATCGTAGCAGTAGCTCGGCGCACAACATTGCCACAAATCACAGGTAAAATCAATTCTGAAGCCAGTAGTAGCATCAGCGTTCTGACAGTGCAACGTTCCTTGTGTTCGATGAAGATCCAGAACCGATGGACCACCCTGGTGCCATTGCTGACCCAACGACACAGGGCTGTGCATTCCTCACAACAGTCTACACCTTTCCAGTTTTTTGAAGAAATTAGTGGTTTCTGTACAGGAATGCAACTTCCAATACAGAATACGCATGCGTCATCTATATTAAGCATTGCGACTGCCAATACAGAACACCCATGTGACATCTGTGTTAGGCATGCGACTACCAATACCGATCCTCTTCAATTCCCTGCGCATAGTTCGTTGTGATATGCGTTGGGAACAGCTTTCACTGAAACATCAGTCAATTACTGCACATAGTTTCTCGGAACAAGCTTTCTCAGACGATGGCGATCTCGTTCCTGACAGATTGTCGTCGCACCACAGTTATAGATTTTAGACAAGAAATGTGGGTTGTTTTTCCTCTGATTAAAGATCTGAGATATCTCACGTTTTGAGACACCAGTCAGCTTTGCTGTTTTCAAAATCGCCGTTTAAGCCAGACGGGCACCCACAATAAGCCCTTTTTCGAACTAGGAAACATCCTTTTTTTCCCATTGTAATCAACAGTACTGACTGACGATCAATTAGAGATGTTAAGTACCGTAGTTACCTAGATCACGTGGTGACGCACGTGACCACATATTTTGGATATACGCTGCGTAAGTGATGTTTACGTACATCGGCATAAATGTTTCTAATTCAGTGTCCCGTGCGTGAATTTGCCTTCATTGCAGTTGTAAAGAATTATTTCTTTAGAGGGATCCGTTACCCATCGATAACAAAGTTCCCTAAAAGCACTTACAGTATGTATCATTTGTTAGAATCCAACGTTTTACACTCTTCTTGTTCTATATTTTAATAGGTCTCCGTTTAACAAAAGGCACCCCATGGCCGAAGGTTCTTCACAACAGGAAAATTATTTCATTATCAAAATCGTGATCAGCCTTGGTTGAAACCCGCGTTAAATGAGAGCATGTGGTTTGCAAAATCAAAGCAAATTTCAAAAGGAATAAATCTGCAAAACTCGTCTCCTGCACAGACAGTGGTTATTCATTTTGATATCTTTCCAAGCGTGCTGTCCTAATTTTTTTCTTCATTCCTATTCCTTCTCTCATCTACACAGAAATTTATACAGGAAATTCTCTTCAAAAAACTATGAATATCCTTTCTTCCATTAATGCTTAAAAACCCTACCTGGATTGTAACAATACATTACAAGCTCATATTTCCATGTTTCTGTTATCATCAGTGCAACTGTGTTCGATCTGTATGAAGACCTATAGTATACAACTGTTAGTGAGATATATAGTGCAAAAAGCTAGTACTTGTGTCATATTGTCTTTTCCGCTATTCACATTTAAAGCGCGATAACAAAAAATAAAATCAAAAAATGAAAATTGTACAGCATTAAACGTATGCTGACTCAGTGAGAAGTGCAGTGCATCTTATAAATAAAAGGTGTGTGACTCACACTATCCCTCAAATGAAAATTATGGCACGGTAGATGTCACATACATTACATTGACAAAAGTCACTGGACACACCTTCAGAAGCAAATGAACGGATCCGCTGCGTTCTTAAGATGAGCGATACAGCTGCAAACGATATAAAAACAAGCCTGCAGCTGACCGCGATCGTATCGCACTGTGAGGTTGAGTGAAAATGTCGTGGCGGGAGAGAACTCACTTTAAGAAAGGAAAGCTTGTTGGGCGTTATATTAGTGGGTTGTCCTATGAGAGACCGAGATGCGTTTAAACATACCCAAGTCAACTGTTTTCGATGTACTGAATACCTGGAAGACACATGGTGTGCCTGAAGCAGCAAAACGTACCGGCAAATCAAAGAAAATCAGTGATGGAAGACGTCGAAGCCTCAGAAGAGACGTTACAGCTAATCGACGGAGTACTGCACAAGACCTCAGTGTACAGGTGAGTAAAAGTACTGGAACATCAGTACGTACAGGCACCATTCGCAAAGAACTTCATTCCATGGGTTACCCTGGTCGTGCGGCTGCTCATAAGCCTTTCATCTCCACTCGGAATGCTACTCGTCGTTTAGCATGGTGTAAAGAACATTTATCCTGGACCGTAGATCAATGGTAACGGGTCTTACGGACTGATGAATCCAGATACACGATTCATCAGTCTGACGGCCGTGTATGGGTGTGGTGGCAGCCGGAGGAACGCTATTTACCACAGTGTTCTCTTCCTACGGTCAACTTTGGAGTTGGCAGTGTTCTCGTGCGGGGGTGGTTTTCGTGGTATGGTCCAGTCCCATTGGTTATCGTGGACAACCCTGTTAACCAGCATGTCTACCTTCATATTCTGGGCAATTATGCCCTACCAACTCTGTTGCAATCCTATGGAACCGAGCCTTGTTGGTACTAGCAGAATAATGTACCTAGCCATAAAGCAAGGACTGTTACGGCGTGGTTAGACGATAATTCCGTATCGTGTGTGGATTGGCCAGCACGGAGCCCTGCTTTTAATCCCATAGAGCACATATGGGATTACGTAGAACGCCGCATAAGAAGTTTGGAACCAAGGCCTACTACTAAGCAACAGTTAGTGGCAGCATTATGTACTGAATGGAAGCGCATACCTATTGCTGTGTCCCAAAACCTTGTCGAAAGCATGTCTCAAAGGGTCAGTGCCTGCATCAAGGCCAAATGTGAACCGACACCGTACTAATGTATGTCAATAAATGATATGTTGTGTTTCTCTTCTAGGTGCCCGGTTACTTTTGTCAATATAGTGTATGTTAGGCCAAATTCTGGAACAAAAGCAATTAATGAGCAACAACCAAAATCTGTAACGTCTAGATTTAGTACCAATCGTCTGTATGATTTTCTCACTGAAATCTTCCTATTCTGCTCTATCTGAATTATACTTAAGATTCCAAAATGGTTTGACAATGCATGGCATCGAATTTTTCTCAATTAATTCCGTCTTGATTTTCCTCTTGTCTTTAGTCGTTTAACTTCTTTTCTACCTGTTGCGTTGAAGTAGTTGTTGAGGACATTCATTATCATTAAATTTCATGATATGAGACATTCTTCAAGGATAACTTCGTTCAGTTACCCTCTTTTGTTTCTTATCGATGATCTCAACTAAATTAATCAACGGTTTTGGCAACGCATGTGTCCCGTGCCATGGGTTCTTCACATGTTTCTGATGAAGGTCATTGACTGTACGGAAATTTCTTCTTGACTTTCAGCTTGTATAATGAGACCACTTGTTGCTGATACTTTGTGTTGTTGAGCGCTTTCAAGACCAATCTTTTGTGTTATATGAAGGAAGAGATAGTCAAATATTTCGTCCTGTTTCATTATCAGAGAAGCTTTCATAAAGGAACACTTCCCTGTCTACGTCTTGTTTTAATATTATCTTCTGCTTGTTTTGAAGGCTTGACGACCCTAAATCTGTTACCAAAACCCCCATAATTTCTTTTTCAGCTTTCCCTTTGAATGATTTTATACACTGTACAAGTCAAAGTTCCGCATGTAATTGATCTCATACATTGGGCAATGCAGAAAAATCAACAATATAACTTCTGACGTGGTACACAAAAGAAACGTTTTCGGAATTAACAACCAGTCATCTAGCAATTTTATTTAATACTTTCTGCTACGTATCGGAAAGGAAGTTCTGTGCATATTTTATCTTAATTATTGATACATAGACATTTCTCACAGTCGTGAGCCCTTACGGCACTTCTCGCAGTTTTCTCCACATAATGTGAAGCAAAATCAGCTACCGAAACATTTTAGTACCTTCAGAGTGAGTATCAGTCTAAAGAATTTGCGAACCTACATTCCCACCTAGTACACAGAAAGTCTTTAGTTATTTACGTGGTTATATTTTTCCTAAAAATATAAGCTTGCAATTCGATTCAAATAAATAGCCAATTCTGTTCTTTAAAATGGAAGAGCAAAATTCAATATGGTGCTGCCCAGCACATGCTGTGCATTTTATGATAAGTTTCCCCATGAAGAACCATCACGCAACAAATATTAACAAATTTCTCATTTAATCTCTATAAATATTTTATAAAATTTCAAACGACAGACATCATTCTTATGAAGTATCATATAGAGACCAGCAAATATCGTAATTTATTTCGAACAGCGCGTCATCTAGGTTTACTTGCTTTCAGACGGATTTTTCATTTATTTACCTCACACCGCGGCGGACGGGTAATATAAGTGAGTTTTGTCGTTCGATATATTTTTTGTTCTAAGAAGAAAAGCTTGTTTGAGTGACGTAAAGAAAGAGTCACGTGACTCAAGGAAGGCGAGGTGATACATCTTTACTGCTTTAACGTCACGAGTTAAAAAATCAAATACACTGGCGGGAAGTGAAAAAAGAACACCAAGAAGGAATTGGCGGACGATCATGAAATTTACATATGTTAATAGGGTCGAGTTTACGTAGGTGTGATGTTAATTCCGGGACCAACTGGTGAGCGCTTACGCCACAGCACGGCATAATATGCAAATTATCGTTGGTGGTATTTAAGGAGTACGGCGAAGTGAATGTAATCAGTCGTCGGCGTACGGACAAGTGCGAAGACCCTGAAGAAGCTGCAATGCCTGGACATGGAAGACGTGTACGATTTCAGCAGTTATCGGACTTTGAGCGAGGTCGTCTAGTCGGACTACGCGAGGCCGGGTGGTCGTATCTTCGTATTGCGGAGCGAATTGGACGGAAAATATCGGTGGTGGTACGATGGTGGCGTAAATGGTCAGAGGAACATTCCCACACGAGAAGACGTGGAACCAGGAGTCACAGACGGACTGATGAGCGGACCGATCGACGCAAAGAAGGGCGGCGTTGTCGAGCAGAACATCCACTGCGACGCAAATCTGAGCTGCCGTTGCACCCGAGGTGACTGTACGAACAATCCGCAACCGTCTACTGGATGCAGGACTACGTGCACGTGTGCCTCTGGCATGTGTACCTCTGACTCCAGCCCACCGTCAGAAACGGCTGCAGTGATGTCGCCAACGTCTGCACTGGAGAACGCAGTGGCGATCTGTCGTGTTCAGCGATGAAAGCAGATTCTGCTTGGGAGCCTACGATGGCCGTATGCGGTTCGCAGACTCACAGGGAAGCGTCTCCACCCTTCTTGCATCCGCCAGAGACACCCAGGGCCTGCACCTGGTCTCCTGGTGTGGGGAGCGATCAGCTATCACTCCCGTACACAACTAGTGTTTGTACCGGGTACGTTAAACAGCACCTCCTACATCAACAACATCATTCAGCCCGTTGTTGTGCCATTTGTAAGGTCGGTCCATCGTGGTGTTTTCCAGCAAGATAACGCACGCACACACACACACACACACACACACCGTGCAACGCAACATGCACTTCAGGGTGTGAGACAACTTCCATGGCCTGCACATTCACCGGATTTGTCCCCCATTTAGCACGTGTGGGATTTTAACGGGACAACGACTTATCCGGTCCCCACGGCCAGCCACGGCCATTCCCGATTTACGCGTCCAGATTGAGGATGCTTGAAAATCAATACCCCAAATTTACATCCAACATCTGTAGGACAGACTCCATGAATGAATTGCACAGTGTGACGCAGTTCATGGCGGTTTAACCTCGTACTAACCATGTTACATGGAAATGTTATTTTTCAGTTTACCAGCAAATACAACTGTATTTTGCCATAATGTTTTGATAAGATCCCCAGTCATTGTATCTAAGGTCACGTTTCGTAATCGTTCAAGTGGGCAAAGACGTGCGCAATGCCCGGGAGTCATCCCAGAGTCTTCCGAAGTTTTCAATTTGTGATGACTTGTTACTTACTTTCTTACTTACTTAATCCATTTCACTCCACCTGGGAGCATAGGTCTTTCACTACCATTTTCCACCGGACTCTGTTTTTTTTCTTGTGTTTTTATTTGGTTCCAGTTTTTATTAATATTTGCTATTTTTTTCATTATTGTTCTTCTTCGTGTTTCTCTTGGTCTTCCCTGTTTTCTTGAGAACCTGTTTTACTATTATTTTATTTTATTCCCTTTCCTCAATGCCGCTTCTGTGGCGCAGTGGTCCAAGCGGTGGCTTCTGATCATTCGCCCGAAAGCGGTCCGGGTTCAAATCCCGTGAGACATCGATATTGTTTTTGTCTTACGGCACTGGCTCTCTCCCTTCGCTGGAACCAGTGACCCTAAATTAGGGACGGGACACTGCTTATAGCCCATTCAGTTGCTCACGGTGGTCGTTAAACCTCCAACAATCAATCAATCTTTTCTCAACGCATGAGTCATCCACTTCCATTTCCTTTAATGTATTTGTTGCAATATAGGTTTCTATTTTATTCTCTGCCAAAGTTCTTCATTTGATATCTGTTTTGGCTAATATATTCCCGGTATCGCACTTAAACATTTGTTTAAGAAGACCTTGACATTATTAACTGTCTTTTTGTTTAGCATCCATGTTTTTGATCCATACATAAGTATTGCCTTTACATTTGATTGAATATTCAAATTTTAGTTCTTATAGACAAGTTCTTGTTTATCCAGATTTTTCTAAGTTGGTTTAATATTGAATGAGCCAATTGCTTCCTTCTATTAACATCTTCGACAGTACCTCCTATTGTTGATACTATTGAACAAAGGTATATAAATTGTCCTACTTCTTTTGGCGGTATATCTTCTGTTGTTATTTGTTTGTTTCGTTTTGCATTTATTTTAATCAAAATTGTTTTATTTTTATTTATCCTAAGACCTGCCTTTTTGGCTGTTTCTACAAGTGTTACATGTGGGAGCTCGAAAAATGAATTTCGGATGATTTTGTTTATGAAAATTTCGAGTCAAGGATGCTGTACTTTTAGTTCTATAACAGAACTCAATGAAAGTACGTACCGCCGACCCGGTGGCGCAGTGGTCTAAACGATGGTTTCTGATATTTCGTCTGGGATGGGTCCGGGTTCGAATCTCGCTGAGGTATGGATTTTTTGTTTGTCTTACGGCGCTGGCTTTCTCCCTCCACTGGAACCAGTGGTCCTAAATTAGGGACGGGCGAATCCTTATAGCATACTGATTTGCTCACGGTGGTCGTCAAAACCTCCACTTCAACGAAAAAAATGTACGTAACAGTTGCGGATAAAAGGCTATCCTTCATATTAGATGGAAGACGTCCATTGGGTGAACAGAACTGTTAGCTATGTGCACAGCGATAAGAAAGGTCGTGGAGTTAATGGAATTTATCTAGAGCCCGGCGTGTTACTTTACATGTAGAAGAGACTGTAGTAGTTCATAAAACGGCTGAAAATGAGCAGAGTGTCTGAGATAAAATATGAAGACACTACGGTAAGTGTATGTTCAAAATTCTAAATCACATGCAGGTAAGTTTTCCCATGATAAGACAGAAGGCCCATCAGAGGGTAAACTTGACTGAGATTATCTTTTTGGATTGGATTGAAGGTTTAACGATCACTTTGAGCAACTCAATGAGCTATAAGCAGTCGCCCGTCCCTAATTTAGAGTCACTAGTTCCAGGGAAAGGAGAGAGACAGTGCCGTAAGACAAACGCAACACCCATGCCTCACTGAGATTCGAACCCGGAACCCTCCCGTACGAATGATCATAAGCCATAGCTTAGACCACTGCGCCACCGGCGCGGCGACGGAGATTATCACGTACCGATTTTGAATATGTGAATCCGTTTTTTTGGTGTAAATATGACATGGATGGTAAGTCAGATAGTATCCGAAAACTTTTGATTTATCATGTATCGGTTGTTATGATTTATCACGTACCGATTGCTGAGTTCCACGGACAAACGACTTATTTGATAAACATTTAAAAACCGTTGCAGAATATATTTTCTCTGGTGTTGTAGCGAGAAGTCAGCAGTGTGTGCGATTCATCTATACCTCCACAGAACCGGATACCAAAACGAATCATTTTGATTCCTTCACCTTGAAAGAACATTCGAAGGCGGCAGATCAAGTTGTGAACCTTCGTTTCGAGTTTTTGTATTCTCATATAAATGTGCTTTCTTGTCGTTAAACGTTTTTCTGACTTAGCGATATAGTTATTCCTTCCGACGATTTCTCAAAGTTGGCAATCACTGGCACGGAGTCGAATGTAAATAAAACCGTGAGTAAGTGCAGTTTTAAGTGTTCTACGTACATTATTCTACGTGCTGTGACAGATAAGAGATGTATGAGCTGAGGAGATCTGAGCGAACCATAATATTATATGAGATTATAAAAAAAAGGTATTACTGGGACTGCAGAATTCTACTTTATGGTAACTTCACTTAAAGCTTAAATCGTCACTTCAACTTGCAGGTTACATGATGACTTAATTCTTGTAGACTTAACTTCAAAGTAGAGCTTAACTTTGCTTGGTGACTTAAACGTCACTCCTCCGCATCTCCTCACCTGTCCGTTTGTATTTGAAATTTTAATTAGACAAGTAATTCATTTTCAAGATAACGGCCGGAGTTCAAAGACAGCATTACCAAATGCACGTTTGTTAAAAACACATACTTCAGCACGTCGAGTATATCTCTTCGTTCACAACAAGGCGATGCGACTTCACATATCAAATAACTGCACGTACTTAGAGCATGTCTTGCATAACATCACTCAGTAAATTATTTTTAAAACCTAGTTCTAAACTCACATCGCTGTTACAACATGAAAAAAGCTCATTCGTCTAATATTGCACACCGAATACTGCTCTTCCATGAATCGTTATCTTTTCTGCCCATATCAACATTGTTCACTGCACTCTAAGCCCTTATCTCAGAACCTTTATTTACGTCGATTGCTCTTAGACACGCTGTCAGGTTGTTAACTTCTACTAGCTCATCGAGAGGAACATTGTGGCGTTAAGTCAGAAATTATTTAACGAGAAACCAAATTTACATAACAACACAGAAACTTAAAACAAAGTTTGAATTAAATGTATACGTCCATGATATACGCCGCTGAGACATTACATTATAACCACCTACCGAATAAGCTGTAGGACCCCGTTTAGCTCGTAAAACCGTGGCCACTCGGTGATGCATTGATTCGATGGGGTGGCGATAGATATCGTGGAGTATCTGGTGCCATAATGTCAACAGCAGGTTCTCCAGTTCTCGTATATTTTGGGGTGGAGGTGATTTAGCACGAACCCGCTTCTCCAAGTCGAACCACAAATGTTCGGTTGGGTCATGTCAGGTGAAATTGGAGTCTAGGGCAATAACATAAAGTCGCCAGCATGTTCCTGGAACTATTCCTCGACGATTCTGGCAGTGTGGCATGGGGCATTATCCTGTTGGTAATAGACATCACCAGCAGGGAACACAGTTACCATGAATGGGTAAACTTGGTCAGCAACGATGTTCATATACCAGACAGCTGTCAGTGATTGTGCTATTGGGATAATGGGGCCTAAAGTGTCCCAATGAAACATCTCCCAGAGCATAATACCACCGCTGCCGGCCTGTTTCCTCCCAACAGTTCATCAAGGTGCTATAGCCTCCGTTGGTAATCAGCGTATCGGCGCTCGACCGCCTACGTGACACACCAGAAATCTTGATCCGTCAGACCTAGCCACTTTCTTCTAATCATCCACGATTCAATTTCGATGACCCTGGACCCATTTCATGCTTTGTTGGCGATGAGGTGCAGTGAGCATGGAAACCCGACTGAGTCTTCAACTACGCAGGCCCATCCGCAGAAGGCTGTGGTGAACTGTGTGCTGTGACACATTTCCCTGATCACCGCTCTTGTAGCTGCGGTTGATTTTTTGCACTGTGGCTCTGCGGTCGCTGTGAGCAATGCGCGACAGTCTCCGCTCAACTCTGGCATCAATGAGCTGCGGGCGATACATGGACGACGATTCGCCGCTTGGTGATCTGTGCAGCACTTTTGATACGTAATCACTACAGCGGCACGTGAACAACCCACAAGCCGCACCGTCCCAACATGTCCTTTATTTAACTCCGATAAAACGGCAGCTTTTCCCATTCTGACTCCTAACACTCTACTAACTGAAAGCCGGCCCTGGGTTGTATATATACTGAACTGTAGACTGCACAGCTGCGCCACCTTTCGGTCTCCTGGCGCGATCATTTCTCTACGCTGGAGATGGTCATAATGTATTGGCTCACCGATGTATATTGTTTACGTTTTGAAAGTCTGATAATATTGTCATGTCAAAGTAGCAAGTTAATAGTTTAAAATAAATGATTTTTATCCTTATCCTGTTATCGCGAAGCGATGTGAATTCATCGTTATTCCTCCTTGAAGTGCCTAATTACTGAATAAGTTTGGATACTAAATTAGTAAGTAACCGATTCTGTTAATTATTTGCTCTGGACAACTTATTTCAAAGTGTTTAATTACAGACTCGCAGTGATTAGCTGAGTTTGCAGCTCATTCGAACCAATGAGTTAAACTGTAAGAGTTCAACAAATCGAATAATGTCGAAGTGACGATACATATATTGCCCCACAGCAATAAAACGCTATGATTTCAGTGTGACGAACTGTCTTAATTTTACAAAGTTGAAGATGCAACTCCTCAGTTAAATAAACTGTGATCATTAATAAATGGAGATTCTGAAATGATGCGAACTTTATCAACAATCAGTGAAAAATACGAATCATTTGAGAGATAAATGCTTCGAAGGCTTTCGTTTTTATTTTAATTTGGGGGATTAACATTACAGTGAGCAACTCTGTGGCCTATAAGCAGTCGCCTGCCCCTAATTTAGGGTCTCTGGTTCTAGGAAACGGGCAGAGCTAGCAACATCAGGTAAACACAGCACCGGTGCATAATCAAGGACTCGAAAGTATAAAAAACGTTTAAACAATCACTTTGCCAACTGCTTTTCGAAATTGTTCATTTAAAATAAAAACTTCTTAGAAGTCTGATAAAAATGAAGAGAACTCAATCATCATTTTCTGTAAATCTCTCTGAAGTATCTCGTGTCTGATCAACGCCAACACAAATACAACATCCCTTTCTCATATCTGGGAAATATTATCATAACAAGTGCATAAAAATAATTTCCCTTAAAATCAAAACCCTTAGCACAGTGTTGTGTTCATATCTTCTTATAAAACATTATTCGGTGAAATTGTTCTTTTAAAATTCAATTCCTATTACGGTACACATATAGCATCTACAACACCGCTGTACGGAAACTTTAAAATCGCCGTGAAAAGCAGGGTAATAGTCTGCACTATAACGAAGTGAATTTCTCCGTCATTTCGGTCCACGCCAGGATTCGAACCCGGATCCCCTCATTCCGGAATAAGTTGCTCTACCAATTGAGCTACGCGGACGTTTTATTCCGATTCCTATCTGGCTTTATGTCGTGTGCGTCCTTCTGGCAGGTACGTCACATCTCCTGGTACGTTACAGCACGGGCGTCATTTAGTGAGCCCGGACTCGTCAATTGCAGCTATTACGTATTAATGCCTGGCAAGGCCCCGTGATGTACCATGTTGTATTATTTTTTATTTTGTCTTTCCATTGTATGTTATTAAATTGTGAAAAATAAATAATGACATAAGATATTATTGAAACTATTTAGTTGAAAGTAAGCTTAAACATATATTATACACTTTTGCCATTCCGGAAGCATTTCATTGATTGACAGAAAGACAGGCAGATAGATAGATAGATAGATAGATAGATAGATAGATAGATAGATAGATAGATAGATAGATAGATATTCAGAGAGAGAGAGAGAGAGAGAGAGAGAGAGAGAGAGAGAGAGAGAGAGAGAGAGAGAGAGAGAGAGAGACCGGGGGGGGGAGGGACTTAGCGCGTTCGAAATCTTTCGGAACTAGCCATAGGTAACACTACAAAAGTTAATCCCTGTGCGGATTAGGGACAGGAGA
The DNA here is from genome assembly GCA_039090855.1 of Macrothele yani. Classification (NCBI taxonomy): domain Eukaryota; kingdom Metazoa; phylum Arthropoda; class Arachnida; order Araneae; family Macrothelidae; genus Macrothele; species Macrothele yani. Next base: position 99,597,941 of record CM077011.1, read on the forward strand.
AACAATCCATGTCGACCCACTCTCTCATACGAACACCCTCTCCAACACTATTGTTGACATTCCCGTCCCGCACTCCAATCAGGGTTCAATCATTTTGTTGTCAACAAGCCCCCGAAGTGTTTTTACAATCTGAATGCTTACAGATGGTAAAAACACAGTGAGTGCCTTTCCTCGTCTCTGTGTTTAATTCCTGGACTATGTCATGTAAGTACGTAACAGCAGAAAACAACTAAACAGACCAGGAAATCGGGTAACACGACTTTTTCTTTTATTTACCACTGCGATAAAAAGAATAAATCGCCTTGGCCTCGGTCGCAGGTATCTGGAAAAAATCCCGGCTCAGCCCGTTACTTCGCTCTCAAAGCTAAAAAAACCAGACCTGACCCGTGCAGACTTCTAAAGCAGGGTTTGTTTCAAGTATATCCAAGTAAATAATTAAGACAGGTCTCGATTTTCAAGAGCGTTTTATGCAAGATTAGTTTTATATTGATTATTTCCATAAACGTCATATTGATGCATTTCTTTTAAAACCTGATTTTATCCCCAGAACATGCTGCGCCAAAAATTATAGTGTATTAGCAAAGAATATGAATTCTTACCTTTTACATAATTTCTCAATTTCATACTAAGAGAAATAGTTTCTGATGGCTTGCTTTTTCAGATTAGGTTACACAGAGGTAAACGTTCATGATATCATGCATATATTTCAGTAAATTAGAAAAGTAATAAAGCGTTCTTTGCTTGGTGACATGGAGTGACGTAGATGCAATGGATTTACGTATTCTTCAGCTGGGTGACAGATCAGTTGTTCATCAGCGGTTGCTGATAATATTAAGAAAAAGAAATTTCGGAATGGTAAACGATTTTTATTTACTTATATATATATCTATTTTTTCTATTTTAGAATAGACATTGGAGAAATCCATTCCTAGGAATATTCTACAGGCAATTAAAATATGAAAAAGTTAAAAAAATCTTGGATCGAACCCTCAGTGAAAATCTTTTGAAAACTAGGGTTGAGTTAACAACATAAGGTTGAGTGAATATTTGGCACACTGTATTCGGATTATATAAATCCTGGTTTCGTTATAAATGTATCTGTGGAAACGTTAGAGAGCTAATAACCGGTAATCAGCATTTACTTAAAAGGAACAGAAAAAATAATCAATAAGTACAAAATTCATAAAAGATTCTTTCAGCTGTGTTTCAGGACATGAATGACATTTCAAGACATTGTATTTTATTTTCCATGTACTACATATGATGTATGTTATATTTATAACACCAGTCGACTAAAATTAATTTAAAGCACAAAAACATACAGAACTGTATTTCCAATTATTTTTTCTGCTGAAGTTGTTGCATTTTACCACATGCTATCTTGGTATTGAACCACCCACATCCCTTGAGACGCTAGCACGAAAACTGTTAGAATATGGCATCCCAGGTCACGGATGTCGACTTGGGATGCCATATTCTAACCCTTTTCGACGATACAACCCAAAACGCTCGTACATGCAGACGACGAAGGCCATCCGAATCACCCACGTAGAATAAGCAGAATTCCTTAGCTCAGCGTGTTCTTTGAATTTACACGCACTTGGCGCGATTACTAAAAGTCACTCACTGTTGTTGCCATTAAACAAAGAGTGAACCAAGAGTTGATTTTCCTCGGAACGATACCATTAACTCTCATCTCTCCGTGGAAGGATGTAGTGAGTGCCCCTGGGAAACACCTGAATGTCAATGCATATCAGTTCAAAAGTTTCATGTGATGATCCAGCAATGGACTTAAAGAGAAAATGGATGGACAGAAATTCGAATATTAGCAAAGGGAGTTTCGGGCGTTATGGTATTCTGAGCGACACATAATTTCAGATCTTTCGTCGTTTAAAGGTTAAAAGCATTCGCAGCCAAAATTATACGTAACTAAATTGGACGCCATAATTGAAGGGAATTGCTGACGAAATCATATTGTAAGAACCGTACACAGAAAGAACTTTCTACAGTTTTGCTGTAATCACTCTCAGCGTCGTACACAAAACAGCGTACTTCATGCTTAAATCCTCGTGACCTTTTTACTATTAGAATTTTACGGAAAAAGTCGTCCTTCACTTGGGATATCTGGATAATATTTCCTGGGGCACAGCCACCAATTACTCGGGGTTGCAAATAGACAGTCCTGCATTCGCGTGATGCTGCCCCAATGTTGCTTGAAGCTACTACGACTCAGGGGGAAAGAATGAGCTAGTACAGAAACAGGGCCCTCCGAATGAATATCATGGATTGTAGATGGACTCCAATTCTAGATATGAGAAACCCACTCCACATTAAAAAGCTAAGAAGGGAGCGGAGAATGCAATGCATTGTTCATAGCAACCGAAGGGCCACAGTTCGACAAATCACCCGCAGCTGCAACAGTGGAGATCAGGGCAATGTGTCATAGCACACAGTTCATCGTAGCCGTCTGTGGATATGCCTGTGTAGCCGAAGACTCAGCCGGTTCCCCATGCTCACTGCACGTCATCGCCAACAACGCGTGGAATGGGCCCAAGATCATCGAGATTGGACCGTGGATGACTGGAAAAAAGTGGCCTGGTCTGACGAATCAAGATTTCTGATGCATCACGTAGACGGCCGAGAGCTGTTATCCTGGAACAGACTGACCAGAGAGGTGTCAATTACCCGAACAGCCTGACCAGAAAGATGGTCAACTATGACCCAACCCAGCAAAAACACAAGTGCTGGGAAACTGCTGGCCACGAGCTGGCAGTGATGGGTCACTGCTGGCTGAAATCTGCCGCTCACGGCCCGGTAGCGGTCCGTTGGTGGCAGCGCTATCAGTTGACAAGCCATTTATGGCCCTGCAGCATCGCCGTGAATTGTGGGCCTACAAGCAAGTGCCACTAGTGGCCCGTTTCTGGCAACCAATGCAACCCAACAGTAAGTGGAAGCAACGGGAATGCGCATGGGCAGAAGCAACACTTGCTGTGCCTCTCATGGTGCCAGTTAGTTGAAGACGACGCTATCGCCATCGTGTTATTTTAGTGGATGTTAAGAAAAAAATCCATATGCAGAGAGGCGAATTAATTTCCTAATGAAATTCCACGTCGACGAAGATATCAGATTAAACCATGAAATATTAGATTACAGCCATGAAATACACCCACTCCATTCCCATGAATAACAATTCATGGAATGGAGTAGGTGAATAACAAGAAAAAATTGAAACCGCTTGAAACAAATGTCCTGGAAAAACATTAAAAAAACGTTTGTTGAAAAACAAAGAATTAAACGCTTACAAACTTTATTAATTATCTGAAAGAAAAAAAGCAACGCTATGTGGATATAATGTACTCATCCATGGGTTGAACGCACAAGACTGGGAGGAATTCGTTTCTAAAAATAACGAGAAGTAAAATAAAATATCTTTCCTCTTTAAAACAAATGTAGCTCCGGACAACGGAAAAGAAAGATACCACGTTAAAAATGTAACAGAATGTGACATGAGCCCGGGTAAATATACACTATCTACCAACAAGCAATTGGACACTGTGATAGCAAAGGTAAACGAAGTTTATTCACCTTCAATAGTTGGTGGAGCCTCCACGAGCGGCGATTACAGCTGCGACCCTCCGGGGCATACTCTCAACCAGGCGTTGTACGACGGCTAGCGGTATTTTCTTCCTCTCGGCTTGGAGAAGACAGGTCAGTTCCTTCACCGATTTCGGACGGTGGGGCACCCCTTAAGTCGACGCTCCAACTCGTCCCAGAGTTGCTCGATAGGGCTCTGCGCCAACCAGTGCATTTGATTAACCCCATTGTCACCATACCAAGCCATGGTGGACCTCGCAACAAGGCAGGTGGCATTGTCATACTGAAAGTAACATGGGTCCACAGCGTAAAACTGCCACAACGTAGGAAGCGCATGGTCATCCAAAATGGTGCAGTAGGTCTCGGCGTTGACTACCAGGAATTGCGACCAAAAGTCTCGTGCCATACCAGGCGAAACACCCCCATAGCACAATTCCACCGCTGTCGAACTTCACAGTTGGCACAATACATTCCGGCAGTAGGCGTTCTCCAGGCAGACGTCAAACCCAGACCTTGCCATCCAAACGGTAGAGGGTGAACCTTGATTCGTCGCTCCAGAGAACCTATTTCCACTGTTCAACGGTCCACTGTCGACGTTCTTTGCACCACGTTAGCCGAGCACCGCTATTGGACTTGGTGATCAAAGGCTTGTGGGCGGCACGTCCATGATAACCGAGCAGATGGGCTTCCTTACGGATGGTATTCATCGAAAGATCACTACCGGATGCCTGTTGAAACTCCTCGCGGATGTGGCCCATCGATTTGGTGCAATTCTTCCGAATTTCTCTGGCCAGCACCCGTCCGTGTCTAAGTCCCGGGTTTTTGGGTCTGCCGGATGAAGGCACATTCCGACAATAACCTCTCATCTTCCACTTGCCAACCACGTAAGCCACTGTCGATTTTGGGTACTTCAACTCGCTGGATATGTCACGTATGGATCGACCATTTCTGTGATACACGACGATTAAACCTTTCTCGAAATTAGAGAGCTCCGAACTGCGTGGCATCTTGCATGCGACTGGTTGCGTTGTTGTTTCCCACACGACATATAACGGCGGCGGCCGTGACGTGTATCAGGACCGCAGATATCGTTGATTGCAGGGGTGTCCAATTAGTTTTTGGTAGATAGTGTATATTAATTCAACAATCTCCTTTCAAGACAACAAGGACAGTACACAATTTTGGAAAGCGACTTTAAGTTGGTCACTCCTTCAAAATGAGTGAAGTTCCCTTAAAGTAAAAAAAACTATCGTTACGTTGAAAAAATAAATTTATGAATTATATGAAACTGACTTTTGTGAAAAATACCTCGCAATATTGTAAAATGAAAGAGAGAACTATTCGATTACACATTCTGCACAAAACAGACAGCTTCAAGCACACGCTCATGCATGGCAAATTAGTCCGGTCGGTATTGAGCTCCCCTCCCACGCTGACAGCCCTGGTTCGTTTTCACATAGATTAAAACGGGCGTTTTCCCGGTCTGTCGAAAAATTTTCCTCAGCGCAGTGATATAATTCAGGAGTTTCGTGATGGGGGAAAATAAAAAGTTGTAGCTTTGGAAAGTTGCAGTAATCCTTGCTTTTTATTATTTTTATGACTACTACTGCGAAATTGGCGGACAAGATTCGGCAAGCCATCAGTTACGTCACGTGGTGGTGGCTGCCACCACCGGCAAACTAGCGGACCACATTCTAGCCATCATTTTTGGCACGTGCTTGCAAGGCCGCTGAAGAGCCACTTGTGGCAGCTTCTGCCTGTGATGGATAACTGACGGCCCTGTTGTGGCATATGACTACTGCTAGGGGTGCGAACTGTTGGCCAGCTGTTGGCCTGAACTGCTGGCCCTTCTGTTGGCCGCCCGGATATTTTATAGACGGTTCGGACGCGGCAACATAGTGCTGTGCCAGCAAGACTGTTTTTGCTGGGAAGTGCTGTCCTTAAGCGCTGAAGGACATCGCGTGATGTCACCGACCTGAGAGGTTCCTTAGGGAAGCCAAAGTGTTTACGTCTGGATCATTTAACGTTGAATCAAAACTTTCATGGGTGTGATCAGTTATGCATCTGATAGAGAGTAAAAGTGACGTGGTAAGAGTGTATGTGTGAATTATACTTACTTGAAAAGCTAGCTGAATAACAGACCGTTGAAGTCTAAAAACAGGTTAAACGATATGTCCTCGGCTAGTGTTAGGTAAACTAGTCCGGTGTTATTAGTACTCCTATTTATTTATTTATCTGCTGCTATGTAGGAAATAGTAAATACTGTTGGACAGTTCCTGCTTCTTTTGTTTTCGTTCTACAATTCCTACCCGCGTGTTGATGGGGGTCGAGTGGAGCTGTAGCACTAGATGCTGTTCCTGAGCTTCGTTGTGTATTTGTTACGCTCTTGATGGGCTTTTTGCATTAAGCTGAAGTGAGAGCTTACTAATTCGAAAACTTTCTCTAACATATCGGCGTGTCTCTTTCCTACCATGTATTCTATCTCAAATCTCTTTGATCTCCATTTCTAAGGGATGTTTAAGACTAGGGACCAGACGCTCCCTACGAAAAATCCTCTAGGACATTATTCTCATTGTTCTGTTCTCACTATCACAATGTCACATAACTAGACATTATTCATTTGCCTACTGCTCACTATTAGAATATGACACAGGAATTATTTGTTTTGTGATGTGTAATATTTTTTTCTTCCGAATTTACGAATATACAGTACGACTTACGGTTTTGTAATTTTGCAAACGCCCGAGTGTTTCCGGATTCTGGAAAATCGTTCGACTGAACTCAGGTTTGATTTCCGGTTGAGACATAGGTGGTATACCGAATATAAAAAAAAGAATCGTCAATTTTGATCCTACGAACCCTTGCAGTGTTATGACATATTTTGATACATTTCTGCAAGGATCTACCAACATCTGAAGCAAAATTTGAAAAATATTAAAGTGGTAAATATGACTTGGAAAGAAAAGTTTTCCAGTTCTTTCGGAAATAACAAATTGATAACTTTTTAAACTTGCGTGTCCTTAAACTCGAAGAATCAGCTCCAGTACCGACGGAAGAAAAATACTTCATGTGGAAATAAGAGATTCCCAAGAGCCGTGATCACGTGAATACAGAGCACTTTCTTTCACTTTCTACGGAAATCCAATAAACCCCTTTTCAGCTGGACGTTTCACTGTGCCTATCATGTCCCCCAGAGGAAGTAAATATCGGATTGCTCCTTTTCTGTCTTTTGCTCTTCGTTTCATTGCTTCTGTCTTTAGAAATCCTTCTTTATCTTTCTGTAAATAACGGCTTCTCGAAGATATTGTTCCCTCTAAACATCTGAAGGTTTAAAAAAAGAAGGAAAGAAAACGAAACAAGAAAAACAAAAGAAAAATTCGTAAAGTATCAAACTGTGCTTTAGGTTGTGTTTTTTTTTTCTTAAAAAGGAAAAACTTTGGAAACAAAAGAAGACAATTTATATCAAGACTTGGTTCCTATAACAGAGTTTCATAATGAATGGATCTGATGTTACGACATTTTTGCAACGGTAAAAAGACATGGCATTCACAGTGCAACAATTTTAAAAAAGCACGTGAGGTGTGTTTTTGTCTGTAATGTTTTGGTGCCTAAACATATGGCGTCAATATTTTCATGTAACAACAGGCTGCATTCCGCACTGCTTTACTACTTTAACCAGCTCGAACGTATTAACTCGGTGTTAGCAAATGGGAACAAATCAGCTCGAACGAACGTACTCGCTGTCAAAGAGTTGGGCCGAACGTAGCTGGAACGAGTGAACTTGATTATCAGAAAACATTGCTTTCTCTATTTGCTTTGTTATTCAAAGCTAAGTAGGATTACGTAACCTTAAGTATTAAATAACCATTTAGGGGATGATTGACATTAATTCCATCTATCTGATTACCTGCTAAAGGAACAACAATATTGGCTGGTCTCATGCGGAATAGCCTTCACTCACTTCTAGCATGGATGAGGCGTAATCGGCCCAAACTCAGATGGCAGTTCGTGGTTTTTCCCTAATCGGACCACTTTTTGAAGATGTGGTGGACCGTGAGGCTTTTGGAATTTCCATGGTGGACCGTGAGAGTTCCAAAAGCCTTGCCGTTTCGGAAATGCCCTAACCCGTACGGGCTTTACAATTTGGCCCTCGTCAAACTCGAGCCTTTCCCACCTGAAGAGGAATGATTAACAGAGCTCAGGATTACTTGTTATTTATACCTTTCCGTGATCTTCACACACACGCCGTAATTTATCTGGGGTAGCTTTGTTTTGTACAAAAACGCGCTACTTGTATTATGTCTGCTCTTCGGGAAGTATGTATATGTACCGATGAGTCATTGCATTATGATCACCTACCTAATAAGCTGTGGGACCCCTTTTAGCCGGCAAAACAGCGGCCACCAGGCGAAGTATGGATTCGATGAGGTGGCGGGCGATATCTGGTCGTAATGTCAACATCAGTTCCTCCAGTTTTCGTACATTTCGGGGTGGTGGTGATTAGTCATGATTTTGCCAAGAATGGGTGAACTTGCACCGTAACGATGTTCAGATACCTGACAACTGTCAAGGATTGTGCTATTTGGATAATGGGGCCTAAAGTGTTCCAAGAAAATATCGCCCACAGCATAACATCACCGCCGCCGGCCTGTTTCTGCCCAACAGTAGATCCAGGTGCCATAGCCTCGGTTGGTAATCTGCGTATCCGCGCTATGCAATTTACGTGATTCGCCAGGAACGTTGATTCGTCAGACAAGGCTACTTTCTTTCAATCATCGTGGGTCCCATCTCGATGATCTTGATCCTATTTAATGCGTTGTTGGCGATGACGTGCAGTGAGCACGGGGACCCGGATGGTTCTGAGGCTACGCAGGCCCATGCGCCGAAAGTTGCAAATAACTGTATACTCTGACACATTGCCATGATCAACACTGTTGTAGCTGCGGGTGATTTGTCGCACTGAGGCCCTGCAGTAGCTGTGAACAATACGCGATATATAATAGTCTACGATAGTCTGCGCTCCCTTCTGGCATCAATGAGGTGCGGACGACAAACGGCTTGACGGCGATTCGTCCTATGGCCATCGGTGCATCATTTTTTATACGTATTTATTACAGCGCCACGTGAACAACGCACAAGCCACGCCGTTTCCGAGAACCTAGTTCCTAGGCGTCGTGCCATCACAAAATATGTCCTTTAACATACTCCGACAAGTCAAGCATCTTTTCCCATTCTGACTCCGAACACTCTACTAACCGAAAGCCGGTCCTCGGGTTGTATATATACTGCTCTGTGAGCTTCACCTGCGCCACCATTCGGTCTCCAGGCGCGCTCATCTTTCTAGGCGGGGGGTGGTCATTATGGAAGGGCCCACCGGTGTATAATAAATACACTCACTGACATAGAAATGTGTGCACCAAGAAGGAAGCATCGGATTGAACTGAAATTTTATGGACGTAGTGATACATACGAATGATACACATGGTGGCAAAAACAGAGCTGCAGGACAATTAGAAAGGGATATGTGGCCCGCACTTCGGTTATCTTTAATAGCTCTTCGCACCATCTCGTACGGCGATACATGTTGCAATACAGTCCGGCATGGAGACGAATAGACGCCGGATGTGGTCCTGCGACAGACTGGCCCACACGTGTTGAACGGTGTGCTCCAAATCGCGGATAGTGTTCCACGGCGTCAGCTGGCGTTTCAACTGTCCCACACATGTTCGATAGGGGCATGTCCAGCGAGCGGGCAGGCCATGGAAGTGTCTCAACATGGCGTAGGCAGTCATGCGCAACCAGAGCCGTGTGCGGGCGGGCATTACCCTGCTAGTATAGCACACCTGGAATCCCTGCCAAGAATGGGAGCACATGGGACCCTAAGATCTTATCCACATACAGCTGACCCATCAAAGATTCACGTACCTCTACTAGAGCTGATCGGCCATCGTAGGTAATGGTTCTCCAGACCATAATGCCTGCAGTGGTGGAGGTATGGCGCTTGATATAGAGGTTGGGATTGTGCCGTTGACCCGGGGATCTACACACCCGGAAGCGATGGTCATCCGTCCCCAAAACGAAGCGGCACTCATCGCTAAACACCACACGTCTCCAGTATATGGCGTTCCACGTCGCACTGGCCTCGCACCACTGCAAGCGGAGCCGGAGATGTTCCGGTGTTAACGGAAGTACACGTAAGAGGCGCTGGGATCGCTGATTCGCTTCCGTGAGGCTTCGGGAAATGGTTCATGGTTACTCACGAATCGCTGCATCTGCCTGTATAGTGGACTTGGTCCCCGTGGGATCCGTCGATCCTTTCTACCGGTGGTCCTCCTGATCCGTCCGGCGCCGCTCCGATGTGTGGCAATGCCATCACGTGTCCACTGCTTCGAATACAGTCGGACGGTATGGTCAGAACGATCTACGTGTCATGGCTATACGGCAAACTGACAACCCTACGGTCTTCAGCCCGATGATCACGCTTCTTCCAAAGTCCGTAAGTTGCCTAAATCGACGTCACGGACGTCTACCTTGCATTCTTGTCACTTAGTGCTCTTTCTTGCGTTAGCCGGTGCTTTTCGCTTTCATAGGGCATCGACTACACGCCTGTTTATAAGGCTGCCAGTTCGTGCTTGCAGCTACACCACAGGGTCTGCGGCCATGCACAATCGCATCAAATATGGGTCATTTGCATACCAGCACGCACTCTAGCTATTTGCACATTTTCGGGGTTGTAGCATGTTTTCTTCTAGGTGTGAAAATTTTATTGTCCGTGAATGTATATGTATGCATACCATGCTTCATCCTGTTATTATTATTTGGAAAGTTTTCATTATAAAGAAACTGTAAAGCCTGCTAATAACGATGAGTTTGGGACCGGCAGAAATCCTAGCTAAATCTATTTTGCTTTGAAAAATCCCACAATGTAGCAATGCGCATGAATGAAAAAATGCATATATGAACGCTGAAGCAGACAGAATGTGCAGTTGTTTTTAAAAATGAATCTAATATTTATTTTGTCATTATGTGCCTGCAATTTAAAGAAAAGTTGGTGATTTTACACACAGTGAGTGGCTGGTGTATACGACGGAGGTCAAAATTATCTCCTTTTCGTTTTCTTCTCTCGTGTCAAAAGTTTCTGACAACTTAAAAACCGTCGGCGAGAAATCCCTCTTTGTTTTGAGTGAATTCTATCCGCCCTGATTTTGCCTAGGAGTAAGTCTTCTGTTTTCAACTCTGCAAACGCGATACTCTTCGCAAACCCCAAAACCTTAGATTGGATGGCGTAGAGGGTCTCTTGAACAATTCGCTTGTTGTGATTTGACGTACTCCATCCAGATTCCTTTCTTAACAACACTCTTCCACTACCACACAAGGATTCTTTTTGCTGTGTTGCAGTTTCGTCCTGAATGCCATCATTTATATTCTCCCATTCTAGAACAATGCGGAGCAGATTTCCTCTTCCTCTTTAAATATGGGATTTCATTAAGATTTATTACTTTGCTTGTTAAATGTGTTCGTCTTAGTTTTTATCTCCCTTGTTAAATCCTGGCACAGTGTTAACTTTTGTTTGTTAAAAACAATCAAATTAGCATTTTACGAAACAAAACTTCCGGTTTTACTCGTTAAATCCGAAGTTTCGTTAAATAAATTTTCGTTGCAAACGGGTGCAACTGTATTTTATTTGAGAGCAAAACGAAGAAACCTTGAGCAGAGTGTCATTACGTCTAAGACTTCATCTGAATGCTCTGAAAGGAAAGTCAGACCAATTTAGCCATTTCTGATCAATTTTGCTCTTCTAAAATGATTTAGCCCCCTTCATCATCCAAGAGCCTCATTTGTTTGCCGTTGGACGGGGAGCTAACTTATAACTTTTACCAGCTTCCACATATCTTGGTAGAATTCCTGTTCATTGACAACATAATCTTTAGTAATGTCGGTTGACGTTAATATTTCTGGCGACTACTCCCGTTTACATTTCTCACACCATATAAGATGCTCTAACTCTACTCTGTTATGAAACACAGATCTTCAAAATAAAATTCTAAGTGATGCCGTAATTCCACAGATACTTTAGCGTACCTATTACAAAAAGTCTGTGATCTTGTACAAATAGGGAAAGAAGCGGAGTCAGCATACATAAAAAGCGTGATGATCTAAAAAAGGTTTTAGCGTGAAGGCCGAATTATCGCATGTATGCCGTTTGGCATACATTCCACAAGGTTTCGGAGTGCATTCGTGTCTACATCATACTGGGCTTCCACCAGGCACTCTTTTAAGTAGCTGAGGTTTCACGGGTCTATTTTGCTCCCAGATCTGTTTTTGTAACATGTTGCATACATTCTCAATGGGGTTAAAATACTGGTGTTGTAATTTCCAGGGAAGATGGTGGAAGTTGCTGCCATGCGCGCTGAACAACTGCTGAATGCATCTTGTGTGATGGACAGCAGCATTGTCGTCCACGATACAGCCGTCACCTGCTGAATGGAACTTAAACTTTGCAGGATACACTTGATCTGCAACGATGTTCATATAACCCTTGGAGAACACTCGACCTTCTAACAATATCAGGAGGCCCGTTCAGTACCAACAGAAGGTTTCCCACACCAAGACGACATACCGCGAGCCTTGAGTTGTGTTTACAAGTCAAACTGGGTCTATTGCCTCATGGCGTCCCCCCTCCCCACAAAACTCTCTGCCTAAAGTTAGTACAGAACAAGATGTACCGCAACTCGTCGGACCACATCCAGTGTTTCTGTGTCCAGTTACGGTGATCCAGGCACCACTAGAAACGGACTTTCCTGATTTATTTTTTTTTTTGCAGAAACTGGTTTCCAAGCATCTTACTGTTAATACAGATCCTCTTCAATTCCCTGCTCATAGTTCACTTACATATGGGTCGGAAACCGCCTTCGTTAAATGCTTCGGTCAATTTCTGCATACATGAAGTCCTGTTTCTCAATAGAAGTATTCTCAGACGCCGTCGCGCCATATGAAGAAGCAAAGGAGATTATTCTTCTACTGATTAAAGGCTCTAGCTATATCATCTTTTGAGAAATCGGTCATCTCTGCTATTTCCAAAATTGCCCCTCCAGCCAGAGAGACCCCACAATAAGCCCTTCATCGAACTCCGAAAGATCCTTTGTTTTACCCATTGTGATCAACACTACTGACGAGCAACTGTCTTAAGGGGGAGCCAAAGCAGCCTCCTGCTCATAGATGGCCCTGAAAATTGCGCTGTCCCCTCACGGGGATAACTGGTACACCAGTTATTTTGGGAGTGGCGGCCTCTCGGCCCGAGCTGAACTTGTGACGAAACATCTTGCTTTTTCGTCTTTGTGGCGTAAAAGTAGTTTTGACCTTTACGCTAACTTAAAATATCAACATACTAATTTATTGTTCCTAAATGAAACAAACCTTAACGGCCAGACAAAATATATAACCAGAAGTCCACTTACGGAAACAGTCCTTTATTCGGAATGGAATCACAACACTCTCCACACATTTATCTCAACACTGTTCAATTCTTTCGTACAGCACTTTCTAAACAACGCTCATCATAATCGCTCACAATAATAGCTCTCAATAATCGCTCTTATCGACACACCTCAATAATCGCTCTCAATAATATCAACACCTCTCTCATACAACAGATCAGTAGTCGCTTTTTATCTCGTGTTCTTATCTTACTACATGCATACGTCACGTGCATTCCACCTCAATTGTGTTGCCAAACGTATTCATTTGAAGGAAAATATATTTCGTTAAGCGGGAAGAATACTGAGAATAAACTCAAGAATTACATAGGGAAAGAAACTAAAAAAGGAAAGTTAATCTAGAATATACGTCACATCTTGTACGATAACATCACCGAAGGGACAGCTGTTCATCCAGCTGCTGGGGGATGGGGACCCCACGACCCGAGCCGACATGTACTTTTTGATGATTTTCCCATTTTTGTGTTTTCGTTGTTCTCTTGACACGCACCCGCCTCAGTGGTAGGTAGCTGAGGTTGTGATTATGCGCCAGCTCTGGATTTTAGTTTCTCTTTTTTTATCCTGTCGTCTCCATTTTCTGTTCCCTTCTTTGTTTTTCCGAGCTGGTTAGCTAGACCTACCTGCACGTTTGCCGTATGCGGTGACCCGTGAGGTGGAAAAGGGGATGCTGGAGGCTCAGGTCTCTGGAGGCCAGGGTGTTGTTGTTACCAGTCACCAACACCCCTATTTGCCCCCTGCTTCACCCTAAATGGGCGGCTAGGGACTAACCCACTCCTAGTCAATGAGGTCTGTGGCCGAGGGGAGTCCAGACCTCTAACGGCTTGTCGTTTCGTACGACAGGGTTAGTCTGGGGATAGGGTGGGCATGCCAAAGAGGTGTTCTCCAGGCTCCGGCTCTCCCTCTTTGGGCTCAATTGTGGGTGGGGTAGTCGGCGGACGAATTCTTAATATTTCTCTATGGATGAAAATAAACTTTCCTAAGATCCTAAAGTCAAACGACCTATTGAGGAAGGCTCAGCTCCTTCTGCCAAGAAACATGTCTCTGATACTACGAATGCTCGTTGATTTTTTTTTTTACTCATTGGACTCTTCAAAGCCTTTGAGTGCGAAAAGTCCATTTTGGATTAATAAAGCTCTTCAATCCATTGCAAGCTCTCAAAAAAGCGTAAAGATACTCCAGTCTGGAGATCTTCTTGTAGAGATGTACACTGTGGGCTACAGTTCCACATTTCTTAACACCACCATACTGCTTGAGAGTCCGGTCAAAATAACACCTCATGGATACCTAAATTCATCTCGAGGTGTTGCATCCTCTCGGGACCTCATTGAATGTTCCGAGGAGGAACGACTTGAAGAACTGAAGAGTTAACACGTTACGCGTGTGCGGCGTATTCTTTTCAGGCGGAATGAGCTGTCCGTCCTGTCCAGCGACATCATTTTAACATTCGACAGCCCTTCCCTCCCTACGTCCATAAAGGCAAGGTATCTTCATTTTCAGGTACATCCGTATATCCCTAACCCGTTGGTATGTTTTAGGTGTCAGTCGTACGGCCGTTCTAAGCAGTCGTGAAAGAGCACTACTAGGTGTGGACGCTGTGGTGCCACAGACCATCATTTACCAGAATGTGTGGCCGAGGCCGAGTTTTGTGTGAATTGTAAAGGTTCACACTCAGCATCAGCCAAAGATTGTCCCAAGTGGAAGGTGGAGAAAGAAATCCAAAGGCTGAAAACGGTGGAGAATATTTCCTATCCTGAGGTCAGAAGAAGAATAGTTCCTGTTTCATCTGATCAGGGATCATATGCATCAATGGTGGTTGCCAAATCTACAGTTGTCATTCAAACCAACATTCAGATCCCTCCCTAATGTCCCTACAAGCTGGACGCTATCATCGCAGCTGGGCTGGAGGCTACAGTTGCCATTCAAACCGACATTCAGATCCCTCCTAAATATTCCTACAAGCTGGCCGATATCGTCGCAGCTGGGCTGGAGGCACCCCAGTCTTGAGCTAGGGGTCTGAAAGCGGCATCCACCACTTCGCCGAAGCATACTCACCTTACCACCAGCAAGGGAACTCAGGCCACTTCTTCTGGCAAAAACACCAAGTCAAGGATAACAAGAAGAGTGGTTCTTCACCAAAATCTCAGCAAACTACTCAATGGCGAGAGAATCTCGTTAAGACACTTGGGAAAAAACATGCTCCTATCTTGGCCCATGGTCACACACACCCAAATCTGGGGGAACATTCGTCAGAGGAGATGGATGCTGACCTCGTTTGAGCAGTCAGTAAAATTAATTTCATTTCCTTTTTCATCTCACTTTTAACCATCCTTCAGTGGAATTGTCGAGGTTTTCGGACAAGAGTTGATGACGTGAAATATCTGCTTTCGTTATACTCTCCGGTGTGCCTTTGTCTACATGAGACAAAATTTAAAGCATTAGATCTGCTTTTAGTTCGAGGTTACAGTGCATTTCGGACAGATAACGTATCGAGGGAGATAGCCTGTGGGGGAGTCGCTATTCTTATCCCTCACAGAGTTTCGGTCTCTTCCGTTGCGGTATCCACAACTGTGCAGGCTGTGGTGGTTCGCATTTCTGTGTCTGTACCTCTTACTGTCTGCAGTGTCTATTTGCCGCCGGATGAGGATTTGAGTGTGTCTGTTCTGGAGAGCGTGATTCATCAGCTGCCTTCACCCTTTCTTTTACTGGGTGACTTCAATGCCCATCATCCTTTGCGGGGTAGTGTCAGCATCAGCACGAGAGGTCGTCGCATAGAGTCTCTTCTATCCTCGGCATCTTTGTGCCTTTTTAACACCGGTGCTGATACGTACTTCCATGAAACGCAGACAAGATCCTTCAGTGCGATCGATTTGACCTTGGGATCACCATCGATTGTTGCTGCCTGGTATTGGACGGTGTGTAACGCCCTCCACGAGAGCCACCATTTCCCAATTGTGCTTTCACATACTGTGAAAATTTATCATCTGCTACCCAGCCACCCACCTCGATGGAGGCTGGATTGTGCCAGATGGGAGGTCTTTACATCGTCCGCAGTGATATCTTCTGCCATGGCGACTCAAGGTTAATTCCACGCAGCTGTTCTTGAAGTCACAAATTGCATTATTCAGGCGGATGATATTTCTATACCAAAAACATCTACGACGCTCCCCAGAAGTCCAAACCTTGGTGGAACCCTGAATGCGCAGCGGCTAGGAGAGCTCAACATAAGGTCAGGTCTAAGTTTCGGCGTTTTCCAACTGATGCCAATCTCGTTGCATTTAAACAGTTCGAAAAGTGTGTGGCACAGGATTCGTAAGATCCGGGGTAACTACACTTCTCACCAGATTTCTATTCTCGAGAGTAACGGCTGTCATATGCTCAAGTTGGGGAGATTGCGGATTGTTTGGGGGAGGCGTTTGCCTCCGTGTCGAGTAATCTGGCGTATCCTTCCTCCTTTCGAAGGATTAAATCCACTGCGGAACGCCAGAGAATATCATTTGCGCCTTTTAACGACACTATTTATAACTCCCCTTTCAGCTTGCTTGAACTACGGGTGGCTCTGCATCGGTCCGGCGCTACATCTGTCGGTCTCGATGGTATCCACTATGACATGCTCTGTCATCTCTCGCAGTCGTCTCTCGAAAATATTTCACTCCTCTTCAATCGCATTTGGTTGGAGCACAGTTCCCGGAATCTTGACGAAAAGCTTTTTGTTCTACCTTTTCTCAAGCCTGGCAAGGATCCTATGTCTCTCTCTAGTTTTCGTTCAATTGCTCTCACTAGCAGTCTGTGTAAAGTTCTCGACCGCATGGTTAATTCCCGGTTAATTCATTTTTAGAACAAAATTACGTACTTTCACCATCACAAAGCGGCTTTCGCAGTCATCGTTCACCGCACGATCATTTCCTGCACCTTGAGATATCTGTGCGTGAGGCGTTCGTGCGTAGGCAGCACCTGGTGTCTATTTTCTTTGATATTTGTAACGTACCAGGAGATGTGACGTACCTGCCAGAAGGACGCACACGACATAAAGGCAGATAGAAATCAGAATAAAACGTCCGCGTAGCTCAATTGGTAGAGTGACTTATTCCGGAAAGAGGGGATCCGGGTTCGAGCGCCGGCGCGGATAAAAATGACGGAGAAATTTACTTCGTTATAATGGCACCCGAGCTATCCGGATGACCCGACCGTTCAAAATCTCGCAATGGTGTGATGTTATTTCCTTACCACGAGATAGGAAAAATAAGAGAAGCCCTTCTCCAGCACTTCGAAAAAAAGAAAACTAAAAAAATAAAAAATAAGGGGGAGATGATGTAACGTACCAGGAGATGTGACGTACCTGCCAGAAGGATGCACACGACATAAAGGCAGATAGAAATAAGAATAAAACGTCCACGTAGCTCAATTGGTAGAGTGACTTATTCCGGAATGAGGGGATCCGGGTTCGAGCCCCGGCGCGGATAAAAATGACGGAAAAATTTACTTCGTTATATATTGAAAACGCCTATGATCGAGCGTGGCGACACGGTATTATCCGTGACCTCCACGCATGCGGATTGCGAGGAAATCTTCCGACATTCATCGTTAATTTTCTTCGCAATCGGGTGTTCCCGGTGCGCCTGGGTAAGACGCTCTTGGCACCGTTCCATCAGGAACAAAGTGTTTCTCAAGGTTGCATTTTATCTGTCACATTATTCATCCTCCGAATTTATTGTCTTTTCACAAATTTTCCTCCTGCGTTTTCGGCTACTGTTTATGTTGATGACATGCACATATTCTGCTCGTCATCAAGCATGAATTTTATTGAAAGGCAGTTGCAGTCTGGGATTAACCAGATCTTTAAGGCGGCGAATAGCAATGGTTTCGTTCTTTATCCCGACAAGACAGCGTGTGTCTAGTTCTGCCGGAGGCGTGGCCTCCATCTTGACCCAGGGCTGTATTTAGACCGCGAAGCCATACTAGTTTTGCCAGAGACCAAGTTCCTTGGACTGACCGTCGACCGTGCGTCACTTGTCACTTTTTGGAGAGAGTGCGTACGTTCGGCGACTCAAGATTTCCTGTCTGCGTTCTTTGTCTATTCTAAAGATCCTTTCGAGGGTTTCGTGGGGTGCAGACAGGATCTCCTTGTGTCGTATTTACCATTCACTAATACAGTCAAAACTGGATTATGGTTGTATCGTGTATGGTTCTGCGCGTCTTTCCGTTCTCCGGCCTTTAGATACTGTTCACCATCAAGCGCTGCATCTTTGTACGGGAGCATTTCGAACATCTCCTATTCCCAGCCTTTCTGCTGACGCGAACTAACCATCTTTTGAATTACGCCGTCTGTAGCTGTCTGTTCAATTTTACTTGAAACTTCGATTTCTTCCAGACCATCCTTTGTACCATGCGGTTTTCCGTCCTCAGCATTCTCGTTTATTTGAGAACCGGCTCTCGTGCATTCCAACCTTCGGTCTTCGTATGGCGGCCGTAGCTCGTGATGCAGGGCTCGACTTGTCACTTGTTGGAGAGACCAGGGTCTTTGGGGATCCTCCATGGCACCCACTTGGTGTCATGGTTGATACCACTTTTACATCTTTAGATAAATCCTCAACCCCTTCGTCAGTGTAACAGCAGCTCTTCGCTGAGCACTGTTCCCTCAATTCAGAATACACTCCCATTTTCACTGATGGCTCCAAGATGCATGGAGTCGTTGGATCTGCGACTGTCTGTGTAGATGACGTCTCTGTAGCGCGGATCCCAGCTGAGGCCACGGTGTTTTGGGCGGAGATGCATGCTGTCTATTTCGCTCTTCTCCATGTTCAGTTCAGTTCTCATCATCGTGCTATGGTCTATACGGATTCCTTAATTGTCTTGCAGTCTTTGTCATCTGCGGATTGCCGTGACCATCCTTTCCTCTTGGATGTGAGACGGTTGCTTCGTCGTTTGCTTGAGGCCGGTTTTCAGGTTCAGTTTTGCTGGATTCCTGGGCATGTTGGAATCTCGGGTAACGAGTGTGCTGGTGCGGCTGCTAGATCTGCTTCCTCTTTGGCCGTCACATCCTTGCCACTTTTTCACCTGGATTTCCACTTTCCTGTTGAGGATCATATCAAGCGAACGTGGCAGGGTCTGTGGGACCAACAGGTGGAAAATAAACTGCAGCATGTAGCTTATTAAACCTATTCTTGAAATCTGGAAATCCTCACATCGTCGGAACCATAGGGAGAAAGTGGTGCTTGCGCATCTCCGCATTGGGCATTGTCGTTTCCCTCACCGCCTTTTGCTGTGTGGCGACACTGCGCCGATGTGTGGGACGTGCAATTGAAGACTCACCGTCACTCATCTTCTGTGTAGCTCGGTTCGTATTCGTGATGTGCGTTTTCACTGCTTTCGTTCTCATTTGTTGACCGAGGACGCCGCTACGCTGCAGCGGCTCCTAAACGACCACTGCGATTTGTCGCTGTCTCCTCATTTTTTAAACAAATTGCCTTTTTTAAACGTAACTAGATTTCAGCCTTTCCATCATTCTCATTTTTAAGTTTTCCTTAATCAGCCAGATTTTAATCATTGTACCATATTTTTAATACTATTTGTTTAATTGTCTTGTGTTTGGCGCTCTTTGACCAAACACGGCCCTTGCGCCACAAAAGTAATTGAATTTCGTGAGGTCTTTCCCTTATCAGATAGTGATTTCTGAAAAAAGCTTCTGTCAGCATTTTAGATTTCCAGTATCTGATTTCTGATTTACATAGGTTTGCGGGTTAAAAGCCAATGAACTGTAATGTAAGTGATTTCAATAATTACTGACATCATAAACAAAAAGTCTATAATAGTTATTATTGTTTGTACGGAAACTTTTAATATTCAAGGAAGAAGGTAAGAAATTCCACCTTTCCAGTACTTGACATACGTAGAGCTTCACCTATTAACAATATGCAACACTAGTCCAACCCGCGGAAATTATTTCCTATAATTTATTTCTCAAATTGGCAAGTCACCGTTCAGTGTCTTCTTCATTCGTGTGCCAATTTTCACGAATCAGGAAGCATATCTTCTATATGAACTTATATAATTCAGTTTTGACCATTTAACTTGACGTTCACTTTAAACAGTATCCTAAATTACCTTTCGGACCACCTATTTCTCATGTATGCTGCGTAAGTGACATTTATGGACGACTGCACGAATGTTTTTAATTCAGTGGTCGGTGTGTGTATATTTAAATTCAGTTGTAATAACTACAGCTAATCAAATTAACCTATACATTATTAACAAACAATTATACCGCAAAAATAACATATTTCGAAGTGACTGTATGAAAACAACACCAAAAACATACCACAGGTGAGAAATTTGAGGAGGATTTCGGAAATTAGGTTCCTTCCCTTCTTTAAGTTCCTGGCTAAAGAAACTACGAAAAAGTAAAAGCAGAAGAGCTATTTATCAATTCTCAGTCTCAACAACGATGAAAATTTTCTCACGACAGTAAATCAAACAAATATGGCTGTAGCGTCTGCGCACATAATGATTCTAAAGCTAAGAGCATGTGTGAAGATTTAAAAATTAGAATTATTGTTTCTCCACAAAATACAAAAACAAACAAGTTAGTAAAATCATGCAATGCATTGAATATGATATGCATTCCAACATACCAGAAATCACTACTCAAGTTATGAGGATAATGGCTGTGGAATAAATCTCCCTCCTGTGCCCTGACCTTTGTTGCCATTTCGATGATATTCAACAGAACCGGTTCAGTATACCTCCGAAATAACATAATAAAGTTTTGTCTTTCAGAATCGCTTTATTGTACAACTAGGAGTATACAATAAAATAGGGCATAAAAACGTGAGCAAAGGACATACGACACTCGGACAAAATCACAGGCAATAAACATAGGGCATACATGGGGAGAACTAAAGATAACGAAATAGATATCGTGGGCACTTTATAACGAAGTAAATTTCTCCGTCATTTTTGGTCTACGCCGGGATTCGAACCCGAGGCCGCTTATTCCGGAACAAGTCGCTCTACCAACTGAGCTACGCAGACATTTGTTCTGATTGCTATGTGCCTTTATGTCGTGTGCGTCCTGCTGGCAGGTACGTCACATCTCCCCCCCGAAAGAGGGCCGGGGGCATGGCCCACGGGTCAGCCGTGACCATGAATCGTTGCAGGCAGCCATCCACTGTAGAACGTGCACTTGAGAACTCCCAGTCAATCTGCTGTGTGGAATGCAACATCACACATTTCTATTTTTCGAAGCGCTGGAGAAGGAATTCTCTGATTTTTCCTATCTCGCGGTGTGGAAAGAACATCACACCAATGCGAGATTTTGAACGGCCGGGTCATCCGGATAGTTCGGGCGCCATTATAACGAAGTAAATTTCTCCGTCATTTTTGGTCTACGCCGGGATTCGAACCCGAGGCCGCTTATTCCGGAACAAGTCGCTCTACCAACTGAGCTACGCAGACATTTGTTCTGATTGCTATGTGCCTTTATGTCGTGTGCGTCCTGCTGGCAGGTACGTCACAACTTGTATTATAAAATACTAAGTGTATACAATAACACCAGGGCTGAGAACAGGAGCTAATATCAAGGCAATAGCACGGAGAAGTCACAGACAATTGCGTGAGCATTCATGGGAAAAGAAGCATACATAATGAACGCGTGGGCTCGCAGGCCACTCTCAAGAAACGAGGGCGAACAAGAAAACAATAGGAAAGCACGAGGAATTATACACTAAATGGTACATATGAATGCAAGACAAACAATAAGAGTATACATAATTCGGGAACATACATACTACAGGTGATGTCACTATAGTAAACGAAGAAGTATGAGCAAAATCGATAAACCAATATAGTATATACAAAACCGGGCGATACACAGGTATAACATGGAGTATGCACAGAGTAAGGAGAAACATGAGAACATGGGCACTCATAGTACAGGGCCAGCAGAATACAACAAGTACATAGTGAGCGAAGGCCATAGCATGGGATTATAACACTATAACAGGAATAACATGAAGTATGCATAAGTTAAGGAAGATACAATACAACGTGGGCACGCAGGCGATACTCGTAGAACAGGAGCAACACAATACAACAAGATAATAAACACGATGAATAATAAACGTAAAGTTCAAATGATGGGTGTAGGACAAATACGAAAACTTGAACGATAGTACATAGAACGCCTAGGCAGGAGCAAAGTCAGACTAATAGTAAAGGTCGGACGAATGTAATTCTTCCCAAAGAGTGAAGGCGTCAATGAAGTCATCATCATTGGCAAAGTCTTGTGGAAATGGCTGTGGTGGAAGTGGAGAACATGGTACAGACACAACAGGAACCGCTGAAGAAACTCTGATTTTGGCACGACGTTTCCGCGTGCGCTGAGAGGAGCGACGTGCACGTTTCTTTGGAATAGTCCCTGTTAAGGGCGCCGAAATAGAGGGCTGAGATGGAAGACAACAGATCGAGCAGAGATGAAGATTGTAGAACAACAGAGGACGTAGTTGGTGCAACAATGGGACTCGGAGACGGTTGAATGGAGACGGAAATAGGCACGGACGGAGCTGCAGATGCAGTCGACGAAGGCGTGACAGAGGGCTTGGAGGACGGACGCAGATGATCAAATCGCCGAGCCATCGACGAGTCCCTATCTGCCGTGTACGAGAGTATAACGAAATAAATGTCTCCGTCATTTCTGTCCACGCCAGGATTCGAACCCGGATCCCCTCATTCCGGAATAAGTCACTCTACCAATTGAGCTACCCGGACGTTTGTTCTGACTACTATCTGCCTTTATGTCGTGTGCGTCCTGCTGGCAGGTACGTCACAGGAGGTTGAAGTACGATCTGGCAGAACACCAGGAGTCTAGAGCATTGTTATAAGGGATTCGAGAGCTACAATTCTCACGAAATGGTACAGGGATCTTAATTAAGGTGAGATAATGGAGAGCTTTTTTGATATCAGCAGGAGCGGTCTCATGGGGGGGCTTATCACAAAGAAGTTGACACTCGAAAGCAGAAAGATGTGCTGAGTAGTTTGGAGGCAGAGAAGAGTCCGAGTACTTTGTAGGATCAGAACTTGAGTCCGTAGCTGAAGAAGTGTCCGAGGAAACTGTGGAAGAAGCAGTTGAAGAATGTTTCGAAGAACCGGCGGCGCAAGAAGACAAGCCGGGCAATGATGAATGTACTAGTGTGCCGTTAAGAGATGCGGAGATGATGGGTGAAGAACCAGAGGCTGGTAACGACGGGTCAGAAGAGCAGTGAGAAGGAACAACGGCCGAAGCCAAGTCGGGGCCGACGGTGATCTCTTCCGTACTCGGAGGAGGGGAGACCACCGATGTGCTCTCACCAGAGTGGGAAGAGTCCAGTTGCGATTGCAGAAGAAACGCCTCGGAGTTCCCAAGGAGCACAGTGGATATCGTAGCAGCTGAAGATGAAGCAGGCATTGTAGAATAATCCCGGTGCAAAACGGTGGAGGAACCAGGCGGAGGCAACGAACTGGAATAATCTTGGAGCGGTGCAAGAAAGGAGCAGGTAGAGACGGCAAACTGTTGAACTAAGAAAGAGCTGATGAGTCTGGAGGAAACACAGTGGTGGTAGATGGGTAGGCCAGAGGAACAGTATTCACAGAGTAAATAGGTGTACCCGAACTGGAAAGCAGCGGTTGAGGGAAAGAAGCTGGGTATGATGAGAGTAAGGAAGAATTTGTCGAAGTGCTGAAGTACAAGGTCACAGAGAGTGGAGAGTGTGACACAGGTGGATGGAACAACCCACCTGGTACACAGGTTAAAGTACATGCAGTGGAATCAAACAATAAAGGTGCAGACTGAAAAGGCTTAGCAGATGACGTAGTGAGAGCAGAAGAGCCAAGAGGTGCAGGTGATAATGTAGCGTTTTTAGCTGGGCAAGAAGCACGGAGATGAGTAGGTGATTTACATATGAAGCAATGAAGAGCAGTATAAACATTCACAGCACGAATATGTCTACCACAGAATACTTGGAATGTGGTAGGACAGGAATTAATCTAAGCTTCGTCCGGAAACATGACGAGAGCCTGTCGTCGGAAACTAAGATAAGGACGAGCTCCTTACTCGTTCAATGCGGCAGGTAAGGTACGAATTGGACCAATAACAAGTCCACTATGAGAAAGAAAACCAAGGAGGACATAATCAGAAATTTCCGGTGGAACAGGACACATGCTTACAAGGATAGTGCACTGTGCGAAAGGAATGGCGAACAGACTTTGATCACCAACAAAGATGGGAGAAGACATACCTCGTGCAACATGAGCGGTAGAGGAAAAATAAATATGCAACATGTGTAATGGCATCTGGAGGAACAAGTTCATGCAGAGCTGATGTGTACACAGTAAGTTTTGTATTAGGGAGGGCAACATATTTCACCCCCAAAGCTAAAGAGGCTAGTAGAGACTTACCTCGGGGCGAAGATTCAGGAAGATGAAGAGTAAGAGTCAAATTCTGACGAAAAACAAGGAAGTTCAGGCATGACGGCAAAAGCGTTGAATGTGTGATAGTGGGGGCCGACAATGAGTGCTGAAGTTTATCTTGAAGCAGCACATCTGGTGGAGGCGTCAGTGGTGGAAGATATTCTGTTGATATTGCACAAGCCATGAGCGGTGGTAGAATGCACAATTGCTAGGAAGACAAATGGGGAAGGCACAACGAACAGGTGAACGAAGGCTGAGCGACAAACGGTGATGACACAAGTCGAACTGCAAGAGCGTTGTCACATCTGTGAGACTATGACGTCACTGGAGGACCCCTAAGGGAAGACGACGTCACCGGAGGACCACTAATGGAAGATGACGTAACCGGGAGAAGGGTAGATAAGCTCAGGAACACAAGCACAGAAGGCAACGTATAGGAACGCTGATGGAGAATAGAAGACAGTCAATGCGAGTCACGATATCCAGATGGTAAACAAACCCACCGAGATTAAATATGAAGGAATATCGCTGTAATCCTCACTTACCGCTGCGGAAACGTAACTGGGAAGATTGCTGACAGCTTATTACGTGAACGAGGTGCACAGGAAAGGAACAGAAGGCACTGGAACGTGTACACAGGGAGCACCCTTCAGAACGTAGAAGGGCGTGGTCAGCAGGTAATATTACTATGAAAATCAAGTAAATATGAACAGCCCGGCTAGGAAAGGTGGTGAGAAAGATAGCACATACCCTTATGCATGGTTGGAGAGCAAAATTCGGGAGCAACAGGCACTTTTACCGAACATACTGAGCAAAATGTGAAGAGCTCGAGAGGGCACGTCCAACGACAGTTTTGTCGCAATCGAAGCATTTTTACGTAAGTTATGATGCATAAGGGCTATGGAATAGATCCCGTTCCTGTGTCTTAACCTTTGACCCCTTTTCGCCAATTTTCAACAGGATTCGTCCCCAGGCAGGCCCCTACAACATACTAACATTTCATCCAAATCGAAAGCATTTTTACGTAAGTTATGACGCATAATCGCGATGGAAGTGATTCAGCTCCTACGTCCTGATCTTTGGTTACATTTTGCTCATTTTCAATAGGGTGTGTCCCCAGGTGGTACCCTACCATATACTAAAATTACATCTAAATTGAACCTTTTTTACTTTAGTTATGAAGCATAAGAGCAATGGAATTGATCCCGCTACTATGTTCTGACCTCTGAACTCATTTCGTTCACTTTCAATAGGGTTCCTTCCCAGATGTTCCCCTACTACATACTAAAATTTCATCGAAATCGAACGAATTTTACGCGAGTTATCGTGTGGACGGGCATACGCACACAACGCGTGACGTAATGAGGCAGATGGGTATCGTGACCATCTGCTCGCAAGAGTGTGACGTCATAAAACTTTAATAGGATCCGCACACAACGCGTGACGTAATGAGACAGATGGCGTGACCGCGCGCGAACAGCTCAATCACGAGAGAGTGACGTCATAAGATTTCTAAGCATGGGTTAGATAAATGGGACGACATCATGACACTAAAAACGTGGTAATTTGGAGTGGTTACTTAACCTACTAAACGAATTTTCCTAAAGTCGAGATCAAGCTAAATCGATTTCTAGTACCAGAAAACTGTAGGTTAACGACTTTCATCAAAATCCTTAGAGCCGTTTTCAAAAAAAAATTTACATACATACAAGAATTGCTCCTTTAAAATTATGGGATAAGGGCGATGGAATGGATCCCGATCTTATGTCCTGACCTTTGACCCCATATCGCCAATTTTCAATACGGTTCGTCCCCAGGTGGCCCCCTACCACATACTAAATTTCATCGAAATCGAACCATTTTTACGCAAGTTATGACGCATAAGGACAATGGAATGCATCCCGCTCCAATGCCGCAACCTTTGACCCCACTTGTCCCATTTTCAATAGGGTTCGTCCCCAGGTGGTGCCCTACCACATACTAAAATTTCATCGAAATCAAACCATTTTTACGCCAGGTATCGTACGGACAGACGGACGGAAAAAGCTGGATCATATACGCTTCTTCAACCTACGGTTTGAAAGCGTACAAAACAGGTAGACATTGATCAAATTTTTTTCCGGTTACAGGCTGTGGGTTCAACTTCCTTAAGAACTGAGAGTTTTCAGTTTTCTTATTGCATCAAGAGTGAATGCCACTTTTCTGTACAAATTTTCTGATGCTTTCGTGAATTGCTTTCTGTTATCATTATTTTCGGTTTCACAACAGATAAAAATGGGAATCGGTCTGTGCAAACAAAACAGTGCTAACTTCAAAGCTGTCACTGAAATATTTTTCTTTTGATTAAAATTCGTGTATTTTTGTTGTCATCCCCCAGTCAATAATGACACGCCACCTCTGGTTGTCTACAACAGTCGAGTCACATTATTGTGACCACCTGCTAATATCCAGATTAAGCGCCGTGTGCAGTGCGGACAGCTGCTAGTTGGGTTGGGAGGTATCCAGTAAGGTGCTGGAATGTGTTCACAGGTATGTGGAGCCATGCTGACTGCAGTGCATCTGACAGCTGCTGGAGGGTGCGTGGTTGAGGATCCATAGAGCGAACAACTCGATCGAGGTGGTCCCACGGATGATCAATTGGATTTATGTGTGGGGAATTAGGGAGTCAGGACAGTACTTTGAATTCGTCATCGTGTGCTTCCAAACACTCTCGTACATTTCTAGCTGTGTGACACGCCCCATTGCCGTGCTGGAAGATCCCATCCGCCCCGGGGAAGACAATCAGCGTGTATGTGGTCTTCAAGGATGTATTCATGACGAATTCGGTCCATAATGCCTTCCACAGGTATGCGTGGATCCAGCGAATGCCACGAAAACATTCTCCAGACCATAACGTTTCCACCAGCAGCTTGTGTTCTTTCAGCAATGGTTGAAGAGTGTTTGTTCTCCAATGTCACTCGCCTTATGCGCCAACGTCCATCCGTTCGATGAAGCAGAAAACGTGGCTCATCGGAGAAGGCAATCCTTTGAAAATCAGCGGAGGTCCAATTCCGATACTACCGTGCAAATGTAAACTTTTTCTGCCGATGCACGTTGGTTAGCATAGGTGCAGTGACTATCCGTCGGCATCGGAGCCCCATACGCAGCAGGATTCGCTGAACTGTCGTTTTAGACACACTTTCGGTAGCCCCCTGGTTCATTCGGCCAGTGAGTTGCTCTACTGCAGCGTTTCGATCGGCCCTCACGGACCTTCAAAGCCAACGTTCACTTCTCACATCAGTGGCACGTCGTGGTGCGCAGTTTCCACGTCACTTATTCGCAGTGGCGTCATTTCTCCAATCACGATACACTTTAACCACAGCAGCACGCGAACAGTTCGCAAACTACGCTGTTTCAGAATTGTTGGCAACCTTTGCTTGAAAGCCGAAAATCATCCCGTTTTACAAATCTGATAAATCTCTCTTTTTATCTATGGCAGCAACGATTGATGTGTTTTGAGATTGCCTACAGCACACTTTATACACCCTCCAAGCCAGTTCACGACACGTGCCTTCTTTCATTGGCTACATGTTGTTGACGTCAAAAGTAGGAGATGGTCACAATAATGTAGCTTGACTGTGTATGTGCAGTGTGTCCATTAAACAATGAGACTAAGATAATTACTGTATATCAAAACAACAAACTATATTTTGAATTGCCACGTACACAGTTGAAAATAAGTGCCTTCTAACTCCACACAACGGTGAAATCTTTTGAACAAATATTCGAAGGCATGGTGGAAGTCCTGAACTGGAGCCTCCATCAGTCTGCTGGACACAGCTCGTTGGATGCCCTCAGTGTCACTAGAGCACTCCCTTTTCAAGGTCAACTTCACCTTTGGGAAGAGGAAAAATTCTGCGGGAGCCAAATCTGGCGACTAGGGCAGATGTTGAATCACGCAGATCGACTTCGAAGCCAGAAACTGCTTTACCGGTAGCTCACAGTGCGCGGGAGTGTTGTGGTGCAACAGAAACCAATGGCTTCTGAAATAGTTCATACCTGACACGTCGCATGCGACCATACAGCCATTGCACTACTCCTAAATAATACTGACCCTTAACTATGGTGCCCTCAGGAACAACTACACCAGCCTTCACCCCATTTTTGTTTGTTCGTGTAGAAACTGGACGTCCTGTTCGTGATTTAATCCTCGAAGTACTCCCTCCCATCTTTAAATTTGAAAACCAGCGGAACACTTGCGCACGACTCAGAAATTCGTCGCCGTAAACTTTGTTTTAGGTCTTGCAACATTTCCGTGGCAGTTTTCCCTAATTTGATGTAAATGCTGTCACAGCTCTTTGCTCCATTACGCACCTTCTGACACGCTCCACACACACACACAGTGTTACTTCAACGATCGCCACACGAAAACTGTTGCGTCACCCGACTCAAAAGTTTCACCTGCGATTAAAGCACACTCTAGCGGCAAAAAAAATAAGCAGGCATTTGTTACTTTCATTCAAAGGGATGTGCCGTAAAAAATCTGCCTCAACTGACGCACTGCGTATATATAGGTCAGTGACATCCCGTCGAAGTTTCCCAGCAGCACTCCGCCCACTGAAAGGGGACATGCTATTAAAAGAAACACGATTTCAACAATTTGACCAAAACATTTCTATTTTTTCATGACAATTTGAATATTGTTAGAACAAAGAGCTATGGAAATATCCATCATATTTCAAGTTTTGCGTTTAATTTATCAGTTATTCTGCAGTTTTTATACTAGATGGTTTTCCTATTCTGCATGTCCTGGTTGACACTTCGCAAGTGTCCTTTACATCTAGTGTCCAAAGATAGCTTTGTCATTCCGATATAAAGTATATCTTTTCCATGTTGCCAGGATATACCAACGGTATAGCGTACAAACCCGCCTTTTCTTTTTCACACTGTCTCTTCTTGCAGCTTGATAAATAGGTGATAATGGGGTCAGGAACTTCATTGCTATTAATATTTTGTATTTACATAACAAATTATTTAACCAATATGCAAAGCCCGGGATATATGAGATGGATCCTGCGTACCTCATTGCTTTACTAGCTGATTTTGTTGTTGCTGACATTATACGATTTCTGACAGTTTTATGTATTCTGTCTATTTCATCCCTCTTATATCCAGCTTTGAGACCTTTGCTTTAAATATTATATTGTTACTTAGTTGGGTTAGCATACGTTATACGCTCTATAGAACCATGCTCTAAAAGTAGAAATTTGTACTCTTTTGGGCAGTGCGAATCAGGAATGACAAGGTTTGGTACTGCGGTCAGTTTATAATGAACGTTAAAATCGAAGCTGAATGTTCTATGTATTTCTTCTGAGCGCGACTTCAAGATAATTTAACGTTCCATCCAATTTAAGCTCCATGGTAAACTTTATCGTATTATGTAGACTGTTTGTCTTATACATGAAATCTTTTAATTCGTCTACTCCATGTTCCCATATAAAAAATATATACTCAGCGTAGCGGATCCACACTCGGGGTTTCTTGATAAACTTTAAAAAGATGAGATCTTCTAGAGTACTGCAGATAAAGGGGAACCCATCGGTACTCCTTTTGTTTGTTTGTAGATGCCACCATCCAACTTGAAATAGTTGCAGTACTTGCGGAAACTATTAGAAGTTCAGCGATACTTCCTCCGGGCCCCACAATTCCACCACACTTTGGACGACTAAAGAATCCCAAGCCGGGATCTGCCCTTAGACGTATAGTAGCGAAAAACAAACTCCTGCATACATATTAGAAAAATCCCTAGCTGAATTATTATCTCGACATTTAAAAAACTCCGATTACGTAATCAAGTCAACAAAGGAATTGGTGGAGCGCGCAAGAAAGTTGAATAGATTTGACAGTGATATAATGGAAAATTTCGACATAGTGTCTTTATATCCGTCTATACCTATACCAGAGACTGTTTTAAAATTTGTAGAAATAATCCTCACTTCCCGTGAATTCACACCGACCCAGACAAAAACTTTTTTATCGGTGCTTTAAATCTGGTTACTAACCACAACTATTTCAAATTGGATGGTGGCATCTACAAACAAACAAAAGGAGCACCGATGGGATTCCCTCTATCTGCAGTACTTGCGGAAGCAGTACTTAGACCTCTAGAAGATCTCATCTTTTTAAAGTGCGTCAAGAAACCCCGAGTGTGGATCCGCTACGCTGACGATATATTCTGCATATGGGAACGTGGAGTAGACGAATTAAGAGATTTCATGCGTATAATAAACAGTCTACATAATACGATAAAGTTCACTATGGAGCTTGAAGTGGATGGAACGTTGAATTAACTTGACGTCGCGCTTAGAAGAGATAGAACATCCAGCTTCGATTTTAACGTTTATTATAAACCGACCGCAGTACCGAATCTTGGCCCTCCTGATTAGCACTGCCCAAAAGAGTACAAATTTTCTGCTTTTAGATCATAGTTCTATACATACGTATACCCGACTACCTAAATAATAAGGAAATTGATAATATGTATAGCAAAGGTCTCAAAGCTGGATATAAAAGGGATGAAATCGACAGAATACATAGAACCGTAAGAAACCGTACAATGTCAGCAACAACAAAATCACCTAGTAAGACAATGAGTTACGCAGGATCCATCTCATATATCCCAGGCTTTATATATTGATTAAGGAATTTGTTATGTGAATACAAAATATTAATAGCAATGAAGTCCCCGATCCCATTATCACATATATAGTGCGTAGCATAAATTTAGAAACAGAAAAAATTCTCGAATAGAAAAAAACAACAACGAGCTGAAATGTACACCTCATATTTATAGCAAAAATAGCATAGAACACGCAGCTACACAATAGTTTGACGGAAACATAACAATTCCAACGCCAAGTACAAAAAAAAAAAAAACAGAAATACGCTGTCTCAAAAATATGAATACTTACTAGTTATGAGCACCTGCGGTACGAATATTAGAGCCGTTGTTCCAAATAACACTGAAAACCCAATTTGGCAGGCTGTCCACCAAGTGATGTAAGCATTCTGGACGGAGTGCGTACCAGCTTCGTTCAATCTGCTCTTTCAATGTCACTAAACATGAGAACTGCCGTCCATTCGCATACACATCACGATCTAGGATACCCCTGAGGTTCTCGATAAGGTTCAGATCTGAAATGAGTGCAAGCCAATCCATTGCGGTCACATGATGAGTGTTAAATCAGCTTTTCGTTGATGCAGACCGATGGATAGAGGCATTGTCTTACTGGAACAGATAATCAACACCCGCTAGAGTTTCTGCAAACGGTAGAAGGTGGCTCCTGAGTATGTACTGATACGTTTCGGAGTTTTGACTGCCTTCCCGAAAAACGATATCCGTTGTTCCATTGAACGCAAAGGCTCCCAAGACCATCACAGATCCCCCTCCTTTCTGTCTGCTGAAGAAGGTGCGTGGCTCGCGTCGTAAATCGTGCCAATAGCAGTTCCAACCGTCAGGGCCGTCCAGGTTAAACTTTTTCTCATCGGAGAAATAGTTGTGATCCACTCGTCCGTCCAGTGCATGTGGCTGCTTGCCCATAACAATCGAGCTTCGTTCTGGCGCCGCGTGAGATGTGGCAGACGGTGCATTTTACGAAGAACCATGTTGCGACTTTCCTTGATTCGTCGATGAACTGTGTCCTTTGAGACAGTGACACCAACAGTCTGAGAAACTTGACGTAGTGATAACCTTTGGGATGAAACTAAAAGCATAATGGCAGGGTCATCTCGTTTGGTTGTTATTCGAGGCCTTCCAGGCCGTTTTCTGGCAGTTAACGCACCGCGTTTCGATAAAGTTTTATAAATGACTGCCCTAATCATCCCCATGGCTTTACAAGTTTTTGCTACAGGCAATCCATTTCCTCTCAGTCTCCAAATTTTCTGCACCTGCTCACCAGAAAGTTAGCTGTTGCGTGGCATTTCGGCAAATGAATGTCTGACGGCAGGTCCGCTGCCTTTTGTAGGCTGGACAGAATTACGGCCCATGCGTGTGCGAACAACATGCTAATTTGTACATCTCATTTGCATGTGGCTACTTTACATAGTTGTCTTTATATTTATGAGACACCTAAAATTGCACTATTTCACATTGTGGTGTTATTTTCATACAATCCGGTCATCTCGACGGATCGAAACGTTTGTTGAAGGGTTATGTCTAACTAGGTACCACTTCAGCTTCCTACCTATATTCGCATTGCGTTCACGGTGCAAAGTCGACTGTCTCTATATTTATGAGACGTACCTTAGTAATTTTTTTTTTTTTTTTTGATTGGAGGTTTAACGACCACCGTGAGCAACTCAATGGGCTATAAGCAGTCGCCCGTCCCTAATTTAGGGTCACTGGTTCCAGGGAAAGGAGAGAGCCAGTGCCGTAAGACAAACACAACATCCATGCCTCACCGGGATTCGAACCCGGACCCCTTACGGACGAATGATCAGAGGCCAACGCCTTAGACCACTGCGTCACCGGGGCGGCCTACCTTAGTATGAAGCTGCAAGGAGAGACAGTGTGAAAAAGAAAAGGCGGGTGTGTACGCTATACCGTTGGTATATCCTAACAACACGGAAAAGATATACTGTGTATCGGAATGACAAAGCGATCCTTGGGTACTAGATGTAAAGGACACTTGCGAAGTGTCAACCAGGACATGCAGAATACAGCCCCCGCCAGAGAAGTCATGTATTCATCGGCAGCTCCAGTATGGAATAATATTAGAATAACTGCCCCTTACATGAACTTTAAAGAGACTGCCATCAGGGAAACTGTGGAAATCCTCTCCAGCGAGGTAGCATGTAATGACATGATCTCTACTAAACTGCCAATGGTTTGGCTTGCGTTATTATAAGACGGGAACACGTCGCGGCGCTCCGTGTAATTACGTGCTAAAAAAAATTAAATATGCTCATGACGTCACCCACGTTATTTTCAAAAATCATCTTTGTTCCTTATGTGTTCCAATTCCTTGCATTTTATGTCAACCATTGCCTTGAAAACGCCTCCCAGTGGAGTGTGAAAGCTTGGCGAATCTCTGTGTTTATTACACGATAAAAATAAACGGATTTAATACGCCATATGCGTTTCTTGAGTATTCACATTGTAGTGTATTAAAAATAGCGTGCTCTTTTTACCAGTCCGAAGTTACAATGGTACATTGGTGACACATTAGGGGACTTTGAAGGAATGTGAACAAAATTAATAGACTTGATACCCTTTTGTTTTTCTATGTTTTTCAAGAAATAGAGTGGTAGATTTCTATGTATGACTGACAGCCTAATCGTTATGGGAGTTCTACATTTTGAAGGCTCTGTGAATAAAGGAATGGTATTTTCTCTTTAAATATAGGAATTAAATCATTATTTTGGTAATCGTATAGTTGATTTTAATATTATTTTCAACTTTTCTTAACTTTAATTTCTCATTGTATGAGAAACCAGCATAATCATGACTCTTTTACTGAAACTTTCTTCCGATTCTTGGAACCAAGTTTGTAAGTTCTTTCTGCTGTTTTGCGACAATAAATCGATATTTTTAGCACGTCTTTTGTAAAAAAAGATCATGCTTAAGTTACCGGTTTGTTCGAACGTCCGTCTGTACCCACGATATCTCTGCAACTATTAGTCCGATTTGAAAAATTCTTTTTGCATTGGAAAGCTTGAAATATGCGAATGATGATCCTATATTTCGTTTATTTTTACGATGTGCAATTTCGCTGTTAGAGGGCACAAATGCAGATGATGTCGAATTCGAAAATACGTTTTATTCCACATTTTTGCTTCTAAACATCAGATTGAAAAAATTCCTTTATCTTTCGATTAAATTTATGTCGAAGGGTACTTTGGTGTACTTTTTCAAATTACGCCTAGATTTACCGCTAGGGGGCATAAAATAAATTACATTTTTCCAGATAACACTTTTTCTAAAACTCCGATTTCAAAAATATTTTCTTCAGCGGATACATCTCCTGATGGAAAAACTTTTGCATATAATTTCAAGTTTTTGGTAAATAATACTTTGGGGATACCAGGAGGCGAAATTGGTAACTTTTGCTTCTGATGTATTTGCCATAAAATATGAGCTTCTAAAATATCGATTGAAACAATTCTTTCGTGGACTGATGATGCCACTCACATCGATAAACCGTTTCGGAATATTTTCTTCTTAAAATATTCCAGTTTCTCAGCCAGGGGCGTCGATGTATATCTTATTTTTGTCAATATCTCTACTTCTAGGCGTCCGATTTGAAAAATTTCTTCTTTGTTGGATAGTGTTTTTAGTGTGACTTTTTTTTCAGATAAATTCAAATTTTTCAAGTAATTCATAGACTATCCGCTAGGTGGCGTAGAGGTAAACTGCGTTTCCCCCTATATCTCTGCTTCTAAATCTCCGATTTGAAAACGTCTTTCTGCACCGGATACAGCTCCTAATGGGAAATCGTTTGCACATAATTTCTAATTTTTGTAAACAATGGTTTAGCCACCAGGTGGCGTAAGTCTTAATTTCCGCTTTTGATGTATTTGCAGCAAAATATGAGCTTTTAAAATCTCGATTGAAAAAAAGTCGTTTGTTGACCGGTACTACTTATGTCGACAAACCTTTTACGAACATTTTCTTCTTGAAATTGTGCATGGTTTCTACGCCAGGGGGCGTAGATGTATATCTTACTTTTGTCAATTTCTCTACTTCTAGGAGTCTGATTTGAAACATTCCTTCTTTGTTCGATGGTGTTTCCGATGCGAAATGTTTTCCCTATAAATTAAAAATTTTCAAGTAAATCAAAGACTTTCCGCTAGGGCGCGCAAAGGTAAATTGCATTCCCCCAGATATTTCTGCTTCTAAAACTGCGATTTGAAAAATTCTTCCTCTATGGCATACAGGACCTGATGAAAGATATTTTTCACCTAATTTCTAATGTTTGGTAAAGAATGGTTTGACCACCAGGGAGAATAATTATTAATTTCTGCTTCTGATGTATTTGTTGCAAAATCTGGGCTCCTGAAAACTCGACTATTTTTTTTCTTTGGACCGATACCGCTCATATGGAAAAACCTTTTGGAGAATACTTTCTTCCTAAAATAATACATGGTTTTCCCACCAGGGGACGTAAAGTCACATCTCATTTTTGTCGATATCTATCTTTCTAAGAGTCCGACTTGAAAAATTGTTTCTGTCCTGGAGAGTGTTTCCAGTGCGAAATGTTTTCCATATAAATTCATCTCTTTCTTAACGCACAAATCTGCAGCCAGAGGGCGTAAGCTTACGATTCCGTTTACAGCATTATCTGAGGGATTAAAAACCCGATTGAAAAACTTCTTTCCTCCGTCAGATACTATTGTTTTCCCTACCGGTTCCATTGACTTTGAATAGCTTTGATAAATTTTATTTGCCGGAGAACGGATTCAAAAGACGTGCTTATTACATCCGAAAATTCGGTGTCATCTTTCTTGTTTTTTGTTACAGTCGTTTAGGTAGCTCAGTGCTTCATCAAAAATTACAATAAATTTCCATTTATCTCCGGCTAAGTGATTTTCATTAAGGAGTCTACTCCGTGCAAAAAAGGCAGTAAACATTTGTTTTTTTATTTTAAGGGGTGGGGGCGTTTAGATTCAAATCTTCGTTTATTGCCTAGTTTACAGTTGATACATATATTTTTAACGGTTTACCGATTGTTTTAGGGTCAGTGGATTTTCTTTTAAGACCAGAGATCTTATTATTGAAAGAGTCGTAAAATTACGTACATTCTCTGGATTTCAAGTTTTCTTAACATATATTCTCATTGTTCGAGAAACCAGCATGATCATGAAGTTTGGTGTTCTTTTTCGTGTTAAACTCAAGTCTTTTTCAATTTTTCCTTCTGTTGCTAATAATATTGAATTTTTTACATTTAGAAATGCTAATTCCATGATTTTCACAGCGGTTTTCAATTACAGAATACGAAAATTTCTCTTCGTAAAGACCAAAAACAGAACCTTCTATTCACAGCTGGTTTCGTGCGCCATTTCTTAGCAGACGATGCTTTTTAACTACAGTAGATGTTTCTTTCGTGTTTATGTAATATGCTGTTGCCAGTTTCAATTCTTCCAACTTCTTTTCTTTTCTGTAGTTTGTAATCAAAACCGTTCTAAAAATGTGCGAACATCGTTTGCATGTAAGTTTTAAATAATTATGAAAAAATGAATTTGGTTTTCCGAAATTCAATTTATATCCTTTATTTAGATGAACGTGTGAAGAAAAATAGGACAACTCTAAAACCGGTAAATTAACATTTGTCGAAATTAAATAAGTAAATAAATAAATGTGTAAGAACATACAAACTACTGCATCTAGCATTTGCATGTAAGATTCATTTTCTAAATTCAAATAAACTGATACGGTAGTTTTTCCAGTTAAATGGGACTCATCGGTTCGAGGACATTTTGGTCCAATTAGACCCAATTATCCGAACCTTTATACCAAAAAGCTGACATGGGATCTTCTTTAAGAACTGTTCCAAATAAAGAGCTGACCCGATTAATCAATGTCCCAATTAATCGGAATCTACTGTATACAAAAACATGCTAGCTTCATCTATCAGAAAATGCAATTATTTTCAGAATATGAATAAGTAAATACGTAGGTAAATTTGCACCAGAAAAACGATTATTTGTTGAAATTAAATTAATAAATGCGTATTTATCTGCATTAAACTAAAGCAAGCGAAATTATTTTTCGTCTGATATCAAAACCCAAACAAATATGTACGAGTTTTAACTGGCTTTAAAATGAAAAGTCGTCATTTCCATTTTTTATAATTAAAAACATGATATACTAAAAATTACACAAAACAATTTTCTGGAAATCAACTTTGCTATTTTGTTTTATTGAACTTAAAATTTGGCAGATGTAAAACAACAATTACTGTTTCTACAAAATTAGGAAATAAAAAACATTAATACGCATCAAATGACAGCTGAGTAATTTATTTTGCAGAAAAGGTATGGATGGAATATCCAGAGTTGTCACTAAATTTTCTTAGAAACGGAAGAGAAAAAATGACTAAACTTGTGAAATGTGGAGAATAGTTGCTTCAACCAAACGCTAAAAATAGAAATAATAATGTAGAATTTCACTCAATGCGATTTCGAGAAAAACAATGTGTTGTAATTGCTTAAATATTATTTTTCTCTTTTTCAGTGGAATTGAAGAAGATGCAAAAGAAACGACAGAATTCCGGCAAAAGCAGTTTAAGCTTATCGGAGTCATATAATGTCTACTAAAATATTTATACAATTCATTTTTTCGCGTTTGTCATTTATCGTCCTCGAAGGAGCTTTTTGCGAAACATATGATTTCGTTTTCGATCCTTGTGATAATTATTAAAGCAATCTTCCATTGAAGGAACTTAGTAAAATTTATTTTCTTCAAATTTCTGTTTTTCTTAATTTTTCCCCCCAAAACTATACTTTCGAAAGTTACAGCGGGTGAAACCACCACCTAAATAATAACAAGTTCGTAAAATCATGCAATGCATTGATTATGATACGCTTTCCAACATACCAGAAATCATTACTCAAGGTATTACTCAAGTTATTAGGAGGCTGTGGAATAAATTTCGCTCCTGTGTCCTGATCTTTGATCCCATTTCAATGACATTCAACAGAACGGGTAAAGTATACTTCCGGCACAACATATAAGGTTTTGTCTCAATCGAAGCATTTTTACGTAAGTTATAACGAATAAGGGCCATGGAATAGATCCCGCTCCTATGTTCTGACCTTTGACCTCATTTCGCCCATTTTCAATAGGGTGTGTCCTCAAGTGGTCCCCTACCACATACTAAACTTTCATCGAAATCGAACCATTTTCCCCCGCGAGTTATCGTGCGGACAGACAGACAGACAGACGGACAAAGCTGGAGCATATACGCTTCTTCAACCTACGGTTGGAAAGCGTAAAAAACGCGACAAAATTCAATGTTGCAGCCTCTCAGCTTACTTCGAGAAGTGTCTTCACATTTTGACGAACGCAGTGCGGGAATTAAGTAATGAGGCTGATTTTTTTAATAATCTCGGAAAAACACATAGTGGTCGGGAATGCATAGTTTTTTTATAAGTCATTTATCAGCTGTGCTGCGGAAACAGTGTTTGCGTGATGCTTGGGCAGATGATTATTTACGCTGTGCATGACGTCATTCAGTGGAAGAACATTGTCACGGCTCTGTCATGGAGCAGACAACAAATATCCGGTTCTGTGTGAAAATGGCAAAATTACATCTGACACGTTTCGATTGTTGCGTGATATGTATGGGGCTAATTGGCTAACTTGTGCACAAATATTCCGATAGTAGGCACGTTTCAAGAAAGGGCTAGAAGATTTGGAAAGTGACGGATATTCGGGACCCCTTTTTTAATGTGCACGTCGGAACTCATTGAGAAAGTTCGCGAAAGTATTAAAAGTTAATACAATCATGCAGTGCATTGATTATGATACGTTTTTCAACATACCACAAATCATTGCTCATGATATTACTCAAGTTATGAGGATAATGGACATAGAATAAATCTCAGTCCTATGCCCTGACCTTTGACCCCATTTCGGTGATATTAAAGAAAATTCGTTCAGTATACTTCCGGAACAACATGATAAAGTTTTCTCTCAATCGATGCATTTTTACGTAAGTTATAACGCATAAGGCAATGGAATGGATCCCGCTCCTATGTCTGGCCTTTGACCTCATTTCGTCCGTTTTCAATAGGGTTCGTTCACAGGTGGTCCACTACCACATACACTGGCATGCAAAAATTAACGACGAGTCGGTTTTTCGAATGTAACGTTGTGCAGAAGTACTCCACATCGACTCAAATCATACCATAAGATCCCCAAGATGTAAGAATATGGGACCAGTGAGCAAAACCATCCAAACAAGGAATACAAAGGATACAAAGGCACTTTATTGAAAAGGTATCTTCAAGCACAACTAGACAGAAGACAGAAACGCCCATGTGACAGGCGGCTGCCCAGAAAAATCCAGTCTTTAGTAGGGGATATGATCACCACTGACTGCGTTGTAGGATTTAAAACGTCTGTCCATGCAGAGGACGAGGTTGTCAAGGAGCTTTTGAGACATCGCGGCCCATTCCTCTTGTAGCGCCAATCGCAGCCCATTCCTCTTGTAGCGCCAAGCGCACTTGCGAAATCGTTGCTGGCGGCTGATGACGTGCTGCCATGCGTCTCCCGAGAAAGTCCCACACGTGTTCGATTGGATTTAGGTCCACGGACCTTGCGGGCCAATCCATGCGTTGGATATCTTCACTCTCCAACAGCTCTGCGACAGCCACTGTACGATGAGGTGTAGCGTTGTCGTCCATGAAGAGGAACTCAGGACCCACAGCACCTCTAAACAGACGCACGTGAGGCAGGAGAACCTCCGTACAATAGCGGACACCAGTGACTGAACCTCCTTGGAAGATGTGGAGGTCAGTACTGCTACCAAGCATGATACCGCCCCAAAGGTTAACTCCGCCACCTCCAAACCGGTCCCTTTCGATGATGTTGGAGGTGTGATTGCGTGCTCCCTGCTTTCTACAGATGTGTATACGTCCAGAATCGCTGGTCAGACTAAATCGGCTCTCATCCGTAAAGAGAACTCGACCCCATTGCTGATGTGTCCAGTTCTTGTATTCCTTGCACCACAGTAACCGCCGTCTTTGATGAGCAGGCGTTAATGGCGCACTCCGTAATGGTCGTCGTGCAAATAGACCACTTTTTTTGCAGCCTCCTGGCCACGGTAAAACGCGATAACGAACGTCCAGTTGTCTATTGCATGTGACTTGCGATTTCTCCCGCTGTCTGCCGTCTGTCTCTTCTCGCCTGTAGGACAATATACGAGTCGTCCGCCGCCGTGGTTGCTCGTGGACAACCACTGCTGAACTCTTAGGCAGCTGTTCCTGTCGTTTGAAATGCTCTCCAAGCTTGTGAAACGATGCTGTGAGCGATCCCGAACTCCTCGGCCACACTAGTCACACTTCGACCATCTTCCAACTTCTCAATGACGCGACCTCGGGTAAAATCATCCAGATGTCGTCTACTGGATTGCCTGTTGCCCATATCACATGGTGGCAGCAACTCGACGTCGTTCAAACCGATGTACACCGTGCAATATCTTTCACTGAATTGCTGAGCGTACACCGCCCGTGTGCTTTATACCCTTCCGACACTCCCCGCCCTACGTCATGCTGCATATATGCGCATGCCCTACCGAACCGGACCATAGTCTATCTCCTGAGAGGTCTTTCGGTGCGTTCTGCCTGCTCGTTCCGCTGTAATGCTAATTTCTCCTCTTCGTACTTCATTTTTGCACACCAATGTACTAAAACTTCATCGAAATTAAAACAATTTTTACGCAAGTTATGACGCATAAGGGCAATGGAATGGGTACCGCTCCTATGTCCGGACCTCTGACCCCAATTAGTCCAATTTTAATAGGTTTGTCCCCAAGTAGTCCCCTACCACATACTACAATTTCATCGAAATCGAATCATGTTTACGCAAGTTATAACGCATAAGGTAAATGGAATGGATCCCGCTCCTATGTCCTGACATTTGACCCCATTTCGTACATTTTAAATAGGATTCGCCCCCAGCTGGTCCCCTACAACATATTAAAATTGCATCGAAATCAAACCATTTTTGCCCAAGTTATGACGCGTAAGGGTAATGGAATGGATTCCGCTGCTATTCCCTGACGTTTGACCCCATTTCGGCCATTTTCAACAGATTTTGTCCCTAGCTTTCTTCCACAAAAACTTCATCGAAATCGAACCCTTTTTACGCGAGGTATCGTGAGGACGGACAGACGGACGAAGCTGGAGCATATACGCATCTTCAACATAGTGTTGGAAAGCGTAAAAATAGTGATCATTGTGTGACTTTGAAGATGATGGAATGTGAGCTCGGTGTTAATAAGCGAACTATTCCTTAAATTTTAGTGCAAGATTTTGGGGAAGAAAGCTTGTGCTTGCTTTGTTTCGCATTATTTTTCAGACGGTCACAAACGTGCACTATTGTGATCGCCGCAAAATACATCCTGGAGGCTGCAGAAACAAAGCAAAATGTTCTCCACAGCATTGTGGCAGGAGACAAGACATGGTGTTTTCATTATGACACTGAAACCAAACGTCAGAGTGCTCAGTGGAAGTGGCCATAGTTACCTAAAGGAAAGGGAATACTTTACAGAAGTCCAAAATAAAGACAATATGTGCTCTTACGGCAGCAAGGGTATTGTGTATCACGAGTTCGGTCCTGAAGGTACAACTGTCCCTGGCAATGCTTACACGTCCATTTAGGAACGATTGTAGGAGAAGATTGCTCATATCAGGCATGAGTACAAAAACGGGAACAGTCAGTGTACTACAATTTCTTGCAAGAAAACGAGTATGTGTATTCAACCATAGCCCTATTCTCCAGATTTGTCGCTGTGTGATTACTTTCTATTGCCTAAATTAAAGCTCCCTTCAAAAGGAAAAGCGTTTCAAGACATTTAAGACATACAAAAAACCGTGTATCACCACCTCTTCACTCCATGCTAAAAGATGGCGTATGCAATTCCTTCTTTCCGTCGGCTGCTTTGTCAGTTCTTGTGTTAAAGCAGGAGGAATGTATTTCTAATAAAATATGTTCACGTAATTTTCCACATTTTCCATTCTTTAAAATTCGGTCTCATTACTTGATTGCCGAACTGTGTATATCTCTGATTTTACCTTCCTTCTGCGTTTCTATGGTGTTATGTAAATTTGTTTCCTCCTCGTTCAAACTTTTTCTGATTTAACGACACATTATTTCTCCCGACGAGTTTTCAGAGTTGGAAATACTATCAGTAAGCCAAGGGTCAATAAAGCGACGTGTTAAATGCAATGTACGTGGCGTGCAGAGCGACGAGATAAAAGCAAGCTAAGAGAGAACTATAAATTGGTAAGAGCTGATTTACGTGCAGACTAATTGTCAACGGTAGAAAAGTTTCGACCAGATATACACTCACGTCCAAAAATTAAGAATCACTAATATTTTCATAGCGTACTTTTATCTCAACAGGATGTAGATGAAAATATTTTACTAAGGATTAAATAAAGAAGAAAAGGACACGAATTTGTGCATATTAATAGAGAAAATCGATAATAAAACGTACCAATTTTAACAACTAAAATTGACACAAAAATTAATATTTTTTCATGGATCATTATAGTAATATAATAAGGTATATAGCCACCTGTGACTGCAATGCATGATTGGAATTGGTGGGTCATGCTTTTTATGAGATCGTCCAGAAGATCCTGAGGGAGGTTTCTCTATTCTTTCAGCGTCGTCACCAGATCTTTTTTGGTGCCAGATGGGGGATCGGGTTCAGTTATGCGCCTCCCCAGAGTATCCGAAGCATTTTCGATGGGAATCAGATTGGGGAAGTATGCAGGTAACTCCATTCACATGCGATCCCCTACCTCTGCAACAGTTTCATGAACACATGATTATCGATGAGGACGGGCGTTATCGTCCTTAAATAAGAAAGAATTTCCCACAACCCCACGAAACAGCATTATATGTTTTAAAATGACCTCCTCACAATAACGCTGGGCATTCATTGACACTTTCTCCAGCACTAGGAGCTATGTGCGCTCATTGATCATAATCTCAGACCAGACCTTTACTCTACCACCCATGTAATGGCCGATTTCTACGACTTTTTGGGTAAATTAGACAGTGTGGGATTCTCTCCAGATGTATTGCCTCCTAGTGTCAGACGATAAATAAAATCGGCCTTCGTCTATGAACAGAACATTGGCCTATTGCTCTTTACTCCAAATGAAGTTTCAGGACACCATCGGTAGTGAGTTGTTTTGCGTGCTGTGGTCACTGTGTAGGTTTTCGGGCATACAGTCAGAAATTATTCAAATGCCTTTACATGTTTGACGCGATATTTTGGTACCTATGCTTGATTCCAGCTGTTTTGCTAACTTGCCAGTAGTTAATTGGAGAGATTTTTTTGCCGTTACATCACGATAACGATTTTTTGATGGAGTAGTTTTGCTTGGTCGACCACTACTAAATCTCTCAGACATGTTCAGAAACTTCTTTACAGATCCGTTATACTAACCTATGGGCAATTCCGAACTCCTTCGCTATGTCTCTCGTTGTCCGCTGTTCTTCTAGTTTATCAACAATTCGTCCACGGGTAAAATCATCCAGAGGAGTTCTTTTAGATGTACTACAAGTTGCAATAACAACAAAAAAAGGCAGATCCATACTTCAACACCTGCAAAAGAAACGATTTATTTCCACTCATGCTTCAGCTTTTATTGCCGATCGGTTGTATATACTATCGTGGCGAAAATTCATGCACTAGTAGACCGAAAGTCAATTTTTGATGCTTGAAGTCAACTTATACAACGTAATGATAAAGTCCGGAATACATACACATGTATTATACATCATTTTAAAGGAAAGTGTATGCTGAATTTAATTATTTTTACAGAATGTTATTACCAGTAACAGAAGTGAAGTTACAAGCAAAAGTACGGCGTCTAGTCATAAAAAGCAAAAAAATTGTGGAATTTGTATAATTAATGTACAATACATTTAACATAAAAGTACTCTACAGTACATTATTGAAACTTGCAGGACACTTGAGATAGCTTACCAACAAGCAAAATACGCTTTAATATTTAATTGGATAAATACGGTTTCTTAGTAACAAAGTGCACCTTCTTAGCGTGGAACTAATGAGCTTCTCTAGTTGTCCATTGGTGATAGATAACACGTGGTCCAAATTGCTGGTAAATGCGGCTGTAATCATTCTACTTTCTTGCGCACCATTACAAGAGTTGCAATACCCCGGCTATCTGGCAGATCTCCACGCTTTGCTTCTTCCTCGCGCATCCGATGCAGCCTGCAGGATGCATTTCTTGCATCTCTCCCCTACAGCTGATTCTCACGATTACTTAACCGCCTTGGAATCTCAACATCGTTCTGCTACATCTTTGCGTCATCTTCGCCTCCAGGATGGTTCCATCACTTCGAACCCATCGAAGCTATGCACTTTCACCAGACAGTATT
This sequence comes from Macrothele yani, assembly GCA_039090855.1. NCBI lineage: Eukaryota > Metazoa > Arthropoda > Arachnida > Araneae > Macrothelidae > Macrothele > Macrothele yani. The sequence continues at coordinate 99,642,593 of CM077011.1, forward strand.
TCATCGCCAAGTACAGTGCGGTAACGCAGTCTTCATCCTCATTAGCTTCTCCTCTTCTCTCCTCTCTTCCTCAGGTCCCCTCTACTTTATCTACTTCTTTACTCTCTCTTTTTCTCTCTTCGCGAACTCCGCGAGGCGTTCGCTACTCTCAATCCTCATGCTGCTCCTGGACCTGACGGCCTTCCTCTGTCCTTTTATCGTGCTTTTCTACCGTGCCTTCTGCCTTTTCTGTCTGCGTGTTTCTCGTCTGCTTTTTCCTCTCCTGCGTTACCGCCCGACTTTACTTTGGCACACACCATCCTCCTTCCTAAGAAGGGTGACCTCTTGGATCTTGGAAACTGGCGCCCTATCTCCATCCTAAACACTGACTATAAGTTCTATACAAAACTCTTATCCCGTCGCCTTAATTCTGTTCTCTCTTTCGTTATTTCTCCTGACCAGACATACACTGTGCCTGGTCGGACTATTTCCACTAACGTTTCTCTTCTCCTTCATCTTCACTTCCTCGCTCGTTCTTTTTCTGAACCTCTTGCCTTTCTCAATCTGGATCAAAAGTCCGCTTTTGATAACGTTTCTCATTTTTATCTCTCTGCTGTCCTTTCACAATTTGGCTTTCCTCCTACCTTTTCTTCCGCACTCTTGGCCCTTTATCAGGGCGCCAGTTTCCATGTTCGAGCGGCCACATTTCTAACCGCTCCAATTCCGTTTAAGCGAGGCATCCGGCAAGGATGTCCGCTCTCCGGCCAGCTATTCGCTCTCGCTTTTGAGCCTTTCCTGTTAGCAGCCCGAAGATCACTCCTGGATGTCCTACCGCCGACAGTGGCTAGTACTCGTCATCATCGAATAATTTTCACCGCCTATGCTGATGATGTGACCTTTTGCGTCCGGGATGAATCTCAATTTGATCGCCTGTATTCTGTATATCAACAGTATGTTGCATTATCTGGAGCAGCGCTGAATGCCACTAAAAGTACTGGCTTATGGTGCGGGGCATGGGCTGCCCGCACCGATGCTCCTTGGGGTGCGCAGTGGACAGCCACTACACAGAAGATCCTCGGTGCGTATGTCGGATTGCCCTTGGCTTCTGCATCTGCCACCTGGACTGCTCTTCTTCCCCGGATACAACGGACTGCTGCCTACTGGAGTAAGGCCCGCCCTTTCACATCGTTCCGTCAACGAGCAGCCGTTGTTCGTCGACAACTTATCTCTCTATGCGAATACTCTTGGATGTCGACGGTTGTGCCCGTGTCACAAATGATGACCATCACTCGCCTCTCAACTTCCGTCATCTGGTCTTCACATCACTGGGTTAAACCTGCCACGCTTCATCTGCCAGCCTCTTTGGGTGGCATCCAGCTTCCCGATCCAGCTTTCCTTTATAAAACACATCGCATTATTCATTTCATTCGCCTTGCCACTTCAACTGTTCCGTCCCTTACCACTACCTTGAATGTTCTAGCTTCTTTCCGTGACGCATCTTTCACCTTCCTACTGTTTCTGAAGATGGATGCATACTCTCTTCTCCCGTCCCACCTCCCTCCTGTCCTGCGAGAGGGCCTTTCTCTCTTTCGTTCGCTTCCTCTTCTCCGTTCATTTCCTTCTTCAACTCTTGATCTCCTAGATGAACCTCTCTTCTTCTCTTCTCTTATTCACCCTCCTAACCTCCCTTACTTTTACTTTCCTCATTGGATCCGCTCTGGTGTGATAACTGTCCGTTCTCTCGTAACTTCTGATCTAACCTGGAGACCTCTTTCTTCTCTGTTTCTATCTCCAACCATTACTCTTGCTAACGAATATCTTCTTCTTCGCACAGCGCTTTGGAGCCTCTTTCCACTCCTCGCTTCACCTGATGGTCTCTTCTCGGTCCCCTCTGCTCCTCTTTCCCTACCGTTCTTTCTCCTCATTCGTAGCTCCCCGGTTCTAGTTACTTCTCTCTCCTCCTCTTCTCTTTATTGGCTTCTTCTTTCCTCCCGCACTTCCACTTTCTGTTCATTCTGCTCCTCCTTCTCTTCTCCCCGCCATCTGGACAGCATCTACCTCTGCCCTTTCCTCCCTCTTGAACTCAATGTCCATTGGCAATTTCTTCACCTTCGTCTCCCCGCCCCATCAGTACTGTTTCGCATGACCCTTCTCACCTCTCCGCAGTGCTCCTTTTGCCCTGAAGTCAGCGACGTCCAACATCAATACCTATTCTGCCCCGTTCTCCTGCCAGTCCTAAACACAGCATTTCGTTTTGCTGATCGAATTTGTGCTCGATCGTTACCATTTCTTGCATATGCTTGGCTACTCCAAACTAAGCATCCACCTACTCACTTGCCTCCTGTGTGCCGTTATATTTTTCTTCTTGTGAAGTTCACTGTCTATGCTTTCCATCTTCAACAACGCTTCCCTGCTCTTATTCCACCTCCTCAGGAGGCAAGTGCTATCATTCGGAGACGCTTCCTAGCACGGTTAACCACTCGCCTCCAAATGGAGCACTCTCGTGCTGCCTCAACAAACACCGATAGCGTTTTTCAATCCACTTGGGCCCAATCGGCTGGGTGGTTCCATATCCACAATTTGCAGTTACATCTCAACCTATAAGTGGGATTTTTGTTGTCGCCCACGTTCACTGTAACAAATCATGTTTTTACGTATTAATTTTGGTGCTTCGCTATTTGTGATTTTTCTGTTTTAATGTGCCATTGAAGATAGCTCACCATGTTTCCCATGTTCTCTTCGATAATGTTGGGTTTTATGTTGTTGTATATAATTCTTCCTTCTGCACAGTTTACTGCCCACGCAATGTCCCCTTCATTATGTTGAATATTTTTTTAAAATCTTAGTCACTGTGTGTATAATATAATGTAACAAGATGCCCTTCTGAGTACATTTAGCGTTATTTCCCCTTGTCACTGAATACTTCTGTACATATGTTGTAAATTTTGAATGTAGCATCACTGATGCATTTCTGTGAATTAGTACCTAATGTTTAATCTTTAGTATGGTAGTAATGCTTAATTGGAATTTGTGCATAGTATAGAATCATGTCTTGCCCTGTCTGCAATACTGTAGGTAAACATTTTCGTTTGTATCGCTCGTGCTTTATTGTCTGCCTCTCCTTCGCCCTACGTGGCGAAATAATTTTTTTTTTTATGATTTTAACAATATTTTGTTTTACGTTTCACTGGAACTTTCCAGCTGATGTATATACCGCTGTATTTATTGGCAGAATTCCATTGTCATGTACATAGAAATGTTATTTTACTGAAGAATAAAGGCAATTTTGAAATGCAGAAACTGGATGTGTGGTAAACAGAAAGAGAACAGGTCGACCAAAACTGTGTACTGAACCTCATGATCGCATGTTGATTCGTCGTTCCTTAAAATCAAGGTTTAAAACAGCCACTGATTCAAAAAATAAGTGGGAAAATGAACTAGGCATTATTGCATCGGTACGTAAGGTTTTTCTAGGCTACAAGAAAATTGACTGACTGCACCAAACGCTGCACGAAAACCTTTCCTTGCTGGAAAACAACGGCTTGAAAAAATTGCTTGGGCCAAGGCACACACGAATTGGACTGTTGATTAATAGAAAAATGTTATTTTCAGTGATGAAACAACTGTCACTATTTCCACTAAAAATGAAAATAATTATGTACGTCGTCTGGGTGGTGAAAGATACAAGACATGCTGCACCCAGCTAACAAGCAAGCACCCACATTCGGAGATGTCAAGGTCCTGTATTCCAGCCAGTGGTGTTGGCCTTCTGCACATTGTTGATCGTGCGTCTAATGGATCGAATTATGTGGATATTTTGGAGTCCAAACTGCTACCATCTGCACAGGTTTGCGGAATGTTATCTTTCAGAACGATAACGCGCGATGTCATCGGTCAAAGTTGGTTGACGAGTGGTTTAACCGAAAATTTATAAGAAAACTTCAGGGGCCAGCACAGTCACCGGATCGTAATCCCATAAAGAACCTGTAGATGAGATTGAAACAAAAGATCCGTCAACAAGGACCCACATCTAAAACAGCATTAATTAGGTCTGTAACTGACGTATCGCACCGTATTAAAGCCAATGGGCAACTAGAGAAGATCATAAGTTCCATGCCAAGAAAGTGAACTTTGTTACTAATAAACCGTGGTTATCCAATTAAATATTAAAGCGTATTTTGTTTGTTGGTAAGTTATTTCAAGTGTTCTGCAAGTTTCAATAATGTATTGTACAGTAATTTTACGTTAAATTTATTGTACACTAATTTCAAATATTCCACTACTTTTTGCTCTTTATGATTAGATGTTGTACTTTTGCTTGTAACTTCATTTCTGTTACTGGCAATAACATTCTGTAAAAATAATTGAATTCAGCGTACAATTTCTTTTAAAATGATGTACACTGGCGTGCAAAAATTAAGGACGAGACGGTTTTTCGAATGTAACGTCGTGCAGAAGTGCTCCACATCGACTCAAATCATACCGTAAGATCCCCAAGATGTAAGAATATGGGACAAGAGAGCAAAACCATCCAAACAAGGAATACAAAGGATACAAAGGCACTTTATTGAAAAGGTAGCGTCGAGCACAACTGGACAGAAGACAGAAACGTCCATGTGACATGCGGCTGCAAAGAAAAACATATTCTTCAGTAGGGGATATGATCCCCTCTGACTGCGTTGCAGGATTTGCAAAGTTTGTCCATGCTGAGGACGAGGATATCAAGGAGCTGTTGAGGCATCGCGGCCCATTCCTCTTGTAGCGCCAATCGCAGCTGCGGAATCGTTGCTGGCGGCTGGTGACGTGCTGCCAAGCGTCTCCCGAGAAGGTTCCACACGTGTTCGATTGGATATAGGTTCGGGGACCTTGCGGGCCAATCCATGTGCTGAATATTTTCCCTCTCCAACAGCTCTGCGACAGCCACTGTACGATGAGGTGTAGCATTGTCGTCCATGAAGAGGAACTCAGGACCCACAGCACCTCTAAACAGACGCACGTGAGGCAGGAGAACCTCGGTACAATAGCAGGCACCAGTGACTGAACCTCCTTGGAAGATGTGGAGGTCAGTGCGGCTATCAAGCATGATACCTCCCCAAACGAGAACTCCCCACCTCCAAACCGGTCCCTTTTGATGATGTTGGAGGTGTGATTGCGTGTTCCTTGCTCTCTCCATATGTGTATACGTCCAGAATCGCTCGTCAGATTAAATCGGCTCTTATCCGTAAAGGGAACTCGACCCCATTGCTGATGTGTCCAGTTCATGTGTTCCTGGCACCACAGAAAGCGCCGTCTCCGATGCGCAGGCGTTAATGGCACACACCGTACTGGTCGTCGTGCAAATAGACCACGAGTGATACTCAAAGAAAGCTTTCTTTTCTTCAAATATTTTCACGATCATTCGCAAGAAATGGCAACGTATCCATTTCATGATCCTTCCACGATAGAGGTTTAAATACATTCTTTTTAAATTGGAGACAAGAAAACAGTATAAGTGAGTGATATAGCATGGAATATTTGATATCAGCACAAATGTTCCGTATAAAATATCCATTGCCAGCAAAACGGACTTTTATCTGAACAGTTCTTCAAATGCAAATATCGCAATTCATTGAATATTCCTATAGCCTTTATCGTTTTCAATATTTTCGTAAGTTCTCGGAAAATCCGTCCATTCAATGATCTCTATGGAAACTATATATTCACAAAAAAGAACAAGTCAGTATCTATTTACCCGATTAAAGAGAAGTTTTGCTTGTACGTAGGTGAAATTCAGCAGACACAGCGGTACAAAAAGTTACTGAAATGCGATGCCAGAACTCATGAAGTTTGTTTATACCTAATCTAACGAAAGTGATGAATAGGTCTATATAAAGACGTAGTTTACAAGTAGATGTAAATAATAAAATACAGAAATCATATTATAAGAGAACATAAAATCGTTGAGCTCATTCAGTGTGCACGCTGGAAACTACGTATTTATGCACAAAATAGAACCTGATGGGATCCATTTGTTAGATTAAAGAGAAGTTTTGCTTGTACGTAGTTGTAATACATATGACATAGTGGTACAAAAAGTCATTGAAATGCGATGCCACAGTTCATGGAGTTTGTTTATACCTAATCTAACGAAAGTGAGGAATAGGTTTACATAAAGACGTTGTTTGTACACAAGTACATGTAAATAATAAAATGTAGATATCATATAACAATAAAGTCAAGTAAAGAAATAAATTCTAAATTAATTCCTAAAATATTTATTCTATTTCAAAGAAGTAAAAAGCGAACCGATGATCCTTAAAGCACACCCCTTGTTTAAGATGATTTTAAATTTTTATGGTGAGAAATGGCAATTACTTTAAACCGATTTGGCAATCATAGATTGAGATTAAAGTCCAATTTAGCAATCATAGATGCAGATGTAAGTCCTATTTAGCAATCATAGATGCAGATTCCAGTCCTATTTAGCAATCATAGATGCAGATTCCAGTCCGATTTAGCAATCGTAGATGCAGATTCAAGTCCAGTGGATTAATTACTATTACTTTTTAAATACACAAAAAATAACATGAAAAGTAAAACCTGCACTGCACGAAATGTAACGTACCAGGAGATGTGACGTACCTGCCCGAAGGACGCACACGACATAAAGGCAGATAGGAATCAGAATAAAACGTCCGCGTAGCTCAATTGGTAGAGCAACTTATTCCGGAATGAGGGGATCCGGGTTCGAATCCTGGCGTGGACAGAAATGACGGAGAACTTTACTTCGTTATAGAAACTATGCGCAGTTAAAATTTTTCAGACACACACTTTTAATGCTTCCCCTGTGGCGCAGAGGTCAAAGCAATGGCCTCTGATCATTCGTCCGAAAGGGGTCCGGGTTCGAATCCCGGTGAGGCATGGATGTTGTATTTGTCTTACGGCACTGACTCTCTCCCTTCCCTGGAGCCAAGCGACCCTAAATTAGGGACGGGCGACTGCTTATAGCCCATTGAGTTGCTCACGGTGTCGTTAAATTTTCAATAAAAAAAAACAACTTAAGCACAGTCGCAGTTATTTAGCACGCATTCAAAGAAGAATATCATGCTTATAAAATATTATATTTTAATTTAATTTGAATAAAACGTATTCTTATAAAATTATTATATAATTTAATTTGAACAAAACATTTCGCAATGCATTGTACTTTATCCGTATGACATTATCCGACGTGTTTCTGTGGAGATGATATATTCTATAAGTCGGATGTATTATTTATTAATCCGCTGTATGGGATGCGGCGCTGCCATGTTTGGCGTTTAAGATGGAACTGTATATTTTGATTTTTTCTGCAGTGTATCATTGCGTTTTAAGCACCACATCCTGAACCCCTCTGAGCACAAAAAATATGTCTTTTTATGCCCTCTATGCGAGCAAATCCTATTATAATTTCAATTTGATATGTTCGCAATATATAAATTCGGAATCAATATCAGGTTTAAGTTCATAGCTGCTCACTGTACAACACTTTAATCGTCTTACATTAGGTGCTTAAAAGGGTTAGAGCGGAAGAACCTTTTTTTGAAATTCATGTTACCTGACTCATTATTAGGTTCCAAATGGCCTAGAACAAATTGTCTCCAAATTTCAGCCCAAAATATTGGCATTTTGAGGTTACACAACTCAAGTGAATATTTATACTTTGCCAAAATCGCCATTGTCAGCGCGGGATATTGCTTCCCACACCAAAATTTCCAAAATCAGGCAATAATTCATATTGCCTGACTCATTATTAGGTTCCAAATGGGCTAGAACAAAATGTCTTCACATTTCAGCCCAAAATATTGGCATCTTGAGGTTCTACAACTAAGCTAAGCTGAGGAGAGAAAATCGGAAGGTACGGTCCCATCTTGCGTCTACCGCTACACAAATAATACAGTCTTTGGACGGCATCTACTTTGATTGGAGGAAGGACAAGACTATAGTGTATGCGAAGAAGGGATATTCTTCCTACAGGACAACAGGTGCGGAAGAGCATATTGTTCTCTTGTCAGAACCTAGATCTGTTTATATAGGATATGTAACTCCGGATTCTGGGTCCAGTGCAGATATTACATGAAGCATCAACAACTTAGTTACACAGAAAGTGATTTCGCTTTCCAACCTGTTTGCTGTTGGCTGTGATGGAACGAACGTCAACACTGGGAAGGAAAATGGCGTGGTTAGAAGTCTTGAAATTTGTGTTGGTCATAAACTGCGTTGGTATGTATGCTTGTTGCACACCAACGAACTGCCTCTTCGTCATTTTTTACAGAAGATTGATGGAAAGACATCTGTGCCAAAACAGTTTTTCCGGAACAATAGGAAAATCTCTGGAAACGTGTGAAACCATTGCCATGACAAGTTATGTCCCTATTCCAGTTGCTCTGCCCGAAATTGACAAAAAAAAAACACCTCAATACAGACTAAATGCCTCCTTGATATTTTTAGGGCAGTATCCTTGTGGGAGTGCCCTCCAAACGTAGCAGGCAGGAGTCCTGGGAAGATGGCCCACTCAAGATGGCTCATTACAGCCAACAGAATTCTTCGCCGTTACGTATCAACCGCAGGATCACCGGATGACTTAAAGCTCCAAGCAGAATATGTTATGAAGGTTTATGTGCCATCCTGGTTTGAAATAAAGAAAATCCCGAGAGCAACTCATGGAGCACGTCATGGAATGATAAAGAAAAGTTAATTCTTGCCAGAAGAGTTTAAGGCAATCGTGCTCGAAATTATTCAGAGGAACTATTATTTTGATCACGCTGAAAACCTTCTGTTTCGCGATTCTGGAAAATGGAAGAGCACACATTCGAGAACTTGGCCTGAGAAAAATACCTAAAAGAAAGAAAAACTGACTGGAAGAGGAAAATACGCCATTTTGAGCTTCCCAAACTGAATTTCTTAGCAGAGGATTATTTTGAGATGATACGTTAGGACAATATCTTGGAACCACCGGCTACCTTGAGCCTCAGCGATGAAGACATAACAAGATTGATCACAGACCGTTCACAGTTTGAAATAGGGAAAGCTCCCTTGCCATTCTCAAGTAGTAGAGAGGCATGTAAAACTGGTGACAGAAGCGTCAATTGCAACAATAGATGAATTCATACGCAGCCGTATCAAGTCTCGGAACGAAATTATAAAGTTCGACACCAAGATGAATTTCTTCGGATCTCGTGTAGAACCTGAAGATGACGAGTGATTAAGCGGAAACTTTTCTCCTATTTCTTTTTAACCAATTACAACCATTTGTTGGGTTAGGAAACAAAAATACTGTAAAAAAAATATTTTCATGTTTTAACTTTTTTGACGTTAAAATATATTTTTTTAACATAGTGTGGAACCTGAAGATGACGAGTTATTTAGCTGGGTTTTTTTACTGTGGTTTTTAACCAAACAGAATTATTTGTTGGGTCAGGAAACAATAAATTTAAAAATAAAATTTGTTTGGCCTTTTTCACTCCACCCTAGTACTTAATCTCTTCTTTTCTGTCTTCGTTTGATCCTTCTATTTCCATAGCTCTAGCAGCAGCCATGAGTTTTCTCTTTCAAAAAGAATGTAATGAAAATGAATTTGATAAACGCATTCTGTATAATCCTTTGCTTGTCTAGGTAAAACAATTTACCAAGCTCTATACCGGTAGTGAAGCACTACATGCATCCGGGATATTGAATTTGATTCTTTGTAACCAAACCACTGGAATAACAATGCCTAAATAAGAAAAGTTGTTTTGTTTCTCGTGAAGCACGTGTAATAGGAACATTTTAATGCTGGCACAAAGTGCAAAGTACGAGCATTAAAACTCACAGTCACGTTCTCACTTGTATCATAGCTTCCTGGTTTCCAGATTTTACAAGGTGTCGTACGTAACTTGACCCGTGTCTTCTGCAGCAGCTCCGTTAGTTCACGTTCTTTCCGTGGAGGACGATCAGCGATTGTCACACCCCGTTCTAGCATATCCCACAAGTGTTCAGTTGGGTTACAGTCAGAGAATTCTGGGAACCAAGGCTACGTGACGAATGCGTTGTGTTCCTCCAACCACTCAGTAGTTACACGAGCCCGATGACACGGTGCGTTGTCCTGTTGAAAAATGGCACTGTGGTTCGGGTAAACCACCCGCAGACTATGGATGGAGATGGTTGCCTAACAGGTCCATGCAGGGTACATCCTTCAGGGTTTGTGGGATGATAACCACCGCACATAGTACTTGCCAGGAAAAAGCTCCCGAGAGCAGAACACCAACTTCATCGGCTTATTGAACTGTCAAACCAAAGGATAGGCCTTTCAAGCTCTTTACCTCATATGCGATCCCACCTATCAGCATAGTGCACCATTAAACGGTACTCATTACTTCAGACGATCTTCTTGTATCTGTCGATGGTCCATCACCAACGTTCCTCGGCCGATGCAACCCATTGTTTACGATGACTGGATGTCATCACGGGATGCCCTGTTTGGTCTCCTGCTGCGGGAACTCCAGGCGATGCAAGGTACGGAACACGGTACTTGTCGAAATAGGTCGAACTGCACCACTGTTGTACTGGTGGACGGGGTGAGAAACTGTTTCACGTCGTTGCTGAGATACCAATCGTGACATCCGACGCTCATCGCCTAGATCAAATCCGTGTGGCAGTCTGAAATGAGCCCTTCTGCTGGATGTCTGTGCATGGTTAATCCAGTCTTGGTACACCCTTGTTACAGTAGTACGGAAGCAGTCAAAAAGTGTAGCTGACCACTGTAAGCCCTTCTGCTGGATGTCTGTTCATGGTTAATCCAGTCCTGGTACACCCTTGACACAGTAGTACGGGAGCAGCCAACAAGTGGGGCTGTTTCCGAATTACTATTACCTACCCTTCGGGACTGATCTACTTTGCCGCGGTCAAGTTGGCGTAAGTCGCCACAAGAGATGAGAAACAGGATACTCGTGTAAAGCAAACTTTAAAGTAAAAAACACACGCCGTCTGCACACGATCATGTAAAACCTGAGATATTTAAAATCTACAAGTTTAAAAAGTTTTAATGTTAAAACCAGATGTTAGGTTACATAAGAACTTTCGAACCACTAGGGTTCATCACCAAATGAGATAAAAGTTTACAAGGTGCAGTGGATCATGTTTTATAACAACACTGAGTGAGTCGTAAATCTTACGTAGCTTTAGTTTGTCAGGTGGTCAACGTCATATCATGACATCATATACGGTTAAAGTTACGAGTGATCCGTCGCTAATATTGCCAGTCGGGGACCAAGAGCAGCCAACAAGTGTGCGCCCATCACCCTTATATTTAATGTTTTGCCCATCACCTTTATCTCTAATGTTTTGCCCATCACCCTTATCTCTAATGTTTTCTAGGGAGTGTGTCAACTGCCCATCACCCTTATCTCTAATATTTGTTCTAGGGAGTGAATGTTTTTGGTTTTAAAACATTAATCTCATTAACTTTTTGAAGTACTTCACACAACGGAGACAAAGCTTTATTAAGCATTTATAGTGAGTGTATGTCTTTTAATATAGCTGAATGCCATATTAGCTAATAAACTTTGTCTAGGAAATTTCATTTTGGGTTTAGCGGTCAGGAGCAACTATAAGAGCTGATTTCATTTATAAGGCCCTAGCAGAGGCAGCTCCATCAGACAAATGAGCTACACATACCTTGTAGCGTTTTAAACATGTTTATTCACTTATGAACTATCTGATAGAGGTAAGAAGGATGGTTTCCTGATAGCTGCCTGCTAATGGCAGCGGTATCTCTCTTTCAGCTTTTACAAATACGGTCTTTTGGAGCATTGGATTTTCATTCCGGCTGTTTCTGCCTTCCAGGTCGCCTTTTAAGCACAAGATGTCGATTCTGTGTTTGGTGTGTTGCTAGGGCGTTTTGCGTCGCTTGTGTTTCGTGCCTTTTTGTCAAATTTTAGTCCTTCGAGATCATATGTTACACAGCAAATCAAGTAAATAATGTTCCACTTTTACTCAACCGCAAAACATTAATTTTTTGACTGTAGGCCTAGATACAGGCCATTTTAACAGATTTCAACCCTACTCATATTCATAAGCATCACATAAAATGTAAAGTAACATTTTATGTAAACCTTATGAACATGAGCACGCACGGTTAAAATTTGCTAAAAAGGTCTAAGCCGAGACCTGGGGCCATAAAATTGATTCTTTTTGCCTGAAAAAATGTGCAACGTTATTAATTTTACTTTTCATGTAAACCTTATGAACATGAGCACTGAACATGACTTTTATGTAAACCTTATGAACATGATTAAAATTTGCTAAAATGGCCTAAGCCGAGGTTCTTGTCTTAAAAAAAAAGAGATTTGTCTTAAGCCTAAATTTTTGCGTTCTCTGTGACACGGAGAAATCAAAATTGCAATTTGAGTATAATGCCCTAACCTTTCGGCAGTCTGTCTGCCGAACTTGCACCATGCTTCAACAGATCCTGTAATGAAATCCAAAGTTTTCGATAAACTGAACCTTCGGTGAAATGATCTTTCGATGAAATGCATTTTTAGGTAAAGATACCTTTCGGTGTAATGAAATTTTTGATCAAGTGACCCTTTGGTAAAATTAACTTTTCGATCAAGTGATCTTTCGGTGAAACAGTCTTTTCGGTGAGTTGATTTTCTGTCAAGTGACTCTCCGGTGAAGTAAACGACGGGCAAATGAACCAGACCCTTTTAAATCACGTAACTCCTTTCCGAGTTATCCTGAAATCAACTTTGATAAGAGTGGACCTGTTCCTCCTGTAACGAAAATAGTTAACTTTATAGTGGCCGATGGTTTCATGCGTGATACGTTTGTTTCTAATTTTGTCCATACCTTCATTAGAATCCACAAGGGGAAAAGCTTCAAGACACTCCTGGTGGGTCAGGGTTGGTCGGGTAGCATAGCGTAATTAGAAACTAAATCAGGGGTGATCATTGTAGGCCAGAGCCAGGACCTATCTCGGACGAACTGTCAAGAGCCAGTGCCTTAGACCACCCAGAGACCAGAGCGGCGCTTCCTCCTCTACGTCATCATCTTTCGTATTTGGAAAAGTACATACATGTTTTGAGATTTTTTCCTCTAATTAACTGTGCTATATTTAGTATTAACGACTTCCGTCTAGTTGCACGAAAAAATAAGTTAAAACTACATTGAAAATTAAAACTTTATTAAAAGCATTGACACACATTAGGCCTTTGGGGCATTACTATACGCCCATCTTCAGATGGTAAAATTAGACCGTCCATCTAAGTATATATAGGTAACAGGTAAGAGGCCAAACGTTAAAGAAAATTTACATATCAGTCTTGACATAATGGTCTCGGTTAAAAGTCTCCAATTCCCAATTAAGTGACTGTTCCCTAATCTAGACCTATAGGAGACTGAGTTTCGGATCCCGACCTAGGAATAACACTCAGTCAGCAATGCAGGAGGAATTCAACCAATTAAAAGCATTACATGACATTCGGGAGATAAGCATTATTGCTGCAAATAAATCACCCCAGGTTGTTATTCTTAACAAATCTGACTATGATCCAAAAATGAAACAAGCCATAACACCAATTCCTACAAAAATCTTTGTCTTATGATCCAACTAATATAACTATTACTGAAATCAATAAACTTAGAAATCATTCTTTATTACCAATGTCTGTTACCCAGGATTTAAAACATACTTTTTGGGGCCCGGGTGCCAGAACTTTTCGGAAAACTCAAGACCCATAAAGAACACTTACCTATTCGGCCCCTAGTCGCGGGATATCCTAGCCCCACTTGACCGCTAGAACAGGCACTGAGAAGATATCTTAGTCCTTTCCTGGGTAACTCACAATACTCAGTTCATAGTTCCATTCAAGCCTTGAATTTAATCAAAGATTTTGCTTCATCCCCCACCCCCACACTTTTCTGTTTTGCGTCTCTTGACGAGGTGTCCTTGTTTCCTTGCATTCCTGTGGAAGAGGTTCTTTTACTTATTGAAAGAAAACTTTTAGAATCGGAATAAGTCACTCCTTCAGAAATTTCTTCAATTATTGCAGCCCTTAGGCTTATTCATAAACGTACCTACTTCCGGTTTCAGGGACAATTCTTTCAACAACTTCAGGGAGCACCTATTGTGTCTCCACTCGCCCCTCTTCTCCAGTACGTCGAGGACAAGGTTTTAGCAAAACACCATAAGGTTCCACTCCTCTATATGAGTTATGTTGATGATGTACTTCTCCTCTGGCCACACACATACATAACGTGAAACTTTTACTGCCCATTTATCTTCCATTTTTCCTTCTGTTTCTTTTACTATAGAACTAGAAACTAATTTTTCTCTTCCATTTCTGGATTTCAAACTTTGCAGGGACCCTCTGTCTAATACCATTTCATATTCTGTATTTGGCAAACCTTCTACCTCCCCTATCTTAATCCATTTTGATTCTTATCACCCTCAGAACTACAAACTGGTAGGAATTTCGTTTTTAGTTAAACGAGCTCAAACCCATAACTCTTCTTAACAGGCAAGGACTCCAGAACTTTCCTTCATTAAAAATCTAGAAAAGAACTTTGGATATCCTAATCATGTAGTCATGTAAATAATTAAGAAAAGCATGAGAACGTATGAAACCACCCTAAGTTCCGAGACTTCTATCATAAGATACATTGGTTCAGTAAACTTTTATCCATCGCTAACCCCAATCCTTAAGAATATTTGTAGAAGACTGCAATTGGGAATTGAGATCCGAACCCGGAATATTTTTTCTCTTGTACGTTCAGACCGTGACAATGTCAATAAGGACAAACAACATGGTGTTTATAAGATACCTCTACGAACCCTGGACCCGTCATTGCCTCCTTCCTGCTACATAGTCTCCACCCGGAGGAACCTTGGGTTACCTTTGAACGAACATAAAAATGATTTGAAACAAAGGAACTTGTCTGCTGCTCTAGCAAGAACTGTAAGCATGGGTAATAACGTTCCACAATGGGAGGAAGCAATTATTGTCTCTTCAGGCTCTACTCAAACCAATTTGTTATTCTCGGAGAGCATGCACATTTACCATTTGGGCGACTCCTGTTGTAATGACAGCTCCCCTCGTCAAATCCCAGGACCCGGGCAACATCTCTTCCACCTAGTCACATAATTGGGAACTGGAGACTTTTTATCCGTGACCATTATGTCAAGACTGTCATGTAAAATTTCTTTTAATTTTGGCCTCTTACCTGTTTCTTATATATACACTGACGGAAAAAAGGTCCCAACACCAAGAAGGGGTTGTGTTAGATAAACGACAGTTGGTAGGCGATGAGAGTACATCTGTAAGATGACGTCTATGCAAATTTCGCGCTCGGCGCATACGTGTGGCGCTCCAGGGAACATGCAAAGCAGGTTTGCTGTAAATACGCGCTGTAACGTTCGTGAGCGTTAGTTATCGTTGCGATTCGACGTAGTGTGTTGATGTTAGTCAAGAATGCCTTTAAGAAGACAAAGAAGCCATTATCAACAGCTCACGGAGTTTGAACGAGGTCGTGTAATATGGCTACGAGAAGGTGGATTTTCTTTCCGCAATATTGCAGAACGACTTGGCAGAAATGTAGCCACTGTACATGATTGTTGGTAGCGGTGGTAAAGGGAAGGTACTGCCTCAAGAAGACCGGGTTCCGGCCGGCCACGTGGCACTTCTGTAAGGGAAGACCGCCGTGTACGGCGTATGGTCGTGGCGCATCGTACTGCGTCTTCAGCAGCAATTCGAGCTGCAGTTGCCACCACAGTGACACAACGAACTGTTACAAATCGGTTACTTGAAGGACAGCTCTGAGCCAGACGCCCTGTAACGTACAGTCCACTTACTCCAAACCACTGCCGTTTGCGACGTCAGTGGTGTCAAGCTAGAGCTCATTGGAGGACGGAGTGGAGATCTGTTGTGTTTTCTGATAAAAGCCGGTTCTACCTGGGTGCCAGTGATGGCCGTGTGTTGGTTAGAAGGAGGCCAGGTGAGCGCCTGCAACCAACCTGTCTGCGGCCGAGACACACTGGACCTACACCTGGAGTTATGGTCTGGGGAGCAATTTCCTATGACAACAAGAGCACTCTCGTGGTTATTCTACGCATCCTGACGGCACAGTTGTACGTCGGACTGGTGATTCAACCTGTTGTGCTGCCATTCATGAACAGCATTCCAGGGGGTGTTTTCCAACAGGATAACGCTCGCCCGCATACCGCTGTTGTAACCCAACATGCTCTACAGAGTGTCGACATGTTGCCGTGGCCTTCTAGATCACCAGATATTTCACCTATCGAGCACGTATGGGACATCATTGGACGACAACTCCAGCGTCATCCCCAACCAGCATTAACCGTCCCTGTATTGACCGACCAAGTGCAACAGGCAATGAACTCCATCCCACAAACTGACATCCAGCACCTGTACGACACAATGCATGAACGTTTGCGTGCTTGCATTCAACATTCTGGCGGTTACACCGGTTATTAATGTACCAGCATTTCACATTTAAAATGGCTCTTCTCGCGCTTACATTAAGCTGTGATCTTGAAACCTTAATCGATTAAAGATGTCACCTATACAAATGTATTTGCCGCCATTTCATTCCTCTACGACTATTTTTTTCGTGGTGTTGGGATTTTTTTCCGTCAGTGTACTTGGATGGACGGTCTAATTTTACCATCTGAAGATGGACGTATAGTAATGCCCGAAAGGCCTAATGTGTGTCAATGCTTTTAATAAAGTTTTAACTTTCAATGTAGTTTTAACTTATTTTATCGTACAACTAGACGGAAGTCGTTAATACTGATACATGTAGCAGGAATTTTATTGACAGGACCTGGGCAACAGATATATATACATATATATATATATATATATAAGATCACCATTACTTTCTTAACTTCTTATGTTACTTTAATATGCTGCGTTCCTAGAGAGAAATATCCTGAGTAATGATTGTAAAACCTGCTATATAACTAGAACAAGCCGCGAACGGTAACCGTTAACTCGGATACAGTTGCCAAATTTTGGGAAAAGTCATTGTAAAATCTAAGCTCATTAAGGCTCTATTGTAACAAATTCTAAAAAATGAACGCGTAAAATTTATGGTTTCCAGAACATTCGTTGAAACATTGTAAAAACGAAATGCCTAAAACTTATTTTGAACTACTTTCCTACACGCCTTCACCTTGGTTGTTGATCAGGTGTTGCGTGTAAACAAAGCGGAAAGACAACCTTAAATGGGGAACCACGGTCAGACTTACCGAACGGACAAGCGACGTCATTGACGCCATATTGCTGGCCTCGACCGCGACTGCAGCAGGTATAGTTAGAAAAGAAACAAAAGCGAATTAAAAAAAAAAAAAAAAAGCTTACCGGTGCCAATTCTAACGTTTTTCTTGTGTCCACATTGTGCTTCGCTTCCTTTTTTATCAGTTTGAACCAAAATAATCAAAAACTCGAGCAAATTGCGTCGTGAAAAATTGCGACTATCGAATGTAAATAAATGTAATGTAATGCTCGTGCGTGTTTTTTTAATTGAAAAAATCAATGATCAGTGTCATGGGGTTGGTATCATGGTGATTGGTTGCGTGCTATAGGAATAATGACCATTATAAATCTGACGAATTTTAATAATTTTAATTGAAATTCCTGACTATGGACGATGTCCAATCGCATGTCAAAAATCACGGTGATTGAATGCGTCATGTCGTAACTATGCCCTAAAAACTAATTTTCCTGAGTGTCGTACAGGGAGCGGATTTTTCAATTAATACTAAAATTGGTCAGTTTTTTAATGGTCATTATTTTTATACGACACGACCATTAACCATGATACTAACCCCATGTCACTCACCATGTCCTTCCCTTTCTATGTAGCAAGTGTCACCGCGCTCGGCTGAAGATCTTTGGAGGAAATAGGTAACAAACGACCCTTTCTCAAAATCCGGAAAAACCCATAAAAATGCAAGTGTTTGGGCGATTATTCCTCAATGACACGGAATTTCGGGAATCGAAAGGATTCAACACCTGACCATGGACGATGTCGAATAGCGTGCAAAAAATCACGGTGCTCGGATGTGTCATCTCGTACCTATGCTCGAACCACTAATTGTTTCGAGTCTCGTAAAGAGAGTTCTGCTCAAATACAATTTCCATAATTTGCCTATAGCTTCACGAAGAAGGGAATTTCCGAAACTCAGATTTCAGAAAACTAAGCGAACCCAGAGAGGTAACAAACGCATGACTCGTTACTTTACCTGGTAAGTTTCAGAAACTGAAATAATTAATCTTCATTATCTTCATTATGAGCACGGGAAGCAACTGAGATACTGTTTCCTTCTAGCATGCTTTCAGAGCTCTTCACAGCGAAGTAAATTTTGACAAATCCGTTCGTTTTTCCCTCGCAGAAATGATATCGGGGAAATCTCTACCTAATTGGGTAAAATTTTTCTTCTCCCAACTTCCCCGTAGTGATCCTGGAAAGAATTGATGTCAAAGTGTTGTAATTGGAGTTGGGTAAAATTCAAAAGGGGAAACGTAATTATCCTTGTTCTGAGCGAAAATCCACACAAACATCAGATATTTGCAAATGCTAGATTTTAATTGTGCTCAGTAGGGAGTGTCTCCGAACAGCTTTCTTTGTTGAGTTTTCAGATGTCGCTATGAGTTGCTTTCACACGCGAGATGGAGAATGATCGTTAAAATTTGCATTCTTGTTTAGATGTGGATAAAGTTTGTAAAGAGAATAAAACTTTTGCATCGAAATATTCGCGATTTAATTATTCCCTCTCGTGATCAGAAAGGATTTAACGATACGAAATACTATGGTAAACGCAATCGAAAAAAACTGAAGTATGTTTTTAATGAATCATGTTGAATACAACGAATTTATGAAACAATTCATGTGAAAAAGGGAAATTGGAATTTGTTTATTTGTATAATAAGTTTACTAATATATTTCAACGGATAGTAATTTCAAACCAGAAATTAATTTACCTCTTAAGCTAGGCTGGAGTGCGTTTATAATATAAATAACGCAGTTTTAATAAAGCGATTTGTCATTACACCTTAAAAAGAAAGCATTCAACCACTTTTCATTTTGTAACATACGGTTAGGAGAACTGGAGATTGAAAAATCAGATGTCCAGAGATTTCAGACTGCTCAAAGAAGTATGGTGTATGCTTGTAATTAGTACGAAATATATAAAAACGAAAGTGCTCGCTCAGAAAAAGACAGGAATGCCAGACATCATCGCGGGAATAAAAAAAATTAAGTGATAAGGGTATTAACACGTAAGAAGTGGGAGACGAACATTCGCTGGATCACCGTAAATGCAGACTGAATACCATGAAACCGAAAGAAACCTAGAGAAAGAATTTCGGTTGTAACACATGGTTCGGATATCTGGACGTTAACAAAAAGCGGGCGTCCAAAGAATGAAAATTGCTCAACGAAGTATGGTGTTTGATTGGAATTGATAGGAAATAAACGGTCGAGTCACATAATTGTGACCACCAGCTAATATCCAGAGTAACTGCCGTGTGCACCGCGGACAGCAGCTCGACGGGATGGAAGAGACTCCATAAGGTGCTGAAAAATGTTCAAAGGTATGTGGAGCCATGCTGACCGCACTGCATCTGACAGCTGTCGGAGGGTGTGTGGTAGAGGATCCACATAGCGAATGACACGATCGAAGTTGTCCCACAGATGCTTCATTGGTTTTCAGTCTGGAGAATTAGGGGTGGTCAGGGAAGTACTTTGAAGTCTTTAGCGTGCTCTTGCAACCACTGTCGGACATTTCTAGCTGTATGATACCTCGCATTGTCGTGCTGGAAGATCCCATCCGCCACACGGAAGACAATCAGCATTTATGTGTTTACGTTGTCTGAAGGCTGGATTCATAAATAATTTGGTCCATAGTGCCTTCTACAGATATGATTGGACCCAGAGAATGCCACGAAAAGATTCCCCAGACAATAACGTTTCTTTCACTAGTTGTAATCTGCTAGCCATGGTGGAAGAGTGTCTGTTCTCCAATGTTTCTGGCCTTATACGCCAACGTCCATCCATTCGATGAAGCGCAAAACGTGACTCATCGGAGATGGTAATCCTTTGCCAATCAGCGGAGGTCCAATTCCGTTATTGCCGTGCAAATGTAAGCCTTTGTTTTAAGAAGTTCCTTCGTTAGCATAGGTGCAGTGACCATCCGTCTGCATCGGAGCCCCATACGCATGCAGAGTTCGCTGAACTATCGTTTTAGACACATTTCCAGTAAGCCATCTGGTTCAATCGGCCAGTTATTTGCTCCTATGCACAGTGTCGGTCGGCCCTCACGCACCTTCGAAGCTAACGTTCACCTCTCACATCAATGGCACGTGATGCTCCGCAGTTTCCACATTTCTTATTCCCAATGGTGCCATTTCTCCAATCACGATACACTTTAACCACAACAGCTCGCAAACAGCTCACAAACTGCGCTGTTTCAGAAATACTGCGACCCTTGGCCCGAAAGCCGATAATCATCCATTTTTGCAAATCTGATAAATCGCTCCTTTTATTCATGACAGCAACGAGTGATATGTTTTTAGATTGCCTACAGCACACCTTATATACACAGCAAGCCAGCTCACGACACGTGCCTTCTTTCATTGGCTACATGCTGTTGACTTCAAAAGTAGGAGGTGATCACAGTAAAGTGGATCGACTGTGAATAAAAATAATGAAATTTCTTGATCAGAGTAAAGATAGGAAGGCTCCTCCGGTGGCACAGTTGCTTGAGCGATGACTTCATATCACTCGTTCGAAAGGGATCCGGGTTCGAATCCCTGTTAGGCATGGGTTTTGTTTTGGTCTTACGGCACTGGCTCTCTCTCTTTCCTGGAAAGTGACCCAAAGTTAGGGACAGGAGACTGCTTATAGCCCATTGAGTGGCTCCCGGTGGTCGTTAAACAGAAAGAAAACCACGCGGCCAGACACCATGGTAGAGGAACTCTCAGGACTGAGGCTTCTGGACGAATATTCGGAAGACTTGTAACATCACAGACACTCGATCACAACACAAAACATTTATTACTTTACACAAAAACATAAACTGGAATACACTCCGCGGTACAAACTGAACTTGTTGTCTTAGCCAAAGCTCGGCATGTCCTACTCCTTCAATATCTCTCACGCAACTCCTCCCATCACTCACTTCTATCTTTGGTCTGTAACATCACAGACACTCGATCACAACACAAATCATTTATTACTTTTATAACGAAGTAAATTTCTCCGTCATTTTTGGTCTACGCCTTGATTCGAACCCGAGGCCGCTTATTCCGGAACAAGTCGCTCTACCAACTGAGCTACGCAGACGTTTATTCTGATCCCTATCTGCCCTTATGTCGTGTGCGTCCTGCTGGCAGGCACGTCACATCCCCCCCGAAAGAGGGCCGGGGGCATGGCCCACGGGTCAGCCGTGACCATGAATCGTTGTAGGCAGCCATCCACTGTAGAACTTGCACCCGAGAACTCCCAGTCAATCTGCTGTGTGGAATGCAATATCACACATTTTTATTTTCGAAGCGCTGGAGAAGGAACTCTCTGACCCATCCCGTCTCGCGGTGTGGAAACAACATCACACCAACGCGAGATTTTGAGCGGCCGGGTCATCCGGATAGTTCGGGCGCCATTATAACGAAGCAAATTTCTCCGTCATTTTTGGTCTACGCCGGGATTCGAACCCGAGGCCGCTTATTCCAGAACAAGTCGCTCTACCAACTGAGCTACGCAGACGTTTATTCTGATCCCTATCTGCCCTTATGTCGTGTGCGTCCTGCTGGCAGGTACGTCACACTTTACCCAAAAACATAAACTGGAATACACTCCGCGGTACAAACTGAACTTTGCCGCCCCGGTGGCGCAGTGGTCTAAGCGATGGCCTCTGATCATTCGTCCGAAAGGGGTCCGGGTTCGAATCCCGGTGAGGCATGGATGTTGTGTTTGTCTTACGGCACTGGTTCTCTCCCTTCCCTGGAACCAGTGACCCTAAATTAGGGACGGGCGACTGCTTATAGCCCATTGAGTTGCTCACGGTGGTCGTTAAACCTCCAATCAAAAAAAAAAAAAAAAAAAAAAAAAAACTGAACTTGTTGTCTTAGCGAAAGCTCGGCATGTCCTCCTCCTTCAATATCTGTCACGCAACTCCTCACATCACTCACTTCTATCTTTGGTCTGTAACATCACAGACACTCGATCACAACACAAAACATTTATTACTTTACACAAAAACATAAACTGGAATACACTCCGCGGTACAAACTGAACTTGTTGTCTTAGCCAAAGCTCGGCATGTCCTACTCCTTCAATTTCTCTCACGCTACTCCTCACATCACTCACCACACGCTCAAGTCATTAAATGTCAATGTATCATTCCGCACTTTTGTGCGTGGAAGTTCGTATTTTACAGACTTATTAGGAAATGACTCCTTTTGATTGAAATAAATAATCTCTGAGAAAGATTTAATATTTCAACTTCAGCACCTAACATTTAATGCATGTTGCTTGGATGAGGTATCCAATATTCAGAAATGTTAGCGTTCGTTCTTAGAGGATGCTTTTGCAGACAACAGTTGTTTCACAGAGCTGAAATCCCCCTATTTGGTACGCGTTATTTCTGTGTCAGTCATGCTAGCTGAAGTCTTGTAGGCACGACTTCAGAGGCCAAAAAGTGCACGTGAAAGAGAAGATTATGAGAGACAGAAAAAACGACGCGGAGGTGGATAGCAGAAGCCTTCTCTGGGTTCGTAGCGGTGATTTGAGGAATGAAAGAATAGCCCCTGTGATTTTTTCCACCTGCCTACGGTACAGGTTATTGAAATCTTGCATTTCTGCTGCGGAATACGAACCTGTATCTGAAAGTGTCGACGGTGTCCGGCTATATGTGGATGGATAAGTGGGAGCTGGGAAATTTTTAATGAATGGATACTAGTGAAAAACTAAGCAACCCCCTTCTTATTTCTATCGCTTGCTGGGAAGCATTTTTGGTAAAAGTGTGTTTGTCTGCGAATACATCCCCGGAAGGCTGAAAAATACTACACAAGCTCCACTAAGAATGCGACTGCGTTTGGGTTCGATACTGAATATCATCATCATCATCATCAGTGTTCTGTCTCTTGACAGGTCCAACGGTACCTCAGCAAGTTCTCTTCCTTGAGTTTCCTCTGTCCCTTTCTATAAGCGGCATACAAATTTCAATATTGAATATAAGAGGCATAAAAACAAAGTAATTTCTTTTACTTCTGTATCTCTAGATAAAACTGTTGCGCAAGACTTAGGATAAAGGAGGATAGATGTGCTTCCTAGAACGGCTTATTGTTTGCAGTGGGCAAGAATACTTATTCGTTGCTCCCGAACAACATTTGTCAATATAATCATGCTCGTAAATGATTTTTAAAATTCTGTAGATAATTAAATGTACTTGTGCTGTCGTTAAGTCCAGAACATGTTAGTGATTGAACAGTCAATTGTGTTTGGCTTTGTTTCATCTCCTTCGTATCCAACGCTCGGAATCCTCCCTCTCACACGGGGGAATCTACGGCAATAGGGCGTCCACGATCGGTCCCGCAATTATCGGGCCCCAGATTGCAAAGAATGCTTTGTTTCTAAAGGGGAATTCGCGTCCCAAGAGCACAAGAATGTGCGCTCCACGCAACAATATCAGCAATAGTTGATGACGTTAATACCGTCCAATAAGATGATACGTCATGGGGGTAATATTCACACTTTTAAGCTGCAGTTTGGGTTTAGTGTAGTTCAGTTTGAAATTTTGCCAGTAGAATTCACCCATGGAAAGTTGTTTTACTTCTTTCGTTTTAATGGCCACAGTGAGTAACATTTAGGACAGTAAAAAAAAATTTACCCGATTCTAATTTAGGGCTGCTTTTTTCAGGGCAGGAGGAAGAGTGCCATTAGACTAGCACAACGGCTATGCCCCAATCTGGAACCTAACGTAGCCCATCTCGAATGAATGGAATGCCAGTGATTCAGATCACTAGGCTACCGAGACGGAACTCTTCAAATGCAGGTATATCATATGGACAAAGGATTCTTTATGTTTCACCGGTTTTAGCCAAATACAGGACCAGAATGACTAAACAGTGAACTGGTCTAATATAACAAAATAGTCAAGTTTTGAAATGTAACACAGGTCAAATTACGCAAAAACGAGATTCGATCGACTGGAAATTTATGTTAAATAATGAAACAGGGATGCATGTTATGTAGCGTGCTTAGTATTCTATTCTTATTCTATTAAATCACTTGACGCTCAAATAATTTAGACAAATCTAATGCCGTTTCAATTGGACTTCTACGTGGAATGTCTCGGGAACAACAATCTGGTATTAAAGGAAAACAATTCTGTCCAGGTCGTTACTATAACGATACGGAGTCTTCCACGAAAATAATGAGGCCGATGGTATTAAAAATATTATTACTCACAATTTTACACTTCTTCCTGATTCCCTTAAAAGAGATTACCTTTGGAAGCAACAAGCCGTTGGTGTCTGTTCACACGCTCTTCGAAGAATTGATGGATGTCATCTTCTGTGAGGTTCTTCAACATGATCCCCTTCAAACAAAGTCTCTTCGGAAATAACACGCCTTTGAAGGTGGACTTTCTACTCCCGAAAGCATTACTGGAAGTCTTGTTTTTCTAGGAGCCTCAAAACGATCTTCTCTAAAATAGGGCCCATTAGGGGCAACATACTGCTTTAGGCGGTCCTTCCGTTCCAGAAAACATTGTTGGCAGCATACTATGAGGTTCTTCATTGTGTATTCACAACTCTTTGTCGATCGTTAATGGCTTGAAAATGTTATCGCCGCCACGGTGGCGCAATGGTCTTCTAATAGTTTGTCGGTGGCGCACGGAGAAATGATTAGAAGCCAGCTTCTAATCATTCGTCCGTGAAGGGACCGAATTCAAATCCCTGTGAGGTATGGATGTTGTGTTTGTCATACAACACTGGCTTTCTCCCTTCCCTGGAACAAGTGGCCCTAAATTAGGTAAGGGCGATTGCTTATAACCCAATGAGTTTCTCACGGTGGTCGTTAAACCCCCAATAAAAAAAATGTCGCCCTTGAGGTCGGTTCTTCACTTTTTAGAAGTGCGCTTCTTTGTCGTAAAGATTCTACTGAGGGTGCTCCTTTTGTTGAATGATTGACACTAGTCGTTTCTGACTAATTACTTTTCTAAAAGGGATATAACAATGGCGATGAACCTAAGGGATGCAGTAAAGATGTTTTAAATATTTGTTTCTACCTGGAGGAATGATGTTCATGTCAGGGGCACAGGGTCTCCCCAACATGCCTTGTGTCATAGAATAAAGGACAAAGGTCCAGAAGAGAGCCCTTATCACCAGTGACAGGTTGAGGGTCCGAACTGTTGAGATGAGAGGGAGAAAGGAATTATTTTGTGTTTGCTTTCTTGAAACACGGCCGGTATATGAACATTTCTGTTTCAGGAATACAGAAATGTTTGGCACCATTTAGTCGGCCATTTAAATGGTTTAACTCCACCGTGACCAATTGTAATTGCTACAAGAAGTTGCACGTGATCCAGCTCCCTACAGGAAAGGAGCACCATCCATG
Organism: Macrothele yani; assembly: GCA_039090855.1. Lineage (NCBI taxonomy): Eukaryota > Metazoa > Arthropoda > Arachnida > Araneae > Macrothelidae > Macrothele > Macrothele yani. The sequence continues at coordinate 99,668,210 of CM077011.1, forward strand.
CTTCATCAAGGAGTCGAATTCAGACCATTAGCAAGAAATCTACGCCTCTGACCACTCGGTCATCAGGGCATCCAAAATGGGATATGTTACAAACGCCCTGTCGGCGTGCTGTGGTTTAATTGGATACTCTGAGTGTTTTGCAGTCTCCCTCCTCAGCAGATTCAGGCGATCATCCTTACCTTCCTAAAGTTCAACGTTTACTTCGCTGGTTGAAGGAGGAATTTTTCTTTTATCCGATTCTGCTGGATTCCCAGTAACGTTGGAATCCAGGGTTAGCTGATGTTGCTTCCTATCCGGTTTTTTCATTGTAGTCAACCACCTTGCGACTTCACTACCTCGACATGCGGTCTAAAGTTCGGAAGCCTACTAAATGTACGTGGCTGGCTCTGTGAGATCAACAGATAAGAAACAAGCTTATTTTTTGTTTTTTTTTGTTTGAGGTTTAACGACCACCGTAAGCAACTCAATGGGCTATAAGCAGTCGCCCGTCCCTAATTTAGGGTCACTGATTCCAGGGAAGGGAGAGAGCCAGTGCCGTAAGACAAACACAACATCCATGCCTCACCGGGATTCGAACCCGGACCCCTTTCGGACGAATGATCAGAGGCCATCGCCTTAGACCACTGCGCCACCGGGGCGGCGAAACAAGCTTCATCGTATTAAGCCTGTTCTTCGAGTCTAGACTTGAGTATTGCGGAGACGAGCAATTTGTACTCCCACGACCCCGCATTACCGTTTCACTCCCGGGTTTTTGCTGCGTCATGATACCACTCCTACGCATATATGAGCGCTGTTCATGTTTTGTGTTTGTGCCGTTGTTTTGTTCGTGAACGCGCTCGTTTTCTCCTTTTACTCACTCTACCAGCTGACTCAGAAACCTGGAGTCGCCATTTAAACGATCACTGAGATGTATCCTCTGGGGTGTAATTTTTACGTTGTAGCAGTATTTTCGTTTTCTGTAATGCGTTATCTGACTGTCGGCTGTTTAGACTATTTCCTGTGTTTCTATGTATTTTGTGGCACATTTTTCTTTAGTTTTGATTTGGGTGCTGTTATAAACCCGATGGATTTGGCGCTCGTTTGCCCATTGAGATGCCTGCGCCAGTAAATGACAATCAAAGAAAAACCTGCGCGCGTGACTTAGAATTACATAGAGAGGCATACACAAAACATGTGTTGAACGTAACGGAAATTATTTCATGAAAAGTAAAACGCCTAAGCCTCAAACGCCATGCACTCAAATAATGATCAACAGGAATTCTCTCATTACTTTTAAAAATCCCCTCATTACTAAAATATTTAAGATAGCATTAGCAAACATGTTTTTTTTAAAAAGGTACTCCCTACAATTGTGCCGGCAGTGCTTCATTAAAATTTCATTTCTGTCATGAACTTTCCGTAAAGGTATGACTACAAAATAATTTAATTTTCATGCCTATGATAATGGTGGGGAACATGTGAAGCTTTTAATCTAATATGCACAATTTTTTGTGTCTTTTAATTGCATAGCTCATGAGTTTTCAACGAGTTAAAATTCTCAGTTATACCCGTTTGGGTGTTCCTTCCCTTACGCAAATTTATATTGACAGACATTTTGTATTCGTTCACATATGCAAATTTTCTTTTACATAAATTTACAGAGTCCTGTAATTGGAACGTAATAGAAAACTCTTAATTATTAGTTACAGCCTCATGTTAGCCGCTTTTCCAAAAATTTAATTACAAAAGACCTGCGTTTTTCATATGTGCGAAGATTATGTGTCTAAAATGGAAGAAAGACATTTAAAAAAAATTAAAATTTGTCTTGCATGCATTGATAAAAAAGTGATATTTTTATTATTTATATTTCTCTAAAAGTAGCAGATGAAAATAAGAGGCGCAATAATTCATTCTACACCACGTTTTGTGGGTTTCGAGCTTTTATTTACTGAACCAAAGTAAATAAATCAGTATATATATATATATATATATATATACACTTTCTATAAAATTGTGTAGTCTGCGGTGCACATGTCTTGCACATTGGAGTTCTTCAAGCGAAAAAAGAAACAAACAAACAAGAAATATGACATCGAATTCACAAGTATGTTGAGCACGTCTTTTGAATAAAAAATTGTGTGGCAGTTAAAAATGTAACAATTATCGAACACGTATTGGCATATGAAATATCACTCATTTATGATATATTATGTTCAAGTAGCAGTATATTCGCCGTAGCGAATGGAAATAGATAAAGCAAAGTAACATTTTAAGTTCGTGTTTTAGAAGAAGGGAAACGGTTGCGAAGCGAAATATGATATTGTTCCCAGAACACAAAATTGAAATAAGGTTGTAGAAATGTCACCCAACATCATTCGCGAAGAAATACTGGGTGATCGAAAAGTCCCCTAAGGGTTTCGATTGACAACTGTACAAAAACGAACAGATCTACAGCAATGCGGTTTGTGCCATTTTAAAGAGTAAATATTCGAGTTTAATAATCTTACTTTAATACACCTCTACATGTGCGCTTTTGGTGGCACATAACACATCCAGTCGGTATTCATTTTCTTGCCATGTGCACTCCAACATGTCAGGTTCGATTCTATCAAACACTGCTGTAATGCGCTGTTTGAGCTCCTGAAGGGTGCTTAATCTTTCCACATAAACCATGTCCTTGACATAGCCCCTAAGAGAGAAATGATATCCGGCCACCGGGGTGACCAAGGAAGGAAACCATGTCTGCCAATCTATCTGTCGGGAAACTCACGGTTTAGGAATTCACGAACGTCAAGTCCTCAATGTGGGGGAGCACCATCTTATTGCAGTTTTACGTTTGGTTGCAAATCCTGTAGTTGAGGAACCTCAAAGTTCTAAAGCATGTCCAAGTAATTACTCACTTGCACTGTGGACTCTGAGAAGAAAAATGGCCCAATTACACGATGATGCATGTGCCTACACTAAACATTCACCTATGGATTTTGCACGATGTGCTCCGTGACATGAATGTTAGTTTTCACTACCCCATATAGGAACGTTCTGAGTGTCGACTTTTCCGTGCACGTAAAAAGTTGCCTCATCCGAGAACATTATACAGCGTAGGAAACTTTCATCAACTTCCAGCTTCTCCAACATATCCCGATCGAATGCTGAGCGCTGGGTTCCATCGTTCGGTTTGATCTGGTGTAGGAGTTGCACTTTGGGTGCGGTTAGTTTCAGGCGTTTGCGAAGCACTCTCATCAATGTGCATAGTGAAACATTCAGTTGTAAAGAGGCCCTTTTCGTGGATTTGCTAGGACTGCGAGCGAAAGCCTGCTGTATGCCTAGCACAGTGTCTTCGCTGACAGGACGTTTGCCACTTCTTTGCCGATCGAGGATGCTACCGGTATCCAAGATTTTCTTCTTCCACGCTCTGATATTGAAATCACTCAGTGGATCTTTCCTAGGTGTCCGACGGTAATTTCTTTGTAACGTAATCACAGACTTCTTCTCAAAAAACCAACGCACGCACATTGCTTTCTTATGCGGCGACGACATTTTCAGTTGTTTTGTAGTCCGCGTCGGTATTTGCGAGCACGTAACGCCTTCTGTTGTTCGGTTTTGTACGGTTGTCAATTGAAACCCCTAGGGGGCTTTTCGACCACCATGTATATCAGAAATGATAAACTACACATACCAGCCCCTTAATTATAAATATTTATTCAATAGCTGGCTGGATCTTCTTTAGCCCGAATTTTAGCACATTGTTGTTTTGCATAGATTCCGCAAGGTACTGGAGTGTATCTACTTCTACAGCATACCTGGCGTTTACCAGACAGTCCTTTAACTGGCTCAGATTTGACGGAAGATGTCTTTGCTCAAGGATCTCTGTTTCTGATATGTCTCATACATTCTGAATAGAGTGCAGATCCGGACTTTTTAATGGCTAGAGAAGATGGTAGGTGTCGCTTTCATGCTAGCCGAACCACTTCTAAACACATCTCGCGCGATGGATTGTTGCATTTTCGTCCATGAAACAGTCGTCACCTGTTGACAAAAAGTCCACATTGCAAGATGGACTTGATCGGCATCGATGTTCAGATAATACTTGGAAGACACCAGATCTTCCAGCTATATCAGGGGGAACGCTTTCCGTACCAGCAGAGTGTACTTCACACCATGACACCATCTGCAGAAACTTTATTTGCAAGACACCAGATCAAGAAGGCTATTTGCAAGACACCAGATCTTCCAGCAATGTCAGGGGGGACGCCTTCCGTACCAGCCGAGTGTGGCTCACACCATCTCTAGAAACTTGATTTGCAAGACACCAGATCAAGAAGGCTATTTGGAAGACACCAGATCAAGAAGGCTATTTGCAAGACACCAGATCAAAAAGGCTATTTGCAAGACACCAGATCAAGAAGGCTATTTGGAAGACACCAGATCAAGAAGGCTATTTGCAAGACACCAGATCAAAAAGGCTATTTGCAAGACACCAGATCAAGAAGGCTATTTGCAAGACACCAGATCTTCCAGCAATGTCTGGGGGACGCTTTACGTACCAGCAGAGTGTGCCTCACACAATGACAGCATCTCCAGAAACTTGATTTGCGTTTACAAGGCAATCTAGGTTCCTTGCTTTATGGGATTCCCGACAAGCTCTCAACCTACTATCGGCACAAAACAAGGTGTACTGTGACTTGACGGAACATATGACTTTTTTTCGAATCTTCCGGTGTCCAGTCACTGCGTTTCTGACACCACACCACTGTACATGAACTTTCCGATTCTTCTAGGAAATCAGTGGTTTCAGTATGAGCATGCGACTGCAATTACGTATCTTCTTCAATTCCCTGTGCGTAGTTCACTAAGACAGGGTCCAGGAACAGCTTCATTGAATGCTTCGGTCAATTGTTTCGCACATGAAATCCTTTCTGCCTATGAGCCTACTCTGACGATGTCGATGTTGTTACTGACAGATTGTCGTCACCCCACAATAAGTCCTCTTGGAGTAATTTTTCCACTGATTAAAGACTCGGGACATCTCGCCTTCTGAAAAACCAGTCGCTCTGCTGTTTCCAAAATCGTCGCTCTGTCATACGGGTACCTATTACTATTAGCCATTACAGACGAGCAGCAGTCTTAAATTGTTGCTGACATCACATGGTGACTCACGTGACCCCGTATTTTGCATACACCCTGCGTAAATGACGTTCATAGACATATGTATAAAGATTTTTAATTCAGTGGCACGTGTGAGTATTTATCTTTTTCAAACTTACAAAAACGGAAACGCGGTCACAAATGTAAAAAACACACGCGGGATCCTTTTTCTTGAGTATTCTGGGGTTTGGCAAACTTGGGCAACTCAGTGGTTGTAAGCATTCCGCCGTCTCTATTTCGGCGGCACTTTTTCCATGGAATGAAGCGAGGTAGTGTCGTAAGATAGACACCATCCATGCCTCAAGCGTGATCTTAACCCGGGTCTCATCTCGTACGAATGATTATTATTTTTTTTTTATGGGAGGCTTAACGACCACCGTGAGCAACTCAATAGGCTATACGTAGTCGCCCATCTCCTAATTTAGGGTCATTGGTTCCAGGGAAGGGAGAGAGCCAGTGCCGCAACACAAACACAACATCCGTGCCTCACCGAGATTCTAACCCGGAACAATTTCGCACGAATGATCAGAAGCCATCGCTTAGACCACTGCGGGGCGGCAGGACGAATGATTAGAGAGTACTAAGATGACACACATGCGGAAACTTCATCGTTAATAGAAATAAACAATTGCGTAAGCGTGGCTGTAAACACATTGACCGACAGTTATGAAAACCTTGTCGCAAATAGGAAAAAGCTCTTACGGAAATGTGGGAGTAAACAGAAGCACAAACTGGTGGAAACTTCATCTCAAATAAAAATATTTTTTTAAACATATTTTAAGTTGCACAGTCATTCTTCCAAAGTATACAGAAATACACTAAAGAGCAATTGAATTAGAGACAGCTGGCGTTACGCAAATATGGCGCTGTGGGCGGCCCTGTAAACGGAAACGACATGACGTATTCAGCGATCCGACAATATAAGGAGTGATGCGACGGGAATCAGTAAGGGTCGGACGCAGTATGGGTAAGACGAAGAATCTAAGCGCGTTTGATCGTAGACATATTGTCGGTGCTCAACGAATGGGTCACTCCATCTCGGAAGTCGTGCAGGCAGTGGGATGTTCACAAGCCACTGTGTCACGGGTGTACCGTGAGTACATCGAATCCGGTAAAACCATCCCTACAAGGGTCAACTGCCGTGGACAACAGCGTGTTGATGAGCGGTGTCATCGTCGGCTAGCTCGCATTGTAACAGCGGATAGACGGGAAACAGTGCAGGAAATCACTCGGCTATTTAACGCTAGTGCACAAAAACGTCTAAGCAGCCACATCATCCAGAACCATCTCCCTGCTATGGGGTACAAAAGCCATCGTCCTACTAAGGTACCGCTGCTGACTGCACATACAGGGTTCAAATATTAGCATGGGCGCTGGAACACCACCACTGTACCCTATACATGTAGATAAATGTTGCCTGGACTGATAAGTCGAGATTCACGTTGGTACATGCGGATGCCAGGATACGAGTACGGCGCAAACTACATGAAGCGATGGATCCTTCTTGCCAGCAGGGTACTCTTCAAGCTGGTGGGGGTGACATTCTCGTCTGGGGACTGTTTGCGTGGACTGAAATGGGACCCCTGGTACGTGTTACATCGTCCCTGATTGGTCAACGTTACCGAGATATCCTGGACGACCATTTGCGCCCGTTTGTGCGTCTTCAACATCCCACTGGGGATCTCGTCCTGCAACAAGACAATCCACATTGCCATCGCTCTCGAATTGTATCCGAATGGTTGGATGAACATTCCACCGACGTGACCTCGCTTTCTTGGCCAGCTAGGCCACCTGACCTCAATTCCAACGAGCACATCTGGGATGCCATCGAGAGAGATGTTGCAGGCTCTTACTCCCCTTTATCAAATCTTCGTGAACTGTGGTAGCTTGTTCAGGGGGCGTGGATCCGTATGGCTTCCCAACGCTTCCTTGATCTTGTGCAAAGTCCATGACACGACGTGTGGAATCTTACATCGCCCTCCGCCATAATCCGGACATCTTACGCCGGAACGCCTGCGGACGGAAATTGCACACGTTTAGACAGGTATTCTAATTCAATTGGCTCTTCAGTGTGCACCCTGATACACGTTCCAATGATCCAAATGCGCATTATAAAAAAACTGAAAACCTAAGAGAAATGTCTATTGCAGTTAATGATATCCGGAAGAAAATAAAAAAAATCTTTGAAATCGGACGTTTAGAAGCATTTCGTACCTGCCTGGGATCGTACCTGCCTGGGATACGACGGTAAAAATGGCTAACGAGAAAACAGCTGCAAATCAATCGAGAAACAAAAAATGTTGTTTACTCTCAGCGTCACATGTCTACATTCTTTAAAACCAGAACATATATGCAAAATATCCTTTTTAATGAACATCACTTGATAGTAAAGTAATTTTTAAAGTCCGACTTTCGACGGATAAGAATATCTGGAAAAATAAAATACATATTTATCTCTTAGCGGGAAATAATATGTTCTGTGAAGCAGACAGTATGCGCAGAATAGTTTTTGTACGAAAACGTAACCGAGAAAATGTTATTTTAAAAAATTGGATTTTTCAATATGTAGAAAATTATATTTTTTGCCTTCAATATCTCAGTTAACTTTTTTGGATGATCCTAGTAACGGTAAGATGATTCTCGGATAAAGACCTATGGACCTTTGTTCTTTGTCTCCCTCTCCCACGGTTTAGGCTTTCCAATACATATCAGATGAGATGTAGAGGATTTTAGGAAGAGAGTGTCTGACTCCAGGTCTTAAACAGCCCTTACAAACAGGACACTGGGAGATTTGGGCTAGAGTGCCTGATAGGAAAGTGACACGGAAGCGAGGTACAAAGTGGGAGGAAGACGCCCTTATTTATTACTAGGTGTCCAATACCCAAGGTCCGACGGCTTAACGTGCCCATCCGACACACGGGGGATATTTAGCGGTTTCGTACCTGCCTGGGATCGAACACGTGGTTTCTTCGTTGCAATCACGAACGTTGACCACTAGGCCATCCGCTGCCCAAGGCACTCCAATACAAGAAGAGTTTCTGCAAACTATCATTAGACGCAGAGATGCAGTGTCACAGACTGACGGACAAAATGATACTGTAAGCACGTACTTTGTTTTTCAAAAGACATGGTAAAAAGAGGAACGTGTCGTTCCGTAACTCTCTCATTTAAGTTCTAAGTAATGTGCCTCTCTGGCGGGCTCATGACTCATAAGGGTAAAAGCGATCGTGAAATCATTAGTTCTGGATGAAGTAGTTCAAAGAATCCCCGTTTCAGTTGTTGAGTCAACTTATTGTATGTGAAGGATGATGCTCTAATGTAGATCCGTCGGCCTATGGGGAAAGGAAAACCCAGTGTGTGTTGTTAGCCTAAATCGTTAGTTCACTAGAATTATAAAAATGGTTAAAAGTTACTGGTTCTCCAACATTCCGCACGTGTTCTTCATTTGCTTGTAAATTAGACTTATTTATTTTGTTCAGAATCAAAACATACAAAAAATTGGCAAATTGTAATCACTTGCAATACTGGTAGAATATAAGACAAAAAAGAACATTTGTATATAAAATAGATTGCAAGGTAAGAAAACAAACCAAAAAAATTATTCATGTAGTTTTATCCCCAAATCGGGTGGCACATCAATTGCTCGACTGTTGAAAGAAATTAAGTCATTCTCTGAACATATCGGGCCAGCAGAGCATTGCTAAAGATGTTGCCTTAGGTTCACGAGGCTTTTGCTTGTAAATAAATTAAGCAATTCCGGGGTTATAGCTATATTTTCCCCTGACACCAAAATGAATGAATTACTAGCTAAATGGAAATTCGTTCTTCTGTGGTGGTACTATTTATTCAGTTCAGTGTATTAGAAGGTCACAAATTTGCTTGTCCTACGTATATTAATTTCTTTCTATATTGTCTGCACGTTGATCTGTTCCTGCCTATTCAATCATACTTTTTGTATTACTTCGCAGCCATATCCATCGTCTCACAGTTTTCCAAATAGATTTCTACTTCGACGTTCCATTTCGTACATCAACAAAAAAAATATTCCTTTCTTTCTTAGGGGTGCATAAAATGCTTTGCGTTGAACGAAGAATGATCCAATCTATTTCCTCCGAGCTCCAGAATCCTTCACCTCTCCAAAACTGTGGGTAATAATTAAGGATATGAAAATATGTATTTATATATTTTTTCATATTTTTACATATTTGACGTTTTTTTCTGTTATGTATATTTACTCTTTTACTGCACATATTACATATTTTTACATTCTTTAAAATAGTTTTATAAATCTTCAGTTATTACGCAAAAATTCCTAATATTTTCTGTTGTAGCAGCCAGTGAGCCGACACATGGCAAGTTTAACGTTTTCCAGTTTCGCAACTCATCAAAGCCGACAAATGCCAGCACCATTCATGCATTAGACTACTTCCTCATCTCAAATGAGAGATGAGAAAAGTAGAAAAGCAGACTGAGTCATCTGTCATTAAATGCGTAGTTTCGTGTCCATTTTCTTCCTAAATCATTTTGTTTACGTCATCGTTAGAAGTTTACTTTTCCTGTTCAGGTTGCTAAGTAAATCGACATGCCCAAAATTTAATCAGCTGTATCATCTAAATTAAAGGCATTTATTAACGAGTTTATTAATGATTGGGAAAGGTACCCGGCCGCACTGGAGAAATTTCAAAAATTTCACAACAAATAAAAACAAAGCTTTATTGCAGATAAAATAAAAAACAAAAAGTGACATCACAAATTTACATCAAATCTTCTAACATTAATAAGTAAATACTGAAATTAATTACATTTACAAAAGGTGTTCAAAAGGGCGACAGCCGCTCCTGATACACCTTTTGCATCGTCGTCGTAAAGATGCCCGTATGTTGCTGAAAATACCAGGTATTTCCCAAACAGCTGCATCAGCCACTAGTTCTTCATTGAAATCAATAGGAGTGTCTTATTTTACGGACTATAGGCGTTCCCATAAAAATAAATCCAGAGGGGACAGATCTGGTGATCGTAGGGGCAGACCTCGGCCAATCCATTGGCCTGGAAATGTGGCGTCTAAGTAATCACGCACCTGAGTGCTGAAATGAGCTGGCGCTCCATCATGCTGGAACCACATTTTACGGCGGACGGCTGCTGGTAAATGGTGGAACAATTCAGGCAAGACTCGTTTAAGGAAAATAAGATACGTCCTCCCATCCAGACGTCCCGGTAAAAGTATGGGTCTTTGCGTTATGAAAGATGGCGTGCGTGGGGAAACGGAAAGCGCCCTCAAGCGCCTAACCGCGTAACTTGCTACCATGCATTCTATGACGAAAAGTGCTTGTTTCGGTGTGTTCTATCACCCCTTAAAGTTTGTTCCATTAGTTCTGAAACACGCTGTATACACCATTACAACTACGAAAAGCATTCTCCAGAGACCTTCAACTGACAGTCATGCTGTTTTAAAAGATTAAGAATACTCGCCATCGGTTATAGAGTGGTTTAAATTTTTGCCTATTTTCATATGTGACTTTGAAAGGTCGTTCAGCAAACTTAAAGGTATTTTGAGATAAAACCGGAGGAGCTTTGTTTTCAACAACCTGAAGTGCAATGTTGTTGCTCGTTGAAACAGCAGTAAGTTAGTTGAAAACCCTGGTTTTGACTAAATTAATTTAAAATTTATAAATCAATTTTTTAATGTATGACTTTACGTAAAGAAATTATAGGAATTTATCAAAATATAAACAGAAATATATCACGTGTTAGTAAGTTTCCTTTTTTTCTCAACATATTTCCTCATTTTTAATAAATATTTACGTACATATTTTGAAATTTTTATTAGATATAAATCCTATCCCTAGTTATAGCATTTCATTCTTGTATTTTTATCACATGCTGAGCTGTTCTCTCTTACGCTTTGCCTTTTATTTCCTTCAAGCATTCGTCTTCTGTGTGAGCCACCGGCCTCACATCTCTAGGAATCCACTAATGAAAACCGAAGTTTCAAAACGAAGGCAATATGCTCGAATCTCTTCCTACGCGAATGCTGACGAAATAGAACCATTTATAGAACAATAAATCCCTTTCAAAACAGAATTTCATGAAGAGTCTCTTCTCGTCCTCTCCCGTCTTGCTGAAAACTAGTAAATGTACCATCCCAATGACCCCTCCAAAACGCTAACGAAAACAGAAATGATTTAAAATTATATTTTGATGATATCGGAGACTGTTATTAATGTTAACTTTCGCTTAAATTGATAGGGACACGCCAGGATAACACCTCATTGCAAATGCAGTGGAGGTTTTTACCAGGTAGGAAGCCTCACCTTTTAAGATTGACCTTCGTCTTCGAAACGCAAGTTCTAAGACATCTTTTTTCTTTTGTTTCGGAGTTGAATATCTACCGCGAGCAACTCTAATCAATATAAGAAGTCTCCTATTTCTAATTTGGGGCCATTGCTTTCAGGGAAGGGAGAGAGGCAGGATCGTAAGACAAGCGTACCATCTATACCTCACTGCGTACTCTGGCGACTAGTCAGAAACTTTTTCCTCTGAGAACTCGGCCACCGGGACAACCATATGTCTTCGAAATTTCCATATTGTCTATCTCTTCTGATATTCAACTGGTAGATCTGCTGCGGGAGCAATACACTCACCATTACATTTGTAGCCTTGTTGACAGTACAAATGAGTATCGAAAGTGATTGAGTTTAAATATGCACCATTCGTAAACGAATCGTTCGCAACGAATGACTCAGCACCGTGATTGGGGAATGATTTGCTCTCACCGCTGTGCATGATCATTCACTCCACCATTACTACGACACACGCACTAAACGTTTAACATTTCTCCCATCCCCATGAGTCTGGAAACGAATTGCCAATAAGAAAAATAATGGTAGAATTAAATATCCGCGCAAATTACTTAACCAAATTAAAAGCACATATCACCTTCAAAGCACAACACTACTCTCGCAATTGATAAACCAACTCGTGAGGTTTAAAAGACATTCACTGAAAAGATAAGTTAGATCTTTCGATCTCACTTTGAGACCATGGTCAGACAGATTAACACATGATGTTTGCTCTTAAATATCTGAAAAATGAGCTATCGATGACGGTTAATTGCATGGCAAGTCCTTTTTGGTAGAGCCCTCAGCAAAATGAGGAGCATAGTATTGTTGACGTAATACATACATAAGCAGGTGTTTAAATGTCAGTCAAGCGTAAACTTTCGTTAACGTTTACGCTTGACTGATATAGAGGGTTGCAGTGTTGTAACGATAATCTAAGTTGTGAAATTCCGCCGGCCTGGAGAACAACACTATTAAAAAATTGAGGGAATAATGGGGAAAATGTCATTCAACCACCCGCTTAGGTATGTATTACGTCAACAATACTACGTATGTTCCGTATTTTGCTGAGTGCGCTACCAACAAATAGCTCATTTTTGAGATATTTAAGAGCGAACATCTTGTGTTAATCTACCTGATGATGGCCTCAAAGGGAGACCGAAAGATCTAACTTCTATCTTTTTAGCAAATGCTTTCAAAACCTCTGGTGCTAATTTATCAATAGTAAATGTGGTGTCGTGCTTTAAAGGTCATATGTCTTTTTAATTTGGTTAAGAAAAAGTAGTGTCGGGAATTATTAAATGTCAAATGTTATGTGGGTAAGTTATTAGCAGTCATCTAGAAAATATTGGTGAAACTTAATAATGGGATTCATACGTGAATACCATTCGTTTGAATATTGTGCTCGGATCTTTTTCAACGAGCGGAGATTCATTTGTAAAAGAACGGTGAATGAGACATCCTTAGCTCTTGTTCTTTCGGGTAGTTTTTTGAAATTATTATTATTGTAATGACGGATGCAACCATTCATCGTGAAACGGTGAATAGTGGAAGTCTCCTGCTCTTTTGGGCAGTTACCCAATTCCCGCTTGGCCTCGGAGTCGTTGGGGCTTTGGACCAAAGAATATTTTGCTCAGTTGGCCAAGCCGGCCGACAGTGGATGCAAAGTGAATAACCATTCAGCATTCTTGAATGACTATCGTTTTTTTATTTGGCATTTAACGATCTCCATGAGCAACTTGATGGGTTGTAAGCAGATGCCGCCTCCCGTTGGCGCAGTGATCTAAGCGCTGGCTTCTGGCCATTCGTCCGAGAAGGGTCCGGGTTGAATCCCGGGGAGGCATGTATGTTGTGTTTGTCTTAGGGCACTGGCTTTCTCCCTTCCTCGGAAGTTGTGGCCCTAAATTAGGGACGGGCGACTGCTTATAATCCATTGAGTTGCTCACGGTGGTCATTAAACTTCCAATCTCTGTCCCGGTGGTGCAGTGATCTAAGCGCTGGCTGCTGACTATTCGTCCGATAAGGGTCCGGGTTCGAATCCCAGTGAGGCATGAATGTTGTGTTTGTATTGCGGCATTGGCTCTTTCCCTTCCCTGGAACCAGTGGCCGTAAATTATAGACGGGCGACTGCTTTTAGCACATTGAGTTGCTCACGGTGGTCATTAAACCTCCAATTGCTGCCCCGGTGGTGCATTGGTCTAAGCACTGGCTTCTGACCATTCATCCGAGAAGGGTCCGGGTTCGAATCACGGTGAGACATGGATGTTGTGTTTGTATTACTGCACTGGCTCTCTCCCTTCCCCGAGACCAGTGGCCCTAATTTAGGAACGGGCGACTGTTTATAGCCCATTGAGTTGGTCACGGTGGATATTAAATTTCCAATCTCCGTCCCGGTGGCGCAGTGGTCTAAGCGCTGACTTCTGACCATTCGTCCGAGAAGGGTCCGGGTTCGAATCCCGGTGAGGCATGGATTTTGTGTTTGTCCTACCGCACTGGCTCCCTCCCTTCCTCGGAACCTGTGGCCCTAAATTAGGGACGGGTGATTGCTTATAGCCCGTTGAGTTGCTCACAGAGGTCGTTAAACCTCCAATAAAAAATAAAGACTGACACCCGTCTTTAATTAAGGGTCATAAGTTCCAGGGAAGGGAAAGAGCCAGTGCCATGCAACAAATACAACATCCATGCCTCAGCCCGATACGAAACCGGATATACCTCGGACGAATTGTCAGAAGCTAGCGCTTTAAACAACTACGCCACCGGACTGCGTTGTGATACCATAATCACTTCTATGTCTTTTACTACCAGATAATGTACTAAGTTTTATTATACAGAACGCTTGCTTTGCGGTGCATCGATTCTTGTTTGTTTAAGCGTTATAGAAAATTGAAATACATTCAGACTACAGGTACGTTCCATTCTAAGAACAACCACTGATTACACTTCTTCATAAACTAGCATTTCACTTCAAACTGCCTAAAGTCATGATTTACATTGTGTATTACTCATCATCCCGCATATCAGAATTTGAAAATGGGATTATACGCTCTTAATAGATGACACAATCGAATGACGCATTGAGAGCAGAACAAAGGGTTTTGTTGACCACTTCATTTTTGTCACGTATTTCGTTGTTATGAATATTTCAAAACATATGAATTTAAAAATCAATTTTGGTTATATAAATATACTTTCTCTGCTACTTGGCAAAATTATACTTCATGTCCCAGATATTCAATCATTATGTGTGTCTTTGCCGCCGTGGGATAGGATAAACGCTGTGTGATTGATTTCTTTCTCCATGAACATCATATGTAGTATCTGGAAAAAGTCCTTGGGGAAGAACTGCTTACGTGAAAAAAGTTCTACTTCAGAGGATAACTGTCGACCAATATCACTTGACGATAAGCTCTTGAATTATATAAGACCTCTAATAACATTTTTCTCATACTTCTTACATGGACGTCTGTAAGAAATAGTTTTGTTTGAACGCTGTAACAACGCGCAAAATATCGTCAGTAGCAGGGAAAAGCGCTACTGACACCACGTGAAAATTTCGCAAAACTACAGATGGCCGAAAATTCCTTTTCATCTCTACTTAATTAAATATAAGGAAATGCAGTTTAATTTTGTATTTTCCTCTATCATTGGGAATTGCGGCTATACCCGAATCAATTTGGAACTCATTAGAATTATTCACGTGTTTAACCGGCAGCGAACTTTCCTTGCGTTATTATTATCAATAGGCACATATTGTATGTAATCTTAAAGAAAAAAATATTAAAATGTTTGCATTTTTTTAAACCAATAAAATTTAAATTAGTTTATCGACACCATCAGCCCCAATTTAATGCTTTTCTCATGACCTTCAAGAAATATTAGCAAAACGGAAATTCTTCCATTTTTGGGCTTTCCAAACGTAGCTTGAAAAAGCGTATATGCTCCAGCTTTCTCTGTCTGTCTGTCTTTACGAACGACAACTCGCGTAAAAACGGTTCGATGTCGATGAAGTTTTAGTATGTGGTAGGGGACAGCCTGAAAAGGAACCCTATTGAAAATGGGCGAAATGGGGTCAAAGGTCAGCTCATACGAGAGGGATTCATTCTATTGCCCTTATGCGTCACGACTTACGTAAAAATGCTTCGATTGAGATAAAACTTTATCATGTTGTTCTGGAGTTATACTGAACTGGGTCTGTGGAATATCACCGAAATGGGAGAAATGTCAGTGCACCGGATCGAGATTTATTCCACAGCCATTATCCTCATAACTTGACTTAAAATGCTTCTATTGCGACAACACTTTAGTATGTTGTTACGGAGGTATGCTGAACCAATTTCGTTTAATATCATCGAAATGGAGTCAAATGTCAGGGCACAGGAGCAAGATTTATTGCACTGCCATTATCCTCATAAGTTGAGTAATGATTCCGGGTATGTTGGAAAGCGTATCATAATCAATGCATTGCATGATTTCACTAATTCGTTTTTTTTATTTTCGTATTCGAAAGCATGATAAACGGGAAGATATAAGCCGTAGTTTGCTTTTCAAAAATTCTTAAAACTAAATACATTAATAATGGAAGACAAAATTGTAAAATATATTTCTTTCCCATCTGGTGTTTCCATTATTATTTTCTGTTTGAATTTATTTTGTGCATCCACTTTTTGTTTTGATTCTGCCTCTGGAGATAAAAACAAAATAACTTGTTATTATTAGTTGAAAAAGAAAATTTTATCATTCGAAAGATTTGCAAAAACAGCCATGGAATTTGATTTTTTCGATTTCCGGAATGAGCTTTAATTAATATCGAACAAAAGAACGAAACAAATATGTTTATTGTGAGATAGACGTTCTGAATAATAATGGCAGAAACGTAAGAGATCCGGCCTCTTATCGCAAACTGTGGTATTCAGCCTGAAATTTTAATCATAAATCTATAGAGACGTACTTGACAAATTATAAAGGGAGTAGAAAAACTAATTATGTTTTTCTGCTTTTTCATCTGTTGTATCATAGAGATATGAAAATAAGAGAAAAGATGAAACTCGATAGAAAAACACGTTGCAGGGATTCGCTATTTTTTCACATGAACCCCCTTTCCGAACAGAAAAAAAAACTGAAAAAAACTAAAGGCATGAGACCGTCATAAGTCAGGTCTTAGACAAAACTGAATTTATAAACCATCAATCTCACGTACTTTTCTCTGTATCTTATTGTTATTGATTCATGCCCTGAGTTACAACTGAAGAAAGAAAGAAATGGATAACGGCTCATACCTTTCGAACAAATTTTATCAAAGGAATAAAAAATGCAAGACACTTTTATGCGTAGGAGGAACACGAGGTACTTTAAAGAAAATGTTTGCTATTGACATTAAAATGTGCTTATTTATCCTTTTGAAATTATAAATTTCAACTTATAATTTATAAGTTGAAATAAGTTTAAATTTAGAAGTGTTATTACATACTGCAGTATTACAGAAAAGACCACGGTTTTTCTACTGGGTGTTTCATCTGGACGTTCCACATTTTATATAGGCCAGTCGTTCGACTTTATAACTAAACAGTAAAACAACTACCTGTAAATGAGATGTTAATAATGTAAGAATGGCTTACCATCATATCAAGTGCTGAAATTGACCTCTCCTCTTCGAGACACCACTTCATCAGCAAAAGGAGGGTGCCGTGGTGTGCAGTTTCCTCTGAGAACGCCAAAGGACCAATATTCTTTGAAAGGACAGTGAACACTGCTGTGTAGAAGGACACTTTCATGGCCTTTTGTCGAGCAACTAGACGACATCAAGCTTACTCAGGGGTACTTCAAGCATGATTATGCCCCACCTGCAACGAGTCCATGGCGCTCATCAACAGCCTTTTCGTAGACCGTGTTATCTATAAGGAACTGTAGCCCCCCCCCCCCCCTAGGATGCCAGACTTGATCTGCGGATTACTTCTTGTGGGATTACTTCTTAAGGAGAGAGTCTACAAAAACAACCACGAACCAATAGGGATCTCCGGGAAAACAGAGCGAAATAAACAATATCGACACAGGCATCTTTAAACGTGTATTAGAAAACGTAGTGAAACGTGCGCAAATGTGTCCCGAAGAGGAGTGGGAAAACTTTCAGCACTTAATGCAAAGGTAAGTCATTCTCCCCTTAGTAACCTCTCATTTACACGTAGTTACGTCACTGTTTAGTTCTTAAGTCGAAAGATTGACTTAATTAAAAAGCGACTTCCCACTGAAACACCCAGTAGTTCGTACTTACGAGTATACAGTTTTTTTGTTTGTTTGTAGGTTCTGTATAAAGTAAGTATATAGTTTTTTGTTTGTTTGTAAGTTCTATATAAATGAGTATATATGTTTTTTGTTTTTCGTAGGTTCTATATAAATGAGTATATAGTTGTTGTTTTTTTTAGGTTCTATGCAAAATTAGTATATAGTTTTTTTGTTTTTTTTTGTAGGTTCTATATAAAATGAGTATATATTTTGTTTTGTCTTTTTGAAGGTTCTATATAAAGTGAGCATGTACTTTTTTTTGTAGGTTCTATATAAAATGAGCATATAGTTTTTTTGTATATTCTATATAAAATGAGTATATAGTTCTTTTGTAGATTCCATGTAAATGAGTATATAGTTTTTTAGATTCTATACAAAATGCGTATATAGTTTTTTTGTAGGTTTTATACAAAATATTAAATGAGTATATAGTTTTTTGTTTGTTCGTAGGTTCTATATAAAACGAGTACACATTTTTTGTTTATTTGTAGGTGCAACGACTAACGCGAGTAGCTATTCGGTTGGTGCGAATGAAATATCCGGCGCGAACGAAAAAGTGGAGACAGGCCCCCACCACAGCGGAATGCAACCACCCACAGATGTTGCGGGTATTGCGTCACAGAGTTACGACAAAATAGCTAGCACATGTGTGAAGAGCAAGGTCCAGACATGGTTTGTTTGGACGTAACGTGGTTTGCAAAGAAAACATGCAGACGCCGGAGTTTAAGACTCATCTTCCTGTGTGAATTTAAACTGGGCCATTCTGCAGGATTTGCCACTAGAAACGTGAACAAAGCGTTTGCGGAGAATACAACCAAAGAATGAACCCTTCGTCGATGGTTTGTGAAGTTTCGAAGAGTAAATACCGACCTTCAAAACGAAACACGCGATCACCGACCTGTTGTTGTATCCGAAAATGTTCTGTAACGTGTGGTTAAAGCGGACCTCAGGAAAACGTGTCGTGTGATGGCGGCAGAAGTAGGTGTCCAGCACTCGACAGTTATTCGACGTCTGGCTGCGATGGGTAAGGTCAAAAAGCTGGACATGTGACTGCCGCATGAGTTGACAACTACCAACAAACCTAGGCTTTTGGAAGTCTGCATGTCGCTGCATGCCGTAAATACACAGGAACCTGTACTGCATCGAATCGTCACATGCGAAAAGAAGTGGGTCCTTTTTGATATTCGAAAACGATTTGCACAATAGTTCAGCAAGGAACAGCCTGCTGGATGGCATCCTAAGCCGCCCCTACACACCAAGAAGATGATGCTTCTTGTCTGGGGGTTCACAGCTGGGATAATTCATCGGAGTTTCTTGGCAAGAGGCCAAACCATCACTGCAGAACTTTACTGTGCTGAATTACACCAGATGCACCGGAAATAGCTACAGAAACAACCAGCTTTGGTCAACAGACATTGTGTTCTTCTGTTCCAGGACAACGCCGCCCTCATGTCGCACCTCGAACGATGCTGACACTAAGTGCCTTGGGTTATGAAGCACTATCTCATCCTTCTTATTCCCTGGACTTGTCTTCGACAGTCTATCATCTGTTTCGTCGCCTGGATCACTTCCTGACCGGGAAACAGTTCACGACAGACAACGAGATTCAACGTGCAGTTGATGATTTCTTCGGGTCCCACCAGAAGCCGCTTTTCGTTCCGGAATCATGGCCTTGCCGGACAGATGGTAACTATGTGTTGATGCCGAGGGGCATTATTTTTCTTATGTAAGTTGTCCTGCTTTTCCGTTCTTGCCATCCACGTGTGCTGGTCTTTTGCTGGACATTTCACTCGCACCAACCCAATATATGGGCTAAAGCAAATTCTGTCCCTCAATATATATCGAACGATTATGTTGCCCCTCAATATATGTCGAACGATTATGCTGTTCCCCAATATAAGTCTGCAATACACTGTCACTCAGTATAAGTGGTACGCTTGACCTATTTAAAAGGTGACTTTCCACTGAAACGCCCAGTAGTTCGTATTTACCAGTATATAGGTTTTTTGTAGGTTTTACAACTACCGTTAGTAACTATACGGGCAATAAGCAGTCGCCCGTTCCTAATTTAGGGCCACTGTTTCCAAGGAGGGGGCGGAGCCAATACGGTAAGACAAAAACAACATCCATGCTTCACCGGGATTCGAACCCAGACCCATCTCAGACAAGTGGTGAGAAGGAACAGCTATAGATCGATCTCCTTTTATTTTCCCTTATTCTATGTATTTAGTAATTATTTAGGGCCGTGGATTGGCCTAGTGATCAACGTTCATGACTGCCACGGAAAAGTGTCAGAATCTATAACAAGATGGTACGAACGCTCGAACCACAAAATATCCACCATGCGTCGGATGAGTACGTTAAAGCAAGTATAACTGAATTCGTGCTAACGTTACACTATAAGTAATGCAAAAAAAGAGCTGTCTGAACAAACTAATGCATTTTTGCTTTGTGAAAAGATCAAATTTATTTGCAGCTAAAAATTACACTAGTTGAAATAATAAAAGGCAAGGTCTTTCGCGGTTGCTATAACCTCATAATCAGACCGAGTGCTGTGAGGAACGAACATACATATGAATATGTACAGTATGGAAAGACCGAAATGCAATAATAATCACAAAATGTGTTGCCAACAGATTAGTTTGAATTTACCGAATAGTTCTAATTATTAAGCATATATTTCTGACACACCATTCACATAGGGTTGGTACGTAATCAAAAATATCCATGGGTAAGGATTATTAAATAGCACCGCATCGTTACAGCATACATCACGGTATTTCGAGATATACAGACTTTCTGTAAATAAAAGATACACTTATTAAAAACAGAGGGGCACCTTGTCTTGATCCCATTTCTGGTGTAACTCCCTCGAGCCACAGTCCTGTTGAGTGCAATGTTGGTTAGGACAAAACGAATAGAGTATTTTTGTTTAGATAACCGGAAGATAGGAGTCCGAAGTGTAGATCCTATATACGTCTGGTCAGGCTCCGTTATTGAGTTAGACTCTGGAGGTATACAATACACCCCATGTCTGTTTATGGGATGAACAGAATATCTACTGTATCTCTCTGAATCAACGTGAAAATGTTCTGAGTACGAACATCAAAGTCCAGGACATATTTCTTGGAACAGTCCTTCAGAATATAAGCAATAGGTGGAACAAAGTCAATGGTTCCAACGGAACGTGAAATGGAAACATCACGCAGTAAGGTTATATAATTCCTCCGCTTGTATTCACGTACTAAGCTAAAAAAGGTTTAACTTGAAAAACAATGTCCCTCTACAATATACTGTCCGTTATCAACATGAAGAACTTAATGCGATTCTACATATTGCGGAGGGACATGATTTTTCACGAGAATCCTCCTTTAGGTTAGCACGAGGATCAAGCGGAGGACTTCTACAAATTTCTTACGTGATGTTCCCGTTTCACCTTTCGTTGGAGCCATTTACTTTGTTCCACCTCTTGTTCATATTCTGAAGGATTATGGCGTAGACTTTGGTATTCGTACTTAGAGCATTTTTACATTGATTCAGAGTGATGCAGATTATGTTCACCCCATGAATAAACATGGGTTGTATTGTATACCTCCAGAGTCTAACTCAATAACGGAGCCTTACCAGACTGTATATAGGATCTACACTTCGGATTCCTGACTTCCGATTATCTAAACATAATTACTCTATTCGTTTTGGCCAAACCAACACTGCACTCGGCGGGACTGTGACTCGAGGGAGTTACACCCCGAAATGGGATCAAGCCAAGGTACTGGCCTCTGTCATTAATTAGAGTATTGTCTTATTTACAGAAAGTCTATATCTCGAAATACCGTGATGTATGCTGTAACAATGAGGTGGCATTTAACATCCCTTACCCATGGATATCTTTGATTACGTACCAACCTTATGTGAGTGGTGTGTCAGAACTACACTGACGGAAAAAAATCCCAACACCAAGAAGGGGTTATGTTAGATAAACGACAGTTGGTAGGCGGTGAGAGAACATCTGTAAGATGACGTCTATACAAATTTCGCGCTCGATGCATACGTGTGGCGCTAGGAGCGCCTCTCGGAACATGCAAAGCAGGTTTGCTGTAAATACGCGCTGTAACGTTCGTGAGCGTTAGTTATCGTTGAGATTTGACGTAGGGTGTTGATGTTATTCAAGAATACCTTTAAGAAGACGAAGAAGCCATTATCAACAGCTCACGGGGTTTGAACGAGGTCGTGTAATAGGGCTACGAGAAGGTGGATTTCCTTTCCGCAATATTGCTGAACGACTTGGCAGAAATGTAACCACTGTGCATGATTGTTGGCAGCGGTGGTAAAGGAAAGGTACTGCATCAAGAAGACTGGGCTCCAGCCGGCCACGTGGCACTACTGAGAGGGAAGACCGCAGTGTACGGCGTATGGCCGTGGCGCATCGTACCGCGTCTGCGGCAGCAATTCGAGCTGCAGTTGCCACCACAGTGACACAACAAACTGTTACAAATCGGTTACTTGAAGGACAGCTCCGAGCCAGACGCCCTGTAGCGTGCATTCCACTTACTCCAAACCACTGCTGTTTGCGACGTCAGTGTCAAGCTAGAGCTCATTGGAGGACGGAGTGGAAATCTGTTGTGTTTTCTGATGAAAGCCGGTTCTGCCTGGGTGCTAGTGATGGCCGTGTGTTGGTTAGAAGGAGGCCAGGTGAGCGCCTGCAACCAACCTGTCTGCGGCCGGGACACACTGGACCTACACCTGGAGTTATGGTCTGGGGAGCAATTTCCTATGACAGCAGGAGCACTCTCGTGGTTATCCCACGCACCCTGACGGCACAGTTGTACGTCGGTCGGGTGATTCAACCTGTTGTGCTGTCATTCATGAACAGCATTTCAGGGGGTGTTTTCCAACAGGATAACGCTCACCCGCATATCGCTGTTTTAACCCAACATGCTCTACAGAGTGTCGACATGTTGCCGTGGCCTGCTAGATCACCAGATCTTTCACCAATCGATCACGTATGGGACATCATTGGACGACAACTTTAGCGTCACTCCCAACCAGCATTAACTGTCCCTGTATTGACCGACCAAGTGCAACAGGCATGGAACTCCATCCCACAAACGGACATCCAGCACCTGTACGACACAATGCATGAACGTTTGCGTGCTTGCATTCAACATTCCGGCGGTTACACCGGTTATTAATGTACCAGCATTTCACGTTTAAAATGGCTCTTCTCGCGCTTACAATAAGCTGTGATCTTGAAACCTTAATCGATTAAATATGTTACCTATACAAATATATTGCCGCCATTTCATTCCTCTACAACTATTTTTTCGTGGTGTTGGGATTTTTTTCCGTCAGTGTATATGCTTAATGATTAGAACTATTCTCTAAATTCCAACTTACCGGTTGGCAACACGTTTTGTGATTACTATTGCATTTCGGTCTTTGCATACTGTATATATTCATGTGTATGTTCGTTCCTTACAGCACTCGTCCTGATGATGAGTTTATAGAAACCTCGAAAGATCTTGCCTTTTATTATTTTTACTTCTGTAATTCTTAGCTGCAAATAAATTTCATCTTTCAACTAGCATTAGTTTGTATCGTGCTCGGACAGCTCCTTTTACATTACTTTGTGCTTACGTTAAGCCGTCCGTCCCCGGGTATTGGACCCCCTGTTATAAATAAGAGGGTCTTCCTCCACCTTTCAACTTCGCATCCATGTGACTTTCTTGCCCATCACTCTAGCCCAAATCTGGGATCAGACACTGCCTCCCAAAAGTCCTCTACATAAATATCTAAAACAATTATATAATTTTTACACTTTTGTCTTACACAAATTTCTGTTTTGTTTACTTGTTTCGTTTCATTTTTGTGTTTAAATTTACATTTAATATTTTTTGCAATACAAAACACATGATTTAACACAGAATACCTTCGACATGAATTCTTCAAGTCACTTGTTTAAGGAACTATTGAATGGAAAAAACAAGTAAGCACTGAAAATTTTACGAAGAAATTTGCAAAGTAAAGAGATGAAGAGTGACATTTAAGAATGGCAAGTATTTAGATTAAAAAACTTTCACGAAATATAGATGGTACAACTAAATTAAAACTAAATCATATATTAAGTGACTTTATGATAAAACAAAACAAAGTGGAATAGTACATCAAAGAAGCAATACAAAAAGAGAAATTTCGAGATTCTAAAACGCTAAAGAATAAGTCAGTGAAAATCCTCCAAATACGTGATGTCACTGAATAAACAAAGACATCGCTATTTCCACGTTTAGCAACTAACAGAAACTGGAAAATTATTATTCAGCCGCCGCCGGTGAATTGAATCCCGAATCTCTCAATATCTAGCCGAGCGCGCTAGCCTTACACCACGGTGGCCAACAATTCACGGCGCTATGTGCGTTTTTCTGTCAGCATCTGACATTTTAAAATCGTATGATGGGCTCAGATACTGAGACGGCTCCATCTGGTGGGCATTAAGAGCACTGGCTATATATTAAATATAGCAGTTAGTTCAAAATATACTTTATTGGCAAAAACATAGGGAAAACAGGCGTACCACATATGGCAAAATAAACAACAAAACAATGAGCGATACTGATGAAATTTTACAGGTGAATGTGATACGACAGTCAACTAAGGATGACAAAATGTTAAAATCGTTAAGAAGGAACAATATATGCTTGAGGAAGATGATGCACAAGCAAAAGTAATGATTAATTAATAAAGCATGTGATGACGTGCAGAGTAAAAGCAGAGCACAAAACAACAGGTAAATATATTTACAAGAACATGGCTGTACAACGCAGTGCACAAAAAGAAGGGAACATGTAAAACACAACAAAAGCATATACTACGATAAAGGTACAGAAGTTCCCACAATCCAGGAAACCACACGATATGTGACAAAAACATGATAAGTATTACAGAACATAGTGGAAACTTGGGCGAACTCCCCAAGTGAAACACAAGGATACACAAAATACAAACAGCAAGCCGTGCAGTATTGCATCGGTCCAAAAAACAACGACATGGGACGAGCAAAAAATACATGACGTCAAAGAATGTGAAAATGCAAGACAGAAATAAGGTATAAATTAAAAGATGCAACACAATGCAGCAAGAAAAAACAGAAAGAACAAAGTATCGCAGGGCAATACCTCTCGTATTGCTCCTAGAGAACAAATACACGGTGCGCAACTCAATGAAGGTACAGGCAGCGAAAGCAGACACATGAGTGAAGAATAAGTATTAAGGACAGGTGCAACGAAGAAACAAATACAACACGGTACATGCACACGAATTACACAAAAATTGCAGAAAACCCCTACAATACAAATCATAAGCAGTTACATGACAAACACTTAGTAGACGCTGTGACGAAGCATCAGGAAGAGAGAACACAAAATCTCAACTGATGCATTCAGATCTTCGAAGCTGGAAAAAAACAAAAAATCAGAAAGAAAGATGAATGGAAAATCCAGTGATTTCGAACCAACGGGACCCCTGCGCCCAGGTAGACCGGAAAGAGGCTTGAGATTGAGGGGTGGAAGCAGCGAAGTTCTCCAGGCGTAGTCGAGACACGATGCGATTCCTAAAAATCGACCGTAAGGCCGCGCCAGCAGAGAGGATACTAGGTGTGGTAGCAGGAGAGCGGAGAGATTGATGATAAAGAAAACGACATGTTTCACAAGTACGAAGAGATAGGCACAGGCATCCGGCAAAATAGCCGGGGGATGTTTGGTAAGCAATAGCCACTCGTACGCTTGAAAAGGGATGTCTCTGGAGCAAATGGTGCCTACAAGACGAAAGGCAGTATTGAGAAGTGGAAGGAGAACGGGACAGTGACAGTAGACATGAGGAGCATCACCTTCAACACCACAAAAGCAGCAGAGAGAAGTAGAAGAAATAGACATGTGAAAGAGAGGAGAAGGAACAGGAAGGCGGCGGTGAAGAAACCGCCAGTGGATGTTTCGCTCTAACGGGGTAGAAAGGGGAGAGAAAGAGGCAGACCAGATAGGCAGCAGAAGAGAAGGAGAAGCATCAGGAAGACCATGCGGAGAAGTGAGGGGCGCACGAAGGATCGCATAGATAGAGGCAGTGGAAAAAGAAGAAATGGGAGCAACAGAGTCCCGAAAGGGAAGGAAGAAAGGAAGAGAGAGGCTCGGTCCAGAGACAGAAATAAGGCCAGTGTCAGAAACCAGAAGTAGGAAGAGGGTACGGAGAGCGGAGCGAAGAAGGTCATACTCCTCTTCCAAGGTGGAAGAAGGGTCAGGGAAAAGAGAAGAGAGGGGTTTCCAGGTCAAATCGGAAGTTAATAAAGCTTCGACAGTGAGAATTCCTGAGCGGAACCAAGAGGGGAAAAGAAAGTATGGTTGATCGGGTGGATGAATCAGAGTGGAAAAGAAAAGAGGTTCTGCAAGCAGGTCCAGGGTGGTAGAGGGAGGAGCGCGGAGTAGCGGGAGAGAATGAAATACCGCTAGAGCGTCGATAAGAAGTGGTGGGAGGCGTTTAGAAGTAGAAGGAGATGAATCCATCCGAAGAAAAAGGAGGAAAGTGAAGGATGGATCATGAAGAGAAATAAGAGTATTCAGGGTAGAAGAAAGTGCAGGGGAGGGCGAAAGGAGAAGACGAATGAAGGAGACGATTCGGTGAGCTCGATAATATGTTCTGACATCCGGGAAGTGAAGACCACCAAATGATGTTGGCAGAGAAAGCGTTGCAGCAGAAATCCAATGTCTAGATGACCATATCACTGAAGTGAAAATACTATTGATGGCAGAGAAATGATGCGATTTAAACACACAGGAATCCCAAGGATAGAAGCATTGTGAGAGAAGATATCGATGAACAATTTGAGCACGTTGAAAGTAAGAGGAAAAGGAAAACGTAAATCGCCAAAAACCAGCCGTGCGATGAAGTCGTGGGCGAAGAGCTTGACAAGTGACGTTGCTTGTGGTAAAGGAGTGTCCAAAATGAGCTCCAAGAAATTTTTGGGTCGAGGAGGACCACACTGCTCCCCACGGCGAGTCAGTGCGGCCTCTCCAAGAACCACACCACAGGCCAGCACTTTTCTGAATATTCAGGGCAGCACCAGAGAGAGCAGCATACTGTTCATAAGTGGCAAGAAGAGTATGAAATTGGTCATTGCGGCGAAGACAAAAGGTAACATCATCTGGGTAAGCAGAGACAAGAAAACGGTGATGCCGAGTACTAGAGACAATCGGTCCCACCGCAGGTAAGAGAGACGCCCGACTTGCAATCAAAAAGGGCTTAAAGGCGAGAGCAAAGAGTTGTCCTGATAATGGACAACCTTGTCTGATGCCAGATCGAAAAGGAATCGGGGCCGTCAAAAATGTGACCGTTCGAACGTGCAAATGGGCGCCCCGGTAGAGGCTAAGGATGAGAGAAACAAAAGCGGGAGGAAAACCATAGTGAGTTAATACGGCAGAAAGGTAAGCGTGAGAGACGTTATCAAAAGCGGATTTCTGGTCAAGATTAAACAAAGCTAAGGGTTCGGAATGTTTTAGTGCAAGAAAGGAAAGGTTATGAAGAAAGGAGATGTTGTTAGAAATAGAACGACCAGGCACGGTATATGTCTGGTCGGGGGATATGAGGAACGGAAGAACAGAATTTAGGCGGAAAAGAATTTATCTCGCCCTTTGATTTAATAGCAGTTAAATCAAAGGGCGAGATTCAAAGTGAAAATACTTCAAATACGTGGCGTCAGTGAATAATGCCCACCAGATGGAGAAGTCGCAGTAGCTGAGCCCATCTTACGGATTTAAAATGTTAGATGCTGACAGTAAAACGCACATAGCGCCGTGAATTCTGAGCAACCATGGTGTAAGGCCAACGCGCTCGGCTAGATATCGAGAGATTCGAGATTCAATTCCCGGCGGCGACCGAATAACAATCTTTCGGTTGCTGTGCGTTGCTAATCGTGGAAAGAGCGATGTCTTTGTTTAATAAGTCAGTGAATTGTTTCTTTTATACATGGGATGGCATTTTTGTAAGCCAAAAGCACTAAATGCGAAAATGATTCAAAACTTATTTGTTTTCGGTATTATAACAGAAATTGTGTATTCATCAACATAAAAAACAAAGTATTGAAGGCTTGATCCAAATTCTGGTCTCAAAGAAAGTATTAGAGGAACGGAAAAAATTTAAGTAAATTTGAAATATTTTTAAATCCACAAAATTGAATTTGTCAACACAGATTCGAGGAAAAGAAAATTTACGGTGAAGGAGATTTCGCCTAGGGAAATATAAGATATTACATTCAGAGGAGCAGAATATTCACATATTCTGCTCCTTTGAATGTAATATCTTATATTTGACATTCAGAGGAGCAGAATATTAACATATTCTGCTCCTTTAAATGTAATATCTTATATTTGACATTCAGAGAGAATATTCCCAATATTCTGCTCCTTTGAATTTATTATCTTATATTTGACATTCAGAGGAGCAGAATATTCAAATATTCTGCTCCTTTGAATGTAATATCTTATATTTGACATTCAGAGGGTTAATATTCTGCTCCTTTGAATGTAATATCTTATATTTGGACATTCAGAGGAGCAGAATTATAACATATTCTGCTCCTTTCAATGTAATATCTTATATTTGACATTCAGAGGAGCAGAATATTAACATATTCTGGCAGAATATTAACATATTCTGCTCCTTTGAATGCAATATCTTATATTTGACATTCAGAGGAGCAGAATATTAACATCTTCTGCTCCTTTGAACGTAATATCTTATATTTGGACATTCAGAGGAGCAGAATATTCACATATTCTGCTCCTTTGAATGTAATATATTATATTTGACATTCAGAGGAGCAGAATATTCACATATTCTGCTCCTTTGAATGTAATATCCTATATTTGGACATTCAGAGGAGCAGAATATTCACATATTCTGCTCCTTTGAATGTAATATCTTATATTTGACATTTCAAAGGAGCAGAATATTAACATATTCTGCTTCTTTGAATGTAATATCTTATATTTGACATTCAGAGGGTTAATATTCTGCTCTTTTGAATGTAATATCTTATATTTGACATTCAGAGGAGCAGAATATTCACATATTCTGCTTCTTTCAATGTAATATCTTATATTTGGACATTCAGAGGAGCAGAATATTCACATATTCTGCTCCTTTGAATGTAATATCTTATATTTGATACTGTGATACTGGGGATGAACAAACAAATATCTGAAATGATATAACAAATTTGATATGTTTGAATAACCATGAGAATTTAAAGAAATACTCATCAGGTTCCTAAATATGATAATGAGAAAAGAATTCCTCCAGAGCGAAGAAAAATAACATTCTGATAAATATTGTATTCAAGTAAAAGAAAATGAACAAGCTTGCAGCGATATCGCAATTTAGAAACACGTGTAATAACACGATACCGCGTTTCAAATTAGTTTCAAATTAAAAGAAAGACATTTGAGAAGGAGAAATAGCGGAATACAAACCATGAAACAAACGAAGAAAATCGATATCAAAATTAAATTTCGCTTTTAAGAACAAACAAATAACAGACAATAAATTACAGAGTAAATAATACACTGCTGCACAGTTGCTAAGGACGGATCACAAACGGCTATATAGCGCATAAAAAAGTAAGTGTGGTTGGATGCCAAGTGAAATAAAATAATGTCAGAATGCCAGGACATTACAAGAAAGACAATTTATTGTGCTCTGAAATCTAGAAGGCTTTGGAACGTGTTCAAGGGACAAACAGGCCATTTTGTGCAGAATACGTAAACTTGAAAAATGCAATTACCGTCCGCAGGCGTTCCGGCGTAAGATGTCAATACGGGATATGGCCACCATGGAGGGCGATGCAAGATTCCACACGTCGTGTCATGCTTTGCACAACATTATCAAGCAGCTGTTGGGGTAATTTATCCCATTCCTCTGTCAGTGCATAGATGAGGGTGTCCTTGTTTATTGGAGGACATTGGCGACCAGCAAGACTCCTCCCCAAAGCATCCCACACATTTTCAATGGGATTCAGATCTGGAGAACGTGCTGGCCATACGAGGCGTTAAATATCCTCGCTTTCAAGACACTCCTGGACAGCGACTGTTCGATGACATGTTGCGTTGTCATCCATGAAAATGAATCTATCCCCGACAGCACCACGGAACATGCGAACATGAGGTAGCAGAACAACATTAATGTATCGTTGGCCAGTCATAGTACCAGTTGGAAGCACATAGAGGGACACACGGTCATTGATCATGATGCCAGCCCATACCATGACACTACATGTCGGATATCGGTCCCTTTCCTGTATGTTTGCTGGACAATATGCAGTACCACTATCACGCCAGATCAGTTGTCGTTGACAATCAGACGATAGACTGTATCTACTCTCATCTGAGAAGAGGAGAGCAGACCAGTCGTTATCAGTCCAATTGCGATGTTGATAGCACCATTGCAAACGGACGGTACGGTGACATCTGCACAATGGGATGCCCACAACAGGACGGCGGGCGTATAGTCCTCCTTCATGCAAACGTCTGGCGACAGTTTTTCGGGAGATCCGCTTGCCAGTAGCAGCCATAAACTGATTTGCTACCTCAGTAGCTGTGCTGCGCCGGTGTCTTTTTGTTGATAGCACTATGTACCGATCTTCTGCAGGTGTCGTACTGCGAACACGACCTTCCCCGTGACGTTTGCTACACTCTCCATTTGTTTGAAATGATTTCCAAAGCCTTGAAACAACACTGTGGCTGACGTCGAACTCCTTGGTAACATCTGTTATTTTTCGCCCTTCTTCAATCTTGCCAATAATACGGCCACGCGTAACATCATCTAGGTGATGTCGGGAAGACATACTGATAATTGCAAGTTCGTCAATTGATTCTTTCCCTTTCAACTTTGCGTTTGAACAACAACGGTCAATACGCGTCAAATCCTTTATATCTCTTATCAGCGCTATGACGTCACGAACAAGTTCGGCAATGCAAAATTTGCGTACGCACAACACGTCTTACTGTATCCCGCACTTATGCTAATTTCCACACTTTCCTGCCTTCCATTTCATTGTTGCTATCGTTCCTATTGTCATCCGTCCTTAGCAATTGTCCAGCAGTGTACGTTCTTCTTTTTGTAGGTTACAGTGAACATGTAAAATCTAACAGTGACTCACTATACGTTCAATATTCCAAATCAATTAAGTCGTAAGATGGGAGGCCAAACATCATGTAAAAAGTAATATAAACATCTGAAAAATTATTGCGTCATAAAGAAATTGTTTTGAAATAGGAGTTAGTTAAGAAATCATTACTTTCAGCTGTCTTCTGTATCTGCATGAAGAAAAATCGAGAGAACAAAAAATATAAAGTAAGTAAAAAAAAATTGAAATCAAAAGAGTAGGATTATCCCTCCCTTATTTTCCTTCGCATTGAAAAAAGTTTAATTTTCAGAACAAATTATAATAATAACATTCGTTATAGACATCAGAATTACACTGGCGGAAAGTGAGAAAAGAACACTAACAAGGAGACGTCTGACACCAACGAAATTTATACAGCATAATAACGGAATACAGAGGATAACGTGATCAAAACATTTTGGCAAAATACAGCTGTATTTGCTCGTAAACTGAAAAATAACATTTCCATGTAACATGGTTAGTACGAGGTTGAACCGCCATGAACTGCGTCACACTGTGAAATTCTGGCATGGAGTCTGTCGTGCAGATGTCGGATTTAAGTTTGACGTATTGAGTTCCAAGCATCCTCAACCTGGACGCGTAAATTGGGGATGGTCGTGGCTGGCCGTGGAGACCGGATAAGTCGTTGTCCCGTAAAATTCCACACGTGCTCAAAGGGGGACAAATCCGGTGAACGTGCAGGCCATTGAAGTTGTCTCACACCCTGAAGTGCATGTTGCGTTGCACGTGCCGTGTGTGGGCGTGCGTTATCTTGCTGGAAAACACCACGATGGACCGACCTTACAAATGGCACAACAACGGGATGAATGATGTTGTTGATGTAGGAGGTGCTGTTTAACGTACCCGGTACAAACACTTGTTGTGTACCGGAGTGATTGCTTATCGCTCCCCACACCAGGAGACCAGGTGTAGTCTCTGTGTGTCGCTGTCGTATGCAAGAAGGGTGGAGACGCTCCATTGTGTGTCTACGAACACGCATACGGACATCGGAGGCTCCCAAGCAGAATCTGCTTTCACCGCTGAACACGGTAGATCGCCATTGCATACTCCAGTGCAGACGTTGCCGACACCACTGCAGTCGTTCCTGACGGTGGGCTGGAGTCACAGGTACACATGTCAGAGGCACACTTGCACGTAGTCCTGCATCCAGTAGACGGTTGTGGATTGTTCGCACAGTCACCGCAGGTGCAACGGCAGCTCGGATTTGCGTCGCAGTGGATGTTCCGCTTGACAACGCCACTCTTCTTATGCGTCGATCGGTCCGCTCATCACTCCGTCTGTGACTCCCGGTTCCACGTCTTCTCGTGTGGAAATGTTTCTCGGACCATCTACGCCACCATCGTACCGCCACCGATACTTCCCGTCCAATTCGCTCCGCAATACGACGATACGACCACCCGGCTTCGTGGAGTCCGACTAGACGACCTCGTTCAAAGTCCGATAACTGCTGAAATCGTACACGTCTTCCATGTCCAGGCATTGCAGCTTCTTCAGGGTCTTCGCACGTGTCCGTACACCGACGACTGAGTACATTCACTTCGCCGAACTCCCTAAATACCACCGACGATAATTTGCATATTATGCCGTGCTGTGGCATAAGCGCTCACCGGTTGGTTCCGAACTTAACATCACACCTACGTGAACTCGACCCCATTAACATATGTAAATTTCATGATCGTCCGCCAATTCCTTCTTGGTGTCATTTTTTCACTTTCCGCTAGTGTATATTCTCAATTTTGTTGATTTATTTATTTCAGATAACGCTGAATTTAAATATCAACTCAATAAAGAGGAAGTACAACACTTTAATTAAAATATTTTCACATTTTCCTTTTTTGGGTCGAAAAAATAATTGAGTTAATCTTCTCCTTAGAAATTGGTTTTAAAAAGTTCCAACGATTTATTTATGGTTTGTCTTCCGTGTTTACCAGGCACTTCAAAATAGATAAAGCTAATTAGCAAACTTGGATTTGATATCGGTGGTAAAATGCGAAAAAGAATAGCATTTACCCAAATTTGCTTACATTGCCGTTTTTACCTGTTTTGTGAACTCAGACAACTAACATACTTACCACTTTGTCAGATGTTCACCAACATGTTTAAAGAGGCGAGATTTGATATACTAAACATTTCGTGAAACCTAAATGGAAAAGGAAAACTTATTTACCCACCATTTTATTTCTTTTGTCACTAGTTCGCTGAATTTCTAAAAATGTAAAATTTTTGAGACTAAACCCCTGACACAAAAATGAAGGAGAAGAAATGCTCTATTTACAACCTAACCTTTTTGTCATATGTTCACTGACGTGTCAACAGCAGCAAAATTTGGTAACTAGAATCACCGGATAAAGAACATTAAGGAACAAATGCTTTATTTACCACTTAAGTCCTCTTGTTAGATGTGCATCGAAATATAAAAACATAAAATTTCAGACACTAGGCATCGCAAACTGAAATGAAAACGAAAAAATGTTATGTTTTCCTTTCAGTTCTTTGGTCACGTGTTCACTGAGGTATCTAAAGGGGTAAACTTTTCTATACTAAAACTTTCTGACACGGAAATGAAAAAGGGCAAATGCTCAATTTATCACTTAAGTCATCTAGTTACAGTATACATGAATTGAGGTGTGAAAACAGGTAAAATTTAGGACACTAAAAATCACGTGACACAAAAATGAGAAACAAGAAAGATCTGTTTAACGAATCGCGTAATTTCTTATGTGAAATCTTCATTGACACGTTTAAAAAGGATAAAAGATTACGAAACTGAAAATCGCTTGTCAGAGAAATAGAAAAGGTCAAATGGTCTATTTACTATTCAAGCTCATTTGTAATATATGCACTCAGTTGTCAAAATGACAATTATGACACTGGTTATGACTTATAGAAGCGAAAAAGAACAAATTGTTTATTTACCATTCAAGTCCTTTTGTAAGGTATGCATTGGGGTGCCTGGAGTGGCAATTAAGACACTGAATATAGCCAATAGAAAGGAAAAATTAGAACTGTTTTATTTACTTCAGTTCATCATTCGAACCACGACAGTACAAACTGAAAACTCTCCCATTGTCAGAGTAATATTTCGGTCACGAGTTGAATTAGAGAATAGTAAGTCTGGTTCGCTCAGATCTGCTTTGAAACAAATGTCTATTAACCATTAAATATTTAGCGATTTTTGGATTAAGTCTGTTTCTGTAAATTTACACCGTATTGTGATAGACAATACGGTGTAAATTTACAGAAACAGACTTAATTAT
This sequence comes from Macrothele yani, assembly GCA_039090855.1. Classification (NCBI taxonomy): domain Eukaryota; kingdom Metazoa; phylum Arthropoda; class Arachnida; order Araneae; family Macrothelidae; genus Macrothele; species Macrothele yani. The sequence goes on from CM077011.1 coordinate 99,702,433, forward strand.
ACAAGACGAAATTTGCTTTTCTTAATAATCTTTCACAGGGCCAATGTATTGTTTGATCACATAGTATTAGGGTTTTCTTAATCATTTGCAAGGTTAGTTTATATAACAAGGAACTACCATAAAATCCTCACTAAAGCTTTCACTGAAGATTTTTAAGATTGAATATTAGTAGTAGGCCTAAATTTTGATTCATTGAAGCATTTTAAAATACAGTAATGGACGTAAGCCGATTATGTACCAGTGATTTGATATCTCTTGAGAATACTATCGGATTGCATATCAAAGAAAGTCCGCTGCAAACATTTGGGTGGGAAAGTTCCGTTATTAATATGATTTAAGATAGGTAAAAATGTATAACTTCAGCATTTACTGTCTCACGTGTGTCATAATCTTCGAGGGAAAAGATTTTTCCTGTACTACCACTTAGCTCATTCGCTAGCAGAAACGATAATTCCACACCTAAACAACACATTTTGAAGATTCCTTTCACGCAGAATAGTTTACATAATAAAATAACCATATTCGCCTGTCAACCGATTGCAGAAAAAACTACTGAACTTAGAAGCTTAAAATTTAGGAGAAACGTTCAGAAAACAATGGAGGTGCTATATGGAGCCATTTCTTTTTTTTTTAATTTAAATTTTCAAATTTCTATTTTTTTTTAATTTTTACAGATTCAACAATTGTTTGAAGAAACCTTTGCTGAAATTTGATCTTGTAGGTATACTCTAGCATAAACTCGTGGGAAAACAGTTAATTTCATTGTTATGCAATAATATTTCATCACTCTTCATATAAGCGCAATAATATTTCAATAATACAAATTTTGAAGATGACAATCCGATTTTTGGCGTAAATGTGACAAGGATGGTAAGTCAGATAATATTTGAAAACTTGAAAATTTTCATCGTCCTGGAGCGGGACTCGAACCCGCGTCTATCAGAAAACGCCTAGGTATGCTAACCACTACACCACCCTCAAAATTCATCTTCAAAATTTGTATTATATGGCGTAATCCCGTATTTCTTTCATGATATTTCAATAAATTATTAAGTAAATTATGGGTATTATCGAGGCAGACAAATTCTACAACCCTGTGGAGAAGAACACCTACGGGAGAACAGAAGAAGTAATGATAAGATGTTGTGCAGACATTTTGGGGGACACATTTCTGAATTGTGACGTGTGTACTTTCTCTGAAGGTACCGGGCGGTGACTTATCTATAACACACAGGCTCTCCGTGTATTTCCAGGCACGATAAATTGTTCCCACCTATTTCCACAGGAAGACTTTAACTACGTTTCTTCAACCATTATTTCGAATTTGACATAAAGCTCGCGGTTTACAATTTAAGATTTGATCTCACTGTTTATTTCGTTAGACTTTCAACATGTTGCGTGTATGCTTCTGCCACGTTGCTGGTGGTTTTGTTTACGTTTGGAGTGGCGGCTCTCCGTCTGTTCTTATTTGCTATGTACACTGATGGAAAAAAATCCCAACACCACGAAAAAATAGTTGTAGAGGAATAAAATGGCGGCAATACTTTTGTATAGGTAACATATTTAATCGATTAAGGTTTCAAGATCACAGCTTATTGTAAGCGCGGGAAAAGAAATTTTAAATGTGAAATGCTGGTACATTAATAACCGGTGTAACCGCCAGAATGTTGAATACAAGCACGCAAACGTTCATGCATTGTGTCGTACATGTGCTGGATGTCAGTTTGTGGGATGGAGTTCCATGCCTGTTGCACTTGGTCGGTCAATACAGGGACGGTTAATGCTGGTTGCGGGTGACGCTAAAGTTGTCGTCCAATGATGTAAAATACGTGCTCGATTGGTAAAAGATCTGGTGATCTAGCAGGTCACGGCAACATGTCGAGTCTCTGTAGAACATGTTGGATTACAACAGCGGTATGCGGGCAAGCGTTATCCTGTTGGAAAACACCCCTGGAATGCCTTTCATGAATCGCAGCACAACAGGTTGAATCACCAGACCGACGTACAACTGTGCCGTCAGTGTGCGTGGGATAACCACGAGAGTGCTCCTGCTATCATGAAATTGCTCCCTAGATCATAACTCCAGGTGTAGGTCCAGTGTGTCTCGGCCGCAGACAGGTTAGTTGCAGGAGCTCACCTGGCCTCCTTCTAACCAACACACGGCCATCACTGGCACCCAGGCAGAACCGGCTTTCATCAGAAAACACAACAGATCTCCACTCCGTCCTCCAATGAGCTCTAGCTTGACACCACTGACGTCGCAAACGGCAGTGGTTTGGAGTAAGTGGAATGCACGCTACAGGGCGTCTGGCTCGGGGCTGTCCTTTAAGTAACCGATTTGTAACAGTTCGTTGTGTCACTGTGGTGGCAACTGCAACTCGAATTGCTGCTGAAGACGCAGTACGATGCGCCACGACCATACGCCGTACACGGCGGTCTTCCCTCTCAGTAGTGCCACGTGGCCGGCCGGAAACTGGTCTTCTTGAGGCAGTACCTTCCCTTGACCACCGCTGCCAACAATCCTGCACAGTGGCTACATTCCTGCCAAGTCGTTCGGCAATATTGCGGAAAGAAAATCCACCTTCTCGTAGCCCTATTACACGACCTCGTTCAAACTCCGTGAGCTGTTGATAATGGCTTCTTCATCTTCTTAAAGGCATTCTTGAATAACATCAACACCCTACGTCAAATCTCAACGATAACTAACGCTCACGAACATTACAGCGCGTATTTACAGCAAACCTGTTTTGCATGTTCCGAGAGGCACTCCTAGCGCCACACGTATGCACCGAGCGCGAAATTTGTATAGACGTCATCTTACAGATGTACTCTCACCGCCTACCAACTGTCGTTTATCTAACACAGCCCCTTCTTGGTTTTGGGATTTTCTTTTCCGTCAGTGTATAAGGTTCCAAGCTATTTTTACGTGAAGATTTTGACTAAGTATCTTAACTGTCACGTACTTCAAAGTTGACATGAGGCGCCCTAATTACTATTAGAAATTTAATCTTGCTGTTTATTATGTTTGAGTTCTGAAGCGTTGCGTGCGTACTTCTCCCACTCCTGCTGACGGATTTCCTTAGGTTTCACACAGACGCTCTTCCTGTATTACCATGCGAAATAAACAATTCCCAGATTCTGTTAGAGGGGAGATGCACGAAGTGGTCACTAAATTATGACCACCTACCTAATACTTCGTAGGTCCTTCTTTCACCCTCAGTACAACAGCTATCTGATATGGTATTCATTCAATAAGATGCCTGAAGCAGTTGGGAAGCAAGGCCAACCTATCTATGTGTAATGCGGTTTTCAATACAGGTATGGAGGTGATTAGTGTATCGAGACGCCTGAATTGCAGTTACATTGTGTTCCACAAGTGCTCTATGGGATTGATATCGAAGAAGTTCGGTGGCCAATCGATAAACTGGAAGTCCTCAATGGATGCCTGCACAATACAAGACTTGTGTCTCGGCATATGTTCATCTTGGAAGACACCGTTGCCATTCTGGAAAAAAGTGCAACACTGCTGGGTATGCAGAGTTAGCAAGCAATTCACGATAGCGGACCCCAGTCATACTGTATGTTGTTCCACATGTACCAGGGGCCCGTGTTCCTGCCAGGTAATCATGCCCCACCACATAAAACCACCTGCATCGGCTTGCACTGTGGAGACAATGCAAGATGTCTCTGTGGAGACAATGCAGGATGTATCTGTAAAGACAATGCAGGATGTATCTGTGGAGACAATGCAGGATGTATCGAGTGCCTCGTGTTGTTTTCACCAAATACAGAGAGTGAGTCGAAAGGTTTGCAATATTCGGATCACTTTATATCTCCATACGTAGCTTTACGACGAATGCTGACTAGCATTCAAATCGTGTTGTACCGTATTTAGCCATCTGTCTGCCAGTTCTTTGATACCGCTGTGGTACCAGTTTTTGTCCTTCGTGGAGAAGAACTCCTTCACATCTGCTGCCACCTCCTCCTGGTTGCTGAAGTTCCGCTCGGGAAGGAATTTGGCTATGGAGCGCAAAAAAATAATAATCCGACGAGGCAATTTCCGGACTATATGCTGGATGTAACATCATTTCGATGACCTCAAGTTCCCGGAGTTTTGTCCGGGTCGTTCACGTGGCATGAGGCAGAGCGTAGTGCTGCTGTTGGAAAACGCGCTTTCTGTTCATCAGTGCCGGGAACATCTCCTTCGAAACGGCATACATCCGCTCCAGTGGTTCAGAGTAGAGGTTAAAGTTGCTGGTCTGGAACAAATTCGCTATGAATTATCCACTCAAAATTCCACCAGACGCAGAGCATCAACTTGTGCTCGTAGCGCTCACATCTGGTAACAAGTTCTGGAAAATTGACCGAGCTCAATAACGGCAGTTGTGTATTTGGAGTACGGAAATAGACCCACTTTTCATCGCATGTGACAGTTCTCTTGACGAAATGTACATCACGCGGGTTTTCTAGGTGTTTCGTGCACATTTCCACTCGGCGGTTTGTTTCAGCTGGCGTCAGTTCGTCAGGGACAATGCGGCAGCTCCTGTAGACCTTGCCGAGGCGCTGAAGGTGATGAACCACGGTGGTCTGGGACATGCCCAGCTCGCCTGTAAATCTCCGAGTGCTGGTTGCCGGATTTGCCTCCACGGGCTGGCGCATGGCCTCCGAATCCACGGTTCGCGGCCTACCTGAACTTAGCCGATCGTCGAGGTTTCTGTCACCTAAGTGAAATTTCTTGAATCATCTGGTTGCAATGCTGTGGTCCACGGAACTTTTCCTTATCGCATGACAAATTTTTCATGATGTTTGAGCATTGTTATGACCTAGCTCAAGCTCGTAAAGCAAAAGTTCCCTAATTAGCCGGTTGTGGCTGTTCATATTTTAGGCGTCCGAACGACAGACAGAACGACGTCATATATGGTTTATGCAGCATATGCGTTTATGCATATGCAAATACTAGCTTTACTACCCGGCTTTGCCCGGATTTAGGCTTATTAATTTCATATTCCCTTATATGTCACTGGAAAAATCAGGAAAAAAATTGATGCTTGCAAGAAAGAAAAAAGCTGATTTCACAAATTCGGTCATTACAAATTATTTATTCATGGTGTGATTATTTCAGCACTTGGCCATACCCAACATTTTCTGTTTCTCCTCCATCGACAACAATATACAATTTTGTTGGATTATTTGCACTTCACATTCCAACATACAGCTCTCCATGTGAGAAGCATCAAATCTATCGCGTGGTTTAAGTTTCAGACGTCTTTGAGGGGTGAATGTCTGTAATAAAAAAAGCGGAAAACGTATCATTGCGAATATTTTATGAAACTGGCTGAAATTGTATAGAACACCATTTATGAAACTGGCTGAAATTTTAATGAACACCATTAATAGGAACATGACCTCCAAATTTTGTTTGAATCGATAAATAACTTTTAAATTAGCCGTCAAAATTTTGATCACCGTTTCTGCGTATGTATTTCTGTTTACCGATGATTTAAAAATTCCATTCCTATTTTAAAAAGTTTTAACCGGATTCCGGTGAAATTCTGAGGGACTCGTCTTATTACCAATTCATGGTGTTTATACAAATTTAAGCCCGTTTCGATAAGATTTCGCAGAGTTCGTTTTTGCATTTTTTTCATGCACAGCTCCCAAAGAATAGAAACACCTGTAGATGTGCCGTGGCGATGAATGCAGTCACGTGCTTTCAGTAAACGATGACGTAGCAAACGACGCTGACTTTATTGATTAGCTCATTAATTATTTCAGAACTCGCGAACGGAACAACGTACAGATCTTAAAATAGTTGCGTTGACCTAGAAATTTCAGTATTAATAAGCTATGCAAATTTCACGATGCCACAGTCAGGGGTTCAAAAGTTTTTCTGCTTCAGACACACAGACGTTATGTGTTTTGTATACACTGCTGGCCATCCAAAATGCAACACCAAGAAGGACACGAGATAGCAAAGCCAGATTTCCTGGACACATAACAACAGATACAAAGGTGAAACGATTGAGCTTACAGGCCCGTGCGACTTGCGGAACACGCAGACATCAATAGGCCGTGTGGCCCCCATGGCTGGCATTAACAGCCGCAGCACGCCGCGGCACCGAACGAAAGAGGCTTTGGATGTGGGCTTGGGGTATGTCGGTCCAGGCTGCTTCCACACGTTGCCACAATTCATCAGGCGTAGACGCGGGTGGTGCTTGCCGGGCCACTCGGTTGCTGATCAGCGACCAGACATGTTCGTTGGGCGACATATCGGGTGAACAGGCGGGCGACGGCAGCAGTGACACCTGGTGGGCCGTGAAGAATTGTTGCACGATATATGCCACGTGCGGGCGCACATTGTTCTGTTGAAACGTGACCGCTGGCAGGTCCTGCAGATAAGGTAGGACTACAGGCTCCAAAACGTCCGAAATGTAGCGGTGGCTGTTCAGTGTACCGGCGATGCGTACCAGAGGGGTGTGGGTGTCAGATCCGATTGCGCCCCAAACCATAATGCCAGGCGACGGGCCGGTATGGCGATGCATAGTGCAGGCGTCATACAGTCTCTCGCTGCGGTGTCGCCACAGGCGGATCTGACCATCGTGGTGTTGCAGGCAGAAGCGGAATTCGTCGGAGAGAAAATGTCGCGCCATTATGTAGTCCAGGTACGGTGTTCAACGGCCCACTGCCGCCGCACTCGCCGGTGGTGTAACGTCAATGGTAATCGGAGCAATGGGCGCCTTGCGATAAGTCCCCGCTCCTGCAGACGACATCAAACGGGACATGCTAGCACAGGTTGTGGCGCAACACACCCTATTTCCTGCACTAACGTTCGTGATGAGGCGGTGCGAGCCGTCTATGCTCGCCGCACATCATGCCGGCCCTCTCGTTCGGTGGGGTTCCGCGGCTGCGGAAATCGCTCACGTCGGTCCGTCAGTCCCTCCTGCACCCACCGAATCCATTCTCGCCTCACTGCGGCTGGATGTCGTCCCACACGGGCGCCGATGTCTCGGTACGATAAACCGCTGCCACTATAAGCCACTATTCGTCCTCTGTCGAACTCCAATACGTGCTGGAATGACTGCCGTATTATGCGACGAGGCATCAGGAAGCTTCCCACGCACAGGTCCGGCAACACAACACACTCCTCCTACTTACACCCCGCCTTCTGTTCACCCTTCTTATAGTGTTTCTTGGTGGCATGCGGGGCGCACATGATTTGCATATGCCCTGCAATGCTAATCGTTTGCGTTACCTCTCGCGGTCGACGTATGCTGCGAATTTCAGGCCAATCGGATGCTTCCTTCTTGGTGTTGCATTTTGGGTGGCCAGCGGTGTATAAGATTCAAAACTTTTGACTCACCCTCTGTACGTACACGACCATCCGCTAATTGCAATAAAACACGCGACACGTCAGACTAGCATACTTTTTTCCAGTCATCTGACGTCCAACTTGCAAGATTTTTGCACCAGGCGAGTCTTTTGAGCCGATAAACAGTGGTTAGAACAGGGTGTGTTCTGGGTTGTCTGCTCATATATCTCGTAAGTGCGAGTGTGCGGAGCATTATCATGATAGATACTGTTCCGAGTTGACCTCTATTGTATTGGATAGTCAACTGTTGAACAATGCTACGTCTGTTGGCCCGTACCAGTCGTCATACCCGGCGCTCAACACGCACATCGACCTTTCGATGCCCTGTGCTGTCATGTTTCCGAGGAACGTTGGTTGAGCATATTTAAGACAGTCCCGATACTCTTCAACTAAGGCGGCTCACGGACAACCCACCAGTTAGGCCATTTTAAAAATCGCGGCGCCCACTCTCCAAGCTCCCATAATTTGTCCTTTCTTAATGTCCAATATATACTTCCATTTACGCAGCACGATCCGAATTTTACTATTTACTGCTGCATTCTACCTTATATATGCTACATCGGTCGACTAATCTCGCCCTCTCGGAAATCAAGTGGTCAACGGGCAGCATCCACTTTTCACAATAGTCATACGCTCTTGACCGCCCATCAAATAGATGGATTTTTCAATGATGCTAAATAGCAAACTTGAAACTGATATACACATTTCTCAAAAGAATTAGGGGAGCAAGATATATTGCAACGAAAATCACGTGCGACAAACTTTGTTGAACGTAAAATATCATATTTATTTAAGATACAGTAGAATATTTGGTAAAATGGGGAAAAAAAGGCGCATTACGGAATATTATCATTTAATGCACATGATGCGATATTTTATACAACAGTATGCTCTATGACGAAGTAAATTTATCCATCATTTTTAATGGCAGGGACGGGTTTCGAATCCACAACTCTCGGCTCCGGAACTCCGAGCGCGATCAACTGCACTACACTAGCATGTGCCTTCACTGCTATCTGCCTTTACCTCATGTGCCGCCTACGGGGCAGGCACGTCACATCTTCCCTCGGCTCCGGAGCTCCGAGTGCTATCCACTGTGCTACAATGGCATGTGCTCTCACTGCTATCTGTCTTTATCTCATGCGCGTCCTGCGGTGCAGGCAAGTCACATCTCCCTTACGCTCCGGAGCTCCGAGTGCTATCCACTATACTACACTAGCATGTGTTCTCACTTCTATCTGTCTTTATCTCATGTGCGTCCTGCGGTGCATACACGTCACATCTTCCCTCGGTTCTGGAGATCCGAGTGCTATCCAGTGTACTACACTGGCATGTGTTCTCACTGCTATCTGTATTTATCTCACGTGCGTCCTACGAGGCAGGCACGTCACATCTCCCCTCGGTTCCGGAGATCCGAGTGCTATCCACTATACTACACTGGCATGTGCTCTCACTGCTATCTGCCTTTATCTCATGTGCGTCCTGCGGGGCAGGCATGTCACATCTCCCCTTGACTCCGGAGCTCCGTGTGCTATCCAGTGTACTGCACTGGCATGTGCTCTCACTCCTATCTGCCTTTATTTCATGTGCGTCCAGCGGTGCAAGCACGTCACATCTCCTTTCGGCTCCGGAGCTCCGAATGCTATCCACTATACTACACTGGCATGTGCTCTCACTGGTATCTGCCTTTATCTCATGTGCGTCCTGCGGAGCAGGCACGTCACATCTCCCCCCCCCTCTCCGAAAAAAGGCCGGGGACAGGGTCCACGGTCACCCGGAACCATATGTCGCTGTAGGTAGTCACCCGATGAAGAACGTGCATTTGACAAATCCCAGACTATTATTGTGTGGAACATAACGTCACACTGATTTATTTTTTCGTAGCACTGAAAAAGGGATTCTCATTTATCCCATCTCGCGGTGTGGAAAGAGCATCACACCATTGCGAGAAATCTATCGGCCAGGTCACGCTTGAAGTTCGGGCGCCAATATGACGAAGTAAATCTCTCTATCATTTTTATGCCAGGGGAAAGATTGGAACCCACAACTTTCGGCAGCTCCGGGTGTTATCCACTGTACCACACTGGCATGTGCTCTCACTGTTGTCTGCCTTTATCTCATGTGCGCACTGCGCAGCAGGCACCTCACAGCTATACAAGAAAAAAATTATTTTTTGAAGGTGGTAACTGTTCTCTTCTTGAATGACTAAGACCGCTACATACGTGTGATATAGAATTCAGGTGATGGAGGAGATTCTGGGGTTGTCTTCGCCACTCCTTAATGACGGCAGTTTCCAGTTCATGAAATGCTGGCAGTTGCGGATATTTTCTGTTGAAAAATTGCGTCCTCTTGACAGGAGAAGCTTTTGCTAGAGTGATCTTGCCTTCTTCGAATGACTCCTGTGTTACTAAATCGTATCCACGGTAGGGAAATGACACTCCAATGGCTTCTGCTATCATTCGCTCTGTTTAGCCTGCTTCTAAGCCTGCCAATATCTCTTCACGCCGTTGAATCCGGAAAATCGTGCTGTTGAACCATCGATCGAGCCGAAGACTTCAAGAAACGAAAAGTAAGGTCGATAGGCCGTCCCGGTGGCGCAGTGGTCTAAGCGATGGCTTCTGATCATTCGTTCGAACGATGTCCGGGTTCGAATCCCGGAGAGGCATGGATGTTGTGTTTGTCTTACGGCACTGGCTCTCTCCCTTCCCTGGAATCAGTGACCCTAAATTAGGGACGGGCGACTGCTTATAGCCCATTGAGTTGCTCACGGTGGCCGTTAAACCTCCAATCAAAAAAAAAAAGGTCGATAGAATAAGGGAGCTTACGGAAACCATTTGTTTTTATCCCAATCGGTGATTTACGCATGCTAACTTCACAGGCGCTTATTTACATAATGTTGTGCATAATTCGACTGTACGTCACATTCGACTTGCGTTTTCCATTTTTCTGTAATATATCGGGCTGATGGCTTGAATATTGCCGCGAAAGTCACATGATCCCTTAATTATTATTAGCAGTGTAGAAAGCTTCAACAGTTTGAACCTGGTGGCTTGACTAAGCAATAAACGATTAGATGCGAATGCAATTATTCATTCAAAGACACGAATTAGTAATTTCTTTATACACTGCCGGACAATTGCTAAGGACGGATGACAATAGCAACGATAGCAACCATAAAATGGAAGGCAGAAAAGTGTGGAAATTAGCATAAGTGCGGGATACAGTAAGACGTGTTGTGCGTATGCAAATTTTGGATTGCCGAACTTGTTCGTGACGTCATAGCGCTGATAAGAGATATAAAGGATTTGACACGTATTGACCGTTGTTGTTCAAACGCAAAGTTGAAAGAGAAAGAATCACTTGACGAACTTGCAATTTTCAGAGTATCTTCCCGACATCACCTAGATGGTTTTAGGCTTGGCCGTATTATTGGCAAGATTGAAGAAGGGCGAAAAACAACAGATGTTGCCAGGGAGTTCGACGTCAGCCACAGTGTTGTTTCAAGGCTTTGGAAATCATTTCAAACAAATGGAGAGTGTAGCAAACGTCACGGGGGAGGTCGTGTTCGCAGTACGACACCTGCAGAAGATCGGTACATAGTGCTATCAACAAAAAGACACCGGCGCAGCACAGCTAGTGAGGTAGCAAATCAGTTTATGGCTGCTACTGGCAAGCGGATCTCCCGAAAAACTGTCGCCAGGCGTTTGCATGAAGGAGGACTATACGCCCGCCGTCCTGTTGTGTGCATCCCATTGTCCAGACGTCACCGTACTGCCCGTTTGCAATGGTGCCATCAACATCGCAATTGGACTGATAACGACTGGTCTGCTGTCCTCTTCTCAGATGAGAGTAGATACAGTCTATCGTCTGATTGTCGACGACAACTGATCTGGCGTGATAGTGGTACTGCATATTGTCCAGCAAACATACAGGAAAGGGACCGATATCCGACATGTAGTGTCATGGTATGGGCTGGCATAATGATCAATGGTCGTACGTCCCTCTTTGTGCTTCCAACTGGGACTATGACTGGCCAACGATACATTAATGATGTTCTGCTACCTCATGTTCGCATGTTCCGTGGTGCTGTCGGTGATAGATTCATTTTCATGGACGACAACGCAACATGTCATCGAACAGTCGCTGTCCAGGAGTGTCTTGAGAGCGAGGATATTCAACGCCTCGTATGGCCAGCACGTTCTCCAGATCTGAATCCCATTAAAACTGTGTGGGATGCTTTGGGGAGGAGTCTTGCTGGTCGCCAATGCCCTCCAATAAACAAGGACACCCTCATTCGTGCACTGACAGAGGAATGGGATAAATTACCCCAACAGCTGCTTGATAATGTTGTGCAAAGCATAACATGACGTGTGGAATCTTGCATCGCCCTCCATGGTGGCCATATCCCGTATTGACATCTTACGCCGGAACGCCTGCGGACGGTAATTGCATTTTTTTCACGTTTACGTATTCTGCACAAAATGGCCTGTTTGTCCCTTGAACACGTTCCAAAGCCTTCTGGATTTCAGAGCACAATAAATTGTCTTTGTTGTAATGTCCTGGCATTCTGACATTATTTTATTTCACTTGGCATCCAAATACACTTACTTTTTTTTGCGCTATATAGCCGTTTATGATCCGTCCTTAGCAATTGTCCAGCAGTGTATCTTCTTATGCAGGATGATATAACGAAATTGCATTCCTATTCCACCCTTAAATATACTGCCGTTCTAGAAACCTTAGAAATTATTACCGATAGTGAGGCTTGCAATTATGGCGTCCCTCTAGAGTGACCAAGAATTCTAAAAGGTTCTTCAAAATAATGCTTTTCCTCTTCCAAGACACAGCATTTCCAACCAACGTGCCTTTGAAAGAATCATACATTCGCATCTAATCGATTATTGCCTAGTCAAGTTGTTGAAGCTTTGTATTAATCAGTCTGCTGTCTGCCTTTCTTGAGAAAGCTATCTGGATGATGTGCGAAAACTTTGAAACTTTGATTTCCATTTTTCGCCATACATTACGATTACTAGGATAGTTTTACTATTTGAGTTATAGTTGATGTACAGTTCCTCGTTAGTAATCAGCAGCACAAATGTCATCCATCGGTATTGTACGAATTTGTAAGCAGATGAGAAATGAAAAAAATATTTTCGTATGTAATTTGTGTTGGGAACAAACCGTGACCAAACACGATTAGCAGCAGGCCCAAGCGACGTGCCACGTTCTGAAAACACGAGGATGTGACGTACGATGTACGAGCTCACGTAAGGTGACGAGCAACAGAACCTTGTATCCAGAGTTGTGAATTCAATGCATTCAAATTGTCGTTAATTTCTGACTAACCGGGTGCCATTACGATGGAATGTACTTATCGTCGAAATCAAGTTTCTCAATCATAATTTACTCCATTAATCACCTGTAGGCTTCGTAACTTATGTTAATATACGTCGCTTTATAGAATGCTGGCATAAGGAGAGTAATTTTCGAATCTTCTTGTTTACGTTGTGTTCAAGATTACAGCGTTAACCCTCGCTACCGAAGAATGATGTTACTAACACTTCGGACACAGATAATCTGTTATTCTAGGAATCGTTCCTAGAAGAGTAGAAAAGCTTCATCTTGTTGCTATCAGATTTTATTTATAATACTTTTATAACATCATCTACTTAGATCAGTTGAGACACGAGAAGGCAATGCCTAGAAATTAACAAACAATAAAGCTCTCAATAATAAATGTGCATTATATTTTAAAAGCAATTCGTTTTTAAAGCAACAGGGAATTTTGCTATTAGAACAAACGGGATTCATCCCGAAGTGATTCGAAATTCGGAGCAATTTTGCGAGATAGAGCTTTGCACTTAGTTTTCAAACATTTATAATTGTTCAAATTTTTTTGAAAGCACAGCTATATTTGCGCCAAAGCTAAAATTATTCAAAAGTAATGAAAATATAATCTGCTTTAGAAAGAATAACATGAAAAGGGATCCACATTGTTTGATTTGCTAAAGCGACGTCTTCTCTTAAGATCATTTGTTTGCGCCAATTTTAAATCACTTAAAGCGAATCGTGTCAAACGCCAAGTTCGTTTAAGTAAGATAACTGAGTTTTGTCACCTGTTGTTGGTAATCTTAGAAAGCACTTTATTTTATGCTGTAAAAACTGACGAAAGATAAAAGAAAGAACAAACACAGACAACGGATTGAATTAGAGTACTGACTGCTTTTCCAAAAGACAAGCATTTTAAGTTTATTATGAGTTTACAGGGTGAACGACCGTATACCAAAGGCAGGGAATTAAATGGAATTCGTTTGAAGAAAATGGATGGAGAGATAAAACGAAAGAGAGAGAAAAATCGAAAGATTGGGAGAAAGAAACGTAGAAATAAAGTAAAAGAAACAAAAAGACACAACAGATTAATGGAACGAGATTCTGCTGTGATCAATATTTCTTGCAAGAACTGCGATCAACAATGCAACGCACCGTGCTTTCGCTCTTTCTTTATTTTTATGCTCATCAATACAATTTTCTTTCGAAGCGCGCGATGATCGGCACAGTAAAGCAACGTGATCAGCAAAGATTGTTTGTTTTTCAAAAAAATCAGTGCGCCCAAGATCTTCCGGATTTCTTCGGTGAAGAGAGAAAAGTTTTCATTAAAACTTACTTGCCTGCTAAATGGAAATAATGAAAACTAAAATTTTATCGAAAGTTTAAAAGGCATATTATTCTTTTTCGAAAAAGGGTCTCCGAATGTGCTTTAAATCTAGTCTCAAAAATAAATAGTCGAAAAAGATTTCTCAGATTTACTTACTGGAGTAAAAATGATTTGGCACTTTCTTTTAAAACCCGGAGTTGCCTGGGTGTAACCAAAAATACATCAATCGGATCGTAGGTAAGAGTTTTTTGACATTCCTGAATTTATATGTGGGATATATGACACGTAAATATTAGGTGTGCAACTTAATTCTCGGCCCCTAACAGCAAGCGATCTTAGAACGTCGGCAAATGCAAATAGGTGTGTGCGATAATGGCTGATTACAGCGCCATCCAACAGCTTTCCAGGCAACCGTAACCGCTTAAAGCTGTAGGGACAGAAGGGACGCAAGTGGACGCTGAAAGCAATGTCGTTAGAGAAGGAACATTTAAGACACTGCCCCTAGTTTGCGTTTCAGCAGAAAAAACGTGCCGTGGAAGCCCAGCAAGAGGTCTGTGCTGCTTTGGGTGAGGCTGCTGTGACCTACAGTACGTGTAAGAAGTGGTTCCAGCGGTTTAAGCAGGGAAATTTCGATCTTCGTGATGCAGAACGTTCGGGACAGCCACAGAAAGTTGACGATGAAGAAATGGAACAACTGTCGGACGTGGATCCCTGTCGCACACAGTCAAAGCTCGCCCAGAAACTCGGAGTAACACGGCAAGCCATTGCAAAGCGCCTGCACAAGCTTGGACGGATTCACAAGGACGGCCCTTCGGTGACCCACCAACTCACAGCTGCGTACAAGTCTAGGCACTACAATGTTTCTGTGTCCTAGCTCTCCAGATTAAAGAAGAAGGATTTCCTCCACAGGACTTTCACCTGTGATGAGAAGTGGATCCTCTACGATAATCCTAATCGGCGCAAATCGTGGGTTTATCCAGCCTACCACTAGTACCGCCAAACCGAATATTCATGTCAGGAAGTTGTTGCTGTGCATATGGTGGGATCAGCGCGGTGTCGTACATTATGAGTTGCATAAACCTGGTGAAACGTTGCATAAACCTGGTGAAATGCTGAGCGTTATTGTCAGCTACTCATTTGTGTGAGTGACGCAATGGAGGCGTAAAGGCCATACACCGACAAGGGCAGAAGGTCGGTCCTGTTGCTTCAGGATAGCGCTCGTCCTCACACCGCGGAAACGACTTTAAACACGATCACCGACCTGGGATGGGAGATTTTGTCCCACCCGGCGTATTCTCCAGACTTCGCCCAGTCGGATTATCGCCTCTTTCGCTGCCTGCAACATAACCTGAGTGATGCGCACTTTACTTCTGTCGCGGAGACTCACACAAGTATTGATGACTTTATCAACTTCAAACAGCCCTCTTTCTTCCGCAGTGGTATTCGGCAGCTCCCTGACCGAAGGCTCAAATGCATCCAACACGACCGGGATTATTTCATTGGTTAGGTACGTATTTGATTTGCTATAATTTGCTGTCAACGTGCCGCGCCTGTGGCCAAGAATTAAGTTGCGCACCTGATATTTAAATAAAATATGTGCCAGTAATAAGAAGAAAGAAATTAAGGGGTGGAAAGCATAAAACCTATACATGTGGAAGCACAATTGGATGAAACTAGTAGTTTTTATTGACTGGAAATGCAAATAATTTGGAATGCATCTACATTCTGATATTGTGTTGGGATCTGCGAAATTTGTACAGATCTTAAAAAGCGCACGAACGTTTCTCCTTGAAGAGCTTAAGGGTCAATGACGTTAAATGTTCTTCAATTTGGAACCAAAATGAAGTTTTTCCTTTTAGCCAACTCTGGATTAATCAACATAGAATTCACTATGAGAAAAGCGTGGATTTGCAGATTGAGCCCAACAACTTTTAACAACTGACCCAATATCACATTATAAGTACTCATTGCGAAACTGAGACGAACAGAAAATGAATGCGTTAAAACTGAAACTAAAGGTCAAATGGGACGATTAGAATATGCAAAATAAAACCATGGTCTCCTGCAGCATGCGAGATGACCTCTTCGGTGGCATTTGAAACGGGTTTCTTGACGGTCAGTCGTGTTTAATTCAAGAGGATTGCTGGATCTAGATTTCGTCAAAACAAAATAATGAATCAGGTAGAAGAATGCGCAAACAAAGGAATAGCAGTGCTAAGCTTTGAGGAAATGCAAGAAAATTCACATTTTCTCGCATTTCATTTTTTGTATTGTATTTTCATTGAATTCAAAAAGAAATAGGATTATTACATTTTATCCTTTCTAAAAGAATAGCGTTATTACTTTAAGTAGGGGAACTATTTTTAACGCTTAATAATACTCGGAGATCCACTGTCTGAAATGTGAATAAGCCTGCCAGCAACTATGCAAGGATGTATGCAACATCTCGAAAGTACAGTACAGTAAACAGCAAGATCAAATCTTAAATTGTGGAAAAAAAAAAAAAAAAAAGGTTGAAGAAATCTGATCGCAATCTTCCGGTAGAAATAGCTTGAAACTGCTTTTAGTGCGTATCAACACAATGGAAGAAAAGGTTTGAAACGTAAACAGACCAGCCGACAACTAAGACCTAAAGACACACGTAGCACTTCGGAAGTCTAAACACAGTAAACTGCAAGATCAAATTTAAAATTATAAATCGTGCGTGTTATGTCAAGTTCGAAAAAAAAAGGAATATTGAAATAACTAAATCAAACTGTTCCCGTAAAAGTAGCAGGAAACTATTCACTATACCTCGTAATACACGGAGATCCGCCGTCTTAACGTAAACAAAACCACCTGCAACTGTGGCGAAAGGATACATGTAACACTCCTGAAATGCAGTACAAATATTTTGGTACAAAATTATCAAGGTAGACATCTAGTGATTTTGCTTCCTATACTTCCAATGGGCAAACTTCTGTACACATTTTCTTCACAAATAATGCATTCCCAAGGATGAAAATTTGAACATCGATTAAAAGAACTTCATATTATAACTTGAAATACTTAATATTTTCTAAAACATAACCATTCAGCAAAGAAGGAATTTTTCAAATCGGACTTTTAGAAGTAGAGATATTGACAAAAATAAGATATACATCTACGCCCCCTGGCGTAGAAACCATGCATTATTTCACACTGGAAACGCTATCCAAAAAAGGGTTGTCGACATGAGTAATATCGGTCAACAAAATACTTTTTTCAATCGAGAACTTGGAAGCTCATATTTTGCTGCAAATACATCAGAAGCAGAAATTAAGATTTACGCCCCCTGGTGGCCAAACCATTTGTTCACAAAAATTAGAAATTATGTCCAAACGATTTCCCATCAGGAGCTGTATCCGGTGCAGAAAGAATTTTTCAAATCGGAGATTTAGAAGCAGAGATATAGGGGGAATGCAATTTACCTTCACGCCTCCTACCGGAAAGTCTATGAACTACTTGAAAATTTTAAAATTATATGAAACACGTGTCACACTGGAAACGCTATCCAAGAAAGAAGGAATTTTTCAAATCGGACTCCTAGAAGTAGATATATTAACAAAAATAAGATATACATCTACGCCCCCTGGCGGAGAAATTGTTGAAATATTTTAGGTAGAAAATATTCCGCGAAGATTTATTGATGTGAGTGGCATCAGTCCACGAAATAATTTTTTCAATCGATATTTTAGAAGCTCAGATTTTATGGCAAATACATCAGAAGCAAAAATTAACACTTACGCCCCTGGTGACCAAAGCATTCTTTACCAAAAATTCGAAATTATATGCAAACGATTTTCCATCAGGAGATGTATCCGCTGATTTTTTTTTTTTTTTTTTTGTAAATCGGAGTTTTAGGGGAAGAGTTTTTGGGGGAAATGTAATTTACTTTTGCGCCCCCTAGCGGAATATATATGCGTAATTTGAAAAAGAAACTATAACAAAAATACTCTTCGACATAAATGGAATCGAAAGATAAAAAAAAATTCAATCGACTGTTTAGAAGCAAATATGTGGAATAAACGTATTTTTGAATTCGACATCTACCTTTACGCCCTCTAGCGGCGAAATTGTACATCGTAAGAAAAAAAACGAAATGAAGGATCATCATTCGCATATTTCAAGCTTCCCAATGCAAAAAGAATTTTTCAAATCGAATTAATATAGTTGCAGAGATACTGTGGGTACAGACGGACGGACAAACCGATAACATAAGCACAATCTTTTTTACTCTTTCCAACCTTAGGTTGAAGAAGCGTATATGCTCCAGCTTTGTCCGTCCGTCTGTCCGTCTGTCGGCACGATAACTCGCGTAAAAATGGTTCGATTTCGATGAAATTTTAGTATGTGGTAGGAGACTACCTGGGGACGAACCCTATGAAAATGGACGAAATGGGATCAAAGGTCACGGCATAGGAGCGAGATCCATTCCATTGCTCTTATGCATCATAACTTGCATAAATATGGTTCGATGTCCATGAAATTTTAGTATATTGTAGGGGACCACCTGGGGATGAACCGTATTGAAAATGGGTGAAGTGGGGTCAAAGGTCAAGTCATAGGAGCGGGATGCATGACATTGCCCTTATGCGTCATAACATGCGTAAAAATGGTTCTATTTCGATAAAATTTTATTATGTGGTAGGGGACCACCTGTTGACGATCTTATGACGTCACAATCTCGCGCTTGATAAGTTGGCGCGCGGTCACGCCATCTGTCTCATTACGTCACGCGTTGTGTGTGGATCCTATTAAAGTTTTAGGACGTCACACTTTTGCGTGCAGATGGTCGTGATTCCCATCTGCCTGATTACGTCACACTTTGTGTGCGTATATTCGTCCGCACGATAACTCGCGTAAAAATCGTTCGATTCCGATGAACTTTTAGTATGTGGAAGGGGATCACCTGGGAAGGAACCCTATTGAACGTGAACGAAATGGGGTCAAAGGTTAGCACATAGGAGCGGGATCCATTCCACTGCTCTTATGCGTCATAACTAATGTAAAGGAACTATTTCGATTAAATTTTAATATATGGTAGAAGACCACCTAGGGACAAACCCTATTGAAAATGAGTGAAATGGGGTCAAAGGTGAGGACATAGGAGCGGTATCACTTCCATCGCCATTATGCGTCATAACTTACGTAAACATTCTTCGATCTGGATGAAAGGTTAGTATTTTGTAAGGGCCTGCCTATTAAATAGGCGAAATGGGGTTTACGAATCCTATTGAAAATGGGCGAAATGTGGTCAAATGTTAGGACACAGGAGCGGAATCTATTCCATAGACCTTATGCATTATAACTTACGTAAAAATGATTCCATTCCGACAAAACTTTATCATGTTATTTCGGAGGTATACTGAACCGGTTCTGTAGAATATCATCGAAATGGGATCAAAGATCAGGGCACAGGAGCGAGATTTATTCCACAGCCATTATCCTCATAACTTGAGTAATGATTTCTGGAATGTTAGAAAGCCTATCATAATCAATGCATTGCATGATTTTACTAACTTGTTTACAAAAGATGTGCTAAAAACAAACCGTGCTTATCTACTAACGTGACCATATAAGCACGATCAGCGTAAGCATCTGCTATTTAATCTGAGCGATTTTGTGCTCAGCTTTGTTCCGTTCTTTCTCTTCTAAGGCACATTATTGTGAAGAGGCACAGGAATCAGCTGGAAGAAAAACTTTTGCAGCCTCGTTGAAAAGTGAATTACAACCTATATTTCCATGTGAACAATTTTTCTTTTAAATGTATACATGTACATACCTCAAAATTAAAATCGAGTCCCCCCTCTTAACTTTGGAACCGTTTTCTGTATGTAAACAAGCAATGTACCGTTGGAAAGCACTGAAAGGGAACTATCACGTGACGCAAAGAAACACGCTAATTAGCAATCTATCTCCGATGTTTTACATATAAGAGATATGTTATTTTATGCGCATTGTATTTTGTACATGGAAAAACCCCTAAATCTTAAATGTCGTCCACATCGAATGACCGATAGCGAAGATATTTGCAAACAAAGTTAGAAGGAGCATCCATATATCCGCATCTGGGAAATACACCTGGAACATTTCCGTCCCCGCAAAAATATCCTCTTCGTGTTTTATTGTTTCAGCACTGAATCATTCGCATCTGTTCTCGATTAAATGATACAAATCAAAAACAACTTTCGCAGTTTAACATTAGCTGCATCTTTCTTCCGTAGCTCACTATACATTGGTCGATACGTATGAAATTTGGTATTTACGTTTCTTTTTCATGTGCTAAATAGAATGCGGATAAAATAACATACCTCTTATATGGAAAAGTTTGGAGATAGAGGGACGAATAGTATGTTAATCAGTTTAATTAGCATGTTTTTTCGCATCACGTGATAGTTCCTTTCAAGTGCTTTCCAACGGTACCTTACTTGTTTGCATGAGGCAAACGGTTCCAAAGTTAAGATTTTAATTTTAAGGTCTGCATACATACCATTTACAATATGGAAAACCTCTTGTCGGGATGGAGATATATGGTAATGGGGTCAAAAACTTCCCGGCTATTTTCATCATTTTCTTAGGAATGCAGATTTTGGGCATCAACAAATGATCCATTAGTTTCTCGTTTTTCGAGATAGAAATAAATCAGGAATCTATTAAGAAAGTGTGATCGTATTGGAAGGAAAGAAGAGCCTAGTGCTTTGAATATTTGAATGAATTTACCCTTCCAGATGAGAGATGGGCATATGAAGATCACTTGTTCTTTCAGAAAACAAATTTATTTGCATCATCCCAGCTATTTTGCTGCATTATGGCCATCGATATAGAGATATTCATGCTGCACATGCAACATATTCATGTTTGGTGATTCAAAGGGTGTTCAGGTGTGAGGTTTGGTTCCGCCTGCTTTTCAAAGCCATTTAAGGTCAAAGCATATACAGTGAAGATTTGGCCAAAACCATTAGTTCCATTGCAGCATTCTGCAGTTACTTGCATCTTATTGCCTTATGTGATTATTTTCATAGGTGTACTCATTGGACTATACATAGAAAGTACAAATGTGATCCGTGAGACCCTGAAACCTTTCTCTACGTAGACTCAGTTCCTGTCCACCCATCTTTCTCAGCCGCGTGGATCCTGACATACTGGTGTATAAAATTAACGAGACGAATATCAAATCATGAATAATGCAAAATCCATAAGACAGAGTTTATTGAGAGTTGGTGCGGACATACCTATCGATAACGCAGCAATGCACAACTTTTGGACAGCCATGTTATCTTGTGTATGCTTTCTCCTGATGTCATCACCGCATCAGGAGGAAGCATTCATAAAATAACAGGGCAGTCCGAAAGTGATGAAAGATTTCGACAGGCTGATAGGAAGTATGATAACCCCGAATAAGGATACAACTCGCACAAAGAGTGTCACTCAACCAAGGCACGTCGGTGTCTTGTGAGGATTCTTGAAGGGGGCTGTCGTATTGCAATTGCTCTTTTCAGGGAATCCCAGACATGTTTTATCGTGTTCAGGCCCAGACGTTTCGTAGGTTACTCCATTCTGTGTATATTCTCACTCTCCAGGTATTCGTCGACTTGCCGAGCCCAACGGATATTGGTGTTATCTTCCATAAAGAGGAACTGGGGGGTTAACAGCTTCCCTGAAAAGCCGTACATAGGACTCCACGATGTCATCCCTCTAGAATGCTGCAGTCACAGTGCTTCATCATGTTGTGTCCATCCAACATGATGCCAGCCCAAACCAAGAGTCCTCCACCACCGTAGTGGTCAATTTCCCTAACGCTGGAGGAAATATTTCAGCTCATCGCTTATTTCCAAAAGTGCATACGTCATTAATCCGTGTTTTGGCTTACCGCGACTTGTCTCTGAACCGAATGCAGACCTATTGATCAGTGATGCAAGGTGATGTTGTCCGGCCCAATTCAGACAGACCTTGCTGTGCGGTGCGGCAAGTGGTATACAAACCACTGACTTTCTTGCATTCATACCTCTCTCTTTGAGTGTTCCGTACTTTTTGCCTCAAAATCGCGGCTCCAGTAGCAGAGGAGAGCTCCACCGAGAGTTTCCTGTCTGTCGACTCCCTGTGGTGGCGTGCTGTTAGAGACAAATACGGGTTCTCTTGGCTTGCTGTGCCTCGTGGGCGTCATTGCAGCGGCCATCTTGCTATTGTTCCGGTATTCAGGAACTGTCTCCAGATATTGAAGACCTCTTGTCTCAGCACATTCAGCCATCTTGCCTCAACTCATTCAGCTTGCGACTTCCCCGCTCCATTCTATTGGTCGGTCTCAACAGTAAAGTGTCTTCTAAGTGATGCTGCGAAGCCATTCTTCTTCGAATAATCAAACCCAAGCTTCAATTGCCTCATCCTGCCCAGAACAACGTGTATCAAAGACACGTGCCTGCAAGCTCGATGATGTGCGATCGGTATTTTTATATTTCGATAGGAGCCAGCACAATGTTGCTTGCGTACGTCGACAGTGTTTCCCCTTGTGCATGCCGGGAAAATCTTATCAATAGGTAGTCTTGTTTTGGTCATATTCTCGAATATGTGTTTGTCACGTGTAACGTACCAGGAGATGTGACGTACCTGCCAGAAGGACGCACACGACATAAAGGCAGATAGGAATCAGAACAAAACGTCCGCGTAGCTCAATTGGTAGAGCAACTTATTCCGGAATGAGGGGACCCGGGTCCGAATCCTGGCGCGGATAAAAATGACGGAGAAATTTACTTTGTTATAATGGCGCCCGATTTATCCGGATGACCCGACCGTTCAAAATCTCGCATTGGCGTGATGTTATTTCCACGCCGCGAGATAGGAAAAATAAGAGAATCCCTTCTCCAGCACTTCGAAAAAAAAAAAAAAAAAAATAAGGGGGAGATGATGTAAAGTACCAGGAGATGTGACGTACCTGCCAGAAGGACGCACACGACATAAAGGCAGATAGGAATCAGAATAAAACGTCCGCGTAGCTCAATTGGTAGAGCAACTTATTCTGGAATGAGGGGACCCGGGTTCGAATCCTGGCGCGGATAAAAATGACGGAGAAATTTACTTCGTTATACACGTTAGTTTTGGACACTAGTGTAGTTAGTGCGCTCGACCTTGGCCGAAGAATATCGTTCCCCGCTTCATTCAAATTCTCAGCGTGGTTCTGAAGTCACGTTAAGCCATTGATCTCGGGTTAAAGGCTCCTTGTTATGCCGAAACACACTAACCAAAGAATTAGACTGGGATCTACTCCCTTTCCTGTGCATCATACATTGGACAACTCAACACATTGTTAAACACAAGTATTTCCCGATTTGTTGTTTACAACCAGTATCATAAAATCAAATCGCATTCCCATTACTACCCAAGTCTAAGTTTTTTTTTGTTAGTGTTAGAAGATGTCTCGGGTTCCTCTGTCTTATATGCTTTAAACAGTTTCTTTTCTTCATTGCTTTCATTTCAGGGTCTAATGAAATCCCCGAGAATCAAAAGCTGTAAGATGTCGCTGATTCCTAATTTTGAGACACTGCTCCCTGGAAGGGATAACACTTGCATCAGAAACACAGACACAAAGCACAGTGATTCAAACCTAGGCTTACCAGGTTTGCTGCTTATAACATTGGGTTACCATATTGATGTCATGTTTACCTTGCAATGCAGCTCCAAACATTATTGATAATTACTAAGTGGCTTATCCTTGATAATGCCATCTGTCACAAGTGCGTTGTAGCATCAACTTTTTCGTCCGCAATTGTGTTTGAAGACGACTCTCCAGGAATTATGCTCAGGTGCGAACCTTAACCACGTACGTTGTCAAAAAATTATTGAAAGCGCACCGAAAATGAATTTTCTGGATGGATATGAGAAACAGTTTCTTTCGACGTTCCGAGTGAGAGGAACTGTTGTTAAAGGCACAAGTTCATACAGACTTCCAGAATCCGTGGCGCAGCTAACTCCCATGTACTTGCCTGAAACATTTCTTAAGAAATCATGATTTGCGAAAAGGTATTAAGCGTTATATACCGAGTGGCCTATTTATCACGATCACTTGTCTAGCAATGTGCTGGGCCACTTCTGGGCTTCAGAAAAACAGGCAGTAGCCTCAGCCATGAGGACGTCCAACGTTTTGATGAGACGCACTCCAAATACCATTTTCCAGTCTCGCAACTGAATGGCAGCTTACCATGTTTCACTTCAAGCCATAAATATTCCATAGGACTGAAAACTAGGGGAAAATGGTCAATGAAGAAGATAAGACTCCATTGTTCCTGAAGTCTCTGTGACACAAAATGGGCATTTTTCTATGATGCAAAATCCTCCTGGAAGTATACAATGATAGGGATGGAGAGTGACCATCGATGTGGGGACAGAAGCGGTCAACGAAAAAGGCAAGGATTCATATGCCTGAAGGCATTCTAAACATTTAGGGAATTTGGCATGGTACATAGTTATTTTTAATGTATGCAACATGACGCGTATAAAAAGTGACGGTAGGTTATGGGGACAGAAGGGATTAATGAAGAACGCAAGTCTGCAAAAGCCCTGTGAGACAATGTGGACACCACTGCAATGTTGCGCGGCGATGTGTTGTGGCAAGTAGCAGTAGTCAAAATGGCTGGCAATAGAGCAAACCTCTCTCAGCCAATCTAAGATTCACAGGCCGTGTAGATATGGGGACACATTCAACCTTCCTCCAACCACTGTAAATATGGTGTAGATATTGTGACACATTCAACTTTCCTCGAACCACTGTCACCATATTCGGTGGACAGTTGCGGCCTTACGATTCCTTATCGCCGCGATGCCTCGCAGGGGCAAACCAGCCGTCCGTAGTCCTATGATGTATCCTCTGGTTAATGTGAGTGTATGATGGCAGAATTCCCGGTGAAGTAGCCCACATATATCCATTTCTTACACTTGTTTTCGCCACCGAGATCACTATGATGCAGTGGTCCACACAAAAGGGTGAGGACGACCAAACGTAACTTTTTGTCTTCTTATCTCTCTCAGTTATTACATGATACGTTCGCATCTGCAATGATTTATGTGTATACACATACTCGTAAGCATCAATTTGCATGACACTCTGGCGAACACTTCCTATTGTAAAATGTTCTGTGTTCCACAGTGTAGAAAAATACATAATGTCTAAGCACTGACGGCTATTCATACTGTGACATCTACAGCAATACTAACTTATCTCTCTCAGTTATTACATGATACGTTCGCATCTGCAATCATTTATGTGAACCAATGGTATACACATACTTGTAAGCACCAATTTGCATGGCAGTCTGGCGAACACTTCCTCTTGTAAAATGTTCTGTGTTCCACAGTGTAGAAAAATACATAATGTCTAAGCACTGACGGCTATTCATACTGTGATACCTACAGCAATACTAACTTTTATAGTACGATTCTCTGTTACATAAAGAAAGGAGATGCAAAGCTTGAGTGATATAATTAAGCGTAACAAAAATAATTACAAAA
The DNA here is from genome assembly GCA_039090855.1 of Macrothele yani. Classification (NCBI taxonomy): domain Eukaryota; kingdom Metazoa; phylum Arthropoda; class Arachnida; order Araneae; family Macrothelidae; genus Macrothele; species Macrothele yani. The sequence goes on from CM077011.1 coordinate 99,727,977, forward strand.
CAAAAAAGGAAAACACCTAAGTTTATTAAAACGTGTGTTTCTTTTAGCATCACAATAGTGGAAGAAGGACTAGTCAGCCGTTAATGAAGAGCAGCTGCAGTGGTAGGAAATTAATGATTCGATGACATCTCCAGACAAAAAAATTGCTCGAAGCTGCTTTTCTGTTGTTTGCAAACCATCGCTTGTTTTCAGAACGAAGAACAACTAATTTCATTATCGCCTTATCAATGACAAACAAGCTGTGAATGTCATTAAATGCAGGCATTCAATCCCTTGTGCAATTCCATAGCTTTGCCCAGTGACCTTGGAGTTGGATGTGCAAATCAAGTTATGGATTTATTCGCTAATGATTTTTTTTCCATTTCCCCAGTCTTTGCCATCATACTGATTTCTTGGAATCTCGCATAGTAACAGCTTTAAAAATAAATTGCAATGATTACCACGTAGAACTGTCTATGTGGCTGTATACAGATAGTTTTGAATCACCTCATCCGAAACATGGAATAGGTAAATGATCAGCTTTTCTATTCAAACACAGAGTGATTCAGAGATGAAATAATTTAAAAATCTATGTGCTCAGAGTTTTGCCTGTTGTTCTTAATCTGTGGGAGTTTTGGAGCTGAAAATATCAATTGAGGAATTAAAAGACTGATTAAGTTTTTATTAATTTTCTTGTTCTTCCAGTAGATCTCTGCCGCGGAGGTTGCAAACTATGTTAACTACTACACTGATCTTCAAATGTTAAGCACGGCTGCCGAAATGTACTAAATGAAAAATAGGAGTCTGTATATGCAATGATAAACAGGAGGCGATATATAAAATGAAAAACAGGAGTCGATATATAAAATGAATAACAGGAATCGATATATAAAATGAAAAACAGGAGTCGATATGTACCAGAGGAATATGCAACGAAAAATAGGAGGCAATACATTACAAAATAGGCGATATATGAAAGTAGAATATGATGCGTAAAATAGGAGGGAATAAATGCGAGTGGAATATGCAATGAAAAATAGCAGGCGATACATGCCAGAAATGAAATATAGGAGGCGATATATGCAAATGGAATATGATACGAAAATAGGAGACGATATATGTCAGTGAAATATGCAATGAAACATTGGATGGAAAATATGCAAACATAGGTGTTATATGCAATGAAATACACTGAAGAGCAATTGAATTCCAGACAGCTGGAGTTATGCAAATATGGCGCTGTGGGCGGCCCTGTAAACAGAAACGACATGACATATGCAGCGATCCGACAATATAAGGAGTGACGCGACAGGAATCAGTAAGAGTCGGACGCAGTATGGGTATGACGAATGATCTAAGCGCATTTGATCGTGGGAAAATTTGTCGGGGCCCGACGAATGGGTCACTCCATCTTGGAAGTCGTGCAGGCACTGGGATTTTCACGAGCCATGGTGTCACGGGTGCACCGTGAGTACATAGAATCCGGTAAAACCATCTCTACAAGGGTCAGCTGCCATGGAGAACAGCGTGTGGATGAGCGGGGTCATCGTCGCCTAGCTCGCGTCGTAATAGCGGATAGACGGGCCCCAGTGCAAGAAATCACTCGGCAATTTAATGCTGGTGCACAAAAATGGGAAAGCAGCCACACCATCCAGAACCATCTCCTCGCTATGGGGTGCAGAAGCCATCGTACCACGAAGGTAACGCTGCTGACCGCACATCACAGGGTGTAAAGATTACCATGGGCGCGGGAACATCGGCACTGGACCCTAGACATGTGGAAAAATGTTGCCTGGACTGATAAGACGAGATTCACGTTGGTACATGCGGATGGCAGGATACGAGTACGGCACAAACCACATGAAGGGATGGATCCTTCTTGCCAGCAGGGTACTCTTCAAGCTGGTGGGTGTGGCATTTTCGTCTGGGGACTGTTTACGTGAACTGAAATGGGACCCCTGGTACGTGTGGCATCGTCTCTCACAGGTCAACGTTACCGGGATATCCTGGACCACTATTTATGCCCTTTTGTGCGTCTTCAGCATCCCACTGGATGAACACTATACCGACGTGACCTCGCTTCCTTTGCCAGCTAAGTCACCTGACCTCAATTCCATCGAGCACATCTGGGATGCCATCGAGAGAGATGTTCGAGGCTCTGACCCCTCCATCAAATCTCCGTGAACTGTAGGAGATTTCTCAGGGGTCGTGGATCCGTATGGCTTCCCAACGCTTCCGGTGTCTTGTCGAGTCCATGCCGAGACGAATCGCCGCCGTCATCAGGGCGAAAGGTGGTGCTACACGTTACTACACAGGTATCTCCAATTCAATTGCTTTTTAGTGTATAGCAGGTGATATATGCAAAAATAGGAAAAGATATATACCAGTGGAATATGTAATGAAAAATTGGAGGCGGTATATGCCAGTGGAACATGCAAAGAAGATATAAATATACGTTAAGTTCTATATAAAATGCAGGTAAATCGGAACCGTACATCAATAAGTTGGCGATAGGAGAAGTTACTAGAAACGCATTCGCGAGTGAAATGGAGTTAATTCAGATGTCTAATGATAGTTATAGCGAAACAAACGTCACATGGAAGTTGCATGCTGTTAATGAGGGGAGTACTAAGATGCTGCGATATTAAATCCCACTCCTGTAAAAGTGCAGATCAGAGTTCCAGAAGAGCTCCGACAGACGAAATGCGTCTCCCTAATGCACACCAAAAATGCTCTCTTGGGTAGAGGTACGTAGAATATGCTCTCCTCGGCATCCGCTTTATGCATAAATTTCTGTTCAAGGAAATCATCCATTTAAGCAAAACGGTGTTCCAGTGCCGTGTATATAAATAGGAATTGTCATTCGAAAGATGTGTCTTCAATCTAAGTGGGGATATGTAACTCAATGACATTCCAGGCAAGTAAATCACCAACTCCGTAATGTGCACTTATCTGATGTTTACGGAACCGTAACGGAGTCCAAGTTCTCCTCAAAATAAATCACGATGGCTATCGCTTTGTTATCTGAAATTGATTTTTCACAGAAGATATTATTTCATCGGTTTGCAGTCAGGTCCCGGTATTATCTGCACCACCAAAAACGTCACTGCTCCCTGATCGAAGAAACGGGTCATAGGTCGTTTCGCATCACGATATTATTTGAAACTCTTTGCCAAGAGCGTCAGTCAGCTCTACAGCAAGCTGTGGCACCTAAAGGATCCACCATGATTTAAAACACCCCTGTACAAGTGGATGATTAACATTGCCTATCTTTTGGTACTGTCTACACAGCCTCGACACCACAGATTCCTGCACACCTATTGTCCAGGAAACATCACCCAATTATCGACTCGATTTCAACATCCATATATCCCGACTGTACGTAAATATATCCATTCGCTGTCTATGCGACATATAAATATTTACAGCAAAAGTTCGGCGCGAACACAAACATAATGGCACTACTAAACGAGATATATCCCGTTTTTTAAAGTGTTATAGGTGTACTTATTTCATACAATTCACACACTGAGTATTGTCAATGTGGGTGTTTTGGGACTGTTTTTCACCACTACTCACTGTATAAACAAAATTACTCAGACACCTAAGTTTAAAGGAAAGGTAAACATTTATTAGCCAAAATCTGTATACAACAGGCTCATCTTTGACCGTTATGTAGCAACTCTTCTAGGCATATTTTCCACAAGATATCGGCACGCCTGTACAGGAATTTACCTCCATGCCTCCTAAGCGTATTCCAAAGATGCCATAGAGGAATGTCTGACCATCAGAGATCGGATTCAGCTTTCCATCTCATCCCACGGATGTCCTATTGGATTTAGAACGGGATTTGGGGCAGGCCAACTCTGCACCTTGAGGTCATGCTCCTCAAACCCAGGTTAGAAAGACATTATAGGGTGACAAAGCGCTTGATCTTGTTGATGAAATAGGCTGGGATCTGCGCCGAAGTTCCGACAGAGGGTATGTAGCGCGGAATTGTTCAGAATGTCTTCACATCTGGCGGTCCTAAGGCTGCAGGGCTCCAAAACCAAATGTAAGGGTTCCTTCAAGCAGAAATAGCGTGACACCATCACATCTCCTCTAAGATTGACTGTTGGGGCAATCCAATCCAACAGTGTTCCTCGGGATAACGCCACACTCAATTACGTTAATCCGAAGGAAAGATTTTGTACCGTGACGTCACTCCACACGGTCCTCTTCCACTCTTCTGCCGTGCACGAATGGCGTGTGAGGAATCCCTGAACGTGTCGTCCAGAATTGCTTGCAATGATACACAGTTTGTGCGCAACTGATCGGACATGGTATCCGTAGGCACGGAGTTTCCTACAAACTGTCCTGGTGCAAATTGCCCTTCAAGTGGCTTGTACGACGCTGCAGATCCCGTATGTGGTGGAGAACGTACATGATGCCTTCCCATTCCTCAGTTTATCACCATCTGCTTTCCATCGATGAAGAACATTACCGATAGTTGATTCGGGAATCCCAGAGAAGAGCAAGTGCTACTAGATAGCTTGCTAAGAGGACATTCAACCACCTTGCCCTTTTCAAAGTCCATTAGCTTAGCTCCACCTGGTTTAGTTGCTTCCAGTACTGTCTGACAGGTGTTGCAACTCTCTCCTTTATATACAACACCCAACGCATCTTTCGTATGAGTGCCTGCTTCGGCAAATGTACGCTTACTTGTGTACGTGCAGGTGCCCTAATATTTTCTTCTATATTTCATGCAGTCACATGCTATTGCATCATTTCTCTCACATCTGTGAATACCTGCAGTTTTCTGTATGCACTTTTTAGTTCTGATTTTCGTCAATCCTCTGTTCAGAAAAGCCCATTTTGTCATAAGACTGAGAATTATCTACAAGACAACAAACTATTAAGCAGCACAACGTGCGTTTCAACAATATGTTCTACAGCTATATCATAAATATATTTCACATACGTTAAAACATCAGCTGTGGATAGAATTAAACAATAACCAGACTAATAGACCAAAATTAAATACAACGTGCTGATTGTTGAACTAATATATACACTTGCTGTCTTAAAGCACGATAAAAACCACAATAGGTTCCCTAAAACCCTCAATAAAATTACATTTATTAAAAATTCTAAAAGCCCATTTTACGTTAACACCGACGACCGCTTTCGAGGTCTCAAGACCTCATTATCAAGTCACTGATTAAAGCCCCGAAACACTCGGAAGCAGCAAGAATATATAGACATAGGTTCGTTATCTTAATTACAAGTCACAAGTTTATACATAGGTTGCCATTTTGAAAAAGAGAATTAAAGTCCAATATCCAGGTAGCAACAGGACAAAACACAAAATTGATTAAAGTTGGTCAAGTAGTCTCAGCTTATTGTTGATCCCGACCGGGACCCACGAGTCGCCTCCAAGGGGTTGTGATGAAGGCTGGAAAATCCGTATTACAACAGGTGTCCCAAAATTTTGGATGTAGATACTTTCTGCCGAAATATGTTATATTTGTTTATTGAGGAGTTGAAGATTTTTGCATTTGTCCAATCTGGTACGAAGCCGTCATTAATAACTGCTTCGGTCAAAGCCGTGGAGATGTTCCCAGATCGCAGTGCATATTGATGTTCTTTAAGACGGATCTTCAAAGTCCTCAGGGTCGAGCCAATGTAGACCTTAGGTTCGCAGTCAAGATCCTGGTGGAGAAGAGGTATGGAATATACTCCAGGCTTATTCACAACTTCGATGGTATCTCGGTCGTGGCAAACCAAGCAGAAGACATTTCGAGTGTTTATCCCAAATGAGAGAGTGTTAATGGCATATCCCTTTCAATGTATTGACCAGAGGAGGAAGGTAGTCCAGTTTCCGTACATATTTAGTCGGAGGTCTGGTCGATATTAATGACGAAAAGCGGAGTCTAGAATGCTCTCGAAGTAAACGGTGAAAGTGAAATGAGGAGAAACCGAAAGTCTGTACAAGAGATTGAATGTACTTGAGTTCTTGAACACGGAGGTTTCGAGAAGAAGAATGGGTGAACGCCCTTTTTATCAGAAACTGAATAGCAGAGGATTTATGTTCTGGTGGATGAGCCGATTCAAAAGGAATGAGGCAGGTTATAAAAGTGGGTTTTCGATAGACAGAATAAGAAATTTGGTTGTTGACAAGGTTCCAGTTTAATTGGATATCAAGGAAGGGTAAAACACCCCCAACCTCTTGTTCTTGAGTAAACTGAATAGAAGGATACTGTGAAGACAACCTATGAGTTAGTTGATCAAGCAGGGATATTGAATGCGGCCAAAAAATCAACATATCATCCACATACCTTAATACTATTAGTGGTTGTACTAAAAAAGAAGATAGAACAGTTTCTTCGATGGACTGCAAGAGAATTTCAGCCAACACCGAGGATAATGGTGACCCCATTGGTGCACCCTCGGTTCTGCCATCGAAAAGCGGCAAATTGAAAAATTTTGCTATCTAGTTGCCTTTAACCCTAACAGGTGCCATCATAAAAAAATTTCGCCTGTACTTAATGGATTAAATACTAGACCTGCTTCATTTTTTAACCTTAGTTCCGTACAACTGACTGCCCCTCAAACCTCAGCACTAAATAAAGTGTTTAAATTTAGTTATCCTGTATCTCCCATTAACCCAACTCGTCTTATTCCTTAACTAGAATAGATTGTCAAGACCCTCCCTGAGACGGAACGTGAACCCATTCGTTATAACCTTGCCAAGAGTTGTTCTCAACCGTATACTACTTCACCAAGGCTGAGGTACAATAGGAACCAATTAATAGAACTTTCTCGTAACCTTACTCTGTCTTTCCTTGGTGCTGATAAGGCCCAGCAACTCATCATTATGAATAGTCAAGACTACCAACAAAAAATGGAACAAGCTATCGCCCTGGTGCCTCACCGTGTGGTCAAGACAAACCCTACTACCGCCACCATAGCTGAACTCAGCAAAATAAAAAATCACGGCCGTCTTTCACTTTCGTTTTCTAGCAAGATGAAACCACTGGCGGGACCGAGGGTCCCCGAGGCCGTTTGGAAAATTAAAACTCACAAGGCGGGACAGCCTATGAGGTTATTGGTTTCCGGCTATGCTGGCCCTATTCGCCCCTTTGAAGCGGCTCTGGCCTCGTACCTTAAACCTCTCGCTCAGAATTCGTCTTTTTCTATCAACAGTACAACTCAGTTAATCGATCGTATTGCACCATTTACCCACCCCGGAATGAATTTTATAATGGCGTCACTGGACGTGGTTTCTCTGTTTCCTAGTGTCCCGTTTTCATCTGTGCATTCTATTATTTGTTCAAATCTTGCTCTTGATCCCTCTATTTCCCATGTTGAAATTGAAGCTGTTTTGACTGATCTTAGATATATTGCAAAAAGATCCTATTTTAAGTTCAGTCATCAGATTTTTCATCAAATCGAGGGTGCACCAATGGAGTCACCATTATCCCCGGTGTTGGCTGAAATTCTCTTGCAGTCAATCGAAGAAACTGTTCTATCTTCTTTTTAGTACAACTACTACTAGTATTAAGGTATGTGGATGATATGTTGATTTTTTGGCCGCATTCAATATCCCTGCTTGATCAACTAACTCATAGGTTGTCTTCACAGTATCCTTCTATTCAGTTTACTCAAGAACAAGAGGTTGGGGATGTTTTACCCTTCCTTGATATCCAATTAACCCGGAACCTAGTCAACAACCAAATTTCTTATTCTGTCTATCGAAAACCCACTTTTATACCCTGCCTCATTCCTTTTGAATCGGCTCATCCACCAGAACATAAATCCTCTGCTATTCGGTTTCTGATAAAAAGGGCGTTCACCCATTCTTCCTCTCGAAACCTCCGTGTTCAAGAACTCAAGTACATTCAATCTCTTGTAAAGACTTTCGGTATTTCCTCAATTCACTTTCACTGTTTACTTCGAGAACATTCTAGACTCCGCTTTTCGTCATTAATATCGACCAGACCTCCGACTAAATATGTACGGAAACTGGACTACCTTCCTCCTATGGTCCATACATTGAAAGGGATATGCCATTAACACTCTGTCTCATTTGGCATAAACACTCAAAATGTCTTCTCCTTGGTTCGCCACGACCGAGATACCATCGAAGTTGGGAATAAGCCGGGAGTATATTCCATACCTCTTCTCCACCAGGATCCTGATTGCGAATCTAAGGTCTACATTGGCTCGACCCTGAGGACTTTGAAGATCCGTCTTAAAAAGCATCAGTATGCACTGTGATCTGGGAACATCTCCTCGGCTTTAACCGAAGAAGTTATTAATGACGGTTTCGTACCAGATTGGACAAATGCAAAAATCTTGAACTCCTTAATAAACAAATATAACATATTTCGCGCAGAAAGTCTCTACATCCAAAAAGTTTTGGGACACATGTTGTAATACAGATTTTCCAGCCTTCATCCCAACCCCTTGGAGGCGACTCGTGGGTCCCGCTCTGAATCAACAAGAATCTGAGACCACTTGACCAACTTTAATCAATTTTCGTGTTTTGTCCTGTTGCTACCTGGATATTGGACTTTAATTTTCTTTTTCAGAATGGCAACCTATGATAAACTTGTGACGTGTAATTGAGATAACGAACCTATGTCTTTATATTCTTGCTGCTTCCGAGTGTTTCGGGGCTTTAATCAGTGACTTGATAATGAGGTCTTGAGACCTCGAAAGCGGTCGTCGGTGTTAACGTAAAATGGGCTTTTAGAATTTTTAACAAATGTGATTTTATTGAGTGTTTTAGGGAGCCTATTGTGGTTTTTATCGTGCTTTAAGACAGCAAGTGTATATATATATTAGTTCAACCAGACTAATTTTCAGTAATGAGCTTGAAATACATTCTACGTCACACAACAGATGTTCGTTAACTGCCTTCTCTATTGTTTTGGGCGATATAGATATCAGAGTTTCTCCACAATAGCTTAAAAATGTGAAACATGATATTAGACCTATTATTTAGAATCAGTTGTACGAGCAGAAAGCTTGAAATATTGAAGAGTGCGTGAAATTTATAAAATTTTAACTGTATAAAGCAGTCCGAGAAGAGGCATTTTAGAATTTCTGGTCCACGAAATTTCAAGGAATCAAGGGATTGTAACTTCAGAATATTTTTCATATTCAGCTTCTGACACTCCGTCATGCGTTACTGCCAGTATATTACTGAAATAAATTTTATGCATATGACATTTAATTGCATACGCACAAACGGGAATTGATGCAGTAAACATCACGGATACTGAATTCACTAGAACTATAAAAGAGGACGTTATATTCTCAAGTAACTTAAAAACTTACCTATTACAATTTCGTTTTTTTTTTCAGGATAAATTGTTCAATGCATATCGACGCTACAATGGAAAATACACGCACTGAAATTTTATGTAATTATTAGTCAACGGCTTAGAGAAATGAAAAGGAAAACTGAATTTTTCAAGTAAACTGAGTCTTGTTTAATTCCGAGAAGCCTTCTAATTTGTTCCAAAATGTAATCGGTGTCGATTTCATCTTCATGAAACTTTCGATTTCTTTACCATAACGGTGTCGACATCATCTTCACGCAACGTTCGATTTCTGTACCTCTGCTTGCTTGGGTTTAAAAATTATGAAATATCATTTCACAGTTTTTGATCATCTTTTATATATTGTCACTGTTTTTGATCATATTTTATAAATGTTCACAGTTTTTGATCATCTTTTCATATATTTTCACAATTTTTAATCACTTTTTATATATTTTCACAGTTTTTGATCATCTTTCATATATCTTCACAGTTTTTGATCATCTTTCATATATCTTCACAGTTTTTGATCATCTTGTCATTGCGAAAGCTTCTCAGGGAAGTTAAACAAATCTTAATTTATTAACGATAATTTGATTAATACGGCCATGTTATGGCGCAACTTTCCCACCAAATATCTCACACTTTCGGGAGAGTTTCTTCTCCGTTATGCTACAAAATAAATTATCTTTTTGTTAGAAATTTCTACAGGAACTGTATGTCGGAGTCCCATGATAATTGACCTAGAGGACTCATCTTTAAGCGAGTTGCAGATGGCGCTGCCGCTCCTTGTTTACCGTTTGGTTGCTGTTAACGAGCGTTGCTTGGATACCGTTCTTTTTACTTCGAGTTTTGAGTAGCATATAGACCAAAGAGAAGACAGTGTGCATAAATGTGCGTACGTTCAGCACAAAGAGAAGCGATATGTTAATATAACGTTGTGTTTTAAGCCTTCTAATATTGCTTACCTTCATACAAGTATAGTTAATTAAATATTTTGTTAAATGGTAACTTCGATTTCTTCTTTTCTCACTGAATAACAGTTCTCCGTACTGCTACGTTCTACCGAAAACAGACCTTGAATATAGATTTTTATTTGTTCACAAATTACAAACAATTTTCATTATTAGACTGAAATTTTACAGCTGCTAAGAAGAATAAAAGCAAAGGCTGACTTATTTTGTCAAGAGTTCGATTAAAAGCATACGTTTTACTATGTAATTCTAATTCGAAAACGAAAAGAAAACGAAATGGCCTCATTCATACGTAGTGGTAGGTATAGCATAGCAAAGCTGGATAACTCTAATCATCAGATCTGAAAAGCAAGAATGGAGATTATTCTTATGAAAAAAATATTTGTAGATCAAGTTCAATATGCAGGAACTGTACGCCAATTATACTCAAAATAGTATAATTATATTAAAAAACCGAAATTTCTTGGCGTAGAATACGAATAAAACTTTTCCAAGCTTTCGCACATGAACCAGGTGGCTTTGGCAGACTTAAAAACCACAAGCCCGGCAATCCATTGAGATTGATCGTGCCCAGAAGATTCGCACCGACATACCATGTAGAGAAAGCATTATCCATATTCCTAACTAATCATCTACCGGAATCGGACTTTATAGTAACTTCCACTCTAGATTTTATCACGAAAATCAAGCAGCTCACTGTTCAACAACGATAGGCAAAGGGAACTACGTTGACAGTTTCGGCGTAGTTTCTCTTTATCCATCGATCCCCATACCGGAAGCTATCAGAACATTGAAAGAGGCTATATCTAATTAATCAGTTTACTCTCAGGAGTTTTGCGGCAGCATCTTCATATTAATGGACTTGTTCTCAAATTCCAGCTACTTCAGTTTCAGAGGGCAAATTTATAAACAAGTAAATGGCGCTCCGATGGGATCTTCGCTTCCAGCCGTCCTCGCAGAAGCAATACTTCGTCCCATTGAGCAACAGATATTCACCAACATGACTCCTAGGCCTACCAACTGGCTACGATATACAGACAACGTATTTTTCATATGGTTACACTGAAAGGAGACTATCCCGTTTTTCCTCGATAAAATAAATTATATACACCCTACGATCAATTTCACCATGGAACTGGAACACAACGGTACCTTACCTTATCTCGACGTCTCAGTGAGCAAATCGCATGACTAACGCCTTCATACGGAAATCTATTATAAACCCACATCCGTTTTCAACCTGATGATTACAAGACCGCCTTCTTCCGTTCTCGAAAGAAGAGTCTTAGCTGTCTCATCCGATGTCCGTTCTAGACAATCCGAACTAAAAAATATCGTCGAATTGGCCTCTGAGGCATTATATAAGTCGAATCAGATGCATAACTTTATCGAGAAGGCTAGAACCAGCCGTGCAAATATTTCTATGCCGCATCTTTGCTACCTGGGCTCTATTCCCTACATACCAAATGTTTCTTATCAACTCAAAAACGCGCTCAGGAGGATGAACTTCGGTGTCGGCATAAGGTCTCCGGCATCTTGATATACAATGCTTAAGAGAAATATTGACAAGCTCCCTCTTCTCAATGAGGCAGGTGTTTATGCCATCCCACTAAAATATCCGGACGGCTCTAGGCAATACTACATTTGGAATTAGAATCAGCGAACATAAAAGGGATACAGGATACGGGAAAATAACCACTGCTCTATGAAGAGAATTTCAAGTCCGCCGATCCTATATGGAGTAATGTAAAGAAATTAGCTTCATACTCTACATCTAAATCTACTGCCATTCGCGAAACCTTAGAAATATTGACCAGCTGCGAGGCTTGCAATGATAGCGTCTCTCTGGAGTTGCTACGTATTTGGAATCAATTCTTCAAATAATGCTGCGTTTCCTACCATAGTACCGCATGCCCAACCAACGTGACCTCGTTTCTTCGAAATATCACGTTTGCTCCTATTCATTTATTGTCTAGTTAAATCACCACGTTCAAATTGTTGAAACGTTATATTATCCAATTTGCAGTTAGCTGTCTACCTTCCTTGAAATAGCCATCTGGTTGATGCGCGAAATCTTAGAAAGTTTTATTTGTTTTCTATGCTAAGAAATTTCGGATTTTTAGTATAGTTATACTATTTTGAGTATTTATGGAACGTTGTTTCAGAACAGATTCCTAAAGAAAAAAGTGAAACATGGCTGAGAAACAACAACGTACTAAGGGTACTCTAACGCTTTGCGTATCTGTTGACGAGATCACACACATACGTGATAAAAAAACAGTTTTGAAATATGGAATGCAATGAAAATGGTTTGTGAAAGAGCAAGTTAGAGTAGTAAATTATATTTGCTTTGAAAACTCTACAGTTTACGTTTTCAAGAAAATGAAACAACTATGCAAGAGCACGTAAACAGAATGCTAGAAATAAATTCCTCTCCTTTTGCTTAAGCCTAAAAACACAAGGAAAGGAATTTAAAAACACTGTAACGTATACTCTAGATTTACTTTCCTTTTGATTTTACTATCTCTAGTTATTTTCTTTTTCTATGTAAATTATCTTTTTACTGAACGAGATATTATTTCTCCCGCTGAATGAGATCTGGCAATGAGTGTAAGTCATGACGTGATGGTAGCCAGTATAAATAGGCGCGTTCAATGATACCTAAGAGAGCTTTTGTTTATATGGTAGAGAGCTTTTGTGTTACGTGAGAGAGCTGTTGTTTATGTGTAAAGAGAGCTTCGTTTATGTGCGTAGAGCTTCGTTCATGTGCAAGGAGCTAGGTTTTATTGAGTAGCTGTGTGTGAAGTGTATGCTGGATCATATCAGGAGTGCCACTAATAAAAAGTTGTTGTAAGTACGTTTTTCTCAGTTCATAGTTTTGTCAGATCTCTGTCTGGCTGTTAGGTTTATTTCATTTATTATTATTATTAACAACCAGCATAAGACTTTATTCATCTTAATTCCTACTACAACATTACTAGCAGTTAAAAAGCTTGTTCATTATTATTACTACACTACTAGCAGGAAAGTTTATTCATGATATAATTAACAACACAACAACCACTACTAGAAGAAACTAGTAGCAGAAGCATTATATTCATTATAACACATTTAGGAGATATTTTGCTAAACAATTTTCCAAGCGTTTATGAAAATGTAGTTATTGCTTTAGGAGCAAGACAAGAAGAGGATTCACCAGTTGAGTTTATCATATGTAAAATGATAGATGAAACAATAGAAGGAGAGAAAACTCACAAGCACACACAGACTACACAGCGTTTTTGGAAACAAATTACAGAAAAGAAATTTTCAGCTCAGAACAAGAAATATTTTGTGCTTATCGTAAAAGAAGCAATCATATCAAAATGACTGTTGCCATTATAAAAGGAATCAAAATAAAAAGAAACTTAAATAAGTTCCACAGAAATAATAACCCATATGGAGAATCTCACAGTAATATTGAAGAGACGACAAAAAAAAAGCGAAAATATATTGTGAACAAAATGACATAAAAGGGGAAAATGAAAATTTCTCATTAAAAACAAAGTCAAAACCTGATAAAATGTCCAAAGGCTGGTCATTTCATTCTGGTGCAACATGTCAGGTGACAAATTATATTATTCTGTTTAAGGAACTTTCAAAAAGTGAATCAGAGTTGATCATTGCTGCCGATGGTTCTCAGATAAAATCAGAAGGAAAGGCAAATTTTTCGTAACGTGTAAAATCGAAACAGTTGAAAAAGTGGAAGAAAAGGATGTCTTATGTGTTCTTGATTTAGACTCCAATTTGTTATCTGTTAGTAAAGCCACTGAAAAATAATATAAAGTTTTGCTCAAGAATAAGAAGTGAAAATTAAGTAAGTGGACGTTATTGTAGCTATAGGAATAATAAATACCTCATATAATTTGTGCAAGCTATATGTAGTTAGATTAAAGGACACATCAAGCTTGCATAAATTATATGAGGTATTTATTATGCCTATAGCTACAATAATGTCCACATACTTAATTTTCACTTCTTATTCTTGAGCAAAATTTAATTTGATATCCTTTTTATTTCTTTTCTAACAGATAGCAAATTGGAGTCTAAATCAAGAACACAAAATACATCCTTTACTTCCCCTTTTCCAACTTTTCCTTTTTCGATTTTACAAGTTAAGAAAATATTTCCCTTGCCTTCTGATTTTATCTGAGAACCGTCGACAGCAGTGATCAGTTCTGATTCATTTGGCCACAACATGTGAAAATTTAAATTGTTTGAATTTATGGCATAGAAAACTAGGTCATAATGACATCGAAATGATAAAGCACATGGACAAAAAGCAATTAACAGGAAGAATAAATCCTTCCAAATGTAAAAAGGAAGAAAACTGTGAGTTCTGCATCGCAGGCAAACTTACACAGAACCACTCGCTAAACAAAGTAAGTAGTTTTAAGGTCAAAGCCATATTAGAATTAGCACACAGATATTCGTGGTCTCATGAGTGAAACCAGTCCAAGGGGTTACATGTATTTTATCATATTTATAGATTACTATAGCAGATACAGTTGCATTTCTTTGCTTAAAAATTAACATGAAGCATTCACCCTTTAAGCGGCCCATGTTTCTGAATCAAATGGTGCCCAAACTCTTCTAAGCTTCCCAAACAGAATTTTTTCATATAACGACTGGATTCTACGAAAGCTACAACACAACAATACCTTTACAACTCCCACGTCAGCAGTACCGAATATAAATCTATCGCTAGTGATAAGATCTCGGCACTATAGTCCTCTGTTCTCTGCTCCATGACTCTAGACGTGATCGGGAAGGGCTTGTTCCTCTGACAAGGACAACGTGCTACTGAGTAGAAACAAGTGCCTCAAATATCTTGTCTCTTTCTTTACTTAGGGTGGTCGACATTGTTATAGCCCTTTTAGCAGATAATCAGTTGGAAAGGATAAGTATTAATCATTCTCCTAAATGACCAACTTTTTTTCTTTGAGGTTTAACGACCACCGTGAGCACTTGAATGGGTTATAAGCAGTCACCTGTCCCTAATTTAGGGTCACTGGTTTCCAGGAAAGGGAGAGAGAGTGTGTCACAAGACAAACACAACATCCATGCTTCGCCAGGTTTCGAACCCGGACCCCTTTCGGACGAATGACCAGAGGCCATCGCTTAGACCACTGAGTCACCGGGTAGACAAATCAGCACTTTGAAAAACAAAGTGGTCATTTAGTGTCAATCAGTCCCCTAAATGACCACTTTGAGAAATTAAGGAGAAAGCATCGCTCTTTGACGAGAAAGTTCACTCATTCCAGACGCGTACGAAACACTTTTTAGACACTGAAAATATTCGTTCCTGCTGATTGCAGCCAATTTTGCTATCCCCGAGTTAATTCGTTCCAGCCGGTTAAAGGGTTAATGAAATTTAAACAATTTAAAACAATAAAACAATCAGCATAAAACAAATTTGGAAAAATGCCCAAATCGATAACAATAGATAATGGAGGAGAATATTATGGAAGAGAATTTGACAATTACTTAGCGGAACAAGGAATAGAACACAAAACAACTATTCCATGCCGTCCACAGATGAATGAAATAGCTTAAAGAAAACAAAATAGATTTTTGAGAGAAATGACGAAAACAATGATATGACTGAAGTGACAATCCGTTTTGAAACAATGATATCAGACTAACATGGACGAGAAGGTACTGGGCAGAAGCTGTAAAAATAGCCAGAATTTGAAATGGAATAATAATATAATATTTGTGTAAAAGGTATTCAAACAAAACGCAAAAGATCCTTGCTTACTGTCTCTTAAGAATTGAAAATAAACATATTTGACGATTACTAATGTAGAGGATATATTGATCGCATTAAATAGCATAGAAAACATAAAGAAAACTACAACTTTGTTTCAAAACCAATTTGAAATTTGTTGCAAAATCCATGTATAATACACTATCTACCAACAAGTAATTGGACACCTGTGATAGCAAAGGAAAACGAAGTTTATTCACCTTCAATAGTTGGTGGAGCCTCCACGAGCGGCGATTACAGCTGAGACCCTCCGGGACATACTCTCAACCAGGCGTTGTACGACGGCTAGCGGTATTTTCTTCCACTCGGCTTGGAGAAGACAGGTCAGTTCCTTCACCAATTTCAGATGGTGGGGACACTCCTTAAGTCGACTCTCCAATTCGTCCCAAAGGTGCTCGATAGGGTTAAGGTCCGAGCTCTGCGCAGGCCAGTCCATTCGATTAACCCCATTGTCACCATACCAAGCCATGGCGGACCTCGCAACATGAGAGTTGGCATTTTCACCCTGAAAGTCGCATGGGTCCACCCCGAAAAACTGTCCCAACGCAGGAAGCGCATGGTCATCAAAAATGGTGCAGTAGGTCTCGGCGTTGAGTATACCAGGAATTGCGACCAAGGGTCCCGTGCCATGCCAGGAGAAACACCCCCATAGCATAATTCCACGGCCGCCGAACTTCACAGTTGGCACAATACATTCCGACAGGAGGCGTTCTCCAGGCAGACGCCAAACAAAAACCCTTCCATCGAAACGGTAGAGGGTGAAACTTGATTCTTATCTCCAGAGAACCTGTTTACACTGTTTACTGGTCCGCTGTCGACGTTCTTTGCACCACGTTAGCCGAGCAGCGCTATTGGACTTGGTGATCAAAGGCTTGTGGGCGGCAGTACGTCCATGATAACCAAGCAGATGGGCTTCTTTACGGATGGTATTCATTAAAAGAACACTCCTGGATGCTTTTGAAACTCCTCGCGGATGTGGCACTTCGATTTGGTGCGATTCTTTCGAATTTCTCTGGCCAGCATCCGTTAGTCTCTAACTTCCCGTTTTGTGTGTCCGCCGGGTCAGGGCACATTCCGACAGTCACCTCTCGTCTTCCACTAGCCAATCACGTAGGCCACTGTTGATTTTGAGTACTTCAACTCGCTGGATATGTCACGTATGGATCTGCCATTTCTGTGATACCCGACGATTACACCTTTCTCGAAATCAGAGAGCTCTGAACTGCGTGGTATCTTGCATGTGACTGGTTGCGTTGTTGTTTCCCACACGATATTTAACGGCGGCGGCGGCCGTGACGTGTATCAGGGCCGCAGATATCGTCGATTGGAGGGGTGTCCAATTACTTGTTGGTAGATAGTGTATTTGGAATTCAAATAGAAAGAGAAAAAGGAGGAAGTGTTTAAGGAGGTTTTCTTCTTAATCAAAGTAATGAAATAAAGGAAAGCATTCAAAATTATGATAGAGCTCTAAATAAGGAAAGTGAAACAACAATAAGTACAAGTTACAGAAATAACAGTCAAGAAGAACTTCACGATAACGGAATTTATCGAGAAATAGCGTTAGCTGTCATGTACTTATGTGCAGTGACAAGACCAGGCATTTCAATTGCCATAGGCATCTTGAGAAGGAAAGTGGAAATGCCAAGTAAGCTAGAATGGATTGTCGTTATGAAGTTAATTCTTTACTTAAAGGCAACAGTGTACCTTATGTCAAGACTAACTTCAAAAGATCCACTCGTTTAAAAAAGATTATGCAGATTCTGACTGGGCGAGGGAACAGACTGATTGGAAGTCAACATCCGGGTTTGTCTTCATGTTAGGAAAGAGGGCCATATGTTGGAACATCCATAAGCCGTCTACATCAGCCTTGTCCACAACAGAAGCAGAGTTTATCGTTACAGAAGAAGCTAGAAAAGAACTACATATTATGGCTACGAGTGTTATTTTAAGAATTTGACTGCGAACAGAATAAATCTACTAGAGTGTACCATGACAACAAATCAACCGTACATCTGATAAAGAGTGGAGAAAATAAATTCTGTTAGATGTATAAATAAGTTTTTAAAGCGTTTTTGTGTGACGTGTACCGCTACTTTACATATCCGACATTCCCCGTGTTCTTTTCATATGACAGTAACTCATCAGGATTATAAAATGTGACACAGAAGTTTGCCCAACAGTCAAACGCACTTGCACATCGGTAGGTGAAAGATGGCAAGCGATACTGCATTTTTTCGACACTGCATTCGTTAGGAATTTCATCAAGGAAAAATGATGCAAAAGCATGTGCATCGATATAATCGGTTCTCGGGGAGGACATTGTATCGAAAAGCACGTGTGAAGCTTGGTTTAGACGGTTTAGAGCAGGTGATTTTGATGTTAGCGATCGAGAACGTAGCAGCGCCCCGCAGATGGTTGCACATTAGGAAGTGCAAGCATTTCTGGAAGAAGATTCGTCTCAAACGCAAAACTAATTAGCTGAGAAACTGATGGTAACTCTACAAACCATTTCCAATCGTTTATGTACAATGGGAAAGATTCAGAAGGAAGAAAAATGGGTGTCACATGACCTGAGCCAGAGAAACAAGGATGAGCGTGTCATGAAGCGTTTGATTCTATTGAATAAACAACACAAAAAGCATTTCCTCCGGAAAATAGTTGCGGGTGATAAAAAGTGGATATGGTACGACAACCTCAAACGAAAAAAACACTGGGTAGACCCCGGTGAAGCAACGACTTCGACACCGAAACACAATATTCACTCCAAGAAAGTTCTGCTGTGCATCTTGTGGGATATGAAGGGTTTGCTCTATTATGAACTATTGGAACTGTTGATGTTTGCTGATTGCTACAAGCCACAATTGCTGCGATTGATCCAAGGAATCTGTGGGAAAAGACCATTCACAGGCAAAGTATTCCGTCTCGTGAAATTACTGCATGACAACGCCAGGCCGCTTGTCTCGAAATCGGTCAAGGAAACGTTATTGGCGCTTGGCTGGGAAGTTTCGGAGCACCCGGCGTATAGTCCCGACATAGCCCTTCAGACTATCATTTGTTCCGGTCCATGCAACATGGTTTGTCTTCTGTGCGGTTCCGCACATGTGACAAAATGCAAAAATGGGTTGATGACTTCAGCGCGTCACACGACGAAGCAACGATTGCTGCGATTGAATCAGGATCATGGCTGGAATCCGTCAGCTGCCCGACCGATGGCGAAAGGTGATAGATAATGACCGCGCATATTTTGATTCGTAAAGGTATTGTTGTTTTCTGTCGAATTACATGCTGCGTTGTTTTAAAACGCTCAAAAACGTCATTGTACACCTAATATATCTAAACATATGGTTCGATACCTGTTTGTCAAAGAATTACGTGGAATTGTTCTTTAGAATTACGTGGAACTGTTCTTCAGGATTACGTGAAACTGTTTTTCAGGATCCTATTACTTGAAGAATATTGGAATTTTGGAATTCAGTTTGAGTGATCATTTACCTATATTTATAATACATAGACGTATACAGCAAGCCACCAAAATGTGCGGGGTTTACAAAACGAGATCTGTTAATAACAAAAACGTAGAAACTTTTAGGACAAGACTTAAAAATATAAAGTGGAGTGATATAAATACCAATTCTTCACCGAATATAAAATATTTTTCACTGAACTAATAGATATACAATGACGGAAAAAAATCCCAACACCAAGAAGGGGTTGTGTTAGATAAACGACAGTTGGTAGGCGGTGAGAGTACATCTGTAAGATGACGTCTATGCAAATTTCGCGCTCGTCGCATACGTGTGGCGCTAGTAGCGCCCCTCGGAACATGCAAAGCAGGTTTGCTGTAAATACGCGCTGTAACGTTCGTGAGCGTTAGTTATCGTTGAGATTCGACGTAGTGTGTTGATGTTAGTCAAGAATGCCTTAAAGAAGACGAAGAAGCCATTATCAACAGCCCACGGAGTTGGAACGAGGTCGTGTAATAGGGCTACGAGAAGGTGGATTTTCGTTCCGCAATATTGCAGAACGACTTGGCAGGAATGTAGCTACTGTGCATGATTGTTGGCAGCGGTGGTCAAGGGAAGGTACTGCCTCAAGAAGACCGGGTTCCGGCCGTCCACGTGGCACTACTGAGAGGGAAGACCGCCGTGTACGGCGTATGGCCGTGGCGCATCGTACCGCGTCTGCGGCATCAATTCGAGCTGCAGTTGCCACCACAGTGACACAACAAACTGTTACAAATCGGTTACTTGAAGAACAGCTCCGAGCCAGACGCCCTGTAGCGTGCATTTCACTTACTCCAAACCACTGCCGTTTGCGACGTCAGTGGTGTCAAGCTAGAGCTCATTGGAGGACGGAGTGGAGACCTGTTGTGTTTTGTGATGAAAGCCGGTTCTGCCTGGGTGCCAGTGATGGCCGTGTGTTGGTTAGAAGGAGGCTAGGTGAGCGCCTGCAACCAACCTGTCTGCGGCTGAGACCCACTGGACCTACACCTGGAGTTATGGTCTGGGGAGCAATTTCCTATGACAGCAGGAGCACTCTCGTGGTTATTCCACGCACCTTGACGGCACAGTTGTACGTCGGTCTGGTGATTCAACCTGTTGTGCTGCCATTCATGAACAGCATTCCGGGGGCGTTTTCCAACAGGATAACGCTCGCCCGCATACCGCTGTTGTAACCGAACATGTTCTACAGAGTGTCGACATGTTGCCGTGACCTGCTAGATCACCAGATCTTTCACCAATCGAGCACGTATGGGACATCATTGGACGACAACTCCAGCGTCACCCCCAACCAGCATTCCCCGTCCCTGTATTGATCGACCAAGTGCAACAGGCATGGAACTTCATCACACAAACTGACATCCAGCAGCTGTACGACACAATGTATGAACGTTTGCGTGCTTGCATTCAACATTCTGGCGGTTACACCGGTTATTAATGTACCAGCATTTCACATTTAAAATGGCTCTTCTCGCGCTTACATTAAGCTGTGATCTTGAAACCTTAATCGATTAAATATGTTACCTATAGAAATGTATTGCCGCCATTTCATTCCTCTACAACTATTTTTGCGTGGTGTTATGATTTTTTCTCCGTCAGTGTATATGATAACAATTTTCCTATTTCTGAAGAAAGTACTAAGTCGGGGAAAACTTTAGAAAACCACGGATTACTATAACACATTACTGAATAAAATTAAAAGAAAGAAGAAGTTTTTCCAAATTTCTTAAAACAAGACAACAACTAGATTTTAATTATTTTAAGCAATAAAAAACAAACTTAATTCTAGAATAAAATCAACATAAAAAGATTATTACACCAATATATTTTCACAAAATTCACTTAAACAAATATGAAAACACCTGAATCAATTACTAGGTAATACACCGAACACTATCTTACCATCTTTTCTGACTACTACAAATAATAAAAAGATAGAAAGAAAACAGGATACTGTAGCACATGTGAATCATAATTTTACAACAGTACCACTGATAACAACATGGACATTAAAATCGATTAACATTCACTACTCAAATTACTTGTAAAATTCATATCGCCATAATAATTTTCACTTTGCAGGTACTAGAGAAGATCAATTACTGGTGGAATCAAAAAATATAAAATTGACATCAGGTACTGGTTACGATGGTATTAATCCACTGAATACGTAGCAGATGTGATATGTGAACCTTTACTCCTACTATACAACTTTGTCTTTCATGCAGGCATTTTTCTGGATGAATTAAAAATTACATAAATTACCCCAAAGCATAAATCAGGATCACGTAATGATGAAAATAACTATCGCCCAATATCTAAAATATCAATTTTTGCAAAATTACTTGAAAATTAATGTACAATAAATTATTACCCAACCTACAGAAATATCGTATTGTAAATAATAATCAACTTGGATTTTGACCAAACAAATGAACAGACTTCTCCATATTCAGGATATTTTCCAAAAAATGTTTGACGACAAAAAATCTCTTGCCCTCTTTTTTAAATCTAAGAAAAACCTTCGATGCATTAAATCATAACATAGTATTAAAAAAATTACCAAATATCAGTATTAAAGGTACGGCACATGCACTGTTCAAAAATTATTTATTAAACAGAAATCAATTTAATCATTTGAATTATTATTCACCAATGGAAAGAGTAGAAATGGGGGTTCCACAGGGATCAATACTTGGACCACTGCAGTTTAATATCTATATAAATGATATTTTTAATATACACTGAAGAGCAATTGAATTAGAGATACCTGTCTAGTAACGTGTAGCACCACCTTTTGCCCTGATGTCGGCGGCGATTCGTCTCGACACTGATTCGACAAAACAGAAGCGTTGGGAAGCCATACGGATCCACGACTATGAACAAGCTCCCACAGTTCACGAAGATTTGATGGAGGGGGTCACAGCCTCGAACATTTCTCTCGATGGCATCCCAGATGTGCTCGATGGGACTGAGGTCAGGTGACCTAGCTAGCCAAGGAAGCGAGGTCACGTCGGTGGAGTGTTCATCCAACCATTCGGATACAATTCGAGAGCGAATGCACTGTGCATTGTCTTGTTGCGGGATGAGGTCCCCAGTGGGATGTTGAAGACGCACAAACGGGAGCAAATGGTCGTCCAGGATATCCCGATAACGTTGACCCGTGAGGGACGATGTCACACGTACCAGTGGTCCCATTTCAGTTCACGTAAACCGTCTCCAGACGATAATGCCACCCCACCAGCTTGAAGAGTACCCTGCTGGCAAGAAGGATCCACCGCTTCATGTGGTGTGCGCCGCACTCGTATCCTTCCATCCGCATGTACCAAGGTGAATATCGAATAATCAGTCCAGGCAACATTTTCCCACATGTCTAGGGTTCAGTGGCGATGTTCCCGCGCCCATGCTAATCTTTGCACCCTGTGATGTGCTGTCAGCAGCGGTACCCTCGTGGGACGATGGCTTCAGTACCCCATAGCGAGGAGATGGTTCTGGACGGTGTAGCTGTTTACACGTTTTTTGCACCAGGGTTAAATTGCCGAGTGATTTCTTGCACTGTGGTTCGTCTATCTAGCCGACGATGACCCCGCTCATTCATACGCTGTTGTCCCCGGCAGTTGGCACTTGCAGGGATGGTTTTACCGGATTCGATGTACTCACGGAGCAACCGTGACACAGTGGCTCGTAAAAATCCCAGTGCCTGCACGACTTCCGAGCTTGAGTGACCCATTCGTTTGCCCACGATCAAATCCGCTTAGATCTTTCGTCTTACCCATACTGCGTCCGACTCTTACTGATTCCCGTCGCATCACTACTTATATTGTCGGATCGCTGCATACGTCATGTCGTTTCCGTTTACAGGGCAGCCCACAGCGCCACATTTGCATAACGCCAGCTGTCTCTAATTCAATTGCTCTTCAGTGTAGACGCTAAATCTAATATTATCCTTTAGGCAGATGATGTCACTTTGTTATTCAGTGGAAGTGACCCAAACATAATAATTTTACAAGGAAATATTGAATTAAAAAAATAAACGGAGTGGTTGAGAGCTAATAAATTGGTACTAAATACTGATAAGCCTAAAGCGGTATTTTTTTCTAGACAGAAAACAAAACAACCTATAAATATACCAGTATTACTGGAAAACAAATCAAATGAAATAGTAAGTAACTTTGCTTTTCTTGGAATTGCACTCAATAGTGATTTAACATGGAATAAACACATAGAAAATCTTCTGAGTAAGATATAAGAAAATAAAGGAATTGTAAGCCATGTTTTCATAAATCTTACGTTTAAAACATTAAAATTATTATATTTTACCTTAATTAATACACACCTTAAATATTTCATGTTAATATGAGGTCAAACAAGTCAATCCAATATTAAAAAAACTTCAAATACTTCAAAATAAATTTATTAGACTGATAGATTTAAAATATAACTTTAACAGTAATACTTATATGCGGTTGGGTATTCATGGATTTACAAGAGTTTTCTCTAATAAATATAATGACTTAAGCAATTATACAATTTTAACTTAGGGAAAAGTATGTATAAAAGAAAAAAGTAGCATAGATCATGATCTAATAAAAAAAAAGTACTTATACACATCAATATGATACTAGAAATCAGCATATACCAGTTTCAACTAAACCTATAACCATAGAACAAAGTCTGCATTACTGTGGATCAAGATTTTGGAATTCATCAAATGGAGAAAAAGAAATCAATAATTATAAGTTATATAAAAAACTTAAAGTACTAGGGGTGTTCAAATGAAAAGGTACGAAACGTCATAAGAACGTAACCGTTAACATATTTGCCTATGCCGCTATGGGAGAACGTAGCGACACATCTAGGGATGCGATTGGAGTCGCCGGCGTGGATCGAAGCATGCGCGGGCGCCCGCATGCGCAGGAGAGAGCAGAGGCTCTTATAAAGAGCACCGTCCAATTGACGCGGCAGTGCGTGTGAGGACAGGATGGCGTTCACATTGCAAAATTCGACGATTGAGGAGCAGCGAGGCGTTATCCGATTTCTGACAGCGGAAGGTGTTAAACCGGCCGCTATTAATCGCGGAGGGTGTTGTTCTGCTCCATGATAACGCGCGTTCACACGTCTCCAGGGTCACACACGCGGAATTGGCCAAGTTCCAGTGGGAGCAGCTTGACCATCCGCCCTACAGCCCGGACATGTCGCCCTGCGATTTCCATGTGTTTGGTCCCCTGAAAAAAACACCTGAAAGGGAAGCGCTTCCACTTGGACGCCGAACTCAAGGACGCTGTGCAGGACTAGGTCTCGTCACGGCCACAGGAATTCTGGTAAAAAGGAATCCTTCGGCTCGTTAATCAATGGGATCGTTGGGCTACGGCCTATGGTGTATACTTTGAATAAAGTCTTCATTTATACCCACAGTGTCGTTTCGTACCTTTTCATTTGAACACTCCTTGTATTAAACCAATTGCAAAAAAAATCCAGAAAAGAAAAAAAAACAAATAATAATAAAAAAAAAGAGAAATGGGAAGGGGAGGGAAAAGGGAAAGTTGGAGGCCAAGAGTGACCTCTAATTGTAGCGCAGCGGAGATTTCATGTTATACTAATAGTAATCTAATTTCATTGCTGTCTTGGATTGTTGACTTTACTTAGAGAGCTCAGGGCTAAGTCAGGTCTCTGTGAGGTCTTTTCCCGGAGCTTCTTTGCTGTTACAAAAATAGATAAATAATAATGTAACAATAAATCATGAACCTGTAAGAGCAGACATAATATATGAAATCAAATTAAACTACTACAGTACCACTGATATGATGGCTCACATACTCAACAAACCATTGACAACATCACAGTTTGAGAAACAAAGACGGACGCTAGGTATGGTGAAATCGAACTCCTCCAGCCAAGTGAGAGGCTGTTAGAAATTGCTGCAGGAAGTATGCCTGTCGGAGTCCCATGAGATTCAACCTAGAGGACTCATCTTTAAACGAGTTGCATGTGGCGCTGCAGCTCGCTGTTTGGACATTTGAGTAGCATATAGACCAACAAGATGACGGTGTTCATAAGTTTGCGTTCGTTCAACAAAAAGAGAAGTGATACCTTAATATAACGTCGTGTATTAAATCTTCAACACTGCTGGACAATTGTTAAGGACGGATCATAAACGGCTATATAGTGCACAAAAAATTAAGTGTGGTTGGATGCCAAGTGAAATAAAATAATATCAGAATGCCAGGACATTACAAGAAAGACAATTTATTGTGCTCTGAAATTCAGAAGGCTTTGGAACGTGTTCAAGGGACAAACAGGCCATTTTGTGCAGAATACGTAAACGTGAAAAAATGCAATTACCGTTCGCAGGCGTTCCAGCGTAAGATGTCAATACGGGATATGGCCACCATGGAGGGCGATGCAAGATTCCACACGTCGTGTCATGCTTTGCAAAACATTATCAAGCAGCTGTTGGGGTAATTTATCCCATTCCTCTGTCAGTGCACGGATGAGGGTGTCCTTATTTATTGGAGGGCATCTCCTCCCCAAAGCATCCCAATCATTTTCAATGGGATTCAGATCTGGAGAACGTGCTGGCCATACGAGGCGTTGAATATCCTCGCTCTCAAGACACTCCTGGACAGCGACTGTTCGATGACATGTTGCGTTGTCGTCCATGAAAATGAATCTATCACCGACAGCACCACGGAACATGCGAACATGATGTAGCAGAACATCATTAATGTATCGTTGGCCAGTCATAGTCCCAGTTAGAAGCACATAGAGGGACGTACGGCCATTGATCATGATGCCAGCCCATACCATGACACTACATGTCGGATATCAATCCCTTTCCTGTATGTTTGCTGGACAATATGCAGTACCACTATCACGCCAGATCAGTTGTCGTCGACAATCAGACGATAGACTGTATCTATTCTCATCTGAGAAGAGGACAGCAGACCAGTCGTTATCAGTCCAATTGCGATGTTGATGGCACCATTGCAAACGGGCGGTACGGTGACGTCTGGACAATGGGATGCACACAACAGGACGGCGGGCGTATAGTCCTCCTTCATGCAAACGTCTGGCGACAGTTTTTCGGGAGATCCGCTTGCCAGTAGCAGCCATAAACGGATTTGCTACCTCACTAGCTGTGCTGCGCCGGTGTCTTTTTGTTAATAGCACTATGTACCGATCTTCTGCAGGTGTCGTACTGCGAACACGACCTCCCCGTGACGTTTGCTACACTCTCCATTTGTTTGAAATGATTTCCAAAGCCTTGAAACAACACTGTGGATGACATCGGACTCCATGGCAACATCTGTTATTTTTTGCCCTTCTTCAATCTTGCCAATAATACGGGCACGCGTAAAATAATCTAGGTGATGTCGGGAAGACATACTGAAACTTGCAAGTTCGTCAATTGATTCTTTCCCTTTCAACTTTGCGTTTGAACAACAACGGTCAATACGCGTCAAATCCTTTATATCTTTTATCAGCGGTATGACGTCACGAACAGTTTCGGCAATCCAAAATTTTCATACGCACAACACGTCTTACTGTATCCCGCACTTATGCTAATTTCCACATTTTCCTGCCTTCCATTTTATGGTTGCTATCGTTGCTATTGTCATTCGTCTTTAGCAATTATCCGGCAGTGTAGTATTAATTACTTTCATACAAGTATAGTAAATTAAATAATTTATTAAATAGTTCGATTCTTACTTTTCTCACTACATAACACTTCTTCGGGCAACTAATGGATAGCTAGATAGCTACCTTCTACTGAAAGCAAACTTTTAATAGAGATTTTTATTTGTTTACAAATTACAAACATTTTTGGTTTCTCAGTATTTCTCTTTTTATCTCTGGTGTAGTATGCCAAAATGTTGAAAACAGAGAGTTGGATACTTTTGTCTCACCTGCTAAAATACATACATGGAAGCACTCTGATTCACCAAACAAACAGAAAATCGGTGCGGAATAGATTCGAGCGCTAAGTGCATTGTGTGGCAATTAAGTAATGAGGGCGAATTATTTAAAATAATGGAAAAGCAGGAAAACTTACGTGAATATATTTTATTCGAGGCACATAAAGTGGCACGTTCAACCAATGAAAGAAAGGACTTGCAGAAGTCATCTTTTGGTGCGGAGTGAAGAGCTGATGTCACAGTTCTTTGTATGTCTTCAATGTCTTGCAAAACTTTTCCTTTTAAGGCCAGCTTTAATTTAGGGAATAGGAAGTAGTCACATGGTGACTAATCTGGAGGATAGGGAAATGAAATAAAAATACCAATGTTTACCACAAGCAAAGGTTTATTTTACATCGACAATAGTTTCGCGGGACGTTTGGCTCGGCTTCATGAGGACGAATCATTCATTCATCTTGAAGAACCAAACGCTCCGCAAAACTATAGGCGTTGTATAATAAAACCTTTGATTGTGGTAATTTTATTTTACCTCAACACCACAAGTTTGTAGTCATAAATTATATATAGGGAGATGGTTGAGTACTCATACTTGTTTTCATACCAGAAGTTGCAGTACATTGACTGTTCTATGTGGCGCGTTATCGTGAAGAAGGAACCACTACACGTTTTGGTACTCTGGCCCGATACGGACTTTCACAATCACTCCAAAATGGATGTGTAATAAAGCTGAGTTCGGGCTCAATTTTCTGAGCCCGACCCCGTCCAAACCAGATGTATATCAGTCCGAGCCCATCCGAGCCTGTATTTTATATTGTAAAAGACAGCCCGGGCCCGAACGAGCCCGAAAACTGGCTAACCTGTTCAACTATCAATAAAAAAACCCTCCTTTTCCACACTTCCACTCTGTTCTCTTCCTGCAATTAACCAACGTATTTCTCAATTTCTCAAATAGGGAATGGTTGGAAGGGACCTCTATCTATTTTTACAGTGCAACTGGACAATTATTTTCTTTGACCGTTCGTTTCCACCTGAAGTACTTCGGGCGGCCGGGAATCCAAAATGATCGTTTTGCCATGTTGCTCAATAATGCTAATATTATCGCGCCATAATGCGCTAGAATATGTACGTTTCTAAATAGAATCAGCAGGGAGTTATACTGCGTGAAGATAAGGGGTGAATTATCATCGGTATGCTGTCAACTATCCTATATCTATAATTCCTGAAAAAGCTTTTTCTTCTCTGCAGAAACACATTAATGCCCGGCTCATGGTATTTTTTTACCGAAGCCCGGAATAAATAGCCATGTCGAATGCCCGCTCCCTAACCAGAACCAGTTGTCGAATAATTCTATTTACCGATTATAAAGTGTCTCATGAGCTAACTCATATAAAATCACATTTATATATGAAAAAAATTCTCTCGCTCTCCTTCTGTCTAAGAGCCCGAGCCCGAACCGCAGTAAATATTCTACAGTCCGAGCTCGATTCGGGCCCGGGCTCTGCTTCGGGCTTTCGGACTCGGGCTCAGCCCGTCTCAGCTGTAATGTGTAACCACTGCCAGTGACAGTTGTGCCTTTAGGAATGAAAAGCACGCAAGCATTGTCTTGATTTTGAACTTCTGTAACCTGATCTTCTGTCATCTGATGACTGTGGCGACTTCCATTGAGCATTCTGACGGTTTGTTTATGACGAACGCGCCAAGTCTAAACGAACGCACTAAGTCTCCTCACCTGCCAAAGTGTTTGTTTGGCAGGTGAGGAGATTTGACTGCGCAGTCTCCAGGATGTCTTCTGCGTATCCCACTCGTACATGTTTCTGATCGACTGGAAAAGTGCGCGGAACAAAACGAGCAGAACCTTTTAATATTCCCCCAAACCTTGCTCAAAAATTTGACGAATCATCTCCTTATTAATACTGAGCTGAAATTCCAGCATCCTCAAGATCACACAACGATCACTCTTTATCCTTTCGGGAACTTTCTCAATAAGTTCAGACCTGCGTATTGAAATCGGGCGGCCCAGCCTTTCGTCGTTTTCCAAATCATCTCACCCATCCTAGAACCGTGCATACCATTTAACTGCTCAGATGGAGAACATCATATTGTGCTCGAGATAGGCAATTAGCCCCATACACATTCCGCAACAATGCACCTATCTCAGGTGCAGTTTTGCCAGTTTTCAAACAGAACTGGACATTTGCTCTCTGTTCCATAACAAAGCTGGGACAACGTTCTTCCGCCGAATGACGTCATGCATTGCGTAAATAAGCATCTCCGCAGTTCTCAGGCAAACGCTGTTGCCACCGCCTACCTGATTTGTGACTTATCAAAGAACAATGCCTTCTCGACCTGTGTGTTTTACCAGTATTCTTTTTTAAATCAATCTCACTACTTAATTGCCGCCCTGTGTAAATCTCATTAAAACATTAGGTAGTCCTATGGTTGTTATGTTTGGCTTTTAAAAATTCATTCCTCAATCTCAATGATAATTCTATGGAGTAATCGTTTTCTTGTTCGTCTCCTTATTAAATGATTGTACTTAGTTTTGAACGACACTTAAGGGGTTCCAGGAATGATTGATTGCATTCTGCGATCCGTTAAAGTGTTGTTTCTTACAAAATCGGAAATAACCCGTTTTCTTAGGCGGTTCTGAGACGCAGACAGTCTCAGGTATCTATAGTTAAACGGATTTGTGCAAAATCCCAGATTACCTTGCCGTAAGGATGCACTGGTGTTATATTTCAGTTCAATTAATTTTATTGATCTTGCTGTTGCTAATAAGGTAATAATTCTAAATAGTTGCATTCAAGCCTAAAAATAACAGCAGACAAAATCAAGGAAAAGGCCTCGCAGAGACCTGACTTAGCCTTGATCTCCCTAGGTATGAGTCAAGCCAAGAGCATGCACATAATAGCTGCAGCGAAGTCGGGAGAGGGAGAAACAAAGAAACAAAACGGGGGGAGGGAAGGAAAAAAAGAGTAACAGATATAAAATACAACATGTTAACTAAATTAGATACCTAGTATTCAACAGACGGTACATTAAGGGGAATAAAACATTTAGGTAAATAAGAAGCTGAGTTGCTCCGCCATACTCAGTCTCCATTGTTAGAGATTCCCTTTCCCCTGACGGTTCACTGAATCCCCGCTTTGTCTCTAATTCCCTCGCCTCTGTCGATAATTCTCATTCAACCCATCCCCCATCCTGCATTATTGAATGAATGTTAGTTACTAAGTAACTTGTGCTTTATTTTTTCTTTAAACAAATTGAAATCATTAATATATGTTAATTCTACAGGCAATGAATTCCAAAACTGGAAATTGTTTGAAATTCGTTTAGCAACCTATACTATTACATTACTTCATTCTCCATAGTTATAAAACAAGTAATGAGATACATGAGCTTTTTCTGCGGTTATAGATTCTTCCTAAAGGAAGGACAAGAAATACGGAAGTGATTGTAAAATATTGTTTCGCAAATCAGTCAAACTCGCGATTTTAAACTGCGTTTCTTTTCAAAACGAAGCATAAGTTTTCCGTACCTTTAATATTTCAAGCTACGTTTTCTCTTTATACGAAAACTTGACTACACATTAGTTGTTAAGAAGAAGTAAAAAGGACTTCCGTTTAATTTAGAACTAATAGATCTAGCGATGGAGAAAGAAACAGAGAAAATAAAGAATAAAGGCAGCATTCGTTTCACTTTGTACCGGAATCGGAGACTGCGGAAAATAGTTTTCTGAGAATGGCAAAGAATGACTTCAATAGGTTTAAGAGATACAACCCAGAAGAATATATCAGCTAAAGGCGAAACCGTTGGCTTTAACATCAATATCATTGACAGCCTTTTCTGAATTTTTGCTTTAGTCCGCTGTAAGTGTTCTTCAAGCGAAA
Organism: Macrothele yani; assembly: GCA_039090855.1. Taxonomy (NCBI): domain Eukaryota; kingdom Metazoa; phylum Arthropoda; class Arachnida; order Araneae; family Macrothelidae; genus Macrothele; species Macrothele yani. Next base: position 99,759,353 of record CM077011.1, read on the forward strand.
CACGATGGATTGAATCATCTCTTCCAAATGTTGAATGGGATTATCGAAAGGCATTAGTACTGTTCGTCTGCAGCATTATTATTCCACATTTCAGTAGAATTTCTGATATGGGTTCATTTCTTTACTCAGTATGCACTTTCCCCACTCGCAAAATTCATTTTCTTTAAACATTCTTTAAAAATGGACTGCATTCCATTTAAGTCTATGCCTTCCGAGCTCTTCTTGGAACTACGTTCATATTGCCCATTGTTCGATTTCAACATTTGTCCAGACAAGCGCTAATCTTGCTTCCATTTCTATCTTTCTTTTCTCTTGCTTGGGGGTTTGACATCTTCATGAGACCTAAGGATACAGATGAGTACGTAGGCGGTATATGGGAGCCACCGGATTCCACAGGCTGAGCTAGTGTTATTATAGAAAACACACTATTGCACTCACATCGGAATTGTACCTAAGAAAAACACTGCTCTCCAGACAACTAGGCACCTAAAGAGAAGGAATCTCGCTTTATGAATCTCCATCAAAAGCTATGCCACTTTGAATATTGCCAGACCTCTCGCTTTTAATTCCGTCTGCTGCCGCTGTAACCAAGTCGTCAAAAGTGTAGGTTTATGGCTAGCCAGTTATAGATAGGTGGTGAGTTTCTCTTTTCTGGAGATAGTGGCTCTAAATTACGGAAGGGCAGCTGCTTACTTGTAATGGCATAAGCCATATTTTTTTAGGAATTTCTTCATCATTCACTCTCCCCACCACTCCTGGCTGCCTCACTAAATTCACTGAGTAAGTCATTCACTAAGTTAATTTTGTCGGCATTCGTTGCCGCGATCCCGTCTTCATCACCAGAGTGGAAACTGACAAACTGTACTAAAGAGAAGGAACATAGAACCAATTCACCATTCACGAATGCATCTGCATTCGTTGAGGGCCCACCATTCAAATGAATAGCATTTACGTTTTATTCCTATTCTTAAGTTTCTAACTGACTGCTCATTCATTCAGTTTTTCCCAGTTTACTGCTTATTCACATACGGTTGACACCTATTAATTCCTGACATAACTTTTTTTATCGGTAATTCGATTCCGAAGGAATGACCATTGATAGCTGCTAGACAGAATCATTCAACATTCATTCTGAAGAATCTTCCGTTGCGAATGACTCGTTCACGAATGGTTCATCACTATTGCTTCTACACTGAAGTACTAAAAGTCATGGGATAGCAGTATGACAATTTTTAACTGGCGCTGCTGTCGTATAAAGGCTTCAAAGCACGCCACGGCTTTTAACAGTTGCGAGGTGCGATCGCCTTAAGGCTGAACAACAGCCAGTAGGATTATGACTAGCCAACATGAATTATGGGAGCTTGAACAAAGCATGCTAGTCGGAGATAGACGAATGGGACATTCACTTTCCGAAGTTGGGCAAACATTCAACATTCCTCAATCCACGGGGTCCCGAATGTACTGATAATACCTCATGGAAGGCATTACCACCCACCTTGGGCAGCGCAGTGGTCGACCACTGGTGCTGAATGACAGTGACCAGCGGCGTCTCAACAGGCTTGTTCATGCTAACAGACAAGCGACACTGGCTCAAATAGCATTCACATTCAGTTCAGGAGGTACCAGAGACATATTCATCAGGTTAGTGCAGCGTAATTTAGCGTCCATGGAGTTTGTGCGCAGAAGACCCACCATAGCCCCTTTGTTACACCACGACATCGGATACAGCGCCTCACATGGGCTCATGCACATGGTAATTGGACCCACAAAAACTGGCAACATCTGGCGTGGTCCGATGAGCCACGCTACCAATTGTTACGAGATCATGGTAAGGTTCCGGTGTGGCGCAGATCCTACAGGGACATTTACTCAAACTGCCAACAAGGCACTGTGCAAGCTGGTGGTTGTTCCATAAATGTGTGGGGGTTTCTTTACGTGGCACGGGTTGAATCCTCTGGTCCTCGTAAGCTCGTCATTAACCGGTAATCGTTTCGTTGCTCTACTGGGTGACCATTTGCAGCCCTTCGTAGCCTTCCTGTGCCCCAACAATGATGGGATTTCCCAATGGAAACTACACCATGTCATCGATCCCAAAGTGTCAAAAATTGGTGCGAGAAGCATTCTGGACAGTTCCGACGGATGGTGTGGCCACCACGTTCGCCCGACATGAACCCAGTAGAACACTTACGAAACGTGGTGGAAAGGTCCATTCGCACCCACGATTCTGCACCTAACAATACCAGGGAACTGTGGGCGGCTATTCAGACGGCATGGCTCAACAGCTCTCCAGAAATCTGCCTGTCACTTGTGGAATCAATGCCACGTCGAGTTGCTGCATTTCTTTGGGGTTGAGACTGTTCTACACGACACTAAGTACGCATCCCATGGCTTTTGGCACTTCAGTACAAGGCTTAAAGTTGTTCACGGTGGTCGTTGAACACCGCAAATGAAATAAAATAAAACAACAATTATGTTATCTTGCTGACATCACTCATCTAATCGTGTAACTTGAGCGTTTCACTTTTAACTTATTCCTGATAAGTCTGCCGTTGGTCAAGCCTTTTCATAGGAAAACAATTATTACGGGTAGCTGCTTTAGTCCAAACCTTCGGGACGTGCCTGCCCCGCAGGACGCACATGAGATAAAGGCAGATAGCATTGAGAGCACATGCCAGTGTAGTATAGTGGATAGCACTCGGAGCTCCGGAACCGAGGGGGTGGTGTGACGTGCTTGCCCCGCAGGACGCACATGAGATAAAGGCAGATAGCATTGAGAGCACATGCCAGTGTAGTATAGTGGATAGCACTCGGAGCTCCGGAACCGAGGGGGTGATGTGACGTGCTTGCCCCGCAGGACGCACATGAGATAAAGGCAGATAGCAGTGAGATCACATGGCAGTGTAGTATAGTGTGTAGCACTCGGAGTTCCGGAGCCGAGAGTTGTGGGTTCGAATCCCGCCCCTGGCTTAAAAATGATGGAGAACTTTACTTCGTCACACCTTCACTGTGCCTGCATATGATCTCCACTACTCTGAAGTAGTTATCCACTATAATATGCACAAAGTTAAAATGTTACGATTAAAAAACAAGTCACGTAATATTGGGTGGCTCAAAGTACATTTGAATTTCTAAACTTTATAACGAAAAAACAAATGCGTTTGCACGGAAAGCATTACCTGGTCGAGGGATGTTGTATGCGTTCTTAAAATTTTGTTGTATATTGCACCAAAACTAATGCTACTCAAGCTGCACGAATTTTGAGAAAATGATAAACTATTGTGTGATGCACGAGATATACATAAATATGGTGCAATGGGTGCAACTTAGCACCATGCAGGCTCGATACCTTAACGTGTTTCATAATTACATCGTGGTTTTGTGTATTTCCCAGGTAGCAGAGCCTTGCAATTCAACGTTGGCCCAACACTGAGCCCCCGTCATCTATTTCTGAAAGACGGTGGCTCAGTGTTGGGCCAACGTTAAATTGCAAGGCTGTGCTACCTGGGTTCGTGCATCACGCAATAGCTTGCCTTTGGTCCTAATGTAGTGCAGCTTACCAATTTTTGGAGCAACCTACTACAACGTTTTTAACATTGGGGCAACGAAAAAACGTTTAGTTTGAAAATGCGAGTAGAAGGTGAATTTACACGCGTGCAAGCATGAAAGATGAGCAGATGTACACCAAGAGATAAACTGTAGCTATTATACACAGTCGAGTCACATTATTGTGACCACTTAATAATTTTGACGTCAACGGAGTATAACCAATGAAAGACGCCAGCTCACTGTGTCGTGAGCTGGCGTGGAGGGTATATAAGATGTGATGAAGGCATTCTGAAAAAATATCAGACTTTTCTGTGATGAATAAAAGGAGCGATTTATCAGATTTGCAAAAAGGGATGTATATCGGCTTTCGGGGCAGGGGGTGTGTGTGGCAGTATTTCTTAAGCAGCGCACTTTGTGAACTGTACGCGTGCTGCTGTGGTTAAAGTGTATTGTGATTGGGGAAATGGCACCATTTCGAATAAGCGACGTGCAAACTGCGGAGCACCACGTGCCATTGATGCAAGAGGTGGACGTAGACTGCGAAGGTGCGTGAGGGCCGATCGACACGCTACAGTGGAGCGACTTACTGGACGAATGAACCAGGGGTTTCTAACGAAGGTGCATCAGCAAAACAGGCTTACATTTGCACGGCGGTATCGGAATTGGACCTCTGCTGATTGGCAAAGTATTGCCTTATCCGATGAGTCAAGTGTTCTGCTTCATCAAACGGATGAATATTGGCGCATAAGGCGAGATACATCAGATAACACACACTGGTCAACCAATTGCTGAAAGCAGCGTTATAGTCTGGGGAATGTTTTCGTGGCATTCACTGGGTCCACTCTTCCCTACCTGTGGAAGGCACTATGTACCGAATTTGTTATGAATCCATGCTTGCAAACCACGTACACCTATGCATGCTGATTGTCTTCCCTATGGGGAAGGGGATTTTCCATCACGACAATGCAAAGTGTCACACAGCTAGAAATGTCCGAGAGTGGTTGGAAGAGCACGTTGAGGACTTCAAAGCACTTCCCTAGCCCGCTAATTCCCCAGACGTAAACCCAATGGAGCATCTGTGAGACCACCTCAATCGTGTTGTTCGCTCCATGGATTCTCCACCACGTACCCACCAGTAGCTGCTAGATGCACTGCAGTCAGCATGGCTCCACGTATCTATGAAAACCTTACAGCACCTTATTGAGTCACCCCCAGCCTGTCTGGTTGCTGTCCACCTTGCACACGGTGGTTACCCTGGATATTAGCTGGTGGTCACAATAATGTGACTCGACCGTGTATAATCGTCTGTGAATTGCCTTCATCTTTCTCTCGTTATTAAAAACGTTGTTCAATGGGAGTGTTGCTACGATGTTAACTTTGCCGGATAAAATCTTACTCGTGAAACTTAATGTAAGCGGAGAATCATCAACAGAAGTATTTCCGAACAAAGGAAAGGCTACCGGAAGGCCAAGCAAGGTTCTGTTACTACCTGTGCCACATTGCAGTGTCTAGTGAGAAAATTCGGGGAAACTGAAAATTTCTTGTATCACCGCCGACGCAGAAGATCGGGGTTAAGGAAGTCCAGTTCGAATGTTGTGGCTTCCCAAATGGACGAACTAGCATCTTAAACGCTAAGTGATTGATTGACAGGTGTTTTAACGACCACCGCGAGCAACTATAAGGGCTACAAGCAGTCGCCCGTCCATACGTTAAGACAATGACTTCCGGGAAGAGAGAAAACCTTTGCCGTGAGAGAAGACACAACATTCATGCCTCACCAGGATTCGAACCCGAACCCTTCTCGAATGAACAATCAGAAGCCATCGCTTAGAGCACCGCAACACCGGGGCGGCCTAATGTCAAGTGAAACAAACAGTACAAAGTGAAGCAGTTACCAAGAGCATCTGTAAATCATGCCCTTTTCTGTTTTTTTAATACAAACTGCAAACTTTACAACAGCTGTTACCTGCAGATGTCACACAGCTGGAGGAACTTGCCAAATGCAGGTGGTCTCCGGCAAAGAGTAATAATTCCCACTGGTTGTTAAATGTGTTGTTGACAGAAAAATATCATTTTACGCTCCGAAACAACCCACAGTTGTTCAATTGGATTGCGATCAGTCGAGTTGGGGAACCTTCGTATGCGTCTCATACCAGCACTGTGTTTGTCGGACCATTCCTGCAACAGATGGGCCCGATGACATGGGGCATTATCGTGCTGGAAGAAATCCATTTCTTGTGGGTAGAGGTAAAAGACTGTAATAAGTGAATAATCCGCAAGTTACCCCTGGTAGTAGCCTGCTTCCATATGTTTGGCTCACATGCACCGGTGCACATGGCTGATGCCAGCTGAACACGCTCCATATCACAGAACCACCCACACTTACCTGGATAGCGGATGCCATGCATGAAGAATTTATTGCCTCGTGCTGCTGATTACCAATGAGGGCTGGACAATCGCCAGAGTGCAATATACACTATCTACCATCAGTTATTGGACAACCTTGCAATCGAAGATATCTGCGCCGCCCCGGTGGCGTAGTGGTCTAAGCGATGGCCTCTGCTCATTCGTCCGAACGGGGTCCGGGTTCGAATCCCGGTGAGGCATGGATGTTGTGTTTGTCTTACGGCACTGGTTCTCTCCCTTCCCTGGAACCAGTGACCCTAAATTAGGGACGGGCGACTGCTTATAGCCCATTGAGTTGCTCACGGTGGTTGTTAAACCTCCAATCAAAAAAAAAAAAAAAAAAAAAAGATATCTGCGGTCCTCATACACGTCACGGCCGCCGCAGTTAAATATCGTGCGGGAAACAAAAACACAACCAGTCGCATGCAAGATTCAACGCAGTTCGGAGGTATATGATTTCGAGAAAGGTGTAATGGTCGGGTATCACAGAAATGGCCGATCCATACGTAACATATCCAGAGGGTTGAAGTACCCAAAATCGACAGTCAATTCTCATCTTCCACTTGCCTACGTGATTGGCAAGTGGAAGATGAGAAGTGACTGTCGGAATGTGCCCCGACCCAGCTGACCCACAAAACTGGAAATTACAGACCGATGGGTGCTGTCCAGAGAAATTCGGAAGAACCGCACCAAATCGATGAGCCACATACGCGAGGAGTTTCAACAGGCATTTGGGAGTGTTCTTTTGATAAATACCATCCGTAAGGAAGCCCATCTGCTCGGTTAGCATGGACGTGCTGCCGCCCACAAGCCTTTGATCACCAAGTCCAATAGCGCTGCTCGGCTAACGTGGTGCAAAGAACGTCGACAGTGGAACGTTGAACAGTGGAAACAGGTTCTCTGAAGCGACGAATCAATGTTCACTCTCTACCGTTCCGATGGCATCGTCTGCCTGGAGAACACCTTCTGCCGGAATGTATTGTGCCAACCGTGAAGTTCGGCGGCGGTGGAATTATGCTGTGGGGGTTTTTCACCTGGTATGGCTCGGGACCTTTGGACGCAATTTCTGGTAGACTCAACGCCGAGACCTACTGCACCATTTTAGATGACCATGCGCTTCCTACGTTGTGGCAGTTTTACGGGGTGGACCCATGTTACGCTCAGGATGACAATGCCACCGGTCATGTTGCGAGGTCCACCATGACTTGGTATGGTGACAACGGGGTTAATCGAATGGACTGGCCTGCGCAGAGCCCGGACCTTAACCCTATCGAGCACCTCTGGGACGAGTTGGAGCGTCGACCTAATTGGTGCGCCCACCGTCCGAAATTGGTGAAGGAAATGACCTGCCTTCTCCAAGACGAGTGGAATAAAATGGCGCTGTCCATTGTACAACGTCTGGTTGAGAGTATACTCCGGAGGGTCGCCGTTGTAATCGCCGCTCGTGGAGGCTCCACCAACTATTGAAGGTGAATAAACTTCGTTTTCCTTTGCTATGACTGGTGTCCAATTACTTGTTGGTAGAAAGTGTAAATGGTTGTTTACATTGGAACAGAACACCTGCTTCCAATCTTCTATTGTCCAAGCCGCGTGCTGCTGGTACCGGTAGTGTCACGTACGACCACCCTTAGGAGAAGATGGCATGTAGGGCGTCTGCTGTTGTGGCTTATTCCTGCCAGCGTACGGCGCATTGTTCCGGGGTACACTGTTTCTGGTTGAACCACACTTCCTTAGACAATCAATTGCAAAACTGTGCGTCTTGCATAAAGCAACGCAACCATCATTCTTCTCTGGAATCCAACTTTCGCCGCCCTTGATATTTGTGTCACTGGTTGGTTCTTTCGCCATTTTGGAACCAATGCTGGTACACCTTAACAATGGAACAACTCACAAGCGTTGAGTTTTACGGAGTGGACGCCCAAACCGTTCGCGCGCTCACAATTTGGACTTTCTAAAATTCCGATAAATTCTTAGTTTTCAGCACCACGTCCGTACTTTCGCTGTCACCACGTTCGTAATTCCGCCCTTAGCCTAAAGTCTAGCTTCACCAACTTGTTACGCAAGTATCGGTAGCAACGCACTTTTCATAGGTTTGATCGGAATAAATTGAAAACCCAGTGTATGTCATTCTTTCGCAAACTGAATTTCGTTTTTTGAGGAAATCTTTGAATAAAATAATACGCTACGAAATAGCTAATATATTACTTTCACAAAAACACGCTCCGTTTGATCATATTATTGATATTCAAATCCACAGTTTCACACATGTGAAGGTAATTTCCTGATTGCTATATATTGCTTGGAAAATGGAATAAGAAAACGTTTATTTGGCACAAATAACTTATTTGTTTCTGATTTCGTTACTTCAGCTTTAACTTCGACTGCAGATAAAACAAGAAAGTTGACCCCGAATTTTTGCTTTTAATGAGCACGTCTTTTGTATCCTTTTCGACACGAACAGCAGATTTCAAATCAGGTTTTTAGAAAATACAAAACAATAAGCAAAACAGAAAATTAGCTAACAGCACGTAGCAAAACTGCGCGTAATTCAAAATACGTAATGTGAGATGCGTTATTGATACAAAATGCTACCGGTTAAAATATTCAACCGGTTTCTACAATCCAAAAATAATCCAAACATAGAAACAGTCGCTTACGACCACATGGAACTGAAAAGTGTGTTACGAAAATTAACAAATTGTGCCCAAAAATTATTTCGTTTACGGGGGAAGATATCAGAGAAAAGTACTTTCAAATAGAATTACTAGAAGCGATATAGGAAAAAACACGATAACTTTACGGAACTGAAAACACCGTTTTCACTGCCTGAATATATTAAACAGTGCATATTTGTTGATAACCTCTTACAGAACTAACTTTGCTTGTTTTTGTATTTATTTCTAATTTGTTTATGCTATTAATTGTCTTTTACACCGCAGTTTGCCCTTATTTACAACGCCCTTTAAACTATCTACTGCTACAGCTTCAGCTGGTTGATGAAGTAATCACCAGTTTCAGAAGTTTTAAAAATTATCTAAATTTTTTAACACTTTCCTTCAGTTTTGAATGATAAAAACAGCAAAACAAAAATTCATTTAAGAGGCGTTCGTTTACTTGTTCCTTTTTCTTTCGCAAAAGATGTTTTTCGGAGGATTACACTAATTAATCCAAACACATTTTTTCCTCTTCATAATAATACTTTCAAAGTTAGTCTCCTGTAATAAGTGCTGATGGGCGTGTTAATATTCCTCGGTAATTTCGCTGCCCGGAGGCGTTTTTTAACATGAAGCAGCTTAAGACTGACACCTTTTATTTGAACGTACACTGCTTTGTTTCTATCGATTTACCCTGAATGATTTGCTCAGGTTTCACAGTAAAAAGTTGCGCTGCTGAATTTCTTGCACACTTCTTACATTTACTAAAGCGCAACGAAATAATTATTTCGTGTTATTTGATCATAATGAAGTACTAAATTATAAAATATTTATGCAGATCAGGTTAGATCATATGTAGATGCTTTTAGGAAGAGAGTGTCTGATCCCAGGTCTTAAAGAACCTTTAGAAATAGGAAGCTAGGAGATTTGAGCTAGAGTGTCGGATAGGAAAGTGACACGGAAGTGAGGTAGAAAGGGGAAGGAAGACGCCTTTATTTATTAGCGGGGGCCAGTACTCGGGGTCCGACTGCTTAATGTGCCCATCCGACGTACAGCGGGTATTTAGTGGTTCGAACGTTCGTACCTGCCCAGGATCGAACCTAAGGTTATCTCCAAGGCAGTTACAAACGTTGACCACTAGGCCACCCACGGCCTAAAATCTTTATGCAAATATATCATTTGATTTCAAGTATTAACGTTTATAACAGGAACAAAATACCAATTGCTAACTGTTAAGACGATCCCCAGAAAACTGAAAAGATGACTTACAAGAAAGACTAAATTCTTGCTACATACCTGAATTTATAAACACAGTGTTTTATAGGTTGAACGACCGCCGTTAGCAACTCGATGGGTAGTAAGCAGTCTCCCGTCTCGAATTTTGGGTAACTTGTCCCATGGATGGGAAGAAGCCAATGCCGTAAAACAAATACAAAAACCGTGCATCGATTCGAACACGGATCCATCGCAGACGAATGATTAGAAGCCATCACTGAGACCACTGAGCCTCTGGGGCGGCAAAAAGGGATTATTAATTCCGCAATGAATAAGTGGTATAACGAAGTAAATTTCTCCGTCATTTTTGGTCTACGCCGGGATTCGAACCCGAGGCCGCTTATTCCGGAACAAGTCGCTCTACCAACTGAGCTATGCAGACGTTTATTCTGATTCCTATCTGCCTTTATGTCGTGTGCGTCCTGCTGGCAGGTACGTCATATCTCCCCCTCCCCCCGAAAGAGGGCCGGGGGCATGGCCCACTGGTCAGCCGTGACCATGAATCGTTGCAGGCAGCCATCCACTGTAGAACGTGCACTTGAGAACTCCCAGTCAATCTGCTGTGTGGAATGCAACATCACACATTTTTTTATTTTTCGAAGCGCTGGAGAAGGAATTCTCTGATTTTTCCTGTCTCGCGGTGTGGAAATAACATCACATCAATGCGAGATTTTGAACGGTCGGGTCATCCGGATAGCTCGGGCGCCATTATAACGAAGTAAATTTCTCCGTCATTTTTGGTCTACGCCGGGATTCAAACCCGAGGCCGCTTATTCCGGAACAAGTCGCTCTACCAACTGAGCTACGCAGACGTTTATTCTGATTCCTATCTGCCTTTATGTCGTGTGCGTCCTGCTGGCAGGTACGTCACAGTGGGATACGGTATTAATAGTAAATGGTGAAGAACCAGGGAATGTTATCACCAGGAGAGGCATACTCATGACCATGAGTGACTCTGTGATAAACATTACTCCAAAAACACCAGAATAACCCAGATTTAATAATACTCCGCGAAAAAATGTAGGACGTATTCCTATATGTACTGAGAAACTTACTGGATACACCGAATAGTGAGAAACGATAAAATGGTAAGAAACGATAAAATTTTCTGGTAAAACAAATGAAATTAATTTTCAAAAAGAAAGCTTAAATAGGATTGCTTATACAAATTTAGAAGTTGTGAATCCGTTTATTTGTGTAACTATGACATGAATGGTTAGTCAGATAATTTCCGAAAACTTGAAAATCTCCTCATCCTGGAGCGGGAATCGAACTCGGGTCTGCCTCTGAGTATGCTAGCCACTACAGTACCCAGAACGACCAAGTCTCAAGTCTCCGATTAATTTGAATATAACCATCACAGGATTCGCTAGTTGAAGCAACCGGTATTCATACATAGCGGATCTGGAGGATTAGAATTCTTTCCCGTGATTGCCCGGAGGAATAGAATATCAATGAATGAATTACAGGATTATACCATTGCACAATACAAATTTTGAACTTGTGAATCCGTTTGTTGGTACAAATATGACATGAATGGTAAGTCACATAATATCCAAAAACTTGAAAACTTTGTCGTCCGGGAGGGGAATCGATTCACGCTCCAAGACGACGAAATTTGGAGCATAATCGATTCTCGCTCCAGGATGAGGAAATTTTCAAGTTTTCGGATATTATCCATGCATAGCATATTTACACCAATAAACGGATTCACAACTTCAAAATTTGTACTGTGCAATGGTGTAATCATTTAATTGATTGATTGATTAGCATTACTTATAATAGCATTGCTTAAATGGGCATGCTGGTGTAAGTACATCCTTGCTGATGAGAAATACAGTCGTCTGTCCCCCGAGCAGTACAGTTGCACAGACGTCTTACAGAGTACTGAGACGCTAACCACCATGCTTTGCAGGAATGACGTCGCTGTGCATGTTAACGGAGACAGTTGTCGCATAGTCAGAATGTGTCTTACCCAGCATGTCCAAAATATGCTCCATCGGAGAAAAAATTTGGGACCGTGCTGGTCAAGGTAGCGTGGTGATACCTTGTATATATTACCTTGATACATTTCCAATATGAGAACGGCTTAAGCAGTAAGTTGTTCAACTCTACCAATAATTTTCTTCAACAGCAGTAAGTTGTTCAACTGTGCCAAGAGGGATTCATTCGTCATACGGACGAGCCGTCAGTTTATGCAGAAACATTAAACTGGAGCTCGAATCATAAGAGGTTGCAAACACTAACTGTTTGTAATCTTTCGATGACATTCGTGTTCGATTGTTGCGTTGTAAACATTGGTGCCAAACTTGTATCCCTCGATAATCTTGTTGAGGGCAGAATCGAGATTCATCGCCCCACACTACATGACGTCATTCTTTAAACCAGGTCTCCCGTGAACAGCACCACTGAAGCTCTGATGAATGTTGGTAGGAATCATGGATAAGAGACTCGATGGATGTAGTGAGTGCAAGCCAGTAGAAGTTTCCTATAGACAGTTCGAAATTATTTTCGTGTGACTTGGTGACTGATTCCCGGCATCACAACTCTTCTTAAGCCTGAGAGCGAGGCATTTCTTTGTGTGAGGGCCTGTTACAAGAAGAAACGGTTCCCTTGTCCTGCTGTCGCCCTATAAATACCGCTTCCAAACCATTAGCTGCTCATGTTTTCTTTCATTCACCTTGCACAGCAACGATAGACTATGGCATTGTGGTAGACAGTATGTAAAGCAAATAGGCCAAATCGACTAGCCAGCGTCATACAATACAAAAGCGCATCCTCATTCGAATCCCATTAGCGGATGATCATCTTGGTGGTTCTCGGAAGCTTCCCAGTGATGATTTCTTCCATCAGTCCGTTTTCAACAATTTTTAACAATGCTACACATAGACCCACGCCAGACTCTTTCCCACGGATCACCGTATTTAACTGTTATAACTGATCGGTTCCCCACATTCTACCTGTCATAGGTTTCCTCGAATTGTGTCACTTTTCAACAATTTGTGTGACAATATTAATAGAAACAAACCTCAAACTCTTTCTCACTTATCAAGGTAATCACACCGTTATAACCGACCGGTTTCTTGAATTCTACCTATGATGGTTTTCCCCAGGGGTCACTTTTTAACAATTTGTGTGGAAATATTAATCGGAAACACACCTCAAACTTTTTCTTACGAATCACCGTATTTACACTGTTATAACGGACACGTTTTCCGCATTCTGCTTGAGGTGGGTTTCCCCAGGTGTCACTTTTCAACAACTTTTCTTGTGGCAAAATTTAATCGCAAACACACCTCAAACTCTTACTCACGGATCACCGTATTTACACCGTTATAATGGACCGGATCTCCGCTTTCTACCCGTGATTGTTTCACACCCGGAATCACTTTTCAACAATTCGTGGCAATGTCATTCCTCGGAATGACGCGTCGATCTCTTACTCACGGAACACCGCGTTCACCCTGTTATAACTGTTACAGCTGTTGGGTTCGATAGTGGAGTTATTTATATAAATGGACTTTCCATTCGGCTTGCCAATTCGCATAGTAATCACGTCGCTACTCCTTGCTATTGCAAATTTCATATACACTGAAGAGCAATTGAATTAGAGATACATGTCTATTAACGTGTAGCACCACCTTTCGCGCTGATGGCGGCGATTCTTCTCGGCATGGACCCGACAAGACACCGGAATCGTTGGGACGCCATACGGATCCACGACCAAACAAGCTCCCACTGTTCAGGAAGATTTGATTGAGGGGTTCAGACCCTCGAACATCTCTCACGATGGCATCCCAGATGTGCTCGCTGGCATTGAGGTCAGGTGACCTAGCTGGGCAAGGAAGCGAGGTCACGTCGGTGGAGTGTTCATCCAACCATTCGGATACAATTCGAGAGCGATGGCACGGTGCATTGTCTTGTTGCAGGATGAGGTCCCCAGTGGGATGTTGAAGACGCACAAACGGGAGCAAATGGTCGTCTAGGATATCCCGGTAACGTTGACCTGTGAGAGACGACGTCACACGTACCAGGGGTCTCATTTCGGTCCACGTAAACGGTTACCAGACGAGAATACCACCCCCACCAGTTTGAAGAGTACCCTGCTGGCAAGAAGGATCCATCGCTTCATGTGGTTTGCGCCGTACTCGTATCCTGCCATCCGCATGTACCAAAATGAATCTCGACTCATCAGTCCAGGCAACGTTTTCCCGCATGTCTAAGGTTCAGTGGCGATGTTTTCGTGCCCATGCTTATCTTTGCACCCTGCGATGTGCGGTCAGCAGCGGTACCGTCGTGGGACAATGGCTTCTGTACCCCATAGCGAGGAGATGGTTCTGGATGGTGTGGATGCTTACACGTTTTTGTGCACCAGCGTTAAATTGCCGAGAAATTTCTTGCAATGTGGCCCGTCTATCCGCTGTTATACTACGAGCTAGTCGACGATGACCCTGCTCATCCACACGCTGTTGTCCACGGCAGTTGGCCCTTGCAGGGATGGTTTTACCGGATTCGATGTACTCACGGTGCACCCGTGACACAGTGGCTCGTGAAAATCCCAGTGCCTCACGACTTTCGAGATGGGGTGACCCATTCGTCGAGCCCCGACAATTTTGCCCACGATCAAATGCGCTTAGATCCTTCGTCTAGCCCATATTGCGTCCGACTCTTACTGATTCCAGTCGCATCATTCTTTATATTGTCGGATCGCTACATACGTCATGTCTTATCCGTTTACAGTGCCGCCCACAGCACCACATTTGCAAAACGCCAGCTGTCTCTAATTCAATTGCTCTTCAGTGTAGTTATATAAACACTTTTACAACAATGATTCCCTTTTCAGTGAACCTGAAAAAAATCTTTCACTAGAAATATTTAAGGAACATCAAATTTTTCATTCACAATGCAGGGAAAACCTAGAATTATTAGGATCAGAGAGCGAAGTACTACTGAATGCAATAACAAAATTTAGTCAGTACATTTCACTGGTTTTTTTTCTTCAAAATCTACAACTTTGTCCTTTGACTGAGTGAAAACTCTCTACCCAAATAGAATGAAATTGGAAAAAAACCGCTTGTCATGAAGACAAGTATATACAGTATAAGGATTGTTCAAAAGGAAAATGTAAAACAAGGGACAATAGAAAGTGAAGCCCAATTTTAGGTGCATCTAATATGGTCGAAAATATCTTGCGATATACGCAGTGTGCGAACGAAGTAATGAGACTGATTAGTATCATTATTATTATTATTGAAATTCCGGGTCGAGGAGGCATGGCTTTTCGATTATCATATATATATATATATATATATATATAATCGAAAAGCCATGCCTCCTCGATGGAGAAAAGCTGGAGATAACAGATACGTACGTTTATCTTGAACAGCAGATATCAAGTGAGGGTCACATTGATGAAGAAATTAATCGGCGTACAAAACTTGCCTGGAGAGGTTTTGGAAGAAACAGCATAATTTTCAAGAGCAATATGCCATTATGTCTTAAAAGAAAAGTATTTGATCAATGCATCCTTCCAGTGCTTACGTATGGTGCAGAGACGTGGACCTTAACTAAGAGAGACATACAAAGGCTGCAGACAACTCAAAGTAGCATGGAGAGGTGCATGCTTGGTGTAACCAGGAGAGATAAGAAGAGGAACACGTGGATCCGAAAAATGACAAGAGTGGAAGACATCATGATCAGAGTTAAATCCCTGAAATGGCAATGGGCTGGACATACTGCCAGAAAGACAGATCATCGATGGACAGCCGACATTTTAGATTGGATTCCAAGGGACAGGAAAAGACCCAGAAGAAGACCACATGGGAGATGGGTGGATGAAATTCGAAAGTATGCAGGGGTGACATGGAGGAGACTGGCACAAGACAGACCGTTGTGGAGGAAACTTGATGAGACCTTCGTCCAGCAGTGGATTGATAATGGTTGACACTGATGATGATATATATATATATATGTATATATATATATAGGGATGTAAGGTCAGGTGATGCGTAACATCACAGCCTCTCCTTGACAAATGTCAACCCCGCCTTCTCGTGGTGCATCCTGTTCCCACTAAAGGGGCTCTGACGACCGCCAATAGCGGTATAACTATACCATCGGGATTAGAGGAAATTCTATCCCACACTCACCAACCCGCTTGGCCAGCGTGGTGAGTTATGGCCAAACCCCTCCAAAATGATTCCACAACTTAAATCTTGGCCCTCAGTCTCCGGCAGCTGGAATGTACCTGGCCAAGGCAGCGGCCAGTGCGACATGAAGGCAGAGGGTGCTAAGAATCCCCGGAGGACCGGACTAGGCTGCCATCTGATGCTGACCTTGGCTACGTACAATGGACGCTCCCTATCTTCTGATTCAAGGCTTCCTGAATTGGAAGAGGAACTACAAAGGATCAACTGGGACATCGTGGGGCTAAGTGAGGTAAGGAGAAAAGGAGAAGATCTCATCGAACTGAAAAGTGGACATCTCTTCTACTATCGTGGGACAGATACTGGCAGAACTAGTGGGGTTGGATTTATAATAAACAAGAAACTGAAGGATAAAGTTGTAGAAGTTGAAAGTTCCTCTGACAGAGCTGCACGACTTGTTATCCAACTCTCGAAAAGATACCAGGCTCAGATTATTCAAACTTATGCACCCACCACAAGTCATCCTGAAGAAGAAATTGAAGAATTTTATGAGGAAATTTGTCATCTAAATAATAAAGGTAAGCAGCACTTGAAAATAATTATGGGAGATTTCAATGCAAAAATAGGGCAACGGCAACAGAATGAAACTTCAGTAGGTAAATTCGGTCACGGCAACAGAAACCAGCGTGGAAATACTCTCGTTGAGTTTGCAGAGGCAGAAGGGTTTTTCATCTTGAACTCCTTCTTCAAGAAAAAGCCACACAGGAAATGGACATGGAGACATCCAAACGGGACGACAAGTGAAATTGATTTTATTATGTGTAACAAAAAATTCGTCATAGAAGACTGCAGTGTGCTAAACAAGTTCAACACAGGTAGTGACCATAGATTGGTGAGATGTAAGATGCACCTCAACACTAAACTTGAACGTGGCAAGCTCATAAGACAAACAAAATCTATTGACATAACCAACCTTAAAAAACACCATAATACCTTCAAGTTGGAACTGAAGAACAGGTTCTCTGCTTTAGAAGGCCTAACATCAGAAGAAGTGGACATCTCTGAAGTTAACAGAAAAGTAACCAAAGCTCTTATGGAAACAGCAACAAAATTAGCTGGGTCTAAGAACAAGTTGCATGTAAACAAATTATCAGGAAAAACGAAAATGTTGATGCAAAAAAGAAGAGAGATGAGGACAACTAAAGAAGATGTGACTTCCAAAGTGGAATATATAGAGCTATGCAAGACAGTAAGAAAAAGTATCACTGAAGACGTAAGAAAATTCAACTGTGAACTAGTGAGGAAAGCAATTGAAAACAACCAAAGCCTAAAGATAGCAAAGGGACATCTCAGTAAGGGAAGAAAACAGATTATGGCACTGAGAAAAGAAGATGGTTCTGTAACAAGAAATAGAGGCGAAATTTTGACAAGAGTGAAAGATTTCTACTCCAAATTATATGAAAGGGATGATACATGCACTCCAGACATCATGAAAGATACCAGTACCAGAGTTCCTCCAGTCCTTCCAGCAGAAGTTGCACATGCAATCAAGAACATGAAGCGGGGAAAAGCTCCAGGAGAAGATGGAATTACTGTAGACATCATACAAGAAGCAAGTGGAGAAATCGAAACAGTACTCGCCCAAATTTTCACTCGATGCCTTAATGAAGGAAAGATTCCTGAGGATTGGAACACCGCTACAATGATCCTGCTACATAAGAAAAGTGACATTGAGGATCTCGGAAACTACAGACCTATCAGCCTCCTATCAGTAGTTTATAAAATCTTCACTAAAGTTCTTTCACACCGCTTGAAGGTAACACTAGACATGGCTCAACCGAGAGAACAAGCTGGATTCAGGAGTGGCTACAGCACAATAGATCATATCCACGTGCTGAGAGAACTAATTGAAAGAGCGAGGGAATATGAACTTCCATTGTGCATGGCTTTTATTGATTATGAAAAAGCCTTTGATTCGGTGAAACCATCAGCAGTTACAATGGCTCTGAAAACCTGCGGTATTGAAAATGCATACATTAATATTATTAATAACATCTATGAAAATGCAAGTGCAAAGATTAGGCTGTTTGAAAATACAACACACGTAAAAATTGAAAAGGGAGTGAGACAAGGTGACACCATATCTCCGAAGCTCTTTAATGCCACATTGGAGGGTGTTTTTCAGTCGCTGAGCTGGGAAAACAAGGGGATAAAGATTAATGGAGATTATCTAACCCACCTTCGTTTTGCTGATGATGTAGTCATTTTCGCAACTACCCCATCAGAGCTGCAGAGTATGATCCAGGAACTTGCTGACAAGAGTAAAGAAGTGGGATTAAAAATGAACTTTCAGAAGACAAAAGTGATGTTCAATGCTTTTACAAGAAATGAAGATTTATCGATTGATGGAGAAAAGCTGGAGATAACAGACACGTACGTTTATCTTGGACAGCAGATATCAAGTGAGGGTCACATTGGTGAAGAAATTAATCGGCGTACAAAACTTGCCTGGAGAGCTTTTGGAAGAAACAGCATAATTTTCAAGAGCAATATGCCATTATGTCTTAAAAGAAAAGTGTTTGATCAATGCATCCTTCCAGTGCTTACATATGGTGCAGAGACGTGGACCTTAACTAAAAGAGACATACAAAGGCTGCAGACAACTCAAAGAAGCATGGAGAGGTGCATGCTTGGTATAACCAGGAGAGATAAGAAGAGGAACTCGTGGATCCGAAAAATGACAAGAGTGGAAGACATCATGATCAGAGTTAAATCCCTGAAATGGCAATGGGCTGGACATACTGCCAGAAGGACAGATCATCGATGGACAGCCGAAATTTTAGATTGGATTCCAAGGGACAGGAAAAGACCCAGAAGAAGACCACATGGGAGATGGGTGGATGAAATTCGAAAGTATGCAGGGGTGACATGGAGGAGACTGGCACAAGACAGACCGTTGTGGAGGAAACTTGGGGAGACCTTCGTCCAGCAGTGGATTGATAATGGTTGACAATGATGATGATGATGATATATATATATATATATATATATATCATATCGCTAATATTACAGCCACAAAATAAATCACGAAACCGCTCCAATCATTTGTAGACACCTTGTATATGCGGCTATATTGTGGATGTCTTCAATTTGCTAGACCAATAAAAGGTTATCGTAAGTTGACTTCTGTTTATATTTCGTCTGGCTGTAAATTAGGGCATGTATTCTTCTTTAGTTAAACATTTCCTTAGTCATGGTTTTAGACATAGCGTAACACCAATATCGCAAATGAAAAAGCGTTACGTTATAGTATGTACTCAACCATACCCCCTATTCTCCAGATTTGTCACTGTGTGACTACTTTCTATTCCCTAAATTAAAGCTCGCAGTAAGAGGAAACGTTTTTAGAGGCAATGAAGACATAGAAAGAACTCCAATACTCCACAGCAAAAGGTGACCTCTGCAAGTCCTTCCTCTCGTTGGTCGATTATACCATTTCCTGTATTAAAGCTGGAGGGATGTATTCAATACTTTGAATGAAATATATTCACACGTACGTTTTTATTCTTTTCCATTCTTTTTAAAATTCAATCTCGTTACTCGTTACTTAATTGCAGCACTGAGTTCAATGAATATTCCAAATGCTATTCATAGCATTTTATTTGAAGAAAACGAGAAGCAGTGGAAAATAGATTGTACTCGACCCATGAGCTGAAACTGCATCGGGACAAAAAAAAAAAAAAAACAGAAGGAATTTGATCCTTAGTTGATTTTAGTGGCACAAGGCCCAGGTTTGGCCAAAGAGCGCCAGACACAGTGTAAGACTTTTAAAAGCGGATTGTGATGATTAGGAGCAGGCACATTTGATAGAGATTAGAAAAATAATGATGAAAGGTGTAAAAATACTAATTAATTAATTAGTTGTTGTTGTTTTTTTATTACTTTTTTTATTTATTTTTATTTTTTTGCTAAATAAGTTTTAAAACGTCAATTCGTTTTAAAAAGGAAAAACCTGAAAATATGTCGCAGTGGTCCCCCTAAAGCTTCTAAATTGTAGCTGCGCCGTCGTTCAGTAAATGAGACTAAAATTAGTAAAACCGATGATTACGAAAACGAACACAACTACACAAAACATGAAAGACGGTGAGTACGCATTCGCACGTCTCACACATCGGCGCAGTGTCGCCACACAGCAAGGTACGGTGGGTGAAGCGAAAATGCCCAATGCGGAGACGCGCAAGAACAATTTCTTCCCTACGGTTCCGGCGACACGATGATTTCCAGACTCCAGGGATAGGTTTATCACGGTGCAGTTTATTCTTCACCAGTTGGTCCCACAGAGCCTGCCACGTTCGCCTGATATGATCGTGAACAAGAAAACGTAGATCCCGATGAAACAGTGGCAAGGGTGTGACGACCAAAGAGGAGGCAGGTCTAGCAGCTGCATCTGCAGACTCGTTCCGTGGGATCCCAACGTGCCCAGGAATCCAGCAGAAACGGATCTGGACACCAGATTCGAGCAAAGAACGAAGTAGTCTCCGTACGGTAAAAAGAATTGGGTGGCCAGTGAGATGACCCATTGAACCGAAGACAAAGTTTGGGCACGGCAATTTTGCTGTGGTAGTTATAGGTCACCTTGAAAGGTTTGCTACGTGGTTCAAGGAAAGCAATGTAATTTTCCATTCATCAAATTTGGGGAGAATCAAGGAGTCATCTTGATGACTGTTCTTTTTTTATGAAGGGTACTTCCAATTTCAAGAAGCAAGGAGACCGGAATACCATCACGTATCCCAACATACCATGATCAACTTCTCCAGTTTCACCTTGCGATGTGCTTCCTATTCTACAAAAATCAAAAAGTGTGGAGACAGCAGAGGACGATATCCAGTCAGGTGGCGATTGCGAGGACAACAAAGATAAGGACTTCCAAATTGCATCTTTCAGTGCTCTGCCACATTTTCAAAATCATCAAGAACTAGATGATTTATTGAGACTTGGGGCTAAAAAAATCAAAAGCAGAACTTCCGATTTCTCGTTTGAGAGGATAGAACTCATTGAATCTCAGCTGCAAATCAACCACTTACAGAAAAAGACATGAAATATATGCACAATATTATGTTGTGATTGGTGCTCTTTGGCATTGCTTTGATGTAAATAGGATTCTTGAGAACATTGGTATATCTCATATACCTCATGAATAGAGACTCTTTTATAAACAGTCCATTACATGTCTGAAGCAACGAAAATATATTTCTATCATTTCCAGTAGCTTACTCCATGCCCAGTAAAGAAGACTACACGAATGTCAAGCTTCTATTAGAACAAAAAAATCAGATGTCATGAATCTGATTTTTTTTTTTGGATGACAAAGATTGCACAACACTCAACGAATCAGTGTACACAATAGCACGCTGATGAGAGCTCGACTGCACGTGAACAAGTACAAGATTCACAGCATACATCTCCGAATTTGATGCTTTAAAGAATTCTAAAATTTATGACTGCCGATTATTCTCTGCATCCCCGACGTGACACTGATTACCGTCATGTATCACATGATGAAATTAGCCGAACTTTAATACAGGTGAAACTAAAATACAAGACACAAGACGATTTTTTAAATAATTACATCAAGATTAGCAAAGATTAAAAGAAGGAACATTGCCGGCTATTTTTAAAGGAAGTACGAGAAGAAACAAAATATTAGCTTCCCTAAAGAAACAAGAAAGACGACAGCGAATTCTCGGTTCTACTGAGTACGTAGTTTGAATATTTTACGACACGGTACGAAAAAAATATTTCAAAGCAGACTTTAACGGAAATTAACAAATCATCGAAGAGAAGATGTACGTATACCCCCTAGGGGAAAAAACTCCGCATAATTTAAAATAAGTAGTGTGAGCGGCGTTATTCATATGAGCCGAGATTCATGACTGCTAAAGAAAAGTCAACGTTCATGACTGCTATGGAAAAGTCTCAGGATCGATCAGAGGCATGTAGGAACGCTCGAACCACTAAATCTCAGCCGTGCTTTGGAAGGGCACGTTAAGCCGTCGGACCCAGGGTACTGTCCCCCAGCTTATAAATAAGATAAGCACTTCTTTCTCCCTCTTTCTACCTCTCTTCCGTGTGACTTTCTATCTGGCACTCTAGCCCAAATGTACTGACTTCCTACTTCTAAGGGTTGTTTAAGCCCTTAGGTCAGACACTCCCTTCCTAAAATCCTCTACATACATGCTAAGTAAAAAGAATTTTTCAAATACGTCTCCTAGTAGCAAAAATAGGAAGAAACATATTTTGACCTTTAAGCCGCCTACCAGGAAAACTGTGGATTACTTTAAACGGGATAACACTGTAACACAAAAATTGTTCATGTTGATTTTTTAATGTTTTTTATACAATACGGGAGCTCTGAAACAAACGGTGGTCTTTCTTATTTATCGTAAAATTTTTTGTAGTTATCTTAAATTTTGTGTTTTTATCAGTACACTGCGATTCGCCTTTGTTACAGGGTTAACATGGCCACAATAAGAGGTTGCGAGCTCTCCCCGGACTCTTTCTGTTTGGCTTGTGTCTTTATATTTGCCCTAAGCAAATCAAGCACAAAATTACCAAAGATACTAATTTTTTCATTGCATATCATGCTTACTCAGGAATGCCTATGAGAGACCAAGAAAAGATGTGGGCACCACATTTTCGCTGTGGTAATTGCAAGAAGTCAACTTTGGAAGGTGGGCTTCATGGTTGAAGGAAAGCAATGCCATTTTCCACTCATCAAATTTGGGGCGAATCAAAGAGTCATCTTGGTGACTGTTCCTTTTTTATGGTGGATACTTTCAAGTTCAAGAAGCAAGGAGACCGGAATACCATTACATATCCCAAAATACCATGATCAACTTCACCAGTTCCTCCTTGCGATGTGTTTCCTATTCTACAACCATTAAAAAGTGTGAAGACAGCAGAGGAAGATGTACAGTAAGGTGGCGATTGTGAGGACAACAAAGATAAATAATTCCAAATTGCATCTTGCAGTGTTCAGCCTCATTTTCAAAATCATCAAGAACTAGATGATTTACTGAGGCATGGGGCTAACAAAATCAAATGCAGAACTTTCGATTTCTCGTTTGAGAGGATAGAACTCATTGGATCCCAGCTGCAAGTCAACCACGTACAGAAAAAGACATGAAATATATGCACAATATTATGTTGTAGTGATGATCTTTGGCATTGCTTTGATGTAAATAGGATTTTTGAGAACATTGGTATATCTTACATACCTCATGAAGAGAGACTCTTATAAACAGTTCCGTTACATGTCTGAAGCAATGAAAATATATTTCCTTCAATTCCAGTAGCGTACTCCCTGCACAGGAAAGAAGACTACACGAATGTCAAGCTTCTATTAGAACAAAAACAATCTGGTCATGAATACCATTAGGATTCTTGTGGTGATAATTTTTAGGTGATTGGGTTTCTTTTAGGCTTTCAACCTGCCTTTACAAAGTATCCCTGTTTTCTTTGCTTGTGGGGCAGCCGACAGAGCAGTCAGCGAAGATCATAAAACAATAGGATGGTCTCTGTGTCGTAGTACAGAGGTGAAAACATGTGTCAAGACGACAAATCTGAAGCGAGACATTCTGTCCGCATAGCTCAGTTGGGAGAGCGACTTACTCCGGAGTAAGGGAACATGGATTTGATGGCCATCGCTGACAAACTTGTGTTTTCACATCTCCGAGAATTTAGTTCAAAGCTGGTACACAGAATATTATACACAACGCCCTCGTTCCAGTAGAGATAATTTTATTATTCCCGCTGCAGCATATTAAGTTGGGAATGGCGAAACAGTTTGTGAAAGCACTGAATCCTGATGGACAAACATTCAAGTTTATTCGCACAATGTTTCCAGATCACTCGAATGCCAAAGTAAAAAGCGATATATTAGTGGGGGAACAGATGAAGGCAACCTCAGAAGAACTACAGAGCAAAACGACTAATGTTAAAAAGGATGCCTGGCAGTCATCCCTTCTTCTCGTGACGGGATTTTTTGGAAAGTACCAATTACAAGCAGTTTGTAGAGAATTTAGTAGACATTTTTGGGTTTCGAAATATCAGTGAAACGTAGTACTCATAAGAGGTAAAGGTGATCAAAAGTTAGTTTTTAGCCGAGATATACTTATTGTCTTTATTTATTTCAATATCGTGATGTGTACTGTTGTATTCGTGATTTGTATTCTCTTACAACCCCTGTCCTCTTGCCAGATGCATCGTAATACACATCACAATGCATCATTGCAATACACATTATGCAACAACTGCATAGATTTTGAAGTAGCGTAAATAGTGTTTAACTGTTGATTCTATGCCAAAAATAACGGCGATTTCGAACTCCTCGCACCAAAATTACTAAAGAAACCCCACAATGTTTAGGTAAATACGTAGTTCATGAAAGAAATACGGGATTACGTCATATAATACAAATTTTGAAGATGACAATCCGATTTTTGGCGTATATGTGATAAGGATGGTAAATCAGATAATATCCGAAAACTTGAAAATTTTCATCGTTCTGGGTGGTGTAGTGGTTAGCATATCCGGACGTTTTCTGGGAAACGCGGGTTCGAGTCCCGCTCCAGGACGATGAAAAGTTTTCAAGTTTTCAGATATTATCTGACTTACCATCCTTGTCACATTTACGCCAAAGATCGGATTGTCATCTTCAAAACACGTAGTTGTTCAGATTTAGTTACACAGTGTAATGTTTGCCATCTTTACTGTAGCGAATGACATACAGTAAAAAAGAATGTTTTTAAAAGGAAATACACCCCCAACACCCCTTACTGCCTGAACTGTTCAATACAAAAACCCACGAACACATGATGAATGTTCCACAACCAACGTGAATGGTATCCGGTTTTAAAGGAGTTTTTGTAATCGGACTTTTAAAAGCAGAGATAACGAGAAAAGCAGATAAAATATTTGCTCCCCTTAGCTGCGAAATCGTGCATTATTTTAGATACGAAATGCACAAAAACAATTTTTGTAGTTAGTATAATCTAATTGAAAAGCTGTCTCTTGAAACTGTTTCCAAAAACTAAAATATTACTGTAAATATGACAAAAACGTATCACTTCTACTGGCAAGAGAATATGTTATGAAAAACATAAAATTATATGCAAATTATTTTAAATCAGAAATACTTTACAATATTTTTTACTTTGATAAAAGTAAAAAATACAGCGATGAACAATTATATTATGACCACCTACCTAATAAGGGGTAGGACCCCCTTTAGCCCGCAAAACAGCGCCCACTCAGCGATGCATGGATTAGATGAAATGGCGATAAGTATCGTAGGGTATCTGTTACCATAATGACAATAGCAGGTTCTCCAGTTCCTGTAAATTTCGGGTGGTGGTGATTTAGCCCGAACCTGCTTTTCCAAATCGAAACACAAGTGTTCGATTGGGTTCATGTCAGGTGAATTAAGAGGCCAAAGCATTATAACAGAAAGTCACCAGCATGTTCCTCGAACCACTCCTTGATGATTCTGGCATTGTGGAATGGCGTGTTATCCTGTTGGTAATTGACATCACCAGCAGGTGCCATGAATAGGTGAACTTTGCCCGCAACGATGTTCAGATACCTGACAGCTCTCAGGGATTGTGCTGTTGGAATAATGGGGCCTAAAATGCCCCATAAAAATCACCTACAGCATAACGCCGCCGCCTGCCTGTTTCCTCCCAACAGTGCATCCAGGTGCCATAGCCTCCGTTCGTAACTGGCGTATCCGCGCTCGTTCGTCTACGTGATGCACCAGGAATCTTGATTCGTTAGACCAGACCACTATTTTCCAATCATCAACGGTCCAATCTCGATTATCTTGAACCAATTTCATGCGTTGTTAGCGATGACGTACAGTGAGCATGGTGACCCGGCTGGATCTTCGGCTACACAGGCCCATGCGCAGAAGGCTGCGATGAACTGTGTGTTGTGACACATTGCTCTGATCACCACTGTTGTAGCTGAGGGCTATTTGTCGAACTGTGACACTGGAGTACCTGTGAACAATGCACTACAGTCTTCTCTCCCTTCTGGCATCAATGAGCTGCGGTCGACCCACGGCTGGACGACGGTTCGACGTTTGGGCATCTGTGCACCACTTTTGATACGTACTCACTACTGCGGCTTGTGAACAACCATCAAGCCACGACGTTTCCAAAATCGTAGTTCGAAGGCACCGTGCTATCACAATTTGTCATTTATCGAACTCCGATAGATCGGCAACTTTCTTCATCCTGACTCCGAACACTCTACTAAGCGAATGCCAGACCTCAGGTTGTATATACACTGCTCTGTGAACTTCACCTGCGCCACGGGCCTCGGGTGGACAACGTTCGTGACTGCCACGGAAAAGAACTCAGGTTCGATTCCAGGCAGGTACGAATGCTCGTTCCACTAAAAAACCCGCCGTGCGTCGGATGAGCTCATTAAGCCGTGGCATTCCGAGTACGGGCCCCCCGGTAATAAATAAGGGCGTCTTCCTCCCCCCTTTCTACCTCGCTTCCGTGTGACTTTCCTATCGGGCACTCTAGCCCATATCTCCAAGCTTCCTATTTCTAAGGGTTGTTTAAGACCTGAGGTCAGACACTCCCTTCCTAAAATTCTCTACAAATGATCATGATCACCTGCTCATTTTTCTATGTTGGGGGTGTTCATAATGGAATAGCTCATCGGTGAACATCTAGGTCCCTAACGGGGAAAATATGCATTATTTTAAGCAGACGATTTTCGGAAATGGTTTCTTGTGATGATCGGTATGATGCTACCTGATAATTTTTCAATCGAGTTTTTAGAAGCGCAGATATTTCTGCAAATACACCAGACACAGAAATATACGTTTGCGATCCCCAGCAGCAAAGTGTTTTTTTTTTTTTTTGTTTTTTTTACCAAAAATTAGAAATCATGCGCAGACAAATTTCTTGTCTGAAGTTTTATTCGATGCCAAAAGAATATTTCAAATCGGCCATTCAGAAGCAGAGATATCGGGGAAATTGGAATTTTACTTTACGAGCCCTCTTAGCGGGAAAACTATACATTACTTGAAAAAGAAAATGTACCCAAAGTAGTCTTCGTTAGCCCTCTTAGCGGGAAAACTATACATTACTTGAAAAAGAAAATATACCCAAAGTAGTCTTCGTTATAAATGGTATCAAAGGGAAGGAAAACGTTTTCAATCGGATGTTTAGAAGCAGAAATGTTGAATAAAATGATATTCGAATTCGATAGCATCTGCGTTTATGCTACATGGCGGCCACGTTATGCATCTGTAAAAACAAACAAACGGGAAAGCCAAGATCATCGTTCTATGTACCGGACTTGAAAAGAATTTTACAAATCGGATTAGTAGGTGCAGATATATGGTGTTCACAGTCGACGGAACGACAAAGCGATACCAAAAGCACGAATTTTTATTTACAAAAACTTGCTGAAAACAATTACTGAAGGGCACTGGAAGTAGCAACATGGCAGGTACATGAAAGAAATATACATTAGGAGTAAAAAATAACCTCCCCTTCATCTGACGTTTGAATCAATCAGTCAACGCACTGCACACGTATGGGGATCAATGGCGTATTCATCGCTCGCTGTGTCACGTACAATACTAGTTGGAGTTGAAACAATGATTGTGAAGGGTAAGTAAGGGTCAAGATTCTACCACCTCAGAAAAGGGCATCATCATCGGATGGAGATCAAAAGGGCGGAAGTTTCCCGGAAATGATAACTTTTCTCGGCAATTCTCAAGCTGCCGTAGTTAAATATGGAGATGTGATGGGTATTGTAAGAGCGCGCAACCCGCGGAAAGTGATGTTGGACATCCCTTATTTCTTAATGCTCGAGGAAAGAAGCATCTCCGCCATACCCCCAGGAGGTAAAAGCGTGCTATTATCTTCAACCTGGGAGCCCAAAGCAATGTATGAACATGAATGCAGCAATCCTTCCACCGTATAGCGATACCGTGTAAACGTGTGACTGCAGAATCCCTCACCACAGCACGTCATCGGCGGCAACGACCAGAGTTTGCCAGAAAGCATCGGGGGTGGACCGTGGAAGTCTGGAAGCAAGTAACCATCTCGGTTGAATCGCATTTCCTACTGCATCTAGTGGATGGTGGCAAGTAAAATAATCAGCTTATATGATAAAGATGGTACAAGGTTGAACGGGAAGCTCTTAGCGGCGCGGGAAAGGAGGAGCAGAGGACCTCAGCAAACGTAGAATTTGTTGGCTATTCGAAGAACACAGGAGTGAAGGTGTAGTGGTGAATGTTGCGAAAAGGGGCATACATTCGTCCAATTGGCAAACTGCTCATTGACAGTTCAGACGAATGTAAATTGGCACATACTGACTGGAACTACGGAAGACTCACGCTTCTCCAGCTAATCACAAAGTTCAACCCGGTAGTACAGAGAAACGTCTCCGAGTTAGATCAAAACTGGGCGACGACATCGGTGTGATAGTATGGGGATTGTTTGCATATACATTACTAAGTATCCTGTTTCCCGTAGATCACATACTTATCGCCAAGCTGTAAAACACACACTCCTGGTCAAGCACTCTTTCAGATCAAATGTTGTCATACAAGATGATCGTGTATCCGGCTAGCACAATACACTTTCAAAAAGAGAAAACCATTGTTGTTCACGAACAGTTCCAAAATCATTTTCAAATATTTTATGTGCCTCATTGGGATCCAACTTCCCCAGATTTGAATTTCATCGAACATATTTTGAATGCCATTTAATGTGGAATTCGCCCGGTTTCTGCCAATACCACTCTAAGTCACCGAGCGCTGAGACGTTATTCTGTCCAGCTGGGACGAAAGCTTTATACAAAAAATTCCCAGGGGAAAAATATAACGTCAGCTAATTGTTTGAGCTCTACTGTTTGATCGCATGTACGACGCATCCACTCTTTATGTCCACATGATGACAAAAAATGTGTAGAACACTTTCCTTCGCTAATGACCCAGTTCCATACGAGTTTGTTTTCTTTCTTTTTTTTAGGGGGGTCTGGGGGAGTAAGAAAATATATTTCGCTCTTCCCACACAATTTACTGGAACGAAGACAAGCAAAATAAAACCACTTTCCCAGTTACAGTGGTGGCTAGAATTGTAGATAATTTTTGTCCATTTCGTATTTCACAACTCTGCAGGATTGTGGGAATGGTTATGTTTCACTAAATGAAAATGTTTGTGAAAAAAATATTTCTGCAATGTTTGCTAATGTTTTTGAAAGAAAATTTAATGCTAAATTTAGTACAAAAAACAGAATTCAAAGATCTCCAGAGCAAAACATAATGCTGTCAACGATTTGAGAACATCTTCGGTGGTTTAGCAGAACTTACGCTATACTGGTTGCTACAAGCTATTCGATAAATGTTCAAAATGTTATTGTCCCTGATTAGGCCAGGAAATCGCAACAAAAATATAATCTCAAAAGGAGAAGTGTTCAACCTTACAGACCGAAAATATCTTATGGTATTCAAATTTAACTCTGATGTTCTCTTACCGAGAGTTTTGCATAAAGAAATAATGAAAACCCTAATCATATAAATTCCCATATTGCACAGAAAGTATTTCTAGTCTGCCTTCTACTAAAACATCCTAGCAAATTTTAATACGCGTTGGCCCCACACCGGGTTAATAAATTGTAGAATTTTCAGCATGCATGCTATTTTTATGAGGGTGAAAAAGGTATTTCCGAATCAGTTCCTTAGAGTGCAAAATTTTGCGGCAGTACTAAAAAAGCTTTTACTCCATCTAGTGAGAAAGAGTGCCTAAGAAAAAGAAGAAAATGTAATCGATACTTGATCGTGCTGAGTTCTGTCCCATTCAGAAAAATGGAATTTTTTCTAACTAGATTTTCCACATAAAAATATTGTTTTTTCAGCCGGCATCAGGAGTTGAAAACATTTATCAGGTGTTTGTATACAGGATGTTTCCAGAGATTTCACATCTTATGCTAAATATAAAGTTGCTCCGAGATACAAATCAGGCAAGGCATACTACCTGTGACATGTAAAAGCTTTACTACAAGTTCAGACAGATCTACCTAGCGTGATACTTGTCGATAAAAACTACCGTTCGCAAGTTTTGTTTCCTGCATGTTTCAGCACCTATGTGTTCGAATGAGAACTGTTTTTGAACTCTTCCCATGACGTCACAAAGAGCCAACAGAGGACGTCGCGCATGTGCCTTTTCTGTCTCATTTCCGTATCCTGTCATGTATGAATATGCGTTTCCTGAGTGTCTTTGTCTTTACAATGATAAGAAATGATGTCGCATGGAGGCGTGAGAACACAAGAGCATTAAAAACTGCACAAATGTTACAGACATCTTTATTTTATTTTCACCATTATACGTCGTGACTCATATTTTACATCAAGCCTTATATAGTTTCGCTTTTTTTTTTTGTGCTTACCATATACGATATACAGGGTGATTCATAAAGAAGTGTACAGTTTCAAACCACTATAAAACAAGAACAATGTAAGATATTTTATGTTACCTGTAACAGAATTTTAGGGGAATGTTTCAAGTGTTTTCAGAGACAGTCACAGATGTTCTATGTGTGCACTCTTAGTCACACGACACACATCGAGCCGGTAATCCATTTCCGTCCAAACGCGAGGCAACGTATCTGAATCAAGTGCAGTGATAGTGGCTGTGATACGCTGTTTTCAGCTCCGCTAGATCAACAGGAAGGGGAGGGGCGAACACCTTGTCCTTTACGTACCCCCACAGGAAACAGTCAGAAGATGTTAAGTCATTACTTCCGGGTGGCCACTGGGTCATTTCAGCAGAAAATTCAAAGCGCTGTGTCTTGTCAAGCTCAGTGAGATTTTGCAAGATCTGCACTTTGGATGGAATCATTTTCAGCTTCTTTCTCAAACTTCTCCAGACAGTGGGCTGTGAAATCTGCACTTCACGACTCACCCTTCGCGTTGAATCTCCCGGGGTTCGTTGAATGACGGTGGAAACACCATCGACGACTTCTTCCGATACACGAGGTCGTCCAGGACTTTTAAGTTAGCACAAAGAGCCCGTAGTTTCAAATTTGTTATGCCAATCGTAGATAGATTTTCTGGTTGGAGGTTCGTTTCCGAATCGTGATCGAAAATGCCGTTGCACAACAGTTACAGATTCCGTTTTGCACAATTCAAGAACATAAAACGCTTTCTCCACTGCAGACGCTGCCATTTTGACTAACTAGTCACGTGACACGCGCGCTATCGTCTACATCACTTCCCTCAGCCACCGCTACATCTCCGACGTTTTGGAGCCTGTAGTCCTCCCTTACCTGCAGGACCTGCCAGCTGCCACGTTTCAACAGGACAATGCGCGCCCACACGTGGCACGCATCGTGCAACAATTCTTCACGGCCCACCAAGTGTCACTGCTGCCGTGGCCCGCCTGTTCTCCCGATATGTCGCCCATCGAACACGTCTGGTCGCTGATCGGCAACCGAGTGACCCGGCAAGCACCACCCGCGGCTACGCCTGATGAACTGTGGCAACTTGTGGAAGCAGCCTGGACCGACATACCCCAAGCCCACATCCAAAGCCTCTTTCGTTCGATGCCGCGACGTGTAGCGGCCATTATTGCCAGCCATGGGGGCCACACGAACTATTGATGTCCGCGTGCTCCGCAAGTCGCACGGGCCTGTAAGCTCAATCGTTTCATCTTTGTATCTGTTGTTATGTGTCCAGTAAATCTGGCTTTACTATCTCGTGTCCTTCTTGGTGTTGCATTTTGGGTGGTCAGCAGTGTATTTTTGAGGCTTAAGACCTACAGCTTTACTTCAACTCCTGATACGCTTAGCTTTTAAGGGCTGACGCGAACAACTAATAAATTTTTATCTGGTTTGTCTTAGAAATGTTTTTTTTTCTTGATGCATTGCTGCAGTTAAGAGGAATAATAATTCTTTTCGCTGAGAAAAACCAGCTTGCATTATTTTTTCTGCGGGTGTGTTTTTTATTGATATCTGTAACAAAACTGTTATCCCAGATGAATAAATGAAAGTTCCTTGAATCTCCACCGGGACATTTTATGCAGTGGAAGATGGATACGCCACATGAGAGCAAATCCTTTCAGAAATAGCTCACGCTAGACACCGCATAATGTCAGTAATTCATAAGAAATAAAATGTCTCATGCATTTTTTATTTTTCTGACACACTCTGATTTACAGACAGCAAACGATTCAGATGAATTTTTATTGCAAGAGATCTAAAATGAGAACTTTATAACAATGCATATATCTATTTCCTAGTATTTCACTTGAAAATTTTATAGATTTGATGTCTATATGGTGAAATGTTTTTTGTAATTCAAGACAACACTTCGACGACTTTTGTTTTTCGTTGAACTGAATTTCCTGATTTCTTAGAAAAAGGTGCTATATTCGAATTTAGCAGCTCAGCGTTTAACCAGAAGCATTACAAATTTTAAAAAGGCACGACATTTTTGTGTCTTTCTTCATATTATAAATTTTCCCATAAAGAAACGAGGGACTTGGGCCTATTAATTTTTTTCGACATATCTCAATATGTAGTCTAATCCATTCTGATAAATAATTATCGGTGTTAGATAACTTTTTGGTATGCACTACTGATGTCACATCAGATGATCCCGATATACATCTATATAAATCCGGGTACTGCGTTTTGCCGTTTTCAGTCGTGATTGTCAAACTAATTAAGTCCCGTTCTCCGTAAACGAAAAAAACCGAGAGTATCCTGGTACTCTTTGTATATAATTTATGTTATTAATTTTTCTCATGCCAATATCTTTGTAGGTATGAAATAAAATGAGAGATTCGAGGGTACATTTTCATTTACGTACAAGGAATTCCATTTATTAGCGTCACTCGCGACCGTATCTAGTCACAGTCCAGTACACACTAAGTGGAATTGAATTATAACAACAAACAATAAGGTTTACAAATTCCTGATACTGAACGGTACCTAAATAGGTAGATAAATGAATGTTATTGTCGTAAAACCAATGAAAGAAGATATGCGAGTGGTAAAAGTAAATATTTACTAAAATATGGTTGCGGCCGTGGTAAGTACTTCGACTGTTTAATTTTTCAGAAACAGTATTATTATTATTTATCTTGTCGTCGACTTTCTCGGTCAACGCCGGTAAGCAAAAGGCGGAGATATTAATCTGAATTCCGGAAGTTCGGGAATTTTAAGTGACATGGAAGCTTTGTAGAATGACTGCCTTTTAGACTGAGTGAAGCAGTCTCTGCGGCAATCCTGATTTCTCGAGATTTTTCAGAAACCACTGCGTTTGCTGAAATGTCAGCTGGTGCGATCTATGCTATGCTTTGTTTCTAGGTCCTTTAGATTTCCATTCGCAGGTTCTCATATTTCGAGTTTTTCTCTGATACTGTTTCTTGGATGTTTTGTTTACGTAGCACCGCTGCATACATCCATCTACCTATCTATATTTATTTATTATTCAGATTTTGACGAACATAAGAAACGACGTGGACACAGATGAAATACGAAGTAGGATCCAGAATTTCGGGGACAACGCCTACGCGTGACAACGCAAGCATGTAGTTAAAGTTACCACGTCTGAAATACATCCGGCCATCCCTCCCTCCCTAGTCAGAATGGTTTGGCCCATGGAAAGTAATTGGAATGCGCGCGCAGACGTTTGCTGCTGTGCTTAGTCATCTATCAATGTTAAAACGTTGCTTTTGAAGAGCAACGTTTTGACATTGCATTTTGTCAGCGTTTGAGTAAAACAGCTGCAGAGATCTTAGAAATGCTTTCGAAGGTGTACGGTCATGCTACGATGCAATGGCGAGATCGAAGGTGTACGGTCATGCTACGATGCAATGGCGAGATCGAAGGTGTACGAGTGGTATCGGCGTTTTAATGAGGGCCGAGAATACATCGGAGATAATGAGCGCTGCGGTCGACCGCTGCCTGCGCGGAGTAAGGGAAACTTTACGATGGTGGCGCTGTGTGTTCGCCAGGATTGTCGCAGAACCATTGAGCAAATCGCTAACGCAACTAATTTATCGGAGACCACATGTAAGCGCATTTTGACGGAGGATCTTAACATGCACCGCGTGTGTCAGCACATTGTCCCTCGCATTTTGACCTCCGAACGAAAGGATGAACGGATGCGGATATCGGGCGAATTAATCGACAAATCCGATAGCGATCCTACGGTTTTGTCTAACATCATCGCAGGTGATGAAACGTGGGGCTATTTGTTTGATATTCAGCCTAAGCGTGTTTCTTCAACATGGAAATCATCGTTTTCACAGCGATCAAAAAAAATTCAGGCAGGATCGCAGCAAAATCATGCTGGAGGTGTTTTCTGATTCTCATTCCGAATTTATTCCTGAGGGCACAACAGTTGACAAGGAACGTTATCTGGACATTTTACGCCGCTTACGGGAGTCAATTCGTCGTAAACGGCTGGAGATATGGCGAAGTAGACAATGGTACCTTCTGCATGACAACGCACCTGCACATCGGTCCATACTCGTCACGGAGTTTCTCGCCAAAAATCGTACTATAGTGCTTATACATAACGCCTATTCACCAGACTTATCCCCCTGCGGTCTTTACTTCTTTCCGTTGATGAAACAAAATCTGCAGAGATGTGGTTTTGTGTCAACAAATGAGGTAAAAACAGCAACGCAGGAGACGTTTACGAGAGGTTGCAACATGGCTTTCAGCAATGCTTCCAGAAGCTGTAAGAGCGCTGGCAAATTGTGCATCGTCGCCCAAGGGAATTGCTTTGAAGGTGATTGTGATCGGTGTTTTAATGTGTTCAAGGTAAGGAACTATACGCCAAGTCCCCGAATTTTTGGATCTTACCTCGTATGATGTAGCTACGGAAGTCCATCTGCACATGCCCAAACTAAAATCTGATCTTAAGATACAAAGAAAAACTGGACTGCTCAATCGCAAGTTATGGCAATTTGTAACTTATGATGTAGGATGCCTACAGGTCACACACCATCGTGTTATACATTATGTTAAAGCTGTCATCAATAGCAGGTAGCCCCATCTCTCCTCTTGCGATCGAGAGGAAACCAAATTTCGGTACGACGCCAAATGTCAGGAAAAATGCATATCATCAAAATGCATTTTTGTAATGACTGTTATCGCATGCATCATCAGGTTCTCGTAATTTACGCTGATTGCAATAAGATATTGATACGTTTATGTAAAAGGTGATGAAGTCATGTTCGGCGATATTTCCGTAAAATACGTATATTCTTGAGTAACAATGACATTTATCTATTGTTGCGCCATTTCATGGGGGCAACACGCGGCACGATGGGATTTCAACAGTGGTTTTGACAATGAAGCACCGTTACCCATTTTCGTTACATCGAATTTTTTTACTTGGCATTTACTACTGTCGAGAAAGATAGCCTACATAGCATTAAAAACTATTGGACCCTCAGAGGGTGTTACTATAACAGCAGCTGAGGTGCAATAAATTTAAGGAAAGTAATTTGTGTTTTTGTAGCTATGAATTAATTGCTTTTCAAAGAATGGAGACTTCATTATCAATGTAAGTCACTCTTGTACAGTAAACGTATGTCAGAATCATTCATCATTTCAAAATAGAGAACATTCAACTTTCATTTCTACTATATCTTTACTGTCATTCGAATGCTGTGTTATGACTCTTCTCGGCACATGGTTTCCTGCCTGGGAGCATTACCACATCAGACGAAGAGCTTCCATATTTCTTTTCGATCATATCCATTAGTGTTGGCTTAGAACTTCTACAATATCTTGACTTTTCCTCTCATTCATTCATTCTCAATGCTCGGCTTTTTTATTCAAGGCTTAAATTACAGCTTTTAGCTACCTCATAGTTGATGTTTCAATACGTATTTTCAAGTTTCCTTTACATGAAAATAGTTTGTGACAGATGCCAATAAAGAAAATACTTTCCGGTATACTATTCCTAGAACCACTAACATATCTAATAAAACTGATTTTTCGTACTGCATTCTGAAAACTGTTCCGTAGGCATGCTATCTTAGCTGTCGGATGTTCAACGGTTACTTATTCGATGAACGTATTTAAAGCCCATCAATAAATTTAGAAAATGAGAGTAGAAATTTCGTGTAATGATGAGGCACATAAAACTACATTTTCAATCGAATTGCTGAAAAATTAGTTCCGAAAAGTAAGAACCTGAACCTATTTATCATTGCAAGTATTCTCAGCTTTAAAATCATAAACATAATCTTATTATAGACGGTCCAGTCACATTATTGTGACCACCAGCTAATATCCAGAGTAACCGGATCCTGCCTCGTATGATGTAACTTATGGTCCAAGACGTCTGACCATAAGTTACATCCTACGAGGTCGAGTTACATTGTTCTAACCACCAGCGCGGACAGCATTTAGACGCGCAGGAAGTGACTCAATAAGGTGCTGGATGTTGTTCACAGGTCTGTGGATCCATGCTGACTGCAGTGCATTTGAAAGCAGCTGGAGGGTGCGCGGTAGAGAATCCACAGAGCGAAGAACACGATGGAAGTATAGTCCCATGGATGCTCAATTGGGTTTTCAATCTGGGAAATTAGGGGGCCAGGGAAACACTTTGAAGTTTTCATCGTGCACTTCCAACCACTCTCAGACGTTTCTATCTGTGCGACTCATCGCATTGTCATGCTGGAAGATCCCATCCGCCCCAGGGAAGACAATCACGTGGTCTGCAAGGATGGATTCATAACGAATTCGGTCCATAGTACCTTCCACAGGTATGTGTGGAACTAGAGAATGCCACGAAAACATCCCCCAGACCATAACGCTGCTCCCACCAGCTTGTGTTCTTCCAGAAATGGTTAAAGAGTGTTTGTTTTCCTTCGTTTCTTGCCTTATACGCCAACAATCAGCTGGATGAAGCAGAAAACATGTCCCATCGGAGAAAGCAAACCTTTGCCAATCAGCAGAAGTCCAATTCCGATACTGCAGTACAAATGTAAGCCTTCTCTGTCGATGCACCTACGTTAGCATAGGTGCAGTGACCATAAGTCTTCTTCGGAGCCCCATACGCTGCACGGTTCGCCGAACTGTCGTTTTAGACAAACTTCCGGTAGCTGCCTTGTTCATTCGGCCAGTGAGTTGCTTCACTGTAGCGTGTCGATCAGCCCTCACGCACCATCGCAGCCGTCGTTCACTTCTCACATCGATGGCACGTGGTGGTCCCCAGTTTCCACGTCGCTTATTCGAAATTGTGCCATTTGTCCAAACACAATACACTTTAACCACAGCAGCACTCGAACAATTCACAATCTGCGCTGCTTCAGAAATACTGCTACCCTTGTTCCGAAAGCCGATAATGATCCTCTTTTGCAAATTTGATAAATGGCTCCTTTTATCCATGACAGCAACGAGTGATATGTTTACAGATCAAATGATCATATGTAGAGGTGTCTCACCCCAGGTCTTAAACAACCATTAGAAATAGGAAGCTAGGTGATTTGGGTTAGATTGCCCGATAGGAAAATGACACGGAAGCGAAGTAGAAAGAGGTAGGAAGACACCCTTATTTCTTACCGGGAGGCCTGTACCCGGTGTCCGACGGCTTAACGTGCCCATCCGACGCACGGCGGGTATTTAGTGGATCGAGCGTTAGTACCTGCCTGGGATCGAACCTGAGGTCCTTTCCGTGGTAGTCACGAACGTTGCCCACTAGGCCACCAGCGGTCCTATGTTTTCAGATCAGATCTGATGAAGAGAATTTTAGGAAGGGAGTGTCTGACCCTAGATCTTAAAACAACCCTTAGAAATAGGAAGCTAGGAGATTTGGGCTAGAGTGCCCGATAGGAAAGTGACACGGAAGCGAGGTAGAAAGGGGGGGGGAGGAAGACGCCCTTAGTTACTACCGGGACCAGTACCCGTGGCCCGACGATTTAACGTACCCAACCGACGCACGGCGGAAATTTAGTGGTTCGAGCGTTCATACCTGCCTGAGATCGAACCCGAGGTCTTCTCCGTGGCAGTCACGAACGTTGACCACTAGGGCCCCCGCAGCACCTCTATGTTTTCAGAATGCCTACAGCACACCTTATATACCTTCCAAGCAAGCTCAGGACACATGCCTTCTTTCATTGGCTACGCGCTGGTGACGTCAAAAGTAGGAGGTGGTCACAATAATGTGACTCGACTGTGTAGTTAGAAGATATTCCTCAAAACTACACTTTGCAAGCATTTATTAGGGGTATTTCAGGATAGTCGCCCAATTATGATTTAAATCCATTTTTATCTGGGACAGAACAGCAATGATATAGGTTTTAATTTTCATATCCATGTAGCGAAATAAGGACAAAATTTGTTGCTCCCAAGAAATTTTATCCAAACTGATAAAGGTTTTTCTGCAGATTCTGAGTGAAAACTATATTTCAAATTTCCTTGTATGGCTTATATCTCTAAATAATCTTCCTCTTGAGTTTGTGTTTTTATACAAATTTCGTTATTCCTTATCTTAAGATTTTCTCACTGAACGGCACATTACTTCCCCGAACATCATTTACATGAGGGCAACGCTGACAGTGAGTCACAGAAAAATAAGTACGTCTTTGAATGTGAATAGTGTGGTGAATATTGGAAAATGTAGATGTGGGGACACCTGAAGATGATATTACGAATGAGTATGGCATTATTGCAGATTTATATGAATCGACGAATGTTGTAGCTATCAGATTAAGGATTGCACGTTAAATAAAGGAGCTATTGATTAAAGGTCAACGGTACGACTTGATGAATTATGTGTCCTCACTTTCCAGTGCGTGTGGAGAGTAATTCATTAGTTATTTCAAAAGAGTGACGATACGTTTTACAAAGTTATTTTCTAAGTTCTTTAAGATACTTAACTAATTACTTAAACTTCATTTTCAAATGTTTTAGAAACATTACACTTTATTACTGGAAGTTTTCCATGTTCTTCTTATTTTTATTGTGAACTAGAGGTTTCAATTTAGAAAGTAAATTTTACATTCATTTCTGATTGTACTATGCCATACTAGATGGAAACACATTTTAATCATTACTTCCTTAAGTGGAATATTCGTCGGAAAAAAAAAAGCTTTTAGTAAAAAATCTGTAACATTAGCAGCGAAGAAAACTATTATTTTGTCGTTGTATCTTTGCTATGTAGATGCTACAAAACAGCAAAGATATACACATAAAATACAGTTGCTTTGAACAGTACAAAATTTAACAAACAAATTCGTCACATTTTAAAGTAACCACATATCCCAGTTAATGAGCAAATATCATATGTAACTTTTACACTACCATGTCGTGTTTTTCCGCAAGTCAAAATAAAGTGACGGTGAAAACATTAAAAAAAATATTTCCTAGAAACAAGAAAAAACATTTTTGCTTCGCTGTTGGAAATGTCACGTACATACCGCAAGGTCTTAGAGGCTTACTTTCTTTCTTCTAAGAATTCGTCCACGTCAGCTAAAATCAAATTCTGATGTCATGTGATCATCGATTCATTTGAAGAGCACATGATCATCAGAAACTTCTGTAAAGCAACTCAAGGCAGGAACTTATTGACAGAACGTATCTTCAGAAGAACCTTCGTTTCTTTTTTTTTATTTATTTCTCTTTTTTTTTGTTTTTTATGAAGATAACATCTTTCAAAAATAAATGCAGTAGATACTGTGGATAGAAATTAGAAATACAGGCAAATCCCTATAACCAGGACTCAAAGGGATTGGATCTTTACAAATTGTCCAGTAACACACACTGGAAATATTTTTTTAAGTCACATATTTTAAATGTTCCTGAAATATATGTATTATTGGCACAAGTACCGGCTCGTGAAAGGCTGAGATGCTGGAGGCGGTATCCCAGTTCTATAATCACATCCAAGAACTATAGTTTTGTGAGTCGTCATTGCTGTACGGTTTTTTCATTGCTGAAGTAGCGTCCACTATGTACAACGAAGTGTTTCAGTAGATTTGTGATGTGAGGGAGCTGAACAAACGAAAAGGTAGCATATGAAGTACGAACTTTCATATTTAAAAAGTACCGATACTGCTTTATTCCATAGATCAACCGTTTTCTTTTACGCCCCTTCCATCAACAGAACTGATTTTTTTTTTACTTATTTCTAACTTGTTGAATTTTACTGAGGCCAGCCCGCGTATATTGTTTAAGATGCAACTTGATGCCTGATTTTTACTGCTCAGAATGATTTTGTATGAGTATTCCCCTCCTTTCCAGAGCCCCCTAACCCTAAAATACACTAAATGGGCCAAACTATTATGATACCCAGACCATGTTATGCAAAGTAGCTACCCACAGATGCTACTGACGCAAGATGGCTGAATGGGCATGAAAAGGGAACACAGAAGGCATGTAGAGGCCAATGAAGTGCATTGCGCAAGACTTAATGAGTAAAAAAACGCTATATAACGGACATAGAACGTGGCGTTTGAAGCATAGATACGAGTATTGGCAAAACGGCTGCACTTGTGAAATGTCCGAGGGCAGCACTTGTTAAAGTGTACAGAAGTAGACCACCAGTTAAAGCACTGGTCTAAACGCAAGGCGTGTGTATTGCTCAAAGGCTACTGGTTGCCCGAGCTGAGGGGAGAGTAGGCAGACTTGTTCAGTTCATCAGACGGGCAACACTTCGTCAGATTACAGATAATCTGAATCAGGGACCAAGCCAGATTGCCTCACAACGTACAGTTCACCGCACATCACATTATATGGGCTACAGAAGCAGACGGCTTGCTCGTAAGCCATTGCTATCAACACCGAACAAGAAGAAACGCCTCCATGCAGCCCGGGAACACAAGAATTGTACAGTAAATGAGTACGAAATGGTAATGTGGTCCTCAGAATCCCGTTTTCAACCACATCATGCAGATGGAAGGGTGAGGACATGGACACAGCACCACCAAAACATGAACCCATCTTGCACCGTCTGTACTCTTCAAGCTGGCGGAGGCAACGTTATGGTCTGACGTGTGCTTTTGTGGGAGTTTTTGGGCCCCTCCGAATCGTGTATAACAACGTTTGTCACGCCCAATGGTATTTAAATATTGTTGCCGACCAATCCACCCAGTTACGTTGATGGTGTTTCCAATGGAGATGTATAATTCCAGCCAGAAAATGCTTTATGTCATAATGTTCACATTGTACGCGAATGGTTTGAGGAGAATCACATAGACTTCCCTGCTACATTGGCATCTTCAGTCGCCGGATCTCAATCCAATGGAGCATTTGTGGGATGAAGTCGAAATATGGAGCATTAGTGGAATGCATTTGCGCTAATATACCGCAAGACGCATGCTTTCATTAAACAGAATCCATATTAAGGCCATTTGAAGCTGTATTAAGGGCAAAAGATGGCTGAAGAACGTGCTAACCAAGTGGTCATAATAATTTGATCACTCGGTGTATATCCGCTTCATGTGCGCAAATGTTGTTACCAGGGCAGTAATAATATTCTTTGAAATACATGAATATCGAAAATATCTCAGTTCATAACACCTCTTTACAAACTACGTTAATCATCTTCCTATTGTAGGCTGTATTAGACTGTCACGGCTTGTTTTAGACTGTCTTATTCTACGGTTAGTTTAAAACTTCATACCAAAGCTTTTTTTTTCTACAAAACAATGCGACATCTGGCATTAAAAATCGGAACTATCAAAATTATCGATAATGTGCTGCTATTGGTGCAACATCTGTTTTTAGATGTAATTCTGCTCACTTTGGCATCTCAATGTTTCAGTTTTAATTATAAGTTACAGCGACCTAGATAGATTGATATTTTGTAAAATGGATAATATAATCAGCACGAAACTCGGAAAGTTAATTAAATTAAAAAAGTAAAAAAAATTAAAGCGTGCAAATTAATATTCAAATTGTGCTAAATCAAATTAATATACAAACTCAACTTACCGTATATTAAGATTTCAACTCGGATTTTGTAGATCAGATAAATAGAACTCGAGTCATTGAAAATTCAATGCTTTTAAATTAAAACGCGATCACTTTGACATCTAAAAGAGATCGCATGTTATTATAAAGTACGCAATCACTTTGACGTCTCGAGAGCTTTCCACACAGAGAGAGAGAAATAGTGGGGTGTTTTTATATATTATAACATTTTATGTAAATTTTCTGTTTTCTCACAGCTCACAACGTATGTTATTATTTGAAAGATCATGCTCAACTCTAAAAATCCCTTGAAAATTCGTAAAATATATCTTACAGTGAAGAATATTTTGTCTACATTTTCTTTTTTAAGTAACGTAAAGTCCCCCTCCCTGCGAATAGTAAAGCTATGCCACGTCTTCCTCCATTTTTGCCTTTAACTTGTTTTATGCGAAAAAGTTTTGTTGCCCTGAATACCTTTCGCTATGGGGAACAAATCCCCGCTATTCGTATTTAATTCCTTTTTCTGAAAAACGGTGCGAATGTTGATCTACATTTCAATTGGTATCTTCTCTTAAAAATAAAATTAAAAAAAAATTCGTTTTCATCCGGTACATATTATGCAAAATGTTTTCTACAATTATCTACACTGAAAAGCAATTGAATTAGAGATACCTGTCTAGTAACGTGTAGCACCACCTTTCGCCCTGATGGCGGCGGCGATTCGTCTTGGCATGGACTCGACAACACACCGGAGGCATTGGAAAGCCATACGGATCCACGACCCCTGTACAAGCTCCCACAGTTCAGGAAGATTTGATGGAGGGTCGAACATCTCTCTCGGTGACATCCCAGATGTGCTCGATGGGATTGAGGTCAGGTGACCTAGCTGGCCAAGGAAGCTAGGTCACGTCGGTGGTGCGTTCATCCAACCATTCGGATACAATTCAGGAGCTGCATTCTCCTGTTGCAGGATGAGGTCCCCAGTGGGCTGTTGAAGACGCACAAACGGGAGCAAATGGTCGTCCAGGATATCCCGGTAACGTTGACCTGTGACGAACGATGTCACCCGTACCAGGGGTCTCATTTCAGTCCACGTAAACAGTCCCCAGACGAGAATGCCACTCCCACCAGCTTGAAGAGTACCCTGCTGGCAAGAAGGATCCATCGCTTCCCAGCAAAAACACAGGTGCTGGGAAACTGCTGGCTGAAATCTGCCGCTCACGGCCCGGTAGCGGTCCGTTGGTGGCAGCGCTTTCAGTTGGCGAGTCAGTGATGGCCCTGCAGCATCCCCGTGAATTGTGGGCCTCAAAGCAAGTGCCACTAGTGGCCCATTGCTGGCAACCAATGCAACCCCAACAGCAGGGGGAATGTCGCTTTGAGAAACTGCGGTCATCCTTGATTTTTTTTTTACGGGTGCTACTGGGAAATTGGCGGTTAAGATTCGGCAAGCGACCAGTTACGTCACGTGGTTGACGACTGCCAATACCGGTCCACTAGCTGACCACATTAGGCTAGCCATCATTTATGGCACGCGCTTGCAGGGCCACTGAAGGGCCACTTATGGCAGCTACTGCCTGTGATGGACAACTGATGGCCCTGTTGTGGCATATGACAACTGATGGGTGCCAACTGTTGGCCAGCTGTTGGCGCCCGGACATTTTATTGACGGTTCGGCAGCGGCAACCTAGTGCTGGGCCATTGATGGCAGTGCTGGCCCAGCAAGACTGTTTTTGCTGGGTTCATGTGGTATGCGCCGCACTCGTATCCTGCCATCAGCACGTTCTGGAATCACTCGTTTTATTTTACATACACAATGATATTGGCATGCGAAAGTTTCATAGCATAAATTATCCGTAAAGAGTATTTGGGTACTTTTTCGATCATTTTTGCGTCGGTTATCTCGATTTACACTGAAGAGCAATTGAATTAGAAACAGCTGGCGTTATGCAAATGTGGCACTGTGGGCGGCCCTGTAAACGGAAACGACATGACGTATGCACCGATCCGACAATATAAAGAGTGATGCGACAGGAATCAGTAAGAGTCGGACGCAGTATGTGTAAGACGAAGGATCTTAGCGCATTTGATCGTGAGCAAATTGTCGGGGCCTGACGAATGGGTCACTCCATCTCGGAAGTCGTGCAGGAACTGAGATTGTCACGAGCCACTGTGTCACGGGTGCACCGTGAGTACATCGAATCCGGTAAAACCATCCCTGCAAGGGCCAACTACCGTGGACAACAGCGTGTGGATGAGCGGGGTCATCGTCGGCTAGCTCACATTGTAACAGCGGATACACGGGCCACAGTGCAAGAAATCACTCGGCAATTTAACGCTGGCGCACAAAAACGTGTAAGCAGGCACACCATCCAGAACCATCTCCTCGCTATGGAGTACAGAAGCCATCGTCCCACACGGGTACCGCTGCTGACTGCACATCACAAGGTGTAATGATTAGCATGGGCGAAAGAACATCGCCACTGGACCCTAGACATGTGGAAAAATGCTGTCTGGACTGATTAGTCGATATTCACGTTGGTACATGCGGAGGGGAGGATACGAGTACGGCGCAAACCACATGAAGCGATGGATCCTTCTTGCCAGCAGCGTACTCTTCAAGCTGGTGGGGGTGGCATTCTTGTCTGGGGATTGTTTACGTGGACTAAAATGGAACCCCTGATACGTGTGACATCGTCTACCACTGGCCAACGTTACCGGGATATCCTGGACGACCATTTGCTCCCGCTTGTGCATCTTGAACATC
Source organism: Macrothele yani (assembly GCA_039090855.1). Taxonomy (NCBI): domain Eukaryota; kingdom Metazoa; phylum Arthropoda; class Arachnida; order Araneae; family Macrothelidae; genus Macrothele; species Macrothele yani. The sequence goes on from CM077011.1 coordinate 99,804,115, forward strand.
CCACTGGGGACCTCATCCTGCAACAAGACAATGCAGATCCCGAATTGTATCCGAATGGTTGGACGAACACTCCACCGACGTAACCTCACTTCCTTGGCCAGCTAGGTCAACTGACCTCAATCTCATCAAACGTATCTGGGATGCCATCAAGAGAGATGTTCGAGCCTCTGGCCCTCCTTAATCAAACTTCATGAACTGTGGGAGCTTGTTCAGGGGTCGTGGTTCCGTATGGCTTCCCAACGCTTCCGGTGTCTTGTCGAGTCCATGCCGAGACGAATCGCCGCCGTCATCAGGGCGATAGGTGGTGCTACACGTTACTAGACAGGTATCTCGAATTCTATTTCTCTTCAGTGTACATCTACACGTCATCTTCGAAATTTTCGGGATTTTTTTTAACTTTTGAATTTTGTTTTGTTTAGCTGTTTAACGAACACTCTCAGCAGCCCTTAGCCTCTATAAGCAATCAACCCTTCGTACTTTTGGGCTTCTGGTTCGGAGAAAGTGAGAGAACAATCTCCGTTAGACAAACATATTACTTATGCCTCATCCAGAGTAGATCCCAGATCGGCTAGCCAGAACCCAGCGTAACTGGTAGATCTGCCATCGGAGGATGAGAAAAGTAGTCATCACGCCCGCAGTTAAACTACATGTTTCTGCTTAGGGCTTCTGATATTCCTTCTTCGGTGTGTCTTTCGTCTAATCCCCTGATTCACACATTTTCACATGCGCTTTATGGTAGCACAATTTGCAGTTAGGTGTTAAGTGTTACAATGATGTTTTCTTTAATTGCATCATTTCAGTTTTCTAATATTATGATAAAAATATTCAGAATTGTTGTCCGCTATATTTAATTCTAAATAGAAGTGGAAAAGATAATTTTTTGTTGAGCGCTTAGAGAAAAATACTTTACCCTGACCTCTCTTAATGAGTCATTTTGATCAAAAACACTGTATTACTCAAATGCTGTCGATGAGGCACAATCATCTAGTCAACATGGGCACAATGTTAACTAAATGATCTGTCCATGAGGCACAATCATCTAGTCAACAATCACCTAGTCAGTAATCTGGTCAACAGGCACAATCATCTAGTCAACATGTGAAAACACAGATTTGACGGTGAGTAGGGTTGAACTCGCATCCTCCTGCTCCTGACCCAAATGCTTTCTCAGTTAAGCTACACGGACGGAATTTATCGCTGCAACTTTGCCGTCTTGACAATTCATTTCATTTATTTTTCGTTATGGGGTTACATTTCACCATGTTACATTCCAATATTAAATTTGTAACATATAATACGGGGTGTATGTATAAGTTATACTCATTTTGTAGGATACAAAGAAAGGAGGAGAACACAACAAATACGTACCTAGGATTTCACATAATTGCCATCATTCTGTATGCCCTCTTCCTTTTGTTTATGAGTAGGTGAATCCCACACCGGTAAACCTCCTGTGGTTTAGAGTCAAAAAGGTCATGTAATGCCGTTTTCACATCGTTCACATCATCGAAGGTCTAGAGAGCGAAGGCGTTCTGTAATAATTGAAAAAGGTGGTATTCCGTAGGTGCCAGATCTGGGGAATAGGCCGGATGAGTAACACTTACCAACCAAAGTCGAGTAATTTTTGCCGAGTGATTAAAACAGCATGACGTCTGGCGTTATCATGATGAAGGATCACGCCTTTGCGATTGACGAGTGCTGGCTGCTTAGATGTCAGTTGTTCTCGCAATCTGTCCAACTGTTGGCAGTAGAAGAGAGCATTTATCTTTCGATTAGGTGCCAACACCTCCCAGTGGATTATTCCCTGGACATCCCACTATACACTCAACAAAGCCGTTTTGGGCTGCAGTCCTCCTTTTGAGGTCGACTGCAGCCCAAAACGGCTTTGTTGAGTAATGTAAAGCGTCGACGGACTGTGTTTCAGGCTCCGCACTTTGAAACACAGTCCGTCGACGCTTTACATTACGGTACAGTACACATTTTGCCCGTTGGATTTCGTCCCAAAAACGGTACATTTATATGATGAGAAAGCAAAGAACACACAGGTACGGATTTTCTCCTCTCGTTGCTTTGCAGAAAGCTGGTGCGGAACCCAGTTATCGAACTTGGTGGTGAACCCAAGGGCATGCATCTGTCTTTTGACTGTTGTTCTGTGTACCGTCAACATTTCTACTAATTCCTGGGCGGTTGGATATGGGATAATTTGTTATGGCTTGATCCACATCCTCGTGAAAAACCATTGATGGACGTCCAAGAGGTAATTGATCTTTACAGCTTCTGTCTCAGTCCCCGAATTTCCGAAACCAACGGCAACATGTGCTATATATCATCAACTGCATTCTCACCATACACTTGACAGATGTTGCGGCAAGCCGCGGCTGGCGTACTGCCTTTATCGAACTCGTACAGTAAACAATGTCTAATGTGCTCCTTATCGCATGCCATGTTACACCGTCCGTGATTTCCGTTACGAATGACTTACTCGGACACACCTAGTGCCTGTATATAATCTACTGCTCCACGCTTTATTGGTCGAAAATTCGGCATCACAGCGTCATCTGTGACGTAATAACTCCGATCGCAATTTGCATCAATTACAAAAACGTGTTGAACATCTATTACAAATGAATATATCTATTATAAAATGGGTATAATATGTAAACTTATATACAGGGTAACCACAGAACAGGAAACTGAGTAAAAGCCTATATACAGTATATGTATATGGTGGGTGAATCCCAAATCCCCAAAAGTTGGTAGTCAAGCCAAACGTCATGCACATATTAAATTTAAGCATATGTGGTGTGATTAATAATTTGCTAATATTAATTTTACATTTTAGTTACTTTTTAGTTGTGTCCAAATATAATTATTAATATGTGTTAGTGGACAAGGTAGGTTGTTCCATAACACCAATCCCTGGTAACCAAGAAATCTCTGTTGGGTTAAAGTGTTATGCGTTGGTTACAAAAATGCATTTCTGTTTCTTGTTCGATAGTCGTGACCTAGTGTGTTCAGATGAGTTAAATTTGTTACCTATTCTACTTTATTCTTTTATACATAAATCCAAATAATCTATATTATCATAATTTCTCAATATCTAAAAATCCATAAATATTAATCCGTACCCCCATATTCAAATTAACTCCCCTAAAACTGTTTTAAATGTTGATCATCCTATTTTGTAATGATTGTAATTTATACAAATTTGTCTTAGTAGTTTGACCCCTTACTAATAAAGAATAAGTCAAACATAGATAAATCAGAATGTAACACAACATTTTTTAATGTTTTAATTGTTAAATAGTTTGAAATTCAAGTAATTAAACCCAATACCCCTGACGTTTCATTTACAATATTTTCCGCTTTATCTCTGTAACACATCATATGCGCTTCTCCTCTGTAGCACGTGACATAGCCCCCCCCCTCGCTTTGAGAAAGGGATGGGACGGAATCATTAGTTTTCTAGTCAGTCGGCAAACCCTGCTTGATGTTGTAGCTCACTGTAGAAGAAGGAATTCTGGTAAATTCCAAGCGATGTGTGGAAAGAACACCACACATTTTTCGAAAAACCCTAACGACCAGAAGATCCCATTTCCACAATCGGGCGACAATGTGAAAACACAGATTTCCACTGACGCGGTTTGAACCTGCATCTTTCTGCTCCGTAACCGAATGCTTTCCCAATTAAGCTGCATCTATGGCATTGATCGATACAATTTTCCCGTCTTGACATGTGCTTTACCTCTGTAGTAAGTCACAAATATCGTGGTAAAAGACTCTAGAGCATGTGAATTGGATATTCCATATCATTTAATTTTTTTACGCTGAACAGAGCGTATTTTCAACGTAGATTTTCAGGTTATCTTGATCCGTTCCGTTCTAATACGCATCCTTGATATCAGTGCTGCCTCTCCGGTAGCGCAGTAGTCTAAGCGATGTCTTCTGACCATTCGTCCGAGATGGGTCCGGGTTCGATTCCCGGTGAGGCATGGGTGTTGTGTTTGTTTTACAGCACTGGTGCTCTCCCTTCCCTGGGACCAGTGGCCCTAAATTAAAGACAGGCCAGTGCTTATAGCCCCCGGAGTTGCTCACGGTGGCCTTTAATCCTCAAATAAAAAACAATATGAGTACTGACACCAAACTCACTCCTTCGTTTACGCATGCGTAGTTTTAAGGAGCACCTGTGATCCAGAAAACAAAAATCACTGCAATGTAACTCAATAAGCTGCGTTACTGAAAAGGCGGGAGAGTACATACTGTCCTAGTAAATTATAATATTTTGCATGCTCGTAAAATGCGATTACATTTTATTTTATTTTTATGATATTGACCTCGGATATTTAAGGTAATTTAATCGGAGTACCATTTGTAGCAGGATTTTTTTAATAAGTATGTTTCTGAAATCGCGTGCAATTTAAAAAGATAAATGAGATCAACCCAAATAAATCAGTGTAACCGTTTGTAATTTGAATATATATGAAAAAGATAGAAACACTCCACATAAAAATTTGCATGTAGATCATATTTCTTTTTATAGTGTATTACTTTAACCAAGAAAACCTCGAAACGAACTTAAAATTCTCATACACACACAAAAAAAAGGAGAAACAAAAAGATATATTTTCCGTAACTTTAGACCATTGTTCAAACACGAAAGCATAACGCGAACCAATCCTTTCGTTTTCCCTTCTTTTCTAAACAATGATTATTTTTTATTTAAACGGAATAAAAATGAAATCTCCTGGCGACGAGGGTTTGAATGCTTTCCAGGGAGAGATGTTTCTGTGTTTGTACCTCACAGCAGCGGTGATGTGCCGTATTTCAATCTGACTTTCTTCTGAAATATTTCTTGATAACTACTCGATATCTGTCCCCTAGAGCTCGTTTGGAACTTGTTTAGGACAAAATCGCTGGAAAAATCGAATGAACACATTTCGAAAACTGCGAAAAATACACAGCTCGCGGAATAAATCCACGCTTCAAGAAACTGCTGTTTTTTCTGTTCCATACTGTAAAATGCCCTCAGTTTCATGCATGATATGGCAGAGAAATTCTGAATGCCACGAAGATATTTCTTTCAAGCATTTCATTTGAAAGAGAAGATTAAAATATGCTATTAGGTAAAACATTACACAGTTTTCCCAAAAGGCTGTGATTTGACTTCCAAATTCGTATTTTCTTTTCTGAATAGGATTATTTCTATGTAGAATCTTAACTGAGGCAGTTAAATCTACTTAAAGATCAAGTGCTTCGTGGACGCTGACACTGTTCGTCAGGAATCATCCTTTGACGGTATGCAAACGAAGAAGCAGGCAATGGGTAACAATTACCGAAGTTCGGCAAGTTGATTTGTGATGCTAATCAGTAATGGCGAGATAAAAAAAAAAGGAAATGCCAAGAAATTGTGGTAATTTTTAACTCAAAAATGTAGCTGTACGGGCCAATATTTACAAGAAAAAGGTGAAGATTAAGCATCATTCTATGTCATTCTATTCTTTGCAACCGTAGAACACATTTCAAAGACAATATAAAACTAAAAAGGCTACGTTTCTCTGACATATAGTTAACATTTGTTATCACGAACTTACACTGATGGAAGAGAAAAGGTACCAATTGCAGTGAGATTACTGAAGAACATAATATTACCAGATTTAAGAGTAACAAGCATGACAGTTGGAAAAATTGACTAAATGCTCTGAGTAGCTTTAAGTTTGCTTTATCGGTTGAAAATTAAAATATGTGCTTTTCAGACGACAGATTTTAAAGATCATACTCAAAACATTTGGTATTGCGAGCCAACCAACTATATGCAGGATTAACTTGAAATTCCACAAGTTACTTCAAGATCATGGAAAATTCCAAAATACAGTGGTTTATGAAAAATAATTATTGACCCTGCAAGTTGAAAAGTAGCTGTGTACGCCCAGCAATAAATCAGTTAGATTACTGCAGTAGGGTTTTAATTATTCAGGATGCAGAAAATTATCTTGTAAAGAATCCAACTTTTAGAATCTCAAAAGATTCCACCATCTTGCATGGTCCATGCCTTCAAATAGCTTACTGACTGCAAACATTTGATGACCACGTGATGGAGTTTTACCCTTATTCCGGGGAAATTGGGCAAATGCTTCAGGGGATGACAAAGGTTTCTAGTGGTTAATTTGGGCCTATATTAGGGATGGAAACTGTAACTTCCAGTTTTAACATCAACAAAGATCACGATATGACCCTACATTTCCATTGTAAATACCAAAATCAACTTAAAGATGTTAGAAAAATTTGTCGTAAAAGTCAATGCCCAATGTGGTTTACAATATTCCTATCCATTAGCCGCAAATGGTCTAGAAAATACTGTATTAAATCGTCTGTTACGCAACACCAAGAAAATAACTGAAATAGCTTATACAGTTATACAACGGAATGAGTTTCTTTGTTACGCTGAAAATATTCTAATTGCAAAACTCTAGACGAACGGCTGCACAACAAACAAGAATCTCTAAAAAGAATAATAAAGTGCTAATTCAACAGGTAGCGTAATCAGGAAAGTTAGGGTACCGTTTTTAAACTTCGGTAAAGGTAAGTTCATTAAAATATATCCTGGCAAGATTTTCATGTAACAGAACCTCCTTTGACCAGAAATATAACTACTAAGGAATTAGAATACATTATGAAGTTGAATAATTCAGATAGGCACATTTATTCTAGCATCCCATTCGCACTGAAAGCATTGCAGACAACAAACAGTTCAAATTGTTATTGAAGTAACAACAAAGATAAGTGGATTTGATGCTGAACATGTGATGATACTGGCAAAACTCCATTTTCGTAAGATCATGCACATATTCCTCTCAAAATCGAATTTAAGGGGCATGCCAAGTGAACAGACAGTTACACGCTTATGATGCTATGTTTCAACTTCCTTTCAATACATGTTTTTGTAATGTGTTTATCTGAATTATTTTATGTCATGTAATAAGATTGACAAAATAAGAGTTTTCTTCAGCTACGTTTTGTATTTACGTTCAAATTAAATGCCGGGTTAGCAATTCATGATTACGCAAGTACACATGCCTCTGAAAACTTGAAATTTACATCGGCCTGGAACCGGAATCGAACCCACATCTCCCGATTTACGTTCATATATGTTACCATTACACCACCCATAACAAGGAACCTTAAAAGCAACTGAGGACGTGTTTTGGGACTCAGATGTAAGGTTTGAGTGTTACATATGCTTTAGGACTCAGATAAGGACGGATAATTACATCTGAGTCCGAAAACACACCCTCATTTGCTTGGAGGTCCCTTGTTCTTGGTGGTGTAATGGTAACATATTCGAACGTAAATCGATATATGCGGGTTCGATTCCTCGCGTCCCAGGACCCTGTAAATTTCAAGTTTTCTGAGACATGTCCACTTATATGACTAATATGGCATCCATCTGCCTATAACATCTATTTGACTACCTGAAGACTGCCTCAGAAATCTCTGTATTGTTTTTGAAACTACAGACCAAGTAAACAGTTACAAAACTTTTGTAATCACCCCGAGTCTATAAAAAATTCGCCCACGGAAGCACTATATATTGGCCTTAGAGCTAATATTGGGTTGCCGCGAATGAAATGTCTAGCAAAGGACCAGCACACGTGGACGACGAGAACGGAAAAGTTAGACAACTTACCTAGGCAAAATAATCCCCCTCGGCATCGACATATAGTTGCCATCTGTCCGGCACAGCAATGTTCCCGGAACGAAAAAAGTCCTGTGGCTGGGACCCGAAGAAGTCATCAACTGCACGTTGAGCCTCGTTGTCTGTCGTGAACTGTTTCCCGGACAGGAAGTGATCCAGGCAACGAAACAGATGATAGTATGTCAGTCCGGGTAATAGACAGGATGAGGCAGTGCTGCATGGCCCAAGGCACTTAGTGTCAGCATCGTTCGTTGTGAGACATGAAGGCGGGCGTTGTTCTGGAGCAGAAGATCACCAAGTCTTTTGACCAAAGCAGGTTGTTTCCGCAACAATTTCCATTGCATCTGGTGTAATTCAGGACAATAAGGTTCTGCAGTGATGGTTTGGACGCTTGCCAAGAAACTCCGTTGAATTATCCATGATGTGGACCACCAGACGAGGAGCATCATCTTCTTGGTGTGTAAGGGTAGCTTAGGAAGCTGTCCAGCAGGCTGTGTCTTGCTTAAATATTTGGCAGATCGTTTCCGATTATCATAAAGGACCGACTTCTCGTCGCAAGTGACGACATGGATTCAGTAGAGGTTCCTCTTTAATTCCTGGCAAGCAGCGACGTGCAGACTTCCAAACGCCTAGTCTTGTTAGCAGTTGTCAACTCATGTGGCAGTCACATGTCCAGCCTTTTTGACATTACCCAGGGCAGCCCGACGCCGAAAAACTCAGGTGGTGGACACCTCCACATCAATCTCACGACAGGTGTTTCGGAGATCAACCACACGTAACAGAACATCGTCAGAAACAGCAACCACGTGCTTCGTTTTGCCGGTCGGTGACCACGTGCTTCGTTTTGCAGGTCGGTGACCACGTGCTTCGTTTTGCAGGTCGGTGACCACGTGCTTCGTTTTGCAGGTCGGTGACCACGTGCTTCGTTTTGCCGGTCGGTGACCACGGGCTTCGTTTTGCCGGTCGGTGACCACGTGCTTCGTTTTGCAGGTCGGTGACCACGTGCTTCGTTTTGCCGGTCGGTGACCACGGGCTTCGTTTTGCAGGTCGGTGACCACGTGCTTCGTTTTGCAGGTCGGTGACCACGTGCTTCGTTTTGCAGGTCGGTGACCACGTGCTTCGTTTTGCAGGTCGGTGACCACGTGCTTCGTTTTGCAGGTCGGTGACCACGTGCTTCGTTTTTCAGGTCGGTGACCACGTGCTTCGTTTTGCAGGTCGGTGACCACGTGCTTCGTTTTGCAGGTCGGTGACCACGTGCTTCGTTTTGCAGGTCGGTGACCACGTGCTTCGTTTTGCAGGTCGGTGACCACGTGCTTCGTTTTGCAGGTCGGTGACCACGTGCTTCGTTTTGCAGGTCGGTGACCACGTGCTTCGTTTTGCCGGTCGGTGACCACGTGCTTCGTTTTGCAGGTCGGTGACCACGTGCTTCGTTTTGCAGGTCGGTGACCACGTGCTTCGTTTTGCAGGTCGGTGACCACGTGCTTCGTTTTGCCGGTCGGTGACCACGGGCTTCGTTTTGCAGGTCGGTGACCACGTGCTTCGTTTTGCAGGTCGGTGACCACGTGCTTCGTTTTGCAGTTCGGTGACCACGTGCTTCGTTTTGCCGGTCGGTGACCACGTGCTTCGTTTTGCAGGTCGGTGACCACGTGCTTCGTTTTGCAGGTCGGTGACCACGTGCTTCGTTTTGCAGGTCGGTGACCACGGGCTTCGTTTTGCCGGTCGGTGACCACGTGCTTCGTTTTGCAGGTCGGTGACCACGTGCTTCGTTTTGCCGGTCGGTGACCACGGGCTTCGTTTTGCAGGTCGGTGACCACGTGCTTCGTTTTGCAGGTCGGTGACCACGTGCTTCGTTTTGCAGTTCGGTGACCACGTGCTTCGTTTTGCAGGTCGGTGACCACGTGCTTCGTTTTGCAGGTCGGTGACCACGTGCTTCGTTTTTTCAGGTCGGTGACCACGTGCTTCGTTTTGCAGGTCGGTGACCACGTGCTTCGTTTTGCAGGTCGGTGACCACGTGCTTCGTTTTGCAGGTCCGTATCTCCGCTTTTGAAACTTCACAAACCATCGTCGAATGGTTCGTTCGTTGGCTGTATTTTCCTCAAAAGCTTTGCTAACGTTTGGAGCGGCAATTCCTGCAGAATGGCCCAGTTTAAATTCATACAGGAAGATGACTCAAATCCGTCGTCTGCATGTTTCCTTTGCAAGCCACGTTACGTCCAAACAAACCCCGCCTGAGCCTTGTTCTCCACACACCTGCAAGCTATTTATACACTATCTACCAGCAAGTAATTGGACACCCCTACATTCGACGATATCTGCGGCCCTGATACACGCCACGGCCGCCGCCGTTAAATATCATGTGGGAAACAACAACGCAACCAGTCACATGCAAGATACCACGCAGTTCAGAGCTCTCTGATTTCGAGAAAGGTGTAATCTTCGGGTATCACAGAAATGGCCGATCCATACGTGACATATATAGCCAGTTGAAGTACTCAAAATTAACAGTGGCCTACGTGATTGGCTAGTGGAAGATGAGAGGTGACTGTCGGAATGTGCCCCGACCCGGCAGACCCACAAAACTGGGAGTTAGAGACCGACGGGTGCTGGCCAGACAAATTCGGAAGAACCGCACCAAATCAATGGGCCAAATCCGCGAGGAGTTTCAACAGGCATCCAGGAGTGTTATTTTAATGAATACCATCCGTAAAGAAGCCCATCTGCTCGGTTATCATGGACGTACTGCCGCCCATAAGCCTTTAATCACCAAGTCCAATAGCGCTGCTCGGCTAACGTGGTGCAAAGAACGTCGACAGCGGACAGTTAAACAGTGGAAACAGGTTCTCTGGAGCGAAGAATCAAGGTTCACCCTCTACCGTTTGGATGGAAGGGTTTGGGTTTGGCGTCTGCCTGGAGAACGCCTCCTGTCGGAATGTATTGTGACAACTGTGAAGTTCGGCGGCCGTGGAATTATGCTATAGGGGTGTTTCTCCTGGCATGGCACGGGACCCTTGGTCGCAATTCCTGGTAGACTCAACGCCGAGACCTACTGCACAATTTTGGATGACCATGCACTTCCTGCCTTGTGGCAGTTTTACGGGATGGACCCATGTTACTTTCAGGGTGAAAATGTCACCTGTCATGTTGCGAGGTCCGCAATGGCTTGGTATGGTGACAATGGGGTTAATCGAATGGACTGGCCTTCGCAGATCCCGGATCTTAACCTTATCGAGCACCTCTGGGACGAGTTGGAGCGTCGACTTAAGGGGTGTCCCCACCGTCCGAAATCGGTGAAGGAACTGACCTGTTTTCTCCAAGCCAAGTGGAAGCAAATACCGCTAGCCGTCGTACAACGCCTGGTTGAGAGTATGTCCCGGAGGGTCGCAGCTGTAATCGCCGCTCGTGGTGGCTTCACCAACTATTGAAGGTGAATAAACTTCGTTTTCCTTTGCTATCACAGGTGTCCAATTACTTGTTGGTAGATAGTGTAGTAACTCTGCGACGTAATACCCGCAACACTTGTGGGTGGTTCCGTTCTGCTGTGGTGGGGGTCTGCCTCTACTGCTCGTTCGCACCGAACATTTCATTCTCACCAACCCAATATTTAGATCTCGGTTGGCACCTAAATAATATGACCTATTGAACAGAACTTTTTTCACTCGTTTTCATTCTACTTAACAAGTGTTAAGAAACGTTAGAAATTAAAACACGAATAAAGCATTTTTTTTATACACGGTAATGCACATTCGCCTGTCCCAAATTTAGGGCCACTGGTTCCAGGAATGGGTCTGACCCAGCGCCATCAGAAAAATACGACAATATACATTCCTCATTTGGAACCTGTACGCCGACCATCTCGGACGACTGGTCTGGAGCTAGCGCTTCAGACCACTCTGTTTTCGATGAGTTTTATAGAAACCGACCATGATGTTTCATTGTAAAGTTTTTTGCACAATCCCTTTAACTCTTTTTTTGATGGTTAAAAACCTTAGTTCCAAACTTCTTATGCGGCGGTCTAATTTATCCCATAGGTGCTCTATGGGATTAAGATTAGGGCTCTTTGCTGGCCAGTCCACACACGATACGGAGTTATCGTTAAACCACGCCGTAATAGTCCTTGCTTTATGGCTCGGTGCATTATCCTGCTGGTACCAACAAGGCTCGGTCTCATAGTATTGCCACAGAGTTGGTAGGGCATAATTGTCCTGAATATCGAGGTAGACGTGATGGTTAACAGGTTTGTATACGATAACCAACGGGCCGGGACCATACCACGAAACACACACACACACACACACACACACACACACACACGAGTACATTGCTAGCTCCAAACTTGACCGTAGGAACAGTACACTGTGGTAAATAGGTTTCCCCGGCTGCAGCCATACCCACACACGGCCATTAGACTGATGGATCGTGTATATGGATTCATCAGTCCATAGGTCCCAATTCCATTGATCTACGGTCCACGATAAATGTTCTGTATAATATGCTAAACGACGAGTAGCATTCGGAGTGGAAATGAAGGGCTTATGAACAGGGACGGCGCCAGGAATTTTTCAACGGGGGCTCTAGGGTGGGCGCTCCAAAATCGGGGGGGCGAATTATGCTTCATATATATATATACAAACACGAACCCAAAAAAATTAATATTCCCTAGAAAATTAAAGTCAAGAATTTTCAAAAATCGCCATCGCGTACCATAAACAAACACCTTAAGAAAATTTGAAGAAATTCAGTAACAATGAAATTCAACAATAGTGAAAGCAACGCATACCGGTAGATGACAAAAATAAATCATCAGTAGAAGCTTTCTGCCAAATAGCAAACAATTTTGCTAGACCTGAGAAGCTGGGATGGTTTCATTGAATTTAACATCAGTTATCTGCTTGAGGTATTTCAAAGCACTTTCTAATTAAGAAAGAATTTAAAAACCAGCCTGGCAACCGATGCAAAATTACCTTCTAACCATCAAAGCATAGCAGGTAAGAAGCGAAGATACCAAAAGATTGGGAGAGAGAAAATAAGTAAATACACAAGAAACTGCGAATACCTTTAATTATTGAGATTCTCAATAATAAAACTAGATGTGAAATAATTGCCATAACTAATAGATAAAATAAATGCCAAAAATATTTGCATGTTATAACCGAAGGGATGAGATGAAATATGAAATATTACTATACCGGCCCCTGAAGGCCAGTTTCTCCTACACATATGAGGAAATGAAGAATAAATCCATAATATTGATTCGAGGTTCAAAAGTATTAATAAAAAAACAATACTAATAAAAGCTGAGTCTATTGTTCTCAAGTGTAGAGAAGAGAAAGCAGAAGTAACCAGTGTGACGTGCCTACCAAGCAGGACGCGCACGACATAAAGGCAGATAGCAGCGAATACGAAAGTCCGCGTAGCTCAATTGGTAGAGCGACTTATTCCGGAATGAGGGGTTCGAGCCTCGGCGTGGACAAAAATGACAGATAAATTTGCTTCGTTATAATGGCTCCCGGATGACCCGGTCTTTCAAGATCTCGCAATGGTGTGATGTTATTTCCACACAGCGAGATAGGAAAAATAAGAGAAACCCTTCTCCAGCGATTCGAAAAATAAATTTGTGTGACGTTGCATTCCACACCTTACTACATTGACTGGGAGTTCTCAAGTACGTTCTACAGCGGATGGCTGCCTGAAACGTTTCATGGTCATGGCTGACCCGTGGGCCATGCCCCCGGCCATCTTTCGGGGGGATATGTGAATATTAAGAGAGGATTTCTGAAATGATGTGTAATATAAAATTTTTACCTTCAACAACTGAGTATCCGATTTCATTCACAATTTATTTTCAAAATGTCTCAGTACATCGGCATATTTAACAGCAATAATAAAGGATAATAAAGGCAGAGAATCTCGTTTGTAAAGTCTATAACCGGGTAATCCACATCGCGCCACAAAATGTGACTGAAATCTGATAACCAAAAATCAACTATTATTATTTCATGCCAAGGTGAAATGAATATAAGAATTTTCTTTCAGTGCAGATTAATACGTCGATGTTTATGGGTTGCGTCAAATCGATCAACGACTTCGCTTAAATCAATTTGTTTTGCAATTGTCGACTCTATAGCTAAGACAGGTAGATTATGTAGACGATCGTTAGCCATTCGATTTCTGAAATAGGTTTTCAACCTTCTCATGCATGAGAATGTTCTTTCTTAGGATGCACTAGTCACTGGTATGGTTAGTGTAATGACTGCAAGCTTATACAGCTCATGAAAAGCTAATTTGTATTCCTCTAAAACTTCAGCTAACTTACTGAGAATTCCCACAACGCATTTTTTTATAACGCTTTATCATTCTGGGTAACAAGGTGACCTCCGATTTCACACTATCCATGCCTCATTTATAGTGCTCGGCAAGAGGCCTTAGATCGTCCATAAATAAAAATTTCTCATTTCTGGCGTCCAAAGAACTGAAGCCACGAATGAGTGTAGTATGGGTTGTAAAACGTCGTTTGAGTTATTGATTGTGTCAAAAACAGGGATATAAAAGTGCAATCGAAAATCTTCTTTAGTTAACAGGATATCCTGAGTCGAAACTTCAGTAACATACTTCGCCAGGTGTGGTGGGAGTTTTCATTTCCTTGATTTCTGTTCACTGAATGGTTCCAAACCGTTTGCGTGTGCGATATCCGTTTCCTCATCAAAAAGTGTAGCAAACTCTGCCTCCGAATCACGCATGGTAGAAAAATGATGCACTGGTTTAACAATTGTCTCAAATGCTTTGTTTACTTCACAGGCTTTGTTTTGCAGATAATTCGAAACTAATGCCAGTTCATTCCAAATGCACGAGAAAACACAAAGTTGGATCCTAAATCTCTACTCAGTTGCCCCAAAAGACCGCGAGCTTCAGCCGCCCGATCAGTACAGTCTTCCGACAGCGATGAAAACAAAACGATAATTTCCGGAAATGTTTTTTTAACAGCTGAACAGGATGAGAAATGGCATGTCCATCTGGTATCACTAAGGCGTTGCAATTCCACAACAAACCCATTTCACGCTGCACCGAAACAAATTTAGCATGTGTGGCCGAATCAGAGAGGAAAACATACAACTTTTCTAATAGAACTCTCTAGCTGCTTTAATGTTTTTGCATGAATCTACAATAACCAAATACAGTCTATGATTCATACAGTGAACAGACACCGCTTGTGTTACTTCTTCCCGGAAGAGAGCTTGCACTCCATTCAACTGCCCACTCATAACATTTGCACCATCGTATGTCTGCGCAATGCAGTCGTGTTGATTGATGCCCCATCTTCCCAAAAGTTATTTTATGTATTTAAATACAGATCTTGCATCAAGTTCGTCAGCATTATAAAAGCCCAAAAATCTCTCATAAAGTGTGCCACGCAAATAATACCTAACCACCACAGAAATTTGTTCAATTTTACTAATGTCCTTCGACTCGTCGACTATAAGAGCAAAATACTTGGCAGTATCGACTTCTCTTTTT
This sequence comes from Macrothele yani, assembly GCA_039090855.1. Lineage (NCBI taxonomy): Eukaryota > Metazoa > Arthropoda > Arachnida > Araneae > Macrothelidae > Macrothele > Macrothele yani. The sequence goes on from CM077011.1 coordinate 99,819,320, forward strand.
ATGGTTTCTAACGTGATTTCAGCAAATACACTAAGTATTTCATTTTGAACTGAGTGGTGAGTGTACTTTGCATTTCTGGGGCCAATATTCAACTTCCGTTACAGAATGGGGTCATTTTACGCCATGAGTTCTAGAAGTTCTACAAAATTTCCTTTATTGGTGCTATTCAAAGTTTCGACATCCCCAAGTTGTGCTATCCCTTGAACAGCTGTATATCTTAATGCATCCGCTACTTTTTTGATATACCCTCTATTTTTCTTGACTTCCGCAGCATATGCAGCACTTTGGAGTGTGATAACTGATGATTCTGCGCTTCTAGATTTCATTTTCTTATAAGAGGTCCACGACACCAGGCAAGTTTTGTGGGTCAAGCTGTTCTGGTGTTTTTAAAAACCCGAATCCTTTTCAAGTGCTTTTTTCCAATTGTTGTAACCTTGCTGAGTGAAGGTGACCTCATGATTTTCGTCGATCGATGAAAACATTCTACACGGAAAACAAAAGGCGGAATTTCTCTTTTTACTATATTCAAGCCATGGAAACATGTTATACCAGAATGTCTGGAAGCTTCTCTGTTCTTTACCATATTTTTTTTGTGGGAACTGTTTTAATATAGGCTGTTTGGGTTGATCGGAATGGGAAGTTGTTATGTCAAGCTCTCCGAGTTCAACATTTTTTGTCTTTCTACCATGCGGTCCTTTCAATTTTTTTTATTTTAACGAACACTGCGTTCATAAAAAATTCCCATTGAATCACTACAAGCACTTAAAGAATTCTCCTTGACTCCTAATGATTTACCACACACTGTTGACGAAGTTGAAGCCGTCTGATAATCATTATCCGCTTTGTTGACGCTATCGCTTAATTTACTTTTCTTCTTCTGATTAACACTTGTTCGAAATAAATCATGGATTGATCGTTTTGCGGACATTGTTGAATTCCGCAATAAAACTCAAATATATATCGGGAATACCTAAAACTCAAGAACACTGTAAACAATCCTACTGCTGATCACATCTCGAAGAGAACCTAAAAGGCTAATGTGGTGAGGAATGAAATCACAATTTGTTGTATGACAGAAAGGTTTCTCGGAGTACCGGCAGACAAAATACAAATCTAGAGCGACACATTTATAACATCTACACGACACTTACGACACATTTTATAACATCTACATGAAAACTGCTTACATCGACTCGATCGACTCCCACACAGAGCATTTCAACTCGCTGCAGCTCACAACAGCTTCCGAAACCAAAAGTAAAGTAATAAAACTTGTTGCCAGACATAGATTAACAAACATTGCAATAAAATCTCAGAGATTCACATCAGTGTCACTTAACGGAGAAATGTAAATTCAGTTTCTTTACAGACATGTTATTTCAAAGTTTGGTTTGCAAAGAAATGCCTCACCTTCATGTATCGGGTACAATACGTGCAAAAACATACATCAAGCAGGAAAAAATAGTCTCACCAGAATGAGAAAGAAAACTAGTGTAACTACTAACTAACCAAGAGAAATTTCGCTCACTGTTTGGTGGTGACTGACGCTGATCACTGTCTGCTGTTTTTGCCGATCGTGATAACACCCACTATTTGTCATAATCTGCGAGGGCGCCACGATGGGGATGGGATTGGGGGCTTATTCAACTTTTCAACCCAGTGGCATGAGCAGCGGCACTGGACTGACGATGATCTTTGAACTTCCGGCCAGGCTTCGACCTATGTGTGCCAAAGCGCAAGCGTAACATGCAAGTAAGGTTGCCCGTGTGAGTCATGTATCATGGTTGGAGAAACATAATTGCATGACTCTACCCTTCTGACATTACCACAGAAGAACATGCAGCTCCAATAGTAAAGTGTAATACATTTTCTTCATTTATCCAAAAACTCTGAGGGGGGGGGGGGCTGACGAGTGTCCTCGCCAAAATTTTGTGTGGGCTTGCGCCCCCTCAGCCTCTCCCTCCTCCGGTGGCGCAGTCCCTGCTTATGAGCAGCTGCACGACCACGGTAACCCATGGAATGAAGTTCTGTACAGAGGTTCCAGCATTTTTACTCGCCTGTACACTCAGGTCTTCTGCAGTACTCCGTCGATTAGCTGTAACGACTCTCCTGGGGCTTAGACGTCCTCTATCACCGATTATTTTTCGTCTGCCGGTACGTTTTGCTGCTTCAGGCACGCCATGTGTCTTCCACTTATTCAGTACAACCAAAACAGTTGACGAGGGTATGTTTAAACGCCTCTCGGTTTCCTTACGGACAACCCACTAATAACACCCAACAATCTTTCCTTTCTCAAAGTCAGTTCTCTCCCGCCGCGACATTTTTACTCACACTCAGAGTGCGATGAGATCGCGGTCAGCTGCAGACTTGATTGTATACCATTTTCAGCTGTACCTTGCATCTTAACAACGCAGCGGATCCGTTCATTTGCTTCTGAAAGTGTCCGGTAACTTTTGTCAATATAGTGTATTTCCTCAGGCTGACGCTTAAGCGGCGAATAATGTGCATGAAAGTTGAAATGTTGCTCCTAAAATGTTAAGCTGTAGTAAATATTCAGACTAACGTGAGAGAAACACGATCAGAATAGTTCAGTAATTTTTTGCTTCATATTTATCATACGCTGGCTCTGCATGCAAATTTACTTTTGTAGGAAAATACGATCTATATATTTATCCCTCCGTTGGTGAATATTTTGATATCATCATCATCATCATCATTGTCAACCATTATCAATCCACTGCTGGACGAAGGTCTCCCCAAGTTTCCTCCACAATGGTCTGTCTTGTGCCAGTCTCCTCCATGTCACTCCCGCATACTTTCGAATTTCATCCACCCATCTTCCATGTGGTCTTCTTCTGGGTCTCTTCCTGTCCCTTGGAATCCAATCTAAAATTTCGGCTGTCCATCGATGGTCTGTTCTTCTGGCAGTATGTCCAGCCCATTGCCATTTCAGGGATTTAACTCTGCTCATGATGTCTTCCACTCTTGTCATTTTTCGGATCCACGTGTTCCTCTTCTTATCTCTCCTGGTTACACCAAGCATGCACCTCTCCATTCATTCTTTGAGTTGTTTGCAGCCTTTGTATGTCTCTTTTAGCTAAGGTCCACGTCTCTGCACCATACGTAAGCACTGGAAGGATGCATTGATCAAACACTTTTCTTTTAAGACATAATGGCATATTGCTCTTGAAAATTATGCTGTTTCTTCCAAAAGCTCTCCAGGCAAGTTTTGTACGCCGATTAATTTCTCCACCAATGTGACCCTCACTTGATATCTGCTGTCCAAGATAAACGTACGTGTCTGTTATCTCCAGCTTTTCTCCATCAATCGATAAATCTTCATTTCTTGTAAAAGCATTGTACATCACTTTTGTGTTCTGAAAGTTCATTTTTAATCCCACTTCTTTACTCTTGTCAGCAAGTTCCTGGATCATACTCTGTAGCTCTGATGGGGTAGTTACAAAAATGACTATGTCATCAGCAAAACGAAGGTGGGTTAGATAATCTCCATTAATCTTTATCCCTTTGTTTTCCCAGTTCAGTGATTGAAAGACATTTTCCAATGTGGCATTAAAGAGCTTCGGAGATATGGTGTCACCTTGTCTCACTCCTTTTCCAATTTTTATGTGTGTTGTATTTTCAAACAGCCGAATCTTTGCACTTGCATTTTCATAGATGTTATTAATAATATTAATGTACGCATCTTCAATACCGCAGGTTTTCAGAGCCATTGTAACTGCTGATGGTTTCACCGAATCAAAGGCTTTTTCATAATCGATAAAAGCCATGCACAATGGAAGTTCATATTCCCTCGCTCTTTCAATTAGTTCTCTCAGCACGTGGATATGATCTATTGTGCTGTAGCCACTCCTGAATCCAGCTTGTTCTCTCGGTTGAGCCATGTCCAGTGTTACCTTCAAGCGGTGTGAAAGAACTTTAGTGAAGATTTTATAAACTACCGATAGGAGGCTGATAGGTCTGTAGTTTCCGAGATCCTCAATGTCACCTTTCTTATGTAGCAGGATCATTGTAGCGGTGTTCCAATCCTCAGGAATCTTTCCTTCATTAAGGCATCGAGTGAAAATTTGGGCGAGTGCTGTTTCGATTTCTCCACTTGCTTCTTGTATGATGTCTACAGTAATTCCATCTTCTCCTGGAGCTTTTCCCCGCTTCATGTTCTTGATTGCATGTGCAACTTCTGCTGGAAGGACTGGAGGAACTCTGGTACTGGTATCTTTCATGATGTCTGGAGTGCATGTATCATCCCTTTCATATAATTTAGAGTAGAAATCTTTCACTCTTGTCAAAATTTCGCCTCTATTTCTTGTTACAGAACCATCTTCTTTTCTCAGTGCCATAATCTGTTTTCTTCCCTTACTGAGATGTCCCTTTGCTATCTTCAGGCTTGGGTTGTTTTCAATTGCTTTCCTCACTAGTTCACAGTTGAATTTTCTTACGTCTTCGGTGATACTTTTTCTTACTGTCTTGCATAGCTCTATATATTCCACTTTGGAAGTCACTTCTTTAGTTGTCCTCATCTGTCTTCTTTTTTGCATCAACATTTTCGTTTTTCCTGATAATTTATTTACATGCAACTTGTTCTTAGACCCAGCTAATTTTGTTGCTGTTTCCATAAGAGCTTTGGTTACTTTTCTGTTAACTTCAGAGATGTCCACTTCTTCTGATGTTAGGCCTTCTAAAGCAGAGAACCTGTTCTTCAGTTCCAACTTGAAGGTATTATGGTGTTTTTTAAGGTTGGTTATGTCAATAGATTTTGTTTGTCTTATGAGCTTGCCACGTTCAAGTTTAGTGTTGAGGTGCATCTTACATCTCACCAATCTATGGTCACTACCTGTGTTGAACTTGTTTAGCACACTGCAGTCTTCTATGACGAATTTTTTGTTACACATAATAAAATCAATTTCACTTGTCGTCCCATTTGGATGTCTCCAAGTCCATTTCCTGTGTGGCTTTTTTGAAGAAGGAGTTCAAGATGAAAAACCCTTCTGCCTCTGCAAACTCAACGAGAGTATTTCCACGCTGGTTTCTGTTGCCGTGACTGAATTTACCTACTGAAGTTTCATTCTGTTGCCGTTGCCCTATTTTTGCATTGAAATCTCCCATAATTATTTTCAAATGCTGCTTACCTTTATTATTTAGATGACAAATTTCCTCATAAAATTCTTCAATTTCTTCTTCAGGATGACTTGTGGTGGGTGCATAAGTTTGAATAATCTGAGCCTGGTATCTTTTTGAGAGTTGGATAACAAGTCGTGCAGCTCTGTCAGAGGAACTTTCAACTTCTACAACTTTATCCTTCAGTTTGTTGTTTATTATAAATCCAACACCACTAGTTCTGCCAGTATCTGTCCCACGATAGTAGAAGAGATGTCCACTTTTCAGTTCGATGAGATCTTCTCCTTTTCTCCTTACCTCACTTAGCCCCACTATGTCCCACTTGATCCTTTGTAGTTCCTCTTCCAATTCAAGAAGTCTTGAATCAGAAGATAGGGAGCGTCCATTGTACGTAACCAAGGTCAGCATCAGATGGCAGCCTAGTCCGGTCCTCCGGGGATTCTTAGCACCCTCTGCCTTCATGTCGCACTGGCCGCTGCCTTGGCCAGGTACATTCCAGCTGCCGGAGACTGAGGGCCAAGATTTAAGTTGTGGAATCATTTTGGAGGGGTTTGGCCATAACTCACCACGCTGGCCAAGCGGGTTGGTGAGTGTGGGATAGCATTTCTTCTAATCCCGATGGTATAGTTATACCGCTATTGGCGGTCGTCAGAGCCCCTTTAGTGGGAACAGGATGCACCACGAGAAGGCGGGGTTGACATTTGTCAAGGAGAGGCTGTGATGTTACGCATCACCTGACCTTACATCCCTATTTTTTTATATATATTTCGTTATCTCCGATTTTTATAAAGGTTGTACGAAAATTAGGAAATGCCAGCGGGAATATGCTTTTAAAATTTGTCCGTGCTAATTAATAACAAAGAACAATACACCAACTGTACTTAAATAGTATACCTATCTTCCTTGAAAAAGCCATCTGGTTGATGTGCGAAAGCTTGGAAACTTTGATCTCTGTTCTAAAAGAAGTTTCGGACCACTAGTATAGTTACGCTATTTGTCCCTGCTGCTTAAGTTTTACCGTTTGTTATAGCTTTGTTCTGCGTGTTACATTATTGCAAGCATATATTTTAATGCAGTGACTGAAAACAAGTCTTTCCTAAATAAACATTTTTGCCGCAAGAAATTTCCCCTAAGAAATAGCATTGCTGTTGGTGCTTGATTCGTCATGTTCTGATAATGGATTTTGATTTTCGATAACGGAATTTGACAGTATAAAAAGCAAAGAAATATGGGAAAATATATAGAACCTTTCACAATTATTTCCTTCGTATCTGCGAAGTCCCGGATTAAATAGCTGTTTGAAAGACCTTCACTTATTCTGTAATCAGATTTCTCCAATCTCACGTCTTTATGTGTTCCCGAGAGTAAAAAATTCAGACTCTAAGCATCTATCACTTTTTCTTGAACGAATATTTTTAAGCACTATGGCTCATAAATCTCCAGCACTTAACTTTAAGTATTGGCAATTTAAAACGAAATTTTCAAAAAGTCCTCCAGTTAACATTTGAGAAATTACATAAGGCAAATGCACGATAAAATTGAGATTAGATTGATAAGATTTATATCCCTTTTATTATGAAGCTAACTCTTCCTGACGTTGCAACTGACTTGGCTTCCACACAATTTTGTAATAGATAAAGCAACACGTCGAGATTGTGACGTATATTCGAAATTAACGTTCCTTTTTAGTTTCTTTCCCTATGTAAATCTTGAGTTTATTCTGTTATTCTTCACTCTTAACGCGAGATCTTTCCTCTCAAAAGAATACGTTTGGCAACACAATTGAGGTTGAATGAACGTGACGTATGTCTGACTTTGATAAGAACAAGATATAAAACACGACGACTATCTGTTGCTTGAAGAGCGTTGTACGAGAGCGTTGGATTGTAAACTGATTATTCAAAAGAGCGTTGCGTGGTGTGTGTAGTGCAATAGGCTATGCTACGATGTGTTTGCTAAATCCTGAATAAAGCATCTTTTTTCGTAAGTTTGACTTCTGTTGTTTACATGTTTCGTCTGGCTGTTAAGGTTTCTTTCATTTAGGAATTATTTCTTAGTATATACCGAAGTAAATTTCTCCGTCATTTTTGGTCTACGCCGGGATTCGAACCAGAGGCCGCTTATTCCGGAACAAGTCGCTCTACCAACTGAGCTACGCAGACGATTATTCTGATTCCCATCTGCCTTTATGTCGTGTGCGTCCTGCTGGCAGGTACGTCACAAGTATGTTGATGTGTTAAAAAGACGTAGAAGTAGAAAAGACTTTTATGCTATAAGATTTTTTGCGCGAACGCGAAATTGCGACTATATTTTCCATGCTATCATTTTTTAATTCGTTTAGTGATTGACAAAATTGCCTTAATTAGACTTCACATATTATTCCTCTAGGGCTTTTTATTTTTCGTGGTAAAAGATTTCTGAGGAAAAAGGCAGTACTTTTCAGGAGACAGTTGCTTTCTCCAAAACTGACTGGTCTTTCATGATAACTGTGATCTCCTTCCTTTCTTTCTTTCTTTATCCATTTTAACCTCACATTTGCGAGATATTCAAGTTTGTTATCAGAAAAAAATTGGTAATTTACTTTACGGAAATCCCGAAAACTTGTCTTCAACAAATTAAGGCTACTAAGATTTGTTAGGAAGATTTTGTTTCCCCTGTTATTAACAATATTGTTACGGTCACTGCCTTTTTTACCAGCTAATCAAAGAAAATAAATGTGTTTCTAAAATTAAACAGCTCTAGCTTTGTAATCTTTAGCTGTAAGTTATCGAGAACAGTCAAGTTTACAGAGAGCAACTTAAATTGATATATCACGACAGCTACGCACATGTTTTACATAAAACATCCGTACTTTCATTTAAAAATCATCAAAATCAATATTCCAGTCTCGCTCTCACCGTACAGTGTTTTAAATCTGTAAAATGGTATAATGGTCTAATAAATTTCACATGATGAAATTATTTCACATTCCACTAAGCTTAATTTGCTGATACAATATTAATTGAGTAATTGGAGCTTCTCAGCTGATACTAGCTAAGTGTAAAGTTTTAGAAACGAAAATTCCTTTCGTGGTGGATTCTCGTGGAATAATGACGGCTACAAGAAACGCCATTCATTATCAGTTTATTGATAACGCATCAAGAAATGGCAGAAACAGATAAAAAATACAGCACCTACTTTATCCTTTATCTTACTATAAATTTTAGTTTGGGGAAGAACAATTTGTTGTCCTAGTAGTCTGCTGTCAGGAAGATGGGACAAAGTTCTTCAAAACACTAATATTTAAGGAGAATAAATATTTGTCGAAACATATGTGCTTCAACATTAAGCAATGATGATTTACAGTACTAGATCACTCTAACTTGGCACCTACAAAACTGAAGACAACTCCAGCAGTTGGCATATAAAAGAAATCACATATCAGAGATAGACAAATACAGAGCAACATACACTATATTAACAAAAGTCACCCGACATCTAGAAGAGAAACACAACATATCATTTATTGACATACATTAGTACGGTATCGGTGTACCTTTGGCTTTAGTGTATGCACTGACCCTACGAGACATGCTTGCGACAAGGTTTTGGAACACACTGATAGGTATGCGCCTCCATTCCGTACATAATGCTGCCGTTAACTGTCGCATAGTAGCAGGCCTTGGTTCCAAAATCTTTACGCAGCGCTCTGACTCATCGCATAGGTGCTTTATGGGATTACGATCAGGGCTCTGTGCTGGCTAGTTCACCCACGCTACGGAATTATTGTCAAACTACACCGTAACAGTCCTTGCTTAATGGCTCGGTGCATTATCCTGCTGGTACCAACAAGGCTCGGGGCATTATCCTGCTGGTACCAACAAGGCTCGGTTCCATAGTATTGACACAGAGTTGGTAGGGCATAATTGTCCAGAATATCGAGTTAGACGTGCTGGTTAACAGGTTTGTCCACGATACCCAATGGGTCGGGACCATACCACAAACCCTCCCCCCCCACACACACACGGTAGAAACAGTACACTGTGGTAAATAGCGTTCCACCGGCTAAAGCCATACACACACATGGCCATCAGACTGATGCATCGTGTATCCGGATTCTTCAGTCCATAGAACCCGTTTGCATTGATCTACGGTCCACGATAAATGTTCGTTACACCATGCTAAACGACGAGTAACATTCCGAGAGGAGTTGAAAGGCCGATGAGAAACCCAAGACCATGGTAACCCATGGAATGCAGTTCTCTGTGAATGGTACTTGCACAAACCGAGGTTCCAGCATTTTTACTCACCTGTCCATTGAGGTCTTGTGCAGTACTCCGTCGATTAGCTGTAACGACTCTCCTGAGGCTTCGACGTCATCTATCACTGAATTTTTTGGTGTGCCGGTACGTTTTGCTGCGTCTGGCACTCCATGTGTCTTCCACTTATTAAGTACATCCAAAACCGTTCACTTGGGTATGTTTTAACGCCTCTCGGTTTCTCTTATGGACAACCCACTAATGTAACACCCAACAATCTTTCCTTTTTCAAAGTCAGTTCTCTCCCGCCGCGACATTTTCACTCAACCTCACAGTGCAATGTGATCGCTGTCAGCTACAGGCTGCTTGTTTTAATTTCGTTTGAAACTGTACCGCGCATCTTACTTCACTACGGAGCCGATCCATTCATTTGCTTTTGAAGGGGTGTCCGGTGACTTTTTTCAATATATTGTATACATATACAGAGAAACACATTTAACATTTTGACAAAATTATGACGGCCAAGGATTAAAGGCGAGCAGTCGACCTCTGAGGTAATATTTTGCAAGCTCGTTTTTCAATGCGCGGGCCAGAAATCATCAGAGTTGATCACAAAACTAAGGCCCAGACAGTTCATTCACCCAATGGCTCGAGCCCTGTACTTTCCCTTATACCAGTAGCTGTTTTCAATTCAGAACCACCAAATCTGGTATACTATCTCGTGGTATTCTAACTTACTTTGTAGACGGTTTGGGGAAGCGGTTGCAGAGAGGGGGGTTAGAGCACCCTCCCCTACAGAATTGCCGTAAGATATAGTTTTCAATTCAGAACCACCAAATCAGGTATCCTATCTCATAGTACTCTAACTTAGACGGTTGTCGGTTTTTGGAACGGGTCAAGGCCCGGGGAGTCAGAGCTCCCCTATCCCCCTACATACAAAATTTTCGTAAAATCTAGTTTTCATTTCAGAACCATCAAATTTGGTATCATGAAACTCTAACTTAGACGCTAGACGGTTTTTGGAAGGGGTTGGAGCCCGCGGGGTCAGAGCACCCCCCCCCCTCATAAAAAATTTCGTAAAATAGACAGTTTTCATCTTAGAACCACCAAATTTGGTATACTATCTTATGGTACTCCAACTCAGACGGCAGACCGTTTTTTGGAACGGGTCAAGGCACGGGGGTCAGAGCCCCCCACATACAAAATTTTCTTAAAAACTACATTTCAAAATTGCCTTTATTCTTCAGTAAAATAACATTTCTATGTACATGACAATGGAATTCTGCCAATAAATACAGCGGTATATACATCAGCTGGAAAGTTCCAGTGAAACGTAAAACAAAATATTGTTAAAATCATAAATAAAATTATTTCGCCACGTAGGGCGAAGAAGAGGCAGACAATAAAGCACGAGCGATACAAACGAAAATGTTTACCTACAGTATTGTAGACAGGGCAAGACATGATTCTATACTATGCACAAATTCCAATTAAGCATTACTACCATACTAAAGATTAAACATTAGGTACTAATTCACAGAAATGCAACAGTGATGCTACATTCAAAATTTACAACATATGTACAGAAGTATTCAGTGACAAGGGGAAATAACGCTAAATGTACTCAGAAGGGCATCTTGTTACATTATATTATACACACAGTGACTAATATTTTAAAAAAATATTCAACATAATGAAGGGGACATTGCGTGGGCAGTAAACTGTGCAGAAGGAAGAATTATATACAACAACATAAAACCCAACATCATCGAAGAGAACATGGGAAACATGGTGAGCTATCTTCAATGGCACATTAAAACAGAAAAATCACAAATAGCGAAGCACCAAAATTAATACGTAAAAACATGATTTGTTACAGTGAACGTGGGCGACAACAAAAATCCCACTTATAGGTTGAGATGTAACTGCAAATTGTGGATATGGAACCACCCAGCCGATTGGGCCCAAGTGGATTGAAAAACGCTATCGGTGTTTGTTGAGGCAGCACGAGAGTGCTCCATTTGGAGGCGAGTGGTTAACCGTGCTAGGAAGCGTCTCCGAATGATAGCACTTGCCTCCTGAGGAGGTGGAATAAGAGCGGGGAAGCGTTGTTGAAGATGGAAAGCATAGACAGTGAACTTCACAAGAAGAAAAATGTAACGGCACACAGGAGGCAAGTGAGTAGGTGGATGCTTAGTTTGGAGTAGCCAAGCATATGCAAGAAACGGTAACGATCGAGCACAAATTCGATCAGCAAGACGAAATGCTGTGTTTAGGACTGGCAGGAGAACGGGGCAGAATAGGTATTGATGTTGGACGTCGCTGACTTCAGGGCAAAAGGAGCACTGCGGAGAGGTGAGAAGGGTCATGCGAAACAGTACTGATGGGGCGGGGAGACGAAGGTGAAGAAATTGCCAATGGACATTGAGTTCAAGAGGGGAGGAAAGGGCAGAGGTAGATGCTGTCCAGATGGCGGGGAGAAGAGAAGGAGGAGCAGAATGAACAGAAAGTGGAAGTGCGGGAGGGGAAAGAAGAAGTCAATAAAGAGAAGAGGAGGAGAGAGAAGTAACTAGAACCGGGGAGCTACGAATGAGGAGAAAGAACGGTAGGGAAAGAGGAGCAGAGGGGACCGAGAAGAGACCATCAGGTGAAGCGAGGAGTGGAAAGAGGCTCCAAAGCGCTGTGCGAAGAAGAAGATATTCGTTAGCAAGAGTAATGGTTGGAGATAGAAACAATGAAGAAAGAGGTCTCCAGGTTAGATCAGAAGTTACGAGAGAACGGACAGTTATCACACCAGAGCGGATCCAATGAGGAAAGTAAAAGTAAGGGAGGTTAGGAGGGTGAATAAGAGAAGAGAAGAAGAGAGGTTCATCTAGGAGATCAAGAGTTGAAGAAGGAAATGAACGGAGAAGAGGAAGCGAACGAAAGAGAGAAAGGCCCTCTCGCAGGACAGGAGGGAGGTGGGACGGGAGAAGAGAGTATGCATCCATCTTCAGAAACAGTAGGAAGGTGAAGGATGGGTCACGGAAAGAAGCTAAAACATTCAAGGTAGTGGTAAGGGACGGAACAGTTGAAGTGGCAAGGCGAATGAAATGAATAATACGATGTGTTTTATAAAGGAAAGCTGGATCAGGAAGCTGGATGCCACCCAAAGAGGCTGGCAGATGAAGCGTGGCAGGTTTAACCCAGTGATGTGAAGACCAGATGACGGAAGTTGAGAGGCGAGTGATGGTCATCATTTGTGACACGGGCACAACCGTCGACATCCAAGAGTATTCGCATAGAGAGATAAGTTGTCGACGAACAACGGCTGCTCGTTGACGGAACGATGTGAAAGGGCGGGCCTTACTCCAGTAGGCAGCAGTCCGTTGTATCCGGGGAAGAAGAGCAGTCCAGGTGGCAGATGCAGAAGCCAAGGGCAATCCGAAATACGCACCGAGGATCTTCTGTGTAGTGGCTGTCCACTGCGCACCCCAAGGAGCATCGGTGCGGGCAGCCCATGCCCCGCACCACAAGCCAGTACTTTTAGTGGCATTCAGCGCTGCTCCAGATAATGCAACATACTGTTGATATACAGAATACAGGCGATCAAATTGAGATTCATCCCGGACGCAAAAGGTCACATCATCAGCATAGGCGGTGAAAATTATTCGATGATGACGAGTACTAGCCACTGTCGGCGGTAGGACATCCAGGAGTGATCTTCGGGCTGCTAACAGGAAAGGCTCAAAAGCGAGAGCGAATAGCTGGCCGGAGAGCGGACATCCTTGCCGGATGCCTCGCTTAAACGGAATTGGAGCGGTTAGAAATGTGGCCGCTCGAACATGGAAACTGGCGCCCTGATAAAGGGCCAAGAGTGCGGAAGAAAAGGTAGGAGGAAAGCCAAATTGTGAAAGGACAGCAGAGAGATAAAAATGAGAAACGTTATCAAAAGCGGACTTTTGATCCAGATTGAGAAAGGCAAGAGGTTCAGAAAAAGAGCGAGCGAGGAAGTGAAGATGAAGGAGAAGAGAAACGTTAGTGGAAATAGTCCGACCAGGCACAGTGTATGTCTGGTCAGGAGAAATAACGAAAGAGAGAACAGAATTAAGGCGACGGGATAAGAGTTTTGTATAGAACTTATAGTCAGTGTTTAGGATGGAGATAGGGCGCCAGTTTCCAAGATCCAAGAGGTCACCCTTCTTAGGAAGGAGGATGGTGTGTGCCAAAGTAAAGTCGGGCGGTAACGCAGGAGAGGAAAAAGCAGACGAGAAACACGCAGACAGAAAAGGCAGAAGGCACGGTAGAAAAGCACGATAAAAGGACAGAGGAAGGCCGTCAGGTCCAGGAGCGGCATGAGGATTGAGAGTAGCGAACGCCTCGCGGAGTTCGCGAAGAGAGAAAGGAGAGAGTAAAGAAGTAGATAAAGTAGAGGGGACCTGAGGAAGAGAGGAGAGAAGAGGAGAAGCTAATGAGGATGAAGACTGCGTTACCGCACTGTACTTGGCGATGAAATACTGTCTGGTGAAAGTGCATAGCTTCGATGGGTTCGAAGTGATGGAACCATCCTGGAGGCGAAGATGACGCAAAGATGTAGCAGAACGATCTTGAGATTCCAAGGCGGTTAAGTAATCGTGAGAATCAGCTGTAGGGGAGAGATGCTAGAAATGCATCCTGCAGTTTTCAATTCAGAACCACCTAATCTGGTATACTATCTCATGGTACTCTAACTTAGACGCTAGACTGTTGCCGGGGGTCCGAGCCCCCACATACAAAATTTTCTTAAAAACTACAGTTTTCAATTCAGAACCACCTAATCTGGTATACTATCTCATGGTACTCTAACTTAGACGCTAGACGGTTTTTGGAAGGGGTTGGAGCGCGCGGGGTCGCCCCCCCCCCTCATAAAAATTTCGTAAAATCTACAGTTTTTATCTTAGAACCACTAAATTTGGTATACTATCTTATGGTACTCTAACTTAGACGGCAGACCGTTTTTGGAACGGGTCAAGGCACGGGGGTCAGAGCCCCCACATACAAAATTTTCTTAAAAACTACAGTTTTCAATTCAGAACCACCTAATCTGGTATACTATCTCGTGGTACTCTAACTTAGACGCTAGACTGTTTTGGGAGGGGTTGGAGCTCGGGGGGTCAGACCCCCCCGAATAAACACTTTTTCGTAAAATCTACAGTTTTCAATTTAGAACCACCAAATTTGGTATACTATCTCATGGTACTCTAACTTAGACAGTAGACCGTTTTTGGAACGGATCAAGGCCCGGGGGTCAGAGCCCCCACATACAAAATTTTCTTAAAAACTGCAGTTTTCAATTCAGAACCACCAAATCTGGTATACTATCGCATGGTACTCTAACTTAGACGCTAGACGGTTTTTGGAAGATGTTGGAGACCGGGGGTCAGACCACCCCTCATATAAAAATTCGCAAAATCTACAGTTTTCAATTTAGAACCACCAAATTTGGTATACTATCTCATGGTACTCTAACTTTGACGCTAGACGGTTTTTGGAAGATGTTGGAGCCCTGGGGTAAGAGCCCCCCATAAAAATGCCGCGTAAAATCTACATTTCAAAATTGCCTTTATTCTTCAGTAAAATAACATTTCATGTACATGACAATGGAATTCTGCCAATAAATACAGCGGTATATACATCAGCTGGAAAGTTCCAGTGAAACGTAAAACAAAATATTGTTAAAATCAAAAAAAAAAAAATTATTTCGCCACGTAGGGCGAAGGAGAGGCAGACAATAAAGCACGAGCGATACAAACGAAAATGTTTACCTACAGTATTGTAGACAGGGCAAGACATGATTCTATACTATGCACAAATTCCAATTAAGCATTACTACCATACTAAAGATTAAACATTAGGTACTAATTCACAGAAATGCATCAGTGATGCTACATTCAAAATTTACAACATATGTACAGAAGTATTCAGTGACAAGGGAAATAACGCTAAATGTACTCAGAAGGGCATCTTGTTACATTATATTATACACACAGTGACTAAGATTTAAAAAAATATTCAACATAATGAAGGGGACATTGCGTGGGCAGTAAACTGTGCAGAAGGAAGAATTATATACAACAACATAAAACCCAACATTATCGAAGAGAACATGGGAAACATGGTGAGCTATCTTCAATGGCACATTAAAACAGAAAAATCACAAATAGCGAAGCACCAAAATTAATACGTAAAAACATGATTTGTTACAGTGAACGTGGGCGACAACAAAAATCCCACTTATAGGTTGAGATGTAACTGCAAATTGTGGATATGGAACCACCCAGCCGATTGGGCCCAAGTGGATTGAAAAACGCTATCGGTGTTTGTTGAGGCAGCACGAGAGTGCTCCATTTGGAGGCGAGTGGTTAACCGTGCTAGGAAGCGTCTCCGAATGATAGCACTTGCCTCCTGAGGAGGTGGAATAAGAGCGGGGAAGCGTTGTTGAAGATGGAAAGCATTGACAGTGAACTTCACAAGAAGAAAAATATAACGGCACACAGGAGGCAAGTGAGTAGGTGGATGCTTAGTTTGGAGTAGCCAAGCATATGCAAGAAATGGTAACGATCGAGCACAAATTCGATCAGCAAAACGAAATGCTGTGTTTAGGACTGGCAGGAGAACGGGGCAGAATAGGTATTGATGTTGGACGTCGCTGACTTCAGGGCAAAAGGAGCACTGCGGAGAGGTGAGAAGGGTCATGCGAAACAGTACTGATGGGGCGGGGAGACGAAGGTGAAGAAATTGCCAATGGACATTGAGTTCAAGAGGGGAGGAAAGGGCAGAGGTAGATGCTGTCCAGATGGCGGGGAGAAGAGAAGGAGGAGCAGAATGAACAGAAAGTGGAAGTGCGGGAGGGGAAAGAAGAAGCCAATAAAGAGAAGAGGAGGAGAGAGAAGTAACTAGAACCGGGGAGCTACGAATGAGGAGAAAGAACGGTAGGGAAAGAGGAGCAGAGGGGACCGAGAAGAGACCATCAGGTGAAGCGAGGAGTGGAAAGAGGCTCCAAAGCGCTGTGCGAAGAAGTCGAAACATAAAATTTATCCAACCGTGCTGCCGTAGTGCTGCCATGGATGGAAGAGCGCCAGGTAAAAGAGATTTCCGACGGGTGTAGATGCCGGAACGCATCAACCAATTGAAAATCATCAACTAGCTGGGAAATCTGTAATACACGTTGTCTGCGGTATTCTCCAACGGTTGAATTGCGGTCAAGGGCCGGCAACAACGTACAATTGAAATCTCCGCCGATGAGAATATATTCAGACGGTGGGATGCATGACAGCTCTGTACGGAGTGTGGAGAGAAGATCAGGTAACAGACGTTCATCACAGGGGACATATATGTTAAAAACATGATAGGTCACGTTTTCAATGCAAAAGACAGCGACCTGGAGGTTGTCCACATGTAAGGCACGAATCACTGGCGTCGAAATCAGAGGGAGTAGGCGGTGATGGATCCCAAGTGCAAGGCCACAGTTTTCAATTTAGAACCACCAAATTTGGCATACTATCTCATGGTACTTTAACTTAGACGGTCGACGGTTTTTGGGACGGGTCAAGGCCCTGGGGGTCAGAGCCACCACCCCCCCGCCCCGCACACGCACACAGACATACAACATTTTCTTAAAAACTACAGTTTTCAATTCAGAACCCCCAAATTTGGTATCATGAAACTCTAACTTAGACGCTAGACGGTTTTTGGAAGGGGCTGGAACCCCGGGGTGAGAGCCCCTCCCCCTCCTCATAAAAATTTCGTAAAATCTACAGTTTTCAATTTAGTACAACCAGATTTGGTATACTACTTATGGTTATCTAACTTAGACGGTAGACGGTTTTTGGAAGGGGTCGGGTCCCGGGTCAAGGTAGCACCCTATTTACGTTCTGAGGCGCTCTTTGGCCCTTTGAGGGCCTTGAACCATAAACCATCAACCAACCAACCAACTAACCAACCAACCAACTAACCAACCTACGGTCTAAGTTAGTGACTGTAGATAACAATAAAGTGCAAAAATATGCGTTTAATGGTGTAATAAAACACAAATCTATATAGTTTAGCTTTTACTACCAACGAACGGCTTAACAGAAAGAAATATAATGTAATGTAAACAGAGAGTTCCAGATATTCAAAATTCAAAACGGTAAGAAAAAGATGGTCAATGCCAATGTGAAGTCGTATGCATGCGACATCACATAGGTACATTGCATTTATGTGTCGCGGGATTCACAGAAGCACACGCCAGGTGTACGGCAGTTCTATAGATGTCTCCTAGAAGGTAAGTATTCCCATTCCTTTTTCTTTCTTTTTTGTTTCGCAAAATTAAATTAACTAAATCAAAAAATTTAAAATAAGTTTACTGGAAAATTGCAGGACTATCTTTTTCATTCATTAACTTTCACCCGCTGAAATTGGTGATTCCACAAATAGTAATATGTACCTGGCAAATAACTGGTATCCCTGCTAGTACAAATTATATTAATGATTTATTTGCATCCAGATCAATCTAGTATGTCCATAAGAGCGTTTGGGGCCGTATGAAAAATACATTTCAACGTGTTCCGCTACGGCGGCGGAGTGATCTAGGCGCTGGCTTCTGACCACTTGTCGAGAAGGATCCTGGTTCAAATCTCGGTGAATCATGGACGTTGTGCTTGACTTCTGGCACTGCCTGTCCTACTTCCCAGGAACCAGTGGCCCAAAATTGGGAATGTCCGATTGCTTATAGCCCACTGAATTGATCACGGTGGTCGTTAACCCCCACCCCCACCCCCCAAAGATTGCGACGTGTCGATTGCTATTTGTTGTGGACCGTACAAAAAGTACGTTTTTGATATCAAAGTGTCCACTTCCATGTAGGCTGGCCATAAAATGTTAGGGGACCGTACAAAATTGCACTTTTGTTTTCACCTTGTCAGCGCTTCGGTATATGGTTGAAGTATACGTACATATAGTTGGGCCATTTCAGCACGTAGTTTGGTTTATATAGAAAATCAAGATAATGTTACATTTTTACTCAGCTACAACACATTAATCCCAAAGGCTATTTGTTGAAATCTTTAATCCGCCGTGCTGATATTCACAACGTTAACATAATATGTCAAGTTATTAATGTTGCAGTTTTACCCTGTCAGAAAACTTTAGTTACAAGACCTTAGGCGTAAACTTTTTTTAGGAATTTTTAGTCCGACGTATTCATAAGGTTTCGATAACATGCCAAGGTTATGGTACTGCGTTTTGACTGAGGCACAAAAATTAATAAACAGGCCTTAAGCCTTTTTATCAGTTTTCAATCAACCGTGCTCATATACATAAAATTTTCAGAGAAAGTCAAGTTTACTGTGTTACGCATTTACTCGAGTACAAAACTATAAACAGCCATTAACTTTCACCCGCTGAACTTGGTGATTCCTCAATTCATCCATTAACAAGTCTTTTAAGTGATTGTATGCTATGGTCATATTGATAATGTTTGATGACAAGTCAGGTTAATGATGTTGCACTTATTAAAGACTTAAAAAGGTGTAGAGGCTAGTAATTATTATTTGAAGTCTAAGTAAAAGCTCATTTTTAACTTGACTCGTCATGAAATCCTTGTGAATATGGCATTTATTTTATTTTGTACATTTTACAAAGCGTATGCATTTTTTTGGCATTTGTTTTATTTTGTGTTGTACTTGTTACATAGCGTTTCGCATTTTTGTAATGCTTGTGACTTGTGATTGCATTTTGAATTTTTATTTGTTTCACATTTTGAATTTTTATATGTTTCACATTTTGGATTACTTTTTGACATTTTATGTTTTTGACATGCTATTTTGAAAATTTTGACTTTTTTAATTTTGCGTTGTGTTTTACATTCTTGCATCTTCGGCGGAATTACATTCTTGAAAAATTCAAATACAAGTTAGTAAAAGGTATAATTCAATTAGTGAGAAATACCAGCACATTTTAGTAAAGGGTAGAATTATATGAAATTCCTCTTAAAATGTCCAGCATGTTAACATTGTCTCTGTGCACCAAAGAAGTTCGAATTCCTTTTTATCTTGCCAGCGTTTCTCTTCTGTGTGGATTTGTTGGAATCTGTGCTATCACTCTTTCGATTTTAGCCAAAATTGTTCTCTGCTCTTTCGCAATTTCACTGATTATTTCGTACAGTCACATTTTTTTCTCTCCCAGAATTGTATTCCAGCGTCTGTCTAATCTTTCAAGTTCGTTTTGTGTTCTGGGAAAGCCAAATAAATTGTTTTCACTAACTGACCAAATTGTTGGCGGGAACAGCGGAGGGCTTCTGCTTGGATTGTTTCTTCTGCTTCCACGAAATTTTCCAAGAACATAATTTTCCTCAAACCACTGAACTTCAGAATCTCCATATTCTAGTAAAATTGATTTCACTTCTTCAAAAGCAGCTGGAATTTCATCAGATGAAAAAAATACGAGTGCTTGCAAATGTCTGACTTTGAGAGCAAACTCACTGTTTTCCTTATATTCCAAGGCTATGCCAGAGGATGGATATTCCTCAGCACATTTTTTTCCGAGATGAAACCAACAACATTTGTGTGTGCTGCTTCCAAATTCCTTTTTAGCAGCATTATAACGTTAGCTATTTCAAAATCTATTATTATGCGTATATTGTGGTGCAAGCTGAATATCATAGTCTCATGCATAGTCTTGTAAATCCTACAAAAATACTTTATAATAGTATTATATTATTTATACTTGCTGGAAAGTAACCCATAAACTAGTGGGACAAGTCTGTGCATCACTGGATTCGTTTCAACCATAGCATGAATGGAACATAATTGCCTAAAAAGGGTTGGACAAGTTTCAAATGTCCCATCCATAATCCAGAGGGGTGCTTCTTTAAGCTTTCGTAAATTATTCTCTGTTAAAAATAAAATAATTCTTTGATGTCCAAATGCGCTATCTCTGCCAAGAAATTTTGCACCATCTTCTCCTGTAAATTTATTGGGGCATCGATCCGTTCTGAAGTCGTAGGCTCCGCAGGCATGTCTTGGCATGTCTTCTCTTTTTTACAACTTGCCTTAGTGCATCCATATTAGGCATGTAAGCTGCATTTACTGTAGCCATTGACGTTGTCACGGTTTGAATAATTTGTGCAGGAGCTTCGTCCGTATTTCTCGCTCGTTCTTTTATTTGCGCTC
This sequence comes from Macrothele yani, assembly GCA_039090855.1. Classification (NCBI taxonomy): domain Eukaryota; kingdom Metazoa; phylum Arthropoda; class Arachnida; order Araneae; family Macrothelidae; genus Macrothele; species Macrothele yani. The sequence continues at coordinate 99,839,865 of CM077011.1, forward strand.
TTGCAACAGCAACATCACTTTTCTCCGGTCTTGGAGCATGATTATGTGATTTCTCATTGCGCATCCTGTGTTCATCTCCAATAAGAATAGTATTAGCAAAGCCAGTAGAATTTCCATAATTTCTTTCAATACAGTGACAATACCGTAAATCACCTCGCACTCTGTTATGGCAAAATAAATACCCTTTCCATTTCAGCAAATCATTTTCTTTTTGTGAGTTAACTATTTATGTTGCATTCTTCATCTGCATAGTGCCTTCGGAAAACAATGCACTTTCTCTTTCCAAAATATTTAGAATGATATATTTCCACTATTATCACTTGACAACGCACAACAAAGGTTTCAACAAGCACGTTCTCTGTTCTCCAGTCAACTACGAACTAATGAGCAACCATTCAATAAAACACTCAGAATACAGACAATCACGTGAAGCTTGTTCCTCCAGTTAGGGTTTAAGCGAAGTTCAAGATTTTCGTACCTGCGGTCACAAGAAGTGGTTAATTTTAAGGATCGGCATCTTATCTTTTGTTTTTCCAAAACGCAGAGGTACATGTATTTTACAGCTGGGACGCTCCAGGCGGGGTATCAACAGATGCGAAGAACCCGGGAGCCAGGTTCCGGTGGCGGCAGCAGGCGCGGACTGGGCAGCTGTACTCTGGGCCGGTAGGCGTCATGCTAATTCTCCAAAATAAATTCAATTTTTTTGTGTTGCACCATGCGTACGAAGGAAAATTGTTATACTGAAAAGACAATTTGTTTACCCCGTAACATATTAAACGAAACCTACGTCCCTACGTGCCAAATGATCTGTAAGCCAAACACAGTTTTTCATGCAACACCTTCTCCCGACTTTCTAAGTTCAGATCTGTCTCGTTCGACTTATTTCCTGTACCGCCCCTCTCTTTCGCTAATTGCAGTTAATTGCCGTGAAATTGGTGTTTTACGTTGGGGTGTATTGCCGCCTGTCCTGAAGACTATAGTGAAAGCGGTGAACCCCATTGGAAAAGTGTTCCATCAAAAGCAACAGAAATCCAATGCGAGAGCAAAACTTTGTTCGTTGGCATTACATCCAAGCAATTTAGGCGAAGTAGGAAGTGTGTTTTTCTACTACGACACCAGAAGATTGTCGCGAATGCTCAGGCAATTACGATACAGATGTGTCCTTAAGACTTCTCTTTCAAGACGTCCAAAGGCCGGCACTAGGGGATGGGGAGGGATACAGTGCGGATGCTCTTTTTTGTTGCAGTTAGAAATTGTTAAGCTCATTCTTCCTTAAACCTTTGCCTGGTTACCAGTAAGTACTGTCTCATGCCTCAACCATTGCACAGATTTGTTGTTTTTGTTTTCATTCTTTGAGTTAACAGCGGGAAAATATCTGAACTGCGTTGTTTCAGTTGGAAATATTTTTTTTACTTTAGCAACAGGGCTTCACGTATAATTGCAAAATACTTCGATAGAATAAATATACCTTACATAAAGAGTTTGCATGAGAAAATAGATTAATAATAAGGAAAATATTCTAAAACCAAAAAAAGAAATTGCGGAACCGAAAAAGCTAGGTAGAGGAAACAAAAGGCTCTAAGAAAACGTTCATATTTAAAGAAACCTGTAGTCGCTTAATGAGTAAGTGGTATAACTCAATACAAAATCATGTGCTGTATTTGAAGAAAAAATTAGAAGCAAGTAGGCATCGTGACTGTCCCCAGTTTCCTCTTTTCATCCTCTCGACATTACAACTACCACAGAAAAGAAAATAACAAAAACATAACAAAAACACCCATACAAAGTAAAATGCCCAAAACATAAAAAGAAGTAACCACACAAAATGAAATGCCCAAAACATTAAAAAAACTGCAACCACACGAAACAAAATACCCAAAACATGGTAAGAAATTCTGTTGAAAGCACAATGAAGGTATACGATAGGAGAAATATATGTTTTTAAAACTTAACACAAGTGTCAAAACTGAAATAAAAAGAAAGAAAAAAGAAATATTCCAAATTTCATTCTTACTTTAGATATTTTGACCTGTTGACATTTCGTAAATTGTACTTGCACTCGGTCCAAAAATATTACTTACAAGGACTCTTTAGTAACTTTTAATCGCTGTGGTCGTATTTATAAGGTTTGCATAACAAATCAAGTTAATAATGTTGCGCTTTCACTTACCGTCTCCCGCTAAATTAGAGTTTCATGACACAAAATTTGGTGGTTCTGAATTGAAAAATAAAAATTTTAAGAAAATTTTGTATGTGGGGAGGGGGGAGGGGTCTTATCCCCGGGCCTTGATCCGTTCCAAAAACCTTCTACCGTCTAAGTTAGAGTACCATGAGATAATATACAAAATTTGGTGGTTCTAAATTGAAAACTATAGATTTTACGAAAGTTTGTATTTAGGAGGGGTGGTAACCACCCTTGCCCCGACCCGTTCTGAAAACCGTCTACCGTTTAATTTAGAACACCATTATATAGTATACCAAATTTGGTAGCTCTAAATTGAAAACTTTAGTTTTTACGAAAAATATTTTTGGGCGGAGTGACTCTGACCCCGTGCCCGACCCGTTCCAAAAACCGTCTACCGTCTAAGTTAGAGTACCATGAGAGAGTATGCCAAATTTGGTGGTTCTAAATTGAAAACTGTAGATCTTACGCGGCATTTTTATGGGGGGCTTCACCCCGGGCTCCAACTCCTTCCAAAAACGGTCTACTGTCTAAGTTAGAGTACCATGAGATAGTATACCAAATTTGGTGGTTCTAAATTGAAAACTGTAGATTTTACGAAAAGGTTTTTATTCGGAGGGGTGGTCTGACCCCCGGGCTCCAACCCATTCCAAAACCCGTCTGGCGTCTAAGTTAGAGTACCATGAGATAGTATATCAGATTTGGTGGTTCTAAATTGAAAACTGCACCGTCTGAATATATTCTCATCGGCGGAGATTTCAATTGTACGTTGTTGCCGGCCCTTGACCGCAATTCAACCGTTGGAGAATACCGCAGACAACGTGTATTACAGATTTCCCAGCTAGTTGATGATTTTCAATTGGTTGATACGTTCCGGCATCTACACCCGTCGGAAATCTCTTTTACCTGGCGCTCTTCCATTCATGGCAGCACTACGGCAGCACGGTTGGATAAATTTTATGTTTCGACTGCTCTTCTCCCGTCGATCGCAGCTGCTGCCCATCATCCTTCCGCCGCTTCAGACCACAGTATTGTCAGTCTGTCGGTGTGTGTTTCGCCTTCACCTTCAAGGACTCAGCGAGTATGGACTTTTCCGGACTCGCTCCTGGATGATCAACAATTTTGTGTTGCTGTGCGTGAGTTCCTCCGAAGTCGTCAGCCCCTTCTTGATACTACGTCCGACGCGATGCAACTTTGGCTCAGTGTCAAACATGACTTGGTCCTTTTTGTACGGCGCTACTCCCATGCCTCTCGGAATGAGAGCGATATGAAAATTGCGAATCTACGTGCTCTATTGTCGATGCTCTCTCTTGATGATCCGCAATACCCCGGCTATCTGGCAGATCTCCACGCTTTGCTTCTTCCTCGCGCATCCGATGCAGCCTGCAGGATGAATTTCTTGCATCTCTCCCCTACAGCTGATTCTCACGATTACTTAACCGCCTTGGAATATCAACATCGTTCTGCTACATCTTTGCGTCATCTTCGCCTCCAGGATGGTTCCATCACTTCGAACCCATCGAAGCTATGCACTTTCACCAGACAGTATTTTATCGCCAAGTACAGTGCGGTAACGCAGTCTTCATCCTCATTAGCTTCTCCTCTTCCCTCCTCTCTTCCTCAGGTCCCCTCTACTTTATCTACTTCTTTACTCTCTCCTTTCTCTCTTCGCGAACTCCGCGAGGCGTTCGCTACTCTCAATCCTCATGCCGCTCCTGGACCTGACGGCCTTCCTCTGTCCTTTTATCGTGCCTTTCTACCATGCCTTCTGCCTTTTCTGTCTGCGTGTTTCTCGTCTGCTTTTTCCTCTCCTGCGTTACCGCCCGACTTTACTTTGGCACACACCATCCTCCTTCCTAAGAAGGGTGACCTCTTGGATCTTGGAAACTGGCGCCCTATCTCCATCCTAAACACTGACTATAAGTTCTATACAAAACTCTTATCCCGTCGCCTTAATTCTGTTCTCTCTTTCGTTATTTCTCCTGACCAGACATACACTGTGCCTGGTCGGACTATTTCCACTAACGTTTCTCTTCTCCTTCATCTTCACTTCCTCGCTCGCTCTTTTTCTGAACCTCTTGCCTTTCTCAATCTGGATCAAAAGTCCGCTTTTGATAACGTTTCTCATTTTTATCTCTCTGCTGTCCATTCACAATTTGGCTTTCCTCCTACCTTTTCTTCCGCACTCTTGGCCCTTTATCAGGGCGCCAGTTTCCATGTTCGAGCGGCCACATTTCTAACCGCTCCAATTCCGTTTAAGCGAGGCATCCGGCAAGGATGTCCGCTCTCCGGCCAGCTCTTCGCTCTCGCTTTTGAGCCTTTCCTGTTAGCAGCCCGAAGATCACTCCTGGATGTCCTACCGCCGAGAGTGGCTAGTATTCGTCATCATCGAATAATTTTCACCGCCTATGCTGATGATGTGACCTTTTGCGTCCGGGATGAATCTCAATTTGATCGCCTGTATTCTGTATATCAACAGTATGTTGCATTATCTGGAGCAGCGCTGAATGCCACTAAAAGTACTGGCTTATGGTGCGGGGCATGGGCTGCCCGCACCGATGCTCCTTGGGGTGCGCAGTGGACAGCCACTACACAGAAGATCCTCGGTGCGTATGTCGGATTGCCCTTGGCTTCTGCATCTGCCACCTGGACTGCTCTTCTTCCCCGGATACAACGGACTGCTGCCTACTGGAGTAAGGCCCGCCCTTTCACATCGTTCCTTCAACGAGCAGCCGTTGTTCGTCGACAACTTATCTCTCTATGCGAATACTCTTGGATGTCGACGGTTGTGCCCGTGTCACAAATGATGACCATCACTCGCCTCTCAACTTCCGTCATCTGGTCTTCACATCACTGGGTTAAACCTGCCACGCTTCATCTGCCAGCCTCTTTGGGTGGCATCCAGCTTCCTGATCCAGCTTTCCTTTATAAAACACATCGCATTATTCATTTCATTCGCCTTGCCACTTCAACTGTTCCGTCCCTTACCACTACCTTGAATGTTCTAGCTTCTTTCCGTGACCCATCTTTCACCTTCCTACTGTTTCTGAAGATGGATGCATACTCTCTTCTCCCGTCCCACCTCCCTCCTGTCCTGCGAGAGGGCCTTTCTCTCTTTCGTTCGCTTCCTCTTCTCCGTTCATTTCCTTCTTCAACTCTTGATCTCCTAGATGAACCTCTCTTCTTCTCTTCTCTTATTCACCCTCCTAACCTCCCTTACTTTTACTTTCCTCATTGGATCCGCTCTGGTGTGATAACTGTCCGTTCTCTCGTAACTTCTGATCTAACCTGGAGACCTCTTTCTTCCCTGTTTCTATCTCCAACCATTACTCTTGCTAACGAATATCTTCTTCTTCGCACAGCGCTTTGGAGCCTCTTTCCACTCCTCGCTTCAACTGATGGTCTCTTCTCGGTCCCCTCTGCTCCTCTTTCCCTACCGTTCTTTCTCCTCATTCGTAGCTCCCCGGTTCTAGTTACTTCTCTCTCCTCCTCTTCTCTTTATTGGCTTCTTCTTTCCCCTCCCGCACTTCCACTTTCTGTTCATTCTGCTCCTCCTTCTCTTCTCCCCGCCATCTGGACAGCATCTACCTCTGCCCTTTCCTCCCCTCTTGAACTCAATGTCCATTGGCAATTTCTTCACCTTCGTCTCCCCGCCCCATCAGTACTGTTTCGCATGACCCTTCTCACCTCTCCGCAGTGCTCCTTTTGCCCTGAAGTCAGCGACGTCCAACATCAATACCTATTCTGCCCCGTTCTCCTGCCAGTCCTAAACACAGCATTTCGTCTTGCTGATCGAATTTGTGCTCGATCGTTACCATTTCTTGCATATGCTTGGCTACTCCAAACTAAGCATTCACCTACTCACTTGCCTCCTGTGTGCCGTTATATTTTTCTTCTTGTGAAGTTCACTGTCTATGCTTTCCATCTTCAACAACGCTTTCCCGCTCTTATTCCACCTAATCAGGAGGCAAGTGCTATCATTCGGAGACGCTTCCTAGCACGGTTAACCACTCACCTCCAAATGGAGCACTCTCGTGCTGCCTCAACAAACACCGATAGCGTTTTTCAATCCACTTGGGCCCAATCGGCTGGGTGGTTCCATATCCACAATTTGCAGTTACATCTCAACCTATAAGTGGGATTTTTGTTGTCGCCCACGTTCACTGTAACAAATCATGTTTTTACGTATTAATTTTGGTGCTTCGCTATTTGTGATTTTTCTGTTTTAATGTGCCATTGAAGATAGCTCACCATGTTTCCCATGTTCTCTTCGATAATGTTGGGTTTTATGATGTTGTATATAATTCTTATAATATAATATAATGTAACAAGATGCCCTTCTGAGTACATTTAGCGTTATTTCCCCTTGTCACTGAATACTTCTGTACATATGTTGTAAATTTTGAATGTAGCATCACTGTTGCATTTCTGTGAATTAGAACCTAATGTTTAATCTTTAGAATGGTAGTTAATTGGAATTTGTGCATAGTATAGAATCATGTCTTGCCCTGTCTACAATACTGTAGGTAAACATTTTCGTTTGTATCGCTCGTGCTTTATTGTCTGCGTCTCCTTCGCCCTACAAGGCGAAATAATTTTTTTTTTATGATTTTAACAATATTTTGTTTTACGTTTCACTGGAACTTTCGAGCTGATGTATATACCGCTGTATTTATTGGCAGAATTCCATTGTCATGTACATAGAAATGTTATTTTACTGCAGAATAAAGGCAATTTTGAAATGTAGTTTTTAAGAAAATTTTGTATGTGGGGGCTCTGACACCCGGGCCTTGATCCGTTCCAAAAACGGTCTACTGTCTAAGTTAGAGTACCATGAGATAGTATACCAAATTTGGTGGTTCTAAATTGAAAACTGTAGATTTTACAAAAAAAAAATTATTCGGAGGGGGGTCTGACCCCCGGGCTCCAACCCCTTCCAAAAACCGTCTAGCGTCTAAGTTAGAGTACCATGAGATAGTATACCAAATTTGGTGGTTCTAAGATGAAAACTGTAGTTTTTAAGAAAATTTTATATGTGGGGGGCTCTGACCCCCGGGCCTTGACCCGTTCCAAAAACGGTCTGCCGTCTAAGTTAGAGTACCATAAGATAGTATACCAAATTTGGTGGCTCTAAGATGAAAACTGTAGATTTTACGAAACTTTTATGAAGGGGGTCTGACCCCCGGGCTCCAACCCCTTCCAAAAACCGTCTAGCTTCTAAGTTAGAGTACCATGAGATAGTATACCAAATTTGGTGGTTCTAAATTGAAAACTGTAGATTTTACGAAAAAGTTTTTATTCGGGGGGGTCTTACACCCCGGGCTCCAACCCCTTCCAAAAAGCGTCTAGCGTCTAAGTTAGAGTACCATGAGATAGTATACCAGATTAGGTGGTTCTGAATTGAAAACTGTAGTTTTTAAGAAAATTTTGTATGTGGGGGGCTCTGACCCCGATCCTTGACCCGTTCCAAAAACGGTCTGCGGACTAAGTTAGAGTACCATAAGATAGTATACCAAATTTGGTGGTTCTTAGATAAAAACTGTAGATTTTACGAAATTTTTATGAGGGGGGGGCGACCCCGCGGGCTCCAACCCCTTCCAAAAACCGTCTAGCGTCTAAGTTAGAGTACCATGAGATAGTATACCAAATTTGGTGGTTCTAAATTGAAAACTGTAGATTTTACGAAAAAGTTTTTATTCGGGGGTCTGACCCCCGGGCTCCAACCCCTTCCAAAAACCGTCTAGCGTCTAAGTTAGAGTACCATGAGATAGTATACCAGATTAGGTGGTTCTGAATTGAAAACCGTAGTTTTTAAAAAAATTTGTATGTGGGGGACTCTGAACCCCCCCCCTGGCCCTTGACCCGTTCCAAAAACGGTCTGCCGACTAAGTTAGAGTACCATAAGATAGTATACCAAATTTGGTGGTTCTGAGATAAAAACTGTAGATTTTACGAAAATTTTTATGAGGGGGGGGCCGACCCCGGGCTCCAACCCCTTCTAAAAACCGTCTAGCGTCTAAGTTAGAGTACCATGAGATAGTATACCAAATTTGGTGGTTCTAAGATGAAAACTGTAGATTTTACGAAATTTTTTATGAGGGGGGGCTCCGAACCCGCGGGCACCAACCCCTACCAAAAACCGTCTAGCGTCTAAGTTAGAGTTTCATGATACCAAATTTGATGGTTCTGAAATGAAAACTAGATTTTACCAAAATTCTGTATGTACGGGGGGGGGGGGCTCTGACTCCCCGGGCCTTGACCCGTTCCAAAAACTGACAACCGTCTAAGTTAGAGTACTATGAGATAGGATACCTGATTTGGTGGTTCTGAATTGAAAACTGTGGATCTTACGAATATTTTGGGTATGAGGGCTCTGACCAACCGGGCCCCTGACCCGTTCCAAAAACCGTCTACCGTCTAAGTTAGAGTACCATGAGATAATATACCAAATTTGGTAGTTCTAAATTGAAAACTATATTTTACGGCAATTCTGTAGGGGGCCCTAACCCCCCCCCCTCTCCAACCGCTTCCCAAAACCGTCTACAGTCTAAGTTAGAATACCACGAGATAGTATACCAGATTTGGTGGTTCTGAATTGAAAACTGTAGATTTTACGAAAATTTTGTATATGGGGGCTCTGTCCAACCGGTCCCAGCCCCGTTCCAAAAACCGTTTACCGTCTAATATTTTTAGTGCCATAGAAAAACGTAATATTCCTATCCTGTCTGCGTGGCCAAACTTTATAAATTTGATCAGGGAGCAAAGACGTTCGAAATCGTACGTTTTCCTGCATTCGTTTTGTATGTAACCAAAATCTGTAAACGCGACGAATTGACGTAGTCGACGAATTGACGCGCGACGAATTGTCGTAGTCGACGAATTGACGCGCGACGAATTGACGCAGGCGACGAATTGACGTAGTCGACGAATTGACGCAGGCGACGAATTGACGTGACACCTCACAACATACGTACTGTATTTACATTATGAGATGATGGTTTGGTAAAAATCGGCAATTCCCGTTTGCTTTCTGTTTTTAGTATTTAGCTCAAGCACAGCTTACAAGGGAAGGTTCTGGGTGGGAATACTCGAAAACAGACGAAACCCGTCTCACCCTACTAATTCGATGGTGCTGAGTCTCTTGGTGATAATCGTTCTCGTGTCAAGTCAATCGTTTGGTCTGCAGCGCTATCTAAAGTTCAAAAGTTCAAGGACACTTTGTGCTTATTTTGAATGAATGTAACAAGTCTGCTCCTCCATTTTGTTGTTTTGTAAAGTGCAGATGCTGTTACACATGTATATAATTCATAAAATTTATATTATGACAAATATTAATATTTTGTACATTTTGCAGGAAAATGGACTACACGTGGGCTGTTAATCTCTGGAATGTTGTTCAACTTTTACATCAAAAGTTACGTCGAAAATTTAAAGATTTTCAGATACCTGGTGTTGAAGATGAATTATTTGCCAATTTACTTGAAATTCTAATAATCAAAAAGTATGAAAAGGACCTTATTAGTTACGAAGAAACCACATTGGACTTTCGCGAAAATATATTTGAGTGTACAGAATATATGGAGAATGACAACGAGGAAAGTGGACAGCCAGACCAAGAAAGCCCATCGACAGATACTAGTGAATATGAAGTATCACCATAAAAGAAGTCACGAAGAACAAGCATTCTTCAAGTAATTCCTGAAGAGGTGATGGAGAAAATCTGCGATGCTCATCACGAGAAGAAAATGTCCTACGACAATTTGTGTAGGAGATGGAAAAGTGTTGGCTCTAAAATAAATGTCGCCACCATTCTAGCTTATGTTGCAGCAAAACGGAGAGCAGCTTGTCAAAGCGATGTCTTCGGTGTCAATTATGCTGATGAAATAGAGGCAATAAAAAAGTGCACACTAGCAAGATTCAGGGAAGCTCGAGATTATGGTACACCTATTCATTATGGGCATTTGCAGAATTTCGCATTACAATCAGACAGGAATGTTGGGCTGACCAATTTCAAAGCATCAAAGAAATTCATTCATGTGTTTAAAAAATAACATGGAATAGTGTTTCGCACTGTCACATTTTTGATGCAAACAGATGTACGAGAAGAAGCTCATATAAAGACAATCGCAAAAGAATTTGTCAGTGGTGTGAATGAATTTAAAGTGTCAGCATCATTAGAGTCAAGTAAAATTTGATTTGGAATACGGACCAAAGGGGCTTTATCTACGTGGGGTACCTTTTCTTCCGAGGGAGAAAAGGCAACTTTATCTACTGTCCAATCCCTTAATAAGACTACCCACAGCTATTCAATTGATGTTGCTATGTCTATGTGTGGAAAACTAGCGACAAAATTATATATATGCTTCCAAGAACCTGGAGGAAAATTGGGTCCGAGGTTGCAAAAGGGTGACGATGAGCTGTACTAATCACTCGGAAACATAGTTGTGGATGCAAGTAAAAGGGGTAAAATCGAAAAGACACATTCCTTCAGGTTTCTTTCCCACGTTTTGGATGTTGATATTAAAGATAAGTCACTGTTACTGTTAGATTCTTCGGGTGGTCACAAAGATGAAAAGGTTTTGCACGATGCATTTCCTGATAACAAAAACATCACTCTAAAGATTATACCACCAAAAACAACATGTTATGTTCAGCCCCTGGATGTGTACTTCTTCCGTCAGTACAAAGTTTATTTCGGAAGATTGGTAGACTTTGTGAGACATCGACTAGATCAGAACCAACACAAGCTCTGTGACAGACGCTTCAACATAGAGCTGGATTCCATCATTTGTAACCAATTATGTTCACCAGTATCCCAACCTATGCTTATACACTATCTACCAACAAGTAATTGGACACTTGTGATAGCAAAGGGAAACGAAGTTTATTCACCTTCAATAGTTGGTGGAGAATCCACGAGCGGCGATTACAGCTACAACCTTCCGGGGCATACTCTCAACCAGGCGTTGTACGACGGCTAGCGGTATTTTCTTCCACTCGGCTTAGAGATAACAGGTCAGTTCCTTCACCGATTTCGGACGGTGGGGCATCTCCTTAAGTCGGCGCTCCAACTCGTCCCAGAGGTGCTCGATAGGGTTAAGGTCCAGCCTCTGCGAAGGCCAGTCCATTCAATTAACCCCATTGTCACCATACCAAGCCATGGTGGACCTCGCAACATGACAGGTGGCATTGTCATCCTGAAAGTAACATGGGTCCACCCCGTAAAACTGCCACAGCGTAGGAAGCGCATGGTCATCCAAAATGGTGCAGTAGGTCTTGGCGTTTAGTCTACCAGGAATTGCGACCAAGGATCCCGTGCCATACCAGGAGAAAGATCCCCATAGCATAATTCCACGGCCGCCGAACTTCACAGTTGGCAAAATACATTCCGGCAGGAGGCGTTCTCCAGGCAGACGCCAAACTCAGACCCTGCCATCCGAACAGTAGAGGTTGAACCTTGATTCCTCGCTCCAGAGAACCGGTTTCCACTGTTCAACGTTTCACTGTCGACGTTTTTTGCACAACGTTAGCCGAGCAGCGCTATTGGACTTGGAGATCAAAGGCTTGTAGGTGGCAGCACGTCCATGATAACCGAGCAGATGGGATTCCTTACGGATGGTATTCATCGAAAGAACCCTCCCGGATGCCTGTTGAAACTCCTCGCGGATAAGGCCCACCGATTTGGTGCGGTTCTTCCGAAATTCTCTGGCCAACACCAATCGGTCTGTAACTTCCAGTTTTGTGGGTCTGCCGGGTCGTGGCACATTCCGACAGTCACCTCTCATCTTCCACTAGCCAATCACGTAGGCCACTGACGATTTTGGGTACTTCAACTCGCTGGATATGTCGCGTGTGGATCGACCATTTCTGTGATACCCGACGATTACACCTTTCTCGAAATCGGAGAGCTCCGAACTGCGTGGCATCTTGTATGCGACTGGTTTCGTTGTTGTTGTTTCCCACACGATATTTAACGGCGGCGGTCGTGACGTGTATCAGGACCGCAGATATCGTCGATTGCAGGGGTATCCAATTACTTGTTGGTAGATAGTGTATATGCATGGCAAGCAGCTGGCTATTGAAACGGGAGAGAAGATTTTATTCAAAAATGTAATAGAAGTTGCCTTTGAATGTAGAATGCTCGCATACCAATGGAAAGACACTGATGATAGTGAATGTGAAAACCTTGCAATTGAAACTGGTTCCCATTGCTCACTTTCCTACTGTTTTGATCATTTTGTTAACATTCCTTACCTACATATTTAGAAATATATGATATTTATGTACTTGTTTCATTATTTATTCATGTTTGTGTCCGTTAAGAACGTTTTTGCACTTGCATTGCCCTTAAAAGCAACCCAAGTGTCCTTGAACTTTTGAAATTTAGATGGCGCTGCAGACCAAACGGTTGACTTGACACGGGAACGTGTCAAGTCACCGAGAGACTCAACGCCATCGAATTAGTAGGGTGAGCCGGATTTCGTCTGTTTCTCAGTGTTCCCACCCAGAACCTTCCCTTGTTTGTCAATAATTGATAGTCTTTGCAACTGATTTTACAGTCACTGCTTTTACAGAGTTTTTAAACTTTTGCAAGTGTTTTTAAAGTCTGAGAAATGCGGCACTGCCCCAACTGGGCGTTAGGTACTTTTGACACATTCTGGAGCGGAAGAACCGGCTTACGGCAACGTGGTCGTCAGATTCTGCTGATGAATGTGGCAAGAGAGGGAATAACCTATTTAAGATAACGAAATCGTGTGAATGGAAAAACGTATAAACACGGGGAAAATATAAGAGTATCATCAAGACTTCAGGAAAACGTTGCTCGAAACGAAAAAACGTAAAACGCATGGACGTACAATCGGGGTTTCACTGTATTACAACATTTACAGGACAAATGCAAATGAACACGAGAGATAAGTGCCTGCAATGGCATTTCCATATTAATGAGCAAAATGGTGTTCAATATGTAAATTGAGTTGTTTATTTGGGGAAAGGGGTCAAAGAGAACAACAAGACAATTTACATAGCATTGCGTTTTCCAGTCTATTCGCCTGCAATGCCTTTGTTATGACCATTCTCCGAGATGCTCCGTGTTCGAATCCCGGTACCATCTCGGAGAATGGTCATAACAAAAGCTTTGCAGGTGAATAGACTGGAAACCGCAAAAAAAAAAAAAAAGAAACAAAAAAAAGAAAGAAAGAACGGTAATGTCTCCACCGTGAACATCTCGATGGGCTATAGCAGTCACCCGTTCATAATTTACGATTACTGGTTTCAGGAAAGGGAGAAAGCCAGCACCGTAGGACAAACACAACATCCATGCCGCACCGGGATTCAAACCTGGACCATATCGCATAATGGTCATAACAAAGACATTGGACGAAGGTAGACTGGAAAACGCAATGCGAGCGGTTCTGAAACGACGGAAACCAATTGAACATGCAGCGTTATTTATGAATGGGATGAGTTGGCAGTGAACAGGTGCCTATTGAAAGCAAGAATGTTTTATTCAATTCATAATGTACTACAGAAATTACGTAGAAAGAATGTTCGCACTCTAGAACTTCCTAGATCAGATTATAAATTGCAAGTGCCCATATCCGAGGAAAAACAAACATGCAGGAAAATACTAGGCTATGTCGCGGACGGCCATAAACAAGGAGCTGATAAATAAAAACAGAAGAAAAAAAAACTACCAAACAGGAAAATTTCGTGTCACATAGACTTAAAGATAAATCAAAATCTTGAAGATTTAGAACTGGAAGACTGCCGCCAAATACGTCCACACACTAGTTACTTCTATGTATGCCGGAAGTGACATACCCTTTGCCAGTTTATTCTCCTCCAGTATCTTTGGGTCATAAGTCAGTACTTAGATCACTGCACCAGCGGGACAGAGTAAGGTGAGTTACGTACGTGTTAAAGCCAACACGAAAAGAAAAAGGCATGTATCATTGATAGCTTTTGTAAGAAGCATGCCGTTGACTGAAAGTGCTTTCTTTGTTTCATACATGTGTATCTGATGCTGTACGGTTGCTAGCCATAGAACGAGTAGAAGTAGGCTTCCCTCAGGCCTAAATCGCAAGGACTTGATTATCAACCCATCTGAGGTTTCACTGTCATTGAAGCAATTCAACAACATCGGTGGTTTGTTGCAGAGGTCTGGGCAAGGACGTCCAAGGTATACTCCGTAAGGACCATTATGTCGTTTTAACCACACAGCTTCGTGAATCTTATACCAACTAGACAATTGCCTTGGCAGCGCTCCGCTGCAGCTGGGGCTACGGTATCATGACAAATAATGTATCGAATGCTTAATATGATTCGCCTATATGTCAGATGACCCATGGTTTTGTCCCGCCAACCACATCTTACAGGAGAGCTCGCTTGAATTGTTGCAGGCGACATCGTTCCAGGAGCCCAGACGAATGAGCCGGTGTTCTGCTCACGGGCGAGTCCAGATTCAGACTACAAACAGATTCACGCCGGTATTTAATCTGGAAGGAACAGGGCAACAGTATTTGCTCTGCTAACGTCCGCGAGAACAAGACATTTTCATTGTGGTCTGCTCGTGTGAAGTAGACAAAATTTTTAAACAACAGACAAATACGAGGGTGAATCAAAAAGTAAGGTCAATGCTCTCATTACGTAGGCAACCAGAGCTGCGGCAGATTGCTATTTGGGGAGGGGAGGGCACATGAATTTGACATGTGGCGGATGCAATCGCTAATCTTCTAACCGCAGTTACCTAACAGTTGTAACGGAGTAAATACGGCCGCTCGCTTGTCGGAATGCTCCATCGTCAAGCAGCCAAACGTAGTGCGATTTTTCTGAGCAGAGGGTGTGCAACCATTTGAAATTCATCATACGATGCTTGCTGAATATGTGAAGGATTAGTGTATGAACCAGAAACATGTGTACAAGTAGATAGAAAAGTTTTAAGCCGGTAGAACGAAGATGTTTGATGAAGTTCGTCCCAGCCGGCCGTTGACATATCTCCCAAAGCAACATTTTGATCGCATCGATGCGTTCATTAAAAAGAAGATCGTCTGGTTCCTGAAATCGCAAAAGGGTAAACATGTTTCTGCATTCATAATAATGCATGACGATCTCGAATATATTTCTTCATTCACAATCTTTCTGCAATCTCGAATATGTTTCTGCATTAACAATAATGCATGACAATCTCGGATATCAAAGTGTGTGGTGAATAGAAGCCAGGGCAGTTGTCTGATGAGCACAAGCAACAGCACTTGGAAATTGACAGAATTTGTTTGCAGCGGTATGAGTCAGATCCCAGTATTCTGGTGGGGATCGTAACTGAGTTCGAAACATGGGTCCATCATTATGACACCGAGAGCAAAAGCTAAAGTATGTAGTGGAAACATTCGAGCTACCATGCAAAAAAAGAGTTCAAAGTTTTCTCTTCTGCACGAAATTTAATGCTCACACTCTCTTCTGGCATGAAAAGACCCGTCGTTGGACACTATCAAGCACAGGGTGATACAATTAACAGTCGGTCGTATTGTGACATGTTGAAAGACGAATTGAAACCAGCAATTCGGACAAAACGACGGGGAATGTGATCCAAAAAAGGGCTTTTGGTGCCCGACAACAACGTCCACATATGGCATTGGCTAGTCAACAAATGATTACGGAGTTGAAGTTCTTACCACATCGTGCTTAGAGCACTGATCTGGCTTTCACGTCTTCGGGCCTCTGAAAGACGCTTTGCGAGGCCGCCGATTTGAAAGTGATGTCCAGATAGAAGAGAGTGTGCATTCATGGCTGCAGGAACAACCCAAAACGCTCTACTCTGCAGGAATACAAAAACTTGTAGACAGATATAAAATATGCGTTGAACGACAGGGGAACTGTGTTGAGAAATAAGGTAATTGATATCGGTATGCCTCTTAGTTTCTTTAATATACGACAACATTGACCTGACTTTTTGATTTAACCTCCTATATATATATTTGGGGATGTAAGGTCAAGTGATGCGTAACATCACAGCATCTCCTTGACAAATGTCAACCCCACCTTCTCGTGGTGCATCCTGTTCCCACTAAAGGGGCTCTGACGACCGCCAATAGCGGTATAACTATACCATCGGGATCTGAGGAAATGCTATCCCACACTCACCAACCAGCTTGGCCAGCGTGGTGAGTTATGGCCAAACCCCACCAAAATGACTTCACAACTTAAATCTTGGCCCTCAGTCTCCGGCAGCTGGAATGTACCTGACCAAGGCAGCGGCCAGTGCGACATGAAGGCGGAGGCTGCTAAGAATCCCCGGAGGACCGGACTAGGCTGCCATCTGATGCTGATCTTGGCTACGTATGATGGACGCTCCCTATCTTCTGATTCAAGACTTCTTGAATTGGAAAATAACTACAAAGGATCAAGTGGGGCATCGTCGGGCTAAGTGAGGTAAGCAGAAAAGGAGAAGATCTCATTGAACTGAAAAGTGGACATCTCTTGTACTATCGTGGGACAGATACTGGCTGAACTAGTGGTGTTGGATTTATAATAAACAATAAACTGAAGGATATAGTTGTAGAAGTTGAAAATTTCTCTGACAGAGCTGCACGACTCGTTATACAACTCTCGAGAAGATACCAGGCTCAGATTATTCAAACTTATCCACCAACCACAAGTCATCCTGAAGAAGAAATTGAAGAATTTTATGAGGAAATTCGTCATCTAAATAATAAAGGTAAGCAGCACTTGAAGATAATTATGGGAGATTTCAATGCAAAAATAGGGCAACGACAACAGAATGAAGTTTCAGTAGGTAAATTTGGTCACGGCAACAGAAACCAGCGTGGAAATACTCTCGTTGAGTTTGCAGAGGCAGAAGGGTTTTTCATCTTGAACTCCTTTTCAAGAAAAAGCCACACAGGAAATGGACATGGAGACATCCAAATGGGACGACAAGTGAAATTTATTTTATTAGGTGTAACAAAAAATTCGTCATAGAATACTGCAGTGTGCTAAACAAGTTCAACACAAGGAGTGACCATAGATTGGTGCGATGTAAGATGCACCTCAACACTAAACTCGAACGTGGCAAGCTCATAAGACGAACAAAATGTATTGACATAACCAACCTTAAAAAACACCGTAATACCTTCAAGTTGGAACTGAAGAACATATTCTATGCATTAGAAGGCCTAACATCAGAAGAAGTGGATATTTCTGAAGTTAACAGAAAAGTAACCAAAGCTCTTATGGAAACAGCAACAAAATTAGCTGGGTCTAAGAACAAGTTGCATGTGAACAAATTATCAGGAAAAACCAAAATGTTGATGCAAAAAAGAAAAGAGATGACGACAACTAAAGAAGATGTGACTTCCAAAGTGGAATATATAGAGCTATGTAAGACAGTACAAAAACGTATCACTGAAGGCGTGAGGAAATTCAACTGTGAATCAGTGAGGAAAGCGATTGAAAACAACCAAAGCCTAAAGATAACAAAGGGACATCTCAGTAAGGGAAGAAAGCAGATTATGGCACTGAGAAAAGAAGATGGTTCTGTAACAAGAAATAGAGGCGTAATCTTGACAAGAGTGAAAGATTTCTACTCCAAACTATATGAAAGGGATGATACATGTACTCCAGACATCATGAAAGGTACCAGTACCAATGTTCTTCCAGTCCTCCCAGCAGAAGTTGCACATGCAATCAAGAACATGAAGCGGGGAAAAGCTCCAGGAGAAGATGGAATTACTGTAGACACCATACAAGAAGCAAGTGGAGAAATAGAAACAGTACTCGCCCAAATTTTTACTCGATGCCTTAATGAAGGGAAGATTCTTGAGGATTGGAATAACGCTACAATGATCCTGCTACATAAAAAGGGTGACATTTAGGATCTCAGGAACTACAGACCTATCAGCCTACTTTCAGTGGTTTATAAAATCTTCACTAAAGTTCTTTCACACCGTTTGAAGTTAACACTAGACATGGCTCAACCGAGAAAACAAGCTGGATTCAGGAGTGGCTACAGCACAATAGATCATATCTACGTACTGAGAGAACTAATTGAAAGAACGATGGAATATGAACTTCCATTGTGCATGGCTTTCGTCGATTATGAAAAAGCCGTTGATTCGGTGAAACCATCAGCAGTTACAATGGCTTTCACATCCTGTGGTATTGAAGATTAATACATTAATATTATTAATAACTTCTATGGAAATGCAAGTGCAAAGATTTGGCCGTTTGAAAATACAACACACATAAAATTGGAAAGGGAGTGAGACAAGGTGACACCATATCTCTGAAGCTCTTTAATGCCATATTGGTAAATGTCTTTCAATCACTGAACTGGGAAAACAAAGGGATAAAGATTAATGGAGATTATCTAACCCAACTTCGTTTTGCCGATGACATAGTCATTTTTTCAACTACCCCATCAGAGCTGCAGAGTATGATCTAGGAACTTGCTGACAAGAGTTAAGAAGTGGGATTAAAAATGAACTTTCAGAAGACAAAATTGATGTTGAATGCTTTTACAAGAAATGAAGATTTATCGATTGATGGAGAAAAGCTGGAGATAACAGACACGTACGTTTATCTTGGACAGCAGATATCAAGTGAGGGTCTCATTGATGAAGAAATTAATCGGTGTACAAAACTTGCCTGGAGAGCTTTTGGAAGAAACAGCATAATTTTCAAGAGCAATATGCCTTTATGTCTTAAAAGAAAAGTGTTTGATCAATGCATCCTTCCAGTGCTTACGTATAGTGCAGAGACGTGGACTTTAACTAAGAGACATACAAAGGCTGCAGACAACTCAAAGTAGCATGGAGAGGTGCATGTTTCGTGTAACCAGGAGAGATAAGAAGAGGAACTCGTGGATCAGAAAAATGACAAAGGTGGACTACATCATGATCAGAGTTAAATCCCTGAAATGGCAATGGGCTGGACATACTGCCAGAAGGACAGACCATAGATGGACAGCCGAAATTTTAGATTGGAGACAGGAAAAGACCCAGAAGAAAACCACATGGGACAGGAAAAGACCCAGAAGAAAACCACATGGGAGATGTGTGGATGAAATTCGAAAGTATGCGGGAGTGACATTTAGGAGACTGGCACAAGACAGACCGTTGTGGAGGAAACTTGGGGAGACCTTCATCCAGCAGTGGATTGATAATGGTTGACAATGATGATGATGATGATGATTTATATTTGGGCATACAAGGTCACAGACGCATTTTATGTTCAGTGGCCGTAATCCACTCCACGTGTTCGCAGGAGGCACTGTGAATGATAACGTTATAAGAGATCCTGAAGCCCTATTGTAGACTTTTTCAGGAAACTGTGGGTTCTCAGTTTCTTTTAATGGATGATTGTGCTCGTCCACGCAGGGCTCAATTTCTCAATTATTTCCAACAGAGAGAGAGGGTATTTGGCGTATGGACTGTCCATCCAAGTATCCAGACTTGAACCCTAAAAAAGCATACCTGTGATGCTCTGGGAAGACACATTGAGGCTCGTTTCCCACCTAGATCTTTTCTCGAGTAAGCGCGCTGAGCTGTTTCATTTAGGCAAACCAGCTCTTCGAGCATAAAGCAGCGTCCGACTGAGGGCCCGAATGGGCAAAAGGAGTGATATGAGCGAAACTGAACCTAGCGTGTCACTTGGCTCCAGGAGTGTCTGTTCGGGCATACGCTAATCTGCTGTCCTTGGGATTTTCACAAGCAACCATAAATATAATTAACCGTGAATGACGCCATTCAAAGATCTTTCAGCCATCGGTGATCATGTGGACGAAAACAGCTGGTACAAAGGAGACTAGCGAGAATCGCGCAAGCTGACGAGCACACCACAACCGAATAAATCCCTGAATAATTGACACTGATATGTCACGAGTCAGTTTTGAAAGCGCTGTGTATCGTACTATGGTGGCAATGGGCTGTAACAGCAGTCAGGTGCCAGTGCTGTCAGCGCAGATTACAAAATCTTACCTAGAGCGGACGCGGATGCATCGACCCTGGACCGTTGAGGAAGGAAAAAGCTTCTTCTAGACGAATAAATCCAGGGTCTTTTTGCATCATGCAGATGGCACAATCCCAATTTGACAGAAGAAACATCAGGCCCTGGAGCAATCATCTCAGGTGTAACCGGTACAACCAAGGTTTTCAAATACTTTCCCGTCACGCATTGAGCTACCTGATACCGATTGAAGGATATCTGAATGCAATGGAGTATTGAATATCGTTCCCGGCAAAATTCATCCCTTCGTGGCTATGATTTATCTTCAAGTAGGTGGACACGTCCAGCAGAATGACTCATCAATTTACAAGGCTCGTATCATCAGCAAATGGTTCCGAGGACATGTAAACGGATTTTCCTTACTTCGGTGGCCTACACAGCTCCTGCCGTGAACCCGATCGAGCACCTGTGCGATGAGGTGGCATGGGTTGTTCGCTGAGAGACTGTGCCGCCATAAAATATTGAAGAACTGTTATTTTTTTTAGGGTTTAACGATCACCGTGTGCATTTCCTTGGGCTATAAGCAGTCACTCGTCCTTAATTATAGGCAACTGGTTCCAGGGAAGGGAGAGAGCCAGTGCGGTAAGGCAAACACAACATCCACGCTTCACCAGGATTTGAACCTGCACCCATCTCAGACGAATGGTCAGAAGCCAGAGATGAAACCACTGCGCCACCGTGGCAGCACAGGAAATGCGTGACTAAAGATTTTTGGAATGGGATTATGCACGACGATCCAGCATGTGGTATGTTCCAAATGGTAGACACATTTTAGTAGTAACGTATCGCGCCGTCCTGGGCCTGTTCTATTCTCTTGGCAGATTCTACAGGCCAAGAGAAGCGTAATGCGCGAGTAAGAAGCTGTACCTAATAAACTGACATCTCAGAGTATTCATTCAGGGGTTTATCAAAATAATTGAAACACTTAACTGTTTGATGAGAACTTTTTATTAATGATCTATCGGCCCACCTCGAGCTCTCAGGACACAAACTATTCAATTTGGAACAGACTTATACAAAACGTGCACATACACTGAAAAGCAGTTGAATTAGAGATACATTGCTAGTAACGTGTAGCACCACCTTTCACCCTGATGACGGTGGCGATTCTTCTCGGCATGGACTCGACAAGACACCGGAAGCGTTGGGAAGCCATACGGATCCACGACCCCTGAGCAAGCTCCCACAGTTCACGAAGGTTTGATGGAGGGGGGTCAGAGTCTCGAACATCTCTCTCGATGGCATCCCAGATGTGCTCGATGGAATTTATGTCAGGTGACCTACTGTAGCGAACAAAAGTATTTGGCGAAACACTTTTTCGACTATAATGTTTTTTCTGCTGGACCAAATCGGGTCATTTTGGGATATGATATGTGTTATTCATTTGTAAACATGACCCATATGCAGATGGATCGGGGATACAAGATTTTTTCAGGGATACAAGGGTTGTTCAAACACGTTTAAGATACTTGAATACATAAAATGGCAATTACATTTTTTAAGCGTATTCTCACGAAATGCTATATATATTGTCCATTCTTATGCAGACAATTGTTTCTTAGATATAGCTTTTACAATTTTGTCATAGGTGTGCAATCTGTTGTGGGGACTGGCTTTTCGGATCTGTTTTCTAACATGCGAGAATACGTTGTCAGTAGCGACATCTGTTGCGAATGTGGCAACATTTTGAGGGATTCCTAGAAAATGGACTACATAGTTCAATGTTGTCCTGTTTCGGGATTTAACGACCACCATAATGAAATTTAAGGGGTACGAGCAGTCGCCTGTGCCTAATTTAGGGTCACTCATTTCAAGGATGGGAGGCAGCCAGTACTGTAGGACAAACATACGATTTATGTCTCATCTAGAACTCGAATCTGATCCTCCTCTTTCAAATGGTCTTAAGCCAGCGCTTAGATTACTGCTACACCGGGTCGCAAAAGTACATACAGTAATTCTATTTGCCGTGCGAGCTGATGTATTGTCATGGTCGAAAAGCAAACCGTAAGTGGCAGTCTTTGGTCACCTTTCGCATTATTTTTTTCAATTTAAGGCCAACCTGTGGATATATACCATTCACTTTGTAAACCTCCCTTGACTTTGTAGACGCTAGATAATCACCCTCAGAAAGAAGGAAGACCTTTTTCAGAGTGCTTCTTTCTCTTTCTATGAGTGGACCCTCATTTGGAGAGCACCACGCAATGGATAGTGGCTTAGTGTCGTGCTCATGCTTACAAATCCATGTTTCTTCTCCTGTTAGAATACACGAAACACTCCTGACTTGTCTATTTCCGAAATTTGGTGGCATCAGTCCATGCGATAGTTCTATTGTCCATCCCTTAAAAGATGAGTCACTCACCTTGAACAGTTCTTGCTTAGAAGCAGATGTTCCTGTAGTATATCGTTCAAACTCACGGAACTGATTTTCAGAACGTCCACTATTTGAACAAGTGTAACATGTAAGTTTTCCCTCACTAGATCGAATACGATAGCAATGTATTTCTGGAACCCGAATGTTTAAAATTGCCCTGAACGGGGGTCATACTGTAGAGAAGTTTTGCCTCTCTTTAAATTTGGCAAACTATTCGCAATGTGTTGCTCGGGAAAACCTTTGCTTCGGAAATGTTTAAACCTTTTTTCTAATCAGAAAATTTTTCCATGAGGAAAGTCGATGATCTTGACTTTTTCAGCTGTGTATCGGGACACATTGTATTGTAATAGAGTGTGTCCAAATGAAGATATGACTATTAAGTTTCTTAAAAAAATTAGAAGTGTCTACATATTCT
Organism: Macrothele yani; assembly: GCA_039090855.1. Classification (NCBI taxonomy): domain Eukaryota; kingdom Metazoa; phylum Arthropoda; class Arachnida; order Araneae; family Macrothelidae; genus Macrothele; species Macrothele yani. The sequence continues at coordinate 99,862,836 of CM077011.1, forward strand.
CTGACTGTCGTAAGTACATATACTCTTGATAAGTTGGCTTTATCCTTCCTTTTTCAACTAAGGGTATTCCATCTCTTCATTTTCGGTATAAACATAAACATTAAAACTTAAGTTTCGAAACGTACATCGAAATTAGCCTTGCTTATTAATCCCCAGATATATATCTAAATGGATATTCCACAAGCCCTTTAACGCACTCTTTTTTTGCTTTGTTCCTCTTAATCAGATGAGCAACATCACATTTTCAGTTTGTAAAAGCCATTCAAAGATCTCGTAGATGTGTTAAATTCACGAATATGTTTTAAGAGAGGAAGAAGATTACTGAGAGCAGCGAATCCCTTCTGGGAAATATACGATGTCGTGAAGTTAAATAAGAATCAATATGCAAAGTTTAATCTAGAGATGGAGTTTCCTTATTCTTTAGGACCTGTAAATGTCGATATTCGTTAGAACTAGCTCCACATGTATATCTGCTGATATTAAAAATCCACGACTCACACACACTGACGTTTACAATTATTAGGAACGCCCTTGGCTTTCAAAACAGTCTTGTTGAATGAGGCATAGATTCAACGGGATGATTAGGGTGGGCCGAAAAAACTAAAATTGCGCAGACCGGTTTGGTGTAGTGCGGAAAGGTTGTGACACCTCACGCCTAAACACTGTGCAAAAATATTTTTACTGTGAGTTAAAATCTGTTTCCGCAACGGGCTTGAAATTTCGAAAATTAGGTTTCAAACTGCGACGAGTAACTAAATGTCTAAAAAACCGAAAGTTGGCAGACCGGTTTGGTGTAGTGCTGAAAAGTTGTGACCCTCACCCCTAAACAATGTGATTGTATTTTTTTTTAATGTGAGGTAATATCTTCTGTTCCGGCAATAGACTTGAAATTTCAAACATTTGCATAAAAACACCTATCTATACTCAGATACCTATATCCTATAAGTAACTGTTTTTAAATCATAACCAAAAAAGGACAATCTACAGGATTGCGAAAAAAATTGTAATATATTTGCATCGGTAATCACCCTTGTGATCAAAGACTGGCATTAGATTGCGTGACTGTAGGGTCGATCAAATAAACCCATCCCAGTTCAGTGCGCCGCAAACCTCTGATGATGCCTCTGTAAAAAGCTTTACCATACGTTCCACAGCTTGTGTACGGCAAGGGAAATCAACGAAATCCCATTGTCGACGGATATCTTTCGCAATTAGCATGTTTCGTAACAGCTGAGAATCCACGTCGCTTAAAATCAGAGAAGGTGTGCGATCGCACGAAGTCCAATCAATAAGTTCGATGTAATATTCGTCCTGAAAGTTTATCTGAGGTCTGACAAATGTTCAATCACCAACAGTTGCATGAGCAGCGTCTCTTGCCTTGAGGAGCCTACTAATTCCAAGCTCCCGCACATGTGCTCTCTCATCTGTTAACATGATCAAGAAAATGTTTCGTGGAGAAGCAAAGCAAGCGTTGTGACTTATCACTGGATCGGTTACTTTCAGGTACTTCTTCGGCAAGTATCTATACTGCTGGCCCCCCAAAATGCAACACCAAGAAGGACACGAGATAGCAAAGCCAGATTTACCGGACACTTAACTACAGATACAAAGATGAAACGATTGAGCTTACAGGTCCGTGCGACTTGCGGAACACGCAGACATCAATAGTTCCTGTGTCCCCCATGGCTGGAAATAACGGCCACTGCATGCCGCGGCATCGAACGAAAGGGGCTTTCGATGTGGGCTTGGGGTATGTCGGTCCAGGATGCTTCCACACTTTGCCACATTTCATCAAGCGTAGCCGCGGGTGGTTCTTGCCGGGCCACTCGCTTGCCGATCAGTGACCAGACGTGTTCGATGGGCGACATATCGGGAGAACAGGCGGGCCACGGCAGCAATGACACGTGGTGTGCCGTGAAGAATTGTTGCACTATGCGTGCCACGGGCGGGCGCGCATTGTCCTGTTGAAACGTGGCCGCTGGAAGGTCCTACAAGTAAGGGAGGACTACAGGCTCCAAAACGTCGGAGATGTAGCAGTGGCTGTTGAGTGTACCAGCGATGCGTACCAGAGGGATGCGGATGTCATATTCAATTGCGTACCAAACCATAACGCCAGGCGACGGACCGGTATGGTGATGCATATTGCAGGCGTCATACAGTCTCTCGCCACGGTGCCGCCACACACGGATTAGACCATCGTGGTGTTGCAGGCAAAAGCGGGATTCGTCGGAGAAGATAATGTCGTGCCATTCCGTAGTCCAGGTGCGGCATTCAACGGCCCACTACCGCCGTACTCGCTGGTGGTGTAACGTCAATTGTAATCAGAGCAATGGGCGCCGTGCGACATGTCCCCGCGCTTGCAGACTACGTCGAACGGTACGTGCAGACCAAGGTTGTTGCGCAACACACCCTAATGCCTGCGCTAACTTTCGTGATGTGGCTGCGAGCCGTCAATGCCCGCCGCATAACATGCCGGTCCTCTCGTTCGGTGGTGCGGCGCGGCTGCGGCACTCTCTCACATCGGTCCGCCCGTCCCTCCTGCACCCACCGAATCCATACTCGCCTCACTCTGGCTGGATGTCGTCCCACACGGGCGCCGATGTCTCGGTACGATAAACCGCTGTCGCGATAAGCCACTATTCGTCCTCTATCAAACTCTGAAACGTGCTGGAATGACAGCCGTATTCTGCCACGAGGCATCAGGAAGCTTCCCACGCACAGGTCTGGCAGCACAACACACTTCCAGTACTTACACCCCGCCTTCTGTGCACCCTTCTTATAGTGCTTCTCGGTAGCGTGCCGGGCGCAGATGATTTGCATATGCCTTGCAATGCTAATCGTTTGTACGTCATCTCGCGGGCAACACATGCTGCGAATTTCAGGCCAATCGGATGTTTCGTTCTTGGTGTTGCATTTTGGGTGGCCAGTAGTGTAGATGACCTTATAAATTTAAATAGGTGCTTTGTTCCGTCCTTAATAGAATTTGGTTACTCAAGTCCGTTGCCGGAACAGAAGACCTTGACTAACAGTAAAAATAAAATTCACAGTGTTTAGGGGTGAGTGGTAACAAATTTTCCGCACGACACCAAAGCGGTTTGCGCACTTTCATTGTTTTCGGCCAAGCGTAGTGATCATATTGTTCTACAGGTATGTTCAAGCAAGTAGTTGTGATGGTGTCTGTCACTTGTCGAATATATGCTGGAGGATGATCTGTGTTACCAATGGTTCTCTTAATCCTCCCTCACAGGCGTTCCATTGTGTTGACATATGAAGACTGTGTGGTCCATTTTCCCCACTTGGAGTCACTGTCGCCCTTTTTGAAACACTGTTTACGATGTGAATCCAGTAGTATTTTGCATTATTCTTCTGGAAGTAGCCTCTCCAGGTGTGCCTGGCTCGTAATTGTTTCTCGTGGTATCCAAATCTTGTCGAAGATGTATTGAATACTGAGTGCTTCCAAGGAAACTGACCCCAGAGTATTGCATTGCCTCTGCATCTTGTACATTTCACTCTACGGAACTGAATTTCATCGATTAATGCACTTGACGCCAAATTCTGTCTAGTCCATTGGTGTATATTAACTGAAAACGTTTACGATGGGAATCTAGTAGCATGGCGCATTATTCTTCTATAAGTAGCCTCTGCAGATGTGCCTGGAGAGGCTACTTCCGTCGGGCTTCCGCTTCCCTGAGCCAGACAACGCGGGCCCTCTCGAACTCCTCCAACGGCTGTCTCCGTGATGCATCTTGGTTTCTAAGGCCGTTCCTGTCGCTACTGCGTGCCTTGTTCTAACCACTGCCGCCAACAGCGTGCTATAGTTATATCCGCACGACCAATATGGCGCGTAATACGTCGATAAGACCTTACCGCTTCCCTGTGCTAGACGATGTGGCACCTCTGGAACTCCTCCGATTGCTCGTATTGCTTCCGACCTTTTCTCCGAGGCACACGTCATTTACAAAGAATGCAAACAACACAACAGCACGAGCCAGAATGACAAGCGCGCGGAACGGGAAGGCATGATATAGATGGTCAGGCACACGACCCCTCCTTGCTTGCGTCACATGCGCGGCCGAGAGTGACACTTGAATCATTTGCATGTCTCACGATGTTAAACCTACCCACAAAGTTTCAATCCTGTCGGTTGCTTCCTTCTGGGTGCAACTATTTTTTAGATGAGTGTAATGTACTGCTTCAGTGTATTTTTATCAGTGTAATATATGAATGAAGTGTTTATATTTTGGACTACATTCATGTCTATCACATTCATGAAAACATGTCGCCAGATGATTTGCAACATCAAGATGGTGACGTATAAGCTTTTTTCTGATGTTTGTAAGGTTAAATTCGGCAGCCGTAACGAAAGTACTTCTGTGTTTTTTTGTGATACGCACAGGAATAGCTATGTCTTTACAACTTTGATAAATCTTTAATCGTTTTGCATCATCTTTCACTTATCTAGTAAACACAAGCATAAAAAAATGGCATAGTGTGTTTACGAATCTGAAAAGAAGTTTTCAGAGAGTTATGGGGTTGGAGGCTTCCAGCTTTCACGCCATAACAAGCATGCTATACAAGCGAGCAGATAATTTAAATCATCAGTGTACGAAAATTGGGAGGAGAAACTCACCGATGGAGAAAGAAGGATCGTGGAGAAACAAGGAAATGATAGCGCGGCAACAAGAGCTGCGGTTGGCAACCCATAATGAACGGTCCTTGATTCCATCGTAGAGACGCACTCTTGCCGGCTGAATCCCTAGTTACGACGTACGATTTTGTAGGGTACAGAGCTGTGGAAACAAAATCCAGTTTTAGAAAATTATCAGATGACCTCTCATTAAAAAAAATCAAGAGGATTTCAAATCTATACGGAGATCTTGGAGACAGAAGAGGGCATCTTTGCAACGATTATTTCGAACTGAAACGAGACTTTGATATGTCTGTATGATCCAGAATCTAACAATCAGTGAAACATTTGCTGCAAGATACCTCACATCTAGAATGTAACAGTCAGTGAAACATTTGCGGCAAGGCAGCTTGGTACATGAAAACATCTGCTATAAGTGCAGTAGGATTCTCATCACAGCATTCCAGGATGACAAACTGACGACTGCTGTTATCCAGTGGTTTTCCTGGAGCATAGTGAAAGCATGAAAATTGCCCGTTACGTTGTTAAACTTAAGCTGGTTTTGGAAGCTATCAGAAAAGTCCCAAGGGCCGCCCCATTGACGCATAAGCTTTGTCTTATGACCATTCGTCCAAGAAAGACCAGGGTTCAAATCCCGCCAAAGCATGGATGTTGCGTTTGTCTTACGGCACTGGCTCTCTCCTTTCCCTGGAACCAGTTACTAAATTTGGGACGGGCGACAGCTTATAGCCCATTGAGATGCTCACAGTTGTCGTTTAACCTTGAATAAAAAAACTCAGGGGCATTTTTTTACATATAGAAAACATTCACCTTCAACTGCGTTTTGCTGAAAATCAGGAATCACTGAGATGCGGTAGTTTATGATGTCATAGCCTCCTTATCACTCGTATTTGGCACAGTCGAAAAACATTCCCCGAGAAAAACAATTGGATAACGAGGAACCAATTGAAATTGGCCTGAAAACATGAAGCAAGCATTGCTGATAACAATTTTTCCACACAATGTCCATACCGCGATTCAGTGTTGATGCAAATGGTAAGTGTGTTGCTGAGTATCTTTTCATCCACCCTTGTGGTCGAGTAATCTGTGGTGATTGCTTCTGACCATTCGTTGGAGATGTATCTGGTACCGTGTACCGAATGAGCTATGGCTGGTGCGCTTACCTGATGATACTAGCTCTTTACCTTTCCCGAACTAATGGCCATAGATTAAAGACGGGAGTATGCTTATAGCCTCACGGGTTGCTACTTATGGTGGTTATACAACCCAGGAATGAAAAACAACTAATTTTGAGGTGTAGCATTGAGTAACACAAAACTGGATGAATGAAAAGTTTTACGTCTATTCATTCAAATAAAAATATTACCTACAAGCTTTACTTTCGGTTCACGCTATATAATTAAAAAAACGGACTATAATTTTATGCGGGACATTTTGCCTAAATAAATCAATTTGGTAAAAATTGTCCTATTGTTTACGAAAGAGTTTCATGCCGTTCTGACTAAATAGTAACATGAATTCCGTAGGACAATATCTTATAAAACAATTTTAAATGCATAAAAATATTTTGTGATAATTCGTGTTAGTCTTTGTGATTCGCACTTACTGAATTCTTTTAATAACAATTTACATCCCCTATGTGAACCTCAGATCAAGGATCAAGATGCACAATGATCATTAGGTACTAAGTTTAATAGATATTTGATCTGAGTTGATTCAAAAACTTAAAAGTGTCTGGGCGTAGCAGTTCAGGACGGTGCCAAGCTCTTTTGGTTACAGCTCGCTTTATGTGAAAAGTTTGACCTACCGGCAATGTATTATTAAAAGAAAATTCACTGTTCTCAGTTTTTCAGAATAACCTTTTGAGACCTCCTCCAGAATTTTGAATTTAAAGACGGGTATTCTGTATATTCAGCTGCACTCACGCTGCGGCGAATTCCTCCAAAATTATGTGGCTTGTAACGTGGAAAACAGAGCCGTGATTTCGTATTGGATTCTGATGCGCGTATTACAGATCTAAACCGATGAGCCATATGACCACCTAACTAATAAGCTGTAGGACACCATTTAGCCCGCAAATCAGCTGCCAATCTGCAAGGCATCGATTTGATCAAGAGGTGATAGGTATCATGGGTCATATGGTACCATAATATCAACAACAAGTCCTCCAGCTTCCGTACATTTCGAGGTGGTGGTGATTTAGCGTGAACCCGCTTTTCCAAGTCGAGCCACAAATGTGACATTGGGTGCATGTAAGGTTAATTTGGAGGCCAGGGCATTAACAGAGAGTCGCCAGCATACTCCTCGAACCATTATTTGACGGTTCTAGCAGTGTGGTATGGCGTATTATCCTGTTGGTAATGCTCATCACCAGCAGAGAACACAGCTGCCATGAATGGGTGAACTTTGTCCGCAACGATGTTCAGATACCAGACAGCTGTCAGGGATTGTGCTTTTAGGAAAATGGGGCCTGAAGTGTTTCAAGAAAACATCGCCCACAGCAAGCCACTGCCGCCTCCGGCCTATTTCCGCCCAACAGTGCATTCAGGGGCCATAGCCTCCGTTGGTAATCGTAGGCTATGGCCCCTGGATGCATGAGGTGATCTTGATTCATCAGGAGGCCACTTTTTTTCAATCATCCACGGTCCAATCTCAATGATATTGAGCCCATTTAATGCGTTGTTGGCGATGACGTGCAGTGAGCATGGGGACCCGACTGGGTCTTCGGCTACGCAGGCCCATCCGCAGAAGACTGCTGTGAACTGTGTGCTGTGACACATTACCCTTATCATCACGCTTGTAGCTGCGGGTGATTTGTCGCACTGTGGCCTTGCGGTCGCTGTGGACAATGCGCGAGAATCTTCACTCCCCTCTGGCATCAATGAGCTGCCGAAGACACACGGCTGAAGGACAGTTCGTTGTTTGGCCATCTGTGCACCACTTTTGATACTTACTCACTACAGCGGCGCATGAACAACCCACAAGCCACGCCGTTTCCGAGATCGTAGTTCCGAAGTGCCATGCCATCACAATTTGTGCTTTATCAAACTCCGGGAAATCGGCAGAGTTTCCCATTCTGATTCCGAACACTCTAAGACTAACCGAAAGCCGGTCCGCGGGTGGTATATGTACTTCTTTCTAAACTTCAGTTGCCCCACCGTTCGGTCTCCAGGCGCGCTCATTTCTCAAGGCTCGGGGTGGTCATAATGGAATGGCTCTTCGATGTAAATAAAAACACTCGTAATCCTGATAAGGCTTCAGTTGAGAATTTCTAGTTCGCAGATGTTAGCAATGATTATTTTCCACTGTACGTTCAATAACAAAAAATATCATTGCATTAAATTAGCAAAAAATCAATAGCAAAACTTTTGTATTAAATACTTTTTTACAGTAGCTACTGGTATTACCGCGCCGCCTTGACGGTTCCGCGAACCACTACTACGACTTATACGCCGCAGTGAGGTTAATTAACCTCTACATGGGAAACAACCACCACCAAATTTCGTCTGTCCGTGTCACCGATGGGGTTGGATTCCCTATCCAAGATTTTCAAAACTCATAGTTGTACAATGTACATGATGCATTGCGTTGGGTTTTACAAGGAAAAGCTATGAGCTCGCCACGGTCTTCTATATACTGCGTCAGAAATTCAATAAAAGAAAAAGTCCTCAGTAATTGAACATTTGTATGTAAAAAACCACGAACATGTCTCTCTGGGTATTAACTGAGTGACACAGGATAATTTTAAAAACTTAAAAGATTTATTATAAAGAGAGGAGATTATGTGCATGAATACTGTTGAAAATGATTAGCTTAAATAATTTTTCTGCATTAATTTGGGCTTTAATCTAACAACAACTAGTTTGTGTGTGAAAATGAACGTATTTGTTTCACTTCGAAAACAGTGGTGTGCTAAGCAGACATTTATAATTACGAGGTATGAGACAGAAAATATCTTAGCACATTCATAACTACGAGGTATGAGACAGAAAATATCTTACCCGTTCTTCTTTAATGTCCTCCACCCGCTTCTGTAAAAACGTTGACTCCTTCTCCTTCATGTGCATAGGCTTTCAACATTTGTATCTTTTCGACCCTTCATTGCTACCCTTGTCATAAGTCATTTTCATCATTTTTCTTCCTTAGTTTTGATACCTTCATACTCTCCGCTTTTTTACTTCTGACTTTCATGTCCGTTACCTATTGGGCCAACAGGGATATTAGTTACTAATGGGCCAACAGGGACATTAATTACCTATTGGGCCAACAGGGATATTAGTTACTAATGGGCCAACAGGGACATTAATTACCTATTGGGACAACAGGGACATTAATTACCTATTGGGCCAACAGGGACATTAGTTACCTATTGGACCAACAGCGACATTAGTTACCTATTGGGGCAATAGGGACATTAGTTACCTATTGGGGCAATAGGGACATTAGTTACCTATTGGGGCAATAGGGACATTAGTTACCTATTGGACCAACAAGGACATTAGTTACCTATTGGGCCAACAGGGACATTAGTTACCTACTGGGCCAACAGGGACATTGTCCTGAGAGGGCGGGACGCTCTGGCCTCAGGGTGGCGTTTGACAATTCATTGTTGACCATCAATTTTCCAGACCGTAATTACAGAAGTCCAGAATTATCCGATGATATTTGCGGCAACCACCAGCTACAAAAATCCATGACCTGCCCTAAAATATAAGGCCTTAAAATGTCTTACATTTCAGCTTTCTATATTCTGGGCTTTGTTGTTAAGGATTTTAAAGTTTAAAGAGCCGCTGCTGGATTTGTCACGTTCAGGTTTGCTCACATTGTTTATTACAGATTTCGATGTTGAGGCTCTCTTAGACCTCTAGTCAGTAGATGTTTCATATTTTCTGAAGTTGCGTTATTGTTCATCAAACGCCCAAGAAAAGCTTAAGGTTTTCCATGGCTTTTCGAGACTTAAAAATCCAAGAAGCAGTGCTAAATAATTTCGTTTAAGCCTTTATAGCGCTTTTGCCTCGTTCTTATGGCATTATATCCAAGCTTTGATAATTTTGGGACCCAATGGTTTTTGGAACACCTAGACGTTTCCTCAGAATGAGCGATTTCTGTAGATTAGCAGTTGTTGGTCTGAGGAGGGTGAACGAGAAAGAGATAATTTATAACTCCGATTTTTCTTTAGTTCTGTTCTAAACTGTGGGGCAGATGAAAATCCGAGCGAATTTGCAAATTATAAATTTTAAACAAGATTTGATTACCTGATTCACAATTTCAATTGTGAAGAATTTAGATACCATCAACAAGAATTTCCAGTGTTATTCAACATACGCAGAATTTTGCAGTAACACTAGGTTTGACGACCACCATATGCAACTCTAAGAGGTATAAGCAGTTGCTCTTCCTTAGTTTGGAAGTACTGGTTTCAAGAAAATGGAAAGAGCTAGTGCCGTGAGCTAAGAGCACGCACGAACCATACCTCAACCGGGACTCAAACCTGAACTCATCTTGGACAAATATAACAAGTTAGTAAAAGCATGCAATGCATTGATTATGACACGCTTATGAACATACCAGAAATCATTACTCAAGTTATTACTCAAGTTATGAGGATAATAGCTGCTGAATAAATCTCGCTCCTGTGTCCTGACCTTTGACCTCATTTCGATGACATTCAACAGAACCGGTTCAGTACACCTCCGGAACAACATACTAGAATTTGTCGCAATAGAAGCACTTTTAATCAAGTTATGAGGATAACGGCTGTTGATGTGTCGCCATTTTCCAGCTTCTGAAAAAGAGACTGGCCATCTCATTTTCGGAAAGGAAAATAGGCTCCCATCACTCATCTTGATTCCCTTCGGGTCAAGATGAAAGAAAAAAAGGAAAATAATGACGAGCAGTTATTTTGTTTGCTTTTTTACCATCGACCTCCGAAAATTTTAGTAAGGAACTTGAATCAATTTTCTACATCTTCTGAAGTTTTTAGTTCATTTTACCTGAGAAGTGAAGAAAAAAGTTATGAAATTCTTTAATTTCCATTCAATCTTCAAATCCTTTTTTTCCTAACCTTTCCTCATTTCTTTTTTGAGTGCTATATTATTTTTGCCATCTGTGTGTATGTTGAGTGAAGTGTGGGAATGACATGTACGTGTATGTTCTTTGGTTTATTGTTCTGGGATCGAACGTTGTTCTGGATGTGCCGAGATTAAAGCTTTACATGTGATTACTTGCATATTGTTTTAAATGTTGTCAATCCTAGTGATGAGTAATGTTTGTTCATTTGTTTCATTCAGGGAAGAATTGCTCCGATAAAGTTTTCAGTCTTGTGGTTCCGATTGAAAAAAAAAATCATTTTTGTCTTCGCATTTGTTATCAACCTTGTTCCGTGGTAGTATTTGTATGCATATCTTTGTATATTTTTCTCTTTCCTTTTTTGTAAACCACGCAAAGTGAGCTCAGCGTATGAGATAAGGAGAGGCGATTTTCATTTGTATATATGAGAGCGTAAAATTAGATTGTATGAAAGAATGCCCACGGAAAAAACGCCCACGGAAAAATCGCCCACGGAAAAAACGCCCACGGAAAAAACGCCCACGGAAAAAACGCCCACTTTTCGAAAGTAGGAAAAAACGCCCACGGAAAAATCGCCCACAGACAAAATGCTCACGGGAAAAATATGTGATCGACTGATAAGTTTTTATGTCTGTTATAAACGGTGACAAGACAACTGGTCACAGACTGCTGGCAAAAAATCGTTAGGGGTCATATAAAAATTGCGGTTTCTTCGCCACCTCACCTACATAACGCGAATATGGGAATGACGGAATGAAAACTTTTAGAAGGGCCTAAACGTTAGTACTAACATTATTTTCTGCCTAAGTAATACCGCAATATTAATAATTTGATGTGTAAAATATTTTCTGCAAACCTTACAAATATGAGAGGAAAGTTCGGATTGCACTGATTGACTGTAGAGGTTGTATGGTCTTGGCCTGAAAGCCGTGGTAGTCTTATGCAACATTTATTTAAAAACACACTAATGATTCACCGTTGACTTCAAGCCAACTGCTATACGATATTTTTCTAGAAACTACAAATAAAAAATTCTCTGCGAGTATGTGCAAACCCAGGGAATTTGTTTGGGGAGAGGGGGGGGTGCTTAAAATCTAAAATATGAAATATGAAGAATTTCTGGTAAGATCGGGGGAGATTTCCAGCGTTTACAAGCTACAACACGTCGAATTATCTGAGGGTATCTGCTGCCTCAGGAAACTAGTCGGGGGGGGGTAATACCAAAATCGTGAATATCAAGAATATCTCTTCCGATCTGGAGATCTTCAGCATTTAGAAACTGCAACTCGACAAATTTTTCTTAGCGCATGTCACTCTCTGGAAACCTGTCGGCGAAGGGGAAGAGGGGGGGGTAATACCAAAGTGTAAGATATGAACAATTTCTCGTCCGATCGGAGATTCTCGGCAATTAGCAGCTACAACTCGACACATTATCTGAAGACATGTGAATGATGAAAATCTCCGGGTCGGAAGAGAAATTCTTCATATTCTACACTTTTGAGTATTACCCCCCCCCCCCCCCCGACAGGTTTGCTCAGTAGGTTCATGCCCGGAGATAATGTCTCCAGTTGTAGTTTGTAAATGCTGAAAATCGCCCGATCGGACAAGAAATTCTATATAATTCACAATTATCATATAACCCCACCCCCACCCCAGGTTTGCTGAGTAGGCACGTACCCTCAAATAATCTGTCCAACTGTAGCTTGTAAATGCTGAAAATCTCCCGATGGGAACGATACATTTTTCAAATCAAGTTTTGATATATCCCCCCTCCCCCCGACGGGTTTCCTGAGTCAGCACATGCGCTCAGATAATTTGCAGACTTGTAGTTTGAAAACCCTTAAATCTTTTGCTCAGATGTAGATCATAAACATTTCTTATAAAGAATTACATTAATTATCGCAATTAAGAAAAGACGAAATTACGGAAACTATATATGACTCTGATTACCAACCTCTGGGGTTGTGGGCACGAAGCGGTCAAAAACGTTATTTTTATACGGCCCCTTAAAATTTTTGTGGCCAGTTCTCCTACACCCGTCATGTAGAAATTAACTGTTTTAGTTGTCCTTTGGAAAACTCCCAGGAAGCTATGAGTGCGTATTTTTTTCTTTACACTGGGAAGAAAAGTATGCCTGTAACTTGAGATTATACTACTCACAGGGAAGACACACCCCGACCGGTGGCCAACCGATAAATTTAAATGAAATATATCGCTTGTTATTTGAGGTGCGGTCGCTAGCAAACGTTCAAGCTGCAGCTGCAAAGTACCACTTTGACGAAAGACAGATGTCCCCCCCCCTTCCGCTCGCCGTACTCAACAGACAACAGTGGAAAGAAAGCACATTACACAAAGTTATATCAGTACACTGCGGCTTTTACGAAAATCGCTTTTACAATTAAATGCATTAAACTTTAAAAGTATTTATAAATAAAATAATCTGACTTTTAATGATTTCTTTTTTAATTGATATAGTTAAATAATAAACATGCATAGTTTTATAAAAATTAAGACCTTACTTTAAAAAATAAGAATAGTCACAAATTTATTATAGTACAGCCGAACTGGAATTTTTAAGAAAGTAGCTACTCTACAGTAGGAAGTTGAAAGTTAACAATCTTATTTGGTTCTTCACTAGGCCACCCGCGGCCCCTTAAGTCATAAGTCCTAGGCCTTGACCTATTTAACAGTTTTTATTCTAAGGATGTTATATTCATAACGTTTACGTAACACATCAAATTATTAATATTGCGGTATTACTCAGGCACAAAATAATATTAGGACTAACGTTTAGGCCCTTCTAAAAGTTTTCGTTCCGTCATTCCCATATTCGTAAAATTTACATAACAAGTATACAAGTATTGTCAATAATCAAACAAAAGTCATCGCTCTTTTTTTTTTTTTTTTTTTTTTTTGATTGGAGGTTTAACGACCACCGTGAGCAACTCAATGGGCTATAAGCAGTCGCCCGTCCCTGATTTAGTGTCACTGGTTCCAGGGAAGGGAAAGAGCCAGTGCCGTAAGACAAACACAACATCCATGCCTGACCGGGATTCGAACCCGGACCCTTTACGGACGAATGATCAGAGGCCAACGCCTTAGACCACTGCGCCACCATCGCTGGTCATCGCTCTTTCCACGTTTATAAGTGAGTCACTGAAAAATTCTCAGTGGCCGCCTCCAGGAATCGAACTCAGGGTCTTCCAGTTACGCGCCGGATATGCTTCCACGGCACCACAGCTATTCCTATTCCACGTCAAATGTCTGTATTAATTGTCAATAATATTGCGCTTCTACTTATGCACCATACATTCAATCCATACATTAATTAATAGGCCGTAGGCCTAAGCCAATTCAACACTTTTTTCTTCGCCTGTGAATTAATTAAGTGCCGCCCCGGTGGCGCTGGCCTCTGATCATTCGTCCGCAAGGGTCAGGGTTCGAATCCCGGTGAGGCATGGATGTTGTGTTTGTCTTACGGCACTGGCTCTCTCCCTTCCCTGGAACCAGTGACCCTAAATTAGGGACGGGCGACTGCTTATAGCCCATTGAGTTGCTCACGGTGGTCGTTAAACCTCCAATCAAAAAAAACAAAAACAAAAAAAAGAATTAATTAAGTAAAAGAAAAATATTGCAAACTTGACATGTTATGTAAATATTTAGTACCTACGTAAAAGTGCAGCGTTATTAAAAAATCCACCCCTTAGGGTCCTTTTCCGAACATACATGAATTATGCTGTAATTCTCGCTTGGCTTACATAGAACGTTTTCTCGAAATTTGTTTTGAGTTCCTACTTCAATTCTCAATGTAGGCCAAAAATCGATAATACTTACCCCCCCGCACACACACCCTTGAACTTTTGTGGCCAATTCTCCTACACCCATTTTCGTTATGTAGGTGAGGTGGCCAAGAAACCACAATTTTTATATGACCCCTAACGATTTTTTGGCCAGCAGTCTGTGACCAGTTGTCCTGTCACCGTTTATAACAGACATATAAACTTATCAGTCGATCACATATTTTTCCCGTGAGCATTTTGTCTGTGGGCGATTTTTCCGTGGGCGTTTTTTCCTACTTTCGAGAAGTGGGCGTTTTTTCCGTGGGCGTTTTTTCCGTGGGCGTTTTTTCCGTGGGCGATTTTTCCGTGGGCGTATTTTCCGTGGGCATTCTTTCCTCATACCTAAAATTAAAGCTAAAAGTGTGAATCATGCAATAAACTTTTTCAGCAGTAAAGCAACTTCAAAATATAAAAAAAAAAGCAAAATATTTTATAATACTTTTTTTGTCTCTGTTCCGATCCATTTCTACTTGAAATGCTTGTTTGGTAAGTTGATATTTTCATATATCTTCCGGTGTATAAACATATATATTAAAAAATCTGCAAAGTTTATAAAGCAAGCCAGGCTGAAGGTTCAGAAAGGAAGAAAAAAAGTTGGTTGTTAAGTAACACGCCATTTTTTTTTTTTTTACTTCCTTAACTAGGAAAAAATGTTTCCGTAGAGAAAGCTCTGGTTCCAAGAATTCTAATTTTAGAGCAATCTGGACCAGCGGAGGTTACTTTGGGAAAAAAGGTCACGCCAACGTATTTTGCTGACCTTGGTAGATTCCGAGAATTTTGGTTGGCGTTGTTGGTCAAGCGCAAGTTGCATGATCTCCTGTTACTTTCGTCCCATCACAACCTTGGAGTCCGCAGCTCAGGAGTTGAGCACGTGACCCCGCGGAGCTTTGAAGTCTGGGTTACTAGGTCAGTCAGACACTCTCTCTTTAAACTTGTTGCTATTTAGGCATAATTTTTGCACGCTATCTGCTGCTTGGTGCGATCTGAACCGAAGGCCAGCCCCTCCAACCGCCTAGACAGGCGAACAAAGGCTCGGGCCTGCCGTTTTTGTCCTGGGGAGAGCTGGACATAAGGGCTGACTGTAATCTCACTCTCGCTTCCACTGCACCGCATACCAAATTCAGAGCTTAAAAAAAATGATGCATTTAGAGTTAAAAAACCATGGCCTTCCTTTCTCCTCCTGGGAGAATTACAAGTTGAAGTGGCGGGAACCCAGCTTTCCTCCAGGAAGCAGCGAATGTTTAAAGCTCACATGTCCATTTCCAGCCCTCGCCTGCAAAAATCCAAATTCTTCAGCAAGCTTGGCTCTCGCTCGAGAGCCATGCCATGTTGATACTGCCACATATAGCCTTTTTCACCGGTCACCTTGGTCGAAGAATATCTCGGCCAGTCAACTGTCCTGGTGCTAAACTGGAACTGGAAGCTTCAAAGGAACTTCTTTTCATTCACGCACGCCACTGAAAGGACTTTGTTTCTTTCACGCACACCACTGCCGATCGGCCAAGGTAATGTAAAATTTCTTTTGGTTGTAAAACAGAACGCCGAATGGTGTCAGCTGATGGTCAAAGAAAACAAGAAAGATGACACCGAATTTTCGGGTGTAATAAGCACGTCTTTCGAATCCATTCTGACGCAAATTAAATTTATCAAAAGTTATTCAAAGTCAATGGAACCGGTATGGAAAACAATAGTATCTGACGGAAGAAAGAAGTTTTTCAATCTGGTCTTTAATCCCCCAGATATTGCTGTAAACGGAATCGTGAGCTTACGAACTCTTAGAAACAGAGTTATCGACAAAAATAAGATGTGACTTTACGTCCCTTGGTGGGAAAATAATGCATTATTTTAGGAAGAAAGTATTAACAAAAGGTCTATCCATATGAGCGGTATCGGTCCAAGAAAAAAATTCTAGTCGAGTTTTCAGGAGCCCAAAATTTGCTACAAATGCATTTATGACCCCTGGTGGCCAAACCATTCTTCACCAAACATTAGAAATTACGTGAAAAATATTTTCCGTCAGGTCTTGTATGCGATACAGGAATAATTTATCAAATGGGAGTTTTAGGAACAGAAAACGCAATTTACCATTGTGCGCCCTAACGGAAAGTCTATGATTTACTTGAAAATTTTGAATTTATAGGAAAAACATTTCGCATCGGAAACACTATCGAACAAAGAAGGAATTTTTCAAGTCGGACTTTTAGAAGTAGAGATATTGACAAAAATAATATATACATCTACGCCCCTGTCGTAGAAACCATGCATTATTTAAAGAAGAAAATGTTCCTAAAATATTTGTCGACATGAGTAGCATCAGTCCAGAAAAGACTTTTTCAATAAAGATTTTAAAAGCTCATTTTTTGCTGCAAATACATCAGAAGCGGAAATTAAGACTTACGCTACCTGGTGGACAAACAATTTTTTACAAAAATTTGAAATTACGTGCAAACGATTTCCCATCAGGAGCTGTATCCGGTGCAGAAAGAATTTTTCAAATCGGAAATTTAGAGGCAGAGAGAGAGAGATATAGGGGAAAACGCAATTTACCTTTAAGCCCCCTAGCGGAAAGTCTATGAATTACTTGAAAATTTTGAATTTATAGGAAAAATATGTCACACTAGAAATACTATCCAACAAAGAAGGAACTTTTCAAATCGGACTCTTAGAAGTCGAGATACTGATAAAAATCAGATATACATCTACGCCCCCTGGCGTAGAAACGGTGCACTATTTTAAGAAGAAAATGTTTCTAAAAGGTTTGTCGACATGAGTAGTATCGGTCTACAAACGATGTTATTTTCAATCCAGAATTTAGAAGCTCATATTTTGCTGCAAATACATCAGAAGCGGAAATTAAGGTTTACACCCCTGGTGGCCAAACCTTTTTTTTTTTACAAAATTTAGAAATTATGTGCAAACGATTTCCCATCAGGAGGTTGGTATCCGGTGCAGAAAGAATTTTTCAGATCGGAGATTTAGAAGCGGAGATATAGAGGAAAACGCAATTTACCTTTACGCCACCTAACAGAAAGTCTATGAGTTACATGAAAATTTTTGAAATTATATGAAAAATATGTGACACGGAAAACACTATCCAACAAAGAAGGCATTTTTCAAATCGGACTCCTAGAAGTCGAGATATTGACAAAAATAAGATATACATCTGTGCCTCCTGGCGTAGAAACCGTGCACTACTATAAGAGGAAAATGTTTCTAAAACGTTTGTCGGCATGAGTAGTATCGGTCTACAAACGACGTTATTTTCAATCGATAATTTAGAAGCTCATATTTTGCTGCAAATATATCAGAAGCGGAAATTAAGGTTTTCGACCCCTGGTGGCCAAACCATTTGTTTACAAAAATTAGAAATTATGTACAAATGATTTCCCATCAGGAGCTGTATCCGGTGCAGAAAGAAATTTTCAGATCGGAGATTTAGAAGCAGAGATATAGGGGAAAACGCAATTTACCCTTTACGTCCCTAGCAGAAAGTCTGTGAATTACTTGAAAATTTTGAAATTATATGAAAAACATGTCACACGGAAAACACTATGCAACAAAGAAGGAATTTTTCAAATCGGACTCCTAGAAGTCGAGATATTGACAAACATAAGATATATACGTCCCCTGGCGGAGAAACTGTGAAATATTTTAGGAAGAAAATATTCCGAAAAGATTTATCGATGTGAGTGGCATCAGTTCACGAAATAATTTTTTCAATCGATATGTTAGAAGCTCAGATTTTATGGCAAATACATCAGAAGCCAAAATTAACACTTACGCCCCCTGGTGGCCAAAGTATTCTTTGCCAAAAATTCGAAATTATATGCAAAAGACTGTGCATCAGGAGATGCATCCACTGAAAAAAAAAAAGAATTATAGAAGAAGAGTTATCGGAAAAAATGCAATTTACTTTTACGCCCCCTAACGGAAAATCTATGCGTAATTTGAAAAAGAAACTATATCCAAAATACTCTTCGACATAAATGGAATCGAAAGATAAAGTATTTTTTTCAATCGGATGTTTAGACGCAAATATGTGGAATAAAACGTAATTTTGAATTCGACTTCATCTGCGCTTACGCCCTCTCGCGGCGAAATTGTACATCGTATAAAAAACGAAATAAAGGATCATCATTCGCATATTTCAAGCTTTCGAATGCAAAAAGGATTTTTCAAATCGGACTAATAGTTGCAGACATACCGTGGGTACAGACGGACGGACGGACAAACCGATAACATGAGCACGATCTTTTATTACAAAAGACGTGCTAAAAAATGAAAGAGGAAAAAAAATGTTTTCGTAGAGAGTCCAAGAATAAAAATCCGCCGACTGGAATTGAAGTATCCCATTGTTTGGATTGGTAAAGGAAAAAGAAAGGAATTAATTACATATAAATATATTAGTGCATAAACCTCTGGTAACATTTTTTTTTATTTTATTTTTTTGCAATGTAAATTTTTGTTTTGTGAATTGGCACTCAATTTTTTTTGCTCTGTAAAGTAAACAGGGGAGAGGAACAAGTCTGCAGTGAGAAGTTTACGGGGATAGTCAAAGGAGGAAGTAATATCGCTGTTTTTTATCAGCTATGTCATGTATCAGTCAGATAATAAATTCATTTCCTTTAGTAAAGCTTTAGTTGACCATTTTGAACCACAATATTTGTATCTTTGGGGTTGTGTAGGAAAAGGGGGGGGATCTATAAATTCAAATTTTGGGAGTTAAAGAAAAAAGGAGAGAGGGGAAGCCCTGGAACTCGTTCTTTTCTCCTCTTTTTACCCTAAATAATTGTGCAAGCCAGCAGGGCTAAAGTCATATCATCATCATCATCATCATTGTCAACCATTATCAATCCACTGCTGGACGAAGGTCTCCCCAAGTTTCCTCCACAACGGTCTGTCTTGTGCCAGTCTCCTCCATGTCACTCCCGCATACTTTCGAATTTCATCCACCCATCTTCCATGTGGTCTTCTTCTGGGTCTTTTCCTGTCCCTTGGAATCCAATCTAAAATTTCGGCTGTCCATCTATGGTCTGTTCTTCTGGCAGTATGTCCAGCCCATTGCCATTTCAGGGATTTAAATCTGATCATGATGTCTTCCACTCTTGTCATTTTTCGGATCCACGTGAGTAGTAGAAAAGGACCGATTCTGGCTAAAACCGGAGCCATAGACTTAACATTAGGTGTCGGCCGGAGCAGCCGGAGCCAGCCGGAGCAATCTGCAGCCGAGCAAACGGATGGGGGCGTGGTCAGTAGCAGCCTCCAATTCCCCGCTGCAATTTTTCCCCCTCGACCGAAGTGTGTGCTTATCTCCGAAGATAGTAGTATTTATTGGACTTTGTCGAATTTTGGGGGAAATCAATGAAGGTTTATTCCTTTTTTTTTTAATTTAATGAAGGTTTATTCATTATTTATTTTCCCCTCTCTCGACCCCATCCCCTTAGGTTATTGTTATGTAAAACGTTTTTTCCCTCGTAATTTGTTGATTTTTCAATTAATTTTCATGAATTCCTCATGTGTCTTCCCTAATGAAAATTATGTAGGGTAAGTATTAATTAATCATTTCTCTTTTTTTCTCGAATAATACGGTCATGTCCTCATCTCAAGAAATGTTATTATGATATCTTATTTTTGTTCATAAATGTTTGATTTTGAGGGATGGCAACGCCCGAGTGGGAAAGGGGTTGGATATAGGGGGATGGCAACTCGATGTGTTGCCCCCTAGCGGTGCTTCTTGGAACTTTCGATTGATCTTTGATTTTGAGGGATGGCAACGCCCGAGTGGGAAAGGGGTTGGATATAGGGGGATGGCAACTCGATGTGTTGCCCCCTAGCGGTGCTTCTTGGAACTTTCGATTGATTTTTGATTTTGAGGGATGGCAACGCCCGAGTGCAAAAGGGGTTGGATATAGGGGGATGGCAACTCGATGTGTTGCCCCCTAGCGGTGCTTCTTGGAACTTTCGATTGATCTTTGATTTTGAGGGATGGCAACGCCCGAGTGGGAAAGGGGTTGGATATAGGGGGATGGCAACTCGATGTGTTGCCCCCTAGCGGTGCTTCTTGGAACTTTCGATTGATTTTTGATTTTGAGGGATGGCAACGCCCGAGTGGAAAAGGGGTTGGATATAGGGGGATGTCAACTCGATGTGCTGCCCCTAGCGGTGCTTCTTGGAACTTTCGATTGATCTTTGATTTTGAGGGATGGCAACGCCCGAGTGGGAAAGGGGTTGGATATAGGGGGATGTCAACTCGATGTGCTGCCCCCTAGCGGTGCTTCTTGGAACTTTCGATTGATCTTTGATTTTGAGGGATGGCAACGCTCGAGTGGGAAAGGGGTTGGATATAGGGGGATGCCAACTCGATGTACTAGCCCCTAGCGATGCTTCTTGGAACTTTCGATGGATCTTTGATTTTGGGGGGTGGCAACGACCGAGTGGGGAAAGGGCACTGCGTAGGTGTTAGATATGATGATGCTTCTTGGAACTTTATTATTTCGATGGATCTTTGATTTTGAGGGATGGCAACGACTGAGTGGGGTCCGTTGGGAATTTTTGCATTTATTCCTGTGGTTTGCAAGCAAGATTCCCCCCCTCTTCAATACTATTTTTCCCCCGGAGGAAATTTTTACGTAACGATGCTGGGGAATTTTCTTTCCAAGGGAATAAAAATGCTCCTAAGGTCTTAGCGAGGTTCTAACTCACGATGATTTGGTTTCCAAAAATAGTCAGGGGGTCAAATGGTTTTCGTGTACTATGTATTCCCTATATATATATTTTTAAATTACTTTTACGTTATTTCTTCATGTGTTTTTATATATTTTTTGTATGTTTTGAGGGAGTTTTTTCGTGTAGATGTAATGAATTTTCTGGGGAACTTTTCTTTTTCCTCCATTCAATTTTATTTCAGACCATGAGACGAGGAAATGCTTCTTTAGAAATTATTTCGTTCTTGTTCGCAGTAATTACTGGACATAGACTTCATGTTAATTCTGAGTCTTTAAACCCTGCAATAATATTTTCTCGTAATTTTTTCGTATGTTCAAGAACTCTACAGATCTTTCCCAGTTAAAATTCTGCTCAAACAATATTTTCGGTCTTTATTTCCTTATAGCTTCCCAATTTCCGATATTTTTCTTCCTCTATCTTTGAAATTTCATTAAACTTCTCAATAGGTCAGGATTCTTTTTTCTTGGACAAACTTATGAGTCCTTTTATTCACACTATCTTTTTTTTTTTCATTTCATTTCAGCAAACGATTATTTTAGATGCAACAAATCGTCAGATTTTGGTTTCCTTATATAGCATATTTTCCAACTTGCTTAAAAATATTCCTCAAAGCTTGCATGTATGTCAAATATACATTTTTTTATTCTTTCGTAGTTAGCCATACTTTTCGTGGACTGCCTTGACAGGAAAGCATTCAATGTCAAGACATACAATCAAAAACCTTTTTTCTTTCGATAAAATTTGTATTCTTTGAGCTGAATATTAGTCCCGCGTGTTCCCTCATTAACCTAATCTCAGTCAGATGCTGAAGGATTTCCTTTTGCTTGTCAGCATATTGACATAAGATTAGTCACATTTTCCCTTTGTTCGTTGTTGTGAATAGTTAGAAAGATTACAAAGTTTAAAGTAGTCTATGACTAAAAGGATGCTATTTACAGCCTAACGTGCTGCGGTATTGACTTTAGATAATTGTCCTTCTTGTTTCTTCTGGATCTTTGATTTTGAGGGATGGCAACGACTGAGTGGGGTCCGTTGGGAGTTTTTGCATTTATTCCTGTGGTTTGCAAGCAAGATTCCCCCGACCCCCTCTTCAATACTATTTTTCCCCCGGAGGAAATTTTTACGTAACGATGCTGGGGAATTTTCTTTCCAAGGGAATAACAATGCTCCTAAGGTCTTAGCGAGGTTCTAACTCACGATGATTTGGTTTCCAAAAATAGTCAGGGGTCAAATGGTTTTCGTGTACTACGTATTCCCTATATATATATATTTTTAAATTACTTTTACGTTATTTCTTCATGTGTTTTTATATATTTTTTGTATGTTTTGAGGGAGTTTTTTCGTGTAGATGTAATGAATTTTCTGGGGAACTTTTCTTTTTCCTCCATTCAATTTTATTTCAGACCATGAGACGAGGAAATGCTTCTTTAGAAATTATTTCGTTCTTGTTCGCAGTAATTACTGGACATAGACTTCATGTTAATTCTGAGTCTTTCACCCCTGCAATAATATTTTCTCGTAATTTTTTCGTATGTTCAAGAACTCTACAGATCTTTCCCAGTTAAAATTCTGCTCAAACAATATTTTCGGTCTTTATTTCCTTATAGCTTCCCAATTTCCGATATTTTTCTTCCTCTATCTTTGAAATTTCATTAAACTTCTCAATAGGTCAGGATTCTTTTTTCTTGGACAAACTTATGAGGCCTTTTATTCAGACTATCTTTTTTTTTTCCATTTCATTTCAGCAAACGATTATTTTAGATGCAACAAATCGTCAGATTTTGGTTTCCTTATATAGCATATTTTCCAACTAGCTTAAAAATATTCCTCAAAGCTTGCATGTATGTCAAATATACATTTTTTATTCTTTCGTAGTTAGCCATACTTTTCGTGGACTGCCTTGACAGGAAAGCATTCAATGTCAAGACATACAATCTAAAACCTTTTTCTTTCGATAAAATTTGTATTCTTTGGGCTGAATATTTTTTCTGTCTCGTCCGAAAAAACATTCATTCTAGAGGCAAAGCGACTAATTCCGTTCTTCCCATAAACATTATTTTTTTTATTATATTTGATATTCAGAGTTGTATACATTTACTATCCAAAAAAGAGATATATTTAATGTAAAGGTATATTCTTCCAAGCTGGGGAAATATATGTATATCTTAGTTCATTTCCAGTTAAAGGAAATGCATCTTTATATTTCAATATGAAAAAAGAAGCCCTATAAGTGAAAGCTCAACCTAAAGACGGATAGATTGTTCACACTCTCTCTACTCTATGACATTTCTTTACTGAATATACCATGACCTTTTTTTTCATGAACTGCTTTAAAATCTTCGTTCTCACTTTACTATTGTCAGATTCCATGTCCCTCCAGTTCTTTACTGAGAAACAGAAGCATTTATTCAATTTTAATTTATTAAGAGAGTAGAACTCTTTTAGGCTTTCGAAGTAATTTCAAGTCTTTCATTACGAAAATTTTCATTGTCATGAAAGAAGCCATAATCGAGATGATTTACTATCGTTTCAATGAAAGTGTTTACGCATTCATTGCTATGATGTCAGATTTCATTTTCTTATACTTCGAACAGAAATGAGTTTGAATCATTCGTCGAGAAAACATTTCTTTCATATATATATATATATATATATATATATATATATTTTTTGCCTCCGAATCAAACGAACTCAAAAAATAAGAGACGCACTTTAATATTTTTTTCCTCTTATGAGAGGAATACGGGAATATGATACCAAAATTAAAGAATAAAGAATATCGACTTTCCTCTCAACACCGTACATCTACGTTTTTTTTTTTATTTTTTTTATTTTCAATAAGCTATTTCTATATTTTTACAACTGAATAGAATTATTTATTGAAAAAGTCTAAGTAAGACGAAAAATGGTTTTGTTGATTGCCTAAGAGGATGATTTTGGAAATTTTCGTTTTCTGGTAATTGTAAAAATCTCATAGAATAACATGGGAAAACTAGCATGCATAAAAGACTGTTTTGGATCGAGTAAATTGAAAGAATTTTACAAAGTTCATTTCAGAAAAGTACATTCCTTCCTAGTGTCAAAAACGAATCACTTCGTTTTTTCTAAGATACACTTTGGAATCTTATAAAAGTGCATAGGGTCAAAAACGATTTTGATGATTTTACTAAGATGACAGATTTCGGATTTCTTGTGATAGAAAATACAGTGAATTTCCCATTGAATTACATGGGAAACTGCGAAATTTAAGAACCACGTTTTCGTTCAAGTAAAATATTTTAAAAGTCTTTTTCGAATCAGTTGAAAACAGACAGGGTGTGTTTCTGAACAGTTCATTATTTCCTAAAATCAAAACGAATCACTTCGTTTATTTTTTTTTTCCTAATGTGCGTTTCTGAAAGAAGTAAAAATAGTTTAGGTAGAAAATTGGAAATATATTTTTATGAATCCTAGACTGTTTATTTACGTATAGCTAGAGGGGTCTTCAGTGAGAGCACTTATTCTCTTTTCAAACTAAGAGAATGAAGTGTAGTCAGTTTGAAAAAAAATTCAAACTCCCCTAAATTTAGCCTTTTGTCCTGGTTTCGACTCAATACTGTAAAGCATTGCTCTCAGACCAGTTGAATTCCTGGCCCTTAATGAAATACATTAAGCCTTTCCCTTAAAAATAAGCAATCTCTTCTTCAATACCAGATCCCCAATAAATTTCTTTAAGAGTTATTCATTCACACTTTTACTTTTAAAAACTTGAAATTCATTATTATTTAACTCATTACAAAAAATGAAACTCATTCATACAGAAAAAATATAAATGAATAAAAATAAATAAAGCAGTCCTAAAAAAGGACTGTTTTTCTGGGTCCCCTTCATACAGCTGCTCCATGGTCGGTATAAGGAATTTTTTTACCTGCTAATATCTCAGCACATTGACTTCACAGTCTCTAGCAAGTTCTTTACAATTATGCTTTCCAAGAACGCTTTGGACGGGACATGGTCTCCAGTGACTGCAACAAAGATTCTGCTAGAATCTTGGGGTTAAGCAATGCAACGGCATCATCGAAATACTTTTGCCACTTGGATTCGGGGGTGGCATATGCACAGCTGTGGGCCGTGATGTTTGCGAATATGCGATTTGGGGGTTGGTGGCACTCCATACAATAATATAAGTTATTGACATGTTCCTGAAGGCGATCCCTTACCATGTCAGCAAGCATGATGAAAAACTCTTCATCTGAGATGGAAGCAACAGGGGAAGAAGTCCTTGGATGGTGCAAAACAGCCTTTCTAAAGACAGGTCCAAATAGTAGTTGAGTAATGCTGTCCCATATTTTTCCACATTGATCAATAAGAGTTCCAAATTGTTGACAAGTCAGCTTTATCGGAACAGGATTCAATCGACGAAAACCATGAATTCTGGGGGAAAGCACTTCTAACGTGTAACTGCCAGAAGCATCTAAGAGGGAAGGACAGCAGGAAACAATAAGTTCACGATTAATCAAGATGTCACAATTCATGCCTTGAATCCAGTGTGATTTTCCCATGAATTTTCGGAACGTTGAAGCTGACATTGTTATTCCATTCTTAGAAGGGTAGAAAGATTCCCCATCTTTCCTATAACTTCGAATATGAACTCGGACCGTGTTGTTAAAATCGCATACTTTTGCAAACGTGTTTTCACCTAAATGAAAATGATGAGGTGCAAGATTTTTCATAGAAATTCTTGGGAGGATAACTTCTCCACACGATTTGGGCTTTAAGGGAACGGACTCACATACCTTCTTAGCGAGAGTAGCAGAAATTTCAGCACTTTGCTTCATCGTGGAAATGGAATCGGTAGCACTCAAAGCAACAGACAAAAATGAAGTGACTCGTTTGAAGACTAAAGACAAACTGAAGGAACAGCTCTTATTCTAAGTCAAAACTGAGAAGAGGTTGGAGTTCGTCACTTGTTTACTGCTTGAGAGGGAAAGAGCAGAGTCATGGGGTTTAAGAACACTCGGTTATCTTCTTTCTAAAGGTCAAATTCAATCTAATGTTTGGAGCATTCTTTTGACGAGGCAGACCATGACTCCAATACGAATTAGTTGGTGGCAGGATCTGTAGTAAAGTTCCAGATCTCAAAGATAAGGAAACTGGTTTAAACCCGTTTCGCTTGAAAACAAAAGTCTCTTTCCTGTCAGAGAGATACTGATGTAATACAAGACAAAGGATCTAATTCAGCTTCGTCATCACGGTGATAACCGATTTGGTTATCACCATTTCTTATAAAAGTGCATGGGGATCAAAAAACGATTTTGATGATTTTACTAAGATGACAGATTTCGGATTTCTTATGATAGAAAATACAGTGAATTTCCCATTGAATAACATGGGAAACTACGAAATTTAAGAAGCACGTTTTCGTTCAAGTAAAATATTTTAAAAGGTAATCAGTTGAAAACAGACAGGGTGTGTTTCTGAACAGATCATTATTTCCTAAAATCAAAACGAGTCACTTCGTTTTTTCCTAACGTACGTTTCTGAAAGAAGTAAAAATAGTTTAGCTAGAAAATTGGAAAGAATTTTTTATGAATCCTAGACTGTTTATTTTTTATAACTAGAGGGGTCGTCAGTGAGAGCACTTATTCTCTTTACAAACTAAGAGAATGAAGTGTAGTCAGTTTGAAAAAAAATTTCAAACTCCCCTAAATTTAGCCTTTTGTCCTGGTTTCGACTCAATACTGTAAAGCATTGCTCTCAGACCAGTTGAATTCCTGGCCCTTAATGAAATACATTAAGCCTTTCCCTTAAAAATAAGCAATCTCTTCTTCAATACCAGACCCCCAATAAATTTCTTTAAGAGTTATTAATTCATCCTTTTACTTTTAAAACTTGAAATTCATTATTATTTAACTCCTTATAAAAATGAAACACATTCACCCTTTTACTTTAAAAAACTTGAAATAACTTCATACAAAAATGAAACCCATTCACTTTTTTACTTTTAAAATTATAGAAAAATAGATGATACAGAACATAGGTTCACTTTCTCATTCACACTCATGCATACACAAAACAAAATTAAATAGTACTATTTGAGCTGCATGGAGGTGTCAAGATGGGTGGGAAAAACCTCCATCTATCATTCAATTGGACTAAAACTGTTGAAGGATGTGAGCTATTCTCACTAGCTCCTCCATGCAGCTCAAATAGTACTATTTAATTTTGTTTTGTGTATGCATGAGTGTGAATGAGAAAGTGAACCTATGTTCTGTATCATCTATTTTTCTATAATTTTAAAAGTAAAAAAGTGAATGGGTTTCATTTTTGTATGAAGTTATTTCAAGTTTTTTAAAGTAAAAGGGTGAATGTGTTTCATTTTTATAAGGAGTTAAATAATAATGAATTTCAAGTTTTAAAAGTAAAAGGATGAATTAATAACTCTTAAAGAAATTTATTGGGGGTCTGGTATTGAAGAAGAGATTGCTTATTTTTAAGGGAAAGGCTTAATGTATTTCATTAAGGGCCAGGAATTCAACTGGTCTGAGAGCAATGCTTTACAGTATTGAGTCGAAACCAGGACAAAAGGCTAAATTTAGGGGAGTTTGAAATTTTTTCAAACTGACTACACTTCATTCTCTTAGTTTGTAAAGAGAATAAGTGCTCTCACTGACGACCCCTCTAGTTATAAAAAAAATAAACAGTCTAGGATTCATAAAAAATTCTTTCCAATTTTCTAGCTAAACTATTTTTACTTCTTTCAGAAACGTACGTTAGGAAAAAACGAAGTGACTCGTTTTGATTTTAGGAAATAATGATCTGTTCAGAAACACACCCTGTCTGTTTTCAACTGATTACCTTTTAAAATATTTTACTTGAACGAAAACGTGCTTCTTAAATTTCGTAGTTTCCCATGTTATTCAATGGGAAATTCACTGTATTTTCTATCATAAGAAATCCGAAATCTGTCATCTTAGTAAAATCATCAAAATCGTTTTTTGATCCCCATGCACTTTTATAAGAAATGGTGATAACCAAATCGGTTATCACCGTGATGACGAAGCTGAATTAGATCCTTTGTCTTGTATTACATCAGTATCTCTCTGACAGGAAAGAGACTTTTGTTTTCAAGCGAAACGGGTTTAAACCAGTTTCCTTATCTTTGAGATCTGGAACTTTACTACAGATCCTGCCACCAACTAATTCGTATTGGAGTCATGGTCTGCCTCGTCAAAAGAATGCTCCAAACATTAGATTGAATTTGACCTTTAGAAAGAAGATAACCGAGTGTTCTTAAACCCCATGACTCTGCTCTTTCCCTCTCAAGCAGTAAACAAGTGACGAACTCCAACCTCTTCTCAGTTTTGACTTAGAATAAGAGCTGTTCCTTCAGTTTGTCTTTAGTCTTCAAACGAGTCACTTCATTTTTGTCTGTTGCTTTGAGTGCTACCGATTCCATTTCCACGATGAAGCAAAGTGCTGAAATTTCTGCTACTCTCGCTAAGAAGGTATGTGAGTCCGTTCCCTTAAAGCCCAAATCGTGTGGAGAAGTTATCCTCCCAAGAATTTCTATGAAAAATCTTGCACCTCATCATTTTCATTTAGGTGAAAACACGTTTGCAAAAGTATGCGATTTTAACAACACGGTCCGAGTTCATATTCGAAGTTATAGGAAAGATGGGGAATCTTTCTACCCTTCTAAGAATGGAATAACAATGTCAGCTTCAACGTTCCGAAAATTCATGGGAAAATCACACTGGATTCAAGGCATGAATTGTGACATCTTGATTAATCGTGAACTTATTGTTTCCTGCTGTCCTTCCCTCTTAGATGCTTCTGGCAGTTACACGTTAGAAGTGCTTTCCCCCAGAATTCATGGTTTTCGTCGATTGAATCCTGTTCCGATAAAGCTGACTTGTCAACAATTTGGAACTCTTATTGATCAATGTGGAAAAATATGGGACAGCATTACTCAACTACTATTTGGACCTGTCTTTAGAAAGGCTGTTTTGCACCATCCAAGGACTTCTTCCCCTGTTGCTTCCATCTCAGATGAAGAGTTTTTCATCATGCTTGCTGACATGGTAAGGGATCGCCTTCAGGAACATGTCAATAACTTATATTATTGTATGGAGTGCCACCAACCCCCAAATCGCATATTCGCAAACATCACGGCCCACAGCTGTGCATATGCCACCCCCGAATCCAAGTGGCAAAAGTATTTCGATGATGCCGTTGCATTGCTTAACCCCAAGATTCTAGCAGAATCTTTTGTTGCAGTCACTGGAGACCATGTCCCGTCCAAAGCGTTCTTGGAAAGCATAATTGTAAAGAACTTGCTAGAGACTGTGAAGTCAATGTGCTGAGATATTAGCAGGTAAAAAAAATTCCTTATACCGACCATGGAGCAGCTGTATGAAGGGGACCCAGAAAAACAGTCCTTTTTTAGGACTGCTTTATTTATTTTTATTCATTTATATTTTTTCTGTATGAATGAGTTTCATTTTTTGTAATGAGTTAAATAATAATGAATTTCAAGTTTTTAAAAGTAAAAGTGTGAATGAATAACTCTTAAAGAAATTTATTGGGGATCTGGTATTGAAGAAGAGATTGCTTATTTTTAAGGGAAAGGCTTAATGTATTTCATTAAGGGCCAGGAATTCAACTGGTCTGAGAGCAATGCTTTACAGTATTGAGTCGAAACCAGGACAAAAGGCTAAATTTAGGGGAGTTTGAATTTTTTTCAAACTGACTACACTTCATTCTCTTAGTTTGAAAAGAGAATAAGTGCTCTCACTGAAGACCCCTCTAGCTATACGTAAATAAACAGTCTAGGATTCATAAAAATATATTTCCAATTTTCTACCTAAACTATTTTTACTTCTTTCAGAAACGCACATTAGGAAAAAAAAAATAAACGAAGTGATTCGTTTTGATTTTAGGAAATAATGAACTGTTCAGAAACACACCCTGTCTGTTTTCAACTGATTCGAAAAAAGACTTTTAAAATATTTTACTTGAACGAAAACGTGCTTCTTAAATTTCGCAGTTTCCCATGTAATTCAATGGGAAATTCACTGTATTTTCTATCACAAGAAATCCGAAATCTGTCATCTTAGTAAAATCATCAAAATCGTTTTTGACCCTATGCACTTTTATAAGATTCCAAAGTGTATCTTAGAAAAAACGAAGTGATTCGTTTTTGACACTAGGAAGGAATGTACTTTTCTGAAATGAACTTTGTAAAATTCTTTCAATTTACTCGATCCAAAACAGTCTTTTATGCATGCTAGTTTTCCCATGTTATTCTATGAGATTTTTACAATTACCAGAAAACGAAAATTTCCAAAATCATCCTCTTAGGCAATCAACAAAACCATTTTTCGTCTTACTTAGACTTTTTCAATAAATAATTCTATTCAGTTGTAAAAATATAGAAATAGCTTATTGAAAATAAAAAAAATAAAAAAAAACGTAGATGTACGGTGTTGAGAGGAAAGTCGATATTCTTTATTCTTTAATTTTGGTATCATATTCCCGTATTCCTCTCATAAGAGGAAAAAAAAAATATTAAAGTGCGTCTCTTATTTTTTGAGTTCGTTTGATTCGGAGGCAAAAAAAAAAAAAAATATATATATATATATATATATATATGAAAGAAATGTTTTCTCGACGAATGATTCAAACTCATTTCTGTTCGAAGTATAAGAAAATGAAATCTGACATCATAGCAATGAATGCGTAAACACTTTCATTGAAACGATAGTAAATCATCTCGATTATGGCTTCTTTCATGACAATGAAAATTTTCGTAATGAAAGACTTGAAAGTACTTCGAAAGCCTAAAAGAGTTCTACTCTCTTAATAAATTAAAATTGAATAAATGCTTCTGTTTCTCAGTAAGGAACTGGAGGGACATGGAATCTGACAATAGTAAAGTGAGAACGAAGATTTTAAAGCAGTTCATGAAAAAAAAAGGTCATGGTATATTCAGTAAAGAAATGTCATAGAGTAGAGAGAGTGTGAACAATCTATCCGTCTTTAGGTTGAGCTTTCACTTATAGGGCTTCTTTTTTCATATTGAAATATAAAGATGCATTTCCTTTAACTGGAAATGAACTAAGATATACATATATTTCCCCAGCTTGGAAGAATATACCTTTACATTAAATATATCTCTTTTTTGGATAGTAAATGTATACAACTCTGAATATCAAATATAATAAAAAAAATAATGTTTATGGGAAGAACGGAATTAGTCGCTTTGCCTCTAGAATGAATGTTTTTTCGGACGAGACAGAAAAAATATTCAGCCCAAAGAATACAAATTTTATCGAAAGAAAAAGGTTTTAGATTGTATGTCTTGACATTGAATGCTTTCCTGTCGAGGCAGTCCACGAAAAGTATGGCTAACTACGAAAGAATAAAAAAAATGTATATTTGACATACATGCAAGCTTTGAGGAATATTTTTAAGCTAGTTGGAAAATATGCTATATAAGGAAACCAAAATCTGACGATTTGTTGCATCTAAAATAATCGTTTGCTGAAATGAAATGGAAAAAAAAGATAGTCTGAATAAAAGGCCTCATAAGTTTGTCCAAGAAAAAAGAATCCTGACCTATTGAGAAGTTTAATGAAATTTCAAAGATAGAGGAAGAAAAATATCGGAAATTGGGAAGCTATAATTAAATAAAGACCGAAAATATTGTTTGAGCAGAATTTTAACTGGGAAAGATCTGTAGAGTTCTTGAACATACGAAAAAATTACGAGAAAATATTATTGCAGGGGTGAAAGACTCAGAATTAACATGAAGTCTATGTCCAGTAATTACTGCGAACAAGAACGAAATAATTTCTAAAGAAGCATTTCCTCGTCTCATGGTCTGAAATAAAATTGAATGGAGGAAAAAGAAAAGTTCCCCAGAAAATTCATTACATCTACACGAAAAAACTCCCTCAAAACATACAAAAAATATATAAAAACACATGAAGAAATAACGTAAAAGTAATTTAAAAATATATATATATAGGGAATACGTAGTACACGAAAACCATTTGACCCCCTGACTATTTTTGGAAACCAAATCATCGTGAGTTAGAACCTCGCTAAGACCTTAGGAGCATTTTTATTCCCTTGGAAAGAAAATTCCCCAGCATCGTTACGTAAAAATTTCCTCCGGGGGAAAAATAGTATTGAAGAGGGGGTGGGGGGAATCTTGCTTGCAAACCACAGGAATAAATGCAAAAACTCCCAACGGACCCCACTCAGTCGTTGCCATCCCTCAAAATCAAAGATCCAGAAGAAACAAGAAGGACAATTATCTAAAGTCAATACCGCAGCACGTTAGGCTGTAAATAGCATCCTTTTAGTCATAGACTACTTTAAACTTTGTAATCTTTCTAACTATTCACAACAACGAACAAAGGGAAAATGTGACTAATCTTATGTCAATATGCTGACAAGCAAAAGGAAATCCTTCAGCATCTGACTGAGATTAGGTTAATGAGGGAACACGCGGGACTAATATTCAGCTCAAAGAATACAAATTTTATCGAAAGAAAAAAGGTTTTAGATTGTATGTCTTGACATTGAATGCTTTCCTGTCAAGGCAGTCCACGAAAAGTATGGCTAACTACGAAAGAATAAAAAAAATGTATATTTGACATACATGCAAGCTTTGAGGAATATTTTTAAGCAAGTTGGAAAATATGCTATATAAGGAAACCAAAATCTGACGATTTGTTGCATCTAAAATAATCGTTTGCTGAAATGAAATGAAAAAAAAAAAGATAGTGTGAATAAAAGGACTCATGAGTTTGTCCAAGAAAAAAGAATCCTGACCTATTGAGAAGTTTAATGAAATTTCAAAGATAGAGGAAGAAAAATATCGGAAATTGGGAAGCTATAAGGAAATAAAGACCGAAAATATTGTTTGAGCAGAATTTTAACTGGGAAAGATCTGTAGAGTTCTTGAACATACGAAAAAATTACGAGAAAATATTATTGCAGGGTTTAAAGACTCAGAATTAACATGAAGTCTATGTCCAGTAATTACTGCGAACAAGAACGAAATAATTTCTAAAGAAGCATTTCCTCGTCTCATGGTCTGAAATAAAATTGAATGGAGGAAAAAGAAAAGTTCCCCAGAAAATTCATTACATCTACACGAAAAAACTCCCTCAAAACATACAAAAAATATATAAAAACACATGAAGAAATAACGTAAAAGTAATTTAAAAATATATATATAGGGAATACGTAGTACACGAAAACCATTTGACCCCCTGACTATTTTTGGAAACCAAATCATCGTGAGTTAGAACCTCGCTAAGACCTTAGGAGCATTTTTATTCCCTTGGAAAGAAAATTCCCCAGCATCGTTACGTAAAAATTTCCTCCGGGGGAAAAATAGTATTGAAGAGGGGGGGGGGAATCTTGCTTGCAAACCACAGGAATAAATGCAAAATTTCCCAACGGACCCCACTCAGTCGTTGCCATCCCTCAAAATCAAAGATCCATCGAAATAATAAAGTTCCAAGAAGCATCATCATATCTAACACCTACGCAGTGCCCTTTCCCCACTCGGTCGTTGCCACCCCCAAAATCAAAGATCAATCGAAAGTTCCAAGAAGCACCGCTAGGGGGCAGCACATCGAGTTGACATCCCCCTATATCCAACCCCTTTCCCACTCGGGCGTTGCCATCCCTCAAAATCAAAGATCAATCGAAAGTTCCAAGAAGCACCGCTAGGGGCAACACATCGAGTTGCCATCCCCCTATATCCAACCCCTTTTCCACTCGGGCGTTGCCATCCCTCAAAATCAAAGATCAATCGAAAGTTCCAAGAAGCACCGCTAGGGGGCAACACATCGAGTTGCCATCCCCCTATATCCAACCCCTTTCCCACTCGGGCGTTGCCATCCCTCAAAATCAAAGATCAATCGAAAGTTCCAAGAAGCACCGCTAGGGGGCAACACATCGAGTTGCCATCCCCCTATATCCAACCCCTTTCCCACTCGGGCGTTGCCATCCCTCAAAATCAAACATTTATGAACAAAAATAAGATATCATAATAACATTTCTTGAGATGAGGACGTGACCGTATTATTCGAGAAAAAAAGAGAAATGATTAATTAATACTTACCCTACATAATTTTCATTAGGGAAGACACATGAGGAATTCATGAAAATTAATTGAAAAATCAACAAATTACGAGGGAAAAAACGTTTTACATAACAATAACCTAAGGGGATGGGGTCGAGAGAGGGGAAAATAAATAATGAATAAACCTTCATTAAATTAAAAAAAAAGGAATAAACCTTCATTGATTTCCCCCCAAAATTCGACAAAGTCCAATAAATACTACTATCTTCGGAGATAAGCACACACTTCGGTCGAGGGGGAAAAATTGCAGCGGGGAATTGGAGGCTGCTACTGACCACGCCCCCATCCGTTTGCTCGGCTGCAGATTGCTCCGGCTGGCTCCGGCTGCTCCGGCCGACACCTAATGTTAAGTCTATGGCTCCGGTTTTAGCCAGAATCGGTCCTTTTCTACTACTCACGTGTTCCTCTTCTTATCTCTCCTGGTTACACCAAGCATGCACCTCTCCATGCTACTTTGAGTTGTCTGCAGCCTTTGTATGTCTCTTTTAGTTAAGGTCCACGTCTCTGCACCATACGTAAGCACTGGAAGGATGCATTGATCAAACACTTTTCTTTTAAGACATAATGGCATATTGCTCTTGAAAATTACGCTGTTTCTTCCAAAAGCTCTCTAGGCAAGTTTTGTACGCCGATTAATTTCTTCACCAATGTGACCCTCACTTGATATCTGCTGTCCAAGATAAACGCACGTGTCTGTTATCTCCAGCTTTTCTCCATCAATCGATAAATCTTCATTTCTTGTAAAAGCATTGTACATCACTTTTGTGTTCTGAAAGTTCATTTTTAATCCCACTTCTTTACTCTTGTCAGCAAGTTCCTGGATCATACTCTTTAGCTCTGATGGGGTAGTTGCAAAAATGACTACGTCATCAGCGAAACGAAGGTGGGTTAGATAATCTCCATTAATCTTTATCCCTTTGTTTTCCCAGTTCAGTGATTGAAAGACATTTTCCAATGTGGCATTT
This sequence comes from Macrothele yani, assembly GCA_039090855.1. Taxonomy (NCBI): domain Eukaryota; kingdom Metazoa; phylum Arthropoda; class Arachnida; order Araneae; family Macrothelidae; genus Macrothele; species Macrothele yani. The sequence goes on from CM077011.1 coordinate 99,898,230, forward strand.
AAGAGCTTCGGAGATATGGTGTCACCTTGTCTCACTCCTTTTCCAATTTTTATGTGTGTTGTATTTTCAAACAGCCGAATCTTTGCACTTGCATTTTCATAGATGTTATTGATAATATTAATGTATGCATCTTCAATACCGCAGGATTTCAGAGCCATTGCAACTGCTGATGGTTTCACCGAATCAAAGGCTTTTTCATAATCGATAAAAGCCATGCACAATGGAAGCTCATATTCCCTCGCTCTTTCAATTAGTTCTCTCATAACGTGGATATGATCTATTGTGCTGTAGCCACTCCTGAATCCAGCTTGTTCTCTCGGTTGAGCCATGTCCAGTGTCACCTTCAAGCGGTGTGAAAGAACTTTAGTGAAGATTTTATAAACCACTGATAGGAGGCTGATAGGTCTGTAGTTCCTGAGATCCTCAATGTCACCTTTTTTATGTAGCAAGATCATTGTAGCGTTGTTCCAATCCTTAGGAATTTTCCCTTCATTAAGGCATCGAGTGAAAATTTGGGCGAGTACTGTTTCGATTTCTCCACTTGCTTCTTGTATGATGTCTATAGTAATTCCATCATCTCCTGGAGCTTTTCCCCGCTTCATGTTCTTGATTGCATGTGCAACTTCTGCTGGAAGGACTGGAAGAACTCTGGTACTGGTACCTTTCATGATGTCTGGAGTACATGTATCATCCCTTTCATATAATTTGGAGTAGAAATCTTTCACTCTTGTCAAAATTTCGCCTCTATTTCTTGTTACAGAACCATCTTCTTTTCTCAGTGCCATAATCTGTTTTTTCCCCTTACTGAGATGTCCCTTTGCTATCTTTAGGCTTTGGTTGTTTTCAATTGCTTTCCTTACTAGTTCACAGTTGAATTTCCTTACGTCTTCAGTGATACTTTTTCGTACTGTCTTGCACAGCTCTATATATTCCACTTTGGAAGTCATATCTTCTTTAGTTGTAATCATCACTCTTCTTTTTTGCATCAACATTTTGGTTTTTCCTGATAATTTGTTCACATGCAATTTGTTCTTAGACCCAGCTAATTTTGTTGCTGTTTCCATAAGAGCTTTGGTTACTTTTCTGTTAACTTCAGAAATATCCACTTCTTCCGATGTTAGGCCTTCTAAAGCAGAGAATCTGTTCTTCAGTTCCAATTTGAAGGTATTATGGTGTTTTTTAAGGTTGGTTATGTCAATACATTTTGTTTGTCTTATGAGCTTGCTACGTTCGAGTTTAGTGTTGAGGTGCATCTTAAATCTCACCAGTCATATACAGTGTGTAATATAAATGATGCATATTTAAGTGTTGAACCGTGATGTATATATAAAAGTAAAATTTTTTGTATAAATGTAACTAAGAAGTAGGGAGTGATAGGATAGTGCCACTATGTATTAATGAAACTTACCGTGTGCTTTGATGGGATTCAAAGTACCCTTTGAAATGGTTAGTTAAGCCAAATTGGTACCTAGAAATATGTTTTTACGGGCTTGGCCTTATATCCTAATTTTGCGAAAGATGTTGAAGTACTGAAATAAATTTTCTTGATATCCTGATTTTTTAGCTTTTGCTTGCGTAGAAATTTTTTTTTTCTGCTAAATTGTGATTTCAGTGCCGCATAAGAAATTTTTTTGATATTATTTTGGCAGCTTGTGTATTTGTGTAATGTTTACATACCACCACTGATATTCATAGCGCTTTTGAGAAAAGCCAAAATGTTAATGTTTGGAAAGAATTTTTGAATATAATTTGTGCAATAAGCTGTATTCAAGCTAGTCTGAAAATATAAAAGAAGCAGATACACCACCTTATGTGATTTGCCCGCAAAGGGCTGATATTTTCCATTAAAATTTGTTGGACTCTAACCTAAAATTTCATATCAGCCACAGGAAAGTGTTACATCAAACTTGTAATTGAAATTCAATAATTCGTGATCCTACCGTTTCCACTTGTCGAAAATCAAAAATTTGAGAGGCAGTAAATTTGTTGAGTAAAATGTTTATTTCTAAACAGTTTCTTTAGAACTTGTATCCACCTCAGCCTAGCATGAGGGTGGAAACGATCTTGGTTCTTATTGTGGAATAATTGCTGTGTCCTTAAATCACTGCCAGAACGAGTACAAGACCACTTTAAATTTTGTGATACATATTACTTACACATGTGACAATAACACCTTTTAACTTTAAATTTTGTGATACATATTACTTACACATGTGACAATAACACCGTTTAACACTTTCAGGTTGTCAGTTCTACAATCACAAACAATAAATATACATTGTTGAGATTGATTGATTGTTGAAAAACCAATAAATCACTGTTGAATACATTTTGCTCCTGTGTCCTGACCTTTGATTCCATTTCGATGATATTCAACAGAACCGGTTTCGTATATCTCTGGAACCACATACCAACCTTTTGTCGCAATAGAAGAATTTTTAGTCAAGTTATGTAGATAATAATAGCTGCGCAATAAATCTCGCCCCTGTGTCCTGACCTTTGACCCCATTTCGATGATAATCAACAGAACCGGTTCGGTATACTACCTGAACAAAATGATAAACTTTTATCACAAAGGACAATCAACTGACAATCAATTTTCAATAGGAATCGTCAATCAACTGACAATCAATTTTCAATAGAATTTGTTCCCAGGTGGTCCCCTACCACATACTAAAATTTCATCGAAATGGAACCATTTTTATGGGAGCTATGAGGCATAAGGGAAATTTGCTGGATCCCGCTCCTATATACTGACCTTTGACCCCATTCCCAATAGGGTTCATCCCCAGTGGTCCCCTACCACATATTAAAATTTCATCGAAATCGAACTATTTTTACGCGAGTTATAAAGACATAAGGACAATGGAATGGATCCCGCTCCTGTGTCATCCCGTTTAACCCCATTTCGTCCATTTTCAATAGGGTTTCTTCATAGATGGTTCCCTACTATATGCTAAAATTTAATCGAAATCGAACCATTTTTACGCGAGTTATCATGCGTACGGACAAAGTTAGAGCATTTAGGATTCTTCAACCTACGGTTGGAAAACGTAAAAATGTGGTGCGCTTGGAGCACTTCGACAGCTAGCGGCAAATCAGACATTTTTCTTATAAAATCAGTTTTAAATAATTTTGCGTTTTAGAAAAAATGGCATTTTTTAATACAAAAGGGAAAGAAACCTGCGGTGGTTCCTTCGTTTCCTTGTTTTATTTGCTGTTATTGGTTCATGTCCATGGTAACTACTGTGACGGCAAGTGTACCAGCACAAGCAAATATCTCCCGTGCAAACGTGAAAGCGAACATTTAATAAAGTAACGAAGACTCCTTGAGCACTACAAAAAAAAAGTGTTCCAAGAGAGAGAGAGAGAGAGAGAGAGATGCCAGAAAACGTTGGCCTTCTTTGCGGAGAAGCGAAATACTTGAACGCCTCAAGGACTTTAAATTTCAGGGAAAATATAATCGATAAAGTGTGTGAATGTAGTTAAATCGCGTAAGGGCTTGCTGAGAGTAAGAAAAAGAACTTTTTGATGCTAAGTATGGCTGTCTGATGTTGATGCATGGAGCGAATGATGTTTCCCATCTTAAATACACTGAAAATGTCCCGAGACTATAGGAAAAAGACACTAATTCTCTTGTCACATCCTTTTTGCTTCATGTCTCTATAGTGCAGATAATCCCAAACTTACGTAAGAGTTATTCAACAAACCTTTGCCCAACACGAATTTTAATCCTACTCTTAAAAAGGACTTTGCCATACTACTTAAAAATAAAACGTCTTGCTTAATGAGAAGTCACTTTGGGACTTTACCATAAGAATGAGATGACAAAAACAAACTGACACGAAACGTTGCAAGTTGTATTAGGGCTACGCTTAAATTTTGTTTAGTTAATTTAACCCCGGCTCTTTGCATTATTGAACACTAAAAATTACTTAATCTCCTCATAAAGCATACGGGGTTATTAACTGTTTCGGGGAAATCATGCGAAATAGCACACACCTTGGCCAAGAAGTTACAAACTTTGAATCAATAACGAATGAGTTTCCATGTGTTTAGGGTAAGGAGCATAGCATGGATTCCATAAGATTTTTAATAGCAGGAAGAGATCCATAAAATATACATTATACAAACAAAAGTTACTGACAACCCCTCCATATTCACAGTATGCAAGTCTCCGAACATTTGAGATGCAAATATTTGTTGAATTGTATAAAAGTTACTTCTCTCTCAGAGCGTGTAATCAACGGTAAGATATCGCATAGAGTTTGAGATAGGTATGATTGTAGAGTCTACATCAGTGCCCTTCTGAAAGAGGGACAGAAAACGGTCTACGCGATCGCTCTTGAGCATTCCTGGCAGAACGATAGCGCCCCCAACCATCGAAACGTACCGGCAGTTAGAAGAACTCCACATAATGCTGCTGTTCGTTGGGAAGGTTTCGTCGAGCATCGGTCTTTGGGTCTAGAACAATGAATAAAGTTCCTGTGGACTTACGTCATCTACCAGTCAGATGGTTATGTATAGATACGAAGAATACGAGAAAAGTTTGACTGACCTGCACAGTGCTCCGATCTGAACACAATGAAACACCTTCGGGATGAATTGGAAAGCCGATTGCGAGTCAGGTCGATCCGCCCGATATCGGTGGCTCACCTGACTAATGCTCTTATAGCACAATGGAAGATAATTCCCGCAGCACAGTACAAAAATCTAGTGGAAAGCCTTCCCAGCAGAGAGGAAGCTGTGTTAGCTGCAAAGGTTGGGCCAGCTCCACATAATTCCTTTCCTGTTACAGATAGTTTGTGAGTAGAAAAGTGTCCCGAAATTTTTTATCAAATAGTGTACACAGTTGCATAGGTATGCTTCAATGGCCATCTGTACTCCTGTACAGTTGTAAATACAATCATTTGCAAAAATTTAATACCATCTGTCAGTTTATTGGAGATTAAGATTTTCAAAGAAACAACTAATTACTAGTCAGAGATATTTGAAAAAATGACACCACAGATGAATACTTACATTCTTTAGAACACAAAAAGACCAAAATCAGTACTTTGTGTGTTTTTATAACGGACAGAATAAGATGTAACATACTCTCAATGCGGGATTTGCAGTGGTAACTTGAAATGTCTTTGCACCCCAGGTACGTCAATCAAAGCTTGGAAATTTTATGGCTCCTTTTCTGCTGCCTTGTCTTTTAAAATGGTCCACAAATTTTTAATGGGGTTAAGGTCGGGACTATTATGGGGCCAGTCAAGCACAGTTAGGTTTTTACTCTTAAGGTAGACCTTTACTGCCTTTGATCTGCGGAATGGAGATCCATCATGCACAAAGATTTTGCATCTGTGCACTTGCATATGAGGTAACAGCTTCTCACATAACATTTCCTCATGAATCCTTATGTATACATATATGCACTATATTGACAAAAGTCACCGGACACCCTTTCAAAAGCAAATGAACGGGTCCGCTGCGTGTTTAGAGCACACGGTGCAGCTACAAACGGTATAAAAACAATCCTGCAGCTGACCGCGATCATATCGCACAGTTAGGTTGAGTGAAAATGTCGCGGCGAGAGAGAACTGACTTTGAGAAAGGAAAGATTGTTGGGTGTTATATTAGTGGGTTGTCCATAAGAGAAACCGAGAAGCGACTTTGGTATGTTTATACCAAAGTCAACTTTTTTGGATGTACTAAATAAGTGGAAGACACATGGTGTGCCTGAAGCAAAAAAACATATCAGAAAGCCAAAGAAAACCAGTGACAGCGGGCGTCAAAGCCTCAGGAGAGTCGTTACAGCTAGTCGACAGAGTACTACTGCACAAGACCTCAGTGTACAGGTTGAATAAAAATGCAGGAACCTCTGTATTAACACGTACCATTCGCAGATAACTTCATTCCATGGGTTGCTGTGGTCGTATGGCTGCTTATAAGCCTTTCATCGTCACTTGGATTGCTACTCGTCATTTAGCATGGTGTAAATAACATTTATCGTATTTCGTAGATACATGGAATCGGGTCCCATGGACTAATGAATCCAGATACACAATCCATCAGTCTGATGGCCGTGTGTGGGTATAGCAGCAGCCGGAGGAATCCTATTTACCACAGTGTACTGTCAAGTTTGGAGCTGCCAGTGTACTCATATTTTTCGTGGTATGGTCTCTTGCCATTGGTTTTCGTGGAAAAACTTGTTAATCAGCACGTATACTGCAATAATCTGAACAACTATGGCCTACAAACTCTGTGGCAATACTATGGAACCGAGCCTTGTTGGTACCAGCAGGATAACGCACCGAGCCATAAAACAAAAACTTTTACGGCGTTGTTTGACGATAATTGCGTATTGTATGTGGACTGGCCAGCACAGAGCCCTGATCTTAATCCCGTAGAGCACCTATGGGGTACATTAGAGCGCCGCATAAGATGTGTGGAACCAAGGCCTACTACTAAGAAACAGTTAGCGGCAGCATTATGTACTGAATGGAAGTGCATACTTATCGCTGTGTTCCAAAACCTTGCCGAGAACATATCACGAAGGGTCAGTGCATGCATTAAGGCTAAAGGAGCACCGACACTGTACTAATGTATGTCAATAAATGCTATGTTGTGTTTCTCTTCTAGGTGTCCGGTGACTTTTGTCAATATAGGGTATATAATGATCCAGAGACCAAAAACAATCCAAAAAATTCAGGCACAGTGGTTCGCCACGTCCAAAGAATTTCAGCCGCTTCGGTGGCATAGTGGTTTAAACGATGGCTTTTGATCATTTGTTCGAAAAGGGACCGGGTTCGAATCCCGGTGAGGCACATGGATGTTGGGTTTGTCTTACGACACTGACTCTCTCCCTTCCCTGAAACAGTGACCCTAAATTAGGGACGGGCCACTGCTTGTAGCCAATTGAGTTGCTCACAGTGGTCGTTAAACTTCCAGTAAAAAATAATAAAGAATTTCAAGACAGTGAAGTTATCAAGCAAGGTGTTGGCCTTTGTCTCCCAGGACAAAGTTGGAATTTCGCTTCTATAAGATTGCTTTATAGATTTCCTGAAAAAGGGTGGAACCATCATGGCAAAATATTACGTTGCACTTCTTGAGAAACTGAAGCAACAACTGGATTCAAAACGACGAGGCAAGCTACAAAAAAGATCATGATTCTTCAAGATAATGCCTCTCCTAACACACCGGCCATTACGGAGCAGAAATTGGCTGATCTTTACTTTGTAATTCTGAACCTGTTAAACAAAAACAAAACAATAAAAAAATTCTGAACCCGATATTAACTTTGAAATTCTGAACCTGATCTCTTTCCTAACCTGATAAACAAAACAAGGTAGAAAGATAATTTTTTTTGATTCGTTAAAAAAGTTAGAACAACGAAGTCATAAGTGTGTGGATCTTAGGGGAGAATATGTAGAGAGTAAAATTTTTCTCAATCCAGTAGCTTGTTTTTTTTTTACAAAGCTAAAAATTTATCAGCACTTCCTGGTATTGTGAGGAGATATTCTCAAGTCTTGCATCGAATCTTGCGGCTTCTGACCTTGTCCAAATGTTTCGAAAGACCCCACTTTGGTGTGAACTTCATGTAATGAAACTCAAACCAAAACACACACTCTCTTGGTCCTGAGAAATTGTTTTCCAAAATGCCTTTTAGATGTAGGTCAAGGAAAGAACGGAGATGCAAATCACATTACCTCAAAAATGCTTTACACCAGCAAGATCCGGTTGAATAAATATATGGTGATACTGACTTCACGACAGTCACACCTGAGCACTTTAAATGTAGAGCAATTATCAGTGTAACGAAAGAAGTACTAGGGTGAGACACATGTTCGTCCTACCCTGGCATTTCATTCGTTACTACGCATAATGATGTATCTCAAGTCTTGTGCAATACCCGCGTCTGTGTCGACCGGGTACTGCGATGACGTGGAACATACGAGGTGATGATGCGTATTTGGCACGGAGCCGCATTACTTTACCAAGGTGAGAAGAGGATAGAGGTCGAAGGACGTACTGTTTGGATCTCCTAGTAGATCAATGGTTTAAAAAAAAGGTTAAACGTGGAAGAAAAAGCGAGAGAAATTTCTGCAGTTGAAGGCAAAGAAACACTGTACAAAGCAGCACTACACGAAAATTGTTCCTGCGTTTCAATGCTAGTGACATAAGTCTCGAAGGCAAGCATAGATCAAGACGTCCATCGACTTCGAACACTGATACCCTGCCAGAAGCTGTGATAGCGAACCCCATGCCCGAACAGGACAATTATTATTTGAACTTGATGGGTCCTGGGAGAAATCTGCATCAGCTTGGTTGAAAATTCATTCGAGATGGTCAGGTTGTTGAAGCAAACCTCTATGCTGAACAACTTCACGAGTCCATGATGTTTTGCATTAACGCTACCCAGTGCTCATCAGTAGTAAGGGAGTGTTGCTGCAAGTGATAATGTCCCAAGCCATAAACTCCAGGAATCGGAAGAAGTTGAGATTTTAATTCATCCTCCATACCAGTTTGAACATTATTCCATCCGACTGCCACCTGTTTACGCCCACGCCTAATTTCTTACCAGGGCTGCACTTTGCTTCATTGATGGATGTGGAATCTGATATCATAAAGTTCTTCTCTCCTCGAATTCTGCCGAGTTGTACGATCGTCGCTTTGTTGGAACATTGCCGAAGGATTATGGAAAACAATTACATGTGCTTTCCAGAATGGCGTGAGCGTGTATGACTTTCTTGCATCATTTAACTTTCTAGCCGAAAGCGGAATGAGCGTTTAACTCAGCCTCGTATCACCCGTACTTGGTAATCGGGTACCGGAGAGTATGCCAGGGGATCAGTTAGCTTACGGAAGTGTAGACAGTATAATTTGTGAGAATAGGGAAGGACGTGAGAAATTATTGGACAGCCTAACTCTAAATTGAAAGCCACCTCAGAAATTAAAATTAAAACCAGGAGCTGTGCTGATTTTATTGAGAAATTTGGCAGCACGTACAAAAGGCCGTGTCTCACAGCTACACGATTGCAACGAAACATAATCGGAACAGGAGTTACAGATTCAGTTAGAACATAATCGGAACTGGAATTACAGATTCAGTTAGAACATAATCGGAACTGGAGTTACAGATTCAGTTAGAACATAATCGGAACTGGAGTTACAGATTCAGTTAGAACATAATCGGAACAGGAGTTACAGATTCAATTAGAACATAATCGGAACTGGAGTTACAGATTCAGTTAGAACATAATCGGAACTGGAGTTACAGATTCAGTTAGAACATAATCGGAACTGGAGTTACAGATTCAGTTAGAACATAATCTACTTTTATATGCTAGGTGCCACTTATCCCATTTAAATTCGGAATAAAGGTAACGTGCCTTTTAAATTCGGAATAAAGGTAAGCGATTTTCAAAACAATCAACGTCTCCAATGGCTATCAACCAATTACAGACCGACTTTTAATATACCGGGTGATCCAAAAGTTTTGCTCATTTTGAAAACGTAATAACTCGCGGAGTTTTGAGAGTTGGGCAACGCGGTTTGCTTAGAAATGGTCAGAATGACATCGGTTTTTTCTTATGAAATCACAAAAAGTTTTACTCATTTTACTTACATTTTTCATCGCCAGATGGCGCCATAGGCGAACAGGTCTGGGATAGTGGGTATAAAATCAGCAGCTGGGAAGCAACCACAAGTCACAGGGGTCCGTGTCAGTATGCTGTCATTGCCGTAAAAAACGCTCTTTGGGAAATTGTTCTATTGCGACGCTGAATGTGCTAGTGCTGCGCTGAGAGACTACCGGTCACTGAAAGGTGATAGCAGTGGAAAAGGACCGATGGAAAGTGCTGCAGTGGATAGGACCGATGGAATGGTGAATAAAGTCGAGTAAACGGGATCTTTGACAGCACGCCCACGAAGCGGTAGTCCACGAACACGCGCTGCTGCAGCATAGATGATTACGCAGGAAATGGATGTCATTGCAATGTCGTCCGCACATGGAGACTCCAGTGCTCGCCATGTTTCACAGCAAACAGTCATTCCATACGGGACTGTATGGCAAAAACTACGACGGATTCTGCACAGATGCCCGTACAAACTGCGACGGCATCACGAACTGCAAGCTGGCGATTACGTACAGTGTCAGGAGTTCGCAGCATGGTTGTTTCGACACATGATGTTAACGAGGACTGGCTGATGAACGTTTTATGGACTGATGAGGCACACTTTTCCCTAAACTGAGCGGTAAGCACGCACAACTTCCGCATCTGGGCCACGGAACATCCCCGAGCAGTCGTTGAAGCGCCACTTCATCAGCCGAAAGGGACAGTGTGGTGTGGATAAACGGCTTCCTTCATTATCGCTCCTTTTTTTGTTTTGTTTTTTTGTTTTTTTAGATCCGCGGCACTTCCTTCAAAACCGTTTCAGTGACAGGTGCACGTTATGCGAACATGTTACGAACGTACGTTATTCCTAGCCTGCAAGGGATGCAGTGAATCTTTGCACATTTATGCAGGATGGAGCACCACCCCACATTGCACGTTCCGTTAAGCAACTGCTGCAAGAGCTGCGATTTCTGACTCTGGGGTTAACTAAAATCACAAGTGTACAGATGTCGCCTCACTTCATTGGCCATGCTGAAAGATGCCATTCGACACCATGTGGCAGATATACCACCGGACATGTTCTTCAATGCCGTTCATGGTGTTTTCTCTCGTCTGCAAGCAGTGCTGGAACACGACGGCCATAACATTGAACACCTGGTACAATGAGATGTCTACCTTGGTACAATCAGGTATCTATTTTTCTTCACACTTCCAACCTGTGGTTGCTGCGCCAACTGGCGATGAAAAATGTAAGTAAAATGATTAAAAATGTAACTGATTTCATAAAAAACCCGATGTAATTCTGATCATTTCCACGCAAAGCGCGTTGCCCTACTCTCAGTAGGGCAACGTTCTCAAAATGTGCAAGACTTTTGGATCACCCGGTACATCCTGACCGAAACCAACTTTCCGTCATGGTCAAATATAAGTAGGTAAGTCTCTCGCTGATAACATCATTTGAATCTCTCTCTACAGTACCATCAAATCAAAAATATGAAAATTTGTGAGAAGAAATAAATTTTTGATAACGAACAATAAAGCTAGAATATCGTGCAGATTGATTTTGCACCTAACACTAGTTCGAAGGCATTTTAGGCCACAGTTCAATGGATGATGTTACCACGAGTGAAGGTGAGATTCCTTTTTTTCACTTTAGTTCGGAGTTTAGCAATGACCCGTTAATTATAAAAAGCCTTATACACTGAGTGGCCACTTTATTATGACCACCTGACAGTTTTAAGCAAATGAGCTAAGACTGCACGCTGCAGCCGCCAGAGGGCGAGGCTAGTATAAAAAGGGAAAGCTTAGTGCTTGCGACAGTAGTAGCAGCGATTTTTGGGTGACGACATGGGTAAAAAATGCGATTTGACGGACTTTCAACGTGGGATGATTGTAGAAGCTTGGAGCCATGGAGCGAGTATCACCGAAACCGTCGCATTCGTGAAATATTCCAGAGCATCTGTTGTTAAAGTGTTTAAAGACTGGACTGTCAGCCAAAAAACTGCGTCTCTACGTGCAACGTGGGGTCATTATCGACTAGTGACTGCTCGGGCGGAACGGAGAGTGTCCAGACTGGTAACAGACAACAGAAGAGCAACAGTGCAGCAAATTACAGACTATCTTAATCAAGGATCCCTTTAAATGATCTCTGCATGCACTGTTCGCCGTACACTGCATCGGATGGGATATGGCAGCCGAATGCCGGTTCGAACGCCTTTGCTGTCTGCAGTTAACAAGAGAAAACGCCTCCAGTTCGCACAGGAGCACAAGGATTGCACAGTCGGTAATTGGAAACAAATTATGTGGTCCGATGAATCACGTTTTCAGTTGCACCATGCCGATGGCCGAGTGAGAATTTGGCGGAAACAGCACGAAAGCATGGTCCCCAAATGCATTGCTACAACCCTTCAAGCTGGTGGAGGCAACGTTATGGTTTGGGGAATGTTTTCCTGGCATGCTTTGGGCCCTTTAATTCGTGTTGATCAATGTCTGACTGGCACATCATATCTAAACATCGTTGCGGATCAAGTGCATCCTGTCATGTGGATGGTATATTCCAATGGTGATGGCTATTTTTAACAAGATAATGCGTCCTGCCATAGTGCTTGCATTGTACAGGATTGGTTTCAAGAACATGACGGTGAGTTTACTTGGCTTATGTGGTCCCCACAATCTCCAGATCTCAACCCCATTGAAAATTTGTGGGATGAAGTTGAACGAGCCATCAGAGAGCTGAATCCACAACCCTGCAATCTCACACTCCTGGAAAGTGCTATTCATCAAGCATGGTCTCAGATTCCACAAACCACCTATCAACATCTCGTGGAGTCCATGCCGCGAAGAATCGACGCAGTATTAAAGGCAAAAGGTGGCCCGACGAAGTACTGAGGGGGTGGTCATAATAAAGTGGCCACTCAGTGTATAAAGAGTCACATGTACCTCATTTATTGACATTGGTTACCGGGAAGAAAACCAATGTCAATAAATCATTTTTGATATTGGTTCAAAGACTCGTAACTTGGCCCAACTCTGACATCTATCCTAAAGCTTGCGCCTGAGACCATTCTGGTACGGGGTTGGTTCAAAATTCTTAAGGTAGAGTTTGCAGGGGAGGGGGGGGAATGCTTAGCAAGACAACAGGGTGATAATATAATACACGTAATAGCCGTGGATGCTGCATCTTTCGACATTCTTCAGCGAAATAAGTCACCTCATTATTTTAGTTTCATGCACGTGACTTAGATGTGAATATCTCGGAAAATTATACTGTTAGATGTAGGAGAAATTTTACCTTAAAAATTGAATTTACTTGGACTTTTCGACACATAAAATGCCACGCAATGAAGGATTTCACAAAATGAGACGAAACTTACCACATATGTAGACGACAAGTATGAGAATGAAGTTATTTAATTTCTGAGGGCTCGCATAAATGCGATAAGTAAGGAATGTATATTGTGGCCAGGGTCAGTAGATCATATGACCAATATGATGGAACACACATTCTTAAAACCACGTGACATCAAGTGGGAAGCCCCTAAACAGTGTCCCGGGATGTCCCCAACTATGCGACTTTGCCCAGAGACCGTAATTCACCTATTAGGTTGGCCAAAAAGTTATTGAGTGTTTTACACATAGATGACGAAATATGTCTTAAAATGAAACTAACGTCATTTGAAACCGAAAGTTCATTATGTAACTTAACAGCTAAAAATTCAAGCTCGTTTTATGAACAGGAAGCGCACGATTTCGTTAACAAGTATTTGTCTGGCGTCGATTTTAAAACGGGCAAGCAAAAGGAACATTTTCGACATGTTTTGCTGTATTGCTTCCGAAAAGGAAACAACAATGTGGAAGCTCATAAAAAGTTACGTGATGTGTATGGTGAAGCTGCCTTAAAACTAAGGCAGTGCCAGAATTGTTTTGCGAAATTTCGGTCTGGAGATTTTAATGTGAAAGATGCATTACGCTCAGGAAGGCCAATCAAAGTTGATGACGACAAAATAAAGGCATTGATCGAATCCACTTGGCATTGAAAGGCACGAGAGATTACTGAGAATCTGAACATATGGAAATCGAGCGTAGAAAACCATTTAAAGCAACTGGGATATGTCAGTAAGCTCGATATGTGGGTAGCACATGAGCTCGTTTGTTTTGCTCCTCATTTTTGTGTCAAAAGTCACGTATATAGCGCTTTAAGTTCTCTAATTTTGTGTGTGTACGAAGTATAAAGGTACCTTGCTTCTTTCCGTTTGACTCCCAAGCAGGTGAGTGCATTTTTAGTTGAGTTTTTACGTTGTGTTTATTTTCTACCGAGCTGGTCGGGGCTTATCACTGAGGTGCCATTGCAAATAGCGTCTTCCGGTGGTGGGGGACTTAGCAACGACCTCACTTCCCGGAAGCACTCCACTTCTTCTTCCAGAGCAGGCGTCGTTACGCTGTCCGATCCAACTAGCGGTGATGCGCTCCCCTCATCTAGCGGTATGTTCGTACTCTCTTCTCACGTCGATTCTCTAACTTCTCCTAATACGTGAACTTCTACTGACCCTGCTACTACTGACGTTGCTATGGACGTCATCGATTGTGGTGGCATTCCTTCTATTCCTGCACAACAGTTCTCCTCCACCACCTACTCTACGGCAGTCACTACTTCTATTCCTATCCACACCACTCCAACACAGTACACCGGAGCGGCGGGCATGGCGTCCTATATTCGCCGAGAAGGAAACATCATCACTCTCGACATTCCTGATGATACTGCAGCTAGTGCTAACTTTAATTCTGCCTTGGATAAAGGTGTAGTGTTTGTTGCCTTACTGGAGACGCCGTTAAAGGTGTACTCCACTACCCTAAAGAATAGGTTCAACCAAAAAGCAATTTCTCATATGTTCCGGCGAGCCGGGATAGTTGTGGTGTACTTCAGTAAAGCCGAATGTGCTACCACCATCCTACGTACAGGTTTTACTCTCGGGGATCAGTTCTTAGAGCCTACTCCTGTATCGCAGAGACCCATCAACGTGTCATTCTATCCAGTGCCACCGGAGTTCACAGATACAATGTTGTATGCCATCCTCTATACTCTTGGCCGTGTTGTAGGCACGGTGAAGACATTCTCCACAGCCCCAAAGGATCCCGACGACAAATCCATTTGTGGCATACGACGCGTTGCGCGGGTCCTCTTCAGAACTCCTGACAGCATTAGCACGATCCCAGTACAGTTTAAGGTAAAGTGTTCCGGGCAGGTGCGTTATGTTGATCTCCTAACTGAATTTCATTGCAGCCCCTGCAAAGCATTTGGACACTTTTACAAAGGGTGTCCCAAAATTTCCTCGTCTCCGAAGCCTGCAGTTCCAGCGGAGACTCGCAAACGGACGCCGGAGATGGTTTCGGCTCCCGTGTGTCCGACTGCCGGTCCACCAAGCCTAGTCACTGGTTTTTCGTCTGCTGTTCTACCACCACCAGTGGATGACACAAATTTCACTCTTATAATTGCTCAGATTCATTTTCGTGCTCCCGATCCACCAGTGGAAACAGCTGAAGGGAGTGTTACGTCAGAGGTAGATATATCCGTTCCGGATAATCAAACTGCATATCTAAGTGCGGATCAGACCATGAGCCATAGCTCGGAGTTTGAACGCCATGCACGCCTGGAAAAGCGTCAAGCCCCGAAACCACCTCGTACATCCGCCAAGTAGGGACGAGCTCGCGTGAGCCCCACTAGATCTTTCCCCCGGACCCGTATTTTGCCCGCACGAGTCGTTGATTGTGAAACGTCACCGGACCCCACCGATGGAGTGGTGCCGTTTGACGAGTTTGCTGCCCAAATGTCTAGCCTTGAATTATCGCCCACACCGTCTTACAAGGAACTTTATTCTCTCATGTGTGTCAAACAATTTTCTGCCACAGCTCATACCTTTGTCAAGCGACATGAGAATGATTTGGCAAATATTCTTCAGCAACTTACCTCTTTGGATCGAGTTCTTGATGTCTATGCTAAACCGTCTGGGCCGCCCCGGTGGCGCAGTGGTCTAAGCGATGCCCTCTGATCATTCGTCCGAAAGGGGTCCGGGTTCGAATCTCGGTGAGGCATGGATGTTGTGTTTGTCTTACGGCACTGGCTCTCTCCCATCCCTGGAACCAGTGACCCTAAATAAGGGACGGGCGACTGCTTATAGCCCATTTAGTTGCTCACGGTGGTCGTTAAATCTCTAATGAAAAAAAAAAAAGAAAACGTCTGGCCACCTGAGTGCGGCTGGCCAACACATCCGGCAGCACATCCATCTGCTTCAAACAACTGTCACAAAAGCTATGACACCTATAACTGACCTACCACTTTAACGGTAGTTTCGCTGAACTGTCGGGGGTTTGGTACCCCTGACGCTAACTCAAAGATGTATGAAGACTTGTCGGCAGAGAACGCTGACGTTCTTCTCGTTCAAGAAACGAAATGCTCTCCTACAACGACATTCCATCGTTGGCGTAGTAGGCCTTTTAAGTTCTTCCATGCGTATGGACGGTTGCAATCCGGTGGTGTTGCCATTGGCATCCACAACCGTTTGCTTCACTCACTGACTACAGTCTCTGTAAATAATTTATAACTTGATTTGTTACAATGTTGTGTATTCTGTATTGATCATATTACCTATTACATATTTAATATTTATACTCCTGCAGATGAATCTCTCATTGACCCCCTTTTTCTATGTTTACGTTTAGCACTTACTGCAGTCCCCCTCCCCACTTATTTTTATGTCTTAGGAGGAGACTTCAATTGCACTTTGTTCCCGTCGTTGGACCGCAGCGGGTCCCTAAGAGAATTTCGTCCTATCCTAGTCGATCAGCTTACGATACTCCTCTCCGACCATCATCTTGTTGATTCATTCCGTCATTTTCATCCAAACACGGGTTCATATACCTGGAGCAGTTCATCTCGGCAAGGTTCGTCAGCAGCCCGGTTGGACCGAATTTAGTCTCCTCCGAGCTGCTTCCTGCATCTACTGAAGCACGGCATGTGCCAACCACCTCGTCTGATCACAGAGCGGTGACGCTCTCTATCTGCGGTTCTGCAAGGCCAATTACTTCACAGCGTACCTGGTCCTTTGATGGTGACTTGCTTCAGGACGAAACTTTCTGTGCCGCCCCGATAGCGCAGTGGTCTAAGAGATGGCCTCTGATCATTCGTCCGAACAGGGTCCGGGTTCGAATGCCGGTGAGGCATGGATGTTGTGTTTGTCTTACGGCACTGGCTCTCTACCTTCCCTGGAACCAGTGACCCTAAATTAGGGACGGACGACTGCTTACAGCATATTGAGTTGCTCACGGTGGTCGTTAAACCTCCAATCCCCTCCCAACCCCCAATCAAAAAAAAAAAAAAAAAAAAAAAAACTTTCTGTATGACAATCCGTCAGTTCTTGGATGATCGTCGTCACCTTCTCGCCACAACACCAAGCGCACTCAAGTTTTGGCTGGACATTAAGTTTGTGCTTCGTATGTTAATCTGACAGTACTCATTTGCTGCCCGTACTAAACGTATTATGCAAATCAGCAACCTTCGTGGGATTCTTTCCTCGATGTCTCTCACAGATCCATCATATCCTGAAGTACAGGATGCCCTTAGAGCGCTGCTTCATCCAATGGCCCAGCAAGCTCTCTGTCGGATGAAATTACTTCATCTTTCCTCAACAGCTCACTCATATGAATTTCTCTCTCGCACGGAAAGACTACGGCGTTCATCTACTACCCTCCGACATCTCCGTCTGTCTGATGGAACTATTTCATCAGACTTAGCCACTATCTGCTCACAGGTTTGTCAATTTTTGCGAGATAAATTCCGAGAGGTAGTGCAGACTGACTCTCTTTCATCATTCCCCCTTTTTCGTGCTCTTCCGTAGGTCCCCTCAGAGCTCTGTTCTTCTCATCTCGCTGCCTCTTCACCCGCTGAATTTAGAGAGGCTTTTCCTGACGGCCTTCCTCTTTCCTTATACCGTGCTTTCCTTCCATCTCTTCACCCCTTCCTCCTCACCTGTTTCTCCGCAGCTCAATCTTCTTCTGCACTGCCGCCGGAGTTTACGGTGGCCCACGTCATTCTTTTGCCGAAGAAGGGAGACCCCCTGGATCTGCAAAATCAGCGTCCTATTTCCATTTTAAATCTCGACTATAAATTCTTTACTAAACTGCTTTCCCATCGTTTTAATCTTGTCCTTCCTTTCATCCTTTCTCCCGACCAGTCATACACTGTGCCTGGTCGGTCTATCACTAACAACATCTCTTTTGTTCACAACCTTGTTTTTTTTGCTCCAAAACTTTCTGAACCACTTGCCTTGCTTAATAATCATCAAAAATCAGCCTTCGAAAACATTTCTCAAGACTATCTTTCTGTTACTCCTTATAGCTTTGGTTTCCCCTCTTCTTTGGTTACTCTTTTACTTAGTCTCTGTCGGGGCGCCTATTTTCATGTCCGGGCGGCCTCCTTTCTGGTGGCTTCAATTCCTTTTCAACGTGGAATTAGGCAGGGTTGCCCCCTTTCGGGGCAACTTTTTGCATTAGCCTTTGAACCGTTCCTGGTAGCTGCTCATCGCTCTCTTCGATCTTCGCTACCGCCTACCGTAGCAAGTACGCGACATCACGAGTATACTTTCTCTGCTTATGCAGACGATGCGACGTTTTGCATCAGGAGAGATGCTCAGTTTGAGGACCTGCTCATCACCTATCACCAAAATGCTGCTGCTTCGGGAGCATCACTTAATATTTCTAAGAGTACTGGTCTCTGGTGTGGGTCTTGGATAGGCCGCACTGACTCCCTTTGGGGAACGGTGTGGTCATCCTCGACCTAGAAGATCCTCGGCACCTATGCTGGTCATCCGTTTACCGCAGGACAATCAACATGGACCAACCTTTTTCCAAGGCTTCGGCGCCAAGCCTGCGTATTGGCGTTTCGTCTTTCCGTTTACATCTTATTTTCAACGTGTTCATATTGTCCAGCGTTACCTGCTCTCACTATGTACATATTCCTGGAATTCAACAGTTTTATTGGCCTCTCGTCTTACTGACATCAATAGTCAGTTCACTTCCGTCATCTGGCAGTCCAAGCATTCGTCGGCGACCCAGACATTGCATCTTCCTGAGTCGCATGGTGGCATCCGGCTCGTTGATATTCATCAATACAATAGAGCGTACCGTATTACCACTTTTCTTCGTCTGCTTACCTCTCCATCTCCTTCTCTCGTGATTTCTTTTGATGCACTCATTTCTGTCCATGATCCGACCTTCACTTTTCTTCTTTTCCTCCGGATGGATCTTTACACCCTTTCTTCCTCTAACATTCCGTCTACTATCTCTGAAGCTCTTACGTTTTTCCGGTCCCTTCCTCTTTCTCGGGCTCCTCCTGTCACCACTCTTGATCTCCTTGTCAAACCACTTTTCTTTTCCTCAATGATCCACCCTCCTAACCAACCTTTCTTTCTCCTCCCATTCTGGGTTCGTTCTGGCATCTTAACAGACAACGCCCTGATTTCTGCTAACCTTACTTGGAAACCCATTACTTCCCTTTTTCCTACTCCTACTCCTTCTCTTGAGGAGGAGTATGCCCCACTTCGCACTTCCCTCCTCTCTCTATACCCTGCTTTTGTTACTGCCGGCGGGTTCCGTGTTGTCTCTGGACCCAGTTTTCCTATTCCGTTCTTTTTTCTTCTCCTTGACTCTGTCGCCCCCGTCCTTTTCTTCACCACTGCCTCCCTCTATCGTTTACTCCGTTCACCTTCGGACCTTCCACAACCCGTATCTGACTTCTCTCCCTCGCTTTCCATGACCGTCTGGTCAGCTTCCTCCTGTCCTCTCTCCTCTCAGCTCGAGCACAATCTTCACTGGCGTTTCCTTCACCGTCGTCTCGCTGTTCCCCATCTTCTTTTCCGTATGTCGCTGGTCTCTTCTCTACTCTGCTCTTTCTGTGGTAATGTCGGTGATGTTTTTCCTCACCTATTGCCACTGCCCCATCCTGCTACCGCTTCTCAATACTGCTTTCCGCCCGGCTGGTTTCATCGTTTCTTAAGATCTTCCATTCCATGCATATCCGTGGCTGCTATTAACAAAGCATCCGCCAACACGTCTATCAGATACCTGCTGTTTTCTATTTGTACTTGTCAAACATGTCATTCATATGTTTCATCAATCACAACGTTCTGCACCGCATCCACTTCAATTCTCGTGCTTTCGAGGCCGAATAGTTGCACGCCTTAGACTTGAATATAACACCGCTATATCGTCAAATTCTCTCATATTTCACACCACCTGGGCCGAGCACTCAGGATGGTTTACGATGGATGGGAATTCTGTCCGTCTCGCCATTTCAGTATACGGTGTGTGTGTGTGTGTGTGTGTGTGTGTGTGTGTGTTTGTTTTTTTGTGTTTGGTGCACTAAGTCCAGTGTGTCTTTCGTTCGATATTTGTTTAACCGTGCCAAGAGTGCTCTGTGTTTTTACTTTTTTTCTCTTTTCTGAGTAGCCGCGCTGTGGCAACCCACGTACGCATAGTTATGGTACCATGTTAACATTGTATTGTGTAGTACATACTTGAGTTTCGCCCGTTAGTGCGTGTTTGTTTTTCCTATTGTGACCCCATTAATGAATAATGTTACTTGCCTGCTGTTTTCTGTAAATATCGTAATTGTTTGTACGTACTTATACATAGTTATTATAGTTTTTATCCGTGTTATAGGCGATCACGTTATTATCGTATCACTTTGCAACTGTGCTGTAAATTTTCTAGTGTATTCTTTCTTGTTCTCTGTATCAGCATCATGACATTGTACCTCCTTCATAACCTAGGGTCTGCACCTCTCTTGTAGATTTCATTTGCAAGCTTCCCTGAGTGATAATTGTGTTACATGTGTACTTTAACGATATTAACCACTCTGAGTGTTCTATTCATTTTATTAGTTGTGTTTCTTCTATTTTTATGAACAGAGTGTAGAACTGCATCATCGTTTTCTTTCTTTCAATATGATGAAAACAACATGACTTTTTAAAGGTGGTATACTGTTCACGAGACGTTGTCTCATCAAGCTTTTGTTTTTGTTTCCGCCAGGTTGTATACACTGTTCTCCAACGTTTTTTTTTGTTTTTCTTTTACTTTACCGTACCTAGTGTGCATTGTATCTTTACTCTTTCTTTCAGTTTCCGTTCTTTTTTCACCGATGTCGAATAACATTGTGTGTACTGTTAATTAACTTTATTTGTGGCAACATGTTGTACAATTTTCTTTTTCTTACATTGCATATTACACGTGATCTTGCTCACGAACATATTTTTATCCTGTAGTATGTCATTATGTCTTATTAGGTGAGTCCTGTTCTGTGACGTTATTCTCTCCGTTAGAATCCCTGTATTTTATGATCAGAGTTCTTGATGTGTCACCGACTTTGCGATGTTGTATCTTGTGTTTTGTGTATTGTTCTCGTTTATTACATACATCGTTGCATTTACTTACATTCTTTGTTCTAGCACATTCTCCCGATATCATTTTGTTATTTGCTCTCATATGCTAAATATGCTCCCTGTATTTCTCTAGTTGTATTTCACGTATTATGGGGCTGCACTTGACCTCATATTCCTGTACCTTTACGATACTCATCGAATGCTTGCCTGCATTCGTGTTTTTATTATTTTAATCTGGGTAGCTTTATCCTCCTTCATGTGTACATATCATTAGAAATGTCATGTTTATTTTTATGTTTTTGATGGGCGCGAAAAATAATGATGTAACAGCCTATTTTCTTAAATAAATTATGTTGAAAACCACGAGCTCAAAGAAATTCATCTAACTAAGCGCGTTGACATCTGCGATTCGCTCTTGAAACGTGAAGAAAACGATCCATTTTTGAAAGGTATGATAACAGGTGATAAAAAATCGATCATCTGTAGCAGCGTCGAACGAGAAACATCGTGGAGGAAGCGTGATGAACCTGCTCAAAGCACTTCAAAAGCAGATATGCACCAAAGAAAGGTTATGTTGTCAATCTGGCGGAATTTCAAAGGTATTGCGTATCCTTAATTGCTTCCAAGGAACCAAAACTTTAATTCCGACATGTACTGTCATCAGTTGAATACATTAAGTGACGCAGTGAAAGACAAGCGTCTAGAATTGGTAAAATCGCAAAGGTGTGTTTCACTATGATATCGTAAGCCCACCTAAAAGTTTGGTCACTCGCCAAAAATTGTTGCAGCTTGGATGGAAGATGTTATTATATCCACCATATTCGCCATACCTTGCACCATCAGCTACCATTTGTTTCGTTCGTTGCAAAACGCCTTGAATGGTATAACCTTCACTCCAGATGAGGCTATCAAATCGTTCTTGGAACTGCTTTTTTTGGTGGCGCAGTGGTCTAAGGCGCTGGACTATGATCATTCGTCCGTAAGGGGTCCGGGTTCGAGTCCCGGTGAGGCATGGATGTTGTGTTTGTCTTACGGCACTGGCTCTCTCCCTTCCCTGGAACCAGTGACCCTAAATTAGGGACGGGCGACTGCTTATAGCCCATTGAGTTGCTCACGGTGGTCGTTAAACCTCCAATCAAAAAAAAAAAAAACTGCTTTTTACCGAAAAAACAGTTCCAAGAATGATATTTTGAGCGCGGAATCATGAACTTGTGTTCGAGATGGCAAAAAGTCATCGAACAAAATGAACAATATGTTGTTGATTATAGTTTTTTTTCCTATTCAAAATTCGCTATTTATTTACACAGAGGAAAGAAACCGCAATTACTTTTTGGCCAACCCATTACATTTCGGGGATTCGTGCAGACGTGTTAAGACGTGTGCCAATGATGTACCACACACTCTTGAATCGGGAGAAGACTGGGAATCGCACATGTCAGTGCAGCACCTGAATATGTTGTAAGCACTGCATGCTGATGTTGGCATTGTGCGGGCAAACGTTATCTTACTGAAACTGGGAAGCCGGGATAGCACGGAGTTACGGCAACAAAACGGGGTTCAGCACCTCATCGACATATGATCGAGCTGTCATTTTACGCAAGATGCGTATGAGAGGTGGACGGCTTTTGAAACTGATAGCGTCCCTAGCCGTGACACCAGGCTATGAAATTGTATGTCGCCCAACGGAGGACAGCAAGATCAACCTGGTAACTATGTCTTCTGCGGGATCTTAACTCATTAAGCGGCCGATCTTCCTGAATCAAATGGTGCCCAAATTTTTCAGCACTCCACAAATAGAAATGTTAACATAGCGACCGGGTTTTGCGAAAGCTACGGCAAAGTAATTCCTAGGATTTCTAACTCTTACTACAAAACATTCCTGTGGCGAAATCATTCCATTTCCCCTCCTCTCATCTCAGCAGTGCAGACAATAAACCTGTTAATGATGATAAGAACTCGCTTCTAGCCCTCTATTCTCGACTCATTGACATAAGGCATGACAGGGTAGAGCTAGTCCCTCCTGACAAGAAAAATCATGTTACTGGATATAAACAAATAACCCAAACAGCCTTTCTTTCATTTCTTGGGTTCTTCGCCATTGTTATAGACTCTTTAGCAAGTAATCAGTCAGAAAGGAGTAGTGTCCATCATCCCCTTAAATTAGCACTTCTAATAGCAAAGCTAGAAGAAAAGCAACGCTTTCTAATGCCCTGGTCTTTCGTTCCAGCCACG
The DNA here is from genome assembly GCA_039090855.1 of Macrothele yani. Taxonomy (NCBI): domain Eukaryota; kingdom Metazoa; phylum Arthropoda; class Arachnida; order Araneae; family Macrothelidae; genus Macrothele; species Macrothele yani. Next base: position 99,921,496 of record CM077011.1, read on the forward strand.
TTTGGCACACTTCTTGAACAGCACATGCGATTATATTCGTTCGAGCGGAAAAGCAACGCGTTCTAATGCCCTGGTTATTCGGTCCAGCCACTTTTGGCACACTTCTTGAACAGAAAATACGAGTGTATTCGTTCGAGCGGATTTCAGGCCATTTTGCGAACCCCGAGTAAATTTGTTCGAACTGGTTAAAAAGTTATTCAGGGGTCTTTAGCGCTCATACAGAAGCGAGACTCGTCGCTGAATACATGGCTCCATTTGTCTCGCCGTGCATGTTTGAAACGGCACCACTGCAACCTTCTGTTACGATGTGCCGATATATTCGCAGTTTGTGTTGATACTGAGATGTCTACTGCAGCCTGTACACTTCGTCCGCTGTAGATTTGGGAACTGTTACGGATTCCGGTAGAGTACTGCAATTTGGTAGTTTGGACGTCTTCCAGCTTGTACCATCCTCACTACAGGGTAGCGTGTTTTCTTCCCTCAGACCCTATCGTTCCATTCACATTCGACCGACAGTTGCTGCATACCGATGCGTTTCCGAAGCGATGCGACGCAGACACAAGCAGCCGTTCGTAACCCTATGAAGAAACCTCTGGTAAATGTACCGGTGTGATGGGGGCGTTTCCGATGATGTTCGGTCATTCTTATTCCTTACACGTGCTTCCGTTACTATGATTACTACGACCCAGTGGTCCACGTTACCATATAGGAACTCTTCTATCTGCCAAACCTATCACGCGATTGCTTCGGAAATGTAACAATTTACATATCCCATCTGTCAACATACACCCACTAATTCGTATGACTTTTCAACAAATAATGCTTCCTAGTCTTACATTTTGTATACTAAGCAGTGTATAAACTTATCTTACGCAAAGAGAACATTATTGATTCCCTTTCTTAGAAAGAGAATTTCCATAAGTGGAAAAGCAAACTTACGTCGCCTAGCAGAAAAACGAAAGATGTAGCAAAGGAGAAGAAAATGTATGCTAAATGATCTGTGCAGATTTACAAAGTCCTTTGCCTTAGTGTTTCGGTTCCAAGATATCTGACATCTTTGCCTAAAGTTTGGTTCTTTAGAGTGAGTTTCCACGTAAAGAAATCAAATTCCCTTTGAAACTCCCTAATTCTTTCCCCGATAATTCTTCGCCATCTTCTCTTCACGAGAAACCTTCCCACAGGCCCCATTCTCGTATATCAAAGGCAGTTAATTTACACTCTATGAAAAATCTCTAAATCGTTGTGATAGAAATGTTGTTGCCTTTCGAATGGAATATTTATTTTGAAAAAATTCGATATATGTTTTACACGGTTGGGTGAATTTGGAAATGCTTATCTTGCTCTTGGCGAGTTGTTGGAACTCCTGATATTCAATTAGATGACATTATTGTGGCTGTGTCATTTGAACATCTTGTGCCCAAAGGAACAGAATTGATGCCCTTAACTCGCATAGTTTAAATTCGCAATTATTTTCTCTGAAACTGAAATATATTTTTCTGATTATCTAATACGAACAGAACTTGCTTTTTTCCTTTCACCTAATTAGCATTGATAGATAAAAAAAAGAACAGCAAAGCATGAGGCATAAACAGATGTTGGTTTACTTCCTTCGTTTTAAGGATGAAGCAATAACAATTAGCTTTTATTGTACGGGGTAATTTATTGCCATCTTGAGAAAAATTCTGCTTCGTTTCAATAAATAAATAAAAAGGTTTTGACGTAATTAGAATTGCAGTTTCAATATTCTCCAGCAAGAATTCCCTTCAAGGTAAAAGAAATACAAACGTTTCAGTCAATAACCAATGTCATTGCGTTTTCTTTTCAGATAATATAATCAGAGACACAAAGTTTGAATGAAGTGACGAAATTACTTTCAAAGCAGGTTTGGTAAATACAAAGGACGGAGCGTGGCAGGATTTGTAATAATTGTGCTTTGATTGGGAAATAATTTCGAAAGTATTCATACTGGCTAATTTATCTGTAAATCTAGGGGGAAAATGCATTGGAAAGTTAAGCACGCCGGGAGTATTTAGTTGAAGAAATTTACGTAATTTTCTGTTTTTCCGACAGTCGCGCAACAAATAAATTTCCATCAAACATTTTTACATAATAAAAAAGCGTAGGCATGGAAATTCCTACTTAGTTTTAGCAAATTTGAAGTAGAGTTTAGAGCAAACACTAAAATACAGAAAAGGATAACATCATTAAATATTTTCGAAACTTCACTTGTTTCTATTGGATGTTTAAGATCAACGTGAGCATTTCAGTGGGCAATAAGCAGTCACCCGTCCCTAATGTAGGGCCACTGGTTCCAGGGAAGGGAGAGAGCCAACGCCAAAAGACAAAAACCAAATTCCAAACTTTACCGGGATTCGAACCCGTCTCAGACAAATAATCAGAAGCCATAGCTTAGACCACTGCCTTCAAAATAAACCTTTATTAGTCTAAAAGCAAGGTACATGTGATACGCTTCAGTCACATGAGACTGTATTAAAAGAGACGAGGCTAAGAAGTCTCAACACAAAAGAAAGGAGGAAAGAAAACTGGTAACATCAGAACAAGATTAAAATACATACAGATAAAAAACGAACACAGAAAACAAAAACAAAAAACACACACATCACAAAACCCAACCCCAAAGGGAGGAAGAAAAACACATTCCAAAAACTAGTACATAGCCGCGCGAACACAAAAGTGACAGGTAAAAAACACAACAACAATACAACAACACAAATTGACTGACACTGCAAGACAGTGACAGGAGAAACAAAACTGTACTTCTGAAAACATGCAGCAGCGGCCAAAACATTAGTACAAGAAGAACATAAAAAACAAAAAAAAACCGTGCACATAAAGAAGGGTGTTAACCAACCGCTATTACTAAAAACGAAATACGAAGCGACGCATGTATGTCAGAAGGAACATTGCACAGGAGAATACATGAATAATAAGGGAAAAAACAGCCGCACAACACAAAATAAATGTAGCCAAAAAGGCACATGAGGTTCACAAAAAAAATTGGCACTCAATTCAAATTTCATACTCAAAACAAGAAGTCGCGCGTTGACAAACACCGAAAGCCGACGTGGCGCTATAGAGAGAATCACGCGGAAAGAAGATCGTATAGCACCATAACACATTGAAAACAACACAATGTACGTTCAGTCGTGCACGGCAACAGAAGGCTCGGCCGAGAAAAAATAAAATATTACAGGAAAAACCCGGACAGGAGAAACCCGAAGCAAGACGTAGAACCCTAGCTTGAGTGCAAAGAAACACAAAAACGAAAACACAAAAAGTGCACTTAAAACATAATCAAAGACAAAACTGCCCCAAACGACAACTTCACTACACATATAGTCGCATACAGTCAAGAAAAAAAACACAAGAAGCAGAGTAAAAAAAATGAGCACAAGGCAAATAGTGCGTTGACCAACTCCTTGGGTCAACGTAACCCAATAGACAAGATACACACGAGAAGCACACTGTATAGAAAACGAGAGATAAGGCTGAGTACTCAATGAAAAAACACAACGAGACCAGCAGGGCCACACTAAGTAATTCAAAGTTCATAAAAAAAAAGCAAAACAAGTGAACATGAAACATAGGGCATGAGAAAAAAAGGCTCCCTAAACTGCGGAGCCAACTGAAACACGAAAGTAGAACATACACAAACAAGTAAAAAACAAGATTATCACATTAGCAGTATAGGTAAAATACAATCACAGTATTAAAAAAAATCACACAGGAGCAGAGCGAGTAGGACAGCCGCCATCCGAACAACTAAACAAAACACGTGCAAAAAGCAAGAGCAATTACAAAAACACGGGAATACCACATACAGGAAACACAGTACAAAAAAGAAGATCAGGAACAACAACAAACAAACAGGCACAAAGGAAACACAACACGTCAAAAAAAATTTGCAAAACTAGACAACACAGACTAGCCCAACGGAAAACAACAACACCCAACAAGCATCACACTATACAAAACAATAACAGTGATCACAAACAATTGGTGGCCAACCAGTACAACAAAACACCACAACAAGAAATGCGTCGACCAACAACTGTGGCCGACGAAAACATAGAAAGCAAGCACACAATAATACATAGACAAACAACTCAACAAAAATACCGACACAAAAAACAATAACCGATTGCACAGCACCACCAAGAACCAGAAAAAAAATACACACAGAACACAGGAACACAAATGCCCACGAACTCCGGACAGAAAAAAAGTCAAAGCAACTAGCTGTAAAACATACAATCACAGCTAAAAACGGCAAGAAAATTCAGACAAAGAGGCCGAGGCATCTAGTAAGAGGAAAAGTGTAGAAAAGCACTATCCACGAAAGAATATACCGACCAGTAGAATGAGCAAACAAAGCACAGGGGAAAAAACAACAAAAAGACCGGAATCTCAAGGAAGCAAAACAGTACAATATTACCAAAGGGCCATCATAAAAACAAGAAAAGGAAAACGGTTAAAAATTTAAAAGGAAAAACAACAGGATCAGAGGAAAAGAATGAATACAAGAGAAAAAAAACCTGCAGCTCAATCAAAAACAGAACAAGACAACAACCCGGAAAAGCAAAAACAAACAAAGTGAAGAAACCAGTACACCCAAAAAAAAAAAAAAAAAACTGATCAAACGAATTGAATCAACCCATGCTCAACCCGAAACCATGGGAGGTGAGGGGACCAGATCGAGAAGAAAGCAAGAACTGCCTGCCGGGCCAGAGCTACCTCGTACTCAAGTTGGATGACGGACTTGATCGAGGAACGAAACCTACGGCACAGAAAAACTCTCGCAGGATGATATCGACGAAGAGCAGGCCGATCAACACTGGTATGGTAGTATAAATAAATAGTCAGTTTGGCCTGCAAAATTAAAAACGCGCAAACTGGATTGTGAACAGCAGCGGAATGATGATGCCGGCGAAGAAAATAGTAATGTGAAACAGAGTGAAAGGAAGGAGAGACCTTGGAGAGAAGAGCAAACATCAATGAAAAAAGAGGCTGTAAAACTAAACAGGAGTCATATGCGTGATGAACATCACTGAGCGTTGAACAGAAAAAACACAAGAGAGAATAGAGGCGACCAAAACGATGAAGAGTCCGTGTTGTGAGCAAGCAACAATGAAGATGGAGCCAATGAATATCAGCAGCTTTTGTGGAAGCCAGAGAAGTGTGTGAATCGATCCATGTCTGAGAGGTTTCAACAGGTGGCACAAAAGGAATAGCGAGAGGTGTTCTAAAATAAGTAAGAAAGTGGCGGTACAAGAGTTTTGCTGTAACTTGATGCACCAGAAAGGGAACATCATTCAAATAAACCAGAAAAGGAAGGCAAGGGGACGCCGAAGAAGAAATAATTAACCCATAGGAATTCACGATGAACGGGTAAAGGCGTTGAAGCTGAATATGAAGCAACCGGAGCTGGGCGCTATGTAAGGGTGTGTCAGCAAGAGAGGGGTCGATTTGGGACCCCTCTCTTGCAGCGGAGAGAAGCATCTACAAGTTGGGATACCTGTACCACGCCACTGGCGAACCAGGTGGAGAAGCACAAGTACGGTGAAGAGGGAGAACGGAGTGCAGAAGAGTAAAAGAGAGGTTTCGCAAGCAGATCATTAGTTGAGGTAGGTGGAAGACGGACGGGACATAAGGAATGCCAGAGGGTAAAGACGGTGCGATAAGTATCGGGAAAGTGATCTGGAATGAGGGGGGACAGATCCATACGAAGGAAAGTAGCGAGAGTGAGAAACGGACTGCTAGGGAAAAGTAAAGTACCAACAATACTAATCGATGAAATCTGAGGATGAGAAAAAGAACGGAGAAAGGTCTGAAGATGAATAGCATTAGATTTTTGAAAAAGATCTGGGAGGGCAAGACCTCCAAAGGACAGAGGAAGGACGAGAGTAGAACGATGAACCCAGTGAACTTTATTCCAGATGAAATCAGTAATCAAACGTAGAGCGGATTGGAGAAAAATGGGTGACGGAAAATAAGCGAACCACGAATGTGTCAGAATGGGAAGAAGAAAGGAAGAAACCAGATGTGCTCTGCTAAAAAAGGACAAAAAAGGTTTGAACCGGCAAAAAGGAGCAAGAAAGCGATTGAGCTGCTGAACCAAAGGAATCCATGTGGCATCAGCAACCGTAACGGTATTTCCAACGTACACACCAAGAAGTTTAATGACCGAGGATGACCAACGGGCACCCCAAGGGCGATCACCGTGTGCCACCCACGATCCGGCCCACAGACCGACAGATTTAGACAGATTAAGTTCGGAACCGGAAATAGAAGCATACTCACGATAAGCAGAAAGGATAACACCGAAAGAACGTTCAATGCGAAGAAAGAGAGTGAGGTCATCAGCATATGCAGACAGCACTATGCGGTGGTGACGAGTAGGAGCAATACTGCGAAGAATCGCAGAAAACAAACGAGAACGCAGACAAATTAAGAGTGGTTCAAATGCAAGCGTAAAACGTTGACCGGAAAGGGGACAGCCCTGCCAGATCCCGTTGTCAAAGGGGATGGTAGCTGTCATGAATGTGGAAGTGCGAATATGGAAAGAAGAGTGAGAGTAAAGATTAATAAGAGCTTGACAGAAAAGAGTAGGAAAGACAAAATGACGAAGAACAGCAAAGAAAAAGAGTGATTAATGGAGTCAAAAGCTTGTTTCTGATCAATATTAAAAATAGCGAGAGGTTCGGAAAGATGGGAAGCAAGAAAATATAAGTTGCGAATGGTGGAAATGTTGGTAGTAATCGAACGGGAGGGAATAGTGTAAGTTTGATCGGGGTGGATTAAATGCTGCAAGACGGGATTGATGCGAAAAGCGAGAATTTTAGCAAAGGTTTTGTAGTCAATATTAAGAATAGAGATAGGACGCCAGTTAGAAAAAAGACCAAGGTTTCCGGTTTTGGGGATGAGACGGAGAATAGCAAAAGTGAAATCAGAAGACTGAAAATTTGAAGAAGTAAAAACGGCATTAAAACAAGCAACCAGAAGCGGGAGGAGAGAAGGAAGAAACTTCTTATAAAATGAGAGCGGAAGACCGTCCGCGCCAGGGGAAGAACGGTCATTCAGACTGGAAATTGCAGAGCGGACTTCAGAAGGAGAGATAGGAGAAACAAGAGAATAACAAAAACAACGTGGAACCTGAGGGAGGACATGAAGAAGAGGGGAGGTACCTGCAGGATAAAGGAGACGGTGTTGAAAACGATCAGAATAATCAGAAAAAGTAAGTTCACAGATACGATAAGGGTCGGTAACTGTAGATTCGTCAGGTAGTGAAAGAAAGGAAATTGTGTTGCTTTTAACATGATACTCCTCAAGGGACTTCAAACTAGAAAGGGGGTCGTCGTGAAAACGCAGGTGAGTGAATTTCTGACGAGTAAGGGCTGATGAAGCAAAAGTAAACATAATACGACGAAGTTGAGCTTGAAACACGGGAAAAGAAGGATCAGAAGGAGAAATAGTCTGCAAATTACGACAGAGAACATCAATATCTTGAAAGCGAGAAGTACGGGAAGAGAATGAAAACTGACGTGCAAAAGAAATAATCGAAATTTTCGTGGAAAGCCACAGAGCCACTGGGTCGTCAGACGAAGAAAGTTGTTGCACAGAAGATGAGATCATAGAGCGAATTTCAGCACAGAAAATAGGATCAGTTAAGACTGAATCGTCGAGCGACCAGACTGGGGAAGGGGGAACAGAGGAAGAATGCAAAAAAAGCTTTAAAAGAACGGGGCGATAATCTGACGAAACGGAAGGATGATGAGAAACTTCAACCAGAGAGGAATGGAGATAACTGGAAACATAGAATCTATCTAGGCGTGCTGCGACACAGCGTGAAGCAGCCGGGGGAACCAGGAAAATTCCTTGCACCGGGGATGGAGGGAACGGAATGCATCAATCAAATCAAAATTAACAACGAGTTGAGTGAGATTGGAAACAAGGTCGGAACGGCTTTCGGTTGAACCATCTCGGTCAAAACCGGGTTGCAAAGTGCAATTGAAATCGTCTGCAACAATGATTGTATCATTTGGATGGAGGGTCGAAAGGATAGAGGAAAGGTATTGGAGGATAGTTTCTGCATCCGTAGCAGATTGCGGAATATGGATATTGAAAACATGAATACGTTTAGAACAAAAACAAAAAGAAATATGTTGAAAAGAACCCAGCAGACTCTGTGACTCAACAAGATCAGAAAGGGAAGAGTGAAAACGCACATGAAATGCTATAGCGGTACTAGACCTGAGATGAGTCCGGTAATTATGATAAAAAATGTACGGCCAGCGTCTCCAGCGGGAACACCCGGCATCCAAGGAACAGTTCGTCCCCTGGAGAAGGAGGATATTAGCTCCCAGGTCACGAACGTCCTCGAAAACCAAAGCATTCGCCGCAGAAGATGCAAGCCCTCTAAAATTAAAGCTAAGTAGTGTTAACAAGGACATCACTGGAAGGTTGCACCCAGCCTTCCAGTTCAGCCCTCAAAATCTTGAGTAAGTATCCCAGACAGCGAGCATATTGCTCAGTCGCACCAGGCAAAGTAACATTAGTTATAAATGCATGGAACTGGTTTAGCTGTGCAATCATTTCATGCAGCAAGTGAAGCTTACTCTTAATGCAAGGTAGTGTGATCAACTTCGCCTTACGCGAGCGAGTGATCAATACATACAGATCAGATAAGGTAAGAGGGTACAAAGGCGCCGCAAGTTCTTCAACCATAGTAGAAATGTCAAGAAGCGTAGGAGAAGGAGAATCATCGTCAGAGCCAACCATTGCAGTGTCATCAGGATCAGGAGCGACCGTGTCCATAACATCATCATCCTGGAGACAAGCAAATCGGCTCGAAACTAGTAATTCAGAATTTGGCTCATGATGGCTAGGTGAACCCGAGGTAGAATGCGCTGGTTTCTTGGACCGTAGACGTTGAGACGAACGGGAAGAGCGAGTAGAAACACCAGGTGAGCTGGGGCGTTTACGCTGTGATTTAGGTGCAGACACTTCTTCCAGCGATGGAAAATCCTCATTGGAGGGCTCCAAACCATCCAGTACGACGACAGTAACCGGGGGGGGGAGAAGGAACGACTGGAGAAACAGCAGTCAAAATTGATGAAGGTAGAATTGAGCAGGTGACGCAGCGGCCTGCACAACATCCGCAGGGGCAGCGGCCACCGGAACTGTAGTAGCTAATGAAGAATCAGATCTAGCACCAGGAGTAGCATGAGGAAAAGCAGAAGCGAGATGACCTTCCCCTTTACAGCGGAAGCACTGAACCCCTGCAAAAAGATTAAAAATGTACGTCCGGGTATCAGTGACTAATTCCAGAGTTGCAGGGCGTTCCGCAATTGACTGAGAAGTTGGAAAAATAACCAGGTACTGGCGGCGCCCACCCTGCACATGTTTCAGGGGGTAATCGCGGGCTGTAGCTGGAAGAATCTTGGTCACTCCCACAACACGACCCATCGTGTTGAGGGCATCAATCAACAGAGAATCAGGAACAGTCGTTAGTACAGGAGAGAGGGTCACTGTAACTGGTCTTTGGGCTGCAGCGACAGGTTGTAGATGAAAGGACCCAATATCAACCCCATGAACTATAATTAAATCTACTGCTTGCTGGTGGGTAAAGTGAACAACCACCCCTCCACCCAAGCGAATGGACACAATGCTTTCGGCTGGAACGACCTTCGACACAGCATGCAGATACTGGGGGAGGGGGTGTCACGCAAAGCAGGAATGAAAACACTTAATAATAAGGCAGACGACAGTTGCTTACCTTGCGGTGAATCACTTGGAAGAATAGTTTTCAACGTCGAAGCTACACGTTTGAAATGTGGTGCAGAATCACTAGAAATATATGAAGTACTTCCCACAGCTTGTGCGAACGACGTTAAAGTAGAATTAGCAGAACCAGGAATATTAGACGCAGCCGGCACACGGGTGGCTAGAAGCACAATCTCTGGGAGTCCAGCGGCACTAGTCGACGCAACATTCCCCGAAGAAGACACAGAACTATGAAGCGAAGACATATCAGCAATCGACAAAGCAGCTGTAGACGACAGTGACTTATTCACAGTGGTAGTGCACATTCTCGACCAATGGCCCACCAAAACTCATGCGTCATAACTGACGACACACGAAAATGAAAACAAAAACAAAAAATGAGCACCCACTCGGCACTCAGCCTCACTGCTAGTGAAGCGATGGTACAAAACACTGCAACCAAAACACAAAACGACGAAATACCACAAAAAGAACAAGTAAACAAACGAACGTTGACTTCTACGCAGGAGCCGAAAAAAATGCGACTTGTCTGTTTAACGACCACTGGGCCAACGGGGCGGCCACATTTCACTAAGCAACTTACGTATGAACTACAGTTCTGAACGATTCTTTAAATATCAAAGTTAATGTTCGGCTAAAATACACTTTCTGAGTTGGGTAAATTAAGCAAATTACTTTACACAAGATGTTTCCTCGCAGACTCGATGCAGTTACACATCTAAACTGCTGTTGTAGAAGTACACTAGCCGGACACTTTGCGCTGTACGCTAGCAAAAATGTAGCTATGTATGTAGCATATAATTTTGGTTGCGTACAAAATACAACGACATATATTGCATATTCGAAGAAGAAATTAATTGGGGTATAAAACTTTGTTAGAGAACATTTGGAGGAAACTGCAATTCTGAAGAGCAACTCGCCATTATGTCTTAAAAGAAATGTGTTTACATAATGCACACTTCCAGTTCTTACTTTCGGTTCTAAGACATGAGCCTTAACTGAAAAGGACAGGCAGCACCGCTGGCGCAGTAGCCTAAGCGATGGCTTCTGAAAATTCGTCCGAGATGGGTCCAGATTCGAATCCCGGTGTGCCATGGATGTTGTGTTTGTCTTACTGCACTGGCTCTCTCCGTTTCCTGGAACTAGTGGCCTAGATTAGGGACGGGCGACTGCTTATAGCCCATTGAGTTGCTCACGGAGACCGTTAAACACTCAATAAAAAAAACAAAAAACAAGAAAGATGACACCAAATTTTCGGGTGTAATAAGCACGTCTTTTGAATCCGTTCTGACGCAAATTAAATTTATCAAATCTATTCAAAGTGAATGAACCGGTATGGAAAACAATAGTATCTGACGGAAGAAAGACGTTTTTCAATCGGGTTTTAATCCCTCAGATATTGCTGTAAACGTAATCGTGATCTTACGCCCTCTAATTGCAGATTTGTGCGTTAAGAAAATCATGAATTTATATGAGAAGCATTTGGCACCGGAAACGCTCTCCAACACCAAAAGAATTTTTCTGATCGGACTCTTAGAAACGGAGATATTCACAAAAATAGGATGTGACTTTACGTCCCCTAGTGGGAAAACCATGCATTATTTGAAGAAGAAAGTATTCTCAAAAGGTTTCTCCATATGAGCGGTATCGGTCCAAGAAAAAAATTTAGTCGAGCTTTCAGGAGCCCAGATTTTGCTACAAATGCATCAGAAGCAGAAATTAACTCTTATGCCCTCTGGTGGCCCAACCATTCTTTACCAAACATTAGAAATTATGTAAAAAATATTTTCCGTCAGCTCTTGTATGCGATACAGGAAGAATTTTTCAAACCGGAGTTTTAGAAGCAGAAATAACGCAGAAAACGCAATTTACCTTTGTGCCCCGTAGCGGAAAGTCTATGATTTACTTGAAAATTTTGAAATTATATGAAAAACATTTCGCATTGGAAACACTATCCAACAAAGAAGAAATTTTTCAAATCAGACTTCTAGAAGTAGAGATATTGACAAAAATAAGATATATATCTACGTCCCCTGGCGGAGAAACTGTGGAATATTTTAAGAAGAAAATATTGCGAAAAGGTTTATCGATGTAAGTGGCATCAGTCCATGAAAGAATATTTTCAATCGATATTTTAGAAGCTCAGATTTTATGGCAAATACATCAGAAGCAAAATTTAACACTTACGCCCCCCGGTGGCCAAAGTATTCTTTACAAAAAATTTGAAATTATATGCAAAAGAGTTTCTATCAGGAGGTGTATCAGCTGATTTTTTTCTCAAATCGGAGTTTTAGAAGAACAGTTATCGGGAAAATTGTAATTTTCTTTTACGCCGCCTAGCAGAACATCTATGCGTGATTTGAAAAGGTAACTATATCTAAAATACTCTTCGACATAAATGGAATCGAAAGATATAAATTTTTTTCAATCGGATGTTGAGAAGCAAATATGTGGAATAAAACGTATTTTTGAATTCGACATCTACATTTACGCCCTCTAGCGGCGAAATTGTACATCGTAAGAAAAAAAACGAAATGAAGGATCATCATTCGCATATTTCAAGCTTCCCAATGCAAAAAGAATTTTTCAAATCGGACTAATTGTTAATTGCAGAGAAATCGTGGGTACAGACGTACGGACAAACCGGTAACATAAGCACGACCTTTTTTTTTACAAAAGACGTGCTAAAAAAGACATCCATAAGATACATACTACTGAAAGAAGCACGTAGAGAGGTACATGCTTGGTATAAGCAGGAAAGACAGGAAGAGGAACTCTTGGATCAAGAAAAGTGACGTTACTTTATGACATCTTAATCAAGGTAAAATCGCTGAAATGACAATGGGATAAACATATTGTTAGAAGAACTCACGACCATGTGGCAACTGAAAAAGACCCATTTGAACACTATGTGCGATATGAGTGGAGGAAATTTGGAAGCATGTTGGGGTAATATGGAGGAGCGTGACTCAAGAGAAAATGTTGTGGAAGAAACTTGGGGAGACTCGTCCAGCAATGAATATACACTCATCGTCAAAAAAATAGTGGCACCCAGAAGGAAGCAACCGACAAGAATGGAACTTGGTGGCTAGGTTTAACATCGTGAGATATGCAAATGATTCAAGTATCATGTTCGGCTGCGCATGTGACTCAAGCAAAGAGGGGTCGTAATGCTGTGCCTGATCGGCTATATAAGGTCGTTCCATAACTCGAGTTTTTCTTTCTGGCTCATGATGTTGTGTTGGTTGCATCCTTTGCAAATGAAGTATGCCTCAGAGAAGAGTTCGGAAGCAATTCCAGCAGTTGGAGGAGTTCGAGAGGGCTGCAACGTTGGGCTCCGGAAAGCGGGATGGTCGTATCGCCGTATTGCGCGCCATACCGGTCATCATAGCACGCTATTGACGGCAGGGGATGTAGAAATATACGTAGCAACGACAGGAAGGGTCCGGGAGACCTGGACGAACCACGGAGAGAGAAGACGGACGGGTTGTCCGACATGCGCGGAGTGACCCAACAGCCACAATTGTGGATATTCAGCGAGCAGTGGTGCTCCCATGCATTGTCCGATTAGTTCCAGCACCATTGAAAACGGCTGCACGACGTAGGACTACACGCACACAGGCCATTACAATGACTGCCTTTAACACCATTGCATTGTCGCCAAAGATTGCATTGGTGTCGTGCCGGATTGTCATGGAGCCACACAGAATGACAGCTGATGATCTTCAGTGACGAGTCCCTTTTTTGTCTTGGAGGAGACAACCAACGAATCCGTGTGTTGAGGCATCGTACTCAGCGCCAAGATAAACGGTTTGTTGTCGAGCATCACACGTCCAGAAGACCTGGTGTCATGGTGTGGGGTGCAATTGCCTACAATGCCAGATCACCTCTGGTGTTCATTACAGGCACTTTCATAGCCCAACGTTACGTTAATCAGGTCCTGCAACCAATAGCCCCACCATTTCTGAAAGTTCACTCTGGTGCGATTTTCCAACAGGACAACGCTCGTTCGCCTATTGCCACTGTCTCGAGAGATTGCCTTCAAGGCACTGACATTCTGGCACGGCCAGCCACATCGCCAGACCTATCGCCGATTGAAAATGTGTGCGGTCCTGTTAGGCTCGCTTTCCACACACCACCCCTACCGCACAATCTGCTGGAACTGCGTAAAAAGATTCAAGCTACATGGGATGGCTCATCTCAGGACACCACTAGAAACCTGAACAACTCCATACCGAGACGTCTGGCATGCTGTGTGAGCGAACATGGCGCCCGACGCCATACTGAGAGACACTACATATTGGCGTGTAGCTCAATAAATATTGCTCATATTAATCTCAATGTTTAATCATTTATTGCTCCTGGCAAACTTTATCTTCCTCCAGAATAGCATTGCCATCCGACATGTCCTTCTGGGTGCAACCATTATCTTGACGATTAGTGTATAATGGTTGTTGATGGCGATGTAGCATGTAATTCCAGCAGTTGCAAGAAGAGGACGACTGACTAATACAGTTTTGTTCACGTAATTCGTCGAGAAAACACAGGACCGAACTTAGTGTGTACTGAGGTTAGTGGAGACAAAATCTCCCCAATCAAGTGCAAAAAAATTAATTGTCAGAAACCCCCACCCCTCAAACTATGACCAGTAATTTTGCGTGAATGAAAATGTTTACACGGAGGGAAAGTCCTTGTCATGCAAAGAAATGTGGTTGCCTCTGCTCAGCCATAACCAGCATCTCTCACCATTCGGCCACATACTTAATAAAGTGCTTGGAAATGTAAGGGAAGCGTTTAGAGCTACAAGTACTGAGTTTCCACACAAGAACTTCAGATATCGAAGTCTACAGCTCATTACATTTCGCACGAAAGGCATTGTCTTCTTAACTGCAAAATGAAACCTCTGCAAATGCTAATGACGTTCCTCCGAATATGGCGTTGGCAAACACCATGATGTTGAGGAACAAAGTTCGAAGTTGATCGTTTAAATAAAGTCTACTTTAGGGAAAAAACTACTCTTGATACGTCGGGAAAGCTAACCTGCAAAATATGTGCATTTGGGACTCCGAGAATCATGTGATTATTCTCTACGATAGTTCAAAAGTGAATGCGTGGCGCGATTTGCTCTACGACACTGTCATTGGACTCCCTAAATGTTTTTTCTCCCTCCGACAAAACGCCACCGGCACTGTGTATTACGATAGCCTGAAAATGCTCATGATACCTCAACTGAATCAGTTTGAACGTGATATTGGGCTTAAGCTTGACGGTGATTCTTCACAATGGATTCTTTCGACTACTTTGTCTCATGTGAAGGCTTAAGAACGTGACCTTCCAGGTCGTCTAATACAAACCTGCTGGAATTTTGGAAGGAGTATACGTGAACGATATTGATTAAGAAACACGACTACCAAACTAGGTTGTCCAAAAAACCAAATATCGGACATATTACGCCCCATGTACTTGCAAATACGTGGAAGGAAATCAAATAAAAATTGGATATCTTTCTTGAAACAAAGAGAACACGCAACAAAATATGATGATGGCTAAAGAAAACGTTGGTGGGTATATATCCTCATTGTCCGTAAAATTGCTACTAAACTGTTCATTTGTCATACATTTTGAAATACGTAGCATAAGTCTTTTGCATACACAATATATGCAATATATATTTAGGGATTATGAATTTTGTCCAAGCAGTGACTAATGCGGTTAAAGGCAGAGAGTATGTTAAGAAGCATGCTGAGGAGCCGCGGGTGGCCTAGTAGTTAACGTTTGTGACTGCCACGGAGGGACCTCAGGCTCTTTTTTTTTATTGGAGATTTAACGATCACCGTGAGCAACTCATTGGGCTATAAGCAGTCGCCCGTACCTAATTTAGGGCCATTGTCTCCAGAGAAGAGAGTGCAAAAAACAAACACCACATCCATGCCTCACAGGATTCGAACCGGGACCCATCTCGGACGAATGGTCGGAAGTCCTCACGTTCTGTCCCAGGTAGGTATGAAAGCTCGAACCATTAAATATCCGCCGTGTGTCGGATGGGCACGTTAGGCCGTCGGCCCCGGGTACTGGCCCAAGCGAGTCTTCCTCCCCCTTTCTACCTCGCTTCCGTGTCTTTAGCCCAAATCTCATAGTTTCCTATTTCTAAGGGTTGTTTAAGACCTGGAGTCAGACACTGCCTTCCTAAAATCATCTACATATGATCTGAAAAGCATGCTGAATCGACTTGAAAAGCACTGGTTCAAGATATAGAGTATTAAAGGATACATTTATGAATGGTGATACAGAAATTTATGCTCCAAATATCAAAGCGATATTTTCTTCAAGTAATAAATAAATATTAACACTTTATATTCCAAAAGTACGCTGTACTGAGAGTAATGGAATGCATTATATACTATAGGATGGGATTGTGGTAAGTCCCAGGTTTGTCATAGATACAATGAAGTCAGGGGATTGGTTTTAGTGCGGTATCCCAGATATTCAAGGTAAATAGTAGCTCTACACGTCTCTCTGACACCGATGCTCTGTCTTCTGTAAACCTTCCAAATAAAAATCTAGGGGTTTTTCTTGGAACCACGTGCCACCAGCTGATGTGGAATTGGTAATGGCAACGTGTCGCCAGCTGTTGTGGAATCGGAAATGGCCACGTGTCAATAGCTGATTTGTTGACGCGGCTGTAAGAACAGAACCCGCTTTTGACAATATCTCACTGCATTTTGACTTCAGCAATTCAGTTTGTCTAGAAGGAATGAATAATACATTACTGTAATCGTGGCACCTTTATCCTGGTGGCCCACTAGCAGTACCGTGTTTTTGTCATACAACACCAAAACGCCATTAACTTTGATTTAGACGTCTGTGTTCGAAACAATTTGGACGAGGAGGATTGCTGTGTCTCTATTCTTTGCATTATTCTTTGCACTATGGATCAAACATATCTATCCACGTTTCGACTATTGTTACCAATGGAGCAGAAAGGAAGTGTTCCTATCCTGCTGAAAACACAGCGACATTGCCTTAGCTACTGGAACCCAACTGCTTTCCTGATACGCAGTCAGGTGTTTTGGCACAGATTGGACCCAGTTTCTTCATGCTCAGTAGCTTGCGGATGATGAATCCAACACGGGAAGTTGTCATACTCAGTATCAGCGCAATATCTTTTGCACAGGTTCTTCAGTCTTTTCCGAAATTCATGTTACTGACTGCATCCACATTTTGTGGAACGGTGACCATAACAAACCTTTCCCGCTCAGTCTTCATTCTTGGTGCTGAAATGTAGTCTTTTTAAATTGAAAAGTTAGCTTTTAACTGTAGAATACGAAGAACACTGGTCGCATAATGTTCCCGACATTTTGCTGTGAATATCTTTATGCCGCCCCGGTGGCGCAGTGGTCTAAGGCGTTGGCCTCTGATCATTCGTCCGTAAGGGGTCCGGGTTCGAATCCCGGTCAGGCATGGATGTTGTGTTTGTCTTACGGCACTGGCTCTTTCCCTTCCCTGGAACCAGTGACACTAAATTAGGGACGGGCGACTGCTTATAGCCCATTGAGTTGCTCACGGTGGTCGTTAAACCTCCAATCAAAAAAAAAAAAAAAAAAAAAAAAGAATATCTTTATCTACATTACCATTCAGGAAGAGAAACTGAATTAGCTATCTGCTCACCTTCGCTGTGAACTCAACATTCGAGAAGTTCACAACGAAGGAGACTCATGATTTCAAAATTGTTTTACCATATGGAACGCATCGAAAATCTATTTGAGGCATTAGGTTCTGCATAGAGAGAGCATTATATTGTGTCACAGGATTCTGATGAATTGTGCTGGTGGTAGAATGTCACTGGTATCCAAAATAAACATGACAAATACAAATTCGAGAATATGTCCAAAACGAAACGACAGATTGTAAAGAGTTTTCTCAGACATGTGCAAGAAGAAACACTAAGGCGACGTACCAAAGCAACGTTGTGCTAGATCTTTTAAAAAATAAGCACATGACGACCGTACATCATCGAGCTTGCAGGCACGCGACCTTGATGAACGTTGTTCAGAATAAAGTGTGGCAATTGAAGCTTAATTGGAAGGCTAGTGAAAGAATGACTCCATATTTCATTACAAGACTATTTACGGTGGAAAGCGACCGTTAGATATGAAGCAGAAAAATCGCAAGCTGAGACAGCAAGGTAGCTGAATGTGTCGAAGCAAGTGTTTTCAAATACTTGAAGACAGTTCCAAGAAAACACAATGCCTGAACAATGAATCCCATGATACACTAGTCAGGACGGCTGGTATTTGTCTCTAACAACTCTCCGCCTTAAGGAGTCAACAGTCAAGCGATTCTCGCACGAGCTCTCCTCTGCTACAGGATATACGATGTCGATGCACACAGTTTAAACAAAAATCCACGAGAGATGTCTCTATACAAGAAGATTCAAATCGCCACATCGCACACAAGTATCTCTCTAAATTGGACCCGATACACCACCCCTGGACCGTTGATCAGTGACTAGTAGCGGAACAGCCTAATCAAGTATCCTTGACGTCTGTACATTTGACAAAAGTCACTGGACACCTACAAGAGAAACACAACATCGCATTTATTGGCATATATTAGTGCGGTGTCGGTCCACCTTTGGCCTACACGTGTCTTCACGAGCTCCGTGTTTGAGTGCTTCACGTACGTGTTTTGTTTGTCCCATCATGGTTCTTCTGTGTGTTTGCCGAAGATAAAGGTATGTGCTTTCGTTTAAGATCCCTCACGAGTTGGTGAGTGCTTATTTTGTTTTATTATCAGTGTTTTAATTTCCACACAGAGCTGGTCGTTTATCTTCTTTAACCCTTGCCATTGATTATGGCTTCTGCCGATGAGGGCGCTGTTCCCGTCCGCATCGCTGCAGCTCCTCGCGTTGCCTCTTCAACGACAGACGCAGCTGATTAATCATCTTCGCTTGCTAGTGGAGAGCCTATTAATTTTCCTCCTGTTATTTGCACGTCTTCTCCAGCTCAGGTCTCCGACTCTGCCATTGAGAACGTGGATGTGACGTCCCTGGCCACTGCCGACAATTAGGAATTCATTGACGTTTCTGATAACGTTCCTAACCTACCCTCTACAATTTCTACAGCCTCTGCTTCCAGTACATTGTCTCATGCCGCGTCAATGCTTTCCAGAGGAGCCGCTTCTGCACGCACGTATTCTGCTGCTGTCTCTGGTATTCCAACGGCTTCCTCCTCGTCTCGTCTGCCCCCTATGGATTCTTACGTTACTCTCAACGGTGACACCATCTTATTAGGCATTCCCGAGAACTCTCCTGCTGGTCGACGTCTTAATTTGACCTTCGAGTTGGGGGTTTGTTTTGATACGCTGCCTAACACTCTTTTGAAACAGTACAGCTCCGCTCTCAAGAATATGCTTCCTTCTGGTGCCATCACCCACCTCATCCAAAAGCCACGAACTGTGAATATTTATTTTTCGAAGAAAGAATATGCCGAACTTGTCTTGTCTCGGGACCTATCAATTGGCGATCTTCACCTCTTGGCCGAATCTATCGCCCAGCGTCCTGTTCTGGTCTCTATACATCCGGTCCCCCCGGAGATCTCTGATGATATGCTGTGTGCTGCACTTAGTCGATGCGGCAGAGTAGTCGGCCCAGTTAAGACTCTCTCCTCTTCCCCCTCTGACCCCGATGACAAACATATCTGTGGCTTCCGTAGAACTGCTCGTATCATCTTCCCGTCGGAAGAGCATCTCATAAAGTTTCCACGGTTCCTCGATGTTCGTTGCGGTAACGAGCATCACCGGATTGAACTCCTCACCTCTGTTCATTGCTCACGCTGCAAGGCTTACGGCCATCAGCAGGCTCAATGCCCCCATGCAGAGCCACTGACACCTGCAGCTCCAAGGCAGAATTCTACCTCTTCCTCCGTTTCTGCTGCCATGCCTCCTCCTGCATCTGCTACTCCTGGACCCAGTTCTGCCAAAAATCTGATTAAAGGCTTCGATCAACACGCGTCTTCCGATGTTGCTTTCCCCACTCTGTCGGATTTTCCGGTTTTTCGCCGATATATTCTGTGAAACTTCTCCTCCTTCCTCCTCTGCTTCTGCTCATCTTCTGTCCAATCTACCTCAGGTACCCCTCATCTTTCTCTCTTCTTCTCCCTCCCACTTCTTGTGAGCTCTCCGATTCTGTTTCTTCTCTTAACATTCACGCTGTTCCTGGTCCGGACGGCCTCCCTTTGCTATTCCACCGTACTTTCTTATCCATGCTCTTGCATTTTCTCCACTGTGCTCTAACTGCTGCTTTTCACTGTTCTACTCTCCCGAGGAGTTTCACAGATTCACATATTGTTCTTTTTCCCAAGAAAGGAGACCCTCTTGATCTGGGGAATTGACGTCCTATCTCCCTCCTTAACCTAGACTACAAACTCTATACTAAACTTCTCTCCCGCCGGCTGAACTCTGTTCTCCCGTATATCATTTCTCCTAATCAAACTTACAATGTTCCCGTCCGTTCTATCTCTCATAATGTTTTGCTTCTCCGCGACCTTCTTCACCTTACTAACGCACGCTCTGAGCCTCTTGCCCTTTTATCTCTTGATCTTCGCTCTGCTTTTGATAATATTTCCCATACTTATCTTTCTAGCACTCTTCTCAGCTTTGGGTTTCCTCCCTTCTTTGTTTCTCTCCTTCTCTCTCTCTACAGGGACGCCGTTTTCCACGTTAAGACGTCCTCCCTTCTCACTGCGCCGATCCCCTTCCTCATTTTGCTTTCTCCTCTCTCGTACTAATGGATTGCTTTCCTTCTCTTCCCTCCAAACTACCTCCTGCTTATTCTGAGGCCCTCACTTTCTTGCGTTCTGTCCCTCTTATTCGCTCCCCCCCTCTTCTACTCCCGACCTTCTCTCTGAACCTCTCTTCTTCTCCTTGCTACTTCGTCACCCTCCTCTTCCCTGCTTCGCGTTCTTCTCCTGGCTTCGTGCTAGGGTAGTAACGGTCCGCTACCTTACGAACCCTGACCTCTCCTGGCGCTCCTTTTCTAACCTTCAGCCTGCTATTCTCTCCTCTCCTTCAGCTCGCTACGTTTACGACTCTCTCTGCTCTGCTATCGTTTCTCAGTTTCCTGATTTCGCAACTCCTCTTGTCCTTGTATCTGTACTTTCTGCTCCGCAACCACTCCCCTTCTTTCTGCGTGTCTCTGACCTGTCTCTTCCTCTGTTCTCGTTCTCTACTAAATCCCGCTATCGGATTCTCTCCTTCCGTGCTTCTCCTTCACCTCTCCCTATCCATGGTGTCCCTCCTGCTACTGTCTCTACTGTATGGGCTGCTGCCCGCTCTCCTCTTTCGTCCCCGCTTGAACTCAATACCCATTGGCTCTTCCTTCATAACCGGCTCCCCGTTTCATTCCTTCTCACCGCATGACACTTCTCTCTTCCCCTCTTTGCTCCTTCTGCGCGCAGGAGGCGGACGTTCCTCACGTCTACCTTTAATGCCCTGTGGTACTACCTCTGCTACATCTGGCGTTCTCCATCAATCGTGGCTCCTGCACCATCGACCTCACTTTTGCAGTATACCAGCATCTTCTCCTCTGTGCTCATCCGCATGTACACCTTCCACCAGTGTGCTCTTACGTGTCTGTGTTGTTTAAACAAGTCCTCTACGTAAATTTTCAGCCACTCCGCAGTTTACCTCCTACTTCGTCTTCCATTCAAGCCAGTGCTGCCCTACTCGGACATTTCCTCAATCGCCTCCTGCCCCGCTTACAGCAGGAATATCAGTCTGCCATCTCCGCATGCCGTTAAAGCTCCTTCCATGCTACGTGGTCGCCAGTGACCCTGTGGTTTGCTGTCACACCAAGTCCGTTACATCTCACGGTGAGATAAGACTCTGCATTAAATTTCTGATGCTCTTTCGCACTGCGGTGCCCGTCTGTGATCATTTTGTTCTTCCTCAAGCATTGCTCTGTTTGCATCACGTTTTAAATTTGCCATTACTCATTCAATGTATATATCATCGCTTTTATCAGTTTGTACCATTCCTGTTCTTTTTTTCTTTGAGACGATTCCATGTTGCTCATCTCCTCTGTTCTGTTACATTAAAATGATTCTAATACCACCTTTGGCCTTAATGCTTGCACTGATCCTTCGAGACATGCTTTAGGCAGGGTTTTGGAACACAGCGATAGGTATGCGCTTCCTTCAAGTACATAATGCTGCCGCTAACGGTTTCTTAGTTTTAGGCCTTGGTTCCAAACTTCTTATGCGGCACTCTAATTAATCCCGTAGGTGCTCTTTGGGATTAAGATCAGGGCTCCGTGCTTCCCAGTCTACATACGATAGGGAATTATCGTCAAACTAATGCGAACAGTCCTTGCTTTATGGCTCGCTGCATTATCCTGCTGGTACCAACAAGGCTCGGTTCCATTTATTGCCACAGTGTTGGTAGGATATAATTGTCCAGAATACAAAGGTTGACGTACTGGTTAACAGGTGTGTCCACGATAACGAATGGGCCGGGACCATACCACGAAAGACATCCCCACACGAGTACACTGCCAGCTCCAAACTTGACGGTAGGAACAGTTCACAATGGTAATTAGTGTTCCCCTGCAGCCGCCATGCACACACACGGTCATCAAACTGATTGATCGTGTATCTGGATTCATCAGTCCATAGGACTTGTTTCCATGGATCCATGGTCCACGATAAATGTTTTTTACACCATGCTGAACGACGAGTAGCAATTGGAGTGGAGGTGGAGATGAGAGGCACATGAACAGCCACGCGACCACGGTAACTCATGGAATAAAGTTCTATGCGAATGGTGCGTCTACATACCGAGGTTCCAGCATTTTTACTCACCTGTACACTGAGGTCTTTAGTACTCCAGCGATTAGCTGTAACAACTCTCCTGAGGCTTCGACGTCCCCTATAACTGATTTTCTTTGGTCTGCCGGTACGTTTTGCTACTTCATGCATGCCATGTGTCTTCCACTTATTCAGTACATCCAAAACAGTTGACTTGGGTATGTTTAAACGCCTCTCGGTTTCTCTTATGGACAACCCGCTAATATAACACTCAACAATCTTTCCTTTCTCAAAGTCAGTTCTCTCCCGCAGCGAGATTTTTACTCAACCTCACAGTGCGATATGATCGCGGTCAGCTGCAGGCTTGTTTTTATACTGTTTGCAGCTGTAACGCTCATTTTAACAATGCAGCGGATCCGTTCATTTGCTTTTGAATGGGTGTCCGCTGACTTATCAATATATTGCATGTCCGTACCAATTGGCATTAGACTCCATCGTATGGATTTTGCGTTATCCATGATTTTGTGCTTGTCAATTTATCTTTGAACAGCAGTGTAATGGACGCATATTATTTTTTTCAGCTTCCACATCCGTTTAATCTATGCATCTAATTCGAGATATTTTTATCGCATAGGTCGTCGGAGTATTACGATCCAGCTGTGTGGATATATCAACAATAACTTGTTTCCCCTGTCCTTTGTTATACAGCATAATGTGTCGACTTCTAAAAAAGATGGCGACTACGTCTATTTTATCAATGAAATTCAAGACCTTACTGGAAAAATGGGCTAACCAAAAACGTAGCACGACATGTGATAATGGTGGAAATGAATCGGTGACTGCGCCCCTATTTGTCCCAGAGGTTGGGCTAACTCACTGTTATCGCTAAATAATAATTGGAATATTCTACCAGCAGACCTATGTCGGAATGTGTGTTCCCGTTGACTGCAACGGTGTTTCTACAAAATGTGTGTCAGCCCATTATTAGCGTTAGGTCTTCAATTGTGAAAGCATCCCATTCAATATAACTAAAATTCATTTGGAAATTTAACAAAGGAAACGAGTAAGATTATACCTTGCATCTTCAATCTATCCCTACAAAGTATTACGACGAAGAAAAATATACAAATCTACATTCGAATCTAGGTAACATATCGTGTTCTTCCATTTCATTGCCAAAAACTTGATTAAGGTTATACACTGGCGTGCAAAAATTAAGGACGAGACGGTTTTTCGAATGTAACGTCGTGCAGAAGTGCTCCACATCGACTCAAATCATACCATAAGATCCCCAAGATGTAAGAATATGGGACAAGTGAGCAAAACCGTCCGAACAAGAAATCCAAAGGATGCAAAGGCACTTTATTGAAAAGGTAGCTTCGAGCACAACTGGACAGAAGACAGAAACGTATATGTGACAGGCGGCTGCCAAGAAGAATCCAGTCTTTAGTAGGGGATATGATCACCCCTGACTGCGTTGCAGGATTTACAACGTCTGTCCATGCTGAGGACGAGGTTTTCAATTACCTGTTGAGGCATCGCGGCCCATTCTTCTTGTAGCGCCAATCGTAGCTGCGGAATCGTTGCTGGCGGCTGGTGACGTCCTGCCAAGCGTCTCCCGAGAAGGTCCCACACATGTTCGATTGGATTTAGGTCCGCGGACCTTGCGGGCCGAACCATGCGTTGAATATCTTCACTCTCCAACAGCTCTGCGACAGCCACTGTACGATGAGGTGCAGCGTTGTTGTCCATGAAGAGGAAACACAGGGCCCACAGCCCCTCTAAACAGACGCACGTGAGGCAGGAGAACCTCGGTACAATAGCGGACACCAGTTACTGAACCTCCTTGGAAGATGTGGAGGTCAGTACGGCTACCAAGCATGATACCGCCCCAAACGAGAACTCCGCCACCTACAAACAGGTCCCTTTCGATGATGTTGGAGGTATGATTGCGTGTTCCCTGCTCTCTCCAGATGTGTATACGTCCAGAATCGCTCGTCAGACTAAATCGGCTCTCATCTGTAAAGAGAACTCGACCCCATTGCTGATATGCCCAGTTCTTGTGTTCCTGGCACTACAGAAACCACCGTCTCCGATGAGCAGGCGTTAATGGTACACACCGTACTGGTCATCCTGCAAATAGACCACCTTTGTGCAGCCTCCTGGACACGGTAAACGCGATAACGGACGTCCAGTTGTCTGTTGCATGTGCCTTGCGGTTTCTCTCGTTGTCTGCAGTCTGTCTGTTTTCGCCTGTAGGACAATATACCGGTCGTCCGCCGCCGTGGTTGCTCGTGGACGACCACTGCTAAACACTCGGACAGCTGTTCCAGTCGTTTGAAATGCTCTCCAAGCTCGTGAAACGATGTTGTGAGCGATCCCGAACTCCTCGGCCACACTAGTCACTCTTCGACCTTCTTCCAACTTCCCAATGACGCGACCTCGGGTAAAGTCATCCAGATGTCGTCTACTGGATTGCCTGTTGGCCATATCATACGGTGGCAGCAACTCGACGTCGGTCAAACCGATGTACACCGTGCAATAGCTTTCACCGAATTGCTGAGCGTACACCGCCAGTGTGGTTTATACCCTTCCGACACTACCCTTCCTACGTCAGGCTGCATATATGCGCATTCCCTACCGTACCGGACCCTAGTCTACCTCCTGAGTGGTTTTGCGGTCCGTTCTGTCTGCTCGTTCCGCTGTTATACTAATTTCTCTTCTTCGTCCTTAATGTTTGCACACCAGTGTATGACAAATATATATATTCTGTATATTTTAGCACCCTGTTTACAATATTCCCACATGTACCTGTTCAGATATGTGTTTTAGCCATGATGTGATGGAAATAATACGATACCCTTGTGACGCTACTCCACACTTTGCACATCATCACACCCAGACAGATGCAGTGAGCGATCCCGAACTCCTCGGCCACACTAGTCACACTTCGACTTACTTCCAACTTGCCAATGACGCGAATTCGGATGAAGTCATCCAGATGTCGTCTACTGGATTGCCTGTTGGATATATTAAACGGTGGCAGCAACTCGACGTCGTTCAAACCAATGTACACCGTGCAATAGCTTCCACCGAATTACTGATCGTACACCGCCCCTGTGCCTTATACCCTTCCGACACCCCCCACCCTTACGACATGCTGCATAGATGCGCATTAGGGTGGAGCGAAAAACACTTTTTTTTTATTTGAAACGTCTTCATGTGCAATAGTTGGAATTTTATTACTGAAATGACCCCCGAAATATGGATGACATTATTTAATATCTTAGGCTGCCCCAAGAACCTCGAAGTTTGAAAGTTATAGGGAAAAAGGGTTTCAAAATACCCGCTTTCTCCATTTTGTAAATATAAAAAAATACTGTGTCACCATGTTATTTAATATCACCTTTGAGTCTATGTACACCGGTAAAAATTCAGCAGACGTGAGTTATTTTTTTAGACTTCCCCAAAGAGCTCAAGATTTGTCATATTTCTCCAAAAATGGCATAACGTATGTAAATATGATAGACACAAGCCTTACCTATTAGCATAACTTGAGGAGTGAATTTATTTCACTTGGAAATCAGACTTTTTTCAAAGCTTTGCATCAGCTTCCTATCCAAAATTTTTGCTCTGATGAATCCATCTCTTGCAAGAAGGCCGCACATATGAGCAGAATAATATGGTACAATCTTAACCATCTTCTCTACTGCCTGAGAATGGCAGGGTATTTTTGTAAATTCGTGGCAAGAACTTGGATATTTATCCGACTGTAGTATATCCAGAAGCTCATCGTCTTTCCATTTCCGTGTGATGGGAGGCTCAGTCACATTACACTCTTGCCAGTCGATTAGGTCGATGTAATTATTGCTCTGGAAATTCAGCTCAGCTAATGGTAGTTGTTTGTTCAGAAGATTTCCTGGCCTTCATGATACGTCGATCAGCAAGCTCACGGACATAACTTCTGTCGTCAAACAACATTGCAGCAAGCAAGTTTTCTGCATGGGCAAAATACGCGTTGTCTTGGACGACTCTTTTTACAATATCCTTTAAATTATTTGGAAGATACTGAAACCTAGATATGAAAAGCTGCAAATTTCTTGGACCATCTTTACAGGTACCGTTACATTTGATCGTGTACCACGATGGTGCATATACTTTCATTATGAAGGTGGCTAATGAGACAAGTTGAGGTGTTGGATCATTAGTTCCAACATACAAACGCAGAATGCGATTTGCGAGGGTCAGCCAACGGGAATGTGCAAGTGCTCCAGGATCCCGATTTGTCAGATGTTGTAGGCAATCACCTGCAGAGACTACCTTACAAATTTCCCACACATAAAGTTGATCCGAGCTAAGATCTCCATAGTTAATGTCGGACTGAAGCGAAAATTCAATTTTATGGAAATTAACGATAGGAAGTTTTGCGCACGTCTTCAGGCAGTTTCCAATCAATCCACTAAACCCTCTTGGACCTGATGTTTTCCCATTAAGTGCTTCAGTGAGGTGGCGTAAAGGCAGTTCATTAAAATGAAGTTGACATATAATCCAGTGTACGGGAGAATTGAGCTTCTCTTCAAGGCGCCTGATTACACCTGCATTTGTGCCGGTATTAGTCACTTCCTCGTCACTTCCAATAAAGACTAACTCCGACAAGTTAAATGCCTTCTGGTTCAATAAGCTGAAGATACCGTCGTGGAAGTCCTTTGCACTCTTGCTCTTTGGGTCAAAATGTCCCAAATAGACTGAACCCGGTTCTTCAACAAGTGTAATATGCTCCTCCCATGCTTTTCGCTTGTGCCACTTGCCATCATCTGTCTGTGTATTCGTAAAAGTTTCATCCCTTCTTCTGTCCAAAAATAAAGCTACAATCTTACCAGTCAAGTTTACCTAATCTTGAATTGTTTGACGGGTCTTTTTTTTTCTCGTCGTATTTTATGCCGGTCAATTACAGATGCATTACATTCTTTCGAATGAACCGGTTTACTTACATCATGAAGCAACGCCGACGCAAGATCAGCTGCCGCTCGGTCGCTGATGCCTCGCCTATCACACTTTCTACAAAATGCAGACAGTGTCATCTGACGCCTAGGTTTCGAAAACGACGTGGTGTGAAATCGTAATCTTTCTCCGAGGCCAACAAATGACTAGGACCCGGCTCGCCTGGTTTTCCTGCAGAATTAGTACTTGTATCTTCTTCTGAAGGATCATCCTCGACTCGCAGGGCCGATTTCAGTGATGTTGTTTTCTGTAATTTCCTACGGACATGCTCTTCTCTATCACTCTTTCGACCTGATCTTGTCTTCAGTACACTGGTGGTTTTGCGTCAAGCCCACCTACTATCATTCTTCTGTTTGTTCTCTGGTCCATCAGAAAGTCTCGCTCTTTCACGGGTACGTTTTTGCAGAGCTGCATTTGCAGGTTCTAAAACATTTGCACTTGCATGAGCATATGTCAAAGATACGTTGCAAATATGCACGAAATTGTTCAATCTTCTTTCGGTAGGTTTCATCCATTCTTGCAGCGTGTTTTTTCAGCTTTCGATAGATTTGTGGAGAGATGTCGGAAGATATGCTTTTTTACATGTACTTAGCACTTTGTCCATGACAATACTTGCTATTTCTGATGCAGCAGGCTCATAGTTTGTACCTTCCTGCCTAAAAGTATTCCTCACAAGGTAGTAATGGCGCATTACATCTTCGTACGTAGGCAACACATTTTCATGCATCTCCTTATAACTCCAGAGGATAGGGCAATCAGCTTTATTTCTTGTTTCAGATATCTTTAGTAGTTGGACAACAAAACGAAAATGCCGTTACGATCCAATCAACGTCACTAGGAGTGAAAGAAACTGTTGCATCATTATGACGCAAACCCGCCAACACTCTCTCCCAAACGGACCTGTGCGACTGTGATGAGATGACTCAACGAGTTCGCAAACAGAGCTCCGCTGTAAGAGAAGGAGTGGGCTGAGATGGAAAAGGTAACAAAAACAAAGCAGAGCGCAAAACAGCAAGCTATGTTTCCGAAAATCAACAACAGGTTTCCAGAAAGCATGAGAGAGAGAGGGGGAGGCGTTGTCAATGTTAAGCCCGAATTGATAACAATAAGGCTGTTATCGAACTTAATGCTAACGGAACTTATCATGACATTTTTGGCAGAAATGACGTACTTTAAGGGATCTGGGGAGGCCTAAGAAATTAACTCATGTCTGCTGAACTTTTACCCGAATTTATACACTCAAAGATAATATTAAATAACATGGTGACACAGTTTTTTTTTTATATTTACAAAATGGTGAAAGCGGGTGTTTTTAAACCATTTTTCCCTTTAACTTTCAAACTTCGAGGTTCTTGGGGTAGCCTAAGATGTCAAATAATGTCATCCATATTTCAGGGGGTCATTTCAGTAATAAAACTCCAACTATTGCACATGATGACGTTTCAAATTAAAAAAAAAAACTGTTTATCGCTCCACCCTAATGCGAATGCCCTCCGGACCGGACCCTAGTCTATCTCCTGAGTGGTCTTTCTGTCCGTTCTGCCTGTTTGTTCCGCTGTTATGCTAATTACTTCTCTTCGTCCTTAATTTTTGCACAACAGTGCATATATAACATAGATTGTGGCACTGTGGAAAGTATTGAGAGGCGTAAGAACCAATAACATTTCGCATGCGTGAAGTAGTTGCGTACAGAGTAATGGTAAATGAGGAAAAAAGTATTGCAATGACTGAAGAATGAGGTGGGGTGGAGCGAAAAACACTGGGGTGAGCATAGCATTCTAAACAAAAGTTACAATTTAAAGTTAACAGATTTATTTGGAGATTTCCATGCATTGTGCAATTCATAGGGGTTATGTTCATTAGAACATTGTACACTGGAAGCTTCTATATACACACTTTCGCTTATTAAAAGTCCTATAACGAAGTAAATTTTTCCGTCATTTTTATCCACGTCGGGGCTCGAACCCGGGTCCCCTCATTCCGGAATAAGTCACTCTACCAATTGAGCTACGCGGACGTTCGTTCTGACTGCTATCTGCCTTTATGTCGTGTGCGTCCTGCTGGCAGGTACGTCACATCTCCCCCCCCCCCAAAGAGGGCCGGGGACATGGCCCACGGGTCAGCCATGACCATGAATCGTTTCAGGCAGCCATCCGCTGTAGAACGTGCTCTTGAGAACTCCCAGTCAATCTAGTGTGTGGAGTGCAACGTCACACACATTTATTTTTCGAAGCGGTGGAGAAGGGATTCTATTATTTTTCCTCTCTCGCGGTGTGGAAAGAACATCACACCATTGCGAGATCTTGAACGGCCGGGTCATCCGGAAAGTTCGGGCGCCATTATAACGAAGTAAATTTCTCCGTCATTTTTATCCACGCCGGGGCTCGAACCCGGGTCCCCTCATTCCTTAATAAGTCACTCTACCAATTGAGCTGCGCGGACGTTCATTCTGACTGCTATCTGCCTGTATGTCGTGTGCGTCCTGCTGGCAGGTACGTCACAGTCCCTTAGATTGCTAGGAGTATGGATAATTCTTGCATTACTCCAATCTGGATTAACATTGTCTTGGAGTGCATATTTGGCTAGGGATGTGCAATGCATGCCAGCTTCAATGTTGTATTTATGTTCTTTAATCCTTAATCCAAGATTACGTTTTGTGGAACCCAAATAATTTGAGGCAATTTGTCCTGTGGTTGCCTGAAGTAGTGGGACGTTGTAGATACCCCATTGATCCCTAATACATCATTGTTAACGATCTTTACGAAGAACTGAAAAAAGGTTTCGTGATTGTTAGCCAAACTTTACACTATGCTGTTTACAAAGGTGTGATAAAGTTCTTGTTAAAAGTGAATTATACTGTATGGAGCCCACATATTTAGTATTGCGATTATAATCTCTTGACAATGTAGTATTCAGGGCATATTGGACTTTACTAAATACCCAACTAGTCAAGTATCTAGGATATCCGTGTTGCTCAGCTAAATCAAAAATGTATTTAACTTCATGTTGTAGTAGTTCTGGGGTTGACGAATGTGAGTGCGCTCTTCTGAACAAAAAGAACAAAGCTGACAACTTGTGTTCTTTTAGATGTGATGAGAAAAATGGAATAATAACTGGGGAATGACAAGGTTTTCTATATACACTATTAGTGATACAGTTACTATTATAATTCTTATTAATAAGTATATCCAGAAATGGTAAACAATTATCATTTTCAAACTCTATCGTGAGCCTGATAGTTAGGAACTGGGATGATAGTTCGTTGGCTGTACGTAAGGTACATTGACGGCATCCTGGTTGCATGGCCTCACAGCCGGGATGATTTACACTTGTTCTCCAACGAACTGTCGTCCCAGTTCCCAACTATCAGGCTCACGATACAGCTTGAAAATGATAATTGTTTACCATTTCTGGATATTCTTATTAATAAGAATTATAATAGCAACTGTATCACTAATAGTGTATATAGAAAACCTTGTCATTCCCCAGTTATTATTCCATTTTTCTCATCACATCTAAAAAAACACAAGTTGTCAGCTTTGTTCTTTTTGTTCAGAGAAGCGCACTCACATTCGTCAAACCCAGAACTACTACAACATGAAGTTAAATACATTTTTAATTTAGCTGAGCAACACAGATATCCTAGATACTTGACTAGTCGGGTATTTAGTAAAGTCAAATATGCCCTGAATACTACTTTGTCAAGAGACTCTAATCGTAACACTAAACATGTGGGCTCCATGCAGTATAATCCACTTTTAACAAGAACTTTATCACATCTTTTTTAAACAACATGATGTAAAGTTTGGCTTACAATCACGAAACCTTTTTTCAGTTGTTCGTAGAGATCGTTAACAATGATCTAGTAGGGATAAATGGGGTATCTACAACGTCCTGCTACTTCAGGCAACCACAGGACAAATTGTCTCAAATTATTTGGGTTACACAAAACATAATCTTGGATTAAGGATTAAAGAACATAAATACAACATTAAAGCAGGCATGTATTGCACATCACTAGCCAAATATGCACTCTAAGACAATCTTAATCCAGATTGGAGTAGTGCAAGAATTATCCATACTCCTAGCAACCTAAGGGACCTATTAATAAGCGAAAGTGCGTATATAGAAGCTTCCAGTGTACAATGTTGTAATGAACATAGCTCTATGAAATGCACAATGCATGGAAATCACTAATTAAATCTGTTAACTCTAAATTATAATTTTTGTTTAGAATGCTATGCTCACCTTATCTCATTATTCAGTCATTGCAATATGTTTTTCCTCATTTACCATTAAGCATGCTGTGTACGCAACTATTTGACGCATGCGAAATGCTATTGGCGCTAACGCCCCTCAATGCTTTCCAAAA
Source organism: Macrothele yani (assembly GCA_039090855.1). NCBI lineage: Eukaryota > Metazoa > Arthropoda > Arachnida > Araneae > Macrothelidae > Macrothele > Macrothele yani. The sequence continues at coordinate 99,953,476 of CM077011.1, forward strand.
TGCCACAATCTATGCTATATATAGATTGAATGTGTTTTTGTTCAATACATCTGAGGATGAGGTAGCCGCTTACTCAAAAGTGCTGATATACATATGGTTTTTAATTGTATATATTTCTCATCTTTTATCATTAAATAGTGCCAAAGACGGTAATGGTTTCGTATCAGTGACGGATAGTCGGGTTCTGAAATTTCCATAGCAGTCAGGAAAAATGACGCGGATTTTCAGCAGTGAGATAGCGTTGAGAAGTATCTTTAACCCTATACCTATTCACCATCTATTTTGCTTCCCAACAATCCTTTTTATTAAAGTGATATAACTGTTGATAAACGTTGTCAGTCGTACAAAACTGAACAAGACCAACAGAACGGAGCAGATCGTACGTCCAACACAAGCTTTTCCTTACATTTATCTGAAACGTCCTTTTGGGAAGAGAGATTAACGTTAGAAAACCGATGCATTATTCTTAATTAAGCTGGCAAGTAAAGCTGATATGAAACAACATTGCTTTTCGCATAAATCCACATGTTGTCAGCGAAGGGTAGCTTATTTTTGATCAACTAAATAATTTTCTTGTACAGTAATCTCAACTAAATCTTTTGTACTTTAACTTCGTTGATCGAATGCGGAATTTTAGAATAGCAAATTTCTAAAGAGGTCCACAGAATATAGTACATTAAAACAAAGATACGACGCCTGCATATTCCGAAGTGTATTAAACTTTTGGAATAGTAGAACGCAGCTTAATTATCCAGGACATTGGACACGACGTAATAAGAACCTTTCCTTCTGATTAAAACCGTGGAATCTCCGTATCTCACCAGGAAGACCGAAGATTTTGCAAATAATTTTGAAGTTCCGCTACTGCATGTACGCATATGATAATCTCTGTTTTCTTCCGCGTAATCCACTTTGTCGCAAGAATGTTTAATAGAGAGGTTTTGATGTCAAAATAAATCTAAGCTGAGGTAGAATAATTTGCTTCTCTAGATTTAGAAAGCACTTATGTAAGCCACTAAGAGTGCCCAGTGCTGATATCTTCGAAATATCTTCTTATGGCCATGTGTCGCATCCAGGCATGCTGTACTCGTATTTACTAGCTAATGTCATGAGATTTCGCTCCGTTGCAAAACAAAGTACAGCCTGTAGCTCCTACGTACGTATAAATCTCCGTATTTTTAAAGAGCATGACAGAAATATGACATATGAATACATAGAGTTTAAAGAATATTAATAATGGGAATAACAAAACACAAAATTTACGAAAGAGGACTCCTTCATACACTAAAGTAACAAAATACTAGGAATGCCATAGCAATCAGACACGTACCATTGTTACTTATGTAAGCAACTGAGACCTTGAGATGGCTTTATAAACAGCTTACAGAGACGGTTTCAGGCGTGAACGAAGTATAGAGAGTGGAAATATGGGAGAGATTCGTGATTTGAGCGACTTCAAAAGAAACATCCTAGGTAGCACAAACTTGCAATTTAACGTAGGCCCAATACTGAGTCACAGTCTTTTAGGAATAAAATACGATGGTTTTAGTGTTGGGCCTATGTGTAATTGCAAGGCTGTGCTGCCTGGGATGATAGTGGGATTTCGGCGGGCAAGTGTAATCATCTCAGAAACTGCAAACCTACTCGACCGTGCTAGAATAACTGTATCGATGGTGTACAACCGGTGGTGCACAAACGACAAAACAAGTAGGTGTTTGACGGGCAGGTGCAATCATAGAAACGACAAACCTTTTCGGCCGTGCTAGGATAACTGCATCAAGGGTGTACAAAGGGAGGTGCACAAACGAAAAAACAGCATGTTCAATCATCTCAGAAATGGCAAACCTTCTCCTCCATGCTGGTGCACAAACCAAAAAACAGCAGGTGCAATCATCACAGAAATGGCAAACCTTCTAGGCAGTGCTAGAACAACTGTATCGAGGGTATACAAAGGGTGGTGCACAAACAAAAAAAGCAGTTGCAATCATCTCAGAAATGGCAAAGCTTCTCGTCCGTGCTAGAACAACTCTATCGAGGGTGTACAATGGGTGGTGCAAAAACGACAAAACAAGTGGGTGTTTGACGGGCAGTTGCAATAATAGAAACGGCAAACCTTCTCGTTCGTGCTAGAGCAACTGTATCGAGGGTGTACAACGGGTGGTGCACAAACGGAGAAACAAGTGGACGTATGACGGGCAGGTGCAATCATAGAAACGGCAAACCTTCCCGTTCGTGTTACAGCAACTGTATCGAGGGTATACAACGGGTGGTGCACAAACGAAAAAACAGGAGTTGCAATCATCTCAGAAATGGTAAACCTTTTCGTTCGTGCTAGAACAACTCTATCGAGGGTGTACAACGGAGGTTGCACAAACGGAGAAACAAGTAGGCGTTTGACGGGCAGGTGCAATTATAGAAACGGCAAACCTCCTCCTTCGTGTTAGAGCAACTGTACCGAGGGTATACAACGGGTGGTGCACAAACGAAAAAAGAAGTTGCAATCATCTCAGAAATGGCAAACCTTCTCGCCCATGCTACAACAACTCTATTGGGGGTGTACAACGGGTGGTGCACAAACGACAAAAAGTGGGTGTTTGACGGGCAGGTGCAATCATAGAAACAGCAAATCTTCTCGTTCGTGCTAGAGCAACTGTATCGAGGGTGTACAACGAGTGGTGCACAAACGGAGAAACAAGTGGGCGTTGGACGGGCAGGTGCAATCATCGAAACGGCAAACCTTCTCGTTCGTGTTAGAGCAACTGTATCGAGGGTATACAAGGGGTGCTGCACAAATGACAAAACAGCATTTGCAATCATCTCAGAAATGGCAAACCTTCTCGTCCGTGCTTGAGCAACTCTATCGAGGGTATACAACAGGTGGTGCACAAACGACAAAACAAGTGGGTGTTTGACGGGCAGGTGCAATCATAGAAACGGCAAACCGTCTCGTCCATGCTAAAGCAACTCTATCGACGGTGTGCAACGGGTGTTGCACAAACGACAAAACAAGTGGGTGCTTAACGGAAAGGTGCAATTATAGAAACGGCAAACCTTCTCGTTCGTGCTAGAGCAACTGTATCGAGGGTGTACAACGGGTGGTGCACAAACGACCAAACAAGCGGGTGTTTGACGGGCAGGTGCAATCATAGAAACGACAAACCTTCTCGGCCCTGCTAGGATAACTGTATCGAGGGTGTGCAAAGGGTGGTGCAGAAACGAAAAAACAGCAGGTGCAACCATCTCAGAAGTGGCTAACCTTCCCGTCCGTGCTAGAACAACTCTATCGAGGGTGTACAACGGGTGGTGCACAAATGACAAAACAAGTGGGTGTTTGACGGGCAGTTGTAATCATAGAAACTGCAAACCTTCTCGTCCGTGCTACAGCAACTGTATTGAGGGTGTGTAATGGGTGGCGCACAAACGACAAAACGAACCGAGTAATACAGCCTTACAATTTAACATAGGCCCAACACTGGGGCACCGTCTTTTAGGAATAGAAAACGATGGCTCAGGGTTGGGCCTACGTTAAATTACAAGGTTGTTGTGCCTGGGATCATAGTGGGCGTTAGGCGGGCACACGCAAACATCTCTGAGATGGCAAACCTTCTCGGTCGTGCTAGAACAACTGTTTCGAGGGTGTACAACGGGCGGTGCACGCATGACAAAACAACGCAGGTAATATAGTCTTTCAATTCAACGTAGGCCCAACACTGAGCCACCGTCTTTTAAGAATTGAAGACGGTGGCTCAATGATGGGCCTACGTTAAATTGTATTTCTGTGCTGCCTGGGAAGCAGTCAGCAGTCTTCCTGTGGGCGGACGTGATTATTCAATGGAAACAATTGAGAGCAAATGGGTATTGCACGTTGTGATAGATGACCTCCATTGCGTTAAGCAACCGCGCGGTACAACAGCTCTACAGAAACCAGAATTTCAGCATACACAGCAAGCAGGACACTGGCGTAAATGTAAAATAATAGCAGGCGTGCTTCATCCTGTACCATCCGACTCTGCTAAAAACTAACAAATTCGTTTGCAGTGCGCACAGGAGCAACAACACCTGACACTTAAAGGACTGTGAACAGGTCGCCTGATCAAATGAATCGCGGTTTAGCTTAATACGCATCGATTGACGGAATACAATATCGCCTAAACACAACAGATCGATAGATCCCAGCTGTATGGCGTTAACTATCTGAGGCGTGTTTTCATAGCAGGAATTGGGTTCTATAACCGGCTGGAACGAATTAACTCGAGGTTAGCAATATGGGCTGAAATCAGCACAAAAAAAATTATTCGCTGTCTAAGAAGTGGGCAGAACACTGCTGGAACCAGTCAACCTGCGTATCAGAGAGCGTTACCTTCTACCTTAGCTTTGTTATTCAAAGTGGTAATTCAGATCGCTAATGCTTCTTGAGTGATTGCCTTCTAAAAAGGTATTTGACAATGGCAAAGAACGTAAGAGGGAATATGTTTAAGCCACACTTGTTTCTGCCCAATAGCATGGTTTCTGCCCAATAGAGTTAACATCTGGGAACTGTGGGAGACATTTTATCACTTTGAAGTCACTTTCGTGTCACTTGGGGCATTATGTTGCTTGATATAGCTATCTTAAAACACCATGCACACTTACGGGTGTGTCTTGTCCGCGATGATGTTAAGACATATCTTAGTTTCTAAATGATATTCCAGAGACCATTTAAGCGGTCGATGTACATGAACAAAATGTTGCAGAAAGTTTTCTGCGCACCCCAAACAGAAATGTTCTTAACGCGTCTAGGATTTAGGAAAACTACAGGAAAGAATTATTTCCCCCTCATAATCTCCGAGTCAGGGAAAGACTAGTACTTCTTACGATGCCTTGGATCATGAAGGGAATAAAGGACTAGAAGTGAGCACTTTTAACAAGTGACAAGTTTGTGGTCGGTAATGCAGAAGTGAGAGAAGAAAGGAATTTTTTGTCGTAGCTTTCGTAAATTCCGGCCACTATATGAACATTTCTGTTTGGTGAGAGCAGAATACACTTTGGACCCCATTTTGTTCAGGTACATCGCCCACTTAAATGGTCTCTGTAATAGCATTTTAATGCCATGAGATGTCTTCACATCATTGAGGACAAGGTACACCCATACATGTGCATGGTGTTTTCCGAAGAAAAGGACTACATCAAGTAATATAATGCACCATGCCACAAGGTTTCGGATCGCCACCCAGTGGTAGCAAAAGTCTGGAAAATTTCTGCCCGAATATTTCACCAGTTTTCCTGTATAGCTACTGCTAAATCTGATTTGGAAGAAGGCTGAAGATCTGTGATCTGAATATGCACCCTAGTGCTTTCCGAAGCTGTTTTGTTTGGGTGTGGGTCCCGCATTTCGATTTGGACTCTCCAACATTTTGCGGGCGTTCTTGGCAAACAAGTGGTTTACACAGCATCTATTGGAACACAGTCGTGCTAAAACAAAGATCGTGGGAACTGAGTATTGATACAGTACCGAAAGCGTGCAACTCTGCTAATTACCGAAAGAAAGAATGAACTTGCTGTACCAGAGACCGAGTGGTCTCAACCGCTGGGTTAGGACTATTCTCTCTCATCCAAGATGAATCCCTTTAGACCCGGATGCAGCATGAGTGTAGTGTTTGTCCCATGTTACTGTCTAGTTCCTAGAGCCAGTGACTCTAAATTAGGGATCCCGAATTGCTCATGGTGGTCGTTAAGGCCCAAAACGATATAAGTATGTAATAGAAGGTAAGACTTCATGCTCTCAGTCACAACAGCAAGTAGAACAAGTTCCTCCAAACGAGATAGCTCAAAGCCATTGAAGAGTTACAACCAAACCTGAGAGTGGTAAGAATGAAGTCTTGAAAGTTCAGATCTCTCCGTAATCCTTAGTTCCAAGTTCAGATCTCCCGGTAAACCCTAGTCCCAAGATCAGATCTCCCGGTAATCCCTAGACCCAAACACGTTCGTCGAAGCTAAAAGAGTATGAAGTGTAAGTCACCGCTCCATAGAAGTCTGTTCTTCCACAGAAAAATCTAAAGTGCAAGAGATGTGGCCAAATCACAAGTAAAACATTTTGGCGGTATCATTCCAATTCATAAAAGATACTCTCACACATTTGAAATTTAGCAGTCAATTTGAACAAATGAATCATATTGAACTTTGAAGATTGCTCGTTTCTATATTATTTACAAGGGGTTGTTTTCATAAAAGTGAGATTTTAGATGTCACGAAATTTTGAGTATGTCGAATAGTTTTCTTCCGCATCTTAGTCTGTATGTGAACCTTAAAAACTATCTCAGATGCAAGTTGTTGCAGACGAAATGTGGAAATATTGGTGTAAACTTTAAACGCCAAACAAACGGTGCAATATAAACGTTATTAATCCAAATAATCACCGACAGTGGTAACATGCTATTACCAATGACATACAAGCATCTCTATGCCATCGTGAAAAATGTGGAGCTTCGGGATGCCACAAAACTCCTGGAATCCGGTTTCAACTGACGTTTGATTCGGAAAGGATTTACCCTGTAGAAAGGTGTTCATGAGTTTTAAGAAGTGAGTCTGTAGAAGACATGTGGAGTGAATAAAGCAGATGAGGTAAGATTTCTTATTTAAACAGATGCAGTTTCTGAATCATCTGGGGTGCAACGTGAGATCTTGTATATGGTCCATGGAGATTGACAATATACTGCTCATGGAGATTGACAATATACTGCTCATGGAGATTGACTAATGCGGGCTCTTTGATTTAAAGTTTTACACGTATGTAATCAAGTCCTTGACAGTACCTGTTAGCTGTGATACGCAGTTGTAAGGAAGTGGACTGAATACTACCAGCTGTGGATCACCAAATATCAGTCATTGTCATCCTGAGACAAAGTACCGACTTCGTCATGTATTTCAGTGTTTCACCGACATCCAGCTGTTAATACGCCAAACATCAGCGATTGTAATATTGTATTCATTTCTCACCACATGTGACGAAGCCTCTCACATGGCGTTCGTCTGGTTACGCATAAGCGGAAAGGAAAAAATATTAACTAGTGGTGTTTTATGTTATTCCATTTACTCACATGTCACCTATTTATCTTTTCTTGACTACGTCCCTTAACTTCAAAAAATGGTTGCATAATGTAATCAGAATGTTTTGCCAATTTCGTATACCGTTTGGTGTGGATTAGATTCAAACACGACCACCAAAGCGGTATTATCGATAGCTCCTTCTGGTGTACCGCGTGGTTCATTTCCGAGCATCATATTGCCAGACTGGATTCCAGCACACTGTCACTGTCTTGTGTTCACTAAAGGTACATTCCTTAAAAGCTGTATTGAAGTTGTCAGTCGCCTCCGGTGCACGGTGTTTAAACTTGTTCCAAAAGGATGACATGAATTTGGCTCGGATCCCTCGTCCTTGTTACTACAGCACAATTACATTGGAACCGAGACCACTGGAGAAATGACTGGTTCTTTATAAACAGAAGACTTGACGCTTTAAATTTATATATCACAAGTGGCATCGTACGATGTGTTAACTTATAAATTATCTGCTAGCTTCAAGATTGGTATTTCGTCTGCAAGAACTATTATTCTTCAGTTGAGCCATTGAACGATAAAGACAAAGTGATAGAGATTAATAGAGATAATTTAAACCACCTAAAATGTGGTGGAAACCGACATTTTTGCAATTACTCCCTAAACACCGCAAAGTCTGCTCTAGAAAGCTATTGGTAACAGTAAAGAAGTGAGATTAAAGATGAACTAAGAGAAACGAAAACTGACGAACAATGCTTTTGCAATACTAAATGATTTAGAGGTTGACGGGACAAAGACTGAAGTAACTAGTGTTTAGTTTTGTCTTGGACAACAGATATAAGTAGAAGATAACGTCGAGGATGGTATTAATAGGCTTATAAGACTTTAGCTTTGGAGAACAGTCTTCGTGTATCTTAAATGAAAAGTATCCCACACAGTACAGCATATTTCGTATATGTTACAGGTACGTAACACGGAAACATTGAGACTTTTCAGATACGTTGCGCAATGTAACAATAATGTTTCAGAAACCTTACGGTTACGTCAAAATGTCCGCAAACGTTACATAGCTTTGAAACATAACCGATACGTTACAGTGAAAGGTCTTTGTAACTTCAAGATACCAACTTCATGTTACTGTTACCTGTTTGAAAGATAGTTGTAACTTCGTTACCTTACTGTTAAGTGATAATCTGAAAAAAGGAACCCATCCACGTGCTGCCTCAAAGACGCACGTGGTCGATTCCTGGTCAATCATGACGTCACTGGCAGTCATTGTTTTTCCACGTGATCTTCCCGACCCTTTTCGTGTTACCCCCTCCCCCTGACAGGTTTACTGAGTAGGCACATGCCCTCCGATAATTTGTTGACTTGTAGCTTGTAAATGCTGAACATTTCCCGCAGAAATACTTTATATTTTACAGTTTTGGCATTACACCCCCCCCCTTGGCAGTTTTCCTGAGTCCTTAGACTGAAATATTTTGGAGACTTGTAGTTTGTAAACCCTGAAATCTTTCGTTTAGTTGTAGATCACAAACATTTTTTTATAAGGAATTACATTAATAATCACAATTAAGAAAAAACGAAATTATAGAAACTTTATATGACTCAGATAACTAGCATCTGTGGGTCGTCGACACGAAGCGGTCAAAAATACACTTTTTATACGGCCCCTTAAAACTTTTGTGGCCACTTCTCCTGCACCCAGCTAACTCGAGTAAAAATTCCAAGACGTGGAACGACTACGAGAGTTATTCGATGAAATGGCATAAATGCGCATGTGCATCCACGCCGTTGCCAAATCAAAAATCTTAAATATCACTGGAATGTAACATTAAGGTAACAATTATGTACAATGGAAACTATAAAACAGTAGTATCGGTGAATGCTATTTTCAACGTAACCGTAATGTACAGAGAGTTATGTTCTAAAATAGATGTTGCTGAAACGTAATTGTAAGATATGTCTGAAAGTGTAACGAAAACGAGAGATGGTAACATTACTGATACCTGTCTGAAACGTTTTGCGTTGTATGGGATTTAATCAACGCATCTTTGCAGTTCTTACTAATGAATCACAGACATGGTCCTTATTGAAAAAGGCATACAGAGGCTGCGGACAGCTCAGAATCATGGAAAGATGCAAGCTTAGTGTAGCCTAATTATTAACAAAAGGAAAATTAACTCATGGATCAGGAAAACAATAAGAGTGCAACGCATATGACGAAGCCTCTCAAATGGCGTTCGTCTGGTTGTGTATAAAGAAAGTAAAAATTCCCAAGATATATTGCTAGAAGAACTCCCAATCGTTGAACAAATACAACAATACAATGGGCACAAAGAGGAGGCAGAGTCTTAGAAGACAGCCATCTGATAAATGGGTGAATTTATTTCGAAAGGATGCAAGAATTTGTTGGAAGAGAATTGCTCAAGACATAGTTGGGGAAGTAACTTTTGGAGATCTTCGTCCAGTAGTAGACAGAGAATGGTTGCTAGTGATGATATATACATATGTAATAGCCTTATGATAAAATTAAATACTCCTGTGTGGCAATTGGCTAGATGTATTTCTGGAAGAACTAACAATCACGTTGGGCAACTGAAATTTTAGACTGGATGCTAAGAAACAGAACCAGAAAATTCCGTGGGAGATGGGGACAAATGAAATTCGAAAGCATGCCAAAGTGACATGCAAGAGACTAGGGAGACTTTCAACCAACAGTGAATTGATAATGGTTGCTGGCGATCCATTATCTACTTGCTTACGCAGAATGTACATACATTTGCAAAATCAAGAAATGAGCACCAGAATCCCGGAAATACTCAAATACGAATAAAACCAATTTTATCTTTAGAAACTGAATTTAAGCAGGAGCAGTAAGTGCTGTTTCTGAGGATAATTTCCACGGCAAAATATACTTCAAATTTTTAATTAAACAACTTTGAGAAAAATCGCGCATCATGTGCATAGAGAACTGATTACACAAGCGAATTAAGTAGTTTTCGGTCGATTTAAATCTATTGGTTCCAATAAATGCAATCAAGACAGTCTTTTCCAGAGATATCGAAATCGAAGTCCATACTTTCTTTGCCTATACATGATATCATAAAGGAAAGAACACAACTTAATTAATAATGGCTAAACAGCTCTAAGTTTAGTTTTAGTAAACGAAATCTGCAGAACCTGTAGCTCGATTTAACTTGGGAGATGTACAAGATTTAATATTACAGAACACACAATCTTTCGAAACGAACATTCTGGCTCGACCTCGCAAGCCCACACGATAGGAAATCTGAGATGTATTTACGTTGTGAAAATGTAGGCTTTTTTCCAGTAAAACACCTGAGTAGACACATATCTGTGCATTCTTAGCAGAAATAAATACATTTTAACAATAATGCATTCAGAGTTAGATGAAAAGAAAGTGAAGCACATAGGTTCAGTATAATAAAAAAAACATTCGAAATTATATTAGGTTCCCTATTTTTTTTCTGATAGGCAATATTATAATACAGTGCATGTTCTACTCTGAAACTAAATTAAAAACACAGAACAATGTGAGGAAGTGTCCATCCTCGCACATATCAAAGGAAGATACAAATTTGGATGCTGTGAATCCGTTTATTGGTGTAAACTGATATGGATGTTAAGTCAGATAATATTCGAAAACTTAAAAACGGCTTCCAAATTTGTACTGTACAATGGTGAAATCCTATATTTCGTTCATCAATGAAAGACGTCCGATAAATCAACTAATTTGGGAGAGAACCGACGACGCATAGAATGAAATCACTAGGACTTGAGATTTTCTCGAGACCAAAGTCAACATAGTCCCACACAATCTTATTGCAATTTCAGCTGTCTCCCCCTTTTTGTTGGGGTTAGCAATAATTTCGAATGCTTTCCAAGGAATCGCCTTGATACTGAATCAGCACAAAGACTACATATTGGTTTAAAATATGACACATTTCGAAAATGGCCATGACCCAAGATAGCAAAACTCTGATACCAACAGCCATTTGAAACCTCAGTGTAAAAAGTAGTTTGTTGATACAATCCGATTCACCAGCAGACAGCTAAATGACTGGGATATAAGTCCTTGCATATTAAGAATGGCTGTTTCGGGTTTGAATTTTAACACACACACACACACACACACACACACACACACAGTATAAAAACAAAACGAAATGAATACAAAATGTTCGGTAAATAGATTAGTTTGAAAACTTACCTGTCATTTTTATTCATGACCAGTTACTTGAATTGAAAATTTGACGCTCGCCTATTGACTAATGGTGGTGGTGTTTGTGAGAGCAATGCGATGTATCTCCCCTTCCCCCATGCTGATATCTGTTTCGATGCGAGAACTATCCCGTTTTCTTCGGCGTGCACTGTTAATCCAGGGTTTCGTACAGTAACAGTCCTCTTATGACCCGAATTATGCCCAGAGGACATAGTGAAATTCTGGCCTCCTCCTCCGAATATTAGGTAACATATTTTCAAGGGATCGTCTGTATCCTTTTTTGGAGATAGGTTATGTTTAATGACAAGAACAATAAAGTATCTGTGACGTATCAACAGGTTCTTCATGAATGTGAACTGTAACAACTGCAGGAGTGTCTAGTGGTTAAAGTATCTTTGACGTATCAACGGGTTCTTCATGAATGTGAACTGTAACAACTGCAGGAGTGTCTAGTAGTTAAAGTATCTGTGACGTAGCAACGGGTTCTTCATGAATGTGAACTGTAACAACTGCAATAGTGTCTAGTGGTTAAAGTATCTGTGACGTATCATTGGGTTCTTCATGAATGTGAACTGTAACAACTGCAGGAGTGTCTAGTGGTTCTTTATGAATATCAACTGTGATACAAGTATGAATGAGAGTAAGTTCCTCTGAAGCGATTACAATGCACATAGGGTAACTATTTTTATTTTAGACACAACAGCAGGAATGGCAGTTTCTCATGAAAAAATTATTTAGCGACCATCACTTTCTCCGTAGGAGGCCCTTGCTCTTCAGTACGGGTAATAATGGAACCCATTTCTTAGAAGTATGAGTTGCTCACCGTCGTTAGGGGCTTTCTTCTCCATATTTGTTGGTCGAACCTCTAGGTGGATGTAACTAGTGCTGGAACTTCTGGCTATTCCTACATGTCATCGAGTAGATCTGTAGCAACTATGTCCGTTGGAGGCATTCACGGGTAGATGACACTCTCATCTTGAGAATTATTAGATGGGATTTTACCATTAAATATCCGCGACGGAGGAAATTCAGCACAGATCCGTGGTGGTATATCTACTTGTGGCTGTGAACATGATATCTGAATACTAATCCATTGCTCTAGAATTAGCAAAGGTTCTGGAAGGGCACTGCAGAGTGAAGTGTCCTTTCTGTCCGCATATCCTGCAGGCCTATGTACCAAAGCTAAATACCGAGGCTTGTTATCTCCCAATATTGATTAATTTAGGTATTTGCTTCATAACATGTACTTCTTACAATTCAGATTCCTGTGGAGACATGCTGTTACCCTTGCAGAGCATGATTGTCACGCCGGGGCCATGATTCTTTCATTACCTCCAAACAACGGCACGAATGATTTTCATTTGGTAGAGTTCATTTGATGCTTTCATTTGGCACAGTTCTGATGGCATCATCAACACGTGCAGTGGTTACGTAAACATCTTCGTAGGACTTTATTGTGTCTCATATATATCATTCAACTTGAGCGGTCATTTGAAACCCTAGAATATTCATATTGAAGTAAATATATTGTGTGTGACCTTTATAGTTTCCAGCAACTGCATAAGATTGGATATTCCAGCGGCGTGGCGGAAAACGTCACCAAAGGAAACAAACAAAGATTTCGTACAGTCATGACAGAAGAAACACTGTAAGTCTAGTTACATGAGAATAGGCCGAAGGTTCAAAGAATAAGAAACGCTGAGGGAAATATACTAACATCATCGATCGCAGAAGACGAACTCAGTAAGTCACTGCGCAGAGAGAGGTGCGCGCTGCTCCGATGGAGCCCATATTATAGGCGAACCCTTGTGATATCGTCATAGTGGGCCGCGGGTGGACTCCCATGGAGATAACTTCAGGTTCGATCCTGGGCAGGTACGAACGTTCGAACCACTAAATACCCGCCGTGCGTCGGATGGGCACGTTCAGCCGTCAGACACGGGTACTGGCACCCCAGTAATAAATAAAGGCGTCTTCCTCCCACTCGCTTCCGTGCCACTTTCCTATCGGGCACTCTAGCCCAAATCTCCTAGCTTTCCTATTTCTAAAAGGTTGTTTAAGACCTGGTATCAGACACTCCCTTCCTAAAATCCACTACACATGATCTGATCTGATATGATATCGTCATAGTATTGGGGCAAATCCACTCTCTCCCTCTCATAGATTTTAAAAGAGAATTAAGTTCGTAAGAGAACGGTGCAGTAAACTCACAGGAATCATCACCGGATTCAGCATAGACGAACCACCTCAGCGGCGTCGGAACCGCTGGGGCAGCTGCCCTCATACGTATTTGCGTGCCGTGGCGAAACGTCACATATCCCTCCTGACTTTTCTTCCGTTTTACTTATGTTCGTTATGAGAAATCGGCTAAATACTTTTTATTTCCGACACCCGTAAACTTTACCTTAATTTGGAAGCGCTTTGAGAAGAATGTAACTGAAAAACGAAAAACAACACATGAAAAAAAGAACCAAAACCGAAGTCCAAACACGCCAAGAAAAACCTATGGTGGAAGGCAAAGGCAACAAAAAGAAAACTACATTTTGTGTCAATTGCCAAACCCTTTCCCGCCCGATGGGCCCAACAAAGACGCAAATGTATGTCTGCAGCCTCATCTGTAAAGAACAGTTCCGTCGGCAAACCGACGGGGGCCAAAAACTTGAAAAAATTCCTAGCGACAATTTTAAAAAGATAAGATTTCTGTTCCCATTGCCAGGAAAAGTACTTAACATGCGTGCAATAAAATACACAAAACACTGAAAGTATAAACTAGAAAAATCAAGAATATAAGACACGTCCGTCAAGAAGGTTTCGGCTATGGCTACGAGCGTATCTCATAGTTAGTGATACCCAATGTAATTATAATGCTAAAATATAATATGCTTGTACACATATAAAATCGAACAAATCACTGGACCCTTGTACTAATGCGACAAAACATGCTGAAAAAAACCCCAACAAATTTCGCAATTAAAATCTTATTCCATTAGGGTTAATAATAATTCTTCTAGTTCCAGTAAAGCCACCAAACATGGAAGATCTCTTTCGGCCAATGCTGTTAGTTTGTAGTGGCATTATCCTGCAGTCTGAGCTTTTAAAATAAAATCACCACGTTGGCCATCTTCACAAGAAGCCCTGTGTGATCCAATCCAGCTGTGTCACGAAAGACTCCGATGGTTGTAGGAAATATTGTTTAGAGGCCACTTCGCTCCGTTGGCGCAGTGATATAAGCTCTTGCTTTTGACAGTTCGTTCGAGTTGGCCTGGGGTCGATTCTAGATGAGGCAAGGGTGGTGCGTTTGTCTTCTTTTGACACTGGCTTTTTCGCTTCCCGGGAAGTAGTGGCCAAATCTTAGGGACGACGGCTATTTATATTCCATTGAGTCACCTACATTGGCCATAAAACTCCAAACAAAGAATTTCAGGCCACAAGTATACCTTTCAGAAAATGGAAGGAGCTACTTGTACACATTTAAAAATTCCGAAGGTTTACATGGCCATACTTTCTTGAAATAATTAATTTTCTTGTCTGTACTGTCCCACTCGCAGAAGAAACAAGAAAATGTAGTATATTCCAGCTAAAAACCAAGTAACGGCGCAATGACTTTTACATCGCCGCAAATGTTCCAGTTGTACTTGTCGTACTGCTTTTTTATCCAAAACGAATTTCATATTTTCGTAATATTCTTTTATATTAGCGGCATAAGCTAACAGCACAGAAAGAAATTTGTTTCCATTGTGCAAATGGACACCTTTCATACTAGTTTTAGAAGAATCAAAGAACAATCACAACTCTGTTGTTTTATCTTCATGACCAAGAGCATTCATCACAGAGCAAATATTTTACAACAAACTAAATCATTTTCTTGAGAGTGAAAATGTTTAAATTCATCCTGGCGGTTACGAGAAAAACACACTTCAGTATCTCGCTGAAGTAGAATCCAGCCTTTCAACTAGCAAAGATTATCCCCAAAAGTTAAGCTTTTGTTCTGGACAATTTCAAATTCCGAACAAGGTAGTTTATATGATATTGAGCTAACTGATGCGGCTCAAAAGAAGAGGTACTTGCTTCAAAAGTAGAGTCATGTTGCTCCCAATGCTGAAATAAGCTAGCTACACCGTTTTCCGAGTCTCCATGTTCTAAAGTTACGTTTTTGTTTTTTGATTGGAGGTTTAACGTCCACCGTGAGCAACTTAATGGGCTATAATCAGTCGCCCGTACCTTATTTAGGTCACTGGTTCCAGGGAAGGGAGAGAGCCAGTGCTCTAAGACAAACACAACATCCATGCTTTACAGGGAATCGAGCCCGCACCCTTTCACCCCTTCGGACGAATGATCAAAAGCCATCGCTTAGACCACTGCGCCAACGGGACGGCACAGTTACGTTTATTAAAGGCTGTTTTGTAGGTATGGGGGTCCTAACAAAAGTTCTGCATACTGATCATTTTTAAGAAAAGTGTAAAGTGATGGAGAAATCTTACCTTATTGCCGTTCAATGTATTCCCCTCTGCTGCTAATGACAGTTTGCCAGCGGTGAAGTAGGTCTTGGATGCCCCGTAGCACGCCATCTTTGTTAAGCTGTCGTATTACTCGAGCACATACAATGACAGTTCATCCAGCGATTCGTAGTGGATGCCACGGAGCAGGTTTTTTAACTTTGGGAAAAGATCAAAGTCTAGTGGACTGAGACCAGGACTGTATGGTGGGTGGAATAAAGTTTCCCAACTATCTTTCGACAAAAGTCCCCACACCGACGCTGCACCACGACACGATGCGTTGCCATGCAGCGTTCCCGCTTCCAACAAGTTGGGGCGATTTTGAAGAATTTCTGGTCTTAAATTTATCACCAGAAAATCACAATAACATTGTGAGTGGATATTTAGCCCTACCGGCACTCGATCAGAGACCACAACACCTTTGGCATCGTACACAGAAATCATCATTTGCTTCACTTTTGATTGTTGCCGACGAAATTTTGAGAAGCGAGGGGAACTTGGATGACTTGATTCTACTGATTGTGACTTCAGTTCCTGCTCAGAATTCGGGTCCAAGTCTCTTCAGTTGCTACAGTTTTGTTTAGAAAGGTGTCGCCCTCCCTTTCGAACCTGTGGAAGTAATCCTGTGCGATGTCTGTCGCAGTTTGAGGTCAGCCTGAGTTTGAGGTCAGCCGGAGCGGTGATTATCTTCGATGCTGCTTCGGTCCTTCCGAAAGCGTAATGCCCAGCGAGAAATTGTGCTTTGATCAAGAGTTTCTTAACCACAATCATCTTGCTAGGCAGTGTGGATCTGTGTCGGAGCTTTTTGTATGCAGAGTTTCTATTGTCAAGTACGAACGCTGGTCTAACGGCGTGACTCAACCAAAGGAGCTGCACGCTTTCATTTCCAAACATTCCCATGTCCACACAGAAAATAATAGTGGTCGTTTTGACACCAGAGCGTTGCTCAGAGACTGACCTTGACATGACACAATCATTTTTCTGACTGAGTTATCCACTTCCGTTTTAGATTAATGTGTGCAGCACTTTTGTAATGACCTTCGTAGGTAAGCCCTCACTGAGAGGAACTGGTCTGATAGCAGATGGAAAATTTGGGTATATCATTGTGTATTTGGATTTTTTTATTATACCTTTTCTATTTGTTACACAAAAATAACAGTCTCATGAGTAACCTTTAGGTTCTGTCCAAACCACGGGAACTATAAAGCACATACACTGAAGAGCAATTGAATTAGAGACAGCTGGCGTTATGCAAATGTGGCGCTGTGGGCAGCCCTTGTAAACGCAAACGACATGACGTACGCAGCGATCCGACAATATAAGGAGTGATGCGACGGGAATCAGTAAGAGTCGGACGCAGTATGGGTAAGACGAAGGATCTAAGGGCGTTTGATCGTGGGCAAATTGTCGGGGCCCGACGAATGGGTCACTCTATCTCAGAAATTGTGCAGGCACTGGGATCTTCATGAGCCACTGTGTCACGGGTGAACCGTGAGTACATCGAATTTGGTAAAACCATCCCTGCAAGAGCCAACTGCCGTGGACAACAGAGTATGGATGAGCGGGGTCATCGTCGGCTAGCTCGCATTGTAACAGCGGATAAACGGGCCACAGTGCAAGAAATCACTCGGCAATTTATCGCTGGTGCAGAAAAACGTGTAAGCAGCCACACCATCCCGAACCATCTCCTCGCTATGGTGTACAGAAGCCATCGTCCCACGAGGGTACCGCTGCTGACCGCACATCACAGGATGCAAAGACTAGGATGGGCGCGGGAACATCACCACTGGACCCTAGGCATGTGGAAAAATGTAGCCTGGACTGATGAGTCGAGATTCACGTTGGTACATGCGGATGGCAGGATACAAGTACGGCGCAAACCACATGAAGCGATGGATCGTTCTTGCCAGCAGGGTACTCTTCAAGCTGGTGGGAGTGGCATTCTCTTCTGGGGACTGTTTACGTGGACTGAAATAGGACACCTGGTACGTGTGACATCGTCCCTCACAGGTCAACGTTACCGGGATATCCTGGACGACCATTTACTCTCATTTGTGCGTGTTCAACATCCCACTGGGGACCTCATCTTGCAACAAGACAATGCACCGCGCCATCGCTCCCGAATTGTATCTGAATGGTTGAATGAACACTCCACCGACGTGGCCTTGCTTCCTTGGCCAGTTAGGTCACCTGACCTCAATCCCATCGAGCACATCTGGGATGCCATCGAGAGAGGTGTTCGAGGCTCTTACTCCCTCCATTAAATCTTCTTTAACTGTGGGAGCTTGTTCTGGGTTCGTGGAACCGTATGGCTTCCCAACGCTTCCGGTGTCTTGTCGAGTCCAGGGCGAGACGAATCGCCTCCGTCATCAGGGCAAAACAAAAGGTGGCGCTACACGTTACTAGACAGGTATCTCTAATTCAATTGCTCTTTAGTGTATACCGGGAACACTTTACCCATTGTGTCAGATGCTTCACGCAGGGCGAAGATATGACGGGCACAATTCTTATATTGGTCACCTACTTTACAGCCATAGTTCATAACATTCTTTAAAGAGTCGAGTGAAATATCGCTTTTGAGCTTTAAATGACAATTCCCCATCTACGTGACATAAGGTATCTGGGTGATTTAAATATTTCCTTCGCATGATGACATGGTATCAACCACAACACGGTTATACAGTAATTTAATCACTAGACAAAAGATAACTTAAACTCTCTTAATGTTGGAGTCTAAACACAGTGAATGTCGGCTCATTACTGGCATAGGTTGCTCAGACTCGTGACGTGTTCATTCACTGTTAAAACTTTTGTGGTAGGATGCATCAAAAATGATGCTACTCCAGCTGCACCACGTTCTGAGAAAAAATACACCATCGTATTTTGTAAACAAAACCCAACAACGTGGTATAGCTTTTCACCAATTTATGTACAACGTTGCAGGCAAGGTTGCACCATGTTATTGGGTTAATATTTCGCAAACTCATGGTTCCGGTCCAACTTCAGATCCAGGTTGGTTCTAAGAGCCAACAACGTCAGATCTTTTATTAAAACCCGGGCCCGGCCTTAAGTCAATTTTCCCTTTCACTTTTTTATTTAATTTTATTTAACACTGATAACAGAATTAACTAACGCAATGTGAAACGCAAGACTGAATGCATAGGTTATATGTAGTATTATTTTTATTCTACGCCTAAAATTCATAATTGCCCGTATTATTGCTTATTACGTGTTCCGTGTGCATTTTGAAACTCAGAAACGTAGATATGAGTGTTTTAAGAAACAACTAACTATTTTTGTATCTGACATCCAGGAAACAAGGTTATCCAGAATAATATATACATAATATAAACAACTGTAAGTTTCATTTTCTTTTCATTACACTGTGAATGATTCAACGTGGTACTTGTATTTTTATATAATTATTTATTTAAAGCAGCCAAAGTAAAGCGAAACCATTAGATCACTAAGTGTTATGCTGCATTAAATGCAATTTTACAACTTCTACCGAGTCGAAAGCAGTCAAATTTAAAATAATTTTCTAATAAATGTTATTAAAGTTATGAATAAGAGTACATATGACGGTTTCACCACATAATAAATAGAATAAATGGCAGAACCAGATCTGTCCCAGTAGAGCTAATAACATAAAGTTCCATGTATTGATCAGCACTACGACCTGTATGTGCACATTTACTTAATAGTTTATCGGACTTAATCCGTCAGCAAAACAGAAATATGCAATGCTCATGTCATGCAGAAGGGACATAGATTTTATTATAATTTTATAATGAAATTTAAGGGTTCAAATCCTTATTTAATTCTGAATGAAAAAAATAAATGCAGTAAATTAGGTAAACGAATTAACTTGGTACACTTGGGAAACAAAATAAAGGACAATTTGTTACCTGAATATGATGTGTTTAATACTAATTCTTTCTCTCTCTCCCTTTTTCAGGGGGAATGGGAGAGGGTCGACATTAACTGGTGTAACGTACCAGGAGATGTGACGTACCTGCCAGAAGGACGCACACGACATAAAGGCAGATAGCAATTAGAATACATGTCCGCGTAGCTTAATTGGTAGAGCAACTTATTCCGGAATGAGTGGACCCGGGTTCGAATCCCGGCGTAGACCAAAAATGACGGAGAAATTTACTTCGTTATACTGGAAGTAACATTCTTATCTGATAATGAAAAATAAATAGGAGGGAAATAATATGCTTCATTTTTTTTTCCTTATTCACCTAGAGAAAATTTGCAGAAATACTCAAACCCGGGCCAGGCCTGGGCCTGGTCTGGATATAAATAATGAGATAACTGGCCGGGGCACGACCACGACCTTAAAAAAGAAGCTCTTGCTCATCTCTAGTGTTTATGTCACGACAAGCTGCATAACTCGTCTGTTTACCGCCTGCCTGCCTGTATATACTAAACAAAATATCAGAGGGAAAAGTGCGTTACCAAATGTGAAAATAATCGTCATACCTTTAAATATATTTATTATTAAATAGGCTTCATCATAGAAAAGCTGTGGGCGCTGGAAAAATTCTGATTGCATATTTGAATTCAGCGTGAAAAGTCATGTTTAGAAACACCTACGATTTTCCATGTGCCGAAAATCGTGTTAACCCTTGTAACTTATCTATGAGAAGGATCTATCAATAGGACCCTCAGCGGAGATTTCAAAGTAGATGTTTCCGAGCTCGAAACAAACATTTGGCACCCCATCAGTTGTCATATGCCACAACAGGGCCATCAGTTGTCCATCACAGGCAGTAGCTGCCACAAGTGGCCCTTTAATGGCCCTGCAAGCACGTGCCAGAAATGATGGCTAGCCTAATGTGGTCCGCTAGTTTGCCGGCAATGGCAGCCGGCAACCACGTGACGTAACTGGTGGCTTGCCAAATCTTGTCCGCCAATTTCCCAGTAGTAGCCATGATAAAAAAAAATAAGAAAACAAGGATAACCGCAGTTTCCCAAAGCTACAATTTTTTCCTACCCTTTACGAAACTTGTGAATTATCGCACTGCTATGGGAAATTTTTTTCAACAGAACGGAAAAACTCCCGCTTGCATCTGAGTAGATTTGAACCACGGCCGTTGGCATGGCAGCCGAGCTTTCTATCGACCGGACTAATTTGCCATGCTCGACGGTCTGTTTTGTACGCAATGTGTAAACGAATACTTCCCTCTTTCATTTTACAATATTGCGAGGTATTTTTCATAAAAGTCAGTTTCATATAATTCATAAACCAATTTTTTTCAACGTAACGATAGATTTTTTTTTTACTTTAAGGGAACTTCACTCATTTTCAAGGAGTGTACATACTTAGAGTCGCTTTCCAAAGTTTTGTACTGTCCTTGTCGTCTTGAAAAGAGATTGTTGAATAAATATATATTTACCCGGGTTCATGTCACATTCTGTTACATTTTTAACGTTGTGTCTTTCCTTTCCGTTGTCCGAAGCTACATTTGTTTTAATAAGGAAATATATTTTATTTTACTTCTCGTTATTTTTGGAAGCGAATTCCTCCCAGTCTTGTGTATCCATGGATGAGTACACCACACAGCGTTGCTTTTTTTCTTTCAAAAAATTAATAAATGTTGTATACGTATAATTCTTTTTTTTTTTTTCAACAAACGTTATTTTAATGGTTTTCCAGGACATTTCTTTCAAGCGGTTTCAAATTTTTTCTTACTACATTCCATGAATTGTTTATCATGGGAATGGAGTGGGTGTATTTCATGGCTCTAATCTAGTATTTAACGGCTTAATCCGATATCTTCGTCGACGTAGAATTTCATTAGAAAAATTAATTCGTCTCTCTACATATGGGTTTTTTTTTCTTAACATCTACTAAAATAACACGATGCCGATAGCGTCGTCTTCAACTAACTGGTACCATGAGATGCACAGCAACTGTTGCTTCTGCGCATGCACAGTCCCGTTGCTTCCACCTGCTGTTGGGGTTGCATTGGTTGCCAGCAACGGGCCACTAGTGGCACTTGCTTGGAGGCCCACAATTCACGGCGATTCTGCAGGGCCATCAATGGCTCGCCAACTGATAGCGTTGCCACCAACGTACCACTACCGGGCCGTGAGCGGCAGCAGCACTTGTGGGTTTTTGCTGGGCGGGTTTTGGTTAGTTGCTTCCACGTCCTTGATAGAAATGGGGTGGATGCATGTCATTAACAAGTTGCTAAGACTTCTGATATATACGGAAAGCTTCCAAAATATCAAGTTTGGTGGTTAAATCTGGCTTGTAAATTTGTTTTGCTTCTTCAAAGAGAAATTTATGGTCCTTTTCGTAACAGTGTTTAGCCATCGATGACTTCTTTAGGTCACAATTCCTAATGTAGGTCTTGTGCTCCTTCAATCGAAAACGCATTTTCAGTTTCGTAGCTGAATTGAATATGAGGATCAATGGTCTGTCCCAGAAGCGCCACATTCACATGGAATTTGGTAAATTCCCCACGAGCTTTTGTCTTCAACATAGTCCTTTGATCCGAAAAAGTTCATTTTATTTATGGGTTTAAAAATCACTTTAAAATTAAAAGCTTTGAGAATTTTTGGAATTTCAAAGGCAGTGTCACGGGAAAATGGAATAATGACAAAATTCTCTCGCAATGGGCGCATTACAGGAGTTGACGTGGAGATAGGCTTCGGTTTGCGGCATTTTGTTAGAGCCTTGTATATAACTAAAAGGTTGTATCCTCGCTGTACTGCAACACGTTTAAGGAAATAAAGTTCTTTTTCCAAAATGACTTTATCTGACATATATGTATCGCGCGATATACACAACTGTAAAAAGCGCTGAGTTTTTGTTGCCAATGGTGATTGGACTTGGCATGTGGAGGTGAGAAAACAGCGAAAGGCTTCCGCTAAATTGTGGCTGCGAGAGATTCATTTGAGCGAGTACCCAGGACGTCAAAGAATGGTAGGCATCCGTTATCTTCAGTTTCGTAGCTGAATTGAATGTGAGGATCAATGGAATTTGTACCTTTGACTGATTCCGGAATTTCAGACTTTTTCCCCCTCTACAGAACGAATTTATCGTCCACATATCGTATTCATAAGTCAAGTTTCACGTGTTTGAAAAGTTTTACTGCAAATCGACGAATGTAGGTTTCACATAATATAGGTGACAGAGGGATGTCCATGGCTAGACCTTCCGTCTGTTCAGAAAACGTTACACGGAAAGTAAAAGTGTTCTGTGCGCTAATCGTGTCCACTAATCTTGTTATTTCTTCTACTTTAGGCTGGCTGTAATGATGCTCTATAACACTTGATTTTAGGGATTGCAGAGCTCCTATTACTGGAACATTGGTGAACATAGATACCACATCAAAGGATAGCATAAGTTGATCTACGCAAGGATGTCGTTTGAGTAGATTGGAAAACTCAATGGAATTTTTCTCAGATGTTTCGTTTGGAGTGGCCAAGGTAGATGATTTTGAAGATAAAAACTTGGATAACTTATATGCTGCTGCGCCGATATTACTTACTATAGGCCGGAAAGGAATGCCAGATTTATGTATGTTAGGGAGAGCATAGAATCTCGCACAACGGGCGTATGAAGGTTTAAGTTTTTTTTTTTTTTTATGTTCTGGCTCAGAATTTCTGAGTTTTTGATCAATTTCTGTATTTCTTTTAATTGTTTATCGGTAGGATCGTTCTTTATTTCTTTGTAAAGTCCATCCGAAATAAGATTTGTGGCTTTGTTATCATAATGCTTTTTATCTAAAACAACCACCTGACCTCCTTTGGTAGCTCTAGTGACGATTTAATTGGAATTTGAGCGCAATTCCTTAAGCGCATTAATCTCTTTGGTGGTTAAATTTGGTCTAGGTAATGTAGCGTTATCTGCGATTATCACTTGGCTGATGCAATGTCTAACTATTTCTTTTTCTTCAAAGTTGCGACTTCTTTTTATCAGAGTTCCTCAACTGACACCACTATGTCTGATACCGGTATCTTTCTTGAGATAGCAAAATTATAATTATATCTTAAAGTCAGCTTCAGAATTTCAGTTAGACTATGACCGGACAAGTTGACAAACACTTCATTATCTGGATAGACTATTTTGTTATTATTACTATGGATATAAGTCTACTTATTTTTATTACCAGCTATCAATTTTTCGAATTTTCTTTCAAGGGAAATCCTGTGATTCGGTGACATGTTGATACTACGAATTGAAGTGTTTTTGTCTAAAATATCAAAATCTGCTAATATGTTAGCTAACCAAAGATGAAGATCATAAAGTTCATGTTCCACCTTTGCAATCTCTTCCTAGTGTCCTTAATAACAGCTCTAAAAATGGCAAACAAAGCATTGCTCACTGGTTTTGTTACGCACTGAGTAGGTATTAGATTACATTTCAAGGATATAAAGTTCGATAAGATGCGATGTCTTTTGCATCGTTGTAAGAAATTCAAATGATTCAGTAATCTGAACTTCTTTATTCTCAGTTTCGAAAAACGATTAATCGTACTTTTTAAAGTGGTCATGTCCAAGGAGGTTATATTACTGGAGACACCACTCCTATCCACGCAGCATTGGTCGCCATAAGTCACCGTCTGTGCTGCAAATGACGTCATGAGCAGGCACGACGCAGTCGCAGAAGAGAAGCTGCTTTGAAACCAATGAAACAAAAGCTTCTAAGCGTATAAACAGATAAAATGAGTAATTCAATAATATTTATCAATGATACACAAGCTTACTGTTTCATCAACGGTATAATTTAGTTCTTTTTTGCCTGCTTGTGACGTCACACCACAAATCAGCTGTGACCTATGGCGGCAGAGCCAGTGGTGTCTCCAGTAATATAACCTCCTTGGTCATATGTCTTTTCAGGAACATCAGATGTACAACGTTCCTATAAATCACTTCACGTAGAAAGTTGAATCTGAAGTAGCCAGTCAGGATGTTAAAATGGCTTCCGTTTAGGATGCACAAACGTATACTTACGCACCCGTGTAGTCTGGAAGTCCGTTAAACTAAAGATTCTTGATCTTAAAGATTACAATCTTGTGACGATTTTATATATTGAGAGAATACAACGTGGTTTGTTACAAATATTTATTTTTTCAAGTCGACCATGGTTCCGCTGGGTGTTGAACTAGCTTTATTAGGACGAATGGCACGTAAATATTCAAATTTTATATGATATTATAAATGGTGTTTACAGTCACGTGGTTTGGTTAGATCCTTTCACGCGCTTGATAGAAATGGAGTGGGTGCCATATCATTAACAAGTTGCTAAGACTTTTGATATATATGGAAAGCTTCCAAAATATCAAGTTTGGTGGTTGAATCTGGCTTGTCAATTAGTTTTGCTTCTTCAAAGAGAAATGTATGGTCCTTTGCGTAACAGTGTTTAGCCATCGATGATTTCTTTAGGTTGCAGTTCCTAATGTAGGTCTTGTGCTCCTTCAATCAAAAATTCAAGGCTCCACGGGCCTGTCCTATATACGAATCGCTACATACACATGGAATTTGATAAATTCCCTACGAGTTTTTGTCTTCAACATAGCCCTTTGATCCTAAAAAGTTCATTTTGTTTTTGGGTTTAAAAATCACTTTAAAATTAAAGATTTTGAGAATTGTTTGAAATTTTGAAAGCAATATCACGGGAAAATGAAATAATGGCAAAATTATCTCGCAATGGGCGAGAGCACATGTTTGAATCACTTATTTTTACACTGTTGCATGTTGTCATGGTCAGAGGGTCTAGCACTTCCATATCATAATTTGTATCGTGGAACAGGGAATATAAGACTAGAAGGCCGAGCTTATCAATTGTGACAGGTTTGTTTTTAATACAGACCGTTGTGGAAGTAACCTAAGGAGACCTTCGTCCAGCAGTGGATTGATAATGGTTGACAATGATGATGATAGCAAAAAATACTGGATGACTGGAAGCGAAAGCAAACATACTGTACCTTGTTTTGTTTCTACTATTTACTGCTGTTCTGTTTCTACTGGTATTTTTAGTTATACAGCACTATATATATATAAAGAAAATTTCTACTTCATTCTATGTGGTTAAGTAAGATTTCAGCAGGTGGCGATTGGAAACCTCACAATCCACTGAAATTAAATTTCACAGTACAGAAGAAGGTTGAGAGCGATTTTAAAAATATGTAGCCCCGGATAACTTTTAGGTCACCCTAGTCCTCAGGTATGTTTAAAATAACAGTAAGGATGTACTTGCGACGTTTCCGGTAGCATACATTAAAATAAGGCAATTTGTGATTTTTGTAAAAACAATCCAAAATTTGATAAAATATAATTGATTTCGATTCTTAAATCTGAAAAGACAATTAAGATTTTCTGAATCTATATCTATTGAAAAACCAAAAGATAAAGTTTACAATATTCATGGACCAACAACCCTTCCCGAAGTGTGGAAAAAATAATTAAAAGAGAGAAAAAGTTTTCAAAACAAAAGAAAAAGAAAATTCTTTATCAGAAACGAACAACAATAAAAAAAAGAAACAAAAAAATAGAAAAGCACGAAGAAAAAGGCAATAATAATCACAACATTTGAAAAAATCATAATAAAATATACCGAAATTAAATTAATAAAAAGAATTGTAAAACACATAATCATTCTTTAAATTTCAAATTAAATTAATTTCCGATCATTATCGAGGATAGATAATCCTTTAAAATTAAAGTGAAATCAATTTCCGCCCGGTATCCAGCAGTAAAAATCCATTAGAGTTAAATTAAATGATTTTTCCTATCATTATTCAGCCCAATAGAAGACGCTCGGTGCGAAAATCTCCCGTTTAGACAAATTAACAACAACGCATGCACGTCCGCGCATCGATATTGCCGGTAAAATCGAGATGAGGACAAATACTCGCCATTCGCAATTCCTTGATGTGTGTGTGATAACGTAAGAAAAAAATGACGATGGTGTCACAAGACGCACCGAAAACTTGGGTTTCGAATTTATAAGCCACATTCGCGATTGAGCTTACTGTGTACCTGATTTACCCGTATTTTAGGTTAAAATTCATTAAAAAGCAACTTAAAGAAAAAAAAAAAAAGTATGTATGCGTAAAAAACGTGTTTGAGCATCAATAACACAACTAACCAAGTAAGTATCCTAAAACTACGTGGTTTTAAGGTAAGCTAAATTTAAATTTTATCGAAAGTAACCCATTTTCCTTAAACCAGCTATAATTTTGATTACAATATAATAAATTTTTACTATTTGATCCTTCTAAATATTGTTGTTTTTATAAACAAAGACGAATTACACGTGGTTCATATTGCAAATCGGCAAAAAAAAGGGCGCTATAAAAATGTAGTCCTACAATGATTGTAGTCAGAGATGGAAACGGGTCACGGGTCAACGGGTCGACATTTTCTTGCGGGTCCAACGGGTGGGTTCAAGGTGTTCCTGACCCGATTTTGACTCGATCTTATTTCCGTTTAATTTTTGAAAAGAGAAAAATATATTTCAAAGAAAAATGCGCGTTGTGGAATTCTGTAGTCGATAGTGGTGTACAGGGAGTGAATCATGATTTGCCATGCAAAAATATTGTCGTTTCTTTCTTAAAGCAATGAAGATTTGCAACGAAGATTTGCAACGAACGACGTCAGATACACTGACATTATATCGTAAAAAGATACTTCCTTTGCGCTCTTTTACAGTGCGGTTGTCCAGGGCAAGGTACAGGCAAACGCTATTCTCCTGCTTCTAGCTGATTCACTCCGCGCGAAGTTCACTGTATGACTAAGAGTTAATTTTCACATCGCATCTTTTACATTGATCATTCAAAGGCTTTCGATTGATGTGCTAGCATCCCATTCCCATGACATGTCATATCGAAATTAACTCCTTATTTGTTAATATCGATGGATTTAAATTATTTTTATCCTTATTTGTTAATATGGATGATTAATTAAGGAGGTTGAGAAAGGCGTCGAGGCCAATAAATACGTGCTTGTTGGAAATCACAAGAAGAGTGAATGGTGAAAATTGCTTCGTCTCATTAAGGAACCGGTGAATAATTCTATGTTCTTTGGTCTTGCTTGTTTTTCAAAATGTGGAAGTGTATAATTACAAAGAAGGATATCGAAGGTGTAATAAAAGATTATGGAACCAAAAATCTAACGGACCATATGAAAGTATGTGCACCTCCATAAAAGCGTGGAAAGAGTGAACAATCTAAATACATTTAAAAAAATACATTTGCGTAATCGTAAATAATGATTCCTATTTGTAATATACTCCATTGTCACGGTCAGAGTCAGCCATTACTTCCGGATTACGCAAAATAGTGGCACTAAAAATGGCACTAAAAGTTAGCAAGTAACCAAATTTTATTATTAAAAAGGATTTCAGTTATTAAGTATCAAGCAGTTATTGGGATGAATATATATATTACGTTTATATGTACATATATATAAATTGAGTTTCGAATTTATAGTTCAAAGCAGATTTGTCCTGGTCAGTCATGGGTCAGGATCGGGTCAGGTAGGGTCCAGGTCCGAAATTTTTGACCCGTTTCCAACTCTGATTGTAGTGTGAGTATATGTGTATTGCGCACATTAATTTACTTGCAAAGTTAAATTCCTTTCAGCACGTTAGAATTGCGTAAAAAACTGTTTTTAGGTGTCTTTGACTTCGTATCATTGAGTCAAAGACAACAGTAACAAATAAAAACTTTATAGGAGATTAACCTCGCCATAGAAAGAGATACGTTCATAATGTTAATAAAAAAAGAAACGTTTCTTTTATAAAATACTCGTATATAGTTTTTTTATATTCATCTTCTAATCATTTTGGTGTAGCTGTGTGTATTGTTGTCTGTTATATAGCCAGTTGAAATTCTCCCCCTACGATTTTATTTTTCAGTTGATGTGAAGGGGAAGATTTCTAATACGACTAATCCATGAAGATCTGTGTTTCTTCTTAGGAAAAAAAGTTAATTTTACAAATAAAATGAAAATCCCTGTTCACTTCTTTTTCTAACATGGACAGCAAAAGGAAAATATCAATTTGGGTGCAAGTAGGATTTGTCCCAAGCGCTTTTACGTCGACTTCTATCGTCGGGAACGCTGGGTCGATAACCTCATCTCCAACAGAGGGGTCTTAAAGGATTGCCACTGTCAAACGCAAGAGCTCTTCCAGCGCTGTTTGCGATAAAAAGGTTTGGAGTGTCTTGAAATCTGGGATCCGTCGATGCAGACTTGTGTAATCCTAAAATGACAGTTTGATATCACGTTACTGTTACCACCACAAGTGTGATTAATGACATGCAGACGAAGGCATCATTTCTGCGCCGACGAATAATTACCAGAGAAAAAAGAAAAAGAAGAAATGAATAATATCGTGGGACAAAGATGAATAGTTTACCCTTGCCGTCAAGAAGGTCATTAGCGAAGCACTGCGCATTTCGGTAGAAACGAAAGTAGCAGATAGAAGCGCATTTGTGTTACTGCTTCTTTATACCTATGTAGAAGAAAAAAGAATTCTCATTATTCGCTTCATTTGCTTAATTTATATCGGTTTGCAGTTTTCAGTGGATTCAAAATAATTTATTCCTTTTTTGTCAAACATTTTAAATTCATTCAATCACAAGCGATCGGATTGAAAAATATTAAATGCGTGGGCATCATGAACGGGCAAGTAAAAATTTCACACATCTTTTAGTTAATCATTTCTGAAGTTTCTTTGCTACGTTTATTAATTTTCTACGCAAATGCGGTTCCTCAGTGAAATTGAATTCATAGGATCAAGATAAGTTCTGCACTAGATATAGAAACTAAGAATCGCTGCCTTCTGACAGTTCGTCCGAGTTGGCCCGAGTTCGAGTCCCGGATGAAGAATGTGTGGTGTATTTGCCTTTATGAACTGTTTCATCTTTTTCTAGGAGTAAGTGGCGCTGAATTTCATTAGGGATGGGGGACTGCTTGAAATCCTTATAGGTGCTCACGGTAGTCGTTAAACGGCACAGCAAAAACAACAACGAAGTGACAATCTCCGAAACGGACCTGCACTCGGAGTATTGTTAGGAGTATTTTTCAAATACTGCTTTGCTATTTTTTATCTTTGTTTTGCGATTTTGCGATTTTGCGACCAGCATGAGTTACTCATAGGGATATAGGCACTTGGACAACTATACACAAAACCAGTGCCTCTGACTAGTCGATCACCTACAGACAAAATGTATATACAGGTGATGGACAAATTATAGAAACACCTGGTACAACATATAAGTAAAACTACCAATGTTTTACACGTGAAAATATAGATGGCGCTAGAGGTCGTGATAGTTAATGTGGGCTACGAACCATGTCAAACCAGCAGGTACCCACAGTTGCTGTCTAGACATTGATCTGTGCGTTGCAAGTGAATTATGTCGGAGCTTAGAGTTTCAAAGAGGGAAAACTGTTGGGGCCCGTATGGTGGTTGCTTCCGTGACCAAAGTAGCAAGTTTATTTGGTGTATCACGACGTACTGTATCGAAAGTTATGACCGCATATTGTGCTCCTGGAAAACACCATCCGATAAACACCAGCGTGGACGCAAATGTGTCCTGAATGACAGAGAGAAAAGAACATTGCCTGGGATTGTGACCACAAATAACAAAACAACAGCTGCAAAAGCTAGTGTTGAGCTGAATAACGAGATTTCAAACCCTGTCTGTACAAAAACAGTGCGGAGATAACTCCATAAGCAGGGAATTTATGTTTGAGCTGCAATCGCTAAACCACTGGTAAATAACGGGATTGCAGCAAGCAGCAAAGAGTGGTGCAACATTAAAAATACGTGGACTGCTGAGCAATGGAAGATTGTCATCTCATCAGATAAATCGACCTTTACACTGTTTCCAACCTGTGGCCGAGTTTACCTATATGGCGAACACCCGAATAAACTTACAATCCGGCGTGCCTTTTGCCCACAGTAAAGCACGGAGGCGGGTCTGTCATGGTTTGGGCAGCCATATCATGGTATTCTGCCGGCCTCATTATTACTTTGCGAGGTCGTGTCACTAACAAGGACTATTTAAGCATTTCGAGTGACCAAGTTCATCCCATATTACAAACAGTATTTCCTTCAGGCGATGCCATTCATCAAGACGATTAGGCCCCAATTCATACAGCTCATATCGTTCAATCCTGGTTTGCTGAATATGCTGATGAGGTTTCCCATCTCCCCTAGTCCTCTCAATCGCCAGACCTCATTATAATAGAGCCCCTACTTGCCGTTTTGGAGAACAAGGTTCGAGCGCACTATCCGCCTGCAGCACTTTACAGGAACTTGAACGCATGTTGCAGGAAGAATGGTATATGACATCCCATTATCCACCATTTAAGACGTATATTTATCCATTCCCAGGAGAATCCAGGCCGTCTTGAATGCAAAAGGCTGTTCTACGCCATATTAGGTATGGAATTTCTTCTTTCACCAGGTGTTTCGATATTTTTGTCCATCCCCTGTATATATATATATATATATATATATATATATATATATATATATATATATACCAGTGGCATCACGTGACCATTACGCTGGGTGTGCGCTATTACGGGACAAAAAATACGCAAAAATGTAATTTTGTTATCCGAGCTGAAAAATTCACGCATTGATTTTGAACATGTGAAAGCATTTTTTTAGCGGTCGTTTAGTAAAAAAAATGAATGAATTTTTGTTATCCCATGCTATATGGATAACAAAAATTCAAATTCTATTTTTAAATCAGTGCTAATAAACACATCGATTCGCAGTGCGACGAAAAGGTAGAAAATCTGCAATTCGTAACTGAACTTTGAATTGTATTTATGACTCCACACGATTCCAGACGCAAACGTAGAGCCTTTTTAGGCTCGAACACACTGGGAAATTTGGCCTCTGCGTTGAAACCACGAGGAAATAAAAGCGTGACCTGCAGCGCCATCTGGAGAGCTTAGTATTGCAGTTGCATTACACGTCTCAAGTGTCCGCTAGACAAACAGCACACCTACGGATGCGATTACTTACTAAGTTTTGTTTACTCAACGAAGCAGCGAACCTTTCTCCACATTTCGAAAACATTGTGTAAATGATTTTATTTTAGCCACCACGCGAAGCCTTAGAACAAACTTTGGTGAGTTTTGTTATCCCAAAAACTTAATACAATGACGGAAAAAAATCCCAACACCACGAAAAAATAGTTGTAGAGGAATGAAATGGCGGCAATACATTTGTATAGGTAACATATTTAATCGATTAAGGTTTCAAGATCACAGTTTAATGTAAGCGCGAGAAGAGCCATTTTAAATGTGAAATGCTGGTACATTAATAACCGGTGTAACCGCCAGAATGTTGAATGCAAGCACGCAAACGTTCATGCATTGTGTCGTACAGGTGCTGGATGTCACTTTGTGGGATGGAGTTCCATGCCTGTTGCACGTGGTCGGTCAATACAGAGACGGTTAATGCTGGTTGGGGGTTACGCAGGAGTTGTCGTCCAATGATGTCCCATACGTGCTCGATTGGTTAAAGATCTGATGATCTAGCAGGCCACGGCAACATGTCGACACTCTGTAAAGCATGTTGGGTTATAACAGCGGTATGCGGGCGAGCGTTATCCTGTTGGAAAACACACCCTGGAATGCTGTTCATGAATGGCAGCACAACAGGTTGGATCACCAGACCGACGTACAACTGAGCCGTCAGGGTGCGTGGGATAACCACGAGAGTGCTTCTGCTGTCATAGGAAATTGCTCCCCAGACCATAACTCTATGTGTAGGTCCAGTGTGTCTCGGCCGCAGACAGGTTGGTTGCAGGCGCTCACCTGGCCTCCTTCTAACCAACACACGGCCATCACTGGCACCCAGGCAGAACCGGCTTTCATCAGAAAACACAACAGATCTCCACTCCGTCCTCCAATGAGCTCTATCGCCCCTGTGGCGCAGTGGTCTAAGCGATGGCCTCTGATCATTCGTCCGAAAAGGGTCCGGATTCGAATCCCGGTGTGGCAAGGATGTTGTGTTTGTCTTACGGCACCGGTTCTCTCTCTTCCCTGGAACCAGTGGCCCTAAATTAGGGACGGGCGACCGCTTATAGCCCATTGCGTTGCTCACGGTGGTCGTTAAACCTCCAATAAAAAATATCAGCTCTAGCTTGACACCACTGACGTCGCAAACGGCATTGGTTTGGAGTAAGTGGAATGCACGCTACTGGGCTTCTGGCTCGGAACTGTCCTTCAAGTAACCGATTTGTAACAGTTCGTTGTGTCACTGTGGTGGCAACTGCAGCTCGAATTGCTGCCGCAGATGCGGTACGATATGCCACGGCCATACGCCGTACACGGTGGTCTTCCCTCTCGTAGTGCCACGTGGCCAGCCGGAACCCGGTCTTCTTGAGGCAGTACCTTCCCTTGACCACCGCTGCCAACAATCATGCACAGTGGCTACATTCCTGCCAAGTCGTTCTGCAATACTGCGGAACGAAAATCCACCTTCTCGTAGCCCTATTACACGACCTCTTTCAAACTCCGTGAGCTGTTGATAATGGCTTCTTCGTCGTCTTAAAGGCATTCTTGGCTAACATCAACTCACTACGTCGAATCTCAACGATAACTAACGCTCACGAACGTTACAGCGCGTATTTACAGCAAACCTGCTTTTCATGTTCCGAGGCGCGCTACTAGCGCTACCGCCTACCAACTGTCGTTTATCTAACACAACCCCTTCTTGGTGTTGGGATTTTTTTTCAGTAAGTGTATAATAGCAACGCATATCACAACGTTGATTTGCGTTGCTCCGTGGGATCATATGATCATGTGTAGAGGATTTTAGGAAGGGAGTGTCTGACCCCAGGTCTTAAACAACCCTTAGAAATAGGAAGCTAGGAGATTTGGGCTAGAGTGCCCGATAGGAAAGTCACACGGAAGCGAAGTAGAAAGGGGGAAGAAGACGCCCTTATTTATTACCGGCGGGCCAGTACCCGGTAAATCGTGGTATTGCAAGCAGTGCTCTATTTAGCTAGCACACCCTGAGAGGTCAGTTGTGATGTTTGAAACCACAGGGAAATAAAAACGTGACCTGTAGCGAAACCTAGGGAACGCTTGAACCACAGTTGCTTGAGCATCGTGGGATGTCTTGTCGAGAAACCGCACAACCGGAGATTTTAGCACAAATGTGATATTATGATTACTGGACGAACATTCTCCTCTTAATGAAAACATTGTGTGGGGGAATTAATTTTAACCACCACTCGAAGCATTAGGACAAACTCAGGCGAGTTTTATTAGAAATAAACCCGAAAATGGGACATCGATAGTATAAGTTATATAAATGGCGAATCATTGTGGGTGTGTGGCGCGCATCTAGCCCACCCCGAATATTCGCCCCTGATATACAGGGTGTCCACTAAGTCTCTTTACAACTTTGCACATTTTTCACGGATACACTGTAGAAGATAGACAAATGTGTTGAACACATAAGTAAGAGCAAAGACTGAAGTTTTTTCTACCTCATTACAAAAGCTTAATATGCGCACCATTTGTTGCGCTTTCAGTTCCAACCATGTGCGCTGCAGCATGTCCTCAGTAATGGTCGAAATAGCATTGCTGATCCTCGATTTGAGGTCATCGATGTCTTGCATCTTTGTCCGATACACGATATCCTTCACATATTACCATTCAAAAAAGTCCAGAGGTGTGACGTCGGGAGAACGGGGTGGCCATGCAATTGGACCATTCAGTCCAATCCATCTCCCAGGGAATGTTGTGTTTAAAAAGTACCGAGCGAAAGTCCCCCAATGTGGCGGAGCACCGTCCTGTTGGAATATCACGCTTGGTAGAAGATCCTCCAACTGTGGCATAACATACTCACGCAAAACATCCAGGTAAACGTCTGCCATCACTGTTTTCTCACTGAAGAACAATACTCCAAGGACTCGGTTATGCATAACAGCGCAACACACGTGAATCTACACATGATTTTTTCTCCATCGATTTCTGGTACGATTGGGGAATACTGGGACGAGATGGCGGGGTTTTCCCATACTTAGTCCAGAAATGTCGTTACGTTTGTGTATCAGAACACGTTTCGATGAACCAAGCTGCGCACTGCGCTCTGTCTTGTGGGAGCCACATTTTCATAGAACAGCAATTGCTACGTCAGTGAGGGACCTATAACAAAAAACGATAATGTCAATTAAAACTTTGATATTTACAGTATATTATACAACAAATATCATGAACTTACCTAGTACAGAGTGTCCGAAATAAATGTGCAGAGTTGAAAAGAGACTTTGTGGACACTCTCCATACCTACACCGAAGACCGGAAACCATTATGTTCACCTGCATAATATGATGTTGGTTCTCCTCGTATCACAAAAACAGCTCTTACTCGGTGAGAGGTCGACGCTACAGGATTTCTAAAGGTGTCTTGCAGTATCATATACCAACACGTTAGCAACAGAGCCTTTAACTTTTCGAAGTTACGTTGTTGAACCCACGCAGATCGGAACTGCTGTTTCAATACAAACCACAGATGCTCGACTGTATTGGTATCTGGGAAATCTGGAGGCCAGGGCAATACTAAACATTTTCCACATGTTCCGCGGACCATTTTCGAACGATCAAGATAGTACGGCATGGCGCATTATCCTGAAGAAAGAAGGTAATACTTGTGGGAACTGCCGTTCCCATGAAAGGATGAACCTGGCCCATAATGATGTTCAAGTTCGTGACAGAAAACATAATTTCCTTCAGAAGAACGTCTGAAACCTGTATTTCCAATCAGAACATTGTCCAAAGCGTTACACTTCATCCGCTGGCTTGCTTTCGTCCCACTGTGACTCCTGTTGCAAACACTTCTTCAGGTAAACGACGCATATGTACCAGGCTGTCCACATGAAGCAACAGGAAACGAGCTACATCGCATTCAAACTCTTGTTTTAAAGCTCGCTTACCCATTGTAGGCACTTTCGACGGTTAGCATGAACCCTCGGAGCAGCCGGTGGTTACACAGACTCATTTTCAGTAGCATTCAATGTACCGTGCGTTGTGAGGCATATCTCCCGTCGCCATCATTCAAATTACCGCCTAGCCGCCCCAACAATGTCCCTTTTGTTGGCGCTATGGGAGAGCCTTAGCAGACCTATAACATCGATGAGCATTGATCCCCCCACAACTTCCTTGCGGTACGCAGAATATCTCTCCTCGGACCACTTTCAGGTGGTACCAACAACGGTTGACTGTTAGAACTCCACAAGCGTGGAAATGCTATGACTCATTCGTCTGGCCATTAGAATCTCGACTTTATCAAACTGTCTTAAATTCGCTGCTTTTCTTAACTGAAGAACAAAACTAACACTGATTAACCCTTTTACGACCATAACGCCCAAAACACCAGCACGTACAAAGTCACCCAAAACGTCTGTCTAGAGTGAATCAGATATCCTACCCTTGCTTGTTTTTCAAATTTTTAGACCTATGAGAGACCAGTAAGAGTCACCCTCAGTCAGTGCTGTTGTTAGTAAACAAACAAGTTAACCAACATACAGTTTCGGCCGTTATGGTATTTAGAGTGATACAAGAATTTTGGGTCATGGTCGTTAAAGGGTTAATATCTCAATATCAAGTGTTATTTTTACCGTTCATGACCTTCACACGCGCTATCGTTTTCCCGCAGTTGATTCGGAGAAAAAGACTGAAGTTCCGTTGGTTTATTCCATATCCCATGAAAAGTATGCGTTTGATATTTTACGCTGTATTTATTATTTTAAAACTATGCAGTACTCTAAAAGTATTTTATCGGAGAGCAAATGGGAGGCACCTTGGAATAAGAGCTATCATACCTACCACTTTTTGATTGAAGGTTTAACGACCACCGTGAGCAACTCAACGGGCTATAAGCAGTCACCCGTCCTTAATTTAGGGCGACAGGTTCCAGGAAAGGGAGGGAGACAGTGCCGTAAGACAACCACAATATCCATGCCTCACGGGTTTCGAACCCGGACCCCATTCGGACGAATGATCAGAAGCCATCGCTTAGACCACTGCCCACCGGTGTAATCATTTCAGTAATCATTTCAGTTCAGGCTTGTTTCTTAAAGCGGAGTAAACCTTCTCCATAATAGAAACAGATCGTTTCCTTGCCGTTCAGACTAAGAGCAAACGCTGAACTTTTAATAGCTTCTAAATACTTGTAGAATTCCTTTTCGCAAGCAACAAGAGGAGTAGTAACTTTCTTAGTATTAGGTTTTTTTTTGCGTCTGTTTCCGTTTTAAAATGGATGAAAGGCTTTTTTTCTGATCAGTTTTCAATATAGTGTAAATCTTTATATGTGTATCAATGTTTCCTTAACCAAAACAAGTTGTGCCGACATTTGGGATAGTACCTCTAGATCGATCCTAAAACTTTAAAATCCCATGCACATAAGAGGAGATAACATTGCTCATACAAAAAAATGTGTTCACATTGTCTACTGCCTTAGGTTCATACCCCAAATTTTGGAGCATCCCTCACTTTTTTTATAATTGGAAGATTCATACAATGGACCAAACGTTTTTGAAGTGCACTAATGAGATAAAAAAGATAAAATGGAAAAAAATTATAAGAATCAGTAGAAATGCCTCTTCGGTTTACATCTTTACCTTTGTAATATATCTGCATGCTGACACACTGATTACCATGTACACTGTATCTCGTGCACACGGATCACAAATGAGTCACATTAGTGGCCACTGGTTTAATTTGTCGTCTCGGTTCAACTCCACTGGCTTGACCTTATCCCCTCGGTTTAACTTCATTGGTTTAGCTCATTGCCTTGGTTTAACTCACTGTTTTAGCCTTAGCGCATCGGTTTAACTCCACTGGTTTAAACTTATCGCTTCGGTTTAACTACAAAGGTTTAACTTATCGCTCGGTTTAACTCCACTGGTTTCACCTTATCGACTCGGTTTAACCACACTGGTTCATTGGCTTAACTCCAATAGTTTCACCTTATCGCCTCTGTTTAACTCTACTGGTTTAATTTATCGCCTCGGTTTAACACCAGTGGTTTAACCTTATCGCCTCGGTTTAACTACACTGGTTTAACTTATTGTCTCGGTTTAACTCACTGGTTTTACCGTATCGTCTGGGAATAACTCCACTGGTTCATCAGCTTAACTCCAATAGGTTAACCTTATCGCCTCGGTTTAACTCGACTGGTTTAACTTTATCGTTTCGGTTTAACTCCACTGGTTTAACTTGTCGTCTCGGTTTAACTCCACTGGTAATAATATTAAACTCACTAGAATCCCTTAACCTAAACCAACTAAAGTTAGTTGGTCTACCTAAATTAAATTCATAAAAAAAAAGATCTGTATTTGTGAGTTAATGAATTTATGATTTTGCAGTTTTGCATGAGGAAATCAGAAAAGGATGCCCAGTTAACAATAAATGGAATAAAAGCAAATATTTGGGTTAATGTATTTGTATTTAGTCAGTTTAAGAGAGAAACTAGAAAAAACACTGAGAAAACGGAGTAAGCATACCTACATTTATCCCTAAACATTTAAGTTGGGCGAAGCGAGCGTATTAAAATATTTTAATCAATATCTCTAGACATCCGGAAAAAGAAAATTACTTGGATTTCGCAAAAGTTCAATTAAATAAACATAAACAGTTATCCTAAAAAAAATGTGCTACTCCTAAAATTTTGCCCCTCCAGAACTGTTGACAGATGAGGTGAAGTCGGAGCAATCTAACTCAAGTAGAGGCCATCCCGTCAGTAAAAAGGTAGAGTGGATTGCTACATGGACGAAATTCATTCATTCATTAATCACAGATATTGGTTTCTGCATATGTTGCACTGCTTCTGCTAAGTTCTCTGAATCCTCGGCTCCGAACCCATGAATTGCGAGCAATCTTAGTGAGAGATGGGTTTGCATCCTCGGGCGCTCCGTGAGAACAATGGCACACATAACAGCACCAAGGGCCTCTGAATCTTGGAGAGGTGCCAGCTAGTTCTGTGTGACATTGGCGAAAAAACCCCAGCTCACTGGGTTTTGTTCCAGAATCTTTAGGTTGAATGACCAACTGGAACCGTCATCCGTGGCCTAATCGCCCACACTGATGTACTTACCTGATTAAAAAGACACAAAAAATATTACAAATGACTCAAGTGTGGGATATGGTGGGCCTACCACACTTGAGAAGGGCGATCAACCACGGAATCGACCTGGACTTTCTAAACGGCGTATGAGAAAGAGATCTCGGCTGAATGATTGTAAGATTGGTGTATGGAATGCTAGAGCTATAAATGGCAAGATGAACGAGGTGATTAAAGAGATGAATAAGTATAGACTGGATGTGTTGTGTGTAAGTTAAACCAAAAAGAACGAAATTGGGATAGAAGAAGTGAATGTAACGATGAGTGCGTGGTCTGGAGTATTGGATAATGTGAGAGGACAGACTGCTGTAGGTGTGATTTTAAGTGAAAAGATGAAGAACAACTTGATTCATTATAGTTGCATAAGTGAGAGAATTCTTTGGACTTGTTTGAAAGTGAAACTTCAGAGAATAGTAATTGTTGTAGTGTATGCTCCTTGTGACTCGGAACCTTCTGATAAGAAGGAATATTTCTGGAATGAGCTAAAAGCAGTTTTAAGTCAGTTTGGTTGGTGCTAAAAGAAAGTTATAATAGCAGGAGATTTCAATGCTAGAGTAGGTGTGCAGAATGCGATTTCTGACAATGTTCTGAGTAAGTTTAATGATCCTTGTGCGAATGATAATGGTGCAAGATTAATTGAACTCTGCATTGAGAATGGTTTGTGTGTATCTAATACGTTTTTCAACCACAAGTATGCCCACACATATACTTGGGAAAATCGTACTCTTGGTCAAAAGAGTGTGACAGATATTGTTGTCTATGATCAGCATCTGAAACACTTAATTGTTGACACTCGTGTGATGAGAGGGGCGGATGTTGGTTCTGATCATTAATTGGTAGTGTCACGAGTGAAACTGAATGTTAGTCGAGGAAAAGGAATAGGAAGATGCCCAGGATGGAAAGAATAAGCGTTGAAAGTATCATTGAATATCATCAGCGTTGTTCTTATGTACTCAGAGAACGACTGAAGTAGCTGAAGGCTTGTGAGAGAGATGTAGAAAAGAAGTGGGAATGTTTTAAGAACTGTGTTGTCACTGCTGCTGAATAGCTCTGTGGCACAACAATAGTGGGTTACAATAGAGGTGATGCTTGGTTAAATAATGAGATTGAAGAGGAAGTAAAGAGAAAGAAGGAAGCCTATTTGGGGATGTTGCAAGGAAGAGTTTCTGTGGATGAATATCGCTGTAAGAAGCGTGAAGCCACTGAGCTGGCTCGCCAGAGTAAGGCAAAAGATAGGAAGGAGAAGGTGGAAAGGCATGAACTGGCTTTTTGGAAAGATAGGAACACTTTCTGCAAGTAAAGAATAAGATCGGGGAAATGATATGGGAGCCCAATGAGCTAAGTGAAAAATGGGGTGAATACTTCTGTGAGTTATTAGATCAGGAAAGCAAAGGTGATTCAGAGGCAGAAGCAGATGATGACACAGAGAAGGATGGAAGACAGGAGGGATCTCAAGTGAAGAGGCGTGTAAAGCTCTAAAATCTCTTCAGAATGGTAAGGCTGCAGGAGTTGATGGCATAACTGCCGAGATGTTGAAATATGGTGGTGACACTGTAATTGATTGGTTAACCGAAATTTGCCAGCTATGCTAGGAGTTAGGAATAGTCCCTCGGGATTGGAAGGAGGGTATTCATTGTTCCGTTGTATAAGGGAAATGGTGATCAGACTGACTGCAAGAATTATCGTGGTATTAGCCTACTGAGTGTGCCAGGGAAAGTGTTTGGTAAGGTCGTTATTGAAAAAATACAGGGTCTTACATCATTGAAAGTGTGGGATGTTCAGAGTGGTTTTATGCCTGGTAAAGGCTGCACTTACCAAACTTGTGCATCACCCATAATGATTGAAAAGTATCTGGCTGTTGATAAGAAAGTTTGTGCTGCCTTCATAGATTTACAGAAAGCTTATGACCGAGTAAGTGGAAGATATTGAAAGAATGTGGTGTTACTGGTCATCTACGTAACAGTGTAAAAGCCATGCATGCTGGCAGTAGAGCTTGAATGCGAGTAAATCGTGTTTTGTAAAAATGGTTTTCTATTGGTGCAGGAGTCAGGCAAAGGTTGTGTAATGTCACCATGGCTGTTTAATATATTTATGGATGCATGGATGCATGCATGCATGCATGATGCCAAAATAGATGATACTGGTTTATGTCTTGGTGATATCCGTGTGTGCAGATTGCTGTATGCGGATCACACTGTTCTGTTGACCGTGAGCAGAAGTGAGTTGCAGAGTATGTTATCTCGGATGTACGAAGTTTGCATGAAATTCAAACTGAGTATAAATAAAGGAAAAACCAAAGTTATGGTTTTTGAGAGAGGAACTGGTAGTAATGTAACATATGAATAAATGGCACAGTGATTGGCCATGTGAATGAGTTTGTGTATTTAGCAAGCATGTTTGACAGAGAAAACAAATTGCATGGTGAAATCAGTAGGCGAGTTAATTCTTCACTGAAAGTCATGGCGGCTTTGGGATAGTTTCACAAGAATGATGGGAGTCCAGCATGGCTGTATATGAAAGTGTAATTGTTCCTACTTTAATGTATAGCAGTGGAACCTGGGTACTACAAAAGAAACATAGAAGTCGTTTGTGTGCTGGAGAAATGCGTTACTTGTGGGGGTGTGTGTGTGTGTGTGGCAAGACACGTTCTGATTGTATGAGGAATGAAGATGTGTTGCAGTTGTGTAATGTGAAGCAAAAGGTTGTTAGCAAGGTGGAGACTAATATGTTTCGATGGTTTGGCCATGTTGAAAAAATGAGTGATGATATGCTTACTAAGAAAATATTTTTAGACCAAGGAAGTCATGGGGGGTTCAGATTCAGGAGTGTCTTCATGAGAAAAAGATTATGAGTATGGAGTGTAAAAGATCTTGTTTACGGCGTGTGATGGATGTCAGTGAAGCCCGAGTTGTATGTCAAGATCGCTGTAAATGGAGAAGTTTGATACGGCAACAGTAAGTAACAATTATCTGGTAGTTTGTATTTCTTTGTGGAGCTAACCTCTGAATATCAGGGATCAGCTTAGTGATATATATGTATTTATATGGTGCACTGCTTCTGCTAAGTCCTCTGAGTCCTCTGCTCCGAACCAATGAAACCATTACTTGTTCTTGCTTGATTGGAAGCATCTACGTAGTAAAAATAATTTTAGGTTTTAGAAATTGTGTTTAATAGATGGTCAATATAAGGTTCCTATTTAATGTTTTTGCAATGAAAAGAAGTCCATGTGCGAACATACACGTACAGAAGTTAGATCAACATACCCTAGAACGGAAGGCCCGCATTTGGAAATTTATTACACTCTTTTTCTAAATAAAAAAAAATGTTTCAAGTATCCTAAAAAAGAAATAACATGCGTTTGCCTCAAATGATATTTATTAATCAGTATTTGCCAGATCGAAGTCAAAGAATGGATTAAACCAGATGAGGATTTCACCCTCGCAAAGTTCCAGGAACGTCACCAACGTAGACGGGTGCGATGACTCTAACACGTGGGAATATCTGACTTCTGCAACACATGCTTAATCCAGTGATGTTGGAAGTGAGAACAGTTTCCTTTCGTAATATTCATGCTATCAATGCTATCAGAAACATACTTGATTTCATCAGGGCTGCATGACTCCCACGGAAGGTTAAGGTTGCTTAACTTTCGGTCATTCAACAAACTAGATCATAAAGATTCGTACAGTTGTCACTTACAGCATTATTGTTTTTGTTTGTTGTTCCAGATACCGCATTCAGGGTAAAATTCGAAACAAAGCATTTTCCTTTACCAAAAACGATATCCCTGAATCTTCGGGGGCAAATGAGCACATATTTTGAATTTGTTTTAACACGAAAAAAATGTTTCACAGCAGATTTCTCTCTCTCTCTCTCTCTCTCTCTCTTTCTCTTTTTTTCTTTTCCTTTTTCAAATAGAGTTCTTAGAAACTAAGATATGGTTTCAAGTGCGGTACAGGTAGAATTGAACACCTACACACCCTAGTAGAAAAAATACGTCATACAAATATTCGCAAATATTTGATACATATTCTTCGCCACAAATGCTATTGAATGAAGTAGCAAAAAACAATTTTTTTAAATCGAAATTTTAGAAGGAGATATATCATTATTACGAAGATATATATTAACGTACTCTAGAGGGAAAACTAAGCATTTGTTTTTTTTTTAAATGTTGCCCAGATATACTTTCCGGGATGTGTGTATTGTCTAAGTGAATTTCTTTTTCGGTTTGATTTTTAGGAGCGGTTGCAGTTAATGAAAAATAGAAATATGTATAAAAATAAAAATAGAAAGCATTTTGTCAAAACGCATTGTAATATGCCTGCCAAATAATCACATTCGTGATATTTATCAAACAAAAAATAAAAATTAAGTCCGAAGTTAAGAAGAGATTTCGAAAAAAACACAATATACACTGAAGCGCCAGAAAAACTGGTACACATACGAGCTTATGCAAAATACATAGCAGCGTAACCTATGCGCGTACTCGGTTGCTTCCGCCAGTGGTGCGAAGCGATAGACATCCTTGCCAGCTGTCAGAGCTGTTTGCGGCATGAGAAGGACAAGTAATAACGATTTAAGCGATTTTCAACGCGGTGTCATAGTTGGCGCTCGTGAGATGGGCCCTAGTACGTATTTCGGAGGTAAAAACGAAGTTCGGATTTTCACGGACGACCATTGCTAGGGTGTACCGTGACTACAAGAATTCCGGCAAAACCTCCAACCTACGATACCAGTGTGGCCGTAAAAAGACATTGGGTGAACGTGACCATTGTCGGCTGTCAAGAATAGTTTCACGCCATAGGCGTACAACACTCGCGCAGGTATCATCAGAATACAATGCTGGAGCCTCAACAAGCATCAGCGTCCGTACTGTGCAACGTACCCTGCAATATATGGGCTTTGGGAGCCGACGCCCTACTTGAGTCCCCTTGATGGATGCACGACACAGAACTATGCGCTTCGCTTGGGCACGGCAACACCGCCACTGGACACTTGATAACTAGAAACAAGTAGCCTGATCTGACGAGTCGCGTTTCCAACTGTCTAGGGCAGTTGGAAGAATTCGTGTGTGGCGTAAACCCCATGAAGCCATGGATCCCGCCTGTCAAAGGGAACTGTACCGGCTGGTGGGGGTTCCGTAATGGTATGAGATGTGTTTAGCTGGACTTCACTGGGACTCTTGGGACGTCTACAAACATCTGTGACCGGCCAACGTTATGTGCGTATCTTTTCTGACGAGGTACACCCGTTAATGTCTGGCATTCATGCTGATGGGTTGGGCCTGTTTCAACAGGACGAAACAATTGGCGGCACGCCACATTATGGTTAGGGGAACATGCATCTGAGTTTGTGGTGTTTCTATTCCCACTCAAGTACCCAGATCTGAACGTGATAGAACACATTTAGGATGCAATACAACGCGCTATCGAACAGAGGAATCCGAGACCTCGGAATACACTTGAATTGTGGAACGCTCTGCAGGAGGTATGGTGTGCATTGCCTACAGCATATCTCCAGAAGCTAGTGGAGTCCGTGCC
Organism: Macrothele yani; assembly: GCA_039090855.1. NCBI lineage: Eukaryota > Metazoa > Arthropoda > Arachnida > Araneae > Macrothelidae > Macrothele > Macrothele yani. The sequence continues at coordinate 99,997,923 of CM077011.1, forward strand.
CCGTCGTATTTCTGCAGACCTGCGCTCCCGTGCGGGACCTACCAAGTATTAGACTGGTGTACCAGTTTTTCTGCACTTCAGTATACATTCACGTCCACTTGCAGGTGACTCTCATACATTATTTCAAACACAAACAGTACGTGAAATGACCTCCGTGGTACTGGAAGATAAAAACGTTTCTGAATGGGTTTATTTGAAGAAATTTTATAGAGTAAAATATATTTTGAATTTAATAGCATGCGCATTTACGCCCAGTAAGGGGCCAGGCTCTTCATTGGGTAAAAAGAAAAAAATACATTGATTGTTTCGTGAATTGGGGATATACCTTCAAATATACTGTTACACAGGTATCAATATAAACTATGCATACTGATCTGCTAAAACAGGTGTAGAACTGTCCTGAATCTTTCATTTATTACTTCCATACGTTATATACACATATCGCGATCAGAAGATGAAACCAAAATACTAATTAAAAACAATATGTAATGTTCGCAATAATATGGATCAATTCGTCATTTCTAAGGCAAGACGTTATTTAAGAAGCGTACGGAAATCTCCATGCACGGGTACGCACTATAAATGGGTACAATTTCACAAAATCTTTAGTAGTAAAACGGAGGTTTGTCCACGCCGAAAATCGAAGCCGGGTCCCCTCACTCCGGAGTAAGTCGCTCATCCATCTGAGCTACGCAGACATGTGCTCTCATTGCTATCTGCCTTTATCTCAAATTTGTGCTGCTGTTTAGGCACGTTACATCTCTCCCACCTCCACTCGAAAGAGGGCCGGGCCATGGCCTACGGGTCAGCCGGGACCATGTGTCGCTGTAGGCATTCATCCGATGAAGAACGTGCATCTGAGAACTCCCAGACAATTTAGTGTATGAAACGTAACATCACACACATTTATTTTCTCAAAGCATTGAAGCAGTGGTTCTCATTTTTTCTGTCTAGCGGTGCGGAAAGAACATTACACCACTACGAGAAACTTAGCGGCCAGGTCACCCTTGAAGTTCAGACGCCAATGTGAAAACACAGGTTTCTCCACGCCGGGCATCGAATCCGAGTCCTCTCACTCCGGAGTAAGTCGCTGTCCTAACTGAGCTACACGGGGACATGTGCTCTCATTGCTATCTGCCTTTATCTCACGTGCGTCCTGCGGTGCAGACACGTCACACATGCGGGAGTTTGTACATCCTAAGAGTGAAGTCAATCCAATCTTACAGTCATGAAATTTTCTATCATACAAGCCGCAAAGTTCAAGTCTATCGTAGTCCATCAATCAATAATTGTTACTGGAGATGAAACTTGGGTTCACTATCATCAGTCAGAAACCAAGAGAGCGGGCAAGGAATGTCGCTATCCCTCCTCACCGAAACCGAAGATGTTTCGCATGCAGCCAACTACAGGGAAGGTTATGATGACTCTCTTTTGTGGTGAACAAGGAGTAATTTTGGAGCACTACATCCGCAGAAGGAACACTATAACCAGTGCTATGTATACAGATCTGCCATCAAATTCAAACGACGTGGAATTCTTTGTGCTAGTGGCTTGTTACAACATGACAACGCTCGGAGCTATACTGGCCGTGGAACGGTTGTAACCATGAAAGACCTGCATTTCGAGTGTCTTCCACGTCCACCCTATTGACCGGACCTTATTCTAAGTGATTATCACATCGGATCATTCAACGATGCAATGGGAACAAAAACTTTCTGGTCCGATGAAGAGCAGCAGCAGGTGGTGCATTAGCGGCTGTACACCCGACCGAAAGAATTTTTGTTTACAGGAATGTACGTACTTAACCTTGTAAGCGTTGGAGGTCTTGTACTGTACAAAATGGAGATTACATTGAAAAATGATGTAGGTGTGAACCACTTTTGTAAAAAATATTAAAGATTTTCATTTGACTCTGTCTTGTAATTATTTATAGTTTTTACAATATATCAAGTTGTAAAGAAAGTATCCGGAAAATAGGGAAGCATGTATTTGAAACAAAAAAAATCGTACAAAACACTTAACCTAATCGTCCAGGTAGTCCGATTGGAACTGATGACCTTATTTCCCCCAATTTAGGAGTTGAAATACCCCATTTCAATAGAAGTCTGGTGAGCCGGAGTTGCAGAAGTCATCCATGTAATGTTTCACATCACCGTCATTAGCAAAGTTCTTCTCAGCGAGAAAATTCGACAAAGACCGGAAGGGATGAAAGTCGGACGGGACAAACTCCGCGAAATAAGGAAGGTGAGACAATATTTGCCATTCCAGCTGGTGCACAATTTTTGCTGGGTCCGCAAAGCAACAAGTGAACGGGTGTTATCCTGGTAAAAAGCAACTCCGTGGCGATTAATCACCCTTCCTTCAGTGCAGCATGGAAACGGTTCACCTGTTGGATGTGAGCATCCGCTGAGATGGTATTGTTTTGCTGTAGGAATTCATATTGAATCACACCGCCACAATCCGACTAGCAACTCAGCATCACCTTGTGACGTGTAGTCTAAAAAAAAACTTTCATTTTTCGGTCCTTTTCATACCCTATGTAAATTTGAGCTTGTTCTCTTTTACACTTTCCAAACTTAACGTGATATCTTCTCTCTCACAAGAATGAGGTTGGCAACACTTTTGAAGTCAGAGAGAGTGACGTATGAATGTGATAAGAACGTTAGATAAGAAGGACGATACAGCAGTTACTTAGGGTATATGTGTGTGTATCGCTATTAAGAGTTACGTCAATTGTAATTTTAGTAGTGCTATATTGTGTATGTCATCATTCGTGCTGGACCAACAAACGATTATCGTAATTCTGACTGCTGTATACGTTTCGTTTGGCCGTAAAATCTTAATTAGGAACAATTGCATGGCATTCTCATTTAGTTTAACATTTCCTTAGACATAGCGTAACACCAATCTCGCTCACGAAAAAGGGTTACGTTATAACTTTCCGTCCATGAAGTTGTGGCTTAGCGAACTTCTGTGGGTGATGACCCTGCATAGGCCATGCCCTTTGTCTCGTAACATTCACGTATGTGACCTATTTTTCGTCAACCGTGACCACCGATGCAAAAAGCACTCTCGTTCTTCGCTTTCACGCAGAGCAACAGCAACGGAGTAGTGTTGCATCCGATTCTGGTCAGACAAACCATAGTATACACATTTACACAGTTTGCATGAATATCCCAACTTCCGAAGTCGAGTATTGATGGTCCTGTATTCAGTTCCTCTGCCAGTTGCTCTGACAGGCTTCGTAGATAGCACGTGTTGCAATGTATTATCTTCAACTTTATTTGATTTTCAACGTCTGGGTGCATCGGACAGATCCCATACACCATTGTCGAATTCCGTGTACAAGTCATGGCAAGTACTTTGTCCGATAATATCATCGCCAAAGGCGTTTCGCAGTTTTCAAAATGTTTCCATAAATTTTGCGCTATTCAAAAATTCAGAGAGCAGTATTGCACGCACACCTTTAATCGATATCACCATCATATCGCCGCCAGGTGCAACTAATCTTCACCACAACAGCGTACGTTCCGTCCATAAAACCTATTCTTTCGTTCACAGCCCTCTAGGATTTTTACGTCCCCGCAGGTCCGCAGTATCTTGCATAACACACGCCACATACGATTTTTTCCGGAAATATTATTTACAACCTGCTAGTTCATCGCAACATATTACTTACATTTGCTTATGTACGCTTAAATACAGTTGACTGCTGCATATTTCTAGTGTAGGTGACAAAAATGATCCTATTAAACCTGCTTTAAAAAATGTTTAGACTATAAAATGGGTTGAAATATTTCCGTGAATGATAAGAAAAATTGCGAATTCCTATGAAACGACTCTTGAGAATCGTGCTACTGCCCATTTGTTTTAAACTGCCTGTGAAAACACAGATTTTGTCCGTGACAGAAATCAAACCCTTTCTCTTTGGAGCGAGTTGCTCTCCCAACTAAGTTACACGGACGGAATGTATCATTTCAGATTTGCCGTCTTGATACGTGCTTTTTACTTCTGTAGTATGTCACATCATCTCCCTCTTAACCTTTTTTTTTTCTTTTTTCTTTTTTTTTTTTTTTTGAAGCAAAGTAAGAATTTTTTATTAATTCCAAACGTTGTGTGGAACAAACATCACATATTTTTCGAAGAATCCAACGGCCAGTAGATACATTTTTACGTTCGGGCGCCAATGTGAAAACACACATTTTGTCCGTGACGAGAATCGAACCGGCGCGGCGCCCACTTTCTCCGGTGTGAGTTGCTCTCCCAACTAAGCTGCCTATAGGGAATGTATCACTGTAGATTTGTCGTCTTGACACGTGCTTTTTGCTTCTGTAATACATCACATGTCTTTGTATTTAACGGAGAATCTCACTGTGACAAGGATCTCTGAATCTAGGTTTTCGATCTGTTTCAGACAAACATAAAAACGGACAGTTCAAAATAACGATGAGATTAACAGTTAGAATGGTAAGAACGTAAAGAAGATTATTTGTGTGCGAAGAAAACATCTAGAGGTAGAACTGATAAAGAGCAAATGTTAGCTTTGAGATAAAATTCAAGTCGGCGCAAGGAATTAGAAGCGCTTGCTTCGGAAGATCTTCAGCTAAACTCTCACATAAAAAATATACATACGCTGAACAAGTTAAAAAACTTCGAGGTGCTTTCACGTATATAGGATTAGTAAAATCTGGATAAGTATTTATTGCATAACCATTTTTACCCTGTAAACACATTATATGACTACGTTTACTTCTTAGAATCTGTACCGGCATGCTTTCCAAGTTAATATTTCTTACTTTTGATAACAGTAAACAAAAATGAAATGCGTTTAAAGTACTTCGCTACCGTCTATTTAAAGATGTGCATTTTTCAACCTCCTGAGGAAAGTAGGATTTTTAAAGAAATGTTTATATTATAAAAAGAAACTTTCAAAAATATATCAAGTTGAATAGCATTCAGATTTTTTTTTTGGTTATTTGCGGTTCGATTATTTTCTGAGAACATTTGCAATCAGTATTTTTCACCGACCGTCAATGCAGAAACCATCATCATTATGAATGCAGACTACGTGCATTAATGTGTGCTATTCTTTTTCGCCGCCGCAATGGTATTCTTCTCTCTCTGTAGACTGTTAAGGCTTTGGAGAATCCTTTGATGATATTTTCGAAACTGCCGATAGTCTTTTTCGTACTTTTTACAATGCTTTATTATTTAAATGATCGTGTTTCTGAATATTCAGAGAGACTTCATTTCTAAATCGCTCTCCCAAGTTCAGATGAATAGGACGTGTTTTTTTTTTTTTTTTGATTGGAGGTTTAACGACCACCGTGATAAACTCAATGGGCTATAAGCAGTCGCCTGTCCCTAATTTAGGGTCACTGGTTCCAGGGAAGGGAGAGAGCCAGTGCCGTAAGACAAACACAACATCCATGCCTCACCGGGATTCGAACCCGGACCCCGTTCGGACGAATGATCAGAGGCCATCGCTTAGACCACTTCGCCACCGGAACAGGAAGTTTACGAAAAATTTTGTTAAAATTTCTCGATTGATCAAAATTTTCAATAATACAATAATCACTAGAATGCAGAATTTAGCTCGAAATATTTAAATTAAAATTTTAATATATATATTTTTTTTGCCTCAAATGAGACGTCGGATAAACCGAGCAAAAACAGTCTGGGCCAGCAATGCCAGCAATAGCACAGTACTACATTGCCGCTGCCGAACCGTCAATAAAATGCCCGGGTGGCCAACAGAAGGGCCAGCAGTTCAGGCCAGCAGCTGGCCAACAGTTGGCGCTCCCATCAGTTGTCATATGCCACAACAGGGCTATCAGTTATCCATCATAGTCAGTTTCTGCCACATGTGGCCATTCATCGGCCCTGCAAGCACGTTTCATAAATGATGGCTAGCCTAATGTGGTCCGCTAGTTTCCCGGCAGTGGCAGTCGGCAATCACGTGGCGTAACTGATGGCTTGCCGAATCTTGTCTGTCAATTTCCCAGTAGTAGCCATAAAAAAAAAAAGGATAACCGCAGTTTCCCAAAGCTAGAACTCCACCCCTAACTTACGAAACTTCTGAAATATAGCACTGCGATGGAGAAATTTTCTCAACAGACTGGGAAAACGCCCGTTTGTACCTGGCTGGAAACGAAACAAGGATTGTCTGTGTGGGAACCGCGCGATCTACAAACTGGACTGATTTGCCACCCCCGGAGCATTGGCTTGACGCTGAGTCTCTTTCCTGCGGAATGTGTAATCGACTGGTTCTCTCTTTAATTTTAAAATATTACGAGGTATTTTTCATAAATGGCAGTTTCATATAATTCATCAATTTATTTTTTCAACGTAACGACAGTTTTTTTTTTTTTTTTTACTTTAACGGAGCTTCACTCATATGAAAGGAGTGTACAAACTTAAAGGCGCTTTCCAAAGTTTTGTCCTGTCCTTGTCGTCTTGAAAGGCGATTGTTTCATTAATATATTTACCCGTTTATTTCACATTCTGTTACATTTTTAACGTTGTATCTTTCCTTTCCGCTGCCCAAAGCTACATTTATTTTAAAGAGGAAAAATTATTTTATTTCTCGTTATTTTTAGAAGCTAATTCCGAATTCTTCCAGACTTGTGTATTCAACCCGTGGATAAATACATTATATCCACATAGCGTGCTTTTTTTTTTTCAAATAATTGATAAATTTTGTTCGCGTATAATTCTTATTTTTTTCCAGCAAACGTTTTTTTAATGTTTTTCCAGGACTGTTGTTACAATCTGTTTAGTGTATGTTAAAACGAAAGATTACACAGAATTTTTTTCTTGTTTTTCATGGAGCTGGAGTGGGTGTATTTCATTGCTGTAATCTAGTATTTCATGGCTTAATCTGATATTTTCGTCGACATGGCATTTCATTACGAAATTGATTCCCCTCTCTACATATGTTTTTTTTTCTTAACATCCACTAAAAAACACGATGGCGACAGCGTCATCTTCAACTAACTGATATCACGATATACACAGCACGTGTTGCTTCTGCGCATGCACAGTCCCCTTACTTCCACCTGGTGTTGGGGTTGTTAGGTTACCAGCTACGGGCCACTAGTGGCACTGGCTTGGAGGCCCGCAATTCACGGCGATGCTACAGGGCCATTAAAAAGGTTGCCAACTGATGGCTCTGCCACCAACGGACCGCTACCGGGTCGTGAGCGGCAGTTTTCAGCCTGCAGTCACCCATCACTGCCAGCTGGTGGCCAGCAGTTTCCCAACACTTGTGTTTTTGCTGGGAATTAATTGTTTTAATTTTTCAAGATCATGGTAATTTAAATTGATGGGGAATTAAATTGATATTTCGTTTTTGACTTCAGATGAATACAATTTTCAAAATCTTTGAGATCGTTTCTATATGCATGATATTTCCGGACTACTTTTCATCGCTTAATACGGCATTTTCTAAAGTACCGTGTACTTGAGAAATTCCTCATTAATTTAGTTCTATGCTATTTTAAGCCCACTAGAAGTGGTAGTTTTTTTGCTGCTTAAACAACACTGTTTTTTTTTATAAAGTAAAGACAACGTAAAATCTTGAGACCTTATAAAAATTCCCCTGTTAAATCGCATGAACCTAACTTAATATTACATATACTAGATGAAAGCCCGACAATAATGACGGGATGGAGAAATAAGAAATGTAGAGCATTTTTAATAGATATAATTGCCTTTAAAAAGTAATAACAATATCCGTTTTATTGGCATAAAAACAGTAAGCAAATGGCAGCAAGCTTTCAGCAACAACGGGTGCCTTCTTCAGGATCAGACGTGGTTTAAGTACAACGTTAGGAACCTGAATAATTTCCTTTGTCTGAACGTTTGAAAGTGTGTCCCATTTTGTTGGCGCCTCCTGGTGCTTGCCTGTTTCAATTGTTGACAATCTGTCTCAAACGATATATATAATTTTTTTATTGTTGTGATTTTCATTGTTGTAGGAACTACAGACCTATCAGCCTCCTATCAGTGGTTTATAAAATCTTCACTAAAGTTCTTTCACACCGCTTGAAGGTAACACTGGACATGGCTCAACCGAGAGAACAAGCTGGATTCAGGAGTGGCTACAGCACAATAGATCATATCCACGTACTGAGAGAAATAATTGAAAGAGCGAGGGAATATGAACTTCCATTGTGCATGGCTTTTATCGATTATGAAAAAGCCTTTGATTCGGTGAAACCATCAGCAGTTACCACGGCTCTGAAATCCTGCGGTATTGAAGATGCATACATTAATATTATTAATAACATCTATGAAAATGCAAGTGCAAAGATTCGGCTGTTTGAAAATACAACACACATAAAAATTGGAAAGGGAGTGAGACAAGGTGACACCATATCTCCGAAGCTCTTTAATGCCACATTGGAAAATGTCTTTCAATCACTGAACTGGGAAAACAAAGGGATAAAGATTAATGGAGATTATCTAACCCACCTTCGTTTTGCTGATGACGTAGTCATTTTTGCAACTACCCCATCAGAGCTGCAGAGTATGATCCAGGAACTTGCTGACAAGAGTAAAGAAGTGGGATTAAAAATGAACTTTCAGAAGACAAAAGTGATGTTCAATGCTTTTACAAGAAATGAAGATTTATCGATTGATGGAGAAAAACTGGAGATAACAGATACGTATGTTTATCTTGGACAGCAGATATCAAGTGAGGGTCACATTGATGAAGAAATTAATCGGCGTACAAAACTTGCCTAGAGAGCTTTTGGAAGAAACAGCATAATTTTCAAGAGCAATATGCCATTATGTCTTAAAAGAAAAGTGTTTGATCAATGCATCCTTCCAGTGCTTACGTATGGTGCAGAGACGTGGACCTTAACTAAAAGAGACATACAAAGGCTGCAGACAACTCAAAGCAGCATGGAGAGGTGCATGCTTGGTATAACCAGGAGAGATAAGAAGAGGAACTCGTGGATCCGAAAAATGACGAGAGTGGAAGACATCATGATCAGAGTTAAATCCCTGAAATGGCAATGGGCTGGACATACTGCCAGAAGGACAGACCATAGATGGACAGCCGAAATTTTAGATTGGATTCCAAGGGACAGGAAAAGACCCAGAAAAAGACCACATGGGAGATGGGTGGATGAAATTCGTAAATATGCGGGAGTGACATGGAGGAGACTGGCACAAGACAGACCGTTGTGGAGGAAACTTGGGGAGACCTTCGTCCAGCAGTGGATTGATAATGGTTGACAATGATGATGATGATGATTGTTCATGCTCATATTTGTAATGATCATTGTTTCACAGTCGGAACAGATCTGTTTTACTTTGACGAAACATTTCTTGTATTTTTGTGACACTATATATCAAGGTAAGATTATTGCAACAATAAAATATAGCCAATCAACACAGCGCACGAATGTACCACTTTGCGTTTCTGCCATGTGAACGGAAACCAATTTTTTACATCTGCTGGTGTGACGCCTTCTCAACTAAATCATTCTGACATGAGGTCAGAGGTGTGTTACGTCACGCGATTAAGATCTTTTCAGCAACTCTTTAGACACAGGAGAACGTTACGTTGGGAAATTTTGATTCTACTTGGTCATTCATCAACGACATACAGAAGTTTTCATTCAGAACCCTATCATATCATGAATGGAATACGGGATTAAACCATACAATACAAATTTTGAAGATGTGAATCCGTTTTTTGATGTACATTTAGACAAAGGGAATTATATTGTTTGTGATGTTATCAAGACGATGTTGGATATAAGAAACAAATTAACAGAAAGTGCGGCCAAATATGCAAATCAGCTGTTGGTTAAGAGGAAGCAATTGAGAGCGTCTTCGCATTTCACTTCTGGATTGCGAGAAGTACATGCTGCTTTGAAGTTTACGCTTTTACAGTGATAGCGACATTGCCTAAATACCATTTGGAAGAATACAAATGAAAATGAAGAGAAGGGGAGGGGGCGATAGATGCCAGCCAGTCAAAAGCCGAAATAGTCAGGTGGTTTAATGTTTGTCGTTTCGTAGGCCATCGCTATTCAGGGCTATTGAAACAAAGTCTGGGCGTTCCCTTTGAAGTATCCTCTGCACCGCTGATTCCCAAGGGGGAAGGTTTCGCAGCGTGAAAGACGTCACCAAGTTGCCAAACGAGAGCTCGGTTGTGAGCTGTATTGTAAACTAGTGGAGAAAGGAAGTTGCGTATGTTTTTGGGGTTGCTGCCTGCTAAAAATCGCTTAATTTTTCAGAAATGCAAAAAAGGTGTTTTCTTTTTGCCGGACAATAATTATGCTTCTTATTTGGCTTGCTGTGCCGTTGCTACTTACAACAATAGGTAAATCAATAAAAAGGAAGGAAATGTAATTTTTCATTGTTTTCCTCAGGACCTACAAGTATTAGGAGAATGAATCAATAGATGCAGAAGACAAAACAATATCAGTGTAAAGAATGACAGATTATGCAGTGAGTATTTCCAAAGCAATGATAATGCGGATGACATGAGAAATCGTTTACTTGGTCTGCCAGAAAGAAATATACTGAAATCATCTGATGTACCCGATATTAATTTGTCAGCATTGAGTTCAAAAGAGGTAACACAAAGAGATGAGAAGAGCAGAAGAGAAAAATTTTTGAAAGTGCTTTGGATCGAATTAAAGCTTTAAGTCCAAAAAAATCTCGTATCAGCGATAGAGTGGATTCTATTCAGGGCGATCCTGATAAGTAATTCCGCAAATTCAGAATGTTTGAAATGTTAAGAGTGAAGGAAAGAATATACGACTGCAGAAAAAAGTATCTGATCTTGAAAGTTCACTAGAAGCTTTAAAAAGAATGAGAAACGCAAAATTACTAAAATGGCTCAGCATAAATCAAAAAGACATACATCATATAGAGAATCAAACAGACATCATCGTTTTTTCCACTTTTCTAAGTGATTCATGGAATAATTCTCATCGGCCGCCATCGGGAATCGAACCCAGGATCTTCCAGTTACGTCCCGGACATGCAACCACTGCACCACAGCGGCCTCGAAATCTCCAGCCTCATATACGAGAAACTGACAAACCACATAGCAGGTTGCTTCTTAGAGCCCCGCACAATGCTGGGGATTCACCAAAGATGGTAAGCAGAAACTAAACAAATAACTAGGAGGCGAATGAATAATTAATACACAGCATATTCGGCGCGTAACTGGAAAACCTTGGGTTCGATTCCCGGTGGTGACCGATGAGAATTTTTCCATAGACTTCTGTTTGATGTTCCTAATCCATGTCAATTGTGTGTATTAATTATTCATTCGCCTCCTAGTTATTTTTTCAGTTGCTGCTTACCATCTTTGGTGAACCCCAAGCATTGTGCGGGGCTCCAAGAAGCAACCTGCCAAGTGATTTGTCAGTTAGTAGTAAGTGAGTCTGGAGAATTCGAGGCTGCTGTGGTGCAGTAGTAGCATGTCCGCCGCGTAACTGGAAGACCATGGGTTGGATTCTCAGTGGCGGCCAATGATAGTTTTTCCATGACTCACTTACAAACGTGGAAAGAACGATGACTTCTGTTTGATGTTCCTAATCCACGTCAATTGTGTGTATTATTCATATAGAAGATTCTGGTTGAAAAACATTAGCCAACTCAAGAAGCAACTAAAAGACGTTAAAAGAGAAAACCTGCAAGTTATGAAGATTAGGTAAAGGAATCCGCGATATATTTACGGACGCCCAAGTAAGTGCTCTTACAGAACGGGAGCAGCAGATCAAACGAATACCTAAAGATGTATCGAAATCCATCGTAATCAGAGCTCTCTCTACAAAATCATATGAATTCTGAAGGGGAAAAATTGGCATCCCATTACTGTGTGCAAGCACTTTGAAAAGATTGTGGTCAAAGTTTACTTGTAATTCAGTTATTCAATACTATGTCCGTTTGTTGATGAAAACAAACTGTGAAAATTTACGTCACTCTGAAAAGCTTTGTGTTTTAAGCTTTGAGGAAATTCAAATTGATTCTAGGCTACGCTACGACACCAGAATGGACAAAATTCTGGGTCCTTTCAAGAAAGCCCAATTTATCTTAATTCAAACATTATTATTGCAATGGAAATAAATAATATTCTATGACTTTGACTGCTAAATGACGAAATTTTCAATTTTTTGTTTTTCAATAATTCCAGATTTGGTATCTGCTGGGTTTGAATTAAAAGCTGTTGTTCCTGACTTGGGATGATGCAATATATTGTGGAGAATACATAAAATTTCCATGACCAGGTCATTCTTTTTTTTTTTTTTTTTTTTTTTTTTTTTTGATTGGAGGTTTAACGACCACCGTGAGCAACTCAATGGGCTATAAGCAGTCGCCCGTCCCTAATTTAGGGTCACTGGCTCCAGGGAAGGGAAAGAGCCAGTGCCGTAAGACAAACACAACATCCATGCCTGACCGGGATTCGAACCCGGACCCCTGACGGACGAATGATCAGAGGCCAGCGCCTTAGACCACTGCGGCACCGAGGCGGCCAGGTCATTCTTTGATAATTCTTTTGCTCAACGGTCAAAAACATGAGTATTTGATAACAATATTTATCTTTAGATATTTAAATATGAAATATTCTGTTAAGGATTTCAAAACAAATATTCCTCCTGTTTTAATGTGTTTCAGTGATATTCGTTGGGTTTACTTGGGTATAAACATAGAATTTCTTCTTAATTCCTTCCCACACTTGCTTCGCGCGCTTCGAAATTGGAGGGTATTCCTCTCTCGCGAAGAGCGCTGGCATCGCAGCTGCGTCACAGTCTCCCTCGTCGGGAAACAGAGGGCGCTTCGCTAAGAACTAGCATTTTTATCAATAGCCCTGCTCGCTATTAGCCACATCGCAAAGGACAAATACTCATAAAAGTTCATAATAAACAGAAAACCTGAAAAGAGTCGAGCTAGGACTTTGATTCTCACAGGATATGTTCATTATGCAATACAGAACAAATGATTAGCATCTCGGTGTCATACGTACCAGGTGCGTCGATGTGGCTAATAATTGGTGTAGCCATGAATAGCATCTCGGTCTCATGCCTACAGGTGCGACGATGTAGCTAATAATCGGTGTAACCATGATTAGCATCTCGGTGTCATGCGTACCAGGTGCGACGATGTAGCTAATACTCGGTGTAACCATGAATAGCATCTCGGTGTCATGCGTACCAGGTGCGTCAATGTAGCTAATAATTGGTGTGGCCACGATTAGCATCTCAGTGTCATGCGTACCAGGTGCGTCGATGTAGCTAATAATTGGTGTGGCCATGATTAGCATCTCGGTGTCATGCGTACCAGGTGCGTCGATGTAGCTAATAATTGGTGTGGCCATGATTAGCATCTCGGTGGCATGCGTACCGGGTGAGTCGATGTAGCTAATAATCAGTGTGGCCTTGATTAGCATCTCGGTATCATGCGTACCAGGTGCGTCGATGCAGCTAATAATCGGTGTGGCCTTGATTAGCATCTTGGTTTCATGCGTCGGTGCGTCGATGTATCTACTAATCGGTGTGGCCATGATTAGCATCTCGATCTCATGCGTAAGTGCGTAGATGTAGCTAATAATCGGTGTGGACACTTCTGGCTTATATAACTTGCTGTACACGCTGAAGCATTGAATTAAATGATGTGTGAATAGTGTCCTGTGGAGTAGCCATCCAGTCTGTATTAGCTCTCTTGCCATGACGGAGACAGTGCGCATTACACGACCGGCGATTTCCCGAAGAGAAGCTTTACAATCTTTCATGCCCATAGTGCAACGTCTTTCAAACCCGCTGATGGGACTGTACAACTGATAAAACGACGACGAGGCATCCTTACCTACTGATGACCAAGCATTGACATGCCAACGGCGCCAAACGGCGCTTATAACAGAAAAACGGCCGGCTTCCGGGTTGTAAAGTTGCGCGATCTGATTTGTCTAGACGCGGGGCGTATGCATGTACAATGTCGAAATGCTAATCAATTTTGTGATATTGCCTGATTAGCATATCATGTAAAAATCATCGTAGCTCGGTTCCTTTCAGATGTTCTGCTTTTTTATTAACATGAGTGTACGTACCGAGAAAGTATATTAACGGAAAACATCGATCAGCACCTTTAAAATGTTGGTTGTATCTGCAACTAACTGTTGGGAAGAAAGGCTGCAAAATTTACCCGTTCTTATTTGTATGTTCAGGCAGCAACAGGAAATATTGTACTTCGTTCCACAGACTGCTGGAGGTTTCACAAATATAGTCTTAATGCTAAAAGACTAATGGTGTACATTCCCCTCGCATCTTGTCATAGATGAGAACCTCTCCACTTGTGTCGGAGCCATGTCAACTAGACTGATGATTAATGGAGTTTTGTTCTCTTTACGAATGATTCCAGATGTGCTCTCCAGAGTGACCCCAGAAGAAGACTTATCATGAGACAACCAGGGTACGACATCATCCGATAAACAACTGATAAAGGGACACGTATGGTGGGGATAGTTTCGTTGTGTGGGCAGCCATATCTTTAGGCGGCCTCAAAGATTTGTACGTGCTTTATCCTGACTCTTAGACTGCTCAGATTACTAGGCATGAGACCCTAGAACGCTTTGTCTGCCCTTAGGTAGGAGCCACTGGCGACAATTCCATCCCTCAAGCCAATAAAGAACGTCTTCACCGAGCCAGAATTGTTGACCAATACTCACAGGAGTAGATCCTCAACCTAGTGAGTAGTCATCCGGCTCCCTGACCAGAAACATATTGAGCATGCTTGGGATGCTTTAAGCAGACGTTCGAGCCTATTTTAGTCGATTTAGTAACCCCAAGTTAATTCGTTTCAGCCGGTTAATGGATTAATTTATAAAATCCAGTGTACCCAAGTTTCTTAGAAGCACTTTGTCTTGAATGTAGATGCGCAACATGCTCGTACTAAAACTGGAAACCCGAGATATATTCAAACTCAGATGTAAAAAACTGTTCCGTGTTCCAAGGAGATTTTTACATATGAATGGCAGATGCTGATTTCATTTCTGTGTCCATAATATCGCATTTGTTGATGTGTTTGCCATAACAGACGCAAAGCGGTTTAGACTAGTTTACTATGTAGGTTTATCTGTGATGATTCCACTCAAGTACTTTTGCACCAGACATTTCACGAAAACTCGTGTGCTCAGTATGTGTTTTACAACAACGCAAGACAATGACCGCTATCTTAACTTATTTCTGGAACATCAATGACTGATGATAAAAGGCGTGATATTTGCATAACTTCAATTCCACTGGATGCCAGTTTCATGCTACTAAAAAATGATGGATTTTTTTAGGGAAAGATGAGTTTCAACTTTCAATATGAAATGCGTATCACATCATTCTTAAACAAAATATTCATGCGAAAGTGAGAATTTGTTTTCCAACAATACGAAAATAAATATGTCAGTTGAGAAAGCAATTGAGGGCTTGCTAGGTTTTATATAAGTAATATTCGATTGAAGTTGGCTGTGTCGCCCAGGTGACTGACAAAAGAAGCTTCTTTTGTTGTCAATCCTCCCATCGAGTAGCGCGAGAACGAAAGTTTTCTCCCTTTGTTTTTGTTTACATTAAATTCTACTACTGAAGCTGAAGTTGCAAGCTTAGAACTGTCGTGTAGTTAACGGCTGATGGCAAGTGATTCTTCGAGAGCAAAGCAGCATGCTGTTTATCACAAAGATCATGTGACAGCTTTTGAATCGTGTTTTAGATACCAGGTAGCAACTAGCACTGAGATATATGTATAACAGTGGATTTCTGGGGATAGACGCGAAATGTGTAGAAGATTAATCGTATATCTGTGTCGAAATGTAAAAGAAACAAGAATAAAAAGAATACACGAGCTTAGAAAAAAGTAAGCTGATTGTTTATGGTGGAAATAGCCACAGTGATTTTTGGGCTGCAACCTACGTAATGATATTCGACGTTCTTGACGAAAGGAAACTTTTTCCTATGGATGTCTAAAGCACTCGCAATAAATTGAATTTCTATATACTTACTCCAATTCTTATGTTTAGGAAACTGCATTCGTTTTCTTTTTCTTTTTTGTTTGTGAGTAGTATTAATGTGATTAAATTATTCATTTATGTAGATGCACTGCTCTCTGGTTAGTACTTGTACGAATATTGCACTGTCTTTTTAACAGTTTTCTGATCCGTAGTAGGAATCCGACGGTTCCCGTCTTATCCTGTGTATACTCCCTCACGATATATAATCAGGACCGGGTCCACGAGTTAAATAACAATATTTCTTTTGGTAGTTTAACGTCCACAGTAAGCATTTTGACGGGCCACAAGCATTCGCCTGTGCCCAATTTAGGACCACTGTTTCCAGGGAAAGTATGAAGCTGGTGTGGTAAGACAAACACAACATCAATGCCTCACCGGGATTCGAACCCGTACACATCTCGGACGAATGGTCTGAAGCCAACGCTCTGACCACTGCATCACTGGTGCTGTGCACTATTTTGCATTTGTTAAGTAACATTTTTTGCAAATGATCAAAGAAAAAATGTTTACACTAATTTCTTTGTTTTTGTTTGGGGATTTAAGGATCACCGTGAGCAACTGAGCGGGCTACGTCTACTCTCCCGTTTCTAGTTTAGGGCCACTGGTTCCAGGGAAGAGAGGGAAGCAGTGCTTTAAGGCAAACGCATCGTTCATGACACAGAGAATTCGAACCCGGACTGGCCACCCTAGTGGCGCTGTGGTCTAAGCGATGGCTTCTGACCACCTGTCCGAAATGAATCCGTGCTCGAATCCCAGTGAAGCGTGGATATTGTGTTTGTCTTACGGACAAAAACAATATCATTTAGGGATGGGCGATTGCTTATAGTTGCTCATGGTAGTCGTTAAACACCCTATAAAAAAACAGGATCCATTTCGGACAAATTGTCAGAAGCCAGCGCTTAGACCATTAAGCAATGGCTTGCACTGATTTCATAAATACTTGAGAAGTTGAAGTTCAAGAGAAAAAATAGATTTGTTTTATTTCTTATTTTGATAAACCAATATTTAAATTTAGTTAAGACTGCCTCATATAAAATTCAATCTGTACGTATAAAACTGAAAGCCATCACTGACTCATCAGCAAATATCAGAAACTACTGAACTTAGAACTTTCATATTTGGCGGGACTGTTCCGTTTACAACATAGAGGCACACTGAGAAAGGATTTTTTCCTCCGATAAAATTAAGTGGGTCGAAATGGGTTTTTTAAATAACCCAGTTTTGATAACGCTAGGACATTTTGCAATGATCGAGCCATTGTTGCCCAGAAACTGAAACCCAGCTCTAAGCTTCGAAGGACTTGAGTTGACTTGGTAAGTATATATTTTGCTCTAATTTTATTTGTTCTGAACTTATTTAACAAAAAACCTTAAAAACACGTTAAACGCGCTATATCATAATATGCGTTGAATTTAAACATTTATACTATCGTTTAACATATCGAATGTCAAGGGTTTTTGAGTCAAAATCAAATTAACAACATTCGTTTTCACCGAAGCAACGGTGACGTCATATCTTTGGTAAGGCGACTCCAATAAATATAAATATGCGGGTAGATTTTCATAGTAATTAAAATTTGAAAAAAAAAATTCCCCTTTAGATATTACAGATGGCAACACAATTTTGCGCACGCTTCCAAAAACATCTGACTTGCTAGCTTTTAAATGTACAGTTTGAAACAAAATTGTTTACGAAATTGTCTATAAGCAAGGTTAATTTTTACGCTTTCCAACCGTAGGTTGAAGAAGCGTATATGCTCCAGGTTTTTCCGTCCGTCTGTCAGCACGATAACTCACGTAAAAGTGGTTAGATTTCGATGAAATTTTAGTATGTATTAGGGGACCACCTGGGGACGAACCCTGTTGAAAATGGGGCAAATGGGAGTAAAGGTCACGACATAGGAGCGGGATCCATCCCATGGATTTTTTGACTCATAACTTGCGTAAATATCGTTCGATTTCAATGAAATTTTAGTATGTGGTAGGGGACCGCCTGGGAACTAAACCTGTTGAAAATGGGTGAAGTGTGGTCAAAGGTCAGGACACTGGAGCTGGATGCATTCCATTGCCCTTATGCGTCATAACGTGCGTAAAAATGGTTCGATTTCGATGAATATTTAGTGTGTGGTAGGGAACCACCTGTGAACGAACCCTATTGAAATTTGGGCAAATGGGGTCAAAGGTCATGACATAGGATTAGGATCCATTTCATCGCCCTTATCCCATACTATTAAGGTGGACGTCAATTAATTTTGCTTCCTATACTTCTAATGGAAAAACTTTTGTACACATTTCCTTCACAATTATTGTGTTCCCAAGGATGGAAATTTGAACATCGATTAAAATAACTTCTTATTATAATTTGTAATACTTAACATTTTCTAAAACATAACCGTAATTATATTGAAAAACAATAACGTTTCCTTTGGTACGACCTGTACTTTGATGACGTCAGTAAGCAAATAAATGTTGGATTGCATAATTATGGTTATGTTTCAGAAAATATTAAGTATTCCAAGTTATAAAATGGAGCTATTTTAATCGATGTTCAAGTTTTCATCCTTCGAAACGCATTAATTGTGAAGAAAATGTGTACAGAAGTGTTTCCATTGAAAGTATAGGAAGCAAAATTACTTGACGTCCACCTTAAAGGAGCAATTCTTGTATCTATGTAAATTGTATTTTCAAAACGGCTCTAAGGATTTTAATGAAAGTCGTTAACCTACCGTTTTCTGGTACTAGAAATCGATTTAGCTTGATCTCGACTTTAGGAAAATTCGATTAAAGCATTAAATAACTACCCCGAATTACCACGTTTTTAGTGTCACGGCGTTGTTTCATTAATGTTACCCATGCTTAGAAATCTTATGACTTCACAATCTCGAGATGTTGGCGCACTCACGCCATCTGTCTCATTACATCACGCGTTGTGTGTGGATCCTATTAAAGTTTTATGACGTCACGTGAACTCTTGCGAGCAGATGGTCGCGATTCCCATCTGCCTCATTACGTCACGCGTTGTGTGCGTATGCCATCCGCACGATAGCTCGCGTAAAAATCGCTCGATTTCTATCAAATTGTAGTATGTGGTAGGGGACCACCTGGGAAGGAACCCTATTCCAAGTGAACTAAATGGGGGCAAAGTCACGACATAGGAGCGGGATCCAATCCACTGCTCTTATGCGTCATAACTAACGTAAAAAAGTTTTCATTTCGATTAAATATTAGTATGTGGTATGGGACCACCTGAGGACAAACCCTGTTGAAAATGGGCGAAATGAGGTCATATGTCAGGACATAGGAGCGGAATCACTTCCATCGCCATTGCGCATTATAACTTACGTAAAAATACTTCGATTTGGATGAAATGTTAGTATGTTGTAGGAGCCTGACTGGGGAGGAATCCTTTTGAAAATGGGCGAAATGGGGTCAAATGTTAGGACACAGGAGCGGGATCTACTCCATAGCCCTTATGCATCATAACTTACGTAAAAATGCTTCTATTGCGACAAAACTTTATCATGTTATTTCGGATGTATACTGAACCGGTTCTGTTGAATATCGTCGAAATGGGATTAAAGGTCAGGGCACAGAAGCCAGATTTATTCCACAGCTATTATCCTCATAACTTGAGTAATAACTTGAGTAATGATTTCTGGTATGTTGAAAAGCGTATTATAATCAAAGCATTGCATGTTTTTACTAACTTGTTACATTTATGCTGAAAATAACAACGTATTTTGTTCTGTTTTCTATTGTTTTGTGGTGTTGTTTATTAATATTTTAACAATGAAAGTGAAGAGTAACGACGCCTTTTTTGTTTCATGTAGGCTCTAAGTTATAAAGTTATAGAACAAACCGATCAAGTGTATTATTAGTGTACTAATTTGTGGTACAAATTATATTATGGTATGGTATGAAATTCTGTATTATAGAAATATTTTCAATATCACGTTCGAAGAACGGGTATTCAGCTAGTCTCAACATAAAAGACTATATGATTTTTAGCAACTTAATGCTCAAATTAGTTCAGAAAAAATATTCAAACTCAACTTTATTTTCATTCTTTAGAACTTTTCCCAGATAGAATATGAAAGAAAGTGGAAAAGTGAAAACGCATACAGGTTTCATTAGAAACTTAAGTCGGAAAATCTACTCCGCTTGTTTAAATATTCTGGAGTATTGGAGGCTTTGCTGTCTGCTTCCATTGATATACATAGTGTGCCATTGGCTTTATGTGTATAACGTTAAAGGGTAAAGAGTTACTTGAAGTAGAATTTTTTTATAAAGGAATTACGGCACATTTTTCTAAGGGTAATTAAATCTAACAGTTGTTAAACTTATCGAATGAATTTCGAAATTACGTTTAAATTGATATAAAAATTTCGAGATTAATGTGCCCCCCTAAATGGTCTCTCTTTTGGCCTTTCTGAAGAAAACTTTTCTCTCTTAAAAGGCACTTTTCGGAAATGACATACTTTGTTAAACATCTGAAAGCAGGACGGTATTTCTTTTTTTCATTTTAGTATGGTTGCATAAACGAGTTTCTTTTATATGAAGCTTGTTGGAAAGCAAAAGACCAAAGGTAAGATGAAAGATCTGTATTAATAACTGCATGAGAGAGAAAGAATAAAGAACAAATTAACACAAGACAGAGCGAGCGGAACAGAGAAATAGGATCAGTAACAGCGACCGGAGGTAGCTGCTTAATGTACCAACCTTCAGAGGAAGATTTATATCTTTCTTTTGAAAATAGAGGAGAACTTGTTTTTATTGGGTCACCATAAGCTTGATTATAATTATCTATAAATTTGCAGTATTTGCTTCTGCAGGATTTATTCCATATAGGAGATAAACGTATGCTCCTTTGCACTTCTTGAGAAATATATTTCTAGAACATTGACTTAATTTTTTTTTTTTATCAGATACACACAATTACTACCAAGAGTTCCTAATGAACGCCATAGATCACTTCCAATTAACAGCAAAATATATGCGAATAGAGAAGGCAATGAATACATATTTTGCTTTTAGAGTTGATGGATGGCTTTAAGAAAGATTTATGATCGTATTTGCCTGTATAATTAATTATTTTAATCGATCATTGGGTTTCGCAGAGCAAACAAACTGACCTTTCATTTCCATTTTCATAGGTGTCATTAAAAGCTACTCACGTGCGCATCTTAATTAACTCAGGCTTTAAAAGACTTTATAACTGCTGATCGCCTCATGGAATCAAAACACTTTTATTGATTCTGAGAAAGCTTTTAATTCTCTTTAAATATCAGCAGTTACGACTTTGGAATGCTGCGGTTTTGAAGATTCATACCTGATATTAATAATAACATTTATGAAAATGCAAGTGCAAAAAATGGACTGTATTAGAACACAGGAAGTATAAAAATTAGAAGTGGGAGTGAGACAGGGTGATTCCATATCCCAAGCTTTTTTAATGTGAGATTGTCATTGAATTGGTTTGACAAAGGAATAATGATTAACGGAAATACTTTAACCCACCTTCGTGACGAATTAGTTATTTTCACAAGTGCCATCTTAGATCTGTGGAACTTACAAAAATTAACAATTACTGCATAGTACTTTTACAAGAAATATAGAGGTTAATGGATCAAATGTAGATGTAACTGATGTTTGTATACTTTGAACAGCAGATATCAAGCGAGGTCAATGTGGAGGGAAAAATTATGGGCGTATACAATTTGGCTCGATCGTATTTGTAAAACCCAGTACGGTTTCCAAAGACAATTTACAATTATGTCTTAAAATGAACGTGTTAACCAACAATCAGTATAACCACAGTTCTTACTCCTGGTTCAGCGACGTAGACCTTAACTAAAAATAGAAATACAGAGGCTGCTGACAAACAGAAGCATGGAACGTTCGATGTTTGGTGCAACCAAGAAGGATAAGAAATTGGACTCAAGTGTTAGGAAAATTAGAGTAGTTGATGATATCGTGATCAAAGTAAAGACTTTCAAGTGGCAATGGGCAGGACACCACCGTGGAGAAATTGAAATAGTAGACTGGATACCAAGGGACAGGAAAAGACCTAGAAGAAGACCACATGGATTATGGTGGATGGAATTTCAAAGAATGCCGGAGTGTTATGGAAGAGAATAGCTCAAGACAAAAGATTTGGGGAGACCTTTATCCAGTAGTGGATGGAGAATGTTTCACAAAGTTATATTCTCTGAAATAATTTATTACCAGTCGGCTTAGATTTTATATTTATAACTTTTGAAGGGTGTCTTGCTATACATTGAATTATTTCCAATTATCAGGATGCTGGCAATTTTCTCTTCCCTATTTTCGAAGCTGCCATGAGTTCTACAGCTGAAGCGGGCTGATTCTTCCGTTTCTTGATCTTACCTTTCATCTTATCCCAACAAGGCTGTAAACGGTTAATTTCGATCCTCTATCTAGGATGCTGTAAAACTACAATATTATTCTCTTAAAACCACACACATTATAGTGCCGACTAACAGAATCACTGATTTCAACTGTTCCGGTGCGCGATAACGCTATTAATACGTAATCATAATAATTCTGACTGGAAATTTTAGAAAGCCATAGGCATTAAAAATTTTGAAAAACTTCCAGGCGCTTGTAGAATAGAAAATGCTGAATAAATGCTGTGACGTGCCAGCACCGGAAGAACAACATTAGATAATCAAACAAGATATCAGTGAAAGTATATGACCGCGTAGCTCAGTTGGGAGGGCGTCTTACTCTGGAGTGAGGCGATCCGGATTCTATCCCTGGAGCGGACAAGCTTGTGCGTTATATTGGCGCCCGAACTTCCAGGATGACCCGGATTTTAAGTTACTGACAATGATGTGATGCCCAGGCCCTCTATCGGGGGAAGGGGGGGGGATGTGACGTGTCTGCACCGAAGGATGCACATGAGATAAAGGCAGATAGCAGTGAGAGCACATGTCCGCGTAGCTCAGTTGGGAGAGCAACTTACTCCGGAGTGAGGGGACCCGGTTTGCATGCCCGGCGCGCGCAAACTTGTTCGTTATAATGCTCCGATCATTGTATAGAGTTATCCATACACTTCACGACCAGGTAATGCTTTGATCATTGTATAGAGTTATCCATACACTTCACGACCAGGTAATGCTCCGATCATTGTATAGAGTTATCCATACACTTCACGACCAGGTAAAAGAAATGCTAAAATTTTACCTAGTCACGAAGTGTCTGATAATACTATTCACTTTCTAAGGCACTGGTTCTTTTCATGCTGCAAAAGTGTTAAGACCTTGTTTGATAAAGCGGTATCAATGTTAAACCAGGCCGGCGCAGTGATCTAAGCGCTTTTTTTTCTTTTTCTTTATTGGAGGTATAACGACCACCGTGAGCAACTCAATGGGCTATAAGCAGTCGCCCGTCCCTAATTTAGGGTCACTGGTTCCAGGGAAGGGAGAGAGCCAGCGCCGTAAGACAAACACAACATCCATGCCTCACGGGATTCGAACCAGGGTCCCTTACGGACGAACGATCAGAGGCCATCGGTTAGACCACTGCGCCACCGGGGCGGCATCTAAGCGCTGGCTTATGACCATTCGTCCGTGAATTTAATGTCGCCACACCCTTACATATGAACATTTCCCTAAATTTCCTTTCCAGGGTCGTTCAAGTCAAGAACACTGTTAGTTCTTTTCCTGGGGTTAGCTTACCGTCCGGGTTCGAATCACGTGAGGCATGGATATTGTGTTTGTCTTACGGCACTGACTCTCTCCCTTCTCTGGAGCCAGTGACCCTAAATTAGGGACGGGCGACTGCTTATAGCCAGTTGAGTTGCTCAACGGTGGTCGTTAAACTTTCAATCATTTTTTTTTTAAACCCAGTGCATTCTTCTAAAACGTAATAGTTAATACAGTATTACATCCACTAGCTGTAGTGCGTGTTGCAGGTCCTTCAGATCGTAAGATAGCGCGAATATATGATCCACAAGACAGAATTTCATTGATGAACAAAATTTTTAATTTAAAATATGACATTCGGCCCTGTCCCTGAGTTTTATTTTTTTAAATCTTGTGGACCTCTACCTATTAGTGTTAGTGAAATACCCTACCATGCTGCTCTATGCGTGCTTGTTAAACACGAAGTCTTTCCAACAACGGCTTTCACTTCCACACTCCGTCGCTCCGGTGGCGAAGCGCTGGCTTATGATTATTCGAGCTAGTTTGGTCCCAGTTCGAATCCTGGTGTGGCATGGATGTTGTGTTTGTCTAATGGCACTGGTTCTCTCCCTTCCCTAGGGCCAGTAGCCCTAAATTAGGGACGGGCGACTACTTATAGCCCCTTGAGTTGCTCAGTGTAGTCATTAAACCTCCAATAAAAAAACACTCCCACACTCCGATTTTAAATATTCTTCTTAAGAGCTAAAACCACCCCTGGAACATGCAAACACATTTCTTAAGTTCCGTAAGTCGACCGACCAACATTTTTTCTGTACACTACCGGATTCGAAAGATTTAATGTTGCCACACTCTTACATATGAACATCTCCCTAGATGCCCATTCCAGTGTCATTCAAGTCAAGAACACCGTTAGTTCTTTTCCTGGGGTTAGCTTACCGTCCATACATTTAAAAGGAATAAGGAAGAATGGACATCTGCCTTTACCGGCGAAAGCTCTTGCATATTTCTTCGTTACACACAATATTATTTAACCAGATCGTGGTATCTCATGAAATATTTATTTCGCAGTTTGAGGTCCACAGTGGGCAACTCGTATGACTAAAAGCCGTCACCAGTCTTTAATTTCTATCAGTTTCTTCCAGGACAGGAAAGATGCCAGTGCCATAAAGAAAAACACGCCAACTATGCCTCGTACCGGACTTAAACTTGAGCTAATTCTCTTCATTCTCTCCACGTATTACATTTCAAATGCCTCAACTTTTTATTGGTAATCCAAGACTTGAAACAGATACAGATGGCATGCTATTTCACAAAACAAAGCGAACAGAATTAACAGCACCGCGCACGAAATAAAAAAAATTATTTGGGGAAATGTTCGGTTACACGTGTTTTACCCCGGATGGTAAACGCCGTGAGCTCTCTGGAGGAAGTGGTTCAGAATTCAGAAGTGTTTCAAAAGTCAGCTCTCTATTACTGATGTCCGTAGTGATAATCAGTGCCAATACTGATTTTATTCTAGTTCATTTTTATCACTTTCCAAGCAGAAAATCTTTTAGTTCTGTTATGATATAAAATTCGTAATAATATTACAAAAGAGGTTTACAGAAAAGGTACGAGAAAAATTTTAAGAGAAGAAAGAAATCAAGAAGAAGTGCTGTAGTGGCTGTAAAATAGAAAAAAACATGAGGTAGAACGAAAGCGGTTTTCAGGAAAGAGATAAAACAGCAAAACGTATGAATACGAAAACAAATTTTGGAAAAGAAAGGGCACGATAGTTATTTTAGAATTTTTTTTTTTTTTTTGTTTCAGAGTTTAACGTCCACCATAAGCAAATCGACCACCACAAGCAGGACACAGGAATTTCTATTGGTGGACAATGATTTAACCATCTGTGTTTTGCAAATGACATTAAACTGATTGAAGTAGGCGAAATGAAACTGCATTAAATGGTTCACGAGGAGAAATGGCACTTGGCGCAAAGAGATAAAAAAAAAAGATTATTCTAGAAGGCAAAGAACTTGAAAATGTGGAAAAATTCACTTATCTCAGAAGTTGTATAACATATGACTCAAACAGCAAAACAGAAATTACAATTAGAATTGCAAAGCCTAAAACACTGTTAAAAGCCATGAATAAAGTTTCGAAGGGCAGAGCTATGAGCCTCAAAATTAAGTTAAGCATTCTCGAGAGGTGCGTCTTTAGCAGTATGCTATATGGATGCGAATCTTGGATACTGAGAAGTGAATCAAAGAGAATGACACTTGCTTTTGAAAGAAAGTGTTATCGTAAAATCTTACGAATCGGATGGACCCAGAGGATAAGAAATGAAGAAGTGTATAGAAGAATACAACTAAAAGGGACTCTTATTCAAAAAATCATACTAAGACTTTCTGGACATATATGCAGAATGAAAAATGACAGAAAGATAAAGACATTGCTATTTGGCCTAATAAACGGAAGAAATGCAGGAGCGCGCCATCAAGAGCACGCCATGATAATGATATCAAAGACTGATGCGGTGGAACTCTTCAAGAACTGAATCACTCTACAATTAATAGATTTCAATGGGACAATATCGTTAAAATGAAAACAGGCCCTTACGGAAATTTTACCCCTGGTTGTTGATTATGATGATAAGCAAATATGAGAGTTCAAAGCAGTTGCTTGTATTTAATTTGGTGCTAATAGTTTTAGGAAGGGAACGAGCCATCCCAATAAGAAACAAATGCTTCAGACACACTATTAGTTGAAGGAAGAGAAAGAGTCATCCCGATAAGACAAATGCGCCCCAAATGCTTCAGCTGCGACTTGAATCCCAACCTAGCTCTGACGACAAATCAGAAACCTATGCTTCTGACAGTTGGAATAAACCGAGGAGGCCGTTTTAGAAAGAAATAAGCACAGGTAGGTATCGACCCGGACGTGCTTGGAGACAGACTAGTTGGCGGGTTTAAACACTTAGCTAAATAGATTTCACGTAGGATTTCAACTGTAATTGTTGTAAACAGTGGGTCGACGCTACACTACATAGAATGCTTAGTAGTGTAACCTTAGAATAATGGTCATTGCTCTGACTGGGAAAAAGTGACCGTTGTTAGAAGGTGGCCGTCGTTCGAAGGTTAGTCCTCAATTAACATTGCTAGGCGGTTGCGTTTATGCAAAAGCAGAATAATTATATGAAACGTATGCACAGTAAAAGAAACGTTGCAGTGCTTTTTACAAATGCTGAATAAAACTGAATGTAATCATTAGATAAATAATTCATGGTGTAGAAAATATTAAGGAAATAGTGTCTGATGTCTGGTGTTAAACCGTCGTTAAAAATAGCAAGCTAGGAGATTACGATTATAGCAAAGTAAAAATGAAAAATGTTTGATAGTAAAGCGTAACTGCGCAGTTAGATGGCCGCGCGATGTAAAGCTGGAGCTGAGCCCGCAGTCGCCAAACCAAGAAACATCATCCTCAATGGGCAAAATTCCAGGTTCTATCAATCACTCCCGCATACCGCGGGGGCGATTGAAACATACATGGAAGCTACAGTTCGCCTCACCTAAAACTAAACTTTTTTTTTCATTTAAGCATACTACTGCACCAGCCGTAATTCAACCCATTATGCCTTTAGCAATAAATACTCTGTTTCCCTACCTTATGTGTTTTGTCGAACACGGAAGAACTACGAAAAAACCAAGTGAAAGGTGTCCGTTAGACCATCTTCGGTGCTGACTAGGATGTCCGTTTACTGCTCTTTAAAGGTTTCGTTGCTCGGAAGCTGGTCGTATCAACCAAAAATGTGTGTTGCTCAAAAGTTGCGGTTGTTCAGACTTGTCCGTTAATGTAGGTTTCTACATACTTAATTTTATTAAGGCAGCTTCCGCTAAACCTTACCTAACTTAACGGGATGTCAAATCTTGTTAAAAAAAATTCACTGATTTGAAATTTAGTGTTAATATCGATGGTGTAAATAGGGAAAAAGGAAGCCCTTTTCATCAAAATGCAGTTATGAAAATAAATTAAGTAAAAATGTTGTTCTCGTGAGGTCAGAGATGAAACGGATTTTCTCTCTTTCTTTATCACTTATTTTCAGATTTGTTTTTATACGGCAAGTGATTGACGATTGTAATGTGATAGACTGAGACTCATGCTTCTCAGTTTATAGACTACCTCGTGTGAAACAGATCGCATTGCAAATACCAGAAGAAAAATATAACAAGAAAAATGATATCGCAGTTTCGGGTGTAATAAGCACGTCTTTTGAATCCGTTCTGACGCAAATTAAATTTATCAAAGCTTTTCAAAGTCAATGGAACCGGTATGGAAAACAATTTATCTGACGAAAGAAAGATAATTTTCAATCGGGTTTTTAATCCCTCAGATATTGCTGTGATCGGAATCGTGAGCTTACGAACTCTTAGAAACAGAGATATCGACCAAAATAAGATGTGACTTTACGTCCCCTGGTGGGAAAACCATGCATTATTTTAGGAAAAAAGTATTCTCAAAAGGTTTATCCATATAAGCGGTATTGGTCCAGGAAAAAAATGAGTCGAGTTTTGAAGAGCCCAGATTTTGCAACAAATACTTTAGAAACAGAAATTAACACTTATGACCCCTGGTGACTAAACCATTCTTTACCAAACATTAGAAAATATGTGAAAAATATTTTTCATCAGGTCTTGTATGCGATACAGGACGAATTTTTCAAATCGGTGTTTTAGGAGCAGAAATAACGCAGAAAACGCAATTTACCTTTGTGCCCCGTAGCGGAAAGTCTATGATTTACTTGAAAATTTTGAATTTATAAGAAAAACATTTCGCATCGGAAACACTATCCAACAAAGAAAGAATTAGCATCGAAAACACTATCCAACAAGGAAGAAGTAGAGATATTGACAAAAATAAGATATACATCTACGCCCCCTGGGGTAGAAACCATGCATTATTTCAAGAAGAAAATTTTCCTAAAAGATTTGTCCACATGAGTAGTATCGGCCAACAAACGACTTTTTTTTCAATCGAGATTTTAGCAGCTCATATTTTGCTGCAAATACAACAGAAGCGAAAATTAAGACTTACGCCACCTGGTGGCCAAACATTTCTTACAAAAGTTAGAAATTATGTGCAAATGATTTCTAATCAGTAGCTGTATACGGTGCAGAAAGAATTTTTCAAATCCGAGATTTAGAAGCAGAGATATAGGGGAAACGCAATTTACCTTTACGCCCCCTAGCGAAAAGTCTATGAATTACTTGAAAATTTTGAAACTATATGAGCAAAATGTCACACTAGAAACAACATGTCACACTATCCAACAAAGAAGGAATTTAAAAAAACGCCCCCTGGCGTAGAAACCATGCACTATTTTAAGAAGAAAATGTTTCTAAAAGGTTTGTCGACATGATTAGTATCGGTCAACAAACGACGTTTTTTTCCATCTGGAATTTAGAAGCTCATATTTTGCTGCAGATACAACAGAAGCGGAAATTAAGATTTACGCCCCCTGGTGGCCTAACTATTTTTTTACAAAAAACAAATAGAAATTATGTGCAAACTATTTCCCATCAGGAGCTGTATCCGGTGCGGAAATAATTTTTTAAATCGGAGATTTAGAAGCAGAGATATAAGGGGAAACGCAATTTACCGCTACGCCCCCTAGCGGAAAGTCTATGAATTACTTGAAAATTTTGAAATTATATGAAAAGCATGTCACACGGAAAACACTATTTAACAAAGAAGGAATTTTCAAATCGGGCTCCTAGAAGTAGAGATATTGACAAAAATAAGATGTACGTCTACGCCCCCTGGCGGAGAACCTGTGGAATATTTTAAGAAGAAAATATTCCGAAAAGGTTTATCGATGTTAATGGCATCAGTCCGTGAAATAGTTTTTTCAGTGGATATTTTAGAAGCTCCGATTTTATGGCAAATACACCAGAAGCAAATATTAACCCTTATGCCCCTGGTGGCCAAAATGTTCTTTACCAAAAATTTGAAATTATATGCAAAAGATTTTCCACCAGGAGATGTATCCGCTGAAGGAAACATTTTTCAAATCGGAGTTTTAGAAGAAGAGTTATCGGGAAAAATGTAATTTTCTTTTACGCAGCCTAGCGGAAAATCTATGCGTAATTTGAAAAAGTAACTATATCTAAAATACTCTTCAACATAAATGTAATCAAATGATAAAAAAAAATCAATCGAATGTTTAGAAGCAAATATGCGGAGTAAAACGTATTTTTGAATTCGACATCATCTGCATTTACGCCCTCTACCGGCGATATTGTACATCGTAAAAAAAACGAAATGAAGGATCATCATTCGCATATTTAAAGCTTCCTAATGCAAAAAGAATTTTTCAAATCGGACTAATAGTTGCAGAGATATCGTGGGTACAGACGGACGGACAAACCGATGACATAAGCACGACTTTTTTTACAAAAGACGTGCTAAAAACAAAAAACTTCAGTCCATAGTTTATTAAATCGACAAATACCTTGACCACCACATTTCCACTTCTCAAGAGTCTATTATTACATTCAAAGCATACATAATATAAATTCTGAAATTTGCTTGAGACACTTACTCGTCATCCATGTAGCACCTGGAAGAATACTTGAAAATTTCGTCGACTTGAAGTGGGAATCCAACCCGCATCTCCCGATTTCCGTTCGAGTATGCTAACCGTTACAACACCCAGGACAGTGAAGTTCCGTTCGAATGTGCTAACCGTTACACGACCCAGAACAGTGAAGTTTGAAGCAACTGATACAGTTGCTTGGAACTGTCAAATATGATGCCAACAACAGAGAAACGAACATCATCCTTTTGAAGTTCAGGTTACTTTCTACTCTCTTCCAGCACTATTCTTAATGGGACAACAATTTGTATCTGAAGCTACCATGAACGGCAACCTTCATTTCCCTTGATGGAGAACAAACACGTATTTGTTTCAGAGAATTATGTCATTAATTTGTTTCTCTTGAATAAAAAAGACTTAAGGACGTTTGGTGAGGGAAAATGCTTGCTGCTGAAGTTTCTTTCCCTCTACTGGCGAGCACCAAACCATTAAAAATACGCATTTTCGAATTGTTGCTTGCTTTTCAACCTTCCCTCTCTTCATTAGCAGTTTATCCTCATCCATTATAGATCCCCAGAGAACAGAACCACTTTTCTTGCATATGTTTTTTTTTTTAACTTTACCACTTTTCCAAAAATAGGAGAAAGATGTAAAAAATCCTTTCGTACACCATCATAAATTCTTTCAAGAGAAAACGAAAGGAATTGATATCGTTTTATTGATTATATCTGTTCGCTTTTTCGCGGAAGTACCGTCGTAAAATCTCGGGTATAAACATCTCAACTATAAAATATTGCACACATAGGAGGCGTTAAGGAAAGGAAAAAATAAATAAAAAGAAAATTTTATGAGTTAAAACAGATGCCCCGATGATTCCTAAAACATAAATCGTCGCTAAGAAGGAGCAACCGATTTGTAAGCTTCTTGAGTTTATAAATGTCAGAAGAAAATACATAAGCCGTTATTTCTTCTTTAGCTGTATTGATTTTCGAAAGTAAAGTGGATATCTTTCAACTGTTGGTACATACACATTCGTTCTAAAGCGTGGTTAAAGCCTGAATTCCATGATTTTGAAGTAGATCGCAAAAATTTCTTAACACACGAGATTTAGACTTGAATTAATTTCTCGAGAAAGATGGTTCAGAATTTTCTTAACGAGGAATTTTCTGTTTAATTAAGTTTCAAAAGTAAAAGCATTTTCTGTTTTAATTAAATGTTCTACATAGTTTTGCGCGAAAATCACATTCCGTAATGAATCTGTGTTTTGTATAATTTGAAAACTTCATTCCTATGTCAAATTTTCTGAATTTTAAAGAAAATAACGGGTGCCGAACTTTCAAATAGCACTTCCTTTCGCTATATTGCTACGGTAAGGAGGAAATTCGTCAAGGAATGCTTAGATTGGGGTACATAGTGTCGGCCAAAACTAATTCCATGCGTGAAATGTGTGAGAACAAAGCGTAGCAGAACGGCACAGCAAGAATCTATCATAATAACTTCATAACATGCAAAATGAAACGGAAACAAAACTTACATAGATTGCCTAGAAGAACTCAGTTATCCAGTATTCAGTAATGGAGCGAGTTTAATATAACACACGCAATACATATTCAGAACATATTGAGGCACAAGAAATATTGCAGTGTTGTGGAAGAAATAAGTAGTAAAATAACGTTATGGACAAAAACTGGCGATAAATAACTCCATCGTAATAGACTTCTTCTCTACAGCAGTGTTTCCCAAACTAAGGGTCAGGACGCAATGGTCGACCGCGAGCCAATTTTTGGTTGTCCATGAAAAGTATTCTAAATATGAAATTGTGTAATTATGTTATAAAAAGTTCTGAATTTAGGATCAGAGGATTATACGGGGATGCGTATAGTACGCAGCTTCAAAAAACGTAACGTTTTTGTTATTTTTCTTAACTGTCAGGAGAGGTCGTACACTATCTACCAACAAGTAATTGGACATCTGTCATAGCAAAGTAAAACGAAGTTTATTCACCTTCAATAGTTGCTGGAGCCTCCACGAGCGGCGATTACAGCTGCGACCCTCCGGGGCATACCCTCAACCAGGCATTGTACGACGGCTAGCGGTATTTTCTTCCACTCGGCTTGGAGAAGACAGGCCAGTTCCTTCACTGATTTCGGACGGTGGGGTCACCCCTTAAGTCGACGCTCTGACTCGTCTCAGAAGTGCTCGATAGGGTTAAGGTCCGGGCTCTGCGCAGGCCAGTCCATTCTATTAACCCCATTGTCACCATACCAAGCCATGGTGGACCTCGCAACATGACAGGTGGCATTGTCATCCTGAAAGTAACATGGGTCCACCCCGTAAAACTGCCACAACGTAGGAAGCGCATGCTCATCCAAAATGGTGCAGTAGGTCTCGGCGTTGAGTCTACAGGAATTGCCACCAAGGGTCCCGTGTCTTTCCAGGAGAAACACCCCGATAGCATAATTCAACCGCCGCCGACTTTCACAGTTGGCACAATAAATTCCGGCAGGAGGCGTTCTCCAGGCAGACGCCAAACCCAGACCCTGTCATCCGAAAGGTACAGGGTGAACGTTGATTCGTCGGTCCAGAGAACCTGTTTCCACTGTTCAACGGTCTACTGTCGACGTTCTTTGCACCACGTTAGCCAAGCAGCGCTATTGGACTTGGTGATCAAAGGCATGTGGGCGGCAGCACGTCCATGATAACCGAGCAGATGGGCTTCTTTACGGATGGTATTCATCGAAAGAACACACCCGGAATGCCTGTTGAAACTCCTCGCGTATGTGGCCCATCGATTTGGTGCGGTTCTTCCGAATTTCTCTGGCCAGCACCCGTCGGTCTCTAACTCCCAGTTTTGTGGGTCTGCCGGGTCGGGGCACATTCCGACAGTCACCTCTCGTCTTTCACTTGCAAATCACGTAGGCCACTGTCGAGTTTGGGTACTTGAACTAGCTGGATATGTCACGTATGGATCGGCCATTTCTGTGATACCCGACGATTACACCTTTCTCGAAATCAGAGAGCTCCGAACTGCGTGGCATCTTGCATGCGACTGGTTGCGTTATTGTTTCCCACACGATATTTAACGGCGGCGGCTGTGACGTGCATCAGGACCGCAGATATCGTCGATTGCAGGGGTGTCCAATTACTTGTTGGTAGATACTGTATATCTGGAAAATTGCCAAAAATCCGTTAACAACAGAAAAACGAAGCGCAATTTGAAAACATATGTCCCCAAACAGCTTGAAATACAAGTATATCTGTATATAATTAACAGCACTTTCAGAGAAAATGCGACGCAACAAAAGTG
The DNA here is from genome assembly GCA_039090855.1 of Macrothele yani. Taxonomy (NCBI): domain Eukaryota; kingdom Metazoa; phylum Arthropoda; class Arachnida; order Araneae; family Macrothelidae; genus Macrothele; species Macrothele yani. The sequence goes on from CM077011.1 coordinate 100,031,497, forward strand.
GAACTATTTGCTGCAGCGAACGATCATGTCCCGTTGAACTGCACATTACGGATCTGTCGGGTACGAGGTACGGAACTGCGGTAATATTGCAATAAAAAAAAGGAGCTCGTTATTTAGCTCTTTATTCACTTAAAAGTAACACAAAATAAATTAAAACTGAAATTTATATTTTGTTTATTAAGATCGTTTTTCTCCTCTTTCTTTGGGCTGCTGGCTCATCCCATGAATCGCGACTTTTGTGCAGAAAATTACGGTTCGTTATCGGAATCGCAGGTGTGGATTACAAGACTACTTTTTGTTTCCGAATGTCATGGACAGCGTTATATAGTGAGGATTTTTTCTTCTTCCTGAATTTCATGGTCTCCGGATCATTAGTTGCTCCGGACTATGTGAACAAAAATACAGCATTTAAACTACAAAATCAATAAAAAAACGAAATTAATAAAAAAAAAGAAAATAAATACGATGAATAAGGGAGATGGAATAAGGCGCATAATATTCAGATACTTTAATTGGGTTTCATGTTCTTGCCTGTGGCGCCGTCGATAGGCGATCTGCCTCAGCCTAGAGATGGATCTGTTTTTTGTAACATTATGTTCAATACAAATTTAAAAAGAAAGTGGTAGAAGAATAATTAAATTAAAAACGACGGCTCTTCCCCATCATGCCCAGTAAAGCTAGGGTCGCGAAAGTTGGTCGTTTTAAAAATTAGGTCGCGAGTCTGTCAAGTTTGGGAAAGGGAAAAGCTGCGCTCCGACTTCAGCTTCCAAAGAGCACAACTGCATTGTTAACTTGAAATTTCCCCAATTCGAAACAGTAAACTGAAAAATCGTCAAGATGACATGCGGCTTCGAAACGTGTGAGAAAAGGTAATGTCTCTTTTGTGGTGTTTATGGCTGGTCGTCGGAAACGAAGGGTTCCGTGGGTCCTAAGCTTGGTGGCTAATATCCAAAATTTGTAAAACAAGTGCAGTATAACACCAATAATTTAATGCTATGAGTTACATATAGGATTATTCCGCCGTCTGAGCACGGTTAACACAAATTAAAATTGCATCACGAATTAAAAGCATTTAATATATATACAGGTTAAAAAACATGAGTACTTTCAGACCCACTATGCGTCCATCATCAGATGTTAGTACACTGTGGAACGTAGTTAGAAGCTCATGTATATAAGCATTAGAGTTCAAACACTGTGACGTAAAAGCGCAAAGTGTGGAGGAAACGATGTTCTGCGCATTTGTCGCGGACCAAAGTCTTCTTTTTTTTTTTTTGATTGGAGGTTTAACGACCACCGTGAGCAACTCAATGGGCTATAAGCAGTCGCCCGTCCCTAATTTAGGGTCACTGGTTCCAGGGAAGGGAGAGTACCAGTGCCGTAAGACAAACACAACACCCATGCCTCACCGGGATTCGAACCCGGACCCCTTTCGGACGAATGATCAGAGGTCATCGCCTTAGACCACTGCGCCACCGGGGCGGCTCATTATTTTTGTTCGTTGATTTTATACATTTGGTGGTGAGGTATTTGTCTCATCGTTTTCAGTTTTATTCAATAGGCGTTTCCAAGCTTGTGGTATATATAGAGCTGTGGAGTCATTGCAAAATATATGTCCTAGGCTATGTATGATGAGGCTTTCTGTAAATAGCAAGGATGATTTTTTAAAGGGTGTGACTAAGATTGAGGCCTCGTTCCAGTTGGAGAAATATTCACTTCCATTCGATAATCGTGAGAGGGCTTTTGCCTCTGATCCAGTTCTAACATTATATCGATGCTCCCTAATTGTAGTTTCAAGGGAATGGGAGGTCGATCCTATGTACACCTTATCAGCTGCTGTAGATGACTCTGCTTTCAAAGGAATTTTATGTATACTAACTTTATTTGACATTTCGAACTAAACTGAACAAATTATTATATTAAATAAAACTGATTATGATAGTAAAATGGTTGAAGCCTTGGAAAAAAGGCACACAATGTGTTCCGTGGTAACCCTACGGCCGCAACTTTAGCAGCTGTAAGTAAAAAAAAAACCATGGCAATCTTCATACATTGATCATTGAAAATATGCAACCAGTTAATGAACCTCGAATCACTGAGATGTTTGGAAAAATTAAATCACACAAAGACGGTAACCCCACCCCCAGACCGTTGGTCTCTGGTTACCCGAGTCCAACAAGACCAGTAGAAAAAGCTCTGAAAAAATACCTGATGCATGTGACAGAAAATCGAACTACTCCATAAAAAGTTCTACCGAGGCATTGCATCATATTAAGTCAATACAACACGACAGTGAACCCTATATATTGGCATCTTTGGACGTGACATCTCTGTACAGGAATTTTTTCAAGGGACAAAACAGATGAAGGAGCCAAACACGGACAGTACGGTACCTCCCAGCCAAATTGCGCAATTTTGTCACGAACATATTTTGCAAAATGTGGGCGAGCGTTGAAAAATGTGTACGAACATTGTCATGAAGCAGTCTTATATTTGCAGAGTCTCTGTTGGGTATTTTGTGACGAAGGGCACAACGCAACTTTGTCAATGTGTTAGCGTAGGATTTGGCATTCACAGTGGTCCCCGTCGGACGCAACACCACCAGAAGAACGCCATGCAATTTCCAGAACACCGTCATGAGCACATTTTGTACAGATTGTGTTACTGTGAATTTCTTGGCGGTGGAGAGTCAGAAAGTTTTTACACCATACTGGCCTTATTTGTTTCGCGAGTATTGTGGTACACCCAAAACTCATCGCCCGTCATTACATTAGCCAGAAATTCATGTCTTTCCTTATTCATGTCTTTACGCATCAAGTGGTCCAAGAATTACATCATTCTCTGTGCTTTCTGGTCGTCTGTCAAGTTCTTAGTCACCGATTGCTCACTGACCTGGCTAAATTGCAATTTGTCATGCACAGATGGATCCACCGGCCACTCAGAATTGCCCGTTCAATGCCTCTCACAGTGGCAGGTCATGACGTGGTTACAGGCCGACCGAAATGCGGCGAATCGGTAATATTGCCACGGCCCTCTGAAAAGAAACTGCTCCATCAGGAAATGTTGCTGCTGTCAAGGTAGCTTCGACAATTTCGTTGTGAATTTCTTGTCGGAGTTTTCCGTTTAGCCCACAAAAATCGGAATACACCGCATTAATCTTCATTCGTAGACGACGCTAACAAACGCGACATCTTTGTGCCGTCGTTCACACTCTCATCCTTGGCGCCGACCCCTCATCCAGCCAAAGCGGTCTCCAGCGTGATACTGAAACTCGTTGTCTGCCAACCTGCAACCAGCTACTTGCAACCTACAAAGAGCAAAATACTGCTGTGCGTTATTTTTTGACCCCCCCCATCCTTGCATTTTGCATCATTCTCATATCCAAGTCAACTGTTTTGGATGTACTGAATAAGTGGAAGACAAATGACGTGCCTGAAGTTGCAAAACGACTGGCAGACCAAAGAAAATCAGTGATGGAGGATGCTGAAGCCTCAGGAGAGTCGTTACAGCTAATCGATGGAGTACTTGCACAAGACCTCAGTGTACACGTGAGTAAAAATGCTGCAATGCTTCATTCCATGGGTAACCGTGGACGTGCGGCTGCTCACAAGCCTTTCACCTCCACTCGGAATGCTACTCGTCGTTTAGCATGGTGTGAAAAACATTTATCGTGGACCGTAGATCAATGGAAACGGGTCCTATGAACTGATGAATCCAGATACACGATCCATCAGTTTGATGGCCGTGTGTGGGTATGGCGGCAGCGGGGGGAACGCTATTTGCCAAAGTGTGAAGTTCCTACGGTCAAGTTTGGAGCTGACAGTGTACTCGTGTGGAGGTGTTTTTCGTGGTATGGTCCAGGTCCATTGGTTATCGTGGACAAACCTGTTAAACAGCACGTCTACCATGATATGCTGGACAATTATGCCCTACCAACTCTGTGCCAACACTATAGAAACGGGTCTTGTTGGTACCAGCAGAATAATGCACCGAGCCATAAAGCAAGTACTGTTATGCGTTGTTTGACGATAATTCCGTATCGTGTGTAGACTGGCCAGCTCAGAGCCCTGGTTTTAATCCCATAGAACACCTACGGGATGAATTTGAGAGCCGCGTAAAATGTTTGGAACCAAGACCTACTACTAAGCCACAGTTAGCGGCAACATTATACACTGAATGGAAGCGAATATCTATCGCTGTTTTCCAAAACCTTGGAGAAAGCATGCCTCGAAGAGTCAGTGCATACATTAAGACCAAAGGTATTTTCAGAATCACTTTAATGTAACAAAACAGAGGAGATGAGCAACATGGAATAGTTTCGAAGAAAAAAAGAGCAGGAATGATACAAACTAATAAAAGCGATGATATATACATTGAATGAATAATGACAAGTTTACAACGTGATGCAAACAAAGCAATGCTTGAGGAAGAACAAAATGATCACAGGTGGGGCACCGCAGTGCGAAAGATCATGAAAAAGTTAATGCAGAGTCTTAACTCACCGTGAGTTGTAACGGACTTGGTAAAACAGGGGTCACTGTCGACCACGCAGCGTAGAAGGAGCCTTTACGGCATGCGGAGATGGCAGACCAGTACTCCTGCTGTAAGCGGGAGAGGAGAATATTGCCGAAATGTCCAAGTAGGGCAGCACTGGCTTAAATGGAAAACGCAATGGGAGGTAGACTGCGGAGTTGCTGATAATACACGTAGATGACGTGTTTCACCAACACAAACACGTAAGAACATACTGGTGGAAGTAGCACAGATGGATGAGCACAGAGGAAAAGACGCTAGTATGCTGCAAAAGTGAGGGAGGACGCCAGATGTAGCAGAGGTAGTACTGTAACATCACAGACACTTGATCACAACACAAAACATTTATTTCTTTACACAAAAACATCAACTGGAATACACTCCGCGGTACAAACTGAACTTGTTGTCTTAGCCAAAGCTCGGCATGTCCTCCTCCTTCAATATCTCTCTCGCAACTATCCTCATCACTCACCGCACGCTCAAGTCATTAAATGTCAATGTATCCTTCCGCACTTTTCTGCGTGGAAGTCGTACTTTACAACCCCTCCTCACTCCAGAGGAACTTTTTCCAGTGGTAAAAAGTTCTTGTGATTTTACAATGCAATAGTCATAGTTCATATAATGAGTCATAATCCATTTACAAAGAGAAATATATGAGTTAATTTAAGAATCATCTTTACGTGTTTTCCAACAATTTCTATGTAGTATATATCACAACCAAAAAAAAAAAAAAAAAAAAAAAAATGTTTTCACTAGCAGACACATAGCATGATCAAGGTGGATCATCTAAAGTTGGAACTCTGCTCAGTCCATCTGCATTTTTGTGAATAGTTCCCGATCGATGAATTATAACAAAATCATATGCTTGTAAAGCAAGGGCCTATCTCATCAGACGAGCATTTGAACTTGCGTTGGTGCGTAACCAAACGAGAGGGTTATGATCAGTTTGTATGAGGAAATTTTGACCATCCAGGTAGCATTTCAGTTTCTGTACCGCAAATATAATGGCGGCACATTCTTTTTCACTGGTACTGTATGTCTTCTCTGCTGTCGAAAGTTTTCTGCTTAGATAGAGTACAGGATGTTCAGCGCCATCTTCTTGTTCTTGCGAGAGGACGACTCCCATTCCTTGATCTGAAGCATCAGTTTGTAGAATAAATCTACGTTCATAGTCAGGGGCATACAGAACAGGAAAACTAGATAAATATTTTTTTAGTTCCACAAAAGCTTTCTCACATTGTTCTGACCATATAATTTCCTCTTTACGATTTGTACCCTTCAAGATGTCTGTCAAGGGAGCTGCTATCGAAGAAAACATTGGAATATATCTGCTGTAATATCCCGCCAGGCCTAAGAAAGATTTTACTTGCGTCTTGTTCTTCGGCGTAGGAAAATTTTGTATGGCCTGAACCTTTCGTTCCGCTGGTTTTCGATATCCCTGTCCAACAAAATGACCCAAATACAAGACGTGATCTTGAGCAAACTTACATTTGGAAGGTTTTATGGTCAAAGAAACCCTCTGCAACCTCTGTAGCACTTCTTCAAGATGTATCAAATTATCCCCCAGTTTTCGGAAAAAATGGCAACATCATCTAGATATGGTACGGCAAACTCTTCGCAGACTCTCAAAAGTTCCGACATCATTTTGCTAAAGAAATAAGGTGCATTCTTAAGGCCAAATGGCATCTTTAAGGGCCGATACGTTCCAAAAGCAGTCACAAACGCTGCCAATCGTTGAGCTCTAGCACTTAATGGAATTTGCCAGTACCCTTTTGTTAAATCTAATACTGTAATATACTTTGCTCCAGAAACCTTTTCGACTCTTTCTTCTATATTAGGCAATGGATAGAACTGGGTCCTTGTCACTTCATTCAATCGCCTGTAGTCAATACATGGGCGTGGATCTCTTCCGGGTACTTCTACCAAAATCATGGGTGATGTATAGCCTGATTCACCAACTTCTATAATCTTATACTGCAGCAATTTGTCTATCTCGGCTTTAAGAATATTTATCTGCCTGGGCGACATTCTATAAGGCTTAACTCTTACAATAGCATTACTAGCTTGCTCGATATCATGTTCGACCAAATGAGTCTTCCCTGGAATATTAGAAAACATTTTCAAGTAATGGCATAATAGTTTTTTCAGATCCTGAATTTGTTGGCCACTTAGGCGCTCTCGAAGTTTACTGTTCTCCTCGATATCAGAGAAGTTAAATATATTGGGATTTTTTTCAACTTGCGGAAATTTAATATCTAAATCCATTTCACCATTTTCACAACCGGGCTATAAGTTCACAAATTCTGGTCGTTTATATTATGGTTTCAGCATGTTAATGTGATATACTTGATGCTTTACATTTTTACCTTCTAAGCTTACTACATAATTAGTCTCAGAAATTTTTTTCTCAATTTTCCCTGGTCCTTTCCACTGTTCCGCTAACTTATTTGGCCTGCAGGTAACAAAAACCAATACTAAATCTCCTTCTTGAAATTCACGTTTTACCGCATTTCTGTCATACCAATATTTTCTTTTCAATTGAGCCACTTCCATGTTTTCAATGGCAAGTTCTTGACATCTTTTCATCCTATTTATTAACTCAAATACATATTCAGTGACATAGTTTTATTCTTCAGGATGACCCATCCATTTTTCATACAATAGTGTCATTGGCGTCCTCAAATTTTTTCCATACACCAATTCAGCAGGCGTAAACCCTGTGCTTTCATGTGTCACAGTTCTCAAAGCAAACAGCGCCGCCGGTAACTGTTTCTCCCAATCCGGAGCAGACTGAAGACACAAAACTCTCAACATCCTTTTAATAGTTCAATGGAATCGTTCTACCGGATTACTTTGGGGATGATATACAGAACTATGGGTAACTTTTATTCCAAACCGCTCCAGAAATTCTAGTGTCAAAATGCTTACAAAACTGGCTCCTTGATCAGTTTGAATTTCTTTCGGAAATCCCATGCGGCTAAAAATATGTAACAAAGCGTCAACTACCGACTTGGATCCTATGTCTGGTACTGGTACTGCATCTGGATATTTGGACGATAAACACATAGCTGTAATTATGTACCTATTTCCGCTTGAAGTCTCGGGCAAAGGCCCACAGGCATCAACGTTGATTTTTGTAAAAATTTCAGGAATAATTGGAACTATTTTTAAAGGTGCTTTCTTTTTGTCCCCAGCTTTTCCAGCACGTTGGCATGAATCACAAGATTTTACAAATTCTTCAATGTCTTTATAACAGTTAGGCCAATAAAAATACTTCGCTAGTCTGTCTTTGGTTTTTGTCACTCCTAAATGCCCCGAAGTTCCCTCATGACACATGTTTTTTATTTGTTCTCTATATTGTTCTGGAACAACAATAAGATCTCCCTCTTCGCCAATCTTGTTGATCTTCTTCTTCACCAACATCCCATTTCTTAGTACAGCATAACCATTTGCCTTTTTAAAATCTGTTTTCTCTATTTCTTTGAGAATTTTTTTCAATTCCAAACTTTGCCGTTGATCTTCCATGAAACTTTTTCAATCCATTTTTACCAACTCTAACATGGCTTTATCTTCATCATGCCTCAATGGCAGAATTTCTTCTTCTAATTCATCTGATTCTTCGGAACCCACAGCCTCTCTTTCAAGGGCTTGTTTTTCTTTCTTCCCTGAATCATTCTTTACTAAATTTCTCTCTTCGTTGTTTCGTTTCTGTTTTTCTTGATACTGAGTAATCACAACATTTACCTGTTCTGAATTAAGTAGCCACTCCATATCAATTTTTTTAACAAAGCGGCAGTCTTATTTCCAAGTAAATATCTACCTTGATCTAGCGACTTTCTAATCACTGCAGCCTTAGTTACAACATGACCTAATTCACATTCTAGTTCAACTTCTGCCAATGGTAAACAAACCTTTTGTTCATCCAGAAGATGCTGTACCAACACATGTTCTCCAGTAAACTCACCTGGCGACACATACTCTTGACAAATGATATCAACTGATGAACCTGTATCCCGGAGAACAGGCATGGTAACTCCATTTATTTTTCCTTCAAAGGTATAGGGTGCCAAGAGATCCCCTTCAGTTTCCTCTCTGATTCTATTTACGCTTCCTGAGTTCTGTGATTTTAGCTTAGGACACTGAGGTCGAATGTGATCATAAGATGCACACTCGTAACATTGAATCTTCCGTCTGCGATCATACTTTTCTTCATTCTGAGATACATTCCGTTTTGACCACCGTTGTCCTACATCTGACTTAACATAATTTTTGTTATAAAATCCATTTTTCATAAAATTTCCCCGATCATAGTTATCTCTAGTTTTTTTCTTACTGCCTTGCATTTTCTTAGAAGCACAAAATTCATTCGACGAATTTTTCATGATTCCTCCTCTTACACTTTCATAATTGTCCACCATATCAGCCAAATCTGAAGGTGAGACAATATTTGACCATTTATCAATAAAATGCTCCCTTATTTCCATAGGCACTCTCCGCTTCAATTGATCTGTGATCATTAATTTTTTTAGCCCTTTAAAATCGCCTATTTTAGGTCCTGAAATCCATTCATTAAAATAATTTTCTAACTCGAATGCGAAATCTCTCCAGGTCTTCTCTGATGAACGCATGTGTGGTACAAATTTCAATCTAAATTTCTCTGGACTTAACTTATATCTTTTAAGAAGTAACCTCTTAACATATTCATAGTTTTTAGCATCTTCCACATTTTCTCTGGCAATCAATTGTGATATTTCGTAGGGCAAAAGTCCTATCAAATTCGTGACCCAATCTTCCCTTTTTATTTCTGCTTGTTGTGCTTGCCTTTCAAATAAAACTAAGTAAATACTTATATCACTGTCTTTTGGGTCAAATGTTTTCATCAAATGACGAAGTTCTAATCTCGGTTTTTGAGAATTTCCATTTTGCTCCAAACTACCTCCCAGCGACTGACGTCCATCTTCTATTCTGAGTTTTTCAAGCTCAAATTCCATTTGTCTTTCTGTTTCTCTACGCTCTTTTATACCTGCCAAAAGGTTCTTTCACGAAATCCTCTTCATAGCCTTCAAAGTTGACAATTTTATTTTTTAATTCCAGAATTTTGAGATTTGGCATAACTTCTATACCCAATTCTGCCGCCAACTGCAGAAGTTCTTCTTTTCGAGCTCTTCCTAAGAAAGCCATTTCAACAAGCTCCACGTGCACCAAATGTTTATTTATTATCGTATATGTGTATACGTTCACAGAAATTGTTTAGAACAATATTTTACATTTACCTATAATCTAGGTTCAAACAGTTGATCTGACTGTACTATTTCTTGACAGAAATTATTTCCTTCTATTTTATTCCGTGCCCGGAAACTTCTAAAAAACTTGCTTTGATATTTCATTCCTTTAGATAATTCTCTAAAAACAACAACAAAACAGTACTTACATAAACATCTAATGTGGTGTAAATCCGATACGGAACAACTAATTTCGAAAAAACAAACAACAATCACAATCCTTTGTTCTTTCCAACACAAAGAGGGAAAAATATCCCTGTCGCGTTGGTTCTTTCGCACGCTTGAAGAACTTTCAACTCATCGATTCTCACTGTCATAAAAAACGCCGCTGAAGTTGCTCAATCCCGTCTAAACAGCGCCTTCACTTCCTGTCTTTCGTAGTTCGAATCTCACAGGTGCCTCCAATTCTATCTTTCGTCTGTAACATCACAGACACTTGATCACTACACAAAACATTTATTTCTTTACACAAAAACATCAACTGGAATACACTCCGCGGTACAAACTGAACTTGTTGTCTTAGCCAAAGCTCGGCATGTCCTACTCCTTCAATATCTCTCACGCAACTCCTCACATCACTCACTTCTATCTTTGGTCTGTAACATCACAGACACTCGATCACAACACAAAACCTTTATTACTTTACACAAAAACATAAACTGGAATACACTCCGCGGTACAAACTGAACTTGTTGTCTTAGCCAAAGCTCGGCATGTCCTACTCCTTCAATATCTCTCACGCTACTCCTCACATCACTCACTTCTATCTTTGGTCTGTAACATCACAGACACTCGATCACAACACAAAACATTTATTACTTTACACAAAAACATCAACTGGGATACACTCCGCGGTACAAACTGAACTTGATGTCTTAGCCAAAGCTCGGCATGTCCTACTCCTTCAATATCTCTCACGCAACTCCTCACATCACTCACTTCTATCTTTGGTCTGTAACATCACAGACACTCGATCACAACACAAAACATTTATTTCTTTACACAAAAACATCAACTGGAATACACTCCGCGGTACAAACTGAACTTGTTGTCTTAGCCAAAACTCGGCATGTCCTCCTCCTTCAATATCTCGCCCGCAACTCTCCTCATCACTCACCACACGCTCAAGTCATTAAATGTCAATGTATCCTTCCGCACTTTTGTGCGTGGAAGTCGTACTTTACAGTACCACACGGTAGTAAAGGTAGAAATGTGGAATATCCGCCTCCGGCGCGCAAAAGGAGCAAAGAGGGGAAGAGAGAAGTGTCATGAGGTGAGAAGGAATGGAACGGGGAGCCGGTTACGAAGGAAAGGCCAGTGGGTATTAAGTTCAAGCGGGGAAGAAAGAGGGAGCGGGCAGCAGCCCAGACAGTAGAAACAATAGGAGGAGGGACACCGTAGATAGGGAGAGGTGAAGGGGAAGCAGAGGAGAAGAGAAACTGATAGAAGGATTTAGTACAGAACGAGAACAGAGGAAGAGACAGGTCAGAGACACGCATAAAGAAGGAGAGTAGTCGCGGAGCAGAAAGTACAGCGACAAGACCAAGAGGAGTAGCGAGATCAGGAAACTGAGAAACGATAGCAGAGCAGAGAGAGTAGCAGACGTAACGAGCTGAAGGAGAGTAGAGAATAGCAGGCGGAAGGCTAAGAAAGGAGCGCCAGGAGAGGTCTGGGTTAGTAAGGTCGGAGACCGTTACTACCCCAGCACGAAGCCAGGAGAAAAACGCGAAGCAGGGAAGATAAGGGGGACTAAGTAGCGAGAAGAAAAAGAGAGGTTCAGAGAGATGGTCGAGAGTAGAAGTGGGAGAGGAGAGAACGCAGGAAAGTGATTGCCTCAAAATAGGCAGCAGGTAGTTCGGATGGAAGAGAAGGAAAGCAATCCATTAGTACGCCAGGAGAAAGAAAAATGAGGTCTGTGGTGGGAAGTGAGAACGTCGCGCACAATGACGGCCGACGGAACAGGAGCGGTGAAAAGACGGGGGAACATGCCGATGCGGCTGTCTCGACAGTAGAGCTGAACATCAATGAGCCCAATTCCACCACGAGCTGAAGGAAAACAGAGCCTGGTGATAGCGACCCAGTGATGATCGGACCACACTACACGGGTGAGGCAACTGGTTATTTCTTGGAGGCAGTAAAGTGGAGGAGATGAGGTAATCCAGGAGTACTGACACAGAGAAATAAGATAAGGTTGGCTCGTTGATAAAACGACGTGAAGAATTGGACACGGCGTCAATAGGCAGCTGCTCGAATGAGACGTCGACAAAGCGCACTACGGCTGGCTGTTCAAGAAGAATGCGGTGACCCGAGAAACACCCCGAGGAAGCGGTGAGCCAACGAGGACCAGGTTGCCACCCCCCACCCCCACGGGGTGTCTGTACGAACAGACCACGCACCGAATCACAGTCCAGTGCATTTGGCGGCATTAAGTTATGCAGCAGAGTAAGAAGCATAGGTATCGAACAGATGACGGAGCTGAGAGAACTGAGAATCAGCACGGATGCACACGGTGATATCATCAGCTTTAGCGGTGCGGGAGATAGAGTGGTGCCGAGTGCTTGCAACTGGTGGTGGTAAAAATGTCTGGCGAGAGAGCTCCACGGAGGGCAGGAACGGCTCCACTGCGATGGCGAAGAGTTGCCCTTATAACGGGCAGCCTTGTCGTACACCACGGCAGAAGGGGATGAACGCAGTGAGAAAGTATGCCGTCTTAACGCGGAAAACGGTGCCCCGGTAGAGAGAGAGAAGGAGAGAAACAAAGAAGGGAGGAAAACCAAAGCTGAGAAGAGTGTTAGAAAGATAAGTATGGGAAATATTATCAAAAGCAGAGCGAAGATCAAGAGAGAAAAGGGCAAAAGGCCCAGAACATGCATTAGCAAGGTGAAGAAGGTCGCGGAGAAGCAGAACATTATAACAGATAGAACGGCCGGGAACGGTGTAAGTCTGATTAGGAGAAAGAATGCACGGGAGAATAGAGTTAAGCCGGATGGGAGAGAAATTTAGTATAGAGTTTGTAGTCTAGGTTAAGGAGGGAGATAGGACGCCAATTCCCGAAGTCAAGAGTGTCTCTTTTCTTGGGAAAAAGAACAATATGTGAACCTGTGAAAATCCTCGGGAGAGTAGAACAGTGAAAATCAGCAGTTAGAGCACAGGGGAGAAAAGGCAAGAGCGCGGAGAAGAAAGTACGGTAGAAGAGCAAAGGGAGGCCACCAGGACCCGTAATAGCGTCAGGGTTAAGAGAAGAAAAAGAATCGAAGAGCTCACAACAAGTAGGAGATAAAAGAAGAGAAGCAGAAAGATGAGGGTGGACCTGAGGTACATTGGAGAGAAGATGAGCAGAAGGAGAGGAGGAAGGATAAGGAGTTTCACAGAATTTATCGGCGAAAACCCGGCGTACCTGAGAGCAACTAACATCTACACCGGAGGTGATGGTGCCAGACGGAAGACGAAGATGACGGAGCGATGTAGAGGTACCTAGATCTGACTCCATAAATGTAAAGTCGTATGAGCAATCCGCTGGGTTGAGATTTTGTAGACGAATGCTGATGAGGGCATGCTGGTGCGAGTGGTTCCAGTAGCGCCTTGAGCTCAGCTTGGTATACAGGGAAGAGCGGAAGAGCCAAAGTGATGAGGGATAGCATCTGTCAAGCATGATCGAGTTGCATCAATCGAAGGATCTTCGCTGTAAAAGATAGCTGGCGGATGTGGATAATGAGCTGTTGTTTGGTCTCCAACCAATACAAAAGAGCACAGGGAGCAGACAGCAGTCTCTCCCGACGGGAATCGAGGAAGGAATGGATGGAAGAACAGAACTCGGAATTACCAAGCAGGGGAGTATCAAAGGTCAATGGGCGGACAGTTCGAGAAGGAAGCGACGCAGTGGTCGGAGGACTCTGTGGTGTGATGGAGATAATCTGTCACTGCCGGAAGGAGCGATGGCGAAGCATAATAGCGATCGGTCAGGGGAGCTCGCGTCCCAGACGAACGCCAGGTGTGGGAGGTGTCCTCAGGATGAAGATGCCGGTGGACGTCAACTAGAGAACAATCCGAGAAAAAATCTTGGATTAGGGCGACTAGGTCTGTGCGGCGCTCATGAGACACTGGCAGGCGATCAGGAGACGGGTTAAGAGTGCAGTTGAAATCACCGCCGAGAAGCACCCGATCAGAGGAACGAACCTGAGAGAGGGCTTCCCGGAGGCTCGTGAACAGCAGCGATAGGCGCGTAGAGGAACATGGTACGTATGTTTTGAAGACATGAAAACGAATTCCAGCCAGAGTGAAAGAGATTTGCTGTAGAAGATCTCGGCAGAGATTGCCGACGAGAGGGAAGACAGGGTGGTTCGAAACTGATGACGAACACCAATAGCGAGACCACCGTGCACAGAGTAACAGAAAGCATGGTGAAAGGTGAAGTCCCGAGTGCGCCATCTATGAAAAAGTGTCGAGGAGTGGCTTTTCGTCTCTTACAGAAGGAGTAAGTCGGCACCAAGGTGCGAGAGATCTTCCAGAACGAGAGCGTTAACGAGTGGGTAAGCATACCCCCTACAATTCAGAGTGGCGACCTTGAATGGGTAAGTCCGACGTCGGATGAAGTGCAGCTGTGGAAGCTTTCTGGAATGTGCTGAGGTGATTGATGACGCCATGAGGCCACAAGACGTAGTCGGGTTGCTTGGCATTATGCCGGAGGAATTTGAGGATCGAGGTTGCTTGGTTAAAGACCTCGGGAAGAACTTCTTCAAACTGTTGTAAAACGCTCCCGATTTGCTTTATGAGTAAGAAACTCGTAAATAACTTCAAAGGAGACAGGTTCTGAAGGAAGACAGGCATTGGTAAGCAGAGTCGAGAAATCTTCAAACGTCGGCAGAGGACCCTTTGACTTTGAAAAGGAAGAGCTAGAAAGTGACAGAGGAGACTTGGATCTTGCTAGACGGGTGGAACGATGTGGGTGGGCAGTCGGAGAAGGTGACTTCTTCTTTTTCCTCCGGGTCTCCGTACTGGTAGTAGAGCGACGTTCACCGTGGATCGTTGACACACGAGATGTGGAATCAGAGGAAAGGTCCACCTCATCGCCGGGGGCCAAAGTGGCGACAGTGAATGAAGCTTGAAGATCATCCGGGATGTCGTCTGATGGAGAAAGAACACCGGAAGGTCCGGAGGAGTCAAGCCCAGGAAAATCCGACAAAGTGGAGAAAGCGACATCGGAAGACGCGTGCTGGTCGAAGGCTTTAATCAGATTTTCGGCAGAACTGGGTCCAGGAGATGCAGACGCAGGAGGAGGCATGGCAGAAGAAACGAAGGAAGAGGTAGAACGCTGCCTTGGAGCTGCAGGAGACAGTGGCTCTGCATGGGGGCAATGAGTCTGCTGATGCCCGTAAGCCTTGCAGCGTGAGCAATGAGCAAAAGTGAGGAGCTCAATCTGGCGGCGCTCGTAACCGCAACGAGCATCGAGGACCCGAGAACACTTTATGAGATGCTCTTCCGACGGGAAGATGATGCGAGCAGTTCTACGGAAGCCACAGATATGTTTATCATCGGGGTCAGAGGGGTTAAGAGGAGAGAGTCTTTACTGGGCCGACTATTCAGCCGCATCGACTAAGTGCAGCACACAGCATATCATCAGAGATATCCGGTAGTGCCGGATGTAGAGGGACCAGAACAGGTGGCTGGGTGATGGATTCGGCTAAGAGGTGACGAATGCCAATTGATAGGTCCCGAGACAAGACAAGCCCAGCATATTTTTTGTTCGAAAAATAAACAATCACAGTTCGTGGCTTTTGGGGAGGTGGGTGATGGCACCAGAATGAAGCATCTTCTTGAGAGCAGAGCTGTACTGCTTCAAACGAGTGTTGGGCAGCGCATCAAAACAAACCCCCAACTCGAGGTTTGAATGAAGACTTGACCAGCAGGATAGTTCTCGGGAATGTCTAATAAGATGGTGTCACCGTTGAAAATAACGTAAGAATCCATAGGGGGCAGACGAGACGAGGAGGAAGCCGGTGGAATACCAGCGGCAGCCGCATAATACGTGCGTGCAGAAGCGCCTCCTCTGGAAGGCATTGACACAGCCTGAGACAATGTACTGGAAGCAGAGGCAATGGAAACTGTAGAGGGTAGGTTGGCGACGCCTTCAGAGACGTTCATGAATACATCATCGCCAGCCAAGGCCAGGGACGTCACATCCACGTTCTCAATGGAAGAGTCGGAGACCTTGGCAGGAAAAGAAGTGCAGATGACAGGAGGAAATTTAAGAGGCTCTTCACTAGCAAGCAAAGATGATTTGTTGGCTACGACTGACTTTGAGGAGGCGACACGAGGAGCTGCAGCGATGAGGACGGGAACAGCGCTCTCATCGGCAGATGCCATAATCAATGACAAGGGTTAACGAAGAAAAACGACCAGCACGGTGTGGAAATTAAAACACTGATAATAAAACAAAATAAGCACTGACCAACTCGTGAGGAATCTTAAACGAAAGCACAGACCTTTAACTTTGTCACGCACACAGAAGAGCAATAATGGGACACACAAAACTCGTACGTATAGCACTCAAACATGGAGCTCGTGAAGACACGTGTAGGCCAAAAGTGGACCGACACCGTACTAATGCATGTCAATAAATGCTATGTTGTGTGTCTCTTCTAGGTTTCCGGTGGTTTGTGTCAACATAGTGTACATCTACCCTTGCAAAAGCAGTAGTGTATAGCATATCCACCAAGAATCAAGAAAATAAGGTCATTTCTTGATACATATGTAGCGCAAAAAGAAGCTTTAAAATTTGATTACTCGAACACAAAGGTAACCGGCTTAAAAAACTAAACAGGATATCTCTAATTGACATTTGCTTTCCAAAATCAAGCTACCCCAAAGCGGGAAGATTAAATAATATTAATTCACCAAAAAAAACATGGAAGACGATTCTACTAGCTGAAGCAATTATGATCGAAAAACCGTACAACCTAAACTGTAACTATAATAGCCCAGCTAGTTTGCCTTTTACTTGAAAGGACCTGATTAATATTGAAGGTATCGTCAAAGAGTGAAAATGGAGAAAACGAGAAAATATCCAGGAACACTTGACCTATGAGAATGAAATTACATCCGATAGATGCCGTCAGACTAAACCTGATGACAAGTACACGTGTCCCTAATGTGCACACGCACACGCACACCGACTGAGATGAGATTACATCGATGTCAATTCAGTTGTAATACTTCTGCTGAGGATGTTGGTCTATTTCCCGAGTGAAACGCGTGCAAAGTTTCAGACCTCGGACTGGAATAGAAGAGGGCGAGCTCAAGTATCACCCGGTGAATCTTTTAGTTACAAATTTAATGACTCATCATTGTAACATACTCATTATTGCTAACTTTCAGTTAGATATATTTCATTTTTATTTTGCAATGTGCAGTCTTCATAATTTAAAGTCCAACGCAGTATACCTTCAAGATTGTGTCGGCATTACGTTCAGAATTGTTCTGAGATAATGTTAACATTCAGTCAGTGCTGGGCAACATATTAGTACGTGAGTAAAAACCTAGTGCAAGAGCACTCAAGGCCGAACCTTTATTTTCCTGGGTGAGATGATAACAACAATATAATCTTCTAGGACAACATACCAACGAGGTAGGAACTTTGAACATGCTGAACTCTTGAAATATCTGTCATTCAGTTTTAATATGTAAGATAATATTTTAGTATAACTGTATAATTGAGCTCCTCTCAACAATTAGCACTTAATAACATGTAGAACAGAAGTTTGCGTAACGTTAGTTACTAATAGTGTGAGTGTGTGTTTGGGTTATACAAAATTCCGCATTGTAAATTGAGTGCGATTTAATTTCCATCGTCATCTATTCCAACACTTCTCAAGAATGTCTTCTTTGTAAACTGGTTTTATGTACCCTTTCAATTCGAACCGAATGCTTTATTCTAATTTGATATGACTTTAAAATACAAGGAAGGATATATGCAAATTTTCTGGTGAAACAAGCACGACATCAGGGCTCGAATGAAAGAAAGATAACGTAAAATGTAGCTATAATCAACCATTTTTATTTGAGGGGAGCGATTAGTTCTACCATAAGCACTCTAAGGAACCGGCGACTACTTATCTCCCTGGAATTAGTCGCCCCTTTTTAATCTGGAGCTACTACTTCCAAGGAGAGAAAGAGCCAGTGCAGTAAGACAAATAAACCAACCCTGCCTCACCTGGAACTCTAACCCAAGCCCTGTTAGTCAGAATCCTACACTTCTGACTACTCAGTCACCACAGCGACAAATGTTTGTTTGTATATGAAGTCTGACAAATAAGGCTTTTGTTACACGCAATGAAGTTCGATGCAAAAATATCTTCAGTCGATGGTTTAAAAGTTGAGGTGCGGTTACTATTGGAAATATGAACTTGGCAATCCTAGCGAGAATATGTGCATCATTTTTTTTTTTTTTTTTGATTGGAGGTTTAACGACCACCGTGAGCAACTCAATGGGTTATAAGCAGTCGCCCGTCCCTAATTTAGGGTCATTGGTTCCAGGGATGGGAGAGAGCCAGTGCCGTAAGACAAACAACATCCATGCCTGACCGGGATTTGAACCCGGACCCCTTACGGACGAATGATCAGAGGCCAACGCCTTAGACCACTGCGCCACCGGGGCTGCTCAATTTTAGTGGAAACCTTATGCAGTGTGTTTGCGGTGAAGAAATTTATCCCACACAATATTAATTATTTTCCAGTTCCACATTTTAAAAGCTAGGATATTGTCACAAATTGAAAAGGCCACTTCCGCACTAAAGTAGAACTACTCTCGATCAGTAGTAGAAAGTATGCCCACGTTTTTGCAGAAATGACCAGTATCTGATGGAAAAGGAAGTTGTTGTTTTTTATTTTGATTGGAGGATTTGTTTTTATTAAAAAATGATATATTGGACCTGGTGGTACAAAGCCATACAAGCAGACATAAACAGGAGACAGAAATTACGCAGCAACAAGTACAAATCATAGGTATTTGACAGCATGACAAATGATCAATTTACACAGATAGAGATAGTAATGATCATGAAACACATTGTGAACAAGTATACATCAAACTTGGATTTTACAGTAAGCTAAATGACCAATGTACACAAATAACCAGTTTTGGTCAAGTAACATATTGAGAGCCAGTGCCGAAAAACAAACATAAACGCCTCACTGGTATTCGAACCCGGATCCCTTTCGGACGAATGATCAGAAGCAATTGCGCAGACCATTGCGCCACCGGAGTGGCAAAGTTTTTCAATCGACGTTTTAGAAAAGGAGATAAAGTTTCAAACACTAAGATGCACTTTCCCCACCTACCGTTGGAATTGTACATCATGGCTGATTAGAAAATAGAATAAAATAGTTCCCTTAGTGAAAGTTATTCGTCACCGAAAACGTTTTCAAATCGGACTTTTAGGAGCGTAGACAATAAGGTACAGAAAATATACTTCTCAATTCCTTAGAAAGAAAGTTGTGCATCATTTAAAGTAGGCTTTCATAGGGAATGAATCGAAATAACATTCATAGCGAAGGTATCATGTAAAAAAAGTTGTAATGTTTTCAATCGGATCTTTATAAGCGTTCCGGAATCAGAAGTGCATTTTTATTACTGGGTATTATGCACATCTCGTTGTTATGCTGCCTCACGGTGCTATACAGTAGCGAACAAAAGTATTTGGCGAAACACTTTTTCGACCATATTTTTTTCTGCTGGACCGAATCGGGTCATTTTGGGATATGATATGTGTTGATTCGTGGGTTACAATGCCGCGTAGTTGGTATTTCGCTCAGAGCGAATTTGTCTTTCGAAATGGGCCATATTCAAGAGTCGCCAATTGTTACCCATTTGTTTGCTGCATGTATTAATGTTTTTCTTGCGATTTTTGTGGGTTTTGTGATGTGTACTGTGATAGTAAGTCAATCTTAGGTTTTCAGAAATGGGTAAAAAGGCGGAGATCCCGGTTGGAGCTCGCCAGGCGGCCGTGAACATGATGGAATCCAGAATGCGCGTCACCGACATTCCGAGGGCACTGAAGATCCGACACCAGTCCATTTCAGCTATCCTGAAACGTTGTAAGAAGACTGGAACCGTCGAGAACAGTCCGCGATGTGGTAGGCCTCGTTCCACTACGTTCGTCATAATAGACGCATCCTCCGTCAATCTTGTGCTGATCCCACCTTGACTGCTGTGGACATCACCACCGAATTCCGCAACAGCGACGACCTGAACGTCAGCCGAATGACCATATCCCGTCGTCTCATTGCTGGTGGATTGAATGGATGACGCCCCGCCAAGAAACCACTCATCGAAGTCAAGAATTGACGAGCCAGAGTCGCGTTCGCGCGCAGTCATCGACACTGGACCGCGGCGGACTGGAGTAAGGTGCAGGTCACTAAAGAGAGCAAGTTCAACTTGTGCGGAAGTGATGGCATCCGATACGTACGACGTCCGTGTGGCCAGAGATTCAATCCCCAGTTCATTCAGCTAACTGTCAAGCACGGAGGAGGATCGCTCATGGTTTACGGAGTCTTCTCTCGCAATGGAATGGGCCCAATCATCAAGATTGACGGAATTATGACCAGCCAGAGCTACAGAAACATGCTCATCAACGATGCCTTCCCATGGGCAAACCAGAACATGCCACCCGGATGGATCATGCAGCAAGACAACGACCCGAAGCACACCTCCAGAGTAGCGAAGGCAGCCTTCCAGCAGCAACAGGTCACACTTATAGACTGGCCAAGCCAATCTTCAGACCTCAACCCCATCGAGCACATGTAGGAGGAGCTGGAGAGACGATGTGAGAAGAAAACCTGCCGAAATAGAGCCCAGAAGTTCGACCAGCTGCCTGCAGAATGGGCGCGAATTCCGCAGGTCACCGTCGAGAAGCTAGTGGACTCGATGCCGGCCCTTGTGCAGCTGTTATTAAGTCTCGTGGTTATCCCACTAAGTATTACTTATTGTTTTGTCGTTTTCTCGTACTTGTTTTCTGTTATCGTTGCATTAAATGAATGTGATATACACCTACTTTGTTGGTCAGTTTGTATGATCTTTGCGATTAAGCTCGGTACCTGATCTGTGTTAAGGTTTCCAATCCATCTGCATATGGGTCATGTTTACAACTGAATAACACATATCATATTCCAAAATGACACTATTTGGTCCAGCAGAAAAAGAATTATGGTCGAAAAAGTGTTTCGCCAAATACTTTTGTTCGCTACTGTAGGTCATATCGTTGATAAAAAGGTTCAGGTGTCTATTATTCTACCGTCACTTGTCGTATGACGCGTTTCTGCACTTTTTTAAACAAAAAAGCATTTGGTTTTCAGTTCCAAAAACACTATTTTACATTTAATTAGAGACAAGATTGAGGGGGGATTGTGGCAGCAGTTTCGTTTGATTTCTTTTTTCCAATTGTACACGAAAATGTTTCCTTCTTGGAAGTATTGTGGATTTTAACACATTTTTAGAAAGATTTTACAGCAATAAAATTAATGTTTAAAATAAATTTCTTTCTTTCTTAAATGTTCTACCTGATAGCCCTTTCTCTGGACTGTGAACCTACAATTAGATTTCCAAACCAAAAGGGATTTCCTTAAATTTGGAAGTGGGTTTTCATTCCACTTCTTTTCCACTGATTTCCATAGTCTAATTATTGTTTTTGACCTGCATTTAGAAAGAGCTCTTTTTAGCAACCCGAAGGCACAATAGTCCATTGGTGACACATCCCCAGTTGGAAACGGGTCAACAATTTCGGATCTGGACCCGATATATATGTACATTATATTGGCAAAAGTCACCAGACACCCCTTCGAAAGCAAATGAACGGATCCGCTGCGTTGTTAAGATGCGCGGTATAGATGCAAATGGTATAAAAACAAGCATGCAGTTAACCGCGATCATATCGCACTGTGAGGTTGAGTGAAAATGTCCAAGCCAACTGTTTTGGATGTACTGAATAAGTGGAAGATACATGGCGTGCCTGAAGCAGGAAAACGTACCTGCAGACCAAAGAAAATCAATGATAGAGGACGTCGAAGCCTCAGGAGAGTCGTTACAGCTAATCGACGGAGTACTGCACAGGACCTCAGTTTATAGGTGAGTGAAAATGCTAGAACCTCGGTATGTACACGTACCGTTCGCAGAGAACTTTATTGCATGGGTTACCGTGATCGTGCGGCTGCTCATCAGCCTTTCATCTTCACTAGGAATGCTACTCGTCGTTTAGCATGGTGTCAAGAACATTTATCGTGGACCGTAGATAAATTAAAACGGGTCCTATGGACTGATGAATCCAGATACACGATCCATCAGCCTGATGGCCGTGTATTGGTATGGCGGCAGCCGGGGAAAGCTATTTACCTCAGTGTGCTGTTCCTACGGTCAAGTTTAGATTTGGCAGTGTACTCGTGTGGGAGTGTTTTTCGTTGCATGGTCTCGGCCCATTGGTTATGGGAGACAAACCTGTTAACCAGCACGTTCACTTGTGTATTCTGGACAATTATGCCTTATCAACTCTGTGGCAATACTATGGAACCGAGCTTTGTTGGTACCAGCAGGATAATGCGCCGAGCCATAAAGCAAGGACTGTCACGGCGTGGTTTGATGGTAATTCCGTATCGTGTGTGGACTGGCCAGCAAAGAGCCCTAATCTTAATCCCATAGAGCACTTATGGGATGTTTTTTTTTGTTATTTGTTATTGGAGGTTTAACGACCACCCTGAGCAACTCAATGGGCTATAAGCAGGCGCCCGTCCCTAATTTAGGGTCACTGGTTCCAGGGAAGGGAGAGAGCCAGTGCCGTAAGACAAACACAACATCCATGCCTCACCGGGATTCGAACCCGGACCCCTTTTGGACGAATGATCAGAGGTCATCGCCTTAGACCACTGCGCCACCGGGGCGGCAACTATGGGATGAATTAGGGCGCCGCATAAGAAGTTTAGAACCAAGGCCTACTACTAAGCAACAGTTAACGGCAGCATTATGTACTGAATTGAAGCTCATACCTATCGCTGTGTTCCAAAACCTTGTCGAAAGCATGTATCGAAGTGTCACTGCATGCATTAAGGCCAAAGTTGGACCGACACCGTACTAATGTATGTCAATGTTGTATTTATCTTCTAGGTGTTCGGGGACTTTTGTCAATATAGTGTATATATATATTCATATAAACGTAATATATATATTCATCCCAATAACTGCTTGCTATTTAATTAGTGAAATCATTTTTTACGCTTTCCAATCGTAGTTTGAAGAAGCGTATATGCTCCAACTTTGTCCGTCCGTCCGTCCGTCTGTCCGTCCGCACGATAACTCGCGTAAAAAATTATTCGATTTCTATGAAATTTTAGTATGTGGTAGGGAAACACCTGGGGGACGAACCCTATTGAAAATGGGGTTAATGGGGTTAAAGGTCACGAAATAAGAACGGCATTCATTTCATTGCCCTTATACGTAATTACTTGCGTAAATATGGTTCGATTTCAGTGAAATTTTGGTATGTGGTAAGGGACCACATAAGGACGAACCCTATTAAAAATGGGCGAACTGGGATCAAAGTTAACGACATAGGAGCGGGATCCATTCAATTGCCCTTATGCGTCATAACTTGCGTAAATATGGTTCGATTTCGGTGAAATTTCAGTATATGATAGGAGATCGCATGGGAACGAACCCTGTTGAAAATAAGTGAAACGTGGTCAAAGGTAAGGACATCGGAGCGGGATCCATTCCGTTGCCCTTATGCGCCATAACTTGTAAAAATGGTTCGATTTCGATGAAAATTTAGTATATGATAGGGGATCATCTGGGGACGAACCCTGTTGAAAATGGGTGAAACGGGGTCAAAATTAAGGACATCGGAGCGGGATCCATTCCGTTGCCCTTATGCGCCATAACTTGTAAAAATGGTTATATTTCAATGAAATTTCAGTATGTGATAAGGGATCACCTGAGGACGAACCCTGGGAAAGGAAAAATGGGTGAAATAGGGTCAACGGTCAGGACATCGGAGCGGGATCCATTCCGTTGCCCTTATGCGACATAACTTGTAAAAATGGTTCGATTGCGATGAAATTTCAGTTTATGATAGGGGATCACCTGGGGACGAACCCTTTTGAAAATGGGTGAAATAGGGTCAAAGGTCGTTCAGGACAGCGGAACGGGATCCATTCCATTGCTCTGCGCCATAACTTGAGAAAAAATGCTTCGAATTCGATGAAATGTCAGTATATGATAGGGGATCAACTGGGGACGAACCCAATCGAAAATGGGTGAAATGGGGTCAAAGGTCAGGACATCGGAGCTGGATCCATTCCAATGTCCTTATGCGCCATAACTCGAGTAAAAATGTTTCGATTTCGATGAAATGTCAGTATCTGATAGGGGATCAACTGGGGGCGAACCCTATTGAAAATGAGTGAAATGGGGACAAAGGTCTGGACATAGGAGCGGGATTTATTCCATTGTCCTTGTGCGTCATAACTTACGTAAAGATGCTTCGATTACGACAAAACGTTTTCGTGTTGTTCCGGAGGTATACTGAACCAATTCTGTTTAATATCATCGAAATGGGGTCAAAGGTCAGGGCACAGGAGCGAGATTTATTTTACAGCCATTATACTCATAACGTGAGTAATGATTTCTGGTATGTTGGAAAACGTATTATAATTAATGCATTGCATGATTTTACTAACTTGTTTAATAATAAAATTTGGTTACTTGCTAAATTTTAGTGCCGTTTTTAGTGTCACTTATTTTGGGTAATCCAGAAGTAATGGCTGACTACGACTGTGACCATGGAGTATAATACAAATGGGAATCATTATTTACCATTACACAAGTGTGTTTATTAAATGTATTTAGATTGTTCACTCTTTCCACGCTTTGATGGAGGTGCGCATACTTTCATATGGTCCGTTAGATTTTATGTTCCATAATCTTTTATTACACCGTCGACATCTTTCTTTGTAATTATACACTTTCCACAGTTTGAACAACAAGCAAGACCAAACAATACAGAATTATTCACCGGTTCCTTAATGAGTCGAAACGATTTCCAGCATTCACTCTTCCCCTTGGGGTTATCAACAAGCACGTATCACTAGTACTAAGCACGTATTTGTTGGCCTCGACGCCTATCTCAACCTCCTTAATATTAAGCCCATCCATGTTAACAAAGAAAGAGTTCATTTCGTCATGACATGTCATTGGAACGGGATGTTAGCTCATCAATCGGAAACCTCTGAATGCTCAATGTAAAAGATGCGATGTGAAAAGTAAATCTTAGTTATACAGTGAACTTCGCACGGATAGAGTGAATCAGCTGAGAAGCAGGAGAATGGCGTTTGCCTGTGCCTTGCCTGGACAACCGCACTGTAAAAGAACGCAAAGGAAGTATCTTTTTACGATATGGTGTCAGTGTATCTGACGTCGGTCGGTAGAAATCTTCGTTGCTTTAAGAAAGAGACTACAATATTTTTGCATGGCAAATCATTATTTACTCCGTGGGCACCAGTAACGACTACAGAATTCCACAACGCGCATTTTTCTTTGGAATATATTTTTCTCTTTTCAAAAATAAAAAGGGAATAAAACCTGATCAAAATCCGGCCAGGAACACCTTGACCCGACCCGTTGGACCCGCAAGAAAATGTCGACCCGTTGACCCGTGACCCGTTTCCATCTCTGGACACATCAGGGGACTTTGAAGAAATGTGAGTAAAATGAATAAATTTTATACCCGTCTCTTTTTCCATTTTTTCAAGAAAGAGAATGGTAGATTTAAATGTATGACTGGTAGCCTTATCGTATTGGAGGTCTATTCTTTAAAGGCTTTGTGGATAAATGAATGTTATGTCCGTATGTCGTTTTTAAACAAGGGTGTTAAAACGTTATTTTGGTGATATGTAGAATTGATTTGAACATTCTTTTCGACTTTTTTTAACTTTAATCTTTCATTGTACGAGAAACCAGCAAAAATCATAAATGTTTTGCTTAAACTTTTTTGCATTCTTTTAATCAAGTTCGTCAGCTTTTTTCTGTTTTTTTGCAATAGTAAATCGAACTTTTTTGTTACAGTTTTTTCTTATCCATGCTTATCGATAGTCACAATAAATTTCCATCTGTTTACCGCAAAGCCATTTTCATAAAGAAGTCTACACCGTGTTATGCACTCAGCCGCGTGCCTGTGCAGAAGGCGGGGAACATTTTTTTCCACATTCAAATCTTTTTTTGTTACCTTGTTTACAGTTGATACAAAGATTTTTAAGACTTAGCGATTTATTTTTGGGTCGGTAGATTTTCTGTTAAGGCCAAGGACCTTACTTTTGAAATAGTCGTAAAAGTTGGCACCTTATTTGGATATTCGTTTGGTGTTCTTTTGCCTGTTAAAAGCAATGCTAGACGATTTTTTCTTCTATTAATGATAGTATTAGTTATTTTACAATTAGAAAGGCTAGTTGCATCACTTCCTCGGCGTTTTTTAGTTACAGAATAGGAAAATGCATCTTCGTAAAAAGCAAAAATATAACCTTCTATCCACAGCTTGTTTGCGTGCGACATTTTCTTAGCAGATGGTATTTACCTGCAGCAGATGTTTCTTTCGTGGTCATCTAACACGCTCTTGCCAGTTTTAATTCTTTAAATGTCTTTTATTTCCTGTAATTTCTTACCAAAAACGTTCTAGAAATGTGTGAACATCCTCTGTATGCATCTCTTTGCAGCGTTTGTACTGCGATATTTTATGTAAAAAGACATACTGCATCGTGGGCAAGAAATCAAGAAGTTACCTAACAGGTTTTAGCGTATAAATCAAGAGACATGATCCATGTTAATACCCACTACTTCGAACAAAAAAAAAAACACTAAGCAGCTTTTACGTTTAAAGTGAACTTCACTGTATCTTCTAACGAATGTGAAAGAGGATTTATTTTCTCAGACGAATTTGATATTCACCCCAGTTAAGTCTCTCTTTCAATCACATCAATAATCTCATTGATATTCATAAAAATTGTTGCGCCTCCGTAAAACTGGTTTGATCCTACAAAATACGTGCTATCGAGTTTCCTTCGAGGACACCATTCGGCACTGGATACGAAAAGCAAGAAGAGGAGGAGAACGGTAGAAATTTTTCAAGACTTGAAAGAAATTGGGACTGTATTTTATAGGATCAAAATGCAGTTCCTTCTTTTCCTAAATGTGATGCAATCTTTAGCATTAATTAAACTCTCGTTAGTGGGCAAGCTTTGCAGAGAATTCAATTTCAGCATTTGCTAAGAATTAAGATTATAGAACTGTGTGAAATTCTCATATATGTCAGTGTGTGTGTTTTTTAAGCGAAGATTGAATTCTTATTCATTCCAGACGATGTGTGGAACAAACATCACACATTTTTCGAAGAACTCAATAGCCAGTAGGCCCATTTTCACAATCGGGCGCCAATGTGGAAACACAAATTTGTCGTGATGGGGATCGAATACGCACCCCTGTGCTTCGGAGCCGAAAGCTTTACCATTAAGTTACACCGACAGAATGCATTGCTGCAACTTTTTCTTATCTGTGATTATCTATGTAATACGTCATATGATCTCCCACGTAATTTTATTTTTTTCCGAAGCGAAGATGGAATTTTCATTCATTCCGCTTGTTGTGAGGAAGGAACATCACACACTTTTCGAAGAACCCAACAGCCAGTCGATCAATTTTCCAGTATTCACAATTTGTCTGTGACAATGATCAAACTCGCATCGCTCTGCTCCGTAGCCAAATGATTTACCATTGAGCTGCACCGACGGAATTCATTGCTGCATCTTTGTCGTCTTAACATGTGCTTTACCTCTACAGTGCGCCATAATGTTTTAAATGAGTGACTGTTTTTTGATATAATAATTTAATATAATATAAGCGTGTAAATTATATTTTTGCATTTGTACCATGCAACAGTATTAAAGCTTAAAGAACAATGTTCAGGAAATTGGTTTTCTTTTTCAGGTCAACAGATATTTATGCTTAATCGTACCGGTACATTTTTCTGCAGAAAACAAAAAGCACTGTGTACATACATACTTGTATAACAGATAAAGCGTAACTTCTCTGAAAATACTTCAAATACGTGGCGACAAGTAAATAAATAAATACATCGCTCTTAACCACGTTCTAGAAACACACAGCAACCGAAAAACTGTTTTTCAGCCGCCGCTGTGGAATTGAACCAACAGAACTCTCGATATCTAGCCGAGGGCGTTACATATACGCCATGGCGGCCAACAAGCCACGGTGCTTTGTGTATTTTTAAGTCAGCTTCTGACATCATAAATCCGTAAGATGGGCTCTGCTACTGAGACGTCACCATCTGGTGGGCATTAAAGGCACTAGCTATATATATATTATAGCAATTAAATCAAAGGGCGAGATACAAGTTGAAAATACTCCATATACGTGGCGACAAGCAAATAAATAAATACATCGCTCTTAACCACGTTCCACAGTGGCTGCTGAAAAAAAAATCTTCGATTCCTGTGTGTTTCTAGAACGTGGTTAAGAGCGATGTATTTATTTATTTGCGTAACTTCTCTGTTTTCTTACATTAATATAACCCAAATCAAATTAAACACCACTCACCTTTAACGACAGATGGCTGTCTTCAAAATCAGGAGTATGTTTTTCCTTTAATATCTAACAAGTAGAATATGGTATTTGAAACATATATAAAAAAAACAATAACAATAAATAGAGCTTGAGGATTACCTGGTCAGTTGACATGTCGATAAAGTTATCGTTTACTTGTTCCTGAGATAATTAACCTGGCTAGGTTCCATGCTTCAATGCCAACATGTTGTTCTAGAAATTTTACAAAGTAAGATATTCAGGGGAAAATTTATTTTCCCTCCAAAAGAGAACTGAATTTCCAAATTCAAGAAAAATGCAAGAAATAATTTAATATTCCACCCCCCCCCCCCTGTCTCTGCTTCTATCATGATTTTTCTCTTTTTGGGATTGCAATGTAATAATTTCATAAGTACCTTGGGTAACCAGATCGTTTTTTTTTCATTTTTACTCTCGTGTTGTTCACAGCAGAAAAGAAATTGTTTAGATCAATTGGTAAAGGCATAGTGTTTTTATTTCCTTTTTGTAAAGTAGAACATCGGATTATTGGTAGTGTTGAACAGCTAATTATTAAACTGTAGAATTGTTAGTGTAATTTGGTATTTTGTATGAGAATAATGTGATTTTCTTTTTATTTCTTTGATATTGATGTGAGCTGGTAACATACACAGCTTAGCAACAGCCTTTGCAAAGAAAGTCAGTGCGGCATAGATTTTTTTCGAAAATACAGGGAATTTAACTTATTGGAATTGACTTTTCTCATGTTATGGGACAATTCTTCTTCTTAAAACAATTGAAATTCTACCTTAGAAACTAACATTACATGCCACTCTCTTTTTGAAATGATAATCTGTCTTACACATATCACAAATATTATGTTACAATTCTGACTTACAATAATTCCAGTGCATACTAAAAACGGTATTCACCGAAAATAATAACAATAATGATAGTTACATTATAATACTGCAAATTTTACATTTGTCTAATACATATATAAAACAAATCTCACAGAAAGATATACGTAGGTAGAGCAACAGTTATTTCTTTGTTTTCGTGGGGAGAAGACGAGCACTTGAATCTCCATCTCGGTCGCTACACACAGAGTTTTGTCTCTTTTCCTTTTTCTTTGTTCTGCTGCAAGTTACGTGGGGAGAGTTAAGGTACACAGACAAAATGTGATTCGTGGATAGCTAACTGGGGCTCACTATGATCACATGGACAGCTATGCGCCTTCAAAAAAGACACAGCGAGGAGAATCATGGTGGCAACACGTGGCAGTCAGAGGATCCCTGGAGTAGAGTCCTGGTAAAAAAATAGCAGGTGTGAAACAAGGAACTTCCGCATGAAAAAACAAAAACATTAGCAGTTTGCCTATTCCGTAAAAAAATCAGAAAAATCAGTTGGACATTTTGGACATTTAAAAACAGTGACATGCGATAAAATAAAAATGAGGGTAAATGAGCATGTATGGGCCTTTAAGGCCAAAAATCGACAGATTGTGCATCGGACAAAGGACAAAGATGAATATCCTTGTCCTCATAGCTTAAGCTGCGTAATGGAGAATTTTTTTTTATGTTTTGGTATCAACATCAACCATTCTTAATCTACCGCAGAATGTGTGTGTGTGTGTGTGTGTGTGTGTGTGTGTGTGAAGGTCTTTCCAAGTATCTTCCACAGTTCTCCATCTAGAGAAATTCTCTCTCCTGGATACTCAGCATGGTTTCAATTTCATCTATCCACCTCCCACGTAGTCTTCTTCTTGGTAGCGTGGAAAATCATTAAATGGAGCTTGAGAATTATCCAAGAAGTTGACATGTCGATAAAGTTATCTTTCGCTTGTTCCTGAAACAATTAAATAGCACCAAATGGAGCTAGGCCTATAAACGAACTTACATTGGATTACTGCTAGACCACATACACCACGAGATATGGGTATGTAATAGATAGCAGCGCGTAGTGTATGTATATGATGTACATAGATACTTTATAATCAACTTGTGTATTATACTTTCTCGTTCGATCTATATTTCGCATCAAGGAAGCTTATGTTGGGTCAGTTGACAACTTTAACCCCACGTCTCCTCTGAACCGAAATTATAAACTGGTACCGCTGCTGACTTGATGATACTGGTCCTAATTCTCAAGAATTAAATTTGTTACAACAGAAGGAAGCAACATTTCATAGTAAGGAACTTTGCTTCACAGTGCTTACAAGTTACAACTGGCCTCGACACAAGACTGGAGGTGATAGTCCTAGAAACAAATTTTCGTTGGATTACTATGGGCGCATGCAATTCTTACAACGGAATTCGGGGTGTTTGGTGGATGGTAGTGAAGAAGCATTGTATGTAAGTAGTATATTTGTTGAACATTAAAAGTGAATTATATATAGTAGTTTTTACATTTTATGCACCATCATGGGCTATAATTAACTTAAACGTGAGCAACAGAATATAGGAAAATGATACATGTCTTTAAGAGTATTCAGTTAACCAGGTAGCTGTAGTGTTCCTTACTTCAGGATGCACAAAATATATGTTTCTTTTTGGTAGTCTGCAGTCCTTAGCTATCCAATTCCGCACATCAGTTGTTTAACGGTGGTCACTCTTTCTAGCAATTATAGTAGAATAAGCGGGTACACTGTGTAACATTTCAGTTTAAATTCACTTAAATTACAAGGAGTGTTTAAATGAAAAGGTACGAAACGTCACTGTCGGTATAAATGAATACTTTATTCAAAGTATACACCATAGGCCGTAGCACAACGATCCCATTGATTAACGAGCTGAAGGATTCCTTGTTCCCAGAATTCCTGTGGCCGTGACGAGACCCAGTCCTGCACAGCGTCCTTGAGTTCGTCGTCCCAGTGGAAGCGCTTCCCTTTCAGATGTTTTTTCAGGGGACCAAACACATGGAAATCGCAGGGCGACATGTCCAGG
The DNA here is from genome assembly GCA_039090855.1 of Macrothele yani. Classification (NCBI taxonomy): domain Eukaryota; kingdom Metazoa; phylum Arthropoda; class Arachnida; order Araneae; family Macrothelidae; genus Macrothele; species Macrothele yani. The sequence goes on from CM077011.1 coordinate 100,062,882, forward strand.
CCGTAGGGCGAGTGGTCAAGCTGCTCCCACTGGAACTTGGCCAGTTCCGCGTGTGTGACCCTGGAGACGTGTGGACGCGCGTTATCATGGATCAGAACCACACCCTCCGCGATGAATAGTGGCCGGTTTAACACCTTCCGCTGTCAGAAATCGGATAACGCCTCGCTGCTTCTCAATCGTCGAATTTTGCAATGTGAACGCCTTCCTGTGCTCACATGCACTGCCGCGTCAATTGGACGGCGATCTTTATAAGAGCCTCTGCTCTCTCCTGCGCATGCGGGAGCCCGCGCATGCTCTGATGCACGCCGGCGACTCCAATCGCATCAATAGATGTGTCGCTACGTTCTCCCATAGCGGCATAGGTAAATATGTTAACGGTTACGTTTTTATGACGCTTCGTACCTTTTCATTTGAACACCCCTAGTAAGTTACCCTTGACTTGCACGTTACTTTTCGAACCCTCATTATTCTAAATTATAGCACTGCTTGTTCGAAATAGCGGAAATATTAAATTAACATGAATAAACCTCTAAGTAGAAACTTTTCAGAATAAATGACCATGGTAAGTTAAGAAGCTGTACTTGCAAAATGCAAGTCCACTTATATTGTCCTGTCATAACGTCGATTGTCTTTTAATAAACCCGTCGTTTATAACAAAACGAATAGACTTCAAAATACTGTCCGTTTTACTACACTGTCCGTTTCACTACACTGTAAAAACATTTCTGAAATTCAAGAGCCACTTTACGTGATTTCTTTCATCAATTAACGAAGCATGTTTCTGATACAACTTTTTCCGTGATTTATTTCGTGAATTAACGGAATATATTTCTGATACAACTTTTTCCGTGATTTCTTTAGGGAATTAACGAAACATGTTTCTGATACAACTTTGTCAGTGATTTCTTTTGTGAATTAACGATGCATATTTCTGATACAATTTTTCCGTGATTTCTTTCGTGAATTAACGAAGAATGTTTCTGATACAACTTTTTCCATGATTTCTTTCGTGAATTAACGAAACATGCTTCTGATACAACTTTTTTCGTGAAATGAGAGAAAAGATTCTGAATTTCCCGGTTTTTCGCACGCCAGAAAAATTCTGAATCTTCAGAAACCTTTCCACAATTCCTTTCTTATATTAACAGTAAATTACCGTTTTCAAGAGGTGTTAACTGAAAATTCTGAATTTTCAGAAACCTTGCCGCAATTATTTTCTAATATTAACGGAAAAGCTTCGTTCTCACTTTTTCCGTATCCATATGACGAAAAATTTCTGGTAATAAGACAGATTGACTAGAATACTTGAGGGTGTTGATTAACTGCTAAATTTTCATAGTATGACTATTTGGATTTGGAGTTCTGTAGCGAGATTGGATACTGTCGATAGTATACCACATGATTTTTCATTACTGTGTCACAAAATATTTCTTCTCCTCTCTCCCATTTTGTGCACCTTATATTGTATTACCGTAAGTAACTAGGTGTTTAATTTATTGCGCTGTACGATGCCTATGTATCGGTCTGTGGAATCCTTAAGACAAAAGATACACATTATAGCTTTCTAGGATAAATTTCATATTCAGAAGTTTTGTGAAAAAATGTTATAAAACAGTACATTGAACCTTCTCCTAAAGATAATTGAAATTTACTGTTAGTTGAAAATTTTTGCATCGTGATTTTGGTTCGAAAAATCACAAGGAAAAAAATACGTATAATTTGTAATAAGATCTCGTTCAGAAAAAATAAAATTATTAGAAAAGTATTCAAAAATATATTAAGCTTAATGGGAAAAATGACTAAATCACTCGCATTAATGAGAAAAAATCACCGTCGCGCAATTAATGTAAACAAAAAAATCACCGTTTTAACTTGAACGTGAGCCTGGTTTCTGTCACATTCTGGCTCAGTGGTTAAGACCCGCGGCTTCAAGATAACTGGCTGTTATTATAGTTATCCTGAACGTCGAGCAAAAGATAACTGCGATAACACACACTTATCACAGTTTATAACACACAGTTATCTTATAAACTGTGATAACACACAGTTTATCATCGCGCTTTAAGATAACTGTGTGTTATCACAGTTATCTTGATTGGCGAGCACAAGATACCTATAATAACACTCAGTTACAATGTGCTCACCCCTCTGTTGAAGGAGGAAGGGAGGGAGGGAACTCGGGAGTGAGATACGCATCCCGAAGTTCCTCCCCATACCATGCAACATCAACAGTATCAGGACAGTTAGAGTGACTGGAGTGTGTTATGTTATTTCTCCTTAGAATATACACTATATTGACAAACATTACCGGACACCTAGAAGAGAAACACAACACAGCATTTATTGGCATACATTAGTACGATGTCGGTCCACCTTTGGCCTTAATGCATGCACCGACCCTTCGAGACATGCTTTCGACAAGGCTGTGGAACACAGCGATAGGTATGCGCTTCCATTCAGTACATAATGCTGCCGCTAACTATTGCTTAGTTGTAGGCCTTGGTTTCAAACTTCTTACGCGACGCTCTAATCCATCCCATAGATGATCTATGGCATTAAGATCAAGACTCTGTGCTGGCCAGTTCGCACACGATACGGAATTATCGTCAAACCACGCGTAACAGTCCTTGCTTTATGGATCGGTGCATTATCATGCTGGTACCAACAAAGGCTCGGTTCCATAGTATTTCCACAGAGTTGGTAGGGCATAATTGTCCAGAATATCGAGGTAGACGTGCTGGTTAACAGGTTTCTCCACGATAACCAATGGGCCGGGACCAAACCACGAAAAACACCCCCAAACGAGTACACTGCCAGCTCCAAACCTTACCGTAGGAACAGTACACTGTGGTAAATAGCGTTTCCCCGGCTGCCGCCATACTCACACACGGCCATCAGACTTATGGATCGTGTCTGGATTCATCAGTCCATAGGACCCGTTTCGATTGATCTACGGTCCACGATAAATGTTCCTTACACTATGCTAAACGACGAGTAGCATTCCGAGTGGAGAAGAAATTCTTATGAGCAGTCGCACGACCACCGTAACTCATGGAATGAAGTTCTCTGCGAATGATGCGCATACATGCCGTGGTCAGAGTATTTCTACTCACCTGTACACTGAGGTTTTGTGCAAGTTCTTCCGCTGATTAGCTGTAACGACTTTCCTGAGGCTTCGTCGTCCTCTATCACACATTTTCTTTGGTCTGCGGGTACGTTTTGCAGCTTCAGGCACGCCATGTGTCTTCCACTTATTCTGTACATCCAAAACAGTTGACTTGGGTATGTTGAAACACCTCTGGGTTTACCTTATGAACAACCCACTGATATAACACCAACCAATATTTCCTTTCTCAAAGTCAGTTCTCTCCCGCTGCGAAATTTTCACTTAACCTCACGGTGCGATATGATCGCGGTCAGCTGTAGGCTTGCTGTTATACCGTTTCGTTTGCAGATGTACCGCGTAAATCTTAACAACGCAGCGGATCTGTTCATTTGCTTTTGAAGGGGTGTCCGGTTGCTTTTGTCTATATAATGTATCTAATGGTGCAACTAGCCACAAAGAACAGAAATTGTACAAGTACAGTGGAAGTGATTTCAGGCTCAAAGCAACTTGCAATTTAAGGATGTATGTTCCAAGTTATATAAATAAGTATGTGCTTGCACGTCCTAAGAATCTACCACTGAAAATTTTTAATTTCCCCCTCTGGATCTGATCCCATTTAACACCTGGACGAACCCTCTTTAGGAATGCCCGTGTTCAATAGGTGGTGGTCAAAGAAGGGAGATTAAGACAAACGCCGCAAATCGACGCAGTTGCGTCACACAGCGTCTACAATCCTTAATACATATTTAAACGGCCCGGGCTGGATCCTTGCTACCGCTGCTAATGGATTCTCTCGGTTGAGAACTGAAATATTCAGCATGTTGGATTTTGCTGCGAAACTCCAGCCTAAATACGGAAAAACTTGAAACGCACTTTTCTGAAATAAACGGAATATTTTTTTTTGTTTGGAGGTTTAACGACCACCGTGAGCAACTCAATGAGCCATAAGCTGTCGCTCGTCGCTAATTTGGCGCCACTGCTTCTAGGGAAGGGAGAGAGCCCGTGCCTTAAGACAAACGCAACATTCGAACACACCCCATTTTCTGAATAATTGCCATAAGCCAGGTTTTAGACAAATGCACCATCGGGATGGCAAAATAAACGGAATTACTGAGTATGGAAAATCTGTAAAAATGAGGAAATTTAAAAGAAAATTTAAAATTTCGAATTTTTTTTTAATTGTAAAAAGCAGAAACTTTTAAAAATGTAAATTCCCTTAAAAAGCTGACAGTTATCGGCAACCGTGCTGCACGTTATTTTCAGAAATTTTCCGTGAACTCACACCACTTATTTTTTTACAGTGTAATATATATAACATCATGTACTGATAACACAAGTTTCGTATCGTACTCAACAAACACCGAAGAGCTGAAAGTTCATCATCATCGCCGCCCCGGTGGCGCAGTGGTCTAAGGCGCTGCCCTCTGATCATTCGTCCGAAAGGGGTCCGGGTTCGAATCCCGGTGAGGCATGGATGTTGCGTTTGTTTTACGGCACTGGCTCTCTCCCTTCCCTGGAACCAGTGACCCCAAATTAGGGACGGGCGACTGCTTATAGCCCATTGAGTTGCTCACGGTGGTCGTTAAACCTCAAAAATAATAAAAAAAAAGTTCATCACCACCTACTTAATATGATGTTAGTCCACCACGTGCCGACAGAGAACAGCTCTTACACAGAAAGCACTGACGCTACAAGATTTTTAAAGGGGTCTTATGGTATCTTGTGCCAACACGTTACCAGCAGTTCCTTCAACACTTCTAAGTGCCATGGTTGAGACACTGCAGACTCAGATGCTCGATTAGACTGATGTCGAGGCTAGGAACATTTTTCAAAACAAAAGGCTAGGGTACAAAGGTCTCTCTCTTGTCCCATGAACCATTGTCGAAGAATCTGGGCATTGTGCCATGGCGCATTATTCTGATGTAATAGGCATTACTAGAGGAGAATACCGTTGCCCTGAAAGGATATACCTGGTGTTTCCAGAGATTCCCTGTAAAACATTGGACAAAGCATTACGGTTCCTCCACTGGCTTGTTTCTTCCCACGGTGGATCTGGGGCCAACACTTCCCCTAGTGAACAACGCCCACGAACGCAATGCACACGGTACGCTGTCGCCCCTTGGATTTATTAGCTACAATTAAAATAGCGTGTGTCGTTAAGCCCCACCACACAGAGACGTCTCAGTTGCTGAGCCCATCCCTACGGATTTGTGAAGTCAGATGCTGACAGATAAACACACATAGCGCCGTGGATTGTTGGCACCATAGCGTAAGGCGACCGCACTCGACTAGTTATCGAGAGATCTGGAATTCGATCCGAGCGGTGCCGAAGTACAATTTTTCGGTTGCTGTGTGTTAATTAAAGAAAAACGGAGAAAGCGCGATGACTTTGTCTATTTATAATTAACGCACACGCACCCGGCTGTCCACATGGTGCAACAGGAAACGAGCTTCATCGGACCAGAAGCCCTTCTTTTAATCACCCAAGATCCATCTTTGATGTCCGCGTGCTCATTGTATGCACTTTAGACGGTGAACCGATGTTAGCATGGGCACTCGGTGCGGCCTGAGGCTATGCAGCACCAGGGTTCAATGTACTATGTGTTATGACACGTTACTCCCGTCATTAGCATTCAAATTGCAGGCCAGATCCACCGCATTATCCCTTTCGTTGACTCTTACCATACGGATAGCCTTTGCTCACCTCTAGCATCGATGAGCCGTGGTCTCCCCACACCCTGCATGCGGTTCGTGGTTCGACCCAGTTTTTGAATGTACTAACCACGGATGACTGTTATCACTCAGATACCTTGCAGTCTCGGAAATGCTCGGAACCAGGCGTCTGGCCATTACAATTTGTTCTTGCCGCCCCGGTGGCGCAGTAGTCTAAGCGCTGGCTTATGATCATACGTCCGTGAAGAATCCGTGTTCGAATCGCGGTGGGGCATGGATGTTGTGTTTGTCTTACGGCACTGACTCTCTCCCTTCCCTGAAACCAGTCACCCTAAATTAGAGACCGGCGACTGCTTATAGCCCACTGAGTTGCTCACGGTGGTCGTTAAACCCCAAACCCAAAAAAAATAAAATGAAAAAATAGTTCTTTGTCAAACTCTGTTAAGTCCGCTGCCTCTCCCGTCTGAAGAACGAGAATAACACTGATTAACAGAGCTCAGTATCAGGTGTTATTTATAACGTTTCATTACCTTCATACGCGTCGTCGTTCAGCTGCTGTTGCCTCGGCATTCATAAAGACGCGCTGGTTATAATGTTTTGGCACTTCGGTGTTTAGCTTCCGCAACATCGCTCAATATAACACAAAGTAGGTTTGCTCATTCCGCCTTCCTCACAGACGAATAATCGTGACGTCACTCTGAGTGACATCACAGCCCTTATAGCTATGGAGGGCGATGTCTTGTGAACCTTTTTTATAACTCGAACACAGAACAAAAGCTTATGCAAAAGCACATTTACAATAAATATAAAAGAAATTTACAGTCCTGGAGATATTTTAGTAACGGAGATTTCAAAAATGCCTCTCCCACATTTTTGTTACTTAAAAGGCGGGAAAACGATTATAATTTCAAATGTTATTGTCACAAGAGAAATGTTTGCTGTGTTTACATAAATTTTGAAGGGAAAACGCACAGCAGGACATATCATTGCCATGTCATATATTATAGAATTTCTGGCTCTAATACCCAATCAGAATGCTTTCAAGTAGTTCCCGATTTCTCCTGTATCGTTCCGCTTAGTTTACATACAACCTGATGACACGAAACGTGAAAGAAAGTAGTTCACGATAAATTTTACGAGTATCTTTGTTTTTTTAGAATTTCTGTGGTGTGGAAAACATAGATGCGGCAAGTGACGCAGAGAAATCACTCTTACCGAGACATGATTGAAATAGATGTGATTTAATGATTTATTATCGCAGTGATAACTATCAAACATAAACAAATAATAAATACAGCGACGACACTCAAACACAACCTTTCCCTGTGAAGACAACAGTAGATTTAAAATACTTTAGCCGTTATGACACCCGTATTTGAAAGTGCGTGTCACTAGAAAAATGCGTGACAGTATCTACTCGTATATCTCACTTGACTTGAGTTACATTATAAAAGAGCGAATGAATGAATTACGTCGTTACGTGAGAATCATAGATAACAAATGAGGATTGACTTCCGACAATTTGGTTATAATAGACGCCTTAACGACTATTTTTTATTTGTAAATGCAATTTATGAAGGAAACACACTGAAGAGCAATTGAATTATAGACAGCTGCCGTTATGCAAATGTGGCGCTGTGGGCGGCCCTGTAAACGGAAACGACATGACGTATGCTGCGATACGACAATATAAGGAGTGATGCGACGAGAATCAGTGATAGTCAGAAGCAGTATGGGTAAGACGAAGGATCTAAGTGCATTTGATCGTGGGCAAATTGTCTGGGCCCGACGAATGGGTCACTCCATCTCATAAGTCGCTCAGTCATTGGGATTTTCCCGAGCCACTGTGTCACGGGTACACCGTGAGTACATCGAATCCGGTAAAACCATCCCTGCAAGGGCCAACTGCAGTGGACAACAGCGTGTGGATGAGCGGGGTCATGGTCGACTAGCTCGCATTGTAACAGCGGATAGACGGGCCACATTGCAAGAAATCACTCGGCAATTTAACGCTGGTGCACAAAAACGTGTAAGCAGCCACACTATCCAGAACCATTTCCTCGCTATGGGGTACAGAAGCCATCGTCCCAGGAGGATACCTCTGTGACCGCACATCACAGGGTGCAAAGATTAGCATGGGCGCGGGAACATCGCCACTGGACCCTAGACATGTGGAAAAATGTTGCGTGGACTGATGAGTCGAGATTCACGTTGGTAAATGCGGATGGCAGGACACCAGTACGGCGCAAACCACATAAAGCCATGGATCGTTCTTGTCAGCAGGGTACTCTTCAATCTGGAAGGGGTGGCATTCTCGTCTGGGGACTGTTTACGTGGAATGAAATGGGACCCCCTGGTACGTGTGATATCGTCCCTCACAGGTCAACGTTACCGGGATATCCTGGATGACCATTTGCTCCCATTTGAGCGTCTTCAACATCCCACGGGGGACCTCATCCTGCAACAAGACAATGCACCATGCCATCGCTCCCGAATTGTATCCGAATGGTTGGATGAACACTCCACCGACATGACCTCGCTTCCTTGGCCAGCTAGGTCACCTGACCTCAATCCCATCGAGCACATCTGGGATGCCATCGAAAGAGATGTGCGAGGCTCTGACCCCCTCCATCAAATCTTCGTGAACTGTAGCAGCTTGTTCTAGGGTCGTGGATCCGTATGCTTCCCAACGCTTCCGGTGCATTGTCGAGTCCATGCCGAGACGAATCGCCGCCATCACCAGGGCGAAAGGCGGTGCTACACGTTACTAGACAGGTATCTCTAATTCAATTGCTATTCAGTGTAAATCGAAAGACAGTACTATGCTTTTTTCTTATCCCGGAACCAGCGAATTTCTTAAGCGAAGCTATTACCAACTTTTGTTCCGAAAGTCTAAGTGGCTAAGACTGACGCTCCGTTTTGTGAGATACTTTATTCGGATTTTATAAATTATTCCGCTTCATTCATTTAACAGTCAATTGCACAAGTTGTTTTTAGATCCCAACAGTAGAGCTCATTCTCAAAGTATCGAATCCAACTGGAGAGCTCTTAGTTTGAGCGATTAGGTAGTCTTGCGATGGTGATTTGGACATTGACGTCACAAAGAAGTCACCGGAATTGCAGAATGAGCATAACCTTGTCATCTACTAACGTTGAATATAACAAAGCTTTTGCAACATCGCTCTCAGCAGTCTGCTCATTCAAACTCAGTATGCTCATTTAATTATTTTTCTTTGCATTTGATTGAACTGTGACCCACTGTAAGGTTACGAACTTTTTCAGGATCGTCGATAGAAGTCCTGTGCCGCTAAGTTCAGAAAATATTAAAACAAAATAAACTAAGTTTTCAAGAGAACCCAGAAACTCAAAAGCAAGGTTAAATTAAAATTATACTTCAAACAATACATTTCAGCCAATTGCTAATTGAGAGTTTTTATTTAGATCATAATGTATCCATTTGTGTCCTTTCCTTGACCCATGAGTTTATTTTTTTGTTTTTCTTGTTTACATATAAGCATGCATCTCTTTATGCTTCTCTGATCTGTACGCAGCCTCAGCCAATCTTTTGTTTTCAAGATCCATGTCTGATACACGAGTAAGAGAACTGTAAGGATGCTTTGATTAAACTCTTTCCTTTAAGATGTAATAGTAAATTGCTTTCACTTTTCTTAAATTTATACGCCTATTAAATTCTTTTCCGATGTGGTATATGAACGTGCAGAGAAAATTCCAGTATGCATGCAGAAATAGGATGTTGACAGATAGACGATACTTTGATACCAAAGCATGCAATTTTACATCTTTCATATGTCAAGAGACGGAGTAAAAACATATCTGCCAGACTGGAATCTTTTCGATGTATCTAAAATGTCCATCTGATACATAATGTAAAACGTGATTGTTTAGTACCGGCATATTTTGTATGCTTGAACCTAGCTTTGAGTCACCCAGTAAAAAAAGGAAAAAATATAAAACTCAAACGCTATATGCCCAGAAAAAAACAGTTTTAGCATGAATAACAAACCTTCGGTAATGCTTCAGATTGTATCAATAAAGCAGAGAGGACGACGATATATTGGACACTGGAATTCGACATTTCATCTTCTTAGATTTCCATTACAATCCGCCTGTTCAAGTCTAGCAGGAACTTGATGAAACCTTTCAGTAAGTACCTGTGATTTCGTGATTTCGCAGACACATAATTCATGACGATTCCTTCATTCTCTATGCATTTCATCTTTGCTGAATATCTTAAAGCCTCATCACCGTAGCATCAGCAACCGATCGAACGAATGCATATGTATGACAGCTGAATCGTGGACGATGAGCATGGGAAACGCAGCGCATGTGAAATTCTGAAATCAATATACGAAATACATTGCGTTCACTTTAGTGAATGTCGATCTTTTTCCATCTTCGTTCTAGATCACGATACAAATATAAAGGGACGCTGAATCTATGAGAAACAATCGATACTACAAATAAGTGGTCCTGTAATGGTGCTCCGCAAAGCTCCACAGAAAACATAATTTAAAAAATAATCCAAGAATTGCTGTTATTATTTTTAGGGCGCGTATTAATTATATTTATCGGAGCGCTTTGTTAACTTTTTAAGCGGCCAATGAACCTGAACAAAATGGTATCCAACATTTTGTGCCCTCCATAAACAGAAATGTTTTCATAGCGGCCGAGGTTTGCGAAAGCTACGAGAAAACAATTATTTTCTTCTCTCATCTCAGCAGTACAGACCATAAACCTGCTATAGGTGATAAAAACCTGAATCTAGTGCTTTATTCTCTGATCTATTACCTAATTCATGATGGGGAAAGGCTAGTCCTCTTGGCACACACATCATGCCACTGGGTTGAAACAAGTGACTCAAAATATTATCTCTTCTTTCTTAGGTTCGTCGCTATTTTTATAGCTCTATTATGAGTTAATTAGTCAGAAAAAACTGAATGTAAAACATCCCCGTAAATGACCACTTTGAATTACAAAGCTAAGGAGACAGCAAACGTTTTTTGGTGCGGAGGTTCACTCGTTCCAGTTGCGTTTGTCTCACTTCTTAGATGGCGAATATATCCGTTCAAGCTGATTTCTCCCCAGTTTTCTAACCCCGAGTTAATTAGTTTCATTCAGTTAAAAGATTAAATTCAAACTCAAAATTAGACATTAATTCACTACTAACGATCACCATAGTCGGTGTATTTGTTCAAGGTTTTACGGACTCGCCAGCATCTGATGAGTCCCTCATTCCTAATTTAGGGTTACTTCTGCCAGGGTTGGGTGAGATCCAGAACAAACACGAGATAATCTGGTTTCGAACCCTGAACATGTAAAATTATGGGTGAGAAGACCACGTCTTATACTAATTGGCAACCTTATGTGGACTTCAATGCTATTTTTTTCTTTTTGCGTTAGGTGAGTGCCATGTAAAATTAACTATTCATTGACTACATCAGTTTTTATAATGTTTAAACAAAGCTCTGCAGCACTGGAGCTTTAGTGCTGTAGAAATGCATTTTATTACGGTAATAGTGAAAAACGAAAATAAAATAGCTGTCTCAAATACGAGGGCACATTGTGTGTGAATGAAGAAGAATACTTTCGCTGTAAAATGAAGGAAGACCCCTTTTCCTAACATAATTATAACCACTCAGAATATAGCAAGGCCGTCTAGAAAACACAAGGCTATGACATCAGAGAGACGTGTTCCCTTCGTTCGGGACGTCCCTTTCATGTTACACGAATTGATACGTTGGTGTCGTGTTTGACGTCACACGCGACAGTGTTGGGAACCAATCGGGAGCGTTGGTTTCCATGTGACGTCACACGTGACAGGGTTGGGAGCCAATCGGAATCCTTGGTTTCCGTGCGACGTCACTAAAAGAGGAAACTCATCTCTCTAATGTCATCGCATTGCGTTTTCTAGACGGTCTTGAATATAGCGTGTCCGGGAAGAAACTCGTCCACAAGAAAAATTAATAACTTACTTGTACGGACGATACGTTCACGCTGTTTGTACCAATATAGCGTAAATGCAGCAAAATTCGCAAAGTGTAGATGACCAGAAAGCGAGGTATACGCAGTGAGGAAAAAGGACATGCCTGCAAATGGAGCATTTCACACCTCAGCAAAAAGTGCAATGTTGTAACTGGCACGCTGAATTTAAGTTTCCTGTGAAAATGCAAAGGATGTTTCGTAAGTATTTTGCAGGACAATAACCGCCAGCCAAGAACTTTATCGTTTCATACAAGTTTCTAGAGTCAAAATGCTGATGAATCTCCAAAGACGGTCCTGAGCGCGTGGTAACCATCTGAACTGCGTTTCTGCGAAATCATCAGAAGTCCGTTCGAGAATCAGGGGTGCAGATGGGGATTACAACGTCAGCTCACGACATGGGTTCACAAGAGGATGAAACTTGGTGGGTATATGTGTAGCTGGTGCAAAAGTTAAAGAAACATGATCCCGAGCTCCATCAAAGCTGCGTAGTAAAAATGTTATCGCTATAGATAATGAAAGTTATAACCTAGAGCGGGTGCTATTCAGATATAATGCGAGCTTCCACGCATCGGGGTCGCTAAATCTGCATAATTAAGGCATTTGAGATCAGGAAATCCACATGTTGTCGATATTCACAAGTGCGGCAGTCTCAAAATAAAATGTTGCAATCCACGAACATGAGCAAACGTGGTGTTTTCGGCGAATTTGATCGAGGACGCAAGAGAGATGGTCGTTCTGTCGCGCAAGTGATAAGATCATTAAATATCAATGCTCATAGAGACCTAACACTAGGCAGCGGAGGTGCAAAACACATCCAGGTTAAATGTCGGTAGCCCAAGCAGCTTTAGCGAGAAGTAAACAGTACTGTGCACGCAGTTAACACTAGCACATGAGTAGGGCGTCTTCTCCCTGTGCTTCGGGAGAAGACGCCCTACTCATGTGCTAGTGTTAACTGCTCGTCATCGGTAATTACGCCTCGCCTGGTCAAAAGGGTGCAGTCTTGCCCCATAATGTGTAACAACCTTGTACTACGAAGTGGTGCAAAGTTCCGCTATGTTGTTGGGTTATGTTTGCTCCACACAATAGTGTATTGTTTCTCAGAAAATGATGTACCTGGTGCGGCACCACTTTTTCGTGCAATCTACCACAAATTTTTAACAGTGTAGTCAGACTCTCATAGCGAAATTATGCAGCAGTTAAGGCTTTATGGCGGCCTTGTTCTGGTCTAAGATGAACATCTCCTGTCTTTGAGACTTCCTCCATAGTTAAAACACGACATTTCGTGGAACATTTAATGCTCTGGAAATTTCCGTCAGGAGATGACATGCTCCCATCCTAGCAATAGACAGTGTTCCCACAGCTGAAAATAACCCTTATGATATTTTTATGATATAATCAGCTCGACGTTGAATTAACGTGAAAGCAAAAGTTGCAAAGAACTATAACGAAGTAAATTTCTCCGTCATTTTTATCCGCGCCAGGATTCGAACCCGGGTCCCCTCATTCCGGAATAAGTTGCTCTACCAATTGAGCTACGCGGACGTTTTATTCTGATTCTATCTGCCTTTATGTCGTGTGCGTCCTTCTGGCACAGAACAGAAGGACGCACACGACATAAAGGCACAGAACAGCTACGTTACAGAACAGCTACAAGATACGTATAGACCCGCGATACTTTCTGACTTAATCCCAATTTCCATATTCAGGCTTACCTACGGCAAAAGTAAATGCGGGAAGGTTTTCCACGTAACGCGATTTACATGTTCGCCAATTTTTAGTGCATTACTTTACGTACACTATATTGACAAAAGTCACCGGACACCTAAAAGAGAAACACATCATAGCATTTATTGACCTACATTAGTACGGTGTCAGCCCACCTTTGGCCTTAATGCATGCACAAACCCATCGAGACATTCTTTCGACAAGGTTTTGGAACACAGCGATATGTATGCTCTTCCATTCAGCACATAATGCTGCTCCTAACTGTGGCTTAGTTAGCAAACTTCTTATGCGGCGCTCTCATTCATCCCATAGATGCTGTATGGGATTAAGGTCAGAGCTATGTGCTGGCCAGTTAACACACAATACAGAATTATCGTCAATGCACCCCGTAACAGTCCTTGCTTTATGGATCGGTGCATTATCCTGCTGGAACTACCCAGTCTCAGTTCCATTGTATTGCCACAGAGTTGGTAGGGCATAATTGCCCAGAATATCGAGGTAGACGGGCTGGTTAACAGGTTTGTCCACGATAACCAATGGGCCGGGACCATACCACAAAAACTCACCAACACGAGTACACTGCCAGCTCAAAACATGACCGTAGGAACAGTACACTGAAGCAAATAGAGTTCCCCCGGCTGCTGCCATACCCACAGACAACCACCATCAGACTTCTGCATCATGTACCTGGATTCGTCAGTCAATAGGACTCGTTTCCATTGATCTACGGTCCACGATAAATGTTCTTTACACCATGCTAAACGACGAGTAGCATTATGAGCAGCCAGACGACCACGGTAACCCATTGAATGAAGTCCTTTGCAAATGGTACGTGTACATACCGAGGTTCTAGCATTTTTACTCACCTGTACACTATGGTCTTGTGCAGTAATCCGTCAATAAGCTGTGACGACTCTCCTGAGTCTTCGACGTCGTCTATGACTGATTTTCCTTGGTCTGCCGGTACATTTTGCTGCCTCAGGCACGCCATGTGTCTTCCACTTATTCAGTACATCCGACGCAATTAACTCGGGTATGTTTAACGCCTCTCGGTTTCTCTTATGGACAACCCACTAATATAACACGCAACAATCTTTCCTTTCTGAAAGTTAGTTCTCTCCCGCCATGACATTTTGACTCAACCTCACAGTGCGATATGATCGCGGTCAGCTGCAGGCTTGTTTTATACAGTTTGCAGCTGTACCACGCATCTTAACAACGAAGTGGATCCGTTCATTTTCTTTTGATGGGTTGTCCGGTGACTTTTGTCAATATAGTGTATGTTACGTATATAGGTTTGCTGAGAGCTGAAAGTCATCGTACTTCATTCTGTTATTTTCATTTCATTGCATTCCGTCACATAGGGAAATTGGACAGCTGAAAACCAGAAATTCGTTGGTTGATACTTGAATTAACGAGAGCAGCGTGCATAGAGTCGAAGTAAGAAAAAGTACATGGCGACTTAAAAGTCCCAACCCATTTCCAGGATAAACAACTTTAAGGACTGCGAAAACAATACAAATAAATGAAATGCATGACTAGGACGTAGGATCATTGTAATTCAATATGGCCCTATTGCATGTCGAGGAACAACTGCCCCCACTGCACAGTTAATCTGAAAACACGTTCCAAAAGATCAGAAGTAATGGTGTTACAGCAGCTGCAATGCGATTCCTCAGTTCCTGGATACTCTTCATATTTACCTTGTACCCTTGTGACTTGACTTATGCTCAGGCCAAAAAAAAAAAAAAAATACCCAGGGGTGCCTGGTCAAGTGAACGGGGAGCCCATAGCCTAGGTGAGCCTCTTCCTATCCACTCACCAAGAAACGCCGCATTCAGGTAATCACGCATAATATTCGCAAACAGGTTCGGTGCTGCGTCCTGTTGGAACACAACGGTATCGAAAGTGCCATTTAAAATCAACCGTGGCTCTAAGAACAGTTGTAGCATGTCCGGATACGTTGACCATGTGATTGTGGATTCGTCAGACATGAAATGCCCACACAATTAGTCTTAGTGTATCTCAACCAGACATTAACCTTAGGTGTATTTCTTTCCCACTGAAAGGTATCATGCGGCTTTTCATCCCCACATATCCGCCTGTTGGGGCGGTTTACCAATCCACACATGTGAAAGTTGGCCTCATTACTGACCAATAGGTGATCAATCAGGTTCTCATGTTCCACAGCCTCCAGGAGATCATTACACATAGTCTGGCGAGATGCGTAAACTTTATCCACAAGTGAATGAAGAACGTGAACATGGTAGGTACTTTTCTGAAAAATGAAGTGTAGGGCTCACACAGATGTTTGGGACACACCCGGCTCCCAACTGAGTCTGCATGTGGAGGCACGAGAGCTACGTTGGAATGTTTCCTGTGTAATCGTGACAGTCTCTGCCGAAGCCGTTGGTCTCCCCGAAGGTTCTTTTTCCAATATGCATCGTATTCTGGGAAATTTGTTTAACAAGATTCTGATATTCACCCTTGTTGGACCGGGTTTGTGAAATTTCCGCCTGAACTCATCCTGGAGCTCAGTATAGGTTAAACCTTTCAGCCGTCCACTCGGCATCTATTCTTTCTTCCTTTGTCAGCATGATTCATATGACCAGTAAAAATGAAAAGTTGGAGTGGAATTTCATTAAAATTGATCGATACTTTTGAATCACCCTGTATAGTAGATCATTTTCTTTTAAATCAGAAAAGGGTTTCCTACCACGCTGTACATTTTAGTTTACTTAAAGAAGAATTTGTTAATGCGATATGCTGCAATGAAAGAGCACTCATAGATAGAAAATATTAGCTTTCAAAGCCCAAGGTCGCCGTAGTCAATGAATGTGTAGCTCTAAGAGTCCACAAAGAAGGGAAATCTTTAGATGCAGCACGTCTGATGAGAAATGAGAAAGAAGGATAAGAGTTTGCATAATTTTTAAATGACTAGGTTTCTTCCTGAACTACAAGAATAAATGAATCAACGGAGTTTTCAATTTCTACAAAGTTAGGAAATGTAAAGATCAAAGCTCCATCATCTAAAATTACATTTTGACTTCATTCCATTTAACTTTGGTCATATACCGTATTTTTACGGTTAAGAAAAGCACTTTCGTTATAAGATTTCCACGGCAGAAATATCTTCCACAAAGTGAGTCCATTAAATCAAGTGTAGTCACTCAACGATAAAGAGAAGGGAAAAATTGATGCGATATTCGTCTGCAGCGACCGGATTTAAAACTAATAATAGATCTTCAGGAAAAGCACAATTAGTTTACCTATTTAGGGTGCAAATGGATTGTTTATTAAATTCACACTGCAAGTAAATGCTCTTTATTTAGAATACTTTCATATGCACTCACATAGATGGAGAAGCACAACTAATTAAATTTGTAACTGTATTTCACTCTCTTCAATTTTCTGAACAATAACATTGGAAAACTTCAAAATTTTCGATAAATAGATTAACTTTTTCAAATTATGTAGCCTTATCAATTCCGTTTATTTGATGTGGATTTTCGTGCTTAGAAATCATGTTTACTCTGAATACAAAATTAAAGAACTAAACGCAAAGTAAGTGTATGATGATTATTCTTCATTTTTTTAGGAATAGGTGCTATCGCTGTTTCTGTGATTTACGATGTTGTTCCACCATACTGGACTGATAGATCTACGCTGGTCGGTGTTGTTAAATTGACAAGTAAACAAAATAAATAAAAGTAGCTTTTAATTTATCTATTCCACAAGCTGTACTTATTTTCTTTACGAAATTGAGCACTCCAAATAAAAATAAAAGGTAACGGGACCGTACTCAAGGGCCCGTGCGGCACTACCAATCCCGATTCTGAAACAAAAATTGCTACATGAGCCCTTATTGTCTGCCTTCAAAAGTTACATCTACGAACATCTGTTTCAGCCACAACTAAAATAATTTATTTCGCCAGCCTTACATTAGGTGAACATCTGTTTCAGCACAAAGTTTATTACATTTACCGTACTTTAAAGCAGGAAGACTTCCCAACAGAAAACAAGATTTAGGATCACTGAATCAAGGGCATCATAACATTGTTCAACAAAATCACAACAGTTGCGTGTTTATCTGAATATTTTGATGTTTCGGTATTAATTTTGGTGCGGGGATTTCAAAATTACCGCTATTTTTGCCATAGCATCAATAGTGTAGCCACAAGTCTCGGGACTCCAAATTATATGCAGTTGTACGACGTGTATTACAATGCATTTGGAAATAGCATAGGGGATGTAAAATAGTACAAATAATGAATAATATCAATACACAGCACGATTTGATACAATTAAAGAGAAGAAATATATCTGTCCTGAAAAGCAACTTTGGATCGACTTTGTCTCTTATGAACATTACTAGCATGGCGCACGAAATTCCAGATGTTGTCTACCATCATGGCTTCACGCCATCTGCCTTGATATCTCATTTCCCTATTTTGCATGTCTTGATGAAACCTCTCACCATGTTCATCTCATTCACTTCTCCCAAATTTTTTCTGAAAAATCTAGAAGTGAATGCGAAGTTTCACTGTCAATCGAAACTCCGTTCTTCCAAAATTATATTCATCGTCAAAATAAAAGTTGCACCCAGAAGGAAGCAACCAACAGGAATAAAACTTGGTAGGTAGGTTTGCAATCGTGAGATATGCAAATGATTCAAGTATTACTACCGGCCGCGCATGTGACGCAAGCAATAAGGGGTCGTAGCACTATGCCTGACAGGTTATATAAGGACTTCCCGTAGCGCGCGCTTGCCATTTTGACTCGTGCTAATGCATTGGTTGTACGATTTGCAAGTGACTTATGCGCTGCCAAAAAGTTCGGAAACAATTCGAGTAGTTGGAAGAGTTCAAGAGAGGCCGCATCGTTGGACTCCGAGAAGCGGGTTGGCCTTATCGAAGTATTGCGCGACAAATCGGTCGTGCAGATATCACCATATCACGCTATTTCCAGTAGTGGATAAAGAACGGCAAGCATCAACGACAGGAAGAATCTGGGAGACCTAGACGAACTACTAAAAGTAAGGACTGACGAGTTGTCCGAAATGCGCGGAGTGACCCAACAACTACGTTTGCGGATATTCAGCGAGCAGTGGTGCCCTCCATGCATCGTCCGATTAGTGACAGCAGCATTGGCAAACCTGTGCACGACGTAGGACTACACCCACGCAGGCAGTTACGTATACTGCCCTTAACACCACTGCATCGTCGCCAGAGGCTGCAATGGTGTCGTGGCAGACTGTTAAGGAGCCACTCAGAATGGCAGCGGGTGATCTTCAGGGACGAGTCCCGCTTTTGTCGTGGAGGTGACGACCAACGAATCCGTGTGTGAAGACACCATGGTCAGCGCAAAGTCGAACGGTTTGTTCTCGAGCGTCACACGTCCAGAACGCCTGGTATCATGGTGTGGGTTGCAATTGCTTACGATGCCCAATCACCTTTGGTGTTCATTATACACACTTTGACAGCCCAACGTTACGTTAATGAGCTCTGTAACCAGTGGCCCTACCTTTTCTGACCGCTCAATTCGGTGCGATTTTCCAGCAGAACAACGCTTGTCCGTATATTGCTTCTGTCTCGATAGCTTGCCTTCAAGACACTGACACTATGCCATTTTCAGCCGCATCGCCAGACCTATCGCCGATTGAAAATGTATCAGATGCTATTGGACACGTGTTTCACACACTCCACCCATACGGCACAACTAGGAACCTGTTGAACTCCATGCCGAGATGTCTGGCATGCTGTGTGAGCAAACATGGTGGCCTGACGCCATGCTGAGAGACACTACTTACTGGCGTGTAGCTCAATAAATATTGCCCATATCAATCTCAATATTTAATCATTTATTGCTCCACGTAACTTTTACCTTCCTCCCTAATAGCATTGCAATCCAGCACGTCCTTCTGGGTGCAACAATTTTTTTGATGATGAGTGTATATACTAAATTCTCCACAAATTGCTTCTAGTTTGTTATCTTCCTATTTCCAAAAAATTAGTCACAACAAAACAGAAAGACTACCAGGTGTCCTTTTCAACATCAGTCATTTTGCTCTCTAGTTTTTCTGAGGTCAGCATTGCCTTTATTTGTTGCAGCACGAATATACTGTACAACACTGTACTTTAGTCTCCAATAGGTTTGGGGACATTGAGCGAATGAACTTGAATGTTTGTGTCCGTCAGGATTCGATGCGTTGACAAACTGCTTCCCCAGTCTCAGTTTGTTAGGCAACGGAGGCAATAAGATATTCTGTACTGTAACGAGGGCGTCGTGCATGACATTCTGTGTACCACCTTGCAACTCAACCCCGGAGGCCATTCTTTTGTTTTGTAATGATCGGTGACTGCCCTGCTTCCCCACAAGCAAATGAAACAAGGATACGTTTTGAAGCCAGTTGGCAGGCCTAAGAGGAACCCAGTCATTTTACAATGAGCATAGATATCCTAATGGTATTTATGATATTTGATTTTTTCTAGAAGAAACTTGACACTGGTGTAACTTTCTTTCATGTGCATGGAGTGTGCTAATGGAATTAATATATATATATTTCCAATGTGCAATAGCACTGCCTTCAGACTTCTAACCGAACTGTGTATAATATTCTCCAGTCTTCAGGTATGTGAGATATTCCAATGTTCTCAAAAATCCTATCAATCACAGAGCATCAATCACAACATAATATTGTTCATACATTTCATGTCTTTTTTCTGTACGTGGTTGATTTGAAGCTGGGATCCAATAAGTTCTACTCTTTCAAACGGGAAATTGAAAGTTCTGCATTTGATTTTATTAGCCCCAAGTCTCATTAAATCATCCAGTTCTTGATGATTTTAAAAATGTGGCTGAGCACTGCAAGATGAAATTTTGGAAGTCCTTATATCTGTTATCCTCACAACCGCCACTTGACTGGACATCTTCCTCTGCTGTCTACACACTTTTTGATCGTTGTAGAACAGGAAGCTCATCGCAAGGTGGATTTGGTGACGTTGATGATGGTATGTTGGGTATATGAAATGGTATTCCGGTCTCTTTGCTTTCCGAAGTTAGAAGTATTCATTATAAAAAAGAAACAGTCATCAAGATGACTCTTTGATTCGCCCCAAATTTGAGGAATGGAAAATAGCATTGCTTTCTTTGTACCATGAAGCCAACCTTCCAAAGTTGACTTGCGATTACCACAGCAAACTGTGGAGCCCACACCTTTATCTTGGTAGCCCACAGGCATTCCAAAGTAAGTTTAATATGCAAAGGAAAGCTTAGTCCTTATGGTAATGTTGTGCTTGACTTGCTTAGGACCAATATTGTACCACACAAACAAAGAAAAGAGTCCGGGGAGAGTTTACAACCTCTTGTCGAGGCAATGTTTACCCTGTAACGAAGGCAAATGAAAGTGTATTAATAACAAGTTCGTAAAATCATGCAATGCATTGATTATAATACGCTTTCCAACATACCAGAAATCATTACTCAAATTTTCACTCAAGTTATGAGAATAATGGCTGTGGAATAAATCTCTGTCCTGTGCCCTGACCTGTGATCCTATTTCGATAATATTCAACAGAAACAAATAGGTATACTTCCGAAATAACATGATAACGTTTTGTCACATTCGAAGCATTTTTACGTAAGTTATGATGCATAAGGTCTATGGAATAGATCCCATTCCTGTGTCCTAACCTTTGATCCCATTTCGCCCATTTTCAATACAATCGTTCCCATGCAAGCCCCTACAACATAGTAACATTTCATCCAAATCGAAGCATTTTTACGTAAGTTATGACGCATAATGGCGATGGAAGTGATTCCGCTTCTATGTCCTGACCTTTGACCCCATGTCGCCCATTTTAAATAGGGTTGGTCGCCTGGTCGTCCCCTACCACACTAAAATTTCATCGAAATCGAACCTTTTTTACGTTAGTTATGACGCATAAAAGGAGTGGAAGGGATCCCGCTGTTATGTACTGACCTTTCACCTCATTTCGTTCACATTAAATAGGGTTCCTTCCCAGGTGATTCCCTACCAGATACTAAAATTTAATCGAAATCGAACGATTGTTAGGCAAGTTATCGTGCGGACGGACATACGCCCACAACGCGTGACGTCATGAGACAGATGGGAATCGCGACCATCTGCTCGCAAGAGTGTGACGTCACAAAACTTTAATAGGATCCACACACAACGCGTGACGTAATGAGACAGATGGCGTGACCGCTTGCCAACAATTTCAAACACGAGATTGTGACGTCATAAGATTTCTAAGCATTGGTAACATTAATGGAACAACGCTATGACACTGAAAACGTTATAATTCGGGGTGGTTATTTAACCCACTAAACGAATTCTCCTAAAGTCGAGATCAAGCTAAATCGATTTTTAGTACCAGAAAATGGTAGGTTAACGACTTTCATCAAAATTCTTAGAGCCGTTTCAAAATAAAATGTACATACATACATACAAGAATTGCTACTTTAAGGTGGACGTCAAGTAATTTTGCTTTCTATTCTTCCAATGGAAAAACTTCTGTACACTTTTTCTTCACAATTAATGCGTTCCCAAGGATGAAAATTTGAACATCGATTAAAATAGCTTCATTTCATAACTTGGAATACTTAATATTTTCTAAACCATAACCGTAATTATGCAATCCAACATTTATTTGTCCACTGACGTCATCAAAGTACAGGTCGCGCCATCTTTTCTCTGGTTTCAACACCACCAAAGGAAAAGTTATTGATTTTTAATATAATTATGGTTATCTTTTAGAAAATATTAAATTTTCCAAGTTATAATATAAAGTTATTTGAATCGATGTTCAAATTTTCATCCTTGGGAACACATTAATTGTCTAGGAAATGTGTACAAACGTTTTTCCATTGGAAGTATAGGAAGCAAAATTACTTGACGTCCACCTTAATAATATGGGATAAGGGCGATGGAATGGATCGCAATCCTATGTCCTGACCTTTGACTACATTTCATCCATTTTCCATAGGGGCCGTCCCCAGGTGGTCTCCTACTACATACTGAAATTTCATCGAAATCGAACCATTTGTTTCGCACGTTATGACGCATAAGGGCAATGGAATGCATCCCGATCTTATGTCCTGACCTTTCACCCCACTTCACCCATTTTGAATTGGGTTCGTCCTCAGGCGGTCTCCTACCACATAGTAAAATTTCATTGAAATTGAACCATATTTACGCAAGTTATAACGCATAAGGGCAATGGAATGATTCGACTCCTACGTCGTGACCTTTGATCCCATTTGTCCCATTTTCAGTAGGGTTCGTCCCCAGGTGGTCCCCTACCACAGACTAAAATTTCTTCGAAATCAAACCATTTTTACACCGGTTATCGTGAGGACGGACGGACAAAGCTGGAGCATATACGCTTCTTCAACCTACGGTTGGAAAGCGTAAAAAACACAAGATGTAAGAAAACTAAAAAAGTATTAATGATACAACAACACTAAGACATCGTTATAAGCAGCGCCTCTGAATTATTCAAGAAGCATTAAAAATCAACATGAACAATTTTTTGTTACACAGTGTAATCAAGGCAGTATTAAAGTAACAGCTCCAAAGTACCAGGAAATTCACTTAGTCAGTGCGTTCTGCCCAATTTATTGGATGCACAGGTTCCACGAGTACAAACACTTTAATATGGGATTACATGCGGTAAAATGAATTCAGTAAACTCAGATACATGCGGTTCCTTATTACACCGCCTTGTTATATGGACAGCGGCGGATTTACGACTAGGCCAGCTAGGCTGCGGCCTAGGGGTCGCAAGCTCTAGAGGGCCGCAGGTGTAGAATTCAGAAAAAACGGAGAGAATGGAACAGAAAAACTTATAAAAGGGAGGTAGCGTTATTTTAATTTACTTGAATAAAACAAATTAGAATTTTTATTTTATTCTATCTTGAATGATAACTAAAGAAATAAGAACGTAATAACAGCTCTATTGCGAGCACGCCCGTGTTGTACGAGCGCGATAGAGAGCGCATGCAACATCTGACAGAGTGACAAGTGCAGGAGAGAAGTGGAAAACAAATGAGCAACAACCCTGCGAGTGCTACGCCGGCGCCATTATATCGTTTCGCAAAACATCCTACAATTAATTTTTATATACTTTATTAATTTTTGTTATTGTAATGCAATTTTAAAGAATCAAAACAAGAAATACTATTGTTTACTTCCGTGTTATAAGAATGCATCGTGTGTCGTTTTTAAATGTAGGTCTAAGGTTTTGAAATGTAAGGTGTTATTCCTGGATAAGCATGAACCTCTTTGTCTTATGTTTACAAATATTTTTTTATAACCTTTAATTTAATAACAAGTTCAATTAAAATAATTTTATTTAAATAATACTTATTTAACAATAAAATTATACTACCAATTTTCATATTCTTAACTTAAAGATAAGTTTATTAGAAAATCTGATAGGAGCAAATTCAAATATAGGTGGCCGGGCAGGGGGGGATGGGCGCACAGACAATTTGGCCTAGGGCCTCAAAAGCCTTAAATCCGGCACTGTATGTGGACCTGGATTGTCCAACAAGCATCGTATTTTAGGGGAAATTCTGACAGTAAGCCCATGCAGAAATTTACACACTTTTCTACCGTCAATTCCACTTTTCAAGTTTGTTTGGTAGAATATCTGTTTATTTCTCGCAGCGTTTCCTTCAGCAACGTATCTTAATTACGGAAAATACGAGAATTGAGAGTTTCAAGGATTTTCTGTGTAGAGCACGTACCAACATAGTTATACACCTAACTGAGGAATACATATTCGGAAGGGACAACAGCAGTCCTAAACGTCGATACGATGGTACTTAGCTCACACATTTTATCAAACAATGAGCTCATATCGAATAATGAACACATGTGTGATCTGCTGTGGTTTGCCTAGATTCCTACTGTTGAAGCTTCGGGGCTTGCGCGCCAACGCATCACAAAAACACAGTTTGCGGCAGGAGATGAATACTAAGGTCACATTTTAGTAACATTGAGCACTACACAAGGGAATCAGGAACGTAAGTAATTTATAAACACTTTAGAGCTGTACGTCGTTAAAACTCTTCCTTTTGTCCTGAAACACACCGTGTATCGGGGATTGGGCTTTTTGCATTCAACGCCAGGACTTAAAATTTGCCTGTCGATCGCATTTTCTCCAAAACAACTAACGTCTTCTGGATAGGTCGACGTACCACCTACATAATATGTTGATGGTCCTCCATGTGGAGCTGAAATGTTTTTTCATGACATTCACACGATCCGACGTTCGCCTGTAGTTGCCTTGATTTGCTCTTTGTTTTCGCTCTTTTTAGAATTTTTTTGTAGCTCTTGCTTTATTTGCAGACGACCGTTGTTGCATTTCTCATATCAGTCGTCTCCAGAAAGCATCTCTGGCCACCACGGACTCTGTTGTTATTTTTGCGGTGGCCACGCAGTCAGCCGAACAACCCCGAAACTGCAAAGAATGTCCACTCAGAACAGAAACAAAACATTTTTTTTAAAATTTCTCAAAACGCACGTAAGACTACTGGAATCCATATTAGCACAAGTTTAATGCACCGTGCACAGGACTCTGCTCGATATGGGATACCACCGTCAAGAAACCAGTCATACTCCGCCAATCACTTCGATCGATGCCATACACCAAATAGCCTGTTGTAAGGTAGGTCGATCTAGGACTGTAGACCAATGAACACCTGTGCATTGGTTTGAAGAGTCGAGGTACATCTTCAACAAGTACAATTATCGTTTTGGGCCGTGGTGAATGCAGAGAGTAAAGTACCTTCCGGACTCTGTATTGTTCCGACAATGATGGCTGGTTGAAGCACTACACAGTATGGAGTTATTTCTCTTAGTTTGGCTTGAATCCACTAGATGCTTTCGACAACTAGGCCGTACTTTCGGAAACACCATCAGGGAGACAATACACCATGTCATTCTGCTCAGTCTGTTACAGACTGGTTTGGGAATATGGCGCTGACTAAACGTATAAATAAAGGAAAATACAAAGTTATGGTTTTCTTACGAAAAACTATTAGTACTGAATGCAAGATAAGTCTAAATGGCACAGTAATTGACAAGGTGAATGAGTTTGCGTATTTAGGAAGCATGACTGACACTGAGAACAATGAGGAATTACAGCGTGAATTCTTCATTGAAAGTCATATCTGCTTTACGAGGTTTTCACAGGAATGATGGGTTCTCAAGAGAGTACCGAATGCCTGCGTATGAAATTGTAATTGTTCCTACAGAATAGAGATGAGTTCGGGCTCAAATTTAGGAGCACGGGCCCGCCGCATGGGTCCAAAGGCCTAGAGGCCGGGCCCGGCCCGCTTTCTTTGATTACATGTGTTTGCTGAGCCCGGGCCAGTGCGGGCCCGGATTCTTGGAAAATTTTGCTTATCAAGGCCTGCATTTAGGCATTATAAGCTGGCCAAAGATATGGCTCAAGCAAGGATTAGTTTAAAAATCATTAGTTAAAAAGTTCAGTTCAGTTAATCCATTTCACAATATTAATTTTTTTTAGAAATTCTACGCATAAAGCCAAATGTTCTAAAATGTATATTTGAAAATAAATAAATTATCAACGTGCCCTTCGACCGAATCAGGGGAATCAGTAATTTTGGTAAAAGCTGAAAAAAAAATCGTTTAGAAACAAAAAATTCCATTCGTTATTTATTTTTTATTTCTAAATTTACTTTTATTTTGAATACATTGCATTAATAAACGTACAACGCCGTAAAGACAGTTGCAAGTGTTTGAAATTTTGACTCTAGAAAACTAATCTTTGCAATATAATTTACATATATGCTAATTGGTGAAAGTAATTTAGAGTGATGTAGTAGAATATTAGGAGCTTGAATTAATTCCCACTGTTGCTCTATAGAGCGCGGCAGTGGTGCGCTGTGACCCGGGCCACACG
The DNA here is from genome assembly GCA_039090855.1 of Macrothele yani. Classification (NCBI taxonomy): domain Eukaryota; kingdom Metazoa; phylum Arthropoda; class Arachnida; order Araneae; family Macrothelidae; genus Macrothele; species Macrothele yani. Next base: position 100,089,345 of record CM077011.1, read on the forward strand.
TGACCTCCCTTACACACGCACGTACCGTCCGTAATCTGGGCAAAGCAGTGTGTGACACATGATCGGAGGGCACAGAACACGAGTTTGTATCGTATTCACAATGTCGAGTTTCGTACCAAAAAAGGAGCATTTGCAGGAAGCATTACTGTTCTGCTTTCATCTCAACAAAACTGCAGCGGAAAGTCATCGTTTGCTAGTGCAGGCTTATAGGGAACATGCCCTATCGGAAACAACATGCAAAGAATGGTTCCGACGCTTTAAAGCTAAGGAATATGACATACAGAACAAAGAGCACCGTGGGCAGCCGAAAAAGTTCGAAGATGGCGCATTGGAGGCCTTATTGGGGGAGGATTTATGTCAGACTCTCCACGAATTGTCTGAAACACTACGGGTCGAAGAGTCAATGTTTAGCAAACGTTTAAATACAATGGAAATGATCCAGAACCTCAGAAACTGGATTCCACATGACAAGGTTATTCTTCTCCACGACAACGCTAGACCTCATGTTGCGAAATCCGTGAAGGAACTCTTGGAGACACTTGGCTGGGACGTCCTACCCCACCCGCCTTACTCCACGGACATTGCTCCCCGGGACTTCCATTTGTTCCGGTCGCTACAACATGGCCTGTCAGAGCTGCACTTCCTTCCTGTCGCGGATATTCAAGAATGTCTCGATGAATGGTTCGCCACTAAAGCACCTGCATTTTTCTACCGCGGAATCCATTAGTTACCCCAACGGTGAGAAATTGTCGTAGCTGCCAACAGACACTACTTTAAATAGACTACTCTGTACCGTTCTGTGGCAACACACAGGTGTTTGTGTGACAAAAAACAGCGAGAATTAGTTCAAGTACCTAATGTAAAAAAAAAAAAACATGTACGGAAATTTCCAACATTAAAAAAAAAAGAACGTAAAAGCATTCCAGACCAAATTATTCTGCATTTTGTAACATTAACAAAGATTTGCGCTTAATAGTATAATAATCACAATATTATCATATGTGTGTGCAGTTTCCAGATCAAGTTCATCATGAATAAAGAGACAGAAAGAGAGTGAGAGAGAAAGAATTGCAACTAATGCCTCAGCGCTTCAACTTTATATTCTTTTCTCTAAAACTCGACTTACTGCTCTAAAAACCAACGTCACCCAAAAAATCGCCGGAGTGAGGAAATTTAAAAAAATAAATAATAATACTTCTAACTGAACAATTTTGGAAATTAATACATCATTTTAAAGATAATATTCTTGATTTTTAATAAAATACAAAATTCGGAATGTGATTTTTTTCCAGTTTTTCGATACCAGACCTTAAACTAATCCTTGCTTGGGCCATAGCTTTGGACAATGCATAATATTTGTTTGGGCCATAGCTTTGGACAATGCTTGCTAAGCAAAATTTGTCTTGCAATGGCAGCTAGCTTAAGGAATTGAAAAACCTTCCACCATAGTAACAAATCTACAATGAAATTCAACATGTGTAATTCTACCGAGCTCGGAATTACACATGTTGAATTAATTACAGTAAAGAAATTCAAGACGTGTAATTTCGAGCCAGGGCCCAGCCAGCGCCCGGGTTTTTCGGTAGTTAATGAATTCTGAGCCCGTCCTAGCCCGGGCCGGGCACGAGCTCATCTCTACTACAGAAGAAACATGAAAGTCGTTTGTATACTGGAGAAGAAACATAAAAGTCGTTTGTATAATGTTGTTCGCAAGGTGGAGACTAATGTACTTCAGCGGTTTGGTCATGTTGAAAGAATGAGTGATGAATTGCTTACCAAGAAACATTTTTCAGCCCAAGTGGCAGGAAAGAAAGGCAAGGGAAGTCCAAAGAAGTCATGAGAGGATCAGTTTCATGAGAGCCTGCATGAGAAACAGATTATGAGTGTGAAATACAGAAGATCTTGTGTAAGTCGTGTGATGGATTTCAGTGAAGCCCATGTTGTATCTCAAGATCGCTGTAAATGCAGCAGTTTGGTACGACAACAGTAAGTACACTGGCGGAAAGTGAAAAAAGAACACCAAGAAGGAGACGTCTGATACCAACGAAATTTATACAACATAATAACGGAATACAGAGGATGACGTGATCAAAACATTATGGCAAAATACAGCTGCATTTGCTGGAATACTGAAAAATAACATTTCCATGTAACATGGTTAGTACGAGGTTAAACTGCCATGAACTGCGTCACACTGTGAAATTCTGGCATGGAGTCTGTCGTACAGATGTTGGATGTAAGTTTGGGGTATTGAGTTCCAAGCATCCTCAACTTGGACGCGTAAATCGGGGATAGTCGTGGCTGGCCGAGGAGACCGGATAAGTCGTTGTCCCATAAAATACCACACGTGCTCAATGGGGGACAAATCCGGTGAACGTGCAGGCCATGGAAGTTGTCTCACACCCTGAAGCGCATGCTGCGTTGCACGTGCCGTGTGTGCGCGTGCGGTATCTTTCTGGAAAACACCACGATGGACAGACCTTACAAATGGCATTGCAACGGGCTGAATGATGCTGTTGATGTAGGAGGTGCTGCTTAACGTACCCGGTACAAACACTAGTTGTGTACGGGAGTAATAGCTGATCGATCCCCACACCAGAAGACGAGGTGTAGGCCCTGCGTGTCACTGGCGGATGCAAGAAGGGTAGAGACGCATTCCTGTGCGTCTGCGAACACGCACACGGCCATCGGAGGCTTCCTAGCAGAATTTGCTTTCATCGTTGAACACGACAGATTGCCATTGCGTTCTCCAGTGCAGACGTTGGCGACCCCACTGCAGCCGTTTCTGACGGTGGGCTGGAGTCAGAGGTACACATGCCAGAGGCACACGTGCACGTAGTTCTGCATCCAGTAGACGGTTGCGGATTGCTCGCACAGTCACCTCAGGTGCAACGGCTGCTCGGATGTGCGTCGCAGTGGATGTTCTGCTTGACAATGCCGCTCTTCTTATGCGTCGATCTGTCAGCTCATCAGTCCGTCTGTGACTCCCGGTTCCACGTCTTCTCGTGTGGGAATGTTCCTCGGACCATCTACGCCACCATCGTACCACCACCGATAATTCCCGTCCAATTCGCTCCGCAATACGACGGTACGACCACCCGGCCCCGCGGAGTCCGACTAGGCGACCTCGCTCAAAGTCCCATAACTGCTGAAATCGTACACATCTTCCATGTCCAGGCATTGCAGCTTCTTCTGGGTCTTCGCACGTGTCCGTATGCCGACGACTGATTACATTCACTTCGCCGTACTCGTTAAATACCACCGACAATAATTTGCATATTATGCAGTGCTGTGGCGTAAGCGCTCACCGGTTGGTCCCGAAAATAACATCACACCTACGCAAACTCGACCCCATTAACATATGAAAATTTCATGATCGTCCGCCAATTTCTTCTTGGTGTTCGTGTTTCACTTTCCGCAAGTGTAAATAATCAGTTAAAAATTCATTTTTTGATTTGTATTTCATTGTGGAGATAATCTCTGAATCTCAGAGAACGCCTAGTGATATGAATGTATGAGACTTATGGGAGCAGGAGACCTGCCTCCAATCATCCAAGTCCTAGTGCCGTTGTTCTTTTGCCCAGCTGAGTCCGGTGATATGGTATTAGCGTTAAGACTCTGGTGGGTCAGTGGCTCCCATAACCTGTTGCAACTAACGATCTCCAAATGGTCTTGGTAAAGAGGTTTCTGGCATCTCCCTCATCGAAGTCGGCGTTGATTCATGCCACTGTAGCTCTGCGGTTGGTTGGAACTATACGGATGACCTCGTTCATCGACCACCTTTGCCCTTTCACAGTACTGTTCGCGATCCGATGTTATTCAGGAAATGCCTTATTGCCGATACACTCTTGATACTATCGAATGGGGATGCTGAAATCCTTGTAACCCCTCCGCGATGGAGTGACTCATGTTTCGAGCATCTAATATCAGCCTTCTTTCAAAATCTATTTATTCAAAACTTTTATGTACACTCACTCGAATTGATGTCTAGCGATGTGTTCGGCCACAAGTGAGAGGGTGGCAGCATCTCGTTGTCCAAGAATGAAGTATCTCTTCCGTCGGTATACAGGGAGATCACATAAAAAGGAGTTGTTCAGAGATCTTTGTAGAAAGAACTACGATACAAATCAGAATCAAATTTGGTATACAGTGAAACCTCGAAAATCCAGCTTCGACAGGACCGGACGAGTGCCGGATTTTACGAAAATTCCGGATTTCTGAAGCTGTCTTAAAACTGCGTTACGGGCGTTACGCTGTCCTAAAACTACGATGCTGGCGTTACGCTGTCCTAAAGTACATACGTACACGTAACAGGCCACTTTAACGAACATTTGCGCGTCTACGCCTTATAAATATGCAACGGTAGCTCTGTCGATCGCATTCCTTGCAATTTGTAAAAAAAAAATCGTTTTGTTGATGGAAAAAAGATTTTGGCGAAAATATTTGCGATTACCTTTTTGTACTATTTATTATAAAACGCTGTCGAGAAAAATTTAATTTGGCGAATGGTTAGGCAAAAACTTGAGAAAAGCCAGAGCAACCGCTAGGGCTGGGCGATGTATCGATACACCGCGAAAGCGCGATGTGAATTTCACATCGATGTTACGATTTTTCGTCTGACGAAACTACGATACATCGCGAGGGCAATTACCGCAATGTATCATAAAGGCCGATGTAGATGTTTTTACACAATCGAATCCACGTACTGCCACCACCAAGCACATCATCATCATCACACGTTCGACACACATTTCAAACGTGCACGCCGATTCGTCTCCTGGTTTGGTCCGCGTCACTTCAGCGCAGCCCAATGAGATGACGAATTTGAGAGACCGCCTGATGTTACACGTAGGAGGCTATCATCAATTCGCACGCTGAGATCGGATGTGTTGTTGAGACGATACATCGGAAGACATCGGATGCTATCACGAAGAAGAAATCAGAAAAGTGCGGATTTCTGAAGTTGCTGGTTTTCTGGATGACGGACTTTCGACGTTTTACTGTGCATACTTTTGTGAGTATACGGTTCCCATTTTCTAAAACAAATATAAAAAAGTTCGAAATTCAGCCGCTAGGTTGAAATTCAGCGTTGCTATCCCCTTAATTTGCATATTAACTAGGTTATCTAACGAATTTAAGGGAGTCGTAATACGTTTTTCACACATTTTTCGAAAGGGGAAGAGTCATGGTGTTCACTTTACTTGACCACGTAATTCCAACACTTTAGCAGCGAAACAGTCTAACCGAGATGGGTCCGGGTTCGAATCCCGATTAGGCATGAATGTTGTGTTTTTGTTACGGGACTGGCTCTCTCTCTCTCTCCCTTCCCTGGAGTCAGTGGCTCTACATTAGGGACAGGTGACTGCTTATAGCCCATTGAGTTGTTCATAGTGGTCGTTAAACCCCCAAAAAAACTGTCTAAACACCAGAATCTTTATGCAAGACAGTGTACTCCCTCATATCGCATTATACGTGCAAGCCTTACTTCAGCAACATTTTTCGAACAAGAGGTTAATTAGCCGATCATTTTCAACATTATGGCCGCCAATATCACCAGATCTGAATCCTTGTGTCTTTGAGAGCTCTCATAGTCAAAATGACTCGCTTATAGAAACAATGTTTCCAACTTAGTTGTCTTAAAAGACGGAATTTCACAACATGTGAGACAACTCCACTCAGGTGCGTTACATTCCACCGTCGAGTGTGTTGTTCAGCGAATCCGGTTTTTAGAGCATGGAGATGGAAGTCACAAACCGTATATATGATTTAAATTTTAGATTCGTTAGGTATCGTACGTTTCATGCAAATTAAGCGGACGGAAGTGCCAAATTTCACCCTAGCGGCGGAATTTTGAACTATTTGTTTCTTTTCGAAAATCGAAACTGCTAACTCAGGAAACTGTTTGTACCAAAGTTGGTTGAAATTTGTCCAATAGCCATTTCTACCGAGAGCTCTGAGAATCTCCTCTTTATTTGAGATCACCCTGTATATGGCGACAAAGATACGTGTACGTCATTCATGTATGTGCGAAGAACTAATTCTTTTAGGAATTCGTTTCCAAGTAACTTTATTTTTCAAGTTTTGCGTTACATTCTGAGATCAGGTGTAGAACGAACGTCTGGTTCCCCATTTAGAATTAGATCTCTGAAAACAACTGCCATAAGTCGGATATGTTTAGGAGTTTCATTGCTGAGTTATCTACTCCGGAAGTTTTGCTAATTGAAATACATCGCAAATTATAGATATTCCTCTCCCCCAGAATTCGTGGTCACTTTGGTAATACAAGGAAATTAGCCTCATTAGTATTGCCAGCACACGGCCACCATTATTTCGTTTGACAGCTAATCTGAATGAGATCCATCGATCATTACAGTAATTGAAGCAAACGATTATGCATTATGAGCATTACTAAATGATCTTTGGAAATAACAGGAAAATAAACGGTAATCAATAAGACAAAGAAGAGGTTAAAGGAAACAATTCCAGAGCGAACATATCGCGAATATCTAAAGGTATCAGCTCATGAAAACTACCTCGAAATTCCTTTTAGCTTGAATGAAAATTCTTGACGAAATCTGAGAACCTGCCTGAGAGAACAGGAAAATAAGTCACTGTTTCAAAATAGTTCACCCTTTAAAAATTTATAAAACATATGTTTTTATTAATTTGAAATGCTGATGTCTAATATTATTAGTCCTTAGGAATTTAAAGATTAATATTCGAAGATAAAGATATACACTATATTGACAAAAGTCATCAGACACCTAGAAGAGAGACACAACATTCATACACTATATGGACAAAAGTCCCAGACACCTAGAAGAGAAACACAACATTTATTGACATACATTAGTACTGTGTCGTTCCACCTTTGGCCTTAATGCAGGCACTGACCCTTCGATACATGCTTTCGAAAAGGTTTTGGAACACAGCGACAGGTATGCGCTTCAATTGAATACATAATGCTGCCGCTAACTATTGCTTAGTAGTAGGCCTTGGTTACAAACTTCTTATGCGACGCTCTAATTTATTCGACAGGTACTCTATAGGATTAAGATCAGGGCTCTGTGCTGGCCAGTCCACACACGATACGGAATTATCATCAAACCACGCCGTAACAGTCCTTGCTTTATGGCTCGGTGGGTTATCTTGCTGGTACCAATAAGGCTCGGTTCCATAGTATTACCACAGAGTTTGTAGGGCATAATTGTCCAGAATATCGAGGTAGACGTGCTGGTTAACAAGTTTGTCCATGATAACCAATGGGCAGGAACCATACCACGAACCCCCCCCCCCACACACACACACATGAGTACACTGCCAGCTCCAAACTTGACCTTAGGAATATTACACTGTGGTAAATAGCGTTCCCCCGGCTGCAGCCATACTCACATACGCCCATGAGACTGATGGATCGTGTATCTGGATTCATCATTCCGTAGAACCCGTTTCCATTGATCTACGGTCCACAATAAGTGTTATTTACAGTATGCTAAACGATGAGTAGCATTCCGAGTGGAGATAAAAGGCTTATGAGCAGCCGCACGACCACGGTAACCCATGGAATAAAGTTCTCTGCGTATTGTACGTATACATACCGAGGTTGCAGCATTTTTACTCACCTGTACACTGAAGTCTTGAGCAGTACTTCATCGATCAGCTGTAATGACTCTCCTGAGGCTTCGACGTACTCTATCACTGATTGTCTTTGGTCTGCCGGTACGTTTTGCTGCTTCAGGCACGCCATGTGTCTTCCACTTATTCAGTACAACCAAAACATTTGACTTGGGTATGTTTAAACGCCTCTCATTTTCTCTTATGGACAACCCACTAATATAACACCCAGTAGTCTTTCCTTTCTCAATGTTAGTTCTCTCTCGCAGCTACATTTTCACTCAACCTCACAATGCAAATCGATCGCAGGCAGCTGCCGGCTTTTTTTATACCGTTTGCAGCTGTACCGCGCATCTTTTTAAGGCAGCGGATCCGTTCATTTGCTTTTGAAGAGGTGTCCGGTGATTTTTGTTAATATAGTGTATAATGACCTGACCGAATTCGAAGCATTGTCTTTTACGTTAACATATAGTATATACATATCACTAAACTATTCTCCGAGATTCCAAGTTAGCTAGTCAAAGAAAGCGCACGTACCTGCCTGCTTCAAGTTTAAAATCAAAGGAACTACATTTTACTTACTGTTGATGTATCAAACATCTCCATTTACAGCGATTTAGGCACACAACTCGAGTTGAACTGACATCCATCAAACGTCTCACACAAGATCTTTTGTACTTCATACTAATTATATTTTTCTCTTGTAGACAATTCTTAATCTGGTCTTTTCATGGTTTCCTAGCCCGTCCTCTACCTTTGTTTCCTGCTACTTGGGCAGAATAAATTCTCCCAGGCAGTCGTTCTTTAAACATGGCCAAACCAGATAAGAATATTTGTATTAACCTCACCTTACTAACAATATTTTGACCATGAAATAAGGGATTACACCAGTATACAATACAAATTTGAAGTTGTGATTGTGTCCATTAGTGTAAATTATGACAAGAGTGGTAAGTCAAATAATATCCGAAAACTTGAAAATTTCATCGTCCTGGAGCAAAAACCTAGTCCGCGTCTCCCGGTTTGAGCTCGAGTGTACTTTGTAAACGTTTTGTAAAAACGTTTACTTTTTTAACTTTTGTTTCTGAACCTTTATACACGGTCGAGTCACATTATTGTGACCACCAGCTGATATCCATAATAACCGCCGTGTGCAGGGCGGACAGCAGCTAGACGGGCTGGGAGTGACTCAATAAGGTGCTGGAAGGTGTTCGCAGTTATGTGGAGCCATGGTGACTGCAATGCATCTGACACTTGCTGGATGGTACGTGGTGAAGGTTTCATAGAGCAAGAAACATGATCGAGGTGGTCCCACAGATGTTCAACTGGGTTTAAGTCTGGGGAATTAGAGGGCCAGGGAGATACTTTGAAATCTTCATCATGCAAATCCAACCACTCTCGGACATTTCTACGTGTGTGCCACGTGTATGTATGTATGATGTACGTGGTCTGCAAGGATGGATTCATAAAGAATTCGGTCCATAGTGCCTTCCACAGGTATGAGTAGATCTAGAGAATGCTACGAAAACATCCCCCAGACCATAACGCTGCTCCCACCAGCTTGTGTTCTTCCAGCAATGGTTGAAGAGTGTTTGTTCTCCGATGTTTCGCGCCTTATACGCCAACGTCCATCCGTTCGATGAAACAAAAAACGCGTCTCATCGGAGAAGGCAATCCTTTGCCAATCAGCGGAGGTCCAATTCCTATACTGCCATGTGTTCTTACTTTTTGCGTTCCATTCGCGTTCCATTTCAATTTCAGTAATTAGAGGTATTTATATTTAACTTCTTACCTCTTCCCTGAGTCCGTACACGGGCCCTCCTGCAATCAGGAACTTCTTTATCCAACATCTGTGCACACGGTCGAATACACAAGAACATCATATTCCAAGAGAGTTGCACTTCAAAGGTATACTACTAATTTATTGGAGATCATTTTATACGAATTAGATGTAAATACACAAACACTCACACAGACTGAAGATTTCGTTCTTTTTCTTTCGCGTTATAAGTCTTAATATCAGTTCTTACATTACGACCTCTGCCGTATTATCTGTTCCGCCCTTTCCACACGTCCTCACATGTCCGCCATCTTCTCACATCTGACGTTGGCCACCTCCGCTGCGCCCTCTGTCCGTGAAGTCCCAACACCATGCAAATGTAAGCCTTTTCTGCTGATGCACCTTCGTCAGCATAGGTGCAGTGACAATCCGTATGCAACGGAGCCCCATACGCAGCAGGGTTCGCTGAACTGTCGTTTTAGAGAGACACTTCCGCTAGCCCCCTGGTTCATTCGGCCAATGAGTTGCTCGAATGTAGAGTGTAGATGATTGGCTCTCACACACCTTCGAAGGCGACGTTCACTTCTCATATCAGTGACACTTGGTGCTCCGCAGTTTTCACGTCGCTTATTCACAATGGTGCCATTTCTCAAATCACGATGCACTTTAACCATAGCAGCACACGAACAGTTCACAAACTGTGCTGTTTCAGAAATACTGCCATCCTTGGCCGGAAAGCCGATAATAATCCATTTGTACAAATCTGACAAATCGCTCCTTTTATCCAAGACAGCAAGGAGTGATGTGTTTTCAGAATGCTTACAGCACACATTATGTATCCTGCAAGCCAGCTCACGACATGTGTCTTCTTTCATTAGCTACACGCTGTTGACGTCAAAAGTAGGAGTTGGTCACAACATTGTGACTCGACTGTGTATAGCTTGTAAATGTTTTTAGTTTGCAAACATTTGCGCCCGAGTATCCAGAATAGCATACTTGGGCGAAAACCGAGTGACGCGGATTCGATTCCCGCTCAAGGACGAAGACATTTTCAAGTTTTCGGATATTATTTGACTTACCACTCTCGTCGTAATTTACACCAATAGACGGAATCGCAACTTCAAACAATATTTTGTTTCACATTATGCAACTGCAACAGTCTTCGTTTCTCACATGATCCGAATGTGTCTTGCCACAAACGCCCATAATTGACGCATCTCTCCAGCGCACAAACGACCTTTATGTATATTTTACAGTACTCGTGTTTCACTATATACACTGGTGTCCAATAAATCATAATTGGTAAAACATACAAAGTAAAGGGTTAAAACCGATACAACAGTTGACATCGATACGTAGATTAGTCACACACCTATACCAATCACAGTGCACGGTCAATTAACATCCTCTGACATCCGATATGCAAATACCTCGCAGTTTCACAAAACCAGCTTACCCTACCCCGAGTGTCTTATTCCATTTTCTTGCAATCCCCGTGAGAAGGGTTGTTGCCATTGGTGATCAGGAACGTAATATGGAACATCTGAATATCACCATTCAATGAGCATTCCACTTTATTAATTTTCTAAAAATTCTTTATCCCAATTGTAACTTTGTGAGATTTATATTTGAGTTTAAACTTCTTTTAACTTCTTCAGATTTGCTACCGTCTTCCCTTGAGTAAACCAATAGGACATGCGTTTTCCCTATTTTTCCCTGTAATACCTTGGCCTGAGGTCTTTTCTTGCGCTGGCGTAAGTATCTCGGATTTCTTAAGATGAAACTCTACCCGCAAAGGTTTTTTTCCTGAAGTCTCCCTCTGTGGCGACTTATAGTGTTTATCTGCGAAACAGCAAATTCCTGCAGTTTATGGAAAACAGCACGGAATTTTACCCTTGTTGGGTTATAAATCTTATTTCTCATCGTCAAGGATATCCTCCAATTTATCACTGCATTATTTTATCACAGTGTCCAAACTTGTTTCCAGCACAAAGCGTAAGCTTTAATTCTCCATAGTAGTCTTTATACCAGTTCCCTCAAGTAACTATTAATTGATTCTTTGGAAAAATCAACTACCTGTCAGCTAGGAAATACAAGGTCTGACAATTAAGTAATGATATTGGGTAAAAAAAAAAACACATTTATTTACACTTTTAATCAACTACAATGTGATCACCTTCGACGTAGTTCCTTTGAGCTTGCACACACTTATTCCGACGTTGAGGCCATTGCAGGTAGCAGCTGTGGAACTCATCAGCTGAGATACTGTTCAAGGCCTGCGTCACAGCCTTTTGGACGTCTGCTGCTGTGTCAAAATGGCGTCTTTTCACAACTGATTTCAGTTTTGGGAATACAAAAAAGTCGCGGGGAGCCATGTCTGGTGAATAAGGATGATGCGGTAGTGTTACATTTCACCGTTCTTCTCGCTGTTGTTCTGTGAGGGTTTTTGGAACCAATTTCGCAGAAACATTTCTCATTCCCAGATCTTCAGTCAGCATTCGGCAAACACTTTCGCGATTCATGTTCAGTTCTTCCACTATCATTCTCACTGTTAATCGCTTATCACGTCGAACAACTTCACTCACCCGGGCTGTGTTGTCCTCTTTCCGTGTTGGTGTTGGTCGCCCACTCCGGTGTTAGTCTTCCACATTGACTCTGCCAGCAGAAAATATTTTGTGCCAGCGGAAGGCTTGTGCCCTTGAAATTACCTTATTGCCGAAAGCCTGCTGCAGTTTTCCGTACGTTACCGCCGCATTTACACAGAGTTTTACACACAAAAAAAGAGCCGCCCCGGTGGCGCAGTGGTCTAAGCGATGGCCTCTGATCATTCGTCCGAATGTGGTCCGGGTTCGAATCCCGGGTAGGCATGGGTGTTGTGTTTGTCTTTCGGTACTGGCTCTCTCCCTTCCCTGGAACCAGTGACCCTAAATTAGGGACGGGCGACTGCTTATAGCCCGTTGAGTTGCTCACGGTGGTCGTTAAACCTCCAATCAAACAAACAAACAAAAAACACAAAAAAGATGACATACCGCTGCGCAATATACCGCGAGTCCATTTTACTGACGAGGAGCACACACACACACAACTTAACGAGCCAAGCAGCTACTATACACTGAGGCCTTCCAGGGTGCTGCCACTTTGACTACGGCTGGGGAAGAATGTCACACACATATGTGATCATAAAGCAAGGATTATAGAGTGGAAACAGACATAGGAGCCCATGGAAACTCCTCCCATAGAAAGTGGAGCCCCCACGGACCTAAAACAGAACCAAACTGGGATGTGTCCCCATCCCGTCTTCAATGGTTGCTATGGAAACCCCAACCCAGTGCTGCGGTGGTGAGGAGCAGCTGCTTTGAGCCACCCTTTCCGTTCCCCCCTTCACACACACACGACCTTTGTCCTCAACTGCCGTCCCAATCTAAGCCAAGTGAGGCATCGGAAAGATGACAATAACAAAATATCCATAGATATTAAAGCTAAACACGTAGATATGGAAACAGATGACAATGGAATACAAATCAGAATTGAACGTAAAGCTATATTGTGAATAAAACAATGCCAAAGTATGTGTGAATGACATGTGCAACAAAAATACGTAGAAACCTAAGTAATGGAATTTACAAAGGAAAAGTTAACGATCAGTGAGGAATAAGCAAGAATGATGCCACTTATTAGAATGCTACGGGAAACTGGAAGATGCAAACCAAAAATAATCCGGAAAATGATAAGTATAGGTCGTATACGTCGTCCTCCACTCTGCAGGGCGTTCAAACCTCAAATGGACAAAGTCACGTGGTTCGCGGTGATTCCTGGGAAGCCCAGCTGTCAATCAACTGTAGTTCTGTTTTAGGTCGCGGGTGCACTGCAGTTGACTTTATGACGTCATTAGTTTCAGTTCATTACAGCCAGTGTCTTCTCTATATATCCTTCCTTTATGTATGTGATGTACGAGGCTGCAGCGTTGCCACAGCGCGCGCGACAAAATCAGTTTCATTAGTTAATTGTCAGACCTCGTAGATAGCTAGCTCCCCAACGTTGCCCTACAGGGGTAGGGGGAGCGTCACCGCGTCGAGGTGAAGCGTTGATCAGAGTTTTGCGAAACCACCTTGAAAAAGGCAGTTTTACTGAAAAGGTCTGTGCTGGATCCCACTGCACAAGAACATTTTTCTCCACTTGTTTTCAAAATGTGCTTCTCTGTAAAATCGCAAAAATCACTTGACCAACTTACACCTCTGCCTCTAAAATATTACTCATGTATTACTAGCTGTTGAGGGTTTTCTCAATTCATTGCGTTTGGCGTTGAGCCGGAATGACGCTGTAAGGTGCCGTTCTCCCCGACCTCTTTGAATATGTATGCGACCATCATGGTGCATCAAGGTGGTCAGAAAACACGACTTGTTGCCAATCGGCGAGACAAATCTTTGTGTTCGTGACACCCATTGCAGTCTGAATAGTCTGTATTTGAGGGTCTGAGGAATGCGCATCATTGTGCTGCTAGCGACCAGTCCCTTGTTAAGCAGACGACGTCGAGCTGTGCTGGAGGACAAAGCCTGACCTGTGACAGTGCTTCACTGCTGCGTTTATACCTCACATGTCGTTGTGCGATCGGACATTCCCGTGAGGTAGAGGTGTCTGTCATCCACTGCAGTCGTGCGATTCTTTGGCCCATTTCCCGGATTTCTGTGCTTCCGAGTGTAATCTGTCCACTGACGCCACGTTCTCATAACTGTACTGGCTGATTTCTTAAATAAACCCAAAGATTTTGTTCATGAGTCATATAATGATTCTTCACACCAAAAATTGGAGAGTTGGAACAATTGCGCAATTTTGTACATAAATTGGAGAATAAAGGCAAGATATTCACCTACTAATGAAGTTGTGCTTAGAGGAATCGCGGCATGGTTGAGATTCATCAATCCACAAAACAAAAGTGACACGCCAATAATGTGTCTTATATCAATTATGGATAATAAGGTACGGTTATTTAGTATTTAAATCTATATATGATGATATTTATAACTCTACTTAAGTTCCGCCCCGTACGAGTGGAAATTTCGTGGTAGGAAAATCTACATTCCAATAACGCTTCCTCGCTCAAAGTCCGTCAGATGTTCATAAAGCGACTTTCTTTGGCGACGGGGCATAGTAAGACACAACAAACACCCTTTCTGCTCAACATCGGATATTCTATGATTGCAACATCTCGTTTGAGCCAGTACTTTATATCCAAGACTGGACACATCAGAAGGCGCTGCTCCGAAACCGAATGCTCATTTTCTTTAACATTTTAATCATTTGCATGTCCCAATCGGTTGTATATAAATATTCTGTAAGATTGAAGTTAATATCGGCAGTCCTTCATGTGTTTACAATTTTCACAAACAGTAGTGTATTTCTCAGTAACAAGATGTCCTGTTCTAGTCTAGTACATAATACAGATATACATGGACTTTTTCCATGAACATTAAATAACATACTAGGTGTACAAATAAGTTTTAAAGCGTTTTAAGACAACGCAACATGTAATCTGAGAGAAAACAACAATACCTTTCATCATCATCATTGTCAACCATTATCAATCCACTGCTGGACGAAGGTCTCCCCAAGTTTCCGCCACAACGGTCTGTCTTGTGCCAGTCTCCTCCATGTCACTCCCGCATATTTACGAATTTCATCCACCCATCTCCCATGTGGTCTTTTTCTGAGTCTTTTCCTGTCCCTTGGAATCCAATCTAAAATTTCGGCTGTCCATCTATGGTCTGTCCTTCTGGCAGTATGTCCAGCCCATTGCCATTTCAGGGATTTAACTCTGATCATGATGTCTTCCACTCTCGTCATTTTTCGGATCCACGAGTTCCTCTTCTTATCTCTCCTGGTTATACCAAGTATGCACCTCTCCATGCTTCTTTGAGTTGTCTGCAGCCTTTGTATGTCTCTTTTAGTTAAGGTCCACGTCTCTGCACCATACGTAAGCACTGGAAGGATGCATTGATCAAACACTTTTCTTTTAAGACATAATGGCATATTGCTCTTGAAAATTATGCTGTTTCTTCCAAAAGCTCTCCAGGCAAGTTTTGTACGCCGATTAATTTCTTCATCAATGTGACCCTCACTTGATATCTGCTGTCCAAGATAAACATATGTATCTGTTATATCCAGTTTTTCTCCATCAATCGATAAATCTTCATCTCTTGTAAAAGCATTGAACATCACTTTAGTCTTCTGAAAGTTCATTTTTAATCCCACTTCTTTACTCTTGTCAGCAAGTTCCTGGATCATACTCTGCAGCTCTGATGGGCTAGTTGCAAAAATGACTACGTCATCAGCAAAACGAAGGTGGGTTAGATAATCTCCATTAATCTTTATCCCTTTGTTTTCCCAGTTCAGTGATTGAAAGACATTTTCCAATGTGGCATTAAAGAGCTTCGGAGATATGGTGTCACCTTGTCTCACTCCCTTTCCAATTTTTATGTGCGTTGTATTTTCAAACAGCCGAATCTTTGCACTTGCATTTTCATAGATGTTATTAATAATATTAATGTATGCATCTTCAATACCGCAGGATTTCAGAGCCGTGGTAACTGCTGATGGTTTCACCGAATCAAAGGCTTTTTCATAATCGATAAAAGCCATGCACAATGGAAGTTCATATTCCCTCGCTCTTTCAATTAGTTCTCTCAGTACGTGGATATGATCTATTGTGCTGTAGCCACTCCTGAATCCAGCTTGTTCTCTCGGTTGAGCCATGTCCAGTGTTACCTTCAAGCGGTGTGAAAGAACTTTAGTGAAGATTTTATAAACCACTGATAGGAGGCTGATAGGTCTGTAGTTCCTGAGATCCTCAATGTCACCTTTTTTATGTAGCAGGATCATTGTAGCATTGTTCCAATCCTCAGGAATCTTCCCTTCATTAAGGCATCGAGTGAAAATTTGGGCGAGTACTGTTTCAATTTCTCCACTTGCTTCTTGTATGATGTCTATAGTAATTCCATCTTCTCCTGGAGCTTTCCCCCGCTTCATGTTCTTGATTGCATGAGCAACTTCTGCTGGGAGGACTGGAAGAACTCTGGTACCTTTCATGATGTCTGGAGTACATGTATCATCCCTTTCATATAATTTGGAGTAGAAATCTTTCACTCTTGTCAAAATTTTGCCTCTATTTCTTGTTATAGAACCATCTTCTTTTCTCAGAGCCATAATCTGTTTTCTTCCCTTACTGAGATGTCCCTTTGCTATCTTAAGGCTTTGGTTGTTTTCAATTGCTTTCCTCACTAGCTCACAGTTGAATTTCCTTACGTCTTCAGTGATACTTTTTCGTGTTGTCTTGCATAGCTCTATATATTCCACTTTGGAAGTCACATCTTCTTTAGTTGTCCTCATCTCTCTTCTTTTTTGCATCAACATTTTGGTTTTTCCTGATAATTTGTTCACATGCAACTTGTTCTTAGACCCAGCTAATTTTGTTGCTGTTTCCATTAGAGCTTTGGTTACTTTTCTGTTAACTTCCGAAATATCCACTTCTTCCGATGTTAGGCCTTCTAAAGCAGAGAATCTGTTCTTCAGTTCCAACTTGAAAGTATTATGGTGTTTTTTAAGGTTGGTTATGTCAATAGATTTTGTTTGTCTTATGAGCTTGCCACGTTCCAGTTTAGTGTTGAGGTGCATCTTACATGTCACCAATCTATGGTCACTACCTGTGTTGAACTTGTTCAGCACACTGCAGTCTTCGATGACGAATTTTTTGTTACACATAATAAAATCAATTTCACTTGTCGTCCCAATTGGATGTCTCCATGTCCATTTCCTGTGTGGCTTTTTCTTGAAAAAGGAGTTCAAGATGAAAAATCCTTCTGCCTCTGCAAACTCAACGAGAGTATTTCCACGCTGGTTTCTGTTGCCGTGACCGAATTTACCTACTGAAGTTTCATTCTGTTGCCGTTGCCCTATTTTTGCATTGAAATCTCCCATAATTATCTTCAAGTGCTGCTTACCTTTATTATTTAGATGACGAATTTCCTCATAAAATTCTTCAATTTCTTCTTCAGGATGACTTGTGGTGGGTGCATAAGTTTGAATAATCTGAGCCTGGTATCTTTTCGAGAGTTGGATAACAAGCCGTGCAGCTCTGTCAGAGGAACTTTCAACTTCTACCACTTTATCCTTCAGTTTCTTGTTTATTATAAATCCAACACCACTAGTTCTGCCAGTATCTGTCCCACGATAATAGAAGAGATGTCCACTTTTCAGTTCAATGAGATCTTCTCCTTTTCTCCTTACCTCACTTAGCCCGACGATGTCCCACTTGATCCTTTGTAGTTCCTCTTCCAATTCAAGAAGCCTTGAATCAGAAGATAGGGAGCGTCCGTTATAGGTAGCCAAGGTCAGCATCAAATGGCAGCCTAGTCCGGTCCTACGGGGATTCTTAGCACCCTCTGCCTTCATGTCGCACGGGCCGCTGCCTTGGCCAGGTACATTCCAGCTGCCGGAGACTGAGGGCCAAGATTTAAGTTGTAGAGTCATTTTGGAGGTGTTTGGCCATAACTCACCACGCTGGCCAAGCGGGTTGGTGAGTGTGGGATAGCATTTCCTCTGATCCCGATGGTATAGTTATACCGCTATTGGCGGTCGTCAGAGCCCCTTTAGTGGGAACAGGATGCACCACGAGAAGGCGGGGTTGACATTTGTCAAGGAGAGGCTGTGATGTTACGCATCACCTGACCGAATCAAAATATGTGCCGTCATTATCTATCACCTTCTGCTATCGGTCGGAGAGCTGACGGATTCCAGCCATGAAGAATACTTCGTCGTGTGACGCGATGACGTCGTCACCCCATTTTTGCACTTCGTCACATGTCCGGAACCATACAGCAGACAAACCATGTTGAATCGATCGAAACGAATGATAGTCTGAAGGAACTATGTCGGGACTATACGCCGGGTGCTCCAAAACTTCCAGCTAAGCGTCAATACCGTTTCCTTGATCGATTTCGCGACATGCGGCCTAACGTTGTCATGCAGTAATTTCACGGGACGCAATCCTTTGCCTGTGAATGAACGTTTCCGGTTTCCTACTAACTAGACGATGCGCTACAACTTTTAAATTGGAATTTTGTTTCTATCTCTCGTTGTTTGCGAGTTAGGTTTCCTAACTTCTTACCTATGCTGCTAGGGGCGCTCCAATCGCTTTCATTCGATCGACCATCGTCCCTTTCCTATACATAGACCTAACATGTGTACCACTCGGACCCTTTCCTCCGTAGTTATTGCCCTGAATAAGGAATTTCCTTTGAACCCTGTATGCTGTATATCAAATAATCGGCAAAATTCTTTGAGGAAGCAAACACAGATAAAATGTGCCGTAAAGCAGTTAAATATGCTTTTCAATTGAAAGAAATTCATTGGATTTCAGTTCTGATTGAAAAATGATGAAACATGAGAGAAATATTTAAGAATTATTTGGGTGTTAACCTAGTATAAGGGAATGAATTATTTTACGCACTTTGCTAATTCAAATTTACTATGGAAAGAACAAATAATTTTATTCTTTCATATACTGTATAATTCAAGTTCGTAGTCACAGCTTATCTTTATGACTGCACTTTCTCAAGATCCTTTTAAGATCTAAATACAGAATTGAACAGCTGAGCAAAAAATTCTTATTAAAACATTGAAGTTAATGATAAAAATATTTTGAAGTTTTTATGGCTTCAATTAAGATTATCCGATATCAGTTCTAAGAAAATTATTTCAAAATTCTCTTTTTATAAGTGCACGGGTTTTACTCGAAGAAAAAAAAACCAAAAACGGCAGAGACTTCTTATGTATTTTTACATTTCTGATCAACTTGTTTTGCATGAAATTCCTGGAAATGCCTCGCATGTTAATGACGCAAATGGTTTCATCCAATTAACTGTAACGTGCTTAATTACGTTAGTTTGTTTGTTTGTGTGTCTTCAAAAAGTATATCTTGAATATTTCTTACAAGCACGAAAATAACAGGCTTCTACGTATGTTTCCTGCGAAGTACGTAAAACTCGTTCTCCAAGACGGCAATTTATCATTATCAAACTAATGTTCAAGTATTTCATACAATTCTTGTACTTTAAATTGGTTAAGAAAAGAATAAATGAAGACCCTATGACATATATGATTGACAACCTAAGCCAAAGAATGTAAGTAAAAAAAATATGCCGTAACTCTGAAACTATAGGTGGCCTATGTAACTATCACTGCTTTAAACCTAACTCATGAAGCACCCTTTCTTAGTTTTATAAAATGTTGGACATATCAGAGAACTGAAAATTGTGTTGTTTCCCATGTATGGGTTTATAGATATACACTGATGAGCAATTACATTATGACCACCTAACTAATAAGCTGTAGGACCCCCTTTAGCCCAAAAACAGCTGCCACTCGGCGAGGCATCGATTTGATGAGGAGACGATAGGTATCCTGAGGTATCTGGTACCATAATGTCAACAGCAGGTCCTCCAGTTACTGTACTTTTTGGAGTGGTGGTGTTTCAGCGCGTAACCGCTTTTCTAAGTCAAACCATAAATATTCGATTGGGTTCATGTCAGGTGAATTTGGAGGTCAGCGCTGTGATGATGTAAAAAAATATTGAAGACAGGGAAAATGAAAAAAAAAAAAACAAATTGGGAGGTGGAACGCCATTTTATCCTTGTAGGAAGAAAAATGACTTCAGGTCGGCCATATTGTGTGCCCAAGGTCCCACGGAGAGGAGAAGGGGGAAGGAAATTCTTTCCTTGGTGAATTCCATGCTGAGGCAGGAGTTTACAGAACATTGGGATGTCTTACTGCCGCAGAAAGTTTCAAGCAGCGAGAGACAGCTGAGGAGGGAAGAGAGATTTACCACATGGCCTCTTGCTCCGAAGATTGCGTGGTCGGGATTGGATGTGCGCTATCCGGGTCTCAGCAAGTTTAAGCGGGAAAAAGTTGTAACGAACTTTTAGAGCAACCTTTCTCTTTTTGCTAGAATAGGAAGAGGACGTTCGTTTTGTAGTCGTCGCTCGAGGTGTACGTACGCTAGTCGGCTGCGGCTGACTAGAGAGTTAATTAGGTGCCTACCTGCGGGTTAAGGCCACTAGAGTATATACGTTGCATTACCTGTGGGTAATTGATTATAACTGTGTAATACTACTAAATGCCAGAGTGCGGTCTGCCAGGGAACTACTCCACCTGAGTGAGAACTCTAGCCACTTGTGAAGAGCATATAATTATGTATAAACAACTTCATGATGCTAAGTGCATACTCATAATGCAAAGACTGGACTGTGAATGAACTATAATCGTGCTGGAATGTCGACTTGCTCAAGTTCAAGAACCGTTCTATCGTTTGACATGTATCTTCAACCTACTCGTCACCAAAGTTGTAAGTAAACCTGTACATATTTTTCAGCTCTAAGTCTGTACTCTACAAGTCGTCCTTTCCTTCACCATGCCTCTGAGGAGAAAAACAACGTAAGTTTGACCGGGACTGAAATATCCTGGTCTGGTGGCAGCGAATTACCATATGCAAATATATTAAAAATAAGTATAAGCATAACACCCCACAAGGGCGATTATGACAAGCGCGTCAACAAAAAGTCACCGTCATGTCCCTCGAATCACTCCTTGACGAATCCGCCAGAGTGGCATGGCGCATTATCCAGTTGGTAATGGCACATCACAAACAGGGAATACAGTATAATGAATGGGTGAGCTTGGTCTGCAACGATGTTCTGATACCTGACAGCTGCCAGGGATTGTGCTATTGGGATAATGGGGCCTAAAGCGTCCCAAGAAAACATCGACCACAGCATAACACCACCGCCGTCGGCCTGTTTCCACCCAACAGTGCATGCAGGGACCATTGTCTCCGTTGGTAATCGGATCTCCGCACTCTGCCGTCTAGGAGATACACCAGGAATCTTGATTCGTCAGATCATGCCACATTCTTCCAATCATCCAGGGTTCAATCTTGGGCTCATTTCATGCCCTGTTGGCAATGACGTGCAGTGAGCATGGGAACCCGGTTGGGTTTTCGGTTACTCAGGCCCATGCGCAGGAGGCTGCGATGAACGGTGCGTGCGACACATTGCCCTGATAACCACTGTGGCAGCTGCTGGTGATTTGTCGCACTGTGGCCCTCCGGTCGCTGTGAACAATGTGCGAGGTTCTCCGCTCCCCTCTGGCATCAATGAGCTGCGGACGACACACGGCTGGACGAAAGTTCGTCCTTTGGCCATGTGTGCACCACTTTTGATACGTACTCACTACAATGGCACGTGAACAATCCACCAGCGGCGCCGTTTCCGAGATAGTAGTTCCATAAGCGCCGTTCCAGCACAATTTGTCCTTTAACAAACTCCGATAAATCGGCAGCTTTTCCCATTCTGACTCCGAACACTCTCCTAACCAAAATCCGGTACTCGGGTTGTATATTTAGCGCTCTGTGAACTTCACCTGCGCCACCGTTCGGTCTCCAGGCGCGCTCATTTTTTTCTAGGCTGTAGGTGGTCATAATGAAATGACTCATCGGTGTATATAAATTGCTAAATCTTCAGTGACTCAAAAATCTAAGCTAAGAAACTTTGCTTTTCAGTTTTATGGAAACCTGTGTCTGTTTCTCCCGATATACTGTACATTTATGTTTAAAATAAGGTGATTAGGTTTGTAGGAAACAACACCGCATACGCGAGTATAGTTTCTCCAATATCCGAACTCTACATACATTTTCCGGAATCTGCGATATTTCCGAATAGGTGTTGTCTTCGGACGATGTATTGTGGTAGCTCAATCCTGGCCCAGAAGCGAAGAAATTGGGTACTTTAAGTGTTATACGTGATTGTATAATGCCCATGTATTAGCCCGTGAACCATATAACAGAAAAGCTATTATATCCATCAAGAGTAAAATTTATCATTCGGACTTTGTGAAATAGCACATTTCACTTTTTCTTAAACATAACCGCAAGTCATTGTCAGTTATAAAAAAAATCTCGAGCACAAAAATATTTTTCAGCTTCGAAAAATTGTAATGAAAAGAAAGTGTAATTTGTGATAAGTCTTCCTGCAGGAAAATACAGGGTGCCCCACCCCCCACCCCCAAAAAAACGGTTGAGTGTCACAGGCATGTATTTCCTGTATTTCCTACCCTTTACAGTCATGACATCTCTGAATTGGAAGTGCAACTGTCCAAATGTGATATGCGTCACTCAAAGTCCCTCTATATGCGCACCTTTCGTCACCCAGCAGACATCCAATCAGTAGGGTAATTTCTGCTACATCCGATTGAGAATGTCTGGTGTGAAAGCTTCCACAGCATGGGTGATACTTTCCTGGAGCTCCCGGAGGGATTGCCCATTGGGGATTCGTACACTGTGTCTTTCACGTACCTCCACAGGAAGAAGTTAAATGGTGTTAGGTCAATGAATCTGAGTGGCCACCAGAAAAGGTGATTGTCTGCATCTGCAGCACGTCAAATCCAGCGCTTTGGAAGAACACAATTCAGGAGACCTCTAACATTATGATCGAATTTGGAGGGAGCGCCGTCCTGTTGGAAAATGTAGTAGCTGTAATCACTGTCAAAATGTGGAAACAACCAGATTGCCAACATATCCTGAAATGTGGTACCAGTCACTGTTCCTTCCGCATATAAAAAAGTCCCGTACACTGTCCCGTGCGAGACAGCACAAAAGATGTTGAACTCCGGGAAGTGACGCTCCTACATAATTGCTGCATGTGGAGGCTCTGTACTGTACCCCAGATACTGACGTTGTGGGTAGTAACTCTTCCACTCAGACGGAAAGTGGCTTCATCCCTGAAAATGAGACGTTCCAGGAAACCAACTTCTTCCATCTTCTCATGCATCTTTTGTTCGAACTCAATTCTCATTTTCTTGTTTGCTGCTTTCAGCAAGTGCAGCAACCGCAACTCATAGGGTTTCATTGTTAACCGCTTCCGCAATACCTTCCACAACGTCCTTTTTGGCATTTGCAACTCTCAGCTTCCTCTGGCCAGTGACATCCTCGGACCTTACTAACACGTCTCCCTCACGATGTCAACTGCCCAAACTCTTTCTTTACACAGGCATCCGGTTTTCACAAACTGTCTGTAGCACCTGCGATAGTTATTCTCATGTGGTGCGTCCTTCTCAAAACGTAAACGAAACTCGCATTGCACTGTCACGAGAGATTTAGGCACTTCAAATCAGAGCACGCGAAAAGCCTTTTCCTTCTGGCTTGGCTTTTGTTGTGTTAGCACCGCCAATGAGTGACAAATCTATGCAGGCATTACATTTCGTCACAAGAAAATAATGGAGTTACACATCTGTGAAACCTCATCATTCTTTTATGGACATGATGTATCATTAGCCTACTAAGCTCGTATGCAAAATAAAACAAACTACTAACCCGCATTAATAGCTAAAAACATTTCATCATCGTTCGACTACAGTCCTCTTTATTCCGACATTAAATGCAATCTGGTTAATGTCTTGCTAGATCAGTCGGTGGAGTTCCTTACTAGCGTGAAAACCATCGTAAGCTAGATTCCCGAGAGAAAGAAGTATTTCAAAATTTCGTGCGTTAGAAAGAATCCCTGCAGTGCGATTGGCGCATTTCGGCTTAAAAACATTGGGAACCAGTTTATTTTGTATAGGGACAGAAAAGCTCAAAGTCATGTTTCTCTTCAAGTCAACTTGAATTCAAGAAACCAGACTGTCGTCGTTGAGCTTCTGAGGCCCCGTTCGCGACTTTGAAGATAAAAGAGCTGACTGATGACATTGAAGATAAAGGACATGCTTTGAAGGCAAGAGACCTGGTTGTTGCCGTTGAATGCAAGAAACGTGATGTAGATGGTTTAGTATAATTGTAGTTAGATAGTTTGATGTACTGTTAGTTTGCCTAACTCTTTATCTTCGAAGTCAAGAAACTGTACTGTGGTTTTTGACCGGTTCAGACCTTACTGTTCTTGACGAAAAAAACCTGATTGTTTTCATTTACGGAAGAAGACTGACTTAAACTGAAGGAAAAAGACCTGACTCTTTTCCATTTCCAGGAAGATCTCTTATTGTTGTTGTCAATTTTATCTTAGAAAAGTAAAAAATATAATAAATTAAAATTCAAGCGCACTTTTAGCTTATTTTATGGTTTCTTCCTTCTGCACGATTACGCGTCCATCCACAGTCGTATAACTGTAATCACGACGATCGTAGTGACGTCAAAGCTTTGAAATACATATAAAGTCTGAAAATCCTCTATTGTCAAAATTTCGTGCTGCAGAAATAAGGTGACAGCAATGCATCAAACGACATCTTTTGGCGGCCAGTGCAACGCATGTGATTTATTGACACGACTATTGACAAGGTGAACATCTGCAATTGTTTGTTGTTCCTGCTTAGTGTCGGGAAAACCCATGCAGACGCAAGGGATTGGATCTGTTAGGCATATGGTTGCAACGTACACTGAAGTGCCAGAAAAAAATGGTACACACCAGCTCATGCAAAATACATAGCAACGTCACCTATGCGCGGACTCGGTTTCGACCGCAAGTGCGTATATAAAGCGATAGACATCCTTGCCAGCTGTCAGAGCTGTTTTCTGCATGAGAAGGGCAAGTAATAACGATTTAAGCGATTTTCAACGCATTGTCATAGTTGGCGCTCGTGAGATGGGCCATAGTATTTCGGAGGTAGAAACGAAGTTCGGATTTTCACGGACGACCATTGCAAGGGTGTACCATGACTACAAGAATTCCGGCAAAACCTCCAACCTACGATACCAGTGTGGTGGCCATAAGAAGACATCGGGTGAACATGACCATCGTCGGCTGTCAAGAATCGTTTCACGCGATAAACGTGCAACACTCTCGCAGCTATCATCGGAATTCAATCCTTAAGCCTCAACAAACATCAGCGTATGGACTGTGCAACGTACCCTGCAAGATATGGGCTTTGGGAGCCGACGCCCTACTCGAGTCCCCTTGATGGGTGCACGACACAGAGCTATGCGCCCCGCTTCGGCACGGCAACCACCGCCACTCGACACTTGATGACTGGAAAGAAGTAGCCTGGCTTGATGAGTCGCATTTCCAAATGTATCGGGCAGATGGAAGGATTCGTGTGTGGCGCAAACCCCATGAAACCATGAATCCCGCCTGTCAACAGGGAACTGTACCGGCTGGTGGGGTTCCGTGATGGTATGGGATGTAATTAGCTGGACTTCACTGGCATCCCTGGTACGTCTACAAACGTCTGTGATCGGCCAACGCTATGTGCGCATCCTTTCTGACGAGGTACACCCGTTCATGTCCTGCATTCATGCTGGTGTGTTGTGCCTGTTCCAACAGGACAATGTACCTCCACATAAGTGACGGTACGCCACATTACGGTTAGAGGAGCATTCATCTGAGTTTGGGGTGTTCCCATTCCCACTTAAGTCCCCAGATATGAACGTGATAGAACACATTTGAGATGCCATGCAACGAACTATCGAACACAGGAATCCGAAACCTCGGAATACACCCGAATTGTGCAACGCTCTGCAGGAAGTATGGTGTGCATTGCTTACAGCATATTTCCAGAAGCTAGTAGATTTCTATGCCCCGTCGTATTTCTGCAGTCCTGCGCTCCCGTGGGGGATCTACCAAGTATTAGACTGGTGTTCCAGTTTTTCTGGCACGTCAGTGTATATTCTATTTTAACTTTCCCTTTGAGTTTCTTTTTCTTCGCAAATCTGAGTTCGTCTTCTTAGACATTTTCGAACCTTAACTTTATGTCTTTCCCTCAAACGAGAATGATGTTGGCAACACACTAAGGTCGACGCAAGAGTGACGTACGTGTAGCCGGATAAGAACGATAGATAAAAAGGCAATACAGCAGTTGTTTACGGCATTGATGTTATTGATGATAGACGTGCTGTCATACAATGTTTGGATGTTAAATCACTGATACTGTATTGAGTACGCCAATAAACCAGATGTGAGTGTGGAGTACAAACCATGCAAACAAAATAAAATTATTTGTAAGTACTACAACTGACCTCTTTATTTTAATGCGTATGAGTACCTTCTAATATTATATTGACTTTAGCACACATAACGTAATCACTGACCTAAGGACTAAGTTACAGCGGAAAGACAAATTTCGTTATATGGTGAGACAGCTATAGGTGCAAGCACATGCTGTGAATAGTTTGCGATGTTAAGAATTGGTTTTTGCAGCATATAGGACAAGCAGCGACATGGACGGACGAAACAAAAATCAGAGAGCAGATCTGTAAACTCCTCTGGCCGAAGACTGCCCAATCTGCCACAGAACGGGCAATGCGTTTCTCCAGTTATAGCTCAAGTGGCCATATACTACGATGATGATTAAATGCGACCTACCTCTGTCAGTGCATCTAATTATTAGGGGTGATCAAAAAGGTTCCGTTCGAGGTCGCTGGAAGACCACATACGACGTAAATCTTGACGAAAGTCAAGCTATATAAAGGCGGTTAGTAATATGTGATGGTTATAGTCGAATTGTTGCGTAGTACTGTGTTTGTTGAACATATCGCACACATATTGATGACTTCATTATTACAGAAGGAATCCGAAACAGATCAACGAGCTGTTATTCTGTTTCTGTTCGCTGAAGGAGAGAAATGTGCAAAAATCCATCTCACAATGGTTGGGGTATATGGTGCTGTGTGCTTGTCAAAGACCTTTGTTGTGTAATGGTGTGAAAAATTCCGTTAATGTCGCAGTACGACACAGGATATGTGGCGGTTTTCGATGTTATCGGGCGTTTTTGATCTGGATGGCTACAATAAACACGCCCAATAACATCGAAAACGTGAATGCCGTTATTCTCAATAATCGGCAAGTAACCATTCGTCAAATGGCCGGTGGTTTTAACATGAGCTAGGGAAGCGTTCAAAGTATCATGCAGGGTTTAGTGTACCGTAAAGTGTGCTGTTAATCGATCCCGTTAACACTCATTAGTGTTCTGGAAAGATATCGTATGGCCCTCTCTCTGCAGCACTTGCTGCGCTCCAACGATGAGTGCAACGCATTCTTGGAGCGCATTGGTCCCGGCAACGAAACCTGGTGCTCCTACTTCCAACCAGAATCCAAGTCTGCAGGCATACAACGGCGGCATACGCCTTCTCTGGGTGTGAAGAAATTTGAGGGGCAAGCATCTACTAGAAAAGTGATGGTGAAGGTATTCTTCGACCATTTGCTGGTTTAGTTCAAGGAGCCACATGCCAGTATCGATTCGGCACGGTTTTGAGAGGCACATGAGCGTTTATGTTGTGCCATTAGAAATATACGTCCCGGTAGCTTAACTAAAGGGGTTAATATTACGGCACAACCACTCGCGCCTTCATTTTGCCAACGTCGTAAAGTACAAATTGGAAGCCCTTAAATGGTAGACCCTGAAGCACCCTCTTGTCCAAATCTATCCCCTTGCGATTTCCACTTCTTCGTCAGCTGAAAGAGAAACTGAAAGGACGTAGGTTTGAGTCAGACGATGCGGTGAAACAGGCTGTATTGGATTTTTGTACGCAACAGACAACAGGCTTCTACCACAAAGGCACCTTCCACCTTGTTCGTTAACAGGACAACTTTTTTAACGCCACTGGAAAGTACCTCTAAATATCTGTAACCTACATAAATCTTACGTCCCCAAACGGAAACGTTCTGAGCATGCCGTATATACACGGTCTAGTCACAATATGGTGACCACCAGCTAAGATCCAGAATAACCGCCGTCTGCAGCGTGGACAGCAGCTAGACGGGCTGGGAGTGTCTCAATAAGGTGCTAGAAAGTGTTCACAGGAATGTGGGATCATGCCAACTGCAGTGAATTTGAGAGCTGCTTGAGGGTGCTTGGTGGAGGATCCATAGAGCGAACCACACGATCGAAGTGGTTTCACAGATGCTCAATTGGGTTTAAGTCTGGGGAATTAGGGTTCCAGAGAAGTACTTTTAAGTTTTCATCGTGCGTTTCCAACCATTCTCGGACATTTCCAGCTGTGTGACAAGTCGCAGTATAGTGCTGGAAGATCCCATCCGTCCTAGGGAAGACAATCAGCATGCATGGGTGAACGTGGTCTGCAAGGATAGATTCATAACGAACTCGGTCCATAATGCCTTTCACAGGTATAAGTGGTCCAAGAGAATTCAACGAAAACATTCCCCAAACTCTAACGCTGCCTCCACCAGCTTGTGTTCTTCCAGCAATGGTTGAAGAGTGCTTGTTCTCCGATGTTTCTCGCTCTATACGACAACGTCCATCCATTCGATGAAGCAGAAAACGTGACTCACCGGAGAAGACAATCCTTTGCTAATCAGCGGAGGTAGAATTCCGATACTACCATGCAAATGTAAGTCTTTTCTGCCGATGCACCTTCGTTAACATAGGTGCAGTGACCATCCGTCTGTATCGAAGACCCATACGCAGCAGGGTTCACTGAACTGTCGTTTTAGAGACACTTTCGATAGCCCCCTGGTTTATTCGGCCAGTGAGTTGCTCCACTGTAGCGTGTCGATCGACCCTCTTGCACATTCGAAGCCAACGTTCACCTCTAACATCAATGGCACGTGGATATCCGCAGTTTCCACGTCGCTTATTCGCAATGGTGCCATTTCTACAATCACGATACACTTTAACTAGCAGTACGCGAACAGTTCACAAACTTCGCTGTTTCAGAAATACTGCCACCCCTGGCCCAAAACCCGATAATCATCCGTTTTTGGAAATCTGATAAATCGCTCCTTTTATCCATGACAACAACGAGTGATATATTTTCAGATTGCCTACAGCACACCTTACATAACCTCCAAACCAGCTCACGACACGTGCCTTCTTTCAATGGTTACGCCCTGTTGACGTTAAAAGTACGAGGTGGTTACAATAATGTTACTCGACTGTGTAATACTGATTACCTGAACAATGTTTAATATTTTAAAATCTTGAGGTAAGGGATGTGACTAAAATTCGATCGTGCCCTGCAAATGTAAAAAAGGATTATCGATGGCGAATATATGCCAGGTCATGTGTTAAAACACAACAGCTGCAGTTTCAAGGTTTGTAAGTCAGTCGTGTGCTAATAAATGTGAGAGACAGAGGTACATATTGCTCTACTGTGTCTCCGTGATGTACAAAACGCCCACTTTGTAAAGCGATTTTGGACTAAACACAGTGTGTTACTCAGAATCATTGTCCTCATTATAAATCAAACCTGTAACTTAAGGGGTTTTTTTTTGTTTTTTACGAAAGTTAGACTTACCTCAAATGATGAGGATATAAAAGCATAGATGAAATTCAAGATAATTCTTCGAGCTTTCCTGAAAGGGGAGTTCGAAAAACATTTTATAAATAGCAACACAATTGAAATACGTATGTGGCATACAGAAGAGATTTTTCGGAAACATAAAAAAAATTATTTAAATGTAGAAATGAAAGTATGTGTGGCGTATATTTCTACTTAACTTTACTTTTGAGCTTCTGTTTCCTTACGTAAATTTTGTTACTTCTCGTTAAACGTTTTCCGACTGAACAGCACAATATTTTCCCGAAAATCTTTGATCATTTGTTAACAGTGATAGCGAATCAGAACTAGATAAGAATGTCAGCAGAGAACAGAATGGTAGGAGTTGTCGATATACACTCATTGTCATAAAAATCCGCGAACCAAGAAAAAGCCGTACGATTAACGCGAAACTCGGCGAATTGCTACGGGAGGGTAGACATGCAAGTGATTAAAGTTACGTGCGATTCCGCATGCCCGCGCAACCAAGACCGGCGTTGCAATCGCAATCTTTGGGGCTTTTAAGGCGCCGCGTAGGGGACTCCACATTCGTGCCGAAGTGCACGGTAAGAGTCAGGTGAGATCCCTGAGCGATAGACATGCAGAG
Organism: Macrothele yani; assembly: GCA_039090855.1. Classification (NCBI taxonomy): domain Eukaryota; kingdom Metazoa; phylum Arthropoda; class Arachnida; order Araneae; family Macrothelidae; genus Macrothele; species Macrothele yani. The sequence goes on from CM077011.1 coordinate 100,119,648, forward strand.
GACAGGCCGTAGATCTACGTACGGGCAACTAACGGAGTTTGAACGAGGCCGTATCGTCGGGATGACAAAGGCAAGGGGCAAGAGCGCCGAATCGGTCGCCATTTGGGCCTGTCGGACAAATCGGGGCGATTATGTTGGGAGTAATTGACACAAGAAGGCACCCAGACACGGCGGACTAGCTCTGGAGGACCCAGACGCATCACCAACAGAGAGGACCTTGGGATCGTGAGAGCGGAACGCACAGATGCAACGACGTTCTTTTCTAATATCCAGAGACATGTGGCGGCTCTACAAAAGACGCCTGTGTCCGCAAGAACCATTTCCAGAAGCCCGGCGAAGGCGAATCAGCACTCTCGACGGCCCTTACGTTTACTTCCATTAACACCTGACTATCGTTGGCGTCGATTGCAGTGGAGGTAGCAGCGAGTAACTTGGAATGCTACGCGGACTGGCGACGTAGTGTTCAGCGACAAATCCCGCTTCTGTATGGGAAGGGACGACCACCGTGTCAGAGTGTGGAGGACCGCAGATGAGTGCTACAATCGCAACCTCACTGTACAGCGGCACACATCCCAAGCTGCTGGCGTAAAGGTCTGCGGAGCCATCGCGTATGACAGCCATACTTTCTTCCCAGTTATCTAAGTGACGTTGACAGCCCAGCGCTACGTAGAGGAGATCTTGCGGCCCCATGTGCTGCTTTTCCTGGTTGCGCGGCCCGGAGCCATTTTCCAACAAGATAACGCCCGTCAGCACACGGTTCGGCTTTTCCTGGACTGCCTACGTAATGCTTCGACGCTTCCATGGCTTTCCAGATTACCTGATCTATCGCCCATCGAGCACGTGTGGGACCAGATAGGACGCCAGCTTTCTCCATGTCCCAGTGTTCGTGATATAGAGCGTCAGTTGCAAGAAGTGTGGGCCAATCTGTCCCAGAATAACATAAGGGGCGTTTCTTTGACTCCATGCCGGACCGTATCACCGCAATTAGAACGAGGCAGTACGACGTGGTATTAATGTTGACCGGAATGTGTACCGTACGTCCGCGGGAAATCGTCCTGCTGCTGTGATATTGTAATCACTTCTGTCCTTGGTATATGCCTTCTCATTTCTAAAATCTTATTTCAATCCAACGCCTGCTTCTTGGTACGCGGATTTTTATGACAATGAGTGTATTTACATACAATAGTGATACAGCAATTTATATATGACGAGATTTTCGGAGAAGAGTTTTTGTATATTTGTTTATTTAACATTTTTATGAGAGCGATTGATATCATTGGATTCAATTCTATGTGAAGACCGGTGGGCCGAAGTACATAAGTGAATGTTACCTTTCAGCGAACGAAGGAATAAAGTGTTGGAAGGATGTAACTGCATTTTATTTCTGATCCCTATTCTACAACGTAAATTGTTAATTACTAAACAAAAATCATTGCTCTTTCCACGTTAATAAGTGAGCCACGGAAAAATTATCATCGGCCGCCACCGGGAATCGAACCAAGAGTCTTCCAGTTTCACGCCGGACATACTACCACTGCACCCCAGCGGCCTCGAATTCTCCAGACTCACAAGTGATTAACTGCCAAACCACATGGCAGCATGCTTCATGGAGCCCCGACCAGTACTGGGAATTCACCAAAAATGGAAAGCAGCAACTGAACAAATAACTAGGAGGCGAATGGATAATTAATTGAAACACTCGACGTGGATCAGGATTATCAAACAGAAATCATCGCTCTTTCCACGTGACTCACTTATTGACATGGAAAGAGCGATGATTTCTGTTTGGTATTCCTTATCCACGTCGAGTGTGTGAATTAATGTTAAATACTAATTCAAGGATTTGAATATATGTCAATGAAGCTATTTCAGAACGTTAACCAACAGAGATACATAGGTGAGATCGTAAGATTAAACTAAAAGCTATTCGAAGTTAAATCTTACTATATCTGTCTTATATTTAATTAATCTATCTTATTATCTTTAATAATCAAATATCTTCCGTCTGAACGTTAATTTGGGGACAGTACAGCATAAAATCGTACATTCATTCTAATATAATCTCACCATGTCTTTACCTGTAACAAACAGAATTTGGACGAACTTGCTACTAGAGATAATTCAGATTTTACGTTGGGAAATGTATTGCTCATCTTTGGAATTTACTTAATTTCATGGTTTGAATAAGAGTCATGATCAGACCAAGAGTGCTCCTTTCAGAATTACGTGACATACTTTACATCACCCCGACTTGTTTTATCCGGTTTCAGACAAGTTCCTGAGAAATTTCAGTTTCTCGAAGAGCACACCGTTCAGCTACTAGCTGCCAACACATCTCACATTCCTCAGCATAAGGCCAGATCATAATAATTGGAAGACAACTCCAGTTTCCGCACTTGCTGGAATTCGGAGAGGGGTGGTTAAGAGAGTGGGAGGAGGAAATCCACTTGGGAAATGATGTCCGAGTAACTCAGACAATGCAGGAGATCCTTCCGGAAAACGGAGAGATGAGGGGAGTGCTTTTCCTTCCCTAAGTGAATTAAATTGAAAACCACCCGTCCATAGTGACGTCAAGAGCCGTTTGTTCAGTATGCATCTTTGTCAAATATATCATCAGCCTCTGCGAAGTGAGGCTGATGTTTTGTCTCTCGTGGGCAGAGAAAACATCGTATTCAGGCGAATTGCACTGGAAAACTGTAATTATGCCTTTAAGGCCAATGCACTTTTACAGCATTGCACCCTTTCGTGGTGGTTCCAAATCAAATATTCTGGGGTTACCATCTCAGTAAATACCACAGCATGCGTCTGGCACCAAAATATATTTCAACGAATGCCTGCTGCATTTTGCTTGTGTCAAGAGCTGTGACCTCCGTCCTAATCCTTAGAATGGTCATGTATATAACAAATGGCGTCGTGAAATTCCGAGAAAATAAGAAATGGTTTGTATCTGAACTTCTGCATTTATGAAACACTTTGATCGATCTCAGTCCGCCAAAGGACAAGATGGTTTTAAAGGCCATTATATGGAGAATAAAATGGCATCCCTACGGCTTAATTTCCTAGTTTACTTTTGCCGTCACGCTCTCCTAAATCACAGTTAGTCGCCGCCTTTGAGTCATAAAATCCCAAAAACAAACTAATTGATAGGGTGGTCCAATTTTTTTTAATGTGCAGATCTTAACCTCTAATTCTTGTACATACCCAAAACTGTGTTTGCATTCAAAATTTCATGTACTTTGGAGGATATTTAGAGATAGTTGAAATACATTGAAGTTTTCTCATTGAAATTTTATAAAGACAATTTTTATTATCATAGTTATTAATTTTGCTGTTTAATTTATTTTTTATTTGACTTTTAATAATTTTGTTTTAACTTGTTTTAAAGTAAACTACTTCTTTTTCATTTTGGCAGCACCTAATTACTTACTGAAGTTTGGCAACACCACATTTGTTTGTTTGCATTTGATATAGATGTTGAGTTTTGATTTGAAATTGTCCAACAGATTGTTCTTTTTTCTCATTCCGGAATACTTTGGTGAAAAGTTTTAACTGTTCACCAAAGGATTTAAAACATTTTCAAAATAAGTAGACATTCTACACACGATGTGTAATAAGAGGACAAAACACACGCAAAGACGCAGAAATTAGGCTGTTGGGCTTCCCCATAAGTGAAATCAAAGGTTGCAAATTACCATCCATTAAGTGATAAAACACTTCTTCTAAAATGAAACAAAAGCAATACATGAAAGTTCAAGACACAGTTGATAGTGTTTTGACGTTTTGGAACAAGGCTAGACTTCCAACAACTGAAAAGAATTATGCAGTTAAATGGTTAGAAACGTTCCTGAAGCAGTACCAGAAATTGAAAAAGAATAGAAATCGGCGTGCAAATACTCAAGAAATCAATAAACAGACGTTTTTGGATGAATGCAAAAAGTTGTGGGATGTCTCTAATGAAAACGCTCTTCAGATGATTAAAATTGCAGAAGACAAGGAATTTCTACTCCGAAAAAGAGGACTCCAGGGCTGTATGTTGTCAATTGGCAGAAATCTTGATAATAAGGAGAAATGCTCACATAAAATAAAGCAATATGAAAAATTACAATTGGATAGCGGGAACAAGAACCCAAATGAGCCTTATTCCTTGTCAAGTGCCAATGTTGAAGAAAATAGTTCAAGCTCATCCATAGAAAGTGAAGATGAAACCTATCAGAGTTTTATTATTAAATCTTCCACAAACAGGTCAGAGGGTCGCAAAATACTTAAACTTCGTTCACTTAATTTGATGGCTGCATTGGGCATTGCAAAAATATCAGATCGAAATGTTAAATTTTCAATTGCAGCTACAGCCCAAACACTTGGATTACATGTTAGAGATATTACGCTCTCAATAAGCACACTTTGCAGACAGATTTCCGATGCACGTTATCAACAGAATTGAAACAAAGCTTCAAACCTTATGGTCCGCTTGTAATCCATTGGGATGGGAAATTGTTACCTGACAGTTCTGGAGGAAAGAATTACGTTGACCGCCTTCCTATTGTTGTCACTGGCAATAATGTAGAGAAATTAATTGGCGTACCAAAACTTCCAATTGGTACAGGTCATGCAACCGCAAAAGCAGTATTTAATTTAACGACTGGGAAATTACAGATAAAATTCAAGGAATGTACTTCGACACTACATCAAGTAACACCGGAGATCACAAGGGTGCATGTAACATTTTAGAACAGAAGATGAGAAGACAGATTCTTAGTTTGGCTTGCAGGCACCACATTTATGAGATTATTATTGGTGATGTGTTCAGTGTAATATTTGGACCATCTGAAAGACCTTCTGTGCTCATTCTCAAGATATTTCAGGGCCCTTGGGACTTCATATATAAATGTTCTTTCAAATGTCAAGAAAAAACCATAGAACCTACAGAAGATTGAAAAACATTAAATGAAAATGCTATTAAATTTGCGACACATTATCTTATCTTGGAAAAAGAAAAACTGCCAAGGGATGATCACAGGGAGTTCTTGGAACTGAATTCCATTTATCTGGGAGAGGTGTAACATCAATCGGAGTAAATGTCTCAGCCCCAGGTGCATTTCATCATGCAATGTGGAGGGTTAAAGTTATTTACTGTTTAAAAACATATGTACACTGGCGGAAAGTGAAAAAGAACACCAAGAAGGAGACGTCTGATACCAACGAAATTTATACAGCATAATAACGGAATACAGAGGATAACGTGATTAAAACATTATGGCAAAATACAGCTGTATTTGTTGGTATACTGAAAAATAACATTTCCATGTAACATGGTTAGTACGAGGTTGAACCGCCATGAACTGCGTCACACTGTACAATTCTGGCATGGAGTCTGTCGTACATATGTTGGATGAGCGTTTGGGGTATTGAGTTCCAAGCATCCTCAACCTGGACGCGTAAATTGGGGATGGTCGTGGCTGGCCGTGGAGACCGGATAAGTCGTTGTCCAATAAAATCCCACACGTGCTCAATGGGGGACAAATCCGGTGAACGTGCAAGCTATGGAAGTTGTCTCACACCCTGAAGTGTATGTTGCGTTGCACGTGCCGTGTGTGGCCGTGCGTTATCTTGCTGGAAAACACCACGATGGACCGACCCTACAAATAGCACAACAACGGTCTGAATGATGTTGTTGATATAGGAGGTGCTGTTTAACGTACCCGGTACAAACACTAGTTGTGTACGGGAGTGATAGATGATCGCTCCCCACACCAGGAGACCAGGTGTAGGCCCTGTGTGTCGCTGGCCGATGCAAGAAGGGTGAAGACGCTCCCCTGTGCGTCTGCGAACACGCATACGGCCATCGGAGGCTCCCAAGAAGAATCTGCTTTCATCACTGAACACGACAGATCGCCATTGCGTTCTCCAGTGCAGACGTTGGCGACACAACTGCAGCCGTTCCTGACGGTTGGCTGGAGTCAGAGGCACACGTGAACGTAGTCCTATATCCAGTAGACGGTTGCGAATTGTTTGCACAGTCACCTCAGGTGCAACGGTAGCTTGGAATTGCGTCGCAGTGGATGTTCTGCTTCACAACGACGCTCTTCTTATGCGTTGATCCGTCTGCTGATCAGTACGTCTGTGACTCCTGATTCCACGTCATCGTGTGGGAATGTTCCTCGGACTATCTACGCCACCATCTTACCACCACCGATACTTCCCGTCCAATTCGCTCTGCAATACGACGATACGACCACCCGGCCTCGCGGAGTTCAACTAGACGACTTCGCTCAAAGTCCGATAACTGCTGAAATCGTACACGTCTTCCATGTCCAGGCATTGCAGCTTCTTCAAGGTCTTCGCACATGTCCGTACGCCGACGACTGATTACATTCACTTCGCCGTACTCCTTAAATACCACCGACGATAATTTGCATATTATGCCGTGCTGTGGCGTAAGCGCTCACCGGTTGGTCCCGAAATTTGCATCACACCTATGTAAGCTCGACCCCATTAACATATGTAAATTTCATGATCGTCCGCCAAATCCTTCTTGATGTTCTTTTTTCACTTTCCGCCAGTGTATTTCGTGATAAATTCAAGCTCACAACAAAAGAAGGTAAAGGATTGAAAGGATTTGATTGTTTCAGCAGTTCGTTGTATCTGAAAGCTTGGTTTGCTTGCCCGAATGCAACTGATACACCATTCATGGACTTAGAATTTCTAAAACAATTAGATTTAGTAAAAACTAAATTCAAAGAAATAGCAGAAACTGCAAGTAAAGCAATAAAAAGGCCCCGGTGGTACTTAAACGACGATTTGGTAATGTTCAGCCTTTTCACTTTAAATCTAAGCAATGAAGATAAGGTTTTAATGGTTGAATATGTTGTTTAAAGTGGAAAATGGTAAAACGGTAGATGCAGTCAACACTTCCGAAAGATTATGTGAAAATGATATTGGCGAAGTTCATGAAAAGTCACTGCATAATTTTGTTAACAAAAGCTCTTGGCAGATATTCAGGGCACTGAACATAAAAAATTTTTACATTCATCCCTGTTGGAATGCAAAGACTTTGAATCATATCATGATGAAGAAAGAAAGGTGAAATGCTTAAAGGGTAATAAATAATTGTGCAGAAAGAGGTGTGGCTTTTACTGCTCTTTTTTATTACAGGTTGTAGAAGTGCACATGAAATAATTTAGAGACACTAAAAAATATAATCAAAATATGTGATTTTTTAAAATTATTGTTTGTATATGGTTATTCTTGTGTGTTATACTATTACTGCTCAGTTTTCTTGTGTTTTAAGGTATAAAAAGAACTAGCAACATATTGTTATATATTTTAGAGGTATTAAAAAATTAAAAAGAAACAGTAAATATACTACAAAGTTTCTGTTATTCACTACAATATGAAATATTAAATCATCCTGAGCTACCTTTAAATATCACTTACTTCAGCCAATTTTTCGCATGGAGGCTTCTTTTAGCATATGTACAAATATTTGAGGTTAAAACTAAAATAACTGAAAAAAAAAGTGTTTTTGGAGCACCCTATCTATTGAGGATTAACAAGGGCTCGGGAAATAAGAATAGACCTGCTCATCTAGGTGAGAGAATAAAACTTTTGCCAGTTATTCCAAGAGTTCCGTATATACATATATGTATGTATGCATATACAATACATATACATGTATATACACACACGCGCGCGTATTGATAGTGTGTCTAAGAAAGAATGGTTGCATTTTAAACATGCTTCATTAGGAAATAAACAGCCCCACCATATGAACAAAAATTTGAAAAAGTTTATCGTATTTCAGTCTCAGCGCAATTTGTTAATCTTACAGCGCCTGTCCGGCATTCAATACCCTTGAAGCGTTGCCATACATTTGAGACGTGATGTCTTTTACAGAACGGACGATGTGGTCTTTAAAAGCGTGTAAAGATATCCCCTTGTGCGGTATATCTGTTCCTTTGTGTACTCCGACAAGAAAAAAATGTATGGGTATTAAATACGGTGACTTTGAGAGTCATGGAAAGGAACCAACGTTTCCGGTCCATTGGCATGGAAAAGTTGTGACCAGAAACAACCCAGGGTAGAGGGTTTCCATTTTGCTGAAATATGACAGTTGGAGTCATTTCATGAGTTTGTGAAACCGCCTAAACGTTCAGTACGTTGAAGGTGGGCGATACTGGTAATGCTGACCTGTACAAAAAGGAAGAGTCAAGTCATTCCGCTGTGTATTTTGCCACACGAAATATTCATTTTGGAGCCCATTATTTTATTTCATTGAAAGCACAGCAAAGTACCAAAGTAACAGCAGTCAAAGTACCAAACCTCACACCTGGCAGTTATGTATGTTCACATCCCTGCTAACGTAAAACGTTGTTCCATGTGAACAGATAATTTTCGTTACCATCATAGACCACTTCCTGTAGCGCGGGTGGTAAGGAGCAGTTTTGATCACCTCAACACCACTCCAACACAATCCCATCCCCTATTTTATTATCATATAGCACCCTTGTCAGTAGAAGCTAGCATGAACATGAGTTAATCAGCTTTTAGTATCTTCTACCATAATCTATGCATGATGCTATCTAATTTAGCTTTTTTGTTTCTTCAAAACCTGTTTTCAAAGTCAATCACTGAAACCGCAAAACCCGGGAAACTACAAAGGTATGTGGTGCATTGATCTAAGCGATGGCTTCTGATTATTCGTCCGAGATGGGTTCGAGTTCAAATCCCGTGAGGCATCGCTGGATGCGTTCGTTTTACGGTACTGGCTCTCTCCCTTCCCCGGAATCAGTGGCACTAAATTAGGGACTGGGAACTCTTATAGCCGACTGAGTTGTTCACGGTGATCGTTAAACCTCCAAGAAAAAAGAGCCCACGAAACATATATATATAGTATATCTATCTTTTCAATTTAGTCTGTTGTAGATTTTTCAGATATACTTCGGATTCATTTAACATGCACAAAATTTGTAAAATATCGGTATCTATTGGGTTTGGAATAAATTAATGTCGCCGTGACGAGGTACCCAAAGGCCACTGAGATTGCTCAGCACACCCACGTGACATCAGATGGTTGGTGGCTTAAGTCAGTGGCAGTTAGCCGTCAAAAAGTGAAGAATGTAAGCGCCATCCAACATGAAAGTGAACAAGGAGCGCATCCGCCATTGCATGCTGTATGAGTTTCGCAGTCCTAGCATCCACGCAAGTGCTGTAGGGAACATTACGAGTGTATACCCCAATGTCATATCACATCGTTAGTGCTGTCGTTGGTTCGAACGATTTCGAGAGAGACATTTTAACCTATCAGACCATCAGAAAGCCGGAAGACCCACAACAGTGGATATGGACATGCTGAAGGCTTTAGTGGAAACCAACCCACGTGTGACCTCACAGAAGTTTACCAAACAGCTAGGGATTACCAAGACAGACATTATGATAAACCTGCGTCAACTTGGGAATGTGCACAAGAGGGGAGTTTGGATACACCATCAACTCACAGCTGAGCAGAAGGCAAATCCCATAGGTGCATACGTTTCCCTGCTTGCACGTGACCAAGGTGAACCATTCTTGGACTGCATTGTGACAGGTGACGAGAAATGGGTCCTGTATGACAGTATCAGCGCCCGGAAACAGTGGTTGGATCCAAAACAGAAGCCCATGCCGTCCACCAAACCCAGCTTACACCCACGTAAGATTCTATTGTCTGTTTTGTAGGATTCGCGGGCTATCGTGTTTTTAGCACGTCTTTTGAAAAAAAAGATATCGATTTGTCCGTCCGTCGTTAGGTAGATACGATATCTCTGCAACTATTAGTCCGATTTGAAAAATTACTTTTGCATTGGGAAGCTTGAAATATGCGAATAATGATCCTTCATTTCGTTTTTTTTTACGATGTACAATTTCGCCGCTAGAGGGCGTAAATGCAGATAATGTCGAATTCAAAACTACGTTTTATTCCACATATTTACTTCTAAACGTCCTATTGAAAAACTGCTTTTACCTTTCGATTCCATTTATATCGAAGAGTATTTAAGATATAGTTACTTTTTCAAATTACGCATAGATTTTCCGCTAGGGGCGTAAAAGTAAATTACGTTTTCCCCGATAACTCTTCTTCTAAACTTGGATTTGAAAAAAAAATTCTTCAACAGCTCCTAATGGAAAATCTTTTGTATATAATTTCTAATTTTTGGTAAAGGATACTTTGGCCACCAGGGAGCGTAAGTACTAATTTTTGCTTCTGATTTATTTGCCATAAAATCTGAGCCTCTGATATCTCGATTGAAAACATTTTTTCGTGGACCGATGCCACTCACGTCGATAAACCTTTCCTAACATTTTATTCTTAAAATATTCCATGGTTTCTCCGTCAGGGGGCGTAGATATCTTATTTTTGGCAATATCTCTACATCTATAAGTTCGATTTGAAAAATTCCTTCTTTGTTGGATAGTGTTTTTAGCGTAACATGTTTATCATATAATTTCAATATTTCCAAATAATTCATAGACTTTCCGGTAGGGAGCGTGAAGTTAAATTGCTTTCCCCTATATCTCTACTTCTAAATCTCCGATTTGAAAAATTATTTCTGCACCGGATACAGGCCCTGATGGGTAATCCTTTCCACATAATGTCTGATTTTTGGTAAAAAATGGTTTGGCCGCCAGGGGGCGTAGATTTATATCTTATTTTTGTCAATATCTCCACTTCTAGGAGTCCGATTTGAAAAATTCCTTCTTTGTTCGATAGTGTTTCCGATGCGAAATGTTTTTCATATAAATTAAACATTTTCAAGTAAATAATAGACTTTCCGCTAGGGGGCGCAAATGTAAACTGCGTTTTCTGCGTTATTTCTGCTTCTAGAACTCCGATTTGAAAATGTTTTCCTGTATGGCATACAACACCTGATGGAAAATATTTTTCATATATTTTTTAATGTTTGGTAAAGAATGGTTTGGCTACCAGGGGACATGAGTGTTGATTTTTGATTCTCATGTATTTTAGTAAAATCTGTGCTCCTGAAAACTCGAAAAATTTTTTTTTCTTGGACCGATACCGCGCATGATGAAAAACCTTTTGAGAATACTTTCTTCCTGAAATAATGCATGGTTTTGTCGATACCTCTGTATCTAAGAGTGCAATTTGAAAAATTCTTTCTGTGTTGGAGAGCATTTCCGGTGCGAAATGTTTCTCATATAAATTCATATTTTTCTTAAAGCACAAGTCTTCAACCAGAGGGCGTAAGCTCGCAATTCCGTTTAAAGCAATATCTGAGGGATTAAAAATCCGATTACAAAACTTCTTTCTTCCGTCAGATACTATTGTCTTCTATATCGGTTCCATTGACTTTGAATAGCTTTGATAAATTTAATTGGCGTCAGAACGGATTCAAAAGACGTGCTGATTACACCCGAAAATTCGGTGTCATCTTTTGTGTTTGAGCTGCTTCCGGACAACACCACTATCCTTAGCGATGTGTACTACCGTCATCTCGACGAATTTTACGCATCTCTCACTTTGAAATGACCAACATTGCTGAACCTGAACCGCCAGAGCGTCGTCCTGCAGCAGGATGGAGCGAGACCTCAAACAGCACGAGTGACCTTTCACAAGATCTGGAACCTGGGCTGTTAGTTGCTGCCGCATCTAGGCTTTTGCTTGGACATTGTCTCAAGCGACAACTTCCTTTTCCGGCCGTTGCAACATCTCCTGAACGGACATCGTCTCACCAATGGGGACGATGTCGAACGCGCACTTATTCGCTTCTTTACGTCCAAACCGCGGTAATCCTACAGGAACTGTATCTAACAGCTGCCCATACAATAGGAGGAGGTCGTGGTAAACGCTAGCTGCTCCCTGTCGTGAAGATTTAACTTTTGTGTCACCATTCATTTTCAAATTGGGTTACTGCTGCTTAGTGAAAATTTTACTTTTGTGTCACTGTTGATTTTCCTTTTGCGCTATTGTTTCATGTAGTAAAGATTTTAGTTTTGTGTAACTTATTCGTTTTAATTTTTGGTTACGGCATCCTATCGTGAAGTTTTTACTTTTGTGTCACTATTCATTTTCATTTCGCGTTACTGTGTCTTGTGAAGGTTTTACTTTTGCATCACCATTCATTTTCATTTTGGGTTACTGCTCCTTAGTGAAGTTTTGCTTTTGTGTCACCATTGATTTACCTTTTGCGTTATTGTTTCCTGTAGCAAAGATTTTACTTTTGCGTCATCATTCATTTTCATTTGGGGTTCCTCCTTCCTTAGTCAAGATTTTAGTTTTGTGTCCATATTCATTTTCCTTTGGTACTATGTTTCATTTAGTGAAGATTTTACTTTAGTGCCACCATTCATGTCAGGTCATTGCTGTTTAATGCACGATCAAAGAACGAGACCCGAGAAACACAGATGACATTTTTCTTTCATGGCCCGACACAGTTGATACCCTTCAAGAATTTGCCCATTCTATATATTCTGTTCTTCCTTCCATCAATTTCACTTTTGAGCTGGAAACTAATTCATCTTTACCTTTTTGGACTCTCTCGTCCCTCGTAACCCGACTACTGACTCCCTTAGTTTTTCTGTTTATCGTAAATCCACTTTTTCAGCTTCAATCATTCCATATTATTCAGCTCAATCTAAGACTCATAAATTTTCAGCTTTTCATTCTCTTGAGCATAGGGCTTTCACAAATTCTTCCACTCGCAATATACGTTCTATTGAACTCAAGTAGATCACAGGCCTTGCTGATACTTTTGGTTTCCCTTGTGACACGAGAAACAGAATTATTGCTAAAACTAGATGGCTGTCAGCGAGCACTTTAAGAATTGAATAACGGAAACGCCGTTTTGTGGGATGCATGGATTACATTCCAGGTGTTACCAATGTTTTGAAGAACATATGCCATAAATACGACTTAGATGTTGGCATCAGAACCTATAACCTGTTCGACTTGGTTCGCAAGGATAGAGACTCAGTCGCAATATCACACATTTTGGGGTGTACCGCATTCTTTTGTTAAGATGCACTCATCTACGACGGCCATGGCTCTTCTGGTTGCTGTGGGATCCCACCGACCTGTATGGGAAGACACCGTGGTCATTTCCGCCCCTCCAGTAAGTCTGACTTTCGATTCACCGAAAGTACATTGTGGCTCCTTCTTCCATCTCTCCACGGGACCACAATTTTGCAGCGGAAATTAGTGTATTTCGCACTCTTAGAGAGACGCTTGATGTCGCCATCATATGAGCAGAGAAGATATCCCAGATGGTGCTCTTGAACAAAAGTGAATATATTGCGAAGATGAACGAAGACCTTGTCAATATACCTAATTTGTCCACAGTCTATGATCCAACGGCCAGCACCTTAACCGAGTTGAGTAAGTTAAAGAACCGTGATTGTCTTCCTTCCGTTCTGGCTTCTTCCTCTCATCCTTTCCCCGGACCCTGCATTCCCGAATTATTTGGTACCATTAAGTTACACAAGGAAGGCATCCCATTAGGCCACTTGTTTCGAGATACGCCAATACCACTCGCCCCACTGAACAGGCTTTAGCTCGTTTTCTTTCTCCTTTTGCTTCGTTTTCACCTTATTCTGTTTCTAACTCTATTCAAGCTATTAACTTTATTAAATCCATCAACCCTCTTCCTGGTTCGTTTATCTTTGCTTCTGTTGATGTGGCGTCTTTGTTTCCGAATGTTCGTGTCTTTTTGCCCACCACCTGGTGGTTGATAAGCTCACTAATTTGAATTTTTACCCCCCGGAAGTTATCCAAGGCATTCTTAGGGCATTACACCTTATTCAAAAAATATCTTTTTTCCTTTTATATGGACAGCGTTCAGGCAACTAGAGGGGGCTCCTATGGGGACCCCCTCTCCCCCTAACTTGCAGAAATCACTCTATAATATCTCAATTCCCTTATTTTAGATTCTTGTCCCATCAAACTCATTTCCTATCTACGTTGACATTTGTCTTTTATGGCCCGACACAGTTGATGCCCTTCAAGAATTTGCCCATTCCCTGTCTTCTGTTCTCTTTTCCATCAATTTCACCTTTGAACTGGAAACTGATTCATCTTTACCTTTTATGGACTTTCTCGTCTCTCGTAACCCGACTACTAACACTCTTAATTTTTCTGTTTATCGTAAACCCACATTTTCAGCTTTTATCATTCCATGTTCTTTAGCTCACCCTAAGATTCATAAATATGCAGCTTTTCATTCTCTTCGGCAAAGGGCCTTCACACACTCTTTCACGCGCAATATACGTTATATTGAACTCAAGTAGATCACAGCCCTTGCGAAGACTTTTAGTTTTTCTTGTGACACGATAAGCAGAATCATTGCTAAAACCAGAAGGCTGTCAGCTATCACTTTAAGAATTGAACCACGGAAACGTCGTTTTGTGGGGTCTATGGATTACATTCCAAGTGTTACCAATGTTTTGAAGAACATATGCCATGAATACGACTTAGAAATTGGCATCAGAACCTATAAACAGTTCGACTTGGTTCCAGAGGATAGAGACTCAGACGCAATGTCACACCGTTTTGGTGTGTATCGCATCTTTTTCTAACCTTTATAGGGGGACACCTCTCCGAAGATATACATTGTCTCCACTATTTGGAATCTTAAAGTGAACTTATCTGAACACCAATATAATGTTAAGATGCACTCATCTACCACGGCCTTGGCTCTCCTGGTTGCTGCGGGGTTACACCGACATGTATGGGAAGAAAGACACCGTGGTCATTTCCACCCCTTCCAATAAGTCTCACCTTTGATTCACCGAAAGTCTATTCATTCATCATTTTGCCAATTACTGTTGTAATGAAGATATTCCTAAGAATATCTGTCAGGCTTGGAAATTATTATTTATTGATAATACCAGGGCTTCATTAGCTGATTCACCTTCTAAAGACGTCGAAAATTTTTTTATACTTTTGATAGTGCTTTTACATGAAATTATATACATTATTCTTCTCATGTTACACAGTGTTTCTTGGAGACACTCCGTTATGAACGCCACATAACCTTCATTGTGGTCACTGTCATCTAAGGATAAACTCCCAGGGAGTTCGAATGAGCTCTGAGATTTTTTAGCTTGTGTACATTGGTTTAACGTGTTTTTGAATAAAGTGTATCGTCATTCTGTGTTACGTGATTTTATGTACTTCGTTCTTTGATCGGGCATTAAAGAGCTGTGACCTGACTTACCATTCCAACTACAAAAAGTTCACTCGCCTTTGTCACCATTCAGTTTCGTTTTTTGGTTACTTAGTGAATATTTTACTTTTCTGTCACTATTAATTTTTCTTTTGTGCTACTCTTACCTGTAGTGACAATTTTACTTTTACGTCACTAATACTTTTCCTGTTGCGCCACTGTTTCCTGTAATGATGATTTTACTTTGCGTCGCTATTCATTTTCATTTTGGTTACTGCTTTGTAGTAAAGATTTTACTTTTGCGTCATTATCCAGTTTCGTTTTGCGTAACCCTTTGCTGTTTTGAAAATCGTACTTATATTTCACTAGTCGTTTTAGTTTTGTATTACTGTTTCCTGTGATGAAAACTGTACTCTTGTGTGACTTTTCATTATTGCTTTGCATTATTGTTTCCTGTGGTTAAAACTGTGTGTCGTCCTAATAATATTTTATCATAAAATGTCTTTAAAATGTAGCCATTCTTTCTCGAAATAAATGAAATACAATTTTTCAGTTGCTTTTATAGATCATGAAAACTGTGTTCCAATTTTTCTTTTCTCCTCATGAAACACTCTTGAAGTATATAAGTAATTTCCCAGACACCGTGTGTATACAGTTCCCTACCATTGATTTCCGTACATACCTTTACTTATAATGATTTACATTATACGCAAGCACCCCGTCGCAGACACAGTTATAAATATGCTCTCAGATGATACAGTAATAACACGACAGCGAATGCTCTAACGATAGAATTAACTGATTTTCTTCTCATATGGCTAATAGGGTGCCACATAAACAACTGCCCCGTACGTGACTTTTCGGCGGCACTGAAGTTTCATAGATCGATGGATGGGAATGTGATACTCAAATGAAAGAGGAATGGGACGAAATCTAGCAAGACAAGGCACTATAAACCTCAGAAGTAAGGATAAGGGGACAATAGAATTACGGAAAGAACTAACCAGACCAAAGGCAAATAATCATAGTCTTGAATTATACAAATCCTGATGTTACTACTACTCTGCTTTACTACAATTTATTCTTTCATAATTGAGTTAATGAATAATTCCTTCCCAACTGATATAAAATTTGTTAGTCGAAATTCCTATAGACAATTTAGTAAAATCATGCAATGTATTGTTTATGATACGCTTTCCAACATACCAAAAATCATTGCTCAAGTCATTATTCAAGTTATGAAGATAATGGCTGTGGAATAAATCTCGCTCATGTGCCCTGACCTTTGACCCCATTTCGATGATATTCAACAGAATCGGTTCGGTATACCTCAGGAACAACATATAAAAGTTTTGTCGCAATAGAAGTATTTTTAGTCACTTTGTGAGGATAATGGCTCTGGAACAAATATCGCTCCTGTGCCTTGACCTTTGACCTAATTTCGATGATATTAAACAGAACCGGTTCAGTACAGCTCCGGAAAAACGTCGCAATCGAAGCATTTTTAGATACGTTATGACGCATAAGGGCGATGGAATAGATCCCCTCCTACAGCCTGTCGTTTGATCACATTTGGCCCATTTTTAATAGAAATTTTTCCCAGGTTGTTCCCTACTCCATACTGAAATTCCATCGAAAACGAACCATTTTTACACGAGTTATCGTGCCGACAGGCGGACGAACAGACAGACAGACGGACAAAGCTGGAGCATATACGTTTCTTCAATCTACTGTTGGAAAGCGTAAAAAAGGATCTACGATGAATACAATAGGAGCAGAATAGTAGAGACACTGCAATAATTTCTATCGGCAGACGAATTACGAAAACTAGCCACAAAAGGATAGGAAATATCCAAAATAAAAACAAAATGTTATGGATAGATTTTATTTGATTAAACAAGATACACCTGTAGATCACAGCACAGAACGATAATATTCATTAAGTCAAAATAGCGGAGACGTTATGTTACCGACGTTTCAAATGTATTATTTAAAATTTCACCTTTTAAATTTACAATGCTGGCCACCCAAAATGCAACACCAACAAGGAAGCATCCGATTGGCCTAAAATTCGCAGCATGTGTCGCCCGCGAGAGGACATGCAAACGATTAGCATTGCAGGGCATATGCAAATCATGTACGCCCGGCACGGCACCAAGAAACACTATAAGAAGGGTGCACAGAAGGCGGGGTGTAAGTATTGGAAGGGCGTTGTGCTGCCAGACCTAGGCGTAGGAAGCTTCCTGATGCCTCGTGGCAAAATACGGCAGTCATTCCAGCACGTTTCGGAGTTTGATAAAGGACGAATAGTGGCTTATCGCGACAGCGGTTTATCGTATCAAGACATTGGCGCCCGTGTGGGACGACATCCAGCCGCAGTTAGGCGAGTATGGATTCGGTGGGTACAGGAGGGACGGACGGACGGACCGACGTGAGCGATTGAGGCAGCCGTGGCACACCACCGAACGAGAGGACCGGCGTGTTGTGCGGCGGGCAATGACGGCTCGCACCGTCACATCACGAACGTTAGCGCAGAAACTAGGGTGTGTTACGCAACAACCTGTGTCAGCACGTACCGTTCGACGTCGTCTGCAGGAGCTGGGACTTGTCGTACGGCGGCCATTGTTCCGATTACCATTGACGTTACACCACCGGCGAGTGCGGCAGCAGTGGGCCGTTGAACTCCGCACCTGGACTACGGAATTACAAGACATTGTCTTCTGCGACGAATGCCGCGTCTTCCTGCAGCACTACGATGTTCGGATCCGCGTGTGGCGGCACCACGGCGGGAGATACCGGTCCGTTGCCTGGCGTTATGGTTTGGAGCGCAATTGGATATGATACCCGCACCTCTCTGGTATGCATCGCTGGTACACTCCACAGCCACCACTACATCTCCGACGTTTTGGAGCCTGTAGTCCTCCCTTACCTTTTGGACTTGCCAGCGGCCACGTTTCTACAGTACAATGCGCGTCCGCACGTGGCACGCATCGTGCAACAATTCTTCACGGCCCACCATGTCACTGCTGCCGTGTCCTGCCTGTTCTCCCGATATGTCACCCATCGAACACGTCTGGTCGCTGATCGGGAACCGAGTGGCCTGGCAAGCACCACCCGCGGCTAAGCCTGATGAACTGTGGCAACGTGTGGAAGCAGCCTGGACTGACATACGCCAAGCCCACATTCAAAGCCTCTTTCTTTCGACGCCGCGTCGTGTAGCGGCCGTTATTGCCAGCCATGGGGGCCACACGAACTATTGATGTATGCGTGTTCCGCAAGTCGCACGGGCCTGTAAGCTCAATCGTTTCATCTTTGTATGTGTTGTTATGTGTCCAGTAAATCTGGCTTTGCTATCTCGTGTCTTTCTTGGTGTTGCATTTTGGGTGGCCACTAGTGTAGAATTGCGCAATGGATAAACAGGACAAAGAATAATTTGAATAAAAGCATTGTGAAGTCACGAACTAAATTTTTCTTTTTTAACTTAAAGTTTAATATCTACTTTTTCAGAATGATGCCGGCGGGAGTAGGTTGCATTCGGACATCCTTAACTATTTCCAAATTATATTTATACAAAAGGCATTGACATCTATATAATAGTTTCTATCGGTTCTAAGCTCAAGTAAAATGCAATAAAGCATGAATGTAGAGATTAATTTTCAGTACTGCATCGTCTTTTGTTAGTATAAAATGAAAAGAGTCAATTTGTATTCGTTATTTGGCTGCAGGAAATAGCATTTTTTATCGATATGAAGTTGGCGGCAAATATTTCTATATTTCAGTGACATTATATTTAACGAAAGAGGAATTTTGCGGACTATATCCACGTGCTTCTTGTTAGCTTCCACGGAAATTCTACAGAGTACTATATCATTACTGACTACTTCATTTCCGCTTAAATCATCAGAAACATTTAGAGAGGACGAGAGTTCCTACGATATGACCTTAAAGCTGTCTCCTTAATACTGTACCCAAAAGAACACTGTGCTTCCTCTTCGGTACCTTTTATGGAGTAATGAAGACGATGCACTGCAATTACAGGAATCTCATGGCCCAGATCATTAAGTCCACTCCTTTCCAAGACATTACCAATTAGCGCAGAACATACGTAGATGGAGTTCACAGGTTTTGTCGGTTACAATGTACAAACCCCAGGCATTGGGGAAGGAGAATGTCTTGCCAGAGTTTGAAATGAGAATGATAATCAATTCGAGAATATTGGACCGCGTCAGTGGCGCAGGGGTCTAAGCGGTGTCTTCGGAGATTACGCCCCTGCGCTTTGAGTGTGCGTGCGTGCTTTCCTTAGTGCACTATCTCTCTCCCTTCTCGGGAGCTAGTGGCTCCAAATTAGGTGTAGAAGATGGCTTATAGACCTTGGTTTTGCTCACGGTGGACGTTAACACCGAAACCAAAAGAAACCGAAGGACAATGCTGGGGCCAGTATTTGGTAAACCTCAAGTATTATCGACTATTTGAGAGCGGTTGTAGATATATTGCGGATAAAGCACATCCCTCATTCTTTATTTCAAAGGCTAAAGTCTTATTTATTTTTTTCTAGCCGACCATGGTTTCGCTGGGTATTGACCTAGCTTCATCAGGACGAGTGGCACGCAAATATCCAAATTTTATATGCTATCGTAAAAGGTGTTTCCAGTCACGTGTTTTGGTTAGATGCTTTCACGCGCTTGATAGAAATGGGGTGGATGCCATGTCATTAACGTGTTGCGAAGACTTCTGATATATATGGAAAACTTCCAAAATATCAAGTTTGGTGATTCAATTTGGTTTGTCAATTAGTTTAGCTTCTCCCACGGTCCTTTTCGTAACAGGGTTTAGCCATCGATAACTTCTTTAGGTCATAGATCCGAATGTAGGTAATGTGCTCCTTCAATCGAAAACGCAAGGTTCTACGGGTCTGGCCTATATACGATATACTGTATTTAATGACATGGCGTCCACCCCATTTCTATCAAGCGCGTGGAAGGAACTAACCAAAACCCGTGGCTGTAAACACTGTTTATGATATCATATACAATTTGAATATTTACGTGCCATTCGTCCTGATGAAGCTAGGTCAGTAACCAGGGAAACCATGGTCGACTTGAAAAAATAAATATTTGTGACAAACTACGTTGTATTATCTTCATATACACATCCCGCATTGTTTTGGAAAGGGGAAAACCACCCTGGATACCTTCAGCCGATCTGACAGAGAAAACAGACTCATGATCCGTAAATTTACTACAGAAAAAAACCTGGACGTACACAGGAACATTTTCAAGCGCACAATTCAGTAGCAGCTTTTGCGTATATGCCCAAGGAGTTGTCGGTCCACACTTGTGCCCATGTTGAGCGATAGTCAACGATATCTCCTCTTGCTTTGAAGAAGGGAACGCTGTGCTTACTAAATATAAATAGACAAAGTCATCGCTCTCTCCACGTTTTTTAACTAACACACAGCAACAGAAAAATTGTATTCCGACACCGCTGGGATCGAACCCCAGATCTCTCGACAACTAGCCGAGTGCGTTCGCTTTACACTACGGTGCCAACAACCCACTGCGCTATGTATGTTTATCAGTCAGCATCTGACTTCACAAATCCGTAGGGATGGGCTCAGCTACCGAGTCGTCTCCATCTGGTGGGGCTTAACGGCACAAGCTAGCGTAAAGCGAACGCACTCGGCTAGTTTTCGAGTCGGAATACAATTTTTCTTTTCGGTTGCTGTGTGTTAATTAAAGAAACATGAAATGAGTGATGACTTCGTCTATTTATATTGTCTCCACGTATTTGAAAGATTTTCACCACTGTGCTTGCTCACTGGTCTGCAACTCCTAATACGGGTATATCGATGAAAGTGTCTATCTTCAATACTGCACTGATGTACAGCTGAAGTTCATCCGTGCAGTATCAAATACATATATAGCTGCGAGCTTGTTCATGCGTGCAGCATCTGTGATGAGCAGATTCACAGTTGGACGGTACCAACTTGCGGCGTCGGTGTCATGGTGTGAGAATTCTTTTAATTTACACCACTAGAAACACAACCTCGCAAGTAGATCCTACCTGAACCAAGTATCCTAAACGTACTATCACATCCCCTTTGGAAACATCCACAGTTTCGAATCTCACGTAGGCATTTTTCGTAACCAACTGTTGTCCTATATGGTGGCCGTGTATCCGTAGGGTAGTAGGCTACACCCCCCTGTAACAGGGCCATTGTTTCGAAGGAATGATTCCATATTAAGCTAGTTTCCTCCCACTTGAATCCCATCGAGCACTTGTGGGATGAGATGGAACACAGTTTACGCAGATCCTGTCGAATGCCTTGCTCCCTCGCAGAAACGTGGTGTATCATTCTGTCCAGCTATGCTAGTGCATCGAACGAAAATTTCAGCGGTCAACCTGGACCAATGCCACTAGAGTACGGGATGTTATCGCACCGATAGGCAGTCCCACATACTATGAGGTAGGCTCATTTTTGTTTTCTTTTGTTTGGGGGGGGGTAACTACTCCCCTCAGCAACTCAATGGTTTATAAGCAGTCGTCCGTCCCTAAATTTAATTTAGGGTCACTGGTTCCAGGGAACAGATTGTGTTTGTCTTGCGTTTCAGCCAGTACCGTAAAACAAACACAATAGGCCTATCCATGCCTCACCGATATTCGAACCTGGACCCATCTCTGACGAATGCTCAGAAACCAGCGCTTAGACCACTTTGCCATCGGTACGGCACTATGTGGTAGGTGGCCTAAAATTGTTTTTTTTTTTGTTTTTTTTCTCATTTCGGGCCTTAGCAACCACTCTGAACAAACACGTAGACATACAAATAGTCGCTCGTACTTGATTTAAGGTTGTAGGACTTTTTTCCAGACCCAGAACCATAAAAAACACGAAATCCATTCCTTATAAGGACTGGAACCTAAGCCTACGTCGGACGAATAAAAGGGGAAATCCACACTGGATCGCAGTGGTGCTGGATGGACTACTAATTACCAACCAGAGCCTCAGAACATTCAATAAACTCGGTGGCATCATAATACATAAAATGAATCATAAGTGTATTCTACCACAGGGATAAGAGGTAATAAAATCCCACACTTACCAACGTGCATGGCCGGAGTAGTGAGTTATAGTAAACCTTACCCTCCTCACACACTAATACATACACACACACACACACACACACAAACGACTGCACAATTTAATCTTGAACCCTCAGTCCCCGTGGAATATTGTTAAAGGAACGGATCACCGTTGGACATCTGAAATACTAGACTGGATTCAAAGGGACAAAATAACATCCAAAAGAAGAGAGAGCCGCCCCGGTGGCACTGTGGTCTAAGCGATGGCCTCTGATCGTTCGTCCGAAAGGGGTCTGGGTTCGAATCCCGGTGAGGCATGGATGTTGTGTTTGTATTACGGCACTGGATCTCTCCCTTACCTGGAACCAGTGACCCAAAATTAGGGACGGGCGATCGCTTATAGCGCATTGAGTTGCTCACGGTGGTCGTTAAACCTACAACCTAAAAAAAAAAAAAAAAGAAAAAAGAAGAGCGTATGGATAATGCGTGAAAGAAATTTGAAAGTCTGTTTTAAGGGACATTGAGGAGACTGACTCAAGAGACAGAAAGTTGTGGAAGAAACTTTGAGAGATCTTCAGCCAGGTGTGGACTAATTAATACTTAATTAATACAGACATTTGACGCGGACTAGGAACATGCGTGGTAATGATTGTACGCATCTATGCACCTAGGAGAGAAACAAGGCTATACAAAGCTGTTGTTTTTGCTACATTTAAGAATAAGCACTTATCATCACTTGTAACAATGAGAGTTTATGTTCGCAGAATTTAAATTTTGTCAATGTTGTGTAAGCAGTCGACTTTAATCTGTGACGTACTACAGAAGTAAAGCACGTTTCAAGACGACAAATCTGTAGCGATACATTCCGTCGGTGTAGCTTAGTCGGTTAAAACAACTCACTCCGGAACGAGGAGACACGATCTCCACCACCGACAGATTTGTGTTTTAACGCTAGCGACCGATTGTGGAAACGGACCTACTGGCAGTTGATGTTTGTTCACACATTGTGTGGAATTAATGAAAGCGTGTGATGTGTTTTCCACCCAATGTCTGGAATTAATGAAAAACTTCCTTTTTCGCTTAAAAAAAGGAAAGATTTAGGAGAGAGATATTGTGACGTACTGCAGCGGAGAAGAACGTGTCAAGACGACAAATCTGAAGAGAAACATTCCGTCTGTGTAGATTAGTCGGTTGGAACAACAAGGCGTGGATTCGATCTCTTCAACAGACAAACTACTGAATTATACAAAGCTAAATCAATTTAGATTTTATAAATATGGTATTGGAAACAATTACTAAATTTTATTATGAAACAAACTACAAACTAGTGAATTTCACAAAGCGAAATAAATTTAAATTTTATAAGTATGGTATTGGAAACAGTTACTAAAGTTTATTATGAAACTTTGAGCCATGCAAACAGTCTGGGTGAAATTGAATTAAAAAGAGAGATAACATTGAGTATATTCTTTTACATATGAAAAGCATACTTTTTTTTTTTGGAAAGAACGGCTTATATTTACTTTGCGCACACGCATGTGTTTCAGGGTTTAAAAAACCACGGTGAGCAAATCCGTGGACTATATGCAGTGTCCTGTCTCCAATTTAGGGCCACTCGTTTCAAGGAAGAGAAAAGCGCCATTAGACAAACACTAAACCCATGCCTCATCCGTGGCTCGTACTCGAGTCCAACTCGCATGAATGACCAGATGCCCCCTCGGCCAACCAGAGGGCGGCATGGAACGGGAATTGATTTTAAATGCTCAGTTATCTCTTCTCCATGTTGAAATTTCAGCACTAACTTAGACAAGAAAGATGACACCGAATTTTTGGATGTAATGAGCACGTCTTTGGAAATCGTTCTGACGCAAATTGAATTTATCAAAGCTATTTAAAGTAAATGGAACCGGTATGGAAAATAATAGTATCTGACCGAAGAAAGAGACGTTTTTAAATTGGGTTTTTAAATCTATTCCGTTTACAGCAATATCTGCTGTAAACGGAATAGTGAACTTACGCACTCTGGTTGCAGACCTGTGCATTAAGAAAAATGTGAATTTATGTGAGAAACAATTCGCAGCGGAAAAGCTCTCCAACAAAGAAAGAATTTTTCAAATAGGACTCTTTGAAGCAAATATATCGACAAATATAAGATATGCATCTACACCCCCTGGCGGGAAAGCAATATTTTAGAAAGAAAATATTCTCAAAAGGTTTTTCGATCTGAGCAGTATCGGTCCAAGAAAAAAAATTTAGTCGAGTTTTCAGGAGCTCAGATTTTGCTGCAAATGCATCAGAAGCAGAAATTAACTCATATGCCCCCAGGTGGCCAAACCATTCTTTACCAAATATTAGAAATTATATGAAAAGCATTTTCCAACAGGAGCTGCATGCGATACAGCAAGAATTTTTCAAATCGGAGTTTTAGAAACAGAGATATCGGGAGAAACTCAATTAACCTTTACGCCCCATAGCGCAAAGTCAATGAATTACTCGAAAATTTTGAAATTATCTGAAAAACATGTCACACTGGAAACTATCCAATAAAGAAAGAATTTTTCAAATCGGACCATTTGAAGCAGAGATATTGACAAAAATAAGATGTTCATCTACGTCCCCTGGGGGAGAAACCGTGAAATATTTTAAGAAGAAAATATTCCGAATAGGTTTATCGACGTGAGTTGCATCGGTCTACGCCAGAATTTCTTCAATCGAGATTTTAAAAGATCAGATTTTATGGAAAATACATCAGAAGCAACAATTAAAACTAACGCCATTTGGTGGCCAAAGTATTCTTTACTGAAAATTTAACATTATATACAAAAGATGTCCTATTAGGATATGTATCCGCTGAAAAAAAGATTTTTCAAATCGGAGTTTTAGGAGAAGAGTTATCGGAAAAGATGTAATTTACGTTTACGCCCTCTAGCAGAAAAATCTATGCGTGACATGAAAAATTGATTATACATGTGTACCTAAAATACTCATCGGCATAAATGAAATCGAAAGGTGAAATAATTTTTTCAATGGGATGTTTGGAAGCAAATATATGGAATAAAATGCATTTTAAATTCGACATCATTTACATTTACGCCCTCTAGCGGCGAGATTGTGCATCGTAAAAAGAACAAAACGAAAGTCATCATTTGCATATTTCAAGCTTCCCAGTGAAAAAATAATTTTTCAAATCGGACTAATAGAGACAGAGATATGGTGTCTACAAACGGATGGACGGACGGACAAACCGATAACATAAGCACGAACTTTTTTACAAAAGATGTGCTAAAATTACCAGCTTCTGAAGTATTTTCAATTTCTTCTTGTGTATGAATCCATCTTGTTATATTTTGTCCAATCTGTATGTTTACCTTATGAAACTTTTATTTCTACTCAATTGCAGAGACGTACTCCGGCTTAAGCAATGATACTTTCTTGCTGCAGTTTTTAGCACGTCTTTTGTAAAAACAGATCGTGCTTATGTTATCGGTTTGTCCGTCCGTCCGTTCGTCTGTAGACGCTATGTGTTTACAACTAATAGTCCGATTTGAAAAATTCTTTTTGCGTCGGGAAGCTTCAAATATGCGAATGATGATCCTTCATTTCATTTTTTTTACGATGTACAATTTCGCCCCTAGAAGGCGTAAATGCAGATGATGTAGAATTCAAATATACGTTTTATTCCACAAATTTGCTTTTAAACATTTGATTGAAAAAATTATTTTATCTTTCGATTCCATTTATGTCGAAGAGTATTTTAGATATAGTTAATTTTTTCAAATTACGTATAAATTTTCCGCTAAGGAGAGTAAAAGTATATTACATTTTTCCCGATAACTCTTCCTCTAAAACTCCGATTTGAATTTTTTCTTCTTCAGCGGATACACCTCCTGATAAAAAATATTTTGTATATAAGTTCTAATTTTTGGTAAAGAATACTTTGGGCCACCAGGGAACGTAAGTCTTTATTTTTGCTTCTGATGTATTTGCCACAAAATCTGAGCTTCTAAAATATCGATTGAAAAAATTATCTTGTGGACTGATGCCACTCACATCGATAAACTTTTTCGGAATATTTTCTTCTTAAATATTTCATAGTTTCTCCGCCATAGGGCGTATATGTATATCTTATTTTTGTCAATATCTCTACTTCTAGGATACCGATTTGAAAAATTCCTTCTTTGTTGGATAGTGTGCCCACTGAGACACGTTTTTCATATAATTTCCAAAATTTTCAAGTAATTCATAGACTTTCCGCTAGGGGACGTAGAGGTATTTTGCGTTTCCCCCTATATCTCCGCTTCTAAATCTCCGATTTGAAAAATTCTTTCTGAACCGGATACAGCTCGTGATGGGAAATTCTTCGCACATAATTTCTATTTTTTGCAAAAAGTAGTTTGGACACCAGGGGGCGTAAGTCTTAATTTCCGCTTCTGATGCACTTGCAGCAAACAATGAGCTTCTAAAAGATCGATTGAAAAAAATGTCGTTTGTTGACCGATACTACTCATGTTGACAAACCTTTTAGGAACATTTTCGACTTGAAATAATGCATGGTTTCTACGCCATTGGGCGTAAATGTATATCTTATTTTTGTCAATATTTCTACTTCTAGGAGTCCGATTTGAAAATTTCCTTCTTTGTTGGATAGTGTTTCCGATGCGAAATGTTATTTTCCTATAAATACAAAATTTTAAAGTAGATCATAGACTTTCGCTATGAGGCACAAAGGTAAGTTGTGTTTTCTGCGTTATTTCTGCTTCCAAAACTCCGATTTGAAAAATTCTTATTGTATCGCATACAAGACCTGATGGAAAATATTTTTCATATAATTTCTAATGTTTGGTAAAGAATGGTTTGGCCACCAAGGGGCATAAGTGTTAATATCTGCTTCTGATGTATTTGTAGGAAAATCTGGGCTCTTGAAAACTCGACTAATTTTTTTTGCTTGGACCGATACCGTTCATATGGAAAAACTTTTGAGAATACTATCTTCGTCACATTTAATTTTTGTCAATATGTCTGTTTCTGAGAGTCCGATTTGAAAAATTATTTCTGTGTTGGAGAGCGTTTCCGGCGCGAAATCTTTCTCATATAAATTCATGCTTTTCTTAACGCACAAGTCTGCAACCAAAGGGTTTAAGCTCACGATTCCGTTTACAGCTATATCTGATGGAATAGAAACCCGATTGAAAAACTTCTTTCTTCCGTCAGATACTATTGTTTTCTCATACCGGTTCAATTGACTTTGAATAGCTTTGAAAAATTTAATTCGCGTCAGAACGGATTCAAAGGACGTGCTTATCACACCCTTAAATTCGGTGTTATCTTTCTTGTTTGATTCTAAATCCAAACTTTTTTGCAACCTGTTGTGTCTTTTCGATTTCAGTGTTCTTACCGAGATTGGACTTCATGCAGTTTGGACTGCGTGTATTATAATTGCCAAACGAATCCTACCAATTCTGGCAATAAATTCTGATTTTTAACACCGTATACTTCCGTACTCTGTGTTTTGAAGCACCTAGGAAATAAATTAAAACTGGAGGCTAAAATTGGTATTGCATATCACTCAAATTTCAAAGAATTCAACTTTCTGTCAAGCTCCTTTGTCCTCATCCATTCGCAAGAGAGACCACCTTTTTCTTTATATTTACATTTCGAATTCAACCAAGACTTTTTGCACATCGAATTCGAAAAACATCGACTTAAAATGCAAGTAATTCCTGAAAATAATGCTCTTCGCGTCCTCTTTCCTTAATTGCTCAGCACAGTTTTCAAGAAAATGATCCCAGATTTATTGACGAACCGGTGTGCATTAAATCTTGACGAATGTTAGAAATACGTTTCAGCTTTTAAGCCGAAAAGTCGCGCTAAGTGTATGCAAACCGTCAAAGCTTGCTCCATAATTTTGCGATGCCATTTTATGTCTTGAACGTGCGTATCTTTCTAAAACCTCAGTGTATCACTAAGAACATTTTTGCCCCTTCTCTACCAATGTACATGTAACCAGGGGAGAGAAATGTTTGCTTGTCGCCGAGCATCTACATGTTGAAAGCTCATTTGTAAATGTCTGCTTCCGAACATATGCTCTCATCTCTCGGGAGACTTCACGAGCAGTGAAACGTCTGAGAGGATAACGAGCGGTGGAATGTTTTCCGCTTTTTTATGATTTATGGTGCGTTGAAATAAAAATATCGATTTGCTCTTTAGATATGTCTTCCTTTATGACCATTAGGACGAGTGGGAAGCACTGCAATTGATTTGGGTCTTCTTTACGTTCATTCTGAATCCTTATTTTCTCTAGCGAAACTAACTTTGACGACAGAAATTGGACCGCCTTTTCTGCGTCTCATGCGACAGCTTTGTCCTGTACTTGAGAGTTTTGAAAATTTTCCTTAAAAGTTCTGAGAGGGTTTTAGTCAATAATGCGTTCCTTTATGGCTATTAAGAAAAGGAAAAATCATGTTTAGATATATTTTCCCATTAGGAATCCTTAGTAGTGAAAGAACGAGTTATCTCACGATACTAAAATGTGATTGATGACATTGGTAAACACAGGTTTTGTCACATGGAATTTTTTTGTATTTTTAGCGTATTTATTTATGCTGAATTCAAAACTGCAATCAGAATAATTTTTTGATCACCCACAGTTTTTGTGTGAAAACTTTTTTCAGTATTTTTGTTTGAATTTTTACGTATTTCATCAACATAGATAATGTATATAAACCATGTTGTGTTTATTTCAAATGTTCCGTAGAGACAAAACAGTATCATTATAAAGACATTGGTGTATGTGCTTACCTCAGTCACAGAAAAAACGATCTATCATTATAAAGACATTAGATTATGAGCTTAGCCTCAATCAGGGAAGAAAACGATCTATCGTTATAAAGCCATTAGTCTCCCACGTAGCAAAGTCTTGCAAATTAACGTAAGCCCAACACTGAGCCATTGTCTTCTATTCCTAAAAGTCAGTTGCTCAGTGTTGGAAATCTATTGCAAATCTGTGTCACATAGGTTAGCTGCCTAGCCTCAGTCAGGGAAGAAAACGATCTATCATTATAAAGGCATTAGTTTATGATCTTAGCCTCAGTCAGAGAAAAAAAACAATCTGTCATTATAAAGGTATTAGTTTCCCAGGTTGCACAGTCTTGCAGTTTAACATAAGCCCAACACTGAGTCATTTTCTTCTATTCCTAAAGGTCGGCGTCTCCGTGTTGCGCATACGTTAAATTGCAAGTCTGTGCCACATGGGTTGCCTAGCCTCAGTCAGGGAAGAAAACGATCTATCATTATAAATGCATTAGTTTTCCAGGTAGCAGGGGCTTGCAATTTAACGTAAGCACAACACTGAGCCATTGTTTTCAATTCCTAAAAGTATGTTGCTCAGTGTTGGGAAGAAAACGATTAGCCTCAGTCAGGGAAGAAAACAATGTATCCTTATAGAGGCATTATTTTATGTGCTTAGCCTCAGTCAGGGAAGAAAACGAAGCTGTGTGGAATGCGGCACCGGCTAAAGGCATCCAACGCTGCTACCATCCAGCCTCATGCAGAGAAGAAACGAAGCTGTGCCTTCTTGCAGGTATGCAGGTGATCGGTGTATCCAGACGCCTGATATTCAGTTGGATTAATACTGGGGAGTTTGTAGGTCAATCGATATACTGGAAGTCTGAACTGTATTCATTCGTCACAATATTGGACCTGTGGATCCGCGCATTGTCAACTTTGAAGACACCCTCGCTATTCGCGAAAAAATAAAAAACATTGCTGAGCGTTCACGGTCGACAAGCAATTCAGGAAAGTGGGGCCAGTCACACGTTGTTCCACATGCACTACGGGTCGAAGTTCCTTCCAGCTAAACATTCCCCATATTATACAACTTCCTCCACCTGCTCGCACTGTGGAGACCAGGCAGTATGGAACAAGTGCCTCATCTTGTTTGCGCCAAAGACGTACACGATCATCCATGGAATCTCTCTAATCTAAAAAAAAAGTAACTGTCGCTGTTTTAGAAATTTCGCGACACTCTTGCTTTCGTAGCTTCCATCGCAAAACGTATTGAACACAAAAATATGAAATTTACATCGCTTGTAGAGAATTGTTTGGAGAACACACTGAAATAAACCGTTTCTCGATTCTAGCAACCCTTCAAGAGCTACTGTATTTCAAATTCAAGGTAAGCAAAAAAGTGCTATCAGGTGGTGTTCCGGGCACTCTACCAGCAACAGAACCACGAAAATTTGTGGGCATGAAGTGCCATGACCGAATTTGTGCACCTCGTCGCCTTTTTTTTTAATTTCGATTTAGTTTACGATAAATTAAATTTCTAAATTTCACAAAATTCTCTATTTCGCGATGGGATCCATTTAAAAAAACGGATATATGGCAAACTATAAATCATAACGCATTGCAATTCTTACAGCATAATCTTACAACTATCGTACCTTTTTCACACAAAAAAAATTAAGAAAAAGTCATTTTCTGATTTTTAAGCATTTTTAAAAGACGTAAAAGAAAGAAACGAACGGCTTGTCTTCATAAGGTCTTTATTGCTCAAAATGTTGGGAAAAGAACCCCGAACAAAATATATACAAGTACAAAATAAATATAGTAACAATAAATGGGAGAGAGCAAGGTGATCGCCAGCATTAAAAACAAATAAATACAATATAAATGGTGTGAAAAAGCGGGCGCTCGCAGGCTGCCCAGTTTAACAGTAGTAAAAAATATAAGTCAATGAGTCCATTGGTGACAATAGAAATAAAATGTGTCTGTGAGTTCACCGAAAAAAAAAAACAGACGGTAAAGCAGTAAGAGTTCAAAGGTAAACAATTTCAAAACAAAACGCGAATTCAGTAGTAAAAGTAAGTCTCGCACTTGGGCAGAAAAGTAGACACAGAACACTAATGAAGAACACTGATGATGGAATAAAACACAGTAGTGGAGAGCCGAAAGTTAAGCCAGCAGTTCCACGACATTTTCGACGACTTGGAACCAAGGCTGATGTGGAGACCATATAGACATGAAGTTTGGAACAGTGTTATTGGCTTGTGCAATGTCAAATTCGAGTTGTAGTCTGGCTGTAACGGAGTGACGATATCTGCGGCAGAGGAAACGACGAGCTGTGTGATAACGGCGGAGGGAAGGTTGATCGACGCTGCGATGATAGTACAGATATATTGTATACTTCGCTTGTAGAATTAGGAAGGAGCATACATGATTATGCGTGGGAGCCGACGGAAAGTGGTGACGTAACACAAGATAATGTGACATGGTGTGAAGGTGAGCACAAACTTTTTGAAGGAGAGAGAACATCAGTGAGAACAAGAGCTGTAACATCAGACACAAAAAGTATGCATGATGAACATCTCCGAGGGTTGAACAAAAAAAAACAAAGAGGTGAAGTCAGATGACGGAAACGGTGAAGAGTTCGAGGAGTCAGTAGGCGGCGATGAAGATGTAACCAATGAATGTCACAAGCTTTTGGAGAGGCGAGAGAAGTATGAGAGTCTGTCCAGGTGGCTGGCAAATCTGAAGATGGTACATTGGGAATAGGCATAGGTTCAAGAAAATGTGTTAAAAAATGCTGATAAAGAAGCTTGACAGTAACCTGATGAGGAAGGAAAGGAATATCATTGAGATACACAAGAAAAGGAAGGCTATGAGGCGCTGAGGGTTGCGAGATAAGTCCATGTTGATCTGCGAGGAGAGGATAGAGTCGACGAATACTGACTTGAAGTAATCGAAGCTGAGAACGATGAATGGGCGAATCCGAAAGAGGAGGAGTGATCTGGGAGAGCGATTTCCAGCGAAGGTTGGAATCCACGAGATGAGAGACTCGCACCACGCCACTGGTGAACCAGGTGGAGAAGTGGAAATATGAAGAAGCAGTGGAACGGATAGCAGAAGAAAAGAAGAGAGGTTCCGCAAGGAGATCGTTAGTAGAGGCAGGGGGAAGGCGAATAGGATATAAGGAACGCCAGAGGGTAAGAGCGGATCTGTAAAACTCAGGGAAATGGCTCGGAACGAGAGGAAAGAGGTCCATGCGGAGAAAAGTTGAGACAGTGAGGTGGGGACTTCGGGGAAAGAGAAGCGTGTCGACAATGGTTTGAGAAGAAGAAGGTTGGAGAAAGAAATTCCGAAGGAAATTTTGAAGGTGGAAAGCTTTGAACTTCAGAGAGATATCGGAGAGAGAGAGACCACCAAAAGAAATAGGAAGAACGAGAGTGGAGTGCTGCACCCAATGAATGACATTCCAGACGAAATTAGTGAAGGTACGTTGAAGTTCGCGAAGCAAAAACTGCGGAGGAAGGTGCGCAATCCAAACATGAAAAAAAGATGGTTGGAGAAAGGTGTTGAGGAGGTAGGCACGGCTGAGGAACGACAGAAAAGGCTTGAGACGGTAAAAGGTGCTAGGCTGCGATTGACCCTTTGAACCAGGGGAGTCCAGGTAGCAGCGGCGACCGCAGAGGGGTCTCCAATGTAGACTCCGAGGAATTTGGCAACACTTGAAGACCAGCGGGCACCCCATGGGCGGTCAGCGCGGATCGTCCACGACCCAGCCCATAATCCAGAACATTTATCCATGTTGAGTGAAGAACCAGAAATCGCAGCATATTCAAGATAGGTATTTCGAAGAGTTCCGAATGCTCCCTCAGAACGGATGAAGACTGTTAAGTCATCTGCGTATGCCAAAAGTACTGTGTGGTGGTGACGGGTGCACGCAACTCCTCGCGGAACTGAGGAGAACAAACGAGAACGGAGACAAATCAAAAGCGGCTCAAAAGAGAGAGCAAAGAGTTGACCCGACAGGGGGCAGCCCTGCCGGATCCCACTAGCGAAAGGAATAGCAGAGGTGAGAAATGCTGAAGTACTAACACGAAAGAAGGAGTGAGAGTAAAGATTGGAAAGCGCCAAACGGAAGGAGGAAGGAAAACCAAACTGGCGAAGAACAGTGAAGAGATATGAGTGGTTAATTGAATCAAAAAGCTTGACGCTGGTCGATATTGAAAATTGCGAGAGGTTCAGAGATTCGAGAAGCAAGAGCGTATAAGTTACGAATGACAGTGATGTTAGAAGCGATTGAGCGAGAAGGAACAGTGTAGGTCTGATCAGGATGGATGATGTGCGAAAGAACTGGATTAAGGCGAAGAGCAAGAACTTTGGCAAAGATTTTGTAATCGGTATTTAGAATGGAAATAGGCCGCCAGTTTGTCAAGAGTCCAAGGTTGCCAGATTTTGGAATAAGGCGAAGTAGAGCAAAGGAAAAAGCTGATGAAGAAAAGGAAGACGAAGAAAAAACGAAGTTAAAGCAGGCAACAAGAAGAGGAAGAAGAGTTGGAAGAAAAGCCTTATAAAAGGAAAGAGGAAGACCGTCTTCACCTGGTGAGGAACGATCATTAAGACTGAAAACAGAAGAACGAATTTCGGCTGGTGAGATTGGAGCACTGAGCGAAGAAAAGAAACATTGAGGGACTTGAGGAAGACCGTGAAGAAGTGGAGAGGAATCAGCTGAAAGCATCTGAGTAGGTTGAAAACGACCAGAAAAGTATGAATGAGTATGTTGGCAGATGAGGGAGGGGTCTGCCGTGGTAGATCCATCCGGAAGGGAAAGATAAGCGATGGTATTGTATTTAGTTCGATGTTCTTCAAGATGACGAAGACTCTGAAGGGGATCATCATGAAAGTGAAGAAGGGTGAACTTCAAGCGAGTCAGAGCAGATTTAGCCGATGATTGGAGGCGATGATGAAGTCGGGCTTGCAGGATTTCAAAGTTAGGATCGGTGTGCGAGGTAGATTGAAGAGAACGGCGGATTGAATCTATGTCCATAAGACGATTGGTGCGAACAGAAAAACAAAAGCGCTTAGCAAACGCAGTAATGGAATGCTTGGTGGAGAGCCACAGAGCTGCCGGGTCAACAGTGGAGGAAAGTTGATTGACTGATTGCGCAATAATGGAAGTGACATGAGAAATAAAAGTTGGATCTTGCAGGCAGAAATCATCAAGGGTCCAAACCATTGGGTGAGGGACACCAGTGGAGGGAAGATGAAATTGTAGAACGACTGGACGATGGTCGGAGGAAACAGCTGCAGCATGTGAAACAGAAACAAGGGAAGAACGCAAAAAACTGGAAGCATAAAATCGGTCCAAACGTGCAGCAGCGTTGGAGGATCCTGCAGGAGGAAACCAGGTGAAATCATGGGTCACAGGATGGAGAAGGCGAAATGCATCTTGGAGATCAAAATTAAAGACCAGTTGAGTGAGTTGCGAAACCAGAGAAGAGCGGAAATCTTGAGACCCATCACGATCGTAAAGAGGTTGCAGCGTACAGTTAAAGTCACCAGCCATGATCACAATTTCAGAAGACGGAATCTCAGCGAGAATTGTAGTAACATGAAGAAAGAGGGATGTAGCTTCTGAATCACTTCGAGGAACGTGCAAATTTAACAAATGAAAACGGGTAGAAAGGAAGCGAAAAGAAAGGTATTGAAAAATCCCAAGCAGGCTCTGTGACTCAACAACGTCAGACAGAAACGGAAGAAAACGATTATGAATGCCAATTGCGGTGCCGGACCCCAAATGGGCACGGAAATTGTGAAAAAAGACAAAAGGCCAGCGTCGCCAGTGGGAAATGTCTGTCAAAGGAGAACAGTTTGTTTCCTGCAGGAGAATGATGTTAGCTTTAAGATAACGAATATCTTCGAAGACAAGAGCATTAGTTGCCGACGTAGCAAAGCTTCGGCAGTTGAAACTAACACAAATCAGTTGGGATATCATGAACAGGCTGTAGATGGTTTTCGAGTTCAGCTGAGAGCTTCTTCAACAGGTATGAAAGACGCCGCTGAAACTGGGCAGCATCAGGAGGAAGAGTTATATTTCTCAAAAATTCATCAAGTAATTGAAGTTGTTGAAGCATTTCAGGTAACCTATTTAACTTGGATTGAATACACGGGATTGTTAGCAATTTACGTTTTTTAGGGTGTTGAATTAGTTCAAGAAGTTCGGTGTATGTGAGTGGTTGCACTGGAACAGAACAATCTTTGAAAAGAGTTGAAAGTTTGGTTATGGTGGGAAAAGAAGAATCATCTACAACATCCGAAGCAACCGATGCTGATTCACTTAAATCAGCAGCAACATCCATATCATCTTCAGTAGGGAGGCATGCGAATCTGTTTGTTGTACGAAGAGGAGAAGAAAAATTCTCCACGCCAGGTGAGGTTCCAGAGGAAGTGGCAGAAGATTTGGTCCGACAACGCCTTGAGCGTCGCGAACGCTTTGGAGAGGACTCCGCAGAATTTGCGCGTTTCCCGGAAGTTTTGGGTCCAGAGGAGCCCTCAGAAGAAGGAAGAGGTGGAAATGAGATGTCATCAATGACAGCAGATTTGAACAGTTCAGAAGCAGACGTTTGAATTTGCTGTAAAACGGGTGCCAATTTTTTGCACGGTGGTGGCGCTTGAGTGCTGGGCAATGAAGACGCAGAAGTTTTGAAAAAGAAAGCAGCTGTTCGGAATTGAATGGTAAAGACGGTTCAGTGTTTGGCAATAACTGCGTAGTTGGTTTGAAAGAAAGTGCCTTCTCGGAGTTGAATGGTAATGGCAGTTCTGAAACAGGCAAAGACAACGAAATATCTGCAGTCATGGAAGGAGCAATCAGCAGAGATGGTGACGTGGTTGATATAGGAGCAGCAGTTTGTTCAGTAGTAAGGAGGAAGAAGTGGAAGATGGAGGTGCATCGGGAACCTTCGTCGAAGGACAGCACCAGGTGCAGGTGTGCGGTGAGGGCACTCAGAAACCAGGTGTCCCTCAGCTCGGCACCGGAAGCACTGGACACCAGCAAATAAGTTGAAAACGTATGTTCGTGTGTCCGTAACAAGTTGCAGAGTTGTGGGGCGGTAAGAAATGGCTTGGTCAGTGGGGAAAATAACACGATATTGGCGACGACCCCCTTGCACAAAGTTGAAAGGAGAGTCTCTGGCAGCAGCTGGAAGAAATTTTGTCTCTCCCACTACTCGACCAAGAGTGCCGAGTGCAGCAACAAGTAAGTTGTCAGGAATAGCAGTAGGCACAGGAGATAATGTCACTGTGACCGGGCGCTGTGCAGAAGCAACAGGCAGCAAGTGAAAGGAGCCAATATCAATGCCTGTAGCAAGAACGGTGTCGGTGGCTTTTTGGTGAACAAAATGAACGACAACACCCCCTCCAATGCGAATAATTGAAACGATGCTTTCCTTGGGAGCAACTTTAACCAAGGCCTCCAAATAGAGGGGAGGGGGTGTCACGAAGAGACGGAAAATACACACTTAATAACAAAGCTGAAGAAAGTTCTTTACCTGCTGGTGAGTCGTCAGAAATCCGAATCTTGAGAACTTTATCTTCTCTAGAAAATTCTGGTTGCATAGAAAGAGGTGCATGAGATTGGTTTGGACGAGCAGTCGCAGCATACGAACGTGGAGGAGTAGCAGCCATGGCAGCAGAACGTGACTCGGCACCCTGGATATGCAAATTAGGACGAAGAACATTCGATGCAGAAACATTAGGACGAAGCACATTAGAAGCAGAAACACAATTAGAAGTAGACAAATCCACACTTGGAGAGGTCATAGTTGTCTCACAAGCGGTCGATGTAGCTAAAGAAAATCCAGCAGAGATAAAATCAGCAGACGAAACTTGGGAAGCAGCCATCATGGCCGCTAAGCCGAACAACACAACACTGTCTGCTGCAACTGCGTCACACAGAAGAAACACAAAATAACGTAACAGAAGGCACTCACACTCACTTCAAGTGAGGCAAAACGGTGAAACCACAACGCAGTCAACACGAACCACTAACGCAGACGATAAATTCACAGGAAAAAAACATTTTTTTTACAGACGCAAAGGAAAGAAACGAACGGCTTGTCTTCATAAGGTCTTTATTGCTCAAAATGTTGGGAAAAGAACCCCGAACAAAATATATACAAGTACAAAATAAATATAGTAACAAGAAATGGGAGAGAACAAGGTGATCGCCAGCATTAAAAACAAATAAATACAATATAAATGGTGTGAAAAAGCGGGCGCTCGCAGGCTGCCCAGTTTAACAGTAGTAAAAAATATAAGTCAATGAGTCCATTGGTGACAATAGAAATAAAATGTGTCTGTGAGTTCACCGAAAAAAAAAACAGACGGTAAAGCAGTAAGAGTTCAAAGGTAAACAATTTCAAAACAAAACGCGAATTCAGTAGTAAAAGTAAGTCTCGCACTTGGGCAGAAAAGTAGACACAGAACACTAATGAAGAACACTGATGATGGAATAAAACACAGTAGTGGAGAGCCGAAAGTTAAGCCAGCAGTTCCACGACATTTTCGACGACTTGGAACCAAGGCTGATGTGGTGACCATATAGACATGAAGTTTGGAACAGTGTTATTGGCTTGTGCAATGTCAAATTCGAGTTGTAGTCTGGCTGTAACGGAGTGACGATATCTGCGGCAGAGGAAACGACGAGCTGTGTGATAACGGCGGAGGAAGGTTGATCGACGCTGCGATGATAGTACAGATATATTGTATACTTCGCTTGTAGAATTAGGAAGGAGCATACATGATTATGCATGGGAGCCGACGGAAAGTGGTGACGTAACACAAGATAATGTGACATGGTGTGAAGGTGAGCACAAACTTTTTGAAGGAGAGAGAACATCAGTGAGAACAAGGGCTGTAACATCAGACACAAAAAGTATGCATGATGAACATCTCCGAGGGTTGAACAAAAAACAAAGAGGTAAAGTCAGATGACGGAAACGGTGAAGAGTTCGAGGAGTCAGTAGGCGGCGATGAAGATGTAACCAATGAATGTCACAAGCTTTTGGAGAGGCGAGAGAAGTATGAGAGTCTGTCCAGGTGGCTGGCAAATCTGAAGATGGTACATTGGGAATAGGCATTGGTTCAAGAAAATGTGTTAAAAAATGCTGATAAAGAAGCTTGACAGTAACCTGATGAGGAAGGAAAGGAATATCATTGAGATACACAAGAAAAGGAAGGCTATGAGGCGCTGAGGGTTGCGAGATAAGTCCATGTTGATCTGCGAGGAGAGGATAGAGTCGACGAATACTGACTTGAAGTAATCGAAGCTGAGAACGATGAATGGGCGAATCCGAAAGAGGAGGAGTGATCTGGGAGAGCGATTTCCAGCGAAGGTTGGAATCCACGAGTTGAGAGACTCGCACCACGCCACTGGTGAACCAGGTGGAGAAGTGCAAATATGAAGAAGCAGTGGAACGGATAGCAGAAGAAAAGAAGAGAGGTTCCGCAAGGAGATCGTTAGTAGAGGCAGGGGGAAGGCGAATAGGATATAAGGAACGCCAGAGGGTAAGAGCGGATCTGTAAAACTCAGGGAAATGGCTCGGAACGAGAGGAAAGAGGTCCATGCGGAGAAAAGTTGAGACAGTGAGGTGGGGACTTCGGGGAAAGAGAAGCGTGTCGACAATGGTTTGAGAAGAAGAAGGTTGGAGAAAGAAATTCCGAAGGAAATTTTGAAGGTGGAAAGCTTTGAACTTCAGAGAGATATCGGAGAGAGATAGACCACCAAAAGAAATAGGAAGAACGAGAGTGGAGTGCTGCACCCAATGAATGACATTCCAGACGAAATTAGTGAAGGTACGTTGAAGTTCGCGAAGCAAAAACTGCGGAGGAAGGTGCGCAATCCAAACATGAAAAAGATGGTTGGAGAAAGGTGTTGAGGAGGTAGGCACGGCTGAGGAACGACAGAAAAGGCTTGAGACGGTAAAAAGGTGCTAGGCGGCGATTGACCCTTTGAACCAGGGGAGTCCAGGTAGCAGTGGCGACCGCAGAGGGTCTCCAATGTAGACTCCGAGGAATTTGGCAACACTTGAAGACCAGCGGGCACCCCATGGGCGGTCAGCGCGGATCGTCCAAGACCCAGCCCATAATCCAGAGCATTTATCCATGTTGAGTGAAGAACCAGAAATCGCAGCATATTCAAGATAGGTATTTCGAAGAGTTCCGAATGCTCCCTCAGAACGGATGAAGACTGTTAAGTCATCTGCGTATGCCGAAAGTACTGTGTGGTGGTGACGGGTGCACGCAACTCCTCGCGGAACTGAGGAGAACAAACGAGAACGGAGACAAATCAAAAGCGGCTCAAAAGAGAGAGCAAAGAGTTGACCCGACAGGGGGCAGCCCCTGCCGGATCCCACTAGCGAAAGGAATAGCAGAGGTGAGAAATGCTGAAGTACGAACACGAAAGAAGGAGTGAGAGTAAAGATTGGAAAGCGCCAAACGGAAGGAGGAAGGAAAACCAAACTGGCGAAGAACAGTGAAGAGATATGAGTGGTTAATTGAATCAAAAGCTTGACGCTGGTCGATATTGAAAATTGCGAGAGGTTCAGAGAGTCGGGAAGCAAGAGCGTATAAGTTACGAATGACAGTGATGTTAGAAGCGATTGAGCGAGAAGGAACAGTGTAGGTCTGATCAGGATGGATGATGTGCGAAAGAACTGGATTAAGGCGAAGAGCAAGAACTTTGGCAAAGATTTTGTAATCGGTATTTAGAATGGAAATAGGCCGCCAGTTTGTCAAGAGTCCAAGGTTGCCAGATTTTGGAATAAGGCGAAGTAGAGCAAAGGAAAAAGCTGATGAAGAAAAGGAAGAAGAAGAAAAAACGAAGTTAAAGCAGGCAACAAGAAGAGGAAGAAGAGTTGGAAGAAAAGCCTTATAAAAGGAAAGAGGAAGACCGTCTTCACCTGGTGAGGAACGATCATTAAGACTGAAAACAGAAGAACGAATTTCGGCTGGTGAGATTGGAGCACTGAGCGAAGAAAAGAAACATTGAGGGACTTGAGGAAGACCGTCAAGAAGTGGAGAGGAATCAGCTGGAAGCATCTGAGTAGGTTGAAAACGACCAGAAAAGTATGAATGAGTATGTTGGCAGATGAGGGAGGGGTCTGCCGTGGTAGATCCATCCGGAAGGGAAAGATAAGCGATGGTATTGTATTTAGTTCGATGTTCTTCAAGATGACGAAGACTCTGAAAGGGATCATCATGAAAGTGAAGAAGCGTGAACTTCAAGCGAGTCAGAGCAGATTTAGCCGATGA
This sequence comes from Macrothele yani, assembly GCA_039090855.1. Taxonomy (NCBI): domain Eukaryota; kingdom Metazoa; phylum Arthropoda; class Arachnida; order Araneae; family Macrothelidae; genus Macrothele; species Macrothele yani. The sequence continues at coordinate 100,159,970 of CM077011.1, forward strand.
TTGGAGGCGATGATGAAGTCGGGCTTGCAGGATTTCAAAGTTAGGATCGGTGTGCGAGGTAGACTGAAGAGAACGGCGGATTGAATCTATGTCCATAAGACGATTGGTGCGAACAGAAAAAGAAAAGCGTTTAGCAAACGCAGTAATGGAATGCTTGGTGGAGAGCCACAGAGCTGCCGGGTCAACAGTGGAGGAAAGTTGATTGACTGATTGCGCAATAATGGAAGTGACATGAGAAATAAAAATTGGATCTTGCAGGCAGAAATCATCAAGGGTCCAAACCATTGGGTGAGGGACACCAGTGGAGGGAAGATGAAATTGTAGAACGACTGGACGATGGTCGGAGGAAACAGCTGGAGCATGTGAAACAGAAACAAGGGAAGAACGCAAAAAACTGGAAACATAAAATCGGTCCAAACGTGCAGCAGCGTTGGAGGATCCTGCAGGAGGAAACCAGGTGAAATCACGGGTCACAGGATGGAGAAGGCGAAATGCATCTTGGAGATCAAAATTAAAGACCAGTTGAGTGAGTTGTGAAACCAGAGAAGAGCGGAAATCTTGAGACCCATCACGATCGTAAAGAGGTTGCAGCGTACAGTTAAAGTCACCAGCCATGATCACAATTTCAGAAGACGGAATCTCAGCGAGAATTGTAGTAACATGAAGAAAGAGGATGTAGCTTCTGAATCACTACGAGGAACGTGCAAATTTAACAAATGAAAACGGGTAGAAAGGAAGCGAAAAGAAAGGTATTGAAAAATCCCAAGCAGGCTCTGTGACTCAACAACGTCAGACAGAAACGGAAGAAAACGATTATGAATGCCAATTGCGGTGCCGGACCCCAAATGGGCACGGAAATTGTGAAAAAAGACAAAAGGCCAGCGTCGCCAGCGGGAAATGTCTGTCAAAGGAGAACAGTTTGTTTCCTGCAGGAGAATGATGTTAGCTTTAAGATAACGAATATCTTCGAAGACAAGAGCATTAGTTGCCGACGTAGCAAAGCTTCGGCAGTTGAAACTAACACAAATCAGTTGGGATATCATGAACAGGCTGTAGATGGTTTTCGAGTTCAGCTGAGAGCTTCTTCAACAGGTATGAAAGACGCCGCTGAAACTGGGCAGCATCAGGAGGAAGAGTTATATTTCTCAAAAATTCATCAAGTAGTTGAAGTTGTTGAAGCATTTCAGGTAACCTATTTAACTTGGATTGAATACACGGGATTGTTAGCAATTTACGTTTTTTAGGGTGTTGAATTAGTTCAAGAAGTTCGGTGTATGTAAGCGGTTGCACTGGAACAGAACAATCTTTGAAAAGAGTTGAAAGTTTGGTTATGGTGGGAAAAGAAGAATCATCTTCAACATCCGAAGCAACCGATGCTGATTCACTTAAATCAGCAGCAACATCCATATCATCTTCAGTAGGGAGGCATGCGAATCTGTTTGTTGTACGAAGAAGAGAAGAAAAATTCTCCACGCCAGGTGAGGTTCCAGAGGAAGTGGCAGAAGATTTGGTCCGACAACGCCTTGAGCGTCGCGAACGCTTTGGAGAAGACTCCGCAGAATTTGCGCGTTTCCCGGAAGTTTTGGGTCCAGAGGAGTCCTCAGAAGAAGGAAGAGGTGGAAATGAGATGTCATCAATGACAGCAGATTTGAACAGTTCAGAAGCAGACGTTTGAATTTGCTGTAAAACGGGTGCCAATTTTTTGCACGGTGGTGGCGCTTGAGTGCTGGGCAATGAAGACGCAGAAGTTTTGAAAGAAAGCAGCTGTTCGGAATTGAATGGTAAAGACGGTTCAGTGTTTGGCAATAACTGCGTAGTTGGTTTGAAAGAAAGCGCCTTCTCGGAGTTGAATGGTAATGGCAGTTCTGAAACAGGCAAAGACAACGAAATATCTGCAGTCATGGAAGGAGCAATCAGCAGAGATGGTGACGTGGTTGATATAGGAGCAACAGTTTGTTCAGTAGTAAGGGAGGAAGAAGTGGAAGATGGAGGTGCATCGGGAACCTTCGTCGAAGGGACAGCACCAGGTGCAGGTGTGCGGTGAGGGCACTCAGAAACCAGGTGTCCCTCAGCTCGGCACCGGAAGCACTGGACACCAGCAAATAAGTTGAAAACGTATGTTCGTGTGTCCGTAACAAGTTGCAGAGTTGTGGGGCGGTAAGTAATGGCTTGGTCAGTGGGGAAAATAACACGATATTGGCGACGACCCCCTTGCACAAAGTTGAAAGGAGAGTCTCTGGCAGCAGCTGGAAGAAATTTGTCTCTCCCACTACTCGACCAAGAGTGCCGAGTGCAGCAACAAGTAAGTTGTCAGGAATAGCAGTAGGCACAGGAGATAATGTCACTGTGACCGGGCGCTGTGCAGAAGCAACAGGTTGCAAGTGAAAGGAGCCAATATCAATGCCTGTAGCAAGAACGGTGTCGGTGGCTTTTTGGTGAACAAAATGAACGACAACACCCTCCAATGCGAATAATTGAAACGATGCTTTCCTTGGGAGCAACTTTAACCAAGGCCTCCAAATAGAGGGGGAGGGGGGTGTCACGAAGAGACGGAAAATACACACTTAATAACAAAGCTGAAGAAAGTTCTTTACCTGCTGGTGAGTCGTCAGAAATCCGAATCTTGAGAACTTTATCTTCTCTAGAAAATTCTGGTTGCATAGAAAGAGGTGCATGAGATTGGTTTGGACGAGCAGTCGCAGCATACGAACGTGGAGGAGTAGCAGCCATGGCAGCAGAACGTGACTCGGCACCCTGGATATGCAAATTAGGACGAAGAACATTCGATGCAGAAACATTAGGACGAAGCACATTAGAAGCAGAAACACAATTAGAAGTAGACAAATCCACACTTGGAGAGGTCATAGTTGTCTCACAAGCGGTCGATGTAGCTAAAGAAAATCCAGCAGAGATAAAATCAGCAGACGAAACTTGGGAAGCAGCCATCATGGCCGCTAAGCCGAACAACACAACACTGTCTGCTGCAACTGCGTCACACAGAAGAAACACAAAATAACGTAACAGTAGGCACACACACTCACTTCAAGTGAGGCAAAAAGGTGAAACCACAACGCAGTCAACACGAACCACTAACGCAGACAATAAATTCACAGGAAAAAAACATTTTTTTACAGACGCAAAGGAAAGAAACGAACGGCTTGTCTGCCTTCACGATAACCACAGAGGAACGTTCTGGTCCAGTAACCTGCTGCCATGGTGACGCAGAGAATTTGTTTTGCATATGTTTTGTTGGTAAAGCTATCTCATGAAAGAAGCGTTTTCTGGGAGACGCGGATTCGAGTCCCGCTCCAGGACGATGAACAATTTTCAAGTTTTCGGATATTATCTGACTTAAAATCCTTTTCACATTTACGCCAAAAATCGGATTGTCATCTTCAAAATTTGTAAAGCTATCTCAGTTGTTTAAGGTGGACGTCAAGTAATTTTGCTTCCTATAGTTCCAACGGAAAAATGTTTGTACACATTCTCTTCACAATTAATGCGTTCCCAAGGATGAAAATTTGAACAACGATTAAAATAGCTTCATTTTATAACTTGGAATACTTAATATTTTCTAAAACATAACCGTATTTATGTAATCCAACATTTGTTTGTCTACTGACGTCATCAAAGTACAAGTCGCGCCATCTTTTTTCTAGTTCGAACACCACCAAAGGAAAAGTTATTAATTTTTATATAATTATGGTTATGTTTTAGAAACTATTAAGTATTTCAAGTTATAATATGAAGTTATTTTAATCGATGTTAAAATTTTCATCCTTGGGGACACAATAATCGTGAAGGAAATGTGTACAAAAGTTTTTCCATTGGAAGTACAGGAAGCAAAATTACTTGACGTCCAGCTTACCGGTTTTCGGAAATGCTTTTTGGACAGCTTTTGATTTCCTTAGTGGTCAATTAAGTAACAGCTATAAGTTCAAACGACAAAAGTCCGACCTTCCAAAAATTAACGACAGTTAAAAAAAACTCTGGAATTTCGGGATAACAAGCCTTATTCGCTCAGACATGCAATAAAAATTGAAATTTGTATGAATTTTCCAGTTTTTATTTCATGATATATACTTGGATATCGGGCTGCTGGGCCCGAGCGCTACTCTGGAAACGAGCGTAGCGAGCCTAAAGGCACAGTCCCTGGTGGAGTAAAAAAACGCGACTCGTCAGATCAGCACACTATTATCCAGTCAGCCGTCGTCCAACTTGCATGATCTTTGCACCAGGCGAGTCTCTTGCGCCGATGAAGCGTGGTTGGGAAAGCATGTCGTCGGAGTCGTCTGCTGTTATATTCCATACGTGCGAGCATGCGACGCATGGTCATGACCGATACGGTTCCAGGTTAACATCTTTTGTATTGGGTAGCCAAATGTTCTGTGCGAGTCGTCGGTCCCGGCCCTCATCTCTGACACCACCTTTTGGCTGTCCTGTGCAGTTTTGCCTCCGACTCGTTGTTTGATAATATTTACGCCAGTCTTGATACACTTTAATACGGCGGTTCACGAACAACCCACCAGTTCAGCTGTTTGAGAAATAGAAGGACCCGCTCTCCGAGATCCCACAATCTGTCCTTTTTTAAAGTCTGGTGAGTCCTTCCGTTTACCTATCACGCTCCGAATTTTACTTCATACTACTCCACTCACACCTTACATATTCTGCATCGATCAAATAATGGCGTCATCTCGAAAACCACGTTGTCAACTGGCCGCATCCATTATTTGATAGAGGTAGTCATAATTCAGTGTTCACTCGGTGTGTTTCTAGTGGGACAAAAAACACTGTGGACCAGTGAAATTTAACCCGTTAAACGGCCGATGTATCTGAAATAATGGTACCCAAAATTTTTTGGTATTCACAAACAGAACTTTTCTCACAGGGGCTAGTTTTATGAATGCTAAGAAAACGCAATTCCACTCTGCGTCCGATCTCAGCAATACCGACAGTAAACCTGTCACTGATAATAAGTGCTCGCTTCTACTCTTCCATTCTCTGCTCGACGACCAAAGGCGATTTGAAAGGGCTAGCCTAACGGTAAGAATATCATACCACTGAATACGAACACGTGACTCAACCATTTTCTCTCTTCTTTCGTCGACATTGTCACAACCCTTTTAGAAAGTAATCAGTGAGAAAGGATTAATGACTCTCGGACCTGCCTGCACCGCAGAACGCACATGGCGTAAAGGCAGATAGCAGTGAGCGCACACGTTCGCGTAGCTTAGTTGGCAGAGCGACTTACTCCGGAGTGAGGGGAGCCAGGTTCGATGCCCGGCGTGGACAAACTTGCACGTCATATTGGCGCCCGAACTATCAGGATGACCCGACTGTTAAGCTTTTCGCAATGACGTGATGTTGTTTCCAGACCGCGAGACAGGAAAAATGAGAATCCCTTCTTCAGTGTTTCGAAGAAATAAATCAGTGTAATGTTACGTTCCACACACCAACTTGTCTGGGATCTCTCAAATGCACGTTCTTCATGGGATGACTGCCTACAGCGACACATGGTCCCAGGTGACCCGTGGGCCATGCCTCCTGCCCTCTTTCGGGGGGTGGGAGAGATGTGACGTACCTGCACCGCAAGATACACATGACATAAAGGCAGATAGCAGTGAGAGCACATGTCGGCGTAGCTCAGTTGAGAGAGCGACTTACTGTGGAGTGAGGGGACCCGGATTCGATGTCCAGTGCAGACAAACTTTTACGTTATAACTGTCAATATCCTAAATGACCACTTTTAGTAACAAAGCTAAAGCGAAAGAAACGCCTTCGGTGAGCAGGTTGACTCTTTCCAGACGCCTTCACCACACTTCTTTGAGAGCGAATACATACGTTCAAGCTTTTGTTAGCCCATTTTGTTCACTCCGATTTCATTCGATCCAACCAGTTAAAGGGCAAAGGTCTCAGCAGCCAATGGGAATGTTGTTATTCTTCCATTGGACAAATAATCCAGTGCTCCAGGCTAGTTGCTTCGTTAACACTTTTTCCAATATTACGCCCTCAATAAGGTTACTGAATGCCGTGCATTTAAATATACAAGGGATTCCTATGTTAATATTCGAAAAAAGACTTTGCATATGAAGAGTTACAGCAAGAAGATTTGACAAAAATTGACTAAACATTCTTTGCTGAAAACGGTTCGTGACTGTTTTTATAAACCACTAGATTAAAATCATTTGATTAGAATATTGGTGCAAATTAATTACCTACAGTTTACAGCTTTTGCGTTTTCAAATTACGAATATTCGTCAGAATCATAAAATGATTTTTTCAATTAAAAAGGATGCTCACGATTTCTGCTGTGTGATACTCATGTCTCTCATACAAATGTCTGAAAGATTTTAATTTAGAAATACATTATTTAAGATGAATTCAGAGGTTTCCATTGGGTTGGAAAGAAAGTAATATCTGCAAACGCAAGGCAACAGAAAAATACTAATTACCGTATATACAACTACAAATCACTCCAAAATGTCCACCATGTTTGCTGCCACCTGCTTCCATCGTCTGGGAAGCTGTTGCATACCGTTGCTGTAGAATTGTAGTGGCTTCGCCGCAAAGAAGGGAGTAAGTGCGTGTTTGACATCATCAGAGTTGGTGAACCTCTGCCCCTCGCAGTCGCTTGGGCAATGTCCGGGGAATGGGCTAGATACGGCAGCGGCTAACAGCCCAGGCCACAGATCTTGTGAGAGGTAACTCGTGTTGTGTGAAGTATCGCTCCATCCTGCAGAAGGAGGACGCCCTTGCGGTTCAACACTGCTAGTAGTTTCGACGTGAGCAATGTATACAAATCGTCGAGATGACGGAAGTACACATCGGCGCTGACAGTGTTGTTGTCCGGCAGCAGCTAACAAAACACGACACCCCGCATATCCCAACATACAATGGTATCTTGCGTGAGTGTGAGTCGGCTTTGCGGGTCGGTAGGGACTTCTGTTTTGGGTCCGACTACAATATCCGGACGATGGCATTGTTATACAGGACCCATTTCTCGTCAGCTGTGACAATGTAGACCAAATACGATTCAACTTGGCCACGTGCAAGCAGTAAACCGCATGCATTTATGGGATTTGCTCTGTGCTCAACTGTGAGTTGGTGTGCCCAAGCTCTTCTGTTGTGCACCTTTCCAAGATGATGAAGGCGCATGATAATGCTCGTATAGGCAGTTCACAGCTATTCGACCAACTCCCACGGGGTCACACGTGGGTCGGTCTCCAAGAAGGACTTCAGCCTGCCCATATCCACTGTTGAGGGTCCTTCGGATTTGGGACAGGTCAAAATTTCAATCTTGAAACCGTTGGAACCAACAACAACACTGACGATCTGATATGCCTTTGGGGTACACATTGGTAGTGTTCCTTAAAGCTCTTGCGAGGGTACAACTGTGATGAAACTCATACAATATGAAACGGCAGATGCGCTCGCTCCTTGTCCATTATGGTCGTTAAAGGGTTAAAGTTATTCGGTGGAAGAATGTTTTTACTTTTACACATTGGACATTTGCAATCAGAGATATGTTGTGTGTGTAGGGGTTTAATTACCACCGCGAGCGACTCCACTATGCATACGCAATCGTCCATTCCTGATTTAAGAACGGTATATCGACGGTACACCGAGTCTCTGTGTGAAGTTATGCATTTGCTGTGGATTAAATCTCGCTCCTATGACCTGACCTTTCACCCCATTTCGATGATATTCAACAGAACCGGTAAAGTATAATTCCGGAACAACATGATGAAGTTTTGTCTCAATCGAAACATTTTTATGTAAGTTGTGGTGCACAAGGGCGATGAAATGGATCCCGATCCCATGTCCTGACCTTTGACCCCATTTTGTCTATTTTCAAAAGGTTTCGTCCTCAAGTGGTCTCCTACCACATACTAAAATTTGATCGTAATCGAACTATTTTTACGCATGTTATGACGCATAAGGGCAATGGAATGCATCCAACTCCTATGTCCTGACCTTTGACCCCACTTCACCCATCTTCAAAAGGGTTCGTCCCCAGGTGGTCCCCACCCACATACTAAACTTTCATTGAAATCGAACCATGTTTACGCAAGTTATGACGCAAAAGGGCAATGGAATGGATCCCGCTTATATATCGTGACCTTTGACCCCATTTCGTCCATTTTCAATAGGGTTCGTCACCAGGTTGTCCCCTACCCTATACTAAAATTTCATCGAAATCAAACCATTTTTACGCGAGTTATCGTGCCGACAGGTTGACGGACAAAGCTGGAGCATATAAGCTTCTTCAACCTACGGTTGGAAAGCGTAAAAAAGCAATGAAATGAAACAAAAGTGAACAAAATCAAGAAAGATGGAAAAGTTGCGAAGAATACCATTTTTTAAGTTTTCCAGGGCAAATTAAAAAACTATCACATAAGCATGAATATAATGTTTACAGTACTATCTGCAAGGTGATACAATTTTTTTAAATAAAAATTTTACATAAATAGTAGACTAACCAGTGCTTTCTATTCGGACAAATCATATTTTATATTAGATGAAAGATATTGCCTTATTGTCTGTGTTACAGTTTTTATTTTATGTTGCTTTCAATTTGACTCACGAGGCAGCAAATACTAGGAGATCATAATACCAAACGCTGATTCAATGCTGTAAATGCAAGTGACGCGATAAATAAAGTGAGTACGGTAATTCTAAGACTTACGTTATCTCATCTTGCGTCACCCCGCACGTACGTCGTTCGGCGCAAATTGTACAAAAAGGGTAGGATTTACGGGGTTTTTTTCAGCGGGCTTTTGACATCACGCGCTCAGAAGGAAGGAATGGTGATTTATGTTCACCGGGAGGAATGGCATTAAGGGAAATGCGCAGGTGCAAGTGGAGGCGTTGGAATGCGGGGTTGGTATTAATCCCAGATGCATATGTGAGAGGACTCCGTGGTGACCGATTCATCTTGCAGTCCGTGTTTGCCGAGTAAGTAAGGATTATCTTTACGTGCTCATTTGATGTCTACACATTTGTTGGAGCTTTCTTAATTTCGACAACGGCTCCGAAAAGGCAAACCTGCGTATCGACATCAAAACACAAGAAAGATGACACCGAATTCTCGGGTGTAATAAGCACGTCTTTTGAATCCGTTCTGACGCAAATTAAACTTATCAAAGCTATCCAAAGTCAATGGAACCGGTATGAAAAACAATAATATCTGACGGAAGAAAGAAGTTTTTCAATAAAGTTTTTAATCCCTCAGATATTGCAGTAAACGGAATCGTGAGCTTACGCCCTCTGATTGCAGACTTGTGCGTTAAGAAAAACATGAATTTATATGAGAAACATTTCTCATCGGAAAGGCTCTCCAACACAGAAATAATTTTTCAAATCGGACTCTTAGAAGCAGAGATATCGACAAAAATACGATGTGACTTTACGTCTCCTGGTGGGAAATTCGTGCAGTATTTTAGGAAGAAAGTATTCTCAAAAGGTTTTTCCATATAGGCGGTATCGCGCCAAAATAAAAAAAATGTGGTCATGTTTTCAGCAGCCCAGATTTTGCTACAAATACAGCAGAAACAAAAATGTACACTTATGCTCCCTGGTGAACAAATCATTCTTTACCAAACATTAGAAATTATGTAAAAAAATTCTATCAGATCTTGTATGCAATACAGGAAGAGTTTTTCAAATCGGAGATATACAAGTAAAGATATAGGGGGAAAGCAATTTACCATTACGCCACCTAGCGGAAAGTCTATGAATTACTTGAAAATTTTGAAATTATGTGAAAAATATGTCACACGGCAGACATTATCCAACAAAGAAGGAATTTTTCGAATCGGACTCTTGAAGTAGAGATATTGACAAAAATAAGATGTACATCTACGCCCCCTGGCGTAGAAATCATGCATGACTTTAAGGAGAAAATGTTTCTAAAAGGTTTGTTGACATGAGTACTATCTGTCTACAAACGTCGTTTTCTTCAATCGAGAATTTAGAAGCTCATATTTTGCTGCAAATACATCAGAAGCGGAAATTAAGATTTACGCCCCCTGGTGGCCAAACCATTTTTTACAAAAATTAGAAATTATGTGCAAACCATGTCCCATCAGGAGCTGTATCCGGTGCAGAAAGAATATTTCAAATCGGAAGTTTAGAAGCAGAGATTAGGGGTAAACGCTGTTTTTATCCACACCCCCTAGCGGAAAGTCTATGAATTACTTGAAAATTTTGAAATTATGTGAAAAATATGTCACACGGCAGACATTATCCAACAAAGAAAGAATTTTTCGAATCGGACTCCTGAAGTAGAGATATTGACAAAAATAAGATATACATCTACGCCCCCTGGCGTAGAAACCATTCATTATTTTAAGAAGTTTCTAAAAGGTTTTTCGACATGAGTACTATCGGTCTACAAACGACGTTTTTATCAATCGAAAATTCAGAAGCGGATATTTTGCTGCAAATACATCAGAAGCGGAAATTAAGATTTACGCCCCCTGGTGGCCAAACCATTTTTTACAAAAATTAGAAATTATGTTCAAACCATGTCCCACCAGGAGCTGTATCCGGTGCAGAAAGAACTTTTCAAATCGCAAGTTTAGAAGCAGAGATTAGGGAAACGCAATTTACATCCACGCCCCCTAGCGGAAAGTCTATGAATTACTTGAAAATTTTGAAATTATATGAAAAACATGTCACACTGCAGACACTATACAACAAAGAAGAAATTTTTCGAATCGGACTCTTAGAAGTCGAGATATTGACAAAAATAAGATTTACATCTACGCCATCTGGCGGAGAATTTCTGGAATATTTTAAGAAGAAAATATTCCAAAAAGCTTTATCTATGTGAGTGGTATCAGTCCGCGAAATAGTTTTTTGAATCGATATTTTGGAAGCTAAGATTTTATGGCAAATACGTCAGAAGCAAACATGAACACTTACGCCCCCTGGTAGCTAAAGTATTCTTTACCAAAAAGTTTAAATTATATGCAAAAGATTTTACACCAGCAGATGTATCTGCTGAAGAAAAAAAAATTCAAATCGGAGTTTTAGAAGTACAATAATCGGGAAAAATGTAATTTATTTTTACACCCCCTAGCGGTAAATCTATGCGTAATTTGAAAAAGTAACTATATCTAAAATACTCTTTGACATAAATGGAATCGAAAGGTAAAATACTTTTCTCAATCGGATGTTTAGAAGCAAATATGTGGAAGAAAACGTAATTTTTAATTCAACATCATCTGCATTTACGCCCTCTAGCGGCGAAATTGAACATCGTTAAAAAAACGAAAGGAAGGATCATCATTCGCATACATCAAGCTTCCCAATGCAAAAATAATTTTTAAAATCGTACTAATAGTTGCAGAGATATCGTGGGTACAGACGGACGGACGGACGGACAAACCGGTAACATGAGCACGTTCTTTTTTTACAAAAGACGTACTAAAAAAGAAAGACTTCTGCTTTGGAAGTAAAACTGGAAATTATCAAGCTTTCGTATGGAGGAATGAAGGCGTATCAGATCGCTGCCTAAACGATTCTAGCCCAGAATTGATGACCGCCCAGGTGGCGCAGTGGTCTAAGCGATGGCCTCTGATCATTTGTCCGAAAGAGGTCCGGGCTCGAATCCCGTGAGGCATGGATTTTTTGTTTGTCTTACGGCACTGGCTCTCTCCCTTCCCTGGAACCAGTGACCCTAAATTAGGGACGAGCGACTGACTGCTTATAGACCATCGAGTTGCTCACGGTGGTCGTTAAACCTCCAATAAAAAAAAAAAAAAACACGTTGAGGGTCATCGATAAAAAACATCTTCTATCGACGTGAAAAATGCTCACCGAATGAGACGATCTCGGAAACATCACGGTCTGGTTTCTGAAATGGAATAATTAATGAAATGTGGTGTGACATTATCAAAAATAGTATGTGATGGTCAAAAATAGCCCTGTTGATCACCGTCTGCAAGGAGGCCAAGCTGATTTTTGCAAGACTCATAGAGGAAGCACTTGATACGAACGAAGAATCTTTCGTCTTCAAATAAAGCTGTGATTGGCACAGGATTGCAGGATATGATGAGACTGCGAGTGCTGATAAAGAGGCTGCCCCTTCATGCCCCCACCAATTAAAGAAGATGATAGAAGAGGAGGGATATTGTTCTAAGACTCTGTAACTTTGATGAAACGGGACTTTTCTGGGAAAAGATGCGCAGAAGAACATTTATTGAACAGGAAGAGAAAACATTTGCCCAGAAGAAAATTGACCGAGGGGCAAAATCTCATCAAAGCTGTGATGAAAATCTTTGAGGACATTGATTCTGACGGGCAGCTAGTAGCAATACCCAGCAACGGAATGAAAACAATGCTGACATGCTATGAGGAGATTCCAAGAGAAAAAAAGTAGTATTTGTCGGTTCAGATTACAGGACTGAATTTCTTCCAGTCTGCAGACTCTTGCATCGGCACAAGATCATCCAATTTCATAATGATGAATCTGAGTACTAATTATCATTGTAATTGACACTGACACTTGTTATAAATTTTAATTCTATTCATGTTATTAGTAGAATATATTATGTCTAAATTTTCGTTAAGTACAATTAAATATGGTGCTTTTTTTTTTTTTTTTTTTTTTTGGTAAAAATTAATTGTTGCCTGCGACCCTCCCTATTTTAACATTGTGCCTATTGAAAAATTTGGCTCGACTAACGTCGCCTATCAAGTAACGAATTATTACGTAACTTCGGGGTATTACTGCATTATAAAACTCAGCTCTCTGCGATACATCAACACGATAATATTTCTTGCATTTAATTAAAGTTTTGTATCTTTCAAATTTTAGAAGGCCAGAAAAACTGATAACCTATATTGTAACCATATGTCTTCAGCGAAATTATTTTTTTTTTATCTTGGATTACTGAGAGCCAGAATTTTTGCGATTGATTTACTAAGAATGAGAAGTATACAAGTATATTTACTTCTCCTGTAAAGAAAATGTCAAGAAAAAATTCAGAAAATGTTTGAATAAACTGTCATTGTTAGAGTTATTCGGCGCAAGAAAAAATATTCCGAGTTAGTTTCAAAACGTAATTATCAAGAATAAAATATCTTTTAGAAGGCGTTGTGTGATATAAATTGTTAACGAATGATGATTTGAATCCAGAATCTTTGCTATGAAGATACGATTTAGCCCCTCGAAAAAAAAATTAACTGTTTCATTTGTCAGTTTTGAAAAAAAAAGGAAAAGATAAAAATATAGACACCTCTGAGGTAGGGATTACAGAATGTGGTTCTTAATAAATGAAAATAATTTCTGTATTAAACCATATAAATTAGGGAGGACATTCAATAAATTTTGTTACGATTGAACGTTAAGGGGCAGGTCGTTATTATATCATGGTTTAACAATTTAAAAGCGATTCGGAAGCAACTGGTTGTCAGTTGTTGGAGCTTATCGAGATTGGTAGTAACATCAATTAGCAATAACGAGGAAAATTGGTTGGCATCTATCAAATTACTACTGGGAGAAGAAATTGCACAGGAAATATTTGCAATAGTTTAACAAGGGTCTGTGAAGGCTGTAAAATAATAGCTAATTTTTTTTTCTTAGATTGGAGGTTTAACGACCACCGTGAGCCACTCAAGGGGCTATAAGCAGTCGCCCGTCCCTAATTTAGGGTCACGGATTCCAGGAAAGAGCCAGTGCCGCAGGACAAACACAACATCCATGCCTCACCGGGATTCGAACCCGGACGCCTTTCGAACGAATGGTCAGAGGCCATCGCTTAGACCACTGCGCCACCAGGCGTCTAACTGAAAATTAAATTTTGTTTATAACTATTATCCTAACGTTAGGTTTTCTTCCTTGTAGAACACTAAATAATTAAATAAAGCTTTGAGCTTGTGACTCTACTTTTAATTTCTGCTTTACTGTAAAACACTACGCGCCTTCTCTCACGTAAGCTGAAACTGGACATATGTAAATTGGCTTCACTGCGACCCCACGGATTTCTCCTCAGTCATAGAAGATGAAAATCTTAACTAGCATGTAACTATATTAATACAAATAATAAGACCAAAGATTTAGAGAAAAATATGGTTACCTACAAATCCCGTTCTTCATTATTCATGAGCATGTCATCGAACTTGTACACGTTTGGCCAGAACTTTGTAGGTTTTAGATCAAATCAGTATAAGACTTGTTGAATCAAACATTCCTATGGAATAATCCTCTCTGCTCCTTACAATCTGGAGCATACAAACTTTCTCTCGCTTTTTTGACAATAGGGAATTAGATTACGACACATACAAAACTTTGCCTCAGAATATCGTTATACGTATATGATGCTTTAGAATCGTCAAATCATTGGTTTATTCACACATTGCATGAAACAGTGCTCTCTAATCGTTACATTAACATTCCTGGAAACAAAATGCTCTTGAAACATTGCCTGCTGAACATTTTACCCACAAGGACTTATCTCTCTGGGCTCGGTGCCGCCGATGGCATGGTGGTTATCGCTGCTGGCTATCACGGAAAGGATATCGATTCGATCTGTGGCAGGAAGAAGCTTCCGAACGACTGAACATCCCCCGTGCCTTGGACGAGCACGTTGAGCCAACGGACTCTTGGTTTGGTCCTCCTGGTAATAAAATTAAGGGCGTTTGTTCTCTCCCCCACTTTGTACCTTCCTTCCGTGTGACTTTTCTGTCGGGCACTCTAGACCGAATTTCCTAGTTTCCTTCTTCAAACGTTTGTTTAACGTATGAAATCGGCCTTTCTAAAATCCTCTACATAAATGTCTAAATCTGACGGACATGATCTTGAGACACTACTACATAATTACTTTTTGACCTTATGTCAGATCGTTGCTAAAGTCAAATTCATCGGGAAGCAAAATGTGGCGATAAGCTTACAAAATTATTTGACGGGAGGACATTGAATTTATACAAGAATACAGAAACTCAAAAAGGCGGTTATACAGTATTAGAAGTATACTTCAGCTCTAAACCGTACATACGTACGTCGGCAATCTACGTCACTCATGCCATGTCTCAGTTGCGGCGCAATTCTAAATGGCATGCGTCCAGTTCAAGGCACGTAGAATAGAAAAACAAAAAGAAATATTAAATTATTATAAAAATTTTCTGGCAAAATTTAATATTTTCGATTATGTTTCCCGTTTAAAATAAACCTATTACGTATGCAAAATAGGTTTGTTTAGCCTTTTTGCTGTTGAATCTGAGGTCCTGCGTTGCTTTCGACTTTTTGATACACGTAAACTTTCGAGCAGTTACTCTCACTCGTGAAGATAGTTTTGAATTCATGACGAAAACTTCTGATGACGAAACCTTCTGAAGTATGAGCGAAACTTACGAAAACATTTATATCAAGTATGAATTTAAATGAAATGACCCCCATTGAAAAGTATGGACAAATCAATATGACTATTTTATTGTACTTTCACTTAATAGTAATTATTTTTAAGCCTGAATATTCTTCAAAATAAATAACGTTTTTCGTAATTTATAAATATTGATAATAAAGGAAATTTCACTTTTAAAATATTCGTTCTTTATTAATCCTAATTCAGCAATGGTCTAAGCGCTGGCTTCTGATTGTTCGTCCGAGATGGGTCCGGGTTCGTATCCTGGTGAGGCATGGACGTTGTGTTTGTCTTACGGCACTGGCTCCCTTCCGTGGGACCAGTGGCCCTACATAAAGAATGGGCGATTGCTTATAGCCAATGGAATTGCTCACGGTGGTCATTACTCATTAAACTCCCAACGGAAAAAAAAAAGTTTTAGAACAAACCTGAAAATAGTGGAGGCCGCCCCGCCCCGGTGGCACAGTGGTCTAAGCGATGACCTTTGATCATTCGCCCGAAAGAAGTCTGGGTTCGAATCGCGGGAAGGCATGGATGTTGTGTTTGTCTTACGGTACTGGTTCTCTCCCTTCCCTGGAACCACTGACTCTAAATTAAGGACGGGCGACTGCTTATAGCCAATTGAGTTCTCACGGTAGTCGTCAAACCTCCAATCAAAAAAAAAAAAAATGTGGATTTGTTTATTTTTTTTACAGGGGTACTAAAAAATTAGGCGTAGAGTTGTTTAAGAAAATGAGGTTGACGCTCTGCGCGTCATATTTTAACTTGAGGCGGACGAAATTCTTCGCTAAATCCATTTTGGCGTGAAAAATCCTACAATGTAAAAATATGCATACGTGATAATACGCATATTCGTTTATATTATACACGCATGCATGACAGTTTAATATACTTAAAAGATTTAATTAACAACAATAAGCAAAATAAAATAAAATACGCACTTACACAGTTACACGTATACGTAATAACAGCAAACTCTGAAGGAACATCATGTCGACGCATTCGTAATGAAGAATATGATACTTTTTATAGCATGTTTTTTTGTAAAAAAGTTCGTCCTTATGTTATCGGTTTGTCTGTCCGTCTGTTGTCACCATATCTCTTCAACTATTAGTCCGATTTGAAAAGTTATTTTTGCATTGGGAAGATTATAATGTGAGAATGATTATCCTTGCATTCCGTTTTTTTTTCTGATGCACGACTTCGCCGCTAGAGACGTAAGCGAAGATGATATCGAATTCAAAATACATTTTATTCCATATATTTGCTTCCAAAAATCCGATTGAAAAAGTTTTTTCTTCTTTCAAAGCTATTTATAAGGAAGGGTATTTTAAACACAGTTTATTTTTCAAGTAATTCATGGGCTTTCCGATAGGGAGCGGGGCGTAAAGGTAAGCTGCGTTTCCCCCGATGTCTCTGCTTTTAAAAGTCTGATTTGAAAAATTCTTCCTGAATCGGAAAAAGCTTCTCACGTGAGATTATTTGCATACAATTTTTAAATTTTGGTAAGGAAAGGTTTGGCCAACAGGGGTGGAACCGCCCATTTCTATTTCTGGTGTATTTGCGGCAAAATCTAAGTTTCTGAAAAATCGATTGAAAAAAATTATTTCGTGAACCGATACCGCTCATCTCGGAAAACCTTTTGAGAATATCTCCTGCTTAAAACAACACATGTTGTTACCCTCGGGGCATGGATGTATATCTTATTTTTGTTGATATTTCTGCTTCTATGAGTCCAATTTGAAAAAAATTCTTTCTTTGCTCGAGAGCGTTTCCGGTTCGAAATATTTCTCAAACAGTTTCAATTTTTTCAAGTAATGTATAGATTTTCCGCTAGGGGATGTGAAGATAAATTGTGCATTGCCCGATGACTCTGCTTCTGAAACCAGATTTGAAAAATTCTTCCTGCATTGGATACAGCTGCTGCTGGAAAATGTTTTGAGTATATTTTCTGATATTTAATTGAAATGTTTTGGCCATTATGGGCAGTAAGTGTGTTTCTGCTTCTGATGTATTTGCAGCAAAATCTAAGCTCCTGAAAACTCGATTGACAAATTCTTTCGTGGACCGATACCACTAATCTGGGAAAATCTTTTCAGAATACATTCTCCTTAAAATAATGCATTGTTTTTTCGCCCGAGAGCATAGGTATATATCTTATTTTTACCGATCTATCTGCTTGTATAAATCCGATTTGAAGAATTCATTTTTTATTGGAGAGCGTTTCCGCTGCGACATGTTTCTTATATAATTTCAAATGTTTCTTAACGCACAAATGTGACACTAGATGGCGCAGGGTCACGTTTCCGTTTACAGCAACGTCTGCGGGACTAAAACTCCGACTGAAAAATCCTTTTTCGGTTAAATAACTATTAAATTTTCCGTGCGCATTTTCTACCCCAAAGAATGCAAAATTTCGCCATTAGGGGGCGCCAATATTTAATCTGTTTTTCTAAATATCTCTGCTTCTAAATGTGCGATTTAGAACGTTATTTCAAACCGGATGCCATTTACCTTCAGGTTCGAATTTGAAGAATTTTGTAGTTCACAGTTCTGTCGCTACTTGGTGTTTGTGTTCTTTCGTTTGCAACTGTATCTCCGCTTGTAAAAACCCTATTAAGAAGCTTCTTTTTTACTGTATGCCATACGCTAAAATAGAGATGTGGAGTACCATCCGCTTTAAATAATGCACATAATTCCCGCTATGAAGCATAAAGGTAGATACCTATTTTTCGCTACCTCTACGTCCGAGGGGCGTATTAGAAAAGTTCTTTTTTCTTAGCCCATCTTTTCCATGAACATTTTTTTCGCCTATTTTCAACTTTCCCATTGTGGAAAACTCTTCCGCTAGAAAGCGCATTTATATCATTTTTTCTATATTTTTTCTTTTATTTGTGCGGTTTGAAAATCTGTCTCCGTTATTCTACTATGAGAAATGTTTTGTGCGCCAGTTGTTAATTTTCGTAGTATACTTTTCAGTCGCTGCTGGAGTTAAGTAGCTATTTCTATTTCTGGATGTTTCATCGATAGTAGAAATCCGGTTGATTTTTTCTAACCGGTGGCATTGACATTGAATAATACAGGTAAATTCAATTCGCGTGAGAATCGATCCAAAAGACGTGCTCATTACAACCGAAATTCCGGTGTGATTTTTCGTGTTATATTTATTTATAGAGTCGAACCTACATATAAGGAGTTCACATAATAAGAAGTTCCGTATAAACCGAAGTTTTTGCAAATACCTTGAATTTCGTAATATTCTCTCTTGTTATTTTAACCGCATATTATGAATATTAATTTTTGGACAAACCGCATATATCGAAGTTCAGGACGGTTATCAGCAAATGAAATAAGTGTTCTTCTCAACGAGTTTTTAATATTTCCTCTTTCAGTGGAAGAACAGGAATTTCCTGCCGTTGATAACATCTCATGGTTCCTCTTACAGAGGTCAGTTCGTGTGAAGACATGAATGCTGCATTTCTTTTTCTACTACTTCCCGCTCCACATCCTATGCATGTCAAATAGGCGTCTTTGATGGGCAAATGCTGTTTTTCATTCCCTTCCCTCACCATTTTTTAATCACTTAACCTTTGTTTAGAAAATCTTAAAGTTTATTTTGCATCTAGAAATATTGTGCGTCACAAGAAGCTGAAAAAATATTTAGAACGACGATCGTGATAAACACAAAACTAGCAAGAATTGCCTCATATATCCTACGTGATATGTACCAGTTGAAATCTCAAGTTGTTGGCAGCAAATTTCACATTCATTAAATATTTTGCTTATTGCAGATCTCACTCACACTACTTTGGAAGCTACTGTTTCGAATTAATAATTTTATTTACCTTTGATTAATTGGTAAACAAATTATAATTGATAGTTTGCCACAAATAGCCCTCTTTCCTTTATTTGCCCCGCTGTAACGAAGTTGGCATATAACGAATATTTACTATTCTCCCTTCAACTTCGTTATATACGGGTTCGACTGTATTTATGCTTGCTCAGTTTTCGCCGATGAATTAAATACCTCATGATCGCCGTAGTCTGTTGCTTCAGTGAACTTTGGGGATCTTCATCAGGCTGATTTTCTCTGCCCCGATAGGAATGGAATTTCATTAAAGCTTCTTACTTTGTTTGTTAAGAGTGCAATTGTAAAAGTATATGGTTCGTTTTGGGGGAACATAATTGTAAGAGCGAACGTGCCGTCACGTGACTTAGCGCCTCCTCCTACTTAAGGATCTGAGGCGTTACGAGCTATATGGGCTCTCACAACAACAGAGACGTGTTTATGCTTCCCAGAAACACACTCTCTCTCTTTCTCTCTCTCACTCTGTTCCAGCGAACAAACGAAGCCTTCCCCATTTTATTATGTAAATCTGTTAAACGGGAAGACGGAGTGGCAACAGCTGATCATACAGAAATATATTCACCTTCAGATATAATAATTTGAAGAGGACTATTGGTAAAAGATATACGAACATTTATTTCAACATCAATTAGAATTTTGCTGGCGGCGGATTACTCGCTCTTGAACATTAGGCCTCACTAGGATTGGACCTGGCAAGGATCGTGGAACGCGCAAGCTAAGATGGTCGAATTCTGAAGAAATCTCGCTCCGCGTCGAAGTCCTAACTTAGAGTCTCCTCGACACTAGGTAGACCTATATCTTGTCGACGCTTAAGGCATAGCCTTCTAGCTATCCTTCTCTGACCGATGTTTCAGTAGACTGTACTAAGTCCGTATTTCAGTAGTGTAACATCAACTACTCTACCGGAATCCCTGACCCGGGCTGATTCCGCTGTAGCGGCGACCTATCTTTTCTAGGATAGATGTTCGCTCACTTCCCATGGACTTCGGGTGTTCCCAATCCTGGAACTTCCCTGGGTCCACCGCACAATAAAGGGCAAACGCGTCGCGTTTCCTTCTCTCCGATAACTGCTTCCTCTGTTGACCGAACTCAGACTGCCGAACAGCTCTTCTCCGAGTTACCTGCTCTCCTGCTCCCTTCGCTATGCACCTGTCCTCAAGGACGTCGGCGCTGACCTTGACTTCATGCTGACCGGTTCATGTTGCTCGCCTCTCTGGTCACGTCGGTCACCTTTGGCGTACTTCACCTGCCGCACCCATAGGCGTTGGCTGGGATTCTTGCTGCTGGGCTTTTAATCCTACCCCGCGTGTCCTCGCTTCTCCCCAGGTCATCCATTAGTGAGTGCCTCCTTTTGAGAAAGTAATCCTACCGCCGGAGTACATCCGTATAGTAATACAATACACATTGTTATATTGATACAAAAGTGTATGTCTGCATTTCAGACTTGTAGGCGCCAGTCGACATGAACAATGTACTGTGAAAGTCGCAGTGCCCTTGACGATACTCTCAGTTCGTCGAAAAAAGGCCTCGCCTTTCTAAGGCGTGAGAACCTGAAGTCCTTTGTTATAATTCTCGACTTCAAACAAAAAAAATGAAGAATATTTGCGTACTTTCTGTCGACATTTTGGGAACTTGCAATGTTTCTTTCGTTAGGAAACAGAAGTAAGAACGGACACATTAACATCGTTAATGTGTCCGTTCTTACAACAATGTTTAGTGTTTAAAGTCTGGGCAGATTCTCTCTCTCTCTCCCTCTCTCTCTCACACACACACACATTTCATACTTTGTTTTGTTTTATATGCGCATAAATGAAAAAAAAAATATTGCGATAAATAAAAACTGAACCCTAATAACAAATTCACAATTCAGCTAAAAATATCTACATCAGAAAGATAAGGTGACGCGTCAGCTGAGAGAGTTTCGTTACTAAAAATAGTGAAAATCTTTGGGTTTCACTATTAGTTTTCCTACCTGATTGTACATAACAATTATCATAATAAATGAGCAAATTAAGTAATCGATGTTATGCAGTATCAAAATGACAAAAACCGGTAATAAAAACTTAGAGAAGAACATCTCAAAGAGGGTGTTGATCTGGAAGTTTAAGTAGCCAAAAAACCGCTGCTGTTAGAGACTTTAAACTATTAGAGGATGGTGTCGCTTCATGAAGCCACAGTGGTCTTGATTAGCTGCTATGTACCGAATTGTTACTATGAATAAATTTGAGTTTGGTATTCTAATACCAAGATTAGTTGGCTTCCTTATCCTTATTCTAAATAAAGTCTGCAGCATTGCTACTAATTCAACATTCCGCACCGCGAGATAACTTACTAAACGATACGAAATCAAAACAGTAGAATGCGCGCATGTCTTCTGACTACGGGCCTTCAGCCAGGTGTCTGAAGGACAAAATTTATTCTCTCAAGTCAAAAGCTCTGAAAACTGCAAATCAGAGACCGAATTTTCCAAAGTAAAAATCTTACACAAATTACGCACAGAATTCATAGATATAAATAAACTGCGAGCCAAGATTTCCACGGTATAGTTCTGCAGCGCATTTCTTTGTTTCAAATATTGTGTACTTTAATTCACCACTATTTAGGTAAACGCCGTTCCCCTTACCAATTTCTTAAACGAACGGAATTCCCCACCGTTTCAGCCCTCTTTCACTACTGTAAAAGTGAATTTAGATTTTATTTCCGTCTTTAAATTTGGGAATTTTACTAAACTTTGTTCTTTAAAAACGATCAAATTAGTTTGAATTAACATTATACAAAACAAAAGTTTCCGTTTTTCTCGTTAAGTCCGGAATCTTGCTAAATTCATCCAAATATGTGATGATCACCGGTTCTTATGTTATTTTGTGCAATCTTATTTAAAAGTAATCACTTAAGGTTTAGCCCTATCAAGAACTTCTACATATTTGAACGTGATTTCTGCAGTCATTTTATTTGTTATTACCGTGGCTTGATATTTGAAGAGCTACTTTTGTTGGCAAGATGCCTGTAGCGTCAACAAAAGTACTTTTCCCAGCATTAAATATTTCAAGAAAGAAATGTACGTGGGTTTGGCTGAATTGACAGCAATAAAAATGATTTTTCCGTTTTGTACGGAAGAATATTTCGCGGTCGGTCTTGCAAATATCCCCGAAAACAATTTTATCCCTCAGCTGTTTTGAGCCCTTTCTTTCCCATGTCAACAAATTTATGAAAGGTGGGAAACGTAGAAAAACCTTACTCCTCTGTCGCCAATTCTAAGCTGTTTCGGAGTTTCAATATTTTTCGTCCACATTTCGGAAATTGGAAATTCAACCACGTAACATTCCCACTGATTAGAATTCCCCACGGGGTGTCGGGATATTAAACCGAATTCACGTTACTGACAAAGAAATTCGTGACTTCGTCACAAGGAGAATATTAAAATGCCTCCATACCTTCGTCGGATCTCAGAAGATGTAATGAAAACTCGTAGGTCCGAACTGTCTGGGTGCGAATGAAAAAAGAAAATAGACCCAAACTTATTAGTTGCTTGTAATATTTTGATGAAAAATTCTGAGGCGAGCTCGAGAGTTTCCTACATATTTCCTGAAGACACATACTTGTTTTCGACAAAGAGAAAAAATGTGTGTATACATATACTCTGGTGTTTTTGAAAGGTTTATATTAATAAAGGTGTTTCTGTAATGGCAAGGAATATTATGTTTATATATATTCTAAGAGATTCTACTGTAAGATCTCGTTTCACAGGAAAATGTAATTTCAGGATTTTTACATTTTCCTTGTAATTTGTTTTTCTTTTCGGAAAGGGATGTAATGAAATGTTCTCTTCATTGTTTTTCTCAGAAGCTGATGCATTTTTTATTTACTTTCAAGCTTACCAAAAAGTAGCTATTTGTAGTATAATTCTTTTGAGCTCTGGTAGTGTTAGCAATTGTTTTTTGGAAATCAAGCTCAATTTTTGTTCATTTTGTTCTATTTTAGTGAACATTCATTAGGAACAAAGATTAAGCATTGATGAAATATTGCGAAAATCTCAGTAAAATACTTTAAACTAAAAACAATTTTAAGAAATAAATCACCTATTTAAACTTTCGCGAAAGATTAGTATTTTCCCTTTTGCATAAAATCAATTAAGAAATATATAACAAATGGGCAAATTCATTTCTTAATTATGATTTTGCAACGTATTTCTTAATAAAGTCAGTTGCTTTTACTTATTTATTTATTTATTGATTGATAAGTAAAGTTTGGGTTAAATAGAAATACACATGACTCAACGAATTACGGGAACAAAGCTTTGGATGACGACTTGTTTCGAGAAATAAATACATGCGACAAATCTGCGCTAGGGATTTCAGACAGTTCTTCAAATTTTTCAGGTAAAAACTGGAGACGAGATAGTAGCGTTTTTTCCCACACCAATGTTTGGGTTACAGAATATGACTTTAAAAAGGGAAGCAAATGTTTGTTTTCGCAGTAAATATATTTATAATGCAATTTATCATTATATCATTTAATGACCAAAGTTCTTGTTTTATTTGTACTTTGTATCTAAGTAGAAATGCACAACACAAGTTCATGATTTTGTCATTGCTTCTAATTTGAAAAATGGAAAAAGAAAGTTGCTGATTCAATCTTGAAATCTTTAGGTATTATGCAAAAAATGAGTAAAACAGGCAAAACTTTGAAAAGTGAAGATTCGAAAATTTAAAAAAATATCTAACATTAGTAATAGCAAATACTTTACTTCAAAAGATTCGCCTGCATAACATTGCCTCAATGATGTAATACACTTCTAAAACGGTTTACCATCCTGCCATTTTAAGTAAATAGAAATTGAACTTGATAATAACGGATGGCATGGCTATATTCCTAGACTTAAAGCGCTTTAAATACCTCCAAATTAAGTTGTTTTTTCTAAGGAATAAAAGGAATTATTATGTCGAATTTTCGGGTAGCCCCCCTACCTTTCTTCAGGACTTCAACTATTGTAGGTGTTGCCTTTTGTGAGATAAATGTCAAGCTTTCAAATCATTTAATATGGTACCACTTCTTCTCTTTATTTTAAGCCCTTTTGACAATTTTCTTTTGAAAGATAGCTTTTGATGTGTTGGAACTTCTACAGTGTCACAAAACACTTTATGTCCTGTAATTTAAACATGTCTGTCCAAACCTGTTTTGTTTGTCATATTTTTAACTGCAGCTTTTTGTTGTCTCTCTCTCTCTCTCTCTGCCAGTCTGGTTTTAAGCTGTCTACCTGTTTCTCCCACATAGCTGAGACCACACTCACATTTTATGTTGTGAACCACACCTTCTGTGACGTATATTCTATTTTAACCTTTCATTTTTAGTTCTTTTTCCTATGTAAATTTGAGTTTGTTCTCATTTGCCCTTTCCAAACTTAACGTGATATCTTCCCTCTCACATCAATGAGATTTGGAAACACCCCTGAGGTCAGTACGTAAGTGACATATGCATGTTGATAAGAACCAGGAAGGATATATATATATATATATATATTGCGACATAGTTGTTATGGTGGAGATGTTGAATCTTTGATGAGTGTATTATGTTTAAGGATTTATATTGTTAATTGCGCCTGCATAACTATGTTGTAAAAGTGTGCGTTATATACTATTGATTGATTAATAATGTTGGATTGACGACGTTGAAATATGCCATGCTTTCTTGAAGTTGGATGGAAATACAATATTAGTGAGTACCAACCGTTGACATTATTTAGAGTGATCGCCTATTCCATTATTGGTGAACTTGACATTTAGCACATGTAGTGTTTAGCTATTTAGAAATAATTAGGAACAGACATACACTACAACTCCTGTAAAAGGATGTTTTTTTCTTTTTGCTTTAATTTTGGAAGGTAGTTACTAACTTTATTTTGTAATACTGCAGCCAGTCTGATTAGATACTTCTCAGTATTCCTCTGAAGTGTTTCGAACAGTTCTTTATGGTAAACAATTTTTCTAGTTCAGTGAAACTTAGTTTTAGACTTCTGATGCTTTTTTTCTTACTAAGAATTTTTTTGAATAGTAGAGAAGAGTAATTATTATCTTCCAAAACCCTTTTCAATTCCTGCTTTTGAGCATTTTTAACACTTCTAAGGAATTTAGAACACTATTTTTTTCTAAACATTGAGTGGCCACGTTTGTTTCTAGTACTTCAGATGATCCTTTTCAATTCGTGCTTTTGAGCATTTTTAACACTTCTAAGGAATTTAGAACACTATTTTTTTCTAAACATTGAGTGGCCATGTTTGTTTCTAGTACTTCGGAGGATTTGACTGATAGTCTAACATTTTGTCAAAATTCTGACACATCCATTGCAGTTTTTCAAGAGAAAATCATCAGAAGGGTTGTAAATAGTTAGAAGAAGAGGTACAACATTAAATAATTTGAAAGGTTGGAATTTACTTCACGAATCGCAACACCTACTATAGTTGTAGTTCTGAGGAAGGGTAGGGGTGTACCCGAAAATTAGACATATTAATTCCTTTTATTCCTCAGAAAGGACCCATAATTTGGAGATATTTATAGTAGATATTAATTTAAAATTCATATTTTCTAAAAATAAAAAGCAACGATTGCTGTAGGACGAGTATCAAATATTGCACTGACGCTTTATGAACTTATTTGATTCTTTGTGGGAAATCATAAAACCTAGTTGCCGATAGGACAAAACATTTTACAAACCTGAAAAGAAAAAGCATAGGGAAAAAATGGAAATTTGAGAAATAAGTTGTGGCAAATGTCAAGCAGGAAAGTAGAACTATGTATGGACACTACAAACCCATTTTCAGGAAATAAAAACTGACATAATTGGGACCACTGTCTTAAATTTACGTTAAACAAGATTCTTTTTTAAACTGTGTTGCACTATACAGTATACAACCTCATACAATAGCTTCTACTAATGCAAATCGCAATCTTCGCCTCTGCGCTCCTTGAAACGTCGTCAGACAATGATTACTTCAGTTAAAAGTGTGTTAATGTATCACTTATTTTTAATTCATTCCATTCATTCCACCAGAAATGAAAGGAACGAAGGAAAAAGGGATGATTATCGCCCACGTGACCGAGTGGTACGAAGTATTAGTTTCTAATCATTCGCCCGAGATCGGTAAGGGATCGCATCCCGAGTGCAACATGTATGGTGTGTTTTCCTTTTGACACTGGCTGACTCCCATTCCTGGAACCATTGGCTCCAAACTAGAAACGGGCGACAACCTACAGCCGACTGAACTGCACACAGCCGTTAAACCCTTGGAAAAAGAATTGTCCAAATAAAAACGTGTAGTTTGCGGAGCCATTTCCAAAAAGGATACGGGATCATTTTATTTATAATGGAAGCAAAATCCCTTCTAAAGGAAAACAGAAACATAAGTGTTAATGACAATTTCAAAAACTTTTTTTAGCTCCCAGTACCTTACCCGTCATGTACTTTCTAAATGAGAGCTCATCTAGCAATGAGCAGGATCCAGCAAGTGTATAATTATAAGGTAAACAATTCTAACCTAAATACACCGAAAAGTCGAAACACTATGACCACCTGCCTAATGAGATATTGGGAGCTCCACATCCCACCAATACAACTCTTACTTAGTGAGCCATGGACGCTTCAAGATTACTCAAAGTGTCTTGTGGTATCCCGTATCAACACGTTACCAGCATATCATTTTGCTCTAGTAAGTTAGGTAGCTGAACCAACGTAGATCGGATTCGGTTTTCTAACACAACCGTTTTCCAGATGCTCGATTAAATCGATGTCTGGGAAACTATGGATGCCAGAGCAATACCTAGAAGAATTCATCATGTACTTCGAACCAGTCTCTGAACAATCAGGGAAGCTTGGCATCCTGCTGAAAGAAGGCATTACTAGAAGGAAATACCGTTGCCATGAAAGGATATACCTGGCCTGCAATGATGTTTATATAGGGGGTAGACGTCATAGTTTCCAGCACATTAATGCCTAAACCCAGAATTTTCTAGAACATTGCTCAAAGCAATGAAGGAAGAAATATTTTTCATAATACATGGGAATTCGAAAGAATATTCACAGCAAACAGAGTATAAACTCTAAATTTTAGTACAGTTAAGGTTTATAAGCAAATATAGAGTTTATAATCTGTTTGCTATGAATCTTGATCAAAGTATTACACTATCTCCACCGGGTAGTTTTGGTCCCACGCTGCCACCTGATGCCAACACTTCCCCATGTAAACTTCGCACACGTACCTGGTCTTCCACATGGCGAAACAGGAAACGAGATTCATCGGACCAGATGAGCTTCTTCTAATTATTCAAGGTCCAGTTTTGATGCTGGCGTGCTGCGGCCTGCCGCTACATAGTCCCATTTTTGGCAAAATTCGATGTACCGTGTGTCGTAACACGTTACTCACGTCACCAGCATTCACACTACCGGTGAGTTGTGCCAAGTATTCCTTCTGTTGGCTCGTACCATACGGGATAGCCTTCACTCACTTCTGGCATAGATAAACCATGGTCGGCCCGCACTTTGCCTGCGCGCGCAATTAGTGGTTTTTTCCCTCTACGGATCACTTTTTAAAGTTACTAGCCACAGCTAATCGTGAGCACTCCACTAACTTTGCCGTTTCGGAAGTAGTATCACCACAATTTGGCCTTTGTCAAACTCACTTAAATGAAAACTTCTGCGGATTTGAAAAATTCTGTTTGTATTGGGAAGCTCAAAATTAAAGAACAATTATCCTTGCTTTCGGGTCCATCTCTGATGCATAAATTCCCGCAAGAGGGCTTAAGTTCAGATGCTATGGAACTGAAAATACATTTTAATTTATATTTTTGCTTCCAAATAACCAATTGAAAAAATATTTCTTTCGTTTTATGTCATTTATGATGAAGACTATTTTGGGTATCGTTCCTTTTTTATGCTTTCCAACCCAATAGGTTGAAGAAGCGTATATGCTCCAGCTTTGTGCGTCTGTCGTCTGCCTGTCCGCACGATAACTCGCGTAAAAATGGTTCGATTTCGATGAAATTTTGGTATGTGGTAGGGAACAACCTGGGAAGAAACCCTTATTGAAAATGGACGAAATGGGGTCAAAGGTCAGGGCATAGGAGGGGATCCATTTCATTGGCCTTAAGCGTCATAACGTACGTAAAAATGCATCGATTGCGACAAAACGACATCATGTTGTTCCGGAGATGTACTGAACCGATTCTGTTTAATATTATCGAAATGGGGTCAAAGGTCAGGACATAGGAGCGAGATTTATTCCACAGCCATTATCCTCATAACTTGACTAAAAATGCTTCTATTGTGACAAAACTTCAGTATATTGTTCAGGAGGTATACTGAACCGGTTCTATTTAATATCATCGAACTGGGGTCAAAGGTCAGGTCACCGGACTGATTTCTGGTATGTTGGAAAGCGCATCATAATCAATGTATTGCATGATTTTACTAACTTGTTCAAGTAATGCACAGTGCTTCTGCTATGGGATGTAAAGTCGAATTACAGTTTCTCCGAGTTGCTTGAAAAAGAGATTTGTTTCAAACAGTCCGATTTCAAAAATCATTTTTCTGTCAGACATTATTTCTGGTGGAAAATGTTGCGCGTACAGTTTCTAATTTTGGTGAGAAACTGTTTCAGGACTGTTTTCGAACTAGGTGCCGGTAGTGTGTGTGTATATATTTCCGACGTATTTTCAACATAATCTGCGCTTCTCGAAATTCGATTGAAAAAGTTCTCCTGTGATACGAAACCGTTCGCAATGCCGTCTGATTAAAATAATGCAGTTTTCCCGCCAGGTGGTCCAGATGTACATTTTTTCACAATATCTCTGATTTTGACAGATCGACTAGAAAAATATTTTGTTTCTCGGACAGCGTATCTCATTCGCAATGCTCCGCATGCATGCAATTTTAAAATTTTCTTAATTCACAAGTTTGTCACTGTAGGGTGTAGGTCACGTTTTCGCTTACAGCATATCTGCAACAATATCTACGCTTCTAAGTAGCCCTATTGAAAGAATTGGTTTTTGGTCAAATACTGCTAACTAAGAAAGTATTTTATGCGAATTTCGTGCTCAAAGTAATACATTATTTTCCCTCAAAGTGGTGCAAATATTATTATTTTTTCTCGATATCTTTGCCTCTAAAATTTCGATTTAAAAAATGATTACAACACCGGATACCATTCACGGTGTGGGACATTTTACATGTATTAATTTTTTTTTGTGTTTATCTCAGTTATGGCTCTAGGTGTTGTTAGTGTGTATCTCTGCTTTCAACTGTATCACCTCTTTTAAACATCCAATTGAAAAATTTCTTCTTTTAGAGTGTGCCATTTACTACAGTAAATATTGGGAACATTATTTTCTTTAAATAATGCACAGTTTTCCCTCTAGGAGTTAATTCCTCCTTCTGCTCGCAGAAGACGTATTTTGAAAATTATTTTTCCTTAGCATAAGTTTTTCTCTGAAGAATAATTCTCGCATATTTTCTACTTTTCCATGATTTAATATTCTGCCAGCAAGGTACATCAGCGTATATTTCTATGTAAAAGACTTTATGCGATTCTATAAACTCTTTAAATAGATCTAATTTTGGTACGATATAATCTTCATTGTGAAAACTTATATGCAGCGATTTTCTTAAAGTAACGCAAAACTCTAGAACGAGTAAAATTATATTCGTCATATTTTATCTTTCTCATTCAAACTTTTCAATTTGATTTTTTTTTGCCTCCGATATTTTCTACTATGAGGAACTTTTTGTGTAAAGTTTGTTAAATTTCGATCATCGGCATGTTATTCAAATATTAAATTCCCCGGGAAGGAAATATATTATATATCCAGTTTCTCATTTCCCCCCTTCAAGCAAATGAGGGCTGGGTGGGTAGTGTAGTAGTTCACTGCCGTTGTTTTCCTTCTGGATGCAACTGACTCATCAGATAAGGAGAAGTTACTAGGGTGAGTGCAACTGACACTTGCACAGATGTATATTTCAAGCCATGAATTTTGAGATATCACGAGAAATAAACAAAAAGGGAATGGTATGTAGTTTTTAGAGTACAGAAATCAGTATGTATCGCATATTTAGATGTTTTCCGTTTTCGTGTTTTAAAAAAAAAAAAAAAGCTTTTGAAATAGTGTTCACTTAAACAGCTTTATGATGTCAAAAAATGTATAAAACATTGGAAAAGGTGGAACACAAAAAAGCTTGGTAGAGTTGAGTAGGAAGAATTCCTGGGAATAAAAAATACGTGTCTATTGATTTGATTGTTCACTGGAATGGTTGCTTCCTTCTACTGATGATGGTCATTTGTACAATGCAAATAAATGCCCATAATAGTGCTGATTTGGATAAGGCGAATTAATGGCCATAACGCAGTTTCCAATTTGTAGCTCAAGTGTCATTATAGGTTTGCTTATTTCTTAGTGAATGATTCCCGTTGCGTACCCTTCTTCCCGATCACTTTAGTTTGTTTTCCTTTGGTTAACAGATTCTGTCTCTGTAGAAGATAATAACCTCAAAAATTGAATATAAACTTAAGGTGGAACACACACGGATACATAGCTCTGCTAACAAATCTGTTATCTGCAAATGCATGTTGCTCTAAAATACGTTTGGCCAACCTAACGCCAGCTTTTCCTACGAAAAATCTCAACTCTGAATTAGACGTAACAATAAAATAAATATCAGGTTTACAGCTAAATAACCCACGTAAAGGAGAAGTAATATATCTGGGAAGTAGGTTTTGAAAGCAATTGCTGATAGATAATCCGCTGTCCATGAGTCCTCCTGTATGTTTTAAGATATTCTGCTGATCCTATCTGTCATGGATTATCCACTTATCCCCTTTGCCGAGGTAGTTCTAGCTTTGGACATAGGGTTTTCCTTTCCCCCTAATCCTCACTTCTCCCTGACCACTAGCATGGGTATTTGATGAGCCGTCTTCGTCTACCACAAAATCCATTGTTGATCTTTTGTCATGTTATTGATAACCCACCGCACTCGGTGTTCCGTAACAGCAAGTGACGTTGGCGTTCCAGCCCTGATGAAACTACTTTCAAGGGATTATCCACTTCATCGAATGGTCCAGAACATCGATAAAAACAGTATGTTGCTATATATTCCTTATTATAGGAATTATTTCAATTCAAACGGGTTACTCATAACCTATATCCATTATCATCAAGTAGTGAAAGATTTGCAATCGCTTTTACCACGTTTTTCTTTGGATAACGGGAGCGAACGTTTCTTGTATTTAGACGTAAATTCTATTGTCAAAAAAAAAAAAAAAAACTACTCAGAAGTTTCGATGGTCATTTTATTATATTATTTTCATCTCGAAGAACATGTAACATGTCATTTTCAGATTCTTTAGAAAGACCCAAATCTCTGACTAAATCATTTAATTCCAGCTGGGAAAAAGGTTGGTGGCTCGCTGCCATCTGAAACACCGTGAAAGTCCTCGTCATAAGCCTGACCTTCGTCTTCAGAGTCTGCAGGAATGTCTTCTAGTTTCTCAGTAGGTTTAGGTACAGGTATTTCTGAGCTATGAGGAACAGGGCGTGTTGCCTACGGGAGGTTTGGATAAAATATTTCTCTCTTATTAATTAACTTGTACCCCCTGCACGTTACACGAACAGAAGTAGCAGTCATCACTATGATATTTAGGTTCTCTCCATATCATAGGGATTCCAAAACGGAAAGACTTTTTCGTGCCTTTTGACCACTTTCGCAATTCTGCTACACAAGGGTAACACACTTTATGTGGGGCCCATGACTTATTCTGGTCACCAAGTTTTACACCGAAATATGCATAATATACTTTCTTCACAAAATCTGTTATATTTCTTTGATGTTTCTTCACTACAAATTCGCTACAAATATAAAAAAAGG
The DNA here is from genome assembly GCA_039090855.1 of Macrothele yani. Lineage (NCBI taxonomy): Eukaryota > Metazoa > Arthropoda > Arachnida > Araneae > Macrothelidae > Macrothele > Macrothele yani. Next base: position 100,192,112 of record CM077011.1, read on the forward strand.
AATCAGGTGAATTAAGACAAGCCCTTGCTATCATTTAGTACATTTTATAGGTTAACACTTAAAATATGAAAACTATAAAAATGAGTGTACTCATCCGCTGCGGGAAAAAATTTTAACCTCTACAGATGTAAGACCTTCAGAAAAATTGCACTGCTCAGCACACAACCGTTTCACTCAAAGATCAAAGTACAACTGAGCAGAGAGCGAGAAGCGTGGAATAGGAGAGAGGAACGAAAGGGAGTGAGTCATCAATTAACTAATTTCCGGCCACACTTGATGTTCCTGGAATTCTCCTCATGATAACGACTGGTGAATCATGGTGACTTTTAATGTTGTCCATGTGAAAGGTATTAGCCCTTCCCCACAAGCCTTGGACCTTGGAGAAGGGAACAAAAGCCTAGAAGAAAGAGTTTATCATAAATGATCATATGTAGAGGATTTTAGGAAGGGAGTGTCTGACCCAAGGTCTTAAACAACCCTTAGAAATAGGAAGCTAGGAGATTTGGGCTAGGGTGCCCGATAGGAAAGTGACACGGAAGCGCAGTAGAAAGGGGGAGGAAGACGCTCTTATTTATTACCGGGGGCCAGTACCCGGGGTCCGACGGCTTAACGTGCCCATCCGACGCACGGAGGATATTTAGTGGATCGAGCGTTCGTACCTATCTGGGATCGAACCTGAGGTCTGTTCCGTGGCAGTTGCCCACTAGGCCACCCCTCGGCCCTTTATCATAAATAATAGATGTTACTCAGTTTTTATACTAGGTTGTAGGATATGATTTTAATTCTCATTTTGCAACTTTTATTTCGCTTCGTGTTCCTTTTCCTTTGTTCCCACGAAGCGTGGAAGAAATTTTGCTGTGTCACTCCTCCATTAAACATCGGAAGCACGGTTCATTTAGAGACGCCAGTTTGTCTCATTTTAGGGTCTACACCTTTGTATGTTGAAAGAGATTTTGTATTGTCGTGCTCATCTGATCCATTACATTCTTAATTTTAAAGCAGCTGAGATTGAAAGTGCTAGCCCTCTTAACCTTCACCGTGCTGTTTTGTATTAGCCGACGCCGAGGTGGTGTTTTTCGCATAAGGTTTCGTGGAGGGAAAGGGATAGCTTGGTGAAGGCAAAGGAGGGGACGAGGGCAGTCTTTGCTAGGTTTTGAAAGGGAGAAGTCGCGAGCAGGAGGCGAGGAAAGGCCTCGAGGTGTTAAAGGTCAAGTCTCAAGCTGACCGGGGAAAAGAGAGGTATTCTCGGAAGCACGAAAAGGTGACGGGAGAGAAATTTAGGGAAGAGAATCTGATTTTGAGAGGAGAAGGAGAGAATAATAAGAAAATCTGAGCACAAGCTTATGCACTTAAGTAAAAAGAAAAAGAAATAAACTTCTCTATAAGAGATTTAAAAAGGATTGCAAAAAATAATTACTACTTGCTATTTTATTTTCTTCAACCACGGAATAAAGTTAATACGAACAACCTAACATATGTTTATGGTCGTTGCTGCTGAGATAAGAAAGAGAAAGGAATTGTTTTGCCGTTGCTTTGTGAAATCCCTCCATGTGGACATTTCTAACTGAAGAACGTAGAGGTTTTGAGCACCAGGTCAGGTGACCAAAATGGAGCACGACATTATTTAAGGGTTACGGTGGAACGCAGTTTATCTGATATAACTATTATTGGTTCATTTCGAAAGCAGTTTGAGAACCACTGCATTAAATTTAATACATATGATTTAATGAATTTTAACGTCCTTTATCAGTTAACAATTTATTTCGAACTTAAAACCATATGTTTGAACGATATGAGGAAAAAATACCCCCAAAATACTGCTCTTAAAAAAACGCCCACGAGAAAATTCCCACAGAAAAAATACTTCTTCTCGAAAATTGGAAAAAATTAATGCACACGTCTTGAAAACAGGGAAATGCGCAAGCTGTCGACTGACGTTTTCTTACGTCTGTCAATAAGATGAAGTCTTTCTTAATTTCATGAAGAAAAATCCTGATTTAAACTAAACAATCGACAAAACAAGTCACAGGATTTCCCCTGCTCAATCACGTAGCGTTGCCTTAAATTACAAAGACGTCGTACAGTGTGTTCCCAAAATGGCGGGGGATTCTTGTTGTTAGAAGGAACAGAACAATATTAATATGTGTAAACATGGAATTAAATAGTATCAAGAAACAGTAACACATTGAACGTGAAACGCTTACAAAGTCCCTAGGCATAGGATATTCTAGTGCATCCTCACAACCGTATTAACCTATGCGATACTTTGCTTATGATGGGTCTGTTCTTTCCATTTTACCACGTGTCTAAGATTCAGTTGGAAAGCTTAGTACTCCGAGTCAACCTAAGAATTAATCACTATGAAGAGTACGAAACAGCTACCTCCGCTACGAAAAATAGTCCCTAGCATTTAGAACGAAAAGCATCAGATTTATTGCTTAGAGTCCATTTTCGTTTGCTCAATTGTTTATCAGATAAAATTGTCTCTCTATTCTAAAACAAGAAATATGACACCGAATTTTCGTGTGTCATAAGCACGACTTTTGAATTCGTTCTGACGAAAATTAAATTTCTCAAAGCTATTCAAAGTCAATGGAACCGGTATGGAAAGCCATAGTATCTGACGGAAGGAAGAAGCTTTTCAATCGATTTCTTAATCCCTCAGATTTTGCTGTAAACAGAATCGTGAGCTTACGCCCTCTGGTTGCAGACTTGAGCGTTAAGAAGAACATGAATTTTTATCACAAACATTTCGCACCGGAAACGCTGTCCAACACAGAAATAATTTTTCAAATCGGACTCTTAGAAACATAGATATCGACAAAAATAAGATGTGACTTTACGTCCCCTGGTGGGAAAAACTTTCATTATTTTAGGAAGAAAGTATTCTCAAAAGGTTTTTCCATATGAGCGGTATCGGTCCAAGAAAAAAATAATTAATGGAGTTTTCAGGAGCCCAGATTTTGCTACAAATACATCAGAAGCAGAAATTAACACTTATGCCCTCTGGTGGCCAAACCATTCTTTACCAAACATTAAAAATTATGTGAAAAATATTTTCCATCAGGTCTTGTATACGATACCAGAAGAATGTTTCAAATCGGAGTTTTAGGAGCAGAATTAACGCAGAAAATGCAATTTACCTTTGTGCCTCCTAGCGGAAAGTCTATGATTTACTTGAAAATTTTTGAATTTATAGGAAAAGTATTTCGCATCGGAAACACTACCCAAAAAAGAAGGAGTTTTTCAAATCGGACTCTTAGAAGTACAGATATTGACAAAAATAAGATATACATCTAGACTCCTGGCGTAGAAACCATGCAACATTTTAAGAAGAAAATGTTTCTAAAAGGTTTGTTGACATGAGTAGTATTGATCTACAAACGCTGTTGTTTTCAATCCGATAATTTAGAAGCTCATATTTTACTGCAAATACATCAGAAGCGGAAATTAAGGTTTACGTCCCCTGGTGGCCAAACAATTTTTTTACAAAAATTACAAATTATGTGCAAACGATTTCCCATCAGCAGCTGTATCCGGCGCAGAAAGAATTTTTCAAATCGGAGATTTAGAAGCAGAGATATAGGGGGAAAACGCAATTTACCTCTACGTCCCCTAGCGGAAAGTCTATGAATTACTTGGAAATTTCGAAATTATATGAAAAACATGTCACAGTGAAAACACTATCCAACAAAGAAGGAATTTTTCAAATCGGACTCCTAGAAGTAGAGATATTGACAAAAATAAGATATACATCTACGTCCTATGGCGGAGAAACTGTGGAATATTTTAAGAAGAAAATATTCCGAAAAGGTTTATATATGTGAGTGTTATCAGTCCACGAAAGAATTTTTTCAATCGATATTTTAGAAGCTCAGATTTTATGCCAAATACATCAGAAGCAAAAATAAATATTTACGCCCATTTTTGGCCAAAGTATTCTTTACCAAAAATTAGAAATTATATGCAAAAGATTTTTCATCAGGAGGTGTATCCGCTGAAGAAAATATTTTTCCAATCGGAGTTTTAAAAGAAGTGTTATCGGGGAAAATGTAAATTACGTTTACGCCCCCTAGCGGAAAAAATCTATGGGTAATTTGAAAAAGTAACTATATCTAAAGTACTCTTCGACATAAATGGAATCGAAAGATAAAATATTTTTTTCAATCGGATGTTTAGAAGCAAATATGTGGAATAAAGCGTATTTTTGAATTCGACATCATCTGCATTTACGCCTTCTAGCGGCGAAATCGTACATCGTAAAAAAAAAACGAAATAAAGGATCATCATTCGCATATATCAAGATTTCCAATGCAAAAAGAATTTTTCAAATCGGACTAAGAGTTGCAGAGATATCGTAGGTACAGATGGACTAACGGACGGACAAACCGGTAACATAAGCTCGATCTTTTTTACGCTTTCCAACCGTAGGTTGAAGAAGCGTTTATGCTCCATCTTTGTCCGTCCGTACGTCCCTCTGTCTGTCCGTCGGTCGGCACGATAACGCGTAAAAATGGTTCGATTTCGATGAAATTTTAGTATGTAGTAGGGGACCACCTGGGGACAAACACTATTGAAAATGGACGAAATGGGGTCAAAGGTCACGGCATAGGAGCTGGATTCATTCCTTTTCCATTATGCGTCATAACTTGCGTAAATATGGTTCGATGTCGATTAAATTTTAGCATATTGTAGGGGACCACTGGGAATGAACCCTATCGAAAGAGGGTGAAGTGGGGTCAAAGGTCGCGGCATAGAAGCGGGATTCATTCCATTGACCTTATGCGTCATAACTTGCGTAAATATGGTTCGATGTCGATGAAATTTTAGTATATTGTAGGGAACACCTGGGAATGAACCCTATTGAAAATGGGTGAACGAGGGGTGAAAGGTCAGGATATAGGAGCGGGATGCATTCCATTACCTTTATGCGTCATAGCGTGCGTAAAAATGGTTCGATTTCGATGAAATTTTAGTATGTGGTAGGGGACCACCCGGGGATGAACCCTATTGAAAATGGACAAAATGGGGTCAAAGGTCGGGACATAAGATCAGGATACATTCCATCGCCCTTATCCCATACTATTAAAGGAACAATTCTTGTATGTATGTAAATTTCATTTAGAAAACGGCTCTAAGGATTTTGATAAAGGTCGTTAACCTACCGTTTTCTGGTACTAGAAATCAATTTAGCTTGATCTCGACTTCAGGAAAATGCGTTTAGTGGCTTAAATAACCACACTGAATTACCACGTTTTTACTGTCATGGCGTCGTCCCATTAATATTACCCATGCTTAGAAATCTTATGACGTACCAATCTCGCGCTTGAGATGTTGGCACGCGGTCACGCCATCTGTCTCATTACGTCACGCGTTGTGTGTGGATATTATTAAAGTTTTATGACGTCACACTCTTTCGAGCAGGTGGTCGCGATTTCCATCTGTCTCATTACGTCCCGCGTTGTGTGCGTCCGGCCGCACGATAACTCGCGTAAAAATCATTTGATTTCGATGAACTTTTAGTATGTGGAAGGGGACTACCTGGGATGGAACCCTTTTGAAAGTGAACGAAATGGGGTCAAAGTTTAGGACATAGGAGCGGGATCCATTCCACTGCTCTTATGCGTCATAACTAACGTAAAAAAGGTTCGATTTTGATTAAATTTTAGTATGTGGAGGGGACCACGTAGGAACGAACCCTATTTAAAATGGGTGAAATGGGGTTAAAGTTCAGGACATAGGAGCGGAATCACTTCCATCGCTATTATGCGTCATAACTTACGTAAAATTTCTTCGATTTGGATGAAATGTTAGTATGTTGTAGGCGCCTGCCTATAAAATGGGCGAAATGGGATCAACGAATCCTATTGAAAATGGGCGATTCCACAGCCCTTATGCATCATAACTTTCGTAAAAATGCTTCCATTGCGACAAAACTTTATCATGTTATTTCGGGGGTATACTGAACCGGTTCTGGATAATATCATCGAAATGGGATCAAGGGTCAGGGCACAGGACCGAGATTTATTCCACAACCATTATCCTCATAACTTGAGTGATAACTTGAGTAATGATTTCTTGTATGTTGGAAAGCGTATTATTATCAATGCATTACATGATTTTACTAACTTGTTTTACAAAAGACGTGCTAAAAAATAACTGCCTCTGCTGCGGCTGCTGCTGCTGTTTTAAAAATTTCGCGACACTCTTGCTTTCCTAGCTCTCAGCGCAAAACGTATTACTTCCAATGGAAAAACTTCTGTACACCTTTTCTTCACAATCAATGCGTTCCCAAGGATGAAACTTTGAACACCGATTAAAATAGCGTCATTTTATTACTTGGAATACTTAATATTTTCTAAAACATAACCATAATTATGCAATCCAACATTTGTTTGTCTACTGACGTCATCAAAGTACAGGTCGCGCCATCTTTTTTCTGGTTCCAACACCAGCAAAGAAAAAGGTATTGATTTTTTATATAATTATGGTTATGTTTTAGAAAATATAAAGTATTCCAAACTATAATCTGAAGTTATTTTAATCGATGTTAAAATTTTCATCTTTGGGAACGCAATAATACAAAAGTTCGACCTTCCAAAAATTAACGACAGTAAAAAAAAAAAACTATGAAATTTCGGAATAACAAGCCTTATTTGCTTAAGCATGCAATAAAAATTAAAATTTATATGAATTTTCCAGTTTTTATTTCATGTGATGTACTTGGAGATCGGGCTGCAGGGCCCGAGCGCTACTCTGGAAACGAGCGTAGCGAGCATAGAGGCGCAGCCCCTAGTGTTACAAAAATTAACAAATTCTGCTCAGAAAGTTTTATAGCTAAGGGAAGGTGTCAGAGACGAAGGAATTTTCAAATCAAACAGTCAGAACAACAGATATAGAGGAAAACATGACATAAATTATATGTCGATAGAGGTAGAATTTTAAAAAATGGAAAAGACATGCGAAAGTATTCTTCATGGCAAAAGCTATTCTAAGAAAAAGGAATTTTTTAAATATGTCTCCTGGAAGCGCAGATATCGAGAAAAGGGTTTTGACATTTCTGCTTCCTAGGCGGAAAACTTCACGAAAAGAATGCCGCCCCGGTGGCGCAGTGGTCTAAGGCGTTGGCCTCTGATCATTCGTCCGTAAGGGGTCCGGGTTCGAATCCCGGTCAGGCGTGGATGTTGTGTTTGTCTTACGGCACTGGCTCTCTCCCTTCCCTGGAACCAGTGACCCTAAATTAGGGACGGGCGACTGCTTATAGCCCATTGAGTTGCTACGGTGGTCGTTAAACCTCCAATCAAAAAAAAAAAAAGAATATAATATTCCCCATCTTTACTGGAGTAAATGGCGTAGTGTAAGAAAAATAAATTTTTCATTGAAATTTCTAAGTTTTCTTTCTTGACTAAGATCCAATTTTCTGTCTTGACCCCATCTTCATTTTTTATTTTTCAATTAAATTTATAAGTTTTTTGTCTTGCCTATGATCCAATTTTTCAACTAAATTTATAAAGTATAATTAAGATCGTTTTTTTAAGATCCAATGTTCTCGTCTTAAATGGCATAGTGTAAAGAAATAAATTTTTCAATACAAATTTTAGTTGAGAAGATACAGCTACAAAAAAAAAAAAAAAAAAAAAAAAAAGAATTACACACTAACACCACCTAGTTTTCGAAAAAAAAAAATTTCTAGAAGTTAGAGCGCTTTTAGAAATAAATTTGTTGTGAAAAGTTGCTGAATCAAGAGCTTCGCACTTTCGGCTATTTCTGCCCACTTGGGATACAACTCGGACAGGGGAAGAGGTGGAAGACCTCTCTCCCAACATTAACAACACAGAGACAATAAATTGACAATCGGGAAATTTCGAAGACAGTAGAGGAAGCAGTTCAGCCTCTACCAGACCCCCACTGACAATCCCCACTGCTTGTGAGATGTGTGGGTGGGTGGGGGGATCAGAAAGCAGTAAGTGGAAGAGCACATTAACGCGGATGGATACCGTTCTTGCGTTCCACGACAAGATGTGATAAGGCTCTTCCGCCCTTCCCAGTAGTACACTTTTAGGGTGAATTGGAGTATAGTTAAAGTAGCTTTCCTTGTAATGCGCCACTAACTAAAAAGAATTTCCCTTAGGCGTAGTTACTCTTCGTGGATGAGCCATGAACCTGTTCCTTTGAACAAAGAGGCTCCGCTGCCAATTTGGAAACAAGCAACAATATCTTTCTAATGCTAGTTAGCGTTATGTGATTGAGCGGGGACAATGCTCTGAGTTTTGTTGATTGCTTTGCTGAAATTAAGATATTTCTTCTTAATAAAAAACATGTTTCTAACAGACGTAAGAAAAAATCCGTCAAGAGCTGGCGTAATTTCGCATTTTCAAAATGCTGGTATTTTTTCCTATTTTAGAGAAGTGGGCATATTTGTAGACAGTATTTTTTTCTGTGGGTATTCCTTCGTACATTAGGTTTGAATTTACCTATCTTAAAAGCATATCTTGTATGTTTGTGCTCAGAAGTAAAACATTTTATTTAAGTCCTAAATAATGTAAAGTTGTACGCTATTAGCGATGAAAATCCGATTCATTTGGATCAACGTGCTTATCTTTTGAGTTTAACATTCTGTATTGTTTTAATTTCTTGAGATTATTATTATTATTTTTTTGTGTGTACTGCGGCGAAAGAGGAACTCCTGGGAAAGAAAATTGAGCAGATATGTGATAAGATAGTTGTCCGTAATCTTGAGCTCTAGAAAAGATTGTGGTTAAGGAAAAACTACACGCAGGGGAGTATTTAGAGGGAGGCCTAAAAGGTCTTTGCCCTCCACGAATAAAAATATGTTTTAATTAAAAATATATTTTTATGTTTTTAATTAAAATTTGACTTAAATGAGAAACAAAAATGCTTGAATAAAAATGTATTAACTTACATTAGGGAAAAATGCTTATTTTTTTTTTTTTTTCTATTTCTGATTAACTTTTATTTTGTTCTGGTGGACTTTAGAGATCTCAAGTTTTTGTTGGCCACCTCCGGAAAAGAAATTCCATATACGCCCCTGATAACACGACTTAGGTTTGGCAACTGCTTTCCTAAATTGAAGTTTAAGCGCTTTCGTGAAGAGGACTCAGTCTTCTGCATTTAACAAAGCCAACCCTGTTTTTTGACAGGCGATGAACGGCCAATTCACAAGCGGAGCTGCAGTCAGAACAACAGGTAAAAATTCAGTATCATGTCGATGAAAAAAAAAAAAGACATCTTATGAAGCGCTTTGTTGCTACAGTTTCTCTTGGTATTACTGATCCTTGTTTTGTTTTTGAAAGAATAAAATTAATACTGAAAAAGAAAAAAAGAGCAAAAACACATGCATCTCTAAAACAGTACCTCGCATGGTTTTGCAACATGCAATTGCACTCACACAGTTCTCGTGTGATTGTGACAACTCCAATTTGTCAGTGACTTCTCACTCCGAAGTAAGTTGCTCTCCCAACGAAGCTACACGGACGAAATATATCGCTGTAGATTTGTCGCCTTGACATGTTTTTTGCGTCTGTCATACATCACATCATCTCCCTCTTAATTTTTGTTTTCGAAGCGAAGAACAAACATCGCACATTTTTCGAAGAACCCAACTACCAGTACATCATTTTTTTTGCGTTCAGGCGCCTTTGTGAAAACGGGGCACGGACAAATTTGTGCCCCCTCACTCTGGAGTAAGTTGCTCTCCCAACTAAGCTACACGGACGGAGTATATCGTTGCAAATTTGCCATCTTGACAAGTGTTTTACCTCTGTAGTATGTCACATGATAACAAACTAACATACACTCGATGTCATAAAAGTCCGCGCCCTAAGAAATAACACCTGAGCATCATCGGCGTCGATTGATGATGGTCAGGTGTTAATTGATGATGGTCAGGTGTTGGCGTTGGATTGAAATGAAATTTCAGTAGTGAGATGGTACATACCAAGGACCGAAGTGATTACAATATCACAGCAGCAGGATGATTTCCCGCGGACATACGGTACACATTCCGATCAGCGTTAGTACCGCGTCGGACAGCCTCGTGTTAGGATACATGCGGTTATACGGTCCGGCATGGAGTCACAGAGACGCCGTATGTTATCCTGGGACATATTGGTCCACCCTTCTTGCAAGTGACGCTCTAAATCACAAACATTGGGTCATAGAGAAAACTGGCGTCCCATCTGGCGCTACACGTGCTCGATGGGCTAGAGATTAGGCGATCTGCCAGGCAACGGAAGCGTCGAGGCCTGACGTAGACGGGCGTTATCTTGTTGGAAAATGGCCCCTAACGCCCCTCCAGAAAATACAGCACATGAGGGCTGCAGGATCTCCTGTTCGTAGGGCTGGGCTGCCAACGTCCCGCGGATCACTGTGAGGGAAGTCCGGCTGCCATACGCAATGGCTCCCCAGACCATCACGCCTGCAGTTCGGGACGTGTGCCGCTGTGCAGTGAGGTTGGGATTATAGCGCTCACTTGCGGTCCTCCACACTCTGACACGGTGGTCGTCCGTTCGCATACAGAAGCGAGATTCGTCGCTGAACACTAAACGTCGCTAGTCCGTAGCATTCCACGTTGCTCGCTGGTGATACCACTGCAATCAACGCCGATGATGGTCAGGTGTTAATGGCAGAAAGCGTAAGGGCCGTCGAGAGTGCAAATTTGCCACAGCCAGGCCTCTGGAAATGGTTCTGGCGGACACAGGAGTTCCTTATACAGCCGCCAATATGTCTCTGGATATTGGATAAGGACGTCGTTGCATCTGTGCGTGCCGCTGTCACGATCCCACGGTCCTCTCTGCTGGTTGTGAGTCTGAGTCGTCTAGAGCCAGTCCGCCGTGTCTGGGTGACTTCCCGTGTCCATTGCTCTCAACACGATCGTACTGTACCGTCCGAGCGACCCAAACGGTGGCCGAATTTGCGCACCGGCAACCCTGCCTCTCTCATCCCGACGATACGGCCTCGTTCAAACTTTTACCGTGCATTTCGGCACGAATGTGGAGTCCCCTGCGCGTTGCCTGATATGTCCCAAGGATTGTGATTTCAGCGCCGGTCATGGACGCGCGGACATGCGGAATCGCGCGAAACTTTTGCAAGCTACGGAGAAGGGCAACATTTTTCTGCCCTCCCCGTAGCTGTTCGATGAGTTTCGCGTTAATCGCACGGGTTTTTCTTGGTGCTCGGATTTTTATGACAATGAATGTATTTGACGACATCAAAAATAAATTGCTGCGTAAAGAAAATTGCGTTTTACAGTTGGTTTCTTAGCACGTCTTTTGTAAAAATTGTACGTACTGATGTTTTTACTTTGTCCGTCCATCCGTGTACCCGTACGTCTTTGGGAATCATATCTCTGCGTTCAAATGCGAGAATGATGATCCTTGCATTCCAGTGCGTTAAGAAAAAGTGCATAACGATGATGCATAATTTTCCGCTAGAGAGCTTAAATGCAGATACTATCGATTTCAAAATGCATTTTACGCGCTTCTAAATATCCGACTGAAAAATTCTTTATTCTTTTCGATAACATTTATAACGATTGGGTGCAGTTTCTTTTTCAAGCAGTACCCGGTTATTTCGTTAGTTGTGGTAACGTTGAATTGTGATTTTCTCCATATCTCTGCTTCTAAAAATTCGATTAAAAAAATATTTCTGCGTCGGTTACAACTCCTATTCGGAAATGTTTTGCATATAATTTCTAATTTTTGGAAAGAATGATTGTGCGACTAAGTCTATGTTTATATTTCTGATGTGTCTGCAGCAGTATCTACGCATCTGAAACTCGATTGAAAAAAATATTATTTGATAAGATACCTCTCACCTCGAAAATTCTGTTGAGAATATCTTCTACTTAAAATAATGAAAAGATTTTCCATCAGGGGGCGTAGTTTTATATCCAACTTTTCTAGATATCTCTGCTTCTAACAGTCCGATTTGAAAAATAAATTGTTTCTTGGTCGGAGAGCATTTCCGGAGCAAAATGTTTTTCATATAATGTCAAATTTTTCTTTACGCACAAATTTGTTACTAGAGGGAATAAAAGTCACATTTACGTTTACAGCATATTTTCGACAAAATCAGCATGCCTGAATATTCAACTTAAAAATACTTCTTCGGTCAGATACTACTAACTACAAAAACATTTTGTGTGAATTTTCAGCTCAAAATAATGCATAACTTCCCGGCTAGGGGGCGCAATTATTTAATTCGTTTTTCTCAGTATTTCTGTCCTGAAAGTCCGATTGAAAAAATTATTTTCATACCATTCATCATGTGAAACACTTTACATGCAAAAGTGTTTCACATGGATTCAATTTTCAAGAGTTCATCGTTCTTGCGCTCACTGTTAAAAATTTTGTAGCACCAAAAGATGGTGCTACACCAGCCACACTACTTTCTGAGAAAAGGTACACCACTGTGTGGTGCAAACAAACCCAACAACATGGTGCATGCAACTTAACACCATAATGTGATGCAACCTTGTACCACAACGTAATGCATAATTGCACATGTTATGTTTTATTTGATTCACACAACGAGGTATCTGTTCTAAGAAAGCAGTGTAGCTAATGCAGCACTATTTTTTGGTGCAACCCATCACAGAATGTTTAACACTGTAGGTAGTGTTAGTTGTGTATTTAAATATGCTACCGCATTCCCACTTCTAATAATCCTAAAATATCCTTATTTTACTGTATGACGTTCGCTACATTAAATATGGGGAACATTATTCTTCTTTAAGTAATACACAGTTTTACCGCAAGGTGGCGTAAACATAATTTTTTCTTGCTATGTTTGGTTCCAAGCCAAGCATTTGAATTTTTTCCCTTAGCATAGCTTTTGCTATGAAGAATACTTTTAGAATACTCCTACGTTTTTCATTATTCAAAATTCTGCCACCAGAGGACGTCAGTGTATATTCCTATTTGAAAGATTTAAGTCGATTCTAAGAATCTCGCGGAAAAGTTCTTTAAACAATTCATTTTTAATAGCATTTTGAACACATTTTCTTCTTTAAGTAACACAAATAGGAGGAAATTATTATCATGTTTCCTTCTATATATCTTCTCCTAACTGTCTGATTTCAAAAACCCTTTGTCTATAATATCTTCTCTCGCTATGAGAAAATTTCTGTGCACAATTTGCTAATTTTCGTATCATACTTTTCAGGAGCCAGTGGGTGTAAGTAGCTGTTCTTATTTCTGGATATTTTATTGATTGCGATCTGGTTGATTTTTATAACTGGTTCCATTGACAATAGATAACCCTGCTTTCATTACGCATCTTAAATTTTGCGCCGTTTTTTACTAGGCGGCATAAGTGTCTCTTCCTTTTTACTGAACTTTTAGGGCCTAATGGAAAACGTTCGTGACTACCACGGAGAAACTTCAGGTTCAATCCCAGGCAGGTACGAACGCCCGAATCACTGAATATCCGCCATGCGTCGGATGGGTACGTTAAGCGGTCGGGCCCCGGATACTAGCCCCCCGGTAATAAATAAGGGCGTCTTCCTCTTACCTCGCTGCCATGTCACTTTCCTATCGGGCACTCTATCCAAAATCTTTTAGCTTCCTATTTCTAAGGATCATTTAAGACTTGGGGTCAGACACTCCCTTCCTAAAATCCTCTACATATGATCTGATCTGAATTATTAGGTGCTCTACAAATCTGCTTTGAAATACATATGCCAGATGCTAGCTACCAGCCAGCGCAGGCTCGAATGTTGTTCTTATAATAATTATCTGGAGAGTTACAACTTGGTGAAGATCACGTTCATTTAATGTACACTCTAAGTTATTCCAAGAGTACATTATACGGAACACACAGCGGAATAAAAACACACATTCACTGCGAAACACATATTCGAATCTCTAGCAAAAACGAACTCAACTTCTTTATTTACATCGTAAAAGTAAAATACAATAAAAGTAATGCCAACCACAATAAAATAAATAATTTACAAATATATAAATTAGTCTTGACTTGACAATAATTTTCGTGTCGGAAATATTTAAAAGACGTGCTCACTGCAATCGAAAATTCGTGTCATATTTTTGTCTTATACACGGTCGAATAACATGATTAAGACCACCAGCTAATATCCAGAGTAACGGTCGTGTGCAGCGCGGACAACAGCTAGACGGGCTGGAAGTGACTCAGTAAGGTGCTGAAAGGTGTTCACAGGTATGTGGAACCATGCTTGCTTCAGCGTGCGCGGTGTAGGATCCACAGAGCGAACAGCACGATCGAGGTGGTCCAACAGATGCTCAATTAGGTTAAGTCTGGCGTATTGGGGGGGGGGGGGCAGGGAAGTAGTTTGTAGTCTTCATCGTGCTCTTCCAAGCACTATCGGACATCTCTAGTTGTGTGACACGTCGCATTGTCGTTCTGGAAGACCCCATCAACCCCAGGGAAGACAATCAGCATGTATGGGTGTACGTGGTCTGCAAGGATGATGGATTCATAGCGAATTCCGTCCATAGTACCTTCCACAAATATGAGTGGACCAAGAGAATGCTACGAAAACCTACCCCAGATCATAACGCTGCCCCCACCAGCTTGTATTCTTCCAGAAATGGTTGAAGAGTGTTGGTTCTCCGATGTTCTCGCCTTATACGCAAAGGTCCAACCGTTCGATGAAGCAGAAAACGTGACTCATCGGAGAAGGCAATCCTTAAGCCAATCAGCGGAGTTCTAATTCCGATACTGCCGTGCAAATGTAAGCCTTTTCTGCCGATGCACCTTCGTTAGCATAAGTGCAGTGACCATCCGTCTGCATCGGAGCCCCATACACAGCAGGGCTCGCTGAACTGTGGTTTTAGACACACTTTCGGTAGCCCCCTGGTTCAGTCGGCCAGTGAGTTGCTCCACAGTAGCGTGTCGATCGGCCTCCACGCAAATTTGCAGCCGACGTTAACCTGTCATATCAATGGCAAATGGTGCTCCGCAGTTTCCACATCGCTTATTCGCAAAGGTGCCATTTCTCCAATCACGATGCACTTTAACGTCAGCAGCACGCGAACAGTTCACGAACTGCGCGGTTTCAGAATTACTGCAACCCTTGGCTGGAAAGCCGATAATTATCCCTTTTTGCAAATCTGATAATCCATGACAGCAACGAGTGATATGTTTTCGAGATGCCTACAGCACATCTTATTACCCTCCAAACCAGTTCACGACATGTGCCTTCTTTCATTGCTAGGCGCAGTTGACGTCAAAAAGTAGGAAGTGGTCACAAAAATGTGACTCGACAGGGTATATTGTCTGTTAATTACCCACACAGACCAAACACATCTACTAGACGTCCATTTTACGTTCACCACGTTACGTGTGGAACTTTAATGGACATGGCAGTCCAGATTACGTTTACTAGACGTAATCTGGAGAACCAATGGCTGTCAAATGTCTTACCAGATTACGTTTAATCAACGTAATCTGGATGTTACATATAGACGCTAAATGGACTTTAAATGAACGTGAGTCTAGATACGTAAAAAAAAAAAAAAAAAGGAAAAAAATTAAGTGGCGAGCATTCACAGGAAATTCCTCCGTACCAGTCTGACACAATGAAAACTTCCTCACTCTCTCCAGCGGGATTCGAACCAGCGACCTTGCGACTGTGTCACCACGGAGCCATTAATTCCTGTTAACACCGCTCACGTGCAAGTTATAACACTAATTTCACGATGCTTATTTTTTTTTTTTATTGGAGGTTTAACGACCGCCGTGAGCAACAAAATGGGCTATAAGCAGTCGCCCGTCCCTAATTTAGGGTCACTGGTTCCAGGGAAGGGAGAGAACCAGTGCCGTAAGACAAACACAACATCCATGCCGCACCGGGATTCGAACCCGGACCCCGTTCGGACGAATGATCAGAGGCCATCGCTTAGACCACTGCGCCACCGGGGCGGCATGCTTATTTATTTAGTTATTTAGTTGTTATTAATGTTTGTGAGTTAGTCATTTTATTTTCTGTTGGGCCTTATTATTTTTCTGAATACGTTTGTAATAATTTTATTTTTTTCTGTAGCACGGTGATTTTTTCTTTTCGAAATAACAGAATGCGTTATTGGACTCGAGATCGATTTTTTTACACTGACAATGACTTCCATTATCTTTAAGGAAAGGGCGAATGCACTGCTTTATAATATTTCATAAAAGCCTTTAGTATGAAATTTGCTCTTCATAGCTATAATAACTTTTGTCTTAAAGGGACCTCAGACATACATACACATTTTTTACGTTATATGGATACGGAAAAAGTGATAATAGAATTTTCCGTTAATATATGAAAAGATTTGCTGAAAAATTTCTGAAATTTCAGAATTGTCCGTGAACACATATTAGTCACGCCACTTTTCCGTAAATATAAGAAAGGAATTGCACAAAGTTTTCTGAAAATTTAGAATTTTCTTGGCTAGAAATTCAGCCCCCCCCCTACTCATTTCACGGAAAAGGTTGCATCAAAAATATGCATCGTTAATTTAAGAAAGGAATCACAAAAAATGGTTCGTGAATTTCAGAAATTTTTTTCAATATACATACATGAGTATTAAAAAATCTTGATATTTATAAATTACACCACCAACCCACACAGCACAATCACATCTACTAGACACTATACGTCCATTTTACGTTCACCACGTTACGTATGGAAATTTCATGGACATCCATCAAAGTCCAGATTGCATCTATTATACGTAATCGGGAGAACCAATGGCTGTCCAGTGTCTTACCAGATTACGTTTAATCTACGTAATCTGAATGTTACGAATATACGCTAAATGAATCACCTTATAATGTATGAAATTCTTATAAGATTTGAATTCGTTAGGAGTCTATAATCAGAGCACTTGGCAGGTTGTACAGAACTGCTTCCTGCCAACTTTAAACACGACCACAAATAGACTTAGAAAAACAAAAAATAAACAACAACAAAAAAGAGAACACAACTGGCTTAGTGCTAATAAGTGAACAACTTCAAACTATCATTAACTTCAAACTTCTATTCCGCTTGGCTCAATGGTCTCGTACTTTATTCGTATTTAAGGTGCGCATAAGCTAATAGCTCCACAATTCTCCCCACAAAGGACGTCCATTAAATGTCTTGTGAATGACATCCAGTGGATGTCCAAATGTGGTAGCTCTAGAATTCGTCCATTATAAGGACATCCACTGGACATCTACACGTGATGCCTAATGGATTTTTATACATAGACGTCCACTGGACGTCTATATTTTATCCATGACGTCTACTGCACCAGGTGGATGTAATATAGACGTGCACTAGGCGTCGCCGGTTGTGTCGGTATGTACAAGGATCATTTCACATATACCGTATTTTTGCGCGTATAGTCGACGGACTAACTGTGAATTTTCCAAGCGTAAGAGGCAGGTGCGGGCTAAATGAGATTGCGGGCTATCTGTTTCTCTTTTTTTTTTTTTTTTCTGTTTTTGTGGAAATACTGTATCATTAAGAAAAAAAAAGGGCCTGCCATTTGTAATGTATGGTCCCCATCTCCCCCCTCCCACACACACACACTAACCACCTCCTCAGCATACCAGTACATGTTTGACACCCTGCTTCAGGGAATTAAGATTAGGAGTTTCACCCCCTATGTCCCTGACATTCATGATGAGTGGGATCTTCTAAGTCTTTTGTTGAAATGCAAGATTTCTAGCCAATTTGCCAAAGGATTAAAGGAATCAAAATTGCCGCCCCGGTGGCGCAGTGGTCTAAGCGATGGCCTCTGATCATTCGTCCGAACGGGGTCCGGGTTCGAATAACAGTGAGGCATGGATATTGTGGTTGTCTTTCGGCACTAGCTCTCTCCCTTCCCTGGAACCAGTGACCCTAAATTAGGGACGGGCGACTGCTTATAGCCCATTGAGTTGCTCACGGTGGTCGTTAAACCTCTAATAAAAAAAAAATCAAAATGAAAGAAAACGGACGTATTTCCTAGGTTGGGCGTATCTCTCTTTGTGAAAGCCGCGGTTGGCCTAGCGGTTAACGTTCGTGACTGCCACGGAGAAGACCTAGGGTTCGATCCCAGGCAGGTACGAATGCTCGAATCACTAAATATCCGCCGTGCGTCGGATGGGCACATTAAGCAGTCGGACACCGGGTACTGGCCCACCGGTAATAAATAAGGGCGTCTTACTCCCCCTTTTTACCTCGTTTCCGTGTCACTTTCCTGTCGGGCACTCTAGTCCAAATCTCCTAGCTTCCTATTTCTAAGGGTTGTTTAAGACCTGAGGTCAGACACTCTCTTCCTAAAATCCTCTACATATGATCTGATCTGAATCTCTTTGTGAAACAGGGAGAGATGCCGTAAGCATTAAGACCGACCTTATTCTGTTATTCACCTGTGTTCAGTTGGCTACTGTATATCTCTCGGTTCACAGGTATCTTACTTTGGCTCCCAGCAGAAAACGTTTTGCTGCGGAATTCAAGCTTAAAGCGTGCGAGTACGCTTCGAAAAACGGAAATAGATCAGCATAACGTGAGTTTTGAGTTGATGAGAAATCTATGCGAAACTGGAGAGACCAGACGGATTTGCTCAAGCAAATGCCGCGCGATAAGCATGCCGATCGTAAGGGTAAAGTAATGCATCCAATGATGGAAGAAAATTTGAAAAAAGTGGATTACAGATTAAAGTGACGCTGGACGTGCAGTTTCAGCGATGTTAATAAGACTGAAAGCAAAAACAATGTGCAGAGAACTTAGCATCAATGATTTTAAAGGGAGTCCCAATTGGTGTTTGAAGTTTATGCAAAGGCACTAATTCTCAATTCAAGCCGCAACCACATGGGGCAACAACTATCTGCCAACTGGAAGAAAAAAATTATTTCTTTCAGAAACTTTGCGGCGAATTAAATTGCTACAATGAATCTAACTGAGGACGATGTTGCAAATATGGATGAACTTCCCCAGACTTTCGATGCACCACAATGTAGAACTCTGAATGTATCCAATACGGGAAATGAAAAGCTGCGATTTACCGTAGTTCTTGGTTGCACGAAAAATTGTGGGAAGATAAAGCCGATGGTCATCTTCAAACGAAAATCGGCTATACAGGAAAAGCTTAATTCAGGTATCTACCCTGGCGGAAAGTGAAAAAAGATCACCAAGAAGTAATTGGCGGACGATCATGAAATTTACATGTGTTAATTGGGTCGAGTTTACGTAGGTGTGATCTGAATTTCGAGACCAACCGGGGAGCGCTTACGCCACAGCACGGCATAATATGCAAATTATCGTTGGTGGTATTTAAGGAGTACGGCGAAGTGAATGTAATCGGTCGTCGGCGTACGGACACGTGCGAAGACGCTGAAGAAGCTGCAATGCCTGGACATGGAAGACGTGTACGATTTCAGCAAATATCGGACTTTGAGAGAGGTCGTCTAGTCGGATTCCGGGAGGCCGGGTGGTCGCATCGTCGTATTGCGGAGCGAATTGGACGGGAAGTATCGGTGGTGGTACGATGGAAACGTAGATGGTCCGAGGAACATTCCCACTCGAGAAGACGTGGAGCCTGGAGTCACAGACGGACTGATGAGCGGACCGATCGACGCATAAGAAGAGCGGCGGTGTCAAGCAGAACATCCACTGCGACGCAAATCCAAGCTGCCGTTGCACCTGAGGTGACTGTGTGAACAATCCGCAACCGTCTGCTGGATGCAGGACTACGTTCACGTGTGCCTCTGGCATGTGTACCTCTGACTCCAGCCCACTGCCAGGAACGGCTGCAGTGGTGCCGCCAACGTCTGCACTGGAAAACGCAATGGCGATCTGTCATGTTCAGGGATGAAATCAGATTCTGCTTGGGAGCCTCCGATGGCCGTATCGGAGGCTCCCAAGCAGAATCTGATCGCAGACCCACAGGGGAGCGTCTCCACCCTTCGTGATCGCAGACGCACAGGGGAGCGTCTCCACCCTTCTTGCATCCGCCAGCAACACACAAGTACTACACCTGGTCTCCTGGTGTGGAGAGCGATCAGCTATCGTTGCCGTACACAACTAGTGTGTGTTCTGGGTACGTTAAACAGCACCTCCTACATAAACAACATCATTCAGCCCGTTGTTGTGCCATTTGTAAGGTCGGTCCATCGTGGTGTTTTCCAGCAAGATAACGCACGCCCACACACGGCATGTGCAACGCAACATGCAGTTCAGGATGTGACACAACTTATATGGCCTGCACGTTCTCCGGATTTGTCCCCCATTGAGCACGTGTGGGATTTTATGGGACAACGACTTATCCGGTCTCCACGGCCAGCCGCGACCACCCCCGATTTACGCGTCCAGGTTGAGGATGCTTGGAACTCAATACCCCAAATTTATATCCAACATCTGTACGACAGACTCCATGCCAGAATTGCACAGTGTGACGCAGTTCATGGCGGTTCAACCTCGTACTAACCATGTTACATGGAATTGTTATTTTTCAGTTTACCAGCAAATACAGCTGTATTTTGCCATAATGTTTTGATCACGTTATCCTCTGTATTCCGTTATTATGCTGTATAAATGTCGTTGGTTTCAGACGTCTTCTTCTTTGGTGCTCTTTTTTCACTTTCCGGCAGTGTATGTTAGGCACAATGAGAAAGGGTGGATGAATGAAGAGGAGATGAAAAATTAAGTAGAGCACTGCTGGAGAGCTTGACAAGGAGCTTTTTTCCTTCCAAAATCCCTTCTGATATTATACAGCATGTCGGCCCATTTAAAGGATAGCATCAAGACGTCTTTAAAGAAGATAAGCACTGAAATCGCAGTTATCCCCGGAGGACTCACAAAACTTTTGCAGCCATTGGACATCAGTGTGAACCGTAGTTTTAAGGCGGCCGTTAGATTAAAATGGGAAGAATGGATGCGTGACAGACTTCATTCCTGTACACCAAGTGGTCGCTGGCAAAGGGCGACATATTACGATGCGTGCAACTGGGTTGCGGATGCCTGGAATTCTGTCCCTACATCTGTCATCCAGAATGGATTCCTGCGGGCCTTTAAAAGCGCCGCTGAAAGCCACAATGGAATTTCAGCCCAAGCCAAAGAACAGTATGATGATGAAATTGATGGCGGGAACCCTTGGCTGAGCATTACAATCTTTTTCACTGTGACAGCGATACGGAAATCGACGATTAAGTATCTCTCTCTCTCCTTTTTTTTTTTTTTTTTTTTTTTTTTTTTTTTGCTGTCAGACAATTCACTAATTGTTGAAAAAATATTTATTTATTGTTTTGTACATATTACAATTCACTAATTGAAAAAATATCTATTTATTGTTTTGTACATATTAAATTTGTAATTTGAAACTTTATGCTGTTTTATTGGCTAAATTCTAAAGACAAATACTGTACCGTATATCTTGCCAAATTCTTTGCCAGTACGCAGCATTTTTACCAGCATTTAAGGATTAAAGTTTAGTGAAATGGAAAAGAAAAACTGGTAAGCCACACATTTAAGTTACTTTTTTTGTTTAAAGTTTGGAAGTGCGAACTATCTGGGAAATTTTGTCGTTTTCAGTACGTACTTTTTTCCTTGCGGATTATCTGCGGGGCGGACTATACGCACAGAAATACGGTATCCTTGGTATACCCTAAAATATATTGTTTACGTGAACTAGTAGTATTTTTACCAGCATTTAAGGATTAAAGTTTGGTGAAATGGAAGAGAAAAACTGGTAAGTCACACATTTAAGTTACTTTTTTCGTTTAAAGTTTGGAAGTGCGGACTATCTGGAAAATTTTGTCGTTTTCAGTACGTACTTTTTTCATTGCGGATTATCTGCAAGGCGGACTATACGCACAGAAATACGGTATCCTTGGTATACCCTAAAATATATTGTTTACGTGAACTAGTAGTATTTTTTACCAGCATTTAAGGATTAAAGTTTGGTGAAATGGAAGAGAAAAACTGGTAAGCCACACATTTAAGTTACTTTTTTTGTTTAAAGTTTGGAAGTGAGAACTATCTGGGAAATTTTGTCGTTTTCAGTACGTACTTTTCTCCTTACGGATTATCTGCGGGGCGGACTATACGCACAGAAATACGGTATCCTTGGTATACCCTAAAATATATTGTTTACGTGAACTAGTAGTAATTTCTTACTTAGTGTGGTATATGAGTCGCAGTTGTATACTAAATATACAACGATCAGCCAAAACATTAAAACCACCTGTGACGTGCCTGTCCCGCAGGACGCACACGACAGCGAGAACGAACGTCTGCGTAGCTCAGTTGGTAGGAGGACTTGTTCTGGAATAAGTGGACTCGGGTTCAATTCCTGGCCTGGATCAAAAATGACGGAGAAATTTACTTCGTTATAATGGCGCCCGAACTTCCCGGATGACCCGGCCGTTAATGATCTCGGAATGGTGTGATGATCTTTCCACACCGCGAGACAAGAAAAATAAGAGAATCCCTTCTTCATCGCTTCGAAAAATAAATGTGTGTGACGTTGCATTCCACACACCAGATTGACTGGGAGTTCTCAAGTGCACGTTCTTCAGCAGATGACTGCCTACGACGATTCATTGTCACTGATGACCCGTGAGCCATGCCCCCGGCCCTTTTTCGGGGGGGGAGATGTGACGTGACTGTCCAGCAGGACGCACACGACATAAAGGCAGATAGCAGCGAGAACGAACGTCTGCGTAGCTCAGTTGGTAGAGCGACTTTTTCCGGAATAAGTGGACTCTGGTTCGATCCCCGGCGTGGACCAAAAATGACGGAGAAATTTACTTCGTTACACACCAACCTAACATGATGTAGGTCCAACAGCGAAAAATTCCTCTAAAGCGTCCGGGTAAATTTGTTTTGCCCTAACCCGATTCAGCGCGGTGCAGTTTTTACTAATTAACTTTGCTTCCCGTGGAGGGGGAGAGCGATGGTCCAAAGAATATTTAATTTTCGTATTTTTCGGAAATTATCCATTCCGGGGGTATACAGTTATCATAGCTGAATTGTCTTCCACTTGCTGTGCATTTTTCATTTTTCATTTTACTGTTAGGACCAACCGCTACTGTCGGACATCCTTCATGAAACATCCTGTGTGTGTGTGTGTGTGTGTGTGTGTGTGTGTGTGTGTGTGTGTGTGTGTGTGTAAAACATCGTGCCATATATTCAATACATACGTCAAATAGGTGTTTTATACGCTCGTACAAATGATCTACTGGGCCACATATTCAGTAAGTAATAATAGTGGCCAGGTTTTACAAATGCTACGACAAAACAGTTCTTTTCCAGATTTTTCTCAACAGTACTGACCATAATCCTGTCATAGGTATGTGATCAGCACTTTCTTGTTGTCCTTTATTTTCTGCCTCATGATTCAAGGCATGGTGGGGAAGTGCTAGTCGCCTTGATATGGATATCATGACAGGAACATGGGATTCAAATAGTTTCCCTCTCCTTCCTTATACACATACCGGGCAGTGGATTTGAAACTTTGATTCAATACGAGGTCCGACCTCTTTTTGTCCGAATCACAGGATGTGTGCGGTTTGTCATAGATCCCACAAGGTGTTGGAGAGCAACTACGTCTACAGCATACCAGGCTTTAACCTGGCAGTCCTTTAAATGGCTCATATATGACGGACGAGGACTTTGCTCTCGGATCTGTTTTTTAACATGTTCCATACATTATCATGGGGTTCAGATATGAGCTTTATGGCGGCCATGGTGGATGGCAGATGCTGCTGCCATGCCCGTTTAACCACTGCTGAACGTGATGTACAGGAGAATTGTCGTCCATGAGACAGCCGCCACAAGCTAGATAAGAAGTCAACTTTACAGAATGGACTTGCCCGGAAACAATGCTTAAATAACCTTGGAGGACACCCGACAATTCAGAGAAATTATGGGATTCGTTTGTTCCCAATAGAAGGTTGCCCACGCCATAAAAACATCTCCAAAACCTTAAACTATGTGTACAAGGCGAGATGAACCCATTGCTTCATGGGGCTGCCGCCAAACTATCTGCCTACCGTCGGTATAGAACAAGGTGTATCGCGACTCGTCGGACCACATGACATTTTCCCCGTCTTCCAGTGTCGAGTCACATGTTCCTGATGCTACTGCAGATGAAATTTCTGGCTCTTCGGAGAAATTATTTGTTTCCGTATTGGCATGTGACTGCCAATGCCAATCCTTTTCAATTCCCTACACGTATTTTTCTGAAATACAGGTTGGGGACAGTTTTCATTGAATGCTTCAATCAGTTGCAGCACACAGAAAATTCCTGTTTCTCCGTACAAGCCTACTCAGACGACAGCGATCTCGTTCTTGACAGATTGTCGTCGGGCCACAATTACGCATGTTAGTCAAGAAATGTGAATGATTTTTCCGCTCTTTTAAAAACTGTGAATATCATACTTTTTGAGAAAACACTCAGCTCTACTGCTTCCAAAATTGTCGCTCACGCCAGGCTGGGACACAAATATTGAACCTCGAAATATCCTTTGTTCTTTCCACTGTGATCAGCACTACTGACAATTACTGACGAGCAGTAGAGTTAAATATTTGCCTAAATTACGTGGTGAAGCGCGTGACCACGTATTTTGCATATATGCTACGTAAATGGTGTTTATGTTCATCTGCATAAAGGTTTTTAATTCACTGGCCGATGGGTGTAGGTTCGTGAGCAATGTTATAGCTATTTAGAATAGAATCAATCAGAAAGGATAGTGTTAATAATGAATCTAAATGATCACTTGGAATTAGTAGCAATGGGGACAACAACGCTTTGAGATTCATAGGTTCACTAGTTCCAGTCACGTTTGGCCTACTTCTAGTTCCAGTCACGTTTAGCCTACTTCTAGTTCCAGTCACGTTTGGCCTACTTCTAGTTCCAGTCACGTTTGGCCTACTTCTATTTCTAGTCACGTTTGGCCTACTCTTAGTTTATTTCAGCCCATTTTGCTAACCCCGAATAAATTCGTTCTAGACGTTAAACGGTTATTGCTCTATATTCCTCTGTACTGCAAACTACACTATATTGACAAAGGTCACCGGACACCTAGAAGAGAACCACAGCGTAGCATTTATTTACATACATTAGTACGGTGTCGGTCCATATTTGGCCTTAATCTATGCACTGACCCTTCGAGATATGCTTTCGACAAGGTTTTGGAACACAGCGATAGGTATGCGCTTCCACTCAGTGCATAATGCTGCCGCTAACTGTATATTAGTAGTAGGCCGTGGTTCCAAACTTCTTATGCGGCGCTCTAATTCATCCCACAGGTGCTCTATGGGATTAAGATTAGGGCTCGGTGCTGGCCAGTCCACACACGATACGGAAGTATTGTGAAACCACGCCGTAACAGTCCTTGCTTTATGGCTCGGTGCATTATCCTGCTGGTACCAACAAGGCTTGGTTCCACAGTATTTCAACAGAGTTGGTAGGACATAATTGTCCAGAATATCGAGGTAGACGTGCTGGTTAACCGGTTTGTCCACGATAACCAATGGGCAGGGACCATACCACAAAAAACACCCCCACACGAGTAAACTGCCAGCTCCAAACGTGGCTACCGCATACCCACACACGGCCATCAGACTTACACACGGCCATCAGTTCCATAGTATTGCCACAGAGTTTATAATTGTCCAGAATATCGAGGTAGACGTGCTGGTTGACAGGTTTGCCCACGGTAACCAATGGGCCGGGACCATACCATGAAAAATACCCCCACACGCGTATATTGCCAGCTCCAAACTTGGCCGTAGGAAAAATACACTGTATTAAATAGCGTTCCCCCGGCTGCCACCATACTCACACACGGCCATCAGACTGATGGGTCATGTATCTGGGTTCATCATTCCATAGGACCCGTTTCCATTGATTTACGGTCCATGCTAAATGTTCGTTACACCATGCTAAACGACGAGTAGCATTCCGAGTGGAGATGAAAGGCTCATGAGCAGCCGCACAATCACGGTAACTCATGGAATGAAGATCTCTGCGAGTGGTGGGTGTATATAACGAGGTTCCACTATTTTTACTCACCTGTACACTGATGTCTTGGGCAGTACTCCGTCGTAGGTTCTCCTGAGTATTAACAAATTTTATTGAACTCTTAGGCATAAAAGAAAACAGGCGTACCACAAAGTGGGAAAAACAATAATTAAACAATGAATGAAAGTAATGACAATATCAACAGATGAATGCGGCTACGCCGGTCAAAATAATATGAACAATGCTAAAACTCGCAACAAGGTGGTAAAATACACAATACACAGAGACAGCAAAGTACACGAAAGCAATTACAATTGGCACTGGCAATAGCCAGGAGTAGTCGAGAAACACATAACAACAGAAACGGACATCCAACACTGCACTCTATTAACAATCAGGAAAACCAGAAATAGAAACGATAAATACAGTAAGCACTGTACACCAACAGCGGGCAACAATCCCGGGTAAATTCGCATTAATACCACTCCAGTGAGTGATTCTGAAATCAAGATCAAGGCGTGCCACACTGAGCGACGCTAAACAATGAGAAAACAGATCTACAAGCGAACGGGCAGCACCACTCAAGAACATAGAGGGGAAAACATAAAGGTACAACATAGCATCACGCACAATTCATAAATTGGTACAAATAAATAGGAGCCCAATGACACCGACTCGAACAGTAATCGCACGAGGTTGGAAGAAACAATACAAAAAGCCAAAAACGCAAGTGCAAAACCCCCGGAGCACATCGGGGATACATAACAAACAAGAATTACAAATAGCACGGTGCACTGAGAACAGGGAAAATACGCGTGAGATATAGTTGATAATGACAGCAAGCACAGTACCAGAGAATTAATGCACATTACTGTAAGTTACATTATACGCACTACAGGTGAATGGCAAGCGCCAACTAAAGAAAAACAGAACAATAAAATTGCTACTCACACTTAATGGGAAGCGCAATTCACAAAGATCAACATTGATACAAAATGTATAGTGTCCCTGGACTCAACCGAGGACCAAGAAATCACAAAGCAACTGGTACCAACAGAAATGCTGAAGAAAACGTAAAATATACATACAAGAAAAATAAAAAAGCTGAATATATTCATTAAACGCAGTATCAAGCACGAGGCATAACCAACACGGTACACGTAAGCAATGTAGCAGGAATAAAACCTTGTAAGCGAGTGCGAAAAGTAGAAACACAGCGCTCGCGGGAACCGGCGAAAACATAAGGAAAAATTGTGTAAAATAATACAGCATTTACAGGTCAATGAGCTGTCACCAACTGAAACAAATCGAAGAACGTGAAATAGTATGCGGCAGGGTGACGTTTACATAACACAAAGACATCAGGGGAACAAGAGTCCAATAACGTGGGACTCGAACATAAACCCTGACACCACTCAAACCTAGTGATAAGCTCAATTCACGAAAATCAACATTGTTATAAAAGTTAATGACCCAGGACTCAACCGAGGACCAAAGAATCACAGATGAACAAGTACCAACAGAAATGCTGAAGAAAGTACACCGTATACATACAAGAAAACAGAAAACGCTATACATACTCAATAAACACAATAACAAGAACAAGGCATAAACAACACGGTGCACATTATTAGCTTATCCGTGATGAACACCGCAAGCGAGTGCGAAAAGTAGAAAAGTAGAAGCACAACGCTCGCGTGAACCGGCGGAAGCATGAGAAAGAAAATCGTAGAAAACGATACAGTATTGACAGGTCAATGAGCTTTCACTAACTCAAACAGAACAAAGAGCGTGAAAAGTGTGCAGCGAGGTCACGTTTACATAACACAAATACAACAGGGGAACGAGAGTCCGGGAAGTTCGGACTTGAACATAAACCCTGTGATAAGCCGAACAATACATGACTGGGAAGAATAACAAGGAATAAGCTTATTGGGTACACAGTGAAACAGAACATTCGAGTGAGAAGTACGAACCAGTATACGCTGTTCCCCATTGCATAACACTACATAATACACAGTACAACGGTCCAGTGAACAGGAAGGATATAAAACTTCAGTATGAATATACACAATGAGAAGGCTATATAAATTACAAGCATAGAGAACAGAACTTCGCTGTCTCAGATAACAGTAGCGAAAAAGATGCAATGGACGAACAATTTACAATAAACAGGGTGCATGACCATCCAAGGTGCAAAAGAAAGTGACAATGTCAGAAATTATGTACAATGAAGATAGATTACAACAGCATACAATTACAGGCAACCAACACTACGCCTATTGACAGCAATAAGGTGACCTTAAGGAGATGTGGTACATATATATCATAAAACACCAGGAAGAAAGTGATAAAAGGGGCACATGCAGCTTGGACCCGGATACAAACCTGTACCCAAACAAAAGGAAACGAGCCACATGAGTTAGCAATTCTCAAATCCTATGCCAAGGAAGGCTCACCACGGTGGACAACAACATACTCCGCCATATGAGACAACACATGCTAAGAAATGCAGATCCAACAAAATATAATTACAAATATGCACTGTGTCCCAAAATGCACATGGAAAAGTAAGAGGAGAAAGCACAACGCAATTAACACGAAAGAAACAGCGTCGACTCGTCAACTCGGAACCACCCGGTTTCCTGCGCACAGGGAGACCGGAAGGAAGCCAGAGATTGGGGGTGGACGCTGCAAAGTACTCCAGCCGGAGACGAGCCAAGATGCGATTCCGAAAAATCTTCCGCAGATCTGCACCTGCAGAAAGGATGCTAGGTGTGGCAGAACGTGTTCGTATAGAAAGGCGGTAAAGATGAATAACATGCTTCACAAGGACGAATAGGTAGGCAGAAGCATCCGAAAGTTTAGTTGGAGGATGCTTAATGAGAAATAGCCATGGATATGCTCGGAAAGGAAGATACCTGGAACAAATAATGCCAGCAAGACGAAAAGCAGTATGAAGCAGCGGTAACAGAATGGAACAGTGACGATAAACGTGTAGAACATCGCCTTCAGAACCACAAAAATACAGAGTGAAGAAGAAGAAATAGACATACGAAAGAAAGAGGAAGGAACGGGAAGGCGACGGTGGAGAAACCGCCAGTCAAGGTTAAGCTCCAGAGGGGAGGAGAACGGCGAAAAAGATGCAGACCAGATTGTCAAAGAAAGCGAAGAAGAAACATCCGGGAGAGGGTGGGGAATAGCGAAGGGTGCGCTGAGAAGAGTATAGATCGAACCGGTGGAAAAAGAAGAAATGGTGGCAACAGAGTAACGAAGAGGAAGGAAGAAGGAATAGAGAGGCTAGGACCAGAAAAGGAGATGAGTCCAGAATCAGAAACAAGGGAAGGGAAGAGGGAACAGAGAGTAGAACGAAGGAGATCATAATCTTCCTCCAGTAGGGGAGTAGAAGCGTGGAGGAGAGAGCAAAGGGGCTTCCAGGAGAGGTCACCAGTAACTAAAATTTGAACAGTTATGATTCCGGAGCGGACGCAAGGAGGGAAGATGAAGTAGGGTTGATCAGGAGGGTGAATCAGAGACGAAAAGAAAAGTAGTTCGGCAAGAAGATCACGAGTAGTAGAGGGAGTTGCGCGAAGAAGTGGAAGTGAGCCAAAGAACGCCAGAGCTTGAGTAATGAGGGGTGGAAATTGATTAAAATAAGAAGGATAAAAGTCCATCCGAACATATAAGAGAAAAGAAATGGATGGATCTCGGAGAGAGATAAGCATATCAAAAGTAGAGCAGAGTGATGGAGAAGGAGTAATAAGAAGGCGAAGAAATGAAATGATGCGAAAGGCTCGGTAGCAAAGGCATACATCCGGTAGGCGAATTCCTCCCAGGGAGGCTGGAAGATTGAGAGTCGTAGCAGCAACCCAATGCTTCGCTGACCAAATCACGGAAGTAAAGATGCTGTTGATAGTAGAGAGACAAGCCTAGGTAAACACCGATGTGTTCCAAAAAACAAGCATTAGGATAGAAGGTATCGCTGGACAATTTGCGCTCTCTGAATGTAAGATGTGATAGAATGCGTTAATCGCCAAAACGCAGCTGAACGTTGTAATCTAGGAAGGAGACCATTCCAGGTAATAATTCCAGCAGTGAATGGATGTCCAATCTGGGCGCCAAGAAATTTCTGTGTCGAGGAGGACTACACCACACCCCATGGGGCATCGGTGCGGCCCATCCAAGACCCACACCACAACCCGGTGCTCTTGAGCACGTTCAATAGGGTGGAGCGAAAAACACTTTTTGTTTAAATTTGAAAAGTCCCCATGTGCAATAGTTGCGATTTTATTACTGAAATGACCCCCGAAATATGGATGACATTATTTGATATCTTAGGCTGCCCCAAGAACGTTGAAGTTTTAAAGTTATAGGGAAAAATGGTTTAAAAACACCCGCTTTCGCCATTTTGTAAATATAAAAAAATACTGTATCACCATGTTATTTAATATCACCTTTGAGTGTATATACACGGATAAAAATTCAGCAGACGTGAATTAATTTCTTAGGCTTCCCCAAAGAGCTCAAGATTTGTCATATTTCTCCAAAAATGGCATAAGTTATGTAAATATGATAGACACCAGCCTTACCTAGTAGCATAACTTGAGGATTGAGTTTATTTCACTTGGAAATCAGACTTTTCTTCAAAACTTGGCATCAGCTTCCTATCCAAAATTTTTGCTCTGATGAATCCATCTCTTGCAAGAAGGCCGCACACATAAGCAGAAGAATCTGTTACAATCTTAACATCTTCTCTACTGCCTGAGAATGGCAGGGTATTTTTCTAAATTCGTGGCAATAACTTGGATATTTATCCGACTGTAATAATTCCAGAAGCTCATCGTCTTTCCATTTCCGTGTGATGGGAGGCTCAGTCACATTACACTCTTGCCAGTCGATTAGTTGGATGTAATCATTGCTCTGGAAGTTCAGCTTAGGAATCCGAAACTTCCTAATGGTAGTTGTTTGTTCGGAAGATTTCCTGTCCTTCATGATACGTCGATCAGCAAGCTCACGGTCATACCTTCTGTCGTCAAACAACATTGCAGCAAGCAAGTTTTCTGCATGGGCAAAATACGCGTTGTCTTGGACGACTCTTTTTACAATATCCTTTAAATTATTTGGAAGATACTGAAACCTAGATATGAAAAGCTGCAAATTTCTTGGACCATCTTTACAGGCACCGTTACATTTGATCGTGGACCACGATGGTGCATATACTTTCATTATGAAGGTGGCTAATAAGACAAGTTGTGGTGTTGGATCACTAGTTCCAACATACAAAGGCAGAATGCGATTTGCGAGGGTCAGCCAACGGGAATGTGCAAGTGCTCTAAGATCCCGATTTGCCAGATCTTGTGGGCAACCACCTGCAGAGACTGCCTTACAAATTTCCCACAAATAAAGTTGATCCGAGTTAAGATCTCCATAGTTAATGTCGGACTGAAGCGAAAATTCAATTTTCTGGAAATTAACGATAGGAAGGTTTGCGCACGTCTTCAGGCGCTTTTCAATCAATCCACTAAATCCTCTTGGAACTGATGTTTTCTCATCAAGTGCTTCAGTGAGGTGGCGTAAAGGCAGTTCATTAAAATGAAGTTGACATATAATCCAGTCTACGGGAGAATTGAGATTCTCTTCAAAGCGCCTAATTACACCTGCATTTGTGCCGGTATTAGTCACTTCCTCGTCACTTACAATAAAGACTAACTCCGACAAGTCAAATGCTTTCTGGTTCAATAAGCTGAAGATACCGTCGGGAATGTCCCTTGCACTCTTGCTCTTCGGTGCAAAATGTCCCAAATAGACTGAACCCGGTTCTTCAAGTGTAATATGCTCCTCCCATTCGTTTCACTTGTGCCACTTGTCATCATCTGTCTGTGTATTCGTAAGAGTTTCATCCCTTCTTCCGTCCAAAAATAAAGCTACAATCTTGCGACCAGTCAAGTTTACCTCATCTTGAATTGTTTGACGGGTCTTTTTCCTTTCTCGCCGTACTTTATGCCGGTCAATAACAGATACATTACATTCTTTCGAATGAACCGGTTCACTTACATCATGA
The DNA here is from genome assembly GCA_039090855.1 of Macrothele yani. Taxonomy (NCBI): domain Eukaryota; kingdom Metazoa; phylum Arthropoda; class Arachnida; order Araneae; family Macrothelidae; genus Macrothele; species Macrothele yani. The sequence goes on from CM077011.1 coordinate 100,224,149, forward strand.
AGCAACGTCGACGCAAGATCAGCTGCCGCTCGGTCGCTGATGCCTCGCCTATCGCACTTTCTAGAAATTGCAGACAGTGTCATCTGACGCCTAGGTTTCGAAAAACGACGTGGAGTGTAATCGTAATCTTTCTCCGAGGCCAACAAATGACTAGGACCCGGCTCGTCTGGTTTTCCTGCAGAATTAGTATTTTTATCCTCTTCTGAAGGATCATCCTCGACTCGCAGGGCCGATTTCAGCGATGCTGTTTTCTGTAATTTCCTACGGACATGCTCTTCCCTATCGTTCTTTCGAGCTGATCTTTTCTTCATTACACTGGTGGTTTTTGCGTCAAGCCCACCTACTATCATTATTCTGTTTGTTCTCTGGTCCATCAGAAAGTCTCGCTCTTTCACGGGTACGTTTTTGCAGAGCTGCATTTGCCGGTTCTAAAACATTTGCACTTGCATGAGCATATGTCAAAGATACGTTGCAAATATGCACGAAATTGTTCAATCTTCTTTCGGTAGGTTTCATCCATTCTTGCAGCGTGTTTTTTCAGCTTTCGACAGATTTGTGGAGAGATGTCGGAAGATATGCTTTTTTCCATGTACTTAGCACTTTGTCCGTGACAATACTTGCTATTTCTGATGCAACAGGCTCATAATTTGCACCTTCCTGCCTAAAAGTATTCCTCACAAGGTAGTAATGATGCATTACATCTTCGTACGTAGGCAACACATTTTCATGCATCTCCTTATAACTCCAGAGGATAGGGCAATCAGCTTTATTTCTTGTTTCAGCCATCTTAAGTAGTTGGACGACAAAACGAAAATGCCGTTACGATCCAATCAACGTCACTAGGAGTGAAAGAAACTGTTGCATAATTATGACGCAAACCAGCCAACACTCTCTCCCAAACGGACCTGTGCGACTGTGATGAGATAACTCAGCGAGTTCGCAAACAGAGCTCTGCTGTGAGAGAAGGGGTGGGCTGAGATGAAAAAGGTAACAAAAACAAAGCAGAGCGCAAAACAGCAAGCTATATTTCTGAAAATCAACAAGAGGTTTCCAGAAAGTATGAGAGAGGGGAGGGAGATTGTTAACGTTAAGCTCCAATTGGTAACAATAAGGCTGCTGTCGAACTTAATGCTTACGCAACTTATCATGCCATTTTTGGCAAAAATTACATACTTTAAGGGATCTGGGGAAGCCTAAGAAATTAACTCATGTCTGCTGAACTTTTACCCGTGTTTATACACTCAAAGGTGTTATTAAATAACATGGTGACACAGTTTGTTTTTATATTTACAAAATGGAGAAAGCGGGTGTTTTTAAACCATTTTTTCCTATAACTTTCAAACGTCGAGGTTCCTGGGGCAGCCTAAGATATCAAATAATGTCATCCATATTTCGTGGGGTCATTTCAGTAATAAAATCGCAACTATTGCACATGGTGACGTTCCAAATTAAAAAAAAAGTGTTTTTCGCTCCACCCTAACATTCAAGGACGCACCAGAGAGAGCTGGATACTGTTGATACGTGGAAAGTAGTATATCAAACTGTTCATCTGGTCGAAGACAGAAAGTATCGTCATCTGCATAGGCGGAAACAACGAAACGGTGATCCCTGGTGTTAGAAACGGTCAACGGCAATGCAGAAAGAAGAGAGAACGGCTGGTAATCCAGAAAGGTTCAAATGCGAGGGCAAAGAGTTGCTCTGAGAGGAGGCAACCCTGCCGGATTCCTCGTTGGAACGGGATGGGTACCGTCAAAAATGTGGCCACCCGAACATGAAAATGGGCGCCCCGATAAAGACTGAGAAGGAGAGAGACAAAAAAGAGAAAGAAAGTCAAAATGGGTGAGAACAGCAGAGAGATAGTCATGGGAAACGTTATCAAAAGCAGACTGTTGCTCAATGTTAAATAGGGCCAGGGGTTCTGAATGTTTGCGAGCAAGAAAATTGAGATTAAGAAAAAAAGAAATGTTGTTAGCGATAGACTGGCCAGGCACAGTGTATGACTGGTCACGAGAAACAAGAAACGAAAGGACAGAGTTAAGGAGTCGAGAACGGAGTTTCGTGAATAATTTATAATCAGTTTTAAGGATGGAGATAGGGCGCCAATTTGTCAGATTCAGGAAGTCCCCCTTCTTTGGCAAGAGGATGACATCAGCAACTGTAAATTCCGGCGGAAGCGCAGAAGAAGAAAGAGCCCAAGAAAAACCAGCAGAAAGAAAAGTTAGAAGGGACGGAAGAAAAACACAGTAGAAGGACAGCGGAAGACCATCAGGTACCGGGGAGGCATGGGAGTTCAGGGAGGAAAACGCTTCTCAAAGTTCAGGCAAAGAAAACTCAGCAGTGAGGGCAGCACAGAGAGAAGGCGGAACTTGAGGGAGAGAAGAGAGAAGGGGAGAAGAAGAAAGATCAGTAACCTGCGCGACCACTCGGAACTTCTTTCAGAAGTACGAGTGGTGGTGATGGAAAATGAAAGGCATCGTACCAATAATAGAAGTTCTTGTTTAATGTCGAGCCAAAGGCGCAGGGCACTCTGAGTAATAACTCGCAGAGGTTTCCGAGCAGCAGGGAACGGCTCAATTGTATCGCAGAAAGACCGATCTTGTAAAATTGTATAATCAAAACTCCATCCACGACGAGCCAAAGGTGGTGATGGGGAGACACGAACAGATAAAGACATAGCGCTATGATCGGAGGACACTGTGGGGAGGTGCCGTGCTGAAGTAATAGTGGGATTCAAAGAAGAGACAACATAAATACTGTCCAATCGATCGAACTGCAGCAGAAAACTGCGTAGGGGAATTGCACCAACTAAATGAAATGGTTTGAGGATTTAGCTGTCGAAAAGAGTCAACAAGCTGAAAATCAGCAATAAACTGTGTTAACTTGGAGACTAGATTCGCGCGGTGTTCGCCGTGCGACAAATAGCGGTCTACAGAGAGCTGCACTGTGCAGTTAAAATCGGCTCCAATGCAGAAAAAATCCCCGGAGGGAATCGCAGCAAGCGCTGCAAGTATACTACGAAAAAGTGGATTAACATACGATTCTTCAGTTGGTATATACACATTAAAAACTTGAAAAGTTACAGTATCAACATAGAAAGTAAGGCATTACCATAAATCTGAAGATAAGTTATTGACAGAAATAGAAGAGATACGGTGCATCAAACGACGGTGTACACCGACGGCAATGCCACCAGACCTCGATTGGTGGTACGCATGGTAGAATGTCTAAGGCCACGACCGCCATCTGTGTGTCGGCGTATCCGTTCAACATCGAGTCTCTTGAAGGAAGAGGACATCACTGGCATCCGCCGCGAGCTCCTCGTAGACAAGGGCATTCATATCAGGGGTCGCAAAGCCGCGACAGTTGAAGCTCGTCACCGTAAAAGCGCTAAATCAGAGGGTGGAGTGAGCAGCTTACTCAAGTGGTCTCGAAAATTAGTGTATCGACGATGCATCATTTTCACAGCAGCAGCATCATCATAAGACGGACTACGAAGCGCCTGATAGATGCAGTCCAACGCCGTCGACTGCGCAGTCACCGCCGGAAGTTGAGCTGTATGTGCCTGGACAAAATGAGGGAATCTCCCAGGCAACGATTTCCGACAAAAAATGTCATATAACTCCGGATATGATGGAGGAGTCGACGGAACTACATGTTGTTGCAGTCTTGCAAGAAAATCCTCATAAGGTAAGATAAAGTCATCAGGGTTTGATGACAAATCACAGTCTTTCAGGCGAGAAGCCATCGTACGGGATCGAGTAGAAAGTAGTGACTTCCCTTGAGTCTTCCGCCGCTTGGAGGAACCGCGGGGGCCTTTTGGCGTTTCTCTTTTGTAAGTGCGGAACCGAGTGGTCGCGTCTGACCCATCACTTAAGTTGTGGTCACTGACGATCTGGTAAGCGGTGTCGGTGTCCGCATTGGAAGTTTCAGTATCAGAAAACACCCCTCCATAAGCATCAGTAATGTCGTCAGGTGGTGCAGGAGTAAGGACAGGTCATGTCGGTGGTAATTTGGGATAATGCTCCACAGAAGCAGGAGGTGGTAAGGCAATCGATTTAGGAGCGATCTTCAGGAGAAGAGGATCAGCATGTGCCGAAGATAGTGATGAGGCACCAGCAGGGATGTAGCGAGTATACATCCGTGGTGCAGAAGAACCAGTTGATGGCTGTGCAATAGGACGCACTTTGTAGAAATGTCCAACTTCCTTGCACTGACTGCAATGGAATTCAGTCAAGAGATCAATTTGGCGAGTCTGACCATCACACTTAACTGTGATGTGAGTTGAGAGCTGAGCAATAGCTTCTTGGGAAGGAAAAACGACACGTGCAACTCGACGAGCTCCACGGATGGTATCATGCATCGGGTCGTTCTTCGCTGCTAAGTGTGTTTGAATCCCTCCAACGACTCGCCCCAGAGATGAAAGCACAGCATATAACATGACGTCAGTCACCTCTGGGGCTACAGGGTAAAAAGAAACATTTACTGGTCGTTGGGCCACTGGTTCTGGAGTAAGTTGGCGACCTCCTATGGTCAGGCCTGTCGTCAGGACAGACTTGGCATGTTCAACCTTGGCAAGATAAACGACAACGGTCCGGCCCCGCCGGAACATGTGCGAAAAGGCGTCTGGGGGGAAACAGGCGTTGAAGGGCATCGGTGTATCTGGGAGAGCCTCAAAACTAACTCCCTTAGCCAGGTTTTCAAAGAAAGCAGTCGCGGCTGGCGAGTCTGCTGGAATTTCAAGAATAATGTTGTTTCCAGCACGATGAATATAAGTGTGCAAAGCTTGAGCGTTTGCATACAGATTCTAGGAAAGCTGTCGAGGACAGAAGAGGCTGCAACCTTAGAATACGTTTCAGACAACTGAACGGGCACAGAAGAACTGGAAGAGGCTTCACCACCAGTAAGATCCATGGCTTCATCGACTGGAGCAGAAGCTGAAAGGTTTGACGTAGCTGGGGAAGTCAACGGATTGACACCCGAAAGGGTGCCGAAGGCACCACTCGGAGAGGGTAGTGCATCAGTGCTAGCGAGGAAAGACAGCGCAGGGACGCTGGCATCAGTCGAAGACGAAAATGATGATGATGATGGCCAACCGGAAGCGAGAGCTGGGCTCCGTCCCTCTCCGCCGGAAGTAGCCATTTGCAATTTTGATAAAGTGTGCACAGCCGACCGGCTAGGTCATACGTAAACAAACTGATAATAGCAAAAGAAAAAAACTCACCCGCTCAGGAGTACACTTAAAATGATCACAGGACTTTCACGAATCGACGATGACAAACAGGTAAGGAAGAAACACTTGATATCACACAACACAAACCCAATATATACGGAACTCACACGAACGTGACCGCTGAGGCTTCGACGTCTTCTATCAATGATTTTCTTCGGTCTTCCGGTACTTTTTGCTGCTTCATGCATGCCATGTGTCTTTCACTTATTTAGTACATCCAAAACAGTTGACTTGGGTATGTTTAAACGCCTCTCGGTTTCTCTTGTGGACAACACACTAATATAACACCCAACAATCTTACCTTTCTCAAAGTCAGTTGTCTCTCCCTCCGCGACATTTTCACTCAACCTCACAGTGTAATATGATCGCGGTCAGCTGCAGGTTTGTTTTTATACCGTTTGGAGCTGTACGGCTCATCTTAACAACGCAGCGGATCCGTTAATTTGCTATTGAAGGTGTATCTGGTGAGTTTTGTCAATATAGTGTATATGATAATGAGTTCGGGCACATCTGTGATAGCAAGCAGATCTGTCAGGAACTTTCTCTTTTTACGTGTCAATATTTTCTGATACTCAAAGAATTCTGGAAGATTCGCCATCCGTTTGTTGAGTCCCTATAGCACAGATGGATTTGCTGTGTACTTAAAGAGCTACAATCTTACAGTAACGTTGCTTCTTCACACTGTAGGGGGGGGGGATAAGTATACATAATTATAGGACATTATTGTTCTTAATATGGGCATTATTAGTCTTAAAAAACAAAAAAAACATATTTCCCATTACGATAACGCATATTTTTCTCTTTCTTATTGTCTCTAGAAATTAAACCAAAAGTTTTGGAAGCCGTCACTACGGATTTTGCCCTGAAAAATAACTGAACAGAAAGATGAGAAACTCACAAAAATTATTTGTTAGACAGAATACTAACACGAGAAAATAATAGTTACACTTTTGCGCCGACACAATGAGAAATATTTAGAATCTTGCACGCGGGATATCTCGAAACACAAATTAAAAATATTACAGCTCCCTCTTTAGGAGAGAATATACGCGAGAGTTAGTTTTTCTTTCATTCTCCCTTTGCGCTCTCTGTGTAGTTCTGAGGATAAAGAGATTGGGTATTTAGAAAGGTTTACATACACCGAAGGATTTTTCAACCTTCTGGCGAACAACTAATTACTAAGTAGCAGAAACTGTGAAACTGAACGTAATCAAGTACACGAATATATCACTCCATAAAAATGTTTCTATGATGTATGAAACTAAGCTGCTAGTCTCCAACAACTTCGTAATTAACACCGAAATTACGCTTACGGAGTCATTAAAATTTGCAAGGAGAGTAATGTTTTGAAAAATGCTTTCTTGCGTGTTACTAGAAATTAGAATTCTAACACCAGAGAGAGAACGTAAATTTTAAAATTCTTGATCACGAAACGGTTGAGAATCTCACCGTTTCCTGCTGCGGATTCAGATTTTTCTCTTTACAATTCGGCGTATCCTTGACTCTGCCTGAGAGTATAAACGACTCGAATTAATAAGCTTTCTGCGTGTCCTGTGCATGAAAGGAAATGAAATCAACCGAATGAGTTTTATCCGCTTAAGCATATATTTATACCGTGGGGAGAGAAAGGATTTACATCATTTAACTTCACAAAACCGTACAATTTCCCTTGTTAGGATTAATCAAGCAGAAGGAATAGCGTTACCCATAAAATTAACAAATGCATTCGCAATTAAAGTACATACGCGGTTGTAGAATATTCGTTCATCAATAAAGTGGGAAAATAAAATAAATATTAAGAAAATATTTACATATCTGCATTTACTGAATGATTTATTTGAGCTTTCATGTGATTAGAATCATCATGACATCAAGGAAGTTATTCTATCTCTATTGGTGTTTAATTATGAGCAAATAGCTCGACACGTATTCTTCTGTTTCGGATGGAAAATGCGCATCACCAAAACATTTTTAATTAGAGTTTAAATAAACCTGTAGCATTTGGTCTGGACGTCCCTCAATCCAAATTTAGGGCAAATGGCTGTTCGTAAGGGAGAGAGCATTGTTTATATATTTTTCATGGTAAGCCTTAATTAAAAGCTTAGTGATTAACAGAAGCAAAATTACTTCGATGTGAAATCTCAACCTCAAATTAGGTTTCTCTATCATGTAAAGAATTTTGAAATTTTCATGTGGGCATAATTGATCATATTGGAATTTCATAACGCCTTGATTCTGTGAGAGTGTGCTGTAATTTGAATTGCACTTCACTGTTAACAAAATTGTTAAAACCTTCCGACATTTTTGAAGGGCTGTGCCTGCACCTTTTTTTCCTGATTATTCTCTCTTCTCCCTTCATCTAAATTTTTTCGCCATCGAAATTCTTGAGCTGTTTTACATTTCTTTTTCAGTCGTCAAAATATATCAAATTAAATTATCGTCTTTCTGTTCTTTGATATATCCTTGCATGATCTAAATTTGCATCATTTCTTGCGATTTTAAAACAGACTTTCTTCACCCACCACTTTCGACTTTCTTCTAAATCGACATGAATCTCATCCATTTTAATGATTTTTAAGGCACTTACCGATGTATTTTACCTCTCTTGAACCGGAAGACCAGGATTCCCTAAAAGTATTGATACTTTTCATACTGAGAAATATATTTTCCCTTTTTTTAATGCTATATAATTTTTACTACAGCCGTAAAGTAAATCCCAATCAAAGAATTTATATGTAACGGAAATAGGTAACGGAAGTACTAGTGTCTCGTGCCATATAAGGGATATTCCTAATACGTATCTAAAGCGGCGTCCGGCGATTACCAATTTCGTCGTCTTCTCAAATACAGAGGGCGAGTAGAAAGTTTTGCAATATTTGCATAAACGCATGTGCTGCGGCGGGTAGTCACGTGTTTAAACTAGTTCAAATCGCGCACTGCAGTCAGTCGAAAGGGATATAAAGTGGTAGTCGTTTCTTTGAACAGCATTGCATGTAGTCGTTTTGTCTGTGGTTCCAGCTCCTAAAAATGAACAGCCACAACCGGCTAATTAGGGAACTTTGGCTTTACGAGTTCGAACTCGGCCATAACGCTGCTCAAGCAACACGAAACATTTGTCATGAGAAAGGGGAAGATTCCGTGGACCAAAGACCGAGCCCGATGGTTAAAAAAATCGCTCAGTAACAGAAACCTCGACGATCAAGCAAGGTCAGGTAGGCCGCGAACCGTAGATTCGGACGCCGTGCTTCAGGTCGTAGAGTCAAGTCCGGCAACCAGCATTAGGAGATAATCAGCCGTTCTGGGTATATTGCAGACCACCGTGGTTCGTCAATTTCAGGACCTCGGCAAGGTCTACAGGAGCTGCCACATTGTCCCTTACGAACTGACACCAGCTGAAGCAAACCGCCGAAAAGTAGCGTGCACGAAACTCCTAGAAAATCCGCGCGATGTACGTTTCACCAAGAGAATTGTTACGTGCATTGAAAAGTGGGTCAATTTCCGTAATCCTAACACACAACTGCAGTGGTTGAAACTGGGTCAGATTCCTGAACCTGTTGCCAAATGTGGGCGCTTCGAGCACAAGGTGATGCTCTGCGTGTGGGTAAATTTCGAGGGGATAATCCATTATGAATTTGTTCCAGACGGTCGGACCATAAACGCCAACCTCCACTCTGAACAGCTGGAGCGGACGTATGTCGTTTTGGTGGATAAGTACCCTGCACTGGTGAACAGAAAGCGCGCTTCCCTACTGCAGGGCAACGCTCGGCCTTATACGGCGCGAACGACCCGAGTAAAACTCCACAAAATCGAGGGCATCACACTGATGCCGCAACAAGCATATAGTCCGGACCTTGGGCAGTTGGACTATTACCTTTTCCGGTCCATGGTCCAATTCCTTCGCGGGCGTCATTTCAGCAACCAAGAGGAGGTGGCAGCTGGGATGAAGGAGTTATTCGCCTCGAAGGACAAGAACTGGTACCGCCGCGGAATCGAAGAACTCGCAGACAAATGGCTAAAGACGGTTCAACACGATGTCCTATACTTTGAATGCTAATCGGCTTTCGTCGTAAAGGTGCGTATGAAGACATAAAGTGATCCAAATATTGCAAAACGTTTGACTCACCCTCTGTATATGGTGCTGACGCTTAATCGGCACCCGGCCGATAAAGCGTTTTATGTCTGTGCTTACGGAAAGTAGCAGTTTTAATGCTGTGCATTTTTCCCAACAGCACAGAAGTAAATCCCATGCACAAACTTCGATGCAATGAAAACAGGTAACGGAAGTACTCAAAACCTTTGTTGAATTAAGATTTTGGAATGATGTTACATGAAGCGACGCAACAATTATTAATATCGTTGTTACTCAACAATAAATTTTACTAAACTACTGCCAAAACATTTTTTCATCACGTTTTACATAAAGGTAACAATATCTCTTTGCAATCTATAAATTACGAGAACCTAGTGCTGAATGAGATAAAAGACATTACAAATACGCATTTTTGATGATATGAAAACAGTACATCGTAGCAAAAGTTTGTTTTCTGTGGACCCACTAAGGCGGTACATGCTATTGAGGAGAGCTTTAAACTGATGTATAGTAAAGTATACATATCCTAGACCAAACGTTATCAATTCCCCTAACTGACACACTTCCAATTCAGCTTTTCTTCCTTTCTTGAGGTCAGATTTTAGTTCGCACATGCGCAGACTGACTTTCGTTGTTAAATCACATTTCATCGGTATCAGAGACGTTTCTTGCGTTCATCTAATTCTGAATAATAATTATAATAATAAATATTGTTTTTGAAATACTAAACAGTCGAAATATTGCTTAGTATTGCCCAGAGTTGGGCAGGAATGCATTACAAACTAACGAAAGTACAGATTACAATTAACGTGTAATGCATTACAAGGAAATGCAGTAACAGGTAATGCATTAGAAGATAATCCCAAGTATGGTTTGCGCAAGGTAATGGAAATAATCTGTAATGCATTACACTGAACATAATATAATTCAAATATTTAATAATGCCATTCCAACGCAATGGAATTATTTGGTAATAAAATTACACAATTTGCAAATAATAATTACATACTAATGGTTTGTTACTACTAATATTTTTCTGTGCTCCAGTGAATTGTTCTTTGTTAAAGACTAAGATCACATGTAACGGCATTGATCTTTCTTTCGTTTTTGTACTATTCTCTAACCGAAATAAACATCCCATTCGTACTTATGTATTATTTCGTTTAAATCACTTTACTTGCGGCGAAGACGGGGTAACTACTCTTGCCACACACGTACAATCTCCAATACCTATACATACACGCATTTGAGGTCCAAGGGGTGGAACAATTGTCAAATAATCTACACAAGGCGTAACTAAGGGTGTATTGTTTGCTGATTTCTTCACGTTGCATTTTTACCCATAAGTTATTGGTTAATCACCAACATATAGTTAACTCTTACAATTACGATGGGTAACTGCTACATGTCATTACAATTACCATGTAATTCTAATGACCAGTGCATTATTAACATGTAATGTTAACGCTAAGTTCTTATTCCCATTACCATTACGCTGTAATGCATTACCGATTAATTTAATTACGATTTTGCCCATCTCTGGTATTGCCGCCGCCATAGTTTAGTGAATATGTTTGTTTATGACACATATATCTCCTTTGATTAGTTTTACGACGATAGCATTTATTAATTCACCTACCTAAGTACTTTTTCAAAGACAGGAATTATTAAACCTTATTGTTTGCAATTATGATTTAATTCTACTTAGTATGTACCGGACTGTTGCTCGGTCTGGTCGTGAGTGACGCGAATAAATGCAATGTGTTGTGTGCAAATGAATGTATTCTCTCGGATCATTCGTTTTATTTCCCACCCACAAAGATTTTGGCATGCGAAAGATGCATATCACAAATTATCTACGAAGACTGCAAGAGCACTCTGTCGATTTTTGTTTCGAGTTTTAACGACAGCCATGAGCAAATTGTTGGGTTATAAGCAGTCGCCCGACCCCAATGTCCGGCAACTGCCTATATACTGTTGGGGTCACTGGTTCCAGGAAGGGAAGACAACCAGTGCTGTGAGACAAACGTTCCACCCTTGACTGATCTCTGGCTCGGACCAATCTCTGACGAACATTAACTTATACGACTGAACCACCGTGTCGGTCAGAATCTATGGACTACGCCATCGGTGTGGCTTTTCTTTCTTTCTTTCTCTTGGGGAATCGCCGTCGGTGTGGCTTTTCTTTCTTTCTTTCTTTCTTTCTTTCTAATGGGGACTGCAACGTTGGTGTGACTTCTGTTTCTTTCTTTCTTTCTTTCTTTCTATTGGGAACTGCGCCGTCTGTGTGGCTTCTCTTCCTTTCTTTCTTTCCCTTGGGGAATCACCCTCGATATGGCTTTTTTTTCTTTCCTTCTCTTGGGAAATCGCCTACGGTGCGTCTTTTCTTTCTTTCTTTCTTTCTCTTGGGTACTGTGCCGTCGGTGTGGCTTTTCTTTCTTTCTTTCTTTCTTTCTTTCTCTTGGGGAATCGCCCTCTGTGTGGCTTTTCTTTCTTTCTTTCTTTCTCTTGGGGAATCGCCCTCGGTGTGGCTTTTCTTTCTTTTTTTCTTTCTGTAGGGGACTGCGCCGTCGGTGTGGCTTTTCTTTCTTTCTTTCTCTCTTTCTTTCTCTTGGGGACTGCGCCGTCAGTGTGGCTTATCTTGCTTTCTTTTTTTTTCTCTTGGGGAATCGAGATTGTTAGAATTGTCAAAGGTAACACACATCTACAAAATGTTGCATAAAAATTGTGACGTATGCTTTCATTTAACTTTGCATTTCAGTTCCCATCTTCTTATGCCCATTTGGTTTATTCTTATTAAAACCCCTTAACCGGCTGGAACGAATTAACTCGGGGTTAGCAAAATGGGTTGATATCAGCTCGAACGAATGCATTTACTGTCTAAAAATTGGACCGAACGCGGCTGAAACGAGTGATCTTACCCATCACAGAGCGTTCCAGGTTTGAATCACTTGCTGCTACCCAATGGCATAATGTCCGCGCCAGGAAACTAGCAGCTCCCCATCGGGACTTCAGTCACGAAGCAGGGAATAAGATACTAGAACAGAGAGAACGATAGTGAAAGAGAGACAGAGACAGAGAGAGAGAGAGAGAGAGAGAGAGAGAGAGAGAGAGAGAGGCAGAGAGAAAAAAAGAGAGAGGGGAAGAGAGTTAGAGAGAGAGGTAAAAAGACAGAGATTGAGAGAGAAACAGAGCAGAAAGGGGCAGAGTCAGAGAGAGAGAGAATTTACGAAAAGTGACGGGTTTGTGGTTGGTACTTCTCAGATGAGAAGGTCAACGGAATCGTTTTGCCACTGCTTTCGGAAATCCAGTCTTCTATGAGAAAATATAGGTTTGGGAAGCGCAGAAAAGTTTGCCCAGCATTTGGTCCAGATACATCGGCCGCTTAAAGGTTTAAACTTTTTCATATTGAACGCCACGGTTTTCTCTCTAGATGAATTTGTGTTCAGCAATCTGAGCACAGGTCAGAGTGCAATTACCTGGTCAAAAGCGAAAGATAAGAACGGATGTTTTGTAATGCGTCAATGCTCATTATTGTTTACTTCTATGTTGTTTAGGATCCCAATTCACTTTGGGAGACGTGCATTTGTTTGTACTGGCACTTGCATTTTGATCTGATTTGTGTTATCTTTCACACTGGTGCTTCGTTTGCACTTGTGTTATCAGTCTGACTTAATTTGCGATGATCCCAAAATGAAATCAGTGTTGTACATAAATGAGTGTAGAGAGAATTTTGTTAACTGGATATCTTTTGTGACCAAGCCGCATTTGATAAAGCCGTATTTATCAAGTAACTTACTCTTGACGAAAACAAAACAAAAGGAGTGCAGCTTGTAAGTAAGACTCATGAATACTCTTGGAATTTAGTATTATTACTAGAGACCGAAATTTAGGTGCGAACAAATAGAAAAATATTTATTTTTTATCTAATAATTAAAAAAAATATTTGTTAAATATAGAAAAAATATTTGCTAAAAGTATAAATGCATCTTCTTCAATGATAATGTAATTAGCTAATTCCTGTGATAAAAATACAATATTAGTGCTCAGTTTCCCAATCACGGCTATACATTAGATGGAAAAAAGTTATTTGGAATTACAGGGCCAAAAATGACATCTCTAAATTTTCCATCGCAAGTATATGCCTGTTATCAAGAAACAATGGAAGATATCGAGAAAACGATCGCTTTGCATCAAATAAGTCAACCTTGCACGTTTTAAGAGAGGGATACCACTAACACTTAAGCATTCAATTTCGCATAAAAGATGGGCTTCCAAAAAATCGTTAAACACTTTTTTCAGTATTTCCCGCGTAAGATCAGTTTTACATAAAAATAAACCGCTGTAACGTATTCTTGATAGGAACCTTGAGAAATTACACACATGGTTTGAAATCCACGGTATTTTGTTGTTGTTTTCATCTAACTCACATTTGAATTTGTTTCTTAGGGCTTCTATTCCTGAATCCGTAAATGTTTTAAGTTTGTTTCAACATCCTGCACTTCTCTGACAGTAAGTTTGTTGTTCATGAATGGAATACGGGATTACACCATACAATACAAATTTTCTGAAGATGACTATCCGCTTTTTGGTGTACATATACACTGCTGGACAATTGCTAAGGACGGATCATAAACGGCTATATAGCGCATAAAAAAGTAAGTCTGGTTGGATGCCAAGTGAAATAAAATAATATCAGAATGTCAGGACATTACAAGAAAGACAATTTATTGTGCTCTGAAATCCAGAAGGCTTTGGAACGTGTTCAAGGGACAAACAGGCCATTTTGTGCAGAATACGTAAACGTGAAAAAAATGCAATTACCGTCCGCAGGCGTTCCGGCGTAAGATATCAGTACGGGAAATTGCCACCATGGAGGGCGATGCAAGATTCCACACGTCATGTCATGCTTTGCACAACATTATCAAGCAGCTGTTGGGGTAATTTATCCCATTTCTCTGTCAGTGCACGGATGAGGGTGTCCTTGTTTATTGGAGGGCATTGGCGACCAGCAAGACTCCTCCCCAAAGCATCCCGCACATTTTCAATGGGATTCAGATCTGGAGAACGTGCTGGCCATACGAGGCGTTGAATATCCTCGCTCTCAAGACACTCCTGGAAAGTGACTGTTCGATGACGTGTTGCGTTGTCGTCCATGAAAATGAATCTATCACCGACAGCACCACGGAACATGTGAACATGAGGTAGCAGAACATCATTAATGTATCGTTGGCCAGTCATAGTCCCAGTTGGAAGCACATAGAGGGACGTACGACCATTGATCATGATGCCAGCCCATACCATGACACTACATGTCGGATATCGGCCCCTTTCCTGTATGTTTGCTGGACAATATGCAGTACCATTATCACGCCAGATCAGTTGTCGTCGACAATCAGACGATAGACTGTATCTACTTTCATCTGAGAAGAGGACAGCAGACCAGTCGTTATCAGTCCAATTGCGATGTTCATGGCACCATTGCAAACGGGCGGTACGGTGACGTCTGGACAATGGGATGCACACAACAGGACGGCGGACGTATAGTCTTCCTTCATGCAAACGTCTGGCGACAGTTTTTCGGGAGATCCGCTTGCCAGTAGCAGCCATAAACTGATTTGCTACCTCACTGGCTGTGTTGCGCCGGTGTCTTTTTGTTGATAGCGCTATGTACCGATCTTCTGCAGGTGTCGTACTGCGAACACGACCTGCCCCTTGACGTTTGCTACACTCTCCATTTGTTTGAAATGATTTCCAAAGCCTTGAAATAACACTGTGGCTCACGTCGAACTCCCTGGCAACATCTGTTATTTTTCGCCTTTCTTCAATCTTGCCAATAATACGGCCACGCGTAAAATCATCTAGGTGATGTCGGGAAGACATACTGAAAATTGCAAGTTCGTCAATTGATTCTTTCCCTTTCAACTTTGCGTTTGAACAACAACGGTCAATACGCGTCAAATCCTTTATATCTCTTATCAGCGCTATGACGTCACGAACAAGTTCGGCAATCCAAAATTTGCATACGCACAACACGTCTTACTGTATCCCGCACTTATGCTAATTTCTACATTTTCCTGCCTTCCATTTTATGGTTGCTATCGTTGCTATTGTCATCCGTCCTTAGCAATTGTCCGCCAGTGTATATGACAAGGATGGTAATTGAGATAATATCCGAAAACTTGAAAATTTCGTCGTCCTGGTACGGGAATCGACCCCCGTCTCCCACATAGCGCCCGGGCATGCTAACCGGAAACTTGAGACTTAGTCTGTGTGGGTGGTGTAGTGGTTAGCATACCCAGGCGCTATCTGGGAGACGTGGATTCGATTCCCGCTCCAGGAAGACGAATTTTTCAACTTTTTGGATATTATCTGACTTATCATCCTTGTCATATTTACACCGAAAAACGGATTGTAATCTTCAAACAATTTGTAAGTTTCTCAAAATAATATAACTATACTAAAAATCCGAAATTTCTTGTCGTAAAATACAAATAGAATTTTCCAAGCTTTCACACATCAACCAGATGGCTTTCTCAAGGAAGGTAGACAGCTAACTGCTTTCCACTCTGTTAGCTGTCTACCTTCCTTGAGAAAGCCATCTGATTGATGTGTGAAAGCTTGGAAAATTCTATTTGTATTTTACGACAAGAAATTTCGGATTTTTAGTATATTTTGAGTATAATTTGGGGTACAGTTCCTACTTTTTTAACTTGTAAGTTTGTTGTTGTTTCTAATTTCTTTATCGAATTACACATACATTATCTTATCAAAAATACTCCGACACCACAACGTTTTGGGACCAATCCAATGGCTGTATTATCGCAATTAAAAGTTAGTAGGAACACTTTTTGCTTATATGAAAGCGGCAACACGTCGAGGTATACCATCAACCAATTTCCCGTAGTTCCGGACAAGAATGGCTCACCATTCGCCCTGCATAGCTGCTAACAGAGTAGAAAGCAAAGACGATCGTTGTGGTCGATTTGGTATCCGTTGCTCAAGTTCATTCCAGAGGTGTTCTATGGGATTAAGATCAGGACTCTGAGCAGACCAGTCTAACAGTTCCACATCATTTTTTAAGAAAACAGTCTTGCACACGCTGTGAAGTGTGGTAGGAGACTCGATCGTGTTGGAAGAGACAACAGTCATTTCCATAATACTGCCACATTGCTGGTAGGGAAGAATTATCTAGAACGACAAGGTACACTTCAGAGTTCATGGTCTGTGGTATAATAACAAACGGGCCCTGTCCCGTCTAAGGAAAACAACTCCATACCATGATGGAGCTTCCGTCGAACTTATCAGTTTGATGAGCACAGTGCGACGAAAATCGTTCTCCGGGATATCTCAAAATCCAAACACGCTGATCAGATTGGAAGTGCAAAAACCATGACTCATCACTCCTAATCACTCCAGATTGAAGTGCAAAAACCATGACTCATCAATCCAAATCACTCCAGATTGAAGTGCAAAAACCATGACTCATCACTCCTAATCACTCCAGATTGAAGTGCAAAAACCATGACTCATCACTCCTAATCACTCCAGATTGAAGTGTAAAAACCATGACTCATCACTCCTAATCACTCCAGATTGAAGTCCCAAAAACCACGACTCATCACTCCTAATCACTGTAGATTGAAGTGCAAGCACCATGACTCATCACTCCTAATCACTCCAGATTCAAGTGCAAAAACATGACTTATCACTCCTAATCACTTCAGATTGAAGTGCAAAAACTATGACACATCACTCCTAATCTTTCCAGATTGAAGTGCAAACACCATGACTGATCACTCCTAATCACTTCAGATTGAAGTGCAAAAACAATGACTCATCACTCCAAGGAACAGCTTTCCAGTCGCTTACAGTCTACGAACGACGGAACACACACCATTCTAAACGTCGCTTCGCATTGACGGTAGTTATGTGGAGTGTTTGTGTGCTGTTGCTCTACCATAATACCCCTAACTCTGCAACTCTCTACGGATAGTTATAGTACTAACCGAGCCATTACAACCATTTAATACTTCAGTAGCAAATGAAACAGCAGAGAATGAAAAGAACTTCTTAACATTTCTTACCATGGTTCTTCTCACCCGTTCCTTCAGTTTGTGCGGTGTTACAGAACGTTTCTTTTTTGCTATAGTTGAGTTGACCTGCTTCCATCTCTTCACGATTAGAGTCGAATTTAGTATGTTTAGTTTAGCTGCAATGCTCCGCATAGAAACATTACTAAAATCACACCTTATAACCAGCCCACGCTGCAATTCAAAAAGTTCACATCTACGGAGCATAGCCGCTTCAAAGTTATTAACAACACGACAGAACATCCAAGCTTTACATACGTACCTCCCCGCTCAGAGTGCACCTTCCTGCGCAGCCGTTCTTTGCACTTATGGAAATATGGTAGTGTCTGAATACTTTTGATAACATAATTTATTAGCAGATATGTGTACAAAGTCGTTACAATATTGTTCCCTTTTTTTTTTTTTTTTTTTTTTTTGCTGAATTTTCACTTGAGGTTCATTTACGCTAAAAAAATAAAAAACGCACGAGACATGCAAATTTTTGAAGATGTGTGTCTTCATGTGAAAATATTTATTTACCTAAACTGCGTTCCGTAATTATTACATTACTTAATTAGCTCTTTCATATTTATTGAAGAATTACAGTGCTTCAAGCTATCCGGGCTTAACGACTATTACAATGAAGCAAAATAAACGTAAGTCTAACAAATTCTGAGTTAGTGCCTCACACAGAAAGTAACATGATATTGGGTAATAGCTACTACAAACATTTCTTAAAATAACTATTATTTACAAAGTTGTTTTAGTTACTTTGACAGGTGTTGTTCAAATTTCCCCGTGCTTATTTCCAATATGAGGTTATTTGGTTTAACTCTATCTCGTAAGGTGTTTTGCCAAATGAAGTAACATTTTCGACAGAGGATGCGTAAAAAAGTAGATTATAAAACAGAAGGAAAATATTTTTATTATTTAAGACACACCCATTATTTTAAAACATTTACACGAATCTTCTGTTTTCACATCTAATGAGTTTCAGACTCCTTCTTATAAAGTATCTGTCTTTTCCTTTCAAACTGCTCTCCTAACACCTCCTTTTATGAATTTACTACATTTAGCTGTAGTCGCCCATGACAATGGTACTGCATTTTCCTTGATACCTTCTCCCTATTTTCTTTACATCCTCATCTTTCACAGTTCTTTTCACTCAAAGCACCCGGATTTTCCGAAATAGGGTAGAAATGTGTTTTGAAGCTCATTTTTAATTCTAACGCTTTGAAAGTTTCACAACATCGTGTTCACAACTTTTTTGTGGTTGTTACCTGAGAACTTTTTGCTATCAATATCTTTCAAAGAAATCGATGCTTCTTATGCATTGCCATTCGTGAATCTTCCAAATTCTTATATTGGGAGACATTTTTTATATCTGGTCTGACAAACATACCTTCTCTGAGCATGCCACTAAATGGTAATCCCGAAAACTTTATTGAACAAGAATTAATAACCATCTTCGTTCGAGGTAAGGTTTTCGCAATTTTTTTCGTTTTAAGGTTTTCACAAGTTGTGTCATAAAACCAAGTTTTACACGGAAAAGAAGCAGAAGAACCTTTTCTAGATAAATAAAACTCACTAAAGTAAAAGATTGTTTGTTTTCGGTCTAAGCCTACTTCTATCTTCCCATTGTTTCCGTGCACAGTACAGATTACTTGTTCTGTGGATCCCGTTCACGCAAGAAACATTAGAGCTCTCCTCCTTTCTTCTTCAGCACTAGAAAAAGTACTAAGGCAGCTAAACATGTTGAGACAGGGTACAAATATTTCTGAACTTGTCCATCAGCTTATCTTCATCTATAATTTCGTGTTACCAAAAGTCGCGGCTCACTTTAATAACTCGGAAATGAATTGGGACAGAAAAACAGAGTTAACGGATATTAATAAGAAATGATATGATGATCTATTTAAGGGATATGTGAATGACCCCCTCTCCCTCCGAATTCGGAGACTCGGCGAGCTATATTGTAAACGAAGCATGTTAGAAAAACAATTCCAAATACAAAGTTATCCAGCGTGTTTAGCTCAGTGTAAATCCGCAGAAAATTTTCCAATAACTCTCAAAGTTCGGGCTGTACCCTCTTGAGCTATAATATATTTACTAGGGAACGTTGTTTTCCCCGCAAATCTTGAAATGTTTCTGCCGTTTCCTGAGCTCTGGAGGTAAAGGCATCTAAGATAAGCTGACCAGGAGTCCTCGAATTTAGTTTACTCTCCCCAAAAACGTCTGATACCTTTAGGGACACCCATTGTCCTTAAATTTCGATGTTTGTCCTGAAGTGTCCTCGAATTTGCACTTCTTCATTAGATTTCTAATGAATATGTTCTTAAAATATGTAGTTTTCGTTGTACAAATTTTACAACATGCTTATTGTGAAAACAAATTTTGACTATTGGTTTTCCTTTTTTCTAGTTTAACGACCACAATGAGCAACTCTAAAGACCATAAGCAGTCGTCTGTCCCTTTTTTGGGGACATTCGTTCTAGGGAAGGGAGTTAGCAAGTGTTGTAAGACAAACACATCACCTATGCCTCATTCGGGACTCGAACCCGCACTAACTTGTACGAATGGTCAGTCGCCAGCACTAAGGGTATTGCACCACTGGGGCTGCCAAATTTCGACTGCACTTGTTCCGAGTTCCTCCAAAAACTTTGGCAAAATGAAAAATTCGCCATGAATTTTTCCATTAGTGTGCAGCTTGATTTTAATTCAGCATAGATACTTTTGTATCTATGCTGAATTAAAATCAGCATAGATACAAAAGTATCTATGCTGAATTAAAATCAGCATAGATACAAAAGTATCTATGCTGATTTTAATAGATACAAAAATATCTATAAATTTGTTAATACGTTCCCACCATCATAGGTATGTTTTGTCAATACAAATTACCAACATTCTGCAAGATATATCCTTTTAAGACATACATTTTCATATGTAATATCACATCTATATAAACAGTACATTTTTGTGGCAAAAATATTTCCATATTTATTTCGAGTACGTATCTGTCCCTAAATGATCTGCTGTTTGGGGACATCACGCCATTTAGTCTTCAAATCAGTGCTTAAATATCTGGTCCCCTTAATCTGAGGGGATGGTTTTCGCTCGGGAAGTTAGGGAAGTTAATTGTTCAAAAGCAGCCTTTACTGAAATAGGTCCCCCACCAGTCCGACTTTTCTCAGTTTTCACCAAGAATCTGTAAACTCTCCTAAGATTTGCGTAAACTCCTGCTGTGCAATTATTTTAGGGTTTCGGTTCGTATCTAGAACTTTGGAGGGAAATCTTAGAAACTATGCACCTACGCTCTCCCCGAATCCCCGAAAAATATTATTTCTTATGGTTATCCCTTCAGGAGCTCAACAACTACAAAAATCAGTAGACCTTTTGGGGGAAAAGCCACTCAACTAAGATACCCGGGCAATAGTAATTGACATATCAAGACAAAACAAACAAGAAAGATGACACCGAATTTTCGGGTGTAATAAGCACGTCTTTTGAATCCATTCTGACGCAAATTAAATTTATCAAAGCTATTCATAGTCAATGGAACCGGTATAGAAAACAATAGATCTGACGAAAGAAAGAAGATTTTCAATCGGGTTTTTACTCCCTCAGATATTGCTGTAAATGGAATCGTGAGCTTACGAACTCTTAGAAACAGAGATATCGACAAAAATAAGATGTGACTTTACGTCCTCAGGTGGGAAAACCATGCAATATTTTAGGGAGAAAGTATTCTCAAAAGGTTTATCCATATAAGCGGTATCGGTCGAAGAAAAAAAAATTAGTCGAGTTTTCAGGAGCCCAGATTTTGCAACAAATACTTCAGAAGCAGAAATTAAGACTTATGCCCCATGGTGGCCAAACCATTCTTTACCAAACATTAGAAATTATGTGAAAAATATTTTCCATCAAGACTTGTATGCGATACAGGACGAATTTTTCAAATCGGTGCTTTAGGAGCAGAAATAACGCAGAAAACGCAATTTACCTTTGTGCTGCCTAGCGGTAAGTCTATGATTTACTTGCAAATTTTGAATATATAGGAAAAACATTTCGCATCGGAAACAGTATCCAGCAAAGAAGGAATTTTTCAAATCGTACTCTTAGAAGTAGAGATATTGACAAAAATAAAATATATATCTACGCCCCCTGGCGTAGAAACCATGCATTATTTCAAGAAGAAAATTTTCCTAAAAGGTTTGTCGACATGAGTAGTATCGGTCAACAAACGACTTTTCTTTCAATCGAGATTTTAGAAGCTCATATTTTGCTGCAAATACAACAGAAGCTGAAATTAAGACTTACGCAACCTGGTGGCCAAACCATTTCTTACAAAAATTAGAAATTATGTGCAAAAGATTTCCCATCAGGAGCTGTATGCGACGCAGAAATAATTTTTCAAATCAGAGATATAGAAGCAGAGATATAGGGGGAAACGCAATTTACATTTACGGAAAGTCTATGAATTACTTGAAAATTTTGAAAATATATGAACCACATGTCACACTAGAAACACTATCCAACAAAGAAGGAATTTTTCAAATCGGACTCCTAAAAGTAGAGATATTGACAAAAATAAGATATGCATTTACGCCCTCTGGCGTAGAAACCATGCACTATTTTAAGAAGAAAGCGTTTCTAAAAGATTTTTCGAAATGACTAGTATCGGTCAACAAACGACTTTGTTTTCAATGGAGAATTTAGAAGCTCATATTTTGCTGCCAATCAACAGAAGCGGAAATTATATTTTACGCCCCCTGGTGGCCAAACTATTTTTTTTTTTTCAAAAATTAGAAATTATGTGCAAACGATTTCCCATCAGGAGCTGTATCCGGTGCAGATAGAGTTTTTCAAATCGGAGATTTAGAAGCAGAGATATAGAGGAAACGCTATTTACCGCTACGCCCCTAGCGGAAAGTCTATGAATTACTTGAAAATTTTGAAATTATATGAAAAACATGTCACACGGAAAACACTGTCCAACAAAAAGGATTTTTCAAATCGGATTTATAGAAGTAGATATATTGCCAAAAATGGATGTACATCGACGTCCCCTGGCGGAGAAACTGTGCAATAGTTTAAGAAGAACATATTCCGAATAGGTTTATCGATGTAAGTGGCATCAGTCCGTGAAATAATTTTTTCAATCGAGATTTTAGAAGCTCAGATTTAATGGCAAATACATCAGAAGCAAAAATTAACACTTACGCCCCTTGGTGGCCAAAGTATTCTTTACCAAAAATTTGAAATTATATGCAAAACATTTTCATCAGGAGATGTATCCGCTGAAGAAAATTTTTTTCAAATCGGAGTTTTAGAAGAAGAGTTATCGGAAAAAGTGTAATTTACTTTTACGCCCCCTAGTGGAAAATCTTCGCGATATTTGAAAAAGTAACTATATCTAAAATACTCTTCGACATATGTAATCGAAAGATAAAAAAAAATTCAATCGGATGTTTAGAAGTAAATATGTGGAATAAAACGTATTTTTGAATTCGACATCATCTTCATTTACGCCCTCTATCGGCGAAATTGCGCAGCGTAAACAAAAACGATATAAAGGATCATCATTTGCATATTTCAAACTTCCGAATGCAAAAAGATTTTTTTAAATCGGACTAATAGTTGCAGAGATATCGTGGATACAGACGGACTAACGGACGGACGGACGGACAAACCGATAACAGAAGCACGATCTTTTTTTACAAAAGACGTGCTAAAAAGATAAACAAAGTTTTTTTACCACTAACCTGACAGTTGGATTTAAACAAGTTAGTAAAATCATGCAATGTATTGATTATGATGCGCTTTCCAACATACCAGAAATCATTACTCAAGTTATAAGGATAATGGTTGTGGAATAAATATCGCTCCTGTGTCTTGACCTTTGACCCCATTTCGATGATATTCAACAGAACCGGTTCAGTATACTTCCGGTACAACATGATAAAGTTTCGTCTTTCAAAATCTTTTATTCTGAACAGACTTACAAAGAACAAAGGCTTTAGGCGGCATGTGCCTTTACAATGCCTGAAATCACAATAGCATGAGCTGGATATATACAAGGAGAGTGCTATTTGCAATATGAGAGGTATAAATACAATGCAATTAATATTGATATCGCTGATGAAGTGCAGAGGTTTGATAATGCAAAATATGCAGGTGAAACTCAATAAATGTACAAAATAGGCAAAATATGTACAAAATGTGCGTGAACACGCACATTTTGTACAAATTCGCCCACATAATACGAACATTAAATCAAACCGGAAGGGCAACTCCGAATAGGAGCATGAACTCTTTCGAAATCGTGTAATCTGAGTGAAATGTACAAGGAAAATTAAACTTTACGCGCCTTGTGGTTTTACACTGCCAGAAATCATAATGACATGAGATGTATATACAAGGAGTGAGATATTTACAGCGCGTGAAATAGATGTACAGACCTCAAAAAAAAAACAAAAAAAAACAAGTTAGTAAAATCATGCAATGCATTGATTATGATACGCTTTCCAATATACTAGAATCATTACTCAAGCTATTACTCAAGTTATGAGGAAAATGGCTGTGGAATAAATCTCACCCCTGTGCCTAGACCTTTGATCCATTTGGATGATATTCAACAGAACTGGTTCAGTATATCTCCGAAATAACATGATAAAGTTTTGTCGCAACCGAAGCAATTTTACGTAAGTTATGATGCATAAGCGTTATGGAATAGATCTCGCTCCTGTGACCTAACCTTTCACCCCATTTCGCCCATTTTCAATAGGATTCGTCCCCAGACAGGCCCCTACAACATACGAACATTTCATGCAAAACGAAACATTTTTACGTAAGTTATGACTCATAATGGTGATGGAAGTGATTCGCTTCCATGTCCTGATCTTTGACCCACATTTCGCCAATTTTCAATAGGGTTTGTCCCCAGGTGTTCTCCTACCACATACTATAATTTTATCGAAATCGAACCTTTTTTACGTTAGTTATGACGCATAAGAGCCGTGGAATGGATCCCGCTCTTATGCCTTGACCTTTGACCCCATTTCGTTCACTTTCAGTAGGGTTCCTTCCCAGGTGTTCCCCTACCTCATATTAAAATTTCATCGAAATCGAACGATTTTTACGCAAGTTATCGTGCTGACGAACATGCGCACACAACGCGTGACGTAATGAGGCAGATGGGAATCGCGACCATCTGCTAGCAAGGTGTGACGTCATAAAACTTTAATAGGATCCACAAACAACGCATGACCTAATGAGATAGATGGCATGACCGCGCGCCAATATCTAATGGGGCTACGCCAAGACACCACACTACAAACTTGGCAATTCAGGGTGGTTATTTAACCCATTAAACAAAATTTCTTAAAGTCGAGATCAAGCTAAATCGATTTCTAGTACCAGAAAATGGTAGGTTAACGACTTTCATCAAAATCCTTAGAGCCGTTTTCAAAATAAAATTTATTTACATACAGGAAGTGCTGCTTTAAGATGAACGTCAAGTAATTTTGCTTCCTGTACTTCGAATGGAAAAATTTCTGTACACATTTTCTTCCCAATTAATGTGTTCCCAAGGATGAAAATTTGAACATCGATTAACATACCTTCATTTTATAACTTGGAATTCTTAGTATTTTCTAAAACATAACTATAATTATGCAATCCAACATTTTTTTGTCTGCTGACGTCATGAAAATGCAGGTCGCGCCATCTTTTTTCTGGACAATTAATGCGTTCACAAGGATGAAAATTTGAACATCGATTAAAATAGCTACATTTTATAACTTGGAATGCTTAATATTTTCTAAAACATAACCATAATTATGCAATCCAACATTTGTTTGTCTACTGACGTCATCAAAGTACAGGTCGCGCCATCCTTTTTCTGGTTTCAACACCACCAAAGGAAAGGTTATTGATTTTTAATATAATTATGGTTATGTTTTAGAAAATATTAAGTATTCCAAGTTATAATAAAGTTATTTTAATCGATGTTAAAATTTTCATCCTTGGGAACACATTAATTGTGAAGGAAATGTGTACAAAAGTTTTTCCATTGGAAGTATAGGAAGCAAAATTACTTGACGTCCATCTTAATAACATAGGATAAGAGCGATGGAATGGATCGCAATCCTATATACTGACCTTTGACCCCATTTCGTCCACATTCAATAGGGTTCGTCCCCATGTGGTCCTCTACCACATACTGAAATTTCATTAAAATCGAACCATTTTTACGCACGTTATGACGCATAAGGGCAACGGAATACATTCCGCTCTTATGTCCTGACCTTTGACCCCACTTCACCCATTTTGATTAGGTTTCGTCCCCAGGCGGTCCCCTACCACATAGCAATCTTTCATTGAAATCGAACCATATTTACGCAAGTTATGACGCATGAGGGCAATGGAAGGATCCCGCTCCTACGTCGTGACCTTTAACCCCATTTGTCCCATTTTCAATAAGGTTCGTCCCCAGGTGGTACCCTACCACATACTAACATTTCATCGAAATCGAGCCATTTTTACGCCAGTTATCGTGCAGACGGGCGGACGGACAAAGCTGGAGCATATACGCTTCTTCAACCTACGGTTGGAAAGCGTAAAAATAGAGCCACCCCGCTTAACTTTGGAACCACTCGCCGCAGATAGACAAGTTAGGTACTGTTGGAAAGCACTCGAAGGGAACTATCCCGTGATGGGAAGAAAAATGCTAATTAAGCTAATTAACATGTTAATTAGCTCAATATCTCCAAATTTTTCCATATAAGGGGTATGTTACTTTATGCACATTCTACTTAGCACATAGAAAAACCCTTAAACTTTAAATATCGTCCAAATCGGATGATTAATAGCTAATCTATTTGCAAATAAAGTTAGAGGGGGCATCCATATATCTACATCTGGGAAACACACCTGGAATGTTTCTTTCTCTGCAAGGACAGATAATGTTGGAAAGTTGGCGTCTTACCCGAACCTCAGACAAATTGAATGCAGAGTACAGAGCAAAGGCCCTGACAGTGATTTGTACGGTAATTCGGGCCATCCAAGGACGGAGTTCATTCACTCTTGCCGTTTCCTTTGTAACAGCTTCATTTATTCGTGCTAATGACTTGAATTAATATTAGAACAAACAGTATGCATATTTCTAATAACGGAAAACCCGAATTTGTGCAAGCTGAAATTCGTTTTGAATTTCCTGGTTTCCGATCCTTACACTTTCTCGAGGCATTCAGCATTCGCGTATCACTGAAACGTTGTCTCATAATAGAAAATTGAAGCAGAACCACGAAATCCGATTTTTTACGCTTTCCAACCGTAAGTTGAAGAAGAGTATATACCCCAGCTTTGTCCGTCTGTCTGCCTGACCGCACAAAAGCTCAAGTAAAAATGATTCGATTTCAATGAAATTTTAGTATGTGTTAGGGGACAACCTGAGGACGAACTCTGTAGAAAACGGACGAAAAGGGGTCAAAGGTCAGAACATAGGAGCGAGATCCATTCCATCGCCCTTATGCGTCATAACTTGCGTAAAAATGCTTTGATTACTACAAAACTTTATCATATTGTTTCGTAGATATACTGAACATGTTCTGTTGCATATTATCGAAATGGGGTCAAAGGGCAGGACACAGGAGTGAGACTTATTCTACAGCCATTATTCTCATAACTTGACTAAAAATGCTCTTATTAAAATAAAACTTTAGTATCTTGTTCCGGAGGTATACTAAACCAATGCTGTTTAATATAATCGAAATGGGGTCAAAGGTCAAGACACAGGGGCGAGATTTCTTCCACAGCTATTATTCTGTTTGGAAATGGCTTTAGCAAAGTGTTACAAAAGCGTGCGATCTATTCCAAATGATTTGTTAATTTCCACATCAGAAACTCTCTTTTCTTTTATAGTTATGGTGCTTAACATACGAATTAATGGGAACAGCTATGTCTTGTAATTTAAATTTGAACCTGTCATATAATAATTCCACGTGTCAATTTAAAACAATATAATTTTCTTTGTTCAAAAGTATGAACTTTTTCCTATTTTGTGGGCCCAAACACCTCCTGCTCTCCGACGTCTGACGTCACTACAGGAAAACCTCTTAAATTTGACGAACGGCCGTAACCATAGGTAGCGTAGCGTCTGTGATCTTGTGTGATTATTGTAGTGTTGCTCAATGAGGTTGTTCATTGTTTTTGCAGCTGACTGATTCATATGGTTCCACTCTTTGTTATTTATTTCTCGGTGTTAAAAAAATATTTTTAGTTCTAATATGCCTTCACATTGTTGTGTACTAAATTGCCGAAGCAATTACGACACAGGTCCTAAAGCGTCAGTGTTTAAATTTCCCGGGAATGAAGAACTACGCTCCAAATGGATTCGTGAATTCCTCGAGATTTCCAGCCTACAGGAGCTTCAAGGGTATGTATGTTCTATTAGCTTTTTTATATTTTATAATACAGTTTCTTTGCAATTTTGTATTTAGTGTGAAATATAGTCTAGTTGAGAGAACGATCTTTAACCTTCGTAATGTACCGCAATAAAGTGTTTTATCTGAAGATGTTTGAACCGGCATTAAATCGCGTAGTATATAAGGATTACCAATCTGTAAACTAGGTTCTAATACACTGTTAATAAAGTTAATTGTGGTTTTGTTAATTCTACGGCTGTACATTTTTCTATACACTAGAATTGCAGAATTTCAAACTGATTCATTCCTTAAGATATGCTAAAAACTCTGGTTTTTATACATTATTTTGGTGCACAATTTTTTTATTCCTTCAAAAAGGAATAAAAAATGTGAAAACAATGAATTGTTTTTAGTATATGGAACTGACATTAAAGTTCGCTTAATCAGATCAAAAATCCTTTTTTAACAGTAAAAAGTAACTTTTTGGCACGAATAGTTTTCTAACTGTAAATGTTATATTTTTCGAAGGACATACATGAAAAATCTTTCGCAATTGGTGAAAATCCTCCAAATACGTGGCGTCAGTGAATAAGCAAAGATATCGCTCTTTACCCGTTTTTTTAACACACATCAACCGAAAAATTGTTATTTGGCCACTGCTAGAGAAACGAATCCCAAATCTCTGGGCTGGATATCAAGAGATCTAGGATTCGTTTCCCGAGCAGGGGCCAAATAACAATTTTTCGGTTGCTGGGTGTTGCTAAAACGTGGAAAGAGAGATGTCTTTGTTTATTTATAGCAATTGGATTGATACTTTTTTTTCCACCAACAGGGTGTTAAAACTAAGTTTCATTACTTTTAAATTTCAATTCCCAAAGGTAATGCTACTATTTATGACACACTGTTGGGACAAAAATTAGAACACTTCGAACTATTAAACTGACGGTACAAAAAGATTTCTTAACTATAGATAACAACTTTTTGTATCTAACATATTCAGAAAAAAAATGGGTTTAACTTAAATGCCCTAGATAGTTTGTGTTGTAACTTTACAGCAAGGGTAAATATTAGTGATTTTAAGAAAAACGTATTTGTGAATGTGAAAGTTAAATAAAACTGAAAATTATAAATGTGTCAAACTGAAACATATATCAATATCATGTTCGACTTCTTTTCGGTATTGCATTGGAAAATTAAAAATATAATTACAAATTCGATTTTGCCTATATTTCAAAGATTTCAACATTTTACTGGCAAATATTATTGTAGTCGTGAATTATTTAATCATTACCGAACATCATAAAATAAAAATAAAACATTTGCCACTAATAACATAAAAAAAATTGAATCCATTTATGTTTTTTCACCTTCACCTTTTGGTAATTCTTGTACTTTAGTGTTACAGTATTTCCCATTTTTTCACTTTTTCATAATTTAAAAAGTTATTTGTTCATAATGTAAATGTATGTTCATTTTTTCAGAAATTTAATTTCATGTTTTCATTATTTAAAAAGTTATTTTGTTTAGTTTAATTTTTACTAATTTTTTAATTTGAAATGCCTTTGTCATGAACTTCTTACTAAGGATATGTAGAGTGTTCTGAAAGGTGCTTTCTAAATAAATTGTATACTTCTTGTTGCAAGCGGAAACTCTTGTTTAGGCTCCCACTCTCTTAGTTGGTTGTCTGATCTGTGTGGAAGGAGGTGAAAATGGAATGTTTAAAGGATCCTTTCTTGAATTTAAAGAAAATTTAAAAAAGTTAAAATAAAGTATCTATTAAACATCTTAGTTTACTAAAAGAATGGGTTTCTGCATGGCAAAATAAGGTAAAATATTAATAAATTCCTTAACAGTCCCTCATGCGTCGGCCTTTTGTTAGAGTCGGACACGAGGTATAAATTAAAGAAACAGAAGTAAAAAGTATTTTTTGCTGAATAAATACAACAAGATCTGTAAACTCAATGCACCGAAGGTGTCTTATTTATTAACCTTGGGGGGGGAGAGGGGAGGGGATGTTTTTCCAGTGCAAGTGGAAAAATTAAAACTGAATTTACTTTTTTTATTTAGCCACCAAAATACCTTGAAATCGAGTTGCTAAACAAACCGCCTAAGTTTCATTGCATTTGTCTTTCACTAATAGAATCAACTTACTGTATCACTTGCCCTCAAAAAACAGCCCCCCCCCCTGAAAAATTAATAAATAAAAAAACCTTATAACGTTGAGTTTACAGATTTTGTTCTATTTACTCAGTACTAAACCTTTTTTTTACCATCGCAAATATCTGTTTCAAATAGTTGGAAAAAACATAGTTTCAACTGTTAGAGTTTCGTAAGCATCTAAGTTCGGGTGATAACCCGAACTTAGATAGCAATAGTCCACTAGGAAGGGCGGTTATGGCAAGGTCTTAATGTGATGATGTTCAGAACTAGTGTTGCGGCCTTGTAGAACCGATTTTCAACAGCTGCTGGTGTGACACCATTTCTTCTAAATCATTCTGACATGACGTCGGAGATGCATTACGTCACACGATTAACGTCACACAATCAAGTCTTTTGAAATAAGAAAGCGTTACGTCAGGTATTTTAGTTCTACTTTGTTGTTCATAAACGTGATATAGAATTTTTCATTTGGAATCCTATCGTCTGTTTGCCTGTCTGTTAACCCTTTTTATAGGCAATTCTGGCTATAGCTATCTCTCAATTCTTTATTCGGGAGTGTAATTGCCTAATTTCTCCCGTTGACCAGACGGCTTGGGAAATGTATTTTTTCTGCTACTGCCAGCATGAGGAGAAACAAACAAAATGCATCCGGAACCGACTTTATAGGGAACCATCTACGCATTGGCGTCCCCAAGCTCAGGGAGGCTGTGAAAAACCCCAGAAAAATCACAGACTAGATGCCTGGCAGATCCGAGATTCGAACACCCGACAAGAATTCTGTCGTATGAAATTTAATTTTAAGATTTCCCCTTGCGAACCTAAAATGTTTCTTTTCTCATTTAAGTCTAAAAATTGAGAGTTCCAATAAAGTAGGTAACAGTGTATTTTTCTTATTTCATGCGCATGCTGAAGAAACAAGATTTGGGAACTTTCTTTTCCCTTTTTTCTTAAACTACGAAATTTTCAGAATATAACTATTTTTTCTTATCGCGGAGTATAACCAGTTATTATTTTATTTATATTTGTAGAAGAAATGAAAAAAGAAAACAAAAAGAAAAGAAAAATGAAATTAGATCCGTATTAAACTACACTAAGTAAGCTTAATGCCCCAAATCCTACTGGTTAGGGTTATTTTCTTAACCGGTAGTCGAAAACGACTGCCGAAGAGGAAATTTGCGTGCAGATCCAGGCTACACACGTAGATTCATTCAGCTTCTGTATTGCAGCTAAATATATTACAGACAGTTTAAGTAGTATAACTACAGTGATATATATCAATGAATCGAAACGATATGCAATTACATTCGTATTATACCGTAATTCGCAATACAAAAAAAAAACAAAAAAAACAGGGACGCGGGTTCATTTGCGCAGGGAACAATTTGGAATTTTCATTATCATGACCAGTTTCCTAATATAACGATATAACGAAGCTGTAAAGGTATTTATGTAAAAAATACACAGAAAACACATATAAAGCTTTCGTTTTGTGGAACCACTTTTTTTTTTTTTTTTTTTTTTTTGGTGTTTTTGAATTAAACAATATACAAGAGTCGGCTATGTGACCAATAGGAAAAAATTAAATATGTAAATGCACGAACTATCTCGTAAGTTATTTATGTGCAAACTATTAACTTATGACGTTCATCATTAAAAGTTGCAATTCTGAATTTAAGGGTATAACATCATTACTGCTTCCTTCAACCAACTTCACGTAGAAACACTTTCTCCTAAGCGTTTCTTAGTACTACGGGGTTAACCGTTCTACAGTAAGTAGAGAAAAATATGTTTTTTTATGCACGGCTCCTTAATCGATGTGTGCTTGAGTTTTCGCTTATATCTCAGCAAGGTTTTATGCTACTGCGCTGAAAATTTGAATTTAAGCATTTAATGATATTTCGCATTCAATAGACTACTAACCAGATATGGTCATTGTTCATTTTTCTCACGATCATATTTCACAATTTATAATTCCCTTAATATACCCGTTCTGATCTTGTATAGGGGCTCATATTATCTGGGCCTCCTTGTGTTTTACTGTTGCAAAACCGAATCACGGTATCTGTTCTCAATTAAATGATACAAGTCAAAAATCAACTTTTGCAGTTTAACATTAGCGGCATCTTTTTTCCGTAGCTCACTGTACACGTATTTATTGGTCGATTCGTATGAAATTTGGAATTTAAGGGTTATTATTATTTGCTGAATAGAATGTGCGTAAGATAACATACCTCATATATGGTAAAATTCGGAGATAGATAGCTAATTAGCATGTTTCTTCACATTACATAATAGTTCCCTTCAAGTGCTTTCCAACGGTACCTTACTTGTTTGCATGCGACAAACGTTTCGAAAGTTAAAAGGGGTGGCTCGTTTTTTTTTTTTTTTTTTTTTTTTTTTTTTTTTAATTTTAGGTCTGTACAATGCAAGTAAAATAACGATGACGAAATTACAAAGGTACAACAATGCAGAAGCTTAATTATTCAAAGAATGCAGGTAAAACTGATTAAATGTACAATATGGGCGAATTTGTACAAAATGTGCGTGAACAAGAAATTCACAGAATGCGAACGTTCTCCATCGAACTCGTGTAATCTGTGCTAAACGTACAATGATATAAGACGTTAGGCTGCATGTGCCTTTACAATGCCAGAAGAAAGCAGAAACATGAAATATATGTACGGAGAGTGAACTATGTACAGATTGTGATATTTACAAACAATGCAAGTAAAATACAATGCTAACTGACGCAAAACAGGAACATTCAACTGGATTAATGTGTACTGAATACGAGATTTGAACAAAAAGTGCGTAACTAATATTCACATGATGCAAGCAGTAAAGAAATAACACCTATAGGATATCTCCGATTAGGATCATGCACAGTACCAAGGATATTGAATATATACGTAATGAAAAGCGATATTTATACAGGATGTGCTTGTACAATCAATGTAAAATAGAAAACAAGAGAACAGTACCAGCGTGCTGGTGGTACAAACAAGCACAATAATGCTTAGGATGTACATATAACACAGCAGAACCTCAGAGACAAAGGTGAGCTGTACATGCACAGTAAGACATACGAATGAGCAAAATATATAGAAGGAATTGGCTGACGATCATGAAACATACACGTTTTTGTGCGCCAGCGTTAAATTGCTAAGTGATTTCTTGCAGTATGGCCCGTCTATCTGCTGTTTCAATGCGAGTTAGCCGACGATGACCCCGCTCATCCACACGCTGTTGTCCACTGCAGTTGACCCTTGCAGTTATGGTTTTACCGGATTCGATGCACTCATGGTGCACCCGTGACACAGTAGCTTGTGAAAATCCCAGTGCCTGCACGACTTCCGAGATGGAGTTACCCATTCGTCGGGCCCCGACAATTTTCCCACGATCAAATGAGCTTAGATCCTTCGTCTTACCCATACTGCGTCCGAGTCTTACTGGTTCCCGTCGCATCACTCTTTATAGTGTTGGATCGCTATATACGTCATGTCGTTTCCGTTTACATGGCCGCCCACAGCGCCACATTTGAACGCCAGTTGTCTCTAATTCAATTGCTCTTCGGTGTATAAATGATGAAGTTATAGGACATCAAAGAACACTGGCAGAGACAATATTCTTAGAATCTCCATTACTCTTGCGGCCCGTATCGGAATGTTTTTGTTGTTTTAAGCAATTGGTAACATTACAAAGTTTTCATGAATGGATATACAATATAACCTGTTCTGTAATGAATATACATTGCACTCACCCTTCATGTACGACAAAGAATATGAAAATCTTTATTTATGGAATGATTCAAGCAAAAGTAGTTCTTACAGTGAGCACATTTCATGAATGCTGTTTCCTCGCAATCTTCTCTACCACATTCCTCGATTAGGCCCGATTCTAAATAATACTGGAGAAGTGTTTGGAAGTATCCTAGGTGAGTAGTGACATAACTACACTTATAAAATGCAAAGAGGATTAGGTTTTAAAATCGAGGCGGTGAACACTGATAGTCAACAAAAGACTGTAGACGGAGAAAGTGGTCTCTGCGACAAAAGTTCATGTCTGATGTTACCAACACAGTGTCCGTTATGAATTTAATCACCTTTTTATAGGGACTTCTTGCACTTATTTTTATAGAAAATAATTGTAAGAATTTCTAATATATTATTCGTAAAACACATACATTACATAATATAATGCTCATGAACAATGAAATCCTACTCTACAAATCTGTGTAGGATTTTATTGCCAGACACGCCCACCGTAATGGTTGAAGTGAGCGACTTCGTAAGGGAGTCGAACCAGATTACCTTTGCCTAAGTAGAGCTCAACTCAGAGGACTAGCCAAAAACCAGTTCTTCTGACCACTTAGTCACCAAGGAGAGGGATTAATATAACGTAACATTTTGTTAAAATCTAGAACTTCGAGCGAAACATCCAATGTTTCAAAAGCTGTTACCTACTCACACATCTATAATATATGCAGTTGTTGACAGTATAACATCTACAAAAAGGTTTATATAAATGTCCCACTATATGTTTTTATAACAGTGAAGCACAATTCAGTATTTACACACATTCGTCCCTATTAAATCCACATATATAAGTGAATGTTTTTGAAGAACCTATCACGGACTTACAGCTTCAGAAAATTTTCACTCTCCATGACCCAAAACAAATTTTCTGAATTTAGTTTGAAGTCATCTTGAAAAGCTGAGAAACTACTTCAAAGTTAAGGCGACACTAGCGGACGAGCGAGTATGTGCCAGTCTCACAAATCAAGAATTTATCTTACAACACATACAGTATGTTGTAAGAGAACACATATAGTTCAAAATGTACTTATTCATTTATGGTGAGAAGCAACATAAAAAACTGGAGATCACATATCTTAAAGTCATTATGAAAGAGCACGTGACATTTTAAAGAGATTTCAAAAGATGGAATGTCAAAGTACTTCCATCTCTGTGTTTGACAAAAAATGAAGCATTGTGATTTGTCTAGGACTCCACGATAACAAGTTTACTATCTCTTCAGACTTTGAAATCCTAGGAGATATCAAGGAATATCTGATGAAGATATTTGGTCATAGAATACAACCTGTGAAATTGTGTGGCTTCAGTGAACTATAGAAGGTGAAACCCATTATACAGGGTTACTAGGAAAGCCCTTGATCAGGCCAATATCTTACGACCTATGGCAGTTAGCGAATTACTTCTTGCGCAGTTTTATAGGAAATCCCCTATGGCGCACAAAATAACACCATGAGGGATCCCCTCGTCCTCTTTTTTGCGGGGGGGGCGGGGTTGAAGGGGCTGACGCGCCCACCCTTTGCAGATAGGGCAAGAAAGTCAGTTTTGCAAACTTGTTCAGCGAGGCAAAACTAGTACAAAAATGTTTTTGTCCCATAACAAAAGATGGAAGGAGACCGGGAATGTGGCCCCAAGAAAATTACAACATCCGGAAGCAACAACAGAGTATTTAGACCAGAACTTATTACTTAGAACTTATCTATATTGGTAAGTTCTAAGTAAATGAAAGCACAAAGGAAAAGTTTTCCTACAAACCTTATCAACAGTTTTCGTTCTGAGATAAAACGCAGTTCCTTGATATATTCAATATCAGACTTTGATGTCCAATACAGTAAAAAATACACTGACACAAGGAGAAATAGCATAAAGTGGCGAAACACTCATCGAATAGGAAAACTGTATGCAGATCTAATTGACTTGCGTACGTGGCAAAGCTTTCGACTTCCCGTCACTGATTCACAAAGTGTTGGCATACCGACCACGCATACCATTTTTGTATTCTGACAACGGAGCAGAAAGAACATTTGAAACCCATACAGATATATATCGGACACATCGACACAGGAAGCTTTCCTCTTTTTTTTGCATTTGGAGAGTCCCCTTCCATCTTTTGTTATGGGACAAAAACATTTATGTACTATTTTTGCCTCGCTGATAGCCTCATCAACCCCCGAAAAAAGGGGGCAAGGTGGTGTTATTGTGTACGCCATAGGGGGTTTCCTATACAACTGCACAAGAAGTAAATCGCTGAATGCCATAGTTAGTGAGATATTGGCCTGATCACGGACTTTCCTTGTAACCCTGTATACAAGTTTACTAGAATGGGTAACTTCTAGACATGTAAGGCTTGAAAAAGTAAACACTCAGGGGAAAGTTGCATAAAGAAAACCCTTGTCCCATAAGGATGAAAGAAAACTCTGAGGTCTGTTATGTAAATAATTAAATATTCATGTTATTACTTATCTAATAATTTTGGAGAATATAGTGTGCTCTTTCACTTGTTTTGAAAACATCTATTTCCTATTAGTGTAAATAAATTGCGTTTGCATTTGATTTGGGTCAAAAAGGAACGCCAGACCTTAGACATAGAATAGCAAACATCGCAAAAGCCTGAGCAGAAAGGGGCTGAACTCCTGAGATAAAATTAATTTGCCATCTGATAACGGGTGATTGATCTTATGTCAGAATATTAAATTCCTTCGTGATAGTATTTAAAGTAAAATTTGGAGGATAAACGCAATCCGTTAAAAGCCGGTCAAAGCTTAAGTTTATCATCGGCTGATATGAGCATTTCTTTCCGGACACGGGGAACATAAGCAGATACACTTAATAAGAGAGCCAGAAGGTGAATCATTATGTGCTGCTTCAGGTAAAACTCTCAATATATGTTCTCAGAGGGATTCTCTCGTTTATGTAGGCTGATTATGACGGTCTTCTTAAGTGACTGCTCTGTGCTTTTCTATTTTGTGTCACATTCATCCACTGTCGCCCGCATGATACTTCACGATGCGAACGACCGATCTCTAAATTTTGTAGCAAGCTGCTGCCATCAAATTGCATATTATTCCCTGAAATCTGCATAAGTTAGGATCCATGAATTCCAGTGGCATTTTCGTGTCATTATGAAACGAAGTACATCCGTTCACGAGGGATATCAACTTTGTCCCGTTGGGTTAACGAGTTTCGAAAATGATCTAGAGGCCGACAAAGGTACTTTTACACGAAATGTAATGACATGCATCAGCATTTTCATGAACAGTACTTCCGGAAATATCTTTCTTTACATGCACAGACAGACGAATATATGCATGTATCAAGGGCGAGCGTGCTAGTCTAGTGGGAAACAGTTTTAAATAAGTAACAATAATTTGTGGAATTAAAAAACAATACACTGCAAGATGCGTACGAAGTTGTTGATTCCAGATTGGATCACGAAAGATATCGCGCTAACCTGCCTCCTGAAGGGAGTACGTACGTACATATTCATGCGCCAAACAAGAAAACACTACCAATTCTGTAGACCACACCAGAAGGGAAACTGGAAAAACGAGCGGCTGCACCACACGCTGTATTCTCTGAATGTTACCAGTCGCTAATTTGGCAACATGGCATTTTTGAGGTGGTGAATATCTTTTTTTACTTTTAATTTTGTTCTTTTCACGCGTTTATTTTACGAGTTAACAACCGCATGTAGGAAAATGTTTTATTTATACATAGAGGAATATTATTTCTGTCTTTAAGCCGTGGTTCAAAAAATCCGAATGAACATTAGAACCGCGTCGAACCCCTCGAATATTGGTGTCGTGATTGAGTGTGCCCGTATAGTTACGGGCTGATAATTTTTCCGTTTTCTCCCAGACATTATGATGAAGAAAAGGAAAGGATTGCAAAGGCAGCACCACTCTTTGGCTAAAAACATTAAGAAAAATCGAAAATTATATTCACCTATTTTTCACGATCCTTAGTATTTTGTAACTATTTGGCTTACGTAAAGCGAACGGATTCTACTGTTTGAATTACCTTCTATTTTTCCAGAAACAAAAGCCTGTAGAAAAAATAGTGTGAAACATTTACATAGTTTCAGAGGAGTAAGCCTTCTCCATGAATTATATCTCGGACATCTTAATTGATTAGCCGATTTGATTCGGTTTGGAAAAAATCGAAAACATTTTTGTTTGCACGCCGCGTTTGAGGAAAACATTGAGAAACACAACGATGCTGTTAATTCCCGTTACTTTGTCATCGCCTAAAGAAACGCAATCATCTGTCTAGGAAATCAAAATTTATTCTTCAGAGCTAACTGTGAAGCCGAAAATTCTAAGAATTAAATCAACTACAACTCTAATAACCGTCGTTAGCACACAAACTCCCCCACCTCCGTTCAATTTGAAAAATCATTTTCTGGAAAATGATATAAATTCTTCTTTTTTGATTCTGTCATGGAGAACCTTGCTGCAAAGGTGCACCACCGTACCGATATGAACTATAACAATATAATAATGTTATGTTTCTCGCTCTCTCTTACCCTTCATTTTAGTTTCTTTACACATTTTCAGATTCTTTTAATAGAAAATGATCATCGAGAGAAGTTCTGGTGTTAAAAATACGTTATTGTGCTCTACAATATTCTAAAGATAGAGTACCAATTAAAGTGTATAGATATTTACTTAAAAAAACCTACAAGAGAGGTCAC
The DNA here is from genome assembly GCA_039090855.1 of Macrothele yani. Classification (NCBI taxonomy): domain Eukaryota; kingdom Metazoa; phylum Arthropoda; class Arachnida; order Araneae; family Macrothelidae; genus Macrothele; species Macrothele yani. The sequence goes on from CM077011.1 coordinate 100,262,633, forward strand.
ATAAAGATTCCTAAAGATGCTACTCTGAGTTAGATTGATTAAGAAAATTGAAAAATGGATAAAAATGTAGAACGATTGTAACGTATACCCTAGATTCAGTTTCTTTTTGATTTTACTATCTCTTGTTATTTTATTTTCCTATGCAAATTATCTTCTCACTTAACGAGATGTTGTTTCTCCCGCTGAATTATATGTGGCAACGGGTGTAAGTCATGACGTGGTGGTATGCAGTAAATATAGGGGCCCTCAAGTATACCAAGGAGCTTCGTTTTATATGTGATAGGTTCTTCCTGATTATTGATATGCGATTTACCTACGTTTCTACGATATTACGATAGTACTAAAGTTCGGGCTATCAGTAGTTGTGTTATTTTGGAGTGTGTATTTGAGTAATACCAGGAGCTCCCCAATAAAAGGTTAAAAGTGAGTACGTTTTCTTAGTTCATTTTATTGTCAGACCTCTGTCTGGCCGTTAAGTCTATTATATTGAGTGTTTACGTTACGTTCAGGGTATATTGTAATTATCGCTCTAATAAGGAGCCTTCAAGGTACTAATGTACTAAAACCGAAGTTATATTAATGATATTCAAGATAATGAGGAACGCTGAGTAAAAACAATTCCTTATTCTTGGAATTTATTGCACGTGCATGTCTTACCTAAACAAACTCTAGCAATTTGAAGATTAAGCACGCTTTAGCTACGTCAAGTAACCTTTCAATAACCCTAACGTGACTTAACGTAAGCTTTCCTGCACTGCACGTCCAGCCGGAGAATTTCATTCATTATAATTCGCGCCCGAACATTTCTTGAACACGAGGTATTGAAACTTATTGACTATGTCTTCATTACCTGAGAAAACTTCACTATTTCAACCTGAATCAAGTTTCGGTGGAGGTGGGGCTATTTTCGACAATTTGCAGGAAGCCTGTGGGTCTAACTTTGATGTCAATGATTTGCAAGTACCCAGGCATTCCTCACAATTTCATCATTCACCAGCTTCATATCACTCTGAGTCGCGAGTCGTACCTGAGGTATTTCAATCCTCTCACAGAGACAAAATGCTTGCACATTTCGTGCCGCATGAGGGAGCAATTACTTTCAATGGTTTGGAGGGTCCTTGAAATTTCTCGAGGATTTGGAGGATCATTTCGACATATACAATATTCCTCAAGATTGCAAAGTGCAAATAGCAGGCACTTGCTTGAAAGATGCCGCTAAGACCTGGTATCGGCAGTGGAGAGGATCGAACCCGGATTCTCGTTATGAGAATTTCTGAGCGGAATTTTTGGAAGTCTTTCCTTTCGGCCTCAGTCGAGCTGGCCTTGCACAACAACTTTTTTCTCGTAAGCAAGTACCCAACGATAGTCCTGTTGCGTTTGCTTTAGAAACAACACGCTTGTATAAATTATGGGATCCACATGCCAGTCATGTCGACATGTTGGACACCCTATTGCAACAGCTCGATCCATTTCTACAGGATTTTATTAAGGTCCGACACCCTGCTACAATACATGAATGCCTTCGCCTCATACAAACGTATGAGGAGCGACACGGCAAACATGGGCCAACTAAACATGCTCGGGAACCCCGGGAAGCTTATCACGAAAATCCTCAGCAGCATAATAGGCCTAATGACTTTCAACACGAGCGTACACAGGTGCAAGTCCAAGCATCATACGTACCACCGCATAGAAGAGTGGTACACCAACCGCTAGTTTCTAAACAATTTTCTGGGTACAGTACAAATGCAGAGTATGCTCGACCCTGTTCCAATCCGCAGAATTCGGAACATTTTTATGCTAAGGGCAATAATGATTTTTTCTGCCCGTGCTGAGGGAAGAAATAATAGAAATGGAAATTTCAACAGAAATGCGGAGTTCCCGCAGCAGTTTTCAGGAAGTTTTTCTAAGCGTGAAAACTTTACCGATACCAGGCAGGGCCGAGGTTTCAGACCGCATGAAAATACAACCAGGAATCCTTTAAACTTCCAAAGGAAGTAGACCAAGGAGTCGGCACTGCTTCCTGATACCAAGAATTCTGACCCTAAAATAGTATTATTGACTGTCCAAACTCCTCAGTTGTCTGATGTGTTATTGACAATTGAAGATATTATTGTCGAGACAAAGTTCGACAGTGGTTCTGAAATATCAGCCCTAAATACGAAGTTTTGCACTGAAAGTTTTCCTGCAATACACGTCCAGCCTGCGACGCAGTATTTGCGAGGTGCAAATAACGAAATATTCAGTAGCACAGGAACTGTCACATTATCTCTAGGGCTGGGACAGGCTCGTTTTACGCATTCTTTCCTGCTCATAGACGACCTACCTGTTAAATGTCTAATGGGCATAGATTTTATCAATACTTTTAAAGTTACCATGAATTTCGAACAACATGTTATTTCCTTTCCGGAACCTGTCAAAGTGATTCCTAAAGATCCTATAGACATAACGATTTTTTTACTGAGTAAACAACTGAATGAGAGGCAACGAAACCAGCTTTCTCTACTTTTGAAGGAAAGACCTTGTTTATTTTCCGACCAAACTTGTTTCACACAGGTGGTTTATCACGTCATTGACACTGATGGTTCGAAACCGTTAGCGACGAAACCTTACCCTTGTGCTCCCCATAAAAAAAATGAAATGCATCGTCAAATTTCAGAGATGATTAAACAGGGCATAATAAGGGAATCAACAAGCGCCTGGGCCGCACCTGCTTTTCTTGTTCCAAAGAAACAACCCAACGAATTTCGTTTCGTGACAGATTTCCGCAAGCTAAACCAAGTCACGAAAGCCATAAATTATCCACTACCTGTCATGTCGCATATTTTGCATGACCTATCGTCAACTAAATGGATGTCAACCTTGGATTTGGCGAGTGGATATTGACAGGTTGCGGTACATCCAGACTCCGTAGATAAAACAAGCTTTGTGACTACTTTTGGGGCTTATGAATACCTGCGTATGCCCTTTGGACTAGCCTCTGCACCTGCTATTTTCCAAAAGCTTATGGATACGGTTCTCAGACCTGTTCTAGGTCCCCATGTGCATGTATATTTGGATGACATTATTATTACATCCGAGACTTTTGACGAGCACCTCTCTGCTGAAACAGATGTTCCAACTCATATACAATGCTGGCTTGACGTTAAACCTAGTAAATGCCAGATAGCGAGGGATGAGATTGTATATCTGGGGTTGAAAATCACTCCCCACGGCTTATTTACGGATGATGAAAAAATCAGGCCTATAGCTGACTTTCCACGGCTAAAAACAGCCAAAGAACTATCACGCTTTCTGGGAATAACCGGATGGTGTCAGCAGTTCGTCCCAGATTATGATACAATCTGTGAGCCATTGTATGTTTTGAAACGTAAATACAAGAAGTTTGTTTGGACACCTGAGGCTAACGCAGCGTTTGAAGCACTAAAATCTGCGTTGACTCAGCCTCCTGTATTAACTTTCCCAGATAATACTAAAGAACTTGATATTTACACTGACGCATCCGGAGTTGGTCTTGGTTGCGTTTTGTCACAAGCTGGGCATCCAATAGCTTTTGCGTCCCGTACTTTAGCCAACGCTGAACGCAATTATTCAGTTACGGAACGCGAATCGAATGTCTTGCTGTAGTGTATGCTCTTGAAAAATTTCAATGTTATCTCAACGAATTGACAGTTAATATAATTACGGATCATTCTGCCCTTCAGTATTTGAATTCTGCTAAGCACCTCTCTAAAAGACTTATGAAGTGGGCTCTGAAGTTACAAGAGAGAAATATCAAATTTTCGTACCAGCCAGGTCATAAGAATCAGTTACCGGACGCATTATCTCGCGTCCCGATTAGTGGGGTTCTCACAGAAACTACTCCTGGATGTCAGCCTTTACTTTTAATAGCTGATTAAACATCCAGAGAGCAGATAATGGCAGAATTAGTAAATGATCCAGATTTTGGGGAAACCTATAATTTTTTGCTTGCGGGTTCACCACAACAAATTGACCCTTCTCTGGCTGGGAGGTCACAGCATTTTGAAGTCATAGAGGGTCTTCTTTACTATACGAAATCTAGGACTACTAGGGCAGAGTTTCGCTAATATATTCCGCGAACCCTTAGAATGGCCCTTTTAAACGAATTTCATGACAAACCTATTGCAGGCCATTTAGGTATTCGCAAGACCCGTTGTAAATTGCGGGATGTTGCCTATTGGCCTGGCATGTACCAAAGTGTGCTCGCATACGTTCAATCATGTCACTTGTGTCAGATTTATAATTACCGTAATGTAAGACCGGCCGGTCACTTGAAATCTAGTTTAAGTTCTCAGGTTTTTGACTTTATTCCAATAGATTTATTTGGACCTTATCCATTATCTGTTAAAAACAAAGCTCGTTACATTTTAGTACTAACCGATAACTTCTCTAAATGGGTCGAGGTCTTTCCCATTAAAGCCGCTACGGCGGAAGTTATTTGTAATGTATTAATTAATGAAGTATTCTCTAGATATGGTGCACCTAATCAAGTAGTTTCGGATAATGGTCCCCAATTTATTTCTGACATTTTTGAAAGAATGTGTGCGAGACTACACATAAAGCATAAATTCATTTCCCCATATCATCCCCAGAGTAATCCCGCGGAACGAGTAAACCGCACGCTAGTTAAAATGATCGCTACATTTGTCATGGATCATCACGAGCGGTGGGACGAACATCTTGAGCTTTTTTCGTTCGCCTCCGCTCGTCTGTTCACGAATCTACTAGGTTTACTCCCGCAGAACTTTTTGTGTCGAAAAGTTAAGACCCCTTTTGAAAATTTAATGGGGATTATCGACGAACTAAACCAGGGACCAACTCCGCAATCAGTACGAATCATGGCAGAGAAAGCTCGTGTTGCAATGATAGGAGCACAAGCGGCTCAAGCAAGATACTATAATACTAGGCGTAGGGAACCAGATCTTGTCGTTGGAGATCTAACTCTCTTGGAGACACACTTCCAGTCTTCTGTTTCTCATACTTTAGTAAAGAAATTTGCACCCAGCTACGAAGGTCCATATCGGGTGGCAAATGTTTATGAAAATAACGTTATCCTTGAAAAACCTGACAATCAATTTCAATACGTACACGTTGCTCAGTGTCGCAAGTATCATGAACGAAAAATAGATTTTATAATCAACCCTACTCAACCTTCTGTTCCACAGACTCAAGAGTCTATATCACACGATCAACCTCCAGAAATTTTGGACGAACCGACAAACCTTTTTGAAGAATCTCCAGTGTTTTTTTTTTCACCCTCCTCCACAAGACTGGCTTCCAAGAACGCAACCTGATTCTACCATAAGACGAAGGCTGGAATCAAGTTCTTCAAATTCTAGTATGATTCCCTTCCCTCCAACCATTGCCGAGACTATTGCTGCACCATTCCCAAATAACTCTGCACCAACACAAGCTCCTACTTCTTTGAATACCTCGTCAGAGAGTATTCCAATAGGCAGAAATAAGCATCGCCCTGCACGACCACTAACTTACAGCAGCGACTCAGAGTCATCACATATTTCTGATTTACCAAATATAGACAATAGTTTGACAATTCCTAAACGTCAGACACATATTACAAACCGTCCAGCAACACCAAAAGCTGATCGAAAACGCAACTTGTCTCCCTAATCTGCTTCGCCGCAACAGCGACGAAGGCATAGATCCTTGCATCCGCCCGGGTTTCGCCCCTGGAACTTACGCTCAGGGCAAACAGGGCCGATGCCTGCTTCTAATGTCATGCCAAAAAGTAGAAAGAGAAAACAAGCGATGTGGCCGGAGCCACGTCTCTTCAAAAGAATGCTGGAAGGACAACACGGGTCCCAGCACAAAGGCACAACATATCGAAAGCCTGGGGGAGCCTGCTCCTGTCAGACGCAGGGAATTCCTGACCGACAGACTTCAGCCGTTCCTCACTGTTCCTGTCAGATGCAGGGAATTCTTGATCGACAGACTTCAGCCGTTCCTGACCGTTCCTGTCAGACGCAGGGAATTCCTGTCCGACAGACTTCAGCCGTTCCTGACCGTTCCTGTCAGACGCGGGGAATTCCTGACCGACAGACTTCAGCCGTTCCTGACCGTTCCTGTCAGACGCAGGGAATTCCTGACCGACAGACGTCAGCCGTTCCTCACCGTTCCTGTCAGACGCAGGGAATTCCTGACCGACAGACTTCAGCCGTTCCTCACCGTTCCTGTCAGACGCAGGGAATTCCTGACCGACAGACTTCAGCCGTTCCTGACCGTTCCTGTCAGACGCAGGGAATTCCTGACCGACAGACTTCAGAATTTCTTGACCGACAGACTTCAGAATTTCTTGACCGACAGACCACAGATGTTCCAGATCCATTCAAGTCGCAGCAAAGATCGGCTCCACCATAATTTACCAGTCCAATTAGGCCTGGAAAAAGATATCGTACTAGGGTTTTTTATGCGTCCTCAAGATAAGTAAGTTCTCGTGGACAGGTTATTTTCTCATTATGTTGTTTTTCCTGCACGACCAGTTGGCGTGACAGAATTTCTTTTTCCAGTGTGGGCCTACGCATTCTTTTTGTGTATATATGTAGTTTTTTTTATATATATATATTCTATGTCCGTCTACTAATCCGAATTTTTTTTTATATATATATATGTGTGTTAGGGGTAAAATAGCGAAAATTGTTACTGTTAGGCAGCTACAAGCAATCTTCGCTGCTGATACAGTTTGTTTGTAATCAACGATAAATACATATAGATTTGAAAATATGAGGAAGTAAAATGAAATCAAAAAAGTTATTCCTGCTGGGCAGAATAAAAATAAGGTATGCTGATGCAGGTTTGTTCTGTACACATATAAAAAGTGTTTCCTGCTTCACAGACGACAATAGCTGCGGACACAGGTTTACTGAATTTGTTATGCCAAGCTTGAAGTTGTAAATACTGCTGCCACAAAAAAAAAAGAAAAAAAGTAGGACGATAAACGTCAGTCAGCGAAATGTAAGACTACACTCAAAACATGATAGGTTTTTCAATATATATATATATATATATATATATATATATATATATATATATAAGGGGGAGATGATGTAACGTATAGTCTAGATTCAGTTTCTTTTTGATTTTACTATCTCTTGTTATTTTATTTTCCTATGCAAATTATCTTCTCACTTAACGAGATATTGTTTCTCTCGCTGAATTATATGTGGCAACGAGTGTAAGTCATGACGTGGTGGTATGCAGTATATATATATCATCATCATCATCATTGTCAACCTTTATCAATCCACTGCTGGACGAAGGTCTCCCCAAGTTTCCTCCACAACGGTCTGTCTTGTGCCAGTCTCCTCCATGTCACTCCCGCATATTTACGAATTTCATCCACCCATCTCCCATGTGGTCTTTTTCTGGGTCTTTTCCTGTCCCTTGGAATCCAATCTAAAATTTCGGCTGTCCATCTAAGGTCTGTCCTTCTGGCAGTATGTCCAGCCCATTGCCATTTCAGGGATTTAACTCTGATCATGATGTCTTCCACTCTCGTCATTTTTCGGATCCACGAGTTCCTCTTCTTATCTCTCCTGGTTATACCAAGCATGCACCTCTATATGCTTCTTTGAGTTGTCTGCAGCCTTTGTATGTCTCTTTTAGTTAAGGTCCACGTCTCTGCACCATACGTAAGCACTGGAAGGATGCATTGATCAAACACTTTTCTTTTAAGACATAATGGCATATTGCTCTTGAAAATTATGCTGTTTCTTCCAAAAGCTCTCCAGGCAAGTTTTGTACGCCGATTAATTTCTTCATCAATGTGACCCTCACTTGATATCTGCTGTCCAAGATAAACATACGTATCTGTTATCTCCAGTTTTTCTCCATCAATCGATAAATCTTCATTTCTTGTAAAAGCATTGAACATCACTTTTGTCTTCTGAAAGTTCATTTTTAATCCCACTTCTTTACTCTTGTCAGCAAGTTCCTGGATCATACTCTGCAGCTCTGATGGGGTAGTTGCAAAAATGACTACGTCATCAGCAAAACGAAGGTGGGTTAGATAATCTCCATTAATCTTTATCCCTTTGTTTTCCCAGTTCAGTGATTGAAAGACATTTATATATATATATATATATATATATATATATATATATGCGCGCAGAAGATACCAGAGAGCTTTGTTTTATATGTGATAGGTTCTTCCTGATTATTGATATGCGATTTACCTACGTTTCTACGATATTACGATAGTACGAAAGTTCGGGCTATCAGTAGTTGTGTTATTTTGGAGTGTGTATTTGAGTAATATCAGGAGCTCTCCAATAAAAGGTTAAAAGTGAGTACGTTTTCTTAGTTCATTTTATTGTCAGACCTCTGTCTGGCCGTTAAGTCTATTTCATTGAGTGTTTACGTTAAGTTCAGGGTATATTGTGTTTATCGCTCTAATAAGGAGCCTTCAAGGTACTAATGTACTAAAACCGAAGTTATATTACTGATATTCAAGATAATGAGGAACGCTGAGTAAAACTAAATTCCATATTCTTGGAATTTATTGCACGTGCGTGTCTTACCTAAACAAACTCTAGCACTTTGAAGATTAAGCACACTTTAGCTACGTCAAGTAACCTTTCAATAACCCTAACGTGACTTAACGTAAGCTTTCCTGCACTACACGTCCAGCTGGAGAATTTTATTCATTATACGATAACAGAATATAATTTTAATGGTATTTTGTAATTGTCCGCTATAATGGTATTTTGTAATTGTCCGCTCTAATGGTATTTTGTAATTGTCCGCTATTTTACATACAGCTTTCCATTGTAGGGTTCTCGCAATAACATCGAGAAGGTCACGCTGAGCCACTGGTATATACAGTATGTGTGTGTAACAAAAGGCGATAGCTACGGGAGGAAGCATAGAAGGAGCAGGGAGAGTAACTGTACCATCAAAGAAAAGGATAACACAGCCAAAATTAAAAAAATGGCAGCATGATTGGAAGAATCCCTAATACAAAAACCAGAGACTTCAGTATTAACAGGAGGCAGAACACTTCTAGTGATTCATTCAACAGGGTGGAAAGTATTTTTCGTCCATCAAGGGTGAACGAACTAGTAGAAGAGGAGAGGGATGATTAGAAATGAACATCTGCTGACCAAGATTGGAAATCGGTAAAATGTTTAGCGGGCAACGGTAGATTCAAATCAGGTATCCTATGTAGAAGAGAGGAGAAATCCAGGATAAGACAATTGATGAAGAGTTGTAATGGAAGAAATATGTGTACAAATATCAAGACTGGAAACATCCGGGTAAGAAGGAGCAGGGTGCGTGCCGAAAAGTCCAGAAAGGGCTGCGAAAGAAGTGTCCATAAGGGTCAGCAACAGTAGAGTTCAGAAGGGACAGCAACAGAAGGATCCAGGAGGGGCAGCAAAAGAAGAGCCCAGAAGGGAGAGCAAAAGAAGAGTCCAGAAGGGGGAGCAAAAGAAGAGTCCAGAAGGAGGAGCAAAAGAAGAGTCCAGAAGGGGGAGCAAAAGAAGAGTCCATAGCTTCAGCAAACTCAGAACGCGGATTTCAGTAAGAGGAAGAAAAGGTCGTATCTCCCTTAAATTCAGCCTTGAAGAGAGCTCAGACTGATTGGGAGGGACCTCAGAAACACTACAGAGCTGTTGTGGAGGAACAGCTGGATTCCGAACCACGGCCACTACAGTGTGTTAAAGAGGTGAAGCATCTGGAACATCAGTTGCAGAAGCAAACGTGAAAGAACCAGCTGATGCACACAGAGACAAAGTACGAGGACGAGAAGCATAATTTTAGACCATGTGATTGCAGTGGAAACATACATGACCATATATTTCACATTAGGAACAATGCAGAATAGAAATTACATTTATGGTGTACTTCCTGGTGCCAAAATAAATGGTCATAGAGAAAGACGGTCAGTTTTTCAGGGCATCTTCAGAAGCAAAAAGTACACGAGTACAAAGGCGTTGGCCAAGCATTGAACGAAATTCTCTGCCCTGAAGGGCAACAATGAAAGTCTGAATTGTATCTAAAATTTTGCCACGATGTGAGAGACCCAAGAGTAAACAGCATCTGGTATATCTGGTGTTACTGAATACAAACGGATTATCCTGGGACTATGTGAAAGAGGATCTACTATAATGTGTTTGTCCTTCATGTCTAGTCCATAAGCAAGTGCACGGGCAGTGTATTTAGGTCCAAACGCGCAAATAGCGGACGTCATAGGAAGATGTCAGATAGGGGTTGGCATATTTTTGGCACGAATTGTACAGCGGAAACTCAAACCCACCGCACTGTAAATATGAACAGAGTTGAATACTTGTTGGAATGATCCCGTTTGCGTCATAACAATCCGTATGGAACTCCATCATGCCGGTATTTATGGACATGCTGCAATCCACAAACCTCTGACTACGAGCATGAATGCTACAAAAATTGTTAGGTGGTTCAAAGCGCACAATAACTGGAATAAGAAAGACTGGAAACGGGCCTTCTGGTTTGATGAATCGTGCTTCACATTGTTTCCCACCACTCGTAGAGTGTACATCTGGCGAAAACTTGTAGAAGCGTACCAGCTCAACTGTTTGTTCCAACTGTGAAGGATGGGGCCAATCCCTGATGATGTGCGGTGCCGTATTAATGCATTCCTTATTGCCATTTGTTATTCTGCAAGGTTGCATGACATCTACAACATACGAATCCATTCTTGGGGACCTCATGCATCCAGCGCTGTAGGCATTGTTCCCTAATGGCTTTTTCTGGTTTCAAGCAGATAATGCACTTGGCCATTGTGTGAAACGCGTCAAGGTTAGATTTGCAGAGCATGATGGCTTATGGTTTGCAGAGATACCTTGGTTACCTCAATCTCCAGACATCAGTATTATTGAACATTTATGAGAATATCTGGAGCAAAAGATGAAATCGCACTTCCTACCTCTTACATCACTGCCACGGTTGGGAGATATTTTACAGGAAGGATAATCCCAAATTCTATTATCGTATGTGCACGACTTGGAATGATACCAAATTCCATTATCGCATGTGCAGAGTCTGGAATGATCCCAAATTCCATTATCGTACTTGCAAGACTTGAAATGATCCCAAATTCCATTATTGAACTTGAAAAACTTGGAATGATCCCAAGTTCCATTATCGTATGAGCAGGACTTGTATAAGTCTATCCAAATCAAATTGCTTTTTTCCTGAAAGCCCGAAGAGTGCATACATCTTATTAATAAATTATCCATAAACAGTAGGCGTTTCCATTATTTTGATGAGCTGTTGTATGTTCCAGTGGTAGCTGCCAGTTTTAAGGTTCCTCAAAAGGAGTAGTAAAAATATGTGCAATGCCATTTCTGCAGTAACCAGGAATTTATGAACTATGCAACTAAGAATTATTATGTGACATCTGTATCGCAGACTTGCGACTACTGCGATTGGCGCAGAATAAATTATCCCTTCACTTGAACATCAGGTGAAGTAAAACAGCTTCCTAATTTGGGGATTGTTTTAATGGCGGTGGACGCAGGGTGTTTATTGGTGACAAATCTACGTCATCCACTCTACGCTGTTCTACGCTAATTATGTTCCACACATTTCTTCGTTACGTATCACTAAGCTGTTCTCTGAAATTCAGAGGTTAGCTCCACAGATAAATTTTTAACTGATTATTACCTACTGATGCCGTATCAAATATCTCCATTTATACCGATCTCGACACATAACTCGGGATTCACTGATATCCATCACACGGCGTACACAAGATTTTCCATACTTCATACACATAGTCGTTTTCTCATGCAGACACTCCTGAATCTGATGCTCCCATGACTTCCTTGGCCTTCCTCTGCCTTTCCTTCCTGCCACTTGCGCTTAACTTTCTTTGAGACACGTAAATAAATTCACTTGCGTTTCACATACGATCACTCAAGACATGTTTATCAAAACATTTTCAATTTAGCTTTACAGTTGCACATTTTGCAGAACTTAAATTGAACCCATTAATATGTAATTACGGAATATATTCATTAATTGCAGTAAACATAATAATTTACACATTGCAGCTTAAAATGTTTGCTCGTCAAGAGACCAGTAAAATTCAGGAAATATTTAATGAAGAACGAAACAATTTCTCGGGTACCTGAGAAGCTAAGACACCGAATTAAGTTTTTAACACTAGGGAGTTAATCTTTGAATTCCCTAAAGAAGTAAAAATGCTATGCAAATAAGAAATGGATCCTTTTCGTAAGAACCTATGATTTGAGTGATTATTGAAAACCTGGTTTTCGATAATCACTCCTTATTCCTTATTGCATAAGCCTTTAGGCTCATGCAATATGGAATAATTGTTGTGAAAGAATTAATGAACTCTGGAAGAAATTAAAGCTTTATGGCAAAAAAAAAATCTTTAATAACTATGTTTTTTTATATATAAACATGGCAAATATCAAGTAAAAAGGAAGGCTTTCGTATCCTAAAGCATTGAAAAAATATTTATCCCTAAAAGCTTTGTTTATAGCAAAGAAGGTAAGATTCATATAAAAAGCGGAAAGAGTATTCTGTTTAATAAATTGTGAGTCTAGATTACTATTATACACAAGATATCCTTCCCTAGCTGAATTGAAGAGCTGTATTTTATATCAGTACTAAAAAGCCTGTTCAAAAAAACTCGAGCTTTATCTCTCATACAACAGCTGAATTTTATTAGATAATTTTCTTATCATTCATAAAAGAGCAGACGTTTACTCAAAAGATATTGTCTTTCTAAAATCCGTGCTCACTGGTTATAAGAAATTGCAACAGTTTATTAGAAAGAACATTCTTCTTCATGGTTAACTAAAGCCAAAGGCATCTGCTGTTTGCTTGATCTTTATTATCATCAACCAATCTCCTTCCATTCCTGGATGAAGGTCTTTTCCACAAATACATTTCTTGAGCAATTATTTTCCCTGCCATTCTGACAAGCCTTAGAATCATATCAACACACATATCTTACGTGGTCTTCTGATTTTGTATGCCTTGGTATCCATTGTGGCATTTCATTTATCCAGCGATGGTCATTTCTTATAGCAATATGTTCAGTCTATTGCTGTTTCAGGGATATTTTTTTGGATCATTATGTCATCAACTCTAAACAATTTTACGTGATACATGAGTTCCTTTTCTTGTCTCTCTTAGTTACATCAAGCATGCAGTTCTGTAAGATTCTCTAACTTATTCGAGGCCTCTGTATGTCTAATTAAGTTAAGGTTCGCGTTGGTTATCCACAATAGGAACTGGATGGTTGCATTGACTAAATACTTTTCTTTTAAGGTATAATGATAAATTGCTCTTGAGAATTGTATTGTATCTTGCAAATGAACTCCCGCGAAGTTTCATACGCCTGTTTATTGTTTCTCCGATGAAGCGCTCGCATGATAACTGTTACTCGAGATAAATGTATTACTTACTTGAATGGCATTTTGCACCGAGTATGATCCATTACCACTATAATCGAAACAATCCGCGACGGATGTGTTACAGCCACTGTATTTCCAGTTTAGGTGGGTAGCCTAAAAGGAGGGGGAGAGTGGTAAACCAAAAGCCAAGTACTTTCCTGGGTTGACTTCAGAGGCAACCATGCAAGTATTTGCGTATCTTCTGCCAGGTATTGTGCGAAAATCCACAGGTAAACTGCAAAATGGATGGTCGGAAGACCAGGATTTGAGTACCCTCTACGAACGTTCGTCTCAGGGACTTACTGATAGCCCCCTCAAAACCCTGCAGTGCGGGGAGGGTCTCATGGTTAAAAGGGCCTCTAACCTCATCAAAAAGATTTTACAAAATTTTTGCCGAAACTTCGCATGAAACTCTTTAAAGAAAAAGCCAAGAATGAAGGCAGCTTTAAATAAAGTATTTAGACGCAAAGCTTCTTTTTTTTTGCAGTAAATACTTAAAATCTTCAGAAATGATTTCAATTGCTTTAGTTCATAAAAACTGGTTGATGTGAAAGCAGCTATTCAAAAGAACTTGTGAGACCCTTTCACAGCCCTCGCAATAGCTTCTACGCATAGATAACAAGAGAATGTGAAAGAAATATCAGTTCAATGAGCGGAATTTTTATGCAAATGAATATAAAGTGTAGAGTTGTTTGCAAATAACTGCGCATCCTTCAGAATGTAATGAACTAAAAGGTGTTTTTCGTGGGAGCGAAAAATCAGAGACCTGTGTCGTTTTTTATAACAGCCAAAAGATTTTTTAATGTGCCTAAAACATTGCGGAATTATGTTAAGCCAACTTTTTTATATTCCAGAGTAACTAATTTAAGAAGTGTCACGTTTTTTGCGCTACAGTTCTTATTTGTTACTTAGTTATTTTCTTACTTATGTTGTGACATTTCGTATAAATCGGAAAAGTCATTAGGCACTCTCACATGGCAGTTGCATGTTTTGTGTGTGCAATCGTGAGGCATTTCAATAAGCTGGCTTTACTTCTTCAAAATTTGCATGTTTCGTGTGTGCAATCGGGAGGCATTTCAAAAAGCTGGCCTTACTTCTTTAAAATTTGCGTGTTTTGTGTGTGCAATAGTGAGGCATTTCAAAAAGCTCGCCTTACTTCTTTAAAATTTGCGTGTTTTGTGTGTGCAATCGTGAGGCATTTCAAAAAGCTGGCCTTACTTCTTCAAAATTTGCATGTTTTGTGTGTGCAATCGTGAGGCATTTCAAAAAGCTGGCCTTACTTCTTTAAAATTTGCGTGTTTTGTGTGTGCAATCCTGAGGCATTTCAAAAAGCTGGCCTTACTTCTCTAAAATTTGCGTGTTTGGTGTGTGCAATCGTGAGGCATTTCAAAAAGCTGGCCTTACTTCTTCAAAATTTGCATGTTTTGTGTGTGCAATCGTGAGGCATTTCAAAAAGCTGGCCTTACTTCTTCAAAATTTGCATGTTTTGTGTGTGCAATCGTGAGGCATTTCAAAAAGCTGGCCTTACTTCTTCAAAATTTGCATGTTTTGTGTGTGCAATCGTAGGCATTTCAAAAAGCTGGCCTTACTTCTTTAAAATGTGCATGTTTTGTGTTTGCAATCGTGAGGGATTTTAAAAAGCTGGCCTTACTTCTTTAAAATTTGCATAATATGATTAACTTTGACGTAGGTATTTTATAGTAATTTGTATCGGTATAAAACCAAGGCAATCATTTTTATTACAATTAAGCCTCACACAATAAAGTGAAATAATTTTGATTTTACGAAAAATACTCATAGGTTCTAAAGAATTTGATTTATTAAAACACCCATAAAGCCCAGTTAATAATATGAAAATAAAAATGTTTAGTAATTGAAAGGTAATAGATTTTCGGAAAAGGGCCTCGAAAATATTTTTTTTTAAGGGAGGGTACTCGAGTTTTTCCGGTACGCCACTGATCAGACTCCACCACTACACACAGCGAACGTTAGCAACTGTATCATGCCGGTTGTAAGGTAGGTAGATGTAAGCATCAGTTAATTTGAAATTTCTCTTATATCAGTCTCTAAATCTTCAGTTCTTTCAATTGCAATGTACACCAGTTTTGTATTCTGAAAGTTCGTCATTAATTCCACTTTCTTTACAGTTGACGGCATGTTCCTGAATTATACTCTGCAGATCTAAGGGAATAAAAAAATGGCTATGTCGTCAGCAAAATGAACATGCAATAGTCCAAACTGTCTTTATAAATCTTTATTATCTTGTTCTTTCCAGTCCAATTATACGTAGACACACATTCTTTAATATGGAATTGAATAGCTTGAGGCAATGAGTGTCCCCTTGTCCAACCCCTTTTTGAATTTCCCACTTCTGTGGCACAAAGCTCTAAATGCTGGCTTCTGTAGATGGGTCCGGGTTCGAATCTCTGTCAGGCATGGATGCTGCTCTTGTCGTACGGCACTGGCTCTCTTCCCTCGCTGGAACCAATGCCCTAAATTAAATATGGGAGACTTGTTTATAGCACATTGAGTTGCTCACGGTGGTCGTTAGACCTCCAAACAAAAAAAAAAAAAAGAAAAAGGAACCTTTTATGTATCCATACGAATTGTGTCCCAAACAGTCGAACTAATAATAGTAATGCATCTTCCGTACCACAAAATTTTATAAAGTAGCTAGAATTTATGATTGTGTAAAATATGATACCCTTTTTGGGAAAACGGAGGCGTAGCATGATTGCGATATTTAAAACACTTTTCTTCTTCGATGTTGACCATGTTAAATCCGTTGGTGAATGAAAGGTCTTCTTTAGAGTTTTCCACCTTAATGTTTCCACTGTGTTCTACTTAAATACCACCATCATTTACCATTCCAAAAAACATCCTTTTCCAGGTCTTTTCCAGGTGTGTTTTATTACTACATAGTTGGCATTCAATAATAACATGTGGAGTACATCTCTCAATTATCTTTCTTTTGAGTTTCCTTTTTCATATGCTAATTTAGTAACAACTTAGATAAACATTTTCCCACTGAACGACACGTTGCAACACAGCATAGCTTTTACAATTTGGCAAAACTGCCTATAAGCCAGAACAGAATTAAAATGACTAGATTGAGTACAGGGGTTGAGAGAAGGAAAAATTGGAGTGAAGAGAGAGAATCTGGTGGAGAAAACACCAGTGAGCCATTACATTATGACCACCCACAGCCTAGAGAAATTAGCGCGCATGGAGACCGAACGGTGGCGCAGGTGAAGTTCACAGAGAAGTATGCATACAACCTGAGGATCGGCTTTCGGTTACTAGAGTGTTCGGAGTCATAATGTGGAAAAGCTGCCAATTAATCGGAGTTTGATTAAGGACAAATCGTGAAGGCACGGCACCTCGGAACCACGATCTCCGAAACGGCGCGGCTTGTGGGTTGTTCACGGGAAGCTGTAGTGAGTACGTATCAAAAGTGGTGCACAGATGGCCAAACGACGAACCGTCGTCGAGCCGTGTGTCGGCCGCAGCTCATTGATTCTAGAGGGGAGGGGAGATTGTTGCACATTGTTCACATCGCCCGCAGGACTACATAACGACAAATCACCCGCAGATACAACAGCAGTGATCAGGAGAATATGTCACAGCACACAGTTCTTCGTAGCCTTCTGCGCATGAGCCCACATAGCCGAAGACCCAGCCGGGTCCCTATGCTCACTGCACGCCATTACTAACAATGCATGAAATGGGCCCAAGCTCATCGAGAGTGGACCGTGGATGATTGGAAGACTAGTTTGACGAATGAAGATTCCTGGTGCATCAGGTAGACGGTCGATCGGGGATACGCCTACTAACAACGGAGACTATGGCACCTGGGTGCACTGTTGAGCGGAAACAGGCCGCCGGCGGCGGTGTTATGTTATAGGTGATGTTTTCTTGGGACACAATAGACCCCATTTTCCCAACAGTACAGTTGTGAGGTATCTGAACATCGTTGCGGACTAAGTTCATCCATTCATGTCAACGGTGTTCTCTGCTGGTGATGGCCATTACCAACAGGATAATGCGCTATGCTACACTGCCAGAACTGTCAAGGAGAGGCTCGAGGAATATGTCGTGCGATTTTCTGTTAATTGCCGGGCCTCTAAATTTTTACACCTGACACGACCCCAATCGAACATTTGAGGATCGACTTGGAAAAGCGAGTTCGCGCCCCGAATTGTACGGGAACTGGTGACCATTATAGTATCTGATCACCCAGGATATATATCGCCACCTCATCAAATTTAGCCTGTTGTTTTGAGGGCTAAAGGGGTCCTACAGCTTATTAGGTAGGTGGTCATAATATGTATAATGGCTCATCGCTGTAGATTGTTAAACGTTGATATAAAATCTCTTGAAGTATGTGATCCACGAACAGATGTCATTGATTTGAGATTGCCATTTGTGTTAAAGCCAGCGAGATTATATTTTGTCAAGGGATTGTCTTGTATACTTGGCCGTAAGGTTCTTAGCTGACAAAGTGTGATTTATGTGCAACGATGCTATTAAAAAATATTATCCAATTACCTTGCTAATCAGTGAACCAATAAAACTACAGCTAAGAGAGTTTAAAACTCGATGCATCTTAATGAGAAAAAAATCCGTCCCCTTTCAGAAGATACTGGGCACCTTGTTATTGAATATAGACAATTATTTCTAGTTTCGTATTTAATGAAGTGTCTGTTTTTTCTTTTTCCTCCGAGGACTAGGTAGGTCTTTTACGCTGAGTATCTTTTAGGTCAAGAAAAAGCAAATGTATTACGAAAAGAATGACTACCATTCCTAAGATATTAGAATTTTAGTGACAAACAGTGCGCGCATTAAAACATTTGAAAAACAAAGAAATTCAGTTGTTTTTTACTTTTATTAAAAAGTTTGTTTTACTTTTATTTAAAATATAAATAGCATCTAAAGAAAGAAATAGATTTTAAAGCACGTCTATTGTCCGTTTGGTTCAGTTGCTGGAAACTTGAGCACGCATGAAGCATGCAGATGGAAAACCTATAACAGGAGCTATCTCAGAACAGAGAAGAAGCATAAACAGCACTTTTGCGATGCTCCAGCTCACTAAAGAGGAAGTTTGTTTGATGTATTTTTATCATCTGGTTTCCGAATTTGATGGATTGCCGTTGTTTTTTCATGGATAAGATCGCATGTCTCGTGCTTAATGATGCTCGATCTCCAAATTTCAGTTGTATCTGTTCTTCTTTTATTTTCAGTTGCAGGATGTATGGTATTTCTCATGAAAATCAATACGGATATAACGAATAGATGTTCTCAGCAGAAACGTTTTGGAAGAAAACATCGCTGAGAAATATTTTGTTGATGGAAGAAGTACCCCAAACTGAGCTCATGTTGTTTGAAATGGAACGCAACAACAAAGTCCCGTGATTCCTGTTGTTAACCTCAAATGGAAACGGAAAATTATTGAGTAGATTACTACAAACATCTTTATGAATGATCCCTTTAAATTCATTCTTAAACAAAAATTTTTTTTTCTGTTTTTATCTATATTATAAAAAAAGCAGTAATTACCATTACAAATTAGAGCTGCAAAGCTTAAAACCTGATATATTTTTTCGTCATTTTACACATTATTATATTTTTCGTATGTTTTTAGCTTACTTTTTCTTTTGCATAAGTTTTTCAAACACTGCTTTTTTATGTTTCTGAGAACGTTTTGTACAACAAAATTTTCTGAGACCCTAGCTACTTAGTTAATTAGAGATAACAGTTAATTGCGCAATACCATTAATGAAATTACAAGATAAGTAGAAGATATCAGAGTGTAAGAATCAAAGCTCCCAGCAAAGGACCGCGTTCTTCGAACTATTTATCAATATATACCTCTTGATCAGAGAGAAAACACATTTGGCAGTGATGATGATCGATTTCGCGCCTCCTCGCTCCGGAGCCAGTTGTTCTAACAGACTAAACAACACCGACTAAATGTGTCGCTGCAAATTTGTCATCTTGATACGTGCTCCACCTGTGTTGTACGTCACATCATCTTCCTCGTAACTTTTTTGGAAGTGAAGGAAGAATTATTCTTTAATTCCAGATGATGTGTGGAACAAACATCACACATTTTGCGAAGAGCCCAACTGCCAGTAGATCTATTTTCCACAATCGGGCGCCAATGTGAAAACACAAATTTGTCGGTGACGACGATCGAATCCGCATCACTGTTCACTCTGAAGCCAGTTGTTCTAATCGACTAAAATACACCTACGGAATGTATTGCTGCAGATTAGTCGTTTTAAAACGTGCGTCATCTCTGTAGGGCGTCACAAGATGTCGAAAGACAAAATGAATTAAAACGTTGTTCTATTTACAACAATACAGTAAAAGAAGATTCCACCCCTTTGGGGGGAGGGGGTCTCTTCCTTTCAGGACGGGTACGATATACCAAGTCTGAGAAGTAGTAATTTATTAGTTGTCCAGGAACTTCCTTACTATCCTACAAATGGTCAGAATAGCTGCTTTCTGTAGGCCTTAGGGTGAAGTTTTACCTTCTGTATAGAGCTGTGAATGGTGTAAGGTATAACCCTTGTGGCTGATATTACTATGGGGACAATGGGGACGTTCTCCATACGCTATATTCTTTGACTTCGTAATTTAGGTCGCTATACCTTGACAGCATCTTTCTGTGTATCTTCTTGATGTTGCATGTGTTGGGAACGAGCATGCCAATGGGTTATATGAAATTTTAGTTCTCGACCAAGACGATGTCGAGCCAACTGTGAGGAATGGTGTTACCTGTTCTCATTAATCTGTCCCAGTACACCTTATGAGTGTTTTTTTCTAGGAGCTTTGTTGGCTCATACTCGTAGTAGGGGACTGACTCAGTTGTAATGATATGTTGCTTTCTTGCCAACTTATGATGGAGGATCTTCGCGACTTGATTGTGCCTGACCGTATATTCTGTTTATTTGAGGACGCTCGGGCCTGCTGTGATATGTTGGATGGTCTATGGAGCTCGATGGTATTTCCTACATGTGCCGCTTTCTACTAACGTGTCCTTCAGGATATGTTTCCGATAGTTTCTTGTGTTTAAAACTTGATCTTATATAGCCACTAGGCACCCTCCGGTCTCGGTGAATAGCGATCCGTTTGTTGGCCATGCATTGAGTAGTTGTCATTTTCTTTGTAGGACTTCCGTCCACAGTGAGTAGAGTTTAGGTCCCAGCCACCTACAGCGAATTCGCCTTTTGGGCAGGGCACAGAAACCTAAGGAATGAGAGCAAGTTTAGCGACTTTAACAGAACATGCATTGATGGCAGTCTTATTCAGATGGTTGAAAGGAAGATCATTGTCGTGCCATTCGTGTATAATTTTCTTTTCCCCAAGCTTCTTCTTTTGGCTCCGTAGATCTAACCTCGATGTTCTGGGTAGGCAGGTCTAGGGCTGTGCACTTCTTGTCACTTTGGTTTATCGCTTGGTGAAGGAGTGCCATGCTTTAATGGAAGTATTTTTTGAAGCCGAAGATCTCTTTTAATAAGTGTTTCAAGAAATCAGTCATTCCTCGTCTTCCTGTCCAGTGATCACCTTTTTTACTGCTGACTTCAGGTGGTGCTAGCGATTTTTAGTGAGGATTCTCCTGGCATCGCGCTTTATTTCCTCTAGATCTCTGGTGGTCCACTTGATGATCCCGAAAGCATACGTCAGGACTGGAACTGCGTATGTATTGATGACCTTGGTAATGTTGTCAACCTTGAGTTTGGTCTCCATTAGTCTCCTCAGCCTTTGGTTCCATTTGGCGGCTTGATTGGTCTTGATTACTTTGTGTTAAAGGCGTTGAGCTTGAAGCAAACAAAGGTATTTATAGTTTTCTCCTTCCTCCTAGCTGCGATCTCTTCTCCGGTCTTCAATTGGTAGCTACGTGAATCGTGATTTACTTCGTTTGTATCGTGTGTATTGCATTTCTATAGACCGAATTCTATTTCGATGTCCTGGCTGAAGCCTCCAGTGATCTGGATTAGCTGCTGGAGTTTGTTCTGCGACGACGGGTATAGCTTAATGTCATCCATGTACGTAAGGTGGAAGAGTTTGGTCTCATTGCTCTTCATGGAAATCCCTTACTTTGGTTCAGCACGGTGGATAGGGGTCCCTGGCAGATGTCTCTCCTTATGCGAATGGGCTTGGTCGTGGTGTTCTCAACTTTGATGGTTGTCTTATACCCTGTCATGGCCGCCTAAAGATTGCTGATGACTACAACATGTATCGACTACCGCAGTTCTGATACAGAATTTCTTGATACTGTAATCGATACATGCTGTGTACGTGTTGCCGTGCACCTTGAAGGCTTCCTCCATTACAACAGCGTCCATGGTAAGCTATTTCTTGCATTCTTTACAATCCTGTTGGTAACCCTTTTGCTGTTATACCAGTATTGCTTCTCCTTCTATGCGCCTCATCATCTTATTGGCGGTGCACGCTTTTAGGATCTTATACAGCGTAGGTTGATACGCTGTTGGTTAATACTTGGCTGCAATTTTTGTGTCCTCGTCTTTTGTTTTTAGTATCGTTATTCCTTGGGCCAGAAAGTCCGGGACAAGGGTTGGATTGTGTACCATGTTGGTCAGTTGATCTGCCAGTATGTACAGATGAACCTTTTGTACCAGTAGTTGTACATGCTATCAACACCTGGAGCCTTCCAGCAGTGTGTGTGTCTTACCTATGGCTTCCTGAAAGTCATCGGCTTTGATCTTTCTGTCGGTAATTTCTTGATATTGGCTCGCTGTCCTTTTTCAATATGTAGCGATGAGGCTCTGCTGTTGTAATTCATTCCACCCCGGAAGTGACCCAAACATTTTTCTACCCCTTCACGTTCTGGTGGCTCCTCGCCTTTTAAGTCTTTCTTCGTAACGTAACGATACAAGCTTTTCTCATCGTTTTCGATTGTGTTATTCTCCATCTGTCGCTTTGTGTTCTGTCTCCATCGTATTAGTCTCTTGCTGATAGCCAGAATACTTTGTTTTAGTGTGACCAAGTGTTCTTCCATTCGCTGGTTTTCTTCGAACTTGGTGTGAACTTCGGTGCTTTTCAGAGTGAGTATTCCTTTTTCTACCTGCTTCTTGGATGTTATTCCCTTTATGTACTGTGTGATTTGTTGGATTTTCTTTCGCAGTTCATCAAATCAACCCTGTGGTCTTCTTTGCCATGCTGATAGTATCGGCTTCTTACTCCTCTTGGCTGATGGTGTTTTTTCATTTTGTCTTATAGCTGCAACTGCGGCACAGTACACAACTGTGTGGATGGATTCTAACGTAGTGCCACTTCATTTAGGTAAGATGGTATCTCAGACTTTTTGAGGTGTTTTGTTATTTGCCATAGATATCTGTTAGCTCTTTGCCTTGGTCTTCTATGTCTCATGTTGGGGTCCAATCCTTAGAACCCTAGAGCGGTTGTCCTAAATTCGCTGGCAACCGCCAATCGCTCCCGCTGGCTTTGTTTTGTGTGTTCTTCTGATACTGTCTCATGTTTGTCATCAGGTACTGTATTTTGTTCTACAACATGTTTTTCGCTGCTCTGTGGTTGTAGTTGATCACTCAGCTCTTGCTTGGTGGCTGCCAGGACGGCAGATGGGATCATATTGTTCGCGACTATTGTCCGTCTCTGATCCGCTTATCGCTGTTCTCTGACTTGAACGTCTGGGTATTGCTGTTGCCATTTGTTATACAGTCTCTTCCTGTACATTGCTATCGCTATCTCCATTTTAGTCACTTCGTAGTATGTTCGCATGCGGTACATGTTCATTTCTGGATCCCATCTCACTCGTCGGCCTGTACTGCGGTCCCTGCTTGGTCTTTGGTTTAGTATACCCAGAAGCATCTCCGGCCGATTGTTGACTGTTGACTGTAAGCGTGGTAGGGGAAACGTCACTTGTTTCTTTGCTTCCCTACAGAGACTGTAACTTATTTGTCGAACGGACCCCTGTACTTAAGTCTCGGACGCGAGTGACTTTAGCCTGCGCCACACTCAATGCAGTATATGCTAATCTCTTTCTTATTATTATCCTGATTGAGTTGATATTTTTCAGTACGCAAGTTTCTTAACAAGTGGATATTTTATCTTTTAACTGATGCTGTTAGCCCTAGATGGCACCATGTATTGCTGCAACTGTCTCGATTCCTTTCTAAGAAGGTAATCTCAGGTCGAAATCCGCGGCAGTTGGCGATGTTTCTAGGTGGCATCGAACTTGCGATCGCTTGGTTTGTAGTTCATTACGCTATCCACTAGGCCCTCCGTGGCCTGGATATATTATTATTATTATTATTATTATTCTGAACACAGGAACAGTTGATTTTTTATTTTTTGCTTGGCTACCCAAAATGCAACACCAAGAAGGACACGATATAGCAAAGCCAGATTTACTGGACACACAACAACATATACAAAGATAATTATAAATATAATGATCCGATTTATTGGTGTCTAAAGTAAGAAATCACACAAATTTCACTCCGCAAGCTTTCTCCGTCAACGGACGGCTTCATCAGGCGGTTACAAAGAGAATATAGAATCAAAATTGTAGACAGAACGTTAATTCTAATATGACAAATGAAATCACGCGTGAAGACCGCGCGCATAAATAACCACGAACGTGGTAAATACAATATCTTAAAAGCTAATGCAAAAGCAAACAATGTAAACTTTTGGAAGAAACTGGAATCATGAAGACCATCTTGCGATGCCTAGCAGATGGTTCCAAGCCACCGGTAGTTCTAAAGAAACATCGGTGTTGCATACATCCTGTTTCGTTAATATCTCAACTGTTTCCCTTATGGCAGCTGTTCTTGTGTCTCCATATGGTGCGATCTTCGAGATATTCTGCCATTGGGGTTGAGCTTGATGGTTAGCTACTTCTTTGGCAAGGGACGTAGAAAGTTTCTTTTGTGCAACATCCCTTTTATGCTCATTCATTCTCTCCTCAAATGATCTTTTTGTGAGACCTACGTAAAATTTAGTTGAGGAGTCTGGGTATAACAATGGGATGCAATAGATGCCCGCATCTGTGAGCTTCAAGGTACTATTACTTCTTGCTGTGCTGAGGATGGTTGCCATGTGTTTAGAAGCTTTAAGGCTAACATCCAATCCTTTCTTCTGAAAGTGATTTTTAATAAAATAAGATATTTTTGGGATGTACGGGATAGAACCAACAAGTTTTAAAGGTGCTCTTCTGTTCGGTGTAGCAAGTGTGTTGGCTTCAACTTTCGCTATTGTGTCCTCTACGCGGGAGACGTCAAACTCTCCTGCAAAGGCAAGATCTTTCAAAGACTTAATTTCGGCATCATAGTCAGATTTCAAGGTGCAAAAATCTTTGGCTCTTTTAGCCCGGTATTTGAATAGAGCATACTTGTGTGTTGTTGGGTTGGCTGATCCTGGTGGAATAGGGTTAGGTACGTGCATGGGTTTATAGTAGACTTTGGTAGTGAGTGTACCTGAAATCAATTTCTTCACAAGTACATCTAAATATGGTAACTCTCCTTGATTTTCTATTTCCATCGCAAATTTAATGTCTTCATGTATGTTGTTTATGTCTACCATAAAGTCTTGCAAGTAGGCTTCTCCGTGCTCCCAGACAAAAAAGATATCATCTGCATAGCGTAGCCATACTCTTGGTGTCCTGGGAAGAGTGGTGAGTATGATCTCTTCAATAGGTCTCATGATGGCTTCAGCGAGTATTGGAGACAAGGCTGAACCCATCTGGACTCCTTTTGATTGCTTGTAGACGTGGGAGCCATAGGTAAAGAAGTTGGAATCTACAGCTAAGTCAAGAACAGCAAAGATATCTTTCAGAGCTTCTTTATCATAAAGGTTAGCTCCAGCCAGGGTTCGTTTGATGTTTTGCGTTGCTTCTGGTATTGGAACAGAGGGGTAGAGGGAGATAACATCAAAACTGCCAATAAGTTCATGTTGTGCAAAGGTGATACCTTTTAGCTTGGAGATGAAGTCATTCGAGGATCTAAGGACTCTGTCTGTGTTCGGAAGGAATGGCATAAGAAAAGTTGCCAGGGCTATCTCAAGTTGTGTTGATGGTGCTTTCTTCCTTGAAACGATCGGTCTGATTGGGTTGCCCTCTTTATGGTGCTTTAATCTCCCGAATAATTTGGGTATGGATGCCCCAGGAGGGAGTTTCGCTGCTCGCTTGATGGCGTCTGGAAGGGCTTTAAAATTAGAAGCTTTCCTGACTCTTGCTTTCCATCTGTTGAGAGGGTCTTTTGTCTGCATAACGGCGTTCGAATCAATGAAAGAATTTTGTCTGGGAGCACGGAGAAGCCTACTTGCAAGACTTTATGGTAGACATAAACAACATACATGAAGACATTAAATTTGCGATGGAAATAGAAAATCAAGGAGAGTTACCATATTTAGATGTACTTGTGAAGAAATTGATTTCAGGTACACTCACTACCAAAGTCTACTATAAACCCATGCACGTACCTAACCCTATTCCACCAGGATCAGCCAACCCAACAACACACAAGTATGCTCTATTCAAATACCGGGCTAAAAGAGCCAAAGATTTTTGCACCTTGAAATCTGACTATGATGCCGAAATTAAGTCTTTGAAAGATCTTGCCTTTGCAGGAGGGTTTGACGTCTCCCGCGTAGAGGACACAATAGCGAAGGTTGAAGCCAACACACTTGCTACACCGAACAGAAGAGCCCCTTTAAAATTTGTTGGTTCGATCCCGTACATCCCCAAAATATCTTATTTTATTAAAAATCACTTTCAGAAGAAAGGATTGGATGTTAGCCTTAAAGCTTCTAAACACATGGCAACCATCCTCAGCACAGCAAGAAGTAATAGTACCTTGAAGCTCACAGATGCGGGCATCTATTGCATCCCATTGTTATACCCAGACTCCTCAACTAAATTTTACGTAGGTCTCACAAAAAGGTCATTTGAGGAGAGAATGAATGAGCATAAGAGGGATGTTGCACAAAAGAAACTTTCTACGTCCCTTGCCAAAGAAGTAGCTAGCCATCAAGCTCAACCCCAATGGCAGAATATCTCGAAGATCGCACCATATGGTGACGCAAGAACAGCTGCCATAAGGGAAACAGTTGAGATATTAACGAAACAGGATGTATGCAACACCGATGTTTCTTTAGAACTACCGGTGGCTTGGAACCATCTGCTAGGCATCGCAAGATGGTCTTCATGATTCCAGTTTCTTCCAAAAGTTTACATTGTTTGCTTTTGCATTAGCTTTTAAGATATTGTATTCACCACGTTCGTGGTTATTTATGCGCGCGGTCTTCACGCATGATTTCATTTGTCATATTAGAATTAACATTTTGTCTACAATTTTGATTCCATATTCTCTATGTAACCGCCTGATGAAGCCGTCCGTTGACGGAGAAAGCTTGCGGAGTGAAATTTGTGTGATTTCTTACTTTAGACACCAATAAATCGGATCATTATATTTATAATTAGTTTTCTGGTGTTGGCGTCCCACAAACTATATATACAAAGATGAAACGATTGAGCTTACAGGCCCGTGAGACTTGCGGAACACGCAGACATCAATAGTTCGTGTGGCCCCCATGTCTGGCAATAACGGCCTTTACACGCCGCGGCATCGAACGAAATGGACTTTGGATGTGGACTTGGGGTGTGTCGGTCCAGGCTGCTTCCACACGTTGCCACAGCTCATTAGGTGTAGCCGCGGGTGGTGCTTGTCGGGCCACTCGGTTGCCGATCAGCGACCAGACGTGTTCGATGGGAGACATATCGGGAGAACAGGCAGGCCTTTGCGGCAGTGACACCTGGTGGGCCGTGAAAAATTGTTGCACGATACGTGCTACGTGCAGGCGCGCATTGTCCTGTTAAAAAGGGGCCGTTGGCAGGTCTTGCAGGTAAGGGAGGACTACAGGCTCCAAAACGTCGGAGACGTAGCAGTGGCTGTTGAGTGTACCGACAATGCGTACCAGAGGTGTGTGGGTGTCATATCCAATTGCGCACCAAACCATAACGCCAGGTGACGGACCGGTATGACGATGCATAATGCAGGCGTCATACAGTCTCTCGCCGCGGTGCCACCACACGCTGATCCGGCCATCGTGGTGTTGCGTGCAGGAGCGGGATTCGTCGGAGAAGACAATGTCGTGCCATTCCGTAG
Source organism: Macrothele yani (assembly GCA_039090855.1). NCBI lineage: Eukaryota > Metazoa > Arthropoda > Arachnida > Araneae > Macrothelidae > Macrothele > Macrothele yani. The sequence goes on from CM077011.1 coordinate 100,290,228, forward strand.
TCCAGGTGTGGCGTTTAACTGGCCCACTCCCACCGCACTCACCGGTGGTGTAACGTCCATGGTAATCGGAGCAATGGGCGCCGTGCGACAAGTCCCCGCTCCTGCAGACCACGTCGAATGGTACGTGACGTGGTGGTGCGAGCCGTCAATGCCAGCCGCACAACATGCCGGGCCTTTCGTTCGGTGGTGTGCCGCGGCTGCGGCAATCGCTCAAATCGGTCCGTCCGTCCGTCCCTCCTGCACCCACCGAATCCACACTCGCCTCACTGTGGCTGATGTTGTCCCACACGGGCGCCGATGTCTCGGTACGATAAACCGCTGTCGCGATTAGCCACTATTCGTCCTCTGTCGAACTCCGAAACGTGCTGTAGTGACTGCCGTATTCTGCGACGAGGCATCAGGAAGCTTCGCACGCACACGTCCGGAAGCACAACACACTTCCACTACTTGCACCCCGCCTTCTGTGCACCCTTCTTATAGTGCTTCTCGGTGGCGTGCCGGGCGCATATGATTTGCATATGCCCTGCAATGCTAATCGTTTGCATGCCCTCTCGCGGGGGACGCATTCTGCCAACTTCAGGCCAATCGGATACTTCTTTCTTGGTATTGCATTTTGTGAGGAAAGGGAACAACGCAGGATACGGATAACTAGAGTGACGGATGATCTTCTTTTCTCTGTCGTAAATTGGAAAGCACCTCTAAGTGTCCCTTTGCTCTACAGCGCTATATTTGCTATTTTGCATAGGTATCATTATTACACCCATATCACAGATCTGAAAAGTATTGATTGGGCAGCTGCTGCGCTTAAAAGACTGCGCACCAGGTAGGAATTGGATGTTAAAATTGACATCAATGTAAACAAAGGGGTTATGATTGTAAAGTAGGTCATTAAAAAATTCAGGAAAACCATTGCTGAAGGTGATATTTCCTGTCAAGGTTCAAGTTTAGCCTGAGTTGCATTAACTCTAATGGAAATTTTGTCCTTCGTATAAATGGATTAAATATAAATAGTCATTTTAGGTTTCAATTATCCACGCAACACTGTGAAGTCTTGCACTACGAAAAAAATAATTCATATAACTTCCTTTGTAGTGGAAATTCCGCAAACTTATGGGAAATGCTAGTCTTGAATAACATGAACAGAAAACGGATTTGGAAATTATCGTGTGGAAATATCAAAATTAATACGGCCATCATAATGGAACAAAATGCTGTCTACAATCTCAGTCTTCCTTTTTTTACGATAGCGGGTTTAACGATTACTGTGAGCAACTCAATTGGCTATAAGCTGTCACCCGTCCCTAATACCAGGGAATAGAGAGAGCCAGCGCCGTATGACAAACACAACGTCCATGCTTCACCGGGATGCATCCCGCACGAATGATCAGAAAACATCACTTAGACCACTGCGCAATCGGGGCGGCATCTCAGTCTTCAGATTAGTCCTTTTTTCCTCGAATAAGAACCCCGCAGTACCAAAATTTCTTTCGCTGCTTGCATTTGAGATAAGCGTTGAGCTAACACGCTTAGTAATCCTAGTTGGTTTTGGACATTGGCTTGAATTCAACAACCGCCATGATAAGAAATCAGTGTGAATTTCATCATATGATAAAATCATGTAATGAGACAATTTAACGAATCTCCTCTTTTGCATTGATATCCTCCTAGTCATCCATTTTTTGACTAGTGGTTGCTCTACAGACTTATATTGATACATTTTGTTTGAATAAGCGTGTGTTTCGCGCAGGTCTTCACTTCAGTTACCACCTCAGGTGATGATATTTTTAGCTGCCAGAAAGATAAGAAGGCTAATTGCTCTAAATAGTCCTTGGCTAATATCCAGGATGTGCATCAGTGATCAGCGCCGCGCCGGGATTTGAGGCTTATTTCTAGATCTCTAAAAAAATAACTTCAACAAAGGAAAACAGTTATGTAAAACAAACTGGTGTTAAGACAAGATTATTTATGAGATAATTTAAAACGCTGGCCCGACGCAAACCTGACCAGAAGAAGCAAATTATGTGACTTTTCCCGAGTTACCCGAGATATTCCCGACATCAAGCAATCTGGTCGGGTTCGGTTTTATCCCGATCGGCACGAACCGTGCAGGTCTGTAGTACAGGCAGAAAATAAATCATGTTCCGAGTGCATATTTTCCAGAAAGAGAACAAATAGCAGAATGTGAAGAAATATTTTTCAGATGCATCAGTGCTACTGTGAAAACAAGAATTTGTCCGTGACAGAGATCAATCCGCGCTCCCTCAGGAGTAAGTTGCTCTCCAAATTAAACGACACGGACAGAATGTATCGATTTGCCGTCTTGACACGTGCTTTGCCTCTGAAGTACGTCACAAAATATATATGTCCAGTAGAAACAGAAGACCTTTTTTCAATTAACCCCCTTCTATTTCACTGCCTTCTGAATTTCTGTTTATTTGCAGCTATCATACAAAATCTTTGGAAATCTAGCCATACCTGACAGAATACTCACTCACTTTTCTTGCGAAGTGAGAAGTGTTACATTCAACCGGCTTTCAGTACATTTGATATCCAGGTTTTAATGTTCCTCCTTGATTTTACGTAATGTGCGACAGCGGTGAGCTTAGTTCCGACTTCGGCCACCGGATAAAAGCAGATGGCGCTGCAAGTACTAAATGATGCCAGAGCGTTAGGGACAAACGTAGCCTATTGTATGGATTTTATAAGTCGTACAATAATATCTGCGAGGTTAGAAAAGGCATGCTGTGGGTGAGGACAGCTCAGAGAAGCATGGACGGATGCACTCTTGTTGAAATGAAAAATGATAGGAAAAGATATTTAGGGGTCAAGAAATGGACAAGAGATGATAACGTGGTGATCGGTGTAAAGACCCTGAAGTAGCAACGGGCTGAACATATTGCTAGAAAAGCTAACAACCGTTGGACAGTTGAAGTACTCGACTGGATACGAAGGGAAAGTAAAATACCATGAAGTAAGAACGGGTTGATCATATTGCTAAAAGAGCTAACCACCGTCGGACAGTTGAAATACTCGACTGGATACGAATGGAAAGAAAAATGCCCTGAAGTAGCAACGGGCTAAACATATTGCTAGAGGAGCTAACTACCGTTGGACAATTGAAATACTCGATACGAAGGGAAAGGAAATAGCCACGAAGTAGCAACAACCAACGTGCGAAGTAGCTAACCGGGCGAAGTAGCTAACCGGGCGAAGTAAGTAACGGGCGAAGTACTGTAAGTACCCTGAAGTAGCAACGGGCTGAACATATTGCTAGAAGAGCTAACCACCGTTGGACAGTTAAAATACTCGACTGGATACGAAGGGAAAGGAAATAGCAACGATGTAGCAACAAGCAAACGGTCGAAGTTAGTAACGGGTAAAGTAAACGCCCTGAAGTAGCAACGGGCTGAACATATTGCAAGAAGAGCTAACCACCGTTGGACAGTTGAAATACTCGATTGGATACAAAGGGAAATGAAAATACCCTGAAGCAGCAACGGGTTGAACATATTGCTAGAAGAGCTAACAACCGCTAGACAGTTGAAATACTCGACTGGATACGAAGGGAAAGGAAATACCCTGAAGTAGCAACGGGCTGAACGTATTGCTAAAAGAGCTAACCACCGTTGGACAGTTGAAAAACTCGACTGGATAAGAAGGGAAAAGAAAATACCCAGAAAATGCCCACGTGAGAGATGTGTGAATGAAATCTGAAAGCACGTCGGAGTAACATGTAGATAAATGTTCAGGATAGAGCGTTGCAGAAGATATTTGGAGAGACTTTCACCTAGCAGGAGATTGAGAATGGTTGTTGATGAGAATGATATCTTACACAAAATTAAATATTGTATTTGCCTTTAACCTCTGCTTTACAGGGAGCTAGGAACAAAACCTGTTAGCCCTTTAGTACAAAGGAATTTTTTACTATACCCAACCTACATCGGATAAGTTCCAGGACTGATTGCATAACTGGCGTAACAGTAGTAGGATAAAAATATCACGTGCATGCAAGAAGACAGCAGTCCTTGGTCAATCAGCGAAGAACTGGAAGCCGGTTTATACTGGTACCAACAGTCGGCAGACGGGCATTAAGGGAGTCATAGCAAGTTCGTCCCATTTGATTTTAGCCATGGAAGAGCAGAGACTAAATATCCGTTTTTGTTGGAAACTTGGTAAATCAAAAAACTGAAACTTACAGAATGTTAAAAGAAGCGCATGAAGACACAAAATTATCCCGCAGCAGAGTTTACAAATAGAATGCGCGGTTTTGTAACAGGCGGGAATCCTGTGCTGATGATCGAGATCTGGGCGGCCTTCCAGTGTGCGGGCAGCGGAAAATATCGAACAGGTGTGGAATCAGCTAAAGATAGATCGCCGAATTACAGTGAGACTTGCTGAGTCGTTAGATATCAGTAAGCCTATATGTCACGGGGTTCTACCTGAGGATCTGGGAAAACGAAAACTTTATGCCAGATTGGTACCCTGCATTCTGAATGATGACTACTAAAAGGAGGCTCCTTCATCGCTCTGCTCCGTTGACAGTCCAACATTTCTTGACTCGCCATCAAATAACTGTTCAGACACACGCACCTTATTCCCCTGATTTATCACTCTGTGAATTCTTCCTGTCCCCCCACGATAAAACGGGCACAAAAAGATAGTATCATGCAGACATTACATTTATTCAAGCATTCGAGACAAAACAACTTAGGGACATACCGGAAAATGACTTCCAGAACTGTTTTCAGGATCTTCAGAAACGCTGAAAAGTCTGTGTTGATTCAGAAGGACGGTATTTTGAACGTGACTCGAAGTAATTGTGGGCATGGTACTTTTTTATATTCCTTAATCCGTCAGTCCTATATATATATATATGAGTTCCATATTCTCTAGTATGGGTCAAGCATAGCATATGAAAGAAAATATTAATCCAACGGCTACGCTAAATTGTGAAGATTATACGTAGTTTCCAAATATATAACCAATAGATCCTCCCGGTTTTTACAAATGCATCAAAGACTTAAATAAGAAAGCCATATCGAGCTGGCGGAAAATTCAAAGAAGTATAGCGAGCTGCATATTCGGTGCAACCAAGAAAGATAGGGAAATGATCCAGAAAATCACAAGAGTGGATGAAATCATTATCAAAGTAAAGATGCTGAAATAGCAATGAGCTGGACATATTGCTAGATGAACTCACCATATTTGGTAAAGCTAAATACTAGAGTGGATACCAACGGGCAGGAAAAGACCACGTGGGAGATAGGTGGATGTAATTCGAAAGAATTTTGGAGTGATATTGTGAAACATGGCTCAGCCCAGAGAGTTGCAGAAGAGACTTGTTGTGAAATTCATCCAGAAGTGGATTAAGAATGGTTAGTGACGATGATCTGGAAGGTTTTTTAAGGTTAAAACGAGGAAACTGCATGGCTTCTTTTTGTTTGTTTTGGTGTTTAACGACCATCGTGAGCAGCTCAATGAGCTATAATGTTCTGTCACTTTGGAAGAGAAAGAGCCAGTGCCGTAAGACAAACACAACATATATGCCTCACTGGGAACCAAACCCGAACACATCTCCGATTAATGGTCAGAATCCAGCGCGTAGACCACTGTGCCACCTGGGCGGGTATATGGATTGAAAAAGTCACTGTTAGAATTACTGCTTCTTGGGACTGAAGTGCATCAGAACCAGATAACAATTTATCTTTTTTACTTTCATGTACAATTTCAATCCAAATCCTCAACGTGAAAATTTTCCGTCCTGACTTTTAGTCATGTAGAGCAACACATATTGGCGTACTGTTTAAAATTATTCTGATTCGGTAGGTATTTCCCGTTATCTTAGGAGAATTCGAAATAAACCCCTGACAACTGGGAAAACAACTTCGGTGGATATGCATCCCTGTGTATTTGGTATCTGTGAATTTAAATTATTCCTGTGAATGGCAAAATGCGAACGATGGTTAATCAGTAGCGACAATAGTATAACATAGGTGACGCACTCCTTCATGTCAACCTACACGAGGAGTTCGAAAACACAAACACGTTCGGTGTCAGACTTTAGACTGCTCAAAATGTGTCCTTTCAAACAGCCTGTATCGATCGTTGTCTTGCTTCCATACAGTATTTTAAACCATCCTGTAAACGCAACGGAAAATTAGATCACAAAGAGAGAAGCTTACTTTCAGTCGATTGTAATTCAATAAGTCTTCGCCAGCGTTCCTTATTTTTCGTACTTTATTATGAACGTTTCACAATAATAAAAACGAAAGGTGAATCTTTAACACAATTTAACTATTTTTCTTCTGATAATAGGAACACCCCATCGCTGAAATGATATTTAGCTGTATCGAATCAAAGCGTGAAATTTATAAAAACGACGATATCCATAATTTGATCGTGAAACTGCTTCTGACAATCTTTACATCTGAAGAGGAAACCTGATGGAGAAACATTATTTACATTCTGTAACACTAGAATGGAAATAAGCAGAAGAGGTAGGAAAATTCAGTTCATATTCGTGGGTGGAGCCGTATGGCGGAGAAAATTGTCATGATACTACACTAGTGATCCGATTTATTGGTATAGGAATACATACATAAGCGTTTCCAAGCTTTCGAACATCAACCAGATGTTCCTACGCCAATAAATCCTATCACTAGTTTAGTGTTACTACGTTTTACATAATTGGTGCACTGTTCCTCGTTATCAATTTGAGTCATTATACGTTTCAAAATTTAAGGACAGTTTTATTACCTGAACAATAAGGCGCATCAATAGATGTAGGCCTACAACCTGCAGTGTTGGCAGTGCATTGTAGCTTTAAGTCTTACCTGATGGCCTTCTGCAACACACTACCTATCATGCTTCCTGAACCTTGTCTTGCAGAGCTCTTGTTATCTGCGATAATTGGTGGTTGAGGGTAAGATGCCATCCAACCAAGTTACATGAATGCTCTATTGGGTACATTTCCGGTAATCTTGCTGGCTATTCTAGGATGTTTGTAGCTCGTAAAGGTTCCGTGGTGAAATTTGCAGTATGCGGACGCGCATTAAACTATGGAAACAAGCTTCCAAATGTCTCCTTTTGAAAGCGATAGTAACATCATGAAGGTTACTGCACACTTACTGCCGAGCTGTCAAACGTAACACTAGAGATGTTTGGCTGGCATAGCTGATAGGTGCCTAGAAATGGACCAGTTCCGCTCGTGCTGGATGGCGTTGTATAATTACTCCTGAGTTGGTACGTTTCCGCATCGTCACCATATGTGAATTCGGGAACATGCGAAACTCAAACAAAATCTAGCTTTGTTTTTGAAGATCACACGACGCCATTCTGTCTTCCTACACTCGAGCACAGCAGCAACAACATATCTTAGCCATGTTGATCATTTGATAGGAGCAAGTTACGGTACGTAATGGAAGTACTACATAAGGCTCTTCCTCCGCAGATCATCAAGATACAGCCTGATTCGTGAAGAGGTGATTTAAATCAGGATTTGCGTACTATCTTGTACTATTTCTTTTATGGTAGAGAGACTGGCTGAAGAAGCGGTGGAAACTTCTCACCGGATCTAACGGCCATTCTATACCGTGGTCGCCCTGCTTGCTCCAGTTAGAAACGCGATGTCGTACCTTCTCTTACAAACTGTTATGGTCAACGTTGCACAGTTGCATTGTCACGGGCCAAATGCTGCGCAATATAGCGAGTCGACCATCCTCTCTCTAGGAAGACTATAGTTCTTACCCTCTTAAATGCACTTAAATGGTAATATGGCATTCTGTTTGAAGCTCATTTCTCCCTAGAAACCTGAGCTTAAAGATGGAAGACTCTTCTCAAGAGGAAACTAGGGCTGTTTGCGAAGCTACGGTAAATATATTCTCAGTTATACCGTATTTCGCTCAAAATTCTACAATAGGATACATCTAATTGTAATCATGTACCTCAGCTCTACTTTGTAGGCCAATGATTTGCATGGGCTTCCGATCTTTCCTTCAGAGTGTAGCAGTTTTAATGTTAGAGAGTGTGTAACTACGTAGCCGTCTCCTCAGAAAGTATGAAAGAGTATTTTCTTGAGCAGGAATCGAACCCAGAATTCACGATTTCTATTCCAGTTTGTTCCTGTTCTCCACACAAAACGGCGAATTCCCAAGCAACGGAAGCGTTGAAATTTAAACAATAGATTTGCGTTTGTCGAAATATCCGATTCCACCTCTGAACGAATGCTTCTAATCCAAGAATGAATCCAATCCAGTAATCACCAGTTTTTTCTGATAATCCCATAGTAATTAGCAAAGAATAAATCTTCGCAAATGCATGGCAGGCACAAAAGCATGCTATTTTTTAACGTAGAAGAGCTTTTCTCTTTCAACTTTTCCCATTTTCTCAGAAAACTGAAAAGATTATAACAGCACTACAAAAGCTGGATACTTCACTAAAATTATGTTGAGCCCGAAGATTTAAGAAAAGTTATTTCAGTGTCTCTAGAGGATGTGATGTATCCTTAGAGAGAAGTCAAACAAAATAAGCCCTAAAACTCTGAAGAAATTGCCCGATTAGAAGTACGACTGTGACATTGAGGATTTGCCATCTAGTAAAAAGAGACAACAAAGAAGGAATGAAAGAGTTCTTAGGAGGGAGCTAAAATGAAGCTGAAAACCAGAAGAGGAAGAATATAGGTCAGCTTTTAACGCTAGATTGCTCCAAGAAATTGAAAAAAAGGAAAACAGAGATCGTTCAAAGATGATGGAACGCGAATGTTGTAATTCTGACATTGCTACTTAGTTATTTGCAGAGTTTCATTCTCTCAGAAAGACAGAGTAAAGTTGTGAAAGTAACATCAGTTAGACCCAGACGAAAACAAAAGAAATCTAGTGAGCGTATGACGCACTGTAGCAGAAAGTAATGGAAAAGAATGAACTAAAGCTCTTGGTGTCTGAAATGTAAAGCCAGAATGAGAGTTATAGAAAGTAACAAGAAAGTAAAAAAAAGGTAGTACCTAAAAGAAATCCTGAATAACTAGAAGCAACAGACCAGCAAGGAAGATATTTAAAGTCGCAAAACTAAATATCTCATAGTAGACAGCAAAACAAGAAGATTCATTCCAGCAGTCGAAACAAAAATATGGGATTGTGTATAATAATAATTAATTTATATAATTGCTTGTTGGTTGTAACTACACTGAAGAGCAATTGAATTAGAGATACCTGTCTAGTAACGTATAGCACCACCTTTCGTCCTGATGACGGCGGCGATTCGTCTCGGCATGGACTCGACAAGACACCGGAAGCGTTGGGAAGCCATGCGGATCCACGACCCCTGAACAAGCTCCCACAGTTCACGAAGATTTGATGGAGGGGGGTCAGAGCCTCGAGCATCTGTCTTGATGGCATCCCAGATGTGCTCGATGAGATTGAGGTCAGGTGAGCTAGCTGGCCAAAGAAGCGAGGTCACGTCGATAGAGCGTTCATCCAACCATTCGGATACAATTCGGGAGCGATGGCACTGTGCATTGTCTTGTTGTGGGATGAGGTCCCCAGTGGGATGTTGAAGACTCCCAAACGGGAGCAAATGGTCGTCCAAGATATCCCGGTAACGTTGACCTGTGAGGGACGATGTCACATGTACCAGGGGTCTCATTTGAGACCACGTAAACAGTCCCCAGACGAAAATGCCACCCCCATTAGCTTGAAGAGTACCCTGCTGGCAAGAAGGATCCATCGCTTCATGTGGTTTGCGCGGTATTCGTATCCTGCCATCCGCATGTACCAATGTGAATCTCGACTCATCAGTCCAGGCAACATTTTTCCACATGTCTAGGGTCCAGTGGCGATGTTCCCGCGTCGATGCTAATCTTTGCACCCTGTGATGTGCGGTCAGCAGCGGTATCCTCGTGGGACGATGGCTTCTGTACCCCATAGCAAGGAGATTGTTCTGGATGGTGTGGCTGCTTATACGTTTTTGTGCACCAGCGTTAAATTGCCGAGTGATTTCTTGCATTGTGGCCCGTATCTGCTGTTACAATGCGAGCTAGCCGACGATGACCTCGCTCATCCACACGCTGTTGTCTACGGCAGTTGGCCCTTGCAGGGATGGTTTTACCGGATTCTATGAAATGACGGTGCACCCGTGACACAGTGGCTCGTGAAAATCCCAGTGCACGACTTCGAGATGGAGTGACCCATTCGTCGGGCCCCGACAATTTGGCCACGATCAAATGCGCTTAGATCTTTCGGCTTACCCACACTACGTTCGACTCTTACTGATTCCCATCGCATCACTCCTTATATTGTCGGATCGCTGCATACGTCATGTTCTTTTCGATTACAGGACCGCCCACAGCGCCACATTTGCATAACGGCAGCTGTCTCTAATTCAATTGTTCTTCAGTGTATTACTCTAACGTTAAGGTTTTATGTAAAGATCTACATCGCTTATACACTTAAGGCTTATCTTAAGTGTATAAGCGATGTAGATCGTTGTCCCTCACAGGTCAACGCAAAGTTACACTTAAACTTACGGAATTACTTTAAATTGAACCCAGCATAGATTCACTTTTCCTTGCAGCTGAAACCCTTAATTACCATTAAATAGTTAAAGAGATTTCAAAGGATGAACTTATTTGCGTTACGGAAGAACAGTACATAACACTGATAACGGTAGAATAGAAAAAAGTGTAGATGTTTCATGCACTCTTATTTCAAATTTCTTATGTTCACAGTCAATAAAGACTGTAACTTTCGTACAACTGGACCGGCACCACTATAGATTTTATTATGTTTTTAAAGCCCATAACGAAGTAAATTTCTCCGTCATTTTTGGTCCACGCCGGGAATCGAACCCGAGTCCACTTATTCCGGAACAAGTCGCTCTACCAACTGAGCTACGCGGACGTTCGTTCTAGCTGCTATCTGCCTTTATGTCGTGTGCGTCCAGCAGGGCAGACACGCCACATCTCCCCCCCCAACCCGAAAGAAGGCCGGGGGCATGGCCAACCATGAATCGTTGCAGGCAGCCAACCGCGGTAGAACGTGCACTTGAGAACTCCCAGTCAATCTGGTGTGTGGAATACAACGTCACACACAATTATTTTTCGAAGCGATGAAGAAGAGATTCTCTTATTTTTCTTGTCTCGCGGTGTGGAAAGAACATCACACCATTGCAAGATCTTTAACAGTCGGGTCATCCGGGAAATTCGGGCGCCCTTATAACGGAGCAAATTTCTCCGTCATTTTTGTTCCACGCCGGAAATCGAACCCGAGTCCACTTATTCCGGAACAAGTCGCTCTACCAACTGAGCTACGAGGACGTTCGTTCTAGCTGCTATCTTTCTTTATGTCCATTGCGTCCTGCGGGGCAGGCACGTCACAAGCCCTTTTCTTTTCGTTAGTACTTAAGTCAAATGTTTCCCTGAAAAATATCCTCGTTATAATTTCAGGAAAACTCTCGGAAAATTCTGACTGCAAAGCTGATTTATGTATTTTTGTGCTAAACCCATTAACCTGGGCAACGCCGGGTACCTCTGCTAGTGTTATAATAACTGGGGAGATAAAGTTCAATAAAACAAAGAAGAAAATAAAAGAAAATTGTTCCAACTACAATAGATAAGGTTTTTCATTGTTTAATGTTAAAAATAAATTTAATACAAGGATTGATATAACACTGAAAAATCTGGAAGCATTTTTCGATTCATACACATTATGACTTCATCTACTTGGACATGTACTATTTTAAGTCGCATGCGGGTAACGTTGTACCCTTGCATAAAATGTAGGAGGTGATTTGCCTGTCGTTTTACTACAACCTCCAAGGCGCGTAGCACTGAAACTATCTCATTAATCTATGGCATAATAAATTGTGGCGTTTTCGTGCAACAGAACAGTTTAATCTGTTCCTAACATTAGCGTTGGAGTTGGGTTTTCCCTGATTTCATATTCAAGTTTTCTGATGCGTTGACTTCTTGGACGTTAATTAAATACATCGCTTCTATGTTGTACAATAGTGAGTAAAGCAATGCTGCGCAAATTTCTCGGAGCAAAAAATGCTAACGAAATAAATCGCCCGAAATTGTAGTATTTTTATATCTCACCAATGATTGATTAATATTTTTACACATACTCTTATTTATATTGGTAAACAAATTACTGACGCTTAATTTACTTCATTTATTGCCGCCTAAGTTCTAACACATTAAAATAAAAAGCTGGATCTTCCGTTATTTCGACTGAGAAAAGTGACACAAGCTACTAAATAAAGAGACACACCAATCGTGGCCTTTCTGTATAAAATACCTGTTTGGATTAACCAAGTAAAATTACATATTATGATCTGTTAATGCTTTTCATCACGCTTGCCTTGTCACTGTAGCAAACAGTGTAATCGACTGAAATAATTAAAATAAATGTTTAAAGGCCAGGATGCACACTGTTGGTGGGAGTTGCAAATAGAGTTCGAAACGAGCGCAACTCCAGATGTATAATGATCCTTAGGTGACGTCAAACGTTTGTATCAATTAATAGTCCTATTTCCATTCGAATCACCCAAACTGCCTGTATTACTATAATGAGGGGCCGACGCGTTTGCAAATAGACTTTACCATTAAGATTTATCATCATAATCTCCCTTTAAAGATACTGAGTGAATTTGGTGTTTTCCCTATGAACAATCCAAACACATAGTTTAAGACCCGCAGGAAACAACTTAGGTTATTTTAATTATTCTTATCTACGTACATTTTATTCCTTTTAACGGCACAGTTTAAACAGGCTAGATTTTGCAATTTATTTCGCTAAGAAGTTGTTCTTTGTATATTTAAAACTGAAATTTCAATCATATTGCGTTTGTTTAGCCCCTGTGTTATAATGTTTCAATTTGCACTTTCAAATTTATCCCTTTATAATGTTGTACAGTCTTTATATGTTGTACAGTTTATTGAATTTAGTAATGTTGTACAGTCGACTCTTGTTATAAGAAAGTTCAAGGAGAATTATCAGTTTCTTGTAACCGAATATGGGTTAAAATTGTTAAAACTTCGAAATTAAAGCAGATACATAACGTACGGTACATGTATTTTATGCATAAGCAAGTGTACATCAATACATACCTTTTATTTTAAAAAAAAATCCGTTATAAAAGTCTGCTTTTCTTGCATTTACCATTACAGTTGTCTCACATTTTTGGAATCCGATCAAACATTGCTCTTTTCCTGCTTCTTGAGCACTTGGATCCTACTCATACAGTCCTTCACCTTCTGAATCATATCCATGACTTCTTCATGCGTCGGTAGCTGCGGCTCAGAAACTTTGTCATCATCTACTTTCCTGCTGCTTCCAGTTTGCTCACTATGATTCACTTGGGCAAAAATTCCGTCGTCTGTCAGCTCAGGCAATGAATGCACACTGTTATCTGCGGTGACAAAATATTTCTAAGAAAACGTTTATCATGCATTTGGAGGAGGAACAAAGGAAAAGAAAACAACATGCGTTATCAGGTGGAAGTCTCACCGAAAATTGATTTAAAATTTCATGGAAGATAAAGAGAAGAAACATTGCAATACAGGTCGAAAAACAGTTAATTTTGGAAATAATTTTTTTTTTTTGATTGAAGGTTGAACGACCACCATGAGCAACTCAATGGGCTATAAGCAGTCGCCCGTCCCTAATGTAGGGTCACTGGTTCCAGGTAAGGGAGAGAGCCAGTGCCGTAAGACAAACACAACATGCATACCTCAACGGGATTCGAACCCGGACCCCGTTCGGACGAATGATCAGAGACCATCGCTTAGACCACTGCGCCACCGAATAATCAGAGACCATCGCTTAGACCACTGCGCCACCGGGGCGGCAAATAATTTTTTTGGAACTTTCTTATAACCGGAATTTCACTTTTTTTGCTTTCCTATAAACATGAAACGGCCACCCCGTTGGCGCAGTGGTCTAAGCGATGGCCTCTGATCATTCGTCCGAAAGGGGTCCGGGTTCGAATCCCGGTGAGGCATGGATGTTGTGTTTGTCTTACGGCACTGGCTCTCTCCCTTCCCTGGAACCAGTGACCCTAAATTAGGGACGGGCGACTGCTTACAGCCCATTGAGTTGCTCACGGTGGTCGTTAAACCTCCAAAAAAAAAAAAAAAGCATGAAACGTCCCAATACTTTAACACTGGACCAACCAAAGTTATAAATGTCTTTCTTATAACAGTAAATTTCTTACATAAGAGTTTCTTATAACGGGACTACTGTACTACCATTCAAAATATTAGGACGCGTTTTTTCACATTCGGATTGTTTTTTTCTGTTTACGTTCGTTAAAACTATTATGTGGTTGATGTATAAAAGCTTGGAAACGTTGGTCTATACTCTTATGCAATAAATCTTATTATAGTTTTACTATTTTATGCCTAGTTGGAGTTCAGTTTTTCGTTATTAATTTAAGAATTGGTGTGATCTGATATCTCTTTCCCGGCAATAGTACTTATACTGGGCACATGAAGAAATTTCCAGAGGTTGGGGAAATGTTCCTATATTTTTATCAGCTTAAAAATATTTCATTTTATATAAAACGAAACTTGTCTTTAGACGCAAAGAAGTAGCGTTGCAGTCAGTACTAAAACATCCACTTTCTTCCTTTACGTTATTTTGTCATTGCTTGAGAATTTATACATTTGCAGAGCTTTTTTTAGGGAGCGGGGGGGGGGGATGTTACGACCACCGTGAGCAACCTAATACATTGTAAAGCTGTAGCTCGTCCCTAATGTAAAGCCACTTGTTTCAGGGAAGGCAGACAGCTAGTGCCGTAAGACAAACGCAACATCCAAGCCTCACCGGGATTCGATCCCAGATCCATCTCTGACGGGTGGTCAGAAGCCAGCAGTTGTATTACTGCGCAGCTTACAGGGTTTCAGATACTCATATTGCTACACACACACACACACACACACACACACACACACACACACACTTACTGGTTTTCATGAAAGACTTTTTACTCACCTTTTAAGAAATTTATAAGTGCGTTAACTCTGAAAAGCTTGAAACATAACATGCCAACATTCACAGTCAGTGAATGGAATTCCTATGCTTATTTGCTAAATATAAATGAAGGCTGCTGGACTCAGTCCTGAGAACTGATCTCGGGATTACATCAGACTTCTATTGGTATGAAAAACATTTTGCGTTCATTTTCTCCAAATAATGTACACTGTTTTTTTTTCCATTAAGAGCGTAGAGATACATTGCCTGACAGAGAAAATGCCCCACCACGAAGACTTAAACGAAGCGCCATGCAAATTGCAGGGTGGATGAACACGTACAAGTTATGCAAATGATTGCATTTGCAGGCCAATCGCACGAACAGGGCGCGGGATATAAGCGGACAACCATCCCATGCAGACTTCGTTACGGCCGCGAAAAGTGAGTGGTTCTGCTGTAACCGTGTCTGCAGAACACACAAGGGGTGGCGATGCCATTAAGATGCTGCCTTATGCGATTTTGTTAAACGGATGTGTTCACGAGAGGTGTCATCGTAGGCCTTCGTTCCGCCGGATGGTCCTTGCGTCATATTTCGTCAGAAACGCAACTACATGCCACACCCGTCTGCCGCATTTGGAAACAGGGATCCCAGGAATGATCTGCGCAACGTCGAAGAGGGACCGGAGCAGGGAGACGGACCACCGAGCGCACCGATCGTCGCATCCGACGTCATGACGTAACGGACCCACAGGCCACAGCGGGCGACATTTTGCGGAGTGTACGTGGAGGCTTGGATGCTCCGATATAAACGCAGACAGTGTCGCGCCACTTGGCTGCGTCTGATTTGCTGTCCAGCCGAACGTTGCAAAGGCTACCATCAACAGCGAGCCATCGTCATCACCGCTTGTAGCGGTGTCGCTCCAGAGCTGCCTGGGGTGCGGGATGGAACAGTGTGGTGTTCAGCGACGAATCGCGGTTCCGTCTCACCACGGATGATTGTCGTGTGAGAGTCTGGAGGCGACGTGGCCAACGGGCAGATGCCTCCGCCATTGTGGAGCGCCGCACGGCCTCGAAACGTGGAATCATGGTGTGAGGTGCTATCAGCGCCAACATCCACTCACCGCTGGTACGCATAACGGGAACATTGACGGCACGCCACTATGTTGAAAAGGTGCTTCGGCCCGTAGCACTACTTTTCTGCAGGGCAGCCCAAACGCCGTTTTTCAGCAGCATAACGCCCGGCCGCATACCGCTCGGATCAGCCTGAATGCTTTACACTGTGTGCGGATGCTTCCGAAGCCAGCACGATCCCCCGATCTCTTGCCCATTGAGTATCTGTGGAACACGATTGAACGTCAGTTGTGTACCATCCCTTTCCCGCAAAGTGATGATGAACTGTGGACTCGGATCAACACCACATGGTCCACGACCACGATACCCCAGGACTCTCTTTGGACTCTCATTGCTTTGATGCAAGTCGAATTGAACGCTGTGTCGCCCAAATGTGGGCCACATTCCTTATTGATCATCCTGTATATTCGGCCACTGGAAACTAGTATGTATGTGATAATTAAATCATTTCTTCAGGACCTATCTTGGTTATCTGTGTGTGTAGTTTGGTCTGTTGTCGAGCATTCCTTCATGGTGTGGCATTTTCTTTGTCAGGTAGTGTATATTAGGTTTTCCACGATATCTCTGCTTCTAACTATTTGATTTGCAAAATAATTTCATTATGTTGTATATTAGGTTCTGAGTAATATCTTGGTTACCATTTGAGATTTTCTGTGGCTGGTGAGCTGGCAGTCGAAAATGGTAATTTTTAATTCGATTTGTAAATGTTGTACGTCACCTCGATGGCACAGTGATCTACGCGCTGTCTTCTAACCATTCTTACGCAATGGGTCCGGGTTCGAATCCCGGTGAGGCATGGATGTTGTGTTTGTCTTTGGGCACTGGCTCTCTCCCTTCCCTGGAGTAAGTGGCCCTAAATCACGAACGTGCGACTGTTTATAGCCAATGGAGTTGCTCACGATGGTCGTTAAACAACCTATCAAAAAGGAAAAAAAAGGAATTCGATTCTAAAGATTCGGCTCAAAACATTCATTTTGCAACTGGTTGTATTGACTAAGAGGAACCCTGTTTTCATTTTGTATTTTGATTAGGGAGCAGTTTTTCCGCCAAGGAACATAAGTGCATTTTCGTTTTCGCTGATTTTCTATCTTCCTATACATTTGTTTCAAAAGAAAATGTGCAGAAAAGAATACGGAACATGAGCTTTTTGCACCAGAAGGATTCAATATCTTGTTAATATTCCCAATCAACAGTTTTTAACAAAAATGAAAGATGTTATTACGTTGTTTGCTGGTTTGGTGGTTTAACGACCACCGTGAACTATACGATGGGTTAAAACCAGTTGCCCGTCCCTAATTTAGGGCTATTGGTTCCAGAGAGGGGAGTTAGCCAGTTTCGTAAGTTACACACGATATTCAATCATGGATTTGAACCGGAACCCATTTGGACTGACGGTCGCAAGCCAGCATTTAGACCACATCACAACTGAAGCGGCTATTTATTTTGGTTCACGGTTCTTTTTCTTTGCAAAATAATTCGCGAGGTGTCAACCTATAACTCATGGTATAGGTTGACTAGCTGTTTTGGCGTCCATTGTATTAAGGGTATGCAAAGGTTTCAGCCGCCCCCGCTAGCGGCAGCTGAAGGGGTCTAACCGGCCGCCGAAACGTGCTGTTAGTTCGTACATGAAGCCAAGCATGGCGGTCGATAAAGTTCATTTGGGGCACTGTTTGTTATTCATGCTTAATTTAGGGAAAAGTGCGAGTGATGCATACCGTTCAATATGTCAGGAGTATGGTAAAACGGTTATTGGTGAGCGGGCATGTTGAGAACGCTTTGCCAGGTTTAAGAAAGGTGATCTGAGCTTGGAAGACAAGCCACGTGCAGGTAGGCCGCAGGAACTCACAGACGAGGAATTGGAATCGCTGTTGCAAGATAATGCCACACAATCGAACACGCAACTGGCGAAACGTTTGAAAGTGGCTCAATCGACGGTGGTACAACGTCTACAGACCTTGGGGAAGTTCCAGAAGATTGGTAAGTGGGTTCCGCATACTTTAACGGAGCGTAATATTGTTCAACGATTGGTAATCTGTATGTCGCTGGTGACGAGGTTTCAAGGGAAAAATTTCTTGTGGAAGGTTGTCACCGGTGATGAAACATGGGTCTATTGCGACTACCCCGTACGCAAGCAATCCAGGGTCGACCCAGGCCAGACATCAACATCTACTGCAAAACAGGATATCCACAAGGAAAAGGTGCTGTTCTGTGTGTGGTGGGATATGCATAAAGTGCTGTACTTCGAACTGTTGAAATCGGGCTAAACAATCT
Source organism: Macrothele yani (assembly GCA_039090855.1). NCBI lineage: Eukaryota > Metazoa > Arthropoda > Arachnida > Araneae > Macrothelidae > Macrothele > Macrothele yani. The sequence goes on from CM077011.1 coordinate 100,308,596, forward strand.
CTGCACAACGATATCGCGATCAGTTGGGGAAACTGAACGCCACAATCGAGCAAAAACGCTCATGGATAGGTAAAGAACGCCGCCCAGTCACCCTGTTACACGATAATGCCAGACCACATTTCGGTACCACTACGAAATCAACCCTTGAACAGTTACACTGGGTGGGTTTACCGCACTCGGCTTACTTCCCGGACATTGCTCCCTCAGACTTTTATCTGTTTCGCTCTATGCAACATGCTGTAGCACAACAGCGGTTCACCACTCGTCCAGAGATGGAAAATTTCGTCACTACGTTCTTCTACTCAAAGCTCGCGTCCTTCTATCACAGGGGCATACATCAGTGGCCTGAAAAAGGGCAAAAGATCAGTGATGGTAACGGGCAATATTTTGTTGAATAAATGTGTACTGGTTTCCTGATTGTTTCTGTCTCGTTTCTTGTTAAAACGGCGGAAAACTTTGCATACCCCTAATATATTCTTATAATTTGGAAATAAAAAAAGTGTCGTCTAATTCCACTGGGTGGGTGTATACTGCAATGCAGAAAACCGTGTTTTAGGAGTTGCTGATTACTTTAATATATTGTATTAATTACCGTAATGGAAATCAATACCCCCTTCCATTGACTGGACTAAGCACTCAGTAGTGCTCAGTTTTATCTGGAAAGCTTATTGAATCTGAAGGAAGTGAAGAGACTTTTTTCCTTTCCTCTGAAAATTTCATTACCTGTGCTTTTGCGTGACGTTTCAGGTGATGATTTTAGGACTGAACGAGTGGGAAGGAATATTTGCCTTCCTTCTATCGATTGACGCTATTCAAAAGCGTGAACGCAAAACGTGTTTAACCAGGTATCTTATCTGTCCTACACTAGCAGGGAAAGTTCATTTTCATAGTGTAAATTTATGTCTGATTCTTGGCTCGTATCGTAAAATCTAGGAAATACCGAAGCCACTTTCATACACCTGTGGCTTGACTTAAGAAAAAACGTTTAGACTTTTGAAGATAAAGTTAAATAAATAAACTATCTAGACAACGTAGAAGACCGTAAAACGAAAGCTGATACGTGACCCAGTCATAAAATCAGCGCAAATACACTGCTGGACAATTGCTAAGGACGGATCATAAACGGCTATATAGCGCATAAAAAAGTAAGTGTGGTTGGATGCCAAGTGAAATAAAATAATGTCAGAATGCCAGGACATTACAAAAAAGACAACTTATTGTGCTCTGAAATCCAGAAGTCTTTGGAACGTGTTCAAGGGACAAACTGGCCATTTTGTGCAGATTACGTAAACGTGAAAAAAAGGCAATTACCGTCCGCAGGCGTTCCGGCGTAAGATGTCAATACGGGATATGGCCACCATGGAGGGCGATGCAAGTTTCCACACGTCGTGTCATGCTTTGCACAACATTATCAAGCAGCTGTTGGGGTAATTTATCCCATTCCTCTTTCAGTGCACGGATGACGGTGTCCTTGTTTATTGGAGGGCATTGGCGACCAGCAAGACTCCTCCCCAAAAATCATCCCACACATTTTCAATGGGATTCAGATCTGGAGAACTTGCTGGCCATACGAGGCGTTGAATATCCTCGCTCTCAAAATACTCCTGGACAGCGAGTGTTCGATGACATGTTGCGTTGTCGTCCATGAAAATGAATCTATCACCGACAGCACCACGGAACATGCGAACATGAGGTAGCAGAACATCATTAATGCATCGTTGGCCAGTCATAGTCCCAGTTGGAAGCACATAGAAGGACGTACGGCCATTGATCATGATGCCAGCCCATACTATGACACTACATGTCGGATATCGGTCCCTTTCCTGCATGTTTTCTGGACAATATGCAGTACCACTATCACGCCAGATCAGTTGGCGTCGACAATCAGACGATAGACTGTATCTACTCTCATCTGAGAAGAGGACAGCAGACCAGTCGTTATCAGTCCAACTGCGATGTTGATGGCACCACTGCAAACGGGCGGTACGGTGACGTCTGGACAATGGGATGCACACAACAGGACGGCGGGCGTATAGTCCTCCTTCATGGAAACGTTTGGCGACAGTTTTTCGAGAGATCCGCTTGCCAGTAGCAGCCGTAAACTGATTTGCTAAATCACTAGCCGTGCTGCGCCGGTGTCTTTTTGTTGATAGCACTATGTACCGATCTTCTGCAGGTGTCGTACTGTGAACAGGACCTCCCCCGTGACGTTTGCTAGACTCTCCATTTGTTTGAAATGATTTCCAAAGCCTTGAAACAACACTGTGGCTGACGTCGAACTCCCTGGCAACATCTGTTATTTTTCGCCCTTCTTCAATCTTGCCAATAATACGGCTACGCGTAAAATCATCTGTGATGTCGGGAAGACATACTGAAACTTGCAAGTTCGTCAATTGATTATTTCCCTTTAAACTTTGCGTTTGAACAACAACGGTCAATACGCGTCAAATCCTTTATATTTCTTATCAGCGCTATGACGTCACGAACAAGTTCGGCAATCCAAAATTTGCATACGCACAACACGTCTTACTGTATCCCGCACTTATGCTAATTTCCAGATTTTCCTGCTTTCCATTTTATGGTTGCTATCGTTGCTATTGTCATCCGTCCTTAGCAATTGTCCGGCAGTGTATTAGTCGGCTGAAGATACTATATTAATAGGTATGCTGCTCTCAGTGCACTCGCAATTTCTTTTTCTCAAATTTCTATGATTAATTTGGCTGCAACTGCATATTGTTATTAGTAGGCACAGCATTATATAATTGATAGCAAGGAACTGCACACCAACTGTACTTAAAATAGCAGAACTATACTAGTAATCCGAGTTTCTTGGCGTGGAATAGAAAAATTTGTTCTATTATTATTCAACATTTCGCACACCAACCGGATGGATTTTTCAGGGAAGGTAGATAGCAAACTACAAACAGAATAATAGAATCCTTCAACAATTGACAAATGTATCATAAGTTAAAAATTAAATCCGTTTTTATGGTGTAGAATAATAAAGTAAACAGACAGCGAGCTTTCACCACTCACGGGGGGCTTCATAAGGCATAACTGAGATAAACACTGTAAAAACACAAAGTAAAGAAATTCTGAGTAATTCAAACTCAAACATATAATCAAGTTTGATTAACGCTTATGTCATGGCAAGTGAAATCATCAAACATTGTAAATATGTCTCATGCAGAATTCGCAAGCTAGCATGGGTAAATTTGTTTTATTATTTAGGGTTTAACGACCACCGTGAGCAACTCAAAGGGCTATAGGCAATCGCCCATCCCTAATTTAGGGTCACTGCTTCCAGGGAAGGGAGAGAGCCAGTGCCGTAAGACAAACACCAAATCCAAGCCTCATCGGGAATCGAAGCCGGACCCATCACGGACGAATTGTCATAAGCCAGTGCTTAGACCACTGCGCCATCGGGGGTGGCGCATGGGTTATGACGTGGATCTTATAATAGCATTCGCCAGATATAGGGGAACTCAGTTTTTGTATCTTCCTTGCAGGCATCCGTGCTGGTTATTATTTCTACTGATTATCGTATTGCTGTGGCCCTGGGAGTTATTTAAGGAGCTATTTTTCGAATTATTTCCAGTCAGGTTTAGCTGTATTGTTCTTGACTTATCTTGCTAGAGCTGTGGGGAGCTTTCCTAGTATGGCATCATGTTTATGTTCTGACAGTCTCATTTTAAAGGAGCGCTTAGTCATTCCTATGTAATTTTTCCTGGTCATCTGGGTATTGCAATGGGATAGCATAAATTCCTGCATCTGTTAGGTCTGCGCCAGATTGCTTATTTGTTGTTAGCCAGGAGGAAATCGACCTAAGTGCTTTTATTCCTATTCCTAATTCTAGTTTTTTAAAGGCATTTTTTTAGGAAAAATGTGAAGCCTTGGACGTAAGGGAATGCACCTATGTATTTGAGTTTAGAGGTTATTGTTTGAGCAGTTCTATTATTAAATGAAATTTCTGCTTGCTTGATAATACACTCAATTATATGAGTATCAAATCCTGTTGTAAGCGCTAAAGATATCAAAGATTCAATTTCAAGATGTTGCGTGTGTTGATCTGAGCTCAGTACCATGGCTCTTCTTGCTCTATGTCAAAATAAAGCTAATTTATGTGTATCTTGGCTTGCAGAAAAAGGTGGGATGACTTGGCAACAATTTGAAGCGCATATAATTATTCATTCAAAGATACGAAGCGTAATGTTCGTTTAGCACACGGGTTCCTTTTTTTTCTTTTTTTTTTTTTTGATTGGAGGTTTAACGACCACCGTGAGCAACTCAATGGGCTATAAGCAGTCGCCCGTCCCTAATTTAGGGTCACTGGTTCCAGGGAAGGGAGAGAGCCAGTGCCGTAAGACAGACACAACATCCATGCCTCACCGGGATTCGAACCCGGACCCCTTCGGACGAATGATCAGGGGCCAACGCCTTAGACCACTGCGCCACCGGGGCGGCCACGGGTTCCTGGAAGGAAAACAAAAGGTATTCACTATTCGAAGAACTGCTTCCAAATTTGTGGTAACTTCAGCGAAACGCTATCTTTGGGAATGATCTCCAATATAATAACGTTGTCACAACATTATATTTTTAAGCACGTTCTGTTCTGACTCAAGCCAAGCTTTCTGATTAGGACACACGTTTTTAACAATGTACGTTCTTCTGTCTGTTCTTTCATTCCGAAACATATATACCCACTTAAAGGGAAATGGGGCATATGAAAACAAGATAACATGCGTTATTTTTGCTATGTCCAAGAGTTGCCAAAATTAAAAGTTTCTTTAACTGAACCTCAAGAAATTTAAAAATATTGGATCGAAATATCTTAGTTTATGTCATCTAGTAGGAATATTTTGCTTGCGAAGATCATAGTAAGCGAATGAAATGTTCACCTCGCAGTTTCATCACGTTGCATACGAAAACAAAATTTGCATATCATTCTTTAGCAGTGGAGCTATGGTCCCATACGTAAATATGCGTTTTCACCATCACGTGAATTTTCGTTCAATGGTGTTCTCCATCAAAGCACGAATGGTTGCTTTTTTGATCAGCGTTTATATATCGTAATATCGTGACAAGTATAAAATACATTTAATCTAATTCCTTCTGGAAATCCTCCTTTGTAAAACAGATGTTTAAGGTTTGTGGAAAATGGTTTGAAAACGTTTAGTCCTGATAAAGGTGGAACTTACTTTCCAGCAAAACTACTGTAGTTTTTAAAAGAAGCTTAAAAATCCACAGTAAGAAAAGCTTAAAAATCTTAGAAGCTTAAAAATCTAATTCTCTGTCCTTTAAATTCTTCGTCTATTTACTCTATTTCCAGTTTTACCCAAGCCATTGAGAAAATTTGTTCTTTTAACTCCTATGGTCAACCTTTCTTCGTGGCTTCGTCAGACGTCATATCTCATTTTCCTAATGTTCCACTTACTGTTGTTCACGATATTATCAATTACAAATTGTCAACTTTAGATTTATATTCGCCGTTAGAGATCCATGCTATTAGCCGTGCCTTACAGCTTGTCAAAGATAGGTCGTATTTCAGGTTCAATAATCAAATTTATCGGCACTTGAAGGAGCCCGTATGAGGTCTCCGCTTTCTAATTTATTAGCAGAAATTCTACTTCAAAATTTAGAAAACCAGGCGCTGGGACAATTTGATGTTAACCCTTACCTTTTTATTCGTTACGTTGACGACGTCTTAGTTTTCTGGCCGCCTACCAACGGCGACCTTCCTAGATTGGTCGACTTTCTTTTTTCCTTTCATCCAACCATCATGTTTACGGTTGAACTGGAGAATAACCATTCGTTACCTTTTTTGGACCTCTTTCTTGTTCGTGATCCTGTTTCACATTCTGTCAGTTTTTCTGTTTACAGGAAACCTTCTGCATATTCCTTTTTAATTCCATTTGCGTCTGCCCATACCCCTGATCAAAAATTTCCAGCGTTTCACTTTCTGGTTAATCGCACCTTCTCGTATTCTTCTTCTTCAGTTGCTCCTAATCAGGAGTTCAAGAAAATTATCGACTTAGCACGAACATATGGGTACCCTGAAAGCACAGTTCAGCGTATAATTGGGAAAGTTGCAAATAGGACACTAACTTCCTTGTCTAAGGATAACCAGAGGTCAAGATTTGTAGGGTCAGTATAATATGTTCCACTTATTGTTCATGCCCTAAAAATGCCTGCCACAGATATCAAGTCGACTTTGGAGTCAAAACCATGAATATCTTGTCATCGATCCGTAGCGACCGTGATCTTGTGCAAAGCCTCGAAAAATGGGGTGCTTACAGTACACCGTTGAAATCAAACGATCCAGGAACTCACGACTCTGTATATATCGGCTCAACTTCGAGGAAGTTTTATACCAGACTTATTGAACACAAATATAATGTTCGGAATGTGTCACAAACTACTGCCTTGGCTAGAGCAGTTAACTGTGGTAAGTTTTTCCAGATTTGGACAATATGACAATACTGGCATCTCCGTAAGGTAAATCAACTTTGTTATTTACAGAAAGTTTATTTATACTTAAGAACTTTGACTCTTGTTGCAATGATGATCTCCCTAATTACATTCCTGGAGTTTGGAAGTACCTTATTTTGAAAATACAGTGCCCCCTCCCACAAGGCGTTGACTCTCGTGCACAGGTTTTGTGATTGTCTACGTCACATATGTATCTTTGCTTTTCAAATTTTAAGTTGAAATCTAGCATTGTTCATGATATATAACCACGCGTAATCTCTGGGTACGATTATTTCAAATCTGATGATGGGTCTATAGTAGACCCGAAAGTGCTAATGTATTTAAACTTTCAACATTTTAATTAAAGTTTGTAATGCCACCATCATCGTCTTTTATCATATCGTGTAGAAACGGCAAGTGCTGTTTATATTAACTACTGTAGATTTTAAGTTATAAATATTGCATTCATAAATGTTTTTCTGAATTAAATAAAACATAGTTATGCAATGCCTGTAGTTAAATTACTTCAAGTTGTGAGTATGTTACGATAATGATCAATGACTGAAATATGGGATTACACCAAATTTGGAAGTTGTGAATCTATTTATTGGTTCAAATATGACATGGATGTTAAGTAAGATAATATCCGAAAACTTGAAAATTTCGTCATCCTGGAGCGGGAATCGAACCCTCGTCTCCTAGATAGCGCTCCAGGAATACGAATTTTTCAAGTTTTCGGATATTATCTGACTTAACATCCATGTCCTATTTGCACCAATAAATAGATTCACATCATCCAAATTTGTATTGTTACGATAATGTTTGCCTTTTAAGCGATGTTTTACAATTGCTCTTAAGAAAGTTAAGAATTGCGCATATATAATATTATAAATGAAATAGTGAATAAATTATTTCATTTATAAAATTAATTGGATAAATTATTTTCAAAGTGCTCGAAAAAGTTCTCATTAGATAAATTTGGCTTCTATAATTTTGCATTCCAGTATTTCGTCTTCGATTAAGTTATTTGCGATAAAATCACCTGCTCATGTATTATTGAGAGAAACCCCAGGCTATTCTAGGCAATACGTTTTGGAGAAAAAAAACATTCTGAAAAGTATCAGACGCAGCAGCGTGTGATTTTTCAGGAAAACAACGGCTTACGTCTACTCGTCTCCTTGAAACAGATATTGATCCTTTCTTTATTCTTTTCCGTATTCCATCATGTTTACCATATGTTCCTAAACTGAGAATAAAATGCCGAAATCACATCTCTTCCAATAAATTAATTTCCTGGGACTGCCACATTCATTTTGTACAATGCTTCGCTCCCGAAAACAAGGTTTGTGCTCCTCGTTCTTCACAGGAAGGAACCTGCTAGAAGGCCAGGCGTCATGCCGATATTCTATCTCCGGACTATATTCTGATGTTCGAGATCATCCCTTAAGAAGACGGAAAAAACGTATTTGATCAGAGAGAGGATTTCAGTGCAACGAAGATTTATGTGCGTGAAGCTGCGAAACCTTTTTCGTGAAAGAAAATAAATGATTTTTATCTCAAAATATCTACGGACTATCGTTTCGCTTTCTCTTCCCGTTCCCATTGGGCGCTCAGAAAACTACTTGCTCCAGATAGAACTGATACTTAAAAAAACTATTTAATAAGATCAGTGAGTTACAGCTGTTTACATTTAATTTTGCTGAAAAACGAACATTAATGGAAATATCAAAGCAACAAATTGAAATACAGTTCGACTTGAAAACATGGCTTCGGAACTTGAATTTTTCAAAAAGTTCTAGAATTCACATTAATATAGATTCATTTGTTATAATCTTGGTGAGAACTTTGAGAGTCATATGGATATAAAATGAAAATTCCTATGACATAAAAAATTTGGAAGCTCATTCCCAGTTTAGGTCCTAAAATCTATCGTTTGGAATAAATATGTCTGACAGTATGAAGTTGATACTTTTTATGTATACCTCTGAATAACTTTTCTTTTGACTTTTGATTTTCTTATATAAATTTAGGTACTTTTGTTTCAAATGTTTTTTTCTGAACGACACATTGTTAGCCGAATATTTTCTCTATTTGAAAACAGTGGGACACAGCATGATACAAGAACTAGTTTGAATGCAAAGGAGATGTACGGATCAGTTGAGTTGTCAAGCTCTGTGTAGATGGAGTTGTGAATACTATAATTATATTATGAAATAATGATACAAAGCTAGTTGAAATATGCAAATTCTGTGTAAAGATGTGAGAGTAGTGGCCAAAAAATATTTGAAAATAATAGAATAGTGGCCGGGAATTATTTCGGGGGAGGGGGTTACAAAATTTATTTTCTTGTACAAATAAATGTGTTATGTGCAACATCCACGCAAAAGTATTCAAACAAATATTGCTGGAAATCACTATTAATACCCTTATTACCTATATTCTTAGCACCACGTAATGGTTAACTACTTTGCTCTTTATCTGTGCACAAAACAAGAATACTACACTGCATATTGTTAAATGGTTAAAATGCAGACGTAATTCTAGAACGAAATAAAAGCTTACCTTCTAGTGAAACATTTTTCATTTGTATAATGGCGCTTTTTTTCACTGTACAGTAAAAAATCCCTGATGCTAACGACATTCATTTAGACAAATATTTTTTTATTTGATTTAACTGTTATATTACTTTTACTTATTACACTGGTATGCAAAATTAAGGAAGAAGAGGAGAAATTAGCATAATAGCGGAACGAGCAGGCAGAACAGAACGAAAGACCACTCAGGAGATAGACTAGGGTCCGTTACGGTAGGGCATGCGCATATTAGCAGCATGACGTATGGAGGGAAGGGGGGAGTGTCGGAAGGATATGAAGCACACGGGCGGTGTACGCTCAGCAATTCAGTGAAAGCTATTACTCGGTGTACATCGGTTTGAACGACGTAGAGTGGCTGCCACCGTATGATATGGCCAACAGGCAATCCAGTAGACGACATCTGGATGACTTTACCCGAGGTCGCGTCATTGGGAAGTTGGAAGAAGGTCGAAGTGTGACTAGTGTGGCCGAGGAGTTCGGGATCGCTCACGGCATCGTTTCACGAGCTTGGAGAGCATTTCAAACGATACGAACAGCTGTCCGAGAGTTTGGAAGTGTTCGTCCACGAGCAACCACGGCGGCGGACGACCGTTATATTGTCCTACAGGCAAGAAGAGACACACGGCAGACAGCGGGAGAAATCGCAAGGCGTCGTGAAAGACAACTGGACGTCCGTTATCGCGTTTTACCGTGGCCAGGAGGCTGCACTAAGGCGGTCTATTTGCATGACGACCAGTACGGTGTGTGCCCTTAACGGCTGCTCATCGGAGGCTGCGGTTTCTGTGGTGCCAGGAACACAAGAACTGGACACATCAGCAATGGGGTCGAGTTATCTTTACGGATGAGAGCCGATTTAGTCTGACGAGCGATTCTGGGAGTATACACAGCTGGAGAGAGCAGGGAACACGCAATCACACCTCCAACATCATCGCAAAGGACCGGTTTGGAGGTGGCGGAGTTCTCGTTTGGGGCAGTATCATGCTTGGTAGCCGTACTGACCTCCACATCTTCCAAGGAGGTTCAGTCACTGGTGTCCACTATTGTACCAAGGTTCTCCTGCCTCACGTGCGTCTGTTTAGAGGTGTTGTGGGTCCTGAGTCCCTCTTCATGGACGACAACGATAAACCTCATCGTACAGTGGCTGTCTCAGAGCTGTTGGAGAGTGAAGATATTTAACGCACGGATTGGCCCGCAAGGTCCCCGGACCTAAATCCAATCGAACACGTGTGGGACCTTCTCAGGAGAAGCTTGGCAGCAAGTCATCAGCCGCCAGCAACAATTCCGCTGCAGCGATTGGCGTTACAAGAAGAATGGGCTGCGATGCCTGAACAGCTCCTTGATAACCTCGTCCTCAGCATGGACAGAAGTTGTAAATCCTGCAACGCAGTCAGGGGGATCATATCCCCTACTAAAGACTGGATTTTTCCTGGCAACCGTCTGTCACATGGACGTTTCTGTCTTCTGTCCAGTTGTGCTCGAAACTAAGTTTTCAATAAAGTGCCTTTGTATCCTTTGGATTCCTTGTTTGGACGGTTTTACTCACTTGTCCCATATTATTACATCTTGTGGATCTTATAGTATAATTTAAGTCGACGTGGAGCACGTCTGCACGACGTTACATTCGAAAAACCGCATCGTCCTTAATTTTTGCACGCCACTGTATTAATTGGGTCGTATTTCCAGCCTTCTGGGTGTTTTTGCTTGTTCACCTAAAGTTTCTTCAGCTTTCGGTGTGTATTCTCAATGAAAGTTGAGTACTGCTTACGCATTGATTTTCAGTTCTAAGATATGGTGTTACGTACATATAATTTTAACAGACGTTGTGCTAAAACCCAATGCCCACTTTCTGAAGTTGTCACTGGTAGAGTTCCCAGTATGTGCAAGAACGTTTTTATATTGGGTAACACCTCACTGTAACACAGTTTTAAAGCACTTAATGCATCTTTTAGCCAATTATACTTTTTTCGCGAACGATCCTATGATAATGATACCACAGTTTCAATTCTACGATTTGTTCTTCTTGCGAGCCATTCAAGTCATCTTTATAAAATTCAGTTACAGTTTTAAAACCATCAGTATCTTGAGAAGATGGCGGCACATTGGGATTTGTTGGGAAAAGTGACTGGAATTCTGACGCACTAATAAACATGCAACGCACTAATAAACTTCCAACGCACTAATAAACATGCATGAAAATGGTACATATATTGAAATCCTCTATTAGCCATCTGGGTTTTCTGGTTTTATATTATAGCGTTGGTTTTGTTTTGATGTGATTCTTGTTTTTTTTTAATTAAAACTCTTTGCTTTTCAGCGTGCTTTAGAGTAACCTGAATTAAGTCATGGAACTCAAATTTCGCGTTGCCTCGTCTCCTAAGAAACTTTCATTACACGCATGCATTGGGCTATCCTTGCAAAGGGACATCTTGGTCCTTGGCTGCTTGCCGCTTTGTCGTCTTTATGAAGAATACACTTTCACTTGTTGCCATGAGACATAAAAACAATTTCAAATACTAACTAAATATTGCCTTTTAAAATCGCGTTTTTGGAAAATGGAAAGATTACAATTTTTTTCTGGGGGGGGGTAACACCCCAACCCTACCTTGGCACACCACTGTCTGAGATTCACATTGTATCAGTGGATTTGTGCTTTCATTGATGAAAGAATTAATAGTGGAAATGACGTAATTCTCTTATCTCTTATACTGATTTTTATCAGTAGCCGTTAGTTGTTCATTAATTATTCAGAGGGTTGAGCATATGACCTACAAATTTATCTAATAAAATTTAACTAAGGACTGACTTAAGCAAGTTAAACACACAGCTATCAGATGGTTACAATACAAGAACTAAACAACTGCATAAAAAATCCATATACAGTTACACCCAGTTTTTGAAAGTTTATCTTACGCCGCTTTGCTTTTACGAAAGACCTACATTATTACCTGTCTTTTCTAACCGACAGAAATCCGAAGATAATTTTCACTTTTACGGAAAAAGGCTAAAAGCAGAAATAACGTTCAGCGTTTGTTTTGAAGCTAACCGTTTTAGGGGCAACTTGCACATCGAGCAGCGAGAGTGGCACCGCCAAGCTCCTTCCATTGGAACTACACTCAGCATTAAGTCGTCATAGCAATAAATGGATGAGTTCGCACAACTCGTCGAATGAAATGAGAAAACTCGCCGTCTATGTACGATATTTAATTAAAATACGAAAGATATTTACAGTTAAAATACCCCACTAGTACTTTGGGGGTAACATTTACCTCATTATCAGGTGGAACAGAGGCAATGTAGTGCTCCTTTATATATTAGTGCAACAATGCATTATGGGTATAAGTCAAACGTCGCATGGGTCGTGACCGTTGCCATTATAACAGTGTGAAGAGTATAATTTTACAATTTGCTAATTTAGCATATCAAAACAAGGATGCGTTATAAATACAAAGTTATGATCAATTTATATGTTCTTGGAATTTGTAAATGTATTACTATAAATTAAAGTTCAGGTTTGTAATACGTTCTTTCCAAATTCTTGATATGTCCACAGGCAAGTAGTCATTGCAGCATTTATACCCTAAAGCTTCGATGTACATACTTTCAACAAAATGCAGCGAATGAATATATGCTGGAGTGTCCAGTAGTCTGATGTTTTCCTAGTCTGGTTGTAGAATGCCGTTTACCACATTCCTTGATAAAGCTGTGTTATTGCTGTTGGTTCGGATATCGTATTTGTGTTCCTGGACACGGATACCCAAACTTCTTCATGTCGAGCCCAAGTAGTTGTTAAAATGTTCTCCTGTTGAGTGGTCCAGCAGTGGAATGTTATACACACCCCATTTGTTCATAATATCTGTTTTTGCTCGATCCTTTTTAACTGATAATAGGAGGTTCTTCGAGAAGGTGCCAAATTGTACATTGTGTTTTGAACAGATACGAGATAGTGTGTTAGTGATATGGGGGTGCTGGTCAAATGCTCCTACGAATCGTTTATTAGGCTCTGTGTCTGGCTTCAGATTAATAGTTCGTTCACTTGATATTCTAGTGTATATTCTATTAATCATCATTGAAAGTATGTACATCGAAGCTTTAGGAGATAAATACTGTAATGACTACTTGCCTGTGGACATATCAAGAATTTGGAAAGAACGTATTACAAACCTGAACTTTAAATTATAGTAATATATTTACAAATTCCAAGAACATATAAATTGATCATAACTTTGTATTTTTTCTTTTTTTTTTTTTTCGATTGGAGGTTTAACGACCACCGTGAGCAACTCAATGGGCTATAAGCAGTCGCCCGTCCCTAATTTAGGGTCAGTGGTTCCAGGGAAGGGAAAGAGCTAGTGCCGTAAGACAAACACAACATCCATGCCTGACCGGGATTCGAACCCGGACCCCTTACGGATGAATGATCAGAGGCCAACGCCTTAGACCACTGCGCCACCGGGGCGGCTAACTTTGTATTTATAACGCATCCTTGTTTTGATATGCTAAACTAACAAATTGTGAAATTATACTCTTCACACCGTTATAATGGCAACGGTCACGACCCATGCGACGTTTGACTTATACCCATAATGCATTGCTGCACAAATATATAAAGGAGCACTACATTGCCTCTGTTTCACCTGATGATGAGGTAAATGTTACCCCGAAAGTACTAGTGGGGTATTTTAACTATAAATATCTTTCGTATTTTAATTAAATATCGTACATAGACGGTGAGTTTTCTCATTTCATTTGAAGTCGTCATAGGTTTTAACTGCGTCTGTGAGCATCTATGCTTTATCTTGATTTATTTTGATCATCTGTTAGCAAAATGTGCCCTAAGGTATGAGAAAAGCCCAAGAGAGCTGGTAAGGGTGTTACGTTCAGCGGAAATCTTAGCGTAAATAAGCGCTTAGATCGTGATGAACGAAATAAAGACATTGTACGAGCGCCCACGATTCGATTCGTACTATTTACACACACAAAGGGAAAGAATCGTGAAAACTGGCAAAGTTACTATTAGTTCTGCTAATAGCAAAGTGGTCTCTTCATCCTGTAATGGATAAAAGGGAAAGTATATTGCTTGAGTAGACTGACAGTCGCACAAAGCGTGATGTTCCGTTACATTTTTAGTTTGCTTGACTTTGGGAACGCTCAAAAAAGTTTATCCTATAAATTAATGGTAATTACTTTTTCGCTGTACACCATTTCGGCTTGCGAAAGGTTTCACTGGAACGCTCTCCTTTAGGATAGCGGGGGAAACCTGCTCTCGGCTGCTCCGGTGGCGCAGTGGTCTAAGCGATGGCCTCTGATCATTCGTCCGAAAGGGGACCGGGTTCGAATCCCGGTGAGGCAGGGATGTTGTGTTTGTCTTACGGCACTGGCTCTCTCCCTTACCTGGAACCAGTGTTCCTAAATTAGGGACGGGCGACTGCTTATAGCCCATTGAGTTGCTAATGGTGGTCGTTAAACCTCCAATTAAAAAAAACCTGCTCTACGTAGGCAAACGTCAATATGACGCATAGCAGGTGTTGATGTGCTTACAATAGTAAAACCACTCAGTAGTATCTTCTCTGATAACATTACTCGACATTTTTGATATTGCCAGTACACTTCCTTGGTGAACTGGTTTCCTTTTATACCTGCTTCAAGTAACGGTAGATTTCTGGTTGGATAATCGTATTGCTCAATTCTCCTTCCAGATTACTCTCTACCTTTTAAAATGGAGTTTCATATGTTCGTTGGTGTTCTTGAAGCGTGGCCGGTGGCACCGTCTCGTATGAAAAGAAGCCTGATGTACACTAATTTGCAACTAGCTTTACCAGACATTTCTCAATTTTTTTCCGGAGGTAAAACTTTTGTTGTGAAAAGTTAATCCCGTGGTGGTCGAATTATATTGAGAGTTTGAGCTCGTCTGTGCGCACTTCATGAAGAATTATCACGCCCTCATCCGCAGAACTTGCTCTTAATCCACGCATCGGATTACTTCTTAACCAATCATGAAGCCCAAAGACTAATACAATATGATTCATAAAGAAGTATACCGTTTCAACTCACTATAAAACAAGAACAATGTAAGATGTTTTATGTTACCTGTAACAGAATTGTAGGGAAATGTTTCAAGTTTTTTTTAGAGACAGTCACAGTTGTTCTAAGTGTGCACCCTTAGTCACACGACACACACTGAGCCGATAACCCATTTCTGCCCACACCAGAGGTAAGCTATCTGAATCAAGTGCAGTGATAGTGGTTGTGATACCCTGTTTCAGCTCCGCTAGATCAACAGGAAGGGGAGGGGCGAATTCTTGTCCTTTACGTACAACCACAGGAAAAAGTCGCAAGGTGTTAAATCAGGACTTCCGGGTGTCCATTGCGTCAGTGGCATGTTGTAGTCCGCGACTCGTCCAATCCATCGGTGAGAAAGATGTTCATAAACTGACTAGTCACGTGACACGCACGCATCAACTGACTAGTCACGTGACACGTCACTTCCGCCAATTACGGAACACAAACTTTATGAGTACATATACCTAACGGTTCGCAGTTGGGGTCCGTGTCTTCAACTGTTACTGTTTTACTGCATCTGGAAACTGTATACTTCTTTATGAATCACCCTGTATATTTCGGAGTAATTGAAATATTTTAAACCAAAACTATTTGAACTCCAAACACTAAATCAGTAGAAAGAATTACTCACTAGTCGCGCAAGTAATGAAAGGTAGTAGCGTGAAGAAAATGAACTTACGGGAAGTTGAACTCCAAAATTCTCGTTAAAGTTATCAAATGCTTCGTCGGTTGCCAACGCATTTTAGAAACATGGATACATATATTCATCTGTATAGACTATGTTTTAAATCTGGTTCAAAAGTAGGAAAAAGCCAGCGGACGCGTTGTCTAGAACAGTTCAATATATCAGGTCGATCGGGAAGTAATGACCGATTTCCTGAGGCGCCATATTCAACTCGCCCACAATGCGTCCATATGAGGTGCCACATTCAACTCGCCCACAATGCGTCCATATGAGGTGCCACATTCAACTCGCCCGCAATGCTAATATATGAGGTGCCGCATTTAACTCGCCCACAATGCTAATATATGAGGTGCCACATTCAACTCGCCCACAATGCTAATATATGAGGTGCCACATTCAACTCGCCCACAATGCTAATATATGAGGTGCCACATTCAACTCGCCCACAATGCTAATATACGAGGTGCCACATTCAACTCGCCCGCAATGCTTGCACACCAGCGCACTAGGAGTACAATTCGTAGGAGTTGAAGGGCGACTCAGAAGCCACATACACGCTAAAATCGGTTGAGCTGCAGTTGTTGATTCTCGTGTGAGAGTGCTCTCTACAACAGGTTAGGTAGGGGTGAGTTGCCAGTGATTCTGTTTCATGAGTCCAAATTGAGTCGTAATGCTGCACAAATCTATCGCAATGTTGTCGAGGCATGGGGCTAGGAGGCAACATCTAAACGTACTGTTCGTCGGTGGTCGAGGAGTACTGTTCGTAATGTGGTCGAGGCATGGGGCGAGGAGGAAACATCTGTACGTACTGTACGTCGGTGGTTGGAAAAGTCTCTTTCCTGGGACACGGGACTACAAAATCAAGAAAGTTTTTTATGCCATTGGCGAGGCTCCAACATGCAACCTTCTGCTCCAGAGTCGAATGATTTCCCAATTAATTTACACCGACGAAATTTACAGCTGCAACTCTGCCATCTTGACATTTGCCTCACCTCTGCGGTACGTCACATATATCCGCCCTCATGTAAGAAAGGTGGGGTTACTAAACCGTAGGTTTCGGGACCCCCGCAAACCGTGCTTGAAGTACTTCTCTATATAAAAATGAATTCTCATTAATATCAGACGATGTGTGTGACAGGAATACCAGACATTTTTCGAAGAACCCAGCTGCCAGTAGATCCATTTTTACGTTCAGGCGCCAACATAGCGAAGTAACGTTTTTGCCGGTGACTGAGCTCGAACCCATTCAGAGCCGAATGTTTCCCAATTAAGCTACACCGACGAGGTTTACCGCTGCAACTCTACAGTCTTGACATTTGCGTTACCTCTGTAGTACGTTATAGTATCATTTATACCCAGTTTCAACAAGACAGCAGCCCCGCTCTCTCGAAGATCAGCAGATAGGTGCGCAGGAAGTGCCCTGGCCAGCTTAATTCCCTGACTTCTTCCGAATGAAGACCGTGTGAGGAGCCAAATGCAGACAACCTAAAGCCTCTGCAGGACCCTCTGAATCGAAATGTCGATGAATCGTGAACAAAGGTGAAGGGCGCGGAGTCAGTAATAAGTCAGAACAGCATCAGCAGACTTTTTCCACTCGATGCCACGCCGTGTTGCCGAACATATTATCTAATGATTCATGTCACATTATACTGTCTCCTCACCTATCACATTCATGTAATTCTCAGAAATTATCATTTCTTTTCCTGTGACGTATCCTCTAAATTAACTTTCATTTTTAGTTGCCTTCTGTACGCAAATTTCAATTCATCCTTTTTTAATGTTTTCTGTGTTACGCTTTCCAACTGTAGGTTGAAGAAGCGTATTTGCTCCAGCTTTGTCCTTCTGTCTGTCTGTCTTTCCATCCTCTCGATAACTCGCGCAAAAATGGTTCAAAATTTTAGTATGCGGTAGGTGACAACCTGGGGACAAACCCTATTGAAAATGGGCGAAATGGGGTCAAAGGTCAGGATAGAGGAGCGGGATCCATTCCATCACCCTCATGCGTCTAACTTACGTAAAAATGCTTCTATTGCGACAAAACGTTTTAGTATGTTGTTCCGGAGGTATACTGAACCAATCATGTTTAATATCATCGAAATGGGATCAAAGGTCAGGGCACAGGAGCGAGATTTATTCCACAGCCACTATCCTCATAGCTTGAGTAATGATTTCTGGAATGTTGGAAAGCGTATCAGAATCAATGCATTGCATGATTTTACTAACTTTTTTTTTTTTTTTTTTTTTTTTTTTGGATTAGTGGATTAACGACCACCATGAGCAACTGAATGAGCTATAAGCAGTCGCCCGTCCCTAATTTAGGGCCACTAGTTCCAGGGAAGGGAGAGAAGCAGTGCCGTAAGACAAACACAACATCCATGCTTCACCGGGATTCGAACCCGGGCCTCTTTCGGACGAATGATCAGAAGCCATCGCTTTGACCACTGCGCCATCGGGACGGCTTTAATGTTTTCAAACCTTAACGTTACATCTTCTCTCTCGCGGAACGAGGTTGGTAACACTTCTGAGGTCAGAGAGCATGACGTATGCATGTAAACGATAAGAAGTAGAGAGATACACTGGCGTGCAAAAATTAAGGACGAGACGGTTGTTCGAATGTAACGTCGTGCAGAAGTGCTCCACATCGGCTCAAATCATACCATGAGATCCCCAAGATGTAAGAATATGGGACAGAGAGAAAAACCGTCCAAACAAGGAATCCAAAGGATACAAAAGTACTTTATTGAAAAGGTAGCTTCGAGCAGAACTGGACAGAAGACAGAAAAGTCCATGTGACAGGCAGCAGCCAAGAAAAATCCAGTCTTTAGTAGGAGATATATTCACCGCTGACTGCGTTGAAGGATTTACAACGTCTGTCCATGCTGAGGATGAGGTTGTCAAGGAACTGTTGAGGCATCGCGGCCTATTTATCTTGCAGCGTCAGTCACTGCTGCGGAATCGTTGCTGGTGGCGGGTGACGTGCTGACAAGCGTCTCCCGAGAAGGTCCCACACGTCCCCACAGCACCTCTAAATAGACGCACATAAGGCAGGATAACCTTGGTACAATAGCGGACACCAGTGACTAAACCTCCTTAGAGGATGTGGAGGTCAGTACGGCTACCAAACATGATACCGCCCCAAACGAGAACTCCGCCACCTCCAAACCGGTCCCTTCCGATGATGTTGGAGGTGTGATTGCGTGTTCCCTGCTCTCTCCAGATGTGTATACGTCCAGAATTACTCATCAGACTAAATCGGCTCTCATCCGTAAAGAGAACTTGACCCCATTGCTGATGTGTCCAGTTCTTGTGTTCCTGGCACCACAGAAACCGCCGTTTCCGATGTGCAGCCGTTAATGGAACACACCGTACTGGTCGTCATGCAAATAGACCACCTTTGTGCAGCCTCCTGGCCACGGTAAAACGCGATAACGGACGTCCAGTTGTCTGTTGCATGTGCCTTGCGATTTCTCCTGCTGTCTGCCGTCTCTCTTTTCTCGCCAGTAGGACAATATACCGGTCGTCTGCCGCCGTGGTTGCTCGTGGATGACCACTGCTAAACTCTAGGACAGCTGTTCCTGTCGCTTGGAATGCTCTCCAAGCTCATGAAATGATGCTGTGAGCGATCCCGAACTTCTCGACCACACTAGTCACACTTCGACCTTCTTCCAACTTTCCAATGACGAGACCTCGGGTAAAGTCATTCCAGATATCGTCTACTGGATTGCCTGTTGGCCATATCACACGGTGGCAGCAACTCGACGTCGTTCAAACCGATGTACACCGTGCAATAGTTTTCACTGAATTGCTGAGCGTACACCACCCGTGTGCTTTTTATCCTTCCGACACTCCCCGCCCCCCACACCATGCTGCATATATGCGCATGTCCTACCGTACCGGACCCTAGTCTAACTCCTGAATGATCTTTCGTTCCGTTCTGCCTGCTCGTTCCGCTGTTATAATAATTTCTCCTCTTCGTCCTTAATTTTTGCAGATCAGTGTATAATGTTGAAGCAGCAGCCAAAAGGTGCGGTATGGGAGTTGTTCAGGACAGTACTTCGACAAGTCGCAAGCACTATCCGCTGATATTGGCTGTGTGCAGGAGGGGGTTATATTGATGACAGGTGACGGTTATAATGGAATTGGTTATACCACCGAGACAGGGAAAGATAACGAAATGTAGCACTTTATCTATACATTGTAGTACTTTCATTGTACCCACTAGGAGTGGGAGCATTGAACGCCTTTTGAAACTCTTAGCTTTGCTAAACATGAAACCAAGCTAAGGAGCCGTATGGCAATCACGGATCGCTACAAGATAACTCTGGTGATCATGTCGTCTCCAGGCTCCCAACCGGCGATCATCGCCGCTGAGACAGAAACAAGAATTGTCCCTAAAAATCACATGGCTACATTCTTCCTGCCACGCCACATGCCCGGTACGGCAGCAACACAGCCTTGCGAGACGATGTGATATGGTGAGTGGTAATCGTTGCAAAGGCCCTCTAAAGTGCAAATTTGCCTCAGCCATGTGCTATTCACAGTTCGCGCTGTGACGTATATTTTAATATAACTTTAATTTTTAGTTCCTTTTCCTATGTACATTTGAGTTTGTTCTCCTTTACACTTCCAAACTTAACGTGATATCTTCTCTCTCTCACAAGAATGAGGTTGGCAACACATTTTAGGTCACAGAGAAAGTGTCGTATGAATGTGATAAGAAAGATAGACAACAAGTTAGTAAAATCATGCAATGCATTGATTATTATACGCTTTTCAACATGCCAGAAATCATTACTCAAGTTATTACTCAAGTTATGAGGATAATAAATTTCGCTCCTATGATCTGACCTTTGACCCCATTTCTATTATATTCAAGAGGACCGGTAAAGTATACGTGCGGATCAACATGATGAAGTTTTGTTTCAATCGAAGCATTTTTACGTAAGTTATAACGCATAAAGGCGATGGAATGGATCCCTATCCTATATCCTGACCTTTGACCCCATTTCACTCATTTTCAATAGAGTTCGTTCCAAGGTAGTCTCCTGCCACATATTAAAATTTCATTGAAATCGAACCATATTTACGCAAGTTATGACGCAAAAGGGCGATGGAATGGATCCCGCTCCTATGCCGTGTTTGACCCCATTTCGTCCATTATTAATAGGGTTCGTCCCCAGGTGGTTCCCTACCACATACTAAAATTTCATCGAAATCGAACCATTTTTACGCGAGTTATCGTGCGGACAGACGGACAAAGCTGGAGCATATGTGCTTCTTCAACCTACGGTTGGAAAGCCTAAACAAGTTAGTAAAATCATGCGATGCATTGATTATAATACGCTTTCCAACATGCCAGAAATCATTACTCAAGTTATGAGGATAATGGCTGTGGAATAAATCTCGGTCCTGTGCCCTGTCCCTTGATCCCATTTCGATTATATTTAACAGAACCGGTGCAGTATGCCTTCGAAATAACATGATAAAGTTTTGTCGCAATGGAAGCATTTTTACGTAAGTTATGATGCATAAGGGCTACGGAATAGATTCTTATCCTGTATCCTAACCTTTGACCCCATTTCGCCCATTTTCAATAATATTCGTCCCGAAGCAGGCCCCTGCAACATACTAACATTTCATCCAAATCGAAGAATTTTTACCTAAGTTATGACGCATAATGGTGATGGAAGTGATTCCGCTCCTATGTCCTGACCTTTGACCCCATTTCGCTCATTTTCAATAGGGTTTGTTCCCAGGTAGTCCCCAACCACATACTAAATTTAATCGAAATCGAACATTTTTTACGTTAGTTATGACGCATAATAGCAGTGAAATGGATCCCGCTCCTATGTCCTAACCTTTGACCCCATTTCGTTCACTTTCAATAGAGTTCCTTCCCAGGGTATCTCCTTCCACATTCCAAGTTCATCGAAATCGAACGATTTTTACGCGAGTTATCGTGCGGACGGACATACGCACACAAAGCGTGACGTAATTAGGCAGATGGCGTGACCGCGCGCAAACATCTCAAGCGCGAGATTGTGACGTCATAAGATCGTCCCCAGGTGGTCCCCTAGCACATAATAAAATTTCATCAAAGACAAACCATTTTTACGCACGTTATGACGCATAAAGGCATGACCTTTGACCCACTTCACCCATTTTCAATAAGGTTCATTCCCAGGTGGTCTCCTGCAATATACTAAAATTTCATCGACATCGAACCATATTTACGCAAGTTATGACGCATAAGGGCAATGGAATGGTTCCCGCTCTATGCCGTGACCTTTGACCCCACTTCACCCATTTTCAATAGGGTTCATCCCAGATGGTCCCCTACAATATGCTAAAATTTCATGGACATCGGACCATATTTACGCAAGTTATGACGCAAAAGGGCAATTGAATGGATCCCGCTTCTATGCCGTGATCTTTGACCCCATTTTGTCCATTTTCAGTAGGGATCGTCCACAGGTGGTGACCTACCTCATACTAAAATTTCATCGAATCCGATCCCTTTTTACGTGAGTTATCGTGCCGAAAGGCGGACGGACGGACAAAGCTGGAGCATATACGCTTCTTCAACCTACGGTTGGAAAGCGTAAAAAAGGACAATCCGACAGTTGGTCATGTATGTGTGTGTGTGCAGACGTTCGATCACTAAGAATAATGTGAAGTTTACCTGCTGTGCTATATTTTGGATCTACTGAAGTATTGCTGGACCAATAAAAAGTTATCGCAAGTTAACTTCTGTTTATGTTTCGTCTGGCTGTAAACTATTGCATCGTATTCTTATTTAATGGTTTTAGACTTAGCTTAACGCCAATCTTGCTCACGAAAAAGACATTGCGCTATAATGTCGCTAAGGAGATATTTATAGCTGTATGTACACCTTGTTGAATGTCGTCCACTTTGGATTGTGGGGTTGCTACAGCCGGCCGTCGCGTGAAACGATCAAGGCGTTTGGACCTACGTCTAGGTGCACCAATTCCTCTATGTCAAACGGTAGTTACCTTCCCTAAATACAGTTGTCACATTCCCTCGACGGTTGTTGCGTATCATTGCGTTTCTGCCGTGATGCGACGGCGGGAACAACAAGCCGTAGGTAGCCTTGTAATGAAGCCTCTGGTAAAGGTGTCTGTGTAATAGGAAAATTCTCCAGGTTGTTGTACAAATATTCTCACTCCTGACACGCCCATTCGCCACCGACATCATAGCGATGCAGTGGTCCACGCACCCAGGTGAGGACAACCAAATTTAGTTATGCCGAGCAATTTGTAGTCAGTTGCCTATTTCATTACGCCATCTTACCACCTACAGCGGCACATTTCTGTTATTCGTCGGTGAGTAGAAGTGCCACTACCGGCGATGCAAGGTCAACTGCAACGGCGCTTCTCCTGAGCCTCCGCTTTACTTGAATGACCGTCATTTAAACAAAAATCAGTTTTTATTTTGTTTTACCATTTTTGTTCATTTCTCTTTCTATACAGGAATAAAGAGCATGACTTTGCTCCCTTTTATGTTACATCGCAGAAGAACAAAGAAGGTATGAAATATTTTTACTTTTTCCATCTACACTGCTGGCCACCCAAAATGCAACACCAAAAAGGACACGAGATAGCAAAGCCAGATTTCCTGGAGGCATAACAACAGTTTGTTTTGTTCATTTCTCTTTCTATACAGGAATAAAGAGCATGACTTTGCTCCCTTTTATGTTACATCGCAGAAGAACAAAGAAGGTATGAAATATTTTTACCCTTACCATCTACACCACTGCTGGCCACCCAAAATGCAACACCAAGAAGGACACGAGATAGCAAAGCCAGATTTCCTGGACGCATAACAACAGGTACAAAGATGAAACGATTGAGCTTACACGCCCGTGTGACTTGCGGAACGCGCAGATATTAATAGTTCGTGTGGCCCCCGTGGCTGGCAAAAACCGTCAATACACGCCGCGACATCGAACGAAAGAGGTATTGGATGCAGGCTTGGTGTATGTCGGTCCAGGCTGCTTCCACACGTTTCCACGGTTCATCACGCGTAGCCGCGGGTGGTGCTAGTCGGGACACTCGGTTGCCGATCAGTGACCAGACGTGTTCGATGGGCGACATATTGGGAGAACAGGCGGGCCACGGCAGCAGTGACACCTGGTGGGCCGTGAAGAATTGTTGCGCGATGCGACCCAGGTGCAGGCGCGCACTGCCCTGTTGAGACGAGGCCGCTGGCAGATCCAAAAGGTAAGGGAGGACTACAGGTTCCAAAACGTCGGAGATGTAACGGTGGCTGTTGAGTGTACAGGCGATGCGTACCAGAGGGGTGCGGATGTCATATCCAATTGCGCCCCAAACCATAACGCCAGGCGACGAACCGGTATGGCGATGCAAAATGCAGGCGTCATACAGTCTCTCGCCGCGGTGCCGCCACACGCGGATCATACCATTGTGGTGTTGCAGGCAGAAGCGGGATTCGTCGGAGAAGAAAATGTCTTGCCATTCCGTAGTCCAGGTGCGGTGTTTAACGGCCCACTGCTGCCACAGTCGCCGTTGCTGTAACGTCAATGGTAGTCGGAACAATGGGCGCAGTGCGATAAGTCCCCGCTCCGGCAGACGACGTCGAACGGTACGGGCTTATACAGGTTGTTCCTCAACACACGCTAATTCCTGCGCTAATGTTCGAGATGTGGCGGTGCGAGCCGTCAATGCCTGCCGCACAACATGCCGGTCCTCTCGTTTGGTGGTGTGCCGCGGCTGCGGCAATCCCTCACATCGGTTCGTCCGTCTCTCCTGCACCCACGCAACCCATACTCGCCTCACTGTGGATGGATGTCGTCCCACACGGGCACCGATGTCTCGGTAAGATAAGCCGCTTTCGCGATAAGCCACTATTCGTCCTCTGTGGAACTCCGTAATGTGCTGGAATGACTGCCGTATTCTGCGACGAGGCATCAGGAAGCTTCCCATACACAGGTCCGGCAGCACAACACACCTCCGCTGCTTACCATCTTTGGTGAATCCCCAGCATTGTGCGGGGGTCCAACAGGCAACCTGCCGTGTGGTTTGGTAGTTAGTCATATGCGTGCCTGGAGAATTCGAGGCCGCTGTGGCAGTAGTAGCATGTCCGGCGCGTAACTGGAAGACCTTAGGTTCGATTCCTAGTGGCGGCCGATAAGATTTTTTCCGTGACTCACTTATAAACGTGGAAAGAGCGATGACTTCTGTTTGATATATCTATGCAACTATTTAACCCTACTGCTCATCAATGGTATTGATCAAAATGGGAAAAACGAAAAACGTATATTTCTTAATTCGATAAATGGCTTATTGTAGGTGTCCGTCTGGCTAAAGCGACGATTTTCTAAAGAGCAGAGCTGTCTGGTTTCCTTTCAAAAGCTGAGATATCCCGGATCTTTAATCAGTGGAAAAATAACCAACACTGTTTTTCTAAGACCCATTAATGTGGCGCGATGGCAATCTGTCAGGAACGAGATCACCGAAATCTGAGAAGGCTCGTGAAGAGAAGCAGAACCTTCTGTGTGCAGAAATTGACCGAAAGATTCAGTAAAGGCTGCTACTGACTAACATCTAAACGAACTATGTGCAGGGGGTTGAAGATAATGGGAACTGGAAGCCGAACGCCTGTACGGAAATACGGAAATCACTGACTTCTGTGAAGAACCTGAAAGTTCGTCGATAGTGGTATCAGGTAAAGGTCAGCACGGGCCTAATTTGGTGAGCCTGGCCCGGCCCAAGACCGTGCGTTAAAGGCCCAGCCCGTCCCGTCCCATTATGTGCCATCTGGTATTACTTTGTCTTTCTATTGTATTTTATTAAAATGTAAAACTTAAATAATAAAATGAGATATTATTGAAAATATTTAGTTGGATGTAAGCCTAAAAATATTAACTAAACTTTGACAATTTTCGAAAAATATAACCTTTAAAAAGAGAGAAAAGGGAAGACTAAGGGCGTTCAGAATCTCCCTTTCTCTGAACTATTAGGCGGCAACACTACAAAAGTCAATCCCTATACAGATTAGGGATAGAAGAAAAAATCCATGTCGTCCCACTCTCTCATACAAACACACACACACACACACACACACATCCTCACCCCACTGCAGACATCCTCCTTCCCCCACTCTACACGACACACACAGTCGTTCGGGGTCGAATCTTTTTTGTTGTCAACAAGCCCCAAAATGGTTTTACTATCTTAATACCTACAGATTGGTAAAAACACTGAGGCCTCTAGGAACAGCTAGATAAACAGTTAAAAGGAGCAGTTAAACACACCAGGAAATTGGAGATCACGACTTTTTTTCTAAACTAAGAAAAAGGCCTGTTGATTTGTTCTCCAAACTAAAAAAAGGCCCGACACCTGGCCCGCGGGACGGGCTCGGGTTTAGCGGGCAAGCCCGGCCTGTGCAGACCTCTAATATCAGGAATACCGTGACTACATTGGAAAACAAAAAAAGTCACGTGGTCTGAATAGCGGTGCACCTTGTCATGTACCGACGGTACAAAGAAAGTTTAGGGGGACCATTGGTCCATTGCTTGCCTTGTACACACACCTCAAGGCTCTGGGAGTAGTGTCATGGTGTGAGGCACGTTCTGTTGGTACGGAACAGATCCGCTAATATTACTGGAAGAATGGGTATCCTCCAAGGATTATCTGAAAATTGTTGGTGATCAAGTACATTCCGTAAAGTTGACTTTTTATCCAGCAGGCGGCGGCATGGACGACAATGCTACTATCCATCGCACCAGGTGTATTTAGCTGTGGATCAGAGAGCGTAACAGCGACATCCACCATCTTCCATGGCCACTAAAAAGCCTGAATCTGAATCATATCGAGAATGTATAGGATATGTTAAAACAATATATCCGGGAGCGAAGTCACCTTCCGTCAAATCTGAGCCCGTGAAAGGACTGTCAGCCTGATATGCTGTGGACGTAGATGCACTTCAACATCTGTGGAAGCTATGCCAAACCGCATACGTGCTGTAATTGGGGCTGAAAGAAGCCTAACACTGTCCTCGCCACCCCTGTGGCGCAGAGGGCAAAGCGCTGGCTTCTCGCCGTTCGTCCAAGATGGGTCCGGGTTTGAGTCCCGGTTAAACATGGATGTTGTGCTTTTCTTACGGCACCGGCTCTCTCCTTTCCCTGGAACTAATTGCCCTAAATTAGAGACGGGCGACTGCTTATAGCTAATCGATTTGCTATGGTGATCCTTAAACCCCCAACAACAAGAACCAACCCTGTATTGAATAAAAGTTTCGAATTGAATGGCTAGAATTCATTAAGAGCATTTGCAAGGAAGCATAGTTAAGCAGGTAAGTATTTAAACATTCACAAATTAAATTTAGAATTGATCTCCGCAGAATGCAATTTGCCGTTCAAAAAGAAAAATTTTCGAAGTAGTAATATAATTTTTATAGAAAAAAGAAACCGAAAAAATGAAGATAAAATAAGTATACGTCACAGAATGTCGTCTTATTTTGTTCTCAAAACCTAGGTAGAAAAGGCGAAGTACATTAAATAATACGAAAAAAAAATTGCAGGAACATTTTTTAAAAGAAATTCCTATTGATCATCAGTATTGACTTATAAACGGATATTGTTTCAATAAATAAAAAGGAAATCACTTGTGTTTCCTAATTCTTTCCAAAAACCGACATGTAGTTTCATAGAGAAAGAAGAGAATATCCCTCTCAGAATCTCTTAAGTTAGTGGTCTTCTGAAAGGGCATCTCTTCACGGTAATCCCTTTTGTGGTTCAGCGAAGGGAAGACTACGATAAGTGAATTACGGCAGCTCCTTATAAGGTTTTGGATCCACCAATCCTCGTCGGCTTGTACAAAAGTTGACATAGTCATCGTCGACGTTTCCGTTAGTAATAACCCCTATCCGATATCTATTGACCCTTTTGTTAGGGAGAGCAGCCCCTTTCCCATTGCTTCTCAAATTAGGAGTGACAACCTAGAGTTCTTCTTTCCGACGTGAGCTGATATCCCGTTGGGGTCAGCATGTCTAAACAATAATCATTGTCAGCAGTCAAAACAATTTCTCAGTGAGGTGGAGGACTTTCAGAAGTTATTCCGTAGGATAATCTAAATCAATATATCTATACGACCTAAACAGAAGCATTAAAATTATAACATTTTTGTCACAATACACCATTATGTAATTACCTTAAATTACAGATTTTACTCAAATGGTATATAAGAAAACAATTTCTGGTATTTCCGCGATAAAATGAGAATTCGAGATACATACATTTTTTATCTCTTTGGTACTTAAAAGATTTTCGCTAACAATTCAGAATATAATTTTCAAGTTGCGCATATATCTCCGTTGCAATTAATGGCGAAATATCTGACACATCCAGCGTGGGAAAGGGAGACTGCCAGGAGTGCGTTCTCTCACCCATTCTTTTTAATATTTATGGAGAATGGAATCAGAAAAGCGACGGAAAATTGACATGGTGGACGGTTAATATGCGGTAGGAAAATATAAAACCTACGCTATGCGGGTGACACCATTTTAATAGCTGGTTCAGAGGAGGAGAAAGTGCAATTTCTCAGACGCATTGAAGATTTCAGCGCCGAAGCTGGTCTCAAACAAAATAGAGCCAAGTGCGGCCATATGGTAGTTGACAAGGCTGAAGTGCTTCCTTAAAACTTCGAACAGATACCCGATATTGCCCGAAAATCAGAAATCATATATCTGGGGGCTGCTTAAACAACAACAGCCATTGCGAAGGCGAGATCAAAAGCAGGATTGGATTGGTCATATCTGCCCTGGCATAGCTTACACAAAAACTGGATCACCATATCAGCAAAACCACCCAGCATATGCTGGCTTGAGCTCTCGTGTTCCCCATCGCGAGCTATATTTATGAAACATGGACCATAAATGCAGCATGTCGCAGACGAATTGAGGCGTTTGAAATTATCTGATGCAGACGCATACTGAGAATATACTGGGTTGTGTATAGAACTAATGCATCAGTCTTGAGAGAGCTCGGTGTAGAGGCGCACAAGCGATCTGTTCCGACAATCCAGTGACATAAATTAATCTTCGCGGCCATATCATCCGGCGAGACGGTTTAGAAAATCTTTGTATTTGGGGAAAAGTCGAAGCCAAAAGAACGAGAGGACGTCCCCCAGACAGATACATTAATCAAATAAAAACTCTCACAATTCTATCGGTTGCAGAAATCACGAGAACTTTGAAGAATAGACAGGAATTGCGAACCTTGACTGCCGACAGGATATGAATTGGGTCACGACGCTTGAACCGAGCAACGAAGAGAGAACGAGAGCAGGTGTCTCTTGCTGGTACTTTTTTTAAGTACAGGTGCTTATCAAAATAATGAAAACAGTTAACGTTTCTGGATAATGTTTTATTAAAAAGCCTACCTAGTGCTTTTAGAGCAGTAGTAATTCGACTTGAAATAGACCTATACAAGTCATGTACACGCGACAATGCAATTTGGGACTATTCTTCCTTTAAAATATGTCCCAACTGTGCCAGTGATGAAGGTGGTGGAACGTGTGATCTGGCCTTTCGCTCCAGATATTTTCACAAATATTTAATGATATTGAAGCCTTGAGAGTGATGTGGACAGAGATGATGAGGTACCTAACCCTCATGCTCTGCAGACCACTACTTCACACACTTCGCTGGAAGCACGGGTGTACGATCTTCTTGAACACATGGACAGTCATTAGGGAACAATGCTTGCAGCATTGAATGTAGAAAACTGTATTCGTACGTCGCATATGTGGCACGTCTCTGCAGAATAACCAAAGGTCCTAAGGAATGTCATGATATTGACACCCCACAGTATTAGGGCTCCACCTCTATGCTTCACATTCGGAACTAAAGAATCGGGGTGGTACACTTCTGCAGGTTTTCGCCAGACGTACATTCTATCAGTGTGGGAGATGCAATGTGTAGCATGATTCACCAGATCGGAAAACACGTTGACAATCTTTAGCAACTAAGTTTTTATGTGCGTTGCACAGCCTTACACGTTCTTTGCTGTTGTTAATCAGAGGTTATGTGGACGGCAGCACGACCATAAGTACTATAACGAAGTAAATTTCTCCGTCATTTTGTCCACGCCGGGGATCGAACCCGGGTCCCCTCATTCCGGAATAAGTCGCTCTACCAATTGGGCTACGCGGACGTTAGTTATCGCTTCGATCTGCCTTTTTATGTCGTGTGCGTCCTGCTGGGCAGGCATGTCACAGTACCTGCACGACCATAAGTACCTACGTGACCATAAGTACCAACGTGACCATAAGTACCTACGTGACCATAAGTACCTGTACGATGGAGTTCCCGACGAACTGATATGCCGAAAACAAGATCATTCTTACTGGTGTTTAACTTTGTACAGTCAATGTCAACGATCACCAATCCCAATTAGACATCTTCGTATGGCTTCCACACTTCACACGTTTGGAGGAAACAGCTTGTGCTTTTCGATAGATAATCATAAATTTCAATACAGTTCCTGGTATTACCGCTACTAATCCTGCCGTTCTAATTACTGGAGCTCCTTGACCACGCGCATCAATGATCATGCCTTCTTGGAGGTCACTGAGATCTGACTTTGTCAAGAACTACTCTAATACAGCTGTTTCACCAGCGACTATGGCACTGCTATATGATAGCCGACATAGTACTGCACCCCGTTCTATATCTCACAACGCGGGTGACATTGTCACTGTGATTTGCATACGGCCATCGTGTGTACTCCAGAAGGAGTCGGTGTTTCCATTGTTTTGATGACATCCTCTATCTCGGGAGAAAAGCTTCCTAATAATTTGCGAGTTATATGCTTTTGAAATGGCATTTAGAGTATTCTTTACCAAAAACTGTCTCGAATCGAATTGCGGATCCCTTATAGAAAATAGGGTTTAGTCCCTACTTTCATGTAGCCCTATGGGCCTCTCGTGAGGCTGTAACATCGATTTTTTTCAGAAGCAAGAACTGATAGCCTTACTACGAAATAATAAAAGAAAAGTGCCAAAAATGTTTTGCCGATCAGCGACCAGACGTGTTCAGAGAGGAAGTTATATATAAATCTGACATAAATTTACTTACCAAGCATTACTGCTGTCATACTTCTATAACCCCAGCAGGCGTTTAGGAAAAGTATGGAAAGGACGTCGGCATGGTGGAACCTGAAAGAGACAAAAAACAAAACTCAACAAAGAACTACATAGAAAGCACAAAAATATACTGCACTTGCCCTGAAAAGGGCCGCTTCCCTCTGCCCCGGCGAGCCCACGCACACAGTACGTGTGAAATATCTGAGAGACACACACATTTGTCGTAATGTTTATACCAACAGAAAAGGTTTAGCGAACTATCTATATCCAAAATACTTCTGTGCTGCGTATAAAAAACGAAGTTACGTTAGATTAAGCCTAAAGGCTCACGTAAGACAGAGGGTAGGGAGATCAGAGAAGTTGTCAGATTAAAAGTGCGAGTCGACGTAGTTAGCAGTGCTAGACTGCGAGGCCACAACGAGCAGTTCAGAGAGAGAAAGACAAAGGACGCGGAAAGAAACAGATGGCCTGATTTCAAAAGATGCGAAACCCAATTTCAATACTCCGGTGAAGACTGTTTAACGTGCTCGTCTGTCACACGGGAAGATTTAACTTTCGGAGCAATTGAACCTACCTATTATACACCCCGCGGCCATCTTGTCAGATAGCGGTTGTTGTGACCACTAGGCCACTCGCGGTCATCCAGTGAGAGAAATTTTCACTCTCTTCCTGCGATGTCATTCCGAATATAATAGAGGTGGGAGATTTCGAAGTATCTAGATTTAGAAAAAAAAAAGATTTCAGTTGTATCCACGCACCCAGCTACCACCTCCTCACTTCTTTTCTCCAAAAGAAGTAACATAAATCTCAGTTAGCAACATGGTTTATGGGTTTAATAGTTTTGTTGTTTTCTTCTGGAATATTATCAGCAATGTGTATTGGCTTGTTTTATTTTTTGTGAGGCAGTACTTAGTACAATAAATTAACGTCTCCCTGAAACGAGGATTCGCATGATACTCAGCGTTTTCGTAGTAGTATTTTTCAGCTAGCTCATACATTTTATAATCTATAAAAGTAATGTTTAAAAGATCCCTAACTTTTTAGAAGAAATTTTACCTTCAACACCAGCCGTACTGTACGAAGGATTATATTTTGAAATGTGATAATTTTTTTCCTGGGAGGTTTTGCACAGACTCCCCAGATAGCACTTCCATACGTTAATGTGGGGATAAAACACGATTTCCATAGCAGTGCTATATTTTTAAGCTAAGATTTTTATTAATAATTCATAGGATATAGACAGGAACGTAGATTGCCGGCTTTCCCTGGGGTTTCAGTGGTATGTTTACTACATCTGAGCTTCTTATACATAGTTAAACCGAGATATTTTACCTCGTTCACACAAGGGATGCTTTTCCCATAAAAAACTTACCTCTCGGTCTGGATGATTGTTATTTACTCTGTTGGTGAACAAAATCACCAGTGTTTTATCAGTATTCATTCTTATTTTCCAGGTTAATGTCACTGAAATGAAAAGTGTCTCCGAAATTAAAGCTTTTTTATACGGAGGGGAAAGAGTTTCTCAAGGTATCTGGACACATTACAATAAATAGGAAAATATTCCACAAAAATCAAAAGTCTCATGTTTTAAGTAGTGTATACAGATTTTACTTAACCCTAGAACTGTAACGTTAAGCAATAGAACATTATCGGTAACGATGAGTAAAAATTACGCATATGGTAGATATTTACAAATAAAATTTGTTTTTAACTAAGCTATTAGAAATGTTTCATTCCTATATTTAGCTTACATAATTTTGATAAACATGTAAAAATTTGACGCCGATAAATGCAAAATAACCGGAACAAAGTACATATTAAAACGTCACACTTTTCAAAACCGAAGATGAGAAAATGAATAACTGAAATATGACATCAGTTTTTGCTATTACTAAATTAAGTTTTTATGTTAAATGGTGCTGTAGATTTCACTGGTTGAACTGAAATTGATGTTTTGAATAAAAATTAGTTTTAGCATTCCACGCATTTCTTCACTTGATGCACCACACAAATTGGCTTATGGCAGTCAATGCAATATGCAGTTGTATGCCTCCTTTTGATATATGAACAATATGTGCAGTACTTTCGTGATCCATATTGTGATTGGGATTTAGCATCACTCTTAGCAGAAAGTTATTTTCTTCCTAGTGCTTCCTCTGTAACTGCTTTTAGTTATTTGTTTATTTTGGGAAGAGTCAATCTGTGTTGCTGTCATTTCTTTGTCAGTTGTTTATGTAAAGATTGCATGAGTTGCAATCTGTTTAGTGGCTAATCCCGCTCCTTATTGTTTTTTATAATAATTGTGAACATAAATCACAAATGCATTATTTAGATTAGATATATCCAGGATGTTATAAAAAAGAAACAAAGGCCATCGTTTTATCTTGTGACTGCAGTTCATGTTGTGGGACATTTGATCAAATGAGTCAATTCTGCGTAATCACTATTTCGGGGTCTTTTTCTCCTCATTGATAGCTGAATCCTGGTGAATGGAATATATCAATGTTACAAGTTTATTTTGTTTCGATATGTATGACACAGCAGTCTTCATGAAATAGAAAGGCCGATGTTCCGAGTTTTCTATTTTGGAAATAGCTGTCTACGAAACATAAAGCCATTATTCCCAACTAAGACAGTATCAGAAAGTTTTATATTTTCTGCATCAACATATTCCTCTTCACATCTTTGCTCTTCCTACACTGCTAATCACCCAAAATGCAACACCAAGAGGGAAGCTTCCGATTGGCCTGAAATTCGCAGCATGCGTTGCCCGCGAGAGGACATGCAAACGATTAGCATTGCAGGGCATATGCAAATCATGTACGCCCGGCACGCCACCGGGAAGCACTATAAGAATCGTGCACAGAAGGCAAGGTGTAAGTAGTGGAAATGTGTTTTGCAGCCGGAACTGTGCGTGGGAAACTTTCTGATGCCTCGTCGCAGAATACGGCAGTCATTCCAGCACGTTTCGGAGTTCGACAGAAGACGAATAGTGGCTTATCGCGACAGCGGTTTATCGTACCGAGACATCGGCGCCCGTGTGGGACGACATCCAGCCACAGTGAGGTGAATATGGATTTCGTGTGTGCAGGAGAGACGGACGGACCGACGTAAGCGTTTGCCGCAGCCATGGCACACCACCGGACGAGAGGACCGGCATATTGTATTGCGGGCATTGACAGCTCGCACCGCCACATCACGAACGTTAGCGCCGGAATTAAGGTGTGTTGCGCCACAACCTGTGTCAGCTCGTACCGTTCGACGTCATCTGCAAGAGCTGGGACTTGTCGCACGGCGCCCATTGCTCCGATTACCACTGACGTTACACCATCGGTGAGTGCGGCGGCAGTGGGCCGTTGAACGCCGCACCTGGACTACGGAATGGCATGACATTGTCTTCTCCAACGAATCCCGCTTCAGCCTGCAACACCACGATGGTATGATCCGCGTGTGGCGGCACCACGGCGAGAGACAGTATGGCGCCTGCATTATGCACCACCATACCGGTCCGTCACCTATCGTTATGGTTTAAGGCGTAATTAGATATGACATCCGCACCACTCTGGTACGCATCGCCGGTACACTCAACAGCAACCGCTACATCTCCGACGTTTCGGAGCCTATAATCCTCCCTTACCTGTATGACCTTCCAGCGGCCACGTTTCAACAGGACAATGCGGCCCACCAGGTGTCACTGCTGCTGTGTCCCACCAGTTCTCCCGATATGTCGCCCATCGAACACGTCCGGTCGCTGATCGGCAACCGAGTGGCCCGGCAAGTGCCACCAGCCACTACGCCTGATGAACAGTGGCAACGTGTGGAAGCATCCTGGACCGACAAACCCCAAGCCCACATCTGAAGCCTCTTTCGTTTGATGCCGCGGAGGGTGGCGGCCGTTATTGCAGCCATGGGGGCCACACGAACTATTGATGTCTCCGTGTTCCGCAAGTCGCACGAGCCTGTAAGCTCAATCGTTGCTTCTTTGTATCTGTTGTTATGTGTCCAGTAAATCTGGTTTTGCTATCTCGTGTCCTTCTTGGTGTTGCATTTTGGGTGGCCAGCAGTGTATATACAGTTGCATCTACCGAACGTTTAGTACACAATCTCTTTCTCTTCTTACCTTGCTTCTGAAGAACTTCAATTTTTCTAACTACATCACAAATCAATTCTTCAGGATCTAAGTCTTCTTCAGAAGGCACAAAATCCGGATCTGCATTCCTATCATCTAACTTCTTTTCTTATATATCTCTTTCCTCTTGTAAACCACTTTCTTCTTCACTTTCAGTGGTATCTGCTGATAATTCTTGCAAAATAGGAATATTTGTACTATCAGTTTCATCTGATTCCATTGGCGACTTGTAAAATACCCGAAACGGAGTACGACAGATATAAAGGATGAGGTATAAAAGTCTTCACAAAAAGTAATTTAGTGTTTATTAGTAACTAAGCGAAATATTTACGCATATGAATTATCGCCCGATGGTAAACATGCGTAAAATTTTCCTACAA
This sequence comes from Macrothele yani, assembly GCA_039090855.1. Taxonomy (NCBI): domain Eukaryota; kingdom Metazoa; phylum Arthropoda; class Arachnida; order Araneae; family Macrothelidae; genus Macrothele; species Macrothele yani. Next base: position 100,344,037 of record CM077011.1, read on the forward strand.
CAATTTACTTGTATTGGTAGCACTCAGATGGTGTTACCGTGCAAAAAAACTATGTCACAAGGCAACACCCGAAAATTGCTTTCATCCAAGAAACGTTTTGGATGAAATAACAGAGGTGACATACAAAGTTGCTGTCGTCTCACAGAAAGTTTACTCGCAGCATTTCGAATCTTAGATCCACTTGCCTCAAGTCTGGTTCTGAAGGTGAGTCACTTTTCATATCCACATGTGATGATTCTTTGAAGGATAAAACGTGTGCGAACTTATTTAACTTCATTTTTTCTCCAAGTTTATCGTCAGAATATGAATTTCATCTTACCGTTCTTTCTATCCAACTGAATCGTGATGTCATACACTGAAAAAAATAAGTGGTGTGAATTTACAGAAAATTTCTGCAAATAACGTGCAGCAAAGTTGCCGGCAAGTGTTCGTCTTTTAACAAAATGCCCGTTTTTAAAACTGATCGTTTTTTTTTAGCTTACGTATGTACACAAATTTTCCGTAGTTAGTAATTCCGTTTATCTCAGAAAAGTTGGTATAAGGTTCCTCCGTATTTATACAGAAAGTTCACAAAATCGGAGACGCTGAACTTTTCAGCCCTTACACCATAGAATCATATTGCGCCGGTTATCAAACTCAGGTCGATTGGTTTAATCCTTTAACGACCATGATCACAAAATCCTGTATCACTCGAAATACCATAACGCCCGAAACTGGCTATGGTTCACTTCTTAGTTAAATAACAACAATAGTGGCCGAGGGTGACTCCTCCTGATCACTCATAACTCGTTCAAATTTGAAAAACAGGTAAGGGAAAGAAATCGGACTATCTCTAGGTGTCTCGGGATGCTCTGGCCGTTTGTATGTACGGGCGTGTTGGGCGTTATGGTCGTTAAAAAGTTAATCTACACAAACCGCGCGTCTTAACCACTGAGCAACATAGGAACTGCATTTATTTTCAAGGTAAAACTAATCTTGAGATGATAACATTTTTTTTTCATTAGGCAAGTGATTGAGTCATTTAACGTACTGCTGGAGCTTTTTTTTTTTTTTTAGTACGTTTATATTATTTTTATATTTTTCTGTAGGAAGACGTATCACAAATCAAATATAGGGTTCGTGCGAATGAAATGTGCGGCAACGGACCTGCGTACGTGGACGGCGTGAACAAAAAAGTAGGACAGCTTACCTAGGCAAAATAATCCCCCTCGGCATCGATACATAGTTGCCATCTGTCCAACAAGGCCATGATCCCATAACGAAAAACGTCTTGTGGATGGGACCCGAAGAAGTCATCAACTGCACGTTGAACCTCGCTGTCTGTCGTGAACTGTTTCTTAGAAAGGAAGTGGTCCAGGCGACGAAACAGATTATAGTCTGTCGGAGACAAGTCCGGGTAATAGGCAGAATGAGGCGGTGCTTCGTGGCTCAAGGCACTTAGTGTCAGCATCGTTCGTTTTGCGATATGAAGGCGGGCGTTGCTCTGGAGCAGAAGAACACCATGTCTGTTGCCAAAGCCGGTTGTTTCTGCAGCAATTTCCAGTACATCTGGTGTAATTCAGCACAATAACATTCTGCAGTGATGGTTTGGCCTCTTGCCAAGAAACGCTGATGAATTTTCGCTGCTGTGTACCACCAGACAAGGAGTGTCATCTGCTTGGTGTGTAGGGGTGGCTTAGGATGTCGTCCAGCAGGCTGTGCCTTGCAGATCGTCCATTGTGCAGATCGATTCCGATTATCATAAAGGACCCACTTTTCGTCGCAGGTGATGATTCGATGCAGTAGAAGTACCTATTTATTCTTGGGAAGAATTGGTGTGCAGACTTCCAAACGCCTAGTCTTGTTGGCAGTTGCAACCTCGTGCGGCAGCCACTTGCCCAGCTTTTTGACCTTACCCAGCAGCAGCCAGACGCCGAACAACTGTCATGTGGTGGACAGTTGTTCGACCTCTGCCGCTAACGCACGATGCGTTTTTCGGGGGTAGAACATCGTCAGAAACATCAGCATGTCGGTGACCACGTTGTTCGTTTTGCAGGTCCGTATCTCCGCTTTTGAAACTTCACAAACCATGGCCGAATGGTTCGTTCGTTGGTTGTGTTCTCCCCAAACGCTTTATTAACGTTTTGATTCCTGCAGAATGGCCCAGTTTAAATTCATACAGAAAGAGGACTCTCAAATCCGGCGTCTGCATGTTTCCTTTGCAAGCCACGTTACGTCCAAACAAACAACGCCTGAACCTTGTTCTTCCCACACGTGCTAGCTATTTATAGTAACTCTGTGACGTAATACCCACAACACTTCTGGGTGGTTCCATTCCGCTGTGATGGGGCGCCTGTCTCCACTGCTGGTTCGCGCCGGCCATTTCATTCACACCAACCCAATTTGCCGCCCCGGTGGCGCAGTGGTCTAAGCGATCGCCTCTGATCATTCGTCCGAACGGGCTCTGGGTTCGAATCCCGGTGAGGAATGGATGTTGTGTTTGTCTTACGGCGCTGGCTCTCTCCCTTCCCTGGAACCAGTGGCCATAAATTAGGGACGGGCGACTGCTTATAGCCCATTGAGTTGCTCACGGCGGTCGTTAAACCTTCTACCAAAAAAAAAAAAAAAAAACACCAACCCAATATTTTTTTCAACGTGGTATTTCGAAGCAATAGAATACTTTTTTCTTTATCTCAAAGACTACATATATATAAGATATATATATATATATATATATAAAGACTACATATACTGTATATAAGATATAGATTAAGATATAACTACGTTGTATTATCTTAATCTTTATATAATCGTCACGAGACTGTAGTCTTTGAGATAAAGAATCTTCAGTTTAACGGACTTCCAGACTACACCGGTGCGTAAGTAAAGGTCTGTGCATCTTAAACGGAAGCCATTTTAACATCGTATTGGCTACTTCAAATTCAACTTTCAACGAAGTGAATTATAGGAACGTTGTACATCTAATGTTCCTGAGAAGATATGGCCACTTTGAGAAGTACGATCAATCGTTTTTCGAAACTAAGAATTAAGAAGTTCAGATTACTGAACCATTTGAATTTCTTACAACGATGCAAAAGACATCGCGTCTTACCGAACTTTATATCCTTGAAATGTAACCTAATACATACTCAGAACGTAACTAGAGCAGTGAACAATGCTTCTTTTGGGATTCCCAGGGCTGTTATTAAGGACACTCGGAAGGACATTGCGAAGGTGAAACATGAACTTTATGATCAACATCTTTGGTTAGCTAACAAATTAGCAGATTTTGATACTCTAGACAAAAACACTTCAGTTCGTAGTATCAACATGTCATCGAATCACAGAATTTCCCTCGAAAGAAAATTTCAAAATTTGATAGCAGGTAATAAGAATAAGCAGGCTTATACCAATAGTAATTATAACAACGGAATAGCGTATCCAGATAATGAAGTGTTTGTCAACTTGTCCGGTCATAGTCTCACTGAAATTGAGAAAAGGATTTTACGAAATAATTATAATTTTGCTATCTCAAGAAAGATACCGATATTAGACATAGTTGCTTCTGTTGAAGAATCTCTAATACAAAGCAGTCTCAGCTTTGCAGAAACAGAAATAGTTAGACATTGTATCAGCCAAGTGATAACTGCAAATCACGCTGAATTACCTAGACCAAATTTAACCACCAAAGAAATTAATGCGCTTAAAGAATTGCGCTTAAATTCAAATTTGATCATTACTAGAGCTGACAAAGGAGGTCATGTGGTTGTGTTAGACAAAAACTCATTATGATAACAAAGTCAAAAATCATATTTCGGATGGACCTTACAAAAAAATAAAGAATGATACTTCAGATAAACAATTGGAAGAAATACAAAAATTGATCAAAAACTCAGAAACTCTGAGCCAAAACATAAAAAAAACTTAAACCTTCATACGCTCGTTGTGCGAGATTCTATGCTCTCCCTAAAATACATAAATCTGGAATTCATTTCCGACCTATAGTAAGTAATATCGGCACAGCAGCATATAAGTTATCGAAGTTCTTATCTTCAAACTTATCTACCTTGGCCACTCCAAACGAAGCATCTGCGAAAAATTCCATTGGGTTTACCAATCGACTTAAACTACACCCCTACGTAGATCAACTAATGCTATCATTTGATGTGGTATCTATGTTTACCAATGTTCCAGTAAAAGGAGCTCTGGAATCCCTAAAATCAAGTCTTGTCGAGCATCATTACAACCAACCTGAAGTTGTGGAAATAACAAGACTAGTGGACATTTGCATAGAACAGAACAGATTTACTTTCCGTGGAACCGTTTATGAACAGACGGAAGGTTAGCCATGGGCAACCCACTGTCACCTATATTATGGGATATCTATATGCGTCGATTTGATCAAAAACTTTTCAAACTCGTGAAATTTGACTTATGGATACGATATGTACAAGATACTTCCGTTTTATGGAAGGGAAAACATTCTGAAATTCCGGAATTTGTCAAACTTATAAATTCCATTGATCCTCACATTCAATTCAGCTACGAAACTGAAAATAACGGATGCCTACCTTGATCATACTGTAATTTGCTGGAATGGGTTGCCCATGGCAAACCTTCCGTCTGTTTGTAAAAGGTTGACGTACTCGTAACTTGCTTAAATCAATCTCTCGCAACCACAATTTATCGAAAGCCTTTCGCTATTTTTTCACCTCCACATGCCAAGGAAATGAACTTCACCCTTATCAACAAAAACTCAGCGCCTTTTACAGTTGTGTATATCGCGCGATACATATATGTTCAGATAAGGACAGTTTGGAAAAAGAACTTTATTTCCTTAAACGTGTTGCAGTACAGCGAGGATACAACCCTTTCATCATAGACAAGGCTCTGACAAAATGCCGGAAACCGAAGCCCATCTCCACATTAACTCCTGTGATGCGCCCATTGCGAGATAATTTTGCCATTATTCTCTTTTCCCGTGATATTGCCTTCAAAATTACAAAAAATCTCAAAACCTTTAATTTTAAGGTGATTTTTAAACCCATAAACAAAATGAGGATCAAAGGACTGTGTTGAAGACAAAAACTCGTGGGGAATTTATCAAATTCCATGTGAATGTGGCGTTTCGTATATAGGACAGACCGTAAAGCCTTGCGTTTTCGATTGAAGGAGCACAAGACCTACATTCGGAATTGTGATCTAAAGAAGTCATCGATGGCTAAACACTGTTGCGAAAAAGGACCACAAATTTCTCTTTGAAGAAGCAAAACTTATTGACAAGTCAGATTCAACCTCCAAACTTGATAGTTTGGAAGCTTTCCATATATATCAGAAGACTTCGCAACTTGTCAATGACATGGCATCCACGCCATTTCTATCAAACGCGTGGTAGCATCTAACCAAAACACGTGACTGTAAACACCATTTATGATGTCGTATACAATGTGAATATTTACTTGCCATTCGTCCTGGTGAAGCTAGGTCAATACCCAGCGAAACCATCTTCGGCTTGGAAAAAATAAACATTTGTGACAACTATGTTGTATTGTCTTAATCTATAAAGAATACTTTGGAACTTGAGATTTTGTTTTTCAATTGAAAATATAGCTGTAAATTATATTTCAGGAAAGCTTAAGTGTGCTGTTTAATAGTATTTTTTCGCAAAACTACTAAATGGAAGATTTGCTCTTGATAGCTATGATAGCTTTTGTCTTAAGGACTCCACAGACCGTTTCATAGACATCGTACAATCACCTCTACAATAATTTAAATACATGGCTTCCTACAGTATAACACAATATGTAATAGCTGGTGCACAAAATAGAAGAAAGGAGAAGAAATATCCTGCACCACAATAACCAAAACTCATGTGATGTACTATCTATAATATTCGATCTCGCTACAGAACTTCAAAATCAGATCATTTGACAAACGATTGCAATTTAACAGTTAGTCAAACCTCAAGTAGAATATCTCCAAATTTTGAAGATGACAATCCGATTTTTGGCGTAAATGTGACAAGGATGGTAAGTCAGATAATTTTTGAAAACTTGAAAATTTTCATCGTCCTGGAGCGGGACGATGAAAATTTTATTTCTTTCAGAATATCTCTTATTATCATAATGTTTTCGTAATATGGATGCGGAAAAAAGTCAGAAAGGAGTTTTTCCGTTAATATACGAAAGGAATTGTGGAAAGATTTTTGAAAAACATAATTTTCCATTAACTTATCTTAGAAACGGCAATTTACTGTCATTATAAGAAAGGAATTGCGGAAATGTTTCTGAAAATCCAGAATTTTCCGTTAACACATCTTAAAAACGGTAATTTATTGTGAAATATAAGAAAGGAATTGCGGAAAGGTTTCTGAAAATTTAGCATTTTCCTGACGTACGAAGAACCCGCGAAATTCATGTTTATTTACGTCATTTCACGGAAGAATTTGTATCAGAAATACGTTTCATCAATTCGCGAAAAGGAATCGCGGGAAAAGGCTCTTGAATTTCAGACGTTTTTTCACAGTGTATGTTGTATTGTTTTTCTGTTTTTTTGGGGGGAACATGGACTACTGTATTCTTTAAAAATTTTATCTCTGCAACAGTAGCATCTTTGAAGAGGGGTTGCCAACACTAGGTGAAAAATAATGTAGCACGTTTTGTTTAACATTTCTTCGCAGAAAATAGTTTTGAAAAAACAGTTTCTATGTTTTGTTTAGTTTATCATTCCTTCACAGTAAACAATATTTTAAAAAACGTAGCCCGTGTTTCTTATTATTTCTACATACTAAACTTTATTCGATACAAAAAATCATACATATCTCATCGTTGTTTTGCCCTCCAGGTGGCAAGCACGCATATATACCTTCGGAGGCTTCTGTGCCCAAAGCGGCGACAACGCAATAATACGTTCTTCGAAAATCTGTTTAAGTGACCAGAGAACGCAATATTGCGTCGAAAACATTTCAGACTAATAGGAGCGAGAACGCAGATTTGCGCATCTTAACGACGACGAATATTACAGAAAGGGAAGTCTTCTGTTACACATGTGAAAAAAATTCGCATTGCCTCCTCCAAAGTTCATGCCACCTGGAGGGTTAAGCATTTAAACACAAAAATGCATTGTAATGCAGCCCAGTTGTATCGTTATGCCTTCATTTTCTTCGAATCAACGATTTCATTTTGTTGATTCTTAATTAGAATACTTGCATTGAGGACACAGAATCTACACATTACTACTGTTTTGGAAAATTTCAATACCATGAAGAACTGCTGGTATTAGCTTGAAACACACAGGATGTTTACAACACATTAGAACATGAAAATGATTGTAATGTCAGTGAAAATGGACATATGGTTTTGGAGCAGCGCCTGTGAGCTGTCCGGTCTTGGATATAAAGAGCTACCTCAAAAGAGAAGTTGCAATTAGTGAAGAGCTAATACTGAGTCGAAGAATATTTCTTGTGTCTCGCTATGTCTCGTCGCCGGAGAAAGTTGCATCATGTACCCTTAACCGACTTTAAGCAAAGAAGCATTTTAAGGATTAGAGGAAATGGATCTTCCTACCTCGAAATTGCCCTCTTACGGGGTAAAACGCCATAACCGTGACGCGAACGTGGCGTCTATGGGCAGATGCGGCTTGGTCGCACAGAAATCTGGGAAATGGACCGCAAAATAGCACAACTGCACGGAATGACAGACACCTCTACCGCATGGCAGTGACCGATAGCACAGCGGCATCCCCAGTGTTAGCATAGCAATGGGACACTGCCATAGATCAGGCTTTGTCTTCGAGCATAGTTTGAAGTCGTCCATTGCTGCGAATTCCTTTGATCCCCAACCGCAGAAGCCTCAGGTCGCAATGGGGTCTCGAAAACAGACATTGACGCGTTGATTGGAAAAAGGCGATTTCTGTCGAGTCACGATTCAAACTGATGCACCACGATGGTGGCATGCGTGTTCGAAGACATCGTGGTGAATGACACCTTGCAGCATCATACGTGCCCAATTTCAAGCGTTAGAGTTTAAGGTTTCATTAGGTTCAATTCCCGATCTCGCCTGATACGAATTGAGGGACACCCTCAACAGTCAGCAATGCATCAGGGATTGTTTAGAGGCAGAGGAAACACCCTTCTTTCATACCTATCCTGGCGCCATATTCCAGCAGAATAATGCTCGGTCACATGTAGCAAGGAATGTCCAAGAACTCTTCTATGAACGGCAGATAACGTTTCTTCCCTGGCCTACACGTTCGCGGGATATATCCATAATTTAACATGTCTCGGATATGGTAGTTAAGCGGCTGACCCGTCCAGCGCCTCCGCCAGTCATCACAAATGAACTCTGGTCTCGCGTACAAGCAGGCTATCCCGTAGGACAATATCAGAACTTCTTCCATTTCATTGTACACCGCGTAAAATCTGTTATTTTTGCTTGAGGTGGCCTTAGACGATACTAAGTTTGGATGCGGAAAAAATGTTGTATAGCTCTACAAATGTAATCAGTCACATCTTGTAGCATGAGGAATCTGTGACATAAATTTCATTTGAGTTAGGGAATTATTTCTTGGTATTGCAATCTTCATAAACAGTAGTGTAGGACTGTGCATAATATTTGAGCACACGTTCTTAAATATATTTGAGCACACGTTCTTAAATATATTGAGCACACGTTCGTAAATATATTTAAGCACACGTTCTTAAATATATTGAGCACACGTTCTTAAATATATTGAGCATACGTTCTTAAATATATTGAGCACACGTTCGTAAATATATTTGAGCACACGTTCTTAAATATATTTGAGCACACGTTCTAAAATATATTGAGCACACGTTCGTAAATATATTTGAGCACACGTTCTTAAATATATTTGAGCACACGTTCTTAAATATATTTGAGCACACGTTCTTAAATATATTTGAGCACACGTTCTTAAATATATTTGAGCACACGTTCGTAAATATATTTGAGCACACGTTCTTATATTTCAGCACACGTTCTTAAATTCTTAAGCGTGTAAAACAATTCTGGGCTGATGATATTATTCCATTCATCATCCACGTGCAGGCCTGAATCAGTATGAAACGATGCCGAGAAAGGAAGGTAAGGCATAGCTAAAATCTTTCGTAATATGCGTGGCTTCTAAAACCAGCAACATTAGGTGTCACAGAAGCGCTCCACGCGGAAAAATAAAATAAAGAAACGAAAATGGGATGAATCAATGCTTTGTTAGAAAATATAGTCCAGAGAGAACTGTGAGAAAATCTGTTGATTACGATCATCTGAAATAGTGTCTGAAGAGAGCATCAGCACAAAAGCTACGCTGTTGGAACAGAATAGCAGATAGTTCATATAGAGAGGTAAGTGGAAAGGGAATGGTGTCTGAACCGAAACCGCCTGTGCGAGTCGACTGACTGGTTGAGATAGAAATTCTAAAACACACAGGAGACACTGCCTTTGCAATGAAGGAAGTTCATGGGAAACAGAAAAATAGTCTCTGTTCAAGCGGAAGAGGAAACCTCGCAGGAGATACCCAGTGGATAACATCCCTTAAGGAATCAACTAGAAGTTCGGAAAATTTAGTTTCGCACGACGCAAGAGGAGAACATTTTCTTGTCTCAGAATGTTGAAAATGCCAGCTGGAGCTCACCGCCGAATGAAGAAGACAGCATTCCTCTGTTCACTCGTGAAAGACGAACACAACTATCTTCGAGGGCGAAGCCAGTCAGTTCCTATCTTTGCGTATTTTAAACTGGATAGTATGCGTAAAGGGAAAATAAAATAGAGAACTACTAAGACTTTAAAATGAGTCAACTTATTCGTCCAATGCAAGCACGTTTCTTTATTAGGAGTTTAATAAAAAAATAACTATCATCACTCATGCATACTGTAACACTAGTATAATTTATTCTTTTACGATTTTCTGTTTATCCAGATATTAATACCAAAATATGTGAGAAAAAATGGGGCTTATATGTAAGTTTTTACATTACTTTCTTTTGTTAAGGATTCCTTTTAGACTTATGTACTGTACAATCAATTTCAACACCGTTGCGTTTCTATTTTCATTTCTTTCAACGCCCCTCATGCGGCCCATGTGGCGCAGTGATCTAAGTGTTGGCTTCTGATCATTCGTCCGAGATGGATCCGGGTTCGAATCCCGGTTTGGCATGGGTGTTGTGTTTGTCTTGCGGCACTGGCTTTCTCTCCTTCCCTGTAGTCAATGACATTAAATTTGGGACGACGACTGCTTATAGCCCATTGAGTTGCTCACGGTGGTCGTTAAATAAAAAAATAAAAAAAACCACCCCCTGTTCCTTCACTTGTACACCAAGTAAACGTATTATTGAGAGCAGGATAGCCACATCACAGCGTCTCGAAGGGAAATGCAAGGTCGGTATCGATCCGTATCATATTCCCATAATGACTCCCCCATTTACGGCTTTATTACTTAACGGAGTTCGGCTCAACTGGCTACCAACGGAACGAAATTTTGCGGCCGCAGGTGAAGAATAAAGCAAATATCTTCTCTGAATAAAATATGTAATGTTACATTGCGTCATACACCAGTTATGGCGGAAACCGTGTTCTTAAGTATAGAAAATGCAAAGCATTTTTTAGATGAATTTCATATCGAATATGGTGACTTGCTTTTGCATAATCGATATTGTTGGTTGAGTGCGGAAAAATATTTAATGAGACTTTTCTAACTTCCGAAAAAACTCAATTATTTTTTATTAGAAGAAATAAAATGTTATAGAGATCTAAGAGAAGGTAGGCAGTGGTGACGCTCACAAACTTTACTAATTGATCTCACGCAGCATCTGAATGCGTTAAATATTGCTCTGCAAGAGAAAGGCCGAAGCATCTACAGATGGTCACACACTTTCAAAATGATTTTCCAGGAATATAATTAATGCTTAAAATACAATAATTTCATTCTTAAACCTTCTATATAAAAGCCCTTTTTCCGCATATGAACCTACATCTAGATTTCCAAGAAAATAAGGCATTTCTTCAAACTGGTAATGGTATTTTATTCCACTCCTCTTCCGCTGCTTTCCAAAGTCCAGTTATTGTTTAAAGACTGCGTTTAGAAAGCGCTGTTTTTAGCAGTTCTAAGGCACAATAGTGCATAAGTGACACATGAGAGTATTTTGAAGGAATATGAGCTAAAGTTATAAACTTGGTATCCGTCTTTTTTTCATTTTTTCAAGAAATAGTGTGGCACATTTGGATGTATCATTGGTAGCCTTACCCTGATGGAATTATACTCTTTAAAGGCCCTGTGTGAGATCCTATTTAAATATAGGAGCTAAAACATTATTTTTCTAATATGTAGAATTGGTTTTAACATTTTTTTAACTTTTCTTAACTAAAATGTCCCATTATACGAGAAACCAGCAATAATTCATGAATCCTTTACTGACACTTTTCTTAAATTCTTGGAACTAAATTTGAAAGTCTTTTTCTGCCCTTTTGCGATAGTAAATCGACCTTTTTTGTTACTGTCATTTAGGTAGTCCCTGCTTCATAAATAAATTTCCATGTGTTCTCGGCTAAGCGATTTTCATAAATAAGTCTAGTCCGTGTTCTATGCTCAGCTACGTGCCTAGAAAAGATCGTGAACATTATGTTTTTTTCTTTTTTGTTTGTTTTATTATCATTCAATTTTATTATCATTCAATTTTTGTTTATTACCTTGTTCACAGTTGATACAGAGATTTTTAATGACTTAGCCATTGCTCTTTGGATCGGTGGATTCTTTTAAGACTAGAGACCTTACTGTTGAAATAGTCGTAAAAGTACCTACTTTTTTTGGATATTCGTTTTGTGTCCTTTTTCTATTAAAAGCAATGCTTGACAATTTCCTTCTCTATTATTAACAACATTGCTTATTTTACAGTTAGAAACGCTGATTACGTGATTTTCACAGATATTTTTAATAACAGAATACGAATATTTGTCTTCGTAAAGAGCAAAAACATTACGTTCTATCCACAGCTTGTTTACTTGCGCCATTTCCTCAGCAGACGATATTTCACTGCAGCAGATATTTCTTTCGTGGTCATCTAACATGCTGTTGGCAACTTCAATTTTTTGAACTTCTTTTATTTTTCGTAATTTCTTATCAAAATAAAAAACGTTTTGAAAATTTGAACATCCTCTGTAGCTGTTTTTCATAACAAGCTGCCATTGTTTAAATTAAATTAAAAAAAACAAAAAGAAACTGTCTGACGCAGGATCCTGCTAGAAACGTTTTGATAAAATGGTAGTAGTTGGTACAACTGTAGATTATTTTGTACTTTTAGTTTTTCAGCTATATACTCTGTGTTGCTCTTAGGTTTTAAGAATGTAAATATATGTGAATATGTCAGTTAACTTAGAACAACAACAGTAGATGAATCATTATTAACAACTGTACTAGATTCGTTTTTTAATTCCCGGATAGTTTACAATTTAATGCATTTAAGCATAAAAATCTAACTTCTAAAATATATCTAGAGATTCAGTGAAGACACATGTACTTACAGAAACACTTCGGCGTTTATTCAGTGCCTTAGGCACTTTAGAAAGACAACAAATGTCATCATATTACTTGTACCGCACAATACTCTTTAAGTGTGACAACTTTGGTGTAAAGCTCTAAACTCGAAATAATGTAACAATCAAGTTGTAACAAACTCGACCGTCAAAAACTAGACATTTAAGCAATCAAGTTACAACTCCAACGTGAAAGTGTAATTTTATGTAAATACACTCGAAAGCATCAGACCACAGCTAGCTAGAGCACGACACAGCTCGTAAGCCATCTAACACACCTTGTAAACAAACTTGTTATCTTAGCTTTCCACATACGTCACCCAACCTCCGACCTCAATTCACGTTGCCCAAAGACATTCGGTCGGAAGAGAAAATAAAGCGTTAATTTAGAAACAGCTTCAGGAGAATGAACGAAAATTGTCATGGATATAGGAATTAAAAACGAAATCCATATAAGAGTATACGTTACAACCCGTATCAAGGTCTTTGATTACTGGTATAAAATAAGCACGATTTGATAAACTCAAACCAAGCATACGTATTTTCAGCAGTACACTGAATGTTGCAACTCAAAGCACAAACCTCATTTACCAAAGGAAATTAATTATTTGAATTTTAAGCTGAAGAATTTATTAGAGTTCAATCAGAAACTGTAGCTGAATTGTTTACATTTTTTCATCACTGAGAAGTTCCCATACATAAAAAAATTGGTGATCAATAATTATTTCAATGTTTGGAAGTACCTGCGTATATATGCAAGAAGGCATTTTCTGACATGGAATTCTTAGTCATAACACAAAAGCAGTATATATGATTCTACCCTCGAACACTTACTTCGACTGTCAAAGACAAGCATGGACATGCAGCGACTTTTAGTGGAGTTTAATCATCCACTGTTTTCATAACTTTAAATTTCAGCTGTTTAATATTAATTACAAGAGCTTAAATATTTAATTAATCAAACAGCACTCTTTACATTAACGGCATGTTATATATATTACAAAAATATTCCCCACCATCTAATTATTTTCAAAAACCTTGGCCGGCTACCCTACAGAAGTTGGACAGCACTGACCTTCTCAAATTTCATTGCATCGAAATTTATTCCATATAATGGCTTTTGAGTAGTGTCAGTGCGCTCTCCCTCTGTCTGTCTCTCTCTCTCTCTCTTTCTCTGTGTGTGTGTCTCTCTCACTCTCCCCCCCCCCCATGTCTTAGGTGTACGTACATTTCCCGGTTGCAAATTCAGCGGCCGAAAGTGCGGCGAGCTCTTGATTCAGTGCCTACTCATATTAAATCTAGTTCTAACACGCTCTCTGTCATTTTGAAAATTTGTCTTTAATAGAAGTTTGCCCGATGAACCGCCGAGTGAACAAACAAGAACTCTGAGCAGTAATTATGCTTTCCCCCTCTAAACGTTAGGTACTTCTTTTCGTAATGGAGGTAGCTGTTCCATTCTTAGGTTGACTCAGAGTACAGATGAGAAAAAATATCAGGTTGTAAAGTTTGAAATTAATAAACTGCTGTTTGTGAAAATTGTAACACCACGAAGGAATGATGGTAATCACGTGAAACTTACAGAATATGCAGAGCGGTGTAAGACATGCAAAGTATTAGAAGCGCACAGTCATTGTGCATGTCTGGGGCACTGCAGCGTCCTCTGGACCGTCCAGTGAGGGGTGTAAAGAGAGATATGTTTAGGATACACACCAGTAGTGCATTGCTGACAGCGAGTTTTAAAAGGGTTTCCGAGATTCAATAATGCCTTGGCGACGACAAAAGACGCAATATCACCATATAGCAGAGTTTGAACGGGGACAAATGATTGGTCTGCGTGAAGGTGCATTTTCGTACCACGACATTGCGGCTCGGACGAGACATAACGACTCGACAGTGATGCGCGTGTGGCGGCAGTGGATCAAGGATATCCAGGTGCATCAACAATCCGGAGAAATGTGACGACACCGCGGGATTACCGACACCTCACCCTCATGGCAGTAATGAACCATTCCGCATCTTTGCAAGTGTTAGCACAACAGTGAAGCACTGAAACTAATGAGGCATTGTCTTCCTCCACTGTTGGACCCCGTTTGCTGCACAGAGGAATTGTTGCACGCATCCCTTTGCGGCGGATTTCCTTGACGCCTCAGGCTGGAATGGGGTTTTCAATACAGATAAGGGCGTGCTGAATGGCAACATGTCGTGTTTTCGGACGAGTCCCGATTCAACTGATGATGGTGTGGAGTACATTTTTGTACCGTTCGCGATCTCGGCTGCTACGACCTGAGAGCAGTGTCAACAACGACCGCTACATCAGGTAAGATGTACAGAAAGAAGTCGTACCCTTCTTTCAGGGCACTCCTGGCTCTGTATTTCAGCAGGACAATGTCCAACCACATGTTGCCAGGAATGTTCAAGTCCTCTTCGCAGTACAGCTGATACCGCTTCTTACCTAGCCTGCACGTTTGCCGACATGTCGCCCATTGAACATGTCTGGGATATGGTCACTCGGCAACTGGCCCATCAAAGTCCTACAGCGGTCAGTGCCAATGATCTGTGGATTCGCATACATGCCGCCTGGAAAGCAATTACCCAGGATACCATCCAACGCCTTTTCGATTCAATGCCAAGCCGCCTAGAAGCTCTTATTTCAGCTCGCGGAGGCTTCACAAGACACTGATTTTTGCAGGTGAAAATTATTGTATTGTTCTAAAAATTTAATTACTTATGTACAGTCATATCAGTAATGCATGGTAAAGATTTGATTTGAGTCTTATGGTTCCTTCTTGGTGCTGCAATCTTTATAAACAGTAGTGTATTAAAACGTTCTATCACAAAGTTACTGCAAAACCCGAAATCTGTGCTTAGATCTAAAGATTAGGAGCAAAAACAGAAACAGGAAAAAAATCGTAATAGTCACTGAAATGCCATAAAGCTTTAGAAAACTTTTAACATTTGCATCTCACAAATTTCCTAAATACGAAAATTTGTAAAACTTGAAATATATTTAATGGTAATCACGTAATTTGATATCTATATAAAGAAAACCTTTTTGTTCTCCTTTGCATTTGTGTTTTAAAAAAAGGATTCCTACGTTAAGGTACATTTTCTTGTTACTTCGTTATTTTTTGTCATGCATCTTCGGTTTTGTAAGGAATCTTCTTCAGCATCTATTAATATCTAAAGTGCATCCCAGTGTAACATTTCATTTGATTTAAAGGAAAATGAACTTTAATTAAAAGAACTCTGACATTTTAACCTAACTGTATTCACTTTTTTTGTTCTGCATCTCACGCCTTCCATTTTTTATATCTTCATTATGGATGCAAGTAATTTAAATGCTTGTTCATATAAATTTGTCTCTAATATCGTGTACATTAAATTTCCTGCTTTTTATTCCTTATTTAAAGTTTGTGTCCAGCTTCCTTGCTAGTTTCAAAAATATCTATTCGTTCCGAATTTGAGTTCTTGCATAAATTTTATGCTTTGTTTTGAATCAACAGAAACCTTGGAAGTATCTTTATTTTTGAAAAGCAAAACAACAGTGTTAAAAGCACGTATGTCGTTTTGAAAATCAATATTCTATTGATTACGGTTCATAAACTGGATAAGTGTTAAAAAAATAGTATTTCATTCATTTACAGCATGTAATTTTTGCCCTACAAATTAAATCTGCTACAGTAAATTTCTTTGTGTACAATTATTGTGATATTAACATTTATTCGTGGTTATATGTACCGTATTTTCTCAAATAAAAGACGATCTCCTAAAATTATACAGTGTTTAAAAGAAAAAGCATAGGTTAGAGTTATAGGTCCACATCAATTTAATTCCTAAATCAAACCACGAATCTAAATCGCAAGAACCAAAATAGGTTGTTAACCCCTTAACCGGCTGGAACGAATTAACTCGGGGTTAACATCATGGGTTGAAAAAAGCTCTAAAGCATATATTCACTGTCTCAGAAGTGGACCAAACAAGGCTGGAGAGCGCTTGTGCATCGGAAATTGTTTATTCCCCCCCCCCATTAGCTTGGTGATTCAGAGTGGTCATTTAGTGGGACGATTGATGATAATCTTTTCTGGGCGATTACCTTCTGAAAGAGTTATAATAGTGGCGACGAATCTAAAAAAACACCCAAGAAAAAGTTTCCGGTGTAATAAGCACGTCTTTTGAATCCGTTCTGAAGCAAATTAAATTTATCAAAGCTATTCAAAATCCATGGAACCGGTATGGAAAACAATAGATCTGACGAAAGAAAGAAGTTTTTCAATCGGGTTTTTATTCCCTCAGATATTGCTGTAAACGGAATCGTGAGCTTAAGCCCTCTGGTTGCAGACTTGTGCGTTAAGGAAAACATGAATTTATATGAGAAACATTTCGCACTGAAAACGCTCTCCAACACAGAAATAATTTTTCAAATTGGATTCTTAAAAACAGAGATATTGACAAAAATAAGATGTGACTTTACGTCCCCTGGCGAGAAAACCATGCATTATTTTAGGAAGAAAGTTTTCTCAAAAGTTTTTTCATATGAGCAGTATCGGTCCAAGAAAAAAGAAATTTAGTCGACTTCTCAGGAGACCAGATTTTGCTACAAATACATCAGAAGCAGAAATCAACACTTATGCCCCCCGGTGGCCAAACAATTCTTTACCAAACATTAGAAATTATGTAAAAAATATTCTTCATCAGATATGTTTGTTCATATAACATGCGACACAGGAAGAATGTTTCTAATCAGAGTTTTAGAAGCAGAAATAACGCAGAAAACGCAATTTACCTTTGTGCCCCCTAGGAAAAAGTCTATGATTTAATTGAAAATTTTGAATTTATAGGAAAAACATTTCTCATCGGAAACACTATCCAACAAATAAGGAATTTTTCAAATCAAACGCCTAGAAGTAGATATATTGACAAAAATAAGATATACATCTACGCCCCTGGCGTAGAAACCATGCATTATTTTAAGAAGAAAATGTTCCTAAACGATTTATCGACATGAGTAGTATCGGTCAATAAACGACTTTTTTTTCAATCGAGATTTTAAAAGCTCATATTTTGCTGTAAATACATCAGAGGCGGGATACAAGGCTTACGCCACCTGGTGGCCAAACCATTTTTTATCAAAATTAGAAATTATCTGCAAAGGATTTTCCATCAGGTGCTGTATCCGGTGCAGAAAGAAGTTTTCAAATCGGAGATTTAGAAGCAGAGATATAGGGGAAAAAACAATTTACTCTTTAGCGGAAAGTATGAATTGCTTGAAAATTTTAAAATTATATGAAAAACATGTCACACTGGGAAACACTATCCAACAAAGAAATAATTTTTCAAATCGGACCATTAGAAGTAGAAAGATTGACAAAAATAAGATATACATCTACGCCCCCTGGCATAGAACCCATGCATTATTTTAAGAAGAAATCGTTTCTGAAAGGTTTGTCAACACGACTACTTCAACGACATGATGCTGGTGTAAGGTTTTTAACAGAGAAGAATTGCACAGCAAGGGTACATCTGCTTTTTCGCACCAATGTGGAAAAGAGCAGATCTATATTCTGAAATGTTTGTCTCGAAACTGATGTTGTACTGTGCTGTTACATGACTTAACGGAACTAGCATGTCACCACATATGGTCCTCTCAAATAGTCGTTTCCTTCGAACATCTGCCAGTCGTTTTCTCCTACAAAAGTACCGTTGAATGCTTTGATTAGTTGTTGAGCCACTCATTCTACACCCTCGGTACAATTGTTCTTGTATAGCCGAGAATTTGACGTTACTTTTTTACACTTTCCAACCGTAGGTTGAAGAAGCGTATATGCTCCAGATTTTTTCCGTCTGTCTGCCTCTCAGAACGATAACTCACGTAAGAATGGTTCTATTTCGATGAAATTTTTTTACAACCTGAGGAAGAACCATTTTGAAAATCGGCGAAATGGAGTCAAAAGTCAGGACATAGGAGCGGGATCCATTCCATCGCCCTAGAGCTTCATTAGCTTACGTAAAAATGCTTCGATTCCAACAAAACTTTATCAGGTTCTTCCGAAGGTATACTGAACCCGTTTTGTTGAATATAATCGAAATGGGGTCAAAGATGGGCACAGGATCGAGATTTATTCCACAGGCATTATCCTCATAACTAGACTAAAAATGTTTCTATTGCGACAAAATTTAGTATGTTGTTCCTAATGTATACTGTACCAATTCTGTTTAATATCATTAAAATGGGGTCAGAGGTCAGGGCACATGAGCGAGATTTATTCCACAGCCATTATCCTCATAACTAGACTAAAAATGCTTCTATTACGACAAATCTTTAGTATGTTGTTCCGAAGGTTCACTGAACCGGTTCTGTAGAATATCATCGAAATGGGATCAAAGCTCAAGGACATTACCGAGATTTATTCCACAACTATTATCTACATAACTAGACTAAAAATGCTTCTATTGCGACAAAACTTTAGTATGTTGTTCTGGACTTATACCAATTGTGTTTCATATAATCGAAATGGATTCAAAGGTCAGGGCACAGGAACGAGATTTATTCCACAGCCATTATCATCATAACTTGAGTAATGATTTCTGGTATGTTGGAAAGCGTATCATAATCAATGTATTGCATGATTTTACTAACTTGTTGATGATTGTACACTGCCGGACAATTGCTAAGGACGGATGACAATAGCAACGATAGCAACCATAAAATGGAAGGCAGGAAAATGTGGAAATTAGCATAAGTGCGGGATACAGTAAGACGTGTTGTGCGTATGCAAATTTTGGATTGCCGAACTTGTTCATGACGTCATAGCGCTGATAAGAGATATAAAGGATTTGACATGTATTGACCGTTGTTGTTCAAACGCAGAGTTGAAAGGGAAAGAATCAATTGACGAACTTGCAATTCTCAGTATGTCTTCCCGACATCACCTAGATGATTTTACGCGTGGCCGTATTATTGGCAAGATTGAAGAAGGGCAAAAAATAACAGATGTTGCCAGGGAGTTCGACGTCAGCCACAGTGTTGTTTCTAGGCTTTGGAAATCATTTCAAACAAATGGAGAGTGTAGCAAACGTCACGGGGGAGGTCGTGTTCGCAGTACGACACCTGCAGAAGATCGGTACATAGTGCTATCAACAAAAAGACACCGCCGCAGCACAGCTAGTGAGGTAGCAAATCAGTTTATGGCTGCTACTGGCAAGCGGATCTCCCGAAAAACTGTCGCCAGACGTTTGCATGAAGGAGGACTATACGCCCGCCATCCTGTTGTGTGCATCCCATTGTCCAGACGTCACCGTACCGCCCGTTTGCAATGGAGCCATCAACATCGCAATTGGACTGATAACGACCGGTCTGCTGTCCTCTTCTCAGACGAGAGTAGATACAGTCTATCGTGTGATTGTCGACGACAACTGATCTGGCGTGATAGTGGTACTGCATATTGTCCAGCAAACATACAGGAAAGGGACCGATATCTGACATGTAGTGTCATGGTATGGGCTGGCATCATGATCAATGGCCATACGTCCCTCTATGTGCTTCCAACTGGGGCTATGACTGGCCAACGATACATTAATGATGTTCTGGTACCTCATGTTCGCATGTTCCGTGGTGCTGTCTGTGATAGATTCATTTTCATGAATGACAACGCAACATGTCATCTAACAGTCGCTGTCCAGGAGTGTCTTGAGGGCGAGGATATTCAACGCCTCGTATGGCCAGCACGTTCTCCAGATCTGAATCCCATTGAAAATGTGTGGGATGCTTTGGGGAGGAGTCTTGCTGGTCGCCAATGCCCTCCAACAAACAAGGACACCCTCATCCGTGCACTGACAGAGGAATGGGATAAATTACCCCAACAGCTGCTTGATAATGTTGTGCAAAGCATGACACAACGTGTGGAATCTTGCATCGCCTTCCATGGTGGCCATATCCTGTATTGACATCTTACGTCGGAACGCCTGCGGATGGTAATTGCATTTTTTTCACGTTTACGTATTCTGCACAAAATGGCCTGTTTGTCCCTTGAACACATTCCAAAGCCTTCTGGATTTCAGAGCACAATAAATTGTCTTTCTTGTAATGTCATGGCATTCTGACATTATTTTATTTCACTTGGCATCCAACCACACTTACTTTTTTATGCGCTATAAAGCCGTTTATGATCCGTCCTTAGCAATTGTCCAGCAGTGTACCTGACCTCTTAGCACCTACTATCACACCGCTTTCACTGTCGCTCAGATGACTAGTCTTTCGCATAGTGACCCTACCTCGGCTTCGTACACGTCTGAATCGTTTACAGTTAGCCGTCTATAAAGCTACCTCAACTTCATAGATGGACACCATTAAAAATACGTGGTATCAATTCACGGAAAATTTCCAAAAATAACGTGAAGCAAAGTTGCCGGTAGGGATCCGTCTTTTAACGAAATTTCCTTGCATTCTAACGTCAGTACAAAACTTTTGTAGCTAGTAATTCCATTTATTTCAGAGCGATCCATTTCGGGATATTCCGTATTTTCACTAAAATTTCGCAAAATCTTCAGTCTGACTCGGCATTCTAAGTTAACGAGCTATTCCTTATTCATCTCTGGTAGGATTGGAACCAGCAATCTCCTGAACGGGAAACGCGTGTTTACCCGCTGAGCTAGAACTTCGCGTAGCGTCCTCTCGCGGGTAAGATAGAAACCTAATTGCTCCATGATAATTTTTGTTGTTGTTGTTATTAATGTGGGTGAAGTAGTCATTTTATTTACGCTTTCCAACCGTAGGTTGAAGAAGCATATATGCTTCAGCTTTGTCAGTCCGTCTGTCTGTCAGCACGATAACTCGCGTAAAAATCTTTCGATTTCGATGAAATTTTAGTATGTGGTAGACAACCGCTTGAGGACGAACCCTATTGAAAATGGGATAAATGGGGTCAAAGGTAACGACATAGGAGCTGGATCCATTCCATTGCCCTTATGCGTAATA
The DNA here is from genome assembly GCA_039090855.1 of Macrothele yani. Taxonomy (NCBI): domain Eukaryota; kingdom Metazoa; phylum Arthropoda; class Arachnida; order Araneae; family Macrothelidae; genus Macrothele; species Macrothele yani. Next base: position 100,365,535 of record CM077011.1, read on the forward strand.
ACTTGCGTAAATATGGTTCGATTTCGATAAAATTTTAGTATGTGTTAGGGGACCACCTGGTGACGAACACTATTTAAATGAGTGAAGTGGGCCAAAAGTAAGGACATAGGAGCGGGATGCATTCCATTGTCCTTATGCGTCATAACGTGCGTAAAAATGGTTCGATTTCGAAGAAATTTTAGTATGTGGTAGGGGAACACCTGGGGACGAACCCTATTGAAATGGGCGAAATGTGGTCAAAGGTCAGGACATAGGATCGGGATCCATTCCATCGCCCTAATCCTATGCTATTAAAGGAGCAATTCTTGCATGTATGCAAATTTTATTTTGGAAACGGCTGTAAGGACTTTGATGAAAGTCGTTAACCTATCGTTTTATGGTACTAGAAATCGATTTAGCTTAATCTCGACTTTAGGAATATTAGTTTAGTGGGTTAAATAACCACCCCGAATTACCACGTTTTTAGTGTCATGACGTCGTTCCATTGATGTAACCCAAGGCTTAGAAATCTTATGACGTCACACTCTCGCGATTGAGATGTTGGCGCGCGGTCACTCCATCTGTCTCATTACGTCACGCAGTGTGTGTGGATCCTATTAAAGTTTTATGACGTCACACTCTTACGGGCAGATGGTCGCGAGTCCCATCTGTCTCATTACGTCACGCGTTGTGTGCGTATGTCTGTCCGCACGATAACTCGCGAAAAAATCGTTCGATTTCGAAGCAATTTTAGTATGTGGTAGGGGAACACCTAGGAAGAAACCCTATCGAAAGTGAACGAAATAGGGTCAAAGATCAGGACATAGAAGCGGAATCCATTCCACTGTTCTTATGTGTCATAACTAACGTAAAAAAGGTTCGAGTTAGATGCAATTTTAGTATGTAATAGGAGACCACCTGGGGACAAACATTGTTGAAAATGGGCGAAATAGGATCAAAGGTCAGGACATAGAAGCGGAATCACTTCCATTGCCACTATGCATCATAACTTACGTAACAGTGCTTCGATTTAGATGAAATGTCAGTATATGGTAGGGCCCTGCCGGGGGACGAATCATATTGAAAATGGGCGAAATGGGGTTAAAGCTTAGGACACAGGAGCGGGATCTATTCCATAGCCCTTATGCATCACAACTTACGTAAAAATGTTTCCATTGCGACAAAACAATATCATGTTATTTCAGAGGTATACTGAACCGCTTCTGTTGAATATTATCGAAATGGAATCAAAGGTTAGGGCACAGGACCGAGATTCATTCAACAGCCATTATCCTCATAACTTGAGTGATAACTCGAGTAATGATTTCTGGTATTCATTACTTGATTTTACTAACTTGTTCTCTGATGGAGGTTATTATATTTTGGAATGCGCTTGTAAAAATATAATTTTTTCTGTAGGAGGACTTATTACAAATTACGTATTTTTTTCATTGTGATTTTTCGATAGTAACAGAATGCTTCCAAACTCGAGATCTTTTTAAACTTATAATGACTTTCTATCATATTTAAAAAAAAGTCAAATGTACTATTTTACAGAATTATTTCACAAAATTCTGCGTATCAAATTTAATCTTGATAGCTATAATAGCTTTTGTCTTGAGTGGTCTACAGACAGATACATATAAACTGAAGAGCAATTGAATTAGAGACAGCTGGCGTTATGCAAATGTGGCACAGTGGGCGGCGCTATGGGCGGCCCTGTAAACGGAAACGACGTGACGTATGCAGCGATCCGACAATATAAGGAGTGATGCGACGGGAATCAGTAAGAGTCGGACGCAGCATGGGTAAGACGAAGGATCTAAGCGCATTTGATCGTGGGCAAATCGTCTGATCCCGACGAATGGGTCACTCCATCTCGGAAGTCGTGAAGGCACTAGGATTTTCACGAGCCACTGTGTCACGGGTGCACCGTGAGTACATCGAATCCGGTAAAACCATCCCTGCAAGGGCCAACTGCCGTGGACAACAGCATGTGGATGAGCGGGGTCATCGTCAGCTAGCTCGCATTGTAACAGTGGATAGACGGGCCACAGTGCAAGAAATCACTCGGCAATTTAACGCTGGTGCACAAAAACGTGTAAGCAGCCACACCATCCAGAATTATCTCCTTGCTATGGGGTACAGAAGCCATCGTCCCACGAGGGTACCACTGCTGACCACACATCACAGGGTGCAAAGATTAGCATGGGTGCGGGAACATCGCCACTGGACCCTAGACATGTGGAAAAATGTTGCCTGTACTGATGAGTCGAGATTCACGTTGGTACATGCGGATGGCAGGATACGAGTAAGGCGCAAAGCACATGAAGCGATGGATCCTTCTTGCCAGCAGGGTACTCTTCAAGCTCGTGGGGGTGGCATTCTCGTCTGGGGACTGTTTACGTGGACTGAAATAGGACACCTGGTACGTGGGACATCATCCCTCACAGGTCAACGCTACCGGCATATCCTGGAAGACCATTTGCTCCCGTTTGTGCGTCTTCAACATCCCACTGGGGACCTCATCCTGCAACAAGACAATGCACCGTGCCATCGCTCCCGAATTGTGCCCGAATGGTTGGATGAACACTCCACCGACGTGACCTCGCTTCCTTGGCCAGCTAAGTCACCTGACCTCAATCCCATCGAGCACAACTGTGATGCCATCGGGAGAGATGTTCGAGGCTCTGACACACCTCGATCGAATCTTTGTGAAATGTGTAAGATTGTTCAGGGGTCGTGGATCCGTATGGCTTCCCAACGATTCCGGTGTCTTGTCGAGTCCATGACGAGAGGAATCACCGCCGTCATCAGGGCGAAAGGTGCTGCTACATGTTACTAGACAGGTATCTCTAATTCAATTGCTCTTCAGTGTATATCATACAACCAATTTAATAGTTAATCAAAGCTTAAGTACAAATTTTGAAGATGACAATCCGTTTTTATGGTGTAAATATGACAAGAATGGTAAGTAAGATACCATCCAAAAACTTAAAATTTTCGTCCTTCTGGAGTGGGAATCGAACCTTCGTCTCCCAGATAACGGCCGGGTATGCTAACCACTACACCACCCAGAACGACCAGGTTGCAAGTTTTCGATTAATTTGAATACACTGGCAGAAAGTAAAAAAAGAACACCAAGAAGGAGACGTCTGATACCAACGAAACCTATACAGCACAATAACGGAATATGGAGGATAACGTGATAAAATTATTATGGCAAAATACAGCTGTATTTGCTGGTAAACTGAAAAATAACATTTCCATGTAACATGGTAAGTACGAGGTTGAACCGCCATGAACTGCGTCACACTGTGGAATTCTGGCATAGAGTCTGTCGTACAGATGTTGGATGTAAGTTTGGGGTATTGAGTTACAAGCATCCTCAACCTGGACGCGTAAATCGGGGATGGTCGTGGCTGGCCGTGGAGACCGGATAAGTCGTTGTCCCATAAAATACCACACGTGCTCAATGGGGGACAAATCCGGTGAACGTGCAGGCTATGGAAGTTGTCTCACACCCTGAAGTACATGTTGCGTTGCACGTGCCGTGTGTGGGCGTGCGTTATCTTGCTGGAAAATACCACGATGGACCGACCTTACAAATGTCACAACAACGGGCTGTATGATGTTTTTGATGTAGGAGGTGCTGTTTAACGTACCCGGTACAAACACTAGTTGTGTACGGGAGTGATAGCTGATCGCTCCCCACACTAGGGGACCAGGTGTAGGCCCTGTGTGTCGCTGGCGGATGCAAGAAGGGTGGAGACGCTCCCCTGTGCGTCTGCAAACACGCATACGGCCATCGGAGGCTCCAAAGCAGAATCAGCTTTTATCGCTGAACACGACAGATCGCTATTGCGTACTCCATTGCGGACGTTGGCGACACAACTGCAACCGTTCCTGACAGTGGGCTAGAGTCAGAGGTACACATGCCAGAAGCACACGTGCACGTAGTCCTGCATCCAGTAGACGGTTGCGGATTGTTCGCACAGTCACCTCAAGTGCAACGGCAGCTCGGATTTCGCAGTAGTTGTTCTGCTTGACAACGCCGCTCTTCTTATGCATCGATCGGTCCGCTCATCAGTCCGTCTGTGACTCCCGGTTCCACGTCTTCTCGTGTGGGAATGTTCCTCGGACCACCTACGCCACCATCGTATCACCACCGATACTTCTCGTCCAATTCGCTGCGCAATACGACGATACTACCACCCGGCCTTGCGGAGACCGACTAGACGACCTCGCTCAAAGTCCAATAACTGCTGAAATCGTACACGTCTTCCATGTCCAGGCATTGCAGCTTCTTCGGGGTCTTCGCACGTGTCCGTACGCCGACGACTGATTACATTCACTTCGCCGTACTCCTTAAATACCAACGACGATAATTTGCATATTATGCCGTGCTGTGGTGTAAGCGCTCACCGGTTGGTCCCGAAATTAACATCACACCTACGTAAACTCGGCCCTATTAACATATGTAAATTTCATGATCGTCCGCCAATTTCTTCTTGGTGATCTTTTTTCACTTTCCGGCAGTGTATAACCGTCAATGATATATTTAAATTAGTCGAAAACTTGAGACTTGGTCGTTCTGGGTGGTCTAGTGGTTAGCATACCCGGGCGTTATCTGGGAGACGAGGGTTCGATTCCCACTAAGGGACGACGAAAATGTCAAGTTTTCAGATATTATCTGACTTACCATCCTTGTCATATTTACACCAAAAAACGGATTGTCATTTTCAACATTTGCATTATATGGTGTAATCCTGTATTCCATTCACGAAACCTTAAGTATTGCAATGAATCGTTCTTATTAGGGGAATTGTTCCGTCATATGAATTCGGAAAAGTGAGAACATAATTTTCTGGTAATGTGCGATATTAATTGCGGATTCTGAATTTTCCGTTAACACCTCTTAGAAATGGTAATTTAACGTCAGTGTAACATAAAAATTGGGGAAAGGTTTCTGAAAATTCAGAATTTTCCTGCCGTACAAAAAATCCGCGAATTTCAGGCTTTTCCTCTTTAATTAGACGGTAAAGGTTACGTCCGAAACATGAAAATGGCTCGTAAATTTCAGATACACTTTTACATCGTATTGATCGCTCTTTCAAATTGCTTTTACGTTTACCAATAACTAGCTATTTCAGTGCACCTGTGTCTTTTATTACGACAATATTGCAGCATAACCTTTCGAGGAAGCATATCTTTGGTGCATCTGGGTTCGTCCTGGAAAACAATTTATGCCTTTAATGCCTTCTGGAGCTCTTGAACTTTATTCATTATCTTTTTCTGAAATGTTTCACAGTCTAACAGGTAATAAGTAGCTTAACTATTGCACACGTTGCTGCAAAATTTCCATAGACTCTCACTACACGTTTGTGAATATTAAATCTTTCTTTTCTTAAAACTCAAACATCTACTCGATGTTCTACATTTCCAATATTCTCCCGCCCCCTGAAATTTCTGAGAAGCCCGCAGAAAATCAACTTTTTGAACTCCAATAACTGATATCTAGTGCGTTCCTTGTCCTTTTTATGCTCCAAATGGTAACGCAATGCTGAAACGCATTCTCAAAGATGCATGCGCCATTCCCTCGTATTGGAGTTTGGAAGTTATTGATCGCCTTCCGTTTTTCTGTCGACAGGAATTCTGATAGTAGGTGCAACATTTTGAATAACAGCTTCATGAGAAAGGGTTCATTGAAGACGAGTTGAACGTGACAGAAACTATCTAGAGCATCGAAATATGGCATCAGTTATTTATTGAGTCTCGGAGATATGCATGTGAGCTCACGCATTTGATATCGATTTTCCCAGAATGCGAATTTTTCCGCTGTTTTAGGTAAACTCGCAAATACAAAGGATTTTCTACTTTATCTCATTTAAACCATGTTTGCAAAGAGAATTTGCGAGATAGTGAATTGATTTACTCTATATAAATCCAATTTCTATTAAGTTTTGAACATTCCATGAGCACTCAAGTCTATAATTTATTCCTGTCCCAGATTTAAAGCTAGGATATCCAGAGAAGGGATGGAAGCAAAACAGACAGAAAGCATGTACACCAAACGACATTACAGCCCGGGTCCAACTCGGATGGCTAGGAAAAAGCCCGGGTTTCTCATCACTCAGCGCATCGAGATACTCCAGGTTTTTCAAAAGTGGCAAACAGGTGTAAATAAATTTATGTGGATTTAATTGTATTCTACCGGTTCCAAATTCTGCAAGCGCATTTCTTAAATATCAGCTGCTATTTTAATATTTATGTTATTTATAAGTGTTCTTTCCCATAGACATTACACGAGGGCGTACGTAATATTACAGCGGCCACTCGGTGAATTTTCGAAACAAAAGAATGACTCTCCGTTACTGCCATTTACAATTTTGAAGACTGGCTGCCTGCTTAAATGAAATCAGTATTTTTATAGATGAGACATCGATTTTTTCTGCATTAAAGGTATTTTTTTATTTTTTTGTTCATGGCTTTAACTACCACCGAGAGCAAGTGGATGGGCTGTAAGCAGTCGCCGTCCCTAATTAAAGCTACTGGTTAGAAAACAGTTAGGGTCAAGCGTCGTAAGAGAACCACATTATCTTTGCCCCCCCCCCCCCCCGGATTCAAACCTCGACTCATCTTGGACGAATAGTCATAAGCCAGCGCTCGCTTAGAACACTGCGCTTAGATCATCTTTGACCAAATAAGCCAGCGCTCGCTTAGAACACGGCGCTTAGATCATCTTTGACCAAATAAGCCAGCGCTCGCTTAGAACACGGCTCTTAGATCATCTTTGACCAAATAAGCCAGCGCTCGCTTAGAACACTGCGCGTGGATCATCTTTGATCAAATAAGCCAGCGCTGCCTTAGATCATACAAGAGCCGCCACTTACGCGGCTCTTGTATTTTCCGAGGGAATTGCACGGAAAATGAATTTTGCCTAACCGTTGCATAGGAGAGGATTTTACACTCTCCTTGTGAGGAAACATTATCAATGCCCTAAAGCAAGAGTTTTTAATCCTTTATACACCTTACCACCCAAAACGCCCGTACTTGCAGAACACCACAGCCGCCGGAAACCTCCCACCCCCAGACTAGGTGTTCTTTGAATTCAAACTACCTCCACGGGACTAGCAGAAGCCACATTCAGTCGACATTGTTTTCACTTGTTGAACGTCATTCACACCCAAATATAACAAACAAATCCACGTATATAAAACTCCGTTTATTGGTGTGAAGATATGTATAAAGATGAAATAGTTACAAGAAAATTATTTATCTCCCGAGCTTTCTCTCTCACACAGGGAGGCTTTCTCCAGGACTACAACTCGCTGACTATACTCGCCAAATGTGTTAGTAACGTTTGTAGTCCTTTAAAAAGCCTCCCGGTCGGAGAGCGAAAGCTCGGGAGATACAATTTTTTCTTGCATTTCATCTTTATATACGATCTTCACACCAATAAACGGAGTTTTATATAGATTTGCTTGTTATTGTTGCACTGTTCCTCTTGGAGCGATATCATTCTTTCTCATGATATCGCATATTTTCTCCGTGGAAGAACGCAGTGATATCCCTGGGGAAACGTTTCAAAGTCAACGTATATCAAGCCCTTAGGTCAGAAGTTGCGTGCAGTTCTCAGAAAATAATAATTTTTTTGTTACCTGAAAAGGAGAATGAAAATTTGAAAGTAGCAATAGGCAGTTTTTTTGGTCCTCTGGGGGACATACGATTTTAGGGTCGTGACAAGTAAATGGTTAAACTTTATAAAAGAGGCTCATATTAGATTTTCGATGGATCTCCGCAGTTAGAAACTACTGTGAAAAATTTAGAAACAAAATGCTTTGAAGTTTTAAGGTCTCCATATTTATTTTTCACAAAATGCTTAAAATTTCAAAATAGATTTCCTATTGTTTAACCTACTGTACAGTTTTTCACATTCGTTCCCTCTAATCTGCGATGGATTATTTGGTGCAATTTCGAGATCAGTGTTAAACAGCAGAAGCAGATAATTATCGGATGGAAAATTTTCTGCCATGAAGAGCGGTTTCACTTGTTAGGAGGAATAAAAACCTAATAACTGCAAGATTGGCGAGCATGGAGAATGTGAAGTAACCTTTACTGCGTTGTCCTTAAAAAATCATTGTGTTTTATAGGAACGTCCGTTTTGTTCTTCATAAAGCAGTTTTGAAACAGGCATGTTCAAAACCTTGACTACAATGAAGAATGATGATATGTGCGTAACAAACATAGTTACATAGAGCTTTTTAACCTCATCTTCTCTTCTTGATACGTGGTGAATATTACAGACAGCATAAAAGTATTCTCTCAACGTGGCGAATGTTATAGACGAAAATCTTAATGCACATGCTCCGTTTTCTTAAGACATCATCGGGTTTTCTTTTTATTTTTTTGGAGGGGGGTGGGGGACCAGAAAAACGATAATGTCTTGAGTACATCACATTTTTTTCACACTCCTAAGAAATTTTGGTCACACTTTCTCTACTTTAAAATGAATTACAAGAGGATTTTCCACGGTAAAATATCAATATTTCATAGCCATCACCGCCCTGTTCTTAGGTTTTTTCCATGCTGTCGAGATCATTGTAAGTGAACCTACAAACAAAATCTCACCATCCTGACACCTTCTAATCAACAACGAGCAACTGTTTCCGAACTCATTTTCAAAAATAAGCCCAACTGTATTCCCCCATCTTGCTTTCTGTCTTACCCTTCAATTATATCCTTCAACTTTTCCAAGCATAAGCGACTTTTCCCACCGTCACCAGCATAGCTAACATATCTAAAGTACACAAATCTGATCTAGACACTTGGTTATCCAGAAACTCAGTGTAATAAGAAAGGAATTAGTATCCAGTTGGTCCACCCTTTTTTTACAATCACACCTCTGCTGGGACGACTTTCCACTAGATTTTTGTAGGTTGCTGCGGAAACCGCCTGTGACGTACCTGCCAGCAGGACGCACACGACATAAAGGTACATAGCAATCAGATTGAACGTCTGCGTAGCATCAGTTGGTAGAGCGACTTGTTCCAGAATAAGCGGACTCGGGTTTGAATCCCGGCGTAGACCAACAATGACGGAGAAATTTACTTCGTTATAATGGCGCCCGAACTATACGGATGACCCGACCGTTCAAAATCTGGCATTGGTGTGATGTTCTTTCCACACCGCGAGATAGGAAAAATCAGAGAATCCCTTCTCCAGCGCTTCGAAAAATAAAAATGTGTGATGTTGCATTCCACACACTAGATTGACTGGGAGTTCTCAAGTGCACGTTCTACAGTGGATGGCTGCCTGCAACGATTCATGGTCACGGCTGACCAGTGGGCCATGCCCCCGGCCCTCTTTCGGGGGGGGGGAGATGTGACGTACCTGCCAGCAGGACGCACACGACATATAGGCACACAGCAATCAGATTGAACGTCTGCGTAGCTCAGTTGGTAGAGCGACTTGTTCCGGAATAAGCGGACTCGGGTTCGAATCCCGGCGTAGACCAAAAATGACGGAGAAATTTACTTTGTTATACGCCCTTCATTCTGCCACAAGTGTATTACTCAAATCATCCACTGATGTCGAGTGATTCGGCCTGGCCTACAGTCGTCGCTTCAATGCATCCCAAATATGCTACATGAGATCTCTGCTCTGTCAATCAAGTTCTTCCATAACCATCTTATCGAACCATTTCTGTACGGGCCAAGCTTTTTGACAGAAACATTGTCCTTTATTAAAGTAAAATGTATTCATCAAAATGTTGTTATAATGTAGGGAGCACGTGATCTTAGAGGATGCCATTACAGGCAGGAGTGGTAAGGTTCTCGGGAGGTGCCATTTGGGTACCAGCCCAAATCATGGATAACATCCCCTGAATATGATGCTTCCTCTTCAAACTCCACAATCGGGCAGATAAGTTTCCCCTGTCATCCGCTACATCTAGACTTGTCTTTCGCACTGTCAGTTGGTGAAGCGTGATTTATCACTCCAGAGAACGCGTCACCGCTTTTCCAGAGTTCACTAGCGTCGATCTTCACGTAACTCCAACCAACGCTTGTCGTTTATCTTGCTGATATCGGCATTGTGTGTGGCCATGAAAACCCATTCCTTTCAGCTCTCGCGGAGTCGTTATGGTGCTCAGTGGTGCAATTGAGGACAGGCGACTTTGTTACACAGCCAACTTCAAACCTCGGCTTTCTCGCTCTATCACTTTAAGCAGCCTACCAGGTCACATTTGCGTTGTTTTTACTCCAAGACGATTAAACTTCACAATACAATAATATCATTAACACTTGATCGGGGTAGGTGCAGAACTGACTAGTTGCTAAAATGGCATCCTACGACCGCATCACGGTGAAAGTCACTGAACTTTGCCGTACGGCTTTTTTTACTATTCATGCTTGTCTATTATGTTTGTCAGGCCACGTTCGTCTTTTTTATTCCTGTATGTGTGGTATGGATGTGGCGTATATGTAGAAATTCTCTACCCGAAACGCGTTCGCGGATTTTTGATTATACAGTGATTTTTTGGGGTGGGGTTTAACGACTACCGTGAGCAACTCAATGAGCTATAAGCAGTTGCCCGTCCCTAACTTAGGGACACTGGTTCCAGGGAAGGGAGAGAGAGCCAGTGCCTTCAGACAAACACAACATCTATGTCTTACGGGCTTCGAACCCAGACCCATCTCGGACGAATGGTCACAATCCAGCGCTTTGACCACTGCGCCACCAGGGCAGCATATTGATTTTTGAACATATAGTGTGTATGAACATCTGCTTGCAAATCATTGTTTGAAGAGAGCAGTTAGACCTGATTTTTTAGTGTATTAACGATGAGTGAATTCTAATAACAATCTCAAATTCATAATTCAAAAGCATTAGCCTTGTTCTTATCTTCTGATTCCACCTTTTGGAGCCATGTCCCTCATATTTTACCTTCCACACCTTTCTCTAGCTTTCTCGTCTCCGTTTTCCAAATGGGTAATCTCCTCCTTGCTTCCGCAGCGCAAACTCCATCTTCCTCTGTTACGGAGCCAAGAATTTGAAGTTGGCCATAACCACCGCTGCCTTCCAATGAGACGGAAGTTGCTCTCACCGGTTTCTGTTTTGCACTCTCAGATTTCACTCATGATGCGTTACACGAGGTATTCTCTGCTTTCTCACATCGGAGTGGTTTCATCTGCATATCTTAAAGTGCTACTGGTGTGACGTACAACTTATCAGCTGTAGCTTCATTCCAGTCTTCCCTCTTAAAAATATACTTACTGAATATGTTAAACCAACACGAGGTAGAACGTATACTTTTCGCACTCCCTTTTCGAACTTGAACCACTCCTTACTTATGAATTTTGTTTTTACTCTATCAACTACAGTGCTACCTGAAACTTAAGGACGAACATGAAATCCAGCAGCCGCCCCGGTGGCGCAGTGGTCTAAGCGATGGATTCTGATCATTTGTCCGAAAGTGGGTCCGGGTTCGAATTCCGGTGAGGAATGGATGTTGTGTTTGTCTTACGGCACTGGCTCTCTCCCTTCCCTAGAACCAGTAACCCTAAATTAGGGACGGGCGACTGCTTATAGCCCATTGAGTTGCTCACGGGGGGTCGTTAAAATTTCAGTCAAAAAAAAAATCTGGCCATTACAGAGCGCCATAAAGATAAAAGAACTTTCTAACATGTGCGCGCTAGTGCGATGTGACTTACGAAGACAATCCCACGTAACATTTGCGAAGGAGTATATAAGCAAGAGGAAGTTCATTCCGTTTATCACGTGATTCAGCGATGGAATAAGAAACTGCGACACTGAGGTAACAAAACAGTTATGATTCAGACATCATATGAAGGATTTTACCCGAGGCCGAAATATCTTCAAGCACAAAGAAGACCTGGTAGTGACCAATGTTGATAGAGACTTTTAGGTAACCCATAGCATAGTTTCGCGGCTTGGCTGAGCGCTCAGGGGACAAGAAACATCTACCAGATGTTTTTTCTGGAAGTAGGTCATACCGTACGTATTAGTGAGATGAAGCGGCCTGTCCGTAATGTCAAAACGGAGTCGAACAAGTAATGTGGGCTACTTCACAAATCGTCTGCAAGCAAGCACAGGTGTGCTAATTTCCCGCCTAATGGTACGAAGACCTTTAAGTGAAGCTAGATCATATGTACTGAAACTCATACAGTGTCTAAACTTTTCCAGGGGCATCGCCCACTCCGTCATCAATGGTTAAATTCCCACATTGGATGGTTTTCAGGTCAATGGGCCAAAGAATGTTCACAGAAGAAAGCTGCTTCAATCTTTCGTCGGATTAGAAGCGCAAGGATCTGGTGGAAACATGGAACTGGTTATAATGTGCGAAACATCATTGCCGCCCCGGTGGCGCAGTGGTCTAAGCGATGGCTTCTGATCGGGCGGTCACGTTTACTTGTGCTCCTGCACTTTGAGTGATATTAGTTGTTTTTGGGAGTTTCCTGTTAGGTATTTTATGTTATTTCGTTTTGTGAATGTTGTATGCTTAAGTTGAACCTACAAATTCGTTGGGACAGCCTTTATTTTTTATTTTTGGTGTATTTTCCACCGACGTGGGTGACTAGGTCAGTTACTCACTTCAGTGTTACAAGGTTACTCAAGGAGAGTACCTATGCCTTCAAGCATACTGTTGAAGGTGGGTTCCTTTGTTTTTAGTGTTGCAAGCCGCAACACTAGGTTTTAGTTTAAGTTCTGTGTTAGTAGTCAAGATGATTACGACCTCAGCGTCTAAGTCGACGTCTGATGCTTCTGTGCCTATTCTACTCGAATCTTCTATATCAACGACCAGTGTGTCTGCTTCACAGGATATATCAGTAATGGATACCTCCACTGTGATCTGTCATTCTTCGGAAAGTGTGTTAAGTGTTGTGGAACAAATTGTGCATGAAGGGGTCGGAGCCGAGGGCCCACCCCACCCCCTCTCAGCACCTATGCGACTGCTGTCCGTCCTGCGAATGTGCCTTCTGCAGCTTCAATAGACTCTCAATATACGATTACACGTGTGGATAAAGTTTTACGACTGAAAGTTCCGGATGACTCTGCTCTAGGTAAGCGTTTCTCAGAAAATTTATCTTTCACTGTTTTTGTTCCTGCCCTAAAGGACACCCCAATCCCTCGGTACCTGGATGCAATTTCAATGGTTGTTTCCAGAAAATCCATCAAATCAGCCATCCGTTTTGGTGGGGGAATCGAAGTGCGCTTTACCCTAAAATCTGCTGTTGAAAAAATTCTTCAATGTGGTGTAGACATTGGTACTGTGCATCTGCAACCGACACCTTCTATTCAGCGCCCTGTTACCGTCACTCTGACACCCGTTCCCTCGGGACTTCCTGATGAACTATTAGTAGATGCGCTTAGTTCCATCGGCAGAGTAGTAGGTACAACAAAATTTCTTTCTGCTGCAGGCTTAAACACCCCCTATGCCTATGTGCAAGGAGGACGTCGTCAGTATAGGGTGATTTTCCCTACGGAACAGGCTCTGAAGGACAGGCCTACCTCCGTTGAGGTTATTACAGACTCAAGAAAATACACGTTTGACTTATTTGCAGGAATGCAGTGCTTTTATTGTAAAGGGGAAGGGCATCGGGTGACCTCGTGTCCTCACAGAAATGTGCAGAATAATTCTACTTCAAATCCTGGAGCCGTTGAGTCATCATTCTGTTCTGAGCCGTCAGTTGCCCAGACACCAAACCTGGAATCAGTAGATGATGCTATGTTGAGTACAGACAGCACATTTCAGAGTCTTATTATTCATAACTCTGCAGTTCAGCAATCCCCTTCTGTGGAAGTACCTGATAGTGGTTATCAATTAGAAGATTACCCTGCCTTGCCACCGTCGGGGGGAACACGAGTTTCTACAACTACGTGTAAGAGACCTTTGACCCCGACATCTCCTAAGAAAAAGAGAGGTCGACCACAAACCAGGTCCAGCTCGAAAGCGACACGTTCTGGTGGACCCTCTCAGTCGCCGAGTCTTGAACGAAGCAACTCTTCCTCTTCAACCCTAAAACAGCCTGAAACCAGTGTGAGCTATCAGGAGGTTGAAATGGAAATACATGATAATCTGAGTGACACCACGTCGACACATTCTGATATTGAACCATATCCAGAGTGTGCGGAAGACTTTGATAGATATCTTAAAGATATAGAAGTGCCAGTTACGCCATTATCTTACTTCGAACTAGTTTCTCTGTATGCGGTTCCTAAGAGAACTAGCATCATGAAAATTCCTTGCATTCAGAAAAATCTGTCTAGAGTGCCGGAATTGGTTTCACAGTTATCTTTTTTACATGAACTGTTCCACAAGCACTCGACCACCACACCACAAGTGCACTTATTTTGTCGACGTATTCGTTATTTATTAACAATGCTTGATAAACGAGTTGAGGGGGTTTTGCAGCCACCAAAATGAACTCTAAGGTACTATTTGTTTCTTTTAACTGCAGAGGTTTAGCGGCGTCAGCAGCAAATGCATTGGTTTTTGAAGATGTCCGACCTTTAAAAGCGGATGTTCTAATGTTGCAAGAGACTAACTGTTCGGCAGGAATCAATTTTGCTCGCTGGCGCCGCTGGCCTTATGTTTTTTATCATAATTACCGGACACATGTTGGTTCCGGAACTGCAATAGCATTTCATTCCCGATTTCACTCTATATTACAGAATATTGTCGAGTCCCAGAGCCTCCTGGGAGTTTTTCAATGTATTTCGTTTTGCCTTCAGTCCAGTCGAATTCATCTATTAAATATTCATGTACCTCAAAATAATAATGAAGCTACTGATCTCCTGGTTCATGTTGCTGCCGTTCTTGCGAATATTCCTCCCTCAGACCTTATTCTTTTTGCTGGTGATTTTAATTGTACACTTCAACCTTACGTTGATAGAGATAATTCACATGAAAGCCGTCATTCTTTAGTTTCTCAGCTCTCTCAGATTGTCTTCAACTTTGACCTCCAAGATGACTTCAGATATCTACACCCAACTGAACGAGAGTTTTCTTGGTTCCCCCTATTCATTTAAATTGTGCTGCAGCCAGACTTGATCGATTTTATGTCTCCCGTTTTATTCGTCCGTCTATTATTTCAGTCAATCACGCACCCTCTGTTTCTTCAGACCATAAGCCAGTTATTCTTTCCCTCTGTTTTCAGTCTATTGGTATTCCACGGCCGAGTGTTTGGTCTTTAGATGATTCGTGTCTTCAAGATCCTGATTTTAATACTGAAGTTGTTCTTATTATCACTCAAGCTGTTACTCAATTGTCTTTTGTTTCCGACCCAGCGGCTCTGTGGATCTCGACAAAACAATCTATTGTAGCTTTTGCGAAGAAATATTCTTTTACTATCAGAACCCGGCGTAATATGACTGTGGACAGTCTCCGGCGTGCGCTTCAGCGAATCCCACGAACCTCATCGGATTATGATCTCCTTGAAACGAAATTACGAGAATGTCTTCAAGCCTCTGTTTCAAATGTACTGACCCGTCTGAAATACTCATTTCTCAGATTCGAAGAAGATCCTTTTCGCAGTCTCCGTTCCCTCGAGGTACGAAGAAAAAAATAATACCATTGTACAACTCACCCTCTCTAATGGCTCAGTAACTACTGACCCATATGTTATATGTAATCAAACTCATGCGTATTATATATAGCCAACGTTTTCAACGTACATTAACACAACCAGCCTCTTCTGCACCACTTTTGCAAGACCTTCCGCAAGTTCCTGAATGCTATGTGTCCTCTCTAAATGCTCAGATCACCCCTCAAGAAATCCGCAATTCGATTTACAATTTAAATGATCGTTCCTCACCTGGAGAGGATGGGCTTTCCTTAAAATTCTACAAAACATTCCTTCCTTAACTCATGCCACTTCTCCTCAGTTGTTATACTTTCCTTTTTTCGTCTTCAAGTTCTTCTTCCCATGCTTTCAGCTTTGCTCTGCTTCGCCTTATTTCTAAATCTGGGTATCTTGGTATTTTATCTAACTGGCGACACATCTCAATACTTAATACCGACTATAACATCTTTGCTAAACTACTCGCACTCCGTCTGAATCCTGTTCTATCCTATTTAATTCATCCTGACCAAACTTACACTGTTCCCACCCGCTCTATCGCTTCTAATATTACCACGATCCGTGATCTTAACACTCTCGCATCCCAGCTAGCAGAACCCCTTGCTATTTTTAATATTGATCAACGACAGGCTTTTGATTCCATTAACCATACTTATATCTTTACTGTCCTTCAACGCTTTGGATTCCCTCCCTTCTTCTGCCAGGCTCTTTCTAATCTGTATTCAAACTCTTTTTTTCGGGTTCGTACTTCGACTTTTATTACTTCTGCTATCCCTTATTCTAACGGTATCCGGCAGGGCTGTCCCCTGTCGGGTCAACTTTTTGCACTCTGTTTTGAACCTCTTCTAATCTGTCTCCGTTTCCGACTTCTTTCTTCTGTCCCCCGTGGAGTTGTGTGCACCCGGCACCATCATACTGTCTTGACTGCATATGCCGATGACTTGACGTTATTTTTACGAACAGAATCTTCGTTTGGAATCTTATTATCAACATATAACGAATATGCCGTAATTTCTGGATCAGCCTTAAACACTGAAAAATGCTCAGGTTTATGGACGGGAGCGTGGGCGACCCGTGGTGACCGTCCGTGGGGGGCCCGATGGTCTTCAAGCGTAGTCAAATTTCTTGGTGTGCACTTCGGAAAACCGGAGGCGGTTGCTGCTGCAGCATGGAACCCCCTCGTTCATCGAATTAATCGAAGACTTGCGCCTCTCCGTCAGCTCAAACCCTTTCTTTCATTTTTTAGTCGGGCAATGCTACTAAATGTGTTTGTGCAACCGAAATTGTTTCACAGCTGGATTGCTCACCTTCCGCCACCTTTCTTGCTGAATCATCTGCAGAGAACTTTTGTGGACTTCATTTGGAATATTATTCATTGGGTGCATCGCTCCACGCTTTCTCTTCCGATTTCCTATGGTGGCCTCTCTCTTGCTGATATCACTCGAAAATTTCAAGCCTTTCATCTTCATAACTTTCTTAAGATTTTTTCAACGCCTCTTTCTTCAACGCAAACCATTATCGATACTCTGTTCTTCCCCCGGAGTCCCCACCTTACAGTTCAAACTTTTCTGCGAATGGACCTGTTCCCATTCATTCCCAATCATTTCCCTGACACTTACAAGTCTGCACTTACCCTTTGGCGCTCCCTGAACCCTGTCCGACTCCCCCTTCCACTACTAATGACCTCCTTGCAGAACCCCTCTTCTTCTCCTCTGCTATCTACTCTTCTACCTCTTCGTACCTTCACTACTCCTCATGGTTTGTCAGTGGAGTTGTGAAGGTCTCTCAACTCGTTGACATTGATCTCCGTTGGAAACCTCTTTCTCGCATTTCTCCCTTGTTTGCAGATACCCCTGTTCATCGTGCTCAACTTCGGCATATCCAGATTTGCATTCAGAGACTCTACCCACAACTTGCCAATCAGAATGGACTTATTCAGAACTCATCAGCCTCACTCAGTCTCCCGTTCATTATTTATCTAGATGACCAGCCGTTTCTTTCACATCAAGTATCTGCTAAACTCATCTATAGGCATTTCATTACATATTTTACCGATCCAATGCCGATTCCCTCCGTGCCAGAAGCAGAAGTACCAGCAACATGGAGTGATCCACTAACAGCCTTGGCTACTCCAAAGGCAAGGGATATCCATTGGTTACATCTACATAGTCGCTTATTAACCCCACGCACCCTTCATCGTTTTCGGCATCTTACATCGTCACTGTGTTATTTTTGCAATACAGAGGGAGATGTATTTCACTCTTACTCGATGTGCTTGTTTTTACAGCCTTTGTTTTCATTGATGTTTCTTTTGCTTCAGAATGTTTGTGCTTCTTTACATACCATGTTTCATTATAATGTTCTTCGCTCACATCACCCATCTGCTTCATCACACAATTCTGTATGCATTTTTCTCATATTGCAAGCAAAATATACAATTTATCAGTACTATCATATTAGTGTCGATTGTCCTACCCTTAGACGTTACAACGTGGCAAGACGTTTTCTTTGTCGCAGATACCGTCAGTCTGTGACTGCGATATTGCAGGTCGAGTATGATACTGCAAAGACGAGTAACAGTCTTGACTGTTTTCATGCTAAGTGGTCCCCAAGTCATATCTGGTTTAATACGAATAATGATATTGTAACACTAACTGTGTAACGTCCTCGACATTTTGTTGTGGTCAGATCTCTGTCTTCGTATTGTACTGGAGCGTTTTTTGGTTTTTTTTGCACTATGTTGTGAGTATTTTTGTATATTTACGTAGGTTAGTTGCCCGACGAAGTGTTCGGCATAACCTCTTTTTCCATAAATTACTGTTGGGTAATTTGTCGTTTTATTTGACTACCTAGTTACGTTTCTCTGTTCAATTTCATAAAGTTAGTGTCTCATGAATTGTTCTGCTTCATTGAGTGTAACGTGAGAGTATTTTATGTTATTACGTTGTACCGTCATGTGCTGTTACGGTTTTTCCTAATCATTCGCGTTTATAACTGAATTTTGTATTTATTGTTGGGGAAAATTGAATGCTTGATATTGCTTGCACTGTCTAGCGATAACATAATGGTCTTTTTTTCTGCATTATCGAACCCATAGTGGTTAATAAGAATTTTATTATGTCTGAAGTTTTTTTCAGTTGTAATATTTGTCTTTGCAAGCCTATTGTTAGAGTGACAGACTAATTTAGCTATTTAGTTTTTGTCTAGCAATAAGTACTTTCTCTGTATGAAAATGACGGTTTCTTTAAGATAATGTAATGCTCATTTGTTGTAATATCATGCAGTTTTCTGTACTTTTAATTTACGATTCTTCCCTTTGAATTTAGCAACATTTGCAATATATCCTGTACATTGAATTTTTGTATTTATCACATCTGAATGATGAGTCCTTTTTGTTTGTTTGTTGCATCTAATGTTACGAGATTTTTACTCATCTACTTTTTCCGCAACTTGTTGATGAAAAACGTCTGTGTTTATAGATCGAGAAGTAGATGATTTTTGTTTTGAAGTGAAACTGATTCGTATGTATAATGTTTCTTTGTTGCGAATTATGTTGCTCATAGTCTCACTTAGCGATATTTTTCTTTTATGGAATATTGAGGTACTTACAGACAGACAGAAGAACCTATTTTTGTATTAGAAGCAGCGTACCCGCGTTAAGCAGGGTTTTTTTTAGAGTTAAGGTTTACGCTTATTTTGTTTCATGATTCTTAATGAATTAATATGTCTGTCGTAAAAAATAGTTTTACAGCCTGGCAGAAAAAAATCAGTATATCATGTTGTTAGTGGTAGCGTACATGTTACGAGCAAGGTTTTTTTTCTGGCTTAATGTTTTTTTTCATGAATGACATGCTGAAATATTTTTAACTTTGTGCGGCCTTTGACAATGTTCAGTTTTACAGATTTTGTATTTTGTTTAATTTTAATGTTCATTATTGTGAATTACCTGATGCTTTCTTTTTTTTTTTTGGCTTTTTGTGGTAGACGGAGAATGTTAAATTGATCTCGTTTCTGTTTTCTGTCATTGTAATTTCGCAATACTGTATGTTTGTTGAGTCTTTTTGTCTTCCGTGTAAAATATGCCAAAATGGCAACAACTGTTCCCGGTGAACTTACTGTAAATATTGTTTATATGGTTTTATGGCAATAAAGATATTTTGAAGTTCTGATCATTCGTCTGGAAGGGGTCCGGGTTTGAATCCCGGTGAGGCAATGATGTTGTGTTTGTCTTACGGCACTGGATCTCTCTCTTCCCTGGAACCAGTGGCCCTAAATTAGGGACGGTCGACTGCTTATAGCCCATTGAGTGGCTCAAGGTGGTCGTTAAACCTCCAATCAAAAGAAAAAAACATCGTTGAATATGGCCGATATGACGGCCGCGGCGTTACACTGTCGCCCGGTATCATGGTCAATGGATGTACCAAACTACAGGTGATATAACAAGGGTCAATCATTGGACAGCTGCATGGCAGTAAAATGATCTTTACTCACGTTCTTCTGTTAGGCTGTGCTGTGGTAGCCGTATTAATTTTTATAGGTCATAATGCCCGTCCTGACCAGGGAGCTACTGCGGATCAGTGGTGAAGCGTCAATGGAAGCAAAAGAAGCACTGCTTCCCTTTGGTTCACGCGCTTTCTTTTGCGTCTATTAAAAATATGTAGCATTAAAGTAAAATAAAAATATCACACCAACATAACGCAGCCGGCATTTTTTTCAGTATCTTTATTTTTTAAGAAAGCAAATTCATATTTGTATTTTTACGAAAACAAGAACACATGTCTCGTACGTTAGTTAGTTGGAAGCAACGCAGACAATGCATCCATCTGAACCTCGGTAACACGGCATGCCCACCCGCAGAATAGCTAGCCACAGCCAGTAATGCATAAAGCGTAGGGAAGCATTCTACCAAACGCTTCCACGGCGCCGAAGACAGAACCACACAAGAGAGTTTCAAGGATAAAGCCACTAACTTGATTCCAAACATTCAGTCCGACTCCGCACTCAGAGGAATCCCGTAACAATAGTCTGAAGTTGCAATTTGTCAAAAGTTTTCTGTGTTAGCGTAATTAGTTCATTCAGTTCCATTACTGGCTTATGGTTTGAACTTTCAGTAATTTTATGTCGCACGTTCTTTAGCGGTGGCATGCCATTATTTCAGGAATATAAAAGTAAGCGTTACTTTTATTAGTGTAGCTATTTGTTTCTGTGACTCTTCTGAGGAATGAAAGCGCTGTGGAAGCAATGGACTCTGGCACATCTACAGTACACGGCCACGTGAACTCCCAAAACTCCGAAGACTGCATTCTAGAAAAAAAATACTTTCTCTGTCTTTTGGATCATTTTCATAATCATATAAAACCACATTTATGAATTAAAAAAAATATCTATAAAAATCATATAAAATCACATTTATATAAATGTGATTTTATATGATAATTTATCATCATTGTCAACCATTATCAATCCACTGCTGGACGAAGGTCTCCCCAAGTTTCCTCCACAACGGTCTGTCTTGTGCCAGTCTCCTCCATGTCACTCCCGCATATTTACGAATTTCATCCACCCATCTCCCATGTGGTCTTTTTCTGGGTCTT
This sequence comes from Macrothele yani, assembly GCA_039090855.1. NCBI lineage: Eukaryota > Metazoa > Arthropoda > Arachnida > Araneae > Macrothelidae > Macrothele > Macrothele yani. Next base: position 100,386,713 of record CM077011.1, read on the forward strand.
TTCCTGTCCCTTGGAATCCAATCTAAAATTTCGGCTGTCCATCTATGGTCTGTCCTTCTGGCAGTATGTCCAGCCCATTGCCATTTCAGGGATTTAACTCTGATCATGATGTCTTCCACTCTCGTCATTTTTCGGATCCACGAGTTCCTCTTCTTATCTCTCATGGTTATACCAAGCATGCACCTCTCCATGCTTCTTTGAGTTGTCTGCAGCCTTTGTATGTCTCTTTTAGTTAAGGTCCACGTCTCTGCACCATACGTAAGCACTGGAAGGATGCATTGATCAAACACTTTTCTTTTAAGACATAATGGCATATTGCTCTTGAAAATTATGCTGTTTCTTCCAAAAGCTCTCCAGGCAAGTTTTGTACGCCGATTAATTTCTTCATCAATGTGACCCTCACTTGATATCTGCTGTCCAAGATAAACATACGTATCTGTTATCTCCAGTTTTTCTCCATCAATCGATAAATCTTCATTTCTTGTAAAAGCATTGAACATCACTTTTGTCTTCTGAAAGTTCATTTTTAATCCCACTTCTTTACTCTTGTCAGCAAGTTCCTGGATCATACTCTGCAGCTCTGATGGGGTAGTTGCAAAAATGACTACGTCATCAGCAAAACGAAGGTGGGTTAGATAATCTCCATTAATCTTTATCCCTTTGTTTTCCCAGTTCAGTGATTGAAAGACATTTTCCAATGTGGCATTAAAGAGCTTCGGAGATATGGTGTCACCTTGTCTCACTCCCTTTCCAATTTTTATGTGTGTTGTATTTTCAAACAGCCGAATCTTTGCACTTGCATTTTCATAGATGTTATTAATAATATTAATGTATGCATCTTCAATACCGCAGGATTTCAGAGCCGTGGTAACTGCTGATGGTTTCACCGAATCAAAGGCTTTTTCATAATCGATAAAAGCCATGCACAATGGAAGTTCATATTCCCTCGCTCTTTCAATTAGTTCTCTCAGTACATGGATATGATCTATTGTGCTGTAGCCACTCCTGAATCCAGCTTGTTCTCTCGGTTGAGCCATGTCCAGTGTTACCTTCAAGCGGTGTGAAAGAACTTTAGTGAAGATTTTATAAACCACTGATAGGAGGCTGATAGGTCTGTAGTTCCTGAGATCCTCAATGTCACCTTTTTTATGTAGCAGGATCATTGTAGCATTGTTCCAATCCTCAGGGATCTTCCCTTCATTAAGGCATCGAGTGAAAATTTGGGCGAGTACTGTTTCAATTTCTCCACTTGCTTCTTGTATGATGTCTATAGTAATTCCATCTTCTCCTGGAGCTTTCCCCCGCTTCATGTTCTTGATTGCATGAGCAACTTCTGCTGGGAGGACTGGAAGAACTCTGGTACCTTTCATGATGTCTGGAGTACATGTATCATCCCTTTCATATAATTTGGAGTAGAAATCTTTCACTCTTGTCAAAATTTCGCCTCTATTTCTTGTTATAGAACCATCTTCTTTTCTCAGAGCCATAATCTGTTTTCTTCCTTTACTGAGATGTCCCTTTGCTATCTTTAGGCTTTGGTTGTTTTCAATTGCTTTCCTCACTAGCTCACAGTTGAATTTCCTGACGTCTTCAGTGATACTTTTTCGTGCTGTCTTGCATAGCTCTATATATTCCACTTTGGAAGTCACATCTTCTTTAGTTGTCCTCATCTCTCTTCTTTTTGCATCAACATTTTCGTTTTTCCTGATAATTTGTTTACATGCAACTTGTTCTTAGACCCAGCTAATTTTGTTGCTGTTTCCATAAGAGCTTTGGTTACTTTTCTGTTAACTTCCGAAATATCCACTTCTTCCGATGTTAGGCCTTCTAAAGCAGAGAATCTGTTCTTCAGTTCCAATTTGAAAGTATTATGGTGTTTTTTAAGGTTGGTTATGTCAATACATTTTGTTTGTCTTATGAGCTTGCCACGTTCCAGTTTAGTGTTGAGGTGCATCTTACATCTCACCAATCTATGGTCACTACCTGTGTTGAACTTGTTTAGCACACTGCAGTCTTCGATGACGAATTTTTTGTTACACATAATAAAATCAATTTCACTTGTCCTCCCAATTGGATGTCTCCATGTCCATTTCCTGTGTGGCTTTTTCTTGAAAAAGGAATTCAAGATGAAAAATCCTTCTGCCTCTGCAAACTCAACGAGAGTATTTCCACGCTGGTTTCTGTTGCCGTGACCGAATTTACCTACTGAAGTTTCATTCTGTTGCCGATGCCCTATTTTTGCATTGAAATCTCCCATAATTATCTTCAAGTGCTGCTTACCTTTATTATTTAGATGACGAATTTCCTCATAAAATTCTTCAATTTCTTCTTCAGGATGACTTGTGGTGGGTGCATAAGTTTGAATAATCTGAGCTTGGTATCTTCTCGATAGTTGGATAACGAGTCGTGCAGCTCTGTCAGAGGAACTTTCAACTTCTACCACTTTATCCTTCAGTTTCTTGTTTATTATAAATCCAACACCACTAGTTCTGCCAGTATCTGTCCCACGATAATAGAAGAGATGTCCACTTTTCAGTTCAATGAGATCTTCTCCTTTTCTCCTTACCTCACTTAGCCCGACGATGTCCCACTTGATCCTTTGTAGTTCCTCTTCCAATTCAAGAAGCCTTGAATCAGAAGATAGGGAGCGTCCGTTGTAGGTAGCCAAGGTCAGCATCAAATGGCAGCCTAGTCCGGTCCTCCGGGGATTCTTAGCACCCTCTGCCTTCATGTCGCACTGGCCGCTGCCTTGGCCAGGTACATTCCAGCTGCCGGAGACTGAGGGCCAAGATTTAAGTTGTAGAGTCATTTTGGAGGTGTTTGGCCATAACTCACCACGCTGGCCAAGCGGGTTGGTGAGTGTGGGATAGCATTTCCTCTGATCCCGATGGTATAGTTATACCGCTATTTGCGGTCGTCAGAGCCCCTTTAGTGGGAACAGGATGCACCACGAGAAGGCGGGGTTGACATTTGTCAAGGAGAGGCTGTGATGTTACGCATCACCTGACCTTACATGATAATTTATATGTGATTTTATATATAAATGATATAAAATCACATTTATAATTTAAAAAAATGATCTCGCTCTCCCTCTCTCTAACAGCCCGAACCGCAGTAAATATTCTACATCCCGAGCCCGATTCGGGACCGGGCTCTGCTTCGGGCTGTCCGGCGCGGGCTCGGCCCTTCTCGGGTTCGATAAAAGCAACCCCCAATTCTTTTCGTTGTGTGGGTAGACAAGTTTTTTTCCCTTTCAACATTTTAACTGAACATTTTGTTTATAAATCTTTGCATTTGAACTTCTACATAGACATTTCTTTTTGGTGGTACAGCGCATGGTCGCGTTTGGGTGGGGGGCGGGGAGAGTCTTGCGATGCTTTCTGCCATAATTAAATTCAGCAAGTGACCCTTAGCATGTAAACTAAGGGTCACTTGCTGATTTTAATTATTATAAATTTTCATTCATATCTCTTTTACCATCTATTTATGGCATATTAACTGCATTGCTTCCCTTACTTACAAAGTCACGCTTCGCCACTGCTGTGGATATAGTATTCGCTAGTGAAGATGTCCGTCAGTGGTGTGGCCAGCATTCCTGTGAACTCAGTGAAACTGAAATTGCATGAACGCTATGGGAAAACCTGATGCTCGTATTAATCCTCCACTAGAATTTATTCCAACCCTTATCAGAGCTGTCCAGCAGGAGTGGTGTAATTTATCCCAAGATGTCCTAAACCATTTAATGCTACACGACAGACCGGTGTCAAATGTGCATTATGGTTCGTGGTAGACATATCTCTTACTGAGGATTTCGGTCTGTAGTCTGTTAATGCAGTGCTGGAGGAAGAGATCCACTGGAGGACACAAGAGAATTTATCTCCTTCGTAATATTTTGCTCTATTTACATCTCTATTGTATGTTGCGTTTATGATTCCTGATGCCATGCGTTTTATTTTACAGTTGTTATTACTATCGATACCACTTGCAGCTATAAAATCGAATTTTCCGATTTTCACTAGTTGAAATGTACCTCTTGCTCACGTTTCGGGAAGCACCGTACGTAACTCATTTCAGATATTCCTCGTAATAATCATATAGCCCGGAGCTCCCAAAAATCTCAGAATGCTGCATTGTTTGGTACGATACACCGAGTCAAAAACCTTGCTGTAGTCAATGAAGCAGATGTAAACATCCTGGAATTTCCTTTCTGTCTTTATTAATATTAATGACAACTTGAAGCTTCGTTCCTCGGTCTCTTTACAGAAAGCTTGTTCCATGGGCAGTTTTCTTCCCAATATTCTCCGCAATACAATTCGGAACATGCGAATGTTCGTCAACTTCTTTTACTAGCGTCATTACTAACTCTGCTTTCAATAGAGGAAATATACAGCGATGTTTCAAATAAAAGTTTTAATAGTTGAAGATAAGATTAATTGCAACTCTCTTAGTGAAAGGCAAATTTGACCTTCACGCTGAACCGACGTTAAAACTTCATCTATATTGATTTCATTGGTGCAAAAATGGCTCATAAAAGTGAGTAAAATAAGCAAAAGGATCGATAACGATCAAAGTTGAATAACCTGCATTTGCAGGTGACACAGATGAAAGCATCGACGTTGCAGTCGGATAGTGAGGTTGGACGGGTGTGGCGGTGGCCAGGCATGAGCTACTGACTGTTCAGAGACAACTGATGATGACACTAGTTAAAGTTTCGAAATGCATTTGGTAACTAGGGAGGAATGGGGCAGTGTTTCTTTCCGAGCTTTTAGCATATATCGCGTCTTTTTAGAACCTACGAATTTTAATATAATTTCACTTCTGTTGAATACTTCATTTTTATTCAACGTTTATCGTTTTCGTTCCGTTTTCTCTTTATGTAGTTCTGCGCACCATTTACACCAACGAAATCAAAATGGATGAAGTTTTATCATGCTTTCAGAATAGAGGTCAAATTTGCCTTTTACCAGGCGAGTTGCAATTTTAATCGTATCTTCAACTTTTTAAACTTTTATTTTCAACATCGTTGTAGTCCGTCCGTTGAATGCAGATTTATCTCTGACGCGAGTAACAGCAGTGGACGAATATTTTCGTGTTCTGAATTGTATTTTGTTTAATGCAACCGCATACATCGATCGCTATTTCATGCTAGGGGGTCTTGTTATGGATCGGAAAGGTCATTATAATTATAAGACTTTTACTAGCTTAAGGAATCACTGCAGTTCCCCATGTTGTCTTGCATCTCCTTTCTCAAGAATAGGTAAAAACATTATCGATTCCACCTGATGGACACATAATCAAATTCTTAATTTGTAAACAAAGAGAAGTTAGGAGCAATTAGCTTCCCTCTTGATCGTCTTAAGTAATTCAATGCATCTTCTCCTGTTACTTTGTTATTTTAAATAACTTCGAATTGCTATCGTACATTGCATTCTGTTGGCAATGAATCCGAAAAAATATTCTCCCACAAATATATCCGTTTTCCTATAAACGTTTTAAACAGAGAGTCTCCCAATCTGTTTTCGACCTTATTGGCCTTCACGGCAACACTTATCTTTTCATAATTTATAATTCCAAACTTTCCAGTAATTTATCTTATCTCTAGAAGAAGTTATTTCATTTTTCCAATCTTCTTAAGGTCCTCCATTTGCTGATTTTCTTCGCGAGACACCTTCCTTTGCGCTTTCGTGCCTCACGTTAGAAACTGCACTGAATTGCGGAGTCTCTTGTTTATTTTCCAAAGCTTTCATCCTTTTCCTTTCAGTAGCAAATCCAATAGATTCCACAGAGAGGCACTTGGTTCTTTTCCGCATAGTGCGTTTTGACAAAACGTATCTGCTTCAATTACGTCTCTGATCTCATAACAGTGTCCTGCAGTTTCTCATACGCTGAGATTCAGCTCATTTTGACCTTTGCTTACATTGAACAGTATGTTACATGAATCACGTATACATTGGTGTGCAAAATTAAAGGAAAGTAGAGAAAATTGTACTAAACACGCAGTGTATGGACGGAAATGCAATGAAAGCGGACGAATATGCAAATATAGTGATACCGAAAGAAGCATCGTGTGTGCGTGAGTCTCTTTTAGCACAGAATATGCAAATCACGACAGCGTTATAAATGTGGTGCATGGACTTACTGTTTAATGGGCTGCACAGTATTGCTGGGATAGATCGAGTTGAAAATGCCTTGAAGACAGCATAAAGGCAATTCACAGTGGTGGAGAGGGATCAATAGGACGGAAGCAATTTAATCCCAGTAGAAGGTGCCCTTATCGTTAAATATACCACAAAACGTCATCTGAAGACTTTGGTAATGGTTTCTTAAGAGAGATTCGTCATCGACAAGAACACGGCAGTTCCAGATATGCCACTTCTGCAGAAGACTCTAATATGGCTCTAATATGAAGAAAACGTGAGCAAATAGCAGGTTGGCTCAAATCTAGCAGAGGCTACTGGCACGAGAATATCTGGATTTACAGTTTAGAGTTGGTTGCATTAGAAGGGCCTCTATGGGAGAAGACTTATGGTTTGCGCCCCCGTAACTTCCTTCAGCATGGGATTCCAACATTGTTGTGGAGTCCGAACAACTGGGCACATATGCTTTTCACCTGTATGTCGCGATACAGTTTAAATATTGATTTCCGATGTACTATCATTTGGCGAGAAAAAGGAACTCCCGGGAGACTCTTAAATATCCACGAAAGGTCCGGTTTTCATGGTGGTAGTTTTTCTTGTCAGGGGAGGAATCATTACACACAGTCACACCACACTGCATATCTTTGAGAGTGGCTCGGGAACCTGCCGGATATACAGAAATGAGATTCTGGACTCCTATGTTCGGCTGTTTCGGAGTGCCGTTGGCGCAAATTTCTTCCTGGAACATGATAACTCCAGACAACATCGAGCTCAACTAGTGCATGAGTATCTGGAAACAGGTGATATAGAAGATATCTCTGGAACGGAATGACCAGCACATTCGCCGGACATGAATTCTTTGGAGTACGACTGTGATGCCCTGAGAAGGCGAGTAGTAGAAACTCATTCCCCACCTTGGAATCTCGAGAAACTTCGAGCAGCCTTTTTAGATGAGTGGCGGTTAAGTTTACTAGCTTTAAGTGAGTCTCATTAACAGCGTGGATTTTTTTTCCGAGCGATATATGCCTGTCAGAGGCAATTATTCACTTTACTGACTTTTGGGGTACAACGACAATAGAGAACTATCCCAAGCGCATGTTTCCTGTTTACGATTTAATTTCAAAATTCTGCAATGTGCAAATCTTGCATATGTCTCCATTAAAGTTCGTGTCAAATTTTATTGCATTTCCTTCCAGCCATTGCGAGCACTGTCGGATTTCATAGATTGTCCTTTAATTTTGCACACTAGCTTATTATACTTCACCCGATTGTTCATCCTACGGATTTAATAGGATAAATTAAACTTTCATACCAAGATTAACGCTGTGTTATCGACAGATTAAGTTAATATAAATAAAATTTAATGGTTGAATTTATTTAAATCTGCTTAAATAAACATATTTACTTTAACATGTGCTTAATTGCCAGTTTGAGTCTATTTGGTACGGTTCTGATCTGATGTCCTGCTTTCGATAAAGAGAAAGCCATGGTTGTAGGATTTTTGTATTGTTTAAAATCACCTTGGAAAGAAAGATAAATATCTGAAAAACGCGCAAGCCGCGCATGTTGCAGTTTCAAACCCACAATATCCCAAAATTTCTCTATAATATACTTATTTTTTATGGATATGTTCTGATACGTTTTTTTTAAGTTTGTTAAAATTTCCGAAAAAATGAATAAATATGTATTTTCTCCATAAAGAATGCTAGTTGATAGCATGCACACACAACACAACTATCAGTGTATGCATAATTATTATATCAAAAAGGGACACGCACCTATAACTAAAATATTCAATAGAAATAAAAGTATCCATTTGTTCACACGCGCTTACAGCCACTAACTGATATTACAGAGACATGAACCGTTTGACGTGAGATGCAAAGTCAATGATCTCAATATTAAACTTTGCTTCTGCCGCGCAGTCATATTTTAGATTATTCTTATTTAAAGGTTGAACCATGACAGGGCAATATGTTTTTACAATATTACTGAGATACAGAAAGTGATTCGAAAGTTTTGCGCCACCCCGGTGGCGCAGTGGTCTAAGTGATGGCTTCTGATCAATCGTCCGAGAGGGTCCGGGTTCGAATCCCGTGAGGATGCTAAGGGAAGGGAGAGAGACGGCTCTGTCTCTCTCCCTTCCCTTGAACCAGTGACCCTAATTTAGGGACGGGCGACTACTTATAGCCCATTGAGTTTCATACGGTGGTCGTTAAACCTCAAATAAAAAAAGAAGGTTTCGCAATATTTGCATTAACGCATGTACTGCGGCAGGTATGTCATGTGTTTAAACTAGTTAAAGTCGCGCACTGCAGTCAGTCGAAAGGGATGCAAAGTGGTATTCGTTGCTGTAAACAGCATTGTATGTCGTCGTTCTGTCTGCGGTTGGGACGATTAAAAGCTGAACAGCCACAACCGGCTAATTGGGGAACTTTTGCTTTAAGAGTTTGAACTCCGCTGCTCAAGCAGCACGAAACATTTGCCATGCGAAAGGGGAAGGTTCCGGGGATCACAGCACCGCAACAAGATGGTTCAAGAAATTTCGCTCAGGTGACAGACCTCGGGGTTCAGTCAAGGTCAGGTGAGCCGCGGAAAGTGGATTCGAAGGCCGTGCGCCAGGCCATTGAGGCAAGTCCGACAACCACCAATCGGAGATTATCAGGCGAGTTGGGCGTGCCACAGACCACCATATTTCGTCCCCTTGAGGACGAAGCAATGTCTACAGGAATTGCCGCTTTGTCTCTCACGAACTGGCACCAGCTGAAGCAAACCGGCCGAGTGGAAGTGTGCACGAAGCTTCTAGAAAACCCTCGCGATGTACGTTTCATCAAAAGAATTATTACGTGCGATGAAAAGTGGGACTATTTCTGTATTCCTAAAACACAACGGCAGTGGTTGAGCCCAAGCCAGCTTCCTGAACATGTTGGCAAACGTAAGCGGTTCGAGTACAAGGCTATGCTCTGTGTTTGGTGGAATTTCGAGGGGATAACCCATTACGAATTTGTTCCAGACAGGTCAGACCATCAACGCCAACCTCTACGCTGAACAGCTGGAGCCGATGTATGCCGTTTTGGAGAAGAAGTACCCGGCCCTAATGAACAGAAAGACAACGCTCGGGCTCATACCGCGCGAACGACCCGGGAAAACTCCAAGAACTTGAGGACATTGAACTGATGCCACACTTAGGGACCTTGTTCCGATCCATGGCCTACTTACTTCGCGTGCGGCACTTCAACAACCAGGAGGAGGTGGCAGCTGGGATGAAGGAGGTCTTCGCCTCGAAGGGCAAAAAACGGTACCGCAAAAAATGGTACCGAAGAACTGGCAGACAGATGGCTAAAAACGGAGCAACACGGTGGGTTATACTTTGAATGCTAGTCAGCTTTCGTCGTAAAGGTAGCTATGAAGACATAAAGTGATCCCTATATTGCAAAACATTCGACTCAGCCTCTGTATTTCTACTTATTTTGTCAACAGTGACAAAAATTACATTTAACCAGATAGATTTGCTTTTGGGACGACTATGCATCGTCTGGAGTAAATCAGAATTCTTTCTTCAACGCTTCAAAAAGGTGTGACGCTTCTTTCACAGATGGTCTGGAATTAGTGAGAATTTCCTCCTCCACAGAGAGTTATTTCAAGCATGGTTTGCGGCGGACCCGAAACCTGCGATTTCGTGCCCCTGTCTTTCTCATGTGGGGATATATGAGACGGACTACAGAAGTTACGCTCACATGAAGACGGCAAGTATCAGTGATAAGCGCGCGCCGGCGTAGATTAACTGGGAAAGCATTCGGCTCCGGAGCAGAAGGGTGTGATTGATAAGGGCTTGCCGGCAAAGTTTAACTGGGAAAGCATCCGCCACCGGTAAATTTGGCTTTTTCTGGGTGTGCGTTGTTGGGTACTGGACGAAATACTGTGATGTGACGTAACATGACGAAAGAAACTATTTTGTGATAGAAGTCAGGTGCTTTTTTTTTATTGTTTTCGAAAACCCTTCAAATCCGAATGTCTATCTGATTATGCCAATGACGAACAAAATCCTTTTCTTTGCGCAAGAGACCACACATCGCTTGTATCTCAAAACAACGCTGTCTTACATTGAAAAGAATGCGGTAAAGTTAGAAAAAAAGGGGGAAATACATCAAGGGATTTGGAAAAATTCAGTAAAGGATTTTCTTAGATCAATTATACGATTCCCATTACTGGCGAAAGCACTTTCTCATTTGGTGAAGAGGTCGTTTAGATAAAAGCTGAGCCGTAGCTCTGAAGTACAGAAAGCAGGGTGGGAGAGGTAGGGGCACAGAAAGAAGGAATTTTCTTTGGAAAAAAAGAACGGAGCTTACCTCGAAACACACTATCGTGGAGTTAGATAATTCTGAGAAGAAATGGTTTGATCTTCAATCTTAAATAAGCCTCAACTAAGTAAATGCACACTGCGAGGTTTCTTTCTCTTCAGAATCTTACTAACCTCTAACGGCTTTGATATTTTTCTAACGTAATAAGTGTTTACGAAGCCGTTGAGTTTAAATTTGTGTGATTTTAGGGTATACTAGAAATATTCGTCATTAAAGTCCACAGTCACGTGCTGTATCATATTATTTTCTACTCTTCCATAAGACTAAGTGTTAAAACACCTCATTATTTGTTGGCTGTGGATTTTTCACACTTGTTAAATAGAACATTTTTTTCTTTTAGTCGTACAAGAATCTTCAGATAACAAAAATTCTTGCTACCACTATGATGAAATTTTCCCCGAAACCCGAGCTTCCGCTGCAAGAACTTTATACAGTTTCGGTTTAATTACGATACATGAGAATTGAAGCAGAACACTCAAGCGTACATGACAACATTATGAAACTACTGAATGATTGTTTTCACGAAAAACATGCGCTGAAATAAAACGAAATTTAACTTCTGCGCAACAAAATTTCAGCAGAAAGTTAACAAGTAGAACGAAATTAACGCGTTAAGCGTCAAAGAAAGTATGGGCACAGTTCAAAGATTTTTCATGAAAAAAATAAAGAAAATTCGAACACAGCATTCACCAAATGAACAAGCAACTCAAAAATATTATAACACTTCAACCTGATCACTCTCTTTCACTTTTACCATGTCCATCCTATATTCAAAAGCAAGAAACGCGTTGGCACACGTTTCAGGTAGATGCTCTTTTCAGCACGGACAATGTCTTGTAAAAATTAGACTGTCGTCCTGCACACCTGGGGTTTTACGTTTGCGTGTGTGAAGGTTTAACAACCACCCTGAGCAGCTCGATTGGCTATAATCCACTGGTTCCATGGAAAGAGGAGAGCCAGTGCCATAATACATATTCAACATCCCCGGGAATCGAACCAGGTCCCATCTGGGACGAATGGTCTAAAGCCAGCGCTTAGACCACTGCGCCACCGGAGCCGCCCCTGGTACTTTGCGTTTCCGCACACATGAAGGAATCCATGGGTATTTAGTCCAGCAACCTTAGTGGTCACGGAAAGGGAACTTACATTTCCGAACAATCGCAAAGGTAAATCGCAATACAACTCCCCAGAGGGTCCTACACACGTTCGATTGGATTGAGATCAGGAGACGGCACTGGCATTTTCATCCGACGGATATCCTCACTAGCCAATACTTCATGTACAGCTCCCGTGCGGAGAGGACGGGCGTTATCTTCACAAAACTTAAATCTGAAGAACCATAGAATAGAAGGACCTGGCGACGAATCACATCACTATGGTACCGCTGCCCGTTGATTAACCCATGAGCTATCACCTGTAATTCGACAATTCCATGTACCATGGTAACGTCCCAAACTATGAAACCGCGACTTTTATGTGTCCCGTTAAACGACGTTCTTGGCATCATATGTAGCCCACATTCCCTCCAGAATTTCAACTTAAAGTACGACGAAAGGCTAAAATGTATTGGTCCGTGAATATTACCTTAGCCCACTGATCATCATGTGACATTCAATACTGAATGTCCCATGATGATCAGTGGGCTGTATGATGGTGATGGTGGGCTGTATGATGGTTAAGGTGGGCTGTATGATGCAGCAGTTTCGATAAACTGCTGGCTGGTTACACCCCAACGTGGCCGTGCACTGTATTGGCGGAATATAACTATTGGTTTCAGTTCCTGAATTTGTGGAACTTCCAGCATGGGAAGGTATACTCTGTAGTTTATGGAGTTCTCCCCATAAAGAAGAGAGCAAATATAACGGCGTAAGTAATGGCACCCTATCTTATGTGCAGTATCTATATAGTTTGACAGTTTTCAGACTATCACCCTGAGCTTACACTGAATAGCTGAAATACACTGCTGGACAATTGCTAAGGACGGATCATAAACGGCTATATAGCGCATAAAAAAGTAAGTGTGGTTGGATGCCAAGTGAAATAAAATAATGTCAGAATGACAGGACATTACAAGAAAGACAATTTATTGTGCTCTGAAATACAGAAGGCTTTGGAACGTGTTCAAGGGACAAACAGGCCATTTTGTGCAGAATACGTAAACGTGAAAAAATGCAATTACCGTCCGCAGGCGTTCCGGCATAAGATGTCATTACGGGATATGGCCACCATGGAGGGCGATGCAAGGTTCCACACGTCGTGTCATGCTTTGCAAAACATTATCAAGCAGCTGTTGAAGTAATTTATCCCATTCCTCTGTCAGTGCACTGATAAGGGTGTCCTTGTTTATTGGAGGGCATTGGCGATCAGCAAGACTCCTCCCCAAAGCATCCCACACATTTTCAATGGGATTCAGATCTGGAGAACGTGCTGGCCATACGAGGCTTTGAATATCCTCGCTCTCAAGACACTCCTGGACAGCGACTGTTCGATGACCTGTTGCGTTGTCGTCCATGAAAATGAATCTATCACCGACAGCACAACGGATCATGCGAACATGAGGTAGCAGAACATCATTAATGTATCGTTGGCCAGACATAGTCCCAGTTGGAAGCACATAGAGGGACGTACGGCCATTGATCATGATACCAGCCCATACCATGACACTACATGTCGGATATCGGTCCCTTTCCTGTATGTTTGCTGGACAATATGCAGTACCACTATCACGCCAGATCAGTTGGCGTCGACAATCAGACGATAGACTGTATCTACTCTCATCTGAGAAGAGGACAGCAGACCAGTCGTTATCAGTCCAATTACGATGTTGATGGCACCATTGCAAACGGGCGGTACGGTAACGTCTGGACAATGGGATGCACACAACAGGACGGCGGGCGTATAGTCCTCCTTCATGCAAACGTCTGGCGACAGTTTTTCGGGAGATCCGCTTGCCAGTAGCAGCCATAAACTGATTTGCTACTTCACTAGCTGTGCTGCGCCGGTATTTTTTTGTTGATAGCACTATGTACCGATCTTTTGCAGGGGTCGTACTGCGAACACGACCTCCCCCGTGACGTTTGCTACACTCTCCATTTGTTTGAAATGATTTCCAAACCCTTGAAACAACACTGTGGTTGACGTCGAACTCCCTGGCAACATCTGTCATTTTTCGCCCTTCTTCAATCTTGCCAATAATACGGCCACGCGTAAAATCATCTAGGTGATGTCGGGAAGACATACTGAAAATTGCAAGTTCGTCAGTTGATTCTTTCTCCTTCAACTTTGCGTTTGAACAACAACGGTCAATACGCGTCAAATCCTTTATATCTCTTATCAGCGCTATGACGTCACGAACAAGTTCTGCAATCCAAAATTTGCATACGCACAACACGTCTTACTGTATCCCGCACTTATGCTAATTTCCACATTTTCCTGCCTTCCATTTTATGGTTGCTATCGTTGCTATTGTCATTCGTCCTTAGCAATTGTCCGGCAGTGTATTATGAACAGCTGGCCTTTATGCAAATCGAAGAACCTGCAGGTAAACGATGGCGTGTATGAAAATCATGAAACGGTACAAATAACACCTGTTGCTAAGCTCTGTTATTCAGTGCTATTCTTATTCTTTGGATGAAAATACAGCATACTTGGGTGTGTTTGACAAAGCCCAAATTGTAATTAGCAAAAGACTGAGTAACAGCATTTCCGAAACGGCAATGCAAGGCTCGTGCGTGCTTACAGTCAACCGCGGCAACTAGCTTCAAAAATGTGGTCCGAGAAGGAACAAGAAAGATGACACCGAATTTTCGGGTGTAATAACCACGTCTTTTGAATCCGTTCTGACGCAAATTAAATTTATCAAAACAATTCAAAGTCAATGGAACCGGTATGGAAAACAATAGTATCTGACGGAAGAAAGAAGTTTTTCAATCGGGTCTTTAATCCCTCAGATATTGGAGTAAACGGAATTGTGAGCTTGCGAACTTTTAGAAACAGAGTTATCCCCTGGTGGGAAAATCATGCATTATTTTAGGAAGAAAGTATTCGCAAAATTTTTATCCATATGAGCGGTATCGGTCCAAGAAATTTTTTTGTCGAGTCTTCAGGAGCCCAGATTTTGCTTCAAATACATCAGAAGCAGCAATTAACACTTATGACCCCTGGTGGCCCAACTATTCTTTACAAAACATTAGAAATTATGTCAAAATATTTTCCATCAGGTCTTGTATGCGATACAGGAAGAATTTTTCAAATCGGAGTTTTAGGAGAATAAAACGCAATTTACCATTATGCGCCCTCGCTTAAAGTTTATAATTTACGTGAAAATTTTGAATTTATGGGGAAAACATTTCGCATCGGAAACACTATCCAACAAAGAAGGAATTTTTCAAATCGGACTTTTAGAAGTAGAGATATTGACAAAAATAAGATATACATCTACGTCCCCTGGCGTAGAAACCATGCATTATTTCAAGAAGAAAATGTTCCTAAAATGTTTGTCCACGTGAGCAGCATCGGTCAACACAGGACTTTCAATCGAGATGTTAGAAGCTCATATTTTGCTGCAAATACATCAGAAGCGGAAATTAAGACTTACGCCACCTGGTGGCCAAACCATCTTTTTACAAAAATTAGAAATTATGTGCAAACGATTTCCCATTAGGAGCTGTATCCGGTGCAGAATAATTTTTTTAAATCGGAGATTAAGAAGCAGAGAAATAGTGGGAAACGCAATTTACCTTTACGCCCCTAGCGGAAAGTCTATGAATTACTTGAAAATTTTGAATTTATAGGAAAAACATGTAGCACTAGAAACACTATCCAACAAAGAAGAAATTTTTTTAAATCGGACTCCTAGAAGTCGAGATATTGACAAAAATAAGATATACATCTACGCCCCTGGCGCAAAAACGATGCACTATTTTAAGAAGAAAATGTTTCGAAAAGGTTTGTCGACACGAGTAGTATCGGTTTACAAATGACGTTTTTTTCAATCGAGAATTTAGAAGCTCATATTTTGCTGCAAGTACATCAGACGCGGAAATTAAGATTTACACCCCCTCGTGGCCAAACCATTTTTTTTTTACAAAAATTAGAAATTATGTGCAAACGATTTCCCAACAGGAGCTGTATCCGGTGCAGAAAGAATTTTTCAAATCGGAGATTTAGAAGCAGAAATATAGGGAGAAACGCAATTTACCTTTACGCCCCTTAGCGAAAGTCTATGAATTACTTGAAAATTTTGAAATTACATGAAAGACATATCACACTGGAAAAACTATCCAACAAAGACAGAATTTTTCAAATCGAACCCCGAGAAGTAGAGATATTGACAAAAATAAGATATACATCTACATCCCCTGGCGTAGAAACCATGCACTATTTTAAGAAGAAAATGTTCCTGAAAGGTTTGTCGACATAAGTAGTATCGGTCTAGAAACGACATTTTTTTCAATCGAGAATTTAGAAGCTCATACACTGGCGGAAAGTGAAAAAGGAACACCAAGAAGGAATTGGCGGACGATCATGAAATTGACATATGTTAATGGGGTCGAGGTTACGTAGGTGTGATGTTAATTTCGGGACCAAACGGTGAGCGCTTCCGCCACAGCACGGCATAATATGCATATTATCATCGGTGGTATTTAAGGAGTACGGCGAAGTGAATGTAATCAGTCGTCGGCGTACGGAAACGTGCGAAGACCCTGATAAAGCTGCAATGCCTGGACATGGAAGACGTGTACGATTTCATCAGTTATCGGACTTTGAGCGAGGTCGTCTAGTCGGACTCCGCGAGGCCTGGTGGTCGTATCGTCATATTGCAGAGAGAATTAGACGGAAAGTATCGGTGGTGGTACGATGCTGGAGTAGATGGTCCAAGGAACATTCCCTCACGAAAAGACGTGGAACCGGGCGCAACAGACGGACTGATGAGCGGACCGATCGGTGCATAAGAAGAGCGGCGTTGTCAAGCAGAACATCCACTGCGACGCAAATCCGAGCTGCCGTTGCACCTGAGGTGACTGTGCGAACAATCCGCAACCGTCTACTCGATGCAGGACTACGTGCACGTGCGCCTCTGGCATGTGTTCCTCTGACTCCAGCCCACCGTCAGGAACGGCTGCAGTTGTATCGGCAAAGTCTGCACTGGAGAACGCAATGGCGATCTGTCGTTTTTAGCGAGGAAAGTAGATTCTGCTTGGGAGCCACCGATGGCCGTATGCGTGTTCGCAGACGCACAGGGGAGCGTCTCCACCCTTCTTGCATCCGCCAGCGACACACAGGGCATACACCTGGTCTCCTGGTGTGGGGAGCGATCAGCTATCACTCCCGTACACAACTACTGTTTGTACCGGGTACGTTAAACAGCACCACCTACATCAACAACATCGTTCAGCCCGTTGTTGTGCCATTTGTAAGGTCGGACCATCGTGGTGCTTTCCAGCAAGATAACGCACGCCCACACACCGCACGTGCAACGCAACATGTACTTTAGGGTGTGAGACAACTTCCATGGCCTGCACGTTCATCGGATTTGTCCCCCATTGAGCACGTGTGGTATTTTATGGGACAACGACTTATCCGGTCTCCACGGCCAGCCCACCAAGAAGGAGATGTCTGTATCAGACATCTCCTTCTTGGTGTTCTTTCACTTTCCGCCAGTGTATTTTGCTGCAAATACATCAGAAGCGGAAATTAAGATTTATGCCCCCTGGTGGCCAAATCATTTTTTACAAAAATTAGAAATTATATGCAAACGATTTCCATTTAAGGAGCTGTATCCGGTGCAGAAAGAATTTTTCAAATCGGAGATTTAGATGCAGAGATATAGAGAGAAACGCAATTTACATTTACACCCCCTAGCGGAAAGTCTATGAATTACTTGAAAATTTTGACATTATATGAAAAACATATCACACGGAAAACACTATCGAACAAAGAAGGAATTTTTCAAATCGGACTCCTAGAAGTCGAGATATTGACACAAATATGATATTCATCTACGTCCCCTGGCGGAGAAACTGTGAAACATTTTAAGAAGAAAATATACCGAAAAGGTTTATCAATGTGAGTGGCATCAGTCCACGAAAGAATGTTTTCAATCGGTATGTTAGAAGCTCAGATTTTATGGCAAATACATCAGAAGCAAAAATTAACATTTACGCCCCCTGGTGGCCGTAGTGTTTTTTACTAAAAATTCAAAATTATATGCAAAACATTTTCCATCAGGAGACGTATCCGGTGAAAAAAAAATTTCATATCAGAGTTTTTAGGAGAAGAGTTATCGTGAAAAATGTAATTTACTTTTACGCCCCCTAGCGGAAAATCTATGCGTTATTTGAAAAAGAAACTATATCTAAAATACTCTTCGACATAAATGGAATCGAAAGATAAAATATTTCTTTCAATCGGATGTTTAGGAGCAAATATGTGGAATAAAACGTAATTTTTAATTCGACATCATCTGCATTTACGCCCTCTACCGGCGAAATTGTATATTGTAAAAAAAAACGAAATGAAGGATCATCATTAGCAGGTTTGGAGCTTCCGAATGCAAAAAGAATTTTTCAAATCGGACTAATAGTTGCAGAGATACCGTGGGTACAGACGGACGGACAGACTTACCGATAACAGAAGCACGATCTTTTTTTTACAAAAGACGTGCTAAAAAACGACGAACCGTGAGCAACGGGTGGGCCGACCCCAACCCATCGATGCTAGGGGTAAGTGAATGCTGCTAGAAGTGAGTTTGGCTCGTCCGCTAAGGTACGAGACAACAAAACAGATACTGTAGCCCAACTCGCCAGTAATTTGAATGCTGGTGACAGGAGTAAAGCGTCACAATACACAGTGCATCGAATCCTGATGAAAATGGTATTGCGCAGCAGCAAAGCTGCTTCGATTGCCAACGTTAGCTTCAGTTCACCGTCGAATACGGCTACAATTGGAATGCAAGCATTAAAACTGGACGTTAAATGATTGAAAGAAGGACGTCTGGTGCTAGGTATCTCATTTCCTGTTGCACCATGTGGATGGCCGGGTACATGTGCGTCGTTTACCTGGGGAAGTATTGTCGCCAGGATGCTCCGTGAGACAAAAACAAGCCGGTGAAGGAAGTGCAATGTTTTGAACAATGTTCTGCTGGGAAACCCTAGGTCTATTCATTCATGTGCTTTGGACAATGTTCTGTTGAGAAACCCTGGGTTTAGTCGATCATGTGATTTGCACAATGTTCTGTTAGAAAACCCTGGGTCTAGTCATTTATAGGCTTTGGGCAGTGTTCTATTAGGAAACTCTGGATCTAGTCATTCATGTGCTTTGGACAATATTCTGCTGGGAAACCCTGGATCTAGTCATTCATGTGCTTTGGAAAATGTTTTGTTGGGAAACCCTGGGTCTAGTCATTCATGTGCTTTGGGCAATGTGTTGTTGGAAAACCCTGGGTCTAGTCATTCATGGGCTTTGGACAATGTGTTGTTGGGAAACCCTGGGTCCAGTCATTCATATGCTTTGGACAATGTTCTGCTGGGAAACCCTAGGTTCAGTCATTCATGTGCTTCGGCCAATGTTCCGCTGGGAAACCTTGGACCTACTCATTCATGTGCTTTGAAACATGTTCTGCTGGGAAACCCTGAGTCTAGTCAGTCATGCATTTGTTTTGGACAATGTTCTGTTGGGAAACCCTGGGTCTAGTCATTCATGTGCGTTGGACAATATTCTGGTGGGAAACCCTGGGTCTAGTCATTCATGTGCAAGAAACTATGACGTCTACCACTTACTTAAACATCATTGAAGATCAGGTATACCTATACTTTGCACCGGTATTCCCCTCTAGTATTGCCTCCTTTGAGCAGGATTGTCCCCCATGCAACACTGACCGGATTGTTCGAGAATGACTGGCAAAACATGAGGAAGACTTCAAGGTGAGGAAGATTCGCTGGCCTCCAAATTCCCCAGATATCAGTCCAATCGAGCACCTGTGATTTGCTTGGAACATCAAATCTGACCTCTAATGGATCAACCACGTAATTTGCAAGAGCTAAGGATCTGATAGTAACGTTTTGGTACCAGGTACCACAAGACACCTTTAGAAATCCTGTAGCGTCTACGCCTCGCCGGATAAGTGTTGGCGATAGGTGGATGACCAGCATCATATTAGACAGGTAGTCAGAATAATTTGTCTCTTCTGTGTATATCGCGTGTATTGCTCAAAATGCGGCAAAAAGTAACGAAGAAACATTCCAGAGGGCCACACTTAATGATTTTTAGGTCGGTTGAATGGTGTCAGACATTGTAAGCGTAATAACGAAAATCCCTATCAGGCTCTTTAGCCCCTGGGGAGGATCACGGTGTTGACCCACATGAGTCTGTTTGTTTACACGACATAGAGATCACTTAACATAATTATTTTTTCATTAGGGGGACGTTCTACAGATATTTTTTTTATTGTAGGTTTTACGACCACCGTGAGCAACTCAATGGGCTATAAGCAATCGCCCGTTCCTAATTTAGGGTGCTGGTTCTAAGGAAGGGAGAGAGCCAGTGCTGTAAGACAAAAACAACATCCATGCCTCACCGGGATTCAAACCCGGACCCCTTTCGGACGAATGATCAGAGGCCATCGCTTAGACCACTGCGCCACCACATGTTTTCATCTCTGTAGGCTACTACAGAGATGAAAACATGTTTCAAGACGACAAATCTGCAGCGAGACATTCTGTCCGCGTAGCTCAGTTGAGAGGGCGACTTGCTCTGGAGTCAGTGGATCATGGATTCGATGACCGTCGTGGACAAACTTGTGTTTTCACATTGGCGCCAGTTGTGGAAAATGGATCCACTGCCCGTTGGATTCTTCCAAAAACGTGTGATGTTTGTTCCACACATTGTTTGGAATTAATGAAAAACTTCCTACTTCGCTTCAAAGAAAAATACAATTAAGAGGGAGATGATGTGACGTAATACAGAGGTGGAAACATGTGCCAAGACGACAAATCTGCAACGAGGCATTCGGTCCGCGTAGTCAATTGGGAGAGCGACTTACTCCAGAGTGATTGGACACGGTTTCAATGCCCGTCGTGGACAAACTTGTGTTTACACACTAGCTAAACACAACTTTCGAATTTTTTATCACTCCATGTTCAGTGGCAGCACAGGGTAGTTCCAAACCTCACACGCGGGAGTGGCATTTGATTTGTTTCTCGCTAACGTAGAAATATTTCTTAGTCTGAGACGACGATGTTCGTCATCGTTATCACTGACTACATGCATACTCGTAATGCGCTGCGGAATCATGTGGGTTGAATAACTTGATGTACGTATGCTTTCAAACGTTTCCTTAAAACATCATGAACAGTGCATCGGGGCATGTCAAACTACCCGCTCTAACGTCACACAGATTTTCTCGAGCTGAGAACGGCTTTTAGACGTATGATTGTAACATCACGTACTGTGGCCTGTCAGGACCGTGTTCTGCTTTTAAGATACTTGTTGCCTTAAATCGCTTATCCCAGCGCTGTCCGATTAGCGGTTAGTGGAGCGAAATATTGCTACCCGCAAAGCAAAAATGAAACAAATTTCTCTTCTGACTGAAAAGAAATGGCATCAAATCTGAAATATTACATTGCATTGTACACCAACAAGCACCACGTGGTTCTTTGCTTGGACTATCAAATGCTATGGACAAGGTAGTGAAAATAACGAATTTAATTAGTTACGGAAACCGTGCACATAAAAAATTCAAAATGTTTTTGATGAACGTGATGCCTATTATGATATGAATTTCTTCTGCACAATCCAATCTATTGGTTGAGGGCAGAAAATTGTTTAACAAGATTTTTCAACATCGGAAAAAACGTTCTCTCTCTTTTTTTTTATAAGAAATAAAATGTGATAGTGATGTTAATGTCTTAACTATAACGAATTCCATATAATTGAGAATATATAATGTCCCAATCATAGAACTATATTGAACTTCGTAACACAATCTTGGGAAAGAATGATACCACAAATGAAAACAAATGTTTTGCCCGTTTTCGACACCCCAGCTTAACACGGTCATAGGGCAAAGAATGTAAAACGTCATAGGTAGTATTCAGTGTGAAGGGAGAAGTGCGAAGGCTTTAAAAATGCTCAAAACAAAATCACGCAATTATTTGAAAAATAAATAAATTGTCGCTGATTCATTTAATAGATCACTAAACGTCATTTTGTAGACACGTAAAATGAAGGTTTTTCCTGCATTTGGCCAATGATTCAGAGCAGTTATTTCCGCTTACATAAATCATGAAGGTAGGAATTTACAGGAGATTCCCTGAGCATAAATCTTTAACGCCTACCAAATATGCTATCCTCCCGTGCTCATGAATACACATGGAGATTTGACCAGCGTCTATAACGTGTCTTGCGTTATAGGCATTGAAAAATCGTGATTTTTAGAAGCTTATGTTTCTTCAAAAATGAATTTTCCGGCGCAGATTGTTTTCCGTATTTGAGGGTACTCATAATTAGCTTTCACGAAATTTATTTTATTCAGTAGAACTACGGAATGGCGAACACCCTGGGATCTCAATATTAGTCATCTATTGGGAACTGTTCGGCATTTGGGAAGATGACTTTTGAGCTCAATTAGGATCACTATACAAAGCTCCGTATTACGTACTTTCTTCAGTAGCCTAATTATTGTAGAGTGATTACAGCCCAGACGTTTAGCGATTTGCCTTAAAGAATATACCTTTTCATGCAGAACAACTATTTTTACTCTGTCCGCTAAGGACAGCTCCTCAGTTTTAATCATTATTGAGAATGCAAAATAATTATATCCTAATATCAACCACTACAGTGCTCTAGTATGATTAGATTTTAGGAAGAGGGTGTCTGACCCCAGGTCTTAAACAACCCTTAGAAATAGGAAGCTAGGAGATTTGGGCTAGAGTACCCGATAGGAAAGTTACACGTGAGCGAAGAACAAAAGGGGAGGAAGACGCCCTTATTTATTACCGGGGGACCAGTACCCGGGGTCCGACGGCTTAACGTGCCCATCCGACTCACGGCGAATATTTAGTGGATCGAGCATTCGTACCTGCTGGGATCGAACCTGAGGTCCTTTCAGCGGCAGTCACGAACGTTGCCCACTAGACCACACACGGCTCAGTGCTCTAGTAATTTTGCGTCTACCCTTACAATGGGTGGAGTAAGATTAGGATAACATTAAGAAGCAGACAATCAAGTAAAGCAATGTCTCTGATTGGCTGTGACAACTGGTACGCAGCTAACATGAGTTTCAATGCTTCTGTCAAACCCCATATTTCATGCCATATCTTAAGAAGAGAATTACAGTGGTATGCAAAAGTATTGCATCACCAACAAAAACCGTGAATTTTTAAGTTTAACTCTTTTTTTAACTAACTAATTTTAATATTTATTTTATCGTTTATATGTCATTAGATGCGAAATTTAATGGATATTTCATAAATGTCTTAGGATTTTCTATAGTTACTTCTCTTCTTAACATATTCGGTATTTGGGAAGATGACTTTTGAGCCAATTAGGATTACAATACAAAGGTCCATATTACAGTGGTGGGCAAAATTTTGCATCACCTGCAATATCCGTGAAGTTTTGAGTTTGACTCATTTTTTTAAAACTAATTTTCATAGTTATTTCATCGTTTATATGTCATTAGATGCGAAATTTAATTGAGATTTCAAAAATTTCTTAATTTTTCTTGTTGCTACATACGCATGGCCGGATTAACTCCCTATGCGCCTCGAGGCAAACTAAGTGAGGTTCTGGTTCTGTGAGGTCAGTTGCACCCTCACAGAACCTGTCAATCAAATTCAAGGGGGTGAATTGCGCCGGACTCTCCTCCTGTTGCATGGAGTAGTTGCACCGGACCCCCCCCCCCCACGAGGAAGTTTCAGACTGTTTCATAGACGATTTGATGTCGGATATCTCACAGGATGGAAGGATGCAAAAATACTCTGATTATATGACAGATATGTAGCTGAAGAAGCCAAATTCCTACCCATAATATGGGCTTCTGATAGAATAGAAGGAGAGAGAACAACTAATGCCTGTGAATTTTTGCATGCAAAATTCAATTCTAATTTCCGTGCACGTAGCACAAATATTTATGCTTTTGTCGAAGTAATTATGCAAATCCAGGGTGATGTGTATGCATTGAAAAATAGTGGAAATGTCATAAAGCAACCAAACCAAAATCTGAAAAAGAGGATGGGAAATATGGAAAGAAGGAAGCAGAAGTACAAGAATAAAGAACTTACAAGGTTAGAACTTTTCAAAGATATTTCTTATTATGGTTCTAAGAGGGATAAGAAGAAATAAGGCAAAGAGATAAAAGACAGATCATGAAACAAGACAAGAGAACATAATCTTGCTTTTAGACAAAGACAAGGGAAACTCATTCTGAAACTTTTTTAAACACGCCAGACTCTATTAGCCCCTGCCAGTCTTAAACCTGGAAAAAGTGTGAAGGGAAAATTATGCGGATGAAAAAAAAACCTTATTAACCTTGCTTCATTATTATAGTTCTCAGATTAAGTCTTCAGAACCTTGCTTCATCCCCCCCGCTTTCTTCCGCTGTGTGAGCTGCACCGGTGCAACTCGCCGGTCGGTAGAAAGGGACTATGCGGTGCAACTAGCCTGTCGATAGAAAGGGACTATGCGGCGCAACTCGCCTGTCGGTAGAAAGGGACTATGCGGTACAACTCGCCTGTCGGTAGAAAAGAACTATGAGGTGCAACTTGCCCTGTCGGTAAAAGGGACTATGCGGTGAAACTCGCTTGTCGGTAGAAAGGGACTATGCGGTTCAACTCGCCTGATAGTAGAAAGGGACTATGCGGTGCAACTCGCCCGATTTGCTATCTTTCCGGTGCAACTTGCCCGTTTTGCTATCTTTCCGGTGTAACTTGCCCGTTTCGCTATCTTTCCGGTGCAACTCAGCCACTCCCCTTTTTCTGGATCCTTGAAATGAAATAAACCTATTGTACACATTTTGATAAAACTGCACTTTTAATTATTAAATAACTGCAGAAGCATGGATGCACACCAATAATCACATTGATTTATCAGCTTAGTTACAATTTGAAAATTATTAATGCCAAGTACAAATTGTTAATGCCAAATCCTGCTAAACAAAGTCACTTAGACTTTTAAATATAGCTTATCTCTAGCATTAGCTGCTGCAAAGTCAGCTACATTATCATCAATTAATAAGTGGTCTAAAATACCGTTCTCTATCGACAGTAAATTCAAAGTTGACAATCGAGAATCACCCATGTTTAAACGCAACTCATTCTTGATCCTTTAAAGTTTAGAAAATTACTGTTCTCCGGTGCAATTGGTTGTAAAATTTAATAAGAAAATACTCAGCACAATATCAGTGTACGAATAGGTGGACTGCAAACTATTACTTCTTATTATCAAAAGCATATTCGACAGACTATGATCACCATAAGTTTTCATAAACTCTCCAAATTGAACCAGTTCGTCTTCAAATGAACTTGTGATATCCTTAGGATATTCTCCCATAAGATGCTTAGCGCCCTCACAAATCTGATCTGACAAAAGTGTGGTTAAGTTGTTGAACAACCCAAACTTGTCGTTAAACTGTATTTATAAGCTGTAGACCGCATTGCCAACGCTGACTTCAGATTATCTTGAATTACGTAATAGCTGCTAACACGGAATTCGGCTGGATGGTCTTGGCTCCTTTTTTCTTCGGGATTTTGATCAAAATACTTTTTCGTTATTTTTTTCCGTGGTGTGGATGTTTTATTGCAATTTTCAAGTTGCATGGCTTTTTTCTCTATGTCAGCGAAGATATTTTCCCCACAAAGGGTGTCAATGTAACGTACAAGCGAGTCATAGAGCTACACTACTGTCCCAATGTCGATTTCAGGTGTCTGAAGTGATAAGTTAGCTCTGTTTAAACGTTGTAGTATGTTATCCCACCATATTACCATAAGTGCAACTTCAAGCACTTTAAATTTTTATGTTAGGCTTTCAGATTCTACGCGTGTCTCTGGTATCTGATCAGTATCATTTGGGAGTTCCATAAGAGCCTGCTGAATTTTATGATAACTTGTCAAAAGTGATTGAACGGCATCTGCACGTGCAGATCAAAGAGTTACTGAGAGATTTCTAAGAACTGTACCACCATCTTTCAAAGATTTTAGAAGACAGTTCCACCGATAAGTTGTGGCTGAGAAGAAATTGTATTACTTCTGAGAAAAATCAAAGTATTTCACAGCTCAAAGTGCACTTTCAGCTGCACTAACACCAACTAGATTTAAGAAACGTGCTGCACAGTGGAATAAACCGGCAAGCAATTTGACATTCTTTATTCTATTCTGTAAACCAGAATAGTTTCCTGCCACATTTCTTGCGTTGTTATATGTCTGGCCACTACAGTAAGCTATTGGAATGTCTAATTGTTTTAATTTCCCCATAACAACTGTAAATAGATCTTGTGCTTTGTGACTTTCAATCGGAATTAACATTACAAAGCGCTCCACTGCTTTCCAACTCTTTTTAACATATCGTAATGCAAACGTCAATTGATCCGTATGCGAAATGTCTGGCGTAGAGTCGAAGCTAATGGCATAATACTTAAATGTTTTCACTTCATCCACTATAGCCTGAAAAACACTTGCAGTGAGCAGTTGATTGAATTCTTCATACACAGGGGCCAAGGAAACACACACACATATGATGGGATTCCTCGGCCCTTATTATTGCCATATCGTTCAAAGTGCTCTTTCATAATGGATCAAACTTTGCCAGCAATTCAAATATTCCTAGGAAATTTCCATTTTGTGGTGATCCAGTGGACTCATTGGTTCCTCTGAAAGGCAAACTTTGCTGACATAAGGATTTTGTCACTTTAATGACTCGCTTCAGAACTTCTCTCCAATATTGATACTCCTTTACGTACTGATTTTGCAAATGAACGTATACTCCTGATTTTCGAGAACATCTCCCCGACCAAGTAACAGCACAATTTCAATACTGCATGCTGTTTTCATGCATTTCCACACCACGAGTGGCCTTTTTCCAGTCACTGAAACCATTCACAAATGGTGACTCTTCGATTGAGAAAAGCTTGCATAGAAAGCAATACACGTTTCCTGTAGATTTGGCATAAATTAGCCAGTCTCGTTCAACCTATTCTCCATTCGGCATCATAAAAGAGAACAAGTCTTTGGAAATGTAGCGGCGTTGATTTTGGTATGCTCTCATTGATTCAGAAAACTTACCAGCTATGTCTTTATCTTTAAACTTTATTGCTGCAAGATGATCAATTACTTATTTCTTATCATTAAATTTCCAGTTAGCTGGTTTTTTGTCAAATTTGAAGACTGCTGGTGTTGGTGCTGCTACGTCCTTGGATGCTGATGGTTGGTCTTCAGTTTCAGTAACACGCGCAGAGGAATGAGACTGTGCCTGTGCACCAGACTCTACTGATTCCGCCCCAGTAGCGGCGGAGTCATCATTTCTTTCTGGTTTGTAAAACTTGGTCATCTTCGGAACTTTGCCGGGCAGTTAGGCATGAGCAGTCTCACTTTCAGCTCTACGTTTTCGACCCGGGTGACCACTTTCCTTTCGTAGGGTTTCGGTCTTCGGACTCTGTTACGTCTACTTCGAGGTTCTTTCGTTTTCCGCAAATGAACACACACTGGCCACTGGACAGTGGAAGATACAAACAAAACCTTTTCAGACATAATAAAGAGCCAGATCTGTCTGAAACGCGTGACGCCACAGCTAGCAACGTCTGCATTGTTGTGTAATCACACGTGGTCAGTTTTAGATGTCAAGGTGATCGCGTCTGTGGGCGGCGAATCTCTGGCAGATGGTGAATTCCATTGCATTTGGATAAAAAACTTAAAACCGTATCTTTGCAAATATTTTATGAAACTGGCTGAAATTTTTAAGAACCACCATAAATTGCTAATAGGAACATGACCTCCAAATTTCGCTTGAATCGGTAAAACATTTTTAAAATTAGCAGTCAAGATTTTGTTAATCCTTTCTTCGTATATATGTCTGTTTACCGATGAATTAAAAATTCCATGCCTGTTTTAAAAAGCTTTTAACCGGTGAAATTTTGAGTGGGTTTTCTTATTACCAGTTCATGATGATGATATATAAATTTCAGCCCGTTTCGATAAGATTTCGCAAAGTTCATTTTTGGCATTTTTTAAGCACAGTCCGTAACGCAACATTGCAAATTGTATTTCAATCATTCAACTGCATGGGGAAACAAGGGGAAAGAGATTAATGGAGATTATTCACCCTCGTTTCGCTAATTATATTATAATTTTTGCAACTACAACTTTAGAGCTGCAGAATATGATCTAGGAACTTGCTGACAAGATTGAAGAAGTGGGATAAAAAATGAACTTTCTGAACACAAAACTGATGTACAATGCTTTTCCAAGAAATGAAGATTTTGCGATTGATAGGAAAAGCTCAATGTAAACTATATTAACATTTTCCTTGCGCAAACAAATATCAAGCAAGGGTCACATTTATGAAGAAATTAATCGACGTATAAAACTTGGCTGGAGCGTTTTTGGAAGAAACAGTATGATTTTAAAGGGCAACGTGCCCTTTGCCATTATGTCAAAAAAGAAAAGGGTTTAATCAATGCATCCTTTCAGTTCTTACATATGCAGCAGAAACATAGATCTTAACTAAACAAGTTAGTAAAATCATGCAATGCATTGATTATAATACGCTTTCCAACATACCAGAAATCATTACTCAAGTTATGAGGATAATGGCTGTGGAATAAGTCTCACTCCTGTGCCCTGACCTTTGATCCCATTTCGATGATATTAAACAGAACCGGTTCAGTATACCTCCGAAATAACATGATAAAGTTTTGTCTCAATAGAAGCATTTTTACGTAAGTTATGATGCAAAAGGGCTATGGAATAGATCCCGCTGCTGTGTCCTAACCTTTGACTCCATTTCGCCTATTTTTCAACAGAATTCGTCCCTAGGCAGGCCACTAAAACATACTAACATTTCATCCAAATCGAAGCATTTTTACGTAAGTTATGACGCATAATAGCGATGAAAGTGATTCCACTCCTATGTCCTGAACGTTGACCCCATTTCGCCTATTTTCAATAGGGTTTGTCCCCAGAGGTCCCCTACCACACACTAAAATTTAATCGAAATCGAACCTTTTTTACGTTAGTTGTGACGCATAAGAGCAGAGGAACGGATCCCGCTCCTATGCCTGACTTTTGACCCCATTTCCTTCACTTTCAATAGGGTTCATTCTTAGGTGGTCACCTACCACATACTAAAAGTTCATCAAAATCGAACGATTGTTACGCGAGTTATCGTGCGGACGGTCATAAGCACACAACGCGTGACGTAATGAGGCAGATGGGAATCGCGACCATCTGCTCGGAAAGAGTGTGACGTCATAAAACCTTAATAGAATTCACACACAACCCGTGACGTAATGAGACAGATGGTGTGACCGCGCGCCAATATCCCAATCGCGAGCTTATGACGTCATAAGTTTCTAAGCATGGGTAACATTAATGGAACGACGCCATGACACTAGAAACGGGGTGATTCGGGGTGGTTATTTAACCCACTAAACAAATTTTCCTAAAGCCGAGATCAAGCTAAACTGATTTCTAGTACCAGAAAATGGTAGGTTAACGACTTTCATCAAAATCCTTAGAGCCGTTTTCAAAATAAAATTTTCATAGATACAAGAATTCGAGTAATTTTGCTTCCTATACTTCCAATGGAAAAACTTCTGTACACATGTTCTTCACAATTAATGCGTTCTGAAGGATGGAAATTTTAACATTGATTAAAATAGCTACATTTTATAACTTGGAATATTTCATATTTTCTAAAACATAACCATAATTATGCAATCCAACATTTATTTGTCTATTGACGTCATCAAAGTACAGGTCGCGCCATCTTTTTTCTGGTTTCAACACCACCAAAGGAAACGTTATTGTTTTTTAATATAATTATGGTTATGTTTTATAAAATGTTAAGTATTCCAAGTTATAATATGAAGCTATATTAATCGATGTTCAAATTTCATCCTTGGGAACTCATTAATTGTGAAGAAAATGTGTAGAAAAGTTTTCCCATTGGAAATATAGGAAACAAATTTACTTGACGTTCACATTAATAGTATGGGATAAGGACGATGGAATGGATCTCGATCCTATGTCCTGACCTTTAACCCCATTTGTCCCATTTTCAACAGGGTTCCTCTCCAGGGGTCCCTACCACATACTAAAGTTTCATCGAAATCGAACCATTTTTAAGCATGTTATGACGCATAAGGGCAATGAATTGCATCCTGCTCCTATGTCCTGACCGTTGACCCCACTTCACCCATTTTCAATAGGGTTCGTCCCAAGGTGTTCCCTACCACATACTAAAATTTCATTGAAATCGAACCATATTTACGCAAGTTATGAGGCATAAGGGCAATGGAATGGCTCCTATGTCGTGACCTTTAACACCATTTGTCCCATTTTCAATAGGGTTCGTCGCCAGGTGGTACCCTACCACATACTAAAATTTCATCGAAATCGAACCATTTTTACGTGAGTTATCGTGCCGACAAACGGACGGACGGACGGAAAAAAATGGAGCATATACGCTTCCTTAACCTACGGTTGGAAAGCGTAAAAAATACATACAAAGGCTGCTGACAAGAGAAAGCAGCATGCTTGGTGTAACCAGGAACGATAAGAAGGGGTTTTCGTGGATAAGGGAAATGACAAGAGTGGAAGACATCATGGCACAGTAAAATCTATAACGAAGTAAATTTCTCCGTCATTTCTATCCGCGCCAGTATTCGAACCCGGGTCCCCTCATTCCGGAATAAGTTGCTCTACCAATTGAGCTACGCGAACGTTTTATTCTGATTCCTATCTGCCTTTATGTCGTGTGCGTCCTTCTGGCAGGTACGTCACATCTCCTGGTACGTTACATCATCTCCCCCTTTTCGTTTTTTTCTGAAGTGCTGGAGAAGGGATTCTCTTATTTTTCCTATCTCGCGGTGTGGAAATAACATCACACCATTGCGGGATTTTGAACGGTCGGGTCATATGGATAGTTCGGGCGCCATTATAGCGAAGTAAATTTCTCCGTCATTTTTATCCGCGTGAGGATTCGAACCCGGGTCCCCTCATTCCGGAATAAGTCACTCTACCTGTTGAGCTACGTGGACGTTTTATTCTGATTCCTATCTGCTTTTATGTCATGTGCGTCCTTCTGGCAGGTACGTCACATCTCCTGGTACGTTACAAATCCGCGAAATTGTAATGGGCTGTACACGTTGCCAGAAGAAGGGACCACCGATGGACATCCGAAATTTTAGACTGGATTCCAAATAGCAGCAAAAAGACCCAGAAGAAGACCACGTGGGAGATGGGTGGATGTAATTCGAAAGCATGCCGAAGTAACCTGGAGGAGAC
Source organism: Macrothele yani (assembly GCA_039090855.1). NCBI lineage: Eukaryota > Metazoa > Arthropoda > Arachnida > Araneae > Macrothelidae > Macrothele > Macrothele yani. The sequence goes on from CM077011.1 coordinate 100,417,709, forward strand.
AGGCGCAAGACAGACAGTTGTGGAAATATATATGTACTGTATATATCCATATATATCAAGAAGTATATTTAATCGGGGATGTAAGGTCAGGTGATGCGTAACATCATAGCCTCTCCTTGACAAATGTCAACCCCGCCTTCTCGTGGTGCATCCTGTTCCCACTAAAGGGGCTCTGACGACCGCCCATAGCGGTATAACTATACCATCGGGATCAGAGGAAATTCTATCCCACACTCACCAACCCGCTTGGCCAGCGTGGTGAGTTATGGCCAAACCCCTCCAAAATGATTCCACAACTTAAATCTTGGCCCTCAGTCTCCGGCAGCTGGAATGTACCTGGCCAAGGCAGCGGCCAGTGCGACATGAAGGCAGAGGGTGCTAAGAATCCCCGGAGGACCGGACTAGGCTGCCATCTGATGCTGACCTTGGCTACTTACAATGGACGCTCCCTATCTTCTGATTCAAGGCTTCTTGAATTGGAAGAGGAACTACAAAGGATCAAGTGGGACATCGTGGGGCTAAGTGAGGTAAGGAGAAAAGGAGAAGATCTCATCGAACTGAAAAGTGGACATCTCTTCTACTATCGTGGGACAGATACTGGCAGAACTAGTGGTGTTGGATTTATAATAAACAAGAAACTGAAGGATAAAGTTGTAGAAGTTGAAAGTTCCTCTGACAGAGCTGCACGACTTGTTATCCAACTCTCGAAAAGATACCAGGCTCAGATTATTCAAACTTATGCACCCACCACAAGTCATCCTGAAGAAGAAATTGAAGAATTTTATGAGGAAATTTGTCATCTAAATAATAAAGGTAAGCAGCACTTGAAAATAATTATGGGAGATTTCAATGCAAAAATAGGGCAACGGCAACAGAATGAAACTTCAGTAGGTAAATTCGGTCACGGCAACAGAAACCAGCGTGGAAATACTCTCGTAGAGTTTGCAGAGGCAGAAGGGTTTTTCATCTTGAACTCCTTCTTCAAGAAAAAGCCACACAGGAAATGGACATGGAGACATCCAAATGGGACGACAAGTGAAATTGATTTTATTATGTGTAACAAAAAATTCGTCATAGAAGACTGCAGTGTGCTAAACAAGTTCAACACAGGTAGTGACCATAGATTGGTGAGATGTAAGATGCACCTCAACACCAAACTTGAACGTGGCAAGCTCATAAGACAAACAAAATCTATTGACATAACCAACCTTAAAAAACACCATAATACCTTCAAGTTAGAACTGAAGAACAGGTTCTCTGCTTTAGAAGGCCTAACATCGGAAGAAGTGGACATCTCTGAAGTTAACAGAAAAATAACCAAAGCTCTTATGGAAACAGCAACAAAATTAGCTGGGTCTAAGAACAAGTTGCATGTGAACAAATTATCAGGAAAAACCAAAATGTTGATGCAAAAAAGAAGAGAGATGAGGACAAATAAAGAAGATGTGACTTCCAAAGTGGAATATATAGAGCTATGCAAGACAGTAAGAAAAAGTATCACTGAAGACGTAAGGAAATTCAACTGTGAACTAGTGAGGAAAGCAATTGAAAACAACCAAAGCCTAAAGATAGCAAAGGGACATCTCAGTAAGGGAAGAAAACAGATTATGGCACTGAGAAAAGAAGATGGTTCTGTAACAAGAAATAGAGGCGAAATCTTGACAAGAGTGAAAGATTTCTACTCCAAATTATATGAAAGGGATGATATATGCACTCCAGACATCATGAAAGATACCAGTACCAGAGTTCCTCCAGTCCTTCCAGCAGAAGTTGCACATGCAATCAAGAACATGAAGCGAGGAAAAGCTCCAGGAGAAGATGGAATTACTGTAGACATCATACAAGAAGCAAGTGGAGAAATCGAAACAGTACTCGCCCAAATTTTCACTCGATGCCTTAATGAAGAAAAGATTCCTGAGGATTGGAACACCGCTACAATGATCCTGCTACATAAGAAAGGTGACATTGAGGATCTCGGAAACTACAGACCTATCAGCCTCCTATCAGTAGTTTATAAAATCTTCACTAAAGTTCTTTCACACCGCTTGAAGGTAGCACTAGACATGGCTCAACCGAGAGAACAAGCTGGATTCAGGAGTGGCTACAGCACAATAGATCATATCCACGTGCTGAGAGAACTAATTGAAAGAGCGAGGGAATATGAACTTCCATTGTGCATGGCTTTTATCGATTATGAAAAAGCCTTTGATTCGGTGAAACCGTCAGCAGTTACAATGGCTCTGAAAACCTGCGGTATTGAAGATGCATACATTAATATTATTAATAACATCTATGAAAATGCAAGTGCAAAGATTAGGCTGTTTGAAAATACAACACACGTAAAAATTGGAAAGGGAGTGAGACAAGGTGACACCATATCTCCGAAGCTCTTTAATGCCACATTGGAGGGTGTTTTTCAGTCGCTGAGCTGGGAAAACAAGGGGATAAAGATTAATGGAGATTATCTAACCCACCTTCGTTTTGCTGATGACGTAGTCATTTTTGCAACTACCCCATCAGAGCTGCAGAGTATGATCCAGGAACTTGCTGACAAGAGTAAAGAAGTGGGATTAAAAATGAACTTTCAGAAGACAAAAGTGATGTTCAATGCTTTTACAAGAAATGAAGATTTATCGATTGATGGAGAAAAGCTGGAGATAACAGACACATACGTTTATCTTGGACAACAGATATCAAGTGAGGGTCACATTGATGAAGAAATTAATCGGCGTACAAAACTTGCCTGGAGAGCTTTTGGAAGAAATAGCATAATTTTCAAGAGCAATATGCCATTATGTCTTAAAAGAAAAGTGTTTGATCAATGCATCCTTCCAGTGCTTACGTATGGTGCAGAGACGTGGACCTTAACTAAAAGAGACATACAAAGGCTGCAGACAACTCAAAGAAGCATGGAGAGGTGCATGCTTGGTGTAACCAGGAGAGATAAGAAGAGGAACTCGTGGATCCGAAAAATGACAAGAGTGGAAGACATCATGATCAGAGTTAAATCCCTGAAATGGCAATGGGCTGGACATACTGCCAGAAGGACAGATCATTGATGGACAGCCGAAATTTTAGATTGGATTCCAAGGGACAGGAAAAGACCCAGAAGAAGACCACATGGGAGATGGGTGGATGAAATTCGAAAGTATGCAGGGGTGACATGGAGGAGACTGGCACAAGACAGACCGTTGTGGAGGAAACTTGGGGAGACCTTCGTCCAGCAGTGGATTGATAATGGTTGACAATGATGATGATGATGATATTTAATCGAATTACTTATGAGAGCAAAAATGGGGACAAAATATTATTTCACACCCTGAGGAAAGTTTACTAATGACGACAGCTTGTGCAATTTAAACTATGACGCAATCGTCTTCAGAATTCCATTTGTTATCGCTCACGAATAAATAACTTCTAGTAGAACTTAACAACATGTTTTTATAAAAAACGAGACAGTACGAATTAAAACAAAAAAAACAACAACAGGCTCTTGCCTGCTCAGCGCGAAACCAGATGCGGCGCGAAATAAGAACGGTGCTTATTAGCGAAATTCAAATTAGTCACGAAGTCTAAGCCTTAATTAGGATGATTAACGGGAATGTCGCCTGATTTAACATTACAAATTTGTTGCATCTGATGGCAGCCAAATGTGTTGTAAGAAGCTAATGACAGTTTCAACAAACTTTATGAGTTATTTACTGTTTCGCTCGTTTAACGATTCAAGCAAATGCATTTTTGGTTTGAAAAATTCAAATAGTTTCCTGATCCTTCAAAATAAAGTAGATGAAAATGAGAATCATAATTCATCTGATGAATGAAGTATTGGAAATCCGATCATTATCGCTATATTTAAGTAAGGTGGGTGCTTCTGGCTATTTCTGTGTGCTTGAGGATATTCTAACCTAGCGTTTCTGAAAGTTGGGATCGGGTCACACTGGTGGGTCGCCAGCCGTTTTTTGTTGGGTGGCGAAAAGTTTTTAAAATGTGAAAATTTTGTAATTATTTGCAAATAGAAAATTTTGAAGAAAAAAAGGGAAAGTAAAAATACGAAAAAAAAAATTAAAGGAGAGAAAAATATAAGACGCCTAATACAGGGACCCAGAAATCGGGTTTCATATTAGTGCCTGCGTCTCCTTCCTCATACGACAGGGAACCCGCATAGGCCCTAAATAGGTCAGTTTTCGTAGAATTATATCAGTAATAATTTTATGAAACAATAGTTAGAAGTTCATTAAATTAAAAAAAAATCAGGTTTTTCTAAAAACATGTACAGCAATAAATTTAAAAACCAGTACAGTAGTTTAAAAATAATTAAATTAACAAATACCTCCTCACCTTGTGACGTACCTGCCAGCAGGACGCACACGACATAAAGGCAGATAGGAATCATAATAAACGTCTGCGTAGCTCAGTTGGTAGAGCGACTTGTTCCGGAATAAGCGGCCTCGGGTTCGAATTCCGGCGTAGACCAAAAATGACGGAGAAATTTACTTCGTTATAACCTCATCATGTCCAATAAACTTTGGTAAGATCCAAACTTTTGTCATTCTAAGAAGTTAGGGAAGCTCTGATCGAACCAGTTAAAGACAACAACCAAACAAATACGTTAAAAGTCATAACATAAAAGAAAGTAAAACATTTCATTACCTGCGTAGCGTCTGATTTGACAAGAGACATGTTTTTTTTTTCTTTTTTTTTCTGTAAAGAAAATCGGTACTGGAGTTTTAATTTACGGAAAATACAACGAAACACCAGTTATCCGTTTTCTTAGGGCATGGCCTAAAAAAACGTATAAACGAAATTTCAAAGCAGCCCCGGTGACGCAGTGGTCTAAGCACTGGTTTCTGACCATTCGTCTAAAATGGGTCCGGGTTCGAATCCCGGTGAGGCATGAATGTTGAAAAGATACACCGTCTTTGCACGATAATTTAGTTTGAACATATGATAGATATTTACATATTAAAAAAGATTAAAAGCCCATAAGCACTTTCGGGCCGACAGTCGCACACGTCTTCAGATGGAGGAAAGCAGTTGCTGCCAGTGTGCTCACATACATCTGTCTGGGTGTGATGACGTGCAAAGTGTGGAGTAGCGTCACAAGGGTATCGTAGTATTTCCATCACATCATGGCTAAATTACATATCTGAACAGGTACATGTGGGAATATTGTAAACAGGGTGCTAAAATATACAGAATATATATATTTGTCAGACACTGGTGTGCAAACATTAAGGACGAAGAAGAGAAATTAGCATAACAGCGGAACGAGCAGACAGAACGGACCGAAAAACCACTCGTGAGATAGACTAGGGTTCGGTACGGTAGGGCATGCGCATATATGCAGCATGACATAGGAATGGGAGTGTCGGAAGGGTATAAAGCACACTGGCGGTGTACGCTCAGCAATTCGGTGAAAGCTATTGCACGGTGTACATCGGTTTGACCGACGTCGAGTTGCAGCCACCGTATGATATGGCCAACAGGCAATCCAGTAGACGACATCTGGATGACTTTACCCGAGGTTGCGTCATTGGGAAGTTGGAAGAAGGTCGAAGTGTGACTATTGTGGCCGAGGAGTTCGGGATCGCTCACAGCATCGTTTCACGAGCTTGGAGAGCATTTCAAACGACTGGAACAGCTGTCCGAGTGTTTAGCAGTGGTCGTCCACGAGCAACCACGGCGGCGGACGACCGGTATATTGTCCTACAGGCGAGAAGAGACAGACGACAGACAGCGGGAGAATCGCAAGCCACATGCAACAGACAACTGGACGTCCATTATCGCGTTTTACCGTAGGCAGGAGTCTGCACAAAGGTGCTCTATTTGCACGACGACCAGTACGGTGTGTGCCATTAACGCCTGCTCATCAGAGACGGCGGTTTCTGTGGTGCCAGGAACACAAGAACTGGACACATCAGCAATGGGGCCGAGTTCCCTTTACGGATGAGAGTCGATTAAGTCTGACAAGCGATTCTGGACGTATACACATCTGGAGAGAGCAAGGAACACGCAATCACACATCCAACATCATCGAAAAGAACCGGTTTGGAGGTGTCGGAGTTCTCGTTTGGGGCGGTATCATGCTTGGTAGCCGTACGGATCTCCACATCTTCCAAGGAGGTTCAGTCACTGGTGTCAGTTATTGCACCGAGGTTCTCCTGCCTCACGTGCGTCTGTTTAGAGGTGCTGTGAGTCCTGAGTTCCTCTTCATGGAAGACAACGCTACACCTCATCGTACAGTGGTTGTCGCAGAACTGTTGGAGAGTGAAGATATTCAACGCATGGATTGGCCCGCGAGGTCACCGGACTTAAATCCAATCGAACACGGGTGGGACCTTCTCGGGAGACGCTTGGCAGCACGTCACCAGCCGCCAGCAACGATTCCGCAGCTGCAATTGGTGCTACAAAAGGAATGGGCGGCGATGCCTCAACAGCTCCTTGACAACCTCGTCCTCAGCATGGACAGACGTTGTAAATCCTGCAAGGCAGTCGGGGGTGATCATATCCCCTACTAAAGACTGGATTTTTCTTGGCAGAGGCCTGTCAAATGGACGTTTCTGTCTTCTGTCCATTTGTGCTCGAAGCTACCTTTTCAGTAAAGTGCCTTTGTATCCTTTGGATTCCTTGTTTGGACGGTTTTGCTCACTTGTCCCATATTCTTACATCTTGGGGATCTTATGGTATGATTTGAGTCGATGTGGAGCACTTCTGCACGACGTTACATTTGAAAAACCGTCTCGTCCTAAAATTTTGCACGCCAGTGTAGCTCACATGGTTAACAAGAAATATTATTATGCTAGTTCATAGCTGTAATAAGTCGTTTCCAAATCCTGGATAAGTCAACTGGGTATGTAACAATTTAATGTTGTTCCAGTCTGGTTGAACAGTTTCTTGAGCTACATTTATGGCGCGTGCTGTATTGCTGTGGTTAGCACAGAAAGCATCCGTGTTAATTACAGTAATACAGCACTTCTAAGCATCCGTGATAACCACAGTAATACAGCACTCGCCAGAAATGTAGCACAAGGAATTGTTCAACCAAACTGGAACATAATTAAATTGTTACATACCCCCACATCAATATACTCGTTGCACATAACTGATCGCTTATACATCGAAGCCTTCGGAGACGGCTACTGTAACCACAACTCCCCAGTTGACTTACCCAGGATTTGGAAACGACGTATTATAGCTATGAACTTGCATAATAATATTTCTTGTTAACCATGTGAACTATGACAAATATATATATATTCTATATATTTTTGCACCCTGTTTACAATATTCCCACATGTACCTGTTCTGATTTGTGAATTAGCCATAATGTGATGGAAACACTACGATACTCTCGTGACGCTACTCCACACTTGGCACGTCATCACACCCTGACGTATATATGGGAGCACACTGACAGCAACTGCTCTCCTCCATATGATGACGCGTGCGACTGTCTGCCCGAAAGTGCTTATGGGTTTTTAATCTTTTTAACTATGCAAATATATATCGTCTTTTAAAATTAAATAATCGTGCAAAGACTGTGTATGTTTTCAATGTATTGCATATAGCATGAACATTTACTCACGGTGGTTGCATGAATGTTGCGTTTGTCTTATGGCACTAGCTCTCTCCCTTCCCTGGAACCAGTGATCCTAAATTAGGGAAAGGCTAGCCCGTCGAGTTGCTCACGGTGGTCGTTAAACATCCAATAAAACAAATCAAAATGTTAAATACGACTGTAATATTTATGTTTCAAAAGAGTATGAAATGTCTCTTAATAATCATTTATTTTAAGTGCAATTAGTTGCAACAGAAAAAAAGCGCTACAAAATTTAATACATTTTATGGCATTGGAAATATCATCAAACTAAGAAAATTAAACATCTCTTTCTCGACAGCTCTATGTGTTTATAAATAATCCTCATTCCAGTTTAAGTGAAATCCTCACAGCTAAGAATCTGAGACTAGTGCATCAGTATAGAACTCGTGAATGAACGGCTATCTTTTTTTTTTTTTTTTTTTTTTTTGAGATTTAACGACCACCGTGAGCAACTCAATGGGCTATAAGCAGTCGCCCGTCCCTAATTTAGGGTCACTGGTTCCAGGGAAGGGAGAGAGCCAGTGCCGTAAGACAAACACAACATCCATGCCTCACCGGGATTCGAACCCGGACCCCTTCCGACGAATGATCAGAGGCCAACGCCTTAGACCACTGCGCCACCGGGGCGGCTATCTTTTTTGTGTGGATATTGAGTGCACCACATAAAACCACAAAGTTGAATACTGATGAGGCATTAAGGATTCTTTTCCACTACGTCACGAAATATATGGAGCTACAAAGTTACGTCACAGAGGCTTATCAGTTTTTGAATATCGCCTACGTGTGTGTGTGGGGGGGGGGCATGAAATAAGAATTTTTTTCATCAAAACCGAAAGTACGTAACATATCTTTGTTTTTTTTTTGATTGGTTCAAAGTTCAACTTTGGCTTCACCAAGAAGGAACACATCAACAACATATCAATCATCTCAAAGTTGTGACACACCGGGTTACATATAAACGAGTCAAAGAACCGTGTGGATTTGATAATCTGAATTTCAAATTTTGGCGTTTGATCGTAAAAGAAACAAAAAACGTATAAATGAATTAAGTGTAACCAAGTTAAAAAAGTGAAAAGCACAGGAGTGAAATATAAACTGACATAGAATTACGAATGAATATAACTCTGAAACGTATAACCGAGGTTTCACTGTAATTTGTTGTATTTCGTCTTGGACATTAAAAGAAATTAATATTTCATAAGTTGAAGTAAAATATATAGATCGATGACGGCATATCTCTGCTGAATTCGTGTGTTCTCAGATTGCTCAATATGAAGATATGCATAAAGTAAAACAAATGAAAATAAATTTTGACACGCAATTATTTTGCAGTTCTGCATAAATTTTTTGAGCTAACTAAGCATAAATTAACATGTTAGGTGCTGGATTGCATTCACTGCATGCCACGATTCTGCATGGCAAAACCTATGAAGACAGAAACACTTACGCTTTGGAACATAGATCAAATAGCACTCTGTAGTATCATTCTTTCCTCCAGTATATTAACATTTTTCTTGAGAGCAGTCGATAGGTCCCTGAGTTACAATCCGTAATAGTCTTCTGATCACAGTAATTTCGTGCTTCAATAAAGAGGATATCCACACAGTTTTCCTCCAGTATATGACCATTTTTCTTGAAAGCAATCGATCCGCCCCTGAGTTACAATCCGTAATAGTCTTCTGTACACAGAAATTTCGTGTTTCAATACCGAAGATATCCGCACAGTTTTCCTCCAGTATATGAACATTTTTCTTGAGAGCAGTCGATCCGCCACTGAGTTACAATCCGTAATAGTCTTCTAATCACAGTAATTTCGGGCTTCAATACAGAGGATATCCACACAGTTTTCCTATAGTATATGAACATTTTTCTTGAGAGCAGTCGATCCGTCCCTGAGTTACAATTCGTAATAGTCTTCTGATCACAGTAATTTCGTGCTTCAATACAGAGGATGTCCACACTGTTTTGAACGATTTTCCAACAATATAATTAATGCTTACAATAAAAGTATTTCGCTCTTAAATGCCCTATCTGATAGACCTTTCTTTGGACCACCAAACTACATCTGAATTTGAAGATAACAGGGCACCTTTTAATATTCGTGGTGGTACTTTATTCCACTCCTCTTGCACTGGTTTCCGTTGTTCAATCATTATTTTAGGTCTGCGTTTTGAAAGCTCTCTTTTTACATCAAAGGCACAAGTTCATTTGTGACACATCCAGAGATGGAAACGGGTCACGAGTCAACAGGCAGACACATTCTTGCGGGTCCAACGGATCGGGTCAAGGTGTTCGAGACCCGGTTTTATTACCGTTTCATTTTGAAAACATAAAAATATATTCCAAAGAAAAATACGCGTTGTGGAATTCTGTAGTCGATACTGGTACCCACGGAGTGAATAATGATTTGCCATGCAAACGTATTGTCTCTTTCTTAAAGCAACGAAGATTTCCACCGACCGACGTTAGACACACCGACACTGTATCATAAAAAGATACTTCCTTTGCGTTATTTTACAGTGCAATTTTCCAGGAAAGGTACAGACAAACGCCATTCGCCTGCTTCTCAGTTGATTCACTCTCTCCGGGAGAAGTTCACTGCATGACTGAGTGTTACGTTTCACATCGGATCTTTTACATTGAGCATTCAGAGGTTTTCGATTGATGTGCTAACATTCCATTCCCATGACATGTCATGTCGAAATGAACTCCTTTTTGTTTGCTATGGATGGATTTAATATTACGGAGGCTGAGAAAGGCGTCGAGGCCAACAAATACGTGCTTGTTGAAAACCACCATGGGAAGAGTGAATGCTGGAAATTGTTTCGTCTCATAAGGAACCGGTGAATAATTCTGAGTTGTTTGGTTTTGCTTGTTGCTCAAAATGTGGAAAGTGTATAATTACAACGAAAGATGTCCACGGTGTAATAAAAGATTATGGAACCAAAAATCTAACGGACCATATGAAAGTATGCGCACCTCCATCAAAGCGTACAAAGAGTGAACAATCTAAATACCTTTGTGTAATCGCAAATAATGATTCCCATTTGCAATATACTCCATGATAACGGTCATAATCATCCATTACTTCTGGATTACGCAAAATAGTGGCACTAAAAATTATCAAGTAACCAAATTTTATGATTAAAAAGGATTTCAGTTATTAAATAACAAGCAGTTATTAGGATGAATATGCGTATTACGTTTATATGTATATATACATAAATTGAGTTTCGAATTTATAGTTCAAAGTAGATTTGTCCGGGCCAGTTACGGGTCTGAATCGGGTCGGGTCCAGTTATGAAAAGTCCGGGTCAGGATCGGGTCCAAAATGTTTGACCCATTTCCAATTCTGGACATATCAGGGGATTTTGAAGGAATCTGAGCCAAGGTTTAAACTTTACACCCGTCTCTTTTTTCATTTTGCAAGAAACAGAGTGGTAGATTTTGATGTATGAGTGGTACTTTTACCCTGATGAAGTTCTACTCTTTGAAGGCTCTTTGGATAAAGGAATGGCATTTCCTCTTTAAATGTAGGAGTTAAAACATTATTTTGGTAATATGTAGCATTGAATTTAACAATCTTTTCAACTTTACTTAACTTTAATTTCCCATTGTACGGGAAACCAGTAATAATCATGAATCCGTTCTTGAAACTTTCTTTAGATCCTTGGAACCAAATTTGCAACTCCTCTTCTGCTCCTATGAGATAGTAAATCGACGTTTTCTTGTTACAGTCGTTTAGGTAGGTCCATGCTTCACCAATAGTCAGACTCCAGCCAAGTGTTTTTCATAAAGAAGTCTGCACCCAGCTACGTGCCTGAACAAAGGCGGTGAATGTTGTGCAGCCGCCCCGATTATGCAGCCGCCGCAGTGGTATAAGCGATGGTCTCTGATTATTCGTCCGGAAGGGGTCCGGGTTCGAAACTCGGTGAGGTATGGATGTTGTGTTTGTCTTAGGGCACTGGCTCTCACCCTGCCCTGGAACCAGTCACCCAAAAGTATGGACGAGCTACTGCTTATAGCCCATTGAGTTGCTCACGGTGGTCGTTAAACCTATAATCAAACAAAAATAAAAAATGTTATGCATTTTGTTTTTGTTCTTTTAGATTCAAATCTTTATTTATACCTATTTATACAGTTGATGTAGAGATTTTAACGACTTAGCGATTGCTCTTTGTGTCGGTGGATTTTATTTTAAGACCAGAGACTTCACTTTTTAAACATTTGAATAATTGTTTCTTCTTTGGATATTTGTTTGGTGTTCTTTTCCTGTTAAGGCTTTACGAGACCCGCCATCTTGTATCGCTGCCTTCTCTTATTTACCAAAGGACAAGCGTATTTCACAAATTGCTCGGGCAATTTTGCACACCGTTTGTGACTAACGCAATATATATGATGAATAAAGAGTTCCCTGGTTTCAGAATTTTTATTGAACTTTCCCTTCATTTTTTTTATCTGCAGCGAAATTCGTACCAAGGCGTCTTCTATAGTTTTATCAATTAATAAAAAATACTTAAAGGGTCCAAAATAAAAACCTGAAACCAGGGAACTCTTTATTTATCATATATCTTGCGTTAGCCACAAACGGTGTTACAAAATGTGCAAAATTGCTCGAGCAATTTGTGAAATACGCTTGCCTGTTATTTAATAAGAGAAGGCAGCAATACAAGATGGCGGGTCTCGTAGAGCCTTAAAAGCAATGCTTGACGATTGCCGCCTCTATTTTTAATAACATTGCTTATTTTGCATTTGGAAATGCTAATTCTGTGATTTTCACTGCATTTTGCATTTGCAGAATACGAATATTTGCTTTCGTAAATAGCAAAAGCGTAACCTTCTATCTACAGCTTCTTTGCACGCACCATATTCTTAGCAGATGCTATTTAACTGAAGCAGATGTTTCTTTCGTGTTCATCTTACCCGCTCTTGTCAGTTTTAATTCTTTGAACTTCTTTTATTTTCTACAATTTCTCATCAAAAACGTTCTAAAAATGTGTGAACATCCTCTGTACAGTCCAACCTACGTACATTAGCGAACCAAAGCATTTGGCGAAACACTTTTTCGACTATAATTTTTTTCTGCTGAACCAAATCGGATCAGTTTGGGATATGATATGTGTTGATTCGTGGGTTACAATGCCGCGTAGTTTGTATTTCGCTCAGAGCAAATTTGTCGTTTAAAATGGGCCGGCCGCCCCGGTGGCGCAGTGGTCTAAGGCGTTGGCCTCTGATCATTCGTCCGAAGGGGTCCGGGTTCGAATCCCGGTGAGGCATGGATGTTGTGTTTGTCTTACGGCACTGGCTCTCTCCCTTCCCTGGAACCAGTGACCCTAAATTAGGGACGGGCGACTGCTTATAGCCCATTGAGTTGCTCACGGTGGTCGTTAAACCTCCAATCAAAAAAAAAAAAAAAAAAAAAAAAAATGGGCCGTATTCAAGAGTCGCCAATTATTACCCATTTGTTTGCTGCATTTATTAATGTTTTTCTTGTGATTTTTGTGGGTTTTGTAATGTGTAGTGCGGTTATTAATCAATCTTAGGTTTTCAGAAATGGGTAAAAAGGCGGAGATCCGTGTTGGAGCTCGCCAGGCGGCCGTGAAGGTGATTGAATCCGAAATGCGCGTCACCGACATTGCGTGGGCCCTGAAGATCCGACACCAGTCCATTTCAGCTATCCTGCAACGTTATAAGAAGAATGGGACCGTCGAGAACAGTCCGCAATGTGGTAGGCCTCGTTCCACTACGTTCCGTCAGGATAGACGCATCCTCCGTCGATCTCGTGCTGATCCCACCTTGACTGCAGTGGACATAGCCACCGAGTTCCGCGACAGCGACGACCTGAGCGTCAGCCGAATGACCATCTCCCGTCGTCTCATTGCTGGTGGATTGAATGGAAGACTCCCCGCCAAGAAACCACTCACCGGAGTCAAGAATCGACGAGCCAGAGTCGCGTTCGCGCGCAGTCATCGACACTGGTCCGCGGCGGACTGGAGTAAGGTGCTTTTCACCGACAAGAGCAAGTTCAACTTGTTCGGAAGTGATGGCATCCGATACGTACGACGTCAATGTGGCCAGAGATTCAACCCCCAGTTCATTCAGCCGACTTTCAAGCACGGAGGAGCATCGTTCATGGTTTACGGCGCCTTTTCTTGCAATGGAATGGGCCCCATCATCAAGATTGACGGAATAATGACCGGCCAGAGCTACACGAACATGCTCATCAACGATGTCTTCCCATGGGCAAACCAGAACATGCCACCCGGATGGATCCTGCAGCAAGACAACGACCCGAAGCACACCTCCAGAGTAGCGAAGGCAGCCTTCCAGCAGCAACAGGTCACACTTCTAGACTGGCTAAGCCAATCTCCAGACCTCAACTCTATCGAGCACATGTGGGAGGAGCTGGAGAGACGATATACGAAGGAAACCTGCAGGAATAGGGCCCAGAAGTCCGACTAGCTGTCTGCAGAATGGGCGCGAATTCCGCAGATCACCGTCGAGAACTAGTGGACTCGATGCCGGCCCGTTGTGCAGCTGTTATTAAGTCTCGTGGTTATTTTTTTTTTTTTTTTGAATTGGAGCTATAACGACCACCGTGAGCAACTCAATGGGCTATAAGCAGTCGCACGTCCCTAATTTAGGGTCACTGGTTCCAGTGAAGGGAGAGAGCCAGTGCCGTAAGACAAACACAACATCCATGCCTCACCGTGATTCGAACCCGGACCCCTTTCAGACGAATGATCAGAAGCCATCGCTTAGACCACTGCGCCACCGGGGCGGCTCTCGTGGTTATTCCACTAAGTATTAGTTATTGTTTTGTCGTTTTATCGTACTTGTTTTCTGTTATCTTTGCATTAAATGAATGTCATACACACCTACTTTGTTGGTCAATTTATATGATCTTTGCCATTAAGCTCGGTACCTGATCTGTGTTAAAGTTTCCGATCCATCTGCATATGGGTCATGTTTACAACTGAATAACACACATCATATCCCAAAATGACTCGATTTGGCCCAGTAGAAAATATATTATGGTCGAAAAAGTGTTTCGGCAAATACTTTTGTTCGCTACTGCATAACGAGCTCGCATAATACAAAGCTCGGCGTAAACTAAAGTTTTTATAAATCCCTTGAACTTCGTAATTCTCTCCTTTTCTTTACCCGTAAAATTACGAACAATAAGTTTTGCAGGAGCCGCAGATATGGAAGTTCAGCAAGGTTAGCGGCAATGAAAGAAACGCTGACTTTATCCAGATTTTGCCCTTTTCTTAACGCTTAACGGTTATAAACCAAATTTACATAAGAACACAGGAACTGAAAAGGAAGGTAGAATAAACGTCACGAACTCTTAAAAGTTCTACGAGATATGCCATACTTTCAAAATCATAGGTAATTTGCTGAACTTCAAGAGAATAAAAAGAAGCAGAAAGTTAAAAGAAGTTTAGATTCCTTAATTTTTTTACGCTTTCCAACCGTAGGTTGTAGAAGCGTATATGCTCCAGTTTTGTTCGTCTATCTGCCCGTCTGTCTGTCTGTCTGTCTGTCAGTCCATCTGCACGATAACTCGCGTAAAAATGGTTCTATTTCGATGAAATTTTAGTATGTGGTAGGGGACAACCTGGGAACCAATCCTTTTTGAAAATCGGCGAAATGGAGTTAAAGGCCAGGACATAGGAGCGGGATCTATTCCATTGCCTTGTGCGTCATAATTTGCTTAAAAACGATTCGATTTCGATGAACTTTTAGTATGTGGTAGGGGACCAGTTGGAGACAAAACCTATTGAAAATGGGCGAAATGGGGTCAAAGGTCAAGACATAGGAGCGGTATCCATTTACTTGCCCTAATGCGTCATAACTTACGTAAAAATGCTTCGATTGCGACTAAACTTTATCCTGTTGTTCCGGAAGTACACTGAATAGGTTCTGTTGAATATAATCGAATTGGGGTCAAAGGTCAAGACACAGGAGCGAGATTTATTTCACAGCCATTATTTTCATAACTTGACTAAAAATACTTCTTCTATTGCGACAAAGCTTTAGCATGTTGCCCCAGCGGTATGCTTAACCAATTCTGTTGAATAGCATCGAAATGGGGTCAAAAGTTAAAGATACAGGATCGAGATTTATTCCACAGCCATTATCCTCATAACTTCAGTAATAACTTGAGTAATGATTTCTGGTATGTTAGAAAGCGTGTCATAATCGATGCATTGCGCGAGTTTACTAACTTCTCTTTTAAACAACGAGCCCACAATTTGTGTAAAGATAGCTGTTTTGAAAAGGCAGCATACATATATATTTAAGACAAACCCTGACACATTCCGGATTAGGAAAGCAATTCAAATCATATGATTGCGACATTGGTTTTCTTCTTAGACGACAGCTAAAACTATACTATATTATCCAAAGTATTCGGACACCATAATGTTTTGGGACAAATGGATTTATTTTCGCAATTAGTAGTTAGTTGCTCCACCGTTTGTCCGTATGACAGCGAATACATATCGAGGCATCACGTAAACCAATTTTCGGAAGGCCTCGACAGGAATGTCTCGTCATTCGTCCTTCAAATCTGCTACCAGGGTGGAGGGCGAAGACGGTCGTTGAGGTGGATTTCGTACCCGTTGCTACAGTTCATCCCAGAAGTGTTCCATGGGATTAAGATCAGAACTCTGAGCAGGTCAGTCGAACAATTCCACCTCATTTTTAAGAAACACGTTCTGCACACGCCGTGCAGTGTGACAGAGAGCTCCATCGTGTTGGAAGAGAAAACGGTCATAATACTGCCACATTGTTGGTAGGGTAGATTTATCCAGAACGTCGATGTACACCTCAAAGTTCTTGGTTTATGGTATGTTAACCAGCTGGCCGATTCTCATCCATGGAAAACAACTCCATACCATGGTGGAGCCTCCGGCAAACTTAACAGTTGGAAGAACACAATCCGACGAAAATCATTCGCCGTGCTATCGCGTAATCCAAACATCCGATCGGATTGGAAGAGTGAAAAGCGTGACTGATCACTCCAAAGAACAACTTTCCAGTTGCTCACGTTTCAAAAAACGACGGGAGACACACCACTCCAAACTAGGCTTCGCATTCACAATTGTGATAGGTGGCTTGTGTGCCGCTGCTCTATCATAATCACCTGCACTCTGCAACTCTCTCTGGGTAGTCCTGGTACTTACCAAGCAGTCATTACAAGTATTTCCTACTTCAGAAGTGATGGAAACGGCAGAGGAAGAACGGGATTTCTTAACATTTCTTACCACGGCTCTTCTGCACGTTCTGTGTGCGTGTGCGACCTTCCCGAACTTTTGTTTCCCTGTAGTTACATCGTTCTGCCTCCATCACTTCACGACATCACTTACAATTGATTTTGGTGTGTTTAGTTTAGCTGCAATGCTCCGTATGGAAACTTTACTCAAATGACATCCTGCTACCAGCCCACGCTGGAAATCGGAAAGGTGATGGCCACGCGGCTCGTCCCTCTTCAAAATTACTGATTACATGACAGAACATCTCAGCTTTTTATACGTACTTCCCCACTCACAGCGCACTTTCCTGCGCAACCGTTCTTTGCACTTTTGCAAATATTTGGTAGTGTCCGAATATTTTTGATAATGTAGTGTATTTGACCATGAGAGTACAATCGTGGACAATTTGGTACTGTGCAAAGGAAGATTTTCTGGAAATGTCATCTCCATTACACCCAATTCATATGTGAAGTTGAAAATGGTCTTGGAAAAGACTTTAATAGCCAAAAAATATAAATGCTTTAGTTTCATTTTGTTTCATTGATACAATGAATTTTCAAAATTTAGTTTAGTTTTAACGGAAGTAACCGTTTTCCATCTTCAGTCCTAATCTTAAACACTAGGGTGTTGAGAATCTATTTATTCACTCAAGTGGGAAATATGTTATAAAATATTATTTGCGCACCGTGTGTGTGTGTGATTACTCCTCGTAACCACTGGTATCGGTCTCAGGCATTTAAAATAAGAGCAATTTTTTTTTGTTTTGCTTTAGGGTGTAACATCACACCGGAGCATCTGAATCTATAAAAAGTTTCCCATTCTGAATTTTAGGTCACTGGCTCCAAGAAAGGGAGAAAACCAGCGCAAAAGAACAAGTTCAACATTCATGTCTTTTTCTGTTTTCGAACTAACATCCAGCAATATGATAAGTAGAGCTTATGATAGCAATTTTTGTCAATGAAAGTATGCCCCGATCTTCTTGCCTATGCTTTATTAGTACAAAACTAGCCACCAGCAAATATTATACTAATAAACCAATAATAGCATTAAAACTGTATCATACAGTAAAACTTTCTGCGGTTTTATAAACAACAGGATAATCTTAAAGTCCATGAAATCCATTTTCAATCAATATTGTAAATTAAATTTTTTTTTATGGTGACCAGGAAATATTTGGTCGTTCGAGAAAGAAGTGAACTCTTTCAAATTATAGTAATAACTGTAATAGCGAAGCAATGATCGCAATATGTGGGGATAATTACTCGTATTAGTAGTCCTTCTCATTATAAACAATAAGTTCCAAACCAGTGAGTAGTTCAAGAACATCATTAAAGTACCAGTGATTCGGAGATCCAAATCCTGTTTATTGTTGTAGAGAGTACCAGATATCTTCCCCTTCAAATGCCCCAAGCAGTTGAAATCACAGAAGTTTGAATCCGGTGAATACGGTGCGTGGGGAAACTTTATCCAACCATTCTGTTCAATGAACAGCCGAATAATCCTAACCTTGTGCGTTCGTCAGTTTTTGTGTACAGGTCACTGTACATGATGTTGCAGTGTCCATGACGTGATTCCTATAGAAATGATTTATACCGCTTCGATGTGGTGTTGTTCTCATAATACGTCTCCAAAAAAGCCACACAGCGGGCATCCAACTACTAGTAAGATTTTACGCTCATGAAACTTTTCCCGGGATACAGACGCTGAGCTATTACCTGGTTCAACCCAAGACCATGACGCGATGTCGTTGGTTTGGTTCATAAAATTCCACACAACTTTCATCTAAGCAGAGAAACTTTGTGACTCTGAGCACCTTACCATGATACCGCGCAAAGTTACTCAGTGCAAATTCTTAGCGCAGTTGTTTCCGTGTCGTGGATAGTGTGTGTACTGTACCACGTCGCTAGTCTACTGTCTACCGTCAGCACGGCATAAATGGTAGTGTGACGGATACCCAGTCCAGATTTGTGGAAAGGTGATTGACGCTCACACTGCAAGACTGATGTAAGCCGTCTTGGATGGGTAGTTTGGTTCTTTGTCTGAAAGTTGAAACCGGTCGAGAGTAGCTTGGAGCATCTTTTGATGATGTTCTGCTTTTCTTATATCCTTCCATGCAATTGTTCATCGCGGTTTTCTTAAGGGCATATCTACTGCTCTCCGTAGAAGACTCTGTATAATGCCCTCTAAAGGGTGCAACACGAAACAAAACTTAGATAAAACACATAAACAAAAACACAAGCTAGTGTTATGCTGTCATTAATCGTTTCAACTTCTCCATTGTTATTACAACTTCCGCTAGCCAATAGGTAGGCAGGAATTAAGCCCGAGGTACTTACTAAGCAACCGTCAGACGTAGCCTGCGTTCTTGCTTCAGGTTCCCGAAATGTACGCCAATAAAAGTTTTACGTTTTTCCCGAACGACCTAATGTATTGATCGGGACCGTGCCGAGCGGTATAATTTAGTAACAATCGTCACCAATCAATAAAAATGAGACTTGAAGGTTCTTTTTAATTCGGGAGATGGCATAAATGGGCGAGAACGTTATGCTTGCTGAAATAAAGGTAAGTAATACACCAGAGCCTATAGAATGAACAGAGCAAGATTAACCATTGAATTTCTTTATTTTATGAGGAGACTCTATCCCGGGGCCTGGGCCCACGGACATAAAAAATACTGGTATTATTCTCTATTATGAACCAAAATAATTTCTACTCGGGATTCCGAAATCAGATTTTTAGCCTCCAAAATAAAAGTGCGTTTAACAGTTCTAAATTTAGAGTCCGGTATCTATTAAAGATTACAGTTCCTCCGCTCAGTGACAGGAAGGCACAGACAAATAAAAGTACTCACGTATGGTTGACTATTGTGATATCAATCCATATATGTGGAACATTCTTTCAGAAGCACTCTCACATACACACACGCTCCTCTGTAATAATAGTGGGGGATGGATTTTCACCTGTGTGTCAACAGAGGGTCTTCACAGATTCGTGTTAGTTTTTCTCTTTATCTTCCGAAGTCGCTGATAATTTCTCCGCTCTTCCCCGTCCGCTCGTGGGATGGGGGAAAGCACAGCTGACTCCTCTTTGCTGGCGATCCGTCTAGGTAGTTTCCTGCCCCAGAATTCGGCGTAGGAAGGCTCTGGCGAAGGCAGCAGGGAAATTTCTCCTCGTAATCCGTCAAGAAAGTTCTTCTGCAGGAAAGAAACCACGTCAAGCAATGCTCCGGAAAGGTCGGTGACCTCCCTCTATATAATGAGACGGCGTGTTCGCTTTTCGTGGTGTGATAGTCTCTCGCGACGTCCAGGTCGGTCTGTCATCAGAGTACGGCCTTTTATATGCAAATATCGCAGCTCTTTTCTGCGGTAGTTGAACCTTCCTCTTAAGTTCACGAATTTTACTATACCTGGCGGGCTTACCTCCAGCCACCAAGTATTAACTGAGCCCTCTCCCTTATATCGTACTTTTGCGGCTTACACTGCGCTTAAAATTACCGTTCTATCATCGGTGTGAGTCGGACTTTAGGTTTCGTACCTAGCGGGCTCAAAACGGCTGACCGCTGCGTAGTACCTCCTGGCGATGTTTTTCTCTCATGACAATCTCTCGGCCCGGCTTACAACTGCCTTCCGAGATGATTCCTAGCGAGTATTCCCGTCTGTCCTTTTGCTAGCGTACCGAGATCCCTCTGTCTTTCTTTTCCTGCTTTTTGCCATTCCCCGTCACGTGGGCCTCATCTGTTTATCTTCACTCGACACTTAGAGATTTCTCTCGTGCCTCTCCCACGAAGCGTCGTTGCCTCTTGCCCCTCATAATCATAATTTTTCCGCTTTCCCAACAGATATTTGGCACTAATGGCCCACTCGAAACCGTCTTTATGGGAGTCTGAGTGCTTCTCAATTGCCGTCTGGTGTGGTCCCATGATGCTCACAGACCCCCAGAGATGATCCACTAATTCCTTTGTTTCCACCCAGGCAAAGATAATTACAAGACTTCCCTAATTAAAATAAGTTAATTTCCCAATTAATTTACGATAGGCCAAATACTTAATTTAATTATCGACATAATTTAACCACGCCTATTAAGACCGTCCCCCCCCTTTTTAATAGTTACTAATTTAGACCCAATTTTCGCATCAATATAAAAGAAAGTTTTATAGAAATGGGAATTCAGACAAAGTGATAAACTTTAAATTTCCCAATTGCACAATATTGTGTAATCTGTGTGAATTGATGCTTTCATTTGGGGCACTTCTAAATTTCGACAACCCGAGACAAGCACATAAGAACTTGCGTTTATTATTAACTGTTAGCTTTCAAAACTTCATTAAATAATACAGTAAAAACCCGATAAAGTGGACTTCAATATGCTGCGGATTCGGATATTACGCGGTGAAGAGCATGTCTCCCCAATAAAACATGATTATTAGTGAAATTCTTACTCGGCGAACAGGGTTGTCCTTGACAGCCTGTTCGCCGAGTAAGAATGTCGGTCAGCTATTTTTGACAACCCAAGGCAAGCCATTCTGTCCCTGGCAGCGCCCAATCAGCTACTTGCTCCCCCTCTACCTTTCCTCTACCGCGTAAAAGTACTTTTATCATATATTTGCATAGTGTTAAGTCTTGAGTTCAGTAACGTCTCGTGTTGACGCAGTAAAGGAAAGCACGTCTCGAGTGTAAAACAATACGCAGAGAAGATTAATTATAAACTATTTCGTAACCGGTGTCATGCAAGGTTGGAAAAGCTGTGACTCAATTTTTTTCTGATTACATAACACGAATCGTAATAAAATTAATAAATACAATAAATGGTTTAATTATCAATGAGCAGTCCATAACATGGGTCACCAACAACAAAATTTTCGTAATATTCCCGTTCATTTTTAAGTTTTCCAACTGCTCGTGTACGAATTTAACGATGACGTTCCTCATTATCGTATGAACATGTGCTTACCCGTCGTTGACGGGCTTACATTGGAGTATTGAGGTATTCTTTCAGTGACCCGAAATGATATCGTGTCTACATAAAAACACAATGGGGTTAAAATGTGCTTTATTTTGCCAGTTTGGTTGTAACATCTGTTATTTTTTTGGTATCAAAATATAATCTATACTGATATACACTGCTGGCCACCCAAAATGCAACACAAAAAAGGAAACATCCGATTGGCCTGAAATTCGCAGCATGCGCCGCCCGCGAGAGGACATGCAAACGATTAGCATTGCAGGGCATATGCAAATAATGTGAGCCCTGCACGCCTCCGAGAAGCACTATAAGAAGGGTGCACAGAAGGCGAGATGTAAGTAGTGCAAGTGTGTTGTGCGGCCGAACCTGTGCGTCGGAAGCTTCCTGATGCCTCGTCGCAAAATCCGGCAGTCATTCCAGCACGTTTTGGAGTTGGACAGAGGACGAATAGTGGTTTATCGCGACAGCGGTTTATCGTACCGAAACATCGGCGCCCGTGTGGGATGACATCCAGCCACAGTGAGACGAGTATAGATTCGGTGGGTGCAGGAGGGACGGACGGACCGACATGAGCGATTGCCGCAGCCGCGGCACAGCACTGAACGAGAGGGCCGGCATGTTGTGCGGCGGGCATTGACGGCTCTCACCGTCACATCACGAACGTTAGCGCAGAAATTAAGGTGTGTTGCGCAACAACCTGTGTCAGCACGTACCGTTCGACGTCGTCTGCAGGAGCGGGGACTTGTTGCACGGCGCCCATTGCTCCGATTACCATTGACGCTACACCACCGGCGAGTGAGGCGGCAGTGGGCCGCTAAACAACGCACCTGTACTACGGAATGGCACGGCATTTTCTTCTCCGACGAATCCCGTTTCTGCCTGCAACACCACGATGGTCGGATCCGCGTGTGGCGGCTCCGCTGCGAGAGACTGTATGATGCCTGCATTATGAATCGCCATACCGGTCCGTCGCATTGCGTTATGGTTTGGGGCGTAACTGGATATGACAACCGCTCCCCTCTGGTACGCATCGCCAGTACACTCAACAGCCACGGCTACATCTCCGACGTTTTGGACCCTGTAGTCTTCCCTTACCTGCAGGGTCATCCAGCGGCCACGTTTTAACAGGACAATGCGCGCCCTCACGTGGCATGCATCGTGCAACAATTCTTCACGGCCCACTAGGTTTTACTGCTGCCGTGGCCAGCCTCTTCTCCCGATATGTCGCTCATCGAACACGTCTGGTCGCTGATCGGCAACCGAGTGGCCCGGCAAGCTCCACCCGTGGCTACGCCTGATGAACTGTGGTAACGTGTGGAAGCAGCTTGGACCGACTACTCCTAACCCACATCCAAAGCCTCTTTCGTTCGATGCCTCGGCGTGTAGCGGCCGTTATTGCCAGCCATGGGGGCCACAGGAACTATTGATGTCTGCGTGTTCCGCAAGTCGCACGGGCCTGTAAGCTCAATCGTTTCATCTTTGTATCTGTGTTATGTGTCCAGTAAATCTGGCTTTGCTATCTCGTGTCCTTCTTGGTTTTGCATTTTGGGTGGCCAGCAGTGTATAAAGAGAGAAACTTTGTTTGTGTGTTTGAGGTAACCTCCAAAACTACTGAACCGATTTGAATAATTCTTTCACCGTTGGGAAGCTTACTTCTTTCCGGTAGACATGGCTGTTTTGTTTATTTTTTTATTATATTTTTATTATTTGTTTATTATTTTTGGCTTTACTACTGAATCAGTTCGCTTTCAAGTAGTTCCCACTTTTCTGTGTATCGTTCCGCTTTATTTACATATCCCGTGATCACACCCAACGTGAAAGGAAGTAGCTCACGATAATATACGGAATTTACTAATCTTGAAACTACTGAACCGATTTGGATAATTCTTTCACCATTGAGAAGTTTACTTATTTCCGGTGGACATAGGCTATTTCGTTTATCTATACTAATAATAATAATATGTAAAGAGATAAATTTATTTGTGTGTTTGAGGTAATCTCGAAAACTACTGAACATATTTGGATAATTCTTTGACCGTTGGGAAGCTTATTTCTTTCCGGTGGACATAGACTATTTCGTTTATTTTTTATTTTATTTTTATTAGTTATAATTAGTTTTCGCTGTACTACCGAATCAGATAGCTTTCAAGTAGTTCCCGATTTCACGTGTGGCGTTCCGCTTTGTTTACATACAACCTGATCACACCCAACTTGAAAGAAAGTAGTTCACGATAATATACGGATTTTTTTACTAAACTCGAAAACTTCTGAACTGATTTGGATAATTCTTTCACCGTTGGGATGCTTACTTTTTTCGGTTGACATAGGCTATTTTGTTTATTTATTTATTTATTTTTTGGCTCTACTACCGTATCAGAACGGTTTCAAATAGTTCCCGATTCTCCGTGTATCGTTCAGCTTACGACGGATTGTACAAATAAAATGCCATGGCAGCATAAAAAAAATCACTTACGACAATAAGAATTAGCGATGAGAAATCTGTGAGTCAGTAGCTTTCATTTAGAATAAAAATCATGAAAATCGTTCCACTGGATAGCGCTGGCGGATTGTAGAAAAAAACGACCTTGTGTATTAAATACACTGACGGAAAAAAAAATCCCAACAATACGAAAAAATAGTTGTAGGGGAATGAAATGGGGGCAATACATTTGTATAGGTAACATATTTAATCGATTAAGGTTTCAAGATCACAGCTTATTGTAAGCGAGAGAAGAGCCATTTTAAATGTGAAATGCTGGTACATTAATAACCGGTGTAACCGCCAGAATGTTGAATGCAAGCACGCAAACGTTCATGCATTGTGTCGTTCAGGTGCTAGATGTCAGTTTGTGGGATGGAGTTCCATGCCTGTTGCACTTGGTCGGTCAATACAGGGACGGTTAATGCTGGTTGGGGGGACGCTGTAGTTGTCGTTCAATGATGTCCCATACGTGCTTGATTGGTGAAAGATCTGGTGATCTAGCAGGCCACGACAACATGTCGACACTCTGTAGAGCATGTTGGGTTACAACAGCGGTATGCGGGCGAGCGTTATCCTGTTGGAAAATACCCCCTGGAATGCTGTTCATGAATGGCAGCACAACAGGTTGAATCACCAGACCAACGTACAACTGTGCCGTCAGGGTGCGTGGGATAACCACGAGAGTGCTCCTGCTGTCATAGGAAATTGCTCCCCAGACCATAACTCCAGGTGTAGGTCCAGTGTGTCTCGACCGCAGACAGGTTGGTTGCCGGCGCTCACCTGGCCTCCTTCTAACCAACACACGGCCATCACTGGCACCCAGGCAGAACCGGCTTTCATCAGAAAACACAACAGATCTCCACTTCGTCCTCCAATGAGCTCTAGCTTGACACCACTGACGTCGCACACGGCAGTGGTTTGGAGTAAGTGGAATGCACGCTACAGGGCGTCTGGCTCAGAGCTGTCCTTCAAGTAACCGATTTGTAACAGTTCGTTGTGTCACTGTATTGGCAACTGCAGCTTGAATTGCTGCCTCAGACGCGGTACGATGCGCGACGGCCATACGCCGCGCACGGCGGTCTTCCCTCTCAGTAGTGCCACGTGGCCGGCCGGTACCCGGTCTTCTTAAGACAGTACCTTCCCTTGTCCACCGCTGCCAACAATCATGCACAGTGGCTACATTCCTGCCAAGTCGTTCTGCAATATTGCGGAAAGAAAATCCACCTTCTCGTAGCCCTATTACACGACCTCGTTCAAATTCCGTAAGCTGTTGATAATGGCTTCTTCGTCTTCTTAAAGGCATTCTTGACTAACATCAACACCCTACGTCGAATCTCAAGGGGCGCTACCAGCGCCACACGTATGCGCCGAGCGCGAAATTTGCATAGACGTCATCTTACAGATGTACTCTCACCGCCTACCAACTGTCGTTTATCTAACATAACCCCTTCTTGGTGTTGGGATGTTTTTTTCCGTCATTGTATTTAGATAGTGAATTTTCAAAACAGATTCCAGTTACACGTGGAGTTCAGTAAGACTGTCCACTATCTCCTATTTTATATATTTTAGACATTAATTATTTTCTCATTAATTTAAAAAATGGAAATAACATAACTGGAAATGCTGTACGAGGAGAGAATAACTCGGTAAAATCGCACTCCTTTGTAGTTGATCTGGTTTTGTTTGCAAAAGATGAAATTTCAATAAAAAAACTGAAAATATATATGAAAATTTTAGTTTGATTTTTGGCTCTAAATTAAATGCAGACAAAAGTAAAGGTTTTTTTATTTGAAAATTGAAAAAATGTAAAACATTTTTTTTTTAATTACGAATTCTCAGATTCAAATTTTGGGAATCCAATTTGAAATTACTGGACCAAATCTCTCCCAAAAATGGCAAAATGTTTTGACAGATATGGAAACATACAATGATAAATCAGAAATATTTTTTCGTTATTTTCAAAAGCTAAAATAATAATTTTATTACATTTTCAAAATTTTATTTTTATTTAAAACTACACCATTGCCAGCTGATATTGTAAGAAAAAGCAGCTAGAATAGATTTTACATTTGTTTCGGAAGGAAGGTGAAGCAAAATTAAACGTGAAATATTGTATAATGATGTTGAATTCGGAAAAATGGGAACTAAATGAATACTACTAATAGAAAGTAAAATTTTAAGATTTTTAACACTCAGAATTTTTTTTCAAAATGAAAATCATCCAGCCTTTAGAATTTTGAAGTTACAGGTTGGACGGGATTTGAGTGTTTTAGCTCCTTGAAACCAGAAAAACCTTTTTCATTTTACACAGGAAAAAAATATGTTAACCTCCGTGATCTCTGAAAAAATTGAATGAAATTTCTATTCTTGAAAATATCTCACACGACGATAAAATAAAAGATATCTACAAAGCTCTAAATTAAAACCAAAATCATGCTGTCTAAACACGTTTAATAAAAAAATTATGAACCTCGCACTATAGAAGGACATAAATACATACAGTTAAAAAACGTTAAAAACGCACTAGTACTTTCGAGACCGCCATCGGTCACTTCCTCAGATGTGACTACCAGTTCTAAGTAGCAACGGTCAGCATATATGTACAACATGACGTGTCATGTCAGACGAGTGCGCAGAGAGACATAGAAAGAACAGGTGGTCAGGAGTCAGTAATAATTATTATAATATTTAAATCACAGTAAGTCATGTATAAGGTATTTCCAAGCATCAGGAATATAGTTAGGAATATCATCGTTGCAGCAACTTGTCCGGAGAGCCAGAATCTTAAGGGCTTCTGTAAATAGTAATAAATTCTTATTCTTGGGTATAGTCAGAATAGTAACCTAAGCCCATATTGGTTCGAAAGGTTTGCTTAGAAGCAAACGTGTTATAGCTGTGGAGCCATTACCGATTTTAATACTATATTTGTGTTCTTGCAGTCTGACCTTTAGATTACGAGATGTGGAACATATGTAGGAAGTATTCCCTTCATCAGGGTCAGAGGACAGGAGAGTAATTCTGTAAATTCCATAATTATCTAATAAATCAGGTCTGTCACGATCGCTACGAACCAACGAAAATAATTTACAAGAAGACAACCCAAAGTCCAAAAGGTCTGCAGATATTTTTAAGAAGATGAGAAAGTGGTGGCAAAAACGGGATAGAACCCACAAGTCACACCTGAGGAAGTGATCGATGGCGGTCACGAAGGTACTAGTGGGATTTTTAACGTTTTTTAATTGTATGTATTTATGTTATTCTATAGTGCGAAGGGATGTAAGGTCAGGTGATGCGTAACATCACAGCTTCTCCTTGACAAATGTCAACGCCGCCTTCTCGTGGTGCATCCTGCTTCCACTAAAGGGGCTCTGACGACCGCTAATAGCGGTATAACTATACCATCGGGATTAGGGGAAATGCTATCCCACACTCACAAACCCACTTGGCCAGCGTGGTGAGGTATGGCCAAACACCTCCAAAATGACTCCACAACTTAAATCTTGGCCCTCAGTCTCCGGCACCTGGAATGTACCTGGCCAAGGCAGTGGCCAGTGCGACATGCGGGCAGAGGGTGCTAAGAATCC
Source organism: Macrothele yani (assembly GCA_039090855.1). NCBI lineage: Eukaryota > Metazoa > Arthropoda > Arachnida > Araneae > Macrothelidae > Macrothele > Macrothele yani. The sequence continues at coordinate 100,445,597 of CM077011.1, forward strand.
CTGGAGGACCGGACTAGGCTGCCATCTGATGCTGACCTTGGCTACGTATAATGGATGCTCCCTATCTTTTGATTCAAGGCTCCTTGAATTGGAAGAGGATCTACAAAGGATCAAGTGGGGCATCGTCGTACTAAGTGAGGTAGGGAGAAAAGGAGAAGATCTCATTGAACTGAAAGGTGAGCATCTCTTCTACTATCGTGGGACAGATACTGGCAGAACTAGTGGTGTTGGATTTATAATAAACAAGAAACTGAAGGATAAAGTTGTAGAAGTTGAAAGTTCCTCTGACAGAGCTGCACGACTTGTTATCCAACTGTCGAGAAGATACCAGGCTCAGATTATTCAAACTTATGCACCCACCACAAGTCATCCTGAAGAAGAAATTGAAGAATTTTATGAGGAAATTCGTCATCTAAATAATAAAGGTAAGCAGCACTTGAAGATAATTATGAGAGATTTTAATGCAAAAATAGGGCAACGGCAACAGAATGAAACTTCATTAGGTAAATTCGGTCACGGCAACAGAAAATAGCGTGGAAATACTCTTGTTGAGTTTGCAGAGGAAGAAGGGTTTTTCATCTTGAACTCCTTTTTCAAGAAAAAGCCACACAGAAAATGGAACTGGAGACATCCAAATGGGACGACAAGTGAAATTGATTTTATTATGTGTAACAAAAAATTTGTCATCGAAGACTGCAGTGTGCTGAACAAGTTCAACACAGGTAGTGACCATAGATTGGTGAGATGAAAGATGCACCTCAACACTAAACTCGAACGTGGCAAGCTCATAAGACAAACAAAATGTATTGACATAACCAACCTTAAAAAACACCGTAATACCTTCAAGTTGGAACAGAAGAACAGATTCTCTGCTTTAGGAGGCCTAACATTGGAAGAAGTGAATATTTCTGAAGTTAACAGAAAAGTAACCAAAGCTCTTATGGAAACAGCAACAAAATTAGCTGGGTTTAAGAACAAGTTGCATGTGAGTGAACAAATTATCAGGAAAAACCAAAATGTTGATGCAAAAAAGAAGAGAGTTGAGGACAACTAAAGAAGATGTGACTTCCTAAGTGGAATATATAGAGCTATGCAAGACAGTACGAAAAATTATTACTGAAGACGTAAGGAAATTCAACTGTGAACTAGTGAGGAAAGCAATTGAAAAGAACCAAAGCCTAAATATAGCAAAGGGACATCTCAGTAGGGAAGAAAAGAGATTATGGCACTAAGAAGTGATGATGGTTCTGTAACAAGAAATAGATGCGAAATTTTGACAAGAGTGAAAAATTTCTACTCCAAATTATATGAAAGGGATGATACATGTACTCCAGACATCATGAAAGGTACCAGTACCAGAGTTCTTCCAGTCCTCCCAGCAGACGTTGCACATGCTGTCAAGAACATGAAGCGGGGAAAAGCTCCAGGAGAAGATGGAATTTCTGTAGACATCATACAAGAAGCAAGTGGAGAAATCAAAACAGCACTCGCCCAAATTTTCACTCGATGCCTTATTGAAGGAAAGATTCCTGAGGATTGGAACAACGCTAAAATGATCCTGCTGCATAAAAAAACATTGAGGATCTCAGGAACTACAGACCTATCAGCCTGCTATCAGTGGTTTATAAAATCTTCACGAAAGTTCTTTCACACCCCTTGAAGGTAACACTGAACATGGCTCAACCGAGAGAACAAGCTGGATTCAGGAGTGGCTACAGCACTATATATCATATCCACGTACTGAGAGAACTAATTGAAAGAGCGAGGGAATATGAACTTCCATTGTGCATGGCTTTTATCCATTATGAAAAAGCCTTTGATTCGGTGAAACCATCAGCAGTTACAATGGCTCTGAAATCCTGCGGTATTGAAGATGCATACCTAAATATTATTAATAACATCTATGAAAATGCAAGTGCAAAGATTCGGCTGTTTGAAAATACAACACACATAAAAATTGGCAAGGGAGTGAAAAAGGTGACACCATATCTCTGAAGCTCTTTAATGCCACATTGGAGTGTGTTTTTCAATCACTGAACTGGCAAAACAAAGGGATAAAGATTAATGGAGATTATCTAATCCACCTTCGTTTTGCTGATGACATAATCATTTTAGCAACTACCCCATCAGAGCTGCAGAATATGATCCAGGAACGTGCTGACAAGAGTAAAGAAGTGGGATTAAAAATGAACTTTCAGAAGACAAAAGTGATGTTCAATGCTTTTACAAGAAATGAAGATTTATCGACTGATGGAGAAAAGCTGGAGATAACAGACACGTACGTTTATATTGGACACCAGATATCAAGTGAGGGTCACATTAATGAAGAAATTAATCGGCGTACAAAACTTGCCTTGAGAGCTTTTGGAAGAAACCGCATAATTTTCAAGAGCAATATGCCATTATGTCTTAAAAGAAAAGTGTTTGATCAATGCATCCTTCCAGTGCTTACGTATGGTGCCGAGACGTGGACCTTAACTAAAAGAGACATACAAAGGCTACATGCAACTCAAAGAAGCATGGAGAAGTGCATGCTTGGTGTAACCAGGAGAGATAAGAAGAGGAACTCGTGGATCCGAAAAATGACAAGAGTGGAAAACATCATGATTAGAGTTAATTCCGTGAAGTGGCAATGGGCTGGACATACTGCCAGAAGGACAGACCATCGATGGACAGTCGAAACTTTAGATTGGATTCCAAGGGACAGAAAAAGACCCAGAAGAAGACCACATGGGAGATGGGTAGATGAAATTCGAAAGTATGCGGGAGTGACATGGAGGAGACTGGCACAAGACAGACCGTTGTGGAGGAAACTTGGGGAGACCTTCGTCCAGCAGTGGATTGATAATTGTTGACAATGGTGATGATGATGATAGTGCGAGGTTCATTATTTTTTATATTAAACGTTTTTAGACAGCATGATTTTGGTTTTAACTTGTAACACGTGTCTTCATCAATTTTATTCAACTCCAGCTGCTCGTTGATACTCTTTACGGTTCTACGAGTTTCGTGTCAGCAAAATGTCATAAACGTACGAGAGTGATCATGTAACTACCTCTACTGGTTATTCACCCCATTGTTATTCTTCAACCCCATGGTGATACTGAGGTTTTAACATACCTGAAAGTGCGACTTATCTAGACTTCATTATGACGTTTCTTAATTCGGAATCGATTTTACTGTCTGCTAGTGGCTTTTCAACATGCCTGTTCGAAAATACGACCTCTCCTGGTCTGGTTACGATAGTTATTGATTTGAAAGGGACTCCACTAGCTGCTTGTGGATTTTTCAACACTGAGACTTCTACATACCTCTTTACCACATTTGGATTTTTAGCTATATTATGAGTTTTGTTCATTTCTAGTATTATCTATTTACCTGTACCAAAAAATTTTGAAACACCTTCCTAGTGAGAGGTACACTTCACTGATATCACCGACATTATGCACTACCTCATTAAAAATTTTGAATTTTGGAAGAAAAAATTAACCACTGAAGCTTCTCATCTAACCTTCCTTCAGAACTGTAAAGAACTAGGTGTTATCCCCACATTTCTGCAAAGTAGACATAAGCCTATTTCAAGAACTGGTGAGAAGATTATCCGTACCTGTGAACTTAAAAGGCTTACCTGTGTTATGCGTCAAAAACCTGGCTATATTGACTACTTAAACAGACGCTCTTACAAATCCTATTTAGTTATGGCTGATACTATTCACCCTATTCTGCTTACTAGGTGTCTTATTATTACATCGGCTACTTGTCTGTCACTTGAAGGTAAACTTCAGGTTACTCATGTGGTTAAATTACGTAACCTGGTGGCTGACAATACCTGTTACAAGCCCAATTCTGCTGGACAGCTCCACGGCCATAAATCACAACCTTCTTGTACATATCTAAATTTAAGTAAGATTTCCCTCTCTACAGCTCAAAACTCGGCACTTGATAAGGGACCAGAATATGCTTTTCAGACTTCACATATTGATAACTTTACCCTTATCCCTAAAATTGAAACAATTATACGTGCCCTACCTAAAAATGTGCAAGAACCTACTCGTTTTAAGGTTGCTGATGTCACCCGCAATACGCAAACAAAGGTTTCAGCTACAAAGATCACACATTAATCCCGTGAAGAAGTTACAGATCTATGAGAACTTCGCAACAATAAAGACATTTCTATTATTTCTTCAGATAAAAGCTCACAAATTATCATCATCGATACGGAGGTGTACAATCAAAAAATGTTTGAGGCCATTGAACAAATCCCACACTCCATTCGCCCTCGAGACACAACTTCTGCTACGATCACTGCAATTAAAAACGCAATCCTTTCCAGACTTACCTCTTGACATTAATAAAGGTTTACACCCCCTCCTGGGCCCCGCATCCCTGCTTTGTTTGGAAAGCTAAAATTACACAAACATGACCACCCAATTTGTCCTCTGGTCTCAGCGTTTGCTTCCCCCACTCGCCCTCTTGAGTGTACTCTTGCAAAATTATTGAATCATCTCACTGCCAATTCACGTTACTCTATCTCCAGTTCCACCCAGGCTTTATCTTCTATTCACTTTATTCAACCTATTTTGGTTCTATTTACGATGGTCTCATTTGATGTCATATCATTATTTCCCAATATTCCTGTTCCCACTGTTCATAATTGATTCTTTCCAAACTGTTGGCTTCCGATACTTTTTCTGCCCCTAACGCTAAAGCTATTTTTCATGCTCTACAACTTGTTTATAACAGGACGTATTTTCGTTTTAATGATGTTATTTATAAGCAGTTGGAAGGGGTTACAACGGGTTCTCCACTATCGCCCCTCCTTGCCGAAATTCTCCTACAGCAATTGGAAAACGATGTGTTTACCTTCCCTATTAAACCACTCCTTTATATTCGATACGTTGATGATATTCTAATTTTTTGGCAGGGCTCAATGTCGGACGTACAGGATTTGGTTAATAGCTTTTCGTCAAAATTTGTCTCTATTAAATTTTCAGTTGGAACTGAATTGGATTTTACTTTGCCGTTTTTAGACATCTTGCTCACCCGTGATCCTACCACAAATTTGGTTACGTCTTCAGATTTTCGGAAATCTACCTCTCAGGTTTTAATGATCCCTGCCACTTCTAATCATCCGCATCGCCAAAAACTTGCTTCCTTGCGTTTTATGGTACACAGAGCCCGTTCTCACTGTTCAACTAAGCAAACATATGAACAGGAAATCCTGAAAATCTATCTGTTGGCTAATTCCTTTGGGTATTCTAATTACATTGTTAATAAACTTATTAAAAAATCCCAACGTTTTGACTCTACAACACTAACCAGAGAACATAGAACCATAACATTTGTGGATTCTATCCCGTTTTTGCCACCACTTTCACATCTACTTAAAAATATCTGCAGACTTTTTATTAGATAATTATGGAATTTACAGAATCCCTCTCCTGTCCTCCGATCCTGATGAAGGGAATACTTCCTACATAGGTTCCACATCTCGTAATCATTACCGATTTTAATACTATATTTGTGCAGGAACACAAATATAGTATTAAAATCGGTAATGGCTCCACAGCTATGTCACGTTTGCTTCTAAGCAAACCTTTCGAACCAATATGGTCTGAGGTTACTATTCTGACTATACCCAAGAATAAGAATTTATTACTATTTACAGAAGCCCTTAAGATTCTGGTTCACCGGACAAGTTGCTGCAACGATGATATTCCTAACTATATTCCTGATGCTTGGAAATACCTTATACATGACTTACTGTGATTTAAATATTATAATAATTATTACTGACTCCTGACCACCTGTTCTTTCTATGTCTCTCTGCGCACTCGTCTGACCTGACACGTCATGTTGTACATATATGCTGACCGTTGCTACTTAGAACTGGTACTCACACCTGAGGAAGTGGCCGATGGCGGTCACGAAAGTACCAGTGTGTTTTTAACGTTTTTTAACTGTATGTATTTATGTCCTCCAATAGTGCGAGGTTCATAATTTTTTATATTAAACGTGATTAGACAGCATGATTTTGATTTTAGCTTGTAACACGTGTCTTCATCAATTGTTGCTCTAAATTAAAAATAATCAAACAAACTTAGAAACTATAATGAACACATCTCTTGTAAAATCTATTTGGGAACAACTAATACAAAAAAAAATTGGGAACACAGATTCGCGATTTAAATTTTTAAATTACACGTAACATCTTTCCAAATCGTAAATGGCTGCAGAAAATTCATTTATACAAGTATACGACCCAAGTGGTTTAATCCAATCCGTAAATATTGTGGATTATTAGTAACAGCTAAGCACATTTTTGTAGATTGCTAATTCGCAAAATATTTTTGTGCATGGTTAAAACATTACTTAAATTTAATAAAAGATTTAAATAATAATCAAATTTTATATCATGTACAATCAAAATATAGTAATTTGAAAAATAATGCAATTGGCTGTATAACAGCCATAACAAAATAGCCATACAATAGCCATATTCTGAAAAACAACTTAATGCATCACAATGAAAAATATCGAAATTCAGAAGAAATAAAATCAATTATGCATGATTTTCAACGAGTATTAAAATTTAAAACTACAAAACATAGAGTAAATAAAACTTTTAAAAAGTGGATAACATTAAAGCAAATTGTTTGCACAAAAGCAAATGGTTTTCTTAATAAAATATTGGAATGAGATAATACAAATGTTAAAAAATAACATAAATCTTGAATTTTAAAATATTATCCGAATACAAACTTTTATGTTGCGCAAATCTTTAATTTTCTTGTGGCAACTTTGCCTTCAAATCTTAACTATCTGTTTAAATTACTTTTTATTTTATTTTTCATTTTTCCCTTTTTTTTAGGGCATCACTTCACTATGGGAGTTTTTAGTGCTCCCTAAAAGAGTGACACCAAATTAATTATTTAAAACCTGTTCCTGGTGGATCTTCCTGGTCATATTACCCCATGCACAAAGTTGATGTAAAAGATAATCTGAAATAATTATTACAAATTTTTTGTAAATTTTATTGGATCCATAAGGATTTAGATTGTGTAGTGGATGAGAAGTGGATTTCAGTATATGTTACTTTGTTTTGTTTTTTAACCTGGAACAGATCAGATCAGATCAGATCATATGTAGAGGATTTCAGGAAGGGAGCGTCTGACCTCAGGTTTTAAACAACCCTTAGAAATAGGAAGCTAGGAGATTTGGGCTAGAGTGCCCGATAGGAAATTGACACGGAAGCGAGGTGGAAAGGCGAAGGAAGATGCCCTTATACATTACCGGGTGGCCAGTACCCGGGGTCCGACGGCATAACGTGCCCATCAGACGCACGGCGGGTATTTAGTGGTTCGAACGTTTCTTCCTGACCAGGATCGAACCTGAGGTCATCTCCATGGCAGTCACGAACGCTGACCACTAGGCCACCGGCGGCCCTATAACCTGGAACAGATCATATGTAGAAGATTTTAGGAAAAGAGTGTCTGACCCCAGGTCTTAAACAACCGTTAGAAATAGGAAGCTAGGATATTTGGGCTAGAGTGCCCGACAGAAAAGTGGCACGGAAGGGAGGTAGAAAGGCGAAGGAAGACGCCATTATTTATTACCGCGGAGCCAGTACCCGGGGTCAGACGGCTTAACGTGCCCATCTGACGCGCGGTGGATATTTAGTGGATAGAGCGTTGCTATACCTGCCTGGGATCGCACCTGAGGTCCTTTCCGTGGCAGTCACGAACGTTGCCCACTAGGCCACCCGCGGCACATTTAACCTAGAACCTTTTGTTCTTAAATACTGATAATTGTTTTATTAAAATAAATAAGTGCTCTCTATACAATTTAAATTACTGAATGAGTGAATGATTTAAAAGAGTGTACATTGAAATAGGAAAAACAAATCATGAAATCTTACCAGTTCTTTACTAATCTCTCATTGTGGGCTTTAAATAAAGTCCGTCATGAGAAATAAAAGAATGCAACAGAAACGCTCTGCATTAAACAGTCAAACAACACTTACGGACGTTTTTAAAACAAAGGACAAATAGACCTACATTAGGTTCAGTGATCAAAGACAATGTGTAACATGTGTATTTCATGTTTCATATGAGTAAAGTGTATAACTGGTAAATTTTTTATTTCTATGTTTGATCACTGAAATTTGCTTATAGTTGTGCATTTTGTTGTAGTTTTTTTCCCCCTCCTCCCGCTCTGTCATTTGTCACCCAACAGGTCACCTTCTGATATACCGTGGTTAAATTCTGAAGAGTATCCCCAGACAATCGCATTATATCGGGCTGTTATTGTATTTGAATTTCTTAAAGTCTGCTTATTTAACTCTTTCAGGAGAAGTAATTGGACTGCTCTTATTTGACATCCCCGAAATAAAAACACCGACTGTCTTTTTTGTGTACCTTTTTGTTTATTAGCTGTTACTTTAAAACTATACTTTTGTAAACATTCTTCTGCTTTAATTCGGGTTTGTATCAAAGAAAGGCATTTTTGAGTTTTTAATTTTTCTTTTAAATCTAGGAATTGGATATTTAGTTTCCATAGGAAATGTAGTTTGTGTTCCCAGAAAGACCGACAAACTAGGTTTTTGTATTAAAGAAATTTACTTATCTGCAAAATTATTGAAGACCAAGTTGGAAACGTTGCTCGTCGTCCCGTCGTATTTCCTACTATGAATTATTTTGAGAATAAACTCTTTTTTTTTTTTACTGAGCAGCGTTCTCTCCAATTTTGATGCAAAAATCGTATACTAATTGTTTACCCAAGATATCCATGCCCGTCGTTTGAATAATTTATTTTGTTGTAATCCTGCAAGAATCTAAACTCAAAATCAATCTGTTTCATCGCATCTCCTTAAAACTTCTTTTGCAAAGAATAGCAGGGTTTCCAAACGGGATTCCAAGCATTAGCCTCCTCCAATTCCAGAAAAATCCACTTAAGTAGAAACCTGTTTCTCTGTCTGGTAACCCGAAACCTCTTTAAATGTTTGTCTTGGAAAATCACGAAATCCTCTGCTTGGAAATTGTAAATCCCTTTCTCGCTTCTTATGAAGTGCAACCTAGTGATAAACAGCTTTACTGGAAATGCAAATTCTTTGATTCAAACAAAACTTGAGAGTTTCAATCAGAAAAGGAGGCTTCCTGTGAAGCAACACATTTTCTTTCCTAGGGTGTCTCCATGCGTTGTAATGGGAAAAGCTGAAAGGTTTATCGATGAAGATAAACCGCATTACTTTTCTTCAGTCAACAAGCACATTCTTAACGAAAATGTGTTCGAAGCATGCCAGTGTAGCACTTAAACTCGTACCATTTATTACATGGTTGCCCAAATTAGTCTTTTGTAAATATGGGTGTACTACTGCTGTCGGTTTATTTTTTTCTAATTCCTTTTATAGTATGTGTATGTACTACTGCCTTCCGAAAATCTTTTCTGAAGCACCTTACTAACCACTTCTTACTAAAGGATTACTGAATTCTCATAACGTAACACAATCACAACTATTTGGCCAAACACTATTAAGAAAAATACTGTACGTTTACTGTTGCAATTAAATTTGAAATAAGTTCTGAAGGCATCTGCATTATAAAATGCAAGTGGTACGTGATTATGTTTATAATGCAAGTTAACAATGTGAATAGTTAACAATGTGAATACCCGCCGTAATTACAGTGAGATCATTAGAAAATTGCGACAGAGTTGCTGTGAGACTCCGTATGTAAAATGCGACAGTTAAAGTTACTACTAGGAGAGAGTTACTGTGAGGCTCCATAAAGTAAAATGTGAAACCGTTAATGTGAGACTCCGTAAGTAAAGTGCGAGAGTTACTATGAGACTTCGTAAGTGATATGCAACAGCGTTATTGAGAGTCTCCGCCAGTAAACTACGACAGAGTTACTGTGATACACCGTAAGTAAAATGCGACGGAGTAACAGTGAGACTCTGTAACTAAAATGCAATTAAGTCATGGATTACATGTCAAATTAACCCGGAAATAATAACCCGCGTCAAAATCTCCCGGTCAAAATAACCCGGCGTCAAAACAACCCAACGTAAATAACCCGGTAGCAAAATAACCCGGGGAAAAATAACCCGACGTCAAAATAACCCATAGTTAAAATCTGGAAAAACTCGGGGTTTTTTTCTTCTAATAGCAACGAAAAGCAAAATGAATTTATTTTCTACTTGAGACGTTTGTTTTTCACTTTAGTATTGGACTAAATTCCAAATCCTCAGGAAAAAAATGTCTTACCAACCCAAGAAGAGAATACTGGTTAAACTAGTTACTTAAGGAACATGGCAAAGTGAGTGAGGGAAGCATTTCTTTGCATTAAATAAGGTGCCGATTTTTAAAGTTCTCAAAATTTAGCAATTAAAATATGACGAAAAGAAAGGAAAAGAATTTGAAAATATATAATTTTAACTTTTCTATTAAGCGATTAACAAATAACAACGGAGCATTTAATAGAATTAATTTCCATCTTTTTAATAAAGCGAGTTCCTTTAATGTTGCTGAAGTTTTGATTTGTTCGGCATAAAGGGATTTCTTTAGCAGGTGCTACTAACATAATGGTATGGTGTTTTTTCTTTCTCTCGAATTTATTTAAAGAAGACAGTGCTACAGTGGCATATAATTAAATTTAAAAGCTATGATTGCTATCATTGCACATTTCCTTAAGCCAGTAAATATCCTGTTTAGATTAAATAGATTTGAAAAAAAATTATACGTATTTACTTTAAGATCTTGGTTTACAATAAATAAAATATTCACATGGATGTCAGTTTTTCCTGCGTGTATTGTTGACTCTGTTTTTTTGTTTTTGTTTTTTTTTCCGTCCCATCTTGGCTGTAAGTTTTCAAATTCAAAACGAATTTGAATTTAAAATTGTTCACAACATTTCTCCAGCAAGTGCTTCAGTTGTATCGACCACGTATCGACGGTCTACCCGTCCTTTACAGTGACGTCACTACGTAAGATACCGATACTTCAGCTACGAGGTACGTAGGGTGAGCAAACATTTCTGTATATTAAATTTGCTTGTGCGGTGGCGGTCACAATGTCGACAGGGTCAAAATGTCAACACGGTCAAAATGTCGACACGGTCATAATGTCGACAGCCAAAATGTCGACAGCCAAAATGTCGACACGGTCATAATGTCGACATGGTCCAGAAAATGTCCTCATGGTACCCCCATTTATACCGTAGACGGGTTTTGGAAGGGGTCTAAGCCCCACACCCCGCATGCACAATATTCGTAAAATCTACGGTTTTAAATTTAGAACCACAAAATTTGGTATACTATCTCATGAAATTCTAACTTAAACTGTCGAGGGATTTTGGAAGGGGGTCGGGGTCAAGTGGCCTCCATACAAAATTTTTGTTAAAATCTACAATTTTCAATTTAGAGCAACCAAGTTTGGTATACTAACCCATTGTACTCTAACTTAGACAGTAGACGGCTATTGGAACGGGTCGGGGCCCGGGATCAAGTTGCCCCCACATAAAGTTTTCGTAAAACCTACAGTTTTGAATTTAGAACCACCAAATTTGGTACACTATCTCATTGTACTCTAACTTAGAGAGTAGACGGCTATTGGAAGGGGTCGGGGCCCGGGGTCAAAGGGCCCCCATACAATATTTTTGTAAAATCTACAGTTTTTTTTTATTTAGAATCACGAAATTTGGTATACTATCTCATGGAACTCTAACTTAGACCGTATGTGGTTTCTGTAAAGGGTCGTGGCCCGGGGTCAAGGTGCCCCCATACAAAATTTTCGTAAAATGTACAGCTTTGAATTTAGTACCACCGAATTTGGTATATTATCTCATGGTACTCTAATTTATTCCGTATATGACTATTGGAAGGGGTAGGCGCCCGGGGACAGGAGCCCCCATGCAAATTTTGCGTAAGATCTACAGTTTTTAATTTCGAACGACCGAATTTGATGTACTATCGCATGGTACTTTAACTTACACTGTAGATGCTTTTTGGAAGGGGACGGAGCCCGGGGACAAGTGGCCCCCTTACCAAATTTTCGTAAAATCTAGAGTTTTCAATTTAGAACGACGAAATTTGGTGTATTATCTCATGGTACGATAACTTTGACGGTAGACGGTTTTTGGAAGGGGTCAGAGCCCCTCCCCTAATACAAAATTTTCGTAAAATCTACAGTTTTCAATTTAGAACCACCGAATTTGGTATACTATCTCATGAAACTCTAACTTAGACTGTAGAGGGTATTTGGAACGGGGCGGAGCCTGGGGCTAAGAACACTCCTCCCCCCTCCCTTTACACACACAAAATTTTCGTAAATACAACTGTTTTGAATTAAGAACTACCAAATTTGGTATACTATCTCATGGTACTCTAACGTAGACAGTATACGGCTTTTGGAAGGGGTCAGGGCCCGGGGTCATGAGGCCACCACGCAAAATTTTTGTAAAATCTACAGTTTTTAATTTAGAACCGATAAATTTAGTATACTATCTCACTGAACTCTAACTTAGACCATATGTGTTTTTTGTAAGGGGTCGGGGCCCGGGGTCAAGGTACGCCATACAAAATTTTCTTAAAATCTAAAGCTTTCAATTTAGAACCACCAAATTCGGTATACTATCTCATGTTACTCTGATTTAATCCGTAGAAGGTTTTTGGAAGGTGTCGAGGTCAAGGGACCCCCACACAAAATTTTAGTAAAATCTAGTTTTCAATTTAGAACCACGAAATTTGGTATAATATCTCATGAAACTCTAACTTAGACTGTAGACGGTTTTTGGAAGGGGTCGGTACCCGGGCGGTCAGAGCCCCCTCCCCCATCCAAGCAAAGTTTTCGTAAAATCTACAGTTTCCAATTTATAACAACCAAATTTGGTATACTATCTCATGAAACCCTAACTTAGACCTTATGCGATTTTTGGAAGATGTCGGGGCCCAGGACCAAAGGGCCCCCTCACAAAAGTTTCGTAAAATCTACAGTTTTCAATTTAGAACTGCCAAATTTGGTATACTATCTCATGGTACTTTAACTTAGACGGTACACGGTTTTTGGAAGGGGTCGGTGCCCGGGGTTAAGTAGGCTCCATACTAAATTTTCGTGAAAATTTCATTTTTTACTGTTAAGATCTGCAACACAATTCAGCACTCCAATACCCTTATCTACTGTCTAAGGCGCTCTTTGGTCCTTTGAGGCCCTTACGCCATAAACCACCAACTAACCAACCTACGGTCTAAGTTGGAGACCGTAGATAACAATAATGTGCAAAAATATGTATGTGGTTAATGGTGTATTAAAAACACAAAATAAAATAGTTTAGCTTTCACTACCAACGCGGGAAGCTTTTCATTCAGAAACATAATGTAAAGTAAATAGAGAGTTCCAGATATTCAAAATTTAAAACGGTAAGAAAAAGATGATCAATGGCAATGTCAAGTCGTATGCATGCGATATCACATAGGTACATTGCATTTCTGTGTGGCGGGATTCTCAGAAGCACATGCCAGATGTACGGCAATTCTATAGATGTCTCCTCGAAGGTAAGTATTTCCATTCCTTTTCCTTTCTCTTTTGTTTCGTAAAATTAAATTAACTAAATCAAAACATTTAAAATAAGTTTACAGGAAAATTACAGGCATATCTTTTTCATTCATTAACTTTCACTCGCTGAACTTGGTGATTCCACAAATAGTAATATGTACCTGGCGTATACCTGGTATCCCTGCTAGTAAAAATTATATTAATGATTTATTTGCGTCCAATTCAATCTAATATGTCCCTAAGAGCGTTTGGGGTCGTATGAAGAATGCATTTCAACGTGAGTCTCTACAGTGGCGCAGTGGTCTAAGCGCTGGCTTTTGATCACTCGTCGAGAAGGATCCTGGTTCGAATCCCTGTGAGTCATGGACTTTGTGATTGACTTCTGGCACTGGCTGTCCCCCTTTCCAGGAATCAGTGGCACAAAATTAGGAACGGCCGACTGCTTATAGCCCACTGAATTTATCACGGTGGTCGGTAAACCCTCAACTAAAAAAAAAAAAGATTGCGACGTGTTTATTGCTATTTGTTATGGAGCCGTATGAAAAGTACGTTTTTGATATCAACGTGTCCACTTCCATGTAGGCTGGCCATAAAATGTTAGGGGACCGTACAAAATTGCACTTTTGTTTTCACCTTGTCAGCGCTTCGGTATATGGTTAAAGTATACGTGTACATAGATGGGCCATTTCAGCACGTAGTTTGGTTTATATAGAAAATAATGTTACACTTTTACTCAGTTACAACACATTAATCCCAAAGGATATTTCTTGAAATCTTTAATCAGCCGTGCTCATATTGGCAACGTTAACACAACATGTCAAGTTATCAATGCTGCAGTTTCACTCTGTCACAAAACCTTAATTACAAGACCTTAGGCGTAACCTTTTTAGGAATTTTTAGTCCGACGTATTCATAAGGTTTCGATAACATGCCAAAGTTATGGTACAGCGTTTTGATCAGTTTTCAATCAACCGTGCTCATATGCATAAAATTTTCATAGAAAGTCAAGTTTATTGTGTTGCGCATTTACTCGAGTACAAAACTATAAACAGCCATTCGGCTTAAGCACAAGTCTTTTAAGTAATTGTATGACATGGTCATATTAATTATCTGTGATGACAAGTCAGGTTAATAATGTTACGCTTATTAAGGATTTTTAAAAAGGGATAGAGGCTTATAATTATTGTTTGAAGCCTTAGTAAAAGTTCATTATTAACTTGACTTGTCATGCAGTCCTTATGAATATGACATTTATTTTATTTTGTATATTTTAAATAGCGTGTGCATTTCTTTTTTATGATTTGGCATTTGTTTTATTTTGTGTTGTGCTTGTTACATAACGTTTCGCATTTTTGTTATGCTTGTGACTTGTGATTGCATTTTAAATTTTTATTTGTTTCACCTTTTGGATTACTTTTTGACATTTTATGTTTTTGACATGCTATTTTGAAAATTTTGTCTTTTTAAATTTTGCGTTGTGTTTTACATTCTTGCATCTTCGGCAGAATTACATTCTTGAAAAATTTTAATGTGCTGGTATTTTTCACTAATTGAATGTATAATTCAATTAGTGAAAAATACCAGCACATTTTAGGAGAGGGTAGAAGTATAAGAAATTCTTCTTAAAAAGTCTAGCACATTAACATTGTCTCTGTGCGCCAGAGAAGTTCGAATCCCTTTTCATCTTGCCAGCGTTTCTTTTCTAGGTGGATTTGTTGGAATCTGTGATATCACTCTTTCGATTTTAGCCGTAGCTGTTCTCTGCTGTTTCGCAATTTCAGTGATTATTTTATACAGTTCCAGTTTGTTTTTTCTCTCCCAGAATTGTATTCCAGCGTCTGCCTCATCTTTCAAGTTCGTTTTGTGTTCTGGGAAAGCCAAGTAAATTGTTTTCACTTACTGACCGAATTGTTGGTGGAAAAAGCGGAGGGCTTCTGCTCTGATGGTTTTTTTCTGCTTCCACAAAATTTTCCAAGAACATAATTTTCCTCAAACCACTGAACTACAGAATCTGCATATTCTAGTAAAATTGATTTCACTTCTTCAAAAGCAGCTGGAATTGCATCAGATGAAAGAAATACGAGTGCTTGCAAATATCTGACTTTGAGAGCAAACTCACTGTTTTCCCCATATTCCGAGGCTATGCCAGAGGATGGATATTCCTCCGCACATTTTTTCCGAGATGAAACCAACAACATTTTTGAGTTCTTCAAAAAGTCCTTTTTGGCAGCATTATAATAATAGCTATTTCAAAATCTATCATTATACGTATTGTGGTGCAAGTTGAATATCATAATCTCATGCACAGTCATGTAAATCCTGCAAAAATCTTGTATAATATAATATTCTTCATTCTTGTTGGAAGGTAACCCATAAACTAGTGGGACAAAACTTTGCCTCTCTGGATTCGTTCCAAATTTAGCATGAATGGTATATAATTGCCTAAATAGGGTTGGACAAGTTTCAAAAATCCAGAGGGGTGCTTCTTTAAGCTTTCGTAAATTATTTTCTGTTAAAAATAAAATAATTATTTATTCTCCAAATGCGCTGTCTCTGCCAAGAAATTTTGCACCATCTCTTTCCTTTAAATCTGTTGGGGCATCGATCCCTTCTAAAGTCGTAGGCTCCGCAGGCATGTCTTCTCTTCGTATTCGTTTTACAACTTGCCTTAGTGCATCAATATTAGGCATGTGACCTGCATTTACTGTAGCCATTGAAGTTGTCACGGTTTGAATAATTTGCGCAGGGGCTTCGTCCATATTTCTCGCTTGTTCTTTTACTTGCGCTCTTGCAACAGCCACATCACGTTTCTCCGGTCTTGGAGCATGATTATGTGATTTCTCATTGCGCCTCCTGTGTTCATCTACATTAAAAAGAGTACTAGCAAAGCCAGTAGTTTCCATAATTTCTTTCAATACAGTGCCAATGCCATAAATTACCCCGCACTCTGGTATGGCAAAATAAATACCCTTTCCATTTCAGTAAATCATTTCCTTGTTGTGAGTTGACTATGTTGCATACTTCACCTACATAATGCCTCCGGAAAACAATGCTTTCTCTTTCCAAAATATTTAGAATGACATATCCACTATTATCACTTGACAACGCACAACAAAGGTTTCAACAAGCAATTTCTCTGTTCGCCAGTCAACTACGAACTGATGAGCAACCATTCAATAAAACACTCAGAATACAGACGATCACGTGATTCCTGTTCATCCAGTTAGGGTTTAGGCGAAATTCAAGATTTTGGTACCTGCGGTCACAAGAAGAGTTTAAGTTTAGGGATCGGCATCTTATCTTTTGTTTTTTCAAAACGCAGAGGTACATGTGTTTTACAGCAGAGACGCTCCAAGCGGGGGATCAACGGATGCCAAGCACCCGGGCGCCAAGTACCAGGGGCGGACTGGGCCGCTGTACTCTGGGCCGGTGGCCGCCATGCTAACTCCAAAATATAAATTCAAATTGTTTTCTGTGCTGCACCATGCGTATGAAAGAAAACTGTTATACTGAAAGAACAATTTGTTTACCCCGTGACGTATTAAAAAGAAGACCTACGTCTCTACGTGCCGAATGGTCTGTAAGCCAAACACAGTTTTTCGTACAACACCTTCCCCCGACTTTCTACGTTCAGATCCGTCTCGCTTGATTTATTTCCTGTACTGCACCTCGCTTTCGCTAATTGTTGTTAATTGCCGTGAAACGGATGTTTTACCTTGGGGCGTATTTCCGTGTGTCCTGAAGACTATACTGAAAGTGGTGAACCCCAGGGGAAAGGTATTCCATCAAAAGCAACAGAAATCCAATGCCAGAGCAGAACTTTGTTCGTTGGCATTACCATCCAAGCAATTTACGCGAAGTAGGAAGTGTGTTTTTTTACTACGACACCAGGAGCTTGTCACGGATTCTCAGGCAATTACGATACAGATGTGTCCTCAGGACTTCTCTTTCAAGACGTCCAAAGGCCGGCACTAGGGAATGTGGAGGGATACAGTGCGGTTATTCTTTTTTGTTGGAGTTAGAAATTCCTAAGCTCATTCTTCCTCAAAACTTTGCCTGGTTACTAGTAAGTACTGTCTGATGCCTCAACCATTGCTCAGATTTGTTGTTTTTGTGTTCATTTTTTCAGTTAACAGCAGGAAAATATCTGAACTGCGCTGTTTTAGTTGGAAATATTGTTTAATTTCAGCAACAGGGCTTCATATATAATTGCAAAATCCTTCGATACAATAGACATATCTTACATAAAGAATTTACATGAGAAAATAGAGTAATAATAAGGAAAATATTCTAAAATCAAGAAATAAAATTGCGGAACCGAAAAAGCTAGGTAGAGGAAACAGAAGGCTCTGAGAAAAAGTTAATATTTAAAGAAACCTGGAGTTGTTTAAGGAGTAAGTGGTATAAATCAATAACAAAACATGTGCTGTATTTAAAAAAAATGTAAGCAAGTAGGCATCGTGAGTGTTAATAGTTTCCCCTTTTCATCCTGTGGAAATTACAACCACCACAGAAAATAAAATAACCAAAACATAACAAAAATACCTATACAAAGTAAAATGCCCAAAACATAAAAACAAGTAACCACACAAAGTGAAATGCCCAAAACATTGGTAAGAAATTCTGTTAAAAGCACAATGAAGATAAAAAATAGGTAAAATACATGTTTTCAGAACTTAATACAAGTGTCAAAACTAAAATAAAAAGATAAAAGAAATATTCCAAATTTCATTGTTACTTTAGATATTTTGACCTGTCGACATTTCGTAAATTGCACTTGCACTCGGTCAAAAATTATTACTTACAAGGATTCTTTAGTAACTTTTAATCGTTGTTTGCATAATAAATCAAGTTAATAATGTTGCGCTTTCGCTTCGGCACCAAATATTAATTATCGGCCACTAGGCCTAAGCCTTTTAAACATTTTTAATAAGCGTAACACTCTTAAATTGATTTGTCATAAAAAGCTAATATTATCACGGCATTATAAAATTACTAAAAATGCGTATGCCTAGGCCTCAGGCGTATCTATTAATGTCTTGTGCTCGAGTAAAATTTCAACAGAAATAATTTGATTTTCTTTGAAAACTATATAAATATCAGCTCGGAAGACTGAAAACTATCAAAAAGCCCTAAGCCTAGGGCCTGCTTAATAGTTTCAACCTCAATAAAGCGCATTGCTAAAATCTTGGAGTTCTGTACAAACCTTATGAAAATTAGCACGGCGGACTGAAAATGGCTAATAAGGCCCAGGCCTAGGGCTTTATAATTATTGTTTTCACCTGACTAAAAGTGTAACATTATCTTTAGTTCCTACACGGTTAACCTCTCGCCTCCAAATGGAGCACTCTCGTGCTGCCTCAACAAACACCGATAGCGTTTTTCAATCCACCTGGGCCCAATCGGCTGGGTGGTTCCATATCCACAATTTGCAGTTACATGTCAAAATATAAGTGGGATTTTTGTTGTCGCCCACGTTCACTGTAACAAATCATGTTTTTCGTATTAATTTTGGTGCTTCGCTATTTGTGATTATTCTGTTTTTTTGTGCCATTGGAGATAGCTCACCATGTTCCTTCGATAATGTTGGATTTTATGTTGTTGTATATAATTCTTAATTCTGCACAGTTTACTGCCCACGCAATGTCCCCTTCATTATGTTGAATATATTTTTGAAATATTAGTCACCGTGTGTATAATTTAATATAACAAGATGCCCCTCTCTGTACATTTAGCGTTATTTCCCCTTGTCACTGAATACTTCTGTACATATGTTGTAAATTTTGAATGTAGCATCACTGTTGCATTTCTTTTTCATGAGAAGCTGCCCTTCTGGATATGTTTAGCGGCTTTCTTCCTTGTCACTGTATTGTTCTGTACATTTGATATGAAACTTGTGCATTGCATTACTGTTCAATTTCTGTTTTTTTGTATAGTTGCTCTCCTGGGTCCGTTTAGCATATTTTTCTCTTGTCACTGCAAAATTCTGTACATATGATTAGTATTTGTGCTTATTTGTTTTTACCATTACTGTCATATCTCTAAATACTGTTGCACCTGTTAGTTCCTTCTCACCCATGGTCTTTTATGTGAATTAGTACCTTGTGCATGTTTAAGTTTTAGTATGGTAGTAATGCTTAATTGGAATTTGTGCATAGTATAGAATCATGTCTTTCCCTGTCTACAATGCTGTAGGTAAACATTTTCATTTGTATCGCTCGTGCTTTATTGTCTGCCTCTCCTTCGCCCTAGGTGGCGAAATAATTTTATGATTTTAACAATATCTTGTTTTACGTTTCACCGGAACTTTCCAACTGATGTATATACCACTGTATTTATTGGCAGAATTCCATTGTCATGTACATAGAAATGTTATTTTACTGAAGAATAAAGGCAATTTTGAAGTGTAGATTTTACAAACATTTTGTATAGGGGCCCCTTTACCCCGTCCGCTATTTGTTTCAAAGTTCCTCTACAGTCTAAGTTACAGTTTCATGAGAGAGTATACCAAATTTGGTGGTTCTAAATTGAAAATGTAGATTTTACGAAAATTTTGTACGGGGGGGGGGCGCTTGACCCCGAACCTTTCCAAAAACCATCTATCGTCTAAGTTATAGTACCATGAGATTGTATACCAAGTTTGATGGTTCGAAATTGTAAATTGTAGATTTTACGAAAATTTTGTATGGGGGGCCCCTTGACCCCGGGAGCCAACTTGTTCCAAAATCCATCTACCGCGTAAGTTAGAGTACCATTAGGTAGTATACCAAATTTATTGGTTCTAAATTGGAAACTGTATATTTTACGAAACTTTTGTATGGGATGGGGGGGGGGGGCACTTGACCCCGACCCGTTTCAAAACATCATCTGTCGTCTAAGTTTGTGTACCATGAGGTTGTATACCAAATTTGGCGGTTCTAAATTGTAAACTGTACATTTTACGGAAATTTTGCATGGGAGCCCCCTTGACCCCGGGCCCCGACCCGTTCCCAAAACCATCTACCGTCTAAGTTAGAGTACCATGAGATTGTATACCAGATTTGGTGGTTCTAAATTGAAAACTGTAGATTTTACGAAAATTTCGAAGCGGGGGGGGGCTGACCCCGGACCCCGAACCGTTCCCCAAACCATCTACCCTCTAAGTTAGAGTACCATGAGATTGTATACCAAATTTGTTGATTCTAAATTGAAAACTGTAGATTTTACGAAAATTTTGTAGGGGGGGCTTGAACCGACCATATTCCAAAAACTATCCACCGTCTAAGTTTGAGTACCATGAGATAGTATATGACGCTGGTCATTAAGTCGTGGGTTATTATGAAGCGGGTTATTCTGACGTACAATAATTGTGACCTGGGGTTATTTTGTCGCAGGGTTATTTTGTAACGGGTTATTTTCACGCTGGGTTATTGTGACGTTGGGTTATTTTTGTAGCTGGTTGTTTTAACGCGGGGTTATTGTGTCGCTTGGTTATTGTGTCGCTTGGTTATTGTGACGTTGGGTTATTTTTGTAACGGGTTATTTTAACGCGGGGCTATTGTGACGCCGGGTTATTTTGACTAGGTTATTACGACGCGGGTTATTTTTTCCGGGTTATTTTGACGGCACACCGAGTCATGTGAGAACCGTAAGTTAAATGCAGCAGAATTTCTATGAGAATCGGTAAGTAAAATACGACTGAGTTACTGTGAGACTCTGTAAGTAAATTGCGACTCTTCTATATCTCTTTTGTAAAATATCAAAACCAAAAGAAGACGAACTTTTAAACAGAGCCAAATACAGGAGAGAAAAGTTAAAAAATGCGATGCATACAATCAGGGAAGACAGAAGCAAAAATTGCAAAGAAATTTTGAAAATGCTGAGCTTTGGATTTCTCAAGGACCAGCAAAGCACAACATTAACTCATCTCTACAAAGACTTAGTCGAACATGGGTTTCTGCTATGTCATATATGCATTTTCAGTACTAATGACTCCCACGAAATCAAAAAACACCTTTCTAAACCAAGAAAATGTAAACATTAAATTTAACGATCTATGTATGGCATACTTGGCCCAACCCACAACGACCCATCTTCAACAAATCCAGAAAAACCTAATACAGAACCAATTATTAAAAATATTTTTTTTAAATTGCCATGAGACACTTTGAGACTTTATACAAATGAAACGTAATACAAGTACATGGAAATTACTTACATAATAAAAGAAGCGTTGCAATATGTACAAGTATTGTAAAAATGCTTTACTTGAATGTAGAATAACTATATACATACCGTAATTTTTAAAACACTGAGATATATTTCTCACATGTAAAACGCAAAGGTTTACCACGCATATCTGAACCACTGCGTTGGTTCAGATATAAATGATTGATATCTAGGTATTTTGAATGTCACAAAAATAGATCTGAAAATTCTTGTTTTAAAATTTCTTGGACTTAAGTCGTTGTGCAGTGCTTAAAATTATGAATAAAGAACGAAAGTCCAAGTACACTTCCTAGAGATTTATCCGTTCTGAATGTGGAAGCGAAGAGCATTCTCGACATATCAGTGCCGTAAAACTGTAAGGCACACATTACAAGTACACTTGAGGAATTGAAGACACTTACGCAAGACCGAAACCTTTAAATGTGGTACCATCAAATTTTAGAAGGGAATCTGCTACAAAAACTGGTGACGGTGTCCACCGATACTTTTCTTGTTTTTCACGTAAATTTAAGGGTTTGCTGTCGGCACATATAATATATACACTGAAGTGCCAGAAAAACTGGTACAGACGAGCTTATGCAAAATACATAGCAACGTCACCTATGCGCATACTCGGTTGCGTCCGCCAATGCGTATATAAAGCGATAGACATCCCTGCCAGTTGTCAGAGCTGTTTTCGGTATGAGAATGACAAGTAATAACAATTTAAGCCGCGTTGAAAATGTTAAGCCATTTTCAACGCGGTTTCATAGTTGGCGCTCGTGAGATGGGCCCTAGTACGTATTTCGGAGGTAGAAACGAAGTTCGGATTTTCACGGGCGACCATTGCAAGGGTGTACCGTGACTACAATAATTCCGGCAAAACCTCCAACCTACGATACAAGTGTGGCCGTAAAAAGACATTGGGTCAACGTGACCATCGTCGGCTGTCAAGAATTATTTCACGCGATAGGCGTGCAACACTCTCGCATTTATCATCGGAATTCAATGCTGGAGCCTCAACATGCATCAGCGTCCGGACTGTGCAATGTATCCTGCACGATATGGACTTTGGAAGCCAACGCCCAACTCTAGACCCCTTGATGGGTGCACGACACAGAGCTATGCGCCTCGCTTGGGTACGGCAACACCGCCACTGTACACTTGATAACTGGAACAAGTAGCCTGGACTGACGAGTCCCGCAGATGGAAGGATTCGTGTGTGGCGCAAGCACCATGAAGCCGTGGATCCCGCCTGTCTACAGGAAACTGTACCGGCTGGTGGAGGATCCGTAATGGTATAGGGTGTGTTTAGCTGGACTTCACTGGGACCCCTGGTACGTCTACAAACGTCTGTGACCGGTCAACGCTATGTGCGCATCCTTTCTGACGACGTACACCCGTTCATGTCCTGCATTCATGCTGATGGGTTGGTCTTGTAGCCTTCATCTGAGTTTGAGGTGTAGCCATTCCCACCAAAGTCCCCAGATCTGAACGTGATAGAACACATTTGGGATGCCATGCAACGCGCTATCGAACACAGGAATCCGAGACCTCGGAATAAACTGTAATTGTGGAACGCTCTGGAAGGAAGTATGGTGTGCATTGCCTACAGCATATTTCCACAAGCTGGTGGAGTCCATTTCCCGTCGTATTTCTGCAGTCCTGCGCTGCCGTGGAGGACCTACCAAGTATTAGACTGGTGTACCAGTTTTTCTGGCACTTCAGTGTATATATATACACTATATTGGCGGAAGTTACTGGACCGCTATAAGAGAAACACAACATAGCATTTATTGACATACATGAGTACGGTGTCGGTCCACCTTTGTCCTAAGTCACGCTTTTCTGAGCTCCATATTTTTTGCCTATTTGGTGTGTTTTATCGGGTGGTTCGCCATTTTCCTTTTGTGTTCCTTCAAGCTGAAGGTTTGTGCTTTTTTTTATTCATCTCCCAAGTTGGTGAGTAGTTTATTTTTTCTGTTATCACCATTTGAATTGTCGACCGAACTGCTTGATTTCTCAGGTATCCCTCGCCATCAACAATGGCGGCGGCTGCTGATAAGAGCGATGTCCCTGCCCATATCAGCTAGGCATTTCCTGTCGCCGCCTCCTCCTCCTCTTTGATAAGAGACCAATGTACTCCAATGCTTGAAGGTGACGTCACCCAACCACTAGAAGTGAAAAGTAACTCCTCTACTACAGCTCAAGCTTCTTGCCCTGCTTCGACCAGTGACGTCAGTGAAGCGTAACCCTCTGTTGCTTTAAGTGAAAACATGGATGTGTCTGACAGCGCTGCTGATTTACCCTCTACTTCAGCTCAGTTCAAACAGCCGGTTGCAGAGAGCCACGTTGCGTCGCAGCCCTCTGCCGCGCTTACTGGAACAAAAGCTCCTTCCAAGTTTGTTACAAAAGTCCTACCAGACTCGTACGTCAGTGTTGGTGGTACTACTGCCACCATAAATATTCCCGAAGATTCCCCAGCGGGAAAACAATTCTATTCTACAATGGACTTCAGAGTGTGTTTTGATGCGCTCTCAGACACAAAGTTGAAAGAATATAGTATGGAGTTCAAGCAGATACTTCCAGCTGGAGCCAATATTACTCACATGGCTTGAAAACCTCGAGCTGTGTGGGTGTACTTTGCTCTTAAACAGCATGCGGATCTTGTCTTGACAGAAGGTTTGTCCCTCAAACACGTACATCTTCTACCAAAATCCGTTTGTCAGCGTCCCATCCAGGTTACATTTTATCCGGTCCCACCTGAGGTATCAGACGTTGCGCTGTGCACTGTACTCAGTAAGTTCGGCCGAGTTGTTGAGCCCGTTACTACTCTTTCAGCTGCACCGAGAGATCCAGACGATAAATCCATAGGGGGATTTCGTCGAAGTGCAAGAGTGATCTTTCCATCTGATGAACACTTGCTCGCCTACCCAACGTTCCTCAACGTTCGTTGTGGACAGCAAAGTAGGAGAATTGAAGTGACTACCTCCCTCCACTGCACTTTTTGCCACGGAGAGAATCATCTACGTGTGCATTGCTCACATCTAGCATCAAAGGATCCTAATAATTCTCCTACAACTTCTGGTCCTCTTCTGAGTCGAGAAACATTTTCCACTGCACAGAAAGCTTCAGAATCGAAACTTTCACGAACGTTGACTGCAGGAGTTGCTCAACGCGTGTCTACGTACGCTCCTTCCTTCAACCAGCAACTGGATTTTCCCTCACTTAATTGTTCGCTTCCCATGCGTGGTCATTCTGTTGCGGTGTCCCCTTCAGGGGATTTCTCCACTGCCCTTATCATCGATACTTCTAAATCTGCTGATGACGTATTTTCTGGCCACGAATCTCGGGTTGATGAGAGCTCGACGGAGCCTTTGCTGAAACGTCGTGGATCCTCTCGAAGACGCCCACCAAAGAAGCAGACTGCCGCATCACCCCGTAGCTCTCCCCGTACTGGTGGTGCTTCTTGTAAGAATTCACCATCGAAGGCTGTTCCCTCTTCTGTTCAGGCCGACGAAGAGCCTCCTCTCAAATTTGAGGATCTTGTCGAATACCTTATAGATGGCTCGGTTCCTACTGGGCCGATTTCATATGAAGATTTACATCAGTGCCTGTCACATAAGACAGACTACTCCACAACGCATGCTTTACTCTCAAAGTATGCATCGTTTCTCCCTCTAGTGCTTGATCAGATCCAAGTCCTTAATCAATGCCTGTCCCGCCTTCGCAAGGAACATCCGTGGGCTAAAACCTATTTTAATCAACTCAGATCATTATCTCCTGTTGTCAAGGTTCTTTAACAAGCATTAGTGGGAGAAAGTCTTCAAGATTGTACCACTTAATTGCAGGGGATTTGCATCGCCATCTTCTAATGCCTTGGTACATGAAGACCTCACTCCGTTAGGAGCTGACCTTCTCTTACTACAAGAGACAAATTGTCAATCCACTACGATATTCTCACGATGGCGCCAGTGGAACTATACATTTCACCATGCCTACCAACTATCACTCCATAGTGATCCAGCTATAGGTATCCGCCATACTTTCAACTCCATTATCACCTCTTTTTCTGTTCGAAACTTGAGTCGAGACGTATTACAGTGTGCATCATTCAATACAGCTTCCACATGTTAACATATCTTTAATATGAATATCTCAAGCTCTTCAATCTACTTGACAATACTTTTTACTCGCCTTCGTCGTGCCTTGTTTAGCATTCCCCCCAATAGATCATGTTTTAATTGGAGGGGATATCAATTGCACTCTGAATCCTACCCTGGACCGATCTCTTTCCACCAGAGAACGCCGTGTTAACTTGGCGAATCTTCTTCAGTCAGTGGTCTCCGACAACTCATTGATTGATGTTCACCGTCACTTCCATCCTTCATCGACTGTACATACTTGGCGCTCGCAACATAATCAAAATCCGTACACAGCTCGTCTTGACAGATACTACGCCTCATCTACTCTTCTTACAGCTGTGACAAAATCAAGTATTGCGCCATTGTTCTCATTGTACAAGCTGTTCCAGAACAACCCCGTACAATTCGTCCATGGACTCTTGACGACACTCTTCTTACAGATCCAGACTTCTGTACTTCAGTACGATCTTTCCTTGAGGACAAACGACCTCAACTTCAATCAGCTCCTTGTGGCCTAACTTTTTGGTTCGAGATTAAAAAGCAACTCGTTCTCCACGTTCGCAAACTTTCTTTTAAAGCAAAAACGCTTCAGAACATGCGTCTAAACCATGTCCGTTCCATGCTCTCCATCCTAAGCCTAAGTGATCATTACTTCTGCCACTATCAAGAAGAACTGCGATCAATCCTCCTTCCTCTGGCTCAACAAGCTCTACGACGTCTCCGGCTACAACATCTATCGCCAGACGCATCCGATTACGAGTTCCTTACATCCATGGAAGAAACACGAACAGCATCGAATTCGCTTCGGTACCTTCGCCTCCCATCTGGAGAGGTGTCTGATGATCCACTCACTCTATGTTCCCATGTCCGAAAGTACTATACAGAGAAGTTCTGTGAATCTCCTTCGCCATCCTCTTCAGCTTTGGCATCACGTCTTTCTAACCTACCACAAGTTACTCCCCATCTTGCCTCTTCCCTCCTCCTTCCTCCCACGTTCTCTGAACTATCCTCTACGTTTTCGTCTTTAAACTATAGTGCCGCACCGAGTCCGGACGGCCTCACTTTCCTCTTCTATAAAACCTACCTACCTCTCCTTCTACCGTTTCTCTTTTCTGCACTTTCTGCGGCTTTCAATCACTCCCCTCTACCAAGGAGATTCACAGTAGCATATGTTGTCCTATTCCCTAAGAAAGATGATCTCCTTGACCTGGTGAATTGGCGCCCTATCTCCCTCTTAAATCTAGATTATAAACTTTATACTAAACTTCTTTCCCAACGCCTTAACCCCATTCTCACTCACATTCTCTCCCCAAATCAAATTTACACAGTTCCCGGCCGTTCACTTTCTCATAATATCCATCTACTTAATGATCTAATCCATCTTGCCCGATCTTGCTCTGAACACCTCGCCCTAATCTCTCTTGACCAACAATCCGATTTTGATAATATCTCACATTCTTATCTATCGGCTACACTCCTTCACTTCGGTTTTCCTCCTTCCTTCGTCTCTCTTCTTTTCTCACTCTATCAAGACGCCGTTCTCCAGGTCAAGCTGACCACCTTTCTCACAGCGCCCATTCACTTCCGCCGGGGAGTGCGGCAGGGTTGCCCACTCTCCGGACAACTCTTTGCAATCGCAATTGAACCATTCCTCCGCTCTGTACACCAATCCTTTAAAGTAGTTCTGCCACAACTCTCTGCTTGCACAAGACATCCTGCCACTACCTCTGTCGCATACGCAGATGATGTCATCATCTGCATCCGTCATGACTCACAGTTTCCTTGTCCCTAACGTCAATTCGCAGCTTATGCCTCATGCTCGGGTGCAGCGCTCAACTCATCTAAAAGCACTGGTTTATTATGCGGCTCATGGGAACATCGTGTAGACATCGCTTGGGGAGCAAGCTGGTCATCCATCTCACAGCGCTTCCTTGGAGTTCATCTTCGTTCCTTGCAAGCTGCCCCCTCTACACGTGGAATGCTATCCACCCACGTTTGCTCAGGTCAGCTGCCTTCTGGAGAAGATCCCAGCTCTGTTCATCAGTTTTCCAGAGAGCTCGCCTCTCTCGAACTTACCTAATTTCCTTGTGAACACACCCCTGGCTTGGTGTCAAGTCTCTACAATTCCGCCTTCATGAAATTTCCCGATGTCTTACTTCTCTGATATGGACCTACCACCACTGGGTCAGTGCCACAAAGCTTTGCCTCCCTTCGGATCAAGACGGTATCAGGCTCATTGATAAACGCGGAGTACTACAAGGCCGTCAGAATTACTACTTTTTTCCGTCTCTTCACATCGCCAGTGCCCGACGCCGTTTCAACTATGGACGTCACCGCCTCCCCGAGCAACCCTAGCTTTTCCTTTCTTTCCTTACTACTCATGAACCACCGACCCCTCACCCTCATTCGACTTCCCATGTTTACCGTGAATCTCTAACTTTCCTTCGTTCCCTCCCTCTCTCTCGTTCCCCACATGATTCCACAAGTGAGATCCTCGCTGAAACCCTCTTTTATTATTCGATTATACATCTCTCTCATCTTCCGTACTTTGCCTATCCTTCCTGGCTCCGAGCTGGTGTAATAACAGTTAAAGATCTCATTAACCCTGACCTTTCATGGCGACCCTTCGCCAGCCTCCCTCTCTCTCTACTCCTCTCCTCCTCTCGTGACATCTACGACTCTATTCTTTCATCTATCAATTCTCAATTTCCTCATCTTGCTTCTCACTCAGGTCTTTCCTTTGTTCCTTCTACTTCTCTCCCCTTTCCTCTTTTCTTGCTTGCTTCTGCTTAGCTCGTCCCATTTCCTCTCTCTCGGTTCCTCTCTATGTCCCATTCTTCTCCTCCTCTTCCCATTCCTGATGTTCCCTCCGCTTCCACTGCTACGGTTTGGTCCGCCGCCCTGTCTCCTCTTTCTGCTCCTCTAGAAATTAATACGCATTGGCTTTTCTCGCCGCCTTCCTGTTCCCTCTGTTCTTCTCCGAATGTCTCTTCTCGATTCCCCTCTTTGCCCTTTCTGAGCTCGGGCGGCTGGTGTCTCCCATGTCTATCAACACTGTGTTATATTACTCCCACTGCTGAACTTGGCATTTACTATCGCCCAATGTTCCATTACAGCAGATCTTACATTTGATGCATATCGGACCTTCTGCTACAGAACTTTCCCCCAGTCAAGCTTCCATTAGTCTGTGCCTGTATTTTTATTTTAGTGAAGCATGTAATCTACGTGTTTCATCAACGCTGCAGAGATTTGACTACTCCTCTGACTGTGCATGAAGCTTCTACGGCATTATCATGACACTTCCGTGACCGCTTGACACCTCGACTTCGGCTAGAGTATTCTGTTGCAGTTACCCAGCGTCGGGAGAGCCAGTTCGTTGCCACCTGGTCACCGGCTGCCTCATGGTTTACCAGCTCGCCAGCGGCATTGCACCTGACGGTTGGCAGATTTGATATTTGACCTTTTTGAATCAGAAATGCACATGTTACCCCAACAATCTGTTTATAACATCTTTGCTCAGCTTGGAAATTTACCGCACTGGTTTTTTTTATAAAGGGCTATACGAGTTTACACGGTAAATTGTTTTTTGTGACACTTATCTTGTATTTTTTCTTAAATTGACGTTCAAGTTTAGTTCGTCTTTCGGTTACATTTTGATTATAAATAATTGCAGTTAGTTATTAGCATAGTGCTGTATAAACATATAAATTGTTTCTGTCATTTGTAACCATCGTTTTGCACCTTTTGTTTGGAGACGCTAAGTGTCGTTAGTCTCCTAGTAGTGATTAATGTTGTTAGTGTTTCAATTGTAAAAATGTTCGAACTATATTCATCAAGAGTTTGTTTATTTTCCTGATATCGTTTCTCTACTTCATTAATTGCATAGTGTTACTTTTTGTAATTTTGTTCTATTTTGTTTCCCGAACATGTTTGCACTGTGCTGTATAATTGTACATAGTTTTAAAAATATTGCGGAGCAAGTAATCCATCTTATTTGCATCAGGATGTCCAAGTTTAGTTATATCCTGTTATTCAACATTCCATTGATTTGTCTTATAATCAATTTTTCAATTGCATAGCACTGTACATCCTTGTAAACATGTTGTGTTAAAACTCACTGACATATTGTACCTTCTTTCAAGAGACATGTTGACTCATGATTCTTATTGTATTTATTTTTGCACAAGTTAGTCAATTGCACGGTGTTGTACTTCTGAGTAATATATTTTGAAAAACATTTTACCTATTTTGTTCGTTTGTGTGAGGGGATGCTTTGTACTATCATTCTCCTATTACTAAATATGGATAGTGAGAATACGTTAAAGCTTTGTGCATCGTATGTTTTCTTATTCTACTTAAATTTTCAATCTGGTCAACAGAATAGTGTTACATTTCTGTATATGGTCCTATTTTGATTCCTAACATGTTTACACTGTGCTGTATATTTGTACATTGTTTTTGAATATTGCCGAACAGGTAATATATTCTATTTACACCAGGAAGTCCAAGTTTGTTCTTCTCCTGATATTCATCATTCCATTGATTTGTCTTATGATCAGTCTGTCAATTGCTTTGTACTGCACATTTTTGTAACAATGGTGTGTTAAAACTCGCTGTCTTATTGTACTTTTTTGCAAGAGAAATGTTGTCTCATGAAGCTCTCAATATTTTCTTGAACAACTTTGTTAATCCCACAGCAATGCACTTATGAGCAATCAGTTTTTGTTAAAATCCTTCCTAATTTGGTTCTGTTGTGTTTGGAGATGCCCAGTCATGCTTGTCGCTTATCATTATTGATCACGAGCTGTGTGTTTGCTCCATTTTTCAACTTGTGCACTATGCTGTATATTTGTATATAGATTTTAGAGGTTTAACGATCTTTGATCGTATTTTATTTGTATTAAGACGTCCTTATTAGTTCGTCTCCAGATTTCTACCATGAATAAAGATATTTTGAAACCACCTTTGGTCTTAATGCATGCACTGACCCTTCAAGACATGCTTTCTTTTTTTTCTTTTTTTTTTTTTTTTTGATTGGAGGTTTAACGACCACCGTGAGCAACTCAATGGGCTATAAGCAGTCGCCCGTCCCTAATTTAGGGTCACTGGTTCCAGGAAAGGGAGAGAACCAGTGCCGTAAGACAAACACAACATCCATGCCTCACCGGGATTCGAACTCGGACCCCGTTTGGACGAATGATCAAAGGCCATCGCTTAGACCACTGCGCCACCGGGGCGGCAGACATGCTTTCGACAAGGTTTTGGAACACAGCGATAGGTATGCGCTTCCATTCAGTACATAATGCTGCCGCTAACTGTTGCTTATTAGTAGGCCTTGGTTCCAAACTTCTTATGTGGCTCTCTAATTCATCCCATAGGTGCTCTATGGGATTAAGATCAAGGCTATGTGATGGCCACTCTACACACGATACGGATTTATCGTCAAAGCACGCCGTATCAGTCCTTGCTTTATGGCTGCTAGTCACGCCCTTCCGATCTCTGTATTTTGCGCCCAGTTTGCCAGTTTAAAATGCCTGTTGCTCCTTAAATTTGGGCTTTACTCGTGTGCAAAGGTGTGTGCTCTCTTCCTAACCACGTTTCTAACTTGTTATGTGCATATTGTACTGATATTCCATCATAATTGCATCTACTGACCACGCCCTTCCGAGATCGATATATAGAGATATACAAATCATCTATAGTGGGCAAGTGTCCGGGTGGGCAACTTTCCGATGGGCAAATGTCCGGGTGGGCAACTGTCCGATGGGCAAATGTGCGGGTGGGAAAATGGTGTCTTCTCGTTTCCCTGAATATCGTTTCCCCTAATCAATCAAGTGGTTCTTTGAGGCCCATTTTCCCTATGTATATACATGTATATTCCCAGTTCCTCTAATATTGTTACTGAAATTTACCATTCCCCTAATATAGTTGGGTCAGAAGTTACGATTCCCGTTTCCCCTAATAGTTCGGTCAAAGTTACGATTAATTACACAGCGTCACGTTCAGTTCTTATTTATATTGGTACTCCTATTTGGATTTGCAAGCGTCATGCTTTTCTTTATACATACAGATTTTTTTTTTGATTGGAGGTTTAACGACCACCGTGAGCAACTCAATGGGCTATAAGCAGTCGCCCGTCCCTAATTTAGGGTCACTGGTTCCAGGGAAGGGAGAGAACCAGTGCCGTAAGACAAACACAACATCCATGCCTCACCGGGATATACATACAGATTACATACATATATTTTGCCCTAACTGTTCGGCACAAGCATAGCTACAATGACATTTATATACAGTTTGATATAGAACAAAAAAACTTAAAAGCACTCATGGCATTGAAAATAAGATACATTGTAATAATTTGTTGAATAACTAATTAAATCAGCATTTAGTAAGCATTGAATGACACTCGGCAACAGTATTTGCTAAATTACCTCTTATCTGTTAAATTAAATCCAACAGATGACATAAAAAGAATTAAACTACATTCTTCGTCAATATATTCGTTTGTCAACCTCATTATTTTTTCATTGATTTTCTGGTATTTCAATTTCAGGTGTGGAGGCCGGTTTACAAAGTCAAGCAAAGCCATCTGATTTCTAAAATTAGCATGCTGGGTTTTTAATTGGTTGATGAATTCGTACAAATATCAATTTATAGCATACATAGATTGATCTTTTTCTGACTGAATAATTCGAACAGTGAAATTCATTATTTTTTTTACTACTAACAAAGAAAACTTAATTTCTAAGAAACCAACGCTAAAATGCTAACTGCAGTATGAAATCCTTGCCCGGGAAGGTATTGTACGGCGTTTCTTGTTTGAAACTGTCCGAAGATGTAGAACGATGTTGTCAACAAATGACCTTTTCTTACTCCACCTTCAAAGAAAGGAATGATGGAAAACGAGTAACCCGGCAGAGGGAAGGCAAAATAACCTAAGGGCAAGATTCTGCATTAGGGGAAGCGATATTCGGGGAAACGGAGGGGAACCTGGGAAAATATCCGAGTGGACCAGTGTCCGGTTGAATTTAGTCCAGATCCCGCATCAACATACCTCTACCCTATATTTTTATTTACCTTTTCATTATCAGCGCTTTCTTGAATTCTGCCTTACACACACATAACTCCTCCCCCACCCCTCACTGTAGTTTATCTCGATTTTGATTGGACGACACATTTAATACCTTAATCACCCTGACGACTACCTGTGAGGACTACCTTCTGTTTTTTACTTTTTACTCATCATTTGATATCTCCTACATTAACGCACGAAAGATTTAGTGATTTAGTGTTTTGAATAAAAAAACAACCGCGGGAGGTAAAGTTGAATCTTTTTTAAATCACTCCGTCAAAGCTTATGCGAAATAATGTAATAGAATCCACCTTCCCTTTTTTTAAATTATAAATGTTTTGCATAATTTTGTGTTTTACTTGGCTTTTTTTTCCGATTAAAAAAATAAAACTAGTTTCAAACCCTGGGGATAAAACTAGCTTTTTTTTTTTCACGGAAAATATTGCCTTTTTTTTTTAACACACGACAGATTTTGTGTTTCGATAAAAAAAATCACGAGAGGTAAAGATGTATTTTTTTTCAAATCACTTCGTCAAAGCTTAAGCGAAATAATGTAATAGCATTTTCTCGCCCCATTAAAGTTCGACGTAGGCGAATCAAGAAGTTTGCTCCAGGCGAATCCTTTTTGTCTAGCAGGTGAAAAGTTGTAGGCCAGACAAGAATAGGCGAATCAAGAATTCTTTCCTCTCCTAAAATGGCGGAACCCATTAACTTTCGACGTACAAAGAATAATCCAAACAAGAATAGGCGAATCAAGAAATTTGTTCCAGGTGAAAGTTGTAGGCCAGGCAGGAATAGGCGAATCAAGAATTATTTCCTCGCCTAAAATGGTGAAACCCCTCAGCTTTCGACGTTCGAAGAATAGGCCAATCAAGAATAGGCGAACGGAAGACACGGGGAGAAAATGCGAGGGTAATTGTTTGACAGAAAGGAAACCGCAGGAGTACAGCGTAACGTAGACTGATTCCGTTCTTGCTTTCCACGCATAAGTCATGATAAGACTCCTAGCCTTCAACAACAGTGCACTCTTAGGGTGACTTAGAGTATAGATATCATGACGCTTACGTTTTCCACCGGGGGACATATTCAGCGGAAATGCAGGCCAGGGAAAAAGCGGTATCTGCCGTCAATGAAAGAGGTCGTGGACATTCTGTGCCACATGTGGCCGATCATTTTCTTTCTGGAATATACAGCCAAACCAACTTTGAAGAGACGGTATCATCTCAGCCTCTAAAACAACCATGACATATCGCTGGCTGTTGAAGGTTACCTAAATTGGTATCAAACGAGATCGCGAAATGAACTCAATGGCGCCCTAAACCATGAAGCTTGGCGCTCGGCCGGTGTGACGTTGCTAGCTGCTGTTCTCCCCGATGTCTTCGAAAACGTATGTGACCATCATGGTGCATCAAGTTGAATCATAACTCATCAGAAAGCCCGAGCTGTTGCAGATTAGCTTGCCAATGTCTGTGTTCGAGACACCATTGTAACCTGACGCGTCTATGGTTAAGGGTCAGCGAAATGCACAATATTATGTTGCTAGTGATCAGTCCTCTGTTAAGCAAGGCGACGTCGAACAGTTCCAGAAGACAAAGCCTGACCTGCGACAGTGCTCCACTGCTGTGTTATCCCTTTAATAGCCATAACGTCCAAAACGTCCTTACATTCAAACGCTCATAGCTGCCCGAAACTCCTGTGTAAAGTGCGTCTGATTTCCTACCCTTACCTGTTCTTTAAATTTGCACGACATATGAATGATCAGCAGGAGTCTCCGTCACTCACTGCTGCTGTTTCTACGCAAAGAAGTGAAATAACATACAATGTCGGGCGTTATGGTATTTAAAGTGATAATAGATTTTAGAGTCATGGTCGTTAAAGGGTTAACACCGTGGATGTTGCTGTGACATCGGTCACTCTCATATGATTGAGGTGTTTGTCATCCCGTGCTGTCTCGCGATTTTTCTGTTTATT
This sequence comes from Macrothele yani, assembly GCA_039090855.1. Taxonomy (NCBI): domain Eukaryota; kingdom Metazoa; phylum Arthropoda; class Arachnida; order Araneae; family Macrothelidae; genus Macrothele; species Macrothele yani. The sequence continues at coordinate 100,480,524 of CM077011.1, forward strand.
TCCTGGATTTCTGTGTGTCCGAGCCTCATCTGTCAACACATTGGCACCACTGCATTGGCGTTTTGTCCTACACGAGTGGTAATTTTGAGGTAGGAAAATCCAGTTTTTCTCATCCCAACAATCCTTCATCGCTCAAATTCCGCCAGGTGTTCATAACACATCTCTCAAATTACGCCAGGTGTTCATAATACATCTCTTAAATTCCGTCCGGTGTTCATAATACATCTCTCAAATTACGCCAGGTGTTCATAATACATCTCTTAAATTCCGCCAGGTGTTCATAATGCAACTTGACGGTGCACAGTGAGAAACAAGACACAACCATTCGACTCAATGCATTCTCTTCACTTATTGCGACATCCCGTTTGAGCCAGCTCTTTATACCCAAGAGAGGACAGTTCAGATGACGCTCCTCCGAAATCACGTGTGCGTCTTCACTGACGTTTTTAATACATGGCATAACGCAACCTGTCGTACACATCCTGTAAATTTCAAGTTAAAACCCCGGTCCTTCATGGTGTTGGAGTTTTCTCAAAGCTAGTTGTGTAGTTTTATTGCTTGGTTGTGTTGTGTCGATCTGTATAATAAGAAGTTAATAAAATCAGGCAATGCATTGATTATGATAAGTTTTCCAACATACCAGAAATCATTACTCAAGTTATGAGGATAATGGCTGTGGAATAAATCTTGCTCCTGTGCTCTGACCTATAACCCCATTTCGAGGATGTTAAACAGAAATGGTTCAATATACCACCGGAGCAACATACTAAAGTTTTGTCGACACAGAATCATTTTTAGTAAAGTTATGAGGATAATGGCTGTATAATATATCTCGCTCCTGTGCCCTGACCTTTGACTCCATTTCTACAATATTCAACAGAATCTGTTCAGTGTACATGAATCTGAATCTGTTCAAAGAAATCATTAAAATGATCGATTTTTTATGATTTTTTAATCAATTTTCAGTAATATCTTATGGACATGAATTTTATTTGGAGGGGTGAAAAGGATTATTTATTTTAGCTGTAAAGAATAATATATAAAAAGTAAAATGCAAATGTAAAGTACAATAAATAAATAAGTACCTTCATTTGGTGCTTGCTTTCCTTTTGTACCTTGAGGTAGAAGTTTCTCGTACCAAACACCAGCAGTACTCTGCTAACATGATCGTATTCCACTTCCCTTAAAATCTCCTCTCGATCTTATTGATGTCTTGATGGAATCGTTCCCCGTGTTCATCGGAAATAGCTCCTAAATTTTCAGGGAAAACGTCCAGGTGTGAGTGCAGGAAATGCACTTTAAGAGACATGTTAAACCCCATGGCCTTGTACGCTGACAGCAATTCCTCGACATGAGCGGCATAATCATCACTTTTGTTGTTACCCAAAAAGTTCTTATACACGTTTTGGAATGCAAGCCAAGCTCTTTTTTCTTTTCGATTCAGGTCTTCAATAAACGTCGAATCTTTGAAAAGTTGTCTAATCTGGGAGCCCACGAAAACTCCTTCCTTGTTTTTAGTCTCACTAAGACGAGGAAATTTATTTTTCAAAAATTGAAATGCATCACCTGTCTTGTCCATTGCTTTAACAAACTGTTTGATCAATCCCAGTTTGATGTGCAAAGGCGGCAAGTAAATATTTTTCTTCGGGACCAGAGGATCATGAACGACATTTTTCTGACCGGGAGTAAAACTTTTTCGCAGAGGCCAGTGCCGTACGATGTAATGTTTGTCTCGTGCTCGGCTGTCCCATTCGCATAGGAAGCAGCAGTATTTTGTGAAGACTGATTGCAGGCCGGCGAGTACAGCAACAACTTTTAAGTCAGCGCAAAGTTTCCAATTATAATCATGATAACAGATTTTATCAAGGATTCGGCTGATGTTTTCATACGTCTCCTTCATATCCACAGAGTATGCAACCGGGACTAATAGTAACTCATTCCCATTGACCAACAGGAAAACTTTCAAGCTTGTCTTTGATGAGTCTATAAACAGTCGTCATTTGTCTGGGTCACATGTCATCTTCAGTTCTATCATCAATGCATTTGAATTAGGGCAGAATACTAAGATTTCATCTTCCGAAAAAAGTAATTGCAGGGTTGACTGCCTGGTCCTATAAGAAGAGACTTTTACGCCCTTTTCTAAGAGATTCCACTGCTGAAGTCGTGATCCAAGAAGTTGAGATTTAGTTTTAGGTAACTCCAAATCCCTGACGAGATCATTCAATTCCGACTGAGTAACGAGGTGAGGTTTTCGATGAGCTGAATCAGAAGAACACTCTTCATCATCGGTGGACGTATCATGTGATGGTCCAAGCTGTGGCTCAAAGTATGTCACATCCGTTTCTGGCTCTAGAGTATAGGTTTTTGGGGGCACTGGGATTGGCAATGATTCGTTGTGAGGAAGTGGTCTTAGAGCTGAAGGGATATTACGATGCTGAATTGTATGCTTACTTTTGTTGCTAGATAACCCGACGGTGGAAGTCATACAAAAGTAACAATCTGTGAGATGACAGCAAGGTTCGCGCCAAACCATGGACACAGCAAATGGCATTGATTTACGGGTACCTTTGAGACATTTGGGCAAGCTACTGTAACAAGTAGTGCACAAACTGTGGGAGCCCAATTCTTGTCCTGATCGCCAACTTTGCAATCAAAGTAAAATTTATAAGCAGTTTTAAGAAGCGGAGAAAGGGGTTTTCGTTGCGCTTTAAAAGTCAATTCCCCGCAAACATAGCAGAATCTATCGGGATGATTTATACATTCGCGTGGCATAATTAAACAGTAAATAAATGATCTATATTAATCACAAATTACCCTCACGTACTGTAATTCACTTGGGAAATGCCGGTGTAAACAAATTTCTACCGTTTGACACAATTTAAACAACTTGGAAACACAGAATCCCCGCCTAGAACACCGACAAGTAGACTCAACGACCGCTACAGATCAACCGAGGGAAGATAATGCTTACAGTGCAGGATTATCGTGATAAGAGCAATGCAAGTTGGACCTTGTCCAAGTCCGTGCAAACCTGTGCGCGATTCCCGTGGGAACCTGTTCGCGTGAGGTATTGAGAGAGCCAGCGTGGTAGAGTGAATGTTCCGAACTGTCGCTATATATTTTTATCACTGTTGCTATATATTTTTATTACTGTTGCTATATATTTTTATCACTGTTGCTATATATTTTTATTACTGTTGCTATATATTTTTGGGGGAGGATAAGAGGGGCTGGAATATGTAGCAAATAAGTGAAAAAATTGCCAAAAAACGGAAAAGCAGTCATTTGTAATGATTTCTCTACAATTTGGAGGAGGGGGGCAAATCCCAAATCTACCTCCTATGATACAGATGTTCATGTTTTATAACTTTTCACCTCTGTAGCCCCTCAGAAGAAATGTAAAGGCTGAAATAATCCTTTTCATCCCTCCAAATTATCGGAAAGTAATAAAATTAGGTGGGGGGGCCTCCCCCGAAAACGGTGGGTGATGGGGGAAAACGGGGGTCATATTCGGCTTCAAGAGGTCGTTTGTTTCTAACAAGTTAGTAAAATCATGCAATGCACGTATTATGATACGCTTTCCCACATACCTGAAATCATTGCTCAAATAATTACTCAAGTTATGAGGATAATGGCTGTGGAACAAATCTCGCTCCTGTTCCCAGACCTTTGACCCCAATTCGATGATATTCAACACAACCAGTTAAGTATACCTCCTGAATAAAACACTAAAGTTTTGTCGCAATAGAATCATTTTTAATCAAGTTATGAGGATAATGGATGTGAAATAAATCTCGCTTATCTGCCCTGACCTTTGACCCCATTTCGATGATATTGAACAAAATCTGTTCAGTATATCTCCGGAACAAAATGATAAAGTTTTGACGAAATGGAAGCACTTTAACGTAAGTTAGGACACATAAGGGCGATGGATTGGATCCCGCTCCTATGTCCTGACCGCTGACCACATTTCGCCCATTTTCGATAGGGTTCCTCCCCCTGTTGTTCCAAACACATAATGAAATTTCATCGAAATCGAACCATCTTTACCCAAATTATCGAGCTGACAGACAGACACACGGACAAAGCTGGAGTATATACTCTTCTTCAACCTAGGGTTGCAAAGCGGAAAAAACCCCGAACCGAAAAACACTTTTGTGGATCACTCACCAACATTTTAACAAGGGTTTCTTCATATATTCCATATTTCCCTAGTGCATGACTTTATGATTTGGTAGAAGAAACATTTATCTTTACGCATCGATATCTGTGTTTGTTTCTAACAAGTTAGTAAAATCATGCAATGCACCGATTATGATACGCTTTCCAACATACCGGAAATCATTGCTCAATTAATTACTCAAGTTATGAGGATAATGGCTGTGGAACAAATCTCTCTCCTGTGCCCTGACCTTTGACTCCATTTCGATTATATTCAAGAGAACCGGTTTCGTATACCTCCGAAACAACATACTAAAGTTTTGTAGCAGTAAAAGAATTTTTAGTCAAGTTATGAGGATAATGGATGTAGAATAAATCTCGCTGCTGTGCCCTGACCCTTGCCTCATTTCTATGATATTGAACAGAACCGGTTTAGTACATCTCCGGAACATCATGATGAAATTTTGGCGCAATCGAAGCATGTTTACGTAAATTATGACGCATAAGGGATATCCGTCCTATGAATGGATTTCCGTCCTATGCCCTGACCTTTGACCATATTTCGCCCATTTTCAAAAGGGTTCCTTCCTAGGTTGTCCCCTACCACATAGTAAAATTTCATCGAAATCGAACCATTTTTACACGATTTATCGTGCGGACAGGCAGACGGACAAAGCTGGAGCATATACGCTTCTTCAACCTACGGTTGGAAAGCGTAAAAAACTTATGGAAAAAGTTCTTGTCAAATCGAAAGTATGTAATCATTGTCATTGCAAATTTGCGGGTGCCTGTAGGTCCAAGATCAGGTAGATAACACAGCACAACAACAAGAAATTATGATGCTTTCGAAGTTAGACCTATTTTGGGGTATATTTGGGGAGCTGATTCCAAAGGTGGCCTGGGATTGGCCGTATCAACTCTTGTTTTGGATATAAGGCCTACCCACCTTAGATGCGGCTGTGCTCAAAAAAAGAGTGTATATTTTTAATTAGTGATTCTTCAGGGTTATAAAGGAGCATTGTGTTCCCCTGGCGTGTGTGGTTATTCTAACTTTGGCGATGATCTCGTGAAGCGAAGCTTCCAAAGAACAGAAGATAGCGAGTGGAATCGGATGAATGGAGACGGAGTTTGTGTTGTGGTTAACCGAAATTACAATAATTTCCATATACAATAGAACCTCGATTATACGGCAGGTACATATGTATGCCTCAGAAAACTTGAAAATCACATCGTCGTGGAACGGAAATCGAACTCGCAACTCCCGATTTACGTTCATATATATTACCGTTACACCACCCAGAACGTAGAGCCTCAAAGCAACTGATGATTTTTTTTCAAGACTCAGACGAAACGCTCCGCTCTGCTCAAATCGAAACATATATGAGCCATCAACTTACTTATAAATGAGAAAAACGTATAAGATCATTAATTTGGCGTCCATCTATCTGCACATTTATTTGAACCTCGATTATACGTTTCTCACTTACACGTTTTTATCATTTATACGTAAAATGTTGCCGATCCAAAAATTCTGAATTGCATCTGAATGTTACATATCGCTGTTTCGTTTATACGCTTTTCCAGTTGCACGCAAATTTTTCTTGTCCCTTGAAAAACGTATAAACGAGATCCTACTGTGTATAAATAAACTATTTTAATTTATGGTTGTAAAGCCAGTGTCTGTTAGTCTAATTGTGAGGTTGTGAACCATTATACAACTAGAGAATGTATTGTGATCCATTTATGTTTGCAAATTTAGTAGACGCCATGGCTTCCTCACAAAGAAGCTGCTTGACCCATCCAGATGGCGTTTGCTACATTTGTGGAAAGTACACCCTAAAAGAAAGTTGGAAACTCGTTTATGAGTTTGTGAGGAGGGCATATCTTGGTTATTTTGATGCCTAGCTTGGAAACGCAGATAATTCGTAGGGTCTCCATATCGCATGCAAAACTTGCACGGAGCATTTGTGGCAGTGATCAAATGGAAAGAGGGATTGCCTGAAATTTGGAGTACTAGTACCAATGGTTTGGAGGTAACCATAAAATCATGATGACTGTTATTTTTGCATTGTTAACATTAAGGGCATCAATCGAAGACATCAAAGATAGTGGACAAATCCTAACTTAGATTCAGTAAGACGGCGTCATCCACAATCAAATGTGTGTGTGTATGTGGGGGGGGGGGTTACATGTATTAGCATCCAACTACCCACCAGTGCCCCCAGAGGATGATGAAGCACACATGTCTGATGGCGTGCAAGATAACAGAAGTGTAGAAAGTGAGTGATTCTCTAGGAACTTCATCTAGGGCTCAACGCTTTAACCAAAATGAAATGAGTGACCTCATCAGGGATCTGAACCGGTCAAAGGAATCTTTTGAATTGCTGGCCTAAAGGTTGAATGAAAAGAATTTACTTCATTCTGGAAACAACATTACGTTGTATTGTGGCAACAAAGTATTCTGCGATGACGTCAGAAGCCTTCTGGGGAAAACGGGTCTATCAAACTGTTTTTTTTTTTTTGATTGAAGGTTTAACGACCACCGTGAGCAACTCAATGGGCTATAAGCAGTCGTACGTCCTTAATTTAGGGTCACTGGTTCCAGGGAAGGGCGAGAGCCAGTGCCGTAAGACAAACACAACATCCATGCCAGAACGGGATTCGAACCCGGACCCCGTTCGGACGAATGATTAGAGCCCATCGCTTAGACCACTGCGCCACCGGGGCGGCAAACTGATTTAATAATATGTTTATTTCACCCTATTTCTGAGGGTTAGGTTGAAATAAACTGATTCAGTAATACGTTTATTTAAACCCATTTCTGAGGGATAAAGTGAAATAAACTGATTTAATAGATATGTGGTTATTTCAATAGTATGTAATATTTATAGCATCAATATTTCTCAAAATATTATCAGAAATAGCAAATTATGCGATTAAGGATCCGAATTTTGACGGACGACAGGTTGAATCTGTATATAAGGTGGCTATGCCGTATCTCCGAAATTATACCTAAAAGGGCAAAAGTGTTGCCATTTTTCGAATCAGCTGCCTAAATATATCCAAGAATAGGTGTAACTTTTGAGGCACCGAAATGTATGTTGGGCAGTGTAAACCCCGCGAAGAGAGTATACATTAATTTAGTATACATTAATTTAGTATACATTAATTTAGTATACATTATTCTTCTCTGAAGCCACATTATCTGCGTCTCTTCTGAAAGATTCTACCTAACTGTACAACATTTGTCTAAATGCTGTATACGAATGATGATCCTTCATTTTATTTTTTTACGATATACAATTTTGCCGCTAGAGGGCGTAAATGCATATGATATCAAATTCAATATAAATTTAATTCCCTATATTTGCTTCTAAATATCCGATTGAAAAAAATATTTTACCCTTCGATTCCATCTATGTCGGAGAGTATTTTAGATACAGTAACATTTTCAAGTTATGCATACGTTTCCCGGTAGGGGGCGTAAAAGTAAATTGCGTTTTCCCCGATACCTCTACTTCTAAAACTTCGAATTGAAGAAATTATTCTTCAGCGGATACAGCTCCTGATGGAAAATCCTTTGTATGTATTTTCGAATTTTTGGGAAGCAATGGTTTGCCCAACGGAGCACGCAAGTTTTAATTTCTGTTTCTCATGTATTTGCCACAAAATCTGAGCTTCTAAAATCTGGATTGAAGAAATTCTTTTGTGGACAGATATTACTCACGTCGATAAACGTTTCGGAATATTTTTTTCTTGCATGGTTTCTGCACCAGGGGGCGTAGATGTATAACTTATTTTTGTCAATTTCTTTACTTCTTACAGTCCGATTTGAAATATTTCTTCTTTGCTGGATAGGTTTTCCGGAGCGAAATGTTTTTCATACAATTTCAAAATTTTCAAGTAAATTATAGATTTTTCCGCTAAGAGGCGTTAAGGTAAATTGCGTTTCTCCGATATTTCGGCTTCTAAAACTCCGATTTGAAAAATTCTTCTGGAATCGCATACAGCTCCTGATGGGAAATGTTTTTGATATGATTTCTAATATTTGGTAAAGAATGGTTTGGCCACCAGGTGGCATAAGTGTTAATTTCTGCTTCTGATGTATTTGCAGCAAAATCTGTGCTCTTGAATACTCGACTCAAAAAATTATTTCCTGGTCTGATACCCCTCACGCCTAAAAACTATGGTATATTAGTTTTTAGGTATATATATGGTATATTTTTCGATATATCTGCTTCAATGAGTCCGATTTGAAAATTTTCTTCTTCGTTGGAGAGCGTTTCCGCTGCGAAATGTTTCACATATGATTTAAAATTTTTCTTAACGCACAAATCTGCAACCAGAGGGCGCAAGTTCATGATTCCGTTTATATCTGCGGGATTAAAAACCCGATTGAAAAGCTTTTTTCTTCGGTCAGATATTACTGTTTTCCACACCGGTTTCATTGACTTTGAATAACAGTAAAAGGATGACTTCGCAGAATACTTCAAATGAAATGAGAAACTCACCGTCTGTGTAGGATATTTACTAAAATACGAAGGATATTTACAGTTAAAATACCCCACTAGCACTTTCGTGGGTAACATTTACCCCATCGTCAGGTGGAACAGAGGCAATGTAGTACTCCTTTATATAGTAGTGCAACGATGCATTATGGGTAAAAGTCATCAAACGTCGCATGGGTCGTGAGCGTTGCCATTATAACAATGTAAAGGGTATAATTTCATAAGTTATTAGTTTAACATATCAATACAAGGATTCGTTACAAATACAAAGTTATGATCAATTTTATATATTGTTGGAAGTGTAAATTTTATATATTGTTGGAAGTGTAAATTTTATATATTGTTGGAAGATGCTGTAATGACTACTTGCCTGTGGACATATCAAGGATTTGGAAAGAGCGTATTACCTGAACTTTAAATTATAGTAATATATATATTTACACTTCCAACAATATATAACATTGATCATAACTTTGTATTTGTAACGAATCCTTGTACTGATATGTTAAACTAATAACTTGTGAAATTATACCCTTTACACTGTTATAATGGAAACGGTCAAGACCCATGCGACGTTTGATGACTTATACCCATAACGCATCGTTGCGCTACTGTATAAAGGAGTACTACATTGCCTCTGTTCGACCTGATGATGGGGTAAATGTTACCCCGAAAGTGCTAGTGGGGTATTTTAACTATAAATATCTTTCGTATTTTATTAAATATCGTACATAAGCGGTGAGTTTCTCATTTCATTTGACTTTGAATAGCTTTGATAATGTTAATTCGCGTCAGAACGGATTCAAAAGACGTGCTCATTACACCCAAAAATTAGGTGTCATCTTTCTTGTTTTATTTCAAATTGATTCAGTTGACTATGAATAATTTTTAAAAATTTTATTCGCATCGAAAAGGATTAAAAAAAAGCTGCTTGTTAGAACAAAAAATTCGGTGTCATCCTTCTTGTTGTTATAAACCGTTCTGCTGTTTTTGGTACTTCATTTTTTTTTAATTCCTCCTAGAAATTCCGCTGTCAGTTTGCATTTTATGAAAGTAAAATATATTATCTGTTGTTCATAAACACACTGGGCCGCCCCGGTGGCGCAGTGGTCGTTGAACAGACAAGTCGCATTTTTTTCGGCTCCTGCGTAGAAGTCAACGTTCGTTTGTTAACTTGTTCTTTTTGTGGTATTTCGTCGTTTTGTGTTTTTGTTGCAGTGTTTCGTACCCTCGCTTCACGAGCAGTGAGGCTGAGTGCCGAGTGGGTGCTCATTTTTGTTTTGTTTTTTTTCATTTTCGTGTGTCGTCATTTACGACGCATGAGTTTTGGTGGGCCAGTGGTCGAGAATGTCCACTACCACTGTGAATAAGTCACCGTCGTCTACAGCTGCTTCGTTGATTGCTGATATGTCTTCGCTTCTTAGTTCTGTGCCTTCTTCGGGGAATGCTGCGTCGACTAGTGCTGCAGGACTTCCAGAGACTCTGCTTCTGGCCACCCGTGTGCCGGCTGCGTCTAATATTCCTGGTTCTGGTAGTTCTACTTCAACGTCGTTCGCACAAGCTGTGGGAAGTACCTCATATATTTCTAGTGATTCTGCACCACATTTCAAACGTGTAGCTTCGGCGTTGAAAATAATTCTTCCAAGTGATTCACCGCAAGGTAAGCAGTTGTCGTCTGCCTTATTATTAAGTGTTTTCATTCCTGCTTTGCGTGACACCCCCCTCCCCCAGTATCTGCATGCTGTGTCGAAGGTCGATCCAGCCGAAAGCATTGTGTCCATTATTCGCTTGGGTGGAGGGGTGGTTGTTCACTTCATCCACCAGCAAGCAGTAGATTTAATTATAGTTCATGGGGTTGATATTGGGTCCTTTCATCTACAACCTGTCGCTGCAGCCCAAAGACCAGTTACGGTGACCCTCTCTCCTGTACCAACGGCTGTTCCTGATTATCTGTTGATTGATGCCCTCAACACGATGGGTCGTGTTGTGGGAGTGACCAAGATTCTTCCAGCTACAGCCCGTGATATCACCCTGATACATGTGCAGGGTGGGTGCCGCCAGTACCAGGTTATTTTTCCAAATTCTCAGTCAATTGCGGAACGCCCTGCAACTCTGGAATTAGTCACTGATACCCAGACGTACATTTTTAATCTTTTTGCAGGGGTTCAGTGCTTCCGCTGTAAAGGGGAAGGTCATCTCACTTCTGCTTGTCCTCATGCTACTCCTGGTGCTAGATCTGATTCTTCATTAGCTACTACAGTTCCGGTGGCCGCTGCCCCTGAGGATGTTGTGCAGGCCGCTGAGGCACCTGCTCACATTCTACCTTCATCAATTTTGCCTGCTATTTCTCAAGTCGTTCCTTCGCTCCCGGTTCCTGTCGTCGTACTGGATGGTTTGGAGCCCTCAAATGAGGATTTTCCATCGCTGGAAGTGTCTGCACCTAAATCACAACGTAAACGCCCCAGCTCACCTGGTGTTTCTACTCGCTCTTCCCGTTCGTCTCAACGTCTATGGTCCAAGAAACCAGCCCATTCTACCTCGGGTTCACCTAGCCATCATGAGCCAAATTCTGAATTACTAGTTTCGAACCGATTCGCATGTCTCCAGGATGATGATGTTATGGACACGGTTGCTCCTGATCCTGATGACACTGCAATGGGTGGCTCTGACGATGATTCTCCTTCTCCTACACTTCTTGACATTTCTACTATGTTTGAAGAACTTGCGGTGCCTTTGCACCCTCTTACCTTATCTGATCTGTATGCGTTGACCACTCGACCGCGTAAGGCGAAGTTGATCACACTACCTTGCATTAAGAGTAAGCTTCACTTGCTGCCTGAAATGAATGCACAGCTAAAATAGTTCCATGCATTTATAACTAATGTTACTTTGCCTGGCGGGACTGAGCAATATGCTCGCCGTCTGGGATACTTACTCAAGATTTTGAGGGCTCAACTGGAAGGCTGGATGCAACCTACTAGTGATGTCCTTGTTAACACTATTTAGCTTTAATTGTAGAGGGCTTGCGTCTTCTGCGGCGAATGCTTTGGTTTACGAGGACGTTCGTTACCTGGGGGCTAATATCCTCCTTCTAAAGGAGACGAACTGTTCCTTGGATGCCGGGTGTTCCCGCTGGAGACGCTGGCCCTACATTTTTTATCATAATTACCTGACCCATCTCAGGTCTGGTACCGCTATAGCGTTTCATGTGCGTTTTCATTCTTCCCTTTCTGATCTTGTTGAGTCACAGAGTCTGCTGGGTTCTTTTCAACATATTTCTTTTTGTTTTTGTTCTAAACGTATTCATGTTTTTAATATCCATATTCCGCAATCTGCTACGAATGCAGAAACTCTCCTCCAACATCTTTCTTCTATCCTTTCGACCCTCCATCCAAATGATACAGTCATTGTTGCAGGCGATTTCAATTGCACTTTGCAACCCGGTTTTGACCGAGATGGTTCAACCGAAAGCCGTTCCGACCTTGTTTCCAATCTCACTCAACTCGTTGTTAATTTTGATTTGATTGATGCATTCCGTTCCCTCCATCCCCGGTCCAAGGAATTTTTCTGGTTCCCCCCGGCTGCTTCACGCTGTGTCGCAGCACGCCTAGATATATTCTATGTTTCCAGTTTTCTCCATTCCTCTCTAGTTGAAATTACTCATCATCCTTCCGTTTCGTCAGATCATCGCCCCGTTCTTTTAAAACATTTTTTGCATTCTTCCTCTGTTCCCCCTTCCCAGTCTGGTCGCTCGACGATTCAGTTTTAACTGATCCTGTTTTCTGTGCTGAAATTCGTTCTATGATCTCGTCTTCTGTGCAACAACTTTCTTCGTCTGACGACCCAGTGGCTCTGTGGCTTTCCACGAAAATTTCGATTATTTCTTTCGCACGTCAGTTTTCTTTTTCTTCCCGTACTTCTCGCTTTCAAGATATTGATGTTATCCGTCGTAAATTGCAGACTATTTCTCCTTCTGATCCTTCTTTTTCCGTGTGTCAAGCTCAACTTCGTCGTATTCTGTTTACTTTTGCTTCAACAGCCCTTACTCGTCTGAAATTCACTTACTTGCGGTTTCTCGACAACTCCTTTTCTAGTTTAAAGTCCCTTGAGGAGTATCATGTTAAACGCAACACAATTTCCTTTCTTTGACTACCTAACGTATCTACAGTTACCGAACCTTATCGTATCTGTGAACTTACTTTTTCCCATTATTCTAATCGTTTTCAACACCGACTCCTTTCTCCTGCAGATACCTCCCCTCTTCTTCATGTCCTCCCTCAGGTTCCACATTGCTTTTTTGATTCTCTTGTTTCTCCTATCTCTCCTTCTGAAGTCCGCTCTGCAATTTCCAGTTTGAATGACCGTTCTTCCCCTGGCACGGACGGTCTTCCTCTCTCATTTTATAAGAAGTTTCTTCCTTCTCTCCTCCCGCTTCTGGTTGCTTGTTTTAATGCCGTTTTTACTTCTTCAAATTTTCAGTCTTCTGATTTCACTTTTGCTATTCTCCGTCTCATCCCCAAAACCGGAAACCTTGGTCTTTTTTCTAACTGGCGTCCTATCTCTATTCTTAATACTGACTACAAAACCTTTGCTAAAATTCTCGCTTTTCGCCTCAATCCCGTCTTGCAGCATTTAATCCACCCCGATCAAACTTACACTATTCCCTCCCGTTCGATTACTACCAACATTTCCACCATTCGCAACTTATATTTTCTTGCTTTCCATCTTTCCGAACCTCTCGCAATTTTTAATATTAATCAGAAACAAGCTTTGGACTCCATTAATCACTCTTATCTCTTTGCTGTTCTTCGTCATTTTGGCTTTCCTACTCTTTTCTGTCAAGCTCTTATTAATCTTTACTCTCACTCTTCTTTCCGTATTCGCACTTCCACATTCATGACAGCTACCATCCCCTTTGACAACGGGATCCGGCAGAGTTGTCCCCTTTCGCGTCAACTTTTTACGCTTGCATTTGAACCTCTCTTAATTTGTCTGCGTTCTCTTTTGTTTTCTGTGATTCCTCGCAGTATTGCTCCTACTCGTCACCACTGCATAGTGTTGTCTGCATATGCTGATGACCTCACTCTCTTTCTTCGCACTGAACGTTCTTTCGGTGTTGTCCTTTCTGCTTATCGCGAGTATGCTTCAATTTCCGGTTCCGAACTTAATCTGTCTAAATCTGTCGGTCTGTGGTCTGGATCTTGGGTGGCACACAGTGATCGCTCTTGGGGTGCCAGTTGGTCATCCTCGGTCATTAAACTTCTTGGTGTGTACGTTGGAAATCTCGTGGCGGTTGCTGATGCCACATGGATTCCTTTGGTTCAGCAGCTCAATCGCCGTCTTGCTCCTTTTTGCCGGTTCAAAACGTTTTTGTCCTTTTTTAGCAGAGCACATCTGGTTTCTTCCTTTCTTCTTCCCATTCTGACACATTCGTGGTTTGCTTATTTTCCCTCGCCAATTTTTCTCCAATCCGCTCAACGTTTGATTACTGATTTCATCTGGAATAAAGTTCACTGAGTTCATCGTTCTACTCTCGTCCTTCCTCTGTCCTTTGGAGGTCTTGCCCTCCCAGATCTTTTTCAAAAATCTAATGCTATTCATCTTCAGACCTTTCTTCGTTCTTTTTCTCATTATCAGATTTCATCGATTACTATTGTTGATACTTTACTTTTCCCTCGCAGTCCATTTCTCACTCTCGCTACTTTCCTCCGTATGGATCTGTTCCCCCTCATTCGAGATCACTTTCCCGATACTTATCGCACCGTTTTTTCCCTCTGGCATTCCCTATGTCCCGTCCGTCTTCCACCTACCTCAACTAATGATCTGCTTGCGGAACCTCTCTTTTACTCTTCTGCACTCCGTTCTCCCTCTTCACCGTACTTGTGCTTCTCCACCTGGTTCGCCAGTTGCGTGGTACAGGTATCCCAACTTGTAGATGCTTCTCTCCGCTGGAAGTCTCTTATCCAAATCGACCCCCTCTTGCTGACACTCCCTTACACCGCACCCAACTCCGGTTGCTTCATTTTCAGCTTCAACGCCTTTACCCGTCCCTCGTGAGTTCTTTTGGGTTAATTGTTTCTTCTTCGGCGTCCCCTTGCCTTCCTTTTCTGGTTTATTTGAATGATGTTCCCTTTCTGGTGCATCGAGTTACTGCAAAACTCTTGTACCGCCACTTTCTTACTTATTTTAGAGCACCTCTCGCTATTCCTTTTGTGCCACCTGATGAAACTTCTCAGACATGGGTCGATTCACACGCTTCCCTGGCTGTAACATCACAGACACTCGATCACAACACAAAACATTTATTACTTTACACAAAAACATAAACTGGAATACACTCCGCGGTACAAACTGAACTTGTTGTCTTAGCCAAAGCTCGGCATCCTACTCCTTCAATATCTCTCTCGCAACTCCTCACATCACTCACCACACGCTCAAGTCATTAAATGTCAATGTATCATTCCGCACTTTTGTGCGTGGAAGTTCGTATTTTACAACCCCTCCTCACTCCAGAGGAACTTTTTCCAGTGGTAAAAAGTTCTTGTCATTTTACAATACAATAGTCATAGTTCACATAATGAGTCATAATCCATTTACAAAGAGAAATATATGAGTTAATTTAACAATCATCTTTACGTGTTTTCCAACAATTTCTATGTATTATATACCACAACCAAAAAAAAAAAAAAAATGTTTTCATTAGCAGACACATAGCATGATCAAGGTGGATCATCTAATGTTGGAGCTCTGCTCAGTCCATCTGCATTTTTGTGCATAGTTCCCGGTCGATGAATTTTAACAAAATCATATGCTTGTAAAGCAAGTGCCCATCTCATCAGACGAGCATTTGAACTTGCGTTGGTGCGTAACCAAACGAGAGGGTTATGATCAGTTTGTATGAGGAAATTTTGACCATCCAGGTAGCATTTCAGTTTCTGTACGGCAAATATAATGGCGGCACATTCTTTTTCACTGGTACTGTATGTCTTCTCTGCTGTCGAAAGTTTTCTGCTTAGATAGAGTACAGGATGTTCAGCGCCATCTTCTTGTTCTTGCGAGAGGACGACTCCCATTCCTTGATCTGAAGCACCAGTTTGCAGAATAAATCTACGTTCATAGTCAGGGGCATACAGAACAGGAAAACTAGATAAAGATTTTTTTAGTTCCACAAAAGCTTTCTCACTTTGTTCTGACCATATAATTTCCTCTTTACGATTTTTACCCTTCAAGATGTCTCTCAAGGGAGCTGCTATCGAAGAAAACATTGGAATATATCTGCTGTAATATCCCGCCAGGCCTAAGAAAGATCTTACTTGCGTCTTGTTCCTTGGCGTAGGAAAATTTTGTATGGCCTGAACCTTTCGTTCCGCTGGTTTTCGATATCCTTGTCCAACAATATGGCCCAAATACAAGACGTGATCTTGAGCAAACTTACATTTGGAAGGTTTTATGGTCAAGGAAGCCCTCTGCAACCCCTGTAGCACTTCTTCAAGATGTATCAAATGATCCCCCCAGTTTTCGGAAAAAATGGCAACATCATCTAGATATGGTACGGCAAACTCTTCGCAGCCTCTCAAAAGTTCCGACATCATTTTGCTAAAGAAATAAGGTGCGTTCTTAAGGCCAAATCGCATCTTTAAGGGCCGATACGTTCAAAAAGTAGTCACAAACGCTGCCAATCTTTGAGCTCTAGCACTTAATGGAATTTGCCAGTACCCTTTTGTTAAATCTAATACTGTAATATACTTCGCTCCAAAAACCTTTTCGACTCTTTCTTCAATGTCTTTATAACAGTTAGGCCAATAAAAATACTTCGCTAGTCTGTCTTTGGTTTTTTCACTCCTAAATGCCCCAAAGTTCCCTCATGACACATGCTTTTTATTTGTTCTCTATATTGTTCTGGAACAACAATAAGATCTCCCTCTTCGCCAATCTTGTAGATCTTTTTCTTCACCAACATCCCATTTCTTAGTACAGCATAACCATTTGCCTTTTTAAAATCTGTTTTCTCTATTTCTTTGAGAATTTTTTTCAATTCCAAACTTTGCCGTTGATCTTCCATGAAACTTTTTGAATCCATTTTTACCAACTCTAACATGGCTTTATCTTCATCATGCCTCAATGGCATAATTTCTTCTTCTAATTCATCTGATTCTTCGGAACCCACAGCCTCTCCTTCAAGAGCTTGTTTTCCTTTCTTCCCTGAATCATTCTTTACTGAATTTCTCTCTTTGTTGTTTCGTTTCTGTTTTTCTTGATACCGAGTAATCACAACATTTACCTGCTCTGAATTAAGTGGCCACTCCATATCAATTTTTTTAACAAAGCGGCAGTCTTATTTCCAAGTAAATATCTACCTTGATCTAGCGACTTTCTAATCACTGCAACGTTAGTTACAATATAACCTAATTCACATTTTAGTTCAACTTCTGCCAAACAAACCTTTTGTTCATCCAGAAGATGCTGTACCCACACATGTTCTCCAGTAAACTCACCTGGCGACACATACTCTTGACAAATGATATCAACTGATGAACCTGTATCCCGGAGAATAGGCATGGTAAATCCATTTATTTTTCCTTCAAAGGTATAGGGTGCCAAGAGATCCCCTTCAGTTTCCTCTCTGATTCCATTTACGCTTCCTGAGTTCTGTGATTTTAGCTTAGGACACTGAGGTCGAATATGATAATAAGATGCACACTCGTAACATTGAATCTTCCGTCTGCGATCATACTTTTCTTCATTCTGAGATACATTCCGTTTTGACTACCCTTGTCCTACATCTGACTTAACATAATTTTTTTTATAAAATCCATTTTTCATAAAATTTCCCCGATCATAGTTATCTCTAGTTTTTTTCTCACTGCCTTGCATTTTCTTGGAAGCACAAAATTCATTCGACGAATTTTTCTTGATTCCTCCTCTTACACTTTCATAATTGTCCACCATATCAGTCAAATCTGAAGGTGAGACAATATTTGACCATTTATCAATAAAATGCTCCCTTATTTCTATAGGCACTCTCCGCTTCAATTGATCTGTGATCATTAATTTTTTTAGCCCTTCAAAATCGCCTATTTTAAGTCCTGAAATCCATTCATTAAAATAATTTTCTAACTCGAAGGCGAAATCTCTCCAGGTCTTCTCTGATGTACGCATGTGTTGTACAAATTTCAATCTAAATTTCTCTGGACTTAACTTATATCTTTTAAGAAGTAACCTTTTAACATATTCATAGTTTTTAGCATCTTCCACATTTTCTCTGGCAATCAATTGTGATATTTCGTAGGGCAATAGTCCTATCAAATACATGACCCAATCTTCCCTTTTTATTTCTGCTTGTTGTGCTTACCTTTCAAATAAAACTAAGTAAATACTTATATCACTGTCTTTTGGGTCAAATGTTTTCATTAAATGACGAAGTTCTAATCTCGGTTTATGAGAATTTCCATTTTGCTCCAAACTACCTCCCAGCGGTTGACGTCCAGCTTCTATTCTGAATTTTTCAAGCTCAAATTCCATTTGTCTTTCTGTTTGTCTACGTTTTCAAGCTCCAATTCCATTTGTCTTTCTGTTTGTCTACATTTTTCAAGCTCCAATTCCATTTGTCTTTATGTTTCTCTACGCTCTTTTATACCTGCCAAAAGTTCTTTCACGAAATCCTCTTCATAACCTTCAAAGTTGCCAATTTTATTTTTTAATTCCAGAATTTTGAGATTTGGCATAACTTCTATACGTAATTCTTCCGCCAACTGCAGAAGTTCTTCTTTTCGAGCTCTTCCTAAGAAAGCCATTTCAACAAGCTCTACGTGTACCCAATGTTTATTTATTATGGTATATGTGTATACGTTCACAGAAATTGCTTACAACAATATTCTACATTTACCTATACTCTAGGCTCAAACAGTTGCTCTGAATGTACTATTTCTTGACAGAAATTATTTCCTTCTGTTATCGTATATGTGTATACGTTCACAGAAATTGTTTACAACAATATTCTACATTTACCTATACTCTAGGCTCAAACAGTTGTTATGAATGTACTATTTCTTGACAGAAATTATTTCCTTTTATTTAATTCCGTGCCCGGAAACTTCTAAAAAACTTGCCTTGATATTTCATTCCTTTGGATAATTCTCTAAGAACAACAACAAAACCAGTACTTACATAAACATCTAATGTGGTGTAAATCTGATACGGAACTTTTTTTCTCACGAACTAATTACGAAAAACAAACAACAGTCACCATCCTTTGTTCTTCCCAACACAAAGAGGAAAACAATATCCCTGTCACGTTGGTTCTTTCTCACGCTTGAAGATCTTCCAACTCATCGATTCCCACGGTCATAAAAAACGCCGCTGAAATTGCGCAATCCCGTCTCACCGGCGCCTCCACTTCCTATCTTTGGTAGTCCGAACCTCACCGGTGCCTCCATTTCTAACTTTGGTCTGTAACATCACAGACACTCGATCACAACACAAAACATTTATTACTTTACACAAAAACATAAACTGGAATACACTCCGCGGTACAAACTAAACTTGTTGTCTTAGCCAAAGCTCGGCATGTCCTACTCCTTCAATATCTCTCTCGCAACTCCTCACATCACTCACCACACGCTCAAGTCATTAAATGTCTAAGTATCATTCCGCACCTTTGTGCGTGGAAGTTCGTATTTTACATGGCTTCCCCAAGAGCAACTGATATTCATTGGCTACATCTTCATCGTCGCTTGCTCACACCACGAACTCTTCATCGTTTTGGTCGCCTGTCTTCTCCCTTGTGTTTTTTCTGTTAAACGCTCGGTGATGTTCATCACGCATATGACTCTTGTTTAGTTTTACAGCCTCTTTTTTCATTGATGTTTGCTATTCTCTCCAAGGTCTGTCCTTCCTTTCACTCTGTTTCACATTACTATTTTCTTCGCCGTCATCATCCTTCCGCTGCTGTTCACAATTCAGTTTGCGCGTTTTTAATTTTGCAGGCCAAACTGACTATTTATTTATACTATCATACCAGTGTTGATCGGCCTGCTCTTCGTCGATATCATCATGCGAGAGTTTTTCTGTGCTGTAGGTTTCGTTCCTCGATCAAGTCCGTCATCCAACTTGAGCACGAGGTAGCTCTGGCCCGGCAGGAAGTTCCTGCTTTCTTCTCGATCTGGTCCCCTCACCTCCCATGGTTTCGGGTTGAGCATGGGTTGATTCAATTCGTTTAATCAGTTTTTTTTTCTTGTTTTTGTTTTGGTGTACTGTTTTCTTCACTTTGTTTGTTTTTGCTTTTCCAGGTTGTTGTCTTGTTCTGTTTTTGATTGAGCTGCAGGTTTTTTTCCCTTGTATTCATTCTTTTCCTCTGATCCTGTTGTTTTTCCTTTTAAATTTTTTACCGTTTTCCTTTTCTTGTTTTTGATGGCCCTTTGGTAATATTGTACTGTTTTGCTTCCTTGAGATTCCGGTCTTTTAGTTGTTTTTTCCCCCGTGCTTTGTTAGCTCATTCTACTGGTCGGTATATTCTTTCTTGGATAGTGCTTTTCTATACTTTTCCTCTTACTAGCCGCCTCGGCCTCTTTGTCTGAATTTTCTGGCCGTTTTGCGCTGTGATTGGATGTTTTACAGCTAGTTGCTTTGACTTTTTTTCTGTCTGGAGTCCGTGGGCATTTGTGTTCCTGTGTTCTGTGTGTATTTTTTTTTCTGGTTCTTGGTGGTGTGCGCAATCGGTTATTGTTTTTTTGTGTCGGTATTTTTGTTGAGTTGTTTGTCTATGTATTATTGTGTGCTTGCTTTCTATGTTTTCGTCCGCCACAGTTGTTGGTCGACGCATTTCTTGTTGTGGTGTTTTGTTGTACTGGTTGGCCACCAATTGTTTGTGATCAGTGTTATTGTTTGGTATAGTGTGATGCTTGTTGGGTGTTGTTGTCTTCCATTGGGCTAGTCTGTGTTGTCTAGTTTTGCAAAGTTTTTTGGCGTGTTGTGTTTCTCTTGTGCTTGTTTCTTTGTTGTTGTTCCTGATTTTCTTTTTTGTACTGTGTTTCCTGTATGTAGTATTCCCGTGTATTTGTAATTGCTCTTGCTTTTTGCACGTGTTTTGTTTAGTTGTTCGGATGGCGGCTGTCCTACTCGCTCTCCTCCTGTGTGAGTTTTTTAATACTGTGATTGCATTTTACCTATACTGCTAATGTGATAAACTTGTTTTTTACTTGTTTGTGCATGTTTTACTTTCGTGTTTCAGTTGGCTCCGCAGTTTAGAGAGCCTTTTTTTTTCTCATGCCCTGTGTTTCATGTTCACTTGTTTTGCTTTGTTTTTTTTATGAACTTTGAATTACTTTGTGTGTCCCTGCTGGTCTCGTTGTGTTTTTTCATTGAGTACTCAGCCTTACCTCTCGTTTTCTATACAGTGTGCTTCTCGTGCGTATCTTGTCTATTGGGTTACGTTCACCCAATGAGTTGATCAACGCACCATTTGCCTTGGGCTCATTTTTTTACTGTGCCTCTTGTGTTTTTTTTTCTTGACTGTATGTGACTACATGTGTAGTGAAGTAGTCAGTTGAGGCAGTTTTGTCTTTGATTATGTTTTAAGTGCACTTTTTGTGTTTTCGTTTTTGTGTTTCTTTGCACTCAAGCTAGGGTTCTACGTCTTGCTTCGTGTTTCTCCTGTCTGGGTTTTTCCTGTAATATTGTATTTTTTCTCGGCACAGCCTTCCGTTGCCGTGCACGACCGGACGTACTTTGTATTGTTTTCAATGTGTTATGATGCTATGCGATCTTGTTTCCGCGTGATTCTCTCTATAGCGCCACGCCGGCTTCCGGGGTTTGTCAACGCGCGACTTCTTGTTTTGAGTATGAAATTTGAATTGAGTGCGATTTTTTTTTTGTGAACCTCGTGTGCCTGTTTGGCTATATTTATTTTGTGTGATGCAGCGGTTTTCCCCCTTATTATCATGTATTCTTCTGTACAGTGTTCCTTCTGACATACATGCGTCACTTCGTATTTCGTTTTTAGTTATAGCGGTTGGTTAACACCCCTCTTTATGTGCACGTTTTTTTTTGTTTTTTATGTTCTTCTTGTACTAATGTTTTGGCCGCTGCTGCATGTTTTCAGAAGTACAGTTTTGTTTCTCCTGTCGCTGTCTTGCAGTGTCAGTCCATTTGTGTTGTGTTGTATTGTTGTTGTGCTTTTTACCTGTCACCTTTGTGTTCGCGCTGCTATGTACTAGTTTTTGGAATGTGTTTTCTTCCCTCACTCTGGGGTTTGGGTTTTGTAATGTGTGTGTTTTTTTGTTTTTGTTTTCTGTGTTCCTTTTTTATCTGTATATAGTTTAATCTTGTTCTGATGTTACCATTTTTTTTCCACCTTTCTTTTGTGTTGAGACTTCTTGGCCTCGTCTCTTTTAATACAGTCTCATGTGACTGAAGCGTATCACATGTACCTTGCTTTTAGACTAATAAAGGTTTATTTTGAAGGCAGTGGTCTAAGCGATGGCCTCTGATCATTCGTTTGTAAGGGGCCCGGGTTCGAATCCCGGTGAGACATGGATGTTGTGTTTGTCTTACGGCACTGGCTCTCTCCCTTTCCCCGGAACCAGTGACCCTAAATTAGGGACGGGCGACTGCTTATAGCCCATTGATTTGCTCACGGTGGTCGTTAAACCTCCAATCAATCAAATCAAATTAAAAACACACTGGTCCTTTATGCGTTTGATACTGCTGCAAAAGTTATTGATTTTGCATACATGAATATACATATCTCTGTTCTTTTCCCACTATGAAAGAATTTTGTCTGCTGCTGGATTTAATTTTCTGAAATACCAACAACGAATATATCGTCAATGCTCCATGAAATTTTACGTTATTCATTAATTCGGCAGGCTTTCAAATAATGCTTTACTTCCCTGTGGGAGTTCAGAAGCAATTTCATCCACCGTATTTGCGAAAAAATTGGATTGTCACAAAGTATGGATATTAGCACTACGGCTTCAAAAGAGAATAACTTAATTAAAGTACCCATTTTATTTTTCTATTTCAGAAAATGGCAAAGCTTCATTTACAGAGATTTAGGTAGAACAAAGCAAAACCATTAAGTGCACTTTCTTTAAGTTTGAAATATTTAATAGATTTCTTGTTTTATTCTTCATCCGGAAAAAAATGGACGAGTCTCTGACGACTTTCCTGTTTTTTTTCTTCTGAATTCAGAAACAAAAAGATAATTGATAGAAAAAGCAATTAGTTTAAAATTGATGCAGCCTTTCAGAAATACCTTCTGACCTCACGTAATCCTAACCTCTATTTTTATAAAACATAAAAACGTATTTAAATACTATGGACTACTCCCCTTTTTAGCACGTTTTTTATAAAATAGATCGTGTTTATGTTACCGGCTTGTCCGTCTGTCCTACCGTCGGCATTTGGACACCATACCTTTGCAACTGTTAGTCCAATTTGAAAACTTTTTTTTGCATTGGGAAGCTTGAAATGTGAGAATGCTGATTCTCTCTTACGTTTTTACTTACGATGCACAAGTTCGCCTTCAGAGGGCGTAAATGCAGATGACATCGAATTCAAAATACATTTGCTTCTAAACATCTGGTTGGAAAAATTCTTATACCTTTCGATTCCATTTATGTATTAAAGTATATTAGGTTACAGTAATTTTTCAAGTTACGCCTAGGTTTTACGCTAGGGGCGTAAAACTAAATTGCGTTTTCCCCTATATCACTGCTTCGTAAACTCCGATTTTAAGAATTCTTTCTGCAGCTGATACAGCTCCTGCTGCGAAATCTTTTGCATGTAATTTCTAATTTTTGGTGAAAAATTGTTTGGTCACCATGAAGCGTAAGTCTTAATTTCTGCTTCCGCTTCTCACGTATTTGCAGAAAAAATCTGAGCTTCTAAAATATCGATTAAAATAAAATTCGTTCCTGCACCGATTCTACTTACGTCGATAAACCTTTTGGGAATATTTTCTTTTAAAAATATTGTATGGTTTCTCCGCCAGGGGAGCGTAGATGTATATTTAACGTTTGTCAATATCTCTGCTTCTAAGAGACCGATTCGTAAAATTCCTTGCTGGTTAGATAAAGTTTAGAAAAATGTTTGTCGTATAGTTTCAAAATTTTCTAGTAATTCGTAGACTTTTCTCTAGGAGGCGAAAAGGTAAATTGCGTTTTCCCCGATATCTCTGCTTCCAAAACTCCGATGCCGCCCCGGTGGCACAGTGGTCTAAGCGGTGTCATATTTTTCGTTTTAATTTGAATTTTAAAGAACACGGTAAACAATTCTATAGCCTACAAGCAGTCGCCCTACCCACATTTACGTCCGCTGATTCGAAGAGAAGGGGAAAGCCGCTAGAGAAACACACTACCCATGGCTAACCACGGATTCGAATCCGGGACCATATCGAACGAGTGGTTAGAAGTCAGAGCTTAGACCACTATGCCACCGCAGCCTCGGAACAACTCCCACAGACAGACAAATGCCGACATTGAAAAGTTTCTACTTTCATCAACTACATTCTAATATAAAGAAACTTTTAATCATGTGCGTTAGTTTATGGCAATTTGTTTTTGAGTAAGAATTTTGTGGAATGTTTTAAGCACGTTTTTTTTTTGTGAAAAAAGGTACGTCCTTACCTTATCGCATTGTCCGTCTCTCTATGAACATGATATTTCTCTATTAGTCCAATTTGAAAAATTATTTTTGGACTGGAAATCCTAACATATGAGAACGATGAACCTTGTTTTCCACTTTCTTTTTCCGATGCATAACTTGGCTGCTAAAGGGAACAAATGGTTGACGCCATCGAATTCAAAATGCATTTTATTCCGTAGCATTGCTTCGAAGTATCCGATTGAAAAAATAATCCTTTTTTCCCTTCTACGATGTTTATAACAAAGATAGTTTTGGTTGCAATTTATTTTCCAAGTAAAGGATAGTTTTAATGCTAATGGACCTGAAGATTAATTGCGAGTTCGGCGATATATTTGCTTCTAAACATCCGATTTGAAAAATTAGTTTTACATCGGATATATTTTCTGGTGGGAAGTAATCAGCATATAATTTCAATTTTTTTACATACAATTGTTTTGCCACTAGGGAGTGTAAATGTATATGTCGATCAAAGATATCTATATTACCCTTAGTATCTATATCCCAAATAATTATATAAATATTTATAGCCTATAACGTAAGCCTTTTTCGTTGGCAAGATTGGTGTTACGTTATGTCTAAAACCATGGCTAAGGAAATATTGAACTAAATGTGAATACGATGCAATAGTTTACGGCCAGACGAAACATTAACAGAAGTCAACTTACGATAATCTTTTATTAGTCCAACAATATTTGAGTAGATCCACAATGTAGCTACATATGATCTAGCGTTTACACAGAGCACATATCTCCACACCCACACATACACTAAGCAACTGCTGTATCGTTTTGTTTATGAATCGTTCTTATCACATTCATACGTCACTCTCTCTCTCTCTCTTTCTGGCCTCAAAAGCGTTGCCAACATCGTTCATGTGAGAGAGAAAATATCAGGTTAAGTTTGGAAAGTGTAAAAGAGAAGAAACTTAAATTTACATAGAAAAAGGAACTAAAATTGAAAGTTAAATTAGAATCTAAGTCACAATCCCTCTGTCGCTGATCCCTCTGACAGGGGGGATCAGCGTATATTTATGTTTGAAGGAGTTTATTAGATTCTAAACATCAATTAGAAAAATTATTTTTTGATATGATGGTCTTCATTGTGAAGATTATTTTGCTCCCAGTTTCTTCTTTAAATAACACGAAGCTCTTCTACTAGGGGCGTAAAGTTATATCATGGATTTCTCTATAGCTCCTCTTCCAACCATTTAATTTGAAAATTCGTTTTGACTCCGATATCTTCCTTCAGATATGAGAATGTTTTGTGCACAATATGTTAATTTTCGTACTTTTCAGCTCCTAGTTGGAGTAAGTAACAATTTCTACTGCGCGATATTTTATCGACAGTAGAAATCTGGTTGAACCTTTTTTTATTTTTTTCGGTAGCCGGTAGCCGTGACTATGAATAGCGCCGCTCAATATGAGTAATTTAAATTTCTCGCAGTTTTTTTTCGTAGGTGATGTAAGTGTATTTTCTTTGTTGCTGAATTTTTAGATTTTGTAAGAAAGCTACTTTAGAATATTTTTTCCTTTGGGAAAGTGTGCAAAACCCATTCGAATTACATTACAACCAAAAATGCAATGCAGTCATTATTTTTTCTTTTTAATACACCTTATGTCCCGATATCAAGCGATTTATAGGAAATCTTCTAATATCAACTCGCAAATAAATTGCCAGTTTTGTTGTCATCGGATTCATCTGTTATGACTTTGCCATACGCCGGTTTCTTTTAAATAGTCTGTGTATGAGAAGCAGATATTTTAGGAAAACCCATACCTAAACAGAATGTTATTTCAAAACGCATTTAATGTAATGTAGTTTATAACACTCTCCAGTGGCGGAGTAGTAAAAGGGCGTAGGCCTCTGACTGTTCGTCCTAGATCGGTGCGGGTTCGCGTTCCATTGACGCATAGATGGTTCCCTTGAAATATGACGCCGGTTATCTCATTTCCGTGAAACTAGCGACCCCAAATTCCGTACAGACGACTGATTATAATCTATCGATTTTCTGACAGTGGTCATTTATCAAACAAAGAAATTTTAGAAGAGACAATGAGACACTTCTGTCATAAGTGGTTTTTAGCACGTCTTTTGTAAAAAAAGATCGTTCTTATGTTATTGGTTTGTTAGTCAGTAGACACCATATCTCTGCAACTAATAGTCCGATTTCAAAAATTCTTTTTGCATTAGGAAGCTTGAAATGTGCGAATGATGATCCATCATTTCGGTTTTTTTTTGTTGTTTTTTTGAAGTACATTTTCGCCGCTAGAGGACGTAAATGCAGATGATATCGAATTAAAAATACAGTTTATTCCATATATTTGCTTCTAAACGTCCGATTGAAAAAAATATTTCACCTTTCGACTCCATTTATGTCGAATATTATTTTAGGTATAATAACTTTTTCAAGTTAATAGATTCTCCGCTAGGGGACGTAAAGGTAAATTGCGTTTTCCCTGATATCACTGCTTCTAAAACACCGTTTTAAAAAATTATTTCTGCAGAGATATAGCTTCTGATGCGAAATATTTTACACACATTTCCTAATTTTTGGTGTAAAATGGTTTGCCCACCAGGGTGCGTAAGTGTGAATTTTTGCTTCTGATGTATTTGCAGCAAAATCTGAGCTTCTAAAATCTCAATTAAAAAAAAATATTTTTTTTTGTTTCTTTGATTGGAGGTTTAACGACCACCGTGAGCAACTCAATGGGCTATAAGCCGTCGCCCGTCCCTAATTTAGGGTCACTGATTCCAGGGAAGGGAGAGAGCCAGTGCCGTAAGACAAACACAACATCCATGCCTGACCGGGATTCGAACCCGGACCCCTTACGGACGAATGATCAGAGGCCAGCGCCTTAGACCACTGCGCCACCGGGGCGGCAAAAAAAAAAAATGTGTAGACCGATACTACTCACGTCGCTAAACCTTTTCGGAATATTTTCTACTTAAAATAATGCATGGTTTCCCCGCCAGGGGAAGGTTAAGTATATCTTATTTTTGTCAATATATCTGCTTCTTATGGTCCGATTTGAAGATTTGCTTCTTTTTTTGATAGAGTTTCCGGTGAAACATGTTTTTCACAGAATTTCAAAAGTTTCAAGTAATTCATTGACTTTTCGCAAGGGGAAAGAAAAGGTAAATTTAGCTTTCCCCGATATCTCTGCTTTTGAAATTCCGATTTGAAAAATTCTTCCTGCATCGGCTACAGCGCCTGGTGGGAAATGTTTTGATTGTAATTTCTATTATTTTATAAAACATGGTTTGCCCACCAGGGGCCGTAAGTGTTAATTTCTGCTATATGTATTTCAGAAAAATCTGAGCTTCTAAAACTTGGATTGAAAAACTTCTTCCATGGACCGATACCGCTCCTCATGTCGATAAACATTTGAGAATTATTCTTTAAATAGTACATGGTTCCTCCGCCAGGGAGCGTAGATTTATATCTTATTTCCGTCAATATATCTGCTTGTAAGTGTCGGATTGGGATGTAAGGTCAGGTGATGTAAGGTAAGGGATGTAAGGTCAGGTGATGCGTAACATCACAGCCTCTCCTTGACAAATGTCAACCCCGCCTTCTCGTGGTGCATCCTGTTCCCACTAAAGGGGCTCTGACGACCGCAAATAGCGGTATAACTATACCATCGGGATCAGAGGAAATGCTATCCCACACTCACCAACCCGCTTGGCCAGCGTGGTGAGTTATGGCCAAACACCTCCAAAATGACTCTACAACTTAAATCTTGGCCCTCAGTCTCCGGCAGCTGGAATGTACCTGGCCAAGGCAGCGGCCAGTGCGACATGAAGGCAGAGGGTGCTAAGAATCCCCGGAAGGACCGGACTAGGCTGCCATTTGATGCTGACCTTGGCTACCTACAACGGACGCTCCCTATCTTCTGATTCAAGGCTTCTTGAATTGGAAGAGGAACTACAAAGGATCAAGTGGGACATCGTCGGGCTGAGTGAGGTAAGGAGAAAAGGAGAAGATCTCATTGAACTGAAAAGTGGACATCTCTTCTATTATCGTGGGACAGATACTGGCAGAACTAGTGGTGTTGGATTTATAATAAACAAGAAACTGAAGGATAAAGTGGTAGAAGTTGAAAGTTCCTCTGACAGAGCTGCACGACTCGTTATCCAACTATCGAGAAGATACCAGGCTCAGATTATTCAAACTTATGCACCCACCACAAGTCATCCGGAAGAAGAAATTGAAGAATTTTATGAGGAAATTCGTCATCTAAATAATAAAGGTAAGCAGCACTCGAAGATAATTATGGGAGATTTCAATGCAAAAATAGGGCACCGGCAACAGAATGAAACTTCAGTAGGTAAATTCGGTCACGGCAACAGAAACCAGCGTGGAAATACTCTCGTTGAGTTTGCAGAGGCAGAAGGATTTTTCATCTTGAATTCCTTTTTCAAGAAAAAGCCACACAGGAAATGGACATGGAGACATCCAATTGGGACGACAAGTGAAATTGATTTTATTATGTGTAACAAAAAATTCGTCATCGAAGACTGCAATGTGCTAAACAAGTTCAACACAGGTAGTGACCATAGATTGGTGAGATGTAAGATGCACCCCAACACTAAACTGGAACGTGGCAAGCTCATAAGACAAACAAAATGTATTGACATAACCAACCTTAAAAAACACCATAATACTTTAAAGTTGGAACTGAAGAACAGATTCTCTGCTTTAGAAGGCCTAACATCGGAAGAAGTGGATATTTCGGAAGTTAACAGAAAAGTAACCAAAGCTCTTATGGAAACAGCAACAAAATTAGCTGGGTCTAAGAACAAGTTGCATGTAAACAAATTATCAGGAAAAACCAAAATGTTGATGCAAAAAAGAAGAGAGATGAGGACAACTAAAGAAGATGTGACTTCCAAAGTGGAATATATAGAGCTATGCAAGACAGCACGAAAAAGTATCACTGAAGACGTAAGGAAATTTAACTGTGAGCTAGTGAGGAAAGCAATTGAAAACAACCAAAGCCTAAAGATAGCAAAGGGACATCTCAGTAAGGGGAAGAAAACAGATTATGGCTCTGAGAAAAGAAGATGGTTCTATAACAAGAAATAGAGGCGAAATTTTGACAAGAGTGAAAGATTTCTACTCCAAATTATATGAAAGGGATGATACATGTACTCCAGACATCATGAAAGGTACCAGAGTTCTTCCAGTCCTCCCAGCAGAAGTTGCTCATGCAATCAAGAACATGAAGCGGGGGAAAGCTCCAGGAGAAGATGGAATTACTATAGACATCATACAAGAAGCAAGTGGAGAAATTGAAACAATACTCGCCCAAATTTTCACTCGATGCCTTAATGAAGGGAAGATTCCTGAGGATTGGAACAATGCTACAATGATCCTGCTACATAAAAAAGGTGACATTGAGGATCTCAGGAACTACAGACATATCAGCCTCCTATCAGTGGTTTATAAAATCTTCACTAAAGTTCTTTCACACCGCTTGAAGGTAACACTGGACATGGCTCAACCGAGAGAACAAGCTGGATTCAGGAGTGGCTACAGCACAATAGATCATATCCACGTACTGAGAGAACTAATTGAAAGAGCGAGGAATATGAACTTCCATTGTGCATGGCTTTTATCGATTATGAAAAAGCCTTTGATTCGGTGAAACCATCAGCAGTTACCACGGCTCTGAAATCCTGCGGTATTGAAGATGCATACATTAATATTATTAATAACATCTATGAAAATGCAAGTGCAAAGATTCGGCTGTTTGAAAATACAACACACATAAAAATTGGAAAGGGAGTGAGACAAGGTGACACCATATCTCCGAAGCTCTTTAATTCCACATTGGAAAATGTCTTTCAATCACTGAACTGGGAAAACAAAGGGATAAAGATTAATGGAGATTATCTAACCCACCTTCTGTTTTGCTGATGACGTAGTCATTTTTGCAACTACCCCATCAGAGCTGCAGAGTATGATCCAGGAACTTGCTGACAAGAGTAAAGAAGTGGGATTAAAAATGAACTTTCAGAAGACAAAAGTGATGTTCAATGCTTTTACAAGAAATGAAGATTTATCGATTGATGGAGAAAAACTGGAGATAACAGATACGTATGTTTATCTTGGACAGCAGATATCAAGTGAGGGTCACATTGATGAAGAAATTAATCGGCGTACAAAACTTGCCTGGAGAGCTTTTGGAAGAAACAGCATAATTTTCAAGAGCAATATGCCATTATGTCTTAAAAGAAAAGTGTTTGATCAATGCATCCTTCCAGTGCTTACGTATGGTGCAGAGACGTGGACCTTAACTAAAAGAGACATACAAAGGCTGCAGACAACTCAAAGAAGCATGGAGAGGTGCATGCTTGGTATAACCAGGAGAGATAAGAAGAGGAACTCGTGGATCCGAAAAATGACGAGAGTGGAAGACATCATGATCAGAGTTAAATCCCTGAAATGGCAATGGGCTGGACATACTGCCAGAAGGACAGACCATAGATGGACAGCCGAAATTTTAGATTGGATTCCAAGGGACAGGAAAAGACCCAGAAAAAGACCACATGGGAGATGGGTGGATGAAATTCGTAAATATGCGGGAGTGACATGGAGGAGACTGGCACAAGACAGACCGTTGTGGAGGAAACTTGGGGAGACCTTCGTCCAGCAGTGGATTGATAATGGTTGACAATGATGATGATGATGATGAAGTGTCGGATTTGAAAAATTCCTTCTTTTTTTAGATAGCGTTTCCGGTGTAAAATGTTTATCATATAACTTCAAAATTTTCAAGTGATGCATAGACTTTCCGCTAGGGGGCGTAAAGGTAAATTGTGTTTCCCCGATATCTCTGCGTCTAAAACTCCTATTTGAAAAATTCATTCTCCACCAGATAAAAATATGAGAAATATTTTGCATATAATTTCTAATATTTGATAAAAAAAATGGTTTTGCCACCAGGGGGCGTAATTGTTAATTTTTGCTTCTGATGTATTTGCAGTTTATTTTGGGCTCCTGAAAACTCGATTGAAAAATTATTTCGTGGACGACAGATACCGCTCGCTTCGAAAAACTTTTGAGAATACTTTCTTCTTGTAATATTGCATTGTTTTTCTATTAGGGACCTAAACACATATCTTACTTTTGTCGATATCTCTGCTTCCAAGAGTCCGATTTGAAAAATTATTTCTTTGTTGGAGAGCTTTTCCGCTGCGAAGTGTTTCTCATATAATTTCAAATTTTTTCTAAGAGCGCAATTCTACCACCAGAGGGTGTAAGCTTACGTTTCAATTCACTGCAATATCTGACGGACTAAAAAATTAACTGAAAAACTTCTTTCTTCGCCAGGTACCACTAACTATTCCCAAAACAGTGCCCAATTTCCCCGCTAGGGGCGTAAATGCTTAATCTGTTTTTCTCAGTAACACTGCTTTTACATGTGCGATTTAAAAACTTCTTTCAGCAGCGGATGCTATTTTCCTTGTAGAGCACTTTAGGCTAGTACAGGGTGACTCAAAAGTGCCCGAACTCTATATTTTAAAGCGTATTTGCTGTAAAAGCATAAAAGACATCCGAGTATTGCTACCTGTGGCTGTGTGTTTACCTGTGGCTGTGTGAGACATCCGAGTATTGCTACCTATGTGTTGTGTGTGACCTTGGGGAACGACCTGCCCCACGTGATAGCATCACGTGACACTACGCTTACGCAAAGAATATCTAGCGAGAAGTTAAGGCGAGACGTAACTAGCGCAGCCATATCTTCAGGGAAAACATGCAGTGCACAGAAGCCAACATACAGGCTGATCGGCTGATGCCGAAGCAGACTGCGCATGCATATTTCTGTTGACTTCAATTCTTTGGGTAAAGAACAGTCAGCCGTCAGCCGAGCTACTCAAGACTCGCAGCACGTGATTCTAACCTTTTCGGTAGCATAATCACTTCGCAAATCGGATATGTTAGTTTTGTTACGCAAACCGGGTTAGTTAACGCTTTTGTTCGTTCTTCAGTTTTCAGAAATATTTTCAATAATGCCAAATACTAGGGAGATTGTCTGCATTCTGTACGGATCCTTAGGCCTAACTGTAATATTCGTTGAAATTTAATTTAAATAATAATACTAATGTTATTGCATATTTGTCTCACCAAAATAAAGGATGGGCGGGATATCAGAAAACAACAACAAAAAACTGCTCTAAGCAAATGGTCATCAGATCGAAGGAAACCATTGTGGATCAAAGAAAAGCTTCACTGCCGTAGTCCCCCTAACGTGCTTTGCTCCTGAATGTTAGCTTCCCCGCAGAGCATATTATCTCTTAAGATGTGGTGGCGTTGTTGCCGCTTGTTTTACGTTATCTCTATGAGAGTTGACCTTCTTTAAGCGTTAGATATTCTTTGGCTTATGCAAGCGCTGGCAAGCAGTAACGTCCAGTCAGCCATGAGTCTCACGCAAGAACAGAGAGTCGCTTTGTTAGAAGTTTATTTTGCTGAAAAATCTTACCAGCGTTGCATCCATCTCTTTCAAAGGAAGTTTCCTGATGCTCTTATACCATGGAAAGCAACTGTGTATGACCTTGTGAACCGGTTTTGCGAGACAGGCAGTGTTCAGATAATCCTAAAGGTAGCCTGCCGTCCGTGGTGACGACCACGTTCCTGTAGAAAATTCACGTTTCCCTGCAGCGCTCTCCCCGGAAGTCACTTCGGCGGCTGTCTCAAGAGTTAGAGGCATCGTAATCAGCCTGCCAGGGGGCTACTGAACTTTTAAAGCTACGGCCGTACAGAATTCGAGTAGGGAAAGAGCCAAGTCCTTTGGACTCGGAAAAGCGCATTGCCTACTGCCAATGGTTTAAGAGTTTCACGTGCAACTATGTGACTAACCAGCTTAACAACCCTTTTTTTCAGTGACGAGGCATGGTTTTATTTCAATGGATATGTCAATAGCCAAAACACTCGCATATGGGCTGCAAAGAATCCACACGCATTGCATGAGGTTGGACTTCACTGTCAAAATGTTGGAGTGTGGTGCGCCATGTCTAGACGGCGAATTGTAGGGCCATTTTTTTTGTCGACACAACGATAAATTCTGCTGTGTATGCAGACATCATCCATCAATTTGTTGCGATGCTGGAAGAACATGAACGTTACTGTTGGTTTCAACAAGATGGAGCAACGTGCCGCACATCAAACGGCACAATGGAGATGCACCGTGAGTTCTTCAACGATCGATTAATCTCGAAAAAACTTTGGCCGCCTCACTCACCAGACTTGAGTTCTCCAGACCTTTATTTGTGGGGCTGTCTGAAAGACACAATTTACCACAACAACCCTAAGACAGTACAGGACCTGCGGAACAAGATCATTATAGCCGTGAGGGACATACCAGCCAACACGCTGAAAAGAGCGTCCGCCAACATGAGTCGTCGGGTAAATTTGTGTCTTCAACAGAATGGTGGACAAATCCAGTATCTATTATAAAGTGGTTTTCATTACCTGTAAGTATGAGTGTGAATATAACAGTATGTAAAAATAGTTGTACATCACTATATTCGTGGTAGAAATATTCGAATTCAGAGTTCGAGGACTTTTGAATCACCCTGTATACGAGGAATTTTGTAGTTCATAGTTCTGTCGGTGGGTGGTGTTGGTGTACTTTAGTTGGCAGCTTTATTGTCGTTTCTAAAAACGCTATTGAGAAAATTCTTCTTTACTATATGCCATTCGCTACAACAGATATGTGGAGCATTAGGCCTATCCTCTTTAAATAACGCAAAGATTTCTCGCTAGCTGCGTAAAGGAAGTTCTTTTCCCCTTATCATAGCTTTTTCCATGAATGGTAATTTTCGCCTCTTTTGAAGTTTTCCGTTATGTAAGATTTGTCGGCTAGTAGACGTAGACTTATATCAGGCTTCCTTCTATATTTCTCCTTTTAGCTGTCCGATTTGAAAATCTCTTCGTCTCTGGTACCTTCCTTGTACTATGAAAAACGTTTTGTTCGCCATTTGTTAGCTTCCGTAACATTCTTTTTTGCCGCTGGTGGAACTAAGTAGATGTTTCTATTTCTGGATGTTTTATCAATTGTTGGAACCGGTTGATTGTTTTCTAAACCGGTTGAATAGCTTTGATAAATTTAATTCGTGTCAGAACGGATTAACAGACGTGCTTTTTACATCCGAATATTCGGTGTCATCTTTCTTGTTTTTTATTTTGAGTGGAGATTTAAGGACCACCATGAGCAACTCATTGGGCTTTAAGCAGTCGCCCGTCCCTAATTTGCTGCCACTGGTTCCAGGAAAGGGGGAGAGCCATTGCCATAAGAAAAACACAAGATCCATGCCTCACTGGGATTCGAGCCCGGACTCATCTCTGACGAATTATCAGAAGCCATCGCTTAGGCCACTGCACCACCGGGGCGGTTCGTAAGCGTTCAGAAGTCTAAGCGGCATGAAGTTTTGAAAAAACATTTAAACATTTTCTGTTTTCGATTCCCGATGTCACATAACAACATGACATCACTGGATGTCCGGCTATGAATTACACTGCGAATATAAATGGGGCATTATGGAATATAATATGCAAGTAACTCTCAAACGTTTGAAGTCTAAGCTGTGACTTTAGAGGACGTCATCGTCTCTTTCATAATTTCCGTCGTACTTTTGTAGGTAAATGCTGGGATTTATCGACATAGCAACGAAATTCGGTTTTCACAGCTGCCTCAGGTTAGACACACCAGCCTGCAAGTCTGAAATCGTGGTACGATGCCATCTTATCCAAAGCTTTCTCACCTGATGGCACAGCGTTATTACGTCAAACAATCAAAGTCGAATCATGGAATCGCCCGGATTTGACGTCACACGTCTTCCCTTTGAAATTCAAGATGCTCATTAAATACATTACAAAGAACAGGTTCTTGGAGCCGTCAAGGCGTTCTCATATGCCATTTAGCTGCAGAAGAGAGGCATACGTCATGTATACATGATATTCAGTCTCAGCGACGGCGACCAAATTGACAGCTCAAGGAAGATTGATCATTTTGTTTGAGTAGAGATTGCCGTCCCAGTGGCGAAGTGGATTGCGCTCTAGCTCCTGTTTGTTCGTCCGAGGGTATCTGGGTTCGAGTCATCGTTGAAGCAAGAGTAGCGTGTTTGTTTTGTGTACTGGCTCACTCTCTTTCCGGGAGCTAGTGGTCTAAAATTAGCATTGGGCGACTGTATACCTCTTGAAGTTGCTCGCGGTCGAAACAAAAATGAAACAAAATCGTGCAAACAAGGAAACGAAACATAAATCGTGCAAAGATGCCAGATTAAAGACATGAGCTAAATGTTCATGAAATTGTTGAAATAACCGTGATTCATGGACCGTCCGGTGCATATCAGTCCTTGCACTGAAGACAATGTATGCATGAACAGCTTTTCAAAAACATTTCAAGAAAGTACGATTTCTGATACTAACGGATAGAATTTTGCGACTTAGAGAGGGAAAGCAATTTGTAGTTGAACGATTTACTGTTCACTACCTCTTTGTGGTGCCACAAGACCAGTAGCTAACTCTGAAAAACAATCGTGATGTCAACGTGAAACCGTATCATTTAATCAAAGGCATGAAATACATGCTTAAATATAGCTACAAGATTTGATCATCAATTACGTCAGTAGGCGAACCAGACGTAATTAATAATGAAAGTCCTTAAATTAAGACTTTCTACTTTCATTGCCTTAAATTAGAATCAAACGTTCCATGTCTCACTTTGAATTAAATGAAATGAACAAGACTTCAACTCCTCACCCTGAACCAAGATCTGTAAAGAAATTTTCAACTCCTCAATCCTAATGAAAATAAAGTGTACGCAATTTCCATTTCTCAATTTGAATAAAAAACAAGAAAACCAAGTCTTAAAGAGTTGTTGGAAAGAGAACGAAGATTGCAATTTTCTTTCCACTTTCACGATCTTCTTGCTGATGGGGACCATCACCAAACTTGTCTTTCTCTTCTTTCATTTTGTTTCATGAAATGAAAATAATTTTAAATTAGCTTCCTTTTCTTCTAAGCAGTCAGTCCATTAAATAAGTGAAGTTGTGTTAGGAAAACTTCGAAGTTATTATTTTTCCCCGCCTAAAGGGGAAAGGCAGAAAGAAGATGAGTAGTTTCTCTTTCTCTCTCCATCTGTTCTTCCGTTTGGCGGAAAAATAAGAAGGATGCTCATGTTATCCTTCATTCACGCATAAGAATGTTGTTAGAAGAACGATTCCACTTCCTTCCTTCCTTATTCCCCCTGTTCTTTGTAACGGCATTTCATATCTTAAGTTGAAAAGATGCCCGAAGGAGCGCATGGAAGAGTAATATAATCATTCAACATTAACGACGACAAAAGAGAAGGAAGTCAAGGGGAAAAACTGATAAAAGTACCTGAGACTGAGTCAGCAAATCAGCTCCTTCCAATAAAAGAAAAACACCTAAGACAAAAAGCTAACAGTACGGAAAAGGATTATCGATTACTTCGATAATGAATTGCGTTTGAGAAGAACGCAATGAATAGTTTAAATATTTTTTTCGCCTCCTTGCGTTCTTTTAAGATGTGTAATTAAAGTTGAAGCTTTTGACATAGCTTGATGATGAAAAAAATTACCCAAGTTACCTTCTGCGCAGATCTGTTATCTGTTTTGTTGCTATGATTATGGTATCCTGGGTCATGCTTTTAGTTTACAAAGCAATAAGGAAAATGAAAAACGAAATAGAAATTCATGCGGATCAGCAACAACAGCAAAAAAAAAAAAAAAAAAAGAGCAAAAAACTTACATACTTTTTCAAATTATTTATTTTATTCTACACGGTTCGGTCGAAAGCCCAACATGTTTTTCCAAGTATTGTTTTCTTTTACTTGCATTTGTGCAAATATACAGATTGTATTTCACAAAATATCTGAATATTTTTTAAGAAGTTACGTTTTTCTTACAAATAATTTTTTTATTCCATTGCGTGCATATGCTCCGACATAAATCTTCCGTCAGACATATAAAAACGCATTTTTTCATTGATATATATATATATATATATATATATATATATATATATATATCATCATCATCAGTCGATATCAATCCACTGCTAGTGGAATGTCGCCCCAAGTTTTATCCACAACTTTCATCTTGAGCCAGCCTCCTCCATGTTATTCTGGCATGCTTTCGAATATCATCCAGCCATCTCGTACCTGACTTTCTTCTGGTTCTTTTGCTATCCCATGGTATCCAGTCTAAAGTTTCGGTTGTCCACACTTCTGGCAACATTTCCATCTCATTTCCATTTCAGGTATTATATTATTTTTATAATATCTTTCAACGTTGTCATTTTTCTTATCCACGAGTTTTTCATTTTATCTTTCTTGGTGACACCGAGCATGCATCTCTCCATGCTTCTTTCAGTGCAGTAGAATTCTACTCCCAGCTAAATAATAAAACTGGTATTCCTATGAATTTGTTTTGTACTATACTTTTAGATCAAAGCAATGTCACTTTAAGTTTGTGTGTTTCAAATTTTGAATAATAAAGATTAATTTTATTGTTAAAAGTATATGAATGGCTGTGTTATTGTTCCACGATTATGTAGCACATTTTATGCAAATAACACAATACTTCTCACGTGTTGGGCTGCCTCTAAATATTGTTCAATTGCTTAAACTCTCTTCTGATATTGATATAACACCAAAAAAAAAAAAATTCTAGTGGGCGGGAGTATCGAATTTACAAAATGAAAAATGAAAAAACCCCATAACATTAAGGACCACCCTAATAAACATGTCATACGGAAGAAGATATCCCCTCTAGTCCTATATTCTTTGCTCCATGATCGAAGGCATGATAGGGAAGCGGTAGTCCCCTCATACGGACATCATGTCCCTCGGCAAAAACATTATAGACATTAAAAACAAGGGACTAAAACATCTCTCTCTTTTGGTAGGTTTTTTATGGGAAAGGTGGTTACTGGTGGTGAGAAGTTTGTACTTTAGAACAATGTGCAATACTTATGTGTAACCTTCATGTCTCGCAACCTATTCGTAACTTTCATGTAAGCTTCATGTCTCCTAACCTAATATGTCTAAACTTCATGTCTCCCAACGTAATACTTCATGTCTCCTAACCTAATACTTCATATGTAACCTTCATGCAACCTTCATGTCTCCCAACTTAATATGTCTAACTTTCATGTCTCCCAACCAAATACTTCATATGTTACCTTCATGTCTCCCAACCTAATACTTCGTAACCTTTATGCAAACTTCATGTCTCCCAACCTAATATGTCTAACTTTCATGTCTCCCAACCTAATACTTCATATGTAACTTTCATGTATCCCAACCTAATACTTCATGTCTCCCAACCTAATCCATTATGTCTCAGAACCTAATATTTCGTAACCTTCATGTCTCTCAACCTAATATGTCTAATCTTCATGAATACCAACCTAATACTTCATGTCTCCCAACCTAATACTTCATATGTAAGCTTCATGTCTCCCAACCTAATACTTCGTATGTAACCTTCATGTCCCCCAACCTAATACTACATATTTAAGCTTCATGCCTCCCAAACTAATACTTCGTAACCTTCATGTCTCCTAACCTAATACTTCATGAGAAGATATCACCTCTAGTGCTATATTCTTTGCTCCATGATCCAAGGTCTAATGGGGAAGCGATAGTCCCCCTCATAAGGACATCATGTCACTCGACAAAAACATTATAGACATTAAAAACCAGGGACTAAAACACCTCTCTTTTTTCGTAGTCTTTTTATAGGGAAGGTGGTTACTGGTGATGAGAAGTGTGTTCTTTAAAACATTGTGCAATACTTATGTGTAACCTTCATGTCTCCCAACCTAATATGTCTAACCTTCATGTATCCCAACCTAATATGTCTAACTTTCATGTCTCCCATCTTAATATGTCTAACCTTCATGTCTCCCAATCTAATATGTCTAAACTTCATGTCTCCCAACCTAATATGTCTAACCTTCATGTCTCCAAACCTAACACTTCATGTCTTCCAACCTAATACGTCTAACCTTCATGTCTCCCAACCTAATACTTCGTATCTCCCAACCTTATACTTCATATGTAACCTTCATATCTCTCAACCTAATACTTTGAAACTTTCATGCAACCTTCATGTCTCTCAACCTAATATTTCATGTCTCCCAACCTAATACTTCATGTCTCCCAACCTTATACTTCATGTCTGCCAACCTCATACTTCGTATGTAACCTTCATGTCTCTCAACCTAATACTTCATAACTTTCATGCAACCTTCATGTCTCCCAACTTAATATGTCTAACCTTCATGTCTCCCAACCAAATACTTCATATGTAACCTTCATGTCTCCCAACCTAATACTTCGTAACTTTCATGCAACCTTCATGTCTTGGAACCTAATATGTCTAACCTTTATGTCTTCCAACCTTGTACTTCATATGTACCTTCATGTCTCCTAACCTAATACTTCATATGTAACCAACCTAATACTTCGAATGTAACCTTCATGTCTCTCAACCTAGCACTTCATATGTAAGCTTCATGTCTCCCAACCAAATACTTCATATGTAACCTTCATGTCTCCCAACCTAATACTTCGTAACTTTCATGCAACCTTCATGTCTTGGAACCTAATATGTCTAACCTTTATGTCTTCCAACCTTGTACTTCATATGTACCTTCATGTCTCCTAACCTAATACTTCATATGTAACCAACCTAATACTTCGAATGTAACCTTCATGTCTCTCAACCTAGCACTTCATATGTAAGCTTCATGTCTCCCAATCTAATACTTCGTAACCTTCATGTCTCCCAACCTAATACTTCGTAACCTTCATGTCTCACAACCTAATACTTCGTAACCTTCATGTCGCCCAACCTAATACTTCGTATGTAACTTTCATGTCTCCCAACCTAATACTACATATTTAAGCTTCATGTCTCCCAACCTAATACTTCGTAACCTTCATGTAATCTTCATGTCTCCCACTCTAATACTTCGTAACCTTCATGTAATCTTCATGTCTCCCAACCTAATACTTCGTGAGAAGATATCTCCCTAGTCCTATATTCTTTGCTTCATGAATCAAGGCATGTTGGGAAGGGGTAGTACCACTCATACGGACATCATGTCACTCAGCAAACACACTATAGACATTAAAACCAAGGGACTAAAACATATCTCTCTTTTCATAGGTTTTTTTATGGGGAAGGTGGTTACTGGGGATGAGAACTCTGTTCTTTAAAACAATGTGCAATACTTATGTGTAACATTCATGTCTCTTCAACCTAATACTTCGTGAGAAGACATCCTAATACCTCGTTACTTTCATTTAATCTTCATGTTTCCCAACTTAATATGTCTAACTTTCATGTCTCCTAACCTAATACTTCATGTCTCCCAACCTAATACTTCATGTCTCCCAACCTAATACTTCATGTCTCCCAACCTAATACTTCATGTCTCCCAACCTAATACTTCATGTCTCCCAACCTAATACTTCATATTTAACCTTTATGTCTCCCAACCTAATACTTCGTTACCTTCATGTCTCCGAACTTAATATGTCTAACCATCATGTCTCCGAACTTAATATGTCTAACCATCATGTCTCCAAACTTAATATGTCTAACCATCATGTCTCCCAACCTAATACTTCATGTCTCCCAACCTAATACTTCATATTTAACCTTCATGTCTCCCAACCTAATACTTCGTTACCTTCATGTCTCCGAACTTAATATGTCTAACCATCATGTCTCCGAACTTAATATGTCTAACCATCATGTCTCCAAACTTAATATGTCTAACCATCATGTCTCCGAACTTAATATGTCTAACCATCATGTCTCCAAACTTAATATGTCTAACCATCATGTCTCCGAACTTAATATGTCTAACCATCATGTCTCCAAACTTAATACTTCGTAACCTTCATGCAGCCTTCATGTCTCCGAACCTAATATGTCTAACTCTCATGATTCCCAAACTATAATAGTACTTCATATGTACCTTCATGTCTCCGAACCTAATATGTCTAACTCTCATGATTCCTAAACTATAATAGTACTTCATGTCTCTGAACCTAATATGTCTAACTACCATGATTCCCAAACTATAATAGTACTTCATATGCACCTTCATGTCTCCCAACCTAATACTTCATATGTAACTTTCATGTCTCCCAACCTAATATTTCATATGTAACTTTCATGTCTCCCAACTTAATACATCATGTTTCCCAACCTAATACTTCGTAACCTTCATGTCTCCAAACCTAATACTTCGTAGCCTTCATGTAACCTTCATGCCTCCCAATCTAATACTTCGTAACCTTCATGTCTCCCAACCTAATTCTTCGTAACCTTCATGTCTCCCAACTTAATACTTCCTATGTAACCTTCATGTCTCTCAACTTAATACTACATATTTAAGCTTCGTGTCTCCCAACCTAATACTTCGTAACCTTCATGTCTCTCAACTTAATACTTCGTAACCTTCATGTCTCCTAACCTAATACTTCGTAACTTTCATGTCTCCCAACCTAATACCTCGTGAGAAGATATCCCCTCTAGTCCTATATTCTTTGTTCCATGATTCAAGGCATGATGGGGATGGGGTAGTCCCTCTGATGCGGACACCATGTCACTCGGCAAAAACAAGAGACTAAAAGGTATCTTTCCTTTCGTAGGTTTGTCACTATTGTTACTGCCCTTTTTGTAGCTAATCATTCACAGAGCAATAGTATCAATCATCCCTGTGAATTACTATTTTCTTTGAACAAGAATGGTAAGGGGAAAACAGCGTTTTGTGATGCACAGATTCACTAGTTGAAGTCTCCTTTTAGACAGCGAATGCATTTGTTGGAGCTGATTTCAGCTCATTTTTCTAACCTCGAGTTAATTTGTTCCAACGGGTTAAAAGGTTAAAATCATAAGTTAAAAACATAAGATCCCTCGGACCTACATTAGGTGAGTACTTCTTTGAATCCTTTCTAACATGAAAAGGATATTTCTGAGAAGATAATCGTGAAACAAACTCTGCAAAGAATGGAATGCATTTTCGCTTTTTAGAAGAAACATTCTGAGCATAACTTAAAATGTCCAATGTAAGTAATGCTGTGTAGAGGTCTGCATTAGGTATGAGCACGGGTTCCTTTTTAAAAAGGGCCCGGCCCGGGTTTGAACATTTGCCCAAATTTTCCCTATTGGAATAAGAAAAAAATGAAGCACATTGTTTCTATCATCAGATAATAATGTTAGTGCTTCTCGTTAATGTCAACTGAAAAAGAAAAAAGAGACAGAAAGAATTGCCATTGTGTGCATCATGTCTAGTAGAAAATACATAGTTGTTACTTAAAACACACACAGACGGTTTTGAATTGCGAAATGCACACGGAACACGCAATGAACAATAATTAAGAATTTTAGGCAAAAAAAAAAAAAAAAAAACAGCGCTTTCTAAACGCAGACCTGAAACAATGATTGGACAAATTGATAACGAGGAACAGTACACCAATTATGTAAACTATAGTAACACTATACTAGCGATCTGATTTATTGGCGTTAGAAAATATACATAAACGTTTCCAAGTTTCGCATATTGGTAGACTGTTCCTAGTTATCACTTTGTTTTTGCCATTCTCCGAGCAATGTGGAACACCTTTAACCCTTTAACGACCATGACTCAATATTCTTCTATCATACCATAACGCCCGAAACTGTGAGTTGGTTCACTTCTTTGTTAACTAACAACGATAGTGACTGAGGGTGACCCTTGCTGATCCCTCATTGGTCGAGCAAATTTGAAGAACAGGTAAGGGTAAGAAATCTGACTCACTCTAGACAGGAGTTGCGGGCAGCTATGGCCGCAATTCCTGTACGGGCATTTTGGGCGTTATGGTCGTTAAAGGGTTGAACATTTTAGACGTCTTCGACTTAAACTGGAGCGGGAACGCTCCCACGTCGACTTTTTAACCGCTTGCAAGATATCGGGCAGTTTCTGCCTAACTTCCTTGAAAAAAGCCATCTGGTTGACGTGCGAAAGCTTGGAAACGCTTATGTATATTTTCCTACGCCAATAAATCGGATTGCTAGTATAGTATTATAATCTTCTGCAATGATTGGACTACGGAAAGCAGTGGAAGAGGAGTGGAAAAAAATGCCACTACCAATTTTAAGAAATGCCCTGTTACCTTTGAAATCTAGATGTACACTCTTAAAAAAATGTGTGGTAGGTTGCTCTAAAAAGTGGTGCTGCACCAGCTGCACCATTTTCTGAAAAACGACACACCATCGTGTTTTGCAAACAAAACCCAAGAGCCTGGTTCAACTTTTCACCACGTTATGGTGCACGATTGTACCACACTGTTGAGTTTATTTTGCACCAAAGAATGGTGTACCTTTTCTAAGAAAGTGGTGGAGCACCGTTTTTGGTTGCGATCTAACAAAAAACGTTTAACAGTGTTGCCTCATATGCAGAAACATGGCTATCAGGTAGAGCATGTAAGAAAGAAATGCACGGTATATCGGCGTATAACACACACACCCTAATTTTAAGAAGGAAGTTTGAGTAAAGAACAACTTAAATTTAAAATGAATGACTTCGGAACTCTGAATTTTTTTTTATTATAGATAACTCAACGCACATGCTAATTAATATTTATACCACTTATAAGGCAAATAATACTAAAGAAAACGGATCTGTTTGAACCAAAAAACTTTGATATTAGACCTGTTACAAAAATTTTAATCGTGATCACTGCTACCTTGGAAAGTGATAAGACAAACTAAAATATTAAAAACACCCAGAAGTCTGGGTTCCTTAAAGCGAAGCCGTTTGCCGATAACGCATGGTTATCGTTGCGAGAAATGATATCCTCGAACCAGCACGGCAAGACGACGCATACGCTAACGATCTTCATCACCAACCGTTAGCCACAGAGCTCCGAGCAGCTGCTGCTTAAGCAGGTTGTGCCGTAAAAGCAACTTAACGGGAGCAGGCGCTTAGGCTTAACGTGGCAGCTCGCGTTCGCTGCCAAAGCGAATGAGGTTACTTTCAGACGCTTAAAAATGGTAAATTATCTATCTCAAATTTCTTTTGTACGAACCTTCTTTCCGAAAATCTGAAGATTGTATTGATACCACTTTTAACAAGATCCGTCAGAAAATAGAAGAGATATTTATTAGAGAAGCGTCTACAGTTAGA
This sequence comes from Macrothele yani, assembly GCA_039090855.1. Lineage (NCBI taxonomy): Eukaryota > Metazoa > Arthropoda > Arachnida > Araneae > Macrothelidae > Macrothele > Macrothele yani. The sequence continues at coordinate 100,525,056 of CM077011.1, forward strand.
GTAAAGTGATACCAAATCGTTAACATTTGGCAACGTCGGGATGCGTCGCACTCTGCAGCAGTAGGCATTTACCTAAGTTTAAATAAAAAAAGTAGTATACGCGCATAACACGCAGGTAGAATTTCAGCCCTAAATTTCATGGAAAAAGTGCATGTTATACGCCGATAAATATAGGTAATCTATTTTAAGCATTAAATATATTGTTGGAAAATCGTACTAAAAATGTGTTAACATCCTCTGTATTTCCGTCAATTCACGAAGAGAAAATCTCTGAAATTCATATATTTTTCTTTCATTTCACGGAAAGGCTAAATTACGATTATTAATTCGTGAAGGTAATCATGGAAAAAGGAATACCTCGTAACTTATCATACAAACTTATAAAATTTGCCATTCGTCCTTCCTTGCACGAATTAGAAATATATTTGACTGTTCAAGTGATATTATTGGCAGTTTCGGGAACTCCAAATTAGGATCTATTCTGAGTAAGATTCCATACAGATTGAAATCGATAATGCCAAGTTGATTTGAGTGGGAGATGAAGTACCTAGGAGTCATTCTACATTTATGGAACTCAATGACTTCAACACAGAGCAATTATGGTGATCCCTGAATGTAGAATCAATACTAATTATCAGTAGACGGGATCTTAGCAGAAGTGACAAGTGCTGCTCCCATTGTAAACCAACTTGATCGAAAGGCAATTCACTGTGAGACATCCCTGAGGCAATAAATGGTCTCGAAATACACATCTATTTGTGTACAAAGAGAATGATTCAGAAAGGGCATTCCGTAAACATTATCGTTCACGAATGATTGCGTGCGAAAACCAAAGTTCATCACCCAAACTGTGTATCTTATTATAAACTTTCAGGATAATTATTTCCCTGAAAGTTTATAATAAAATACACATAGATATTATTAACTCGACGTTTTTATGAAATGAAAAATTTTCAGAAAGCTTTCAAATTAAGACAATTTTAAAAATCTACGAAGCAAAATAAAACACAGAAAACAGGTGGTGGTGAAAACGTTTCAACACCCTAATTATGGATGCGCATACGCATCTATGCCATCTCACCGAAGCGTTCTCGTAGTCGGTTTTCCATGTGCTACTGGGATATTCCTAGGTGATACTGTCGTACTCTAGTTAGCTAGTTAATTGATTTAATATTTCAGCCTTTCTTTTTTTTTTTTTTTTTTTTTTGTGATTCAAGATCATCTGAAAGTAATTGTTTTGATTATTATAATTTTTTAATTCTAAAAAGCATTTTATAAAATCTAAGTAGATGGCTACGATGTATTTGTATTCTATACCAGCATGTTTTATTTACTTGAAGCTCAGGAATTTCATATTGGTTGGTATTTAGAGAAATGACGAATTTGATTTTCTTTCTTATTTTTGCTGTCTATTCCACATGTATAATAGAAATTTGACATCCTCATTTGGGACCGATTTTTATTTCTTTTGTTATCAATATATTAGCGCCGCCACTGTTCCCAATGGACAGCGGACTGCGTTGAACCTGTGAAAACGTAAACAACTCGTAATACGACTGTCGTTGCTTTTTAAACAGCTAACGAGTGTAATATTTTTTATTGTGATTTTACAAAGTTTATTAAAACTAAAATGTTTAACGTAGTAAATAGGCATACAGCACAAACAATTCCGGATACGTATCAATAATGTTGCAATTTTTCATTTTCGTTACACTTTCAGAGATATCTTACAATTACGTTTCAGCAACATCTATTTTATAACATAACTCTCTGTACATTACGGTTACGTTAACAGTAGCATTAACCAACACTACTGTTTTATAGTTTCCATTGTACGTAACTGCTATCTTGATGTTACATTCCGGCAATATTTAAGATTTTTGGCTTGGCAACGGCCTGGATCCGGCGGGTTTAGTAGGCAGATGCAATATTCCACTCGACCACGGGTTGATTCGGTCTTACAGCTTTCTGTAGGAGCTAACGAGAAGGCCAATGCTTTGCGAATACGTTATTTAATAGAAATGCATTATTGTTTTCAAACGGATCATTTAATTTTTCTTAAGGGTGACTTAAATTTCTTCATGATTAATCAACGAAATGTTCCTTTTAATGTATATCTTAATCTAATTTTTTCTACATACGTAGTCGTTCCATGTGCTGCTTTGATATTCTTTGGTGATACTGTCGTACTCGAGTTAGCTAGTTAGTGCACACTAGTGTCCGTGCTTATGTTTTGCACTCCAGTGTATAATATCTTAAGTAAGTTTGTTGGTTTTGAATCAGAAACAAAAGTCTGAATAAAAGTAGTTGTTAGTTTGTAAAGGTAGAAAAGGAAATAATGTTGATATACTGAGAAGTTTAACGACTACGCAAGTTTAGAAAACAAATAGAGTAAGATATGCATTAAAAGGTACATTTCGTTGATTAATCATGAAGAAATTTAAGTCATTCTACAGAAAAATTAAATGATCCGTTGAAAAAATAATACATTTTTATAAAATAACGTATTCGCAAAGCATTAGCCTTCTTGTTAGTTCCTACAGAACGCTGTAAGAGCGAGCCGCCCCGGTGCCGCAGTGGTCTAAGCGAAGGCCTGTGATCATTCGTCCGACCGAGGACCGGGTTCGAATCCTGTGAGGCATGGATGTTGTGTTTGTCTTACGGCACTGGCTCTCTCCCTTCCCTGGAACCAGTGGCCCTAGATTAGGGACGGGCGACTGCTTATAGGTCCATTCTCTCATGCTGATTCTTATCTGTGGTCATTTAAATATTCATTATAAGTGAAATTTATGTGAAGCGCATTTATTCAAGAACATCACCTACATTGTCAGTTGATCATTTACATCTAAGGCTACAACTATAAAGGAATTAAAACTCCATAACCTGCAAATGCTTTTTCAAACAATGTTGTAAACTGATTGGAAAATTTGAGCAACATTACAAGAGACGAAAACATGCTGTTCGTTATCTTTATATGAACACCTGCATACAAATGGGAATTTTAAATATTTTGCTACTCCACGCGAGCCTCAGTTGAAGGCCCACCTTCTCACGAAAAGGTATATGTAACAACCTTAAAATCATCACTGACCATTTGGAGTATTTACAGGTATTGTTACGTACCGTTCTTTAAAATTGAATCTAAATGCATTTTATCAATAACAAAGGCCCAGAGAGAAAAAGGAAAATGTTTTTTTATCCTATATTTAAATGAAATACTAATGAATCATCTGCAAATTACAATCATTTTAATTGTAAAAAAAGAAAACACAATTTAAATTGTCTGACTGCATTAAAGTTTTAAAATTCGCTTTGGCCTATTCTTATTAATATTAAAATGAATGTTTTTAATGATAACTCTTCTAACAAGTCGATTTGACGTTTTTTAATAGCAGCAAAGTGTTTAATATTATCTTCAAAACCACGTTGATTTACAAGTTCAGCATTTGCAAAGAAACAACAAGAAAGAAAATTTGCTAAGCTAGAAAGTCTCAAATTCCTGGATGAGCACCAATATTTTTAACTTCACTAAAAGAGCTTTCACCACATGCATTAGATATCTTCATGCTCAGGAAACTTCTTGATGTAATGTCCAAGTTAGAAAAATAGCAGCAAAGTGCTTAATGTTATATTCAAAATCAAGTTCATTTACAAGTTCAGCATTTGTAATAAAAAAATGGCTTGCTAAGCAAGAATGTTTTAAATTCCTGGATGACCACCAAGATTTTTAATTTCACTAAAAGAGATTTCATCAGATGCATTAGATATCATCATGCTCACGAAACTTCTTGACCTAATGTCCAAGTTAGGAAAGAGTGAATTTAACTCTTCTAATGATGTACTTTTGTTAATCCACGCAGCCCCCATATCCGAGGAGCCCTAATAGTTAATCTGCCTCTTCCAGCATACTAACAGAAATAACATTTTCAACACCTGAACTTCAATTAAAACTTAACTGACATATTATGTAAGCAAAATATTATGGGAATCCTCGGTCAAACTAGATACCTGATTAAAATTCGTGTCTTCACAATCTCATGTTTATTAATCAGTATCAACTTCATCAAGTCATTTCCGGGCACGCAAATTACTTAAAAAGCAAATGCATGCTCCATTTGATATAAAATCATGTTTCAAAAATTACTTCAACAACAAAGAGTGCTCGCAGTAACGATTAATATGCGCATTATTCTCGCCATTCGCACTCAACTACTGTGAAATGAAGCTTTCTTCTCCGAAAAGGAGGGGAAGTGTCACATCAGGGAAAAGGAAAACCTCGAGATCATAAATCTCTGACACCGCAAGAAATATTTAAAATAATTAAAAATTATTTTACAAGGTGATTGCCAAGAAACATTTATCGAAAATTAATTACAATCAACGTGTTCCTATTTCTATCACAGGTGAACTGTGGATATCAATGGTAAAATGGGCAATACATTTTTAAGTGTTTCTTTTTGTTCTTCGCTAGAAGAAACGAAAAGAGATTGACGTTATTTTGTGTGTATTTAAAACACTATATTAATGTTTTTCCAAAGGAACAGCTGTAGTGTTTAAAATTATGTTTCCTTAACTCATCGACTTTGGTATCAGATTATCTAAATCAAAGGTGGATGATTCCTCCCATCCTTCAATCAAGAATGCAGCTGCTGAACTACTTAAAGTAGTGGCCAAAATTGTGGAAACATTTTGGAAAAGGTGTATTTTTAAGGTTTGATGGCTCATAACATCACCTTTTTTTGGAGTAATACTATAAAATTGTATATCAATGGAAAGATAATTTTATCAAGAATGTAATGCAATAACTTTTATGAAGGATTTCATACAAAATACTTCATAAAAGTTATTGTATTGCATTCAGTTATAAAGAGAAAAGTGAAACACATAGAACAAATGAAATACACAAAAATTCTCTCCATGTCAGTTAATACTTAGTTGGGTAACCTTTAGCATTAATTACGGCCTTACAATGCCTTCCCATTTAGTGAACCAAGTTTTTTTTTAGCTCTGCAGCTGTTATCATGTGAAACCAAGATTGAATTACTGCTTCTGTTAATTGGGTTTTATTGCTGGGTTACTTCTGACTAACTAGTTTCTTTAGTCGGCTCCATAGATTTTTGATGAGGTTAAGGTCTGGTCTATTCCCAGGTCATTCCAGCAGTGGAATATGATTATCTTGAAACCACTTTTTGCACACAGCATCAACATGACATGGAGCTGAATTCTGTTGAAATATAAATGCTTCATTATCTTGAAAAAGATCCCGTGCGGAAGGCTTCAGTTTGGGCTTAAGTATTTCATTAATGCATTTTTGGCCATTTATATATTCATTAAGCACGCAAATTTCTCCGATTCTTCTCCTTACGTATTTTATGCCATCACTTCCAAACAGGGAGATTTTGGTCTCATCACTCCAAAACACACTGTCCCATTGTTCCGCTGTCCAGTTAACATGGGTTTTGTCCCAGTTTAATCTTCTCAACCTTTGTTTGAGAGATAAAAATGGCTTTTTTTCTTGTGGAATTCTAGCTTTTAGACTAAATTCCTGCAGGCTGTGCCGAACAGTCCTTGCACTTAACTTCACATTGCATTGCGCCATTTCATCTTGTATACACCCAGATGATTTTCTTCTGTCACCTAGGCACAGTCCCTTAATTCTTCAATCAACACTTGCTGTTGTGCACCTTTTCCTGCCCTTACCAGTCTGGTTTTGTAGTGACTGAGTCTCCTTATACCTCTTCAAAAAGTTAGAAATGCCACCTTTGGTTAAGTTTCCACCAATTTTTCTTCTAATTTCTTCGTAATTGAAGCCTTGTTCCCTTAATAGTACTCTTTTACATAGCTTTTGGGTGACCAGTCAACTCTTTGCGCCATTTCTTTAATTTTATTACGTTTTACAAGCTCACTAATGAAAGAACACTAAAAAACCCGAACCAACTTGGTAGCAATCACATAACACACTGACAAATGTCCCCCTCTCAGCTCCAATAAATGACATAAATAGCTGAATCCTACTGTGACCTGGTTGGCTCATTGCCAAAACAAGATGACACCTGATTGGCTCTCTAAACACCATGCTCATTGGCTACATTTAAATTAAGGAAAGCTACTTCATATCAACCTAAACAAGTTGTGCTTCCTTTTTCTGGTTATTTGGCTATACCTTTTCACAGAATACAGATAATTGAACAAACGTCCTTGCATTACATTTTTGATAAAATTATCTTTCCATTGATATATAATTTTATGGTATTACTTTAAACAAAAGTGGTGTTATGAGCCATCAAATCTCAAAAATACACTTTTTCCAAACGGTTTCCACAATTTTGGCCACTACTGTAAATCTAAGCACACCGGACAAAAAATTAGTCCCCCACGTCATAACTTACCTAATAACGGGTGACGGCGCCTCTTGTCTTCATAACAGCATGTATCTTGTGTGGTAGAGACTCCATGAGGTTGTCGATGTATTGAACATCGATTTGCCGACACTCGTGAGTCAATTGGTCCCGAAGTTCCACCAGAGTACGTGGGTGTCTATTCCGGCGTTTCATCTTCTGCTCCAAATGATCCCACAGATTTTCAATAGGATTTAAATCTGGTGATTTGGCGGGCCAGTTAAGATGAGACAGTGTTCCTTATTTGTTTGTTATTTGTTACGGTTTTATCGCTGTGCACATGTCTTGAAAAACAGGAGTGGTAATTTGGTGCTGCTCTTGGAGATGTAGGTAGGCAAAGGGCAACACGTCGTCATTCAGAATGCGGAGGTACGCAGGTTGGTATGTATTTTATCGTCACTTCAACGAGAGGGCCCATTTTGTGGTACGAAAAATATCCCCAAAACATCACAGAACCCCTAATAGCTTGAACAACACCTTGGACACTATTAGGATTAAAGGCTTCACTGGGCCTGCGATGCCCTCGTCGCCTCCCATCATTGGAGTACAAACAAAAAGTAGACTCATCACACCAACTTGCTCGTTTCCAATCCATCACAGTAAAGCTTTGGTCTCTGAGCACATTGATAACGTGCGTCTTTGTGACTTGCTGTTAAATGAGTCCTCTTCCGTGGCCCTCTGCTCCAGATGCCTATGCATGCAGTTCTCGTCACAATGACCTTTCGGAAATTGGTTGTAATTGGGCTTTCATTGGCTGTTTCAAGCAATTGTTGCCTGGTTTGAAACTGATTTGCATTTACTAGGCGTGAAACGTGGTGGCAGTTCCTGAAATATTTTCCTGCCACAGTTACGTTGCCGATTTTCAGTTGACTACGAACTACACCGCTGTTTGTAGACCCACTGAACAGTACGCTTCGACCCACCAACATATTGAAAGACTTCATTCAGTTGTGTCCGTGGGCACGGCCAAACACGATGGCTTCTTTTTGCCCCTCAGTAACGTCTGTCTTACCACCCATATTGCAGACTAAATTCAACACACACGTGCTCTTCACCACTGCACACGACCAGAAATGATCCTGTAGACAACGTCAGTGCTCTTTATCTTCAACAATGTTATCACGGCGCCCTCTGTGCAGCCGGTAACTTCTTACTGGCATTTCTGTCAGGGTGACTAATTCTTTGTCCAGTGTGCTTATTTAAAATATTTTACCCTACTTCATGTGTTTCTTTGTGTGACTTATTGCGTTTCTCACTGACTGCCACTGTGATCATTTTGACTTTGTGTGTTCTACAAAATATCTATATTCGTGAGCATCGCTGACTAAGAGGAGAACGACATCTTAATTATCAGCTACGTGCTCCAGTGCAAGGAGAGAAATGCAGCTGAACATGCCTATCATCTATATCTCGTCGCGAACATGAACCCAGCAGGAGATAACACAAAATAACCGTTTGAGCACAGAGCGACAACTTTTTTATCGGTTAATCCTTCTCCATGGCAATGCTACTAGAGCATTTAGTAAATATCTCACGTATTTCCTTCAAAACAGTTTGAAATAATTTGGGGTTATACTAGAAGTGTAATTCTGGGTAGAAATCTTCGGTCATAGAAATGGAATTTTAGCGTTCAAGGCGATACAGGTGAACACGCAGAATGTAACATCTACTCACGACACTTTAAAATTCCCGTAAGAATTAGGTTCTACTGATTCACACAGAGACCATAAAATATACGTATATATATACTGTACATGCACTATAAAATCAAAAGTATTCGGACACCAAAATGTTTTGGGACAAATGACTGTATTACCACAATTACTAGATGGTCAGTCCACCTTTTGCTTGTAAAGCTGCGGCAATACGTCGAGACATACTATTAATCAATTCCCGGTTGGTCTCGACTGGAATGGCTTGTCATTCGTCCTGCGAAGTTACTGCTAGAGTGGAGATCGAAGACCGTCGTTGTAGTAGATTTCGTATCCCTCGCTACAGTTCATCTCAGAGGAATTCTATGAGATTAACATCAGGACCCTGAGCAAATCGGAGTAATAATTCCACCTCCTTTTCAAGTAATGAGTCCTGCACATGCCGTGCAGTGTGATAGGGTAAGTTTGATCGTGTTGGAAGAGAGAACGTCATTTTCATAATACTGCCACATTTTTCTTTAGGCGGAATTATCCAGAATGCACAGGTACAATCCTGAGTTCATAGTTTGTGGTATAATTACCAACCGGGAGATTCCCATTAACGAAAAACATCCCCATAGCGTGATGGAACCTCCGCGGAACTTATCACTTGGAAGAACACAGTCCCACGAAAATCGTCCGCCGGGTTGTAGCCAAATCCAAACACGCCCATAAGATTAGAAGAGTGAAAAGCGTGACTCATCACTCCAAAGAACAGCTTTGATTGGAAGCTAATCAGATTGAAAAAGAGAAAAACGTGACTCATCACTCTTAAGAACAACTTTGATTGGAAGATCATTAGATTGGAAAGGGGGAAAACGTGACTCATAACTCTAGAGAATAGCTTTGATTGGAAGATCATCAGATTGGAAGAGTGAAAAGCGTGAATCATCACTCCAAAGAACAGCTTTGATTGGAAGATCATCAGATTGGAAGAGGGAAAAGCGTGACTCGTCACTCTTAAGAACAACTTTGATTGGAAGATCATTAGATTGGAAAGGGGAAAAACGTGACTCATAACTCTAGGAAATAGCTTTGATTGGAAGAGTGAAAAGCGTGATTCACCACTCCAAATACCAGCTTTGATTGAACGATCATCAGATTGGAAGAGTGAAAAGCGTGGCTCATCACTCCAAATAACAGCTTTGATTGGAAGATCAGCAGATTGGAAAAGGGAAAAACGTGACTCATCACTCTTAAGAACAGCTTTGATTGGAAGATAATCAGATTGGAAAAGGAAAACGTGACTCATCACCCTTAAGAACAATTTTGATTGGAAGATCATTGGATTGGAAAGGGGGAAAACCTGACTCATAACTCTAGAGAATAGCTTTGATTGGAAGATCATCAGATTGGAAGAGTGAAAAGCGTGATTCACCACTTCAAATACCAGCTTTGATTGAAAGATCATCAGATTGGAAGAGCGAAAAGCGTGACTCATCACTCCAAATAACAGCTTTGATTGGAAGATCAGCAGATTGGAAAAGGGAAAAACGTGAATCATCACTCTTAAGACAGCTTTGATTGGAAGATAATCAGATTGGAAAAGGGAAAAACGTGACTCATCACTCTTAAGAACAACTTTGATTTGAAGATCATTAGATTGGAAAGGGGGAAAACGTGACTCATAACTCTAGAGAATAGCTTTGATTGGAAGATCATCAGATTGGAATAGTGAAAAGCGTGATTCACCACTCCAAATACCAGCTTTGATTGAAAGATCATTAGATTGGAAGAGTGAAAAGCGTGACTCATCAATCCAAATAACAGCTTTGATTGGAAGATCAGCAGATTGGAAAAGGGAAAAACGTGACTCATCACTCTTAAGAACAGCTTTGATTGGAAGATCATTAGATTGGAAAAGGGAAAAACGTGACTCATCACTCCAAAGAACAGCTTTGATTGGAAGCTAATCAGATTGGAAAAGAGAAAAACGTGACTCATCACTCTTAAGAACAACTTTGATTGGAAGATCATTAGATTGGAAAGGGGAAAAACGTGACTCATAACTCTAGAGAATAGCTTTGATTGGAAGAGTGAAAAGCGTGATTCATCACTCCAAATACCCGCTTTGATTGAAAGATCATCAGATTGGAAGAGTAAAAAGCGTGACTCATCACTCCAAATAACAGCTTTGATTGGAAGATCAGCAGATTGGAAAAGAGAAAAACGTGACTTATCACTCTTAAGAACAGCTTTGATTGGAAGATCATTAGATTGGAAAAGGGAAAAACGTGACTCATCACTCCAAATAACAGCTTTGATTGGAAGATCAGCAGATTGGAAGAGTGAAAAGCTTGATTCACCACTCCAAAGAACAGCTTTGATTGGAAGATCATCAGATTGGAAGAGTGAAAAGCGTGACTCATCACTCCAAAGAACAGCTTTGATTGGAAGATCATTAGATTGGAAGAGGAAAAAGCGTGACTCATCACTCTAAAGAACAGCTTCGATTGGAAGATCATCAGATTGTAAAAGTGAAAAGCATGACTCATCACTTCAAATAATAGCTTTGATTAGAAGATCATCCGGTTGGAAAAGTGAAAAGCGTGACTCATCACTTCAAATAACAGCTTTGATTGGAAGATCATCAGATTGGAGGAGTGCAAAGCATGACTCATCACTCTAAAAAACGGTTTTTCTGTCTACTACATTCCGGGACCGACGGAAGACACACCACTCCAAACGACGCTTCGCATTCGCGGTAGTAATGTGTGGCTTGTGTGCGCACCTGCTCCACCACAGTCACCCACACTGTACATCTTTCTACAGGCAGTCATGCCACTGACTGAGATATTACAAACACTTCCTACTTCGACGGCGGTGGAAACGGCAGAGGGAGAATGGTATTTCTCAGCATTTCTTATCACGGCTCTTCTGTCACGTTACGTCAGTTTGTGCAGCCTTTCTGAACGCTTTGTGTGCGTGTGTGTGTGTGTGTGTGTGTGTGTGTGTGTGTGTGTGTGTGCTGTAGATGCCCCATCATGTTTCCATCCTTGGAGTCGATTTTGGTATGTTTAGCTACTCAAATGACATCCTATGACTAACCCCTACGCTGGAACTCGGAATGTTTACGTCCACACGACATATCCCCTCTAAGTTACTAATAACACGACAGAACGTCTCACCTTTTTACATGTACTTCTCCACTCATAGCGCACTTTCCTGCGCAACCGTTCCTTGCACTTATGCAAATATTTGATGGTGTCCGAATACTTTTGATAATATGGTGTATATCAGCAGCAGCAACAGCAACCATTATCAACCTACTACTGCATGAAAGGCTCCCCAAGTTTCTTCCATCATAGTCTATCTTGCGCCAGTCTCTTCCATGCCACTCCCGCATGCTTTTGAATTTAATCCACCCGCCTTGCATGTGATGTTCTTCAGGGTATTTTCCTGTTACTTGCAATCTAGTCTATAATTTCTGGTGTCCATCGGTGGTCCGTTCTTCTGGCGAGATGTCCAGCCCACCGCCATTTTAGGGACTTTATTCTGACCACGGTATCTTCCTGTCTTCTCATTTTTTCTATCTATAAGTTCCCCTACTATCCCTCCCTCCCCAAAAATGATTATAGTGTGTGCGCATATATATATATATATATATACACTGCTGGCCACCCAAAATGCAACACCAAGAAGGAAGCATCCGATTGGCCTGAAATTCGCAGCATGCGTCCCCCGCGAGAGGACATGCAAACGATTAGCATTGCAGGGCATATGCTAATAATCTGCGCCCGGCACGCTACCAAGAAGCACTATAACAAGGGTTCACAGAAGGCGGGGTGTAAGCAGTGGAAGTGTGTTGTGCTGCCAGACCTGTGCGTGGGAAGCTTCCTGATGCCTCGTTGCAGAATACGGCGTTCATTCTAGCACGGTTTCGGAGTTCGACAGAGGCCAAATAGTGGCTTATCGCGACAGCGGTTTATCGTACCGAGACATCGGCGCCCGAGTGAGACGACATCGAACCACAGTGAGGCGAGTATGGATTCGGTGGGTGAAGGAGGGACGGACGGACCGACGTGAGCGTTTGCCGCAGCCGCGACACACCAGCGAACGAAAGGACCGGCATGTTGTGCGGCGGGCATTGACGGCTCGCACCTCCACATCACGAACGTTAGCGCAGGAATTAGGATGTGTTGCGCAATAACCTGTGTCAGCACGTACAGTTCGGCGTCGTCTGCAGGAGTGGGGACTTGTCGCATGGCGCCATTGCTCCGATTACCATTGACGTTACACCACCGGCGAGTTCGGCGGAAGTGGTCCGTTGAACGCCGCACCTGGACTACGGAATGGCACGACATTGTCTTCTCCGACGAATTCCGCTTCTGCCTGCAACACCACAATGGTTGGATCCGTCTGTGGCGGCACCGTGGCGAGAGACTGCATGACGCCTGCATTATGTATCGCGATACCGGTCCGTCGCCTGGCGTTAGGGTTTGGGGCGCAATTGGATATGGCACCCGCACCTCTCTGGTACGCATCGCCGGTACACTCAGCAGCCACTGCTACATCTCCGACGTTTTGGAGCCTATAGCAAGAGACCTGCCATCGGCCACGTATCAACAGGACAACGCTCGCCCGCACGTGGCACGCATCGTGCAACAATTCTTCACGTCTCACCAGGTGTCACTGCTGCCGTGGCCCGCCTATTCTCCCGATATGTCACCCATCGAACACGCCTGGTCGCTGATCGGTAAGTGAGTGGCCCGGCAAGCACCACCCGCGGCTACGCCTGATGAACTGTGGCAACGTGTGGAAGCAGCCCGGAACAACATACCCCAAGCCCACATCCAAAGCTTCTTTCGTTCGATGCCGCGGCGTGTAGCGGCCGTTATTGCCAGCAATGGGGGCCATACGAACTATTGATGTCTGCGTGTTCCGCAAGTCGCACGGGCCTGTAAACTCAATCGTTTCATTTTCGTATCTGTTGCTATGTGTCCAGTAAATCTGGCTTTGCCATCTCGTACCCTTCTTGGTGTTGCATTTTGGGTGGCCAGCAGTGTATATACTATAACAACGTAGTATTCCATGTATCGTGTACGAAGGCTCCCAATCTATTTACGATATGCGCATTTGCTGTTACTGTATTTTCTACTTTTCTATTGTATTAGACATAGTACAAATGAAACTACGTCGCGGCCAATTGGTCACTTTTTCTCCCCGAGTGTCTATACGAGCTAATTTGCAAAGGCTTTCACTGATTCCTCTAGCAGAAAGGATAAATTTCAACGCTAGTGTGCTTCGAATCTAAAAATTTGGCAACTTGCTATAATCTGCAGGCAATAAAACCAACCCCATTCCACAAAATGAAAACAAGTGAACCCAAACATCAAGCCAGGTTTGCATTAACATCCGTTTCAAGCAGAAGGTAATTTCTTCTGCAACTAATTATATGCCGAATTCTTTAGCAAATATTTAGTACCTATTATTTGTTAACTGGCAAAGATTTTCTCCCAGTGTGTTTCGGTCAAGAAGCGCAGAAGTTATACATTACGCCTTTTCTTAATGATTGAGTAAAACCAGAAATCAAAAGGCCATATACTGAATAAAAGTGACATTTTCTTTTTTTATGACCGGTTATTCAAAGTTATTCATCAGTGTCGCTTGCAAATACGGAAATTGATAGTCCCCTTGCAAATGGAGATATGTCCACACACATGACTCAACGCCCATAAGGTTACGATAACAGCTTCTCGTGCAGAGGGTTGGATTCTAGAGAAAAATAGCTCCCGGGTGAGACATAGTTGTTTTATTTGTCTCTCTCGTTGGAGATAGTAACTGTAAATTAGAGATGGAAGACTCGTTTTAGGCTTCAATGCTCTAGGGTGTCGTCACGAAAAATGTGCTCTCATTGACTTTCCCCCTGGATCTCGTGGGGTAAGTTTTCTATTCTACCGGGCAAAAAATTAATGACGAAAGTTAACACAGAGGGTATTAAATTTTTATAGCTCTTTCTGTTCTTTTCTTTCTCTCATAGAAAACAATTCTCGTACGCGGAACCATGGCCATAGAGCGAAAAGCTGTAAATAGGAAATTAAATTTGTTATCCATTGTTATTAACATGATGAATGATTTCATGGTTGTTGTCAAAGAAACACCCTAACTTGGGAAGTATCCCCAATATTCCGACGAAATATCTTACTGCTGATTTACAGTTTACATACGGGAATACAGTGTTTTTTAAGGACGATTTAGTACTACTGGCCTCTTTCTCTCTCAATCATGCACCCGCTCTCTCTCTCTCTCTGTATATATATATAAATATATATCATCATCATCATCATCATCATTGTCAACCATTATCAATCCAAGGCTGGACGAAGGTCTCCCCAAGTTTCCTCCACAACGGTCTGTCTTGTGACAGTCTCCTCCATGTCACTCCCGCATACTTTCGAAATTCATCCACCCATCTTCCGTGTGGTCTTCTTCTGGGTCTTTTCCTGTCCCTGGAATCCAATCTAAAATTTCGGCTGTCCATCGATGATCTGTTCTTCTGGCAGTATGTCCAGCCCATTGCCATTTCAGGGATTTAACTCTGATCATGATGTCTTCCACTCTTGTCATTTTTCGGATCCACGTGTTCCGCTTCTTATCTCTCCTGGTTACACCAAGCATGCACCTCTCCATGCTACTTTGAGTTGTCTGCAGCCTTTGTATGTCTCTTTTAGCTAAGGTCCACGTCTCTGCACCATACGTAAGCACTGGAAGGATGCATTGATCAAACACTTTTCTTTTATGACATAATGGCATATTGCTCTTGAAAATTATGCTGTTTCTTCCAAAAGCTCTCCAGGCAAGTTTTGTACGCCGATTAATTTCTTCACCAATGTGACCCTCACTTGATATCTGCTGTCCAAGATAAACGTATGTGTCTGTTATCTCCAGCTTTTCTCCATCAATCGATAAATCTTCATTTCTTGTAAAAGCATTGAACATCACTTTTGTCTTCTGAAAGTTCATTTTTAATCCCACTTCTTTACTCTTGTCAGCAAGTTCCTTGATCATACTCTGTAGCTCTGATGTGGTAGTTGCAAAAATGATTATGTCATCAGCAAAACGAAGGTGGGTTAGATAATCTCCATTAATCTTTATCCCTTTGTTTTCCCAGTTCAGTGATTGAAAGACACTTTCCAATG
Source organism: Macrothele yani (assembly GCA_039090855.1). Lineage (NCBI taxonomy): Eukaryota > Metazoa > Arthropoda > Arachnida > Araneae > Macrothelidae > Macrothele > Macrothele yani. Next base: position 100,540,284 of record CM077011.1, read on the forward strand.
TGGCATTAAAGAGCTTCGGAGATATGGTGTCACCTTGTCTCACTCCTTTTCCAATTTTTATATGTGTTGTATTTTCAAACAGCCGAATCGTTGCACTTGCATTTTCATAGATGTTATTAATAATGTTAATGTATGCATCTTCAATACCGCAGGATTTCAGAGCCATTGCAACTGCTGATGGTTTCACCGAATCAAAGGCTTTTTCATAATCGATAAAAGCTATGCACAATGGAAGTTCATATTCCCTCGCTCTTTCAATTAGTTCTCTCAGTACGTGGATATGATCTATTGTGCTGTAGCCACTCCTGAATCCAGCTTGTTCTCTCGGTTGAGCCATGTCCAGTGTTACCTTCAAGCGGTGTGAAAGAACTTTAGTGAAGATTTTATAAACCACTGATAGGAGGCTGATAGGTCTGTAGTTCCTGAGATCCTCAATGTCACCTTTTTTATGTAGCAAGATCATTGTAGCGTTGTTCCAATCCTCAGGAATTTTCCCTTCATTAAGGCATCGAGTGAAAATTTGGGCGAGTACTGTTTCGATTTCTCCACTTGCTTCTTGTATGATGTCTACAGTAATTCCATCTTCTCCTGGAGCTTTTCCCCGCTTCATGTTCTTGATTGCATGTGCAACTTCTGCTGGAAGGACTGGAAGAATTCTGGTACCGGTACCTTTCATGATGTCTGGAGTACATGTATCATCCCTTTCATATAATTTGGAGTAGAAATCTTTCACTCTTGTCAAAATTTCGCCTCTATTTCTTGTTACAGAACCATATTTTTTTCTAAGTGCCATAATTTGTTTTCTTCTCTTACTGAGATGTCCCTTTGCTATCTTTAGGCTTTGGTTGTTTTCAATTGCTTTCCTCACTAGTTCACAGTTGAATTTCCTTACGTCTTCAGTGATACTTTTTCGTACTGTCTTGCATAGCTCTATATATTCCACTTTGGAAGTCACATCTTCTTTAGTTGTCCTCATCTCTCTTCTTTTTTGCATCAACATTTTGGTTTTTCCTGAAAATTTGTTCACATACAATTTGTTCTTAGACCCAGCTAATTTTGTTGCTGTTTCCATAAGAGCTTTGGTTACTTTTCTGTTAACTTCAGAAATATCCACTTAACAGAAAAGTAACCAAAGCTCTTATGGAAACAGCAAAAAAATTAGCTGGGTCTAAGAACAAATTATATATATATATATATATACTGCAAAAACACCCAAAGACTGAAAAATGTTTTACTGATTAGCAAGACCAAAAACGTTACCAACCACTGGGAAAAGAACAGAGGTATATAGAGCTATGGAAAGCTGTTCTCCGTGGCTTTGTCAAGGGCCAGGCACGAACACCCAACCAACTCCTATAGAGACGTGAAAGTGTGGGTTTCTGCGCGAATTCAGTCTGCAACGTATGGGCAACGAGCTCACCGGAAACAGCAAAAGCAGCAACAGCAAAGCAAAGATAAAAAATAAAAGAAATAAAATAAAAAATGATAAAAAATAATTATAAAATAAAAAATAATAATTTAGAACTTACCCACCCAGAACACGGGCCAAGATACACCCTGATCCCCTTAATATCCAAAAACAACCCCAAAAATAAAAAATAAAAAAATATAAATTAAAAAAAAAAAGGAGCTCGCTAATAAATAAAACAATTAAAAAAAAACAAATCCTACCTACAGCCGACTAAATTCTCAGAGGCCCTACCTCACATACGACTGAACAAAATCTTCACTGAGAAGCAAATGATGCCGATAACAAAAGAAATAAAATGCTACAACCAAACTCGAACTACAATTATATACAAGCATATTCACGAAACCTAAAGGTGGATGAAGACTTAAATTTAGTTGCTTATTTACAAGAAACTGTCAAATGAGAATATTAACCTTAGGATTGGAAAGAAAACAGGCACGTAAACATTGCACAAATAAGCCTAAAAACGTACAAATCGAGGCCTGTACAATGCACCTGGAAAAAAGAACTCTGCCCTAAAAACGGAGGGCAAAATTAGCCAACTGTTTTAAATAAACGTAGTAGGCAAGAATGTTCACCTGAAACAAAATTATATTTTAAAAACCGCACAGCGCAAATTACTAAACAAAACACTTACGTAGGCCCGCGTGTAACATCTTCAAACTAAAGGAAGACTGGACGCCGCCCGAAGTGCAGCGACAGCACCGCCATCTGTTACACAAAAGGGGAACCATATTCCCAGATAATTTTGTAGGTGCTGTCAAGTGGAATTATTCAGAACAATTTTTAGGTTAAAATTAACCAGGAAGAATATTTCAAAAATCCAATTGGGAACAACTGAAACTGTTCCCAACTGTAGTTTGAAAGTATAAAAAATACTCTAAGAACTAACATCTTGCCCCGTATTTTAGTTGAATAACTTTAGTTATTTTTTCGTTATTTTATATATTTATACTTTTTGTGCTTTTAATCATTATAAGACTTTTTTTGGAGGGGATTTTTTTTTGTCATTTTTAAACTTTTTTTGAATTAAAAGGAAGGGGAGAAGTGAGAGCCAGTTGGGTTCCCTAATAAGAGCATGTAACCGCATCCTCACCTAAACTTCTGTGTTATAGCTTTCATTTAGATGATTCATTCGGTCACAAGCTTGCTAAATTAGAGTAGGTCTGCAATCCTGACACTATGATTAAGTACTACTTTCGTTAGTGTGGCTTTTATGAAAGCTATTGGAATCTGGTTGGCAATAAGCTGACTGATTAATAAATGAGCATTTTGAATAAAATCTTTTTCGAATCTGCACATTCTAGACATTCTAAGTACCTGTGAGATGAAAACATTCTCGACAACCCTGCAAGAGATATTACTAGACCAAAAATATGAATTTCAAAATTTTAAAACTGAAGTTACTTCTCCTATCATACAAGCTAATAACAGGGTTTCCATCATTAAGATTAATGGACAAATCCAGAAAATCAAGTTCTTGGTTATTAGAATTGGTTTTAATTAACTTAAGGCAGCCTGGATAGATTGCCAGAAAATCAGCTTCAAGATCTCCAGCACTATTTGAATTGAATTGAATTGAATTTAACGAAAATTCTGCCACACAACACAGTACATAAATTTAACAAAATACAAATATCAAAATTGTCATATGTACTAAACTAAAATTAAATATTAACATAATGTTAGCACAATGGACTGAAAACACGGAATCACAGTAATATCACAAAGTTCAATAGAAATTAATAACATTTAGTACTAACTATTTATTCCAAGAGTAAACAAGAGCTCAAACCACCTCAGATATATCTAGTATAGTAATTATAAACACACAAGCACTAAAACTCGTTTACAATTGACCAAACAATCAATACAAAGTAATTCATCAAAAAAAAAAAAAAGATAGCGTAATGTACTATGGAACTGAAGCATGGAGCCAGGGAAAAAGGCTTAAATTTAAGCCTGATGAGCCCCTGATCTCCAAAGGTAGATGTGTCAGGTCAAAACGATAAAAATAGCACCATTAGAAATACGACCGGTGTTGAGCATACTGTAAAAGAAAGAATACAGGAACTCAATCAAACAACAAAAACTCTCGTAGCAGTTTTTTAAATACCCCAGAGTTCACTATTTCCCTAATGTTTAATGGCAGTCTGTTCCACTCACGGGTTCCAGCTGCAATAATATTGTTATGCAGCAATCTGGTGCGCGCCCTAGGAACCACAAAACTTGCATGACCTCGAGTATCATGTGAATGGGAGAAATGCTGCAATTGCAATAGTTCAAGATACCTATTCGCCTAAACTCTGTCATGCATAAGTAATAATAACTTGAAAATGAATATTTTATCGAAGGGAAGTATGTTATGAAGGCAATAAATACTACCAGTATTTAAAGATGAATTTAGAAGTGGAATATATTTTCTGTGAAGGACAAGAATTCTGTTAACGCTACCATCCGTTGTCTGACACCACGGCAAATTACAATAAGACAACATGGGATAGACAAAGGAATTATATACATAGTATTAATCTGAGTTTGTCAAAAAAAAACAGAAATCCTAGAAATAGCGCCAATACGAGACTTAAGAATATTTGCTTAATAACTTATATGGACATCCCAATGCGAAATCTCATGTAGTATAACACCCAGAAATTTCACGGAAGACCCGAATGCAACAGGTTCCCCATTCAAGAAAATACCACTAGGGGACGGCAGCCGAAGACCACGGCCCGAAAAAAAGACACAGGTTGTTTTATATGTATTAACTGTAAGAGCGTTACAAACAAATCAGCGAGATATCTCCTGAAGGTCATGATTTGCACGGGGCAATATCTCGGACAACAAATCCCCAGGGGGAAAAAAGCTGGTGTTGTCAGCATATAGGACTCGGAGAGAAGTAGAAACAACATTAAATATATCGTTAACATAAGTTTAAAAGAACATACGTACCAAGACGCAGCCATGAGGAACTCCAAAGGGAACTCTTTGAACTGAAGAGCGAATGCCCAGTATTTGTACATATTGTGTCCTGCTAGACAAATAATTCTCGAAAAATGAAAGTGCGACTCCCCTAATCCCAATATGTTGTAATTTAGACGAGATTATATCATGGCGAACACAGTCGAATGCTCTTGACAAGTCGCAAGATATACCCAAAACACACTTTCCGCAATCTACATTTGACTTTAAAAAATTCGTAGCATCCAATAACGCTGTCCCCGTTGGGTGACCCTTCCGAAAACCGTGTTGATTCCAATGTAAAATTTTATTCAAATCCAAAAATTCTGACAAACTATTCAAAACTAGCCTCACCAATATTTTAGCAAATTACGAGATATTTGCAAATGGACGGTAATTAGCGACATCAGTGCTATCACCTCTTTTATGGATAACGGAAATCCTACTTATTGTAAAAGAAGAAGGAATTTTCCCAGCTAAAAAGATACAATTAAAAATATGACTCAAGGGTATTACCAAATTTTGAGAAGTATAATTAATTACTCTCGGATGAACGTCATTCGGACCCGCTCACTTTCGCCAGTATTTGAAAACGGACTTAAAAATAAATTTTCTTTGCATGTTTCAACTTAGAGTTAAACCATTTCCTATATCTGCGAAAATTTAATAAATCAGAAGCATTTTTTGAGCGCAACACTATTTTAAAAAATTTATTTTTCCTATGTAAACATTTCAATAAATTCCGATTAAACCAAGACTTTCTGCAACGAGACGAGCGCCTTATGGCCTTGAGAGGAAATATTGAATCATAAAAGCTCTAGAAAATCCACCAAAAAACATCAAAAGCACGAATCGGATCACTAAGTCGTAGAACAGGGGACTAATCAACGCCAGATAGGGCAAGATCAAAAGACCTCAAACTCTCCTGTCCATAGAAACGCAATCGAATAGCTGGACAATTCGAGGAATTTAATCTCTCATTACGTCCAGACAAACAAAATATAGGCAAATGATCACTTATATGGTATGACAGTACACCAGAACAATAATCATAATTGTTTGTAATACATAAATCCAATATAGAGGAGGTGGTACTTGTAATTCTTGTAGGAATAGTTAATGCATTAACAAACCCAGACGAGGTAATATATCGCAAAATGATTGCGAAGTATCATTTGAAACAGTCACATCAATGTTGAAATCACCGAAACAATATAGCGTCTTTCACACAAGATTCATCTCGTCCAAATAACCTGAGAAAAAGCCAAAGAAAGCACCTTGGTTACCATTAGAAGGGTACTGTACGTATAATGAATGTTGCGTTTCAATAGTAATCATTTCAAAGCTGTTATTTCCAGTAGTATATTTATCACATGATGAAATAATTATAGAACGTTTAACAAAAATTGATACCACCCACTCGAGTTACAGATCGCGAAGCAGCGAAACCCCAAAAACTGGGCACATCACATAAACATGGAATATCTGCATCAAACCAAGTCTTAGATACACAAACAAAATCAATATAATAATCAAGGGTACATAGTAACTCAAGCAGTAAATCTAATTTACCAAATAGGCTACGAGCATTAATGTGCAGAAATCTCAAGTGACGATCACACGATGCAAGTAAACCGTGGAAATCACCCACGGAAACCATATGCGGAATATAATTCATAAAGTCACAATATATAAAGTGTAGCTAAAAAGTTAACAAAGTAGTTACAGAACAAATAAACACTATATACGACCAGGATCCAAGTCAACCTTGTTTTTAATAACTACTACATTCTTGCCCTCAGCTCTGCGACAAAATATTCGTTCGTTTCTATACAAACAGAATCTTATACCTTGTTCCTTGGAAAAGCTGCGGGCATGCCAAAAGAGATCTCTGTTAAAAGACGTGAGGTTTTCATTTATATAAATCCTAGTGTTGTCCGAACATTCAGGAATACCATCAGTTAATTTTAAAGTTTTTCTGCTGTTTCCAAGAAGAGTGTTCCTGACTGTCTGGTTTTAAAATGTACAAGCAATGGCATGGTTGGACGTGATCCTCCACCACGCAATCTATGAACGACCTCAATGTCACTTTTTAAAAATTCACTAAAACCCAACTTACCCGCAATATTCTGTACCATATCTCTTAGACCATCTTCAGTTTCACCATTAATCTCCGGTATAACATGAATCTCTAAGAGAACGTCATCAATATACCTATAAGTGTAAAGATAGCTGTCGCTTTTAGAATTGTTGTCCTTAATGAACTGAAATTCTTTGAAGAACAGGAAAATATTGCAGACGCTAGTAGAATGCGAGCAACCCACGGGGATACCATTTTCTTTCTTGTAGAACTTGTTGCAGAAAAAAATATAATTATTTTAAATATAGCAATTTAACAAAAAATTCCAGTACCTTCGGGAAATAATGTCAGATACCTTAAATTCCACAAAAATTAATTTAAGTGTTTGAATAATTTTATCTATAGGGAGGTTATATATATATATATATATAAACTGAAGAACAGATTCTCTGCTTTAAAAGGCCTAACATCGGAAGAAGTGAATATTTATGAAGTTAACAAAAAAGTAACCAAAGCTCTTATGGAAACAGCAACAAAAGTAGCTGAGTCTAAGAACAAGTTGCATGTAAACAAATTATCTGGAAAAACCAAAATGTTCATGCAAAAAAAGCAGAGATAAGGACAACTAAAGAAGATGTTACTTCCAAAGTGGATTATATAGATCTATGCAAGACAGTAAGAAAAAGTATCACTGAAGACGTAAGGAAATTCAACTGTGAACTAGTGAGGAAAGCAATTGAAAACAACCAAAGCCTAAAAATAGCAAAGGGACATCTCAGTAAGGGAAGAAAACAAATTATGGCACTGAGAAAAGAAGATGGTTCTGTAACAAGAAATAGAGGCGAAATTTTGACAAGAGTGAAAGATTTCTACTCCAAATTATATGAAAGGGATGATCCATGCAATCCAGACATCATGAAAGGTACCAGTACCAGAGTTCTTCCAGTCCTCCCAGCAGAAGTTGCACATGCAATCAAGAACATGAAACGGGGAAAACCTCCAGGAGAAGATGGAATTACTGTAGACATCATACAAGAAGCAAGTGGAGAAATCGAAACAATACACGCCTAAATTTTCACTCGATGCCTTAATGAAGGGATGATTCCTGAGGATTGGAACAACGCTACAATGATCTTGCTACATAAAAAAGGTGACATTGAAGACCTCAGGAACTACAGACCTATCATCCTATTATCAGTGGTTTATAAAATCTTTACTGAAGTTCTTTCACACCGCTTGAAGGTAACACTGGACATGGCTCAACTGAGAGAACAAGCTGGATTCAGGAGTGGCTACAGCACAATAGATCATATCCACGTATTGAGAGAACTAATTGAAAGAGCGAGGGAATATGAACTTCCATTGTGCATGGCTTTTATCGATTATGAAAAAGCTTTTGATTCGGTGAAATCATCAGCAGTTACAAGGGCTCTGAAATCCTGCGGTATTAAAGATGCATACATTAATATTATTAATAATATCTATGAAAATGTAAGTGCAAAGATTCGGCTGTTTGAAAATACAACACACATAAAAATTGGAAATGGAGTGAGACAAGGTGACACCATATCTCCGAAGCTCTTTAATGCCACATTGGAAAATGTCTTTCAGTCACTGAATTGGGAAAACAAAGGGATAAAAGTTAATGGAGATTATCTAACCCACCTTCGTTTTGCTGATGACGTAGTCATTTTTGCAACTACCCCATCAGAGCTGCAGAGTATGATCCAGGAACTTGCTGACACGAGTAAAGAAGTGGGATTAAAAATGAACTTTCAGAAACAAAAGTGATGTTCAATGCTTTTACAAGAAATGAAGATTTATCAATTGATGGAGAAAAGCTGGAGATAACAGACACGTACGTTTATCTTGGACAGCAGATATCAAGTGAGGGTCACATTGATGAAGAAATTAATCGGCTTACAAAACTTGCCTTGAGAGCTTTTGGAAGAAACAGCATAATTTTCAAGAGCAATATGCCATTATGTCTTAAAAGAAAAGTGTTTGATCAATGCATCCTTCCAGTGCTTACGTATGGTGCAGAGACGTGGACCTTAACTAAAAGAGACATACAAAGGGTGCAGACAACTTAAAGACGCATGGAGAGGTGCATGCTTAGCGTAACCAGGAGAGATAAGAAGAGGAACTCTTGGATCAGAAAAATGACAAGAGTGGAAGACATCATGGTCAGAGTTAAATTCCTGAAACGGCAATGGGCTGGACATACTGCCAGAAGGACAGACCATCAATGGACAGCCGAAGTTTTAGATTGGATTCCAAGGGACAGGAAAAGACCCAGAAGAAGGCCACATGGGCGATGGGTTGATGAAATTCTAAAGTATGCGGGAGTGACATTGAGGAGACTGGCACAAGACAGACCTTTGTTAAGGAAACTTGGGGAGACCTTCGTCCAGCAGTGGATCGTTAATGGTTGACAATGATGATGATAATGGTATATATATATATATATATATCATCATCATCATCATCATTGTCAACCATTATCAATCCACTGCTGGACGAAGGTCGCCCCAAGTTTCCTCCACAACGGTCTGTCTTGTGCCATTCTCCTCCATGTCACCCCTGCATACTTTCGAATTTCATCCACCCATCTCCCATGTGGTCTTCTTCTGGGTCTTTTCCTGTCCCTTGGAATCCAATCTAAAATTTCGGCTGTCCATCGATGATCTTTCCTTCTGGCAGTATGTCCAGCCCATTGCCATTTCAGAGATTTAACTCTGATCATGATGTCTTCCAGTCTTGTCATTTTTCGGATCCACGAGTTCCTCTTCTTATCTCTCCTGGTTACACCAAGCATGCACCTCTCCATGCTACTTTGAGTTGTCTGCAGCCTTTGTATGTCTCTTTTAGTTAAGGTCCACGTCTCTGCACCATACGTAAGCACTGGAAGGATGCATTGATCAAACACTTTTCTTTTAAGACATAATGGCATATTGCTCTTGAAAATTAATCTGTTTCTTCCAAAAGCTCTCCAGGCAAGTTTTGTACGCCGATTAATTTCTTCACCAATGTGACCCTCACTTGATATCTGCTGTCCAAGATAAACGTACGTGTCTGTTATCTCCAGCTTTTCTCCATCAATCGATAAATCTTCATTTCTTGTAAAAGCATTGAACATCACTTTGTCTTCTGAAAGTTCATTTTTAATCCCACTTCTTTACTCTTGTCAGCAAGTTCCTGGATCATACTCTGTAGCTCTGATGGGGTAGTTGCAAAAATGACTACGTCATCAGCAAAACGAAGGTGGGTTAGATAATCTCCATTAATCTTTATCCTTGTTTTCCCAGCTCAGCGACTGAAAAACACCCTCCAATGTGGCATTAAAGAGCTTCGGAGATATGGTGTCACCTTGTCTCACTCCCTTTCCAATTTTTACGTGTGTTGTATTTTCAAACAGCCTAATCTTTGCATTTGCATTTTCATAGATGTTATTAATAATATTAATGTATGCATCTTCAATACCGCAGGTTTTCAGAGCCATTGTAACTGCTGATGGTTTCACCGAATCAAAGGCTTTTTCATAATCGATAAAAGCCATGCACAATGGAAGTTCATATTCCTCGCTCTTTCAATTAGTTCTCTCAGTACGTGGATATGATCTATTGTGCTGTAGCCACTCCTGAATCCAGCTTGTTCTCTCGGTTGAGCCATGTCCAGTGTTACCTTCAAGCGGTGTGAAAGAACTTTAGTGAAGATTTTATAAACTACTGATAGGAGGCTGATAGGTCTGTAGTTTCCGAGATCCTCAATGTCACCTTTCTTATGTAGCAGGATCATTGTAGCGTTGTTCCAATCCTCAGGAATCTTTCCTTCATTAAGGCATCGAGTGAAAATTTGGGCGAGTACTGTTTCGATTTCTCCACTTGCTTCTTGTATGATGTCTACAGTAATTCCATCTTCTCTTGGAGCTTTTCCTCGCTTCATGTTCTTGATTGCATGTGCAACTTCTGCTGGAAGGACTGGAGGAACTCTGGTACTGGTATGTTTCATGATGTCTGGAGTGCATATATCATCCCTTTCATATAATTTGGAGTAGAAATCTTTCACTCTTGTCAAAATTTCGCCTCTATTTCTTGTTACAGAACCATCTTCTTTCTCAGTGCCATAATCTGTTTTCTTCCCTTACTGAGATGTCCCTTTGCTATCTTTAGGCTTTGGTTGTTTTCAATTGCTTTCCTCACTAGTTCACAGTTGAATTTCCTTACGTCTTCAGTGATACTTTTTCTTACTGTCTTGCATAGCTCTATATATTCCACTTTGGAAGTCACATCTTCTTTAGTTGTCCTCATCTCTCTTCTTTTTGCATCAACATTTTGGTTTTTCCTGATAATTTGTTGACATGCAACTTGTTCTTAGACCCAGCTAATTTTGTTGCTGTTTCCATAAGAGCTTTGGTTACTTTTCTGTTAACTTCAGAGATGTCCACTTCTTCCGATGTTAGGCCTTCTAAAGCAGAGAACCTGTTCTTCAGTTCCAACTTGAAGGTATTATGGTGTTTTTTAAGGTTGGTTATGTCAATAGATTTTGTTTGTCTTATGAGCTTGCCACGTTCAAGTTTAGTGTTGAGGTGCATCTTACATCTCACCAATCTATGGTCACTACCTGTGTTGAACTTGTTTAGCACACTGCAGTCTTCTATGACGAATTTTTTGTTACACATAATAAAATCAATTTCACTTGTCGTCCCATTTGGATGTCTCCATGTCCATTTCCTGTGTGGCTTTTTTTGGAAGAAGGAGTTCAAGATGAAAAACCCTTCTGCCTCTGCAAACTCAAGGAGAGTATTTCCACGCTGGTTTCTGTTGCCATGACCGAATTTACCTACTGAAGTTTCATTCTGTTGCCGTTGCCCTATTTTTGCATTGAAATCTCCCATAATTATTTTCAAGTGCTGCTTACCTTTATTATTTAGATGACAAATTTCCTCATAAAATTCTTCAATTTCCTCTTCAGGATGACTTGTGGTGGGTGCATAAGTTTGAATAATCTGAGCCTGGTATCTTTTCGAGAGTTGGATAACAAGTCGTGCAGTTCTGTCAGAGGAACTTTCAACTTCTACAACTTTATCCTTCAGTTTCTTGTTTATTATAAATCCAACACCACTAGTTCTGTCAGTATCTGTCCCACGATAGTAGAAGAGATGTCCACTTTTCAGTTCGATGAGATCTTCTCCTTTTCTCCTTACCTCACTTAGCCCCACGATGTCCCACTTGATCCTTTGTAGTTCCTCTTCCAATTCAAGAAGCCTTGAATCAGAAGATAGGGAGCGTCCATTGTAAGTAGCCAAGGTCAGCATCAGATATATATATATATATATATATATGGGATGTAAGGTCAGGTGATGCGTAACATCACAGCCTATCCTTGACAAATGTCAACCCCGCCTTCTCGTGGTACATCCTGTTCCCACTAAAGGGGCTCTGACGACCGCCAATAGCGGTATAACTATACCATCGGGATTAGAGGAAATGCTATCCCACACTCACCAACCCGCTAGGCCAGCGTGGTGAGTTATGGCCAAACCGCTCCAAAATGACTCCACAACTTAAATCTTGGCCCTCAGTCTCCGGCAGCTGGAATGTACCTGGCCAAGGCAGCGGCCAGTGCGACATGAAGGCAGAGGGTGCTAAGAATCCCCGGAGGACCGGACTAGGCTGCCATCTGATGCTGACCTTGGCTACATATAACGGACGCTCCCTATCTTCTGATTCAAGGCTTCTTGGATTGGAAGAGGAACTACAAAGGATCAAGTGGGACATCGTGGGGCTAAGTGAGGTAAGGAGAAAAGGAGAAGATCTCATTGAACTGAAAAGTGGACATCTCTTCTATTATCGTGGGACAGATACTGGCAGAACTAGTGGTGTTGGATTCATAATAAACAAGAAACTGAAGGATAAATTTGTAGAAGTTGAAAGTTCCTCTGACAGAGCTGCACGACTCGTTATCCAACTCTCGAGAAGATACGAGGCTAAGATTATTCAAACCTATGCACCCACCACAAGCCATGCTGAAGAAGAAATTGAAGAATTTTATGAGGAAATTCATGATCTAAATAATAAAGGTAACCAGCACTTGAAGATAATTATGGGAGATTTCAATGCAAAAATAGGGCAACGGCAACCGAATGAAACTTCAGTAGGTAAATTCGGTCACAGCAACATAAACCAGCGTGGAAATACTCTCGTAGAGTTTGCAGAGGCAGAAGGGTTTTTCATCTTGAACTCCTTTTTCAAGAAAAAGCCACACAGGAAATGGACATGGAGACATCCAAATGGGACGACAAGTGAAATTGATTTTATTATGTGTAACAAAAAAATTCGTCATAGAAGACTGCAGTGTGCTAAACAAGTTCAACTCAGGCAGTGACCATAGATTGGTGAGATGTAAGATGCACCTCAACACTAAACTCGAACGTAGCAAACTCATAAGACAAACAAAATGTATTGACATAACCAACCTTAAAAAACACCATAATACCTTCAAATTAGAACTGAAGAACAGATTCTCTGCTTTAGAAGGCCTAACATCGGAAGAAGTGGATATTTCTGAAGTTAACAGAAAAGTAACCAAAGCTCTTATGGAAACAGCAACAAAATTAGCTGGGTCTAAGAACAAATTGCATGTGAACAAATTATCAGGAAAAACCAAAATGTTGATGCAAAAAAGAAGAGTGATGAGGACAACTAAAGAAAATGTGACTTCCAAAGTGGAATATATAGAACTATGCAAGACAGTACGAAAAAGTATCACTGAAGACGTAAGGAAATTCAACTGTGAACTAGTAAGGAAAGCAATTGAAAACAACCAAAGCCTAAATATAGCTAAGGGACATCTCAGTAAGGGAAAAAAACAGATTATGGCACTGAGAAAAGAAGATGGTTCTGTAACAAGAAATAGAGGCAAAATTTTGACAAGAGTGAAAGATTTCTACTCCAAATTTTATGAAAGGGATGATACATGTACTCCAGACATTATGAAAGGTACCAGTACCAGAGTTCTTCCAGTCCTCCCAGCAGAAGTTGCACATGCAATCAAGAACATGAAGCGGGGAAAAGCTCCAGGAGAAGATGGAATTACTGTAGACAACATACAAGAAGCAAGTGGAGAAATCGAAACAGTACTCGCCCAAATTTTCACTCGATGCCTTAATGAAGGGAAAATTCCTGAGGATTGGAACAACGCTCCAATGATCTTGCTACATAAAAAAGGTGACATTCAGGATCTCAGGAAGTACAGATCTATCAGCCTCCTATCAGTGGTTTATAAAATCTTTACTAAAGTTCTTTCACACCGCTTGAAGGTGACACTGGACATGACTCAACCGAGAGAACAAGCTGGATTCAGGAGTGGCTACAGCACAATAGATCATATCCACGTACTGAGAGAACTAATTGAAAGAGCGAGTTAATATGAACTTCCATTGTGCATTTCTTTTATCGATTATGAAAAAGCCTTTGATTCGGTGAAGCCATCAGCAGTTGCAATATTTCTGAAATCTTCCGGTATTGAAGATGCATACATTAATATTATTAATAACATCTATGAAAATGCAAGTGCAAAGATTTGTCTGTTTGAAAATACAACACACATAAAAATTGGAAAAGGAGTGAGACAAGGTGACACCATATCTCCGAAGCTCTTTAATGCCACATTGGAAAATGTCTTTCAATCACTGAACTGGGAAAACAAAGGGATAAAGATTAATGGAGATTATCTAACCCACCTTCGTTTTGCTGATGACATAGTCATTTTTGCAACTACCCCATCAGAGCTACCGAGTATGCACCAGGAACTTGCTGACAAGAGTAAAGAAGTTTGATTAAAAATGAACTTTCAGAAGACAAAAGTGATGTACAATGCTTTTACTAGAAATGAAGATTTATCGATTGATGGAGAAAAGCTGGAGATTCCAGACACGTACGTTTATCTTGGAAAGCAGATATCAAGTGAGGGTCACATTGATGAAGAAATTAATCGGCGTACAAAACTTGCCTGGAGAGCTTTTGGAAGAAACAGCATAATTTTCAAGAGCAATATGCCATTATTGAAAGAAAAGTGTTTGATCAATGCATCCTTCCAGTGCTTACGTATGGTGCAGAGACATGGACCTTAGCTAAAAGAGACATACAAAGGCTGCAGACAACTCAAAGTAGCATGGAGAGGTGCATGCTTGGTGTAACCAGGAGAGATAAGAAGAGGAACACGTGGATCCGAAAAATGACAAGAGTGGAAGACATCATGATCAGAGTTAAATCCCTGAAATGGCAATGGGCTGGACATACTGCCAGAAGGACAGACCATCGATGGACAACCGAAATTTTAGATTGGATTCCAAGGGACAGGAAAAGACCCAGAAGAAGACCACATGGAAGATAAGTGGATGAAATTTGAAAGTATGCGGGAGTGACATTGAGGAGACTGGCACAAGACAGACCGTTGTGGAGAAAACTTGGGGAGACCTTCGTCCAGCAGTGGATTGATAATGGTTGACAATGATGATGATGATGATATATATATATACTTGTATATCCATCTCATGCGACCACCTATTCAGAAAACGTGAAAATTACACCTCCAAGAAGCAAGAATCGAACCTGTATCTGCCGTCTTTCGTTCGAGCATGCTACATGCTGCCTTTATTTATGTATTTCAGAAATTGTGAAGAGTTCAGTGAAACGGTCCAGTGTCATCCGTGTAACCGGATTACTTTGGACTCTTTCACTATGCAGGAATTGTTCAAAACTGATGTACTAGCATTTCATATATTCCTTTGGCCGGCAAATTCCCCTGCTTTCAATCCCATAGAACATTTGTAGGATTTAGCGAAACATGGTATTCGTTGCATCACGTCACTGTCGAGCAGCAAGATGTGATCCCGTTCAGTAGGTACAGTACACCTGTGGACACTTCTACATTCTGGTGTACCTGATGTCATCCAGTGTTCTAGCTGTCGTTGGGGAGATTGCATTTCAACACACTATTATGTAGGCAGCCATACGGCATGGAGACTTCTGTTAAGAACAGATACCTCAGCTTTCAGTGCTTTAGGACATCCTTACGCGCGTGCTGCACATATCTACTTTATTTCGAAGAACAATATTCAACTTTAGTATGCGGAAACATCCCTTGCTTCCAACGTAACTTTTCCCCTGAGAAGTTATTAAAGGCGCTACGGGAGGATTTTTATTTACGTCACAGCAAACCCGGTGGCGAAGAGTTCTAAGCTCAAGCCTCCGACAGTTCGTCTAGGTAACTCCGACTTCGAATCCCGGATGAAGTATGGATGATGTGCTTGTCTTGCGGCACTGGTTCTCCCCATCCTTGGAGACGGTGGCCCAAATTAGAGACGAGAGCTTGCTTATACCCCATACGAGTGGCCCATGGTGACCGTTAAACACCGAGACCAAATAAAAAACCCGTTCTTGTCTTTGTGGCTCCTTCTCTTGCTGTTGGATTAAAGAGGGAATGCTAAAAATTCTCGACCTAACCACTTCCTGTAATTTTAGCATTATTTTGTCCCTTCAGCTAGAAAGAATATTTTTTTTGTATTCTAAAGTGTCAATTTTCAGACTAATAGTTTTATTTTTTTAGATGTTTGACGTCCTGAACTGAATCATGCCAATGCAAAGTGTTGCATTTTCGAATGTGGAACTCCGGGTTGTCATGAATTTTCTGTTCCTGTAGAAGAAAACTGCAAAGAACATTTATGAGTATATGATGCAAACATTAAGTGACAAGTGCCCTTCATATTCCACTGGGAAGAAATGGTGTGCCAAAATTCAGTATAGAGACTTTGAGACCGAAGATGCAGCAAGATCTGGGAGACCTTCAACAGTGACAACAACCGAAATTGTTGATCGTGTTCATGACTTGATTTTGTCAGATAGGTGAATGTCGGCTAAAACAATAGCTGAGACACTGGAGATATCCAGGGAACGCATTGGGTTCATAATTCATGAGCCCTTGGATACACAGAAGATGTCAGATAAGTTGGTGCCCAAATGTTTGAAGTCCGATGAGATACGAAAATGAGTGGACACTTCCAAATCGGTTTTGTAGCATTTTGAGCGATCTGGTGATACTTCTTTGCACCGACTTGCCACTGTTGATGAAACGTCGTTACATCAACACGATCCAGAGACGAAACAACAGTCCCTACAGGGGCAGCACTCGGGTTCTCCACGGCCAAAAAAATTCAAGACTCAAAGGTCGGCAACAAAGGTCATGGCAACGCTTTTTTGGGATTCGGAAGGCGTTCTACTGCCTGACTATCTCCCGAAGTGCCAAACAGTAAATGCTGAATACTTTTCCAAATTGCTGTGCAGCTTAAAGGAGGTGTTGAAGGAAAAAGGCGAGGAAAACTGCTGAAAGAGGTTCTCTTTTTGCAGGACAATGCGCCAGCTCAAAAGGCTGGCAAGACAATGAATGCTTTGAGGGAGATGGGGTTTTAGTTTATAGACCACCCACCCTTCTGACCAGACCTTGCTCTATCGGACAATTTCCTGTTCCCAAACCTTAAAAAAGTTTGAAAGGAAAGCATTGTTTGAATGATTCGGAGGTGATATCAACAGAGCAGAGCATTATTTTACTGATCACATTTCAGAATTTTATTTGGAAGGGTTAAAGCAACTCTCAAAAACGCTGTGCCAACTGTGTTGAATTTCGGGGTGAATATGTGGAATAGTCTGTAAGTTTTATGGCTCTGACCTATTTCCTTTTTGGTGAGGCGGAGAACTTATCAGCGTTCCCTCGTATATTTTCTTTTTTTGATGTATAAATTTGCGTAAGTGCTATATGTGATTCCTGCGTTAAATGTTTGTTTCAGAGTTTAATGATCACCATGAACAACTCTAAGAGCTATAACCAGTGGCTCACCTCTAATTTAGGGCAGCTGTTTACAGGAAGTGGAGTGAGACAGTGCTGTAAGGCAAACGTACCATTCATATGTATACTGCTGGCCACCCACAATGCAACATCAAAAAGGAAGCATCCGATTGGTCTGAAATTCGCAGCATGCGTTACCCGCGTGAGGACATGCAAACGATTAGCATTGCAGGGCATATGCAAATCATGTGCGCCCGACAAACCACCATGGGGGCCACACGGACTATTGATGTCTGCGTATTCCGCAAGTCGTACGGGCCTGTAAGCTCAATCGTTTCATCTTCGTATCTGTTGTTATGTGTCCAGTAAATCTGGCTTTGCTATCTCTTGTCCTTGTTTGTGTTGCATTATGGGTGGCTAGCAATGTATTAAGAGTATTAATACGTATGAATGATGCGTTTGCCTTACGGCATTTACTGTAAATTGTGGTTGCGAGGGATCCATTTGAGCGAGTGGCGTCCTGGTTACTAGCTCAAATGGATCTCTCGCAACCACAATTTATTGGAAGCCTTTCTCTGTTTTCTCACCTCCACATGCCAAGTCCAATCACCCTTGGCAACAAAAACTCAGCGCCTTTTACAGTTGCGTATATCGCGCAATACACATATGATCAGATAAAGACAGTTTTGAAAAAGAATTTTATTTCCTTAAACGTGTTGCAGTACAACATAGGCCACAACCCTTCCATTATAGACAAGGCTCTAACGAAATTCCGGAAAACGAAGCCTATCTCCACGTTACCTCCTGTGGCGCGCACACCGAGAGAGAATTTTGCCGTTATTCCATTTTCCCGTGATACTGCTTTCAAAGTTTTAAAAATTCTCAAAACTTTAATTTTAAAGTAATTCTTAAACCCATAAACAAAATGAACGTTTTAGGATCTAAATTCTACGTTGAAGACAAAAACTTGTGAGGAATTTATCAAATTCCTGAAGACAAAAGCTTGTAAGGAATTTATCAAATTCCATGTGAATGTGGCGCTTCCTATATAGGACAGACTCGTAGAGCCTTGCTTTTTCTATTGAAGAAGCACAAGACCTACATTCGGAAATGTGAGCTAAAGAAGTCATCGGTGGCTAAACAATGTCACGAAAAGGACCATTAATTTCTCTTTGAAGAAGCAAAACTTATTGACAAACCAGATTTAACCACCAAACTTGATATTTTGGAAGCTTTCCATATACACTATATTGACAAAAGTCACCGTACACTCCTTCAAAAACAAATGAATGGATCCGCTGTGTTCTTAAAGTGTGCGGCACAACTGCAAACGGTATAAAAACAAGCTTGAAGCTGAGAGCGATCATATCGCACTGTGAAGTTGAGAGAGAATGTGTCGGCGGGAGAGAACTGACTTTGAGAAAGGAAAGATTGTTGAGTGTTATATTAGTGAGCTGCACATAAGAGAAACCGAGAGGCGTTTAAACATACCCAAGTCAACTGTTTTGGATGTACTAAATAAGTGAAAGACACATGGCGTGTCTGAAGCAGAAAAACGTACCGGCAGACCAAAGAAAATCAGTGATAGAGAGCATCGAATCCTCAAGGAGAGTCTTTACAGCTAATCGACGGAGTACTTCACAAGCCCTCAGTGTACAGGTGAGTAAAAATGCTGGAACCTCGGTATGTACATGCACCATTCGTAGAGAACTTCAGTCGTAGTGTAACGTATACTCTATATTCTCTTTCCTTTTGATTTTACTATCTCTGGTTATTTTATTTTACTATGTAAATTATCTTCTTACTGAACGAAATATTATTTTACCCGCTGAATGAGATCTGGCAATGAGTGTAAGTCATGACGTGGTGGTAGCCAGTATAAATAGGCGCGTTCAACGATACCCAGAGAGAGCGTTTGTTATTGAAGGGAGAGCGTTGTTGTTGTAAGGAGAGCGTTTGTTGTTATACTAGAGGAGCGTTGTTGTTGTGAAGGAGAGAGTTTCGTTCTATGTGATTAGTTTGATTCTTCATTATTGTGAAACGAGTTGTGTGTGCGTGCGTTGGATGATCAAGTGTTACATAATAAAAGAGCTTTGTCGTAAGTACGTCTTTCTCAATTCATAGTTTTTGTCAGACCTCAGTCTGGCTGTTAGGTTTATGTTATTAGTTTATTACTATTAACAACCAGCGTTAAGACTTTATTCATTCTGATTACTGCTACAACATTACTACCAGTTATAAGTTTGTTCAATACTATTACTACACTATTAGCAGGAGACTTTATTCATGTTCTTAATTAACTAGTAACAACAACCATTTGAATTCAGTATAATATCCGTGCAAGCTATATTCACGATAATATACTTAGCTGGTAGAAAGAGTTTATCCATTATAATTAGCTATACTTAGCTGGTAAAGCAAATAAAGCTTATTCATTATAATTGGCGCCCGAACTTTTCTCGAACACGAGATCTTGACAATTATTACCCATGTCTTCCTTACCTGAGACAACTTCAATTTTCCACCCTAAGACAAGTTTCGGTATTGATGGGATTAATCTCGACCATCTGCAAGACGCCTGTGGGGCTCACTTTGATATAAGTGATCTACACGTGCCCAGGCATTCTTCACAATTTCGTAATGCACCAGCTTCTTATTACTCTGAGTCGCGGGTCGTACCTGAGGGAGTTCAATCCTCTCCGCGAAGTAGAATGCTTGCGCATTTCGTGCCGCATGCAGGAACAATTCATTTCAATGGTTTGGAGGGGTCCTTAAAGTTCCTCGAAGATCTGGAAGATCATTTTGATCTATATAATATTCCTGAAGACTGCAAAGTCCAAATCGCCGGCACTTGCTTGAGGGATACCGCTAAGACCTGGTATCGGCAGTGGAGAGTGTCGAACCCGGATTCTCATTACGAGAATTTCCGTGCAGAATTTTTGGAGGTCTTTCCTTTTCGGCCTCAGTCGAGCTAGCCTTGCTCAACAGCTTTTTTCTCGTCAGCAAGGTCCCAATGATAGCCCTGTTGCATTTGGAAACGACACGCTTATATAACCTATGGGATCCACATGCCAGTCATGTTGACATGTTGGATACCCTCTTGCAGCAGCTCGACCCATTCTTACAAGATTTTCTTGAGGTTCGACACCCTGCCACAATTCATGAATGCCTTCGCCTCATACGCACGTATGAAGAGCGACATGGCAAACATGGTTCAACTCACCATGCTCGGGAACCCCGCGAGGCTTATTACGAAAACCCTCAGCGGCATAATAGGCATACTAACTTTCAGCGCGAGCATACACAAGTGCACACCCAAGCTTCATATGTTCCGCCACACAGAAGAGTGGCAAACCAACAGCGAGTTTCTGAACAATCTTCGGGATATCGTACAAATGCACAATATGCTCGACCCCGTTCCAATCCTCAGCATTCGGAACGTTTTCATGCTCAGGGCAATGATGATGTTTCTGCCCGTGCTGAGGGCAGAAGTAATAGATATGAAAATGTCAACAGACACGCGGAGTTCCCGCAGCAGGGTTCACGCAGTTTTCCTACTCGTGAAAATTTTCCCGATACCCGGCAGGGTCGAGGTTTCAGACCGCATGATAATCCAACCAGGAATCCTTTAAACTTCCAAAGGAAGTAGACCAAGGGTCGGTCCTGCTTCCTGATACCAAGCATTCTGACCCTAAAACTGTATTAGTGACTGTTCAAACTCCTCAGTTGCCTGATGTCTTCTTGACAATTGAAGATATTATTGTCGAGACAAAGTTCGACACTGGTTCTGAAATATCAGCCCTAAATACGAAGTTTTGCACTGACAATTTTCCTGAAATACTCGTTCAGCTTGCGACGCAGTATTTGCGAGGTGCAAATAACGAAATCTTCAGTATCACAGGAACTGTCACATTATCTCTAGGGCTGGGAAAAGCTCGTTTTACGCATTCTTTCCTGCTTATAGACGAACTACCTGTAAAATGTTTAATGGGCATGGACTTTATTCATACGTTTCAAATAACTTTGAATTTCGCACAACATGTGATTTCCTTTCCGGAACCTGTCGAAATGATTCCTACGGTTCCTGTAGATATAACGAGTTTGTTATTGAGTAACCAATTGAATGAGACTCAACGAAACCAGCTTTCTCTCCTTTTACAGGAAAGCCCTGGTTAATTTTCTGATCAACCTGGTTTCACACAGGTGGTTTATCATGTCATTGACACTGATGGTTCGAAACCAATTGCGACGAAACCTTACCCTTGTGCTCCACATAAAAAACAGGAAATGCAACGTCAAATTTCTGAAATGATTAAGCAGGGCATAATCAGGGAATCAACAAGCGCCTGGGCTGCTCCTGCCTTTTTGGTTCCAAAGAAACAACCTAATGAATTTCGTTTCGTGACAGATTTTTGCAAGCTCAACCAAGTCACAAAAACGATCAATTATCCACTACCTGTCATGTCGCACATTTTAAATGACCTGTCGTCAACCAAATGGATGTCAACCTTGGATTTGGCGAGTGGATATTGGCAGGTGGCAGTACATCCGGACTCTGTCGATAAAACTGGCTTTGTGACTCCTTTTGGGGCTTATGAATACCTGCGTATGCCCTTTGGACTAGCTTCTGCACCTGCTACTTTCCAAAAGCTTATGGATACGGTTCTCAGACCTGTCCTGGGTCCCCATGTGCATGTATATTTGGATGACATCATTATTACATCCGAGACTTTTGACGAGCACCTTTCTCTGCTCAAACAGGTGTTCCAACTCATATACAATGCTGGCTTGACGTTAAAACCTAGTAAATGCCAGATAGCGAGGAACGAGATTGTATATCTGGGGTTGAAAATCACTCCCCACGGCTTATTTACGGATAATGAAAAAATTAGGCCTACTGTTGACTTTCCTCGGCCTAAAACAGCAAAAGAACTATCACGCTTTCTGGGAATGACCGGATGGTATCAGCAGTTCGTCCCCGCTTATGCTACAATCTGTGAGCAATTGTATGCTTTAAAACGTAAATACAAGAAGTTTGTTTGGACACCTGAGGCTAACGCTGCTTTTGAAACATTGAAGTCTGCGTTGACTCAGCCTCCGGTGTTGGCTTTCCCGGATCATACTAAGGAATTTGATATTTATACTGACGCATCCGGAGTTGGTCTTGGTTGCGTTTTGTCACAAGCTGTGGATCCAATAGCTTTTGCGTCTCGTACTTTAGCCAAAGCTGAACGCAATTATTCAGCTACGGAACGTGAATGTCTTGCTGTTGTGTATGCGCTGAATAAATTTCAATGTTATCTTAACGAATTGACAGTTAACATAATTACGGATCATTCTGCCCTTCAGTATTTGAATTCTGCTAAGCACCTATCTCAAAGACTTATGAAGTGGGCTCTGAAGTTACAAGAGAGCAATATCAAAATTTCATATCAGCCAGGTCATAAGAATCAATTACCGGACGCATTGTCTCGCGTTCCGATTAGTGGGGTCCCCACAGAAACTACTCCTGGATGTCAGCCTTTACTTCTAATAGCTGATATAACATCCAGAGAGCAGATAATGGCAGAATTAATAAATGATCCAGATTTTGGGGATATGTATAATTTTTTGCTTGCGGGTTCGCCACAACAAAGTGATCCTTCTCTGGCTGGAAGGTCACAACATTTTGAAGTAATAGAGGGTCTTCTTTACTATACGAAATCTAGGACTACTAGGGCACAGTTTCGCCCATGTATTCCGCGAACCCTTAGAATGGCCCTTTTAAACGAATTTCATTACAAACCTCTTGCAGGCCATTTAGGTATTCGCAAGACCCGTTGTAAATTGCGGGATGTTGCCTATTGGCCTGGCATGTACCAAAGTGTGCTCGCATACGTTCAATCATGTCACTTGTGTCAGATTAATAATTACCGTAATGTAAGACCGGCCGGTTACTTGAAATCTAATTCAAGTTCTCATGTTTTTGATATTATTTCAATAGATTTATTGGGACCTTATCCTTTATCTATTAAAAACAAAGCTCGTTACGTTTTAGTACTAACTGATAATTTTTCTAAATGGGTTGAAGTTTTTCCCATTAAAGCCGCTACGGCAGAAGTTATTTGGAATGTATTAGTTAATGAAGTATTCTCTAGATATGGTGCACCTAATAAAGTAGTTTCGGATAATGGTCCTCAATTTATTTCTGACATTTTTGAAAGAATGTGTGCGAGACTACACATTAAACATAAATTCATTTCCCCATATCATCCCCAGAGTAATCCTGCGGAACGCGTGAACCGCACGCTAGTAAAAATGATTGCTACATTTGTCATGGATCATCATGAAAGATGGGATGACCATTTGGAGCTTTTTTCGTTCGCCCTCCGCTCGTCTGTCCACGAATCTACTAAAATTACTCCTGCAGAACTTTTTCTGGGTCGCAAAATTAAAACCCCTTTTGAAAATTTAACGGGGATTATCGACTAACTAAACCTGCGACCAACTCCGCAATCAGTTCGAATCATGGCAGAAAAAGCTCGTGTTGCAATGCTAGGAGCACAAGCGGCTCAAGCAAGATATTATAATACTAGGCGTAGGGAACCAGATCTTGTCGTTGGAGATCTCACTCTCGTGGAAACGCACTTCCAGTCTTCTGTTTCGCATACTTTAGTGAAGAAATTTGCACCCAGCTACGAAGGTCCATATCGGGTGGCAAATGTCTTTGAAAATAACATTGTTCTTGAAAAACCTGACAATCAATTTCAATACGTACACGTTGATCAGTGGCGCAAGTATCATGAACGAAATATCGATTTCATAATCAATCCTACTCAACCTTCTGTTCCACAGACTCAAGAGTCTATATCTCACGATCAACCTCCAGAAATTTTGGACGAACCAACAAACATTTTTGAAGAATCTCCAGTGATTTTTTCTTCACCCTCCCCTCCTCCAGACGGGTTTCCAAACACGCAACCTGATTCTCCCACGAGACCAAGGCTCGAATCAAGTTCTTCGAATACTAGTATCGTTCCTTTCCCTCCAACCATTGCCAAGACTATTGCTGCGCCGTTTCCTGATAACTCTGCACCAACGCAGGCTCCTACTTCCTTGAATACCTCGTCAGAAAGTATTCCTATAGGCAAAAATAAATATCGCCCTGCACGTCCACTGAATTACAGAAGCGACTCAGAGGCTTCGGACATTTCTGATTTATCAGTTATGAACAATAATTTCAACATTACAAACCGTCCAGAACCACCAAAAGCTGGGCGCAAACGTAATTTGTCTCCCCAATCTGCTTCGCCGCAACAGCGACGAAGGCAGAAATCCTTGCATCCGCCCGGGTTTCGCCCCTGGAACCTACGCTCAGGGCAAACAGGGCCGATGCCTGCTGCTGCTCTCATGCCACGAGGGCGTAAGCGAAAGCAAACGATGTGGCCGGAGCCACGTCCGTCCAAAAGAATACTGGAAGGACACCACGGGCCCCAGCACAAAGGGACTCCATATCAAAAGCCTGGGGAGCCCGTTCCTATCAGCCGCAGGGATTTCCGGACCGCCAGACTTCGGCCGTTCCTGATCGACGGACTTCAGCCATTCCTGACCGTTCCTCTCAGCCGCAGGGATTTCCGGACAGCCAGACTTCAGCCGTTCCTGACCGTTCTTCTCAGCCGCAGGGATTTCCGGACCCACAGACTTCAGCCGTTCCGGACCGACGGATTTCCGCCATTCCTGACCGTTCCCGTCAGCCGCCGGGATTTCTTGACCGACAGCAGACCGATGTTCCAGATCCATTAAAGTCCTTGAAAAGATCTAAGCCACCTGAATTTACCAGTCCAACTAGGCCTGGAAAACGTTATCGTACTAGAGTTTTTTATGCGTCCTCGAGATAAGTAAGTTCTCGTGGACAGGTTCTTTTCTCAGTTTGTTGTTTTTCCTGCACGACCAGTTGGCGTGTCAGAATTTCTTTGGATTCACTATGGGGCACTGGTTTTATGGCAGATGGGATATTGGGATACACAATATTACGCTTACTGGTTCTGGTATGGCCCATGATATTCACTGTGCAGAAGTAGCAGTTGTCACTGTGACTTTTTGGCTCACGCCAAAGCATAGGTGCACCGAACGGCATTGATGCCCTTTTTCCACTTTTCCAGTTGCTCAACCCATCCACACATGCACGGCACACATTGTGAGGAGACCAAACTTTGTCCTGATCTGCTAGTTTAATGCCGAAGTATTGAAAATAAACATTTTTCACGAAAGGCGTAATATTTTGCCTCTGTTTTTTTCCTGTCGTGTAACAGCCACATATGTAGCAAAATATGTCTGGATGATTTACGCAACCACTTGAAGCCATTACATACGCCACAAAGAAACAACCGAACGGGACCAGTCCCTACTTTGCACTGACTAGTGTAAAACGATCTGCCCCGAATGGCGCCACATGTGACCAATAGAAAGAACGGATCAGTGGCGTGAGGTATGAGTCATACTGCCGTGCTAAGATAACATTCTCTCATGATCCGCCTTTGTGAGGGGCGCAAATCGTGACATCATACAGATAAAACAGTTGAATTTCCATTATCAGCTATATATTTATGTTTATCTATTCTTTAAACAATCATTCCGCCCCTCCAGAGAACATTTTCACACGTTACAAACGTTGCCATATAACAATGTCAATAAAATATAACGTTTTTCTTAATTTTCACATTTCCGTCATTCGTGAAAAAACTGGACGTGATACGAAATTTTGAAGGCCATTTTCGGAATCTGCGCAAGAAATCCATTCAGATACACCTATTCATTTCAAAACAACAAAACCTTGCATATTAGTGTAATCAATGCGTTGCATAATTTTACTAACTTGCTTTTCTTTCCCTTTTTAATTTTTTTTTTCAAAGATTAATTGACTGCGGTGAGTGTCTAAGGTTACAGCGATCAACCCGTTTCAATTTAGGCCACCATTTTCCGCGAAAGGGAACAACCAGCACCATCCATAATTCATTCTGGACTCGACTCCAGGGTCGAGCTCGCAATATTTACCAGAAATCTTTGTTCTAGCTATTTGGTTGCCGCGGAGGATCGGGAATTGTATTTTATACCACGGCCTAAAAGCCAATCTCCGTAATTAATCAATTCGAATCACTGCATCGGCTTTCCCATGCGTAAGTGGAAAGCAATAGGATATTTGCTCTTATGTACATTAAAGTTGGCTAAATGTTTGAGCTTCGTGGTGGCCACACGTTTCGTCACCCAGGTGTAGAACAGTGCATAAGCATTGAAATGAGACGCAATTAGATGTCAGTACCTTGTTAGAGCATGCGCAGAAGCACATCCCTTTAATCCATCGGGAAAATTGTGTTCTTACAGCTGGATTATGCACACACCGATGTTTCGGTCGTCGTCTGTTACATAACTCCATGTCATTGTCCCCAAGATAGTCACATCCATTTATCTGGTTTACTTCGCCGGATATGTTGAGCAGCTTTTCAGCGATAAGGCTTCCGTACATTCAGACTACCACGTGATTGATTAGGAACCATGAATCACCGGGTTCGAGGGTAATTAAACTTTATGAAATGGATGCCTGCTAAAGTTGGATGCAAAGATCAAAATTTTAATTGCTATTAACATACTGCTAAGACATAATTTCTGGAAAAACAATGCACCTAAGTTCTTTTCTTTCCCTAAGTTTCGAAAATTTATTCAACCGAATGACAGCGAGTGTTTTCTTCTTCGTTTAAAAACGAGTTAATCGTGGGGTATTCATCCTACGCTATTACGCCAAGAACAATCATCAATAAATTTTTGAGCTTAAAAATAAATTCTTGGGGAGGGGGGGGGGGAGGGAATCCCAAATCAGGACGAGAATTTTCGTCTTTGAATCGACTACAAAAACACACGAAAATCATTAACTCCTTCGTGAAAAAAAAATCTGATAAGTGCCGGGCGAAATTGCTGCTGAAGCATGGTCCACAAAACGTATTTGGTCGTGAACAAATTTTAACAAATACTAGCCCATACATAACCTGTACCATGCACGGTTTAAAAATCTGTGCCTGAATTTTTTCATTATAAAATGCATAACTATAATAAACTGTTGAATTATTAATATTCAGTATATAAGATGGGTCACCAACAACGAAATTTTCGTAATATTCCCTTTATTTTTAATTTTGTCAACGACTCGTATACGAATTTCACGATGACGTTCCTCATTATTATATAAACAGTGAGAAACAACATGAAACAAACAATTGCCGTCATCGATAATAGGAATAACATGGCGTTCCATTTCAAACCAAAACAACTCTCTACTAAGAGTAAACTTACACGCATTCGCATAGAAAGCAAAGTCCAAGGCGCCGCTGTTCCGTTTGACTTTGAACTTCGATTACAACTACGCAATTGATCGCTGAAAACAATGAGAAACAGCAAGAAATAAACAGTTGCCGGCATCGAGAATAGGAATAACATGGCGTTCTATGACAAACCAAAACAGTTCTTTACTAAGAGTAAGCTTAAACGCATTCACATAAAAAGCAAAGTCCAAAGTGACGCTGTTCCGTTTGACTTTGAACTTCGATTACAACTACATACTTGATAGTGAAAGACTTAGTTCCATGTCCGACCAACGCAGAAAGACAGATGGCGCTGCAAGTACTGAAGCGAGAACAAAAGCTAGAATAAGGAACGGCGGATTGTAGAAATAACATGCCATGGTAAAAAAAAAAATATGACAATAAATATTAGCGATGGAAAATCTGTGGGTCAGTAGCTTTCGCTTAAAAAAATCATGAAAATCGCTCCGCCGCCCCGGTGGCGCAGTGGTCTAAGGCGTTGGCCTCTGATCATTCGTCCGTAAGGGGTCCGGGTTCGAATCCCGGTCAGGCATGGATGTTGTGTTTGTCTTACGGCACTGGCTCTCTCCCTTCCCTGGAGCCAGTGACCCTAAATTAGGGACGGGCGACTGCTTATAGCCCATTGAGTTGCTCACGGTGGTCGTTAAACCTCCAATCAAAAAAAAAAAAAAAAAAATCGCTCCAGTGGATGGCTCTGGCGGATTGTAGAAAGAAACGGCCTTGCGTTCCAATTATATAGATTTAAAGGTAAAATAATTTTTTAAATCCGTTCGTTTACTCTAAAAACACCATTTCCAACTATAACACTATAATCTCTCTGGAGGTTGAAATTTATGTGACGTACCACTGAGGTAACACAAGAATCAAAACGGCAAGCTGCCGCTATAAGCCAAGGTTGGTTCAGTTCAGTCGGGAGAATAACCGACTGCGGAGCTGGAAGACGTGAATTCGAATGCACCACCGGCAAAAAAAGATTTTACGTTATATTAGCGCCCGAACGTAAAAATCAGTCTCCTCGTCGTGAAGTTCAAGAAAATAGGGTGATTGTTCCTCCACACACCGTCTAGAGTTAATGAAAAAAATTCCTTCTTCAGCGTTTCGAGAAATGTGTGATTCTTCTTCCACACGTCGTTTGAAAATTATCAGAATTTCTTCTTCTACATCATGGTTTGCCGGCCGACCCGCAAACCTACAATTTCATGTCAGCCCTTTCTCAAGGGATGGATATATGTGACGTACCACTAATGTGACGCAAGAGTGAAAACGGCAAGTTGCATTGATAAATTAAGATCGGTGTAGTTCAGTTGGTTAAATGTTTCCGGATTGGCAGGACGCGGTTTTTTTTTTTTTTTTTTTTGGTTGGAGGTTTAACGACCACCGTGAGCAACTCAATGGGCTATAAGCAGTCGCCCGTCCCTAATTTAGGGTCAATGGTTCCAGGGAAGGGAAATAGCCAGTGCCGTAAGACAAACACAACATCCATGCCTCACCGGGATTCGAACCCGGACCCCGTTCGGACGAATAATCAGAGGCCATCGCTTAGACCACTGCGCCACCGGGGCGGCGGACGCGGTTTTGAAAACCACCACCGGTAAGAAAAGGTCTTACGTTACATGTGTACAAATGTTACATAGCAATTTTCCTAGCTGCCCCGGTGGCGCAGTGGTCTAAGCGATGGCCTCTGATCATTCGTTCGAAAGGGGTCCGGGTTCGAGTCCCGGTGAGGCATGGATGTTGTGTTTGTCTTACGGCACTGGCTCTCTCCCTTCCCTGGAACCAGTGACCCTAAATTAGGGACGGGCGACTGCTTATAGCCCATTGAGATGCTCACGGTGGTCGTTAAACCTCCAATCAATCAATCAAATTAAAATTTTCCTACGTAGTAAATTTTTATATTTATTTTAACAGTGATCGCCTCTCCATAGTGGTCCTTCTATTTCCATCTTGAACAACTATATCCATTACTTTGAACCATGAACCAGTACGGGAAAATTGTTGTTTCCTTTAGGATAAATGTGAGTGGGACTGTGGCAGTGTTGCAAACGTACTGACTTATCAGTAGATCTACTCATTTTGACCCCTGTCTAATGATTTTTAATTCCCGTCTACTGGTAAATTTTTGTAATCTGCTGATTTTCCTCTGTTTTAATACCACCTACATGTTCAGGAACATGATGTCTAAGAATGCATTATTTGAAAACGAAAACGTTAATGCTACCTAAGAATGTCTATGAATGTAATTCTTAAACATTCTTAGAATTATGCATGTAATTCTTAAAATGCTATTGAATTTTAAGAATTATGTACCTAATTCTTAGAATTCAATAGAATTATGTATGAATTGAATTATGTATGAACGTGAGAGTTATCATGTTCAATATAATAATTGAACAGATAGATATGTTTTAGTTATCTATCTGCTATTCTCTAAAAAATATAATTCTTAGAGAATGTAATTCTACATCCTCTAGGAATTCATCCTACATTCTGTCTAAGAATTTAGGATGAATGCAATCCATCCAACATTGTTAGACAGAATGTAGGATTGATTACATTCTGTCTAAGAAAGTAATCCATCCTTGCAGACTATGTAAACGTTAATGCTGTCTAAGAAAGCATTCTTTCAAAATGCTATCTAACATGCTGTCTAAGAATGTCTGAATTCTTTTAGCACTCACCGTCTACTGATCCAATCGATAAAACTCACCTCAGAACTGGCTGAGGAGAAAAATCTTGCGAAGAATAAAGTTATTTCAGCACCCGCTACCAGTTATTATTTTGTTTTTTAAATCATACTGGCTGTCAAGAAATATTTTGTTATTCTACGTGGGAGGACCGAAAAGTACCCAGCAATTTGATTCTCTTTGCAGTTTGCAAGTAGCAAGTTGCAGTTTAGCAAACAATGAGTTTGAATATCACGCTACAGACCAGTTTGGCTGAATCAGATGTCATCATGGTGTAAGACGGTGTGAACGACGGCACAAAGATGCCGCGTTTGTTAGCGTCGTCTACGAATGAAGATTAACGCAGTGTAGTCCGATATTTATGGACTATACGGAAAACTCCGATGGAAATTCACAAAGAAGTTATTAAAGTGCATGGCAGTGATTGCCTGGACCGCAGCAACACCTCCAGATGATGCAGTGTCTTTGCAGAGGGTCGAGACAACCTTACCGATTCGATACGTTCAAGTCGACCTGTAACCGTGTCATCACCTGCTACTATGAAAGGCATTGTATAGGAAATTCTAAATGACCGGCGGATTCATCTGCCCACATTGCCACAGAAGTTCAACATTTCTTACTGTATAGCGTACGATATTGTGCATGACAAATTACAATTTCGCAAGGCTAGTGAGCAGTGGGTGTGCAAGAACTTAAGACCAGAAGTGACAGAGAATGATGTAATCCTTGGACAACTTAATGCGTTACGCAGAAGTAGGACATGAATTTCTAGAAAGTGTTGTAACGGGCGATGAGTCCTGGGCGTACCTCTACACTCCCGAAACGGAAAATGCCAGTATGGTGTGGAAACATTCCAATTCTCAGCCACTAAAAAAATCAGAGTAACCTAATCTGCACAAAACGTCTTCATTTTGGTGTTCTGGGACATGCATGACGTTCTCCTGGTGGGCGTCATCCAGCTGGGACCATTGTGAATGCCAAAACCTACGCTAACACACTGACAAAGTTGCGTCCTCATCTTCGTGACAAAAGACCCAACAGAGACGCTGCAAGTGTCAGACTGCTTAGTGACAACGCTCACCCACCTGTTTCACAACACGTTGGTGACAACGCTCACCCAACTGTTGCACAACACGTTGGTGACAATGCTCACCCACCTGTTGCACAACACGTTCGTGACAACGCTCACCCACCTGTTGCTCAACACGTTCGTGACGACGCTAACCCACCTGTTGCACAGCACGTTCGTGACAACGCTCACCCACCTGTTGCACAACACGTTCGTGACAACGCTCACAAACCTGTTGCACAACACGTTCGTGACAACGCTCACCCAACTGTTGCATAACACGTCCGTGACAACGCTCACCCACCTATTGCACAACACGTTCGTGACAACGCTCACCCACCTGTTGCACAACACGTTCGTGACAATACTCATCCACCTGTTGCTCAACACGTTCGTGACAACGCTCCCCCACATGTTGCACAACACGTTCGTGACAACACTCACCCACCTGTTGCTCAACACGTTCGTGACAAAATTGTGCAATCTGGCTGGGAGGTGCTCCATCACCCACCGTACAGTCCGGACCTGACTCTTTCGGACTTTCATCTATCATGGTTCCTTGAAAAGATTCCTGGGTGGACAACGCTTTGATTCGGCTGACGAAGTCCAATCGGTTATCCGCCGGTGGCTAACGCCCGGGAAACGGACTTTTATGAACAAGGTATACTAAAACTTGTTCCACGCTAGGATAAATGTCTCGAGCATCTTGGATCTTATGTTGAAAAATAGCTAAGAAATGTAGCTTCACTGTGTGTGTGTATGTGTTTGCCAATCTGTTAAACGGTCGCAAAAAATAGTGTGCTTTACTTGTCGATCCATCCTCGTAAATAACAAACTTTTCTATTGTAAAAAAATTCTCCTAGTTTTATAAAAAAATTGCATATCAGGAAATAATAAGTAATAAGATACTTGTGTACATGATTAATCTTTTAATACGTCACCCCGGTGGCGCATTGGTCTAAGCGGTGGCTTCTGATCACTCGTGCAAGTTGGGTCCGGGTTCAAATTCCCCGGTGAGTCATGGATGTTGTGTTTGCCTTACGGCACTGGCTCTCTCCCTTCCCTGGAACAGCCTTAAATTAGGGACGGGCGACTGTTTATAGCCTATTGCGTTGTTCATGGTGGTCGTTAAGCCTCCAATAAAAATATTTTAATATAGCACTCATTTCACGTAGTTTGGGAGCATCTGGGTATAGTGTAATAAGAAGTGTAAGTATAGCATACCGCTTTTTTGTAGGAAGGCAGCATGTGTGACTCATCCAGCTTTGTCTACATTAGAAGGCAAATGCCATGATTATTTTAACATAGCTGGTCATCAGTAATGTTATATGAAAAGCTCCTCCGGATTTATTGGTTTGAATTTTCATTCCGCTGTTTAGTAGTAGTTTGGGGAGTACTGATAATGTTTGACATACCAGTAGATTTAAGTGTTCCTTCGTATTAAGATTATATCCAATACTACATTACATTTGTGACACGGTGCATATTTCTAGCAAAAAAAATATGATTTACTGATTTTTTGAGCTGTCGTCTATACTGGTTTCACGAAAAAGTCTCTGCCAACGCCAGTATGGCATGAACTTTGGAATATCACTGCGGGAGAATCGCGTTATGCTCTGTGTCAGTCTATGCATTGTGAGTGGAAATGATTGACCATCACAATGGGTACTGCAGTCTCCTTCAATATTACAAAGGAGGGCAGGGCATAACAGTGAACCTGCGTTCAATGTACGATGGTCTACGTCTGACTGTAGTTAGCTTTAGTTGAATAAATTTATAAGAGTGTGTCTCGTTATCTAATTTCAGAGAAAACGCCCAGTATGTTGGTTAAAGAAAACTTTTCCTTTTTAAAGAAATAACGTTTCAGCCATAAATGAAACTCAAATGAAGTTAACGACTACCATTCATAGGTAACGAAATAATCAGTCTTTATTTCCGAAAAATTCAATGGCGCCCCAGTGGCCTAAGCGCTGTCTTATAACCATTGGTTCCAGAATGGTCCGAGTTCAAATATCGGTAAGATACGTGTGCCGTGTTCGTCTTACCGCACTTGCTCTCTTCCTTCCCTGGAACAAGGGACCCTAATTTAGGGACAGGCGACTGCTTATAGCCCACTGAGTTGCTCACTACGGTCGTTAAATCAAGAATAAAAAACATCTAGACAACAAAATACGCAAAAGGTGGGATGGCTCTGGTGTGATCTACCGGGAAATACACTGAAGAGCAATTGAATTGGAGATACCTGTCTAGTAATGTGTGGCACCACCTTTCGCCCTGATGACGGCGGCAATTCGTCTCGGCATGGTCTCGACAAAACACCGGAAGCATTAGGAAGCCATACGGATCCACGACCCCAGAATAAGCTCCCACAGTTCACGAAGGTTTGATGGAGGGGGATCAGAGCCTCGAACATCTCTCTCGATGGCATCGAAGATGTGCTCGTTGGGATTGAGGTCAGGTGACCTAGCTGGCCAAGGAAGCGAGGTTACGTAGGTGGAGTGTTCATCCAACCATTCGGATACAATTCGGGAGCGATGGCAAGGTGCATTGTCTTGTTGCAGGATCCCCAATGGAATGTCGAAGACGCACAAACGGGAGCAAATGGTCGTCCAGGATATCCCGGTAACATTGACCTGTGACGGACGATGTCGCACGTAACAGGAGTCCCATTTCGGTCCACGTAAACAGTCTCCAGACGAGAATGCTACACCCACCAGTACCCTGCTGGCAAGAAGGATTCATCGCATCATGTGGTTTGCGCAGTATTCATATCCTGCCATCCGCATGTACCAACGTGAATCTCTACTCATCAGTCCAGGCAACATTTCCCCACATGTCTAGGGTCCAGTGGCGATGTTCCCGCGCCCATGCTAATCTTTGTACCCTGTAATGTGCGGTCAGCAGCGGTACTCTCGTGGGACGATGGCTTCTGTACCCTATAGCGAGGAGATGGCTATGGATGGTGTAGCTGCTTACACGTTTTTGTCCACCAGCGTTAAATTTCCGAGTGATTTCTTGCACTGTGGGCCGTCTATCCGCTGTTATAATGCGAGCTAGCCGACGATGACCCTGCTCATCTACACGCTGTTGTCCGCGGTAGTTGGCCCTTGCAGGGATGGTTTTACCGGATTCGATGTACTCACGGTACGCCCGTGACACAGTAGTTCGTGCAAATCCTAGTGCCTGCACGACTTCTGAGATGGAGTGAGCCATTCGTCGTGCCCCGACAACTTGTCCACGATCAAATGCGAATCGCTGCATACGTCGTGTCGTTTCCGTTTACAGGGCAGCCCACAGCGTTACATTTGCATAACGCCATCTGTCTCTAATTCAATTGCTCTTCAGTGCATATCATTGTCGCACCGGATCAGTCCGCTCTGGTACAGGGAAGCAAGACATATTTTTTTTTTTTTGTACAAAGAGAGAAATGCTGCTATTGCATATTTTTTCTTATTAGAATCGCGTTCTTCTTCATACAAAAAATATGTTGAGTTTATATAAACACTTTCTTCCGCCTAAGCCATTTTCATATTTATCTGATCCGGGAATTTCCCTCTTTTTATTTTCTGTTTAAGAACTTGATGCCCATCACGAACAACTTATTGGACTAAAAAAAGGTTCCCGATCCTAACTTAGAGCTACTGCTCCCAAAGAAGGAAAATCGCCATTTGACAACCCGTTCATGCCTCAGAGGATAATATAGCCCGGGCCTAACTGGGGCAAACGGTCAGGGGCCA
Organism: Macrothele yani; assembly: GCA_039090855.1. Classification (NCBI taxonomy): domain Eukaryota; kingdom Metazoa; phylum Arthropoda; class Arachnida; order Araneae; family Macrothelidae; genus Macrothele; species Macrothele yani. The sequence continues at coordinate 100,575,483 of CM077011.1, forward strand.
GTGCCTTAGATAACTAGGTCGCCGGGGAGGCTTATGCTTGTTTCAATAGTTATTTTGGAAAAAAATAAGGTGCTTATAATATAACTCTGTCCGTCCGACTGTGAGCAGCATATCACTACACTTATTTGTCCAATTTGAATATTTTCTACTTTGGGAAAGCCAAAATTAGAACAGTTACTTATACTTTAAAAAAAAAATTCCGACAAACGGCTTGCCCACCAGGTGGCGCAAATGCAGAATCTGTTGATTTAAAAAAAATCATTTTATTTCATGCCGTTGCTTCCAAACGTCCATAACGTTCATTGAATAACGTTTACTTCGAAGATCATTTTGCATCAAATTTTTCTTTTTTTCCCACTTGGGGGGCCGCGCGTGTGTGTGTTTGAGGATTTAGCTCCTACAGTGAGCGAGTCCGTCTCGAATTTAGGGTTCTTGTTACAGGAAGGGTAAAGCCAGTACCTTATGACAAACACACCATCTATGCCTCATCATCCGGGTTTTGGTCCCGGCCCATATCGGACGAATGATTGGAAGCCAGAGCTTCGTTCTACTCAGCCACTGTGAAAGCTACAGAATAGGAGATGCAAGCACATATTTCTGTTTTCAATTTACGAGTACTTACAGTCACATCTAAGCTTCTACAAATGTCATTACAAAAATTCGTTCTTTGGTGAGATACTATTCGATCCGTGATATACAAACGTATTTCATATCGGACGTTAGAGAAAGGCTCTAAAATATTTCCTAAGGAACACTTCTTTCTGACAAAAACGACCACAAACAACAGAACCAGGTGAAAAACAAGGTGTTCAAATGAAATAGCTAAAGAAGCTCTGGAGAGAGCGTGGTCACTCTTTACAGCAGTGAAGGACTCACGGCAAGATTTCATGCTGTTGAAGACGGTGTCTAGTAGCTCAGTAGGTTAAAACGACCATCGTTTGTGGACAGCTTATCTATGTATATCAAAGTCTTGTGGAAGAGGATTGAAGGCAGCAACAGATCTGATAGAACATACTAGACATGATCGGTAAGATTAAGGTTGGAAGACGTGGCCGGCCAATCCATACGGAGAATGGTCACCTCTTGAATATATTGTTCTATAAGCTTCGCTCTGTGGGGACGACCGTTATCATCTTGTTAAAGAAATAGATCTCCTATGTCATCTGCATAACGGCGAACATAGGCATCCAAAACATTCCCCCTACAGCGTTAAGCATTCATGGTTCCTTTTTGAAGCACATAGTGGTCTATGCGTAAACCTAACCAGATGCCACTCCAAATCAACCCTTATCATTAACATTACGGAGCATAGTGGGATGTTAACGTATTTCTATTCTTCTCAAGATGAGAGCACTTCTGGAATCTCACTGAAAAGCAAATCTGGACTCATCTGTAAAGAGTACGGAAATCCATTGGCATCAGAACTGGTGTGAAAATGGTCAAATAATGACCCTGAGGGAAAACATAACTAGTGTAAAAATGATCAAATAACGACCATGAAGGAAAACTGCACACGACGGCGAAAAGTTGATGTAAGAAGTGAGAGGCGGGTTTCACTGCTGTTACAAGTCAACAGACGGAGTACTGTTCAACGATTAACTATCCAATACGATAGAGGTCAACATGAAACAGTATCAGCTATGATCATATGTCGAAAAGTTCGCACTTAATGGCTATATCACAGACGACCCCGACAACATTCTCACCCTATCCACGGTTCATCGGGGCAAAAGACTCGTCTGGTGCACAGATCATGCATGCTGGACGTTGGATAACTGGAAAAGAGTGTGCCTGTTTGACGAGTCGCGATTTTACTGCACTCCGTGTATGGTCGTGTACGTATTTGGCGCAAAAACATGATTCACTTGCTCCATTCTGCTTTGCCTCCAGAGTGCAAGCCAGTAAAGGCTTGTATGTTGTGGGACGTGTTTACTTTGCAGGAACTTAAATCCATTGTGCATGTGGAACAACGTGTAACTAGTACCTACTATCGTGAATTGCTTGCCAACTCTGTTCACCTAGCAATGTTGCACTTTTTCGCCAATGGCGACGGTGTCATCCAAGATGAGGATACGACGAGCCACAGGTCCAATGTTGTGCAGGAATGTTTTGAGGCACACAGACTTCCAGCATATCGATTGGCCTCCGAACTCCCCCGATATCAATCTTATAAAGCACTTGTGGGACACTACGGGATGGCATATCAGACGTCTGGATACACCAATTAACTTTATACCTGCTTTGAAGGTAGCATTGCACATAGCTTAGTTGGCCCTACTTCCCAACTGCTTCTGGCATCTTATTGCATTGATGGCATGTCAGATAGTTGTATTGAGGGCGTAGGTCCCTCTAACTCTGGACCTTTGAAGTAGGGGGTCATAATTCAGTGATCACTCAGCGTCTATTCGTTTATTCGTTTTCCTTGATAATTCATCTCCTAAATGCTAGAATGGAAACATTCTTTGACAAAAAAACAAAACAAAGCAAAAAACAAATTACCTGTCAACTGATTTTTCCATCACAGTTCTCTTCCTACTTCATTTCTAAAGATTGAACTTGAAAAACATTCCCTTCGCAACACTGGGATAACGATTATCTATATGCTTTCAAATTTTTCAGACCCCCAAAATTTCCGTAAGGTAGAGTCAGTGCATATTTACGTTTGGGAAACCTGAAACCAGAAAGCAAAATGAAGTCTTAGAAATGTTCAGTTCTTAGAAACGTATGAAGTATGTGTATAATTCTTAAAACACCTTAACTTTGAAGCAATCTAATAAATTGTAAACATTTTATCAAAGGACATGCTCATGAGATTAGGAACTTTGATTGCACTACTCTTGCGAGTATGTGATAACACATGCTATTAACCACGAGATAAAATATTAAACTAATTTATACTATACCGTGCAAATTAATTGGGACAAGAATTGTAATGTGATCGGCAGTTGATGTCGGAAACCCACGCAAACAGGTTTTATCACCTGTGAGGTGGTGTGACTGTTAGAACGTGATAGTAAGAATGTGGTTTGACCGGTTTTAAACAGGAAATAGGCACTTCAGCTTCAGTTGTGAGCTTTCGTGTGTGACAGGTGGATGTTAGGTTTTGCTCTCTGTGAGTACGAGCTGCTTTCGTGTATTGAAAAATGGATATTTCCCCAAGGAAGCGTACAAAAATAATTGCTCTGAAAGATCACACTTCTATGACAGTGAGAGATATCGCTTCTGCAGTTGGTGTAGGCAAATCAAGTGTATCAAGACTGCTTACGCGATACAATCCATCTGGATCATCGTCTACAAAAAGAAGAGGTAAATGTGGAAGAAAACGAAAAACAACTCCACGAACCAATAAATATCTAATCAGAAATTGTCAAATGAACCCAAAAAAAGCACAAGCACCGACTTTCAAAGAAATTTATTGGCCAGTGGTTGTGATGTTAGTGATTCAACTGGACGCCGTAGGCTTCTGGAAGTTGGCCGGAAGGCAAGAAGATCAACGAAAAACAATATTTGAATGCGAAAATGAAGATAAAACGTTTAGCATCGGCCAAAAAATATAAATCATGGACTGCTGACGACTGGAAAAAGGTAATTTTCAATGATGAAACTCATTTATTTGAGCAGGGTTACCAAGCAAATGTCGTTAGACGAAGCAACTGTGAACCCTTGAGACCTGAGCATGTCAAACAAATTGTAAAACACCCTCTGAAACAGATGTTTAGGGTTTTTTTCACATCAAATGGCACTGGAAGCTTAGTTCCTGTTTAAGGTATGATGGATTCAGCCAAGTACGTAGAAATATTACAACGTAGGATTGTCCCATTCTTGCAAACCTTTGACGGGACATTTCAACATGACTTGGCCCCATGTCACAATTCGAAATTGGTCAAGAATTTCATGCTCGAAAATCAAATTAGTTTGCTTGATTGGCCTGGAAATTCACCAGATTTAAATCCCATAGAAAACGTGTGGAACATTTTGAAAAGACGTTTAGGTAAAATGGACTGTACAACCAAAGAACGCATGATAACGAATGCTATAAAAGTGTGGTTCCACGATTATGAAGTCAAAAATATGTGCACTCAATTAGTGGAGTCAATGCCAAAACAATTTCAAGAGGTCATTTCTGCTAAAGGAGGACATACTTCATACTAACACAGGTATTTATCAGTGTATATCAAGGCATAGAATGATATAAAGGCATAGTTGTAGAAAAAAAAGTGATTTTCTACTTTGTCCCAATTAATTTGCACAGTATAGTAAATATAACAATATTGATAAGACACATTTATTAAAATTAAGCGATTTTTACAAAAATCTGATTTTTCGCGAGTTTCTTATTTCTCACGTGAACTCATGATTTCGTCTGTGAATTTAGCTACTATAACCGAAAAGTGAGAAAAATGGGCTTTTTTCTTTCCTCAGTCTAAGGTTATAGCGGCTTTAATTACAGACGAAATCTCATACTGCTTTATTTCATCACAACGCTGAAGAAATTTGGTCAAACAATGCCTCACACATGTTTGTTCTGTAAACATGCACCATTTGAAAGCTCTCTGAGCCTTCTTCATGTACTAAATACCCAAGACCTCACGTTCTGGAAATTCACGAGAAAGTGTGCGAATCGATAACTCTTGAGTTTCTTACAGAACTGCCTATATTCCAAGAAGTAACAAGAAAAACGTTCACTCTAGGTTTTCTGCATTTGGAACAACTGTGAGTTACCACAGACCATAGTGGTTCAATCAAGAAAATTGTGACGTAGAACTGCGTCTTCTCTGCACTGGGTAGGTGGTAACATCGGGAGCATGGATGCAACAGAAACATGTCGCACTGTTAATGCTTATATATTCGAAACTAATAATCGTAAAGTAATAAATAATAGAGAGCTAATAGAGTTCCATTTGTAACAAAATAAGGTTTAACCCTCCATCCCTTAACCCTTCGATACAGTAGCGTTAGAAAATTAAGCTAAATTTCGGGTAATTTTGTTTCGCCGCACGACATTTTAAGGCTGATAACTAGTGAATAGAAAACGACAGCGATAAAACCTCAGCTCCGAATTCCGTAGCTGCCGGTGAGAGCTAACGAACCGAAATAAAGCGGATTTAAAATTTCCTTATTTTTCAGATAAAAAAGACAAAAATTTAGAAATGCCACGAAAAGCAAATTAAAGTTACTATAAGAACTGACAAAATTTAAAGAAACAGCTAGACGAGAACGAGAAGAATCCGAAAAGACTTGCTAAGTCATCAACCGAAAGGTCATGGGACTGTACAGAGGATCAAAAGTCCGCGCTCGATGATGCATTTCACCCGAATTCGACTCTAGAGTCGTAAACTTCCACAGGATCAAAAGTCCGCGCTCGATGATGCATTTCACCCGAGTTCGACTCTAGAGTCGTAAACTTCCACAGGATCAAAAGTCCGCGCTCGATGATGCATTTCACCCGAGTTCGACTCTAGAGTCGTAAACTTCCACATGATCAAAAGTCCACGCTCGATGATGCATTTCACCCGAGTTCGACTCTAGAGTCGTAAACTTCCACAGGATCAAAAGTCCGCGCTCGATGATGCATTTCACCCGAGTTCGACTCTAGAGTCGTAAACTTCCACAGGATCAAAAGTCCGCGCTCGATGATGCATTTCACCCGAGTTCGACTCTAGAGTCGTAAACTTCCACAGGATCAAAAGTCCGCGCTCGATGATGCATTTCACCCGAGTTCGACTCTAGAGTCGTAAACTTCCACAGGATCAAAAGTCCGCGCTCGATGATGCATTTCACCCGAGTTCGACTCTAGAGTCGTAAACTTCCACATGATCAAAAGTCCACGCTCGATGATGCATTTCACCCGAGTTCGACTCTAGAGTCGTAAACTTCCACAGGATCAAAAGTCCGCGCTCGATGACGCATTTCACCCGAGTTCGACTCTAGAGTCGTAAACTTCCACAGGATCAAAAGTCCGCGCTCGATGATGCATTTCACCCGAGTTCGACTCTAGAGTCGTAAACTTCCACAGGATCAAAAGTCCGCGCTCGATGATGCATTTCACCCGAGTTCGACTCTAGAGTCGTAAACTTCCACAGGATCAAAAGTCCGCGCTCGATGATGCATTTCACCCGAGTTCGACTCTAGAGTCGTAAACTTCCGCAGGATCAAAAGTCCGCGCTCGATGATGCATTTCACCCGAGTTCGACTCTAGAGTCGTAAACTTTCACTTCAATTGCACAAATTGAACCTGAACAGCAAGAGCAGATAGAGATTGATGTCATCGATCCAAATTTTCAAATTTTCACACCGAACATGCAATACCAATGTACATCACCAGTGTTTACAACTTCGTGGGATAGTGAATTTATTACGTCTCAAACCATTACACCGCAGATGCATTCTGAATCTAGACCAAGAACAAGATCATCAACAACAGCAAGAAGAGTACATTAGGCAAGAGACGTATCGCCAAATTAATGACAAGACAAATATTGTCTCTGAAAACGTTTGAAAAATTGTCTCTGAAAACGTTGAAAATTAAAATATCGACTAAACACGATGAAACACATATGTAACACACATACACTACATATAATTGCGCTTTACTGATAAAACACACACCACATGGAGTCTACCCTTGTGGCATATTTGAACCCATTAATTTCCAATCCCATCTATTCTGTTTCTAATTCATTTCATGCCTTGACCAGGATCCGACCATTTCTTCAACCTGCGTCTAAGTTTTTGATGGCGTCGCTCGACGTAGAATCGTTATTTCCCAGCATTCCTGTCACGTTTTTTCACGGAATTATTGAGTCCAAGTTGTTAGCAGCTGACGTTCCTCCAATGGAGGTTCAGGCTGTGCTTACAGCGTTGCGCCTTGTTCAGGCTGTGCTTACAGCGTTGCGCCTTGTTCAGACGAGATCCTATTTTAAGTTTAATGACATTATCTACCGTCAAGAGAGTGGGGCCCTCATGGGTTGCCCCCTCTCCCCTATTCTTGCGGATATATTGATGCAGTCTTTGGAGGAGGACATCTTATCCGTCTACCCTCAAACTCCGTTATTATTTGTGAGATACTTGGATGATATTTTGTTGTTTTGGATATATTCTGTCACTGATATAGTTTTATTTTCTGAGTATTGTTCCTCAAAAGTTCTGTCTATCAATTTTACCCTTGAAATTGAACAAAACCGGAGTTTACCTTTTTTGGATTTTATTTTGGTATGGACCCTCTCGAACCATTTGCAATTCTCCGTTTTCAGAAAACCGTATTCCAGTGTTGAAATTATACCCTTCTGGTCTTATCATTCGACTAATTATAAATTTGCGGCTATTCGGTTTTTATTACGTAGAGCATTTTCACACTTGTCCAACCCTAGATTACTACATTTGGAACTAGTAAGATTAAACAAATTGCCTGTCATTATGAATACGAGCCCTTGTTGGTGGATCGCTTGCTCCGGCAAATTAAGAAGTCAAATGTTTCGACTCTTTATAGAGACTTTCGTAAACCCCGTTTTGTGAGATCACTTCCGTATGTGCCCAGGATTGTTAATATACTAAGAAATAAGTGTAAACCAATAATATTAACTTTGGCCTCACGACCAGAAATATTTATGCATTAATCAAGGAGAATCAGGACAGGGTGCCTTCACATACTAGATACAGCGTATACACCATACCTCTACAAGTCGTTGTTTCAGACACTAATGATACTGTATATACAGTATTGGTTCTACAAAAAGGAAATTGAGTACCAGAGTCAGGGAGCATAAGTATGATGTTCGTAATGGCAAGTTAACAACCGCCTTGTCTCGTCTGGTTGCGACCGGTTCCTATACTCCAAAATGGAATGAGGTATCCATTATAAACTCTCCAGGTAAGCTCTCACTGTTATTATTTATGGAGAGCCTATATATTGCATCATTCGGATCTCGTTGCTGTAATGATTATTTCCCTAAAGTTATATCGGAATCATGGACTTGGACTACTTTTTTAAACATTTTCATGATTTATTTTAAATGCACTGTGTAAATCCCAGATGGCGTTGCGATATTGCGGGTCTCTGACGAAGGTTTTGTATAGATATATATATCTTGGTCTTACTCGTGAATGTAACATCTGAAGATGGGGACGTTGTGATCCTCGAAAGATCTCATGTGGTGTCTGTTTTATCAGTATAGCGTAATTACATGTAATGCATGTGTGCTACATATGTGTTTCTGAAGAACGATTTCTACAGAAACAATTTTAGCAGTAAATACTGACATCGATGATACTACGTCATCTATTTCTACTAACATTAATTTATAATCAGTATAAGTTACTATGAATTGTACATAGTATTAGTTGCTTTTAAGTAAATAAAGTAACACTTTTTTAATTTTTTTCTTAAAAACTTTATATCTGAAAAAATCAAAGGGGCACAGTAAAAACTGTGCTGCAACCTACAACGTAGGTCCACGTCAGCTGTCCTTTGCTGAATACTTTAAGGACGTCTAATTAGTGAGACAGTGCCATGAAATAGTGACAGTTGACGTAGTTCTGTCCTGTGCCAACTGTCACTATTTCAACTGTCCTTCGCTGAATACTTTAAGGACGTAGAAATAGTGAGGTAGTGCTAGGAAATAGCGACAGTTGACTTTCTGTCAGGGTTTCAAAAATTTTATAGCTGGGGAATAGCATACTTCCCTTATTAATTCTCGAGGGGCGTTTTGTGAATTACGTTGTAGGTACTTTGCAATATGGGGATGAAAGAACCATGGGTGGTGACAAAATGTCTATATATGGTGATAACATTTCTATATATGAAAGGCATGTACGCACGGTAGTCCGTTATGTTATGGTATAGTCATTGAAGATCTGGTTTCTAAATATTCTGTAACTGTCAGATGGAGCGCAGAATTTCATTCCGGCAGGAAATCTTGCTATAATGCAGAATGTCAACACTTTGAATAATCTTGTGATATATTACAGACGAATGACTATTCAGTGTATAGCTCAGACTGTATAGTTGAGTAAGTGTCAATTCAGTACTGAAGAATTCTTTGAAAGCGCAAAAAATCAGTGTATCATAGATCGCACGAATATTCACAGAGGAGGAAAAGGCATATCGCTAAAAAATTGGCCTTGTGCGGAGCTCTTCAACTCAATTTTCTTTCTCACTGGACTAAAGTTACCATTGCCAGAATGTCCTAAATTTCCTCTTAGAGTAATTCAATCTGTATTACTCTCATGTAACACACACATTCAATCTAAAACAAAGAAACAAATTTGCAGCGAAGACAATTGTGTGTGTTCTGATCACCAACCTTAACATACTTCGTGCGGATAAAATAAATTTCTGGTGTAGGAGTGTTAAATGAATAAAATATGGAATAATCCCTATGAACCAGGGTCTAAAAACAAAGTCTAATATGGAAAAACATGCATCTTTTCCTCACCCCATGTTGTTCCGTGTCGTTTTACTGGGCGGCATGGTAATGGTATTAGTTTGTCTTTCTGGGATGCAGAAGTCATCATCATGAATGACTACCTAGGAACGCTAACCACTGTCATTGATGCCTGATACATCAAATTCATTAGTCAACGGCGTTCAGCCATTAGGAAAAAACGGAGTGTAAAGCTGCGAAAAATTGTCTTTCTCCTTCGAGACAATGAATGCATAGAGACATTTTTTCTAGACTGCAAGGAATTGTCTTCTTCCTTCAAGAGAATGAATGAACAAAAGCAGACGTCCTTAATTCCAAAAAGTCTTCCACATTCAATACAGTCATACCTAATAGACTGTGAAGAATTGTCTGCCTTCACGAAAATGAATGCTTGGAGTCACACATCTCAGACCACGAAGAATTGTCTTCCTTCTTCAAGAGAATGAATGCTTAGAGTCACACTTCTCAGACCAAGAAGAATTGTCTTCCTTCTTCAAGAGAATGAATGATTCGAGTCACAGCTCTCAGACCACGAAGAATTGTCTACCTTCCTCAAGAGAATGAATGCGCCGACTCATACTTCCTAGACTACAAAGAATTATCTTCTTCCTTTGAAATATTGAATACACTGAGTCATACTTTCAGACTGCGAAGAATTTTCTTCCTCCAAGGAAATGCATGCACATAGTCACACCTCTCACAATGCGAAGAATTGTTTTCTTTCTTCAAGATAATGAATGCTTTGAGTCACAGCTCTCAGACCACGAAGAATTGTCTTCCTTCTTCAAGAGAATGATTGCTTCGAGTCACACCTCTCAGACCAAGCAGAATTGTCTTCCTTCTTCAAGAGAATGAATGCTTCGAGTTGCACGTCTCAGACCACGAATAATTGTCTTCCTTCTTCAAGAGAATGAATGCTTCGAGTCACACATCTCAGACCACGAAAAATTGTCTTCCTTCTTTAAGATAATGAATGCTTCGAGTCACAGCTCTCAGACCAGGAAGAAACGTCTTCCTTCCTCAAGAGAATGAATGCGCCGACTCATACTTCCTGGACTACAAAGAATTATCTTCTTCCTTTAAAATATTGAATACACTGAGTCATACTTTCACACTGCGAAAAATTTTCTTCCTCCAAGGAAATGCATGCACATAGTCACACCTCTCACACTGCGAAGAATTGTCTTCTTTCTTCAAGATAATGAATGCTTTGAGTCACAGCTCTCAGAACACGAAGAATTGTCCTCCTTCTTCAAGAGAATGATTGCTTCGAGTCACACCTCTCAGACCACGAAGAATTGTCTTCCTTCTTCAAGAGAATGAATGCTTCGAGTTGCACGTCTCAGACCACGAATAATTGTCTTCCTTCTTCAAGAGAATGAATGCTTCGAGTCACACGTCTCAGACCACGAATAATTGTCTTCCTTCTTCAAGAGAATGAATGCTTCAAGTCACAGCTCTGAGACCACGAAGAATTGTCTTCCTTCTTCAAAAGAATGAACGCCCCGACTCATACCTCCAAGAATACAAGGAATTATCTTCTTCCTTTAAGACAATGAATACACTGAGTCATACTTTCAGACTGAGAAGAATTTTTTTCCTCCAAGGAAATGCATGCGCAGAGTCACACTTCTCAGACTTAAAAGAATTGTCTTCTTTCTCCAAGACAATGAATGCGCCGACTCACATCTCCCGGACGGCGAAGAAAGTCATACATACTTCAGGATTTAAGTTTGTTCAGGACAGGTCTTATTCCCCAGACTTCGTTCCATAGTAAATTTTGTTTCTTTTCCAAGCTGAGGGAAAACGACAGTTATGAGTGACATTTCAAAATCTGAGGTGGCACTAGTTATAGGTGCGTGCTTGGAAGATCGATACAATTTTTTCCCATTGGAATCAAGGCACTATAGCATCGTTGGGGGAAGTGCGTAGCACTCCCGGAAGAATATTTTGAAAAATAGAAAAGGAATTACATGATCATATGTAGAGGATTTTAGGAAGGGAGTGTCTGACCCCAGGTCTTAAACAACCCTTAGAAATAAGAAACTAGGAGATTTGGGCTAGAGTGCCCTATAGGAAAGTGACACGGAAGCGAAGTAGAAAGGGGGAGGAAGACGCCCTTATTTATTACTGGGGAACCAGTACCCGGGGTCCGACGGCTTAACGTGCCCATCCGATGCACGGAGGGTATTTAGTGGATCGAGCGTTCGTACCTGCCTGGGATCGAACCTGAAGCCCTTCCCGTGGCAGTCACGAACGTTGCCCACTCGGGCACCCGCGGCCCTGAAAAGAAATTACAATGGCACAGCTTTCCTCTTAGAGTACAACCTTTTTAAACGACCCTCCTAAAGGTAGGCAACACATGTGGGTTTATTTTGGGCGTCCATCCAGGTAATCGAATGGTCAGAGGCGCAGATTTCTGGCTTATCGTAGGAGCTGGCCAGTACTCGAGCCTCAGAAGGAGTTTGAGCGGTGTGTTTGACTTAAGGCTTTGGTAATGTCACTTCTCTATAGCTATTGGTCCTACATTAGAGCTGGGAGGTTCCTTGCTGTTTAAAATAAATTAGGGCTTTAATTTTATCGTAATATAGTGGCATTGAAGCATGTCTGTAATGTCATTGCATTACAACCGAATCTTAATAGATAAGCGTTAACTTATAGCATGCCGGCACGAGGGAAATAAGTAAACACCAATTTGGATCCACTCGTTCCAGACGCCTTACATGGATAGAGTGTTCCTAGTTACGGACGGGAGACCTTCACGTAACGAATGAAGCCCAAGTAACAGACGGGCGACTTACTTGGAGCAAATGCACCCAAATTACGGGTGGGTGATTGTTTATATAATACTGACGCGCTCACTGTGGCAAATAACCAACATCTTTCCAAATATTGTGTGTGTGCAAAGGTTGTACCCGTTTTTGTAATATATGCAAATTGCGATCGAAGTAGTTACGTCACAGATGACGCTGCGATGCCGAATTTTCGGCCAATAAAGCGTGGAGCATTAGAGCATGTAGAGGAACTAGACTTGTCCAAGTCAGTCATTCTTAACGGAAATCACGGACGGTGTAACGTGGCATGCAACGAATACCACATTAGCTATTGTTGACTGTATGAGATCGATAAAGGCAGTACTGCAGCCGCGGCTTGCCGCAACATCTGTCAAGTGTATGGGGAGGATGCAGTTGATGATAGCATATGTCGCCGTTGGTTTCGGAAATTCCGGAACAGAGACAGAAGCTCTAAACGTCAACAACGTCCTAGACGTACATCCGTGGTTTCTGACGAGGATGTGGTCAAGCCATAACAAATGACCCACACCCCAATCGTTCAGGAATTAGCGGAAACGTTGTTGGTACACAGAACAAGTCGAAAGACAGATGCATGCGCTTGGGTTCATCACCAAGTTTGATAACTGCGTTACACACCAGCTTTCTGCAAAGCAACGAGAGGATAGAATCCGTACCTGTGTTTCTTCTCTTTCTCGTCACAGAAACGAACCGTTTTTGGGACGAATTGTAACGGGTGATGAGAAATGGGTACTGTACAGTAATGTAAAGCGTCGACGGACTATGTGCTAAGACGCGGAGCCTGCTCCGTCGACTTCAAAAGGCGGACTGCATCCCGAAAAAGGTTTTGTTGAGTGTGTAACGTACCAGGAGGTATGACGTACCTGCCAGAAGGACGCACACGAGATAAAGGCAGATAGCAATCAGAATAAAACGTCCGCGTAGCTCAATTGGTAGAGCAACTTATTCCGGAATGAGGGGACCCGGGTTCGAGCCCCGGCGTGGATAAAAATGACGGAGCAATTTACTTCGTTATAATGGCGCCCGAACTATCCGGATGACCCGACCGTTCAAAATCTCGCATTGGTGTGATGTTCTTTCCACACCGCGAGATAGGAAAAATAAGAGAATCCCTTCTCCAGCACTTCGAAAAAAATAAAAAAAAATAAGGGGGAGATGATGTAACGTACCAGGAGGTGTGACGTACCTGCCAGAAGGACGCACACGACATAAAGGCAGATAGGAATCAGAATAAAACGTCCGCGTAGCTCAATTGGAAGAGCAACTGATTCCGGAATGAGGGGACCCGGGTTCGAGCCCCGGCGTGGATAAAAATGACGGAGAAATTTACTTCGTTATAATGGCGCCCGAACTATCCGGATGACTCGACCGTTCAAAATCTCGCATTGGTGTGATGTTCTTTCCACACCGCGAGATAGGAAAAATAAGAGAATCCCTTCTCCAGCACTTCGAAAAAAAATATAAGAGGGAGATGATGTAACGTACCAGGAGGTGTGACGTACCTGCCAGAAGGACGCACACTACATAAAGGCAGATAGGAATCAGAATAAAACGTCCGCGTAGCTCAATTGGTAGAGCAACTTATTCCAGAATGAGGGGACCCGGGTTCGAGCCCCGGCGTGGATGAAAATGACGGAGAAATTTACTTCATTATAAGTGTTTGGTGGGATGTCAAGGAATATTCCACTGGTAGGTGTTGGCACCTAACCGAACGATGAATGCTGACCTCTAATGCAAACAGCTGGACAGATTGCGAGAACAACTGACATCTAAGCGGCCAGCACTCGTCAATTGCAAAGGCGTGATTCTTCATCATGATAACGCCAGACCTCAAGCGGCTTTAAGCACTAGGCAAAAATTACTGGACTTTGGTTGGTAAGTGTTACTCACCCGGCGTATTCCCCAGACCTGGCACCTACAGATTACCACCTTTTTTAATTATTACAGAACGCCTTCGCTCTACAAACCTTCGATGATGTGGATGATGTAAAAACGGCATTTCATGACCTTTTTGACTCTAAAACACAGGATTTTTTCCGGTGTGGAATTCACCTACTCATAGACAAAAGGGAAGAGGGCATACAGAATGATGGTAATTATGTGAAATCCTAGGTACGTTATTTGTTGTGCTCTCCTCCTTTCTCTGTAGCCTACAACAAAAACGGGCTAGAACTTATGCACACACCCAATAAAAAGAAAAAAATCACAGATGGATGTTATTCATTAAATCACAGTTTCTATCACAGAAACGCTTTATCTTTTTCATTTAATCATGAGAATTTTCAGAATTTGTTTTCCGCAACAATAGAAAAATGTAAGAATACTATAAGAGTGTTAAGTTAAAATCTTAGCTGATAGTTTATTTGACAGCAGTGATGTCTAAAAAATTAATAGGAGTGTATATCACAAAGACGCTAATAACTCTATACGGTAAGTAACGGGTATCACAGAAAGAAAAATGAAACACTTCTGTGACTGTCTCTTTCTTACAAAATAAGAAATTCGAAACAAAACTTGTGAGCTACATTCGTGTTTTATTAGTTTTATATGTCTAGTCAGCATTTTTTTTTTTTTTGCTGTTCTTCCTCGTCTCATTCAACGCAGCCATTTAAAGATAGAAACGTCTTCGACTGCCCACCCCTAGACAGATACCAGCGTTGAAGAATTTTTCAGCGTAAGAATTAAGATGGAATTGTTTGCGACAGTGTAACTACGTTAAAAGTCGCTAAGAGGATACCGTGTAATTGAAGAGCTCTTCAGAAAACGTTCCTCTATTTATCTTCCACTAGAGTTCGTGTTCATGCGATGATCTCGCGTCTGTGAGAAAGGAAAGAAAGATAGGAGACACAGATCCCAGAGAATGTGCAAGAAGATATCCTTTAAAAGTAGCTTTAAGGAAAAGGTAGAAAGGACGTTTCCGGTCATGTTCCATAAACATTTCTTTGTCTTGAGATAGCTGATACATGTTTTCAGTCATTTTAACTTTAGTGTGCCGTTTTTTCTTTACGGACCTAGCCGTAAATTTTTAGGTAAACGTTGTGCCGAGAAAAGTTTTCTCTCTTGTTGTCGCAAGCTCTTTAGTTCTTTTTATTCGTCTTTTAAAATATAGTGGGCCAACTTTCCCACACCGTAACAGGACACACATGGAAACAATAAAGACGACGAAAGGAAATGGAACATATAAACTAACTGAATTGTCCATTATTTTGCCACTAATGCAAGAAAAGTGATTGTTTCTACCATTTCGCATGATATAGATAACAGCACTTTCCTGACAAATGCAAGAAGTTTTAGTTTTTCATATAGATAAGAGCACTTTCCCGACAAATGCAACAAGCTTTAAGTAGCTGTACTTTTTCACGTTACATTCCGCTTTGATTTATTTTTACTTCGCAATTCATTGGAATTTTATTTAAAGATTTTGGTTTAGTAATACATCCACTATATTGACAAAGGTCACCGGACACCTAGAAGAGAAATCCAACATAGCATTTATTGATATACATTAGTACGGTGTCGGTCCACCTTTGGCCTTAATGCATGCACTGACCTTTCGAGATATGCTTTCAACAAGGTTTTGGAACACAGCGATAGGTATGCTCTTCCATTCAGCGCATAATGCTGTTTTTAACTGTTGCTTAGTAGCAGGCTTTGATTCCAAACTTCTTATGCGGCGCTCTAATTCATCCCATAGGTGCTCTATGGGATTAACATCAATGCTCTGTGCTGGCCAGTCCACACACGGTACGGAATTATCGTCAAACCACACCGGTATTGTCCTTGCTCTATGGCTTGGAACATTATCCTGTTGACCAACAAGGCTCGGTTCCATAGCATTGCCACAGAGTTGGTAGGGCATAATTGTCCAGAATATCGAGGTAGACGTGATGGTTAAGAGGTTTGTCCACGATAACCAATGGGTCGGGATCATACCACGAAAAACACTCCCACACGAGTACACTGCCAGCTCTAAACTTGACCGTAGGAACAGTACACTGTGGTAAACTGCGTTTTCCCGGTTGCCGCCATACCCACACACGGCCTTCAGACTGATGAAGCGTGTATCCGGATTTATCAGTCCATAGTACCCGTTTCCATTGATCTGCGGTCCACGATAAATGTTCTTTACACCATGCTAAACGATTTTTGTCAATATAGTGTATAACCATTATGCATATACCACTGATTAAAAAGCTACGTTTTAAAAGTAGTTAGGCACTTCTACAACTATATTCTTGAGCGACGACTGTTCTGCAAAGCAGTTAGGTACATTGCTTTTTTCTGAAAAGTCGCTACTTTTTAGCTACTCATTTTACGTTTATGCCAAAAGTGGTAATTCTGAGAATGATATTTACATGTAATTCCTACACATGATATTCAAAGCTAAATTAAGCGAATAACAGTGTTCTTCAAGGAAACATTTTCTTTCATTAACTAATGTGTTTAAGAAGTACGAGTATATTGTGAGAAAACAGGAATTTGTTTGTGACGGAATCGAAATCGCGTCTCCTCCCTCCGGAGTAACATGCCCTAATCAACTAAGCTACACCGAAAGAATGTGCTGCTGCAGATTTGTCGTCTTGAAACGTGCTTCACCTCTGCAGTACGTCGCATTTGGTGTGGAAAATTCAAATCTGACATTAGAATTTGCCTATCAGGGCTAGTTTAAGAGTTATGGAGATCTAGCAGATCAGTTTCATATATACTACTTGGGTAATGAAAAATCAAGAACTTTTACATTTAAACGTTTGTTACAATGACCTGTGTACAATATACACTATCTACCAACAAGTAATTGGACACGCCTGCAATCGACGATATCTGCAGTCCTGATACACGTCACGGCCGCCGCCGTTAAATATCGTGTGGGAAACAACAACGCAACCAGTCGCATGCAAGATGTCACGTAGTTTGGAGCTCTCTGATTTCGAGAAAGGTGTTATCGTCGGGTATCACAGAAATGGCCGATCCATACGTGACATATCCAGCGAGTTGGAGTACCTAAAATTGACAGTGGCCTACGTGATTGGCAAGTGGAAGATGAGAGGTGACTGTCGGAATGTGCCCCGACCCGGCAGACCCACAAAACTAGGAGTTACAGACCGACGGGTGCTGGCCAGAGAAATTCGGAAGAACCGCACCAAATCGATGGGCCACATCTACGAGGAGTTTCAACAGGCATCCGGGAGTGTTCTTTACATGAATACCATCCGTAAGTAAGCCCATCTGCTCGGTTATTACAGAGGTGCTGCCAACCACACGCCTTTGATCACCAAGTCCAACAGCGCTGCTCGGCGAACGTGGTGCAAAGAACGTCGACAGTGGACCGTTGAACAGTGGAAACAGGTTCTCTGGAGCGACGAATCAAGGTTTACCCTCTACCGTTGGGATGGCAGGGTCTGGGTTTGGCGTCTGCCTGGAGAACGCCTCCTGTCGGAATGTATTGTGCCAACTGTGAAGTTCGGCGGCGGTAGAATTAGGCTATGGGGGTGTTTCTTCTGGTATGGCACGGGACCCTTGGTTGCAATTCCTTTTAGACTCAACGCCCAGACATACTGCACCATTTTGGATGACCATGCGCTTTCTACGTTGTGGCAGTTTTACGGGATGGACCCATGTTACTTTCAGGATGACAATGCCACCTGTCATGTTGCGAGGTCCACCATCGCTTGGTATGGTGACAATGGGGTTAATCGAATGGACTGGCCTGTGCAGAGCTCGGACCTTAACCCTATCGAGCACCTTTGGGAAGAGTCGGAGCGTCGACTTAAAGTGTGCCCCCACCGTCCGAAATCGGTGAAGGAACTGACCTGTCTTCTCCAAGCCGAGTGGAAGAAAATACCGCTAGCCGTCGTAAAACGCTGGTTGAGAGTGTGTCCCGGAGGGTCGCAGCTGTAATCGCCGCTCGAGGAGGCTCCACCAATTATTGAAGGTGAATAAATTTCGTTTTCCTTTGCTATCCTAGGTGTCCAATTACTTGTTGGTAGATAGTGTAGTTCATACTCACTTTTTGGTTACAATGCTATTCTAGTCATTGTTTAGATAACTAACTAGTCTGTCTCTCTGAAGTTTATTTAAAAAAACGTATAAGTGACAAGATATTTGTGTTTTTGAGAAATATTCCAAATCCGATCAGGTTTGTTCAAAGATAGTTGGGAACGAAATAAGTAATGTATTGAAATATTTATAGGAAATCTATGCATAGAAAGAAATTAATAGGTTAGATAGTATTCAGACGTAAATTAAGTCTGACTGCCATCTAAACTTTAAGTTTCCTAATTTATTTTGGTAATTCGGCTAGCTAATTGGTGAGAGTAGAAAGGAGGTAAAACTTGGTTAGCACCTGCTCTACGAGGGCGAGCTGTAGATTGTTTGGTAGTTAAAAAAACTGGTGGAAGGGTAAAGGTAACTCTACACATGGTATTGAGAGAACCCGACGACCATTCCAAAGATAACTACTTCTGTACGGATAATACACAACCAAGTCTCATTATTCTGACCACCTTTGACGTCAACAGCGCGTAACCATTTAAAAAAGGGACGTGTCTTGAGCTGGCTTGGAGGGCATATAAGGTGTGCTATAGACAATCTGAAAACATATCACTCGTTGCTGTCATGGATAAAAGGAGCGATTTATCAGATTCGCAAAATGGGATCATTATTGTTTTCGGGCCAAATGTGGCAGTATTTCTGAAACAGCGCAGTTTGCGCGCTGTTCGCGTGCTGCTGTGGTTAACGTGTATCCTGACTGAAGAAATGACACCTCTGCAAATAAGCGATGTGGAAACTGCGGAGCACCACGTGCCGTTGATGTGAGACGTGAACTCCGGCTTCGCAGGTGCGTGAGGGCTGATCGACACGCTACAGTGGAGCAACTCATTGACTGAATGAACCAGAGGACTACCGGAAGTGTGTCTAAAACGACAGTTCAGCAAACCCTGCAGCGTATAGGTCTCCGATGCAGACTGCCGATCACTGCACCTATTCTAACGAAGGTGCATCGGCAGGAAAGGCTTACATTTGCACGGCAGTATCGGAATTGGACTTCCGCTGATTGGTAAAGAATTGCTTTCTCCGGTGAGTCACGTTTTCTGCTTCATCGAACGGATGGACGTTGGCGTATAAGGCGAGAAACATCGGAGAACAAACACTCTTCCACCATTACTGGAAGAGCAGAAGCAGGTGAATGCAGCGTTATGGTCTGTGGAATGTTTTCGTGCATTCTCTGGGTCCACTCATACCTGTGGGAGGCACTGCGTAGCGAATTCGTTATGAAGTCATCCTTGCAGACTACGTACACCCATACATGCTGATTTTCTTCGCTGGGGCGGATGGGATCTTCCAACGCGCCAATGCAACGTGTCACACAGCTAGAAATGTATGTCCTAGAGTGGTTGGAAGAGCACGATGAAGACTTCAGAGTACTTCCCTGGGCCTCTAATTCCCCAGACTTGCACCCAATTCAGCATCTGTGGGACCACCTCGATCGTGTTGTTCGCTCAACGGATCCTCCACGACGCACCTTCCAGCAGCTGTCAGATGCACTGCAGTCAGCATGGCTCCACATACTTGTGAACACATTACAGCACCTTATTGAGTCTTTCCCAGCCCGTGTAGCTGCTGTCCGTGCTGCACACGGCGGTTATTGTAAATATTAGCTGGTGGTCACAATAATGTGACTTAACAGTGTATATCCAGTGCTTTACCACCAAAACCTCAAACAGACATATCACTTATACCAACTTATCTTCTGCAATACGATGAATACCACAATAAAACTTTGTAGTTCCACTAACTATAAGTCAGGGAACACAAGAAAGATGAAGAAAGTACTAGTGAAGAGAGTGAGGCACAGGAATCAGCTCAAAAACGGAGTGATCCTTCATACGAGAGTACCATGGATTCAACTCCACATTTATTAACGCAAGCAGAAGTTACTTGGTTCATGATCTCGGCTTAAGTAAACAAAATGTTGAACTGCTGGGCTGTAGGTTGCAGGAATGGAATCTTCTCCAGCCAGATACAAGTATAACTGTACACAGAAATAGAGAACGGAATCATGTTACATTATTCTCACATGATGGCCGATACATGATGTTGCCGGCTTGATGAGAGCTTTAGACTTTATTCTTGGCCCACAAAATACAAGGCTCCTTAAAAACTAGCTTGCAGATGGTTTTACAGCATAATGGTACTTCAATGCCTTCTGTTCTAGTTGCCTATGCTAGCATGACAAAAGAATCATATAAGATTCTAGATCTAATGCTTAAATCCATTAATCTATTAAAGGTACGGAATTCAAGTGGAAAACATCTGGGGATTTAAAAATCATTATCATGATACTGGCAATGCAAAAACGGAACACACAATTATTCTCTTGTTTTCTTTGTGAATCGGACAGTTGTGACAGAGCGTGCCATTAGATGAAGAAAACTTAATCAACACGTAAGTGGAAAGTGGGAGAAAAATTTGCAGAAGCTGAGCATCATTACTTATAAGGACCTGATCTTTTCTCATTTTCATATAAAACTGGAACTTCTAAAGCAGTTTGTTAAGGCAATGGATAAAAATTGTAGATGATTTGCCTACCTCCTAAGAACAAAACTGCCCCGTGTTTCAGAGGCAAAGATAAAAGTGGGCTTATTTGTTGGCTCTCAAATAAAACAGCTGAGGAAAGATTTGGATTTCGACCAAGCTCTAACAGGGAAAGATAAACTTGCTAGGGCATGTTTTAAGGAAATCACAGACAATTTTCTTGGAGAAAAGTGCTCTAAAGATTATAAAGAAATAGTAAACGAGGTGGTAAATGCATATCGAAATTTTGGATGCAACATGTCTTTTAAAGTGCACTTTCTGCATTCACATCTGAACCACTTTCCGGAAAGCTGCAGTAACGTCTCCGAGGAACACGGTGAGAGTTTTCACAAAGATATTTCAAAAATTGAAAAGAGATATGAAGGGACGTGGATGCCTACAATGTTAGCAGATTTTTGTGGGAATCTCAAAAGAGACAGTACAAAATTACATAAAAGCAAAAAATGATGCACCTTTTATATCAGTTTTTATAATTTGAGTTTTTTGTTATTCAACTATCCTGAATTCAATATCTGTGTATATTCTGCAAAATGTTCTGTATCAACATATAATGATTTTAGTACTAAGCAAGCTATATATGTATATATTTATCTTTCTTCCTATTGTTCATTGTACATCTAAAGGAGAAATTACAGACAAATAAAGCATCGAATAACTCTCCTTGATAAAACTAATCTGAGCACAGATCTCAATTTTGCACGAAATATTTTTTTCCGAAGCACACAACTCTTCCTTAAAAAAAGAGAATTTTTTTGCAGAACCGTGTATAGTTAAGCTTTGTAATTACCTGATCACAGCACCGGCACAGCGCAGATTGTTAAGTCGCTATGCAATGTGTGGGAGGCAGACGTTTCTGACTGGTGCTCGAATCCCGGTCCTGCCGGCCATCTAGTTTGAGATTTTTCCGTGGTTTTCCGCAAACTCCTTGTGTTTGGAAACGCAAGTATGTGAATGGTTTCCTGTGAAGTCGGCTCCTGACGCACTTTGTTCGTTCGTCCTCTAGATTGGGAATTCGGCGTAGGGCTAACGACCCCACCTCGTCAAAAACATCTATTTACTAAATCTCACAAAAAACTCTTTGATAAGGCAGGGGCCCACACTGTGCTGTTGAGTCATTGAAGACGAAGAAGATTTATCTCAGCTCTGATTATCATATGCAACACATTTTAACACACATTCACTAGCATATTTTTTAGGTTACCAAGGCTAGCTGTAGAACCCAGAGAATTCAAATTAAAACTACACTGAAGTGCCAGAAAAACTGGTACAGACGAGCGTATGCAAAATACATAGCAACGTCACCTATGCGCGTACTTGGTTGCGTCCGCCAGTGCGTATATAAAGCGATAGATATTCTTGCCAGCTGTCAGAGCTGTTTTCGGCATGAGAATGACAAGTAATAACGATTTAAGCGATTTTCAACGCGGTGTCATAGTTGGCGCTCGTGAGATGGGCCATAGTATTTCTGAGGTAGAAACGAAGTTCGGATTTTCACGGACGACAATTGCAAGAGTGTACCGTGACTGCAAGAATTCCATCTAAACCTCCAACCTGCAATACCAGTGTGGCCGTAAAAAGACATTGGGTGAAAGTGACCATCATCGGCTGTCAAGAATCGTTTCACGTGATAGGCGTGCAACACTTTCGCAAGTATCATTGGAATTCAATGCTGGAGCCTCAACAAGTATCATCGTCCGGACTGTAAAATGTACCCTGCACGACATGAGCTTTGGGTGCCGACGCCCAACTCCAGTCCTTTTGATGGGTGCACGACACAGAGCTATGCGTCTCGCTTGGGCACGACAACACCGCCACTGGACACTTGACGACTTCAAAAAAGTAGCCTATTCTGACGAGTCGCGTTTCGAACAGTATCGGGCAGATGGGAGGATTCGTGTGTGGCGCCAACCCCATGAAGCCATGGATCCCGCCTGTCAACAGGAAACTATACCGGCTGGTGAAGGGTTCATAATGGTATGGGGTGTGTTTAGCTGGACTTTACTGGGACCCCAAGTGCGTCTCAAAACGTCTGTGACCGGACAACGCTATGTTCGCATCCTTTCTGACGAGGTACATCCGTTCATGTCCTGCATTTATGCTGATGGGTTGGGACTGTTCCAACAGGACAACACAAGTGTCGGGACGCCACATTACGGTTAGAGGAGCATTCATCTAAGTTTGGGGTGGTGCCATTCCCACCCAAGTCCCCAGATCTGAACGTTGTAGAACACATTTGGGATGCAACGCAGAGCGCTATCGACACAGGAATCCGAGACCTCGGAATACACTTGAATTGTGGAATGCTCTGTAGGAAGTATGGTGTGCATTGCGTACAGCATATTTCCAGAAGCCAGTGGAGCCCATACCCCGTCGTATTTCTGCAGTCATGCGCTCCCGTGGGGGACCTACCAAGTATTAGACTGGTGTACCAGTTTTTCTGGAACTTCAGTGTGTATATGATGAAGTACCCGCGAATTCATTCCCATTGACTAAGGAAATCGAAACTCGCAATCAACGGGCCACAACAAAACCGCTCGATGGAATATCCCGTACACGGTGCCTTCTCAAGCAGAATGATACTTTTTTTGTCCGTGTGTGTGTGGGGGGGGGGACGACTACCGTGATCAACGCAATGGGAAAGCAGACCTTCGTTAGGGATTTGGGGCCACGGCCTCCAGCAAGGTGAGAGAGCTAGGGCCGTAAGACAAATACACAATCAATACCTCGCTTGGGATTCGAACTCAGCCCATTTCGTACAATAAAACCGGATCAGAAGCCGACGCTTTGCACAACCCGAATACCGGATAAGCTGAAAAGGCTTCCCACTTAACAGTTTGGCTAGCTTTCGTTATGTAAGTCAAATCAGGCATGTGATTGTAAGCAGGGAATGCTCAGCCCCTGTCCCAGCCAATACCGCTTCAGGAAATTTTGAAATGTCACGTGATTTAAGAATATTTTGTCCACTGTTTTTCAAAGTAGCTTGTAGCGTCGGTTTTCGCTACAAGCTACTTTATTTTGTAGCTTCCTACTGGAACAATTATACGTACCTATGTTTAGAGATGCTACATGTCACGCTATGTAAAATGTTGCATGTTACAATAGCAGCTGTACTTCCGATCGATGGTACATAAACACGTTGAGTGGGCCGTTTATTAGAAGCATCAAGTGGGCTGAAACGTATTCTAATATCTGCGAAAAATACAAGTTTGTCCGATATGATGATCGAACCGCGTCCCCTCACGCCGGGGTATGTTGCTCTCCCAACTAAACTACACGCACGGAATATACACTGAAGAGCAATGGAATTAGATATACCTGTCTAGTAATGTGTAGCACCACCTTTCGCCCTGATGACATTTCGGCATGGACTCGATAAGACACCGGAAGCGTTGGGAAGCTATACGGATCCACGACCCCTGAACAAGCTCCCACAGTTCACGAGGATTTGATGGAAGGGGTCAGAGCCTCAAACATCTCTCTCAACGGCATCCCAGATGTGCTCGATGGGATTGTGGTCAGGTGACCTAGCTCGCCAAGGAAACGAGGTCACGTCGGTGGAGTGTTCATCCAACCATTCGGATACAATTCGGGAGCGATGGTACGGTGCATTGCCTTGTTGCAGGATGAGGTCCCCAGTGGGATGTTGAAGACGCACAAACGGGAGCAAACGGTCGTCTAGGATATCCCGGTAACGTTGACCTGTGAGGGACGATGTCACATGTACCAGGGGTCCCATTTCAGTCCACGTAAACAGTCTCCAGACGACAATGCCACCCCCACCAGCTTGAAGAGTACCCTGCTGGCCATATGGATCCATCGCTTTATGTGGTTTGCGCCGTACTCGTTTCCTGCCATCCGCATGTACCAACGTGAATCTCCAGGCAACATTTTTGCACATGTCTAGGGTCCAGTGGCGAAGTTCCCGCGCCCATACTAATCTTTGGACCCTGTGATGAAAGGTCAGCAGCGGTACCCTCGTGGGACGATGGCTTCTGTACGCTATAGCGAGGAGATGGTTCTGAATGGTGTGGCTGCTTACACGTTTTTGTGCACCAGCGTTAAATTGCCTAGTGATTTCTTGCACTGTGGCCCGTCTATCCGCTGTTACAATGCGAGCTAGCCGACGATGACAACGCTGATCCGCACGCTGTTGTCCACGGCAGTTGGTCCTTGCAGGGATGGTTTTACCGGATTCTATGTACTCACGGTGCACCCGTGACACAGTGGCTCGTGAAAATCTCAGTGCCTGCACAACTTCCGAGATGGAGTAACACATTCGTCGGGCCCCGACAATTTGCGCTTAGATCCTTCGTCTTACCCATACTGCGTCCGACTCTTACTGATTCCCGTCGCAGCACTCCTTATATTGTCAGATCGCAGTATACGTCATGTCTTTTGCGCTAACAGTGTGCCCACAGCGCCGCATTTGCATAACGCCAGCTGTTTTTAATTTAATTGCTCTTCAGTGTATATCACTGCAGAGTAGTCGTTTGGAAGCGTGCCTTGCCTCTGTAGTACGTCGCATGTCATCTAGTCGTTATGACCTCGAAATGAAGTGGAGCGTGATGTTGCCATTCAAAATAGGACACTGACGACTTAATAATAAAAAAACGTGATATTGAATGGTCTCAGAGCGTGAGATTATAGTGAGCGTACGGAGGAAAGGTGGGACAATGAAATGAATTTTGACATGCACCACACTGATGGGACGGTGATAATTTGGAGACAGCGGCATAAAACCATGGATCTGTTTTGCAAGTTCAGTACTTTCTAGGACGGCAGAAACAATGTGTGCCATGTTTTCGTAGGCCGTCTCTAGGCCCAATGATTAGAGTGGGCCCACGCGTGAAGGCTAAAGATTATTTAAACGTACCTGCTGATTGAGTTCATCCAACCATGGTAAGTATCTACTTCTCCTATAAGTAGATACATGCCACAATTACCCCATTTTATGATAGTGATTTCATGTCCATGCTTGAAAAACGTCCGCTTACATGAACAAGGTAACTTCCAGCACCTCAATCTCATGGGTCGAATGTACAAAATAAATTTTTTTTTTGGGTTTGGTGAAATGAATTTTTAGGTTAACTTCACTTCAAGATACTTAAAGATTAACTTGAATTAGCTTTACTTGAATACCGGGATAATTCTCAGTCTTTCTTACGTTTTCCAACCGTAAGTTGAAGAAGCGTATATGATCCAGCTTTGTCTGTCTGTCTGTCCGTCCGTCTCTCCGTCCGCACGATAACACGTATAAAAATGGTTCCATTTCGAAATTTTAGTATATGATAGGGGATCACCTGGGCACGAATTCTATTGAAAATGGGCGAAATGGGGTCAAAGGTCAGGATGTAGGAACGGGATCCATTCCATTACCCTTAATCGTCATAACTTGAGTAAAAATGGTTCGATTTCGATGAAAATTTAGTATGTGGTAGGGGACCACCGGGGACCAACCCTATTGAAGATGGGCGAAATGGGGTCAAAAGTCAGGACATACGAGCTGGATCCATTTCATTGTCCTTATGCGTCATAACTTGCGTAAATATGGTTCGATTTCAATGACATTTTAGTATGTGGTAGAGGACCACTGGGGACTTACACCTATTGAAGACAGGTGAAATGGGGTCAAAGGCCAGGACATAGGAGCGGGATCCATTCCATCGCCCTTATGCGTTATAACTTACGTACAAATGCTTCGATTGAGACAAAACTTTATCATATTTTTCCGTAAGTATACTTTACCGGTTCTGTTGAATATCATCGAAATGGGGTCAAAGGTAATGTCATTGGAGAAAGATTTATTCTACAGCCATTATCCTCATAACTTCAGTAATGATTTCTGGTATGGTGGAAAGCCTATCATAATCAATGCATTGCATGATTTTACTAACTTGTTTATGTCATGCTGAAAATTTCAATTAGTCACATATATCACTTCAAGATAAGAGCCAAGGTTCAATGATAACGTAAGTCTACTTATAAGTACTCAAACCACTTTCGAAGTGCGTGCTAAGCCTATAATCAACAGGTTTGCAATACACAAATCTTTTACAAGACGCTAAATATACTTCGATCAATGATATTTTACACTATGCGTGACATTTACCACTTTTGTTAACATAATCTGCTCACTGAATTCAAGAATCGCTCACCTAACATTACGCATCGAAATCAATGTTATCTATCAAAGTTAAACGCTCTTGCATGATTCGCTCGCTACCAGCTCATTGCGTATCATGTGTCGCTTAACTAATATTGCATTTCGCTCGTTGAAATCATATCTTAGAAGTTTATATCTAACGTACTTGCTCTTTCAAACGCTTTCCGGATTACCAACTTCAAAGTTTTCGGGAGAAACCTCGTGACGTTACGTTTAGGAAATATTTAATGAGAAGAAATCAAATGTACATAAGAGCAATGAAACCCAAGAAGAAGGTTAAATTATAGACGAACCTCACAGATGTGTCCATTAGTTATCTGGATCTAAGCTATGTAATGAGTGTAAACTGAAGTTGTTGAAGAAATTCGTGCCAACAACACTAACTGTTAAAATGCCGTCGTTGCACGATATAACATGAAAGTGAAATTTAACAATGCAAATGACTTTTATTTACACTGCAGCAAAAGTAAAAAAAATCATAAACGCATTACTAGATCTTTCTTGCTGGCTCCCAGCACATCCTCAGGTGTATGCTAAAAAAGATCACAAACTACTTCTTTCTCCGTATACCGCAAACCTAGTGCAACATCAGCAATTATACCATATCATTCAGCACACCCTGATACATTTAAACTATCTGCATTTCAATTCCTCATCCACAGAGCTTACACACATTGCTGAAGTGTTACCGCCAAAAAACGAGAATTAAATCAAATAAATGGCATAGCAGACGAATATGGGTACCCCAAAAACATAATAAACCGGATTCATCGAAAACTAAGAACACACTTTTCTACATTGACTAAAAACCCAAAAACGCAAATATGTTGGGTCAGTGGATTATATTCCAAAGCTTTGAATATACATAAAACTTTATATAAAAAATACAACTTGGATTTTGGAATTAAAACCTACAACCGAATGTCAACTATTAGAAAAGACCGTGACTCATTCCCGTGTAATAGCAGATTCGGAGTTTATAAAATAGCTTTAAAAGCCCTGGATACCGTTGACATAGATCGGATTTATACTGGATCCACCATGAGTAATTTGAAATTTCGTATTGCGGAACACAAGTACAATGTCATAACACATTCAAACTCTACAGCACTTGCAAGGTTAGTTAACCAGGGAGCGCACATCCCTCTATGTAATGAGGCAAGAGTTATTTCTTGTCACAACAACAGAAATGCGACTTTGCTAGCGGAGAGTTTACACATCATCAATAACGCTGATAAATGTTGTAATGATGAAGTACCCGGATTCATACCTCCACCTTGGATACAGTTAATTTCGAACAACAAGAACCAAATAAGCCACTAACTCGAATTTTATTTCAGAACTCACCCAATAACAATTAAAATACAACAATCATTAGTCAGAGTATGGTGACGGTTTTTGAAGTCATTCGGGAGCTGAACGCGGTGTATATAAACAAGAGTGACGTCCCACGGTGGACTTTTGTTTCACGTTTTTATATCTTTTTTAGCATTCACCTGACGATGTGCTAGGAGCCAGCACGAAAGATCTACTGATGTGATTCTGACTTTCAACTTTTGCTTTAGTTTAAATAAAAGTCATTTTCATCGTTAAATTTGACTTTCGTGTAATATCGTGCAAAGACGGCATTTTAACAGTTCATGAGTGTACACTGCAATGTACTATTCGATATCATCATCAGTCGTTATAAATCCATTGCTGAATAGAAATCTCCCCTGTTCTCTTTCACAACTTTCCATTTTGAGGCAGTTTCATCCATGTCACTCGATATACAAGAATCGGAATTTTACCAGAAGCTTACCAAAAATTGTCCGAATCAACACGTAAACGAAATATTCCTGCTATAGTGACCAGGTATTTTGGTTGGTTGATCAGAATTTACTGGCGCAAAGGCCTCAGTAGGATAAAGAGCGCTAAGCACCGAGGTTTAAAAAGAAAACAAATACGAAAACAATATCAGATCTTAAGGTAACAAACATGGATGCTACTAGGTACACAATAGCGCGGTGAAATAGTGAAACTAGCGACACAAATACAACGGACTGTACATATTGAAAAGTTATGGCACAATGTGAAAAAAAAAACAGGAAAACATTTCTATCGTTTAAAAGGACGCCCAAGTTTTCTGGGACGTATAGTAGAATAGGTAAAGGAAGAAAACAACGAGACATACGCAAACATGAACAATAGTCAGAGGTCTTCTACACATAGAAGTAGCGTCGCCACATGGCAAATAGTGAACCGACAACACACAGTACAAAGACGTACTAATAAAACTTCCATATGTGGTTCCGGTAAAAGAGTGAACCAGACTACCAGAACTGGATTTATACGATGCAATTTGCTCATTGCCTGTTGGTCCCACACAATGTTGCAACGTACGTTAGATATTCTCATGAGCAACAAAACGTAATTTAAGGTAGTATAGTAAAACAACTGGCTAAATCTGGTACAACACATAGTTAGGTGTTTTTCTAATAAATAGACCACTCAGTTTTATGCTGATGTTGTTCAAATGGCTTCTTGATTTGAACATTTAGGCTAACTTTACTTGATTTTAACTTGCCTAAACTGCAAATCACTTATTAGGTGTGCAACTTAATTCTCGGCCCCTAACCGCAAGTGATCATAGAACGTCGGAAAATGCAAATAGCTGTGTGCGATAATGGCTGATTGCAGCGCCATCCAACAGCTTTCGAGGCAACCGTAACCGCTCACAGCTGTAGTGACAGAAGGGACGAAAGTTGACGGTGATAGCAATGGCGTTCGAGAAGCAACATTTAAGGCACTGCCTCCTGTTCGCGGTTCAGCTGAAACAAAGTGCCGCGGAATCCCAGGAAAGGATATGTGCCGATTTGGGTGAGGCTTCTGCGTGCTACAGTACGTGTAAGAAGTGGTTCCAGCGGTTTAAACAGGCAAATTTCGATCTCCGTGATGCAGAACGTCCGGAACAGCCACAGAAAGTTAACGATGAGGAACTGAAACAACTGTTGGACTCGGATATCTGTCGCACACGGTCAGAGCTCACGCAGGAACTCAGAGTAGCACGGCCAGCCATTGCAAAGCGCCTGCACAAGCTTGGACGGATTCACAAGGAGGGTCGTTGTGTGCCCGACCAACTCACAGCTGCAAACAAGTCTAGACGCTACGATGCTGCTGTGTTCTTCCTCTCCAGATGCAAGAAGAAGGATTTCCTCAACAAGATGTTGACCTGTTATGAGAAGTGGATCCTCTACGATAATCCTAAGCGGGGCAAATCGTGGGTTTATCCAGGTCAGCCTACCACCAGTACCGCCAAACCTAATATCCATGCCAGGAAGTTGTTGCTGTGCATATGATGGGATCAGCGCGGTGTCGTACACTATGAGTTGCTCAAACCTGGTGAAACGGTCAATGCTGAGCGCTATTGTCAGCAACTCTTTCGTGTGAGTGACGCAATGGAGACGAAAAGGCCATACACCGGCAAGGGCAGAAGTTCGGCCCTGTTGCTTCAGGATAACGCGCGTCCTCACACCGTGAAAACGACTTAAAACACGATCACCGACCTGGGATGAGAGATTTTGTCCCACCCGGCGTATTCCCCAGACTTCGCCCAGTCGGATTATCAACTCTTTTGCTTCCTGCAACATCACCTGAGTGATACGCACTTCACTTTTGTCGAGGAGGTCCACACACGTATTGATGACTTTATCAATTCGAAACAGCCCTCTTTTTTCCGCAGTGGCATTCGGCAGCTCCGTGAACGATGGCTCAAATGTATCGAACACGACGGGGATTATTTCCCTGATTAGGTACGTATTCGATTTGCTATAATTTGCTGTCAACATGTCGTGACTGCGGCCGAGAATTAGGTTACACATGTAAAATAAAAGCAATACCTACTAGAGACCAGAAGAAAATACCTGAAAATTGAAATGTAAGAAACTATATCGAAATGAAAAAGCAAAAAGGAACGTTTCATAAGATCCGTGAAGAGAAGTAGTTCGCTACTCACTCTGATTTGCAACTGTTCATTAGATTTCAGGTTTCAGATAAAGCTGATACAAGAATTTGAATCTGTCAGTCATTCTGTCGTCTTCTAAAATGAACTAGCATTCTTTGTACGCTCTCAACCTTCGTCCTGCGGAAAGCAAGCAGTGTTCTTATATTGTTCATTGTCAAACGTCACTCTCTGTCTCTTCGTGTTTACCAAAGGAAACATACATGATATAAAGAAAAACTTGAAGACAAAAACTAGAACGTTTAGA
The DNA here is from genome assembly GCA_039090855.1 of Macrothele yani. Classification (NCBI taxonomy): domain Eukaryota; kingdom Metazoa; phylum Arthropoda; class Arachnida; order Araneae; family Macrothelidae; genus Macrothele; species Macrothele yani. The sequence goes on from CM077011.1 coordinate 100,606,723, forward strand.
GCATATTCAGTTTTAATCCAGGACAGCTCTGCGTCACTCAGGGGAAACAATGCAAAACATATTGTAATGCAACTTTTCGTAGCATGTTTCATACCGAACACACGCAATTACCCTACATGAAACCGTATCAGTGGCGTATGCTGATTCCGAGAAGTGGGTAGTATATACTTAGTTGTAAATCGAAAGAATATCGATACAGACACACATAAAGACATTCTTCTTACCACAATATTAACAATTGCATTGCAGTTGCATATTTAAGAGTGTTTTATACAATGCACATCATAATATAATAATATATAGTCGAGTCACATTATAGTGGCCACCTCCTACTTTTGACATCAACACCGCGTAGCCAATGAAAGAAGGCACGTGTCGTGAGCTGACTTTTTTTTTTTTTTTTTTTTTTTTTTGATTGGAGGTTTAACGACCACCGTGAGCAACTCAATGGGCTATAAGCAGTCGTCCGTCCTTAATTTAGGGTCACTGGTTCCAGGGAAGGGAGAGAGCCAGTGCCGTAAGAGAAACACAACATCCATGCCTGACCGGGATTTGAACCCGGACCCCTTACGGACGAATGATCAGAGGCCAACGCCTTAGACCACTGCGCCACCGGGGCGGCAGAGCTGGCTTGGAGGATATATAAGGTGTGTGTAGGCATTCTGAAAACCTATCAGTCGTTGCTGTCATAAATAAAAGGAGCAATTTATCAGATTTGCAAAAAGGGATGATTATCGGCTTTCGGTCCAAGGGTGGCAGTATTTCTGAAACAGCGCAGCTTGAGAACTCTTCTCGTGCTCCTGTGATTAAAGTGTATCATGATTGGAGAAATGGTACCATTGTGGATAAGCTACGTGGAAACTGCCAAGGCCGCCTCCGTGGCGCATTTTTCTAAGCGGTGTCTTATGACCATTCGTCCGAGGTGGGTCCAGGTTCTAATCCTGGTGATGCAGTATGCTGTGTTTGTCTTACGGCACTGGCTCTCTCCCTTCGCTGGAGTCGGTGGCCCTAAATTAAGGACGAGCGATTGCTTATAGCTCATTGAGTTGCTCACGGTGGTCGTTAAACTTCCAATAAAAAACAAACACACAAACAGCGGAGCTCCACGTTCAAGTGATGTAACAAGGGGAACGTAGGCTGCGAAAGGGCTGATCGACACGCTACAGTGGAGCAACTCACTGGCCGAATGAACCAGGGGGATATCGGAAGTCGGCCTGAAACGACAGTTCAGCGAACACTGCTGCGTATGCGCCTTCGATGAAGACGGATGGTCACTGCACCTATGCTAACGAAGGTGCATCCGCAGAAAATACTTACATTTGTAGGACAGTATCGGAATTAGAGCTCCGCTGATTGGCAAAGATTGCCTTCTCCGATGAGTCACGTTTTCTGCTTCATCGAACGGATGGACTTCGGCGTATAAGGCGATGAACATCGGAGAACAAACGCTCTTCAACCATTGCTAGAAGAACACAAGCTGGTGATGGCAGCGTTATAGTCTAGGTAATGTTTTCGTGGCACTCCCTGGGTCCATTGATACCTATGGAAGGCACTATGGACCGAATTCGTTATGAATCCGTCATTCCAGACCACGTACACCCATACAAGCTGACTTTCTTACCTGGAGCACATGGGATCTTCCAGTACAACAATGCGAGGTGCCACACAACTAGAAACTTCCGTGAGTGGTTGGTGGAGCAAATTGAAGACTTCAAAGTACTTCCCTGCCACCCTAACTCCCCAGACTTAAAACCAAATGAGCATCGGTGGGCCCAACTCGATCGTGTTGTTCGCTCTATGGATGCTCCACTACCCACCCTCCAGCAGCTGTCAGATGCCCTGCAGTCAGCATGGCTCCAGTTACATGTGAAAACCTTCCAGCACCTTATTGAGTCATTCCCAGCCGGTCTGGATGCTGTCCGCGCTGCACAAAGCGGTCACTCTGGATATTAGCTGGTGGTCACACTAATGTGACTCGACCGTGTATAAAACAATTAATTTACATAAACACTAATTGCGTAATTACAATGAGTTTACTTAAGTATGAATTTCAGAGGTCTCGTTTGGGCAAAAAAATTTATTACAGCGTTATGGAAATTGAACTGGGGATCATTTTTCAGCCGTTCCAGTAAGGCCATTCGACTTAAAAGAGCTCAACAACTAAGTTTTTCTCGGCTCCAGTGTTTTTCCCACACAGTTTTTTTTAAGAGATAAAGAGCAGTCAAGGCCTGCACAATTTATTTACATTTGAACAACCTACTAACCACGGAGATTTAAAATAAACTGAAGCGTGGAAGAGTGCTTAGTGTATTCACGATTTTTATCTTTGTATTTTGCAGTTAAGACTTAGCGCAAGATTTGGCCGCTGATTATGTAATCGTATAATCAACTTTTTCCCGTACTCTTTTCTTCCTAAAACCACTGGTAGTTTAATAAATACCATATCGTTTGGCACATATTATTAAAAGATGGATACAAATCGCGGCGCATCGAATAAGTGCGTGACATAAATTCATGTAATATGGTCGTGATGTCACCCAACCTTATTTTCAGAATTTAGATTTCTGAAATTTTATTGTTGATATTTGAAAAGAAAGTGGGTGACATCATGAGCATATCACATGAATTTTTATCACGCAATTATACGCTGCGCCGTGACCTCTTTCCATCTTTTAATAACGTATGCCAAACCGTTGGTAGTTCAGCAGAGACCATATGGTTTGGCATACGTTATTAAAGGATGGATACCTATCTCGGCGCACCGCATAATTGCGTGATAAAAATTCGTGTAATATCCTCCGGATGACACCCACGTTATTTTCAAAAATCTTTTTTGTTCCTTGCGTGTTCCAATTATCTGAATTTTAATAGCTACCATTGCCTTGCAAAAGCCTCCCAGTGGAGTGCGAAAGCTTGGCGAATCTTTGTACTGACTACACCACAAAACTAAACGCATTTAATAGGCTATATGCGTTTCTTGGCGAATCTTTGTACTGACTACACCACAAAACTAAACGCATTTAATAGGCTATATGCGTTTCTTAATTAAGTATACACATTCTGGTATACTTAAAATAAAGTTGACAATACTGAAACTGTTCTAAAATTATGACAATTTTTTAATTTCAGTTTTAGAAAATTATAAGGAATTTAAAATTTATCATAATTTGTAAATTATGATAATTTTGAATCGTTTCAGTGTTACGGACATCTAGAAGAGAAACACAACATAGCATTTATTAACATGCATCAGTACGGTTTCTGTCCACCTTTGGCTTTAATGCATGCATTGACCCTTCGAAACATGCTTTCGACAAGGTTTTGGAACACAGCGATAGGTATGCGCTTCCATTCAGCATATAATGCTGCCGCTAACTGTTGCTTAGTAGTAGGCCTTGGTTCCAAATTTATTATGCGGCGCTCTAATTCATCCCATAGGTGCTCTATGGGATTAAGATCAGGGCTCTGTGCTGGCCAGTTCACACACGATAAGGAATTATCGTCAAACCACGCCGTAACCATCCTTGCTTTATGGTTCGGCGCTTTATCCTGCTGGTACTATCAATGCTCGGTTCCATAGTATTTCCACAGATCTGGTAGGATATAATTGTCCAGAATATCGAGGTAGAGGTGTTGTTTAACAGATTTTTCCGCGATAGCCAATGGGCCGGGACCATACCACGAAAAACACCCCCACACGAGTACACTGCCAGCACCAAACTTGACCGTAGGAACAGAACACTGTGGTAAATAGCGTTCCTCCGGCTGCCACCATACCCACACATGGCCATCAGACTGATGGATCGTGTATCTAGATTCATCACTCTATAGGGCACGTTTCCATTGATTTATGGTCCATGATAAATGTTCTTTACACCATGCTAAAGGACGAGTAGCATTTCGAGTGGAGAGGAAAGGCTTATGAGCAGCCGTACGAAGACAGTAACCCATTGAATGAAGTTCTCTGCGAATGGTACGTGTACATACCGAGATTCCAGCATTTTTGCTCACCTGTAGCTGAGGTCTTATGAAGGACTACGTCGATTAGCTGTAACGACTTTCCTGATGCTTCGACGTCCTCTGTCACTGATTTCCTTTGGTCTGCCGCTACGTTTTGCTTCTTCAGGCACGCCATGTGTCTTTCGCTTATTCAGTACATCCAAAATAGTTAACTTGGGTATGTTTGAATTCCTCACGGTTTCTCTTATGGGCAACCCACTAATATAACACCCAACAATTTTTCCATTTCACTCAACCTCACAGTGCGATATGATCGCAACCAGCTGCAGACTTGTTTTATACCGTTTGCAGCTGTACCGCGTATCTTAACAACGCAGTGGATCCGCTCATTTGCTTCTGAAGGGGTGTCCGGTGACTTTTACTTTTGTCAATATTGTGTTAGAATATGCAGAGGGTGTGGTGTTTTCTGTAATTGAATTGATTTCAGCCCATTTTGCTGACCTAGAGGTAATTCGATCTAACAGGTTAACCCTATACAACAGCTGTCTATTTCCACTTAAGGATGAGAGAACAGTTTCTAAAGAAAATAATAGCAATTAAATGTAAATGGTGTGACCGGTTTATGAGCAATTAGATGCAAACATTCTAATTGTGAAAGCTCTCACGTTTCATTCTATGACAGGTGCGGAAACCACTACCAAAATTGTTTTGTTTTTCTTTTTCGAAAACTAAGTGTAGAAGGCGTGATCATGTTAAACTGTTAACCATGTGCCACATAAAGCGACGAAGTTTTCTTCACGATCGATGGAAATAAAATGGGGAAAAAATCCTCATGTATTGACCGCGGAATATATTGGAGACACGAAGCTTAGGCCACAGATTTCTGCTCGGAAGGAAGTCACGTAGAAGTCTGTTTCCGCCATTCATGGAAATAACCAATCGATAATATGCAAACGCACGGTCATTTACAAAGCCTTTCCTCCCACGTACCTGATTGTTGAAGGGTAGCTCAGAGCTGCATCCGCGTAACAAAGGATATGTAACAGAGGGGGTGGGGATCTCGGAATGCAGCTTTTGAGAGCATGAGTGCCGTAGAAAAGGAAACTTTCTTGTTTGTTGAGCTTACAAGAAATTGAGTTTCAAGAATTTCGAGAAAATGTCAAGTTTATGAATAAACGAGCGTTTGAAATGAGCTCAACCAAGCTCGTTTTCTTTCAAAAATGTAAATGTTTACAAAAAAATTGGTGGAGTAGGGGTGGAGGTGATCCCATTTTTCTTAGAGGATGTATCATGTACGTTGGTCAAAGTATAATATTAGACGTCTGTGCTTCCTACCCGTTCATCTAATGCTTTGAAAAGCATGAATAAAATAACGTTTCCATTCGCAATCTATTTTTCAACACCGACACTGCTATTTGCTGCGAACAAGAGAAAACGTCTCCACTGCGTTCAAGAGCATCGCAGGTAGCGCCTAAATGACAGCAGAAGGGTAATGTGATTTGAGCATCATGTACTTGTCACAAAAAATAGAGATATTGCATAAAATAAAGCATGTATGTATGTATGTGACTCAAGTACCACACATTGAGATAACATCAGTGAGGCTACGTAACACAGTGCGTTTACAAATACAATTTGTTGTGCCTTTTCTGCGCACAACAAAGTAGCACTACAATATAGACAAAATAGTAAATTCGAAGAATGTCCATACATCTGGACTTCAGTACCCGGTAACATCGGTTGGACGACTTGACACCTACGAGGAATACTTGCAATGACATTATTGATTAGCAGAAATCTTATAAAAAACCCAAAAAAACATTTTCATGTGTTACACAATGATTATTTACTCCAAAATATTTAATAGTCAAATAAATATCATCATATATGGATTTAAGCCACAGAGGAAATGGACATGGAGACAACCAAATGGGATGACAAGTGAAATTGATTTTATTATGTGTAACAAAAAATTCATCATAGAAGACTGCAGTGTGCTAAACAAATTCAACACAGGTAGTGACCATAGGTTCGTGAGATGTAAGATGCACCTCAACACTAAACTCGAACGTGGCAAGCTCATAAGACAAACAAGATGTATTGACATAACCAACCTTAAAAAACACAATTATACCTTAAAGTTGGAACTGAAGAACAGATTATCTGCTTTAGAAGGCCTAACATCGGAAGAAGTGGATATTTCTAAAGTTAACAGAAAAGTAACCAAAGCTCTTAGGGAAACAGCAACAAAATTAGCAGGGTCTAAAAACAAGTTGCATGTGAACAAATCATCAGGAAAAACCAAAATGTTGACGCAAAAAGAAGAGCGATAAGGACAACTAACAAAGATGTGACTTCCAAAGTGGAATATATAGAGCTATGCAAGACAGTACGAAAAAGTATCACTGAAGACGTAAGGAAATTCAACTGTGAACTAGTGAGGAAAGCAATTGAAAACAACCAAAGCCTAAAGATAGCAAAGGGACATCTCAGTAAGGGAAGAAAACAACCTATGGCACTGAGAAAAGAAGATGGTTCTGTAACAAGAAATAGAGGCGAAATTTTGATAAGAGTGAAAGATTTCTACTCCAAATTATATGAAAGGGATGATACATGTACTCCAGACATCATGAAAGGTACCAGTACCAGAGTTCTTCCAGTCCTCCCAGCAGAAGTTGCACATGCAATAAATAACATGAAACGGGGAAAAGCTCCAGGAGAAGATGGAATTACTGTAGACATCATGCAAGAAGCAAGTGGAGAAATCGAAACAGTACTCGCCCAAGTTTTCACTCGATGCCTTAATGAAGGGAAGATTCTTGAGGATTGGAACAACGCTACAATGATCTTGATGCATACAAAATGTGACATTGAGTATCTCAGGAACTACAGACCCAACAGCCTCCTATCAGTGGTTTATAAAATCTTTACTAAAGTTCTTTCACACCCCTTGAAGGTAACACTGGACATGACTCAACCGAGAGAACAAGCTGGATTCAGGAGTGGCTACAGCACAATAGATCATATCCACGTACTGAGAGAACTAATTGAAAGAGCGAGGGAATATGAACTTCCATTGTGCATGGCTTTTATCGATTATGAAAAAGCCTTTGATTCGGTGAAATCATCAGCAGTTACAAGGGCTCTGAAATCCTGCGGTATTGACGATGCATACATTAATATTATTAATAACATCTATGAAAATGCAAGTGCAAAGATTCGGCTGTTTGAAAATACAACACACATAAAAATTGGAAAGGGAGTGAGACAAGGTGACACCATATCTCCGAAGCTCTTTAATGCCACATTGGAAAATGTCTTTCAATCACTGAACTGGGAAAACAAAGAAATAAAGATTAATGGATATTATCTAACCCACCTTTGTTTTGCTGATGACGTAGTCATTTTTGCAACTACCCCATCAGAGCTGCAGAGTATGATCCAGGAACTTGCTGACAAGAGTAAAGAAGTGGGATTAAAAATGAACTTTCAGAAGAAAAAAGTGATGTTCAGTGCTTTTACAAGAAATAAAGATTTATCGATTGATGGAGAAAAGCTGGAGATAACAGACACGTACGTTTGTCTTGGACAGCAGATACCAAGTGAGGGCCACATTGATGAAGAAATTAATCGGCGTACAAAACTTGCCTGGAGATCTTTTGGAAGAAACAGCATAATTTTCAAGAGCAATATGCCACTATGTCTTCTTAAAAGAAAAGTTTTTCATCAATGCATCCTTCCAGTGCTTACGTATGGTGCAGAGACGTGGACCTTAACAAAAAGAGACATACAAAGGCTGCAGACAACTCAAAGTAGCATGGAGAGGTGCATGCTTGGTGTAACCAGGAGAGATAAGAAGAGGAACTTTTGGATCAGAAAAATGACAAGAGTGGAAGACATCATGGTCAGAGTTAAATCCCTGAAATGGCAATGGGCTGGACATACTGCCAGAAGGACAGACCATCGATGGACAGCCGAAAATTTAGATTGGATTCCAAATGACAGGAAAAGACCCAGAAGAAGACCACATGGGCGATGGGTGGATGAAATTCGAAAGAATGCAGGAGTGACATGTAGGAGACTGGCACAAGACAGACCGTTGTGGAGGAAACCTGGGCAGACCTTCGCCCAGCAGTGGATCGATAATGGTTGACAATGATGATGATATGGATTTAAATGCTAAATAAACGTACCTTATAATCAATAATTGATTTAAGACACATAATAGGTGTGACACTGTTTTTGTGGATGCATTGATGAACCTCAAATATTGATTTGTATCTGGGCACCTTGTCCCATATTGCAGATAATACGTTACTGATGTCCGCCAATGCACTGGGGTATGGAACATTAGTATCAAGAATTCGCTATACAGCGTCCCAAACGTTTTCAACAGGATTAAGGTGAGGAGACCTCGGAGACAGCTATAACGATTCAACCCCATGATTATCCAACTCCTGAAGCACACTCAAGACTAAGTGACTGTTGCCATTGTCATAGAAGAAACGGAATGCATGCCCAATAGCAGTGCTAAACAGAGCCACAATGGGCACAATCATCTTGTTTAGGTATACTGATGCATTCATGTTGCCTTGACAAACATACAGTCAAGCACAGCCATTAAAACACACTCCTCGAACAGAACTGGCTGTAACTGGTAAGGCTGGACGAACTGTTGGCACCTGTGCAGGATCTCCTCCACTATGTCCTTGCCGAGTATCATGATAAAGGGCGAAACAGGATTCGTCTGTGAAAAAGTATGTGGTCCCTCGCCGAGATGTATAACTCATGTCAATTTTACATATACATCAATGGCATAGATATATATTTCTTTTGTTTAATGACAATTATGACGTAGAAGTCTTTTCGTACTTCTACGTTATTTTAAAAAACCTAACCATAAGATGAAATAGTTCCTAAATTAAACCTTAACGGCCAGACGAAACATGTAAACAACAGAAGTCAAACTTACGGAAAAGATGCTTTATTCAAGGATGTAGCCAAGACTGTATAACACAGCGTAGCATATTGCATTAAACACACCACACAGCTCTTAACACAACGCTCTCCAGCAACCTCGCTTGACAACGCTCGCCAAGCAACAGTATAATCGTCGTTGTTATCTCTCGTTCTTATTTTATATCAGGCATACGTCACGTTCATTCAACCTCAATTATGTTGGCAACAGTATTCGTTTGAGAGAAAAGATATCACGTTAAGAGTGAAATATAACTGAGAATAAACTCAAGATTTACAAAGGGAAAGAAACTAAAAAGGAAAATTAATCTAGAATATACGTCACGCAATCTACTCTCTCCGTTCCCTGGAACCTGTAATCTAAATTAGGGATGGGTTAACTGCTTATAATCTTTCAAGAGGCTTACCTTAGTCGTTAAATCACCGAAAAAAAACAATAAAAAGAAATTTAGCGCTCGTTTGCGGAACACACCAAAAGGAGAGGTGATATGCATAATAACGCTATCTGTGCTGTCTGTTATATCATGAAAACAGTCGATATTGAAAGTTGCTCGTTGTACTGAAGATTTGACTTCATGCATAAAAAAAGATATAGCTGTGAATTCGTATGAAGCTGTAAGGTATGTTGCTAAAATAACCAACCGTGCTCGCATTATCAAGACAACGCCAAATCTGACGTTTGTAATGAAAAAATGAATTAACTTCATGGACTAATAAAGCATTTAACATGAAAGGCCGAAGAATGAATTTTCTCATTTACAACGACGAATAGAGGTTTAGTGTGTGTGTTTGCCGTGAAAGGAATTTTAAAATCCCACAGCACAAACCTGAACGTTGTGATCACATAAACTTGTACAAATGTTACATTTCCCCCATCTATTCAGTAATGCTTACTTTTGATTGCCATATATTTTTGGAGGTTTTGAGCTGTGAAAAAATCCATCCCGGCATCTAGATACAGTAGAACCGCGTATTTCACGAGACCAAATAAGATTAACATATAATCAAAGAAAGTTATAAACGAAACAGATAACTTTTGTGTGCGTGGATGACAGCACGTTGTTCTGTTGCAACGCTTGGCGTGGCCATTAGTGTTACACTAAGCAGTGTGAAGCATTTTTTACGTTCTAGTATACGAGTATGTTCCGTTGCTAACTTTTTTGTTTGGTTTACTTTATTGATTTTAATCACACTGCATAAAATGTGAAATGTCGAATAAGTAGGCTAGGGTAATTAATGTGTGGCAGAAAAAATCCAGTGAAGTTAAAATAAGAAAAACACGCAGGGTAGCTGTGATACCTGCTTTGCAACTCTGCTATATTGTTTTGAAACCCTGATATATCGATTTGAAGCTTGGGACAACAGAAGAAAAGAAATGGGAAGAGCAGAAATGAGCATGGTTAGGAGAATGAAACAAATATCAAGGAAATAAAATAAAGAAATAGGACGTAAGGAAATAGCCTGGAATTCTAAAACAAATTGTGGAAAATTAAGGGAAAGCCTTCTGAGATACATTGCACATGACTGGTTAAATGAGAAAGAAAACCCGTTTCGAAATAATGGAGATGACAGAAAATAAAGGAGGAGGAAGACTAAGAAAAAGATGGGGGAGATAGTGTAGGACACGAATAAAATCAACGCAAAGAAGCATTATTTATAGGAGAGAAAAGATAGGGAAGATGTGCTTAAAAGGCAGATCAAGTTTGGGGCTAAAGTTGACAATACTTTTCTTTTTTGTTTAGAAGTACAACGTCGAAAGTGAGCTCGTTAATGGATATTGACAGTCACGTGTCCCTAATTTAAAGACGATGGTTGCACGGAAAGGGCAGAACAAGCGCTGCCAGACAAACATTACACCCGTTTCTCTTCCTCGACTCAACCCGGGCCCTTTTTGTACGAATGTATAGAAGATAGAACCTCAGACCACACTGCCAACATATCTTCTGATGCTACCAAAAAGAAGAAAATATCTTGTTCATGCAGGAGCGCAGTGAGAACAAACTTAAAATGTGGTGGCAGTGGAAAATGTGTGGAATTGATGTTAACCCAGCAAAAAAAGTCTTGCATGCCCAGCACTAGGGCATTGTTGGCAGCCAGCACTGCCAGCAATGGCCCAGCACTATGTTGCCGCTGCCTAACCGTCAATAAAATGTCCGGGTGGCAAACAGAAGGGCCAGAAGTTCTGGCCAACAGTTGGCACCTCCATTAGTTGTCATATGCCACAACAGGGCCATCAGTATTCCGTCACAGGCAGTAGCTGCCACAAGTGGCCCTTCAGCGGCCCTGCATGCACGTGTCATCAATGATGGCTAGCCTGATGTGGTCCGCTAGTATCCTGGAAGTGGAAGCCGGCAATCACGTGACGTAACTGATGGCCTGCCGAATCTTGTCTGCCACTTTCCCAGTAGTAGATATAAAAGATAAATAAATAAGGATAACCGCAGTTTCCCAATTTCCCAAACTAACCCCCCCCTTCCACACACACACACACTTACGAAACTTCTGAATTACGGCAGTGCGATTTGGTAATTTTTTCAGCAGACCGGAAAAACGTCCGTCCGGATCTGGGTGGAAAGGAACCAGAGCTGTCGGAGGGGGAAGCGATCTCTCTACCGATCGGACTGATTTACCACGCACGAGCGTGTGCTTGAAGCTGAATCTCTTTCCTGCGGAATGGGTAATAGAATGGTTATCTCTTTATTTTTACAATATTGCGAGGTATTTTTCATAAATGTCAGTTTCATATAATTCATGAATTTATTTTTTCAACGTAACGATAGTTTTTTTTTTCTTTACCTTAAGGAAACTTCACTCATTTTCAAGGAGTGTACACACTTAAAGGCGCTTTCCAAAGTTTTGTGCTGTCCTTGTCGTCTTGAAAGGTGATTGTTTAATTAATATATTTACCCGTTCATGTCACATTCTGTTAAATTTTTAACGTTGTATCTTTCCCTTCCGTTGTCCGAAGCACACTTGTTTTAAAAAGGAAATATATTTTGTTTTACTTCTCGTTATTTTTAGAAGCGAATTCCTCCAGTCTTGTGTATTCAACCCATGGATGAGTACATTATATCCACATAGCGGTGCTTTTCGGCTGTAATCTAATATTTCATGACTTAATCTATTATTTTCGTCGACGTGGCATTTCATTAAGAAATTAATTCGCCTCTCTACATATGGCTCTTTTTCTTAACATCCACTAAAATAACACGATGGAGATAGCTTCGTCTTCAACTAACTGGTACCACGAGAGATACAGCACGTGCTGCTTCTGCGCATGTGCAGTCCCGTTGCTTCCACCTGGTGTTGGGCTTTCATTGGTTGCCAGCTCCGGGCCACTAGTGGCACTTGCTTGGAGGCCCGCAATTCACGGTGATGCTGCAGGGCCATCAATGGCTCGCCTACTGATGGCGCTGGCACCAACGGACCACTACCGGGCCGTGAGCGGCAGATTTCAACCAGTAGTGACCCATCACTGGCAGCTGGTGGCCAGCAGTTTCCCAACACCTGTGTTTTTGTTCGGAATTGATTTAATGACAAAATAGAAATCAACCAATCCTAAACACTTTTTGGAACTCACATTACTGTTTCTGAAACCGTGATATAATCACTGAAATAAATTTAGCAAAGCAGTTGAACCTCCAGTATGTGCTGCCTTTAATGTATTGATTAATCACTTAATGTATATTTTTTGTCTCTCTATGATTATGTGAACATTTTGTGCTTCTTCCAATATCCCTCTCTGTTTTCTTTCCAAAACTATTCGCTGCGTTATTTCATTGGGTACTGCAGTGGTTGGACGAGGTTTGTCGAATAAACACAATTTATAAGCACAGAAGGCCAGCCCTTAATGGATTAGAGGCCTTTTGTGAAGGTAACTTGGAAATTCTAATTGTGCTTATGTGTTACTTTGTCTGAATCGCAAATGCTGTTTGAACACGTATGTCAGACTCTGTCCATCAAAAACGTCAGCCTCGCTCTTCCGTTAACTACTCATGGGAGATATCGCTATTAAGTACGGCCTGATTCTAATTGACAGGAGACGCAGTCGCCGAACAATGTGTCGTCTGCATTGCGGACTCTTTAACAATCATAATGAGATTGCATTTGAAAGAGGTTAGGAAATAAGCACACAAAGGACATAGAATTCGCATTACACTGTATTACTGTGCTAAGCAACGCATAATCACTTATAACTCTCGAAACTTTGTCACGTCGGGTCTCCCTACGTGAACCCCCTCGGGAATTATATGAAGTGCTCTAAATTCTCCATCAAGGAAGAAACACCGATGTCAAAACAAAATTTGCAGACATAAACGATGGCATTAATTGAATATATGAAGCTCCGAACTGTAAAGAAAATATTTTGCACGACAATAGAGGTACTTCGTGTTCAACGCACGAAACTAAGTAATGGAATCTCGGTGTATAATTGTTTTTAATTTATTCTGTTGCTAGCATTTTACTTTGGAAGCTGTTCTTTGATTTCTATAATGTACTTAATTCCGGTTCTTCTTTTCATCTGTTAGATTTTGTAAATATGATATATTTTAAATGCGTGTGAATTAGGATATGAAATTTGTTTCAATGTATCGTCATTACTCAATATTTTAGATCACCAATTCGTGCCAGGACGTGGTGTACGATCTGATGAAATAACCAACCACTGATATTTTGAAAAAAACTTTAAAATTGTGTTCCTCATTAAAACAGATAAAGTGCAGTTTATATTAAGAACACGTACGTATATAAAGAATAGCTGAGACCTAACAAAGGTAGCACACCTGAGCTGTGCAAAAGTTCTACAGGTTTCGAGAAACAGGGGTTTATCAATAGCTGTACATAGCTAATAAGCTGTAATCCCACCTCAGGCTTTCAGAACAGAAGCAATTCAGCTTGGAATAGACTTATACAAGTCATGTAAATAATAATATAAAAATTATACGATAATCGAATTTAGGATCATTCTTCCTGTAAAATATGCCAGAACTGTGCCAGTGATACTGGACGCAAAACGTGTGATCTGACCTTTCGCTCCAGATATTCCCTCAAATGGTCAATAATATTAAGGTGACCTGGGTAGCTGCTTTATCTCATTCTCATGCACTACAAACCACAACTTACGTTTCGCAAATTGTAAGTGCACATTATCTGCTTAGAGCCAGGGCCCGTCATTAGGAAACAATGCTGCAGCATTGAGTGCAAGTGGGTCCCAAGAATGGATTTAAAAGCTACAGATATGGCACCACACTGCAGAATAACCAACTACCCTAAGGTATGCCATGATATGGCACCTCACAGCATCATAGGTCCACCTCCATGCTTCACAGGCGAAAGCAAATAGCCGGAGTGGTACGCTTCTGCAAGTTCTCCTCACATGTACACTCTATCAGAGGTGGGAAACAATGTGAAACACAATTCATCAGACTAGATGACACGTTGCCAGTCTTTGGCATCCCACTTTTTATGTGCTTTGCACCACCTTACCCGGTTTGTTGGGTTGAGTTTGGTAATAAATGTTGGCAATAAGATGTTTGTGGATTGCAGCACTACCATAAGCACCCACACCATCGAGTTTCCGTTGAACTCTTCTGACAGAAACGGAATAATTCCTACAAGTGTTCAACTTTGCTTCAATTTGCGATACCGTAATCTTCTACTTCGTAGTCTTGTGCTTCGTGTTCAACTTTGCTACTATTTGCGGTACCGTGGTCTTCTGCTTTGTAGTCTTATGCTTGGTGTTCACGTTTGCTGTTGTACTGTGGTCTTGTTCTTGGTGTTCAACTTTGCTGCTATTTGTGGTACTGTGATTTTGTACTTCGTGGTCTTGTGCTTGGTGTTCAAATTTGCTGCTGTACCCTGGACTTGTGCTTGGTGTTCAACTTTGCTGCTGTACCGTGGTCTTGTACTTGGTTTTCAAGTTTGCCACTGTTTGCGGTACCATGATCTTGTGCTTGGTGTCCAACTTTGCCACTATTTGCGGTACCATGGTCTTGTGCTTGATTTTCAACTTTGCTGCTGTACCGTGGTCTTGTGCTTGGTGTTTAACTTTGCCTCTATTTACGGTACCGTGGTCTTGTGCTTAGAGTTCAACTTTGCTGCTGTAGCGTGGCCTTGTGCTTGGTGTTCAACTTTGCTTCTGTACCATGGTCTTGAGCTTGATGTTCAACTTTGCTGCTGTACCGTGGTCTTGTGCTTGGTGTTCAACTTTGCCTCTATTTACGGTACCGTGGTCTTGTGCTTAGAGTTCAACTTTGCTGCTATAGCGTGGCCTTGTGCTAGGTGTTGAACTTTGCTTCTGTACCATGGTCTTGTGCTTGATGTTCAACTTTGCTGCTGTACCGTAGTCTTGTGCTGGTGTTCAACTTTGCCTCTATTTTTGGTACCGTCGTCTTGTGCTTGGAGTTTAACTTTGCTGCTGTATCGTGGTCTTGTGCTTGGTGTAACTTTGCTGCTGTAGCGTGGTCTTGTGCTTGGTGTTCAGCTTTGCTTCTGTTTGCGGTACCGTGGTTTTGTGCCTGGTGTTCAAATTTGCTGCTATTTGCGGTAGCTTGGTCTTGTTCTTGGAGTTCAACTTTGCTGCTGTACCGTGGTCTTTCGCTTCCGTTGTACAATCCGCGCCAGTCTTTGCCTATATATATCTGACATCTCCGTATGGCGTCCACAATTTGCACGGTTGGAGACAATTTCGTATCCTTTTCGACAGGTAGTCGTAATGATCGATATAGTTCCTCGTGCTACACCTACAATTTCTGCCATTCTAGTTACTGAAGCGTCTGCAAGACGCCCACCAATGATCATGCCTTTTTAGAAAAGCAAACGGAACAAATGTATGTGGTACTAAACAAAATATTCTAATTAGTTCCTTGGGATATAAGCTGGACATGTGGAAATAATATATGGAATAAAATATTTTGAACGTTTGGAAAATATAACACAACGCTTTGACGACCACTAAAGGCCTCAAGGATCGATATAGCAATAAATAGCAGGAAATGGAACTTGATAGCAGGAAATGGAACGACTTGTTTATTCGCTTCCTGGTTGTTGATTCGAAACTTCCAATCGCAGTTCCTGCTTTATAACCAAAGAAGCTTCGTTGATTTAATGGGAATATCAATGTCGCGCAGATAAAACTCTCTCAGTGTGTAGATAATGAAGGTAACATGCGTCAAAATAAAATCAAACAATGGCCGGTAGTCGTACCATCACTCTACATTCTGCGTTGTTGCTTTATTTTTATTCGACTCACTGTCAGTTCTTGCCAAATCGTATAACAACATTCGTAGAAGTGACGTGCTGTTGAGAAAGAAAATCTAACGGAGTAATAACATAATTTAAATAATTACAAATACTGCATACGTCACAAAGTCCTTCAATTCATTTCTTTTGCAAGGACTAATAAAAATGATGTCCTTACATTTCTCACAGAACAGAAATTCGCAAATATCATTTCACCAAAGGTTTTTCTTCAGTTTAAGTAAATCCCGATCTCATTTTCAGCCGTTTTAATCTTACATCCTTTTGATGAATGCTTTTCTGTTTCTTTTAAAATAGCCTGAAGTTTAAAAAAATCATATTGAAATAGCAAGAATCACCTTGCGCAACATAAAAGTTTTATTTTCAAGACAAAGAAGAATCACTTCGAAATTTAGTGGAATCCGCTGAATTCCCTTTATGTAGCAGTTCTGTTGAAGGCACATACTACGTATTTGGACATATTTATGAGTTTCTTTCCTGAACAATCCATATTTATGAGTTTCGTTTCTTAACAGTGGAAGCAGTTGAAAGCGACGACAGTTAGAGACTTACTTAAGTGACTACTTCAGAATAGGTGCGTAATCCCCTCTACCGAAAATGGGTGACATTATGCATTTCTAGAAACGCTTTTATTTCAGTAGGCTCACTTTAAATCAATTAAGTTTGAAAGCAAAATACCATATGTTACACATTAATCCTGAAATTCCTTTTCCATGAGTTAATGAAAAACGTCGTGAAATTAATGGGTTACTCTGTTTATCGTTTTCCATTATTTCTTAAATGACAGTTTCCTTACGTTTACTACCAAGCTAATGCCTCCCAGCGTGATAATTACTCAGCATTTGCAAATCGCCGATTCATGTATTTGCATTTTGTAAGAAAACTATTAAGCTCTAATGGAAGCCATTTTGTGAGCAAAACTTTTCTTTTTCTGTTTCGGTTATTCCTGAAAATGAAGGTCATCGGTAGCGCCGAAACTTGAAGCAGACGTAGGAGTAAACATTAATTTCCGACTGATTATCGGAAATTTCTTTAATAAAGACACTGCCCTTGCAGAAAAAATTGCTGATGGATTTCCCATTCACAGGGAAGCAAATTCATTCGTAAAAATAGCTCTTCGATTTTAAAAACTATATTTATTTTCTTATAATCCAAGGGTGAGGGACTTGCGGCCTTATGGCTTAAAAACGGCCTTCTAGGCCATTAGGTGTGGTATTTTGAGTGAGTCCAAATTTTTCAGAACAAATTTTTTTATTAATATGATTTTGTTCGTCTTTTATTATTTTTATTTTTTTCAGTTTCATTTCATTTATTTAATTTTAGTTGTCGCATACAAATTACATAAATTAATTGAAGGTGATTATAGAGCAGATAAGCAACAACAGGGATGAAAAGAGGGCAAAGGCCAGATGGGCCTAAATAGACCTCTTCTCCCAAAACAGTAATCCTTGAAACAAACATGAAGTCAAGCAGACATACTAGTGATTGGCAGTCCTGAAAGACAGTCATCATTATAACTTCAAGTTAACTGCCGAAGCGTCTCCATCCGTTATTGTTTTGTCTATATTAAAAATGTAAACTAAAACAACACCACTTAAGATTTTACCAGATTAGTAAAAAGTCCGAATAGTTATGTTCAGCATTAAGATTGCCAGTAATACCAAACATTAGGTTGTTTAATGATTCAAGGGTTAAAATCATTATTATTAATGTATAATAATAAATTAAGAACTTGTAGTTCCAATTTATTTATGAAGTAGCTGCTATTTATGTAAAAAAAGGAATAAAACATTACAATGAGGCTCATCGTAATTAATATTGTTTAACGATTTTTTTTAAGTAAACAAAT
Source organism: Macrothele yani (assembly GCA_039090855.1). Lineage (NCBI taxonomy): Eukaryota > Metazoa > Arthropoda > Arachnida > Araneae > Macrothelidae > Macrothele > Macrothele yani. The sequence continues at coordinate 100,624,769 of CM077011.1, forward strand.
GTTATTTAGGCTTGTCAAATCATCAGGCAAAGTATTTCAGTAGGCTGATCCAGCAGAATTGATATGTGCTCTGGAACGTTCTGTTTAAACAAACGTAGGCTCTAGTTTAGTTTTGTTTCTAGTAGAATGTTGATGGGTGTGAAAATTTAGTGAAATTAAATCACGATAAAGATTATTTCTTATTCTCTTAAACATTAATATTCCTAAGTTATTATTATATAATTGTTCAATAGTTTGGAGATTAAAATCATTAGGATGTAGGCCTAATCGGGTTGTCAAACTTCGGAATAACTGTTTTGAATTTTCAACTCAAGAATTCTAATGAATATATTTTGTAATCGTTGTAAATTATTAGAGGTCAGTATACCACAAGTCAGTATACAGTAATTCAGGTAAGTTTGAATTTGAGTAGAATACAACTGTAGCCTAATTTTTGGAGATAGATAGGTCACAAAACTGCCAATAACACCAATGTTTCGTGAAATTTTACTGGTTAGAACTTCAATATGTTTGCTTGATTTAAGATCATATGGAATTATTGTACCAAGATAGGTATGAGATTGAACAACTTCTATAGAAATGTTGTTCAGCAAAATTTCAGTAGGCACAAATGTGGGAGTTAAATTATAAGAAAATATCATTAATTTAGTTTTATGTGTCATCATCATCATCATCATTGTCAGCCATTATCAATCCACTGCTGCACGAAGGTCTCCCCAAGTTTCTTCCACAACGGTATGTCTTGTGCCAGTCTCCTCCATGTCACTCCCGCATACTTTCGAATTTCATCCGCCCATCTCCCATGTGGTCTTTTTCTGGGTCTTTTCATGTCCCTTGTAATCCAGTCTAAAATTTAACCTGTCCATCGATGGTCTGTCCTTCTGACAATATGTCCAGCCCTTTTCACGGATTTTACTCTGATCATGATGTCTTCCACTCTTGTCATTTTTCTGATCCACGAGTTCCTTTTCTTTTCTCTCCTGATTACATCAAGCATGTATCTCTCCATGCTACTTTGAGTTGTGTGTAGTCTTTGTATGTCTCTTTTAGTTACGGTCCACGTCTCTGCACCATATGTAAGCACTAGAAGGAGGCATTGGTCAAACACTTTGCATTTAAGACATAATGATACATTGCTCTTGAAAATTATACTGTTTCTTCCAAACGCTCTCCAGGCAAGTTTTATACGCCGATTAATTTCTTCATCAATGTGATCTTCACTTGATATCCGCTGTCCAAGATAAACGTACGTGTCTGTTATCTGCAGCTTTTCTCCATCAATCGATAAATCTTCATTTCTTGTAAAATCATTGTACATCACTTTTGTCTTCTGAAAGTTCATTTTTAATCCCACTTCTTTACTCTTGTCAGCAAGTTCCTGGATCATATCTGCATATCTGATGGGGTAGTTGCAAAAATGATTACGTCATCAGCAAAACGAAGGTGAGTTAGATAATCTCCATTAATATTTATCCCTTTGTTTTCCCAGTTCAGTGATTGCAAGACATTTTCCAATGTGGCATTAAAAAGTTTGGGAGATATAGTGTCACCTTGTCTCACTCGCTTTCCAATTTTTATGGGTGCTGTATTCTCAAATAGCCGAATCTTTGCATCAGTATTTTCATAGATGTTATGAATAATATTAATATATGCATCTTCAATACCGCAGGATTTCAAAGCCATTGTAATTGCTGATGGTTTCACTGAATCAAAAGCCTTTTCATAGTCAATAAAAGCCATGCATAATGGAAGATCATATTCCCTCGCTCTTTCAATTATTTCTCTCAGTACGTGGATATGTTGTATAGTGCTGTAGCCACTCCTGAATCCAGCTTATGTATTAATAGCTAAATCATTAAAAGTTAACCAATGAATTAAAGAGAAAAAACAACTTTCCAATCTAGCAATTAAGTCATGTAGACCATCACCATGATTAAAATTAAGATTAAAATACCAAAGAGTAAAAGAAGATTCGACGAAATAATGCTCACCGACTGACGGCCACAATTAAAACATTAGTAAGTCAGAAAGGCTATTTTGACATTTGTTAGATTCAAGATATCGTTCTATGGCTCTTAAAGAACTACAAATGGAATTGATTGAGATCTCAGAAAAAAGACATTTCAAAGTCCTTATTTGACCCTAAGCAATATCTAGCTGAAATATGGAAAAATACAATAAGACACACACGCCTTCAGCGACATGCACGAAAAATGCTTTCTCTCTTTTCAACCTATTATTGCTGCGTATCTACATTTTCCTACCTAACCAAAATCATGACGTCATGAAGGTTACAAATGACGGATACCCATCTAGAGGATCAGCTAAACTGGCGGATACCCATCTAGAGGATCAGCAGAAACTAGGGAGCCTCCATGTTGCAACCAAATATTCAAATGCTTTCCAACAAAAAGCAGTCACAACAAAGTCATTAAAAGGTTAGTTAACTTTAGAATTCACACTGTTTTCTTTCATTTTTGTAGTTAGTTGGTACATAGTAAGATTTTTTTAAATAATGTACATTTGGAAGTATATTTAATTGAGGTTTCTTGAATGGGGCCATGTTAGGTTATAGCTAATTCAATGCGGCCTTCCAACATGAAAAGGTTCCCCACCTCTGTTTTAGATCGTTGTTATTAAAAGCAAAGCTAGAAAAATTTCATTGCTACCTCAGATTGCAAAGCACTCGCGGAATTCTAAATTGCGTATAATGTTAAAAGGTTTCTTCTAAAATAAACTATAGGTGAACCACATGTTTATGGTCTGTATTAATGTGCTAAAATATCTTATCTAATGAGGTGTATTTCTCAAAAACAGTTCTCATTACCTTAAACTCTATGCACATTCCTTCATGTGAGTAGATAACATTGATAACAAGTGCACTCCCGACTTCAAAGGTATTGAAATCATTACTGACCAAGACTCGGAACAAAAACTAGGATTTGCAGAGGCTTTGATTATCGAAAAGACAAGCGATAAAAAATGCAACAAACTTAACCCTATAGATATTCTCTATCCTTGGAGACTGATTGTAAATGAAGAACAAGAATCCAAGAAAAAAGAAAACATAGATACACTGAAAATAAGACATATAGTAAACAAATACTGGAAATCACAACCCAGGATCCAAATGCTCAAATCATTCTACAACAGTTGGGCAACAGTCTTCTACGGCAAGACTCAGGGAACGAGAGATGACGTTGACAGTCACATGGACAGTGACGTGGACAGTGACGTGGACAGTGACATGACGATCATTGATTGGTAGTGCCCATGTGTATATACCCAAGTCTTAGGAGACTCCACATGAGAGCTTGATAATGATATCGAAGTGATATTGAAATGCATCGCGTGTTACGGAGATCGTGCAGAGGTGAGAGTTTCGTGTGTAGTGTTGACTTTTCTATGTCTATAGCATAGTGTTTTGTCCTTGATGTTTAGTGTTTCCTTCAACTGTTTAATACGTAAAGTTAGTGTTATTCAGCGAGCATTTACGAAATAGTTTACTTAATGGCAATAAATGCATATTAGTGAAAAGTTCTCAATAGTAAGACTAATAGTCTATTGAACTACATAGTCCCTGGAACTTCTCATTTTTTAAATTTTTTATACTGTAGTATTAAGATTGCTATAGACTTTTGATATATTCATCGAAAGGAAGGCTAAACTACTCACATGAAGGAATGTCCATAGAGTTTAAGTTAGTGAGAACTGTATTTGAGAAATACACCTCAACAGATAAAATAGATTATATTTTAGTATTTTAGCACGTCTTTTGCAAAAAGGACATTGCTGTTACTTAATCTCCCCATCAGACCTTCCTTCCACCAATGAGCAACATGCATACACAATTTTATCAAAAATAGTGGATTTTCTCAAATGCGTCCTAGTCATGTTCCTAACAGATATAACAAAAAGATGACACCGAATTTTCGGGTGTAATAAGCACGTCTTTTGAATCCGTTCTGACGCAAATTAAATTTATCAAAGCTATTCAAAGTCAATGGAACCTGTATGGAAAACAATAGTATCTGACGGAAGAACGAAGTTTTTCAATCGGGTTTTTAATCCCTCAGGTATTGCTGCAAACGGAATCGTGAGCTTCCGACCTCTGGTTGCAGACTTGTGCGTTAAGAAAAACATGAATTTATATGAGAAACATTTCGCACCGTAAACGCTCTCCAACACCGAAAGAAATTTTCAAATCGGACTCTTAGAAACAGAGATATCGACAGAAATAAGATGTGACTTTACGTCCTCTGGTAGGAAAACCATGCATTATTTTAGAAAGAAAGTGTTCTCAAAAGGTTTATCCATATGAGCGGTATAGGTCCAAGAAAAAAAAATTTGTCGAGTTTTCAGGATCCCAGATTTTGCAACAAATGCATCAGAATCAGATATTAACACTTATGCTCCCTTCTGGCCAAACAAACCATTCTTTACCAAACATTAGAAATTATGTGCAAAATATTTTCCATCAGGTCTTGTATGCGATACAGGAAGAGTTTTTCAAATCGGTGTTTTAGGCGCAGTAATAACGCAGAAAATGCAATTTACCTTTGTGCCCCCTAGCGAAAAGTCTATGATTTACTTGAAAATTTTGAATTTATAAGGAAAAAGATTTCTCATCGGAAACACTATCCAACAAAGAAGATTTTTTTAAATCGGACTCTTAGAAGTAGAGATATTGACAAAAATAAAATATACATCCACGCCACCTGGCGTAGAAACCATGGATTATTTTAAGAAGAAAATGTTTCTAAGGGTTTGTTGACATGAGTAGTATCGGTCTACAAGCGACGTTTTTTTTTATTCGAGAATTTAGAAGCTCATATTTTGCTGCAAATACATAAGAAGCGGATATTAAGATTTACGCCCCCTGGTGGCCAAACCTTTTTTTACAAAAAGTAGAAATTATGTGCAAACAATTTCCCAACAGGATCTGTAACCTGTGCAGAAAGAATATTTCAAATCGGAGATTTAGAAGCAGAGATATAGGGGGAAACGCAATTTACATCTACGCCACCTAGTGGAAAGTCTATGAGTTACTTGAAAATTCTGAAAAGACCTGTCATACTGAAAACACTCCAACAAAGAAGAAATTTTTCAAAACGGTCTCTTAGAAGTAGAGATATTGACAAAAATAAGATCTATATCTACGCCCCCTGCCGTAGAAACCATGCATTATTTTTAGAAGAGAATGTTTCTAAAAGGTTTGTTGACATGAGTAGTGTCGGTCTACAAACGACGTTTTTTTCAATCGAGAATTTAGAAGCTCACATTTTGCTGCAAATACATCAAAAGCGAAATTAAGATTTACACCCCTTCCTGGCCAAAGCCTTTTTACGAAAAATAGAAATTATGTGCAAACGATTTCCCATCAGGAGCTGTATCCTGTGCTGAAAGAAGTTTTCAAATCGGAGATTTAGAAGCAGAGATATAGGGGAAAACGTAATTTATCTTTACGGCCCCTAGCGGAAAGTCTATGAATTACTTGAAAATTTTGAAATTATATGAAAAACGTGTCACACTGAAAACACTATCCAACAAAGAAGGAATTTTTCAAATCGGACTCCTAGAAGTAGAGATATTGACAAAAATAAGATATACATCTACGGCCCCTGGCGGAGAAACTGTGGAATATTTTAAGAAGAAAATAATATTCCGAAAAGGTTTATCGATGTGAGTGGCATCAGCCCACGAAAGAATTTTTTCAATCGATATTTTAGAAGCTCAGATTTTATGGCAAATACATCAGAAGCAAAAATTAACACTTACGTCCCTTGGTGGCCAAAGTATTCTTTACCAAAAATTTTAAATTATATGCAAAAGGTTTTCCATCAGGAGGTGTATCCGCTGAAGAAAACATTTTTGAAATCGGAGCTTCAGAAGAACAGTTATCGGGAAAAATGTAATTTACTTTTACGCGCCCTAGCGGAAAATCTATGCGTAATTAGAAAAAGTAACTATATCCAAAATACTTTTCGACATAAACGGAATCGAAAGATAAATATTTTTTCAATCTGATGTTTAGAAGCAAATATGTGAAATAAAACGTATTTTTGAATTCGACATCATCTGCATTTACGCCTTCTAGCGGCAAAATTGTGCATCGTAAAAAAAAAACGAACTAAAGGATAATCATTCTCATATTTCAAGATTTCCAATGCAAAAACAATTTTTCAAATCGGACCAATAGTTCCATACATATCGTGGGTACAGACGGACGGACGGACAAACCGATAACATAAGCACGATCTTTTTTAACAAAAGATGTGCTAAAAAGCACACGTTGCCTGGAAAATGTCATAGACAAGTACAAACAGTAGAATGGACAGCACAGCAGAACTCGGTGAATTTCAACGTGACTCGGTGAAAGGAATTCATCTTAGCCAAAAGTCAGTTTAAAAAAATTGCACTGCTCCGTCTGCTCCAGATGATATTATTGTGGAGTGGATGTCTAGATACAACAACAGCGCAATCTCACCCTGGTAGAACACGAATAATGACCGAATCGCCGCTAGCGATTCGGTCATTATTCGTGGGACAAAATTGCCTATTTTCTGTTGCAACACTCACCAAAGTTTCGAAATACCTCTAGAAACAACGCCAGTTCCAAATTGATTCGTCGAGAGATGAACGGAATGAATTTCCATGGCTGTGCAGCAGCAGCACCCAAGCCTAACATCAGCAAGATCAATGCCAAGCGTCGGTCGGAGTTGTATAAAGCTTGGCGCCAGTGAACTCTGGAGCAGTGAAAACGCGTTCTTTGAAGTGATGAATCACACTTCACCATCTGCCAGTCCAACGGATGAGTCTTCGTGTGCAGGATTCTAGGTAAAAGCTGCCCGCGTGCGTTGTGCCAACTGCGAAGTTTGGTGGAGGAGGCATCATTCTCTTGAGTTGTTTTTCATAATTTGGGCTGGGATCCCTAGTTTCAATACCAACAAGTCTTAACGTTTCGGCCTATAATAACATTCTCGACAACCCTATGCTCAAAACGTTATAGCAACAGTTAGGTGAAGGCCCTTTTTTATCAACAGGGCAAAGCTCCCTTCCACAAAGCAAGGTCTGTGCAGGGATGGTATAATGAGATGTGAGTGGAAGAACTTGACTGACCATCCCCGATATCGACCCCACGGAACACCTTTGGGATGATCGGAACGCGACTGCGAGCCAGATTAACCCGTCTCACGTGGGTGACCGACATGATTGTCACCGATGTCGGGCTGTTCCTCTCGGAAAATGGAAGGCATTTCTTACAGTAACGTACCGAAATCTAGAGAAAAGTCATGTCATGCCTTCCATCTTCTTGTGGGAAAATGAAAGGCATTCCCCACAGCAACGTACCGAAATCTACTGAAAAGCCTTCCTAGCAGGGTGGAGGCTGTAATAGGATCAAAAGGGGAATCAGCTAAAATTAATTCCTTTCGTAACTCAGGGAGGTTGAGGATAGGCAAGTGCCCGGATACGTTTGGTCAGATAGTTACCTATTAGTCCTATTTAAAAAAAAATAAAAAAAGCTGTGGAAAACCTGAATTATCAAATTACGAGCAAGATAATTAATCCATGCATTTTCCTCTCTTTCTGTCGCATATCTTTACCGCAAAGGAACGTGATTGTACCGGGTGATCCAAAAGGCTTGCACATTTTTTGAAAACGTAATAACTCGCGGAGTTTTGAGAGTAGGGTAACGCGATTTGCGTAGATTTTATCAGAATGACATCGGGTTTTTTATGAAATCACATACATTTTTAATCATTTTACTTACATTTTTCATCGCCAGATGGCGCAGCAACCACAGGTTGGAGGTATCGAGAAAAATAGATACCTCATTGTTCCAGGTGTTCAATGTGATGGCCGTTATGTTCCAGCACTGCCTGCAAACGAGAGAAAACACCATGGACGGCATTGAAGAGCATGTCCGGTGTTATAGCTGCCACATGGTGTCGAATGGCATCTTTCAGCATGGCTAATGAAGTAGGGCGACATCTGTACATTTGTGATTTTAGGTAACCCCAGAGCCAGAAATCGCAGGGTGTCAGGTCTGGCGACCGAGGTGGCCAGGCCTTCGGAAAGTGTCGGCTCAACACACGATTTGCGCCAAACGTCTCTTGCAGCAGTTGCTTAACGGAACGTGCGATGTGGGGTGGTGCTCCATCCTGCATAAATTTGCACAGATTCACTGCATCCCGCTCTTGCAAGCTAGATATAACGTACGTTCGTAAAATGTTCGCATAAGGTGCACGTGCCACTGAAACGGTTTCGAAGGAGGTGCCGCGGACCTCTTCAAAAATAAAACAACAAAAGGACTGTCACTTTCGGCTGATGAAGTGGCGCTTCAACGACTGCTTGGGGATGTTCCGTGGCCCAGATGCGGCAGTTGTGCGTGTTTACCGCTCCGTTTAGGGAAAAGTGTGCCTCATCAGTCCATAAAACGTCCATCAGCCAGTTCTCGTCGACATCCATTTGTCGAAAAAACCATGCTGCGAACTCTTGACGCTGCACGTAATCGCCAGCTTGCAGTTCGTGATGCCGTTGGAGTTTTTACGGGTATCTGTGCAGAATCCGTCGTAGTGTTCGCCATACAGTCCTGTATGAAATGCCTGTTTGCCAAGAAACATGGCGAGCACTGGAGTCGCCATGTGCGGATGACATTGCAATCACATCGATTCCCTGCGTAATCGTCTCTGCTGCAGCAGCAGCACGTGTTCGTAATCTACCGTTTCGGGGGCGTGCTGCCAAAGATCCCCGTCTCCTCGAATGTTTTCACCATTCGCCGCAGCGCAGCACTTTTCATCGGTCCTTTCTCACTGCGATCCCTTTTCAGTGAGCGGTAGGCTCTCAAAGCAGCACTCGTACATTCAGCGTTGCAATAAAACAATTTCACCAAGAGTGCTTTGTCTGGTAATGACAGCATACTGACACGGACCGCTGTAACTTGTGGTTGCTTTCCAGCTGCTGCTTTTATACCAACTATCCTAGACATGTTCGCCTATGGCGCCATCTGGTGATGAAAAATGTAAGTAAAATGAGTAAAAATGTATGTGATTTCATAAAACACTCGATGTCATTCTGATTATTTCTACGCAAACCGCGTTGCCCTACTCTCGAAACTCCGCGAGTTATTACGTTTTCAAAATGTGCAATACTTTTGGATCACCCGGTAGATAACACTTAATTTAAAATACATTTTACTCCACATCACTGCTTCTAAAAATCCGATTAAAACAATAACTTCTTTCCTGCAATACATTTTATGATAAATATTAATCAAGGTACCGTTTCTTAAAATTATAAAAACTTCTTGCGACAATGGCTCATATGTATATAGGAGTGTTTACGATATCTGTGTTTCCAAAATATCGATTTTTCGATGACAAATATTTTGCATACAACTTCTGATGTTTCAAATGTGCATTAGAAATTGTATGCAAAATATTCTTTCGGCCCAAAAGGGAACATAGAAGTAAATGTTTTATTCCCGATATATTTGCAGCACATCTCCGTACGTTAAAGCTAGACTGAAAAAAAATCCTTCGATCATATACTGATCACTGTGGAAAGCATGTTGTGAAAATGTTTTCTTTAAATCTCGCAGTAATGCAGAGATTTTTGAAAAGCGTTTTGGAAAGCGACGAAAAACGTTTTTTGAAATCTCACAATAATGAAGAGATTTTTAGCTAGGGAGCGTAAATACATATTTCAGCCGTGTCTGGGTGTCTAGAAACCCGACAGAAAAAATTGTTTTCCGTCATAAACCGCATACTACGAACACATTTCGTGTGAATTTGATACATCGCAATTTTGTCGAAAGATCATGAAAATTTATATTTTGTTTCATATATACCTGCGTTATGCAGTCCTATTAGAAAAATTCTAAAATCGGATACCATACATTTAGCGCAGCATTTTGTACATAATCTTGGATATTTTATAATACACAATTCTGATGCTAGGTGGAGTTCATGTGCATATCTATTAGTAATTTCAGCTCCAGTTCCAAAATGTTTACTGAAAGACATACATTTGTATTGAATGCCACTCGCCATGGAAAATATTGCAACCATTATCTTCTTTGAATGATAAACAGCTCCCGTGCTAGGGGTTTGTGTTTTAAAACTCATTTCTTGCTCTCTCTCCTTCTAGAACCGCATTATGGTCACGGTATCGCGGTGGTTTAAGCGTTGGCTTCTGGCCATTCTCCTGAGATGTGTCCGGAGCCAAAACCAGGGTGAGGCATGAACACTATGTTTGCCTTACGTCACTGGCTCCATCGCTTCCCTGGAAGCAGTTGCCCTAAAATCAGGGTCTGATATTTATGCCTAGGTCCACAAAGCTCGGTCCTAGGATTCCACATTTTATGGGGACCCAGAATCGCAATGCAAAAATATTATGCTATTTTAGTAATTAATTATTATGAATGGAAAAAAAACATTTTCGGGAAAATACTTTTTTTTTTATGAAATGAAGATTAATACGGGTGTTTTTAAACTAGGCTCTTTCACGACCACTTCATTTCAACTGCAGCTCAGTGACGATTATATAATATGTTTGCATGTGTGTATCTATAAATATCTATATACTGTATATACGCACACACACAAACCGCAATACAACTTTTACTTTTTGTTCTCAAAATCACAAACGAATTGATTCCTTGAAAAAGTAAGAAAAAACTGATTGATATGAAGCTCATTTAATTTCAAATATGAGTAATGGAAAAGGCAGGAAAATCGTCGTGATTTGCATCTGAAACTTGCAGATGAAATATAAGTGTGCTATATTCCTACATAATGTATACTATAACACCTCTTGCGAGAGGTTTTGCATTGCTAAGACACTTTGTTGAAGCTTTGAGTATTTCATATTGTAAAGTGTTAGATTTTAAAATTGATTTGGGTCTAAATTAAGTGAATTACTGAGCTGAATAATGTGCTTTTATGAGTGTGAGAATTATCTAGTTATGCATGTTTGCCCAAGTCTAAGAGTCATTCCTTTGTTAATAGAATTATTTTATTATAATATAGAACACATCACAGGTTAATCAGCTACATGGAAGTTCATCTTACCCCCGAAAAATGCCTCTACCAAGTCTAAATAATGTTCATCGGTTAAAAATAAAATTAAAAGGGGATGAATAACTTAACGTCTGTGGATATTTGAATTATTACATAATTAAATGCGAAAATAGCAATACTAAACTATTACATAGTGTTTTACTTACCATCTACATTTTTAAGTTCGAATTTCCTTGCTAATATTAACGTTTAATAAAAGTAGATATTATTTCCTATTTTTTCCCGCACAGTGTCCCGTTTATTTAATCAACTTTCAAATTAATTCATAATATTTAGTGGCGACAAATGTACTTAATCTTTAAAGAATGTGGACCGGGAGGGAGGGGAAGCTCATCTTGTGCTGTGCCTAGAGCCCTGTTCTGTGTAAATCGGGTCCTCCCTAAATTAGGAACAAGCGAGTGTTTATTGCCCATGAGGTTGCTAAAGGTGGTAGTTAAACCTAAATAAAATGGCTTTTGAAAAATCATTTTTCATTACATAACTTTTGCGATAAACAATTTTTGGCATTATTTTCTTTATTATAATTTACAATTCTGCATCCAGGGAACTAATCGTATATTTCTATTTGTAAGAGTATCTCCGATTTTAAAAATCCTTTGGACGTCTTTTCTTGGTAAGATACTTCTCACCGTGAAGAATCTTTCACGCCAATTTTATTTTGTAGATAACGTACTGCTTTCCCGATCGGGGAGGTAAAATTATATCTTGTATTCCTACATGTCTCTTCTTTAATTGTTTGATTTGCACAATTCGTTTTGCCTCTTATCTTGCGCTGTGTGGAAAATTTTGTGTATCATTTTTGAGTTTTGTGCTGCTAATGAGTGTAATGACGACTTCTTCTTGTAGATATATTTTTTTTTGTTTCCAGTAATCCGATTGAATTCTCTTCCTCTTTTTATTTATCATAATTTTCATGCGAAGGAATACTTTTTCTTTTGCCGCCGCTGATCATACGAAGGAATTCTTTTTCCCTGAATTTTACAGTTTGCAGATTATACGTAGAATAATGCGGTTCCTATTTATTTATTTCAATTGGTTGCATTGAAATTAAAAAAAAAATTTTTTATTTTATTATTTAATTAAAAAAATTATAGATCATTTATCACAGGTCACTTAGAAGAACCCGGTTACCACTTGCACAATACTTTAAATAATGAACAATATTCTACTAGAAGCGTTTAGACTTTTTCTTTCAGCTTAATTTCTTTTTTACTGAAGACGTGCTATGAAAATTTATTTATGTGTCCGAAAGCCTTCATAACACGTATTTCATTGCAAGTGTTGCTAATAGTAATTCTATGTCACCCTAGAATTTAATGTCATCCTTTTTGTTTCTCTAATATTATCCGACAGGCAATTCACAACCGGATGCTTTTAGATTCAGGCTGTTATTATGTGGTGTTATTTGTTACTAAGAATATAAATATATCTGAGAAGACAGTTTTCCTAGAGCACAAACATTGATAAATTATCGTAACTAATTAGCTTTAGCTTAATTCTGATAGCTTAACTTAATGGAAAATGTCGTTAATTCAAAACAGGAGTGTCACTTTAAAAAATACCTCAAGAGATTTATTAAAAGTTTCCACCTTTTATTCAAGTCAGCAAAACAGTAATCAATTCAACTGTAACTTCAATAGTGGAATAAGCGACAGCTCATAAAACACGATAATATTTGCGTCACACTGTTAACAAATGTCATTTCAACAGTAATGAAGAATCACTTTCAGTGCACGCGTTTCAGTCACTGTGGATTAGCATCAGATTTCCACTTTCGAGTAACAAATCTCTTTCCAGTTCAGTTATAAGAATCTCTAGCTAAATTCTAATGAGAGCAGAGCTGATTAGCAAAGCAGGGCCAAACAAACAGCCATACCCGACACATCGTAAACAACTTTCTTATCTCAGTTTACACATACGTACGTCACTCATCTCCCGACCTCAATTCAGGTTGCCAAAAAGCATTCAGTCGAGAAAGCAAATGTGACGTTACGTTTAGAAACCGTTTAACGAGAGCGAACCAAAATTTACCCAGCTACAGAAACTAAAAATATAAGTTGTATTAGAGTTTACTTCAGGGTTATTATATACGTATTATGTACTGAAGTGTAAACTAATATTTATGACTAGCTCATAGCCCGTGCCATGCACGGGTAAAAAAGCTGTGACTGAAATTCTTGATGAAATTACTCTGCAATGCGAAGAAAACGAAACAAAACACGACATAACATCTACGTAACAGAACAAACGTCGCAGACAGTTGTTCGAGTCCGTGCGTGTTTCCACAGATGAAGTCGTTTGTCTTACTAACTTCATTTTATTTTCTAACTTTATTTTAGTTCCGATTTCGGCTACCGGATAAAAGCAGATGGCGCTGCATGTAGTGAATTACGTCAGAGCGTTGACGTCAGATATAGGTTTTATTTCTCTTTGATTTTACGTATCGTGCGATCGCGGTGAAATAGTTCTGAATTCAATGCATTTGAAAATTTTATTATGGCATTTTTTAAATTTTATTTTGGCCACCGGATAAAAGCAGATGGCGCTGCAAGTACTGATTGACGTCAGAGCGTTAGGGATAGACGTAGTCTATTATACAGGTTTTATTTGAAACCATGAAACAGAAAACATATGTTGGCTCTCTAATTTGTTGTTCAAATGGGGGAAGGATTGATTTTATAAGTGAAAGAAAAAATGTACGGTATGATTTTCTTGTGTGTGTGTGTGTGTGTGTGTGTTGCGTTTTTCTATTTCATTTATGTTGATTTCTTTTTGCACTATGTATATCGATTTAAAATTGCACAGCGCCAGCTGTCATTAAAACAGCAATTTAAATAATAAGGACGCGAGGAATATCTGCATTATAAACGTTTAATTCAATCAAACAAAGAATGCTCAGTATCAATTGATGAAATATAGACCTACTAAGGAGAAACACTTTTATGATTGCCATGGAAATATTGATGGGAACTTTTTGAATTTAAAGGTGTGTGTCTTCCGGCCTTTGAAAGGGGCAAATACATGTATAAACACATATTGTCAAATCGTGTTCTTCATCAAAGATTAAGATGGACGATACTTTCATTACAATTTATAAGAGTAATGCTTAATAGGCTTTCAATTGTTTGATGATTTCTTTATGAAGATTTTTGTCTTCATATATCTGGAGAAGCTGATGGCTGTGAAAGATATTTGAACGGATATTTATACTGGAGTTTCCAAATGCATTCACTGAATCCAATGCATTTTAAAATTTATTAGTTCAACAGAAGTGGGACCTGAATGCCCTCTTACTGTTGGGCACTGATAACATATCGAATTCACATTCGGAGCAGATTTGTTCTCATGTGCAGGATGCGTAGCTTTAGCTTATTTTCAACAAGAGTTGAAAACATTCGAAACTCTTTCCTGGAATTTTATAACTAATGTATCTGTAAGAGACGTGCCTGGAAATCGGAAAAGCCTGCAGATTTTTAAAACATTCATGGTACTTCTTAGATGAATACATCCTTTTGCTATAGTTCGGAAACAATGCCTTAGAAGAAGCAAGACGGTTATCATCAGATTTGCTCATGATTTGTAGAACAACGATACCTTTCGGATTCGAATGTGAATTACGATGCAAGTTATCAACAAAATGAATAAAAACAAGGTATTCTACGTCTATATCGCATTCTGCGGCTGTTTTCGTCTTGCGCGCACTCTTTTTCTGAGTCTTCCTATGCCCCGTTCTGTAATGGAATATTTCGTGCCATAAAAACATAACCAACTTAAAAATTATTCCTCGTTCGGGCAATGAACCAGCACAAATTTAATACTGCGTAAAATATTTCTCAAACAATTTTTGATAGTACAATATTTCCTCTAACCATCACGGCAAAGGGTCCATGCGAAATGAAAAACTTCCTTCACCTGTAGTAAAATGTCAATGTAAAGATTTTCTTTTAATTTCACAAGCCAATTTTCACGAATTAATGGAGTATATTTCTGATTCAGCCTCTACCGTGAAGTGACACCCCCCACCCCATTTCAGGAATTTTTGTATCCATATGACGGAACATTTCCGATAATAGGAGTTGTTCCCGGGAATACTGATACTCGCGGGTTCGATTAATTGCTAAATTTCAATCATCTGTCAGAGGATCTGATTTTGAAGTTCTTTTGCGAGTTCCGATACGCTGGATAGCATATAGCATGACATTTTGGTCATTGTGGCACAGGATATTCCTTCACGTCTTCCACAATTTGTGCAGGAGCTATTGTACATTATGTTACCATAAGATACCGGGTACAAAAATTATTGAACACGTGCTTGCATGATGTCTGTGTGTCAGTCTTTGGACCCCTCAAGACAAAAGCTGTTTTATAGCTATCAAGAGTAAATTCTATATTCGGAGTTTTGTGACATAGCAGTACATTCCAACTTTTCTTAAAGATAATTGAAAGCCATCGTCAGCTTAAAAATATCTCAAGTTACAAAGCATTCTGTTGCTTTACAAAAACACGATGAAAAAAAATACTTAATTTTTGATAAGTTCGCCTACAAAAACAATAAAATTGATGCAAACCTATTAAAAAAAGAAGAAGAAAAATACAGGTAGGCTGAGTTCTTATTGAGTTGGAACGTAGGACTACGACTTGCAGATCGGAGAGTTAAATGAGCTAGTCGAGTATGTTTTCAAAGCGTTTATTTAATTTGTTATAGCCAATACACGTATGTGATATGAAAAGTAGCTTACATAATTTTTACAATTAATGCTGAATACATTGCGAACACAAAACAGATCGATACACGAATTACTCAACTCTGTTTTATTGGGCTTCTTACACTCCTCATCACTTGCTCTTGCCTCTCGTTTTGATTTCCTCCAGTTTTGCTTACGTTCATTCTGCAAATTCCGCGGCATTGTCGAAAATGTTTAACCGTTCACAGGAAATCAATTTAAAACAAAATTAGTTTAAAACATTACGATGTGTTCTTTATATATTTGAATAGATCTCGTTGAGAGCTTTAAAATGATACCACGCACAGTCGTTTTGCACGCACGGCTGTCCAGATAAAACGCGATATTTTCAAAAGTGTTCACCGGTTCAAAAGAAAACAATTTTTTAAATGTTCAGTTCAAATCACTGCGAAATGTTCTTCGTACATTTGAATAGATCTCGTCGAGAGCTTTAAAACGACACCACGCACGGTCGTGTGGTGCTCATGATTCCTGAGATAGATTGAGTCATAGAAAGGAATCTCTGGTCCAAGGACTGAAAATTTCAGCGTTTTTCGATTGTGCAAAATGTCTGTATAAATACGGAAACACCCAAAACGGACTTTTCTGAAATGTAAGAAATTAGAGAGCAGAAAATCTGTCAAAATACGGAAGTATTTTTAGCAACGGCAACTTTTAACAAGTTAGTAAAATCATGCAATGCATTGATTATGATACGCTTTCCAACATACCAGAAATCATTACTCAAGTTATTACCCAAGTTATGAAGATAATGTCTGTAGAATAAATTTCGCTCCTATGTCCTGACCTTTTACCGCATTTCGCCCATTTTCAATAGAGTTCGTCCTCAGCTGGTCCCCTACCACATACTAAAATTTAATCGAAATCGAACCATTTTTATGCAAGTTATGACGCATAAGGTCAATGGAATGGATCCCGCTCCAATGTCTTGACCTTTGACCCCATTTCGCCCGTTTTCAATAGGGTTCGTCTCCAGGTGGTCCCCTACCACATAGTGAAATTTCATCGAAATCGAACCAATTTTTTACGATTCGAACCATTCTTATACGTACTGGTAGATGGACAGACGAACAGACAGACAAAGCTGGAGCATATACGCTTTTTCAACTTACGGTTGGAAAGCGTAAAAAAACAAAATTTCACCAAAAGACGGACATATACCGGCAAATTTGCTGCATGCTATTTTTCAGAATTTTTAGTGAGTCTACACCACTTACTTTTTACAGTGTATTGTCCATACAACAGAATTAACTGAACTGGAAACAAATAAGTACAAAGCGTCTAAAGTTAATCCGGTTTTTATAGGCGTAAAATGATTACACAAGATCTGTCAAGCTTTCACTAACTGTCAAGAGAAGCATCAAAATATGAAGCAACCCCCACTCTGGTGCCACATCAAGGGAATTGCCTGTTACCCTAAGAACAAGCTTACTGAGATTGACAGTAGAGATTGTACTGTCCAACACACATTTTGGTGCCTAGAGTAGACTTATATTCGTTTATGTATTTGAGACGCTGATCCCAAAAATGGCATCAGCTTTGTGCTATGAACTGTGGTTTTGGAGATACCCCATAGCCACCTTATACGCAGATTCAACCCATCGTTTGTTCAAATTCGGGATCGTTAAACGCATAATTTACTATTTTGATAATAATTTGACTAATATTGATGCTATTAATATTACACTCTCTTAAAACGTCCGCATATTTCTAAATCAGCTTACTTCAACACATACGCTCATAAACGTGTTGAAATAAACATATTACTAAATCAATTTGATAGACCCATTTTCCTCAGAAGGCTTCAAGAGCATTGCAGAACATCAGGTTGTCCTTAGGGATGAACGGCAACAAATCCTTTTCTCTGCTACGATGAAGCATAATGTTGATTCGGGAATAAAGTAAATTACTTTCATTCAACCTAGAGGTCAGAAATTCAAAAGATTCCTTTGAGAGGTTGAAATCATTGAAGAGGTCATTCAGTTCATGTTGTTTAAAATGTTGAGCACTAGATGAAATTCCTACAAAATCACTATCACTTTCTACACTTCTGTTATCTTGTATGTCATAAGACATGTGTGATTTATCATCATTCGGGTGCTCAGGTTGCTATCTGAGAGATGGAACGGGTATCTCATTTGAGTGTGGCTGAGGTCGTCTTGCTGAATCTAGGTCAGGATATATCCACTAATTTCGATTATTTCGATTGATACTCTTTATATGTTGACAAGACAAATGTAACAGTCATCATGGTTTCTTGGTTCCTTCCAAACCATTCGTACTCCAAATTTAAAGCAACTCCTCTTTCAATTTTTCCATTGCCGCAAATTCTCCGTGCAAGTTTTGATTGCAATATGAGGAGCTACGATTTATCCTGGTCTCAAAGCTAGACATCAAATTAGCCAAGATATGCTCTCTTCGCAAACTCAATAATAGTTGCCCTACTTTCTTTAAAGGTGTACTCGATGTAAGACCTAATCAATCTGCAAACATGAATAGCTCTTGAAATTGAACAAAACCGGAGTTTACCTTTTTTGGATTTTATTTTCGTATGGACCCCTCGAACCACTTGCAATTCTCCGTTTTCAGAAAACCGTTTTCCAGTGTTGAAATTATACCCTTCTGGTCTTATCATTCGACTAATTATAAATTTGCGGCTATTCGGTTTTTATTACGTAGAGCATTTTCACACTCGTCCAACCCTAGATTACTACATTTGGAACTAGTCAATATTAAACAAATTGCCTGTCATTATTGATACAGGCACTCGTTGGTAGATCGCTTGCTCCGGCAAATTAAGAAGTCAACTGTTTCGACTCTTTACAGAGACTTTCGTAAACCCCGTTTTGTGGGATCACTTCCGTATGTGCCCAGGATTGTCATTATACTAAGAAATAAGTGTAAACCATATAATATTGACTTTGGCCTCACGACCAGAAATATTTATGCATTAATCAAGAAGAATCGGGACAGGGTGCCTTCACATACTAGATACGGCGTATACACCATACCTCTACAAGTCGTTGTTCCAGACACTAATGATACTGTATATACAGTATTGGTTCTACAAAAAGGAACTGGAGTACAAGAGTCAGGGAGCATAAATATGATGTACGTAATGGCAAGTTAACAACCGCCTTGTCTCGTCTGGTTGCGACCGGTCCCTATACTCCAAAATGGAATGAGGTATCCATTATAAACTCTCCAGGTAAGCTCTCACTGTTATTATTTATGGATAGCCTATATATTGCATCATTCGGATCTCGTTGCTGTAATGATTATGTCCCTAAAGTTATATCGGAACCATGCACTACTTTTTTAAACATTTTCATGATTTATTTTAAATGCACTGTCTAAATTCTAGAGGCGTTGCGATATTGCTGGTTTTTGACGAAGGTTTTGTATATACACTATCTAACAACAAGTAATTGGACACCTTTGCAATCGACGATATCTGCGGTCCTGATACACGTCACTGCCGCCGCCGTTAAATATCGTGTCGGGAACAACAACACAACCAGTCGCATGCAAGATGCCACGCAGATCGGAGCTCTCTCATTTCGAAAAAGGTGTAATCGTAGGGTATCACAGAAATGGCCGATCCATACGTGACATATTCAGCGAGTTGGAGTACTCAAAATCGACAGTGGCCTGCGTGATTGGCAAGTGGAAGATGAGAGGTGACTGTCGGAATGTGCCCCGACCCGGCAGACCCACAAAACTGGGAGTTAGAGACCGACGGGTGCTGGCCAGAGAAATTCGGAAGAACCGCACCAAACCGAAGCGCCACATCCGCGAGGAGTTTCAACTGGCATCTAGGAGTGTTCTTTCGATGAATACCATCCGTAAGGAAGCCCATTTGCTCGGTTATCATGGACGTGCGATCGCCCACAATCCTTTGATCACGAAGTCCAATAGCGCTGCTCGGCTAACGTGGTGCAAAGAATGTCGACAGTGGACCGTTGAACAGTGGAAACAGGATCTCTGGAGCGACGAATCAAGGTTCACCCTCTACCGTTCGGATGGCAGGGTCTGGGCTTGGCGTCCGCCTGGAGAACGCCTCTTGCCAACTGTAAAGTTCGGCGGCGGTGGAATTATGCTTGGGGGGGTGTCTCTCCTGGTATGGCACGGGACACTTGGTCGCAATTCCTGGTAGACCCAACGCCGAGAGCTACGGCACCATTTTGGATGACCATGCTCTTCCTACGTTGTGGCAGTTTTACGGGGTGGACCCATGTTACTTTCAGGATGACAATGCCACCTGTCATGTTGCGAGGTCACCCATGGATTAATATGGTGACAATGGTGTTAATCGAATGGATTTGCCTGCGCAGGGCCTGGACCTTAACCCTATCGAGCACCTCTGGGACGAGTTGGAGCGTCGACTTAAGGAATGCCCCCACCGTCCGAAATCAGTGAAGGAACTGACCTATCTTCTCGAAGCAGACTGGAAGAAAATACCGCTAGCCGTCGTACAACGTCTGGTTGAGAGTATGCCCCGGAGTGTCGTAGCCGTAATCGCCGCTCGTGGAGGCTCCACAAACTGCTGAAGGTGAATAAACTTTGTTTTCCTTTGCTATCACAGGTGTCCAATCACTTGTTGGTAGATAGTGTATTTCGGAGTTCTGCAAGAGCTTGCCGAAGTGAAGTTTTCCAAATCTGATTCGTCATTCTCAGAATATTATGGGCATGTTTTTGTAATCATATTTGCGTGAAAAAACTTTTTTCTACAATGAAACTTGGAAAAGCTTTGTGAGAAACAAATTTACAGATGCTCACTTGGCTTCTCTTTTAAGAAGTACCGCTTCTCAGATGGAGGCAGAATACGAAAAACTACTGGAAACTCAGGCACAGTTTTACTTGTCGTACACCTTCATAATATCAGCTACGCAGTAAGTTAAACATATTGCACTAAACATCATGCTAAACTGAAAAGATGTGTATGAATCTTTTATAAGCTATTAATGCAGTATTTTAAAACAAAAAGTTTGGTCCGCTTCATATTTTATTTATTGTGTATATGCTGCCTACCAAAAGGTTTACTTGGCCCCTTATTTCTCACAGATTGAAAAATTAGACAACCTAAAATTTTATAGTGCTTTTACTTTCAAATTATTTTAGAGTTGCACATACCACTTTGCGAAACAATCAAACCAAAAATATAAATACCACAAGTATTTTTTGTTAGGTAAACATCTTTGCATTTTTTTCGTTTATTTAAATAATCAAATCAAAAACCAGTAGGAAGTTGCCTTCTGAAAAATTTCGTATGGTGCTACGCTGTACAGTTTCAGCATTTTGAGATCAGTTCTGTAGAAAAAAAAATGTTAAGAAATACATTCCAAAAGTTGAAAAGTTTTCAAATGAGATTTAAAACTTTGCAATTGCTTAAAAAATAGTGGAGGAATTCAGAGAATTTCATTTTGGCTCATTTTCTTTTTTTTTTTTTTTTTTTTTTTTGTAAATGTTGTAAAAGTGTTATTCTAAAAGCTTAGCATAAAACAATTTCTGCATGATTGTCATAAAACCACTATAAAAGGCTGAGGTAATTCCAAAATACTAAAAGGATAAGAATTTTATTTGAAATAGGATAGTGAAAAGAAAAATGGGAAAATGACAACTGATGTCAATTGATATTCAGATAAGGTTCGTAAGTCGGTTTGCGGGAACAAATCTCATATGCCTCAGGGCGAGGAAAAGAAGGCCACGGGATTCCTGTTCTGAAACAATGGATTTCCAGGTTAAGGGATTGTGCGGTATTATAGTTCAGCAGCCTGTCAACAAATCTCCAGCGTTTCAAACTCACGCATACAGAAAACATTTTCTGTCTTTCATATTGATATTCTGAAGACTAGTGACAGGCAAAAAATCCTAAAATCTACGTTTTTATTTTATATTTATTCCTCTTCCGTCAATAGCCTCTGAGGCCGTTTCCTTGGCGAAAGAAAAGCGAAACTGTATATTTTGTGCGAAAATGTTAAAAAAAGGAAAACGCGAAAAAAACATTTTTATTTTACAAAAATGACCTTTTCCTTTTTCTATATATGCGACTTGGCAAATTTTATTTTTCTCTTTAAGCTGTAACATTTACGTATCTTCTCCACGCTAGATCATGAATAGATTCATTAGTTGCAGGCTCCGAATATCATAAGCTTATAGATAATGGAGTTGCTCCATTAGTTGTAAGCTCACGGACTCATTAGTTGTAGGCTCCGGAACATGGAATTAAGCAGATCTTATATTGAAGTCCCTGAAGCCTTTCAGCACATCCCGCAACATTTTGATCATCAATGCGTCCAAATGTCGTGCAAATGTAAGATATTGAAGAAGAGTGAAAGGTTCGTCGATGCACGATATTAAAATCATAGAATCACTGAAAGCTAAGATCAATTAAAACTTTTAATTACATATTTGGCATAGTTAAAAAGTATAATTTACACTAAAACACGTGAGATCTTTTCGAGCCGACTGGGCTCATCCTCAGACTTGATTACAATGGAAGAAGCTCCGGGTTACATTATCGTACATATAGCCATAATAAATGACGTCATAACTGTAAGCTGCATGAGTTAAAGTTGTTACATAAATTACAGGTATATATATATATATAAAAAAAGCTTTAACATAAATAATTGCGGGGCACAACAATTACATCTCTCATTTAATTACCTCACCACAATCAGTACTCGAATAGTCATCCATGTTCATCAGGTACAATTCTGTTCAGTTCTTTTAGAACTTGTTTCCAAGGCTGTGGAATATTAACCGGTACTTCATCATTACAACAGGAGTTGGCAAAGATGCAAATAAACAGACTTTCCGTAAATAGTATTTCAAATTTTGTACGAGGGGAAGCCATTATATAGGAGTCATTCCAGCTAGGGTGGTAAGAACCCTAGCTAGAGAGACGTGATAATGCAGTAGTTTGTGAAAGGAGTTTCACATTATAGCGGTGTTCCTTTATTCTCGTACCCAATGTCCGTGTAGTAGAGCCGATATATACTAAATCGCTGCTGGATGCGTCTACTGATTTTAAGGGGATCGCATATACCCCACATTTACTTTCAGCATCTACTTGATCACGATCACTCTTAACCAGAGACAGTATGTTAGATGTTCGCACCCCAAAGTCTAATTTATTTTTATGACAGGCATTTTTAAGGTATTAATGAGCACTGGTATAAATTCCATTAATCCTACATACTTAGTTATTCGGCTCTCTCGTTGCAAAGTTGAGAGTGTCAACCTTTCTTCGTGCCTCAGCACTCTTTGAACTATGGAAGTATGGAAGCCAAACGTTTTAGCAATGTCATAAATCACTTTAATATCCTTATGGCGCATGTTAAACGTGGACAAATGTGTAATTGGTTTTCGAATCATAAAGCGTATGGAGCCTAGTTTATGATGCAGGGGGTGTGCCGACATCATAGGTGTCATAACCAGGGTTATTGAAGGTTTTCGGTAGACTGAAGTGGTTATAACTTGGGTGACTGGGTCTCTGCATATTTGGATATCCATAAACGGTAAGGAGTATTGATGTTTAAATGCTGTTGTAAAATTAAGGGTAGGAAATTTGGAAGACAGAGCTGTAACAAATATTTTCATATTTTCCTGCGTTGAAGGCCAAAATAACAACACATCATCCACATAGCAAACGTATAACAGTGGTTTAATAGGAAAGCTCTCTATAACAGTATCCTCCAGACGCTGCAGTATTATCTCCGCTAGGATAGGTGATAGGGGTTACCCCACAGGGGCTCCTTCAAATTGTTGATGAAATTGGTTATTAAATCTGAAAAATGATCGATTTTTTATTAACTTGAGAGCAGCCAAGATGGACTTGACTTCCAAAGCAGATACGTGTCCCTGATTGATTAGTTTTTCTTCAATTACCTGGTAAACGATGTTAATAGGAACACTGGGTAATAAGGCTTCTACGTCCAAGGAAGCCATGTAGAAGTTTTTCCCTTCGGTTTTTAATGTTCCAATTCTGTGGATTACCTGAAGTGAACTCGACACCAAGTATTGAGAGCCTTTAATCAGAGGTTTTAAATAGTTGGCTAAAGCCCTTTCAAATGAGCGAGTGTTACTATTGCAGCAACCTGTGTTAACCAGAGGGCACAACTACAGAAAGAAGCCTATTGCTAGATTACGAAACTTAGTTGCTGACGATATTTTAAATCGCCCACTTCAAGGACGACATGCCTCTAAATTCAAGTATAATAACCCAACTTACATTAACCAAAGTACTGAACCACTAAACCATTTACAACAGTCCGCACTCAAACGAGGCTTAAAGTTCGCTTACCCGGTGACCCATTTTAACAAGATCAAGCTCATAACGCAATCTGAAGACATCATACGATTCCTTCCATCCCCTGAAAAAGACACCACCAGACACAATATTGTTAAGAATTGGAATACTTTTAAGGCTAAACGGCGTGGAAACCCTGAGTACTGCATATTTGCCGATGAACAAAAACAACTTCGCATATTACAACGTAAACCTAATCTGAAGATTTAGCTGATAAATTATCTGAAATTATTATAATGAATACACAAGAGTATAATTCCAAGATGTTTCATGCTATTGAAAATATTACACACAAAGTGATTTCTAAAGATTCCACGGCAGCATCTGTCACAGCTGTCAACAAACTAAAAAACCATGGTTCTTTGCCGCAAAGTATTACCTCATGTATTAAGCACCTCGTGGGTCCTCGTATTCCGCAATTGTTCGGTAAAGTCAAGGTACATAAGGAGGGACAACCGTTACGATCTTTGGTTTCAAGTAGCCATTCACCGACTCGCCCACTTGAAAAGGCTTTAGCCAAACTATCTAAAACCTCTGATTAAAGGCTCTCAATACTTGGTGTCGAGTTCACTTCAGGTAATCCACAGAATTAGAACATTAAAAACCGAAGGGAAAAACTTCTACATGGCTTCCTCGGACGTAGAAGCCTTATTTCCCAGTGTTCCTATTAACATCGTTCACCAGGTAATTGAAGAAAAACTAATCAATCAGGAACAAGTATCTGCTTTGGAAGTCCAGTCCATCTTGACTGCTCTCAAGTTAATACAAAATCGATCAATGTTCAGATTTAATAACCAATTTTATCAACAACTTGAAAGAGCCCCTATCGGGTCACCCCTATCGCCTATCCTAGCGGAGGTAGTACTGCAGCATCTGGAGGATACTGTTATAGAGGGCTTTCCTATTAAACCACTGTTATACGTTCGCTATGTGGATGATGTGTTGTTATTTTGGCCTTCGACGCAGGAAAATATGTATTTCTTTGCTACAGCTCTGTCTTCCAAATTTCCAACCCTTAATTTTACAACAGCATTTGAACATCAATACTCCTTACCATTTATGGATATCCAAATATGCAGAGACCCAATTACCCAAGTTATAACCACTTCAGTCTACCGAAAACCTTCATCGATCCCCGTTATGATACCTATGAAGTCGGCACATCCCCCGCAACATACACTAGCCTCCATACGCTTCATGATACGAAGAGCAATTACACATTCATCCACGTTTAACATGCGCCATAAGGAGATAAGGTGATTTATAACATTGCTAAAACTTTTGGCTTCCATACTTCCATAGTTCAAAAAATTGCTATGGCACGAAGAAAGGTTGACACTCTCAACTTTGCAACGAGAGAGCCGAATAACTAAATATGTAGGATCAATGGAATTTGTACCAGAGCTAATTAATACCTTAAAAAATGCCTGTCATAAAATAAATTGAACTTTGGGGTGCGAACGTCTAATATGCTGTATCTGGTTAAGAGTGATCGTGATCAAGTAGATGCTGAAAGTAAATGTGGGGTATATGCGATCCCCTTAAAATCAGTAGACGCATCCAGCAGCAATTTAGTATATATCGGTTCTACTACACGGACATTGGGTACGAGAATAAAGGAACACCGCTATAATGTGAAATTCCTTTCACAAACTACTGCATTATCACGTCTCTGCAGCCAGAGTTCTTACCACCTTAGCTGTAGTGACTCCTACATAATGGCTTCCCCTTGTAAAAAATTTGAGATACTATTTACGGAAAGTCAGTTTATTTACAGCTTTGCTAACTCCTGTTGTAATGATTAAGTACCGGTTAATATTCCACAGCCTTGGAAACAAGTTCTAAAAGAACCGAAAAAAACTGTACCTGATGAACATCAATGACTATTCGAGTACTGATTGTGGTGAGGTATTTAAGTGAGATGTAATTGTTGAGCCCCTAAATTATTTATATTAAATATTTTTTATACCTGTAATTTGTGTAATAATTTCAACTCATGTAGCTTACAGTTATGACGTCATTTATTATGGCTATATATACGATAATGTAAACCGGAGCTTCTTCCATTGTAATCACGTCTGAGGATGAGCCCATTCGCCTCGAAAGATCTCACGTGTTTTAGTGTTAATAATACTTTTTAACTATGCTAAGTATGTAATTAAATATTTTAATTGATCTTAGCGTTTAATGATTTTATGATTTTGGTATCGTGCATCGACGGACTTTTCACTCGTCAATATTTTGATCAAATATTTCCATTTAGGAGAGATGACTAGTAGTCGAAATATATTAAAAACCTGAAAAAAACGTGAATTTTTGAGTTTAACTCTTTGTTTAGCTAACTAAGTTGCACAGTTATTCCATCATTTATATGTCATTAGATGCGAAATTTAATGTTGATTTCAAAAATGTCTTAGTTCTGTTCTTAAGATACATAACAAAATCATGACCAAATCGAAATTATTATGAAAAACATCATTTATCCAATACACATGTTTAAAACAATACATCGTTTTTGTAATTCATAAGGACTGAAACAACATTTAATTACAGAAATATAATGAAGCAAAATTATAAAACTTACCTAATATTTTGTTGCCCAGCTTTAAGCTTTAATCACAGCTTTGAGTCATGTTGGCACGCTGTGAGCAATGTTTTGTAAAAGATTGGGTTGAACAATACGATTCCAAATTTGAATTACATCTTCAATAACTTGAATGTTGGTTGTTGACTTCTTTTTTTGATAGGACATTTTGAACCATAAAATTTTCGATCAGGTTTAAATCCGGTGACTGTGGTAGGCAATAAAGATGCTGAACATACTTTTCCTGAAACCACTTATTCACTAACCGCAGTTTAAATACACCAGATTGTGAATACTCAAGAAACGAATATAGCGTATTAAATCCATTTATTTTTGTGATGTAGTCAGTACAAAGATTCGAAAAGCTTTCGCACTCCACTGGGAGGCTTTTTCAAGGCAATGGTAGGCATAAAAATTCAGGAAATTGGAGCACGTAAAGAACGAAGGTGAGTTTTGAAAATAACGTTGGTGACACCACGAGCATATTACATGAATTTTTATCATGCAATTAATTATATGGTGTACGTGGCGATGTGTTTCCATCTTAAATCCAAACCATTGGTAGTTCAGTAGAGACCATATCATTGCATGCCAGTTTGCTGGATAGGATATCGACTGTTTTCCTAATAGCGGTCTCTTTAAAATTCGTGTAAAGGGAAATTATTCTAATATTATTCCATACAGGAGCGGCTGAGTATTGCATGACTTCTCTGGCGAGGGCTAATTCTGCATGCCCTGGTTGACACTTCGTACGTGTTCTTTACATCTAGTGTTCAAGGATCACTTTGTCATTCCGATATATACCTTTTCTGTGTTGTCAGGATATACCAAATGTATAGCGTGCACACTCGCCTTTTCTTTCTGGATATTAGAAAACATCCAGAAAGAAAAAGCGAGTTCCTTGCAGTTTGATATTACATGTGATAACGGGATCGGGGACTTTATTGCTATTAATATGTTGTATTTACGTAATAAAATCTTAAAAGCTTGGCGAATCTTTGTACTGACTACACCACAAAAATAAGCGGATTTAATACGCTATATGCGTTTCTTGAATATTCACTTATTCACTCTTTAACACAATAACAGGCAGCATTATCATCTTAAACACACAATTGCCGTCACAAAATCTTCTAGATGATAGCAACATCTTGTTTTCTAATATCCAGATGTATTTCTGGGCATTTACGGTTACAATGTTATTACGTTGTTGCCGGCTATGTTTGAAGTCTACCACGTCAGCCAATTTCTTTGATAAAAGTTATCGATTGGCCGACGTGTTGTTAAAACAAGTTAGTAAAATCATGCAATGCATTGATTATAATACGCTTTCCAACATACCAGAAATCATTACTCAAGTTATGAGGATAATGGCTGTGGAATAAGTCTCGGTCCTGTGCCCAGACCTTTGATCCCATTTCGATGATATTCAACAGAACCGGTTCAGTCTACCTCCGAAATAACATGATAACGTTTTGTCGCAATCGAAGCACTTTTACGTAAGTTATGATGCATAAGGGCAATGGAATAGATCCGTTCCTGTGTCTTAACCTTTGACCCCATTTCCAATAGGATTCGTTCCCAGGGATGCCCCTACGACATACTAAAACTGCATCCAAATCGAAGAATGTTTACGTAAGTTATGACGCATAATGGCGATGGAAGTGATTCCGCTTCTATGTTCTGGCCTTTGACCCCATTTCGCTCATTTTCAATAGGGTTTGTCTCCAGGTGTTCCCCTTCCACATACTAAAAGTTCATCGACATCGAACCATATTTACGCAAGTTATGACGCATAAGAAAAATGGAATGGATCCCGCTCCTATGCCGTGATCATGTACCCCATTTCGTCCATTTTCAATAGGTTTCGTCCCTAGGTAGTCTCCTATTACATACTAAAATTTCATCGTAATCAAAGCATTTGTGCGCACGTTATGACGCATAAGGACAATGGAATGCATACCGCTCCTATGTCCTGACCTTTGAACATACTTCACTCATTTTCAATAGGGTTCATTCCCAGGTGGTGCCCCTATAATATACTAAAGTTTCATTGACATCGAACCATATTTACGCAAGTTACGACGCATAAGGGCAATGGAATGGATCCCGCTTCTATGTCGTGACCTTTAACCCCATTTCGTCCATTTTCAATAAGTTTCGTCCTCAGGTAGTCCCCTACCATATACTAAAATGTCATCGAAATTGAACCATTTGTACGCAAGGTATCGTGCATACAAGCACGCGGACGGACAAAGCTGGAGCACATACGCTTCTTCAACCTACGGTTGGAAAGCGTAAGAAAGATATTTTAATACTTCTTTTGCATTTCTGAAGTACTGCAGTCCTTTTGGCAACGAAGTGCTTTAAGCATTAACTGGTAAACATGCAGTAGCTGAAAATTATTTTTGAAAACCTCAAGATGAATAATGCCACGAAGCAAATACACGAAACATTCTCGCCCAACTTAAGTCGATTTCAGAACACTGAACTGGATGAACCGTTACAATCAAATAAGAGACTGAATTTCTTGATATTTTTCAGTTGCGCATGAGAAATGAACTACCTGTATGGTACGTATGCGGAAATGTAAATTTTAATGACAGGAACCTGCTACGTTGATTCTGGGGTCGCGTTATAAAATATTTATGTAGTGAGATTAAATAAAACTTTTGGCGCAGAACAGTGAAAGAATGAAAAGTAAAGGTAGCATTAACTAAAATTGCTTTCCATGTCTCAGCAAACAAAACAAAAAAAGAAAGGAGTAAATTTTTCTCGCGTAAAAGGTAAATTGAACTGCAGTTTGCCGAGGTAAAAGTACGATGGCGGGGAGTAATTTAATTTTCTAGGCAAGCAAACTCTCACAGTGTTCCGACCGTCTTCGTCGTTGATGTCATCCGAAAAAGAAATAAATCTCAAGAGGAAGGACGCCCGGCGAAGTAATTTCGATTTTTACCGAAGGACATGCTTAATAGGAGTCCCGTTAGCGGAAGATCTATGAACACGAAAGCTCAACTAAGTAACAATCAACCCAAACATATAAAATCGATGTGCTCCATATAGGACTTGGAAATGCGAGCGCAGATTCATGAATCTCCCCGAGAGCGACTTCCTCCAGACAGTTTGATTCGAATTCGAATGGAATCGAATTCCGATTTCTGAGTTTGTTTGAATCCAAGTCGTAGGGCATTCTCGGTTGAGTTCGGAGCAATTTATCACTGTAATTTATTAGCTCCTTTTCGTACCGAAGGGAAACAGACAACATTAAAAAGAAGAACTTCCAATGAAAACCAGAAAGCCAAAGACTTCTGTTAAAAGGTCGCATCTGCTTAAAACATTCTTTTCTCTTCTCCGGTAGAAGGCCGCATCAGTGGCGAAGTAATGTAAGCGCTGTCTTCTACCCATTCGTCCGAGATGGGTCCGGGTTTAAATTCCGTTGAGGTATGTATGTTGTGTTTGTCTTACTGCACTGCCTCTAAAACCTTCTCTGAAACCAGTGGTCCTAAATTAGAGACGGACGACTGCTTATATACAGGGTGCATAGGAAAGTCCCTTTTGCTTGGAATAACTTGCGAACGGAGAGAGGTACAGTTATGCAAGTGAGATAACGGTATAGTAAAGCGACTACGCCCGATCGAATGCAACTAATAGCAGCGCCCCTAGTGACGAAATGCGGAAGTTAGCCATTGCAAATGGAAAACGAAAAGAGGTAGAGCAAAATTTCCAATTACAAAGTTGTAGAGCATCAACTATTAGTATAAAACAACATTTGTTTCACATCGATTAGATAAATTGTCGCCTGATTACCCTAAAATGTCCGAAACCGATGCGCGACCTTTTGTGTGAACATTTGAAGGAAACAGGCATAGGTATGAGCAAATACACACAATTTATTGCATAAATGCCTACCAATGTGAATACAGTTTGATGACGTCAGACACACAAAAACCAAAAAGGCAAGCTGGCGCACAGTGATAAAAAGTTAATGTCGAGTATGTTCGAAGAGTTCGCCATTGCCCACGATATCCATTTGTATTCGTGAAAGTAACTCTGCATGCACATTCCTCAGCATGGAAGGTGTCACACTATTGCAAGTATCTGTAGCACGACGACGTAGATACAGCAGATCTATATCTACGTCGTCGAGCATACACCTGATCTATATCTACTTTTGCATACACCTGATTTTTTACGAAGCCCCAGAAATCCAAGCTCGCCATTCTCACACAGCGTACGCAAACCTAAACTTCTAATCAAGTTACATCCTGCTACTGGTTTTTATATCGTAGGTACCGTACAACGTCACAATCTGCATTTGTAAACGGCTACATTTGAAAAATGTGAATATGCAGATTCGAATCGTCGCGCATCGATTTCGGACATTGTAGGGTATTCAGGCGACAATGTATCTTATCCGTGTGAAACAAATGTCGTTTTGTGCTAATTAATTGATGCTCTACAACTTTGTTGTTGGAAATTTAGATCTATCGCTTTTCGTTTTCGATTTGCAATGGCTAACTTCCGCATTTCGCCACTAGGGGCGCTGCTATTGCATAACTGTACCAATCTCCGTTCGCAAGTTATTCCAGGCTGAAGGAACTTTCCTATGCATCCTGTATAGCCCATCGGGTTGCTCACGGTTGTCGTTAAACTCCAAAACAAACACTATTTATTATAAAGGAGGTGCGATGAAATATTCGTCTGGTTGAGAATTACCGCATTCACCTGAATACAAGACAAGGGATTTTTTCTGCATTTACTCCTCCCAAAACCGTAGAACATCTTATATTCACATACTAAAAGAAACTTACCGTTAGATTCAATGCTTACTATACATTTGGTAGGATACAATAAGCAATACTTATAGATCGCAGTGTGTAGCAGTTCAAAGTCAGGCGTCCCATTCACCTTCAGGGTTCGGCACGCAAACAATGCACAACAGCGGTGTGTCTGCCTTTGCTTTAGGTGTGCATGCTTAGTTGTTCTTTAGCAGTATACGTGGCAGAGATAATCGTAGTGAATACAAAATTTTACCAAACTTTAATGCATTACTTCGGGAAAATCTGAACCGTAGATAGAAGAGCCTCTATAGTAAGAAATTTGAAATTCTGTATCTTCACCTCTGTGGATGTTAAAGGCTTCACAGATGCTAAATTCTCTGAATACATCATACGCATGAGTGCGTAAAGCGTTTGGCAAATGTAAAAATAAGCAACATTTGATATATTTAATTGAGTACATCTTGTGTTTGGCAAATAGATCGAATCGAAACTTTATTATAGAAACCCTTAATTTCAGAATATTGAAATGCGATTAAACCGGTACATGATTAATAACGGATATAATCAGAGCTGTCCTGCAAAACATCAGGAAACGGTCTCGTAGTTAATCTGCAATTATCGTTGCTCATGACAGACACCTGGTTTGAGGTAAATGATTAATCTTGATGTAACGCTCAATCTACGTTTTGTATAGCAGATATGCGACTCAGCGAATATTTTGCTGGAATATATCCAACCTCCAGTTACTTAATATTAGTTAATATTCCTACGTAGTGAGAAAACTTTTTCATTAATCAGTTTCGTTTTTAGGAATACAAATTCGGTATTTCATTTCATATCAAAGCATCCTCTGCGTAAATAAATATAGCAAAGTACACGCTAGTTTTCAATGCTATATCCCCCACAATAGATCTGTTTGAAACGACAGCATTTCCCCAAGTGAAATAGATTTACTTGCGAAATACACTGGCGGAAAGTGAAAAAAGAACACCAAGAAGGAGACGTCTGACACCAACGAAATTTGTACAGCATAATAGCGGAATACAGAGGATAACGTGATCAAAACATTATGGCAAAATACAGCTGTATTTGCTGGTAAACTGAAAAATAACATTTCCATGTAACATGGTTAGTAGTACGAGGTTGAACCGCCATGAACTGCGTCACACTGTGCAATTCTGGCATAGAGTCTGTCATACAGATGTTGGATGTAAGATTGGGGTATTTGTGACGTACCTGCCAGCAGGACGCACATGACATAAAGGCAGATAGTAGTCAGAACAAACGTCCGCGTACCTCAATTGGTAGAGCAACTTATTCCGGAATGAGGGGACCCGGGTTTGAATCCTGGCGCGGATAAAAATGACGGAGAAATTTACTTCGTTATAATGGCGCCCGAACTATCCGGATGACCCGACCGTTCAAAATCTCGCATTGGTGTGATGTTATTTCCACACCGCGAGATAGGAAAAATCAGGGAATCCCTTCTCCAGCGCTTCGAAAAATAAAAATGTGTGATGTTGCATTCCACACACTAGATTGACTGGGAGTTCTCAAGTGCACGTTCTACAGTGGATGGCAACGGATGGTTACCTGAAACGATTCATGGTGACGGCTGATCCGTGGGCCATGCCTCCGGCCCTCTTTGGGGGGGAGATGTGACGTACTTGCCAGCAGGACGCACACGACATAAAGGCAGATAGTAGTCAGAACAAACGTCCGCGTAGCTCAATTGGTAGAGCAACTTATTCCGGAATGAGGGGACCCGGGTTCGAATCCTGGCGCGGATAAAAATGACGGAGAAATTTACTTCGCTATATATTGAGTTCCAAGCATCCTCAACCTGGACGCGTAAATCGGGGATGGCCATGGCTGGCCGTGGACACCGGTTAAGTCGTTGTCCCATAAAATCCCACACGTGCTCAATGGGGGACAAATCCGGTGAACGTGCAGGCCATAGAAGTTGTCTCACACCATGAAGTGCATGTTGCGTTGCACGTGCCGTGTGTGGGCGTGCGTTATGTTGCTGGAAAACACCACGATGGACCAACCTTACAAATGGCACAACAACGGGCTGAATGATGTTGTTGATGTAGGAGGTGCTGTTTAACGTACCCGGTACAAACACTAGTTGTGTACGGGAGTGATAGCTGATCGCTCCCCACACCAGGAGACCAGGTGTAGGCCCTGTGTGTCGCTGTCGGTTGCAAGAAGGGTGGAGACGCTAGAAGTAAAGCACGTGTCAATACGACAAATCTGCAGTGACACATTCCGTCCGTGTAGCTTAGTTGGGAGAGGAACTTACTCCGGAGTGAGGGGACGATATATTTAAAATAAAGACCATCAACCACTGAACAATTCAATCACACTGACTTGTAGTACATTTCTCTCCCCCAAGTTTTTAATACCTTTAAAGAGGTGCTTAATTAAGTCAAAGAAAAAAATATGTGCTTATGAAGTGGATTTACCTTGTTCGGTTTTCGGTGTTGTGAGTCGTGGCACACATAATTTTTGTTGTAAACAGTCTGTGAAGGGTCTGTATATCTTGTTCCGCTTATTACAATCCAGGAAGTGTGGGTCTTGGCTTGAAAATCTTGAAGCCAGATATTAAAATCTTCCCCATCTTTCAGCTGCTCTCGTAATTCGCATTTAACATTTTCGGATGAAAGAATTTCAATTCCCAATAGTCTGAATTTGAACAATTGATTCACATTTAAACATTTTAGGTGAAATAATTTCACTTTCCAGTATTCTGAATTTGAACATTTGATTCACATTTAAAAGTTTCAGGTGAAATAACTCCACTTTCCAATAATCTGAATTTGAACATTTGATTCACATTTTAAAAATTTTCAGGTGAAATAATTTCACTTTCCACTATTCGGAATTTAAATATTTGAGGTAAGAAAATCCGAAGTTCAGTAACCATCCTAAACAAGACCCACGCTGGAAACTGTAATGAGGAAAAGATCGTTGTCTTTTCTGTAGAGCATGTTCACTCACGTGTCTAGGTGTCGTGTCTCCGCTTACAAGTGACTTCGCTACTTGTAACGCGGGGCTCCAGATGCTACGTGATTAGTCAAAAAGATGCAATCTGGCGTTTCCAGGACACTTTTTTTTTCTGATTGGAGTTTTAACGACCACAGTGAGCAACTCAATGAGTTATAAGCAGTTGCCCGTCCCTAATTTAGGGCCACTGATTCCAGGGAAGGGAGAGAGCCAGTGCCGTAAGACAAATACATCATCCATGCCTCACCGGGATTCGAACCCGGACCCCGTTCGGACGAATGATCAGAGGCCATCGGTTAGACCACTGCGCCACCGGGGTAGCCCAGCGCCGTAAGACAAACGCAACATCCATTCCTCACTGGGATTCGAACCCGGACCCGTCTCGGACCTACACTTTTCATTTACGCGTTTCGTAAAGAACGAGTAATCCCTGGATTTTTTATTTCGTCACCAGGGAATTATTTGAAATTCTGGGTAGGCTTGCACTGGAATGTTTCGTATTTTGCTCCTGGATTAAAGAGAAACCTTTCCAATCACAAAACAAAGACTGGCTTGTTAAATAATCAGACGGAGAAGCCACTTAGTAAAACGAAAGACATGGCAGTGCATTCGACGCGAGATGCGAGGATTAATTTCAGTTACAATCAAAGTGGGGCGATTCTTTTGCCGCCCCGGTGGCGGAGTGGTCAAAGCGATGGCTGATGATCATTTGTCCGAGATGGGTCCTGGTCCGAATTCCTGAGAGGCATGGATGTTTTGTTTGTCTTACGGCGCTGGCTATCTCCCTTCCCTAAATTAGGGACGGGAGACTGCTTATTTTAAGTTCAGTTGCTCACGGTCGTCGTTAAACCTTCAATATAAAAAACGATTTCTTTCTTTCTTTCATTTTATTTAGACTGGAGATTTAACGACCACAGTGAGAAGCTCAGTGGGCTATAAGCAGTTGCCCTTCCCTGATTTAGCGCCACGGGTTCCAGGCAAGGGGGAGAGCCATAGCCGTAAGATAAACACAACACCCAATTCTCACCGCGATTCGAACCCATACCCATCTCGAACGAATGATCATTGCACCACCGGATTGGCGATTTATTTCTTTAAAAGTTGAAATAAAAATCTGTTATTATTTCGTTAAGGCATTAAAACATGTAGCTTTTTTTCCTTTTCCGGGAAATGTTTTCACAAGCAGACTTTTCAGGTTCACGCAACCGGATGAGCGAATTCCCGTCGCCATTTGTTGCTGCAAACGGAGATGAGGAAGTTCGAATTATTGATTTACATATTTGAGGATGGTGGATCCATTGTTTGTACTTAAATGTGGAAGACATTCGTACGAGAAATAGTACCTGTCTCCGTGAGGTAGTTCAGCTCATTACAGCAGTCTTCCTTCTCCAGAGGAAGTCTTGTGACATTTGCAGTAAATGGGGAAGAACGCCTGGTGAAATTCTAAAACTGGCCAGACAGTAACCAAGACGGGAAGGGCACCGGTCCGGCTCTCTACATTTCGGGTATTTGCCGGAATTTCCAAATTAAAGCCCCGTGCAGACTTAGTTAAAACTCCACCATTAATCATCACAGGGTGTCTACAAACGATTGGAGCAGTTTCGTGGTTTTTTTGAGGCTGTAATATTAGCGATACATGGCTCGAGTTGAATGTTACCAGACACGCATTACTCAAAGTTTACTTTGGTCGCCGCTAGCGGCCGCGAGAGGGCTGTATTTGTCTTATAGTCGGTAAGATGGCTTCAAAAAGCGAGAAAGCGTTTGCTGTCTTCGAATTTCATGCTAGCCAGTCTGTGACAACAGTGCAACGACACTTTCGGACGAAATTTAGGAAAACTCCACCCAGCACCAACTCCCTTCGGCGAGGCTATGAACAGTTTAAAGCGTCAGGATGCCTAAGTAAACTGAAATCAAAGGGTCGCCCATCAGTGCCTGAAGAAACCGCGGAACTCGTGCAGTCAAGTTTCGTGTGTAGCTTACAGAAGTTGACGCGCACAGCGAGTAGAGTACTGGATATTCCACGATCGACCTTTTGGAAGATCTTACGTAAATGATTAAAGCAGAAGCCGTACCGCTTCCAATGACAAAGTGAGTCGCTTTGAGTTTTGTTCGCGATTTCAAAGTTTAATGGAAGAAGACAATGCGTTTTCTGATAAACTTGTCTTCAGGGATGAAGCAACATTTTTTGTTAGTGGCAAAGTGAATAGGCACAATGTGCTAATCTGAGGCACAGAAGCCCCCTACGTCTTCTCGGAGCACATTTGGTATTCTCAAAAAATCAATGTGTTATGTGCGGTCTCAAAATTTAAAGTTTACGGCCCCTTTATCTTCTGCGAAAAGACTGTTACCGGACACGTGTATCTAAACATTATGGAACATTGGCTCATGCCGCAGTTGGAGACGGACAGTGTGGACTTCATCTACCAACAGGATAGCGCTCCGCCCCATTTCCATCGCGATGTTCGTGAATTCTTGAACGCCAGATTGCGAAAGCGATAGATCGGTCGTGCTACGAAAGGTGATCGCCAACGGCTGCAATGGACTCCACGCTCCCCCGACTTATCCCCCTGCGATTTTTCGTGTGGGGTTATGTGAAAGACTCGGTGTTTGTGTCGCCTTTACCAGCCGATCTACCAGAACTGCGGGCTCGCAGCATCGATGTTTTTGCTCACATTGATAGAGGCATGCTAACTCGCGGATGTGAGGAATTTGATTACAGAATTGATGTTTGCAGAATCACCCAAGGGGTGCACATCGAGCACCTGTAATATTCCCCTATGCCCCCCCCCCCCAAAAAAAAACTTTGTGCATTGTTATATGTAATTGTAAAACTTTGAATAATATACCTACAATAAAATCGTGAAACGGCTCCAATCATTTATAGACACCCTGTATGCTCATGTCTTCCCAGTTACTGATTAACACGCTTTCTTCAATGCGACATGGAAGAGTTTGGAAAATATCGTATTAATAACGTTGTCCCACTCAATTTAGGGTGGAGTTTACGATGATCAGTAGGGCTAGGATTTATGTGTATTAAAAATTTCAAAATATGTACATAAAATATTTATTAAAAGCGAGCAAATATGTAAGACAAGAAACAAAAATTACAAAAATACCTGATATACGAGGGTAAATCAAAAATTATTCGCACTTGCGCCATAATGTTTTTAGGTTGGCCGCACTGCCTTCTGCGCACGCATGCTATAATGTGGTATTCTTGTGGTTATGTTACTGAAGTTTGATCTTAATTGCTACATTTTTCTTTGTTCTGTTACAGAGTAAACATGGCTGCTCCGCTGGCAGTGTGCACCAAGGAAGAACAGAGTCGTCTAGTCTGAAGGTGTTTCAGGGGCTGAAATTCATCGCAGGCTTGCAGTACAATACTGGGACAGCGCTCTACCACGCAGAAGTGTGTATGAGTGGATAAAGAAGTTTAAAAACGGCCGGGAAAGCGTGAAACATGAACAAGCTGCAGGACGCCAATTAACCTCCACCACTGACGGAAAGATGTCTTGGAACCCACCTTGCAGGGCCTTTATGGAAAGCAAGTTCCTCGTGGATGATTCCGTATGTAGAACCATAACAGATATGCAGAAAACAGGCAACATCATCGGTGGTCACTCGTCAGTTCGCCAGAATCATCTCTCGATCTTCCCGTCAGTGGTGGAGTTTGATGGGCGTCCTGCACCCTCTTCATGCTTCACGTTTGTCCGGCCATTTTTAAACTTCTCGATCCATTCATACACACTTCTGCGTGATACAGCGCTGTCCCCGTATTGTGTTGCAAGCCTGCGATGAATTTCAGATCCTGACACACCATCAGACGAGAGGAATCGGATCACAGCTCTCTGTTCTTCCTTCGTACACACTGCCAGCAGATCAGCCATGTTTACTCTGTAACAGAACAAAAAAAATGTAGCAATTGAGATCAAACTTCCGTAACATAACTACAAGAATACCACATTACAGCATGTAAGCGCAGAAGGCAGTGCGGCCCAACGTAAAAAATTATGGCGCAAGTGCGGATAATTTTTGTTTTACCCTCGTATTTCTTTTTATATTTTTAATAACTTCCTATAATTTATTTTTTTATACAGCCATAAGAAATTAAAAAAAAATACTTTACAAATTTTAAAGTACTGTATTCAAAACCATGGTTTTAGACTAACTTACTGCTGTTACAACTAGCAAAAGCACAGCACTTCAGGTTGTGAAAAACAAATCTCCTCTCGTTTTTTCTCATGTATGAACGACCTCTCGACGTCCCGTTCCATATGATGAATGGCAAAAACTAAAGCCCACTATATCCGATGGTCTGAATTTGTTGTTTTTTTAAAACAGCACAACTGTCAGTTGAAATTCCCAGGAGAATGATTTTTATAGTTGAAATGGTTTCTAGGCATCTATGTTTTTTTACAACATTTTGTGCTTTATACTTTCCGAAACGTGGCGTGGTACTTTTCCCAATATTTCAATCGTCTGACACACCACAAAACAAAATATTTCCGTCAGTTCTGAGTTCTTCATCGGTAACTCGTTAATAAATGTCTTTAATTTGAATGATATAGTTGATTTAATTTTGGGCATGTTGGTTTACTTAAAAACTTGAACAGGAAAAACAAATTTCTAACAGCGACGTGAACGAAATAATTTAGAAAGAAACTGGACACAAAACTACGCATTAAATGAGAGATGGCTCAGTCTACTTTCCTCGTCTGTCGTCTGAGGTGAGGAAGCAGTCAGGTGCCGGTATGGTGCTGCGATCTGTATGCTTTGATGTGTTACGAAACTTGCCACCTGCCGGCTCACAGGTTGCTGCAACAGAAAATATTAGGAATAAAAAAATAAAAATATGTAAAAATATTTAATTACATGTTAATCCTAGCCCTAATAATTAGATTGTACGCTACTGTTTCTGAAAACTGCAGCACCACGAAGGACTGTTGGTATTATTGTGAAACTTACATGTCATGCATAAAGGTTAGTATACGCAAATGATTAAATTGTCAGTAAAAATTCGCAGCTGTTTCAGAGCAGCGCTCTCTGAATTGTCTGGTCTTGGGTAGAAAGAGCTGACTCAAACGAGATGTTGCTCTCAGTGAAGAGCCCACATTCAGTTGAAAAGTACTTTTCTATGCTTTACTTGTCGAAGAAGCGTTGTGAACATCTGACGAACTTTGATCAACGAAGGAATGTTGGGATGAGAGAAGATTGATTTTTTTACTGCGAAATTACCACTCATATAGTACGAAACGCTAGTACAGTGATGGGAACGTGACGTCAATAGACAGATGAGGCTCGGGCGCATAGAAATCCCGGAAACGGACAGCAAAATCGCCCGACTGCAACAAGTTATATATATATACCTCTACCGTATGGAAGTAACCGATCACATATGCGTTTTTATCTATATTGTAGGTACTCCCTGGCTCCCTTAGAAATAGCATAGGAGACAATGAAAAACACTTCATTGACCGATGGAAACCAGTTGGCAATTACATTTTTATTGAACATAATGGACTTTTTATTCATTGGCTACCCCGAACTGTTCTCCAGCATGACAGAACCAGCTTATACGTGTAGAATTATGCAACCGCTCTAAGGGGAGAGGGAAGACAGAGTTGTCAATTACATTTCAATGAAGATAATGGACTTTATCTTCAAAAGTTGTCAATTACATTTCGATGAAGATAATGGACTTTATCTTCATTGACCGATGGAAATCGAGCCATTGCCTGTCACTTGCCTGTCCATGAAAAATATGGACTTTATCTTCATTGACCGATGGAAATCGAGCCATTGCCTGTCACTTGCCTGTCCATGAAGAATATGGACTTTATATTCATGGACCGATGGAAACCAAGAGTCCATACTCTTGGTTTCATCGGTCAATGAAAAAAACTTCATTGACCGATGGAAACCAGTCAATAATGAGTTGTCAATTACATTTTTAATGAAGATAATGGAATTTTTCTTCATTGGCTACCCCGAACTGTTCTCCAGTATGACAGAACCAGCTTATACGTGAAGAATTATTCAACCGCTCTAAGGGGAGAGG
Organism: Macrothele yani; assembly: GCA_039090855.1. Taxonomy (NCBI): domain Eukaryota; kingdom Metazoa; phylum Arthropoda; class Arachnida; order Araneae; family Macrothelidae; genus Macrothele; species Macrothele yani. Next base: position 100,665,344 of record CM077011.1, read on the forward strand.
TAAGACAGAGTTGTCAATTACCTTTCAATGAAGACAATGGATTTATCTTCATTTTCAATGAAGATAATGGACTTTATCTTCAAAAGTTGTCAGTTATATTTCGATGAAGATAATGGACTTTATCTTCATTGACCGATGGAAATCGAACCATTGCCTGTCACTTGCCTGTCCATGAAGAATATGGACTTTATCTTCATGGACCGATGGAAACCAAGAGTATGCACTTTCTCCTCCTTTTGACCAAGAGTATGGACTTTATCTTCATTGGACCAAACATGAATAACAAGTAAAACGCATTATAAAGATAAAGTGTTAAAGGAATTTAACATTTTATCTTTATCACACAAAAATAAACTTAACAAGATATCAAAGATATCTTGAAAGTTTATCTTTTTTCCCCGATGACCTAGGAGCGCAACAGACACACACAAACATACTTTCTCTTTTGTTATTATAATTTTATTTATTTCTACTCAGTGTTCTGATCATAGGTAATACGGAGCACAGATGTATGATTCAAAGATTGAGAAGCATTGGATGAAGTGGCGCAGCACAGAAGCTTACCAATCTTCCAGGGTAAAAAGGGTATCACATGACTGATCTCTTTGAGTAACGTATAATAGTTAACAGCACCCGGTATACAATGAAGTTTCACTGATTTAGGTACAGAAATATGCCTAGTAACGCAATGGGCTACCTCTGTCCTAACGACGGCAGCCACACGACGATGCATGGACTCCATGAACTTAAGAAAATGTTCGGCAGATATCGCCACCCATGCATACTACGAAGCTGCCCATTATTTTGTCAGGTTCGAAGCCGATGGAACACATGTCCTAAAGCAGCCAATTCTACGGTATCACAAACACAATATACACTGAGTGGCCACTTTATTATGACTACCCTCCCCCAGTACTTCGTTGCGCCACCTTTTGCCTTTAATACTGCGTCGATTCTTTGTGGCATGGACTCCGCGAGATGTTGATAGGTGGATTGTGGAATCTGAGACCATGCTTGATGAATAGCACTTTCCAGGAGTGTGAGATTGCAGGTTTGTGAATACAGCTGTCTGATGGCTCGTTCAACTTCATCCCACAAATTCTCAATGGGGTTGAGATATGGAGATTGTGGGGGCCACCTAAGCAAAGGAAACTCACCGGCATGTTCCTGAAACCAATCCGGTACAATACGAGCACTATGGAAGGACGCATTATCTTGTTGAAAGTAGCCATCGCCATTAGGATAAACCATCCCCATGACAGGATGCACTTGGTCCGCAACGATGTTTAGATATGATGTGCCAGTCAGACGTTTATCAACACGAATTAAGGGGCCCAAAGCATGCCAGGAAAATATTCCCCAAACCATAACGTTGCCTCCACCAGCTTGAAGGGTTGTAGCAATGCATTTGGGGTCCATGATTACGTGCTGTTTCCGCCAAATTCTCACTCGGTCATCGGCATAGTGCAACTGGAAACGTGATTCATCGGACCACATAATTTTTTTCCAATTATCGACTGTCCAATCCTTGTGCTCCTGTGTGAACTGGAGACGTTTTCTCTCTCTTGATAACTGCAGACAGCAAAGGTGTTCGAACAGGCCTTCGGCTGCCATATCCCATCCGATGCAGTGCACGGCGAACAATGCGCGCAGATATTATTTGAAGGGATCCTTGACTAAGATGGTCTGTGATTTGCTGCACTGTTGCCCTTCTGTTGTCTGTTACCAGTCTGGACACTCGCCGTTCCGCGCGAGCATTCACTAGTCGATGACGACCACACGTTGCAAGTAGAGACCCAGTTTTTTGGCTGTCAGTCAAGTCTTTAAACATTTTAACAACAGCTGTTTTGGAACATTTAACGAAAGCAGCGGTTTCCGTGATACTCGCTCCATGGCTCCGAGCTCCTACAATCATCCCACGTTGAAAGTCCGTCGAATCAGATTTTTTACCCATCTTGTTTACCCAAACATTACTTCCACTACTGTCGCAAGCACTAAGCTTTCTCTTTTTATACTAGCCTCACCCTCTGGCGGCAACAGCGTGCATGCATAGCTCATTTGCTTAAAACTGTCAGGTGGTCATAATAAAGTGGTCACTCAGTGTATTATCAAAAGTATTGGGACACTTCTAAATATTTGCATAAGTACAAAGAAGGGTAGCGCAGGAAAGTGCGCTGCGAGTGCAGAGGTACCTATATAAGTTGAGATGTTCTGTCGTGTTATCAGTAACGGTGAAGCGGACGAGCCCACGCTGGAACTCGGAATGTTCCGCGTGGACGTGAACATTCCGAGTTCCAGCGTCGGCTCGTCACAGGATGTCATTTGAGTAACGTTTCCATTAGGGGCATTGCAGCTGAACTAAATATACCATAATCGACTGTACAGTAAGTGATGTCGTGAAGAGATGAAAGCAGGACGGTGTAACTTCAGCAAAAATCTTTCAGGAAGTACGCACAAACTGACGGAACGTGACAAAAGAAACATGGTAAGAAATGTTAAGAAATCCCTTGCTTCCTCTGCCGTTTCCATCTCTGCTGAAGTAGGAAATGCTTGTAATGGCTCGGTTAGTACCAGAACTATCCACACAGAGTTGCACCGTGCGGATTATTATTTTAGAGCAGCGGCACACAAGCCACACACATATCGCTACCGTGAAGACGAAGCGCAGTTTGGAGTGGTGTGTCTGCTGTTGTTCCTGAACTGTGGTCAACTGAAAAGTTGTTGTTTGGAGTGAGGAGCCGCGCTTTTGCTTTTTCCAACCTAATGGGCTTGTTTGGGTTTCGCGACAGCCCGCTGAACGATTTTCGTCCGAGTGTGTTTTCCCAGCTGTCAAGTTTAGTGGTGGCTCCATCATGGTATGGAGTTGTTTTTCGTGGATGAGACTCGGGATGTTGGTTACTATACTACAAACCCTGAACTCTTAAGTGTAACTTGGATAATTCTGCCCAACCAATAATGAGGCAAATTTATGGAAATGACCGTTGACTCTTCCGACACGATCAAGATCCCGGCCTCACTGCCCTACGTGTGCAGGACAGGTTTTTAAAAACGAGGTGGATTTGTTAGACAGTCCTGATCATCATGCCATAGGACATCTCCGGGATGAACTGAAGAGACGGATACGAAACCGTCTTCGCTCTCCTATCTGGCTGCAGATTTCCAGGACGAATGATAAGCCATTCCTGTCGAGACCTCCCAGATATTGATTGATTATAGTATACCACGACGTGTTGCCGCTGTCATACAAGCAAAATGTGGACCGACTATTTACGAATTGCGATAATAACGCCTTTTGATGATTTAGTGTATGTTCGATGAAGGTTAAAATCCTGGCTTCTAGGTAACCACAGAAGCGTTTAGAGTCTATACAATGCTTCTGTGAGCATGCAGTAGCCAGGTAGGACCAGTGCGATGGTCAGTTTCCTTTCTATAATACGGCATTTTAACTACTAGGGGTGTTCAAATGAAAAGGTACGAAACGACACTGTGGGTATAAATGAAGACTTTATTCAAAGTATACTCCATAGGCCGTAGCACAACGATCCCATTGTTTAACGAGCCGAAGGATTCCTTTTTCCCAGAATTCCTGTGACCGTGACGAGACCCAGTCCTGCACAGCGTCCTTGAGTTCGTCGTCCGAGTGGAAGCGCTTCCCTTTCAGATGTTTTTTCAGGGGACCAAACACATGGAAATCGCAGGGCGACATGTCCGAGCTGTAGAGCGGATGGTCAAGCTGCTCCCACTGGAACTTGGCCAGTTTCGCGTGTGTGACCCTGGAGACGTGTGGACGCGCGTTATCATGGAGCAGAACCACACCCTCCGTGAGCAGCCCCGGTCTTTTGTTCTTGATGGACCTGCGTAGGCTTCGGAGTGTCTCACAGTACACATCGGAGTTAATGGTTCGTCTGTGCTGGAGGAATTCAACAAGTAGTCAATTGGACGGCGCTCTTTATAAGAGCCTCTGCTCTCTCCTGCGCATGCGAGCGCCTGCGCATGCTCCGATCCACGCCGGCGACTCTAATCGCATCCCTAGATGTGTTGCTACATTCTCCCATAGCGGCATAGGCAAATATGTTAACGGTTACGTTCTTATGACGTTTCGTACCTTTTCATTTGAACACCCCTAGTAGTGTTCATGCCGGACATGAATGGTTACAAATGGTCAGCTAGGATGCTTACATATTTGAGGCACTCAAATCAAATGTACACATGCCAAAGATCCAAAAGCTTTCTAGGTGAAGACACACCAAACCATCACTGAGCTACCACCAGCGTGTACAAATCTAACTTGACATGAAGTGTCTATGGCCTCATGAGTACGATCCCAGACCCGCACTCTCGTCTCCCATTGGCTCGATGCATTTAAAATTCGGATTCATCTCTGAAGACTATCTGCTTCCAGTCCTCTGTGGACCAGTGCCTATGGGTTTTGTTCAGAGAAGGCATGGAGCCTAGTGTCGTGCCGTTAACAATCGGACTCTTGTGGGATGGAGGCTTCCAAACCCTAGATATTTAAGAGTACGTTGCCCTTTCTTGTATTGACATGCATACTTCATTCACTCTTCATATCTGTGGTGATTTGTGATATTGGCCTATGATTTCGAACAATGTGGCCTTAACAGTGTACACCACGAGCTTTCCAGGCTGATATGCCTCTCCAATTCATTCAGCAGTTTGGTCTGTCTGCCAGAGTTTTCGATCTCCCGAAAGACTGGACACTGTAGAACGGGGAAACTCTTGTTTTTTGACAACTTCCGAGCAGGAGAAACCCATCCATTTGCCATCAACAATATGCCCTGGATAAGCTGTGGGCGATGACTCTATTTAACCAGAGTTTCGGCCGAGCATGCACGATAACACGGGAGTAGCATCTAGCATTTGCATAACTTCTGCTATCTCTAATTCAATGGAACTTCCGTAGATATTGAAACTCATGAAGCTGCAGGATCGATCGGAGAGGAAAGACGCAAAAAGAATCTCCAGCAGCTAAATTATATTGCTAGTTCTAACACGCTTTTCTCCACAAATCCTCCTGATTATTTGTCTGTCATATAGTTAGCATCGGTCTTTCCCCTTTTAGGGGTCATGCGAATTAATTTCCTGGGACAAAGGATTCATATAATGGTGACCTTCAACATATCTTGAAAGCTGTGAATTAGACTCTCCTCACCATAATATTTCCGAAAAAAATATTTTTCGAGAGGCTGGAAGAATGCTTCTGTTCATTATAATAAAACCATCATTACTTAAAGACATTATTTTGGTAGAATCACAGCTTGTGCTCAAAATTAAAGAATAAAATTCCAAAAACGTACATAACAGAGAACCCCAGTCCCGAAATCACACATAATTGATACACAATAAGCCGTTTGTGCTAAGCAGCAAATGTTGTGGCAAATTAACAAACAACGGCGCAGTAAGAAGACACGGGACAGCAAAATCTGATTCTACCAGGTACAAATGGATTTTGTGTATAAACGATTTGAGTGGAATGAGTCAGGAATCCAGAAGTGTTCACAATCAGGAGCAATGAGAAGACATCATTATACAGGGTGTTCGTAAACTGTTCTGACAAAAGAAGAGGGGTGATAGTACCCATCAAGACGAACAATATTTACACTGGAACCCAGGTTCGCATTCCAATCTGAGTGTCAGAAGAGAGTAAAGTTAGATGTCCAAGTTGAACTTTCAACAGTGCAAATAAAGAGAATTAACAACATCATAAATTGTACAATCCCATTTATGGAGATCAAGGAAAGACTCAAAGTAAATGCTCAAAGTGGCGGCCACGGGTGCCGTTGCACAATTCACACCGGCGAATGAAAGACTGGCGCACCCTCTCGAAAACTCCTGGTGTCGTGTTTATCCTGTCCGCTGCAACAAAGATTCTCGCGACCAGATCTTCCATGGAGTCCACAGGCGTCTCGTACAACAATGATTTCATGTGCCTCCAGAAGAAGGAGTCCAGTGAATTGTGAGCGTGGAGGCCATGACACAGTTCCGCCACGTCCAATCCATCGTGCGGGATATGGGACATTCAGGAAGTGTCTACTGCACCTTTATAAGCCAATCAGCTGCAACTGTCGATGCTACGTCTTTTCTCTGGCAATTTGCATACAGTAAATGCTTTGAGGTGATGTTCCGGCGATGTGCTACTTCTCCGGTACGAAAGGAATGACGTCTGAGGTGACAGCTTGTGCTTGTTGGACGTATTTCGAAGTTATTCTTTTTTAACACTCAGAGTGGAATGCGACCCTTAGTTCCATTGTAAATATTGTTCATCTCGATGGGTACTATCACCCTCTTCTTTTGTAAAAACAGTTTACGAACACCCTGTATTTCAAAGAGTTCTCTTAGATGATTTCTTGAGGGTTTAGAGCTGTAGGAGCATTAGAACTAGGACAGTCTCATACTGAAGTGGCCAGAGTTTAAATCTGGATTGATGCGTTGTCTGATGTCATTAGATACAAGTTTAGGACACTGAAAATATCTGGAGAAGACCTTAGAAAGGACGTCGATGCGTCGCTTCTCCTCGATAAGAGCGCTTATTTGTGCTTACCGTTGGGCGCAGTCCAAGTAGAACAGCATGTGAATTGTCCCAGACACTCATTCAGGCAACTGAGTGAACTGTTTACTGATATACCAAAGTCTGCGTAACAGTGGTCAATATGTAAGACAGCGTATTGTGTGTTCTCCTTTGAGCATATCCCAGAGAAGAGCTCTCTTCGAATGTTCTCATCAACATGTTCGCCTCATCAATTAAAAATGGGAACGCGGAGCATCTACCGATGAGAATATAATCTGCGTGCAACAATATTCACGGAAAGCATTCAAATGGAGAAAACGTCGGTATAAGGTGATGAACGTTCAGCTATGGGACCGTTTCGGAGGTGGTAGAATCATAGTTTGGGCCGGAATCACTAACAGCGGTATTTCACTTCTGAAGGTAATAACCAGGTAAAACCGTCGAAATCTAATAGCTGCCCGATATCGCGACGAAATCCTATATCCTCATGTTCGTCTTCTTAGAGATGCAGTAGGTTCGTATTTCTTGTTAATGGACGATAATAGACCTCATAGTGCTTTGCTGTTCAATGAATATCTTGAAAGCGAAGATACGTAAACCATTTCAAACGATTTGCACACTGCGCAGTCTCTGCCCGTAAGATAATGCAATCGCTGCAATCATTGCGTCAGTTGTGCGTCAGACATCAGTATACAAAGTTCTGTCTACGTTTGCTGGCTAATTTGTACCTATTTCGAAAACATTCTGCGTAGAAATGGAACAAGAAAGTGAGTCAGGTCAGATCTCACGTAGCGACAAGGAATCATACACTAAAATTGAAACTTGGCGAGTAAATTCCCCTACCAAAATTCATAAAGCTTTGAGTGAATATTTGTGGGGTCACTGTTGTGGATTGTAGCACAGTGTCATGGTGGGCTTCTCGTTTTCTTCAAGGTCGAGAAAGCATCAAAGACGACCCAAGAAGTAGCCGGCCATTAGATGCAATGGACGACAGTTCTGTGGTTATCGTTAACAGCATTTTGGAAGAACACCGACGGAAAACATGTGAAGAGATTGCATATGAAGCAAACAAGTCTACCGCTTCAGATATCAGAATCCTAACTGAAATTTTACAGAAGAGAAAAGTGGATGCCAAATGGGTTCCGCATAATCTGAATGAAGAGCAGCAAGCAGTTCTCAAAACGATCGCAGAAGAATTGCTTCAGCGGTACGACACAGAAGGCGTGCAATTTTTGGACCGAATTGTTGCTATAGACGAAACCTGGATACGAGATTTGGAAGCAGAATTGAAATCTCAGTCAACTCAGTGGAAACATCCACAATCACCTCGCCAGAAAAAATTCCGCCTCTAACAATAGAAGTCTACGCTAATGATGATTATGGCCTATGACAAGGTTGGAGTGATAGCAACAGACGGAGTTCCCGCTTGGGACCGCTGTGTCAGCTGAATTCTTCAAAAGGTGTATGCAAAATGTTTTGCGCCCAAAGATTTGCCAAAGGCCCGACATGGGTGATGCTGGTGCTATTATTTTGCAAGGGAACGCAAGACCGCATGTTGCACATACAGTAAGAGACATTCTGGAAAAGTATGGATGGGAATTGCTTTCCCACGCGCCATACAGTCCTGATATGAGCCCACCTGACTATGACTTGTTCTCAAAACTGAAGAAGCCACTCTGTGAGAAACGATTGAGTACGATTCAGGATGTTTCTAATGAGGTGACCCGAGTGATCCGACGTCTCAACAATAGAGATGTCCTGACTGAAATACAAAACTAGCCCAAACGTTTTGCATCTGTCACAAAGAAACATGGAGATTACTTAGAAGGCTTGTAAAGGTATGTTGTGAAATAAATTCGTTTTTAAGAGATAACCCACAATGTGTAAAACTTTTGAAATTACCCTCGTATTACCACTTTGGATTAGCCGGTGCGGTAACCAGATCTTCATCAAATTAAGCATGTTAACAATCTGTCTGAAAGAATGAACTTAATTTCTTCCGCAGTCTCTTCTAAACACCATCATTCAAGGCACAGTTTGGCGCTGTGAAGATTGCATTGCTCTTTGTGGTGATCGCACTCCATATTGATGAGTGTGGTACATTTTTGTTTTTCGGATTTATGTGGTACTGTTCCCTGCCTTATTTCACTGATTTTCTTTCAGAGGCACATAATTTGAGCGTATTACCATTCATCACAGTTCTTTTGTGTTCACAATTGTGAAGCATTGCACCACAGAACATACCTAAATTTAATTTCCTTAGGCTCATTACTTTACCAGTTATGGTCTCTTAAATGGGCTTTTGTGAAATAGTTATGTCTGTTAATAGGATACAGCCCTTCCGTTATAGACAAAGCTGTCCAAAAAATTTAGGAAACCAAAGCCTGTCTGCACGCTCATGCTTATAGACCTCCCAATATGAAAAAAGTGGGCAGTTATCCCATTTGCTCCTCAGATTTGCTTCGGAATTTCAAAAATCCTTAAAAGTTTTAATTTCAAAGTTGTTTTCAAACTCATAAGCAAAATATAATTTTTTACGGATCAAAAGACTACGTCGAAAACATAAACTCATGGGGAATTGATCAGATACCTTGTGAATGTGGACTTTCATATATAGGACAAACCCACTGGGCTTTAAATTTCCGTGTGAAGGAATACAAGACCAATGTACGGAACTATGAACTGAAGATGTCGTCTATAGCTCAACATTGTCAAGAAAATAACCATAAATTTTTGTTTGGAAACGCTACGTTTATCGATAAACCGGACTCGACTATATAGCTTAATGTATTAGAAGCTTTCCACATATACCGGAAATCATCACGGCTTGTCAACGAAATGACGTCGACTTCATTTCTATCAAGCGCGTGGAAACAACTCACCAAAATCCGTGACCGTCAGAATTCTGGTGATGTCACAGTGATTTGAATGTTTACGGTCCATTCGTCCTGAGGAAGCCGAGCTAAATACTCTGCGAAACTGTAGTCGATGTATGGTAAACATTTTATTGTGCGAAACGTAATTATTATTATTCTATCTTAATACTGTAAGCTTAGTAATCATAAATTATATATAGGTTTTTGTGGTTGTTGCTTTAATTTTGAGCACGGAGTATCATTCATCTTAACCTATAAACGACAGAATATAACACTTCTGATATACACACATGTGTATGTACTTCACTCTCCGTTAGGTTTCGACATTGCTTTGTTTTCCACGCCCAACTTGGAGAAAGGCAGCGGTGAATCATCACATATTAATAAAGGAACAGCATTTCCTCTGTTGCCTTGGTTGCAATACGAATGGATCGGCGACGTATGAATATCAAAAAGTCAGAAATGAAAATGAGAAGAGACTGAGTAATGGAATAATATACGCTTCAAGAATCCTTCTGTACAAATAGCGCGACTTCTTGCTTGCCCATAGAGCATGATGCATCTATATTGCTGCCGAATTTCCGATTGTAGTGGATGCGTTTGGAAACAATTCACGCAACACTGCAATTTTCCCGAGGTATGATTAAAAGTAAAATCACATAGATGTTTGTTCCGTAATACCGTGAGAGCCGTTTGGAATGTATATCATTCTAATAAGCTCTAGTAAAATAATCCATAAAACGAAAATTATCCATTGATGTCTAATGCTCAGAGGACTTTCCGTTGAAACAGTTTGGAGCTTTTCACAGCTCCAGAGAGAAGAAATTCAAAATATTTCGTACAAATTAAGCGAGTTAGTTGCCAGCCGGAATAAATCGCTGTGGAACAGCAGTAATTCGTTGCAATTACCAGATTAAATAACTTCATGGTTAAATGATTTCCAATTGCTATAATTACTCTTCTTAAACCTTTCATGTGCGCATCGTAACTATCACAATTCAACGCTCGATTCCACTAAGACTACAGATACAAAAATAACGGCATTGACTGAGATTGCAGTACTTAACTTAATCTCTATGTAGCTGTTTATGCTAACGTTGCTCTCATTTCCCAAAACGATTTTCTGGCAAATCTTTCTTTCGTACCCATGCGGCACGGTTTAAAATCGGGAATATTATAAAAATTATTTATTGGGCTCTATAATTTAAACTTTCTGACATGAATGCTTTTTGTATAACACACTTTCATTTACTTTGCTGTGATCACTTTTTGTTTTGTCATTTTTCATTTCTTTGTAAATTTGTAACATGCCACTACAAATTTACATGACAAATTGAAGGGAAGAATCGAAGTATGCGTATTTCAGTCGGGAGACTAACGGGCTCCGAAGTGAGGAGCAGTGGCAACAAACCCTACCACTGGCAAAAATACTTAGGTTTCACAAACTCCTGGTTGGGAAAGATGACTCGAGTATATTGATACATCATGTTCCGCACTCGAGCCTTCCCTTTCATAATGCGAGGGTTGTACCGAAAGTAATGCAAAAGTGGACATAACTTTTTTATTAACTGACAGCGGTAGTTCAAATTGTACATGTTGGTAGAGTAACTCTTTCTCTACAGTATCCTTTCTTCATTGAAAATTTGAAGGAAAGAAGGGTGGAAGTACGCTCTGATCAGCAGGAAGCATTTCAAGCCAATGAACACATTTTGTTCCGATATGGTGGTAAAGGACGAAACGTGGGCGTATCTTTACGATACGGAAACAAAGAATCAATCCATGGAATGGCGTCACACCTCTTCACCAAGGCCTAAGAAGTTCAAGAGCCAGGTATAAGTACAGAAAGTCATGGTGGCTGTTTTTTAGATTGTCATTCTTCCTAATTTTCTGGAACATGAGCGTACCGTGTCAAGCGAGCGGTACATTGAGACACTCAAGTAGCTTAGAGAAGCCATAAGGAGGAAGAGACCAAACCAGAATCTGAAAGAGATTCACATTCAACATGACAGTGCGAGACCACACACGTCTTTGGCAACAAATCAGGCGATCAAAACTACGCTGGTCGGTGGTCCCATCCACCATAAATCCCAGATCTGGCACCCTCCGACTTCCACCTGTTCGGCCCAATGAAGAACAGTCTCCAGGGACAGCGATTTGATGACACAGACGAGGCGAAAGTGGCTGTAAAGAAGTGGGTACAACAGTCCACACCTGAATCTTTTCACAGAGGATTCGAGCGTTGGGTTCAACAAATGGCGCAAATGCATCGCTTGTGATGGAGACTATGTTGAGTAGTACCATTGTATAGAGAAAGAGTAACTCTACAAACAGGAGCAATTTGGACGCCATCTTTCAGTTAATAATACAGTTATGCCCACTTTTGCAGTACTTGCGGTACAACCCTCGTATGTGAGACACAGGACACCTCCATAAACTGAATCACAATTTTTATACAGATAGTCTGTTCATCCATCACAAAGATCCACTAGATTGGTTTCTTCTTTCAAATCCACAGGACTACCCAAATTATATTTCTTATGAAAAGCGCTTATGATAAATTTATGTACATACATATATCATATGATAGCAAAGGGACCTAGCGTTTCCATGGTTTAACAAAAAATAGACCAATTAGCTTTCGGGCTTGTCTTTTTCCATATATTTTGCTATACCTATATTTCTTCATTTTCTGTTATTTTGCTCTCAGTTTTTATGGAACGGCGGTTATATATTCCTTTCTACCAAACATTAATAATAATAATATAAATAATAATTTCTGATATTTTGGCACTTTCCCCGTTGTCCATCATTGTTCCACAGTTATGATTAGGATATCTGGCATTAAAATATTTTTTATCGAAATATGTTTCAGTAATCAAAAGAAAATAATTCAAAATACTGTAATAAAAAAATTTGCAATTGTGCCAGCATAACAGGATGAATCTAGCATTCTTTATTATCTGTAAATACAGAAAATTAGAAATTCTTGTATCAAACATTTTCTGCTGTCTTGTGATCAATGTTATGCACAGTTCTTCTGAAGCACAAGTAAATTTATGCTTAAAGAGCCGCCGATCAACGACGTAAAGTGTTCTTCCATCTGACGCCAAGATGAAGAGGGTTTAATTTGTGCCATCTCTGCAGCAACCGACGCAGAGCTGGCTGACCATGGGAAAAAACATTAAATTTGTAGGTTGGGTCCAAGAACTTTTGAAAATGTATCCAATGCTTCTTGATATAGCTGTCGAAGCTGAGACAAACAGGAATTCGTTAGCATTTAAGCAGAAATGGTAGATGAGATGGGATAATTGGAAGGAGTGCAATAAAAGCATGGTCTCCTGCAGTATGCCAGTCGTTATCACAGTTTTGACGACATTTGACATGAGTTCCTTGACCGTCAGTTGGGTTTCATTGCAGAATGTTGGGACATCCAGATTATGCTAAAATAAAATAAAATTAATAAAGAGTCAAGATGAGGTGGGAGAAACCACAAACGGAAGAATAGCCATATCAAAATTTGAAATAATGTAATGGGAGGAAATTCCCATTTTTCTCACATTTCATTCCTTGTATATTTTATTTCCATTTCACTGAAACATACACTCAATATTAGAGACAGGATTGATAGGCCGTCGAAATTGACATCCCCACGCAGAGTGGAAGAGACCCAAACCGAATGCAGAGGAACCAACAGTGCATCGCAATTGACGATCATGGGTAAACGCGGAGATCTGAGTGACTTTGATTGTGGAAGCATTCTTGAAGCAGGTCATTCTATCGCCAAATTTGTAAGAACCCTAAGGCTCTCAGAGGGCAACGGTATTAAGAATGTACCGCGAGTATATCATTGACGGACGTACCAGCGCCCAGAGAAAAACCGGTCGCCGATCACCGGTCCCGGACGATTCGTCCAACGACGATTGGTCCAATGCCGATTGGTTCAATGTCCGTTTCGTCCAATGTCCGATTCGTCCAATGCCGATTCGTCCGATGGTACGGTTGGTCCAATGTCACGATTGGTCCAATGCCGATTCGTCCAATGCTACGATTGGTCCAACGCCGATTCGTCCAATGGTATCATCTTACCAAAGGTAAACTTTTTTCATTTTCCAGAAAGGAATAATAATTTAAATTATTCTCCTCTTTATATTCTTTAGAAAAATAATTTCCGTATATTTGGTAATTGTAAACATTTTACATAAACCTGGTAAAAGGCACTCAATGGAGCATTTCTCAGCTGTTTGCAAAGCACTTAGGCCGCGGGCATTTTTTGAAGATTTTAATTTACAACCTAGATATTTAGTATTTGTAAATATGTTATAAAACCTAATAAAAGGCGCTCATCCTATCATTTCATAGGTCTTTACGAAGCACTTAGGCCGCGGGCATTTTTTGAAGATTTTAATTTACAACCTAGATATTTAGTATTTGTAAATATGTTATAAAACCTAATAAAAGGCGCTCATCCTATCATTTCTCAGGTCTTTACGAAGCACCTAGGCCCCGAGCCTTTTTAGAAGATTTTCGGTTACAACCTAGATATTTGGTATTTGTAAACATTCTATAAAACCTTAAAAAAGGCATTCATCGTATAATTTCTCAGGTCTTTACGAGGCACCTAGGCCCCGGGCCTTTTTAGAAGATTTTAAGTTACAACCTAGATATTTAATATTTGTAAACATTTCATAAAACCTAATAAAAGGCACTCATCGTATCTTTTCTGAGGTCTTTGCAAGGTACCTAGGCCGCAGGCCAATTAATTAATATTTCGTGCTTAAGTGAAAGCGCAATATTATTAACTTGATTTAATATGTAAACGTTATGAATATGCCATCGCTGTAATAAAAACTGTTGAAAAGGCCTCTGTTCAAACCCCGAACAGTTGTTTCCATTGAGCAGTTGGCGGAAAACCCCACTGTCTTCTATAAACAGAAACGGAACACTAGTATTTTATATTACTTCATGCAAAAGAAAGACATTGAAGTTGATAGAACGACTCCGTACATCAGCAACTTCATACGGCAGCAAGGACAGTATAACAAAAAAACCCGACTCAAAAAAAAAAAAAAAAAAAAAAGAAATCTGTAACCACAATATTACGCATGAAATGTAACATTATTTTACATTCTTTGGACTACCGGTACTTTCGTATAACATCGTAGAGATAGAATCCGAACAGATGAGACTTTTATAGCACGCGTAGCACTTCGGACAGAAAGGACGGAATTGAGCCAATCGTCCCATTGGACGAATCGGAATTAGACCAATCGTACCATTGGACGAATCGTACCTTTGGACCAGTTGTCCATTGGACGAATCATCCCTTTGGACAAATCGGCATTGGACGAATTGGCATTGGACCAATCGTCGTTGGACGAATCGTACCAGACCCACTGATCACAGGCCATTGATGACCGGAGTCAACGTAGAACATCCACGCTCGTTCAGATGACCGCTTGGAAACTATGGAGCAAATCTCATCCAGGTGGTCCAAGTAGTGTCATGGAGCAAACGACACGACGCCGCTGCATTCCCTGGGCTACAGTAACAGACGCCCTACTTGTGTGTTCCGTTGACTGCTCGTTATCGCATTTTACGCTTCGCCTTTTACCGAGAACATCAAAATTGAATCTCTGCAGAGTAGCGCCGCCGAGCCGTGTGGTCACATGAATCCCGATTTCAGCTGTATCGAGTTGACGACAGCGTGCGTGTGTGCCATCCACAGCATGAAGCCCTGGACCCGTCGTGCCAGGTTGACTCTGTTCAAGGCAGCAGTAGCTCTGTAATGGTTTGGGGATCCTTCTCGTTGGACATATTAGGTCCCTTAGTGTGTCTGGAGAATACTTTAACCGCTGCCAGCATCTGCTGGCAAATCACCTACTCGTTTTCATGGCCTTCGCGAGTTCTTGCGGCAGATGGTCTGTTTCAGAAGGACAATGTGCTGCCTGTGCCGTAACCACCTAAGAATGGCTCTTGGAACACTCATCTAAATTTGAAACCGTTCAGTGCCTCCTAGGTCCCCAGATTGAAACCCTGATAAAGCCCTCATGGATCCTGGGCAGACGTTTCGGACCGAATTGTAGACAATGCTACATTAGTTGGCACTACCTCCGGAAAAAACTTCGGCATTTGGTGGGGTTGATGTCAACATGTACAGAATGCTATTGTGGCTAGAGCAGATCAAACACGTTATTAGGTAGTAAGAGATTTCCTCTCTAAAAATGTTTGGCAACTGTTGTTTATTTACGCTTTCAACCCGTAGGTTGAAGAAACGTATATGCTCCAGCTTTGTCTGCCCGTCCGCACGATAACTGCGTAAAAATGGTTCGATTTCGATGAAATTTTAGTATGTGGTAGGGGACCACTTGGGGACGAACCCTATTGAAAGTGTACGAAATCAGGTAAAAGATCAGGACATAATAACGAGATTCATTCCATTGCTCTTATGCGTCATAACTTACATAAACATTCTTCGATTGTGACAAAACTTTATCATGTTGTTCCGAATGTATACTGAACCGGTTGTGTTAAATATAAACGAAATGGGGTCAAAGGACAGGACACAGGAGCGAGATTTATTCCACAACCATTACACTGATCTGCAATTTTTCAACTTTTTTCTGATGTTTTCAAATGAATAGGTGTATCTGAATGGATTTTTTCCGCAGATTCCGAAAATGACCTTCAAAATTCTGTATCACGCCAGGTTTTTTCACAAATGACGGAAATGTGAAAATTCTAGAAACCGTTATTTTTTAATGATATTTCTATATGGCAACGTTTGTAACGTGTGAAAATGTTCTCTGGAGGTGCGGAATGATTGTTTAAGGAATAGATAAACATAAATACATATTCAAAAGCAAACATATCTAACATTCGCCACTGGGCACCTTTTCAAACTTCGTCTTTTTGGATTGTCTTCGGTGTGCGTCCGTACAGTCTCTGTTCAACATCCAACAATAGTCGGTCATCATATGTACAGTCCACTTTCCTTGATATCTCTTTTCCATCACTTTAATATCTTGATGGAAGCGCTCGCCATGTTCTTCCGAAAAATCACCAAGATTGTTAGGAAAGTAATTTAGATGAGCATGCAGAAAGTGAACTTGGACGCTCATGTTGCAACCAAGCAGTTCATAGGATTCCAGCATGTCCTCGACTAAAGTGGTGTAATTTGAAGCCTTCGTGTTCCCCAAAAACTTATGTACCATATTTCTGAATGCAGTCCATGCTCGCAATTCGCACTCACTCATGGTTTCCTCGAATATGTTGTCTGCCATTAATTTTCGTATGTGAGGGCCTATGAAAACGCCAGCTTTAATTTTTTCAGACGTGATTGATGGAAACTTACCACCAAGATACTGAAAGCATTTACTATCCCTGTTTCAAGCTGTCACGAATTGCTTCATTAAGCCAAGTTTGATGTGTAAAGATTGCAACAGTGTATTTTAGGGATCAACCAGTGGAAGTGAAACAATGTTTTTTTCGCCAGGTGTGAATGTACTTCTGACCGGTCACTGCTGCCGAACCTAATGTTCCGTCTTTGCTCTGGAGTCCTATTCACACAAAAAGCAAGAAAATGTGGTGTAGCTTGCTTGTTGGCCGAACAATATTCCAATCACCTTGAAATCCCCGCACAAAGACCATTCATGAAATTTGTACTGTACACTTTCCAGCAGTAATTTAAGGTTCTCGTATGTCTCTATCAAAGTCACAGAATGTGCTACTTGAATGGATGAATGGATGTTAGTATTGTGTAATAAAACACCTTTTAAACTGGATTTGCTGGCATCTATGAACAACCTCCACTGTCCTGAATTGTAATTAATGTTGAAGTATTTCATGACTGCCGGAATGTCTCAACAATATACAAACCGCCTTCCTCAGCAAATAACGGAAACAATTCTGCTTCTCGGTGTCTGTACCAGGTGAATCTCGTATTACGACATAGTAAATTATTTTCCTTAAGTCGTGATCCTAAAAGCTCTGCTGCGTCTTTAGGTAAATTCAGATCACGAACCAAATCATTCAGTTCATGCTGGGTAAATGGCACTGGGGTTTCATCCTCCATGCTGTCCGGTTGGTACATCTCATCACTTGTATCACCGTCAGAATCGGTGTCTGTTGGGGGTTTGATATTGGACGGGGATGGCACAGGAATGGATTCACTATGGGGCGCTGGTCTTATGGCAGATGGGATATTGGGATACACAATATTACGCTTACTGATTCTGGTATGGCCCACGATATTCACTGTGCAGAAGTAGCAGTCGTCACTGTGATTTTTTGGCTCACGCCGCACCATGGGTACACCGAACGGCATTGATGCCCTTTTTCCACTTTTCCATTTCCTCAACCCTTCCACAAATGCACGGCACACATTGTGAGGAGACCAAACTTTGTCCTGATCTGCTAGTTTAATGCCAAAGTATTGAAAATAAGCATTTTTCACAAAAGGCGTTATATTTTGCCTCTGTTTTTTTTCCTGTCGTATAACAGCCACATATGTTGCAAAATATGTCTGGATGGTTTACACAACCACGTGAAGCCATTGCACACGCCACAAAGAAACAACCGAACGCGACCAGTCCCTTCTTTACACTGACTGGTGTAACACGATCTGCCCCGAATGGCGCCACATGTGACCAATAGAAAGAAGGGAGCATTGGCGTGAGATAACATTCTCACATGTACCACCTTTGTGAGTGGCGCAAATCGTGACGTTATACAGATAAAACAGTTGAATTTCCATTATACGCTATATATTTATGTTTATCTATTCCTTAAACAATAATTCCGCCCCCTCCAGAGTACATTTTCACACGTTACAAACGTTGCCATGTAACAATGTCATTAAAAAATAATGTTTTTTTTAATTTTCAGATTTCCGTCATTTGTGAAAAAACTTGACGTGATACGGAATTTTGAAGGTCGTTTTCGGAATCTGCGCAAAAAATCAATTCTGATACACCTACTCATTTCAAAACAACAAAACCTTGCATATTAGTGTTATTCACATAACTTGACTAAAAATGCTTCTATTGAGACAAAACGTTAGTATATTGTTCCGGAGGTATACTGAACCGGAGGTATACTGAACCGGTTCTGTTGAGTATCATCGAAATGGGGTCAAAGGTCAGGGCACAGGAGCAAGATTTATTCCGCAGTCATTATCCCCATAACTTGATTAATGATTTGGGGTATGTTGGAAAGCGTATCATAATCAATGCATTGCATGATTTTACTAACTTGTTAAGCAATGGAGCGACTTATATCGTGTAGTAACACATATAGAGCCGCGCACTGAAAGGTAAACAAACCCGCCAGCAAAAGCGACGAAAGATATACGCAACACTTCAAAGGTCTAAGACAGAAAATATTTGCATAATTAAAAATCGCGCGCTTTTTGTCAACTTCGAAACAGTGGTTGAAGAAACCCAATCAAAATAGTCCGGTAGAAATAGCTTGGAATTATTTACAGTAGGTGGTAACACACGGAGCGCCGAGTTCTAAAACTTAAACAAACCAACACGTAACTGCAGCAAAGGTATAAACGAAATCTTCAGAAGTGCATCCTACAAGTTTGGCAGAACCTATTAATAAACTGCTCTACAATTGCTAAGGACGGATCATAAACGGCTATATAGCGCATAAAAAAGTAAGTTAGGTTGAATGTCAAGTGAAATAAAATAATGTCAGAATGACAGGACATTACAAGAAAGACAATTTATTGTGCTCTGAAATCCAGAAGGCTTTGGAACGTGTTCAAGGGACAAACAGGCCATTTTGTGCAGAATACGCGAAACGTGAAAAAAATGCAATTACCGTCCGCAGGCGTTCCGGCGTAAGATGTCAATGGGATATGGCCACCATGGAGGGCGATGCAAGATTCCACACGTCGTGTCATGCTTTGCACAACATTATCAAGCAGCTGTTGAGATAATTTATCCCATTCCTCTGTCAGTGCACAGATGAGGGTGTCCTTGTTTATTGGAGGGCATTGGCGATCAGCAAGACTCCTCCACAAAGCATCCCACACATTTTCAGTGGGATTTAGATCTGGAGAACGTGCTGCCCATATGAGGCATTGAATATCCTCGCTCTCAAGACGCTCCTGGACAGCGACTGTTCGATGGCATGTTGCGTTGTCGTCTATGAAAATGAATCTATCACCGAAAGCACCACGGAACATGCAAACATGAGGTATCAGAACATCATTAATGTATCGTTGGCCAGTCATAGTCCCAGTTGGAAGCACATAGAGGGACGTTCGGCCATTGATCATGATGCCAGCCCATACCATGACACTACATGTCGGATATCGGTCCCTTTCCTGTATGTTTGCTGGACAATATGCAGTACAACTATCACGCCAGATCAATTGTCGTCGACAATCAGACGATAGACTTTATCTACTCTCATCTGAGAAGAGGACAGCAGACCAGTCGTTATCAGTCCAATTGCGATGTTGATGGCACCATTGCAAACGTGCGGTACGGTGACATCTGGACAATGGGATGCACACAACAGGACAGTGGGCGTATAGTCCTCCTTCATGCAAAAGTCTGGTGACAGTTTTTCGGGAGATCCGCTTGCCAGTAGCAGCCATAAACTGATTTGCTACCTCACTAGCTGTGCTGTGCCGGTGTTTTCTTTGTTGATAGCACTATGTACCGATCTTCTGCAGATGTCGTACTGCGAACACGACCTCCCCCGTGACGTTTGCCACACTCTCCATTTGTTTGAAATGATTTCCAAAGCCTTGAAACAACACTGTGGCTGACGTCGAACTCCCTGGCAACATCTGTTATTTTTCGCCCTTCTTCAATCATGCCAATAATACGGCAACGCGTAAAATCATCTAGGTGATGTCGGGAAGACATACTGAAAATTGCAAGTTCGTCAATTGATTCTTTCCCTTTCAACTTTGCGTTTGCCGCCCCGGTGGCGCAGTGGTCTAAGGCGCTGGCCTCTGATCATTCGTCCGTAAGGGGTCCGGGTTCGAATCCCGGTGAGGTATGGATGTTGTTTTTGTCTTACGGCACTGGCTCTCTCCCTTCCCTGGAACCAGTGACCCTAAATTAGGGACGGGCGACTGCTTATAGCCCATTGAGTTGCTCACGGTGGTCGTTAAACCTCCAATCAAAAAAAAAAAAAAACTTTGCGTTTGAACAACAACGGTCAATACGCATCAAATCCTTTATATCTCTTATCAGCGCTATGACGTCACGAACAAGTTCGGTAATCCAAAATTTGCATACGCATAACACGTCTTACTGTATCCCGCACTTATGCTAATTTCCACATTTTCCTGCCTTCCATTTTATTGTTGCTATCGTTGCTATTGACATCCATCCTTAGCATTGTCCGGCAGTGTATTATGACATATGTTTTCCGTAGGTGTTCTCCTGCATACCTTTGTCGCATTAGTTTTCCTCCATAAAACCATTTATAGGTGTGTGAATGATTAGCACACATAAGTTGCTACTCTAATAAAAAGGGACTTTTTGACATAGGTACCTGTGTACAGAGGTTCTTGTAGTTTAATCAAGAGTTGAATGAAATGGTATTGCGTTTATGCAAAGCTTAATGAAATGTTTTCGTGTAATAGTGTAATGAAAAAATATTGCGTAAAAATCAAATGAGATATTGTTGCATGTGCTCATGTACCGCATGACCAAATTTTAAGAATGACTAAATTCTTCAAAAATTTGCAAATGCGAATTTCAGGAAAAGAGCTCGTAGATGCGCATTCTCATTTTCTTAAGTTTATGCCAAATTTGAAATCTCTACGTTTAGTGGATTCTTCGGAAGGTTGTTGACAACCTGATACACATTACTTTTATTATTATAAGTTGCATGGTGAAGAGATTCGACACGTGCGGGTTGCTTTACAAGGTCTTCAAAAATAGGGAGGGGTTTCAAATTGCAACGATTAGTTGGCTTTCCTCACTAATTTTCTTTGAGTTACCAAGTTCAAATTTGAGAGGACACTCTAATGGTACATCAGAGAAAATTTAATGGTACATCAGAGAGCATTATAATTATTCACCATGAATAATGTAATGAAGCATCAGAGAGTAACGTGATTCTGCAGGAAACAACATTGTAGAAACGTATTGAAGGATAACGTACAGATACATGTATAACAAACCATTTCTTAAAAACAGCAGATCGCGTAATAATGTTAAAGATTCATAAGGGCATAATTCAAAAATACACAAGAGAATATCGCAATGCTACCTTTGATAATAGCGATAACACATCAAAGAGTAGCGCAATACTTTTCCGAGGAACAAATATTAATTATCTCTTTGTGCAGGCTAATACACAATTTCAAATTTATTCCGAATGGTTGACATATAATGATTTAAGAGTTAATCTCAATAAGACTAAATACTTAATCTTCACTAGACAAAAAAATCTTTGATGCACCACCATCATTTAATTTGTATAATCAAACTATTGAATGTGTGCAAACATTTAAGTTTTGGGGAATTATTCTAAACTGTACTCTAAAAATGGAATAATCATATAACATATACTGAAAGTAAAATTGCAAAACATATTGGTATTGCCTCTAGGGTTATATCATGTTTGACAGTTAAAACGGTGTCCTCTCGTTTCCCCGATTATCGGCGCCCCTAATCGGGTGGTTCCCGCTATGTATATATATATATATATATATATAATCATCATAATTAACCATTATCAATCCACTGCTGGATGAAAGTCTCCTCAAATTTCTTCCACAATTGCCTGTCTTGGGCCTGTCTCCTCCATGTCACTCCAGCATACTTTCGAATTTCATCCATCCATCTCCCATTGGGTCTCCTTCTGGATCTTTTTCTGTCCCTCGGAGTCCAGTCTAAAATTTCGGTTGTCCATCGGTGGTCCGTTCATCTGACAACATGTCCAGCCCATTGCCATTTCAGTGATTTCACTCTAGTCATGATGTCGTTCACTCCTGTCATTCTCCCTATCCACAAGTTCCTCTTCTTATCTTTCCTGGTTATACCAAGCATGCATCTGTCCATGCTTCTTTGAGCTGCCTGCATTCTTTGTATGTCCTTTTTAGTTAAGGTCCATGTCTCTGCTCCATACGTAAGCACTGGCAGTACGCATTGATTAAACAGTTTTCTTTTGAGACATAATGGCATACTGCTCTTAAAAATTGTACTGTTTCTTTCAAAAGCTCTTCATCCAAGTTTTATACGTCGAGTAATTTCTTCATCAATGTGACCCTCACCCGATATCTGCTGCCCAAGAAAAATGTAGGAATCGGTTGTCTCAAGCTTTTCTCCATCAATCGATAAATCTTCGCTTCTTGTAAAAACATTGTACATCACTTTTGTCTTCTGAAAGTTCATTTTTAATCCCACTTCTTTCTTTATTCTTGTCAGCAAGTTCTTGGATCATACTCTGCAGCTCTGAAGAGGTAGTTACAAAGAGGACTATGTCATCTGCAAAACGAAGGTGAGTTAGATAATATCCATTAATCTTCATCTCTTTGTTTTCCCAGTTCTATGATTAAAAGACATTTTGCTATGTGGCGTTAAAGAGCTTCGGAGATATGGTGTCACCTTGTCTCACTCCCTTTCAAATTTTTATTTGTGCTGTATCCTCAAATATCCGAACATTTGCATTTGCATTTTCATAGATGTTATTAATAATGCTAATGTATGCATCTTCAATACCTCAGGATTTCAAAGCCATTGTTACTGCTGATGGTTTCACGGAATCGAAGGCCTTTTCATAGTCAATAAAAGTCATGCATAATGGGAGTTCATATTCTCTTGTTCTTTCAATTAGTTGTCTCAGTTCATGGATATGATCTATAGTGATGTAGCCACTCCTGAATTGAGCTTGTTCTCTTGGTTGGACCATGTCTAGCGTTACCTTCAAGCAATGTGAAAGAACTTCAGTGAAGATTTTATAAACCACTGATAGGAGTTACGATTCCCGTTTCCCCTAACAGTTCGGTCAAAGTTACGATTAATTTGACAACGTCACGTTCGGTTATTATTTATACTGGTATTCGTATTTGAATTTACAAAAGAAGAACGTTATGCTTTTTTTTATACATATCGACTACATACATATATTTTGCCCTAACTGGTAGGCAGAATCATAGCTGCAACAACATTTATATACAGTTTGACATGGAACAAAATTTTTAAAAAACACTTATGGCATTGAAAATTAGATACGGTGTAATAATTTGTTCAAGAACTAATTAAATCAGCATTTGTTAAGCATTGAAACGGTATTGCCGGAACGGTATTGCACCGCGTTTCTTGTTTATAACTATCGGAAGTTTTCGTACGATGTTGTCTATAAATGACCAAAATCGTAGATTTGTCCTTTTCTCACCCCACCCTCAAACAAAGGATTGATGGAAAACGAGTAAGCCAGCAGAGAGAAGGAAAAAGAACCTTAGAGCAAGATTATGCATTAGGGGAAACAATATTCGGGGAAATGGAGGGGAACCGTTAAAACTCTTAAAACGCTGATTCATTCACATATTAATTATGGCATTGCCTCTTGGGGACAGACTACCCAAACTAATATAAATAGGTTGCAAATTTTACAGAATAAGTTTATCAGATTATTGGATTTAAAGATCACCCCCTCTACTCTTAACAACTTACAATTACGTATTTCACTATCATCATACTCGTGTTGATCCAAATAACTATGGAATTCTGTCGATTAAACAACTATTTTATTTTAACATTGGTAAATTGATGTTTGAAAGGATAAAAAATAATTGTTTTACGATGTAATACATTTAGATTTCATTACTCATAATTATGAAACAAGGAATAAGGCATTACTGTGGCCTATTTTACCAGAGACACAGATGACAAGACAAGGTATTAACTACATTGAGGCTGAGTACTGGAATTGTTTGCCCGTGGAGTTAATTGATATTAATAATCTAACATTAATTAAAAAAATATACTTACTTATTAACTAAAAAAAATGAACTAATATACACATCGTTCCCTTACTATATTGTTATGGCTGGTGCTTGACTCATTGTTCTGTTTTGGGGACTCAGGGCACGTCAGGCCTCTGTGAGGCCTTTTCCCTGTTTCCCTTTACTGCTATTGCTTTTTAGTTGCACATATATGTACACAGTGTGGCAAAGAATTTTTAAGACTGGGTCTGTAAAATGAAATAGAAACAAGAAATTATAATTTGTTTTGGTTTGTTATTCAAAATAAGTCTCTCCGGCTTCAATACACTTGTTACAGCTATTTAATAATGATTCGAATGCCTGTTCCAGTTCACTTTGCGGAATTGCCTTCAAAGCACGTGTTGAAGCTGTTTGTATGGTCGAAATATCATCAAAATAACACCCTTTTAACGTCATTTTAAGTTTTGGGAATAAAGAAAAGTCGCAGGGTGCTAAATCAGGCGAATACGGTGGATGATTCAACATACAGACGTTATTTTTCGCCAAAAATCTACGAACAAGAAGTGAGGTGTGACTGGGTGCATTATCGTGCAACAAACACCAACTGTTTTCATCCCGATATTCTGGACGAATGCGACGAATTCTGCCCATCAAACGCCTCAAAACATTTAAATAAAACTCACCAGTAATTGTATGTCCACTTGGAACAAATTCTTTGTGGATACCTTACTATCGAAGAATGTAATGAGCATTGTTTTGATTTTTGATGGAACTTTTCTTGTTTTCTTGTCTTGTGGTGAGTTTTTTGACTTCCATTCCGCAATTTGTCGTTTTGTTTTAAGATCATATTGAAAACACCATGTTTCATCACCTGTAACAATAGATTTTACGAAGTTTGGATCATTTTCAGCGGCTGAAATGATGTCTCTGCAATGTGCACTTCTCCTTGATTTTTGTTCATTGGTTAACGTGTGTGGAACAAATTTAGCACAGACTTTTTTTTTGCCCAAATATTCATGCAGGATGGTTCGAATCGTTTTTTGTTGATGTTTAAAGACTCTTCCATCATTCTTAGTGACGCACATCGATTGCTTGCCACGAAATCACGCACTTTTTCAATAATCTCAGGTGTCCTAGATGAACTTGGTCTGCCGGTATGCTTATCATCTTCTAGCGTATCTCTTCCATCCAAAAAACGTTTGTGCCACAGGAAAACATTTGATCTACTGAAAGAAAACTCACCGTAAACTTGTTTCATAATTTGGTACGTTTCCGAGGCACTTTTACCAAGTTTTGCGTTAAATTTAATAACAGCCCTTTGTTCCCTCTTAATAATTCAACATGAAAAAATTTTTATTTTTCTAATGAACGGCCGTTTCGTTTGAGTTACTTTAACAACTGCGCAGTACTTTTGGCAGAAAGCAAGCGGATGATCACGGTTTATAAAGCATTCGCGATTACACTGGTGGCGCCACCGTAGGCTGAAATCTAGCGCCAGTCTTAAAAATTATTTGACGCACTGTGTATACCTCTGATTTGATATCATAATGTAACAGCATAAATATTAAAATAAATAAAAAATAATAATAATAATACGTCCGAGAAGAGTATTACAATACAGCGTTTTGAACCATCGAGCTGTAATGTAATTATAAGCATACTCAATTCATGGAGAAAAATCAATAAAACCTGAGTTAATGGCGCGCAGCAATAAGCCAGGAGTACCTTCAGCATAATTACTGCAAGGATATACAGCATATTCTATGATCAAATTCATTCGGTATGAACTTTACGCATTCTCACTTACCGAAGCAGTGTAAGTCAAGAAAACAAATATTTTCTTCTTTCGATGAAGTTTTTGTTTTCTGCTATTGTTGAGGGCCTACACTTAGTAGTTGTTTGTATTGCAAAACAGGCGGCATTTACTTAGCCGCTTCAAAATTGTATGCGACAAATGCACCGAAGAGTCGAAAACGTTATGACCAGCTCGTCAATATGCAAATCGAAGCAACTTCTGGTAAACAACGGCAAGTGCGAAGAGTCATGAAACGGTGTAAATAGCACCTAATACTGAGCTCTGTCAATCAGTATTATTCTTGTTCTTCAGATGAGAAAGGCAGCGGACTTAAGCGAGTTTGGCAAAGGCGAAATACTAATGGTCAAAAGAGTGAGACAGGGCATTTCCGAGACGGCAAGGCTTCTCGGGTTCTTACAGTGGTGACAAAAATTGTGGACACTTTTTGAAATTAGCATGTTTTGCAGCTTTGCAGACTTATATATGATGTAAGTGTTATTTTGCACCAAATGCAAACGTTTGTATGTCAGTTTAAAGAAAAGTTAATGCTGAATTCAATACAACAAACAAATGCAAATATATGCAGTACAAAAAATGTTATGCAGGGAATACTGCAATCATGCTGAATGGGCTTACGATTTTAATGTATTATCAGTATTTAGTAGGGTTGTCTTTATTCTTTAAAACCGCATCACAGCGACGTTTCACTGAGCCAACAAGTGTTTGAAGCTCTGCCTTCGTTAATAAGTGGTACCAGGAAGCAATTATAGCCTCAATTAATTGCCTTTTATTTGATGGACCTTTCATTCGTACAAGTCTTTTCAAACGGTTCAAATTTCCTTTCGGGTTCAGGTCAGGGCTGTTTCCTGGCCAGGGGAACAATGTAACGGACTTTGTTGTGAACCACTGATAGCATATTTTTTGCTGTTTTGCAGGAAGCTGAATCCTGTTGTAAAAGAAATGGTGCATTGTTGAGAAACTGATCCCTGATGGGAGGTAACAGTTTTGGTTCCAGGACGAGGTCAATGTATTTTCTTGCGTTCAGCGTGCCGTCGATCACATGAAAGCGGGCAACGCCATTTGCTGCCATACATGCTCAAATCATAACGCTTGTTGGGTGCTTTCTATTGGCCTCCATGCAGTCAGAAATAAGCTCTTCTCCTAACTCTACGTTTCGCGTATTTTCGGCCATCACTACCAAATAAGGATATCTTACTTTCGTCACTCCAAATAATTTTCTTCCACTGATCGTTTGTCCATCTAATGTGTTCGTTTGCCTACTGTTGTCGTTACTTGTGCTGCTGTAGATTCAGATATGGCTTTTTTCTCGGAATCCAACCTCTTAGTCCAATATCTGATAGTCTGCTTCTTATCGTTCTTGAACTGACAGAAATACCAGTTGAACACAGTTCAACTCTAACAGCCTCAGATGAAATTTTTCTGTCCTTCAAACCCAGTCTGTTTATTCTTGTGGCATCAACAGTTTTTGTACACTTTTCTAGGTCTTTTTCGGGTTTGATTTTCAGTGACTTTGTTTCCTGATAACGTAAACAGCGCTTTCGTACACCAGATGTTGTCACTGGCCCACCTACTTGTTCTGCAATTTCAACTTAAGAAGGACCCGATTCACGTAGTAAAACAATCCTCGTCCTTTTCATGAGTGACCAATCAACTCTTTTGTGTGTGTGTGTGTGTGCCATTGCTGTATTTATTATCCACACGTCAATGTAAAGTAATACTATAAATGTATTTACAAATCTACAATTACGCTTAGCTTACACCACTGTCTTTCTTCTAAAGAACAAACAGAAAAACTGACGTTCCTCAACTTCTCACAGCGTGTATTATAGCTACTGCCATTTGATTGGTCCCCAGAACAAGGAATGTGATGGGCCAGTAGGGTGGGAAGTTACAATCCGCTTTTTAACTGAATCCCACTTGTGTTCCTTTTTAGCCTTAAGTAAGCATAACTTTTTTTGTACTGCATATATTTGCATTCTGCTATTTGTGGTGAATTTAGCATAACATTTTCATTAAATTGACTTCTAAGCAATTGCATTTGGTGCAAAATAACATTTCCTATAAGCCTGCAAAGTTGCAAAACATGTAAGTTTTTAAAAGTGTCTACAATTTTTGCCACCACTGTAGATTCAGGTGCTGTTAGTACCTTCAAAAGTGATCTGAGGAGAGTAAACCACGAATCGCTGGCAAAGTGCAAATTGCTTATCGACGTTAGAGGTGAGAAAAGTCTATCCCATATGGTACGAGCTAACTGAAGGGATACTGTGCCTCAAATCAACAGTAATTTGTACAGGGGTCATAACAAAAGTTCTGCACACTGTCCATTTTGGAGAAAAGTTTGAAGTAACGGAAAAACTTACCTTATTGCCGTTCAATGTACTCCCCTGCGCTGCTAATGACAGCTTGCCAGCGGTGAGGTAGGTACTGGATGCACCTGTAGTACGCCATCTTTGTTCAGCTGTCGTATTACTCGGGTCACGTCCAATGACAGTTGGTATAGCGATTCGTAGCGGATGCCACGGAGCCGATTTTTTAACTTTGGGAAAATATCAAAGGTCGGATGTACTGAGATCAGCGCTGTATGGTGATTGGAATAAAGTTTACCAGCCATAATTCGACAAAAGTCCCCATACTGATGCTGCACCATGACACGATGCGTTGTCATGCAGGAAGATCGCCCTCGCGTCCAACAACTTGGGGCGATTTTGACGAATTTTCGGTCTCAACTTTCTCCACAAAAAGAAATTGTGCTTCGATGAAGAGTCCCCCCCCCCCAAACTTCTTGCTAGGCAGTGTGAATCTATGTCGGAGTTTTTCCCAGCAGAGTTTCTTTTTTCACGTACGAGCACTGGCCAAACTCGATGACCCAACCAGAGGACCTGCACGCTTCCTTATCCAAATTCTTCCACTGCGACACAGCAAATGCTAGCTCGTCGTTCTGACACCACTGCGTTGCCGAGAGTCTGACTTTGACATTACGCAATCATTTTCCCGATTGTAGCCTCTGCTTCCGTTTTAGATTAACGTGTGCAGAAATTTTGTTATGAACCTCGTATCCTGGTGACCGGAATAATTTGTCATAAAGCACAATGCATCGAATCCTGCTAAAAAGAGAATCTCAGTTAAATAGTACCGCGTTGGTGCTCTATGGGATTAATATCAGGGCTCTGTTCCGGTCATTCCTTACACGATACGGAATTATCATCAAACCACGCCGTAACAGTCATGGCTCGAGGCATTTTGATGCTGCTACCAACAAGGCTCGGTTCCATAGTATTGTCACAGAGTTGGTAGCACTAATTATCCATAATATCGAGGTAGACGTTCTGTTTAACAAGTTTGTCCACGATAACCAATGAGCCGGGACCATACCACGAAAAACACTCCCACACGAGTGCACTGCCAGTTCCAAACTTGACTGTAGGAACAGTACACTGTGGTAAATAGCATTTCCCCGGTTGCCGCCATACCACACACTGCCATAAGACTGAGGGATCGTGTATTCGTATTCATCAGTCCATAGGACCAGTTTCCATTGATTTACGGTCCACGATAAATGTTCTTTAAACTATGCTGAACGATGAGTACCATTCCGAGTGCAGATGAAAGGCTGATGAGCAGCTGCGCGACCACGGTAACCCATAGAATGAAGTTCTCTGCGAATGGTACGTGTGCATACCAAGGTTCCAGCATTTTTGCTCACCTGTACACTGTCTTATGCAGTACTTCGTCGATTAGCTGTAACGACTCTCCTGAAGCTTCGACGCCATCTATCGCTGAATTTCTTTGGTCTCTCGATACGTTTTGCTGCTTCAGGCATGCCATGTGTCTTCCACTTATTCAGTACATCCAAAACAGTTAACTTGGGTATATTTAAAGTCTTCTGGGTTTCTCTTATGAACAACCCACTAATATAACACCCAACATTATTTCCTTTCTCAAAGTCAGTTCTCTCCCGCCGCAACATTTTCACTCAACCTCACAGTGCTATATGATCGTGGTCAGCTGCATTCTAGTTTTTAATACGTTTGCAGCTGTACCGCGCATCTTAAAAACGCAGTGGATCCGTTCATTTGCTTTCTTAAGGGGTGTCCGGTGACTTTTGTCAGTATAGTGTATATTTAAATGTATCTGTCAACCAAGTCCAATAAATAATATTTTTAAATCTCCAATTACTAAAAAAGCAAGGATCTGCTGAAAACGTGTTAGTACCATATCACCTTTAGATATCATGTAGCTTCTATGCCTCGCCAGGTAAGAGCTATTTTGGCGGAACATGGAAGGCGAACATCATATTATGCAGGTGGTCATAATATTTTTGGCTCTTCGGTTTGTAACATTTCCAT
Source organism: Macrothele yani (assembly GCA_039090855.1). Taxonomy (NCBI): domain Eukaryota; kingdom Metazoa; phylum Arthropoda; class Arachnida; order Araneae; family Macrothelidae; genus Macrothele; species Macrothele yani. The sequence goes on from CM077011.1 coordinate 100,695,831, forward strand.
GTAAACGTTTGGACTGTACTTTTTTTAGAAAAGTGGTAGCGTTTTCCGATCTGTGAATTTTGAAAACAACGATCTGACTGTTATGCTTTATTAAAACTATTTTTAAACTTTAGAGCGGACTTTACATCACATATTTTCGCGTGTAGATTAATATTTAAAAAAATTGATACAGGTACCCAACAAAATAGATCTCCTTGGGCAACGAGATAAAATACGAGAATGACTCACTGAGATTCAAAGAACTCTCGATAAATACATTTTTAATAAGTACATCTAGAGACCTGGAAAGTTTCACATTATCCTATCACATAAAAAAATATTTGATGATATTTTCTATTGCTGAAAGTCGCCCTCAGTTTACGGACATTAAAAAATCTGTCTCCGGGAAACAACATTTCAAGATAACCGTATTATACCCATTATCCCGAAGAAAGTTTTTTTGAATAACAAAGAATCTCTTCTGTGTTTTAATGACATAACTCCACTCAGTATACCTGCATGCACAGACACCGATTTGAGAGAACTTCAGCGGAGAGCAATTTTTTTCCGTTCGACACATCCTTTTTCTGCAATTTTGGTAAACTTTGGCATCCTGAACTTTGTTTTCACATTTTCTAAGGAATAATTTTATGTTGAAGAATTGTCCTTTGTTGAACGTACGCAGCTTTTTATGGACTTTTATTATGTGCACGTAAGAAAGAATTTACGTTATGAAGCTCCTTTGTATTCTTGTTGTGTTTAATGAAAGCCGCAGTGTAGACAATGGCCTCAGTTTTGCCTTTCTAATAAGAGATAAGCAGATATTTTAAGTGGCATGGAATTTTGACACTTTGCACTTTCGCTCTGTAGAATACAACCTCGTGTTAAGCAGAATACCTTTACTCTGCAGTTTTAAAAATTAATTAGCAGAGGCACTATTACAGAAAATAATGACCAAATGAGGTAATTGACATTCTTTTACTAATAATCAGCAATAAATGAAATTTCGATTCGAACGAAAGTAACACTTTCAAAATGCACTATTTTTAGACAAAAAGTATTCAAATTTTAATTGCTCCACAAGATTTTAGGAGTGCACGTATTTCTCTCAAATGAGCTGTGTTAGCAAATATACAGGTTTCTTGAAAATAATGACACTCAAGAAACGCATATAGAGTATTAAATCCGTTTATTTTTGTGACGTAATAAGCACAAAAGTTCGCCAAGCTTTGGCCTTCAATTGTGAGGATTTTTCAAGTCAATGGTAGACATAGAAATGCAGGGGATTGGAACACGTAAGGAACAAAGATGATTATCTGAAAATAACGTAGGTGACATCACAAGCATATTACACGAATTTTCATCACGCAATTATACGGTGTGCGTCGATGTGTTTCCATATTTTAATAACGCATGCCAAACCATTGGTAGTTCAGTAGAGACTGTATCATTGCATACTAGTTTGCTGGACAGGATTTTGACAGTTTCCCAGATGGCAGTCTCTTTAAAGTTCGTGTAAGGGGCAATTGTTCTAGTACGTTACAATTATTCGAGTTTGCAAGACAGGATTTTGACAGTTTTCCAGATGGCCGTCTCTTTAACCCTTTAACGACCATAACGCCCAGAACGCTCGAACGTACAAACGGCCATAGCCGCCCGAAACGCCTGTCTAGAGTGAGACAGATTTCCTACTCTTGCTTGTTCTTCAATTTTTTTTCGAGCTATGAGGGACCAGGAGAAGTCACCCTCTGCCAATATTGTTATTAAACAAACAAATTAACCATCAGAAAGTTTCGGGCGTTATGGCAATTAGAGTGATACAAGATTTTTGGGTCATGGTCGTTAAAGGGCTAAAGTGCGTGTAAGGGGCAATTCTTCTAACGTATTAGAAGAATTGCACCTTATACGTACTTTAAGTAGACTGCCATCAGAGAAACAGTCGAAATCCTGTCCAACAAACTTATTCTTGTTTGCTGGACAGGATTTCTTTAGGGTATTAGAACAATTGCCCCTTACACGAACTTTAAAAAGACTGCCATCTGGGAAACTGTCAAAATCCTTTCCAGCAAACTAGAATTCTTTTAACGTATTAGAACAGTTGCTCCTTACACGAACATTAAAGAGACTGCCATTAGAGAAACAGTCAAAATCCTGTTCAGCAAACTAGGATTATTTTAACGTATTAGAACAATAGCTCTTTACACGAACTTTAAGGAGAATGCCATCTGGGAAACTGTCAAAATCCTGTCCAGCAAACTAGCATGCACTGATATGGTATGTCCTGAACTACCAATGGTTTCGCATGCGTTATTAAAATATGGAAACACATCGCCCCACACCGTATAATTGCGTGGTGAAAATTCGTGTATTATGCTCGTGATATCACTCACGTTATTTTCAAAAATTATCTTTGTTCCTTACGTTTTCCAATTCCCTGCATTTTTGTGCCTACCATTGCCTTGAAAAATCCTCCCAGTTGAGTGCGGAAGCTTGGCGAAATTTTGTACTTATTAAGCCACAAAAACAAAATGATTTAATACGCTATATGCGTTTCTTGAGTATTTTCCGTCTGGGGTATTTAAAATAACGTTAGTTGGATTTATTTATTTTATTTATTTTTACCATTTCTTTAGCTGTTACATGAAATATTACTACAATTAATACAATTATTAACATATCAATATGGGAATACTGAAACAGCACGGAGAATTAAGGAAAATATCTACATAGGGACCTTACTTAGTTTAGTCTTGAAACCTTGAAGTCGTAGTCAAGTGGTCAAATACATCCCAGTTTCCGAGATATCGTAAAATGAAAATCAAAGGATCAAGATGAAACAGGGAATATTCGTTTTACAATATTCACACACTCTTTTCGGTCTTGTTGTTTAACCCCGATTCCCCCTTTTTTGTTAAAAAAAATAGTAATATTATTAGTGAGTAATTAAGTAGCTTTTAAGTTTTTTTTAAAAATAAATTATAGTTATTAATTATATTTATTTCAGAAGATAATTGATTCCAATAGTGTGAGCCCTTATAACTTATGCTTTGCTTAATCAGTTCAGTTTTTGGCTTACATGTTTTAATAAGAGTCTGTTTTTGGATGGATTGGAATTTTAACGACCACCGTGAACAACTCAATGGGCTATAAGCAGTCGCCCGTCCCTAATTTAGGGTCACTGGTTCCAAGGAAGGGAGAGAGCCAGTGCCGTAAGACAAACACATCATCCATGTCTCACCGGGATTCGAACCCGAACCCTTTTTAGACGAATGATCAGAGGCCAACGCTTAGACCACTGCGCCACCGGGGCGGCAGTCTGTCTGTTTTCTGGTATCGTATTTTTTGTGTAACACTATGGATATCGATTATTTCACAATTGATATTATTCTTTATTCTTTTATACATATTTAGTCCAAGGTTATAGTTAATTAGTTGTTTAACATTTAACATAATATATTTATTTGGATTAACGTACGCATGAATGTGAATATCAGCATGATGTGCCATATTAGTGTTAGAATTATATTTAAGATCCATTAGTCTGATACATTTTTTCTGTAGAACTTCTAATTTTTTTAATATTTGATTTCGTTGTTTGTCCCTATGATGAAAGACAATAAATTAAATGCGTTTGAACTAATGTGTAATATAATAGAATTAGAGTTTTAATAGAAAGGTTAGATAATATGTGACTAACAATTCCAATATTTCTAGAAATTTTGTTACGTATTAGATCAACGTGTTTATTCCATTTTAAATCATTCTGCAAGTATATTCCATAATGTGCAAAGTTATCAGTAATGTCAATGTTTTTATTATCATAATATATCGATAAATCTTGATCTGTATTCATGCGATGACTTGTAAATATCACTGCCTTAGATTTGTTAGTATTGAAATTATCCAGTTGTACAATTTTGTTATGTGATTATTGCAAAGGGATACGATCTGATGTATATCATCACCCGAAAATAGAATAGTAGTATCATCATCATATAGTGTCAGAGATGAGGTGGCGTTAACAGAGAAAATGCCATTAATGTAAATATTGAATAAAATGGGGCCAATTGTTGAACACTGAGGAACTCCTGAGGTAATATTTCCCATAGCTGATTTATTTTGAGCAATTTGTGTGCATTGCCTTTGATTTCTTAAGTAATTTTTAAGTAAAGCTAAGAGGTGCCTCTGATACCAATATTATTTAACTTTATGAGGAGAATATCATGATTAATGGTATCAAATGCTTTTGTGAAGTCTAGGAATAATACTAATGTTATTTTCTTATTCTCAAATTTTGTTTAATATATATTTTGGAAATATAATAAGGCCGATTCAGTGGATTTATCAGGTTGAAAACGTATTGATTGTTACTAATTATGTTGTATTTTTTGTAAGAATGACATTATTCTTTTATAAATTAATTTTTCTAAAATTTTAGCAAAAACTGAAATATGAGCTATGGGCCCGAAATTATTCACATTATTTACATTCCTTGATTGATATTTAGGACTAATTTTAGTAATTTTTAGTTTATCACGGATGATTCCGGTTGTAAGTATTGAGCTAAAAAGGTCAAGAAGGGGCTCCACTAGTAAATCTGAAATGGCATGAATGACCCTCGGATGAATGTCATCATAAACTGGAGTAGAATTTGTTTTAATATTTTTAACTCAGTTAACAGTTCGTTATAATTTATATTATGAAAATGACAGGTGTTCATTCTGTGAAATTATTTTAAATACACTGCTGGCCACCCAAAATACAACACCAAGAAGGACACGAGATAGCAAAGCCAGATTTACTGGACACATAACAACAGATATAAAGATGAAACGATTGAGCTTACAGGCCCGTGCGACTTGCGTAACACGCAGACATCTTTAGTTCCTGTGGCCCCTATGGCTGGCAAAAACGGCCGCTACACGCCGCGGCATCGAAAGAAAGAGGCTTTGGATGCGAGCTTGGGGTATGTCGGTCCAGACTGCTTCCACACGTTGCCACAGTTCAACAGGCGTAGCCGCGGGTGGTGCTTGCCGGGCCATTTGGTTGCCGATCAGCGACCAGACGTGTTCGATGGCGGACATATCGGTAGAAGAGGCGGGCCACGGCACCAGTGACACCTGGTGGGCCGTGAAGAATTGTTGCACGGTGCGTGCCACGTGCGGGCGCGCATTGTGATGTTGAAACATGGCCGCTGGTAGGTCCTGCAGGTAAGGGAGGACTACAGGCTCCAAAATGTCGGAGATGTAGCGGTGGCTATTGACTGTACCGGCGATGCGTACCAGGGGGCTGCAGGCGTCATTTCCAATTATGCCCCAAACCATAATGTCAGGCGACGGACCGGTATGGCGATGCATAATGCTGGCGTCATACAGTCTCTCACCGCGGTGCCTCCACACGCGCATCCGACCATCGTTATGTTGCAGGCTGAAGCGGGATTCGTCGGAGAAGACAATGTCGTGCCATTCCGTAGTCCAGGTATGGCGTTCAACGGCCCACTGCCGCCGCACTCGCCGGTCGTGTAACGTCAATGGTAATCGGAGCAATGGGCGCGGTGCGACAAGTTTCCGCTCCTGCAGACGACGTCGAACAGAACGTGCTGACACCGGTTGTTGCGCAGCACACCCTAATTCCTGCGCTAACGTTCGTGATGTGGCGGTGCGAGCCGTCAATGGCCGCAGCACAACATGCCGGTCCTCTCGTTCGGTGGTGTGCCGCGGCTGCGGCAGCTGCTCACGTCGGTCCGTCCGTCCCTCCTGCACCCACCGAATCCATACTCGTATCACGTGGCTGGATGTCGTCCCACACGGGCGCCGATGTCTCAGTTCGATAAACCGCTGTCGCGATAAGCCACTATTCGTCCTCTGTCGAACTCCGAAACGTGCTAGAATGACTGCCGTATTCTGCGACGAGGAATCAGGAATCTTCCCACGCACAGGTCTGGCAGCATAACACATTTCCACTACTTACACCCCGCCTTCTGTGCACCTTCCTAATAGTGCTTCTCGGTAGCGTGCCGGGCGCACATGATTTGCATATACCCTGCATTGCTAATCGTTTGCATGTCCTCTCGCGGGCGACGCATGCTGCGAATTTCAGGCCAATCGGATGCTTCCTTCTTGGTGTTGCATTTTGGGTGGCCAGCAGTGTATGATGTATAATCCTTGTTAACTTTTCCTATTTTATTTTTAATTATTTGTGGTATTGTAATGAAGTGGTGGTTAATCTGTTCTACTATTTCATTCTTATGTGGAACCCTTTCGTAATTCTCATGAAGTAAATATTCTGTTACCGTAAATTTAGTACTTTTTCCTGGTAAGGAATTTAAGGGTTTCATGTATTTTTAGGGCACTTTTGTGAAAAATGTTAAAATAATATTTTTTTTAATTATTTTAATAGTAGTATTTCATATGTTCGTAAAGCTTTTTAAATATAACACAATCGGTTTGATTTCTAGTTTTAATGAATTTTGAATAAAGTTTATTTTTATGTTTATTTTATTAATAAGTGAATTTTTCATCCATGGTTTTTTAAATATTTTTTTGGTTTGGGTTTTCGTGCGGATAGGGTAAATATATTATCATATATATCTTTGAAAATCTGATGGAACCTGGAAAAAGCCTTATCTGCATCGTTTTCATTCGTAATGTAAGTCCAATAAAAGGTATTTAATTATTTTCTGAAAGCAGAGATTTTAACGTAAGTGATCTGTTGAAATACATAGCTTTCCGATTTGGGGGGAGTGGGTAGAAAAGACATGAAAAAAAGAGATAAATATGGGTAGATGATCACCAAGATCGTACTCAAGGAAAAACTGAGTCATATAGACATTTGTCAAGCATAAATCAATAATTGTTTTAGTAGAGGTAGTTCTTCTGGTTGGTATAGAAATACTGTCATAGATGCCCGAAGATTGTATCATATAGGTTAATTGTTCCGTCATTGAATTTTTTGAGATATATCAATAATGAAATAACCTAATATAAAAGCTTGTTTATCATTTAAATTAACATATTTTAGTAGCATACTGAGGTCATTTAATAGTTTCTTATAATCAGAATTAAGTGATCTATAACAGACTGCTGTGATATAATATTGATTTGGTATTGTGAGAAGTTCTATATTTTGATTAATTTTTGTAAATTCAGATATCATGGGGAAATACTTTTATTTTTTATGCACATATATTGCCACTCCACTACAACTGGAGTAAGTTCTATTTAATTTATAGATATCATAATTTTTTAAGTTCTATTTAATTTATAGATATCATAATTTTTAATGTGTATTTCATAATATTGATCTGGGAACCATGTCTCTGTGAGATACAAATTATGTCTAATGTCAAGTCCACAGACTGGATCATATTCTCCCATAAAGTTGTTTTATTTACTTGTATTAATGAGCATGCATTAAAATGTATAATATTAAGTTGATTATTTTGATTAGGTGTTAGTAATTTATTAATATCAGTAATTGTGTAGTAGCTTGTCATCATATATTATCTTTTATTCAGCCGCAATTCATCTTATCAAATATAAATATTCCTGGCTTGGCGAATGGAATCATAACTTTCGACATACCGTATCATCATCATCATTGACAACCATTATCAATCCACTGCTGGACGAAGGTCTCCCCAAGTTTCCTCCACAACGGTCTGGCTTGTGCCAGTCTCCTCCATGTCACTCCCGCATACTTTCGAATTTCATCCACCCATCTCCCATGTGGTCTTCTTCTGGGTCTTTTCCTGTCCCTTGGAATCCAATCTAAAATTTCGGCTGTCCATCGATGGTCTGTCCTTCTGGCAGTATGCCCAGCCCATTGCCATTTCAGGGATTTAACTCTGATCATGATGTCTTCCACTCTTGTCATTTTTCGGATCCACGAGTTCCTCTTATTATCTCTCCTGGTTACACCAAGAATGCACCTCTCCATGCTACTTTGAGTTGTCTGCAGCCTTTGTAGGTCTCTTTTAGTTAAGGTCCACGTCTCTGCACCATACATAAGCACTGGAAGGGATGCATTGATCAAACACTTTTCTTTTAAGACATAATGGCATATTGCTCTTGAAAATTATGCTGTTTCTTCCAAAAGCTCTTCAGGCAAGTTTTGTATACCGATAAATTTCTTCATCAATGTGACCCTCACTTGATATCTGCTGTCCAAGATAAACGTACGAGTCTGTTATCTCCAGCTTTTCTCCATCAATCGATAAATCTTCATTTCTTGTAAAAGCATTGAACATCACTTTTGTCTTCTGAAAGTTCATTTTTAATCCCACTTCTTTACTTTTAGCAGCAAGTTCCTTGATCATACTCTGCAGCTCTGATGGGGTAGTTGCAAAAATGACTACGTCATCAGCAAAACGAAGGTAGGGCAGATAATCTCCATTAATCTTTATCCCTTTGTTTTTCCAGTTGAGTGATTGAAAGACATTTTCCAATGTCGCATTAAAGAGCTTCGGAGATATGGTGTCACCTTGTCTCACTCCCTTTTCAATTTTTATGTGTGTTGTATTTTCAAACAGCCAAATCTTTGCACTTGCATTTTCATAGATGTTATTAATAATATTAATGTATGTATCTTCAATACTGCCGCAGGATTTCAGAGCCATTGTAACTGCTGATGGTTTTACCGAATCAAAGGCTTTTTCATAATCGATAAAAGCCATGCATAATGGAAGTTCATATTCCCTCGCTCTTTCAATTAGTTCTCTCAATACGTGGATATGATCTATTGTGCTGTAGCCACTCCTGAATCCAGCTTGTTTTCTCGGTTGAGCCATGTCCAGTGTTACCTTCAAGCGGTGTGAAAGAACTTTAGTGAAGATTTTATAAACCACTGATAGGAGGCTGATAGGTCTGTAGTTCCTGAGATCCTCAATGTCACCTTTTTTATGTAGCAGGATCATTGTGTCATTGTGGCATTGTTCCAATCCTTATATCAGACTATATACATACCGTATATAATCAGATATAATCCGATCTCGTGCATAAGCCGACCCTTCATCCATTGCATCACTTATGCAGCACTTTTAAGATACTTCGTAACCATTTCTGGTGAAACAATATCTCACAGCTTTTTCACTGAAGAAGTAACAAGGGCAAGTCGGCCTGTTTTTCAAGTTTTATCAGGTTTCGTAAAGCACCGTGTCTTTGCTATTTGATAGCGCAAATGGCTTCCGCCAGTGCTATTCGAAAGACACGCACGCCTACGCTTGCCGTGCAAACTCGAGAGAGGAAAGAAATGCCCGATTGTCTTTGGCCCACCCCAACAGCTAAGCGATGAACGCTGTAGTGTCTCACTCGCTAGGTGTCCAGTTTGAAAGACGGTGGTACGTTGTTGCATGCGAAAAGTAATAAAATATTCTACTCCATGTTTGGAAGCAAGAAATTGCCCTGTGTCAATTTGAAACAGGATTAGATTTTTCGCATATCATTTGAGGGGCATTTATTCCCGTAGGAATCCCACTCTGGGTGGAAAAATATTTTATAGTTTATGTATTTTTTTACGCTTTCCAGCCGTATGTTGAAGAGACGTATGTGCTCCAGCTTTGTCTGTCTGTCTGTCTGTCCGCACAATAACTCGCGTAAAAATGGTTCGATTTCGATGAAATTTTAATATATGGTAGGGGACGACTATGAACGAACCCTATTGAAAATGGGCGAAATGAGGTCAAAGGTCAGGACATAGGAGCCGGATCCATTCCATTGCTTTTATGCGTCATAACTTCCGTAAAAATGGTTCGATTTCGATGAAATTTTAGTATGTGGTAGCGGACCGCCTGGGAACGAACCCTGTTGAAAACAGAAAAAATGGGGTCAAGGGTCAGGACATAGTTTCGAAGAAAACATGGAAAGTTGCGGTCGAAAACACGGATTTGCATATGTTTTTGGCACGTGGAAGGCTGCGATCGCCACCCCGGTGACACAGTTGTCTAAGCGCTGCTCTGTGATCATTCGTCCAAAAGGGGTCTGGGTTCGAATCCCGGTGAGACATATATATTGTGTTTGCCTTACGGCACTGACTTTTTCCCTTCCCTGGAACCAGTGACCGTAAATTAGGGACCGGCGACTGAATATAACCCATTGAGCTGCTCACAGTGGTCGTTAAACCTTCAATAAATGAAAAAAAAAGAAAGCTGCGATCGGAAACGTAAACAAATCCCTTGGTGAATTGTGCGGAAGAATTCATTAAAGTCGAGTCCTATTTTTTTACTGACCCGCATATAATCCGACGATTGAACTTTGAAAGCTGGATTTCTGCCAAAAACTTTCGGCTTATATGCGATTATGTACGGTAATTATTTCACTGGATGCATTCAACAAATCTGCAGTTTCATTCATCAATGCTTCTGCTAAACGGGTTCGAACAAGTTTTTCTACTTGGAATTAAGATAGGTCGGACATTTTGCCTCGTTCGCGACCTTCATCATCTCTAGAAAACCTACTACTAGCATCCACCATTCCTGACAGTAACAGTAATATCTACAAGAAACACACACACACACACACACACACACAAAATAGGCACTGCAATAATTACTAATTAAAACTACGAAGGTGATATTACCAATTTACCAATTACTATTCATAATTACGAAAGTGTGCCGTTACCAAAAACTGAAATGAAATTTCCGACTTATAATCCATAGCTTATCAGTTAAAGAAGTTATGAATTTAGACTCTGCGGACGGAAAACACGTCGCTTTATAACAAAAAAGTAAGAGTTTTTGTGGCAATTTAGTTTTAAACATTCCAGACGTGATTGTTAGGACAGGTCGTACACTTGGATAATTGTCAAAATTGCGTTAACAACAGAAAATCGTAACGTTAGTGCTTAGAGGTCCTCAAATATTTGGAAGGGGTTCCTTTTTATACTTGCGAGTATATGGACAGAAAATAAGATCCAACGAAAGCGGTATTATTTGCTCTCGCGGACGATCACATGCTATGAGAAGCTCAGCGTCACTCACGTTCGTAGGCGCCGCATGTCTAGTTACGGAACTGCGCACTTCGGAATCCAGTTAAGAAACTGTCAGATTTCCTCAACTGGATTCCGAAGTGCGCAGTTCCGTTATTAGACATCTAACTGTGGGACTTTGAAAACACTTAAATAAACTTGTGATTTTTGCTTTTTATTCACACAACAGGACCCACATTTCTTTGGATTGCTGGGTGATATGAAACACAATAGGACCCCTATTTCTTTGGATTGCTGGGTGATCTTGTGAAATGAGAATTTTGTCTACGACATAACGACTCGGGATCAACATCGCTACTGCGGATTATGCAGCAATTTCATTTTTCTAAATTTCATGGTCTGCTGATTATGCGCCACCGCGGTTTATTCGAAGGAAATGTTTACTTCTGAATTTCTCTTCTGAGGTTTATACGACGGAAAATAAGATACATTTACAGTAGGTGTTTTAAATATTTTGTCTATATCCAGTAAGTGCCTTTGGGTGTGATATGCATATCAGATCACAAGCGTTAATTTTAGCATTGTGAGAAAACATTCTTCCAGTTCAAGGAAATTTATTTCCAACTTCATTTATTTTAGAGCTGTGTTCCCAGCTTTCGAAAGGCTAAAAGCACGTTTCACAAGCCATCACAAAAGCCATTTAGCTAAGATAATTTAAGATATTATTTGTCGCACTCTTTTTGTCTTACATCGCAAGAGAAGCGTTAATCAATAAGTGAATCATTTGCATTAGGATAATTAGGCGCCGGTATTTGACTTGAGAAGTTTCAGTAAACTAAACAGTGAAGCTATTGGAAACGGATATTTAAAGAAAGAGTGATTAATCAAAAGGGCTTCGGCCTAATGAGTCACTTAATATTGTTATAGCATTTTCCAAATTTTCAATTTTGCTACTCATTTAGTCCTACTGCCCGCTTGCGTGAAGAGAGTTCTGAAAGATCTATGCTCAAATTTAGCATTATCCCTCTGAAAACGTTCTAAATATTTCTGAAGCAAATGCTCAACGGGGAAGAACCAGGCTCTCTAAATAGTTCCTTAAATATTTAGTTTGCGAAACAAATGGAAAAAAAGTCGCATCCGTGCGTGATGTCTTTTGAAAGTATTTTCTTCTGTATACTTTGAAAAGACAATATTAATTCTGCTCTTAAACGCAGAAGTAATTTTGACGAGCTTAACTTTTTTCTGTTTTTATGTGTATTGAAAATTTACTTTCTTGATCATGATCGTTTATCAATAACTCTGTACAATTATATTTATCAAGACTGAAGATCTCACCTTGTTATAGTCATTTCCCAAATCTGTGTGCCGGAAATGTGCTAAATATTTAAAATTATCAGAAAAAAATTGCCTGAACGTCGTGACGTACGTCTCTAATTGAGTTTTATTTTTTGAGTTTCTGTTCTTAAACAGATTTTGTTATTTTTGAATTAGACAGTCGCACCTGGATGGATCATCATTTTTCTGAAATTTTCTTATAAGATTTGACAACACTGACAGTTGGACAAAGAATGAGCAGAATCTCTATCGAAAATAGAAAGAAGGTGGTGCGTTATAAAGCACTTCATTATTAAAAGAAAAAAAGGGCGTTTTCGGGGTTGTATTACTACATACCTGAATATATACACTGAGTTAGCTTAGCCCTATTTTTATTATTCGGAGCGATAACAAATTACCACGTGATATTAACGTCACGTGCGGTTGCTAAAAATTGTGCACTCCTATCCTTTGTACGTATTCAGTAAACATTTGCCAGTAATGGGTAAACGTGGCGATGTAAGTCAATTCGACTGCGGCCAGATAATTGGGGCCCGCAGAACATGTGCCAGTATTTTGAAAACAGTCGTACTTGTTGGCTGCTTCCGTACTACTGTATCAAGGGTGTATCAGGACTGGATCAACCATGCACAGACATCAAGCAGAAGTCCTTACATTTGTCAGCCACTAGCGGTTGACCTTAGAGCTGAGCGTCATGTGTCACGGCAGGCATCTCAGCAAGGACGTATAACAGTCAACTAGCTCACCGACTAATACAACAGCGGAGCAGTTCGACCTATTTCCACTTGCACCAAGCGCCGTAGCCCACCTTGTTTGGGGTTTCACAGCCAGAGACTAAAAAAGGTACCCATGATGAAACCCAATCGTCGCAAACAACGCTTTGCATGGGCCAAGGAACGTTGGCATTGGACACCTGACAAGTAGAAGCATTCCGTCCAAAGTTATGAGTTTACTTTCCAATTGCACGATGCTGATGACCAGATTTGTAAATGGGATAAACAGGTGTGTATAAGCCCTCTGGTTGCACAGTTGAGTTGCAACAAGCCAGTGGAGATGGATTTTCCTTGTAAGCTCTAGATCCGCTGGTTATCCTCCAACAGACAGTAAATGGTGTCTGTTGGATGATAACACCCAAAAGACACTACAGACTACAGGTACCTGTTAGTCGACCATCTCCATCCATATCATCAGGAGGTTTACCGGGACCACAGTATCACCTTTCAAAAGGAAAACGCACAGTGTCATCTGGATCGTATAGCTACTGAGTAGTTGGAGGAGCATGACAATAAATTCTCCACTTTGCCTTCGCCTCCAAACTCCTCTGACTGTTACCAAATTGAACATTTGTGGGATATGCCAGAACGAGGTGCGAGAACTGCTGATCCTGCTCCATAGAATGAGGATAAAATGTCAGAGATTCTGCGGCGGAAATGGGCCACGTTCCTCATGGAGGATGTTCGACCCCTTCAAAATCTGTTCCTAGACGTCTGCGAGCGCCCTAATTCCACAGAGAGTGGACCAACGTGTTGAAAGGTAGGAGTTCCCAATGCAAAGCTAACTCAGTGTATGAATGTATCCACATCAGTCATTTTTTAGAATATCATAAAATTATATACCACCAGAATGATACTGTAATTTAATGCAGAATGTAATGCAACGAACTGTGTAAAATTATGTTTATTTTTGTTAGCATATAACGAAGTAAATTTCTCCGTCATTTTTTGGTCTACGCCGGGATCCGAACCCGAGTACGCTTATTCCGGAACAAGTTGCTCTACCAATTAAGCTACGCGGACATTTTATTCTGATTCCTATCTGCCTTTATGTCGTGTGCGTCCTTCTGGCAGGTACGTCACATCTCCTGGTACGTCACATCTCCCCCCCCTAAAGAGGGCCGGGGGCATGGCCCACAGGTCAGCCGTGACCATGAATCGTTGCAGGCAGCCATCCACTGTAGAACGTGCACTTGAGAACTCCCAGTCAATCTGGTGTGTGGAATGCAACGTCACACACATTTATTTTTCGAAGCGCTGGAGAAGGGATTTCTCTTATTTTTCCTATCTCGCGGTGTGGAAAGAACATCACACCAATCCGAGATTTTGAACGGTCGGGTCATCCGGATAGTTCGGGCGCCATTATAACGAAGTGAATTTCTCCGTCATTTTTTGGTCTACGCCGGGATTCGAACCCGAGTACGCTTATTCCGGAACAAGTTGCTCTACCAATTAAGCTACGCGGACATTTTATTCTGATTCCTATCTGCCTTTATGTCGTGTGCGTCCTTCTGGCAGGTACGTCACATCTCCTGGTACGTCACAAGCATTGTCTGCTGATATACGCCGTTGTCTTTTCGAAAATGGGCAGCAGCGATATCACAGTGATACGGAAAAAGACAAAAAAAGCTCCTTGCAGCATCTCATCGACGAATAATTATTCTGGCATTGTATCCGCTATGCGTTCGAGTGGTGAGCTGCTGTTGAAATCGATGAAGCTCCACACCATGATTGCAGCTTGAGAATAGGTAACATGCTCACGCATGGGAGCAAGATCATTCCTGTGACCAATTTCTCCGTTGACTCTCGATCAGCTATCGTAAGCGCTAATACTTGAATGAGACATGGTTCCATTCATCCAGTTAGGCATGTCTGGCACCGCACCACTGCAACCTTGTTGAATTTTGTGATTCAACGGGTGGCAGTTATCGCAATGGTTGACAAACAGTCCTTTCTACACTGTCAATCGGTTATCGCCGACCCCAAGTCAGAAGCGAGATTCGTCGCTAAATATAACATGTTTCCATTCGTCCCGCCACGCATGTCTGGTACGGCAGCAGTGCCACCTTGATTGACGTTGTGATGCGGCTGTTGGTAGTTGTCGCAATGCTTGGCCAGAGCGTAAACCTACTTGCGCTAATCTTCGATTCATAGTACGTGTCATCGGGGTTATGCCCATATTTACTTCTATTCCTCATTGGATGTGTTCAGCTCTGGACTGTGTGGTATCACCCACAATCCAGAACTGACGTCATGGAATGATAATATCAACGCGTTCTGACATTCGCTTAGGTGCACCAACACCACTGTGACGACGCACGTTACCTTCATCTAACCATTGTCACCATATTCTGCCGGCAGTTGTTGCTACGCTGCAATGAGCCAGCAGTACATAGCCCAATGATGAAATATCTTATAGATTTGTCCGTGCAGTGGTAGGATTACAGAGGAAGTCGATCATGCGTCCTTGTTCCGTGCGAGTGCTTTCGCCACCGGGAACACTCCGATGCAGTGTTTCACACGCCCAAGTGAGGACAACCAATCTTAGGCACGCCGAGATGTTTTGATCCGTTATCTGCCTCGGCCATCACGTGATTAATTAGCAACTTCAATCATTTACACAACTCAACTACCGATATTTGGCCACCAATTTGTTTGGCGCTCAAACAAATTCTTCCTGGTAAGGCATTTTCTGTGTCCCCCGGTATACGTGTCTGTAATAAAAAACATATTCCTTTTTCTTCGATACCAAATTGTAAAACGGCCATTTTTCGCACAGTTCCTTCTTCAGGTAATTCACATCATCTCCGCTGGGGTCGCAAATGTATATTTTATTTTCCGTTTATCTCCGCTTCTAAGAATCTGATTAAAAAATATTTTTGCATTGTATACCGTTTATCACGGAAAGCTCTAAACAGAATCCATATTAATTTTTCATAGAAACCAAATTTGCCATCAGTTGGTGTAAGTGCATATTTTGGTTTACAAAATGTTGGTAAACTTATCTACGAGTCTAAAACCTATACTGTAAAATATTTACGTGTAGTCCTGTACCACTCATAACGGAAAATATTTTATGCAGTTTCCAGCAAAATATTACACACAGTATTTCAATTAGTGTGCCTAAAAGTGCATTTTAGTTTCCCGTGACATCTTTCTCTAAACGTTCTATTGGAAAAATTCTTTTTACATCGTTTATCGTTCACAGCGGAGAATATTTTGCGTATAATTTTGTATTTTTCGTAATGCACTATTTGTTATGCCTTATGGGGCGTTTAGTATGTATTTCTGTTAGAAAATGTATCTCCGGCTCTGAAGTTCCATTTGAAATAATTCTTTTCCTTCTATATCTGATTCCCTAAGTTAAATGTCATGAACATTCTCCACTTTAAATGATAGGCAGTTTTTCAAAATGGGGCGAATACGTATATACTGCTTCTTTCTTTCTTTGCTTGTAGTTTAAACAAAAAGTTTCGTCGTACCGCTCCAGCAATAAAGGATATTTTGAGCACAGTTCCCATATTTTCAAAATGAGCAGCCCAAAATGCGTTAATATTCGCTATGTAAACAAACGTATTCGTGCACCTAAGTTGGACGGAGGAAGATAACTTATTACGCGAAATCAGTGCATAGTCGACCCACGATTGGTTGTTATGTCTGCAGCTAAACTTGTAATCATGCATTCCACAAGATGCAGGTAGATTTGTACTGCAATTTTACACTATGACTTCTACAAAGTTTATGTGAAAGCTGCCTTAGAGGAAGGCCTTACCGGCCGAGCTCGAATTCAGTATTCCACCTCGTCCCTCAGATGATCTTTTGGATTGAGATCGGTACTTTAGGCTGACCAATCCAACACTTGGACGTCCTGCTTTTCAAATGAGTCCTGAACAGACCTGGAAGTGTGGCAAGGCACTCTATTGCCTATCTTTCTGAGACGAAAAAGGATCTGTACGGCAATACTGCCACAGTATACGCAGTGTGGTAATGTTCGCAATGGCCTTATAGGTGCGGCCTTTAGGCTGGAGGGCGCCACAAGTAGAATAACAGAGTTCTTTCCAGCAGAGACAGCCCCATTCTATGGCAGATCCCCCTTCCAACTTGACTATAGGAACAACGCAATTCTTCAATGAAAGCTCTTTCTACTTGCAGGGTTCCGCGAGCACCACCCTCAAAATACATCCATCTGAACGAAAGATTATGGAAAGTGTATTATCCCTCCACACGCCCTTCTTCCATTTATGGAAACACAAGTTTGTCTGTGACAGGACCCCTCACTCCGGAGAAAGATGCTCTCCCAACTAAGTTACACGGGCAGAATGTATCGCTGCAGATTTGTCGTCTTGACACGTGCTTTATCTATGTAGTAAGTCACACATTCTTCTGTTGTGTACGACTGAAGAGCGGGGCACCATTACAGTCGTCGTCTGGAAGTACCTGGAGTGATATAGAGTTTTATGTCCACCTGATATAGCATGATAACCGTTGGCGTACTGTTCTCAGCGGACTTTTCTAGTGAAAATACCTGTTCCAGTGGCTTGCACGACGTCGAAGGATGTGGCTGAACAGGAGGAGGTGAACGAGCTCTTGTCATGCCGCAAGAAGTTTCATTTGCCTAGATCACAAAGCATTTACTAACTCTCACAGCAAGGCTTTGTTGTAGTGATCCCATCTACTTTCCATCAGTCAGTGAAGAATATCAGCAACAGCGGAGTTTGGGGATCACGAAAAAAAGGTTTACATTTAATGGTTACTCAATTGGCATCTAATCATCGTGTCCGCTTTAAAAGTGTACAATTTTAGCTCCATGCGGCATAGTCGCTTTTAGAGCGGACTGAGAGGTGGGCCAAACACTGCTTTTATAGAAACCAGAAACATCAATCAACAGACCTCAGGTGTGTGCGTCTGGTTCTTTGTATAGAAACCAGAAATCAGAGAACAGACCTCAGGTGTGTGCGTCTGGTTCTTTGTATAGAAACCAGAAATCAGCCAACAGACCTCAGGTGTGTGCGTCTGGTTCTTTGTATAGAAACCAGAAATCAGCCCACAAGCCTCAAGTGTGTGCGTCTGGTTCTTTGTATAGAAACCAGAAATCAGCCAACCGACACAGGGGTGTGCATCTGGTTCTGCAAATTTGCATATGTGTAGGTGTCTGGATACGTTTGCTTACATATTGCATTTATATTTGCTAGAGTATGAAATTCCGATTTAAAACACCGTTAGTTTTTTTTTGTTCTTTGTTTTGGTTGGATATCCTTGAGTATGAAAACATTTTGTCCCTAATTTCTTTTTCAAACAGCTATGACGTGCCTGCCCCGCAGGACGCTCATGAGATAAAGGCATATAGTAGTGAGAGCACATGTCCACGTAGCTCAGTTGGGCTAGCGACTTACTCCGGAGTGAGGGGACCCGGTTCCGATGTCCTGCGCGGACAAACTTGTACGTTATATTTGCTGCCGAATTTTCATGATGACCCGGCTCTTCGATTTCTCGGAATGGTGGGAGGTTCTAACCACACTGCGAGCCAGGAAAAATGAGAATCCCTTCTTCAGCTTCGAAAAAATAAATCAGTGGGATGCTACGTTCCACACATCAAATTGTCTGGGATTTCTGAAATGCAGCTTCCTCATAGGATGACTGCCTGCAGGGACACATTGTCCCGGATGACACGTGAGCAATGCCTTCGGCCCTTTTTCTGGGAGGAGTATAAAAAATGACCCGTGGTCTATTCCTTCGGCCCTTTTTTCTGGGAGGGGTAACGCTCCTGCCCGCAGGACGCACATGAGATAAAGGCAGGTAGCAGTGAGAGCATATGACTGCGTAGCTCAGTTGGCCGAGCGACTTACTCCAGAGTGAAGGTATCCAGGTTCGATGCCCGGAGCGGATAAACTTGCGCGTTATATAGAAGCCACTCTCACTCTAGGGGGATGAAGGCATAATAATTTTTCTCTATGTAACTGTTTGTAAATATCCAGTTTAAAAAAAATCTTTTCCAGGATATCTTCCGCTATCAGGAAACTTTTGCATTGAATTTGTGCTTTTTTCTTACCAGATTTCCACCTCTAGTAGGCGTAACTACATACACTGCTGGCCCCCCAAAATGCAAAACCAAGAAGGACACGAGATAGAAAAGCCAGATTTACTGGACACATAACAACAGATGCAAAAATGAAACGATTGGACTTACAGGCCCGTGCGACTTGCGGAACACGCAGACATCAACAGTTCGTGTGGCCCCCATGGCTGGCAATAACGTCCACTACACGCCGCGGCATCGAACGAAAGAGGCTTTGGATGTGGGCTTGGGGTACGTTGGTCCAGGCTGCTTGCACACGTTGCTACAGTTCATCAGGCGTAGGCGCGTGTGGTGCTTGCCGGGCCACTCGGTTACCGATCAGCGACCAGACGTGTTCGATGGGCGACTTATCGGGAGAACAGGCGGGCCACGGCAGCAGTGACACCTGGTGGGCCGTAAAGAAATGTTGCTTGATGCTTGCCACGTGCGGGCGCGCATTGTCCTGTTGAAACGTGGCCGCTGGAAGGTCCTGCAAGTAAGGGAGGACTACAGGCTCCAAAACGTCGGAGATGTAGCGGTGGCTGTTGAGTGTACCGGTGATGCGTACCAGAGTAGTGCGGGTGTCATATCCAATTGCGCCCCAAACCATAATGCCATGCGACGGACAGGTATGGCAATGCATAATGCAGGTGTCATACAGTCTCTCGCCGCGATGCCACCAGACGCGGATCCAAAATCGTGGTGTTGCAGGCAGAAGCGGGATTCGTCAGAGAAGACAATGCCGTGCCATTCGGCAGTCCAGGTGGGGTGTTCAACGGCCCCCTGCCGCCTCACTCGCCGGTGGTGTAACGTCAATGGTAATCGGAGTAATGGGCGCCATGCGACAAGTCCCCGCTCCTGCCGACGACGTCGAACGGTACGTGCTGACACATGTTGTTGCGCAACACACCCTAATTCCTGCGCTAACGTTCCTGATAGGGCGGTGCGAGCCGTCAATGCCCGCCGCACAACATGCCAGTCCTCTCGTTCGGTGGTGTGCCGCGGCTGCGGCAATCGCTCAATTTGGTCCGTTTGTCCCTCCTGCTCACAACGAATCCATACTCGCCTCACTGTGGCTGGATGTCGTCCCACACTTCCTTCTGTGCATATTTCTTATAGTGCTTCTCGGTGGCGTGCCGGGCGCATATGACTTGCATATGCCCTGCAATGCTAATCGTTTGCATGTACTCTCGCGGGCAACGCAAGCTGCTAATTTCAGGCCAATCGGATGCATCCTTCTTGATTTTGCATTTGGGTGACCAGCAGGGTATATTCCCCGTCTGGATGAAAAAAAAATAACCTTGCGCCATTTTCACTAAAGAAAACTGCTCATATTCTATAACTTAAATTATGCGCAGTCTTCCAGTTGGGTAAGTAAATGCGTTTTTATTTTTGCTACCTTCTTTTTTCTAAAACTCTGTTTTACGTCCGAAAGGATTCAAAATACGTGCTCATTATATCGGGAATTCAGATGTAACAATGTAACATGTTTAAGACCGAAATCCCGTGAGGGGAGCTCTTTTTACTTTCAGTGTTTTGAATTTAAAATCTCATGTGACTCTAGTGGGCGGGGTTTCAGGGCAAGCATGATCTTCCGCAAGTGACTTACCTATTGAGAAATATTTAGACAAATTGCTGCGTATAAATAAGTATTTGTTAACCTAAGGGGTATAAATGGAAGTCGGAAGTCGTCCAAGAAACTTAAAATTGTCAAGAAAACACGGCTCGTGAAGATTGCGATGAGAAGCTGAAAATGCGGTGGAGAAAGTGCTTTGTGTAAAAGACTTGGAAGCCCTTAAGACAGCATTGAGATTATATGAAACAAAAGGAACAGAAGGAGCCACCAGCACGAATAATTGCTCTCATGAAAACGAAAACGATAGTGCGTCCGCGTTGGATTTACATTAGAGGCGGTTTCAGCTGATTGTCTGAGATGAGCCAAGGCCGTTTAGAAAGTACAAGTCCATGCCATTGCCCATTAGAGAGAGTAGTTTCCTCCATTTGTGACGTCGCTTTCATGTTATACTGCCTGATACGTCGGTGTTGTGTATGACGTCATTCTCGACAGCGTTAGAAACCAATCGGGAGCCTTGGTTTCCGCCTGACGTCACTAATAGAGAGGTCTCATCTCTTTAATGGCCTTGTGTTTTCTACACGGCCTTTCATAAGCCCAATTCTGTCCCCGTATGCTGCGTACGTAGTACGCTTGTGTTAGGGCGCTAATTTACTCCTCTCCCCCAACTAGTGGCCCTAAAATTCCTGAGGGATGACTTCTTACTTCCATTTGAATGGCTCACATGGATAACGCTTAACACCGAAACAAAAGTCCTCCACTCCTCAGCAACATCTTAAACAGTAAAGTGCACAGTAATATACACTCAGTAGACGCCGCCCCGGTGACGCAGTGGTCTAAGCGATGGACTCTGATCATTCGTCCAAACGGGGTCCGGGTTCGAATCCCGTGAGGCATGGGTTGTGTTTGTCTTACGGCACTGGCTCTCTCCCTTTCCCTGGAACCTGTGACCCTAAATTAGGGACGGGCGACTGCTTATAGCCTATTGAGTTGCTCACGGTGGTCGTTAAACCTCCAATCAAAGAAAAAAAACACACTCAGTAGACGAAACATTAGAGATAGAGATAATACGCAGTTCGCATGGGCATCTCTCGCGTACAGTGGAATAGACCCAAACTAAACACAGGCTATAAAGAGGCGGACAGCAGGGCTTCCCAACAGTGTAATGGCAATTGACGAACATGGTAAACGTGGTGATCTGGGCGATCGTGGACGAATTGTTGGCGCAAGACAGATGGGTCATTATATTTTCCCAAGTCGTAAGAAACCTTGAATTTCCGAGAACAACCTGTCAAGAGCGTACCACGAGTAAACCATCGACATACGTACCATCGCCCAGAGAGTAAGCTGTGCCCGACCACATGCCATTGATGACCGGGATCGACGTAGACTATCCAGGCTCGTACATACCGACCGCTTGGCAACGGCAACGCGAATCACATCCAAGTTAAATGTCGGAGGCCCAAGTAGAGTCATCGAGCGAACGGTACGACGCACGCTGTAGACCCTGGGCTTCGGGAGCCGACGCTTTACTCTTGTGCCACTGCTGACTGCTCGGCATCGGGCATTGTTGTGCCGGCAACATAAAAACTGGACCACTGGAGAGTGGCACCGCGTCGCGTGATCAGATGAATCCCGTTTCAGCTGTACAGAGCTGACTAGAGTCAGCACGAGGACATGGTCTCGTTGTGCCCGGCCGGCTGCATTCCAGCTCATGGTGTCGGCTGCGCGATGGTTTGTGGAGCCTTTGCATGTTACCCATTAGGTCCTTTATTATGTCTGGTGAAGTGCTTAACCGCGGCGTTCTACCAGCATATGCTGAATGATCACCTACTCGTTTTCGTGGTCTTTGCGCATGCGCGGCCCATGGTCTGTTTCAGAAAGACAATGCGCCGCACCACCTGGCCACAGTCACCCAGCCAATGGAACACACATCTCAGTTTTCAACCATTCAGTGGTTCCCGCGTTCCCCATATCTAAACCCCGACGAAGCTCTCGGTGTTGCCGTGGCGCGGAAAAAACGGACGCCTCGGGAGATTTGTGGACAATGCTGCAACAGGCACTGCTGGCATTACCTCCAAAAACCCTCCCGCATCTGATGGAGTCACTGCGTAGCCATGTACAGGCTGTTATTCGCGCAAGAGGAAGATCAACATTCTATTAGGGAGGTAGCTATAGTGTTTTGCCCATTAGGTGTAGGTGGGGCAGTTTCTAAAAATCTGTTCCCGTTTGTTCATAGAAAGTTTTCAGTGATCAGAAACACATTCTTCAAATTAAAATAAAATTTGATCATGTTGTTGTTTTCCTTAAATCTATAACATTTCAAATGGTCTACAATAGCATTCAAACCAGGAATTTTTTTTATGACTTTCTCGCCACTGAAATACATCCTGATCTCTCTTAGAAAGATATTAGAACATAACATCATCTGTGTCCGAGTCCCGTTATATCTGATGTAAGTTCTATACATCCGCGAGACATCACATTATGACCAACTACCTAATAAGCTGTAAGACCCCCTTTAACTCGCAAAGCAGCGGCCACTTGGCGAGATATCAATTCGATAAGGTATCCTAGGGTATCTGGTACCATAATGTCGACAGCAGGAGTTCCAGTTCCCACACATTTCCAGGTGGTTGTGACTTAGCGCGAACCCACTTTTCCAAGTCGAACTACAAATGTTCGATTGGGTTCATATCAGGTGAATTTGTAGGCCAGGGCATTAACAGAAGGTCACCACCATGTTCCATGACGATTCTGACAGTGTTGCATGGCACATTATCCTGTTGGCAATAGCTATCACCAGCAGGGAACACAGTTGCCATGAATGGATAAACTTGGTCCACAACGATGTTCAGATACCTGACAACTGTCAGGGATGGTGCTATTGAGATAATGGGGCTTAAAGTCTCCCACAAAACATCGCCCACAGAATACCACAGCCGTTACCGGCATGTTTCCGCCCATCAGTGCATCCAGGTGCCATAGCCTCTGCTGGTAATCGGCGTATCCGCGCAAGGCCGTCTACGTGATGCACCAGGAATCTTGATTCGTCAGAACAAACCACTTTCTTCCAATCAACCACGGTCCAAACTCAATGATATTGTTCCTATTTCATGCATTGTTGGCGACGACGTGCAGTGAGCTTGAAGACCCGGCCAAGTCATCTGCTACGCAGGCCCATGTGCAGCAGGCTGCGATGAGCTGTGTGCTGTGACACATTGCCTTGATCACTACTGTCGTAGCTGCGGGTGATTTGTCGCACTGTGGTCCTGTGGTCGCTGTGAACAATGCGCGAGAGTCTCTGCTCCACTCTGCCATCAATGAGGTACGGACGACTCACGGCTGGAAGACGGTTCGTCGTTTGACCGTCTGGGCACCAGCTATGATACGCATTCATTACAGCAGCACGTGAACAACTCACAAGCAGCGCCGTTTCCGAGATCGTAGTTCCGAGGCAATGCGCCATCACAATTTGTCCTTTATCAAATTCCGGTAAATCGGCAGCTTTTTCTATTCTGACTCCGAAGACTCTACTAACCGAAAGCTGGTCCTCGGATTGTAAACATATTGCTCTGTGAACTTCACTTGCGCCAGCGTTCGGTCTCCAGGCGCGCTCATTTCTCTACGCTAGTGGTGGTCATAATGGAATGGCTCGTCGGTGTATATAGGCTGCATTGGTGGCGCTGGCTTTAAACTATTCGTCCGAGATGGGTTCGATTCCCGGGTGAGGCATGGTTAATATACTTGTCCTCTGTGCTCATTACTTCCACTGTCTGAAGACAGAGGCCTAAATTAGGCAGTGCAGACTGGTTATATCTCTTAGAGTTACGTGCGGTGGTAGTTAAACCAAGGAGCAAAAAGTTAGTAAAATCATGCAATGCATTGATTATGATACGCTTTCCAACATACTAGAAATCATTACTCAAGTTATGAGGATAATGGCTGTGGAATAAATCTCGCTCCTGTGCCCTGACCTTTGACTGCATTTCAATTATGTTCAACAGAACCGGTTCAGTATACCTCCGTAACAACATGTTAACGTTTTGTCGCAATCGAAGTAATTTTACGTCAGCTATGACGCATACGGGCAATGGAATATATCCCGCTCCTATTTCCTGACCTTTGACCCTATTTCGCCCATCTTCAACAGGGTTCGTCTTCAGGTGGTCACATACTAAAATTTCATCGAAATCGAAACATAATTACCCGAGTTATCGTGCAAACGGACGGACGGACAGACGGACAAAGCTGGAGCATATACGCTTCTTCAACCTACAGTTGGAAAGCGTAAAAAAAGGAGCTAGAAGAAGTTACCCGTCCCTTATTTGGAGCCAGTGATTCGAGAGAAGGCGGAGAATCAACACTGTATGGAAGACGCACCATTAATTCGTCATCGAAGACTATGGACCAACTAGGAAGGATATCCAAAGGTCCGCGACTGCTTAAACTCATCCAGCAAAGTGGCTAATGAGTTCTGTATTTCCGTGATTTAAATGGAACCTGGTTTTTCCCTCATAGGAATTTTCTTCGAAGAATTTACATGCGGCAAAAAAACCAAATGAACAAAAAGAAACTAGGCTTGCCATTAGGAATCACTAAGATATCATCTGACCACGTTAAAACGACTATTTTCGGCGAAAAATTCGCATTTTCTTTTATTGCTCTATTTTAAAACCTGTTATGTCCTTCGAAATCGGCTATTACCTGTGACGCGCCTGCCCCTCAGGACGCACATGAGATAAAGGCAGATAGCAGTGAGGGCACACGACGGTGTAGTATAGTGCACTCGGAGCCCCGGAGCCGAGAGTTGTGGGTTCGAATCCCACACCGGGCATAAAAATGGAAAAATTTGCTTTATCATGTACTTCTATATTCAATAGATGTTGAGTTACAGCTGTTCAAATGGAGGTCGCTCATGTCCCCAAGAATTCTGACTTTTACCTCCCAACCCCCAATTTGACAGCCCAATTTTGCATGAGTTTTTTTTTTTCTTTTTTGTCTCGACAACAACGATCCGGCCACCTCTAGCAAGGTAATAAAATTTATTTTGTCTAGTAGGGGTTATTTATCCGTTACGCACTTTCTCATTGACTGAACATACACAGTTCGCACTTCCACAGAAACTTTTCATTGACACAACATATACAGTATGCGCTTGCACAGAAACTAATGTACCCGAAAATTCAAGGATTCCAACTTCAACAACAACGGTACCAGAATATTTGTAAAATGATATTATCAAGATTTGCTCACGATTAAATCCTTTGCTTTTGCATTTCCTTGCTCATTGACTAAACATACACAGCACGTAGTTCCACGCAATTGCACAGAAACTTCTATCTATTAAACCCTCGCGTAATTGGCCTACAAAAACCATGGGGAATTACTCTCTAAATGTAAAACCCATGTGTAATTCAGACATCAGTGTGGATGGGGGGGGGGGTCGGTATTTTTGCGGAAATATGAAACCTCCGATTAAATATCGGCGTACAAACTGGAAATGGGCATTCAAGGAACCGGAAGTTGATGTTAAAATGGTATGACGTAGAAGTCTTGTCTTTCTTCCACGTTAATTTAAAAACATCAACATACTAAGAAATAGTTCCTAAATTAAACCTTAACGGCCAGACGAAACATGTGAACAACAGAAGTCACACTTACGGAAAAGAGAGAGATAACTTGTGCAACTCATCATTATTTGAATACCTCACCGCATATAAAGGTATAGTTTCAGATTTACAAGGGTAATCGTAAAATTAAATTTTATCCAATGGGTTTCTAAATGAAAAATTCTGAATGTCGTTTATGAAAGACAAAGTAGAACCGAAATTCCTGACGTAAATTTTCCCTGTTTCTAAAGAATTACTGGAACAATTTTAATCGTGTGACGTAACGCATCTCTGACGTCATATCAGATTCATTTGAATGAGATGACGTAACAGCAGCAGCTGTGAAAAATTGGTTGTTGCTATGACAACATAGCAAAGTGGCACACATGTGTGCGCTGTGTCGATTGACTATATTTTTGTTGTTGTGAGAATCTTATCGTAATATGGAGTGTCACAAAATATACGAAACAATGTTTCTTCAAAGTCAAGCAGATCTGTTCCAAGTATGAAACAATGAACATAACAAAGATAAGGAAGGTATATGGTTTGAGGCAGAGATCTGAAAATTAAAACAGGTAAGCACCAGGAGGGGCCAACAAAATGGGACAACGTTCAGACAAAGAAAATTATATTTGTTTAGATTACAGAACGTATTGATGTAAATGTACCGTGGATATCTGGCAAACGCATGATCCCACTAATTTCTTGGAAAATCATGGTACCATCTATTTCCATTTTAGCGAGGGCGATCCAATAATGAAGAATAAAAGCCAAAACTTGTGTAGGCTAAAAAAATGCTTCAATACGATTGGGAGAAATGTATCTATCGGAGAAAAATGAATATAGATTTATCATTCTTGCTGACTCAAAAGACACTGTAAGTATAATAGTAACAAGATTTCTTCTTTCTCAAGCGCACGCT
This sequence comes from Macrothele yani, assembly GCA_039090855.1. Lineage (NCBI taxonomy): Eukaryota > Metazoa > Arthropoda > Arachnida > Araneae > Macrothelidae > Macrothele > Macrothele yani. The sequence goes on from CM077011.1 coordinate 100,723,006, forward strand.
TCTTCCTCTGACGCAATTTTCCCTTAACTTCTTGTTTTATGATTGGACCCGAAGGAAGCCCAACTTCTGGTGATAAGCTACGCGGAAGTCTGTTGCATAAGTTTTCGTCCGCAAAGAAATTGTCTTCGGAGGATTACATCCTGGAGTAAGCTGCTACTGCCATAAACACAATATGTTGCTGATCTTTGCAAGGAAGGAATGTTTCTTTTTTCTTTATTACTTGTTTTTCCATTTTGGTTCTAAGACCTGGATGAGATAATTGTATTTTCGGGGCTTCTAGTTCTTTTTTTCGTATTAAATAAATGCATGATGTGGTAAATATCACATGACTTCCGGATTTATAACTTCACAGAAGGAGACGCTATAAGTAAGAAATGCAGATTTTGCTTCTAATCAGCCGCATCTCAGCGTCCTTATTGTGTGGGCGTTGAATATGTGAGTTAAAATCCTTTGTTCTTAAAAAAAGGATTTTTTCAAGATGCAAAAAAAGAAAGTGTTTTTTAGCACGCTCGTGGACTCCTAAGACTTAATTTCCTGTATAAACAAACAAGCTGTTTTTCTAAAAGTTCTATTGAACAATATAAATTTTCACCAGTATAGAGTGGTTTTTTATGCCATGAAGGAAGTTACACCAAAACCGAAAATATCAGTAAAAGTTAAAAAAGTATCATGTGTGAATTTACTCTTTAACTGGCTGAAAAAAATAAATTCGGGGTTAGGAAAATGGGATGAAACACCTAGAAAGGAATATATTCATTCTCTAAGAAGTGTGGGCCCAACGCGGCTAGAACAGGTAAACCTGCGCATTAGAATACGTTGCTTTTCCCTTAGCTTTGTTATTCAATGTGATTATATAGATGGATGTTTTACACTAGTTTTCTTTCTTAATGATTACTTGTTGAAAGGGCTACTTAATTGCGACGAACCTAAGGAAAGGGAGAGGAGATATGTAAATTGTTTGTATCTAGTGGCATAATGATCGTGCCAGAAAAACTAGCTCTTCTCCATCATGACTTGGATCATGGAGCAAAGAATAAAAGGACTAGAAGCGAGTGCTTATCGCCATTGACTGGTTTATGGTCGGAACTGCTGATATAGTGGGGTAGGGGCTGGGGTATGATTGCATCTAGAAAGATTTCCAAAGACCCGGCTGCTACAGGAAAAATTATGTTTGGGGATTGCAGAAAATTTTGGACATCATGTGCGTGCGTGCGTGCGTGCGCGCGTGTGTGTGTGTGTGAGAGAGAGAGAGAGAGAGAGAGGGAGAGAGAGAAAGAGAGAGAGAGAGGAACAGAGAGAGAGAGAGAGAGAGAGAGAGAGAAAACGAGAGATTTCGGTAATTCAGCCGCTTAATGGGTTTATTATTGATTATAACGTTCGTGTGAGTAGTCTCCAGCTGTTCGGCCAACTAAGGTCCTCAGCATGTCGGTCTCCAGTAAGGTTTTCATCATGCCCACATCCACTATTACGGGGCATCCAGCTTTGGGACGTTCTGACATGTCAAAATTTCCCTCTCGAAACCGTTTGAAACAACGACAGCACCACTGATGATCTGATATTGCACTGGGGTGTAGACTGGTAATGTTCCTTACAGCCCTTTCGGAAAAATTACTAGTAATGTTCCTTACAGCACTTGCGGAAAAGTTCCTAGTAATGTTCCTTACAGCAATTTCGTGCTACCGCGATGAAATTCATACAACATGCAATGGCAGATGTGTTCATTGTCCACTTCTATGTTGGCTGGGGCTTACACTCTTCGCTATTTGACAGCTAACTGCCATTGACTTAAGCCACCTACTTGCTGATATCATGTCGGTGTGCTGCGCAATCTCAGTGGCCAATATGCGCCGTACCCGGGGCTTCGATTTCGGGTACTTCGTAATGAGACATTACTTCCTTTCCAACTCAATATGTAAATCTGGCTTCTTCTGCTTAACAGGTTCTGCTTTAATGACATATTTCTTACCATACGCAAACACCTGTGACTTCTACCTGTAATCAGACTTTTCTTTTGAGTTCCTACGTTCTCATGTAATTTTTTTCTCGTTCAATATTTTTTTGAATTAACGACACATTATCAATAGCTTGGTTATCGAGATGTAACTAGAACAACTCCATGTCTAGTAGATTCAGGTAAACAACAGCTTAACTGTTGTTAGTAATACTATTTCATACGTTGTATTTCTCAATGCAAGCTACATGAGCCATGCGGACGTATTGCAAATAACGCATAAAAACCAAGATAAAGATTGGATAATATATGGGTGTAATATTAACTTTCAAAAATCTAGCTTAGATCCAAAATCCATTTCAAATACAGAGCGACTGCTGTTGTCAGGTAGGCTTATGAACCCGTACACGACAAGTTCAATTACAAATATATATCATCATCATCATCATCATTGTCAACCATTATCAATCCACTGCTGGATGAAGGTCTCCCCAAGTTTCCTCCACAACGGTCTGTCTTGTCCCAGTCTCCTCCATGTCACCCCTGCATACTTTCGAATTTCATCCACCCATCTCCCATGTGGTCTTCTTCTGGGTCTTTTCCTGTCCCTTGGAATCCAATCTAAAATTTCAGCTGTCCATCGATGATCTGTCCTTCTGGCAGTATGTCCAGCCCATTGCCATTTCAGGGATTTAACTCTGATCATGATGTCTTCCACTCTTGTCATTTTTCGGATCCACGAGTTCCTCTTCTTATCTCTCCTGGTTACACCAAGCATGCACCTCTCCATGCCTTCTTTGAGTTGTCTGCAGCCTTTGTATGTCTCTTTTAGTTAAGGTCCACGTCTCCGCACCCATACGTAAGCACTGGAAGGATGCATTGATCAAACACTTTTCTTTTAAGACATAATGGCATATTGCTCTTGAAAATTATGCTGTTTCTTCCAAAAGCTCTCCAGGCAAGTTTTGTACGCCGATTAATTTCTTCATCAATGTGACCCTCACTTGATATCTGCTGTCCAAGATAAACGTACGTGTCTGTTATCTCCAGCTTTTCTCCATCAATCGATAAATCTTCATTTCTTGTAAAAGCATTGAACATCACTTTGTCTTCTGAAAGTTCATTTTTAATCCCACTTCTTTACTCTTGTCAGCAAGTTCCTGGATCATACTCTGCAGCTCTGATGGGGTAGTTGCAAAAATGACTACGTCATCAGCAAAACGAAGGTGGGTTAGATAATCTCCATTAATCTTTATCCCCTTGTTTTCCCAGCTCAGTGACTGAAAAACACCTATATATATATATATATATATATATACCGGTCGTATGAACCCGTACACGATAGGTTCAATTAAAAATATATATACGGACAACAGAAGTCAATATAACCCTAGCTTCATACTTATTCGTAAATTCCATCCCTGCACATCAATAATAACTGCTTATCATAGAATACAACAAAGATGATGAATTAAATGAAATACCGTACCGGTTACCTTCTACTATAGTGTACGACTTTTGTCTGAAACTATTTTGCCAGCATATCAATACAGCAGACCTATGTTATTATTTGAAATGGTTGCTGGAACGAAGTTATATTTTTATAAGTTGCACCTAATTATTATCCAATCTTTATCTTGGTTTTTGTGTGTTATTTATAATATTTAAGTACGCATGGTTCATGCAGCTGGCATTGAGAAATATAACGTGTGAAATAGTACTACTAACAATAATTGAGTATTACTAACAATAATCGAGCTGTTGTTCACTTCAATTAACGACGCATTTCTGTTCATGTGACGTCTACACTGACTTTAGCTTCCTGTTGAGTTCCTGTGTGCTTATGCAAATTTGGTTTCTCCTCATTAAATATTTTTAAACCTACACTACCGAATTTTCCCCGATGAATTTGAAGTTAGCAATCCTGAGAGATGATCAAAGAGCAGTAACGTAGTAAAAGAATCCTCAAAACGTCTTCTGATTGTCTGACTTGACATGTCTATCTGTTGTTTCATTTGTTTCTTCTAGGGGGGGGTATAGGGCTATGCCAGGCCATTTTGGCCTTTTCCTTTGTCTTCCCTGTTGTTACAGTCTATGTTCATTATTTATGTACTGTCAATTTTTCCACACTCTGTTTTTTTTTCTTTTTTCTTCCTTTTCTTCTAAGAGCATGTAACAACAAAAATAAATATATAACAAGACGGTGGGCATTGTGCGAAGAGCTATGAGCAATGTTGGGCAATTCACGAAAGTGCAATTCTGAGCGGGCTGGATTCATGTACAGAGAGAAACGAGCAACTTGTAGTCGATAGGAATCTCGTATTGAGTGAGCAGTACCACGTATATTTTACCAAGTTGTTGATTGAAGTTCGGTGGAGTGTTTTACTACGAGCATGTGATTCATTTCTACTGGTGACGCTTTTCGATATTAATAAAAGTTGAATCTTGTATTTCTTTGAATATTGGCCGTTATTTGAATTGATATTTATGTGTGGATAAGTCTTTCAGCTTCAATGAGCATGCGAAATAATCCGGGTTTTATAGTAAAAGTAAGCCTCACAAGAATAAATCTTCAAGTCAAAGTTAAAGTAAAACGTAAATCGAGCTACAAACCTTAGAGTAAATTTTAACTGTACAATACATCTAAACGAATGTATAATATTATCAATGTATCTCTTTTGACTAAATAAAGGAAACTAAGAACATCAGTCATCAAAGGAGAGAATAACACTGTGTTTCCAGTGTGCTTTCGTAACGGAGAAAGACGAACACACGCACTAGCCTCTGCTGACCAACACTAGTTGAAGAAAATTTAATTCTTTGATACCAATATTTGTGAAGAAGACCAATATGTACGGATGTGTTGCAACACATGTTGCGGTTACCGATGACCTATGTTTTACCTAACACTATAAATAGAAAGGTGATATTTTGGTTAGAGATACTTACAGATTCCTACTGTTGTTGTAGATCATCTGACCACAATCCGATGAAAGCAATGCTTCGGTGAAATAAGTTTTCAGTCAACTAGACTCAGAAATCTACAATTCATCATTGTTTGTTTTTTGAAGTAACAACGCATTTTCTGAGATTTTACGAAATTTTGCAACCTTTGTTCACTGAAGATGTTTACTGAAATATGAAATTGTACTTTCCAAGTAGGACTTTCCTTTAACCTTGACATTATTTTTTTAACGATTTCCTTTGGGAATGGACGTAAACACAGATCCTTACCGATTCTGATATACCAGAATCCGTTAAAAGCGAGTGTTATGTTTCTGAGAATCATAGGTCATATCTATTCTACGTAAAACGGGATTATTTAAACAGGAAATAGCATTATTATGTACCTGTTTATGCAATATTTTGCAGGTTTTTTTAATTATTGCTATTATAGAAAATGTCAGGGATAAGGTTTAAAAAAAAGAGAACTATTGTAATTTTACTGAAGTAAAACATGTTTAAAAATCAGTAAATCTGTGCTAACAATCCGATTTATTGGCGTAGGTATATAAAAAGCAATTGTTTTCAAGCTGTCGCACATCAATCAGATGGCTTTTTCAAGGAAGATAGATAGAAATTATTTCTCATATATTCCTGTGCCAATAAATCGCATTATTAGCATATTTTTGCTATTTTCTACATTATTGGTTATAACGTAATTTGTCTTTCCTCTGTAACTTAGTCCTTACGTCAGTAATTACGTTATGTGTGCTAAAGTTAATGTAATATTAGCAGGTACCCATACGCATTACAAGAAAGAGGTCAATTGTAGTACTTACAAATACGTTTATTTTGCTTGCATGGTTTGTACTCTAGACTCACATCCGGTTTATTGGCGTACTTAATACAGTATCAGTAATTTAACATCCAACCACAGTATAGTATAACAGCACGTCTATCACCAATAACATCAATCCCCTTAAACAACCGCTGCATTGCTTTTTTACCTGTCGTTCTTATCCGGCTACACATACGTCACTTGTTCAGACCTCAGTGTGTTGCCAACATCATTCTCTTTTGAAGAAAAATACATATCGCTTAGGTTTGAAAATGTCTAAGAGAACGAACTCAAATTTACATAGAAAAAAACCTGAAAAGGAAAGTTAAAATAGAATATACGTTACATAGTGTATAGTTCCTCGTTATCAGTTCAGACACTCGACGTGGATCAGGAACACCAAACAGAAATCATCGCTCTTTTCACGTTAATAAGTGAGTCTCGGAAAAATTATCATCGGCCACCACCGGGAATCGAACTCAGGGTCTTCTATGTAACCGTAGGACATGCTATCACTGCACCACAGCGGCCTCGAATTCTCCAGACGCACATGTGATTAACTGCCAAACAACATGGCAGGTTGCTTCATGGAGCTCCGCACAATGCTGGTTATTCACCAAAGATGGAAAGCAGCAACTGAACGAATAACTAGGATGTGAATGGATAATTAATTTATTTTAATATCTAGGAGGTGAATGGATAAATAATTCTTGCCATGTAGTTTGGCAGTTAATCACATGTGAGTCTAAAGGATTCGAGGCCGCTGTGGTTCAGTGGTAGTATGTCCTGCGCGTAACTGAAAGACCCTGGGTTCGATTCCCGGTGGCGGCCAACGAGAATTTTCCCGAGACTCATTTATTATTGGGGAAAGAGCGATGATTTATATTTGGTCCTCGTTATCATTTTAAGAATTTCTTATTTATTAAAGAAAAGCTACTTCTAATGTTTTTACGTTTAAAATAATTTGTTTATGTAAATAAATACACTGGTGTGCGATAATTAAGGACGAAGAAGAGAAATTAGCATAACAGCGGAACGAGCAGGAAGAACGGACCGAAAGACCATTCAGGAGATAGACCACGGTCTGGTATGGTAGGCCATGCGCATATATGCAGCATGACGTATGGGAGGGGTGTGGAGTGTCGGAAGGATATAAAGCATACGGGCGGTGTACGCTCAGCAATTCGGTGAAAGCTATTGCACGGTGTAAATCAGTTTGAACGATGTGGAATTGCTGCCAAACCGTGTGATATGGCTAACAGGCAATCCCGTCGACGACATATGGATAACTTTAACCGAGGTCGCGTCATTGGGAAGTTGGAAGAAGGTCGAAGTGTAACAAGTGGGGCCGAGGAGTTCGGAATCGCTCACAGCACCGTTTCACGAGCTTCGAGAGCACTTCAAACGACAGGAACAGCTATCCGAGAGTTTAGCAATAGTCGTCCACGAGCAACAACGCTGGCTGACGACCAGTATATTGTCCTGCAGCCGAGAAGAGACAGACGGCAGACAGCGGGAGAAATCGCAAGTCACATGCAGCAGACAACTGGACGTCCGTTATCGCGTTTTACCGTGACCAGGAGGCTGCACAAAGGTGGTTCATTTGCACGAAGACCAGTACGGTGTGTGCCGTTAACGCCTGCTCAACGGAGACGGCGGTTTCTGTAGTGCCAGGAACACAAGAACTGGACACATCAGCCACAAGAACTGGAGACATCAGCAATGGGGTCGAGTTCTCTTTACGGATGAGAGCCGATTTTGTCTGACGAGCGATTCTGGACGTATACACATCTGGAGAGAGCAGGGAACACGAAATCACAACTCCAACATCATCGAAAGGGACCGGTTTAGAGGTGGCAGAGTTCTCGTTTGGGGCGGTACCCTGCTTGGTAGCCGTACTGACCTCCACATCTTCCTAAGGAGGTTCAGTCACTGGTGTCCGCTATTGTACCGAGGTTCTCCTGCCTCACGTTCGTCTGTTTAGAGGTGCTGTATGTCCTGAGTTCCTCTTCATGGACTAAAATGCTACACCTCATCGTACAGTGGCTGTCGCAGAGCTATTGGAGAGTGAAGATATTTAGCGCATGGACTGGCCCGCACGGTCCCCGGACTTAAATCCAATCGAACACGTGTGGGACCTTCTCGGCAGACGCTTGGCAGCACGTCACCAGCCACCAGCAACGATTCCGCATCTGCGATTGGCGCTACAAGAGGAATGGGCCGCGATGCCTCAACAGCTTCTTGACAACCTCGTCCTCAGCATGAACAGACGTTGTAAATCCTGCAACGCAGTCAGGGGTGATCATATCCCCTACTAAAGACTGTAATTTTCTTAGTAGCCGCCTGTCAGATGGACGTTTCTGTCTTCTGTCCAGTTGTGCTCGAATCTACCTTTTCAATAAAGTGCCTTTGTATCCTTTGGATTTCCTTGTTTGGGACGGTTTTGCTCACTTGTCCCATATTCTTACGTCTTGGGGAATCTTATAGTATGATCTGAGCCGATGTAGAGCACTTCTGCACGACGTTACATTCAAAAAACCGTCTCGTCCTTAATTTTTGCACGCCAGTGTAATTAATTAAATTTCCTAGGTAACTTCGCTGAAAATAAAACTCGCTTCTGAAACAACTGTTGAACAATAATGGCGGCCAGTGTGACAACATAAGCACTTGTATGTATCATGAACTTGTTCCTTATTTCTCACTCACTGGATGTTCAAGTCACCAATACAATATAATCGTGAAGTTGTAAAAAATATTTATTCATCTTGTCACATAGATATTCAATAAGCTTCAATCGCTTTTGCTGTATCACTCTCCACTATATTCGTACTCACCCAGCTATTCACATTCGACGTTGTCTATTTATTTTGCCCTGACTTACAGTTAGCTTTACCAAAATGTTACCCATCTGGTTCCATACAACTTCACGTATGAATCGATAATTCCATTCGGGTAATTTACAGTAAGTACATGACCTTTGGGGAAAACATGGAGGTTAATATGGCAAACCCCTTTAGAAAACTTCCTAATCTAATCAATCGCTCTATACCTCAGAAGGTTCTTCGATTATGTTACGAAACGAGTTACAGATTCCACGTCCCACCAGACAAATACAACTTTCGTGCGATTTCATAGAAGAGCGGGAATCTTCTGTGAACATTGCACAGCTTCACTGCTAGAAGGTTCGGTTCGCTCGACATGATCGTGGCAAAAGCTAAAGAGGGAAAGGATTTAGACGGTACAAATATGGTATGACGTACTTGATATGAAGTACTATAGAGGTGAAAGCATGTGTCAAGACGAAAAATCAGTAGTGAGACCTTCTGTCCGCGTAGCTCAGTTGGGAGAGCGACTTACTCCGGAGTGAGGAGACCCAGATTCGATGCCCAGCGCGAACAAACTTGTACGTTATAATAAACACATACAACAGACCTATGGAAATAAAATATAAAATTATGAAGCACTCTATTTGTAATAGAGACGAATAACTTGGCTACCCTTTTCCGTCTGATCAGGAAATTGAGGTAGCTGCCATTTTGAGGGGTTGCAACACTTAGACAGTCCCGAACAGATCTTAGGATGACTGCTGCATTTCTCTGATATTGAAAACGAACGTCACTCTGCAAATCATGCAGCAGTGACATTGGTTATTGGCAGTAGACCTAGAACTGGATAGGATATCACGTTAAAATTACTTTGTCACCGTTACTAAAAATTCACTGTCATGGTTATGACCAGCGACAAAAAAGTAACAGATAAAAATCACTGATATGAAAGAATGTCACAGTAAGCATTGTCCGAAGCATTGGCTAACGGTGACATTCATGAGTCCAAAATCAATATTACGTCATAGTTTCGGATATCGTGTCACCATATTTAAACAATTGGCCTCTTTTTGTGTTGAAACATCATAGAGGTCGGTAGTGATGTGAGCTTTTTTCAGACTAACCATTTTCAAACGCTTAAGGTGGTTTTTGTTTTGGCTTTCGATTGTAAACAAAGAACTGAAACCGAGCCCATTGTATCAGTGGCTCTTGTCATCGTTACGAGTAAGACGGTGACTTGTAAAGGGGATTTGTGTCCCTGTTACAAGTAAGACGGTGACTTGTAGCAGTGACGTAGCCTAGGTCTTGTACAAGGGGACGCTGAAATAATCTAGTTAAAATCGAAATGTAACCTTTTATTTTGAAATTCTGTATTGCCCTAAAAAGAAGGGAGTACACAAAAACATTTATACAAAATATAATACCATATGATAATTATCATGAAATGTCATTTGGTCTTAATTTTGAGAATAGAGGTTATTTTTAAGTTAATGTACAAAATTTGTGAAATGCAAAAGTTTTGATAGGTGTTTATATTGAATATACAGCTTTGAATTTCAAATTTTACCTGCATATAATGTATACATACAAAGGCTACTAGCATTATAATTTGAGATAATGGAAGAAAAAAATCAATATTCCTACCATTTTTGTGAGTACCGGTTTCGTTAAACAACTTTGTATATCAGCCTTATTCTTCGTTTTTTCTTTTCAGCAAACACGTCAATACACCTATCAAGAAACACAGGATCACTTGAAAGCTCTCGAAGAAAAACCTTTTCAATAGCTAATGAGCTGAAGTGACTTAGACGGTCATTTGTCATAGAGTTTCTAAGGAAAGTTTTAAAGCGTTTTAAAGTACTCATGTTTCTCTCACTACTTGCAGTTGTTGCTGGTAATGTAAGAATTAGACGAAGTAGTTTGGTTACCTCTTCGTAAATACCGTCCAAACCAGTTGCTACTAAATAGACAGTGAGGCAAAGAATTTTTAAGACTGGGTCTGTAAAATGAAATAGAAACAAGAAATTATACTTTGTTTTGGTTTGTTATTCAAAATATGTCCCTCCGGCTTCAGTACACTTGTTACAGCGATTTAATAATGATTCGAATGCCTGTTCCAGTTCACTTTGCGGAATTGCCTTCAAAGCACGCATCGAAGCTGTTTCTATGGTCGAAATATCATCAAAATAACACCCTTTTAACGTTATTTTAAGTTTTGGGGATTAAAGAAAAGTCGCAGGGTGCTAAATCGGGCGAATACGGTGGATGATTCAACACACACACACACAGACGTTATTTTTCGCCAAAAATCTACAAACAAGAAGTGAGGTGTGACTGGGTGCATTATCGTGCCACCAACTGTTTTCATCATGTTTTGAAACACCAACTGTTTTCATCCCGATATTCTGGACGAATGAGACTAATTCTGCCCATCAAACGCCTCAAAAAATTTAAATAAAACTCATCAGTAATTGTTTGTCCACTTGGAACAAATTCTTTGAAGATAATACCCTTACTAACGAAGAATGTAATGAGCATTGTTTTGATTTTCGATGGAACTGTTCTTGTTTTTTTGGCTTGTGGTAAGTTTTCTGACTTCCATTCCGTACTTTGTCGCTTTGTTTTAGGATCATATTGAAAACACCATGTTTCATCACCTGTAGCAATCTATTTTACGAAGTTCGGATCATTTTCAGCGGCTGAAATGATGTCTCTGCCATGTGCAATTCTCCTTGATTTTTGTTCATTGGTTAACGTGTGTAGAACAAATTTAGCACAGACTTTTGTTTTGTTCAAATCTTCATGCAGGATGGTTCGAATCGTTTCTTTGTTGATGTTTAAAGACTCTTCCATCATTCTTAGTGACACACATCGATTGTTTGCATTGAAATCACGCAGTTTTTCAATAATCTCAGGTGTCCTAAATTAACTTGCTCTTCCGGTGTGCTTATCATCTCCTAGCGTATCTCTTCCGTCCAAAAAACGTTTGTACCATAGGAAAACATTTGATCTACTTAAACAAAACTCACCGTAAACTTGTTTCATCATTTGGTACGTTTCCGAGGTACTTTTACCAACTTTTCCGTTAAATGTAATAACAGCCCTTTGTTCTATCTTAATAATTCAACATGAAAAAAATGTTACTTCTCTAATGAACGGCCGTTTCGTTTGAGTTACTTTAACAACTGCGCAGTACTTTTGGCAGAAAGCAAGCAGATGGTCAAGGTTTATAACGCATTCGCGATTACACTGTTGGCGCCACCGTAGGCAGAAATCTAGCGCAGGTCTTAAAAATTATTTGACGCACCCGTGTACTTCAACAAATCTGTAGGTTGCAAAGCGTTCTTGTCATTTTCGTAGATATTGACTAGCTCATTTTGCAGTTTATCTTTCGTAAAAAAGTCGTAATTTTCAAACAAGTTATTCAGAGCCACAGCAGGAAACATTTTTCGATATTCCGTGAACTTCTGTTTATTCACGAGTTGTGTGAACTGCAAGTTAACAAAATCTTTAAATCTCTCCTTCATTTGAACAATTTGAGAATCAAGTATTTCGTAGCACACCTGAGTCACACTCATTTTCTCGCTTTCCCCAAACTGCAAGTTCTCATTGAACTCCTTACTTTTTTTAACACAATTATCAATAAAATCATCATTATTTCTAATATTTTCTAATTGCTGAATGGTCTGACGAATCTCATTATGACATGAAACAATACTAACTGAGATTGACTGAAGTAATTTCATCAAGGGTTCAATATAAACAAAGTAGGCGTCATAAACACACAGAAGAAAAACCAAAATCGAACTATCCAAATGTCTTTTCAACCCAATGGCAGAGTTTATAGAATCACAGTCCCACTGCGAATTTTCGTCCTCGATAATGCTAGAAATGGCCCTGTAAAGTTCATGAAAATGATTTTCAATTGTCTGAATTGCCCTTGAGTGGAAGTTCCAGCGAGTACTGCATGCTTGTGAAAGCTTAAAACCTTGCTATGTCAGAAGAACAGTCCGCTTGGATGATTTGCTAAAAAACTGTGAAAAGCAGTCAGCGCACACACAAACAGTTTCACTTTTTTATTAGCATGTCTTTTGTCAAAAAAGATCGTGCTTCTGTTATAGGATTGTCCGTTCGTCAGTCAGTCCGTCCGTCCGTCCGTCCGTCCGCATGTACCCACGATATCTCTGCAACTATTAGTCCGATTTGAAAACTTCTTTTTGCATTGGAAAGCTTGAAATATGAAAATGATGATCCTTTATTTCGTTTTTTTTTTACAATGTACAATTTCGCCGGTAGAGGGCGTAAATGCAGATGATGTCGAATTTAAAAACACGTTTTATTCCACATATTTGCTTCTAAACATCCGATTGAAAAAATTTATATCTTTCGATTCCATTTATGTCGAAGAGTATTTTAGATATAGTTACTTTTTCAAATTACGCATAGATTTTCCGCAAGGGGGCGTAAAATTAAATTACATTTTCCCCAATAACTCCTCTTCTAAAACTCCGATTTGAAAATTTTTTCTTCAGCGGATACATATCGTGATGGAAAATATTTTGCATATAATTTAAAATTTTGTGGTAAAGAATACTTTGCCACCAGGGGGTGTAAGTGTTAATTTTTGCTTCTGGTGTATTTGCCATAAAATCTGAGCTTCTAAAACATCGATTGAAAAATTTCTTTCGTGGATTGATGCCACTCACATCAATAAACCTTTTCGAAATATTTCCTTCTTAAAATATTCCACAGTTTCTCCGCTTGGGGGTGTAGATGTACATCTTATTTTTGTCAATATCTCTACTTCTAGGAGTCCGATTTGAAGAATTCTTCTTTGTTGGATAGTGTTTTCCGCGTGACATGTTTTTCATATAATTTCAAAATTTTCAAGTAACTCATACACTTTACGCTAGGGAGCGTAGCGGTAAATTGCGTTTCCACCTATATCTCTGCTTCTAAATCTCCGATTTGAAAAATTCCTTCTTTGTTGGATAGTGTTTCCAATGCGAAATGTTTTTCCTATAAATTCAAAGTTTTCTAGTAAATCATAGACTTTCCGCTAGGGGGCATAAAGGTAAATTGCGTTTTCTGCGTTATTTCTGCTCCTAAAGCTCTGATTTGAAAAATTCTTCCTGTGTCGCATACAAGACCTGATGGGAAAAAAAATCACATAATTTCTAATGTTTGGTGAAGAATGGTTTAGGCCCCAGGGGTCATAAGTGTTAATTTCTGCTTCTGAAGTATTTGTTGCAAAATCTGGACTCCTGAAAACTCCACTAATTTGTTTTTCTTTGACCGATACCGCTTATATGGATAAACCTTTGAGAATACTTTCTTCCTAAAACAACGCACGGTTTTCCCACCAGGAGACGTAAAGTCACATCTTATTTTTGTCGATATCTCTGTTTCTAAGAGTTCGTAAGTTCACGATTCTGTTTACAGCAATATCTTAGGGATTAAAAACCCGATTGAAAATCTTCTTCTTTCGTCAGATCTATTGTTTTCCATACCGGTTCCATTGACTTTGAGTAGCTTTGAGAAATTTAATTTGCGTCAGAATGGATTCAAAAGACGTGTTTATTACACCCGAAAATTCGGTGTCATCTTTCTTGTTTAATATTTTTTGAACCATGCAAGAGCACAAGATTCAACTGATGTGCATAACAATGTATAAAAAGTGCATTTGGACAAAACTTTCTTACTAGGTACTGAACTCCCCTGCTCGACCCGCCGTAACCGAAGCTTAGTCATAGGTCTGACTAACAACTTTCTCTGTGGCGTTCCATTCTTTAAAAATTTGTGAATTTCGTCTGCTAAGCCTTCAGCTGTTTTGTCTCTTGAAATATCGTAAAATCCAAGAAATATCTCATCAATCCTGTCTTCAACACAATATCTTAGTATCACAGTCATCTGGCTTTTGCAAGATACGTCAAGTGTTTCATCAGCTTGTACAAAAGCAAAGGGAGTTTCTTTCATTTCAGATTTAATGATTTTATTTAATACAGTCGTGATAACTTCAATCAAATCATTCTGTATGTCAGGTGATGTTCCTTTGAATGAAGAAGATGACTGTAAATGCTGTCGGATGGTTGATTCGTTCAAAGCCAATAGCTCTAAAAGTTCTAAGTAATTTCCTTTGTTGACTGAATCTGCACTTTCCTTATGCCCTCGAAATGCCAATTCTTGTTTTGCAAGGAATATAATTGACTGGATAATTATTTTAAGAACTTCTCTGTTATTTGCGACTTGTTGATTATGTTTCACGGCTTAAGTGCGTGCTACTTCTGATAAAACGTGCTCTATACGAATTTTTCCAAGCAAAACGAAAGACTCCACATGTTGCAAATTTCCTCTTGCAGAGTCATGTTTATCTTTTTTTTTTTGATGAAGTTTCTCAAGTCTGAAATACCATTAATGCACCATTCGTTGTCTTTCTATTCAAATGGTATGCAAACGTAGCAAAACATTTTTTGTTTTCTACTGTACCCAGTAGTCCATTTGTATCTATCATGCCACGAAGACTGCCAAGTACGAGTACTACCTTTACGTTTTTGCTTAATGTTCAAGTATGGAGTAGGTCTTTTGATTTTTAAATAGCACCGTTTCTCCAACGTAACATTACAGCTGGGAGCTTTTTGCAAGTCATCAATGAAATCCTCGTCAAACATGCTTTCCACATCAGTCATTTTTTCACAGTAAAAATATTATAAAACAACACTGAACACAAAAAAAAAAAACACGCTGAACAACAGAGAATATCTGCATACCAACGGTCCCTAAAACTCGTCGTCCTCGAATACGCTGGCGTTACCCGTCGCAAACAAACGGGAGTGATCACCCTTCGCGAGCATGCGCAGTCAAATGAATTTGACCCTGGCCTCGGTTCTCCTCAAGGTCATTAAACGCTAGATTGGCCGAGCGTCTGGCGTTGAGGAGAAAACCACTTTATATCAGACGAGCAAAAGAGAGAGGGAACTGCGTATTTACTATTATGGGAAAATAAAAGCTAATATAGTGTTTTCATGCTATTTTTGTTAAGAATAACATTTAAAATTGCGGAAGGAAATGTAATGGAATAATACACTCTTGCAAGGAAAGGCACTATTCTCCATCGGTTTTTCAAGTGACGCTGAGCGAACCAGCGTCGTCTCACGCTACACTACTGACTTGTAGTTCCTGCTTCTTTACAGCTCCATCACTGCTGTCGCAAACGGTGAATTAGTCACCTTTTAAAGGTACCGTTACTTCCTTGAAACTATCACCTTTGTCACTATTACAGGAAAATCAAAGTTAAGATGACTTCTAACATAGAAGTTTATCACAACATCGAAAAAGGCACCAGATAATCTAGACAAAAATAAGAAACAGCTTTCTAGAAAACCTCGATCGCAAAAGTGGAGGAGAAAGCAGAGTTCTAGTTTTTGTCGTTGCATACTGGCTTGGGGAGAAACGAAGCACACAATGACAACGATGATTACCTTAAAGGATTAGTTCCTTCGTGCCTATGGCTCGCTGAAGCTCTTGTGAGGAGAAAAAAATTTGAAATGGGAACACGATGCCCTGATAGGAAAGAAACAAAATACGAAAAAAGTTAGAATTGCAGAGGTATATAAATTTTGCTTTGGCAGGAGAAGTTATAAGCTAACCTAACATACCTACCAATTACCATCACTGGTACTCGGCTTCTCAGCAATTCAGGCAATACATCGGGTTGAGAAAAAGGCAGCAAAAAGAATGGGCGATTGAAAACTTTCTTATGAGAGTTTCGAACATACTGTGGGCTAGCTCAGCATAAAGTGAGCATACACTGAAGAGCAATTGAATTAGAGACAGCTGGCGTTATGCAAATGTGGCGCTGTGGGCGGCCCTGTAAACGGAAACGACATGACATATGCAGCGATCCGACAATATAAGGAGTGATGCGACGGGAATCAGTAAGAGTCTGACGAAGTATAGGCAAGACGAAGGATCTAAGCGCATTTGATCGTGGACAAATTGTCGGGGCCTGACGAATGGGTCACTCCATTTCGGAGGTCGTGCAGGCACTGAGATTTTCACGAGCCACTGTGTCACGGGTGCACCATGAGTACATCGAATCCGGTAAAACCATCCCTGCAAGGGCCAACTGCCATCGACAACAGCGTGTGGATGAGCGGGGTCATCGTCGGCTAGCTCGCATTATAACAGCGGATAGACGAGCCACAGTGCAAGAAATAATTTGGCAATTTAACGCTGGTGCACAAAAACGTGTGAGCAGCCACACCATCCAGAACCATCTACTCACTATGGGGTACAGAAGCCATCGTCCCACGAGGGCAGCGCTGCTGACGGCACATCACAGGGTGCAAATATTAGCATGGGCGCGGGAACATCGCCACTGGACCCTAGACATGTGGAAAAATGTTACCTGGACTGGTGAGTCGAGATTAACGTTGGTACATGCGGATGACAGGATACGAGTATGGGACAAACCACATGAAGCGATGGATCTTTCTTCCCAGCAGCGTACTCTTCAAGCTGATAAGGGCACCATTCTCGTCTGGGTACTGTTAACGTGGACTGAAATGGGACCCCTGGTACGTGTTACATCGTTCCTCACAGGACAACGTTACCGGGATATCCTGGACGCCCATTTGCTCCTGTTTGTGCGTCTTCAATATCCCACTGGGGACCTCATCCTGCAACAAGACAATGCACCGTGCCATCGCTCCCGAATTGTATCCGAATTGTTGGATGAACACTCCACCGACGGGACCTGGATTCTTTTTTTTTTTTTTTTTTTTTTTTTTTTTGATTGGAGGTTTAACGACCACCGTGAGCACCTCAATGGGCTATAAGCAGTCGCCCGTCCCTAATTTAGGGTCGCTGGCTCCAGGGAAGGGAGAGAGCCAGTGCCGTAAGACAAACACAACATCCATGCCTGACCGGGATTCGAACCCGGACCCCTTACGGACGAATGATCAGAGGCCAGCGCCTTAGACCACTGCACCACCGGGGCGGCGGATCTGGATTCCTTGGTCAGCTAGCTCACCTGAACTCAGTCCCATCTAGCACATCAGGGATGTCATCGAGAGAGAAGTTCGAGGCTCTGGCACCCCTCCATCAAATCTTCGTGAACTGTGGTAGCTTCTCCAGGGGTCGTGGATCCGTATGGCCTCCCAACGCTTCCGGTGTCTTGTAGAGTCCATGCCGGGGCAAATCGCCGCCGTCATCAGGGCGAAAGGTGGTGCTACACGTTACTAGAGAGGTATCTCTAAGTCAATTGCTCTTCAGTGTACATACCATTCTTTTTTCTTCCCTAATAATGAGCAGTTAATATATTCACCATTGGCTTAATCTTATTTTTAGATAACCTAGGGATCACTTTACAGCCGTTTTTTAGAACGTCTTTTGTGAAAAAAGATGGTGTTTATGTTATCGGTTTGTCCGTCCGTTCGTGCGCCTGTACCCACGATATCTCTGCAACTATAAGTCCGATTTGAAAAATTCTATTTGCATTAGGAAGCTTTAAATATGCGAATTACGATCCTTTATTTTTTTTTACGATGTACAATTTCACCGCTAGAGGGCGTAAATGCAGATGATGTCGAATTCAAAAAACCGTTTTAATCCACATATTTGCTTCTAAACATCCGATTGAAAAAATCTTTTATCTTTCGATTCCATTTATGTCGAAGAGTATTTTAGATATAGTTACTTTTTTCAAATTACGCATAGATTTTCCGCAAGGGGGCGTAAAATTAAATTACATTTTCCCCGATAACTCTTCTTCTAAAACTCCGGTTTGAAATATGTTTTCTTCAGCGGATGCACCTCCTGATGAAAAATCTTTTGCATATAATATCAAATTTTTGGTAAATAATACTTTGGCCACCAGGGGGCGCCAGTGTTAATTTTTGCTTCTGATGTATTTGCCATAAAATCTGAGCTTCTAAAATATCGATTGGAGAACATCTTTCGTTGACTGATGCCACTCACATTGATGAACCTTTTCGGAATATTTTCTTCTCGAAATAATGCATGGTTTCTACGCCAGGGGGCGTACATGTACATATTATTTTTGTCAATATCTCTACTTCTAGGAGTACGATTTGAAAAATTCTTTCTTTGTTGGATAGTATTTCCAGTGTGACATGTTTTCCATATAATTTGAAAATTTACCAGTAATTCATAGACTTTACGGTAGGGGGTGTAAAGGTAAATTGCTTTCCCCCTGTATCTCTGCTTCTAAATCTCCGATTTGAAAAATTCTTTCTGCACCGGATACAACTCCGGATGGGAAATCCTTCGCACAAAATTTCAAATTTTTGTAAAAAATGGTTTGGCCACCAGGTGGCGTAAGTCTTAATTTCCGCTTGTGATGTATTTGCAGCAAAATATGAGCTTCTAAAATCTCGATTGCCAAAAAGGTCGTTTGTTGACCGATGCTACTCATGTCGACAAACATTTTAGGAACATTTTCTTCTTGAAATAACTAATGGTTTCTACGCCAGGGGCGTGGATGTATATCTTATTTTTGTCAATATCTCTACTTCTAGGTGTCCGATTTGAGAAATTCCTTCCCTGTTGGATAGCGCTTCCGATGCGACATGTTTTTCCTATAAATTCAAAATTTTCAAGTGAATCATGGACTTTTCGCTAGGGGCACAAAGGTAAATTGCGTTTTCTGCTTCTAAAACTCCGATTTGAAAAATTCTTCCTGTATCGCATACAAGACCTTTAGGAAAATATTTTTTCACATTATTTCTAATGTTTGGTAAAGAATGGTTTGGCCACCAGGGGCCATAAGTGTTAATTTCTGCTTCTGATGTATTTGTAGCAAAATCTGGGCTCCTTAAAACTCGACCAAATTTTTTTTTCTTGGACCATTACTGCTCATATGGAAAAACCTTTTGAGAATACTTTCTTCCTAAAATAATGCATGGTTTTCCCAGCAGGGGACGCAAACTCACATCTTATTTTTGTCAATATCTCTGTTTCTAAGAGTCCGATTTGAAAAATTATTTCTGTGTTGGAGAGCGTTTTCAGTACGAAATGCTTCTTATATAAATTAATGTTTTTCTTAACGCACAAGTCTGCAACCAGAGTGCGTTAGCTCATGTTTCCGTTTACAGCAATATCTGAGGGATTAAAAACCCGATTGAAAAACTATTTTCGGCAGTCAGATACTATTGTTTTCAATACCGGTTACATTGACTTTCAATAGCTTTGATAAATATAATTTGCATCAGAACGGATTCAAAAGACATGCTTATTACACTTGATAATTCGGTGTCATCTTTCTTGTTATATATGGTTTACGCTTTCCAACCGTAGGTTGAAGAAGCGTATATGCTCCAGCTTTTCCGTCCGTCTACTCGTCCGACCCACCGTATGTTCGTCTTTCGGCACGATACCTGGCGTAAAAATGGTTCGATTTCGATGAAATTTTGGTATTTGGTAGAGGACCACCTGGGGACTAATCCTATTGAAAATGGACAAAATGGGGCAAAGGTCACGGCATAGGAACGGGACCCATTCCATTTCCCTTATGCGTCATAACTTGCGTAAATATGGTTCGATGTCGATGAAATTTTAATATATTGTAGAGGACCGCCAGGGAATGAACTCTAATGAAAATGGGTGAAGGGGAGTCAAAGGTCAAGACATAGGAGCGGGATGCATTCAATTGCCCTTATGCGTCATAACGTGCGTAAAGATGGTTCGATTTCGATGACATTTTAGTATGTGGTAGGGGACCACCTGGTGACGAAACCTATTGAAAATGGACGAAATGGGGTTAAAGGTCAGGACATACGATCGGCATTCATTCCATCGCCCTTATCCCATACTATTAATGGAGCGATTCCTGAATGTATGTATATTTTATTTTGAAAACGGCTCTAAGGATTTTGATGAAAGTCGTTAACCTACCGTTTTCTGGTAATAGAAATCGATTTAGCTTGATCTCGACTTTAGGAAAATTCGTTTAGTGCGTTAAATAACAACCCGAATTACCACGTTTTAGTGTCATGACGTCGTCCCAGTAATGTTGCGTATCCTTAGAAACCTTATGACGTCACAATCTCGCGACTGAGATGTTGGCGCGCGGTCACACCATCGATCTCATTACGTCACGCATTGTGCGTGGATCATATTAAAGTTTTATGACGTCACACTCTTTCGAGCAGATGGTCGCGATTCCCATCTGCCTCATTACGTCACGCGTTGCGTGCGTATGCCCATTCGCACGATAACTCGCGTAAAAATCGTTCGATTTCGATGAAATTTTAGTATGTGGAAGGGGAACATCTGGGAAGGAACCCTATTGCAAGTGAACGAAATGGGATCAACAGGACCTAGGAGCGAGATTCATTCCACTGCTCTTATGCGTCAGAACTAACGTAAAAAAGGTTCGATCTCGGTTAAATATTAGTATGTGGTAGGGGACCACCTGGAGACAAACCCTGTTGAAAATGGGCGAAATGGGGTCAAAGGTCAGGACATAGTAGCGGAATCACTTCCATCGCCTTTAGGCGTCATAGCTTACGTAAAAAGTCTTTGATTTGGATGAACTGTTAGTATGTTGTTGGTGCCTTCATGGGGACAAATCCTGTTGAAAAATGGGCGAAATGGGGTCAGCGGTTAGGACACAGGAGCGGGATCTATTCCATAGCACTTATGCATCATAACTTACGTAAAAATGCCTCCATTGCGACAAAACTTTGTCATGTTATTTCGGAGGCATACTGAACCGTTTCTATTGAATATCATCGAAATGTGATCAAAGGTTAGGGCACAGGACCGAGATTTATTACACAGCCATTATCCTCATGACTTGAGTGATAACTTGAGTAATGATTTCTGGTATGTTGGAAAGCGTATTATAATCAAACCATTGCATGATTTTACTAACTTGTTTACATTATTTTTTCTTTGAAGTTCAGTTAATAGTTTCAAATTATTATGGTTTTAGTAGCTGTTTCCTCCGAAATAGTACTGTATTTACGAATCATGCAGGATTTTAAATTATTGTGTATATAAATCATATCAAATATAAACAAATCACACATTTTAAGACATTTCATAATCTATTATTTTACTAAATAATGATTATCATAGAATGCTTTAACATGTGCGGTTATTCATTAATTCTATAATCACGTTTATTTTTATCGTGTGTTCTAGGTTTTACAAGAGTTTTCCCTAATAAATATAATATAATGACTGTTAAGCAATTTTACGATTTTAACTTAGGGGAAATCCTAATATATAATTTTCTAGAGTCCTCCTCCTGCGTGTCACTTTTTAAGTAGTCATAGAAACAACCGAGAAACAAATGTTTGTGACGTCGTGCTTAGCTTTTCGTGTAGGTGACGTCATCACCTACACGCGCACAGATATCATTTTGTTCTGTTCTCATAGCAACAAAGAACACAGCTGCTGGTGTGACGTCATCTAATCCAAATAATTCTGACATGATGTTAGAGATGTATTACGTCACACGGTCAACTCTTTAGAGATACGAAAACTTTACATCGGGAATTATGGTTCACTACCTGAACCGGTGTTTAGCCATCTGTATGTGGTAACATCAAGAGCACAACGATCTGACGACGTCCAGATAAAAATAGTTCACGGAAAAGAACAAGAGATGTTGCCATGGAGTTTTGTTGCATGGAGTTTTGACGAAATAGATGTTGTGTACAAGGAAGTGTTGATGAAATAGGGACTAAAGGTTTTACAAAACATATAACAAACAGACAGCCCGTCGTATCAAATTCCATAACCGACTGTTCGGCAAATTTTCAGAAAGCTGTGAGCCAACGTCGCCATCTATAGACGTGGAACTCAGTTATCATACATTTTAACTCAAAAAATTCTGTACCATAAATTTTATTTTTCCCCGTCATTATGGACGAGCTTTTAACTAGTTATGTATAAAAAAAACCAACATAGAACATGATCTAATAAAAATAACTACTTATAGACATCAATATGATACTTGAAATCAGCATATCAGTTTTACCTAAAACTACAACCATAAAATAAAGTCTCATTACTGTGGACAAAGTTTTTGGAATTCATTACCTAGAGAACTAGCAGAACTGAATAACTATAACTTATATAAAAAAACTTAAATCACATATATTAAACTAAAAACAAAAACAAAGAAAGAGATGGGAAGGAGAGGTTAATCGGAAAGTCGGAGGGCGAGAGAGATATCTAATTGTAGCGCCGCGGAGATTTCATGTTATACTAATAGTAATCTAATTTCATTGCTGTCTTGGATTGTTGACTCTACTTAGGGAGCTCAGAGCTAAGTCAGGACTCTGTGAGAACTTATCCCGAAACTTCCTTGCTGTTATGAAAATAGATAAATAACAATGTAACAATAAATCATGAATCTATAATAGCGAAAATAATAAATGAAATTAAATTAAGTTAAAGGCGAAACTTTGTTTTATCGGGAAAACAATCAAACACTTACGTCAAAGTTCCCTGCCAACTCACATTTCAGCAGAAAGTAAAGCGCATGAGTTTCCCTGCTTGCACGTGACCAAATCCGAACCGTTCTTGAACCACATTGTGACGGCTGATGAGAAAAAATGGTTCCTGTATGAAAATGTCAGGTGTCAGTGCCAGGAAACAGTGGTTGGACACGAAACCTCGCATATCCTGGGATATGCGAGGTATCTTGTTTTTTCAGCTGTTGCTGATGGACAACACTACTATCACGGGCGATGTGTACTGCAGTCAGCTTGACGATCTGCATGCGTCGCTCATGTTGAAACGACCAGCACTGTTGAACCGCAAAGGGCGTTCTCCTTCAGCAGGATGGAGCGAAACCTCTCATAGCAAGGGTGACCTGTCACAAGATCAGGGACCTTGGCTAGGACCTGCTGCTACACCCAGCCTATTTCCTGGACACTACTCCAAGCGACTACAACCTTTTCCAGTTCTTACAGCATATCCTGAACGGACAGCGGTTCACTAAGCGGGACGACGTCGAACGCACACTTACTCATTTCTTTGCATCCAACCCATTACAATTCTACAGGGACGGTATCCAACTACTGCCCAGACGATACGAGCAGGTCGTGTCAAACGACGATGACTAAATATTATGACCAACCCCTCAGTACTTCGTTGGGCTACCTTTTGCTTTGAATACTGCGTCGATTCTTCGTGGCATGGACTCCACGAGATGTTGATAGATGGTTTGTGCAATCTGAGACCAAGCTTCATGAATAGCCCTTTCCAGGAGTGTTAGATTGCAGGGTTATGGATCCAGCTGTCTGATGGCTCGTTCAACTTCATGCCACAAATTATCAATGGGGTTGAGATCTGCAGATTGCGGGGGCCACCTAAGCAGAGTAAACTCACCGGCATGTTCCTGAAAATCCTGTACAATACGAGCACTATGGCAGGACGCATTATCTTGTTGAAAGTAGCCATCGTCATTGGGATTAACCATTCACATGACAGGATGCACTTGGTCCGCAACAATGTTTAGATATGATGTGCCAGTCAGACATTAATCAACACGAATTAAAGTGCCCAAAGCATACCAGGAAAACATTCCCCAAACCATAATGTTGCCTCCACCAGCTTGAAGGGTTGTAGCAATGCATTTGTGGTCCATGCTTTTGTGCTGTTTCCGCCAAATTCTCCCTCAGCCATCGGCATGGTTCAACTGAAAACGTGATTCGCCGGACCGCAAAATTTATTTCCAATTATCGACTGTCCAATCCTTGTGCTCCTGTGCGAACTAGAGACGTTTTCTCTTGTTAACTGCGGACAGCAAAGGTGTTCGAACAGGCCTTCTGCTGCCATATCCCATCCGATGCAGTGTACGGTGAACAGTGCGTGCAGCGATTACTTGAGGGGATCCTTGATTAAGATGGTCTGTAATTTGCTGTACTGTTGCCCTTCTGTTGTCTGTTACTAGTCTGTACACTATCCGTTCCGCCCGAGGAGTCACTAGTCGATGACGATCACACGTTGTACGTAGAGACCCAGTTTTTTGGCTGACAGTCCAGTCTTTAAACACTTTAACAACAGCTGCTCTGGAACATTTCACGAATGCGGCGGTTTCGGTGATACTCGTTCCATGGCTTCGAGCTCCTACAATCATCCTACGTTGAAAGTCCGTCAAATCGGAGTTTTTACCCATCTCGTTACACAAACATTACTTCTACTACTGCCGCAAGCACTAAGCTTTCCTTTTTTATACTAGCTTCGCCCTCTGGCGGCAACAGCGTGCAGCCATAGCTCATTTACTTAAAACTGTCAGGTGGTTAAAATAGTGGCCACTCAGTGTATACGGTAATAAGCACTTTTCTGTTATCTTGCATTTTCAGACATTACTTTCTCTCCCAACTAATAAAAAACACAGTAACTCAAAAGGTAGGTTAAATTAGACGTAGGCGTCGCATGTGTTTGTGTATGGGAAATACTGTGTCGTTAAATAAGAAAATATTTAATGAGAAGAAACCAAATGTACATATGAACACAAGAACTCAAAAGGAAAATTATGTTATAGGTATTCGTCACAACAGAGGAAACGAGATGTGGTTACATCGTGATCTGCGAGGTTTATAGCACAATTCGTATTTTACTTTATTTCAACATTTTTATACTTTCTCTCCCGTCTGGCGTTCCAGCAAGCAGTCGTTACCCCACCCAAGACAACGATGTTCCAAGCAACCGAATCTAAGGAGATTAACTTAGGATTCCGAACAACTCTTCGGATGTGCCCTAGTTGGAGCAATTTCTGCTTCATCGAAGCGTCGATGACCTTTTATCCTTGTACGGGTAAAAGTCAATTTGTCTAAAGTATTTCAAGTCATAGAAACAAGTGGGAAGCAAATCCTCGGAGAAATTCATTAGCGGCAGTTGCTTTGAATTTCTTTGTTCTAGCCTTTATTACGGTACCATGCACGAATGTAAATCAGTAGATAGAGGTTCGGTTTTCTTTCGAGGGCAATGCAGTTTTTAAAGTTTTCTGAAGGATGGATACATGGGAAACAGTAAAAAATGTACATCAGTCCTATTCAATATTATACGTACCTGTCTATCAGGTATTTGCGAATTTCTTCGAGGAGATTCGCTCCTTATTTGATTCTATTCAGGAAAAGCTGATTAATGAACAAAGAGCCTTGATACGAAACAACTGTACACAAGATTAATTCCCGAATGACTGTTACCGTGGAATTGAGAATCCGCCATGGATTCGAAACACTCGTCACCAAGGTGATGGTCCACAAATTCATGATGCAGCGCTTGGCAGAATGACATTGCTTGGCCATTAACAAATTCTAACCGGCGTTCTCTTAAAGGACCTTCTTTAAAAGAGTTTGAATAGCTGGTTGGTAAGAACACCATTTACAATACATGTGGATGCTATTCGACAGTTTACCACCTCACTACACAGCGTCTGCTCGTGGCTAGTTGATTAGTTGGTTTGGTTCGGGTGCTTATCGACCACCGTGAGCATCCATGACTCACCGGGATTTGAACCAGGGCCCATCTCGGACGAATGGCCAGAAGTTAGCGCTTAGACCACTGTACCACCTGGGCGGCATCAGCAGATTCTTCAAGCAAGATCCGTTACCTGGCTTCTGTAGATATCTTACTATGAGGATATGTGAGACTGAAAACATATACAACAAACGCGATTAGCCTGCAAGTCTCAAATCATCGCATCCGCTTGTGGCACCATCAAAGGACTGTACTGGACACCTTTCCTCGGAACAATTGAACATGGACCTAATGCTGCATTATGGGAAGTGGTGTTCACTTAGAGTTTGCGCTAAACTAAAATACTTGCATTTTTCTTTATTGATTTCATGCAGTCTTTCGCCGCTCGTAGCCATATTTCCGATGTTTTAACTCCGTGTGTGTATGTCATGAGTACTGCACTACGGATTTGTAATTGGAACTTCTCTGAATATTAATTCCCATTATGCATGGCTTCTATTGACTATGAAAAGGCCTTTGATTCCATGAAACCATCAGCAGTAACAATGGATTTGAAATCCTGCGGTACTGAAAATGCATACATTCGCATTATTAATAACATCTATGAAAATGCATGTGCAAAGGTTCGGATATTTGAGGATACAGCACAAATAAGAATTGGAAAGGTAGTGAGACAAGGTGACACCATATCTCCCAAGCTCTTTAACGCCACATTGCAAAATGTCTTTCAATCATTGAACTGGGTAAACAAAGGGATAAAGATTAATGGAGATTACTTAACTCATCATCGTTTTGCTGATGACGTAGTCATCTTTGCAACTACCCCATCAGAGCTGCAAAGTATGATCCAATAACTTGCTGACAAGAGTAAAGAAGTGGGATAAAAAATTAACTTTCAGAAGACAAAAGTGTTGTACAACGCTTTTACAAGAAACGAAGATTTATTGATTGATGGAGAAAAGCTTGGGACAACCGATTTCTACAGTTATCTTGGGCAGCAGATACATACAGGGTGTCCCACGATTCATTGGACAGTGGAATATATCGTGATCGGACGAAGCCATTGAGGTGAAACAAAAAGCAATGTAAATTAGCGAAGATGAGCTACCATGGAATTCAAAAGTTGACCTCCTTCCCCAGGGTTTGGGGGAATGGGAGGACAATGAAAACGAAAATCTGCGATAAACAAATTTCGTCAATGTACAGCGTATGTCCAAAGACTGCTCATTTGAAAGCCATGCTTATGAACAGATCATTAGCGAAAACACAATTGAATTTCACCGAAAGCACGCGAAATGGCGGGGGTGCGAAATGTGAAGTTCCATGTCTCCAAAACTCTAGAAATAACCCAGAAAGGAAACTGTTCGTTGCAAATGTAGATGAATGGAGGCGTGAAACAAATGTGCTATAGGATATTGACACCTCTCAGATTCTCATATCGGGTCATAAGGACGAGGCGGCGCACCATCTGGCTGAAACCATGGGTTTTCCGATTCACTTAGTGTGGGTCCTCCAGCAAACTACTCAGAATATCGCAAAATACCATTGTGGTGTTAACGCATGCTGCGCCATAAGTGTAATCCCCATATTCATTGAAACAGATTACGGCTCACCGAGGGTGAATGTACGACATTCCGCCAATAAATGCAATTGTGCCGTTGGCCAATTCCATTGGGCTGTGTTATGCGATTTAAAAAACCACATGAAATGCCGAACAGTAGACACAACAGCTTATGTAATTAACTGTTCTACCGTGTTGGAGGAGCGGGTGTAAGGTAGAAGTGAACGAAAAACATCCCGAAAAAGAGTTTGCGGTGTAAAAGATATCTCCCAAAAGACAGCTGCTTTCGATGTCATCATAAGGAAATATCGCCATGTATATATAAGGAAATATCGTTCACGAGATTATGCAGATTTTGTACGAAGCTACGTACCAAGAGGTGTGAGGTCATGCGTTTCTTCTTCGGCAACACCTAAACCAACTAGATACATGTTGCAGTGCGAGGGATTATGCAAATATCGTATGAGACTACGTTTCCTGAAATGAAATGTCAGACGACGTATGAACGGTGTTCTAGTACTCTTACTGAATGCTGGCATTTCCTGCTGTAATCATGTTGTTGATAGTAGTGTCATTCAGTTGTATTCTGTAGTTATTGCACAGCATTGTTGACCACGTTTTTCAGGTCAGTTTGCTTTCTTTAATTTCTTTAACCTGTGGAGACCATAAGGTATGATGGTGTTCTCTGATGATGAATATGTAGATATGCTACTGATTTACGGAGAGTGTAAACGAAATTGTCGTTCAGCAGCCCAAATGTACAGAGAGAAATATCCAGACCGTCATTCGCCTAGTAAAAACTTATTTCGACATGTGGAATACAAACTGCAGAGTAGTGGCACATTGCCATCCAGGAAAAAGGCTTACCATCCAAAAACTGCAACTGATGAGGCACATGCTACTGCAGTATTGGGAACATTTCATTTGAATCCATGTACCTCAGTGCGACAAGTATCCGGTGAAGTAGGCATTTAGAGAGCATCTGTGCACCGTATTTTACGCAATAACAAATGTCACCCTTACAAGCTGCGCTTAACACGAGGATTGGACGCCAATGATCCGAAAAGGAAGTTAGAATTCCTGGCCTGTTTCTCTGTCCTCATGAACAATGTCAACGTTAAAACGAACATTCCATGGAGCGACGAAGCACGGTTCCACAACAATGGAGTTGTAAATCGGCACAATTGCCATTATTGGAATGACATAAATCCTCACTGGATGAGACAAACATGGTTTCAACGTGTTTGGAGTATAAACGAATGATGTGGCATGCTGAATAACCACATCGTAGGTCCTTATTTTTTACAAAGGTATTTTGACAGGCAATCGCTACCTTCATTTCATGAGGAATATTTTACGTGGGTTGCTGGCGGACACACCACTAAGTGAAAGGCAGGACATGTGGTTTCAGCACGAGGGTGTACCACCACATACATTTCGCCCTGTGACAGAATATTTGAATGTTCACTTTCCTAACCAATGGATTGGTCCCCATGGACCAATCAAGTGGCCTCCGAGATCTCCTGATTTGACACCACTAGATTATTTCCAATGGGGTCATTTGAAAACAGTTGTTTATTCAAATGAAGTGCATACACTGGACGAACTGCAACAAATAATACGTTCAGAATGTGGAAGAATATCGCCCAGAACTGTGCAATCAGCAACACAGAAAACACTTATGACCAGATTCAAAATGTGTCTCCAGAACAATGGTGATCACTTTGAACACGTAATGGGATGTGGTCGTAGTTTGCTTCCTTTTATGTTTTGTTATCCAGTTGAACGGCCAATCTGCACACATGATATGTTGTCTGGGCTGAGGACTGCTCTGACATCCAGCAAGTTCCACACTCTAGAATTAACGCTGACCCGAACTTATGCATGCAGGCACGAACACATTTGTGCACTTTATTTTAGGTCATAAATCATAAGACCTGTACTTTCCAATATGGAAATAAAAATTGGTTTTTCTGTCGCGAAACAGTGACTCTTTGGTGTTGTATCCATTTTGTTGTTTAGATAGCATGCGTAATGTCATCGGTGCATCCAAACAACAAACAGTACTGGCTCGTCACGGTACACATATTACGTGGATGTGTACGACTACAATGGTCTGGTAGAACGTTGGTTCATGCATCTGCATTTGCAACGAACAGTTTCCTTTCTGGGTTATTTCTGAGGTTTTGGAAACATGGAACATCACATTTCGCACCCCCGCCATCTCGCGCGCTTTCGGTGAAATTCAATTGTGTTTTCGCTAATTATCTGTTCATAAGCATGACCTACAAATGAGCAGTCTTTGGGTATACGTTGTACATTGACCAAATTTTTTTATCGCAGATTTTCGTTTTCATTGTCCTCCCATTCCCCCATAACCCCGGGGAAGGAGGTCAACTTCTGTATTCCATGGTAGCTCATCTTCGTTAATTTACATTGCTTTTTGTTTCACCTCAATGGCTTCGTCCGATCACGATATATTCCACTGTCCAATGAATCGTGGGACACCCTGTATGTACATATATATACAGGGTGTTTCCCAAAGTCGCGGCTCACTTCAATTACTCGATAATTAAGTGGAACAGAAGAACAGGGTAACGGGTATTAATAAGGGATGATATGATCTATTTAAGGGATATGTGAATGACCCCCAGGCCCACCTGATCAGGGTGCTTGGGGGGATATCTCGTAAACAAAGTAAGTTAGGAAAACTTTTCCAATTACAAAGTTATACAGCGTTTTTACCTTAGTGTAAATCCGCAGAAAAATTTCTAATAGCTTTCCAGGTTCGGGCTGTGTTTTATTGAGCTATTACGCATCTACAAGGAAAAGTTGTTTTCCCGGCAAATATTGAAATGTATCTGCCTTTTCCTGAGCTTCGTAAAAAAAGGCATCTGAGGGGATGATTTTTTCGTTGGCGAAACTAAGGGTTCGAAAGTCCCCAACCCCTTCTCCCCTTGACTTCTCTCGCTTTTCGCCAAGAAGCTGTAAAATCACCTAAACTTTGCGCAAAATGTATCTGTGTAGTAAATTTTGGGTTTCAGTTTATGTATCTAGAGCTTCAGAAGAAAATCTTGGAAATTATGGTACTAATCTATCTCCGAATCCCCGAAATAAATTATTGCCTATGATACCCCCCCCCTTCAGGAGCTCAACAAATACAAAAATCAACAGATGTTTATTCTATCCGATGCCTAAAACTAGAAACAGCTCCATACCAGCTGCTTGTATTTCTACGCAATCATTTGGACTGTGTTTCCCTTACTACAGGGGCATACAGAATTTTTTTTCGGGGGTCCGACAAAAAATAGAAGTTTTGAAATCCACCAGAATAAAATAAAATTTAATGAAAAACACAAGAAAAAATTAATGCACCTTTTTTTAACGTAAGTTAAGACTAAAGGAGAATCCACGTTGCCCCTAATTTAAATACCCCCTGGCTTCTTACAAAGTCCATGTAGGCTGTAGAATTAGAAGATGCAAAGACTCGTGCTACAGTCGTGTGCTGTTACTGGCATTTCTCAACCACTGACATCAGGAAATATGGGTTCTTCAATTCGAAATTTGTGAAATATAGCACAGTTAAAAATTACCGTAGTAGACCACTTACTTACCTAGTTACGTTATCAAGAAAAATATTTGTTCCGAAGTTGAATTATGCCTATCGCTTACGGTAATTCCTGTGTCGTGTTTACAATGGGTCAAATGTTTTTATTTCTGAACTCGATCAACGGGCCAAGCACCCACTCTGTATCAAATCCCTCGGAAGTCTTGATGTATCACGGGTTGAAAAAAAAACTCAAGTAAATATGCATTTCTCTCGGGAATCTTTTCGTGGAATGTGTCAACCGGTAGGGAAGGACAGAAAACAACAAAAGAAACAGTATGTGTTCACCTGCACACATGAATTCCATACTGCAGCTAGTAACATAAGCAACAGTTTTAAAATTCCTCACATTAAAATAACCAACGTATCATTATTTTTTCGTAATGTGCGGATTAGAGCGATACGCTATCATTAATAACAGAAATAAACCATATTCTTAAAAACTAGTTAAAGCAACAGAGTTCGGATTGTAATGAATAAAGAATATTGGTTAACAATTAACGAAAAATTATCGTGTTCTAAACTGGATTGCAGAAACATTCGGATCTGAAAAAAAGATGCTTATCAGAACGAAAGCAGACTCGTACGTGCATACACTGAAGAGCAATTGAATTAGAGATACCTGTCTAGTAACGTGTAGCACCACCTTTCGCCCTGATGATGGCGGCGATTCATCTCGGCATGTACTCCACAAGACACCGGAAGCGTTGGGAAGCCATACGGATCCACGAGCCCTGAACAAGCTCCCACAGTTCATGAAGATTTGATGGAGGGGGTCAGCGCCTCGAACATCTCTCTCGATGGCAACCCAGATGTGCTCGTTGGGATTGAGGTCAGGTGACCTAGTTGGCCAAGGAAGCGAGGTCACGTCGGTGGAACGTTCATCCATTCATTGGGGAACAATTCGGGAGTGATGGCACGGTGCATTGTCTTGTTGCAGGATGAGGTCCCCAGTGGGATGTTGAAGACGCACAAACGGGAGCAAATGGTCGTCCAGGATACCCCGGTAACGTTGACCTGTGAGGGACGATGTCACACGTACCAGGGGTCCCATTTCAGTCCACGTAAACAGTCCCCAGACGAGAATGCCAACCCCACCAGCTTGAAAAGTACCCTGCTGGCAAGAAGGATCCATCGCTTCATGTGGTTTGCGCCGTACTCGTATCCTGTCATCCGCATGTACCAGCGTTAATCTCGACTCATCAGTCCAGGCAATACTTTTTCACATATCTAGGGTCCAGTGGCGATGTTCTCGCGCTAATGCTAATTTTTGCACCCTGTGATGTATGGTCAGCAGCGGTACCCTCGTGGGACGATGGCTTCTGTATCCCATAGCGAGTAGATAGTTCTGGATGGTGTGGCTGCTTACACGTTTTTGTGTACCAGCGTTAAATTGCCGAGTGATTTCTTGTACTGCGGCCCGTCTATCCGCTGTTACAATGCGAGCTAGCCGACAATGACCCCGCTCATCCACACGCTGTTGGCCATGGCAGTTGGCCCTTGAAGGTATGGTTTTACCGGATTCGATGTACCCGTGGCACAGTGGCTCGTGAAAATTCCAGTGCCTGCACGACGTCCAAGATGGAGTAACCCATTCGTCGGGCCCCGAAAACTTACCCACGATCAAATGCGCTTAGATCCTTCGTCTTACCCATACTGCGTCCGACTCTTACTGTTTCCCGTCGCATCATTCCTTATTGTCGGATCGCTGCATATTTCATGTCGTTTCCGTTTACAGGGCCACCCACAGCACCACATTTTCATCACGCCAGCTGTCTTTAATTCAATTGCTCTTCAGTGTATATATACACTGCCGGACAATTGCTAAGGACGGATGACAATAGCAACGATAGCAACCATGAAATGGAAGGCAGGAAAATGTGGAAATTAGCATAAGTGCGGGATACAGTAAGACGTGTTGTGCGTATGCAAATTTTGGATTGCCGAACTTGTTCGTGACGTCATAGCGCTGATAAGAGATATAAAGAATTTGACGCGTATTGACCGTTGTTGTCTAAACGCAAAGTTGAAAGGGAAGGAATCAATTGACAAACTTACAATTTTCAGTATGTCTTCCCGACATCACCTAGATGATTTTACGTGTGGCCATATAATTGGCAAGATTGAAGAAGGTCGAAAAATAACAGATGTTGCCAGGGAGTTCGACGTCAGCCGCAGTGTTGTTTTAATGATTTGGAAATCATTTCAAACAAATGGAGAGTGTAGCAAACGTCACGGGAGAGGTCGTGTTCGCAGTACGACACCTGCAGAAGATCGGTACATAGTGCTATCAACCAAAAGACACCGGCGCAGCACAGCTAGTGAGGTAGCAAATCAGTTTATGGCTGCTACTAGCAGGCGGATCTCCCGAAAAACTATCGCCAGACGTTTCCGTAAAGGAGGACTATACGCCCACCGTCCTGTTGTGTGCATCCCATTGTCCAGATGTCACCGTACCGTCCGTTTCCAACGGTGCCATCAACATCGCAATTGGACTGATAACGACTGGTCTGCTGTCTTCTTCTCAGATGAGAGTAGATACAGTCCATCGTCTGATTGTCGACGACAACTGATCTGGCGTGATAGTGGTACTGCATATTGACCAGCAAACATATAGGAAAGGGACCGATATCCGACATGTAGTGCCATGGTATGGGCTGGCATCATGATCAATGGCAGTACGTCGTCCCTCTATGTGCTTCCAACTGGGACTATGAGTGGCCAACGATACATTAATGATGTTCTGCTACCTCATGTTCGCATGTTCCGTGGTGCTCTCGGTTATAGATTCATTTTCATGGACGACAACGCAACATGTCATCGAACAGTCGCTGTCCAGGAGTGTCTTGAGAGCGAGGATATTCAACGCCTCGTATGGCCAGCACGTTCTCCAGATCTGAATCCCATTGAAAATGTGTATGATGCTTTGGGGAGGAGTCTTGTTGGTCGCCAATGCCCTCCAATAAACAAGGACACCATATGGGATAAATTACCCCAACAGCTGCTTGATAATGTTGTGCAAAGCATGACACGACGTGTGGAATCTTGCATCGCCCTTCATGGTGGCCATATCCCGTATTGACATCTTACGCCGGAACGCCTGCGGACGGTAATTGCATTTTTTTCACGTTTACGTATTCTGTACAAAATGGCCTGTTTGTCTCTTGAACACGTTCCAAAGCCTTCTGGATTTCAGAGCACAATAAATTGTCTTTCTTGTAATGTCCTGGCATTCTGACATTATTTTATTTCACTTGGCATCCAACCACACTTACTTTTTTATGCACTATATAGACGTTTATGATCCGTCCTTAGCAATTGTCCAGCAGTGTGTATATATATATATATATATATATATATATATATATATAAATTGAGTTTCCAATTTATAGTTCCAAGCAGATTTGTCCGGGTCAGTTTCGGGTCCCGGCTCCGAAATGTTTGACCCGTTTCGAACTGTGGAATCGGTAGCCACAAGTTGGGGGACGGGCGACTGCTTATAGCTCATAGAGTTGTTCACGGTGCTCGTTAAACCCCCCCCCCCCCGTTCCTTGCAAACACAAAAGAAAGAAAGACATTCTTATGTGCATGCTAAGCGCTTTTAAAGCCAGTAACGTATTTTTATGACTAATGTGATGAAAATATTTAAGGAGGTTGGACTGATTTGTGGAATTAAGTTATCAAATACGTGCATGAATTGAACATTTTCAGTTTTTAAACTGTTACTTCCAGAAATATAGTATTTCTGTTGCGAGCATGCTGCATAAAACAACAGATAAGAAAATTTTTAGAGACTCATTAAAATTCAGAAGCCCATCTAAAGTTCCATAAAAAAGGTAAAATTGAAAACTGAGAATAGGTTGGCAATATTTTTCTTAGTTCATTAACTAACGAGAAACAATGTATCTTCGTTACGTTGAAGGAAATAACTTTTACGAATGCTTAGTTAAATATTTTTCGCTTTAACAGACAAAAAAATCAGTCTGCGTCTAAAATAGAAAAAAATATACCTTGCCTTATTTAACGCAAATTCCGTAAATTATAAAACAATCAAGAGCTAAATTTCTTAAAGCGCAATTCTCATTGAGATTTCATAGATGCAAATTTTACAGCATGATTTAAAGTTGCATGTTTATCATCTTTGTCCTAAGAAACTAAAATAAGTTACCTGCAGAAGTTCCTGCCACGTGTTACATAAAATTAAATTTCGAAAGGAAAGAAATATTCTACCTTCCTTGAATATTTATGAGGAAGAAAACAATATTTATCTAATTATTCATACCGCACTAATATATTTGGGTTTTCCATGTACGCAGTTTCCCGTTGTTGTTTTTTGTGCATTTACGACCCTGTTAAATATCTAAGGTTATAAGGAATTGCCCAGTTCTAATTTTGATCAATGTTTCAGGAAAAGAAACAGCTTTGTAAAGCAAAACACAGCATTCATTTCTTGTTTAGAGTTTCAAATGCATCGGATCAGTCGGCAATTGCAGTTTGCTTTAACTGAAGTAATACTAATCATCTTCGCAACTTAAATTTTCACTCAATGTTTTAATTTTAATAGAGAATTGCGACATTTCACTTTCTTAAAAGTGAAAAAAAAAAAAACTCATGTTGCACTAGATGAAATTTTGATCATCGGTGATAAAAGTTATAGACTTAATCTCTCTATGTTTGAGTGACCTCATATATTGGAATAGCGCTTACTTTGTTGGAGAGAAAAAAAATGTTAATTTTACACAGTTTAAAACAGTAATGATTAACACGATAATAGCAAATATTTTGGCAAAAACCAAAAATTTAATTGAAATAAATGTATTAGCGTGTAAAATACGAGGTGGCAAAATCCTAGCAAAATCTATTAATCCGTAGTTTCTGCGTTACCACTTTCAAAAGCTGACATATGGTTTCAGACGTAAATACATATCTACGTATTAATTCAGTTTCGAAACACTTAAAGAACTATGCATTCAGAAAATTGAGAAATTCAGCATTTCATGCTGAAAATTTCGCGTTCATTATTACGACTATCTCTGGTGCAGATGAATGTTTCGCATTTAATTTTCTTAATGGGTGATTTGTCGACAGAAATTTATATTTCCGCCAAACAGCAACATAAAGGAACCATAGAAAAATTTCAAAATGCAGGGATAATCATTCTCATGAGTACAGCTAAGAGACAACA
This sequence comes from Macrothele yani, assembly GCA_039090855.1. NCBI lineage: Eukaryota > Metazoa > Arthropoda > Arachnida > Araneae > Macrothelidae > Macrothele > Macrothele yani. The sequence goes on from CM077011.1 coordinate 100,759,379, forward strand.
AAGATAATAATTTCCATCCATCTGAAGAGATGTCTTGAGCAACTTTCCAATTACTACAGCTACCTAATGCGAGGCAGAAGATTTAGGTGAGTCACAAAACAGGCGCATGGGCCATCATAATGTTGATTACAGGTACCCGATACAAAAGAGATAATTTCCATTCCAGTGATTACAGATACCCGATGCGAAAGACAAAATTTCCATCCGTCAGATGAGATTCCTGGGACATCCTTCTCATTAATACAGAGACTCGATTCGAAAGAGATTTCTGTCAGTCAAATCAAATGCATGGACCATTATTCTGATTGTTACAGGAGGAATGAGAAGACTTTCATCCGTCAAAACAGATGCTTGGAATCTCGTTTTCATTCTTACAGCTGCTCGGTGCGCAAAATAAAATTTCTGTTTGTCTAAATATATGGTGTCCCACTCGCTACCGAACCCGGAATTTCTTTAATAATATTAACACCAATGAAGATATTGCAATGAAGTTTGTAGTGGACTTACCTAATTTTGTGAAAAATGTGATGACATCACAACATGTGCTGGAAGTGGCCACCATTTGCGTCCAGACTGCATTGAAACCGGCGCTGTCTGCCAACCAGTCGGGCGCACCTCTCTGCTGCTTTGTTATGCCATTTCGCTAAGCTTTTATCTACACAATGCGGTTGTTAATAGTGAGTGCTCATGGCTGTTCGCGTACGTGTGAAAATGTATCGGTATACTCTGGACGAGCTAGTGCTTATTGGAAAACAGAATCGACAAAGTCTTGTCAACAGCCATTCCTGGAGAGGTTTGCAGGCAGACATCCGCCGAGCAAGTCCACCATTTGGGCATTGTCGAAGAAATTTAAAACCAAAGGGAATTTATTAGACGACCATGCACGAGGTCGTCCACAAATGTCCGAGGAAACGATCAAAAAATGTAAAGGGCCGACTACTTGCGTCTCCCAGGAAGCCACTTCGGCGTCTGTCACAGGAAACAGGATTGTTCAAATAGCACTTGTAAACGTGCTGTGAAAAAAGGAAAGCCCCATGCGTACCGTATCTCCGTGGTCCACGAACTGAAAGAGTCTGATCACGTGAAATGAGTGACATACTGTCGATGGTTTCTGACATTTCTTCAGGAAAATCCGGACATTCTGGACTATACGTGGTTCTTGGACGAGGCATGGTTTCACCTGTCCGGATACGTCAACTCTAAAAATTCCCGTATTTGGGCCAGTGAAAATCTCAACGCGATACATGACTTGCCAACAGCCATTCATATATGATAAATCTTCAGCACCCCTTCATTCACAGAAAATTCGTGTTTGGTGTGGAATGACCCGACGCCGCATAATCTGTCCCATCTTCTTCGATACAATCATCACAACAGCTGCATATATGGAAATCTTCAACACCTTTGTAAATAAATTGGACGACGAAGAGCTCTTCTTTGTATATGACCAGCATGATGGAGCGACATCACACACATCACAGAGCAGTATGGCCGAAATTCAGTCCTTTTTCGGCGACCGCGTCATTTCGAAATGTCTATGGCCACCGCGCTCGCCCCATTTGATGCTTCCTGATTACTTTTTTTATTGGGATATCTAAACAGGAGAGTTTACAAAAAGAAACCGCGAACCATAGATGCCTTAAAAGCAAACTTCACCGAATAAATTCAAGCAATGACGGCGGACGTAATGGCAAGGACTTTCCACAATATGGTGCGCCGGGTTTAATGCTGTCTGGATGCAAATTGTGGCCACTTCTTGCACCTGTTGTGATGTTGTCACATTTCGCGCGAAATGAGGTACGTCCACTTCAAATTTCGTTGCAATACCTTCACTAATGTTAATATTATGAAAAAAAGTGCCGGGTTGGGTAGCGCGTGGGGGTCCCTGTATTAGATACACTGGTCCGCTGTCTCATTAATACAACTTCCCAATACAAAATAAAAAATTCCCATATGACTAAAGAGACGCATAGATCATTTTCATGATGAACGCTATTCGATACGAAATAGGAAATTTCTGTTAGTCAAAGAAGAAGAAAGAACACATTTATCATTTTTATGATTGTAGCTGTCCGATACGAAAGGAGAAATCTGCATCTGTCTGAAGAGATGTATGGCATGTCATTCATATTACTCCAACTACCAGATAGGAAAGAGAAGAAGTTACAGATACTTGGTGTGATTTTTTTAGATTTTAAGGACCGCATGAGCATCAAGGCTATAAGGAGTCATCAGTCTCTAATTTAGAGATACCCTTCCCAGGAAAGGACACAACCAGCGCTATACGGTAGACATGACGTCCATTTCTCACCAAGAGCTCCAAAGGCCACTTAGTGTTCCAGAAGAAGAAGATACTGACCACTCGAACACCGGGGAAAGCACAGAGACAACGTGACTAAAGTTGGAAGGAAAGCGACACGGATTGTTGGTAAGAAAAATCCATACTTGAGTGCGTTTACCTTCTATGTATCAAATGTATCTTTGATGCTCCAGAAGAGGGTCGGCTGTACCATAGGGGCAACGGGGACGGCCTCCCCGTACCTCGTGACTTCAATGTGCGCCGCAATTCAGCAAAAAAATAATTTTCTGTAGATTTTTTTATAATTATTATTTTTAATAAGTTTTAAGGCGCCAGGCCCTTGAAAAGATTTCTTTTAAAAGTTGTTTTTTTCCTGATCACCACATTTTCGAATTGGATATCGCCCTTCACCGTACAGATATTGAGATTTGGAGATTTCAAAAAATATGGTAACCACCTTAATATTTTCCGCATTCATGAAGTAGCAAATTAATTTTCATCATTTTATGGCCCCTACTTTTATATATTCAACGATTTGTGTGCAAATCAGATACTTAAATTTAAAGAAATAAAAATAAAAATATTTAAATTGGTTTCGGGCAACATATGGAGGCAAATTATTCAGGGACTTTAAAAACATTACAAGAAATTAAAAAAAAAAACAATTTTCATATACACTGTATAAGCGCATGTAAAAGTTTAAAAAATCACTAATTTGTCAGTTACTCCACTTTACAGTGAAAATCAATCACTAAAATGTGTATCAGGGAAAAATCTATTATAGATAATTTTTTTAGCGGGATCCTAATTATTTCCTACATAAAAATATTTGCTACGCAGGTATCTTTCGATCATTTTTGTGTGGGGAAGTTTTTATAAGAGTCACAAGTTTTTATAGGAGCTTCTTTCAAGGGAGATGGGGGTTGAAGTTGTAAATCAGCCATCATCTCCGTGGATAGAAAATAATCGATTTTAGCACTTTTTACTCTCTCTCTCTCTCTCTCTTTCAGAACTTTCCTTTAATTGGAGGTCATGAGCAACTCAGATGGCTATAAGCAGTCGCCTGTCCCTAATTTAGGGCCACTTGTTTCAGGTTAGGTAGAGAGCCAGGCCAATGGCGTAAGAAAACCCCGACATCCATGCCTCACCGGAATACGAACCCAGACCCACGAATTGTCACAACCCATTGCTCACAACACGGCGCCACCGGGAAAGCCTCAGAACGTTCAATTCATATAATGTTTATTTCTTAAGCTTAAAGCAAATACTTCTTTAAGAAATTATTTTGTCTTTGTGACAGTTTCGGGTATGTTCTTTATGGAAGACAGTTTTCAAACAACGATTTTATTTAAATATTAGATTTACACGGTCGAGTCACATTATTGTGACCACCAGCAAATATCCATAGTAACGGCCGTGTGCAGCGCGGACAGCCTCTAGACCGGCTCGGAGTGACTTAGTAAGGTGCTGGAGGTGTTCACAGGTATGTGGAGCCATATTAACTGTAGTGCATCTGACAGCTGCTGGAAGGTGCGTGGTGGTGAGTCTATAGAGCGAACAACACGATCCAGGTGGTCCCACAGATGCTCAACTGGGTTTAAGTCTGGGGAAATAGGGGGCCAGGGAAGTAGTTTGTAGTCTTCATCGTGCTCTTCCAAGCACTATCGGACATCTCTAGCTGTGTGACACGTCGCATTGTCGTGCTGGAGATCCAATCCGCTCCAGGGAAGACAATCAGCATTTACGGGTGTACGTGGTCTGCAAGGATGGATTCATAACGAATTCAGGCCGTTGTGCTTTCCGTGGCTAAACATTCCCCAGACCATAACACTGCCCACACCAGCTTGTGTTCTTTCAGCAATGGTTGAAGTGTTTGTTTTCCGATGTTTCTTGCCTTATACGTCAGCGTCCATCCGTTCGGTGAAACAGAAAACATGACTCATCGGAGAAGGCAATCTTTTGCCAATATATAGAGGTCCAATTCCTGTACTGCCGTGCAAATGTAAGCCTTTACTGCGGATGCACCTTCGTTAGAATATGTGCAGTGACCGTCCATCTGCATCGGAGCCCCACACATAGTAGGGTACGCTGAACTGTCGTCTTCGACATACTTTCGTTAGCCCCCTGGTTCATTCGGCCAGTGAGTTGCTCCACTGTAGCGTGTCGATCGGCCCTCACACACCTTCAAAGCGGACGTTCACCCGTCACATCAATAGCACGTAGTGCTCCGCAATTTCCACTCGCTTATTCGCAAGGGTGCCATTTCTCCAATCACTATACACTTTAACCACAGCAGCACGCGAATAGTTCACAAACTGCGCTGTTTCATAAATACTACTACCCTTGGCCCGAAAGCCGATAATAATCGCTTTTTGCAAATGTGATAAATCGCTCCTTTTATCCATGACAGTAACGAGTGAGATATTTTCAGAATATACTACTGTATGTTGAGGATTTTGGGAAGGGAGTGTCTGACTCCAGGTCTTAAACAACCCTTAAAAATAGGAATCTAGGAGATTTGGACTACAGTGCCCGATAGGAAAGTGACACGGAAGCGATGTAGAAAGAGGGAGGTAGACGCCGTTATTTATTACCGGGGGAGCAGTATCCTGTGCCCGACGGCTTAACGTGCCCATCCGACTCACGGCAGATATTTTGTGGTTCGAGCGTTCGTACCTGCTGGAATCGAATCCGATGTCTTCTCCGTGGCAGTGCCTACAGCACACCTTGTATACCCTCCATGCCAGCTCACAACACGTGCCTTCATTCATTGGCTATGCGTTTTTGACGTTAAAAGTATGAAGTGGTCACAATAATATGACTCGCTTGTGTAGTGTCTAGTGCACACAATGAAATTTGCTCCGGGCCCCGCAATGAAGTTTTTCCCCGGGCCCCGCAAAATCTCCATCCGGCCCTGCTCCAGATAATTATAAAAGCACTTCAGGTATGCCATTCTTTCAAAATTAGTACCAGAAGTTTCATCTCGTCGCTTGTAATGTGAATTTATCTCCAGAAATAAGATGATTGGAAATGCCAGTTATTTTCGTCCACCGACCGCATATGGACAAGACACCTTCACACCTCTTAGATGACAAAAATATTCATTTCTGCTATATTGGTGAAACAATTACAAAGATATCCATTCCTTTTCATATTATGTACACATACGTGAGATGATCAAAAACGGATTGCTGATTTTTCGTAAGGAATAAAACATCAGAATTATGTCACGTGTTGAACGTTTAACAGAAGGTAGGCATGCAGTCTACTTGTACAATTACGTCTGCTCTTGCTCGTGACAGAAGAGTTCCAGCGCTTAACTTTAATAGTACAACAAAACCTTCTTAGAGGATAGCTCCGTTTAGCGGGCAGTTTTGTGATCCCCAGTCCCAAAGTATGTACGAAACATTGGATACTTCCGTTCAGGGAGCAGTTTTGTGATCCCAAGTTTGAAGTACGTACGAAATACTGGATACCTTCGTTTAGGGCGAAATTCTGTGATTCCCACTAAAGAAGTATGTATGAAATGGTGCATACCTCCCTTTAGCAGGCAGTTTTGTGATCTCCAATCCGAAGTACGTACGAAATAGTGGATACCTCCGTTTAGCAGGCAGTTTTGTGAACCCAGTCCTGACGTATGTACGGTTCAATATATTTGCTTCCAAATAACTGACCCTCCGAATAACGTACAGTGATCTTGATCATCAAACAGTTAAAAGCGCGAACGTTTGAAGCAAAATCCGCGAATTTTTGCAGCAAAAATTTTGTTTAGCTTTTTGGATGCAAAAAGGAACTTATATCCTCCAGATCCCCATACAAAAGCTACTACTCAGTGGTTTCAGTATGACCGTTCTTCTCTTAGATTTGGGCAAAGCAGCTTCTTTTAAAAAATAAATGGGGTATTCGTTGTATATCCAGAAGAAGAGCATTTATATGTCATTTTCTAACGAACCATATGTCTAAACAGAAATTCAAAAGGTACCATTACTATCGATGAAGACCTGCGCATCGAAGAGGCATCATCAGCACTCAAGCCAGGACTGGCAGCCAGAAATTCCAGCAGTGACTCAGCACTATGTTGCAGCCGCCAAATCGTCAATAAAATATCCCGGCGGCAACCACATAGGCCAACAGTTCAGGTGAGCAGCTGGCCAACAGGCGGCAGCTCATCAGTTGTCATATGCCAGAACCGGGTCGTCAGTCATCCATCACAGGCAGTGGCTGTCACAAGTGGCCCTTCAGCGGACCTGCAAGCACGTGCCATAAATGATGGCTAGCCTAATGTGGTCCGTTGGTTTCTCGTCACTGGCTGCCGGCAATTACGTGACGTAACTGATGGCTTGCCGAATGTTGTTCGCTAAATTCCCAGTGTTAGCCATAAAAAGAAAACATAATCGCTGTTTCCCAAAGCCACATTTTTCACCTTACCCAACTTCTACACGACGGCACGCTCCTGGAGAAATTTTATCAACAGGTCCTGAAAAACTTCTGTTTGGATCTGGCTGGAAACGAACCAACGAACGTCCTCCTGCGAAGCAAGCGCTCTGCGAACTACACTGATTTGCCACACAAGAACCTTCGCCTGAAGCTGAGCCTCTTTCCAGCGCACTGTGAAACAGGGTTCTCTTTTTCATTTTACTTTATTGCAAGGTATTTTTCATAAATGTCAGTTTCACATAATTCATAAATTAATTTTTTCAAAGTAATGATTGCTTTTATTTACCTTAAGGGAACTTCACTCACTTTCAACGAGTGTACCGACTAAAAGGCGTTTTCCAAAGTTTTGTGCTGTCCTTGTGGTCTTGAAAGGCGATTCTCTAATTAATATATTTACCCGTTTATGTCACATTTAGGTACATTTTCTTTCCTCGGTCCGAATCAACATTTGTTTTAAAGAGGAAAGATATGTTATTTTACTTCTCGTTATTTTTAGCAGCGAATTCCTATAGTCTTCTGTATTCAACCCATGGATGAATACATTATATCCACATAGCGTTGCTTTTCTTCTTGTTTTTTTCCCCCAAATAATTGATACATTTTGTACACCTACACTTCTTATTTTTTTCCCAACATAAAGTTTTTTTTAATGTTTTTCCAGGACTTTTGTTTGAAGCGGCTTAGTGTATGTTAAAACGAAAGAAAGCACAGAAATTATTTCTTGTTATTCATGGGAATGTGTGGATGCATTTCACGGCTGTCTGTATTCTCGATTCTTTGTGTGTCAGTGCAGGAATTTTACAGCACAATGATTTTCAATAAATACACGAGAGTAATTGACTATTTCTTACAGTTCATTAATTAATTATATACATTTTTTTCGACGGTAATCTTTGTCGACGTGGCATTTCATTAGAAAGATAATTCACCTCTCTACATATGGCTTTTTTTAACATCCACTAAAATAACACGATGGCGATAGCATGGTCTTTAACTAACTGGTACCACTAGGGGAAAAGCACGTGTTTCTCCTGCGCATGCGCAGTCCCGATACTTCTACTTCGTGTTGGGATTGCATCGGTTGCTAGCTACGGACTACTAGTGGCACTTGCTTGGTGGCCCGCAATTCACGGCGATGCTGCAGGGCCATCAATGGGTACCAACTGATGGCGCTGCCACCAACGGATCGCTACTGTACCGTGTGCGGCAGATTTGAGCGAGCAGTGACCTATCACATACAGATGGTGGCCAGCAGTTTCCCAAGACTTGTGTTTTTGCTGAGCAGATATGAAAAAAACAGCGCTGGCTCCACGACAGAAGAAAATGGTTTACACCAGTGCGCATTAGCTTATTAATTCCACAGATGAATTAAAAATGAATTTTCCTACGGTATTTTAAAATTCAAAGATTGCGACTGAGAACAACAGTACAGTCGGATATATTTTTTCGCAGCGGCGGCAAGATGTCGGAGAACAATATACTTTATCATGGCATAAAATGTATTGTGCTACTGTAAAAGAAGACGTGCTGACTTCATTAGGAAACTTTGCTGAACAAGTTTTTTTTCGATTGAACATTCATTTAAAAAAAACACACTTACATATCCACATCACTGGCGTGCAAAAATTAAGGATGACACGGTTTTTCGAATGTAACGTCGTGTTGCAGAAGTGCTCCAGATCGACTCAAATCATACCATAAGATCCCCAAGATGTAAGAATATGAGACAAATGAGCAAAACCGTCCAAAAAGAAATCCAAAGGATACAAAGGCACTTTATTAAAAAGGTAGCTTCGAGCACAACTGGACGGAAGACAGAAACGTCCATGTGACAGGCGGCTGCCAAGAAAAATGCAGTCTTTAGTAGGGCATATGATCACCCCTGACTGCGTTGCACGATTTACAACGTCTGTCCATGTTGAGGACGAGGTTGTCAAGGAGCTGTTAAAGCATCGTGGCCCATTCCTCTTGTAGAGACAAGCGCAGCTGCGGAATCGTTGCTGGCGGCTGGTGACGTGCTGCCAAGCGTCTCCCGAGAAGGTCCCACACGTGTTCGATTGGATTTAGGTCCGGGGACCTTGCGAGCCAATCCATGCTTTGAATATCTTTACTCTCTAACAACTCTGCGACAGCCAATGTACGATGAGGTGTAGTGTTGTCGTCCATGAAGAGGAACTCAGGACCCGCAGCCCCTCTAAACAGACGCACGTGAGGCAGAAGAACCTCGGTACAACAGCGGACACCAGTAACTGAACCTCCTTGGAAGATGTGGTGGTCAGTACGGCTATTAAGCATGATACCGCCCCAAACGAGAAATCTGCCACCTCCAAACCGGTCCCTTTCGGTGATGTTGGAGGTGTGATTGCATGTTCCCTGCTCTCTCCAGATGTGTATACGTCCAGAATCACTCGTCAGACTAAATCGGCTCTCATCCGTAGAGAGATCTCGATCCCATTGCTGATGTGTCCAGTTCTTGTGTCGATGGCACCACAGAAATCGCCGTCTCCGATGAGCAGGCGTTAATGGCACACACCGTACTGGTCGTCGTGCAAATAAACCACCTTTGTGCAGCCTCCTGGCCACGGTAAAACGCGATAACGGACGTCCAGTTGTCTATTGCATGTGCCTTGTGATTTCTCCTGCTGTCTGCAGTCTGTCTCTTCTTGCCTGTAGGACAATATACCGGTCGTCCGCCGCCGTGGTTGCTCGCGGACGACCACTGCTAAACTCTCGGACAGTTGTTCCTGTTGCTTGAAATGGTCTCCAAGCTCGTGAAACGATGCTGTGAGAGATCCCGAACTCCTCGGCCACACTAGTCACACTTCGACCTTCTTCCCAATGACGCGACCTCGGGTAAAGTCATCCAGATGTCGTCTACTGGATTGCCTGTTGGCCATATCACACGGTGGCAGCAACTCGACGTCGTTCAACCCGATGTACACCGTGCTATCGCTTTCACCGAATTGCTCAGCGTACACCGCCCGTGTGCTTTATACCCTTCCGACGCCCCCCCCTTACGTCATGCTGCATATATGCGCATGCCCTACCGTACCGGACCCTAGTCTATCTCCTGAGTGGTCTTTCGTTCCGTTCTGCCTGCTCGTTCCTTTGTTATGTTAATTTCTCCTCTTCGTCCTTAATTTTTGCACACCAGTGTAGTTTCTCCGTGTAAACTAAATGTACACATAAACGGCGTTAAATTATAGATTTTGATACCTCCGGGTTAGTACGAATTACGCAGGAATTGTGGCCATAAACGCAATAATTATAACTTGAAAGAACTTATATCTCATTCTTTGCCCTACTTCCATTTCCTTATTTATTTTTACTCACTTTTTTACAGGAAGATTAATTTTTTTTTTTTTGCACCTAATGAGACACAAAACAATGCTGGTCTTCAAACGGGAACCAGCCCTCTAGACTGTTTAATGGGTCTCAGGAGTAGGAGGCAATGAAAAAGATATTTCGATTTCTAGGTAGTTCATGGTAAAAAATGAAGAACGATACTCAATTTTTAACAATATAAGCTTCATAAAAAAAACCACCCGAATGTTTGAGATTTCCAATCACGGACATATGTAATTTGAAAAGGAAGAATACTTATGTGGCAAATGTAATGTTTTGCCACCACACTCATTTGCGTGCATGGGCAACTGCACCCTCAGTCTCCGCGATTCTGTTTCCGCTGTTAGAGTTGATAAAATTGAATGAGTTAATGAGAAAAAATAATGATAAAAAAATAGATAAAGCACTTTTTTCTGTTGTTCTTTCAATATAACTTGAAAATTCGTATTCGTTGAGTAAGCGACTGACTGAGTGACGGAGACCTGGGCTTATAGACTGGGTAAGTCAACCTGCAATTAATCCGACGCCCATACGCAAACCTGTCGAGAAACTGCCATAAATCTGTGCAGCAGGCAAATTAGCGATGACTGAGGGTGGTACAAAATTTAAGAAAAAAGGATTCTGTCTTATGCGGCTTTCAATGGAAATATGAAGACTGTCCACTTCTGTAACAAACATTGGCAATGCTGAGCGCCTAGACTAGAGGTTAGCAACTGTTTCACTCCGAATTATTTTCTAATGAAAACAGTGGTAAAAGTAAGAGGCGCTAATATTTAAATTAGTCTCTGTGGAATTTTTTAGGGTTATATACGTTGTCGATAGATTAAGAAATTGTCCGTGAACTAGATTTCAAAACATTTGTTGGTAATTTTACGAATGAGAGTATGTAAAATAAAATTTTAATTTAAGTGGGACCAGTTAAGTAAATCGATGTAGTTCCCATTAGTTTCTTCCAATTTAGATCTCATTTTATTTTCTGGATTTTGAAATTATTGAATAAATACTGTGATGCCACGCAAATGAATTACCTACACTTTGGGTGATTGCCTAAAGCGCCAAGCAGCCGAGCACTGGTCCTGGATGGTAGAATTTGAACTAGAAAATGCATAAAAGCATGTGACTACCCATATTAAAAAGCTTATATTGTTTACTTTATACTCATGTCGAAAAATATCTGTACATTGATTTAGGCGGGCTTTTTTATTTTTTTTTTGATTGGAGTTTTAACGATCACCATGAGCAACTCAATGGGCTATATGCAGTCGCCCGTCCCTAATTTAAGGTCACTGGTTCCAGGGAAGGGAGAGAGTTAATGCCGTAAGAAAAACACAACATCCATGAGTAGTATAAAAAGACCGATCCGAGGGCAAGGATGCATCGTTCTAGGAGAAAGATGGGGGACGTGACCTGACGCCGAAGGATGGGGATGTGGCACGGGCAGAAGGAGCAGGGGGCGTGGCTTGCGACAGAAAGGGCAGGGGCCGTGGCAGGTTGCTCTAGTGTGTTGGGTCGATGCTCATGTGCTACCCCTAGCGGTGCTTCTTGGAACTTTATTATTACCTTGGACCTTTGTTTTTGAGGGATGGCAGCGACCGAGTGGGGGAGAGGGCGTGACAGGTGTCAGCTAGTGTGTTGGGTCGATGCTGATGTGCTGCCCCTAGCGGTGCTTCTTGGAACTTTATTATTACCTTGGACCTTTGTTTTTGAGGGATGGCAACGACCGAGTGGGGGAGAGGGCGTGACAGGTGTCGCTGGTGTGTTTGGTCGATGTTGATGTGCTGCCCCTAGCGGTGCTTCTTGGAACTTTCGATGGATTTTGAGGGTTGGCAAAGACCGAGTGGGGGAAAAGAGATATGTACGCGATGTGCTGCCCCTAGCGGTGCTTTTTGGAACTTTATGTTTTTCTCGGGAGATTTATTAGACTATGACAAATTTTTGGGAAGTCTCTCCAATATGTTTTGTTTCCTCGAATTTGTTTTATTCAACTTATATTTTTTAGAACTTCCGTGAGGTGTTAAGAATTTTTATAGACGTTGCATTATTTATTTTTTTGTTTTCTCAGGTCATTTATTGGACTTTGACGAATTTTTGAAGGCCGTTTTTTCAATCGAAGCATTTCCTCGAATTTGCTTTATTAAACTTATATTTTCAGAACTTCCGTGAGGTGTTAGGAATTTTTATAGACGTTGCATTATTTTTTTATTTTTTCGGGAGATTTATTGGACTTTGACAAATTTTTGAAGGAAGTTTTTTTGTCGTTTACAATATTTTTTTTACTGGTGTTTTTTTTTCTTATTTTTTTCGTGTCCTATTTATTATCTCTAATTTATTTTATTAAACTTATATTTTTAGAACTTCGTGAGGTGTTAGGAATTTTTATAGACGTTGCATTATTTTTTAAATTCTTATATTTTTCCTCCTTCCAATTTTAATTTAGACGAGGAAAGGCTTTGTTTGAAAAGATTTCGTTCCTGTTGATACATGTTCCGCCTTTTTTTTGTCCGCCATTTTGTGAGCCATGTGTTTTAGGATGACTCACAATTTTCTCTTTGTCTCATACCATTTTGTATGACACATGTTTTGGAACCAGTCACTATGATGGGTGCTCAATGATGAGTGCTTGCAGGCAAAACCATGACGTCAGCCAACGCCATTTTCTCCTCCGCGGGGTCGGCGGTTGACGTCATTTGAGATTCTGTTAGACACATTAAGCTCCAAGACTGATTTTTTTTCAACAACTTGATCATTTTACAATGAATTTATTCTTTTTTTTTCCTCATAATTTCCCATTTTATATCCATAATTTTTCAACGTAACTATTTTTTTTTATTTTCTTTGAGGAGACTTAACGTATTTTCAACGGACGTTCCAAAATAAAGACGTTTTCCAAAGTTTTCTGCTGCAGACATAATCTTAAAACACGATTGTTTATTAATGTATTTACGTGTTCATAGCATTTTCTGTTACATTTTTAACGTTGTATCTTTTTCCACCGTACAAAGCCCCAATTTATTTTTCCATAGTTAAAATGCTTTTTTTATTTTTTCGTATTTTTTTCTTCACGATTAATCAGTGAAACGTACCTTTTAATGCATTATCTTATTATTTTTTCTTAATGCCTGCGTAGTCGTTAAACTTCTTGATGTACCAAAATTATTTTATTTTCTAACTTTTTAAACTAACAACTACTTTTTTCGAGACTTCATTTTTTCTGAATCAAACAAGCAAGCGTTTCTTCATTATTATTTCTGTTTCCTATACAAACAACTTTTCTTACTTGCTTTTAATGTATGACTTAATGTGGTTTTCTATATAGCTGTTTCATGTTTGTGCAAGAAATATATAGATCTATAGCAGCTAGCTATACATAACATTCGTTCGTAACAGTATTTTTTTCCAGATTTAAACCAACACACGCTTCTTAACAACTTGATATCTGTTTTCTGGGGAACTTTTCTTTTTCCTTCATTCAATTTTATTCCAGATCATGAGACGACGAAATGCTTCTTTAGAAACGATTTTGTTCCTGTTCGCAGTAATTATTGGACATTGACAAATTTTTTGTGAAATGACTTGATGCTAATTCTGAGTCTTGTCTTTGCAATATTATTTTCTCGTAATTTTTTTGTGTGTTCAAAAACTCTACAGGTCTTTCACAGTTAACATTCTGCTGTAACAATATTTTCATACTTTATTTCGCATATCATTATAGCTTCCCAATTTTCGCTATTTTACTTTTTTTTTTTTTTTTTTTTTTTTTTTTTTTTATTGTAGGTTTTACGATCACCGTGAGCAACTCAATGGGCTATAAGCAGTCGCCCGTCCCTAATTTAGGGTCACTGGTTCCAGGGAAGGAGAGAGCCAGTGTCGTAAGAAAAACACAACATCCATGCCTGACCGGGATTCGAACCCGGACCCCTTTCGGACGAATGATCAGAGGCCATCGCTTAGACCACTGCGCCACCGCGGCGGCCTATTTTACTTCATCTGTTTTTTGAAATTTCGTAAAACTTTTCAGTATGTCAGTAATTTATTTCTTACTTGGCCAAATTTATGACTCCTTTTATTTAGACAATTTTTTTTTCATTTCATTTCAGCAAAACGATTATTTTAGATGTAGCAAATCATCAGGTTTTTGTTTTCTTATATATCATATTTTCCAACTTGCTTTAAAATATTCCTCAAAGCTTGCATACATGTCAAATATGCATTTTTTTTAATCCTTTCCTTGTTTGCTATACTCTTTCGTGGACTGTCCCCACAGGAAAGCATTAACTGTCAAGACATGCAATCTAAAACCTTTTCTCTTACGATAAAATTTGTATTCTTTGGGACATATGTTGTGTCTCGTCCGAAAAAACATTCATTCTGGAGGCAAAGCGAGTAATTCTGTTCTTCCACTATACATTATTTTTTAACGTTTTACTAACTCACCACCTCCATAGCGAAAATAAAGAAATACTTACTTCTTTTCCCTACATCATCGACTCAATCTATTTCTTTTCGAAATGCAGATCATGACATTTCAACTAAAATTTCATACTTTCACCAATAATCGTATTCTTAAACGAGTTATTTTTTTACTTTATTTCATGTATAACTAAATTTTTTTTGTTGACTCACCTCATTAAAGTCAATAAGAACTCCCCTAAATATCATTCCTTTAGCTCATTTAGTTCGCTTTAAATTGAGATGTTTCAAAACTTCGCGTATATTTCATTCACTTAATGTCCGGTTCTCCCGTGTTTGTCCCTTTATTTTTAACTTCTGTGCCTGCTGCATTTTTTCTTTAGACGTTTAGTTTCATTGACCTTTTTTTCGTTTTAATTAGGATTTCATTATCATATTTTTTTATTCATTGTCTCAGCAGAAAAAGCTTTCATTCTGGAGACATAGCGACTATGTCCGTACTTTCTCTAAACATTTTTATTTAACGTTTTAATAATTCGTCAGAAAAGCAGGTTTCCAAACTCCCATAGTGAAACCATCGTATTCTCCTTATTTTACTTATTATATTTTTCCTTCTATTCAGTGTTGTGTGATTCTTCAAACTTTGGTTTATTTTTATTAAACTTCTTTTTTTTTCTTAGTTTTTTCTGATTCAAACTATCAATCCTTTCCTATCGATTTAATTACTGTTATTTTCCCATTCGGCTTTACTTTTGAACAGAAATGTATCTAAAATGTTCAGATGTATTTTTAGTCTATAAGGCCGATTCTTCCCTGTTTCAAATAAAGTCATGCAGGATTTTAGTGTAAATGCCCCTAAATCTTTAAAACTTACTTTTCATAGTTAGATACTAATTCCTCGAGGTTTACATTAAAACATGAAAAAAGAGTGTTTTTACGCTCCCTCCAGTGTGTGAGCTTTCCCCAAGAAATTAACTTTGAATTCCTCCCTGTTTCTGTCGGAAACTGACTATCTCCTGCGACTGTTTTCACGCGTCTACTGCTCACAGAAAAACGTCATATGGCATGAAATCACTTTGCTTGGGAGATTAAACTAAATTCTGGTTTTTAACTTCGAATGCAAACTCAAGCTCGCAAAAGCATAGTTTTCAGAGCGAATTTAAACTGTCTTAAATGTAGGAAAAAAAAGATACTCTTACGAACGAATGTTATGTATAGCTAGCTGCTATAGATCTGTATATTTCTTGCACAAACATGAAACAGCTATATAGAAAACCATATTAAGTCATACATTAAAAGCAAGTAAGAAAAGTTGTTTGTACAGGAAACAGAAATAATAATGAAGAAACGTTTGCTTGTTTGAATCAGAAAAAGTATAGCCTCGAAAAAAGTAGTTGTTAGTTTGAAAAGTTGGAAAATAAAATAATTTTGGTACATCAAAAAGTTTAACGAGTACGCAAGCATTTAGAAAAAAATTAAGATAATGCATTAATGGGTACATTTCACTAATTAATCATGAAGAAATAAAAAAACGAAAAAAAAGCATTTTAACTATGCATAAAAAATTGGGGCTTTGTTCGGTGGAAAAAGATACAATGTTAAAAAATGTAACAGAAAATGCTATGAACACGTAAATACATTAATAAACAATTGTGTTTTAAGATTATGTCTGCAGCAGAAAACTTTGGAAAACGTCTTTATGTTGGAACGTCCGTTGAAAATGCGTGAAGTCTCCTCAAAGAAAATAAAAAAATCGTTACGTTGAAAAATTATGGATATAAAATGGGAAATTATGAGGAAAAAAGAAGGAATAAATTCGTTGTAAAATGATCAAGTTGTTGAAAAAAATCAGTCTTGGAGCTTAATGTGTCTACTAGAATCTCAAATGACGTCAACCGCCAACCCCGCGGAGGAGAAAATGGCGTTGGCTGACGTCATGGTTTTGCCTGCAAGCACTCATCATTGAGCACCCATCATAGTGACTCGTTCCAAAACAAGTGTCATACAAAATGGTATGAGACAAAGAGAAATTTGGAATCACCCCAAAACCCATGGCTCACAAAATGGCGGACAAAAGATAGCGGAACATGAATCAACAGGAACGAAATCTTTCAAACAAAGCCTTTCCTCGTCTAAATTTAAATTGCAGGGAGGACAAATATAAGAATTAAAAAATAATGCAACTTCTATTAAAATTCCTAATACCTCACGAAGTTCTAAAAATATAAGTTTAATAAAATAAATTAGAGAGAATAAATAGGACACAAAAAAAATAAAAAATTAAAATACGACAAAAAAAAATATTGGAAACGACAAAAAAACTTCCTTCAAAAATTTGTCAAAGTCCAATAAATCTCCCGAGAAAATAAAAAAAATAAATAATGCAACGTCTATAAAAATTCCTAACACCTCACGGAAGTTCTAAAAAATATAAGTTGAATAAAACAAATTCGAGGAAACAAAACATATTGCAAAGACTTCCCAAAAATTTGTCAAAGTCCAATAAATCTCCTGAGAAAAACATAAAGTTCCAAGAAGCACCGCTAGGGGCAGCACATCAGCATCGACCCTACGCACTGGCGCTACCTGCCACGCCCTTTCCCCCACTCGGTCGTTGCCATCTCTCAAAAACAAAGTTCCAACGTAATAATGAAGTTCCAAGAAGAACCGCTAGGGGCATCACATCAGTATCGACCCTACACACTAGCGTCACCTGCCACATCCTTCTGTCACCAGCCACGCCCCCTGCTCCTTCTGCCCATGCCACACCCCCTATCCTTCTCCTAGAAGGATGCATCCTTGCCCTCGGATCGGTCTTTTTTACGCTTTCTAACCGTAGGTTGAAGAAGCGTATATGCTCCAGCTTTGTCCGTCCGTCCGTCCGTCTGTCCGCACGATAACTCACGTGAAAACGGTTCGATTCCGACGAAATTTTAGTATGTGGTAAGGGACCACCTCGGGACGAACCCTATTGAAAATGGGCGAAAAAGAGTTAAAGGTCAGGACATAGGAGCGGGATCCATTCCATTGCTCTTATGCCTCATAACTTGCGTAAAAATGGTTCGATTTCGATGGAATTTTAGTATGTGGTAGGGAACCACCTTGGGACGATCTCTATTGAAAATAAATGAAATGGGGTTAAAGGTCAGGACATAGGAGCGGGATCCATTCCATTGCCTTTATGCATCATAACTTGCGTAAACATGGTTCGATTTCAATGAAATTTTAGTATGTGGTAAGGAACCACCTGGGAACAAACCGTTTTGAAAATGGGTGGAATGGGGTCAAAGGTCAGGACATAAAAGCGGGATCCATTTCATTGCCTTTGTGCGTCATAACATGTGTAAATATGGTTCGATTTCGATGAAATTTTAGTATGTGGTAGAGAACCACCTGGGCACGAACACTATTGGAAATGGGGTCAAAGGTCAAGACACTGGAGTGGGATCCATTTAATTGCTCTTGTGCATCATAACTTACCTAAAAATGTTTCAATTGTGACAAAACGTTATCATGTTGTTCCGGAGGTATAGTGAACCGGTTGTGTTGAATATCAACGAAATGGCGTCAAAGGTCATTGCACAAAAGCAAGATTAATTAAACAGCCATTATTCTCATAACTTCCGTAAAACTGCTTCTATTGCGACAAAACTTTAGTATGTTATTCTTGAGGTATACTGAACCGGTTCTGTTGAATATCATCGAAATGGGGTCAAAGGTCAGGACACAGAAGCGAGATTTATTCCACAGCCATTCTCCTCATAACTTGAGTAATAATTTCTGGTATGTTGGAAAGCGTATCATAATCAATGCATTGCATGATTTTACTAACTTGTTATACTACTTCCATGCCTCACCGGGATTCGAACCTGGACCCCTTTCGGACGAATAATCAGAGGCCATCGCTTAGACCACTGCACCACCGGGGCGGCGTTAGTCGGGTTTGGAAACCTGTGCATGTGCATTCAAGCTGTTAGATACAAAGTATTTTGTTGTTTAAAATCTCTTCGAAGAGCGGGACTAATCTCAAAAGTTGGAGAGTAGGGCTTGGCGGTTGCTAGAATAAGTTTGCCGGGACAGGAACAGTTATGAAATCATATTTTGTTCCTTAAAGTGTTGCCGTAATAATTTTAAGATATGTGTGCAATATTTTGCTCTATTCACACAATTAAAGAGCATAAGGAACGGAACTGCAAGGTAAAGGTAATTAAAAACGTTTATGGAAATATCTATTTTCCTACGAAACATTTTTAATGTTAAGTCTCCTTTCAGTCAAACTGGGTAAGATTAAACTTGTAAGATATTAAAGGTAATGTCTGAGTGCACCTGACCCTCCTCCCTGACTGAGAGCACCTGAATCTCCACCCTGCATGAGTGCACCTGACCCTCCACCCGGGAATTTCAGTAGGTGGCGTTTTTAAACCTTACAATCCACTGAAATTATATTTCACACTACTGAAATTTGAGAGCATCTATTTTAAAAATATTTAGCCACGGATAAATTCTAGTGCACCCTACGCCACTAGTGGTTGTAGGTGGTGGGTCTCTCTCTGCATTTCGTACTACGCTGCTGCATACATGTCCATATTACCTACTCATACTGATTGATTTCAGATCTCAGAAATTCTTTGATTGATTTCAGATCTCAGGGACAGCCGAAGAAAATCTTGATATTTACGTCCCATCTCAGTTTCAGCTGGGTTTAAAATGTAGAGCTTAAAATACCCGGCAAATGTTTTTATCGTATTTCTTGATATAAAAAGGATAAGATACCTGGCAATATTTTCAAATTTAAGATGAAATGGATTGCATATGCGTGGGCGGTACGGAAGGGGGGGGGGATCTCGTCCCACAACGCCACGGGGGTCTCAGAGGTGCTTATAGCATCCCTGGGTTTAAGACCTTAGTAGGCTCCATGATTAAGACATCTCAGTGGGCCCTTAATAATGTATGACGAAAATTCGTCAAAAACCGTCAAAACACGCAATGCTTGTGATGAAACGGAATGCATTCTTTAAACTAATAAAGTACCTGCAGTTTTCATAAAAAGTCTCTATTTTCCACTTTTCTCACAAGAACATGATTTAAAAGCTCAAGATTCCTAGATTTTGTCTTGGAATTTAATAATTTGGCATTTTATGCTTTTCTTGGTGCAACCTTTTCGTTATGCAATGCGAATTCACAGTGGATTTCGTCCATTAACGGTTCCAAGTGCAAACACGGAGGTGTGGGTGGATAGTAATGAAAAAGCTGAAACTATCACGCCGAGTATGCTGTACACAGCTACACGAAACCTTTGCCCTTAGTGACTCACTGTTTTGAAATTTGGTCTAGCTAGTTGTTGTGATCGACTGGAAATTACACGAGAAAAAAACTAGTTTACACTTTTCTCTACATCAATATGTATGACGTATTATTATTTGCGATGTAGCGGCATGACTTCAGGGTTCAAGGTAATTGTGGGCACCTACGTAACTACAGCTCCGTTAGACCTCTCCCCCTCCCCCACCTCTTAATTCGGTCCTGGCATTGCGCCTGGTTCATGGACCCCGCGGGAAAGTTGAAATTCATGAGAAAGGTTGTTTATGATATGGCACACCATGAATGTTACGCAAATTTCGGGGTGGTTTTACAGCAGGGTCGGTTTGTTAAACCACTGGCGCACTAGGCAGCCGCCTAGTGCGCCAAGATTTAGAATTCAGTGGCGTCGAAACAGTTTTTTGACAGCGGATCAAGATGTTGGATAGCAAAATATTTTTTCATGGCATAAAATTTATCGTACTACTGTAAAAGAAGACGTGCTGACTTCAATAGACAAATTTGCTGACCAAAATATTTTTTTCCAATTAAACATTCATCTGAAAAAAACATTTTCGTATACATACAGTTTCAATGCAAACTAACTGTATACATAAACGGCGTTAAATTATAGATTTTGACATTTCCGGATTGGTACGAATTCAACAAGAATTGTGGCCGTAGACGATATAATTAAACATTGAAGGAACGTATATCTCATTAATCACCCTACTTCCATTTCCCTATTTATTTTTTCTCATTGTTTTTAGAGGAAGACTACTTTTTTACGTCTAATGAGACACAAATTGTTGCTGGTCTTCAAACGGGAACCAGCCCTCTGTAAATGGTGGCTGGTTCCCGTTTCCAGAGGGCTGGAAAAGGCTTTTCCAGAGGCTGGTTGTTTCCCTTTTCCTGACGCGATTTCTTGGCGTCTCAGGAGTAGTTGGAAATAAAAAAAATATTCCGATTTCTAGGTAGTTCGTGTTGAAAAATGAAGAACAATACTCATTTTTTATCAAAATTAACTTAAAAAAACCCCGAATGTTTGAGATTTGCAATCACGAACATATGCAATTTGAAAAGGCAGAAAACTGAAGAGTAAAATGCGATGTTTTGCCCCCACACTCATTTACGTACGGTGCAACTGCCCGCCCCCTGCCCTCGCAGTTCCGACACCCTTGACTGAGAAATTGGGCTTTCGATAAGAAGAGGTTTGGCAGCGGAACGTTCTTAATTGTAAGACAACTAGGAAATACACCGTAGAATGTATGATCGGGACCGGAAGCAACAAGAGACGATCTGCTTTACTCCCCCAATAGACAGAAGACAGTAAACTTCCAGCAACAAGAGACGATCTGCTCTACTCCCAACTTTGACAGAAGACAGTAAACTTCCACCCATTTCGGACCAATGTTCAGAAGCCAGCTCTTAGACTACTCACTATACCACAGGGCCGGTGCAGTGGGCAGTGAACAGATGACAACTGGAGAGCAAGAGCGTTGGATTCAATTCATAAAGTACTGCAGACATTACAAAGAAACAATGCTCAAGAACATTCTAAATCAACTTAAATAGTATAACTACACTAGTGATGCGAAATTTCTTGGTGTAGAATAGAAATCAAAGTTTGCAAGCTTTCGCACATCAACCACATGGATTTTTCAAGGAAGGTAGACAGCAGTTTATTGTCTACCTTCCTTGAAAAAGCCATCTGGTGATATGCGGAAGCTCAGAAACTGCTGTCTACCTTCCTTGAAATAGCCATCTGGTTGATGTGCGAAATCTTGGAAACTGACTTATATTCTACACGAAGAAATTTCAGATCACTACTATAGTTGCACTGTTTAAGTACAGTTGGTGTATAGTTCTTTGTTATTTAATTATTTCTAGTTTAAAGTTTAATTCTTTGCCAATCTATTCCCCTTCAATTAATGACTTTTGTATACATAGACAATACCAGAATTAATTGAGTTGGTAACGTATTTACAGGCAGAATTTGTGTGCGGGGATGTTTACCTATTTCTAAAGCGGGGAGCATCAGCCAGCAGCTAGACAGGGAAACGATAGGGCATTCGAGAATCTTTATATCTCTTATAGTAGGTTTGGAGATTTTTCAAAGACTAATCCAGCAGTATGAATGCGGTATAATATATGCAGAGTAAAGTAACGTACTGAGTCAGCTCGAATAGCAATGTTGTTTATTCATATGGTATCGTCATCAGTGTGGACAAACATGACTGATGATGATTTTTTCCTTGGCGGTATAACGACAACCGTGAACAACTCAATGGGCTATGACAGCCCCGGTGGCGCAGTGGTCTAACCTCTGATCACTCGTCCGAGATGGGTCCAGGTTCAAATCCCGGTGAGGCATGGATGTTGTGTTTGTCTTATGGCACTGGCTCTCTCCCTTCCCTGGAACTAGTGACACTAAATTAGGGACTGGCGACTGCTTCTAGCCCATTGGGTTGCTCACGGTGGTAGTTAAACTTCCAATGAAAAAATTGGGCTATTAGCAGTCGTCCGTCTCTTATTTAGGGCCACTGGTTCCAAAAGAGCCAGTGCCGTAAGGCTAACACACCATCTATGCCTCCCTAAAATTCAAACTTGGATCCATCTCCGACGAATGGTCAGCAGCTAGCGCTTACACCACTGCAATCCCGGGGCGGGCTGGTTTTTCGATGTGGTCGTGATTAGATTAATCTTGCCTATTGGCTAATTTTGAGTATCTGAACGTCTTGGATTAGGCCAACGGAAAGCAAAAGGCTAAATTAGCTTCTTACAAGAAAATCAAGAGTGCAAAAAGGCATCAAGATAATTTCGTATTCGATATTTGCTTCCAGATTGTTGTTGTGCAGGACGACATCACCATGAAACAGGGTGCTATGGGTAGTAATAAGTTCTATGCATCATTAGCCTTTACTATGAGTATGTTCTATGCATACTTAGTCTTTCATACAGCATAAAGTTATTTACTGACCTAAAATGCAACCGTTTGGTTGACCTGTGTTACATGCTGACTTGTAAAATTCCTGAACTCAAATACGTATGTAATGCATATGTATTCTCGAAACAGTATTTTTTTGAAGATAGTTCTCACATTATTATTGTTTTGCGTTGATAAAACACATCTCAAAAATAAATCTGGAATTTGTTTAGCAAATGCAAAGCATTTACCTTAGATTAAACAGAAATATTTACTCAAAATGTTTACAAGCCCAACAAAATACGGAATACGAAAGCAAACTGGGGTAAGAATAAGCTTCTCAGTGTAGTGCACTATACACTCTACTTATACGTAAAATAAATGTGCAACATGTAATAAAAGAAACAATGCATAGGCCTATATTTTACCTTCTTTGGGGAAGTACTAAGTTTGCAACTTACTTATCCAAATATGCAATCCGTTATCTATTTCTCACATTTTGTTAGAAATTTGATATCAAAAGAACACCACCAGGTTTTTACTGCTTTCATTTCGTAGTGCCTTGACATTAAATATCTTTTTCGATGAAATGGGAAGAATGTATTCTGGAATGCACATTGGAAGGGAAATCATCAAGTTCCACTTTACGCAACCTTTCCTTTAACAATTCCGTCCTTTTTGAAGAGAAACTTATGGAAAGTTATTCTTCGTCTATATATTTTAGGTGGCATGATTTGTTTGCCCAACCACAAGCCGAGCAAAGTTAGGAATATCATTATTAAGTATGAAAAATTCGCGACGCCAATTTTTTAAGCCTATGTAGAGTAACTTCTTGTAAAGCAATAGTAAAATGCATGTAAACAAACAATTGTTGTCCGCAACCACCAAACTTCCTTCCCATGGTGCAATGCGAGATGAATAGGGTCAATAACTATTGTTGTCAGCACCACCGAACTTCCTTCCCACGGTGCAATGCGAGGTGAATAGGGTTCAGTTTTAATACTTAAAAATCTATGCATTTATAGAGAGCATGGAACATTACATCGAAATTATGGGATACTGGCCGACCAATAAGATACTTATGCTTCTGAGATGCGTATGAGAATTATTATTTCTATATAATTCATGATTCAACGATTGGTGATGTCTATATAGGAACAGATGGCTTGTTTTTGAATATATCCCAGAAATGCAGGTACTTTATCTTCGAAGGCGGATGATAAGATCTGTATTTACAATAAAATAGCAGAGTGGACGCTTTTGCCGCTTTTGAAACGCTCTTATCTCGAAGTGGACAAATCCTGGCATTAAGACTTGCATTAATATCTTAATCTAACTTTAAGACATCCACTTTTTTTTTTTTTTTTTTTGCTGAAGGATTTGCTCACTGTCGATAAAACACGGAGACCAGATGTTCTATTTTGTTTTGTCTGCCATGCAGAAGAGTGGGCGCACAGCGAACCAAGAACACATGCGTGTGTTTTGCCATTTGCTAATAAGGAAAATTTTCTGGTAAATCAATCATGTCTTGTTTAGCCAGCGAATAAAAAAGTTTGTAAACATAGATTTATGTGCGCGTTTCTACCATAAGCCAAAAAAAATGAAACAATAATTTTATCAAACTGGGAGTTCCTATATTATAGGGCCAATGTGAACCAATCCCACCTCTGGAACCCAAATGCACGGGGGCCTGGTATGTCCAATTCCACTTCCGGAATAATCGTAACCTAAAATGTTACGATTATTCCGAAACTAAATTTAATATGGGCACCTTTTTCTAGACCACTCCATCCGTTACACCAAATAATAGGCAACAGAACGGTCAAACCTTAGAGCAATGAATAAACGCACCCAGTCTGTCTGCTACTTGCTGGGACTCTACAACAGCACAAATTTAATAACTCTTACGACACATTTGTCAGAATAACTCTCCTACCAGGTATGCGAGTTCCGTTTACTGGATGATTGGCATCATGGTCAATGCCTATTGAAAAATTCATTACTAAATTACCAATATTTATAGAGGGTCAATGCACTCTACTGAATTATATGGGTCATCAGGTGTAACGATGACACCAAAATATGAGATTCATCATCATCATCATTGTCAACCATTATCAATCCACTGCTGGACGAAGTTCTCTCCAAGCTTCTTCCACAACGGTCTGTCTTGTGCCAGTCTCCTCCATGTTACTCTCGCATACTTTCGAATTTCATCCGCCCATCGCCCATGTGGTCTGCTTCTGGGTCATTTCCTGTCTCTTGGAATCTAATCTAAAATTTCGGCGGTCCATCGATGGTCTGCCCTACTGGCAGTATGTCCAGCCCATTGGCATTTCAGGGATTTTACTCTGATCATGATGTCTTCCACTCTTGTCATTTTTTCTGATCAAAGATTTCCTCTTCTAATCTCTGCTGGTTACACCAAGCATGCACCTCTCCATGCCTTCTTTGAGTTGACTGCAGAATTTAGATGTCTTTTTTAGTTAAGGTCAACGTCTCTGCACCATACGTAAGCAATGTAAGGATGCATTGATCAAACACTTAATTTTAAGACATAATAGCATATTGCTCTTGAAAATTATGCTGTTTCTTCCAAAAGCTCTCCAGGCAAGTTTATATGCCGATTAATTTCTTCATCAATGTGACCCACACTTGACATCTGCTGTCCAAGATAAATGTACGTATCTGTTATCTCCAGCTTTTCTCCATCAATCGATAAATCTTCATTTCTTGTAAAAGCATTGTACATCACTTTTGTCTTCTTAAAGTTAATTTTTAATCCCGCTTCTTTTGCTCTTGTCAGAAAGGTCCTGGATCATACTCTGCAGCTCTGATGGGGTAGGTGCAAAAATCATTTCGTCATCAGCAAATCGAAGGTGAGTTAGATAATTTCCATTAATGTTTATCCCTTTGTTTTCCCAGTTCAGTGATTGAAAGACATTTTCCAATGTGGCATTAAAGAGCTTCGGAGATATGGTGTCACCTTGTCTCACTCCCTTTCCAATTTTTATGTGTGTTGTATTTTCAAACAGCCGAATCTTTGCACTTGCATTTTCATTGATGTTATTAATAATATTAATGTATGCATCTTCAATACCGCATGATTTCAAAGCCATTGTAACTGCTGATGGTTTCACCGAATCAAGGGCCTTTTCATAATATATAAAAGCCATGCACAATGGAAGTCCATATTCCCTCGCTCTTTCAATTAGTTCTCTCAGTACGTGGTGTGACGTACCTGCCAGCAGGACGCAAATGACGGAGAAATTTACTTCGTTATAATGGCGCCCGAACTATCCGGATGACCCGACCGTTCAAAATCTCGCAATGGTGTGATGTTATTTCCACAACGCGAGACAGGAAAAATCAGAGAATTCCTTCTTGACTGGGAGTTCTCAAGTGCACGTTCTACAGTGGATGGCTGCCTTCAACGATTCATGGTCACGGCTGACCCGTGGGCCATGCCCCCGGCCCTCTTTCGGGGGGGGGAGATGTGACGTACGTGCCAGCAGGACGCACATGACATAAAGGCAGATAGGAATCAGAATACATGTCCGCGTAGCTTAATTGGTAGAGCAACTTATCCAGGAATGAGTGGACCCGGGTTCGAACCCCGGCGCGGATAAAAATGACGGAGAAATTTACTTCGTTATAGTGGATATGATCTGTTGTGCTGTAGCCACTCCTGAATCCAGCTTGTTCTCTCGGTTGAGCAATGTCAAGTGTCCCCTTCAAGTGGTGTGAAAGAACTTTAGTGAATATTTTATAAACCACTGATAGGAGGCTGATAGGTCTGTAGTTCCTGAGATCCTCAGTGTCATCTACTCGTGAGGTTAAATTATGTTAAATGTATTAACGAAATACCAAATTTAGTGAAGTTAACATGTATATAACCCTGTTTGATCGCACGGCGCTCGTGCCGCCATAAGGTAAGCAATATATGGAAAATGTCGTTCTCCAATTGCGTGAAAAAGTTGGAACTACCTTCAACGCTACATTTTTCTGGAGAGGTGTTAACAATTACTGCTGACTTAAAATAGTACTAGTCATCCGAATTTCTTGGCGCATAATATAAATCAAAGTTTCCAAGCTTTCGCACATCAAACAGATGGCTTTCTTCAAGGAAAGTCGGCAGCAAACTGGATAATGGAACACTTCAACAATTTGAACGTAGTGACTTGACTAGATGATAAATGAATAGGCTCAAATGTGATGAGACATTCGAAGAAACGAGATCAAGTTGGTTGGGCGCGCCATACTGTGGCAGAAAACACAGCATTATATGAAGAGTTGATTTCAAATGTGTAGCAACTTGAGAGAGACGCTATCGTTACAAGCCTCGCTGCTGGTCAAGATTTCCAAGGTTTCGCGAATGGCAGTAGATTTAGGTGTGGAGTATGAAGCTAATTTCTTGACATCATTACACTTAGGGTCAGCGGACTTGAAGTTGGCCTCTCTTGATAGGGCATTGATTATTTTACCGCCTTTCGGATCCCTTTTATTTTCGTTGATTCTAATTCCAAACGAATGTTTGGTCATTCCGATGTAGTATCGCCTGGAACCGTCCGGATATTGTAGTGGGATTGCACAAACACCCGCCTCATTGAGAAGAGAGGGCTTGTCAATATTTTTCTTAAGCATCGTATATAAAGATGCCGGAGACCTTATGTCGACACCGAACCAAATCTCATCCTCCTGAGCGCGTTTTTGAGTTGATAGGAAATATTTGGTACGCAGGAAATAGAGCCCAGATATGAATTTGCAGCATAGAATGATTGACACGGATGGTTCTGGCTTTTTCGATAAAGTTATGCATCTGGTTCGACGCATATCCTGCCTCAGTGGCCGATTCGACGATGTTTTCTAGTCCCGAATCTCCACAACGAACATCTGAGAAGACGGCGAAGGCTCTTCTAATTCGAGTACGGAAAAATGCCGTCTTGTAATCATCAAGACAGAATGAACTGCGGAGCATCAAGTTGGGAACGGGCGTGGGTTTATAATAGACTTCCGTACGAAGGCGATTCTCATGTGATTTTCTCACTAAGACGTCGAGATAAAGTAAGGTGCCACTGCGCTCAAGCTCCATAGTGAAATTAATCGTAGGGTGTATACAGTATAATTGACTTTATAGAGGAAATATGGGAGAGTCTCCTTTACGTGAGGCCATATGAAAAATACATCTTCCGGATATCGCAGCCAGGTGATAGGCCTTGGGGTGATTATAGTGAATGTATGTTGCTCAATGGGGTGAAGTATTGCTTGTGTAAGAACGGCTGAAAGCGAAGATCCCGTTGGAGCGCCATTTACTTGCTTATAAACGTGCCCTTGGAAACTGAAGTAGCTGGAATTTGAGATCAATTCCATTAATTTGAAGATGCTGAAGAAAGACACTTGCGAATAAACTGATGAATTAGAAACAGCCTTTTTCAACATTCTGATGGCTTCCGGCACGGGGACTGATGGGTAAAGGGATACCACGTCAAAACTGCCGATAATATCATGTTGTTGAACTTTGAGTTGCTTAGTTTTCGTGATGAAATCTAAAGTAGAAGTTAACACAACGTCCGATTCAGTTAGATGACTAGTCAGGAATCTAGATTATGCCTTCTATAAGTGGTAGGTCGGTGCGGACCTTCTGGACACAATCGGTCTCAATGGATTGCCGAGCTTATGGTGTTTAAATCTACCAAAGAGCTTTGGGATATGAGGGCCAGGCCGTAATTTGGAGACTTTCATGATATCTTCCGGAAGAGCAGGTAGTCTTGCAACTCGTTGTACCCGTGCAACCCAAGAATTTAGAGGGTTAGCTTGTAAGACAGTAGATCCAGAATCAGAAATCAAGTCATCTAGTTTCTTATTATAATCCGCTGTGTCCATAATAGCTATCTGACCAGATTTGCCCGTTAGCGTCAATACTATTGAGCTGTCATTTTGAAGGTTCGAAATCGCCCTCGGAATTTTAAAATTACGAAGTGTTTGTTTATTATTGTACCTCGATCTCAGCCCAGAGCAACATAGTTGGCATAGTTCATCTTTGGCGTCGTCCGGAACTCGCGAAAATTTGCTCTCCAGTTCAGAAACGACGCTTTTGGGGTTCGATTTCGATCGGAAACAGAACTTTGGTCCGAGTTCCAAAACTATACCCTATATAAATATACAACATCCGGACGACTCAAGGTGATACTATGGACATCGGAAAGACCAAACTTTCGTTTTGAATTAGAATCAACTAACATAAAAGGGATACAAAAGACGGTAAAATAACCTTTGTCCTATCAAGAGAGGTCAAGTTCAAGTCCGCTGATCCTATGTGGAAGGATGTCAAGAAATTAGCTTCATACTCCACACCTAAATCTACTGTCATTCGCGAAAACTTGGAAATCTTGATCAGCAGCGAGGCTTGTAATGATAGCGTCTCTCTCGAGTTGCCACGCATTTGGAATTAACTCTTCAAATAATGCTGTGTTTTCTACCACAGTACCGCGCGCCCAACCAACGTGATCTCGTTTCTTCGAATGTCTAACTACATTTGCGCCAATTCATTTATTGTCTAGTCAAGTCACCACGTTCAAATTGTTGAAGTGCTCCATTATCCAGTTTGCAGTTAGCTGCCTACTTTCCTTGAAAAAACCACCTGTTTGATGTGCGAAAGCTTGGAAACTCTTATTTATATTCCACGCCAAGAAATTCGGATCACGAGTACTGTTTTAAGTGTAATTGTTGTACAGTTACTTGTTATTAATTACTGGCTGATCAATGAAATATCTACAAATATTTTTTGGGAAATGTGTTTTTCGCCCTCTGTTGAAAGTCCTCAATTCTCACTCGCTCTTTATTGCTACATCTGGTTGGGTTTTTCATGTATATTTGAACAAAAAGATGTGCCTCATCAAAGCAAATTACCTTTTCCAGTTATCAGAGCTCCAAGATTTATATATGCATTCCCATCTAGACGGTCAATGCACACTACTATTTTCTTTATAGCAAATGTCAACTACTCTCCTTGAATTGGATTTCTTGCTTTCCGCTAAGCTTCAAGAAACCCATGCCGCGCGCAACTGTTGTAATAATGTCAAAACCAGTAACTAATATATCTCTCTGAAGGTCTTGACTTGTCTCTTGATGGTGAATCTAGACGTGTCTGAGTAGAATTTTATCAATTCTGGGACTGGTTTGTCATCTTTTTCTACATTTCCTTTACCTGTTAGGAGACAACGATCCAGAATCTTTTTGTGGAGTGACAATTCTAGAGATACTAAATTCTCCCATTCCCCCAGCATAGTGAATTTTCCTTACAGGCATAGATGTGTGCTCTTTAAGAGCAGAAACGTTTGGCCGTTACTTTGGATTAATATCCATTTTTATGTCCAAAAAAATTTACCAGGCAGACACCACAAAAACCACATGCTCGGTGCACAAACTCGAGCACTCAACGTTCGGCAAATTGGCTCGAGTAATCTAACACCAGTCAATGCTGTCCCTGATGGTGATTTTCAGTCACCCATGGTAGACAACACTGTTTTGTACCTCTCTGGTGGAGTACTAGGCTAAGCACTGGCTTCTGGCCATTCGTCCAAGATGGGTCTTGGTTTGAGTCCCGGTTAGACAGGGATGTTGTGTCGTTCTTAAGGCACCTGTCTCCCTTCCCTGGAAACAGTGACCCTAAATTGGGAACGGACGACTGCTTATAGCGCATCGAGTTGCTCACGGTGGTCGTTAAATCTTCAAATATAATTTATAAATAAAACTGGACGGAGCTCACACTTTTCAGCCAAATTAAAATTTCATATAAATATGGGAATTGTTCATATTCCATTTAATTTTCACACCACATTAAGTAACTAATGAATCGTAGGACACCGCGCGTTGCCATTTGTATTGTCGGACTGAAACAAAATTATTTTTACATTGGACGTCAATTTATTAGGTCAGTAAATGCCCAAAAGTCTCGAAAAACACTGATTGCCGACCTGAAAAGAAATTTGGTTAGATGTATGTGACAAAAGAAGGGATTGAAATAGTTAACATTTTTCCCTTGGAAGGCCGGAATATGGATTTACATGTATTTGCTTTTGTTTTCTCCGTTTCGACCATTAGTCGTTGTTCGGCATAAGGAAAGTTAAGCTTCCTAGATTTATTCAAACACGGAAAGGTACATACGAATGAAATGTATTTCTATCTCGGTATTCATTACAGGACATCCCACTAATTCTACATAAGGATTAAAATTTACCCTCTAGAGGGTTTCTCTGTTAAAGGCATTAGACACAAAAGTACTGAAGGAAAATCAGCTGCAATATCTTTGATAAATAAGTAAACATCTGCTGTTCATCGCATTAAATTGATTCCTATGCTTTACGTGTTGCTCTTCTTTCAGCAAATAGTTTCAGTTCCGTTTAAAGCTGCTTACGTGTTCCATATTAAACGACTCACACGCACTGAAGATTTATGGTATGCAAAATCACAGTCACTAAGATTTGGGTTGAAGACCTGAATTTTACTTCAATGGTTTTAGTTCCTTCACACAGATAGCTGTGTTCAAAGGGTTTTTCTAGTGGCACTGAAACAAGTTTAGTGCTCTAATCAGTGCTATATGTAAAATCCATATGTGTCAAATGCTTTCCTAAATCCATTCAAGCTCGGACTTGTTTTCGTATTTTATGTGTGACATGGAACAACTGAAATATCGTTATATCAGGAAAAATCGACGTTTTTGATGACCACGAAGATATAATTGCATTTAAGTCGATTCTATGATGTACACTCAACGGACAAAGAATTAGAAATACCTACCTAATAGCGTGCTGTATTCCTCTAGTACGAATAACCGGCTGTACAGGCCGAGGCATAGACTCCACCAGATGCCGAAGGGTTTTTGGAGGTAATAAATACCAGTCATGCCTTTTGCATCATTGTCCATAACTCCACCAGAGACCATAGAGCTAATGGTCTGCTCCACTATATCTCAGAAAGATTCAGAGTTTAAATCCATAGAGCTAATGTTTAAATCCATAGAGCTAATTAAGTCCATGATCCATAGAGCTGATGCTCAGCTTTACTACGTCTCAGAAAGATTCACAGTTTAAATCCATAGAGCTAATGTTTAAATCTATAGAGCTAATTAAGTCCATGATCTATAGAGAGATGATCCGCTCCACCACGTCTCAGAAAGATTCAGAGTTTAAAACCATAAAGCTAATTAAGTATATGATCCATAGGGCTGATGCTCCGCTCCACTACATCTCAAAAAGAATCAGAGATTAAATCCATAGAGCTAATGTTTAAATCCATAGATGTAATTCAGTCCATGATCCATAGAGCTGATGCTCCGCTCCACTACATCTCAGAAAATTTCAGAGTTTAAATCCATAGAGCTAATGTTTAAATGCATAAAGCTAAGTAAGTCCATGATCCATAGAGCTGATGCTCCGCTCCACTACGTCTCAGAAAGATTCAGTTTAAATCCATAGAGCTAATTATGTCCATGATCCATAGAGCTGATGTTCCGCTCCACTACGTCTCAAAAAGATTCAGAGTTTAAATCCATAGAACTAATTAAGTATATGATCCATAGGGTTGATGCTCCGCTCCACTACATCTCAGAAAGATTCAGAGTTTAAATCCATAGAGCTAATGTTTAAATCCATAGAGCTAATTAAGTCTATGATCCATAGAGCTGATGCTCCGCTCCACTACGTCTCAGAAAGATTCAGATTTTAAATCCATAGAGCTAATTAAGTCCATGATCCATAGAGCTGATGCTCCGCTCCACTACAACTCAGAAAGATTCAGAGTTTAAATCCATAGAGCTAATGTTTAAATCCATTAATTAGGTCCATAATCCATAGGGCCGATGCTCCCGCTCCACTACATCATAACGCATTGCAATTTTTACAGCATAAACTTACAACTATCTCCCCTTTTTTACAAAAAAAAAATTAAGAAAAAGTAATTTCCTGATTTCAAACATTTTTTCAAAAACGCAAAGGAAAGAAACTAACGGCTTGTCTTTATAAGGTCTTTATTGCTCAAAAATGTTGGGGAAAAACCCCTAAACAAAATGTATACAAGTACAAAATAAATATAGTAACAAGAAATGGGAGAGAACAAGGTGATCGCCGGCATATAAAAAAATAAATAAAAACAATGTAAAAGGTGTAAAAAGCGTGCGCTCACGGGCTGCCCAGTTTAACAGTATTAAAAAATATAAGTGAATGAGTCCATTGATGACAATAGTAATAAACTGTGTCTGTGAGTACACCGAAAACAAAAAAAAAAAAAAAAACAGACGGTAAAGCAGTAAGAGTTCAGAGGTAAACAATTTCCAAACAAAACGCGAATTCAGTAGTAAAAGTAAGTCTCACACATGGGCAGAAAAGTAGACACAGAACACTAATGAAGAACACTTATGATGGAAGAAACAGTGTAGTGGAGAGCCAAGGTTAAGCCTGCAGTTCCACGACATTTTCGACGACTTGGAACCAAGGCTGTTGTGGTGACCAAATAGACATGAAGTCTGGAACAGTGTTATTTGCCTGTGCAATGTCAAATTCGAGTTGTAGTCTGGCTGTAACGGAGTGAGGATATCTGCGGCAGAGGAAACGACGAGCTGTGTGATAACGTCAGAGGAAGGTTGGTCGACGCTGCGATGATAGTACAGATAGATTGTATACTTCGCTTGTAGCAGAATTAGGAAGGAACATACTTGATTATGCGTGGGAGCCGACGGATAGTGGTGACGTAACACAAGACAATGGGACATTGTGTGAAGGTGAGCACAAACTTTTTGAAGGAGAGAGAACATCAGTGAGAACAAGGGCTGTAACATCAGACACAAGAAGTATGCATGATAAACGTCTCCGAGGGTTGAACAAAAAAAACAAAGAGGTGAAGTCAGATGACGGAAACGGTGAAGAGTTCGTGGAGTGAGTAGGCGGCGATGAAGAAGTAACCAATGAATGTCACGAGCTTTGGAGAGGCGAGAGTAGTATGAGAGTCTGTCCAGGTGACTGGTAAATCTGAAGATGATATTGGGAATAGGCATTGGTTCAAGAAAATGTGTTAAAAAATGCTGATAAAGAAGCTGGACAGTAACTTGATGAGGAAGGAAAGGAATATCATTGAGATAAAGAAGAAAAAGAAAGGCTATGAGGCGCTGAAGGTTGCGAGATAAGTCCATGTTGATCTGCGAGGAGAGGGTAGAGTCGAAAAATGACAGAGTGGACGACATCATGATAACTCTGATCATGATGTCTTCCACTCTTGTCGAATTTTTCGATCCTGAGTTCCTCTTCTTATCTCTCCTGGTTACACCAAGAATGCTTCTCTCGATTCTTCTTTTGAGTTGTCTGCAGCTTTTGTATGTCTCTTTTAGTTAAGGTCCACGTCTCTGCAGCATATGTAAGCACTGGAAGGATGCATTTATCAAACACTTTTCTTTTAAGACATAATAGCATATTGCTCTTGAAAATTATACTGTTTCTTCCTAACGCTCTCCAGGCAAGTTTTATACGCCGATTAATTTCTTCAAAAATGTCCCCCCTCACTTGATATCTGATGTTCAAGATAAATGTAGGTATTGGTTATCTGCAGCTTTTCCCCATCAATCAATAAATCTTTATTACTTGTAAAGCATTGTACATCACTTTTGTCTTCTGAAAGTTCATTTTTAATGCCACTTCTTTACTCTTGTCAGCAAATTCCTAGATCATACTCTGCAGCTCTGATGGGGTAGTTGCAAAAATGACTACGTCATCAACAAAACGAAGCTGAGTTTCTCCCAGTGCAGGTGAGTTACGCCATAATATATCTTATGTTATCTCGTACCATAGCCTTCGCTCACCTCAAGCATCAATGAGCTGTCGAAGGCCGACAACTTGCCGGCGGTTAGAAGTTTTTTTGCCTCCTTGGACCCTCTTTTTGAAGGTACCAAGCACGGCTGGCGGTCAGCACCCCACAAACCTTGTCGTCTCGGAAATGTTCTGACTCATTTGTCTGAACATTACAATTTCTCCTATATCAAATTTGCTCAAGTCAGCAGCCTTTACCTTTTCAATAACAAAAATAACACTGATTAACCGAGCTCAGTATCATGTGTTATTTTTACCGTTTCGTGAGCAGAACACCCCTCGTTGTTTATTTGAAGTTTCTTTGATTTGCATAAAAACGGGCTAATCATAATGTTTAGCCTCTTTGATGTTTAGGATGTTGGTAAACACCATAGCTACAGAGGTTATCGACAGAAATATGAGAGATAGTTAGCAAAACGTTTGTATGACCGTTAGCATCTATGATTTTAGGTCTGTTTCCATAACGGCGTTAATTTGGAGGAACGCTTATAGTTACTTTTGAAAGAATTATGAATTTCTTTTCGGTAAACTACTTTTCAGTGAATTGCTTCGCCGGTGACAATAGCCTATAAAAAGTCCTTACCTAATCAGTAAAGTTTTCGAAAAAAATATTGTAGAAAGTCAAGCCTAACAGCAGGTGTAGTACGAAAGATGAAAGCCCTACTTTAACTTTAAAAATACCGCAACGCAACTTCCACTGTTCGGCGCCGACATTAGACTACGAAAGGTTCTGCCAAATTACTCTACATCTACGCAAGAAGCAAACTACTGTTCTTCACTTTGCTTTCTTCACTTCCACACCTGTTGTCGAAAATGATTTCAAAAAGCGGCAATTAAACAATGATACTGGGGACTTGACTCCCTCTATGAAGAATTTTGTTTGGCGTTATTGTGATTGCCTTCCGAAATACACTCACGGAAACTGAAATTTGCGCACCAAGAAAGGAGCATCGCATTGAAATTAAATTTTATAGACGTAATGATGCAGATGAATGATAAACATGATGGCAAAAACAAAGATGCAGGACAATTAGAGAGGGATCTGTGGCACTCAGTCCCGTCATCTTAAATATCGCGTCGCACCGCCTCGTTCGGCGATACCTGCTGCAATATGATCCGGCATGGAGGCGAACAAACGCCTGATGTCCTGCAATAGTGTGATCCAAACCCTGGATAGTGCGGCACGCCGGCATCTGGCGTTTCAACTGTTCCCACACATGCTCGATAGGGGACATGTCCGGTGAGCGGTCAGGCCATGGAAGTGTCTCAACATGACGTAGGCAGTCCTGGGCAACCCGAGCCGTATGGGGGCGGGGGCATTATCCTGCTGGTATAGCGCACTGACTCCCGGTAAATAATGGGAGTACATGGGGCCGTAGGATCTCACCCATATACCGCTTACCCGTCAATGATCCACGTACCACTACTGGAGCTGATCGGCTATCGTAGGCAATGGCTCCTCAGAATATAATGCCTGCAGTAGGAGAAGTGTGGCGCTCGATAGTGAGGTTGAGATTGTGCCGTTGACCAGGGGACCTTCACACCCGGACACCATGATCATCTCACCCCAAATCGAAGTGGCACTCATCGCTAAACAACATACGCCACCAGTCTGGGGCGCTCCACTTTGCTCTGGCCTGGAAACACTGCACACGGAGCAGGCGATGTTCTCGTGTTAATATCAGCACACGTAAGGGGCGCTGGGATCGAGATTCGCTTCCGCAAGGCCTCGGGAAATGGTTCGTGTGCACACAGGAGCCGCTACACCTTCCTGTATAGTGTACCCAGTCCCCGTGGGATAATTTCGTGCCTGTCGCACGATCCATCGATCCTCTGTACCGGTGCCGTCCGGAGCCGCTCCGCTGTGGGGCAGTACCGTCACGTGCCCACTGCTCACAACACAGTTATACGGTGTGGCTGGAACGATCCACGTGGCGAGCTATACGGCGCGCAGAACACCCTGCGGTTTTCAGCCTGATGATCAGGCCTTTCTCAAAGTCCGTAAGTTGCATAAATCGACGTCTCCGGCGTCTACCTGGCATTCCTGTCACTCTGTATTCTTGCTTGCGTCGGTTGGTGCTTTTCGCTTTCATGGGGCACGACTACATGCCGGTTTATAAGGCTGTCGGTTCGTCTTTGCAGCCCCACCACATGGTGTGCGGTCATGCGCACTCGCACCAAACGTGGATCATTTGCATACCAGCACGTTCGCTAGTTATTTGCAACGTTTCGGGATTGTAGCATGTTTTCTTCTAGGTGCGCAATTTACACTATCCGTGAGTGTAATTCCCTTCCGCAAAGATATTCTGCTTTGGGGGATAAGAGTTAAAAGTTAATCTACCTGCTATTGATTGTGTCCTCCCGTTGAATATTTGAAACGTACTGAAAAGTATTGAGTATATTCTAGAATCCGTTTTATCCGGATGTGAAAGTGCTGGATGAATCTATGATGTAATCTATGTGACCGCATTGGGCGTCATTTATAGGATTTGAAATTTGTTGCCTGCCAGGGTTAAGTTACTATCGTATTTTTCATTTATTTATCTATTTCTATCTTATAGTCTCTTGGTTTGGGGTTGCACAACTATTGGGAATATTAATAGAATTTATGTTTTACAAAAAAAAATTTTACGTTTGGTGAATCCGTCTTTACAGGTAAATTCTCTTTTTCTCAGTTATCAAATAATGTCATTTGATAATTTATATAGTTTTCGATTATTACTGTTTATGCATGAACGTATATATGCTAAGAAATATTCAGATCTAATCACCTTGCATTTCCGTTCCCATTATCATGACACTCGTGGAAATACTAGTTTTTTAATACCTAGAGCGCGTACTAATTTATTATTTAATGATAATAACTTGACCTGCCCTAGGTCCTAGAATGGGTTGCCGCTTCGAATCAAGATGATTACACACTTTTCGGTATTCAAAAAAACAACTAAAGACCTTCAAAATTAATGGTTGATTAACGATTGGTTATATATTACGTATTATTACTTTAATATACTGCATAATGGTTAAATTGTTCTTTGGCTTGACTATTTAGATTCTTTCTTTGGGGGGGAGGGGGCACTACGGGCCCGTCAAGCTATTGTTAGCTTTTCCCCTGGTTCCCTTGCCACAATCACAGTGCACCGGACTGATTTCTTTAAGAACCTGTAGTGGTGCTTCAATTTACTCAAACTAAAAACAAAATTATTCATATTATCATACGTGTTTTTGTATTTCCTATTACTTAATTTATACTTTTCAATATATGTATAATATTATAGTATAATATTTGTATACAAATTGTACCTGTGATTTGATTGTGTGGTGAATGGTGTAGTGTGGCAAAGAAGATTAAAAACAAAAACAAAAAAAAACGTTTAAGTGACTTGAAGGATCTAATAAAGATTTTAGATTCGTACGTACAAGACTTGTTGATTTTCTTGGTCGTTTATGCCAGATACTTTATCAAGGATATCTGTGTTTTTAAAGTATACTGACTGACGACAACGTAACGCTACTAAAAGATTCGGTAAATAAGTAATTATTATTACGTAACGTTAATCTTTTGGGGAACATTGACTTTCTGTTAAAACACTGCTGGCCACCCAAAAAGCAACACCAAGAAGGAAGCAGCCGATTAGCCTGAAATTCGCGGCATGCGTCGCCCGCGAGAGGACATGCAAACGATTAGCATTGCACGGCATATGCAAATCATGTGCGCCTAGCACGATTCCAAGAAGCACTATAAGGGTGCACAGTAGGCAGGGTTTAAGTAGTGAAAGTGTGTTGTGCTGCAGGACCTGTGCGTGGGAAGCTTCCTGATGCCTCGTCGCAGAATACGGCAGTCATTCCAGCACGTTTCGGAGTTCGACAGAGGACGAATAGTGGCTTATCGCGACAGTGGTTTATCGTACTGAGACATCGGCGCCCGTGTGGGACGACATCCAGCCACAGTGAGGCGATTATGAATTCAGTGGGTGCAAGAGGGACGGACGGGCCGACGTGAGCGATTGACGCAGCCGCGCCACACCACCGAATGAGAGAACCGGCATGTTGTGCGGCCGGCATTGACGGATCGCACCGACACATCACGAACGTTGGCGCAGGAATTAGAGTGTGTTGCGCAACAACCTGTGTTAGCACGTACCGTTCGACGTCGTCTGCAGGAGCGAGGACTTGTCGCACGGCGCCCATTGCTCCGATTACCATTGAAGTTACACCACCGGCGAGGGCGGCGGCAGTGAGCAGTTGAACGCCGCACCTGGACTACGGAAAGGCACGACATTGTCTTCTCCAACGAATCCCGTTTCTACCTGCAACACCACGATGGTCGGATCCGCGTGTGGCGGCACCGCGGCGAAAGACTGTATGACGCCTGCATTATGCATCGTCATACCGGTCCGTCGCCTAGCGTTATGGTTTGGGGTGTAATTGGATATGACACCCACACTCTTCTTGTACGCATCGTCGGTACACTCAACAGCCACAGCTACATCTTCGACGTTTTGGAGCCTGTAGTTCTCCCTTACCTGCAGGACTTGCCAGCGGCCACTTTTCAACAGGACAATGCGCGCCCGCACGTGGCACGCATCGTGCAACAATTCTTCACGGCCCACCAGGTGTCACTGCTGCCGTGGCCCGCCTGTTCTCTCGATATGTTGCCCACCGAACACGTCTGGTCGCTGATCGGGAACCGAGTGGCCCGGCAAGCACCACCCGCGGCTACGCCTGAGAAATTGTGGCAACGTGTGGAAGCAGCCTGGACCGACATACCCCAAGCCCACATCCAAAGCCTCTTTCGTTCGATGCCGCGGTGTGTAGCGGCCGTTATTGCCAGCCTTGGACGCCACACGTACTATTTATGTCGGCGTGTTCCGCAAGTCGCACGGGCCTGTAAGCTAAATTGTTTCATCTTTGTATCTGTTGTTGCGTGTCCAGTAAATCTTGCCTTGCTATCTCGTGTCTTTCTTGGTGTTGCATTTTGCGTGGCCAGCAGTATATATTCAACCAAATTTTAAAGAATATTTCAATTGGCACCGGAACGCAAAATGCATCTCATGGTCCTGAGGTTCGAACAAAATTCCTGCCCGTTTTTCCACAAGTCGTCTGAAATTAATGAGAAATATTTCGTCTACGCTTCGAAAATGTGTTAAACGTCTTTCACACGTCGTCTATGATTAATTAAGAGTACCGTCATTGGACAGTGGAAGACTGGAATAAGGTTGCCCTCCCCGACGAATCGAAGCTGTTACTCCACAGAAGTGGCCGATACGGGGTCACACACACAAGAGAACCAACATCCGCACACGCTTCTCGGTCAAGTACAGGCCGGCGGTGGGAGTGTGCATGTTTTGGGGATGCTTTCCTGGTATGACCTGGGACCGCTGGTATCACTGGATGGCCAATGGCTATATGTCCATCCTCGCTGACCACCTTCATGTTGGACGTTTACCCTGGTGGAGATGGTGTCCACTAACAGGACAATGTTCCGTGTCACGTCGCTGAGGGGGTTCGTGACTGGTTCCAGGAACACGACAGCGATGTCTCCGCTCTACCTTGGTTGGCGAAAACACCCGAACTCAATCCCGTAGAGCACTTTTGGGACTATTTGGATCGACAGTTCCGACGTGCCGTCACACAAGCACATCATCTTTGGACCCTACGTGCTCTACTGCAGTCCGAATAGGTACGTGTGCCTCGAGCAAGCTTCCAGGGCTACATTGCATCCATGCTACATTGTCTCGCTGCTGTCATCCAAGCCAAGAGTGGTTATTCCCGTTTCTAGGCAGGTGGTCATATTATTCTGAGTCGACTGTGCATATGCGACGTACATACTTCAGAGGTGACGCTCATATCAAACGGTAAGTTGTAAGATAAGCCTTTGTCGGCGTAGTTGTGACTCCAGAGAAGGATAATGTGTTTTCGAATCCCATCACCGGCAGAAAAGTGCTGGATCTCTATTAACTTATTTCTCTATTTAAACGCAATTTATGCTGATTTGCTTATCATATTGAAATTGCCGGGTTAAGTAAGCTCCAGTTACTATGTTCTTTCACTTTCAGTGTCGATGTTTTTCAAAAACCCCAAATGTCACGTTGCTCTTTAATTTATGGAAATAATGTTTTGACGCCATGGCCATTAGAATAAAAACCTGTAACTCCGGTTGCTTTTTTTTTTTTTTTTTTTTTTTTTTTGTCAACAAAATACTTTTTGTTTTGTTCGCTTCAGAACTATTGATGAACTTGAATTGGGCCGCACAGGTGTCGCAGTGATCTAAGCGCTGGCTTATGATCATTCGTCCGGGTTCGAATCCCGGTGAAGCATGGATGTTGTGTTTGTCTTAAAGCACTGGCTCTCTCTCCCTTCCCTGGAACCAGTGACCCTAAATTAGGGAAGGCCGACTGCTTATAGCCCATTGAGATGCCCACGGTGGTCGTTAAACCTTCAATGAAAAAACAAAAAACAAAAAAGAACTTGAATTGGACTTACAAACTTTACTGCATGATATCAGGATGCATGCATACATTTCTTAACTTATCGGTAAAAAACAACCAATGTATTTTCATTAGTCATCCTGATCCCACATGAATGGGGAAAGGAATTGAGATCAATGAATATTTGAAGTACGATTTTTATTAATTCAATAAAAGAGGCTATGCTGGAAGCAGCATCATCAGAGGAGCTCTCAGCATTGACCCGAGAAACTAAGCATGTGATCTCTCATCACTCTTCTGTCCCTTGGAATGTTCTAGATCGATGAAAGGGAAAAGAGCTCTAATGTGCCTTAAAGAACTGACAAAAATCCACGCATACATTAATATTTGATCAAAGAACTGCATTCGCTCTTTAGATATTGTTCATTAAAGGACGAAATCAGCACATCCCTGCAGAGACTTTCTACGGCTCTAGATATCAGGAATCGGTAAATGAATTTGTTGCTAGATCAAGCACACATTCTTTAGAAGAGGAATGCAGAAGTCCTTAACATGGAAGATAATTTGATCAAGAGAAGAACCATTTCCCGCCGCTAAACGCTTGGGGACCCTCTTTTAGTTTGAGCTTTATCGTAACGTCCAGTTACTTTTATGATGAAAATATTCTGAATTTTTTACGAAAATTTAGTTTGCTCTAACTCTGGTAAAATGTTAATAGTAATCATGTATATGCCAGATTAACATATTTTTTAAGCTTTCCAACGGAAGGTTGAAGAAGCGTATATGCTCCAGGTTTGTCCGTCTGTCAGTCTGTCTGTGTGTGTCCATCCGCACGATAACCCGTTATGTGGTAGGGGACCAACTAGGGACGAACCCTATTGAAAATGGACGAAATGGGGTCAA
This sequence comes from Macrothele yani, assembly GCA_039090855.1. Classification (NCBI taxonomy): domain Eukaryota; kingdom Metazoa; phylum Arthropoda; class Arachnida; order Araneae; family Macrothelidae; genus Macrothele; species Macrothele yani. The sequence goes on from CM077011.1 coordinate 100,801,283, forward strand.
AGGTCAGGACATAAGAGAGCGATCCAATCTATTGTCCTTATGCGTCATAACCTACGTAAAAATGCTTCGATTGCAACAAAACTTTTTCATGTTGTTTCGGAGGTATACTGAAACAATTGTGTTTAATATAATCGAAATGGGGTCAAAGGTCAGGGCACAGGAGCGAGATTTATTCCACACCCATTATCTTCATAACTTGACTGAACATGTTTCTATTGTGACAAGACTTTAGTATGTTCTTCCGGAGGTATACTGAACCAATTCTGTTTAATATCATCAAAATGGGGTCAAAGGTCAGAGCACAGCAGAGACATTTATTCAACAGCCATTATCCTTATAACTTGAGTAATGGTTTCTGGTATGTTGGAAAGCGTATCATAATCAATGAATTGCATGACTTTCCTAACTTGTTTACGTCTAGGTACATTTATAATTTCTTATTGAAACCTTACGCTGAGTTAAAATATATAATTTATTATTTTAAACTCATAGTAAGCTCTTCTGAAATTAATAAATTACTAGCTTTATTACCCGGCCTTGCCCGGTACAAAATGTATTTAATCTGTAGAATCAAACGGACCCAAAGCGTTATGAATTATTTAACACGCGTCCAGGAGACACAGCATTATAACACTGACTGAAAAAAATTCGTTAACAATTTGTTATCGACGATCAAATGCATCACGTGCTTTCAGTTTCAGATGTCTTTGAGGGGCGAATCTATGGGATAAAAAAGTTAAAAACGTATATTTGCGAATATTTTATGAAACTGGCTGACATTTTAATAAACACCATAAATCGTTAATAGGAACATGGCCTCCAAATTTCGCCTGAATCGGTAAATAACCTTTTAAATTAGCCATCAAACTTTTTTTTACCGTTTCTGCGTATATATTTCTGTTTACCGATGAAATAAAAATTCCATGCCTATTTTAAAACGTTTTTGCCGGATTTCGGTGAAATTTTGAGGGACTCCTCTTATTACCAATTCACTGTGTTGATAAAAGTTTCAGCCCGTTTCGTTAAGATTTCGAAAAGTTTGTTTTTGCTTTTTTTATACACAATTCTCAAAGAATAGAAACACCTGTGGATGTGCCGCGGCGATGAATGCAGTCACGTGCTTTCAGATTTGGAACAGGATAACGATGATTACGTAGCAAACGACGCTGACTTTATTGATTAGCTTATTAATTAGTTCATAACTCGCAAACAGAACAACGTAGAGATCTTAAAATAGTTGCGTTGACCTAGAAATTCCAGTCTTAATAAGCTATGCAAAATTCACGATGCCACAGTTTGGCGTTCGAGAGTTTTTGCTGCTTTAAACAAACATACGTTTTGTGTTTTATGCAGGGTGTTCGTAAACTGTTTTAACCAAAGAAGAGGGGTGATAGTACCCATCAAGACGAACAATATTTCCAATGGTACCTAGGGTCGCATTCCACTCTGAGTGTCAGAAAAGAGTAAAGTTAGATGTCCAAGTTGAACTTTCAACAGTGCAAAGAAAGAGAATTAACGACATCATACGTTGCACAATCCCATTTATGGAGATCAGGGACAGACTCAAAGTAGATGCTGAAAGTGGCGGCCATGGGTGCCGTTGCACAATTCTCACCGGCGAATGAAAGACTGGAGCACCCTCTCGAAGACTCCTGGTGTCGTATTTATCCTGTCCGCTGCAGCAACGATTCTCGCGACGAGATATTCCATGGAGTCCACAGGCGTCTTGTACACCAATGATTGCATGTGCCCCCAGAAGAAGAAGTCCAGTGTGTTTAAGTCCGGTGAGCGTGGAGGCCATGCCACAGGTCCGCCGCGTCCAATCCATGGTGCGGGATATGTGGCATTCAGGAAGTGTCTACCACACCTTGATAAGCCAATCAGCTGGAACTGTTGATGCTGCGTCTTTTCTCTGGCAATTTGCATACGGTAAATGCTTGACGGTGATGTTCCGGCGATGTGCTACTTCTCCGGCACGAAAGAAATGACGTCTGAGGTGACGACTTGTGCTTATTGGACATATTTCGAAGTTACTCTTTTCTGACACTCAGAGTGAAATGCGACCATAGGTTCCATTGTAAATATTGTTCGTCTTGATGGGTACTATCACCCCTCTTCTTTTGTCAAAACAGTTTACGAACACCCTGTATATAAGATTACTGAAGACTAAATGTTAATAGTAATCATGTACTGTATGTGTATATATTTTTAACATATGTATTTACGTCCAGGTATTTTTTATAAGTTATTACTGAAAACTTACGCTAAATTATCGCTGAATTACCTCCACCTTCCTAATTCTTCGTAAGTCCTACTTCTGCCCTCAGTACAGCAGCTACCAGACGTGGCATATATTCAATAAGATGCTGGAAACAGTTGAGACGTATGAACAACCAAGCCGTGTGTAATGCGGCCTTCAATTCCGGTTAGGAGATGATTGTTGTATCAAGACGCCTGGTATCCAGTTCCATAGTGTCCCATATGTGCTCTATGGAACTGTTATAGGGGGAGTTCGGGGGCCAATCGATATGCTGGCAGTCTGAACTGTGTTCCTCAAAATATTCCTGCACAGCATTGGACCTGTCGCCCAGCATATCTTCATTTGCAAAACACCGTTGCCGTTACAGAAAATGTGCAACACTGGTAGATGTACAAGGTCAGGAAGCAATTCACGATAAAGGGCACCAGTCATACGGTGTTCCACATGCACCAGGGGTCAAAGTTCCTTCCAGGTAAACATGCCTCACACCATACAACCGCATCTATCACCTTGCAATGTGAAGACCATGTAGGATGCATTGAGTGCCTCGTGTTGTTTGCACCAAATATGTACACAACTATCCACGGAGTGGGGTAAAAAATTCGACTCGTCAGACTAGCACACTATTTTCCAGTCGTCTGACGTCCAACCTACGTACCCTTTTCACCAGGCGAGTTTTTGCGCTGATGAACCGTGGTTAAGAGAGGATGTCATTGGGGTTGCCTGATGTTATGGTAGCTCATACATGCGAGCGTGCTACGCATGGCCATGGCAGACACTGTTCCGGGTTGACCTCTGTTGTATTGGGTAGTCAACTGTTGAACAGTGCTGGGTCTGTTACCTTGTACGAGTTGGCGCACACGGCTTCACATCAACATTTTGCTGTCCTGGAAAGTTTAGCCTTCGTTCTCGCTGTTTGACCACTTTTCACGCCAGTCCTGACGCACTTTAACTACGGCGGCTCGCGAACAAACCACCAGTTCATCCGTTTGGGAAAATCGAGGCGCCCGCTATCCGAGCTCTCACAATCTGTCCTTTCTCAAAGTCCGATAAATCCTTCCATTTACCCATCACGCTCCGAATTTTACTACCTACTGCTCCACTCAACCTTATATAAGCTACGTCGGTCCACTAATCGCACCCTCTCGAAAATCACCCGGCCAGATGGTTTCATGCACTTTTGATCAGGGTGATCATATTGTATTTTCATTGCATATATTTCGGATTGGTGTACTCACTATGACAAAGTGTTCAACAATGCCCATTAATGTCGAATGTATTTAAGTTTATTTTTATTTTTCGTTATAGCGTACATTTTCAAACTGAAACAGTTCCACCGCTTTGCACGTGTGTTCTGACGCAGCCACTTTCTGACCATTCATTCGAAATAGGCCTGGGTTCGAATCATGAATTAGACATGAGCGCTGAGTCCGTCGCTTCTCTAGAAGCAATGGCACTAAATTATGGACCAGAGACTGCTTATAACCTTTAGCGTTGCTCATGTTGTTTGTTAAACTCCGCGAAAGACTAAAATTGCACCTCTTTTCAGCCTAGTCCTCCCTCCTAACAATCTTAAGCTTTCCTACATTTTTATCGACTGGTAACCATGTTTGGCTCTAGATGTTCAATAATTTTATTCCGTTTCCCATACCTCCCTCAACTATTTATATCTGGGCCAATTTTTTACAATCAATGCTCAGAGTCATTATGCTGGGCCAGACTATCTTTGCATCTTCCCTTCTGGTTAGATGATCCCTGCTTATTTTCTTTCCATTAGTTTGATCGGGACTAAATAATTTTGTTTTGGGGATTTAATAACTATTAGGAGCAGCTATTTGCAAAAAGCAGTCTCCAGTCCCTAATTTAGGGTTTTTGGTTCCAGTGAAGCCAGATTAGTAAGATGAACACACCATCCACGATTAATCCACGGCTCGAACCGGGGCTCAGCACAGTCGACAAGCCAGAAAACTACATGTCTGACCACTGAGCCATCCAGAGATTTATTGTTTTATTCCATATATACCTTTTTCTGTTACTCTTAACACTATTATTTTCACCCTTCATTTTGTAACTTGTATATCTTTTAAGACATCCGTGCTTGTAGTGACAATAAATCTATCTGTAAATCTTCCTTCTGATCGCATGGTGGAGAGTTTTCTAAATACATGTCTTAATTTTTAAAAAGCTACCCATGTTAGCTGACCGTGAATATTATGTACAACTAATTTATTTTGTAGTCTTCGACAACAGGTTGACTGCTCATAACGTCACAATCTCTGGCTCCAATATCGCAACGTGTAAAGTCAACTTACAGTAAACAGAATGGTTATCTCGTGTTCTGTTTATTGCTATCGGAGTGATAAATCAAAGGGAATTCTACAGCATTTCACAGCTGAGAAACGATTTAAAGGATTAAATAGATTCTATGTATGCACGGTAATAACTTGAGTATAGCATTTCGATGCCTTCATCCTAAAATTTAATCATTTTTTGAAGGTGACAGTCACCGGGAAATAGGCAAAGACAGTTTTAGTTTTTGATACTTTTCTTGCGTGGATTTTGTTTTACTTTATAATTTCTATTTTAACAGTTTTTCTAAATACCAAGCGGGAAGAAAACTATGTCTCACTGACTCAACTCTTTTGCGGCCATAGCGCCAACTCACCCTTACAGGGAAACAACCACAAGCGTCCAAGTCGCCCGGACATCATAAATAGGATTTAATATCTCCCATGTGCTTTTGAATTTGCACGTCGTCCGAGAGATTGCCAAAAGTCACCTTAATTTACCATTGTTGTTACTAAACTAAAGTCAACCAGGAGTAAGTTTGTCGCGGTACTATATCATTCAGTCTTCCAACATCGCTCAGTCGAACTCCTGCTGTGTTGTCACGTGCTGCGTTTGTCTGTGATATTTTGCATAGTCGCAAAAGCGGAGTTTATGGGGAACATTTTGGCGTAAACATTCTTTCATTCTGCTGAATCCAAATAAACAGATTGATGCCAATTTTTTTTACGAGAAAGTACAAGAAAAGCAGAAAATAAGCAATGTTTTCTAGCTGTTACGATCATCTTCTATCTGTCTAAGGCTTTCGGTACAAGAATGCACTGATTTCCCTCCAGGAAAACGTCCGAAGGTCTGTGTACGTCAAGCCCAGAGATTCGAATTTTCGACTGGTGACCCAGTAGTAACCGTTTTTTTTGTTATTGCAGACGGGAGAAGGAATGAAATTCAAAAAGAAGGACAGACATTTTGCGGCTTTATAGTATTCTGAGTGACAAATTATTTTAGGATTTCGGAACAAGAATGTTAAAGGTGTTAGGAAGAAAGAATTTCAATCCATTACTGTGAAGGGAAAAAATAGCTTATATCTTACTTTAACAGTATATCAAGTATAGAAACTGTAATATTTGGATGGAACAACACTGCTTTCACTTTATGTTTTTAATTCATCAAAAAAGCTTGTAAATTTGGATCATCATGCAACAGGGAAATCGGGGCAATTCCATTTTTTTGGTTAATCTTTATTACAGTTTGTAAGAGCGCATATTCACTTGAGTTTTCCATATGTTTAGTACTCGTAATTGCTATCATGTTCGGGCAGAAATAATCACGACTAAGATTTAATTCCCAATCTAGAAAACGTGTGGCTGTTAATAACATAACAGAATCTCTCGTGGTAAAAAAAATAGTGAATATGCATGTTTAAAAATGTTCACAATATTATAAATCACGGCCTGAAAAAGCCCAGTGCACATGAATATCTAAAGTAAACTTATTTTCAGTTCGGCAATGTCATTGGCGTATGTTTTTTATTTAATTGTGTATACATTCACTTCCAGAAACTTTTTGGTTTGCTAAAATTCAATTTTCACATTATAATACACTGAAAATATTGTATACTGATATAAAATATTAGACTACTGCACCCTGGTGGCACAGTGGTCTAAGCGATGGCTTCTGATCATTCGTCCGAGATGGATCCGGGTTCGAATCCCGGTGAGAAATGGATATTGTGTTTGTCTTACTGCACTGGCTCTCTCCCTTACCTGGAGTCAGTGACCTTAAATTAGGGACGAGAGACTGCTTATAGCCCATTGAGTTGCTCACGGTGGTCGTTAAACCTCCAACAAAAATATATATATATATTGCAGTTCTGTTATAAGTTACTAATGAGAACGCCACTTTCCATGACGTTTTAAGTACAAACAAACGCAGCCGATTCAAAGAAAAACGTACACGAAACTAATGATCGCCTTGGACTTGACGACTCATTTAGTAACTTCAAAACAGTTACCATTAAATTTTGATAAATAACAATTTCTTAATAAATATATTCTTAGGTGTATTATTCCTAAAAACTACAGTTCTTACTTCAATGATTTATTAAATGCTTATATTTAATAGTAGCCCCTCAGGCCATAAGGAAGCACTGAAATGGGAGAGCACGCAATCATTAATGCCTAATGTCACGTGACACGACTGCTCTCATTTCAGGACCAAGGCGGCTCAGTGGCAGCCATTACCAGTAAGCTGCCTATGACTGTATATGGTCGAGGGTTGTATCATTCTTATCCCCCAGTTATTACAAGAATATTTTCATGAGTAGTGGATTCTCTTCAGCAAAGCATATTTACTCATATTAAAATTTTATAACAGCATTTCAACAACATCTAAACTAATTTCATATCCTTTCTTTGCGGAAGGGAACTGTTCACCTGAGGTGTTTTCAAAGCATGAGGCTGTTCCATAATGAATTCCCGATTTCTACATCTTATATTACTCATAAAGGACAATATTACCAAAATTAAACTAAAGAAGTGTGATTTTTGTGTTAGTTTATGTTATACAGGAAATGTTTGTATTCATGGCTTACAAATTGTTTCCATGAATGAGTGCATTTAGAGAGAGACATCCGTGATTATTTTCAATGAAGAGTAGAGCTATTGATGTTTGCCTTCGTTAACATGTCCTTACATAGGACAAAAAGTTATCCAATGGATGCCATTTGAGGTATAGGAGGGTGTCATGTGCGCTGTAAATGGACGTTACATGCCAAGGAAGAGAGACATAGAAATCCTTTTTTGGGAAGCGTTTGAAGTAGCTGGTGGAGCACTGTACTTAGTGTGTACAGGTGATTTGTTGAATAAAAATATAACGCCATTTCATAGAACACCGATCCTTCTACATATACCGCAACTGAATTAGAAACATTTATTCGATAACAAGGGTGGACCTCCATTTGCCCGAATTACAGCACGTGTGCGGTTTGGCACAGGTTCTACAATAGGGTGGAGCGAAAAACACTATTTTGTTTTAATTAAAAGCGTCACTATGTGCAACAGTTGCGATTTTATTACTGAAATGACCCCCGAAATATGTATGATATTATTCGATATCTTAGGCTTCCCCAAGAACCTCGAAATTTGAACGTTATAGGGAAAAATGGTTTAAAAACACCCGCTTTCTGCATTACGTAAATATAAAAAAATACTGTGTCACCATTTCATTTAATATCACCTTTGAGTGTATAAACACGGGTAAAAATTCAGCAGAAATGAGTTAATTTCTTAGGCTTCCCAAGATCCCTTAAAGTAGGTAATTTTTCGCCAAAAATGGCATTCTAAGTCTCGCAAGTATTAAGTTCGACAGCAGCCTTATTGTTACCAATTTGGGCTTAACTTTACAATCCCCCCTCATACTTTCTGGAAACCTCATGTTGATTTTCAGAAGCATAGTTTGCTGTTTTGCGCTCTCCTTTGTTTTTGTTACCTTCTTCACCTCACCCTACCCTCTCCCTTACAGCAGAGATCTCATTGCGAACTCGCTGAATCATCTCATCACAGTAGCGCAGATCCTTATGGGAGACAGTGTTGGCGGATTAGCGTCATAATGATGCAACAGTTTCTTTCAGTCCTAGTGACTTTGATTGGAGCGTACCGTCATTTTCGTTTTGTCTTTCAACTACTTAAGATGTCTGAAGCAAGAAATAAAGCTGGTTTCCCTATCCTCGGGAGTTATGAGGAGATGCATGTAAATGTGTTGCCTACGTACCAAGATGTAATGCGCCATTACTACCTTGTGAGGAATAGTTTTAGGCGGAAAGGTGCAAATTATGAGTCTGCTGCAGCAGAAATAGCAAGTATTGTCGCGGGACAAAGTGCTAAACATTGGAAAGAGAGCATCTCTTCCTACATCGCACCACAAATCAGTTGTAAAGCGTATTACCGCATACAACATTGTAATCCGAAAGCTGAAACAACACGGTGCAAGAATGGATGAAACCTATCGAAAGAAGGTAGAACAATTTCGTGCAGATTCGCAACGTATCTGTGACATATGCTCATGCAAGTGCAAATGTTTTAGAACCTGCCATTGCAGCTCTGCAAACAAGGTACCCGTGAAAGAGCGAGACTTTCTAATGGACCAGAGTAGTGGCGGCGGAATCGCCCGGGCAGCGAGGGACCGAGCCCGGTCAAAAATTTCAGCCAAGAATTTTATTTTTTTATTTTTTTTATTTGGCATGTGTGCGATTGTTGTGATGTGTCTTAGAAAGTTCCTCTAGGTAAGTGGTTGGGTGGTCCTAATCCCCAACAAAGCTCCTTAGGTATTGTTTTTCTTCTGTTTGTTCCGGGAAGCGGAAAGGGACAGGGTGTACCATGATTCGAAATTTCGGGCCCGGTCAACGAACTTCACTTTCCGCCGCCCCTGGACTAAAGAACAAACAGAAGAATGATAATATGTGGGATTGACGCAAAAACCACCAGTGTACTGAAGAAAAGATCAGTTCGAAAGATTGATAGGGAAGAGCATGTCCGTAAGAAATGACAGAAAACTGCCCCCTGTAATTGGCCCTGCGAGTCGAGGATGATCCTTCAGAAGAAGATACAAATACTAATTCTGCAGGAAAACCAGACTAGCTGGGTCCTAGGCATTTGTTGGCCTCGGGGAAAGATTACGATTTCACTCCACGTCGCTCTTCAAAACCTAGGCGTCAAATGACACTGTCTGCATTTTCTAGAAAGCGCGATATGCGAGGCATCAGCGATCGAGCGGCAGCTGATCTTGCGTCGGCCTGCTTCATGATGCAAGTGAACCGGTTCAGTCGAAAGAATGTTATTGACCGACATAAAGTACGACTGTAAAGGAAAAAGACCCGTCAAACAATTCAAGAATGAGGTAAACTTGCTGGTCGCAAGATTGTAGCTCTATTTTTGGACAGAAGAAGGGATGAAACTCTTACTAATACACAGACGGATGACGGCAAGTGACACAAGCAAAAAGAATGGGAGGAAATTATTGAAGAACCGGGTCTGGTGTCTGACTAGCCACCTTTATAATGAAAGTATGTGCACCATCGTGGTTCACGATCAAATGTAACGGTACGTGTAAAGATGGCCCAAAAATTTGCAGCTTCTTATATTTAGGTTTCAGTATCTTCCAGATAATTTAAAGGATATTATAAAAAGAGTCGTCCAAGACAACGCGTATTTTGCCCAAGCAGAAAACTTGCTCGCTGCAATGTTGTTTGGAAGCCTAAGGTATGTCCGCGAGCTTGCTGTTCAAAGCATCGTGAAGGCCAGGAAATCTTCCGAACAAATAACTACCATTTGGAAGTTTCGAATTCCTAAGCTGAATTTCCAGAGCAATGATTACATCGACCTAATCGACTGACAAGAGCGTATTGTGACTGAGCCTTCCATCTCATGGAAATGGAAAGACGATGAGCTTCTGGAATTACTACAGTCGGATAAATATCCAAGGTCTTGCCACGAATTTACAAAATTACCATGCCATTCTCATGCAGTAGAGAGGATTGTTAAGTTTGTACCAGATTCTTCTGCTCAAGTGTGCGACCTTCTTGCAAGAGATGGATTCATCAGAGCAAAAATTTCGGATAGGAAGCTGATACCAAATTTTGTCGAAAAGTCTAATTTCCAAGTGAAATAAATTCACTCCTCAAATTATGCTACTAGGTATGGCTGGTGTCTATCATATTTACATAACTTATGCCATTTTCGGAGAAATATGACACATTTTGAGATCTTTGGGGAAGCCTAAGAAATTAACTTACGTCTGCTGAATTTTTACCCGTGCATATACACTCAAAGGTGATATGAAATAACATGGTGATACAGTATTTTTTAATTTTTACAAAATGGAGAAAGCGGGTGTTTTAAACCATTTATCCCTATAACTTTCAAACTTCGAGGTTCTTGGGTAAGCCATATCAAATAATGTCATCCATATTTTGGAGAGTCATTTCAGTAATGAAATCGCAACTATTTCCCATGGTGACGTTGCAAATTAAAAGAAAATTGATTTTCGCTCCACCCTATTCCACAAGGTGTTGGATTGCATTTACGTCTACACCATACCAAGGGCTCGCCAGACAGTGCTGTAACTGGTACATATTTGACAAACACTAATTTGTTCACGTATGTGTTTTTCTACCATGGCCCTTACATTCTCAATAGGGCTCATACCGAGCTGTGTGTTGGCGAGGAAAGATAGTGGAGGTTGCTCTCAGGCTATAACACTACTCACCACATCTTGTGCAACGGGCAGGAGCATCGTCGTCCATGAAACAGGCGTCACCTTCTAGGTGAAAGGTTAACATTGCAGGATTGACTTGATCGGCAACAATGTTCAGATAGTCCTTGGAGGGTACTCGGATTTCCAGCAATGTCATGGTGACCCGTTCTGTACGAAAAAATGTGTCTCATAGAACAACACCATCTCAAGAACCTTGAGTTGCTTTTAAAAGTCAGTCTGAGTTCATTGCTTCATACGGATCCTGTGAAACTCTCTGTCTAACGTCGGCAGAGTTCAAGGTGTACCGCGACTTGTCGGACCACATGACGTTTTCTTTGTAGTCTTCCAGTGTCCAGACACGTTGCTCCTGACAGTTATATAGGTGAATTTTCCGGTTCTACAGAAAAATAAGTGGTTTCCGTATAAACATGAGACTGCCAATATCGATGCATTTTCATTCTCTGCGCATAGTTCTCTGAGATATGAGTCGCGAACAATTTTACTTGATTGCTTCGGTTAATTACTATACACAGGATATCCTATTTCTCCGTACAAAACTTCTCAGACGACAGCGATCTCGTTTCTGACAGATTGTCACCCCGCCATACTTATGCCTCTTAGACAATCAAAGTGGATATTTTCTCCATAATTTTTTTTAGATTGAAGGTTAACGACCACCCTGAGCTACTCGATGGGCTATAAGCAGTCGCCAATCCCTAATTTAGGGCCACTGGTTCCAGGGAAGGGACGGCACCAGTGCCGTAAGGCAAGCACAACATCCATGCCTTACCAGGATTCGAACCCAGATCCATACTGGATGAATGGTCAGAAGCCATTGTTTACACCACTGCGCCCCCGGGGCAACCCTGCACTGTTTGAAGACTCGACGTATTTCACCTTTTTGACAAATCAGTCAGCTCTTCTGTTTTCAAAATCATTGTTCCAGACAGACAGACGCTCACAATAAGCCCTTTATCGAACTCTGAAAGATCCCTTATTTTTCACAATTTGATCAACACCACTGACGATTACTGACGAACAGCAGTCTTACATATTTGTTTAGATGACACACGTGACCAGGTATTTGGCATATACGCTGCGTAAGTAACTTAATAATGTATCTGATTCAGTAACAGGCGTGTTTCTGTTAAGTCGCAAACTTATTGGTACCGCCTCGTATACTTGGGGTCCCCTTAATCTGAAATGATATCTCTGATGAATGGTCAGAAGTCAGCATCTCAAACTACTCGACTTCCGAAATTGTACTTATGGTTTTCAAACGAAAGCACTAATTAATTTGAACTAATATCCTCCTTCTAAAGCGCTTTAGTAATCAAGAGAGATATGATAAAGTTTTAAAACCGGTTGTCATGTCGATGATAATCTACAGTACATACGTGCTACCCATAGTGGTAAATGTAGAATAACAGGCACACCGGACAACAAATTAGTCACCCCTAACATAAATGACAGTAGTTACCGGTTGCTCACAGGGCGCCATGATAGCATTGTGAGGAGATAAACAGCACTGACGTGGTCTACCGGATCATTTTTGTCTCGTGAAGTGGGGAAGAAAGAGCAACGTGTGTATTCTCATTGGCCGCAACCGGGAATCGAACCCTGGATCTTCCAGTTACGCGCCGAACATGCTTCCCCTGCACCACAGCGGCCTCGAAATTCTCCAGACTCACTTACAACAAACTGCCAAACCACATGGCAGGGTTGCTTCTTTGGAACCCCCACAATGCTGTGGATTCACCAAAGATGTACAATAGCAATTGAACAAATAACTAGAAGGCGAATGAATAATAAATACACAGTTGACGTGGATTAGGAACATCAAATAGAAGTCATCGTTATTTCTACGTTAATAAGTGAGTCACGGAAACATTATCATCGGCCGCCACCGGGAATCGAACCCAGGGTTTTCCAGTTACGCGCCGAACATGCTTCCACTGCGCAATAGCGGCCTCAAAATTCTCCAGACTCACATAAGACAGACTTTCAAATTTTGTAGGGCTCCAAAGAAAGCAACCTGCCAGATTGTTTGGTAGTTTGCCGTATGTGAGTCTGAATAATTTTGCTGCCGCTGTGGTTGAGTGGAAGCATATCCAGTGCGTAACTGGAAGACCCTGCGTTCGATTCCCGGTGGCGGCCGATGAGAATGTTTCCGTGACTCACTTATTAACGTGGAAAGAGCGATGACTTCTATTTTATGTTCCTAATCCACATCAACTTTGTATTTATTAATAACGTGTGTGTTGAATTTAGTCTGCAAGATGGGTCGTAAGAGAGACGTAATACAAGCGTTACTGAATGCCAAAAAGGAGCATCGTGTTTGGCCGTGCCCACGAATACAAGGTCAGTGAAGTCGTCCAATTTGTCGGTATGCCAAAGCGTACTGTCCAGCGAGTCTACAAACAGTGATGTAGTTCGCAGTCAACTGAAAATCGGGGAAGTAACTGTGCCTGGAAAACGATTCTCACCAAATGGCCGCCGCCATGTTTCACGCCTAATAAATGCAAATCGGTTTCAAACAAGGCAACAATTGTTCCAATCAGTCAGTGAACCCAACCAATTTCCGAAAGGACGTTGTGAAGAGAACTGCACGCGATGGACATCAGGAGAAGAGTACCACGGAAGAGGTCTTTACTATGGAGGACTGGAAACGGGTAAGTTTTTCTGATGAGTCTCATTTTTGTTTGTGTTAATACTCCAATAATCGGAGGCGACAAATGCATCGCAGGCCCAATGAAGCCTTTAATCCTGATTGTGTCGAAGGTGTTGTTCAAGCTGGAGGTGGTTCTTTGATGTTTAGGATACGTTTTTCGTATCACGAAATGGGCCCTCTCATTGCAGTGACGATTAATTTGAACCCGCATGCGCACCTCCGCCTTCTGAACGACGAAGTGTTGCCCTTTGCCCTAAATCTCCAGGAGCAGAATGTTATTTCCACTCCTGTCTTCCAAGACGTTACTTGCCGTGTGCACAGGGCTAAACCTGTGTCTGAATGGTACGACAAACATCAGCATCACTGTCTCACCTCGACTGACCCGCCAAATCCCCAGATCGACATCCTACTGAAAATCTGTGGGATCATTTGGAACAGAAAATGAAACGCCGGAATAGACGCCCGCGTACTCTGGCGGAACTTTGTAACCAATTGACGCACGAGTGGATGCAAATGGATGTTCAATACATCCACAACCTCGTGGAGTCACTACCATTCCGGATTGATAATTTTATCAAGGCAAGAGGCTCCATCACTCGTTATTAAGTAGGTTCTGGTAGGGGTGACTAATGATTAATTACTTCTCTTGGGAAAAACAAAGCAAAACAACAACAGCAAAGAAAGTTTGCTGCTTAAGAATAATTAAAGTGTGAAGCGCTTTATATTTTTCTTTTGAAGTCTGCAAGAATCCACAACCAGCTTTAGCGCACGAACTTTCTTTCTCCAGAAAAGTCGGTCACTGCAGAAAAATCCATTTATTTAAAGGAACGTGTTCAAACAATCCTCTGCCAAAAAATAATCTCGGTGCATAGCATTGGCAGTGTAGTCACAAAAGGTACTGAATGCAGGCCGTTTTCAAAAATATAATTCATCTGCTCTGTTAACAAAAAAACCACATCCAATGATTTCAACTAAGATCATTCGTAATTTGCCCTTTGAGTTATCGATGCTAAACCATGTGCGAAATCACAGCCTTTGTTTCGGCTTCGTAAAAATTAAAGAAATCTAATGCATATCTTTTCTCTCCTGTTTTGCTTTTTTTTATGTCCTCCATTTAGCATTTTTAAGTGATTTCCTCCTTCCTTTTTCTGTTATTATAATTCACGCTTGAGATTTTCTAAAGATCATTCTGAATCCAGTGATAAAAATGCAGGTTGAATGTTTTTATTTATTTATTTTTGTTTCAAGCAAAGTAAGAAAAAACCTCGGTTTTTACAGAATAAGAAACAATCAAGTTTATTTTCTTTTAACATGTCTTTTTTCACTTGTGTTAAAATATCATAGTTTGATTAAACTGTTTTCAGTAAATATCATTTATTCTAATTGTATATTGCTTCCTTGTTATCTGTTTATTAAATTTCAGATTTCGCTTCTTATGCATTGGATCCAGGCTTTAAAAATTTGGAAGTGGATTTCAGAACTGGATTTCTTATTGCTTTTTCGTGACACACTGCAGTTATTTTCCGATTCAAATATTTACCGAACCAGCTCAAGAATACGTACATAACAAATTAACAAGTAAATGGTAAAAGGTATCAGGACATTTTGTTTTACAATACTTATCAAACTTTTAAATATTAGGTGTACAAATAAGTTTTAAAGCGTTTTTTGTGTGACGTATACCGCTAATTTACATATCCGACATTCCCTCGCGTTGTTGTCATGTGACCGTAACTGGGCCAGAGTATATAAATGTGGCACAGAAGTTTGCCCGACAGTCAAACACGCTTGCACATCGGCAGGTGAAAGATGGCAAGCGATACTGCATTTATTCGACACTGCATTCGTTACGAATTTCATCAAGGAAAAGGTGCTGCAAAAGCATGGCATCGATCTGTTCTGTTCTGGGGAGAGAATGTTATATAGAAAAGCACGTGTGAGTTTTGGTTTCGACGGTTTAAAGCAAGCAATTTTGATGTTAGCAATGTATCGGCGCCACTCAGAAGATTCCACATGAGGAACTGCAAGCATTGTTGGATGAAGGTTCATCTCAAACGCAAAAACAACAAGCTGAACAACTGGGGGTAAGTCAACAAACCATATCCAATCGTTTTCGCGCAATGGGAAAAATTCAAAAGGAAGGAAAATGGGTTCTACATGGCCTGAGCCAGAGGAACAAAGATGAGCGTGTCATGAAGTGTTAGAATGTGTTGAATAAACAACACAAAAAGTCCGCCTTTCCTTTGGAAAATCGTTACCGGTGATGAAATGTGGATATGGTACGACAATTTAAAATACAAAAAACATTGGGTAGACCCCGGTGAATCAACGACTTCGACACCGAAACGAAATATTCACTCTAAGAAAGTTCTGCTGTGCATCTGATGGGATATGAAGGGTGTGCTCTATTATGAACTATTGGAACAGGGTCAAACTGTTATTTCTAATTGCTACTAGCAACAATTGCTGCGATTGAACCAAGAAATCTGTGGGAAACGTCCATTAAGAGGCAAAGGATTGCGTCCGTGAAATTACTGCGTGACAACGATAGGCCGCATGTCGCAAAATCGGTAAAGGAAACATTATTTATGCTTGGCTGGGCAGTTTTGGAGCGCCGGGCCTATAGTTTTGACATAGCCCCTTCATACTGTCATTTGTGCCAATCGATACAACATGGTTTGTCTGCTGTACGATCCCGGACATTTGACGAAGTGCAAAAATGGGTTGACGACTTCATCTCGTCACACGACGAAGTAGTCTTCATTAATGGAATCCTTCAGCTGCCCGACCGATGTCAGAAGGTGACAGATAATGACGACACATATTTTAATTCGTAAAGATATTGTTGTTTGGTCTCAAATTACATGTTGCTTTGTGTTAAAACGCGATAAAACTTATTTGTACATCTAATACGAGAAATAATCTTCATTTATTTTGTAGTGACGTATATACTAATTTTTTACTTTTTAATATCTTTCTTCTCGTGTAATTGTTAGCAGCCTGGGGCAACATGTCAAATAGTAGTGACGTAATCAAAAGCTGATTATCTTTTGTGTATTTGGAGATTTAACGCTCACCATGCGCAACTCAATGGGCTATAAGCTGTCGCCTGTTCTTAATTTGCTGTCAGTGGTTCCAGGGAAGGGGGAGAGCCAGTGCCGAATTTGAAACACAACATCCATGCCTTACTGGGTTTCGACCCGGGCCCATTTCTCAGAATGAAAGCTGAATGATAGAATTGATGGTTTGAGTGTTTGATTAGCGCTGTTTTAGAGTGAGTACTGTTTAGAGAGAGCACGTGTTTTGTAAACCCACTCATTTGTCGTAGCATTAGTTTATGAACCTCCCTCGTTGTTATGAGCACTATTGTATCACGAGCATTTAATTTTTACCGTCACTTGTTGATCAGCTTGGCTTCCTTTTCGTTTCTGATGTTTGAAGCTCAATAATTCGAATTGTTACGACTGATGTTAAAGAATATACCAAAGCGAGAGCAGTATTAAATACTGCTAAGTATAGAGAGATTTATCTCAATTTAGATGTGTTCTGTGACCAAGTTATTGGATTAAGCAGAGCATTTGCCAAAAGACCGATTCTGACGAAAGTAAATGAGTGGAACGTGTTAGACTTTTTACTTCAATTGGACGCTATATTTCTTAAGGAGCATATTCATTTATTCCATGTTCACTTAAGTATGTATTACAGCTGCAACGATGGGAAGTTAACCGATATTCAAATAAAGAAATTCAGTAAGTTTAAGGGTAGCTTTACAGTAAGCACATTTCTTCGACAAGTTTAACGTGGATCCATCTAAAACTTTTGCCCTATGTTTCCAATGGTAAAAACTTCTGTAGACAATTTCTTCGCGATAAATGCATTCCCAAGCATGAAAACTTGCACATCGATAAAAATAACTTTGTATTCTAGCCTAGTATACTTAACTTTTTCTAAAAGTTAATAATATTTTTATTTAGAATCAGTAACACTTCCTTTGATGCTATTGAGATCTACGAATAGTATATGGCGCCAACGAAGACGTGATTTGCTAAATGCAATCACCTCGAATTTTTTTTTCAATAATGTTGTTAATTTTCAGAATGGAATCAACACTGGAGTCTATCCATCCAATAATCGGAAATGTTTAGAAATTTTTGAGCCACATAAATTAAATTTTCTGACAATAATGTAGCTGAAAATGTCAATGGAACTCCAGTTACTTCTGATTTCTAATTCCGTAATGAACCAGCAAGCTCACTCTGCCACATGTTCAGCTAAATTATTTGCAGAAAATTTAATCTAAGTGGCTAAAATCCTTCTAAACATTACAGATTATCGGATGGATAGATTCATATGTTGATTTCATTCAGAAAATTAATAACATTATTGAAAAAAAATGCGACGTGATTGCTATTAGAAAATTACATTTTCATGTGGCACCGTCTAATTGCAGGTCCCAATAACACCAAAGGAAAACTTATTGATTCTTATCACAATTGTGGTTAAGTTTAATAAAATATTAAGTATACTAGGTGGTAATATAGAGTTATTTTTATCGTTATGTACGTTTTCATCCTTGGGAGTCCACTAATTGCTAAGAAAATGTCTACAGAAGTTTCTACCATTGGAAAGATAGGGCAAACTTCTTAGGTAGATCCGCCTTAAATTTTAGCGTGTATACAGTGTAGTGCTTTGCAGTGAAATTTTATTTTAGGGTAATAGTTAAAACCTACAGACAACTCCTTTAACTAGCTATGCTACAGGGTGAACATCTAGTTTTTCCCTCATTAAGAACATTTGTATTTAAAAACTATGATAGGTAGAAAAAAAGCGGTTTGTGGCATGATGCGTGAAAACTAATAGAGTATTTCTCTGTATTTTTAGTACAGCACTACATGAGCGCCTTTCGTGTTCTGGAGCACTTCTAGTCGGTATTCAATTTTCCGCGTGTGTTTTGCCGAACATCTCTTTGGAGATTTTGGCAATGGCATCAGTTGTCCTCCTCTTCGGAGTTTCAATATTAGAAACTGGTGTTGAATAGATTTTATTTTTGACATAACCACACAGGAAAAGTCTAGGGTATTATGTCGGGTGACCATGGCGGCCAAGACGGACGGACTGTCCCTCACAACTCATCTGTCAGGAAATGTGATATTATGAATTTTCCAACAATTAATTCCCAGTGTGGTGGGGCACCATCCTGCTGGTAAATTACCCATGGTATACATTCGTCCAAATAAGGTGCAACAAAAAGCTCTTCCATGTCCAGGTACACATTTCCTGTTATTGTGCGTTTACAAAAAAAGATCTAATAACTATTATGAATAAGACTACACTAAACATTCACTTTTCGGTTGTCCCCCTGTTTTTCAAGGACAACATGGGAATTTTCCGAACCCCATACACGCACATTGTATGTTTTTACTTCATTAGATGTATGAAAAAGTAATCTCATCCGAAAAGCACACACGCTGCAAGTAGTTCTTGCTGTAATCGATACGCTGTAAAATCTCATTTGCAGAAGCAGCAAGACGTTGGCGGACTGCCACCTGCAAACCTTGAACAATATGCAATTTGCACGCATACAAACAAAGTATTTCGAGTAAAATTTTCTTCAGTGCAGTGCAGGGGATTCCGAATTCAGACGAAGCTCGGCGGGTGGATTTTGAGGGACTGCGTACGAAAGTTCTCCGCACTACATCAACAGTTCCTTACTAATATCCGGTCAGCCCGTTCGTTTTCGGTCATCAACACTTCCTATCGCCTTAAACTTTGCATTTTATGCTTTTATGATCACTAGGTGGTGAATTTTCGTACTCCCTTCTGAAATAACGCTGAATCGGTGATTTTTTTCTCGTCCTATCACAGAACACATTGCCCCCTTTTCCTGCAAAGACGCCATTTTGACTTCTTTTGCTAGCAATGCCACCTACTTATGACTCAGCATGCACCTACAACAACAACAACAAAACTCTATTAGTTTACATGCATCATGCCATAAACCGATTGTTTGTAACTATCAGATTTTCAAATCACAAATTTCTTAATGAGGAAAATTATGTCTATCCTATACATGTACTGAGATAATTTCAGGTAATAAGCTAATGCTGAGGCATTAAGGTTCAGGTACTGAGGTAATATTTTACAAGCGCTGACATAATTCGGTATTTATTATATTTTGACACATCTAGAAGTGGATGAGTACATGTTACTCTTCACAATTCCTAACAACATTCGTCTGCAGCCAGTCTTTAGACGGCTTCTTTTAAGCTTTAAAAACATATTCATATATAGGGGATGTTCCCCGACCTAGGACGGAGGGAAATTTTAAATTACAGCAGATTGAAGACATATCAAATAGACGACGGATTTCTTTAAGGAATTGAAAATGTTTTTAGATGCGATTTTGCTCACTTTGGCATCTCAAAATTTCGGTTTTTACTGTATGTTAGAGAGTTTTAAATACACTGGTGTGCAAAAATTAAGGACGAAGAAGAGAAATTAGCATAACAGCGGAACGAGCAGGCAGAACAGACCGAAATACCACTCAGAAGATAGGGCATGCGCATATATGCAGCATGACGTCAGGGGAAGGGAGTGTCGGAAGGGTATAAAGCACACGGGCGATGTACGCTCAGCAACTCGGTAAAAGCTATCGCGCGGTGTAAATCGATTTGAACGACACCGAGTTGCTCCCACCGTGCGATATGGCCAAGAGGCAATCCAGTAGACGACATCTGGATGACTTAGCCGAGGTCGTGTCATTGGGAAGTTGGAAGAAGGTCGAAGTGTGACCAGTGTGGCCGAGAAGTTTGGGATCGCTCACAGCATCGTTTCATGAGCTTGGAGAGCATTTCAAACGACAGAAACAGCTATCCGAGAGTTTAGCAGTGGTCGTCCAAGAGCAACTACGGTGGCGGGCGACCGGTATATTGTCCTACAGGTGAGAAGAGACATACGGCAGACAGCGGGAGAAATCACAAGGCACATGCAGCAGACAACTTGGACGTCCGTTATCGCGTTTTCCCGTGGCCAGGAGGCTGCACAAAGGTGGTCTATTTGCACGATGACCAGTACGGTGTGTGCCATTAAAGCCTGCTCATCGGAGACTGCGGTTACTGTGGTGCCAGGAACATAAGAACTGGACACATCAGCAATGGGGTCGAGTTCTCTTCACGGATGAGAGCCGTTTTAGTCTGACGAGCGATTCTGGACGTATACACATCTGGAGAGAACAGGGAACACGCAATCACACCTCCAAGATCATTGAAAGGGACCGGTTTAGAAGTAGCGGAGTTCTCGTTTGGGGCGGTATCATGCTAGGTAGCCGTACTGAACTCCACATCTTCCAAGGAGGTTCAGTCACTGGTGTCCGCTATTGTACCAATGTTCTTCTGCTTCACGTGCGTCAGTTTAGAGGTGCTGTGGGTCCTGAGTTCCTCTTCATGGACGACAACGCTACACCTCATCGTTCAGTGTCTGTCGCAGAGCTGTTGGAGAGTTAAGATATTCAACGCATGGATTGGCCTGCAAGGTCCGCGGACCTAAATCCAATCCAACACGTGTGGGACCTTATCGGGAGAGGCTTGGCAGCACGTCACCAGCCGCTGGCAACGATTCCGCAGCTGCGATTGGCGCTACAAGAGGAATGGGCCGCGATACCTCAACAGCTCCTTGACAACCTCGTCCTCAGCATGGACAGACGTTGTAAATCCTGCAACGTAGTCAGGGGTGATCATATTCCATACGAAAGACTGGATTTTTCTTGGCAGCCTCCTGTCACATGGACGTTTCTGTCTTCTGTCCAGTTGTGCTCGAAGCTACCTTTTCAATAAAGTGCGTTTGTATCCTTTGGATTCCTTGGTTGGACGGTTTTGCTTACTTGTCCCATATTCTTACATCTTGGGGAGCTTATGGTATGATTTGAGTCGATGTGTAGCACTTCTGCACGACGTTACATTCGAAAAACCATTTCGTCCTTAATTTTTGCACGCCAGTGTAGATCTGGGTATTTACATTTATAATAACGCTTATTTCTTTTTATGAAATTAACCGGCAACTTTAGTCCGTTTTATGAAATATATCTGCAATTCGAAGAAAATGAAATAAGGCGCGACGTAACACCTACGTAACAGAACAAACGTCACAGACAGTTGTTTGGGCACGACCGTGTTGACACAAATGAAGTCGTTTGTCTTACTAACTTTATTTTATTTTCAGGTATTTCTCCTTGATGTTACGTATCGTGTGATAGTAGTGAGATTAGTTCCAATTTCGGCCACATTATATGACATCAGAGTGTACCGGACAAACGTAGCCTGTTATATAGGTTTTATATAGCTCATTAAGCCTTTTTTAAATATTTGTCATATCGGTGCTATTCAAAGGAACTTATAACGAAGTAAATTTCTCCGTCATTTCTGTCCACGCCAGGATTCGAATCCGGATCCCCTCATTCCGGAATAAGTCACTCTACCAATTGAGCTACGCGGACGTTTTATTCTGATTCCTATCTGCCTTTATGTCGTGTGCGTCCTTCTGGCAGGTACGTCACAAACTGTTAAATGTTAAATTATGAAATTTACTTGTATGACTGCTCTTTAAATGGAATTTATTTTCAAAGGCATTTACTCATGTAAGACAAAGCTTATGGTTCACGATGTATATTATTTTTCGTCAGAAAAGCCAAATCGAGTAAAAGAAATTTTAAATTGTGTAAAATTATTAACAAATCCTTTGATAATTTTCACAATTAAACTTCAACTTGTGGTTGTATCACAGATAGGGGCACTTTTGCACGCTGAGAATGCATTCTGGTGTGTGTCCTCCCACTGACTCTTTTCTTAGAAAACGTTTTCTCCATTTCCTATAAAAATCTTTAACCACAAGAATCTAATGGCTTAACAATGTGTTTTGTGTTTGCAGATTTAAGGTGTTTTACGGTTTCATGTTAAACCCACCGTACACCGATTCCTTCTCTGAAAGATTGCGCATATATCCATAGGTAGCAAATTTTGAAAATCGCTTAATGACTTCGTCATCATTTGACGTATGACGTAGTGATGGTTTAAACGGAACTTTCGTGATTTGCGTCAAATTAGGGTTGTTTGAAAACAATTTCATTTCACGCACGCAGATGTTATGCCCATATGTCAGTCAAAGCAACTTAAATGGCAAAGGGTGTTTTCGCTTTTGTTTCAATTCCGTCGACCTGAATCACACGAACTACGTCTACCAACTGACAACTGAAACTCCTGTTTTCACAGCTGTCAAGTAACATGAGCGATTTAATGCTCTCAAGAGAATCTTGATTTGCATTTCAGCGCGACAGAATTTACTGCAGCTGAAGGAGATGAACTTCTACTCGGCGATTTTATTATTTTATTTAACACACCTTTGCCGAAATTTTGCGAAAGAATTACTCACGGATTGTGTAATCCCCGAAATGCAAAAGTAAAGTGCTTAAGAAATATTGTACAAAAGAACTGTCTTTATCAGTTTAACTTATTATACTTTAAGAATGCCTGCGCTAACACATAGTGCACAGCTCTCTTGGTCTCACTTATTCTACTTCTAAATTTGATCAAAATGGAAATATTAACCATGCCGTTACCGGCATGGATTCTAAAGATACGGAGGCGTAGATACACAGGCGTGGGCGTAGATTCTTACGTTCTATACGAAACTTGGGCAAAACATATCCTCATGAAAATGGCCTCAGAAATTAAAGCTTTGATATTATTTTTATTTAATATAAAACTGATGGCAGTTTTCAGTGCGTTGATGGGATAGTAAGCATTTCGTATTACCTGAATTTCATATGTACCGTATTCCTTCCCGCGAGACTTAAGATTTTACATTGATTATGATAATTCCTTTACATAACTGTATAGGGTATATAATAAATTGGCAACTCAGTGTACGTGAACGTACAATATAATATAAACTGAAGTAGCAAGTTGTTAGGAACATACAGTAGCAATCAGAAACATGCCATCCACACTCACGTACGAAACTATGACGTTAAGATGCCTTTACAGAAACCTTACTGCAAAGGATTCAGACATGTACGAAGTGTACGTAGAGGCAGTATGCCAGACCTATTATTTGAGCGACTTTGAAAATCGCATGTTGTTGGGCGTTACGCGGGGAAGTGCAAGCATCTCAGATACGGCAAATCATCTCATCTCAGATAGGAAAACTTTCTCATCTCAGACACGGCAAACATTTTTATCTCAGACGCGGCAAACCTTTTCCTCTCAGACACGGCAAAGTTCGCTTCAGATACGGCAAACCTTCTCGCGGCCAACCTCGTCTCAGACAAGCGAACGTCTCATCTCATACACCGCAAATCTCATCTCAGACAGGTAAACCTTTTCATCTAAACCACGGCAAACTTTTTCATCTAAGACACGGTAAATCTCCTCATCCGAGACACGGGAAACTTCATATCAGACACGGCAAACCTTCTCATGGCAAACCTCATCTCAGACACGGCAAACCTTCTCATGGCAAACCTCATCTCAGACACGGCAAACCTCATCTCAGACACGGCAAACCTTATCATCTTAGACAGGAAAAACTCTTCTCAGACACGGCGAACTTTTTCATTGTAAAAATCATCTCAGACACGGCAAACCTTATCATCTCAGACAGGAAAAACTCTTCTCAGACACGGCGAACCTTCTCATTGTAAAAATCATCTCAGACACGGCAAACCTCATCTCAGACACGGCAACCCTTATCTCAGACACGGCAACCCTTATCTCAGACACGGCAAACCATATCTCAGACACGGCAAACCCTATCTCAGACAGGGAAAACTCATCTCAGATACGGCAAACCTCATCTCAGACACGGCAAACCTCATCTCAGACACGGCAAACCTTATCATCTCAGACACGGCAAACCTCATCTCAGACACTGCGAACCTTATCATCTCAGACACGGCAAACCGTATCATCTCAGAAAGGAAAAACTCATCTCAGACACGGCAAACCTTCTCACTGTAAAAATCATCTCAGACACGACAAACCGTATCATCTCAGAAAGGAAAAACTCATCTCAGACACGGCAAACCTTCTCACTGTAAAAATCATCTCAGACACGGCAAACCTTCTGATTTTAGACACGGCAAATCTTCCCAAGGCAAACCCCATCCCAGACAAAGATAACCTCATCTCAGACACGGCAAACCTTATCCTCGCAGACCGGAAAAACTCATCTCAGACACGGCAAACCTTAACTCAAACACGGCAAACCTTAACTCAGACACGACAAACCTTCTGATTTTAGACACGGCAAACCTCATCTCAGACATGGCAACCCTTCTCATCTGAGACATGGCTAACTTCATCTCAGACACGGCAAACCTTCTGATTTTAGACACGGTGAACCTTCTCCGCTATGCGTTAACAACTGTATCAAGGGTGTACAATGAAAGGTGCACAAACAACAAAACAAGCAGGCAGAGGTCTTCATGTGTGGGAAACGACTGTTTGGCATTCAAAGGCAGAGGATTTTACCAAACAACAGAGGAGCTCTATTGCGTCTGGGAACAGGAAGAAGAGTTCCGGAAAGATGTCGCTTCGTCCCATAAATCATAGTTTCAGTTAATAAGCTCCTATGGACGAGCCAGAATATGGCGTCAACACTATTAATAAATGAATCTCAGCTGCCTAACGGAAATTGTACAAGATGATGGAGACTGACTAGTGGTTTGGGGGTCAGTTTCCGTAGCGGGCATTGGGTTCCCAAATACCTCTGGAGTCCGAAACAGAAAACAGCACGCTGATGAAAAATATAACATACTAGTAATTACTCGTTAGAAATGACGGGAAAATAATAGAAATTTAAAAATAGAAATTCGAACTGCTGGAAAACTAAGGCTCATGAATTTTTTTTTATGCTAAAGTGGCAATTTTGCCTTTTTTTTTTCATTCAGTAAGCATTAGAAGAATTCGTCAATACGTTTCACTTGCAATAATTTATTTGGAAACATTATTCCGTTTGTTCACGTACTCGAATTTTAATGTTCACCAGTAACTTTGATAATAGATAGCGCCCACCTTTGCCAACCTTGACGATTCTCGGAACAATCCCCTTTCCTATCACAATTTTTATACTGTCCTTGACTCCCCTTTGACGTTGGAGCATTGTTGGGCACCCTAAGAACAGAATTTACAGCATGTCGCATTATACATGTTGCATTACAGTTTTATATTTTGAGAGGATCATGACAAAGATGATAAAACAGATATGTGTTCCTAGTGTGTAATGCATTTTTATCAATTCCGTGTAATAGATAAGGGTTTCACCAGAATTTTCACGTTATGTTTTTTGTGATAGCTAGAACGGGGTTTTCATGTTATATCCGAAAGCATATATCCGTCACATCTTTGAAAGCTTCCATATGAAGGCGTAAAATGAAATTCAAGCTATGAATAAGCCATAATGACACTAAAACAATTAATTCAATTGTTGTCTCAAAGAGGTTTAGGTTGTCATGAGTTGGAGCTTGGCTAAAAATAAACATAGTTTCTTAAAAATAAAGAGCAAGATAAACTCTCTGATTTAACGTGGACAATTAAACAATTTATGCAATAATTTCTATATATAAGCATTGATATTATACGCATATATGGGAGACAGTATATCCTCACGTATTATAGACGAAGATAAAGACAGAAGAGAGGTAAAGATGAAACCACAGAGAAAGCGGAAAAGTTGCATTTAAATAAGAGCAGGTCCTCCGGGTTATAAGACGGTCAAAGAGACATCTCTTTCTCGTGTTGCAAACGCCTTTTTAATGCCGTTTAATAAATAAGGGTATCACAACGGATCGTTATATCTACTTTTTAGTAATGGTTAGAACAAGGAGTTCATGAAATACCCGAAATTATAGGATCCGCAAATATTTGAAAGCTGCAAATATGAAAGAATAAGAAGAAATTCAAGCTGTGGATAAGCGAAAGACTATGCTAAAACAATTAATTAAATTGTGGTCTCAAGACATTTTAAGTTGTCAAGGAGAAGCGCCTTGGATGAAAATAAATATAGATTCTTTAGAATAAACAAGTGCAAGTCAAACACTCTGATTTAACTTGGGAAATTAGCGAATCTGTACAAGAACTTCTAGGTATGAGCATCGATATTACGGGCTTATGTGAGGAACGGGATACGAACATTGAAGAAAAAAATCCTTTGCTATACAACAGAGAGATTGCATACAGATTTGAAGTTGGAACTAAAATTAAAAAAAAGAAATAATTAATTCAAGTTAGGATTCTGGAATTTTAATAAACGAAACAAACTGCAACTGCTGCAAATGTTTTTAACACAAATTTTGCGCTGCTATGCGCGTCTGCTCAAGACGACGAAGTGGAGCTATTCTATGGAGGGCCCAAAAGTATTGTTACGTATCAAAGCAAATGAAATAGTACTGATTGTGAAGGATTTAAATGATCATATTTGTAGTGGAGATTTCATTGGAGTGATAAGAAAACGGTCATGGACACAGAAGTGAAAGTTTGTAACTAATACTCTATTCATATTTTCACAATAGGCGATGCATCACCAATTTTTGACTGCTAATTCCATTAGTTGACTGGTATATACACTCATCGTCAAAACAATAAATGCACACAGAAGGAAGCAACCGACAGGAATGAGACTTGGGGGTAGGTTTGGCATCGTGAGACATGAAAATTATTCAATTTTCATGCTCGGCGGCGCATG
This sequence comes from Macrothele yani, assembly GCA_039090855.1. Classification (NCBI taxonomy): domain Eukaryota; kingdom Metazoa; phylum Arthropoda; class Arachnida; order Araneae; family Macrothelidae; genus Macrothele; species Macrothele yani. The sequence goes on from CM077011.1 coordinate 100,828,483, forward strand.
CGACGCAAGCAAAAAGGGGTCGTAGCGCTGTGCTTAACCGGCTATATAAACTCGTCCCGTTGCGCGTGCTTGCCATTCTGACTCGTGTGTTTGTTGCATCCTTTACAAGACAAGTATGCTTCGGAGGAAAGTTCGGAAGTAATTTGAGCAGTTGGATTAGTTCGACAGGGGCCACATCATCGGGCTCCGGGAAACGCGATGATCTCATCGCCGTACTGCACGCCATACCGAGCATGCGTATATCACCATAGCATGCTGTTCGCTGCAGTGAATTGAACAAGGGGCGCAGCAGCGACAGCAAGGGCCCAGAAGACTTAGACGAACCACAGAGAGAGATGACGGACGAGCTGTGCAACATGCGCGGAGTTACCTTAACAGCCACCATTGCGGATGTTCAGCGAGCAATGGTGCCCTCCATGCATCGTCCTATTATTGCCAGCACCATTGGCAGACGGCTGCACGACCTAGGACTACACGCCCGCAGACCGTTACAACGACTGCCCTTAACACCATTACATCGTCGCCAAAGACTGTAATGGTGTCGTGCCAGACTGTTATGGAGCCACGCAGAAGCAACGGGTAACTTCAGTGACGAGTCCTGCTTTTGACTTGGAGGATACGACCACCGAATCCGTGTGTGGAGGTGTTACGTTAATTAGGTCCTGCAACAAGTAGCTTTACCTTTTCTGAAAACTCACTCCGGTGCGATTTTCCAACAGTACAACACTCGTCCGCATACTGTTGCTGTCTCGAGAGCTTGCCTTCAAGTCACTGAAACTCAGCCATGGGCAGCTGCATCGCCACATCTATCACCAATTTGAAATGTGTGGGATGCTATTGGACGCACTATCCATAGTCCCCTCTGCTACCACAAAATATGCAGGAACTGGGTGAGAAGATTCTAGCTGTATGGGACAGCTTATCGCAGGACACCATTAGAAGCCTGTACAACTCCATGCCGATACATCTGGCATAGTGTGTAAGCAAACATGGCGGCTAGACGCTATATTGAGATACACTACGTATTGGTGTGTAGCTCAATAAATATTGTCCGTATCATTATCAATGTTTAATCATTTATTGTTCCTCATAACCGTTACCTTCCTCCCCAATAGCATTGCAATCCGGCACGTCCTTCTGGGTGCAACTAGTCTTTTGACGATGAGTGCATATCCCAATGCTTGACTGTGATCGTTCCCGCTGGTTGATTGTTATCTGAGGCGCTGATGGAACGACTGACATCAACAGGTCCTGATAGTGTTTCTGCAGAGGAACTGAAATACACTGGCGGAAAGTGAAAAAGAACACCAAGAAGGAATTGGCGGACGATCATAAAATTTACATATGTTAATGGGGTCGAGTTTGCGTAGGCGTTATGTTAATTTCGGGACCAAACGGTGGCGCTTACGCCACAGCACGGCATAATATGCAAATTATCGTCGGTGGTATTTAAGGAGTACGGCGAAGTAAATGTAATCAGTCGTCGGCGTACGGACACGTGCGAAGACCCTGAAGAAGCTGCAATGCCTGGACATGGAAGACGTGTACGATTTCAGCAGTTATCGGACTTTGCGCGAGGTCGTCTAGTTGGACTCCGCGAGGCCGGGTAGTCGTATCGTCCTATTGCGAAGTGAATTAGACGGGAAATATCGGTGGTGGTACGATGGTGGCGTAGATGGTCTGAGGAACATTCCCACACGAGAAGACGTGGAACCGGGAGTCACAGACGGACTGATGAGCGGAACAATCGACGCATAAGAAGAGCGGTGTTGTCAAGCAGAACATCCGCTGCGACGCAAATCCGAGCTGCCATTGCACCTGAGGTGACTGTGCGAACAATCCGCAACCATCTACAGGATGCAGGACTACGTGCGCGTGTGCCTCTGGCATGTGTACTTCTGACTGCACCCCACCGTCAGGAACGGCGCCAACGTCTGCACTGGAGAACGCAATGGCGATCTGTCGTGTTCAGCGATGAAAGCAGATTCTGCTTGGGAGCCTCCGATGGCCGTATGCGTGTTCACAGACGCACAGGGGAGCGTCTCCACCCTTCTTGCATCCTCCAGCGACAAACAGGGCATACACCTGGTCTCCTGGTGTGGGGAGTGATCACCTATCACTCCTGTACACAACTATTGTTTGTACCGGGTACGTTAAACAGCACCTCCTACATAAACAACATTATTCAGCTCGTTGTTGTGCCATTTGTAAGGTCGGTCCATCGTGGTGTTTTCCAGCAAGATAACGCACGCCCACACACGGCACGTGCAACGCAACATGCACTTCAGGGTGTGAGACAACTTCCATGGCCTGCACGTTTACCGGATTTGTCCCCCATTGATCACGCGTGGGATTTTATGGGACAGCAACTTATCCGATCTCCACGGCCAGCCACGACCATCCCCGATTTATGCGTCCAGGTTAAGGATGCTTGGAACTCAATACCCCAAACTTACATCCAACATCTGTACGACAGACTCCATGCCAGAATTGCACAGTGTGACGCAGTTCATGGCGGTTCAATCTCGTACTAACCATGTTACACGGAAATGTTATTTTTCAGTTTACCAGAAAATACAGCTGTCTTTTGCCATAATATTTTGATCACGTTATCTTCCGTATTACGTTATTATGCTGTATAAATTTCGCTGGTATCAGACGTCTCCTTCTTGGTGTTCTTTTTTCACTTTCCGCCAGTGTAATTGAATAACCAGGTCAACTGATACATAGAATTGATTTTACCTAATTATTTAACGCAGGCTACATAAAAAGTGATTTAAGCAAATCCATAGTCCTAAGCATTTCTAAAAGAACTGGTGTGGATGTTGTTTGTAATAGTCTCATAAGCTGCTGATTAGTCTCATAGTCTGATTAGTCTCACAAGCTGCTTGATGAAATTACTTTACTGGAAGTTTAAGAAAGTGAATAATTCTGCAAAATAAGAGAACTTAAATTAGGATTTTAATAAATGATAAAGGGTACGCGAGGAATAATTATCACTCTAAAAATGGGAATTGAGATAATATTTAAGATGCATAAAGACCCAAGACTCTGCTTCATAGTCTTTTCTAAGACATTTGGAAAAATAAAACACAAAATAGTGATGGGATTGCATGAAAAAAAGTGAGGAAAGATTTGACAATTATAACTAACTTGACTTTGCGACAAACTAAATTAAAATTAAAGAGAACACAAAAAGATACTATAGTTGAATCATTCCTCTTACACCATATATGGTGAAGTCGGTTTGCTAGGTACACCTACCCTCGTCACTTCTCAGCCACATGGATGGCTAACACAACATGGAAAATAGAACGTGACTGCTATGTACGGTATAAAGAAGGAAGACCAGCTCGTTGTGCATCGATTAGCGTTCGACGAAATTCCAAATGGGGAAAAAGGAGCTATAATATATTTAGGGTATATGGGTTGCAGATATCTGTTAAGAACCTATGTTACACCAAAACAATAACATTTCTTAGATTTGAGTATTCTTCGTATTGAAGCGCTCCGTAGCGTTACGACGTGCCCCAGATAGGCTAACTACATCCATTTCCCGGTGGCGAGAATAGAATGTACATTCCTCGGCTCCGGAGCCAAATGCTTCCCAGTTAAGGTGCACTGACGAAGTTTGCCGCTGTAACTTTGCCGCTTGACATATGTGGCACATCTAAGGTAGGATAGTCAGAACAGAAAGCAAGCTTAGGCACTAAACAGCATAACTGCCAAAAATGCAAGTCTACTTACTATTTCAACTACATATTGATCTCCATAGGTTTTCAAGTCAGCACGTCAAAATAGAATTCACTTCAAACTTAATCATCTGGTATTTCGACAGCGAGACGCAACAGAGTCTCAATATACAGAATACTTCTCAAGACGACAACAATTTAAGGCTTTAATATTGTAGAGGTTAATATTCTTTTATGGATCGAGGTTTAAACGACCACCGTGAGCAACTCAATGGGATATAAGCAGTAGTCCGTCCCTAATTTACGGCCACTGACTCTAGGGAAAGGGAGAGAGCTAGGTGCGTCACCGGGATTCGAACCCGGACCCATCTCGGACGAATGATCAGAAGCCATCACTTAGACAACTGCGACACCGGGGCGGTCAGAAATTTAATATTCAACTTAAACCCCTAATCATACAATTATGTTTGAAGAACCCATATATTGTTTACAGATATATTGTTTACAGCAAATCGAGCTCTGTAAACAACATCTGTCCAAAACAATTACAGCGATTTCACAATCAAGTCGACTTCTCACGACAGCTCTCATACACTCGTAAACATCACTCTTATCCTTCTCGTCAACTTACAGCATTCAACTTCTGACCTCAAGTTAGGTTGCCACAAAATCATTCAGGGAGGTGAGAAAATGTAGCGTTAAGTTCAGAAAATGTTTAAGGAGAATAAACGAAACTTTGCATAAGATAAAAGAAACCGAAAAGGAAAGTTAAATTAGAGTATGCGTTACAGACGGATGAGTGCGACTGTGAACAAGACCTGATACTTGGAGACAGGCGTGAAGGTTTTAGCATCTCCCAAAGTTCTCCTTAGTATTACAAACATAACTGTTGTGACGTACTACAGAGGTAAAAACATGTGTCAAGACGACAAATCTGCAGTGAGGCATTGTGTCCTCGTAGCTCAGTTGGCAGAACGACTTACTCTGGCGTGAGGAGACACGGATGCGATGTCCGTCGCGGACAAACTTGTGTTTTCACATTGGCACCCGATTGTGGAAAATGGATCCACTGGCAGTTGGGTTCTTCAAAAAATGTGTGATGTTTGTTTCACACATTGTTTGGAATTAATGAAAAAAGTGTACTTCCTTCAAAGAAGAAAAAAAAATAAGAGTAAGATAGGGTGACGTTTTACAGAGGGAAAAACATGTGTCAAGACGACAAATCTGCAATGAGACATTCTGTCCGCGTAGCTCACTTGGGAGAGCGACTTACTCCGGAGTAAGGGGACACGGCTTTGATGGCAGTCGAGGAAAAACTTGTGTTTTCACACCGTAGAAAGGATTCAAACTGAAAAGCTCGACACGCAGAAAAAGCCATCTAGCAATCAGCGATCCTGTGGACTAAAACTCCTGGTGGATCAGAAGGGTGGAATGAGATTGGACATATGGTCGTATCCTGTTGTAGCCCATTCGCAACAAGGTCCGATACGTGGTACGTTCGGAGATGTCCTTCTACACTACGTGGAGAAAAGTGATTGGACAACTCCACGCAGGCTTGCGCCTGTATGGTGTGCTCCCGCGGCAAACACGTGGTCGGTAAGATATAAAAACGGCAACGGGAAGACGCTTAGATCAATTGGGCCGCGGGTGGCCTAGTGGGCAACGTTTGTGACTGCCACCGAAATGACCTCAGGTTCGATCCCAGGCAGGTACGAACGCTCGATCCACTAAATATCCGCCGTGCGTCGGATGGGCACGTTAAGTCGTCGGACCCCGGGTACTGCCCCCCTTCCCGGTAATAAATAAGGGCGTCTTTCTCCCCCTTTCTACTTCGCTTCCGTGTCACTTTCTTATCGGGCAGTCTAGCCCAAATCTCCTAGCTTTCTATTTCTGAAGGTTGTTTAAGACCTGGGATCAAACACTCCCTTCCTAAAATCCTCTACTTATGATCATGCTCTGATCAATTGCTGATAAAATGGCTAGCAAGAGAGAGAGAGCTGTCCGAGTTAGAAAAGGGCGTTATAATAAATAGGCTGCTCAATTGGAGGATTGAGCATAAAAAGCAATGCTTATGTCAGACATGTCGATAAATCGATTGTGACCTTTGTCATCAACAAGTGGAAGAAGACGAGACATTTCAAGAATTCCACTCGCCCAAGAAGACCCTCGAAACTACAAACCAGGGACCCGAAGGTGCTGCAGAGGGAGGTCCAGAAACCTAGGTATCGACAAATGCACGCCATAGCACATGTGTTCCAGATGCCCACAGATGTTATGGTCTCCACCAAGACACTTCGAAGAGTCGCCCATGCACTCGCGTATCATAGCCAAGCAGCCGTCTATGAACCTCTCATCACAAAGACACGGTAACGATGGTGTTAACAGAACAAAAAATGGTGTCCATACGGTAACGACGGTGTTAACAGAACACAAATTGTACATTGGGACAGTGGTGGCAGCCGTTACGTTGCTCCACATTATTCCGATCGGATGGACGTGTCTGTGTTTGAAGATTACCCTGAGAACGTCTGCTACCGGAGTACACAGTGCCAATTGAAGCACGGAAGCGGTGGAGCTGCAGTTTCAGGTAGTATGGTATGGGTCCACTGGTTGCTGTTCATAGGAACATGAACTCCGGTGCTGTATAGAGATATCCTGGACAATTCAATGCTCCGAACGTTGTGGCAGTTCTTCCGACACGCGGATTGCTTCTTCCAGGGCGACAATGCTCCTGGTCATGCTTCCAGGGCTGCAGTAGACTAGAATGAGGAAAACCAGCTCTCGTGCATTGATTGGCCAGCACAGAGCTCGCAACTCAATCTCACTGAATATTTACGGCATGAACTTGAACGACGGATGAGGTTTAGATCAACACGACCATCTTTACTTACAGGCTCATGATGGAATGGAGGAACATCCTGTTCTCAGCACTCCATGTATTTATGGACAGTTTGCCCAAACTGGTGTATGCTGTAATCTTTGTCTCCTTCTTTGGGCAATCTGCTTTCCCACATGCTTGGTCCACCGGATCATATATTTTTGGAATCATTTTGCATTCCGCAGGATTCAAGATAAGCCCTTGCTGTAGTTCTGCATGAAAAGCCCACGAGGACTGCTGTTTGGGAGACACTCGAACAGGCACGCCTGGCGCCAATTTTCATGTGATATTCAAAGTCGCTTAGATTACTCGTTTTACCCATTCTGCCCCTCACTCAAACAATGCTGATGTTTGACGAGCTGATTTTTATGAAGATTTACCTCACAGTATGCTCACGTGCCTTCTGTGACGTGCCTGCCCCCTCAGGACGCATATGAGATGAAGGCAGATAGCAGTGAGAGCACATGCCAGTGTAGTATAGTGGATGGCACACGGAGCTCCGGAGCCGAGGGGAGATGTGACGTGCCTGTCCGCAGGACGCACATGAGATAAAGGCAGATAGCAGTGAAAGCACATGCCAGTGTAATAAAGTGGATGGCGCTCAGAGCTCCGGAGCCGAGAGCTGTGGGTTTCGAATCCCACCCCTGGCATAAAAATGAAGAAGTTTACTTCATCATACTTCTTGTGTGTTGCAGTGAGCGATTTTAAAGGGAAGAAACCCCAATAAACTGGTTTTTCAGTATGTGTAGTAGTATGTACAGTGAAAACAATAGATAGTATTGAGGAATCCTGAGGTTCAATTAGTGGAAGATTAACAACAACGTGAGGTTCGGAGGTGACAGGTTTGTTCAAACCTTCAGGGAAACGAATCGCAAGCTCAACCAATCGGGATAAAATACGAAAGCAGAAATAGGGTCTTGCTTTTAAAGAAAAGTAAAAAAAAAACATTACGGTAACGATAAAAAACCGGTTACCAAATAATAAATGAAGGATACAAACTGCAACAGATAATTCCAATTTTACGAACGAAAAATATTGCAGCATACAATACATACAACGAAGAGCCAAAACGACCATTTGCCTAATACGATGTTGATATTCCACGTGCCGACTAACCAGTTCTTAGCCGGCGAGAAATGGACTCTACAAGATATCTAACGGTATCCTCAGGTATCTGGTACCAACAGGTTACAGCAGATCCTTTAAGTCTTGTACGTTATGCGGTTGAGCCGTCGAACATCGAATTTGCTATTCCAACAAAAACCACACATGCACAATTGGGGTGATGCCTGGGAAATCTGGAGTTCAGGGCAATACTAGAAAGTCTTCGTCATGTTCCGTGAATCATTCTGTAATAATCCGGCCAGTGTGACCTGGCGCATTAATCTGTGAAAGAAAGCTTAACTAAAGGGGAATACCGTTGACATGAAACGATGTACCTAGTCTGCAATGATGTTTCGGTAGGCGATAGAAGTCATAGTTTCCTGCATATGAATGACTGTGCTCTGGGTTTACCAGCAAACATTGCCCAAAGAATTACACTTCCTCCATCGGCTTGATTTTGTCCTACAATGCATCCTGGTGCCGACACTGCCCCAAATAAATGACGTCCACATGGTACAACATGAAACAGGATTCATCTGACCTGACGACTTTATTCCAATCATTCAACTTCCAGTTGTGATTCCATTGTTGGCGCGTTCTCGATAGTGAACCGACGTTAGCATGGGCACGCAAACGGCTTACTGCTACGCAATCTCATTTTCATCAGAGTTTGATGTATTATGCGCGTGATGCATTCCTCCTGTCACCAGCATTCAAATTACCGGAGAGTTGCCCCACGGTGTCTCTTCTGTTTGCTCGTACAATGCGGGATAGCCTTTGCTCACCTCTAGCATCGGTGAACGACGACCGACCCATATTTTGCTGGCAGTTGGTCGATTTTCCCTTCTTGTACCACTTTTTGAACGTATTAAATACAGCTGACCGCGAGCACTGCACAATCCTTGCTGTCTCTAAAATGCTCTTACCCAATCTTGTGGCCATCAAAATTTACCCTATTGTCAAACACGCTTAAGACCGCAGCCTTTCCTCTCTGAAGCATAAGAATAACGCCGCTTAACATAGCTCCGTGTAAGGTGTTCTTTACGCCTTTTCATGATCTCCACACGTGCAGTCATTAATCTGCAATTGCTTCCATTTCTATTTGCATCAAGATGCGCTGGTAACGGTTGAGCTCTTCGGTGTGTATATAGATATTAGAAAGAGCCTAATAAAAATCTTATTTCCGGTCCACATTTTCTTGTTTGCCATTTTACAGCTCTGAAACGTGGACCTATATAAGGGTTTTCATAAAACGGCTGAAGGAACTGGAGCAGTTTGACGTTGCGCGATAATGCTTGAATTTCTCTATTAATCGGATATAACGAATGAACCAAGCAATGCAAAACTAATGTGGGTCTATGTTAAAATGCGTATTTCGGTTTAAGTACCTGCAATTTTTAACATTTTGTAAGAGTTTTTGACTTTACCTTGCAAGCGCACGGCGCTGGGAGAACGACGATGTTACCCACACACACACACATAAACACCCACACACCCACACAGAATCAGCTTGTATATTATTCTCACTCTTAGCGAATTATTACAGAATCAGAATAATCATAAAATTATTTTTACAATTTTTAAGTCAATATAATGTAAAAAATCTCTTGCACACTTTCAGTGATAGAGAATATAAACTGTTCTCAATATTTCTGATTTAATTATTCACCTCTTTATGATACGCGCGTGTTAGTTCTTCTATAAGCTACATGATTGTGCTTGCTCTGTTCTCTGCAACATATTTTTTCCTTAATCAAATTTTCTACTAAAAGTATTATTTTAATTCCAGAATTTCGGACAAAACACTTCTTCAAGAAGTCTTTTTTCCGCTACTATCGCGCTTACGGTTAATCGTGACGGTTACGGTTATTTTCCCCCAAATCCTGCGAGATGTTAGGCAGGAACAAACCTCTGTAGTCATTGACGATGGAATTCTGATTTTTCTCAATTTCTTTTCTTCCTTTTCTTTTTCTTTTTTGAAGGTTGCCTTGGAAACTGATGACTTTAAAGGAATTTCAGTCCATATTGTGACCAGTTTCCTTAACATGCCTATCTATACCAGTCTTGTTGCAGAATAGCCTACCATAAAGCAGCTGTGAAAAATTGCTCCAACAAGCCAGGTTTTGATAGGCATGTTAGAGAGACTGGTCACAGCATGAACTGGAATTCTCTTAAAGTCATCAGTTTCCAAAGCAGCTTTCAAAAAGAAAACTAAAAGAAGCAATAAAAATTGAGAAAGATCATAATTCCAACATCAACGACTGTAGAGGTTTGTCCCCGCTGAACATTCCCTTAACGTTATCAGTTTCTAAAGCAACTTTCAAAAAAGAAAACTAAAAGAAGAAATAGAAATTGAGAAAGATCAGAATTCCATCATGAACGACTGCTGATATTTGTCCTTGCCTAACATCTCGCAGGATTTGGTGAAAAATAACCGTAACTGTCAAAGTTAACCATAGCCGCGATAGGGAAGGAAAAATGTGACAACAAAAGACTGCTTGAAGGATGAGAAGAGTTTTCTTCGAAAATATGCGATTAAAATAAAATATTTCCTCGTAGAAAATTCCCGTATTATAAGTTTGATGAAGCAATTGAATTAGGAAACTAAGAAGCGAATTTTCAACATGAGCTTTATTCAAAGAATAATGGTTTTCTACTGTTACGTGAATTGAAGCAATTGTTGATGTATCCTTACATTTCACGCAAACAAATTCACAAAACTGAACTTATTCATGCATTATTATTGAAATATAGAAACACACTTCTGTCCTTTTGTCTTGAATGCAAATCGCAAAGAGTAAATTAGATCCTACTGCAGCAAATGGACCTCTTTGTATCGGACAAGCTAGTTTACATCGGAAGATATTTGAATTGAAATCAATAGTTTCGTAGAAACACCCTTCCCGATTCAAAGAACATACAGGCAGGATATAACTCAATTAGATAATTTGTTCTGGCTGAAGATTTAATAAAGCATCTAGTTCTCGTACGAATTCAGCGTGTACAAGTTCTTTATTCAGCATAGCTTCGCAAAAGATAAAAAAAAAAAAAAAAAAAAAACTACCACATCTGAAAAACATAAAGAAAATGGACACTTTGGTGATTACTCTCTGTTGTAAATTTATTGAGGAAGGTTCTTGCTCACGTCACGGGGACGAAATGTTCTCCACCAACAAAAAGACAAGTTAGTAAAATCATGCAATGCATTGATTATGATATGCTTTCCAACATACCAAAAATCCTTGCTCAAATTATTACTCAAGTTATGAGGATAATGACTGTGGAAGAAATCCCGCTCCTGTGCTCTGACCCACATTTCGATTATATTCAACAGAACCGGTTCAGTATACCTCCGGAACAAAATGATAAAGAGTGTCGCAATAGAAGCAGTTTTAGTCAAGTTATGAGGATAATGGCTGTGGAATAAATCTCGTTCCTGTGCCCTGACCTTTGACCCCATTTCAATGATAGTCAACAGAATCGGTTCAGTATATCTGCGGTTTCAGTACATGATAAAGTTTTGTTGCAATCGAAGCATTTTTACGAAAGTTATGACGCATAAGGGTGATGGAATAGATTCCGCTCCTATGTCCTGACCTATGACCCCACTTCGTCCATTTTCAATAGGGTTCGTCCTCAGGTTGTCCTCTACCACATACACTGCCGGACAATTGCTAAGGACGGACGACAATAGCAACGATAGCACCCATAAAATGGAAAGAAGGAAAATGTGGAAATTAGCATAAGTGCGGGATACAGTAAGACGTGTTGTGCGTATGCAAATTTTGGAATGCCGAACTTGTTCGTGACGTCATAGCGCTGATAAGAGATATAAAGGATTTGACGCGTATTGACCGTTGTTGTTCAAACGCAAAGTTGAATGGGAAAGAATCAATTGACGAACTTGCAATTTTCAGTATGTCTTCCTGACATCACCTGGATGATTTTACACGTGGCCGTATTATTGGCAAGATTCAAGAAGGGCGAAAAATAACAGATGTTGCCAGGGAGTTCGACGTCAGCCACAGTGTTGTTTCAAGGCTTTGGAAATCATTTCAAACAAATGGAGAGTGTAGCAAACGTGACGGGGGAGGTCGTGTTCGCAGTACGACACCTGCAGAAGATCGTTACATAGTGCTATCAACAAAAAGACACCGGCGCAGCACAGCTAGGGAGGTAGCAAATCAGTTTATGGCTGCTAATGGCAAGCGGATCTCCCGAAAAACTGTCGCCAGACGTTTGCATGAAGGAGGACTGTACGCCCGCCGTCCTGTTGTGTGCATCCCATTGTCCAGACGTCACCGTACCGACCGTTTGCAATGGTGCCATCAACATCGCAATTGGACTGATAACGACTGGTCTGCTGTCCTCTTCTCAGATGAGAGTAGATACAGTCTATCGTCTGATTGTCGACGAGAACTGATCTGGCGTGATAGTGGTACCGCATATTGTCCAGCAAACATACAGGAAAGGGACCTATATCCGACATGTAGTGTCATGGTATTGGCTGGCATCATGATCAATGGCCGTACGTCCCTCTATGTGCTTTTAACTGGGACTATGACTGGCCAACGATACATTAATGATGTTCTGCTACCTCATGTTCGCATGTTCCGTGGTGCTGTCGGTGATAGATTCATTTTCATGGGCGACAACGCAACATGTCATCGAACAGTCGCTGTCCAGGAGTGTCTTGAGAGCAAAGATATTCAACGACTCGTATGGCCAGCACGTTCTCCAGATCTGAATTCCATTGAAAATGTGTGGGATGCTTTGGGGAGGAGTCGTGCTGGTCACCAATGTCCTCCAATAAACAAGGACACCCTCATACGTGCACTGACAGAGGAATGGGATAAATTACCCCAACAGCTGCTTGATAATGTTGTGCAAAGTATGACACGACGTGTGGAATCTTGCATCGACCTCCATGGTGGCCATATCCCGTATTGACATCTTACGCCGGAACGCCTGCGGACGGTAATTGCATTTTTTTCACGTTTACGTATTCTGCACAAAATGGCCTGTTTGTCCCTTGAACTCGTTCCAAAGCCTTCTGGATTTCAGAGCACAATAAATTGTCTTTCTTGTAATGTCCTGGCATTCTGACATTATTTGATTTCACTTGGCATCCAACCACACTTACTTTCTTATGCGCTATATAGCCGTTTATGATCCGTCCTTAGCAATGGTCCAGCAGTGTACTAAAATGTCATCGAAATCGAACCATTTTTACGCGAGTTATCGTGCAGACAGACAGACAGACAGACGGACGGACGGACAAAGATGGAGCGTATACGCTTCTTTAACCTACGGTTGGAAAGCGTAAAAACGAAATCAGCTGAGAAAATATAAGAGTTTTTTCCAGAGAGCTTCTGAAAATATCATTACTCGTACATAGAATATCGCATTAAAACACATTTTTTATGATTTTGAAGAAAAATAGTATTGTATAAATGCTTATTGCTGGTTATCTAAAGCGTCAAAAAACTAATGACTAAAAGTCAGTTGTTCCTATTGGAAAAACATTGTGTAAAACTACAGCCAGCACAAGATATTGATTAAAAAGTTAATGAAACTAATTGAGATGCAATGTTAGTAGTAATTTGCTAAACAGAGACTAGATTTTTTCGTTACCACTACACAGGTCTACATAACTTTCACTGATTGAAATGTTTTTCCTGTTTTTTACTTATTTCGATACGCATATTCCAAAAAATGGTGCTCAAATTTGTCTGTCACCCGCAGTGTTTCCTAAAGATTGTCACTTTTGAATCCTAAACAAAACACAAAGGCATTGATAAGTTACTGATAAGTCACTCATAAGTTACTGATTCTCTCCGATGAGAGAGATAGGCACAATAATATTGCCACTGAGACATGTAGAAGAGGTATGAACTTATATCTATTGTAGTAACACTTAGAATAGAAAATTTATTTCTACCCGGCACGTCATTTACTTGATATCGGACCTGGATAAAGATCTTGTTTCATATTTTCTAGAAGATTGCCATTTAGTCTATAACACTTTAGCAGAAACATTGCATGCCACGTGTAAGGTTGACGCTTGGAGTCTGTTTACATATACAGTAGTTATTTTACGTAATGGTAGAAGTAGGAAATAAAGCTGAGCACGGCAATACGCACATGGGCACGATTGCAATTTACATAGATTTTGTGCCGCCCTATGAAATACTGAACTTTTCATCTTCTCTGATCTTCTGTCTCTGTCTCTCTGTATTGGATTGGAAAGAAAGTAATGCCTGGTGAAGAGGTACCCGAAATTAAAGCCCCGGCCACGGAACACATTGGCCACTGAGACTGTGCAGCACACCAGCATGACATCAACAGGTAGGTCACTTAACGCTCGACGAGATCCGGTATCTTGTATTGCTGCCTTTTCTTATTAACCAACGGGCAAGCGTATCTCACAAATTGCTCGGGAAATTTTGCACATTTTGGAACACAGTTTGTGGCTAACGCAAGATATATGATAAATAAAGAGTTCCCTGGTTTCAGAATTTTTGTTCACCTTTCCCTTCATTTCTTTTTATCTGCAGCGAAAGTCGTACCAAGACGTCTTCCATAGTTTTATTAATTAATAAAAATACTTAAAGAGTCCATAGGAAGTCGATTTATCGTGCTGAAGGATATTAAAAACACAGTTTTGCCGTCTTTACACGATTTAAAATATTACGGTTAAAATGATATATACATGAGCACTTTCAAGTCCACTGTGGACCCGTCATCAGATGCTGTGGACCCGTCACAGCATCTGATGACGGGTCCACAGTGGACTTGAAAGTGCTCATGTATATATCATTTTAACCGTAATATTTTAAATCGTGTAAAGACGGCAAAACTGTGTTTTTAATATACTTAAAGAGTCCAAAATGAAAATCTGAAACCAGGGAACTCTTTATTTATCATATATCTTGCGTTAGCCACAAACGGTGTTTCAAAATGTGCAAAATTGCCCGAGAAATTTGTGACATACGCTTGCCCGTTGGTTAACAATAGAAGGCAGCAATACAAGATGGCGGGTCTCGTAGAGCTTTAAGCCAGTGGCAGTTAGCCGTCAGAAAGTGAAGAGTGTAAGGTCAAGGTTAACATGGAACTAATCAAGGAACACATCCGCCATTGCATACTGTACGAGTTTCGTCGTGGTAGCACACCCGAAATTGCTGTAAGGAACATTATCAATGTGCGTCCCAATACCATATCACATCATCAGTGTTGTCGTTGGTTCGAACCGTTTCTGGATAGAAACTTTGACCTGTCACACCGTTTCAAAGCCGGAAGACCCGCAGTAGTGGATATGCACATGCTGAAGACCTTACTGAAGAGTGGAGACCGACCCACGTGTGAACGCGGGGGGGGATGCGCTGGCCGAACAGCTGGTGACTACCCACACGAGCATTATCAGGCACCTGCGTTAATTTGGGAAGGTGAACAAGAGGAGAGTTTGGGTATCCCATCAGCTCACAGTTGAGCAGAAGGTAAATCATATGAGCGCATGCGTTTCCGTGCTTGCACGTGACCCAGTTGAACAGTTCTTGGATCGCATTGAAACAGGTGACGAGAAATGGGTCCTGTGTGGCAATGTCAACGCTCGGAAACAGTAATTTGACGCAAAACAGAAAAGCCCATGCCAACTACCTAAGCCAGCTTACACCCAGGTAAGGTCCCGCAGTCAGTTTGCTGGGATATGCGAGGTGTCGTATTTTTTAGCAGGTCTTTTGTAAAAAAGATCGTGCTTATGTTACCGGTTTGTCCGTCCGTCCCCGTCTGTAGACACGATATCTCTGCACTTATTAGTCCGATTTGAAAAATTATTTTTGCGTTGGGAATCTTGAAACATGTGAATGATGATCCTTCATTTTGTTTTTTTTAACGATGTACAATTTCGTCGCTAGAGGGCGTAAATGCAGATGATGTCGAATTCAAAAATACGTTTTATTCCTCATTTTTGCTTCTAAACATCCGATTGAAAAAAAATATTTTATCTTTCGATTCCATTTATGTCGAAGAGAACTTTAAATATAGCAACTTTTTCAAATTACGCATAGGTTTTCCGCTAGGGGACGTAAAAGTAAATTTCATTTTCTCCGGATAACTATCTTCTAAAACTCCTGATGGAAAATCTTTTGTATATAATTTCCAATTTTGGTAAAGGATACTTAGCCACTAGGGGCGTAAGTTTTAATTTCTGCTTCTGATGTTTTTGCCATAAAATCTGAGCTTCTAAAATCTAGATTGAAATAATTCTTTCGTGGACTGATGCCACTGTCGTCGATAAACGTTTTCGGAATATTTTCTTCTTAAAATATTCCATGGTTTCTCCGCCAGGGGACGTAGATGTATGTGTATATCTTATTTTTGCCAATATTTGTACTTCTAGGAGTCCGAATTGAAAAATTCCTTCTTTGCTGGATTATTTTATCAGTGTGACATGTTTTTCATATGATTTCAAAATTTCCAAGTAAATCATAGACTTTCTGATAGGGGTCGTAAAGGTAAATTCCTTTAACTCCATTATCTCTGCTTCTAAATCCCCGATTTGCAAACTTCTTTCTCCACCGGATACAGCTCCTTATGGGAAATCCTTTGCACATACTTTCTAATTTTTGTAAAAAATGGTTTAGCCACAAGGTGGCGAAAGTCTTAATTTAGGCGTCTGGTGTATTTGTAGCAAAATTTGGGCTCCTGAAAACTCGAATGATTTTTTTTTCTTGGACCGATACCGCTCATATTGAAAAACCTTTTAAGAATAGTTTCTTTCTAAAATAATGCATGGTTTTCCCACCAGGGGACGTAAACTCACATCTTATTTTTGTCTATATCACTGTTTCTAAGAGTTCGATTTGAAAAATTCTTTCTGCGTTGGAGAGCGTTTCCGGTGCGAAATGTTCCTCATATAAATTCATGGTTTTTCTTAACGCACAAGTCGGCAACCAGATGGCGTAAGCTCACGATTCTGTTTACAGCAATATCTCAGGGATTAAAAACCCGATTGAAAAACTTCTTTCTTCCGTCAGATACCATTGTTTTATATACCGGTTCCGTTGACTTTAAATAGCTTTGATAAATTTAATTTGCGTCATAACGGATTCAAAAGACGTGCTAATTACAACCGAAAATTCGGTGTCATCTTTCTTGTTTTGAGTTGCTGCCGGTGAACATCACTATCACCCCCGATGTGTACTGCCGTCAGTTCGACGATCTGCATTCATCGCTCACGTGGACACGACAAGCACTGCTGAACCGCACCAAGCCTAATCCCACAACATTGACCCAAGCAACTGCCACATTTTCCGGTCATTGCAGCATTTGCTAGACGGACAGCTGTTCATCAACCTAGACGATGTCGAACGTGCAGATGCAAACATTTATTTGCCTCTAAACCGCCACAAGTCTACAGGAACGGTGTACCGCAGGCACCTGGACGATCGAAGCAGGTCGTGTGAAACGATGGCGACGGCATTTTGGTTTGATTTGTTCGTGTATATACAGTAATTAGCACTTTTCTGTTGTCTTTCATTTACAGACATTACTTTTTGTCCAACCCAATGCAAAGTGAAGAGATTTATTGAATTCCAGTAATCTTTTGAGGTATATTTTCAGTACGTGTAAAACTGTTATATGAGACCAAGATCTGACGCTTCAGCGCGAATTTCCATTCGCCTTTTTATTTCAAGAACTAATAAAACTAAGTGTCCTTAAGTTACGATGAGGACGCTATACCTGATGGCACAATATTGTTAGAATATACAAGGGTAGTCCAAAATAATGGTAACGCCTTGAAACAATAGGTTTTACGCATCTAATATGGTGTGGAAGCACCCTTTGCATTTAAAACTGCTTGAATCATCCTTAGAATGGACGCATACAAGTCCTGGATGGTAGTAAGGGGTATGTTGTACCATTCTTCCTGCAGACTCTGCTCCAATTCCTTGAGAGACGCTGGAGGAGGATAACGGGATCACACCCTGTTTTCCAACACAGACCACAGGGGCTCAATGATGTTTAGGTCCGGTGATTATGCATACCAGGAAAGGTGTGCAACTTCATCCTGATGTTCCTCAAACCATGATTGAACAGTTCGACTTCTGTGAATAGGGGCATTATCATCTTGAAAGGTGCAATCCCTTGAGGGAAACATTGTATCCGTCATTGAATGCACATTACACATGGTCGGCCAAAACAGTGACATAGTCACCGCTAGTGATCTGTCTGTGTAAGATGATAATGAGACCTGCTGCAAACCACGAAATCATGGCCCAAACCATCACGGAACCGCCCCCATGCTGCACTGTAGGAAGGAGACAGTCTGAGTTGTAGGCTTCTGTGGGGGTCCTCCACACGTGAACCCATTCTGTGGTGGGGGATAGTGAGAAACTTGATTCATCGGAAAACAAGATATGTTTCCAGTGATCCGCAGTCCGCGCTTTATGTTCCTGGGACCACTGTAGTCTCCGTTTCATATACACCTGTGAAAATAGGAGTTTTGCAATCGCAGGTCTGCCGTAAATATTGTGCTTATGCAATTTCCTTCGTATGGTATAGGTCGACACTGGGTTTTGAAGATGTGCATTAAGCTCAGAAGTCACTTTCGTCGCCGTGGTCTTCCTCCTTGCGGACACAATCTTCTTTAATGTCCCCCTGTCTCTTGCAGGGAGTTTGGTTTACCTTCCACAAATGTGTCTCGCAGGTGATTTTGCGCCGTGAACATTGTATGCTGTCATAACCTTCGACACGGTACCTGTCGATACCCCCAATACCTGTGCCACTGTGGTTATCAACGCACCAACCAGACGGGCTCCTAGAATCTACCCTATTTGAAACTCCAACAGTTTTTCCGATGAATCAAGATTCTCACTATTTGTGACTTCACCTGGAACGAAATTTAGCAAACATCGATTTGCAATGGAATCACACAGACACTTGAGACTATAAGCAACACTTGTTTTACAAAACAAATTGTAGCTACATATTCGTTTTACTCAAAAAAGCAGCACATACCAAGGTCACTCTTTTCAGCGAGGTGTTTCGATTATTTTGGACAACCTACATTGAAGAAGTAAATCGGTATGGCCAGCGCGTCTTTATGCAAATCGAAGCATCCTCAGGTAAACGACTGCGCCCGTAAAGGTCATGAAACGATTAATAAAGCCTAAAACTGAGCTATTTTAATCATTCTTATTCTTCCTATGGGAAAGGCAGCAAACGTAAGCAAGTTTGATAAAGGGCCAAATTGTAATGACCAGGCGATTGGCTCAGAGTATTTCCGGGACGGCAAAGATGGTGTGAATTTTATGGGGGGGGGGGGGGGGTCATGGTAAACCCTGTTTAATGACTTCAAAAAGGGATCAGAGGAGTGAAAGACCATGACTCTCCGGCAAATTTGTAAGTCGACCACGGTTCATCAACAGTAGAAATAGGCGCAGGCTTTCCCGTATGGTTCGAGCCAACAGAGGAGACACTGTGGCGCAACTAACCGGTAATTTCAATGCTGGTGATGGAAGTATTGTGTAACAATACACAGTATATTGAACCGTGCTGAAAATGTTACTGCATAGGAAGAAGTATGTCGTTCCAAAAGCCCATGCTAACATCGGTTCGTTGTCGAAATCGCCTACAATCGTCATGCGAGCATCAAAACTAGATTTTAATTGTTGCAAAAAGGTCGTCTGCTCCGATGAAATTCATTTCCTGTTGCAGCATATGAGCGGCTTGGTAATTGTGTGTTGTTTACCTGGGGAAGTGTTGGCACCAGGACACCCCACGCGACGAAAACAAACCTGTGCTTCGGCAATATTCTGCCGCAAAACCTTGGTCCAGTCATTCAAAAGCAGGACACTATGACGTCTACCATCTACCTACACATCATAGCAGACCAGATACATTGTTTCATGACAACGATATCCCCCTCTAAACTATGACGTCGACCATCTACCTTCACATCATTGCAGACCAGGTACATTGTTTCATGACAACAGTATCCCCCTCTAAACTAAGACGTCGACAATCTATATACACATCATTGCAGACCAGGTACATTGTTTCATCCCAACGGTATCCCCTATTAAACTATGACGTCTACCATCTACCTACACATCATTGCAGACCAGGTACATTGCTTCATGACATCGGTATCTCCTCTAAGTTATGACGTCCACCATCTACCTACACATCATGCAGACGTTGTACATTGTTTCATGACAACGGTATGCCCCTCTAATAGTGCTTTCTTGTAGCAGGATAATGACCCATGCAACACGGCGCGAATTAGTTTTAGAATGGTTCGCGGAACATGAGAAAGACGTCCAGGTATTGCTTGGCCTCCAATTTCCCCAGGCATCAATCCACTCGAGCATCTATCGTTAGTGTTGGAACTGCAAATCCGATCTGCCGGGGCTCAACCACGGAAGTAACAAGAGTTAAAAGATGTGCTGGTAACGTATTGCTACCAGATATCAGAAGACACCTTTAGAAATCTTGCATTGACCTTGACCCGCCGGATAAGAGCTATTTTGGCAGCACTTAGAGAATAAAGATCATATCAGGCAGGTGGTCATAATGGTTTGGCTTGTTGGTGTAACGCATAGTTATAATAGGATTGAACCTTGCCTTTTTCATCCTTAATGTTCTCGTATGTCAAAAGGTCAATGTACGTGAACACATAAATTTTAGATAGTTTTTCTTGATAAATGTGAATAAAGTACCCTTTGGTTATGATGGCGCGTGAAACGTAAAACAAACCGAGGATTTACGTACAAGATGGGGTAGTATATACTAGACGTAAACGGTTGTAAAATTGATAGGTTGCAGAGGTAATGCATTAGCAGATCATGGAGACTTAAAGTAAAAGCTGACCTGATTGCATTTTCCCCAGTGCATTCTGATTAATACGTTATTTACTGTAATAGTGAAATTAATTTCCGATGAACTACTGATACTTCCAGGAAATAAAGCTATCGTAAAATGGAAAGGAATATATTATCTCTTGCCACAGGCAAAGTTGTGAATTCTAAAATAATGGCCTAAAATTTCCGCAGTAATAATTTTCATGTCCATTAAAGAAACGTCAGAGGATTTGACGCAAACATCACAGCTGTTCATGCAAATTTCATAGAAGCACATCTATCTTCTAGAGGTAACACTGGTGAACACCCGAAGTCTCTTTTATAACAAGCAGAAAACGCTCTGGCAGCCTTATGGTCACTGCCTTCTAATCGTTTCTCCTGGAAGGGCCGAGATGAGGAATGAAAGAAGTGTTTTTAAGATGGGCCTATCCCTTAATTGGAACCAATGACTGCATATAGGCTTTAAATATATTCATGGTGACTGCTTACAGGCCTTAAATATATACTCATGGTGGTCGTTAAATCCCTCCCAATAAAAGTAATTAAGAGAAAAGGGCATCATTTCCCCTATAAATCATCATATAATCGAAGCCCAGATACTGTCTTCCTTTACCAGACTTTTCATTCATATTGTTACGGCTGCAGATGCTGATTGATTTCACCCGGGATACTTTTAGACATGGTAAATGAGAGAGATCTTTACTTATGGGGACTTTGTCATCAAGTGTCACTATCCACAAAGCGGCAAATGAACAGTGTTAGAATTAATGTCACTTTCCCCACAGTCGGCTAACGAAATCCAGCGGCGCATCTTCGCGTGGATGATTGAGGTTTGGTCCCGCTGATCAGCTGATGGTAGTTTCGTTCAAAGTTCGGCTTACGGCGAAGTCAACAATATCCAGATCAGAGTTGGGCAGGAATGCATTAAAAAGTAATGGAAGTACAGATTACAATTAACATGTAATGCATCACAAGGTAATGCAGTAACAGGTAATGCATTACAAGGTAATCCCAAGTATGGTTTGCAGAAGGTAATGGAATTAATCTGTAATGCATTACAATGATCAGGATATAATTCAAAAATTTAATAATGTCATTTAAACGCAATGAAATTATTTGGTAATGAAATTAAACAATTTTCAAATAATAATTACATATTAATAGTTTATATAAATGTACGTGTGCCAAAAGCTATGTCTAGAAAATTCGGCCATGTAACATAGCAGACAGAGACCAAAGTGTCGTGTAGAATGTTCCAGAAGCGGCAAAAATTGGTTAGAGAATGTTCCAGAATGATCGTGCAGTTAGAGAGCTTTATGTAAATCAATAATATTCCAGAAGGCTCAGGTCCTGTCGTGAAGTATATATGAAGCAGTCAGTCGCGCTCGGAAGTGCAGTGTCCGTATCGGACAAGTAATGAACAACAACACTTGAGAAGTACGGCAAAAATGTCAACAGTTTGCACATTTCTGTAATATTCGGCAGTGCACCCTGAGTTGATGAACTGTAAGTGTAATGCTAATATGTGCTTGTGGCTATAATGGGGTAATTATTTTGGACAGTGACATGCATGTAATGGACGAGAATACTGTACTGGAGATGGACGAAATGAGTATCTCTAACCGAAATGAACATCCCATTCGTATTTACTTCATATGTATTATTTCGTTCAAATCTCTGTGCTTGCGGCGAAGACGGGGCAACTACTTATGTTATAAACGTACAATCTCCAATGCCTACATACACGCATTTGAGGTTCGAGGGTGGAACAATTGTCAAATAACCTACACAACGTGTAAGGGTGTACTAGTTGCTGGTTTATTCACGTTGTATTGGTTAATTATCAATATATAGTTAATCATTAACCACTACGTTTCTAATGGGTAACTGCTACATGTCATTACAATTACCATGTAATTCTAATGACCAGCTCACCATTACCTATGCAATGTGTAGTGTAGAAAGTTCTAGAACAGTGTGTAGAAAGTCCCATTATCGTGTAATGGTAACGCTTAATTTTTGTTCCCATCACCATTACATTATAATGCATTACTGATTAATTCAATTCGATTTTGTCCAACTCTGATCCAGATACAACCTCTGGATGCTTCCCTGGAAGTAGTTTCTGAAACCAACGTTTCCGGGATCTCTCTCTCTCTCTCTCTCTCTCTCTCTCTCTCTCTTGCTTACTTTCGATTGCTCAGCGTGGAGCTGTATTTCCCGCTGCCTGCTGTAATTACTTTATTTTGGCAGCCCGTTCTGCTATTGCGTAGTCGTACCCGACTGGGGAATCTCATGGCCTTTCTGTAACTGCTATTGCTCCGCCCAGCTCGTATGCCTTTCAGGTCAGAAAATGCAGCCTTCGGGATTTGCGTTTCTATCTCACAGGCACCCGAAGTCTATCACGGTAGCGCTTTTACTTGAGGGTCCATGTGACCGTCCTGGGCGTACATTTGCACTCTCGGACTATACCCAGCACAACTCCGTTTCTCCCCATTTGTCCCTCACTCGGTCTGTGACGCAACAAAACCCTTGGAAATTAAATTTTGATAGTTTGGCCATCTTGTGCCTGTCTGTGCCGTTGACTGTACTCATCTGCACCGAATTCCAGACGCATTATCCAGGAGGGTGAAGGGGCTATTTAGGGGAATCCGTTTCGGCGGATGCATTTCTACGTTAAACTGAGCTTTTAGCCATTTTCTCAAAATTAATTGTTTCCTTTAAAACATTTTCCTAAAGATATAATAATGCAGTCACGCTTATATCGTTGTGAAATCTGCTCTAGGGCGATCAGTATTCTCTTTTGCAGTAGATATGTTTTATCTGAGCGTAAATGCCCAAAACGTACAACTCTAAACCACCGCTTTTACGTTCGAATGTATTGGGTTGATGCAGAAGTTCATGCCGTTTTACTTCGCGAGTGTTTCCCAGCTCAGTAGTAACGGTGCAGATGGTCAGTTGCATATCAAAATGTAGCCAGTAATATCGTGTATCTAAATCATATTGCGTTGTGTGATTGTGGCTAATGGTTTCTTGGTTTTCAGGTCTGGAAGTATGGAGTGTCAAGTATAGAGGAATGAACATTTCCGCCATCTGCTCCTCTAGGAGTTAAACAAGGGATACACAGTCACCGAGGCTACTCGACCAATTTGTGCTGTGTATGGGCAGGACGCTATTGCTCCAAGGACAGCCCGCAAATTCAGCTGTTACCTGATTGCAATTTTGAATTGAACAATGCTCCACGCTCATGTCGTCCATCTCACTTTAATGACAATTGCTCCAACCATCTCATCCACTTGAATACGCGTCAAATCACACGTGATTTGTCCACTGAGATGGACTATGATTAGGCCATAGTGGTGCGACACCTGGAATGTATGACAAATGTCCAAAAATCGGGGTCTTGAGTGCCTCACATTCTCACCGAGGACTAAAGAATCAGCGTGTTGCCATATGTGGTTCCTTGCTCGCCCGTTATTGCGAATGTTCTCAGCGACAGAAACCCTATTCTGTCACGTATTGTTACTGGAAATGAGAAGTGGTGCCTGCACGTGAATTTCAGGCATCGAGGTGAATGGTTAAGCCCAAACAAGACGCCCACAGTACGTCCAAAACATGATCTTCATCCGGCGAAGATCATGCTGTGTGTCTGGTGGGACATGGAAGGCCTTATGCACTGGGAAATGCTGCCGGAGAATTGGACCATCGACGCTGCAATCTATTGTGAGCAACGCCGTCGTATGGAGGGAGCAATTTTGCTTGTTGCCATATGAGCACGCCCTCACAGTGCAAATATGACTAAAATGGCCATTCAGGACATGAAATGGGAGATCCTTCCACATCCAGCGTATTCCTCAAATGCCCCCATTCAGACTATCACCTGTTCCGATCTTTGTCGAATTCACTCAATGGCAGAACGCTCGACAATGTTGTTGATCTCCAGAATTTCCTTGACGATTTCTTCGCAGCAAAACCTATACGTTTTTTCAGGAATGGCATTTCAGACCTATCCAAATGTGGGGACACTATCGTAAACAATAAGGGGGGGGGATACATGGTTCTTTGATTCCGTTTTGCTATCTGATGTAATACGTGCGGTGAAAAAAACGGCATGAACTTATGCATCAATCCAACAGTTAGCCTATAGAAATTACAATTATTTCATGCTATTCAGAGAGAAAAAGAAGGTCGTTAGATACAAATTAATGCTACAACTAATATTCTTCAGTCCCATTCACATAGTTGGGACGTAGCCAGTATTGTCATCAGTTAAGGACATTGTGATCGAAATTGATGGATGCTGTCATCGCTTGTCCATCCCGTTAACTCCCTGATGTCTGCAGTTTTACACTGCAAAAATCAGAGCGTCGAATAACCGCAGATTTTGTTCATACTAATAAAGGCCGAGCTGAAGATCTTGAGTAACAGTAATTTCTAATGCACCCAAAAAATCTAACATAAAATTCTTTCTCTGAACCTTCAAATTTCGAACATTTGAAAAAAAGTATTATGCAGTTTTGCACAATAAACCTTATTGGCCTTGAACTAATGCAATTTCTGCTTCAAATAATGATTGATTCTCGGGAAGGAAGAAATGCATTCAACTAACAAACGGAAAATTCGTCTAGCAGCGTATTTTATAAAGAGGTCATAGAATATCCCGCTGACCTTTCTGCAAGAAAGGGAAAAATGGAAAACATTTTAGGGTGATAAAGGTCTTGAATCTAAATGTTGAGTTGTTGCCTCGCCGTCCCGGTAGCCGAGTGATCCCAGGAGCAGGTGTTGATCATTCGTTATAGATGTGTCTGGATTTGTGTCCCGGATAAAGCATGGGCGGTATGTTTGTCAGATGGTGTTGGGTCTGCTCCTTCCCTGGAAACAATGACTCCCAATTATGGGCGAGTTGTTGCTTAGAGCCCTTAGAGTTCTTCACGGTAGAGGATGAACTCGAAACCCTTTACTTATTTGTTGATGTTCTCGTGAAAACGCCACGCCGTTCCCGAGGCGCAGTGGTCTAAACACTGGTCTCTGAGACGGGCGGGCTCGAGTCGTGGGTGAGACATCACTGGTGCACTTAACTTAAATCGTAACTTACACGTTCAATAACACTGTCACTACTTGAAAGTAATGACAGAATTTTTGAACGTGTAGATCGCTAGAAATGGGATGACTGCAAGTACTGATTCGGTAATGGCGCGGATCCAGATACTCTAATATCTGAGCGTCAGTATTGGCATTTGGATGGAATACTGCCATTAATACTGATCGTGTCAGGGTACGCACATCATTACTACTGCATTACTCAGTTCCAATTGCGAATTTTAATGCATTTTCGAACTAGCGATTATATCATTGAGCTCGTTTTTCTCCTTGTCTTCAATTAATTTGCACTTATTTATATTATTATTTGTCTGATACTTGATGTTTATTTCTTGCGTCCTCTTTGGTATTTGGTTAGCTCCGTTGGTATCTTATTAAAGAACTTATTTTAGAAGTTCAATGAGATGTTGCAGCGCTTTTCATAAAAATTGGATCGATCTGCAAACAGCGTTTTATACACTGTCGAATCACAATATTGTGACCACCAGCTAATATCCAGAGGAGTTACCGCCGTGTCCAGAGCGGACAGCAGTTAGACGGGCTGGGAGGGACTCAATAAGGTGATGGAAGGTGTTCACAGGTATGTGGAGCCATGCTGACTGCAGTACATCGGAATAGCTACTGGAAGGTGCTTAGTGGAGGATTCATACAGCGAACAACACGATCAAGGTGATCCCAGAAACGTTCAATCGGGCTTAAGTTTGAGGAATTAGGGGACCAGGGAAGTACTTTGAAGTCTTCATCGTGCTTTTCCAACCACTCTAGGACATCTGTAGCCGTGTGACACGAAGCATTGTCGTTCTGGAAGATGTCATCCGCCCCAGGAAAGACAATCAGCATGCATATGGGTGTACGTAGTCTGCAAGGATGGATTCATAGCGAGTGCGGTCCATAGTGCCTTCCACAAGTATGAGTGGACCCAGAGTATGCCACAAAAATATTCCCTTGACCACAACGCTGCACTACCCCCCCCTCACAAAAACACACGAGCTTGTGTTCTTCCAGCAATGGTTGAAGAGTGTTTGTTCTCCGATGTTTCTTGCCTTATACCCCAATGTCCATCCGTTCGATGAATCAGAAAACATGACTCAATAGGGAAGGCAATCCTTTGCCAATCAGCGGAGGTCCAATTCCGATACTGCCGTGCAAATGTAAACCTTTTCTGCCGATGCACCTTTGTTAGCATAGGTGCAGTGACCATCCGCCTGCCTCGGAGCCCCATACCACCATACCAGCAGCATTTGCTGAACTGTCATTTTAGACAGACTTCTGGTAGCCCCCTAATCCATTCGGCCAGTGAGTTGCTCCATAGTGTGTCGATCGAATCTCGCGCACCTTCGAAGCAGACGTTCACCTTTCACATCAATGGCACGTGGTGCTCCGCACTTTGCACTTCGATTACTCGCAATGGTGCCATTTCTTCAATCACGATATACTTTAACCACATTAGCAGCAGGCGAACAATTCACAAACTGCGCTGTTTCAGAAATACTGCCAGCCTTGGCCCGAAAGGCGATAATCACCCCTTTTTGCAAATCTGATAAATCGATCTCTTTATCCATGACAGTAACGAGTGATATGTTTTTAGATTGACCACAGCACATCTTATATACCCTGCAAACCAGCTCACGACACGTGCCTTCTTTCATTGGCTACACGCTGTTGACGTCAAAAGTAGGATATGATCACAATAATGCGACTTGACTGTGTATAAGGTGTATTCTCGTACTAATGATCTAGTTAGGTTAATCAATAACTTTGTTACGTCAGATATTTTTCCATGCAAAGTTTCTGTTTGAAATAATATCCTTCTCAGGCGAGTGCCGTTTCTGAATAGAAAGACTGAAATCCTGTTAGGAAATATTCAAGAAAGTATTGTCTGACCCATCGCTAAAGCTTTGATTTTTTTTAAGGGTTTATGGTGTGGTGAGTTTCGAGTTTTCACGTGGTCCGAAGAATAGAAATCATAGATTATCTGATATGTGAACACAAGCACTGAATTTCCTGATCTCCTAGCACATTTAAAAAAACAGGAACTCGTGGATGTAAAAAATTGCAAGAGCTGATGGTATCGCCATCAAAGTAAAGATCCTAAACTGACAATAGGCTGGACAAATTGCCAGAATCACTGTCCACCGTGTGATAACTGAAACACAAGCCTGGACACCAAGGAACAGGAAAACACCCAGAAGAGGACCACGTAGGACATGGGTGGATGAAATTCGAAGGCATGCCGGAGTGGCACATGGAAAAGAATTCCTCAAGGCAGGGTTTCTGGAGAGACTTGGGTAGATATGCATCTCGGTCTAACGAAATCTCTGTAAACAATTATCACGTTCATTTGTTTTAGCAACTCCTTTATCGAACACCAGCGTTTTAAAGCAAAACTTATAGCTAAACATTCTTTTCTTTGCACATCCATTCTCGGATGCAGACAAAATCAGTGTATTTTCCGTGGCTACTCGATTGGTACGGAAGCCAAATAATGACGCTTAATATAATGCGTGTAAGGTGTGAAAATAATGACGGGGCAATGACGGACGTCCCCGTAATGAAGTACTGTGATGAAGAGTATTATTGAACGAGTAAAGTCCTCTTAAGGGACTGCTGCTCTCCCCTTTCTTTTCTGGTGCCAGCGTCCCTAAATCAGGGATGGACGACTGCCTACAGCCTTTAGAGTTGCTCACGGGTAGAGTTGGGTACAAAATCACGTCACTGTTATACTTTGTAACGTTAATAAAATGTCACTGTTTGTGATCAGCGGCTAAAATCCCCGTTCCGAAATCACGAGAACAGTTAGGTTCGTGAATTTTTCCGAAATCACGAGAACAGTTAGGTTCGTGAATTGTTCCAAATTCACGCCGCTGGCGCAAGCGATGGCCTCTGATCATTAGGTCTAAGCGATGGCCTCTGATCATTAGGTCTAAGCGATGGCCTCTGATCATTCGTCCGAAATGGGTCCGCGTTCGAATCCCGTAGAGGCATGGATGTTGTGTTTGTCTTACGGCACTGGCTCTCTGCCTTTCCTGGAACCAGTGACCCTAAATTAGGGACGAGAGACTACTTATAGCCCATTAAGTTGCTCACGGTGGACGTTAAACCTCCAATCAAAAAAAAGAAAATATTCACGCTACTTTGGTAGTACGACAGGTACATTACAAATCAAGCTACTTTCGTTAACCGTTCCTCTTCTGGGTGTTTTACTTTTCCTTAATATAGATATTTCCAAGCTTTTTCACTCAGTAATCTCACTTTTAAATCAAGGTACTTTTATTAACCGCTCCAAAATCTCTGATATTAAATATAGATATTTCTCAGCTTTTGACTCAGTATTGTCACTTTTAAAGCTATTTATCTGACGGTGTTGTTGTTTTTTATATTACGTGATATTTATGTGAGCCATTTTGCAACCAAACCACCGTTCAATAAAGTTTTAGAGCACCAAGATGTTTCTTTTAGGACTGGAGCACAAAATTTCAGAAAAATGTAATTATTGGCTAAAAATATACAAAAATAAAAATCTGTTTTTTTTTGTTTAGGTATGTCTACAGACCAACAGACCGAATAAATTAATTATAAATAATAATTCATTTATCTTCTACTTGAAATTTTTTCGTATATGAGCTTGACTACTATCTATGCTCTTCGGGAGTTCAAAAATTTCATATTTAATGTTACTCCGTTACTTACCTATGAAAAGAATTAAAATACCTGTGAAAACTAGCTAAAATGCCTATGAAACGTAACTCAGAATACAAGTGCCTAATCAGTCTATCAGTGAAAATCTCGGAAATAGCACGAACACGAATCCTCTTGAGAACTCAGAGCGAGAAGTGCGAAGCGAGGTGTCGACTGCCGAGTAACGATTAATGAAAGGTTCCTGTGGATTGTGAGTTCTCCACGTAACTAATTTGAGCATACAGATACAGGTGTTCGTTCTTGTCACAAATAGTGATTGTCACCTTTACTTGTCACGGTTTCTGTTTGGAACGTTACCGAAAAGTCACTGTTAAGCCCATTCCTACTCACGGGGTTCCATAAATCCCGGAAAGAAAGATGTGCATTTTTCTAAACGATAACTTTTCTTATTTATATTTTTCGGACTAAATTCAGTGAAGGTCAAATAAAATCTACCGAAAGTCATTGGGCAAATCATTTGTCCGTAGACGTCCGTTCACAGAACTGTATCAAACAACTCACAGCTTGGACAGAATAGGCAAACTCCTCCTACCATGGGAACTGATGTGAGGAAAGCCTTAATCACTGAAGAATTGCTGTCAAGTCTAGAGGGTATTATTGAACAGGATTGGCTCTTGTAATCTTCTTATTTTCTCAGCGGATATAACTATTACTACTTAGAAGAAAGTTGTATATAACCTGACACGAGAGATAGCAATAAATATGGGGCAGAGTATCGTCCATCCTGCGGAATCCATAGACTGAAATGGGCGAAAGAAAGGTTTTCAGATTACGTCACATCAGCGTTTTGGTAAAAACGTGATAAATGAAATACAAATAAAGTTGTATTGGAATTTCAGCATAAAACTGGTTGCCATCGTTCAAAGAAACATCGGCTAACTGTCAAGTGAGCAAAATAAAATATTTCTTTAAGCTGTTTTTAAAATTTACGGTACCGGTTTCAGATCATGTGCTGTCATAATACACTGCCGGACAATTGCTAAGGACGGATGACAATAGCAACGATAGCAACCATAAAATGGAAGGCAGGAAAATGTGGATATTAGCATAAGTGCGGGACACAGTAAGACGTGTTGTGCGTATGCAAATTTTGGATTGCAGAACTTGTTCGTGACGTCATAGCGCTGATAAGAGATATAAAGGATTTGACGCGTATTGACCGTTGTGGTTCAAACGCAAAGTTGAAAGGGAAAGAATCAATTGACGAACTTGCAATTTTCAGTATGTCTTCCCGACATCACCTAGACGATTTTACGCGTGGCCGTATTATTGGCAAGATTGAAGAAGGGCGAAAAATAACAGATGTTGTCAGGCGGTTCGAAGTCAGCCACAATGTTGTTTTAAGGCTTTGAAAATCATTTCAAACAAATGGAGAGTGTAGCAAAGGTCACGGGGAAGGTCGTGTTGGCAGTACGACACCTGCAGAAGATCGGTACATAGTGCTATCAACAAAAAGACACCGGCGCAGCACAGCTAGTGAGGTAGCAAATCAGTTTATGGCTGCTACACTGGCAAGCAGATCTCCCAAAAAACTGTCGCCAGACGTTTGCATGAAAGAGGACTATACGCCCGCAGTCCTGTTGTGTGCATCCCATTGTCCAGACGTCACTGTACCGCCCGTTTGCAGTGGTGCCATCAACATCGCAATTGGACTGATAACGACTGGTCTGCTGTCCTCTTCTCAGACGAGAGTAGATACAGTCTATCGTCTGATTGTCGACGACAACTGATCTGGCGTGATAGTGGTACTGCATATTGTCCAGCAAACATAGAGGAAAGGGACCGATATCCGACATGTAGTGTCATGGTATGGGCTGGCATCATGATCAATGGCCGTACGTCCTCTATGTGCTTTCCAACTGGGACCATGACTGGCCAACGATACATTAATGATGTTCTGCTACCTCATGTTCGCATGTTCCGTGGTGCTGTCGGTGATAGATTCATTTTCATGGACGACAACGCAAAATGTCATAGCACAGTCGCTGTCCAGGAGAGTCTTGAGAGCGAGGATATTCAACGCCTGGTATGGCCAGCACGTTCTCCAGATCTGAATCCCATTGAAAATGTGTGGGATGCTTTGGGGAAGAGTCTTGCTGGTCGCCAATGCCCTCCAATAAACAAGCACACCCTCATCCGTGCACTGACAGAGGAACGGTATAAATTACCCCAACAGCTGCTTGATAATGTTGTGCAAAGCTATGGCACGACGTGTGGAATCTTGCATCGCCCTCCATGGTGGCCATATCCCGTATTGACATCTTACGCCGGAACGCCTGCGGACGCTAATTGCATTTTTTTTACGTTTACCTTTTCTGCACAAAATGGCCTGTTTGTCCCTTGTACACGTTCCAAAGCCTTCTGGATTTCAGAGCACAATAAATTGTCTTTCTTGTAATGTCCTGGCATTCTGACATTATTTTATTTCACTTGGCATCCAACCACACTTACTTTTTTATGCGCTATATAGCCGTTTATGATCCGTCCTTAGCAATTGTCCAGCAGTGTATCTTAAAAAGGGAGTCTTTTTCAGTTTTCTTCAGTTTGTGCATACCGGGTTGCGATTCCCTAATTACTATTTTTAATGAATAATTTAAATATAGTAGTAGCAGAAATATACATGAGTGTTCAAATGAAAAGGTACGAAACGACACTGTGGGTATAAATGAAGACTTTATTCAAAGTATACACCATAGGCCGTAGCACAACGATCCCATTGATTAACGAGCCGAAGGATTCCTTGTTCCCAGAATTCCTGTGGCCGTGACGAGACCCAGTCCTGCACAGCGTCCTTGAGTTCGTCGTCCGAGTGGAAGCGCTTTCCTTTCAGATGTTTTTTTCAGTGGACCAAACACATGGAAATCGCAGGGCGACATGTCCGGGCTGTAGGGCGGATGGTCAAGCTGCTACCACTGGAACTTGGCCAGTTCCGCGTGTGTGACCCTGGAGACTTGTGGACGCGCGTTATCATGGAGCAGAACCCCACCCTCCGCGATGAATAGCGGCCGGTTTAACACCATCCGCTGTCAGAAATCGGATAACGCCTCGCTGCTCCTCAATCGTCGAATTTTGCAAGGTGAACGCCATCCTGTCCTCACACGCACTGCCGCGTCAATTGGACGGCGCTCTTTATAAGAGCCTCCGCTCTATCCTGCGCATGCGGGCACCCGCGCATGCTCCGATCCACGCCGGCGACTCCAATCGCATCCCTAGATGTGTCGCTACGTTCTCCCATAGCGGCATAGGCAAATATGTTAACGGTTACGTTCTTATGACGTTTCGTACCTTTTCATTTGAACACCCCTAGTATATAACCCACATTACCCCTAAATAAGGTAGAGGTCATTTATTTATTTCTTATACCTGATAATTCATTTTCTAAGCAACAATTAGTACTCAACAAGTTAGTAAAATCATGCAATGCATTGATTGTAATACGCTTTCCAACATACCAGAAATCATTACTCCAGTTATGAGGATAATGGCTGTGGAATAAACCTCGTTCCTGTGCCCTGACCTTTGATCCCATTTCGATTATATTTAACAGAACCGGTTCATTCTACCTCTGAAATAACACGATAAAGTTTTGTCGCAATGGAAGCATTTTTACGTAAGTTATGATGCATAAGAGCTATAGAATTGATTCCGCTCCTGTGTTCTAACCTTTGACCCCATTTCGCTCATTTTCAATAGGATTCGTTCCCAGGCAGGCCCCTACAACATACTAACATTTCATTCAAATCGAAGAATTTTTACATACGTTATGACGCATAATGGCGATGGAAGTGATTCCGCTCCTATGTCCTGACCTTTGAACCCATTTCGCCCATTTTCAATAGGGTTTGTTCCCAGGTAGTCTCCTACCAAATACTAAACTTTAATCGAAATCGAACCTTTTTACGTTAGTTATGACGCATAAGAGTAGTGGAATGGATCCCGCTCCTACGTCATGACCTTTGCCCCATTTGTCCCATTTTCGATAGGGTTATTTCCCAGGTGGTCCCCTTCCACATACTAAACGTTCATCGAAATCGAGGGATTTTTACGCGAGTTATCGTGCGGACGGGCATACGCACACAACGCGTGACGTAATGAGGCAGATGGGAATCGCGAACATCTGCTCGCAAGAGTGTGACGTCATAAAACTTTAATTGGATCCACACACAATGCGTGACGTAGTGAGACAGATGGCGTGACCGCACGCCAACATTTCAAGCGCGAGATTATGACGTCATAAGATCGTCCCCAGGTGGTCCCCTACCACATTATAAAATTTCATCGACATCGAACCATTTTTACGCACGTTATGACGCATAAAGGCAATGGAATGCGTTCCACTCCTATGTCCTGACCTTTGACCCCACTGCACCCATTTTCAATAACGTTGATTCCCAGGTGGTCTCCTGCAATATACTAAAATTTCATCGACATCGAACCATATTTATGCAGGTTATGATGCATAAGGGCAATGGAATGGATCCCGCTCCTATGCTGTGACCTTTAAACCCACTTCACCCATTTTCAATAGGGTTCATCCCCAGGTTGTCTTCTACAATGTGCTAAAATTTCATCGACATCGAACCATAATTACACAAGTTATGACGCATAAGGGCAATGGAATGGATCCCGCACCTATGCCGTGACCTTTGACCCAATTTCGTCCATTTTCAATAGGGTTTGTCCCCAGGTGGTCCCCTACCACATGCTAAAATTTAATCGAAATCGAACCATTTTTAAGCGAGTTATTGTGCCGACAGACGGACGGACAAAGCTGGAGCATATAGGCTTCTTCAACCTACATTTGGAAAGCGTAAAAAATGTAGTATTTGAAGTGATACAGGACACATATAGTCCAGAATATGTTGAGGTAAAATATCAGTACTGGCAATTGTTTTCCAGCTGTTTAGAAACTAAGCACATTAGGTTTTGTGGGATACAAATCAAATCCATCTGAACTTCCAGGCAACATAAGTTTGATATGACATAATATATACTAAAGAGGACAACCTTTTATCGTTCCAGGATTTTTTTGGAGGAAGGGCTGGGGAGGAGCGGGGTATTGACCAGTAGGAACAACTCTGAGGCCTATAAACAATGACCCGTTCTTAGCTTGGGGACGCTGTTTCCAGGAAAGATAGAATGCCAGCGCCGAAAGAGAAACATATCATGCATACTTCATCTGTGGCTCGAACCCATGTCCAGCCCAAACAACTAGTCTGAAGCCTAACCTTGGGCCACCAGTGGGTACTGCCATCTTGAAACTGAATTGTTTTACGCACGAACCTAGTTTGTACCTTTTTTCACCCACGGCTTATCATCATCTGCAAGCTATTGTGATTAAAATATTTACTGTAAATTCTATTATTATTTGTCCTAAGGTCTGTTTACCGCGGTTGTTTTCTTGAAAGATCATAGATACGATGCTTTTCAAAGATCTCTTTGATGACTGCAGTCCTAAATGAAGTTATTTTAGTGATAAATATCGAGATTTAGATCTCTAGTTGACAAGCAAATGGAAAATCTTTGATCACGAATACGTTTACACCATTGCAGATCCAATTGTTTTAGAGATAAAATCATGATTGTTCTCAAGTGAATGTGTGACTAAATGCAGTAGGACCTCAATTACTCGAACACACTTGGAGCGAACTACTTTTAGAGCAAAGTGTTTCTTAAATCCCCAAACATCTTCATACGTCATAAAAGCTTTTTTATTTTGTTTAACTCGAAATATCGGTTTAGACAAACTGATACTTCATCGGCTTAGAAAATGTACTCTTTTAACACAGACCAGCAACTTTGTTTTTCTTTTTGGTGCTACTGCTTGGTCCTATTTATTTTCAAACCCACTGGAGCACCTGATTCATCTTTTGTTCAGACTGTGAAAATGATGGAAAGAGATTAATTAGTGCACAGAACTGCGAGAAGGATACTTTGACTGGATAAGGGGGCTTGGAGGACCTTCCTACTTCAACAAGTAATAAGGAAATTCAAGAAGTGTGAAGCTTTGGGCAGAGGGTGAATCTATTCCCTTCTCAATCCCTTTCGGCTTAGGCTGAAATTCCTCACCATTAAAAAAAAGAGTAGTCTTAGGTTTTTAGCCTTATTCTTGCTTTTGTTCTGCAAGTGTTTTCTTTTCTCTCCATTTTACGAACATGCTGTTCGTGATAACGTGAGTTGTAAAGTTCAACACTCTTTTAGCTTAGAGAAAAAAATGAAACGCAGTAGATGACGATATTTTGGATATAACTGCATTCCGACGAAATTCGTCATTGCAAGAATTGCGCTGTCGGTATTTCTAAGAAATTGTGTGAAAAACAAGGCTACTTGTGCTTACAAGCGCATTGGATTGCTCGGAAACGTAGACAATCCACAAAAAAATTTAAAAAGTCGAAATTCCGCAAATCAGCTGGACCATTGCGAAATGTATTTATACGTAGTGCAATAGCACTGTATAGCGTACAAGTTTGACCGCGCCGGGCATCGAATCCGGGTCCTTCCTCACTCCGGAGTAAGTCGCTCTCCCAACTGAGCTACGCCGACATGTGCTCTCACTGCTATCTGCCTTTATCTCATGTGCGTCCTTTTTGGTAGGCACGTCACATCTCCTTCCCCCCAGGATAGAGGGCCGGGGGCATGGCCCATGGGTCAGCCGGGACCATGTGTCGCTCTAGGCAATCATCCGATCAAGAACGTTCATTTGAGAAATCCCAGACAATTTGGTGTGTGGAACGTAACATCACACTGATTTATTTTTTTCTAGCACTGAAGAAGGGATTCTCACTTTTCCTGTCTCGCCGTGTGGAAAGAACATCACATCATTGCCAGAAACTTAACAGCCGGGTCATCCTGGAAGTTCGGGCGCCAATATAACGTACAAGTTTGTCCGCTCCGGGCATCGGATCCGGAGTAAGTTGCTCTCCCCACTGAGCTACGCGGACTTGTGCTCTCATTGCTATCTGCCTTTATCTCATGTGCGTCCTGCGGCGCAGGCACGTTGCAGAATCCAATGCAACATCAGGTTTATATAACTTCATCTTCGCTCTGCAGAGTTTCTGAAAGAGGTAATGTAATCTATGTTTCCAGAAGCCAAAAGGCATGTACATACTTTTTTATTTAATTGTCCTCTACGGTTTTACATATACCAGTGCACATTTAGTTGTTCTATTAATTACATGCAAATAACACGAACTACTTTTAAGGTGAACAACCTTTCCGCCCAGCGATGTGAGATTTAACGAAATTCGAATGTATTGAGATTTTTTAATTTGCCTCCAGATTCGAGAAGAGACATGACAGAATTCACTCCTACAAACGAGGAATTTTAAAAGTGAAGAATAAAAACAGGTAGTGAGACTTCTTAACAAAGCAAAATATAGGAGAAAACATAAGAAGACGTAAAAATGCTCAGAAAAAACGAACTGAAAAGTTGATTTGAAGGTTATGGAAAAATATCAGTCCAGCAACGGACGTTTTTTCATTAATAAAACTTCTGCAGCTGATCCTCTATAGAGAATCAACTGCAGAAGTTTTTGTTTTACATGAAATGTCACATCATGTTCATACTATTATTGGCATATTTTTACTGTATTCCATGTAACCACTTGCTTCAGAAAACTTGAATTTTTTTTTCCATCTTTCTGGAGCGGGAACAGAGCCTGCACATCTCGATTTCCTGTCGATCATGCTACTTGACAGAAAAAAATACCTAGGACAGGAAATATCAGGACTACCCAGGAGAAGTAAATTCCAAGCAACTGAACACAGATATCTGAGAACCTTCAGATTTGCGCTGTCGAAGCTATTCCTGCCCCATCATAGCGTCTGACGCCCTTTTCTCACATCCAGGGTCAGATGTAGGTCACAAATTTCAGTGATGAAAGTACGAAGAGTAGCGCTAATCTGAAGGTTCTCAGATATCTATGCTCAGTTGCTTGGAATTTCCTTGTCCTGAGTAGTGTAAAGCCTAGCATGCTCGACCGGAAATCTGGAGGCTCGGATTCGATTCCCGCTGCAGGACGATGCAAATTTTCAAGTTTTCTGAAGGAAGTGGTTACATGGGGTACAATGAAAATATGCCAATAATAGCATTGTAATGCCTACCATGTGTTTATGAAGAATTATTTCTTTGGGGGAAATTCGTTTCCCAATTGTACATGACGTACTTTCATCACTGGAATTTGTGACCTATTCATCCTTGCAATTTGTCCTATACCCCTTGCAATTTGTCAGTCGCTTAATAAACTGCATTATTTGTATTCATGTTATTTACTATTTACTCGTTATTTAGTTTTGCTCAGACGTTTAGCCGCATATTGGGTTTATGAAATCCTTTCGTTTTCTTTGTTCAGTTCACTTTTACCATTGTATTGTAATATCATAAGTATTTGGTTTTCTATTTTGGAAATGGATTTCACATCTCTTGCAAATGAAACATTTTCCACATAGTTCATAATTATAATAATCTCCTGTTGTCACTACGAATTCGCACCTTTGTCATTTCTAACTCAGGTAATAATATAATTCAGGAATTATTTTTTATAACCCATCAACTACTTGCACGTGTTTCTTAATCATCTTGGTATAATTGCAAAGTGTTCTTTATTTCCTTGCTCTGAGAGCTAAAACTCGCCCTGCAAAAAATTCTTACCGAACACCTTCAATTTGGCTACACTAAAAATTCTTTTAATAAAGTATTTTTTATTAAAATTACACTGTAAATCATTTGGCACGTTCAGGAAATACGTTTAAAAGCTGCTTTGTAGTTATATAGTTTGGTAAAACATGGGAACGACAGGTTTATGTAAGAATCGCAATCTTAGTAATTGTGTATAAAAGACACCACAAAATCTAAGAAGCTAAACGAACTGAAAAATAATTATAAACATTTTAATACCGTTTTAGCGGCATCAAAGTCAATTGTGACAAACGACTCGTTCCTCAAAAATTATCATCGTGGTTTCTGAGACTACTCCGTCTTCTTTTAATTTTTCTTGTCACAATTGCAGGAAAATCTTTGTTAGAAAAATGCATTGAAAATAGGTGTGATTGGTAGCACTTTGCCAATTTTAAGAACTTATCTAACATGGTATTGTACTTTCACTGTGTGTGCCAAAGCAGGAGCATTAACTTAGTGTCTTCTTTCCGGTTTCGAAATCATGAAACGTTTTCTTAATTCTTTTATCCAATTTTATACATATTTTTGTCTATTATTTTTGTAGGCATATTCAGTTCATGTTGTTTTCTTTGAATGTCATATATCTGCGCTCCTCCTTTTAACTTAATCAAAAGTTTTAATACATTTGGATGTGATTTCCTTACAGATTTGTTTAATCTCTATCTATCTTGCCACAATTCTACGCAATTCGTCATTCTGTGACCTTCTTTATAACAGTTCCACATTCGACCAGTAACAGAGTTGTCCATCCACTGATGAACCATAAAATTATTAAACTCTTGAATAGCATCATTTGTGGGCGCATCCTTCATTATGGCTAAAAATCCATAGTCTACACAAGTGGGTGGAATAAATACAATAGCTGCAAGTGTATATGACGTTTGATGTCGTCATTGTTTATGTATTCTCATGTTAGGCCTAAATTTTGAACTTTACGCCATGGAGATTGGTTGTAATGGTAATTATATTCTTTGACTTCGCAATCTATACATTAAACAAAACGAGAAAGGATGAACCCGTACCTACCCCTGTGTACAAGGTATGAATCGCCACAGCTGTTAAAACCCGAGGACGAAACGGCATGATTTTGAGCAGAGGATGAATCGGTACCTACTCCAACCGACCCTGTATGTGAGAAAAGGTTGTGAGACGCTACGATGGGGCAGGAAAGCTTCGACTAGCGCAAATCTGTAAGTTCTCAGATATCTATGTTCAGTTGCTTGAAATTGTCTTGTCCGGGGTAGTGTAATGGATGCTGGATCGGAAATCGGGAGGTGCGGTTTCGATTCCCGCTCCAGAACTATAAAAAATGTTCAAGTTTTCTGAAGGCCCAATAGTAAATAGCCGTCAAAGCACGATTCACGATATTGATATCTTAAACCATATGATATTTAAAACCATAATCACGGATAAAAACTGCACATGAGTGATAAATTTTGGTGTGAAAACGACAAACATTATTGCTTTGCTTAAAAATGACAGAGATCCCATTGACATCGCAAATAAAAGTGATATTTAATGTGTACCGTTGAACCCCGTGGATGCAAACAACATGTTTATATTGGATCTACGGTACGTACCTTGGCTACTCCTCTCGACGAGCACAAATACAATATAAAGATGGGTTCACAAAAAAACATCTTTAGCCAGCTTTGTTCACAGAGATGAATATAGCCAAGATTGGGACAGTCTCGCTATCCTTGCATCACCACCTAACTGGTTCTTAACTTTAATAACCGAAAGCTTGTATAGACTGAAGTGCCAGAAAAACTGGTACAGACGAGCTTATGCAAAATACATAGCAACGTCACCTATGCGCGTACTCGGTTGCGTCCACCAGTGCGTATGTAAATCAATAGACATTCTTTTCCACCTGTCAGAGCTGTTTTCGTCATGAGAATGACACGTAATAACGATTAAAATGATTTTCAACGCGGTGTCATAGTTGGCGTTCGTGAGATGGGCCATAGTATTTCGGAGGTAGAAACGAAGCTTGGATTTTCACGGATGATCATTGCATGGGTGTACCGTGACTACAAGAATTCCGGCAAAACCTCCAACCCACGATACCAGTGTGGCCGTAAAAGAACATTGGGTGAACGTGACCATCGTCTGCTGTCAAGAAACGTTTCACGCAATAGGCGTGCAACACACTCGCAGGTATTGAAATTCAATGCTGGTGCCTCAACAAGCATCAGCATCTGAACTGTGCGACGTACCCTGCACGATATGGGCTTTGGGAGCCGACGCCCAACTCGAGTCCCCTTGATGAGTGTACGACACAGAGCTATGCGCCTCCCTTGGGCACAGCAACACCGCCACTGGACCCTTGATAACTGGAAACAAGTAGCCTAGTCTGACGAGTCACGTTTCCAACTGTATCGGGCAGATGGAAGGATTCGTGTGTGGCGCAAACCCCATGAAGCCATGAATCCCGCCTATCAACAGGGAACTATACCGCCTGGTCCGTTTTGGTATGGGGTGTGTTTAGCTGGACTTCACTGGGACCGCTGGTACGTCTACAAACGTCTGTGACCGGCCAACGCAATGTGCGCATCCTTTCTAACGAGGTACACCCGTTCATGTCCTGCATTCATGCTGATGGGTTGGGTCTGTTCCAACACGACAATGCATCTCCATACAAGTGTCGGGAAGCCACGTTATGATTAGAGGAGCATTCATCTGAGTATAAGGTGTTGCTATTCCCTCCCAAGTTCCCAGATCTGAACATGATAGAACACATTTTGGATGCCATGCAACGCGCTACCGAACACAAGAATCCGAGACCTCAGAATACACCCGAATTGTGGAACGCTCTGCAGGAAGTATGGTGTACATTGCTTACAGCATATTTCCAGAAGCTAGTGGAGTCCATGCCCCGTCGTATTTCTGCAGTCCTGCGCTCAAGTGAGTGGCCTACCATGTATTAGACTGATGTACCAGTTTTTCTGGCACTGCGGTGTATATTATAACACAAAAAGAGTGCCTGTAATGATGATTTTCCGTACCATGTTACCTTCCCTTGGAAAATGTTCATAGACGGTGATGTATTTACTTAATTCTGTTTATTGTATTTTCTATATTTACGATAAGTTATCCATCTCGGTTTTTTTGTTAGATTTGCGCATGTGTCAAATACTTACCCTACGTTACTGATTTTTTACTATATAATCCTGTAAGTTATCTCTCTCTGTTAGTCACACATCTGAAGATGGGAGTCGCAGGCGACCTCAAAAGATCTCATGTACATTTATCACTCATGTGCTGTTTTTAACTGTGGTTAAAGTTTTAAATATCATATGGTTTTATATAACAATATCATGAATCGTGCTTAGATTGCTATTTAGTATTGATGATCTTATCCAGCACGAAAACTTGCTTTATTTTTTCTGAAGGAAGTGCTTACATGGAATACATTGAAAATATGCCAATAATAGCATTACAATGCCTACCATGTATTTATAAAAACTGTTTCTTTGCGAAAAATTCGTTTTCCAATTGTATATGACGCACTTTCATAATTCCAAATTGTTATACAGATTTATCATGCTTCCCCAAACCTTTTCGACATTCTTTAAATTTCTAACGTCACAAGTGTCTTCACGAGAAAGTGTAGTATTCTTAGCAAAAAGCAAAGATAAAATGGAAGCGTGTTCTCATAGTGTGTGTCAAGCTAAAACTCTGATATGCAGTTCTGTCAAAAAGTCTTTCTTATTTTGGTCTGTAAGATTTGATATTATGTACTTCACGGTTAGTA
Organism: Macrothele yani; assembly: GCA_039090855.1. Taxonomy (NCBI): domain Eukaryota; kingdom Metazoa; phylum Arthropoda; class Arachnida; order Araneae; family Macrothelidae; genus Macrothele; species Macrothele yani. Next base: position 100,870,253 of record CM077011.1, read on the forward strand.
CATTTAAATAACAGCCATTACTTTTTTTATTATCCTTTCATTTTGCATTCAGATATCGTATTCAAAAAATTTACTCATAAATGCTCGAAATAATGGATCAAATCTGTGGTATTTGAAAGAAAAGCTCATTTGCAAAAACTGTCCGATGGGATCTGCATAACGAGACATGCATATATATATATATATATATATATATATATGCGAAGAAAATGAAAAGTAATAGCACACGTCATATTGCAGTCCTGCTCTTTTATGATTGGTTGTTAATCCAGCCCCGTTGCGAGCATTAACTCTGACAGACGCAATACTCATAAAAACTTTCCCTATCATATAGAATTAATGGCCATAACATTGCTTTTTCTCTCCTAGATGCATGCACGTGCCCTTGGGATGCGTTTATGGAAGCTGACAAAAATCTGCCTATCAGTGGACATATCTGCCACGAGTGCATTTCCCAATTATTGATGTTTATAAACTGGAGAACATTTATTGGACCCATGGGTGCACTAAATGCATAATTCCCTTTGTTTGTACCTTTGAAGTATAATTAAATTCAAAGAACTACAGGCGCAGAAACGCAAGGGAAAAATACATTGAATGCGATCTACAAAGAAACCTTTGCATTTGTATAGAACATAATATAACAAGTTAATAGCACGCAACTTAAACATATTCATTCTTTTTTTAGCAAGGTATAGGATGCTGTTGAAGATAACACTGACATGGCTCAACCGAGAGAAAAGCTAGATTCAGGAGTGGATACAGTACTGTAGATCATATCAATGTACTGAGATAACTAATTCAGAGAAAGAAGGAATATGAACTTCTGTGATGTACGACTCTTATTCATTATGAAAAGGCTTTTGATTCCGTGAAACCATCAGCGGTTATAATGGCTTTCAAATCCTGCGGTATTGAAGATGTACACATTAGTATCATTAATAGCATCTATGAAAACGCAAGTGTAAAGGTTAGGATATATGAGGGCACACAATCTAAGAAAAGTGGAAATGTAGTGAGAAAAAATGACACCGTATCTCCCAAACTCTTCAATGCTGCTTTGCATGAGTTCCTCTTATCTTTCGTGGTTACCAAGAATGCATCTGTCCATTCTTGTTTCAGTTGTCTGCAGCCCTTGTATGTTTTTTTAGTTAAGGTTCATGTAGCTACTCCGTACGTAAGAACTGGAAGGATGCATTGATTAAATAATTTTCTTTTGAGACATAATGGCATCTTGCTCTTGAGAATTGTACCGTTTCTTCCAAAGGTTCTCCAACCAAGTTTTATTCACCGATTAATTTCTTCATCAATGCGACCCTTGATATCTAAAATATCAAGGGTCGCATTGTCAAGATTTTCCTATCATTCGATAAATCTTCATTTCTTGCAAATGTATTGCACATCAATTTTGTTTTGTGTACGTTCATTTTTTATCCCACTTCTTTACTCTTGGCAGCAAGTTCTTGGATCATATTCCGAAGCGCTGAAAGTGTAGTTTGAGATACGATTATGTCATCAAAAAACCGAAGGCGAATTAAATAATGTTCATTAATTTTTAACCCCTTGTTTTACCAGTTACGATTGAAAGACTTGCAAACCATCAGCAGTTATATAGGCTTTCAAATCCTGCGGTATTGAAGATGTACACATTAGTATCATTAATAGCATCTATGAAAACGCAAATGTAAAGGTTAGGATATATGAGGACACACAATCTAAGAAAAGTGGAAATGTAGTAAGAAAAAAATGACACCGTATCTCCCAAACTCTTCAATGCTGCTTTGCAAGTCTTTCAATCGTAACTGGTAAAACAAGAGGTTAAAAATTACTGAAGATTATTTAATTCGCCTTCGGTTTTTTGATGACATAATCGTATCTCAAACTACACTTTCAGCGCTTCGGAATATGATCCAAGAACTTGCTGCCAAGAGTAAAGAAGTGGGATAAAAAATGAACGTACACAAAACAAAATTGATGTGCAATACATTTGCAAGAAATGAAGATTTATCGAATGATAGGAAAATCTTGACAATGCGACCCTTGATATTTTAGATATCAAGGGTCGCATTGATGAAGAAATTAATCGGTGAATAAAACTTGGTTGGAGAACCTTTGGAAGAAACGGTACAATTCTCAAGAGCAAGATGCCATTATGTCTCAAAAGAAAATTATTTAATCAATGCATCCTTCCAGTTCTTACGTACGGAGTAGCTACATGAATCTTAACTAAAAAAACATACAAAGGCTGCAGACAACTGAAACAAGAATGGACAGATGCATTCTTGGTAACCACGAAAGATAAGAGGAACTCATGAATAAGGAAACTGATATGAGGGAAAGACATCATGGGCAGAGCGAAATCCCTGAAGTGGCAATGGACTGGACATATTGCGAGAAGAACGGACTATCGGTGGACAACCGAAATTTTAGACTGGATACAAAGGAACAAAAGAAGACCCAGAAACCCATGTGTGAAATGGGTCTAGGAAATTCGAAAGCATGCCGGATCGACAAAACAGACCGTTGTGGAAAAACTCTAGAGAAACCTTCATCCAGCAGCGGATTTGAAAATGGGTGACAATGATGCTTATGTTACCACTTTGTTCTACCGACCGTGAACACCATATCTCTGCATCCATTTTTATGGTTTCGATTTCACTCTTTCTTCTGTGTTGGAAAGTCAGAACTGTGAAAAGAATGATCCTTGTGTGTTGGTAGTTTTTCAATGCAAATCCTCACGGTAAGAAAGCGAAAATGAAGGTGCTGCCCAATTCAAAATTTTAATCCATGTCAGTGTTCTTACAAATCGGATTAAAACAAAATCATCACCTTTTCCCACGAAGATTTTGTACTTATTTTCTACGAATAATGCAGTTTTTCTGATGGAGAGAAAAAATGTATACCGTATTTTCCCTTTATCTTTGCTTCCAAAGCCCAGATTAGAAAACAAATTGCTATAGATAGCGTCCATGGCAAAAAAAAAAAATAATAAAAATAAAAAAAAATAATAAAAAAAAAATCATGCAATTTCTAGATTCCGTACAGCACATTTTTTCCTACTTGGGGGCATACGTGCTTTTTTCTAATTTTAGCACACATTTACATCCCTATCTATACTTCTAAACCCAAACTGAATTTTTTTGTCAAACACCACTCACAATGAGTATTATTTTGCGCATATCTTCAAATAATACAGATTTTTTTGGCTGGACAACATAAATTTCTACATTTTTCGCGTCATACCAGCTTCTGAAATTAAGATTTCAAAAGTGCTTTTTCCCCACTGATAGCGATGACATTGACGAAATTGTTGCATATAATTCAGAGATACTTGCAGCTCACAATATTTCTACTAGAGGGCATAATTTCATATATATGATCATGGCATATGTACAGCCAATACTATGCGACTATATATCTGATAAAAAATGCAAAATTGGTGGGATGCAGCTCACTACGAAATACATTGACTTCATACTTCCTGCCGCAAAGCAGTGCACAATTTACCCTGCTGAAGGTGCATACACGTATAATTAATTTCTCACGATATCGCTGCGTTTAACACTCAGATTGGAAAAATTAATTTTGCATAGGATACGATTCACCTCACGGAACAATTTCCATATACTTTTCAATTTTTCATAACTCAGAGTTCTTAAGCTAGATGGCGTAAGCCTCCGTTTCCGTTTAGAAAGGTGTAAACATTTTTCGTTCTGTGTGCCTTTTCCTATATCAAGAATTGCGAGCATTATCTGCTTAAAGTAATGTAAAGTTTACCCACTAAGAAGCGTATGTGCCAAAAGTGTTTTTTGTAATCTCTAATTCTAAAAAAATTATGCTGCCTAATCGCGCTGTGCTCTAAGCACAGCCTTCTGACAATTCCAGCGAGATAGGACTGGGTTCGAATCCTGGTGAGGCATGAATGTGTTTGTCTTACGGCACTGGTTCTTTCCCTTTCCTTGAACCAGTGGCCGAAATTTCGGGACAGGCGTCTGCTTATAGTCCATCGAGGTACTCACGGTAGTCGTTACCACCCCCACCCCCATCCCCGAAAGAAATTTGTATTAATATTTGATAAATTCAGGTTTTCTTCGCATAGCTCTCGCTGTAAAGAATATTTTGCAGGCATTTCTGTTTTTTTTTCAAAATACGCAATTCTGCAGCTGTGGGCGCCTGTGTATGTTTCTGTTCGCAAGAGTTTTATCCGATTCTAAAACTTCAAATGAAAAAAATGTCCTTTTTTTGGCTGGATGCGCTTAGCTATGAAAACTATTTGGGTTATTTCATTACTCGTACAATGTTACCACCAAAAAACGTGATGTTTCACTGCGTTTCCTCCATATCTGTCCTTCTAAGACCATGATTTGAAAATTATCTTTGAATCGAATATCTTTTACTATAAAGAGCATTTTGCGCACGATTTCGATTTTTTCATAAAAGTGCTTTCTCGTTGCTGAAGGTCGCATATTGCTATCTTTACTTCCAAATGTTTTACAGATTCTTGCTTCCTGTTGAAAAAAATTCTTTCTATAACTGGTTTCATTTGCTACGACTACGAACATGCTATTTTTAATAATAAGACCTTTCTCCACTATGGGGAGTGGAGGTAATTTTGATAGTTTGGTAATTTTCTAAAAATGGCTTTCAAAAAAGCTTTTCATGTGGGAAGGATTCAGAAAGACGTGTTCATCACTTTGAGAATCGGTGTGAACACAATTACTTTTACGACGAAAGCTGACTAGCACTCAAAGTATAGGCCACCGTTTTGCACCGTCTTTATGCAACTGTCTGCCAGTTTTTCGATTCCAGGGCGGTACCAGTTCTTGTCCTTCGAGACGAATAATTCTTTCACCACAGCTGCGACCTCCTCCTGGTTGTTGAAGTGCCGCCCGTGAAGGAAGTGAGCCATGGACCGGAACAAGTAATAATCCGACAGTGCAAGGTCCGGACTATATGCTGGGTGTGGCATCATATCGACGCCCTCAAGTTCCTGGAGTTTTTCCCGGGTCGTTCGCGCGGTATGAGGCCAAGCTTTGTCCTGCTGTATGAGAGCGGGCTTTCTGTTCAGCAGTGCTGGGTACGTCTCCTCCAAAACGGCATTCATTCCCTCCAGCTGTTCACAGTAGAAGCTGGCGTTGATAGCACAACTGTCTGGAATAAATTTGTAATTGCTTATCCCCTCGAAATTCCTCCAGACGCAGAGCAACACCTTGTGCTCGAAGCGCCGACATTTAGCAACAGGTTAAGGAAGTTGGCCCTGGTCAAACACTGCGGTTGTGTGTTAAGATTACGGAAACAGACCCACCTTTCATCGCACGCAACAATTCTCTTGATGAAACGTGTATCGCGCGGGTTTTCTAGGAGTTTCGTCACACTTCCACTCGGCGGTTGTTTTTTTTCAGCTACCGTCAGATCGTGAGGGACAATGCGGTATCTCCTGTGGAACTTGCCGAGGTCCTGAAGGTGAAGAACCACGGGAGTCTGTGATATGCCCAGCTCGCCTGATAATCTCCGAATTCTGGCTGTCGGATTTGCCTCTACGGCCAGGCGCAGAGCATCCGAATTCACGGTTCGCGGCCTACCTGACCTTGGCTTAACCTCGAGGTTTCTGTCACCTGAGCAAAATTTCTTGAACCACCTACTTGAGGTGCTGTGGTCCACGGAACCTTCCCCTTTCGAATGACAAATGTTTCGTGTTGTTTGAGCAATGGCGTTCAAATTCTTAAAGCAAAAGTTCCCTAATTAGTCGGTTGTAGCTATTCATCTTTTAGTCGTCCCGACCAGAGACAGAAAGACGACATACAATGCTGTTGTTCACAGCAACGAATACCACTTTATAACCTTTTCGACTGACTGCAGTGCGCGTCTTTAACTAGTTTAAACACGTCAGAAACCCGCGGCAGTACATGCGTTTATGCAAATACTGCAAAACTTTCGACCTCATCCCCTGTACCTGAATCAAAGGTTGCCCAACATTTTCTGCATTTCCACAACAGAGATTTTCAGGCAGCGACCGGGTTTCACGAAAGCTACGGCAAAATATCTCCTTTCCACCTCTCATTTTAACAGTACCTGTCACGGGTAATAAGACTCCTTTCTACTCTTTCATTCTCTGCTCCATCACCCAAGGCATGATGGGGAATAGCCAGTAACATTTGCAGCATGCCGCTGGGCAGAAACAAGTGACTCAAACATCTCTCTCTCTCTCTCTCTCTCACTCTCTCTCTCTCTCTCTCTCTCTCCTTTCTTAGGTTTGCCGCTATTGTTATAGCAGTTTCAGCAGATAATCAGTTAAATAAGATTACAGTCAGTCATCCCCTAATGGCTAGTTTGAAAAACGGAAGAGCAACGCTTTCTGATACGCTGGTTTGCTCATTGTAACAGCGTTCGGCCCACTTCTTAGACAGAAAATGCATTCGTTCGACTAAATTTCAGCCCATGTTGCTAGCCGCAAATTAATTAGTTACAGCTGGTTAAAGGTTTAAAATACGAACGGCGGATTGTTTATACCCTATTATGTTGCTCATGGTGGTCGCTAAAATCCCCAAGCAAATAATTTAGAATTTAACTTAATCGGCATCGCATGTTTCGATTATTCACACCCAGAGTTGAGATTTTCGTGTCAAAATTCTGCGGTGCAAGTTGAGAACTACATATAAGTGGTTATTAAATAAAGCTTTGATTACTACAATAAACACTGAAGAGCAACTGAATTAGAGACAGCTGGCGCTATGCAAATGTGGCGCTCTGGGCGGCCCTGTAAACGGAAACGACATGACCTATGCAGCGATCCGACAATATAAGAAGGGATGCGACGGAAATCAATCAGTACGAGTCGGACGCAGTATGGGTAAGACGAAGGATCTAAGCGCATTTGATCGTGGGAAAATCGTCAGGGCCCGACGAATAGGTCACTCCATCACGGAAGTCGTGCAGGGACTGGGATTTTCACGAGCCACTGTGTCACGGGTGCAACGAAAGTACATCGAATCCGATAAAACCATCCCTGCAATGGCCAACTGCCGTGTACAACAGCGTGTGCATGAGCGGGGTCATCGTCGGCTACCTCGCATTGTAACAGGGGATAAACGGGCGACAGTGCCAGAAATCACTCGGCAATTTAACGCTGGTGCACAAAAACGTGTAAGCAGCCACACCATCCAGAACCATCTCCTCGCTATGGGGCACAGAAGCCATCGTCCCACGAGGGTACCGCTGTTGACCGCACATCACAGGGTGCAAAGATTAGCATGGGTGCAGGAACATCGCCACTGGACACTAGACATGTGGAAAAATGTTGCCTGGACTGATGAGTCGAGATTCACGTTGGTTTATGCGGATGGCAGGATACGAGTACGGCGTAAACCACATGAAGCGATGAATCCTTGTTGCCAGCAGGGTACTCTTCAAGCTGGTGGGGGTGGCATTCTCGTCTGGGGACTGTTTGCGTGGACTGAAATGCGACCCCTGGTACGTGCGACATCGTCCCTCACAGGTCAAGTTACCGGGATATCCTGGACGACCATTTGCTCCTGTTTGTGCGTCTTCAACATCCTGCAACAAGACAATGCACCGTGCCATCGCTCCCGAATTGTATCCGAATGGTTGAATGAACACTCCACCAACGTGACCTCGCTTCCTTGGCCAGCTGGGTCACCTGGCCTCAATCCCATCAGCACATCTGGGATGCCATCGAGAGAGATGCTCGAGGCTCTGACCCCCCTCCATCAAATCTTCGTGAACTGTGGTAGCTGGATCCGCATGGCTTTCCAACGCTTCCGGTGTCTTGTCGTGTCCATGCCGAGACGAATCGACGCCGTCATCAGGGCCAAAGGTGGTGCTACACGTTACTAGACAGGTATCTCTAATTCAATTGCTCTTCGGTGTATGACTGATGCTACCCTCGCGGATATCGTCAGCATTATTGGAGCATCTCTGACCTCAAAAGCAATACCAGAAACACCTTTCCCAGGAATTTAAACGTGTAAAAATTGATTTCAGAAATATAATAAAATGGACACTACGGTATAGATTTTTAAAGTTGTGAATCGGTTTATTAGTGTAAATATGGCATGAGCGGTAAGTCAGATAATAACTGAAAATTTTAAAATTTTCTCATCCAGGAGCGGGAATCGAACCAGCGTCTCCCAGTTAGCGCCGGACTATGCTAACCACTACACCACCCAGGACGACCAAGTTTCAAGTTTCGGATTAATTGGAAAATAACCATCACAGGATTTCAAAATCATATTGGTGTAATCCCGTATTTCATTCGTGGACACCAAGGTTAGATGACCACATTTGAGATCCTAGAACATAACAACTTACAGTCGGTTCGTGTGCCCACCCGCTGGTTGGGTTTTACGTGCCACTAGCTTCTAATTATTCTCTCAAGATGGGTCCGGAATCGAATCCATGGCGTGGAATGGATGGCACTCTACCACAGTAACTCTGCTCTCTCGAAGGAACCAGCAGCACAAAATTAGGGATGGGTGATTGCTTTCATTCCATAGAGTTACTTATGGCTGTTTAAGAAAGTGAAGTTCCAATGCAAAACCGAACAGATGAAAAAACTCTCATCTGAGTTAGAGAGTGTTGTTGACAATGCTACCTGTCACGGCGTCACCAAAGTCTATTCCTTCTAGAAGTTTAGTTTTATTTATTTATTTACTGTAAATACGAGGGATAAATCCAAAAAAGGTTACAAGCAGCAGCATTGGAAAAGTAATTAGTGTGGAGAGTACATTTGTTGCACAGAGTGGAGATAGATGGCGCTAGTTATCTGACAGCGGTTGTTTGGGAAGTTAGTGCAAGTTCGCAGACGCGTGAGAGCGATTGAAATGGCAACACGTTTAGAAAAGTGGTCCCGCTTGGAGGTGCGAGCCGTAATTCGGTTCTTATGGGCAAAGAATATGTCCGCATCTGCAATTCACAGTCAAATAGTGGAAGTTTATGGTGAAGAAGCAATCATCCGACAACATGTAGCGAAATGGTGTCGCTCTTTTCAATCGGGCAGAGAGGATGTGGAAAACTGCAACAGGACAGCGAGCGGCCGTCCAAGTTCGTCAACGACAGAAATCAACACGGCACGAGTTGAAGAAATGATTCAAAATGATCGACGAGTAACTGTGCGTGCAATGGTGTCAGAGCTGGGACTCAGCTATGGTACCGTTCAGCGTATCGTTTCTGATGTTTTGGGATATTCCAAGGTTTGTGCCCGCTGGGTACCACGTGCGTTATCCGAGGAGCAGAAAGCCACACGAGTGATGTGCAGCCTCACGTTTCTGAAGCGCTACCATGCCGACGGCCAGCAGTTCATTGATCACATCGTTACTGGGGACGAAACTTGCCTTCATCACTTCGTCCTCACAACCAAAAGAGCCAGTATGAAGTGGAAACACGCTGGATCACCAACGAAAAAGAAGTTTAAAGGTTACACCCTCTGCCGGTACAGTTATGGCAACCATATTCTGGGATGCATGCGGTGTTATCCTTATCGAGTATCTGGGGCGTGGCCATACCGTTAATGCCGATCATTATTGTGCCACTTTGACAAGGTTACGTGAAGCCATCCGACGCAAACGGCCCGGCATGTAGAGTGATGGTGTCATCTTCTTGCATGACAATGCCAGGCCCCATACTGCACGCAAAACTCAAGAATTGCTGCAAAAGTTCAAGTGGAAAGTCTGGAGCCACCCTCCATACAGCCCAGATTTGGCACCCAGTGACTACTTCCTTTTTCCGAAATTGAAGGAACACTTATCTGGAAGAAGGTTCTCTTCCGACAGTGAAGTGAAAGCAGCTGCCTAGAACTGGATTAATGGGCAGGGACGTGATTTCTACCGAGCCGAGTTAAACAAGTTGGTCATGCGCTCCGATAAATGCCTGAACAGATTTGGTGATTATGTGGAAAAGTGATTGGCAAGTATGCCTCATAGTTCCCTTTTGAATTTTCTGTCTATTGTTAATCTATCATTTTTATTGTTAATCTATCATTTTTATTGTTAATCTATCATTTTTTATGACCCTTGTAACCTTTTTTTTTTTTGGATCTATCGTCGTACATGATTTTATTTTTTCATTTCTATAAACTGCATTTCCTTTTCCAAAGTGTTGTTTTTAAGTATTGTTTGGTTCTTCAATTTGTATGCGATAATAATTAAAGCCATTTGTACTGCTTCGGGAAAGAAGCATGCAAGGCAATGGACATCGATAATGCTCAGTATAGGAAAATCAACATGATAGCGGGAAAGTTGCTCAAGGACTGTTGTTACTGTTTTCAATTGTTTTGCATCAGCAGCGATAATGCTTTTTACCGATGCTTACTAATTTTATTAGGGTATTAGCTAAATTCCCGTTCTTCCAACGTAATATTAAAATACAGTTGAAATACAGATGATATATATACACTGCTGGACAACTGCTAAGGACGGATCATAAACGGCTATATAGCGCATAAAAAAGTAAGTGTGGTTGGATGCCAAGTGAAATAAAATAATGTCAGAATGCCAGGACATTACAAGAAAGACAATTTGTTGTGCTCTGAAATCCAGAAGGCTTTGGAACGTGTTCAAGGGACAAACAGGCCATTTTGTGCAGAATACGTAAACGTGAAAAAATGCAATTACCGTCCGCAGGCGTTCCGGCGTAAGATGTCAATACGGGATATGGCCACCATGAAGGGCGATGCAAGATTCCACACGTCGTGTCATGCTTTGCACAACATTATCAAGCAGCTGTTGGGGTAATTTTCCCCATTCCTCTGTCAGTGCACGGATGAGGGTGTCCTTGTTTATTGGAGGGTATTGGCGACCAGCAAGACTCCTCCCCAAAGCATCCAACACATTTTCAATGGGATTCAGATCGGGAGAACGTGCTGGCCATACGAGGCGTTGAATATCCTCGCTCTCAAGACACTCCTGGACAGCAACTGTTCGATGACATGTTGCGTTGTTGTCCATGAAAATGAATTTATCACCGACAGCACCACGGAACATGCAAACATGAGGTAGCAGAACATCATTAATGTTTCGTTGGTCAGTCATAGTCCCAGTTGGAAGCACATAGAGGGACGTACGGCAATTGATCATGATGCCAGCCCATACCATGACACTACATGTCGGATATTGGTCCCTTTCCTGTATGTTTGCTGGACAATATGCAGTACCACTATCACGCCAGATCAGTTGTCGTCGACAATCAGACGATAGACTATCTACTCTCATCTGAGAAGAGGACAGCAGACCAGTCGTTATCAGTCCAATTGCGATGTTGATGGCACCATTGCAAACGGGCGGTACGGTTAAGTCTGGACAATGGGATGCACACAACAGGACGGCGGGCGTATAGTCCTCCTTCATGCAAACTTCTGGCGACAGTTTTTCGGGAGATCTGCTTGCCAGTAGCAGCCATAAACTGATTTGCTACCTCACTAGCTGTGCTGCGCCGGTGTCTTTTTGTTGATAGCACTATGTACCGATCTTCTGCAGGTGTCGTACTGCGAACATGACCTACCCCGTGACGTTTGCTACACTCTCCGTTTGTTTGAAATGATTTCCAAAGCCTTGAAACAACACTGTGGCTGACGTCGAACTCCCTGGCAACATCTGTTATTTTTCGCCTTTCTTCAATCTTGCCAATAATACGGCCATGCGTAAAATCATCTAGGTGATGTCGGGAAGACATACCGAAAATTGCAAGTTCGTCAATTGATTATTTCCCTTTCAACTTTGCGTTTGAACAACAACGGTCAATTCGCGTCAATCCTTTATATTTCTTATCAGCGCTATGACGTCACGAACAAGTTCGGCAATCCAAAATTTGCGAACGCACAACACGTCTTACTGCATCCCGCACTTATGCTAATTTCCACATTTTCCTGCCTTCCATTTTATGGTTGCTATCGTTGCTATCGTCATCCGTCCTTAGCAATTGTCCGGCAGTGTATTATATACACTTAAAATGGCCATACACTGCATATTTCTTCGCGTTTTTGGGAAACATGGCTGCCTGAGTTATTCTGTCAGACGACACATAAGCCATTTCATTCTTAACTGTAAATTTAAAACTTTAAGCATACACGAAACAAATAAAAATGCGTCGCTACTTTTTACTTTCATAGTTAAAACATTAAATATCAGGAACACCGAGCATCGCTCGGTTAAACGGGGGATGAGGGCACAAAATTGTTTTTATTTTGATATGTTATTTTCAAGTATTGTAATGCTAAGTCGTTCAGTTGCACGTTGTCCCTAGTGTTCCAGTCGCTGAACACGTACATCTGCGGTTTCGGTTGCGATTCACTGTGATGAACGACTTCGTAGTTCTTCCAAGAGCTGGTAGCGTTCTACGGATGATTCAGCTGCGATTCGCTGTCTATTTATTTTCCGCATTTAAGCGAAGATTTCTTCCGATATAGATTCATTGAAGGTTATAATAACGTTGGACAATATTTCCATGTTCCTCGCCTTCGCTGCTCGAAATGGCCTTTTTGTAGGCTGATCTTCTTCCAATGGAAGATCATATGTTTCGAGATTGGAAAGTGATCGGAAACCATCGGCTCTTGAATGTCCAAGCTGTTCCATATTTACTTCTTCCGCTTGTTCTTGTTCCAACAGTGCCGTATTCTTCTTATTCTTCTTCTTAAAGTTGAAACGTCCACGTTTCGTAGGATTCGACCAGATATATTTTTTTATATTGTTTTACCATCCACGTGCCACTCTGTTAATAGTAACTAATGAAAATGAACTAATCCTATTTTAGCACAGCGGATACGCTCGTCATCAAATAACTATTCAGAAATGTAGCAAAAAAAATGCTGTATTAACAGTTTACCTTTTGAAGGGAAAAGCTCATGAAATTAGCGTTCCGCTGCTTATACTGTACTGCGCATCAGTTCCAAGTAGCTGGCACAACTCACTTTTTGTTCTAGAAGTAAATAGAAGTAATGCGTAATACGCACACAACGCGGGACGTAATGAGGCAGATGGTCGCGAGAGTGTGAAGTCATAAAACTTTAATGGGATCCACACACAACGCGTGGCGCAACGAGGCAGATGGCGTGACCGCGCGCCAACATCTCAATGGCGAGAAAGTGACGTCATAAGATTTCTAAGCATGGGAAACATTAATAGGACGAAGTCATGACACTAAAAAGCTGGTAACTCGTGGTGGCTATTTAACCCACTAAAGAAATTTTTCCAAAGTCGAGATCAAGATAAATCGATTTCTAGTACCACAAAAACGGTAGGTTAACCACTTTCATCAAAATCCTTAGAGCTGTTTTCAAAATAAAATTTACATAGATACAAGAATTGCTCCTTTAATAGTATGGGCTAAACAATAGAACAAAATACGTTGTTACTTTCAGCATGAATGTAAAAAGAACCTTGCTTAAAAACAATTTTCTTCGAAACTGTACTTTAAATGCTAGCAAGTCAGATGATTTTGGAAACGTGAGCAAAATTGTGTTGCCATCGCTAATATCTCAAGGGGGACACTTTTTTTTTCCAAATTTCAAATACTATGAAAATCGACCTGCATAGTTATATTTATTGCAGTCACCTTACCACTTATGTGACGTCACCGTTGCTTCCCTAATGTTGGTAATTTGATTTTGACTCAAAAAACCTTGACTTTCGATACGTCAAATGTTTAAATGCGAAGCATATGATATAGCGCTTTTTTAGTGATATGTTTAAAATGTTTTCTTGTCAAATAAATTTAGAACAAATCAAAAACAGTGATATGCGATATGTCAAACGATAATAAATGTTTAAATGCAAAGCATGTAACGGTATAGCGCTTTTTACGTGATTTTAAGTTTTTTTTGTTAAATAAATTGAGAACAAAAATATTTTAGAACAAAATATACACTGATCACGGCAACTCAAGTCATTCAAAACTTAGGGCGGGGCTTCAGTTGCGTCATCAAAGCTCATCAAAGCTGGGTTATTTAAAAAAAAAACATTTCGACCTACTTAAAGTTATCGTAGAAAAAAATCCATTCTTAGTGCGCCTCTATGTTGTAAAAGAAACATTCCTGTCAAATATGAAAGTTCTACGTTCAGTAGTTTCCGAGATACGGTGATTAGTCGGTGAGTCAGTGAGGGCTTTCAGTTTTATATGTACAGATTACGGCGTTTCGGGCCGATTTCGATCTATTTCCAAACTAACAGAAGTTATCAGCAAATGCGGTGTCATAGCCTATATTTATGGTATCACAGCTTGGACTAGACACTCAGGGTGGCTAGTCCACAGCTGTCTGGGAGGGGGCAAAATATTTCCAAGACGTTTTCGGGAAACATTGCCCGTCACACCCAGAAAATCTACAGAAAACCCAGGGAGTACCCCAGACACCAGCCTGAAACTTTTTCAACCCACAGAGCGCATACCAGGCTGTACAGATTGTAGTAATACTGTTTCAAAATATTTTTGCTGAAAATGACCGGAAATAGTGTAATCGTGGAATTCGAAATGAAAAAGGAATAAAAATGCACTATACTGACGAAAGTCACCGGACACTCCTTCAAAAGCAAATGAACGGATCCAATGCCTTGTTAAGATGAGCAGTACAGCTGCAAACGGTATAAAAACAAGACTGCGGTCATATCGCACTGTGAGGTTGAGTGAAAATGTCGCAGCGGGAGAGAACTGACTTTGGGAATGGTAAGATTGCTGGGTGTTATATTATTGGGTTGTTCATAAGTGAAACCGTGAGGCGTTCAAACATTCCCAGGTCAACTGTTTTGGATGTACTGAATAAGTGAAAGACACATGGCGTGCCTGAAGCAGCAAAACGTACCGGCAGACCAAATAAAAAACAAAAAAAAAACCAGTGATAGAGGACATTTAAGCCTCAAGAGAGTCGTTACAGATAATCGACTGAAGCACTGCACAAGACATCCGTGTACAGGTGAGAAAAAATGCTGAAACCTTGGTACGTACGCGTACTATTCGCAGATAACTTAATTCAATGGGTTACCATGGTCGTGCGGCTCCTCATATGCCTTTCATCTCCACTCAGAGTGCTACTCGTCGATCAGCATGGTGTAAAGAACATGTATCGTGGACCGTAGATCAGTGGAAACGGGTCCTATGGACTGATGGATCCAGATACACGATCCATCAGTCTGACGGCCGTATGTAGGTATGGCGGCAGACGGCGGAACGCTATTTGCCACAATGTACTGTTCCTACGGTTAAGTGTGGATCTGGCAGTGTACTCGTATGGGCGTGTTTTTCGTGATATGTTCCCGGCCCATTGGTTATTTTGGTCAAACCTGTTAACCAGCACGTCTACCTCAATATTCTGAACAATTATGATTTACCAACTCTGTGGCAATACTATGGAACCGAGCTTTGTTGGTACCAGCAGGATAATGCACCGAGCCATAAAGCAAGGATTGTTGCGGCATGGTTTGACGATAATTCAGTATCGTGTATGGTTTTGCCAGCACAGGACCCTATCCGTGTATGGAATGGTCAATACAGAGACTTCTTAGAGCGCCGCATAAGAAGTTTGGTAACAAGGCTTACTAGTAAGCGACAGTTAGTTGCAGCATTATGTACTGAATGGAAGCGCATAGCTATCGCTGTGTTCTGAAACCTTGTCGGAAGCCTGTCTCGAAGGTTCAGTGCTTGCATTAAGGCCAAAGGTGGGCTGACACGGTACTAATGTATGTCAATAAATGCTTTGTTGTGTTTTCCTCTAGGTGTCCGGTGGCTTTTGTCGGTATAGTAGGTGTACCGAGTTTTTCAATTTCCATTTTCTGTTCCAACGAATGTGAGAGAAACGGCTGCAAATGGTCAACATTATTCATGATTAAGGAGACATACACATTTAGCTTCTCACATTTCATTATATACATAAAGATATTAAGTGATCACTGACAATGTTTCGCTAATGAAACAGAAGACTGGCACTAAAATGATCCAGTAACTAACGCATGATGGCGCATTTGCGGTTTGTTTTTCGGTAGCAAAGCAAGAATGAGCACCATGGAAGTGTGCTCCTACACATATCTACCAAGTGCTGGCCAGTTTTTCGCCGAGTGGTTAACTGCGCATGCTCAAATACCTTTGAGCCAATGAATCCGGTATTTGTTCTCACGGGAAGCAGAACTCAAGGCAGTACATGAGATATGGAGAGAAAACCTTGGATGTTTAACTCCAAGGAAGCGCAAAACGTTTTCCCTGACGTAATGATTGTTTTCAGAACTCATCATCATAATCATCATTAGTGTTGTCTCTTGACTGGTCCAACGGTAACTCAGCACGTTCTCTCCCTCCAGTTTTCTCTGTCCCTTGTTTCCGCCTTTAAATTCTTGATAGCTTCCTGTGCTTCTTATATCATAAAACATCATTAGTCGTATCCTTTCTCCTGGTCAATTTCCTTCAATTTTCCCTTCTATCATTCTTTTCAATAGGCTGTCGCCTCTTAACACATGTCCTATCCAGCTATATTTTATTTCGCATGGTCTTCTGTAAATTCCTTTCTCCTTTAACTGTTTGCAATACTTTATCATTGGTAATTTTTTCAAACCGCTGTATTTTTTCCATTCTTCCCCATAACCACATTTCAAATGCCTCCAACATTTTAGCTTCTTTCTTCCCAAATGTCCACATTTCGGCCCCATGGTGAAAATCCTCCAAATAGGTGGCGTCAGAAAATAAATAAATGCATCGCGCTTTCCACGTTCCAGAAACACATAGCAACCGAAAATTGTTTAATGTAACGCGCTCGTCTAGATATCGAGAGATCCGTGGTTCGATTCCACGGCGGCGGCTGAAAACAATTTTCGGTTGCTATGTGTTTCTGGAACGTGGGAAGAGCGATGTATTTATTTATTTCGGCCCCATTTAAAGTTATACTCCAAATGTAGCACTTAATAAGCCTTTTCTTTAAATTTTTAGAGCTCATAATAATACAGGGTAATTCATAAAGACGTATACAACATGTTACTTGTAACAGAATTGTAGGGGAATGTTTCAAGTTTTTTTAGAGACAGTCACAGATGTTCTATGTGTCCACCCTTAGTCCCACGACACACATCGAGCCGGTAACCCATTTCAGCACAAACGCGAGGTAAGATATCGGAATCAAGTGCAGTGATAGTGGCTGTGATCATTTTCAGTGATCATCTTGTATGGAATCATTTTCAGCTTCTTCCTCAAAATTTTCCAGACAGTTGGCTGTGAAATCTGCATTTCACGACGCACCCTCCGAGTTGATTTTCCCGGGCTTCATTAAATGGCGGTGCAAACACTATCAACGACGTCTTCAGATACATGTAATCGTCCACGACTTTTAAATTTGCACAAACAGCACGTAGTTTAAAATTTTTTATGCCAATCGTAGATAGATTTTCTGGTTGAAGGTTATTTTCCGAATCGTGATCGAAGATGCCGTTGCACAGCAGTTACAGATTCCATTTTGCTCAATTAAAGAACACAAAACGCCTTCACTGCAGGTGCTGCCATTTTGACTGACTAGTCACGTGACACGCGCGCTATCGCCTTCGTCAATTCCCTTTTCCTTTTCTTCGCATATACACTGACGGAAAAAAATCCCAACACCAAGAAGGGGTTGTGTTAGATAAACGACAGTTGGTAGGCGGTGAGAGTACATCTGTAAGATGACGTCTATGCAAATTTCGCGCTCGGCGCATACGTGCGGCGCTAGTAGCGCCCTCGGAACATGCAAAGTAGGTTTGCTGTAAATACGCGCTGTAACGTTCGTGAGCGTTAGTTATCGTTGAGATTCGACGTAGGATGTTGATGTTAGTCAAGAATGCCTTTAAGAAGA
This sequence comes from Macrothele yani, assembly GCA_039090855.1. Classification (NCBI taxonomy): domain Eukaryota; kingdom Metazoa; phylum Arthropoda; class Arachnida; order Araneae; family Macrothelidae; genus Macrothele; species Macrothele yani. The sequence continues at coordinate 100,888,059 of CM077011.1, forward strand.
CGAAGAAGCCATTATCATCAGCTCACGGAGTTTGAACGAGGTCGTGTAATAGGGCTACGAGAAGGTGGATTTTCTTTCCTCAATATTGCAGAACGACTTGGCAGGAATGTAGCCACTGTGCATGATTGTTGGCAGCGGTGGTCAAGGGAAGGTACTGCCTCAAGAAGACCGGGTTCCGGCAGGCCACGTGGCACTACTGAGAGGGAAGACCGCCGTGTACGGCGTATGGCCCTGGCGCATCGTACCGCGTCTGCGGCAGCAATTCGAGCTGCAGTTGCCATTACAGTGACACAACGAACTGTTACAAATCGGTTACTTGAAAGACAGCTCCGAGCCAGACGCCCTGTAGCGTGCATTCCACTTACTCCAAACCACTGCCGTTTGCGACGTCAGTGGTGTCAAGCTAGAGCTCATTGGAGGACGGAGTGGAGATCTGCTGTGTTTTCTGATGAAAGCCGGTTCTGCCTGGGTGCCAGTGATGGCCGTGTGTTGGTTAGAAGGAGGCCAGGTGAGCGCCTGCAACCAACCTGTCTGCGGCCGAAACACACTGGACCTACACCAGGAGTTATGGTCTGGGGAGCAATTTCCTATGACAGTAGGAGCACTCTCGTGGTTATCCCACGCACCCTAACGGCAGAGTTATACGTCGGTCTGGTGATTCAACCTGTTGTACTGCCATTCCTGAACAGCATTCCAGGGGGTGTTTTCCAACAGGATAACGCTCGCCCGCATACCGCTGTTGTAACCCAACATGCTCTACAGAGTGTCGACATGTTACTGTGGCCTGCTAGATCACCAGATCTTTCACCAATCGAGCACGTATAGAACATCATTGTACGACAAATCCAGATTCACCCCCAACCAGCTTTAACCATCCCTGTATTGACCGATCAAGTGCAACAGGCATGGAACTCCATCCCACAAACTGACATCCAGCACCTGTACGACACAATGCATGAACGTTTGCGTGCTTGCATTCAACATTCTGGCGGTTACACCGGTTATTAATGTACCAGGATTTCACATTTAAAATGGCTCTTCTCGCGCTTACAATAAGCTGTGATCTTGAAACCTTAATCGATTAAATATTTTACCTATACAAATGTATTGCCGCCATTTCATTCCTCTACAACTATTTTTTCGTGGTGTTGGGATTCTTTTTTTCCCGTCAGTGTATGTACTGTTCGCAGTTGTGCTCTGTGTCTTTAACTGTTACTGTTTTACAGCATCTGGAAACTGTATTCTTCTTTATGAATCACCTTCTGTATTAATTCAGTATGTTTCCAATGTTATCTTCACAATCACAGAATTTTTTAATCGTATTTTGTTTCCTTATTGGAACAGAACTTCCGCAGAAATGGTGATTAGAGTACATGCTCAAGGGCTCTTATAGACAAGCCGCCACTGGTTAATAAATAAACGAATACCTTCAAGAGTAGAAAAACTGCGACTATGACGTATATTTACACCACTTTCAGCTCTCCTGGAATGCAACTTTCCCCGTTGATCAGGCTAATAATATATCTGCGTTTCACAGAAAACTTCCTCTTCTAATATAAGTATCGTGCGAAAATAGACTGGTTTTTATAAATTAAGAAACGCAAAATCGCGATAATTGGCGAAATATATAGTTCAAATTGCACGAAATTTGCATATGTTACATACGAAGGCATACAGCATCGATGTACGGAAAGCAAATGAGTGGCGCTGGCAGCGCTTTATGCAAATAAGCAAGAGCTTAAAACAAGCTGTTTCGGAGGGAGTTGCCCATTCATGTGCGGCGGTGAATGACAAGATTTCGAAATAGCGATTTTGTTAACATAGCTTCGAGACGTCATTTACCAGCATAGTTACGCTGCGGAGAGATAGGCCGACACGAAACAGGGCAATGGCAGACGGACGTCGCAAGATGACTCCACGTCGATCGTTCTGTGGTCAGCAGTATAGGACAAACAAGTTATTCCTAGGACAAACTAGTCTATCCGAAGAGCGATAGGACAAACTAGATTATACTGAAATAAAAATGGAGCTTCCAGGACGAACTGGTTTGGCCTAGTTCGAACTAGATTATACTGAAATAAAGGTGAAGCTTCCAGGACAAACTGGTTTGGCCTAATCCAAACTAGATTATACTGAAATAAAGGTGGGGCGTCCAGAACAAACTGGTTTGACCTAATCTTAACTAGTTCGACTTGCATTTGTACTTTAATCTATAGGTTATAGAGACGAATCGAATGGAAATTAAATAAATTATCACATTTTGCTCATCATCTTGTTCAAGAGACTAGTGCTCACATCAACATTAAGTCTTTGAAAATCACATGATTTTTGTTTGTTTATCTTTCAGAACGGAATTTGACTTCTGCTCACAGCAGTTCTTACACGAGGAGGAAGTTAATCAGTAGAATGAGATTTCTTTGAAAACTGCAGCGATCAAACATTCAATCGGGACGACACAAGGTTTCGTTAGGTGCAATTGCACCAAAACCTGTTCATCGAATAGGTATCTGTGTAAAAAAAAATCAATACTCTGCAACTCAAAATGACACCACAGTGCATCGTGCAATAACAAGTAAATAACCTGTTCATCGAATAGGTGTCTATGTAAAAAAAAATCAAAACTAACTAAATAAATGTGCTGAGTATATAATAAATGATAACGTGCAATAATAAGTAAATACCGTGTTCATCGAATAGGTGTCTATGTAAAAAAAAACAATACTAAGTAAATATACGTGCTGAGTACATAAGTGATAATTTGTTTTATTTCCCCTAGATTCGTCTCCATATCCTTTAGATTAAAGTGCAAATGCAGGTCGAACTAGTTAAGACTATGCCAAACCAGTTTGTTCTGAAAGCGGCAGCTTTATTTCAGTATAATCTACACTAAAGAGCAATTGAATTAGAGATACCTGTCTAGTAACGTGTAGCACCACCTTTCGCCCTGCCTGATCACGGCGGCGATTCGTCTCAGCAAGGACTAGACAAGACCCCGGAAATGTTGGGAAGCCATACGGATCCACGACCCCTGAACAAGCCCCCACAGTTCACGAACATTTGATGGAGCGAGGTCAGAACCTCGAACATCTCTCTCGATGGCATCCCAAATGTGCTCGATGGGATTGAGGTCAGGTGACCCAACTGGCCAAAGAAGCGAGGTCACGTTGGTGGAGTGTTCATTCAACCATTCGGATACAATTCAGGAGCGATGGCACGGTGCATTGTCTGGTTGCAGGATGAGGTCCCCAGTGGGATGTTGAAGACGCACAAATGGGAGCAAATGGTCGTCCAGGATATCCTGGTAACGTTGACCTGTGAGGGACGATGTCGCACGTACCAGGGGTCGCATTTCAGTCCACGTAAACAGACCCCAGACGAGAATTCCACCCCCACCAGCTTGAAGAGTACCCCGCTGGCAAGAAGGATTCATCGCTTGATGTGGTTTGCACCGTACTCGTATCTGCCATCCGCATGTACCAACGTGAATCTCGACTCATCAGTCCAGGGAACATTTTTCCACATAACTAGGGCCCAGTGCCAATGTTCCCGCACCCATGCTAATCTTTGCACCCTGTGATGTGCGGTCAGCAGCGCTACCCTCGTGGGACGATGTCTTCTGTACCCCATAGTGAGGGGATGGTTCTGGATGGTGTGACTGCTTACACGTTTTTGTGCACCATCATTAAATTGCCGAGTGATTTCTTACACTGTGGCCCGTCTATCAGCTGTTACAATGCTAGCTAGCCGACGATGACCGCGCTTATCCACACGCTGTTGTCCACGGCATTTGGCCATTGCAGGGATGGTTTTACCGGATTCGATGTACTCACGGTGCACCCGTGACACAATGGCTCGTGAAAATCCCAGTGCCTGCACGATTCCGAGATGGAGTGACCCATTCGGCGGGCCCCAACAATTTACCCACGATCAAATGCGCTTAAGTCCTTCGTCCTACCCATATTGTGCCCGACTCTTACTGATTCCTGTCGCATCACTCCTTATATTGTCGGAATGCTGCATACGTCATGTCGTTTCCGTTTACAGGGCCGCCCACAGCGCCACATTTGCATAACGCCAGCTGTCTCTAATTCAATTGCTCTTCAGTGTAGCTTGGACTAGGCGAAATCAGTTTGTCCTGGAAGCTCCACCTTTATTTCAGTGTAATCTATTTCGAACTAGGGCGTTTCAGACAAACTAATTTGTCCTAACACGCTTCGGATAAACTAGTTCGTCCTACCAAGAATTAGTTTGTCCTAAAATCGGGTTTTGCTGGTAACATATATACACTGCTGGCCACCCAAAATGCAACACCAAGAAGGACACGAGATAGCAAAGCCATATTCCCTGGACACATAACAACAGATACAAAGATGAAACGATTGAGCTTACAGGCCCGTGCGACTTGCGGGACACGCAGACATCAGTAGTTCGTGTGGCCCCCATGGCTGGTAATAACGGCCGCTACACGCCGCGGCATCGAACGAAGGTGGCTTTGGATGTGGGCTTGGGGTATGTTGGTCCAGGCTGCTTCCACACGTTGCTACAGTTCATTAGACGTAGCCGCGGGTAGTGCTTGTCAGGCCATTCGGTTGCCAATCAGCGACCAGACGTGTTCGATGGACAACATATCTGGAGAACCGGTGGGCCGCGGCAGCAATGACACCGGGTGGGCCGTGAAGAATTGTTGCACGATGCGTGCCACGTGCGGGCGCGCATTGTCCTGTTGAAACGTGGCCGCTGGCAGGTCCTGCAGGTAAGGGAGGACTACAGGCTCTAAAACGTCGGAGACGTAGCGGTGGCTGTTGAGTGTAACGGCGATGCGTACCAGAGGGGTGCGAGTGTCATATCCAATTGCGCCCTAAACCATAACGCTAAGAGACGGACCGGTATGGCGATGCATACAGTCTCTCGCCGCTGTGCCCCCACGCGCGGATCCAACCATCGTGATGTTGCAGGCAGGAGCGGGATTCGTCGAAGAAGACAATATCGTGCCATTCCGTAGTCCAGGTGTATCGTTCAACGGCCCACTGCTGCCGCAATCGCCAGTGGTGTAACGTCAATGGAAATCGGAGCAATGGGCGCCGTGAGACAAGTCCCCGCTCCTGCAGACGACGTTGAACGGTACGTGCTGACACTGGTTGTTGCGCAACACACCCTAAATCCTGCCCTAACGTTCGTGATGTGGCGGTGCGAACCGTCAATGCCCGCCGCACAACATGGAGGTCCTCACTTTCGGTGGTGTGCCGCGGCTGCGGCAATCGCTCAGGTCGGCCCGTCCGTCCTTCCTGCACCCACCGAATCCTTACTCACCACACTGTGGCTGGACGTCTTCCCACACGGGCGCCGATATCTCGGTACAATAAATCGCTTTCGCGATAAGCCACTATTCGTCCTCTGTCTAAATCTGAAACGTGCTGGAATGACTGCCGTATTCTGCGACGAGGCATCAGGAAGCTTCCCACGCACAGGTCCGGCAGCACAACCCAGTTCCTCTATTTACACCCTGCCTTCTGTGCACCCTTCTTATAGTGCTTCTCGGTGGCGTACCGGCGCCCATGATTTGCATATGCCCTGCAATGGTAATTGTTTGCATGTCGTCTCGCGTGCGACGCATGTTACGAATTTCAGGCCAATCGGATGCTTCCTTCTTGGGTTTGCATTTTGGGTGGCCAGTAGTGTATAAATGGTGTTTTTAATATCTTATTTAAAATTACTGTAACATTATATGCAGATGATACTACTTTTCTATTTGATGATATACATGGAATTGTAGCACATGCACTGAACAACTGTGTACTTATTCAAACTGGCTTTCTGCAAATGATCTTGTCAGTACTACTAATAAATCTGAAGCATTAATATTCTCTACGCAAGCAATTGAAATGTCATCGGTATTAAAAATAAATATTGACAAAAAAATTATAGAATATGTGGATAATATTAAATATCTTGGAATAATATTTCGAGATAATCTAAAATGGAATCTACATATTGACCAACTAATTGCTAAAATTTCAAGAAATTTGGGTATAACTGGTTCGATAGTTTCAGCCTTGTCATTTGGGGTCCTAAAGTTATTATACTACTCATTAGTAAAGTCTCACCTTGGCTATTGTATACTGGCATGGGGACAGACCATTTTAAGAAAAATATCCCGACTTCAGGTATTACAAAACAAATTTGTCAGACATTTGGAATTAAAAATTAATTTCACACCAACTAATGAATCTCAGATTAGCTTTAGACATTTTTCTAGAGTATATCCAGTGAAATATGATATTTTAACTCTTATTACGTTATATAATTTTAATTTAGGTAAAATATTCTACAAAAGGATTGAAAATAACATCAATAATGAATTTATAATAATATCTAAGTCTGTACGTAGCTACGACACGAGATATCACTACCTATCTTTCCTAGAACGCATTCGTATAATGCAAGTATAAATTATATGGGACCGCAATCCTGGAACTCATTACCTCTTGAGATTACTAATTTGAATATTTTCAAGAGGAAACTAAAGTTTCATTTGTTAAATAATAATTAGAAGTCAGGTTGAGGTGGTGGGACTCTTAGTATGTGACGGTGGGAAGGTGTGAGCCATAGTGTGAGCACTATAGGTAATGGGTGGAGAAAGACCTTGCATTTGCATCTGGTTTTTGTTTGTTTGTTTATTTGTTTCTTTTTTTCTCTCCTAGTTCATTTAAATGTTTGTTTAATTTTATGTCCAATAACTTGGATTGCTGCTGACTTGATGTGTGTATGCAGGGAGACTGGGGCTCTTTGTTAGGCCTTTTCCCCTCTCTTCCTAGCTGTTTGATTTAATCATTATACCAGTGCCAATGTTTTCAAATGTATTTGCATTAAAATAGCTGAAATAAAAAATATAAATATAAAAAAAAACTCATAAGAAATAAAATAAAAACAGAAATGATCCTTCCGTTTACTTCAGTGTTTTCCTATTGAAGTTTGTAACCATTGATCCTTTCTTGGGAATTGCGCCTGTCTCGAATGTGAATTTAATGGTGTAAGTAAACCGCTGCATTCTTTGAACAGAGCTTTCTTGATCTTTCGCGGCTGAGGTCACGTGGGTTTATGTCATAAAACTCCCCGGTCATATGAGACCGATATTTCAAAATCCCTTCTGGTTCATGACAATAACAAGGCCTCCCCAGAACTGTGTTCATTGAATTTTCTCTTGGCACGATACATCTACGAAAATGATTATTCTGCCGTTAAATTCCCAACTTTTCCTCAATTGAGACCCCAGACGTGTACAAAGGGCACTAAATTTTAAATTTTATCTTGAACAATTATAAGACCTCTTCATTTAATGATGTTCGGGGGTTGGCGAAAAACCAGATGACCGTCCACCCACTTGTTACTATTTTAGTCATTAAGGATATATCATCCGCAGGCATGTGGATTCCGTGGGCTTTGTGAAGTATTCTTTATGTTTGAATTCACCTTATATCAGAGATTTCTAGTCAATAGTACACGGTAACATAATGGATCTAAAAACCTGTATTTTAAGCCTGAAAGAAAAAAATGTTCTTTTATGCTTATTACTTGAAGAGAAAATGAAATACAGGGTGATTGTACACTCTTTCAACAAAACAAGAGAGGGGATAGTACATATCAAGACGAACAATATTCGCAATAGAACCTAGGGCCTCATTCCACTTCTAGTACCAGAAAAGAGTAAAGTCACATATCCACGTTGAGCCTTCAATAGTAAAAACAAAGAGACACACTTAATTTATGAGTTGCAAAATTCCAATCACATCAGAGAAAGACTCAAAGAAGCTGCTCATACTGGCGTCCAAGGGCGTCGTTGCGCAGCCCCCACCGGCGAATGAAGTACTGTCGCACCCTCTCGTGGACTCCCGGTGTGGTGTTGATCTTGTACGCAGCAACAGCGACTCGCGCGACGAGATCTTTCAGGGAGTCCACATGTGTCTCGTGCACAAATGTTTTCATGAGCCCCACCAATGGTTTACGCCCCCTGGTGGCCAAACAATTTTTTACAAAAATTTTAAATTACGTGCAAACGATTTCCCATCAGCAGCTGTATCCGGTGCAGAAATAATTTTTCAGATCGGAGATTTAGAAACAGAGATATAGGAGAAAACGCGATTTACCTTTACGCCCCCTAGCGGAAAGTCTATGAATTATTTGAAAATTGTGAATTTATAGGAAAAACATGTCACACTAGAAACACTATCCAACAAGGAAGGAATTTTTTAAATCGGACTCTTAGAAGTAGAGATATTGACAAAAGTAAGATATACATCTACGCCCCGTGGCGTAGAAACCGTGCACTATTTTAAGAAGAAAATGTTTCTAAAAGGATTGTCGACATGAGTAGTATCGGTCTGCAAACGACGTTATTTTCAATCGAGAATTTAGAAGCTCATATTTTGCTACAAATACATCACAAGCGGAAATTAAGGTTTACGCCCCCTGGTGGCCAAACCATTTTTTTCTACAAAAGTTAGAAATTATGTGCAAACGATTTCCCATCAAGAGCTGTACCCGGTGCAGAAAGAATTTTTCAGATCGGAGATTTACAAGCAGAGATATAGGGGAAAACGCAATTTACCTTTACGCCCCCTAGCGGAAAGTCTATGAAATACTTGAAAATTTTTAAATTATATGGAAAACATGTCATACGGAAAACACTATCCAACAAAGAAGGAATTTTTTAAATTGGACTCCTAGAAGTCGAGATATTGACAAAAATAGGATATTCATCTACGCCCTCTGGCGGAGAAACTGGAATATTTTAGGAATAAAATATTCGGAGAAGATTTATTGATGTAAGTGGCATCAGTCCACGAAAGAAATTTTTCAATCGATATTTTAGAAGCTCAGATTTTATGGTAAATGAATCAGAAGCGAAAATTAACACTTACGACCACTGGTGGCCAAAGTATTCTTTACCAAAAATTCGAAATTATATGCAAAAGATTGTGCATCAGGAGATGTATCCGCTGAAAATAAAAATTTCAAATCGGAGTGTTAGAAGAAGAGTTATCGGAAAAAATGCAATTTATTTTTACGCCCCTTAGCGGAAAATCTATGCGTAATTTGAAAAACAAACTATATCCAAAATACTCTTCGACATAATCGGAATCGAAAGGTAAAATATTTTTTTCAATTGGATGTTTAGAAGCAAATATGTGAAATAAAACGTACTTTTGAATTCGACATCATCTGCATTTACGCCCTCTAGCGGCAAAATTGTACATCGTAAAAAAAACGAAATAAAGGATCATCATTCTCATATTTCAAGCTTTCGAATGCATAAAGAATTTTTTAAATCGGATTAATAGTTGCAGAGATACAGTGGGTACAGACGGACGGACGGACAAACCGATAACATAAGCACGATCTTTTTTTACGAAAGACGTGCTAAAAAATACCGAAACATGCAATCTCCAGCGCTTCGTTCTTTGTTTTAGTAATCGCGCTAATATCTCATATTTTTTCATACAAGTTTCGAAATAAAATCTTTGGATATTTTTAATAAAATTATTGGCTGAATTTTATTTTTTTAAATATTAATCTTCAGGAAAAGAGTATTTCTGTTTCCTTGTTCATTTGCTGATGAGAATTACGACTGCGTTTCAAAATTTACTGCGAATCTTCTAGTTTATCCTTTTGTCCTTTCTTACGCTTTCCAACCGTTGGTTGAAGAAGCGTACAGTAGCGAACAAAAGTATTTGGCGAAACACTTTTTCGACCATAACTTTTTTCTGCTGGACCAAATCGGGTCATTTTGGGATATGATATGTGTTATTCAGTTGTAAACATGGCCCATATTAACACAGATCAGGTACCGAGCATAATCGCAATACTTAGTGCGATAACCACGAGACTTAATAACAGCTGCACAACGGGCCGGCATCTAGTCCACTAGCTTCTCGACGGTGACCTGCGGAATTCCCGCCCATTCTGTAGACAGCTGGTCGAACTTCTGGGCCCTATTTTGGAAGGTTTTCTTTGTACATCGTCTCCCCAGCTCCTCCCACAAGTGCTCGATGGGGTTGAGGTCTGAAGTTGGCTTGGTCACTCTAGAAGTCTGACTTGCTGCTGGAAGGCTGCCTTCGCTACTCTGGAGGTGTGCTTCGGGTCGTTGTCTTGCTGCATGATCCATCCGGGTGGCAATTTCTGGTTTGCCCATGGGAAGACATCGTTGATGAACATGTTCGTGTAGCTCTGGCCGATCATTATTCCGTCAATCTTGATGATGGGGCCCATTCCATTGCGAGAGAAGGCGCCGTTAACCATGAGCGATCCTCCTCCGTGCTTGACAGTCGGCTGAATGAAATGTGGGTTGAATCTCTGGCCACAATGATGTCGTACGCATCGGATGTCATCACTTCCGAATAAGTTGAACTTGCTCTCGGCGGTGAAAAGCACCTTACTCCAGTCCGCCGCGGTCCAATGTCGATGACGGCGCTCCGGGTCGTCGATTATTGACTCCGATGAGTGGTTTCTTGGCGGGGCGTCTTCCATTCAATCCACCAGCAATGAGACGACGGGATATGGTCATTCGGCTGACGTTCAGGTCGTCGCTGTCGCGGAATTCGCTGGCGATGTCCACAGTAGTCAAGTTGAAATCAGCACGAGATCGACGGAGGATGAGTCTATCCTGACGCAACGTAGTGGAACGAGGCCTACCACATCGCGGACTGATCTCGACGGTCCCAGTCTTCTTATAACGTTGCAGGATAGCTGAAATGGACTGGTGTCGGATCTTCAGGGCCCTCGCAATGTCGGTGAAGCGCATTCCGGATTCTATCATGTTCACAGCCGTCTGGCGAGCTCCAACAGGGATCTCCGCCTTTTTGCCCATTTCTGAAAACCTAAGATTGACTTATTATCACACTACACATCACAAAACCCACAAATATCACAAGAAAAACATTAATACATGCAGCAAACAACTGGGTAATAATTGGTGACTCTTGAATATGGCCCATTTCGAATAACAAATTCGCTCTGAGCGAAATACAAACTACGCGGCATTGTAACCCATGAATCAACACATATCATATCCCAAAATGACCCGAGTTGGTCCAGCAGAAAAAAAATTAGGGTCGAAAAAGTGTTTCGCCAAATACTTTTGTTCGCTACTCTATATGTTCCAGCTTTGTCCGTCTGCCCGTCCGCATTATAACTCGCGTAAAAATGCTCCGATTTTGATGAACTTTTAGTATGTGGTAGGGGACCACCTGAGGACGAACCCTATTGAAAATGGGCGAAGTGGGGGGTCAAACGTCAGGACATAGGAGCGGGGTGCCTGCCATTGCACTTATGCATCATAACGTGCGTAAATATTGTTCGATTTCAATGAAATTTTAGTATGTGGTAGGAGACTAGCTGGTGTCAAAACGTATTGAAAATGGGCGAAATGGGGTCAAAGGTCAGGATATAGGAGCGGGATCCATTCCATTGCCCTTATGCCTCATGACTTGCGTAAAAATGGTTCGACTTCAATGAAATTTCAATATGTGGTAGGGGACTACCTAGGGACGAAACCTATTGAAAATGGGGTCAACTGTCAGGACATAAGAGCGGGATCCATTCCATCGCCCTTATGCGATATAACGTACGTAAAAAATCTTCGATTGAGGCAAAATTTTATCATGTTGTTCCGAAGTATACTTTACCGGTTCTGTTGAATGTGATCGAAATGGGATCAAAGGTCAGGTCATAGGAGCGATATTTATTCTACAGCCATTATCCTCATGACTTGAGTAATCATTTTTAGTATGTTAGAAAGCGTGTCAAAATCAATGCATTGCATGATTTTACGAACTTGTTTTTATTTGTCTCCTGAAAATGAAAGACACGTGTCCCTCCCACGTCTGATCCCTTCACTCCTGCCTCCTCCCCTTAAAATTTTGTAACGTTTGCGCCCCTGGTGGATTCTACTGCTACATATATATGTACAAAAATATTTAAACTCATTTACGAAAAGTTTATACTGCAATCTTCAATTTACGGTCCAAATTCAACTGCATTTTACGTTATTTTTAATTTATTTATATGATTAAGTTTTTACAATTTAAGTTTATTTATATTTACCGAAATATTTTTATACCGAAGTTTTTAAGTGGAACGATGGGACTTCATTAAATACAGATTCAACCGTATTTAATAAATACAAGTGTAAACACCCTCGGAAAACAACTCGTGAAAGTTTTTCCGACAGGATTGGAAACTATTGTATCACTAGTGATACTAAATTTTTAAGAAGTTACAACAATCTAATATGTTGACGAAATTAAACTTATTTACATTAAATAAGTAACTCATATTTACCAAAATGTGATGTATATTCTTAGATAGATATAATGTCTTTGATTAAGTAGTTATAAAACACTTATGCAAAACCACGTGAAGACATTGTATTTTTCTTACAATACGCCACTAGAAGTCACGAAAAGTGACTTGCGCTGATGATAAGAGAAAATGTAACTCTGTATTTTACAGTTTCGTATGTGATATAGCCGGTTCTGGAAGAATTTCTGCCATCGGGCGTTTTTTTTTTTTTTATTTTGAAACTATTGTATCACATGTGATACATGAGAACCGAGGAGGTTAAGTGTTACGTTTTTAGCCTCTTAGGTGTTTCCGCCAAACCACTGGTGACTTAGAACTCAAGTCATTGTTTCAAGTCAGAATGAGGCAGGCTGGAATAATTTTTTTGTCGTTTTACCTTCAAGGAAAGTAAATTCATATTACAGTGGGACAAGTAAATCGACATGATTAGAAAACGAATTTAAGAAATTTAATAAACACAATTTCAACCATTTACCTTAATCCACTTTCACTTGAACAGAAATGGTTGCAATATATTCAAAAACAGGTTTTTCAAATACATTCAAAGATATTTTTTTTTATATTTGCATTCTGGCTACAACTAAACAGACGCTTTAATGTCCCCATTAAGTCTTTTGGAAACCGCTTTCTTTGATTACCTGAATTCATCGATGAAGAATCGTTTAACCGTTATCCGGGAAGTAAATAATGTAATCGATTTTGCATTAAGGCTGCATGTTCAAGGAAAACCAAAGTTTGGCATCATTCATGAAATTATCGGAAAACAATTTCCTACTCAACACAAATCTTCGAAAAATTAATTTTCCGGGAAAAGGCAAATTTTGTTCAGGTGGAGGAAAATTAATTAGTACCTCATTTCTTGCCAGTAAACAACTTAATATCTTTGAAAGACGATCGATGATATTAAATAAAAAGATTTCAGAGAGAACGTAAAAAAACTACGACATGAAATTTTAATGCCATAAAGGAAAAACTGCACAAGAGGCTTTTGTTTTTAGTAAAAGTTACTAATTTGAAAAATGCTTACTGACTTAACATGCGTGCAACATTTTATCGTAGACACAAATAAAGGACGAGTGGTCCACATCGGCTTCGTGTTCGGCGAATAAATCTTCCAGCCAGACCCGAATTAGAATCCCCGCCGCACATACCGGCAACGGAGTGGGGCCGGAAAGTGGTGGTTCAACGGGGGCAGTACAGTTTGAGCGGTCCCCCGACCAATCCTCTTCGGGTGGAGACCCGCCGGATCCTGACAGCATTGCTTTCGGAATGCCTTCACTTTAATAATTTTGAAATGGGCTCAATTTTTCTTTGCAGAACCAGCATTTTCGAGGTGTAAGTTATCAGACGCTTACATTTGCAGCTACAAAAGAATAAAACGGAAAATGATTCTAACAAACGTTGATATCCGTTTTTATTGGCGTAATATTAGGTGTACAAATACGTTTTAAAGCGTTTTAAGACAACGCAACATGTAATTTGAGAGAAAGAAACAATCCCTTTACGAATCAAACTATACGCCGTCATTATCTATCACCTTCCGCCATCGGTCGGGCAGCTGACGGATTCCAGCCATGAAGAATTCTTCGTCGTGTTACGCGATGGAGTCATCAACCCATTTTTGCACTTCGTCACATGTCCGGAACCGTACAGCTTACAAACCATGTTGCATCGATTGGAACAAATGATGGTCTGAAGGGGCTATGTCGGGATTATACGCCGGGTTCTCCAAAACTTCCCAGCCAAGCTTCAGTAACCATTCCTTGACCGATTTCGCGACATACGGGGTAGCGTTGTCGGGCAATAATTTCACGGGGAGCCAATCCTTTGCCTGTGAATGGACGTTTCCAACATATTTCCTGGTTCAATCGCAGCAGTTATTGCTCGTAGCGATCAGCAATAACAGTTTGACCCTGTTCCAATAGTTCATAATAGAGCACACCCTTCATATACCCCAGATGCACAGCATAACTTTCTTGGAGTGAATATTGCGTTTCGGTGTCGAAGTCCTTGCTTCACAGCGGTCTTACCCAGTGTTTTTTGCATTTGGGATTGTCGTACCATATCCATTTTTCATCACCCGTAACGATTTTCTACTGGAAAGACTTTCTGTGTTGGTTATTCAACAGATTAAAACTCTTCATCGGACGCTCATCCTTGTTCCTCTGGCTCAGATCATATGTCACCCATTTTCCTTCTTTTTGAATCTTTCCCATTGCGCATAAGCGATTGGAAATGGTTTGTTGAGTTATCCCTAGTTGTTTAGCTAGTTTTGTTTTGCGTTTGAGACGAATCTTCGTCCAGCAATGCTTGTAGTTTCTCATGTGCAACCTTCTGCGGGCCGCCGCTACATTCTCGATCGCTGAAATCAAAATCACCTGCTTTAAACCGTTTAAACCAAAACTCTCTCGTGCTTTTCGATTCAATATTCTCCCCAAGAACAGAACAGATCGATGCACATGCTTTTGCAGCATTTTTTCCCTTGATGAAATTCGTAACCAATGTAGTGTCGAATAAATGCAGTACCGGTTGCCATCTTTCACCTACGGATGTAAAAGTGCGTTTGAATGTTAGGCAAACTTCTGTGTCACATTTTATACTCTGGACCAGTTAAGATCACATGACAACAACGCAGAGGATTGTCGGATATGTAAATTAGCGGTGTACGTGACACAAAAAACGCTTTAAAACTTATTTGTACACCTAATATAACAAAATCTAGAACAACGCTATATTTCGCCACCACGGGTGGATTCTTCAGGCAGTAGTACTATTCAATAAGAAAGAGTTCCAGTTAGGTGTTCAAAAATATAGACATTTGCAATAGATGTAAAAGAACGTGAGCATCATATTCAAGATACGCCATACATGCGGTAGCTCCATGGATGCCTCCTCTTTACATATCTCGTGGCCGGATAGGGTCTCTAAAGTCTCTCTGCGGAGGGTCGCTTTCGCGGTCGTGTATCGGGCGTTCTTCTTTATATGTCTCCACATAGGCGTAGTTAAGTGGCTGGCGACTTCACGTGGTAGTGAGTAGTTCCCGTTTTTCATCCCTCTGGTGCTCCTGGAGTCTTAGCTGTAAGGAACTTTAGGTCATACCCACGTAGCTTTTGATGAAAAACGTAGCGTTGCTCTAAATTTTGTAATATTATGCCAATAAAAACGGATACCAACGTTTGCTAGTATTTACTGGTGTAAACCTACCCAATCTTCCTATTAGAAAAGGATTCATTTTTCATAAATTTTATGCATGGCAGCTGGCGTGAAATCTGCATTTGTTCTAGGCACCGGATAGCCATAAATTTGGTGCAACATTCTAGCTGTACTACCTGTAGATCTGTCGGTCGAAGCTAAATGCGGTTTGCAGGTTAATACTAACAAATTCGTAGTATTCATTTTATGGCAACAAGGGGAAAAAAATCAAAGGACCACAGTAGCAACTGTACAGCAAGCTACAATGTAGAACTTTGTCAACTGTCACTATTTCTTTGCAATATCTTACTAGTTGTGCATCCTTAAAGTATTCAGCGAAGGACAGTTGTAGGTTGCAGCACAGTTGCCACTGGGCCACTTTGATTTTTTTCAGATATAAAATTTTAAAGAAACAAAACGAAAGAAATGTTTTATTTTATTTACTTAAAAGCAACTTATACTATACACTGAGTGGCCACTTTATTATGACTACCCTCTCAGTACTTCATTGGGCCACCTTTTGTCTTTAATACTGCGTCGATTCTTCGTGCCATGGACTCCACGAGATATTGATAGGTGGTTTGTGGAATCTGAGACCATGCTTGATGAATACCACTTTCCAGGAGTGTGAGAATGCAGGGTTGTGGCTCCAGCTGTCTGATGGCTCGTTCAACTTCATCCTACAAATTCTCAATGGGGTTGAGATCTGGAGATTGTTGGGGCAACCTAAGCAAAGTAAACTCTGCGGCGTTTTCCTGAAACCAATCCTGTACAATACGAGCACTATGGCAGAACGCATTATCTTGTTGAAAGTAGCCATCGCCATTGGGAAAAACCATCAACACGACAGGATGCACTTGGTCCGCAACGATGCTTAGATATGATTTGCCAGTCAGACGTTGATCAACACGACTTAAAGGGTCCAAAACATGCCAGGAAAACATTCTCTAAATCATAACGTTGCTTCCACCAGCTTGAAGAGTTGTAGCAATGCATTTGGGGTCCATGCTTTCGTGCTGTTTCCGCCAAATTCTCACTCGGCTATCGGCATGGGGCAACTGAAAACGTGATTCCTCGGACCACATAATTTGTTTCCAATTTTTGATTGTCCAATCCTTGTGCTCCTGGGCGAACTGGAGACGTTTTTTCTTGTTAACTGCAGACAGCAAAGGTGTTCGAACAGGCCTTCGGCTGCCATATCCCATCCGATGCAGTGTGATGGTCTGTAATTTGCTGTACTGTTGCCCTTCTGTTGTCTGTTACCAGTCTGGACACTCTCCGTTCTGCCCGAGCAGTCACTAGTCGATGACGACCACACGTTGCACGTAGAGACAGTTTTTTGGCTGACAGTCCAGTCTTTAAATAACAGCTGCTCTGGAACATTTCACGAATGCGGCGGTTTCGGTGATACTCGCTCCCCCATGGCTCCAAGCTCCTACAACTATCCCACGTTGAAAGTCCGTCAAATTGCATTTTTTACCCATCTCGTCACCCAAAACTCACTTCTACTACTGTCGCAAGCACTAAGCTTTCCCTTTTTATACTAGCCTCTCCCTTTGGCTGAGACAGCGTGCAGCCATAGCTCATTTGCTTAAAACTGTCAGGTGGTCATAATAAAGTAGCCACTCAGTGTATATAATTCATAGGAACTTATGGTGATCATAAAGTAGAAGTAGAAGTCGTAGTATCATTGTTGTCAGTGGTTATTACTAAAAATTCTGAAGAAATCGTTCTTCCGAAACAATTTTTTCAAACTTCTTAGTTGCCTTGTTATAAATTTGAGGATAGGTCTCGGGTCTAATGCACTCTTCTTCTTGTTCGTGTCTAGATTCAGAATGCATCGGCGGTGTAAAGGTTTGAGACGTAATACATTCATTATCAAGCGAAGTTGTAAACACTGGCGATGTACATTGGTATTCCATGCTTGGTGTGAACATTTGAAAATTTGGATCGATAACATCAATTTCCGGATGTGTTTGCTTTTCAGGCTAAATTTGTGCAGTTGAATGGGAATGTTGTGGGTTTAAAGTCGAACTCGGGTGAAACAATACCGGCGCGCAAACTTTTGACGTGCCCTACATTCCAGTGACCCTTCGGTTGATGACTAAACGGGGCTTTTCGGATTCCCTCGTTCTCTTCTAACGGTTTCTTCAACTTTTGTCGGTGCTTATAATAAATTTCCTTGGATTTTCGCGGCATTACTAAATCATAGTCACCAAATTTATTTTTATCTAAAAAATAAATATATTTTAAATCCACTTTATTTCGGTTTATCACGTTCATCCCTTCAGCTACGAAATGCGGGGCTGAGGTCATCGCTATAATTATCTATTCACTAGTTATCTACCTTAAAACGGCGTGCAGCGGAACAAAATCCTGCGAAATTTAGCTTAAATTCCTCACGCTGCTATATCGAAGAGTTAAGACGTGGAGGGTTGAAACTTATTTTGTTATAAATGGGATTTTATGAATGATCTTTTATTTATTACTATACAGTTATTAGTTTCGAAGATATAAGCGTTCAAAGTGTGGCATGTTTTCGATGCATCTGTGCTCCCGATGTTAAAGCCCAACCCAGCGCTAGGAAAGACGTAGCTCTACATCAAAAGGCCAAACTTTGGAAACAGAATATTCTTTTGCACAGAGGAACGCAAGGGAATATGTAGCGTACAAATCAGATCTGCGTTAACTTAGTGAAACTTTATTTCAGCACAGTTTGCAGTATCAGGATCACATGCGTCCATTACCAAGATCCAAAATGTAGGGCAGTTGTGACATAACGCCTGACACGGCATTAAACAACATCTCCGCGGTAATGACAGATATCTTCTAACGTCTTTTAGAGATGGTAAGGACTCTGTATGCAGCCCCTGTGGCGCAATGGTCTAAGCCCTAGTTTCTCATAATTCGTCAAAGATGATTCGTTCCCGACTATTCGTCCAAACTGAGGTTCGAATCCCGGGGAGATATGGATGTCCTGTTTGTCTTACAGCTCCTTCTCTGTAACTAGTGGCTAGAAATTAATGAGGAGCAACTGCTTATAGCAAACAGAGTTACTCTCGGTGGTCGTTAAACCCCTAAATAATATAAAAAAACGAAGCAAAAGTAAAACGCGACTTTACCTCTATGAAAACGAGGTTTCAAATAGCTTCCTAATCAGGAAGCAATGGGTGGCAGAACTGGAGATCGAGGAGGCCATTGGTGTGCACTATGCTTGTTCAGTAGACTACGATTCCCTAAGGCTGACGTCAGCAACTGCATCATTTTGCGCGCAGTGTGGGGCAGAACACTATTCTACATTAATATGGTATTGTTCACTACATTGTGTTCCTGAAGAACCGGAACAATACTGTTGTATAATAGATCATCACACTGTACACATGTAGAGGTTCTCGGTGATTCGTACAATTTTCTTCAAAGACAATAATAGATCAAATGAAGAACGATGCGGTAAATCCACAACAGAGAGAAATCTTTAGCTAGTGCAGAAGTGATTCATCGTAAATGCAGCAACTGTGACAGTCGATTAACACTTGGTGAGTGCAAATTCCGCGATTCAAAACATTTGTAAGGGGACCAGTCCTGCAAAAACAAAAATTTTATATACATTTTTTTTATTTCAAATTTTTTTTTCTACAGAATTTGCTGAATCGAATGGCATACGACACTTGAGCAAAGCAGAAGAAGTTCAGCAAAGCAAAGGAAAAGGTTGGTTGGTTGGTTGGTTGTTCAATTTTTATGACGCAAGGGCCATGTTTGGCCAAAGAGCGCCAGACACAAGACAAACAAACAGTATTAAAAAAGTGGTATAAAACTTAAAATCTGGCTGATCAAATAAAACTGAGGAATGAGAATGATGGAAGGGCTAAAAAGACAATGAAACAAAAAGTATTAAAACATGATACAATGGTTAAAAACTAGCTGATTAAGTAAAACTGAGGAATGAGAATGATGATAGGGCTAAAATCTAGACACGTTTAAAAAAGTCAATTTGTTTAAAAAATGATAAGACAGCGACAGTATCTCAGTGGTCATTGAGGAGCCGCTGCAGTGTAGCGGCGTCCTCGGTCAACAAATGAGAATGAAAGAAATGAAAACGTACATCACGAAAACGAGCACAACTACACAAAAGATGATTGACAATGAGTTGGCAACCACACGTCTCACAGTGTCGCCACACAGGTGTCATGGTTAATACCACCTTTACATTTTTTCTGTGTGGCGCAGTGTCGCCACACAGAAAAAAGCGGTGAGTGAAACGACAATGCCCAATGCGGAGACGCGCAAGCACCACTTCCTCCCTACGGTTCCGACGATATGAGGATTTTCAGATTTCCAGATTAGGTCTAATACGATGCAGCTTATTTTCCACCTGTTGGTCCCACAGACCCTGCCACGATCGCTTGATATAGTCGCGAACGATAAAGCGGACATCCCGGTGAAACAGTGGCAAGGGTGTGACGACCAAAGAGGAAGCATATCTAGAAGCCGCATCGGCACACTCGTTACCCGAGATTCCAACATCTCCAGGAATCCAGCAAAACTGAACCTGAAAACCGGCCTCGAGAAAACGACGAAGCAACCGTCTCACATCCAAGAGAAAAGGATGGTCACGGCAATCCGCAGATGATAAGGACTACAAGACACTTAAAGAATCCGTATAGACCATAGCACAATGATGAGAACTCGACTGAACATGGAGAAGGGCGAGATACACAGCATGCATCTCCGCCGAAAACACCGTGGCCTCAACTGGGATCCGCGCTACTGAAACGTCATCAACACAGACAGCCGCGGATCCAACAACTCTATGCATCTTGGAGCCATCAGTAAAAATAAGAGTGAAGTCAGAATTGAGGTCAAGGTGCTCAGCGAAGAGCTGCTGGTACACTGACGCAGGGGTTGAGGATTTATCGAAAGATGTAAAGGTGGTATTAACCATGACACCAAGTGGGTGCCATGGAGGATCCCCAAAGCGCCTGGTCTCTCCAAGAAGTGACAAGTCGAGCCCTACATCACGCGCTACGGCCGACACGAAGACCGAAGGTTGAAAAGCACGAGGGCCGGTTCCCGAATAAACGAGCATGCTGGGGATGAAAAACTGCATCGTATAAAGGATGGTCTGAAAGAGATCTAAGTTTCAAGTAGAATTGAATAGACAGCTGCAGACGGCGTAATTCAAGCGATGGTTCGTTCGCGTCAGCGTAAAGGCTGGGAATTGGAGATGTTCGAAATGCTCCCGAACAAAGACGCAGTGCTTGATGGTGAATAGTGTCCAAAGGCCGGAGAACGGAACGACGAGCAGAGCCATACACGATACAACCATAATCCAGTTTCGACCGTATTAAGGAATGGTAAATGCGAAGTAAAGACATCCTGTCTGCGCCCCACGAGACTCTCGAAAGGATCTTAAGAATAGATAGAGCCCGCAGACAGGAAATCTTGAGCCGCCGAACGTGCGCACGGAACGTGTGCGCACGGTCCGTAAGCGCACGGTCGACGGTCAGACCAAGGAACTTGGTCTCCGGCAAAACTGGTATGGCTGCACGGTCTAAATACAGCTCTGGGTCAGGATGGAGGCCACGCTTCCGGCAGAAATGGACACACGCTGTCTTGTCAGGAGAAAGAACGAAAGCATTGCTATTCGCCGCTTTAAAGATCTGGTTAATTGCAGACTGCAACTGCCTTTCAATAAAATGCATGCTTGATGACGAGCAGAAAATGTGCAAGTCATCAACATAGACAGTAGCCGAAACCGCAGGAGGAAGATTTATAAAAAGACAATTAATGCGGAGGATGAACAATGTGACAGATAAAATGCAACCTTGAGGAACACCTTGTTCTTGATGGAACGGTGCCGAGAGCGTCGTACCCAGGCGCACCTGGAACACCCGATTGCGAAGGAAATTAACGATGAAAGTTGGAAGATTTCCTCGCAATCCGCATGCGTGGAAGTCACGGATAATACCATGCCTCCACGCTCGATCATAAGCTTTTTCAATATCAAAAAATACAGAAACCAGGTACTGCCTACGCACGAACGCCTCGTGCACAGATATCTCAAGGTGCAGGAGATGATCGTGAGTTGAACGATGACGGCGAAAGCCGCTTTGTGATGGTGAAAGAACTTGATGCTATTCTAAAAAATGAACTAACCGGGAATTAACAATGCGTTCAAGAACTTTACACAGACAGCTAGTGAGAGCAATTGGACGATAACTAGAGGGAGACGTGGGATCCTTGCCAGGTTTGGGAAAAGGCACAACAAAAGCTTTTCGCCAAGATTCCGGGAAACTGTGCTCCGACCAAATGCGATTGTACAGGATTAACAGATTCTTGAGAGACGACTGCAAGAGATAACGAAGCATGTCATAGTGGATGCCATCGGGACCGACAGATGTAGCGCCGGACTTATGCAGAGCCACCCTGAGTTCAACCATGCTGAAGGGGGAATTATAACTTGTGTCATTAAAAGGCGCAAAGGAGATTATCTGACGTTCCGCAGTGGATTTAATCCTCAGAAAGGAGGAAGGATACGCCAGGTCACTCGACACGGAGGCAAACGCCTCCCCCAAACAATCAGCAATCTCCCCGACTTCAGCATATGTGCAGCCGTTACTTTCGAGAATGGAGATCTAGTGAGAACTGTAGTTACCCCGGATCTTACGAATCATGTCTCACACACTTTTCGAACTGGCACGTGAAGTGAGAGATAAAACATACTGGATCCAAGACTCCCTCTTGCTACGTCGATGCACCAACCGAGCATAGGATTTTGCTCGTTTGAATGTAACGAGATTAGCGTCGGTTAGATAACGCCGAAACGTAGACCAAGCATTATGTTGAGCTCTCCTAGCCGCTGCGCATTCAGGGGTCCACCAAGATTTCGGACTTCTGGAGAGTGACGTCGATGTTTTTGGTATAGAAAGATCAGCTGCCTGAAGAATGCAATTCGTGACATCAAGAACAGCTGCGTCGATTGACTCATGGGTCACCATTGCAGAAAATATCACTGTGGATGGACGATGTGAAGGTATCCCATCTCGCACGCTCCATCCTCCACCGAGGAGGGCGGGAGGCAGGAGATGGCATGTTCGCATGATGCGAGAGGACAATTGGAAAGTGGTCGCTCCCGTGGAGAACGTTACACACCGTCCACGACCAATCTGCAATAATCGATTTTGATCCCAAGGTCAAATCGATTGCACTGAAGGATCTTGTCGGCTCATGGAAGTACGTGTCAGCACCGGTGTTAAAAGGCACAAAGAGGCCGAGGACAGAAGAGACTCTATGCGACGACCTCTCGTGATCATGCTGACACTACCCCACAAATGATGATGGGCATTGAAGTCACCCAGTAAAAAGTAAGGGTGAAGGCAGCTGATCAACCAATCTCTCCAGTACAGAGACGCTTACTTTCTCCTCCGGCGGCAGATATACACTGCAGACAGTAAGAGGCACAGGGACAGATATTCGGCACCGCCACGGCCTGCAAAGTAGTGGATATCGCCACGGAAGACACCGGAACACTGTGAGAGACAAGAAGAGCGACTCCCCCACAGGCGATGTCTCCCGATGCATTATCCGTCCGATACGCACTGTAACCTCGAACTGAAAGCAGGTCTGATCGTTTAAGCTTCGTCTCCTGTAGACAAAGGCACACCGGAGAGTAAAATGAAAGCAGATATTTCACTTCATCAAAACTCGTTCGCAAACCTCGACAGTTCCACTGAATGATTGAAGCCATGGTTATAAGTGAAATGAAAATGAAAGTGATCAAACGAAGTCAGGCTCCATCACCTCTGATGGGGGTTACCCCAGATCTGGAGGCGTATGACCAGGGGCCAAGATGGGAGCATGCTTTGTCTCAAGTGTCTTAACGGGAGGCGCACGACGTTGAGTCATTTCCTGAGATTTTGGAGGAGAAGAAATGCTTTTCTTATCCTGGGCTTTAATTTTTTTGTTAGAAGTGGCCCGAGTTCCCTTGGTGGTGGGATGAGTCTGCTTCTGCAAAGTGGTGGGTGGCGCTTTCAGACCCCTAGCTCAAGACTGGAGTGCCTCCAGTCCGGCTGCGATGATATCGTCCAGCTTATATGGACATTTAGTAGGGATCTGAATGTCGGTTTGAATGCCGATTGTAGATTTAGCAACCACCACTGATGCATATGAGCGCCGATCAGAAGAAGCAGGAACTACTCTCCTTCTGGCCCCAGGATAGGAAATATTCTCCACCGTCTTTAGCCTTTGAATTTCCTTCTCCTCTTTCCACTTGGGACAATCTTTGGCTGATGCTGCGTGTGAACCCTTATAAGTTCACACAAAACTCAGCCTCGGCCACACATTCTGATAAAAGATGATCTGCGGCACCACAGCGTCCACACCTAGGATTGCTCCTGCACGACTGCTGAGAATAGCCGTAAGACTGACACCTAAAACATCTCAGAGGGTTAGGGATGTACGGACGTATCTCAAGGTGCAGATACCCTGCCTTGATGGACGTAGGCAGAGAATGGCTATCAAATGTTAAAATGATATTGCGGGATGGGACGGACTGCCCATTCCGCCTAAAGAGTATACCCCGCACACCCGTAACGAGTTGACTCCTCAGTTTTTCAAGTAGTTCTTCCTCGGTACACTCAACGAGGTCCTGAGAGGAGACAACACCTCGAGATGAATTTAGGTATCCATGAGGTGTTATTTTTACCAGAGTCTCAAGCAGCGTGGTAGTGCTTAGAAGTGTAGAACTGTAGGCCACAGTGGACATTTCTACCAGAAGATCTCCAGACTGAAGTTTCTTTACGCTCTTAGGAGAGCTTGCTATAGATTGAAGCGCTTTGTTAATCCAAAATGGACTTTTGGCACTCAAAGGCTTTGAAGGGTCCAATGAGTGCACAAAAAAGAAACGAGCATTAGAAGGATCAGGAACATGTTTCTTTGCGGAAGGGGATGAGCCTTCCTCCATACCTCTTTTGGTTGTTGGGTAGTGGGAAACAGAATTCAGAGCCATGAAAAAATTTTTGAATTCGTCCGCCGACTTCCCCACCCACAATCGAGCCCAACGAGGGAGAGCCGGAGGTCCGCAAGCCCAAGTGGACGCAGGACACGGCTCTAGGGATAGCAAGCGGATATAGCAAGTTGATAGGGCAGACATGCGCTCGGCGTGCACCCAGACTTTCCCATGCTTGGGGAACACCCCTTTGGCATGCCCACCCTATCCCCAGACTCACCCTGTCGTGCGAAACGACAAGCCGTTAGAGGTCTGGGCTCCAATCGGCCCCACATACCTCATTGACTAGGAGTGGGTTAGTTCCCTGCCGCCCGTTTAGGGTGAAGCAGGGGGAAAAGAGCAGTATTGGCAACTGGCGACAACAACACCCCGGCCACCAGTAACCTCAGCCTCCAGCATCCCCTTTTCCACCTTACGGGTCACCGCACACGGCAAACGTGCAGGTACGTCTAGCTAACCAGCTCGGAAAACCAAAGAAGGGAACATAAAATGGAGATGACAGAAAAGAAAAAGAGAAACTAAAATCCTGAGCTGGCGCATAATCACAACCTCAGCAACCTACAACTGAGGCGAGTTCGTGTCAAGTGAAAAAACAAAAAAACATAAAAAATGTGAAAATCATCACATATAGTACATGTTGGCTCGGGCAGTGGGGACGCCACCCCCCAGCAGCTGGATGAACAGCTGTCCCTTCGGTGATGTAATCGTTCAAGACGATATGACAAAATGATCCGTCACAAGGTCAGATCGGGCCGTGGGGGCGCCGCTCCCCAAATAACCGGAAAACCGGTTATCCCCGTGCGGAGAAAGGAAAAGAAGTATGGTACGGGAAGCTTCTAGTCACAGGTCTTCGATTTTTGCTTCCCCTGAAAAGTTGTGGTTTTGTACATTTAGAAACATTTTTCTCATAAACCACTGGAGATAATGGCTTGAAATTTTTTTTATACCTTACTGTATATATGTATCAACAACCACCTGAACTAGAATCATGACTAAATAATGTACTCAATTAAAATAATAAATACATTTGCTAATGAAAACATCAGCAAAATCGACAGCAATTTTGATTAATTGATACAAAAATAATTAATTGACCGAATGCGATCATTCTAGTTCAGGTGTTGTATAATATCCTTAGGAAATGCTTGCCAAGCTTGCAATTGAGAAACATGTACCTTAGTACATCGAGACCGCCCATAAGGTTAACATGGGAAGCCTGAAAAGGGACTGGTGCCCTTAAATAACTAGTTCTCATCTTACTCGATCTTTGAAATTATCCACCTTGTAAACCCTTTGCTCAGTGGTGCGTCTTTCACCATCAACTGGTACACATAATGGATCATACAGGGATATGTGCGTGGTGTCATCTTAACAGTCCTTAATATTTGGCAATGATATGTTTAAAAGATGAAACCGTATTGGATGTTCGATATGGTGATGACACGGTCATGATATCGATATATTTATCTACGGCTGAGACAAGTGTAATCTACGCAAGGCGGTATTGACTTCGCAAAAGAGGAGCTAGACATTCTGTTTTTTAAACCTCGTAACTACTCGGCGCAGTACAAAACGCAATAGTAGTCCTTTTAAAATTTTGATATGCTGTACAAAGTTTTATAGCACGATTGTCGCAGAATCCGAATTCGTAAAGTACATCGTAACAAGCACGGCTCTGTTATTTGCGGAGGGTATGAATGAAAACCGTGTGCTACACAATGGGCAGATTCGTGTCCCTTATTCAGGGCGACTGGTAGCAGGGAAAGGAGAGAAAGATAATGCTGTAAGGCAAACACACCACCTTTTCCTCGTTTGGGACTCGAACCAGGCTCATCCGGACGAATGGATATATGCCAGGGCTTAGACTACTGCGCCACCTCACAGCTCCGCTGCCCTCTAATTATAACATGACGACTGCAAATTCAAGTAGCGGATGAAAGACCGAAATTTTATCCTAACTTGTCTCGCCCGATAAATTATGTATACAAATTGAGAACAGAATAAAATACTGTGGTTTAGGAATCATAACGAAAGCAAGAATCGACGAAATTTTCTCAGATTAAAACCGTTCCGCCACTTAGTTGCAATGATTTTGTACGTAAACAAAAGTAGCTTTGCGCGTTTTTTTGCCCGCATGGGATTTAAAAAATGTTGTCTTAAAATTAATGCCTTTTTTGCTAATAACTCCTGTAATTTTGAAAGAAATGTCATAGAAGTTTGTATACATCTGTATTGACCTTTTCAGTAAGTGTACAACACTCTTGTGTTTAATTTGATCTAGGTAAAGGATAAATGTTTGTGTAAAGCGAAGGGCAGTTACTGAATTTTTGAAAATTAAAAATATTTATAGGAATGAGGCAATCATCATCAGCAATGTCAGAAGATGATGAAGAGGTTTCCAGCAGGAAAAACAACAGGGGCTTAAAACCAACAGATTGGAAGGCATTGATGAAGTTATCAGCAAGAACTAATGGCAAGTTGATGAACTCACTTGAACTGCTCGATATGTGACCATTCAGAAGTTCTGTGGAGCACTGCAATGTGGTCATAGTGTTGCAAAAAAACCAGAATATCAAAAAGTGTGGGCAAAATGGGTTCCACTCAATTAATCGGATATCTCAGAGACCAAAGTATCGAACAGCGTAGATATTTGTTTTGTATGTATGAGGCACATGTTTTCCAGTGTGTTGAGGGGAGATGAAACTTGGGAATTTCTTTATTACCCAGCGACAAATGTGCAGTTTATGGAACGGCAACAAAAGATCTAGCGTACTCCCAAGGGGTTCCAAGCACAGCGTTCAACAAAAAAGTGATGGTGACAATTTTCTGGGATTTCAAATGTATTGTTCTTGTCTATCTTCTTGAAGAAGGTTACATTGTCAATAGTTATGGCCATATTGAGGCACTAAAACTCTCAGAGTAGCGATTTGCAAAAAGAAGCCATGCATACTTACTCGTTCTGACCTGATACTTCAAGAAGAAGTCATTCTACAAATGTGGCATTACTGAGCTGGTAATGTCCGCCATACAGTCCGGATTTAGCACCCGCTAATTTTGTCCTGTTTTTCACTAGAAAGCAGGGTGTCCGCGACCTACGTTTTGAAGTTACAGCTGAATTTAAACAGACTGATTCCGTGGGCCCAAAAACAGTCAGCAGAATTTTTCCAAGGTGGTTATATGTTTATCAAATTAATGGAAACACTTACTGTGTGGAGAAATTTTATATTAATAAGCTGTAGACCCACCTCGGACTTTCAGAACAAAAGCTATTCTACGTGGAATAGACGTATTAAAGTCATTTAAGCGATAACGAAATTTGGTACCGCAAATATATGCCCCAAATGTGCCAGTGATTTTGGAGTTGTAAAAAAAATATCATCTTTCGTTCCAGACATTCCCACAAATGTTCAATAGTACTGAGGCCTGGAGATTGTGGTACTAGGGTAGCTGTTGTGCCACCTCCTCAAGCTCTAGAAACCACAATTTGACACGTTAAGCAGAATGAAAATCTGCCTGAAACGAGGGACGGTGATCAGGCAACAATGCTTGCAACACTAGGTGTAGAGGAATGATTCACACTGGATGTAGAAGCATGGACTGTTGCAGATCTGACACGACCCAGAAGAATAACCAATGGCCGTAAAGAATGCCTTATATGGCACCCAACAGCATCAGGGATCCATCTAAATGTTTCACAATCGGAATCAAACAGTGGTGGTGGTACACTTCTGCAGGTTTTCGTCAGACATGGACTCTACCAGTGATGGGCCACAATGTGAAGCACGATTCATCAGACTAGATGACACGTTGCCATTCTGCAGCATCCCTCCACCTTGTATGTTGTTTTGCATAGATGTTGGTAATCAAATGTTTGTGGATCGCAGCACAGCCACACATACCGTCACAAAGGAGTTCCCGACGAAATCTTCCAACGGGATCGAAATAATTTCGACTGGTGTTCAACTCTGCAGCTATTTGAGGTGCAGTGATCTTGTGCTTCCTTTGTACGATCCGTGCAAAGGTTCGCTTACTCCTGTCTGACATTTTTATGCGGTGTCCAGAATTTGCACGTTTGGCGGAAACGTCATGTCTTTTTTGTCGGTAGTCATAATCTTCGATACCGAATGTTACCTCTACTATTTCTGCCATTCTAATTCCTGAAGATGCTGCAAAAGGCGTACCAATAATCATGCTGTTTTTCGACATCACTGAGATCGGACATTGTAGACAACAACTCCACAACATCTGTTTCACTTGCGACTTGGCACTGGTACGCGATAACTGACAAAAAATCGACTACATCTCTGAAAGGTTCAGATTCCGGAATGCGAACCTGGGGATGAGTCCTGTCCGACAGTAAATGAAGTTACGCCATAAGCCCACCCGACATTTGAAAGATGAAACGGACAGATGTCCAGATAACAAGAACAGAAAAAAAAACAGAACGACATAGTAAGAGATATAGAGATATATGCATTTCCCGAGGCTCATGCTAAGCAACGGCAAGCAAGTTAAACTGTAAATGGTGCATACTAAAAGCTGTATTTTTTAAAGTTAATTTCATTCGATTTTTAATTCATTCTTAAAATTCTTAATATATTTTTTCTGCCCAGAAAGAGAGCTTTTACATTTATTAATTTTATTGAGAAACATTTTATTTTTAAATTGTAAAGCATTTTAATATCTATTTGTTTTTGGCTCCTTCTAATACTATAAGTGTATTATACTTTCAAGTATGTTGACTAATTTTTGAAATACGTAATGAACTCTGAAAACAGCCATTTTTTATGGGGTTTTTTATATTCGCTAAATATTTAATGTTTTAGCAATTCATTATTCTTGTGTTCATGATATCTATTTATTATAATTAAATACATTGAAGTTTATTATGTTAACATGCTTTACGAATCCAAGATATTACATTTGTCCATTAATCAAAATAAATAATTACATAGTTTGCCGTTTAGTTAGTCATATTCTCAATGTTAATTAAATAGTTGATTAGGAATACTCTTTAATTAATATACTTTTTAAATGTTTTGTATTTCGAATTTAGTCAATTTGGAGGTTTATAAATTTTAATTATAAAGTTGTTAATATTCTACATACGTTTATCCAGGAGAACAAATTTACATGTTTCTAAAAAAATTAAGCATTTTCTTATTCTTCATCTAAATAGAAGCTTCAAGTTAACCCAAATTTAAGTTTTGTAGAAGTGGTAATCTCTTTTTATTATATTTTGTTTTTACCTGAAAAGAGTTTATTTTTTATTAGTTTTGAATAATTGTACCCAATTTTAATCAACTAATAATTAATATTAGTGAGCTATTTTCTTTATTCGTAATTTGATATCATTTATTATGAAAAGACATCAAAAGCCGAATAATTATGTTCTTCCATTAATTGCATTTTTACAGGCTCTGAAAAGTGCCTTTCTAATTCATTATCAGAAATTGAGCAGATGTACTCATTCTTCTATAATGAAGTTATTATTAAATATATTTAAAGAAATACGGTGCCCAAAGTTAATTAGAATTATTTTTTTCTTTTTTGATGTACATCTGAAGGCCATGAATAGAGCCCTTTTTTAATTTATTAATTTTAGTCAATTTCGGCGAGCACACACATACACTTCCCAGTCGTAGAGTACGGTGGCAATCCAATGGTTAAACACTGGAAATAAGATTCCTAGGATGCTCACACAATTCTCAGTCATAAAATACTAATGCTAAATCCAGTGGCTAAGTACTGGAAACAAGCGCCTCCCCCAAATGGGAAACAAAAGATGAGTAGTAAAATAAAACCAAAACTTTGTGAAGTAGATAGCTATGTCACAATGTTTGGCTTTTGTGTTTTAGACGCCTGAAGGTAGCCCTTTGCAAAACAATACTCACTCTCTATATTAGAGCAAACGCAGTAAATTCATTTCTTGAAAAGAGCTAACTAAAAATACAGTGATATAAAAATTTAAGCTATTTACATGAGATAAAAGTCCAGTGGTTTATTACTGGACTCAAGTTATGATGTACTGGAATCAGCAAGTAAGCTGTGTAAGTGGGCATTCATTAGTACAATTCTTTTCAAAGCAAAAATTACCTGAATACTTTGTAAATGCAGAGATGATTTAGCCTTTCTCAGTTATTAAATCCTGGCACAAAAATCTTGTAGTTATCTATCGTTTCCAGTGCAAAAATGCTGAAACAGAGGAAGGAATTTATGGGTTTCTTACCCATAAATGTAACCCTTTTAAAGCAACTTACCTCTAATCCCTGTGAGTACAGAGACTGATGCGATGATAGCGGGCATCGCACACGCGTTAATGTACCTCACATCACAGGTGTTGTCCCTGTGATTTGCATTAGGTGCGCTGAGTATTTTCCAGTCACAGTTGGTGTTTCCATTATTTTGACAAACCCCTGTATGTTGGGTTGAACGATGGCGTGAATGCTTGATTTCAGTTGTGGAATATTTTTAGTAACACCGTTACATTAAAAAAATGTCAGTGTGATTTTGTACGGAATGCAATTGAAATGCCTATCTCAACGGATAGAGGAGGCATTTGCGAAGACGCATTGCTTTTGGGATAAGCCTCTGTTTTGGAATTGTGTTCAGCTGTACCCCATTTTAACGATACTTCGAAATATGGTTTTGTATTTATGTCATAATTTTTATCCTATACCTTTGTGAGTATAAATATGCAAACCGCATATATCTCGCAGCCATAAATCTTCTATAATAGAATTTAACTCCAAATTTATGAAATACCAAATACCCTAATCTTCAGTGGTGAAAAGAAGAAATCTATCTACTTACCTCTTAACTCGTCATCTTCCTCTCAAACATAATTCAGGAATGATGTTCACAATAGAAGAATCGAATGGAATGAAATGAACTGACATGAAAAGAGCTAATAAGTATGAATCCTTCACTAAAGTAGAAAGTACAATATCCAGAAAACAATAAGATTGCTTTATTTGAAAAGCAATCGGGAGAGAGTCACACATACTGAATGCAAAAGAGGAAAAACGTTGGAAAGGCACAATTTCAGATATCTGCCGAGCTTAAGTTAATTGCTTTCGAAGGAACATGAAGTGTTCGTCGCTGTTTCCTTCCTTGATTAGATTGTTTTTCCGACTCTAGCACCATAACATAAGAGAGAAGCAAAGAGAATAAATCCCATTTATCTTTGAAATTATGGAAGAAATCTAGATATAGTTTCATAGCCGATAGAAAAGGACTATCAGATATTACATTGAAGAATGAAATAATTTAATTTGAAACATTAATGATATTGCTGGAAGGTTGTTCTAAAATGTGTGGACACCCTCTGTACTTCTAGAGGTTTTCGTCTCCAGCAGGTACCGTGCCCATGTGCGAGTGTGCTGAGTCCACAATGATGTTAATATATCTCGGGGCTTTCAGTTGCTCTTCCAAAGTTATTAGGAAACACAATGTCTTTCACAAAAACATAACCCAGACCTTTACACCGACTCCACCAGCCTTTAATGTTTAACGCTAAGCAGCTGGGATTTGTTTATTGACATCATAGTCTATCTAGTTCATCAGTATGTACATTGAAGAGAAATTGTATTAGAGACAGCTGGCGTTATGCAAATGTGGCGCTGTGGGCGGCCCTGTAAACGGAAACGACATGACGTATGCAGCGATCCGACAATATAAGAAGTGATGCAACGGGAATCAGTAAGAGTCGGCGCAGCATGGGTAAGACGAAGTATCTAAGCGCATTTGATCGTGGGTAAATCGTCGGGGCCCGACGAATGGGTCGCTCTATCTCGGAAGTCCTGCAGACACCGGGAGATTCACGGGCCACTCTGTCACGGGTGCACCGTGAGTACATCGAATCCGATAAAACCATCCCTGCAAGGGCCAACTGCCGTGGACAGCAGCGTGTGGATGAGCGGGGTCATGGTCGGCTAGATCGTATTGTAACAGCGGATTGACGGGCGACAGTACAATAAATCACTTGGCAATTTAACGCTGGTGCACAAACACGTGTAAGCAGCCACACCATCCAGAACCATCTCCTCGCTATGGGGTACAGAAACCAACGTACCACGAGAGTACTGCTGCTGACCGCACATCACAGGCTGCAAAAATCAGCATGGGTGCGGGAACATCGCCACTGGACCCTAGACATGTGGAAAAATGTTGCCTGGACTGATGAGTCGAGATTCACGTTGGTACATGCGGATGGCAGGATACGAGTACGGCGCAAACCACATGAAGCGATGGATCCTTCTTGCCAGCCAGCAGGGTATTCTTCAAGCTGGTGGGGGTGGGATTCTCATCTGGGGATTGTTTACGTGGACTGAAATGGGATCCCTGGTACGTGTGACATCGTCCCTCAGAGTCAACGTTATCGGGATATCCTGGACGACCATTTGCTCCCGTTTGTGCGTCTTCAACATACCACTGGGGACCTCATCCTGCAACAAGACAATCAAATATGCCATCTCCCCGAATTGTATCCGAATGGTTGGATGAACACTCCACCTACGTAACCTCGCTTCCTTGACCAGCTAGATCACCTGACCTCAATCCCATCGAGGATATCTGGGATGCCATCGAGAGAGATGTTCGAGGTTCTGACGCCCCTCCACCAAATCTTCGTGAACTGCGGGAGCTTGTTCAGGGGTCGTGGATCCGTATGGCTTCCCAACGCTTTCGGTGTCTTGTCGAGTCCATGCCGAGACGAATCGCCGCCGTCATCAGGGCGAAAGGTGATGCTTCACGTTACTAGACAGGTATCTCTAATTTATATGCTTTTCAGTGTATTTACCTAACACGTGATTCGTCAGACGAAGCTACATTTTCCAATCCTCGGGGTTCCAGTTGTAGTGCTGCCGTGCCCACTGCAAACCATTTACTTGCTTGTAGCATATACGAGTGGTACAAGAAAGGGACGCTTCATATCATAACACGTTCGTGCACTGTAAAAAATTGCAGGGTCAAATTACGGTAGGTACACCGGCAGCTGAGTGGCCAGTCAATAAACCGTAATTTTACAGTACCATATCGTAATGTTCTATTAACAGTCTAATGACCGGGAAATAACAACGTGTTGCTCACAGAGGTGCTGCCAGTCGATTGCACGTGAAGAAACAGGTATATACTGACTTTTACAATAACTTTGCCAGATTTTCAAGGTTAAAGAACAGTAACAATTCAAAAAATTTTAAACATCTTGAACATGTAGTTTATCTCCCAGAATTTATATTTGACAGCCAGGTGCCGTGTATACGATCTGTAAACAGTCTTAATGCGGGTGAAACACTGACTATTAATGGCATTTTTTCACAGTGTGCCAACGTGCGGCGCGTAATGTATGCAGCAATTATGATAATGATAAAAGAGATTTTCGTGCAACAATAATCACTCAAGGACGGGATGTCGAAGAAGTCTATACGCGATTATTACACTAAAGTAAATACAAGTTAAAACTTTATTTATTTATTTAGATGTTACTCATCTGAGGATGGATCTAGTGTAGATCCGTAAGGTCTTATGTCTTTTATTGTAAATAAATAGTTTTAACTCATAAAGTTTTAAATTTTATTTACCTTAGTGTAATAATCGTGTATAGACAGCTACGACTTCTCGTCCTTGAGTACAGAAATTCTCCTCTTGGTACACTGTTGTACCTTGACGCAATGAATTTCGTCCGTTACTTCCTATAATTCACTCTATAGGCACCGATAACTTCGAACATCTACCAGTTGTTTCAGCCCACAAGGAGACCACAGACTGCTTGTTTTACTATTTGTGCTCCACTAATGATACATTTCTTCTTGCACAGCCGTAAAATTTTGCCATTTCTAAGATGCATCTACGTGCTTTCCTATCGTCCATTACCATGCCACTTTCAAAATCGCTTAAATCACGAGTTTTTTTCCATTTCGCCGCTATCCATGTTTCGTACACGTGTGAATCTTTTGCAGTGAGCACGACAATGATGACACAAACCTATAAAGGTTTATAGAGTATTTCTAGCTGCTACTCACTGGGTCTTTTGGAAAGCTCAAAACCTAGAAGAAATAGGAGTGGGGAACAGATTGCTCGGGAAATGTCTGAAATTGTGGAAATTAGAGCTTTTGGAGTATACAGTTTCTTGTTAAGATGGTGAAGTAAAATAAAACGTCGTGCTAGATGATATACTGAAGAATTCAGAGCTATCGAATGCACGATTAAAACGTTGATGAAGATCTTGCAATTAAAATTGACATTTATTTACCAGTTAAAACTGCAGATAAAAATCACCCATAACGACAAGCACTTTCAAAGCTACCTTTGTGTCATCATCAGACCAAATGCATGAAAGGATGGCCACAGGCAATTATATAGAGTCATACATGGAGTGATAAAAATTATCAGTGTTGCCCAACTGAAAATGGTATACTACAAATATTATAAGTAAATGGAGCTTACATATCTGGAGAATTAATAGGTGTTACACCCAGCTGGTTCAACAGCAGGATCCAGGGCCGAGGTATGGTCACAGGCAAGTCGTCATTACAACAGCTGGAGGAAAAGCGTTTAATAGAAAGGGTTTCCGCAAGTAACAGAGAATGTTTATCAGGTGCAGAAGCTAGTAGTGTAGCACTCTGGGAAATGTTCACCATACGCACCTATACGGGTTAAGGCAGAAGAGGTTGAATCGATTCGTACTGCGTATTTGTACTTCACAACACGGACCATCACCGAACGTAGAGTGGAGCCAATGTAAGAGGTGTCCATCAGAGTCCGGGGTGTTAGACACGAGTGGAATGTTATAAACACCATGTCTGTGTAGTGGGTGGACCCTATCTCGGTTCTCCTATTTTTGACTATCTGAGATTCTCCTGTTCTTGCAGAGTTCCTTTTACAAGAATTAGAAGATACCGTTCTTTATGTTTTTCCTTATAAAACCCTTTTGTATATGCGATATGTATAGATGGCATTCTGTTGTTTTGGGGCTTTCTACACTGCTGGCCACCCAAAACGCAACACCAAGAAGGCAGCATCCGACTGGCCTGAAATTCGCAGCATGCGTCGCCCGCCAGAGGACATGCAAACGATTAGCATTGCAGGGAATATGCAAATCATGTGCGCCTGGCACGCCACCGAGAAGTACTATAAGGAGGGCGCACAGAACGCGGCATGTAAGTAGTGAAAGTGTTTTGTGCTGCCGGACCGGTGCGTGGGAAGCTTCCTGATGCCTCGTCGCAGAATATGGCAGTCATAAAGCACGTTTCAGAGTTCGACAGAGGACAAATGGTGGCTTATCGCGACAACGGTTTACCGTACCGAAACATCGGCGCCCGTGTGGGACTATACCCAGCCACAGTGAGGCGAGTATGGATTCGGCGCGTGCAAGAGGGATGGACGGACCGACGTGAGCGATTCCCGCAGCCGTGGCACACCACCGAACGAGATGACCGGCATGTTGTGCAGCGGGCACTGACGGCTCTCACCGCAAAATCACGAACGTTAGCGCAGGAATTAGGGTGTGTTGCGCAACAACCTGTGTCAGCACGTACCGTTCGACGTCGTCTGCAGGAGCGGGGACTTGTTGCACGGCCCCCATTGCTCCGATTACCATTGACGTTACACCATCGGCGAGTGCAGCGGCAGTTGGCTGCTGAACGCCGCACCTGGACTACGGAATGGCACGACATTGTCTTCTCCGACGAATCACGCTTCTGCCTGCAACACCACGATGGTCGCATCCGCGTGTGGTGGCACCGTGGCGAGAGACTGTATGACGCTTGCATTACGTATCACCATACCGGTCAGTCGCCTGGCGTTATGGTTTGGGGCGCAATTGGATTTGACACCCGCACCCCTCTGGTGCGCATCGCCGGTACACTCAACAGCCACCGCTACATCTACGACGTTTTGGAGCCTGTAGTCCTCCCTTTCCTGCGGGACCTGCCAGCGGCTACGCTTCAACAGGAAAATGCACGCCCGCACGTGGCACGCATCGTGCAACAATTCTTCACGGCCCACCAGGTGTAACCGCTGCTGTGGCCCGCCTGTTCCCCCGATATATCACCCATCGAACACGTCTGGTCTCTGATCGGCAACCGAGCGGCCGGGCAAGCACCACCCGCAGGTACGCCTGATGAACTGTGGCAACGTGTGGAAGCAGCCTTAACAGAAATACCCTTAGCCATCATCCAAAGCCTCTTTCGTTCGATGCCGCGGCGTGTAGCGGCAGTTATTACCAGCCTTGGGGGCCACACGAACTATTGATATCTGCGTGTTCCGCACATCGCACAGGTTTGTAAGCTCAATCGTTTCATCTTTGTATCTGTTGCTGTGTGTCCAGTAAATCTGGCTTTGCTATCTCGTGTCCTTCTTGGTGTTGTATTTTGGGTGGCCAGCAGTGTACATTAAACAGTTGCATTCCTTTACAGATTTTTTCATCTTCTCAGTATCCCACGATTAAGTTTACCATTGAGTTGGAGGTACAGGGCTCCTTCCTTTTATCGGACTGTGTTCTTTCACATAGTCCCACAGGTTCGCAGCTCTTCGTGTATAGAAAACCATCTGCGTGTCCCGCCCTCATTCCTCGAGACTCTTCACACCCCTGGAGCCACAAGCCAGCTGCGTTTAGATTTTTACTCAAAAGCTCCTATTCCCACCTTTCGACCCCATGTCTACAAAATGCGGAATTTCAGACGATTCTGAGCACTGCCTCCAAATTGGGCTATTCCTATGACGATATATTTCGTTTGCACAGAAGGATGAATCGCCTCCACTTCACGAAGTTACAACGGCAGTCACCCACAACACTATATGTCGGTGCGATTGATTATAATCTATCCATTTTCAACACATTCTTAGGAATAAATGTGTCAAGTTTTCCATCTCTTTTGGAATACGTACTTACAATTTGTTAAATCTGTTACGCAAGGTCCGAGACAGGCTCCACCCACTACACAGACATGTGCTTAGAATATTCCACTTGTGTCTAATACCCCGGACTCTCAGGACACTTCTTACATTGGCTCCACTCTGCGTTCGGTGGCGGTTCGTGTTGCGATACGCAGTACGGATTGGTTCAACATGTTCTGCCTTAGCCCGCACAGGCACGCATGGTGAACATTTCCCAGACATGGTGAACATTTCCCACACTACTAGCTCCTGCACCTGATAAACATTCGCTGTTGTCATGACGACTTGCCTGTGACCATACCTCGGCCCTGGATCCTGCTGTTGAACCAGCTGAGTGTAACACCCTGTGATTCTCCAGATATGTAAGTTCTATTTACTTATAATACATGTATTTGTAGTATAGTCTTTTCAGTTTGGCAACACTGATCATTTGGTATCGCTCAATGATTGTATATAACTGCCTGTGCCCGTCCTTTCGTGCATTTGGCCTGATGATGAAGCTAAGGTAGCTTTGAAAGGGTTTGCCATTATGGATGATTTTTATCTGTAGTTTTACCTTTTAAATAAATGCCAGCTTTAATTGCAAGTTCATCATCAACTTTTTAATCGTGTATCCGACAGCTCTGAATACTTCAGTATAAGATAGTGAAGAGTGTATGCTGTCCTACATATTTACCGGTGTGCAAGACGAACCACTCCGGCACTAGCAGAGAGGGGAATGAATAA
Source organism: Macrothele yani (assembly GCA_039090855.1). Taxonomy (NCBI): domain Eukaryota; kingdom Metazoa; phylum Arthropoda; class Arachnida; order Araneae; family Macrothelidae; genus Macrothele; species Macrothele yani. The sequence goes on from CM077011.1 coordinate 100,926,238, forward strand.
GGGAACGAAACGATGAATTCCTAAACAAGGTCCAGTGCACATTCAGCTTACAACTCGCTGCGTCTCTTAAAAGGACTGAAAATTTAGAAAAGTAGGAGCGGTAACAGGGTAGAGGTCTGCACGGGCCTTCTTTTGTGAGCCCGGCCTTTTCCAAACCCGTGCGCTTATTGCCAAGACCCGTTTCAAGTATTATACACTCGGGCCGGGCCCGTGAATTGCAGCTGTTATTTAGGCCGGGCGCGTGACGTGCCATTTGGTACTATTTTGTCTTTCTGTTGTATTTTATTAAATTGTAAAAATTAAATAACGAAATATTATTGAAAATATTTAGTTGAATATAAGCCTTAAAATATTAACTAATCTTTAACAATTATCGAAGAATATAACTTTTAAAGAGAGAAAGAAAAAAAAAGACTTAGAGCGTTCAAAATCTCCTTTTCTCTGAACTAGCAAGAGATAACACTACAAAAGTCAATCCCTGTACATATTAGGGACAGGAGAAACAATCGATGTCGTCCTATTCTCTCATACCAACGCACACAAGCACACCCCACATCACTGCACACACCCGCGGTCTCCGACTCCACACAACACACACACCTCGCTCGGGGTCGAATATTTCTGTTGTCAACAAGCCCCAAAGTGTTTTTACCATCTTAAAACCTACACGTAGTAAAACCTCTGTGAGTGCCTCTCGTTACTTTTGTAATTACGTCCTGGGCTATGTCATGGAAGTAAGTAAAGCCAAGAAAACAGTTAAACAAACCAGGGAATTAGGGAACAAAACTTTTTTTTTTTTTTTTTTTTTTTTTTTGCAATTGCGATAAAAAGAATGAGTCGACTTGACCCGGCCCAGTTGTAAGTGTCGGGGAAAAGCCCAGCCCGGCCCGTCGCTTTGTTCTCTAAGCTAAAAAAACCAGACCCGGCCCGCTGGCGGAGCCGGGTTCGGGCTTGGCGGTCCAGTCGGGCCGTTGCTGACTTCTAGAATAGTGTGCCCTATTTGAAAATATTGCAAATAAAATGTTCGGAAAAAAAAGCAGAGTTTCAGGAGTATACGGTTTCCCATTAAGTATAGAATTTGTAAGCCATACTACACCTGATATAAACGATAGAAGAGAACACAGGCAGGAAGGAAGGAAAAGCACATGGAAAACCATAGAGTGAAGAACACCTAAAAGAAACCACGCAAAAACCACCCAGTTTTCCACGGAAAACTGGGCGGTTTGCTGATTATAAAGCCACCTCAACGTCAAAGTTGCGTACGTAAGTGGCATGCCTGATTTCCGTTATTTGTTCCTATTAATATGCTACTTCCATGTACATCTACTCAATTTAAGAACATTTTAAATCAGAAATTTTTTCCGACTACAAATAAAAATCGTACTACTGTCAACATTTAATATTAAGGAAAATAGCAAATGATTCCAATATTTATTCAGCTCAAACAATAAAATCTACGGCACAGGAATTCCAAGCAATTGAGTTAATATCTGATTTAAATGCAAACGAAATATACACAGCTGCTAATAGAAATGTTAACAACAAGAAAGAAACAAGCAATCACAATGAAATTTATGGCAGTAATTAATTATACCACGAGCTGCAACCGATCACAATTAGATACCCATTCGCGATGAGGAAGGCCAAAAAAATTAGTAATAAGTAAATCCATCAAGGGCGGTGAACACCGCCCCCCCACACGCCGCGGGATCGAATGAAACAGAGTTTGAATGGTCGTCTGCGGCATTGTATTCCATTCTGCTTCTACACGCAACCACAATTCGTTGGTTGTGACAGGCGGCAAGACAGTAGTTGCGCGATGACACTCCAGACATCCTCTATAAGGGACAAATCTGGCGAGCTAGAAGGCCAAAGAGATGAGCGATTTGATGCGCACAGAGTACGTCTTGGAGAGTATGATCAACATGGGGTCGGGCATCGTCTTGTTGGAAGACAGCTCCTCGGATCATCTGAAGGAAGGGTAGAAGTTCAGCTTCCAACACTTCCGTGATTTAGCATTGGCTGTTCAATGTACCTGTGATGCGTTGTAGTCGAGTGCGTGAATGTAACGCAATAGCGCGCCAGACCATCACGCTCGGCGTGGAATCGGCATGAACCTGTACAATGCAGCCTTCCAGATGCCGTTCACCATGATATCTGCAAACAAGGATTCGCTCGTCTTGATGAATTAGATTGAATCTGGACGTGTCCGAAAACGATAATATGCTCCCATTCAGCACTCCAGTTTTGACGTTCGCGGCACCACTGTTATTGCTGGCGCCTTTGGTTCAGAGTCAAGGGAAGTCACAGCAATGGACGGAGAGCAACGAGGCCTCTCTACAGCAACCGTTGACGAGCAGTGCTTGCAGACATCAGACGATGTGTGACCATCCTCCATTACTGCGCAAGTGTCGTAGATGGTGTTGTGCGCGAAGTCACTGCCATACGGTGCAAGTGCCTGTCTTCTCATTCGGTCGTGCGATTTCGAGCTCCAGACCCTGCACGACGAGGCGTAGAACCTTCTGCTGTCCATTGACGCCATGTACGCATAACGGTCGTTGTGTTACGCCTAACCCGTGCAGCAGTATCACGGTATGATAAACCACCTTCGCTGAATCCAACAATTCTACCTCTTTCACCCTCCGTCAAGTGTTCGCACGGTTGTCTCGTCCTCCTACGCTACATGTTTGCATGTTTAAAAACTGCGCACGTTCGAGCTTAAAGTGTTAGCAAGTTTATATACCTGCTCTCTGTATACCTTCTTTTATACACCCTGGTGTGACGTTTCCGAAGGCGTTGCGCGCGCCTCACGTTTGCATGTGCACTGCAATTGTAATAATTTGCATCTGCCATGGTGTTCTATCCACGCTGCAAATTTCGTGCAAATCCGTGCATTTCTTCATTGTGTTGCAATTTCTATTAACATCAGTGTAATAACGAATTCTTTATTTTATTAAGGATCGTAAATGCGTAGTAGGTTTGATGAGAAAGTACCAGGCACTGAAATACTGAAAAGTTATTTGTAAAGAAGAAACATGAAGGGATTTTTCTGTGCAGAGTTCTTTTTTTTTTTTTTTTTTTTTCGAACTCCTACGTATGATGTTATTAGCATTAAGCGCAAATGTCAAGAATAGACGTTTGCGAATTCTTAAACCGCTCTTGACAAAACAGCACTTAGGAATGGTCCTGGTCATTTTACGACAGTGTACAAATTTCAAAGTAGCTAATTTATTAATAAATTTCGAAATCGAGGGCATTCTTGTGTTTTTAAAAAAATAAAGCAAGAAATAGAAATTTTTATTCCGGCGGGATGTTAAATAAAACACTGGCATTTCTGAAACTGTTTAACGGAGCACTAAACATTTTGTTAAGAAACATTTTGTTTGGAGCACTAAAGATTTTGTTGAGAAATTAATACCGAAAAAAATCAAGATTTAAAACTGATTTCTTAGTGCTCTAGGATTATTTTATCTTTTAACAAAACATATTGAATTACGAACATTATAGTCGAAAACATTCAAACATATAATCAAAGACGCTATTTCTAAGTACACCAGGCCTTGCAATCTCAAGAAAAGCTTTTGCATAGTAATTCCGTTTATTTAAGGTTGACAAGTGATTTTGCTTTCTTTACTTCCATTGGAAAAACTTTTGCACACATTTTCTCCACAATTAATGCGTTCCCAAGGATAAAAATTTGAACATCGATTAAAATAGCTTCATTTTATAACTTAGAATACTTCATATTTTCTAAAACATAACCATAATTATGCAATCCAATATTTGTTTGTCTACTGACGTCAGCAAAGTACAGGTCGCGCCATGTTTTTTCTGGTTTCAACACCACCAATGGAAAAGTTATTAATTTTTTACGCTTTCCAACCGTAGGTTGAAGAAGCGTACATGCTCCAGCTTTGTCCGTCTGTCCGCACGATAACTGGCGTAAAATTGGTTCGATTTCAATGAAATTTTAGTATGTGGTAGGGGACCACCTGGGGACGAACTCTATTGAAAATGGGACAAATGGGATCAAAGGTCACGACGTAGGAGAGGGATCCATTCCATTGCACTTATGCGTCATAACTTGCGTAAATATAGTTCGATTTCAATGAAAGTTTACTATGTGGTAGGGGAAGCGCCTGGGAACGAACCCTATTTAAAATGGGTGAATTGGGGTCAATAGTCAGGACATAAGAGCGGGATACATTCCATTGCACTTATGCTTCATAACGTGCGTAAAAATGGTTCGATTTCGATGAAATTTCAGTATGTGGTACGGGATGAACTGGGGACGAATCCTATTGAAAATGGGCGAAATGGAGTCAAAGGTCAGGACATAGGATTCCGATCCATTACATCGCCCTTATCCCATATTATTAAGGTGGACGTCAAGTAATTTTTCTTCTTATACTTCCAATGGAAAAACTTTTGTACACATTTCCTTCACAATTAATGTGTTCCCAAAGATCAAAATTTGAACATCGATTAAAATAACTTCATATTATAACTTGGAATACTTAATATTTTCTAAAACATAACCATAATTATATTAAAAATCAATAAATTTTCCTTTGGTGGTGTTAAAAATAGAAAAAGGATGGAACGACCGGTACTTTGATGACGTCAGTAGACAAACAAATGTTGGATTTCATAATTATGGTTATGTTTTAGAAAATATTAGGTATTCCAAGTTATAAAATGAAGCTATTTTAATCGATGTTCGAATTTTCATCCTTGGGAACGCATTAATTGGGAAGAAAATGTTTACAGAAATTTTTCCATTCGAAGTACAGGAAGTAAAATTACTTGACGTTCACCTTAAAGGAGCAATTCGTGTATGTATGTAAATTTTATTTTGAAAATGGCTCTAATGATTTTGATGAAAGTCGTTAACCTACCGTTTTCTGGTGCTAGAAATCGATTTAGCTTGATCTCGACTTTAGGAAAATTCGTTTAGTGGGTTAACTACCATTGCTTTGAAAAATCCTCACAGTGGAGAGCGAAAGCGTTTGGCGAATCATTAATACGCATTACATCACTAAATAAACGGATATCTAACATTGCCTTGAAAAATCCCCCAGTGGAGAGCAAAAGTTTGGCGAATCTTTATTAGTGTTAAACAACTAAGTAAACGGATATCTACCATAGCCTGGAACAAAGCCCCGCAATGGAGAGCGAATGCTTGGAGAGTCTTTATTCGTATCACACAATTAAATAAACGGATATCTACCATTGCCTTGAAAACGTCTCCCATTGGAGAGAGAGAAAGCTTTATGAGAGTCTTTATGTGTATTACACCGCTAAATAAACGGATGTCTACCACTGCCTTGTAAAAGCTTCCCAGTGAAGAGCGATTGCTTTGCGAATCTTTATGAGTTCTACACCACAGAAATAAACGCATTTACTGTGCTATAAGCGCTTCATAAATATAATCAAAGACTTACGAAATACACTGTCGAGTCTCATTATTGTGACCACCGACTAACATCCAGAGTAACAGTAGTGTGAAGCGCGAAGGGCATCTAGACGGGCTGGGGATGACTCAGTAAGGTGCTGGAAGGTGTTCACAGGTATGTGGAGCCATGCTGACTGCAGTGCATCTGACAACTGCTGGAGGGCTGCGTGGTGGAGGATCCATAGAGCGAACAAAACGATCGAGGTGTTCTCACATATGGGTTTAAGTCTGGGGAATTAGAGAACCAGGGAAGTACACCTTGAAGTCTTCATCATGCTGTTCCAACCACTCTCGAACGTTTCTAGCTGTGTAACACGTCGCATTTTCGTTCTGGAAGATCCCATCCGCCCCAAAGAAAAGCATCAGCATGTATGGGTGTACGTGGTCTGCAAGGATGGATCCATAACGGATTCGTTCCATAGTGCCTTCCACAGGAATGAGTGGACCCAGAGCATGCCACAAAAACATTCCCCAGAAAATAATGCTGCCCCCACCAGCTTATGTTCTTCTAGCAATTGGTGAATGCTCGTTCTCTGATGTTTCTCGCATTACATGCCAGCGTCCATCCGTTCGATGAAGCAGTACACGTGACGCATCGGAGAAGACAATCCTTTGCCAATCAGAGATGATATTTTATTCTGATACTGCCGTGCAAATGTAAGCCTTTCCTGCCGATGCACCTTCGTTATCATAGGTACAATGACACCCGTCTGTGTCGGAGCCCCATACGCAACAGGGTTCGCGGAACTGTGGTTTTAGACATACTTCCGGTAGACCCCTGGTTTATTGGGCTAGTGAGTAGCTCCACTGTAGCGTGTCGAATAGCCCTCACGCATCTGCAAAGTCGACCTTCACCTCTCACATCAATGGCAAGTGGTGTTCCGCAGTTTCCACGTCGCTTATTCGCAATGGTCCGATTTCTCCAATCATAATACACTTTAATCACAGCAGCATGCGAACAGTTCGCAAACTGCGCTATTTCAGAAATACTGTCACCCTTGGCCTGAAAACTGATAATCATCCCTTTTCTTGCATATCTGATAAATCGCCCCTTTTATCCATGACAGCAACGAGTGATATGTTTTCAGACTACCTACCGCACGCCTTATATACCCTCCAAGCCAGCTCACGACGCGTGTCTTCTTTCATTGGCTACACGCTATTGACGTCAAAAGGAGGATATGGTCACAATAATCTAACGCGACTGTGTATATTGTTGCGAATTCGGGATAACGTAATTAATTCTAATTGATAACAAGGAACTGTACACCAATTACGCTTAAAATAGTACTGGTGATCCGAATTTCTTGGCGTAGGATATAATACAAAGTTTCTAAGCTTTCGCACATCAAACAGATGGCTTTTTCAAGGAAAGTAGACAGCAAACTGGAAAATGGAACACTTCAACAATTTGAAAGTGGTGACTTGACTCGACAATAAATGAATAGGTGGAAATGTGATCAGACATTCGAAGAAACGAGATCACGTTGGTTCGGCACGCGGTACTGTGGTAGTAAACACAGCATTATTTGAAGAGTTGATTCGAAATGCGCGGCAACACGAGAGAGACGCTATCATTACAAGCTTCGCGGCTGGTCAAGATTTCCAAGATTTCGCGAATGGCAGTAGATTTAGGTGTGGAGTATAAAGCCAATTTCTTGATATCATTCCACATAGGAACAGCGGACTTGAACTTGACCTCTCTTGATAGGGCAGTGGTTATTTTATCGTCTTCTGTATTCCTTTTATGTTCGTTGATTCTAATTCCAAACGAACGTTTGGTCATTCTGATGTAATGTGATCAGACATTCCAACCAACGCGACTTCGTTTTTTCGAATGTCTGACCACATTTGCGCTTACTCATTTATTGTCCAGCCAAGTCACCACGTTCAAATTGTTGAAGTGTTCCATTATCCAGTTTGCAGTTAGCTGTCTATTCTCCTTGAAAAAGACATCTGTTTGATGTACGAAAGCTTGAAAACATTTACTTATATTCTACGCCAAGAAATTCATACCTCTAGTACTATTTTAAGTGTAATTGGTGTACAGTTCCTTGTTATCAATTAGTTTTGCGTTCTCCGAGCATGTGTAGCACATTTAAACTGTTCCTACAGTTGCGGCTCAAACTGGAGAAGGAACGTTCCCACCTCGACTTTTTTTATCCGCTTGCAAGACAATCTGGCTTGATCCCAAAGTTCCTTAGTTTCAAGACTTCGGTAAAGGGAACTTAGTTCGAGAAGAAAAAGAACAAATTTATTCTTCAGACCCTTTCTAGGATAGTAAACCTCAAAAGAAAGGACGTTATTTCTTTGAAAGCCAAGTGTTATAACTTATATATAAAACTAGATATTCTTTGCGATCCGATCATTTTGAAAAACCTAACTCTCCGAGTGGGCATGTTAGCCGAAAGTCTTCAGCCTTCCCTATCCTCCAAACACAACAAGGAACTGGATTTCTCGAAATCATCCCAGAATCAAAATCCTAAAAATTTCACCATTCCATTCGTCAATATCTCTAACCGGACGTTCACTGTTGAGAAAACTAAAGTTTGGGAACTCGGACCAAAGTTCTGTTTCCAATCGAAATCGAACCCCAAAAGCGTCATTTCTGAATTAGAGAGCATAATTTCGCGAGTTCCGGAAGACGCCAAAGATGAGCTACGCCAACTATGATACGCTGGACTGAGATCGAGGTACAATAATACACAAACACTTCGTGATTTTAAAATTCCGAGGGCGATTTCGAACCTTCGAAATGACAGCTCAATAATGTTAACGCTAACGAACATCTCCGGTCAGATAGCTATTACGGACACAGAGAATTATAACAAGAAACTAGAGGACTTTATTTCCGATTCTGGATCTACGGTCTTACCAGCAAGCCCTCTAAATTCTTGGGTTGCACAGGTACAACGAGTAGCAAGAATACCTGCTCTTCCGGAAGATCTCAAGAAAGCCTCCAAATTACGACCAGGCCCTTAGATCTTAAAGCTCTTTGGTAGACTTAAACGCAACAAACCCGGCAATCCATTGAGACTGATATTGTTCAGAAGGTCCGCACCGACCTACCATTTAGAGAAGGCATTATCCAGAATCCTGACTAGTCATCTACCTAAATCGGAAGTTGTGTTAACTACTACTTTAGATTTCATCACGAAAACCAAGCAGCTCACGGTTCAACAACATCGTATTATCGACAGTTTCGACGTGGTATCCCTTTACACATCCGTCCCCGTGCCGGAAGCCATCAGAACGTTGAAAAACGCTGTTTCTTATTCATCAGTTTATTCGCAAGAGTCTTGCTTCAGCATCTTCAAATTAATGGAATTGATCTCAAATTCCAGCTACTTCAGTTTCCAAGGGCACGTTTATAAGCACATAAATGGCGCTCCGATGAGATCTTCGCTTTCAGCCGTTCTCGCAGAAGAAATACTTCGCCCCATTGAGCAGCATACACTGGAGTGCAAAAATTAAGGACGAGACGGTTTTTCGAATGTAACGTCGTGCAGAAGTGCCCCACATCGACTCAAATCATACCATAAGATCACCAAGATGTAAGAATATAGGACAAGTGAGCAAAACCGTCCAAACAAGGGATGCAAAGGCACTTTATTGAAAAGGTAGCTTCGAGCACAACTGGACAGAATACAGAAACGTCCATGTGACAGGCGGCTGCCAAGAAAAATCCAATCTTTAGTAGGGGATATGATTACCCCTGACTGCGTTGCAGGATTTACAACGTCTGTCCATGCTGAAAACGAGGTTGTCAAGGAGCTGTTGAGGCATCGTGGCTCATTCCTCTTGTAGCACCAATTGCAGCTGTGGAATTGTTGCTGGCGGCTGGTGACGTGCTGCCAAGCGTCTCCCGAGAGGTTCCCACGCGTGTTCGATTGGATTTAGGTCCGGAGACCTTGCGGGCTAATTCATGCGTTTGATATCTTCACTCTCCAACAGCTCTGTAACAGCCACTGTACGATGAGGTGTAGCGTTGTCGTCCATGAAGAGGAACTCAGGACCCATAGCACCTCTAAACAGACGCACGTGAGGCAGGTGAACCTCAGTACAATAGCGGATACCAGTGACTGAACCTCCTTGGAAGATGTGGAGGTCAGTACGGCTACCAAGCATGATACCGCCCCAAACAAAAACTCCGCCACAAACAAATCGGTCCCTTTCGATTATGTCGCAGGTGTGATTGCGTGTTCCCTGCTCTCTCGAGATGTGTATACGTCCAGAATCGCTCGTCATACTAAATCGGCTCTCATCTGTAAAGAGAACTCGACCCCATTGCTGATGTGTCCAGTTCTTGTGTTACTGGCACCACAGAAACCGCCGTCTCCGATGAGCAGGCGTTGTTAGCACACACCGTATTGGGCGTCATGCAAATGAACCACCTTTGTGCAGCCTCCAGGCTACGGTAAAACGTGATAACGAACGTCCAGTTGTCTGTTGCATGTGCCTTGCGATTTCTCCCGCTGTCTGCCGTGTGTCTCTTCTCACCTGTAGGACAATATACCGGTCTCCCACCACCGTAGTTGCTCTTGGACAACCACTGTTAAACTCTCGGATAGCTGTTTCTGTCGTTTGAAATGCTCTCCAAGCTCATGAAACGATGCTGTGAGCGATCCCAAACTTCTCAGCCACAGTAGTCACACTTCGACCATCTTCCAACTTCCCAATGACGGGACCTCGGGTAAAGTCATCCAGATGTCCTCTACTGGATTGCCTGTTGGCCATATCACACGGGGGCAACAACTCGACGCCGTTCAAACCGCTGTACACCGTGCAATAGATTTAACCGAATTGCTGAGGATACACCGCCCGTGTGCTTTATACCCTTACGACACTCCTCCCCCACGTCATGCTGCATATATGCACATGCCCTACCGTACCACACCCTAGTCTATCTCCTGAGTGGTATTTCGGTCCGTTCTGCCTGCTCGTTAAGCTATTATTCCAATTTCTCCTCTTCGTCCTTAATTTTTGCACACCAGTTTATATTCAGTAACATCTCCCCAAGGCCTACTACCTGGCTGCGATATGCGGACGACGTATTTTTCATATGGCCTCACGGAAAATAGACTCTCATCTTTCCTCTATAAAGTAAATTATATACACCCTACGATCAATTTCACTATGGAGCTTGAGCGCAGTGACACCTTACCTTATCTCGACGTCTTAGCAAGAAAATCACATGACAATCGCCTACGTACGGAAGTCTATTATGTATAAACCATCCCCCGTTCCCAAATCGATGTTCCGCAGTTCATTATGCCCTGATGATTACAAGACGGCCTTCTTCCCTTCTGGAATTAGAAGATCCTTCGCCGTGTTCTCAGATGTTCGTTCTAGGGATTCGGAACTAGAAAACATCGTCGAATTGGCCACTGAGGCAGGATATACTTCGAACCAGATGTATAACTTTATCGAGAAAGCCAGAACCAGCAGTGTTAATAATATTTCTATGCCGAACTTCGCTACCTGGGCTCTATTCGTTACATACTAAATATTTGCAATCAACTCAAAAACTCGCTGAGATGGATGAGCTTCAGTGTCGGCATAAGGTCTCCGGTATCTTTATAAACGATGCGTAAGAGAATTATTGACAAGCCCCCTCTTCTCAATGAGTCAGGTGTTTATGCAATCCCACTACAATATCCGGACGGCTCCAGGCGATACTAAATTGGTATGACCAAACGTTCGTTTCGAATTAGGATCAATGAAAATAAAAGGGATACAAAAGACTGTAAAGTAACCAGTCCCCTATCAAAAGGAGGTCAGGTTCAAGTCCGCTGATCCTATGTGGAATGATATCAAAAAATTAGCTTCGTACTCCACACTTAAATCTACTGTCATTCGCGAAACTTTGGAAATCTTGACCAGCAGCGAAGCTTGTAATGATAGCGTCTCTCTCGAGCTGCCACGCATTTGGAATAAATTCTTCAAATAATGCTGTGTTTTCTACCACAGTACCGCGCGCCCATAAAACACGACCTCGTTTCTTCGAAAGTCTGATCACATTTTCTCCTATTAATTTTTTGTCTAGTCAACTCACCACGTTCAAATTGTTGAACTGTTTCATTTTCCAGTTTGCTGTCTACTTTCCTTGAAAAAGCCATTTGGTTGATGTGCGAAAGCTTGGAAACTTTGCTTGATATTCTACACCAAGAAATTCGGATCGCTAATTCTATTTTATGTAATTAATTCTATTAGGTGAATTTGCATAAAGAAGTGACAGCGTTAATTGTTGATTATTAAAAATTAGCACTTATTGGTTTCCCCTTTGCGAAGACGAAAGACTCCTTTGAGACACTTGCGTTTGGGGGGACACACCGTAAGAGTGCGAGATATCCTCTCAGGCGTGATGCTATCTCAGAGGTCCGCGGAAATATGCTAGGAACAGCTTTTAGCCCGTGGTCTGGAGCCGATTAAGTATCAATTGAGGAAAAAGAACCGCACTTTATTACGTTCTTGACGATCGAAGTTGAAACACAGGGGAACAACAACCGTACGTTATGTATCTGTTCATTAATGGGATCATTGACCACAATATTTCGGAACGCAGGGGCGATGTACTCTTACAATCTTGCATAGTGCTTCTGTTTTTATGGTGGACATTGGGTTCCTTAATACATGTGGAAGAAGATTTGTTTACTACGATGTATTTCCCTATCCTCGCTGACCAGGCAAACCCGTAAATGTGCATGATGTTTCCTGCTGGAGAGGGCAGCTTTCAGCCGGATAAAGAACCATGACGAAGGACCAGATATTCACACAATGGGTCCAGGATCACGATAGTGACTTCAAAGAGAAAAAAGTGGCCCCGCATTACTGAGGCGTAACTAGGGAGGGGCATACGGGACATCTTCCCCGGGCTCAGTTCACGACGGGACGCAAAAATTATTGCTTGCCATCTGATTAAAATTGAAACTTTTACACCACTTTCTGGTACATCTAAAATTCGAATTTCTTCCTCAAAATGTTCAGAGGACTGCCGCTTTCTCACATTCAGAAAAGAAAGCTCGTCCAAGGAAAGAAGAATAGTTTATACCAGGGGTTCTCAACCTTTTTTGCCCTATGCACCCTTTTCACCATATGTCAGAAAGGTCATCCCCCCTTTCCAAAACTGCGAGAAATGGATTACCAAATTTAATGAATATACCACTGAAAATCTTTTTTTTGTCTATATTAGTACATATATATTTATTTAGATTATTTTTATAGCAGAGTTTTATAAACAGCAATAGAAAATGTTGATATATTTTAGAACATGAATAAAATTAGTTTTTTTATATTCGTAAACTAAATACTTAAATCTGGATTAATAAAATGACACATACTTCAATTAATAAATAAATAAATAACATGCCTTGGATATTGTAATACATTTTATATTCAACGAGAAAACTGTGATTGTTTTTTCTTTGCCAATTCTTGGATAAACGAAGCAGTGCTTGAAAGAGCACAACGCAGGTCACTTTCAACCTCCAATCTACTTCGTTGTTTCGTTTTCATTTGCAACAGGGTTGAAAAGCCAGACTCGCAAAGATACTGTAACGTACCAGGAGATGTGACGTACCTGCCAGAAGGACGCACACGACATAAAGGCAGATAGGAATCAGAATAAAACGTCCGCGTAGCTTAATTGGTAGAGCAACTTATTCCGGAATGAGTGGACCCGGGTTCGAACCCCGGCGCGGATAAAAATGACGGAGAAATTTACTTCGTTATAATGGCGCCCGAACTATCCGGATGACCCGACCGTTCAAAATCTCGCATTGGTGTGATGTTATTTCCACACCGCGAGATAGGAAAAATAAGAGAATCCTTTCTCCAGCACTTCGAAAAAAAAAATAAATAAATAAGGGGGAGATGATGTAACGTACCAGGAGATGTGACGTACCTGCCAGAAGGACGCACACGACATAAAGGCAGATAAAAATCAGAATAAAACGTCCGCGTAGCTTAATTGGTAGAGCAACTTATTCCGGAATGAGTGGACCCGGGTTCGAACCCCGGCGCGGATAAAAATGACGGAGAAATTTACTTCGTTATAATACGTCGACACAAATGGAAGCAATGCACGTATAGCTCTCTCAGCCACTCTTGGGTAGGGGTCACACATCAGATGCCAAAATTCTGTGACGGGTTTCTCATCAAACATGTCTCTTGCTCGCGAATCAGTCGTCAGTTCCAGAAATTCATCTTGAAAAGCATCAGGAACGTTTTCAACCGATAATTTGAATGGATTTCGCACTAAACCCAACTCCTCATCACAAAGTTCAGGAAAATATCAACTGAATTCATTTTCTAGTGCTGTCAAATGCTGCAAAATTTCATTTTTTGCAAATTCTGGAAGTACTTCGTCATTACCACTAGTAACAAGAATTGATGACAATTTCTCAAACATTGCAACATTTTTCATGTTGACTTTTCTCTTCCAGTTTTCTAGTTTACTCGTAAAAGCTTTCAAAGAATCGATGAATTTTATGATGTTGGTATTTCTTCCTTGCATCTGAAGATTCAATTTATTCAGCTGTACAAAAATATCAACCAAATAAGCTACGCGCAAGATCCATTCCTCATCGTCTAACTAGCAAAAAATTCCATCTTACCCTTAATTTCACAAAATATTTTAAGCTCGTCTCTAAGCTCAAATACTCGCTCACTTACATTTCCTCTTGAAAGCCAACGAACATTTTTGTGGAAAAGAATCAAATGATGGCCTGCATCTAGGTCAATACACAACTGCTTGAAAAGTCGTGAGTTCGGAGCTCCTCCTTTGACAAAATTCACAATTTGAATTGTTTTATCCAAAACCATCAATAGTGGAGCTGGAAGTGTTTTTGAGGCCAGTACTGTACGATGGATCATGCAATGAATGCCTTTCACGTTTGGAGATAACTTTTTCACATAAACTTGAAATACAGATTTTGTCCCCAACATAGCTGATGCTCCATCTTTACAGCACCCCCATACATTATCCCACGAAAGATTTTCTGACTCAAAGAAAGATGAAACCTTTTTCAAAATATCTGAGGCCGTGGTAGTTGTTTCTAGAGAAGAACAAAAGAGAAACACTTCTTTAAATGAACCTAAGTGAAGATATCTTGCGAACACCACTAGGAAACACGATGCCACATCAGTCGATTCATCAAGTTGAATTGAAATCAAGTCAAATGCTGCACCCCTAATCTCCTGCATAACTTGATCCTTGATATCAATGGCCTTGCCACTAATTCTCCTTTGAACAGTACTGTTTGATAGTGAAACTGCTGCAAGTTTTTCTCCATTTTATTTCCCAACACAATTTCCACCATTTTGAGAGCGCAAGGTTTGACCAAAGTTTCCACAATTGTGTGTGGTTTTTTCTGCTTTGCTATCTCCAATGCTACGACGTAAGAAGCTTCGGTAACCTTGTGGTACATTTCTTGAAATCCCCTGCTGAATCCAGTTTCATCTTTTTCAGAGCATTCCCATGCCGCTTGAAAAAGCTTTTGTCCTTGTTCTTGTGTTGAGGATGAACGTTCTGCAAATGTTGATTCAACTTGCTTAGTTTCAGGGAATTATTTGACAAAACTTTGCTACAAATAGCACATTGAGGTCTGTCTTCTCCATTGACTTTAACGGATGTGAATCCATATTGAATATATGAATTATCATACGCTCCTTTTCTGACACTCACACTGTTCTACTATTGATAAATAAAAAGTTTACGAGGAAATAGTATCACAAGCCCTTTAGCAACAAAAATCCCCTCTCTCAACTACAACTTTCTTGCAAAGAATGAACGCGCAATACCAAGCTCCGACGTTACAGGGTGATATGAACACGTAGGAGTTCGTAAAAACTTACTTTTGCTTCTGTGCAACAAAAGCGCTTCCAACCGGTTTCGAGCAAGCGGTGACTTTGGCAGAACGCCAGATTCCACTCTCGATGCTTCATATTTTTTCTTCACTTGGGATGCAGCAGCGAGTGCCGCGGTGAAGTCAGGGGACTGAAAAAACGATGTTCCAGGCTGGCGCTGCATTCCCCCCTTGAAACTACGAAATTTTCCCCTAGGGGGAATTCCTCACCGGTTGAGAACCCCTGGTTTATACAATTGAAGAAAAAACATGATGTGTATTGTGTTAAACAATGGTGCTGGCGGTTTTCATTTAGTTGGACGGACAACGATGTCCTGAATGGAATACGGGATTACACCATACAATACAAATTTTGAAGATAACAATCCGTTTTTTGGTGTATGACAAAGATGGTAAGTCAGATAATATCCAAAAACTTGAACATTTCGTCATCCTGGAGCAGGAATCGAACCGGGTCTCCGAGAGAGCGCCCGGGTATGCTAACCACACCACCACCCTGAACGACACAAGTCTCAAGTTTCCGATTAATTGAATTCAGTTATTCCGATTAATTGAAATCAATTAATCAGAAACTTGAGACTTGGTCATTCTGGGTGGTGTAGTGGTAAGCAGGCTCTCACGCTATCTGGGAAACACGGGTTAGATTCCTGTTCCAGGATGACGAAATTTTCAGGTTTTCGGATATTATCTGACTTACCATCTTTGTCATATTTACACCAAAAAACGGATTGTTATCTTCAAAATTTGGACTACGATGTCGTTTAGTTGGATCTTCGCATTGTTGAAGATCTGTCAAGATAGAATCTAGTTAGAGAAACTTCACATTGGTTAAGATTCTCTGGGGGCTATTCGATCATTACTGTTACTCTGAGCTACTAGTGTCAGCTGCATTCGGTCCCTTTCATGTGGTACTGTAGATCCGAAATTCAAAACAGTTGCGGAAAGCTGTACAAAAAATCACAGCTTGATTGTGCCTCCCACGTAGGGAGGATTTTGGGGTATGACCTTAATTTTGATAGTTGTTTATAACTCTACGGCACATTCCGGCTACTGCACATTGGAAGCACTGTGCGAAACTTGAATTTACGAAGTACCGTCCTGTTGTAGAGGAACTCGGCAAAGCAAAGCAAAGCAAGTACAAGAATCCCGCTGAGGATTTTTATTATTAAAAAGTGTGTTGTTTTTCGTTCATCGAAATGTTATAACTTTAAACATTTGCATCAAATTTCCATTTTATTGAAAAATACTGACAGATCGTTATGGCTCCCTTTTCATACTCTTATATCCCACTAGTTATCTTGAAAACAAAATTTCCTTCAAAATACACAACTTATTTTTTTTATTATTATTAAAAATAATTTTAAATGTTCGTTCTTTATTAATTACTAGCGGAGATATCCGGTTTTGCCCGGGATAGACAAAAAATTTGTTTTCAAGTAACAATGTAAATCGCACAATAAAAAACAAGAAAGATGAGACCGAATTTTCGGGTGTAATAAGCACGTCTTTTGAATCCGTTCTGACGCACATTAAATTTATCAAAGCTATTCAAAGGCAATGGAACCGGTATGGTAAACAATAGTATCTAACGGAAGAAAGATGTTTTTCAATGGGGTTTTTAATCACTCAGATACTGCTGTAAACGGAATCGTGAACTTACTCCCTCTGGTTGCAGACTTGTGGGTTAAGAAAAACATGAATTTATATGAGAAACATTTCGCAATAGAAACGCTCACCAACACCGAAAGAATTTTTCAAATCGGACTCTTAGAAACAGAGATGTCGACAAAAGTAAGATGTGGCTTTACGTCCCCTGGTGGGAAAACCATGCATTATTTTAGGAAGAAAGAATTCTCAAAAGGTTTTTCCATATAAGAGGTATCGGTCCAAGAAAAAAAAATTAGTCGAGTTTTCAGGAGCCCAGCTACAAATACATCAGAAGCAGAAATTAACACTTATGCGCCCCTGGAGGCCAAACCGTTCTTTACTAAACATTAGAATATATGTAAAAAATATTTTCCATCAGGTCTTGTATGCGACACAGGAAGAATTTTTCAAATCGGAGTTTTAGAAGCAGAAATAACGTAGAAAACACATTTTACCTTTGTGCCCCCTAGCGGAAAGTCTATCTATGATTCACTTCAAAATTTTGAATTTATAGGGAAAACATTTCGCATCGGAAACCCCATCCAACAAAGAAGGATTTTTCAAATCGGACTCCTATAAGTAGAGATATTGTCAAAAATAAGATATACGTCCAAGCCCCCTGGCGTAGAAACTATGCATTATTTCAAGAAGAAAATGTTCCTAAACTGTTTGTCGACATGAGTAGTACCGGGCAACACGACTTTTTTTGCAATCGAGATTTTAGAAGCTCATATTTTGCTGCAAATACATCAGAAGCGGAAATTAAAGCTTACGCTACCTGTTGGCCAAACCATTTTTTACAAAAATTAGAAATTACGTGCAAAGGATTTCCCATCAGGAGCTGTATCCGGTGCAGAAAATTTTTTTCAAATCGGTGATTTAGAAGCAGAGATATAAGGGGAAAGCAATTTGCCTATACGCCCCCTAGGGGAAAGTCTACAAATTACTTGAAAATTTTGAAATTATATGGAAAACATATCACACTAAATACACTATCCAACAGAAAAGGAATTTTTCAAATCGGACTCCTAGAAGTACATATATTGACAAAAAAAGGATATACATCTACTTCCCCTGGCGTAGAAGCCATGCATTATTTTAAGAAGAAAATGTCTCCAAAAGGTTTGTCGACATGAGTAGTATCGATGTACAAACGATGTTTTTTCGGTCGAGAATTTAGAAGCTCATATTTTGCTGCAAATACATCAAAACCGGAAATTAAGATTTACGCCCCCTGGTGGCCAAACCATTTTTTTTACAAAAATTAGAAATTATGTGCAAACGATTTTTCATCAGAAGCTGTATCAGGTGCAGAAAGAATTTTTCAAATCGGAGATTTAGAAGCAGGGAGATAGGGGGAAACGCAATGTACCTCTACGCACCCTAGCGGAAAGTCTGTGAATTACTTGAAAATTTTAAAATTATATGAAAAACGTGTCACACTAAAAATACTATCCAACAAAGAAGGAATTTTTCAAATTGGACTCCTAGATGTAGAGATATTGACAAAAACAAAATATACATCTACGCTGGCGGAGAAATTGTGGAATACTTTAAGAAGAAAATATTCCGAAAAGGTTTATCGATATGGGTGGCATCAGTCCACGAAATAATTTTTTCAATCGATATTTTAGAAGCTCAGATTTTATGTTAAATATATCAGAAGCAAAAATTAACACTTACGTCCCCTGGTGGCCAAAGTATTCTTTACCAAAAATTTGAAATGGTATGCAAAAGATTTTCCATCAGGAGGTGTATCCGCTAAAGAAAAAAAAATCAAATCGGAGTTTTAGAAGAGGAGTTATCGGAAAAAATGTACTTTAATTTTACGACCCCTAGCGGAAAATCTATTCGTAATTTGAAAGAGTGACTATATCTAAAATATTCTTCGACATAAATGGAATCGAAAGATAAAATAATTTTTTCAATCCGATGTTTAGAAGCAAGTATGTGGAATAAGACGTATTTTTGAATTGGACATCATCTGCATTTACGCCATCTAGCGGCAAAATTGTTCATCGTAAAGAAAGACAAAAATAAAGGATCATCATTCGTATATTTAAGGTTTCCCAAAGCAAAAAGAATTTTTCAAATCGGACTAATAGTTGCAGATATATCGTGGGCACAGATGGACGGACAAACCGGTAACATAAATGCACGATATTTTTTTACAAAAGACGTGCTAAAAATACTACCGTGATGAATAACGCTCAAGTCAGGCCTAACGCTGTTCCAAGGTCTGTGCTTCCCTAGAAACACCGGCTGTTTCGTGCTGATCCATAAGTCTTCGATCACGTTGTTCGGTTGTCTCACTCTCTCAAAGTAATTTTACTTTCTTTGCTTTCGGCTGAACTTGTCCGATGGGTTTGCGTTTTTTTTTTTTTTTTTTTTTTTGGAGGCATATCAACACATTTGATGAAAATTTTATTATAAAAATCATAATTTATAATGGCCGTTCTGAGCCCAAAAAACTCGAAATAGCAAACATGCACAATAATACACTTCCTGCACTCCGCTTTCAGCTTTCCAGAGTGTAGATATACAACCCACTCACACTTAACGTGAAAGAAAGTAGCTCACGATAATATACGGAATTTTTTTACTAATCTGGAAAACTAAACCGATTCGGATAACTCTTTCACAGTTGGGAAGCTTTCCAGAGGACATAGGCTATTTCGTTTACTTATTATTATTTTTTATTTCTTTTTTTGTGTGTACTACCGAATAACATCGCCTTCAAGTAGTTTCCAATTTCCCATGTATCGTTCCGCTTTATTTAGAAACAACTTGATCACACTCAATGTGAAAGAAAGTAGCTTACAATAATATAAGGAATTTTTTTTACTAATCTCAAGAACTAAACCGATTCGGATAATTCTTTCACCTTTGGGAAGCTTACTTCTTTCCGGTGGGCATAGGCTATTTCTTTTATCTATACTAATACCAATACTAATCCTATATTTAAATTTTATGTATGAAGCAGACCGTCTCTTTTAACTTTAACTTAACCTTGATGATATCTGAGCGGACCACGCCTATTGGTGGGAACCTGTAGCTGCACCCATGTTTGAGACTAATGCGCCAATTGTTGGGAGTCTAATAAAACCTAAGCCTTACAAAGAAAATGCCATTGCAACATAAACAAAAATCACTTATGACAATATGTTCCGCCGGTGCGTTGTGTTTTCAAAAATCGGACTCTTCCCCGTATGCCTTAACCGCGGAAGCTTGCGAGGAGTGAGGCGTCCCCTGACGACCGTTGCTCTGACACGCTGTCTAATACAGCAGCAGCCGACTTGCACCCAGTCTATAGAGAGCCCCGTATAAACACATTTGACCCCCTTAGTGATGGAATTTCTAAAAATCGTCCCGCCTGTATTTTAATTTGGGTGATGAAGAGTACGTATGCCAATTTTGGTGAAAATCCATCAAACCGTTTAGGAACGCGCGCGGAACATACATACACACTTTCACTTTTATATATAGAGAGATTAAATCTGATCAAAATCAGAAACGTTCATTTTAAGAACAAATATGCAAAATTTTGGACCTCCCAAAGCCCAGTTCATTGTAAGACTCGTTGCTATACTTGCTTTGGATTTAGTTGCCGAGGGCGAGGTGACCTTTCGAACAGTGTTACTAGAATCATGCAGCTGGGAATACAACAGGTAATAAAATGCTATTTTAATTTATTATCACATCAATATTTTTTAATATTGATGTGATAATAAATTAAAATAGCATGCACATTTTTTAAAAATGTGTTTCATCTGCACATTTTTTAGACAGATCCTCATTATTTTTTCTTTCTTAATGCTATGCATCTGTCCTGACAGTGGTAAAATAAATATCCTGAAACAAAAATTTCGATGTAATGAAAATTAATCATGGAAGTAGTCAAAACCATTGCTGGTCTAATTTTTGAATGGTGTACCATGAAATGACGCAACAATAGTAATTTCATTATAACTCAATAATATATTTTACTAAACTATCGTGAACATTTAATGATATTTTAAATAAAGGTAACAACATTTCATAGCAATCTGCCAAATTACGAGAAATTAATGTTCAGTGTGATAAAAGTCATTACAAAAATGTAATTTTGATGCCATGAAAACGGCGCTTCACACTGTGGGTATTTAATAAAAAAATGGCCATAATTCACATTTCCGAAACACAGTTTCAGTGGATAGCAATTACAACCTATGGTAGTTGAATAGATATGACGTCATCCTCCTCACCGGTTTAGTGAGTGGGTGCACACAATAGTGCTCAACCATCGCCCCCTTATAGCTTAGAGGCCGACGCACTGGAATGTGACGTCACTAGAGTAGTCCGTAGTCAGAGAGAGAGAGATGCTGGGAGCTGTAGGGCGATGTGTAAAGTGAACGCGTCTTAACGTACAGCAACGATACAAGTCAAGCCTTATTTAGAGTTTCACTGCATTTAAATACGGACTTCTGTGTTAGATTTTTTTAAATAACTAGAGAGTTTGCACGTTTGTTTTATGATCTTTCAAAATACAGAAGAAAAAGAAATTACAGCGTAAATCTAGCATAGTAATAATTTTGACGTAAAAGTGTAAGCAAGACAGATTCGTCTACTTAATGAAATCATCGCTGTCATTTCATTGGAAGTGATAAACCATTCCTGTAATCCAAATTATAAACTGTCATCATAGTTTCACTTGAAGTTATAAATGTTCACCGAATCATTCTTGTACTTAAAAGCTTAATTTGAGGGTGCATTACGAAGTACCACCGTCGTTTCAAAAGATGTCAGTTGACGGATTTAAGGAATCAGATTTTTCATTCATTGTGAGCTTACGGCTACGAAATATTGACTAAAGAAATAATTCCTTTAGTGAAAATGTATTTTCATATTAGACAGTAACTAGCAATTTATGTGCAATCCATGTTCACTAATATATAAAAATAAGGTCAAGAAGAAAAACTGAATTTTTTCCTGTATGTTTTTAAATTATTACCAAAGGCTCAATAAAACACTGTAACATGCATACAGTGAATTGCTGTTTGAACCATTGATTGTATCAAATAAATTAAGATTTTAAGAAAATAACCGAATTGTTATATTATTAAATGTAACATAACGACATTTTAATGACGTAACAAGTTTTCCTAATTTTAGTACCATCTAGTTACATGTTTGGACAGCTTCATTTTGGTAAGCAAACACACTGGCGGAAAGTGAAAAAGAACACCAAGAAGGAGACATCTGTTACGAACGAAATTTATGCAGCATAATAACGGAATACAGAGGATAACGTGATCAAAACATTATGACAAAATACAGCTGTATTTGCTGGTAAACTGAAAAATAACATTTCCATGTAACATGGTTAGTACGAGGTTGAACCGCCATGAACTGCGTCACACTGTGCAATTCTGGCATGGAGTCTGTCTTACAGATGTTGGATGTAAGTTTGGGGTATTGAGTTCCAAGCATCCTTAACCTGGACGCATAAATCGGGGATGGTCGTGGCTGGCCGTGGAGATCGGATAAGTTGTTGTCCCATAAAATCCCACACGTGCTCAATGGGGGACAAATTCGGTGAACGTGCAGGCCATGGAAGTTGTCTCACACCCTGAACTGTATGTTGCGTTGCACGTGCCAATGTGGGCGTGCGTTATCTTGCTGGAAAACACCATGATGGACCGCCCTTACAAATGGCACAACAACGGGCTGAATGATGTGGTTTATGTAGGAGCGGATGTTTAACGTACCCGGTACAAACACTAGTTGTGTACGGGAGTGATAGCTGATCGACTCCCCACACCAGGAGACCAGGTGTATGCCCTGTGTGTCGCTGGCGGATGCAAGAAGGGTGGAGACGCTCCCCTGTGCATCTGCGAACACGCATACGGCCATCGGAGGCTCCCAAGCAGAGTCTGCTTTCATCGCTGAACACGACAGATCGCCATTGCGTTCTCCAGTGCAGACGTTGGCGACACCACTGCAGCCGTTCCTGACGGTAGGGTGCAGTCAGAGGTACACATGCCAGAGGCACACGCGCAGGTAGTCCTGCATCCAGTAGACGGTTGCGGAATGTTCGCACAGTCACCTCAAGTGCAATGGCAGCTCGGATTTGCGTCGCAGTGGATGTTCTGCTTGACAACGCCGCTCTTCTTATGCGTCGATTGGACCGCTCATCAGTCCGTCTGTGACTCCCGGTTCCACGTCTTCTCGTGTGGGAATGTTCCTCGGACCATCGACGCCACCATCGTACCACCACCACCGATACTTCCCGTCCAAATTGCTCCGCAATACGACGATACGACCACCTGGCCTCGCGGAGTCAGACTAGACGACCTCGCTCAAAGTCCGATAACTGCTGAAATCGTACACGTCTTCGATGTCCAGGCATTGCAGCTTCTTCAGGGTCTTCGCACGTGTCCGTACGCCGACGACTGATTACATTGACTTCGCCGTACTCCTTCAATACCACCGACGATAATTTGCATATTATGCCGTGCTGTGACGTAAGCGCTGATCGGTTGTTCCCGAAATTAACATCACACCTATGTAACCTCGACCCCATTAACATATGTAAATTTCATGATCGTCCGCCAATTCCTTCTTGGTGTTCTTTTTTCCCTTTCCGCCAGTGTATAAAGTTTATAATTTTGGTCTTCCAGAGCAGTATTTAAAAAAGTTATTTGGTCAAAGTCACAAACATTAAGTATATTAGTAGCATTAAACAAAATTATTTGGATCCAGAACATATAATGTTTTTTATCTGGAAAAATACGAGTGCAAATGTATAAATAAGTATGTTCGTGTAGCTCTTTATGTATCACAAACGCAATATAATTATTTGTCTCTCAGCTGCTCCTTGAAGAATTTCAAAGACAAATTTCTAAGAAAATCTGAAATGTGTTTCAATAAGTTTTTAATAAAGTATTTTTCCAGATAAGAATGATATTTTTTTGAGAAACTGACAAACGCACATCCAGTTATTGTACTGGATAAATCTAAACGACTGTTTTTGTAATATAAAATGTTTTTCAGAAGATGAACATGTCTCATTATAAATTGACTAACTTAATGAACCATTTTCTCAGAAACTATAAAAAGCAATGGCATAAAATTGTTATTACTGAACCTAATGTTTTGTTATCACTAAACCTATTGTAAAGACTTTCTAACTTTTTCTATGATTTTGGGTTCAGAATAAATTCTATGAAGGATTGGAAAAGTTTATCTCCATACAAAGATTGAATACAACCACCCCATATTTGGAAGCACATGTTCCAGTAGTTATCGGATAATACGAGATATATTAGTTCCAGTTATTATAGCTGTATATTGTGAAGAAAAGGTGCAGGAAGTCTGGAAACAGATAAGTGATAAGTTAAGATAAATGAATTAAAAATTGATCCCTCATCTTAGGCAGACGTTTTCAAAAAAAAAAAAAATTCGAGTATATATTTTTACTTGTATTTTAAAAATCTTGTTTGTTTAGAACATAGTTTCCACAATATGGGGATCCATGTCCATCCAGGTACTTTTTGTTCTCTTAAAAATAACAATATCCAGGGCTTGAAAATACTATGCCCGAGATACCCGGGGCATGCAAATGATTGGCCTGGGCAGGTAAATAAAGAATCTAGTTTCCGACGCTAGGCAACTGAATTTTAAGATAAAGTTTAGTCTTGTCTTTGCAATATTCAGTTGGTATGACGGCTGTAAGAGTAGTATCAAAATAATTAAAACCTTCACATTTTTTGTCGAAACGCGAAGGGTTTAGTTATGCTTAAGAAGCCTTTCCAAGTTATTTTTGTTACACCAAATCATTGAATGTGTCCTAAAAGACACATATCAAGACGTTTCCGTCGTGGAATCTCACTGACTAAATTTTGTGATTTTTTGAAATATGGCTGTTTTTCCAGGTTTTTTCCAGGATCCAGCAGTGGTTTTTTCCAGGGTCCAGCATCACAATCATTGAAAAAGAATTAATATATGGATTTGAAATTATTTTGGAAACCCTCTCAAGTGGACATGAGATAGACGTGGCCAAATTAAACAATTGTTGCGTCGAGACTGCATAATTATATGTGAGGCTGTATTTCTGGCATCCGACGACGCCAACTATACACAGAATATTGGTTCATAGAGGGACAGTGATTTTCAAAGAACTTTTGCCTATCGGACAAACAATTGTCGGAGAAACCAGAAGAATCCAGGAATAAACAGTTTCCCCTGTACCGAACGAATTACGGCCGGAAATTTTCAAGAGAACATTACAATATGGACATACTTAATCGATTATTGCTAACTTACGATCCACTTATGTCTTCTTCAAGATCACTGAATAAAAAGAAAACGTTTTCAAAGCAGACAATAGATATGATTCGACCAGGTCAAACAGCGACAGGCGGGTTGGATGACGATAATGAAGAAAGTGGTGAAGAAGACGAATTACAATCCGACGAAAACTCACAGGACAGGTCGTAATATTTACTCGACTGTCGTATTTGTACTGATTCATACATTTGCTAACAATTGTTTTGTTTGTTACTTACATTTGTGTTTTTTTATTCTTGTAGTTCAAATATACCTAAACGAGATTCATATACATTGAAGTGGCAGAAAAACTGGTACAGACGAGCTTATACAAAATACATAGCAACGTCACCTATGCGCTTACTCGGTTGCGTCCGCCAGTGCGTATATAAAGCGATAGACATCCTTTCCAGCTGTCCGAGCTGTTTTCGGCATGAGAATGACAAGTAATAACGATTTAAGCGATTTTCAAAGCGGTGTCATAGTTGGCGCTCGTGAGATGGGCCATAGTATTTCGGAGGTAGAAACGAAGTTCGGATTTTCACGGAAGACCATTACAATGGTGTATCGTGACTATGGGAATTCCGGCAAAACCTCCAACCTACGATACCAGTGTGCCCGTAAAAAGACATTGGGTGAACGTGACCATCGTCGGCTGTCAAGAATCGTTTCACGCGATAGGCGTGTAACACTCTCCCAGGTATCATCGGAATTCAATGCTGAAGCCTCAACAAACATCAGCGTCCGGACTGTGCAACGTACCCTCAACGATATGGGCTTTGGGTGCCGACGCCCAACTCGAGTCGTCTTGATGGGTGGACGACACAGAGCTATGCGCCTCGTTTGGGCACGGCAACACCGCCACTGGACACTTGATGACTGGAAACAAGTAGCCTAGTCTGACGAGTCGCGTTTCCAACTGTATCGGACAGATGGAATTATTCGTGAGTGGCGCAAACCCCATGAAGCCATAGACCCCGCCTGTCAACAGGGAACTGTACCGGCTGGTGGGGTGTCCATAATGGTATAGGGTGTGTTTAGCTGGACCTCATTGAGATCCCTGGCGCGTATACAAACGTCTGGGACCGGCCAACGCTATGTGCGCATCCTTTCTGACGAGGTACACACGTTCACGTCCTGCATTCATACTGATGGGTTGGGCCTGTTCCAATAGATAATGCACCTCTACACAAGTGTCGGGACGCCACATTATGGTTAGAGGAGCATTCAACTGAGATTAGAGTGTTGCCATTCCCCCCAAGTTCCCAGATCTGAACGTGGTAGAACACATTTGGGATGCTATGCAACGCGCTATCGAACACAGGAATAAGAGACCTCGGAATACACCCGAATTGTGGAACGCTCTGCAGAAAGTATGGTGTGCATTGCCTACAGCATATTTCCAGAAGCTAGTGGAGTCCATGCCCGTCGTATTTCTGCAGTCTTGCGTTCCCGTGGGGAACCTACAAAGTATAAGACTGATGTACCAGTTTTTCTGGCACTTCAGTGTACATATTCGAAAGCAAAAAATGCAAAAAAAATAATTTTTGCCATATTTTGGGGTCAAATACCCCACTGTGCGTCGTTGCAAAATTCGTCTTGCTTTTGACTCCCCGAAGAGGGGTTACCGGCTACTGATCAGAGCTTTGAAATGATATATCACATGATGGGATGAAACGTGTAGATTTCGTTGACCAAAAGTTACTAGTCCCCCCCCCACACACACACACTCTAACAAACTTGCGATTCAGCTTTTCTTTTTTTTTTTTTTTTTTTTTTTGGTTGAAAGTTTAACGACCACCGTGAGGGACTCAGTGGGCTATAAGCAGTCTCCCATCCCTAATTTAGGGTCACTCGTTCCAGAGAAGAGAATGAGCCAGTGCACTAAAACAAACACAACATCCATGTCTCAGGGATTCGAACCCGGACCCCTTACGGACGAATGATCAGAAGCCATCGCTTAGACTAATGTGCCACAGGGGCGGGTCTCTTTCTATTTTGAGGTCAGGTTTTAGCTGGCGCACGCGCAGATGGATTTTGTAGCTGCATCACGTTTCACCGGTGCCAGGGTCGTTTCTTATCCACGTCAAAATCTGAATAACATATAGTAATAATAAAAATAGTAAATATTGTTTTTGAAAAACTAAACAGTCGAAATACCGGGTAATCCAAAAGTCCTGCACATTTTGAAAACGTAATGACTCGCGGAGTTTTGAGAGTAGGGCAACGCGGTTTGCGCAGAAATGATCAGAATGGCATTGGGTTTTTTATGAAATCACATAAAGGTTTACTCATTTTACTTACATTTTTCATCGCCAGATGGCGCAGCAACCACAGGTTAGAAGTGTCGAGAAAAATAAACACCTGATTGTACCAGGTTAGACACCTTATTGTACCAGGTGTTCAATGTGATGGCCGTCCTGTTCCAGCATGGCCAATGAAGTGGGGCGACATCTGTACACTTGTGATTTTAGGTAACCCCAGAGCCAGAAATCGCAGTGTGTCAGGTCTGGTGACCGAGGATGTCAGGCCTTTGGAAAGTGTCGGCTCAACACACGATTTGCGCCAAACGTTCTTTGCAGCAGTTTCTTAACGGAACGGTTGGTTGGTTGGTTGGTTGTTGGATTTTATTGGCGCAAGGGCCAGGTTTGGCCAAAGAGCGCCAGACATAGAACTATCAGCCACAGATTTTGAAAAGCGTGGAAAATGAGTAAGAACAGACAGGCGTGGGAAAAGTTGAAAAAGAGTATGATGAAAGCAGGGAAGACAAGGTAGTTAATCAGATTTATAAAAAAAATTACTAACGGAGAAGGACGAACAGTCACTCACCTCCCCCCACACTCCTCTGCAATGCTGGCAGAGGGCGGGCACGAACTGTCACTTTCCTCCCCCCATGTTCCTCTGAAATACTGGTTGAGGCTGGGGACGAACTGTCACTCTCCTCCCCCCCATGGTCCTCTATAATGTCGGTTGAGGGTGGGGACCTCGCAGAGGCCGAGACAGTTTGATGGACACTGCACACCTTTGCCGGATTGAGGGCCGGGTCTTCCGCACGTGCAGGCTGTCTGCTGGGAACCGGAAGAGGCGGGCGTCTTCAAAAGAGAAGGCGCAGACTCAGCTGGTCGAATAAGCTGGAGCTCGGTGAAATCCACCTGTGTCGCTTGTTCAACTGTAGATCGCTTGGCAAGTGCGGCGAGAGCTACAGGGCGCGGAACAAAGGTCTGCACGGGTTGTGGCAGAGACTTAACAACTGCGGCAAAACTACGCTGTCGGGTGTTGGGAATACCCAACTTGGCTTTGGCAGCAGGGTACGAGAGAGCCTTCCAGGGTCTTGAGGCGCTGGATCGCCATCTCTTCCTTCCATTTCATACAGTTGCGGGAGTAAGCTGCATGGGCCTCACCACAGTTAACACAGGAGGCCGCAGAAGTGCAACCTTCCCCGTCATGTTCACTGGAGCCACAATTAGCGCAACGAGCGGAACTCTTACAGAAACGTTGGGAATGCCCGTACCTCTGGCACCTGAAACAGCGCAGAGGACTGGTAATGTACGGGCGAACTCCACAGACCAAGTAGCCAGCCTTTATTTCGGTCGGAACTTTCGGGGAGTTAAAAGTCAAGACCACATTTTTAGACTTAATCAAAGAACCATCGCGCCGGAACATCATACGACGTGCAGCAAGAACACCTTGATCTGCAAGTTCAGACACCAATTCTTCTTCACTGCATGGTAAGAGATCAAATTCCGAAATAACACCCCGAGAGGTGTTAAGAAACGGGTGAGGTGCCACTTTGACAGGAATGCCTTGAAGACTAGTAAGGAGCAAAGAGTGTTACTCTGAGAAACACTGCAAGTTTGAACAAGCAGGTCCCCAGAGCGAAGCTTCCTCACAGACTTCAAGGGGCCAACCGCAGCGTCCAAAGCTTTAGAAATAAAAAATGGAGATCTGGTGGACAGTCTCTCATTCGGATCGATGGATTCTACAAGTAAGTGTGTAGCATGCGTAGTCACAGCAATCGAGGGGAGACGACGCTTCGGAGCGACTGGTACAGCAGCCGAAGAAGAGGTTCCACATTCTTGGTCAAGGTCTAAAGACCGTTTAAGGGTATGAGACTTGGTAGGTTGAGAAGACGGAGAGTCGGTTGCAACTATCATTTTTTCAGGTGACTTAAATTTGGAGTGTTTATGTTTGGGTTTACCCATGGAAAAAAGAAGGAAGATTCGTCTGCAGACTACTCCACCCACCACCGAGCCCTACAAGGGAGAACTGGAGGTCCGCAAGCCAAGAAAATGACGCTAGACACAGTTCTGGAGCTTATACGTTGCAGATATAGTCCGTTGGCTGTGATCACACGCACTCGGCGGACACTTCGGCCTCCTGGTACCGTCATGCCAACGCCTTTGGCATGATCCCACAGCCCCGGGCTCACCCTGCCGTGCCATACGACAAAAAAGCCGCTAAAGCCCGGTACACAACTTGGTACATGACTTCTGACTAGAGGTGGGTTAGTCTCTAGCCTCCCGTTTACAGCGAAGCCGGGGTCGAAGAGGAGTGTTGGTACACAGGAGGCACTTTATCCGGTCTCCTGCGACCTCAGCCGCCAGACATCCCATTTCCGCCTCACGGGTCTCCGCACGCGGCAAACATGCAGGTAGGTCTAGTACCCAAGCCAACTAAAAGGAAAAAAAGAAATCTAAAGAAGACAAATCCTGGCAGGGAACCTAAACTGAATCTCAGCAACCTACGAACTGAGCGGTTAATATAAATCAGTTAGTGGTGGAGGGTAACAAAACCACAAGACCGGGGTGTTAGTACATAACGTGGTAGCGATTAGGTAAAGTATACAACACGGGCAACTAGCCAGTGGAGAAAATCAATAAAAACGAAAAAGCGAGACACAAGACCAGCTCGGGATCGTGGGGCCGCGACTCCCCAACAGCTGGATGAACAGCCGTCCCTGCAAACACCAACAGCACCAAAATAAGAAAAAAACAAGCTGTGGCATGACATCAGATGTTGACCAGTCACAAGGTCAGCTCGGGCCGTGGGGGCGCCGCTCCCCAAATAACTGGAAAACCAGTTATCCCCGTGCGGGGCTTAACGGAACGTGCGATGTGGGATAGTGCTCCATCCTGCATAAATGTGCACAGATTCACTGCATCCCGCTCTTGCAAGGTAGGCATAACGCATGTTCGCATAACGTGCACCTGTCAGTGAAACGGTTTTGAAGGAGGTGCCGCGCACCTCTTAAAAAAGGTTCGATAATGAAGGAAGCCGTGAATCCACAGCACACTGTCATTTTCGGCTCATGAAGTGGCGCGTCAACGACTGCTCGGGGATGTTCCGTGTCCCAGATGTGGAAGTTGTGCGTGTTTACCACTCCGTTTATTGAAAAGTGTGCCTCATCATTCCATAAAACGTTTATCAGCGAGTTCTCGTCTACATCCATTTGTCGAAAAACCATGCTGCGAACTCCTGACGCTGCACCTAATCGCCAGCTTGCAGTTCGTGATGCCGTTGCCGTTTGTACGGGTACCTTTGCAAAATCCGTCGTAGTGTTCGCCGTATAGTCCCGTATGGAATTCATTTTGCCGAGAAACATGGCAAGCAGTGGAGTCACCATATGCGGATGACATTGCAATCACATCCATTTCCTGCGAAATCGTCTTTGTTGCAGCAGCACGTGTTCGTGGTCTACCACTTCGAGGGCGTGCTGCCAGAGATCCCGTTTCCTCGAATTTTTTCACCATTCGCAGCAGTGCAGCACTTACCATCGGTCATTTCCCACTGCTATCACCTTTCAGTGAACGGTAGGCTCTCAATGCATCACTCGCATATTCAGCGTTGCAATAGAACAATTTCACCAAGAGCGCTTTGTCCGGTAATGACAGCCTACTGACATGGTCCGCTGTGACTTGTGGTTGCTTCCCAGCTGCTGCTTTTATACCCATTATCCCAGACCTGTTCGCCTATGGCGCCATCTGGCGATGAAAAATGTAAATATAATGAGTAAAAATGTATGTGATTTCATAAAAATCCCGATGTCATTCTGATCATTTCTACGCAAACCGCGTTGCCCTACTCTCAAAACTCCGCGAGTTATTATGTTTTCAAAATGTGCAAGACTTTTGGATCACCCGATTCTATTGCCGTCGTCAAGTTCAGTAAATAGTTACTTTTATAGCTCTACAAGACTTCTTTCCAGTGGCGTATATTCGAGGCTAGCTAGGTTAGCTACAAAGCCCAGAGAATGCGCAAATAAAAATCAATTAAATATACGTAAATAAAATTCAATTATCAACGGTATTAAGATATGCCTATGCTTTCGGTGGGCAAAAACCCGAGAGGATTCGCGTCTTTCGATTAGGAGAATCGGCCATTTAGGGAAATTTCATGAAAGAAATACGGGATTACGCCATATAATACAAATTTTGAAGATGACAATCCGATTTTTGGCGTAAATGTGACAAGGATGGTAAGTCAGGTAATATCCGAAAACTTGAAAATTTTCATCGTCCTGGAGCGGGACTGGAAACCGCGTCTCCCAGAAAAACGCCCGGGTATGCTAACCAATACACCACCCAGAACGACCAATTCTGGGAGACGCGGGTTCGAGTCACACTCCAGGACGATGAAACTTTTCAAGTTTTCGGATATTACCTGACTTACCATCCTTGTCACATTTACTCCAAAAATCGGATTGTCATCTTCAAAATTTGTATTATATGGCGTAATCTCGTATTTCTTTCATGATTTATCTGCTTCTCCGGGAAAACACGGATAAGATTCTTAACCTCCAGATTCGCTAAACATGAATGCCGGTTGCTTCGACTAGCGAATCCTGTGATGGTTATATTCAAATTGATCGGAAACTTGAAACTTGGTCGTTCTGGGTGGTGTAGTGGTTAGCATACCCGGGCGTTTTCTGGGAGACGCGGTTTCCAGTCCCGCTCCAGGACGATGAAAATTTTTAAGTTTTCGAATATTACCTGACTTACCATCCTTGTCACATTTACGCCAAAAATCGAATTGTCATCTTCAAAATTTGTAAGGAAATTTCGTTTTACGAGTTTGAACTCGGCCATAACGCTGTTCAAGCAACACGAAACATTTGTCATGCGAAAGGGAAAGGTTTAGTGGACCACAGCATTGCAACTAGATGGTTCAAGAAATTTCGCCTAGGTGACAGAAACCTCGACGATCAGCCAAGGCCAGGCAGGCAGCGAACTGTAGCCGTGCGCCTGGCCGTAGAGTAAAATCCAACAACCAGCACACGGAGATTATCAGGTGAGCTGGGCATATCACAGAACAACCGTGGTTTCTCACCTTCAGACTTCGGCAAAGTCTACAGGAGCTGCCGCATTGTCCCTCACGAACTGAAGCCAACTGAAACAAACCACCGAGTGTAAATGTGCACGAAACACCGCGAAAACCCGCGCGATGTACGTTTTATCAAGAGAATTGCTACGTGCAATGAAAAGTGGTCCATTTCCGTAATCCTAACACACAATGGAAGTGGTTGACCTCGGGCCAGCTTTCTGGACGTGTTTCCAAACGTAAGCGCTTCGAGCAAGAGGTGATGCTCTGCGTGTGGTGGAATTTCGAGGGGATAATCCATTACAATTTTTTCCAGACGGTCAGACCATCAACGCAAACTTCTGCTCTGAACATCGGAAGCGAATATATGCCGTTTTTGAGATAAAATATAACCGCTAAATAATAAAATAACAATTGTTCCTACGATGTATGTAGGTCATACAACAAACTCGAGAAAAGCACTGAAATCCGAGGGAGAAAAACATTTCACAACCTAAAAGGCGCTTTGTAACCATATCGTGGAATGGTGCCAAGAGATATTACAGTCGAGTCACATTATTGTGACCACCTCCTACTTTTGACGTAAACAGCGCGTAGCCAATGAAGGCACGAGTCGTGAGCTGGCTTGGATGGTATATATGGTGTGCTGTAGGCATTCTGAAAACATATCACTCGTTGTCATGGACAACAGGTGCGATTTATCAGATTTATAAAAAGGAATGATTATCGTATTTGGCGCCAAGGGTGGCAGTATTTCTGTAACAGCGAAGTTTGTGGACTGTTCGCGTGCTGCTGTGGTTAAAGTGTATCGTGATTGGAGAAATGGCACCTTGCGAATAAACGACGTGAAAACTACGGAGCACCACCTGCCATTGATGTGAGAGGTGAACGTCGGCTTCGAAGGTGCGTGAGGGCCGATCGACACTCTACAGCGGAGCAACTCAATGGCCGAATGAGCCCGGGGGCTACCGGAAGTGTGTCTAAAACGACATCTCAGCAAACCCTGCAGCGCATGTGTCTCTGATGCAGACGGAGGGTCATTGCACCTATGCTAACGAAGGTGCATCGGCAGAAAAAAGGCTTACATTTGCACGGCAGCATCGGAATTAGATTTCCGCTGATTGGCAAAGATTGTCACGTTTTCTGCTTCATCGAACGGATGGACGTTGGCGTATAAGACGAGAAACATCGGAGAGCAAACACTCTTCAGCCATTGCTGTAAGCAGTGTTATGGTTTGCGAAAGGTTTTCGTGGCATTCTCTGGATCCACTCATACCTATGGAAGGCACTATGAACCAAATTCGTTATAAATCCACCCTTGCAGACCACGTTCACACATACATTCTGATTGTCTTCCCTGGGGCGGATGGGATCTTCCAGCATGACAATGTGATGTGTTATACAGCTAAATATGTCCGAGAGTGGTTGGAAATGCACGATGACCACCCAATTCCCTGAACACCCAATTCCCCAGACTTAAACCCAATTGAGCATATGTGGGATCACCTCAATCGTGTTGTTCGCTCTATGGATCCTCCACCACGCACTCTCCTGCAGCTGTCAGATGTACTGCAGTCAGCATGACTCAACATACTTGTGAACACGTTCCAGCACCTTATTGAGTCACTTCCAGCCCGTATAGCTGCTGTCCGCGCTGCACACGGCGGTTACTCTTAAGATAAGCTGTTGGTGCCATAATGTGAATCAACAGATTATAAATATATGCTTTGCGGGTTACAGGTTCTGAGCGCACGCATTTTGTCCGATTTATCGCTCAAGGGCCGTCGACAGAACTTGCAGTTTTTGGTAACCACTATCGGAAGGGGAAACATCCTATGTCAATGGGTCCTCTGTCTGGTAATTGGCAAAGCAGATCGCCGCTCGATATTTTACGATGAGCTAATAGTGAACAAACCATTTATAAGTATTTGTACCGCATGTCTGCCCTTTGAATAAACAATTCATATTTTTAAAACTATTTCCAGTTGTAAAACTGGACACTAGCACGCTTTGCCACTTCCTGGATAACTTTATTTCTTCTGCATCTAAATATTTATTTTCTTCGACTTTTCTTTTGAATCTTGAAAAATTAGACGTAGGCCTATTTTTAAAAGAAATTAGCATGTTCTGTGCACAGTGTTTCTTCGGCACAGCCTTTGTAAAGCCGACCCCTGGCCTATGCCTTCCTATGTTCAATACGCAGATGTTTAAGTTGAAAACACTTTTACTTAATAAACTGTACTCCATATAACGTTATTTAAGTAAGTTTTAGGTATACTGTCATAGTGATCAACATTTATGCCATAACTTTGAGGTTTTCGGTGCTTAATATTTATAAGTTTCGAATCAAAAATCGATGGCAGCATCACATACTCTAACGATGCTTCCCTGCAAAATATCATTGATGGAGGCAAGTAGTGCATGTGATTCTAAATAGTTGACTTCTGTTTTTATCACAGACATAAAATCTTATGCACGATTCATTGCAATGGTTATGGGCGATAAAAAATAAGGTTATTTTTGAGCAAGAAATCGTATTTCCTTGGCAGAATTCCAGCGCTTTGTTTCTTTTCTGATCATCGTCGATGCCACCAGTCATCCACTTTGCCCACCCCAGACTCATTTCTTATTCCTCTGTAACGATCTGATGAACCCGTTTCAATGGCTCATTCCCTTGATCATAATCTTCTCGCCTGCCTCAGAAATTGCTGAGCTTTATTGATATTAGCACAGAGGCAGTTGATCTTTCTCTTCGAGCGCCGTTATAACCTCAGCTTTTCTTTTCCTCTTTAATTTTGTTTCCCCATTTGATGCACTCGGATTATTGTAACTACTTCACACGCGTTTAAGTAATATATTCTTCAAGTGTTCTGTTCGCTTTTTTTGCCTTTTTTCAAGGTTCGGTCAAATTCATTGTAACTTTTGAAATATCATTTGGCTCAATCACACTGAGCAACACTGAAATGTGTTCCGACTCAAAACATTTTTAAGGTTATGTTTCATACATACACACATATCATTAAGCTGTTCTCTGAGATTCAGAGGTTAGCTCCTCAAAGAAAGACAATCTGCCAAGTAAACATTTAATCATAACCTCCTAGCCTGCGGAACTGGAACTGCTCTCTTTGGGCTTATCACCTACATCGATGTACTTTTATGATTTCTATGGCTCAAAAAAATAATTTTTATGACTCAAGTGTGTGATACGGTGGACCAACCACACTTGAGAAAGATGGTCCACCACGGAATCAATCTGGAAGTTATTTTTCAGAATGTGCTAAAAGGAAAAACGAATGCATTGTTTCTTTCCTATCCCCTAATCTTGTTGTGATAAGCAGGGTTTCTTTACTTGCGAAACTAGACGTACAGCAATTTTCGAAAAAATCTGTTGCGTATGCGAGGTTGAAACCCTGGGTATTCGGCTAAAGTTCTAGTGCATTCCATACAATTTAATGACCCTTTCTGGTATCAAAGTTTCCATTAGTTTCAGCAAAGGAGCGTATAGATTTCCGTTCCAGCTTTGTAAACTTTAGCCTGATGAAGCAGCCCGTATTCTGCGGTGAAAACTAGCGATCTAGTTTTATTTTAGTTTGTACATGTTTACTCCAATTAAACGGAAATCTACACGCTCGTGCGCCAATTATTCTTTGTGTATTCACAACCAATTTTTCAAAATCTTTATATCCATTAGTTTTTTTTTTTGTTTTTTTTTCGTCTCTTTCTTCGTGGAGCTGCTCGGAGCATTTTAACATTTTACATTGGATTCCTACCTAGTTACGATGTCACGTCCGCGCCAATGTGCAAATTCTACGGATCTCTTTTTGTTATGTTTGTGATGATTTTTTCTGTAAATCCCAAAATAATTTCCCCAGTAGTTAAGAAGACATATGAGCGTTGTTTTGTTTGCAAACATCGTGGTCAACATAAGAGTTGTGCACCTCATGCGTGTTTCATCAAATACTCTCGATATTTATTAGGTTGGGCTAATGGTACATATGCTTTAATGCCATTTACTGTCCCAATGATAAGGAGAGAGCAAAGGAAAGAGGCTCCCCACAGCGAATTTCATTTTTAACTAAAGTATCTGGCCTTTACTAAAAAAAAAGGAAAAAGAAAACACATCATAGTGTACACAAATCTGGTATTAGCCATACAACCTTTTAAACACATGATTACCTAGGTGTTCCCAAGCCGCATGAAAATGAATCCTGGATAACGAAATGTAAAATTCCTCCTCTGTACTGGATCATCCTATTCTATTGATCCTGACTACGATCCTGAATAGGAAGAACCACACTTGATTTTACAGTCCAAGCTGCGCGGATCCAAGCAGTTCTTGAGAGACCTGAACCTCACGAAAAACCAAGCTGAACTTTCGATTCATGGCTACAAGGATGGTACGTATCTTCTTCAGCCAGGCACAATAGTGACAACCTACAGAAAATGTCATCACAATCTGTCATCTTTATCCAGGAATAGTGATGATTTCGTTTATTTATTTCAATTGCGCCGACTTGAGGAAGGACCATCATCCACAGAAATAGTATCTCTTCATAGATCCTTCCAAACTAGATTTAAAGGCAATGTTATTATAGAAAGAAAACATTTACTGATCTATGCGTACTTGAAAGAAACTTCCCGGAATATGGATCTTACGCTTCAAGCTTAAAATTTCTCCAACACGTGTACCAAGTATTGTGTTTATTAGAATATGAGACAAGCTCCCAAATATATATATTGTTTGTAGGAAACAGCATATACGTTAGATTTAGGAGTACATATCAACTTAAATCAAACTGCAAATCCAAATCACAAATCTATTTTTTTTAATAAAAATGGTTCTCATTATTACACAGGATATGATATAAACATCGAATTTTAATTCTGTCAGTATCCAAAACCAAGAGTTAGTTTTTATTTAATATCTATGGTACGTAAAAACATTGACCTTGACAGAAATTACTTCTAGTTATAACGAAGTAAATTTCTCCGTCATTTTTATCCGCGCCAGGATTCGAACCCGAGTCCGCTTATTCCGGAACAAGTCGCTCTACCAACTGAGCTACGCAGACGATTATTCTGATTCCTATCTGCCTTTATGTCGTGTGCGTCCTGCTGGCAGGTACGTCACATAGTATGTGAATATATTAAGACAACCCACTTATTTGGAAGGACTAAATGCTGGAAAAAAAACCTAATCTTATATTCAGGTAAATACGGACTAAATGTGGGGGAAAAACTCTTGTCTCATATTCAGGTAAATATGGACTAAATGTGGAAAAAAGCGTCATCTTGTATTCAGGTAAATACGGTAGGATGTGGTGACCACAATCATACTTCCAACACCAATGTAACCAGGGTGCGCAACATTTTCTTGTTTTTTTGTTGTTGTTTTTTGTGCGAGAGGGACAGTCGAGTTAGGGATCAGCATTACGAGGTCAAAGACTATACTATATTTAGTATTTTGAAGTTCTTGCCAATTAATGTCCTTAGCTAAAATTTGTCTAACACATAACTAGGTAAGTAATTGAAATAACTGCTAGCGGTCCCAGACATCAGCAAATCCACTTACCAATTGCTTTAGCTTATTCTTCAAACATGAAGTTGTATTCACAAATAAGCTTTATCTTTGCTTAGGTTCTAGATGAAAATCATCAATTCGTGAATCATCTGATTATACTAACAGCAAGCACTTATTAGTTCATCACCCCAACACCTCTAAAATATTTACCATATCCAATGTCTCGACACTTCAACTTTCTTTATATAGCTTTTTATTTTTATTTCTCTCATTATCAGTGCTGCCAAAATGCACAAGGACTTCAGGGAAATAATGTGCCATTAAGTAAGAAAGTTTACGTAAGAAAATGAAATTTGAAAGAAAAGTAAAATTAAAGCTACACGCTTTATCACGCCTCCCTTCTCTCTTTTTTTTTATTGTGAAAGATTAAGACCCATTCAGTTCTGCACTGAATGTGAGTCTTACATTCTTTTCGTATTTTCCTTAATAGCGTTTTCATTTGCCGTATCTGGTGAAATAATGTTTTTTGAAGACATCAGCATTTTCTGCTATCAACAATTCATTTAATAAAAATCAGGAACATAATTGTTTCAGGCAAGTATTTGATGAGATTCTGGTCTGTTTGTTCTGTGACTCAACGCAAGATGAATTTCAACATCTGCTCGGACGAGCGCAATCACCTGACATGAATATCGTCTAACAATTGTGGGCAGTTTTGGACCGCAGAGTGAGAAGCACATTCCATCTTCCAACAACTGTGTAGTGATTGGTGAAAATCTTCCAAATACGTGGATACAATGTAAATATACAAAGTCATCGCTCTTTCCACGTTTTTCTTTAACCAACACACAGCAGCCGAAAAATTGTTATTCGACACCACTGGGATCTAATCGCAAATATCTCGATAACTAGCCGAGTGCGTTCGCCTTACGCTTCGGTGCTAACAGTCCACGGCGCGATGTATGTTTATCTGTCAGCAACTGACTTCACAAATCCGTAGGGACGGGCTAAGCAACTGAGACGTTTCCATCTGGTGGAGTTTAACGGCACAAGCTATTTAATTATAGCTAATAAATTCAAAGGACGAGAGAAACGGTAAAAATCT
The DNA here is from genome assembly GCA_039090855.1 of Macrothele yani. Lineage (NCBI taxonomy): Eukaryota > Metazoa > Arthropoda > Arachnida > Araneae > Macrothelidae > Macrothele > Macrothele yani. Next base: position 100,965,456 of record CM077011.1, read on the forward strand.
TCCAAATACGTGGATACAATGTAAATGTATAAAGTCATCGCTCTTTCCACGTTTTTCTTTAACCAATACACAGCAGCCGAAAATGTTTTATACGACACCGCTGGGATCAAATACCAGATCTCTCTAACTAGCCGAGTGCGTTCGCTTTACGCTACGGTGCCTGCAATCCACGGCGTTGTGTGTGTGTGTAGCAATTGGCTGATGTTCTAGTCGACGAATGGTATAGCATTACAATGGAAATTATTTAAAAGCTGTATGAATTTATGCCAGGAAGACTGGAAGCTGTATTAAAAGTAAATGATGGTACAACCAATTTTTAATAAAAGTACATCGCCTACTTTGCCAGGTGTTCACATTACTTTGTTCAACACCTGTACGAATTTGTGTAGTTTTGCTTTTGGGGGGTTGATTTCCCCATAAAATTTCCAACTTATACACCTAAAGATGGCATGAAATGACGTTTTATAACACTAAGCTTTTTTAGATAAGTTACTGCTCGTTTTAATACCAAGGAATGCACTCAGGCATTGAGAGTCTCCGTGAATGACAACGTAAAAGGCTAATTCTATGTAAATGTTTTTTGCAGACAGTTCTCATCAAGTGTTACACCGAAGTGAATTCTGTTTTGTCTTTAAAATCTACTGGCCAAATCTAGGCTATATGTTCATTACCACAGAATCCTTTACATACGGATGTAGGAATTTGCACGTTATGTATATTTACTTTTTGTATGTGTTAAAAATAACGATCACTGAGTTCGTAATAACAGGAACTAATGTGTCCAGATCGTAAATATCTTCACAATATTTCCGTTTTAAATAAAGTATGAACAAAGACTTTGCTCTTTCCACGTTTTAGCAACACACAGCAACCGAAAAATTGTTATTCGGTCACCGCCGCGGAATTGAATCCCGGATCTCTTGATATCTAGCCGAGCGTGTTAGCCTTACACCAAAGTGGCCAACAATCCATGGCGCTATGTGTGTTTTTCTGTCAGCTTCTTACACCATAAATCCGTAAGCTGGGCTCATCAACTGAGAAGTCTCCACGTTGCTAAAACGTGGAAAGAGTGATGTCTTTGTTCATTCAATGACGTCACGTATATGGAGGATTCTCAGTTAAATAAAGCAAGTGCTGAAAGGACGAGTAATGTGTTTGATCTGACTGTGAAATTCTATTATTAGTTAACTCAGAAACAAACTTTGTTGCGCCACAATAAAAATGTTCTGAAATAAGAATCAGCATAATGAAAAATATTAGTTTTAAACAAAACTGAATACGGGTGCGAACTAGAGGAGTGTCCGGAAACACGTGCGGTTTTCAAAAACTCTCATCTCTCATACTGCAAGGCACAAATTGTGATCGTAGCGTTCTTGCGCAACTAAGTTTAAACGAAACCATTGAGAAAACTAATCTTTCTTAAGGATTTTAGAACAGTAATTAAGTGCAAATGGAGTCCTTTTATAACTAAACATTGCCAATGCGTTTTATGACACTAAAAATACATTTTACGGGCTCTTAAGGATGGTAATTATAGTACCGCGTAATTACACGTACGTGACTGCATACATCTGAGAATAGCGCCATCAATACACCAGCCAACGTACGACCATTTAACCAGATCGATTACGCTGTTCCCCGAAAGTTTGCCGTTCAAACAAGGCTGCAGGTGTTTCAAGGTCAGACGTAGCAATCAACGAACGGCACGTGTAAGAAGGTTGAACAATCAGCAACTTTCGCCACGACGCGAGGGAAAAAAGCGATTGGATACAACATATTATTCTAACCTCAGCTGTGTTCAGCTGTACACTGCTGTTTATACCTTCTCCGAAGGCAGTCTCTCTTCGGATGGGGAAAATTGAATCAATACATATCGCTTAAATGAATTAAAACAGTAGAATTTAGGAAATGATCGCGGAGTTCATTCGTAGAATAGTTGTACATTCAAATTGAACGTTTAAGTGAGGGTAACTCACGCAAAAAATTACTAAGCTGTGTGAAACCTAACAGGACGGTTTTGTTGCGTGAGCGTATGAGCGCCGGCCGAAGGTGGAGTGGTCTAAGCACTGGCTCCTGACTAGGGGAGTATATAAAAAAACATTTCGGGTAAGGGGAGGCGACGAAAAATGGAAGTACTTGGAATCCACCAGAAGAAAATATGAAAGTATTTTCTTCTAATCTAAGTTGATGAATTTTTATGCAATTAACTGATTTTGATTTTTAGTCGCATTTTAACCAAAAAAAAAAAAAAAATTAAATTAAAAACTTTCGGAGGAACCAAGGCTTATTATTGCCCCTCCCCCCCCCCCCCTTCCTCTCTAAATATGCCCCTGCTTCTGACCATCCGCCCGAGATGGATTTCGGTTCGGATCCCTAGAGGCATGGGTGTTGTGTTTGTCTTACGGCACTGGCTTTCTCCCTTCCGTGGAACCAGGGACACTAAATTAGCGACGGGCGACTGCTTATAGCCCATTGAGTTGCTCACGGTGGTCACTAAACCTTCAATCCACAACAACAACAAAAATACACTATCTATCAACAAGTTTTTGGACACCTGTGATAGCAAGGGAAAACAAAGTTTATTCACTTTCAATAGTTGGTGGAGCCTCCACGAGCGGCGATTACAGCTGCGACCCTCCGGGGCATACTCTCAACCAGGCGTTGTACGACGGCTAGCGGTATTTTCTTCCACTCGGCTTGGAGAAGACAGGTCAGTTCCTTCACCAATTTCGGACGGTGAGGGGCACCCCTGAAGTCGACTCTCAAACTCGTCCAACAGGTGCTCGATAGGGTTAAGGTCCGGGCTCTGCGCAGACCAGTCCATTCGATTAACCCCATTATCACCATACCAAGCCATGGTGGACCTCGCAACATGACAGGTGGCATTGTCATCCTGAAAGTAACATGGGTCCACCCCGTAAAACTGCCACAACGTAGGAAGCGCATAGTCATTCAAAATGGTGCAATAGGTCTCGGCGTTGAGTCTATCAGGAATTGCGACCAAGGGTTCCGTGCCATACCAGGAGAAACACCTCCATAGCACAATTCCACCGCCGCCGAACTTCACAGTTGGCACAATACATTCCGGCAGGAGGCGTTCTCCAGGCAGACGCCAAACCAAGACCTTGCCATTCGAACGGTAGAGGGTGAAACTTGATTCGTCGCTCCAGAGAACCTGTTTTCTCTGTTCAACGGTCCACTGTCGACGTTTTTTGCACCACGTTAGCCGAGCAACGCTATTGGACTTGGTGATCAAAGGCTTGTGGGCAGCAGCACGTCCATGATAACCGAGCAGATGGCTTCCTTACAGATGGTATTTATCGAAAGAACACTCCAGGATGCCTGTTGAAACTCCTCGCGGATGTGGCCCATCGATTTGGTTCGGTTCTTCCGAATTCATCTGGCCAGCACCCGTCGGTCTCTAACTCCCAGTTTTGTGGGTCTGCTGGGTCGGGGCACATTCCGACAGTCACCTCTGATCTTCCACTTGCCAATCACGTAGGCCACTGTCGATTTTGGGTACTTCAACTTGCTGGATATGTCACGTATGGATCGGCCATTTCTGTGATACCCGACGATTACACCTTTCTAGAAATCAGAGAGCTCTGAACTTCGTAGCATCTTGCATGTGATTGGTTGCGTTGGTGTTTCCCACACGATATTTAACGGCGGCGGCCGTGACGTGTATCAGAACCGCAGATATCGTCGATTGCAGGGGTGTCCAATTACTTGTTGGTAGATAGTGAAGTTCTGTGTGCAATTCGTTTTGTTTACATAAGGCTTGCACATTTGTGATAGCATAAATTATTCCTTCTTGGGAGATTATTAACACAAAAGAGTCATTCACGAAGGATTGAGTTTCCACGTTATCACTACGCTCACTGAGTAAATCATTCGTTGTAGGAATCACGTGTTGCACTTTCAAGGCCACAGCGCTCTTTCGAAAACTGCTACAAAGAGCCGAGCTCTTCAACTATCATTCACCATGAAAGATTTGCCACCGAACGATTTGGACACATTATTCTAATGAATGGTATTCACGTATCTATTCCCATTCTCAAAGTTTCACCATTATTTCATAGCTGCCTGCTGACTGATCTACTCGCATAATGGTTGACCCTTTAATATTCTTGACATTACTTTTCATACTGGGAGTTTGTTTCCGTGTTCATGCGGGCGGTTGATAGTTAAACGTACTACGACTTCAGTGTGTGTCGCAGTAATGCCGGATTTATTTATCATTCACAGCGCTGAGAACGAATCATTCCCCATTCAAGATGAAAAGTCATTCGTCCGGAACGATTTGTTCACAAATGGTCCGGTGCGTCACAACTGCGCACACCGACTCACCATTTCGGGGAAAAGCAGCCAGCTCCACCACTACATTTCATGGTGAGAATTTGCTAGAAGAATTTAGATGCTTAAACGCGCCTTTTATATAACAACAACAACAACCACCCCGGATTCTTTTAGACTAAGGGAATGCATAGCACCACACGACTAAGACATCGAGTCAAACTGGAGAGCTCTAGAACGAAAGCTACGCATCTGCTCTTGAGCATCGGAACATTTGGTTTGCAGACTGAATCAAACTCGTATTCAGATAGTTTGCTTATTTTACATATTTAACATTTCAAATATATTTTATTCATTAACCCGTCATTGGTCGGTTAAGCCATTAATTTGCAAGTGACCTTGGAAGCACCACTTCTGTTCTTGCTGACTTTTAGAATTTTCTCAACAATCTATTATCAATTTGATAGGGATTGGCATGTCTTTGACCTGCAAACTGTCTTCTCTTTGCTCCCATGTACTTCGTGTGACCATTTCTCTCATCAAGTGACCCCTGGTGTTTGCGTCACGTGAGAACTTTTCTCATGAACCGACCACTGGCGTTTGTGTTTCGCATTTTTATAGATAACGCGATGATAAGAGCTCGTTGTTCGCCTAATTTGATTTTTAACCATATACACGGTCAAGACCCATTATTGTGACCCCAAACTGATATCCACAGTAACCGCCGTGTTCAGCGCGTACAGCAGTTAGACGAGCTGGGAGTGACTCAAAGAGGTGCTGGAAAGTGTTCACAGGTATGTGGAGACACGCTGACTGCAGTGCATCTGACAAGCTGCTGAAGGGCGCGTGTGTTGGAGGATCCATAGAGCGAACAACACGATCGAGGTGGTCCCACAGATGCTCAATTGGGTGCAAGTTTGGTGAATTATGGGGCCAGGGAAAGAACTTTGAAGTCTTCATCGTGTTCTTCCAACCACTCTCGGACATTTCAAGCTGTGGGACACGTCGCATTGTCGTGCTGGAAGATCCCATCCGTCCCAGGGAAGACAATCAGCACTTATGGGTTTATGTGGTCTGCAAATATGGATTCATAACGAATTCGGTCCAAAGTGCCTTCCACAGGTATGGATGGACCCAGGGAATACCACGAAAACATTTCCCAGACCATAAACTTGTCCCCACCAGCTTGTGTTCTTCCAGCAGTGGTTGAAGAGTGTTTGTTCTTCGATGATTCTCGCATTACACGCCAACGTCCATCCGTTCGATAAAGCAGAAAACGTGACTCACCGGAGAAGGCAATTCTTTGCCCATCAGCGGAGGTCTGGCAAATAAATGCCTTCTCTGATGAGTCATGTTTTCGCTGTCGTGCAAATGTATCAGCTGCCGTGCAAATGTGGAAGCTGCCATGCAAATGTAAGCCTTTTCTAATGTATCAGCTGCCGTGCAAATGTAAGCCTTTTCAAATGTATCAGTTGCCGTGCAAATGTAAGCCTTTTCTGCCGATGCACTTTCGTTAGCATAGGTACAGTCCTTTTGTATCGTAGCCCCATACGCAGCAGGATTCGCGAATTGTTAGATTCGCGAATTGTTAGACACACTTCTGGTAGCCTCCTGGTTCATTCGGCCAGTGAGTTGCTATACTGTAGCGTGTCGATCGGCCCTCACGCACCTTCGCAGCCGAGGTTCAGGTCTCACATCAATGGCATGCGGTTTTCACTCCGCAGTTTTCACTTCGCTTATTCGCAATGGTGCCATTTCTCCAATCACGATACACTTTGACCACAGCAGCACGAGAACAGTTTACAAACTGCGCTGTTTCAGAAATAATGCCACCTTGGCCCAAAAACCGATAATCATCCCTTATTGCAAATCTGATAAATCGCTCCTTTTATCCATGACAGCAACGAGGGATATGTCTTCAGACATGATCATGATCATATGTAGTGGATTATAGGAAGGAAGTGTCTGACCCCAGGTCTTAAACAACTCTTAGAAATAGCAAGCTAGGAGATTCGGGTTAGAGTGTCCGATAGGAAAATGACACGGAAGCGAAGTAGAAAGGGGAGGAAGATGCCCTTATTTATTACCGGGGGCCAGTACCCGGTGTCCGACGGCTTAACGTGCCCATCCGACGCACGGCGGATATTTAGTAGATCGAGCGTTCGTACCTGCCTGGGATCGAACCTGAGGTCCTTTCCGTGGCAGTCACGAACGTTGCCCACTAGGCTACCCGCGGCATGTCTTCAGACTTCATACAGCACACTTTATATACCTTTCAAGCAGGGCCGGCTAGAGTCTACGGGCCTGAGCCCGCCATGCCGCCGCTTCCGAAAGGAGTGGGAACGCCAAATATCACAGCGGTATTTTCACCGCTATAAGCTTGTTTCAGGTCGTCGGTTAGTGAAAATATTCACCCATTCTTACGACTTATTTTACAAATAACGGGATACAGTCGATGTATTTTCCTTACCTACCACAATTTGAATATGTCAGCTTAAACAAAGGGAGTAATTTTTACAGCGTTATATAGGCGCGAATGTTGACCTAATTCGTGTACACACACCAAAAAAAAAAAAAAAAAAAACGAATCTGGAAAATATAACTAAACAAATGAAATGACGTACATAATCGTACCTTCCTTTGTTATTTTTTTAATCAAAAACATAACAACAGCCCCAGAAATTGATTTTCAGAACGCAATTTTAATATCAGGAATGAAGATAACAGAAAGTCATTTGACTTTTTATTCCGTTTTTTTCGACTGTTTCAGTTTTACTTCAGTGATGATAGATACGGTAATCAACATTAATTTAAGAAATAGAAAAAACAACAATCAATATTATACTAATCGCTTTTGTGAACGAAAGGAAAAATTGCTAGAGTATTTATTTTAAGAAGGCTTTCCCAAGGTACATTTACTTTACACATACAGGATATATATTTATTATAATGATCAAATAAGTTTTCTCTCCCCCTCCTTCTCTTTTTATATTCTGCACTAATATTCTTCTTTTTTTGTCAGAAATTGTTCTCAGTGAGATACATCAAATGCATTGTTAACTATTTACATATTAAGCATTTAGAAATACTTCATTTAGGGTACGACCACAATAAGAATGCGGGAAAATTTGGAATTCAACATTTTGGCCAATTCTTTGTCGTGACACAAACTGATTTACTAATTTAATTTTCCTGCACCGGTCTTTATATTTTGAAACACTTACTAAATGTTTGAACTTCAAAGAATTTCTTTCTAGAAGCCTCAAAACAAAACCACACAAAATGTATTTGAATAAATACACAGCCATTCCGAAGAAATATTCACACATCACCTGGATTTTCCTCGTCACCTTTACATAGGGCATGTGGGGAAACTGCTCCATTCTTATACTTATCCACTTAATAAAAGTCATGTGAAGTGTCACTGATGCACAAAAAATACGCACATCCATATAAATATATGTTAAGTAGATATGGCAAATATATATGGAACTATGTTTAAAACTGGACGTCATGTTACACATTCTTTTTAAGCACAATTTCCCAGGATTCTCAAAAGATATAGGTTTTCCGTCACCTTCTCAGATGACATCGGGGAAAATTATTTCATTCTTATGATAACCCACTTAAAAAAAATCATGTGGAGTGTCACTGATACCTAAAACATACCTACATCCATATGAAGGTCTGTTAAGCGGATACAAAAATATTTATACACATCCATATAAAAGTACATTAAGTGTTTATGACAAAAGTGTATTATTAAATTTGAAACTGGGTGTTATGTTATTCGAATACAATATCCCTTTATGCACATTTGAGAAACACTGACAACTAAAATTCCACTGTCACTACTGAAATCAAAGCGAGCGCTCTACTCTCGTCTGGGATCTCTCGCAGTCCCTCGCCCTGCTCGTACAGACACCTCTAATGACGTCACAACGTCATTAGAGGAGTCTGGGCAGGGAAGAAATCTAGCTTGGCCCTGCTTCAAGCCACCTCACGACACGTGCCTTCTTTTATTGGCTACGCGCTGTTGACGTCAAAAGTAGGAGGTGGTCAAATAATATGATTCGACTGTGTATATTAACTATATTTCTTTCAAAAAATAATTCTGAAGTGTTATTGTTTAGTAGACGGCATAAAACAGCGAAGCAAGATAGCGTGAGAAACTCACACTCGCGACTGCTGGCGTTGTTCAACATGTAGCGACCAACGTTGAGTTAAAAAAGCTTCAAATCGCTTTGGTCTAATTTTTTTTTTTTTCACGCTTTCCAACCGTAGGTTGAAGTGTATATGCTCCAGCTTTGTCCGTCCGTCCGTCTGTCTGTCCGTCTGTCCGCACGATAACTCGCGTAAAAATCGGTCGATTTCAATGAAATTTTAGTATGTGGCAGAGGACCACCTGGGGATAAGCCCCATTGAAAATGGGTGATATAGTGTCAAAGGTCAGGACACAGGAGCCGCTCGACTGCCCTTATGCGTCATAACTTGCGCAAACATGGTTCGATTTCGACTAAATTTCATTATGTGGTAGGGGACTTCCTGGGGACCAACCCTATTGAAAATGGGCAAAATAGAGTCAAAGGTCATGGCATAGAAGCGGGATCCATTCCATTGCCCTTATGCGTCATAACTTCACTAAAAAGGCTTGTATTGGGACATAACTTAAGTACGTTGTTCCGGAAGTATACTTAACTGGTTTTGTTGAATATCATCGAAATAGGATCGTAGGTCAAGAAACAGGGGCGCGATTTTTTCCACAGCCATTATCCTCACAGCTTGACTAAAAATGCTTCTATTGCGAAAAAACTTTAGTATGTTGTTCCGGAGGTATACTGAACCGTTTCTGTTTAATATCATCGAAATAGGGTCAAAGCTCAGGGCACAGGAGCTAGATTTATTCTACAGCCATTATCCTCATAACTTGACTACAAATGCTTTTATTGCGACAAAACTTTAGTATGTTGTTCCGGAGGAACACTGGATCAGTTCTGTTTAATATAATCGAAATGGGGTCAAAGGTCAGGGCACAGGAGCGAGTTTAATTCCACAGCCATTATCCTCATAACTTGAGCAATGATTTCTGGTATGTTGGAAAGCGTATCGTAATCAATGCATTGCATGATTTTACTAACTGGTTGTCCTTCTTTAGCGGCAGGGGTAGTAATAGTTATGTAACCTTTTGTCAGCTATGCCCTGACCTGTGTGCGGAACAACTGTGAATAATGACTGGAACGTATAATTATTACTAAAAATAAAATTATGGGTAAACTGCATAGGTTAATTACTTATTCTTGTGTTCGTTTTGGGTCGGCAAGAAGAGAGGAATAAACGGTCTAACGGTCAAAAACTAATAAACAGGAAAAAGTCCGTTCTATTATTATTGTGCATTTTCTTCGAATACGTATCTTTTAAGCAGTATTGAAGTAACGTTTCTATAAAAAATACATCGTAAACGAAACTAGCTTTGTCACGTTATGGTATGTGTGCGCATACATATAAAACAAAGAGGGCTGATACACGGAACTGAGCGATGCGTTGAGATACGGAAGTCCAGCCAAAAAATATTTTTCATGCCTTGGACAAACGAAGCAGTCGGTTTTCCACAAAGGTACCTAGTCTTCCAATGCACGTTTGTTCAAGAAACGAAAACCTAGATTCCGTCAGAGTAAACTTTAGATTGCGTACGCATTCATTTAACCTCCCAGGTGGCAGGAGGTTTGGAAGAAGCAATGCGAAATTTTGTCACAAATACAACAGGAGACTCCCCTAAAAGCGTCCTGTTTTTATGTAGTACTCGTCGTCGTCAACATACGCATATATGCGTTCTCGCCACTATGAGCCTGAACATTTTTTCGGCGCAATATTGCGTTCCCGCGGCTTTTGAACAGTTTTTCGACGAACGTATTATTGCGTTGTCGCCGTTTTAGACGCAGACATTTTCGGACGTATATATGCGTGCTTGCCACGCTGAGGGTTAAGCAAACGCTTGCTTAACCTTGCAATCGCAACCGAAGTGCCCCCCACCCTCACCTTGGAATATCTGTATAGAAAGAACACCAGCTCAAGTGAAAAACACAAGTACCGAAGATCTGGAAGTTAAGGAAGAGCAATGCAAATCGCAGTTTATAGCTAAAGAAAATGTGATGACTGCCAGTGCCGTAAGACAAACCCAGCATCCATGCCACACCGGGATACGAACTCGGAGCGATCTCAGACGAATGATCAGAAACCATCGCTTAGACCACTGGGCCACCGCGGCGGCCCAGCTTAGCTTGCAAACACAATTCAAGGTTTTGTACGTGCTGTCATGATGTGGGAGCGTTTTGTTGGTACGAAACGCATCCCCTGTTAGAGGTGGAAGGTCAGGAGTCCTCCCAGGATTATTGTGGTGATGTGGAGTGATATAACAAATAAATAGATGAAAAAAAAAACTGCCTGTAGTGAAAGAAAAATCAGTGGTATTGCTGGATGAAAAAAAAACAACAGGAAAAGATAAAAGGTTGAAAATTCTGAACTCTCGTAATAGGACGTCATTATATCGAGAAGAACGAAGGGAGGAAGAAACAGCCGCCATTTATGTGATAAGGTCACAAGAGTGACATTAAGGTTGCAACTTTTTAGGAATTTTGGAGAGTGGAATTCGCATAGACCAGGTCAGCTGCAACATGGGGATGTTAGAGTACGCCATGGGAAGCCGACAGGACTCTTGAGAGCTGGATGCCTCAGGACTCGGGAGTCAAAATGCAAGCCTATGATTGGCTGTGCGCTGTCCAGGGTCATGGAAGAAAGTTGAGTGAGGCAGGAGAAGAGTTTTGGGCGGGACTTCTCGTTCTGCTAACAAGAGGAGCGGATGGTAGGTCATCTCTCAGGGTGAAGTTTGAGAGCTAAAACGTCTGAGCGCACAGCTGCGGTTGGGTCTCCAGGATACTTTAATACTAGCCGAGGTCACTGGTCGATTTTTGTAAAAACAAAATATAAAATAAGTAGATAGTGTGTACCTCCAGTAGAAAACTCCCAGTGTTTTCAGTAGCTGATATGTTGTATATGGTAGCCTGAGTGGTTCTGATCAAGAACTGTGCTATGACTCAGATGACTGACAAGTTTGTAATATCAGCTTGACTGATATAACTGACTGTGAACATTATGTACTCACTGCTGTGTGTCTGACCTAGATTTTTGGAATTGTACGGTGCGGGTTAAATATCTAAGTAATCTGAACTCAGTTTGATGATATTCTCCACCAACTCCGTACATGGTGCCTCAACTGTACCGGAATGTATACATATTAAAAAAAAGATTCTTGTCTGTGAAGATGCCAGCTCTGTGTTATCAATGCTTCATCCTTCGCTACTTCGCTGCCGTGAGTTATGATGTGTGAAATAAGTCGTCCAGGTTTCACAAATTCTGGACTGGTGGCAGCGATTAGCTCTGGTAAAAATACTCTCAATACCAGTTAAAAAATTCTACCGGAGTGCATATAGTGTATAAATGTACGTGGATGGCTCAGAGGAACAAAAAAGGTATTAATCAAATGGCGGCTATAACATAACAAGAAGCAAAAACTTAACAAGTGGCTGCAAAAATAAAAGAAATAACCTAACAATTGTTGATGATCAAATCCATCCTGCTATGTTTACTTTTTATCCAGTAGGTGACGGATGTTTTATGGACGATAATGCTACTGTCCATAGGGAAAGATAGTTTCAGAAGTAGTTTAGGGTTCATGACAGCGGCTTCCACCATCATTCATGGCCACCACAAAGCCCCGATCTGATGATGTGTGTGTATAAATCCCTGGTCGAAAGTTATCCACGATGAAGATATTAGGAAGATGTGAATCCGTTTATTTACGCTTTCCAACCGTAGATTGAAGAAGCTTAAATGCTCCAGCTTTGTCCGTCTGCACGATAATTCACGTAAAAATGTTTAGATTTCAATGAAATTTTAGTATGTGGTAGACGATCACCTGGGGACGAACTCTATTGAAAATAGACGAAATGGAGTCAAAGGTCACGACATAGGAGCGGGATCCATTCCATTGCCCTTATGCGTCATAACTTGCGTAAAAATGGTTCGGTTTCGATGAAATTTTAGTACGTGGTATCGGACCATCTGGTAACGAACCCTATTTAAAATGGTAGAAATAGGGTCAAAGGTCAGGACATAGGAGCGGGATCCATTCCATCGCCCTTATGCTTCATAATTTACGTAAAAATACTTCTATTACGACAACACTTTAGTATGTCGTTCCGGAGGTATACTGAACCGGTTCTGTTGAATATAATCGAAATGGAGTCAAAGGTCAGGACACGGGAACCAGATTTATTACACAGCCATTATCCTCATAACTTGACTGAAACTGTTTCTATTCCGACAAAACCTTAGTATATTGTTCCGGAGGTATACTGAACCAATTCTGTTTAATATCATTGAAATGGGGTCAACACAGGAGCGAGATTTATTCCACAGCTATTATCCTCATAACTTGGATAATAACTTGAGTAATGATTTCTGGTATGTTGGAAAGCGTATCATAATCAATGCATTGCATTATTTTTCTAACTTGTTGGTGTAAATACGACATAGATGTTAAGTCACATCATAATCGAAAGCTTGAAAATTTCCTCGTCCTGGAGGGGAAAACGAACCCGCGTGTGCCTGATTGCGCCCGATGATGCTAACCACTACACCAACCAGAACAAACAAGTTTCAAGTTTCCGATTAATATGGTGTAATCCCGTATTTCATTCATTGATGAAGAGCTTAGTTTACTTACTGATTAAGCAATTTCCTTTACCAGGCTGTCTCTTTATTCGAATTTGTTTTAAAACGAGGACATAAATGCACTTTCGATTCATCAATAGACGGCATTTGCACCGGAAGATGTCTAATCCAGTACATAGACCCGAATACATACCTTGCGCTTCTTTCTCCTTCCAAGCATCGCAGAAAACGCCGCACTGCTAAAGGATGAGCGAGTCATCTTGTTAAGTATTGCTGATGTTTACGTACTAAAAACACAGTAATGACTACTCTGTGGTAATGACAGCACACTCCGGCATTGGGCTAACCAAAAGGCAAATACTAACGCATGATTAATTTTATTGTTGTTATTTTTCGGTTGAACGACCATCATGAGCAACTACCAAGGCTTTACAAGGGCATCCTCTCCCTAAATTAGGGAATACTTGGAAATATCTGCTGTTTACACTGTAAACAAGACAGACGACACCGAATATTCGGGTGTAATGAGCAAGTCTTCTGAATCCGTTCTGACGAAAATAAAATTTGTCAAAGCTATTCAAAGTCAATGGAACCGGTATGGAAAACAATAGTATCTGACGGAAGAAAAAAGTTTTTCAATGGGGTTTTTAATCCCGCAGATATTGTTGTAAACGTAATCGTGAGCTTACGCCCTCTGGTTGCAGACTTGTGCGTTAAGAAAAACATGAATCTATATGAGAAACATTTCGCAGCGAATACATTCTCCAACAAAAAAAAACTAAAAAACTTTCAAATCGAACTCTTCGAAGCAGAGATATGGACTGGACAATATAAGATATGCATCTACGCCCCTGGCGGGAAAAACATTCATTTTGTTAGAGAGAAAATTTTCTCAAAAGGTTTTTCGATATGAGCGTCATCGGTCCAAGATAAAAAAAAAAAAGTTTTAGTCGAGTTTTTAGGAGCTCAGATTTTGTTGCAAATACATCAGAAGAAGAAATTGACACTTATGCCCCCTAGAGACCAAACCATTCTTCACCAAATATCAGAAATTGTATGAAAAACATTTTACATTAGGAGCTGTATGCGGTACAGGAAGAATTTTCAAATCGGAGTTTTAGAAGCAGAAATAACGCAGAAAACGCAATTTACCCTTGCGCTCACTAGCGGAAAGTCTATGATTTACATGAAAATTTTGAATTTATATGAAAAAAATTTCGCATTGGAAACACTATCCAACGAAGAAAGAATTTTCTAAATCGGACTGTTAGAAGTAGAGATAGTGACAAAGATAAGATATATATCTACGCCCCCTGGCGTAGAAACCATGCATGATTTTAAGAAAAAAAATATTCCTAAAAGGTGTGTCGACGTGAGTAGTATCGGTCCACAAACGAATTTTTTCAATCGAGATTTTAGAAGCTCAGATTTTGCTAGAAATACATCAGAAGCGTAAATTAAGACTTACGCCCGCTGGCGGCCAAACCAATTTTTAACAAACTTAGAAATTATGTGCAAAGGATTTCTCATCAGAAGCTGTATCCGGTGCAGAAAGAAATTTACATATCGGAGTTTTAGAAGCAGAGATATCGGGATAAACGCAATTTATATTTACGCCCATAGCGGAAAGTCTATGAATTACTTGAAAATTTTGAAATTATATGAAAAACATGTCACACCTGAAATTCTATCCAATAAAAAAAGATGTTTTTCAAATCGGACCAGTACAAGGAATGATATTGACAAAATTAAAATATATATCTACGCTTCCTGGCGGAGAAATCATGCAATATTTTAAGGAGAATATACTCTGGAAAGGTTTATCGACGTTAGTAGCATCGGTCAAGGGAACAATTTTTTTCAATCAAGATTATGGAAGCTCAGATTTTATGTCAAATTCATCAGAAGCAAAAATTAAAATTTATGTCCCCTGGTACCCAAAGTATTCTTTACCAAAAATTAGAAATATATGCAAAAGATTTTCCATTAGGAGCTTTATCGACTAAAGAAAATATTTTTCAAATCGGAGTTACAGACGCAGAGATATCGGGGAAAACGTAATTTACTTTACGACCCCCCTAGCGGAAAATCTATGCGTAACTTGTTTGTAAACGTGACTATACCTAAAATACTCTTTTACATAAATAGAATCGAAAGATAAGATATTTTTTGAAATCGGATGTTTAGAAGCAAATATATAGAATAAAATGTATTTTGAATTCGACATCACTTGCATTTACGCCTTCTAGAGGAGAAATCGTGCATCGTAAAAAAAAAAACAATTCAATGAATTCATATTTCAAGATTTCCGATGCAAAAATAATTTTTCAAATCAGACTAAGAGTTGCAAAGGTATGGTGTCGACCGGCGGAAGGACGAACGAACAAACCGATAACATAAGCACGATATTTTTTTACAAAAGACGTGCTAAATGGCGTGAATTCACGGAAATGTTCTGAAAATAACATGCAACAGAATTCTCGGTATATGTATCCGTGTTTTTCAGAAAATTCCGTTTTTAAAAGTGCCAGTTTATTTGAACTTCCGTATTTTCACAGATTTTTCGTAGTCAGAAATTCCGTTTATTTCAGAAAAATCCATTTCAGATTTTTTTCCGTATTTTAACTGAAATTCCGCAAAACCAATGACCCTACATTTTTCAGCCCTCTTTCCCCAGATAATCTTTCCGCTCCAGACAAGATTGAACACACGGAGCTTATGCTGGTTGAACAAGTGACATGCGCCTTCAACAACTGGGCCACAGATACTCGAAAATTACGCGACAATGAAATTTTTTTTTTGGGTCATTAATACAAGTGATTTAGTCATTTTATTTTCTGTTGTAGCTTATCATTTTTCTAAATAAGATTGTAATATTTTTTTTTTCTGCAGGATGACGTTTCAGAAATTAAGCATTTTTCATCCTGATTTTTCGAAGCAAATAAATGCTTTGCAACTTTATTTTTTTTTAATTGACAGTGACTTTCAGTAACATTTAAAAGATGTGAAATGTAATGTTTTATGTATTATTTCACACAAAAAAATAAATTTGTAAATATAAAATTTACTTTTAATAGCTATAATAGCTTTTGTCTTAAGTTGTCCATAGACTGATACATGGACATCGTACAACCATCTGTATAATAATTTAAGTACCCGGTTTCTTACAGTAACACAATATATAATAAATAGCTGGTGCACAAAATAGGGGAGAGGAGAAGAAATATCCTGTGCCACAATAAATAAAATTCATGCGATAGGCGATCCACAATATCCAATCTCGCTACAAACTCCAAAATCAGATTATTCGACAGACTATTGAAATTTAAAAGTTAATCAAACCTCAAGTATTCTCATCGACCGCTGCTATTACCGGTAATTTCTCTTCATACGGATACGGAAAAAGGGAGAACGAAATTTTTCCGTTAATATACAAAAGGAATAGCGCAAAGGTTTCTGAAAATTCAGAAGTTTTCTTCAACACATCTCTAAAACGGTAACTTACCGTCAATATATTGGGTTAGTGTGAACGAGCAGTAGAGACAGACCCCTAACCACAGCAGAATGTAACCACCCACGCGTGCTGCGGGTATTACATCACAGAGTTCCTATCAATAGCTAGCACGTGTGTGAATGGGCCGCGGATAACCTAGTGGTCAACGTTCGTGACTGCCCCGGAGAAACCTCAGATTCGATCCCATGCAGGTACGAACGTTCGAACCACTAAATATCCGCCGTGCGTCGGGTGGACACTTTAAGCCGCCGTCGTGCCCCTGGTATTGGACACCCCAGTGTAATAAATAAGGGCGTCGTCCTTCCACTTTCTACTTCGCTTCCCTTTTACTTTCTTATAGCGCACACTAACCCAAATCTCCTAGCTTCCTATTTCTAAGGGTTTTTTAAGACCTGGGGGTCAGACAATCCTTTCTTAATAGGAAACCAGCAAATGCCGGATTTGAGAATTATCTTCCAGTGTGAATTTAAATTGGGCCACTCTGCAGGAATTGCGCTCGAAACGTTAACCAAGCGTTTCGGGACAGTCAACGAACGAACCATTCGACGATAGTTTGGGAAGTTTCGAAGCGGAGATACGGACTTGCAAAACAAAGCAGGTAATCACCGACCTGTTGCTGTTTCTGACTATGTTCCGTTACGTGTGATTGAAGCGGACCCCCGAAAGATGTCTTACGAGATAGCGGCAGAGGTAGGTGTGCACTACATTACAGTTTTTTCGGCGTCTGGCTCCGCTGTGTAAGGCCATAAAGCTGGACATGTCGCTGCCGCATGAGTTGACAACTGCCAACAAGACCAGGCGCTTGGAAGTTTGCATGTTACTGCTTGCCAGGAATAAACAGGAACTTATACTGCATCGAATCGTCACCTGTGACGAGATGTGGGTCCTTTATGATAATCGGAAATGACCTTCAAAATGGTTAAACACAGCCTGCTGAACGGCATCCTAAGCCATCCCTACACACCAAGAAGAATATGCTCCTTGTCCGGTGGTTCCCAGCCGAGATAATTCATCGGAGGTTCTTGGCAACAGGCCAAACCATCACAGAACGTTGTTGTGCTGCATTACACCAGATGCACAGGAAATTACTGTAGAAAAAACCGGATTTGGTCAACAGACATGGTGTTCTTCTGCTCCAAGACAACGCCCGCCCTGATGTCACACGACGAACGATGCTGACACTTAGTGCTTTGCGCTATGAAACACTGCCTCGTCCTGCATATGCCCCGGACTTGTCTCCGATAGGCTATCATCTGTTTCGTTTCCTGGATCACTTCCTGTCCGGTAAACAGTTCAAGACAGGCAACGACGTTGAACCAGCAATTGATGACTTTTTCGGGTCCCAGCCACAAGACGTTTTTCGTACCTGGATCATGGCCTTTCTTTTTTTTTTTTTTTTTTGGTTGGAGGTTTAACGACCACCGTGAGCAACTCAATGGGCTATAAGCAGTCGCCCGTCCCTAATTTAGGGTCACTGGTTCCAGGGAGGGAGAGAGCCAGTGCCGTAAGGCAAACACAACATCCATGCCTGATCGGGATTCGAACCCGTACCCCTTACGGACGAATGATCAGAGGCCAACGCCTTAGACCACTGCGCCACCGGGGCGGCATCATGGCCTTTCCTGACAGATGGCAACTATGAGTCGATGCCGAGGTGGATTATTTTGCCTAGGTAAGTTGTCCTACTTTTCCGTTCTCGCCGTCCACGTATACTGGTCCTTTGCCGGACATCTCATTCGCCCTAACCCAATAAAAATAAACTACGGGAAATATTTCTGAAAATTCAGAATTTTCCCGTGGTACGAAAATCCGTGAAATTCTGTTTTCTTTCCGTCATTTCACGGAAAAGGAAGTATCAGAAATATGCTTCGTTAATTCACGTAAGAAATGACGGAAAGTGGCTGAGAACTTCACAATTTTTCTTACAGTGTACGATAATGAAAATCGAACTCTTGTATTATCTTGTATCAATCTGGGGATTAATTGTGCTTCTCAATTTATGTATTTGATACTTCCTAATGTTGTATCATACGAGTACATTTTTTAGTATGAAAATACACTAGACATCAACTGGATATTAACTGTTGGCTGTCTGCAAGTTGATATTTTGTGTTGTTCAGTATTTACGGGAAAGACCGTAAAGGCAAAGCACTGCAGAAGCGATCTGTTATAATGAAACGAAAGATGCATTGTGGCGGCTACTGGTAGAAAATGAAAGTGACTAACCAAACAGAAAAGGACTAACTGAAACTAGCTTTTCGCATGCGGCACAAAATCAAAGTTGTTGAATCGCTTTTGTCATCCTGCAACTGCTTAGAGAAGAAAATTTACACAATGTCGTGACATAGTATTGTGAACACCAGCTAATATCCAGAGTAACCGCTGCGTGCAAAGCGAACAGCAACTAGACGGGCTGGGAGTGATTAAGTAAGGTGCTGGAAGGTGTTCACAGGTATGTGGAGCGATTCTGACTACAGTGCATCTGACAGCTGCTGGAGGGGGCATGGTGGAGGATCCATAGAGCGAACAACACGATGGAGGTGGTTCCACAGATGCTCAATTGGGTTTAAGTCTGCGGAATTAGGGGATCAGGGAAGTACTTTGAAATCTTCATCGTGCACTTCCAACCTCTCTCGCACATTTCTAGCTATGTGACACGTCACATTGTCGCGCTGGAAGATCCTATCCGCCCTAGGGAAGACAATCAGCATGTGCGGGTGTACGTGGTCTGCAAAGATGGATTTATAACGAATTGGGTCCATAGTGCTTTCAACAGGTATAAGTGGACACAGTGAATGCCACAAAAACATTCCTCAGACCATAACGATGGCCTCACCAGCTTATGTTCCTCGAGCAGTGGTTGAGGAGTGTTTGTTCTTTGATGATGTCTCGCATCACACACCAACGTCCATCCGTTCGATAAAGCAGAAAACGTGACTCATCGGAGAAGGCAACCTTTTGCCAATCAGCGGAGGTCCAATAACGATACAGTCGTAGACATGTAAGCCTTTTAGCGGACACCCCTTCGTTAGCTTAGGTCAGTGACCATCTGTCTGCATCGGAGCCCCATACGCAGCAGGGTTCGCTGAATCGTCGTTTTAGACGCACTTCCGGTAGCCCTTGGTTCATTCGGCCAGTGAGTTGCTGCACTGTAACGTGTCAATCGGCGCTCACGCACCTTCGCAGCCGACGTTCACGCCTCACATCAATGGCTCGTGGTGATCTGCAGTTTTCACGTCGCTTATTCGCAATGGTGCCATTTCTTCAATCACGATACACTTTGACCGCAGCAACACGCGAACAGTTGGTAAACTGTGCGGTTTCAGAAACACTGCAACCCTTAGCCCTTTTTGTAAAACTGAGAAATCGCTCCTTTTATCCATGACAGCAAAGAGTGATATGTTTTCAGATTGCCTACAGCACACTTTATATACCCTCCAAGGCAGATCACGACACGTGCCTCCTTTCATTGGCTACGCGCTGTTGACGTCAAAAATAGGAGGTGGTCACAATACTGTGACTCTACTGTGTATTACTTTAGTGTGTATTGCTTCCAGTAAGTAAGCCGAGCCAACCTTCAAAAGGAATTACTGTTGATAGCGTTTAACATATATTTTGCTAAGTAATCTGTTCTGTTTGGGTCAAGAGAGATGGGTGACACCTTTTTATATTTGTTTATGTCTAAATTATTAAGCAAATTTTTTCTACTTTTTTTGGTTTTCGTTTTGTTAGGATTTCTCCAGTTATTTTTAGCACATCTTTTGAAAAAAGATCGTGCTTATGTTATCGGGCTGTCCGTCCGTCCGTCCGCCGGTGGTCACCCTATCTCTGCAACTATTAGTCGGATTTTCAAAGTTCTTTTTGCATTCGGAAAGTTGAAATGCACGAATGATTATGCTTCATCTCGTTTATTTATACGATACACAATTTCGCCGCTAGAGAGCGTAAATACAGTTAATGTCGAATTCAAAATACATTTTATTCCATTTATCTGCTTCTAACCAACCGATTGAAAAAATAAAATATTTTACCTTTCGATTCCATTTTTATCAAAATCCATTTTAGATATAGTCAGTTTCCCAAGTTACTCATAGATTTTCCGCTAGGGGGCTCAAAGGTAAATTGTGTCATTCCCGATATAACTGCTTCTAAAACTCGGATTTCAAAAATTCTTTCTGCAGCTGATGCAGCTCCAGATGGAAAATCGTTTAGTAATAATTTATGATTTTGTGGCAAGAATCGTTTGGCTACCAGGGGGCCTAACTGTTAATTTTTGCTTCTGATGCATTTGCAGCAAAATCTGCTCTTCTAAAATCTCGATTGGAAAAACTCTCGTGGACCAATACTATTCCCGTCCATAAATCTTTTCGAAATATTTTCTTCTTAAAATAATGCATAGTTTCTCCACCAGGGGGAGTGGTTATATATCTTATTTTTGTCAATATCTTTACTTCTAAAGGTCCGATTTAACAAATTTTTTCTTTGTTTGATAGCGTTTCCGGTGCGAAATGTTTTTCATGTGATTTCAAAATTTTAAAGTAATTGATAGACTTTCCAGTAAGGAGCTCAAGGTAAATTGCGTTAACCCTTATATCTCCTCTTCTAAAACTCCCATTTGAAAAATTCTTCATGCACCGGATACAGCTGCTGAGGGGAAATGCTTTTAATATAATTTCTAATATTTGGTGAAGAATGGTTTGGCCACCAGTGGGCCTAAGCGTCAATTTCTGCTTCTGGTGCATTTGCAGCAAAATCTGAGCTTCTAAAATCTCGATTGAAAAAATATTTTCTCGGACCGATACCGCTCACATCGAAAAACCTTTCGAGAATACTTTCTTCTTAAAATAATGCATGTTTTCTCCGCCAGGTGGAGTAGGCAGATACCTTATTTTTTGTCCATAGCTCTACTTTTAGAAGTCCGATTTTAATTTTTTTTCATGGTTGGAGAGCGTTTCCGCTGAGAAATGTTTCTCATATGATTTCAAACTTTTCTTAACGCGCGAGTCTGGCACTTGAGGGTATAAGTTCACGTTTCCATTTACAGCATTATCTTCGGGACTTAAACCCTAAGTCCCAAAATTCGTTTTCCGTCAGATACTACTAATGAAGCAAACTGTGTGCAGTTTTTCCTCCCGAAATAATGCGCAATTTCGCCGCTAGGGAGCGCAAAAGCTTAATCTGTTTTTCTCAATATCTCTGCTTCTACATGTCCGATTTAAAAAAATAATTTCAACACTGGATGCCGGTTACCTTATAGAACATTTTGGGTTAGTATTTGAGGAATTTTGGGGTTCACATTTTTTTCTGTCGGTAGGTGATGTAAATATTTCCCGGTAGGTGGGTAAAGGTCGAAACTTTTTATTTTCGCTACCTTGCTTCAGGGAGATGTACATGAAAAGTTATTTTTCCTTAGCGTAGCTTTTTCCATGAAAAATATATTTTGCCTATTTCAACTTTCCATTGTGCCAAATTCTTCCTCTAGCATAGATAAACTTATATCATGTTTTCTTTACTATATCTGTTCTTTTAACTGTTCGATTTGAAAATCTCTTTGTCTGTGATACATTCCTTTTGCTATGAGAAACTTTTTATGCTCTATTTTTTAATTTTCGTAACATGCTTTTTAGCCGCTGGTGGAACTAAGCAGATGTTTCTTTTTGTGGATGTTTTATGGATTGTAAAAACTGGTTGATCGTTTTTCTAACCGGTTCAATTGAGTTTGAATAATTTTGATAAATTTAATTCGCGTCAGACAGATTCGAAAGACGTGCTGATTACAACCGAAAATTCGGTGTCGTATTTCTTGTTTATTGTAGAGGCTTTCTACTTTCCATCACTAAGTTTCCCTTTTCTAGTGTTGAGAGTCTTGTGCTAACGCATTTTTGTGCCCACGATATTAAACTTCATTTTTTTTTACGCTTTGCAACCGTAGGCTGAATATACTTCAGCTTTGTCCGTCTGTCCTTCCACACGATAACTCGCGTAAATATGGTTCGATTTCGATGAAAATTTAGTATGTGGAAGGGGACCACTTGGGGACGAATCCTATTGAAAATCGCCGAAATGGAATCAAAGGTCAGGACATAAGAGCGGGATCCATTCCATTGACTTATGCATCGTAACGTGCGTAAAAATGTTTCGATTCAGATTAAATTTTAGTATATGGTAGGGGACCAACTGGGGACGAACCCTGTTGAAAATAGACGAAATGGGGTCAAAGGTCAGCACATAGGAGCGGAATCCATTCAATTGCCCTTATGCGTCATAACTTATGTAAAAATGATATGTAAAACTGCTGCGATTGCGACAAAACTTCAGTATGTTGTTCCGGAGGTATACTGAACTATATTTTATTATATTCCAAATGGGGCAAAGGTCAGGGCAGAGGAGCGAGATTTATTCCACAGCCGTTATCCTCATAACTTGAGTAATAACTTGCGTAAAGATTTTTGGTATGTTGGAAAGCGTATCATAATCAATGCATTGCATGATTTTACTAACCTGTTTAGATTTCAAGGTGTGTTTTACGATTTCTTAGAAGGTAGTGATAGAGTTTTTTACCTTTCTCTATTTAATTTAAAGTCCGTTTGATAAGGATAAGGATTTTAATCCGCTATGTGACCTCTCAACCAACTGTCAGTCCAATAACACGAAGCACCTTTTCAGATATTTTCTAAAATGCAAATGGGATTTTCTACCGCTCACTAATTTATATTTTCCGGCAGAGCTTCACGTTACAATCTGATGTGCAGGTGTTTTCTAAAGAGAGATAATTTAATATTTTTAACAACGGAAATTCAGAGTGAAAGAGAAGGAGAGTGCGAAAGATTCTGCTTCATTATGGAACACAAATTAACTAGGAGGAAGATTAGAGTTTCCTTACTCAGTTCGGATTAACTTTCAGCTATATTTTAATTGGTTTTTAAAAGAAAACCGGTCCTGTGAATTGAACTTCTAATGCGCTTCCATGATAAGCAATATTCGATGATCTTGGGGAAAAGCCGCCCGAAGAAGTTTCCAAGCCGGATCGTGATGTTCAGCTCATTAATGAGCTTTCTCTCATTAGTCGTCGCATTCGTTAGAAGTTATATGCAATCTTCGCGATTTCTTCGGCTTCTCATAAGTTTCTGATGAGTTTTCTCTTGGAGTTACTTATTATCATATTGTCTTAGTAAGGAAATGGGAACAAGTGATTTTAACTACTTCGTGCAAATATAAGTCAAATATCAAACACTTTAATGAACAACTTTGAATGGATGCAACAGATACAAAGTGAGAGAGAGAGAGAGAGAGAGAGAGAGAGAGAGAGACAGAACTGTTAGAGTAACTTATTATAATAAAAGACATAGATGAGTCCAAAAATGTCCTTGATGGCGTAAACACAAATGCTTAGTATTCGCTAAGCATTCTAACTCCACTGCTAGGCTACATTTGGGCTTAATTTTCAGAGCACAGAGCTGTAGTTGACAACGATCAAACATCCAATAGAAGTCATCGCTCTTTCCACGCTTATAAATGAGTCACGGAAAAATTCTCATCGGACGTCACCGGGAATCGAACCCAGGTCTTCCAGTTATGCGCCGGACATGCTACCACTATACCACAGAGGCCTCGAATTCTCCAAACAACTCGCATACGACTAACTGCCAAACTACATGGCAGGTTGAATTTGAATTTATTGAATATTCCGCCATTCATCATAGCAATACCATACATGACAGAATTCAACACAGCAATACATCATTACAGTAAATCTGTGTTAAGTAGTTAAATAAAATAAATACAGTTTCAGTAATGTATCCGTAGTATGTTATAACACAATTACAATAAACATTCCATTAATTATAATTAAAGAACTTGCACAATTAAAACAAAATGTATGAAGTAAATGTTAAGAAATATAAAAGAATAATCTATGTCTTCATATAGCATTGCATGTGGATGGCATGGAGCCAGAGAAAAAGGCTTTAAAGAAAAAGTCTGACGAGCACCCGGTCCCAAAGAAATGTGTGACTGGCCAAGAACACAGTGCACAGAAATTCATAGTGAGACACGAATTATCATAATAGTACAGGTAAGTTAAGGAATACATGATGATAATGAACTGTAATTAAAAATTAGGTGGCATATAGACAGTACAGTTACAATACGTAGTAATCTTAACACATGCCAACATAATCACTGATAAGCAAAGCACAAAAAAATAATGAATGATTTAGTTAGGATATTTATATATGTACACCAAACCAATGCAACCGGAAAATACACATCCCAAGAATATCTGTACAGCACATTAACCAATCATGCAGCAATAAACAAACAAAAATCGACAAGACAAAATGTGCCACTATATCCCAGAAATAAAATAAAGGCATCAATTCAAATCATATCAGCCAGCCAATAATTCAGTAGTTAATACTCTCCTGAATGCCCTGAAGCTAACAATTGATTTAATGTGCAAGGGTAATTTTTTCAACTGTCGCGGACCGGCTGTAATAACACTGTAATGTAAAGATTGCTTCTTGGAGCTAAGCACAATGCTGGGGATTCACCAAAAATGGTAAACAGCAACTGAAGAAATGACTAGGAGGCGAATGAATAATTAATACACACAATTGACGTGGATTAGGAACATCAAACAGAAGTCATCGCTCTTCCCCCGTTTATAAGTTAGTCACGGAACAATTATCATCGGCCACCATCAGGAATCGAACCCAGGGCCTACCAGTTACGCGCCGGACATGCTACCCCAGCACCACAGCAGCCTCGAATTATCCAGGCTCACAGGTGATTATTTGCCAAACCTTGTGAGTCTAGGGAATTCCAGGCCGCTGTGATGCAGTGGTAGCATGTCCGGCGGCGCGTAACTGGAAGGCCCTGGGTTCGATTCCTAGTGGTGGCCGATGATAATTCTTCCGTGACTCACTTTTAAACGTGGAAAGTGCGATGACTTCTGTTTGATGTTTCTAATCCACGTCAATTGTGTGTATCAACGATGAAACAATAAAAAAATAATTTTACGTTGGAACATTTAGTTGTTGAAACTGGTGCTGACATTCTGTTCATGTGAAAGTCCGTGGGTGAGATATAGGCTATAGTTGTTTATCAAATTGACAGAAACACCGGCTTCAACTGGATTACACTCATTTTTCTGTATGTATATCACAGGGGCGAGGTCACACTTGATGTGAGGTATAAAACGATGTACAGTACGATCTTACCTACGACGTAGCAGTACCACAGTGACAAGTGAAACAGACGTTGCAGAGTAATTGTCGACAATGTCAGACCTCAGCAGTGTTTCAAGATACTTTTTCCTGAAATCAGTGGACCAGAGCTCCTAATAACAGTAGAAATCAGTAAATCAGACACCTTTTGCTTGAAATACACAGTCGAGTCATATTATTGTGATCACCTCCTACTTTTGATGTCAACAGCGCGTAGCCAATGAAAGAAGGCACGTGTCGTCAGCTGTATTAGAGGTGCTGTAGGCATTCTCAAAACATATGTTTTGTTGCTGTCATTAATAAAAGGAGCGATTTATCAGATTTGCAAAGAAGGATAATTATCGGCTTTCGGGCCAAGGGTGGCAGTATTTCTGAAACAGCACAGTTTATGAACTGTTAGAGTGTTGCTGTGGTTAAAGTGTATCGTGATTGGAGAAATGGCACCATTGCGAATAAGCAACATGTAAACTGCGAAGAATCACGCGCTATTAGTGTGAGAGGTGAACGTGGGTTTCGAAGGTGCGTGAGCGCCGATCGACACGCTACAGGGGCGCAACTCAATGGCCGAATGAACCAGGAAGCTACAGGAAGTATGCCTAAAATATCAGTTCAGCGAACCCTACTGCGTATGGTGCTCCGATGCAAAAGGATGGTCACTGCACCTATGCTAACGAAGGTGCATCGGCAGAAAAGGCGTACATTTCCACGGCAGTATCGGAATTGGACCTCAGCTGATTGATAAAGGATTGGCTTCTCCGATGAGTCACGTTTTCTGCTTCATCGAACTGATTGACGTTGTCGTATAAGGCGAGAAACATCGGAGAACAAACATTCTTCAACCATTGCTGGAAAAACACAAGTTGGTGGGGCAGCGTTATATCCTGCGGAATGTTTTGGCATTCTATTGGTCCTCTCATACCTGTGGAAGGCACTCTGAACTAAATTCATTATCAATCCATCCTTGCAGACCACGAACACACATGCTGATTGTCTTCCCTGGGGCGGACTGGATCTTCCAGCACGGCAATGCGACATGTCGCACAGCTAGACATTTCCGAGAGTGGTTGGTAAAGCACCATGGAAACTTCAAAGTAGTTCCTTGGCACCCTGATTCCCAGACTTAAACCGAATTGAGCATATGTGGGACCACCTCGATCGTGCTGTTCGCTCTATGGATCCTCCGCCACGCACCCTCCAGCAGCTGTCAGATGCACTGAAGTTAGCATGGCTCCAGATACTTGTGAACATTTTCCATCACCTTACTGGGTCACTCACAGTCTGTCTAGTTGCTGTCCGCGCTGCACAAGACGGTTACTCTGGATATTAGCTGGTGGTCACAAAAATGTGACCCGACCGTATATGTATTATTGGATGTGATCTCAATAAGAACCATCGTGGTACCACAGTTGGCCAAGTCGCTATGCATTGAGTGGGAGGCTGACGTTTCTGACGGGTGTTCGAATCCTGTTCTTGCCAGCCATCTAATCTGGGATTTTTCCGCTGACTCCTTGTGTTTGGCAACTCCTTGTGCAGTACTCCGTCGATTTGCTGTAACGACTCTCCTGAGGCTTCGATGTCCTCTATCACTGATTTTCTTTGGTCTCCCGGTACGTTTTGCTGCTTCAGGCACGCCACGTTCTGGCGTCCGTTAATTTTAAATAAAAATGTCACGGAATATTTACAGCAGTTCAACGTTTTAGGTATAATTATCTTTAAACCTATCAGCATTTTGAAGTGTAAAGCTAAGCTACTCTTTTGAAGTTTCTGGTTTTCTGACTTTTTAAGTGTAGAAATGAGAGAAACATCTAAGCAGGCAAAACTGCGAAGCCACCATTTTGAAATTGTTTTGGTTTTCAGATATTTCTAGTAATCTGGACTAAATAATAAAAAAAAAACCTATCAGCATGATAATTTTCAGATCTCTAGGTCATTAAGAAGTGATCGAACGATTCAATCATACAATGTTTCAAAGCCGCCAGTTTGATTTTTTCGGTATTCGGACTTTTATAGATATCCGGACCTTAAGGCCCAACAGCATACCAATTTTCAGATCTCCTGGTCATTTAGAAGTAGTCGAACGATTTGCGGACGGAGACACTAGCATTTTTTCTCATTTTCCTACCTTGCTATATATATACATATATATTGCTATATATATATAATCCTTGAAATGGCAATGGGCTGGACATACTGCCAGAAGGACAGACCATAGATGGACAGCCGAAATTTTAGATTGGATTCCAAGGGACAGGAAAAAAATACCCAGAAAAGACCACATGGGAGATGGGTGGATGAAATTCGTAAATATGCGGGAGTGACATGGAGGAGACTGGCACAAGACAGACCGTTGTGGAGGAAACTTGGGGAGACCTTCGTCCAGCAGTTGATTTTCAGGTTATTTTGCACCCTTCGTTTTAAATGATATATATATATTGCTATATATATATATATATATATATATATACACAGTATATATAGGTATTATGGGCTAAATGTGCTCTGAATTCGATAGCATCTGCATTTACTCCCTCTAGTAGCGAAGTTGTGAATAAAAAAAGGATGTCAAGGATTTGCAGGTTATGAGCTTCCCAAAGTAAAAATAATTACTTCAAATAGATCTAATAGTTACAGACATGCAGACGGACGGACAAAGTGATACTATACGCACGAACGTTACTTTCAACTGACGCGCTAAAAAAAAAAAAAGTTGGAAACGGCATTCATAGTTATTGACCCGAACCAGTCGGATCTAGCACCTACATGTGATAGGCTAATTTACACATTATTTTGCAAATCAATTAACATAAAACAACGAACACATCTTAGAGAAGAAAACAGCTGTTGATATGTGTAATGAACTTAGTTTATTCTTGAATCACGCATATGAGCGACAAA
The DNA here is from genome assembly GCA_039090855.1 of Macrothele yani. Lineage (NCBI taxonomy): Eukaryota > Metazoa > Arthropoda > Arachnida > Araneae > Macrothelidae > Macrothele > Macrothele yani. Next base: position 100,994,118 of record CM077011.1, read on the forward strand.
TAGTTCGGCTTTCCTTTAACATTTGAATTTCATATTACACTATTTGTTGAACAGGGATACATGCAAATTTATAAACATAAAAGACGTATTCTTCACCAACAAAAGCTCTAACAATAAAATATTTATTAAACCTTCTAAAATGCTATTTACTTTGCTTGACTAAACAGGCCTGTGTTTATTCTTTTGTGATTAAGCTTTGTTGATACACACTGGCTGACATTCTATCAGTCCTTAGTTTGTTCTGCTCGCTGTCAAAGCACACCACGCAGCCGGTGACAAAGCGAAATGAGGGCATATTTGAAAACGTCCAAGCCCGCCAGATACACCTAGTGTTAATTAATCCCTGCGGTAAACTACACTCTCACACGAGGGGATCGATAATGTTTTCCCTTTTGTGCTAAAGAGTTGGACAATATACTAGTCGAAATGCTTCTCCGCTTTCAAGGCTCTTCTTTTTAATCTTTTCTTTTCCCTCTTCCTTGAAAGATACATGGAAATCTGATGCAATCACAGTTTCCTACTCATGGTTCAAGCCAAACTAATTTAGTGCTGGGTTCTACTGCTTTACATAAATATATCACTTTTTTTTTCATTTCGTTAAATATTTTGTATGGGCAAACATTTCTCATTTGGAAACTGTTTGGCAATTTAGGCCTATATCTCCTCTTGAAGTGTGACTAGGACTAAATAAATTTACACAGAACGATGCGCAAACACAAAGAAAGAAATTAAAACTTGACGCATTCATTGATTGCTCGAGAAACAGAGAAACGTGGTGGTATGCAGATGCGATGAGATAAGAAACAAATGTATTACAAAAAAAGTAATTACCAAGCAGCCTTGTTTGCAAATTACTTATGTTTGAAACTGCCCACAAGAATACCTAATTGCACGGATGCAGATTTTTAAAAAATGTTACTTCACATTTTTATGAAATTATTTTTTAATGTTTCAATTATCTTCCTCACTACACGAGGTTTCGCACTCTAATTATCGAACTCATTTTCATTTGAGCTCATTAGACGTCTTATTATGGACAGTACATACTCTGGACAGAAATGTTTTTTTTCTAGTGGACTAAAGAACGTTTCTACTTTAATGAAGAATGAAAATGAATTACCAAGGTGCCTTGTTTGCTAATTACTTATGTTCGAAAGTGCCCACAAGAATATCTGCTGCACCGATGCAGATTTTAAAAAAATGATACTTCACATTTTTATGAAATTATTTTTCCATGTTTCAATTATCTTCCTCACTACACGAGGTTTTGCACTTTGTCAAACACATTTTCATTCGCGCTCATGATGAAGATTCCTGATGAATGGTACAAGATCCTGCTACATAGAAAAGGTGACATTGAAGATCTCGGGAACTACAGGCCCATCAGCTTCCTATTAGTGTTTTATAAAATCTTCGTTAAGGGTCTTTCACATTGCTTGAAGGTAATACTAGACATGGCTCAACCGAGAGAACAAACTGGATTCAAGACTAGCTACAGCAAGATCATACCCATGTAATGAGAGAACTAATTAAAAGAACAAGGGAACATGAATTCTTATTATGCTTGGCTTTTATTGATTATGAAAGGGCCTTCGATTCCGTGAAAACATTAGCAGTTACAACGGCTTGGAAATCCTGCAGAATTTGAAGATTCTTACATTAGTATTTTTAATAACATCTATGAAAATAAAAGCGCAAAGGTTCGGATATTTGATGATACAGCACTAATAAAAATTGGAAAAGGAGTGAGTCAAAGTGACACCATATCTTCCAAGCTCCTTAATGCCACATTGCAAAATGTCTTTCAATCATTGAACTGGGAAAACAAAGGGATAGCGATTAATGAAGATTATTTAACACACTTCGTTTTGCTGATTACACTGCTCGGCAAAAAAAAAAAATGTTTTTCGAGCCCTGACACCATTCCTGCTGTTTCTGATGTAAAACGACCTTCTGAAGCCGAATATGACCCCCGTTTTCCCCCATCACCCACCGTTTTCGGGGAGGCCCCCTCCCCACCTAATTTTATCACTTTCCGATAATTTGGAGGGATGAAAAGGATTATTTCAGCCTTTACATTTCTTCTGAGGGGCTACAGAGGTGAAAAGTTATAAAACATGAACATCTGTAGCAAGGATGTAGATTTGGAGGGATTTGCCCCCCCAATTGTAAAGAAATAATTAAAAATGATCGATTTTTTATGATTTTTTTTATCAATTTTCGGTAATATGTTATGGACATGAATTTTATTTGGAGGGGTGAAAAGGATTATTTATTTTAGCTGTAAAGAATAATATATAAAAGGTAAAATACAAATGTAAAGTATAATAAATAAATAAGATAAGTACCTTCATTTGGTGCTTGCTTTCCTCTGGTACCATGAGGTAGAAGTTTCTCGTACCAAACACCAGCAGTACTCTGCTAACATGCTCGTATTCCACTTCCCTGAAAATCTCCTCTCGATCTTATTGATGTCTTGATGGAATCGTTCCCCGTGCTCATCGGAAACTGCTCCTAAATTTTCAGGGAAGAAGTCCAGGTGTGTGTGCAGGAAATGCACTTTAAGAGACATGTTACACCCCATGGCCTTGTACGCTGACAGCAATTCCTCGACATGAGCGGCATAACCATCACTTTTGTTGTTACCCAAAAAGTTCTTACACACGTTTTGGAATGCAAGCCAAGCTCTTTTTTCTTTTCGATTCAGGTGTTCAATAAACGTCGAATCTTTGAAAAGTTGTCTAATCTTAGGGCCCACGAAAACTTCTTCCTTGATTTTAGCCTCACTAAGACGAGGAAATTTATTTTTCAAAAATTGAAATGCATCACCTGTCTTGTCCATTGCTTTCACAAACTGTTTGATCAATCCCAGTTTGATGTGCAAAGGCGGCAAGTAAATATTTTCCTTCGGGACCAGAGGATCATGAACGACATTTTTCTGACCGGGAGTAAAACTTTCTCGCAGAGGCCAGTTCCGTACGATGTAATTAATGTTTGTCTCGTGCTCGGCTGTAACATTCGCATAGGAAGCAGCAGTATTTTGTGCAGCCTGATCGCAGGCCCGCGAGTACAGCAACAACTTTTAAGTCAGCGCCAAGTTTCCAATTATAATCATGATAACAGATTTTATCAAGGATTCGACTGATGTATTCGTACGTCTCCTTCATATCCACAGAGTATGCAACCGGGACTGATGGTAACTCATTCCCATTGGCCAACAGGACAACTTTCAAGCTTGTCTTTGATGAGTCTATAAACAGTCGCCATTTGTCTGGACCACATGTCATCTTCAGTTCTATCATCAATGCATTTGAATTAGGGCAGAACACTAAGCCTTCATCTTCCGAAAATAGTAATTGCAGGGTTGACTGTCTGGTCCTGTAAGAAGAGATTTTTACGCGCTTTTCTAAGAGATTCCACTGCTGAAGTCGAGATCCAAGAAGTTGAGATTTAGTCTTAGGTAACTCCAAATCCCTGACGAGATCATTCAATTCCGACTGAGTAACGAGGTGATGTTTTCGATGAGCTGAATCAGCAGAACACTCATCATCATCGGTGGACGTATCATGTGATGGTCCAAGCTGTGGCTCAAAGTATGTCACATCCATTTCTGGCTCTAGAGTATAGGTTTTTGGGGGCACTGGGATTGGCAATGATTCGTTGTGAGGAACTGGTCTTAGAGCTGAAGGGATATTAGGATACTGAGTTGTATGCTTAATTTTGTTGCTAGATAACCCAACGGTGGAAGTCATACAAAAGTAACAATCTGTGAGATGACAGCGAGGTTCGCGCCAAACCATGGGCACACCAAATGGCATTGATTTACGGGTACCTTTGAGCCATTTGGTCAAGCTACTGAAACAAGTAGTGCAGCAAACTGTGGGAGTCCAATTCTTGTCCTGATCGCCAACTTTGCAATCAAAGTAAAATTTATAAGCAGTTTTAAGAAGCGGAGAAAGGGGTTTTCGTTTCGCTTTAAAAGTCAATTCCCCGCAAACGTAGCAGAATCTATCGGGATGATTTATACACTCGCGTGGCATAATTAAACAGTAAATAAATGCTCTATATTAATCACAAATTACACTCACGTACTGTAATTCACTTGGAAAAGGTCGGTGTAAACAAATTTCTACCGTTTGACACAATTTAAACAACTTGGAAACACAGAATCCCCGCCTAGAATACCGACAAGTAGACTCAACGATCACTACAGATTAACTGAGGGAAGATAATGCTTACAGTGCAGGATTATCGTGATAAGAGCAATGCAAGTTTGACCTTGTCAAAGCCCGTGCAGACCTCTGCGCGATTCCCGTGGAAACCTGTTCGCGCGAGGTATTGACAGTGCAAGAGTAATAGAGAGAATGTTCTGAACTGTTGTATATATTTTTATTACTGTTGCTATATATTTTTATTATTTGCGGGTTTCTTGGGGGAGGATGAGAGGGGCTGGAGGCTGGAATATGTAGCAAATAAGTGAAAAAATTGCCAAAAAAACGTAAAAATCAATCATTTGTAATGATTTCTTTACAATTTGAGGGGAGGGGTAAATCCCACCAAATCTACCTCCTTGATACAGATGTTCATGTTTTATAATTTTTCACCTCTGTAACCCCTCAGAAGAAATGTAAAGGCTGAAATATTCCTTTTCATACCTCCAAATTATCGGAAAGTGATAAAATTAGGGGGGGCTATCCCGAAAACGGTGGATCATGGGGGAAAACGGGGGTCATATTCCGATTCAGGAGGTCGTTTTACATAAGAAACAGCAGGAATGGTGTCAGGGCCGATTTTCATGCCGACCAGTGTTATGTGGTCATTTTTACAACTACCGCTTCAGAGCTTCAGACTGTGATATAAGAACTTGCTGACAAGAGTAAAGAAGTGGGATTAAAAATGAACTTTCAGAAGACAATATACAATGCTTTTTCAAAAAATTAAGATTTATCGATCGATGGAGAAAAGCTAGAGATAACTGATACCTACATTTACTTTGGACAGTATACAGTATATCAAGCGAGGGACACATTAGTGAAGAAATTAATCGGCATATAAAGCTTGGCTGAAGATCTTTTGGAAGAAACAGTACAATTTTTATGAGCAGTATGCCATTATGTCTTAAAAGAAAAATGTTTAATGAATGCATTTTGCCAGTGCTTACGTATAGAGCAGACGACTTAACTAAAAAAGACATACAAAGACTACAGATAACTGAAAGATGCATGGAGAGATGCATGTGTGGAATAATCAGGAAATACAAGAAGAGGAACTCGTCGGTAAGGAAAATGACAAGAGTGGAAGACATCATGATCAGAATAAAATCCCTGAAATGGCAATGGGCTGAACATGTTGCAGGAAAAACGGACCACCGATGAACAACAGAAATTTTAGACTGAAATCCGAGGGATAAAGAAAGACCCAGAAAAAGGCCAGATGGGAAATGGATGGATGAAATTCGAAAGCATGCCGGAGTAACATGATGAGATAGACTCAAAAGAAGAAACTTGGGGAGACTTTCATCCAGCAGTATGATGATGATGATGATATACATATAAATAATAAATTGGACAAAATATTGTAATAAATTGTATTAATTCTAAATATGTGTGTGTCTGTATTTACATATAACGCAATTAGAATTCACTTTTTAAGAAACTAGAATTTGTATACTATCATGGTTTTTGGACCAAGATAAATTTACAAAAGGGGGAAGAACCGTGTATCTATGTAAAATCACTTTGCTTAGACCAAAGACGAAGTTATTTCTGTTCTAGTATATGATTACAAAAAATTCCCAAATATTGACCGCTCGAAACTTAAAATAGTAAAGCCTGAACATTTTTAATTAATGCTATTAAAATGACTTATGTAAGTAAAATAGGAAAGGACGGAAGAAAAAAAAGAAATAGTGTTATTTGTAAGGCAGGTTTAGCATTTCGTTTCGAAACGTTCAAAAATAGCTTGCAAGAATATAGATTTGAAAGAAAAGAAATTATGCCGACATATTTTAACGACTCTTCCTTTGATCTGGACCAAAATATATTTACCTCTCACTGATGGTTCGGGAAATGTTTGTCAAATCCAAATAAAAATGTGTATGTGTTTATTAAACTATTTTAAGCTTAGCTCTTAAAACTGATAGTTACTATCCTAAAGACGTAAATTTTACATTTACTCGTTTTAGTGAAATCGTTATCTAGCAAATGAGATCACGAAAGCGATAATAATCCTTGATTTACCATTTTTACCAGTAAATATAGATTTTACGTTTTGTAACTTCATTTGCCATTTGGTAAAAAAAAAACATGTAATAAATAGGCGAAACTTTCCGTAAATTTCGTCTTCTGCATTGTTCATGGTTTTTCCATCAGGAATTATGAATGCGCATTTTTGAGAAGTGAAATAATTCTGTTTTTGGATTCCTTAAAGTATTTTTGCTTCTATAGGTCTAATTTCAAAAATCTGTTTTCAAGCCAACCAATAACTGCAATTATTATCAAATACTTTACAGACATTAATCTTTTTTTCCTAACGTAATTATAAATACACCACACTGTGAATACCCAAGAGACGGAAATAGCGTATTAAATCCGTATATTTTTGCGGCGTAGTAAGTACTAAGATTCGCCAAGCTTTCGCACTTCACTGGGAGGCTTTCTCAAGGCAATGGTAGACATAAAAATGCAGGGAATTGGAACACGTAAGGAACAAAAACGATTTTTGAAATAACGCGGATGACATCACGAGCGTATTGCACGAATTTTCATCACGCAATTATACGATGTGGCGCGATGTGTTTCCATCTTTTAATAATGCATGCCAAGCTCTTGGTAGTTCAATAGAAACTATATCATTGCACGCTAGTTTGCTGGATAGGATTTCGACTGTTTCCCTGATGGCAGTCTCTTTAAAATTCATGTATGGGGCAATTCTTCTAATATTATTCTTTGAGGAGCAGCCGAGGAATGCATGACTTCTCTGGCGAGAGCTGTATTCTGCATGTCCTGGTTAACATTTCGCAAGTGCTCTTTACACCTAGTGTCCAAGGATCGCTTTGTCATTCCGATATATACAGTTTCCGTGTTGTCAGGGTATACTAACAGTATAGCGTACACACCTGCCTTTTCTTTCTCACACTGTATATCCTTGCAACTTGATATCATATGTGATAACCGAGTCGGGGACTTCAGTGCTATCAATACGTTGTATTTACTTAATAAGTTCTTCAACCAATATGTAAAACCTGGAACACATGTGATGGATTCTCTGAATCTAACCGTCTTACAAGAGGATTTTGTTATTGCTGACATTATACGATTTCTTACAGTTCTATGTATTCTCTCTATGTCATCTTTCTTACTATACTGTGCAAATTCATTGGAACAAAGTAAATAATCACTCTTTTTCCAAAACTATGCCTTGATATACACTGATAAATACCTGTATTAGTATGAAGTATGTCCTCCTTTAGCAGAAATGACCTCTTGAATTCGTTTTGGCATTGACTCCACTAATTGAGTGCACATATTTTTTTCTTCATAATCGTGGAGCCACACTTTTATAGCATTCGTTATCATGCTTACTTTGGTTGTGCAGTCCATTTTACCTAAACGTCTCTTCAAAATATTCCACAAGTTTTCCATGGGATTTAAGTCTGGTGAATTTCTAGGCCAATCAAGCAAATTAATTTGATTTTCCAGCATGAAATTCTTGACCAATTTCGAATTTTGACATGGGGTCAAGTCATGTTGAAATGTCCCGTCAAAAGTTTGCGAGAACGGAACAATCCTACGTTGTAATATTTCTACGTGCTTGGCTGAATTCATCATACCTTGAACAGGACCTAATCTTCCAGTGCCATTTGATGTGAAAAAACCCCAAAACATCTGTTTCAGAGGGTGTTTTACAGTTTGTTTGACATGCTCAGGTCTTAAGGGTTCACAGTTGCTTCGTCTAACGACATTTGCTTGGTAACCCTGCACAAATAAATGAGTTTAATCCTGAAAATTAGATTTTTCCAGTCGTCAGCAGTGCATGATTTATATTTTTTGACCTATGCGTAACGTTTTATCTTCATTTTCGCATTCAAATATTGTTTTTTCGTTGGTCTTCTTGCCTTCCGGCCAACTTGAAGAAGCCTACGGTGTACAGTTAAATCACTAACATCACAACCACTACCCAATAAATTTCTTTGAAGGTCGGTGCTTGTGTTTTTTTTTTTTTTGGATTCATTTTACTATCTCTGATTAGATATTTATCGGTTCGTGGAGTTGTTTTTCGTTTTATTCCACATTTACCTCTCCTTTTTGGAGATGATGATCAAGATGCATTGTATCGCGTAAGCAGTCTTGATGCACCTGATATGCCTACACCAACTGCAGAAGCGATATCTCTCACTGTCATAGAAGTGTGATTCTTCAGAGAAATTATTTTTGCACTCTTCCTTGGAGAAATATCCATTTTTCAATACACAAAAGCAACACGTATTCACAGAGAGCAAAAACTAACATCCACCTATCACACACGAAAGCTCACAACTGAAGCTGAAGAGCCTATTTCCTGTTTAAAACCGGTCAAACCACATTCTTACTATCAAGTTCTAACAGTCATACCACCTCACAGCTGATAAAACCGGTTTACGTGGGTTTCTGACATCAACTGGCGATCACATTACAATTCTGAGAATAAAATAGCATGCCCCAATAAATTTGCACAGTATAGTTTATCCAGCTTTTAGACCTTTGCTATAAATATTACCAATTTCCTTATTATTTAGGTAGTCGGGTTTGCATACGCTATATTGTTTATAGAGCCATGCTCTAAACGCAGAAAGATTGTACTCTTTTGGGCAGTGCGAATCAGTAGGAACAAGGTTCGGTGCTGCGGTCGGTTTATAATAAACGTCAAATTCGAAGCTGGATGTTTTGTTTCTTCTGAACGTGACGTCAAGATATTTTAACCCTCTATATACTTCAAGTTCGATGGTGAACTTTATCGTATTGTGTAGTTTGGTTATGTTGTGCATGAAATCATTTAATTCATCTGCTTCGTGTTCCCATATGAAGAATATGTCGTCAGCATAACGGATCCACACTCGGGGTTTCTTGATACAATTTAGAAAGATCAAATCTTGTAGCGGTCTAAGAACTGCTTCGGCAATGACTGAAAATAGAGGTGAACCCATCGGTGCTCTTTTTGTTTGTTTGCAGATGCTTCCATCCATTTCGAAATAGTTGTGGTTAGTAACCAAATTTAAGGCACTGACAATTTTCTTTGTTTGAGTTGGTGTGAATTCACGGGAGGTGTCGATTATCTCCTCTAGGTTTGCAATGGCCTCTGATATAGGTATCATCATCATCATCATCATTGTCAACCATTATCAATCCACTGCTGGACGAAGGTCTCCCCAAGTTTCCTCCACAACGGTCTGTCTTGTGCCAGTCTCCTCCATGTCACTCCCGCATATTTACGAATTTCATCCACCCATCTCCCATGCGGTCTTTTTCTGGGTCTTTTCCTGTCCCTTGGAATCCAATCTAAAATTTCGGCTGTCCATCTATGGTCTGTCCTTCTGGCAGTATGTCCAGCCCATTGCCATTTCAGGGATTTAACTCTGATCATGATGTCTTCCACTCTCGTCATTTTTCGGATCCACGAGTTCCTCTTCTTATCTCTCCTGGTTATACCAAGCATGCACCTCTCCATGCTTCTTTGAGTTGTCTGCAGCCTTTGTATGTCTCTTTTAGTTAAGGTCCACGTCTCTGCACCATACGTAAGCACTGGAAGGATGCATTGATCAAACACTTTTCTTTTAAGACATAATGGCATATTGCTCTTGAAAATTATGCTGTTTCTTCCAAAAGCTCTCCAGGCAAGTTTTGTACGCCGATTAATTTCTTCATTAATGTGACCCTCACTTGATATCTGCTGTCCAAGATAAACATACGTATCTGTTATCTCCAGTTTTTCTCCATCAATCGATAAATCTTCATTTCTTGTAAAAGCATTGAACATCACTTTTGTCTTCTGAAAGTTCATTTTTAATCCCACTTCTTTACTCTTGTCACCAAGTTCCTGGATCATACTCTGCAGCTCTGATGGGGTAGTTGCAAAAATGACTACATCATCAGCAAAACGAAGGTGGGTTAGATAATCTCCATTAATCTTTATCCCTTTGTTTTCCCAGTTCAGTGATTGAAAGACATTTTCCAATGTGGCATTAAAGAGCTTCGGAGATATGGTGTCACCTTGTCTCACTCCCTTTCCAATTTTTATGTGTGTTGTATTTTCAAACAGCCGAATCTTTGCACTTGCATTTTCATAGATGTTATTAATAATATTAATGTATGCATCTTCAATACCGCAGGTTTTCAGAGCCGTGGTAACTGCTGATGGTTTCACCGAATCAAAGGCTTTTTCATAATCGATAAAAGCCATGCACAATGGAAGTTCATATTCCCTCGCTCTTTCAATTAGTTCTCTCAGTACGTGGATATGATCTATTGTGCTGTAGCCACTCCTGAATCCAGCTTGTTCTCTCGGTTGAGCCATGTCCAGTGATACCTTCAAGCGGTGTGAAAGAACTTTAGTGAAGATTTTATAAACCACTGATAGGAGGCTGATAGGTCTGTAGTTCCTGAGATCCTCAATGTCACCTTTTTTATGTAGCAGGATCATTGTAGCATTGTTCCAATCCTCAGGAATCTTCCCTTCATTAAGGCATCGAGTGAAAATTTGGGCGAGTACTGTTTTAATTTCTCCACTTGCTTCTTGTATGATGTCTATAGTAATTCCATCTTCTCCTGGAGCTTTCCCCCGCTTCATGTTCTTGATTGCATGAGCAACTTCTGCTGGGAGGACTGGAAGAACTCTGGTACCTTTCATGATGTCTGGAGTACATGTATCATCCCTTTCATATAATTTGGAGTAGAAATCTTTCACTCTTGTCAAAATTTCGCCTCTATTTCTTGTTATAGAACCATCTTCTTTTCTCAGAGCCATAATCTGTTTTCTTCCCTTACTGAGATGTCCCTTTGCTATCTTAAGGCTTTGGTTGTTTTCAATTGCTTTCCTCACTAGCTCACAGTTGAATTTCCTTACGTCTTCAGTGATACTTTTTCGTGCTGTCTTGCATAGCTCTATATATTCCACTTTGGAAGTCACATATTCTTTAGTTGTCCTCATCTCTCTTCTTTTTGCATCAACATTTTGGTTTTTCCTGATAATTTGTTCACATGCAACTTGTTCTTAGACCCAGCTAATTTTGTTGCTGTTTCCATAAGAGCTTTGGTTACTTTTCTGTTAACTTCCGAAATATCCACTTCTTCCGATGTTAGGCCTTCTAAAGCAGAGAATCTGTTCTTCAGTTCCAACTTGAAAGTATTATGGTGTTTTTTAAGGTTGGTTATGTCAATACATTCTGTTTGTCTTATGAGCTTGCCACGTTCCAGTTTAGTGTTGAGGTGCATCTTACATCTCACCAATCTATGGTCACTACCTGTGTTGAACTTGTTCAGCACACTGCAGTCTTCGATGACGAATTTTTTGTTACACATAATAAAATCAATTTCACTTGTCGTCCCAATTGGATGTCTCCATGTCCATTTCCTGTGTGGCTTTTTCTTGAAAAAGGAATTCAAGATGAAAAATCCTTCTGCCTCTGCAAACTCAACGAGAGTATTTCCACGCTGGTTTCTGTTGCCGTGACCGAATTTACCTACTGAAGTTTCATTCTGTTGCCGGTGCCCTATTTTTGCATTGAAATCTCCCATAATTATCTTCAAGTGCTGCTTACCTTTATTATTTAGATGACGAATTTCCTCATAAAATTCTTCAATTTCTTCTTCAGGATGACTTGTGGTGGGTGCATAAGTTTGAATAATCTGAGCCTGGTATCTTCTCGATAGTTGGATAACGAGTCGTGCAGCTCTGTCAGAGGAACTTTCAACTTCTACCACTTTATCCTTCAGTTTCTTGTTTATTATAAATCCAACACCACTAGTTCTGCCAGTATCTGTCCCACGATAATAGAAGAGATGTCCACTTTTCAGTTCAATGAGATCTTCTCCTTTTCTCCTTACCTCACTTAGCCCGACGATGTCCCACTTGATCCTTTGTAGTTCCTCTTCCAATTTAAGAAGCCTTGAATCAGAAGATAGGGAGCGTCCGTTATAGGTAGCCAAGGTCAGCATCAAATGGCAGCCTAGTCCGGTCCTCCGGGGATTCTTAGCACCCTCTGCCTTCATGTCGCACTGGCCGCTGCCTTGGCCAGGTACATTCCAGCTGCCGGAGACTGAGGGCCAAGATTTAAGTTGTAGAGCCATTTTGGAGGTGTTTGGCCATAACTCACCACGCTGGCCAAGCGGGTTGGTGAGTGTGGGATAGCATTTCTTCTGATCCCGATGGTATAGTTATACCGCTATTGGCGGTCGTCAGAGCCCCTTTAGTGGGAACAGGATGCACCACGAGAAGGCGGGGTTGACATTTGTCAAGGAGAGGCTGTGATGTTACGCATCACCTGACCTTACATCCCCTGATATAGGTATAGATGGATATAAAGACACTTTGTTGAAACTTCCCATTATATCACTATCAAGTATATTCAAGTTTCTTGCGCGCTCAACAAATTCTTTTGTTGACTTGATTACGTAATCGGAGTTTTTTAACCGTTCAGATAAGAATTTGGCTAGCGATTTTTCTAATATGTACGTGGGAGATATGTTCTTTGCTACAATAGGTCGGCAAAAATAAACGGATTTACTACGCTATTTGCGTCTCTTGAGTATTCTTTTATTTTACTTTTTAAAAAATGTCCGGCTTATACTATGCTCATTCATCTTTTTCTTTAGAAGATAATATTACGTACACAATATTGATAAAGGTCATTGGTCACCTAGAAGAGAAACACAACATAGCATTTATTGACATACATTAGTACGGTGTCGGTCCACCTTTGACCTTAATGCGTGCATTGGCCCTTCGAGACATGCTATCGACAAGGTTTTGGAACACAGCGATAGGTATGCGCTTCCATTCAGTATATAATGCTTCCGCTAAGTGTTGTTCAGTAATAGCCTTTGGTTCCAAACTTCTTATGCGGCGCTCTAGTTCATCCCATAGGTGCTCTATGGGATTAAGATCAGGGTTCTGTGCTGGCCAGTCCACCCACGAAACGGAATTATCAGTCCTTGGGTTCAATAGAATTGTCACAGAGTTCGTAAGGCATACTTGTCCAAAATATCGAGGTAGACGTGCTGGTTCACAGGTTTGCACACGATAACCCATAGGGCAGGACCACACCACAAAAACACCCACAGACGAGTACACTTCCAGCTCCAAACTTGACCGTGTTGGAAAAGTACACTGTAGTAAACAGCGTTCCCCTGGCTACCACTATACCCACACACGGCCATCAGACTGATGGATCATGTATCTGGATTTATCAGTCCATAGGACCCGTTTCCATTGATCTACGGTCCACGATAAATGTTCTTTGCACAATGCTAAAAGGCGAGTAACATTCTGAGTCGATATGAAAGGCTTATGAGCAGCCGCACGACCACGGTGACTTATGGAATGAAGTTCTCTGCGAATGGTACGTGTAGATACCGAGGTTCCAGCATTTTTGCTCACCTGTACACTGAGGTCTTGTGCGGTACTCCGTCAATTAGATGTAACCTCTCTCCTGAGGCTTCGACGTCCTCTATGACTTCTTTTCTTTGGTCTGCCGGTACGTTTTGCTGCTTCATGCACGCTGTGTGTCTTCCACTTATTCAGTACATCCAAAACAGTTGACTTGGGTATGTTTGAACGCCTCTCCGTTTCTCTTATGGACAACCCACTAATATAACACCCAACAATCTTTCCTTTCTCAAAGCCAGTTCTTTCTCGCCACCACATTTTTAGTCAACCTCACAGAGTGATATGATCACAGTCAGTTGCAGGCTTGTTTTTATACAGTTTGTAGATGTACCGCGCATCTTAACAACGCAGAGGATTCTTTCATTTGCTTTTGAAGGGGTGTCCGGTGACCTTCGTCAACGTAGTGTATATACTCTTGTTGAACTTTCAATTCTTGGTTCTCTGTTGTTATTCAACTTGTTACTTCTCGTTACATTCTATACTTAACGTCATATCTCCCAAGACCTTACCTTTTAAGAACTCCTGGAAGGCAGTCAAGTCAGTAAAATCTAATTAAAATGTAGTGCTGGAGCAATAGTTGTGATATGTGTAATTCAGCTATCGAGCTTGTAGCCTTTGCTGTATTGGCAACAGTCTGTAATGTCTTTGTAGACGTGCTATTTTGTTGTAGCCAAAGCGCGTTTTACTTGGTTAATTGCTCACAGTCCTCCACTTTTTTATCAGTTTGTGTCTACAACTTCGATAGTACATATCTAAATTTAAGGATAATAAAAAAGGTAAAGGTACCGTAAGTTCTAATTACTTCATTTGTTTTGTTTTATCTTGTGTCACTAAAGATACGACTGAATCCCCGTTTGGACGTCAGTTTTCTCTAAAACGAAATCAACATTGTCTAGCTTTACCGTGGCAAATATGCACATATTTTCTAATTTTTCAGATGAACAATATCCGTTTATGAGGCTTAACATTCTATTTTTACCTTTAACTCGGTATGTGGATTTTCTTCGTTTGAAAGTCCTTTAATTTTTCGGGCTTTATCACCGATGTCGGTATCTAAGGCATCATCCGTACCGAAGTTAAGGGACGCCATCGGTATGTAAGGCATAATCCGTACCGAAGTTAGAGGACGTCATCGGTATCTAAGGCATCATCCGTACCAAAGTTACATAACGCCATCGGTATCTAAGGCATAATCCGTACCGAAGGTACAGGACGCCGTCGGTATCAAAGTAGGACGCCATAGGTATCCGAGGCATCATCCGTACTGAAGTTAGTGGATGCCATCGGTATCACAGGCATCGTTTGTACCGAAATTAGAAGATGTTATCGGTATCTAAAGTAACATCCGTACTGAAGTTAGAGGACGCCATCGGTATCCAAGTCATCATCCGTACTGAAGTTAGAGGACGCCGAGGCATCATCCGTACTGAAGTTAGTGGATGTCACTGGTATACGAGACATCATCAGTTCCGAAGTTAAACGACGCCTTCGGTATCCGGGGCATCATCCGTACTGAAGTAAGTGGATGCCATCAGTATCCTAGGCATCGTCTGTACCAAAATTAGAAGACATTATTGGTGTGTAAAGCAACATCCGTACTGAAGTTAGACGACGCCATCGGTATCCGAGGCATCATCGGTACTGAAGTTAGTGGATGCCATCGGTATCCTAGGCATCGTCTGTACCGAAATTAGAAGACGTTATCGGTATCTAAAGCAACATCCGTACTGAAGTTAGAGGGCCATCGATTCAAGAGAAAGAGCGAAGTCTTCGCTACAGGGACAGCCGGGACTCCCAAAGGCCTGCGAGTGTAATGCCTGAGTCACAGAGGCGGTGAGAAATGTTTTTATTCAAAACAATTATATCCAGTGTTTATATTTTTGTTTTGTTTCTTCCGTGGCATTTTGACAATGCCACAACCCATTTTCGTTATATCCAGATTTTTTGTTACAGATTTATTTTACTACTGTTGGGAATGATGCATAGCACCGAAAAATATTAATCAGAGAAAGAATAATTAAGGTAGTTGAATACGAAAGAGTATATGTGATTTATTTCTCCTACATGGCTGCAACAGAATTCTATATTTTGTTGCTGCTCCTTGTTGAAAAGCCTTTTTAAAAGAAAGGAAAGCTACCATTTTTACATTTGTGTTTTTAGCTGAGGAAATTTGACTTCGCATGTGGAACATTACTCTAACCCAAGTACACTGAAGTGCCAGAAAAACTGGTACAGACGAGCTTATGCAAAATACATAGCAACGTCACCTATGCGCGTACTCGGTTGCGTCCGCCATTGCGTATATAAAGCGATAAATATCCTTGCCAGCTGCCAGAGCTGTTTTCGGCATGAGAATGACAAGTAATAACGATTTAAGCGATTTTCAACGCGGTGTCATATTTGGCGCTCGTCAGGTGGGCCATAGTATTCCGGAAGTAGAAATGAAGTTCTGATTTTCACGGACGACCATTGCAAGGGTGTACCGTAACTACAAGAATTTTGGTAAAACCTCCAACCTACGATACCAGTGTGGTCGTAAAAAGATTTTGGATGAACGTGACCATCATCGGCTGTCAAGAAACGTTTCACGTGATAGGAGTGCAACACTCTAGCAAGTATAATCGTAATTCAATGCTGGAGCCTCAACAAGCATCTGCGTCCGGGCTGTGCAACGTACCCTGCACGATATGGGCTTTGGGAGCCGACGTCCAACTCGAGTCCCCTTGATGGGTGCACGACACAGAGCTATGCGCCTCGCTTGGGCACGGCAAAACCACCACTGGACACTTGATTACTAGAAACAAGTAGCCTAGTCTGACGAGTCGCGTTTCCAACTGTAGCGGGTATATGGAAGGATTTCTGTGTTGCGCAAACGCCATGAAGCCATGGATCCCGCTTGTTAACAGGACAATGTACCGACTGGTGGGGATGAGGGGTCCGTAATGGCATGGGGTGTATTTAGCTGGACTTTACTGGGACCCCTGGTACGTCTACAAACGTCTGTGACCGGCCAACGCTATGTGCGCATCCTTTCTGACGAGGTACACCCGTACATGTCCTGCATTCATGCTGATGGATTGGACCTGTTCCAACAGAACAATGCACGTCCACACAAGTGTCGGGACGCCACATTATGGTTAGAGGAGCATTCATATGAGTTTGGGGTGTTGCCATTCGCACCCAAGTCCAAGTCCCCAGATCTGAACGTGATTAAACACATTTGGGATGCCATGCAACGGGCTATCGAACACAGGAATCCGAGACCTCGGAATATACCCAAATTGGGGAACGCTCTGCAAGAAGTATGGTGTCCATTGCCCACAGCATATTTCCAGAAGCTACTGGAGTCCATGCCTCGTCGTATTTCTGCAGTCCTGCGCTCACGTAGGGAACCTACCAAGCATTTGACTGGTGTACCAGTTTTTCTGGCACTTCAGTGTACGTTCCCGTTACTTAATATTATCTTCCCAGTTCTGATCTGAAACCTTTGCTGTGGTGTAGAAGATGGGCTTTACGTTTTGTTTTGTTATGGCGAATTTTCCTAATTAAAATTCATGTTTTCCTTTCCGCCCAGTCTCTTCTTGCTGTTCCGGAAAACGGAGTAAGCGTTTCAACTTTTTTTAGAAAATGAAACGAAAGTTAAGATCGATACTGATCACTCGACCATGAAATCGACTTCACGGATCACAAAATATGGCGGCAGGGTGCCGCTTTTTAATTTTAATTTTGCTTAAAAGAATTGAAAATTGCTGCTCCTTTCACTGGGAATTTTAAAGCAAGGTATGAAGTAGTCTGAGTGCTTGAAAAGTGTTTCCATGGAAACGATATTATTTCAAGCTTTTGCGAGAAAAAGAAGATACACGCAAGGAGAGACTGCAAAAGAGTAAAATATGCATTTCGCAACTAGATAGTATAAAGTCCATCGGCAGTATTGAGGATCAAACTCAGACAATAAGGTGCCATGAGATCAGGTGGAGATAAAATTCTACTGTTGCCTTGTAGGCGAAGTTCAGTGTATGTTTAAAGGTCATTACTTTGTTTACATATCATCGGTATTTCACACTGTCCACCACTACTTCCTTACCACACCCAGACCTATAAAAAAAACCCTGCCCTCTGGATCAAATTAGAAGAGGGCTGCTAAAAATTTCGGGGTGAAAAGAGTTACACGAAAGCAAATTGTTCGAATGCAGATACTTTTTATAGCAAAATGCACTCAATAGACAATACATTAGAGATAGAGTTGATCGGTAGTTGACATGGGCATCCCCCGCGCAAAAATGGAACAGACCCAAACCAAACGCAGCAGTTAAAGAGGCTGACAGCCATGTTTCACAACAGTGTATCGGAATCGACAAACAAAGGTAAAGCAGGGGCGAATATTCGGGGTGTGCAATATGTGCGGTGCACACCCACACAGAGTAGCAATTTAACCTACATTATCGATATTATTTTTTCGGATTTATTTCTAATAAAACTGGCCAGAGTTTGTCCTAAGGCTTCGAGTGGTGGGTAAAATTAATATTCCCTGTGTAATAGTTTAGTTAACAGGAACAGGTTCGTTCAGTAAGCATATTGCATTCGGGCTAAGATCCTCGGGTGTGCGGTTTCACGTGCGCACATCCGACGATGTCAAACCACTATGATACAAGGTCTCCCCAGATGGCGCTGCAGGCCACGTTCTTATTTCCCTGTGGTTTCAAACGTAACAGGGGAACTCGTAGGGTGTGCTAGCCAAAATCTAGATCGCTTGCTGTCCCACGGAGCAAAGCAATTGAACGTTGTGATACGAGTTACTGTTATATTGTTGTTGTTTTGTTTTTTCTTTATGTTTTCCTAATGAAACTCGCCGAAGTTTGTCCTAAGGTTTCGCGTGCGTGGCTAAAATAAATTGCATTGTGCAATATTTTGGTGAAGAGGAGAAAGTCATTTGCTTCGTTCAGTAAACGAAACATTGTAAGTAATATTTGCAGCTGTAGGAGTGCTGTTTTACCAGCGGACACCACAGGTCATTAAAGCTCTTGTAATACAAAGCTCTTCAGATGTGTTTATTTCCTTGCGGTTTCAACGCAGAGGCTAAACATCCCATCAGAGTTTGTGCGCTTAGAAAAACACCACTGGTCATACTTGGTTGCGGTTGAAATAGCGTGGAGTAAAACACATTTCAACATAATGCTACGAGTTACTGTTTTTCTGTCTTTTCGTCGCTGTGTGAATCGATGTGTTTATGAGCACTTATTTAAAAAAACAATTTCAATTTTGATATCCATTTAGGATGTGGAACAGTGTTGACGATGTACTAAGCATCCCATTTTCTTCCAGAGCTTTTGCAGATTGTGTAAATAAAGTTAAGGAAGGTAAGCCCTGATGCCGTGTATTTAAAAATCGTAAAAAAATGCCGAAAATTCGTTCATCACTCAAGTATTTGCACAGGAAATCTAGATTTTTCTTACAATAGGGTATATGTAAAGATATTTTACATAAGTAATTTGACGACCGCTAAATAAAAAAAAAGCTTTCGTGTGTTCAAAACCAATGCGTGAATTTCGCAACTCAGGATACAAAATGAAATTTCTGCGTGTTTTTCCGATAACAGCGCACACCCAAACTAAATGGGCAAATGACACCACTGCGGTAAAGTTGGTTATCTGAGCTACGTTGATCTTATTCTCATTGTATGCACAACACAGATGGATCACTCTATCGCCCAAGCGCTAAGAATCCTAGGGTTCCAGAGGGCAACCGTATCAAGGGTGTACTGCGGTGTACTTTGTCCAAATGGTAAGAAACCTAATGTTCCCGAGTGCAATCGTATAAATGGTGTACTGCGGTGTACTTTGTCCAAGTGGTAAGAACACTAGGAAAGACTGTAAAACTTCGCAAGTCACAATGTAAACCTTGAAAGCTTACAGATTAATATATCTTACTTATCTTAAACCCCGCCTATCAGCATTACTAAAAGGTATAATAAAACTACCCGACAATACAGGGACGATATACACCCCACCAACTCCCACCTTTTCTCTCCGGCTATCTACACACCACGCCCAAGTACACATTAAGCATCACTAAAGAACTCACCACTGTCCGAGGACAACTGTATGAAAGGTGTACCACGAGTATACCATCGACGGACGTACAAGCGACCAGAGAGCAAGGGGTAGCCGACTACACGCCATTGATGACCAGGGTCGACGTAGAGTGTCCAGGCTCGTAGAGACCGACCGCTTGGAAACGTCTGTGCAAGGTGTTAAGTTGAGAAAGCGATCACATCCGGATAAAATGTATGAGGCCCAAGCTGCGTCAGCGTGGGAACAGAATGTCGCACGTTGCATACCGTGGGCTACGGAAGTCGACGCACAACTTGTGAGTCCTGTTGACTGCTTGTCATTGGACATTATGCGTAGCCTGGTACTGGAAACATAAAAATCTGACCTCTTCAGAGTCTTGCCGCGTCGTGTGGTCAGATGGATTTGGGTTTCATCTGTTATGACGTAGAAGTCTGGTCTTACTTCTACGTTAATTTAAAACATCAACATACTAAGAAATAGTTCCTAAATGAAAGAAACCTTAAAGGCCAGACGAAACATGTAAACAACAGAAGTCACACTTACGGAAAAGAAGCTTTATTCAGGATGTAGCAAGCACATCGTAGCATAGCATATTGCACTAAACTCCCCACACAACTCTTAACACAACGCTCTTTTCACAACGCTCCTTTCAATAATCAGTTTACAACCCAACGCTCGTAATAATCGCTCTCTTACAACGCTCTTCAAGCAACAATTTAGTCGTCGCTTTTGTCTCTTGTTCTTATCAATATTAGGCATACGTCACGTGCATTCAACCTCAATTGTGTTGCCAAACGTATTCGTTTGAGAGAAAAGATATTACGTTAAGAGTGAAGAATAACAGAATAAACTCAAGATTTACATAGGAAAATAAACTAAAAGGGAAAGTTAATTTAGAATATACGTAACACTGTACAGAGCTGACAGGAGTGTACGGGTGTGGAATCTACAGCATGAGACCATGGTTCCGTTGTGTCATGTAGGCTCTGTTCCAGAGCATAGACGAGGTGAGCCCGAGCCCGAAAGCCCGAAGCAGAGCCGGGACCTGAATCGTTGCTCGGGCAGTAGAATATTTACTGCGGTTCGGGCTTGGGCGAACTAGGGCTCTTAGAGAGAGGAAGAGAGAGATAATTTTGTTATATAAAAAAGTGATTATATGTGATTTAGCAAATGAGACACTTTATAGTTGGTATGTGGAATTCTTCGGCAACTGGTTCTAGTTGAGGAGCGGGCGTTCAAGATGGCTATTTATTCCGGTCTTGGGTAGAAAATGCCTTAGGACGCGCATTAGTGTGTTTCTGCAGAGAAGAAAAAAGCGTTTCCAAGAACTATAGATATTGGATAGTTGATAGCTTGCCGACGATAATTTACCCCCTATCTCCACGCAGTAGCTCCCTGCTAATTCTATTTAACAACGTACATACTGCAGAGCATTATGGCACGATAATATTAGCATTATTTGAACAATATACAATTGCAGCACCGCCCGATCATTTTGGATGTCCGGCCACCCGAAGCATTTCAGGTAGAAACGAACGGTCAAAGAAAATCGTACAGTTACAGTGTAAAAATAGATAGAGGTCTCTTCTCCACTTCCCACTTCAGAAATACATTGGTTAATTGAAGGAGGAGGAGGAGAGAGTGGAAGTGTGGAAAAGGAGATGAATTTTTTTTTATTATTAATGTTTGAACAGGTTAGCCAGTTTTCAGGCTCGTTCGGACCCGGGCTTTATCTTGCGATATAAAATAAAATTCAGGCTCGGGTGGGCTCAGGCTACTATACCACGGGATCGGACTCCTTAAATTGTGTCCGAACTCAGCTATACTCTGTTCAAGGCGGTGGTGGCTCTGTGAGGTTTTTGGAGCTCCTCATAGGACACATTAGGTCAATTAGTGTTTCCGGAGGGGCCCACTAGAAAGTGCTGGTTAATCGACTACACTCCATAATGTCCTTCGCTCATCCTGCAGCCACATGTTTCACCAGGAAAATGCACCGCTCCACCGGGCCACAACCACGCAGGCATAAATGAAAGGAAAGTCGTCTGTGTTTTGAACCCAAGGTCCTTGGACTTAAACCCTGTGGAACCTTTCGGTGATAGTCCTCCTCTAGCGCGAATAACATCACATCCATGAATCCTGGACCAACGTCTCGGGCGGAGTTGTGGACAATACTGCAGAAAGCATGGCTGACAATTCCTCCGGAAACCCTCCAATATCTGGTGGAGTCGACGCCTACGCGTACAGGCTGTTATGTGCGCTAGAGGAGAAACAACGCGCTATTATGTAGGTATCTCTTATGTGTTTTCCACTGAGTTTATTTAGACTTTTAAACGTAATATTAAGAATTGGAAAAACTTCAAAAATTGAAAACTGTGGATTTTTTTTATAGTTTAGATTGTTTAAAAGAGAAATCTGCTTCCCGAAGCTACACACTGTTTTCCGTTTTTGTGCTGTTTTTATTTCTTATCTCTCATGCTTCCCTAGACAAGATTTTTTTTTTGATTGAAGGTTTAACGACCACTGTGAGCAACTCACTGGGATATACGCAGTCGCCCGTCCCTAATTTAGGGCCACTGACCCCAGGGAAGAGAGAGAGCCAGGACCTTAATACAAACACAACATCCATGCCTCACCGGGATTCGAACCCGGACCCATCTCGGACAAATGATCAGAAGCCATCGCTTATACCACTGCGCAACCTGGGAGGCCTAAACAAGATTAATGCAAAGAATTATTAACATTTGTTTTTGTTCAAACGGCAGATATAGATATTTTTACAAATCCTGTGTTTGGTGAATGGATTCAGAAGTATATCTGCAAAATCTGAAACAGTCTAAAATATAAAGACAGGTACATACAAGGACCCCCATAAGAGAGGGCGGGGCTCGACCCCCAGCAATTGGTATAGCCAAATTTTCAATAAATTTAAAACACTAAAATAGACGAAACCTTTTTTTAAAGGTTTTTTAAAAATAATAAGATATTAATGATTGATTGTATCAATTATTTTTCTTGTATTTTAGTATCTTGTACATTTTCTAAAATGTTTGAAAACCTTGAAGGAGGTAATAATTTTACTTAGCCTCCCCCCCCTCCCCACTAAAAGTACTCATATGGGTGACACTGGGCACATACGTTCTGCAGTTACAATGACTGACCTTAATCAAAACAAGACCTTAATCATTTAAACAAGTAATACTAAACAAGAAAAATGAAATCGAATTTCCGGTTGCAATAGCACGCCTATGGAATCCTTTCCGACGTGAATAAAATGTATCAAATTTATTCAAAGTCCATTCAACTGGTTAGAAAAAAATTCAACCGGATTTCTACAGTCGATAAAATATCTAGAAAAAGTAACAGCTGCTTACTAAAATGTTATTTTCCAAAAAGTTTCTCATAGAAGAAGAAGGGTGTCAGAGACAAGGAGATTCCCAGATCGAACGGTTAAAAGAAGAAATACAGAAGGAAACATTTCTCATAGTGGAAAAGTTGAATATTCGAAAAATTTTCTTCATGGCAAAAAGCTTGCTAAGGAAATGCAACTTTTGAATTATACGTCACCCGAAAGCAGAGATAGTGAGTCAAAAAAATTTGACTTTTGCCCCCTTCAGCGGGAAAGCTGAGCTTTATTTAAAGAGGATATATTGTAGCCAATGGCATACAATAAAAAAATAAATTTCTCAAAGGGTTTTTAGAAGCAGAGATGCAGCTGCAAACAAAAGTACAAAAACACCACCTAGCGAAAAAACAGCGAACTACTAAACTCGTCAAATACAAACCTAAATTGTTCCACGAGGTAAATGGTATCGGGTATTAAAATATATTTTTTCAATCGCTAACTTTGTAGCAAATATAATGAGAAAAACAGATCAAACATTTGCTCCCCCTAGCTGAGAAATTTGGCATTATTTTGAGAAAGAAATACACACAGAGTTTTCACAGTTAAAAGGATCAGACAGAAACAATTTTTTTCAATTGGGTCTTTAGTCCTGCAGGTATTGCTGTAAAAAGAAACAAAAAGATTTAAATTATGTGGGAAACATTTCGCACAGGAATCATTTTCCAACACAGAAATAATGTTTCATATCGGACTCTTAGGAGTGCATATATCTACAAAGGGATGTAAGGTCAGTTGATGCGTAACATCACAGCCTCTCCTTGACAAATGTCAACCCCGCCTTCTCGTGGTGCATCCTGTTCCCACTAAAGGGGCTCTGACGACCGCCAATAGCGGTATAACTATACCATCGGGATTAGAGGAAATTCTATCATACACTCACCAACCCGCTTGGCCAGCGTGGTGAGTTATGGCCAAACCCCTCCAAAATGATTCCACAACTTAAATCTTGGCCCTCAGTCTCCGGCAGCTGAAATGTACCTGGCCAAGGCAGCGGCCAGTGCGACATGAAGGCAGAGGGTGCTAAGAATCCCCGGAGGACCGGACTAGGCTGCCATCTGATGCTGACCTTGGCTACGTAGAATGGACGCTCCCTATCTTCTGATTCAAGGCTTCTTGAATTGGAAGAGGAACTACAAAGGATCAAGTGGGACATCGTGGGGCTAAGTGAGGTAAGGAGAAAAGGAGAAGATCTCATCGAACTGAAAAGTGGACATCTCTTCTACTATCGTGGGACAGATACTGGCAGAACTAGTGGTGTTGGATTTATAATAAACAGGAAACTGAAGGATAAAGTTGTAGAAGTTGAAAGTTCCTCTGACAGAACTGCACGACTTGTTATCCAACTCTTAAAAAGATACCAGGCTCAGATTATTCAAACTTATGCACCCACCACAAGTCATCCTGAAGAAGAAATTGAAGAATTTTATGAGGAAATTTGTCATCTAAATAATAAAGGTAAGCAGCACTTGAAAATAATTATGGGAGATTTCAATGCAAAAATAGGGCAACGGCAACAGAATGAAACGTCAGTAGGTAAATTCGGTCACGGCAATAGAAACCAGCGTGGAAATACTCTCGTTGAGTTTGCAGAGGCAGAAGGGTTTTTCATCTTGAACTCCTTCTTCAAGAAAAAGCCACACAGGAAATGGACATGGAGACATCCAAATGGGACGACAAGTGAAATTGATTTTATTATGTGTAACAAAAAATTCGTCATAGAAGACTGCAGTGTGCTAAACAAGTTCAGCACAGGTAGTGACGATAGATTGGTGAGATGTAAGATGCACCTCAACACTAAACTTGAACGTGGCAAGCTCATAAGACAAACAAAATCTATTGACATAACCAACCTTAAAAAACACCATAATACCTTCAAGTTGGAACTGAAGAACAGGTTCTCTGCTTTAGAAGGCCTACCATCAGAAGAAGTGAACATTTCTGAAGTTAACAGAAAAGTAACCAAAGCTCTTATGGAAACAGCAAAAAAATTAGCTGGGTCTAAGAACAAGTTGCATGTAAATAAATTATCAGGAAAAACGAAAATGTTGATGCAAAAAAGAAGAGAGATGAGGACAACTAAAGAAGATGTGACTTCCAAAGTGGAATATATAGAGCTATGCAAGACAGTAAGAAAAAGTATCACTGAAGACGTAAGAAAATTCAACTGTGAACTAGTGAGGAAAGCAATTGAAAACAACCAAAGCCTAAAGATAGCAAAGGGACATCTCAGTAAGGGAAGAAAACAGATTATGGCACTGAGAAAAGAAGATGGTTCTGTAACAAAAAATAGAGGCGAAATTTTGACAAGAGTGAAAGATTTCTACTCCAAATTATATGAAAGGGATGATACATGCACTCCAGACATCATGAAAGATACCAGTACCAGAGTTCCTCCAGTCCTTCCAGCAGAAGTTGCACATGCAATCAAGAACATGAAGCTGGGAAAAGCTCCAGGAGAAGATGGAATTACTGTAGACATCATACAAGAAGCAAGTGGAGAAATCGAAACAGTACTCGCCCAAATTTTCACTCGATGCCTTAATGAAGGAAAGATTCCTGAGGATTGGAACACCGCTACAATGATCCTGCTACATAAGAAAGGGGACATTGAGGATCTCGGAAACTACAGACCTATCAGCCTCCTATCAGTAGTTTATAAAATCTTCACTAAAGTTCTTTCACACCGCTTGAAGGCAACACTGGACATGGCTCAACCGAGAGAACAAGCTGGATTCAGGAGTGGCTACAGCACAATAGATCATATCCACGTGCTGAGAGAACTAATTGAAAGAGCGAGGGAATATGAACTTCCATTGTGCATGGCTTTTATCGATTATGAAAAAGCCTTTGATTCGGTGAAACCATCAGCAGTTACAATGGCTCTGAAAACCTGCGGTATTGAAGATGCATACATTAATATTATTAATAACATCTATGAAAATGCAAGTGCAAAGATTAGGCTGTTTGAAAATACAACACACGTAAAAATTGGAAAGGGAGTGAGACAAGGTGACACCATATCTCCGAAGCTCTTTAATGCCACATTGGAGGGTGTTTTTCAGTTGCTGAGCTGGGAAAACAAGGGGATAAAGATTAATGGAGATTATCTAACCCACCTTCGTTTTGCTGATGACGTAGTCATTTTTGCAACTACCCCATCAGAGCTGCAGAGTATGATCCAGGAACTTGCTGACAAGAGTAAAGAAGTGGGATTAAAAATGAACTTTCAGAAGACAAAAGTGATGTTCAATGCTTTTACAAGAAATGAAGATTTATCGATTGATGGAGAAAAGCTGGAGGTAACAGACGCGTACGTTTATCTTGGACAGCAGATATCAACTGAGGGTCACATTGATGAAGAAATTAATCGGCGTACAAAACTTGCCTGGAGAGCTTTTGGAAGAAACAGCATAATTTTCAAGAGCAATATGGCATTATGTCTTAAAAGAAAAGTGTTTGATCAATGCATCCTTCCAGTGCTTACGTATGGTGCAGAGACGTGGACCTTAACTAAAAGAGACATACAAAGGCTGCAGACAACTCAGAGAAGCATGGAGAGGTGCATGCTTGGTGTAACCAGGAGAGATAAGAAGAGGAACTCGTGGATCCGAAAAATGACAAGAGTGGAAGACATCATGATCAGAGTTAAATCCCTGAAATGGCAATGGGCTGGACATACTGCCAGAAGGACAGATCATCGATGGACAGCCGAAATTTTAGATTGGATTCCAAGGGACAGGAAAAGACCCAGAAGAAGGCCTTATGGGAGATGGGTGGATGAAATTCGAAAGTATGCAGGGGTAACATGGAGGAGACTGGCACAAGACAGACCGTTGTGGAGGAAACTTGGGGTGACCTTCGTCCAGCAGTGGATTGATAATGGTTGACAATGATGATGATGATGATATCTACAAAAATAAGATATAAATCAACGCCTCCTAGCGGAAAAACTATGCACTATTTTAAGCAGCATGTATTCTCAGAAGGTTTTCCGAGGTGAGTGGTGCTGGTCCAATAAATAATTTGTTAAATCGCGTTTCCAGAAGCTCAAATTTTGCTGCAAATACCTCAGAATCAGAAATAAACCCTTATGCCCTCCTGGTGGCCAAATCGTTCTTTATCAAACATTAGAAATTAGAAGGAAAATATTTTCCATCAGGATCTGTATCTGATGCAGGAATAATTTTTGAAATCGGACATTTAAAAGCAGATATGTCAGGGAAAACGCAATTTACCTTTACACGCCTTCCTGCGGAAAATCTTTGACTTATTTGAAAAAGAGACTGTACCTAAAATTGCCTTCGATATAAATGCCACCGAAGGAAAAATAATTTTATCAATGATATTCAGAAGCGAATATTTGAAATAAAATAAGAGCATCAGAAAAACCGGAATGTAAGGATTATCATTCTCACATATCAACCTTCGCAATGCAAAAAGAATATTTCAAATCGGACTAACGGTTGCAGAGATATGGTGTCCATAGACGGACAGACAGACAAAATGATAAACAAGTTAGTAAAATCATGCAATGCATTGATTATGATACGCTTTCCAACATACCAGAAATCATTACTCAAGTTAGGAGGAGAGTGGCTGTGGAATAAATCTCGCTCCTGTGCCCTGATCTTTGACCCCATTTAAATTATATTCAACAGAACCGGTTCAGTATGCCTCCGGAAAATCATACTAAAGTTTTTACGCAATAGAAGCATTTTTACGTAAGTTATGACGCATAAGTGCAGTGGAATGGATCCCGCTCCTATGTCCTGACCTTTGAGCCCATTTTGTCTATTTTCAATAGGGTTCGTCCCCAGTTGGTGCTTACCACATACTATAATTTCATCGAAATCGAACCATTTTTAGGCAAGTTATGACACCTTAGCTTTAACCCCATTTCGCCCATTTTCAATAGGGTTCGTCCCCAGGTGGTCCCCTACCACATACTAAAATTTAATCGAACCATTTTAACATGAGCTATCGTGCAGAAGGACAAAGCTAGAGCATATACGCTTCTTCAACCTACGGTTGGAAAGCGTAGAAAAGCACGATCTCTTTTTATAACAGACATGCAAAAAAGAAACAGATTGATGTATATACACAGAGATTGCAAATTAAATGTAAAACAAGAAATATTATTAAAATTTGTTAAAATGTACTTCAAGGTAGAGTTGAGGAATTCTTGTAAATGGTAACTGTGTGTCGTGCTGTATGACAGTAAAAAAGATTAGTACTTAAAAATAACTAAAACGGATATCTACGCGTATGTGTGTGTTACACTAATTCAAATAGAGGGGTGTTAGGATATCTCAAAAATTTGTGGGTGTAGAGGTGAATGAATAAATCCCTACTCTGATTCATTGCTTATATTCCCATGGAATGCATTTGTGTTGCTTCTGGAGTTTCACGATGACAATCGGCGGTATCAACAAGAAAAGAGAAACCTTTTCTTTCCGACGTTTCGAGAACGGGTTTTCCAGTTAGATATTTTATTAACAAAAAGTTTTATCTCATTTTTAACATTATATTTCCTTGTTGCGGCTGAGTGGCCATTTTTTATGGCAACACCATTCGCACCATTGCATAGAGAGACTGCTTGAACAATGGTTTAACTCCCTCCAAATTTTCCAGCTTCTCCACTGGAACAATTTTGCTGTAAGCACTAAAGATTCAATTTTATTTTTCAAACGTGTCTCACTTTCTGCAGACGAAATTTTATTTTTTTTTTCGTCCCGTGGGCCGTGTGCTCAGACCATAAGTTTATATTTAACTTCTATCTAGGTCTGTTTTCGAGCCCGAATGATGCATGAATGTGTTTATCATTCTACCCTAGTTCTCTCCCCTTACTAGAGCCAGTGGCTAAATTAGGGATGGGAGAGTGCTTATAATTCTTATAGTTTATGACGAAGTAAATATCTCAATCATTTTTATGACTGGGGCGGAATTCGAACTCTCTGCTCCGGAGCTCCCAGTGCTGCCCACTAAACTACACTGGCATGTGCTCTCACTGCTATCTGCCTTTATCTCATGTGCGTCCTGCGGGAAGTCACCTCACAAGTTGCTCGTGGAGTTCATTAAATCTAGACACAAATTTTTTTTTCTTAATTCACATCACCCGTAACCCAGTAACATGTAATCTATCTTACTCAGTTTACTGAAAACCTACAGCTAGCAATAGTCTAATCCCATTTAACTCCTCACACCCATTATTACATAAGCTATCAGCATTCAAACTTTTAATCAGAAGAGCTTTTACGCATTCGTCTGCTGACAGCTTGCTTAAATCTGAAATAGATTTCATTTTTGATTTAGCTGCCAAACATTGATATCCTAAATACATGATTAACCGAGTCTATCGAAGAATCTCAAATGATAGATCTACGTGTTTGATCAAAGGCCAAAAATCATCAAAACGTTTTGTTGGTACAATGCAGCAGTACCCAAGGATTACTAATGTACTGACACGCACTTGTATAAAGTGTGGTACTCATTTTGGCCTTAGATCCATAAATATATTCTCACTTATCAAAAAAGACAGAGAACAACCTGCTATTTTGTGTAAATGGGATGTGTATAATATACCATTAATAGATGTTTCCAATGGTGAACTCGCAAGCAACTACGTGGGCTCTACAAAACGTAGCCTTGAGACTCGAATGCAGGAACATAAATACGACATTCGCGTCAACCACAGTAACACAGCGCTCGCCAGAAATGTTTCACAAGGACAGTACTGTCCAACCAGATTGGAAGAACATTAAGTTGCTACATACCCCCGCATCAGTATACTCGTTGCATATAACTGAAAGTTTATTCATCGAAGCCTTCGGGGACGGCTGCTGTAACGACAACTCAGCTTACCCAGGATTTGGAAACGACTCATTACATCTATGAACTTACATAATACACTGACGGAAAAAAAATCCCAACACCACGAAAAAATAGTTGTAGAGGAATGAAATGGCGGCAATACATTTGTATAGATAACATATTTAATCGATTAAGGTTTCAAGATCACAGCTTATTGTAAGGGCGAGAAGAGCCATTTTAAATGTGAAATGCTGGTACAATAATAACCGGTGTAAACGCCAAAATGTTGAATGCAAGCACGCAAACGTTCATGCATTGTGTCGTACAGGTGCTGGATGTCAGTTTGTGGGATGGTTTTCCATGCCTGTTGCACTTGGTCGGTCAATACAGGGACGGTTAATGCTGTTTGGGGGTGACGCTGGAGTTGTAGTCCAATGATGTCCCATACGTGCTTGATTGGTGAAAGATCTGGTGATCTAGCAGGCCACAGCAACATGTCGACACTCTGTAGAGCATGTTGGGTTACAACAGCGGCATGCGGGCGAGCGTTATCATGTTGGAAAACACCCCCTGGAATGCTGTTCATTAATGGCAGCACAACAGGTTGAATCACCAGACCGACGTACAACTGTGCCGTCAGGGAGCGTGGAATAACCACGAGAGTGCTCCTGCTGTCATAAGAAATTGCTCCCTAGAGCATAACTCCAGGTGTAGGTCCAATGTTTCTCGGGCGCAGACAGGTTGGTTGCAGGCGCTCATCTCGCCTCTTTCTAACCAACACACGACCATTACTGGCCCCCAGGCAGAACCGGCTTTCATCAGAAAACACAACAGATCTCCACTCCGTCTTCCAATGAGCTCTAGCTTGGCACCACTGACGTCGCAAACGGCAGTAGTTTGGAGTAAGTGGAATGCACGCTACAGGGCGTCTGGCTCGGAGCTGCCCTTGAAGTAACAGATTTGTAACAGTTCGTTGCGTCACTGTGGTGGCAACCGCAGCTCGAATTGATGCCGCAGACGCGGTACGATGCGTCACGGCCATACGCCGTACACGGCGGTCTTCCCTCTTAGTAGTGCCACGTGGCCGGCTGGAACCCGGTCTTCTTGAGGCAGTACCTTTTCTTGACCACCGCTGCCAACAATCATGCACAGTGGCTACATTTCTGCCAAGTCGTTCTGCAATATTGCGGAAAGAAAATCCACCATCTCGTAGCCCTATTACACGACCTCGTTCAAACTCCGTGAGCTGTTGATAATGGCTTCTTCATCTTCTTAAAGGCATTCTTGACTAACATCCACACCCTACGTCGAATCTCAAAGATAACTAACGCTCACGAACGTTACAGCGCGTATTTACAGCAAACCTGCTTTGCATGTTCCGAGGGGCGCTACTAGCACCACACGTACGCGCCGATCGCGAAATTTGCATAGACGTCATCTTACAGATGTACTCTCACCGCCTACCAACTGTCGTTTATCTAACACAACCCCTTCTTGGTGTTGGGATTTTTTTTTTCCGTCAGTGTATTTCTTGTTAAATATGTGAACTATAGCAAATACATATATTCCGTATATTTTTGCACCCTGTTTATCATATTCTCAAAAGGTCCTCACCTGATTTGTGATTTAGCCATGAAATGATGGCAACAGTACGACCCCTTGCGACGCTGGTCCATACCCGGCACGTCATCATCATCATCATCATTGTCAACCATTATCAATCCAGTGCTGGACGAAGGTCTCACCAAGTTTCCTCCACAACGGTCTGTCTTGTGCCAGTCTCCTCCATGTCACTCCCGCATACTTTCGAATTTCATCCACATACCCAGACGTATATATGGGAGCACACCGGCAGCAATAGCTCTCCTCCATCTGAAGACGGGTACGACTGTCGACCCGAAAGTGCTTATGGGTTTTTAATCTTTTTAACTATGTAAATATCTATCAACTTTTAAAATTAAACAATCGTGCAAAGACGGTGTATGTTTTTAATGGATATCTATTATATCCATACTGTTTGCTTTTCCTTTTGTTTTCTCAGTTTGCATTTAAATAGGGTATTTTTGTCTACACTTTAGAAAGACAGATCTAAATTCCTATTTCTCGTTTCAAATTTTTTCTACAGTAAATGGGCACCTTAAACAAAATAATCCACATATTTTGCAGTTGTTTTTCCGATAAAAAAATCCCCGGTGGCGAATATAACTAAATAAGAATAACTTATTCTTTTCTCCTTACAGTTGTAGTATTGAAAACAATTATTCCATTTTATCGTATTCCGTGCCCGTTGCTAATATTTCGCAACATTTGTAAGCTTATCCATACCACTGAATTTTTTTCTATATCGGAAAAGAGATTATTTATATTTTGTACCAAATTTTTGTTTGCTTCTAAACGACTTTGTTTTACGAAATCGTAGATTTCTGCCCATGTCTGAGATTGTTCGCATGTGCCAGAAATGTTCTTTACGAAATGCTTTCGAGCTACGAAACGCAAAAAGCCACCACTGAAAAAAAAAAAGCAAACTGTTTTTAATTAAACTTTTGGAAATATGGCATGAAGTTTATTAGCGTTTCGTGTAAGATATGTTTAGCCTTTTCGAAACATACTGCAAACGCATTTCTAAATACTGTATTTTAACATACTGAGTTTGAGTCTCTATATCAAAGGTATTGCTCGCTTCGAGAACTTGATGTTGACATTCTCGTTTTACTCTTTTCGGTGAATATATGCTTATTATGAGAACATGTGGCAATCTCTTCGTTTGCTCTCATTTTTAGCACTTTTTTTGTAAAAAAAGATCATGCTTATGTTATCGGTTTGTCCGCCCGCCTTTACCCACGATATCTTTGCAGCTATTAGTCCGATTTGAAAAATCCTTTTTCCATTGAAAAGCTTAAAATATGAGAATGATGATCCCTTTATTTTTTTTTTTACGATGCACAATTTTGTCGCTAGAGGGCGTAAATGCAGATGATGTCGAGTTCAAAAATACGTTTTATTCCACCTATTTGCTTCCAAACACCCGATTGAAAAAATATTATCTTCCGATTCCATTTATGTCGAAGAGTATTTTAGATATAGTTACTTTTTCAAATTACGCATAGATTTTCCGCTGGGGGGCGTAAAAGTAAATTATATTTTCCTGATAACTCTTCTAAAACTCCGATTTGAAAAAAATTCCTTCAGCGGAGACATCTGATGCAAAATATTTTGGATATAATTTCAAATTTTTGGTAAATAATACTTTCGCCACCAGGGGGCGTAAGTGTCAAATTTTGCTTCTGATGCATTTGCCATAGAATCGAGCTTCTAAAATATCGATTGAAAAAATGTTTACGTGGACTGATGCCACTCACATGGAGAAACCTTTTCGGAATATTTTCTTCTTAAAATATTCGACAGTTTCTCCGCCAGGGAACGTAGACACATATCTTATTTTTGTCAATATCTATACTTCTAGGAGTCCGATTTGAAAATTTCGTTCTTTGTTGGATAATGTTTTCAGTGTGACATGTTTTTCATATAATTTCAAAATTTTCAAGTAATTCGTAGACTTTCCGCTAGGGGCGTAGAGATAAATTGTTTTTCCCCTATATCTCTGCTTTTAAATATCCGATTTGAAACATTCTTTCAGCACCGGATACAGATCCTGATGGGAAATCCTTTGCAAGTAATTTCTAATTTTTGTAAAAATGCTTAGGCCACCAGGTGGCGCAAGTCTTAATTTCCGCTTCTGATGTAATAGCAACAAAATATAAGCTTCTAAAATCTAGATTGCAGAAAAAGTCGGTTGTTTACCGATGCTATTCATGTCGACAAACCTTTTAGAAACATTTTCTTCTTGAAATAATGCATGATTTCTACTCCAGGGGGCGTAGATGTATATCTTATTTTTGTCAATATCTCTACTTCTAGGAGACCGATTTGAAAATTTTCTTTGTTGTGTTGCCGCGACAATTATTCTAATTTCTGGCACATTGCTTTCGGTATGGAAATTCTCAAATTTGGTATTTAAATACAAAATTAATTGTTTTTAATTATGTTAATTAATTAACATAATTAATTACGTGACCGCCTAATTGGAGTAATTTTTAATTAGGTGCACGAGCGGTCATCCCAACCCAGGCGCATAGGGAGTCGCGGGGTTCGTTTCTTCTCTTTTCTCCATTTTTCCCTTCCACGGGGGAAAGGAGATCTAAGTTGCAAGCGCCAGGCCAGGTGCAAAATTTCGGAAACTAGGCAAGGCATTTTCTTCCATTCCCGGCATGTGAGAAGCAACAGCATTGCGAATTGCACAATGCTTCCGAAACAACAATGGCGTTGCGGTGGCTACACGACGAAAATTTAAGAAAGAAATCTTAAAGCGGTAAGAAGCTAAGTCTAGGCAATAAATGTCACCCAAGAGCGTTGTCGGAAAATATATTTCAGTCGGGCATACGTGACTTCGAGCAGTTTTCAAGTTTTAAAAAGGGTTTGCTCGGAGTCTACTATAATAGAACCCAACAACGGGGTGACAGTTACGGCAAAATAAATTTTTTAAGGGCTTAGCTCCGCAAATGGTCAGCAGGCCAGGGAACATCTGTCCCAATGTAGCCACTGGTCAGTCGCCACTGGAAAAGCGGTCCACTTGCGTACGAGGGGAGGAAATCCAGAACCAATGGTGGTGCGAGGGACGTTTTCTCGAGGTAAGGACACGCCTAGCCGCAGGGCGAGAAGGGAAAGCGAAAACTAGAATATAAGCAGAAACTTAAAATTTCACAAGAGAGGGAAAAAGGACGAAAAAGAACGAAAAAAAAAGTGAAAGAGGAGGGGGAAATGTAGGAGCGAAAAACGGACAGAGAGAGAGAGAGAGAGAGAGAGAGAGAGAGACGGGGTAGGCAAAGAAATGCCAAACTATGCGGAGTGCCAGAAGTCCGTCGACTTGAAATCAAGAACTGTAGAACAGTAAAGTTCCGAGAAACCATCGGCTGTGTTATATCCACGGAGGACACCAGACCACCAGCGTTTTCCTCAACCACCGGATCGATGAACCCCGAAGTTCTACATAGGGTAAGACATCATCCTAATATTTCAATCTCTTGCATGCTGAGTATTCAGTTAAGTTTTAGAAATGACCCCTTATTGCTCACCCCGTACTGGTTGGATTGTTAGGGATATTGGTAGTTTTTACATTTTCTCAAGTAAACCATAACTTCCTTTCTTTGAGATGTGTTATAATTTAAACCGGTCCCACCATTTAAATTGTTCTAAAATTAAGCATTATACAGCAAATAAATTTTATATCAACGTGTTTTTCTTCACGCTGCTCTGCAAATGGGTACGAGTGTCTGTATTAGTTTAAAGTAAGCCATAGTTTTTCTTCCTTCACGGGTACCCCTATTCAAGCATATAACCGAAACGTTAGTTCTTTTTTAAATTTAATTTCTTTTGCGGCATATGAGTTCTTGCGACAACCTCGTACGAGCTCATATGAAACACAACGCTTTTAAGTCCCAACGATGAGACTGGGTCGCCTATACAAGGAAACCCAATGTCATTGTTCCCAATCTAAATGATCGGAATTCACTAACAAAATCTATGCCCCTCAAGTTCCCACCGGGACTTGGCGTGGTGACAGTTGTATAGTGTTTCCGATGTAAAATAGTTTTCCTATAAATTCAAAATTTTCAATTAAACCATAGACTTTCCGCTAGGGGACACAAAGGCAAATTGGGTTTTTTTTTTTTTTTTATTGGAGGTTTAACGACCACCGTGAGCAACTCAATGGGCTAAAAGCAGTCGCCCGTCCCTAATTTAGGGTCACTGGTTCCAGGGAAGGGAGAGAGCCAGTGCCGTAAGACAAACACAACATCCATGCCTGACCGGGATTCGAACCCGGACCCCTTACGGACGAATGATCATAGGCCAACGCCTTAGACCACTGCGCCACCGGGGCGTCAAAAATTGGGTTTCATGCGTTATTTCTGCTTCTAAAACTCCGATTTGAAAAAGTCTTCCTGCATCGCTTACAAGACGCGATGGAAAATATTTTTCACATACTTTCTAATGTTTGGTAAATAATGGTTTGGCCACCAGGGGCCATAAGAGTTAATTTCTGCTTCTGATGTATTTGTAGCAAAATTTGTGCTCCTAAAAACTCGACTAAATTTTTTTTTTTTATTGGACCGATACCGCTCATATGGAAAAAACCTTTTCAGAATACTTTCCTCCTAAAATAATGCATGGTTTTCCCACCAGGGGACGTAAAGTTCCATCTTATTTTTGTCGATATCTTTGTTTTTAAGAGTCCGATTTGAAAAATTATTTCTGAGTTAGAGAGCGTTTCCGATGCGAAATGTTTCTCATATAAATTTATGTTTTTCTTAATGACAAGTCGGCCACTAGAGGGCGTAAGCTCACGATTCCGTTTGCAGCAATATCTGAGGGATTAAAATCCCTATTGAAAAACTGCTTTCTTCCGCCAGATACTATGGTTTTCCATACGTGTTCCATTGACTTTGAATAGCTTTGATAAATTTAATTTGCGTCAGAACGGATTCAAAAGACGTGCTTATTACACCCGAAAATTCAGTGTCAGCTATCTTGTTGTTTTTAGAATTTTATACTACTGGGAGTTCATGACATTTTATTTCTTTACGTATTTATTTTTCTCCGTACTAGAATCAGATATCTTCTGAAACTGTTGGATTAACTGCACGCGCAGATTATATTTTGCTCATTGGATCACAAGACAGTGTTTATGGTAAGCTTACTTTCCTCGTTACGTGATACAAGAAATGAAAATAGCCACGAGCTCTTTTGGCCGCAGGCAACCCTTCATTTGTGAGAAGAAGAAAAATCGCTTTTGGATCCTGATTAAGCTGAAACAGACGCGTGTGACCGTTGCTGTTGGTGGATTTTAACTAAAGCTCTATGCATCTAATAATTTCAAATAATGAGTGTACACCATCTGTACAATATCCTTAGGTGTTCAAAATTGGAAAAGTAAGTATTGTGAGTTCAGCAAGTAAAATTAATTCTGTCATCGACACAAGTGTTTTTTTTTGTTTTTTTTTGTCTTATTCATTTCGGACAAAATTCAACTTTGTTTCTGATACTTCGGGTAAAAGGAAAAATGTCCACTCCTCGAAAATAGATAACAATGCCTACATTTTGAAAATAGGAACATATGCAAGCTGTTGACTGATCTTTTCTCACGCCTGTTAGAAACATGTTTTTTTTTTTTAATTTCACGAAGAAAAATCATAATTTCAGCTAAGCAACTGACAAAACTACTCAGAACATTTCCCCTGTTCAACCACATACGTTACCTAGAATTACGTGGGCATCATACAGTGCATTCCCAAAGAAACACAGCAATATTTATATATTTGAAGCAAAGTCTGAGCTTCTAAAACCCCGATTGAAAAAAAATTATTTCGTGGACCGAAACTGCTCAACTCAAAATCCCCTTTTAGAATATATTCTTCATAAAATAATGCATGAATTCTCCGCCAGAGGGCGTAGATGAAAATCTTATTTTTGTCCATATCTCTGGTCCTAATAGTTCGATTTGAAAAAATCTTTCTTTGTTGGAGAGCGTATTTGCTGCGAAATGCTTCTCATAGGTTCAAAATTCTTTAATAACTAATGGATTTTCCGCTAGGGGACGTAAATGTAAATTGCGCTTTCCTCGATATCTCCACTTCTAAAACTCCGATTTGAAAAATTCTTCCTGTATTGGATGCAGCTCCTAGTGGAGATGTTTTGCATATAATATCTAATTTTTGGAAAAGAATGGTTTACCCACCAGGCGGCGTCAGTGTTAATTTCGGCTTCTGATGTGCTTGCAGCAGAAACTGTGCTTCTGAAAACTCCACTGAAAAAATTCTTTCGTGGACCGATACTGCTAACCTCAGAAAACTTTAGAATATTTTCTTTTATAAACATTAAATGGGTTTTCCGCTAGGGGGCGTAGATGCGCATCTTATTTTTGTGCGTATCTGTTTCTATATAAGTGTCCGATTAGAAAAATGTTGTTTTCTGCAGAAGAGTGCTTCGAGTATGAAATACACTGCTTCACATAGAAATTGCCCCATCCAAAATTAGGTGTGCTACAAACATGCACATCGCAGGGCAGATGTTTAACATCATTTGCATATCTCGAGTGGGTACCCGAGATGTGCAAATGCTGTTAAACCGGAGCCGACTACATCACACGTTCGTGAGGTAAAAGTGCCGGCAAGAACAAAATGATAATGTGCGGTCCCTGGGGGAAGTTCCTCAGAAGCTTCAGATTTGTTGTTTGTGCTAAAAAACTCTTCAACGAAGGCCGAAAATGGCGGGTACACATCGTCGGCAGGTTTATTGCCATTTGGATTCGTTCAGGCTGGTCTATAAGTCGGATCGCTGCGCATGTGCAATGGGAGGCCTGAAATGTTGGACGCTTGTCGTCCTAGTGGCTACAGGTAGATTCGTACGTGCGTCGGAACTGCAGTGGTGCAGTCCAACAGATGTCAGCACGCCTTAACTCGCGGATTTTTTGACACGCACGTTCGTCACTAGAAAGCACTGCAGCCTATATTCGACGTCTTGCGTCATCCATACCATAACGACCCAATACGTAATTTTTTTTTTTAATTGGAGGTTTAAGGAACATCGTGAGCAACGCAATGGGCTATAAGCAGTCTTCCGTCCCTAATTTAGGGTCCCTGGTTACAGGGAAGGGAGAGAGCCAGTGCCGTAAGACAAACACAACATCCATACCTCACCGGGATTCAAACCCGCACTCCCTTTCGGCCGAATGATCAGAGGCCATCACTTTGACCACTGCGCCACCGGGACGGCGAACCGTAAATTGAAAGTCACACGTGGCAAATCTGCGCAGTAGACAACCGTTTCTTCGACTGCCATTGACGGCCTGCTATCACAGCGCTCGTCTGGCTCGGTGCCGAAGTCCTACGAACTGAGGTCACGAATGGACCACCGTGGTCTACAGTGTTGAATCCCGTTTTTGTCTGTGTGCTGACGATTGACGGATCCGTGTCTGGCGGCACCGTGCTGTGCGGATGGATCCTGGTTTTGTTCGCAACCGCCACACAACGATATGCAGGCATCATGACATAGGCTGCTATTGCGCATGACAGCAGGCCACCTCTTGTCCGCATCACGGGTACACTGGCAGCTGCACTATACGTGAGAGAGGTTCTGCAGCCTATTTTGATACCGTTCCTGAATGGTCTGCAGCCCCCATTTTCCAGCAAGATAACGCCCATGTACACACCAATTGGGTATCCAGACAGTGTTTGGAACATGTTGAAACACTCCATGGTCAGCAAGATCGCCCGATTTATCCTCAATCGAAAACCTGTGGGTCCACATGGATGTCGTCCCCAATGCAATCGGACTGCACACAATCTCGATGAATTATAGGAGCAAGTCAACCATGCTTGGTGTTCTATTCTTCAGGACGATATCCGTCGACTGTATGGCTTATTGTCACGCCGTATTGCTATCTGTGGCGGTGCAACCGCTTACTAAGGCTTACCCATCGTGCTGTATTATCTGATCTGATAAACACTGCAAGAGACTGAAAATAACATCAAGGTAAATCCTTATGTATTCCCATTTCCGCGCTTAATTTTACCCCTCTGTCCTCATCCCTTCTATGTTGGGTAGATTCTACGTCGAGCAATGTATTTCTTATGTAATTTAAAATTTTTCACAAGTGTGCCACTAGAGGGCGCAGGTTCAGTTTCCGTTTACAGAAACATCAGCAAGACCCGATCGAAAAAATTCCGTCGGATACCACTAACTATTAAACTCTGAGTATAATTTCTTCGGAGAATAACGCACAATTATGGCCCTAGGTGGCGCCAATGCTTCATCTGTTTTTCTCAATATACTTGCTCCTAAATGGGCGACTGAAAAAATTATTTCAACACCGAATGCCATTTATCTTGTGAAACACTAGGCTTGTATTTGAGGAGGTTTTTAGTTCACAGTTCGGTCGCTAGGTGGTGTTTGTGTATTTATTTATTTATTTGCAGCTGTATATGTGACGTACCTGGCCAGCAGGACGTGCATGACATGAAGGCAGATTGCAGTCAGAACGAACGTCCGCGTAGCTCAATTGGTAGAGTGACTTATTCCGGAATGAGGGTTCCCGGGTTCGAACCCCGTGGTGGATAAAAATGACGGAGAAATTTACTTCGTTATAGTTTGTAATAAAGTGTTTGCTAATTTATTCACCATATTTTTCTATTTCGTGGATGAAAAGGAGATTAAAGGAGATTAAATAACCACACTTCACGGTAAAAAAAAAAATTCTTTAGAAAACAGTTGCTTCGAATAGTTTTGTTGGCGAAAGTATTCACAAGCGTGATATTTTATCTTTAGGTCTTTATTACTATTTCGTCATTTATGACAGGTCTTAATTAGTAAAAAGATTGACTGGGAGAAAAAGAAGCTAAGTCTGGGTAACCTTTTTTTACTGTACATCTCTCCCCCTCCCCTTTTATGTCATGCTGCTGCTGCTTAAATATCGGACGGAACACGTCTGATCGTCTTCGCATCGTTAAACACGAACTCTTAGAAATGGATCTGGATTCTGTTGAATATTCATCATTCCGTACTGCCGTGATCGAAGGAAGAGGAGAGTGTTGCTTTTTTACTTGAAATATATTCCGAAAATATATTTCATCCCAAAAGCCATAATCAATATTTGGTAAAAAAAAATGTAATCGATCTTGAGGTGGTAGGGACAAGTTTATTCGCCTTAGGAAACGTAAAATGTTTGATTCTCTGTCAAATTCCAGTAGAGAAATACATATATAAAAAACAGATACGAATATTTAAAAATTAAAAAAGTGCCTCCACGTTAAGGGACAACTATATTCATTAAAGTACTGAATGACAAGCGCTTGAAGGTTTTATTTTATTCCCACATAATTTTATTTACCATTTCTGTGATTGTTTTTTTTTTTTTTTTGAGGTTTAACGACTGCCGTGAGGAACTCAATGGGCTATAAGCAGTCGTCCATCCCTAATTCAGAACCACTGGTTCCAGGGAAGGGAGAGAGCCAGTGCCGTAAGACAAACACAACATCCATGCCTCACCGGGATTCGAACCCGAGCCCCTTTCGGACGAATGATCAGACGCCATCGCTTAGACCATTGCTCCACCGGGGCGGCCCTGTGATTTGCTGGTCCAGTAGCTGAGAGGTCAGATGCGCGAGCTTCGGATTTCTCGTTTGATTCGGGTCCGGTGACATATCCCTGTGTAAGCATGGGCCGCGTGCCTGTATGACAGAATCCGTGAGGCCTAACAACCGTCATCCCAACTGCGCGCATATCTTGCAATACAACCTCAAGGAGCTACCTCACGCGACCAATAGCGCCTAACTACAACTTTTTAGCGTAGAGGCATGTGCTTCCAAAAAAAGTAATAATAATAAAAGATAGAAAAAAATTGTACTACCTATATATTAGTCTTTTAATTTCATTTTCTTCGAAAATCATAACGTTTCGTAAAGTAAATATATAAATCTTATTTCACGTTCTTACCTGGATGAAAAGAATGAAGGTATCACATCTAAATTATTCAATGTTTTTCATTGTATTTCATATTCAGCATTATTAGTATTTTGCAAACTTTTATCATACAGGATGTTGCTGCTGCAAAATAAAGCATCCTAAATTACAGCAAATTCGTGCAGCTTTTACCGAGTAGATGTTACGAAGGGAATATTGGAATTTTCCGAATACACATTTCTCAGGAACCGTTCACTCCACCGCGTTTTACACAAAATTATCCTGTTCCATTTAATACGTTCTGTCTCTGTAGAAGAGTTTCCAAATATCGGCATGACGCGAGAAACCGACAATAAATAAGCAAAGAGTTTTTCCGTTTCTGTTTAGTGGCTTGAGTGACTGCGCAAAATATCCATGATCGAGAAATGTTCGGACTTAGAAGTTTCTCATCCCCTTCCCCAAGAAAGAAGGAAATAAGAAAATCACAACACCAGCCAATGAACGATATTCTACAGTGATCGAATCATTTCATGACTATTTTGGTGCTTAATGTAACCGAGTAACATAGAAGAATATCTCTACTCTGTGTGAGAAAAAAAACGTTTACTGTATACTTAGGGCGCGGTAAGCTTGACTCTGTCATTCCGTTACAGCCGACAGTTAAGCAAACATTTATAGGCATATGGAGGGCATGGGTATAGATTAAGACACACTGGTAGATGCGGCCCTGTGACGCTTCAAATAGAAAGAGTCTTTACTTTCAATTCTAGGTTCTCAGCGGCGTAGGTTTACATAGAACAAATGGTTGGATTGGTAGCATCTGGAAAATTCCTGCTCATGCTCCATACCATAAGAAATAAATTAAACACACCCACACACAGAGAAATATTTTGCTTACTAAGATCCTGTGGCTTACTGAACCCGTGGTGGCATGTGTCCAACGCGTCAAGGGCCACTGCTTAAGGTTATGATAGCTCGGCACCCGTGTGCCCTCATACCGAGGTTTGATAATGAAACAAGTTAGTAAAATCATGCAATGCATTGATTATTGTACGCTTTCAAACATACCACAGATCATTACTCAAGTTATTATTCAAGTTATGAGGATAATGGCCGTGGAATAAATCTCACCCCTGTGAGCTGACCTTCGATCCCATTTCGACGATATTCAACAGAATCGGTTAATTATACTTCCGGAACTACATGATAAACCTTTGTCTCAATCGAAGCATTTTTAGTCAAATTTTGACGCATAAGGGCAATGGAATGGATCCCGCTCCTATGTCCTGATCTTTGATCTCATTTCACCCATTTTCAATTGAATTCGTTCCCAGATAACACATACAAAAATTCCATCTAAATAGAACCATCTTTACGCAAGTTGTGACGCATAAGGGAAATGGAATGGATCCCTCTCCCATGTCCTGACCTTTGACGCCATGTCGTCCATTGTCAATAGAGTTAATCCCCAGGTGGTCCCATACCACATACTAAACTTTCCTTGAAATCGACCCATTGCTACACGAGTCATCGTGCGGACGGACAAAGCTGGAGCGTATACGCTTCTTCAACCTACGGTTGGAAAGCGTAAAAAAGAGCGCCTGCAATCTGGCACATCTAAACCGCTGGCCTCTTTTCGAGTTTTTGTGTGGGGTTTTCGAACCCATGGTAAATCGTAGATGCGTAGACGCTGTTTCTACCGTAGTACCTGAAAACTGTGGCACGGAATGAGGGACAGGTGATTTCTTGGATTTATTGTTGGGGTTGATAAATTCAGATACGCAAACCCCCAAAAGAGAGGGTGTGTTTCGTCGGGAAACAGTACTATTACCACTGAAGTAAGGCAGCTCTATAACCTGAGTGAGTAACAATACAATTGAATCTCGTTAACACAAGCATCGCAGTTACCCAATGATTTGTTCGCGTTGAAAGTAATGGGTGTTATTAATATGTAATTAATTTTACAAATACACTTTGCAAAACAAAAACAAAAAAAATAAAACGAAGCACCCAGAAGAATCATCAAATTAGGATGCAAATTGGTATATGCAATACATACACTGGTGTGCAAAAATTAAGTACGAAGAGGAGAAATTAGCATAACAGTGGAAAGAGTAGGCAGAACGGACCGAAAAACCACTCAGGAGATAGACTAGGGTCCGGTACAGTAGGGCATGCGCATATATGCAACATGACGTAGGAAGGGGGAGCGTCGGAAGGGTATAAAGCACACGGGCGGGGTACGCTCAGCAATTCGAAGGCTGCAGGTGGCCTAGTGGTCAGCGTTCGTGTCTGCCATGGATATAACCTCAGGTTCTATCCTGGGCAGGTACGAACGTTCGAACCATTAAATACCCGCCGTGCGTCAGATGGGCACGTTAAACCGTCGGACCTCAGGTACTGCCTTCTAGCCCGGTAATAAATAAGGGCGTCTCCTACCCCTTTCTACCTCGCTTCTGTGTCACTTTTCTATCTGGCACTCTAGCCGAAATCTCATAGCTTCCTATTTTTAAGGGTTGTTTAAGACTTGGGGTCAGACACTCCCTTCCTAAAATCCTCTACATATGATCTTATATAATCTGATCTGCTCACCAATTCGGTGAAAGCTATTGCACGGTGTACATAGGTTTGAACGACGTCGAGCTGCTGCCACCATGTGATATGGCCCACAGGCAATCCACTAGACGACATCTGGAGGACTTTACCCGAGGTCGCGTCATTGGGGAGTTGGAAGAAGGTCGAAGTGTGACTAGTGTGGCCGAGGAGTTCGGGATCGCTCACAGCTTCGTTTCACGAGCTTGGAGAGCATTTAAAATGACAGGAACAGCTGTGCGAAAGTTTAGCAGTGGTCGACAGACGGCAGACAGCGGGAGTAATCTCAAGGAATACGCAACAGACAACTGGACGTCCGTTATCGCGTTTTACCGTGGCCAGAAGGCTGCACAAAGGTGGTCTATTTGCACGACGACCAGTATGGTGTGTGTCATTAACGTCTGCTCATCGGAGACGGCGGTTTCTGTGGAACTAGGAGCACAAGAACTGGACACATCAGCAATGAGGTAGAGTTCTCTTTACGGATGAGAGCCGATTTAGTCTGACGAGCGATTTTGGACGTATACACATCTGGAGAGGGCAGGGAACACGCAATCAAACCTCCAAAATTATCGAAAGGGACAAGTTTGGAGGTGGCGGAATTCTCGTTTGGGGAGGTATCATGCTTGGTAGCCGTACTGACCTCCACATCTTTCAAGGAGGTTCAATCACTGGTGTCCGCTATTGTACCGAGGTTCTCCTGCCTCACGTACGTCTGTTTAGAGGTGCAGTGGGTCATGAGTTCCTCTACATGGACGACAACGCTACACATTATCATACAGTGGCTGTCGTAGATCTGTTGGAG
This sequence comes from Macrothele yani, assembly GCA_039090855.1. Taxonomy (NCBI): domain Eukaryota; kingdom Metazoa; phylum Arthropoda; class Arachnida; order Araneae; family Macrothelidae; genus Macrothele; species Macrothele yani. The sequence continues at coordinate 101,038,954 of CM077011.1, forward strand.
AGTGAAGATATTCAACGCATGGTTTGGACCGCAAGGTCCCCGGACCTAAATGCAATCGAACACGTGTGGGACCTTCTCGGGAGACGCTTGGCAGCACGTCACCAACCGGCAGTAACGATTCCGCAGCTGCGATTGGCGCTACAAAAGAAATGGGCCGCGATGCCTCAACAGCTCCTTGACAACCTCGTCCTCAGCATGGACAGACGTTGTAAATCCTGCAACGTAGTCAGGGGTGATCATATCCCATACTAAAGACTGGATTTTCTTGGCAGCCTCCTGTCACATGGACGTTTCTGTCTTCTGTCCAGTTGTGCTCGAAGCTACCTTTTCAATAAAGTGCCTTTGTATCCTTTGGATTCCTTGGTTGGACGGTTTTGCTCACTTGTCCCATATTCTTACATCTTGGGGATCTTATGGTATGATTGGGTCGATGTGGAGCACTTCTGCACGACGTTACATTTGAAAAACCGTCATGTCCTTAATTTTTGCACGCAAGTGTATGTATAGGAAAAGAAATGATTGCGATTCCAGAGCAGTTGGGCCATTTATTTGTATACAGCAGCTTCACGAGTGAAACGGTCAATACGTTGTTGCCATAGCTCTGGCTCAGATACAAGGTGTTACCCTGGGTGGAATAGACGCATTCAGTTCATCGACACTGTGCTGAGGTACAACGTGCCAGATGGTGTCCAAACTGCAGGCCAGTTTGCCGACATTCCGGGATGGGCTTTGGTGACGTCGTCCCATCATGTTCGATCTGTGAGGGGTCGAGCGATCTGGCTGGTCATGGAAAGACAGAGACATTGCAGAAGCAATCCTGGCAGAGCCGCGTCGTATGTGGCCGGGCATTATTCTGTTAAAAAACCTCTCGGTGATGCTGCGACAGGAATGGCAACACAACAGGTCGTAGAATGTCGTTGACGCACGCACCGTTCAGCCGTGAAGGTGGTACGAAGGACTACCGAGGGTGCCTGGTAGAGATGAGTAGGGCTCGGTTTTCGAAGCCCGAATCTTCCCGAGGCCGACTCAGTCCCATGAGGTATGTGTACTGCGGGGCCCGAGACAAGCCGAGCCCGACTTTTCTAAGTGCTCATACTTTTATCCCTTTTATCCTTTTTAAATATATCAAACAGGAAGGGGCATGGAATATGGTACTCAGCATTTATACGTCTCATTAGGAAAGACATAACCTTCAAATAAAATTTATATTTTAGAATTTCACAGAAAATTTTGCAGTAGCTGATACCTTTTTCTTATCTAAGAAAAAGAAACTGTCTTATCTTTTTTGAGCATTGAGAGAAGATGGACTTCATGCATGTTTTAGCATAACGCAAACGATTGCTAGATCCGGAAGAACTTTTAATATTTCAAAATGCATTGGCATTTTTCGCACTGAACATAATCCAATTTTGCGTTGGTCGTGCAATCAATATCGATCAAAGAGATTTACGTGGGTTGATGGCTTACTCGTCTGCTCAACATACAGGGTGGATGATGTTGAGACATTGATTGAAAGGGTGAGTGTTATTGGTGTATTTTTTTTATGTGTCTGGAAAAAATGCTTCCACGCGGTAGATTTCTAACTTCATTTCTACAGTTTTACCATCACCAGTATTTAACTGTTTTCGTATAACTTCAGGATACGGAACATTCATATTGTAATGCGCAAATGGATAAAAAGAGTAATCAACTGAAGGGATGAATATTGAGTGGAGGTGACAGTAACAGCTATAATATTAGAAAAACTTTGTTTAATGTGTTGTTTCCTTTCCGCCTGCAACACGGTGGTTCGATTTACGAGGCCTTGTAAAATACTGGGGGTGAACTTACGTCTGCAGAGCTGAAATCCTATGGCCGGTTTTACACAGGAGGAACAAATCCGTAGAAACAATAAATCTGGTTGTCCTACCGCTGGTTCTCAAGCGGACTATTCCTTCTGGGGAATTTACTTTGATTTCCACTTCAACTCCCATCATATCGCTGAGCTTTTCTTCATAACATAGTCAAATTGTGTATCTTAATCCACCATCTACGTCCTAATTTATAACATATTTTTTCCTCTACTGTGCATTACGTTTCGATGACAAATGTATGACACTAGCGGCTTTTCCTTTTAACCTCCAAATCTGTTATATTGGGAATAGTTCTTTTGAGAAAAGAGGTCTTCTCTGTGTGTCCAAGGGAAATTTTTGCTGGCCACTGAACAGACTCTTGCGTTTTTGCGAAGGTAGAGTTCCATAATCTGTATTTCCGTGCTTCAACCCCCTACTTTCCTAGGCTAATAACTCTCTTAAAAAGCAGCTAAACTATCACACAATGACACGTCTATACATAGGGCCCGATCATGCTAATCCGTGGCCCTGGGCAAATATTTACATAAGGCCTCGCTCATGTCATGTTTTTATTCTGTCAGAGAAAGACATGCATTTGTATGAAACTTTAACGGTAATGTTACGAAGCCATATGCGAGCAAAAGTGAGACAGTTTTAAATAACAATATATAATAAATTAAATATCCAGATTTATAAAATCTTCACTAAAGTTCTTTCACACTGCTTGAAGGTAACACTTGACATGGCTCAACCGAGAGAACAAGCTGGATTCAGGAGTGGCTACAGCACAATAGATCATATCCACGTACTGAGAGAACTAATTGAAAGAGCGAGGGATTATGAACTTCCATTGTGCATGACTTTAATCGAATATGAAATAGCCTTTGATTTGGTGAAACCATAAGCAGTTACAATGGCTCTGAAATCCTGCGGTATTAAAAAATGCATACATTATTATTATTAATAACATCTATGAAAATGCAAGTGCAAAGATTTGGCTGTTTGAAAATACAACACACATAAAAATTGGAAAGGGAGTGAGACAAGGTGACACCATATCTCCGAAGCTCTTTAATGCCACATTGGAAAATGTCTTTCAATCACTGAACTGGGAAAACCAAGGGATAAAGATTAATGGAGATTATATAACCCACCTTCGTTTTGCTGATGACGTAGTCATTTTTGCAACTACCCCACATGAGCTGCAGAGTATGATCCAGGAACTAGCTGACAAGAGTAAAGAAGTGGGATTAAAAATAAACTTTCAGAAGACAAAAGTGATGTTCAATGCTTTTACAAGAAATGAAGATTTATCGATTGATGGAGAAAAACTGGAGATAACGGACACGTACGTTTATCTTGGACAGCAGATATCAACTGAGGGTCACATTGATGAAGAAATTAATCGGCGTACAAAACTTGCCTGGAGAGCTTTTGGAAGAAACAGCATAATTTTCAAGAGCAATATGCCATTATGTCCTAAAAGAAAAGTGTTTGATCAATGCATCCTTCCAGTGCTTACGTATGGTGCAGAGACGTGGACCTTAACTAAAAGAGACATACAAAGGCTGCAGACAACTCAAAGCAGCATGGAAAGGTGCATGCTTGGTATAACCAGGAGAGATAAGAAGAGGAACTCGTGGATCCGAAAAATGACGAGAGTGGAAGACATCATGTTCAGAGTTAAATCCCTTAAATGGCAATGGGCTGGACATACTGCCAGAGGAACAGACCATCGATGGACAGCCGAAATTTCAGATTGGATTCCAAGGGACAGGAAAAGACCCAGAAGAAGACCACATGGGAGATGGGTGGATGAAATTCGAAAATATGCGGGAGTGACATGGAGGAGACTGGCACAAGGCATAAAGTTGTGGAGGAAACTTGGGGAGATCTTCGTCCAGCAGTGGATTGATAATGGTTGACAATGATGATGATGATGAATTATCATATAATTGTTAATTACTGTTCACAGTGCTGGATCAGTTTCAATACTAATGGGAAGAGCGTTTTTACTCACTGCATTTCGATCCTCATCACTGCATTCGTTCAAAAATGGATCACAGTCTTCAGATTCCTTCGCTGGTGCATCAAAAGTTTTACAATGTTTATTACTTGGTGCACAAGAAACAATCATTTTAATCTCAGAAATATCTAGTTTCTGACTGATGGTAACAGTATACTTTAAAAGCGATCCTGCAAGTTTTTTGGTAGATTCTTTTTTTCAGTCCTTATATTCTTCTTAGCAGAACCGGACAGATACCTTCGTTGATACACATCACTTAAAAAGTACGGTATTACACTTTAAACAAATACGATATCAGTTAAAATTCTGATAACAACTACAAAATTTTAAAAATTATTATCTCACTTCATACTTTCACCACATGCTAACGCTAACAAAAACATAAAATTGACAGCTTCGCTACAGAGAAGTCGAAAAAGCTTCCTGGTCGAACCACATACTACAAACAAGTGTTTGATTTATAAATGTGTTGCCATTTTCCTCGGGAAATATTTCCAACCGTGCTGCTGCAGACTGAAAGCGTCATTCACGGACTTTAGGATACTGCGGCAATCAACGGGTCGCATTTTACGATAGTTCACATGGTAGCAATACTTAGAAGGTGGAGCTTACAATCTAAAATGTTTAAGATGCCTCATTTAATTAAGATTGTGTCTCAGAAATTTTATTAGTCCTCTTGATAGTTCATCCAATCAAAATGAAACTGTCAAAAAAAGTTTATCACATAACATTAATTGAAAATTTGGGGGCCCCTTCAAACTGGGGACCCTGGGCACGTGCTCCGCATACCCTTGCAATAACCAGGGCCTGTCTATACCCTTTCCATGAAGTCAGGATTAATGGATACACTGCATGAAAAAAAAAACTGATTCCTCCTTCTAAAACTCAGAAGAAAAATCACGGAAAAGAAAGAATCGCTTTATTTTAACATAAAAAGGAAGCCCGCCCGAGATGTAATTACTATGCGATTCGTAGCTCGTCCAAGCCCGAGATGTAACTAAAATGCTATTCGTAGCTCGCCCGAGCCCGTCTTATCTCTAGTTCCCGGTTATCGTAGGAAATGTCTGCCCAGAAAATCACTCTCGACGTGCGAGTGATGTGCCGTTCCACGGTAAAGGCAGGATCCGCACTCTGGCCGGCTCGTCTCCAGGCAAGTATGCGCTGGTCATCGGCGCCAAGTGCAAACCTTGACTCATCGATGAAGACAAGTCCCGGTTAGGCCCACTCCAATGTAGTTCCTTGCCACAAGTTGTTTGGTGGCGGTTCGAATGGCCAGTTCGGTACCTGTAGACGACGCAACATGGCCACGGATAGTTGAGAGCGGTCCTGTTCGCGCGGCTCCCACAATCGCTCCATCCTTGGGTTCTGTCGTATAAATTTGTCCTGTCCTGTTGTCGTGGACAATTCGGTTCTGTTGTTGCGTTGTCCTGCATAATTCGGTCATATTGTCCGGTGTTGTCCTGGACAATTCTGTCCTGTTGTCCGGTGATGTCCTGGACAATTCGGTCCTGTTGTCCGGTGATGTCCTGGACAATTCGGTCCTGTTGTCCGGTTTTGTCCTGGACAATTCGGTTCTGTTGTTCTGTGTTGTCCTGGACAATTCGGTCCTGTTGTCCTGTGTTGTCCTGGACAATTCGGTCCTGTTGTCCGGTGATGTCCTGGACAATTCGGTCCTGTTGTCCTGTGTTGTCTTGGACACTTTGGTCCTCTTGTCCAGTGTTGTCTTGGACAATTCGGTCCTGTTGTCCGGTTTTGTCCTGGACAATTCGGTCCTGTTGTCCGGTTTTGTCCTGGACAATTCGGTCCTGTTGTTCTGTGTTGTCCTGGACAATTCGGTCCTGTTGTTCTGTGTTGTCCTGGACAATTCGGTCCTGTTGTTCTGTGTTGTCTTGGACAATTTGGTCCTGTTGTCCTGTGTTGTCTTGGACACTTTGGTCCTCTTGTCCAGTGTTGTCTTGGACAATTCGGCCCTGTTGTCCTGTGATGTCCTGGACAATTAGGTCCTGTTGTCCTGTGTTGTCCTATACAATTCAATCATGTTCGTGCGGCTCTCATAATCTCTCCATCCTTGGGTTCTGTCGTTGCCCTCAGCCGTCCACTGCCTGCGTTTAAATATGTTGTGCCCTCCTCGACACATTGGCGAAAACATACTCGGATTCCCGCGTTGCACCGACCAAAATGCTTGGCGACACGGCGACTTGACCAACCGGCCTCTCTCAGCCCAATTACATGTCCTCTCTCAAACTCGCCCAACTGCTCGTATTTTGCAGATCCGACGTCGAGGCATCCTCGCAGTCCGTGGAGGATAATGCAACCTTCATCCGCTGTCACAACTATCCGTGCGTGCGAATTTTTCTTTTATTATATCATCCTCGATGCGCAGTTCCCATGCGCAGTGGCAGGCCACTATTTAGTCATTGGTCGTTATTTTTTAATCATTTGCATATTCGACCACGAGGTACTTTCTTGCGGAGTTTAATCAGAGTTGAACGACTTTCTCAGGATGCTTTTTTTTGGAAAGAGTGTACGTACTGAAATAAAAGTGATTATACAATACAATTAAAGAAAAAAGTAAGAAGATACCTTTTGGTTTCTAAAATACCAATCATATTACCTTTTTAAAAAAATTACACAATGAAGACAAAATTATATATAGTGCTGTAGTAAGATTTACTGTAATACGGTAGGTGTGTATAACACTTACCGTAATACAGTAGGTGTGCATAACACTTACTGTAGTACAGTAAGTGTATATGACAATGTTTACAGTACATTCGGTAAAAGCTAGATTTAAAAAAAATTATATTATCGGAAAAGCTGTTTTTTTTTTTATCAAAACAATATCAGAAAAACTGTTCCCGTTCCTTTACATTTTCTAAAAGTGCCGAAGTTTTTGTCTGCGTCAGTACGATACTTTGAACTGGGCGAAAGCTGAAAATATCACGGTTGTACCAGGTACCTGCACGTACCTGGTACAACCGTTATATTTTCAGCTTTCAGTATCATATCAATACTGTGATTCCACTGTCCTTCTGCAAATAGTATTGTCCACAATTTTGACATCTGTCAGGATGTCTGAAGTTATTGTATATAATCGTCATTTTGTATATAATCGGAGGTATAACGAAGTAAATTTCTCCGTCATTTTTTGTCTACGCCGAGAATCGAACCCGAGTCCACTTTTTCTGGAACAAGTGGACTCGGGTTTTATCCCGACGTGGACAAAAATGACGGAGAAATTTACTTCATTGTAATGGCGACCGAATTTCCCGGATGATCCGGCCGTTAAAGATCTCGCAATGGTGCGATGTTCTTTCCACACCGCGAGAGAGGACAAATAAGAGAATCCCTTCTCCAGCGCTTCGAAAAATAAATGTATGTGACGTTGCATTCCACACACCAGATTGACTGGGAGTTCTCAAGTGCACGTTCTACAGCGGATAGCTGCCTGGAACGATTCAGGTGTACAATTTGGTCCTGTTGTCCTGTGTTGGGAGGTGTGACGTGCCTGCCCCGCAGGACGCACACGACATAAAGGCAGATAGCAGCAAGAAAGAACGTCTGCGTAGCTCAGTTGGTAGAGCGACTTGTTCCGGAATAAGTGGACTCGAGTTCGATCCCCGGCGTGGATAAAAATGACGGAGGAATTTACTTCGTTATAGAGGGTTTAAGAGAGAAAGAGATTCAGCCCCTGCTCAAAGCTTCACCCTTCCTGATATTCTTTATCTGTTGTTGAAATGGGAAAGTCCATCAAGGTCCTCACTCTCTGTCCTTGCGAAAGTATCCTCCCATGCAATCCCGTGGGCAGACCTTATCCAACATTCGCACAGTGTGAAAAACAGCGGAGTCGAGGGCGTCAGTGAGTTTCAAAATAAATGGGACGAAGCATCAGCATTAACAAGCAAAAAGAAAGGTTGCTGGTTTGCGCTAAAAAATTCAATTTTCTATGCTTATGATACATCGGTTTGCATAAACCTGTATTTCATGTTTAGCATGTTCATATTAAAAGAATAAAACGACACTTCAAAATATGAAAATGGTCGGAAAAATAAAAAAAACATTTCGTGGTAAAAGTAATTCAATTTCAGCATGTTTGCCTGATTGAAGTTGGTCTGTATTCTTTGATGCAGTTTCGTTTAAAATGTGTTGAAGACACAGTCCTTAACATTAAGATTCCCGAGACACACAGTTTATCTAACTGATTTAAGTTAAGCAGTCGTTATGAGGAGAACCGGATGTGATGATATACACATACAGGCCACTGAAAAAGAAACTTTTACTCAACACCGGGTTGAATCATCCTGAATTACAGCACGTATGCGATTTGGCATAGATTTCGCTAGGTAGTGGAGTGTATCTACATCTACAGCATATCTGACGTTCAGCAGATAGTCCTTTAACTGGCTCAGATTTGACGGAAGAGAACTTTCGTCTCTTATCTGTCTTTCTAATATGTCCCATACATTTTCAATGGGGCTCAGATCTGGGATTTGTAGTATCCTAGAAGGTGGAATGAGTCGCTGTCGTGCTTGTTGAACACATCTCGGTTGTCCATAAAACAGCGGTCAACTGCTGGAATGGACTTGCTAGGCAACAATGTTCAGATAATCCTCGGAGGACACCCGACCATCCAGAAATATCAGGGGATCCGTTCCGTACTAACAGAACATATCTCACTCCATGACACCATCTCCAGAATCTTGAGATGTATTTACAAGGCAAGCTGGTTCCACTGCGTCATGGGGATTCCGACAAATTTTCCGCTTATCGACAGTACAAAACAAAGTGTACCACAAAAAAAAAAAAAAAAAAAACAGTAATGGGATCGCGGTGTACCCCGATCACGTTATTTCCCCCAGACTTCCAGTGTCCAGTCGTGGTGTTCCTCGCCAACGCTGAAGACGAGCCTTAGGGTTGTTCGCAAAGATCAGTGGTGTTTATATAGTATATCGAAGTAAATTTCTCCGTCATTTTTGGCCCACGCCGGGGAACGAACCCGAGTCCACTTATTCCGGAACAAGTCTCTCTAGCAACTGAGCTACGCATACGTTCTCTCTTGCTGCTATCTGCCTTTATGTCGTTAGCGTCCTGCAAGGCAGGCACGTCACATCTTCCCCCTTCCCCCGAAAGAGGACCGGGGGCATGGTCCACGAGTCAGGCGGGACAATGCATCGTTGTAGGCAGTCATCCACTGAAGAACGTGCACTTGAGAACTCCCAGTCAATCTGGTGTGTGGAATGCAACATCACACACATTATTTCTTTTCGAAGCGCTGAAGGGATTCTCTTATTTTTCTTGTCTCTCGGTGCGGAAAGAACATCACACCATTGCGAGATCTTTAAACGGCCGTGTCATCCGGGAAGTTCGTGCGCCATTATAACGAAGTAAATTTCTCCGTCATTTTTGGCCCACGCCGGGGATCGAACTAGAGTCCACTTATTCCGGAACAAGGTCGCTCTACCAACTGAGCTACGCAGACGTTCGTTCTTGCCTTTATGTCGTTCTTGCCTTTATACTTGCCTTTATGTCGTGTGCGTCCTGCGGGGCAGGCACGTCGCACTACATTCTGGTAAAAGCAACTTGCGACAGCTAAAACTGCATTTTCTGAAAAGTAGGTAGCTACACTAATTCTTTCTGAAAAGTGGCTGCTTGTTAGGTAATTCCTTTCTCCCTGGTTTAATTAAAAAGTGAAAATTCTGAGCTTGATCTCCATACGTGCGTTCTTATGTAGTATTATGAGCTACATTTCAAAATGAATTACAGAAATGATGTATCTATGTCAGTTCTAATCATCATTTTATGCACATTTCAACATATTTAATGGCGTATATTCCAAGATACCTGGACTATCGATGAAGCCCAGGTAATTTAAATAAAAACCATATTAAGAACCATGTGGAAACTCCTTCTCTTTGACTAAGAGAATGTTATGTGCCATTTCGCAGTCCTCAACGAAACAGCTAGAGTGACTCTCCCGTACGCATTGAGTTTGCAGACTGACTGCGAAGACTTCCAAGTTAAAAGTTTGATTGGCTTTCACATTTTAAATCACCTCAGATCAGGGACGTCGCCAAGGGGGCCCACCCTGAAATTTGTCCTGCCCACCCAGTTCGAAATGAGCCATTTTTCAGTATATTTAACTTTAAACTATAATCTGGACTTTGCCAAGTAATAAGTCTTGTGCATTTTATGTAGCCCCACGTATTTTCTCCTAGGAAGCGTGTTGTTTACGTCTCCAAAACAGGTTATCAAAATAGCAACAGCAGAGCCTTTTTTTCATGTTTGTATGGTCGGGGGGCAAACAGGGGCGCGGGGGTAAATGGAAATTCAGTGAGGGGGTCACTACTAATTGCTCTGTTTGTTTTCTTTACAAAGTAGAGGATTACAAAACGGAAAGTGTAGTCTAAAGATACAGTAATGCTCTTAAGACTGCTCCGGTGCGGTGAAAGTGCAGAAAGTGGCTGACGATGCTTTGTAGGAGAGGAGTGCAAGGCAAAGTCAGTGGCTTGAAGGAAGGTAGTTAAGGAGGGAGAGGTGTTGTGTCTGCGTCCCACGACGTTAAAATTTGGTTTATTTAAACAAAAATTTTTTTTTTCTTTTAAATAAATTCTTCAAGTACAGTGCTATTTTCGTAAGCTAAAGTGCAAAATTTTGAAAAGCAATTTAGGACAATGCATTCAGAGCAAGTAAAAAGTTGAAGGTGACATTCTACCAACACTTGTATCTTACACCAGTGGCGTAACTAGTCAGACCCGTGTATGTATGTGAGTTCAGGTAAAGGGGTTGGCGATTGCACGAATTCCTTTGTAGCTGGTAGTGAAAAGCATTAAAGGTGGAGCAGTGATCTTAACGCTGGATTATGATAATTCGTACGAGAAGCGCCTTGGCTCGAATCCCAGTGAAGCATGGATGCTGTGTTTGTTTTACAGCACGGACTCTCTCCTTTCTCAGGAATACGTGACCTCAAATTAGAGACAGGTGACTGTTTATAGACCATTGAGTTGCTTGCTCACGGTGGTTGTTAAACCTTAAATAAGGAAAAAAAGAAGCATTAAAAATTCGTTCTTTCAGTTTGTGAAAAACAGTTTCTATCAAGCATGCCCCACCAAAAATAATGTTCGTCCTGATTTCGAAGACTGGCGACGTCCCTGACTCAAATACGCTTGTGATTGCAGACAGTGTATTCTCAGCCGCCATATCTCAGGCAATAACGCTTCAGAAAATAAATATCACATAATTTGAAACTACTTTTCTTCACCTTAAGCTGCTAAATTTATAGAGCAATTTACCGCTACAAGCTGCTTTATTTTTTAATGCACTACTAATACATCGTCATATTTTATTTGTACCAAATGACAGGAGGAGGACTCTGATATTACGATTTAAGAGACGCATCCGACATATAAGAGACAAAGACACTGACACATACGCGATAAAGGTAATAGGTGGAAAATTCTTATGCTACGATATTCGCGATGCAGCCCACACGAGGGAAGTCGCGATACTCAGGTATACGCTCCACGACTTTAGAAGATATTTATAAAGCCACTTAGCATATATGAAGGGAATAGGGATCAAATAATTCAGTAGAAAGATCCTGTCCGTTCATCGGTAAACACACTTATATCAACTGAACACTTAAGACACAGAGCAGCTGCTCTAGGCTGCATTCCAGAGCAAAAATCCTTGCTTGAGAAACCACCAAACGCTTTGCGAATCTCCCATACATATTTTCTCGAAAAATATCGTTGAGTGGTCTACTTTCAACTCATAGTTGGTCTCTAATTAAATATGCACTATATAACCAAAAGTACCCGGACATCCTTTTTGAGTAGTGGATTCGCCCATTTACGTCGCCGCAGTGGCTCATACAGGTACAGAAAAACCTTACGTGGTTTATAAAATATCATCGACAAGAATGAACAGTAGAATAGGCCGTACGGTAGAGCTCAGTAACGTTCAACGTTGCATGGTCGTAGGATGCAATCTTAGCAACAAATCACTTCGGGAAATTTCTGCCCTGCTTCAGCTGGCCCGATCAATTGTAAGTGGTATTATTGTTAAGAGGAATCGCTTAGGAGCAACAACAGGTTTCAACACTCACCAACGGGTTTTCCTTTTTACAACGCTCACCAAAGAGTTTTTCCTCTGTTGCAACACTCACTAACGAATTTTCCTCTTTTGTTGCTCTCACGAACGAGTTATCTATCCTCTACTGCAATTCTCACCAAGGAGTTGTCCTCCGTTGAAACACTCACCAACGACTTTTCCTCTGTTGCTACACTGACGAGCTAATTATCCTCTATTGCAACACCCACCAACGGCTCAGCAAAAACACAAGTGCTGGGAAACTGCTGGCCACCAGCTGGCAGTGATGGGTTACTGCTGGCTGAAATCTGCCTCTCACGGCTCGGTAGCGGTCCGTTGGTGGCAGCGATATCAGTTGGCGAGCCATTGATGGCCCTGCAGCATCGCCGTGAATTGTGGGCCTCCAAGCAAGTTCCACTAGTGGCCCGTTGCCGGCAACCAATGCAACCCCTACAATAGGTGGAAGCAACGGGACTGCGCATGCGCAGAAGCAACTCATGGTACTAGTTAGTTGAAGACGACGCTATCGCCATCATGTTATTTTATTGGATGTTAAAAAAAATCCACATGTAGAGAGGCGAATTAATTTCCTAATGAAATTCCACGTCGACGAAGATATCAGATTAAGCCATGAAATACTAGATTACAGCCACGAAATACACCCACTCCATTCCCATGAATAACAATTCATGGAATAGAGTGGGTGAGTAACAAGAAATAATTTGAAACCGCTTGAAAGAAATGTCCTTGAAAACCATTAAAAAAACGTTTGTTGGAAAAGAAAAGAATTATACGCGTACAAAATTTATTAATTATTTGAAAGAAAAGAAGCAACGCTATGTGGATATATAGTACTAATCCATGGGTTGAATACACAAGACTGGGAGGAATTCTCTTCTAAAAATAACGGGAAGTAAAATAAAATATCTTACCTCTTTAAAACAAATGTAGCTTCGGACAACGGAAAGGAAAGGAAAGATACAACGTTAAAAATGTGACATGAACCCGGATATATAAATATTAATTCAACAATCTCCTTTCAAGACGACAAGGAGAGTACAAAACTTTGGAAAGCGACTCTAAGTATGTACACTCCTTGAAAATGAGTAAAATTCCCTTAACATAAAAAAAAAAAACTATCCTTACGTTGAAAAATTAATTTATGGATTATATGAAACTGACTAAGAAAAATACCTCGCAATATTGTAAAATGAAAGCTGGAACCATTCGATTACAGATGCTATACAAAACAGATAGTTTCAAGCACACGGTCGTGCGCGGCAAATTAGTCCGGTCCGTAGAGAACTTAACTCCCACGCCAAAGGCCCAGGTTCGTATCCACCCAGTTCAAACGGGCGTTTTACCGGTCTGTTGAGAAAGTTTCCCCAGCGCAGTGTGATAATTCCCAAATTTCTCAAGGGTAGAAGAAAAGAAAGAAGTTGCAGATTTGGGAAACTGCGGGTTGTTAATTTTTTTCATTTTTTATTTTTTTTATGGCTACTACTGAGAAATTGGCGGACAAGATTCGGCAAGTCACCAGTTACGTCACGTGGTTGCTGGCTGCCACTACCGGCAAACTAGCGGACCACATTAGGCTAGCCATCATTTCTGGAACATGCTTGCAGGGCCGCTGAAGGGCCACTTATGGCAGCTACTGCCTGGGATGGACAACTGATGGGGTACCAACTGTTGGCCTGAACAGCTGACCCTTCTGTTAGCCGCCCGGACATTTTATTAACGGTTCAGCAGTGGCAACATAGTGATGGGCCATTGCTGGCAGTGATGGCTGCCAGCAGTAGCCCCGTGCTGGCCCAACAAAACTGTTTTTGCTGGGGCGCTTTCTAGTTTTGTAATCTCACTATCCAGTTCTCTCTGTTGAAACACTCACCAACGAATTTTCCTCTTTTAAAACTTTCACCAACGAGATTTTCTGTCTTGCAACATTCGCTAACGAGTTTTCCTTATTGAAACTCTCAGCAACGGGTTTCTTCTGTTGCTACACTCACCAACGGGTTTTCTTCTGTTGCTACACTCACCAACGAGTTTTCCTCTGTTGCAATACTCACCAACGAGTTTTCCTCTGCTGAAGCACTCACCTACGAGTTTGTCCTTGTTCAAACATAGCCCAACGAGATTTCTTCTGTTTTAAACACTCACCAACGAGTTTTTTTTGATTGGAGGTTTAACTACCACCGTGAGCAACTCAATGGGCTATAAGCAGTCGCACGTCCCTAATTTAGGGTCACTGGTTCCTGAGAAGGGAGAAAACCAGTGCGGTAAGACAAACACAACATCCTTGCCTCACCGAAATTCGAACTCGAACCTCTTTAGGACGAATGATCAGAGGCCATCGCTTAGACCACTGCGCCACCGGAGCGGCAAAACAAGTCAGGACTCTTGTAACAATCACCAACGAGTTTTCCTCTGTCGCAACACTCAGCAACGAGCTTTCTTCTGTTGCAACGCTCACCAACTAGTTTCCCCTGATGCAATACTAATTAACGAGTTTTTCTCTGTTATAACACTCGCCAACCAGTTTTTGTTTGTTGCAACATTCACCAACGAGTTTTCTTCCGTTGATACACTCACCGACGAGCTCCAGCATGCCCCTGGAAAGAGCGGCAGCACCATAACGTTTGTCGGGGGCTGAAGGTAATCGAATTCCACAGCCCAGCAGCTGTATCAAAGTTTAACTGCAGTAAAATAAACGCCAAGGTCTATTGGAGCGGTTTGAAACTCAGCGCTAATTAGATATGAAGCCGTGGAAACGCGTTTTAGGAAATAATTAATCACGTTCCATTATCTGCCAGTCCGACTAGTTATTCTTGGTGTGGAACATGCCCGGAGAACGCCACTTGCCAGCCTGTGTTGTGCCAACTGTGAAGTTCGCTAGTGAAGGCATTATAGCCTGGTGATGTATTTCATGTTATATACTGGGACTCCAAGCTCCAGTGCTCGGGAAACTTAACTGTGCTATCTTTGATTATATTTTGAACAATTCTGTGCTCCCAGTACTATGGAAAGTTCGATGAAGGCCCTTTCCATTTCCAATAGCATAATGCCCACGTTTACCAAGCGAGGTGCGTGCGGAAATGGTTTGATAAAATGGATGTAGAAGAACTTGTGTGGCCTGCACAGAACCCTGAAATTAAAACCATGGACAACCTTCGGGATGAAAAGGAACGCAGACTACGAGCCATGCTGAGCCACCCGACATCAGCGACAGACCTAACTAAAGATCTTGTGAGAGAATGAAAGCTAATTCCCGTACCAACCTAACAAAACGTAGTGGAAAGCGTTCCCAATATAGTGAAGGCTGTGATAGCAGAAGAGGGTGGGCCAACTCCATGTTAATTCCTTTCTTATTCCAGGAAGTTTGTGGATAGGCCGATATCCTGATGCTCTTGATCATATAGTGTGTTTTCATCGTAAACAAAATTATAATTCTTTTACGAAGAAATAACATCTATAAAACACCCACGATATGTTGCTGCGTGAAATAAGAAACGGAGGTAAAGGTGTATAATCTCTACATAAATGCCAATTTAAACATCTGTTTGCCCCCATAAAGGACAAGGTGTTAGACGTTTATTTAGCCTACAGTCAACTCTGGTTATAGATATACTTATATACAATGAGGGGCCACTTTATAATGACCAGCTGACAGTTTTAAGCAAATGAACTATGGCTGCACGCTGTTGCCGCCAGAGGACGAGGCTAGTATAAAAAGGAAAAGCTTAGTGCTTGCGACAGTAGTAGAAGTGATTTTTGGGTGACGAGATGGGTAAAAATTGCGATTTGACGGGCTTTCAACGTGAGATGACAATAGGAGCTCGGAGCCATGGAGCGAGTATAACCGAAACCGCCGCATTCGTGAAATGTTCCAGAGCAGCTGCTGTTAAAGTGTTTATAGACTGGACTGTGAGCCAAAAAACTGGTCCTCTACACTGTAAAAAAAAAAAAATTGTAGATTTTACGGTTTTAAACCGTTTTCCAGGGTGCCAACACAAAACCGTAAAATCTACAGTTTTATGCCGTATTGGAGCAAAGCTATAACTTTGCTTCAACACCACATTTAATGAAGAAAACAGCACAGAATTTGGCTGGAGCGAGTCACAATCCAAATAATCACGAAAACACAAAAGTTTGGCTGGAACGAATGTGTTGATTGTGTTGAAGCAAAGCTATAGATTTGCTCCAACACGGCATAAAACTGTAGATTTTACGGTTTTGTGTTGGCACCCTGGAAAACGGTTTAAAACCGTAAAATCTACTGTAATGTTTTTACAGTGTACGTGACACGTGTGGTCGTCATCGACTAGAGACTACTCGGGCGGAACGGGGAGTGTCCTGACTGGTAACAGACAACAGAAGGACAACAGTGCAGCAATTTACAGACCTTCGTAACCATGGATCCCCTCAAATGATCTCTGCACGCATTGTTCGCCGTACACTGCATCGCATGCGATATGGCAGCCGAAGGCCTGTTCGAACACCTTTGCTGTCTGCAGTTTGCAAGAGAAAACGTCTCCAGTTCGCACAGGAGCACAAGGATTAGGCAGTCGATAATTGGAAACAAATTATGTGCTCCGATGAATCACGTTTTCAGTTGCACCATGACGATGGCCGAGTGAGAATTTGGCGGAAACAGCACGAAGGCATGGACCCCAAATGCAATGCTACAACCCTTCAAGCTAGTAGAGGCAACGTTATGGTTTGGGGAATGTTTTCCTGGCATGCGTTAGGACCTTTAATTCGTGTTGATCAACGTCTGACTGCCACATCATATCTAAACATCGTTGCGGACCAAGTGCATCTTGCCATGTGGATGGTTTATCCCAATGGCGATGGCTACTTTCAACAAGATAATGCGTCCTTCCATAGTGCTCGTATTATACAGGATTGGTTTCAGGAACATGCCGGTGAGTTTACTTTGCTTAGGTATCCCCCACAATTTCCAGATCTCAACCCCATTGAGAATTTGTGGGATGAAGTTGAACAACCCATCAGACAGCTGGATCCACAACCCTGCAATTTCGCACTACTGGAAAGTGCTATTCATCAAGCATGGTCTCTGATTCCACAAACCATCTATCAACATATCGTGGAGTCCATGCCAGGAAGAATCGACGCAGTATTAAATGCACAAGGTGGTTCAACGAAGTACTGAGGAGGTGGTCATAATAAAGTGGCCACTCTGGGTATAAGATATACAGTCAACTCCGGTTATAGTGAATCCTCTGCGGACTGGCATATTTCGTTCACTATGTCCGAGGTGCACTAAAACCGAAGCGTCTTCCCTTAACCTGAATTGAGTGGAATGGTAAACAAGAAAATAAAATATGTACATATGTATCTAAAAATAATATTTTTATGTACGTGGTGTATATTCATTAAATTAAGTAAACAAAATTAATTTTACATTACATTAATCAACATGAAAATAGTCTGTTATGTGCTGCTGCCTCCTATAAACAGTTTTAGTAAATATTTTTTCTATGACTTTTTCTAGAGTCTGTGCTTTTGCTACTCCCAATTCTACATTTTTCCATACATTTTAGGAACCTTAGCAAAGTCCTGACTCCCTCCAATGCTCTCTTCACTGTTGGAACACGTTTTTCATTATCGTCCTCTTCAACTTCAGACCAGTTTTCTTCCGTACATTCCTTTCTTTTAAGCTTTATTTTCTGGTTCACTATAACCGAAGTTGAGAGTTCACTATAAACACAAATTTTAATGTACATTTCTGATATTGTGGGACGGGACCAATGATTTAGGTTCACTATAGCCGAATGTTCACTATAACAGAGTTCACTTTATCCAGAGTTGATTGTATAATTTTGTTATAAACGTAATTGAAGATATCTACAATGCATGAAATTACGGATGAAGTGATAACGACTTTTGAGCTGGTAAATGCAGTACGAAATTCACTGGGTCGAAGTAAAGGAAAGATTAAATATAGAAAAAAGAACGAAATCGGATTAGTAGTACAATTCATTCATTACAGCATGTAAGATAGTTGAAAACATTCTTCCTATTAAATTTGTTTCTCCAGATTATACACGGTACGTGACAATTTTTACATTTACTCATTTTCTGTAATTGAATTACAAAAGCCCTTACGCAATATTTTCAACGCCTTAATGCTGCTTCTCTGTATGTGTGTGTGTGTGATACAGTGAAAATGATTCGCTGCGTTTCTTTTTTGTTCCGCAATGCGTGCAGATGCAAGATTTTCTTCTTAAATGCCGCAGAACTAAAGGGACACAAGATTAATAAGCATTCAGAAATCTCGAGTGAAATCTGCATAACAGAAATGCAATTAATCAAAAAGACGAAGATATAGTTTTTTTTTCTGTTACGGGGGCTAAACAAAAAGGTCATTTCACAGAATCAACCAGAAAATCGAATTATCTCAAGTATATTAATCAGTTGCTATGAATACGCTACAAAATATTTGGAACGGAGCGATTCTTTATTTTAAAAACACTGTCTCAAAAGTTTTGGTTCTTTTAATTAAAATAATATTCTTTTTACTTTTTAGAGAAATCAAAACAATGGAAATTTGAAAGTCATTCTTAGCGTGCATGAACCGAGTCATAAATCATGAGAATTATGTTTTGATGATTTGAGATTGTACAAATAAATGCCCTCCAAGGAGTTTCAAAGAAGAGAAAAAGATTGCAGGAAATATAATAAAAAGAAATGCTTTCAGAGAAAGTTGTAGGGGGATTCTGCTATTAATTCCGGGTTTTCTATAACGCAATGAGAAATGCCATATTTTGATCGAATACCTATGCTTCAGCGAAAGAGGAAATTCAGCAAATTAAAAGAAAACAAAAATCTTTATAGCATTTCCTGCAACTGCTTTGCGACAAGAAAACGAATTTTATTAGAAATCTCACTGAATTTAAAGAGATTCCAAATGGGAAATCGAAATATCTAAAAAGAACAGGCATTCTTTGAAAACGTTGTTGCCTTTTTTAACGCTTCTTTTGTAAAAAATGTATGTGCTCGTAGTATCAATTCGTCTGTCTGTCCGATCGCCTGTGGAGACCATATCTCTACAATCGCTAGTTCGGTTTAAAAAAATTATTTTTCCATTGGGAAAACCCAGTCTCAAATGTAAACGCTAGGTAAACACTGGCCGTCAGGTAAACAAACGCATTGCTGGTCTAGATATGTGAGAACCATGACTCATACTGTTGTGTCCTTTCCAAAGCATACATTCGCTAGGGGGCGCAAAATCAGATGATATTGAATTAAAAATACATTTTGTTCTATATCATTGCTTGTAAATATCCTATTGAAAAAAATATTTCTTCCATTCAATGTCATTTATAACAAACAGTCTATTGGGAGGAATTTTGTTACAAGTAATGTACGGTTTTCTTGCTGGGAACGGGGGGGGGGGAGGAGGGGAGTAAAGGTAAATTGCGAGCGATTGCCTGGATATCTCTTCTTCTAAAAGACCAATTTGTAGACTTTTTTGTGGGGTGAATATGGATCTGAATGGAACATCTTCTCCATATAATTTCACATTTTTTGTAAAGTATTATTTTGCCAAAAAGGGAGTAAGTTTACACTTCTGTTTCCGATGATTTTGCAGCAACACTTGCACAAGATAGTGGAAAAAATCTTATGCTGTCAGATATCTCTCACCAAAATACAAGTTTTGCGCATATTTTCTGCTGAAAGTAATGCACAGTTTTTCTTCCAAGGGGCTTTTCTTTTTTCTTTTTTGATTGGAGGTTTAACGACCACTGTGAGCAACTCAATGTGCTATAAGCAAATGCCAGTCCTAATTTAGGGTCACTGGTTCCAGGGAAGGGAGAGAGTCAGTGCCGTAAAACAAACAACACATCCATGCCTCACTGGATTCGAACCCGGATCCCTTTTGGACGAATAATCAGAAGTCATCGCTTAGACCACTGCGCCACCGTGGCGGCTCCAAGGGGCTTTGATATGTAAAGTAGAAAAGTTTTGCTTTGTATGACAACTTTACTGTTTAGGCACGATAAAGAGAAGTTTGGTGGTGGAAATAAGAAAGTGTAGAAGATGGATAGGAAAGAAACTTAGTGAATACGCCCATTTCTTTCTTTCCTAAATTTTTAGGTTTCAGGCTATTTAGATGCCTTCAGAAATCATCTAAGAGTTACAAGAGGTCACTCAATTCTACTGCAGGAACACTAGCTTCATGGAAGGAACGAACTCTGACCGTCAGGTAAACGCATTGCTACGGTCTCATTAGCAAAAAAATCCCGCTTTCATTATCACCATACATCATTGACAATCCACTGCTGCATGGATGCTTCTCGAAGTGTCTTTCATAACACTTTGTCTTTAGCAATTTGCTTCCATGACAGTCCTGCATGCTTTCGATTTCAATCCGCCAATATCCTACCTGATATTACTCTGGGTTTTTTCCTGACCCACGGTTAACGATAATTCAGTACATTTTCATCTGGCGGCTTTGTTGATGGTATCAAATTTCCGCATTTTCCTGATCCACGGAGTCCTTTGCCGTTTGCTCTTGGTTACACTAAGCATTTCTTCATGTTGATTTAGGTTGTCTGCAGCCTGTGAATGTCTTTTTTTGTTAAGATCCATGTCTCCGATTCGTAAGTAGGAACTGGAAGGATGCATTGATTAAACAGTTTTCTTTTTAGACATGTTGGTAAATTGCTCTTGAAAATTGTACGATTTCTTCCTAATGCTTCCCTGTCAAATTTTATAAGTCTATTATTTTTTTTATTCGACGTAGCCCTTGCTTGATATGTGTTGCTCACGGTAATTCTAGACATTGCCGCCCCGGTGGCACAGTGGTCTAAGCGATGGCCTCTGATCATTCCTCCGAAAGGGGTCCGGGTTCGGATCCCGTGAGGCATGGATGTTGTGTTTGTCTTACGGCACTGGCTCTCTCCCTTCCCTGGAACCAGTGACCCTAAATTAGGGACGGACGACTGCTTATAGCCCATTGAGTTGCTCACAGTGGTCGTTAAACCTCCAATAAAAAAAAAAATATTCTAGACATCAGTTACATAGTCTAAATGTGTTCTAGCATGTCTAAACGAGCAGTTCTTTTAAAAAAATAATTGGATATCAGGTTTGTTTTCTGTGTGTTTAGTCTTAATATTACTTATTTATACTGTTGTCAATAAATTCCTGGATCATGCCCTGTAGCTATGAGGGGAAACTCAAAATACTCAGCAAAACGAAGTTTGCTTATTTAAATTAATCTTCATTAATCTTTATTTCTCTACGCTATCAGTTCAATAACTGAAAGACATTCCATAATGTAGCATTGAAGATTTTGGTAGATGTTGCCAAATCCTTCCAATTGTTCTTACGTGCTGTGTCCTCAAGCAGTTGAGCCTGTGCACTTGCATTTTCGTAGATGTTATTAATAATATTTACGTATGCATCTCAAATACCGAATTATTTTTTTATTGGAGGTTTAAGGACTACCGTGAGCACCTCAATGGGCGATAAGCAATAGCCCGTCCCTAATTTAGGGTCACTGATTCCACGAAAGAGAGAGAGTCAGCGCCGTAAGACAAACGCAACATCCATGCCTCACTGAGATTCGAACCCGGAAGTACCCATACTCGGACGAATGGCGGCACCGAATTATTTCAAAAACATTTATGAATCCCTCCAATTTCACGGAATGAAATTCTTTTTTACAAATCCGTAAAAGCTGCACACAGTTGGAGTTTATATTTATTTGCTATTTTCAATAAGTTTTCCCACTACTTGGATATGATCTACCAGATGCATCCAAAAACAAGATTGAAACAAACTTATCTCTTCAAAGGTTGATCATAGATACATACTTTCAAATAGAAAAATAAAAATGACGTAATGACACACGACATGGCAGTCGCACACCTGTGGGTGGCATTTGCTTAACAATAAAAACAAATTACACAGCCTAGGGAGAAAAAAGTTGACTTAAAAAGTTAATTAATGTCCTAATTAATCTAAAAAACAAACCCCGTTGCTCTACTTGCAAAACTCGCGAAGATATTCACGATGAAACTTATAGAAAGTATATCGTCTGCAGCCCGTTTACTGGTGAACAGCAGCTTGTTTCGCTGCTTAGGCTTGTAGCACTCAAAGCAAGTGTGGGAAAAGCTCTCGCGAGTGCAGGAAATTATCCTTCCAGTCGATACATCTTTTGCAATTTTCATTGCGAATATCTCCGCAAGTTTTGCAAGCAAAACGACGGGGTTTATTTTTTCAGACTAATTAGGACATTGCGCAATTTTTTTTTGAATGTTTTATTCTACGAAGGCTGTATAAAAATATTTTTTTTTTCTTTTTCTGCAAATGCCACCCACAGATGCGCAACTGCCATGTCGTAAGTCTTTACGTCATTTTCAGTATTTTTCTAACTAAAAGTATGTATCTGTTAGCAACCGTTGAAGAGATTAAAATTTGTTTCAATCTTTTTTGTAACACCCGGCATAGTGGTGTTGCTGCTGATAAATCCAGCTTGTACTCTTCCTTCAAGCGATGGGTCACTACCTTAATGATGACTTTGCAAAAACTAATTTAAGACTGCGTCGCTATTTCCTGAAATTCTAACATACCGTTTTTTATGGCCATTGTAGCATTGTTACTATCAGCAGAAATCTTCTCTTCATTTTAATGAAAACTTCATTAAAATGAAGAGAAGATTTCTCCTTATTTTAATGAAAACTTCATTAAACTGAAGAGAAGATTTCTCCTTTTGCTGTTTCATACTCTTAATTGCGTCGGTAATTTCTGTCGGAACGACTGGAGACACATTGGGCCAGTATATTTCTTTATGCATGTAATAGATGTATCACTCTTTTCATAACCTTTTTTTTTTTTTTTTTTTGTAGAATTTATAACGCAACCCTTTTTCGTGCGCGAGATAGGTGTTACGCTATGTCTAAAACCATTACTAAGGAATTGTTGAACTAAATGCGAATACGATGCAATAGTTGTACGGGACAGCTCAAGTTAAGTTTTTAAGGCCAGACGAAATATATACAGAAGTCAAACTTACGATAACCTTTTATTGGTCCAGTAATATTTGATGAAATCCAAAATATAGCACTTAGAGTTTTACACTTCACATATAATGACTTAATTATCTGTCGTATAATCTATCTTAACAACGACCGAACATCTACACACACACACACACGAAGCTACTGCTCTATCGTCGTTTTTATCTAACGTTCTTATCACATTCATACGTCACTCTCTCTGACTTCAAAAGTGCTGCCAACCTCATTCACGCGAGAGAGGAGATATCACGTTAAGCTTGGAAAGTGCAAAAGATAAGAAACTCAAATTTACATAGGAAAAGGAGCTAAAATGAAAGTGAATTTAGAACATGCGTCACAAACTCCATACCTCCCCACGAAATTTCATCTCTATTTCTTGCTACAGCGCCATCCTTTCGAGAGTCACTAATCTGTTTTCTTCCATTTCTGAAATTATATTTTTTCTCTGTAGACTTTGGTTTTTATAAGTAGCTTTTTCCACAGGTTCATAATTGAATTAATTTACGTCTTTAACTTGCGTTCTTCTGTTTATTCCAGTTTGGAAGCTACATTTTCTTCATGTATCTTCTTTTTTTTTTTTTTTTTTTTTGATTGGAATTTTAACGACCACCGTGAGCAACTCGATGGGCTATAAGCAGTCGCCCGTCCCTAATTTAGGGTTCACTGGTTCCAGGGAAGGGAGAAAACTAGTGCCGTAAGACAAACACAACATCCATGCCTCACCGGGATTCGAACCCGGACCCCGTTCGGACGAATAATCAGAGGCCATCGCTTAGACCACTGCGCCACCGGAGCGGCTCATGTATCTTCATCTTCCTTCTTTTTCATCAGCACTTTTCTCTGTTCTGATATTTTCCTCGTGTGGCTCTTGATCTTATCCCAACCTGTTTTTGCCATTGTGTTCTTAAGGCCTTAGTAATTTTTTTGGTAACTTCGGATAAGTGTTTGTCTTCTGTTGTTAGACCTTCTACTGCAGAGATTCGCTATATCAGTTGCAATTTGAAAAATTTGAGATATACTTTTTTCTGGGTTTATCGTTTCAATCCTTTTGTTTTGTTTGACGTGCTTGCTTCCTTATAAAACTGTTAGTCACTGGCCAGCGCTTCTAACCACATTCTCATAAAGGCAGCAAATGTTAAGTCTTTCTATTTCTTCGAACTTCTACAATTTCTTTAATGCTCAATTATCTTGCCAATCAAAACGAAACTTTTCGTTTGAAGATGACAAACAAACCGAAATCGCAAGATTCGATTTTACTAATTAATTTCTTACGATTCAAATCCCATCAAGACAACTGTCTTGTAATGATTATCTAGGGCCACTACAATATACACTATATTGACAAAAATCACCGTACACCCCTTCAAAAGCAAAAGAACGGATCCGCTGTATTGTTTAGGTACGTGGTATAGCTGCAAACGGTATAAAAACAAGCATGCAGCTGACCGCGATCATATCGCACTGTGAGGTTAAGTGAAAATATCGCGGCCAGAGAGAACTGACTTTGAGAAAGGAAAGATTGTTTGGTATTATATTAGTGGGTTGTTCATAAGCGAAACCGAGAGGCGTTTAAACATACCCAAGTAAACTGTTTTGGATGTTCTGAATAAGTGGAAGACACATGGCGTGCTTGAAGCAGCAAAACGTATCAGCAGACCAAAGAAAATCAGTGATAGAGGACGTCGAAGCCTCACTCTCAGCGGTCACGTTCATGCGAGTTCCGTATATATTGGTTTGTGTTGTGTGATATCAAGTGTTTCTTCCTTACCTGTTTGTCGTCGTCGATTCGTGAAAGTCCAGTGATTATTTTAAGTCTACTCCCGAGCGGGTGAGTTTTTTTCTTTGCTATTATCAGTTTATTTACGTTCGACCTTGCAGGTCGGCTATGCACACTTCATCAAATATGCAAATGGCGACTTCCGGCGGAGAGAGGCGGAGCCCAGCCCTCGCTTCCCGTGGTCCATCATCATCGACTGATGCCAGCGTCCCTGCGCGATCTTCCCTAGCCAGCACTGATGCACTACCCTCTCCGAGTGGTGCGTTCGGTAGCCTTTCGGGTGTCAATCCGTTGACTTCCCCAGCTACGTCAAACCTTTCAGCTCCTGCTCCAGTTGATGAAGCCATGGATATTACAGGTGGTGAAGCCTCTACCATTTCTTCTGTGCCCGTTCAGTCGCCTGCCACGTATTCTAAGGTTGCAGCCTCTTCTACTCCTCGATAGCTTTCCAAGGATCTGTATGCAAGCGCTCAAGCTTTGCACACTTATATTTATCGTGCTGGAAACAACATTCTTCTTGAAATTCTAGCAGGCTCGCCAGCCGCGACTGCTTTCTTTGAAAACCTGGTTAAGGGAGTTAGTTTTGAGGCTCTCCCAGATACACCGATGCGGATCTACGCCGATGCCCTTCAAAGCCTGTTTCCCCCAGACGCCATTTCGCATATGTTCCGGCGGGGCCGGACGGTTGTCGTTTATCTTGCCAAAGTTGAATATGCCAAGTCTGTCATGACGACAGGCCTAACCATTGGAGATCGCCAACTTACTCCAGAACCAGTGGCCCAACGACCAGTAAATGTTTCCTTTTACCCTGTACCCCCAGAGGTGACTGACGTCATGTTATGAGCCATGCTTTCATCTTTGGGGCGAGTCGTTGGAGGGATTCAAACACACTTAGCTGCAAAAAACGACCCGTTGCACGATACCATCCGTGGAGCCCGTCGAGTTGCACGTGTCGTTTTTCCTTCTCAAGAAGCTATTTGCTCAGCTCCCAACTCACTTCACAGTTAAGTGTGATGGTCAGACTCGCCAAATTGATCTATTGAAAGAATTCCATTGCAGTCAGTGTAAGGAAGTTGGACATTTCGACAAAGAGTGTCCTATTGCACGGCCATCAACTGGTTCTTCTGCACCACGAATGAATACTCACTACACCCCTGTTGGTGCCTCATCACTATCTTCGGCACTTGCTGATCCTCTTCACATGGAGATCTCTCCCAAGTCGACTGCCTTACCACCTCCTGCTTCTGTAGAGCATTATCCTGAATTCCCACCGAAATTGCCTTTCCTTGCTTCTGCACCACCTGGCGACATTACTGATGCTGATGGAGGGGTGTTGTCTGATACTGAAACTTCCAATGCGGACACCGACACCGCTTACCAGAGCGTCAGTGGCCATACCTTAAGTGATGGGTCGGACGCGACCACTAGGTCTCGCACTGACAAAAGAAGCCCCAAAGGCCCCCCACGATTCCTACAAGAGGCGGAAGCCTCAAGGGAAATCGGCACTTTCTACTCGTTCCCGTACGTCGGCTTCTCGCGTGAAAGACTGATTTGTCTTCGAAACCCTGAAGACTTTATCTTACCTTATGAGGATTGTCTTGCTAGACTGCAACAACATGCATTTCTTTTTTTTTTTTTTTTGAGGTATAACGACCACCGTGAGCAACTCAATGGGCTATAAGCAGTCGCCCGTCCCTAATTTAGGGTCACTGGTTCCAGGGAAGGGAGAGAGCCAGTGCCGTAAGACAAACACAACATCCATGCCTGACCGGGATTCAAACCCGGACCCCTTACGGACGAACGATCAGAGGCGAACGCCTTAGACCACTGCGCCACCGGGGCGGCAACATGTATTTCCGTCGACTAATTTATCATATCCGGAGTTATATGACGTTTTCTGTCGGAAATCGTTGCCTGGGGATTCCCTCATTTTGTGCAGTCACATACGGCTCAGCTTCCGGCGATGACTGCGCAGTTGACGGAGTTGGACTGCATCTATCAACCGCTTCGTAGTCAGTCTTCTAATGATGCTGCTGCTGTGAAAATGATGCATCGTCGATACACTAATCTTAGAGACCACTTGCGTAAAGTGCTCACTCCACCTTCTGATTTAGCGCTTTCACGGTGACGACCTTCAACTGTCGCGGGTTTGCGACCCCTGATGTAAATGCCCTTGTCTATAAGGACCTCGCGGCGGATGCCAGTGATGTCCTCCTCCTTCAAGAGACTCGATGCTCAACTGATACGCCGACACACAGATGGTGATCGTGGCCTTACACATTCTACCATACGTACCGCCAATCTAGGTCTGGTGGCATTGCCGTCGGTGTACACCGTCGTTTAATGCAACGTATATCTTCTATTTCTGTCAATAACTTATATTCAGAATTATTGCAATGCCCTACTTTCTGTGTTGATACTGTAACTTTTCATGTGTTTAATGTGTATATACCAACTGAAGAATCATTTGTTGATCCACTTTTTCGGAGTTTACGTGCAGCGATTGCTGCGATTCCCTCCGGGGATTTTTTCATCATTGGAGAAGATTTTAACTGCACTGTGCAACCCTCTGTAGACCGCTATTTGTCGCACGGAGTACACCGTGCGAATCTTGTCTCCAAGTTAACACAGTTTATTGCTGATTTTCAGCTTGTTGACTCTTTTCGCCAGCTAAATCCTCAAACCATTTCATTTACTTGGTGCAATTCCCCGACGCAGTTTTCTGCTGCCGCTCGATTGGACCGTATTTATGTTGTCTCTTCTTTGATTACCACTATTACTTCGGCACGGCACCTCCCTACGGCGTCCTCCGATCGTAGCGCCGTGTCTCTATCTCTTTGCGTCTCCCCATCACCACCTTCGGCTCGTTGTGGATGGAGTTTTGATGATACAATTTTACAAGATCGGTCTTTCTGTGATACAGTTGAGCAGTTCCTTGCTGCTAGGAAACCTCTGCTAGCTACTACTCCGAGTGCCCTGCGCCTGTGGCTCGACATTAAACAAGACCTTCTATTATTGGTACGACGCCTTTCATTTTCCATCACTACCACTCGTGCGATGGCGATCAGCAATCTTCAGGGTTTGCTTTCTTCGATACAAATGTCGGATCCACAGTATTTAGTAGTTCACGATGAACTACACGCTCACCTACAACCGCTTGCCCAACAAGCTGTGCGTCGACTTCGACTTCTGCATTTATCTCCATCGACACAAGCCTTTGAACTTCTTTCCAAGATGGAATCTTCGAGACGAGCGTCAACCTCACTTCGACATCTTCGCCTTCCTAACGGCTCCACCACGTTCGACACATCTCTTATTTGCTTCCAAGTCCGTCACTTTTTTCAGGAGAAGTTCCGAGCGGTCGCGCAGGTTACTGATCTTTCTTCTTCTCCCCTTCACTCTTCTCTCCCTCAGGTCCCGCCTTCTCTCTGTGCTCCCCTCACTGCTGAGTTTTCTTTGCCTGAACTTCGAGAGGCGTTTTCCTCCCTGAACTCCCATGCCTCCCCGGGACCTGATGGTCTTCCGCTGTCCTTCTACCATGCTTTTCTTCCGTCCCTTCTACCTTTTCTTTCTGCTGGTTTCCCTTGTGCTCTTTCTTCTTCTGCGCTTCCGCCGGAATTTACAGTTGCTCATGTCATCCTCCTGCCAAAGAAGGGGACCTCCTGAATCTGACAAATTGGCGCCCTATCTCCATCCTTAATATTGATAATAAATTTTTCACGAAATTCCTTTTTCGACGTCTTAACTCTGTCCTTTCGTTTCTTGTTTCTCCCGACCAGTCATACACTGTGCCTGGTCGGTCTATCGCTAACAACATTTCTTTTCTTCTTAATCTCACTTTTCTTGCTCGCAAACATTCAGAACCCCTAGCCCTATTTAACATTGATCAACAGTCTGCTTTTGATAACGTTTCCCATGACTATCTCTCTGCTGTTCTAACCCATTTTGGCTTTCCTTCTCCTTTTGTCTCTCACCTTCTCAGTCTTTATCGGGGCACTCATTTTCAAGTTCGGGCGGCCTCATTTTGGACGGCACCCATCCCTTTCCAACGAGGAATCCGGCAGGGTTGCCCCCTCTCAGGGCAACGCTTTGCCCTCGCATTCGAACCTTTCTTGATTGCCAGCGGTTCATCTCTTCTTTCTGCATTGCCGTTGACCGTTTATAGCACCAGGCATCACCGTTTCGTTGTTTCAGCCTATGCAGATGACGCCACTTTCTGTCTCCGACGAGATGAACAGTTTGATATACCACTTTCCACGTATAAACAGTATGCAGTTCTCTCTGGTGCGTTCTTGAATGTGCTCAAGAGCACCGGGTTGTGGTGTGGGTCTTGGATGGGCCGCACCGATGCCCCATGGGGTGCGGTGTGGTCCTCCTCGACCCAGAAGATTCTTGGCGCCCAGATTGGACATCCATTCACTTCTAGAATTATTACCTGGAATGGACTCTTTCCTCGATTACAACGCTCAGCTGCGATTTGGCGATTCACGCATTCTTTTGCATCTTACATTCAGAGAGCGCAAATTGTCCAGCGATACCTTCTATCCCAATGCTTGTTTTCTTGGAACTCATCGGTGTTTACCTCGGCTAGTCTCTCTACTATCAACAGCATCTTTACTTCCGTGATTTGGTTAGCAAAGCATTGGGTTGCTGCTATGACTCTCACTCTTCCAGCTTCTTTGGGAGGAATTCGCCTACCGGATGTACGCTTTTACTACCAAACCTTTCGCATCGTTTCATTCCTTCGCCTTCTTCTCACTCCTTCTCCATCACTCTGCTCTACGTTTGATATTCTTATCTCTCTCCGAGATCCATCCTTTTCTTTTCTCTTATATGTTCGGATGGACTTTTATCCTTCTTATTTTAATCAATTTCCACCCCTCATTACTCAAGCTCTAGCGTTCTTCCGCTCACTTCCACTTTTTCGCGCAACTCCCTCTACTACTCGTGATCTTCTTGCCGAACCACTTTTCTTTTCGACTCTGATTCACCCTCCTGATCAACCCCACTTCATCTTCCCTCCTTGGGTCCGCTCTGGAATCTTAACTGTTCAAGCTTTAGTTACTACTGACCTCTCCTGGAAGCCCCTTTCCTCTGTCTTCCCCGCTTCTCCTCCCATACTGGAGGAATATTATGATCTCCTTCGTTCTACTCTCTGTTCTCTCTTCCCTTCCCTTGTTTCTGGTCTCATCTCTGTTTCTGGTCCTAGCCTCTCTATTCCTTTCTTCCTTCCTCTTCGTGCCTCTGTTGCCCCATTTCTTCTTTTTCCACCGGTTCGATCTATACTCTTCTTAGCACACCCCTCGCTATTCCCCACCCACTCCCGGATGTTTCTTCTTCGCTTTCTTTGACAATCTGGTCTGCATCTTCTTCGCCGCTCTCCTTCCCGCTGGAGCTTAACCTTCAATGACGGTTTCGTCGCCTTCCCGTTCCTTCCTCTCTCTTTCGTATGTCTATTTCTTCTACTTCACTCTGTATTTTTTGTGGTTCTGAAGGAGATGTTCCACACGTTTATTGTCACTGTCCCATTCTGCTACCGCTGCTTCATATTGCTTTTCCTCTTGCTGGCATTATTTGTTCCAGGGATCTTCCTTTCCAATCATATCCATGGCTACTTCTAACTAAGCATCCTTCAACTAAACTTCCGGATGCTTCTGCCTACCTATTCGTCCTTGTGAAGCATGTTATTCATCTTTACCGCCTTTCTATTCGATCACGTTCTGCCACACCTTGCATCCTTTCTGCAGGTGCAGCTCTGCGGAAGATTTTTCGGAATCGCATTTTGGCTCGTCTCCGGCTGGAGTACTTTGCAGCGTCCACCCCCCAATCTATGGCTTCCTTCCGGTCTGCCCGGGCGCAGGAAACCGGGTGGTTCCGAGTTGACGGGTCGACGCTGTATCTTTCGTGTTAATTGCGTTGTGCTTTCTCCTCTTACTTTTCCATGTGCCTTTTGGGACAGAGTGTGTATTTGTAATTATATTTTGT
This sequence comes from Macrothele yani, assembly GCA_039090855.1. Taxonomy (NCBI): domain Eukaryota; kingdom Metazoa; phylum Arthropoda; class Arachnida; order Araneae; family Macrothelidae; genus Macrothele; species Macrothele yani. The sequence continues at coordinate 101,069,707 of CM077011.1, forward strand.
TGGATCTGCGTTTCTTTGTATCTGTTCTCTCAAATGGCAGGTTATGTAGTTGTTCACCGTGGCGTGCCTTTCTTGACATAGGTTTTGCGAATTGTTAACCAATGTGACTCGTTTCCTTTTGTTTGGGTAGAGGTTTGTACCCGAGTCTAAGCTGCATGTACCACTTTTTTTCATTTTCTTCCTGGTGTTTTATGATATATATGTACCATATCTTATGGTCACCTTATTGCTGTCAATTGGCGTGGTATTGTTGGTTGCCTGTAATTGTATGCTGTTGTAACCTATCTTCATTGTACATAATTTCGGACATTGTCACTTCTTTTCGTACCTTGGATTGCCATGTACCCTGTTTATTGTAAATTGTTCGTCCATTGCTTCTTTTTCCCTACTGTTATCTGAGACAGCGAAGTTCTGTTCTCTATGCTTGTACATTATATAACACGCACATTGTGTATACTGAAGTTTTACATCGTTCCTGTTCACTGGACCATTGTACTGTGTATTTTGCATTGTTATGCAACGAGGAACAGCGCTTGCTGGTTTGTACCTCTCACTCGAATGTTCTGTTTCCCTGTGTACCCAGTGTGCTTATTCCTTGTTTTTCTTTCCAGTCATGTATTGTTTGGCTTATCATAGGGTTTATGTTCGAGTCCGAAGTTCCCGGACTCTCGTTCCCCTGTTGTATTTGTGTTATGTGAACTTGACCTCGCTGCACACTTTTCACGCTCTTCGTTCTGTTTGAGTTGGTGAAAGTTCATTGACCTGTAAATACTGTATCATTTTATACGATATTCTTTTTCATGCTTTCGCCGGTTTACGCGAGCGTTGTGCTTCTTTTTTCGCACTCGCTTGCGGTGTTCATCAGAAATAAGCTGATGATGTGTACCGTGTTGTTCATGCCTTGTTCTTGTTATTGTTTTTCTTGAATTTGTACAATTTTTTCTGTTTTCTTGTATGTATACAGGGTACTTTTCTTCGGCATTTCTGTTTGTACTAGTTCCTTTGCGATTCGTTGATCCTTGGTTGAGTCCATGGTCACTATAAATTTTGTATCAATGTTGATTTTTGTGAATTGAGCTTACCATCAAGTATGAGTTGTAATTTTTATTGTTCTGTTTTTGTTTAGTTGGCGCTTGCCATTCACCAGTAGTACGTATTATGTAACTTACCGTAATCTACATTATTTCTCTGGTGCTGTGCTTGCTGTCATTATCAACTATCTCTCACGCGTATTTTTCCTGTTCACAGTGCACCGTGCTATTTGTAATTTTTTTTTTGTATCCCCGATGTGCCCCGGGGGTTTTGCACTTGCGTGTTTGCCGTTTTGTATTGTATCTTCAAACCTCGTGCGATTTCTATTCGAGTCGGTGTCATTGGGCTCACATTTATTTGTACCGTTTTTCGAATTGTGCATGATGCTATGTTGTTCCTTTATATTTTCCCCCTCTATGTTCTTGAGTGGTGATGCCCGTTCACTTGTAGATCTGTTTTCTCACTGTTTAGCGTCGCTCAATGTGGCACGCCTTAATCTTGTCTTCAGAATCTCTCACTTGAGTGGTATTCGTGTAAATTTTACCGGGTTTGTTGCGCACTGTTGGTGTATAGTGCTTACTGTATTTATTGTTTCTATTTCTGGTTTTCCTGATTGTTAATAGAGTGCCGTGTTGGATGTCCTTTTCTGTTGTTAGGCGTTCCTCGATTACATCCTGGCTATTGCCTGTATCAATTGTAATTGCTTTCGTGTACTTTGCTGTCTCTGAGTATTTTACCACCTTGTTGTGGTTTGTAGCATTTTTCATATTATCTTAACCGGCGTAGCCGCATTCATCTGTTGATAATGTCATTACTTTCATTCATTGTTTAATTACTGTTTTTCCCACTTTGTGGTGCGCCTGTATTATTTTATGCCTAAGAGTTCAATAAAATTCGTTAATACTCAGGAGAGTCGTTACAGCAAATCAATGGAGTACTGCACAAGACCTCAGTGTACAGGCGAGGACAAATCCTGAAACTGCTCATCTCCACTCCGCCTTTTATCTCCACTCGGAATGCTACTCGTCGTTTAGCATGGTATAAAGAACATTTATCGTGGACCAAACATAACTGAAAACGGGTCCTATGAGCTGAAGAAACCAGATAAATGATCCATCATTTATTTCAACCAGATAATATCCATTACTTACTTCACGGCCGTGTGTGGGTATGGCGGCAGATATGGAAACGTTATTAACCACACTGTACTGTTCCTACGGTCAATTTCAGAGCTGGCAGCGTACCCCGTGTGGAGGTGTTTTTTGTGGTATGGTCCCGGCCAATTGGTTATCATAGACAAACCTGTTAATCACCACGTCTACCTCGATATTCTGGAAAATTATGCCGCACCAATTCATTAGCAATACTATTGAACCGAGCCTTGTTGGTACCAGCCGGATAATTCACGAAGCCATATAGCAAGGACTGTAACGGCTTGGTTTGACGATAATTCCGTGTCGTGTGTGGACTAGCCAGCACAGAGCTTTAATCTTTATCCCATACAGCAGCTACGGGATGAATTAGAGCGCCGCATAAGAAGTTTGGAACCAAGGCCTACTACTAAGCAACAGTTAATGGCAGCTTTATGTACTGAATGCAAGCGCATACCTACCGCTGTTTCCAAAACCTTGTCGAAAGCATGTCTCAGTGCATGCATTAAGGCAAAAGGTGGATCGACATGGTACTAATGTATGTCAATGAATGTTATGTTGTGTTTCTCTTCTTCTTCTAAGTGTCCGGTGAATTTTGTCAATATAGTGTATTTTGGGTCGAAGTGCATTAATTATAAGTTTGAAGCTGTCACTACACGCTATTACACATGTTAGAGAAGCAACTCTTTACAAAGATTAAAATATTTAATATGATGAAAATACTATTTAAAAAACTGTACTAGATCTACACATCATCAGGTACGAACAAAAGGGTGAACGCAGGCCAGCAAATCAATATAAATGTATAAGTTCACGACGCCGTGAAGTAACTATAGCGTAGTTTCATGTATAAATGAAGCTCTTCTACAAGAAGAATTGAGAAAGTATTAACTCCCCAATGACAGAGCGTAAGGGTTGTTGGTGACACCGGGTCTCATCTTGTTGTATAAGGCGTCTCCAAAGCAACTGTACGCATGCAGGTAGTTTATTATTACAACACTGTTTACTGTATTGCTGAATCAGTAAACTTTCTGCAAATAAAGTAGGTCTTTCAGTTTTCATGCAAAGTAGGATATATGCGTCTTTCCAGACAGGTGTGTAGGTGTTTCCACTTGCGAGCCGGGGATAACGCGCTGGCAGAAGACCATTATTTGATGTTGCATTGATCATCAGACAATGGGTACCTCCACTTGTGAGCCGGGATAGCCAAGTGGCAAGGGACCGTTGTCTGATGTTTTATTGAAGTTCAGACAACCTGACACCTAAGCTATGTAAGGTGATACGTAAGCTGCTGTTTATGATCCAGTAGCTGAGGACAAAATGTACATTGGATCCACCTTACGTAACTTAGGTGTCAAATTGTCTGAACATCAATACAACACCAGACAATAGTTTTCTGCCACTGCGCTATTCCGTCTCGCAAGTGGAGGTACCCACTGTCTGATGATCAATACAACACTAAATAACGGTTTTCTGCCACCGTGTTATCCCGGCTCGCAAGTGGAAACACCCACACACCTGTATGGAAAGACGCATATATCCTACTTTGCACGAAAACTAAAAGACTTACTTTATTTGCGGAAAGTTTACTGATTCACCAATACAGTGAATAATGTAGTAATAATGAACTACCTGCGTGCGTACGGTTACCTTGGAGACGCCTTATACAACAAGATGAGTCCAGGTGCCATCAACAACCCTTACCCCCTGTCATTGGGGAGTAAAGACTTTCAATTCTTCTTGTGGATGTGCGTCACTTATTCATGAACCCCATGAGACTGCCCTTTACTTACTTCACTGCGTCATGAACTTCTATATTGGTTTGCTGGCCTGTGTTCATCCTTTAGTTCGTACTTGATGATGTGTAGGTAGACTACACGGAAGATCTAGTAGAGTTTTTTAAATTGTATCTTTATCATATTAAATCTTTTTAATCCTTGTGAAGAGTTGGTTCTTTAACATGTGTAATATCGTGCAGTGACAGCATCAAACTTATAATAGATGATTCCCTAGGGCAGTTTCGCTTTTTTCTTTTTCATATTATATGTAAAACTGCCACTTATTGTTTCATCAAAGCTTTGGAATGACACCATGACACTCAAAATGACGCATACCCGAAATTATAAATAGTATTTGCTATGGAAGAGCCATTTTTTTCAACATAGCTGCTGTAAGAAAAAATTAAATTAATTGGAATTCAGGGCTGTTGCTCTTAGTTGAAATTTGTCTCCTAAAAACATGAATGAAGTAAAAGTCAGGACCAGTATTCTCCGTAAATTTAACCAAATAACAAGGGAAATTAACTGAAGTTCAGGATCACTATTTTAAGTAAAATTTAGTTGCCTAAAGAGTAAAATCATCGTAAATTCCTAGTATCTGTCTCGTCTGAAAGCAGTTCTAAAGGAATTTCACTGTCTTCGTAAAATATGTAGGCTAGGACTTCTTTTGCGAGATTGTTGTTACTATTTACTACAACCTATTATATTTTTACTAGACGAAAAAATGAGAGAAAGCAATGCCCTTATAATAACATCCGAAATGATGTTTTTAGAAAATAAAAAATCATTGTTGATTGGTTGAATTAACACAAGCACAATATAAACGTTTTATCTATAAATTTAGCGGGTACCACAACTTTAGTGGCACTTATATAAAGAACGTTCCTTTCTCATGGCGAATATTGCAAACATGAAATTTACCTTAATATATGCGTCTCTCTTCCACTTCTTGGAGAGCGAGGAAGAAAAGATTGTTAACGTTTTAGAAGCTACAGATCATCGGCGCAAAAGCTTCCAGTTTATATTCTTTCCAAAGATCTGGCTCGTTAAATTTCAAAACCATCCTCTGTGGCTATTTGAATATATCAATAATTATTCTACAGTTTCACAATACTGGTTTACAAAAGTAAAGTGTAGTTAAATAAATGCATTTTAGAACACGCGAAAGAGAGATGAAGGGAAATAAAGTTCATATGGAAATCATAACGCAATACTATGTGGCGAATAATAATTGAAATTAAAGGAAAGTCAGCACATTTGTGAGAAAGAGCTGCAAAAATTTGAAAAAGGGACATTTCATGTCATCTTCGCGTCCTGTCATAGTAGAATTAATTTTTTTATTAAATCAGTGTTGGAGTCATGGCCGTCTTAAGAGGTGGGCCAACAGGGCCGGTGCTCAGGGCCCCCACCTGAACTGGGGCCCCCAACTCCCCAAGTGTCTTATGGGTTTACAAAAAGTCAAACTCTTTGGCCACTCACCAGCAGGTTTTTTTTTATTTAAAGAAAGGAAGAAACACCAATACAGAAAGTTAGACGTTCTTTTACCTTTTCATTTTTAAATTTTGCTAGTAGCTTTGATTTCCCGAGGAGGCAGGAGGAAAATTAGGTGTTAGGGTGGATCTTTTGTGACAAAATAAGAAACAAACAAAGCCGACCGACCCCCGATCCCGCGTGTGGGTGAGACTGGAGCCTCGAGAGCCAGACACAAATCGCATTTTTTTTTTATTTAAACAATCATTTGTGTTGTCCACACGAAGAAGTGCACGTATGTTTATCACTGGGGTTTGCCCTCCTGGGTTCTTTATACATAAATTCTTTCAATCGTCTCTGTTTAAACAAATAACAATGACGGGGGCCCTATATTAGCATTTCTGTCCGGTGCGTCATATTGTCTGGAAACGGCGCTGGTTGGTTTATTTCTTTCTTCTGTTTTAATTGAATTTTAGAGTAATAATTTTTAGAATGGGGAAGAAACATATCTTTCAGCACCCATTTTCTTGTAATTTGCTAAACAACAAAATGTGAATGCATTTCCTACACTTCATGAAGTTCTACAATTTCTGTCATGTACCATTTCTCATTCAAGTGGTATTTAAAACGTTAGTGGATATTGAAGGTTTCTTCTCATAGGGATAACATTGTGATGGTGGTGTATATAATAATTCTCATACGTTGTATATAATGTAATAATGTCATATGTGAACACAAAAAATTACCACGTATTCTAACAATACCATATGTTGTATATGTTCTGTTATAGTGGCGTTCTAGACATGAAAATTCGGCGGGGGGTGGCACAATTCCTGCATATGCCCATAATTAATCAATATTAATATATAATTCCCCCAAAAAAGGCTATATTTGGGGGGGGGGGACGCCGGCACCGGCTTAGAACAACCTCTGGTTCTGTATATATAAGCTCAAGGGCCCCAAAAAATATGACGGCCCAGGGCCCCAAGAGTGTTAAGGCGGCACTGATATCAGTAAGATGGCAAGTGGATATGTGTACACGTGGTCGGATCATCAGACTTTTGGAATCCTGCCAGACCCACAGTAATGTTGCAGAGCCACTAGCGTGAATCAATCCACTGTATCCAGGCTTCGGGGAACGCACCTGGGCGCTGGAGATGTCAATCGTTAACCTGTGGCAAGTCGTTCACGGATAAGAACGGCTCAGGTTGATAGATATGTGGCACTAACGTAACAGGTCGATGTCAGTTTGAGCGCTTGCTTTAGAGATGTCAGCGGTTGGTGGACCAGCTGTTCCTAGGCAAGCAGTATACAACGATGAGCCATTGCATTACAACCATCTCCAGCCTAGAGAAATGGGCGCGCCAGGAGATCGAACGGTGTCGCAGGTGAAATCCACAGAGCAGTATATATACAACCCGAGGACTGGCTTTCGGTTAGTAGAGTGCTCGGAGTCAGAATGGGAAAAGCTTCCGATTCATCGGAGTTTGATAAAGGACAAATTGTGATGGAACTGCGCCTCCGCTGTAGTAAGTATGTATTAAAAGTGGTGCACAGATGGCCAACCGTCATCCAGTCGTGTGCCGTCTGCAGCTCAATGATACCAGAGGGGAGCGAAAGCTGTCGCGCATTGTTCACAGCGACCGCAGGGCCACAGTGCGACAAATCACCGGCAGCTACAACACTGGTGATCAGGGCAATGCTTCACAGCACACAGTTCATCGCAGCCTTCTGCGCATAGGCCTGCCTAGCCGTAGACTCTAGCCGGGTCCCCATCCCCACTTCACGTCATCGCCAGCAACGCATAAAATGGGCCCAAGAACATAGAGATTCGACCGTGGATGATTGGAAGAGAGTGTCCTGTTCTGACGAATCAAGTTTCGTCGTGCATCACTTAGACGGCCGAGCGCGGATATGCCATTTACCAACGGAAGCTATTGCTCCTGGATGCACTGTTGGGCGGAAACAGTCCGAAGGCGGCGGTGTTATGCTATGGGCGATGTTTCCGTGGGGCACCTTAGACCCCATTATCCCAATTTCTGACAGCTGTCAGGTATCTGAAGATCGTTGTGGACCAAGTTCACCTATTCATGGCAACTCTGTTCCCTGCTGGTGATGGCCATCATGAACAGGATAATGCGCCATGCCACCTTGCCAGAAGCGTCAAGGGAGTGGTTTGAGGAACATGCTGGCCTCCAAATTCACCTGACATGAACCCAATCGAACATTTGTGGTTTGACTTGGAAAAGCGGGTTCGCGCTAAATCACCACCACCCCAAAATTAACGGGGATTATACAACCTGTTGTTGACATTATTGTACCAGATACCTCAGGATGCCTATCGTCACCTTATGGAATCGATGCCTTGCCGAGTGGCCACTGTTTTGCGGGCTAAAGGGGGTCCTACATCTTATTAGGTAGGTGGTCATAACGTAATAGCTCATCGGTGTTCAGACGGCTCAACGAACAAGGACTATATGGCAGAAGACTTTCAGTTTGCATCCTACTCACTACGTCAGCAAGAAATATCAGGGTACTGTGTGCAGATAACATCGACATTGTGAGGAAAATTAATCGGCCAATGTCCTGATCCCCAATAAATCCAGGCTGCCATAAAAGTGACGGCCATCGTGTTTTCATCTGGAGAGAACCTGGAACCCGTTATTCCCACAAAAACATCCAAGAAATGCAACGTTACATAGGGCGAGATGTATTTGTCCAGACTGGCATTATGTACAACGCGCGCAAATAACTCCATGTGTATGCTGGTGGAATTTTAACAGATCGGAGATACAGAGACAAAATCCTTGATCCATACATGAAGATTTTTCGGGGTGGAACGATAACGCGTGACCTCATACGGCTGCCACTTACGGTGATTATCTGGAAAACGAAGATATCCACCGTATGCCATGTCCAGCGCATTTCCAAGACCTCAACCCAATAGAGCATATGTGGCATGAGTTGAGGAGACGCATTGCAGGTAGTCAGACTCTTGTCAGAAGTCACCCAGAACTCTCGACGAACACCGATCCGCTTTTTTTCAGGAGTGGGGTTTTGCTGTAAAATTCTTCTTGTTTCCCTTGTTAACAGCGAAAGACATCGGTATGGTACTTGTATCGTTGTAAGAGGCCAACATACGCCTTACTAGACCATTGCACAAAATTAGAAACTCCTCCGGAAAATGCCTGCTGTTTCCACCATTTTGGACTGTTCGTGTGCTTTCCTGGTTCATCTTATTTTATTTTTTTTAATGTGGTTTCCACTGCGCACTTTATTCCTCAATAAAATATCTATGTACAGCAAACAGCCTACTACGTTGTGCTTTCTCGTTTTTGTAATTCAACACTTTTTTTTTATTATGCTTATCTAATTTTTTTTATTGGAGGTTTAACGACCACCGTGAGCAACTCAATGGGCTATAGACAGTCGCCGGTTCCTAATTTAGGGTCACTGGTTCCAGGGAAGGGAGAGAGCCAGTGCCGTAAGACAAACACAACATCCATGCCTCACCGAGATTCGAACCCAGACCTCTTTCGGACGAATGATCAGAGGCCATCACTTAGACCACTGCGCCACCGGGGCGGCGCTATCTATTGTACACCAGTGAATACTATGCACCGCTCAATGCTGTAGCTGCGCATGATAAATTCAGAAGCTGTTCCTTTTCGATAAAACATGTTCTGAAATTAATTTTTGGAAATTAATCCATTTCATTTTGCATTCCAAATTCTAATATTCTCGTAAATAAGATTTTCGCTGGTTCTTTTTACTGGCATACTTGGTGATTAACAATTTTTGCAACTATATTCTCCTGGAATATTAAACAAAGACCCTCTCTTTCAAAAAGTAAACATAAACCTTCAGGTGTCTTTCCAAAGACATCATTTCACAGACGCAAATTGAACTTCGTCGCACTGCGGTTTCTCTGGGTCTAATTATATCTGCTTGTAGCTGGTATTTAGACTGTTACATTTGCCCTCAGAAATCTTATCTTTCCTCCTTATGCAAATAGGTGAGGATGCGGGAACTTACAAAAGGAAGAAAGAAATTTGTGACGGTACTGTGCAAAGAAAAATTCTCTAATCTACAGGGAGAACTTTAGTCTCTCACTCTCTCTCTCTCGCACACACACACACACACACACACACACACACACACACACTGGTAGCACATCTAAGTATTAAATGAAGAGGAGAAGGAGGCGAGGAAATAATAATTTTTAAAATATTACTTTGAAAATTGAATTTTGAAATTCTCAAAGGAACCCAGGAACTGAATAGTCTACTTCTGTAATGTTATCCCACAGAGTTAGATTGGCATATAATTTTATTTCCTTTTACGAAACACTTATATTTTAGGCAACATTACATAACCTTTGAAAAACCTTTTTTCTCATTAGGTCGAACGTAACTGTCGTTTTTCTTTGGTATTTACGGAATTACTTCTCGTACCTATGTTCTGCACATCATGAGATTTCAGCAATTAATTTTACATATCATACACACCACAGAGGACTTCCAATGTCATGTTTTCGAATCTTCCCCGTATTCTCCTACAATCCATCTGCCATCCATTTTTGATTTAGATCATCCGGTATTGTTGTACCTTTCCAGTTTATATGATTTTACCGAATGTTTCTTTTTTTGTGTGTGTGTGATTTTACCGAATGTTTCTTTTTTTTTCTTTTTTTTTTGTACAACACACATTTTGATGGGTCACTTATTTTTAGTGACAATGGGAACTAGAATCCTATAAACGAAAAAATAGTTCCAAAAGTAAACGCCAGGTAGCACATGACGGTTTTTGTTCATCACAATTACTAGAAAATTACTGAGTTCGGAGTTGCGCTGCCAAACTTTATGAAAACGAATCGTGAAATATTAATTACGATTGTGGGAGCCATTACATAATGGTGCAGTGTTTCTTATTCTCTCTGACACACACACACACACACACACACACACACACACACACACACACACACACACACACACACACACACACACACACAAACTAAAATCATTCACATTTCTCATTAGAAATAACATGACACCCAGACAAAAATTTAACGCTTCCATACACATATGAACGAGCATGCTCTACCCTCTTGCTGTCATTAAGTAAATAAACTTTCCTGATATTCATGTCATTAAGATGAAGGATCACTCTCATGAATTTGTTTGACTGGAACAAGATCCGTGCAGTAGTATTCTTAAGATAATTTCCGGTTAAAAGTCTTCAAAAAGGCCCACTGTCTGCAAACGTTTTGAGCACAAGTAAGGAATTGTATTCCCAAGCAGGGAAAGCTAAATTTCATATTCTTGAAGATGGAGTATTATACAATTACCACAATGTGTATGAGATTGCTTAAAACTGCTTTCCATAATGTCATGCGGAAGATTTTGTCTTAGTGTCTCCTTTCAGGATCTTACACGCTCAGAATCTCCTTCCTGGTGATCGTGATCTAATTAAGGTAAGGTATTCAGTAATCATGAAAAAATTTTATTGTCAAGCGAATCCCATCGCTGCTTACATAGAACCCTAAATAACCATAAATAAAGAATGTGCGCAATCGAAAATCCTCAAAAGACCGGTGTTATATGGTATGAGTTTGCTGCGGCTTCCATTACTGAGATCTTTAAAAAGAGAGACAATAGAACACACCTTTCACGTGAAAATCACGGCTGAAAGTACTGCTCAAAATCTAATTAGACTAACTGAGTCGTTAAACTCTTTTATGCTATCTCAATACAGTAGCATCAAACTGTTTTTTTCTATGCATAAGCATTGTGAAAATATAAGTTTTGTCGGCGCCGGGCCCTTCACCCCGGAGTAAGTCGCCCTCCCAACTGAGATACACGAACATGGGCTATCATTCCTATCTGCCTTTATCTCATGTGAGTCCTGCGGGACAGGCACGTCACATCTCACCCTCCCTCCGAAAGTGAGCAGGGGACATCCCCCACGGATCAGCCAATTTGGATTTTTTCGAAGCACTGAAGCAGGGATTCACATTTTTCCTGTCTCGCCGTGCGGAAAGAACATCACATCATTGCGAGAAACTTAACAGCCAGGTCATCCAGGAGGTTCGAGCACCAATGTAAAAAAACAGTTGTGCCCACGCCAAGCATCGAATTCGGGTCCCTTCACTTCGGAGTAAGTCGCTCTCCCTATGTAGACACCTTTATTTCATGCACGTCCTGCAGGGCAGGCACGTCACACCAGGCTTAGTTCAGCTACGTTTCACAGACAGTGTATTTTTTTGCGGTTTTCTAAAACGTGGAGGCTGCGTTCACCGTATTTGAAATCCTGTGACTAAATATTGGCTTTTTTTCGATAACATTTGAATCTTTGAAGACCTACAGACTTTTATAACATGCAACCAGTAATCAAAGTTTAGTTACAAAAGTGTTGGGTCACCCTTGTTCTTTAAATACGTAAAAGCCTGATATCGATGTGGCGTGAATTCAGTGGAGTGCTGATATCGTTCGGTTGGTATGCTTAGCAAAGCGGACGTGATGGCGTCCGCTAATTGCCGAATATTGGCCGGAGAAAAATATCTATTACAAATATTAGGGGTAGGCAAAAGTTTCCGCCGTCACCGTTAGTGGGCGCTGTAGGTGTCTAACCTGCCTGCGACCCATGCCGTGAGTTCGTACATGAAGCCAAGCATGGCATTCGATAAAGTTCATTTGCGGTACTGTTTGGTATTCGTGTATGATTTAGGGAAACGTGTGAGTCAAGCATACAGTTCAATATGTCAGGTGTATGGCGAAACGGTTATGGGGGAGCGGACGTGTCGAGAATGGTTTCCAGGATTAAAAAAGATCATCTGAGCTTGGAAGACAAACCACGTGCAGGTAGACCGCAGGAACCTGCAGACGAGGAGCTGGAATAGGTGTTGCAAGACGATGCCACACAATCGACCACGCAACTGTCGAACCGTTTGAAAGTGGTTCAATGGACGGTGGTGCGGGCGTCTACAGGCCATGGGGAAGATCCAGAAGATTGGTACATGAGTTCCGCATACTTTAACAATACGTAATATTAGTCAACAAGTTGGGCATCTGCATGTCATTGCTGAAGAGGTTTTAAGGGAAGACTATCTTGTTTAAGGTTTTCATCATCGGGGCTGAAAAATATGTCTATTGCGACAACCCATTACGCAAGAAATTCTGGGTCGACCAAGGCCAACCATTAACATTCACTGCAAAACAGGATATCCACGGGGGAAAGGGGCTGTTATGTGTGGTTGGACATACTTGGAGTGCTGTACTTTCGGACTCTTTAAACCGGGCGAAACAATCACTGCAGAACGATGTAGCGATCAGTTGACGAAACGCTACAATTACGCAAAACCGCCCATGGGCAGGTAAAGGACGCCGCCGAGTCATCTTGTTACAAAATAATGCCATAAAACATGTCGGTGCCACCACGAAATCAACCTTTGGACAGTTACACTGGGATGTTTTATCGCACCCGTCTTACTCATCGGACATTGCACCTCAGACTTTCATCTTTTTCGCTCTATACAAGATGCCCTAGCCCAAGAGCGGTTCACCACAGTTCCACAGGTGGAAAATTTCGTCCCTGCATTCCTCAGCTCTAAACCCGAGCTCTTCTAACACTGGGGCATTCAGTTTTTGCCTGAGAAATGGCTAAAGGTCATTGATGAAAACGGCAAATATTTCGTGGAATAAATGTGTACTGGTTTCCTGATTGTTCCTGTCTCCTCTTTCCTTAAAACGGCGGAAACCTTTGCATACCTCTAATAGCGCTCTCGATCTCATCGCACAAGCTTCCAGTTGGGTCAAGATCTGGAACTATGAGGACCACTCACAGAAGTCCCCGTTGCCCTCCTCAAAACACCATGTGACTAACCGAGCCTTGCAGGATGGCGCATTATCCTGCTCAAAGTAGCCTTCTATCTCAGGAAGTGCCGTATGCCTCTACGGATGTGTCTCATTCGCAATGATGATAACGTAATACACCTTGTTGCATCGGAATGCTGTTCAGGAGATATTGAAAAATCCAATGCTAGTCGCCATAAAAACAAACCGTTACCTTGCTTTTACCTGCTAGTAGAGTTAACGCTAGGCAGCTAGAAGCCAACGACTGGTGCTCTTGACGCTATGCTAAGATTCACCCGTCGGCATGTATTGGGTTGGTACGAACGAAATGTCCGGCAAAAGACCAGCACACGCGGACTGCGAGAACGCAAAAGTAGGACAACTTACCTAGGTAAAATAATCCCTCTAGGCATCGACACATAGTTGGCATCTGTCAGGTAAGGTCATGACCTCGAAACGAAAAACACCTTGTGGCTGGGACCCGAAGAAGTCATCAACTGCACGTTGAACCTCGTTGTCTGTCGTGAACTGTTTCCCGGACAGGAAGTGATCCAGGTGACGAAACAGATGATAGTCTATCGGAGACAAGTCCAGGGAACAGGCAGGATTAGGCAGTTTTTCATGGCCAAAGGCACTTAGTATCAGCATCGTTATTTGCGCGACACGAGGGCGTGCGTTGTCCTGCAGCAGAAGAACACCATGTCCGTTGACCAAAGCCGGTTATTTTTTCAGCAATGTCTGGTGCACCTGGTGTAAGTCAGCTCAATAAAGTTCTGCAGTGATGGTGTGGCCTCTTGCCAAGCAACTCCGATGAATTATCCTGTCTGTGGACCACCAGACAAGAAACATCATCATCTTTGTTGTAGGGGTGGCTTAGGATGCCGTCCAGCAGCTTGTGCCTTGCTCAATCATTGTGCAGATCGTTTGAGATTATCATAATACACTTCTATTCGAAGCTGAAGATTCGATGCAGTAGAGGTTCCTGTTTATTCCTGGCAAAGCACCGACGTGCAGACTTCCAAACGGATATTCTTGTTGGCAGTTGTTAACTCATGCGGCAGCCACATGTCCAGCTTTTTGACCTTACCCAGCGCAGCCAGACGCTGAACAACAGTCGTGTCGTAGACACCGACATCTGCCGCTATCTCACGACACGTTTTTCGGGGGCTTCTTCAACCACACGTAACAGAACATCGTCAGAGACAGCAAAAGGTCAGTGACCACGTGCTTCGTTTTGCAGGTCCGTATCTCCGCCGAAAGGTTCGTTCGTTCGTATTTCACGGGTGGAAAAGAACATGATAAAAATATTTGAATAGTCCTGTGTCTTCATAAGGGCCCTCAATGAATGTGAAAAAAATATTTCTCAGACTGCACAAAACTTTATTAAATTAGCAGCGATATTACCAGTAACAACTGCCACCGCAGAAAGGTCTTTCTTCTCATTAAGGCGGCTGAAGAGCTTCGAAATTTAATCCACAGAGACTTTATGGCTCATCATGAAGTGCCGAACGAAATGTCAAAAAAATCACGAAAATTAGGGTTTGTATTACTGGTATAAACTCAAAAGGTGCACACAATAACAACTATGAAATGCTGAATATACACTCATCGTCAAACAAATAGTTGCACATAGAAGGATGTGTCGAATTGCAATGCTGTTCGAGAGGAAGGTAAAGGTGACAAGGAACAATAAATGATAAAACATTGAGACTGATATTAGCAATATTTATTTATGCACGCCAATAGGTAGTGTCTTTCAGTATGGCGTCGGGCCGCCATGTTTGCTCACACTGCATGCCAGACGTTTCGGCATGGAGTTGTACATGTTCCTAATGTTGTCCTGGGATAAACCATCCCATGCATCTTGAATCTTCTCACGCATTTCCTGCATATTGTGCGGCAGTGATGGAGTGTAGATAGCGCGTCCAATAGCATCACACTAATTTTCAATCGGCGAGCTGTTTGGCGATGTGGCTCCTCATGGCAGGGTGTCAGCCTGCAACGCAGGCTCTCGAGTATGAGGACGAGCGTTGTCCTGTTGGAAAATTGCACCGGAGTGAGCGTTGAGGAAAGGTAGAGCCACTGGTTGCAGGACCTTATTAACGTAACGTTGGGCTATCAAAGTGCCTGTAATGCGCACCAAAGGTGTTATGGCATCGTAGGCAATTGCACCCTCACACCAGGTCTTCTGGACGTGTGATGCTCGACAACAAACATTTCATCTTGGCACTGACGCAGGTGCCTCCAAGACAAAAGCGGGACTCGTCACTGAAGATTAGCCGCTGCCATTCTGAGTGGCTCCATGACAGTCTGGCACGACACCACTGCAATCTTTGGCGACGATGCAATAGTGTTAAGGTCAGTCGTCGAAACAGTCTGCGTGTGTGTAGTCCTACGCCGTGCAGCCGTCTGCCAATGGTGCTGGCACTAATGAGACGATGCATGGAGGGCACCAATGCTTGCTGAATATCCGCAATCGTGGCTGTTCGTCATTAAGCGCATGTCAGACAAACCGTCGGTCCTCTCTCTCCGTAGTTCGTCTAGGTCTCTCAGATCCTTCTTGTCGCTTCTGCATGCCTTGTTCTATCCACTCCGCCATCAGCGTGGTATGGTGACATCCGCACGACCGGTATGGCGCACAATACGGCAATAAGACCATCCTGTTTCCAGAAGCCCGACGATGCGGCCCCTGTGAAACTCCTATAACTGCTCGTATTACTTCCGAAATTTCCTCCTAGGCATACTTCACTTGCAAAGCATGCCACCAACACAACAGTATCAGTCAGAATGGCAAGCACGCACAACGTGTCGACATTATATAGCCGGTCCCTTAGAATCCAGTCTAAAATTTCGGTTGCCCACCTATGTTTCGTTGTTATGGCAACATGTCTCCCCCATTGCCATTTCAGGGATTTTACTCTCATCATGATGTCTTCCACTCTTGTCATTTTCCTTATCCACGACGTGCTCTTCTTATCTTTCCTGGTTACACCAAGCCTACATCTCTCCAGGTTTCTTTCAATTGTCTACTGCCTTTGTATGTCTTTTTTAGTTAGAGTCCATGTCTCTGCTCCATACGTAAGAACTGGAAGGACGCACTGATTAAACAGTTTTTTTTAATAACATAATGGCATAGTGCTCTTGAAAATTGTACTCTTTCTTCCAAAAGCACTTCTGCCAAATTTTTCACGCCGATTAATTTCCTCATCACTGTGACCCTTGCTTGATATCTACTGTCCAAAGTAAATGTATATATCGGTTATCTCCAGCTTTCCTCCATCAATTGATAAATCTTCAGCCCTTGTAAAAGCATTGTACATCTGTTTTCATTCCGAAAGTTCATTTTTAATTCCACTTATTTACTCTTGTCAGCAAGTTTCTGGATCATACACTTCTGAAGGGGTAGTTGAAAAAATGATTACGTCATCAGCAAAACGAAGGTGAGTTAAATAATCTCCATTAATCTTTACCTCCTCGATTTCCCAGTTCAATGATTGAAAGGCCCTTTACAGTGTGGCATTGAAGAGTTCGATATACTATACAAGGTGATTCAGAACTCATGAAACAAACTTTAAGGGGTGGTAGAGCACACAGCAACAAACATTTTTTGTTTAGGAATGTATGGGCGCAAGTGACGCGTTGAGGTACAAACACAAGAAAGAGGCATGAAATGTTGGTTGGTTAATTGATGTTAATGGCGCAAGGGCCATGGTTGGCTAAAGAGCGCCAAACAAAAGACATCAAAACAAAACAAAATCAATAAAAAACGTACACAAGGTTAAAAACAGGCTGATGTGGTAAAAAGGAAATATGATAGTGAACAAGTTAAAAGCTAGATAAGTTTAAAAAAGTCAATATCTTGTAAAAACGAAAACACTGCTTTCATGTCGCAGGCTGACAGACATAAAAGGAAACAAATTGTTTACTTACAGCATCGTTGACAAGTGCTTCTTTACAGCAATGTTTACAATAATTGCTCAAAATATCGTCCACCAACAGTAATACATGCGTGGCAGCGTCGACGGAGTGATTGGCGTACAGTTTCAAAGATGCCTTGTATTTCTGGCACACGTGCAGCCGCAACGGATATTCGAGCAACTAGTTTCTCAACAGAGTCAACTGGAGTCTCGTAAACGAGGGCCTTCAGATGTCCCCATAAGAAGTAATCGAGGCTTGATAAATCGGGCGATCGGGGTGGCCAACGGACTGGTCCACCACGGCCAATCCATCGCGCCCCAAAAGTGGCATCCAGGTAATTGCGCACATTAATGCTGAAATGGGCTGGTGCTCCATCATGCTGAAACCACAGTTCTTGTCGGACTGCCAGTGGTACATCTTGTAGCAATTCATGTAAAACCTCTTCCAGAAAAATACGATAACATCTGCTATCGAGTCGCGTTGGTAGTAGATATGGGCCAAGCAGACACATAATGTGCAAGCCACCTACTGCCTTCTACCGGCGCAATTTTGAGCAATTATTGTAAACATTGCTGTAAAGAAGCACTTGTCAACGATTCTGTAAGTACACAATTTATGTTTCCTTTAATGTCTATTTCTTGTGTTTGTGCCTTAACGCGTCACTTGCGCCAATTCATTCCTATACAAAAAAATGTTTGTTGCAGTGTGCTCTACCACCCCTTAAAGTTTGTCCCATGAGTTCTGAATCACCCTGTATATAGAGAGATAGGGAGAGGGGAAATCTCGGTCTCCTGGCCGAAATCCGGTTTCCACTAAAATATGAGCAATGCACCAGCGACGGTGCAGTGAATAGTACAATATAATTTTACAATCGAAGGGGGTGCTCGGACTCGGAAGGAACTGGAGTCTATATGCTAAGGGAACAAAATTATCTTGCAATATTGAATAGCTTTCGACTTTTTTATATTTACCTTACGGATTTATGTTATATAAGCTTGCTTCATGCATCGTGTTCACTAATTCTGCTCGACTGTTGAATTATCTCTCTTGTAATATACCTGTTCCTTTGGCGTTTTGTGTGTTCTTCAATAATTTTTTCTATTTTCCTTTTCTTAGATGTGTGCTTCACAACGTTATAAGCATGAGATTTTTTACATAGGCAATTTGCATTATTTGTTAATGCAAGGGAAACTCCTTGCAGTTCGTTTCTGTTTTATTTACATATGATCCGCTTCAATAAAAATCTTCATGCACACGTATATCATTAATTCGTATTCTTGGTAGATATATTATTTCCATTGTTCCAAATGACGTAAATGAGAATCTTACAGTCATCTTTAAGAAGTTTCTGTTAGTTTTCCGCTTAATGCTGCACGTGGTGTAAATAAAAAGTAAATTCCGTAACAAAATAGGAAATTCGTTAATTTGTGCTAATTCTTTGAAGTTCTTTTTCTTCTTTTTTCTCACGGCAGCGGCGGGAATTTTGCAGCTGCCAATACAAAAACGTTGAAATGCCGTGAGATTTAGAGTCACCTTGCAGTTGTCAAAAAAAAAAAAAGCGGGCGGGTAAGCGAAAAAATTAATGGAATAAAAGGAGAAATTTTAAATGCAGAAACGCCGAAATCGAAAGAAATAAAAGAAAATAAACGTAGATCACATTACAGTTTTCGAAATCGCTGCGTAAATTTCTTGATTTATTCCACTCACGATGCATATTTTATCTCTTTGTTACGTGCACTTATATTTCCATTCTCATAATACTTTGTCTTTCTCTCTACAGAAGATTCGAAGCCGTGATGCATTTATAATTGAAAGCCAGTGCCATAACTCATTTTTGAAATCCTCTATGATAACAGAATGGTTTCCTGTAAAGGCATAACTCATTTATTTTTAAAATCTTTTTTGCTGAGACGCCTGGATATTTTCTGACTTTTTTTAAATCTCGCTTTGTTTCAGCGTAGTCCCCTCATTCCCAAAATGAGTTTTCAAGAGAGCACAAATTAATTAATTCCTGCTCAAGCATTATCAAGAAAAATATTCGTTCGAATTTTTGAGAATAATGAGGAAGCATTTTAACGTAAAGTCTCAAGTTTAGTGGGGGGGGAAATCGGTAATCGTGTATGAAAATAACGTTTCGACAAGAATTTTAAGTTTAGCTACTGGTGCCACTGGCTAGGCGAAAATATATGTTTACGTTACGTGCGAGTAATATATGAGAAAAAAAAAGGATTCGAAGCATGTTATAACTCTTCGTGGTTCAAGTAAAAACTCTACCCTGAAGAAAAGCAACTTTAGGAGCGCTCATCTTATGGATTAATAGATGCTTTGCTGAAAGAAAATACACTCAATATACAAAGCATTAGAGATAGGGATGATGGGCAGTTGACTTGAGCATCCCCCGCCCAGAGTGAGACAGCCCCAAACCGAACGCTGGCTATAAATACGCTGACAGCGTGGCTTTCCAATATTATGGGCACGTTAAGTCGTCGGATTCCAGGTACTGAGCCCCCGGTAATAAATAAGGGCGTCTTCCTCCCCTTTTCTTCCTCGCTTACGTGTCACTTTTCCTATTGGGCACTCTAGCCCAAATCTCCTAGCTTCCTATTTCTAAGGGTTGTTTAAGACTTGGGGTCACACGCTTCCTTTCTAAAAGTCTCAACATATGATTAATCTAATATTTCCAACATTGTATTGTAACCGACGGGCATGGGTAAACATGGTGATCAGAGCGACTTTGATCGTGGACGCATTGTCGGCGCAAGACAAATGGGTCATTATTTCGCCCAAGTGGTAAGAAATCTAGGGTTTCCAAGGGCAACCGTATCAAGGTTGTAGAGCAGTGTATTTTGTCCAAGTGGTAAGAACCTTAGGGTTCACGAGGGCCACCGTATCACGGATGTAATGCAGTGTTCTTTGTCCAAGTGGTAAGAAGCCTAGGGTTCCCGAGAGCAACCGTATCAAGGGTGTACTGCGGTGTACTTTGTCCAAGTGGTAAAAACCCTAGGGTTCCCGATGGCAACCGTATCGAGGCTGCACTGCGGTGTACTTCGTCCAAGTGGTAAGAAATCTTGGGTTCCCAAGTGCAACCGTATGAAGGGTTTAGTGCAGTGTATTTTGTCCAAGTGGTAAGAACCCTAAGGTTCCCAAGGGCAACCGTATCAAGGGTGTAGTGCAGTGTATTTTGTCCAATTGGTAAGAACCCTAGGGTTCCCGAGGGCCACCGTATCACGGGTGTACTGCGGTGTACTTTGTCCAAGTGGTAAGAAATCTATGGTTTCCAAGGGCAACCGCATCAAGGGTGTAGTGCAGTGTATTTTGTCCAAGTGGTAAGAACCCTAAAGTTTCCAAGGGCAACCGTATGAAGGGTGTAGTGGAGTGTATTTTGTCCAAGTGGTAAGAATCCAAGGGTTCCCGAGGTCAACCGTATCAAGAGTGTACTGCGGTGTACTTTGTCCAAATGGCAAAAACCCTAGGGTTATCGATGGCAACCTTATCGAGGCTGTACTGCGATGTACTTTGTCGGAGTGGTAAGAAATCTAATGTTCCCGAGGGCAATCGTATCACGGGTGTAGTGCAGTGTATTTTGTCCATGTGGTAAGAAGTCTAAGGTTCCTGAGGGCAACCGTATCAAGGGTGTACTGCGGTGTACCTTGTCCAAGTGCTAAAATCCCTAGGCTTCCCGATGGCAACCGTATCGAGGCTGCACTGCGGTGTACTTCGTCCAAGTGGTAAGAAATCAAGGGTTTCCAAGGGCAACTGTATCAAGGGTGTAGTGCAGTGTATTTTTTCCAAGTGGTAAGAACTCTAGGGTTCCCAAGGGCAACCGTATCAAGGTTGTAGTGCAGTGGTTTTTGTCCAAGTGGTAAAAACTCTAGGGTTCCCGAGGGCAACCGTATCGAGGCTGTGCTGCGGTGTACTTTGTCCAAGTGGTAAGAAATCAAATGTTCCCGAGGGCAACCGTATCACGGGTTTGCAACGAGTACACCATCGACGGATGTACCAGCGCCCAAAGAACAAGCGATCGGAGACAACATGCCATTGATGACAGGGGTCGGCGTAGACGATCCAGGCTCCTACAGACCGATCACTTAGCAACGTCAGAGCAGATCCCATCCAGATAAAATGTCGGAGATCTAAGCAGCGACAGCGACTTGGATCTCCGTTACGTGAGCAGATACCGTGCTCCACTTTGTGTATTATCTGGCTGGTACCAACAAGATTCGGTTCCATAGTTTTGCTACAGCGTTGGTAGGCCATAATTGTCCAGAATACCGAGGTAGACGTACTGTTTAACAGTGATGTTCACGATAGCCAATGGACCGGAAACATACCACGAAAAACACTCCCAAACGACTACACTACCAGCTCCAAACTTGATCGTAGGAACAGTACACTCTGGTAAATAGCGTTCCCCGCTTACCGCCATACCCGCACACGGCCATCAGACTGATGGATCATGTATCTGGATTCATCAGTCCATAGGACCAGTTTCCAGTTCACGATAAATGTTATTTACACTAGGCTAAACGACGAGTAACATTCCGAGTGGAGATGAAAGGTTTATGAGCAGCCGCACGACCACGGTAACTCATGGAATGAAGGTATCTGCGAATGGTACATGTACATACCGAGGTTCCAGCAGTGTTACTCACCTGTGCACTGAGGTCTTGTGCAGTACTCCGTCGATTAGCGCGACTCTTCTGAGCCTTCGACGTCCTCTATCACTTATTTTCTCTGCTCTGCCGGTATGGTTTGCTGCTTCAGGCTCCCTCCAAAACAGTTGACTTGGGTATGTTTAAACGCCTCACGGTTTATCTTATGGACAACCTACTAATATAACACCCAATAATCTTCCCTTTCTCAAAGTCCGTTGCTCCCGCCGCGACATTTTTACTCAACCTCACAGTGCGGTATGATCGCGGTTAGCTGGAGGCTTGTGTTTTATACCATTTGCAGCTGTACCGTGCAATTTAACAATGGAGAGGATCCGTTCATTTGCATTTGAAGTGGTGTCCGGGGACGTTTGTGAATATAGTGTACATACTACATGATAAGTAGTACTCAAAACGAAATTATGCATCCTGTAATAAAACACTGTTGTACAGATCCAAGTAGCCAGTTAAAATGCAGTCCCGGACGATTGGTCCAATGCCGATTCGTCCAAAGGGACGATTGGTCCAATGACGATTGGTCCAATGTCCGATTGGTCCAATGCCGATTCGTCCTATGGTACGATTGGTCCAACGCCGATTCGTCCAAAAACAAACGGTAAACTTTTAAACTTTTATTTTCCAGAAAGGAATAATAATTTAAATTATTCTCCTCTTTATATCCTTTAGAAAGATAATTTCCGTATATTTGGTAATTGTAAACATTTTACATACATCTGGTAAAAGGCACTCAATGGAGCATTTCTCAGCTGTTTGCAAAGCACCAAGGCCGCGGGCATTTTTTGAAGATTTTAATTTACAATCTAGATATTTAGTATTTGTAAATATGTTATAAAACCTAATAAAAAGCGCTCATCCTATCATTTCTCAGGTCTTTACGAAGAACCTAGGCCCCAGGCCTCTTTAGGAGATTCTGAGTTACAACCTAGATATTTGGTATTTGTAAACATTCTATAAAACCTTATAAAAGGCACTCATGGTATCATTCCTGAGGTCTTTACGAGGCACCTAGGCCCCGGGCCTTTTTAGAAGATTTTAAGTCACAACCTAGATATATATTTCGGCTTATAACCTAGATATATATTTCGGCTTATGATACACGTTGCTGTAATGACTATTATCCTTATGTTTTACCTGAACCTTGGAGCAATCTTGTTGGGAAGGACAGCACAATAGCAATTGCTTCTGTTAAGTGATCATTGGCTAACTATGGATTTTTGATTGTCTTGTTATCTGGTATATCATGTGACATTGACATTACCTTTCCCATGATGCATCTACTCCACGTACTTAAGACCAGCATGTAGCCACATGATGAAATTACATCTGATGAAGGTGTCAATGTGACACCGAAAGTGCTCATGTGTTTTTAAACTGTATATAGATTTCATTTTTTAGCTGAATAAATATCATCGTGCAACAAGACGGATTTCTTTTAATACTAGTATTCATGCACGAATTATAGTGTCTACCTATTTGTAAACATCTTATAAAAACTTATAAAAGACACTCAACGAATCATTTCTTAGCTATCTACCAGGCACCTAGGCCGCGGGCCTTTTTAGAAGATTTTAAGTTACAACCTAGATATTTGGTATTTGTAAACATTTTATAAAACTTTATAAAAGGCATTCATCGTATCATTTCTGAGGTCTTTGCAAGGCACCTAGGCCGCAGGCCTATGAATTAATATTTTGTGCTTAAGTGAAAGCGCAATATTATTAACTTCATTTAATATGTAAACGTTATGAATATGACATCGGTGGAATAAAAACTGTTGAAAAGGCCTAATGTCCAAACCCCGACCAGTTGTTTCCATTGTGCAGTTGGCGGAAAGCCCCACTGCATTCTACAAACAGAAACGGAACACTGGTATTTTATATTATTTCATGCAAAAGAGAAATATTGAAGTTGATAGAACGACTCGTACATCAGTAACTTCATACGGCAGCAAGGACAGTATAACAAAAAAACGTGATCCAGAAAAAAGAAAAAGAAAAAGAAATCTGTTAGCACAATATTACGCATGAAATGTAACATTATTTTCACATTCTTTGGACTACCGGTACTTTCGTATAACAAATGAGACTTTTATAGCACGAGTAGCACTTCGGACAGATAGGACGGAATTGGACCAATCGTCTATTGGACGAATCGGCATTGGACCAATCGGCATTGGACCAATCGTACCATTGGACGAATCGTACCTTTGGACCAATTGTCCATTGGACGAATCGGCATTTGACGAATCGGCATTAGACCAATCGTACCATTGGACGAATCGTACCTTTGGACCAATTGTCTCTTGGACGAATCGTCCCTTTAGACGAATCGGCATTGGACCAATCGTCGTTGGACGAATCGTACCAGACCCGTTAAAATGTTCTTGGAAAGCAGATACTTCCATGGTTCAGGTATTTCCCATGGAAAAGAGTCATTGCAACACAATAATCGGAAAGCCTAAATACATTAGCCCCCCGTCATTAGCAAAGCCGTCATATCATATTGTGTAACAAGAACACGTTCCTCATCCCGTTCTGGATAATGGGTTCCACTATTAATTAGTCATTATTTTGAACTGTAGGTAGTTAGATGTTATCTCGAAGTTCTATTACTTTTTATTAGAGGTTTAAAAGAATGACAAACATAATACAAATAAGTCACAGGATACAGAGAGTACACAGCAACAAGTACAAATAATACGTGTTTTTTATTTTTTTAATTGTAGGTTTAGCGACAATAGTCAGCAACTCAGTGGGTTTATAAGCAGTCGCCCGACCCTAATTTAGGGTCACTGGTTCCAGGGAAGGGAAAGAGCTAGTGCCGTAAGATAAACATAACATCCATGCCTCACCGGGATTCGAACCCGAACTCCTTTCGGACGAATGATCAGAGAACATCGCTTACACCACTGTGTCACAGGGGCGGCCCCGAAGAACTTGAGACTACCTTGCTTTCCAAGAGCAATGGAAGATCAAAGGATATTTCAGATTGCCAAATCCAAAAGACTTTCAACCGAAATCAGGAAAAACATGGTCTAATCGCCTCCCTACTTTGCAAAACTTACGGTGCATTCTTATCGCTAACAGAAGAGTTACATGATTTGTGCGTTGACCGTTGTTTGACTGTGTTACATGCCACTAACCATTCTCAGTCCCTTAGGATACAGAACAGGCATCTTAAAAAACTGTCGGCTGTCGTTTCAGCCAGGAGTGAGACCAATTCTTCCAGCAGATTATTTTCTTCTCGGCGAAATCCACCGAACTATCCTGTTCCAATTTTTGAACATCAGTAGTACTGCATTGAATGCCATCCCGAGACAAGGTTTATCTAGGGGTTTGAAGTTTGCCTATCCAGAGGCTCGCCCTAACGATTTTCAGTTCATTCCGTAAGAGGAATGTGTTGTTAAAGCCTTACCTTCTCATGAGCGTGAGGCTACTCGCTATGCGATTCAAAAAGCTGTTCGTAAACCCTCTTCTACAGACGGTGATCTTGTTTATCGTCAAGATAGTATGTAGCTAAAGGATTAACATGACAACCCAAACATTGCACTGGAGGTCTCGGATAAAACGAATCAAATAGTCATTTTTGACCAGTCTACTAATCAAAAAAATTAGCCATTAAATAAATTCCTCATTCCATCGTTCTGAAAGACCCGACCAATGCTAAAATTTCAGCAGTCAGTCATTTGAGAAGCCATTCTAGTCTAGTTTTCCGGCTATTTTAGAAGACTATCCATCCTACCAATGGTAGTAGGGTACCGGTCGTGTTTAGTCAAATCAGAGCACACAAAGAGAGACTGTCTGTGCGTTCATTAATGTCAGGACACGTTAGCCCCAGTAGGGGATTGGAGCGGGAAATGGCTAGATACCTTAGGACTTTAACCGGTTCCTCTAGATATTCAATCACAAGCTCCAATCAGGCGTTAGAGAGAATTCGCGCCTTTAGTTTCCAGCATGTCCCTTTCAACTTCGCTTCGTTGGACATAGTACCATTACTTTCGAGTGTACCATTGGATGAGGATCACTCCATCATTGAGACTGAACTACAGTTCATGAGATTTGGTGCGAATGATGTACTTAGAAGCCCTTCTCAACGCTCAGAAGGTAATTGAAAATCGTACCTATCTTAGGTTCAGTGGTGTTATATACAAACAGGAGAGTGGGGCACCTATGAGTTCCCCGCTGTCTCCAATATCAGATGAATTTCTGTTACAGCATTTTTAAGAATACAGCTCTTGCAACGTGTACCGATAAACCATTACTGTTCATCAGGTACATAGATGACATTTTGATATTTTGGCCACATTCTTTAGAACAACTGGCTTCGTTTACTGAGCTCATGTCAGGCCAATTTCCCACGATCAAGTTCACGTCCGAGGTTGAGACGGATAATTCGCTTCGCGTTTTAGATATTCTTTTGATCTGAGACCCAGTCAACAAGATCCTTCAGTATTCTGTATACAGGAAGCCCAGTGTGAACCCTTCTATCATTCCCTATGATTCAGCTCATCCCATAAACTTTACGGCATACGTTTTTTAGTCTAGAGTGCTATCACGCATACTTCAAGTCTCAAACTTCGTCGTGATGAAATTATTAAAATTAAATAAATTGTGATACTTCACTGATATAAAGGTGGAATTGTTGACGCATACTTATGCCCTTGGTTGCCTCTCATTCTACCACTCTACAACGAAATAGGCGTTATCTTCTATCTCAGATATTTCGGATTCGTGGATTTCCATCCGGATACTTTGGACATTTTTTAAGAATATATGCAAACGGTATGGTCTCGGATTTTCTAACATTCTTGAAATTATCAGGAAAAATAGAGACACCATCCACCGTCAAAAGAGACATGGCATTTATAGTGTTCCACTGAGAGCCGTGGATGATACCGTGGCATCCAGACTGTATGTAGGATCCGCAAACGTTCGCTTCAGATTCGTTTATCTGAACAAAAATAGAGGGTACGTAAGGGTGCAATGAACACGGCATTGACCTGACTAATTCATAGTGGGACTCATTTTCCAGAATGGGATCAGGTAGGTATTCTTGTTACACATTCTAGTATTTCAGCATTGTTAATGGCGGACCGCTTATGTATTTATGTTATTCGATTATTGTGTTGCAAAAGCTCTTTTCCAAGTGAAATACCTCAACCATGTATCTGGTTTCCAAGAACATTTTAACTAGATAATTGAATCTCTACAACAGATGTATGATTTCGTTTTGTGTAATATGTACATGTTATTCTGACTCTCTCTCTCTCTCTCTCTCTCTCTCTCTCATGGGAAAATATCCCAACCAGTTAAGCTTGTGTTCTTAATGGACATTTGACAATCAAAGGCGTGATTCTCCTACTGCAATCTAGCAGGCATAATAATTGTCATAAAGCATCCGTAACTAACCTGCTCACCACCAGAGGATAGTCAATGCACAGATTATTACAAGAACACACGTCAGTTTCATGTCTAACATTTTCGTATATATATCGGGCACACGACACTTTTTACTTAGTCTGATGATGGAAACAGAGTGTTTCCCGAAAGATCATAATTTTAATTTGTACATAACGTTTTAGCCTTTAGTAAAGGTTAAGTGACTTGAAGGTGGTTTGCAGCCACTTTGATTTAATAACGTGTATAGACGGTTTGTAAACGTGGTGTTTAATTAGTGTTTGCACGTATATTGATTTTTTTATTGATATATATATTGATTTATGAATTTATATTGATTTATGAATTTAAGCCCTGTAGTAGAAGAACTGGTCACAATCAGGAACAGAAAATGCACATAGATATTTCTCATAGTGACTATGGTCGTCTACCTAAGAAAACATCAGAATCAGAAGCAAACCCATGACTTCATATATTATATATGTATATATATTATATATCTATATATATTATATATGTATATATATTATATATCGATATATATTATATATGTATATATATTATATATCTATATATATTATATATGCATATATATTATATATCTATATATATTATATATGTATATATATTATATATATGGGATGTAAGGTCAGGTGATACGTAACACCACAGCCTCTCCTTGACAAATGTCAACCCCGCCTTCTCGTGGTACATCCTGTTACCACTAAAGGGGCTCTGACGACCGCCAATAGCGGTATAACTATACCATCGGGATTAGAGGAAATGCTATCCCACACTCACCAACCCGCTTGGCCAGCGTGGTGAGGTATGGCCAAAAATATCCAAAATGACTTCACGACATAAATCTTGGCCCTCAGTCTCCGGCAGCTGGAATGTACCTGGCCAAGGCAGCGGCCAGTGCGACATGAAGGCAGAGGGTGCTAAGAATCCCCGGAGGACCGGACTAGGCTGCCATCTGATGCTGACCTTGGCTACGTATAATGGACGCTCCCTATCTTCTGATTCAAGGCTTCTTGAAATTGGAAGAGGAACTACAAAGGATCAAGTGGGACATCGTCGGGCTAAGTGAGGTAAGGAGAAAAGGAGAAGATCTCATTGAACTGAAAAGTGGACATCTCTTCTACTATCGTGGGACTGATATGGCAGAACTAGTGGTGTTGGATTTATAATAAACAAGAAACTTAAGGATAAAGCTGTAGAATTTGAAAGTTCCTCTGACAGAGCTGCACGACTCGTTATCCAACGCTCGAGAAGAAACCAGGCTCAGATTATTCAAACTTATGCACCCACCACAAGTCATCCCGAAGAAGAAATTGAAGAATTTTATGAGGAAATTCGTCATCTAAATAATAAAGGTAAGCAGCACTTAAAGATAATTATGGGAGATTTCAATGCAAAAATTGGGCAGCGACAACAGAATGAAACTTCAGTAGGTAAATTCTGCCACGGCAACAGAAACCAGCGTGGAAATACTCTCGTAGAGTTTGCAGAGGCAGAAGGGTTTTTCATCTTGAACTCCTTTTTCAACAAAAAGCCACACAGGAAATGGACATGGAGACATCCAAATGGGACGACAAGTGAAATTGATTTTATTATGTGTAACAAAAAATTCGTCATAGAAGACTGCAGTGTGCTAAACAAGTTCAACACATGTAGTGATCATTGATTGGTGAGATGTAAGATGCACCTCAACACTAAACTCGAACGTAGCAAGCTCATAAGACAAACAAAATGTATTGACATAACCAACCTTAAAAAACACCATAAAACCTTCAAGTTGGAACTGAAGAACATATTCTCTACTTTAAAAGGTAGTAGAGAATATGTTCTTCAGTTCCAACTTGAAGGTTTTATGGTTACACATGCATACATTACACATGCATACATCGTACATATGCATACAAGTTACACATGCATACATCGGAAGAAGTGGATATCTCTGAAGTTAACAGAAAAGTAACCAAAGCTCTTATGGAAACAGCAACAAAATTAGCTGGGTCTAAGAACAAGTTGCATGTGAACAAATTATCAGGAAAAACCAAAATGTTGATGCAAAAAAGAAGAGAGATGAGGACAACTAAAGAAGATGTGACTTCCAAAGTGGAATACTAAGAGCTATGCAAGACAGTACGAAAAAGTATCACTGAAGAGGTAAGGAAATTCAACTGTGGACTAGTAAGGAAAGCAATTGAAGACAACCAAAGCCTAAAGATAGCAAAGGGACATCTCAGTAAGGGAAGAAAACAGATTATTGCACTCAGAAAAGAAGATAGTTCTGTAACAAGAAACAGAGGCAGAAATTTTGACAAGAGTAAAAAATTTCTACTCCAAATTATATGAAAGGGATGATACATATACTCCAGACATCATGAAAGGTACCAGAACCAGAGTTCTTCCAGCCCTCCCAGCAGAAGTTACACATGCAATCAAGAACATGAAGCAATTAAAAGCTCCAGGAGAAGATGGAATTACTATAGACATCATACAAGAAGCAAGTGGAGAAATCGAAACAGTGCTCGCCCAAATTTTCACTTGATGCCTTAATGAATGGTAGATTCCTCAGGATTGGAACAACGCTACAATGATCTTGCTACATAAAAAATGTGACATTGAGGATCTCAGGAACTACAGACTTATCAGCCTCCTATCAGTGGTTTATAAAATCTTCACGAAAGTTCTTTCACACCGCTTGAAGGTGACACTGGACATGGCTCAACCGAGAGAACAAGCTGGATTCAGGAGTGGCTACAGCACAATAGATCATATCCACGTACTGAGAGAACTAATTGAAAGAGCGAGGAAATATGAACTTCCATTGTGCATGGCTTTTATCAATTATGAAAAAGCCTTTGATTCGGTGAAACCATCAGCAGTTACAATGGCCCTGAAATCCAGCGGTATTGAAGATGCGTACATTAATATTATTAAAAACATCTATGAAACATGCAAGTGCAAAGATTCGGCTGTTTGAAAATACGACACACATAAAAATTGGAAAAGGAGTGAGACAAGGTGACACCATATCTCCGAAGCTGTTTAATGCCACATTGGAAAATGTCTTTCAATCACTGAACTGGGAAAACAAAGGGATAAATATTAATGCAGATTATCTAACCCACCTTCGTTTTGCTGATGACGTAGTCATTTTTGCAACTACCCCATCAGAGCTGCAGAGTATGATCCAGGATATTGTTGACAAGAGTAAAGAAGTGAGATTAAAAGTGAACTTTCAGAAGACAAAAGTGATGTTCAGTGCTTTTACAAGAAATGAAGATTTATCGATTGATGGAGAAAAGCTGGAGATAACAGACACATACGTTTATCTTTAACAGCAGATATAAAGTGAGGGTCACATTGATGAAGAAATTAATCGGCGTACAAAACTTGCCTGGAGAGCTTTTGGAAGAAACAGCATAATTTTCAAGAGCAATATGCCATTATGTCTTAAAAGAAAAGTGTTTGATCAATGCATCCTCCCAGTGCTTACGTATTGTGCAGAGACGTGGACCTTAACTCAAAGAGACATACAAAGGCTGCAGACATTTCAAAGTAGCATGGAGAGGTGTATGCTTGGTGTAACCAGGAGAGATAAGAAGAAGATCTCGTGGATCCGAAAAATGACAAGAGTGGAAGACATCATGATCCGAGGTAAATCCCTGAAATGGCAATGGGCTGCACATACTGCCAGAAGGACAGAACATCGATGTACAGCCGAAATTTTAGATTGGATTCCAAGGGACAGGAAAAGACCCAGAAGATGACCACATGGAAGATGGGTGGATGAAATTCGAAAGTATGCAGGAGTGACATGGAGGAGACTGGCACAAGACAGACCGTTGTGGAGGAAACTTGGGGAGACCTTCGTCCAGCAGTGTATTGATAATGGTTGACATGATGATGATGATATATATATATTTCCGGCATTCGATGAAACCGTAAGCAGTTACGATGGATTTGAAATCCTGCGGTATTGAAGATGCCTACATTAGTGTTATTAACATTTGCGAAAAAGCAAGTGCAAAGGTTACGCATTTTCAGGATACAGCACCAATAAAAATTAGAAAGGGGTGAGACAAGGTGACACCATATCTCCCAAACGTCTTAATGCCACGTTGCAAAGCGTCTTACAATCACTGAACTGGGAAAACAAAGAGAAAGATTAATGGAGAATATTTAACTCACCTTTGCTTTGCTGATGAAGTAGACATTTTTGCTACTGTCGCTTTAGAACTGCAGAACATGATCCAGGAACTTGCTGACAAGAGTAACGAAGTGAGATTCAAAATGAACTTTCAGAAAACAAAACTGAAATATACTGCTTTTGCAACAAATGAAGTTTTATCGATTGATTTAGGGAAAAATGGAGGTAACGGATAACTCCTTGTACTTTGGACAAAAGATACCAAGCCCCATCGATGATGAAGTTAATCGACGTGTTAGAGCTTTTGGAAGAAAGAGTACAACTTTTAAAAGCAATATGCCATTATGTCTTAAAAGAAAAGTGTTTAATCAATGCATACATCCAGTTCCTACATACATACCTGGACTAAAAAAGGCAAATAAAGACTGCAGACAACTGAAGAAAGCATATGGAGATACATGCTTACTGTAATCAGGAGAGTTAAAGAGAGGAACTGATGGAGAAGGAAAATGACAAGATTGGAAGACATCATGATCAGAGTAAAATCCCTGAAATGGCAATGGGCTGGACATATTGCTATTACAACGGACCACCGATGGACAACCAAAATTCTAGACTGGATTCCAAGGAACAGAAAAAGTCCACATGGAAAATTGGTTGATGAAATTCGAAAGCATGCGGAGGTGACATGGAGGAGACTGGCACAAGACAAACCGTTGTGGAAGAAACTTGGTTAGACCTTAATCGAGCAGTGGATTAAGGTCTACCCAAGTTTCTTCCACAACGGTTTGTCTTGCGCCAGTCGTTGACAATGATGATGATGTACATACACGGTCCAGTCACATTTTTGTGACCACCAGCTAATATCCAGTGTAACCACCGTGTGCAGCGCGGACAGCAACTAGACTGGCTTGGAGTGGCTCAATAAGGTGCTGGAAGGTGTACACAGGTATGTAGAGCCGTGGGTGCATCTGACAGCTACTGGAGGGTCCGTGGTGGTGGATCCATAGGGCGAACAACACGATCCAGGTGGTCCCACAGATGCTCAATTGGCTTTGAGTCTGGAGGATTAGGGAGCTAGGGAAGATTAGGGAGCTAGTTGTGTGGAAGGTCGCATTGTCGTTCTGGAAGATCCCATCCAACCCAGGGAAGACAATCAGGAAGTATTCATAACGAAATCGGTCCATAGTGCCTTCCACAGGTATGAGTGAACCCAGAGAATGCCACATCAACATTCCCCCGACCATAACGCTGCCCACACCAGCTTGTTCTCTTCCAGCAATGGTTGAAATGCGTTGTTCCCGCCTTATACGCCAATGTCCATCCTTTCGATGACGAGAAATCGTGACTCATCGGAGAAGACGATCCTTTGCCAATTAGCGGAAGTACAATTCTGATACTGCAGTGCAAATGTAAGTCTTTTCTGCCAATGCACCTTCGTTAGCATAGCTGCAGTGACCATCCGTCTACATCGGAGCCCCATATCCAACAGAGTACGCTGAACTGTCGTTTTAGACACACTTCCGGTAGCCACTGGTTCATTCGCCGAGTGAGTTTCTCCACTCTAGCGTTTCGGTGGGTTCTCACGCGCATTTGAAGCGGACGTTCACCTCTCACATCGATGGCAGGTGGTGTTCCTCAGTTTGCAAGTCGGTTATTCGCAACGGTGCCATTTCTGCAATCACGATACACATTAACCACAGCAGCACGCGAACAGTTCACAAAAATCCGCTGTTTCAGAAATAACCCCACCCTTGGCCCAAAAGCCAATACCAATCCATTTTTTCAAATCTTTTAAATCGCTCCTTTTATCCATGACAGCAACGAGTGATATGTTTTCAGAATGCCTACAGCACACCTTTTAAACCCTTGAAGCCAGCTCACGACAAGTGCCTTCTTTCATTGGCTACGCGCTGTGGACGTCCAAAGTACGAGGTGGTAACAATAATGTGATTCGACTGTGCATATAAATATTTCCGCCAGCCAGCCGTGGAACTGTGAATAACTCACATCCGCTGCCTTCTAGGGGCTAGCAGGTCAGAGGCGCGGTCTCTGGCTTATCGTCCGAATTGACCTGGATTCTTGTTTTGGATGAGGCATATGAGGTAAAAATATGAAATAATGTGACTGAACTTGTGTCGAATGAAATGCGCGTTGCACGTCAATAGTGAATTGATGTCACATTTACCTTGAGCTGTGCGTAACCATAAATGGAAAATTCACCTCTGCATTATTTCCGTGACCTTAGTCAGCGGAATTAGATGTGTTTTTTGTCGCTCGTCGGAAAAAAACTGAGTCCAATAATTGAGCGATGAATAAACGTGATATTTCTAATGAAAAAAAAGAAAACGCTTTCCAAATCTTTTTGTGTGTTAAGTGAGGCGTGTTGAGAAGAATACATGTATCATACGCCTGTTTGCGTTCAGTTAAGGCTGAGAGGATTGTGAAGACGACAAACGTCCGGGTCGCCTAAGCACTTAAAAAAAAAAAGAAAAAAAAATGTTCACAGAGTCGACGCAAATGTTCGAAATGATCAGCAGCTGAATATTAGAACAACAGTGATACACATATCGGCCTCTAAATTATAAACATTTTTTCAATACTGGATTGTACCTGTTTCAACCCCAGTTACAGCACGTATAGGGTTTTGGAGTGCATCTAAGTCTACAGACTACCAGGCGTTCACTAGTACGTGCTCCGCTTTGACGAAAGAAAACTTTGCTCCAAGATCAGTTTTTCTAACATGTCACATACAGTCTAAATGGGGTCCAGATAGGGACTTTGTGGTTGGTAGGGAAGATGGAAGTCACTATCATGCTCCCTGAACTACGGTTGAACACATTTGTGATGGAGAGTAGGATTGTCGCCCATAAAACCACCGGCACCTGCTGGATAACAGTCAATACTGGGAGATGGAACTGAGAGGCAACAATGTTCGGATAATCCTTGAAGGACAATCTAACTTCCATTGATTACAGGGGACCTGTTCCGTATCAACAAAACGTGGGCCACAAATTGACATCACCTTCAAAACTTGAATTGTGTTTACAAAACAAGCTGAGTTTATTGCGTTATGGACCTGCCGACAGTTTCTCTGCCTACCGTCGGTACAGAACAAGGTGCACCGCAGCACGTCGGAAAACATGGCTATTTTCCAATATCCCAGTGTCCAGGCATGTTGTTCCTGACACTACGTAGTCGAATTTTCTGGTTCTTCGCAGACATCAGTGGTTTCAATATAGACAAGTACTGCCAATACCGATTTTCTTCAATTCCATGCGCATAGTTATCTGAAATATGAGTCGGGAAAGCTTTCATTGGATGCTTCTGTCAATTGCTGCCCGCTATTTCTCCGTAGAAGATTTCTCAGACAACGGCGATCTCGTTCCTGACAGATGTAGTCGTGCCAATATTACCCCTATTTGACAAGCAATGTGGGTTATTTTTCCATGGATTAAAGACCCAGGATGTCATACCTTTTTGAGAAATTAGTCAGATGTGCTGCTTTCAAAGTCGTTGCTCCAGCCCTACGGGCATGCACAACAAGCA
The DNA here is from genome assembly GCA_039090855.1 of Macrothele yani. Lineage (NCBI taxonomy): Eukaryota > Metazoa > Arthropoda > Arachnida > Araneae > Macrothelidae > Macrothele > Macrothele yani. Next base: position 101,104,689 of record CM077011.1, read on the forward strand.
ATTTATCGAACTCAGAAAGATCCTTTGATTTTTCCTATTGGGATTAACACTACAGCTGATTACTGATGAGCATCAGTGTAGTTACCAAAATCACTTGTTGACGCACGTGACCACATATTTCACTCCGATGGCAATGTGTGTTGTAAGGACTAATAAAGAAATTATTAAGCACATTTTACATGAAAATCTAAACAGGGCAAATGTTTTTGCCACGATGGTTCCGAAGCATCTATCGCCAGGAAAAATAGAAAATCGCATTTGAATTTGTGCTTATATCCTGGTGCAAATTCAGCCGAAACCCAACATTTTAGAAAGTGTAATCACTTGTGAAAAATCTTGGATCTTCCACTATGACTTTGAAATGAAACAACAGTCGATGCTTAGGAAAAAAATAACGTTTCCATGGGTGAAGAAAGCACAGCAACGCAAGTCCAACTTAAACTTGGTCTTGCGTTGCTGTGTTTTCAGGCCATGTTAATGTTTTCTTTTGACATTAAGGGCTGAATGTTAACAGAGTAGATTCCCAATGCAGCATCAGCAAAACAGCATTGCCACAAACAATTTTAGGTGAATTTCGGAGAACGAATCAGAAAAAATATTCTAGAGTTGTGGAAAATTGGATTCATCCTTTACCAGAACCACACACCAAAAAACCAGAGCTCTTAGTGAAGCTGTTTTTATCCAGAATCATACTACAGTGCTTCATCCTGCCTATAATCCAGATTTGGCTTATCTCGTTTCCAAAGGGACCGTTTTGAGTCACTTAATGTGGTTAAGAAGAGGAGGACCACACCATATGAGCAGCTATACTGTTTTGACCAGTAAAAGATCAGAAAGAAGCAGTGTGTGGATGCCGAAAGGGAATGCATTGAAAGAGATAAGAGTTGAAAATTTAAGTTTCTCACGCAACTAAACTTATATCGTCCGTATCTCTGTATAGCAGCTATACTTCGTAGACACAATATTTTCCTTGCAGAGTCTCCATTGTGGTAGCAGTGGCTCTAAGTCAGAGACCGGCAACGTCTGATTACCAAAGTACTCGTTGGAATCTGAACTTTGAAAAGCTACCCCGGTAGCAGAGTGGTGTTCGGCGTTGGCTTGTGATCTTTCGTCCGTGATGTATCCGGGACCCAGTCCCAGAGGGGAAATGGGGATTTGCTTATCCAATGAGGTTGGATCTGCCCTTTTCCGTGAAGCAGGGACCCCAAATTAAGGACGTGTGGCTGATTATATCCCTTATATTGGTTTGTGGTGGTCGTTAAGCTTTTAACGACCATAACCCTAAAATCATGCATCACTCTAAATACCAGAACGCCCGGAACTGTCTGTTGTTTCACTTCTTTGTTTAAGAACAATAATGGATGAGGGAGACTTCTGCTGATCCCTCATAGGTTGAGAAAATTTGAAGAACAAGTAGGATAGGAAATTTCTTCTTCACTCTAGACAGGCGTTTCGGGAGGCTACGGCCGGTTGTGCGTACGGGCGTTTTGGGCTTTATGGTCGTTATGGGGATAAACCTCGAAATAAAAAAAAATCCTGAAATATTCGGACTTTGAAAAGGGAAGGGGTCGTTCAAAATGCAAACACCTTTACCTAAAGCAGTGTTTAATAAAAATTGGTACGGACATATATACATCGATTATGCAACAATACGCAAAAACAAATGACACCACCGCATGAGGAGTAAGTATGCGCGTGACAATCCAAAGTAGTGCAGCAACTGGAGCGGATATTGAAGGGCTAATAGGAAGTGTGATTACTCCGACCTCCGATACAGCCCTCATGCTATTTACAAGACTGTGAATGAGATTTTGGGGCAAGAAGTGTTACTCCTCCACCAAGATGTGTTGGAGTGTCGGTAGGTTTCTAGAGAAAGGATGCTGGCTTGGCATTAATTTTCCCAGGGCATCCCAAATATGATCCAACCTGTTAGAGTCCAGAGATCACCCAGTGCACTGCATCTTGTGAATATTCTCACTCTCCAGGTATTCGTCGACCAACCGAGACCTATGGGAACAGTCGTCATCGTACACAAAAAAAATATATATATATACAAAGCGCCAACATTTTCCTGATAAGTGGTAGGTACGGCTTTGAGATGTCATCTCTGTAGAGCGCAGAAATCAAGATGCCTCCTGAAAACACGTGTAGTGGCGTGCGTTCATCTTGCATGATGCCAGCCTAAACCAGGAGTCTTTTTTTTTTTTATTCGAGGTTTTACGACCACCGTGAGCAACTCAATGGGCTATAAACAGTCGCCTGTCCCTAATTTAGGGACACTTGTTCCAGTGAAGGGAGAGAGCCAGTTCCGTAAGACAAACACAACACCCATGTCTCACCGGGATTCGAACCCAGACCCATTTCGGACGAATCATTAGAGGTCATCGCTTAGACCACTGTGCCAATGGGGTGGCACCAAGAGTTTTCCACCATCGTAATGGTCAATTTTGCTTGGAGGGAAGATTTCGGCTTTCCGCCTCTTTCGAAATGTACACAGGCAAAGAATCCGTGTTTATGCTGTACTGCGACTAGTCACTGAAGAGAACACAGACCCATTGGTCGAAGATCCAAGGGTGATGGTCTCGGTGAGTCTTCCGTAAACTGTTTGCCTCGATATTGCGGTTCAGTTAACAGAGCTCCTGCGCGTTTTGCAGGGCTGTTGATTCTTTATGGCGACAAGGGTTTTTTTATTTTTTATTGAAGGTTTTTTTTTTTTTTTTGATTGGAGGTTTAACGACCACCGTGAGCAACTCAATGGGCTATAAGCAGTCGCCCGTCCCTAATTTAGGGTCACTGGTTCCAGGGAAGGGAGAGAGCCAGTGCCGTATGACAAACACAACATCCATGCCTGACCGGGATTCGAACCCGGACCCCTTACGGACGAATGATCAGAGGCCAACGCCTTAGACCACTGCGCCACCGGGGCGGCGGCTTATTGAAGGTTTAACGACCACCGTTAGAAACTCAATGGGCTATAAACAGTCGTCCGTCCGTAATTTATGGTCACTGGTTCCAGGGAAGAGAGAGAGCCAGGGCCGTAAGACGAACACAACATCCATGCCTCACCGGGATTCGAACCCGGACCCTTCTCGGACAAATGATCAGAAGCCAGCACTTAAACCTCTGCGCCACGGCAGCCGCGCGAGAAGGTGTTAAAGACAAATACATGGTCCGTTGCCTTGACTTGGAAGCGTCTTTACCCTCGCCTGACCTGCTTGTTATTGTTCCCCTTTCCTGGAACTGTCTCCGCAGAATGTAAACCACTTGCCTCGACACGTACAGCTGTCTTGCTACCTAGGCTTGTGACTGCACTGCGTCCTATCACTCTCAACCGTAAACCCTTTTAAACGATCGTGACGAGCAATTTTTCAACTAACGGTCCAACTCAAGCTTGAGTATCCGCGTCCTCCTCAGAACAACGATTATTTTCAAAGTCGCCGTGCCAGCATGATCCAGGATGTACGGTCGTCATTTCCATGTTTTCCGTAGGACTTAACATAATTTTGTTTCGGTATGTCAATTTGGCATTTTCCGTTGCACGTGTCTCTGAAGAACATTTACAGTCCGTTCTTCAGAGACACGTGCAACGGAAAATGCGTTGCACGTGTCTCTGAAGAACACGTCTCTGAAGAACATCGTTTTGTATTCATGAATACATCGTTTTGGATGTATTCATGAATTTAAATTTGTCACGTTTATTTTGCACACCAGTTTATCAAGCATAACAGCGAAATCGCGTTTTCAAGCCGAAAATTATGTATATTTTCGTCACAATGTTGAGTTTTTAAGTTCTTCAGTTCACATTTCCGCTCATAAGTCTTCTGTTCTTCATACTGAAACTTAAGACCATGTGGATTTATCCTATTTATGAAAGTCCTCATTCAAAATATTTTTGATCTATTCTGCAGGAATCTGTGTCTTATAGGATAGTTCAACGGAGTAGTAAAATTTCCGCGTGAAGGAATACCGGACGGTGAACTGAGAAAAGTAGTCTGTAGGCTAATATAGTCACGAAGATAACCAATACTTTTGGTTTGGAAACGCCTTATTGATAAACCTGATCTGACTGCTACGCCTAATATTTTAGAATCTTTCCGCATATATCGCAACACTTCATGGCTTATCAGTGGCAAGGCATAGACTCCATTTCTTTCTAGCGCGTGGAAACGGCTCAAAAAATCTGTGACAGTCTTCTGACGGCCACGGATTTTGAGAAACCTAATGGGCTATAAGCAGTCGCCCGTCCCTAATTTAAGGCTACTGGCTCCACGGAAGGGAGAGAACCAGTGCCGTAAGACAAACACCATATCCATGCCTCCCCGGGATTCGTACCCGGACCCATCTCGGACGAATGATAAGAAGCCATCGCTTAGACCACCGCGCCACCGGCGCTGCAGAAAATATTTTAAATCAATTGTTAGAAAACAGTTTAAAACAGGCCACCGTTCTCAATCCACCGAAACGCGGCAGAACAATAACGTGAACGACAACACGTTGTATGCTCCTAAATGAAGATCAAGTACTCTGTGCGTTTCAAATAAACAGAGTTATTCGAAAAAAACCCCACAAATATACAAATTCATAAACTACCAGGACTTGCTTTTCCAATATTATACTGTGTGATAACCTCTCACGGTGACACATGTTTGACAGCGTCGCGGCATTTTGCCAAAGAGAGTCAATAAGTTTTGAGGGCGGTTTCTGTACTGCTGTAGAAGAGCACTTCGCAACTCGTTTCTTGGTGGGGCGTTGCAGAGAGCACCGGGTTTCTCAAAAGCCCCTTACTTGTTTTGTTTACCGAAAAATGAGTTACAGTACGTGCGAGATGTAGGGCCGTAGCCAGGGAGTGATTTTGAGTGTTTAAACACCTCCCCGAAACGCCGTACTTAAACAAAGAGAGGGTAAAATAGATCCATATATCTGTGTAAGTAGTATAGCATGTAAGTCAGTATTTGAAAAATGTGGAGTGTCAAATAGAAGAATTTCGCATGCGAATAAAATATGGCAGAGAAAAAAAAATTAAGATATGTATAATGTACGGTGAAAATTAAATTTCAAATTCAGAACCCTTCCCCGAAAATTATTTCTGGCTGCGGTTCTGACGAAGTGTGGCAATTTAAATCCCATAATGCACTTGTGGAGAAAATGTGAGAGTATCTGTGTACTAGCGGCTACTATCAACTTCCAAGTAATCGCCTTCTGCAGCTATGCATTTAGTTAGACCCTGCTACCATTGCTGCAAACATTCCTGGAACTCTGTTCTTAGAATACTCTTGTGTCATGTTACGCTAGATGTCAGAAAAAGTATGAAAATATTCGTCCTTTAATGGCAGTTTTAAAATTTGGGAAGAGCCAGAAAATCAGGTGAATAGGGTGGATGATCCAATTTGGTAATTGATTTCTTATCGAGAAAATCGCGAAAACCTCGCGGCTTGTGGAATTGTTAGACCGCAGTTCTCATTCAACAGTTCAGCTCTTTTCCATCAAACAGAATTCCGTAACCTTCTTAACATATCCAAATAGTATTGTTGGTTGATTATTTGACCCGGTTCAAAAAATTTGTGATGAGCAATCCCATTGTGATAGAAGAACTATCTCATAAGCCAGCGTTTAGACCATTGCGCCACCGCCGCCCCGGTGGCCCAGTGGTCTAAGCGCTGGCCTATTCGTCCGAAAGGGGTCAGAGTTCCACCATTCGTCCGAAAGGGGTCCGGGTTATGACCATTCGTCCGAAAGGGGCCCGGGTTATGACCATGCGTCCGAAAGGGGTCCGGGTTATGACCATTCGTCCGAAAGGGGTCCAGGTTTGAATCCCGGTGAGGCATGGATGTTGTCTTTGTCTTACGGTTTTGGCTCTCTTCCTTCCCTGGGACCAGTGGCCCTAAATTATGGACAAGCTTTCGTAGAACCCAGTCGGTATATCCAGCAATTCGCACAAAACGATGGGAAATGTTATGACAATGCTCGTCCACATTCGATAGTGACAACTCAAGAAACAATTACAGAGTTGAAGTTTGTGTTGCAACCACATTCTGCTTACTTCCCCGATTTGGTCACGTGCGACTTTCATGTATTCGGGCCACTTAAAGGTGCTTTGCGAGGCCGTCGTTTTCAAAAGTGATATCCAGGTACAGGAAGCAGTGCATTCTTGTCTGTAGGAATCCAGAAGCTTGTAGACAGATACAGAATATGCGTTGACCGTCAAGGGGACTATGTTGAGAAATAAAAGAAGTGTTACCTGTATGCCTCTTAGTTTCTTTAATATACGACAACATTGACCTTGCTTTTTGATTTACCCTCGTACATGCTAGGAAAGAGACACATCATTAACCGGGTTAACAAAAAATTCATGAGTCGGCTTCTTCACTAGATTTTTTTAAATATTACCTGAAATACAGCCCATTGAGTTGCTCACTGTGGACGTTAAACCTTCAATAACAAAACAAAAAAACCCTTTAATCACAAACGAAAAAAATCAATCATGGTTTTGAACTGCGGGCAAGACATGCGTGTTTTCTTTCTGTCCTTATGTAACTCAGAGATACTTGATTTTTTCATAACATCCTCACGATCGCAACTTTCAATAGCTTAAACGATTTGGGTGCACTTTTTCCGGTCTTCACACAGATGTTATTGCGCTGCTCTAAATTTATTTCACGCACTCTTACACCTCAAACAAACAAACAAACAAACAAACAAACACACACACACACTTGCATTGCTTTCGCAACAGTTCGTTTACGAATGGCTCTTCTGGTCTGAGGTTAATGCGTGTAACGCGACCATTGCGGTGATTAAATTGCCACACCTCGTACTAAAACATAACCATAAAGTTCTGAATTATCTCATTTAAGAAGAAAGAATTGAAGCAGAATGACTTTTCCTTACAAATGACGATGTGAACGAAATGCAATTTTTCGTGAAACGGAAATTTCTAAGGGTTATTTCATTTTGATGATGTAATCATCTTAAGCAAAAGAGCAAAATGGTTAAGACGTTATTGGTCGCGAAGCAATTTGTCGTCGTTGAAGATAACTCTCTGCAAATAAATTTTCAAAATAACAGTACTTCTGTTCTTGGAATACAAAGTATTATTTCTCATTACACTGAGACGAACTAGAAAGCAGTGTTCCTGTTGTTCATCTTTAAAATTTCGATACAAGAGTATACTTTTCCTTAAAACCTCACTTCTAAAAATTGGAAACACGTTTCCACCTGTTCTTGTACTTTTTTAACGTGTTTAATTTTTAAAAAAGTCATCTTTAGGCAAAATGTGTTTTGATCTGCTTATATAAATTAGACGGTATTTCTAGAGGGAAAAAAAAAAGATTGTGAGCACATTTTGTTTTGTTAAGCAAAACAAAATGCGTTAACGATAAAAGAATTCTAAGAATCATCATTGCATTATGCATGTATAATGAATTTTCGCAATGAAAATTAGGTTTTATTTTTTCGCGCTGCTTGATTTTCACCCAGGCATTTTTAACACAGAATTCAATGCTACAAAGAATTTTCCTTGCTACATGCTTTGCACCGAGAATGACTTTTAAAATGTCGCCCAACTTGAAATGCAAACATTTTTAACTTGACTTCCTTAGATGTTGGGGCACATCTAAATGCTGCAGAAACGCACCACGGCAAGGCGAAATAAGAAAGAGATAGTAAACAAGTTAGTAAAATCATGCAATGCATTGATTATGATACGCTTTCCAACATACCAGAAATTATTACTGATGTTTTTTTTTTTTTTTTTTTTTTTTTTTGATTGGAGGTTTAACGACCACCGTGAGCAACTCAATGGGCTATAAGCAGTCGCCCGTCCCTAATTTAGAGTCACTGGTTCCAGGGAAGGGAGAGAGCCAGTGCCGTAAGACAAACACAAAATCCACGCCTGACCGGGATTCGAACCCGGACCCCTTACGGACGAATGGTCAGAGGCAAGCCCCTTAGACAACATACTAACATTTTATCCAAATCGAAGCATTTTTACGTAAGTTATGACGCATAATGGCGATGGAAATGATTCTCGCTTCTATGTCCTGACCTTTGACCCCATTTCGCCCATTTTCAATAGGTTTCTTCCCCAGTGGCTCCCTACCACATACTAAAATTTCATCAAAATCGAACCATTTTTACGCAAGTTAATACGCATAAAATAAAGGCAATGGAATGGATCCCGCTCCTATGTCCTGACCTTTGACCCTGCTTCGCCCATTTTCAATAGGGATCGTCCGCAGGTGGTTCCCTACCACATATTAAACTTTCGTCGAAATCGAACCATTTTCACGTGAGTTATCGTGCGGACGGACAGACGGACGGACAAAGCTGGAGCATATACGCTTCTTCAACCTACGGTTAGAAAGCGTAAAAAAGAACGCTAGCTTTGGCAGTTTTTTCCCAAGTAAGAATATAATTTCTTCCTCAAAAAGGGGAAAATTATTTTTACGAAAATCAATGTCAGCAGTTTCGGTTCAAAACGGTAAAGGTAAACCTTGATAGGAAAAATAATTGCTGCTTAAAATAAGGATAGTTCTAATTTAATTTTTAAGTAGATAAAAACTTTCACTGCTTTCATAAGAAATTGGCTACACAGGTACCATGTAAGTTCTAACCTTCAACTTTCACAAGCAACGAGTTTTCAAGGAGACTAAAACACGCGGATGTGCGAATGAGATAGAGTCTTCGTTAAACTTGAACATATTTTTCAGCAAATCACAATTTATTCAGATATCTTTAACATTAACTATGAGGTGTGCAACTTAATTCTAGGCCTCCGGCACGGCATGTTGACAGCAAATTATAACAAATCGAATACGTACCTAATCAGGGAAATACTTCCCGTCGTGTTGGATATATTTGAGCCATCGTTCAGGGAGCTGCCGATTGCCACTGCGAAAAAAAGAGGGCTGTTTCGAGTTGACAAAGTCATCAACACTTGTGTGGACCTCCTCGACAGAAGTGAAGTGCGTATCACTCAGGTGACGTTGCAGGGAGCGAAAGAGGCGATAATCCGACGGGTCGAAGTCTAGAGAATACGCCGGGTGGGACAAAATCTCCTATCCCAGGTCGGTGATCGTGTTTAAAGTCGTTTTCGCGGTGTGAGAACGCGCGTTATCCTGAAGCAACAGAACCGACCTTCTGCCCTTGGCGGTGTATGTCCTTTTCGCCTCCATCACGTCACTCACACGAATGAGGTGCTGACAATAACGCTCAGCATTAACCGTTTAGCCAGATCTGAACAACTCATAGTGTACGACACCACGCTGATCCCACAAAATGCACACCAACAACTTCCTAGCATGGATATTGGCGGTACTGGTGGTATGATCACCTGGATAAACCCACGATTTGCGCCACTTAATATTATTGTAGAGGATCCACTTCTCATCCCAGGTCAAAATCTTGTGGAGGAAATCCTTCTTCTTGAATCTGAGTGCAAGAACACAGCGCCTAGACTTGTGGGCAGCTGTGAGTTGGCGGAGCACCCAACGGCTCTCCTTGTGAATCCGTCCAAGCTTGTGCAGGCGCTTTTGCATTGGCTTGACGTGTTACTCTGTGTTCCTGGGTGAGCTGTGACTGTGTGCGACAGGGATCCACGTCTAACAGTTGTTCCAGTTCCTCATCGTCACCTTTCTGTCTGTCCGGGACGTTTTGTATCACGGAGATAGAAATTTACCTGCTTAAACCGCTGAAACCACTGCTTATACGTAATGTAGGACATAGGGGCCTCACCTAAAGAATCACAGATCATTTGTTGGGCCTCCGCGGTCCTGTGTTTCAGGTGAAACGTAAACAGTAGGCAGTGTCTCAAATGTTGCTTCTCGAACGACATTGCTTTCACCGTCAACTTTCGTCCTTTCTGTCACTACAGCTGTGAACGGTTAGGGTTGCCTGCAAAACTGTTAAATGGCGCTGCAATCAGCCATTATCGCACACAGCTATTTGCAGACGTTCTATGGTAGCTTGCGGTTAGGTGCGGAGAATTAAGTTGTGCACCTAATATTTTGGCTCGGTATATCCACCCCAAGCCGCTGGGGGACCCGTGTTGCTACGACGACGTTCACATGTCGTCTTCTATTTGCTGCTGCTCCAAGAAGCGACCTTTTTCCTTCACCTATTTCCGGTTTTTTCACCCGTCGTCTTCTGTTCACTGCTGCTCCGAGAAGCGACCTCCTTCCTTCACACATTTCAGGTTTCATCTTCACCCGCTTACGGTTAAGGGCCGAGAATTAAGTTACACACCTAATACTTTGGCTTGGTATATCCACACCAAACCGGTTGGGAGACCAGTCTTGCTCTTGCTACGACGACGTTCACGTGTCGTCTTCTGTTTGTTGCTGCTCCGAGAAGCGACCTTCTTCCTTTACACATTTCCGGTTTTTTCGTCCGTGGTCTTCTGTTCGCTTCTGCACTGAGAAGTGACCTCCTTACTTTACCCATTTCCGGATTTTTTTATTTCCGAGACTTCTCTTTCAGTCCAGCAAAATCACCTCACCTCTAAGGATTTTGCTAACACCCTGTGCAAAGCATGGATACCAGTTTCCAAGAACGCAAACAGCGACTTGAACATTTCATGTTACATTTGTTCACTGAGTCTTTTAAATAAAAGCAAAAGAAATTCAGTCTTGCAAAAATGGAGTTATTGCAGCTTGTTCATCTGGGATGACGCAACATCATTAACATTTCACTTCCCCAGAGGCACAGTGGTCTGCGACTCTTCGTTCTGAAAATTCGCCCGAGATGGATCGGGTTAGAGTCCCGCAAAAAGCAAAGATGGTGAGTTTTTTTGACGTCGTTGTCTCTCTACAATTCCTGGAACATTAGATTTGCTCACGTTGATGGTTTAACCCCGACATGAAAAAGTATAAATAGTATTTTATATTTCTTCATGACAGATGATTAAATATTGATGAAACTTTTGCAAATCTCTATCTGATTTCAAGATTGAAGCATGAAACACCAAATAAATTTAGTCAATGCTTTAACAGGAAAGTCAAAGTGCTAGCGTTCAGTAGTCTAGGTAGCGTGCTCCTGACTTATTGTGCTGCTGGATCTTTTTCGAATGTAGGTACAGAAACTTGGATGTAGTGTTTGTTTCTCGTCAGCCGGCCCTCTCTTTTACTTGGAATCAGTAAATTTAAACTTGTGATGTGCAACTTGTTGTAGCCTTAGACGCGTATAAATCAATTAACCCGCTACTCTCATGAAAAGGAAACCGAAGTATTACTGGTGAATGCAACTAAATTAAACGATTCAAGAGCAAAAATCTACAAAATATGTACACCAGTGGTTGAAAAGTCTATAATCCTGCATTACACAGACCAACTATTAATACCATAGTTGTTCACATAACGATATAATTTACCTTGCTGGCCACCTAAAATGCAACACCAAGAAGGACACGAGATAGCAAAGCCAGATTTACTGGAAGCATAACAACAGATACAAAGATGAAACATTGAGCTTACAGGCCCGTGCGATTTGCGGAACACGTAGACATCAATAGTTCGTGTGGCCCCACGGCTGGCAATAACGGCCGCTACACGCCGCAGCATCGAACGAAAGAGCTTTGGATGTGGGCTTGGGGTATGTCGGTCCAGGCTGCTTCCACACTTTGCCACAGTTAATCAGGCGTAGCCGCTGGTGGTGCTTGCCGGGCCACTCTGTTGCCGATCAGAGACCAGACGTGTTCGATGGGCGACATATCGGGAGAACAGGCGGGCCACGGCAGCTGTGACAACTGCTGGGCCGCAAAGAATTGTTGCACGATGCGTGCCACGTGCGGGCGCGCATTGTCATGTTGAAACGTGGCATCTGGCAGATCATGCACGTAAGGGAGGACTGCAGCCTCCAAAACGTCGGAGATGTAGCGGTGGCTGTTGAGTATACCGGCGATGCGTACCAAATGGGTGCAGGTGTTATATCCAATTGCGCCCCAAACCATAACACCAGGCGACGGACCGGTATGGCAATGCATAATGCAGGCATCATACAGTCTCTCGCCGCGGTGCCGCCAAACGCGGATCCAACCATCGTGGTGTTGCAGGCAGAAGCGAGATTCGTCGGAGAAGACAATGTCGTGCCATTTCGTAGTCCAGGTGCGGCGTTCAACGGCCCACTGCCTCCGCACTCGCCGGTGGTGTAACGTCAATGGTAATCGGAGCAATGGGTACCGTGCGACACGTCCCCGCTCCTGCAGACGCCGTCGAACAGTATGTGCTGACGCAGGTTGTTGCGCAACACACCCTAATTCCTGCACTAACGTTCGTGATGTGGCGGTGCGAGCCATCAATGCCCGCCGCACAACAATCCGGCCTTCTCGTTTGGTGGTGTGCGGCGACTATGGCAATAGCTCACGTCGGCCCGTCCGTCCCTCCTACACTCACCGAATCCATACTCGCCTCACTGTGGCCGCCTTCTGTGCACCCTTGTTACAGTGCGACTCGGTCGCGTGCCGGGCGCACATGATTTGCATATACCCTGAAATGCTAATCGTTTGCATGTCCTCTCGCGGGCGACGCATGCTTAGAATTTCAGGCCAATCGGATGCTTCCTTCTAAGCGTTGCATTTTGGGTGGCCAGCAGTGTATATACGCTGCTGTAATAAACTATTGGAATTACATAACTGCAGATCTACTTCTGTATACCTGACCATTTGGATGCTTCTTTCTGAAGGGTGATTTTTCTGCTACGAAATATGTAATAACCTTTGGGAATTAATTAGCTACACGGTTAACCATTTAAATTACAGCTAAACAACGTTTAAATGCTAGAGGGTATATTTGGAACACCGGAGTATTTTGGGGAAAGGAGACTATGTAAGAATTAATATATGCACTACATGACCAAAGGTATCCTGATATTCATCTTGAATAGCTGAATTGCCCATATACAGAGTGCGTCAAAGAATTTTTAAGACTGGCGCTAGATATCAGCCTACGGTGGTGCCACCAGTATAATCGCGAATGCGTTTTAAACCGTGACCATCTGCTTACTTTCTGCCAAAAGTAATGCGAAGTTCTTAAAGTAACTCAAACGAAACGGCCGTTCATTAGAGAAGTAAAATTTTTTTATTAAGATGGAACAAAGTGCTGTTATTAAATTTAACGCAAAACTTGGTAAAAGTGCCTCGGAGACGTACCAAATGATGCAACAAGTTTACTGTGAGTTTTGTTTAAGTAGATCAAATGTTTTCCTGTGGCACAAATGTTTTTTGGACGGAAGAGATACGCTTTTCTTTGGTTTCTTTGGTTGGAGGTTTAACGACCACCGTGAGCAACTCAATGGGCTATAAGCAGTCGCCCGTCCCTAATTTAGAGTCACTAGTTCCAGGGAAGGGAGGGAGCCAGTGCCGTAAGACAAACGCAACATCCATGCCTCACCGGGATTTGAACCCGGTCCCCTTTCGGACGAATGATCAGAGGCCATCGCCTAGACCACTGCGCCAGGGGCGGCAAGAGATACGCTAGAAGATGATAAGCATTCCGGAAGACCAAGTTTTTTTTTTTTTTTTTTTTTTTGATTGGAATTTTAACGACCACCGTGAGCAACTCAATGGGCTATAAGCAGTCGCCCGTCCCTAATTTAGGGTCACTGGTTCCAGGGAAGGGAGAGAGCCAGTGCCGTAAGACAAACACAACATCCATGCCTGACCGGGATTTGAACCCGGTCCCCTTTCGGACGAATGATCAAAGGCCATCGCCTAGACCACTGCGCCAGGGGCGGCAAGAGATACGCTAGAAGATGATAAGCATTCCGGAAGACCAAGTTCATCTAGGACACCTGAGATTATTGAAAAAGTGCGTGATTTCGTGGAAAACAATCGATGTGCGTCGCCAAGATTGATGGAAGAGTCTTTAGACATCAACAAAGAAACGATTCGAACCATCCTGCATGAAGATTTGGGCAAAACAAAGGTATGTGCTAAATTTGTTCCACCAATGAACAAAAAACAAGGAGAAGTGCACATTGCAGAGACATCATTTCAGCAGCTGAAAATGATCCAAACTTCTTAAAATCGATTGTTACAGGTGATGAAACATGGTGTTTTTAATATGATCCTAAAACAAAGTGACAAAGTGCAGAATGGAAGTCAAAAAACTCACCACAAGAAAAAAACAAAACAAAAAAAAAAAAATATAAGAAAAGTTCCATCGAGAATCTAAACAATGCTCATTACATTCTTCGATAGTAAGGTTATCATCCACAAAGAATTTGTTCCAAGTGCACAAACAATTACTGGTGAGTTTTATTTAAATGTTTTGAGGCGCTTGATGGGCAGAATCTGTCGCATTCGTCCAGAATATCGGGATGAAAACAGTTGGTGTTTGTTGCACGATAATGCACCCAGTCACACCTCACTTCTTTTTCGTAGATTTGTGGCGAAAAATAACGTCTGTGTGTTGAATCATATACCGTATTCGCCTGATTTAGCACTCTGGGACTTTTCTTTATTCTCAAAACTTTAAATGACGTTAAAAGGGTGTTATTTTGATGATATTTCGACCATACAAACAGCTTTGACGCGTGCTTTGGAGGCAATTCCGCAAAGTGAACTGGAACAGGCATACGAATCAATATTAAATCGCTGTAACAAGTGTATTGAAGCCGGATGGACTTATTTTGAATAACAAACCAAAAAAAATTAGAATTTCTTGTTTCTATTTCATTTTACAGACCCAGTCTTAAACATTCTTTGCCACACTGTGTACGTCACAGCCATGGCTCATAAAGGCATAAAAAGCCGAACGTAACCTGGTAAACATCACAGACAAGTATGAAGTCGAATTAGCAGTATTGCAGAGCTCAGTGATATTCAACATGGCATGGTCATAGGATGGCATTTTAGCAACAAATCAGGTTGGGAAGCTTGTGTCCTGTTGCAGCAGCCCCAATCAAATGTACACTGATGAACCATTACATTATGACCACCTCCAGCCTATAGAAATGAGCGCACGTGGAAACCAAATGGTGACGCAGGTGAAGTGAACAGAGCAGTATACATACAACATGAGGAGCGGCTTTCGGTTAGTAGAGTGTTCGAGGTCAGAATAGGAAAAAGCTGCGGATTTATTGGAGTTTAATACAGGACAAATTGTGATGGCACGGCGCTTCGATCTCGAAAACGGCGCGGCTAGTTCACTTGCCGCTGTAGTGAGTACGTATCAAAAGTGATGCACAGATGGCCAAACGACAAACAGTCGTCCAGCCGTCTGTCGTCCTCAGCTCACTGAAGCCAGAGAGGAGCGAAGACGGTCGCGCATTGTTCAGAACGACGGCAGGTCCACAGTGGGACAAATCACCTGCAGCTACAACAGTGGTCGGTCGTGTTTGGTTACTGCTCCTGCGTGTGAGATTGGCCATATTGATTACTTCGGCGTTAGCGTTGAGTTTTAAAGCACTACGTGCTAGGTTTTTTTTTATGTTTACTCACAGAGTTAGTAAGTATATTAAATTAATTTAGTAATTTTTCATATTAATCACACTTTGTTATTTTCGGGTGTTGGTTATTTTTAATCGCACCTGCATTCTTTGTTACCTAAGTCTGACATACTGCATGTCAGATACCAGTGATGTTTCAAAGTAAGTAGCTTAAAAGACAACAACCTCTGCAAAGTCTAAACCTGAACGTCAGGTTTCTCAAGTTTTTGCATCAACATATGATAAAATGGCTTCTACTTCTACAATTTCAAGATCACTGAGTCATGAGTAGTGGCCGGAATTGCCAGGGCGCAGCGAAAGAAGGTAACACAGTGCTTCAGCCATCTAATGTGAAGAGTTTTGCTGAGACTGCAAGGAATATTCATCAAGTGAAAACTGCAACAGCCCAAAGTGCATATACGTCGAGTGCGACGGAGATAACACGGATTAATAAAGTGCTACGTGTCAATATTGCAGATGAATCTCCACAAGGTAAGGCATTGTACACGGCTTTACATCTTAGTATTTATTTTCCAGCATTTAGTGATACACCAATTCCAATCTATTTAGAGGCAATAGCCAAAATTGTACATAAAAAATATATTGAATCCGCGATAAGACAACGTGGAGGAATAATTGTCCATTTTACTCATCAAGAGGCGGCTGAAAAACTATGTGTGAATGGTATTGATATTAAGGGAATACATTTAATACCTACACCCAAGGTCCAACTTCCTTATTACAGTTACACTGACACCTGTTCCACCAGCAATTCCAGATGCATTGCTTGTTCAAGCCTTAGGGACTTTAGGGCGCATAGTGGGTGAAACTAGGAAACTTCCTGCGACATCAGCAGAATCAGCTTTTCATCATGTAAAAGGCCCAAGGAGGCAATACAGACTCATTTTTCCGTCTGAACAAGATTTAGCAAACAGACCTGAGACAATGGAAATTCACACAGGAACAGGGTCATGTGGCGTCAAAGTGCCCACATACACTGACGGAAAAAAATTACCAACACCAAGAAGGGATTGTGTTAGATAAACGACGGTTGGTAGGCGGTGAGAGTACATCTGTAAGATGACGTCTATGCAAATTTCGTGCTCGGCGCATACGTATGGCGCTAGTAGCGCCCCTCGGAACATGCAAAGCAGGTTTGCTGTAAATACGCGCTGTAACGTTCGTGAGCGTTAGTTATCGTTGAGATTCGACGTAGGGTGTTGATGTTAGTCAAGAATGCCTTTAAGATGACGAAGAAGCCATTATCAACAGCTAGCGGAGTTTGAACGAGGTCGTGTAATAGGGCTACGTGAAGGTAGATTTTCGTTCCGCAATATTGCAGAACGACTTGGCAGGAATGTAGCCACTGTGCAAGATTATTGGCAGCGGTGGTCAAGGGAAAGTACTGCCTCAAGAACACCGGGTTCCGGCCGGCCATGTGGCACTACTGAGGGGGAAGACCGCCGTGTACGGCGTATGGCCGTGGCGCATCGTACCGGGTCTGCGGCAGCAATTCGAGCTGCAGTTGCCACCACAATGACAGAACGAACCGTTACAAATCGGTTACTTGAAGGACAGCTTCGAGGCAGACGTCCTGTAGCGTGCATTCCACTTACTCCAAACCACTGTAGTTTGCGATGTCAGTGGTGTCAAGCTAGAACTCATTGGAGGACGGAGTGGAGATCTGTTGTGTTTACTGATGAAAGCCGGTTCTGCCTGGGTGCCAGTGATGGCTGTGTGTTGGTTAGGAGGAGTGCAGGTGAGCGCCTTCAACCAACCTGTCTGCGGCGGAGACACACTGGACCTACACCTGGCGTAATGGTCTGGGGAGCAATTTCTTATGACAGCAGGAGCACTCTCGTGATTATCCCACGCACCTTGACGGCACACTTGTACGTCGGTCTGGTGATTCAACCTGTTGTGGTGCCATTCATGAACAGCATTCCAGGGGGTGTTTTCCAACAGGATAACGCTCGCCCGCATACCGCTGTTGTAACCCAACATGCTCTACAGAGTGTCGACATGTTGCCGTGGCCTGCTAGATCACCAGATCTTTCACCAATCGAGCACGTATGGGACATCATTGGACTACAACTCCAGCGTCACCCCAACCAGCATTAACTTTTCCTGTATTGACCGACCAAGTGCAACAGGCATGGAACTCCATCCCACAAACTGACATCCAGCACCTGTACGACACAATGCATGAACGTTTGCGTACTTGCATTCAACATTCTGGCGGTTACACCGGTTATTAATGTACCAGCATTTCACATTTAAAATGGCTCTTCTCGCGCTTACATTAATCTGTGATCTTGAAACCTTAATCGATTAAATATGTTACCTATACAAATGTATGGCCGCCATTTTATTTCTCTACAACTATTTTTACTTGGTGTTGGGATTTTTTTCCTTCAGTGTATATCCCAGCCTGCAGTAACAGCTTTAAAAACAACGAACCAAATCCATGATGGTGCGGAGCCTCGAGTTGATTCTAACTCGGATTCGAATCAAGCAGAAGGAATTATAGTACAGGAGCCTTTGCAAATGACAGTGCAGTTGGAACCTGAGAGAGGGACTGGAGTACAACAGCAGTCGGAACTTCCGAGAGAGGTTGGAGTACAGCAACAGCTGGACTCTCCCGTTGTACCTGTACAGAAGTGTATAGAAACGCCCGAACAGGTAACAGAAATGGATATTTCTGAGCCACCAGAACTGACTACTCAACGGGGAGTGGACCCCAGTGAAAGTGTTTCTCCCAATAAAACACCACGAAAGAGGTTAGAACAGCTTGAGTCTCCACACCCTGAAGGTGAGCAACACGAAAGAGGAAGGCCTCCAAACAAGCAAAAGAGACATCACGAAAAGCCTCAGTCAGATTCAGGTTCACGACAGACATCACCAAGACCTGGAAAGAAGAGAGTCGCCAGTAGAGACGTATAATAAATTTGAAATCCTTTCCGATTGGAAGGATGTTTCAGCAGAAATCGAAGAAAGTAAATCGCAGACTTCAGATGATAGCATGATGCAGGGAACACTGCATATCCCAATACAGACTCTAGAAAGCCTGCTTGGAAACAGTGAAACACTCACAGCTCCTTTAACTCAGGAAAATCTGAAAAACCTGTTTACTGTGAAAAGTCATAGTTCCATTTTGCATTTGCAGTGTATTAAAGACAATATGAAAAAAACTGCCCGAAATGATTGCCCAGCTGAATACGTTAAGTGATTTGTCCAAAAGGGGTCCAAACTATTTAGAAAGGAAGCCTTTCCTTTCTAAAGAGTTTGGAACAATTTATAAATGCTTTGTACAAGCACGTTTCGAAACATCTACAGCCAGAGGATGATTTACTTGTTGAAGATAGTGACATTTAACTGTAGAGGAATGTCTACCTCTATAGCTAATGCCCACGTATACGAAGATATTCGTCAGCATTCCCCACATAGATTGTGTTACTTCGAGAGACAAATTGTGCAGATACAACCCAATATGTAAGGTGGAGGATCTGGCCTTTTGTTTCTCATCATAATTGTAGAACGCTTATCGGAAATGGAACGGCAATAGGACTACATCATTCAGTTTTCCCACTACTAAAAGATATTCGTGAGCCACAGGGCAGGCAAGGCTGTCTACAATATCTCTCTTTTCAGTTTTATGAAGAAAACCTTCATCTTATTAATATACATGTACCACAAAGTGATAATGAAGCAATACCCCTGTTATACCAAGTCAAGACACATCTCGAAACTGTTCCATCTTCAGATAATATAATTTTCGCAGGTGACTTCAATTGTGTATTAAACCCACAGCTTGACCGATATACATCAACAAATATTCATCCTACACGCAGTGCCCTAGTTAATGAAATTGTGACAGAATTTGATCTTGCTGATACTCACAGATTGATGCATCCTGACTCGAATGATTATTCATACGTTTCAGCTGTTGCTTCTTTAAATACAATTACACGAATTGACAGGTTTTATGTGTCCAATTTTATGCGCTCCCGATTTGTTGCTTCATATATCTCAACTGGTGTTGCATCTGATCATAAACCTGTATGTTTCACATAGCTTATGGCCCCAGCTACCCTTCCTCATTCACCTGTATGGACAATTGATGAATTATGCCTTTCTAACCCAGAATTTCAGGCAACTGTCAAAGATATCCTTGCGAATGCTGTACAGCAATTAATTACTGAAACAGATAAGCTTACACTGTGGCTCACTACAAAAGAAAAAATCATTTCTTATGCTCAACGGTTCTCGTTTCAGGAAAAAACACGAAGTCAAATGGAAATTGACCAACTGCGTAGAATGTTAAAAGTCACTGCACCTTCATCTATAACATACTCCGTCTATCAAACCCAACTTTATCAGAAAGTGCAAGTACATGAAAGAACAGCACTTTCACGCTTGAAGTTTCAAATCCGCAATCTTCAAGATGACCGTATCCGAACACTAAGGCAGTTGGAAACAGGAAAGGACAAACTCAATGCTATTACACAGTTGAGGCAATCTGACGGAACTGTGACCATGAACCCTCATACTATTTGCTCAATGGTTACTCATCATTATCGGCAAAGATTTCAACCGAAAGTACAATCACCGAACCTGCAATCCCCACTGTTTCACGACCTGCCTCAGATTCCAGAAGAATTAGCGACTGCTTTAGATGATACGATTTCACCAGGAGAAATCACGAATTATATCTCAAGATTAAACCTTCGCAGTGCACCAGGACCAGACGGCTAATCTATTCCATTCTACAAACTTTTTCAGAAGTCGCTCTTTCGTCTGTTACTTGCAGCTTACAATTATATCTTTTTTCTACCACTTCATCTACTGCCTTTACCACAGCTTTCCTGAGATTGATTCCGAAGTCTGGCGATCTTCGCTTATTAACGAACTGGCGACCCCTTTCGATACTAAACATTAATTATAAAATACTAGCGAATATTCTTTCTAACAGACTCAATCCAATACTCAGCTATATAATCCATTCTGACCAGTCATATACTGTACCCAACCGCTCTGTTTATAATAATATTAACACGATTCGAAACCTCTATGATCTTGCAGCAGCTCAATCTGAACCACTTGCACTTTTCAACATTGTCCAGCGCCAGGCTTTTGACTCGATCTCTCACTCCTATCTTTCTGCAACACTTTATGCTTTTGGTTTTCCGTCGGGATTTCGAGGTGTGATTGTAGCACTGTATACTGATGCCAGTATTAGAATACGTACTTCAGATTTCATTACCACGGCAATCCCATTTGAAAATGGAATTAGGCAGGGTTGTCCCATGTCCGGACAACTGTTTGCGATAGTTTTTGAACCTTTTTTGCGATTACTCAGGAAACGGATTCTGCGAACACTACCTCCTACAGTTGCCAAAATTCGGCATCAGAGGGTTATCTTGTCATCGTATGCTGATGATTTGACTGTTTTTGTGAGGAAGGACAGGGAATTTGATGTCCTTAAATAGACATATGAGATTTATGCGACAGCTTCAGGTTCTCAAATCAATTATAACAAATGTACAGGACTATGGGCCGGAAGCTGTTGTGGAAGAACCGATTCGCCGTGGTCAGCCAGGTGGACATCTAACACTGTAAAATTATTAGGAGTTCATATTGGAAAGAAAAGTTTTGTTGCCGAAGCCACATGGGCTGCTACCATCAGGAAAGTACAAAATAGGTTGGCTTCCTTAAATTGTCTGAAACCTCACTTGTCTTACTTTAGCAGAGCAAAAATTATGAATTCAATGATACAACCGATGTTGCTTCATACCTGGTCTGCAGCTTTACCTCCACAATTTATACTAAAAAAGATCCAACAAGGAATAGTCAAATTTATATGTAAATAAGATACATGGGATTCAAGGAAAAATTATTCAACTACTGGTGGAGTATGGCGGGTTAAACCTGCACATCGTTGCCCGCAAACACACTGCTTCTCATTTTGTTTCTTTCTTACGAGAACTATCTACAGCTTCTACTGCCTCTCAGACCAGTATTAACACTCTTTTCTTCCCAAAAAATCCGTTTCTTACTCCCATTTCATTTCTGCGAATGGACCTATACCCATTGACTCTCCGTGACATCCCTGAGATTTACAAAACTCACTATCCATCTGGACTTCCCTTAAACCAACCCGACTCCCTCCCTCCTGTACTAATGAGTTACTCGCAGAGCCTCTTTTCTTCAACTCAGTTATTCGTCCTATCAAAAGCACTTATTTTTACTACTCGCACTGGTTTACTCGTGGTGTTGTCTTGGTGCGGTAATTCGTACATCGAGATCTTACGTATAAATCTTTTGAAGAAATAACACCAACGATGCTGATCACTCCAGAATATCGAGCTCAGCATGTGTGATCAAAAATTCACTACAACGCCTGTACCCAAACCTAGTAAAACGAACGGTGTTAAAATTTGTATCATCTGCATCACTACTTTTACCGTTTCAAATTTACCTAAATGATAAGTCATTTAACACGACTGCTACTGGAGTGAGAGATCTGTATCAGCACATAGTTACAGTTAATGAAATCCCGAGGCCCATTCAAGGAGTTTCGTCGGGAAAGCTGGAACAGACCTGGACAACAGGATTAAAATCTTACTCCACACCCAAAGCACGAGACCAACATTGGCTGCACCTGCATAATCGGCTATTGACACCGCACGAAATACACAGGTTCAATCTGCGCTCTACACCAAATTGTTCATATTGTGCCACAGTTGGAAATGTTAGCCATTCATATATAATGTGCATAGTGCTGCAACCATGGTTCTCCATGATGTTTGCACTCCTTGAAAAGGTATGTACCCTTTCACATACAATGACTAATTATCATATTTTGTATAATAACCATCAAGCAGAGAGAAGGCATGGGGAAGTGTGTATAACGATTATTTTACAGGCAAAATACACAATATATCTTATGTATAAGTTTGGAATTGAAAAACGATCATTGAGACGTTATTCACTTGCGCGGGGTTTTCTGTGTCAAACTTTTAGAGGAGCCTTAATTGCTACCATGCAAAATGACTATGAAGAGATGAAACGGAGAGGACAGAATCTAGAATTCCATAATAAGTGGAAGCAGAATAAGAACTGGAATGAAATTACTAATGGACTGATATCACTAAAAATATGATGCAATTTGCAAAATAAAAGTTGAAGGCATGACTCATTAGAGCAAAGAATTACTGCTCAGTCACATTGTGAAGTAAAAATACTAAACATAGTGTAATTAGTTTATTATTCCATGTTTGTTTCGGATGTAAGCAAGTAGTCTGATGATATCAGTATATTTTGTATGGTATTAAGGAATTTCAACCTTAAAAGCTTTTGATTTTGTACGCCATTCGGTTTACGATTCACGCAGGTAATAGAATAAGAAATCAAGAAATGTAATTGAAATTTAAAAATGTATGTGTGAAATGAAATTAGAAGACGATGACACGTAGTAGTGGAAGAAAGAGTGTTGTAATGGTTCGTGTACATTGTATAGGGAAAAAGACCACATTAATGATTATCAATTATAAGAGTTAAAAGCTGATAATTACTGACAGAACCAAGTGGTAAAAAAATGGTGTTACCAGAAATGATACTGAAAATACGTTAGGCTTATGCTATTAAATATAGTACATGTGTGTTGTGGTTTTGATTACTGGTTTTTGTTCAAAAAAGTAATGTTATGATGCAAGGAAAAAGAATATATGTATGAATTAGAAATAGTGTTTTCCATTTTATCAGTATTGAACTTTAGACTTTTCTGCACGATAGCTTGTATTTAGTGTAACTGTGTAAATAAGATGAATGATGAACTCGGTTGTGTTGAATTGCATAATGCTAGCTTAGTGAAACACTATTGATTGACGGGTACGATTTATGACGATGAGGTTTCATGGGAACAAGTGAGAATAATATAAAGAGTTAGTGTTCATGGACTTATTATCTTAGTAGTGAAGCATGGACCACTTAATGTTGCATACTGTGCTGTTCTTTATAATTTAACAAAAGGGTAATGTCGTGATTTCTTGCTGTCCAATCGCGTGTTACTCATTTATTCACTACTTAAGTTAATAAAGTGAGAAAGTGGGATATTAGCAGAAAAGAAGAGCAGGGTGTGTACTTAAGTAAAAAGTCAGCTTGCAGCAGTTGTGCGACGAAGTGCGATGTATAACAATACTTTAAGTTACAAATTTTGTAAGGAATCAGATTTTGGAGATAAGCATTTATTCATCTGCGCAGTGTTACAAGATGTGGAAGTTTTTGAGATAAGAGAATTGAGTATTTTAGTTGTTGCATTGAGGTGAGTAATTTAACTTTGAGAGCGCGAGAGGCTGAGAGCAGTGGGTAGAGTGGTTCAGGATCCTTAAAGAGGTATGAGGCAGAAGTGAGATCACGAATGTGTTTTTATGTAGGAGTACAGATCAGTTGTATATTTTAATTCAAGTAGGTACTTTCGAGTATAATGATTGATATGTTGAGAATGTTCAAATGTAATTGTAATTTGTTAGAGCTTGTAATAGTTGAATAGTGGAGTCAAATGAACTTAAGACTAAAGTCCGATTGTGGCAGCTGTGTGACGGACCGCTCAATTGTTGGTCTAAGTTAAATTTACCAAGTGGCAATTACAGGAATTGATAAGAGTAGATTTTGAGTTTCAGGTTTTCCATGTCAAAGTAGGTTGAGATTAAGCATGTTCAAGGTGTTTTGGAATATAGCAGTCATTTTTGTTTGTGGCTATAAGGCTATATCGCTGAACATTGAAGTGTTTGCATCAATTACTATCATGAGGTGTAAAACATAAAAAGGCTGCGTCTACCCATGATGTATGTTTTTGCCCGCTGTCTTGGCCTATGGTAGCTTTCAAGGGAAAGCGGATAAGTCCAGTATCAGAGAGGAACTAACGACGAGATCAAAAACTAATGTTGGACTTCACATCAGTCATTTATTTCTTCTCAATAAATAGTAATTGCAAGTATAATATTTGATTTGGTGGAGATTAATATAGTTGTAAATTTGTGAGAACTATAATTTGTTGAATTATGGAGTCAAGTGTGTACACTGATTAAACTCAGTTTGCAGCAATTGTGCGACAGACAGCATAACTGTTGTTTATGTTGTATATGCTTAGAGGCAATTAAAAGAATTAATGGGTGTGTACTGGTATTTTCAGGTTTATAATGTAAAGGTAATATGAGTTCAAGTGTGTCCAAGGTGTAGTTTAGAATCTTGCAGACATATTTTGTAATTTGTGAAATTATATTGTTAAACGTCGAAGAGACTATGTTAAATATTATTCTTGAGGAGTAATAGAGAGAGAAAAATCCGTCTTTCCAATATTTTGTCTCTACCGGCTTTCGTAGTGAAAGACGGCTTGAGAAAACTGGAAGGCGCTGCGTCTTTGTCGTCTGGTGGCTTTCGCGGGAAAGCTGACTTGAGGAGTGCAGGACGCGCAGAAATTAAATCAAGCGTGTAGGTCTGTTATCATAAGATTTTTTATGAACATAAAAGGTGTGGTTTGTTCTTTTAATTTAAAGCAGAGATTACATAGTGGTGTCACATTTTCTGTGGATGTATATAGTACAGAGTATCTTTGAATTATTGGCATATTGTGAGTACTATTGTAAAAATGTACAAAAGACCGGAATCAGAGAGAAAGTAACGAAGAGATCATAACCTAATGAAGGACTGCATTACAGTAATATATACATATTAAATAAATAGTTACGAGTATAATGCTTGATAAAGTTGAGATTGTTGCAATGTAATCGTAAATATGTGTGAACTGTGATTGGTTGAATAGTGTCAAGGAAATGCATACTTACAATGTATTCTGGAAAAATGCTTTTTTATCTCTTTAATTTATTGTAAGAAATTTTAAAAAGGTTGCATGCTTTAAATTGTTTGTAAAAATATGATTGTCACTAATGGCGTAATGGACCAGTGTGGATAATTTCATGGTAAATGGATTTGATTTCATTGCCAAGAAGTATTACGTGGAAGCTTATCTTCCAGGTTGAATTACATAATGTATCTCTAGCTGTCTAACCATACAAAGATGATTCTTTGTTTATTGTTTATGCTTGGGGTTTTAAAAAGTTATTTATTAGCTTTAAGTTTTTTTTCTTTTTTAGCTTTTAGTTTTTTTTATAATGTTGTGTGGAGAAATGTTATGTTGTATTCTTTTAGAACAATAAATACTCTTTAAACACAACAGTGGTGACCTTGGCAATGTGTCACAGCACACAGTTCATCACAGCTTTCTGCGCTTGCGCCTGCTTAGCGTAAGACACAGTCGGGTCCCCATGCTCACTGCGCGACAACGCAAACAACCCATGAAATGGGCCAAAGAATATCGAGATTAGATAGCTGATGATTGGAAGAAAGTGGTATGGTCGGACGTATCAAAATTCATCGTTCCTCACGTAGATGACCAAACGTAGATATGACGATTACAAACGAAGGCTATGGCATCTGGACGTACTGTTGAGCGGGAAAAAGCCAAAGGCGGCGGTGTTATGTTGTGTATCATGTTTCCTTGTGGCACGTTAGGCCCCATTATCCCAATAGTACAGTCCCTGAAAGCTTCCAGGTATATGAATATCGTTCGGGACCTAGTTCACCCATTCATGGCAACTGCGTTCCCTGCTGGTGATGACCATTACCAACAGGATAATGCGCCATGCCACACTGCCAGAATAGTCAAGGAGTAGTGGTTCGAAGAACATGCTGTTGACTTTCTGTTAATGCCCTGGGCTCCAAATTCACCTGACATGAACCCAATTGAACATTTGTGGTTTGACTTGGGAAAGTGGTTTCGCGCTAAATCACCACCACCCTGAAACGTACGGAAACTGGAGAACCTGCTGTTGACTTTATGGTACCAGATACCCCAAGATACCTATCGCCACCTCATCGAATCGATTCCTCGCCAAGTTGCTGATGTTTTTTGGGCTAAAGGGAGTCCTACCATTTATTTGGTGATCATAATGTAACGGCTCATCCGTGTAAGTGACGTTATGTTGAAGTGGAAACATCTAGGAGTACCAACTGCGCAATTACGACCTGGTAGGCTACGTAAATGACAGAGCAGAACTGCCTGGTTCACCAAAAACGCCTGTCCTCGGTTGCGACACTCACCACCGAGTTCCAAAATGCGTCTGGAAGAACCGCCAGCACCATGTCGATTCCTCGAGAACTAAACAGACAGAATAAATGGGTTTGTTCCATGGCCGAGAATCAGTACATAAGCGTAACATCAGGAAATAAAGCTTGTTGACAGTGAACCCGGAGCAGTGGAAATGCTTTCCCTGTAGAGTGATAAATCACGCGTCATCATCTAGAAGTAGGACGGATGAGTCGGTGTGGAGGACGCCAGCAGGTGAACGTTACCTTCCCGAATGAATTGAGATAGCTGCGAAGTTTATGGAGGAAGCACGTGTTTGCTAAAGCGATTAATCAAGCTTCGGCATCTGATAGTTCCACAGACAATTCTGGGTGTGGAGGTGGCCAGGTGGAAACTACCTGCCCAGATGTGTTGCGCCAATAGTAAAGTTTGATGGAGGATGCATCATGCTCTGGGGCTGTTTCTCATGGTTTGGCTTGGGCCCCCTAGTTTCAGTGCTTGGAAACTTAACAGTGCCGGTTGTAATAACATTCTTGACAAATACTGTGCCCCAAACATTATGACATGAGTTCAGTGAAGATACTTACCTTTACCAACAGCACAAGGTCCCCATTCAAAAAGCGAGGCTAGTGCGGGAATGGTTTCAAGAAGCTGACTGCGGTCAGCGATTCAAACCATTCCTGTTGATCAAAGAACTTGACTAGGCTCAATTCTTCAAAACATTCCTGTTGATGGAAAAATTTGACTTGGCTCAATTTTTGAAACCATTCCTGTTGATGGAAGAAATTTATTGGCTCAGTTCTTCAGAAAATTTCTTTTGATAGAAGAACTTGACTAGGCTCAAGTTCTTCAAACCATTCCTGTTGATGCAAGAACTTTACTGTGCTCAATCCCTTAAACAATTCCTGTTGATGTGAAGAATTTGACTGTAAAACGTTCATGTTGATGGAAGAACTTGACTGTAAAGCGTTCCTGTTGATGGTAGAATTTGATATTCATTCAAAAGGTGTTCCTGCACTGAGCTTTACGGAACACATTTGGGATGAACTGGAACGCCTACTGTCATCCCGGCCAAACCGCTCGACAACAGTGACTGATTTCACTAATGCTGTTATACAGAGTCGAGTCAAATTTTTGTGATCACCTCCTAAGTTTGACGTCAACAGCGCAAAGCAAATGGAAGAAGGCACGTGTTGTGAGCTAGCATAGAGGGTGCATAAGGTGTGCTGTACGCATTCTGAAAACATATCACTCGTTGCTGTCATGGATAAAAGGAGCAATTTATCAGGTTTGTAAAAAGGGATAATTGTTGGCTTTCGGGCCAAGGGTGGCAGTATTTAACAGCGCAATATGTGAGCTGCTCGCGTGGTACTGTCGGTAAAGTGTATCATGACTGGAGAAGTGGCACAATTGAGAATAAGCGAATGGAAACTGCGGAGCACCATGTGTCATTGATGTGAGAGGTGAACGTTGGCTGCGAAAGGTGCGTGAGGGCAGATCGACACGCTAGAGTGCAGCCACACACTGGCCGAGTGAACCATGGGCTAATGGAAGTGTTTCTAAAACGACAGTTCAGCAAACCCTGCTGCGTATTGGCCCCCGATGCAGACGGATGGTACCTGTACCTACGCTAGCGAAGGTGAATCGATAGAAAATGTTTACATTTGCACGTTTCGGAATTGGACCTCCGCTGATTGGCAAAGAATTGTCTTCTCCGATGAGTCACGTTTTCTGCTTCATCGAATGGATGGACGTTGGTGTATAACGCGCGAAACATCGGAGAATAAACACTCTTAAACCATTGCTGGAAGAGCACAAGCTAGTGGGGCCAGCGTTATGATCTGGAGAATGTTTTTGTGGCATTCTCTGGGTCCACTAATACCCATGGTAGGCACTATGGACCAAATTCGCTATGAATCCATCCTTGCAGAACACGTACACCCGTACATGCTTATTGTCTTCCCTGGGGAGGAGGTGATCTTCCAGTACGACAATGTGACGTGTCGCACAACAGAAAATATCCGAGAGAGGTTGGAAGAGCACGATGAAGACTTCAAAATACTCCCTTTGGCCCCTAATTCCCCAGACTTAAACCCAATTGAGAATCTGTGGGACCACCTCGATCGTGTTGTTCGTTTTATGGATTCTCCCCCAAGCACCCACCAGCAGCTGTCAGATGCACTGCGGTCAGCATGGCTCCACATACCTGTGAACACCTTTCACCACCTTACTGAGTCACTCCCACCCCTTCTAACTGCTGTCCACGCTGCACACGGCAGTTATTCTGTATATTAGCTATTGGTCAAAATAGTGTGACTCGACTGTGTAAAATGGATTGCAATTCTTGCAGTAACGTACCAAAATCTAGCAGAAAACCTTTCCAGTATAGTGGAGTATATGGTAGCATTGGACCAACTCAATTTTAAGTCCGTAAAGGACTTAATATTCAGAAGTTTATCATGGGAAGTTGTGCATAGGCAAGTGTTCGGATATTTTTGATAAGATAAGGTATATTAATGTAAAAAAAATAATATAGTTAATATAAATCTCAAACTGTGACAAAATGAAAAATTTGGTGAAATTTTGAAATAACACATTTTAAGTTATTATGCATTACCAAAACGTTAAAATTTTGTTTTTTCCACTAATGGTATGCCACTTGGAATCAGCATGCAAGCACAACACCGATGCATTATTGTTTGCCTCATTTTTCTATATTTATTCATTTCTTTTAACAAAATATAGTTTCCTATTCATTTCCGAATAATGTGACATTTCTATGTTTTTAAGCTAAGAAAGAATTGCCCAGTCTTAGTATAGGGTTACTCTTTCACAGTATGGGAAATAATTAGACAGAAATACTCATGCTTATAAGGGACTCGAAAAGACGCCCTCTGCATAGACTGAGCCGGAAAAGTTTATTCTTCATCCTCTGACTGAGAAGATTGAATCGGGAATGACATCTGAAAAACGTTTTAGTCTTTGAGAAATCGGCGATTCAGAAACATAAAAAATCTTGTTTTGAGTTAAATTGAGATATAAAAAGAATTTGATACAAGACAAAATAATATACAGAAATGGAACGATTGAAATCAACAAAATTGCAGTAAATCTCAGTAATTCTATATATACATATCAGGGTCATACATTGAAATTTTTTACGTTCGTGACTGCCTCGGGTTCGATTCCAGACTGGTACGAACGCTCGAAGCACTAAATAGCCGTCATTCATCGGATGGGCACGTTAAGCCGTCGGGCCCCGGGTGCTATCCTCTCGGTAATAAATAAGGGCGTCTTTCTTCCTCTTTCTACCTCGCTTTCCTGTCACTTTCCTATCGGACATTCTAGCCTAAATCTCATAGCTTCCTATTTCTAAGGGTTGTTTAAGACCTGGGGGTCAGACACTCCCTTCCTAAAATCCTCTACATATTTATTCATTTCTTCTATCCTCTCGGTAATAAATAAGGGCGTCTTTCTTCCTCTTTCTACCTCGCTTTCCTGTCACTTTCCTATCGGGCATTCTAGCCGTAATCTCATAGCTTCCTATTTCTAAGGGTTGTTTAAGACCTGGGGGTCAGACACTCCCTTCCTAAAATCCTCTACATATGATCAGAACAGATCATAGAAATTTTTTTCGGGAGTGCCGAAGAAAAATTTGGGTTTTTGAAATCCACCACAACAAAATAAATGATAATGAAAAATAAAAAACAACAACAAAGTAGACATCGAATTTTCGGTTGTGACCACGTCTTTTAATCCGTTCTGACGCGAATTAAATTTATCAAAGCTATTTAAAGTTAAATCTAATAGGAAAACAATCAACCGGTTGCTACAATCGATAAAACACCCCGAAACAGAAACAGCTACTTAATTCCAGCAGCAGCTAAAAACTGCGCACAAAATGTTTCTCGTAGCACAAGGAAGGTAGCAAAGACAAACAGATTTTCAAATCGGATAATTACAAGAAGAAATATAGAAGGAAACATGATATAAGTCTGTTCCTAAAAATCCTCTAGACGAAGATTAATTGTTAGAGTTTAACTGTAGATTTTCCAGATCTTGTAGCCAATATGTGGTGATCACGGAATAAGCCTTTAAATGTAAGTTACTACGCGTGGTTCAAAGATTCAGCTGTAAACAACGAATTGTACATATTTACTGTTCTAAATGAGTATTTTCATTCTTGAATAAAGCTTAGGCTTCTGTATGCTAATATTGGGTTGTCAGAAAAGTCATGACGTGTTTTGGCACCCAATGGCGGTTGGGCGGTTTTGGAAGTACTAGAGGCATGCGCAATGGAGGTTGGGCGGTTATCGCTATGGCATTCTGTTTTCGCTATAGCATTCGACAGGTGCTAGTTTTAGCTGCAGTCTAAAAGGAATAGTGAGCGATTTGGCTGTATTGCGGAGATTTGACATCAAATTGAAGATGGAAGACCAAACTGTGCATTTTCCTCATATTTTACTATTTTACTTCCGTAAAGGGAAGAGAGCGCGTCAGACATGTGAAAAGTTGCGCAAAGTGTACAGTGTTAATGATCTTCAAGAACGTCAGTGCCAGCGGTGGTTCGCAAAATTCTGTGCTAGTGATTTTGACCTCAACGATGCTCCTCGGTCCAGAAGGCCAACCGAGGTTGATGACGACCAAATTAAGGCATTGATCGAGTAAAACCCACGTTACACGACACGAGAGATTGCACACACATTGCACATCGATCATTCAAGCGTTCACGAACACCTGAAGAAGCTGGGATACCTAAACAAGCTCGATGTGAGGGTTCCTCATTAACTGAAAGAAGCTCAATTGACGGCGAGTATAAACATCTGCGATATGCTCATTGAACGTGAAAAAAACGATCCTTTTTTGAAGCGACTGATAACTGGTGACAAAAAGTGGATTGTGTACAACAATGTGCTGCGCAAACGGTCTTGGTCCAGACGTGCTGCTTCGCCTGAAACGACATCCAAAGTAGACATTCATCAGTGGAAGGTTCTGGTCTCAGTGTGGTGGGATTTAAAAGGTGTCGTGTTTCTCGAGCTCCTATCACGGAACCAAACAATCAATTCCAATGTGTACTGTAGGTAAGTGGACAGTTTGAACGAATCCATCATCCAGAAACGTCGAGAGCTCGTTCATCGTAAAGGTGTTGTCTTCCATCACGACAACGCGAGACCATACACAAAGTTTGATCACCCGCCAAATATTATTGGAGCTTGGGTGGGATGTGTTGCCACACACCCAGCATACTCGCTTGACCTTGCGCCGTCAGACTTCCACTAGTTTCGCTCTCTTAATCAGTCCTTGCGTGGTATAACGTTCAATTCAGATCAGGCTGTAAATCAGCCCCTGGTACAGTTTTTCACCACGGAAGACAGGTCCTTCTATGAACGAGGCATTCTGCAGCTCACTGAAAGATGGCAAAGGGTTATCGAACAAAACGGGAATTATATCATTGATTGATCTTTGCTTTCTATCAATAAATGACCTTTGCAAAACATGGCTATAATACGCCATGACGTTTCAGACAACCCAACATTATGCAGTCTGCGTCCTGATCTTCGCATCGCTACAATCGCTTACCACTTCCTTTTGTAATTCCGCATTGTTTTCCTGCATATCCTCAGCCCAAAACACAAAATACACAACTAACAAATAATGTTAATTCAGTCCCTAGCTCTGATCAACGGATACCTTCCCAAAAGGGGTGATTTTTCCAAGAGGCGATGTTCTGGAACTAAGGAATAATTATTTTGGTACCATGAATAATAATAATTTCATTTGAGCATTATGCGTGTTTGAAAACTTACAGTTGCACCTAGGTCGTTAGACTTGGAGCCCAGAGTAATTAGTATGCCCTATTCGACCCTTTATGATCTTGAAGGAGACACTGTATCAGTTGCAATTGGCCATCATTCTGACACCCTTTATTCACAAACCGACACAGAGCATAAAGCGATTTTGCGGCAGAGATATTAAGAAGTAAGTATCACCCCAACATTTTCTTAAAAGAAAAAAACTGTTTACTGGTACTGGTTTATATGTCGAAATCGTCTTTCATGGGTGAACTTGAAAGATGATTCTGCTAAAGGGGAAAGTAGCAGTACCATTGTGCAGTAGGAGATCTGTGACCAAATAAATGCACAATTTAACTGCTGCTGCGTGTAAAACATTGCTATTTGATATGTGTACATTTAACTTTAAGAATGATCTTTATGGTGATTTGGTTGAAAATTAGGTTTCAAAACACTCGTAGTTCTTTTTCTTTTAAAATCCATTTTTTAGAATAAAATATTTAATTACCTAGTGTTATCTCATGTAATAATTACGTTAATTACCTGGAATAACAATTCGTTTTGAGTGTGACTTCGCACTAGACTCAATCAAGAGTGGATTTTTAAAATCCGTAAATTGCTGTTAAACTTTTTTCACGACTGAATTCGTTTTAAAATACATGTTTTAACAGATCATTTTCGTCCAGAATCTAACGTACTTTTTTTATTGAAAATAAACGAGGAGCAAGCCATCGTTGCATGATATTAAAGATGAGTGGTCAGCGATGGATAAATTTAAAACCATTTATTTACAATTAAAATAAATGAATAAAATGACCACATAAGATCTTTCGACCACCACTTTAATGCCATCATCAGATGTCTGACAAAAAAGTGGAACGGAGATCGGCTTTAAATAGAGTAAGTATGTAATATGTGACCAATACAATTGCATAGAATAATTTACATAAAGAGACAAAAATTTCTCAAGTCACTGTGTTTTTTTCTCGTGAGGAAATTATGAGATATTGTTCGCCTGTAGATATGCATGTTAATGCAGTGGATAGGAAGACTAAAATTCCCAGCCTGGTATGTTCGTCCCAATCCACCCCTGAAGAAAGCCCATGTTAACACTGATTAAGCGTCTATTGAAAGGTAAAAGTTTGTTGCAGAAAATTATTAATTCACCTCTTAATTAGAAAATTGTGCTCTCTCAAGATGAAGCTCTTAAAGAATAGCAAGTTGAAGAATTTGAAATTTTTAATTCTCATTGTTCAGTTGGCAAAAAACATCTGTTGTAATGTAAAGTTTTCATGGTATTTAATTATATTCCCGAAAAATATAAAACCACCGATCTGTGTTTAAACAATTTTGTTGAACGCGATACACGCATCAACATTTTTATTTTAGAGAAATTAAAAATTCAGCTAAGTTTTTGAGGAAGAGATAGAGAATTGCAAAGCATTTCCTTGTTTTAATTAAGGTTAAACAAATCTAGAGGAAACGATTTTGTAAACAACTTTTTGAAAAACTAGAACTGCGTAATTAACGGTAAATAATAGTTTATTCATTTTTAATGTAATGCGGAAATATCAGTTTTACAGGCACATAATTTCAGCTAAGTTTTTAAGAACTGATGGTAGAAGAGTGCTTGATATTAGATATGTCTGCCACGTTTATTTCTATATCTGCGAAAACGTTTATTCCCATAAAAAATATTGGTATGAGAAATATATTTACTACCGTGCTCTTCTGGTAACAAGCTGGTGTCTCTGTAGTACATTTTTTCATTTTATGCGGAACTTTACATGTGCAGAACCCCCGCCCTTACATCTATGCCTAAAAACGGCAAACTGAAGCAAAATGGCGCATACTGCCGCATCGTCTGGGATATGACTCATGAAAACATGTTTTGAGCAGAAGAAAGTGTAACAAAAGATTGAATAAACTGCATATCCATGGAGAAATACAAACGTAAGTACTTTTTTTTCTTATTTTTGGGGGAGGGGACAGCAGAAATCTTGTCAATTGATGATAAAGGAAAGTTCATGTCCCTAGTATGAAAGGAACAAAACTTCAACGAGAATTAAAAGGAACAAAAATACCTTTTTACAGATGAAGTGCAATAAAAATGGTAAAGAAAAAGCTTTTTTAAGAGTGATTCCGAGAATTGTAGCACTGAAGAAATACTCTCAGCGAAATTTAATATAACTTTAATACTATGGCAGGAATGAGTGATGACAAGTAAAACTATTACGTATTAGCGCTCCTTCCGCACATTTTCTAAACCAGTGATTCTGAACTTCTTTTGTATTTGTGGACCTGCAAAACGTTGGGAAACGTTCGCGCTCCAGCGATGCCGAAACACAACTTTTAGTATATTTTCCAGTATTAATCTCGTAGTATTTTACATTACAATGACCACTGTGTACACTCCATAATTTATTAAGTGCGATACTAAGGATATTAGTATTGTTTGATCAAAACATGTTATAGAAATATATAATATTAACATTACACAAATTAACAAGAAGTGTGTATGTTTGCGTAAAACTCTTTACACGTTGTTCTTGAGTAGCTATAAGGACATTTATGTACGTTGAAGCATATTACATCTAATATATGAGAGCAATAAAATCTGCGACCATTTGCAATAGGCTGACTTATTACCGACATAATAGTACCTGCGATCATCTGCTACAGGTTTTTTTAATATAATGCAATCACTACGTAAATTCTAGTATATGAAATATTTAGTTTCCATATCCTATATCTTTGAAACTGACAATACTGTTCTTTGACGTATATTTAACCAGACATAACGAATCACTTGGAGATAATGTTATTAAAATTCAAGTGTATTCAAATATGTTCAGTCCATATATACAAATTCTTCTTTACTATCTCATATGATATTTAAAGTCAGCTGAAATTAAATATGCTATGTCCGAATACGAAATAACCTTCTTTGCTGTCACAGAGGATTAAGTTGGATGTATGTCACAATTCAAGGTAATTGTTTTTTTCTAGGATTCATCCTATGTTTCTATATGTGATGAAATGTTCCTCTAATGAAATCTTTAAAATATTTATGAAAACATAATTTATGACGATGAATCACATCAAAAAATAACCAAGAGAAGAAACTGAAAAGCTAAAACTTCAAGTCATAGTCCATAGAGTCCTCAAGTAGTAGTTGATGATCTTCATAGATTGCTATGCATTTCGGTGTATAAACACCATCCTCAAGCAGAAGTTGTCATCACGTGAAGGACACAAGAGCCTTGTGAGAGGCCCCTATGTACCTATATAAGGCCACTATAATGCGCGCCGCCCACGTTGATGAAACTGAACTATCCGATGTTAATTGATATGTTCCTGTAGCTTACTAATGCACCAGAATAACATCAGAATAATTTATATACCAGATTATTCAATTTCAGCTAATTACAGCAAATATCATTTAATCTGTTAATAATATTTAATGATTAATAAGTGCAATCCATAAAAAATATGCCACAACATTCTCCTTACGGTTAATATAATTTTTTCTGGGGTCAATGCAACGTCTGTTGCTGCTGCTTCAAGATAATGTTCTCGAGCCGTGGTTTCAGTGTCAATTCTGAAAGGAATAGTGCAGTATTAATGCCCATTATGTTACTGTGCTTTGTTTTTATTACCGAAACGGCCGAAAAGGTTTCCCCACAATAGATACGTGGCCGAAAAAGTTACTAATAATTTTAGAGCTTACACCAAAACTGAGTCAGAGATTTGGGTCTGAATATCGATACCAGATTAACATCAGAATTTATTTTTCATGGTATTGATTTTATTGCATGGATTATTTTTGATTGGAGGGTTTAACAACCACCGTGAGCAACTCGATGGACAGGCGCCCGTTCCTAACTTAAGGCTACTGGTTCCAGGGAAGAGAAAGAGCCAGTACCGCAAGACAAACGCAACCTCCATGCCGGACGCACCTCAGAACCTAGAGCTTAGACCACGGTGCCGCCGGGACGTCCATGGAAGATGAGAAGAACTTACATACACTGAAGAGCAATTAAATTACATATACCTGTCTAGTAACGTTTAGCACCACCTTTCGCCCTGATGACGGCTGCGATTCATCTCGGCATGGACTCCACAAGACACTGGAAGCGTTGGTAAGCCATGCGGATCCACGACCCTTGAACAAGCTCCCACAGTTCACGAAGATTTGATGGAGGAGGGTCAGAGCCTCGAACATCTCTCTCAATGGCATCCCAGATGTGCTCGATGGCATTGAACTCAGGTGACCTAGCAGGCCAAGGAAGCGAGGTCACGTCGGTGGAGTGTTCATCTAACCATTTGGATGTATAACGAAGTGAATTTCTCCGTCAGTTTTATCCGCTCCAGGATTCGAACCCGGGTCCACTCATTCCGGAATAAGTTGCTCTACCAATTCAGCTACGCGGACATTTTATTCTGATTCCTATCTGACTTTATGTCGTGTGCGTCCTTCTGGCAGGTACGTCACATCTCCTGGTACGTTACATCATCTCCCCCTTATTTTTTTTTTTTCGGAGTGCTGCTCTTATTTTTCCTATCTCGCGGTGTGGAAATAACCTCACACCATTGCGAGATTGTGAACGGTCGGGTCATCCGGATAGTTCAGGCGCCATTATAACGAAGTGAATTTCTCCGTCATTTTTATCCTCGCCAGTATTCGAACCCGGGTCCACTCATTCCGGAATAAGTTGCTCTACCAATTGAGCTACGCGGACATTTTCTTCTGATTCCTATCTGCCTTTATGTCGTGTGCGTCCTTCTGGCAGGTACGTCACATCTCCTGGTACGTTACAGATGCAATTCGGGAGTGATGGCACGGTGCATTGCCTTGTTGCAGGTTGAACTCCCCAGTGTGGTGATCTTTAAGACACACAAACGGGAGCAAATTGTCGTCCAGGACATCCCGGTAACGTTGATCTGTGAGGGACGATGTCCCACGTACCAGGGGTCCCATTTCAGTCCACGTAAATAGTCCCCAGACGTGAATGACACCCCCAACAGCTTGAAGAGTACCCTGCTGGCAAGAAGGTTCCATCGCTTCATGTGATTTGCGCCGTACTCGTATCCTGCCATGCGCATGTACCAACGTGAATCTGGACTCATCAGTCCAGGCAACATTTTTCCACATGTCTAGGGTCCAGTGTCGATGTTCCAGCGCCCGTGCTAATCTTTGCACCCTGTGATGTGCGGTAAGCAACGGTAGACTCGTGGGACGATGGCTTCGGTACCCCATAGCAAGGAGATGGTTCTGGATGGTGTGGCTGCTTACACGTTTTTGTGCACCAGCGTTAAATTGCCGAGTGGCCCGTCTATCCGTTGTTACAATGCGAGCTAGCCGACGTTTAGCCCGCTCATCCACACGCTGTTGTCCACGGCAGTTGGCCCTTGCAGGGATGGTTTTACCGGATTCAATGTACTCACGGTGCACCCGTGACACAATGGCTCGTGAAAATCCCAGTGCTTGCACGACTTCCGCGATGGTGTGACCTATTCGTCGGGCCCCGACAATTTGCCCATGATCAAATGCGCTTAGAGCATTCGTCTTACCCATAGTACGTGCGAGTCTTACTGATTCCCGTCGCATCACTCCTTATATTGTCGGATCGCTGCATGCGCCATGTCGTTTCCGTTTACAGGGCCGCCCATAGCGCCACTTTGCATATCGCCAGCTGTCTTTAATTCAATTGCTCTTCAGTGTATATAATACTACCGAATGTTTATGTTTTACCAATGAAGATTGGAAGAACTTCCAAGGTTCATTCTGATATCGATATAATATCATGGAATATTTTTATCATACCATAGAAGATTATAAGAACTTTCATGGTCCACATCGATATTTTCTGGAAAACTTCTGTAACTGTTATCGATAGCATGCTTCGGCAAAGCAAGTAGGCTTATATGGTTGAGCGATCCTTGCATGTTCGCTGATAAATGATATGTTCTACGGCATCCAGTGGATAGACGGTGACGGGTGCAGGTGAGAGGTTGGTACATGTTCCCTTACCACAGGGGTATAGGCAAGTTGTGGGGTGTAACGCTGCATGCTGTGTATTTCTTGGACGCTCCGAGTCAGCCGATAAAAGTAGATAATCCCCAGAAGACCAAGCGAATCATGCCCAGCATTTCAGACCACGATCGTCCGTTTATGCTCAGAGTGCTTCTAGTCCTAGATGGGTTGTTCTGACAAGATAACGCGTCATATCTGGAGATACGCGTCGTACTCTATCCACTAGATTTCGTCCAGGACTGTTTCGGGAAACACGGGAATGATATTGATATTCTCCAATGGCCGACCATATCACCAGACATGTAGCTAATTGAACACATTTTCTCACCATGAATTGTAGGCTGCTGGGCATAGACCCTCTATCACGGACATTGAACAAGCGACACTCCATAAGGATGAGATTCGACATACCAGTGGCCAATTGTTTTGGACTTGTGAGTTGATCCCTCATCTTTTGGCCTCAGCCTTGGTGGCTCATGGAGGACCTATGGGATGCTAGGTATGTGGTCATATTTTTTTGCTCCGGCAGAGTAGTTGTGCATGCAGTTTGATCGATGGCCTGTCCGTGTGAACGTGCTATATTTTGATTTAACATATTGGTTCTCCGAAATCAAACTAATGAAACAAATTAAGTTATAATAGCATTTCCTCTCTATAAAAGCATTTTAACAAAGTAAACAATCCCAAAATGACGCGAACATAATGATTTTGGTGTACATATTCTACAAATCCAATCAACACACATTTACAAACTGACAATTTCGTGCAATTTACAAGTAACCCATTCTTATAAAACCCTCGGTTTCTAACACCCAAGCTTCATTCACGAATCTTTGCTTAATTTGGACATCGGGTATTTTGTTAGTATTGAAGAAAACGAAAAATAGTCCTTTACAGCGTTATTTTGAAATGGTAGGCTGCCACAATATCTAAAGCAGGGCACTATCAGGTGGAGTAGAACGATATTTTAATGTCCAGAAAGAAAGTTTCGGAACACTTCAATGAAACGGAAGTATTTACAAGAAGACGGCGCCAACGACTGCCGGGAAGTACGTCATCCTTTGCCGATTGTTACCAGGCTCTAACAGTAAAACTGCGTAATTCGGAAGAACACTACAGGTTCGTCCAGCCTGAAAACCTTTCGGTCTTTTTAACATTTACAGATTTTTACTGAAGACCTAACGCACCAATCGATCACTTTTTGAGAGTTTACTGACTTCTTTTCACAGCAAATTAATTTAAGAGACATATTGTAACGATATCTGGATTTTTACAGACACCCAAAGAGAAGTTTTGAAGGACCCATTCCTATTTCTCTACTGACTTCTAATGCCTTCTCTTGTATCAGAGGGCGGCTAGCGAAACTCTTCTTTGACCGAACTGAATTAAACCAAATGCAAGTCACAGAATAAAATCTATCAGTCTCAGAGTTGCGAAATTTAACATTCTTGTGTTTTATTCGGCGTCGGGGATCTGTTTTGCTGATTTCCTCTTCCTTTCTCAAAAGCTCAGTTATTTGCGGTTTGCCTGCTTTGAAACACATTGGGCAATAATCCCCACACTCAAAGTTTTCTTTTTAGCTGCATTGAAAATTTCCATTTCTCCTTTCAACGTTCTGGTTTTCTGTTTTTCCATTAAACCAACAACGCATCCAAATAAAATCTGCGTGCATTTTTTACAAGCTACGCAACCACAAATCAGAGTTAAACAAAAAGAAAAGTGAAAGTTCGCAAAGAAACAACATAATGAACCGATCAATTCTCAGAAAATGGTGGTCGAATAGACTTACTCTTCATATTAAAAGTCTGATGCTGGTTCTCCAAAGAAGTGAAAAAGTTTAACAAAATGAACTGTTTACCCTACAGAAAGTTATTTGCTGGCGTTAAAGAAAAATTAGGGTCGAGGAAATACAGTATATTTAATCATCTTAGCAATGCAGTATAGAGGGTTCGGAAAGGTGTTTCGCGCCAGTTTGAGAATCAGAGGGATCTGCTTTGTTCTGCTTTAAGAAAACCACAGGCCACTACACTGTTAAAAAAATGTACTTAAAAATGATAACGTGAACCAACACTTTTGTTTTAAGTACAATCGTATCGTAAACCAGTACATGACATGTTCAAAGATAAGTTACCATACGTACTTACTAAGAACTGCGTCAATAAATTTAATCTGGAATTACTTCATTTCAGATATTATAGATTTCAAGATAAATTGTTTAATAAATATGTAAAGTGACACACATAAATCATTAGTTCGGCAAAGTTACCGACCACAAGGGATTTGATTATGCATAAAGTATCTTTATGAACATTTTTACATTAACTATATTTATGTCAATATATTGTCGCTTCACTATATTTGTCATAAAATTGTGCGGTCCATTTGCCCAGCATGTGACTACATGTGACTGCCGTCGAATAATATACTTCCAGTTGATTGTATGAATAAATATGTATGGAGTACACGCATTTCACATTTGAAATCGAGCCGCGGATGGCTTAGTGGTTAAAGATTCAGACTACTGGTGGAGGGAACCCAGGTTCAAATCTAGCCTGGTAGTGTGAATTTCTAACAATCGCTGAATACCCTGCCGTGCATCGGACAAACACGTTAAGTGACGGCCCTCGGGTAGGAATCCCACGGTTAAAGTTCCTAAGCCCCCCACCCCCTAATTTCTCTCTGTCTTCATCTACATAACCGTACGGTGCCACCATTTAATGTGCTCTCTCAGACTTACAAACTGTCCCGTCAGAATCGTTAGATTCTGTGCCCTATCCGAAAGGGCACAGAAACTGAATGAAGTTAAAGCACATATATTTGAAAATTTTTTGAGTACATATATTTGAAATATATGTACTCAGAAATGAGTACATATATTTCAAATCAGAAATACCAGGTATACTCACAATTGATTCCCTGTTTGTACTCAAAAATGAGTACGTGTCTTTTCCAAAAATGAGACACAAATACTCGGAGCTACACTGGCGTGCAAAAATTAAGGAAGAGACTGTTTTTCGAATGTAATGCCGGGCAGAAGTGCTCCACATCAACTCAAATCATACCATAAGTCCCCAACATGTACGACTATGGGACAAGTGAGCAAAACCGTCCAAACAAAGAATCAAAAGGATACAAAGCACTTTATTGAAAATGTAGCTTCGAGAACAACTGGACAAAAGACAGAAACGTCCATGTGACAAGCGGCTGCCAAGAAAAATCCAGTCTTTAGTAGAGGATATGATCACCACTGAGTGCGTTGCAGGATTTACAACGTCGGTCCATGCTGAGGACGAGGTTCTCCACGAGCTGTTGAGGCATCGCGCCCCATTCCTCTTGTAGCGGCAATCGCAGCTGCGGAATTATTGCTGGCGGTTGGTGACGTGCTGCCAAGGATCTTCCGAGAAGGTCCCACACGTGTTCGATTGGATTTATATCCGGGGACCTTGCGGGCCAATCCATGCTTTGAATATCTTCACTCTCCAACAGCTCTGTGACAGCCACTGTACGATGAGGTGTAGCGTTGTCATCCATGAAGAGGAACTCATGACCCATTGCACCTCTAAACCGACGCACGTAATCCATGCGTTGATTATCTTTACTCTTCAACAGCTCTGTGACAGACACTGTACGATGAGGTGTAGCATTGTCGTCCATGAAGAGGAACTCAGGTCTCTTTGCACCTCTAAACAGACGCACGTGAGGCAGGAGAACCTCGGTTCAATAGCGGGCACGAGTGACTGAGCCTCCTTGGAACATGTGGAGGTCAGTACGGCTACCAAGCACGATACCGCCCCAAACGAGAACTCCGCCACCTCTAAATCGGTCCCTTTCTATGATGTTGGAGGTGTAATTGCGTGTTCCCTGCTCTCTCCAGATGTGTATACGACCAGAATCGCTCGTCAGACTAAATCGGCTCTCATTAGAAAAGAGAACTCGACCCCATTGCTGATGTGTCCAGCTCTTGTGTTCCTGGCACCACAGAAATCGCCGTCTCCGATGATCAGGCGTTATTGGCACACACCGTAATGGTCGTCGTGCAAATAGGCCACCTTTGTGCAGCCTCCTGGCCACGGTAAAACACGATAACGGACGTCCGGTTGTCTGTTGCATGTGGCATGCGATTTCTCCCGCTGTCAGCAGTCTGTCTCTTATCGCCTGTAGGAAAATATACCAGTCGTCCGCCGCCGTGGTTGCTCGTGGACGACCACTGCTAAACTCTCGGACAGCTGTTCCTGTCGTTTGAAATGCTCTGCAAGCTCGTGAAACGATGCTGTGAGCGATCCCGAACT
This sequence comes from Macrothele yani, assembly GCA_039090855.1. NCBI lineage: Eukaryota > Metazoa > Arthropoda > Arachnida > Araneae > Macrothelidae > Macrothele > Macrothele yani. The sequence continues at coordinate 101,147,373 of CM077011.1, forward strand.
CCTCGGACACACTAGTCACACTTCGACCTTCTTTCAAATTCCCAATGACGCGACCTCGGGTTAAGCCATCCAGATGTCGTCAACTATATTGCCTGCTCGCCATATCACAAGGTGGCAGCAACTCTACGTCGTTCAAATCGATGTCACCGTGCAATAGCTTTCACTGAAATGCTGAGCGTACACCGCCTGTGTGTATTATACCCTTCCGACACTCTCTCCCCCTTACGTCATGCTGCATATATGCGCATGCCTCACCGCACCGGACCCTAGTCTATCTCCTGAGTGGTCTTTCTGTTCGTTCTGCCTGCCTGCTCGTTCCGCTGTTATGCTAATTTCTTCTCTTCGTCCTTAATTATTATAAGCCCAGAATATACTCAAAAATGAGTAGTTTTGCTTATTTCTAAGCATCAATTTTTAACAGTGTACATTTAAAATGAGGGCCTAAAAGACAAAACAAAACCCTATTTTTATTCAAAGAATCAAAACAAATTCCTCTACGGCAAACGTTTGCAGATTTTCTTCCCTTGAAGTTTGACGGTTTAAATGTTTTTGGCAAACGTCACTGCCATTTGGTGGGTTCACTATTTAGACGTAAATATACAGAACCATATACACTATATCATCAAAAGTATTCAGACGCTACCAAATGTTTGTAAAGCGCAAAGAACGATTGCGCAGAAAGGTGCGCTGTGAGTGCGGAGGTAGGTATATACAACTGAGACGTTCTGTCGTGTTGTCAGTAACTTTGAAGCTGATATGCAGCGTGGACGTGAACTTTCAGCGTCTCAGCGTGAACTGGTCATAGGATGTCACTTGTGTAACGTTTACATACGGAGCATTGTAGCTCAACCAAACATACCAATTTCGACACTTAGGGATGTCGTGAAGAAACGAAAGCAGGACTGTGCAACTAGAGGTAAAAGAAACGGTCAGGAATGCCGCACAGACTGACGGACCGTGACTAAAGGGTAAGAAGTATTAAGAAATTCTGTTCTTCGTCTTCTGTTAACATCGCTGCCGACGTAGCAAGTGCTTGTAATCCGTTAGTACTATGAATATCCGAAGAGAGTTGGCAAGTGCGGTTTGTTACGGTAGAGCAGCGACACACAAACCGAACATTATTGCCGTGAATGCGAAGCGCAGTTCGGAGTGGCGTGTTCCGCGCCGTTTCTAGATTATGGATGACTGGAAAGCTTTTCTTTGGATTAATGATCCACGCTTTTCAGTCATCTAGTCTGGGCGTGTTTGAATTTGGCGATAGTCCGCCTAACGATTTTCGTCGGACTGCGTTCTTCTAGCTGTTACGTTCGGCGGAGGCTTCATCACAAGATTGAGTTGTTTTCCGTGGATTGGACTTGGCCCGTTGGTTATTATTCAGCAAACCATGAACTCTGAAGTGTACCTCGACGTTCTGCATAATTATGCCCTGCAAACAATGTAGCATTATTATGAACGTGATCGTTATCTCTTCCAACACGATCGAGCTTTCTGCCTGCTGTATGCGCTGAGGCATCGAATCAAATAATGTCTGAATGGTGTCTTGTGGAATAGCAATCCAGGCTGTATTGACCTGCGTCCAAAGTTCGTCAAGTGTCGCAAGTGGACGGACGTACCGCTACACCTGTCGTTAGATCATGTCTTTGAGATTATCCATGGGTAAAAAACCCGGCAATGTAGCAGGCCATGGCAACAGGGGAACGTTATCTCTAAAGAAAATAGGTATTGTCACTATAACAGGCAGTGTGGTATTCGTCCTTCTTAAAGATCACCCCGCGGACGTCCTGTGGGTACAGAAGAGCGACCAGCCTTAGAAAGTTATTGAGGCAATGGATGCAGTGGTGCAAATCACCTCTCGTTGGAGTCTCGTTATGGTACTATTGGCTCTCACGAAAGGTGATCTGCTTACGTACCCGACAACACCCCACGTCATAATTCATCGTGTTGGATAGGGAAGCGGGTGGCCTAGTGGGCAACGTTCGTGACTGCCACGGAAAGGACCTGAGGTTCGATCCCAGGCAGGTACGAATGCTCGATCCACTAAATATCCGCCGTGCGTCGGATGGGCACGTTAAGCCGTCGGACCCCGGGTACTGGCCCCCGGTAATAAATAAGGGCGTTTTCCTCTCCCTTTCTACTTCGCTTCCGTATCACTTTCCTATCGGACACTCTAGCCCAAATCGCCACCCCGGTGGCGCAGTGGTCTAAGCGATGGCCTCTGATCACTTGTCCGTAAGGGGTCCGGGTTCGAATCCCGGTGAGGCATGGATGTTGTGTTTGTCTTACGGCACTGGCTCTCTTCCTTTCCTGGAACCAGTGACCCTAAATTAGGGACGGGCGACTGCTTATAGCCCATTGAGTTGCTCACGGTGGTCGTTATACCTCCAATTAAAAAAAAAACTCTAGCCCAAATCTCCTAGCTTCATATTTCTAAGGGTTGTTTAAGACCTGGTGTCAGACACTCCCTTCCCTAAAATTCTCTACATATGATCATCTTGATCCTAGTATTGGTGCGGCAAGGCTGTGGCGAATACGCTCTCCCCGACATCTCCCCTTGTTGTCGACGGACACAGATGTGGCCATTGTTTTTACCTAACCAGAAGCATGTTTTGTCCGAAAGCACGACATTGCGTCACTCATCACGCCACTCCCTTCGTTCGATGCACCATTGCAACCTAAGCATCCGTTGCTGCGGTGTGAAAGGTAGACTTATAAGGGGCCGACGAACATGACGTCCGAAGTGTGATAACCGGCAACGCACTGCTACAGATGGCATGGGAGAATGAGCCACAGTTTTTCACTGCTGCTCCAACGCCGTTGATGATGCAGAAATGTCGCTCAATGACATCCTTATGAAACGACGGTTGTTACTCGGTGTTGTCCGTGTAAGACGTCCAGAACCTTTTCTTCGTGTCCTAGGCTATCCTTCGGACTATTCCCTGCATTTTACTGTGCAGAAAACCGCAAGATTTAATTTCAGCAATGATTGAAAGCTTTAAAGGTTAAATGAATTAATTAAAATTTAGTGAATTTGCATTTCAGAAATAAAAAGCAGAAGTGCTCTGAGGTGCACACTCTCATGAGTCTTTGTAGGTTTCCACCAAATTCCAAATCTCTATGTTCAGTAGTTTCTCGTGTAGCCGACTGACAGACAAACAGACACGGTAACTTTATCATTATGGGAGGTGGACTTCCAAAGTTCATTCAAGTTAAAGTCTGAGAATGTTTAATATTTGTAGTGATTAAGCTGCAAAAGTGGAACGATGACACCAAATTTTAGAATGTGTTGAACATGGCATTCTTGAAAAATGTCTTTTGTTTTAATGCTGTGCATTTCCCCCTAGAGTAGTAAAGAAGATCCCATACAAAACAAATCGGATGTAACGGAAATTGGTAACGCTGCATCATTGTCAAGAGCATGGTTAAAATCTGGTTTTTGAAAGCTGTCCCATGAAGTGAGGCAACAACAGTTGATTTCATTGTTACTGAACAACATACACTGGTGTGCAAAAATTAAAGACGAAAAGGAGAAATTAGCATAACAGCGGAACGAGCAGGCAGAACGGACCGAAAGTCCACTCAGGAGATAGACTAGGGTCCGGTATGGTAGGGCATGTGCATATATGCAGCATGACGTAGTGGGAGGGGGGTGAGTGCGGAAAGGTATAAAACACACGGGCGTGTATGCTCAGCAATTCAGTGAAAGCTATTGCACAGTGTACATCGGTTTGAACGACGTCGAGTTGCTGCCACCGTGCGATATGGCCAACAGGCAATCCAGTAGATGACATCTGGATGACTTTACCCGAGGTCGCGTCATTGGGAAGTTCGAAGAAGGTCGAAGTGTGACTAGTGTGGCCGAGGAGTTCGGGATTGCTCACAGCATCGTTTCACGAGCTTGCAGAGCATTTCAAACTACAGGAACAGCTGTTCGACAGTTTAGCAGTGGTCGTCCACGAGCAACCACGGTGGCGGACGACCAGTATATTGTCCTACAGGTGAGAAGAGACAGACGGTAGACAGCGAGAGAAATCGCAAGGCGCATGCAACAGACAACTGGACGTCAGTTATCGCGTTTTACCGTGGCTAGAAGGCTGCACAAAGGTGGTATATTTGCACGAAGACCAGTACGGTGTGTGCCATTAACGCCTGCTCATCGGAAACGGCAGTTTCTGTGGTGACAGGAGCACAAGAACTTAACACATCAGCAATGTGGTCGAGTTCTCTTTAAGGATGAGAGCCGATTTAGTCTGACGAGCGATTCTGGGCGTATACACATCTGTAGAGAGCAGGGAACACGCAATCATACCTCCAACATCATCAAAAGGGACCGGTTTGGAAGTGGCGGAGTTCTCGTTTGGGGCGGTATCATGCTTGGTAGCCGTACTGACATCCCTATCTTCCAAGGAGGTTCAATCACTGGTGTCCGCTATTGTACTGAGGTTCTCCTGTCTCACGTGCGTCTGTTTTGAGGTGCTGTGGGTCCTGAGTTCCTCTTCATGGGCGACAACGCTACACTTCATCGTACAGTGGCTGTCGCAGAGCTGTTGGACAGTAAAAATATTCAACGCATGGATTGGCCCGCAAGGTCCCAGGACCTACATTCAATCGAGCACGTGTGGGACCTTCTCGAAAGATGCTTGGCAGCACGTCACCAGCCGCCAGCAACGATTCCGCAGCTGTGATTGCCGTTACAAGAGGAATGGGCCGCGATGCCTCAACAGCTCCGTCACAACCTCGTACTCAGCATAGACAGACGTTGTAAATCTTGCAACGCAATGAGGGGTGATCATATCCCCTTCTAAACACTGGATCTTTCTTGGCAGCCGCCTGTCACATGGACATTTCTGTTTTCTGTCAAGTTGTGCTCGAAACTACCTTTTCAATAAAGTGCTTTTGTATTCTTTGGATTCCTTGTTTGGACGATTTTGCTCACTTGTCCCATATTCTTACATCTTGGGGATCTCATAATATGATTTGAGTCGATCTGGAGCCCTTCTGCACGACGTTACATTCCAAAAACCGTCTGGTCCTTATTTTTTGCACGCCAGTGTATTTAACTAACCTTTCGCCTAACAATATGTATCACGATTTTCATATATGTAGCAATATGTCATTGCAATCTACGTAAGTCGCCAGAACCTGATGCTAAATGCGATAAAAGCTATTACAAAAATTTATTTGGATGCCATGCAAATGCTGCGTCGTTGCGAAATTTGATTTCCTTTCGACCCACAGCCCAACACCACCACTAAGGGGAGTTACCTGCTATTAACGAGAGCTTTGAAATAGCTAGTAACATAATAGGGGTTAACGTGATGAAACCCTAGACCAAAAGTTATATAACACACAACACACTTACGACTCAGCTTTTGTTTCTAACCTAAGGTCAGATTTTAGCTTGCGCATGCGTAGATGGCTTTCGTAGCTACATCACATTTCATCGGTGTCCCTGTCGTTTCTTACCTTCTTCTAAATCTGAATAATATATCATATTAAAATTTAATACTGTTTTTAAAAACTGAACAGTAGATATACTTACTATCGCCGCCGCCGTAATTCAGTAAATATTTATTTTTGTGACTCCCATATAGTCTTTCATTGGTTTTACGGTAACAACATTCATTAATCCAACTACCTAAGTACCGCTCATTGTCAGGAATTAGAAAACTTTTGTTTGTTGTTATGATTTAATGCCACTTAATACCCGACTGAGTCTCGGTGTGGTTGTGAGTGACGCCAATAAATGCGATGTGTTGTCCGTAAATAAATGCATACTCTCGAATCCATGGTTTTATTTCACTCCCACAAAGATCTTGGCATGCGAGAGATGCATAGCATAAATTATCTATAAAGAGCACTAAGGTACCCTTTCGATTTTCAAATAAATGCATTGTTTTTAATTTAGAAATATACCACAAGTATTATTTTAAAATTGAGAGCGAATATTTCTCCGTTTATTGGAAAATTTTTGCGTGACCAGTGGAAAAGTGCAAATAAAGTCTTAATCAGGATGTATAACTGCCGTTCCACAAAAACTGAGAGTAAAATCACACAACATGAAGAAATATAGGTACAGCAAAATATACACTGTAGTGCCAGAAAAACTGGTACACCAGTCTAATACTTGGTAGGTCTCCCACGGGAGCACAGGACTACAGAAATGCGACGGGGCATGAACTCCATTAGATTCTGGGAATATGCTGTAGGCAAGGCACACCATACTTCCTGCAGAGCGTTCCACAATTCGGGTGTATTCCGAGGTCTCGGATTCCTGTGTTCCATAGCGCGTAGCATGGCATCCCAAATGTGTTCCATCACGTTCAGATCTGGGGACTTGGGTGGGAATGGCAAAACCCCAAACTCAGATGAATGCTCCTCGAACCATAATGGGGCGTCCCGATACTCGTGTGGAAGTGCATTGTCCTGTTCGAACAGGCCCAACCCAGCAGCATAAATGCAGGACATGAACGGGTGTACTTCGTCAGAAAAAATGCGCACATAGCATTGGCTGGTCACATGTTTGTAGACGTACCAGGGGTCCCAGTGAAGTCCAGCTAAACACACCCCGTACGATTACGGACCCCCACCAGCCGACACAGTTCTCTGTTGACAGGCGGGATCCATGGCTTCATGGGGTTTGCGCCACACACGAATCCTTCCATCTGCCCGATACAGTTAGAAACGCGACTCGTCAGACTAGGATACTTGTTTCCAGTCATCAAGCGTCCAGTGGCGGTGTTTCCGTGCCCAAGCGAGGCGCATAGTTCTGTGTCGTGCACCCATCAAGTGTACTTGAGTTGGGCGTCGGCTCCCAAAGCCCATATCGTGCAGGGTTACGTTGCACAGTCTGGACGCTGATGCTTGTTGAGGCTTCATCATTGAATTCCGATGATACCTGCGAGATTGTTGCACGAATATCGCGTGAAAAAAATCTTGACAGCCGACGATGGTCACGTTCACCCAATGTCTTTTTAGGGCCACACTGGTATCGTAGGTTTTAGATTTTGCCGGAATTCTTGTAGTCGCGGTACACCCTTGCAATGGTCGTCCGTGAAAATCCGAACTTCGTTTCTACCTCTGAAATACTATGGGCCAGCTCACGAGTGCCAACTATGACACCGCTTTGAAAATCGCTTAAATCGTTATTACTTGTCATTCTCATGCCAAACACAGCTCTGACAGCTGGCAAGGATGTCTATCGCTCTATATACGCACTGGCTGAAGCAAACCTAGTACGCGCATAGGTGATGTTGCTATGTATTTTGCATAAGCTCGTCTGTACCAGCTTTTCTGGCCCTTCAGTGTATGTTATTCTTTCTGAAACTATTTATCCTCGGATTATATGCAATGGTCCCATCATTCAGTCCACTTTTTAATGCATCCGGCGAAGGCGTTTTGTGAATATTGCTTTAGCGACCCTTGTACAGCTTGAAGAACATCAACATCTGTGTTGAATGTTGAGCTACGGAACTTCATTATTGGAAACAACCAGAAATCGCACGATACGAGGTCAGGACTGTAGACATGCTGTGGTATGGTTTCAATACTGCATTTCGTAAGAAACTGTTGAACACAAGCAACCACATGTGGGCGGGCGTTATCACAGTATAGGGTCCACTTGCCTACCACTTCCGGTCACTTAATCGATATATGTTGTCGCAGACGCTTCACGACTGAGATATAATTCTCAGCATTGACAGTAATTTATGGATAAACGGCATGATGGTATACTACACCTTTATGATCAAAGAAAATTATCATCACCTTCGCAGCTAATTTGGTTTGGTGGACTTGTTTCGGAGGAGGCGAGCCTGTGTGTTTCCCGGCATTCGTTGCACGCTTCGTGAAAGGGTCGAAATAGTGGACCCATGTTTCATCGGCAATCATTACTATTAATAAAAAATACATCGCTCTTTCCACGTTCCAGAAACACATAGCAACCGAAATATTCCCCGGCGGTGACCCAATAACAATTTTTCGGTTGCTATGTGTTTCTGGAACGTGGAAAGAGCGATGTATTTGTTTATTTACTGACGCCACGTATTTGGAGGATTTTCACTTCAGTCATTACTGTGTTTAGAAAGTTTGGATCCTTTCCGATCATTTGATTCCAGTCATTACACACCTAAACTCTGGCTAACAATCGTACTCTAGTCAGATGATGAGGTACTCATCTGGAACCCACATACACGATGCTGCAGTAAATTTTCGCCTAGAATGCGGAGTGCCGACGTTTTTGAAATATTAGTTAACGCGGCTATGTCTTCACACATCATTTGTCGATCTTCCTGCAGGATTGCCCAAACATTTTTATCAATACGCTCCGTAACAACGCTTTCAGGTCGAAATCCTGGTGCCAGATAAAAATCGATGACTCACCCAAACATTTGTTTTTGTAAGGTTTTTTCATTAAACCAACTGTTTCTGGAGCCGTTTTACCCAACGATAGCAAAATTTCTTCGCACAACGCCTTTCACTTCGTAACTCTGAATCACTCACTTTCATAGCTGTATGGCGAAATGCAGACGTACGTTAACCCTTTAACGACCATAGCGGCCTGAACGCCCGTTCATACAAACGACAATAGCCGCCTGAAACGGCTGCCTAGGGTGACTCAGATTTCCTACTCTTACTCGATCTTCAAATTTCCTCGACCAATGAGGAGGAGTCACCCTCGGTCACTGTTGGTATTATTAAACAAAGAAGGGAAATAACAGACAGTTTCGGACATTGTGTTATTTAGAATGATACAAGATATTAGGGTTATGGTCGTTAAAGGGTTAAACCACTGCGTAATAACGTAACCAGAATGGTATGCCAAGGCTAATAACTGTTGCCATAAATACTTTCTTAATTCAGTTAGTCATCTGCGTGGTTATTTCCCCCTTCGTACTGTTCCCAACTGAAATCAATTACTCAAAATTTTTATGTAACGTATTATGTAAATATAACATTACAAACTTTGCAAATGTAAGTCCTAGAAGTTCGAACGCCACTATTATTAATGCGTCTGTTGTAACGGAAAACAGAATCTCAAATATATATTGATTTATCTGAATAATGTTAAAATATGCTTAATTTTTAGATTCAATCTTTAAAAAGATTACTACAGTCCACTAAATTACAGTTTGTCTCTAAACAATCCGTGATGGGTTTTTTTTTGTATTTTTTTTTTTTTTTTTTTTTTTTTTGGAAATTTAACGACCACCGTGAGCAACTCAATGGGCTGTAAGCAGTCGCTCGTCCCTAATTTAGGGCCACTGGCTCCAGGGAAGGGAGAGATCCAGTGCCGTAAGACAAACACAACATCCGTGCCTCACCGGGATTCGACCACGGAGCCATCTCGGACGAATGATCAGAAGCCATCGCTTAGACCACTGCGCCACAGGGGCGGATGTTCATGCTAGAATATTTATCCGAAATGTTTAGTTGTACCGAACATTTCGTTATTAATTCCAGGAGAAACTTAGGTGAAGTTTCTTAAGTGTAGTTTGTACTTATTTTTTAACTACAGTAAAAGAAACATCACTCTGTTTCTGTAATATTTTCATTTGTTAAATCTCTAGAAATTCCAACGCTATTGTGAACCTCTCTGTACTTTTGAAAAAAATGTTTTTTTTTCGAATCTGCTTGAAAGACTTCGGAAATCAAATTCCTTCAATTCATCGTCTCCTTGTTCGCCAGAGGAAAACGTATTATATCTGTTTCTTCTTTGTTCAATGGCCGATAGAAAACCGTTCTTCAAGCAGTTTTCAACAGTTTCTGAAATTTCTGTTCTCTATTATTATACTTTTATCTACCAATTTATTTCTTTTGTACGTTAACATCTTTTATGAATTGGCTTGCACTAGAATTTTTTAAAATTTTCTAAGGTCTCTTGATCTACGAACTGCAACTTGCACATTGCGTGTCCTGGGAGGAATTTTACAGGTTTCACTTCCGATGTACGTTCACATTCACTCCAATTATCGATAAAGAGAGTAACTTCCCGCTTTCTCAAAATTACTTTACGATCAAACCTTTTAACTGGTTCTCAAAAAATTTGGTCGTCACCATCTTTTCCTTCAGTTTATAGCCAAGCACGATTGTATTCACAGCAACAAACGGCTTCTTTTCCGACATCAATAGAGTATGTTTCTGCGGAACGCTCATCCTGGAACCTAAAACTGCTAAGGGGAGATTCCTATTTTTATTCTCTCTGTATGGGGGTTTAACCAAAGACGTTTAGAAGACAACCATGACATTACAGAGATGAGTTTCCTCTTTCATTGACGTTAAGCAGAAACTAATGCTTCCGATTGGCTTCCACGGCTATCATGGGTGACGTCAAGCACGGCACTGACGTATCAGGGAGTGTAACTTGAGAGTGACGTACATTTCCGCCCTCTAGCGGTGAAGAGTTTTACATAGGAGAAAATCCAGAGCAGGAATTATCGTTCTTACATTATAGCTCCCAAACGTAAAAATAATTTTTCAAATCGGTCTAATAGTTGCGGACATACGGTATATGTCCACAAGCAGACAGACGAACAAAGTGACGCTATGAGCATGTACTTTTTTCACAAAAGACATCATAAAAATATGTTTTTTTTTCTTCTGGTTGGATTAAATTTTGTTTATTTCCTGTTTCTTTCGAAATCTATTACACATACACAGAAAATATTCCACAATCCCTAATTTGAAGATATTTTCGACTTTTACCTTGAAGATTTGTCCTTTCTGTGGCTGTTTTTTTAAACGGGTAGTATTTTCAATTTATTATGTCCTCCATTTTCAATTTCTCTCTCTCTCTCTCTCTCTTTCTCTCTCTCACTCAGCTGGTTTCCTCAAATACTGCTAGTCTTGTTGAAAATTTCGTTTCTTACGCATCATCTGACCTTTTTCAGTTGCGGATGCATTATATAAAGTTATGTGAATAATTTTTAAGGTTTAATTCTAGTTCTTTGGAACATACTGGCTCACAGTATTTTACATTACAAATACAAGGAGCTTTGACTCACATCTATTTACTACTTTACTGGTGAACTTAAACTTTCATAGTTAAAATAATACCATAAGTAGTTAGGTATAGTTTTCGTATTAGCATGTAGTAGCTAGTAATTAAAAGTCATATCTCACTAATGCTTTTGTTTACCCGTAGTATGGATATTTCCACTATCCTCATTAAAATCATTTTGGACGTTTCCGAGAAAAGTATATTTTGGAGAGTAACCAATTATACAGGATGTTCGGAAAGTAACTGTGCACCTAGCCTACCGTTTTGTTTTTGCAGTTATCAAGTGCAATATGTGCCACCGGAACGTAATAAAGTGAATTCTCCCAGTCGCAGCCGATCGTGGGAACCCATGGGGCTCACTACACATGCGCAGCAAGCTGCTCGTAGCGTAGGTTGCCGCATTGCGGCAGTTGAGTTCCAGAGGTCAACAGAGACGAGTCGTTGTTACTGTAAGTATCGAAGTTATTGTGTGTGCTGCTGTTGTTCAGTTTTTCGCACTACGGTTCTTTCAATTGCGGAACGTGCGTTTCTGGTTGAATACGTCTTTCGAGAAGGCAATAAATACACCGATTTAGTGCGGCAGCAATTTGCTGCCAAATTCCCAGACACACCTGTACCTCATCGTAATGCAGTTCGTCGACTTACTGAGAAATGATGGACATCTCCGACTCCCTGCTGCGGAGTCCATCAAAATCATTGCGCAAGTTGGCGCAAGAGGAAAATATCGGCCTTGCGACAGCGCATAAAGCGGTGAGAGAATCATTGCACCTCTACCCATACAAGGAAACAGCGGTACAACAATTGCAACCGGCGGATCACGTAAAACGACTCCGGTACTGTGAATGGTTTAACAATTTTATTCAAACGAAAACTGTTGCTGTTCTTGATGTCACCTTCTTTACAGATGAGGCGTGGTTCCACCTCTCTGGGTATGTTAACGCACAAAACACACGATTGTGGTCCACAGAGACTCCTCATGCTGTCGGAACGATTCTTGCATGACCAGAAAATCGGAGGGTGGGTTGCGCTATCCCGACGGCGCATTGTCGGGCCGTTATTCTTTCAGGACACCGTGAATAGTGCACGTTACTGTTCCATACTCCACGACTTCATCGGCCGCCTTGAAGAAGACGAACTCACCTACAGCTGGTTTCAACGAGATGGCGCTACTGCGCACACAGCTCACACCTCTATGAGACTTCTGAATGAGGTTTTCGGCGAACGTGTCATCTCAAAAAACCTATGGCCCCCTCGCTCCCCGGACCTTACTCCACCAGATTTTTTTCTGTGGGGCGCAGCAAAATCTGCTGTGTATCGTGATCGCCCACGCACGCTTGATCAATTACAAACTGCAATAACTACGTTCATCAGAAACATCTCACAAGCAGAGCTGCTGCAAGTGTTTTGCAAATAAACTGAAACGGGTTCAGCGCTGTATCGACGCTCGTGGAAATCGCTTCGAACATTTTTTCTAAGTTCATAGCTTAGGTGCACATTGACTTTCCGAACACCCTGTATTACCTGCAGAACAAGGTATGAACATTGTGAATATTTGTTTTGTCATAAATGAACAGCAAAGGGAGGAAAACATAATCAAAGAAAAAAGACTACATTTTAATTACCGCTGCAAAAACGACGCGTGAAAAAAGTGATTTCGGAAAAGAAGACCAAGATAATGAATCCAATTAAAAGTCAGGAAACTATTCTAGAGAGGAGACAGCAAATAAGATTAGAGATTATATTTACAATCTTCTTATCCAGAGAAGAGATCCCATTGTTTACATGAGCAAATCTTTTAGAGAAAATGTTCCAAATCTTTGAAAATAATTAACTTGCCAGTATGTTGGAACTGATGCCAAATTTCCATTCCTCCTGCGGGAGTTGTTTTTTGACGAACACATTTCTTTGGAAATGTGCAATGGTTTCTGAATGTTCTGCTTATTTTGGGTAAAAACTCAAAAAAGTCGTTTCACGATTAAGATTTACTGAAAACAAACTTTTTTTTTCTTTGCTTCCCGTAGAAAACACTTTGTTTTGCAACTCTTTGGTTAAAATTGAGATTTTCAGAAAAAAAAAAAAAAAAAAAGACAATCTTCGAAGTGAGAAATTTCTTCCTTCTCGTTCTGATTATAATGTACCAAACATTCTAATGCATGTGCCAGGAACGATTGTAATGAGAATGTTTCTGGTATTGGTAATCACACACACGTCAGTAGTAAATAAATAAAATGTAATGTTTTTGTTTCTTTTGTATTTAAAATGTATCTGATTTTGAAGTATGGTGAAGAAATTGTGATTTTCCAGCCCATCCAAAATCAATCAATCGCAGGAAATAACTTACTCTCGTATATAATGCATTGCGGCAAATAGCAAACCACAGCTGCATGGAAGTATTGAAAATGTATAAATCTCAGAAGAATATACGAAAAGTTATAAGGAGAGACTGTTCCATGCGTGAGCGTATGTGAAATTCCCTTTTCACAGACAACCAGTTAAAATAGTTGCATCAGTAATTTTATTACTTGAATTCAATTAAAAAGATATTTACATTCCCGGCAACACACGAGCGGATATCCAACACATTTCTGGGGAGTTTGTAAAATAGCGGCGAACAAAACGCTCTATTCGGAAGACATTCATAAACTTATGATCATGTCAAAACGCTTTTTCCGATGCTCATTCAATATACACACTATCGCGAATTAGTTTTGCCAGGGCAACTTAGTTAAACTATCATCCACTTAGCAAAATAAAAACCATGCAATTTTTTTCAGAATATTTTTATTGCTTAGGTATTTCCAGCTAAACGTTTTACAATATTTAGAAGACATTCACACAAGCGCGCATTACAAATTATTTTATAACGATGTAATACTGACTTTCTTGAAAAATAAATTATGAAGGAAATTCAACATCATCAGCTTTCTTTTACTTAAGAAAGCAACAGAGAACTGCAAGCTTTTCTGTGCATTTGGATTTTATCATACCATTATGAATAACACATTCGAAGCTTACGTGAAGCCATCATTCGTGTTCTTCAAGTTGTGGCCTCTTCAACTCCAAATACACTGCTGGCCACACAAAATGCAACACCAAGAAGGACACGAGATAACAAAGCCAGATTTACTGGACACATAACAACAGATACAAAGATGAAATGATTGAGCTTACAGGCCCGTGCGACATGCGGAAAACGCAGACATAAAAAGTTCGTGTGGCCCCCATGGCTGGCAATAACGGCCGCTACACGTCGCGGCATCGAACGAAAGAGGCTTTGGATGTGGGGTTGGAGTATGTTAGTCTAGGCTGTTTCCACACGTTGCCACAGTTCATCAGACGTAGCCGCGGGTGGTGTTTGCCGGGCTACTCGGTTGCAGATCAGCGACCAGACATGTTCAATGGACGACATATCGGGAGAACAGGCGGGACACAGCAGCAGTGACACCTGGTGGGCAGTTAATAATTGTTGCACGATACGTGCCACGTGCTGGCGCCCATTGTCCTGATAAAACGTGGCCGCTGGCAGGTCCTGCCGATAAGGGAGGTCTACAGGCTCCAAAACGTCTGAGATGGTGCTGTGGTTGTTGAGTGTACCGGCAATGCGTACCAGAAGGGGTGCGGGTGTCATATCCAATTGCGCCCTAAATCATAACGCCAGGCGACGGACCGATATGGCGATCCATAATGCAGGCGTCATACAGTATTTCGTCGCGGTGCCGCCACACGCGGATCCGGCCATCGTGGCGTTACAGGCAGAAACGGGATTCGTCGGAGAAGACAATGTCGTGCCTTTCCGTAGTCCAGGTGCGGCGTTCAACGGCCCACTGCCGCCGAACTCGCCGGTTGTGCAACGTCAATGGTAATCGGAGCAATGGGCGCCGTACGACATGTCCCCGCTCCAGCAGACGACGTCGAACGGTACGTGCTAACACAGGTTGTTGCGCAACACACCCTAATTCCTGCGCTAACGTTCGTGATGTGGCTGTGCGAGTTGTCAATGCCCGCCGCACAACATGCCGGTCCTCTCGTTCGGTGGTGTGCCGCGGCTGCGACAATCACTCACGTTGGTCCGTCCGTCCCTCCAGCACCCACCGAATCCATACTAGCCTCACTGTGGATGGATGTCGTCCCACACTGGCGCTGATGTCTCGGTACGATGAACCTCTGTCGCGATAAGCCACTATTCGTCCTCTGTCGAACTCCGAAGCGTGCTGGAATGACTGCCGTATTATGCGACGAGTCATCAGGAAGCTTCTCTCGCCTAGGTCCGGCAGTACAACACACTTCCACTACTTACACCCCGCCTTCTGTGCACCCTTACTTTAGCGATTCTGGGTGGCGTGCCGGGCGCACGTGATTTGTATATGCTCTGCAATGCTAATCGTTTGCATGTCCTCTCGCGCATGCTGCGAATTTCAGGCCAATCGGATGCTTCCTTCTTGGTGTTGCATTTTGGGTGGCCAGCAGTGTAGACAAGACAATCGATTATTACGCAAAGCCTTGTGACGTATATTCTAATTTAACTTTCATTTTCAGTTTCTCGTCCTTTGTAAATTTGAGTTTGTCCTTTTTTATACATTCCAAACTTAACGTTATGTCTTTTCCCTCAAACGAGAATAATGTTGGCAACATACGAGGTCGGAACAAGAGTGACGTATATGTGGCCGGATAAGAACGATAGATAAAAAGGGAATGCAACGATTGTTTTGAGAGAGATAATGGATGGTGAACGTTAATGCTTTTTTTTTTGGATACAAGACTGCTTAAATTGCCGTTTAAGTATTTGTGAAGATTATGTGTTCCACTTTAATAACAGCGTTGGGTTCTCGTGCATATCAGTTCTAGTTCCAGTGTTGTGTAGTTAATTGATTGTGTGTATAATCAAAGTGTTCGGGATCTCATCTTGTTGAAGTACAAATAATCAAGTGCCTATTGACGGCAATAAAGAATTCGCTGTAAGTAAACTTCCTGACTTTATTTGAGTGACTCGTATTTCACTATACGTGAAGTTTGGATTTATGTAGTGTTTTAATAAGTCAGCTACACACAAACGCTACACCCTTCGCTTATTTACATTACTTTTTAATATTTTCTATTCCTATTAGATAAGGCAATCGAAGCTTATTTGAAACACTCTTGCATTTGCTCCCCTTTTTTTTGCCTCTTCGATGCCAACTGGATTTTAACTGGATCAAGGCTCTAAATGAAATGCCATCAGTTCTTCCACATTTGCAAGGCTGATGCCACAATATAATTCATTCTTGAGCTGAAAATAATTTTTATTTCAGTTACACATAAATATTCTGTGCAGTAGGCTCACCGGACAAAACATTTTTTTGCCTCTCTAGATTTTCACTTTATATTGTGTAACATATTCCTTCTCTTGAATTAAAGCAGCAGTCCTCTGATGTGTGGACGTTACAACTCATACCAGTTGTAACCAATACCTTCAGTAATATCGCTGGCAGCTCGGCTAGATTATATGGAAGTCTGTGTTTGTGTGTTTCACCTTCTGTTCCTTATGGTCGTAAAGGTTTTCAAAGGGATTCAAATCCAGTGATTTTGCTGAACATCCCACACGTCTCAATGTTATCTCATACTTCTAGTACCAGCTATAACAGTTTGAGCATTGTGCATCTTGCAGTTCTCGTCCTGTAGCACAAGGACGTCTAATCTGTGTTTTGCCGTCAAATGGTGAACAAAAGACAGCCCTTCATAATCCAAAATGTGTATATAGTCTAACTTATTTAAACGGCTCGAAACCCTAATTAATAAGCCGAATTCATGGCAAGTAAAATATCTTCAGAACATCAAAACCTATTTCCAGCTTGAATAGCATCTGGGACGCATTATGGGTGAACGGTTTCGTAATTTCTGCAATACACTTGTCTTGCATCGTTGAAATATATACAGAAAAACGACTCCTCTAACCACAGAACAATTTGTGATTAATTTAGTGCCCAACTGTCTACAGTGTCTAGCCGTTGCAAACTGAGTGCTTTTTGTGCAACTGTTAGCGAGTGTCTTTCCAAACGTTCTCGGTCATTATGGGCGATACTCGTCGACAGTTCCTGTCTAGGAGCATTGACTGTCGATAGCATTGACGTCTAAAAGTAAAACTGGGTGTACTTCATTGTTCATACACTTGTTGGACTGTACCTTTCGAAACACCAGAAAATTCGACTACTTTCTTTAGATCATATGCTTCGGCCTTACCAAATAAACAAAATCCTTTTCCGACTCCGTCATGCCTTTCTTTCTACCCATGATTCAAGGAGGAACAGAAAGTAACCAGCACTCCAACGACAACTTGCATAGCAAATACAAGCTCATGTATTAATATCCAGTGCTAGTTAGTGCAAGCGCAACATCTACAGGTGTATCGATAGTCAATGTCTGGGAGCATTGACTATCGATAGCGTAGTGACGTCTAAAAGTAAAACTGGATGTACTTCATTGTTTATACACTCGTTGGACTGTACCTTTCGAAATACCAGAAAATTCTACTACTTTCTTTTGATCATATCCTTCGGCCTTACCAAATAAGCAAAATCCTTTTCCACTCTGTGACGTACCTGCCAGCAGGACGCACACGACATAAAGGCAGATAGCAATCAGAACAAACGTCCGTGTAGCTCAATTGGTAGAGTGACTTATTCCGGAATGAGGGGACCCGGGTTCGAGCCCCGGCGTGGACAAATATGACGGAGAAATTTACTTCGTTATAATGGCGCCCGAACTTTCCGGATGACCCGGCCGTTCAAAATCTCGCATTGGTGTGATGTTCTTTCCACACCGCGAGACAGAAAAAATCAGATAATCCCTTCCCCAGCGCTTCGAAAAATAAAAATGTGTGATGTTGCATTCCACACACTAGATTGACTGGGAGTTCTCGAGTGCACGTTCTACAGCGGATGGCTGCCTGCAACGATTCATGGTCACGGCTGACCCGTGGGCCATGCCCCCGGCCCTCTTTCGGACGGGGGAAGATGTGACGTACCTGCCAGCAGGACGCACACGACATAAAGGGAGATAGCAGTCAGAACAGACGTCCGCGTAGCTCAATTGGTAGAGTGACTTATTCCGGAATGAAGGGATCCGGGTTCGAATCCTGGCGTGGACAGAAATGACGGAGAAATTTACTTCGTTATAACTCCGTCATGCGTTTCTTCCTACCCATGATTCAAGGAGGAACAGAGAGTTACCAGCACAATGACGACATGCATAGCAAATACAAGCTCATGTATTAATATACAGTGCTAGTTACTGCAAGCGCAACATCTACAAGTGTATCAGGCTAACGCTACCCTATGATATTTAGCAGTGACTAGTTCTAGTATCATTGAGGCGCGCACACACACACACGTGCGCGCGCCTCCTAGTGTTATGTCAAGGGTTTTTTGAATGATTCTGTCATGCGAGCTAATGGAGAAAGAGTTATAAGTGCTGCTTAATGTTTTTTTTTTTTGTCAAGCCACATTTTTCTGATGATATTGTATAATTTCCAAAGATTTATCGCACACGTTTTCAGTTTTCTCTCTTACGATGATTCGACATGATTGTTTGTCATCTGGTAAACGGAAGTTAGAATTTGGTACACTAAACGGGAATTAGGTTGCAAAAGTACACATGCACAAAAATGCGACTTGTACTAAAGTAAACGACTGTACATAATTTATTTTTCCTTATTATGATATTAAATACCTACCACGTACATTTTGTATCATGCATTTTACTTTCAACATATTATGTAGAATTACATTCATTCCGTTAACTAGACCTGCTGTTCAAAACTTTCAGGAAGGACAAAGTCTAACTATTACAGAGCATCATAATGCTAAAAGATCTTGCTAAACTGTGCACATAGGTTCGGTGTGCCTTACTTCGCAGTGCTTTTTAAACAGGGATCTATGTTCACGCCGCGGCTTGTTAATGGAAATAAATGTCTTGCGTAACTTTATGTTGCTCAAGTGAGAACAAAGATTGGACAACCAATTCTAATGGAGTTATGCCGTACTAGTAGTGTTTCTCAGCTAGAAACTACAGGTATAGCACTCATTTCGGAAATGCACAATATCAGATTTGGTTCAAATTCTAATTAAGTCCATGTAATTGCTTAGTGAAACGATTTAAATGCTTCTAATTTTTAATCTCCATTTTACAAAAATTCAAACTCAAATGTTGCCAATTTTTAATCATTTTTCATTGGCATTACATAATTAAAAAAAATAGTACGAAATGGAATACAGATGTAATTACATACAATCAAGAGCTTAAACCTGTTATCTTCTATGGCTAGCTTCGTTTGCGCGAATTTAGGTATTTAAAGCTTGCAAAATTTCTAAAAAACAATCCTTGCGCACACGAAGAGTGGAGTGTATGAGAGAGAGAGAGAGGGAGAGAGGGAGAGATATTATGGAACAGCGGTCTCATATTTTTAAGCAAATTCTTCTAATTACCGTATTGTTAGCCATAATTTGTAGATTAACGGTGCAAAAATTATACATTTATATTCTATTTATTACACTCTAATGCGGATGATACGCCGCTCAAAAAGTAATGTTTTTGCTGCATTTCGGTTTAAAAAATCCCCGTCGTAATCACCTGGAAAGGTACATTTAAAAAATTTCTGGAAATGCGTTAATTGCAAGATAAGGTTAGGCAAGACGAAGGAAAAGGTCTGCAAACAGTTGGGAAGAAGTTTTATTTTTTTACGCTTTCCAACCGTAGGTTGAAGAAGCGTATATGCTCCAGCTTTTGCCGTCTGTCCGTCCACCTGTCCGCTCGATAACTCGCGCAAAAATAACTCGATTTCGATTAAATTTTAGTATATAGTAGGGGACCACCTGGGGACGAACCTTATCGAAAATGGGATTAATGGGGTCAAACGTCACGACATAGAATCGTGATCCACTCCATCGACCTTATGCGTTGATACTTACGTAAAAATGCTTCGATTGAGACAAAACTTTATTATGTTGTTCCGAAAGTATACTTTACCGGTTCTAGTGAATATCATCGAAATGGGGTCAAAGGTCAGGTAATAGGAGTGAGATTTATTCTACAGCCATTATCCTCATAACTTGAGTAATGATTTCTGGCGTGGTGGAAAGCGTATCATAATCAATGTATTGCATGATTTTACTAACTTGTTTAATTATAGACTGCCTTTCACTAAGGTTTGTGGGACATAGGAGTTCAGCCATAATAAACTATTTTATACTTTTATTAAGTTACAAGTTCAACACTTTGATCTTCACATCTTTTTTATACAGTATATCTGTTATGATCCTCTTTCAACTATGTATCGCGCTTTGCCTGCGCGAGAACACTGGAATTTCCAGAAAACGAAATTTGGTGACTATCTACAGCTTAGTCTTGGAAAAGGAAAATGTTGCATTTACATTCGTTGCATCTAACCGGAAAATTTGTATTTCTAAAAGCAACCGAAAACAGGATTTCATTTATCACATTGCGCAGCCTCTAAGAATCACATCTTCGTTTTCTCGGAATTATGAAATCCCGTAGCTTTCCAACTGTCGAAATGAGAATGCAAAAATTTCTTATTTGAATGTCATCAGGAGTCAGTATGCTAAACAGTCAGCATTTAGCTGAAAGCTTTTATATCCACACTCCACCCTTTGTTTACTTCTAATAAAAATTATTTCCACTACGATTTCCTGTAGTTGTCAATATCTACAGGGAAACACATTCCTTCAGTAGTTGTTTATGTAGTTGTCGTGCCTAAAGGAAAACACATTCCTTTTGATACGACTTTGTGAAATTTTCTACTGTGGATTTCCTGTAGTTATCTACAGATATCATTCGAATCTGAAAAAAATATCTTCCTTCTCCTGAAACAGCCTTCAGCTTAAATAGGGCACTTATTTACTACGCTAGAAATGTAGAAATTAGGCTAATTTGTTCTTCACCATAGCTGTAAACTACATCTCATGTTTGACATCTGTCGCACGATTAAAGTTGAGAAAAAAATACTCTGTTCTACAAAATTAGTGTGACAAACGTAAAATGATGAATAACACAAAATCCACATTACAGACTTAATTTAATGACCGCTGCAACTAACATACATATATCGCTAACGCAGCAATATTCAACAGAAACGTAATGTCATCACCGCATAGGGAGAAGGCATGCGCATAACAGCATTGCACTAACGAAGATAGAAGACGGAAGACAGAAGTGAAGATGAGCACGATGACTCAGGCCCAGAGTCATCACCTCAACACAGCCCCTAGTCCTCCGGAATTGTAAATACCTTGTAAATAATGTTCCTGTTTATCTCTGTGAGAAGGCTTATGAATTAAAGGATTAATTTCCCATTACACGAGACCCTCAGTGCATGAATGCGTGTGCAATTTTTTCTATTTGGGCCTAGACACAAAATAAAGGACTTTGGTCCCAAATACCATCGCGTTCGTGAATAAATCTCCTTACCAGACGCAAAATTAAGCGCCCCTGCCCATTATCACGTCACTCACACGGGCCATGGATGAGGGGTGGAAAGTGTCGGTTCCGTGGGGGCATCAGACCCTTGCCGGTTCATGGACCGATCCTGTCGCGTAAATTACCGCTGCATCTTGGCAGGATTGTTCGCTAAACGCCGTTACTACCAATCGTAAGAGAGAGTTCAGAATATCTCTGCGGAGTCCGCATTTGAACGGTGCAGGTATAATCATCAGCTAGCATTGCAGTCCAAAAATGATGCAGCAAGCGGGACGGGTTTCGAGGAGCTAATAGGGGGTGTGATTACCCCTAACAACGAGCCCTCGTGCTGTTTATAAACTCTGAACGAGAGTTGTTGATAATAACAGCCACTCCTCCACCAAGGCGCGTCGGAGTCTAGGGCTCTGCGTGGGGAGCTTCCGGATTCCAATTGCTCTTCCCAGGGCCTTCCACAGACATGTTCTATAAAGTTCAGGCCTGGAGATCTCGAATGTAACCGTAACCTGTAAATATCCTCACTCTTCAAGCATTTGTCGACTAACCGAGCTTTATGGGGACAGGTGCTATCGTCCAAACGAAACTCGGGCCAACAGTTTCCCTGAAAAGACGTAGATATGGCTCTTATATGTCGTCCCTCTAGTATGACATTCCTGTAGAACGTCATCTCTGTAGAGTGCAGCACTAAAAGTGAATCTTGGAGACATGTGCAGCGGAGTTCGTCCATCCAACATGATGCTATTCCAAGCCACGAGTCCTCCACCAATGTAGTGGTCAATTTCACGGAAGGAAAGATTTCGACTTCCGCTTTTTTCCAAATGCACCGACGCAAAGAATCCGAGTTTAGGCTGTACCGCAATTCGTCACTGAAGATAGCACATACCCATTCATCAGGAATCAAGTGCTGATGTTGTCAGGCACCGTTCAGACAGACCCTTCTGAGCGATGCGCCGAGGAGTATACACACCATTACTGTTTGCTTCGACATCGCGGTTCCAGGAAAGGAGAGCTACTTCGAAAGTTGTCTGAATGTTGATTGCATATGTTGGCTAACTGTTAATAGGAAAATGCCAGTCATCCTGACTTGTCGTGACTCATAGGAATCATTGCCCCTATCTTCTGGTTATCCTTCCGTTTTCCTCGAACTGTTTCCAGAGATTGGAGACCACTTGCCTCGACACTTTCAGCCATCTTGCAACCTCAGCTTGCCATTGCCCTGCTTCCAATCTTCCGACCTCTCTCCATCGTAAAGAATCTTTTGAGCGACGGTACGCACTCATTCTTTCACTCACAGTCCAATTCAAGATTCAATTGCTGCACAGCACTCCAAACGTTTATCAAGGTCGGGTACCTGCCACATCCATGACGTACGGTCATCATTTGCAAAGGATCTAGAACAATGCTGTTTTGTACGTCCACTTAGCGTTTATCTCTGGCATATGTCTCTGAAAAATTTTTACAACCGCTCTACCCGCTTTGGATATACAGTGAAACCCCGATCTTACGTCCCCGCATTTTACGTTTTTCGGTTTCGAGGGACGTTTTTCTTTAGTCCTGATAATTCTCCTACATTTCCCCCGTGTTTCCAAACACACGATTTCCCGCATCGAACAACGTTTGAAATGTTTGGTGCTAAACTTTATTTTACTCTAATGTCGTATCTTTCTTGCTTTCTATACGTGTAAGGTTGCTTTGAACCGGTTCTTCCCCTCCTGCAGCCTTCGTCAGCACAATCTGACTATTTACCCGGTTGTTTCCCCAGAGTTTGTCGAAAGCACGGGATGACCAGTTGTAAAAGTGCCGCATTACTCAGATTGTACGTGTTCCATTTTAGCAACTCTGCTGAAGCGGCTCGTCTAGTGCAGTAAATCCCGTGTTGAACGGGCCTGCGTCTCGGTTTGGCAAGAGTGGTGTGAGGTTGAGAGCAATTCAGTCAGTTTGTTGTGTGTTTAAATCTTGCTTTTTAAACGTGAGAGTGAATATGGCGTGTAAGAAGAGCAAATGTCCTTCCTTAGCTAAAAAAGCCTCCATTAATATAAAAAGATCGCAAATTTCATGAAACTAAAACTGAATTTGCCAAGTCTCTTGGATTACCAGTTTCAAAACTCAAACCAATTTTGAAACAGAAAGAGTCAATCAAAATTACTTCGGAAAAGTTAGGCCATTGTGCTAATGAGAGAAGGACTTTTAAACGTTCGCCTTACGGTAAACTGGAAATATTTCTAACGAAATGTAATGGTTTGTTTGTCGGAAGAAGATAATGACGACAACAATATAACCGAAATTCCTGAAGCTATTCCATCTTCCAAAGTGGCATTAAATGTGAATAGACGAAGTCATCGTTCCTTCCACGATTTCTTTAATTAACACACAGCAACCTAAAACTTGTTATGCGGGCAACTCTGGGATCGAATCCCAGACCTCTCAATAACTAGTACCTAGCCGAGTGCGTTCGCCTTACGCTCCGCTGGCTAACAATCCACGGCCCTATGTGTATTTATCTGTCGGCATCTGCTTCACAAATCCGTAGAGATGGGCTCACCAAGTGAAAAGTCTCCATCGGGTTGGGCGTAACTGCACAAGCTATTAAATTGTGGCTAATAAATCCAAAGGGGAGACTAATAGTGAAAATCTTCCATATAAGTGGAGACAATGTGAATAGACAAAGTCATCGCTCTTTCCACGTTTTCTTTAATTAACACAAATCAACCGGAATATTATATTTTCACTGGCATTAAATGGATTACAACTTCTGAAAAACTATTATCCTTAATCACAATTCTCAAGAAAAACACTTGCAAAGCCTTCAATTAATTCAGAAAGCTTTACTTGAATTAAACAGTCGAAATATAAGGCAAAGGGAAATAATTTTTTTCGAAACCAAAAAACTTTCCATAATATAGTACACTGAAGTGCCAGAAAAACTGGTACACCAGTCTAATACTTAGTAGGTCCCCCACGGGAGCGCAGGACATCAGAAATACAACGGAGAATGGACTCCACTAGCTTCTGGAAATATGCTGTAGGCAATGAACACCATATGTCATGCAGAGCGTTCCACAATTCGAGTGTATTTCTAGGTCTCGTATTCCTGTGTACGACAGCGCGTTGCTCGGCATCCCAAATGTGTTCCATCACGTTCAGATCTGGTGACTTGGGTGTAAAGGGCAACACCCCAAACTCATATGAATGCTCCTCTAACCATAATGTGGCGTCCCGACACTTGTGTGGTGGTGCATTGTCCTGTTGGATCAGGCTCAACCCATCAGCATGAATGCAGGACATGAACGGGTGTGCTTCGTCAGAAAGAATGCGCACATAGCGTTGGTCGGTCAGACGTTTGTAGACGTACCAGGGGTCCCAGTGAAGTCCAGCTAAACACATGCCATACCATTACGAACCCCCCACCAGCCGGCAAAGTTCCCAGTTAACAGGCAGGATCCATGGCAACATGGGGTTGGCGCCACACACGAATCCTTCCATCTCTGCCCGATACAGTTGGAAACGCGACTCGTCAGATCAGGCTGCTTGTTTCCAGTCATTAAGTGTCCAGTGGCGGTGTTGCCGTGCTCAAGCGAGGCGCATAGCTCTGTGTCGTGTACCCATCAATGGGACTCGAGTTGGGTGTCGGCTCCTAAAGCCCACATCGTACAGGCTACGTTGCACAGTCTGAACGCTGATGCTTGTTGAGGCTCTAGCATTGAATTCCGATGATACCTGCGAGAGTGTTGCACGCTTATCGCATGAAACTATTCTTGACAGCCGACGATGGTCACGTTTACCCAATGTATGTTTAGGGCCACACTGGTATCGTAGGTTGGAGATTTTGCCGGAATTCTTGTAGTCACGGTACACCCTTGCAATGGTCGTCTGTGAAAATCCAAACTTTTCTACCTCCAAAATGCTATGGCCCATCGCACGAGCGTCATCTGTGACACCGCTTTGAAAATCGCTTAAATCGTTATTACTTGTCATTCTCAAGCCGAAAACAGCTCTGACAGCTGGCAAGGATGGCTATCGCTTTATATGTGTACTGGCGGAGCCAACCGAGTACGCGCACAGGTGACGTTGCAATGTATTTTGCATAAGCTCGTTTGTACCAGTTTTTCTGGCACTTCAGTGTAAGTACGGAGGTAGTTATGATGCATTTTTTAGTACTTGCATAAATGTGTAAACAAAACAGACTATGTACTTGTATTAGTATAGCACTGTATTACTAGTGTACATTGATTTCTATTTTTTTATACATTATGTATGCTTGTAAAGTTTACTTTACCTCGACGAGGGTTTTACGTTTACCCACATCGTGAAATCTTTTATGCTGGTCACCTGAAAAGCGTAAAATCGGGTTTTGACTGTATTATCGAATTTGTATATGTCACATTAATTTTGGACACACGTTTATTTGCCTTTTGATTCATGGATTCGCTTCGAGCATGAGAAAATAAATCCCTCACGTTTCAGACAGTGTTTAGGACAGAACAAACCTGCCAAAGAAATCGCTACCCGAGAAAGATATTGATCATTGTTTGGTGATGTTTTTCATTATCATTCCCCAAAACTAAGCAAGCCTATTAGAGCTGAGTTCCGCAGGCGGACTTTCTTTTTCGCTGGCCCAAATGCTAATTCACAAGCAGCCAGCTAAGAGTCCCCAAAATGTTCTGCTCCTATCGAACAAATTCCGCAGGCTACTAGCTGCCAAGGCGATGGCCAAATATTTTTATCCTAAGGCTTAACCGTTAGAATTGCACCTGCTCTGCTCACTCCACATATTCCTAAGAGACCGAAGTTAGTTTCTGTTCCAGGAGAAAGTTCTGCGAGTAAAACTTATTTTTTTTTCCATATTTGCAGAAGAAGGCAAGAAAATGAGTTACTTAATATCATCGGATATTTTGTACATAGCATCGAAAATACTGACATGTATGTATGGTATCTTTTGTCTGTTTGGCGGTTTAATGACCATCGTGAGCAGCGCGATGGGCTATAAGTAGTGGCCAGTCCTTACTTAGGGCCTCTGGCATTTTGTAAATGGAGAGCCCCAGAGTCATAAAACGAACACAACACCCATGTCTCACCGGAATTCGAACGCGAACTAATCTCCGGAGAATGGTATAAGCCAGAGCTTTGATCGCTGCGATTTTACGGCAGCATATACGTAGGTAAATCAAAATGGAAATGCAATTTGAAAATTACGCGATAACCGCAACGGATAGAAGTTGACACAATACACTTTGGTAATGGCTTATGAGTAGCTCAGCGCTCTGCTGTTGTTTCTAGTTAAGCCAAGATCAAATAAACATGGCCGCTCCGCTGCGCGATTGTACCATTGATGAACAACACGCCCTAGTGAAATTTCTGTGCGCGGAGGGAGTAAGTGAAACCTGCTGAAATTCGCCTTAGGATAGTGGTTTAGTACGGAATTTAAAGCAGCATGATTCAACGAAATGTTTGTGAAAGGGTAGATAAGTTAAAAGCGGGAAGAACAAGTTTAGCCGACGAAGCTCGATCTGGTCGGGCATCGGTATCTCACACACAAGCCCAAATCGACATGCCAAATGTCTTGATAATAGAAGACCGACGGATTACACTGTCTGCCGTTGCCACACATTTGGAACTCAGTTATAGATCCGCGCATGCCATAGTGCATGATAACTTGAGGTACCACAAATTTGCGCAAATTAGGCAACCAAACAGCTTACTGATCTGGAGTTTACGACCCAATTTCTAAAACGTTATGAAGGAAATCCGAATGTTTTGGAACGGATTTTCGCCGTCAACGAGACATGGGTTTGCCACTGTGAACCGGAAAGCAAGAGACAAAGCATGCAGTCGAAACACTCGTCTTCTCTAGTAAAAGAAAATTTCAAACTAGAGCCCTCCGCCAAAAAAAACAGGCCGACATTCTTTTAGGGCATGAAGCATCCTATTCTGGGACATTTCCTGGAACACGGACAGTGACCAGTGCAACACACTGTACTATGCTTAGGGAAAACCTCAAACCTGCAATTCGGAGTAAAAGAAGAGGAATGCTGTCAAAACCTCTCACGTTACACCATGACAATGCATGTCCTCATGAAGCGGCCGCAACGGTGTAGGCATTGCAACAACTGCAGTTTGAACGTCTTCAACACGTCCCTTACATCCCTGATCTAGTGCCATGCGATTATCGCGTCTTCGGTCTAATTAAAGAGGCTCTACGTGGTCGCAGGCTGACCTCTCATGATCAGTTTGAGGAAGCGGCGCACACCTGGATTCGAGATCAGCAGAATAGCTTCTCGCAAGTAACGAAGAAGCTAGTGGAACGATAGAAAAGGTGCATCGAACAGCAGGGGGTGTATGTGGAGACGTGAGATAACCTTTATATTCATTTGCTCACAGTTACCGGTATTAAAGGTTATGTTGCCTTTACTTTAAGAAGATCGCTTTTTTACGCTTTCCAACCGTAAGTTGAAGAAGCGTATATGCTCTAGCTTTGTCCGTCTGTCCGTCCGCACGGTAACTCGCGTAATCCATTCCATAGCCCTTATGTCTCATCCCTTGCGCAAATATGGCTCGATTTCAATGAAATTTTAGTATGTGGAAGGCGACCAACTGGAGACAAACCCTATTGAAAATGGGTGAAGTGGGGTCAAAGGTCAGGTCATAGCAGCGGGATGCATTCCATTGCCCTTATGCGTCATAACTTGCGTAAATATGGTTCGATTTCTATGAAATTATGGTATGTCGTAGGGGACCACATGGGAACAAACTCTGTTGAAAATGGGTGAAGTGAGATCAAAGATCACGACATAGAAGCTGGATGCATTCCATTACTCTTATGCGTCATAACTTGCGTAAAAATGGTTCTGTTTTGATGAAATTTTAGTATGTGGTAGGAGACCAGTGGTAACGAACCCTATTGAAGATGGACGAAATGGGGTCAAAGGTCAGGACATAGGATCCATTCCATCGGCCTTATGAATTATAACTTACGTAAAAATGCTTCGATTGAGACAAAACTTTATCATGTTGTTCTGGAAGTACACTTTACCGGTTCTGTTGAATATCGTCGAAATGGGGTTAAAGGTCAGGGCACAGGAGCGAGATTTATTTCACAGCCATTATTCTCATAACTTGAGTAATAACTTGAGGAATGATTGCTGATATATTGGAGAGCGTATCGTAATCAATGCATTGCATGATTTTACTAACTTATTGCCCTATTTCAGAGAAATTACAATACACGGGATTACACAGTCGTCCACAGTTGGGACGACTGTGTAATCCCGTGTATTATAATTTCTCTGCATAAAATTACGGTTCGGGATCAACATCGCGGAGTAGAATTAAATGGTGATTTTTTCGCCGGAATTTCACGATCTATGGATTATTAGATGGAAATATTTCTACTCTTTTCCTGAATTTCAATGTCTGTGTATTATACGGAGAAAAGTACCACATCTATATGTATTTATTTATCTATTTTATTTATATTTGTACATGTTTGTGGTGTTCATAGTAATTAACACACATGCTTATGTTGTGAGATATCAATGTCTTTAATGTCCACTTGTATATATTGATATTTTTAAATTCCGTATAAACATAGGGTGGTTTAAAAATCAGCGGTATATACTTGTACCGACATAGGATTCAAAGAAAAATCTCAAAATATACAGGACGACATTCTTTTACGTGGTCGCTATTAAAAAAATTGTCCTTCAGACGCAGAAATTAGATCCACCTATAAAAAAAGTGCTCACACCCGATCGAATGACAGCACTCTTGTAGTACCCTTATCTAAACAATTACAAAGTGAGCAAGCCTAACCCGTTACAGAGAGAGTGAGAGAGAGAGAGAGAGAGAGAGAGAGAGAGAGAGAGAGAGAGAGCGAGAGGAGGAGGAACGCATATTACAAAGTTTTAGACCATTTTTCGAGTTAGTTTTCCAGTTAGCACAATTCCAAGAACATCAGAAAGAAAAGGAGAAAATTGAAGAGTGTATAAATACTTTTATAGTTTTGTTTGCAAATGGTACACACAAAGTGAGTGGGTGAAAACATATGAACAGGTAGACTTTCGTTCGAAATAATTTGTTTGGTGCTTAATCACCGCAAAATGTTGTGACAACGAGCAGACGGTGAAAATTATGACAGTACATCAGCAAGGGAGAAAGAAAGAGGGACAGAGGATAGAAATCAAAATGTTTGTCTAAATGATTAATGATTACAGGGCGATTATATTCTAATTCACGAATAGCATAAACGAAATCAAGGTCGCTCGCCTGTAGCGTACATACTGCTTGATGTGTTCACTGTAGGCTACACTGATCATCTAAAAGTAAAAAAGCATAACATAATTTCTAAAGAAAGAATAACATATTTATAAAAACAGATAATGGATTTGCGTCACTTAGCGGCGAACTTGTGCAGTATTTTGGGAAGAAAATACACACAGAGTTCGCATACTTAGTAGTATCTGACCGAAAACAAAATTTTCAATCGCGCTTTTAATCCGGCAGATATTTTTATAAACAAAATTTGAATTTACCCCTTCTGGTGACAACGTATTGCACTAAGAAATTTTTTAAATTATATGAGAAACGTTTCAAACCGGAAACACTCTCCAACAAAGAAATAATTTTTCAAATCGGACTCTTAGAAGCACAGATATGTGCAAAAAAAAAAAAGGATTATTTATATATATATATATGAAACACCCTGCATTATGCGAGTTCATTTTGTTTTGCAAATACACACTAGCGAAATTTATGCCTCAGTTATTTTCTTCATGACGCTTCCAATAGATGCTATTTTGCTTATATTTACTCCAATTGTAGCTCTTCTAGTACCTTTAAGGAATTTTGCATCCGTAAGCTTAGTATGTTGCCTATTAACTTAGTTCTACACTTCTGTTCCTTTCCTCAAAATTGCCTTTCTGTTTAAATTGTCACGATTTATCATGTGGCCTTTGTAGTCGCATTTCAATGACATGAAGTTGTTTCTGCAGCACAATAACGTACAGCATGGAACAGATGATGCAGTCTTCTTCATCCCGATTTCATTTTTTATGTAAAAGATGAGGGTGTGCGTGTAGGCGCTCGGGATGGCGTGCGTGGGAAAACTGCTGGTAAAAAGAAGCGCATTTTCAATCTTGAATTACGTGGAGAGAATTCTTCTTTATAGCCAAGATTGTTCGTATTTTACTGCAAAAGATTCCTGACTGTTTTAGCACATAAAATCCTTCGGAACTACCTTGTCTCATGAATAATTTGCTACATCCGATTGCATGGGACGCCATGCATAATGTTTCCCCTCGAAGCAGCTTCAGAGAAATGCTTGTAAAGAGCGATGTTACAACATATGCTTAGATTTAGTGCCATACGTCCTTTGAAGAAAAGCCAGCGAAGGCGTCGTTGTTGTTTGAAAAAAAAAAAATCAGTCTCAAAAATTCGCAATAAAATTTTGCATGAGGAAATTTAGATAAGTAGTTCGGCGTTTATTTCATTGCTTTATCAAACTCATAAAACTCAGACTTTTTGAAAATGATCGGTCGCAGCATGCGAAGCATGAAAGATATTATTGGTCAGCAACTAAATATGATGCAAGAATTGCATAATAGACAAACTTCGTGAAGTTATTTTGCTCTTTAAAAATGAAAGGAAAATACGTGAGCTGATGTAAAAATAAACTGCCAAGCATTAAGCACATATGGTAAAACACGCAACCTATCCGTACACGCACGCCTACTCTTGTTTCACCTATTCACAGAAGAGCTGTAGTACTTTGATTCAGGGTTTTAGCTAGCAGGGAACTAGATGGAGCTCAGTCCTTCACCCCCTTCTGCAAAGCAAGAATGGCCTTTCGAAAAATAAACGTTGGGAGTTCCGTGAGTGCTTGCTGATTTATGACCATTAGTCGTTTATTACCTTGAGTGATGCACTCGGGAATTTTACCCACCGAAAAAAGCGCTATAATTTTGAGAGGGGAAAACATTTCCAGCTGAAATTTGAAGACGAAGTGCCTTACCTTTTCACAATCACGTCGATATCAGAGATGATGTTGATAATATCCGCCATTTGCATCCAAACAAAGATCTACTTGTCGCGGCATATCGTAAAATGCACGCCTCAGCATTTTGGTATTTAGGCATTTATTGGTTCAATTTCATATGTGATGTTTTTTCAGCTGCTGAATATGAAACGTATATTCTATTTTACCTTTCCTTTCGAATTTCTTTTTCTATGTAAATTTGAGTTCACTCTCTTAGACATTTTCAAAACTTAACGTTATGCCTTTTTCCTCAAGAGAGAATGACGTTGGCAACATTCTGAGGTCGGAACGAGAGTGACGTATGTGTGTACTAATAAGAACGTTAGATAAAAATGCGATGCAGCGGTTGCTTTTCGGGATAGATGTTATTAATATTAGAGATAATAGACGTGCTGTTGATAGCTGTTACACTGTGATTTGATGTTAAATCGATGCTATTGTATTGAGTGCTCTAGAGAACTGGCTTACGATATACATAGATAACTAGTGCCAAACTATGAGTGTGGCGTAAACGACATGCAAGAAGAATAAACTTATTTTTAAGTACAATTATTGACCTCTTTCTTGAATGCCTATGCCCAGCAAAAACAGTATTGCTGGGCCAGCAGTGGGCCATTGCTGGCAGCCAGCACTGCCAGCAATTGCCAAGCACTATGTTGCCGCTGCCGAACCGTCAATAAAATGTCCGGGCGGCCAACAGAAGGGCCAGCAGTTCAGGCCAACAGCTGGCCAACAGTTGGCACCCCATCAGTTGTCATATGCCACAACGGGGCCATCAGAGGTCCATCACAGGCAGTAGCTGCCACAAGTGACCCTTCAGTGGCCCTGCAAGTACTTGCCAGAAATGATGGCTAGCCTGATGTGGTCCGCTAGTGGGCCGTTAATGGCAGCCAGCAACCACGTGACGTAACTGTTGGCTTGCCGAATCTTGTCCGCCAATTTCCCAATAGTAGCAATAATAATAATAATAAAAAAAAGCAAGGATAACCGCAGTTTCCTAAACCTACAATTCTTTTTTCTACCCTTACGAAGCTTGTGAATTAACGCACTGCGTTGGGGAAATTTTCTCGGCATACCGGAAAAACGCCGTTTGTATCTGACTAGATTCGATCCTGGGCCGTTTACGTGGAAGCCGCGCTCGCTACCGACCGGACTAATTCACGACACTGGCGTATGCGCTGGAAGCTGTCTGTTTGGTATGCAATTTGTAATCGAATGCTTCCCTCTTTTATTTTATTATATTGCGAGGTATTTTTCATAAAAGTCAGTTTCATATAATTGATAAAATAATTCTTTCAACGTAACGATAGTTTTTTTTTTTTTTACCTTAAGGGAAATTCACTCATTTTCAAGGCGTGTACATACTTAGAGTCGCATTCCAAAGTTTTGTACTGTCCTTGCCGTCTTGAAAAGAGATTGTTGAATAAATATATATTTACCCGGGTTCATGTCACATTCTGTTACATTTTTAACGTTATGTCTTTCCTTTCCGTTGTCCGAAGCTACATTTGTTTTAAAGAGTAAAATATATTTTATTTTACTTCTCGTTATTTTTAGAAGCGAATTCCTCCCAGTCTTGTGTATTCAACCCATGGATGAGTAGCGTTGCTTTTTTCTTTCAAATAATTAATAAATTTTATACACGTATAATTCTTTTTTCTTCCAACAAACGCTATTTTAATGGATTTCCAGGATGTGTGTTTTAAGCGGTTTCAAATTTTTTCTTGTTATTCATCCACTCCATTTCCATGAATTCATGACTGTAATCTAGTATTTCACGGCTTAATCTGATATCTTAGTCGATGTAAAATTTCATTAGGAAATTAATTCGCCTCTCCACATATGGATTTTTTCTTAACACCCACTAAAATAACACGATGGCGTTAGCGTCGTCTTCAACTAACTGGTACCATGAGAGACACAGCAAGTGTTGCTTCTGCGCATGCGCAGTCCCGATGCTTTCACCTGCTGTTGGGGGTTGCATTGGTTGCCAGCAACGGGCCACTAGTGGCACTTGCTTGGAGGCCCACAATTCACGGCGATGCTGCAGGGCCATCAATGGCTCGCCAACTGATAGCGCTGCCACCAACGGACCACTACCGGGCCGTGAGCGGCAGATTTCAGCCAGCAGTGACCCATCACTACCAGCTGGTGGCCAGCAGTTTTCCAGCACTTGTGTTTTTGCTGGGTGGGTACCTTTTAATATTACACTGACTTTAGTACATATAAAGTAATCACCGACGTTAATGACTAAGTTCTACGGTTACAGCAGAAAGACAATTACCCCAGCAAAAACACAAGTGCTGGGAAACTGCTGGCCACCAGCTGGCAGTGATGGGTCACTGTTGGCTGAAATCGGCCGCTCACGGCCCGGTAGTGGTCCGTTGGTGGCAGCGCTACCAGTTGGCGAGCCATTGAAGGCCCTGCAGCATCGCCGTGAATTGTAGGCCTCCAAGCAAGTACCACTAGTGGCCCGTTGCTGGCAACCAATGCAACCCCCAACAGCAGGTGGAAGCATCGGGACTGCGCATGCGCAGAATCAACACTTGCTGTGTCTCTCATGGTACGAGTTAGTTGAAGACGACGCTATCGCCATCGTGTTATTTTAGTGGATGTTAAGAAAAAATCCATATGTAGGGAGGCGAATTAACTTCCTAATGAAATTTTACGCCGACGAAGATATCAGATTAAGCCGTGAAATACTAGATTACAGCCATGAAATACACCCACTCCATTCCCATGAATAACAATTCATGGAATGGAGTGGATGAATAACAAGAAAAAATTTGAAACCGCTTGAAACACATATCCTGGAAAATCATTAAAATAGCGTTTGTTGGGAAAAAAAAGAATTATACGCGTACAAAATTTATTAATTATTTGAAAGAAAAAAAGCAACGCTATGTGGCGTACTCATCCATGGCTTGAATACACAAGACTGGGAGGAATTCGCTTCTAAAAATAACAAGTAAAAAAAAATATCTTTTACTCTTTAAAACAAATGTAGCTTCGGACAACGGAAAGGAAAGACATAACGTTAAAAATGTAACAGAATGTGACAGGAACTCGGGTAAATATATATTTATTCAACAATCTCTTTTCAAGACGGCAAGGACAGTACAAAACTTTGGAATGCGACTCTAAGTATGTACACGCCTTGAAAATGAGTGAAGTTCCCTTAAGGTAAAAAAAAACTATCGTTACGTTGAAAAAATTAATTTATCAATTATATGAAACTGACTTTTATGAAAAATACCTCGCAATATTATAAAATGAAAGAGGGAAGCATTCGATTACAAATTGCATACCAAACAGATAGCTTCCAGCACGTACCCGAGCGTCGTGAATTAGTCCGGTCGGTAGCGAGCGCGGCTTCCACGTAAACGGCCCTGGATCGCCCGCCTCCTCACTATACCCATGCCCAAGCAGATGGATCATCTTTTCATCCTACAATTACAAAATTCCTCCCTAACCCTTGCTGTGCCCCAGCTCCATCTCTTCTCCACCTGGGCTCAAAAAGAGTTCTCTCAACGCACTCAAATGCAACCCTGGCTCCGCTCCCTCAAATCACGAATCAACTACCTCAAAAGCCTAAGCTCCAAAGAAGACATACATCCAGTCCATGACATACACACTTAAAATTGCCAGCCTCAACTGCAGGGGCATGGCCAACCTGCTGGCCAATGCCCTCGCCTTTGAATACCTACAATCACTCAATGCTGACGTCCTCCTACTACAAGAAACCAACTGCACACCCAACACCAACTACACCAGATGGCGTCCCTGGCCATACACCTTTCACCACTCACACAGTGTCACCCAGCACGGTGGCATTGCCATCGCTATACACCAACAACTACTACCCACTCTCAACGCCGTTTCCGTCACGCCACTTTACCGCGACCTACTGCAGCACCTTGTTCTCACTATCCAACATAAGACCTACCACATCTTCAATATCTACGTCCCCCACCACACCCACCTAGTCACACTTCTTTTCCAACACCTTCGCACTGCTTTCAACTCCTTGCCGCCCAACTCCACCATCATCTTCGGAGGAGACTTCAACTGCGTGCTTAACGCCACCATCGACCGATCCTCCGAAACCGACCGCAACGCCTCCACGGCGGGACTGCTCACTGACTTAGTCAATGAAACCACCCTCCATGACGCATACCGTGAGCTTTTTCCCTCACATCGGTCCTCCACTTGGAGATCTCCGTCAGCGGCATCCTCCGCCGCAGCCCGACTAGACAGATTCTACGTCACCGGAAATCTCCTCCCCACCCTTGCTGCAGTAGACCACACCCCCACTGCCTCCTCGGACCACTGCTCCATCCTCCTCACCATCCGCCTCTCACCCACCCACACTCGCAGCATTCGCCACTGGACCTACGACCCAGAACTACTCAAAGACACCACGTACTGCACAGCCATCACCAACATCCTTCAGGACGATATCTCCTCCCTCCCCACCACAAACTGCCCCATCCAACACTGGCTCACCACCAAAGCTAAGATCCGCCTCCTGTCCAAGAAAACCTCCTTCACCAACAGGACCCTACTACATATGCACACCGACAACCTCCGAGCTCTCCTCAACCTCACTGACATCACCTCCCCCTCCTTTCTCATTCACCAAGCTGAACTACAGAGAGCGTTGGAACCACTTGCCCAGCAAGCAATCCTGCGGATGAAGCTACTCCATCTCAGCACCGTCGACCACCCGCTGGACCACTTCCTCGACCTAGAGAGGAAGCACAAACACTCCACCTCTCTTCACTCCCTCTCCCTCCCCAACGGTACCACCACCGACGATCCCCACGATTTATGCACCCATGTGCATAAATATTTCACTACTCTGTATACCCCCTACGCTGCTCCCCCTACACC
Source organism: Macrothele yani (assembly GCA_039090855.1). Classification (NCBI taxonomy): domain Eukaryota; kingdom Metazoa; phylum Arthropoda; class Arachnida; order Araneae; family Macrothelidae; genus Macrothele; species Macrothele yani. Next base: position 101,183,756 of record CM077011.1, read on the forward strand.
CCTGATAACCTCCTCCACTCCCTACCTCAAGTCCCCCACCACCTCCACACTTCGCTTTCCTCCCCTTTCACTCACCAGGAGATTCTATCTTCCCTTCTCAAACTTAACCAGTCTGGCTCCCTGAGGCCAGACGGTCTAACTGCTGTCTTCTACAGGAAATTCTCCTCTCTCATCCTGCCTCTCCTCCTGGCGTGCTTTCTTGCTATCTCAACCTCTAACACCGTCCCAGCGGAATTCACGACCGCCCACATCATTCTCCTCCCCAAGAAAGGCTCACTTCTTGACCTGAACAACTGGCGCCCCATCAGTCTCATGAACCTGGACTACAAAATCCTTGCTAAAACTCTCTCCACGAGACTCAACCTCGTACTCCCCTCCCTGATTCACCCTGACCAATCCTACACCATCCCGTCCAGGTCCATTCACGAGAACATCCACGTTCTCCGTGACATCACTCACCTTGCCCACACCCTCAAGGAACCCCTTGCCCTTCTTAACTTAGACCAGAGGAAAGCTTTCGACAATGTGTCGCACCGCTACCTCTCCGAAGTCCTCCGGGGCTTCGGCTTCCCAACCCCTTTCTCCACCATCCTCCTCACACTTTACAGCAGCGCAGTTGTTCACTTCAGAACGCGGACCTTTCTCACCACGCCTATCCCTTTCCGGAAAGGCATCCGCCAAGGGTGCCCCCTCTCTGGACAACTCTTTGCTCTCTGCTTCGAGCCCTTCCTCCGCTCCGTCCGCACTGCCTTCGCCTACTCCCACCCCATCGAGCTCGCCAGCCATCGGCACCATGCCATCCATGTCGCTGCTTACGCCGATGATGCAACCTTCATCATACGGCGAAACAACCAGTTACCCCTCCTCCTCTCCTTGTATGACGAGTACGCCAGTCTCTCCGGTGCCTCCCTCAACCTTAGTAAAAGCACCGGACTGTGGTGCGGATCCTGGGCCTCAAGCGTTGACGCCCTGCGCTGCCCAGTAGTCCTCCGACAGTCAACACCTCCTCGGTGTTCACATCGGAAAGCGACTCGTCACCGACGCAGCCACCTGGCCCACTCTCATTCGGAAACTCAAGCAGACGGCAGGCTGGTGGGCACAAGCCAAATTCTGCACCTCCTTCCACAGTCGGGCCATCATTGCAAATAACCTCTTCATGTCACAAGTCCAGTTCTCCTGGACTAACACGCCTGTCCCCTCCCACGTCCTCCTCGACATCACCAGAGTCCTCACCAACATTATCTGGTCCAAGCACAACTGGACCACTGCCGAAACACTTACCAGACCCATCTCCCACGGAGGACTCGCACTTTTCGACGTCCGTCTCAGGTACAAGGCAGTCAGACTTATCTCCTTTTTCTCTGCCCTAACCTCCACCAACCCTGCTGTTTCGACTCTCCTCGATGTTTTCTCCTCCCCACGGAACCCCTCCCTCACCCTCTCCACCTTCCTTCTTATGGACCACTATCCCTATGTTCCTACTAGGCTCTCCCCCACCTACCACGAAGCCATCACCCTCTTCCGCTCTCTTTCTATCATCAGGGTCCCTCCCACCTCTACCCTCGAACTACTCTCTGAACCACTTTTCTTCTCCTCTCTCCTCCACCCCCCACACCTTCCTTTCTTCCATTTCCCCACTTGGCTCAGGGCAGGGATAGTCACTGTCCGCCAACTTGTGAACACTAACCTATCCTGGAAACATGTCTCTGAGCTCGCTCCCACCTTGCCCGGCTCCAACTCGAACAACTATAAGTTCACAACCCTCAAAGACGCTCTCCGTCTTCTCTTCCCTTTCCTCGTCTCTCCTAATGGCATTCGCACTATTCAGTCTGCGCCTATCTCTCTCCCATTCACACTTGACACCCCCACAAGCGCCCTCCTGGTACATTCTCTCAGTGTCAAGCAACTGTACCACTTCCTCCACAACGGCACCCACAACCCCTGCCCTGCTCTCTCCCTCACGCCCTCTCACTCCCCCCCGTTTGGTCCACGCTCACAACGCTCATAAACCACCCACACGAAACCAACATTCAGTGGCAATTCCTCCACTCCCGCCTACCCGTCCCAGGCACGCTTCACCAGATGAACATACTCAACACCCCCCTCTCCCCTTTCTGCGCAGAGCTGGGCTCACTTCACCACACATACATTCACTGCCCCGTCCTTTTCCCGCTGTTCCACCTGATGTTCACCATGGCCTCCAAGGTCTGCCCCATCACCCACAAGATAGAACACTATCAATACCTCAACGCTGCACCCACCGCACCTCACGCCTCCACAACTTGCACCTACTTCTTCGTCCTCGCCAAATACATCATCTACCAACTTTACCTCCAACACACTAACAACACCCCACTCACCGAACCCCCAGCAAGCACCCGACTGGTCCATCACTTCAAGAACAGAGTCGCCGCCCGACTGCAAGCAGACTACACAGAAGCTCACAGGACGGCGACCCTCAGCGAGTTCTGGAAGCGATGGAACCCCCACAGAAGCTGGTTTACTGTCACCAGCAACAACAAGATCTGCTTCGACTGACGCGCCCTTACCACTGGAAAGAACCACCAACAGCCACTCTTGCTCGCACCCACCTGGTGCCACCGCAGCAAAGAACACAGGCGAAAACTTTTCCATACTGCTGCCCCCTCCCTCCTACAACCTACTACCTCAAGTGCTCAAATGAACTGTACTACAACTACCACTGCTTGGAACGAGAGAAAGTGCAAATGGATCACCATTTCATCTGTTATAAAAAAAAAAACTTCTGAACTCTCTACTCTCACACAAAAGACTAGCAGCTCGAAAGAGCGAAACTTTTGTACATATGCATCACCATTTCATCTGTTATGAAAAAAAAAACCTCCTGAACTCTCTACGCTCACGCAAAAGACTCCAAGAGCTCGAAAGAGCAAAACTTTTTGTACACATGCATCACCATTTCATGTTATAAAGAAAGTTCTCCTGAACTCCCTACTCTCACGCAAAAGACTCCAGCAGCTCAAAAGAGCAAAACTTTTGTACATATGCATCACCATTTGTAAATACTCACCTACTCATCTTCTGTCTCATCTCCTCTGACGAGCCATGCGCCGTCGCCCTGTAAAACTTCACTGTATCATATCTCTGTAAATAAAGTCTATTTTGAAATGGATCGAATCTAGTCAGATGCAAACGGCGTTTTTCCGGTCTGTCGAAAAAATTTCCCCAGCGCAGTGCGTTAATTCACAAGCTTCGTAAGGGTAGAAAAAAATTGTAGCTTTAGGATACTGCGGTTGTCCTGGCTTTTTTTTTATTATTATTGCTACTACTGGGAAATTGGCGGACAAGATTCGGCAAGCCACCAGTTACGTCACGTGGTTGCTGGCTGCCACTAGAGGACCACATTAGGCTAGCCATTATTTCTGGCAAGTACTTGCAGGGCCACTGAAGGGCCACTTGTGGCAGCTACTGCCTGTGATGGACCACTGATGGCCCTGTTGTGGCATATGACAACTGATGGGGTGTCAACTGTTGGCTAGCTGTTGGCCTGAACTGCTGGCCCTTCTGTTGGCCACCCGGATATTTTATTGACGGTTCGGCAGCGGCAACATAGTGCTAGGCTATTGCTGGCAGTACTGGTTGCCAGTAATGTCCCACTGCTGGCCCAGCAATACTGTTTTTGCTGGGACGTTATGAATAGTCCTCGTTTTGGGATGTCGCACAAAGAAACTTCGAATCTGAGCCATGCCGGCATTGGAAGTGTTACAAGTCGCACTATCCTGTTGGAAGAAGCCATTCTGCAGTACAATATCTTCCAGTTGGTTCAAGAACTGCGTGAAGATATTGAGATACACTTCTGTGTTGACAGTCTGTTCAAAGAAAATAGTAGCGATTATCCGGTTCCGTGAAATGCCGCACCATAAGCCAATCTTTATGTACTGCATTATTTCCTCGTGAATGACATATGGATTCTCACTCGCACATACCCGTGTATTCTGTGAGTTCACATAGCGTGAAAGGTGGAACCAGGCTTCAGTGAATCACGTAATGTCTAATACGCCTGGAATTTGACTGAAAAATTCCTTAAACCGCCGGCAGTAATGCATTCGCTTCGGCATGTCAATTGTAACACGATATGGCTTCAGTTTACACATTTTTGGAGCCCTCTGGCAGGTGGAGTATGACAGTCCCGTTTCTTGCGACAGCATGCGTAACTATTTCTTTGGAGACTGTAACAACCTCTTTTTCACACACTGTACAGTGTTTTCTGACATTGCGGGTCGCACTCCTGAATGCGTATCAATAAGGCTTCCTGTCGTCTCAAGTTTCTTCACAGGATTTGAAATCATTGGCTTCGTAGATGTTTCCCGAACGGGAAATTCCTTCTTAAACTCTTTCTGACACTTCTTAAAAGAGCCGGAAGTCCAATAACTTTGAACGATAAATACGCACTCAGCAATCGTGAACACCATCTCACCCGACGCTAGCGGACGGACAAAGAATATGGCGCGAAACCGTACGCACCAGACGCCGTGTATTGTGGCGCCATCTTGGCATACGAGCTAAACGGCGCAGATATGGAAGCGAATGTCAGAACGTACGGCACTTCGTCCTCATATTTCAGCTTGAAATGTTTTCTCATTTTCAAAATTATAGCACTTTTTTTGGGCAAAGTCCAGAGGGAACCACTCTGTATAAAGCTTTATTTATTGGTGTATTTTTATAAAGAAAAGCAAAATTGAAGTGATGCAGCATGAACAATGGATAACTGAACAGAAATTGCTTCTCAAGGTGAATCAGCAGAAACAACTGTACCAATTATTCTCTACCACATGAGCGCAAGGCTTGTAATTAAGGTCACGAAGAGGAAAATGTCTTTTTTGTTTCTTTTTTTTCACGAGAAAAGAAAAATTTGGAAGAAAATTATCACTAAAACAGCGACAGAGTTACGCAAAAGCTAAAGTACTTCGCAATTGGTGAGTGGCTGTTAAAACACTTCCAGGTAGATAATTGACTGCACACAAGCATTTTTATGCAGATGATATCGAATTCAAAATACATTTTATTCCATGTCTTTTCTTCTAAATGTCCGATTGAAGAAAATATTTTTCCTTTTGATGTCATTTATACCGAAGACTATTTTAGGTACAATCTCGTTTTCAAGTTACACATTCATTTTACGCTAGGAGCCGAAAAATTACCCTGAGATCACTACTTCTAAAACTCCGATTTGAAAAATTCCTCCTGCATCGGATACAGCTCTTGATGGAAAAGTTTTCCAAGAAATTGATAATTTTCGGTAAATAATAATTTGGCCACCACGTGGCGTAAGCGTTAATTTCTGCTTCTGATGTTTTTGCACCAAAATCTGAGCTTCTAAAATTTTGACTGAAAAAATCCTTTTATTCTTTCGCGGACCAATACAGCTTGTGTTGATAAGCCATTTCGAAATATTCTTTTTCTTAAAATAATGCATAGTTTCTCCGCCAGAGGCCTGAGTGTATACCTTATTTTTGTCAATATATCTGCTTCCAAGAGTCCGATTTAAAAAATTCCTTTTTTGGATAGCGTTTCCTGGATGAAATGTTTATCATACAATTTCAAAATTTTCAGATGATGCATTGACTTTACGCAGGGAGGCGTTAAAGTAAATTGCGTTTTCCTCGATATATCTGCTCTTAAATCTCCTATTTGAAAAATTCTTCCTGCACACTACACAGCTCCTGATGGAAATCTTTTTCCTGAAATTTATAATTTTTGATAAAGGATGGTTTTTCCATCAGGGGTGTATGTCTATTTCCGCCTTTGATATATTTGCAGCAAAATCTGGGGTTCTGGAAACCCAATTGAAAAAATTGTTTCGTGGACATATACTTCTTACCTGGGAAAACATTTTGAGAATACATTGTTCTTAAAATAACGCATAGTGTTTCTACCAGGGGTGAAAAAACTATTTATATCTTTTTGGTCGATATCTGTGCTTCTAAGAGTCCGATATGAAAAAAAAAAAATATTTCTTCGTTGGGCAGCGTTTCCGCGGTGAAATGTCTTTGATATAATTTAAAATTTGTCTTAATGCATAAGTTTGCCAGCAGAAGACGTAACGTAAATTCAAATTTGCGTTTACAGCAATATCGGCTGCACTAAAAAGCAGACTAAAAATTTTCTTTTTAGATCAGATATCACTAAGTATACAAACTCTGAGTGTGTATTTTCTCCCAAAATACTGCACAATTTCGCCGCTAGGTGGCGCAAATGGTTTATCTGATTTCTCAACATCGCTGCTTCGACATGTGCGATTTAAAAAAAATATTTCAACTCTGGATCCCATTTGCCTTGTAGAACACTTTAGATTAGTATATGTGGAGTTTTATAGTTCACAGTTCTTTCGCTAGGTAGAGTTTTGTGCACTTCAATTTGCAGTTGTATCTCATCTGAAAATCATATCGAGAATTATTTTTAATGTGTGTTGTTCGCTACAACAGAGATGGTGAGAAAACGGCATACTTTAAAGAAAAACAGTGCAAAGATTTCCAGATAGGGGGCATAAAGATCAAACCTTTTTTCTCCCTATCTCTGTTTCCAGGAGAAGTATTTGAAAAGTTCATTTTCCTTAGCATAGCTTTTTCCGTGATAAACATTTTTATCTAATTTTCAGCTTTTTCATTATGCAAAATTCTTCCGCTAAAAGGCGTAGGTTACGTCATGTTTTCTTTTATATTTCTTCCTTTTTAAGAGTTCGATTTCGAAATCTTTGTATCTGATATATTCCTTCTGCTATGAAAAACGTTTTTGCACCATTTGCTAGGTTTCGTAACGTACATTTGAGCTGCTAGTGATAGAAAACAGCTGTTTGTATTTCTAGATGTTTTATCGAATTCAGAAATCCTGTTGATCTATCTAACTGGTTCCATTGACTTTGAGTAACTTTGATATAAGTAATTAACACCGGAAAAGATTCAAAAAACGCGCACAATACAATTAAAACTTCGGTGTCAGCTTTCTTGTTTTTGATTGGTAAGAGAGGGTGTATAGCTGTTGTCCACGGTGAGACACGTTTGTCTTCGAAGACCAGCGAAAAGGAACGCGTAGTTAAAAGTGAAGAAAAAGTGGAACCCAAAACGAAGAGTAGAAATAATCAAAACAAGACATTAATAACAAAATGGACGATGTCATCGCTCTGTCCACGTTATTTTATAAACAACGCATAGCGACTAAAAAATTGTGTTCCGACACTGCTGGGACCCAGCCCCACCGCCTGGACATCATTGCGTGGATAGAAGGAAAGGGTCTAAAAGGGTAATTGGGATTTGTTTTGTCTAAGGAAAGTGCAACTCAGCCATTATCAAACAAATCCATAGAATTTACTTGATAAGAGCATATATTAAATGGCTCAATCTTTGCTTGACATATATTTTGTATTTCAAGATATTTCAGTGTTGTTTTCCCCCTCTATTTTTATCGGATGTTGTATTTTCTTATGGTGTTTACATTTCTTCATGGGGAAATTATAGGCCAGTGAAAATTACCGACAGGAGTGAAGAATCGAAACAAAACTTGCATCTGCACTCGTGAAAAAATAATCCTCTGTTTTGTTATCAAGAAACGCCGAGCAAAGCACCACTGCGGTCGTCGTGCAGCATTGCCTACAATGACATAAGACTTGAGCGCAGCTGACCTAGCATGGTAACCATAGAATTACATAAGACTTGGGCGTAGCTGACCTAGCATGGTAACCATAGAATGACATAAGACCTGAGCGCAGTTGACATAGCATGGTAACCATAGAATGACATAAGACTTGAGCGCTGCTGACCTACCATGGTAACCATGGAATGACATAAGACTTGAGCGCAGCTGACCTACCATGGTAACCATGGAATGACATAAGACTTGAGCGCAGCTGACCTACCATGGTAACCATGGAATGACATAAGACTTGAGCGTAGCTGACCTAGCATGGTAACCATGGAATGACATAAAACTTGAGCGCAGCTGACCTAGCATGGTAACCATAGAATGACATAAGACTTGAGCGCAGCTGACCTAGCATGGGAACCATAGAATGACATAAGACTTGAGCGCAGCTGACCTAGCAGGGAACCATAGAATGACATAAGACTTGAGCGCAGCTGATTTAGCATGGTAACCATTAAATCACATAAGACTTTAGCGCTGCTGACCTACCATGGTAACCATAGAATGACATAAGACTTGAGCGCAGCTGACCTAGCATGGTAACCATAGAAGGAAATAAGGCTTGAGCGCAGCGGACCTAGCATGGTAACCATAGAATGACAAAAGACTTGAGCGCAGCTGACCTAGCATGGTAACCATAGAATGGCATAAGACTTGAGCGAAGCTGACCTCGCATGATAACCGTGGAAATGCTGTTTCCGACAGAATGTTCTGCTCCATTGGCTTGTGCGAGGTCGTCGGACGGGTATGTAGTAAACGGCGTGCATGAATTATTTACATTTTGCGGTAAGTTTCATTTGGCACGATCACTCACTTTGTGCTACATCCCAGAAGAAGGATTCGCTGTAGTGGCACCATTGGTTTTAATTCGACGTAGAACATCAGCAAAAGTGGATTTTGGGATTCCCAGAAGAGCGACAATGCTACTGATTGACTGCTTTCCCAGGTAACACGTAACGAGCATGGTCCTTTCAAAGTCCATCATGCAGCCCCGATGACTCAGTGGTAATGCTACTCAGTGACTGCTCTCTCAGGTAACGAGCATGCCCCTTTCAAAGTCCATCATGCAGCCCCGATGGTCGAGCGGTAACGCTACTCAGTGACTGCTTTCTCAGGTAAGATGAAACGAGCATGCCCCTTTCAGAATCCATCATGCAGCCCCGATAGCTCACTGGTTTTAGCTCTTGCCTATGATCATTCTCCCGTAATGTGCCCGGGTTCGAATTTAAGTGGGGCATGGATATCGTGTTTGTCTTACGGCACTGGCTTTCTCCCCTCCTTGGAACCAGTGGCTCTAAATTAGGAACGGGCGAATGTTAACAGCTGTTTCCGGTAAACTCCCAAACGAAAAAGATAGCAAAAGAAGTCTTTCAACTCAACGCTGATTGGTTGCTTCCAATGCCGTCTGACTTATGAACCATTGTTTCCTTTTATGAGTACACAACGCGCGTTCCCTTTTAGTTTTTCGAATACATATTTATTTGCATACGTATTTCGCATACTTTGATCTACATAGTGTAATTCGTAGCTTTAAATTAAAAAAAAATCGGTGGTTTGAATGAAATTCTTTAAGGCTTAGAAAACACTGGTCATTTTCAATTCTATTGTTAAAATTATCTCCTTATGTATTTAAAACCAAACATGACTTTGCAACCACTAGATGCCGCCCCTGTAGCGCAGTAGTCTCAGTGATGTCTTTAAATCATTCGTCGAAGGAGGGGTCTTGGTTCGAATCCCGGGTAAGGCATGGATGCTTAGGTTTGCATTTCGGTACTGGCTCTAAATATGTTAGTTGATCAGCAGTCTGTGTTATTTGACTATTTCGCATATTTTTCGCCATGTACTTTGTTAATGTGAAATGAATATACTACCTATGTCTGCGTGACAATTCTGTACAACTATGTTTATCCTGTTATTGTACCTGTACCACCAGGTCAAATAAATAATATAGTTTTAAACCTCCAATAAAAAGAATTCAATAGTTAGAGTTGCCCTCAAAAACTTCTGCCCCTCCCGCATCCGATTATGTGATCCGGATACGCCTCTGATTTGATTGTAACTCATCGGAGAAGGCAATACTTTGCCAATCAGCGAAGGTCCAATTACGATACTGACGTGCAAATGTAAGTCTTTTCTGCCGATGCACCTTCGGTAGCATAGGTGCAGTGACCATCCGTCTGAATCGGAGCCCCATACGCAGCACGGTTCGCTGAACTGTCATTCTAGACACACTTCCGGTAGCCCACTGGTTCATTCGGCCAGTGCTTTGTTCTATTGTAGCGTGCCAATCGGCCCTCGCTCACCTTCGCAGCCCACGTTCACTTGTCACATCAATGGCACATGGTGCTCCATTTCTCAAATTACCATACACTTTAACCACAGCAGCACGTGAACAGTTCACTAAACAGCGCTGTTTCAGAAATGCTGCCACCCGAAAGCCGATAATCTTCACTTTTTGCAAATCTGATAAATCGCTTCTTTTATCCAGGACAGTAACGAGTGGTATGCTTTTAGATTGCCTACAACATATCTTATGTACCCTCCAAGCCAGCTCACGACATGAGTCTTCTTTTATTGGGCATGCGCTGTTGACGTCAAAAGTAGGAGGTGGTCACAATAATGTGACTCCACTGTGTAGTTAACACAGAATTTTCTAGCAACGATAACATTGTAACATTAAAATAACACAGACACCTTTCAGCAACGCTTTTTAAGTCACAGATAAATAGCCTAAAAGAAATCAGAGCATCGATTGAAAGATAAATGTACGTTTTTCGACAACTTAATCCAAAAAGTCTGAATCATGTAAAATTTATGTTTGTATAAAACGCAGTTCAGACCCAGACAATCAAATTTTACATTCTTGTTTTGTTTCTGAATTTTCGAAGTACGCAGAACTACAACATTGTAATAATATGAATACATTAGAGTTAAACCCGCCAATAATGACGGGGGAAATAAGGTGAGCAATTTTTATTAACCAGATATTCTTTTTTGGTTGTAACGTCGAAATGTGAAAGTTTGTTTTATCAGCATTATAACAATATAAAAAAGTATTAGTTGAGGTAGGGATTCCACAATTAAAACAGGCAAGCACTCGCATTTCCTCAGTGTTCGTACGCCGTACATCAGGTGTTTCTGTAGGCAACTGAAAACATTTCGGAAACAAGCAGCCAGTCGCAATATTTCTCGGCATATTTTTTTATGAAATCGTTAGAAAGCAAGCCTATGGAAAGTCTATGGTTCCCGTCCTTCAAAATCCCTCAAAACGTGCATAGTGGCCCTATAGGATATTGTTCCATTTATTGTAAACAAAAACAAAAAAAAGAAAAAAAAAATCACACAGATGGCAAGCAATCACGTTCACTTGTTCCTGGTGTTGTCAGATAGCACAAAAGTATTAACATAGTGAAACTGTTTTCTGGAACTTTTAATTGCGCAGTTGCAAATGATAAAATGTTATGGTAGTTCATACGCAAAAGCACAAACAGTACTTTTTTTCTTCTTTTTTTCTTTTCTTTCTTTTTCATGTCTTCTATAAACAAATAAAAGAATACCAGGTTATATTCTGCCGAAAAATATTAGTTACTTTATGAAAAGTTCGTAGTTTAAGGAAAAAGAAAGTTCCCAAATCATATTTCTTCAGCATACGCATTAAAAAATAATGACACACTGTTACCTGTTGTATTGGAACTCTCAATGTTTAGACTGCCGTCCCGGTGGCGCAGTGGTCTAAGCGATGGCCTGTGATCATTCATCCGAAAGGGGTCGGGGTTCAAATCCCGGTGAGGCATGGATGTTGTGTTTGTCTTACGGCACTGGCTCTCTCCCTTCCCTGGAACCAGTGACCCTAAATTAGGGACAGGCGACTGCTTATAGCCCATTGAGTTGCTCACGGTGGTCGTTAAACCTCCAATCAAAAAAAAATTAGACTTACTTAGATGAGAAAGGGTTCTGGTTTGACTATCTAAAATAACTATTTTTGGTTTGCAAGGGTAATCCTAAAATTAATTTTCATACAACAGGATTACAAATCAAATATTCTCTTTGTCGTTCATGAACGACGAAGTGGAACCAAAAGTCCTAACGTAACGTTCTCCTGTTTCTAAATAGTTGATGGTGTGACGTAACGCATCTATGACGTCAAATCAGAATTATTTCGATGAAATGAAGTCACATTAGCATTTGAGAAAAATTGGTCTTTGCGGCAGTGACAAAGGAACACAGTGGTACACGCGTGCGCGTGTAAGTGCTGACGTTACCTGCACGAAAAGCTAAGTGAGACATCACAAATATTTCTTACTCTTTTGTCGCTATTTTGACGAATGTTTCTTTCACCACAGCAGTGGAACAAACGTTCAAAGTAAATTATATTATTTTAGATAGGCGGAACGCTAAGGTCTCACTAATAGCGCACTGGTCTAATCGCAGGCCTCTGACCATTCATCAGAGATAGGTCTGGGCTCTATAAAATTCCGATGAGGCATGGGCGGTGTGTGTTGTATTTCGATACAGGCTATGTCCTTTCTCTAGAACTAGGATCCCGAAATTAAGAACCGGCGACAATATATAAGCGATTGAGTTTCTCACGGTGATCTTTAACCCCTTGATTGGCTGAACGAATTAAAGCGGCAGTAGCAAAGTAAGCTCTAACCAGCGGAAACGAATATATAGTCGATTCCTAAAATGTTGGTCGAAAGCTGCTGAAACGAGTGAAGTTGCACAGCAGAAAGCGTTTGCTTTTCCCATAACAATTATTTTCAAAGTTTTCATTTAGGGAATGATTGACACTTATTCTTTCTGACTGATTACCTTCTAAACAGGCTATAAAATTATGTCGAATCTGAAAAAGAAGAGATAAGATGTCTGAGCTCCTTGTTTCTACGTAGTGGCATGATGTTCGTGTCAGCGTGACTAGCCCTTTAGCTCTACCAAAAAACCCTGGAGAACAAGCCCCTTGTATGACGTCACAGTCTGAAGCTATCCCTCTCTCCAGAGGGGTCAATGAGCAAATGCAAGGGGAGTGCCGATATTAGCTTCGCGTTCATGGAGCGTTGGTCAGTGTTGAGCTTTCTGTTGTCGTCCACGTGATTTAGAGTTTTTATACAACATGCCTGGAAAACAATGTGTGCTTTTATGCTGATCTAATTACAAAGCAGGACCAAAAACCAGTGTTTTAAGCTTTCCTGAAGATGAAAGCCTTTGAAGGATTTCTTCCGTACCAATAAATAATTTTGAACCTACCATGAATTCGAAGGTTAGTTAAGTCTAATAGTTCTCATGATAGCATGTTCTGTTTTAATAGTAAACAACAATAATTTAGTGAATTGTACTCGTTATTTTTACTAACGGACTAAAATTTAAGGTCTACCCTTCCGATTATCAGCTCATCCTTTTATGTCGTTTAATATTACTTAGTGTTCAACATTTCATTTCTATAAAATAAATGTTATTATTCTTTACAAAATTCGTAGTTCCAATTTAAAAAATGTGATCTTTTTTTACAAATTCGTAGTGTTCCGATTTAAAGAGAACTATAAGAGATGTACGGATATTATCAGCGCATAAAGTTCTTAGGTTAACCAGGAAGAGAAACTGGCGAAAAATAATTACGTTGCGTATTAATCAACATTTCATTTCTGTAAAACAAATGTCATTTTTCTTTACAAAATTGCTGCGTATTAGTGCTCTAATTGAAACAAAAATTCGCACGAAATGTACAGAAGTACTTGATGCGCTGATAATCGGAAGGCTAGGCCAAGAGAAAGTTAATTGGAATGTATCCGAAAGCATTCTGTTGTATCGTTAAACTTTAGCACGATCCCTGAAGTTTACTGGATGATCAGTTTACTTTTTTTTCGATTGGAAGTTTAAGGACCACCGTGAGCAATTCAGTGTGCTATAAGCAAGGAGGTTAGAATAAGATATCTGGAGATGCCCATGTTAATGGAGCAGTACCACTTTGCGTGTAGCCTACAACCGCGAGCGACGGTCATCAACGTGTGGGAAAGCTCATGGTTTTCAAGGCTATTGCAATGCATTTTGTGTTGGCCGAATCGCCTTCTTTCGTCGCAAATGTTTCCAATTTCGCATCGTATCTTTCTGCCGATACGTGAGAAAATTCTGAATTTATAAAATTCCTAATTATTTGGAGGTTATTTCCCATTTTTATTTTAAATTCAAACACACGAACATTAGTGCGAATTCTAAACAAAACATAACGTTAAAATTGTAAACTTCGCTCGCGTAATAAGTAAATTTCATTCCGGTTTAATATTAGCCCGGTTTCTGCAGGCCAAAACGACGCAATTCCAAGATACAAACAGTTGAAATTACATACGTATCATGTAAACAACGGCAAATTCCCACACTTTGCGGCTTCACGGTTAAGAGCATCTCCAGAAGTATAATTCTAACCTCCTTGGCTATAAACAGGAGCCCGTCCCTAATTTAGGGCCGCTGGTTCCAGTCAAGGGAGAGAGCCAGCGCCGTAACATAAACACAACATCCATGCCTCACCGGGATTCGAACCCGGCGGCAACTCGGACGAATGATCAGAAGCCATCGCTTAGATGACTGCGCCACCGGGACGGCGACTGACAAGTTAAAATGTATATATGTGCATTACATATATCCATGGGCTTACAAATTTCTTATTTAAGTTAATGAATGCACAATTTAGTTTAAAGTAAGATGTGGTACAGAGTGTGGTTCGGATTAGAGAACTATGAACTTGAATCGTCTACATTGAACTGTTCTATAATACAAAGCAGCACTTAAATTCCTAATTACATTCATGGTCACATGCATAAGGATAGTTTCAGAATTATTGGCAGTGAAACGTTTCTCTCTCCACATCGTGCAAAAAAGGAAAGTACTTATGCGTAATGAAAGAACACATTTGTTGATGCTTGTGTTTCCCGTTTTGGGGGAGTCTGTTAATGAGTTAATTGATATTTTCAATATCTGTTTCAGTTTAAAAATGAAAAAAACTTTGCTTTCACATATACTGCTGGAGAAAATTAATATCTCTCGTGTAAAATGTGTTTGCACATAGCTGGAAAAAAAGATATGATATTCAGATTTCCCAGCATAAAATTCGCAATATTATTTGCATAAATTTGAACATATCCAAATTAATACCTTTCATGCTCATATGACAAAAGAGGTTTTCTTAAGTGATTTTAATAAATATTTCTTTTTTGCCTTCTAGAAGTAGTTGCAAGATTTGGGCACATATTTTACTGTATTTTCAGAAAATATATTCATTAAATCAGAAATTTTGCTTTCGTGTTCATTACGTAACTGGAGAACGGTCTTTTTTCTTCGTTTTAATAAATCGAACGCACAGGGAATTTTTAAAAGTTTTAAGTAAAATGATTATGTTCATACAGTCTTAAATATTTTACATTCACGCACATAAAAAAACATCTGTGCAAAATTCTTCATGTAAAATGCTGGACTTTTCATTTTATGTGTGAAAGACTATTATGCTTATATTCCTTTAGCCAGATTGATGACTAAAGGAAAAAAATTTCTTGCAATATTTATTTTTCAGACCCGTTCATGAAATCATTTCCCAACACGGGAGCAAAAGTTTAGAATCACCCGATTTATAGAGATGACTTCAGGAGACTGAGAAAATAAATGAAATCTGAGGTAATCTTTTGATGTTATCTAAGGATAAAAAATACAGAGAAGAAAAAACGTGGGCATTTTTTTCTGTGTGTGCTAATTGTTCAGTGCCGCACTCGCGAAACTATTGCTCTGGGTAAACACCGCAGTACTCAGTAGGGGAGCTTAAGGGTCGAGTAAGCCCGCTGGCTCTGATGTCACACCAGTTCGGAGGCTGTGATATTTTCCCACGGATTTTTGGCTCTACGTCATATAGCAGCAAATAAAGGATTATACTTAGGGCACACCAACCTGATAATGGGTGGATATCCTAGAGCAGGGTGATTGCACTATTGTGATATACACTGTATTGACAAAAGTCACCGAACACCACCTCAAAAGCAAATGAAGGGATCCGCTGCGTTGTTAAGATGCGCGGCACAACCGCAAACGGTATAAAAACAAGCCTGCAGCTGACCGCGATCATATCGCACTGTGAGGTTGAGTGAAAATATCACGGACGGAGAGAACTGACTTTGAGAAAGGAAAGATTGTTGGCTGTCATATTAGTGGTTTTCCATAAGAGAAAACAAGAGGCGTTTAAACATACCCAAGTCAACTGTTTTGGATGTACTGAATATGTGAAAGACACATGGCGTACCTGAAGCACCAAAACGTACCGGCAGACCAAAGAAAATCGGTGATAGAGGACATCGAAGCCTCGGGAGAGTCGTTACAGCTAATCGACGGAGTATTTCACAAGACCTTAGTGTACAGGGGAGTAAAAATGCTGGAAAGTTGTTATGTACATGTACCATTCGCAGAGAACTACATTCCATGTGTTGCCGTGGTCGTGGGGCTTCTCATAAACGTTTCATTTCCACTGGGAATGCTACTCGTTGTTTAGCATGGTGTAAAAAATATTTATCGTGGACCTTAGATCAATGGAAATGGGTCCTATGGTCTGAGGAATCCAGATACACAATCCATCAGTCTGATGGCCGTGTATTGGGATGGCGGCTGAAAGGAAACGCTATTTACCACAGTGTACTGTTTCTACGGTCAAGTTTGGAGCTAGCACTGTACTCGTGAGGGGTTGTTTTTCGTGGTATGGTCCCGGCCCATTGGTTCTCGTGCACAAACCTGTTAACCAGCACGTCTACTTTGATATTCTGGACAATTAGGCCCTACCAACTCTGTGGCAATACTATGGAACCGAGCCTTGTTGGTGCCAGCAGGACAATGCGCCAAGCCATAAAGCAAAATCTGTTACGACGTAGTTTGACGATAATTCCGTATCGTGTGTGGACTGGCCAGCACAGAGCCCTAATCTGAATCCCATAGAGCACCTACGGAATGAGGTAGAGCGCCGCATAAGAAGTGTGGAACCAAGGCCTAATACTAAGCAACAGTTAGCGGCAGCATTGTGTACTGAATGGAAGCTCATATCTATCTGTGTTCCAAAACCTTGTCGAAAGCATGTCTCAGTGCATGCATTAAGGCCAACGTGGACAGACACCGTAGTAATGTATGTCAATAAGTGGTATGTTGTGTTTCTCTTCTAGGTATCCGGTGACTTTTGTCAATATAGTGTATTTCGCACTTTCGCTTATTAACAGAGTTGATAACAGATACATTTCAGACATAAATCATTAAAATAATGGTTGAGCTGATAAAACGTAGGGATATTTGCGCAATTAAAACGTGGTCTGTAATGTATTTACGAAACCACTACAGCGAGCGAGCGAAAGTATGACGTGATACATAATTCCCACGGGTTCTCTCTATTCGAGGGGTTAGGGGCCATCCATAAATTACGTCCGTGAGTTTTACTATTTTTGAACTCCCCTCCCCCATATCATATTTTTTCCGATTGTTGACAACACCCCCCTCCTAAAAAGTACGTCCTAATTCCCTCAACCTCCTTTTTTCGACGACTGCTTTTAGAAGTCCGCTGAGAAGCAGAAAGAAAAAGGAATTATTTAAAGAATCTTCCATATATTTACACGTTTGCTTCAGAAAATATTTATTATTTAAGCATTAATTTATTCCCAAATGCTACCTGAACTTTTTCATTCTGAAATAAAGATCTACAAATGAACGCACGCATTCAAGATTCCCGATTATAGAATCTACAAAACAAGATAGATTTGTTAGTACAAATACGATAATTTAATATTCTGATTTATCTAAATATCCTCAGAAATCGGAAATATTTCATACCTTTTTTAAATACTAAAAGAAGAAAAAACAAAACGAAGAAGTAAATTTTCTCATCACGCTCAAATTCTAATTAAATGCAGCCCCATTTTACATAATATACGATCGCCATTGTTTGGTTATTACAAGCTGAGTTGCAATAATTACTAAAGTGTTACTTAAATGTTGCAATAACTTCTTTAAAATTTGGAGAAATTATTTAAATATCGAATTTTTTATGTAGTCTGTTTAAAAATTTAAAACATTCTAGGCAAGTGTTTTAGTAAATTTCATAAAACGATGCAAAACACAATTTTTCTGATTCAACAAATACTTCTTTTTTATGGCACTGGATGCATTTTTGCCGTAAATGAGGCTAATTTAAAACTGTTTTTATTGCATTATAATTATCATTTTGGTTATACATATAGGTTCACTTACCAATTGATTCAAATAAACTCCCAAAGATTTTACAAATCTGAAAATGAAAGCCACCTACCGTTTATTATGTTTACATGACATTTTCACGTTGCAAATTATCTGAACAATGGAAGCCACCTGGACATATATAGGGCTCTCCTTCAAAAATATCTTACATTAATTAATTAATACTTTAAAATATTTAGTAAACAAATGCCTTTTAGAGCAATTGCGATTTCATCTTCGTTTGCCACTTTTCTAATTTAAAAATACGAGATTGTTTTTCCAGTTGAATAGATACATTAATTACCTTCTACAGGTCCCATGTTATTTCCTTTTCCATGACTACGACTGTGGTATAAACAGTGATGCTGGAATTTGAAAAGCAACCTAACAATCTGAATTATGTTTAAACTGCATATTTAACGTCTTCCAAAATGGAATCTAGATGCTCTCCCACGGCCGTTGTGAGAAATCCACCGGAAATTAAACTTCCTACTTTAGAAACTTTAACAGCAGTTATATCCAGGTCATCTTCATCGATCCATTCATGCCGTATGGCTCACTCTGTCGGCGGGCAACAGTTCGAACAGGGTGTTCTTTTAGTCCTGCTTTAGCTTGACCACACTGAACGGTATGCAATTTTACGTTAGCCTTCATGTTGCTGATTGAAACAAAATACTTTCCGTAAATCTTACAAATACGGAAGGAAAGTTTGGATTGCACAGATTGACAGTATAGGTCGTATGGTGTTCAGCAAGAGCGTGGCAGCATTTCTGCAATATCCAGAGAAAGATTTACGAAGAGTGATCCATATGGACGTCGACAGGTTTCTTCTAGGTCTGCAATCTTTAGGCCATCCGGTGGTTGAGCCAAAGTTGCAAAATGCGGTTTTGAAGGATGAGGAAAATTGAACTTCAACACGGCAGACAACATTTTGTGTCCTGACATTTTACTATTTGCAAACGATACTGGCTTTTAGCAACGTGTTTTTTCTCTCCATGAAGTATCTTTTTCAAGAAGGGGTTCCTATCTGCAAACATATTTAAATTCCAATGTGAACAAACGGGGAGTTTTTAATATTACAATTTCCACTATAGTTTTGCCGCTGGACGTCCGAGTTACTATACCTCCCCCTTCCCCATGTCCCATTTGGTCCGATTGTTCCCTCCCCTGTAATCTCGGACGTACTTTATGGACGTCCCCTCACTGCTGGTGTTCAGTGGAATTCTGGTAAACCAGTTCTACTGTCTGGAGTCTCGCCAATTCATTTGGAGTGACGTAGAGATACTCGTTCAGTGGGTGTGAATATGTCGCCATAGCGTATCTCCTGTTATCTGGTTAGGTCTCCCTGGACTATAGAAATTATGGCTCGTCAACATCAATAAGTTTAGGTCAGTGCTGTTGAAATGAGATGGGGAAAGGAATTGTTTTAAAGTAGCTTTCGTGAAACCCGGTTGCTATGTTTACATTTTTGTTTGAGGAGCTCAGAAAATTTTGCTCACCGTTTGGTCTAGATAAATTTGCAGCTCATAGGATTAAAAAAGATCCCTTATTTGCCCAAAAAAATGCACATGTACTTATTTTAGACTTGGTGATATTTCGCAATATCATTTATAAGATATTTTACAGTGCACTAAAGACGAACTTTGCAAAACACTTTTGAAGTAAAAATAGATGCGAAAAAGTTTTTCCGAAAAAAAAACAAAAAAAAAGCCTCAAAACTAGGTACTGACTTAACAAGATTTTTCAAATTTAAATCGATTCCTCCAGTCGTATTCGAAATGTGCGCGTTTCAATAACTGCGCGTCGAGATGTTTTCTTCCCTTCATCACCTGTCGTCAATTCATCTAGAAATAGTAGTTCATTGCGTGTGTTCTTTTCCACGCGTGCTCACGTACCTACTTCTTCGAAAGATTTATTTCACAAAAGCTTTCCAGAGGAGGGGTATTTTCGAAGAAAATGGTAGACAGTGCTCTTCAGTATTCGCGAATGCTTAGAAATATGTTTCCCATTGTGCTGCTAGGTAAAGAAGCAAAAGATATTCGTGCTTCAGCGTAAAATGTGGATGCATGTTCTCTTGAGTCAAGGCATCAGAAAAGAAGGCAGTTTCTTTTCAGCCCTGAAGAACGTTGAAATGTGTCAGAAGAAACTCCTTCAGAGAGACTTGAGAGAAAAACGTCAGAATAGTTCAACATATTTCTAAAAGCATAGCGAAAAATTTTTAAATGAATAACCTTCTGCAGACAAATAATGCTCAACCAAAAAATAATACCTGAGTGTTTTATCTGGCATATTCATGAAACCGTCCAGTTAATGCAGTTCAAATTTCTAATATGCTAATGTAAGTTATTTTTTAGTTTTACAGGTGTCCTAAACTGGGTGCAAAAAAGCGAGCAAAAAAATAGAATTTATAATTAACATCTGAGTGATGTAGCCGACCAAGTGCGATGTTGCATTTTTCCTGCGTTGAATGTCACCTTTTAAAAAGACAACTATGAAAACCCAAATTAGCCGGAGGCGGTCTCGAACAGAGTTGGAAACGGGTCAAACATTTTCAACCCGGACCCAACTAGGACAAATATGCTTTTAACTATAATATACAGTGCGTTCAAAAAGTCTATCCGCAGTGGGTATCTTAGATTATAAGGAAAACAAAT
Organism: Macrothele yani; assembly: GCA_039090855.1. NCBI lineage: Eukaryota > Metazoa > Arthropoda > Arachnida > Araneae > Macrothelidae > Macrothele > Macrothele yani. The sequence goes on from CM077011.1 coordinate 101,204,326, forward strand.
ATATTTTAGGAACGTATAATTTACTCACTTACTTACAGAAAGTGTTGAAACTGTCGTCCTTCATTTGCAAGCCTAAAACTGTTTAACACATGTTTCAAACACATCTGCGAGAGTCGAAAATCTCTCCGCAGTTATGTTAATGCTTTACCACCTAATTTTGATGGCGCTACAGTCAAAGGTTTTGAATTAAGCAAATTTTTGTATGCTTACCTTCTGTTTTTACGGTTTTCTTGATAGTTTATAAAGCTTGTGGGATTAAAAATGACCTTTCAGAAGACAAAAGTTATGTTCAATGTTTTTACAAGAAATGAAGATTTATCGATTGATGGAGAAAAGCTGGAGATAACAGACACGTACGTTTATCTTGGACAGCAGATATCAAGTGAGGGTCACATTGATGAAGAAATTAATCGGCGTACAAAATTTGCCTGGAGAGCTTTTTGGAAGAAACAGCATAATTTTCAAGAGCAATATGCCATTATGTCTTAAAAGAAAAGTGTTTGATCAATGCATCCTTCCAGTGCTTACGTATGGTGCAGAGACGTGGACCTTAACTAAAAGAGACATACAGAGACTGCAGACAACTCAAAGCAGCACGGAGAGATGCATGCTTGGTGTAACCAGGAGAGATAAGAAGAGGAACTCGTGGATCCGAAAAATGACAAGAGTGGAAGACATCATAATCAGAGTTAAATCCCTGAAATGGCAATGGGCTGGACATACTGCCAGAAGGACAGACCATCGATGGACAGCCGAAATTTTAGATTGGATTCCAAGGGACAGGAAAAGACTCAGAAGAAGACCACATGGGAGATGTGTGGATGAAATTCGAAAGTATGCGGGAGTGACAATGGAGGATACTGGAGCAAGACAGACCGTTGTGGAGGAAACTTGGGGAGACCTTCGTCCAGCAGTGGATTGATAATGGTTGACAATGATGATGATGATGATGATGATATAAAGCTTTAGAACAAGTTTGTGATGAGTTGAAAGTTTCCAAAATGTGGATGTATTTTTCAACATTTCCCTTCAGAAAGAAGGGACACTTTTCTTCTGAGGTCTCTTCCTCCATATTGCATGATAAATCGTATTCCAGACCGCGGGCACCAATATCAAACACACAAGATTGCACAGTGCACATTTTCCCTCGAAAACATTTTTTTTTTCGTAAATAAAACGGAAGTAAAGCCGGGTCGAAATCGGATGAGAAATAACTTGATCAGAGCCGACCCGACTGACCCGTAACCATTTCTGGTCTCGAACCCACATCCTTCTATTAGGAGCCGAATGCTTTCCCAACTAAGCTGCACCGACAAGGACTTACTACTACAACTCTCTGGTCTTGAAAAGTGCGTCACCTCTGAGGTGGGTACATCTCATATGTCCTCCCCATGCGAAAGTACTAGGGGAAGGAATCGTAGGTTTCCGCGTCAGCCTGCAGACTATGCTTGAAATAGTAGAAGGAACTCTCATTAATTCCATATGATGTGTGAAAGACGCGTTACAACTTTTTCGGACCTCACGACTATGACATTTATTTTTACGTTTGAGAGCGAATATCAAAGCACAAATACGCCGGTTGTGGAGCTTGAACCCGCAATCTTTTACTCTGGAGCAGAATGCTTTCACAATTAATTTAAATTGCAGCTGTAAGTTAGCAGTCATGGCATCTACGTCACCTTCAATATACACTGACGGAAAAAAATCCCAACACCACGAAAAAATAGTTGTAGAGGAATGAAATGGCGGCAATACATTTGTATAGGTAACATATTTAATCGATTAAGGTTTCAAGATCACAGCTTAATGTAAGCGCGAGAAGAGCCATTTTAAATGTGAAATGCTGGTACATTAATAACCGGTGTAACCGCCAGAATGTTGAATGCAAGCACGCAAACGTTCATGCATTGTGTCGTACAGGTGCTGGATGTCAGTTTGTGAGATGGAGTTCCATGCCGATTGCACTTGGTCGGTCAATACAAGGAACGGTTAATGGTGATTGGGAGTGACGCTGGAGTTGTCGTCCAATGATGTCCCATACGTGCTCGATTGGCGAAAGATCTGGTGATCTAGCAATCCACGGCAACATGTCGACACTCTGTGGAGCATGTTGGGTTACAACAGCGGTATGCGGGCGAGCGTTATCGTATTGGAACCCCCCTGGAATGCTGTTTATGAATGGCAGCACAACAGGTTGAATCACCAGACCGACGTACAACTGTGCCGTCAGGGTGCGTGGGTTAACCACGAGAGTGCTCCTGCTGTCACAAGAAATTGCTCCCCAGACCATAACTCCAGGTGTAGGTCCAGTGTGTCTCGACCGCAGACAGGTTGTTTGCAGACGCTCACCTGGCCTCCTCCTAACCAACACACGGCCATCACTGGCACCCAGGCGGAACCGGTTTTCATCAGAAAACACAACAGATCTCCACTCCGTCCTCCAATGAATTCTAGCTTGACACCACTGACTTCGCAAACGGCAATGGTTTGGATTAAGTGGAATGCACGTTACAGGGCGTCTGGCTCGGAGCCGTCCTTCAAGTAACCGATTTGTAACAGTTCGTTGTGTCACTGTGGTGGCAACTGCATCTCGAATTGCTGCCGCAGACGCGGTACGATGCGCCACGACCATACGCCGTACACGGCGGTCGTCCCTCTCAGTAGTGCCACGTGGCCGGCGGGAACCCGGTCTTCTTGAGGCAGTACCTTCCCTTGACTACCGTTGCCAACAATCATGCACAGTGGCTACATTCGTGCCAAGTCGTTCTGCAATATTGTGGAACGAAAATCCACCTTATCGTAACCCTATTACACGACCTCGTTCAAACTCCGTGAGCTGTTGATAATGGCTTCTTAGTCTTCTTAAAGGCATTCTGGACTAACATCAACACCCTACGTCGAATCTCAACGATAAATAACGCTCACGAACGTTACAGCGCGTATTTACAACAAACCTGCTTTGCATGTTCCGAGGGCGCTACTCGCGCCACACGTATGCACCGATCGCGCAATTTGCATAGACGTTATCTTACAGATGTACTCTCACAGCCTACCAACTGTCGTTTATCTAACACAAACCCCTTCTTGGTGTTGGGATTTTTTCCGTCAGTGTATGTAGGTATATAACACAGTAAAACAGCGCATCATGCCAGTATCGTGCATTAATGGTTTGATGAGCACGAATACGATTTTCGTCATCTTCCCTGGCCGTCACTATTCCCTGATCTGAATCCTATTAAATATATGTAAAACATTCTGTAAAAAGGGTGGGTATGTGTGCTCTTACTCCAAAACTGGCAGTAATATGCAGTATTTTGCTGCTTTGGGGCAAAATGAACTCAAGTTCCTAATCAAATCCGTGCTGCGTCGCACGCTGTAAAAATAGGTCTTGTGAATTCAAAGAAAATTCCGGAAAATAACGTGCAGAAAAGTTGCCGGTAGGTACCAGTCTTTTTTAAAAAATTCAGTTTTCAAAATTTCTCGTTTCTTTTATGGCTTCCGTATTTTGACAGATTTTCTGTAGTCAGCAGTTCCGTTTATTTCAGAAAAGTCGGTTTATTGTTTTTCCCGTATTTATACAGAAATTTCGTTAAATCTTTGATTTTGACCTTTTCAGCCCTCTACCAGATCCTTTCCGTTCAGCCCTAATGAAGATCGAAACGGTTTCGTTCAGCTTCCGGCTTGCTACCGTTGCTACGGAAAGACGCAAGGCACAGTCACGTTTTAAGTAGAACACTAATCGCGTAAATAATGAAACTCTTTTTTGATTTAATGTTTTTGGCTATTAATAGTGAATTAGTCATTTTATTTACTGTTGGAGCTCACTACTTTTGTGAATAGGTTTGCAATAAATTTATTTTTCCTGTAGGAGAAATTATTACAAATAAAGCATTTTTTTCATCGCGATTTTTCGAAACCGCATGTTGGTCTTTTTAAACTGAAATAAATTCCATGCCAACTGTCTTCTGTTTTATAGTAATTATTTAACAATACTTCTAAATATACTCATCGACAAAAAAATACACTGGCGGAAAGTGAAAAAAGAACACCAAGAAGGAATTGGCGGACGATCATAAAATTTGCATATATTAATGGGGTCTAGTTTATGTAGGTGTGATGTTAATTTCGGGACCAACCGGTGAACGCTTACGCCACAGCATGGCATAATATGCAAATTATCGTCGGTGGTATATAAGGAGTACGGCAAAGTGAATGTAATCAGTAGTCGGCGTACGGGCACGTGCGAAGATCCTGAAGAAGCTGCAATGCATGGACATGGAAGACGTGTACGATTTCAGCAGTTATCGGACTTTGAGCGAGGTCGTCCAGTCGGACTCCGCGAGGCCGGGTGGTCGTATCGCAGAGAGAATTAGAAGGGAATTATCTGTGGTGGTACGATGGTGGCGTATATGGTCCGAGGAACATTCTCACACGAGAAGACGTGGAACCGGGAGTCACAGACGGACTGATGACCGGACCAATCGACGCATAAGAAGAGCGGCGTTGTCGAGCAGAACATCCACTGCGACGGAAATCGAAGCGGCCGTTGCACCTGAGCTGACTGTGCGAAGAATCCGCAACCGTCTACTGGATGCAGGACTACGTGCACGTGTGCCTCTGGCATGTGTACCTCTGACTCCAGCCCACCGGCTACAGTGGTGTCGCCAACGTCTGTACTGGAGAACACAATGGCGATATGTCGTGTTCAGCGATAAAAGCAGATTCCGCTTGGGAGCCTCCGATGGCCGTATGCGTGTTCGCAGACGCACAGGGGAGAGTCTCCACCCTTCTTGCATCCGCCAGCGACACACAGGGCCTACACCTGGTCTCCTGGTGTGGGGAGCGATCAGCTATCACTCCCGTACACAACTAGTGTTTGTACCGGGTTCGTTAAACAGCACCTCTTACATCAACATCATTCAGCCCGTTGTTGTGCCATTTGTAAGGGTCGGTCCATCGTGGTGTTTTCCAGCAAGGTAACGCACGCCCGACACACGGCACGTGCAACGCAACATGCACTTCAGTGTGTGAGACAACTTCAATGGCCTGCACGTTCACCGGATTTGTCCCCGATTGACACGTGTGGGATTTTATGGGACAACGACTTATCCGGTCTCAACGGCCAGCCACGACCATCCCCGATTTACGCGTCCAGGTTGAGGATGCTTGGAACTCAATACCCCAAACTTACATCCAACATCTGTACGACAGACTCCATGCCAGAATTGCACAGTGTGACGCAGTTCATGGCGGTTCAACCTCGTACTAACCATGTTCATGGAAATGTTATTTTTCAGTTTACCAGCAAATACAGCTGTAGTTTGTCATAATGTTTTGATCACGTTATCCTATGTATTCCGTTATTAAGCTGTATAAATTTCGTTGGTATCAGACGTCTCCTTCTTGGTGTTCTTTTTTCACTTTCCGCCAGTGTAGCTGCACCCAGAAGGACGTGTCAGATTGCAATGCTATTCTGGAGGATGGTAAAGGTTACCACGAACAATAAATGATTAAACAATTGGGCATGTCGGACAACCCGTCGGACAACCGCGAATGTCGGACAACCCATCTGTCCCCTCTCTCCGTGGTTCGTTTAGGTCTTCCAGACCATTTCGGTTGCTGCTGCGTGCTTTGTTCTATCCACTGCCACCAACAGCGTGGTATGGTGATATCCGCACGACAGGTATGGCACGCAATACGGCGATAAGACCATTCCCGCTTCCCGGAGCCCAACGATGCGGGCGCTCTCGAACTGCTCCTGAACTTTTGTCCGAGGCGTACTTTACTTCTAATGGATGCAATCAACACAGCAGCAAGAGTCAGAATGGCAAGCACGCGCAACGGGACGACCTTATTTATCCGGTCAGGCACAGCGCTACGACCCCTCCTTGCTTGCGTTAACTGCGCAGTCGAGTGTGATACTTGAATCATTTGCATGTCTCACGATGTCAAACCTACCCACCAAGTTTCATTCCTGGTGGTTGCTTTGTTCTTGGTGAAACTATTTTTTTTTTGCATAAATGTTATTCTTGATAGCTATAAAATATTTTGTCTTAAGGGCTCAAAAGACTCCTACATAGACATAGTAAAATCTGTACAATAATTTAAGTATCCGGATTCTTACGGTAACAACATGCACAATAGCTGGTGCACAAAATGGGAGAGACGGGAAATACTATCCCGCGCTGCAATAACAAAAAAATGCATGCCATATGGTATCGGCAATATCCGATCTCGCTACAGAATTTCGAAATCAGATCCTCCAACAGAAGATTGAAATTTAATAGTTAATCAAATATCAGGTATTCCCGCGAATCTATTTTATAACCAGAAAGTTTCCGTCATACGTACACGGAAAAAAGTGAATATACGAAAGTAATAGCGAAAACGTTTTTGAAAATTCAGAACTTTATTTTCGCCTAACATCTCCAGCGAACGGCAAATTACCGTTAATATACGAATGGAATTGTGAAAAGATTTCAGAAAATTCCGAATTTCCCTTGTGTACGAAAAATCGTTTAAATTCAGGTTTTTTTCCTGTCACTTCCCGGAAAAGGTTGCATCAGGAACATGCTTCGTGAATTCGCGAAAGAAATCTCGGGAAGTGTTACAGTACGTACTTGTTATCATTCGTAAAAGACGTGGCCGTATTCCACACCAGAGAAAGGCTTCTTATTTTTTGTTCAGTGAGTGTATATAACGAATATCATGGATATGCAGTTACCTCGCCATCTGTTGTTCTAAAATAGGATAATTTTATATGTCACACTGAATGTCTTTTGACTTTGACGTATTATTTAAAAACGCCACTTCTTAGATGCAATTTGCTGTTTTTACCTCGTTTTACGATGTCGTCGTTTCGCTCACATAATTTAGCTTCCTTATTTGAAATCGGGATTATAGGATTTGGGGTTAAGGAGTTGACAGGCGTGTCAGAAAAATACTTCAGCCCGCATCTGCGGGAAGTTATGCATATGCAAACGGAATAGAAACAGTTGGAGTAAGAGTTTAATTAATGCAGCAGGTAAGGAAAGTCTTGGGGTGTGCATGCAGTAAACGTTGTTAGAAGTCAGGAAACTGGGACAGAGAGTAACACACGTTATGAAGAACATTCGAAAAAGTAAAACCCTGCAGTGAACATGTTATGGCACCGTACACCAACCATAAGGGCACCGCATTTATGCTAAATGACGTTGTAGATTGACACCATAGTTTAAAGGAAATAACTCTCCTATGATCATATCGGTGTAGGCCGAATCAGCTATTGGTGATTGGGGGCAAGTGTTTCCAAGTCTAGAGAGAAATGTATGTCAAACAGATACGCAACATACAGGGATTGGGCACAATAATGTATACATCACGATCACAGACGTGACTTTTTATGCAGCTGCGTACGTCGTATTACGCAAAGGTATCAGCCACTTCTTTGGTTGTAATGGCTTTGTTTAGAACCTCAAGGTCCTGTCTAAGTGCATTTAAAGTTTCTTGTTGCAAAATTTATTTCAGGATGGCGAAGAAATGAGCGACCTAACGTGCTTCGAAAAAGGGATAATTATTGGTTCTCTGCTAGCTGGTGCCTCCGTGACAAGAGTAGCCAAGATAGTGGGGATATCGAGAACTACAAGTGCCTATCGTCATGACAGCATACCGTGCTTGTGGCAAAATCTTGTCTGCGAAACACATGAGTGGCCGTAAAACGACCTTGACTGATAGAGACAGGAGGGCATTAAAGAGGATTGTTACACGTAATAGGACAACCACGGCGCCAAAAATTAGTGCGGAGATGAGTATGCATCGCCAGACAAAAACAATGAGCACGGAACTGCATAAACGAGATATTGATGGCAGAGCTTCTATTCCAAAACATCAGGTGACCCAGGTAAATGCACAACGGCGACGGCAGTGATGCCAGGAGAATACAACGTGAACTGCCGATGCATTGAAGCGTGTAATCTGGTCGGATGAATTCACATTCACACTATACCCTACCGCAGGACGTGTTTATATGTGGAGAACACCATCAGAAGCGCCAACCAGTGCAGCATGGTGCTGGCTCTGTCATGTTCTAGGAGGTCATACCGTGGTTGTCAGCAAGTTCTCTGATCATTTTGAAAGTACGGATGACTGGTAGAGCGTATGAAACCTCTTTGGTCTACCAAGTCCCTCTCTGCGGGTCAGGCATTGTTTTCTGCAAGGGATGCCATGTATCAAGATAACGCCCCAATTCACAGAGTTCAGAATGTTCAGGAACGGTTTGAGGAATATGAGAAAGAACATTCACAACTTCCGTGGCCTCCCTAATCACCAGATTTAAACATTATCGAGCCACTGTGGTCTTTGTTTGAAAACAGAGTAAGAACACGTTTACCTCCACCAGCATCTCTCAAGGACCTGGAACAGTTACTTCATGAAGAATTTTGTAACATCCCACTAACCACCATCCAGGACTTATATGAGTCCATTCTACGGAGGATTCAGGCGGTGTTGAATGACAAAGGTTGTCCCACCCCTATTAGGTACATAAAACCTTAATTTCCTAGGTGTTCACATTATTCTGTCTAACCCCTGTACATATGTATCTTATCTGATGAAACGATTGAGTTTACAGGCCCGTGTGACTTGCGGAACACGCAGACATCAATAGTTCGAGTGGCCCTCATGGCTGGCAATAACGGCCGTTACACACCGCGGCCTCGAACGAAAGAGGCTTTGGAAGTGGGATTGGGGTATGTCGGTCCAGGTTGCTTCCACACGTTGCCACAGTTCATCAGGCGTAGCCGTGGGTGGTGCTTGCTGGGCCACTCAGTTGTCGATCAAACACCAGACGGGTTCGATGGGCAACATATCAGGAGAACAGGCGGGCCACGGCAGCAGTTACACCTGGTGGGCTGTGAAGTATTGTTGCAAGATGCATGCCACGTGCGGGCGTGTATTGTCCTGTTGAAACGAGGCCTCTGGGAGGTCCTGCGGGCAAGGGAGGACTACAGGCTCCAAAACGTCGGAGATTTTGCGGAGGCTGTTAAGTGTACCGGCGATGCGTACCAGAAGGGTGCTGGTGTCATATGCAATTGCATCCCAAACAAAAACGCCAGGCGACGGACCGGTATGGCGATGCATAACGCAGGCGTCATACAGTCTCCCACCGAGGTGCAGCCACAGGCGGAACCGACCATCGTGGTGTTGCAGGCAGAAGCGGGATTCGTTGGAGAAGACAATGTCGTGCCATTCCGTAGTCCAGGTGCGGCGTTCAACGGCCCACTGCCGCGGCATTCGCCGGTGGTGTAACGTCAATGGTAATAGGAGCAATGGGCGCCATGCGACAAGTCCCCGCTCCTGCAGATTACGGCGAACGGTAGGTGCTGACACAGGTTCTTGCGCAACACACCCTAATTCCTGCGCTAACGTTCGTGATGTGGCAGTGCGAGCCGTCAATGCCAGCCGCACAACATGCCGGTCCTCTCGTTCAGTGTTGTGCCGTGGCTGCGGCAATGGCTCACGTCGGTCCTTCCGTCCCTCCTGCACCCACCGAATCCATACTCGTCTCACTGTGGCTGCATGTCGTCCCACACGGGCGCCGATGTGTCGGTACGATAAACTGCTGTCGCGATAAGCCATTATTCGTCCCTTGTCGAACTCCGAAACGTGCGGGAATGACTGCTGTATTCGGCGACGAGGTATCAGGAAGCTTCCGACGCACAGGTCCGGCAGCACAACACACTTCCACTACTTACACCACGCCTTCTGCGCACTCTTCTTATAGTGCTTCTTGGTGACGTGCCGGGTGCACATGATCTGCATATGCCCTGCAGTGATAATCGTTTGCATGTCCTCTCGCGGGCGACGCATGCTGCGAATTTCAGGCCAATCGAATGCTTCCTTCTTGGTGTTGCATTTTGGGTGGCCATGCAGTGTATATCAGCTTTGATACCACATCAACATACACAGGAACGAAGTCTAGGGGTTCTTGGTGCTGAATTTAAGTAAGGAAGTACTACCGTTGTTTTTTGGGTTTGTGTTATTAATTAATGCAGTAGTTTTGTATTATAGGCCAATTGTACATCATTAACAATTGTATATTATTAGCCAAAATAATACTTACTATGTTTTATATCTATGTTTTTAACCCTTAAAACTTTATGAAACTCCATTCCGTACTAACTCCATCTCTTACCCATCTCGTACTGTAAAGTGTGGTGCGACCCTTAAAAATATCTTGATATTCATAAAAAATTCAGCAAATTATTTTTTGATATATTGAACAGATTTATGGGTTATATATATATATATGAAGTGTACAATACCACGATGCAAAAAACCTAAACACATAAGCAAAAAACAAATAATGAAACATAAAACGATATACCATGAAGTGTCTTCATCAGGAGAGTGCCAGTACATGGCGAGAGCAGCTTTTCTGATGTCCGTGAAAGGTAGGTAGAAAACCAAAGTACCCACGGAGGGTCAGGTTCATTTTCCCGACGTTTACTTCACCGAAGGGTCACTTGACCGAAAATCACTTCACCGAAAAAATTGTTTCACCGAAAGATCACTTGATCGAAGCGTTCATTTCACCGAAGGGTCACTTGATCGAAAGGTACATTTCACCGAAGGGTCACTTGATCGAAAAGTTCATTTCACCGAAAGGTCTCTTTACCTAAAAGTTCATTTCATCGAAAGGTCATTTCACCGAAGGGTCAGTTTATCGAAAACGCTAGATTTCATTACAGGATCTGTTGAAGCATGGTGCAAGTTTGACAGACAGACCACCGAAACGTTAGGGGATCATACTCAAATTGCACTTTTGATTTCTCCGTGTCACAGAGAACGCAAAGATTTAGTTTTAAGGCAAAAATAATTAATTTTAAGTCCCTATGCCTCGGCCTAGGCCTTTTTAGCAAGTTTTATCATGTTCATACGTTTTTCATAAAAATCATGTTCAGTGCTCATGTTCATAAATAGTTTACATAAAAAGTCAAGTTAATAACGTTGCACATTTATTCAGGCAAAAAGAATCAATATTAGGGCCGTAGGCCTCGCTTAGGCCTTTTTAGCAAATTTTAACCGTGCGTGCTCATGTTCATAAGGTTTACATAACAACTCAAGTTAATGATGTTGTACACTTATGCAGGCCAAAAGAATCAGTCATAAAATAAAGCCCACGGCCTCGGCTTAGGCCCTTTTAGAAAATTTTAATCCTGCATGCTCATATTTATAAGGTTTACATAAAATGTCAAGTTAATAATGTCGCACATTTATTCAGGCAAAAAGAATCAATATTAGTGCCGTAGGCCTCGCTTAGGCCTTTTTAGCAAATTTTAACGGTGCGTGCTCATGTTCATAAGGTTTACATAAAAAATCAAGTTAATGATGTTACACATTTTTTCAGGCAAAAAGAATCAATTTTAGGGCCCTAGGCCTCCGCTTAGGCCTTTTTAGCAAATTTTAATCGTGCGTGCTCATATTTATAAGGTTTACGCAAAAAGTCAAGTTAATAATGTTGCACATTTATTCAGGCAAAAAAGAATCAGTCTTAAAAAGCCCTAGGCCTCCGCTTAGGCCTTTTTAGCAAATTTTAATCGTGCGTGCTCATATTTATAAGGTTTACGCAAAAAGTTAAGTTAATAATGTTGCACATTTATTCAGGCAAAAAAGAATCAATATTAGGGCCGTAGGCCTCGCTTAGGCCTTTTTAGCAAATTTTAACCGTGCGTGCTCATGTTCATAAGGTTTACATAACAACTCAAGTTAATGATGTTGTACACTTATGCAGGCCAAAAGAATCAGTCTTTAAAGCCCTAGGCCTCGGCTTAGGCCTTTTTAGAAAATTTTAATCCTGCTTGCTCATATTTATAAGGTTTACATAAAATGTCAACTTTATAATGTCGCACATTTATTCAGGCAAAAAGAATAAATTTTAGGGCCCTAGGCCTCCGCATAGGCCTTTTTAGCAAATTTTAATCGTGCGTGCTCATATTTATAAGGTTTACGCAAAAAGTCAAGTTAATAATGTTACACATTTATTGAGACAAAAAAGATTCAATTTTAGGGCCCTAAGCCTCGGCTTAGGCCTTTTTAGGAACTCTAAACGAATTTCGCGAAAATGTTCCATGTAAGCCAAGCGAGAATTGTGCTTTAATTTGAAGAAATTAATTGCCGATGATCCGAGGTACACTTGGTTTGAGGGAACTGTACCCCGAACTTCCGTAGTATTATATTCTGTGCCGCTGGAGTCTGTCAGTGTATCCAGGATGTTCCCCTTGAAGTGTCTGCGAAGTCCGTGAGCTTTGGGAGGGGGCTTTCCCCCAAAATGTTAAAATGGACGTAGAGCTGTAAACATTAGAACCTTGCTTTATATAATGATTCTGTACACGATCACGAATTTTCAGGAGGGTGGGACGAATTCACCCTCCCCCAAGTTTCTAAGAGCGCAGACAGGTGTTCAAGGTAAGGGATTTGCTCGCAATTTCTATGCTTCATGTTGTGTTTAGTGCCAAACTATGTATGCCCTTCCCCCTCCCCCAGAAATTTGGTGAAGTCTGTAAAAGGGATAAGAGGTGCTTGGTTTTGAGGGCTCTACCCCCAACTTCCGTAATTTTATATTCTGGACCTCTGGAGTCGGTCATCAGTGTATCCTCGATGTTACCCCTGAAGAGCTCTTGGAAACGGGGGGGGTTCAGTTTCACTCCACATTCCTGAAAATTCGTGGTCGTGTACAGAATCATTATATAAAGCATGGGTCTAATGTTTACAGCTCTACGTCCATTTTAACATTTTGGGGGAAAGCCAACCCCCCCCCCCCAAGATGACGGACCTCGCGGACGCTTCAAGGGGAACATCCTGGATACACTGACAGACTCCAGCGGCCCCGAACATGATATTACGGAAGTTGGGGGTACACCCTCCCAAAACTAGGTGTACCTCGGATCCTCGGCAATTCTTTTCTTCAAATTAAAGTGCAATTCTCGCCTCGCTTGGCTTACATGGACCATTTTCGCGAAATGCGTTTGGAGTTCCCAATTCAGTTCTCAATATATGCCCAGAAACGGCAATCTTTAACCGCCCCCCCCCTCTTGATTTTTTTAACTTGACATTTTATGTAAACTTATGAACAAGCAAGATTAGAATTTTCTAAAAACGCCTAAGCTAAAAAAAAAAAAAAAAAGCCCTAAGGGCAATAAAATTTATTCTTTTTTGCCTTAATAAATGTGCAACATTATTAACTTATTAACTTGACATTTTATGTAAACTTATAAACCAGCAAGATTAGAATTTTCTAAAAACGCCTAAGCTAAAAAAAAAAAAAAAGGCCTAAGGGCAATAAAATTGATTCTTTTTTGCCTGAATAAATGTGCAACATTATTAACTTGACATTTTATGTAAACCTTATGAATATGAGCACGCTCGATTAAAATGTTCTAAAAAGGCCTTAGGTGACCTTGGGCCCTAAAATTGATTCTTTTTTGCCTGAATACATGTGCAACATTATTAACTTGACTTTTTACGTAAACCTTATGAATATGAGCACGCACGATTAAAATTTGCGATAAAGGCCTAAGCCGAGGTCTAGGGCCCTAAAATTGATTATTTTTGCCAGAAAAATGTGTAACATTATTAACTTTACTTTTTATGTAAAGCTTATGAACATGAGCAAGCACGATTAAAATTTGCTAAAAAGGCCTAAGCGAGGCCTACGGCCCTAATATTGATTCTTTTTTGCCTGAATAAATGGGCGACATTATTAACTTGACATTTTATGTAAACCTTATAAATATGAGCACGCACGATTACAATTTTCTAAAAAGGCCTAAGCCGAGACCTAGGGCTTTAAGACTGATTCTTTTGGCCTGAATAAGTGTACAACATCATTAACTTGAGTTGTTATGTAAACCTTATGAATATGAGCACGCACGGTTAAAATTTGCTAAAAAGGCCTAAGCCGAGGCCTAGAGCCCTAAACTTGATTCTTTTAGCCTGAAAAGTGTGCAACATCATTAATTTGAGTTTTTAGGTTAACCTATGAACATGAGCACGTACCGTTATTATTTTCTAAAACGGCCTAAGCTGAGGCCTAGGACCTTAAAATTGATTCTTTTTGCCTGAAAAAAATTGCAACATTATTAACTTGACTTTTTATGTAAAGCTTATGAACATGAGCAAGCACAATTAAAATGTTCTAAAAAGGCCTAAGCTGAGACCTAGGGCCCTAAAATTGATTCTTTTTGCCTGAAAAATTGTGTAACATTATTAACTTTACTATTTATGTAAAGCTTATGAACATGAGCAAGCACAATTAAAATTTTCTAAAAAGGCCTAAGCTGAGACCTAGGGCCCTAAAATTGATTCTTTTTTGCCTGAAAAATGTGTAACATTATTAACTTTACTATTAATGGTGTATATAATAATGGTGTGAAGGTTGAAATCTGTGTACATGGCTGTATTGTAGGTAGTAAGAAACTGTTGAAAATATTTTTTTGAGGAAACGAATTGGAAGTCGATTGTTACGCAATTGATAATACAGGATTCGAAATTTTTTTGACATTTGCTGGACTATTACAAATTTTACAAATTCGAGCTAATTGCGAAATAACAATGTTACGATGCACGGAAATTGAGATATTTGAAGTCCAGTATGAATAAGAGTTAATTCTGAAGTGAAAATTACAACGTTTATCGTAGACATCTGTAAACAATACCCCTTCATCGGTGAAAAAAATATCTATATCTAAATAATGAATATGGCCATCTTGCATGAAAGATTTTTCAAGTGTCAGAGAAGATGGATATATGTGTTGAGCTTGAATATTGAAGTTCGGATTATTAAAAACAATAAAATCATCAATATAACGAAAAATACGGCCGTAATCTTGCGAAATGGTAGTCTTAAAATCCCGTTCAAATAGATACAGATAAAGGTTAGCGAGAGTGCTGGAAAAAACACTGCCCATGGGTATGCCGGTGACTTGTCGGTAGATTTGTTTGCCCATACAAATATAATTGTGGTTGAGACAGAAGTAGGCCAAACGATCCCAAAACTGAGGCATACTTGATCATATTGCCATATTTTGTAAATAATGCAGCACAAGCAGCAATTAATCCAAAAATAGGAATAGACGTAAATAAGTTGCAAAAATCAAAAATTTCAATGCTATGTAGATCCTGATTTGTAGTTATGTAATTCAAGACGGCTGCACTATTATCAATGATCCAGGAATCGTCAGTCCGACCATATAATAATTTTAAAGATTTTTCAAAGACATTGCCGGCTTTCCGACTGTAACAAATCACGAGTATTAGTGATATAACAAAAGGCAGTTGGGTTCTTATGGAACTTAGGCACTACGTAGATGATGGGAAATGAGGTAGAAGAGATATGAAATTTCAAACGTTTATTTAAAGCGATAATTCTTTTAAGTACAATGTGTGAAGTAGTTGATTCTTCTTGATAGGTGGTGCCACCATTCAATTCTTTAGTCAAGGTATCCAAA
This sequence comes from Macrothele yani, assembly GCA_039090855.1. Taxonomy (NCBI): domain Eukaryota; kingdom Metazoa; phylum Arthropoda; class Arachnida; order Araneae; family Macrothelidae; genus Macrothele; species Macrothele yani. The sequence goes on from CM077011.1 coordinate 101,219,811, forward strand.
TAAATGTTTTTACACCAGGTGGCAAAATTATTATTTGCCTTGTCTATGGGTGTGATGATGAAATTTTGTTGTAAAGACTTAATTTGAGTAAGGATTTTTAAGAAATCCTGACGATTTGGTAGTCTTCACAAGAACGGAACATTTAAAATACGAAAAGACGTCATTAACCCAAAGAAGGATGGACTGATAAGGTAAGTTGAAACGGCAAGACAGTTTCAAGGCGAAATGTATTAAGTCTGATCGAAATGTGGCGAGGCATTTCGAAAGGGTTTGTCCTCTGGTTAATCTAAAGCGAGTACCTTTTTTCATCTCAGTCCGCAGTTCTGGGTACGGCACCACGTCAAGGCTACCCGTAACAATGTGTACGTGGTGTTAATCAATATACTCCCTAAATTGGTCTCTGTGACATGAACACAGGTCCTGTTGCCCTTTTAGCAGATTATCTAGGTCCGTTGCTGCTTGCCGGTAATTGTAAGTCAACCGACCAAGAGGCGAATCGTATCTGTAACTAACTGCAACGTAAGCAGAACTGTTAAGTGGAAAGTTCACCCTATCCTTGTCAAATATAGCCTTGAGATCAATGCAATCAAAGAATCGATCGGTGAAACCAACGGTACAATAGCATTTGACGAGTTCCGTAGGTGTCCCACCTCCGCGGTTTGACGTCAATCTATAGTTGATTAAGTCCGTGATCAAATGTTGAAAATGTTGACTATGATAGTTGTAATCGTCATGCAAGGTCTTAAATTTCTTAAGTTTTCTAATGTTAAGTGCGAAAATCTTGCCTCTGCAGCATTTGAGAGTATCCTCGGGAGCGCTATCCAAGATCGACAAGAGTAGCTCGAAATCACAAAATTGGTTAGGACGAGTTCTACCTCGTCGCCCACGTTTTTTAAAACGGATGACTTTGGTAACGGTGTGAATTTGAAATTTTTGTAAATATTGCAATTGCTGTCAGTGGAACTGAGTTTGATACCATTGAAAAGGCTGTTTAAAACATTGGGATAAAGTGTTCGGAATTGAAGCATGCATAAATTTTCCAAGTAAAGTCTCTTTTGAAGATTGTCCTCGATAAATAAAATTCGAAATTCAATTTCTTTGAAGTCATAGCGTTGAAAATGCAAAAACTCTATATGGCTGGAAATTTTACATAAGCTAATATCAGACATATGGCCATTGGGTCTGAGATGCAACGCACTACCGGTTTGGCCAATGTATCGGAATTTACTCCGTGCACAAGTGATCATGTACACAGAATTCTTAGTTTTACAAAATGCTGGATCTGAATCGGCACCAACGTTGTTCATATCCGTAACAGGACAAGTCATGCATACCATCGGGATTAGAGGAAAGGTTATCCCACACTCACCAACCCGCTTGGCCAGCGTGGTGAGTTATGGCCAAACCCCTTCAAAATGACTCCACATTTTAAATCTTGGCCCTCAGTCTCCGACAGCTGGAATGTACCTGGCCAAGGCAGCGGCCAGTGCGACATGAAGGCAGAGGGTGCTAAGAATAACCGGAGGACCAGACTAGGCTGCCATCTGATGCTGACCTTGGCTACGTGTAATGGACGCTCCCTATCTTCTGATTCAAGGATTCTTGAATTGGAAGAGGAACTACAAAGGATCAAGTGGGACATTGTCGGGCTATATGAGGTAAAAAGAAAAGGAGAAGATCTCTTTGAACTGAAAAGTGGACATCTCTTTTACTATCGTGGGACTGATACTGGCAGAACTAGTGGTGTTGGTTTTATAATAAACAAGAAACTGAAGGATAAAGTTGTAGAAGTTGAAAGTTCCTCTGAGAGAGCTGCACGACTCGTTATCCAACTCTCGAGAAGATACCAGGCTCAGATTATTCAAACTTATGCACCCACCACAAGTCATCCTGAAGAAGAAATTGAAGAATTTTATGAGGAAATTCGTCATCTAAATAGTATAGGTAAGCAGCACTTAAAGATAATTATAGGAGATTTCAATGCAAAAATAGGGAAACGGCAACAGAATAAAATTTCAGTAGGTAAATTCGGTCACGGCAACAGAAACCAGCGTGGAAATAATCTCGTTGAGTTTGCAGAGGCAGAAGGGTTTTTCATTTTGAACTCCTTTTTCAAGAAAAATCCACACAGGAAATGGACATTGAGACATCCAAATGGGACGACAAGTGAAATTGATTTTATTATGTGTAACAAAAAATTCGTCATAGAAGACTGCAGTCTGCTAAACAAGTTCAACACAGGTAGTGACCATAGATTGGTGAGATGTAAGATGCACCTCAACACTAAATTCGAACGTAGCAAGCTCATAAAGACAAACAAAATGTATTGACATAACCAACCTTAAAAAACACCATAGTACCTTCCAGTTGGAACTGAAGAACAGATTCTCTGCTTTAGAAGGCCTAACATCGGAAGAAGTGGATATTTCTGAAGTTAACAGAAAAGTAACCAAGGCTCTTATTGAAACAGAAACAAAATTAGCTGGGTCTAAGAAAAAGTTACATGTGAACAAATTATCAGGAAAAACCAAAATGTTGATGCAAAAAAGAAGAGAGATGAGGACAACTAAAAAAGATGTGACTTCCAAAGTGGAATATATAGAGCTATGCAAGACAGTACGAAAAAGCATCACTGAAGACCTAAGGAAATTCAACTGTGGACTAGTGAGGAAAGCAATTCAAAACAACCAAAGCCTGAAGATAGCAAAGTGACATCTCAGTAAGGGAAGAAAACAGATAATGGCACTGAGAAAAGAAGATGGTTGTGTAACAAGAAATACAGGCGAAATTTTGACAAGAGTGAAAGATTTCTACTCCAAATTATATGAAAGGTATGATACATGTATTCCTAACATTTTGAAAGGTACCAGAGTAATTTCAGTCCTCCCAGCAGAAGTTGCACATGCAATCAAGAACATGAAGCAGGGAAAAGCTCCAGGAGAAAATGGGTTTACTGTAGACATCATACAAGAAGCAAGTGGAGGAATCGAAACAGTACTCGCCTAAATTTTCACTCGATGCCTTAGTGAAGGAAAGATTCCTGAGGATTGGAACAACACTACAATAATCTTGCTACCTAAAAAAGGTGACATTGAGGATCTCAGGAACTACAGACCTATCAGCCTCCTATTAGTGGTTTATAAAATCTTCACTGAAGTTCTTTCGCACTGGACATGGCTCAACCGAGAGAACAAGATGGATTCAGGAGTGGCTACAGCACAATACATCATATCCACGTACCGAGGGAACTAATTGAAAGAGCGAGGGAATATGAACTTCCATTGTGCATGGCTTTTATCGATTAAGAAAAAGCCTTTGATTCGGTGAAACCATCAGCAGTTACAATGGCTCTGAAATCCTGCGGTATTGAAGATGCATACATTAATATCATTAATAACATCTGTGAAAATGCAAGTGCAAAGATTCGGCTATTTGAAAATACAACACACATAAAAATTGGAAAGGGAGTGAGACAAGGTGACACCATATCTCCGAAGCTCTTTAATGCCACATTGGAAATTGTCTTTCAATTACTGAACTGGGAAAACAAAGAGATAAAGATTAATGGAGATTATCTAACCTACCTTCGTTCTGCTGATGACATAGTCATTTTTGCAACTACCCCACATGAGCTGCAGAGTATGATCCAGGAACTTGCTGACAAGAGTGAAGAATTGGGATTAAAAATGAACTTTCAGAAGACAAAAGTGATGCTCAGTGCTTTTACAAGAAATAATGATTTATCGATTGATGGAGAAAAGCTGGAGATAACAGACACGTACGTTTACCTCGGACAGCAGATATCAAGTGAGGGTCACATTGATGATGAAATAAATCGGTTTACAAAACTTGCCTGGAGAGCTTTTGGAAGAAATAGCAAAATTTTCAAGAGCAATATGCCATTATGTCTTAAAAGAAAAGTGTTTGATCAATGCATCCTTCCAGTGCTTACGTATGGAGTAGAGACGTAGACCTTAACTAAAAGAGACATACAAAGGCTGCTGACAACTCAAAGCAGCATGGAGAGGTGCAAGCTTGGTGTAACCAGGAGAGATAAGAAGAGGAACTCGTGGATCCGAAAAATGACAAGAGTGGAAGACATCATTATCAGATTTAAATCCCTGAAATGGCAATGGGCTGGACATACTGCCAGAAGTACAGACCATCGATGGACAGCCGAAATTTTAGATTGGATTCCAAGGGACAGGAAAAGACCCAGAAAAAGACCACATGGGAGATGAGTAGATGAAATTCGAAAGTATGCGGGAGTGACATGGAGGAGACTGGCACTAGACAGACCGTTGTGGAGGAAACTTGGGGAGACCTTCGTCCAGCTATGGATTGATGATGATTAATGATGAATATATATATATATATATATATATATACTTAAGAGCAAAACTGAAGACTAAGGAAAAACTTTAGAATTTAAAACGTAGGTTGCAAAATAACCTGAAAATCAAAACGCGCAACGCAGCAGTTTTGAAAATTCAGAATTCACATTCTATAAAGAAGATACCTAAGCAAAAAAATACAAATATAATTTTGACTCACACCTAGTACAACATAGAAAAGGTTATGTATCTACCTGTGTGAGTAAAAGGAGAAAAGATAAAAAAATAAAATAAAACAACTGAATGTAGAAGGTGTCGAGAATACTGAGCCTTGGCTTTATCAAGGACCAGCAAAAACTCTGCATTTTCTCACTTCCACAAAGACCTAGTTGGAAATGGGTTTCTGCAAGGCCATAGATGCAAGTAACATTCCCACCTAAAATAGTTTAAAAAATATATATATGTCATGTCCTCCGTAGAGTTGCATGACCTAGCACTAGTTAACAATTTCGCTTGCATCCATTAACCTTCCTGGCCCGACCCATGCTCTTCATCTGTTACTATTAAACAGAGAGAAGAAGATTAAAGAGAACTCAAGCTGTGAGAGTGACATAATAATTAGAAATGATTTTCAGCCATAACGAAATTCCAAGTTCGTTTGAGAGAGAATTTAAACCTGAAAATCAATGCAAAAGAAATCCAAATTTTTACATTGCAAATAAAAAAGGAAATATTAATTTTCAACGAACGGATCTTTGAAAGAAAACTTGAGTCTAAAACCCCCTACTCTACAACTTATGACAGCACGAAAACGAGAATAAGTTAAAGATAATAATTAACTAAAGAAAACTTTGTGAAAGTTATATACCTTAAACAGTTAGTTGCAATATGTACAAAGTATTTCAGCAGTGCTTTAAGTGCATAATTAATTAGTTATTAAGAACTTAACTACTTTGAAAAAACAGCGCATAGACAGCGCATAGAAAAGGAACAAGCTTAGCCATCTTCTGTTCCTAGGTACCCCAAAAGACGCTCAAAGTTACAAAGAAAAGAAAGAGTTAAAACCCGCAAAAATGTTAACAGACAAACCAATGCCTAAAAGCTGAAAAGCTAAAAAACGACAGAGAAAAAGTACATGATGTACAAACATTGAACTTATAAAACCTAGAACCCAAAAACAAGGAAGAGAGCTTACCTCTTGTGTAACAAAAACTTTTCTCCTCACAAGAGAAGAACATGGCTGACCTCTTCCGCCACTCCCTAGACGCTGGGGGCAGTGAGGGTGGGGCTGATGGCCTCCTCATACAGCAAGAAACAAACGCGCGGAGATTTTAACCAGAGAAAAAAATATATAAACTTAAGACTGTGGATCTGTATGATCAGAAAGAGCAGAATTAACTCTCCAGAATACATGAGAAATATTATAAAATACACGAGCAGTGTATTTAATAATCTTTGCATGTATTAAATCACCTTAGTGAGCTTCTATAGATTAATCAGAATCTTATTAATTTTAATGTTGGTTTTACTATTTTTAGTATAGCTATCCTGGTGATGAATAACTAGTTTTCTTTTTATTTGTTTTATTTTCTTTTATAAACAGATTTTTAAGCTTATATATATATATATATATATATATATATATATATATATATATATATATATACTGTATTAAGAAGAGACAGAAGGAAAAAAAATTTGACTCATACCAAGTACAACATAGAAAACGTTACGTATTGACCGGTGTGAGTGAAAAGAGAGAAAAAGAACAACTGAATGCATAAAGTGTCGAGAATACTGAGCCTTGGCTTTATCAAGGACCAGCAAAAACTCTGCATTTTCTCACTTCCACAAAGACCTATTTGGAAATGGGTTTCTGCAAAGTCATGGATGCAAATAATAAGCCCACCAAAAAAAAAATTTTTTTTTTAAATATATATATGTCATGACCTCCGCAGAGTTGTATGACCAAGCTTTAGTTAACAATTTAGCTTGTATCCATAACCTTCCTGGCCCGACCCGCGCTCTTCATCTGTTACTATTAAACAGAAAGAAGATGATTATAGAAACTCAAGTTGTAAGAATGACATAATGAACCAGAAATAATGTTCACAGTAATAACCAATTGCCAAGTTCGCCAGAGAGAGAATTTAAACCTGAATAGCAATACAAAAGTATTTCAAGTTCTTAACATTGCAATAAAAAATGAAATATTAATTTTCTTTAAGCACAGATTCTTGAAAGAAAACTGGATTATAAAAAACCCCTACTCCACTACTTCTGACAACACAAAAACGAAAATGAAATAAAGACAATAATAAACTAAACAAATGCTTTGTGAAAGTTATGTGACATAAACAATTAGTTGCAATATGTACAAAGTATTTCAGAAGTGCTTTAGGTGCAAAATTAAGTAGTTATTAAGACCAATGAAACAGCCGGCTGCTTGACCTTAGTTCCCTAAAAAACGCGCAAAAATACCAAGAAAAGAAAAAGTTAAAATACGCAAAAAAGTTAATAGACTTGCTAGTGCCTAAAAGCTTAAAGCAAAAAAAGAAAAAATGTTCAAGAAGTTCAAAAATTGAACCTGGAAAACCTAAAACCCAAAGACAAAGAAGAGAGCTTACCCCTTATGCAACTTAACTTCTTTCATGCTTGAGGAAACATGGCCGACTTTTCAACCCAAACTTCCAAACACCCCTGCCACTGCCTAGTCGCTGGGGGCAGAGTGGGTGGGGCTGAAGGCCTCCGTACACTGAAAAAATTATACTCGCGGAGATTTTAATTGGAGATAAAAATATAATTAAGATTGTGGACCTCTATGATCAGAAAGAGCAGAATAAACTCTTCAGAATCCATGAGAAATATTATGAAATACACAAGTAGTGTATTTAATAATCTTTGCATGTATTTAATCACCTTAGTGAGCTTCTGTAGACTAATCAGAATCCTATTAATTTTAATGTTAATTTTACTATTTTTAGTATAGCTATTCTAGTGAGCAAATAACTAGTTTTCTTTTATATTTATTTTTATTTTCTTTTATAAACAGATTTTTAAGTTTTTTTTTGTGATTTTATCTATATTATTTAATTTTTTTATTTTTAATAGGACCTTCTTATCCATAGCACTAAGGTTCCTTTTTGTAGTTAATATCCTCTAGCCAACTTCCAAAAGGCTTTCATTGGTCAGAGCATATTATTAACGTGTAGAAAATTAAAGCAGATCTGCCAACCTTACTCTATTATTCAGAATAATTTTTCTTAAAGTTCTTTTAATGAAAGAAGTAGGAATTTTGTTCTCTAGAAAACTGTCTAATAGTATATTAATGTGGTAATTGAAGTCCAAATTGTTGCTGCAAATTCTTGAAATTCGAAGCACCTGAGAAATTAGTACATTCTCAATTACTTTGGTGGATATGTTATTATTCCAGTGTAGATATTTAATTACTTTGAAAGGAAAATTAACTCTTTTTATCAAAGAGGCTAATAGATGGGTTACCTCTGTTAAGTTTGATGCTTAAGTCTAGGAACTCAAGTTCCTGATTACTGTGGTTTGGTTTTACATTAGTTAAGAGAGCTAGGATAGATATTATCAAAATCACTCTCTATAACTTCTGAAATATTTATACACAGCAGATCGTCAATATATCTAAATGTGTAAAGGTAGTTATCGGAGCAAGTGGAGTGATTTTTAATGAATTTATATTCCTTAAAGAACAGGAATAGATTTGCAATACTCGTGGATGTTGACGTTCCCATAGGGATACCGTTTACTTGCTTATAGAGAGTATTATTATATAAGATATGGTTATTTTTTATGCAGCAATTGAGATAAGAGTTCCAGGCTCCTGCATTAACAAATTGGTTAAGTTTAAATTCTGCATACAGCTTCTTTAAAGGTAGTAATTATATCTGATAGAGGCAGATTAGTATATACGTTCTCAAAATCATAACTATTAATATCTAAGGGACTTACGTCGAGTATAGTGGAAATTACCTCTGCATTATTATTAATTATCCAGAAATCTCTGTACTTCAAATTAGTACAGTTACTAATGTGTTTCAAAACCTTCTTCAAGATTTCTTCAAAAGCTAGATCAATTTTCTTTTTATGACTCCTTACTCCACTAGCTATGAATCTGAACTTCACTGGATATTTATGAAACTTAACAGTTGCAAAAAGAAATGGAAATTCAGGCTCATATCTTCTTATTTGTGGAATTTTAAGTTTGTTGAACAATGCCTTAAAACGATTTTCTAACTGCTTGGTAGAATAACTTACGGGCTCGTAGGTTACTCTATTATTGAGTTCCATAGTTAACAATTCAAAATAGAACTTCTTACAGATAATTGCAAAATTATTGCTAGCTTTATTCGTAGTGGTGAAAATAAATATGTCTTGTAGTTTGGAGAGTGACCTTTTAGCATCTCCAGAGGAAAAAAGATTTCTATCAAAACAAAAGTCAAGACCTGCCAACTCATTAGAGAAGCCATTGATTATATTATAATTCCATTCTGCTGAGGCCTCAATAGGCTGATTGTATGTTAAACTGGTTTTTAAAATGTACCTATTAACATCTTGAGTGAAGCTCTCAAGAATCCTCTCTTTGGAGATTTGGAAGGAAGGCCTAAATTTAGAACCATACCCTAATAAATTCCTAAGCTTGTCATTTTCAACAAAACTCAAGTTTCCAGTGATAAAATGCTTGTAATTCTTATCATAGTAAACTGTTTCTTTATGTTCATCACTTCGAGTTCCACACCTGTAGTGTAGTACCTACAGGTATGGAACTCGAAGAATTCAGTTTGTAGTTTTTAACTATTGACCCTAAGGTCTTAACATATTTAAAACTTACTCTGTCCTTAAAAGTTTTTTCAAATTCTGGAAAGAAACAGCTAACCATGTTGATAAACATGTTTTTGCTTTGGTTCTAGACATTCTTAAGCATATTCTTATAGATAAAATTTCTCTTAAAGAAATTTCCAGTAATTATGTGACCATCAGGTTTCTAAATAAAACCTATGATCATCTCAATGTTAGGAAGCTGTTCTACAATAATACAATTTTTTCCCCATCCACTGGCACCAGTCTTTTGTAAGTTTTAAATATGTTAAGACCTTAGGGGTCAATAGTTAAAAACTACAAACTTAATTCTTCGAATTCCATACCTGTAGTAACTACATGTTGACCATATCTTATACAATAATACTCTCTATAAGCAAGTAAACGGTATCCCTATGGGAACGTCAACATCCACGAGTATCGAAAATCTATTCCTGTTCTTTAAGGAATATAAATTCATTAAAAATCACTCCACTCGCTCCGATAACTACCTTTACACATTTAGATATATTGACGATCTGCTGTGTATAAATAAATCAGAAGTTATAGAGAGTGATTTTGATAATATCTATCCTAGCTTTCTTAACTTATGTAAAACCAACCACAGTAATCAGGAACTTGAGTTCCTAGACTTAAGCATCAAACTTAACAGAGGTAACCCATCTATTAGCCTCTTTGATAAAAGAGTTAATTTTCCTTTCAAAGTAATTAAATATCTACACTGGAATTATAACATATCCACCAAAGTAATTGAGAATGTACTAATTTCTCAGGGGCTTAGAATTTCAAGAATTTGCAGCAACAATTTGGACTTCAATTACCACATTAATATACTATTAGACAGTTTTCTAGAGAACAAAATTCCTACTTCTTTCATTAAAAGAACTTTAAGAAAAATTATTCTGAATAATAGAGTAAGGTTGGCAGATCTGCTTTAATTTTCTACACAGTTAATAATATGATTCTGACTAATGAAAGCCTTTTGGAAGTTGGCTAGAGGATGATATTAACTACAAAACGGAACCTTAGTGCTATGGATAAGAATGTCCTATTAAAAATAAAAAATTAAATAATATAGATAAAATCACAAAAAAACCCCTTAAAAATCTGTTTATTAAATAAAATAAAAATAAATATAAAAGAAAACTAGTTATTCACTCACTAGAATAGCTATACTAAAAATAGTAAAACTAACATTAAAATTAATAGGATTCTGATTAGTCTACAGAAGCTCACTAAGGTGATTAAATACATGCAAAGATTATTAAATACACTACTTGTGTATTTCATAATATTTCTCATGTATTCTGAAGAGTTTATTCTGCTCTTTCTGATCATACAAGTCCACAATCTTAATTATATTTTTATCTCCAGTTAAAATCTCCGCGAGAAGGATTTTTTCAGTGTGTGGAGGCCTTCAGCCCCACCCACTCTGCCCCCCCAGCGACTAGGCAGTGGCAGGGGTGTTTGGAAGTTTGGGTTGAAAAGTCGGCCATGTTTCCTCAAGCATGAAAGAAGTTAAGTTGCATAAGAGGTAAGCTCTCTTATTTGTCTTTGGGTTTTAGGTTTTCCAGTTTCAATTTTTGAACTTCTTGAACATTTTTTTCTTTTTTTGCTTTAAGCTTTTAGGTACTAGCAAGTCTATTAACATTTTTGCGTATTTTAACTCTTTCTTTTCTTGGTATTTTTGCGCGTTTTTTAGGGAACTAAGGCCAAGCAGCCGGCCGTTTCATTGGTCTTAATAACTACTTAATTTTGCACTTAAAGCACTTCTGAAATATTTTGTACATATTGCAACTAATTGTTTGTGTCACATAACCTTCACAAAGCATTTGTTTAGTTTAATATTGTCTTTATTTCATTTTCGTTTTTGTGTTGTCAGAAGTAGTGGAGTAGGGGTTTTTTATAATCCAGTTTTCTTTCAAGAATCTGTGCTTAAAGAAAATTAATATTTCATTTTTTATTGCAATGTTAAGAACTTGAAATACTTTTGTATTGCTATTCAGGTTTAAATTCTCTCTCTGGCGAACTTGGCAATTGGTTATTACTGTGAACATTATTTCTGGTTCATTATGTCAATCTTACAACTTGAGTTTCTATAATCATCTTTTTTCTGTTTAATAGTAACAGATGAAGAGCGTGGGTCGGGCCAGGAAGGTTATGGATACAAGCTGAATTGTTTACTAAAGCTTGGTCATACAACTCTGCGGAGGCCATGACATATGTATATTTAAAAAAAAATTTTGGCGGGCTTATTATTTGCATCCATGACTTTGCAGAAACCCATTTCCAAATAGGTCTTTGTGGAAGTGAGAAAATGCAGAGTTTTTGCTGGTCCTTGATAAAGCCAAGGCTCAGTATTCTTGACACTTTCTGCATTCAGTTTTTCTTTTTCTCTCTTTTACTCACACCGGTCAATGCGTAACTTTTCCTATGTTGTACTTGGCATGAGTCAAATTTTTTTTGCTTCTGTCTCTTCTTAATAGAGTGTGAATTCTGAATTTTCATAACTGCTGCGTTGCGCGTTTTGATCTTCAGGTTAATTTGGCAACTTTCGTTTTAAATTAAAAAAAATTGTCTTATGTTTTCGGCTATGCTCTTTAGTGTATATATATATATACAGGGTGTATAGGAAAATCCTTAATCAGGTAAATAACTTTTGAACGTAAAATGCTAGAGTTGTTGGAAGTAGTGTGTATATATGATAAAGCGACTATGTTATATCAGATGAGACCGGTTGCAGCACCCCTGAGGCGAATTTCGGAAGTTAACGATCCTATTGCGAGAACCAAGAGAGATATCGAAAAAAAGTCAATGGCAAACGTGTAGAGCGTCACCGATTCATATGAAATGACGCCCTACATTCACTAAAAGCTCCAATAGAATTCCGGAAATGCAGATCTGCCGGTATCCACTCAGTGGCATAAATACGTCACTCATCGCGTGTAGTAAAAGTGTGACATTATAAGGTGATGCAAATTTACTACTAAAACTAATACATGTACGTGTCAACAAGGTACAATTTATTATGTACTGTACAGCGGAGTAGTAGGAAATTCATACAGCAGTACGGCATTATGAAGAAGAAAAACACAAAATAATGTTCTAGAAATACGAAATGTCAGTACTAATACTTAAGCATTCGTGATGTGTCCAACATCGGCAGCAATATACATCTGTATTTGAGCTAGAACTTACTGTTAGACGTTCTGCAGATTTTAGGTGTTACGTTACTGCATACTTGGATAATGCGGGTTTGTAGATCGCTAGCATCACGGGATGGCATGCTGAACACATGGCCCTTCACATAACCCCACAAGAAGAAATCCAATGGGGTTATGTCAGGTGAAATCGGTGGCCACTCCATATTACGTCCATAAGCGGTGATCCTATGTTTGAAAGTGTCCGACAAAAAGCTTCGCACTGACGCCAGCTGATGTGGTGGGGCGCCGTCATGCTTAAACCACACAGACCGCAGGTGGATTAACGGCAAGTCATCTAGGAAATCAAGTACTGTTGTTTGCAATAGCTCTAGATATCTTCGTCCCGTTAAGGTTGCATCGTAGTACACAGGTCCTATGAGGCAAATGTTCCAAATCCCGCACCAGACATTGAGGGACCACCGCACCTAATGACGAACTTCTTGTTGCCATGATGGGTTTTTAGTTGCCCAATAGTGCGCGTTGTGTCGGTTTAAAACCACACTGCGATCGAATTTCGCCTCGTCCGTCCACAAAATATTAGTAAAAAAATCCGGCTGTTCATCCAGTGTATCCATCACGAAGTTGCACCAGTCATTACGTCTCTGATTATATCCTGGCAGCAACATTTGTGTTAGTGTTGCACTGTACGGGTGAGCTCGGAATTCACGCAAAATTTACCATACACGACCAAATGTAAGGTCACACGTCGCACTGATGTCTCTCGTACTGCAGTGTGGGTGGGCTAGCGTATAGGCCAGGACGTCCACTGACTGCACGTTCACACCTGCAAGTGTCGGCCTACCTGAACGGGAACGACTTGTAATGCTCCCGGTTTCTCTCAGCCAGTGAACGACATTGATGATAGTAGCCGCAGTAGGAAGAGAACGATTAGGGAAACGTAATGCGTATTGCAGTGCTGCCTCTCTTGCAAGACGACTCCTCGTTGGAATAAATAACCATCAGTAGACTCAAAGATCCAGTCCACGCACTGTCTAACAAACCTTCCCTGACCGCCAATTTATGCTTCCCGATGAGGTATGACGTAGCGTTGCCATTTGCATACTTTCATCTATCCTTCGCTGTTTTGCAGGCAAAATTCGTTTACAGATTTTATGCTTTGCGATGTCATTCGGGACGTAGTTATGTCGGTGATCGGATACCGAGAGATCTGCATTTTCGGACTTCTATTGGAGTTAATGGTGAATGTAGAGCGTCATTACATACTAAATCGGTGAAGCTCTACACGTTTGCTATGTACCTTTTTTCGCAATATCTCTTGGTTCTCGCGATAGGATAGCTAACTTCCAAAATTCGCCTCTAGGAGTGCTGCAATGGATCTCATCTGATAGAACATAGTCACATTATTATATGTACACACTACTTCAAAAACTGTAGCATTTTGCGTTCAAAACATATATATATATATATATATATATATATATATATATATGAAAATATAAATATATATATGACATGGAGGAGACTGGTGTTAAGATAGGCCGTTGTGGAAAGGACTTGAGACATTCGTCCAGCAGTGGATTGATAATGGTTGATGATGAGGATGATAATGATGTGTGTGTGTGTGTGTGTGTGTGTGTGTGCAAAACTGCTAACAAACTCTATAAACATCAAAATATTTGGTGAGTATTGAAAATCGAAACGCACAAAAGGCCGCAGAGAAGAATTCTAAAAAAAATGCCTAAAAAGAAAAAACGCTAGTAAAAATTCCATGAGGCTGTAAGAGAAAAAACTATTGCAAGTTTACCACACATTAAACAAAGTAATCAAGCACAAAATTACGGTAGTAACAGAAAACCGAGTGAAACAAGTTGGGAACAAAGGGGAAGAATACAGAAAATATTGTAAATAGTGTTATATGGCGCTTTCAAGAAAAAGCACAGCTCCACATTTACTCATTTTCACAAAGAACGTGTTCAACAAGGGTATCTGCTATGTGATATACATCGATGAGCCACTACATTAGGACCACCTACTAAATAAGCGGTAGGATCCCCTATAGCCCGCAAAACAGCGGCCACTTGCCGAGGCATCGATTCGGTGAGGTGGCGAAATGTTTCCTCGGGTATCTAGTACCACAAGGTCAGCAGAAGGTCATCCAGTTCCCATACATTTCGGGATGGTGATGATTTACCGAGAACCCGCTTTTCCAAGTCGAACCACAAATGTTCAATTGGGTTCATGTCAGGTAAATTTGTAGGCCAGGGCATTAACAGAAAGACATCAGCATGTTTTTCGAACCACTCCTTTATGGTTCTGGCAGTGTGGCATGGCGTATTATCGTGTTGGCAACAGCCATCACCAGCAGGGAACCCATTTGCCATGAATGGGTGAACTTGGTCCGCAACAATGTTCAGATACCTGACAGCTGTCAGGGATTGTGCTATTGGGATAATGGGGACTGAAGTGACCCACGAAACTATATCCCACAGCATAACACCGACGCCGCCACCCTATTTCCGCTAAACAGTGCATCTAAGTGCCGTACCTTCCGCTGGTAATCGGCGTATCCGCGCTTGGCCGTGTACGTGATGCACGAGGATTCTCGATTCGTCAGACCAGGCCACTTTCTTTTAATCATCTACGATCTAATTTCGATGAGCTTGGTTCTATTTCATGTGTTGTTGGTGATGACGTGCAGTGAGCATGGGGATATGGACCCACAATATCTTAAATGGGCCTGATAGCCGAAGATCCTGCTGGGTCTTTGGCTATGCAGGCCCATGCGAAGAAGGCTGTGATGAACTGTGTGCTGTGACACATTACCCTGACCACCACCGTTGTACCTGCAAATGATTTGTAGCACTGTAGCTCTGCGGTTGCTGTGAACAATGCGCGACAGTCTCCTGTCCCCTCTGGCATCAATGGGCTGAGGAGTAGACACGGCTGGACGACGGTTCGTCCTTCGGCAATCTGTGGAACACTTTTGATACGTACTCACTACAGCGGCACGTGAACAACCCCAAAGCCGCGCCGTTCCGAGATGGTAGTTCCGAGGCGTCGTCACAATTTTTCCTTTATTAAACGCCGATAAATCGACAGTTTTTTCTCATTCTGACTCCGAACACTACTCACCGAATACCGGTCCTTGCATTGTATATATATCGCTCTGTGAACTTCACCTGCGCTACCGTTCGGTCTCCAGGCGCGCTTATTTCTCTAGGCAGGAGGGCGGTTATAATGTAATGGTGCATTGGCGATGTATGAGGCATAATTGCTTGTTAGAAACCAAATTTAAACTAGTCAGGGAAACCCTTACCACCCCCTACCAAAATGTTTCAAACATCTTTACCCTAGAATAGAACCCCTCATCGTAAACAGAATTTAAAGTTAGAATAATAAAATTTTGAAATTCTGTGGTGGTTTCGTCACACAGAAGTCAGACAAACAGAATGTCCGCATTTATTTACTATTTGTAATTTATTGCATCACAACGAACTGTCGAAAACTACGGCTTCATTTCAGATAATCTAAATTCAGTTTTTTATAGTTTTTTTTTTCAGTAGTTAATAGTTCCTTTATTTTATTTTGTAATGAGAAGTTCTACTTGATTATGTTTTCTTTCAGAATTAAAAAAATGTGAACATTTTCAGACTCTGATATGTCGCTCTTGTAATTATGAAATCAGAGCCTTTCCTAAAATGGTCTGAAGAAGGATAGTTGTGATTGTGGTATTATGCAGCAGATATAATTCCACAAATGGCCACGGATTCCTCGAGAGAGAGCTAGAGGGATGTCGAATGGCTCAGCTTTCCCCTAATAATGTCCTTGTACGTCGAAGAGACGCAAACGACTTCTGAGGTATCCTGCTGCTAAAATCTTATTGAAGTTTACTACCACACACTGTCACCATAACTACCAGAATCGCATCATCATCATCATGCGTTTCTATTGCATGCCGTGGCAGCTGACGGCACTAAACATGAAGAGAGCTCCAAACACAAGACGAACATCTGTTATTTTATTTCCCAAAGGTGGACAGAAAATTACCTACGGCTAAGAGAAATTT
The DNA here is from genome assembly GCA_039090855.1 of Macrothele yani. NCBI lineage: Eukaryota > Metazoa > Arthropoda > Arachnida > Araneae > Macrothelidae > Macrothele > Macrothele yani. The sequence continues at coordinate 101,236,220 of CM077011.1, forward strand.
TCCTCCTCTTCGCTTTCTCTGCGTTAAGGCTTACTCTGGTTGTTATGTAGTTTTGTAGCAGAAAACTGCGGTGTTCCTAGGGAAGCAAAATTTATCGCCCATTCTCTAATAAAACTTGTTTCTTCTCCATTTCCATGATTTCTAATAGACAGTGATAGCTTTTTATCATACACATAGGCAATTCGTGCAATTACACAACATATATTGACAAACCTCACCGGACACCCCTTCAAAATCAAATGAACGGATCCGCTGCGTTGTTAAGTTGCGCGGTACAGCTTCAAACGGTATAAAAACCAGCCTGCAGCTTACAGCGATCATATCGCACTGTGAGGTTGAGTGAAAATGTCGTGAGAGAGAGAGGTGACTTTGAGAAAGGAAAGATTGTTGCGTGTTATATCAGTGGGTTGTCCATAAGAGAATCAGAGAGGCGCTTAAAAATACCCAAGTCAACTGTTTTGGATGTACTGAATAAGTGAAAGACACATGGCGTGCCTAAAGCAGCAAAACCTACCTGCAGACCAAAGAAAATCAGTGGTAGAGGACGTCAAGCCTCAGGAGAGTCGTTGCAGCTAATCGACGCAGTACTGCACAAGATCTCAGTGTACAGGTGAATCAAAATTGCTGGAACCTCTTTTTGTACCGTACCATTCGCATAGAACTTCATTCCATGGGTTACCGTGGTAGTGCGCCGCTCATACGCCTTTCATCTCAGCTTGGAATGCTACTCGTCATTTAGCATGGTGTAAAAAATATTTATCGTGGACCAAAAATCAATGAAAACTGATCCTATGGACTGATGAATCCAGATACACGATCATCCGTCTGATGGCCGTGTGTTGGTATGGTGGCAGGGGGAGGAATCCTATTTACCACGGTGTACTGCGCCTAAGGTCAGGTTTGGAACTGGCAGTGTACTCGTATGGGGATGTTTTCGTGGTATGGTCTTAGCCCATTGGTTATCGTGGACAAACCTGTTAGCCAGCACATCTACCTCAATATTCTGGACAATTATGTTCTACCAACTCTGTGGCAATACTCTGGAACCGAGCCTTGTTGGTACCAGAAGAATAATGCAACGAACCATAAAAGCAATGGCTGTTACGGCGTGGTTTGACTATAATTCCGTATCGTGTTTGGACTGGACAGGACAGAGCCCTGATTTTAATCCCATGTATCACCTATATAGGATGAATTAGAGCTCCGAATAAGGAGTTTGGAACTAAGGCCTACTAATAAGCAACAGTTAGCGGCAGCATTATGTACTGTGCGGAAGCGCATACCTATCGCTTTGTTCCAAAACCTTGTCGATAGCATGTCTCGATGGGTCAGTGCATGCATTAAGGCCAAAATTGGACCATCACTGTACTAATATATATCAATAAATGCTATGTTGTGTTTCTCTTCTAGGTGTCTGCTGACTCGTCAATATAGTTTATATAAAATATATATGACATGCCGCATAAACCAGAAATTAGCAAACGTGTAAAACATGGTTGGAGAGCATTTGGAAGAAACAGTACAATTTTCAAGAGCAATTTGATATTATGTTTTGAAAGAAAAGGGGTCAATCAAATCATGTTTTCCATCATAGAATTTAACTACTCTTGAGAACATTACAGAACAAGGAAATAATCGCGCAATTCGAATGAAATTTATATCACAGATTCCTTATGTTACAGGAAGTAACGGATTACATTTGTAGAACGGTACAAGAGTTTTTCGGGTAATAATTCAGTGTCGTGTGAAGCCACCTCGAACAACAGCAGCAGCAGCCTACACACGGCGTGGCATTGAAAGGAAGATATTTTTAATATCACCCCGGGGAATAGCCTGTCAGTCTGATTCTATGCGAGTTGCTCATTCTCTTCTATTAGAGGTTTAACGACCACCGTGAGCACTCAATGGGCTATAAGCAGTCCTCGTCCCTAATTTAAGGTCACTGGTTCCATTGAAGGAAGGGAAGGAGCCAGTGCAGTAAGGCAAACACGACATCCATGCCTCACCGGGATTCAAACCCGGACCCTTTCGGACGAATGATCAGAGGCCATGCCATCGTTTAGACCACTGTGCCCCCGGCAGGCCGAATTGCTCATGCGAATAACTTTGTAATAGATAGGTCGACTTTGACTTTATAATGGGTACGATTGACTATGACTTTGTAATGGGTACGGCCGACTATGACTTTATAATGAGAACAACCGACTATGACTTTATAATGAGAACAACCGACTATGACTTTGTCATGAGTACGGTCGACTATGACTTTGTAATGGTATACGGTCGATTATGACTTTGTAATGGTATACGGTCAACTATGACTTTGTAATGGGTACGGTCGACTATGACTTTGTAATGGGTACCGCCGACTATGACTTTGTAATGGGTACGGGCGACTATGACTTAGTAATGGTGGGTCGACTATGAGGGAAGTCAACTATGACGGTAGTTACTGCCCCACCTGCCCCCGCACGGGGATAACTGGTTTTCCAGTTATTTGGGGAGAGGCGCCCTCACGGCCCGAGCTGACCTTGTGACTGGCCAACATCTGATGTCATGCCACCGTTTGTTTTTATTTCGGTGCTGTTGGAGTTTGCAGGTACGGCTGTTCATCTAGCTGTTGGGGAGTCCCGGCCCCACGATCCCGAGCTGGTCTTGTGTCTCGCTTTTTCGTTTTTATTTATTTTCTGCACTGGCCAGTTGCCCGTGTTGTATACTCTACCTAATCGCTACCACGCTATGTACTAACACCCCGGTCTTGTGGTTCTGTTACCCTCCACTGCCAACTGTTTATATTAACCGCTCAGCTCGTAGGTTGCTGAGATTCCGTTTAGGTTCCACTCCAGGGTTTTGTCTTCCTTGGATTACTTTTTTCCTTTTAGCTGGTTTGGGTGCTAGACCTACCTGCATGTTTGCCGCGTGCGGAGACCCGTGAGGCGGAAATGGGATGTCTGGCGGCTGAGGTCGCAGGAGACCGGAGAAGTGCCTCCTGTGTACCAACACTCCTCTTCGACCCCGGTTTCGCTGTAAACGGGAGGCTAGAGATTAACCCACCTCTAGTCAGAAGTCTTGTACCAAGTTGTGTACAGGGTTTTAGCGGCTTTTTTGTTGTACAGCACGGCAGGGTAAGCCCGGAGGCTGTGGGATCATGCCAAAGGCGTTGGCATGACGGTACCCGGAGGCCGAAGTGTCCGCCGAGTGCGTGTGATCACAGCCAATGGACTATATCTGCAACGTATAAGCTCCAGAACTGTGTCCAGCGTCATTTTCTTGGCTTGCAGACCTCCAGTTCTCCCTTGTAGGGCTCGGTGGTGGGTGGAGTAGTCTACAGACGAATCCTCCTCCTTTTTTCCATGGGTAAAAACAAAAACTCCAAATTCAAGTCACCTGAGAAAATGATAGTTGACAACGACTCTCCTTCGTCTTCTCAACCTACCAAGTCCCATAATCGTAAACGATCTTTAGATCATGACCTAGACCAAGAACGTGGAACCTCTTCTTCGGCAGCTGTACCAGTCGCTCTGAAGCGTCGTCTCCCCTCGATTGCTGTGAATACGCATGCTACACACTTAGTTGTAGAATCCATCGATCCGAATGAGAGACTGTCCACCAGATCTCCCTTTTTCATTTCTAAAGCTTTGGACGCTGCGGTTGGCACCTTGAAGTCTGTGAGGAAGCTTTGCTCTGGGGACCTGCTTGTCCAAACTTGCAGTGTTTCTCAGAGTAACACTCTTCTGCACCTCACTAGTCTTCAAGGCATTCCTGTCAAAGTGACACCTCACCCGTTTCTTAACACCTCTCGGGGTGTTATTTTGGAGTTTGATCTCTTGCCGTGCAGTGAGGACGAATTGGTGAGTGAACTTGCAGATCAGGGTGTTATTGCTGCACGTCGTATAATGTTCCGGCGCGATGGTTCTTTGATTAAGTCTAAAAATGTAATCTTGACTTTTAACTCCCCGAAAGTTCCGACCGAAATCAAGGCTGGCTACTTGGTCTGTGGAGTTCGCCCTTACATTCCCAGTCCTCTGCGCTGTTTCAGGTGCCAGAGGTACGGGCATTCACAACGTTCGTGTAACAGCTCCGCTAGTTGCGCAAATTGTGGCTCCAGTGAACATGACGGGGAAGGTTGCACTTCTGCGGCCTGGTGTGTTAACTGTGGTGAGGCCCATGCAGCTTACTCCCGCAACTGTATGAAATGGAAGGACGAGATGGCGATCCAGCGCCTCAAGACCCTGGAAGGCCTCTCGTACCCTGCTGCCAAGGCCAAGTTGGGTATTCCCAACAACCGACACCGTACTTTTGCCGCAGTAGTTCAGTCTCTGCCACAACCCGTGCAGCCCTTTGTCCCGCGCCCTGTAGCTCTCGCCGCACTTGCCAAGAGATCTACAGCTGAACAAGCGACACAGGTGGATTTCACCGAGCTCCAGCTAATTCGACCAGCTGAGTCTGCGATTTTTCTTTTGAAGACGACCGACTCTTCCAGTTCCCAGCAGAAAGCCTGCACGTGTGGAAGACCCGGCCCTAAATCCGCAAAGGTGTGCAGTGTCCATCCAACTGTCGCGGTCCAACTGACCAACATTGCAACTGTCTCAGACTCAGCGAGGTCCCCACCCTCAACCAACATTATAGATGAACATAGGGGGAGGAGAGTGACAGTTCGTCCCCCTCCTGTGACTCATCTTATGTGTAGTTGTGTTCATTTTCGTGATGTGTTTTATCATTCTCATTCCTCAGTTTTACTTAATCAGCTAGTTTCTAACCATTGTACCATGTTTTTAATACGGTTTGTTTCATTGTCTTTTTTTGGCCTTTCCATCATTCACATGGTTCGGTTTTACTTGGTCAGCCAGATTTGGGGATTTATGCCACGTTTTTTAATACTGTTTGTTTGTCTTGTGTCTGGCGCTCTTTGGCCAAACATGGCCCTTGCGCCATTAAAATCAACCAACCAACCAACCCCACCTGTACCGGAACATAAGAAGAGTGGCACTGTTGCGTTCTGTAGATAGATTGATTGAATTAGATTGAGTAAATAGATCTACCTGACTCTCTGTTGAATCAGATAGATCTTTTGATTAGATTGAGTAAATGGATCTACCTGACTCTCTGTTGAATCAGATAGATCTTTTGATTAGATTGAGTAAATGGATCTACCTGACTCTGTTGAATCAGATAGATCTTTTGATTAGATTGAGTAAATGGATCTACCTGACTCTCTGTTGAATCAGATAGATCTTTTGATTAGATTGAGTAAATGGATCTACCTGACTCTCTGTTGAATCAGATAGATCTTTTGATTAGATTGAGTAAATGGATCTACCTGACTCTCTGTTGAATCAGATAGATCTTTTGATTAGATTGAGTAAATGGATCTACCTGACTCTCTGTTGAATCAGATAGATCTTTTGATTAGATTGAGTATTTGGATCAGATAGAGCGATTGGATTACACTTCTGTTTTTGAATATTGCAACACCAAGAAGGAAATGCGCTATTCAAATGAAATTTATATTATAGATTCCTCATGTTAAACGAGATAACTGTTTACATTTGTAAAGCTATACAAGACTCTTTTCAAAACTCAGTATCGAAACAACAATAATAGCCTCTACACGGCGCGGTATTATATGGAAGAGGATTTTGATATCGTCCTGGGGAATAATCTGCCAGCTGCTTTTATGCAAGACCACAGTTTATTTGTGGTGACTGGAGAAGGCGCTTGCTGGGCCAATCGCTTAGCTATCATGTCCCAGGCACGTCCGATAGGGGCCATAACATGCGAACAAGCACGCCAAGAAAGAAGCGGCATCTTCCGTGCGTAGGAAAGGCCTTGTTCTTTCCGGACCACATGTGACAGAGCATTGTTGTGCTAGAATATAGTGTCAGGGCAACTCTTAATAACGGGTATCACCTCTGCCTCTAAAACATTTCTTATATATTGCTCGTTTGAAGATTCCCTCAATTGGTATCAGGTGAGCTCGCGAATTGAACTTAATGGAGCCTCAAACCATGACGGTGGCGTTGGGCCGATATGAATATGCAAAGCTTCGTTCACCACGATATCCTCGAATACGCTGGCGGGAAAATCGTCGGCACAAAGGCTGATTTGGGCCTATTCCTGACTGCAAATCAACTGCACAACTCCATCGCAGCTCGGCGATGCCCTATTGTCAGTGGGAGAAAACGCGATGGCTACTGGGATCACTGTCCTGCCTCTCCCAATTTTCGGTTCATAGACCTTGTCGTGACGGTATACATGGTCACCGTTACGGCCCTTCTAGTATTTCGTATAACAGGTTGTGCCCGCGATTACCAGGCGGCAAGTGTGGCGACTTATGCCCGATGACTTCAGCTTGATTGCACAGAAGGCTACGGGTGGTACTTTGTTGCTACTTCTGTTGCCCACAACGTCCAACTGTTGTGGCAGACAGATGCACGTGGGTTGCGTCTCTGACAATCTACCAACCAGTTTCACGTGGGCCTACGTATCTCTCTCATATGTATTTAGCTGGCGTTACGGTTGGAAACGAGGTCTGAAAGGCACCTTTCCTTGAATGTGCTGTTGAAGCTCTCAATACTCCATTGCTTTGTTTTCCACGACCTGGGGCATGAGACTCAACATGGCTGTCATTTTATCCTGGGCATGGGACACAACATGGCTAAAAGGTTTTTCCTTTTATCTCTTGTAGACCACATAATCCTGGTTGCATACTGGAATGGCTTACATATCCCACCTGCTTGCACACGCATACCAATTTTCATATAGATGTACCAACTCCTTCTCGGTTGGCAGTTTCGAGCAGCGTTCGATTACTCAGCTGTTAGGGTGCGACTTTTACAAACTATTGTTTCAAAGGTCACAGGTAAAGTGCTTATTTGTTCAGCCAAGAGCTATCAAATCGGAAAACGAAGAATGAATCCCTAATCCTGAAGATACTAAAACATTTAGAAAGTAATTACTTGTGATTCAGTATGTTCTGATATTTAAAAATAATTCACGAAATACAATTCACCCTTTACCTTGCGTGTGAATCATATTATATAAACACATGCTTCATGAAGCACAAAATTAGAAATATGCTGAGCTTACACCTTAGAGAACATCTTATGTTTCGAGAAAAGCAGTGGGTATATTTCTATGATCATTTCTGGAAAAAATTGCTCCCAAATATTTGATACCTTTGAACTCATCAATTAGCATAAATTCTTATAAAAGAGGTATATTTATTATTTAATTTCTGTTTGTTCCAAAAAATTTTGATTGTCGTGAACATCTATCTGCTTCAGGTTTTTCATTTACGATTCTCTGCTTTGAAGAGGGCTTGTTTTGGATTTACTGAAAAAGAGATTCTGAAACAGTGGTCTCAGAAATAGATTAAAAAGTTGAAACGTACTGCAACAAGAACGGCTACGTTATCTGCAGAGATATATTTGTTTGTTAAGTTAATAGAAATCATCTTTATCAGGTATATAATATATACACATACATATCAGTTTGTTTATACATGCCCTTTTCAGGTAAGTGGCTGACTTTAGTAGGTAAGACGGGAAATGAGCACGGAGTGCGATGTGAATCAAGACGAACAACTCGTTGTGCATGATGAAGGGTTCAGCTGAGCGTCGGAGTGAGTAAAATGAGTAATCTGAACTATTTCAAAATAGCATGAGAGTTGGTACCATGCGTGACTATTTGAGTATTTCCCAAACGGCCGATCCAGTGAGATTTTCCGCAGAGCCGTTGCAAGGTTTACAATGAAGTCAATTACATTATATTGCAGTTAATGTTAATCATATAATGTAGTTAAGTAATATCAAGTTAAGGACTTTTTATCTTTTAAGTCTTAAACTATCAGCGAGAAAAAGCATTTAGAGCACGATAAGCCTAACGAGCTATAACCCTGTTGTGTTCTGCCGTCAAGCTAACTTAACAGCAGCATAGTGTTTACGTAAAATTTATATGACTCCAGGGAGAAGGACCTGGAGGTCCTTCTCCCTGGAGTATTTAAATAGGCATCGTATAGAAATATATTTTTTTGCTGTAGCACAAACGTACAAACACTTGAATAACCTCAAAACCTATACGTTTTAACATGAGCATTTGCAAATTATAAAATTAATATAATTTTATTTCTGGTTTGATGCACAGGTCTGCATTGTTTGGGCTGGGCACGCACGTGAAGAAATGAAGCATAGTGAACGGGGGTGAAAGTATAAATTCATACGTAGTTTAACGGACCAGCTTTTTAACTATGTTATGCTTTGCAATTAGTTTTGCATTTCTGATAAATTCTTCTACAGCTTATGACGGGAGAAGGGATACAGAATGAGGAAGACATCTTCATAAAATCTCTACTAGGAGATAACAAATGGGAGGCGAGACATTTCTGGTGGGGGGCTGCATTACGAAACAACTGGTGTAGTGTCCAAGGGATCATTGCGCAAGAAATCGTTTTGTAAAACCTTAAACACCTATTAAAAGGCATGAAGAAATAGTTCTTTTTTTTATGTTTTAATAGAATTAGAAAAAACAACATACTGACACAAATGTACATGCATATGTACACAGACATATATTATCATTGTCAACCATTATCAAAGCATTGCTGGATGAAGGTTTCCCCAAGTTTCTTCCACAACTGTCTGTCCTGAGCCAGTCTCGTATAATTAATGTAACAAGAACATAAAACGGGGAAGAGCTCCAGGAGAAGACGAAATTAGGAATTATCGTAGATATCATACAAGAATCAAGTGGAGAAATCGAAACTCCAGTCTCCCTAGTTTTCACTAGATGCCTCAATGTAGGTAAGATTCCTGAAGATTGGAATAATGCTTCTATGATCCCGCTACATAAAAAAGGGGACACTGAGGATCTCAGGAGCCACAAACTCATCAGCTTCCTACCAGTAGTTTATAAGTCTTCACTAAAGTTCTTTCACATCGCTTGAAGGTAAGCTGAATTGAGGAGCGGTGACAACACTATAGATCATACTCATGTACTAAGAGAAAAAATTAAAAGAATGGGAATATGATCTCCCATTAAGCATTTTTTAATCAATTATGAAAAAGGCATCTAATTCTGGGAAACCATCAGCAGTTACAATGGCTTTGAAATCCTGCGGTATTGAAGTTGCATTATTAATAACATCCATGGAAACGCAAGTGAAAATTTTGGGCTATTTGGGAATACACCACCCATAAACATTGAAAAGGGGTGACACAAGGTGACTCCATATCTCCCAAACTCTTTAATGTCACTTTGCAAAAGGTCTTTCAATTGCTGAACTGGGAAAACAAAGGGATAAAGATTAATGGAGATAATGCTTTTACAAGATATTAATATTTATCTATTGATGGGAAAAAGCTGAAGATAACTGATACCTATATTTACCTTAGACAGCAGATATCAAGTGAATATCACATTGATGAAGAAATTAATCGCCGTATAAAACTTGGATGGAGAGACTTTTGGAAGAAACAGTATAATGTTTAAAAGCAACATGCCATTTTGTCTTGAAAGAGAAGTTTTAGATCAATTCATCCTTCCAGTACTTAAGTATGGTGCAGAAGCGCTGAACGTAACTGTAAAAGACATACAAAGCTGCAGACAACTGGAATAATCATGGACAGGTGCATGCTTGTTTCAACCAGGAGAAATAAGAAGAGGAATTCATGGATCAAGAAAATGACAAGAGTGGAAGACATCGTGAACAGGGTAAAATCCCTGAAATAGCAGTGGGTTGGAAATATTGCGTGAAGAACCGACCACGGTTGGACAACCGAGACTTTAGACTGCATTTCAAGGGAAAGGAAAATACCTAGAATACTACGACATGGAAGAAGTGTGGATGAAATTCAAAAGTACGCGGGAGTAACATGGAGAAAGCTGGCACAGTACAGACCGTTATGGAAGACTCTTGGTAAAACCTTCATCCAGCAGTGGACTGATAATAGTTGACAATGGTGATGATATATAAATAAGATGTCCAAAATTTAAAAATCTATACTCATAAATTGCACACGAGAACCACCTCGGACCAGAATAAATATCCACCAAAGCCACAACAGGAAACTCACTTCACATAAAAAAAAAAGGCCAATAGCCATATGTAGCGCAGAAATGGTGCTCACAAAATATCATCTCAGTATAAATAAATAGATTGAAGTAGATAATGCACGATACACCGGCACAAAGACGGCATAAAAATCCTTTACCTTTGTAGATTTCCTCAAAAGAACATCAAAAGAGCGGAGTGGCTTTTCTATGTCTGAAGATCAAAGGTCCGCTGACCGTGTTCTCGAAGACATCAGAAGACAACACAAAACCACGAAATCCGAACAAGTAGACAATCCAAGACAACGCACGAAGAAACTTTGATTGAAGCTGCACGAAGCCGGACCAGAAACACAATTAGAATTACTCACTGCACAAACTGATAAGAATCAGGGTCAGAGTTCGCGGTTATCGAAGACCTGTAACTTCGGATAAAGAATCATGAGGACTGTAGATTTTTGAGTAAATAATGTGTAGAATATGATGTGATTTTTTTTATTGCGAATTTAACGACCATCGTGAGCAACTTAAAGGGCTATAACTAGTCACCCGTCCCTAATTTAGGGACACGGGTTTCAGGGAAGGGAGAGAACCAGAGCCGTAAGGCAAACACAACATCCATGCCTCACCGGGATTCGAACCCGACCACCGTGAGCAACTCAAAACCCATGAAGGTAAGCTGAACCCATCTCGGACGAATGGTCAGTAACCATCGCTTAGACCACTGCGTCATCGGGGTGGCATGTTGTAATTAGTAGACTTAGCTGTTAGTGACCCACAAAATAGCATTTGTGAGTCCTGAAGTTTAAAATTGTTGAGTCATTGATTAATAATCTATAATTAGAATTTGAACTCGCCAAGAGCTGAGGTAAGTATTTGCGAATGAAACGAGGAGGATAGCTATTACCCATCAGTAATCTAAAAAAAAAAAAAAAAAGATTGGGATGTTTTGTGACGGCTGTTGCGTCATTACAAATCCTGCAAATTCTGTCGAATTGTGAAATTATTACGTTTCTGTGAGACGAAATGATGATGTAAGACGTCCAATGCGTGTAATAAATAATACGAAATTTAATATTACAGTTTTTGTCATAGATTTCTGTAATAATATTTTCTGAATTATATACTAATTCAGAAAATATTGTCAACGTCGAGGAAATGTATTATTTTATCGTGTAGACCAGTTTTATCCAAAGTCATTTCCGGTGGATAAATATCCTCGTCCTGAGTACAGAAATCTGGATTGTTGAAAAGAATGACGTCATCTACATAACGTAAGGCATGCCCGTAATCCAGAAACGTGCTCTCTCTGAACTTGATCTCATTAGCCAGCGTGCTAGAAATTGAAATTTATTTTGGAATTCCCGTAATATGCTTATATATGTGCAGTTACTCATACAAATGAAATTTTGTTTGATGCAAAAATCCGAGACATATCTCCAAAATTGTCGACTGATATTACAAATAATCGCTACCTTGCCAAAAAGTTCATGAGAGACATTTATTTAGTTTGAGGGATTTTTTTATTATGAGCCATAATTTCAACAATAATGAATTGTCCCCAGTAATCCATATATCTCGAATAGTCTAAGGCAGTTTTTTCAGTAATTTGTCAAAAACATTTCCTGCTTTGTGGCCATAGAAATGTTTTGCATTGGTGATAAATGTGAACGTTATAGGAATTTTATTTAGGCACTTCATAAACATATGGGAAGCGTATAGTGATATTCCCAATTTTTAACCTTTTATTCATGGCAATCAATTTGTTACAAATGATGGATGTATTTTGATTTGTGCTTTTGTAGGTTAAGCGAGTGTGAAGTTCGTTTGCCAGTTTCCAATTACGTTTTTTGCACAAAATTCCAGCCACTCCGGGGGCTAAGCGATAGACTCTGATCATACGTCCGAAAGGGGTCCAGGTTCAAATCCCGGTGAGGCATGAATGCTGTGCTTCTCTTACGGCTGTGGCTCTCTCCCTTCCCTGGAAGCAGTGACGCTAAATAAGGGACGGGCGACTGCTTATAGCCCATTGACAAAGCCAGTAATGCAAAACTATTACTGGCTTTGTCCACAGGAGTGGCAACAATGCTTTTTTCAATTCCTTGATTTCAAAATACTGAGGCAGTTAGTCTTGTTTTCAAGTTTTTCCACGAAGTTGTCCGATCTTCCTTTTGAAGTCTCTAAGAACCCCACACATCCCCATAACGAAACCCTGATAAAGCATGTGAAACTTGGATAGTTTGAGTGCAAATTGTATCAAATCTGTTTTAAAGATACTAAAACAGTTGCAGTAACTTGGATTTCGGTTTTTTTCTGAATTTAGTTCCTTTGCTCATTGCGTCTCGTAATTTGGTATGAGTGATAATTTCCACGTTGCCAGTAAGATTCTGTCCAGAATACTGGTCTACAAATGAAGCGCACGTATCAAGGTGACAAAACATAATTTATCGTTTTTCTCCATTTGTTCTTGGAAATACCAACCGGTTTGGTAGTAGTTAAACATCATACGTCCAAGTAGTGGGTCGTGTTCATAATAAGTCATAACCTTGAATTCGTTCTCTAATGGAAAGTAATCTCTGTTATTTAAAAAAAATTCTTTCAAATTCATATTATCATACATTTTATCTATAAATCTAATGACACAATAACTTTTTATTTCTTTCATAAAATTGTTGGAATCACATTGTTTAGGCAATCTAAAATCCAGCAGGTCGGAAATAATATGTTTGATATGTAAATTACTGTAGACAATGTCACTATGGAAAGCTTTGAGTGCTTTAGATTTACTCAAATTAAGGAAGAAGACTTGAGATTTAAAAATTTGAACGATGTTACACTTTTGAGAATTCCAATAGGAAAGCAATTTATTGAAATTTACAAATTTCAAGCGGACCCAACCATTTCTTCTACAGCCCCTTATATGGTTTATTCGTTTGTCTCCAAGGGTTTATGGTTGAATATATTATATACAATGAGTTCTGAATTGGTAGTATCGATCTTGCTGCAATTGAACATATCATTTAACTCATACGGGTATAGTGTTCGAAACTGAATCATAGGCAAGTTTTCCTAGTGTAATCTCTTTTTCAGAGTAGCTTCAACAATTAAGATTGTTATGTCGACACTGAAATTATAAGTCTGAAAGTAAATAAGTTCAATGTCGCTTAATATCTGAAGATCTTAATATTGATCTATGTCCATTTATGAGAACATTCAAAGGATTAGAAAACCGTTCTGTGTAACTAAATCCACACTGTTTTCATGTAATCTTCTATAGGCTATTCATAGTCTTACAAAACTTGGAATGCCCATATTGTCAGAGTGCATGTGGCAACAAGTTTTGCATCTCGTATCTTTACAATTGGGAAATGTAAAAATCGGAAGGCTAATAGGAAAATTAACAGAATCTTTCTGCAGATTTTTTTTAAAACAATGGTTGCAGTTATTAAAATCACGGAATTAACCAAACTAGAACTCCATGGAGACCGTAAAATATTCATATAGCTGGTCCCCTTTGCCTTAAAACGAGGTCTCGAAGACAGTAGAAAACGTCGATTTAAACCCCTGTCCCACAGACCATGGTAACCTACGGGTCACCCTATTTGATATCTTAGAAACACTGGAACTTAACTTCAATGAAAATAAAAAATTATTGGAGCATAATAAATAATGAAGAATGTTAAATATAAAACAGGAAATATAAAATAGGAAATACACAACATAAAATAGGAAAATTTTCTATTAATAAATATAAATAGAGCCTTCTACTAATTACAATATTGTCTACAAATTATTACTCAACAATATGCAGTCCTCGCGATTCTTTACCCGAAGTAAAAACATCTTCGATAACCGCGACCTCTGACCCTGATTGTTATCAGTTCGTGCAACGAATAATTCCAATCATGTTTCGGACTTCATGCAACTTCTTTCAAAGTTTCTTTGTGCTTTACCTTGGATTGTCTACTTGTTTGGATTCCGTGCTTTTTTAGTGTGTTCTGGTGTGGCTTCGAGAATACTTTCAGGGGGACAGGCTGTTTACAAATATAAAAAGGCCTCTCCGCTCTTCTGGTGTTTTCCTGAAGAAAACAACAGAGTTAAAGACTTTTATGCCTTCTTTGTGCCGCTGCTTTGTGTATGGTTTACTTCACTTCCCTCCCCTTTCTCTCTCGCTCAAGAGTTGGACAGAATAATGTGAACACCACTCTGAGAGACGTGACTTTTAATGCAGCTGTGTACGTCGCAATAAGGGTGCGTATCCGCCACTTTTTGGTTGTAATAGCTTTGTTTAGGACCTCTACGTCCTGTTCAAGTGCATTTAAAGTGTCTTGTTGAAAATTTTCATTCAGAGTGACGACAAAATGAGCGACCTAAGAGACTTCGAAAGAGGGCTAATTGTTGGTGACCGGCTAGTTGGTGCTTCCGTGACAACAGTCGCCAGGGTAATTTTGCGTATCGAGAGCAACTGGCTCTAACGTCTTGACAGCACACCGTGTTCGTGGCAAGACCTCGTCTGCGAGACACAAGAACGGCCGGGAAAGGACCCTGACGCAAAGAGACAGGAGAACATTAAAAAGGATTGTTACTCGTTATAAGAAGACCACGGTGCATTAGTGCGGAACTCAGTCTGAATCTCCAGACTCCAGTATCAACGAAAACAGTGCACAGGGAATTGCAGATATTCATGGCAGAGCTGCTATTGCAAACCCTCTGGTGACCGGGGTTAACGCACAACGGCGACGGCAGTGATGTCAGGAGTATACAAAAATGACTTCCGATGCATGAAAGCGTGTGATCTAGTAGGATGATTCCACAGTCTCACTATTTCCTACCGCAGAACGTGTTTCCGTGTGGAAAACAGCATCAGAAGCGTACAACCCAGAATGTCAGCTTCCAATAGTGCAGTATGGTGGTGGTTCTGTCATGCTCTGCGCTGTCATATCGTGGTTTTTAGAAGATCCCCTAATCACTTTGAAAGGACGGATGAGTGGCAAGGCTCATGAAACCATTTTGAACCACCAACTCCATCCAGTTGCTCCTGCAGAGGAGGCCATCTATCAAAATGATAACGCCCCCTTTCACAAAGCTCGGAAGGTCCAATCTACGTTTGAGCAACATGTGGACGGACTTTGACCCTTTCGTATCCCCGCAATCACAAGACTTAACCCTTTAACGACCACAACGCCCAGAACGTCCGTACGTACAAACGGCCATAGCCACTCGAAACGCCTGTTTAGAGTGAGTCAGATTTTCTACCCTTGCTTGTTCTTCAAATTTGTTCGACCTGTAAAGGACCATCAGAAGTCATCCGGAGTCAATATTATTGTTATTAAACAAACAAGTTAACCAACAGACAGTTTCTGGCGTTATGGTATTTAGAGTGATACAAGATTTTCGGGTCATGGTCGTTAAAGTGTTAAACATCATTGAGACACTCTGGTCTGTGTTGGAGGAAAGAGTAAGCTGCCGTTATCTTCCTCCTGCGTCTATCAAAGACCTGAAGCCCTTTCTACATGAAGGATGGTGTAACATCCCACCTAACCACTATCCAGGATTTGTATGCGTCTATTCCAATGAGGATTCAGGCGGTTTTGAATGCCAAAGGTTATGCCACTCCCTATTAGGTAAGCAAAACGTTCTTTTTCTAAGCCTTCACATCATTCTGCCTTACCCTTTTATACATATACAATGAAATACACCCCATACCATTAAAAGGGAAGGGACATGTATCTTCAAAAAGAATCACCCGATTTCAAAGTAGTATATTTAATCAGGCAAATGTGGGATGGTTACAAAACAAAGAGCCAAGTATGAAGGAAGGTCTAAAGTTTCACTCACCACAATTACAAATGCTCAATGTGCCTTCCACCTGCTGCACGGGCAACCTCAACCCCCGATAGCTGAATTCATCCCAAACGCGTCGAAGAGTGTCTTCAGTAACAGAATTTACCGAGGCAGATGATTCTCGTTCGGAGCTCATCCAAGTCAGCGGGTAAAGAGGGAACATAAACACGGACTTTTACGTATCCCCATAAAAAAAGTCACATGTTGTGATGTCTGGAGATTTAGGATGCCAAGCATGCAGCGCTAAGTCATGGTGTCCCCTGGGTCCAATTCAACGCTGAAGCAATGTGTCGTTTAGAACCCGACGAACTTGGAGGTTCCAATGTGGCGGTGCGCCGTCCTGTTGCAAAATGCAGTCTTCAGAGTCGTCCTGCAGCTTTGGAAGTAATCAATCCTTGAACATTGCAAGATGGGAGTTGCCCGTAACCGTGTTGTTGGCAATAAAGAAAGGGCCATAAACCTTTCTAATAGAAACCGCGCAAAAAACATTCAGTTTTGGTAAATCACGTTCATGTTGGAGAGTTTCGTGTGGATTCCCCTGCCCTCATATGCGAACATTGTGGCGCGAAACTTCCCCGCTTACATGAAAAGTTGTACCGTAATCACGGACATGATCTTGCTAAATTCGAGCACACAAAATGCCTTCTGTTGCCTCGACGCCATCTTATCACTAACTAAACGCAGCAGCTCTTTGCTCGCTCGTGCTACCACGTAGCGGTAGTCATAACAAACTCTAGGCCACGCCCGTAGACATGATACGAGTCGCATTCATTGGTGGTCCGTGGTTGCTGAGATATCCACTTTTCCAATACGGAATATTCTTTATGAAACACCCTGTATATATATATATATATATATATATATATATATATATATATATATATATATATATATATATATATATATATATATATATATATATATATATATATATATATACAGCACGAAAAAGTATCACTGAAGACGTAAGGAAATTCAACTGTGAGCTAGTGAGGAAAGCAATTGAAAACAACCAAAGCCTAAAGATAGCAAAGGGACATCTCAGTAAGGGAAGAAAACAGATTATGGCTCTGAGAAAAGAAGATGGTTCTATAACAAGAAATAGAGGCGAAATTTTGACAAGAGTGAAAGATTTCTACTCCAAATTATATGAAAGGGATGATACATGTACTCCAGACATCATGAAAGGTACCAGAGTTCTTCCAGTCCTCCCAGCAGAAGTTGCTCATGCAATCAAGAACATGAAGCGGGGGAAAGCTCCAGGAGAAGATGGAATTACTATAGACATCATACAAGAAGCAAGTGGAGAAATTGAGACAGTACTCGCCCAAATTTTCACTCGATGCCTTAATGAAGGGAAGATTCCTGAGGATTGGAACACCGCTACAATGATCCTGCTACATAAAAAAGGTGACATTGAGGATCTCAGGAACTACAGACCTATCAGCCTCCTATCAGTGGTTTATAAAATCTTCACTAAAGTTCTTTCACACCGTTTGAAGGTAACACTGGACATGGCTCAACCGAGAGAACAAGCTGGATTCAGGAGTGGCTACAGCACAATAGATCATATCCACGTACTGAGAGAACTAATTGAAAGAGCGAGGGAATATGAACTTCCATTGTGCATGGCTTTTATCGATTATGAAAAAGCCTTTGATTCGGTGAAACCATCAGCAGTTACCACGGCTCTGAAATCCTGCGGTATTGAAGATGCATACATTAATATTATTAATAACATCTATGAAAATGCAAGTGCAAAGATTCGGCTGTTTGAAAATACAACACACATAAAAATTGGAAAGGGAGTGAGACAAGGTGACACCATATCTCCGAAGCTCTTTAATGCCACATTGGAAAATGTCTTTCAATCACTGAACTGGGAAAACAAAGGGATAAAGATTAATGGAGATTTTCTAACCCACCTTCGTTTTGCTGATGACGTAGTCATTTTTGCAACTACCCCATCAGAGCTGCAGAGTATGATCCAGGAACTTGCTGACAAGAGTAAAGAAGTGGGATTAAAAATGAACTTTCAGAAGACAAAAGTGATGTTCAATGCTTTTACAAGAAATGAAGACTTATCGATTGATGGAGAAAAACTGGAGATAACAGATACGTATGTTTATCTTGGACAGCAGATATCAAGTGAGGGTCACATTGATGAAGAAATTAATCGGCGTACAAAACTTGCCTGGAGAGCTTTTGGAAGAAACAGCATAATTTTCAAGAGCAATATGCCATTATGTCTTAAAAGAAAAGTGTTTGATCAATGCATCCTTCCAGTGCTTACGTATGGTGCAGAGACGTGGACCTTAACTAAAAGAGACATACAAAGGCTGCAGACAACTCAAAGCAGCATGGAGAGGTGCATGCTTGGTATAACCAGGAGAGATAAGAAGAGGAACTCGTGGATCCGAAAAATGACGAGAGTGGAAGACATCATGATCAGAGTTAAATCCCTGAAATGGCAATGGGCTGGACATACTGCCAGAAGGACAGACCATAGATGGACAGCCGAAATTTTAGATTGGATTCCAAGGGACAGGAAAAGACCCAGGAAAAGACCACATGGGAGATGGGTGGATGAAATTCGTAAATATGCGGGAGTGACATGGAGGAGACTGGCACAAGACAGACCGTTGTGGAGGAAACTTGGGGAGACCTTCGTCCAGCAGTGGATTGATAATGGTTGACAATGATGATGATGATGATAGATATATATATATATATATATATAGGGATGTAAGGTCCGGTGATGCGTAACATCACAGCCTCTCCTTGACATATGGCAACCTGCCGCCCCGGTGGCGCAGTGGTCTAAGGCGCTGGCCTCTGATCATTCGTCCGTAAGAGGTCCGGGTTCGAATCCCGGTCAGGCATGGATGTTGTGTTTGTCTTACGTCACTGGCTCTCTCCCTTCCCTGGAACCAGTGGCCCTGAATTAGGGACGGGCGACTGCTTATGGCCCATTGAGTTGCTCACGGTGGTCGTTAAACCTCCAATCAAAAAAAAAATGTCAACCCCGCCTTCTCGTGTTGCACCTGTTCCCTCTAAAGGGGCTCTGACGACCGCCAATAGCAGTATAACTATACCATCGGGATCAGAGGAAATGCTATCCCACACTCACCAACCCGCTTGGCCAGCGTGGTGAGTTATGGCCAAACACCTCCACAATGACTCTACAACTTAAATCTTGGCCCTCAGTCTCCGGCAGGTGGAATGTACCTGGCCAAGGCAGCGGCCAGTGCGACATGAAGGCAGAGGGTGCTAAGAATCCCCGTAGGACCGGACGAGGCTGCCATTTGATGCTGACCTAGGCTACGTATAATGGACGCTCCCTATCTTCTGATTCAATTCTTCTTTAATTGGAAGAGGAACTTCAAAAGATCAAGTGGGACATCGTCTGGCTAAGTGAGGTAAGGAGAAAAGGAGAAGATCTCATTGAACAAAAAAGTGGACATCTCTTCTATTATCGTGGGACAGATACTGTCAGAACTAGTGGTGTTGGATTTATAATAAACAAGAAACTGAAGGATAAAGTGGCAGAAGTTGAAAGTTCCTCTGACAGAGCTTCACGACTCTTTATCCAACTGTCGAGAAGATACCAGGCTCAGATTATTCAAACATATGCACCCACCACAAGTCATCCTGAAGAAGAAATTGAAGAATTTTATGAGGAAATTCGTCATCTAAATAATAAAGGTAAGCAGCACTTGAAGATAATTATGGGAGATTTCAATGCAAAAATAGGGCAACGGCAACAGAATGAAACTTCAGTAGGTAAATTCAGTCACGGCAACAGAAACCAGCGTGGAAATACCCTCGTTGAGTTCGCAGAGGCAAAAGGACTTTTCATCTTGAACTCCTTTTTCAAGAAAAAGCCACACAGCAAATGGGCATGGAGACATCCAATTGGGACAACAAGTGAAATTGATTTTATTATGTGTAACAAAAAATTCGTCATGCAAGACTGCAGTGTGCTGAACAAGTTCAACACAGGTAGTGACCATAGATTGGTGAGATGTAAGATGCACCTCAACACTAAACTCGAACGTGGCAAGCTCATAAGACAAACAATATGTATTGACATAACCAATCTTAAAAAACACCATAATATTTTCAAGTTGGAACAGAAGAACAGATTCTCTGCTTTAGAAGGCCTAACATCGGAAGAAGTGGATATTTCTGAAGTTAACAGAAAGGTAACCAAAGCTCTTATGGAAACAGCAACAAAATTTGCTGTGTCTAAGAAAAAGTTGCATGTGAACAAATTATCAGGAAAAACCAAAATGTTGATGCAAAAAAGAAGAGAGATGAGGTCAACTAAAGAAGATCTGACTTCCAAAGTGGAATATATAGAGCTATGCAAGACAGTACGAAAAGGTATCAATGAAGATGTAAGGAAATTCAACTGTAAGCTAGTGAGGAAAGCAATTGAAAACAACCAAAGGCGAAAGATAGCAAATGGACATTTCAGTAAGGGAAGAAAACAGATAATGGCACTGAGAAAAGAAGATGGTTCTGTAACAAGAAATAGAGGCGAAATTTTGACAATAGTGAAAGATTTCTACTCCAAATTATATGAAAGGGATGATACATGTACTCCAGACATCATGAAAGGTACCAGGACCAGAGTTCTTCCAGTCCTCCCAGCAGAAGTTGCACATGCTATCAAGAACATCAAGCGGGTTAAAGCTCCAGGAGAAGATGGAATTACTGTAGACATCATACAAGAAGCAAGTGAAGAAATCGAAACAGTACTCGCCCAAATTTGCATTAGATGCCTTAATGAATGGAAGATTCCTCAGGATTGGAACAACGCTACAATGATCCTGCTACATAAAAAAGGTGACATTGAGGATCTCAGCAACTACAGACCTATCAGCCTCCTATAAAGCTGGAGATAACAGACACGCACGTTTATCTCGGACAGCAGATATCAAGTGAGGGTCACATCGATGAAGAAATTAATCGGCGTACAAAACTTGCCTGGAGAGCTTTTAGAAGAAACAGCATAATGTTCAAGAGCAATATGCCATTATGTCTTAAAAGAAAAGTGTTTGATCAATGCATCCTTCCAGTGCTTACGTATGGTGCCGAGACGTGGACCTTAACTAAAAGAGACATACAAAGGCTGCAGACAACTCAAAGCAGCATGGAGAGGTGCATGCTTGGTATAACCAGGAGAGATAAGAAGAGGAACTCGTGGATCCGAAAAATGACGGGAGTGGAAGTCATCATGATCAGAGTTAAATCCCTGAAATGGCAATGTGCTGGACATACTGCCAGAAGGACAGACCACCGATGGACAGCCGAAATTTTAGATTGGATTCCAAGGGACAGGAAAAGACCCAGAAGATGACCACATGGGAGATGGGTAGATGAAGTTCGAAAATATGCGGGAGTGACATGGAGGAGACTGGCACAAGACAGACCGTTGTGGAGGAAACTTGGGTAGACCATCGTCCAGCAGTGGATTGATAATGGTTGACAATGATGATGATGATGATGATATATATATATATATATATATATATACATATAAAATGAAAACATTACAGAACAAAAATACAAAATTTTAAAAAAGGAACTTCAAAGTAAAAAAAAAAGAAAAAAAAACCAGGTTGCCGTCATCAGGAGAGCATCAACCTGTGGAAGTGGCCTTTATAGTACCAATTAACGACAAGGCAAGCCAAAATTGTCGGTTGGTCATGCTCCCTAGGCCACCAAACTAAATTCTAATAAGCACAAGAATTCCAAGAATCAAATTTATACAACTGAAAAAATTAATTAAAAAGCTTACCGGCAGAACAGAACCACCATGACAAGACATCAAACAAAACGGAACAAAACACCCACAAGAATCCAAATATATACGCTGATATAAAAGGTGATCACGCTTAGTCAACTATCTGATAAGTCAAAAAATGTGTGAATCGACAAGATGCAAAACTGTGTATGTAGATAGGTTTTTCAGCTATTAGGGACCCTCCAAGTAGCACTTTATTTTACCTATATACTTAAAATTGTTAGGTCCTAGGTTAATAAAGCATTTCAGTGTGCTATTTGAAACTCTTGGAAACCGAATTATAGTTCAAAATTAAATGTTTAAAATGATGTCTTAAGAAATGTTTCGGGAAATTGTTAGATTGCAGTTTAGAAAGAAGAGCTTTCAGATTTTTTACAAGTAAGAACTATGTAGAGCAAATTTTAGCTATTCTATGAAACTGAGAAATGAGTAGATTGCGATGTATAACTTTTGAAATGTTGGAGGAAGAACCAGTGAGTGTACTGAATGATATCAAACTCAAAAGAGTTTCTTTTATCAAATACGTTCACCACACCTCTTCCCTCCTCGTTCACCTGAACCTCTGAATCGAGGTAACAAACACATGTGAACGATCTGTTAGTTTTTTCTAGGGTAAGGTCTTCAGGATACAAGTCAGCGTCGCAACGCAAAAAGTCCGGAATGTTAATGACAATGATGTCATCAACATATCTTAGAGCAATCCCAGGTAAAGGATGATTGCTAACAAATCTATCCTCAAGAAAATCTACATTTCTTTGAGGATAGATTTGTTGCCAATCATTCTTTACCTGGGATTGCTCTAAGATATGTTGATGACAGCATTGTCATTAACATTCCGGACTTTTGCGTTGCGACGCTGACTTGTATCCTGAAGACCTTACCCTAAATAAAACTAACAGATCGTCCACTTGTGTTTGTTACCTCGATTCAGAGGTTCAGGTGAACGAGGAGGGAAGAGGTGTGGTGAACGTATTTGATAAAAGAAACTCTTTTGAGTTTGATATCATTCAGTACACTCACTGGTCCTTTCCTCCAACATTTCAAAAGTTATACATCGCAATCTACTCATTTCTCAGTTTCATAGAATAGCTAAAATTTGCTCTACATAGTTCTTACTTGTAAAAAATCTGAAAGCTCTTCTTTCTAAACTGCAATCTAACAATTTCCCGAAACATTTCTTAAGACATCATTTTAAACATTTAATTTTGAACTATAATTCGGTTTCCAAGAGTTTCAAATTGCACACTGAAATGCTTTATTAACCTAGGACCTAACAATTTTAAGTATATAGGTAAAATAAAGTGCTACTTGGAGGGTCCCTAATAGCTGAAAAACCTATCTACATACACAGTTTTGCATCTTGTCGATTCACACATTTTTTGACTTATCAGGTAGTTGACTAAGCGTGACCACCTTTTATATCAGCGTATATATTTGGATTCTTGTGGGTGTTTTGTTCAGTTTTGTTTGATGTCTTGTCATGGTGGTTCTGTTCTGCCGGTAAGCTTTTAACTATTTTTTTTGAGTTGTATAAATTTGATTTTCGGAATTCTTGTGCTTATTAGAATTTGATTTGGTGGCCTAGGAAACATGACCAACCGACAAACATGGCTTACCCTGTCGTCAGTTGGTACTAGAAAAGGCCACTTCCACAGGTTGATTCTCTCCTGATCACAGCAAACTGTTTTTTTATTTTCATTTGTTTTGAAGTTCCTTTTTTAAAATTTTGTATTTTTATTCTATAATGTTTTCATTCTATATATGCTACTACATGAGGTTTAGCTACCTTCGGCGCTTCTCATGATATAAGCCTTTTTCTAATTTTTTTTGTGTCATAATAATTTTTTAGTTTTTTGTTTTATTTGTATACTATTTATATCATCATCATCATCATCATCATTGTCAACCATTATCAATCCACTGCTGGATTGATAATGGTTGACAATGATGTTGACAGTTTCTTCCACAACGGTCTGTCTTGTGCCAGTCTCCTCCATGTTACTCCTGCATGCTTTCGAATTTCATCGACCCATCTCCCATTTGGTCTTCTTCTGGGTCTTTTCCTGTCCCTTGGAATCCAATCTAAAATTTCGGCTGTCCATCGACGGTCTGTCCTTCTGGCAGTATGCCCAGCCCATTGCCATTTCAGGGATTTAAATCTGATAATGATGCCTTCCACTCTTGTCATTTTTCGGATCCACGAGTTCCTCTTCTTATCTCTCCTGGTTACACCAAGCATGCACCTCTCCATGCCTCTTTGAGTTGTCTGCAGCGTTTGTATGTTTATTTTAGTTAAGGTCCACGTCTCTGCAACATACGTAAACACTGGAAGGATGCATTGATCAAACACTTTTCTTTTACGACATAATGGCATATTGAACTTGAAAATTATGCTGTTTCTTCCAAAAGCTCTCCAGGCAAATTTGTACGCCGATTAATTTCTTCATCAATGTGACCCTCACTTGATATCTGCTGTCCAAAATAAACGGACGTGTCTGTTATCTCCAGCTTTTCTCCATCAATCGATAAATCTTCATTTCTTGTAAAAGCATTGAACATCACTTTTGTCTTCTGAAAGTTCACTTTTAATCCCACTTCTTTACTCTTGTCAGCAAGTTCCTGGATCATACTCCGCAGCTCTGATGGGGTAGTTGCAAAAATGACTACATCATCAGCAAAACAAAGGTGGGTGAATCTCCATTAATCTTTATCCCTTTGTTTTCCCAGTTCAGTGATTGAAAGACATTTTCCAATGTGGCATTAAATAGCTTCGGAGATATGGTGTCACCTTGTCTCACTCCCTTTCCAATTTTTATGTGTGTTGTATTTTCAAACAGCCGAATCTTTGCACTTGCATTTTCATGGATGTTATTAATAATATTAATGTATGCATCTTCAACACCGCAGGATTTCAGAGCCATTGTAACTGCTGATGGTTTCACCGAATCAAAGGCTTTTTCATAATCCATAAAAGCCATGCACAATGGAAGTTCATATTCCCTCGCTCTTTCAATTAGTTTTCTCAGTACGTGGATATGATCTATAGTGCTGTATCCACTCCTGAATCCAGCTTGTTCTCTCGGTTGAGCCATGTCCAGTGTGAAAGAACTTCAGTGAAGATTTTATAAACCACTAATAGGAGGCTGATAGGTCTGTAGTTCCTGAGATCCTCAATGTCACCTTTTTTAGGTAGCAAGATTTTTGTAGCGTTGTTCCAATCCTGCGGAATCTTTCCTTCATTAAGGCATCGAGTGAAAATTTGGACGAGTACTGTTTCGATTTCTTCACTTGCTTCTTTTATGATGTCTACAGTAATTCCATCTTCTCCTGGAGCTTTTCCCCGCTTCATGTTCTTGATTGCATGTGCAACTTCATGTCATTGATTGCATGTGCAACTTCTGCTGGAAGGACTGGAAGAACTCTGGTACTGGTAACTTTCATGATGTCTGGAGTACATGTATCATCCCTTTCGTATAATTTGGAGTAGAAATCTTTCACTCTTGTCAAAATTTCGCCTCTATTTCTTGTTACAGAACCATCTTCTTTTCTCAGTGCCACAATCTGTTTTCTTCCCTTACTGAGATGTCCCTTTGCTATCTTTAGGCTTTGGTTGTTTTCAGTTGCTTTCCTCACTAGCTCACAGTTGAATTTCCTTACATCTTCAGTGATACTTTTTCGTACTGTCTTGCATGGCTCTATATATTCCACTTTGGAAGTCAGATCTTCTTTAGTTGTCCTCATCTCTCTTCTTTTTTGCATGAACATTTTGGTTTTTCCTGATAATTGGTTCGCATGCAACTTGTTCTTAGACCCAGCTAATTTCGTTGCTGTTTCCATAAGAGCTTTGGGTACTTTTCTGTTAACTTCAAAAATATATACTTCTTCCGATGTAAGGCCTTCTAAAATAGAGAAGCTGTTCTTCAGTTCCAACTTGAACGTATTATGGTGTTTTTTAAGGTTGGTTAACTATTTATATACATATATATAATGCACATTAGTGTGCAATTCATCCCAATATAATAGCTAAAGCGACTTTCATTAGTTTTACACGAAACAGCATTGTAGAGTAATAAAATGGAAGTCTGGGATGACTATGTAATGACCTCAGGCATTTTGTCAAATTTCGGAAGAATTGTTGAGGCATTGTTTCTAATAAATAAAAAATCACCTTCCCATAAACAAGATTTACACCGAATCTACTGTAAAGATTATTTTCACACATGCGTACTGCAGTACGCATACTGTACTACAGTATGCAGTGCTTCATCAGTAGGTATACTTCTGCCTTCGCTGTGTAAAGTTTTTGAAAAAGATAGAAAATTTATCACCTTAGAAGCCAATAAGGGTTTACGCACTTGTTTCTATAATTGTACTGTGTGACTTTACATATTTCAGTGCGTATTCAGTTGTAAAATCAATTACATATCATAATAACGAACTACATTTGACGCGAACAAGTTTTGGTGTCCCTGAGATGTTCGTGTTAACGAGGTTTGACTATATTTGCTAAAATATTCAAGGTGCTAGATGATTTTTGATAACCCACTGCACACGGGTGTAGCAGACGCAGAAGGGATTCATGTAACCCAAAAGTAAAGAAGCGACATCCTATTCGCGTCGTGTTCCAAAAGGAGCAAAATAATTTAATCCATTTCTCTCCTACAATAGGTTTCCGGTTTTGAAAGAACGTGATTCTAAGATATGCGCTTGAAATATTTAATAAATTCCTTCTCAGTGAGTCATTATTCTTTGTACGACGATCACGTATTCCTTTGAAATTCTCTTCCGAAAAAATAACTACATGCAATTGAAGTTATTTTGCGCATTTAACGGAAGCTTCCCTTTTAAGTTCAGCATGAAATATTTTCCGGATTAAAAAAGAAATAGTTGAAATCACAGAGCACGATGGGGAGGAAAATCTCCATGGGAAATCATCAAAATGAAACTTCGAGAACAAGAGTAAAAAAAGTGGAGCATTTCAATTCTTTCGGGACAAGAAAATGCCTGAATCGTTGTTGAACAAAGGATATTTTTTGAAAAAGTTTCGCCGCCATGAGAGATAACAGTACTTTTTCTAAGACATCTAGGAAAAGCAAATACTCAAATACGGGAAAATCGTTTCAGAGCATAAAAGAAAGTTGAAATGATGACGAGAAACATGAGAAGTTTCATTTGAAGCCAAAAAAGTGCTGGTTTTTATATTTGCAATAACAGTAAAGTGAAATTTGTTTGGAGAGCAAACACTTCTGAAAACTCTAAAAGTGTTGTTTCCTTACCGCAATATCGTATATTGTTTCAGTAACTGTCAAACTATTTGAAAGATGTGTCATCCTGTTATTAACGGGGATATCTATAATCCGTTTGGAGATTTTGAAATGACTTTCAAGAGCATTTGAGTACCTTAGGACCTCTTAAAATGAAAATTCTCTTTAGAATTATTTTCGACATTTGTATTTTTTCCATTAACGAGCTATGGTTATGGTTTTGACTTGATTCTCTTATTTGTAATTTTTATTTTATTCCCTGATATTGCAGACACGTAAAAACGTGGAACTAAGGAATTGGGAAAATGATATGAAGACTATAAATCGTTTTATTTCTCGCAATATCAAGAAGCACCATGGACAAAATTATTTCCTTTCTTCAAACGAGGAAGAATGCGGTTTTTTGCTAGTGTTCTCCTCACGAGATAATAAAGGAAGTATCCTAAAATTATCTGACTGGTATTTGTCTTACCTTTACTTGAATGCTGTGTGAAAAGATTTATGCTGCGAATAATATACACTGAAGCAGCGAACTATAAGGAATAGCCAGCAGCAGTCAAACACGTGCCATTGGTACTTATTTATGTACGCAACTACAGACATTTACAAAAGTTTAAGGTCACCTATAAGTATCAGGAGATTTATGCCGATTGTGTCAGCTACTATCTGTGCTACTCAACGTCCTGTCGGTGTTTCATTATCCTACAGCGGCAGCTGTTGATAGTGTTGGTGGAAGCGTGCGAGCGTCAGTTTGCTTCTGGTTTTCATGCTGAGAGGTTTTGTACGTATTTTCTATAAAGCGAAATTTTGGGAAAAAAAACTTCATTAACAGAAGGCACCAATAATGACTTTATATCATGAAGGATTCTCCGAACGTGACATAAGCAGAAAGGTGAATGTGTGCAACACTGGTATTCGTAATACCATCATGAAATATCGAGATACAGGTGAATTTAGCGACCGAAAGAGAAACTGACGTCCAAGGAAAACAACACCACGTGATGAGAATGCCATGCGTTATCCGAGGAGTTCGGGCGAGAAACTCAAGTCCTTTCTACATTCAGAAGGGTCTAATATTAGTATCAGCACTGGTTCTCGACGTCTTAGCAAGGACTTTGTATTAAAGTCTTATAAACCTGCGCATGAACCTAGGCTAACCTTTGTCATGAAAAAGAGGAGACTCCCTTTTGCGAAGCGTCATCATTCGTGGACGGCTGAAAATTGGAACCAAGTTCTCTTTTTTTCCCCAATGAATCAACTGTGCGTCAATTTGAATCACGTGTAGCACATGTTCGACGACCAAAATGCAAAGGATTTGATGAAAATGACACCGTGAGACATCTGCCTAGTCAGATGATATGGGGTGATATGTCAGCACCCGGCACTGCTTCATTATCCTTTTTGCTGACAAAAAAAACGTGGAAATGTTACGCGAGAAGCTTTTAACTTATATGCAAGTGCATAGATGCACAATCTTTATGCATGATATGGCTGTATGCCACAGATCAAAGACAGTAACGGATTACTTGCAGAGGAGAAAGATAATAGTTCTTGACTGGGCCGGTAATAGTACCGACCCCATTGAAAATTTGTGGACCCTTTTAACAGACAAGGTAGCAGGAAAACAGCCATCAAATTCCCAAGCCTTGATTGACGCGATAAAGTACTTGTTGTGCACAGACATTCCAACTGACTACTGGAAATCCCTCAATGATAGTACGCCACATCGTATTCCGTCCGTTATAAAAAACAAAGATGGCCACACAAAGTACTGATTTTGGCCTTTTTGCGTTCTAAAGAATGTAAGTATTCATCTATGGTGTCATTTTTTCAAATATCTCTGACTAGTAATTAGTTGTTTCTTTGAAAATTTTCAATAAATTGACAGGTAATCTTAAACTTTTGCAAGTGACTGTATATCGTTGAGACAGGTATATAAACGGCTCCGTACAAAGAATGTAGTCATGCACAAAGCGTAGACATCGCGAATATATCAGAAAGACACCTGATTTGAACGACTGGGAAAGAAGCATGATCGTGAGCGCTTAGCGGGCAGGCCAAGCACATCAGAAACGGCAAACCTTCTCAGATATGTTAAAATAACTGCATCCAGGTTGTGCAACAGTGCTGAGTTTGGGCTCAATTTTTGAAAATGAAGTATGTCAGCCCAAGCTAGAATTTTATATTTTAAGATAAAACCGGAGCCCGAACGAGCCCGATAACTATGATTAGCCAGTTTACGTGTAACGTACCAGGAGATGTGACGTACCTGCCAGAAGGACGCACACGACATAAAGGCAGATAGGAATCAGAATAAAACGTCCGCGTAGCTCAATTGGTAGAGCAACTTATTCCGGAATGAGGGGATCCGGGTTCGAATCCTGGCGTGGACAGAAATGACGGAGAAATTCACTTCGTTATATACACTTTAACTAAAAGAATCTTCTCTTCTAGATTTCCACTCTCTCCACCACCTGCAATTAGCAGGTTGTGTATTACCCAACAGGTGAGTGGGAAGGGACCTCTATATGTTCCTATAGTATAGTTGCACGATTTGTTTCACCATTCATTTCTTCGTGATATGTATCAGGCGGCCGGAAAGATCGCCAAGCCCTACAATTTACGTACTTTACTCAATAGAATATGCAAGAATAAGCAATAGAATCACCTGCTGCGTGTAGGTAGAAGTCGAAATTTCGTCGTCGTGCTATCTATTACCTAGTATTTATAGTTCTTGAAGAAGCAGTGGCATATCTTGGGTCCGAGACCTGGGTTATCTCACCCCTACCCCCAAGTACTTTTTTTTTTTTAAATTGCGAAGTTTAATTTTTAATTGTTAGGTAATAAACGTAACTTTTTTCTAAATTTTAGGTACATGCCATTGCTAACATGATACCAAATAATTATGAGGATTATCATTTGAACACTTATTTGATCATGAACTCCATTCTTCTTCTGAATACTTTATTTTTATATGAACTCCTTTCTTCTTCTGAATACACTATATGTGCATGAACTCCATTCCTCTTTCCTTTTGTGTTAACTTGAGTGTTACTTTTCATAAAATGTTTCCTCCAAGCACTTTTTCATAAAGAACGTTTTTCTCTCTTGACAAAACAGCCAAGTTTTTCGAATGTGCATGTGTGGCTCTAAGATACATCTTGATTCTTTTTAATGCTGAACAACTTCTTTTGGCAGTTGCAGTTGTTAATGGAAAGTTTAATATGATATCAGCTAATTTGTACAACTCACTAAACACTATGTTCAATTTATTCAACTTTATGTAACGTCTCTAACTAATTTGTTTTTGTATTCATCAAGGGAATAAAACACCTTCAGTTCATTTTTAGTCGAGTTGTATAATAATTTGAAGCATAGAGTTCTTTACGTTCTGACAGTTGATGTTCAGGAAAGCTTTCACAAAATTTATCAAAACATCTCGAATCCAAAAAAGCCACGAATTTAAGATATAATATCTCTGATTTTAATTTAGTGACACTTCATAAAAACTGAAACAACTCTCGCGAAACACTTATATGGGCGGGAATATGCGTGTGACTGAGATAGTCGAAGTCTTCTTTTTTCTGAGCGAACCGTTGCCTAAAGCAATGGCGCATTTCCAACTATCAGCTGATTCATGTTGTCATGGAAACGCTAGCAGGCGATCGTACGGAAGATTTACGAACCAGAACTGCGAACCCTGTGGAAGAGCTGCTTGCGTTATGCCGTTGGGTTTCGCTCGCCAGACTGAGTCAAAGAGGCGAATCCGCACGGGCTGTTTTTCTCACCGAAAGCATCGACATATTTTAATACCGTTGATAATTGATATTTATTTGTGTATATTTAATTTGGTTTTATTCGTGCATCCTCTGGGTTTTGCAGCTAGCCTAGCTAGCCTCGAATATACGCCACTGTGAAGAGGCTTTTCGTTCTCCGCAGAAATCCATTAATACCTGGTATATGGCACCTTCTACGCCAGCCGGCAATAAATAGCACTCCCAAATTTCCAGTTTTTACCCAGATCCACGTGCCGAAAAAGTATGTTTATCAACTAGAAATTGTAATAAATGTCTCATATGCTAAATCATACAGAATAACATTTTGAAAAAAAAAATAAGAAAACTCTCTCTCTCTCTCTTACTACGAACCTAACCGTAATAAATGCAGGGCGGTTCACTAGATAGTCCCCCCAAAGAACTAGCTATTGTTTTTCCCCACTCTACATAGATCTACGACGTTTGGTTTACAAGTGACCTTGATCCTTGAGAAATGCGCAGGAGTGATTTTCCCGATAAGGCGATGACGCGTTGTGACGTCACACCACCTCATAGCCGTGCACGCTAATTCTGTCGGAAGGCAATCTACGTGTTTTACTGTGTCCTTTATAATTGTGTCGTTGAACGTCGTTCAGGATGGCTGTGTATACCGTTGAAGAGCGGGTGTCTATTGTTAAACGTTATTGTAAAACAAAGTCTGTAAATGTAACACAGTGTGAATTCCTGGAGAAGCTTGGGGGAAGACAAGCACCAGACAAGTGTTATATCCTCAGGTTAGCGAAGAAATATAAAACCACGGTCAGTGTTTTGAACCAATATAGAAGCGGACGTCCTCCGTTAGCGGAAGAAGAAATAGAAGACGCGAAGCACAGGCAGTTGGCAACACGGAAGAAGTCACTACAACGTTTGTCACAAGAAACTGAGTATCCTGTTTCCACCTTCCAAAGTGCAGCGAAGAACGCGTTGCTTCATCCGTACCGTGTGAGTGCCGTGTAAGAGTTGCAACAACCGGATCATAAAAAGCGTATGTCTTATCGTTACTGGTTCATGACATTTTTACTCGCAATTCCAAACATTTTGGATTTTTTATGGTTCACTGACAAAGCATTGTTTCATTTGGGCGAGTATATCAATTCCTAAAACTCCTGAATCTGGGCTACAGATAATCCGCATGAAAAAACAGAAGTCCATTACATCCTGTAAATGTTAGTGTTTGGTGTGCTGTATCCCGAGCCAGAATAATTCTACGCATTTTTTCAGGAGCGTAGTGAACTCGGAGTCATATGTGAACATTTTCATCTATTAACCGGACAACGCGGTACTTTCAACAGGACGGAGCGACATGCCACACCCCCGTGTGAGCATATGTGAATTTTTCTCTTTCTTCGGTGACTGAGTGATCTGTAAATGTTTGTGGGCACATCGTTCACCCGAGTTAACTCCTCCCGATTTTTTCTTACGGGGATATTTGGAGAGTCGTTCCTGCAACAATAAGCCTCTCACGTTGAAAGGCTTAGAAATGCAACATCAGTGCAGCAGTCCAGACCATTGATGAGAACATGCTGCGGTGGACTTTCGATAATATGCAGCGTTGAGTTCGAGTGTGTTTGGATGTCGGTGGGGGACATTTCCAGCATTTATTGTAAATGATGCTACACCCCATGAACTAAGGTACGTTGTAGACAGCATGTCATGTTTCTAAGCAGAGTGTGCTGCAAAATATGACTGATTCTTTAGGGGGGGGACAACCTAGTGAAACACGAAGTATCATGCAGCCCGAGCCTGATTCGAGGTCGGCCTTGGAGGTCACCCGATCTTCCAGATACATATATCAAGGGGACCTGTTCCGTACCAGCAAGAAGGTGCCTCGCAGGATGACAATACCTCCAGAACATTGAGTTGTGTTTGAAACGCAAGCTGCGTACATTGCTTCATGAGGCTCCTGCGATGAAGCTTTTTCTTTATTATTTTTACTCAACATAGACCTATCTTACATATCAATACATCTACAACCTCCTTTCCATAAAAACTGAGAGTAAAATCACACAAAATGAAGAAGTATATGTTATTCTTTCTCAAAGTGTCTTTCCTCGGATGATACGCAACAGTCCCATCGTTCAGTCCACTTTTCAAATCATGTGGCGTAGGCATTTTGTGGAAGCTCCTTTACCAACCCCTGCACAGCTTGAATAACGTCTACATCTGTGTTGCATGTTGCGGCACGGAACTTCTCCTTCCTTGTTGGAAACGACTAGAAATCGCACGAGGCGAGGTCAAGACTCTAGGCAGGCTGTGGCATGATTTCGATACTGCACTTCGTAAGAAACTGTTGTACACAAGCAGCCACAGGTGGAGGCAGGCGTTATCATGGTGTAGGGTCAACTTGGCCACTAGTTCTGGTCGCTTAATCGATATGTCTCATGGCCGACGTTTCAAGACTGAAATGAAATACTCAGCATTGACAGTAATTTATGGAGGAATGGCATGCTGGTAGACTTCACCATTATGATCAAATAAAATTATCATCATCACCTTCCCAGCTGATTTGGTTTGGCTGACTTACTTCGGAAGTGGTGAGACTGTGTGTTTTCAGACACTCTTTGCGCGCTTTGTAAGAGAGTCGAAACAGTGAACCCATGTTTCCTCGGCAGTTATTACTGTGTTTAGTGTTTAGAAAGGTTAGATCATTTGCAATAATTTGACACCTGAAATCTGGCTAACAATTGTTTTCTCATCAAATAAAAGTCATCACTCTTTCCACGTTTATAAGTGAGGCACGGGAAAATTATCATCGGCCGCCAACGGAAATGGCGGCAGTTGAGAATTTTTCCTCGTCAACTGTGTATTTATTATTCATTCGCCTTCTAGTAATTATTTGTTCAGTTGCTGCTGTTCATCTTTGGTGAATCCTCAGAATTGTGCGGGGCACCAAGAATCAACCTGTTACGTGGTTTGGCAGTTTGTCGTATGTGCGTATGGAGAATTTCGAGGCCGCTGTGGTGCATTGGAAGCATATCCGGCGCGTAACTGAAATAACCTGGGTTCGATTCCCGGTGACGGCCCATGAGAATTTTTCCCTGACTCACTTATAAACGTGGATTGAGCGATGACTTCTATTTGATGTTCCTGGTCCACGTCAACTGTGCATTTATCAATTGTTCTCTCGTTAAGAGATGAATTACCCATCTTAAACACACAAGATGTATAACGAAGTAAATTTCTCCGTCATTTTTATCCGCGCCATTATTCGAACCCGGGTCCACTCATTCCGGAATAAGTTGCTCTACCAATTAAGCTACGCGGACGTTTTATTCTGATTCCTATCTGCCTTTATGTCGTGTGCGTCCTTCTGGCAGGTACGTCACATCTCCTGGTACGTTACATCATCTCCCCCTTATTTTTTTTTCGAAGTGCTGGAGAAAGGATTCTCTTATTTTTCCTATCTCGCGGTGTGGAAATAACATCATACCAATGCGAGATTTTGAACGGTCGGGTCATCCGGATAGTTCGGGCGCCATTATAACGAAGTGAATTTCTCCGTCATTTTTATCCGCGCCATTATTCGAACCCGGGTCCACTCATTCCGGAATAAGTTGCTCTACCAATTAAGCTACGCGGACGTTTTATTCTGATTCCTATCTGCCTTTATGTCGTGTGAGTCCTTCTGGCAGGTACGTCACATCTCCTGGTACGTTACAGATGCAGCAGTAATTTGTCGCGTAGAATGTGGAATGTAGACGTTTTTGAAATACTTGTCGACGCCGCTATGCCTTCACACGTCATCATCGATCTTCTTGCAAGACTGCCGAATTAGTGTTAACAATACGCTCTGTAACAACACTTTCAGGTCGACCAGGCCTAGGAGCGAGTTCTGCTGACAAACACCCTTTTTTAAATCGTGGTCCCATCTAAAAATCGTTGACTCACCCAAACATTAATCTTTCTAAGATTTTGTAATTAAATAAACTGTTTCTGGAGCCGTTTTACGCAAACGATAGCAACATTTTATCGCACAACGCATTTTACTTTTTAACTCTGAATCACTCACCTCCATAGCTGTATTGCGAAATGCAGACGTACCTTAAACAACTGAGCAATAACAAAACCAGAATCGTCTGCCACGACTAATAACAGTTGCCACAGATACTTGTTTAATTTAGTTAGTCGTCTGCGTGGTTATTTTGCCCCTTCGCACATTTGCCAACTCAAAAAAATATACTCTCAGTTTTTATGGAAGTTTTTTTGTGTATTTTAATTACGTACGTACATAACAGTAAATATATGGTGTTCTCACAGATCAAATTCCTTACTACGTGCCAATAGCTTTTTGGAATGGTACTCTGTGAAGTCACAGCCCTGTGCGCTTATCAGGGCTGTAACTTCACTGTGGAGGAGAACGCAAACACTGTTAAACTTTTTCTGAAATTCACGAGCCACTATTCGCGATTTCTTTCGTGAATTAACGAAGCATATTTCTGATACAATGTTTTCCGTGAAATCACGGAAAACACTGAATTTCACGGATTTTTCGTACGCCAGAAAAATACCGAATTTTCAGAAACCGTTCCGCCAGTTCTTTCTTATGTTGACGGTAAATTTTCGTTTTCAAGATGTGCTAACGGAAAATTCTGAATTTTCAGAAACCTTTCCACGATTCATTTCTTGTATTAACGGAGAAACTCCGTTCTCACACTTCCGGTATCCATATCATGAGTGATTTCCGGTAATATTACAGATTCATGGGAACACTTTGGTGTTTGAATAACCGTTAAATTTCAATAGTCTGTCAAAATTCTGTAGTGAGATCGGATATTATGGATAGTATACTGCATGAATTTTGGTCACCAATCAGGATCTTTCGTCTCATCTTTTCCATTTTGTGCACCAGCTATTATATATTGTATTACCGTATGAAACCGGT
Source organism: Macrothele yani (assembly GCA_039090855.1). NCBI lineage: Eukaryota > Metazoa > Arthropoda > Arachnida > Araneae > Macrothelidae > Macrothele > Macrothele yani. Next base: position 101,271,887 of record CM077011.1, read on the forward strand.
ACTTAATTTATTATGTATAGGTGATTGTTCGATATCTATGTATAAATCTGTGGAGTCGTTAAGACAAAAGTTATATAGCTATCAAGAGTAAATTTTATATTTAGAAGTTTTGTAAAATAATATTATGAAACAGCAAATTGCACCTTCTGTTAAAAATGATTGAAAAGATATTGTCAGAAAAAAACAAATCTCAATCTCCAAATCTTTCTGTTACTTCGAAAAATAACGATGAAAAAAATACTTACTTTGTGATAAGACCTCCTACTGAAAAAATAAAATTATTACATACATACATACATATGATATCACTAAGCTGTTCTCTGAGATTCAGGGTTAGCTCCAAAAAGAAATACAAACTATCAGATAGTTTTTACTTACTGTTGTTATATCAAACTTCTCCATTTAAATTATTACAAACGTATTAAAAAATTAAGGTCCATTTGAAAATCAAATGAGTAAAATCGCTCGCATTAATGAAAAAAAAAAAAAGAAAAAAGATCACCATCGCCCAATTCGTTTTACGTTGAACGTGACTCATTGATACTGTAGAATGTGAACTTTTCACATTCTACAGTAGCTTACTGGTTAAGACGCGCGGCTTCAGCCCAAAAGACCGGGCTCGATTCCTACCGCCGACGCAAAAGGAGTCTCTCTGGTAAAGTCTGAAATATGCGGCATGTTGGATTTTGCGAAATTTCTGTCTGAATAGGGAAAAACTTGAAACGGACGTTTCTGAAATAAACGGAATTACTGACTACGAAAAATATTCTCAAAATACGGAAATTAAAAAAACAAAAATAAAAAACAGGCACTTCTTTAAAAACGGAAATTCCGTTAAAACAGGGAAACTTACCACCAACATTGTTGCACGTTATTTTGAGGACATTTTCCGTGAATTCACACCAATTTTTTTTTAAAGTGCAAGAAAAGAAGAAAAAAAAACCGACACCTCGTATTGCTGTTTTTTTCTCTACTACGGCATTAAGAATTGCTGTGATCAACCATATCATATTAGGTGAACGTACGAATGTTGACAGAGATAGACATACGAGGCTACGAAGGTAAACATTTCTGCGTGTGTCAGCAAAACAGTAAAGATACAGTAAAGTATATAGGTTGCTTTCATAGCACAGCCAATTTTCACGTACTGTATATCCGAGGGTTTTATAAAATGTAAGTGGAAACAGCACGATTCCGGGAAGATGCGGTTTTGTAACCCATCAGTTTGGTCATCGGGAAACCGTTCAATAATGTGATGGTTTCCCAATAAAACTCCTCGTTCGCCGAATGGTTAGAAGCTCTGGTTCTTGGCTAATCGTCCGAGTCGGATAGAAGCTCAGGTCCTGGAAGAATCATGCGTTGCACTCTTATTTCAACGCGCCGCTCCTCTTCCTCGGAACTAGCAATCCAAAATTAGAGACGACCAATCGATTCCAGCGCTAAGACCTGCCAATTGAGCCCATTATATCGCTAAACAACCGAAAAACATCTATCTCCAATTCAGAAGTAACTATCAAAATTAATCAGTGTTATCAAACGCTGACACTGCGAGAGTTCGAAACTGTGGAGCGATATAATTTAAATTCTGTTGTCGTTCTTAATGCATAAAACTGCAATAACTGCAAACAGGCTCATAGTATACTATAAAAAAATTGTGAATTTTCCAAAACCTTTCAGCAGTTCCTTTCGTATAATGACGGTAAATTGCCGCTGTTGGGAGATGTTAACGGAAAATTCTGAATTTTTCGAAACCTTTCTGCAATTCCTTTCGTACACTCACGGAGAATGAAATTTGCGCACCTAGAAGAAAACATGCTACAACAGCAAAACTTTGCAAATAGCTAGAATGCTTGGTGGTATGCAAATGATCCACGTTTGGTGGCGCTGCAACCACGAACTGGCAGCCTAATAAACCGGCGTGTTCTCAATTCCCCATGAAAGCGAAAAGCACCGGCCGTCGCTAGCAAGAGTACAGAGTGACAAGAATGCCGGGTAGACGCCAGAGACGTCGATTTACGCAGCTTACGGAATTTGGGGGAGGCCTGATCATCGGGCTGAAAACTGCAGGGTGGTCGGAGTGCCGTATAGCCCGCCACGTGGATCGTTCTGACCATACCGCCCGACTGTGTTGGGAGCAGTGGACACGTGACGGCACTGCCACATGGCGGAGCGGCTCCGCACGGGCCAGGAGACCACCGGTAGAGAGGATTGACGGATCATGCGCCAGACAGCACGAACGGATCCCACGGGAACCCGGTCCATCATACAGGCAGATGTAGCGGCTCCTGTGTGCCAAAGAACCATTTCCTGACGCTTCGGGGAAGCGGCCCTACGATCCCAGCGCCCCTTACGTGTGCTGCCATTAACACCGGAACATCGCAGGCTCTGTGTGCAGTGGTGCCAGGTCAAAGTTACGTGGAACGCTACAGAACCGCGACTTGTGGTGTTTAGCTATGAGTGCCGCTTCGTTTTGGGGACAGATGATCATCGTGTCCGAGTGTGGAGCTCCCGGGTCTACGGACTCGTATCAAGCGCCACACATCCCCACTGCAGGCATTATGGTCTTCTGAGCCATTGCCTACGATGGCCGATCAGCTCTAATAGTAGTACGTGGATCATTGACGGCCCAGCGGTATGTGGATGAGATCCTACGGCCCCATCTGCTCCCATTCCTGGACGGGATTCCAGGTGCGCTATACCACCAGGATAATGCCCACCCGCACACAGCTCGGGTTGCCCAGGACTGCCTACGTCATGTCCGGACATTTCCATGGCCTGGCCGTTCCCCGGACCTGTCCCCTATCGAACATGTGTGGGACCAGTTGAAACGCCTGCTGCCGCCGTGCCGCACTATCCGGGATTTGAAGCAAACCGTCCAAAACGTGTGGGCCGGTCTACCTCGGGACAACATCAGCCGTCTGTTCGCCTCCATACTGGACCGTATTGTAGCATGTACCGCCGCGCGAGGAGGTGCGACGCGCTCTTGAAGATGACCGGACTGCGTGCTCCAGATCCCTCCGTAATTGTCCTGCAGCTCTGTTTTTGCCATCATGTGTGTCACTCATTTGTATCACTACGTCCATAAAATTTCTGTTCAATCCGATGCTTCACTCTTGGTGCGCAAATTTCATTGTCCGTTAGTATATAATGACGGTAAATTGCCATTTTGGGAGGTGTTAACGGAAATTTCTGAATTTTCCGAAAACATTTTACAACGAATATTAACGGCAGATACGTAGTTGTTTTGTTGAGAGGTTAACTGGAAATTCTCAATGGTCAGAAACCTTTCCGCAATTCCTTTCACATATTAACGGATATATGCTGTTCTCGCATATTCTATATCCATATAACGGAAAAGTTGCGATTGCAGAAGCGATTCGCGGAAATATACTTGAGTTTCGATTAACTTTTAAATTTCGATCGTTCGTCGGAGGACCCATTTTTGAAGTTCTGCAGCAAGATCAGATATTCTGAATAGCATATCACATGAAATTTTGGTTATGTCACAGGATTTTTTTCACTCAGCTCCATTTTGTGCACTAGCAGTATATACTGTGCTGGTGTCAGAAATCGGTACTTAAATTATTGTACATGTCATTGTATGATGTCCATGTATTAGTTCGTAGATCCAAAGACAAGAGCTACTGCATTGTAGCTGTAAAGAGTAAATTTAATGTTTAGGAGTTTTGTGAAATAATACTATGAAACGATATTTTTACCTATTTTATAGGGAAAATTACTGTCAGCTTAATAAGATCTCAATTTCCAAAGCATTCTGTTGCTTCAAAAAAATAACTCTGAGAAAAAAATGCGTAATTTGTAATATATCCTCCTACAAAAAATAAAATAAAATTATTACAAACCTATCCAGAATAGGCTCCAACAGAAAATAAAATGGCTAGTTCACCAATATTAATAAAACACTTTGATCATGCCCGATGAAAGTTGTATCTTATTATTACTGTTTGTCGCATGTTTGGCTGGCTTAACGCTAGAACGTGCGTATCCCATACCAAAGGTCCCTCGTTCGAAACCTGCCAGTGCGGAAGGATTCGTAAAAAAGCTGGAAAAGCCAAAATCGAAGGTTTTGAAAAATTTCTGTATAAATAAGGAAAAACTCGAAACTAGACTACTCAAATATACGCAGTTACTAAATAAAAAAATTCTGTAAAAATACTGTAGTTAGAAGAAAAGGAAATGTCGTTAAAAGACGGATCCCTACAGACAATTAGCTGCACGCTATTCTCAGGGATTTTTCATAAATTCAAAGCACTTTTTTTTCCAGTGTAAAAACTTGGGCATTACATGCTTTTAGAACCGTACTATCCGTGCATGGAAATAAAGGTTTGAGACTCCTGAGATCGCTTTTAAGCAATGGTGACCCTCTAATTTGTTTTTATTATTTTTCTTACAGGTCATTTTCTTCTGAAGATAATGAAATAATATTCTTCAGGTTGGCTGACAGTCGAAGAAGAGAAACAGAACTGAATACAAAATACCTATATAGTTTTTCAAGTTTTTTTTTATCAGAGCTGTTTTACCGAAATAAAAGATAACAAAAATGAAAGTGTATGTGATACATAAAGTGGATTTATATCGCATGACAATAATCAACTCGAAGCAAATGAAAGCTCATTGTGAATAATGCTAAGGGTTAGTTTTTACGAAAACAACCAAACTTTAGTTCTAATAAATATTTATGAGCAGATGAAATCCTATTAAAATGACTGAATACAGTCCCGTTGCTTTAGCAAAGAGTTTTTTTCCAGTTCGGAAAGCAGAAGAGGCAACAAATCTTTATTCATCTAAATTCTACAACGTATCGTGTTCCTAAATTTGCTTAATTCAATCAAACTAAAGAAATGTGAGCATGATCTAATGCTCCTTTCTTCTCCCTGACATCAAATTGCGTTAAGAATAACAAATATTATCTTCCCTCAGGCGTATGGCGAAAACAATTTGGATTCACATGGAAGAGCAGCAAGTACCACATGAACAAAATGGCGTCAGATGAAAATTTGATAAGCTGATATCCCGTTGCCTTGGTGGAATGATACTGCAAGCCCTGAGTTTCTACGAAATCATCCAAGCTGGGTCCTGCTGCAGTCCCGAAAGAGACATGAGAGATACTTCCGTTCTGCGGTGCTAGGCCCACTCCCTACGCGATTAGCGATGACCGCCATTTTATAGAGATAGATGCTCTTTGGATCGTTAAACAATAAAACAATGACGACAGCATTTTTCTTTCTAGATCCGACAGACCGTAAAATTCAGGAAAAGAAAAGAAAATCCCCAGGCTGTGAAACTCGGGGGAAAAAATGGCCGTGTAATCCGTACCGGATATGTAGATCCGCAACCATTATTTCGGGGAGAAGGACACGATTCACGGGATGACTCAGCATCCAAATTAATGGGAAGCAAAAACTATCTTGTTATTAAAAAAAATAACTGCCATTTTTAAATGTTTTCTGTTACTTCCAAGTGAAAAAAGCTCAAAACTTTAGAGTTTTATCAGTAGTATTGCATGCAGTCCTGTAATTAGAACTGACAGTTTGGTAGTTTAGATTCCGTGCTATGCAGTCCCGTAGTTAGAACTGCGGCATTCTCTAATGTGCGTGGCGCTCGGCTTCCCACAGTTGAGTGATCATCCGTGATAAATAATAATATTGCCTTAATCGTATTATTGTCAAATGCTTGTAAGTTAAAAAAAAAAATTTGTACCACTATTTTCGGACCTCCATCTTCATATTGTATTAGTTTTTCCTGTTATTAACGCATTTCTCGTAGTTTTCCAAATATGCGACCTCTCCTGACAATCACGTTTTTTAGTAATCGAAATCCCGCAAAACGTCATTTTTTTCAAAGCGGCGTAATATCCACATCGGTGTATGATTCGCAGAATTACAATTTGTAATTTCTCAACTCATAATCAGCGAATTATATAACCAAAACTACGGTAACCCACATTAAAACCAGCCAAGAAATGTGCTTTCATAAACTGAACGTATCCGCTGCTCGAAACATTAGCAACAGAGGTATTGAAGCGATCCATTTCTCGGGCATGCGATGGTACGTAGGTAAATCAGAAAATAACGGCAATTTAAAAATTTTGTGGTAACCGCAACTGATGAAAGCTGACGCATTACAATACGACGTTCGTAATGGCTTACGGGTAGTTCGAACATGCACTGCGCAGCACGCTGCCGTTGGACCCTCTGCTGCTGAATTGCACTGTTTGTTGCTATGTTGTATTTCTAATCTAGCTGTCCGGTGACTTTTGTCAATATAGTGTATATGCAGGCTGTTCATTAGAATTGCTTATTTCAAATCGGAACTGAGATGTGTAGTTCTTAGACGGGAGTAGTATTGATATAAGCCCATCCTCGTTTTATTCAAAAGCTATGCTAAAAACAGCCTTTATATACGTATAAAAGAAATGCTATTTCTATGGTAATCTCTTGAATCATTGAAAAAATCCGTCTTTCTTTCTGTTGGAACTTACAAAGCTCCACGTGTTTACGGGAAAAATTAATTTAAAGACAGGATAAAAACTAAGTTTTCCAGTAAACTGTTTTGAATTACTATTCGCAACTTTTTTGCTTCAATGCATTTCGCAGTGCAATATATTTTGTTTTGTCATTAGAAAGCTGCATAAGGAAGTTTTTTTACATTGTAACTCGTAGGCGTTCAACATGAAGCTTGTCATGTGAAACTAAGGTTTTTTAATCACACCATTTACCTCATTGGACACACCGTGAACAGGATTTACTGAACACAGGAATCGTCACCTCGATTCGTCTTTGTAGTAACAGACACGTGCAGAAATGGTGCGAAGACAAGAAATGAAGTGTGTCATAAAAAAAAAATGTTGTGCGACAGAAGGAAACAAGCAAATTTAGTCCCCATAGGTTCTCTGTTCCAGGACCTACCGGGACCAAATTAGCATTAAAAACTCAAAATTTAAGGTGTTTTCTCGTAAACTTTTTAGATTTTGGGCATTCTATTATTAAGGGGCAAGAAAACTTGACGACGCTTTTAAGACCAAGCATCCATTAAACATGATTAAAATTTGTTTTAATATCAACATCTTTTCATCCATTTGGATGTCAACGTCGTTGGCTCTGGCTATCCGTTGCCAGGGGAAAAAAGTCACCTTTCGTCTCCCTTCCGCTGGCGCTCTCTCAAGACGCCTAGCTTTTCGTCTACACTTCCGGGTTTTCTACTGCGAGGCAGTTCCGCGTTTCCCCCGGCGAAACCAACTTTCCGTGGAAGGTTTTTCGAGTCTCGCTCTCTGGCGCTGGGGAGGACACACATTTCCAAGAAGGCAAGCATCACCTTAAGCATTCCGTGTTACATTTGTACACTGAATCACGTAAATAAAGAAAAATTCATCTTGCCGCAATAAGAGCCCATACACTTACGTTCAGGGTTAAAATTTCGGTGTAACATTATTATCTTTTTTATAAGTGAGTCAGGGAAGAATTCTCATCAGCCGCCACCGGGATTCGAACCATGGGTCTTCTAGTTACGCGCCGGACATGCTACCGCTGCACCGCATCGGCCACGAATTCATCAAACGATGACTGCTAATGATGTTCCTAATCCGCGTGAATTGTGTTAATTGAGTAACATAATTATATGTGTCTCCGATGGTACCCACAAGAAATACAACTGGACTTCGGTTTGGCAGTTTTGGAGATCTGCTATTAATCTGCGAAAGAAATAGTGAACAGAGTTGTCAGTGAAACACCTGCGAGCGCCTGTGTATGTGTGACCTTCGCGTCGGTAGTTAAAATTACAAATCTGGAGCGTTGTAGAGAGATACCGGCAATGCAATTCAATCAGATCGAGCACCAAGGTGGCGGAGGAAGAGAGCTTCAACTCCCTCTGTCTTCTGCATATCAATGCAATAGATCCCGAACAACCTTCTGTGTCTTACCTCGTCCATGATTTAGGGCTGCTGGTCGCAGGGCGGGGAAAGAGCTAGTGGGCCTCCCATGTCTCTACCACTTCTGAAGCCAAGGTCCAGTTCGGACGACTTTCCAGAGTCCTACTCCTCTGACCGCTCGTCCACTGGGGCAGTCTATAACAATGAAACGCAGACCCTTTCCACAGTTAAGAATCGGGCGGGATAAAGTGAAGATTTTTTTCTTTGTCTTCTTTAAATAAATTTATCAAATCATATTGCATTTGGTTTCTCTCTCACAATCAGTGACAGTCCAGGCAGACAGAAATCTGTTTGCTGCTAGTAAAAAACTAGTTAGCAAAATCATTCAATGCGCTGATTATGATACGCTTTCCAACATACCAGACATCATTACTCAAGTTATGAGGATAATGGCTGCGGAATAAATATAGCTCCTTTGCTCTGACCGTTGACTCAATTTCGATGATATTCAACCGAACCGGTTCAGTATACCTCCGGAACAATATGATAAAGTTTCATAGAAATCGAACAATTTTCACGCAAGTTATGACGCATAAGAGCAATGGAATGAATTCCGCTCCTATGTCCTGAACTTTGACCCCATTTCGCCCATATTCAATGGGTTTCGTCTTGAGTGTGTCTCTTACCACATACTAAAACTTTCAGCGAAATCTAACCACTTTTACGCGAGTTATTGTACGGACGGCCAGACGGACGGACGGACGGACGGACAGACAGACAGGCAGAAGAAAGCTGGAGCATATACGCTTCTTCAACCTACGATTGGAAAGCGCAAAAGAAATGGCGGTGGCTTTGCTAGAAACAACAAGTTAGTAAAATCATGCAATGCTTTGATTATATATATATACACAGTGTGGCAAAGAATTTTTAAGACTAGGTCTGTAAAATGAAATAGAAACAAAAAATTATAATTTGTTTTGGTTTTTTATTTAAAATAAGTCCCTCCAGCTTCAATACACTTGTTACAGCGATTTAATAATGATTCGAATGCCTGTTCCAGTTCACTTTGCGGAATTGCCTCCAAATCACACGTCGAACTGTTTGTGTGGTCGAAATATCATCAAAATAACGCCCTTTTAACGTCATTTTAAGTTTTGGGAATAAAGGAAAGTCGCGGGTTGCAAAATCAGGCGAATACGGTGGATGATTCAACACACAGATGTCATTTTTTGCCAAAAATCTACGAACAAGAAGTGAGCTGTGACTGGGTGCATTATCGTGCAACAAACACCAGCTGCTTTTATCCCGATATTCTGGACGAATGCGACGAATTCTGCCCATCAAACGCCTCAAAACATTTGAATAAAACTCACCAGTAATTCTTTGTCCAATTGGAACAAATTCTTTGTGGATAATACCCTTACTATCGAAGAATGTAATGAGCATTGTTTTGATTTTCGATGGAACTTTTCTTGATTTTTTGGCTTGTGGTGAATTTTTTTACTTCCATTCCGCAATTTGTCGCTTTGTTTTAGGATCATATTGAAAACACCATGTTTCATTACCTGTAACAATCGATTTTAAGAAGTTTGGATCATTTTCAGCGGCTGAAATGATGTCTCTGCAATGTGCTCTTCTCCTCGATTTTTGTTCATTGGTTAACGTGTGTGGAACAATTTAGCACAGAATTCTTTTTTTGCCCAAATCTTCGTGCATAATGGTTCGAATCGTTTCTTTGTTGTTGTTTAAAGACTCTTCCATCATTCTTATTGATGCACATCGATTGTTTTCCACGAAGTCACGCACTTTTTCAATAATCTCAGGTGTCCTAGATGAACTTGGTCTTCCGGTATGCTTATCATCTTCTAGCGTCTCTCTTCCATCCAAAAAGGTTTGTGCCACAGGAAAACATTTGATCTACTTAAACAAAACTCACCGTAAACTTGTTTCATAATTTGGTACGTTTCCGAGGCACTTTTACCAAGCTTTGCGTTAAATTTAATAACAGTCCTTTGTTCCAACTTAATAATTCAGCATGAAAAAAAATTTTACTTCTCTAATGAACGGCCGTTTCGTTTGGGTTAATTTAGCAACTGCGCACTACTTTTGGCAGAAAGCAAGCAGATGGTCACGGTTTATAACGCATTCGCGTTTTCACTGGTGACGCCAGCGTAGGCTGAAATCTAGCGCCAGTCTTAAAAATTCTTTGACGCACTGTGTATATGATACGCTTTCCGACATACCAGAAATCATCACTCAAGTTATGAGGATAATGGCTGCGGAATAAATCTTGCTCCTGTGCCCTGACGTTTGACCCCATTTCGATGATATTCAGCAAAACCGGTTCAGTATACATCCGGAACAACATACTAAAGTTTTGCTGCAATAAAAGCATTTTTAGTCAAAGTATGAGTACAAGGGCTGTGGAATAAATCTCGCTCCTGTGTCCTGACCTTTAACCCCATTTCGATGATATTCAACAGAACCGGTTCAGTATACTTCCGTATTAACATGATAAAGTTTTGTCACAATCGAAGCATTTTTTGTTTGTTTGGAGGTTTAACGACCACCGTGAGCAACTCAATGGGCTATAAGCAGTCGCCCGTCCCTAATTTAGGGTCACTGGTTCCAGGGAAGGGAGAGAGCGAGTGCCGTAAGACAAACACAACATCCATGCCTCACCGGGATTCGAGCCCGGACCCCTTACGGACGAATGATCAGATTCCAACGCCTTAGACCACTGCGCCACCAGGGCGGCCAATCGAAGCATTCTTACGTAAGTTATGACGCATAAGGGCGATGGAGTGGATCCCGCTCCTATGTCCTAACCTTTGACCCCACTTCGCCCATTTTCAACAGGGTTTGTCCCCAAGTAGTCATTTACCACATACTAAAATTTCACAGAAATCGAATCATTTGTACGTGAGTTATCGTGGTAACGGACAAACGGACAGAGAGATAAACAGACAGGACAAAGCTGGAACATATACGCTTCTTCAACCTACGGTTGGAAAGCGTAAAAAAGAAGTTCCATACTCTCATACTTTCCAGCATGAACTAAAAATTCGCTACTTCAAACTAGCTTTAAGTGGGTTCGCTGAATAACATCCTATTCTGTCTGTATCAGTCTTCAAAGCGTTATGCTGTAGCTATTTCAATGCATCAATTTTGCTACGTCTTCGAATGCTAAACAGAATATGTTAACCTTAGTAAGAAAGAGGCAACTCTCCTGAATTGAAATAGAAGAAAGATAAATAATAAATAGAAACAGAAAACAAAAATCAGAATGTCGTGCCTAAAAGAGTGGGACTTGAACAATATAAAATATACAGTACTTAGGTAGTATTTTAGGTAGTAACAACGCACAAATTCCTTCACAATGTCTAGAAAAGTAAATCTACATATTTTAGAAATATTCCTACAGAGGAGATCTTTCAGATCAAAACAACAAAAAAAAACGCTAGCTAATAGAAACTGAGGGAAACGGCGGAAACTGCACACACACTACATATATCAAAAGAATTCGGACACTATCAAATATTTGCATAACTCCCAAGAACGGTTGCGGAGGAAGATGCGATGTGAATGGGGAAATATGTATATAACCCTGAGATGTTTTGCTGTGTTTCCAGTAAGTTTGAAGCAAGTACGCCGTGTGGACGTAAACGTTCCTAGTTTCAGCATGGGGTGGTGGTCACGAGATGCAATTTAAGTTGAGTTTCCATACGGAACATTACAGCTAAAGTAAACATTCCAAAAATCGACTACTGTACAAGTGATGCCGTTGTGAAGTATACTCTAATTTAACTTTCATTTTTATATCCTTTATCTATGAAGATTTGAGTTCGTTCTCTTTAGCACTTTCAAACTTAACGTGATACCTTCTTTCTCACATGAATACGGCTGGCAACACTTGAGGTCTGTGAGAGTGACATATTCTTGTTGAGATAAGAACGGAAGGATATAGATATATATAATATTTGAGAATCAGTAGTGTGTGGGATTTTTGTATGGTGAACGTTAATGCTAATTGTGGATACCCTATAGTTTAATTACGGTTTGAGTTATTTAAATGTTGCGTGTTGTGCTATTTATAAATACAAGTTACGACTAACGTTGTCCGCATATAATACCATGCTACATGAAGTGTTGGCTGAAATAATAGACAGATTAGTAAGTAACATTTTTGAAGTTGTTTGAGTGACTCCTGACACACTGTAGGTGAAGTTTTGAGAATTTATGTAGTGTTCAGTAAGTTAGCTACCTACAAACGCTGCATAATTTCTCAAAACTTCGCTTATAGTGAATCAGGGTTCACTCAAATAACTTGAAAAATATTACTTATTAATCTATCTTTTATTTGAACCAACACTTTTTATAGCAGGGTATAATATCAGGAGAAGGTTAGTCGTAACTTGTACTTATAAATAGCACAACACGCAATCATTAATTAACTCAAACGGTAATTAAATAACATCGTATCCGCATTTAGCATTAACATTTACCATCAAAAATCCCACACACTGGTGCTTCTCAAACATTATATATATATATATACACTGAAGAGCAATTAAGCCGCCCCGGTGGCGCAGTGGTCTAAGGCGTTGGCCTCTGATCATTCGTCCGTAAGGGGTCCGGGTTCGAATCCCGGTCAGGCATGGATGTTGTGTTTGTCTTACGGCACTGGCTCTCTCCCTTCCCTGGAACCAGTGACCCTAAATTAGGGACGGGCGACTGCTTATAGCCCATTGAGTTGCTCACGGTGGTCGTTAAACCTCAAAAAAAAAAAAAAAAAAAAAAAAAAAAAAAAAGAGCAATTAAATTAGAGACAGCTGGTGTTATGCAAATGTTGCGCTGTGGGCTGCCCTGTTAACGGAAACGACATGACGTATGCAGCGATCCGACAATATAAGGAGTGATGCGACGGGAATCAGTAAGAGTGGGACGCAGTATGGGTAAGATGAAGGATCTAAGCGCATTTGATCGTGGGCAAAGTGTCGGGGCTAAACGAATTGTTCACTCCATCTCGGAAGTCGTGCAGGCACTGGGATTTTCACGAGCCACTGTGTCATCGGTGCACCGTGAGCACATCGAATCCGGTAAAACCATCCCTGCAAGGGCCAACTGCCGTGGACCACAGGGTGTGGAAGAGCGGGATCATCGTCGGCTAGCTCGCATTGTAACAGCGGATAGACGGGCCAGATTGCAAGAAATTACTCGGCAATTTATCGCTGGTGCACAAAAACGTGTAAGCAGCCACACCATCCAGAACCATCTCCTCGCTATGGGTACAGAAGCCATAGTCCCACAAGGGCACCGCTGCTGACCGCACATCACAGGGTGCCAATATTAGCATGGGCGCGGGAACATCGCCACTGGACCCTAGTCATGTGGGAAAATGTTGCCTTTACTGATGAGTCGAGATTCACGTTGGTACATGCGGATGGCAGGATGCGAGTACGGCGCAAACCACATGAAGCCATGGATTCTTCTTGCCAGCAGGGTACTCTTCAAGCTGGTGAGGGTGGCATTCTTGTCTGGGGACTGTTTACGTGGACTGAAATGAGACCCCTGGTACGTGTGACGCCGTTTCTCCCAGGTAAACGTTACCGGGATATCCTGCACGACCATTTGCTCCCGTTTGTGCGTCTTCAACATCCCACTGGGGACCTCATCCTGCAACAAGACAATGCACCGTACCATCGCTCCCGAATTGTATCCGAATGGTTGGATGAACACCCCACCGACGTGACCTCGCTTCCTTGGTTATCTAGGTCACCTGACATCAATCCCATCGAGCACATCTGGGATGCCATCGAGAGAGATGTTCGACCCTCCATTAAATCTTCGAGAACTGTGGGAGCTTGTTCAGGGGTTGTGGATCCGTATGACTTCCCAACGCTTCCGGTGTCTTGTTGAGTCCATGCCGAGACGAATCGCCGCCGTCATCAGGACGAAAGGTGGTGCTACACGTTACTTGACAGGTATCTCTAAATCAATTGCTCTTCAGTGTATGTATATACAGGGTGTCTCAAAAATACACGGCAAAACTGCAGGAATGCGTTCCTCATAGGTAGATAAGAAAAAACGTTTATATCAGCATACGTCAGAAAATGATTGGTTTCCAAGTTATGAAGGTCTGCCTATGACACTTAACTGTTCACATTACCCTAGAGTAATTGTTCAAAATGTCCACCTTCTGCCTCAATACATGCTACATGTCCATGTCTCATGGACTCGCGAACACGCTGCCAAATTCCTGGCACGTTTCGTATTGTTCCTCAACCTGCCACGATTCGACTGCGGAGAGTTTCCACATCTGCCACTGGAGTCGAATACACCAATGATTTTAAATGACCCCCACAAAAATAAATCTAGAGGGTTTAAATCTAGTGAGCGTGAAGGCGAGCAGTTAGTTTACCTCTACCTATCCACCAAATGGGAAACTTTCGATTCAAGTAATTGCGAGCTAGGTGGCTAAAATATGCTGGAGCTCCATCGTGCATGAAGTGTGCTTATTGACGAATGATCAGTGGCGTGCCGTCCAAGAAATCAGACATCTTGTTTTCCAGAAACGAGTGGTTTGCCCCCCCCCCCGTGAGTTCGTTGGGAAGTACATAGGGCCCAAATAAATTATCACCAAAAACACCTGCCCATAAATTTAGGTTGAACCGATGTTGGTGACGTGATGGGAGAAGTGCTTTCCTCGGCATATACATGCTGACTGTGAAAGATAAGGATCCCGTTGCGTGTGAACTGTGCTTCATCGGTTAATATCACTAAGGCAGGAAAGTTAAGAATTGTACCACACTGCTGCAAGAACCACTGGAAGAACATTACTCGCGCAGGGTAATCTGCTGGTGACAAGGCCTGTACTCGTCGCAGATGGTACGGATACAGGTGTTGTTCTTGCAACACTTTCCAAACAGTTGAAAGATGAAAAGGCAGTTGCACTGCTAATCTGCGTGTGCTTATTCCAGGATTCGCGTGCACATCATCCAAAATATCCGCCTCTACTTCAGAAGTCGGACACTGGTGTGCAACAATTAAGGACGAAGAGCAGAAATTAGCATAACAGCGGAACGAGCAGACAGAACGGACCGAAAGACCACTCAGGAGATAGACTAGGGTCCGGTACGGTTGGGCATGCGCATATATGCAGCATGACGTAGGGGGCGGTGTCGGAAGGGTATAAAGCACACGGGCGGCGGTGTACACTCAGCAATTCGGTGACAACTATTGCACGGTGTACATCGGTTTGAAAGACGTCAAGTTGCTGCCACCGTGTGATATGGCCAACATGCAATCCAGTAGACGACATCTGCAGGACTTTACCAGAGGTCGAGTCATTGGGAAGTTGGAAGAAGTTCGAAGTGGGACTAATGTGGTTGAGGAGTTCGGGATCGCTCACAGCATCGTTTCACGAGAGTGAATAGCATTTCAAACGACAGTAACAGCTGTCCGAGAGCTTAGAAGTGGTCGTCCACGAGCAACCACGGCGGCGGACGACCAATATATTGCCCTACAGGCCAGAAGAGACAGACAGCGGGAGAAATCTCAAGGCATATGCAGCAGACAACTGGACGTCCGTTATCGCGTTTTACCGTGGCCAGGAGGCTGCACAAAGGTGGTCTATTTGCACGACGACCAGTACGGTTTGGGCCATTAACGCCTGCTTATCGGAGACGGCGGTATCTGTGGTGCCAGGAACACAAGAACTTGACACATCAGCAATA
The DNA here is from genome assembly GCA_039090855.1 of Macrothele yani. NCBI lineage: Eukaryota > Metazoa > Arthropoda > Arachnida > Araneae > Macrothelidae > Macrothele > Macrothele yani. The sequence continues at coordinate 101,287,511 of CM077011.1, forward strand.
GAGTCTAGTTCTTTTTATGGATGAGAGCCGATTTTGTCTGACGAGCGATTCTGGACGTATACACATCTGGAGAAAGCAGGGAACACGCAATCACACCTCCAACATCATCGAAAAGGACTGGTTTGGAGGTGGCGGAGTTCTCGTTTGGGGCAGTATCATGCTTGTTAGCCGTACTGACCTCCATATCTTCCAAGCAGCTCCAGTCACTGGAGTTCGCTATTGTACCGAGCGTGTCCTGCCTCACGTGCGTCTGTTTAGAGGTACTGTGGGTCCTGAGTTCCTCTTCATGGACGACAACTCTACACCTCATCGTACGGTAAATGTCGCAGAGCTGTTGGAGAGTGAAGATAATCAACGCATGGATTACCCCGCAAGGTCTCTGGACCTAAATCCAATCGAACACGTGTGGCACCTTCTCGGGAGACGCTTGGCAGCACGTCACCAGCCGCCAGTAACGATTCCGCAGCTGCAATTGTTGCTACAAGAAGAATGGGCTGCGATGGCTCAACAGCTCCTTGACATCCTCGTCCTCAGCATGAACAGACGTTGTAAATCCTGCAACGTAGTCAGGCGTGATCATATCTCCTACTAAAGACTGGAGTTTTCTTGGCAACCGCTTGTCACATGGACGTTTAGGTCTTCTGTTCAGTTGTGCTCGAAGCTACCTGTTCAATAAAGTGCCTTTGTATCTTTTGGTTTCCTACTTTGGACTGTTTTGCTCACTTGTCCCATATTCTTACATATTGGGGATCTTATAATATGATTTCAGTCGCCATGGAGCTCTTCTGCACGACGTTACATTCAAAAAACCGTCTCGTCGTTAATTTTTGCACGCCAGTGTATGATATGGTTGACAACAGCAATTCTTAATGCTGTATCTGTGAAAGGTGAAATTAATAAAAATCAAATTTAGCTTTTACATTTATGACAAAACTTTGCCCTGACTTACAACGACTCAAAACCAAGAAAACTTAGTACGCATTCAATGAGTAAAAGACAATTAAATTTTGACAATGTCAGCGAGACTTGTTGAGAATTTAGACAAATAATAAAGAAAAGTTGTAATGTGCGCATAGTATTGAAAAAATGTTTTACCTAAAAAAACAGACTCAATAAATTGCACCAAACACCTACGAACAAACATCTCGGTAGTGCCACGAGGCCCAAAGAGCACAAAACGCCACCAGAACAAAGGCCAAACTATTATTCAAGCCCAGAGGCAAGATAAAAAACGCCAGTATTTTAATTTAAATTAAAGGAACACAGACGAATGTCAGCAAGCTTAAAAAGGCGAAAACACTTTTTAAAGGTACCAAAGAAAAAATAAAAACGAACAAACTGACCTAGGAAACAAGCACAGCGAAGCCACGTCAATGCATTCGATGAGGCCATTTTGAATGAGCCGCGGAACTCACTCTGGCGTTGAAACGGAAACAGCCATTTTGAATGAGCCGCGGAACTCCCTCTGGCGTTGAAACGGAAACAGCCATTTTGAATGAGCCGCGGAACTCCCTCTGGCGTTGAAACGGAAACAGCCATTTTGAATGAGCCGCGGAACTCCCTCTGGCGTTGAAACGGAAACAGCTATTTTGAATGAGCCGCGGAACTCCCTCTGGCGTTGAAACGGAAACAGCCATTTTGAATGAGCCGCGGAACTCCCTCTGGCGTTGAAACGAAAACAGCCATTTTGAATGAGCCGCGGAACTCTCTCTGGCGTTGAAACGGAAACATCCATTTTGAATGAGCCGCGGAACTCCCTCTGGCGTTGAAACGGAAACAGCCAAGCAGTGGACCGCACAAAAACTCGTCCGCAGATAACGCCTGAATTACATTATGACATAACAGAAACCCTTACGGTTATACCACAACTTTGTGAGGTCTTTTGCCTGAATTACATTTAGGACATAGCAGAAACACGTAGCCCACTAGGTCTTTGTAGAGATGAGTTCATGTTATGGTTTGCTGGTCTTTGAAAAAGCTAAAGCTTAGCATTTACAAAACTTTCTGGATTCTTGCGTGTTCTTCTCTGCTTGTTTATATTTTTTTTTCTCTACCTTATGGCTCCCGTTGAAAATGTTTCTCACTTATGAGTTTTTTTCTCTGAAAATTCTTCTCTGCTACTTTTGCGTGTTTGGATTTTCAGGGGTAATTTTTTTTTTAATTATTTATTAGTTCACTGCTAGCCACCCAAAATGCAACACCAAGAAGGAAGCATCCGATTAGCCTAAAATTCGCTGCATGCGTCTCCCGCGAGAGGACATGCAAACGATTAGCATTGCAGGGCATATGAAAATCATGTGCACCACCGCACGCCACCGAGAAGCTCTAAACGAAGGGTGCACAAAAGGCGGGGTGTAAGTAGTGGAAGTGGGTTGTGCTGCCGTTCCTGTGCGTGGGAAGCGTCCTGATGCCTCGTTGCAGAAAACTGCAGTCATTTCAGCACGTTTCGGAGTTCGACAGAAGACGAATGGCGGTTTATCGTACCAAAACATCGGCGCCCGTGCGGAACGACATCCAGTCACAGTGAGGCGAGTATGGATTCGGTATGTGCAGGAGGGAAGGACGGACCGATGGGAGCGATTGCCGCAGCCGCGGCACACCACCGAACGAGAGGACCGAATTTCAGACATTGTAGGGTATTCAGTTGACAATTTATCTTTTCCGTGTGATCTGATGACTTCTACTTGCACCATCCAATTGCGGACTTCGCACGGAAATGTGGAACTCTCTCAAAGAACGTAGTGAAGGCGTTGCGAGAGCAATTCTACCAGGATCCGGCAATCCTTCACCCGGACAGGATCGGCCCGTAGACCAGCAGTTACCTGCCACCCCCACGGAACCAACACTTTCCCCCCCTCCTCCCCGTTTCCCAAAGCCCGTATGTGAGACGTGCTAATGGGCAGGGGCTTTTAACTTTGCGGCTGGCTGGGAGAATTCGTCCTCCAACGCGAGTGTTTTGGTGCAAAAGTCCTTTATTAAGTCCTGGCTATATTCGTACAAGCACATTCATACACTGGGGGTTCCGTGTATATGGAGTAGACACCTTTATTTTCACGTACCCCCTCACAGAGAAATATTAAAATACGCAGAAAAATTACACTGACAGATTTACAATTTTACATGCCAGCACTACGGTCCGTGCTGCTAGGGGACTCTAGGGCAAGTCGTCACTTCTCTTCAATCTTCTCTATTCTTCAATGAGTATTTCTTCCTGCCTCGCCACAAAGTCTTTGACCATCTCGATGAGGCCCTGACGCGCTCTGGGATACGCTATCAAGATCGATAGTTCCTTCGTTTTCCCTATGTTGGGGGCGAGGACTTTCCTTCGACCTGCAAGAGAACTGCACTCTAGAATCATATGTACGACGTCTGCGATTTGAGTCCCACAGCCGCACACTCTGTCCCTTATCGCAAAGCGGAGAAAATATTCCGGCGAAATGCCATGACCGGTGAATATTTGGTTCAGGGACCCTTCGCATTCTAAGCGCCTGATGAAGACACGGCGGAAGATAAGGTGACACTTCCGACCCGTGTCCCCCTCGTCCCATCGTAACGGCCACTCCAACAACGTGGCCTTTTTAAGCTCTGTGCGAACACTTTGCACTGGTGTTCTCAATTCAAAGTCTATACTATCTTTTCCAGCCGCTTCCTTCGCGAGCTGGTCTGCCCTTTCATTGCCACTGGTTCCGACATGGCTTCGGACCCAGTGCAACGAGACTACCACGCCACTCCTTCGGTCGATTAAGGCTTTAACGTTTCTGACAAGGGGAGGTTTACTCCCGAACTGTCCAAGTGCTTTAAGAGCCGCTTGGCTGTCTGAGAATACCTTGACATTCACATCATTGACGTTGAGCCTGGGCCAGTGCAGTGCCTATCTGATCGCTAACAACTCTGCTTGAAACATAGAGGAGTTAGGAGAGAGTTTACTTTGTTCCGTGTGTATCTCATTGCCATCTGAGAGCACACAGAATCCTGCCCCTACGTTACCGTTGATTTTAGAGCCATCGGTAAAGATCTCGCTCCCCTTTCCAATTGGGAAGTCTTTATCCCATGTGGGACAGATTTCTTTGGCTCTGTGGCACGCCCAGTCAATTTTTGGCTATTCTACATCAGATGACTGATAATGGTCACCACGTAGTTGAGCATTGCTGCCAAATCTAAGGGATTGCATCACTACTTCCCTCGCAATAACCAAGTCGGCTGGTTTACATCCGGCTAGCACTTGTAGTGCTGCCGAGGATGTTGTGCGGAAGCACCGTGTTATTCCCAGCAGCGCTGTGCGCTGAATCTGATTGACTCAGTTTCTCATTCTAACTGTGTCCGTCCACCAGGCGGAGCACGCGTACGTGAGGATTCTCTCCATCCCACGTTTGTACACTACCTTCTTGGCTGCTCCTGACAGCCTCATTCCATTCAGCCTGTTCATAATCAGGGAGCATCGCCCTTTGAGATATCAAAGGTGAGGGAGCCTAGAAAGCCTCGCATCCAGGATGACGCCTAGATATAGCATCTCCCTCACAGGTTTCACCGTGTGCCCAATGAAGCGACACTTTGGGGAGTAACCATCTCTCCCTTTTTCTCTATCGCCATAAGCGTCTTTCTTTCAGGAGCAAAGCGTAGCTTGCACTCCTTGCTCCAAGTATCCAGATTAGCAAGAGCGGTGTGTACCTTCCGCTCAATCACATGTCTCCCTGTTGCAGACACTACTAGGACTAGGTCATCCGCGTATGCCTGTTGTTGCACTCTACCTACCAACGGGAGTGAAAGCGCCGTATTGGTTATTACACTCCACCAAAGGGGGCCCGAGCATGAGCCTTGCGGACACCCCTTCATGTATTCTCTGCTAAACACTCTATCACTCACAGTAAATTCGACCCTCTTTTTAAGAAGGAAGTCGCTAACTACCAGAAACAGATTCTTGGGCAAGCCCAGTGTTTTAAGACGATCCAACACTAAAGGCCACCAGACACTATTGAACGCACCCTGCACGTGCAAAGAGACGAGGCAGGTGTGCATACCCATATCTCTATTCAGCTTTACCTGCTGAGTCAGGTTAGCTAGCGCTTGGCTAGTTGCTCTAAAATCAACGGTCTCTGGTGTAAAAACAAATTGGCGGCTGTAGAGCTTACCTTGGCCGACTAGGTGATAGGTTGCTCGGATCACAATGACCTTTTCCAGCACCTTACTCCATGAGGAGAGCATGCAAATCGGCCTGTAAGCTGCGGGATCTGCTCGGCTCCTATTTTCTTTGCTGAAGGGCACTGCGGTTTTCCACAAAGATGGGAAACAATTTCGCTCTTGGCACTTGTTCAGTAAGCAAACAAAGTACCGTGGATTGGCCTCGAAGACTTCGCAAATAACTGCCAGATCCAGCCCGTCCTTAACTGGATCATTCCCCGAGTTGAGGCTACTAAGCGCCGCCCCAACCTCGACCTCCAAGAACGGCGGGTCGTTCTTAGTGTCCGGCGGGTGCCTGCATCGATCTCTTATCGCACGTTGTTCAGGGATGTCCTCTAACTCCTCGTCGGCGGGGAAATGATGGTTGAGGAGAACCTCCACCGTCTCTTCCAGGGTGGTGGTGTGGGTACCACCCTCTGTTCTGACGGATGCCAGTAACAGTGGACCGGAGATTGAACCCTTGGAAACCTTGTACGGGATTCCAAATGGGTTCCTCACGGGGATTACCTCGCACAGTTGACGCCAGTACTCTCTCTTAGATGCGATCATAGCACGTCTGTATTTACCTGCAGATTGGTTATATTCCCTTTTTAGGCGTTCCCTTCTGACCGGGTCAAATCCTTTCCTTTGCATCCTACGTCTGCATACCCTGGCCTTGCCGCGAAGCACGCTCAGGTTTTCCGACCACCAGGGAAGCGTTGGTCTTTGCCTGTCCCTCGCTTTCCTGCAACTTTCACAAATCGCGACTATCTCATCTGTGAGATGACTGATAAAATTATTAAGGTCATCTACTACGTTTAGATCTGAAGCTTTCCTTTCGCCAAGCAGATCGGCTAGCCGGGTTTTGAGATCCGGCCAGCTAAGATTCCGGGCGGTGAATCTCTTTCTGGGTGTCTTCCCAGGTTTTTCCCTACCAAGTTTGAATGTTATTGCTAAGTGGTCGCTACAGCTCACATCATTTAACACCTGCCCCTCCTGGAGATGCGAGAGGACCGTGGTCCGTGTGAGAGTGAGGTCGATCCACGACTTCTGAAGGGCACCTTGGAACGTCGGGATACTGTCAGGATTGTTCCGAAAAGTTAGTTCTGAGAAACTGACACAGTCCGGAAGAACACTACCTCTCCCGTCTTCCTCCTGATTGCCCAAGAGGGGGCTTTTTGTATTGAAATCACCTGAAATGATCACTTCGTGCTGCTGGTTAGTTTCCAGTAAGCTGGTGATCAGATCTAGCACATCCGAGAGAGCACCTGTAGGCGGACTGTACGCGTTTATGAAAAGATGTCTCCCCCCACCACTCTCGAGCCCCACAGCTACCACGTTGGGTATACATTCCAGCTCCAGAATGGCTAAGTCCGGGTCTAGAACGATCGTGACAACCAGGGGTCGGTCACAGCGTTAGTAATACCTTCTCGAGGAGTTAGAGAACCTCGCGATTCTACCGTGGGAATGGTAATGTTCCTGCAGAAGCAGAAGTTTTGCAGCGACTTGGTTGGCCGTCTTAAGAATCTGTCCTGTTGCAGCTCGTGCGTGGTGGGCATTCAGCTGAAAAACCCTTATTCCAGCTTTATTACACCTGTCACTGATAGTTGATGCGACTTTTTAAAACTTTACGTTCCCTGGTTAGACTGGGACACGTCTTGCTGAAGCTGGAGTGACCTGTATCCAGCTTCAGCTTGAACTTTGAATTGGCTGCCCTGCCGTGCAGTTACTGCACTTGGCCGTGGCAGCGCAATATTTGTGCAGGTGACCCACCTCACCGCAAAGCCCGCATCTATCTTCAACCTCTTGTAAGTTGCTCCTGAAATGGCCGAGCCATTGCATCGGAAGCAGCGTACCTCCCTCAAAAACTCTTTCAATCTTAGGATTGACCATCCCAGATTGACTCCTTTTGAGAAGGGTCCTAAACGCTAGGGGCTTAGCCTCCAACACCCTGTGGGCCTAGCCCCCCTTTGCCTTGATGGGGAACCGAATTTTAATTTCCCCTTTCATGCCGGGATTTTTCTCTTATAGCCCGTCTTCGAGCGCTCCCTGTCGACTCCGTACACAATGAGCCAAAGGAGTTTCCTTACTAGGGTCTTCCAAAGACCCCACTGAGGATACTCCCTCGTCTCCTCACTGGGAGACAGTGAGGAGACCTCCCTCGTGGTTTGTGGATTGTTTTCAACTTCTCTTCCAAACAGTTGACGTCGCTTAAGCTCGAGCACTCAACCGCTACCCCACCATTTCGTACTTTACGTACGCCTTTAACTCCTATTGCAGCTTTGCTGGCTGCACTGCGAGTAGGAGAGTCTGTTTAACGTCATCAGACGGCTTGCCCTCGTCGGTGGGATAGACCAGGAGCACGTGTCTTCTGTCTGACAGCACCTTTTTTACCTTAGTTTCCGGAACAGACCCTTGCGCCTTTGTGGCACCCTTTTTTGTTGCGGCGGCATAGGACTTAGGTCCTGCTGAGGAGATTTGCCGCTCCTCCCTGTCCTAAAGCTTGCCCTCTAGCTTTGATGTCAGGAGCCCTTGCTGAGCGCAGGCGAGTTGAATTTTGCGCAGGGTAGCCGTGATCCTGCTCGCCGCATCCTTATTTATCGTCTTGGGTAGTGAGCCCAATATCTCACCAACCTCTACCACACAGCTATCTGTCAGGTCAATAAGCTCCCCAGTGGTTGGTAATAGGGTAGTCTCAACCCGCTGCTTCACTTTTGGAGAGGGCTCCGGGGTCACAGCTGGTGAGGCCTCTGGTGACCGGAAAGTTCCTGGTTTAGGAGATGGAGTTTCCCTTGCCGGGACCTCCGAGGGTTTCACCCTGGTGGCAGAAACTGTGCATTTCCGTGTTTTCACGGTAGTTTTAGGGTTGGTCCCCTTAGACACAACTCCCTTTTGGGAGGACGGCATCTCTGTGAGAGAGAAGCAACAAAGTTTTTTCTAAGTGCTGGGTGGGCACCCTGGGGTTCTCCCACTCAAGCCAAAACTCAGAATGCCGGGTGCGCGGGCTTTGGTCTAGTGTCGGATCAAAAAGTCCTGACACTAGTCGAACTGGCACGACATCGACGTAACAGCAAACTGACACAAGCGACTTAGTGGTCGACTTAGGACATCGCCCTGACAAAGGCGTTTTTATTCTAAGTCCTTTTTGACTGCACCAAAACACTTTTATTTCGAAAAGATAAAAAAAATTCGAAGCGAGAGCAGATCGGAATCCTCTCTTGCGTCAGCGGTGCTCACTATGCTATCGCAATGCAATCAAAATCACAGTCAAACTCAGTAACTCGCTCCCAGGTTCGGTGTCAGTTCGACCTGTCATTATCAGTGTAAAACAAATGTCGTTTTGTACTGAATAATTGATGATCTACAACTTGGTGATTGGACCTTTTGCTGTATCTCTTTTCGTCTCACTTGCATTACTGTACCTCTCTCCGTTCGCAAGTTATTCCAGGCTAAAGGGACTTTCTTATGCACCTTGTACATATACATACAGCATATATCGTTCCGTTCTTATCTCATCAAGATAGAAAATATCACGTTAAGGTTGAAAAGTGTTAACCAGAAGGAACTCAAATTTACATACAAAAAGGAGCTAAAATCGAAAGTTAAATTAGAGTATACGTCACATTGTGACAAACAATAAAACAAACCGTTCAAAGAGGCCGCACAAAATGACGAAAGGTGACAGAAGAGACATGGTAAGAAATGTTAAGAAACCCGTTCTTCCTCTGCTATTTCTATCGCTGCTAAAGTAAGAAATGCTTTTAATGGCTCGGTTATTTCCATATCCGCAGATTTTTGTACAGTGTGGGTTTTTACGGTAGAGCAGCGGCACACACACCACTCATCACTACGATGAAAATGCGTAGTGCAGTTTCGAGTGGTATCTATCCTGACTTTCCTGGACTATGGGTGAGTGGAAAGCCGTTTCTAGGAGTAAAGGATCACGCTTTTTACTCTTCCAAACCGATGGGCGTGTTTAAATTTGTCAACAGCCCGGCGAACGATTTCTGTTGGACTCTGTTCTTCCAACTGTTAGTTTCGGTGGAGTATTTATCATGGTATGGAGTTGTTTTTCGTGGATGGGACGCAGCCCATTGGTTATACCATAAGCCATGAACTCTGAAGTGCACCTGGGCGTTCTGGATAACTTTGCCCTACCAAAAATGTGGCAGTAGTATGGAAATGGCGGTTTCCCTTCCAACACGAACACGCTTCCATGTCACACTGCACGGCATGTGCAAGTTTGGTTTCTTGAAAGAGAGGTGGAATTCTTAGACTGGCCTGCTCAGATTCCTGATATCAATCCTATAGAACATCTCTGGGATGAACTGGAGCGATAAATACGAAACCGACCCAAAAGACCGTCTTCGCTCTCCATTCTGGTAGTAGCTTTGCAGGGCGAATAGCAAGTCATTCCTGTCAAGACCTACCGGAAATTGGGTGATAGTATGTTCCGGCGTGTTGCCGCTGTCACACTAGCAAATGACCAACTTACTTCTAATCGCAATAATAAAGCCATTTGTACCAAAACATTTTGGTGTCTGAATAGTTTTGATAATAGAGCATAGATTTTGCAATTGCTGCAGTTAGATGAGTTCACTATGGGACAAGAGCTTCTTAGGTGGCAGAAAAGAGTGGAAAGTTGCATTCTCAAGCAGTAATTTCTCATCAAATTTCGTAAAATATCCTGCTTATATATTTTTTTCTTTGTTTGTTATGAAAATTATAGCAGCCAGTACAACAAATCTGTAATGGCTGCGATACGTTTTCGGAGAACAGCAGAAAAGCAGTGCCAATGAAACCATGAAACATGCAGTATGGTAAATTACTTCGAAAATAAAAGTCCAATATTGAATTATGCGGTTATTGAAAATTGAATGACCTATTTAATCTTCCATTTGACTTTCTGTTCTCTTATGTTAATTTAGTTGCGTTTCGTTAAACTTTTTTCTCGCTGCACTTTGCATTAATCTTCATAGAGATTTTACAATTTGGCAGCATTCACAGTGAGGCAGAGCATCATATAATACAAGCACTGACTATAAAGCTGAGAGTAGGATTGATACAACGAACAAGAGAGTTGATGTGGAATTATCTAAAGATTTACGTACGTAGAGATATAGCGATTTATATGTGTCGTAATTTATGCACAACAGTTGTTGTTGGAGAGTTATACTACACTGGTTTCTAGAAGTTAAGGTAAAAGAGAAAAAATCGCGATTATTTGTGAAAGAAGAGATGAAATGCACGAAAGGAAACATGATGTGAAATGTAATGCAAATCAGGATATTTATTCATTTATTTGTTTATTCGTAAGCACATTCCTACAAATGGTATATCTAGGTATAGGAATTGCTATAGCGATATTTACAGTAATATTTACAGTGATATTTACAGTGATATTTATACCAATGAGCCATTACATTACGGCCACCTCCGGCTTAGAGAAATGAGCGCGCATGGAGACTGAACGGTGGCGCAGGTGAGGTTCACAAAACTGCATATATACATCTCGAGGACCGGCTTTCGGCGAGTAGAGCGTTCGGAGTTAGAATGGGAAAAGCTACAGATTTACTGTTGCTTGATAAAGAAATAATTGCATCGGATCTCGGAAACGGCGCGAATGAATGGCAATAGTATCAGTTTATGCAAATGAACAGCAGCATAAAAGGGGAAGTTGCATAGATGTGCGTCACATCATTTATGGAGTGTAAGAAAGTATTTTTTTTGTGATGGCTGTGGGACATCGTTTAAAAGATGAACTAAAGCGGAGAGAGATCGCAAGTATAGAGGCAGGCTATAGTAAGGTGAATGTCAGAGGAAGGTTGCATGTTAGTCGTTCTGTGGCTCACAGACAATGGGACCAATTTCAAAATACGCAAGCGGCTCCCCGAAGGTACATTGAAGGACTGCCTAGGACCGCAACACCCGTGGATGACCGACATCTCTGATTACCCACGCGGAGAAACAGGACGTTTACCTCGACACAGCTGTGATATATCCTTGCTGAGGCTACAGGAACGGTAGTATCTGATTTCAAACTAAGCACAACGCTTTGCGAAGGAGGTCTTCCTGCTACATGATCAACACTCTGCGTGCCTCTTATCCACTGTCACGGGAGTGCATTTTAATTGGGCAAAACGTCTCATCAATTGAACTGAAAACAAATGGTGGTGAGTAATGTTCACATATGAGTCCAGATTTGCTTTGTAGAGCGATCTTACGCATGCTGTAATCTGGAGGGAACGAGGGTTACTCCATGATCCCTCTATGACCCGTGAAAGTGATATTCATGAAGTTGGAAGCTTTAGGATGGCATCTCGTTTGGTGGACGCATAGATCTTCATGTACTTCCAAGAAGAACTATAAATGCTCACCGTTATAGGGATGATATCCTGGACTCTTATGTTCACTGTTATTCAGGTTCTATAAAATATACATTTCGCCTACAAGACGACAACCCACGTCCACGCTGGGCAAGGCTGGTAGAACAATATATTCAAAAGAAAATATATTGTCCAGCCAAGTCTCCAGATCCTAATCCGGGTGTGTGTTCGGAATGCTCTTGGAAGACGTGCTCCTTCCCCCTACCCATTTCTGCAAGACCTGGGGTGGCTTGGGCAAGCTTTGCACGAACAAGGGTCATTGTTACCTTCTGACCCATCGTCATCAACGTGAAACATCGCTGTGAGACCCGCCGAAGTGTGACCACACTCCTTATTAAGGTACCTTGGCTCCATCATTTTCGCATCTTATTTTTCATCTGTTATGTTATAGGATCTTTACGAAAAGTTTACAAAATGCTTTTAGGCTCTTTCTCTAACTTCCGATATGATACAAACTCTCAGCAAATTTCATAACATTTCATCATGCATTTTTTGAGTTATCACGATTACTCGTTTTCCATAATTTATGGAAGCAAATATACCGAGTGTCCCAGAAGATGCCTACCAACTAAGCGGAGACAACACCACAACGGCTGCAGAGATTGTAAAGAAGTTTTAACTTTGTACTCAGAGATAGTTCTAATTCGTGATATAACAATGAATCTCTTTTTTTGCAAGAGTTACGAAAATGACAACGTATACCACAGAGTAGCGTATTTTCATCGCGGAAGAGTATTACCGATCATTGGAAAGTTCAGAGAAGGTGAGGAGGGTATTTCAGAAGAAGTTCAGCGTCAAAGCTGTGCCAGACAGGCACACTATGAGAATATCGTCACCACATTTCACATAACGGGGTTAATATTAAACGATCGGACCCAAAGCGGCTGGATATCCACATCGAGGACGGAAACCAACGTTAAAAGGGTGCGAGAAGTATTTGTCAGAAGTCCGAAGAAGTCTATACGACGGACTGCGCAACACATGATGCTGACACTCAGCAGTATTAATCGCATTCTTACAACAGATCTGCATTTCTTTTGTACAAGATTCAGACACAACAGCCTCTAGCAGCAAGGATTACAGGGGCAAAGCTGGCATTTGCCAAGGCACTGCTCAACAATATTGAGACACAAAACAACGACACAGGGCTCATCTGGTTTTTGGACGAGGCTCATTTCAAACTCGACGGCTTTGTCAGCAAAGAGAATTGGCGGTTCTGTGGGTCTCCAAACCCACATCATGCTATAGCTGCAACTCTTTACGCATATTCTTACTGTGTAGTGTACCTTGTCATGATGTAAAATCTTCGGGCCCCATCTTCAACAATGAAACCGTAACATCCGGGATATATAGGATAGGGTTAGAAACGGCTATCATTCCATGTCTGCAGGGTTTCACTGGTGGTGACCTACATGTTCACTTTTAGATGCAAGACGATTCACGTCCGCATTATACAGCACCGGTATTTACACTGCTCCACGAACATTTCGGAGAACGTGTCATTTCCTCGAACTATTACAAACACCACCCTGTTCTCCGGACCTCAACCTGTGGGACTACCTTATGGGGTTATCTTAAAGACCAAGTGTGCCGGTACAACTTACGGACATTGGAGGAGCTCCGAACAGCTACTGAACACGAAATCTGCGCCATTTCTACTGATCTCGTGGACGTGTGGTCTTCAGTTTTGTACTACGGTTACGTTGTGTTATTGCAGTCGAAGGCGGACACATTGAACGTGTTACAATGCAAATTACTGGCATAAAAGACTCCCACGCACTCAAATTTCTCTTTTTTGCCTTCTTCATTCTTCAGTCGTATCGCCTTACTCTTGGTATGTATATTTTATGACAGCCTGTATTAGACGTTATTATTAAATGTGATACGATCAGCGAATGAATCTGATCATTAACCAATACAATGTGTGAGTGTCCTGAATTTCCAGAGGTGGAATAATAAACTACGTGGAGTTATTTGTGTGAGTTTCCAAACGTTGAATCTTTCGCAGATCGTTTGATTACAACTCCGACAATGTACGATTTATGTACACTGAGCGGCTACTTTATTATGACCATTCCCTCAGTATTTCGTTGGGCCACCTTTTGCCTTTAATATTGCGTCGATTCTTCGTGGCATGGACTCCACCAGATGTTGATAGGTGGTTTGTGGAATCTGAGACTATGCTTGATGACAGCACTTTTCAGGAGTGTGAGATTGCATTGTTGTGGATCCAGCTGTCTGATGGTTCGTTCAACTTCATCCCACAAATTCTCAATGGGGTTGAGATCTGGAGATTGTGGGGGCAACCTAAGCAAAGTAAACTCACCGGCATGTTCCTGAAACCAATCCTGTACAATACGAGCACGATGGCAGGACGCATTATCTTGTTGAAAGTAGCCATCACCATTGGGATTAACCATCCACATGACAGGATGCACTTGGTCCGCAACGATGTTTAGATATGATGTGCCAGTCAGACGTTGATCAACACGAATTAAAGGGCCCAAACATGCCAGGAAAACATTCCTCAAACCATAACGTTGCATCCACTATCTTGAATGGTTGTAGCAATGCATTTGGGGTCCATGCTTTCGTGCTGTTTCCGCCAAATTCTCCCTCGACCATCGGCATGGTACAACAGAAAACGTGATTCATCGGACCCCATAATTTGTTTCCAATTATCGACTGTCCAATCCTTGTGCTCCTGTGCGAATTGGAGACGTTTTTTCTTGTTAACTGCAGACAGCAAAGGTGTTCGAACAGGCGTTCGGCTGCCATATCCCACCCGATGCAGTGTATGGCGAACAGTGCGTGCAGAGATCATTTGAGGGGATCCTTTATTAAGATGGTCTGTAATTTGCTGCACTGTTGCCCTTCTGTTGTCTGTTACCAGTCTGAACATTCTCGGCTCCGCCCGAGCAGTCACTAGTCGATGACGACCACACGTTGCACGTAGAGACCCAGTTTTTTGGTTTACACTCCAGTCTTTAAACACTTTAGCAACAGATGCTCTGTAACATTTCAAGAATGCGGCGGTTTCGGTGATATTCGCTCCATGGCTCCGAGCTCCTACAATCATCCCATGTTAAAAGTCCGTCAAATCGCACGTTTTACCCATCTCGTCACCCAAACATCACTGTTACTACTGGCGCAAGCACTAAGCTTTCCCTTTTTATACTAGCCTCGCCCTCTGGAGGGAACAGCGTGCAGCCATAGCTCATTTGCTTAAAACTGTCAGGTGGTCATAATAAAGTGGCCACTTGGTCGGTGTATAACGCGTTCACTATGAATGCTAGCGGACAAAACGTTTAAGCACAGAATCCTTTAAATGTTCGCTATTTAAACTAAGTAAATAATCGTACTCGGAATTCTTTAAAAGTTCGCCATCTAAAATAAATAAATCATGATACTTGGAATGAAATATATTTGCAGAATTTTACGTCTTGAATACATATATAAGGCAAGTGTTCATATCTGATCGATGACTGAAATGAAAACACTTTTCCGCTACCATTATGTGTCGACGGTTAGCGCCTGTGGGATGAACACTTTTCGAATTAATTATATAGGACCTCAGCATATTAATTCAAAACTTATTTCGTCCTTTTTTCTTCACACACGGCAATTCATTTATCATTTCAAATCAAGTATTTTCATCTGATTAATCAATATCCTAGTCTTTCAAAAATAACATTCCACTCGAAATTACCATTATACCCTCCATATTCTGCACAATTTCATTTGCATGTACGAGGAACTGTTTCCGCTTTATCTTTGTGTCATTGCGCTTTGTGTTGCATCTATTCGCGTTTAGAATAAAAGCTTTTCTTTTTCAATGATTCGGTTGATATTCAGCGCGGAAAGATATGAAAGCGATTGGATTTCTTCATTAATTTTTCGATGCACTTAGTAAATAGAAGGAATTTCTTAGATCACGCTGATTTTCTCTGTTCCGTAGAATTTATTTAAACAAAAGATCACCTAACTCCATTGTGCTCTTAAAATGAGCTCTGTGTTTGAATTAATATCAGGATCTTTACTTGAAAGACCTCACCTGTGATCTTCAATTCTTCTGTTCTACACAAAATATCGTTAACATCCTATTTTTCTTTTTTTAAAAGGTCTTCCTTGAGTTTTTGAACCTTAATTTCATTTTTAGAATCGGAAGTTTAAATTTATTTGCGAGAGCGGTACATTTCCAATTCGAGAGAAAAATCTTTTATCAGAAAATTGGTTTCGCGTGGTGAATTATATAGGACCTCAGTGTGTCGGCCAGTGGTACAAAGAGCCCAGTGCTCTTTTGAGGTGCTGTCAACGGCAGTAATTTTAGCACGTCTTCTGTAAAAAGAAAAAAGAGTATGTTCTTTGTATGTCCGTCCTCCTGTGATATCTCTTCCACTGTTAGTTGAATTTAAAAAATTATTTTTGAATTGGGCAGCACAAAATATGAGAACGATTATTCTTGTCATCTGGCCATTTTCTGGCGCATAATTTCGCCGCTAAATTGGGTAAATGCAGGTGCCATCAAATTCAAGGTACATTTTATTAGACATCACTGCTTTCAAATACTCAGTTGAAAAACCATTTCTTCCCTTCAATACCATCTACATTGCTGGCCACCTAAAATGCAACACCAAGAAACACACGGCCCGTGCGACTTGCGAAAGACGCAGACACCAATAGCTCGTGTGGCCCCCATGGATGGCAGTAACGGCCGATACACGCCGCGGCATCGAACGAAAGAGGCTTTGGATGTGGGCTTGGGGTATGTCGGTCCAGGCTGCTTCCACACGTTGCCACAGTTGCTTGCTGTGCCACTCGGTTGCCGATCAGCGACCAGACGTGTTCGATGGGCGACATATCGGGAGAACAGGCGGACCACGGCAGCAGTGACACCTGTTTGGCCCTGAAGAATTGTTGCAGGATGCATGCCACGTGCGGGCGCGCATTGTCCTGTTGAAACGTGGCCGCTGGAAGGTCCTGCAGGTGAAGGAGGACTACAGGCTCCAAAACGTCAGGGATGTAGCGGTGGCTGTTGAGTGTACCGGTGATGCGTACCAGAGGGGTGCGGGTGTCATATCCAAATGCGCCCCAAACCATAACGCCAGGCAACGGACCGACATGGCGATGCATATTGCAGGCGTCATACAGTCTCTCGCCGCCGTGCCGTCACACGCGGATCCGACCACCGTGGTGTTGCAGGCAGAAGCGGGATTCGTCGGAGAAGACAATGTCGTGCCATTCCGTAGTCCAGGTGCGGCGTTCAGCAGCTCTCTGCCGCCGCACTCGCCGGTGATATAACGTCAATTGTAATCGGAGCAATGGGCGCGGTGCGACACGCACCCGCTCCTGCAGACGACGTCGAACGGTACGTGCTGACACAGGTTATTGCGCAACACACGCTAAATCCTGCGCTAACGCTCGTGATGTTGTGGTGCGAGCCGTCAATGCCCGCCACACAACATGCCGATCCTCTCGTTCGGTGGTGTGCCACGGCTGCCTCAATCGCTCACGTCGGTCCGTCCGTCCCTCCTGCATCCACCTAATCCATACTCGCTTCACTGTGGCTAGATGTTGTCTCACACGGGCGCCGATGTGTCGGTACGATAAACCGCTGTCACGATAAGCCACTATTCGTCCTCTGTGTAACTCTGAAACGTGCTGGAATGACTGCCGTATTCTGCGACGAGGCATCAGGAAGCTTCCCACGCACAGGTCCGTCAGCACAACACACTTCCACTACTTACACCACGCCTTCTGTGCACCTTTGTTATAGTGCTTCTCGGTGGCGTGCCGGGCGCACATGATTTGCATATGCCTTGCAATGCTGATCGTTTGCATGTCCTCTCGCGGGCGACGCATGCTGCGAATTTCAGGCTAATCGGATGCTTCCTTCTTATTGTTCCATTTTGGTTGGCCAGCAGTGTATATCCTTTCTTACCTTCTACACCATCTGGGTAAAGTTTCGTTTCTGAATAACGCACGGTTTTTCCCTTAGGGGGAGTAAAAGTGAACAACGATTTCCCAGATGTCTCTGCTTCTAAAAGTCAGATTTTAAAAACACGTTGCGTCGGATAGGGTTCCTGATGAGGAATGTTCTGTATGTAATTTCTACATTACGGTAAATGACTGTTTTGCCACTTGGAGGCGCAAATGCGTATTTTCTTTCGTGATGTATTTGAAGCAATATCTACGATTCTGAAAATTCGATTGAAAAAAACATTTTCTAGTGTTATATCACTCACTAGGAAAAATCGTTCACGCGTATTTTGAGTTAAAAGCATTTCGTGAGTTTCCTCTGGGCGTGTAGATGTATGTGAAGGAGGGGTCGGTACCTCTGCTTCTGACAGTACGATTTGAAAAAAGAAAAAAGTATTTCTTTTTCGGGAAGCGTTTTGGATGCGGAATATGTTAAATATAATTTTAAATGTTTCTTAACGCTCGGGTTTGCCACTAGAGCACATAAGTACATGTTTCCGTTTATAGCAATATCTGCATGTCTGGACACTCCATTGAAAAATGTTTTTTTAGTCAAATGCTGCTATCTACTGCGTAAAATATTATACAATTATCCCGCTTGAGGTGTAAAGAATTATTTTTTTTTTCAGGCAACACACTTTTCAGATGCTATTGGAAGTAAGTAGCTACTTCTGTTTAGGGATATTTTATTGGTTGTAGAAATAGCTTTTTTTTTTGACGTAGGACAATGTCTAACTCCGCGAATAGTATGAGGCGACTTACGGCAGACCGCCTGCGAACAAAATAGGTCCCAACTGAAGTCATTTTAGCGTTAAAAATGCGTACTGCGCACTAATCCTGTTAGCATATTCGCACACAGCATGGAGTCCAATTCGTGTACTGCGCAATACATAGAGCGCGCGACTCTCTCCTCGTTCCTAGTGCGCAGGGGAGAGATGATACAATATTTCTGTGTGTGCCGCCGTATTTGACTCAGTCCATCTCGGCAACAGTGAGGGCAATACGATTGTGTGTGGAACCGTTTGTAAGCTCTCGATGAGGTCTATTCAAATATACGAAGAACATTTCGCAGTGATTTGAACTGAACATTTTAAAAATTGTTTTGTTGTGGACCGGTGAACACTCCTGACAAGAACGAGGTTTACCTGGACAACCGTGAGCGCGAAACGACTGCGCGTGGTATCGTCTTAAAGCTCTCGGTGAGATCTATACAAATATATAAGGAACGTATCGCAGTGGTTTAAACTATAAATTTTAAAAATTGTTTTCGTGTGAACGGGTAAACATTTTTGACAACGGCGCAGAATTCGCAAAATGAACGAAAGCAAAAGTCGGGAAAATCAAAATGAGAGGCAAGAGCAAGTGATGAGGAATATAAGTAGCCCAAGAAGACATATCACTACGTCGGATAATTTGTGTATCGATCTGCTTTGTGTTTGCAATGTATCCAGCATTATTTGTAAAAATTGTGTAAGCTATTTTGCATATCATAGACCGGTGTTGACTATAACAAATCAAATAAACGCTTTGAAACCATACTCGCCTAGCTCATTTTAACTCTCCGATCTGCAATTGAGCTAACGACTCAATCAGATCTGAGCCTACCTGCATTTTTTTGTTACCTATTCGATTAACTATGAAGAACGACGCTGGCATTGCTTATTTTAAATCATGTTCACTGTTTTCCTAGGTGATGTGATGTGTTCTTTTTTCGTTGAATTTTGAGATTTAAAAAATACGTTCTTTTAAATTTTTGTTTCGTGTCGGAAAAATTCAAAAGAGGTGCTCATTACAACCGAAATTTCGGTTTCATCTTTCTTTATCCACGCTTTGCTCTTCGGGCAGTGAGACGGATGAAGAAGCTTAGCGAAGGAGTTGTTTCAGAAGAAAACTTGTTTGAAAATTAATTAGGAAACTCTGTATTTTTCATGCTGGCATACTCGTACCTCAGCGGAATGTTTTCAATGCTGTGATGAGACAGAACATTCGGATCACGCAGTAGGACGCCTGAAGTATTATAAAGTTTCAAGCGAAGAGATATTTGAAACTCCTTTTTAAAAAAGTTAGTTCTTAAAATGAAGTTATAAGAGGTGGCTTCTTCGTCGGGAATAATATTATTTATTTTTTTTTTTTTTGGTGATAAAGCCACCGCAGAAAATTATGCAATCATAGACTGTGCTCTAAGAGTTTTGAAGTTCTGAAGGACATTTATACTGAAAAACTGATCCCATAAAATCCATAAGATCATTCCTGATGACTGAAAAAACAGAATTGAATTAGTTTACCTTATAGATTTAAGAAAAACTATCTTTTAGAAGTAGGAAAAACGGCGTATTATTCATATTGAATAAATATCACGTGATGAGTTAAACCCGCTCAGAGTGCGACTAATACCTTATTATTCACACTAAAAGTTGAGAATGGTGTGGAATGAGAGAAAAGTGCCTGAAGGAATTCTTAGTATATGACTCCCACGTAAAAATCTTTTGTTTGATATTAATGAAATTGACCGAGTTTGATAAAAGCTATAAAACAAATTAACTATAAAATTTAATAAAAATGCTAAAGTAACAAATAAGATTTCAATTTTTTTTTAAAGAATTGAGCGACTTCTTCTCAGTTTTCTATTGTTGTTCGTTTTAACTTGTTTACCGCTAAGCACTTTTTTATTTAGAACTACGTCACTGATGGCAGATTTCATGTTGACGATAATGTTTGTAGATTTCATGCTGACAGACAATGTTTGTTTGCCATCCGAGGGACGCAGTGGTCTAAGCTTTGGCCTTTATCTATTCGACCGAGATGTGTCCAGGTTCGAATCCCGCTTATCGTGTGTTTCTGTTACGGCACTGGCTCACTCCCTTCCCTGGAATCTGTTGCCCTAAATTACGGATGGGCGACTGCTTACAGCCCATCGAGTTGCTCAGAGTAATCGTCAGCACAATTCCCCTCCCCCCCCCCGAACAAATAAAAATAATAATAGTAAAGTTTCCGTTTAGACGTTTTGCGTATTCATCACCAAATTAAATGTCTCCTTGCCGCCCCGATGGCGCAGTGGTCTAGCTGCTGGCTTATGACCATTCTTCTGATAAGTGTCCGGGTTCGAATCCCGGTGAAACATGGATGTTGTGTTTGTTTTGTGGCTCTGGCTCTCTCCTTTCACTGAAACCCGTAGCCCTAAATAAGGTACGTACGGCTTCTTATAACCCATTGAGTTTCTCACGATGGCCGTCAAACTCCCAATCAAAAACGTCTCCCTGTATTGTATAATGCAAACAGTTTCAGTCACTCCTTAAACATTTTGTGAAGATTCTTTTGCAAAAGAGTATTTTGCAAATTTTCTGAAGATTCTTTTGCAAACAGTTTCAGTCAATCTTAGACATTTTCTGAAGATTCTTTTGCAAACAGTTTCAGTCAATCTTAGACATTTTCTGAAGATTCTTTTGCAAACAGTTTCAGTCAATCTTAGACATTTTCTGAAGATTCTTTTGCATTTTGCAAATTTTCTGAAGATTCTTTTGCAAACAGTTTAGTCAAGCTTAGACATTTTCTGAAGATTCTTTTGCAAACAGTTTAGTCAATCTTAGACATTTTCTGAAGATTCTTTTGCAAAAGAGTATGGGTAGAATAACAAGAATATTCGGATAGGAATAAATGTGATTTGACGCTCACCGTTTCTTCTGCTACCGAAGGTGCTCGTTCCAAAAATAACTAGCAATGAAATTGAATGCTTCAGTAACGTATAAGATTTCAAATTTGCATCTTAGCCACTGAGCCAGAAAGCCACAGCAATTTGAATCACGTTCATAGCAAACTAATCCATGATTTTGTCGCATCCGAAGCTCGATATTTTTTCACGATGGCATGCTTGCAAAAGTTTTGGATCTCGTTATATAAAGTGTTTTACTGGTAGCTGTGATTGTGTGTTTTAAAAGTTTTGAGCGACTTCTTTCTAATTTTCTGTTTTTTTATTTTCCTAATTTTTTTGTCTCACCTGCTAACCGCTAAGTCCCCCTTTTTTTAGAGCTTTCATGTTGGTAACAATGACGTATTTCTTCTTGTATTTCATGTTGGTAATTTGACGTTGGTAAACCATGTTTGTTTGCCGCCTCATGGGCGCAGTGATCTAAGCGTTGACCTTTGAACATTCGTCCTAAATGGGTCCGGGTTCGAATCCCGCTGATGTTGTGTTCCTCTTAGGGTCCGTCCATAAATTACGTCCATGATTTTTTAAAATTTTTATATTCCCCACTCCCCCATGTCATATTTTGTCCGATTGTTGAACCTTCCCCCGCCCTAAATAGTACGTCCTAATTCCTCCCCTTTTTTTACGACTGCTTTCAGATGAGGAACAGAAAGAAAACATTAATGATTTAAAGGAATCTTCCGTATACTTACACTTTTCCTTCAGAAAATATGCATTATTTAGGTATTAATTTATTCCCAATTGTTACCGGACCTTCATCATTCTGAAATAAAGTTCTACAAATGAACGCTTGCATTCAAGGTTGCAACACTCTCTATCTTACCATCTACAAAACTAGATAGATACATAAACGAGAACTTAATATTGTGATTTAGCTAAATATCACAAGAAATCTGAAATATCTCATAATTTTTTTAACTATCAAAAGAAGAAACAAGAAAGATGACACCGAATTTTCGGGTGTAATGAACACGTCTTTTGAATCCGTTCTGATGCGAATTAAATTTACCAAAGCAATTCAAAATCACTGGAACCCTTATGGAAATCAGTAGTATGTGACCAAAGAAAGTTTTTCAGTTGGGTTTTTAATCCCGCAGATATTGCTATTAATTGGCCGCCCCGGTGGCGCAGTGGTCTAAGCAATGGCCTCTGATCATTCGTCCGAACGGGGTCTGGGTTCGAATCCCGGTGAGGCATGGATGTTGTGTTTGTCTTACGGCACTGGCTCTCTCCCTTCCCTGGAACCAGTGACCCTAAATTAATGACGGGCGACTGCTTATAGCCCATTGAGTTGCTCACGGTGGTCGTTAAACCTCCAATCAAAAAAAAAAAAAAAATTGCTATTAATGGAAACGTCAACTGCCTCCCTGTGGTGACAGACGTGTGCCTTAAGAAGAAATTGAAATTAAATGCGAAACATTTCGCATCGGGAACGCTCTATAGCAAAGAATTTTTTTTAAAAAATCGGGCTCTTAGAAGCAGAGATATCGACAAATATAAGATATGCGTCTACGGCCCCAGACGGGAAAACCATGCATTAATTTAAGAAGAAAGTATTTTCAAAAGGTTTTTCGATGTGAGCGGTATCGGTACACGAAAAAATTTTTTCAATCGAGTTTTCAGGAGCTAATTTTACTGCAAATACATCAGACGCAGAAATTAACCCTTACTCCCCCTGGTGGCCAAACCGTTCTTTATCAAATATTACAAATTACATGCAAAAAAATTTCCTATCAGGAGCTGTATCCGGTGCAGAAAGAATTTTTCAAATCGGAGTTTCGGTAGCAGAGATATCGAGGAAAACACAATTTATCTTTACGTCCCCTAGCAAAAAGTCTATGCATTACTTTAAAATTTTAAAATTATATGAGAAACATTTTACACCAGAAACGCTGTCTAACAATAAGGAATTTTTCAAATCCAACTTTTAAGAGCAGAGGTATTGGCAGAAATAAGATAGACGTCTATGCCTCCTAGTGGAGAAACTATGCATTATTTTAAGAAGAACATATTCTCAAATGTTTGTCGACATGAGTCGGGATCGGTACACGAAAGAATTTGTTTAATCGAGGTTTTAGAATCTGGGATTTAAATACCTACGAAGTAGAAATTTAACTCTTACGACCCTTGTGGTCAAATCATTTCATACTAAAAATTAGACATCATGTGCAAACTATTTCCCATCACGAGCTGTTTCGGCTGAAGGAAAAAATTTCAAATCGGAGTTTTAGAAGCAGAGATATCTGGGGAAAAGTAATTTACGTTTACGCCTCTTAGCGGAGAATCTATGCGTAACTTGGAAAAGTGACTATGTTTAAAATAATCTTCCACACGAATTGAATTGAAGAGTAAAATATTTTTTTGATTTGGATGTTTAGAAGCAAACATATGCAATAGAATGTGTTTGAATTCGATGTCAACTGCCTTTACGCCGTCTAGAGGCAAAATTTTTCATCGTAATAAAAAACGAAATGAAGGATCTTCATTCGCACATTTCAATCTTCCTAATGCAAAAAGAATTTTTTAAACCGGACAATTAATTGCAGAGATATCGTGTTTACAGACGGACGGACTTACTGACAAACCGATAACGTACGCCAAAACTTTTTTACAAAAGACGTGCTAAAAAAGACAAAACAAAACGAAAAGATACAATCCACTATATTTTTGCAGCTGGACGTCCGATTTACTGAACCTCCCCCTCAACCCATGTCACATTTGGTCCGGTTGTCTGGAACACCCCCCCCTTCTCCTGTAATCTTGGACATACTTTATGGAGGGCCCCTTACGGCACTGGCTCTCTTGCTTCCCTGGAGTCAGTGTCTCTAAATTGGTCCTCTTTTTATTTCTCTTCTATTATATGCTTGCATTTGATTGTCTACTTGGTAAGCAGAATCAAACCGATTGCCGTTTATTCCGTTGATTACTCAGGAGAATCAAAATTGGTACCAAGCTTCAACATACAGTATATGGGAGATGATTTACCTTAATGTTCTTGGTAGAAAACCTTAGAACAATCAACCTGTTATTCATTCCTGCTATCTTATACTAAGGGCCGCTAAATTTAAACTCTTCCTGAATTTTTATATCTGCGTAATTTTTTCGCCTTCCTTTTGATTCCGAGGCACCTTTCCACGATTCCGCTGTGATCTCCTTATTAGTCTAAACTGAAAACGCTTTTTAACAATAGCTACCACTTTTTCTTGCCTCTGACCACTTAGACACTGGAGCAGCCTTGTAACAAAAACGCGAAGATCCTTTGCACAGTTTTGAAACTGGCAGGATAAAGTTCATATTTACTTAAACCAATCATTTATATCTTACTTAAACTTTTCATTAGTTTAAGTAAAATATAAACTTTATAAATACAAAGTTTATACATTATTTAAACTAATTAGACAGGCTGCCAAAGGTTTTCCTTTTATTTTTTCGTACAATTTGGCAACACTTACAGTGGGTCAGAGCAGTATATAATGACAACACTGAATGTCAAGTTGAAAGTACGATTGAGAGAGCGAGCAAGAGATTTGACATGGGCTAGTCGAGAGAGATAGCGCTGGGATTGGGCCACCTTGCTCAAAAACAGCTGGTAGCAGGTTCAATCCCAGCAGATGCTTAACTGCAAAGCCCCAGTAGTGCCTGCGATACACTTAGCCTACGACCTCTCCATATTTTCCACCCATATCCCTTGCTCGATGTAGATGTAGGCATCAGTTGCCTCTAAGTTGCCCCATCAACGTCTTAATCTACAGCTCTTATAAATGCTTCGGACGTCAATTTCGTTTTGTAGAAATTCATTTTTGATCCTACTCCATACGTTCCTGATATGTATATATACACCGCAGTTGTAAAATATTAGAAACAACCAATAAACATCAGTTTTTGTACCATCATCTTCATATGCAACTATGATGTTGCGACGGCTTTATAAACACGTCGCTACGAAGGTTTCAGACATCTACGAAGCGTAGATAACAGAAATATAGGAAAGAGTGATTTAAGTCATAATGCACTCTAGGCTATCAGGTACAAGCGTCTCAAAAACGGCAAACCTTGCCGGCTACGCAACAACAACTGTATCGAGTGTGTATAATGCGTGGTTCACAAGCAACAAGACAAGCAGTCAAATGTTTATGTGTGAGTGGAAATGAGATGTTCCCGAACAACGGCGCCTGGAGAGGATTGCATAAGGTAATAGAGGAGACCAGTTGCCTTAAGTAACTACTCAATGCAACAGCTGAATCCAAAGGAGAATTGCATCATACACAACCACCAACATAGCTTTGTGCACATTCATTTCTGCTAAAAACCGACAAAGTCATCTCCTATTGACACAGGATCACCGAAACTGGATCCTTGCTGCCTGAAAAAGAGCTCCTTTCAGTAAATATCATACACGCGGATGGACGAAACAGAATACTGCGTGAGCGCTTCGTTTATCGGTCCTGGCTTTCTAGCTTTAACTGTAGAAATGAGCAGCACTTTTATGTTAATAGGTATCTCGACATCATTGCGCACTAGGCACAGCAGCACCAGATCATGGCGTTTCATGACGAGGAGGCATTTTCCACCAACGTAATGCGCCATGCAACAAGCAATGGATCGCCACATAATGGTTGTAGGAGCATGACAGATATGCCACTTTGACGTTACTGTCGTGCTCCTGCAACGATAATGACTAGTACAGTTCCCAAACCTTAATCCAATTATGTATCCTCCTCAATCCTAATTGAAAATGAAAAGTCCTTACATTTCGCAGATCTTAACCTGGTTGAACGCCTGTGGTATGAGATTGAGAGAGACCTTCGTTACCGAAATTCTCCTACAGCTAACATCTGGCGAATGGCGGACGACATCACATCAGCTTTCGTGGAAGTAGCTGTAGAATGATATCATCACATCTTTGAATTTATTCAACGTTGAATCAACGCTACTTTGAAAACAAAGGGGGATCAGAACATTATTAGGTAGTGTTCCTAATGATTTGTTACTTCAGTGTATGTGTCGTATATATGTTTCTCAGAAGCAGTTTTTTTAATCAAGTCATTTCCATCTCTTTGTTCATCACTCTTAATGTACGACTCTAAAATCGGTTTTTGGAAGTGTTTCGAGAGGAAGATCATTTTATGTTGTTTTCACGGTAGGTTACATTCTCGTAACGTTATGAACCGCATATTTTTTCACCTTCCGCAAATGGTTATCAAAGTCTCGCTGTAATAATATTTTTTACATTGTAAAACAATAATAGTCTTATAGTGTATTGAAATTGTTATTTTAACGTTAACCCTTTGACGACCATAACGCCCAAAACGCCCTGACATCCAAACTATAACGACCGCTCGAAAACGCCCGTCTATAGCGAGTAGCATTCCTTACCCCATCTGTTCTTTATACGAGGGAGAATGAATAATTATTATCTGCAATGCACTTGTATTTGTGTTTCTGTTGATAGCACTGTCGTTTTCGCGTGCATCGCAGGGCCCGGTTGCCGTTTAATCAATGCTTCTCGGGTCTGAAGTTGGTAGGTGAATTCCATTGTTGCTGCGGTGATGTTAACTATGGCCGCTCTGCTTTGCATTTGCAAAATAGAAGGGTAGCGTTCAGTGATCCTTTTCTATGGTCCGAAAGTGTATCAGGCACCGAAAGGCCTCAAAAACTTTCAGCACAGTACGGGAGCAGGTCTTTGCCGCAACAGAGTGTATACGAATGGACTAAAAAATTCAAAAATGGTCGCACAAGTGTAACGCATGAAGAAGGAGCATAGTCCCCGTCAGTCTACGGACTAGAACTGACCACAAAACTAAACGCGTACAATAAAAATAGTAAAGTTAAAACACTGAGTACGTGATACGGTTCTATTATACAGAGGAGTGAGAATTGATGAAGTGGCAAATCGTCTGCAAATTAGTATGGTTATATCAACTATACGGTCCGCTCAAAGACACCTTAACGGGCCGTCAATTCCCCTCGGACCAAGAACTGAAAAAAGCGGTGCATACATGGCTAACTGCTCAGCCGAAAACTGTTTTTTTCTGGGGGCATAAAGTTGTGCAATCATGGAACAAGTGCGCTGGAGACTATGTTGAAAAAGGATTATCTATAATTAATTTTATAACTGCATTAAGGATAATTATTGACTCATCCTCGTATTTACACGTCCTCTACGGATTTAGCAGAAGACACCTTTATTTAGTATTGTTGTCGCTAAAAAAATAAGTAAAGCAGGCGTTTGTATCTTCCGGGATGATATTATTTACTTTCATGATATCGCATGCCTTCTCTGTGGGGAAAAATCCAGTGATCGCTCACGGGAAACATCTGAAGTTCATTGTACATCAAGATTACAGAACAAAAGTTTTGTGAGGTGACCAAGCACTAAATCTTCGTTTGTTAATTTTTAAAGGGAAAGAGCGACACAAGATTTCACGGACTCGATAAACGAGTAGTGTTATCTCACTGACCAACTAAATATCATAAAATATGCAAGCAAATGTTTTATCTTTTTCTGTTTCTTGCGTGAGGGTGAGTTTTTCACCCGTGACTTAATAAATGTTTGGGCTCCAGAGTACACATGCAGTTCGCGCTTATGCATCCTTATACCGGGGTTTTTCAAAATAGTGGAAAAACTTACTCTTTGTGGATGACTTTTTATTACTGAGTAGTAGGAACACCTCGAGGTTTCAGAACAGATGCAGTTCGACTTGGAATAGTCATGCAAATACGATAATGGAATTTGGAACCATTCTTCCTGTAAAATATGCCCTAACTGTGTTAATGGTGTTGGAGTTGGAAAGTGTGATCTGACATTTCGCTACAGATATTCCTACAAATGTTCAATAATACTGAAGTCTCGAGAATGAAGTTAGCCGCCCGGTGGCGAAGTGGTCTAAGCGATGGCCTCTGATCATTCATTCGTCCGAACAGGGTCCGGGTTCGAGTCCCGGTGAGGCATGGATGTTGTGTTTGTCTTACGGCACTGGCTCTCTCCCTTCCCTGGAACCAGTGACCCTAAATTAGGGACGGGCGACTGCTTATAGCCCATTGAGTTGCTCACGGTGGTCGTTAAACCTCCAATAAAAAAAACCCGTTGAAGTGGTTAGGGTAGCTGCCAAACCATATCTACACGCCTGGTAAACCACAA
The DNA here is from genome assembly GCA_039090855.1 of Macrothele yani. Taxonomy (NCBI): domain Eukaryota; kingdom Metazoa; phylum Arthropoda; class Arachnida; order Araneae; family Macrothelidae; genus Macrothele; species Macrothele yani. The sequence goes on from CM077011.1 coordinate 101,315,880, forward strand.
CGTGACACGTGTCACACAATGCACGGATGCGTTATCTGCTCAAAACCACAGACTGTCATTAGTGAGGAGGGCCTCCAAAATTGGGTGCAGGTTGTCCTCAAGAATGGATTCGTACGTTACAGATGGGACACAACTCTGCAGAATAACCCATGACCCTAAGGAATGTCATCATATGGCACCCACAGTATAAGAGATCCCTGCATATTTCACAGTCAGGACCAAACAGTCGGGGCAGTACGGTTCTGTAGGTTTTCGTCAGACTTACACTCTACCAATGGGTGGGAAGCAATGTGAAGCACGATGATTCATCAGACCAGATGGACGTTGCCAGTCTTTATCATCACAATTTTTATGTGCTTTGTACAACCTTACATATTTTGCTGCATTGTTGTTGATAATCAGATGCTTGTGTATTGCAGAACTGCCATAAATGCCAGCGCGACTGAGTTTTCGAGCAAACGTTATGATGGAAAAAGGGTCTTTCCGACTGGTGTTCAACTCTGCTGGAATTTGCGACGCCATGGTTTTGTCCTTCCGTTGTATAGTTCTTGCCAACTTTTGTTTATCTTTATCTGACATCTTCATATGGTGTCCACAGTTTGCACGTCTGGAAACAGCTCCGTATCCTTTTTGATAGCTCGTCGTAATTGTCGATACAGCTCCTCTTGTGACACTTGCTATTTCTTCAGTTCTAGTTGCTGAAGCTCCTGCAAAACGCTCGCCACTCATCACGAGTATTTCTGAGGTCATTGAAATCTTACATTGTCGACAGTTACTCCACAACAGCTGTTTAACCAGCGGCAGAGACACTGCTGCGTGATACCCGACATCGTATTGTACCCCTTTATATAACTTACATCGTGCATAACGTCGTGCTTGTGATTTGCATCATCATCATAATCATTGTCAACCACTATCAATCCACTGCTGGACGAAGGTCTCCCCAAGTTTCCTCCACAACGGTCTGCCTTGCGCCAGTCTCCTCCATGTCACCCCTGCATACTTTCGAATTTCATCCACCCATCTCCCATGTGGTCTTCTTCTGGGTCTTTTCCTGTCCCTTGGAATCCAATCTAAAATTTCGGCTGTCCATCGATGATCTGTCCTCCTGGCAGTATGTCCAGCCCATTGCCATTTCAGGGATTTAACTCTGATCATGATGTCTTCCACTATTGTCATTTTTCGGATCCACGAGTTCCTCTTCTTATCTCTCCTGGTTACACCAAGTATGCACCTCTCCATGCTGCTTTGAGTTGTCTGCAGCCTTTGTATGTCTCTTTTAGTTAAGGTCCACGTCTCTGCACCATACGTAAGCACTGGAAGGATGCATTGATCAAACACTTTTCTTTTAAGACATAATGGCATATTGCTCTTGAAAATTATGCTGTTTCTTCCAAAAGCTCTCCAGGCAAGTTTTGTACGCCGATTAATTTCTTCATCAATGTGACCCTCACTTGATATCTGCTGTCCAAGATAAACGTACGTGTCTGTTATCTCCAGCTTTTCTCCATCAATCGATAAATCTTCATTTCTTGTAAAAGCATTGAACATCACTTTTGTCTTCTGAAAGTTCATTTTTAATCCCACTTCTTTACTCTTGTCAGCAAGTTCCTGGATCATACTCTGTAGCTCTGATGGGCTAGTTGCAAAAATGACTACGTCATCAGCAAAACGAAGGTGGGTTAGATAATCTCCATTAATCTTTATCCCCTTGTTTTCCCAGCTCAGTGACTGAAAAACACCCTCCAATGTGGCATTAAAGAGCTCCGGAGATATGGTGTCACCTTGTCTCACTCCCTTTCCAATTTTTATGTGTGTTGTATTTTCAAACAGCCTATTCTTTGCACTTGCATTTTCATAGATGTTATTAATAATATTAATGTATGAATCTTCAACACCGCAGGTTTTCAGAGCCATTGTAACTGCTGATGGTTTCACCGAATCAAAGGCTTTTTCATAATCGATAAAAGCCATGCACAATGGAAGTTCATATTCCCTCGCTCTTTCAATTAGTTCTCTCAGCACATGGATATGATCTATTGTGCTGTAGCCACTCCTGAATCCAGCTTGTTCTCTCGGTTCTCTTTGTGATTTGCATAGGACGTGATATTTGTATTGCAGTCGCAGTAGGCGTTTCTATTAGTTTTTTAAACCTCTGTATTACTTTATACGTTTCCATTTGTCAGGTACTTACCATAATTCCAAACTTTAATTCATATATGTAACCTTTTCCCCATCAGCAGTTCTGGTAGTCCTAATTCATAACCTGTTGCAAATCCTTATAAAAACTAGGCCTGTCGGCGCTCCACGACATTTGAACGAGAGGCCTCAAGTTATATTTAACCGAACTACAGGTGGCGATGCACTCGCTGCTTTACTTTGTTTGGTGTACCGAGTGTTGCCTAGATACCGTTCTGATGTCAGTAACATATTGATGCACTATCTTGGCAAAATTATTTATGTTGGAAGTGTGAATGCTGTGCGCGTTACAATACAATAAGAATATATATTGGTGCGAGAATGTGTTTTATAAACTGCTGGCCACCCAAAATGCAACATCAAGAAGGAAGCATCCGATTGGACCGAAATTCGCAGCATGCGTCGCCCGCGAGAGGACATGCAAACGATTCATTAATTAGCTTTGCAGGGCATATCGTCGCCTCATTAATTAGCTTTGCAGGGCATATCGTCGCCTCATTAATTAGCTTTGCAGGGCATATCGTCGCCTCATTAATTAGCTTTGCAGGGCATATCGTCGCCTCATTAATTAGCTTTGCAGGGCATATGCAAATCATGTGCTCCCGGCATGCCACAGAGAAGCACTATAAGAAGGGTGCACAGAAGGCCGGGTGTAAATAGTGGAAGTTTGTTGTGTTGCCGGACCTGTGCGTGGGAAGCTTCCTGATGCCTCGTCGCAGAATACGGCTGTCATTCCAGCACGTTTCGGAGTTCGACAGAGGACGAATAGTGGCTTATCGCGACGGCGGTTTACCGTACCGAAACATCGGCGTCCGTGTGGGACGATATCCCGCCACAATGAGGCGAGTATGAATTTGATGGATGCAAGAGCAACGGACGGACCGACGTGAGTGATTGCCCCAGCCGCGGCACACCACCGAACGAGAGGACCGGCATGTTGTGCGACCGCCATGGACGGCTCTCACCGTCACATCACGAACGTTACCGCAGGAATTAGAGTGTGTTGCGCAACAACTCGTGTCACCACGTACCGTTCGACGTAGTCCGTAGATACGGGGACTTGCCGCACGGCGCCCATTGCTCCGATTACCATTGACGTTCCACCACCGGCGAGTGCGGCGGCAGTGGGTCGTTGAACGCCGTACCTAGACTACGGAATGGCGCGACATTGTCTTCTCCAACGAATCCCGCTTCTGCCTGCAAGATCACGATGGTCGGATCCGCGTGTGGTGGCACCGCGGCGAGAGACTGCATTATGCATCGCCATACTGGTCCGTCGCCTGGCGTTATGGTTTGGAGCACATTTGGATATGACACTCGCACCCCTTTGGTACGCATCACTGGTACACTCATCAGTCACCGCTACATCCCCGACGTTTTGGAGCCTGTAGTCCTCCCTTACCTGCAGGACCTGTCAGCGGCCACGTTTCAACAGGACAATGCGCGCCCGCACGTGGCATGCATGCAACAATTCTTTACGGCCCACTAGGTGTCACTGCTGCCGTGGCCCGCCTGTTCTCCCGATATGTCGCCCATCCTATATCGGGAGAACAGGTGGCCACGGCAGCAGTGACACCTACGGCAGCAGTGACACGTCTGGTAGCTGATCGGCAACCGAGTGGTCCGACAAGCACCAGCTGACATAATTTGTTGTTTGCAACAGATCTGGTGAATATAGAATAATCCAGATATTTGATGTCAGATTGAAGAATAGGCAGTTTAAGATGCATTATTTTAAAAAACATGATACCTAGTTTCAAGGTAAAAAATTCATGAATTTTTAGAATATTTAGTTTTAGAAATAATGGTTTTGAATGAGACATGTAACCTGTGTTCAGCATATAGGGAACAGATTTCTTCTTTAATTTGAGCATAACTTATTGTTTGCACTAATATTTGAATACCAAGATTCCAGACAATAGGAGAGATGGGTATAAATGACATCATAGTAAAATGTTTTTAGGACATTGATAGGGAAGAGATGCTTAATTTTACCGAGCAGGCCAACCTGTAAGGAAACTTTTTTAAAACAAACTGAACATGCCTATTCCAGTTAAAGAATTCATCAAACCAAACACCAAGATACTGAACTTTGTCCACAATTTTAAAGGGGAGATCATTAATCTTGACTGGAAATTTATTTATGTCCTCTCTTTTATGATCGTTTCGAAAATATACGGCGTTGGTTTTTAGAATATTAAGTGATAATTTGTTAGAGCATAACTAGTGAGATAAATTTGATAGATCATTATTGATCATTATCTGTAACTTATGCAAATCATGACATTTTTAAAAAATGACAGTGTCATCAGCGTATAGCAAAGCATGAGTGATTGCATGCACAGAAGAAGGTCATTAATATATGTCTGCGTGTTCCGCAAGCCGCACGGGCCTGTAAGCTCAATCGTTTCATCTTTGTATCTGTTGTTATGTGTCCAGTAAATCTGGTTTTGCTATCTCGTGTCCTTCTTGGTGTTGCATTTTGGGTGGCCAGCAGTGTAGATATTCAAGTGTTTGTTTGTTTTCGTTTAAGTATAATAAATAAAGCGTTTTAGTTTATTAAACGCTAACTTCGACTTTTGCTTTTCTCGACGAAAGCAGGAGACCTCCTTGCAACTCGTGGGTGACTTACTGTGCTTTACAAAACTTCAAATGTAGATCTTATGTATTTAAAAATAACCAACATTTCCACAATGGAAGATTTTTCAAGAAAGAAGTATAATGACAAAAAGTGGAAATCCTCCAAACACAAGCGTTAGTGAATAAACAAAGACAACGCCTTTCCACGTTTTATCAAAACGTAGCAACCACCGTAGTGTAAGGCTAACGCGCTCGGCTAGATATCGAGGGATCTGGGATTCGTATCTCCAGCGGTTGACGGGATAACCATTTTCGGTCGCTATGTGTTGATAAAACGTGGAAAGAGCGATGTCTTTGTTTATTCACTGACGCCACAAATTCGGAGGATTTTCACTTTGGATTTAACTGCTATAATTAACATATAGTCAGTGCCGTTATTGCCCACCAGATGGAGACGTCTCAGTAGCTAAGACCATCTTACAGATAAATGATGTTAGAAGCTAACAGAAAAACACACATAGCGCCGTTGAATGTTGGCCACCGTAGCGTAAGGCTAACGCGCTAGGCTAGATATCGAGAGATCTAGTATTAGGATCCCCAGCGGTGACCGTATAACACTTTTTCGGTTGCTATGAGTTGATAAAACGTAAAAAGAGCGAAGAAGTCTTTGTTTAAGTATAATGATATCTTTTAATACCCGCCACCACTCAGACCATGAAACAACGTAACGTTGTTGGGAGGTGAATTGCATAATGTCTGTCTACAGAAACCAGAGTTTAGTTTAAGAGTGGAAACGCCCTGATTGATAGTACAAACTACTGATTATTTACAGCTGAATTTTTGAACCAGCAATAACAGTTTAAATGCAAGAGTTTTTCTCTTTATCTCTACTTATTATTGTTCATTAGAATTGGATAACTTACTGATAAACTCTAACAGCTTATCATGGTGCACAACATTTTAGAAGACAGTGTCGATCCCCTGGTTTTAAACAATCCTTAGAAACAGCAAGCCCAGAGATAAGGGTCTAGAAAGGAAAAAAGAACAATTTCAGAGGCAGTTGCGGAAAAGCAGGGAGCAAACCAATTTCAGAGGTGCCGCTTGGGGAAAAGCAGGGAACAAACAAGGAATCATTTCCACGGATAGGTAGCATTTCAGGCACCTCTATTGCTGGTCTGAGCTTGGGGTTGAACGATACACAATAGAACTGTGGTTCGCCTGATGTAATCACCTTTAACGTCGAACTGAACTCCTTTATTTTCACCAAGCACGTCATTTTGCCTGCCGTAATGCAACTCATTCTAGTCGAGGTACAGTTCTTGTAGTTACAGCTTTTGTCCCTACTACAATATTCACCCACCGAAGTCCTGTAGGAGCTAAGCCAAATCCTAAGCGACCAGTGGTCATTTTGCCCTCCTTCCTAACTAAGGTGTATGTTGACCACTATTAAGAGGTTCCGTTGTTCTGAGGTTATTGTTAATGTTAATCTTACCCCACCTGTTCCGTACTAACTAACTGAAGCATGCCATTATTTGAAGTTTACTGTTGTTCGCTGGTGGCGGTTAATTGGGGTTTCACTGCAATTTAAAAATACTATATGCTCGTAGTAGTGGCGTAACTTGGGTCCGAGACTTGGGCTATCTCCCCCCCCCCCCCCCCCCGGTTCAGTTTTTTTATTGCGATGTTTAATTTTTAATTGTTAAGTGATAGAAATAATTTTTTTTCTAAATTTTAGGTACATGCTATTGCTAACATGATACCAAATAATTACGAAGATTAGGATTTGAACACTTCTTTGTACATGAACTCCATTCTTCTTTCATTCTCTGTGAACTTGAGTATTAGATTTTCATGAAATGTTTCTTCTGAGTACTTTTTCATGTTAAAAAAAAATGTTTTTCCCTATTGACAAAACAGCCAAGTTTTTTCGAATGTGCATGTCCTTGCGTGGCTCTAAAATACACTGGCGTGCAAAAATTAAGGACGACACGGTTTTTCGAATATAACGTAGTGCAGAAGTGCTCCACATCGACTCAAATCATACCATAAGATCCCCAAGATGTAAGAATATGGGACAAGGGAACAAAACCGTCGAAACAAGAAATCCAAAGGATACAAAGGCACTTTATTGAAAAGGTAGCTTCGAGCACAACTGGACAGAAGACACATATCCATGTGACAGGCGGCTGTCAAAAAAATTAGAGTCTTTAGTAGGGAATATGATCACTCCTGACTGCGTTGCACGATTAACGTCTGTCCATGCTGAGGACGAGGTTGTTAAGGGGCTGTTGCGGCATCGCTGCCCATTCCTCTCGTAGCGCCAATCACAGCTCCGGAATCATTGCTGGCGGCTGATGAGGTGCTACCAAGCGTCTCCCGAGAAGGTCCTACGCATGTTCGATTGGATTTAGGTCCGGGGACCTTGCGGGCCAATCCATACGTTAAATATATTTACTCTTCAACAGCTCTGCGACAGCCACTGTACGACGAGAGGTAGCGTTGTCGTTAATGTAGAGGAACTCAGTACCCACAGCACCTCTAAACAGACGCACGTGAGGCAGGAGAAACTCGGTACAATAGTGGACACCAGTGACTTAACCTCCTTGGAAGATGTGGAGGTTAGTACGGCTACTAAGCATGATACCACCCCAAACGAGCACTCCGCCACCTCCAAACCGGTCCCTTTCGATGATGTTGGAGGTGTGATTGCGTGTTCCGTGCTTTATCCAGATGCGTATACGTTCAGAATCGCTCGTCAGACTCAATCGGTTCTCATCCGTAAAGAGAACTCGACCCCATTGCTGATGTGTCCAGTTCTTGTGTTCCTGGCACCACAGAAACCGCCGTCTCCGATGAGCAGGCGTTAATGGCACACACCGAACTGGTCGTCGTGCAAATAGACCACCTTTGTGCAGCCTCCTGGCCACGGGAAAACGCGATAATAGACGACCAGTTTTCTGTTGCATGTCCCTTCCGATTTCTCCGCTGTCAGCCGTCTGTCTCTTCTCGCCTGTAGGACAATATACCAGTCGTCCGCCACCGTGGTTGCTCGTGGACGACCACTGCTAAACTTTCGGACAGCTGTTCCTGACGCTTGAAATGCTCTCTAAGCTCGTGAAGCGATGCTGTGAGCGATCCCGAACTCCTCGGCCACACTATTCGCACTTCGACCTTCTTCCAACTTTCCAATGACACGACCTCGGGTAAAGTCATCTAGATGTCGTCTACTGGATTGCCTGTTGGCCATATCACACGGTGGCAACAATTCGACGTCGTTCAAACCGATGTACACCATGCAATAGCTATCACCGAATTGCTGAGCGTACACCGCCCGTGTCCTTTATACGCTTCCGACACTCCCCCACCCCCTACGTCATGCTGCATATTTGCGCATGCCTTACCGTACCTGACCCTAGTCTATCTCCTGAGTGGCCTTTCGGTCCGTTCTGCCTGCTCGTTCCGCTGTTATGCTAATTTCTCCTCTTCGTCCTTAATGTTTGCACACCAGTGTATATATTGATTCTTTGTAATGCTGAAAAATTTCCGGCAGTTTCAGTTGTTGACGGAAAGTTTAATATGAGATCTGCTAATTTGTGCACCTCACTAAACACTATATCCAATTTATTCAACTTTATGTAACACTTAATGTCTCTTACTGATTTGTTTCTGTATTCATCAAGGGAATAAAACACTTTTAGTTCATTTTTAGTCGAGCTGTATCAAAATTTGAAGCGTAGAGTTCTTTAAGATCTGACAGTAGACGTTCAGGGAAGCTTTCACAAAATTTATGAAAACAGTTCTAATCCAACAAAGCCACGATTTTAAGATATAATATCCCTGATTTTAATTCATTGACACTTCACACAAACTGAAACAACTCTCGCGAAACTCTCTTATGGGCGGGAGTATGCGAGTGACTGAGATAGCCTGTCTTCGTTTTTCGCAGCGAACTGTTTCCTAAAGCAATGAGCTATTCCCCTCTAACAGCTGATTCATGTTGTCATGGAAACGCCAACAGGCGATTGTACGGAAGGTTTTCGCATCGGAACTGCGAAGACTCTGGAAGAGCTGCTTGCGTTATGCCATTAGTTTTTGCTCGCCAGACTGAGTCAAAGAAGTGAATCCGCACGCGTTTGTTTTCGCAGCGAAAACATCGCCATATTTTAATACCTTTGATAACTGAATTTTTTTGGGTATGTTTAATTCGTTTTTTTCATTTTTTTTGGTTTTTTTTTTTGTGAATTCTCTGGGCTTCGCAGCTAGACTAGCTAGACTTGTAGTATTATTTTACCTCAACGTTTGGTCAGTTGAAGTATTATTTTACCTCAACATACCAAAGCTCATTTGATAAGAGTCAAGTGCTTTATTTTTCCACTGATGCTTTTCAATTATTTTACAGTCGTGTGCAAACGTATTGCATCATCTACTAAAACCGTGTATTCTTAAGTTCATCTCTTTTTTATAACTAACTAATTTTCATAGTTATTTCGTATGTCATTGGATGCGAAATTTAATGGAAATTTCAAAAATGTCTTAGTTTTTTCTTTTTCCTAATCCTGTTCTTAAAATACATTACACGAATCATGACAAAAAGGATCATTTATCCAATACTGAGGTTCACAGCAATAAATCGTTTTTTTTTAATTCATAAGGATTGAAATAACATTTAAATACAGAAATATAATGAATCACACTTATAAAATGCACTTAGAAGTTTGTTGAATCACAGGTTTAGCTTTAATCACAGCTTTGAATCTCGATGGCATAATGTTAATAAGGTTTTGTAAAAGATTGGGTTGAACAGTATGATTTAAAATTTAAATTACATCTTCATTGAGTTTAATTTTGGTTGTTGGTTTCTTTTTTGATAGTTCATAGGACACTTTCAACCGCAGATTTTTGATCAAGTTAACGTCCGGTGACTGTGGTGACCAATGGAGGTGCTAAACATTTTTTTTTCCTGAAACCACTTTTCCACTTTTTTAGCACAATGACAAAGACCATTGTCACCTTGAAAAATAAAATCGATATCATAAGGTCTTCGAGCCGATGGTAGCATCTTGTTTTCTAATATCCAGATGTATTTATGGGCATTTACTGTGCCATTAACAGTACGGAGGTTCCCTACGCCATATGCAGCTCCAAACCCTGGCGTTCACTGGACGCTTAACAGTAATCACTAAGCAACTTCGATGGAATTCTTCATGCTTCAATCTCCTTACATTGGCACTACTCTGATTCACATTAAGGCAAAATTGTGATTCATCACAAAAAAAGGACATTTTCTCATTGCTTGGTTGTCCATAAGACATCCTGTTTCGCCCACTGAATTCTACGAAGTCTTTGATTCGCAGTTAACAGTAGTTATTGCCTGCCATTTGCAGCCACGTAAGTCTAAGTGAAGCAGCCTCCTTCTAATAGTAGATCTTCTAACAATAACATCAGTCACTTTAGACCATCTTTGAAGCCAATCAGGGAATTGAGCCTCCTGTCTGCCAAGCTTAGCTTTCTGAGCACCCTGTCCAGCTGGTTGCAGTGTATCTGAGGCTTCCACTGTGACGCATATTTTTAATATTATCAGTGTCTTTTTCTTTCTTTAATAACCTAATAACTACAGATTGATTACAGCCCTCTCTTTCCGCGATTTGCATTGAAGAATATCCCTCTTCATGCAGAAAACATATTTTTACTCTGTCCGCTGAGGGCAATCCCGCAGTTTTAACCATTATTAAAAATGTACACAAATTATTCCCTAATACCAACAAGAAGCGACCACTACAAAGCTCTAGTAGTTCTGCATCAACCCTTATAAAGGCTGGAGTAGTATTAGGATAGCATGTTGTTATAGCCAGTCATAAGCACTCTTTCACCCAATCGGGTGAAATAATGTCTATGATTGGCTATAACTACTGATACCCAGTTAATGTGAATTTCAATGTGTTTGTGAAAACCCACATTTTATGTCATATATTGATAATAGAATTATCTACTGGAAAAACTAAGACATTTTTGAAATCTCCATTAAATTTCGCGTGTAATGATATACACTGGTGTGCAAAACTTTAAAGACGAAGAGCAGAAATTAGCATGACAGCGGAACGAGCAGGCAAAACGGACCGAATGACCACTCAGGTGATAGACTGGGGTCCGGTACGGTAGGGCATGCGCTCATATGCAACATGACGTGGTAGGGGGGATTGTCGGAAGGGTATAAAGCACACGGGCGGTGTACGCTCAGCAATTCGGTGAAAGCTATTGCACGGTGTACATCGGTTTGAACGACGTCGAGTTGCTGCCACCGTGTGATATGGCCTACAGGCAATCCAGTAGACGACATATGGATGACTTTACCCGAGGTCGCGTCATTGGGAAGCTGGAAGAAGGTCGAAGCGTGACTAGTGTGGCGGAGAAGTTCGGGATCGCTCACAGCATCGTTTCATGAGCATTTCAAGCGACAGGAACAGCTGTCCGATTGTTTAGCAGTGGTCGTCCACGAGCAACCACGGCGGCAGACGACCGGTATATTGTCCTACAAGCGAGAAGAGACAGACAGCAAACAGCAAGAGAAATGTCAAGGCACATTCAACAGACAACTGGAAGTCCGTTATTGCGCTTTACCGTGTCCAGGAGGCTGCACAAAGGTGGTTTATTTGCACGACGACCAGTACGGTGTGTGTCATTAACGCCTGCTCATCGGAGACGGTGGTTTCTGTAGTGCCAGGAACACGAGAACTGGGCACATCAGCAATATGGTCGAGTTTTCTTTACGGATGGGAGCCGATTTAGTCTGACGAGCGATTCTGGTCGCATACACATCTGGATCACACCTCCAACATCATCGAAAGGGACCGGCTTGGAGGCGGTGGAATCCTCGTTTGGAGCTGTATCATGCTTGGTAGCCGTACTGACCTCCACATCTTCCAAGGAGGTTCAGTCACTGGTGTCCGCTATTGTACCGAGGTTCACCTGCCTCACGTGCGTCTGTTTATAGGTGGTGTAGGTCATGAGTTCCTCTTCATGGACGACAACGCTACACTTCATCGTACAGTGGCTGTCGTAGAGCAGTTGAAGAGTAAAGATATTCAACGCATGGATTGGCACGCAAGGTCCCCGGACCTAAATCCAATCGAACATGTGTGGGACCGTCTCGGGAGACGCTTGGCAGCACGTCATTAGCCGCCAGCTACGATTCTGCAGCTGTGATTGGCGCTACAAGAGGAATGGGCCGCGATACCTTAACAAATCCTTGACAACCTCGTCCTCAGCATGGGCAGGCGTTGTAAATCCTGCAGCGCAGTCAGGGGTGATCATATCCCGTACTAAAGACTGGATTTTTCTTGGCAGCCGCCTGTCACATGGACGTTTCTGTCTTCTGTCCAGTTGTGCACGAAGCTACCTTTTCAATAAAGTGCCTTTGTGTCCTTTGGATTCCTTGTTTCAACGGTTTTGCTCACTTGTCCCATATTCTTACATCTTGGGGATCTTATGGTAGGATTTCAGTCAATGTGGAGCACTTCCGCACGACGTTGCATTCGAAAAACCGTCTAGTCCTTAATTTTTGCACGCCAGTGTATAATCAATGAAATAACCACGAAAACTAATTAGTTAGGAAGTGTTAAACTTAAAAATTAACTGTGTTTGTTGGTGATGGCATATTTTTGCACACCACTGTAAATATTTCAACCAAAACTTCACCAACATTCTGGATTGCGATTCACCAGCATTCTGGATTGCGACAGCGCTATCCAGAATATTGGTGAATCCACTACCAAGCAAATTCTAAAATCGATATCAATTTCATCATTCTTGATTATTTCATTCTAACTACTTTTCTTTAAATTTATTAATGCGGATTCCGCAATTACCTTTAGCTTCCAATATAATTATATATTTTCTTTCATTTGTTACTCCTCCACATATTTCTGTTTTTATGTTCCTTATTTTAGTAAATTAATACTACACCATGATTTAGGTATAATAAAAAAAAAACAGTTTGCATTAAGAGCCTCGATGTAAAATATAATTTAAACATACGTACGGAATAAGACAGAGCACTCATGTAATTCAGTGGGACTGTGGAAATCGTGGTTTATCTGTTTCAAATGGAAATTTCCAATTAATTTCCAAACAAAATTTTCAAAAAACTGAAATCATTCTACGAAGCAAATTCTAATTTAAATATTTTCTTTTTTTATTACCTACTGTATTTTTTTGTTGATATTTTGACATATTATTGGTGAAACACTGAATTATGCTAATTCATATCCGCGGGATTCATTTGAAAGAGTGTGGCCCTTCATCAAATGTTTAGATTACTCTTTGAAATCCTTTTTGTTATGAATAAATGCATTCAGGAAAAGGTATAATAATTCAAAAATATTTTATGTTGTTTTTAGACTTACGAAAACTATGTTCAGAATAGATATAAATTATGCAAACGACTCAATGTAATTGTCATTTGAATAAACTGGAGTGCAAGGATTTGGTACATTCGGAGACTTTCTTTAGTAATCATGTATTCTGCTGTAAATAACATTTGGTTTTTAATTTCATGGATTAATGAAATGTAGATTTCAGTAATTTTACATTTGCATTCAAAATGCGTCTAACTTTTTTAATCCATAAATAAAACGGGATTTAGTTTCCTTTTTAAAGAAGTAAACAACAAAGTGGGAAAGATAAAAAAACGAAAAGATGAGATTTAAAAATGAAAACTCAAGCATTTTACAGATATTTTTCTAATCCGTGGAGAACACGTTTCATCTCAAAAGAGCGCAAACGTGTGAGAAACCCTGAGGAGACTATTTTTTTTTTTTTGTACATACCATCCATACGAGAACAATGTGCATGTGCTGTGTTGTTTGAGATCCTTAACATTACTTCCGTACTCCAAATTAAGACGAGCTTAAAGTATTACTAAGAGTTTGAAGATAAATCGCCATTTTGGTTATTCTCTCCTCACAAGACTCTAGATAACGTAATCTCCTGAACTGTGTTTTTCGTTTTTTTTAAATTATGATGTCCAGGTTTTATTCCATAGTACGAGTGTAAATCAAAAAGTAAGATCAATGTTGTCGTATATTAAAGAAACTAAGAGAGATAAAAATTACCTTATTTCTCAACATAGTCCCCCTGTCGTCCACCACATATTTTACATCTGTCTACAAGCTTCTGGATTCCTGCTGAGAAGAATATTTTTTGGTTCTTCCTGCGGCCACGAATGCACTGCTTCCTTTACCTGGACATCACTTTCAAAGCGGTGGCCTCGCAAATCATCTTTCAGAGGCTTGAAGACGTGAAAGTAGCATGGCGCCAGATCGGGGCTTTAAGCAGGATGTGATAACTCCTCAAACTTCAACTTGGTAACTGTTTTTTCAGCTACCAATACCGTATGCGGACGTGCGTTGTCGTGCAGCAACAGCACTTTACTAGATAACATTCGCCGTCGTTTTGTGCAAATTGCTGGTTCAATTTGTCTTTCAGCAAGTCACACTATAACAGTTTGTTAATGGAGTCCCATGAGCTTTATAGTGCTTAACGGTGGGACCTTTGATGTCAAAAATAAAAGAGAGTCAGGATTAATTTTCCTGCGAAGCGACAACTTTGAAGTTCTTTTTGCATGGGAAGCTAGGATGTTTCCACTCAATGCTTTGCCTTTTGCTCCAGGGTTCGTAATGATAGCCCCACGTTTCGTCCCCAGTGGCATACCTCTCCAGAATACTGGGATATGACTCATACCGCTGCAAAATAGTTCAACCAATTTCCTGGCGCTGCTGCTTGTGCGCATCAGACAACTGCCGTGGCACTCATCTGGCACACACTTTATGATATCCCAGATCGTCATGCACTACTGAGATTGTAGAACTATAGATAATGTTTACTCTTCGGTCGATCTCAGACATAGTAACCCGGCGATCTTCTTTATTGAGTGCATTGATGCGGTCCACATTGTCCTTTGTGCGAGGGGTCGACGGATGCGCGAGCGAGCTTCATCAAACACATTCATTCTGTCGGCTTAATTCTTTTCTATTCCCTTGTACCCTTGTCTCTGGCTTATACACTTGTTCTCCCCAAATTGCACAATCATCCTATCATGAATTTCAGCGTCTTTCACACCCTCAGCTCATTAAAATCTCACTACCCTTCGCTGCTCGACGACGACGCGAACAAGCGGCCATGTGTACGCCCTTACAACCTCTGGGTAACTGCGGTTAGAAGATTAGCGATTGCATCCGCCACGTGTCAAGGTCGCGTGCCCTCCTCCCAATCTGCCGCATCTCTACTTGCCTACGTAAATACAGCATTGACCTTACTTTTGGATTCGCCCTTGGTATGTTCGATTTCGCTTTTAAGTGGAAGGCGCTTTGACCGCATTTCATTTAGGGTAATAGGGTTTTGTTGCTGAATGGTTATTTGAAACACTCAATTTTAAGTTCCGGATAGAAGTGGATAAGATACATATTTAAAAGATTTCATTTAAAATAGAACATGGTCAGGCTACACGTTTTTGTTTTGTGTTTAGTAAATGGCTCCATACCTGACTTATTATGGCTACAGATCCAAAATAAAAAAAAATACTGACTTCAAAATCCATTGACTAAGGAAAATACCTTCAAAATGTTTTGCCCAAAAATGTTTGTTTTCAATATCACTGAAATTTGCTTCCTTCAGAAATATGAAGAGACTATTTGTTGAAGGTTAACATGAACAAAATAAAACTGGTACAAGTAGAAACGTAATTAACTAATTTATCTGAGCATTCACAGAATGGTATAACTCAAAGATGAAACCAAGGTAGTACAACTGAAAAGTGCAACTGATTATTACACCAGGTACACTATATTGAAAAAAGTCACCGGACAATCCTTCAAAAGCAAATGAACGGATCCGCTGCGTTGCTAAGATCCGCGTTACAATTGCAAATGTTATAAGAACAAGCCTAAAGATGACCGCGATCATATCACACTGTGATGTTGAGTGAAAATATCTTGGCGGGAAAGAACTGACTTTGACAAAGGAAAGATTGTTGAGTGGTGATTGTTGTTCAGTGGGTTGTCCATAAGAGAAAGTGAGAGGCGTTTAAACTTACCAAAGTCAACTGTTTTGGATGTAATAAATAAGTGGAAGACACATGGCGTGCCTCAAGCAGCAAAACGTACCGGCAGACCAAAGAAAATCAGTGATAGGTGATGTCGACGCCTCAGGAGAGTCGTTACAGCTAATCGACGGAGTACTGCACAAAACCTCAGTGTACAGGTGAGTGTAAATGCTGGAACCACAGTATGTACGCGCACCAATCGCAGAAAACTTCACTCCATGGGTTTCCGTGGTCGTGCGGCTGTTCATAAGCCTTTCATCTCCACTCGGAATGTTACACGTTATTTAGCGTGGTGTAAAGAACATTTATATCGGACCATAGATCAATGGATACGGGTCCTATGGACTGATAAATTCAGATACGCGTTCCATCAGTCTGATCTCCGTGTGTGGGTATGGCGGCAGCCGGGGAAACGCTATTTACCACAGTCTACTGCTCCTACGGTCAAGTTTGGAGCTGGCAATAAACTCGTGTGAGAGTGTTTTTCGTGGCATGGTGCCGGCCCATTGGTTATCGTAGACACCTCTGTTAATCAGCAAATCTACCTCGATAATTTGGACAACTATGAATTATCAAATCTGTGGCAATACTATGGAACCGAGTCTTGTTGGTACCAGCAAGATAATGCACCGAACCATAAAGCAAGGACTGTTACGGCTTGGTTTGACGATAATTCCGTATCGTGCGTGAACTGGCCAGCACAGAACCCTGATTTTAATCCCATAGAGCACCTTTGGAATGAGTTAGAGCGCCGCATAAGAAGTTTGGAACCAAGGCCTTGTACTAAGCATCAGTTAACGTCAGGATTGTATACTGAATAGAAGAGCATACCTATCGCTGTGTTCTAAAACCTTGTCGAAAGCTTGTCTCGAAGGGTCAGTGCATGCATTAAGGCCAAAGGTGGACCGACACCGTACTAATGTATGTCAATAAATGCTATGTTGTGCTTCTGTACTAGGTGTCCAGTGAATTTTGTCAATGTAGTGTATATATGATTGAAGTGGAAATCCGTTTAATTGGCGTAATAAACACAATAAAATATGCCGAGTTTTCGTACATCTACGGATTGCTTTGTCAAGGCTAAAAGAGTAAACAAACTGAAAATGAGAACGATTGTAATCTGAAAGTGAGAATGGTTTCACGTAACATAAAGATTGATTAAATACGAGGTGCATCGTGCTTTGAATGTGAAGTCTCGAGATGTGTTGAATATCGAACATTACTCAAAGTACGCCAAAGGGGCGCAAAGGGAAAAAATGATCTTCTACGGCTCTACACAGAGAAGTGTGTTCCAGATCCACGGTACTTCTGTGGGAAGATATTAACAATTAGCCCCATGCACAAACCCGAAAGGAACGGGATTCAGAGAGACTAGGGATATTACAACCAGCCGTGAGGCCTGCAACGACAGTGTCTCCATGGAGTTACCAAAAATCTGGATTCAATGCCTGAATGATTTTCCCCCTGAAAACCGCCATGTCCCAAACTAACTCATCTCGCGACTCCACATTAAGAACACGACGCACAACGTATTTAATCAGTCTTTATGTCACGTGTAATCATTCTGATGTTCAAATTATAATCGTTCTCATTTTCAGCTTGTTTACTCTTTTAGCCTTGACAAAGTCATTCGTATATGTGCGAAAGCTTGGCATATTGTATTTTGTTTATTACACCAATTAAAGGGATTTCCGCTTCAACCTTATGAAACCTTATGTTTGCTATAAAAAAAAAAACGTGTCGTGATTGTTCAATTAGCTGTACGTATTAAATTTGGGAACACAAACAGCTCGTCAGGACAAATATAACATATGGCCCTATTCGGGCAATGTGCCAAACGACGAAAATATTTCGGTTTTGGTCAAAACATAAATATTCTATAAGAAGACGACATAAATATTATTTTTTACTTTCCTGTTTTAGAACATAAAAGCCTATTGGTAACTTTTCATCTATATATCTGAAGATTTCAGAGGAATAATACAACCAAATAAAGAAACTAAAATTTTTCATGGAGCCATACTGAATGCTTAACAAATATCGATTGCTATTACAAAGAAAAGCAAACATTATATTTTAATAGATATTTATTCAAACACTTCACTTAAAACAACGTTTGGCATAAATTGATGTTAACACTCAAGAAAGTTTCCCCTGCGCCGAAGATGGTTGAAGAAATCTGCTGAATTTTTGATCTCGACAAAGCTACATAAAGCTGACCGTGTGATAAAACAGGATCGTTGAGCAAAACTTCCACGGGTTCGAAAGTTTGTTCCAGTGATTTTTGATCACTGTAGCATGTCCGCTGATACATCCCTGAAACTTCCGAATAAATGACAAATCTGAAGTCACTTAGTTCCAGCTTGATTCCAGGAAGGAAAGTAATACCTTCACGAATAGACCTGAAAAAAAGTTAATAGCGATGCTTGTCAGAAACCTTTCTATAGCCTTTCTTCTCAAGCGATCCAGCATTACTTGGCATTCCCGGGCACATTACAGCTTCTCTATTTTAATATCCAGTCGCATTCTTCCCACCAGAATGGGTCTCTGAATTCATCCTGTAAAAGAAAATAACAAAATCGTGGTTACCAATCGTCAAAAAATGGAAATTCAGATTGCGTAAACGGGAAAGAACTCGCATAAAATATCATAATACCAACTTATTCAATGGAATACAGTTAAAAATAAAGCTTTAAGTGAAATTTAGGATAAAAAAACCTTGCAATTTGCAATAACGGGGCTTTTTCTGATGGAAATATTTAAAACAAGACGAATGTTTACGGGAATTAAGACGAACCTTAAATCTTGAGTGATATCTCATTCGCCTTCAGTTGTCAGTTCTAAAGTTTCGGTGACCATGTAGGGTGGAATTCTTATCCTCAGTGGAAGTTACTGTTGCCACTTTTCGATCGTTTTTTTTTTAATTATTCCTGTTTACGGATACATGTGTTTGCTATCGTCAGAGAGTCCCAGTTCATTTTGTTGTATGTGTAGAACTAGTCTCGTTAAATTGAAAATATTTTAAAAAGCGATATTTATGCCCCACAACTTAGCCTATAATGTATGCTATTTTCTCCTGTACATCGCAAGAACATTTGAAACTACAAATGACTTCTTCTTGATTAATTCAAACATTCGACGTGGATCAGGGACACCAAGCAGAAATCATCGCTCTTTCCAGGTTGATAAGTGAGTCTCGGAAAAATTCTCATCGGCCGCCACCGGGAATCAAACCCAGGGCCTTCCAGGTACGCGCCAGACAAGCTACCACTGCACCACAGCGGCATTGAATTCTCCAGACTCACATGTGTGGCGGCCGATGAGAATTTCTCCGAGACTCACTTATTAACGTGGAAACAGCGAGGATTTCTGTTTGGTGGACTTCGTCTTGGATTATAAAGGCTTTCTGTTGCAATGATAATAAGTAAACTCTATTGTTCTTCTTAATCCCTTAAGAGTTAAATGTGCCTAAACCAAATGGTGTCCAAAACTTTTAGGCTCAACAAAATGAAATATTCACATAGTCGCCTGGTTTTTCGAAAACTACGGAAGAACAAATTCCTCCTCCTCTCGTCTCAGCAGTACGGATAATAAATCTGACTGTCGATAAGCGCTTGCTTGTAGTCTCTTTTTCTCTGCTCCATGACCTAAGGAACGATAGTGATGTCCTAGTTCCTGTGGCACGGACATCATGTCATTGGGTAGAAACGAGTGAATACACAAAGAGCTTTTCTTTCCTTTCTCAGGTTCTGGGCCATTTTATAGCCCTTTTAGCAGTTAAGCAGTCCGAAATTATTAGTATCATTTATTCCTCTAAATGACCATTTTGAATGGCTAAGCTAAGTGCGGAAAGCAGCCATTTTTTCTGATGCGTATGTGCACTCGTTCCCTTTGCGTTCGGTCCACTTCTTATACAACGAATACATAAGTTCCAGCTGATTTGAGCTTAATTTTACTAACCCCGAGTTAATTCGTTGCAGTCGGTTAAATGGTTAAGCGGCAGATGTACCTGAACCAAATGGTGTTCAAAATTTTCTAGATTTCGGAAACAGAAAGGTTGACATTTCTGCCGAGTTGTACGAATGCAATTACCAAACAGTTCTTTACCCATCTTATATGAGAAAATAAAAAAACCGTAAAGACAATAAAAATATACTTAAACACACGTAAAAATATCATTTTGTTACTTTAGTCTATGTTTCATCCCCCAAGGCATGATGGGAAAGGCTTAGTCACCATCAGACGGACATCATGCTACTGGGCAGAAACTAGAGACTCAAACGCAGTCACCATTACTTCCCTTTAGTAGGTTCGTTCGCATTGTTATAACCCTTTTAGAAGGTAATCAGAAACAAAGGATTAATTCGAATTATCCCTCCAAATGACCACTTTGAATAATAAAACTAGTTGGTAAAATCATGCAATGCATTGTTTATGATTCGCTTTCCAGCATACCAGAAATCATTACTCAAGTTAGGAGGATAATGGCTGTGGAATAAATCTCTCACTTGTGCCCTTAGCTTTCACCCCATTTTGACTATATTAAACAGAACCGGTTCAGTACATCCCCGGAACGACATGACAAAGTTTTGTACCAATCGAAGCATTTTTACGTAAGTTATGACGCATAAGAGCAATGGATTGGGTCCCGCTCCTATGTCCTGAACTTTGACCCCATTTCGACCATCTTAAATAGGGTTCGTCCCCATGTGGTCTTCTACTGCATACTAAACTTTCATCGAAATCGAACCATTTTTACGCAAGTTATGACGCATAAAGGCAATGGAATGGATCCCACTCCTATGTTCTGACCTTTCACCCCATTTCGTCCATTTTCATAATGGTTTGACCCAATGTGGTCCTTTGCCACATAATAAAATTTCATCGAAATCCAACCATTTTTGCGCGACTTGTCGTGTGGTAGGTAGACAGATGGACGGACATACAGACGGACAAAGCTGGAGCATATACGCTCCTTCAACCTACGGTTGGAAAGCGTAAACAAAGCTGAAGCAAATACGCTTCTTCAACCTACAGTTGGAAAGCATATAAAAAGGGGAAAGCAACGCTTCTGAGGAATAGGTTCATTCGTTACAGCCGCGTTTTGCAGTTTTCCTATTGACAACGAATATATTCATTCGAACAGTTTCTTATGGAAGGTAGCGCAATTTCTTACATACACTTCTAAATACGAAGGTTGTACCGAAAATAATGCAAAATTGGGCACAACGTTTTCATTAACTGACAGAGACCGTTAAAATTGCACATGCTTGTAGAGTAACTCTTTATCTATAGAAAGGTACTACTCAAAGCAGTTTCCATCACAAACAATGCATTTGCGCCATCGTTGAACCCAACTTTCGAATCCTATTTGAAAACATTCAGGTGTGGACTGTTGTACCCACTTCTTCACAGCCATTTTCACCTCGTCTATGTCATCAGACCCTTGTACCCGGAGACTTTCCTTCATTGAACCGAACAGGTGGAGGTCGGAGGGCGCCAGATCTGGGCTGTACGGTGGATGGGGACCACCGACCAGCCCAATTTGCTGATCGCCTGATTTGTCGCCAAAGATGTGTGTAGTCTCGCATTGTCATGGTGAATATGCATTCTTGTAAGATTCTTTTTCGGTCACTTCCTCCTTATGGCTCCTCTAAGCTTCTTGCGTGTGTCAATGTACCGCTCTCTGGTCATGGTACGACCACGTTCCAGAAAATCAAGTAGAATAGCAATCCTCTCATCCCAAAACGCAGTCACCATGACTTTCTTTGCTGATCGCTAACGCTTAAACTTCTCAGGCCTTGATGAAGGGTTGTGACGCTATTCCATGAATTGATCTTTCGTTTCCGGATCGTAAAGATACTCCCACGTTTCATCTCCTGTCATCAGATCGAAAAAAATGTACGTGTCTTCATTGGTTTCAAACGCTCCCAGCAGATTTCAACCCTTCTCTCCTACATATCGGGTGTCAACCTCCGAGGTACTACCTTTGCACACACTTTTCGATACCCTAAGTCTTCCACCATCTTCTGTGTGGCATCGTGATCACAGTCCAGTTGTGCAACAAGCTTACGGATTGCGACTCGTCTCTCCGCGTGAATCAATTCATCCACTAGATGACGATTTTTGTCAGAAGATTTTTTCCAACTGCGTGGTTTCCCCTTCTTTAAACTTCTTCATCCATCTGCGCACATTGCTCTTGTCAATGGCGTCATCTCCGCAAACATTCTGCAGCCTTCAGTGGATGTCGAACAGCCTGCATCCTTCCTTCGTAAAGGACTCAATGACGGCACGTTGCTTCTGCTTGGAATCTCTTATTTACCTGCAATGAAGAAGAAGAGTTACTCTACCAACATGCGCAATTTGAACGGCCTCTGTCAGTTAATAAAAAAGTTATGCCCACTTTTGAATACTTTCGGTGCAATCCTCGTACATTATGTATTGTGGCCAGCTTTGTTTTATCGTTGATGCAAAGCGACATCAATAGAAGAATCGGTTTCCGATTTTTCGAACTCCCTTTAGGTTTTGTTTTATGCTGTGTTTCAAAACCTACTCCTGTACATCGGGTAAAGCGACAAAAAGCCATTCTCGTTTCCAGAAAATCCATTAGTTTCTTCTTTCTTTCTCACTTATTACGCTTTGATATATTTTTCTGACGCACGATGTGCACATCTAGCTTCCATCGGGTGCCTCCTTAAAAGAAGATCCCTCATATAAATGATAGCGACAAGTAGCATTCAACTTTACTTAGGAAAGAATCTTCCAGCACGCGATCTGTAGATTCCATTGTTGCGGATGCATTGCGAGAATGGTGCGGCTTTTCCCTGCCTTTAGGAGTGCGAGATGAAAATTGCATGACTGGAGAATACTAAGCACATCGGGAAAACAATCAGGTCATCTGCAAATGATCTAAAACGACACCAGCGATCGATACGAAACAAGGAGGCAGATAATAGTGTCATCAGCAAATGTCATTATCCACTTTTCACTGGAGACATTAGAAACACGGAGCACAAAAAAAATGTTCAAATTGCCGCAGAACGGGAGATGTTTTAATCGTCTCATCCATTAAGGAAGTATGTTAAATGTCTTAGTCAAAGGAATGAAGCTGTTTTCTGCGTGCCCATTAGCCTTTGTAAAAGTCAATTGAGAACACTTGATAGTGTGCTATGTTTTATGCAAATTACTTGGTAGTCTAATTTTGCAAATTTTCCGTTGGCTCTGTGAGCAATTTCGATTTCTCTAAAACAAGTTAATGTACAATTAAGAAGGGTTTGAAAGTCAAAGCATCTAACGCTATGCATGGATTCAAATGTCCAACACAAAGAAAGACACAGACTGTTCTCAGAGGAGATTGATATCCAAATGCCGTAACATTTCCCGCCCATCCCTTTAACGAAAGTATTAAAGTACCATTTTTAGCATCAGGCTCTTGTTCTAATTTCACGATTTGAAACAAAATCATTCTCTGAATAACATCGTGAGAATCTTAGCATACTATAGATACGTAATTTGTTATTTAAATACACTGGTGTTCAAAATTAAGAGAATTTGCATATTTTGTCAAATTTCACAAGAAGTACGGAACCAAAGGTACAAATCATGCCGCCGAATAAGAATGCAAATCAATTTGCAGTGCCGAATACGTAAGCGTACACGTGCGTGTGGGCGGAGCTGTGACAGTGGAGGGCATGAAAAGCACACGTGGCTTTTTCAACGATTAGTTCGCTCGTACTCCTCAGCGACATTCGTTGTGTTTCTTGCTGGAGTTGGTTCAATTTCATAAACAATCGGATATATTGAGTTGCCACGAACGTATTGGTGACGGAATGAGATGGAGAATCGTCGGTAGATCGGAGGCAGGGCAATCGCAAGTGCATGTTGCTACAGAGCTCAATGTAACGCCCAGTGTTATCTGCAATTTGTGGAAACAGGTGAAGGACACCGGATCCATATCAAGAAGGCCTGTGCAAGGTCGTCTAAGAGCAACGACAGCCAATGAAAATCGTTATTTGGCACTTTCAGCGAGGCGCCACAGGACTGCAACAGCTGCACAGCTATCTCGTGAGCTGCATACCGCCACTGGAACCCGAGTTTCAAGGGTTAATGTTTCTCGAAGACTTCATGAGAGAGAGATTTTGCCAGAAGACCCGCTGTTTGAGCCCTGCTCACTTCAGCACACAAGAGAGCACGTTAAGCATGGTGAAGACAACATCAGCCTTGGACCATACTTCAGTGGGGTGACGTTGTCTTTACAGACGAGTCGCGATTCAGCCTGAACCCGAACTATCAACGTACCTTCATCTGGAGAGAACCTGGGACCCTATACCTTTCCTCCAACATCCGAGAAAGGGACCGCTATGGCTGCGGAGGTGTCACGGTCTGGGCAAGCAACATGTTGGACGGCCGCATGTGTTCGACAGAGGCTCCCTGACTCTGCTGAGAGGTATAGGGATGAGATATTACAGCCCTATGGTCGACCTTTAAGGGGCGCAGTTGGCCATCGGTTCCTTTTTATGGACGACAATGCTAGTCCACATAGGGCTCACCTGGTCGACGATTACCTTGAAAGTGAGGATATTCGCCGGATGGATTGGCCAGCCAGATCGCCAGACCTAAACCCTATCGAACATGTCTGGAACGCTCTTGGGAGGGCAATTGCAGCACGCCAGCCCGCTCCGAGAGCCATCCAGGAGCTGAAAACTGCGTTGTTGCAGGAGTGGGACCGACTGTCACAGAGACTCATCAACTGCCTCGTTTCCAGTATGACGTCGCGCCGTGAGAGCTGTATGACTGTGAGATGGTGCCATACCCCATATTAGAGTCATTTTATGTTCGATCTTGCAACGCGGATTTTGGATATTCCTGCGCTGATGAGCCTTACTGACAATCATGAGTGCGTACCATGACTGATGTATGGTATAATGTTTTCTCTTATATGTATAACTGTGTATCCATACCAAATTTCATTAAAATATGTTCATTAGTTTTTCAGAAACTCGACAAAATGTGCAAATGCTCTTAATTTTGAACATCACTGTAATATTTGGCGGTGTATTGTTTTTAAATATACACGCATTGTCAAAAAACTACTTGCACACAGAAGAACGTGTCGGTTTGCAATGCTATTCGGGAGGAAGTTAAAGGTTACCAGGAACAATAAATGATTAAACATTGAGACTAATATGGGTAATATTTATTGGGCTACACGCCAATAAGTAGTGTCCCACAATATGGCGTCGGACCGCTATATTTGCTCACACAGCATGCCAGACGAATCGGGATGGAGTTGTGCTGGTTCCTAATGGTGTCCTGCGACGAGAAATCCTATGCAGCTTGAATTTTCTGACGCAGTCCCTGCATTTTTGTGCGGTAGGGGTGGAGTGTGGATAGCGTGCCTAATAGCGTTCCACACATTTTCAATCGGCAATTGGTTTGGTGATACAGCTAGCCAAGGCACAGTGTCACTGCCTTGAAGGCAAGCTCTCGAGACAGCAGCAGTATGCGGACGAGCGTTGTCCTGTTGGGAAATCACACCGGAGTGAGCGTTCAGAAAAGGTAGGGCCACTGGTTGCAGGACCTCATTAATGCAACGTTGGGCTGTCAAAGTGCGTGTAATGAACACCAAAGATCATCTAACATCGCAGGCAATTGCACTCCAAAACATTACACCAGGCCTTCTAGACGTGTGACGCTCGACAATAAACCGTTAATCTCGGCGCTGATCGCGGTGCCTCCCCACAGGGATTCGGTGGTCATCTCTTCCAAGACAAAAGCGGTACTCGGCACTGAAGATCACCCGCTGCCATTCTGCGTGGCTGCTAAACAGTCTGGCACGACACCATTGGAGTATTTGTCGACGATGCAATGGTGTTAAAGACAGTCGTCGTAACGGTCGTCATGCGTGTAGTTCTACGTCGTGCAGCCGTCTGCCAATGGTGCTGGCACAAATCGAACGATGTACGGAGGGCACCACTGCTCGCTGAATATCCGCAATCGTGGCTTTTGGGTCACTCCGCGCATGCCGGACAATTCGGAGGTTCTCTCCCTCAGTGGTTCGTTTACGTCTCCCAGACACTTCCTGATGATGCTGCCTGCCTTGTTGTATCCACTGCCGCCAACAGCGTGCTATGGTGATATCCGCTTGGCCGGTATGGCGCGCAATACGGCGATGAGACCATTTCCGCTTACCGGAGCCAGACGATGCGGCCCATCTCGAACTCCTCCAACTACTCGAATTGTTCAGCATACTTCACTTGCAAAGGATGCAACGAACACAACAGCACGAGTCAGAATGACAAGTGCGCGCAACAGGACGACCTTATATAGCCTGTCAGGCACAGCGCTACGACCACTCCTTCTTAGCGTCACATGCGCGGCCAAGCGTGATACTTGAATAATTTGAATGTCTCACAATGCCAAACCTATCCAACAAACTTCATTCCTGTCGGTTGCTTCCTTTTGGGTGGTAGAAGAAGATTGTGGAAGGCGGAACTGTTTTTTTTTTTTTTTTTTGACGATTAGTGTATTACTCAATTTTAACTGGAATATTAAATATGTATTTCTTATCCCTCTGACTGGCTTGAACGTCACAGCAGCGTCCTAAGCCTCCACGGTTTGAAATGATTTCTGACACCACTACTCCTAAAATGGTTTGACCGAATCTGGCGGATCTCGCCTACCTACCCTGTGAATGGCCGTAACAGCGATGAGCGGCTCTGAAAATTTTTCGGAGATTTGAGCATGTCGTCATCATCGAGCAAACCCGAGTGAATCTCAACTAATTCACGGTAACAGGCGCGACAGATTGACAGCAAATTATAGCAAACCGAATACGTACCTAATCAGGAAAATAATCCCCATCGTGTTGGATACATTTAAGCCAAACAGTCAGGGAGCTGCCGAATGCCACTGCGTAAAAAATAGGGCTATTTCGAGTTGATAAAGTCGTCAATACTTGTGTGGACATCCTCCACAGAAGTGATGTGCGTATCACTCAGGTGATGTTGCAGGGAGCGAAAGAGGTGATAATCCGACGGGGCGAAGTCTGGAGAATACGCTGGGTGGGACAAAATGTGTCATCCCAAGTCGTTGATCGTGTTTAAAGTCGTTTTCGGGGTGTGAGGACGCGCGTTATCCTGAAGCAACAGAACCGACCTTCTGCCCTTGCGTGTGTATGGCCTTTTCGCCACCATTGCGTCAATCACACGAATGGGTTGCTGGCAATAACGCTCAGCATTGACCGTTTCACCAGGTTTGAGCAACTCGTAGTGTACGACATCGCGCTGATCCCACCATATGCACCGCAGCAACTTCCTGGCATGAATATTCGGTTTGGCGATACTGGTGGTAGGCTGGCCTAGATAAACCCACGATTTGCGCCGCTTAGGATTATCGTAGAGGATCCACTTCTCATCATAGGTCAAAATCTTGTGGTGGAACTCCTTCTCTTTGAATCTGGAAAGCAAGGACACAGCAACATCGTAGCGCCTAGACTTGTTCGCAGCTGTGAGTTAGTGGGGCACCCAACAGCCCTCCTTGTGAATCCGTCCAAACTTGTGCAGATGCTTTGCAATAACTTGCCGTATTACTCCAAGTTCCTGGGCGAGCTCTAACTGTGTGCGAGAAGGGATCCGCGTTCAACAGTTGTTCCAGTTCCTCATCGTCAAATTTATGTGGCTGTCACGGAATTTCTGTATCACAGAGATCGAAATTTCCGTGCTTAAACAGCCCGAACCACTTCTTACACGTACTGTATGACACAGCAGCCTTACCCAAAGCAGCACAAATCATTTGCTGGGCTTCTGCGGCACTTTTTTCAGTTGAAACGCGACCAAGAGGCAGTGCCTCAAATGTTGTTTCTCGAACGACATTGCTTTCACCGTCAAATTTCGTCCCTTCTGTCACTGCAGCTGTGAGCGGTTACGGTTGCCAGGGAAGCTGTTGGATAGCACTGCAATCAGCCATTATCGAACACAGCTATTTGCATTTGCCGATGTTCTATGATCGCTTGCGGTTAGAGGCCGAGAATTAAGTTGCACACCTAATATAATAATATTATATGCTCAAGGTTCAATGGATTAGCAAATTGTACTTAAAATTTCAATGTCACAAGTCAGTTCTGTTTTTGGATCGTTAGTTTGCTTAGCAAATTGTGATCATTTCATCTGCTTTGTACAAATTGCTGATATCACATCTATACCCTAATAAAAACTACACTTCTCTCACCTGACACTGCACACTGTATATCATTATACAGACATTTACAAAAATTTAAGACCAGCTGTTGGTATTAAGTGATTTCTGCCGACTGCGCAAGCTACTGTCTGTATTACTCAACTTCCTGTCGGTGGTGCATCATCCTACCGTGGCAGCTGTCGATAGAGTTGGGGAAAACATGTGAGTGTCAGTCTGCATCTGGTTTTTATGGTAAAAGCTTTTGTACGTGTTTTCTACAAATTGGAAAATGGACAAAAATCGCAGTTAAGTGTTACTCAGACGACACAAGTAGTGCATTTATATCATAAGCAGAAAGGAGAATATGAACAAGTCTCCAATTCCTAATGCGATCATAAAATATCGAGATACACGTGAATTTAGCGACCGAAAGACAAGTGGACGTCCAAAGTGAACAACCCCACGTGAGGACAATACAATGTAGGGAATAGTTATGCGTTCTCCCAGGAGTTCGTGCAAGAAAATCAAAGCTTTTCTACATTTAAAAGGGTCTTATATTAATATCAGTACTGTTTCCCAACATCCTACCAACACGTTTTGCATTTAAGTCTTATAAACCTGCACATAAACCTAGACTAACCTATGTCATGAAAAAGGAGAGACTCCAGTTTGCGAAGCGTCATCAATCATGTTTGACGACCAAAAGGCAAGAGGCTTGACTAAAAATACATCATCAGCACCGTGAGACATCTGCCTAGTCAGATGACATGGGGAGGCTATGTTAGCATCCGGTACTGCTTAATTGTCCTTTTTGCCGACAGGCAATACCATGACTGGTCCATTTTATGTGGATATGTTACGTGGGAAGCTATTAACTCATATGCAAGTGCAGAGATGCACAATTTTTATGCATGATGGAGCTCCATGCCACAGATCAAAGACAGCAAAGGACTACCTGCAGAGTAAAAACATTCGGCCTCGGCCTTTTTGTGTTCTAAAGAATAACAGCTGTGCTTGACTGACCCGGTAATAGTCTTAATCAAACACCTAAATAGCTGTGCTTTACTGACCCGGTAATAGTCTTAATCAAAAACCTTCTAAATAGCTGCACTTTATTGACCCGGTAATAGTCTTAATCAAACACCTAAATAGCTGTGTTTTACTGACCCGGTAATAGTCTTAATCAAAAACCTTCTAAGTAGCTGTGCTTTACTGACCCGGTAATAGTCTTAATCAAACACCTAAATAGCTGTGCTTTACTGACCCGGTAATAGTCTTATTCAAAAACCTTCTAAATAGCTGTGCTTTACGGACCCGGTAATAGTCTTAATCAAAAACCTTCTAAATAGCTATGCTTTACTGACCCGGTAATAGTCTTAATCAAATACCTAAATAGATGTGCTTGACTGAACCGGTAATAGTCTTAATCAAAAACCTTCTAAATAGCTGTACTTTACTGACCCGGTAATAGTCTTAATCAAACACCTAAATAGCTGTGCTTTACTGACCCGGTAATAGTCTTAATCAAAAACCTTCTAAATAGGTGTGCTTTACTGACCCGGTAATAGTCTTAATCAAAAACCTTCTAAATAGCTGTGCTTGACTGACCCGGTAATAGTCTTATTCAAAAACCTTCTAAATAGCTGTGCTTTACGGACCCGGTAATAGTCTTAATCAAAAACCTTCTAAATAGCTATGCTTTACTGACCCGGTAATAGTCTTAATCAAATACCTAAATAGATGTGCTTGACTGAACCGGTAATAGTCTTAATCAAAAACCTTCTAAATAGCTGTACTTTACTGACCCGGTAATAGTCTTAATCAAACACCTAAATAGCTGTGCTTTACTGACCCGGTAATAGTCTTAATCAAAAACCTTCTAAATAGGTGTGCTTTACTTACCCGGTAATAGTCTTAATCAAAAACCTTCTAAATAGCTGTGCTTGACTGACCCGGTAATAGTCTTAATCAAAAACCTTCTAAATAGCTGTATTTACTGACCCGGTAATGAAACACCTAAATAGCTGTGCTTTACTGACCCGGTAATAGTCTTAATCAAAAACCTTCTAAATAGCTGTACTTTACTGACCCGGTAACAGTCTGAATCAAACACCTACATAGCGGTACTTTACTGACCCGGTCTTAATCAAAAACCTTCTAAATAGCTGTGCTTTACTGACCCGGTAATAGTCTTAGCCAAACACCTAAATAGCTGTGCTTTTCTGACCCGGTAATAGTCTTAATCAAAAACCTTCTAAATAGCTGTGCTTTACTGACCCAGCAATAGTCTTAATCAAAAACCTTCTAAATAGCTGTACTTTACTGACCCAGTAATAGTCTTAATCAAACACCTAAATAGCTGTGCTTTACTGACCCGGTAATCGTCTTAATTAAAAACCTTCTAAATAGCTGTGCTTTACTAACCCGGTAATAGTCTTAATCAAAAACCTTCTAAATAGCTGTGCTTTACTGGCCCGGTAATAGTCTTAATCAAAAACCTTCTAAATAGTTGCACTTTACAAACCCGGTAATAGGCTTAATCAAACACCTAAATAGCTGTGCTTTACTGACCCGGTAATAGTCTTAATCAAAATCCTTCTAAATAGCTGTGCTTTACTGACCCGGTAATAGTCTTAATCAAAATCCTTCTAAATAGCTGTGCTTTACTAACCCGGTAATAGTCTTAATCAAAAAACCTTCTAAATAACTATGTTTTACTGACACGGTAAGAGTCTTAGTCAAACACCTTCTAAATAGCTGTACTTTACTGACCAGGTAATAGTCTTAATCAAACACCTAAATAGCTGTGCTTTACTGACCCGGTAATAGTCATAATCAAAAACCTTCTAAATAGCTGTTCTTTACTGACCCGGTAATAGTCTTAATCAAAAACCTTCTAAATAGCTGTGCTTTACTGACCCGGTAATAGTCTTAATCAAAAACCTTCTAAATAGCTGTGCTTTACTGACCCGGTAATAGTCTTAATCAAAAACCTTCTAAATAGCGGTGCTTTACTGACCCGGTAATAGTCCTAATCAAAAACCTTCTCAATAGCTGTGCTTTACTGACCCGGTAATAGTTCCGACCATAACCCCGTCGGAAATTTGTGGATCTTAAACGACAGGGTAGCAGAAAAACAGCCATCAAATTTCCAAGCTTTGATTGATGCGATAAAGTAAGTGTGGTGAGGGACTACTACAAATCCCTTTTCGAGAGTATGCCACATTGTATTTTGTCCGTTATAAAAAACAAAGGTGGCCACACAAAGTACAGATTTCGGCCTTTTTGTGTTCTAAAGAATGTAAGTAGTATTCATCTGAGGTGCCTTTTTTAGCACTTCTTTTGTAAAACAAGATCGTGCTTCTGTTATCGGTTTGTCCGCCCGTTCGTCCGTCTGTCCGTCCGTCAGTCCGTCCGTCTGTCTCTACCCACGGTATGTCTGCAGCTATTAGTCCGATTTGAAAAATTCGTTTTGCATTCGGAAGCTTGAAATATGCGAACGATGGTCCTTTATTTCGTTTTCCTTTACGATGTACAATTTTATCGCTAGTAAATGCAGATGATGTCGAATTCAAAATTACGTTTTAATCCACATATTTGCTTCTAAACATCCGAATGAAAAAATTCTTTTATCTTTCGATTCCATTTATGTCGAAGAGTGTTTTAGATATAGTTTCATTTTCAAATTATGCACAGATTTTCCGCTAGGGGGCGTAAAAGTAAATTACATTTTTTTCCGATAACACTTCTCCTAAAACTCCGATTTGAAAAATCTTTTTTCAGCAGATGCATCTCCTAATAGAAAATCTTTTGCATATAATTTCGAGTTTTTGGTAAAAAATACTTTGGCCACCAAGTGGCGTAAGTGTTAATTTTTGCTTCTGATATATTTGCCATAAAATCTGAGCTTCTAAAATATTGATTGAAAAAATTCTTTCGAGGACTGATGCCACTCACATCGATAAACCTTTTTGGAATATTTTCTTCCTAAAATATCTCACAGTTTCTCCTCCAGAGGGCGTTAATGTATATCTTATTTTTGTCAATATCTCTACTTCTAGGAGTCCGATTTGAAAATTATTTCTTTGTTGGATAGTGCTTTCGGTGTGACATGTGTTTTATATAATTTGAAAATTTTCAAATAATTCATAGACTTTCCGCTAGGGGGCGTAAAGGTAAATTGCGTTTCGCCCTATATCTCTGCTTCTAAATCTCTGATTTGAAAAATTCTTTCTGCACCGGATACAGCTCCTGATGGGAAATCGTTTGCACATAATTTCTAATTTTTGTAAAAAAATTGTTTGGCCACCAGGGGTCGTAAATCTCAATTTCCGCTTCTGATGTATTTGCAGCAAAATATGAGCTTCTAAATTCTCGAACAAAAAAAACGTCGTTTGTAGACCAATACTACTCATGTCGACAAAACTTTTAGGAACATTTTCTTCTTAAAATAGTGCATGGTTTCTACGCCACAAGGCGTAGATATATATCTTATTTTTGTCAATATCTCTTCTTCTAGGAGTTCGATTTTAAAAATTCCTCTTTTGTTGAATAATGTTTCCAGTATGATATATGGTTCTTATAATTTCAAAATTTTCAAGTATTTCATAGACTTTCCGCTAGGGGGCGTAATGCTACATTGCGTTTATCCCTATATCTCTGCTTCTAAATCTCCGATTTGAAAAATTCTTTCTGCACCGGATACAGCTCCTGATGGGAAATTGTTTGCACATAGCTTCTAATTTTTTGTAATAAAAAAAATGGTTTGGCCACCAAGGGGCGTAAACCTTTATTTCCACTTCTGATGTATTTGCAGCAAAATATGAGCTTCTAAAATCTCGATCGAAAAGTCGTTTGTTGACCGATGCTACTCGTGTCAACAAACCTTTTAGATACATTTCCTTCTTAAAATAGTGCACGGTTTCTGCGCCAGGGGGCGTAGACGTATATCTTATTTTTGTCAATATCTCGACTTCTAGGAGTCCGATTTAAAAATTCTTCTTTGTTGGATAGTGTTTCTAATGTGACATGTTTTTACTAATAATTCAAAATTTTCAAGTAATTCATAGACTTTCTGCTAGGGTGCGTAGAGGTAAATTGCGTTACCCACTATTTCTCTCTCTGCTTCTAAACCTCCGATTTGAAAAAATTCCTTCTGCACCGGATACAGCTCCTGATGGGAAATCTTTTGCACATAATTCATAATTTTTGTAAAAATGGTATGGCCACCAGGTGGCGTAAGTCTTAATTTCCGCTTCTGTTGTATTTGCAGCAAAATATGAGCTTCTAAAATCTCGACTGAAAAAAGTCTTTTGTAGACCGAAACTACTCGTGTCGACAAACCTTTTAGGAACACTTTCTTTTTGAAATAATGCATGGTTTATACGCCTGGGGGCGTAGATGTATATCCTATTTTTGTCAATATCTCTACTTCTAAAAGTCCAATTTGAAAAATTCCTTCGTTGTTGGATAGTGTTTCCGATGCAAAATGTTTTTCCTATAAATTAAAAATTTTCACGTAAATCATTTTAGACTTTCCGCTAGGGTCCATAAAGGTAAATTGCGTTTTCTGCTCCTAAAACTCCGATTTGAAAAATTCTTCCTGCATCGCATACAAGACCAGATGGAAAAATATTTTTCACATAATTTCTAATGTTTTGTAAAGAATGGTTTGGCCACCAGGGGTCATAAGTGTTCATTTCTGCTGCTGATGTATTTGTAGCAAAATCTGGGCTCCTGAAAACTCGACTGATTTTTTTTTCTAGTGCCGATACCGCTCATATGGATAAACCTTTTGCGAATACTTTCTTCCTAAAATAATGCATGGTTTTTCCACCAGGGGACGTAAAGTCACATCTTATTTTTGTCGATAACTCTGTTTCTAAAAATTCCTAAGCTCAAGATTCCGTTTACACCAATATCTGAGGGATTAAAGACCCGATTGAAAAACTTCTTTCTTTGGTCAGATCTATTGTTTTCCATACCGGTTCCATTGGCTTTGAATAGCTTTGATAAATTTAATTTGCGTCAGATTCAAAAGACGTGCTTTTTACACCCGAAAATTCGGTGTCATCTTTCTTGTTTCAAATATATCTGACTAGTATAATTCGTTGTTTCTTTGGAAATCTTAATCTTCAATAAATTGACAAGTGGTCTTAAACTTTCGCAAATGACTATATTGGAATTTGAGTCACTTCCAGTGTTTCGAAATTTAAAAACTCATCGGGGAAAATAATGTGTCGGTAAATCAGAAATTTTTTTAACGGGAATAAATAAAAGTTGCGCAAGAATACAGAAAATCTAAAGCAAGGTTAAATGAAAGGTATACATCAAAAGGTATAGTTCACAAAGAACAATGTTCTTTAGATGGAATGAAATCTGCAACACCGTCCGAAAAGTGCAAATAGGTTTATTAATTTGTGTTATGGATAAGACGCATTGATTATGTTCTGGACATTTTTCTGATTGATTACTGTGCCCTTAAAAAACCTTCAAAAAGGGAAATAGAACTACATAAGACGACTCATAATATTTTCAGGCACATTATTAAGTTGCGATTTTAACCTAATGATCTTCTCTTGAATCTGTTGAAACACTTAAACCTAAATTGACGACATGCACTGCCAATTGACTTCTTCACATCAGTTTCTAAATTCATTTCGCGCGTTAGTAATTTAATATCCTAGACGCCTGTTTTCATCATCAATTCCCCTACTGACACATCTCTACGAAGTTGCTGACAGGAAATCTTTCATTTGCAGGAGCAATTCTGATGAAACGTTGTATGCTCCCTAATGCTTTCCAAATGAAGAAAAGCACCTTTCTCTTTCCTTTATACCATGTATGCGTCACCAGCAGGGTTAATAATACCCAAGATAAGATTTAGCAGCGAAACCTATCACGGACAGAACTCATTACTATCCATGGGGATGAGAGAAGTCTAGTTCGCCCTGAGGATTATGGTAATGTAGTATTTTTCTATTTTTCTTTTGGCTATAGAGATAAGGAGAAATAAGATTATCTATTTTAACATCCACTATCTTAAACGAAGCGGAAATGAGTATTACAGAAAACCGAAATATTTTTTCGAACATGTCGTACCGCTATCATCAGCGAAAGACAAATAAAAAAAATAATCCTGCATGTTCTTCAGCCCAGTCTTCATGGACGAATGTCATTTTCTGTATTGTGCATTTGATATCTTATTTTTCACAAATTTTGAGTAGGCGCATGCGCATGTTGTTCATAAAATTCGGAAATATATAGGCAGCGTTTGCTATCAGGAGTAAAATAAATTTAAACAAGTTAGTAAAATCATGCAATGCATTGATTATTATCCCCTTTCGAACAAACCAGAAATCATTACTCAAGTTATTGCTCAAGTTATGAGGATAATATCTGTGGAATAAATATCGCTCCTGTGCCCTGGCCTCTGACGCCATTTCAATGATATTAAACAGAATTGGTTCAGTATACCTCCGGAACAACATACTAAAGTTTTATCACAATAGAAGCATTTTAATTCAAGCTATGAGGATAATGGCTGTGGAAGAAATCTCGCTCCTGTGCCCTGATCTTTGACCCCACTTCGATTCTATTCAACAGAATTGGTTCAGTATACTTCCGAAAGAACATACCAAAGTTTTGTCGCAATCGAAGCATTTTTACGTAAGTTATGAAGCATAAGAGCGAAGGAATGTATCCTGTTCCTATGTACTGACCTTTGACCCCATTTTGTCCATTTTCAATAGGGTTCATCCCCAGTTGTCCTCTAACACATACTAAAATTTCATCGAAATCGAACGATTTTTACGCGAGTTGTCGTGCAAACAGGCAGACAGACAGAAAGATGGGCAAAGCTGGAGCATACACGCTTCTTCAACCTACGGTTGGAAAGCTTAAAAAATGAATGTTACTTCCATTTATGTTTTATAAGTTATCAAGAGTTTTAAAAATAATTCTTAACCTACAAAATATGCACATGTCCCAACCATTTTCATGGGTTGCATGTACATACGTAGTTTAATCCCTGATGGTTACATAGAGCAATACATCTCTCTATTCTAAAAACAAGTTAGTAAAAGCATGCAATGCATTGATTATGACACGCTTTCCAACGTACTAGAAATCATTACTCAAGTAATTACTCAAGCTATGAGGAAAATGGCTGTGGAATAAATCTCACTCCTGTGCCCTGACCTTTGATCCCATTTCGATGATAGTCAACAGAACTGGTTCAGTATACCTCCGAAATAACATGATACAGTTTTGTCGCAATCGAAGCAATTTTACGTAAGTTATGATGCATAAGGGCTATAGAATAGATCCAGCTTCTGTGTCCTAACCTTTGACCCATTTCGCCCATTTTCAATAGGATTCATCCCCAGGCAGGTCCATACAACATACTAACATTTCATCCAAATTGAAACATTTTTACGTAAGTTATGATGCATAATGGCGATGGAAGTGATTCCGCTTCTATGTCCTGACCTTTGACCTCCATTTCTCCAATTTTCAATAGGGTTTGTCCCCAGGTGATCCCCTACCACATACTAAAATTTAATTGAAATCGAACCGTTTTTACGTTAGTTATGACGCATAGGAGCAGAAGAATGGATCACGCTCCTATGTCGTGACATTTGACCCCATTTCCTTCACTTTCAATAGGGTTCCTTCCCAGGTGTTCCCCTACCACATACTAAAATTTCATCGAAATCGAAAGATTTTTACACGAGTTATCGTGCGGATGAACATACGCACACAACGCGCGTCGTAATGAGGCAGATGGGAATCGTGACATCTGCTGGCAAGACTGTGACGTCATAAAACTTTAATAGGATCCGCACACAGCGCGTGACGTAATGAGACAGATGGCGTGACCGCGCGCCAACATCTAATCGGACGACGCCATGACGTTACACTAAAACCGTGGAAATTCGGGGTGGTTATTAAATACCCTCTAAACGAATTTTGCTAAAGTCGAGATCAAGCTAAATCGATTTCTATTACCAGAAAACGGTAGGTTAACGACTTTCATTAAAATCCTGAGCCGTTTTCAAAATAAAATTTACATACATACAAGAATTGCTTCTTTAAGGTGAACGTCAAGTAACTTTGCTTCCTGTAGTTCGAATGGAAAATTTTTTGTACACATTTTCTTCCCAATTAATGCGTTCCCAAGGATGAAAATTTGAACATCGATTAAAATGGCTTCATTTTATAACTTGAAATACCTAATATTTTCTAAAACATAACCATAATTATGCAATCCAACATTTGTTTGTCTACTGACGTCATCAAAGTACAGGTCGCGCCATCTTTTTTTTTTTGGTTTCAACACCACCAATGGAAAATTTATTGATTTTTAATATAATTATGGTTATGTTCTAGAAAATATTAAGTATTATAACTGATAATATGAAGTTATTTTAATCGATGTTCAAATTTTCATCCTTGGGGACACATTAATTGTGAAGAAAATGTGTACGAAAGTTTTTCCATTGGAAGTATAGGAAGCAACATTACTTGACGTCCACCTTAATAATATGAGATCAGGGCGATGAAATGGATCGCAATTCTATGTCCTGACCTTTGTCCCCATTTCGTCTATTTTCAATAGGGTTCGTCACCGGGTGGTCCCCTACCACATACTGAAATTTCATCGAAATGGAAAATTTTTTACACACGTTATGATGCAGAAAGGCAATGGAATGCATCCCGCTCTTATGTCCTGACCTTTGACCCCAATTCACCCATTTTGAATAGGATTCGTCTCCAGGTGGTCCCTTACCACATAGTCAAATTTCACTGAAATCGAACCATATTTACGAAAGTTATGACGTATAAGTGCAATGTAATGTATCCCGCTCCTACGTCGTGACCTGTGACCCCATTTGTCCCATTTTCAATAGGGTTCGTCCCCGGGTGGTCCTTTACCACATACTAAAATTTCATCGAAATTGAACCATTTTTACGCCAGTTATCGTGCGGACAAACGGACGGACAAAGCTGGGCATATACGCTTCTTCAATCTACGGTTGAAAAGCGTAAAACAGTAACTGCCGCCGCTGTTTTAGAAATTTCGCGACACTTTTGCTATCCTAGCTCGCAGCGCAAAACGTATTGAACACAAAAATACGAAATTTACATCGTTTGTAGAGAATCGTTCGGAAAACACGCTGAAATAAACAGTTTTTCGTTTCTGGAGATACTTCAAGAGCTATTGTATTTCAAAGCTAAGGTAAGCAAAAAAGTACTATCAGGTCGCTTTCCGGACACACTAACACCAACAGAACCACGAAACTTTGTAAGCATGTATTGCCGGGACAGGATTTTTGCACCTTGTCGTCCTTTTTTTGAATCTCGATTTAGTTTACGATAAATTAAATTTCTAAATTTCACAAAATTCTTTATTTCGCGATGGGATCCATTTAAAAAACGGATATATGGCAAACTATAAATCATAACCCTTTGCAATTTTTACAGCATACACTTAAAACTATCATCCCTTTTTTACAAAAAAACCATTTAAGGAAAATTCATTTTCTGACTTTTAAGCATTTTTTAAAGACGCAAAAGAAAGAAACAAACACGCCTCGTTAGTCTTCACGATAACCACAGAGGAACGTTCTAGTCTCTTGACCTGCTGCCATGGTGACTCAGAGAATTTGTTATGCATATGCTTTGTTGATAAAGCTATCTCAGTTGTTTAACGTGGACGTCAAGTAATTTTGCTTCCTATACTTCCAATGGAAAAACTTCTGTACACATTTTCTTCACAATTAATGCGTTCCCAAGGATGAAAATTTGAACATTGATTAAAATAGCTTCATTTTATAACTTGGAAAACTTAATATTTCCTAAAACATAACCATAATTATGGAATCCAACATTTGTTTGTCTACTGACGTCATCAAAGTACAGGTCGCGCCATCTTTTTTCTGGACAATTAATGCGTTCCCAAGGATGAAAATTTGAACATCGATTAAAATAGCTTCATTTTATAACTTGGAAAACTTAATATTTCCTAAAACATAACCATAATTATGGAATCCAACATTTGTTTGTCTACTGACGTCGTCAAAGTACAGGTCGCGCCATCTGTTTTCTGGTTCCAGCATCACCAAAGGAAAAGTTATTGATTTTTTATATAATTACGGTCATGTTTCAGAAAATATTAAGTTTCCCAAGTTATAATATGAAGTTATTTTAATCGATATTCAAATTTTGATCCTTGGGAACACACTAACTGTGAAGAAAATGTGTACAAAATTTGTCCATTGGCAGTATAGGAAGCAAAATTACTTGACGTCCACCTTAAAGGTTTAGCATAACGGTTTACGGTTTACGAAAATGCTTTTTGGAACGCTTTTGTTTTCCTTAGTGGAAAATTTAGTAAGTGCTATAAGTTCAGACTACAAAAGTCCGACCTTCCAAAAATTAACGACAGTAAAAAATTTCTGAAACTTCGGAATAACGAGCTTTATTTGCTTAGACATGCAATAAAAAATGAAATTTATATGAATATTCCAGTTTTTATCTCATGTGATATACTCGGAGCTCGGGCTGCAGGGCCCGAGCGCTACTCGTGAAACGAGCGTAGTGAGCCAAGAAGCGCAACCCCTAGTGTCAATTAAGAACAAAACATGTCACATATTTAACATTCGTCTGAGACTGATACAGAGTG
Organism: Macrothele yani; assembly: GCA_039090855.1. NCBI lineage: Eukaryota > Metazoa > Arthropoda > Arachnida > Araneae > Macrothelidae > Macrothele > Macrothele yani. Next base: position 101,355,620 of record CM077011.1, read on the forward strand.
CACGCGGCATCCTGAGTATGCGAAGCTGGTGCAACCACGTCTAACTCTGAAGTCCAGAGTGACCCAGAGATGTACTGTCCAGGAGCTCCTATAGGTAAATCAATATAGGTTATGCCCTTCTCTAACAGATATGCACGTTTGATACCGATGTGGCAAACTCAGAACAAGATTCATGAGTAATTCTTGCGGCAGAGTTTGCCACTCCTCCTTCAGTGCTCTTCGGAGCTGAGGAATCGTTCCTGGTGGCAGTGTCCTTTCAGCTAGACAGCTATCCAAAACATCTCAAGCATGCTCTATTGGGTTGAGATTAGGGGTGCAAGCTGGAAACTCCATTCGATGGATATCTTCTTCCTCAAGGAGTTCAGCCCCAGTCCCTGAACGGTTGGACCGAGCATTATCGTCTATAAAAACGAACTCTGCTCTGAAAGCTGCATGGAACAGGCGAACAGGACGGAGTAGGATATAATTACCGCACCGTTCACCGGTCATGAACCCTCCTTCTATCAGCTGCAACTCGGTACGGCTATTGAACATTGTGTGGTGTACCGTCATAGCAGTAATGTCTTTTATTTACTGTCTCATAAGCCATAATGATGCCGTAACGTCTCATAAGCCGTAGTGTCTTCTATTTATTTGTTTTCTCCTTCTTCTTCTTTATTATTTATATTTTTTGGCGCAGTACAAGAGCAGAAATGCAGTTGAAAGGTTGTCCATTGACGCGCAAATTCTGGCTGGAATTTCGAACCACCGGAGGTCAAACTTTAGCCTCATGACAAACGCTGACAAGTAGGTAAGACAGACATAGTGAAATGGCATTCTAGTATGAATTACATGATTGAAAAAATCAGGATTAAAATCAGCGTGAGTAGTTTCTGATAAGGTCCGGATAAAATGATGTACGACAGAGTGACTTTCAGGAATTTAATTTTCTTAGGATTAGCCTCGGTATTTGTCATTTTACGACTACTGTTTACCTCTTCTGAGAAGCATAAAGTCATATCGCCTTCCCTTCAAAAGCAGACGAAGCATGGGCTTGTGTGATGCTATGCAACGGAATAAATTACTCTTATTTCCGCCTCCCCGATGACGCAATTGTCTAAGCGCTGACTTGTGACCATTCGCTCGAGAGGGTACGGGTTCGAATCCCGGTGCCGCATGAATATTTCGTTTGTCTTACGGCAATGACCCTTTCCTGGAACCACTAACCTTCAATTAGGGACGTGCGACTGCTTATAACGTATAGAGTTGGTCAAGGTGGCCATTTAATTTTCAAAGCAAAGAAAAAAGTGTTGTTAGTCCGGACAGAATTATGTGATTTGTCTTACTTCCGGTTCCGTACTTGATAAAAAAAGACCACTCATTATTCGGGGACGCAATTCGTTTTTATAACGATTCATGTTTCAGTTTTTTGCTGTATAACGTGACTTATTGTACGCGAACTTTTGGTTGGTTGGTTGGTTGGTGAATTATTATGGCGCAAGGGCCATGTGCTGCCAAAGAGCGCCAGGCAATCTTTTGGAATGATGCCAAAGAGATTCATTCGCGCATTGCGTCATATCGCTTGCAGTTTGCGCAGGTTTAAAAAGGAGATAACAGTTTAATATTTCAATTAAATTATCCATATTTCCAAAATAAAACTTATTCCATTTTAAACATTATAACGTAGAATTTACAAATATGTTTTTGATTTTTTTCTTCCAAGCTACGAAGTTCGCGAAAGAAATAATTCGTGTTAGTATTCTTCAGAAAGGATGTTCAAGGTCATAGCCAATAGCTGGCGGAATAAGCCTGTGGGGTAGCAGTTGTTTTACTTTACGTATTTGTGTTTCAAAACCGATACCCCAAGACGAAATTCACTCCAAAACACTTATCTGATTACAGCCTAATGCCTAAACCCGCCGAGGTAAATTCCTTCACTGTAAATCTTATTGAGCTATCCTTACTGAATGACTTCAGTTGAATTACAGATTGCTTCCCTCTGTCATACTTATTTCCTTAATTCTTTTCACTACACCTGGGATCATACCATTTTCCACCAGACTCAGTTTTTTGCTTCTGTTTTTATTTGGTTCCAGCTTTTATTAATAATTGCTATATCTTTCATTATTGTTCTTTTCCATGTCCGTCTTGGTCTTCCCCGTGTGCTTCTACCCTGTGGGTTCTAATCAAGAACCTGTTTTGCTATTATTTTTAAACCGAGAGAACTCATCTCTCCCTTTGCCATAGCGGGTACTTAATTAACCCTTCAATCGTCCCGGTGGCGCAGTGGCATAAGCGCTAGCTTATGATCATTCGTCCGAGAAGGGTCCGGGTTCGAATCCCAGTGAGCCATGAATGTTGTGTTTGTCTTACGACACTGGCTTTCTCTCTTCCCTGGAACCAGTGGGCCTAAATTAGGGTCGAGCGACTGCTTATAGCCCATTGAGTTGCTCACGGTGGTAGTTAAACCTTCAATAAAAAGAAAAAATTAACCCTTTAACTGTCGGGCACGATTTAACTCGGAGTTAGCAAAATGGGCTAAAATCAACTCAAACGAATGTATTCGCTATATAAAAAGTGGGCCGAACAAATGCCGTTTAGAAATCCCAACGTCGTGACATTAGAGAGATCAGTTCCCTCGGTTTGTGACGTCACTCTCGTGTTACACTGCCTGATTCGTTGGTGTCGGGTTTGACGTCATTCACGACAAAGTTAGCGACCATTCGGAAGCGTTGGTTTCCGCGTGACGACACTAAAAAACGGAATTTATCTCTCTAACGTTATGGCCTTGTATTTTCTAGACGGCCTTGGCCGAACACGGTGGGAACGACTTCATTTGGGATTTGTTTAGCGGTCCCAACGTGGCTCGAAAGTGTTACCTTTACTGTACTAGAGCAACAGGAAGCGTTACTTACCCCTTTTGCTTTGTCATTCAAAGTGATCATTTAGGGAGAGGGCTGTCACTAATCGTTTATGTTTGATTACTTGTTAAACGGTACGTAACAATGGCGACGAACTTGATAAAGGCAGCCCCGGTGGCGCAGTGGGCTAAGGCGCTGGCCTCTGCTCATTCGTCCGTAAGGGGTCCAGGTTCGAATCCCGGTCAGGCATGGCTGTTGTCTTTGTCTTACGGCACTGGATCTCTCCCTTCCCTGGAACCAGTGACCCTAAATTAGGGACGGGCGACTACTTATAGCCCATTGAGTTGCTCACAGTGGTCGTTAAACCTAAAATAAAAAAAAATAAAAAAGAACTTGATAAAGGAAAAAGATGTTGTCCGTGTCAGGGGAACTAGCCCTTCCCCATTCATGCCTTGTTTCATGGAGCAAAGAATAAAAAACCTATATCACTTGTGACAGGTTTATGGTCGGTACTGCTGATATCATTAGAGAGAAATAATTGTTTTGCAGAGAAAACAAGCAGCTTTCGCAAAAGGTGGCCTTAATCTGACGATTTCTGCTTGAGTAGAGCAGATAAATTGGAACCAATACGTTTCCAAGGTGTGAAAGCTTTGTTTCCAAATATGTTGGTCTTTAAGATCTTTAGTTATAAATTCTAGGTTAGTTCCAATATTCTGTCTTCAAGGATCTTTCGCAGGGTGTTGTGGTTCACAATTTTCACTAATTTCGGGTACCGTTTGGTTTGCGTAGATCGGCCGCTTAAGGGGTTAATATGTCAAAGAAATTGTACTTATGAGATCCAGTCTTTTACTTCACGTTCGTTAAGGAGTAGCATAGCACACACTCTGCTAATTCAAATGGTTTAGTCGCAAAAACATATGCAACGTGACACAATTGTTACGGACATATATATATACACTGCTGGCCACCCAAAATGCAACACCAAGAAGGAAGGATCCGATTAGCCTGAAATTCGCAGCATGTGTCGCACGCGAGAGGACATGCAAACGATTAGCATTGCAGGGCATATGCAAATAATGTGCGCCCGTCAGCTACCGAGAAACACTATAAGAAGGGTGCACATAACGCTGGGTGTAAGTAGTGGAAGTGCGATGTGTTGCCGGAACTTTCCGTGGCAAGCTTCCTGATGCCTCGTCGCAGAATAGAGCAGTAATTCCAGCACGTTTTGGAGTTCGACAGAGGGCATATAGGGGCTTATCGCGACAGCAGTTTATCGTACCGAGACATTGGCACCCGTGTGGGACGACATCCAGCCACAGTGAGGCGAGTATAGATTCGGTGAGTGCAGGAGGGACCGACGGAGCGACGTGAGCGATTGCCGCAGACGCGGCACACCACCGATCAAGAGGACCCAAATGTTGTGCGGCGGGCATTGACTGCTCGCACCGCCACATCACGAACGTTAACGCAGGAATTAGGGTGTGTTGCGCAACAACCTGTACCAGCACGTACCGTTCGACCTCGTCTGCTAGAGCGGGGACGTATTGCACGGCGCCCATTGCTCCGATTACCTATGACGTTTCACCACCGACGAGTGCGGCGGCAGTTGGCATTTTAACGCCGCACCTGGGCTACAGAATGGCATGACTTTGTCTTCTCTGACGAATTCCGCTTCTGCCTGTAACACCACGATGGTCGGATCCACGTGTGGCAGCACCGCGGCGAGAGACTCTATTATGCCTGCATTATACATTACCATACCGGTCTGTTGCCTGGCGTTATGGTTTGGGGCGCTATTGGATATGACACCCGCACCCTTCTGGTGAGCATCGCCGGCACACTCAACAGCCACCGCTACATCTCTGACGTTTTGGAGCCTGTAATCCTCCCTTACCTGCAGGACCTGCCAGCGGCCACGTTTCAACAGGACAATGCGTGACCGCATGTGGCACGCATCGTGCAATAATTCTTCACGGCTCAACAAGTGTCACTGCTGCCGTGGCTCGCCTATTCTACCGATATGTCGCCCATCGAACACATCTGGTCGCTGAGCGGCAACCAAGTGGCCCGGCAAGCACCGCCCGCGGCTACGCCTGATGAAATGTGGCAACGTGTGGAAGCAGGCTGGACCGACATACCCCAAGCCCATATCCGAAGCCCCATTCGTTGGATGCCGCGGCGTGTTGCGGCCGCAATTACCAGCCATGGGGGCCACACGAACTATTGATATCCGCATGTTCCGCAAGTCGCACGGGCCTGTAAGCTCAATCGTTTCATCTTTGTATCTGTTGTTATGTGCCCAGTAAATCTGGCTTTGCTATCTCGTGTCCTTCTTGGTGTTGCATTTTGGAAGGCCTGCAATGTATATTTGCAAATTTTGAAGATGACAATCCGTTTTTTGGCGTAAATGTGACAAGGATGGTAAGTCAGATAATATCCGAAAACTTGAAAATTTTCATCGTCCTGGAGCGGGACTCGAACCCGCGTCTCCCAGAAAACGCTTAGGTATGCTAACCACTACACCACCCAGAACGACCAAGTTTCAAGTTTCCGATCAATTTGAATTTAACCATCACAGGATTCGCTAGTCGAAGCAACCGGCATTCATGTTTAGCGAATCTGGAGGTTAATAATCCTATCCCGTGATTGCCCGGAGAAGCAGATAAAGCATGAAAGAAATACGGGATTACGCCATATAATACAAATTTTGAAGATGACAATCCGTTTTTTGGCGTAAATGTGACAAGGATGGTAAGTCAGATAATATCCGAAAACTTGAAAATTTTCATCGTCCTGGAGCGGGACTCGAACCCGCGTCTCCCAGAAAACGCCTAGGTATGCTAACCACTACACCACCCAGAACGACCAAGTTCTGGGTGATTCGCTAAACATGAATGCCGGTTGCTTCGACTAGCGAATCCTGTGATGGTTAAATTCAAATTGATCGGAAACTTGAAACTTGGTCGTTCTGGGTGGTGTAGTGGTTAGCATACCTAGGCGTTTTCTGGGAGACGCGGGTTCGAGTCCCGCTCCAGGACGATGAAAAAGTTTCAAGTTTTCGGATATTATCTGACTTACCATCCTTGTCACATTTACGCCAAAAAACGGATTGTCATCTTCAAAATTTGTATTATATGGCGTAATCCCGTATTTCTTTCATGCAATGTATATTTGATTGAAGGTCTGACCACCGTGAGCAACGCAATGGGTTATAATTAGTCGTCCGTCCCTAATTTAGGGTCACTGCTTCCAGGGAAGGGAGAGAACCAAGGCCGTAAGACAAACACAACATTCATGCTTCACCGGGATTCGAACCAGGACACTTCTGAGACGAATATTCATAAGCCAGCGCTTAGACCACTGCGCCACCGGAGTGGATGGAGATTTAATACACGAATTTGTAGGCTAAAATATTAAATCTCATTTCCAACTATTATTTCGCTTTCGTGCTGCATTTCGTTTGTTTTCTCGATGCGTGAGGGATTTTTAGCTTCGTCACCAAAGTCAAGAGGTTGTCGCGTCTTAAATATCTAGGCTTTTTATCTCGTAGCGTAATTTGGTATTGTCAGTTGCAATTTGCACCCTTTCGGCTCCAGGCGCAAAGGTATCGAAAGGTTTGCGGGAGTGACAACCCTCAGCTTTGAGATTTTTGCATTGGAACGCGGCTCTTTTAATCCGTGGGAGAGAATCCGCTGTGCGTGTTAGACGGGGTTGGTTACCATTTCGTTTGGAGCAAGGTGGCGAGGAAAAAGGCAGTCAACTCGGAGATACAGAAGAAGTGAGTCTTGCGGAGAAGCGAGACGGTTTTGTTTCGGGGACAGAAGTTTCTTAGCAGCGGGAACAAGAAGGTTTTTCCCAGTGGCGAGAAGAAGGGGCGTGGGAAGTGGTCGGTAACGGGTATCCATAGGGAGTGGAAATAATTTATAGTGCTCGAATCAAACAAGATAGCGCAATCATTAGGACAAACCTCGCAGAGGTAAAAAAGAAGAATAAATCGCTTTTAAGTATTTCTTGAAATAGTGTAGCCTCCTCCTTACAATATTTATCTTTTCTGTTGCTTCCGTCACATTGGTGTTTGCGTGTCGAACACAAACTACGAACCCTGAGGTGAATGATTCTGTCACTTCTATCATGTGTGAAAACACAAGTTTGTCTGCGACGGGCATCGAAACCATTTCCCTCACTCCGGAATAAGTCTCTCTCCCAACTGAGCTACGTGGACAGAATGCCTCGTTGCAGATTTGTCGTCTTGACACATGTTTTCACCTCTGTAGTGCGTTACACTTGAGTTACGTAGTACTACTGATCATCGTTATTCACCAACAAGAGTGCGAACCTCCTATTTATTATTCTTAATTTACTACGTCAACCTGGAAGAGCCAACCAAGTTAACACAATCCTCTCTCAGCAATACCCAATGCGGAGTTAGCTTGATACTTTTGCAAGAACAATTCACAACAATATCCAGTTTCGTGCTACCAAATAATATAAACGTAACCCATAATCAACATTCAACAAACAACCAAATAAAAAACGCAACACATAGTCGACAAACGACCGAACAACATAAAAGCCACACACCGTCAACATTCGACAAAAAACCAACTAATATAAACGTAACACATAGTCAACATTCGGCAAACAACCAAATACCGGTAACATTAGCACAACATATAGTCAACATTCGACAAACAACAGAACGATAACACAAGCCAGCGTGAAATTGTGAATACCTTCAAATCAAATAAAATCTCTCGTACAAATTAAATCGTCTTTCTGCTAATAATCAAATCATATTTCTGCCCACGTCCTTCAAAACAGCAACTCCAATCATCTGTTTAACATGCCTCATTACACTTTGACCTGTCGACAATTTGTTAAAACACAAATTCGTCCTGAGAGAAAATGTAGCTTTCAGAGTGTAAAACGCTTAACGAGATTAAACCAAAATTTACGTAGAAGACATGAACTAAGGGGGAATGTTAAATTACAGTATGTGTCAGAAGCTCAATTTCTACAACAATCTCCAATTCGTTTTCCGCAATGATGGATACGAATGTTTCTCAGTTTGCGTGTATTATGTGACACACATTGGACAGCTATTGTGACAGCCGTGACCCATACGAGCTGGGCACCGTATTCTTCTCTATGAGATATATCCACAATGAAGTATCCAATACAGCCATACTGATGGTAAATAATACATCCTGTAACTCGCACACGCACTGCTTTGATAAACACAGAAAAAAAGTAGAAATAATGCTGTGAGAATATAACTAGTTAAATATACGCTGAAGTGCGAAAAGTCATGGGGTACGTACGTAGTATCGTGTAGGACCTCCTCTAACCTGGCGAAGTGCAACAACTTGGCGTGGCATCTATCCCAGAAGTGGCCGGAAGACTTCTGGAGAGACGTTGAGCCACGCCTTCTGAATAGCCGCCCACACTTTCCTGGTATTTCTAGGTGCAGGATCTTGAGTACAAATGGGCCTTTCCACAACATCCCATTAGTGCTCAATTGGGTTCATGTCGGGCGAACGTGGTGACCACTCCATCCGTCGGAACAGTCCAGAATGCTCCTCGAACCAATTTTGAACAACTTGGGCCTGATGACATGGGGAATTGTCCGCATGGAAAATCCCATTGTTGTTGGGGAACATGAAGTTTATGAAGAACTGCATATGGTCACCCAGCAGAGCAACAACTTGAGTACTGGTTAATGACGCGTTTAAGACATGTGTGGAACCATTACCAGATCACACAGTGCCTTGTTGACAGCTTGGGTCCATGGCCTCATTGTGTCTGCGCCACACTTGAACCCTACCACCAGCTCGTAACAACTGGAAGCGTGACTCATCGTAACACGCCACATGTTGCCAGTCTTCAAAGGTCCAATTACGGTGTTCACAAGCCCAGGTGAGGCGCTGTGTCCGATGTCGTGGTGTTAACAAAGGCCCTCTGGTGGGACTTCTGTTCACATACCCCATGGACGCTAAGCTATATGCAGCATTGATCTGATGAATATGTCTCTGGTACCTCCTGCATTGAATATGGATGTCATTTCAGCCAGTGTATCTTCTCTGTTAGCATGGACAATCCTGGTCAGACGCCACTGGTCACGGCCATTCAGCAACCGAGGGTGACCACTGCGCTGTCCACAGTGGGTGGTAGCGCCGTCCATGAGGTATTCTCAGTAAACACGTAACACGGTGGATCGAGGAATGTTGAATATTCGCACAACTTCGGAAACTGAATATCCCATCCGTCTGGCTCCCACTACCATGTCTCGTTCAAACTCCGATAATTCACGTCGGCTTGCCATAATCCTACTGGCGGTTGTTCAACCTGACTCACGATATTGCACCTTGCAACTGATAAAAGTCGTGGCGTACGACCAGTTAAAAATTTACATACTGCTATCCTATGATTTTCACTTCGGTGCAGAATAGAAATATTTACGTCGTAATCACAAAATTCCATACTGTGTACTTTGCGCACTCTCTGTGGCCTTGACTGGATGCAAAAGTGACATAGCTATTTTTTAGGGAAAAAAATAACTATGTCACTTTAATATGAACTAAGTAAATTTTATCTCAATATCAATAATCCTTGTATGTTTAATATATTAGGCATCAGCGAAATCTTCCAAAAATGGAGGATTTACAAAAATGTTGCTTAATTTTGTTTCGAGCACCTTTGTCCTTAATGACAGTCCTTAACATCTCTTATTTCAATTAAGAGAGTTTAGACACTCACTAAGTACTCCTGTTTATCTAGATAGATTAGAAGAACTGGAATAGTTTAGGATAGTTATAGAGCAGAGTATGTCAGATGCCGACTTCATTACAGAACTAATGTTTACATATTATGTAAATGCCCACATAGAGGCACGAAAAGTAAACGTAACTGCGACGTACTTCTGTTCATGCATGGAAGAAGATATATAGTAGAGTGATCTTTACTCTAGGCCTTTAGAATACTAATCGTATGTTTGGTATTCAATGTGCGAGAACGTTAGTTGGCAAACGCGTGCTGACTTCGTATTGTATGTTTGTGAAAATTACACCATAACTTCTTCGGGATCAGTGGAACTCAGCTCTTCCTATAGACTATTCGCTTAATGCTTTAGAGCAAATCGATCACTGAATGTCAAGTAGATTCTAGGAATGGAATCCTAGCCTGAGAGCAAGTGAGTTCTTTTTTTAATTTTGTTCTCCCTACGTTCTCATTACGTCCAGTAGTCCTTTTTATCTGAATTATGTTTTATTCCACATTTTTGTCCAAGAATGTAGCTAAAGCAAAACACATTCCATCTAATCTCTATTCTTGGGCTTAAGGTGTTTCTAATATATCTGATGTGCATCTTTAATTTATATTTGCTTTTAGAGTCTGTGCTCCTATGTAAACCATGTTACTTCTCCGTTAGATTTTACTTCTGAACGGCATGTTTCTTTCCTAAAGATCATCATACGTTTGAGCAAAAACTCACAGTGAGTTAAACATGAATAATAATCCATGTCGACTATGGGGATGCAAGGTGGTATTATTACGAAAGATGCTTTACTGAGTCTATTTTAAAGCACGCTATCTTAATTATTTGTACACTGAAGTAGTTTTATACACGAGACTGATTTAGGAATAAGGCAACAAAGCCTTGGGTTCATGTTGGTGAAGAATTACACACACACATATCTACAGACTTCGGAAAACACAAACAAGGAGAATTACTCACGGATAATTTCGTATACTGTGAAGTACTGGGAACCTTGTACATTTCCACTGTTCAAGGAGGAATTATGATAACAGCGAAGTACTGAAAGTCGTTCAAAACGGAATTCTGAAAACACTGAAGTCATTTGAGCTGTTCAAACAGAAATTGTGATTGCAACGAAGTGAGTTATTCAAAGAGGAATATGATGACAACGATGCCACGTAAGTTCTTTAAAGAGGATTGTGATAACAAAGCAGTGTGAATTATTCGAAGAGGAATTATGATAACAACGAAGTGGTGTGAGTTGTGTAAAGAGATATTTTGATAACAACGAAGCATATGAGTTGTTCAAATTTTGATAACAACGAAGCATATGAGTTGTTCAAAGAGGATGTAGCCGACCCGGTAGCTCATTGGTCTAAGATCTGGTTTATGACCCTTCACGGGAGAAGGGTCATAGCAACCGGAAACATAACTAAGATCTATAACTAAGATCTGGTTTATGACCCTTCACGGGAGAAGGGTCATAACAACCGGAACATCCATGCCTCACCGAGACTGAGGCATGGATGTTGCGGTTGTCTTCTGGCACTGGCTGTCTCCATTCATTGGAGCCAGTAGCCCTAAATTAGGGACGGGCGAATGCTTATATCCCATTGAGTTAATCACGGTGATCGTTAAACTTTCCATAAAAAAAATCATGATAATAACGAGGTACTTTGAGTTGTTCAAAAAAGAAACTGTGGTAACAACGAAGTCATGTGAGCTATTCAAACACGAATTGTAATGACAATGAAGTCAAGTGAGTTGCTCAAAGAGGAATGTAATAACAACGAAGTATGTTAGTTCTTCTATGAGGTATGGTAATAACAACAAAGCGTGCAAGTTGTTCAAAATAGACTGTGATAACAACGAGGTTCTGTGATTTGCCCATACAGGAATCGTGATAAAAACGAAGTCATGTGCGTTGTTAAAAGAGAAATTGTTATAAAAGTGGAGCCATGTGAATTTTTGAAGGAAAAATTGTGATAAGAACGGAGCCCCGTGGCCGCCCCGGTGGCGCAATGGTCTAAGCGACGACTTTCGATCATTCGTCCGAGATGGTTCCGGGTTTGAATCCCGGTGAGGCATGGATGTTGTGTTTGTCGTACGGTACTGGCTGTCCATCTTTCCCGTAGTCAGTGGCCCTAAATTAGGGACGAACGACTACTTATAGCCCATTGAGTTTCTCACTGTTAAATCCTTAATCAAAGAAAGGAACCCTGTGGGTTCTTCAAAGAGATAGTGTGATAAAAACGATACATATGACTTGTTCAAAGTGGAATGCGGTGACAGCGAAGCGTGTGGGTAGAGACATTGTATAACAACGAAGCTGTATTAGTTCTTTAAAGAGGAATTGAGGCAGCAAATATAATTTCACAAACAGGAAGCAAAGAAACCTGTCGTTATAAGTTCTGTATCTTGCCATGTATATTTAACGGACGCCGCAGTTAAATATCCTGTGGGAAACAACAACGCAAATAGTCGCATGTAAGATGCCACGCAGTTCGGAGCTCTCTGATTTCGAGAAAGGTGTAATCGTCGAGTATCACAGAAATGGCCGATCCATACGTGACATATTCAGCGAGTTGAAGTACCCTAAATCGAAAGTGGCCTACGTGATTGGAAAGTGGAAGATGAGAGGTGACTGTCGGAATGTGCCCCGACCCGGCAGACCCCCAAAACTGTGAGTTAGAGACCGACGGGATCTGGCCAGAGAAATTCGGAAGAACCGCAACAAATCGATGGGCCACACCCGCGAGGAGTTTCAACAGGCATCCGGGAGTGTTCTTTTGATGAATACCATCCGTAAGGAAGCCCATCTGCTCGGTTATCATGGACGTGCTGCCGCCCACAAGCCTTTGATCACCACGTCCAATAGCGCTGCTCGGCTAACGTGGTGCAAAGAACGTCGACAGTGGACCGTTGAACAGTGGAAACAGGTTCTGTGGAGCGACGAATCAAGGTTGACCCTCTACCGTTCGGATGGCAGTGTCTGGGTTTGGCGTCTGCCTGGAGAACACCTCCTGCCGGAAAGTATTGTGCCAACTGTGAAGTTCGACGACGGTGGAATTATGCTATGGGGGTGTTTCTCCTGGTTTGGCACGGGACCCTTGGTCGCAATTCCTGGTAGACTCAACGCCGAGACCTTCTGCACCATTTTGGATGACCATGCGCTTCCTACGTTGTGGTAGTTTTAAGGGGTGGACCCATGTTACTTTCAGGATGAGAATGCCACCTTTCATGTTGCGATGTCCACCATGGCTTGGTGTGGCAACAATCGGGTTAATCGAATGGACTGGCCTGCGCAGAGCCCGGACCTTAATCCTATCGAGCACCTCTGGGACGAGTTGGAGCGTCGACTTAAGGGGTGCCCCCACCGTCCGAAATCGGTGAAAGAACTGACCAGTCTTCTCCAAGCCGAGCGGAAGAAAATACCGCTAGCCGTCGTACAACGCCTGGTTGAGAGTATGCCCCGGAGGATCGCAGCTGTAATCGCCGCTCGTGGTGGCTCCACCAACTATTGAAGGTGAATAAACTTCGTTTTCCTTAGCTATCACAGGTGTCCAATGACTTGTTGGTAGATAGTGTATATAGATCCCTGAGACCTTTAGTGGGCATATAAGTGTTGTGTTTAAAAATTTAGTATTATTTATGAACTCGAAGATAACACGTCTTAAAATCATTCAAAACATTATACATATTGATATTGAGCACGCTGTTGAAGTTTCTGGAAATAATAGGACTGATATTTTTAGTAATTCTGCAACTTTGTTTGATGTCTGTCGTGAAAAAGCTACTGTTAGAATTTTTGTCATTGTAAACATTGAATTAATTTGAACTTCCAGGAACCGAAAATGGTACTTCTCAGATATCCTTGCAGGTCAAAAAATAATTTAAACTTTATGTTAGTTCAATTTTATTTTGCCAGAAAAGCTAAAAAACGTGTTCCGTGAATATTACTAATATGTTGTTGTACTTACGGAATGGATAAAGACTCACGAAGAACAAGTAGTTGATTTTTCCTTACTTTGCAAAATCGCGGTATAATAGAAACATGAAAAGTAGTAAAAGAGATTGGCGAAGAAAAAAAAACACGAAACTGAAAACATTTCATTTATTGGAGAATGTAACTGAGAAACACGGAACTTTAATCGTAGGAATTCAGAACGCGAAAATTTGGTGGGACATCCGCACATGGCAACACCCGTTTTCACCTGTGAAAAATGACGCTATCTTCCACGGGTATAAACGGATGGTGCGCTGTCAGCGGAAGTCCAAACCATTTCCGTTTTGTTTTTTGCTTTTTTTTTTTTGTTTTTTTTTTGTGTGACTGGAACGTGAAAAAAGCTGAAATGGATTGGATACAGCCTCAAACTAGAGAACGTTAACGAAAATTTCTGTCTGTTGCGAAGTTTTACGAATAGTTTTGTATATTCCGCTATCTACAGTCCTTTACATCAAAATCGTTGCTGAAAAACAAAGTAAAGACCATATAATACTTAAACCTCTATTATGGAAGACTGTATGTAGGAATACAGACCATGATATGTTTCTAAAATTCGGGTAATACAATCATTTTCTTTTCCTTTTTTTTTCTTCTTTTCTTTTTTACGTTTTCTTTTGTAATTTACTTTGCTAGAATGCCATTTTTCAAACATACGAAGTTTCAGATATAATTTCCTTCAGAAATTCGGTTGAATAAAAATAACGAGAATTTTTCCGTGATTCACTCATTAACGTGGAAAGAGAGATTATTTCTGTTTGGTGTTCCTGATAAACGTCGAGTGTTTGAATTAATTACCCAATCGCCTCTTAGTTATTTGTTCAGTTGCTGCTTTCCATCTATGGTGAATTCCCAGCACTATACGGGGCTCCATGAAGAAACCTGCCATGAAGTTTGTATGTGAGTCTAGAGAATTCGCGGCCGCTGTGGTGTAGTGGTAGCATGTCCAGCGCGTGACTGGAAGACCCTGGGATCGATTCCCTGTGGCGGCCGATGATAATTTTTCCGTGACTTACTTATTAACGTAGAAAGAGCAATGATTTATATTTGTTGTTCCTGATCCACGTCAAGTGTTTGAATTAAAAATAACGCTTTTGATGAGAAAGTCAAAAAAGACGCGTTAAAAGATGTTGAAATGAAAGAGATTTTAAAAACCATGACATCACTGAAAGTTTTGAAAACTGACAATAAAGTCATATCAGTTGCAAATCCTTATACACAAATTAGTAGAGCTTCTGGTTATATGTTGAAATACATACAGTTGGTTCAAAAAATAATGGAAATACATGTGAGAAGAGTTACAGGCAAGCTTTAAACTTAAATCGGCCCATGTATCTTAACTAAATCTTGCCCTAAATTTACTGCTCTGCTCAAACAGAAATATTCCAGTAGAGACCAAGTCCATAAAGCTATGCCAAAACAATTTCATTCCCCCTGTCATTTCAGCAGTACCAACCATAGTCCCGTCTCTTCAAGAGTTCGTTTCTAGTCATGTATTCTGTGCTGCATGGCACAAAGCATAATGGAGATGGGCCAGAGCCGCTGAAAAGGTTACCATGCCACTGGCCAGAAACAAGTGACACAAATATCTTCTCTCTCATTTCTTTTTTTAATCGACATTATTGTAGCTCTTTTTTCTGGTAATCACGCAGAAAAGACCACTTTGAAATGACAAAGCTAAGGAGAACGCAACGCTTTCTGATGGGCAGATTCAGTCATTCGTTCTAGCCACCTTGGGATTACTTCTTAGACAGCGAATATATCCATTCAAGATGATTTGATCAGTTAATTCGTTTCAGTCGATTAAAAGCGCAATAGGGTGTGAAGCCCACTCTTCGCTTTTCCATCAGATTGTATTCGAAGCGGAATAGATTCAAATAAATATTGAGCAGTCATCTGGAGAATATTGGAGCATCTCTTATGTGGGAAAATCTCAATATCCTTTAGTGAAGATGGTAGACGAAATCTTTATCTCACTCTTCTCTCTAATTCTACATACAGGGGCTCAATAACGTTCAAGTATGATTATTGTGTAGGCAATGGGAGATGTTTATTTTTTAGTTTTGTGCTCCTCAAACTAAAATTGGACACACCTGGCTGTGTAAGTATTGGATTATTATCATCTCGAAGGATAATATAATTTGCGATAAAAAGTGATGGTGGGATTTAAACAATATCAAGTGATTCCTGCCCAAACCATTCACGATATTTTACAGTTGGCACAAGACAGTTGGGATTTTACGCATCCTTCGACATTTTTCGGAAGTACACTCTACCAAAAGTTTGAAAAATGCTAATTATTTGTCGTAATAAATCACGTTTCCCATCATCCAACATCCAAGTTGTGCATTATTTATATCTGCGATGCATATCTTTAATTTAATCTTCATTTGGAGTTAATGTGCTCTTACGTGAATTTCGTTTCCTTTCGTTAAATATTTTCTGACTTAACACCACAGAGTTCCGCTCGTCGAATTTTAAGTTGGCAACTTCTGACGGCAGGTTAAAAGGACAAGCTACATAGTAAGACTGCTGATATAAGAGCATAATGTGCAACCTTACACGAGTGATTGAGGCAATTCACGAATAATTCAGGTGCATTTTCAGCGGGCGCTGGAGTTAGCAGTTTCCTATGAGACATATTCTGTGAGCATTTGGTAAACGAGCTATACTGATGTAGAGATTGAGCATTTATATATATTGTGATTGAAGATTGATCCTACCCGTCATGTTGCATCAGGAACAACTCGTGGATGAGTATTTACTGACGCGCTGACTGATACAAATAAATAAAGTGGAAACTTGTAAGTAGATTTTGTCTACTAAAACTTGGTCCTAGTGTTATTGCAGTTAAAATTTATGTGTTTAAGTTAAGTCTTTCAGCTGCAACTAACGATTGGGGAATCTCTGGGTATCCAAGGGCAGTTAAGTCACTAATTCTACAAACTAAGTTAAAATTGAAGTAAAGTGAAAGTTAACTTTAAATATACAAATCAAGAATCAGCGTAAATTATAACATTCCACGCCACTGTATACTTCTTTTTAGCACGTCTTTTGCAAAAAAAGATCGTGTTTTTTTCACCGGGTTTTCCGTCCTTCTGTCCGTCCGCCTGTGGACACCACCATATCTCTGCAACTATTAGTCCGATTTGAAAAATTCTTTTTGCATTGGGAAGACTGAAACGCGCGAATGGTGATCCTTCATTTACGTTATTTAACGACGCGCAATTTCGTCGTTAGATGGCGTAAGTACAGATGATATCGAATTAAAAATACATTTTATTACACATATTTGCTTCTAAACATCTGATTAAAATTTTTCTCTACCTTTCGATTCCAATTATGGCGAAGACTATTTTAGATGTAGTCACTTTTTCAACTAACGCATATATTTTCCGTTAGAGGGCGTAAAATCAAGTTCCGTTTTCACCGATATCTCTGCTGAAGATTTTTTACGCGGCGAAAACAGCTCCTGATGGGAAATATTTTGCATATAATTTCTAATTTTTGGAAAACAACGGTTTTTCCTGCAGGGGGCGTGTCTTAATTTCCGCTTCTGATGTATTTGCAGCAAAATCTGAGCTTCTGAATTCTCGATTGGAAAATATTCCTTTGTGGACCGATATTACTCACGCCGGTAAAAAATTTTGGATTGTTTTCTTCTTAAAATAATGCATGGCTTCTCCGCCATGGGGCGTAGATGTATATCTTATTTTTTGTTCAATATCTCTATTTCTGAGAGTTCGATTTGAAAAAATCCTTCTTTGTGGGATAGCGCTTCCTGTGCAAAATGTTTTTCACACAATTTCAAATTTTTCAAGTAATTCGTAGACTTTCCGCTGGGGGGCGTTAAGGAAAATTGCGCTTTTCTTGATATCTCTGATTCTAAAACTTCCATTTGAAACATTCTTCCTGTATCGCATGCAGCTCGTGATGCGAAATGTTTTGCATATATTTTTTTTATATTTGGTAAAGAATGGTTTGGCTACCTGGGAGCGTAAGCGTTAATTTCTGCTTCTGATGATTTCTGCTATAATCTGAGCTCCAAAAAACTCGAGAGAAAAATACTTTCGTGGACCAATACCGCTCGCATCGAAAAACCTTTTGAAAATACTTTCTTCTTAAAATAATTCAGGGTTTTACCGCCAGGGGCGAAGATACATATCTTATATTTGTAGATATCTTTGCTTCTAAGGGTCCGATTTGAAAAACACTTTCTTCGTTGGAGGGCGTGCCCGCTGCAAAATGTTTCTGATATAATTTCAAATATTTCTTAATGCACAAGTCTGCCACCAGAGAGCATAAGTTAACGTTTTCATTTACAGCAATATCTGCGGGGTTTAAAAACCTGATTGAAAAATTTCTTATTTCGGTCAGATACTACTGTTTCCCATACCGGTTCCATTGACTTTGAATAGCTTGGATACATTTAATTCGCGTCATAACGAATCCAAAAGACGCGTTCATTACAAACGAAAATTCGGTGTCATCTTTCTTGTTTACATCAGCGATAGTAACAAGTGTCTCAGCAACAAAGATTCTGTCATAAATTTCAGCTCTATCATGCTCAGGGCAAATGTTTTTCCCTAGAAGCCGGGTTATTGAGACTCACATTAACTTCTGCAGTTAATTTTGCAGTATTTCGATGTGTTTTTACTATAATAAGTTTCATTATCCTGCGGTCCCTTTCAGTTAGCTTCGATTTATCTCGGCAGTTCATCAATCGGATGTTATGTTTTCAGACTGGAAGAATGCAGTCATAACTTCAGATTGCGTTGGTAATGATAGATGAGGCGCACCATTGGGGTGACGCAAGTCAAAACGGCAAGTTGCAGCGATATGCCTTGCCACCCTAATTTAATCTGTAGAATAGTTGCTCCGGAGTAGAAAGATATTTCCATATTCGAATTCACCACCCGCAGAAATGGTCACGTTCGTTATATACATTCATCCATTCATCAGATCTGCAGTTTCAATCACCTGTGCCGGCTAAACCGGCTTCAACAATTGGTCCTTTTTGAAATTCAGACAGGATGGTCGTTTGGCCACATGTATTAATACAAATTTTCATCACCTCTAAAAAATGGTACTACTTATAAGCTCGGTCCTTGACAGTACTACCAGAAATAAACAAGAAAACAATCATCGCTGAATGTTCATGAATAAGTAAATGAGGCTATTACCCAAAGTAGTAATTTCACATCAGGTGTTTTTACCATTTTGTCCATTCACTTTTTTTTTATTGGAGGTGTAACGACCACCGTGAGCAACTCAATGGGCTATAAGCAGTCTCCCGTCCCTAATTTAGGGTCACTGGTTCCAGGGAAGGGAGAGAGCCAGTGCCGTAAGACAAACACAACATCCATGCCTGACTGGGATTCGAACCCGGACCCCTTACGGACGAATGATCAGAGGCCAGCTCCTTAGACCACTGCGCCACCGGGGCGGCCCATTCACTTTTGACACGCAAAAATATATGTACGTACAACTGTCTTTCAAATGCCTTCTAAGTTTCGTTTATCAGTATTCTGTATTCGTCTTCGAGATTCTGCAATTTAACGAAACTCGCACCAATTTCTTCCGTCCCTGAAATCTAATACCATGTTCTGTGGTTATGTGGCAGAAAGTTTACCATACAACCGTTTCAAGCAGCGACGTAACCAGGATTTGTTTTGGGGGAGGGTTTGGCACCATATTGCACACGGAGAAAGCCTGGCATCATGTCTCACACGGAAAGGGTCTGGGGTCCCTTCGGACAAGGGCAATAACTGCCATCGTGCCTCGCACGGGGAGGATCTGAGATTCTATCTCACACGCAGAGGGTCTGGCCAGGGAGGGTGTGAGATTCTATCTCACACTATGAGGGTTTGGCATCTTGTCTCACACGGGAAGGGTCTACCATCCTATCTCGCATCGGGAGAGTCTGAAATCCAAACAATTGAAATTTTATCTGGGTTTTTTCTATATGCCACATCATGTATGCGTTTTATGTTTTCACCCAAAAATTGATTTAACGAGCTCCTGGGTTTAACGAGGGTTTCCATCCGTCTCAAGCTCTTCGCTATAAGTAGGTTATGCTGTACAGTATATATGCACTATTAGACTTGCACACTACCTACGCGCTATTCCGTACTCCACCCGGGCCAGGGCAGCCGGAACTCCTCCTCCTCCTTCTTTCTATGTTTACGGGCCCAGCTACCGGATTAAGAACTTGATTCGAACGTCACGGTATGCGACGGGTATGTCGATGGGTAGCTAAAGAGATTATTAAAATATTCATTATTTGCTTCAGGTTTATTAAGTTTCTTTAGACTAATGATTGTGAGAAGGTTGATGAATTGAAAGTGCTAAACTGAAAATGTTCAAAATGTAATCAAACTGAATTCGAACTGGAACTAAAACGCGCGTTTCGGTATTTTTAAATATATTTTTAAATAACTAATCGAAGTTGAAAAATGAAGGCTTAAATAACAAGTCGGGGGGAGGATGCTATGTTCACATGTTTTCAGCAGCTACTTAATGAATCTGGTCTTTCTGTGTGCTTCACAAACAATGGGATTATCTCCAAATTTTTGCAAAGATATTTGGTAATCATCATCGCAGGGGAACTAAACCTTAGCCCTAGTCTAACTACCCTAAACTCCACACAAATAGATATATTTCAATCCTCATTTATATATATATATATATTCAAACTTCGTTTCATGTGTGGGAAAATATTATCAAGCATGCATGTTCTAACACATGTTGGTAACCATGGGGGCGAAATCAGTACAAAGTAAGTTTAGTTTTTATTTATTTATATTTCTGTGTGTGAACTGTGCTGAGACTTACACATTCTCAATATTAATTTAGTCTAGTTGGCAGCAACAAGACATTTTTATTTATATCTGTAGGTCCTGAAACATCATGCAGATAAACAGTAAGAAAATATTATAATCTCTAATTCCTAATTCCTCCAATTTCAAAACAGAGTAGGGAAAGAGGGGAGGCTAAGTTGTTAAAACCACCCATAAATATGAACTGCAGTAGCATTATTAGCATTTACTTTGTGACTTTCTTTTTCAAATACGTTCTCAGTATTAATTTAGTATATACACTGACGGAAAAGAAATCCCAACACCAAGAAAGGGTTATGTTAGATAAACGAAAGTTGGCAGCCGGTGAGATAACATCTGTAAGATGATGTCTATGCAAATTTTGCGTTCGGCGCATACGTGTGGCGCTAGTAGCGCCCCTCGGAACATGCAAAGCAGGTTTGCTGTAAATACGCGCTGTAACGTTCGTTAGCGTTAGTTATCGTTGAGATTCGACGTAGGGTGTTGATGTTAGTCAAGAATACCTTTAAGAAGACGAAGAAGCTATTATCAACAGCTCACGGAGTTAGAACGAGGTCGTGTAATAGGGCTACGAGAAGGTGGATTTTTTTTCCGCAATATTGCAGAACGACTTGGCAGGAATGTAACCACTGTGCATGATTGTTGGCAGCGGTGGTCAAGGGAAGGTACTGCCTCAAGAAGACCGGGTTCCGGCCGGCCACGTGGCACTACTGAGAGGGAAGACCGCCGTGTCTGGCGTATGGCCGTGGCGCATCGTACCGCGTATGCGGCAGCAATTCGAGCTGCAGTTGCCACCAGAGTGACACAACGAACTGTTACAAATCGATTACTTGAAGGACAGCTCCGAGCCAGACGCCCTGTTGCGTGCATTCCACTTACTCCAAACCACTGCCGTTTGCGACGTCAGTGATGTCAAGTTAGAGCTCATTGGAGGACGGAGAGGAGATGTGTTGTGTTTTCTGATGAAAGCCAGTTCTGCCTGGGTGGCAGTGATGGCCGTGTGTTGGTTAGAAGGAGGCCAGGTGAGCGCCTGCAACCAACCTGTCTGCGGCCGAGACACACTGGACCAACACCTGGAGTTATGGTCTGGGGAGCAATTTCCTATGACAGCAGGAGCACTCTTGGGGTTATCCCACGCACCCTGATGGCACAGTTGTACGTCGGTCTGGTGATTCAACCTGTTGTGCTGCCATTCATGAACAGCATTCCAGGGGCTGTTTTCCAACAGGATAACGCTCGCCCGCATACCGCTGTTGTAGCCCAACATGCTGTACAGAGTGTCGACATGTTCCCGTGGCCTGCTATATCACCAGATCTTTCACCAATCGAGCACGTATGGGACATCATTGGACGACAACTCCAGCGTCACCCCCAACCAGCATTAACCGTCCCTGTATTGACCGACCAAGTGCAACAGGCATGGAACTCCATCCCACAGACTGACATCCAGCACCTGTACGACACAATGCATGAACGTTTGCGTGCTTGCATTCAACATTCTGGCGGTTACACCGGTTATTAATGTACCAGCATTTCACATTTAAAATGGCTTTTCTCGCTCTTACAGTAAGCTGTGATCTTGAAACCTTGATCGATTAAATATGTTACCTATACAAATGTATTGCCGCCATTTCATTCCTCTACAACTATTTTTTCGTGGTGTTGGGAATTTTTTTTCCGTCAGTGTAGTTGGCCTCTCCCAATTTTTTTATTTATTTTTGTATGTATTGCAACATTAACCTGGTGCATTATTATTATTTTTTTTTTCGTGAATTATCTTTTCAAACTGAGTATATTAATGAGTATATTAATTTTGGAACAATCCCTACTTCAAATTTTTTTTTTTTTTGATGAAAATAATATTATTTGATCAGAAAAAAGTTAGTGTCTAAAAACGCAATTTTGGAGGCTATTTTATTAATTTTTCGCTGGTTTTTCTTTTACAGATGCAAATTGCAATGTAACAGTAAGTCAACGTACTAACAGATTGCATTTCAGTAATTTCTGCGTCTGTTTAAAACTGCATTAACCGAGCTTTTTTGTATAACCGTTTATACTCGTACAGAACAGAAATAGCTAGAAAGCGTAATTCCAGAGAAATTTAAAACCTATGCAATTTTAGAATACATTATCAACGTTTATTCACAATGAAATGTTTTATTAACATCGACTACAGTTTCGCAGAGCGTTTGTCTCGGCATCATCAGGACGAATGGAACGTAAACATTCAAATCTTTGTGACATTATCAGAGTTCTGTCGGTCACGGTTTTTGATTAGTTGTTTCCTCGCGATTGAAAGAAATGGCGTAGACGTCATGTCGCTCACAAATCGGGAAGAATTCCAGTATATGTGGAAAGCTCCTAATACATTAAGCTTGTTGGTCGAATCAGGTTTATCACTGAGCTTAGCGCTTCCAAATAAAAATGTATGGCTATTTTCGTGACAATATTGGGCTATTGATGACTTTTTATCAGTTCATAGTTCCGTACGTAAGTCTTGTGTTCCTTCACACCGAAACTTAAAGCCCTGCGGGTTTGTCCTGTATATGAAGGTCCACATTCAAAAGGTATCTGATAAATTCCACAGGAATTTATGTCTTGCACGTAGTCTTAAAAATTCATCTTGTTTATATGTTTGAAAATAACTTTGAAATTAAATATTTTGAGAATTCTTGAAATTCGGAAGCAAATCTGAGGAGCAAATGGGATAACTGCCCAATTTGTTCGCACTGGGAGGTCTACTGGCGTGAGAGAGCAGTCAGGCTTTGGTCTCCTAAATTTTTAGACTGCGTTGTCTATCACCGAAGGGCTATATCCTCTGTGCACTGCAATTCATTTAAAAAAACAAAGCTATTTCTGTAAAGAATCCTCAGTTGAGCATATATGTACTGCTCGATATACGTATGTGTAGAAAGCAGAACATTTTTGTTTTCATGGGTGATTTGATTTTGCAAGTGATGGTAAGGAAACAGCAAATGGTTATCGATAATCCGTTGCACTAAAGGATCCTTCAGAGCGTGACACGAGGGCATTCAGCAATGGTAAGCAGCAATTGTTTTCAGTCTCACATGTGAACTGTATATGAGGATCAATTGAACTGATAAGTTCAACTAATTTTGTTAGTTCGGAATTCCTGCCTTTCCAGAGGGCAAGAGTATCATCTACATATCGAATCCACAGGTCGAATGTAACGAGCTAAAAGAGCGTGTCCTCAAAGTGACGCATGTAGACCGCATAAAACAGGCTACAGTGGACTACCGATTGCAAGGCCTTCCGTCTGTTGAAAAAATATTCCATGAAATAGGAAACTGCTTTGTTTGATACAAATTTCTACTTATCTCAAAATTTCTTCAACTTCTGGTTGGTTGAAATGATATTCAATGAGACTTGCTTCTAATGATTCGAGGGTTCGATTCACTGGAATACTTGTGAACATGAATTCCACATCGAAGGATAACATGAACTAATGGCGCAATTTTCTTTCTTTCTTTTTTTCAATTCCATTAGACCTGGTGTCAAAATATAATTTGCAGAAAACTCAAATATGGACTTTATTAAGCTGTTTCTTCGAGCATTAGGTACGACTGAATGCCCAGAAGCATATAGTGCTGAAACCTTCTCAATGCACATCTCCGTCGCTTTGCGTGACGTCACAAAAACGATGGCTAATCCCGTAAAGAGAGGAGGTGTGAGTTTGGAGTCCCGGCCTGGCCAATATGGGATGAACAGACAGAAGATTGGGCTTCACAATACTCGGCTACCGGTGCAGTTTGGTAGCAATCCTCCTAACAGAATAGCCTGAATTGGTGAAGTGTTTTTAAACCAAGCTGTCGCAATCATTTTGCAGCCGAGTTTTCTGTTAGGAGAAATTCGTACGGTCTGACATGCATGAAAGGAAAGCTACAATAATTTTAGTTTGTATATGGAATGTGGTACTGTTCTTACCTTCGAAAAATCCGGTGCTAGCATACAATTAAAGAGTAACTCAAAAATTTTCAGAACAACACATCGCCCGTTGAACTGATTGGGAATCAGAAAAAAGGGGAATCCAGTTTACATAAATGAAACACAGAACGATTTTTCGCATTATCTTCTGCTTCTGTAGTGTCTCACTTTTTAAAAATAAATTTAATAACGTCGAGGATAAAGAAAAATGTGAGAAGTGCTGGAGAAAACTTGATATAACTCAAAGAAAACAGAAATAATAAAATAGGCACCCTGTACCTTCTCTTTAATTTTCTAACTCGAAGAGAGTGACTCAGCATATGTAATCTCAGTTTCGCCCAAATAGAAAAGAACCTGCTTCCGCTATTGAAGATATTTAATTAAAATTTCCTTCACGAATCGCATTAATAAAAAATATAGCTACAGGCATATGATGTTCACTTAAGCAGCTGTCTGTGTATTCGCAGTATGGAGCATATATTACTTTTTACTTGAAGTCTGAATCCAAGCATTTTCATTCGGTTTGGTCAAGCGTAAAAAGGTATAAGCGATCTCAAAAGATTTCTCTTTTATATATTGGCGCATCAAAGTACATCGCATTCCAAGTCGATGCTCTGACGTTATTTGTTTAATTCACGACAAAAAAAAATGAGGAAACCTGAATGTTCAAGAACATATCCTTGGTCATAATAATAAGTACTTGAAGTGCAGTATTTGGAAGTCTATTCAACGCCACTGCATGATCTGTATGTTCGTTAAATTAAAAACAAAATGTTTGCTACTGAACATGCATCTGCGTGGAAGATTTCTTGCATTTCGCCAATGGTAGATAGATATCCATAAAACAAATTTAAGTCCTAATTACTGTGAGACGAATCTTCACAAAAATAGTGAGTTTTGGTATCTTCCGTGCAGGGTGCATACGTATACAGGGGGTTCGTAATTAAAGTACACTTGTTCGAAGACATGTGCAAAGACATCCAGCGGACTAAATCCAACCAAACATGGCAGGGAAATTATTCGGAACGTGCCTAAGTGGTTTCTGCGGAAAAAAAATTGTTAAAAAACTCCCCACCAGTAGATATTCACATGGCAAGGGGCGAAAAAGCATAATATTTACATATTCCGCAGGCGATTGATAGGTACAAAGAAGAACACACTATTCTTGCTTAAAGCTTGATGGCTCTTAGATTACCGCAAAGTGCTTTCTTTGCGAAACTTTACTTTCAAAACAAAATAAACGCTGCCGCTGTGATTCAGAAATATGAACGCTTTAAACGACTGATAACGTAAAATATTTTACGTTATCTAAGATTTGTTGGTAAGCTAACTTCCAAATGTCCTACTGGGGAAACATTGTATTAAATGTAAAAATGATGCACTAGTTGCACCGGATAGATCACTTTTAATCAAGGCTTTTAAGGCCAGACGAAACATATGTAGAAATCCAAATCACTTATGTCAACTTTTTATTGGTCCAGGAAGTTTATACGAAATCCAAAACATATCCCAGCGAGGCAAACCACACACACATCTACTGTTTAGTCATTTTGTATTTCTCGTGCAATTAATAATCTCAGCTATGCTTTAACATCTCCACCCACAAATAACTTTGTCGCCAAATATACATGCATCTATTCTCGTTCTTATCAACATGCATACGTCACTTACGTACTGACCTCAGGAGTGTTGCTAAACTTCAGTCCTGTGAGAGAGAAGATATCTCGTTAAGTTTGGAAAGTGTAAAAGAGAACGAACTCAAATTTACATAGGGAAAAGAAATAAAAAAGGAATTTAAAATAGAATATACTTCACAACAGCAAAGAGGTCCAATGACATCATCATCCCTCACAAGAGCTGTCGCCCTTTTCGATGAATCTGGGTCTGTAGGAGACTGACACCGAGCTGTGCACAACAGTCTAAAGATATTGTCACTGCCTTCGTTGAGCAATTACACAGGCCTGGAACCAAAAAAGTGTTTAGAAACCAATAGCTGATTCTGATAGATTTTTGAATGCTGATTTCAGGAAAAATAGTCAAAAAATTCCATCACGTACCATTTTTTCACAAATTGAAAATTTTGATTTTCGTAGCCACCAATCCATTGTGTTATAATCTACTAAGGAAGGGGATGAGCATTTCGTGTCATAAGTCGTCATTACAGGCGAAAACTGGAGATTTTTAGGGAAGTCCCTAGTGCGAAAAATAAAACAATTTTCAAGTAATAATATGTCCAAAAGAAGTTTTGTTTGGACAGATTTTACTTCAAAATGGCTCTTATTCGTCGATAGCCTAC
Source organism: Macrothele yani (assembly GCA_039090855.1). NCBI lineage: Eukaryota > Metazoa > Arthropoda > Arachnida > Araneae > Macrothelidae > Macrothele > Macrothele yani. Next base: position 101,382,297 of record CM077011.1, read on the forward strand.
GTTAAAAATCACCATGATTCTCCAGTCGTTATCATGAGGAGAATTCCAGGAACATCAAGTGTGACCGGAAATTAGTTAGTTGATGACTCACTCCCTTTCGTTCCTCTCCCTATTCCGCGCTTCCCGCTCTCTGCTCAGTTGTACTTTGATCTTTGAGTGAAACGGTTGTGTGCTGAGCATTGCAATTTTTCTCAAGGTGTTATATCTGTAGAGGTTAAAAAAATTTCCCCTCAGCGGATGAGTCTATTCATTTTTTATAGTTTTCATATTTAAAGTTTTAACCTATAAAATGTACTAAATGGCAGCAAGGGCTTGTCTTAATTCACCTGATTCCTTTTGTTATATTTGTGGGTAATTTGCAGTGAAGAAACATCAAAGAAATATAACAGATTTTGTGAAGAAAGTATATTATGCATATTTCGGTGTAAAACTTGGTGACCAGAATAAGTCATGAGCCCCACATAAAGTGTGTTACCCTTGTGTAGCAGAATTGCGAAAGTGGTCAAAAAACACGATAAAGTCTTTCCGTTTTGGAATAACTATGATATGGAGGGAACCTAAAAATCATAGTGATGACTGCTACTTCTGTTCGTGTTACGTGCAGGGGTACAATTTAATTAATAAGAGAGAAATATTTTATCCAAACCTCCCGTCGGCAAAACGCCCGGTTCCTCATAGCTCAGAAATACCTGTACTTAAACCTACTGAGAAACTAGAAGACATTCCTGAAGACTCTGAAGACGAAGGTCAGGCTTATGACGAGGACTTTCACGGTGTTTCAGATAGCAGCGAGCCCCAACCTTTTTCACAGCTGGAATTGAATGATTTAGTCAGAGATTTGGGATTTTCCAAAGAATCTGCAGAACTCTTAGGCTCTAGGCTAAAGGAAAATAATTTATTGGCTCCTAGTACCTCTTTCTCATGGTTCAAAAAGAGAGAAACAGATTTCGTTCCATACTTTTCTCAAGATAGTGGCTTGGTTTACTGTAGCAATGTCCCTGAATTGATGGAGATGTTTAATATACAGTATGACGTGAACGAGTGGACTCTCTTTATTGACTCGTCAAAAAAAAAAAACCTCAAAGCAGTGCTTCTGCATATCTAATAATTATTGGATAACGCAGCTGGTTCCAGCAGGTCACGTTAAGTATTTAAGAATTTGGACATCCCTACTCAAACTTGTAGAAAAATTCTGCGTAAAATGGTGCTTTGGTTTCCTTATATAGAATCAGCCGCACACAACAGTTGCTATCCAAGTGAATCCGCGAGATATCTTATAAGGAGGATGAGGCTTATTTTCACAAGAATTGAACTGTGAGCACCAACAACTGTGGCCTTGGGGTTGCAGAAAATATACATGCGATCCAAAAAATGTATTTGCATTCGCCAATAGCCACCATTTGGTCTGGGTTCACAGCAGCGTTTGTCATAGCTCCATTCTTTTCCGAAGAGCACCGTCAAATTGGACCTGTAACCTTCTCTCTTATTTCTCAGACGTATCCAGAGGTGCCGCGCAAATTTGTTTTTCTGCAGTTGCAGTAGCACGGGTGCCTTGAGTTTATAACTTTTGTGCTCGAAGGAACTCATAACATCCTCATTTCTAAGCTAGAACACATTGGCATTAGGGGAGTCGCAAGGACTCTGTTTGAAAGTTATCTTAATGGAAGGAGGCAGTTTGTTCAATTTCGAAATGTTCGATCTAGTATATAAAAACTGTTCTTTATAGTGTTTCACAAGGCCCGGTACTAGGGCTATTACTGCCGCCCCGGTGGCGCAGTGGTCTGAGCGATGTCCTCTGATCATTCGTCCAAACGGGGTCCGGGTTCAAATCCCGGTGAGGCATGGATGTTGTGTTTGTCTTACGGCACTGGCTCTCTCCCTTCCCTGGAACCAGTGACCCTAAATTAAGGACGGGCGACTGCTTATAGCCCATTGAGTTGCTCACGGTGGTCGTTAAACCTCCAATAAAAAAAAATAATAAAAATAAATGGGATATTACTACACTGTTGGTCACCCAGAATGCAACACCAAGAAGGACACGAGATAGCAAAGCCAGATTTACTGGACACATAACAACAGACACAAAGATGAAACGATTGAGCTTACAGACCCGTGCGACTTGCGGAACACGCAGACACCAATAGTTCGTGAGGCCCCTATGGCTGGAAATACCGGCAGCTACACGCTGCGTTATCAAACGAAAGAGGCTTTGGATGTGGGCTTGGGGTATGTCGGTCCAGGTGGCTTCCACACGTTGACACAGTTCGTCAGGCGTAGCCGCGGGTGGTGCTTGCCGGGCCACTCGGTTGCCGATCAGTAACTAGACGTGTTCGATGAGCGACATATCGGGAAAACAGGCGGGCCACGGCAGCAGTGACACCTGGTGGGCCCTAAAGAATTGTTACACGATGCATGCCACGAGCGGGCGTGCATTGTCCTGTTCAAACGTGGCCGCTGGCAGGTAAGGGAGGACTACAGGCTCCAAAACGTCGGACATGTAGCGGTGGCTGTTGAGTGTACCGGCAATTCGTACTAGAGCGGTGCGGGAGTAATATCATATTGCGCCCCAATTTATAACGCTAGGCAACGGACCGGTATGGAGATACATAATGCCTCTCGCCGCGGTGCCACCACACGCGGATCCCACCATCGTAGTGTTGCAGGCAGAAGCGGGATTCGTCTGAGAAGACAATGTCTTGCCATTCCGTAGTCCAGGTGCGGCGTTCAAAGGCCCACTGTCGCCGCACTCGCTGGTGGTGTAACGTCAATGGTAATCGGAGCAATGGGCGCCGTGCGACAAGTTCCCGCTCCTGCACAGGTTGTTGCGCAACACACCCTAATTCCTGGGCTAACGTTCGTTATGTGACGGTGCGATCCGTCAATGCCCGCGGCACAACATGCCGGTCCTCTCGTTCGGTGGTGTGCCGCGGCTGCGGCAATTACTCACGTTGGTCTGTCCGTCCCTCCTGCACCCACCGAATCCATACTCGCCTTGCTGTGGCTGGATATGGTCCCACACTGGCGCCGATGTCTCGGTACGATAAACTGCTGTCGCGATAAGCCACTATTCGTCCTCTGTGGAACTCCGAAATGTGCTGGAATGACTGCCGTATTCTGCGACGAGGCATCAGGAAGCTTCCCACGCACATGTCCGGCAGCACAACACACTTCCGCTACTTACACCATGCCTTCTGTGCACCCTTCTTATAGTGCTTCTCGGTGGCGTGCCGGGCGCACATGATTTGTATATGCCCTGCAATGCTAATCGTTTGCATGTCCTCTCGCGGGCGACGCATGCTGCGAATTTCAGGCCAATCAGATGCTTCCTCTTGTTGTTGCATTTTGTGTAGTCAGCAGTGTATTTTTATTTATGTTAATGATATTTTTCATGTTCTTTCCTGTGCGTACACGCTCCTTTTTGCTGATGACACGAGTATTTTTTTCTGGTCATGTGGTGTCTGACTTAATTCTCCGTGTTAACAACGCTTTACAGGAATTTCAGACTTGGTTTCGTTCTAATTTGTTAACTCTTAATAGCACAATAACTACATGAGCCAAAGTGCGCGACGTGAGCACATCGGGCGGATGTCGTGATTTGACGGACGTTCAAAAAGGGAATGATCATCGGCTACCGCGCCAAGGGTGGAAGCATCTCAGAAACAGCAGACTTCGAAGGCTGTTCGCGAGGTGCTGTAGTAAGGCTGTACCAAGAATGGACCGCTGAAACACCGAGTACTTCCCGACGTCATAACTGTGGAGCCTGAAAGGCCATCGACGTCAAAGGATAACGTTACTTCCTTCGAATCGTAAAGGGTAATCGACCAAGCAAATGAACATTCGGGCACCCAGGTACGTGTCCCCGATAACAGTAGAGCGAATTCTGTTCCCAATGGGTCTCCGGAGTCGACGCTATGCCAAGTCGCCAATGTAAATCCAGGTTCTTCGGCAACGATGCTTGCAGTTTGCATGGGACTACCGTCATTGGAAATGGGAAAGTGGAAAAAGGTTGCCTTCTTTGACGAATAGAGGTTACTACTCCACAGAAATGACGGGCGGTGGCGGATACGGCGTCAGACACGGGAGAACGTACACTCGGACACGCTTCTCGGTCAAGTGCAGGCCGGCGGTGTCAATGTCCATGTCTGTGGGATGTTTTCCTGGCTAACCTGTGAGAGCTGGTGCCACTGGATGGGTCCTTGAACGCCATTAGATACTTGTTCATCTTCGCTGACCACATGCATCTCTTCATGTTGGACGTTTACTCTGTTGGTGATGATATCTACCAGTAAGACAATGCGTCGTGCCACGTTGATAAGGGAGTACGTGCCTGGTTCCCGGAACAGGACAGGGGTGTCTCCGTTCTCCCTTGGCCGGCGAAATCACCCGACCTCAATCCTATAGAGCACTTATGGGATTATTTAGATCGACAGGTTCGACATGCCGACCCGAAACCACGTCATCTCCGGGACCTCCGAATGGGCGCGTGTGCCTTCGTCGACCTTCCAGGGCCTCATTGCGTCCATGCCACGCCGTCTCGCTGCTGTCTTCTGGGCGAACGGTGGTTATTCCCATCATTAGATAAATGATCATATTAATCTGGTACGACTACGCACGACTTGTATAAGCCTATATTCCACGTGGAATAGCTTCTGTTTTGAAATCCGGAGGTGGGACTACAGTTTATTAGTAAAAGGTTTTCAACAAAAATTATGTGTTTCCATTATTTTGATGAAACCCTGTATTCTTGCAGGGATGTTAGAACAATGCAAACTTTTCTTCAGAGAGGTGACGGTTGATTGTGCTGTTGTGAATAATGTGTCTTATCCTTCTCCGTTTGATACTGCAGAGTTAGCTTCCGCTTTAGCCGAGTTGTCAGACACATATATACCGCATTTCTAAGTAGTTGTCCGAGCAGGGGCTACTTTGGAGTCATTAATGAAGAATAGGCAATGTGTTTGTTTTAAGCAGCTGGATCTCAGTCTTCCCAAGAACCAGCAGCCCTAGATTAGAGACTGGCAGTTGCTAATAAATTTTAGCTTTATTCATGGTGGTCGTTAAACAACGAAACAAAATGAAGAAATACTACGTATTTACAAAAATTTCGGAAGACTGTAAAATTCTGCGACGATTTATGAAATCCGTGATTCGAAAGAATGCAGAATATGCTTCGGGTTTTGTTTTGAGATTTCTACAGCGGATTAACAAAAGCATTTCGTATTACGAGAGCGAACTGTCTTCGGAGAACTAAATCTTTAAAAGTACAAATGAACAAACATATGACCAATTTTCTATGACATTTTTAAATCAGGGATTGTGAAGACGGTTCAGAAGCCTGTCTCGAGAGACTTTTTATTCGTGCAAAATTAAAAATGTTTACAAAGTAGCTGCCTGTATTTAACATTTATAACGAGAATTGTGAAGAACGTCCTAGGTTTTATAATACTTCCAGATTGCTAATTTAATTTCACAAACGAGGAATATTTTTTAAATACATGTTAGATTCATGTATTTTTAAAATATTCCACGCTTCGGAAAAAATGTCATTATATGAAAACTTTTGTGACATCATATCCCTTGAACTTCATGATAATATTAAATGTCATTATTCCATGAGTTGTTTTCTTCATATCAGCTACACGTTACTTCTGCAAATCTGTCAGACTCGTACACAATCATAATCAAATAAGGTATTCATCAAAATATGCATTATTGAGAAGATTCACATTCAGCTGTAAAGTTTCTCTTGGCAAGGAACCGCCATTGACAATGCAAACGGTTATTTTTTACATCCATTTCTAATTTCACTACCATATCCAAAAGCTTCTTCAGCAAAACGCCCAAAGCCATCAAGACGGCATTTTCTTTTTTTTAATAATATCAAAGTAATTACTTCTGCTACTGCAAATAACATTTTGTAAAAATATTCAAAAATAAAAACTTTTGCACTAATTCTATCCGTTTTTAAAATATTGTTTTGGTCTGAACTTCTCGACATGCATCGTGTCTCACAGTTTCATCGATTTCGGCTTGGCTTCCCTCGAGGTAAATTTCGACAAAATTTCTACATTCCCTCGTCACAAACAAACGAAATCCAGAAGACGGCAATGAATAAATAAAGTAATTATTTAATTAAATGATTAAGATGCGAGTAACTGCTTTTATCGAATTTGTAAGTACCTGCTTGCGTTCAATAAGAATGATTTCTCCTTTACGATCTCCATTGCGACTTCCATTGTTCCTCAGTACGGAACAATGGAACAATATTATCTTTTGAGAAACACTGAACTCTTCACCTTTGATTCAAGTATACTCAAAGATACGCTGCCTTCTGGATAATACTTGACTGACGTGACTTGACGGAGTGAACTTTACAAAATTAACGCAATAAAATCAGTTGCACCTAAAAAAGAAAAGAACAGCTACCTTTCTTCCTCCCCGCCCCACACACCTAAGTGAATAAACTGTACGGTAGCGGGTCAAGAACAGGCTGGTACAGGACTCTGCTCGAGCAAGGAAAAATTAGGCGTGAGCTCAGAAAATCTCAAAAAATAAAGTATTAAAGCCCTACAAAAACCGAGGTAAAAGTCCGCCTAACGTTAAAGGGACAGGGCTATGTTAAGGAAAAACCCAAAAAGAAAAAGATCAATTTAGAATACCCTGACAGCCCCCCCCCTCCTACCCAAGAAGGCTACGCGTGCGGTGGACGAGAAAAGAGGCACTATACTTCAATTCCCCCTAAGAAGACACTGAAGCGAAAGGTACGTGAAACCTACCTCCGCAACTGAAAGTAGTTCCCAACATTATCCGTAAAAATCAACGTATTTACTGCCCGAATCATACTTTATATTGCCCTAGCTGTTTACTCATAAGTACATATAGTTGTTTTAGACATACATCTAATAAAAATAATCTATTTTCTAAAATGAAGTTTTAAAATTAGACCAACCTACGCATGCGTAGATATGCAGTGTTTGGGAGACGAGGCTCCACCCCCCACCTTCCTCCACCACCACTTATCCTTCCTGGGCTGCTGGAAGGAGAAGGTCTGCAACGAGGTGGTGACAATCGCTCCTTATCTATTATTTACAGCCGAAAACAAGCTGGTGTTATGTGTGTGAAGGCGGCTGTGTTTTGAAGAAATGTTTGAGGGCGTGGGGGGGGGGGGTCGAGTTTTGGAGACAGGAGTGACTTTTGTGCCGAAAGAGTTTGTCCAAGCAGGGGTTGTGCATGTCATTTTAGTAAGTCACTCATTCTTTTTCAGACTTTCAGATCATTCACATCGCTGTTCTCATTTACTGGAATTTTTGTCTCATATTCTTTGTGTTTTCGATTGGAAGGAAACAGTAGCTTGTATTTTATAATATATTAAAATCTAGAAGTGAAACGCAGTTCATTGTTTCACTGCGGCTTTCAGTCATTTCTGTAATTATTGTCTTATCTTTTTGTTTTGTGATCGAAATGATAGCGATGGCGTCAACGAGCGCAGCATTTTCATATGCCCGCAAATTACCGAGTGTCATATGAATGGAAAGAAGGTATCAGCCTTTCCCATAATTTCCCCATTTTGATTCCTTCTAATAAAAAAAAATTAGTAACCGTAAGAGCGGCATCAAAAGAATCGACGATAAAAGTTTAAAAGATGGGCCACAAAATTACTCGCGAAGTTTTCAACATATTCGGGCGAAATTTAAAAGGTAGGCTCAGACTGTTGCTAAACATGTGACGATAAAATATCAACGAATTCAAGGCATTATTGAGAAATAAAAATTCCGCCCCTGAAAGCGCCCTCATCAGCGACAATTAAACCGGAGAGAGTGTGAGTGACGGTGCCAATGACTTGATGGAAGTGATTGACAGATGCAAACATCCTCCCCTTAAAACGCCCTCATCAGCAACAATTAAACCGGAGAGAGTGTGAGTGACGGTGCCAATGAATTGATGGGGGAAGTGATTGACAGATGCAAACATTAAAACGCCCTCATCAGCAACAATTAAACCAGAGAGAGTGTGAGTGGCGGTGCCAATGAGTTGATGGGTGGAAGTGATTGACAGCTGCAAACATCCGCCCCTTAAAACGCCCCTCATCAGCAACAATTAAACCGGAGAGAGTGTGAGTGACGGTGCCAATGAGTTGATGTGGGAAGTGATTGACAGATGCAAACATCCTCCCCTTAAAACGCCCTCATCAGCAACAATTAAACCGGAGAGAGTGTGAGTGACGGTGCCAATGAGTTGATGGGGAAAGTGATTAACAGATGCAAACATCACTCCCCTTAAAACGTCTTCATCAGCAACAATTGAACCAGATAGAGCGTGAGTGGTGGTGCCGATGAGTTGATGGGGAAGTGATTGACAGCTGCAAACATCCGCCCTTTAAAACGACCTCATCTGCAACAATTAAACCGGAGAGAGTGTGAGTGATTGTGCCAATGAGTTGATGGGGGAAGTGATTGACAGCTGCAAACATCCGCCCCTTAAAAGTCCCTCATCAGCAACAATTAAACCGGAGAGAGTGTGAGTGACGGTGCCAATGAGTTGATGTGGGAAGTGATTGACAGATGCAAACATCCTCCCCTTAAAACGCCCTCATCAGCAACAATTAAACCGGAGAGAGTGTGAGTGACGGTGCCAATGAGTTTATGTGGGAAGTGATTGACAGATGCAAACATCCTCCCCTTAAAACGCCCTCATCAGCAACAATTAAACTGGAGAGAGTGTGAGTGACGGTGCCAATGAGTTGATGGGGGAAGTGATTAACAGATGCAAACATCCTCCCCTTAAAACGTCTTCATCAGCAACAATTAAACAAGAGAGAGCGTGAGTGGTGGTGCCGATGAGTTGATGGGGGAAGTGATTGACAGCTGCAAACATCCGCCCCTTAAAACGACCTCATCTGCAACAATTAAACCGGAGAGAGTGTGAGTGATTGTGCCAATGAGTTGATGGGGGAAGTGATTGACAGCTGCAAACAGCAGGACACAGTGGGAAGTGACGCGCATGAACATAACTTTCGGCCATCCCCGAAGGCTGAATGAGTACGTAGGCTCTTGTACCTTTCCCTGCAGTGTTTTCTTAGGGTGAATCGAAGTACAGTTCTTCTCAGTCCATAGAATCCTTTTAGGTTGTTTGCCATATTCGCACAAGATGGGCAATTTCACTCTGCCGAAGCATAAAATTGTGTGAAAGTTGCTTCCGTTTTGTGCGTGGTTATTTCTACATGTTTTCAAGCGATCGGACAATGGGTTTTCCCTCTCAGCTTGACTCTATCGCGTTACGGGATTGAAGAGCGCGATTCTCGACCAATAACAATTGACGTTTTGCACCGTCAAGCTCATCAGCCAATATGAGAATTTCTCAACGCTAATTGGTTCCTGGGACTCGAGCAGTGCAGTCGACTCCGGAACATAGACAGAGAAACTGGCACTTGGCTCCCGAATTAGTAACGTTCTTGTTTTACGGTGCTGGTTTATTCCCTTTCTTGGAACCAACAGCCCTAAACCAGGGATAGACGACCCTTTGTAGACTTAAGGTTTAGAGGAGTGTTGAACCAGCCTTGTTCCTTATAAAAGGAAGATGAACGTCATTATTTCAAGACAACAAACCCTTACCAAAATATGCAATTGTGCCATTAAGTTAAATTATTTCCCTGATGATTGGAAGACAGCAGAGGTTATATTATTACCCAAGCCAGGTAAAAACCTGGCAATTTCTGAAAAATCACAGACCGATTTCGTTGCTCCCAACCATGGGAAAAATCTTTGAAAAAATTATACTTGTTAGGATGCAACAGTTCTGTGAAGAATACCCAGTTATTCCATTTATTCAAGGAGGTTTTGTGACAAACACTCCACAGTGCACCAGCTCTCGAGAGTTACTGAAAGATGTGCAGAAGGAATAATGAATAAGAAGCACACAGCGGCTATATTCCTGGATGTAGCTAAGGCTTTTGATAAATATCCACACGAGGAAATTATCTACAAACTAATAGCACATGACTTCCCACCTTGGATTATTCATATAATCAAGTCTTTAATCAAGTCTTATCTTGAAAACAGAACTTTTTGTGTAAAAATTAATGCGAAGAAATCTGCAAAAAAAATTAATTGATGCTGGTGTTGCACAAGGCAGTGTACTTGCTCCTACGTTGTACTCTATTTTTACGTCAGATTTTCCAAGTTTTAGCAACAAGAATCTGACTGCTGCACTCTATGCTGACGACACTGCACTTGCCTATACTTCCATGAATAAAAATCAAGCAACATTTATGTTGCAATACTATGTGGAAAAACTGGAGAATTACTTCCTAGACTGGAAAATTAAAATTAATACTGACAACACACAAGCATTTATGTTCTCCCGTAAAACATTCAATTACAATCCTGACTTTGAAATTGAATTGCATGGCAAAAAAATACCTTAGGTAAAAGATGTCAAATATTTAGGCCTCATTAATGATCATAATATGAGCTGAAACAAGCATATTAAGGAAACCCTGGCTAAAGCTCTTAAATAAAGAGGATGTCTTCAACCCATAATTAAAAACAAAAGGCTTAACAAAAAAAATAAAACCATGTTATGGAAAGCATGCTTCAGCCCGGTGATTACTTATGCCCTATCTGGGGTAACGGCAGAAAGCAGCAAAAAAATAATATTTCCTCGTTTCAAAATAAAACTCTTCGTATGATGGTAGGACTCGATGGTAAAACATCCAATAATGCTATCCGGAGTATGCTAAATATCAACTCTATATATTATACTATGTATGATCTAGCACAAAGGTATTACGAGAAATCCAAGAAACATCCCAATCCTCTTGTCAGGGAGGCCCTTAATTATGTTAACAATGATACTGACAAATTTAAAAGACCGAAGGTGCTATTTTAAATAAAATTCCTGAAAAGAATCCAGTTCACAGTTATACTTCCAAAAAATGTAGAAATAACTGGAACTAGATTGAAGGTATTCTTCACACATGGGAAGAAAGCAAGAATTGAATATCAGGAGTTTTTTTTTTTGGTTGTGGGGGGGGGGGACGGCCTTTTTGAGGGCCGAGCAAAATGTTGCATAAAAGATTTATCTTTTTTGTACTGAATATCTCTCCCCCTGTCTTGTCTTTTATATTATTTTTTTTCTTACGCCTTAGATCTGACTAAAAAAAAAAAAAAAAGACTTAATTTTTTCCGCTGTTGCACACAAATGTGCAACAAGCAGACAAGTAGCGAGGAAAAAAGTGATTGGCACTTATACAACCGGCTCCTTAAATAAGGAATAAAAAAAATAATTACCCTGATTGTGGCCGATTTTATATTTTTGTTTTTTTCTGTTGTTTACTCAAATTGAGTAACTTAAACCTCGATCGGTGTGACCTTGTGTTCACACCACCTCAGCCATGGTAACACTCACCGTGTTAGGCAAGAATCAACAAAAGTACACCTGAGAAAAAAAATTTTAACTAATAGGGAAAAATATCTTCTCTCATTGGCTGAGGAGTGACGGGGCAAATAACCGACTCCGAGAGAAACACTGAGCAAACGACCAGTTTTGTTTTATCCGGTGTGGAACGTCGATTTTCCTCTGGGAAACTTATTCTGTGTGTAATGTTTGTTTTTATTTCAGGTTCCCTCTTTCCCGTTTCCTTTCCCCCTGTACCCATCGTGGCAGCGGTGTACCGGGCTTTTTTCTGCGGAGAGAAATATCGCTCGGAACGGCTTGTTGTTGCAGGTAAGTATGTAGAGCAGCTTACAACTTCACTACTTAACGGGTAACAGTTTACTCCTTCTGCTCTAATATTTTCATACTTTTCTTTCGTGCTATTCTATCAGGGCAATCTACTCCTAACTCTCTTAGTTTCTCTTTCAGCTGCCAAAAGGCGCATAGCGCAGTGGGTTCGGGTCTCTCAACCTAAGCTAGGAATCTTTGAATTGAATTGATTATTTCAAGACATAAGGTAACTCTTTCGAATCAAAGTATCATCTAACACTTTACATCTAGAATATGCAGGCAACATCGCAACGTTAGTTTAAATTTTTTGTTTGGAGGTTTAATGACCACCGTGAACGAATCAGTGGTCTATAACCAGTCGTTCGTCCTAATTCAGGGCCACTGGTTCTGGGGGACAGAGAGAGAAAGTGAGAGAGCCAGAGGAGTAAGGCAAATGCATTCCCATGACTCGAAGCCGGGCTCAGTCGGACGAAAGATTATAGTGAGTGTGCCATTGTAGCAACAGCAACGTTTTCGTTATATTCAAACATTTCAAACTCAGAAAAGATAAAGGGAAAAAGACGGATTCCCTCGATATGTTTCTCATTCACTTATAATTAGTTTCAGCTTCCCGTACAACTCAGATTTTCAATCTGAGGCACGGAACACTGAGTAAAAAAGTTTGTTTGAAACAACAAAATAATTGTGTTAAGCTGTTTTTTTTTTTTTTTTTTTTTTTTTTTTTTTTGCTGCTTTAGCAAAACTCCATTGGAACTGTTTTGTTGGCAAAATAAATTATTTTGTTGGCTATATTTTGCTAATTCAACTATATGGAAGTGCCATCGGCCTTACGCCAAACCGCCCGTGATTACTTGCTACTCCATACGGGCCCTACCAGACTATCACTGACCAGAAAAATCTCGTTTTGCGCTTAAGATTTCGCTTTGAATTATGGCTGGCTACGAAGTGAGTGCATTGTTAGAAGACTGGGAGCTGTCAACTCTGATACAGACATTCAGAGATAAGAATTTCTGATATGTCTTAATAATTCTGACGTATTTTTATGCTAGTGTTTATTGTGTGTTTTTTGGTTGGATTCGGTTAATTCCAGTGATAATCTGGCTTCACTTTGTAGACTCATAACTACAATGAACACTATAGAATCCGCATCTTATTAGATGCACAGGGGCACATATTAAATTTAAACTCAGATTTCTGATAAAGTAATAATACATTTCTTATGACGGCTTGCGGTTCATGAACGTAACTAAAAAATAGCGCATGAGGGAATGATAAGTGTTGTAATTTATGTATAGAGCTTGATTTCATGTATAAGTTATACGTATAAACAGTGTGTTTCAAAATTTGTGCGGTAACCAAAGATTGCTTGGTGATAGTACCGTGCAACATATACAAAGTTAAAAAATATTCCGATTTTTTGTGTCTAACCAAAAATTTTAATAATTCGTTTCATTAAAAAACTAAGGAAACATTTAAAAAGAAATCGGATTTAGAAACATGTTACATACGCACCAAAATATTGTCAATGCATCGTTATATGCCAAGTACAAATCGTCTGCGATCCTTCCAGAAGGTAATATAACCACCTTCAAATGCTGAATTCATAGATAAGAACACGCTTGCAAAGAACAGGTGTAGCCGAGTGGGTAGTACTCCTGCTTCCGAAAATAAAGGCCTCAGATTCGAATCCGCTCAGTGAACGATTTTTCGCTGGCTGTCAAATTTCTTCGTGACATAACACCGTTCAAATTCATTTAAACACCACTATAAAGTAAATACGGCGGGGGAAATAGAGATGGCGGGGGAAAAAATGGCGGACACCCAGGGTCCATCGGTAAAAAGATTAGGGACAGAGTGGCCTAGCTACGTAACTCTGAATTTAGTTGGAGCAAGAAATTACTGTGTCACGATAACAATATGTTTGACACCGCCTAAAATTATTGCACCGGCAAAGTCTTGCTATCGGAAAAAAAGATTAGGGACAAAGTGGCCCAGCTACATAACTCTAAATTTTGTTGGAGCAAGAAATTACTGTGTCACGATAACAATATGTTTGACACCGCCTAAAATTACTGCACCGGCAAAGTCTTGCCATCGGAAACAAGTATATAAAATCATGCAATGCATTGATTATCATACGTTTTCCAACATACCAGAAATTATTACTCAAGTTATGAGGATAATGGCTGTGGAATAAATCTCGCTCCTGTGTCCTGACCTTTCCCCCGTTTTCGATGATATTCAACAGCAACGGTTCAGTACACCTCAAGAATAACATACTAAAGTTTTGTCGCAATAGAAGCAGTTTTACGCAAGTTATAAGAATAATGGCTGTGGAATAAATCTTGCTTTTGTGCAATGACCTTAGACCCCATTTCGTTGATATTCAACAGAACCGGTTCACTATACCTCCGGAACAACATGATAACGTTTTGTCGCAATCGAAACATTTTTTGGTAAGTTATGATGCACAAGGGCAATGGAATGCATCCCACTCCAGTGTCCTGACCTTTGACCCAATTTCGCCCATTTTCAATAGGGTCCGTCCTCAGTGGCTCTCTACCACATACTAAAATTTCATCGAAATCGAACCATTTTTACGCAAGTTATGACGCATAAGAGCAATGGAACAAATCTCGCTTTTATGTCCTGCCTGACCTTTGACCCCATTTCACGCATTTTCAATAGGTTTCTTTCCCAGGTGGTTCCTTACCACATACCAAAATTTCATCGAAATCGAATTATTTTTACGCAAGTTATGACGAATAAGGGCAATGGAATAAATCCCGCTCCTAATCCCTGCCTGACCTATGACAACAATTTGCCAATTTTAAATAGGGTTCGTGCCCAGTAGTTCCCTACCACATTCTGAAATTTCATCGAAATCTAACCATATTTACGCATGTTATGACGCATAAAGGCAATGAAGTGGATCCCACTCTTATGGCGTGACGTTTAACCCCACTTCACCCATTTTCAATAGGGTTCGTTCCCTGCTGGTCCCCTACCACATACTTAAATTTCATCGAAATCGAACCATATTACGCAAGTTATGACGCATAAGGGCAATTGAATGGATCCTGCTCTTATGGCGTGACCTTTGACCCTACTTCCCCCATTTTCAATAGGGTTCGTCCCCTGGAGATCCCCTACCACATACTAAAATTTCATCGAAATTGAACCATTTTTACGTAAGTTATCGTGCCGACAGACAGACGGACGGAAAAAGCTGGAGCGCTGTACACTTCTTCAACCTACGGTTGGAAAGCGTAAAAAAGATTAGGGACAAAGTGACCCAGTTACATAACTCTAAATTCTGTTGTAGCAAGAAATTACTGTGGCACGATAACAAAATGTTTCACTCCGCCTAAAATTACTGCACCGGCAAAGTCTTGCCATCGGAAAAAAAGATTAGGGACAAAGTGGCCCAGCTACATAACTCTAAATTTTGTTGGAGCAACAAATTACTGTGTCACGATAACAATATGTTTGACACCGCCTAAAATTGCTGCACCGGCAAAGTCTTGCCATCGGAAAAAAAAAAGACTAGAGACAAAGTGGCCCAGCTTGATAACTCTAAATTTTGTTGTAGCAAGAAGTTACGGTGTCACGATAACAATATGTTTGACACCGCCTAAAATTACTGCACCGGCAAAGCCTTGCCATCAGAAAAAAAGATTAGGGACAAAGTGGTCCAGCTACATAACTCTAAAATTTATTGGAGTAAGAAATTACCGTGTCACGATAACAATATGTGACACCGCCTAAAATTACTGCACCGGCAAAGTCTTGCAATCGGAAAAAAAAAGATTAGGGACAAAGTGGCCCAGCTACATAACTCTAAAATTTATTGGAGTAAGAAATTACCGTGTCACGATAACAATATGTGACACCGCCTAAAATTACTGCACCGGCAAAGTCTTGCAATCGGAAAAAAAAAAGATTAGGGACAAAGTGGCCCAGCTACATAACTCTAAAATTTATTGGAGTAAGAAATTACCGTGTCACGATAACAATATGTTTGACACTGCCTAAAATAACTGCACCGGCAAAGTCTTTCTATCGGAAAAAAAGATTAGGGGCAAAGTGGCCCAGCTACATAACTCTAAATTTTGTTGGAGCAAAAAATTACTGTGTCACGATAACAATATGTTTAACACCGCCTAAAATTACTGCACCGGCAAAGTCTTGCCATCGGAAACAAGTATATAAAATCATGCAATGCATGGATTATCATACGCTTTCCAACATACCAGAAATTATTATACTCAAGTTATGAGGATAATGGCTGTGGAATAAATCTCGCTCCTGTGTCCTGACCTTTAACCAGTTTTCGATGATATTCAACAGAAACGGTTCAGTACACCTCAAGAATAACATACTAAAGTTTTGTCGCAATAGAAGCAGTTTTACGCAAGTTCTGAGAATAATGGCTGTGGAATAAATCTTGCTTTTGTGCAATGACCTCTGACCCCATTTCGTTGATATTCAACATAACCGGTTCACTATACCTCCGGAACAACATGATAACGTTTTGTCGCAATCGAAACATTTTTTGGTAAGTTATGATGCACAAGGGCAATGGAATGGATTCCACTCCAGTGTCCTGACCTTTGACCCCATTTCGCCCATTTTCAATAGGGTCCGTCCTCAGTGGCTCCCTAACACATACTAAAATTTCATCGAAATCGAACCATTTTTACGCAAGTTATGACGCATAAGGGCAATGGAACAAATCTCGCTTTTATGTCCTGCCTGACCTTTGACCCCATTTCACGCATTTTCAATAGCATTCGTGCCCAGTGGTTTTCTACCACATACTAAAATTTCATCGAAATCGAACCATATTTTCGCATGTTATGACGCATAAAGGCAATGAAATGCATCCCGCTTTTATGTGCTGACCTTTGACCCCATTCCACCCATTTTCAATAGGTTTCTTTCCCAGGTGGTTCCTTACCACATACCAAAATTTCATCGAAATCGAACCATTTTTACGCAAGTTATGACGAATAAGGGCAATGGAATAAATCCCGCTCTTAATCCCTGCCTGACCTATGACCCCAATTTGCCAATTTTAAATAGGGTTCGTGCCCAGTAGTTCCCTACCACATACTGAAATTTCATCGAAATCGAACCATATTTACGCATGTTATGACGCATAAAGGCAATGAAATGGATCCCGCTCTTATGGCGTGACGTTTAACCCCACTTCACCCATTTTCAATAGGGTTCGTTCCCTGCTGGTCCCCTACCACATACTTAAATTTCATCGAATTCGAACCATATTTACGCAAGTTATGACGCATAAGGGCAATTGAATGGATCCTGCTCTTATGGCGTGACCTTTAACCCTACTTCACCCATTTTCAATAGGGTTCGTCATCTGGAGATCCCCTACCACGTACAAAAATTTCATCGAAATCGAACCATGTTCACGTGAGTTATCGTGCCGACAGACAGACGGACGGAGGGAAAGACAGACGGACGGAAAAAGCTGGAGCGCTATACACTTCTTCAACCTACGGTTGGAGAGCGTAAAAAAAGATTAGCGACAAAGTGGCCCCGCTACATAACTCTAAATTTTGTTGGAGTAAGAAATTAATGTGTCACGATAACAATATGTTTGACACCGCCTATAATTACTGCCCCAGCAAAGCCTTGCTATCGAAAAAAAGGTTAGGGACAAAGTGGCCCAGCTACATAACTCTAAAGTTTGTTGGAGTAAGAAATTACTGTGTCACGATAACAATATGTTTGACACCGCCTAAAATTACTGCACCGGCAAAGTCTTGCCATCAGAATACAAGATTAGGGACAAAGTGGCCTAGCTACATAACTCTAAATTTTGTTGTAGCAAGAAGTTACGGTGTCACGATAACAATATGTTTGACACCGCCTAAAATGACTGCACCGCTAAAGTCTTGCTATCGGAAAAAAAGATTAGGAACAAAGTGGCCCTGTTACATAACTGTAAATTTTGTTGGAGTAAGAAATTACGGTGTCACGAGAACAATATGTTTGACACCGCCTAAAATTACTGCACCGGTAAAGTCTTGCCATCGGAAAAAAAAGATTAGGAACAAAGTGGCCCAGCTACATAACTCTAAATTTTGTTGGAGTAAGAAATCACCATGTCACGATAACAATATGTGACACCGCCTAAAATTACTGCACCGGCAAAGTCATGCCATCGGAAAAAAAAAGATTAGGGACAAAGTGGCCCAGCTACATAACTCTAAATTTTGTTGGAGCAAGAAATTACGTTCTCACGATAACAATATGCTTGACACCGCCTAAAATTACTGCACCGGCAAAGTCTTGCCATCGGAAAAAAAGATTAGGGACAAAGTGGCCCAGCTACATAACTCTAAATTTTGTTGGAGTAAGAAATTACCGTGTCACGATAACAATATGTGACACCGCCTAAAATTACTGCACCGGCAAAGTCTTGCCATCGGAAAAAAAAAGACTAGAGACAAAGTGGCCCAGCTTCATAACTCAAAATTTTATTGGAGTAAGAAATTACTGTGTCACAATAATAGTATGTTTGACACCGCCTAAAACTACTGCACCGGCAAAGTTTTGTTATGGAAAAAAAGATTAGGGACAAAGTGGCCCAGCTACATAACTCTAAATTTTGTTGGAGTAAGAAATTGCTGTGTCACGATAACAATATGTTTGACACCACCTAAAATTACTGCACCGGCAAAGCCTTGCTATCGAAAACAAAGATTAGGGACAAAGTGGCCCAGCTACATAACTCTAAATTTTGTTATAGTAAGAAATTACTCTGTCACGATAACAATATGTTTGACACCGCCTAAAATTACTGCACCGGCAAAGTCTTGCCATCGGAAAAAAGAGATTAGGAACAAAGTGCACCAGCTACATAACTCTAAATTTTATTGTAGCAAGAAGTTACGGTGTCACGATAACAATATGTTTGACACCGCCCAAAATGACTGCACCGCTAAAGTCTTGCTATCGGAAAAAAAGATTAGGGACAAAGTGGCCCAGTTACATAACTGTAAATTTTGTTGGAGCAAGAAATTACGGTGTCACGATAACAATATGTGACACCGCCGAAAATTATTGCACCGGCAAAGTCTTGCCATCGGAAAAAAAAAAGACTAGAGACAAAGTGGCCCAGCTTCATAACTCAAAATTTTGTTGGAGTAAGAAATTACTGTGTCACGATAACAGTATGTTTGACACCGCCTGAAACTACTGCACCGGCAAAGTTTTGCTATGGAAAAAAAAGATTAGGGACAAAGTGGCCCAGCTACATAACTCTAAATTTTGTTGGAGTAAGAAATTACTGTGTCACGATAACAATATGTTTGACACCACCTTAAATTACTGCCTCGGCAATACCTTGCCATCAGAAAAAAAGATTAGGGACAAAGTGGCCCAGCTACATAACTCTAAATTTTATTGGAGTAAGAAATTGCCGTGTAACGATAACTATATGTGGCACCGCCTAAAATTACTGCACCGGCAAAAGTCTTGCCATCGGAAAAAAAAAGATTAGGGACAAAGTTGCCCAGCCACATAACTCTAAATTTTGTTGGAGCAAGAAATTAAGGTGTCACGATAACAATATGTTTGACACCGCCTAAAATTACTGCACCGGCAAAGTCTTGCTTTTGGAAAAAAAGATTAGGGACAAATTGGCCCAGTTACATAACTCTAAATTTTGTTGGAGCAAGAAATTACGGTGTCACGATAACAATATGTATGACACCGCCTAAAATTACTGCACCGGCAAAGCCTTGCCATCAGAAAAAAAGATTAGGGACAAAGTGGCCCAGCTTCATAACTCAAAATTTTATTGGAGTAAGAAATTACTGTGTCACGATAACAATATCTTTGACACCGCCTAAAATTACTGCACCTGCAATGCCTTGCCATCAGAAAAAAGATTAGGGACAAAGTAGCCCAGCTACATAACTCTAAATTTTATTTTAGTAAGAAATTACCGTGTCACGATAACAATATGTGACACCGCCTAAAATTACTGCACCGGCAAAGTCTTGCCATCGGAAAAAAAAAGATTAGGGACAAAGTGTCCCAGCCACATCAGTCTAAATTTTGTTGGTGCAAGAAATTACGGTGTCACGATAACAATATGTTTGACACCGCCTAAAATTACTGCACCGGCAAAGTCTTGCTATCGGAAAAAAGATTAGGGACGAAGTGGCCCAGTTACATAACTTTAAATTTTGTTGGAGCAAGAAATTACGGTGTCACGATAACAATAAGTTTGACACCGCCTAAAATTACTGCACCGGCAAAGTCTTACCATCGGAAAAAAAAAGACTAGAGACAAAGTGGCCCAGCTTGATAACTCTAAATTTTGTTGGAGTAAGAAATTATTGTGTCACGATAACAATATGTTTGACACCGCCTAAAATTACTGCACCGGCAAAGTCTTGCCATCGGAAAAAAGATTAGGGACCAAATGGCCCAGCTACATATCTCTAAATTTTGTTGGAGCAAGAAATTACTGTGTCACGATAACAATATGTTAGGTTGCAGCAACAAAACGTTTTATCACGATACCAACACATATTGTTGATCAAAGAAATTCTCAAAATCGACAAAACTATTTTGTAAAATGAACAAAACGTTCTGTCATGATAACAATAAATTTTGTAGAATGAACTATAATTTTCATCAAAGTTATTTTGTTAATTTAACGAACTCTTTTATTGACTGTATATCGAGTGAATTGTTTTGTTGATTCAACATTTTTTTGTTGAATTAACAAAACGTTTTTCTCAATGTATTAGTAGGTTTACGATAGCTCACTAGATTGAGTATACACCAGAGAGGTTTTCCTTATTACTAAGCCATTGTCATCATTTTTGACCCAAGATAATAGTGTAAAATACTTTTTTTTTTAAATTTTCTATAGTTCGTGCCAAGAAATTTTATATACGCATGAATGGGGCGTTTTTATCGATGAATTCAAATTCTAGTAATTTACTATGTCAAATAACCTGTCATTTCTATGGAGAAAATAAAATTGAGAAAACAATGCTGAACATCTCCGCGAAATTAGAGAACAATTTTCACAGGATTGGTAACGATTTCTTGTAGCGCATCGCAATAACCTAATACAAAAGAAAATGCAAATTATTCGGGTGCGATAAAAACGTTTGAAAGTACAAAATGTTAGAATCGTGAAAATGTATAACTCTTACATGATGCTTGTCATACAGAATTCAGCCTACGTAAAAGTTTTTAAATTGTTCGCGTAGTAGCTGAGAAAGTGATAAAAATAGAAATATTGTGTTAATAATCTAAAGTAACTTATGGGATTTTACTAGGAAATTTTTCTTTAATAGCAAATTTTCGGAGAAAACTCTTCTCCTTCTTCAGGCTGACTTGTTGTTTTCACTTTTTCCTTGTCACTATCACGGTTACGGTTTACCTTGACGGTTACGGTTAACCTTGACGGAACCGTCAAGGTTAACCGTAACCGTCAAGCCGTAACCGTCTAACCTTGACGGAACCGTCAAGGTTAACCGTAACCGTCAAGGTAAACCGTAACCGTGATAGTGACAAGGAAAAAGTGAAAACAACAAGTCAGCCTGAAGAAGGAGAAGAGTTCCGAAAATTTGCTATTAAAGAAAAATTTCCTAGTAAAATCCCATAAGTTACTTTAGATTATTAATTCAATTAAACTAGGAAGCCATTTCTCAACATGAGCTTTATTCAAAGGAAACATTGTGATTCTACCAGAGAATTGTATTTTAGCAGCAGAAAATTCAGGTAAAAAGTTATTCACAAAGAAGTCTTTCTTACTTTTTCTCTGAAGTTAGAAACCCTTTTAGGGTTGTATATATGGTTGCAGATACAGATACAGACACTTTCGTAGCATAAAAACTCTACATCATTAGAAACAGGAATCGGACGTAAATCTTAGTCATATTGATTTGTATCCCATGTAGAAGAAATTCTGTCAATCGGTATTTTAGAAGGAAAGCTATTATTACTTCAGATGCAAACATGTATTTCCTTAGCTACAGAAACTTAAAATGTACACACTAAACTTTTTCCATATTAGACACTTTACAAAGTAAAACGGAAGTTTCAGATCAGTTTTCAAATTAGGATATACAACAGAATCCACTTATAACGAAGAGTTGAAAACTGGAGGAAATCCTCGCTAAATCCTGCCATGCGCAATACCCGTTTTTTGGGTGAATAATCCTGCCATGTAAAATTATGCAAATACATGTTGTGCATTCATAACAATTGGTATACTTGGAAATTTAATTAATTAACAACAGTAATGCAAACTAACATAAGATAAGCACCCGTGAATATCAGCGAATTCTGAAATAGACATCATGTGGAAACATTTAAAAAAAAATCCTATGTTGCTTGTTCTTTTCTACACTCATGTCCAAAAATAAAGCGTCACTTATATTTTCAGCATACTTTTATTCCAACAGGATATGAATGAAAATATTTTAATAAGCAGTAAACAAAAATGAAAAAGACATGTAAATACATAAATAATCATAAATGTGTGCTTATTATTAGAGCAAATCGTAAAAGAACAAGCCATACCATTTTTGGCATTGGCTCACAATAACTGAAACTGACAAAAAAATAAATAATTTTTCATGGATCATTTTAATGGGGTATATGTCCATTACTGACCGTAATGCATGATTGGCTTCGGTAAGCCATGCTTTTCGCCAGATGGTCCAGAAGATCCTGAGGGAGATTTCTCCATTCTTTTTTCAACTCCATCACCAGTTCTTTGTGGTTCCAGGTGGCGGACTGCGTTCAAAAATGCGCCTCTCTTAGTGTCCTAAGCATTTTCGATTGAATTCAGTTACGGAGAGTGCTCAGTCCACTCCATTCTGTCAACCCCTCTGGCACCAGGAAACAGCCTTACATTTTCTGAAATGACATCCTCACAATAACGCTGTGCATTACTTTCTCCAACACTAGGAGCTCTGTGCGCCTATTTATCATATCCCATACCGGACATTTATCCACCACACCTGTAATGGTTAATTCTACGATGACTCTGGCTGAACAGTCAGTGAGTGGTTCTTGCCAGATATATTGTAGCCTAGAGTCTGACGTTAAACGAAGTCAGCTGTCGTCTGTGAGCATAACATTGGCGCATTGATCTTCACTCCATTTGGAGTGTTAACGACACTATCGATAGGGAGTTGATTTGCATTCCAGGCCAATAGAATACGCTGTACAGGTTTCCGGACATATAATCCGAAATCATTCAAACACCTTGACACGGTTTGACGCGATAGTTTTGGCACCCGTGCATAATTCCATGCGTTTTTTAACTTTCCAGAAGTTGTAAAGTGATATCTTTGAGCCGTTATAACAAGATAAATATCCTGTAGTGTAGTAGTTTCGCGCGATCGACCACCACTGAATCTTCTTTTAGTTATGTTATGGTCAGAAAGTTGTTTCCAGATCAGTGGTAATCAGTTCCGGACAATTCCATATTCTTTCGTTACGTCTCTAGTTGTCTTCACTTCTTACAGTTTACCAACTATTCGCCCACGGGTAAAATCATATTGATGAGTTTTTTTAGATGTACGACAAGTTGCCGTTACAGCAAAAACTGCAGATCCACACTTTAACACCTACAAAACAAACGATTTCTTCCCACTCCCTCTTCAGCTTTTATCGCCGATTCGCAGTACATAGCTGTCACGTGATTCTTGATAATTTGTATATGGACAAACACTCTCATATAGCTTGTTCTTATGTGTTTCGATGAGGTCAGGATGTTTTCACAGCTAACCAACGTCTTTCAAATCCGGAATTTAGCCTTTTGTCTTTTATCCTTAATGTTTGGATATGAATGCGTATTTATGTTCCATTAAGTTTCTTCGACGAATAACAATTACTGGATTAAACACCTAGTCATTGTCCTGCTTTGTTGCTTAAAGAAAGGTGCAGTCAGTGGCTGTTGCATGCGACGGTGCGCAAGTATTCTCCACTTCGTTTTCTTTACCGGTCTTTTTGCCTAGGAGTAGGCCGTCTATTTTCAGTTCTGCTGATGAGATTATCTCGAATCGTAGCTCATTAGAATGGGTGGTTCCAGAAATCTTTTACTGAGCACTTGACGTACTGCATTCTCATTGATTTTGTGTAAAAATGATATCTTCTAGTCGCACAAGGATTACCCTGTGCCGCCATTTCTATTCTTTAATTGCAGGACAATGCACAGCAGATTTTCACTTCCTCGTTAGATACGAAATTTCAATATACTTCGTTACTTTGCTTGTTAAATGTGATCATCTTAGCTTTTCTCTCTCTCTCATTAAATCCCGGAATTTCATTAAATTTTGTTGACTAAAACCCATTAAATTAACTTTGAGTTAATATCATACCAAACAAAAGTTTCTCTTTTGCTCATTAAATCCAGGAACTCGTTAAATACGGGCAAATTATATGCGGATTCTACTGTAATCGGATAAAAAAAAAACGCGAATCTGAATTTAGGACCTCAACGGAAAACTTCAACATTATATCTTCAGTGTGTTTAATGGTGAATTGTACAAGTACAGGGTGAATTCTGAACCGAATTTTATGAAAAGCGAATGCATAATTCCAGGTAGAACTTACTCCCACTAGCTGCAGAGCTGTCTATTGTGAAGAATCACAGACTGTACACATAATATTTTTCGTACTGAAAGATATGCGAAGTAAAACATATCTTTTAAATAGAACTTGCAAAATCATAGATATCAGAGAAATCATAATACAACTTTGCGGCCGTTTGCTGGAAAACTCTGAGTTATTTAAAGCAGAAAATATTTACACAATGTTTTCCATAAGCAAGGGCATCCTGCGATCAAAAATATTTTTCAACTGATTTTTAGATAATATGTAAAATAATGACTGATATAAAATAACCGTTGATGTTGTTTGTTTAAACGAAACTTTGAAGCGTTTTGGTTATTTAACTTCTCCGCAACTCACTCCAGCTCAGAACTTATTATGTTTATTGTTAACTTCAGTTTTACTGTAAAATGTTAAAAATAATTTAAAATTTATTGAATTAGTCTTTTGGTGAAATAAACTTTCATGGAATCATGAAAACGTCTCATTTATATCAGCTGTAATTATTATATAACATACGTAAGTCACTATCAGATAAAAAGGCTGGGCTTCAGAAATGATTAAATGTAATTTACATTTCCAATTTTCTTTTTTAATAGACTTCAACCGGTTGACACCCACTCCGCTCGAATCTATCAGGTCACAGTACTGCTTTCTAAATTCAACATAAAGATACAAACATCCTCTCAGCTCGTCACTGCTTTGTGCACTGAACTTTCGCTCACTCGTGAATTTAATCAACACATTACTCAAAAATGTGCCTGAGAAGCGCTTACGAAAACATAAGAATAGTGACTATTATAAATATCTCAGAGAATGTCGCCTAATTATATTCAAACCAACATTACCTTATTATTTACTAAAGCATCAAAGCACACTGAACATTAAACACACATGCTCTTATCTCCCGAGTCTAGGTACGTAGGTTGTACTTTGGCCTGCTATCAAGTGTTTCCAACTTTAAATTCATCTGTAAGAAATCTGTGGCGTTAAGTCAGAAAGACGTTTAACGAAAAGCTGAATCATCATAAAAACCCAGGGACTCAGGCAAATGGTTAAATTACAGATATACAAAGTCGTATATGAATAATATGACCACCGACCTAGTAATGGGAATAGCCTCCCTTGGCCTGGATGACAGCAGCGAGACGACGTGGCTTGGACTCAATGAGGCCCTGGAAGGTTGCCGGAGGAACACATGCCCATTCGAACTGCAGAAGAGCATAGAGGTCCCGGAGATGGCGTGGCTGTGGGTCGGCACGTCGAAATTGTCGATCCAAATAGTTCCACAAGAGCTCTATGGGATAGAGAACGGGCGATTTTGCTGAGCAAGGAAGAACGGAGACACAAGCTATCGTGTTCCTGGAAACAATCGCGCATCCCTTTAACGACATGGCATGGCGCATTGTCCTGTTGGTAGACACCGTCACCACCCGGGTAAACGTCCTACATAAAGAGATGCACGTGGTCAGCGAAGATGGACAGGCATTGGCATTCAGGGACCTATGAAGTGGTACCAGCGGTCACAGATCATACCAGGAAAATATCCCCCAAACATGCACAATGTCACCGCCGGCGTGTACTTGACCGATGAGCGTATCCGGATGTTGGTACTAACGTATCTGACACCGTATCCGTCACACACCCCTCACATCTGTGTAGTAGAAACCTCGATTCGTCGGACAAGGCAATTTTTTTGTACTCTTCCACTGTAAAATGACGGTAGTACCATGCGAATTGCAAGCGTCGTTGCCGATGGACCTGACCTAAATGGACTTCTTGACACAATGTCGACTCCGGAGACACATGCGTAACAGGATGCAATTTACTGTTATCGAGGACACGTACCTGGGAGCCCCAGAGTTTATTTGTGTGGTCAATTGCTGCACTGGTGCGCGTCGATTGCACTTTACCAATCGACAGAAGCGGTACGTATTGCGGTCAAAAATTTCGAAGACTACGTACGTTGCGCGCCAACAGATGGCAGTACGCGGATGCGTGAACAGCGGTGGAGGGCAGTGACCTCCGTGAGTCATTGTGCCAAGTAGCGTCGTTCTGTGAACACTTGAGAGCTGTGCTACACGATATTTGGTGACCAGATGCAGAACAGAGATGCGATTTCGGTATGGACTACAAACTAGAGCAGCGAGCGAACATCAAATTCTACGTCAAACTTGACAAATACGGAACGGAGACGCGTGAAATGTTGCGGCAGGCTCATGACAATGAAGCAATGAGTCGTACGAGGTGATTTGAGCGGCACTCGCGCCTCAAGAGCGACAGAATGGCACTGGAAGACGACGAGAGGTTAGGGTGACCGTCCACGAGAAAAATACCCAAAAATGTGGACAAAAGTAGGGAACTGGTGCATGAGGATCGTCGGAGAACGATTCAAGATATTGCTACCATCGTCAATGTGTCATGCGGAACAGTGCAAGAAATTATGACATCGGTTTTGAACATGCATCGCATTGCTGCAAAGTTTGTGCCAAGGATTCTGAACCCCGAACAGATTGCGCTCCGTGTCGAACTCTGTTAACATCTTCGCCAACAGGTGGTTAATGAACCAACGTTTCTGTCGCGGGTCATCACTGAGTACGAGACTTGGGTCTGCGGTTACGACCCGGAGACCAAACAATAGTCGTGCCAGTGGAAGAGAACGGCATCTCCACGACCGAAGAAGGCCCGACAGGTTCGAAGCGCAACCAAAATCATGCTCATCGTGCTTTTCGACATTCGTGGGCTTGTGCACCGTATATTCTGCCCCTAAGACCAGACTGTCACCGCCCTTTTTTAATGCGATGTCCTGACACGTCTTAGGGAGGACATTCTCCGCAAACGACTTGAAATGTGGCGCAGGGGCGGTTTCCTGCTCCATCTAGACAATGCAGCAGCTCACAGAACGTTAACAACACGCCAATTTTGAAGCAGCAACAACATGGCTACCCTTCCCCACCCGCCGTACTAGCCGGATTCGGCCCCCTGCGAATTCTCTGTTTCCGAAGATAAAGCTGAAGCTGAGGCGTCGCCGTTTTGAAACTGTGGACGAAATCCAGCGCGAATCGCAGACGGTGCTTGACACGATTCGCGAACAGGACTTCCAGGGTGCGTTCCGTCCGTGGCAAAAAAGCTGGCAACGGTATATCGCTGCCAAAGGAGACTACTTTGACTGTGATCATAGCCAGACCTAAGTAACGTAAGTACTTTGTTGTATATTTTCCTAGTCCTCGAACTTTATTATCGGACCTCTTATAACTGTGGAGCATTAAAAGGGTCGGTGGGACTTTGGGGTCTCATCTACATTTTTTGCCATTGACCCCAAAGGACCCAGCTGGACCGCTGGCTCTTCTGGGGTCGATGGCCTTTGGGGCTCCAGAGTTATGACGTCACGAGGTGTGCCATCGGTCCACTCTTGATATGCCGTTCTATAGCACCTGCCGAAAAGCCCACGAAATTGGCTGTTTCTGAGATGCTCTCACCCTTGTCGCGGTAGCCGATGATCATGCCTTTTTGAAAGTCCATCAAATCACTATCTCTGCCAGTTGTGCTTACGTTACTCACCAGAGCTCATCTGTGCTAGCCTGTCGCCTATATCTCCTTCTCATCGACCTCGTCACGTGCACTCTGTGGTGCGCCTGGGCGGGTGCACTCTGATTCCGGTGGTGGCCATATTCTGATACGACCGTGTACGTCAAAAGTATCGTAAATAAAGATATACGCTGTCGACACTAAGCCGCAACAGGGGTGTCAATACAAGTAACTACAATTGCTGAGTGATACTTAACCATTTAAGCGGTCGATGTAGGTAAACCAAATGGTGCCAAAAATTTTCTGTGCTCCCCAAAACAGAAATTTCATATAGCGGATGGGTTTAACAAAAAGTACGGCAAAACTTTTCCCATCTCATCTCAACAGTGCATATCATTAACCTATTAACCTGATGATGAGCACTCGTTTATAAAGAATCCCTTCTATTCTTTTGTAATCTGCTCTATGACCTAAGGCATTAGAGGAAAACACTAGTTCTCCCGACAGTGACATCATGTCATTGGGTAGAAAACAAGTGAAACAAGCATAATCTTTCTCCTTTCTTAAGTTTGTCGCAATTGTTAAAGTCCTTTCAGGATTTTAGCAGGTATTCCGTCAGAAGGAATTAATGTCAATCGTCTCTCTAAATAACCACCTTCAATAATAAACATAATAGACGTGGATTATGAACATCAAACAGAATTCATCGCTCTTTCCACATTTATTAGTGAGTCACACATCAGAGTGATGAATTCTGTTTGATGTTCATTATCCACGTCAATTATGTGTATTAATTATTCATTCGCCTTCTAGTTATTTCTTCAGTTGCTGTTTACCATCTTTGGTGAATCCCCAGCACTGTGCGGGGCTCCAAGAAGCAACCTGCCATGTGGTTTGACAGTTAGTGGTATGTGAGTCTTGGGAATTCGAGGCCGCTCTGGTGCAGTGTTAGCCTGTCTGGCGCGTAACTGGAAGATCTTGGGTTCGATTCCCGTTGGCGGCCGATGAGAATTTTCTGTGACTCACTTATAAACGTGGAAAGAGCGATGAATTCTGTTTGACCAATTTCAGTAGTAAAGCTATAAGGAAAACAACGCTTACTGATGCGTAGGTTAACTCGTTCCAACAGCTTTTCTTTCCCTTTGACAGCAAATATGTTGGTTGGGACTAGTTTCAACCGATTTTCTTGGCCCACAGTTAATTCCTTCCATTCGGTTATAGGGTTAACCACAGACTCTCAGAAGCCTTGATGACTATAACAGGTGCAAGAAAGGAATGTGTAATCTCGCCCCGAATACTCAACAAACTGAGCGGTTGTCCCATTCTGAGCGGTTGTCCCAAATTAGGCACCAGTGTCTCCTCCCAGTAATAGATCCTCGTAAGGGTCATAAAACTCTACACAAAGAATATAAAACTCACTGCTAAGGTAAACTTATTTTTTGACTACGTGATGTGGGAATAAATTGTTTCTTCCATCAGCTAAAGTTTTAGTGTTTTTAGTGGTGTTTGATTGATGTTTCATTACACCTATGTAAGGAAATGGAATTTAACCTATTGTGTTAATAGAGCTTTACTTAAAGATGAATATTTTCATACCAGGGGCGTATATTCAAGGCTAGCTGCGTACACAAGAGAATGCACAAATAAAAATTATTTAGATATATATTCAGTACAAATAAAAATCTATTATCAACGGTATTAAGATATGACACATGTGCGGATTCGTCTCTTTTGACTAAATGAATCAGTCACGCGAGCGAAGTCCAACGTGGCTCCTAGTGGAGGACTGGTGTCATTGTAAAGCAACCATCTCTACCAATCTTCACTATGAGATTTGAAGATTGTCGATACGATCGCCAGTTAGTGTTTCCACGAGAGCATGAATGAGCAGGTAAAGGATGAATGGGCCATTGCTTTGGGAAACGGTTCGCTCAGAAAAGAGAAGACGTAGGACTACATTACTCACTCGCATTCTCTCACGAGTAACGACACGTGTTTCGCGAGAGATGTTTCAGTTGTGTGAAGTGTCAATAAATTAAAATGAGTAAATCTTAAATTCGTGCCTTTGTTGGATTAGAACAGCTTGATAAATTTTGTGAAAAATTTCCTGAACATCTACTGTCAGATCTCAAAGAACCTATGCTTCACATTTTGATATACACTCAAGGACAATGAAATTCGGGCACCAAGAAGGAAGTATCGGATTGAACTGAAATTTTATGGACTTAATGATACTGATGATTGATACACATGATGTCAAAAACAGAGCTGCAGGACAAATACAGAGGGATCTGTGGTATGCTGTCCGGCCATCTTCAAGAGCGCGTCGCACTGCCTCGGGCGGCGATACATGCAGCAGTACGGTCCAGCATGAAGACGAACAGACGCCTGATATTGTCCTGCGGCAGAATGGCACACATGTGTTGGACGATGTGCTCCAAATCCCGGATAGTGCGGCACGGCGGCAGCTGGCGTTTCAACTGGTCCCCTACATGCTCAATAAGGGACATGTCCAAGGAGCGGGAAGGCCATGGAAGTGTTCGGACATGACGTAGTAACTCCTGGGCATCCCGAACCGCATGCAGGCGGGCATTATCCTTCTGGTATAGCACACCGGGAATCCCGGTCAGAAGTAGGAGCACATGGGACAGTAGGATCTCATCCACATAGCGCTGCCGTGTCAATGATGCACGTGCCCTTACTAGAGCTGATCGCCTATCGTAGGTCATGGCTCCCCAGTCTATAATGCCTGCAATGCGGGAGGTGTGGCGCTTGACAGCGAGGTTGAGATTGTGCCGTTGACCCGGGGACCTCCACACCCGGACACGATGATCATCTGTCCCCAAAACGAAGCGGCACTCATCGCTAAACACCACACGTCGCCAGTCTATGACGTTCCACGTTGCTTTGGCCTGGCACCACTGCACACGGAGCCGGCGATGTTCCGGTGTTAATGGCAGCACACGTAAGGGACGCTGGAATCACATATTCGCTTCTCGAAGCGTCGGAAAATGGTCCGTGGACACACAGGATCCGTTACATCTGCCTGTACAGTGGGCAGTGTCCATGTGGGATCTGTTCGTGCCTGACGCACGATCCGTCGATCCTCTCTACTGGTGGTCCTGCTGGTTCGTCCGGAGCCGTTTCGCCGTGTGGCAGTGCCGTCAAGTGTCCAATGCTCCCACCACAGTCGGATGGTATGGTCAGAACGATCCACATCGCGCGCTACAAGACGCGCTGACCACCCTGCGGATTTTAGACCGATGATCAGACCTCTCTCAAAGTCCGTAAGTTACGTAAATCGCGGTCTCTGGCGTCTTCCCGGTATTCTTGTCACTCTGTACTCTTCCTAGCGACGGCCTATGCTTTTCGCATTCATGGGGCATCGAATACATGCCGGTTTATAAAGCTGCCGGTTCGTGCTTTCAGCGCTACCACAGGGTGTGCGGTCATGCGCATTCGCACCAAACGTGGATCATTTACATACCAGCAAGCACTCTATCTGTTTTCAAAGTTTCAAGGTTGTTGCATGTTTACTTCTAGGTGCGCAAACTGCATTGTACGTGAGTGTAGTACGACTCAAGAATGAACTGAATGCATTTTATTTCCTTGATGAACACAAAAAAAAATCACTGAGAGACATTACTTCTTACATGAAATGGAATAAATTGGTCATTGTGTTTAGTGATGTGTACAAATTAGCAGACCTAATATTAAGGCTTCCATCAACAACTACTCGTACAACTGCCGAAAGACGTTTTTCTGTATTAAAAAGAATCAGGGAATATCTTAGAGCCACACAAGGACATGTACATTCTAGAAACTTGGCTGTTTTGTCAATAGAAAAAAACATTCTTTTTAAATATGAAAAAGTTCTTGTACGAAACATTTTATGAAAACGTAACACTCAAGTTCACACAAAAGCAAGTTCATGTACAAATAAAATATTCAAACGATAAAGTGTTAAAATCATAATTATTTAGTGTTACGTTAGCAATAGCATGTACCAAAAATTTAGAAAAATTACTTCGATTACTTAATACTAGAAAGATAAATTTGAAATTTAAAAAATAAACAGTGCTGGGGGTGGTGGAGGGTACGGGTAAGATAGCCCAGGTCTCGGACCCAAGGTACGCCACTGGTTCCTACTGATATTTTTTTACATACTTTGCTGAATCGATTCGTTGCGTGACTTCACAACATTTATTTTTCCCCTACGACGACTTATCACCAAGATATATGACCTAAAAGTACCTTGCTTTTAACGTCCATCGTCCTTAATTCGAACCTTGTGTTAGATAATAAGTTTGGCTCCTAACCCGAGAACAAATGCACATTTTGAAGATGACAATCCGATTTTTGGCGTAAATGTGACAAGGATGGTAAGTCAGATAAAGGATGGTAAGTCAGATAACGCCCGGGTATGCTAGCTACCCGGGCGTTTTCTGGGAGACGCGAGTTCGAGTCCCGCTCCAGGACGATGAAAATTTTCACGTTTTCGGATATTATCTGACTTACCATCCTTGTCACATTTACGCCAAAAATCGGATTGTCATCTTCAAAATTTGTATTATATGGCGTAATCCCGGATTTCTTTCATGAAATGCACATTGTTTGACCTTGAGCTTAGGAGAAATCCTAATGAAATAGGAAAGAGATAAATTGAAAAGCTCTGAGAATCAATAAAGATGAAAATGAAGACATCGGTCAGGAAAATGTTAATGACCGCACCCATCGATAGATAGATAAGGAAGATTATAATGAGCTACCAAATGCTTTTACATTTAGGAAAGGTACACAGAAGAAACGCATTTTGTATAGAAGAAAAAGTATTTTTGTAATTTTTATTTGGCATAGCTTTATGGACATTTTAGAATGTAAATGACGAAAAGAGATCCTTGAAGGTGTTTTTTCTAAAAGGTGCCCACCCTTCCTTTATCACCTAGAATGAGAGCACACTTTTCGTAGAAACAATATCTCGTCATGTTTTCTGTCTTCAGTTTTTTCAGCATTTCAGAATATAAATGACGAAAAGAGATTCTGGAATGTGTTTTTTTCTAAAAGGTGCCCACCCTTCCTTTATCACCTAGAATGAGAGCACACTTTTCGTAGAAACAATATCTCGTCATGTTTTCTGTCTCCAGTTTTTTCAGCATTTCAGAATATAAATGACGAAAAGAGATTCTGGAATGTGTTTTTTTCTAAAAGGTGCCCACCCTTCCTTTATCATCTAGAATGAGAGCACACTTTTCGTAGAAACAATATCGCGACATGTTTTCTGTCTACATTTGTTCAGCATTTCAGAATATAAATGACGAAAAGAGATTCTTGAATGTGTTTTTTTCTAAAAGGTGCCCACCCTTCCTTTATCAACTAGAATGAGAGCACATTTTTCGCAGAAACAATGACCGCGTCATGTTTTCTGTCTCCAATTTTTTCAGCATTTCAGAATATAAACTACGAAAAGAGATAATTAAATGTGTTTTTTTTTCTAAAAGGTGCCCACTCTTCCTTTATCAACTAGAATGAAAGCACATTTCTCGCAGAAACAATGACCGCGTCATGTTTTCTGTCTCCAATTTTTTCAGCATTTCAGAATATAAATGACGAAAAGAGATTCTTGAAGGGTTTTTTTTTAAAAGGTGCCCACCCTTCCTCTATCATTTAGAATGAGAGCACACTTTTCGTAAAAACAATGACCGCGTCATATTTTTGTCTCGAGTTGTTTAGCATTCAAAAGCACATAAAAAATTTTAATTTTGTCAGCCCTGGTGCCAGAGGGGTCCAAAGTGTGAGCTTCTGACCATTCGACGGAAATATCATCCTTGGTT
Organism: Macrothele yani; assembly: GCA_039090855.1. Classification (NCBI taxonomy): domain Eukaryota; kingdom Metazoa; phylum Arthropoda; class Arachnida; order Araneae; family Macrothelidae; genus Macrothele; species Macrothele yani. Next base: position 101,416,001 of record CM077011.1, read on the forward strand.
CGATTCCTCAATGAAACATGGGAGACCTTCTTGTCTGATGAAACTGGTTATCAACTCTTTCCTTTAACCAGTGGCCTGATATTAAGAAAGGGCGAATGTTCCCAGCTTTGGGACTCCCAAGTAGCACATGACGTTTAAAAGACGTCGCATTTCGGTTCCTAAAGTTGATATTTGGTCTTACGTACAAAGACTACGTTTGATAAACGTTTGTTAAATGTTACATCCGTTACCGTTGCGATTTTGTCACATTCATTACGTTTGCTAAACGTTGCATTTTCGTCATGTTAGCAAGGTCACAGCTAATCTTTGGCGTGACATTACATTCAGGCAAAAAAGAACTAAATTATACTGTTGATAAAACAGTAAGCTTGTGTATAATTGATAAAGATTATTGAATTCCTCCTTTTTTTTTGCGTATACGACTAGAAGATTTTATTCCATTGGTTTTAAAGCAGCTTCTGGTCTGCGGCTGCGTCGTTCTCTAACCTGCTGTTACGTCACTTGTACTACGGACGGTGAGTTATGGCCAGGCTGAACTCGGTCGTCCAGCGCTGCATGCCTAATCGATGGATTTTATCGTTCTTAAAAGGTAAGTTCTTTTCCTGTTTCAATTCATAGGCTTCGATTTCGAAAACAATTCATGTATTCGCTTCGTAACTCGTGGAGATTCCCGTAACACGTGAAGACATTCATGTATTCGTTTCGTAACATATGAAGACATTCATGTATTCGTTTCGTAACACGTGGAGGTAGGCTTAACACGTGAACACATTCATGTATTTTCTTAACAGGTATATATATCATCGACTGCATTTTAAACTAGAAGTAGTAAAGAATTTGTTAGATTTTCGGATCTAAACACAGCTGCTTCGTTTTTAATTTTGTATTTTCGTGAAAGAGTAACAAAAATATATTTCAAGGAAACGAAATTTTAGACCTTTTCATTTTTATGAGCTACTGAATATTTGTTTAGATTTTTAAATAACAAATGCAGCTAGTTGTAAAAGAAATTCTAATTCTTCAAATGTTTAGAGAGTATTGAATTTATACTTAATTACTCAAATGTGCTTAAATGTGCCTCTGTGTAGCAAACATTGTTACAAACGCAGCTTATTGGTATGTTAGTTATAAAGGATACTCTATATTACTGTTGTCATATATTAGATCAGCATTTCTTAGAGCTCATTCAGCCAGTTTTTTTGCAAGAAATATATTGTGTGTAGAGTAACAAACGGAATAAGCTGTTGGAGAGATACTTATTAAATCCAGAAAGCTTCAAGGTTGAAAAATTCAAAACTCCACCCTGCACAGAGTCCTGTGGCCAAGAAGTAAATTGTCAGTCACAATTCAGAATCTACGAAAGGCACGCAAAAATTCAACTTTTTTTTTTTTTTTTTTGAAAATGCACGTTTTATACCAGATGTGAATTAAGCTTACTGAAATCATAATGTATCTGTATCCAAATGGAATATATACAAATATCCAATGCAACATTTTGTTAGACTGTGGGAGTACACACTTACATCCAAATGTGCCCATCTCCCCCTTCCACATATCAGAGTTGTGCCTATCAAATAATGAAGCAGAGGAATGCTATTGAACCTGTCACAGGCAAGGTGGCTAGTTGCTTTGCTTTTCCAGTTACAGTTTACTAAATTTTTGTTCAAATTTCTGGAATGCAGGGATGGGAGAAGTTGGAAGTAGAGTTGTATAAAAATAAAATGTATCTGTGAACACAACCATTGAAACAAAACTTGCTGCAAACCCGCATATCACGATGACAGTATAAGATAATTTAAAGAAACAAAAAAATAATTATTAGGACATTTCAAATTCCGATGACGGCAAAATACAATTGAATATGTGCGTAAAATTGACCTTTATGGCAAAATATTGGATTATGAACCTCATAAAAATAAGAGAATTAAAAGAAACATTTTATACCCAGAAAACAGTTCCATTAATGAACCTTTAAAAATTATAAATAGTATTTTCAATAGCTTAGTTCACGCCAATTATCGACTGTCCAATCCTTAGGTTGGCCTCTGATCATTCGTCCGAATGGGGTCCGGGTTTGAATCCCGGTGAGGCATGGATGTTGTGTTTGTCTTACAGCACTGGCTCCCTCCCTTCCCTGGAACCAGTGACCCTAAATCAGGGACGGGCGACTGCTTATAGCGGATTGAGTTGCTCACGGTGGTCGTTAAACCTCCAATAAAGAAATAAAAAAATTACTGTCGACTTACAAATTACTTAAGGAAAAGATTTTAATTTAATAACTAGTTGCTGCAAAAGGAACCTAGCAATATAAAATTTAAATTCCTTCTCTGTAAAAGAAACTTTTGATACAGTTCCTATGTACTGAGAAACAGGCCTTGATAAAATCTAGACGTCACAAACATACAAATGTGCCCATATTGGCAAAATCTGCTAATAATTTGAAAACTATCGGCGTGCGCACATACTTTTACATTCTACTACTTTGGTTGGAAGTATAGTTTTATGAGGATTTTTTTCTAATTTGAATTAATTTTCTCTCAACAATATTATTTTTGAACATATATCATTGCTTCTTTGTTTCTGTAATGCTTCAAAACCATCTTGATAGCTGTTTACTTTTGGTGCTACTGGTTTTGAATTTAATGTTCACTTTGAATTTTGTAGCTGTTTGTTCCCAAATGGCAAGAGTAATAGACCAATTTTTGTATTTGCTAGTTGAGTCTGTATCTTCAGATTTCTCTGCATGAATAATCTTTTCTAAGCAATTAAATTAGAGAGCCACAAACTAATATTTCTATTCACTGTCGGATTAATACTTTTCCGATTAGGCCAGTGCTTCCTAATTAGCCTTTCCCTGAATTATGGATCTCTTCTATTATCAGATTGTTAAGGGCAACAGATTAAAGGCTGGATCACATAGCTACGCTGTGTAGAAAAGCCGTACAAACTCACAGTTTGATTGCAAAAAATTTTTTCAGCAATGTATGTATGTATATATATATATATATATATATATACTGGTTACAAAAAGTGAGGGATATTGCATGACGTGAAGCCACGTAACATAAACGCCAGAGTGTGTTTACAAAAACAATTCAATGGGCAATTTCTGCTCACAAGAAGTAGTACCACAACATAGACAAAAGTGTATATTCAGAGAATGTCCAAACCTCTGGATTTCAGTATCCAGTAACACTACCTATGTGTCGAAGAACGTCTTGACACCTACGAAGCATACTTGCAGTGACATTATTGATTAGTGTTTGGTGCAGTTAGTCCCATATTAGTCAACACATTACAGAGGTCTGCCAGTATACTGGGGTATGGAATGCGGTTATCTAAACGTTGCTGTATAGATTCCCAAATTTTCTTAGTAGTATTAAGGTCAGCCCTTAAGTAGCTGAAAAGATTCGATCTTGTGGTTTTCCAGCAAGGGCCGGTCCAAGGGGTAGGCCAGGTGGTAAATGTGTAGATTAGCGTCCTAAATTATTTCGTTGAAAAAATTTTAGTACCTGGAAAAAGTGCGATGTACAGATTTTAGTGTATGGAAATTAATGTCAAATGGTACAAATATTGCATATTTTAAATGTGTTTTAAGATATATTTTTTTCGTAATATTGACCTGTGAGTCTGACGCTGTGAAGAGAAACTGCGGTAGGCCTAATGTATTGCTCCGGCAAAGAATGTGAAGCTTTGGTCCTTTAAAAGGAAGGTTTGTTGCTGTGCCAAAATGATGGGCGGAAGAGTACAAGAGAATAAGGTTATGTTGTTGGCAGGAGAGAAATAAATGTAGTGATACGATATAGAAAATAGGTCTACAGCATCCACCCTTTATTTTGTTGTATCCTGTAAGTTGTTGGCAGGAAAAACCTGGGAAAAACTCTTCAAGTTGCAAAAGATATGCATAAGTAAGATAGAAACTGACCTGCGAACAAGCTATTAACACAGGAGAACCGAAAGTGCAGTGACACAGCAAATCAGCTATGTATGGAAGCTGTTCAAACCAGAACCGAAAGTTATAGTTTCCTGTACAACATAGAAAAGCATGTTAGTACTTTCTATTTTGAATCAAGGAATCGTATGCGAAAGAACGAAAAACTTCTCAACATCGCTTTAAAAACAATGACAAAACATGAACGAACTATATTGTGTAGCGTATGAGTATAACACGGCTCGCTCTCGTGGTAACAAAATACGCGCTTGGATTTGTAGTCGTCCGCGCGTGAATTAAACGCTGCAGCGAATCTTCCTTTCAATGAGGCAAAGTTTCACATCGTCGCCGTAGCGATGCCCAGAGTCACACAATATAGACGTACACGCGTACGCCATACGTGAATAGTTTGCAAATTATTAGCAGATTTTGCAGAGAGTTTTTGCTTGTAGATTAAAAAAATAAAAATGTTATTATATATCAATTAAAACACTTCTGGTTTTACTAAGATTAATATATTTAATTCTATCTTAACATGAGAATGTTCAACTATTTTTCACATCTTCCGATAGAGTTATTTTGTTTTTGCAGAATTTATCAAGGCCTTATCAAGGCCTGTTCTCAATATATAGGAACTGTAACAAAAGTTTCATTTACACAAAAAGATTTTTTTTATTTTATTGCCAGGTTACTCTTGCAGTTGCCAGTTATTAAAATAAAATATTTTCCTTATATATTTTATAAGTACTATTTTTGAATTAAGTTGTTAAAGATGCTATATATAATTTTTGAAGGTTCATTAGCAGAACTGCTTTTCTTGATATAAAAATTAGTCTCTTGTTTTTATGAGCTTCATAGTCCAAAAAAGATAAAGTTTTGGCCTTAAGGTCCATTTTACACACATTTTTGCGGATTCAGTCGTAATGTCCTTTTGCCCTCTCTGGAATCTGTAATGTTCTAATAATTATTTACTGTTATATTAATTTTTCTTTAAATTATCTCGTTCCATTGTTATCGTGATTTGCTGGTTTGCAGCAAGTTTTCTGTTTCAATGGTTATGTATGCAGTCACATTTTATTTGTATGCACCTCTGGCGATGCATTAGGCCTACCGCAGCGTCTCTTCACAGCATCACACTCACAGTTCAATATTACGATAGAAAATCTTTAAAACACATTTAAAATATGAAATTTCTGCACCATTTGCCATTAATTTCCGTACTCTAAAATCTTTACGTCACACTTTTTCTAGGTACTGATATTTTTCCGACGAAATAATTTAGGACGCTAATATACATATTTACCGGCCAAGTAGGCAGCCACCAAATGGAAGGGATGCCCATGGATTTATAAATTTTCTTACATAGTAAAATTATCCGCTAACTTTTTTTTCCTTTATGAGCTAGTCTGTATTTGCCACAAAAATGAAAACTGAATACTCCTTTGTTGTTTCTCTGGCACATGCAGAGTTCCTATATATATACCACCAAAAACAAGAAGCATTTTCAATTCTAGTGTTTTTTTTTTCTGAGAATTTTTCTCTGCTGCTTTTACGCATTTGGATTTTCAGGGGAAAAAAATTTAACATTTTTTTTTTGTTCGTTCCTGATGTTTGTTGGCAGTTTTATATACACTGAGTGGCCACTTTATTATGACTACCTGACAGTTTTAAGCAAATGAGCTATGGCTGCACGCTGTTGCCGCCAGAGGGTGAGGCTAGTATAAAAAGGGAAAGCTTACTGCTTGCGACAGTAGTAGAAGTGATTTTTAGGTGACGAGATGGGTAAAAAATGCAATTTGACGGTCTTTCAACGTTGGACGATTGTAAGAGCTCGGAGCCGTGGAGCGAGTATCACTGAAACCGCCGCATTCATGAAATGTTCCAGAGCCACTGTTGTTAAAGTGTTTAAATACTGGACTGTCAGCCAAAAAACTGGGTCCCTACGTGCAACGTGTGGTCGTCATCGACTAGTGACTGCTCGGGCGGAACGGAGAGTGTCCAGACTGGTAATAGGCAACAGTGCAGCAATTACAGACCATCTTAATCAAGGATCCCTCAAATGATCTCTGCACGCACTGTTCGCCGTACACGGCACGGATGGGATATGGCAGAAAGAGGCCTGTTCGAACACCTTTGCTGTCTGCAGTTAACAAGAGAAAATGTCTCCACTTTGCACAGGAGCATAAGGATTGGACAGTCGATAATTGGAAAAAAATTATTTGGTCCGATGAATCACGTTTTCAGTTGCACCATGCCTATGGCCGAGTGAGAATTTGGCGGAAACAGCACGAAAGCATGGACCCCAAATGCATTGCTACAACCCTTCAAGCTAGTGGAGGCAACGTTATGGTTTGGGGAATGTTTTTCTGGCATGATTTGAGCCCTTAAATTCATGTTGATCAACGTCTGACTAGCACATCATATCTAAACATCGTTGCAGACCAAGTACATCCTGTCATGTGAATGGTTTATCCCAATGGCGATGGCTACTTTCAACGAGATAATGTTTCTTGCTGCAGTGCTCGTATTGTACAGGATTGGTTTCAGGAAAATGCCGGTTAGTTTACTTTGCTTAGATGGCCCCCCACAATCTCCAGATCTCACCCCATTGAGAATTTGTGGGATGAAGTTGAACAAGCCATCAAACAGCTGGATACACAACCCTGCAATTTCACACTCCGGGAAAGTGCTGTTCATCAAGCATGGTCTTAGATTCCCAAAACCACCTATCAACATCTCGTGGAGTCCATGCCACGAAGAATCTACATCGACGCAGTATTAAAGACAAAAGGTGGCCCAACGAAGTACTGAGGGGGTGGTCATAATAAAGTGGCAACTCAGTGTATAACAATAAGGCTTGAGTGACAAGCCTTATTGTTTGTACATCTTGGAAATTAATCCCAAATTCCCACAGCCTAGGGTAAAGCGGAAAAAAACACTTTTTACTATGAAAACTGCAACAAAGCTCCTACAGATTACGAACCATATATAAATCAATGGTTTTCTATCTACTCATTGATAGCGCATTGTTTGCCATTCAGGAAAGATTTACTCAGTTGCAAAAACTTTTCAACGCTTCGGGTTTCCTTTATAATTTGAAAAAATTGCCTGACAGGGGATTCTTTAAAGAAAAGTGTATTCAGTTAGAAAAATTCCTTAAGGATGCTGACAGTGAAGAAAAAGATATCGATGGGGAGCAACTGTTTGAGGAGCTGAGGCATTTGCAAGCACTTATGAGCAAATGCAGCTCAGATACTACAATAGAAGCTCTAAACTTCATATTCCAGTATGATATGTTTCATTGTTATCCCAACAGTGGGATTTGCTTTCGAAGCACGACATTAAATTTAAGTGAAAATCGATGATATATACGAATCACTCTCCATTTCTTATTTTCAGTCTAGGGATCACAAGCATAGCATTAATAGGTCTCCCCTTTTTATCAGGATTTTATTCTAAAGATGCAATCATTGAACACCTTTTATCAAAATCTCTCAGAACAATTCTAGTTCTTTCAACATTCTTCTCTATTGGGTTAACAGCATCATATTCCTCCCGCATGACTTTTAATTCTTCAAGATTCGTAATTAAAAATCATCCAGATAAATCTTTTCATACTTCTAAAAATATAATATTAGCTATTACTCTTTTATCTCCATTCTCAGTAATTTTAGGATCTTCTTTAATTTGGATTATCCTTCCATATCAATTATATGCACTCCCTTTATTCTTAAAACTATCTATCATATTACCTATTATTTTTGGATTATGTTCTGGTGTCCTTTTATCCTTTAAATCAAAAAGATTTTCAAAATTAGGCGAACCAGCCATCTCTCTATGATTTCTTCATATAATTTCCTGTAATCCTACTCTCCACTCCACAAAAAAAGGATCTCTTTTCATAAAGCTAGATAACTCGTGATTAGAAATTGGAGGAGGACAAGGTTCCTTTAACCTAATAAAAACCTCAAGAAAATCTCCGGATGTCATAAATTCTTTATCCCTTATAGCTCTTTCACTCTTAAGAACATCCACAATTTTCTTGTATTCTTTTAGTCTTCATTTTATCCATATTAATCTTAGTATTAAGAAGAAATATCTTTTTCATTATATTGCAATTTCTGTCTGTAGAAATCGGGAAAAGAAGTTTTAATAAATTAAAGCAGATAAAGACTTAATTTGAGATCTACAACGATGCGGGAACAGCTATCAGCTTTATCCATCATTTCTATTGAAAATGAAATTGCACAAAAAAAAAATTTCTGAAGCAAAGAAGAGGTTTTTGCAAAGTAAAGCCAGACATGAAAGTTTCATGTAAATAACACAAACAACTATGTATGATTCAGTCATTTTTGTGAGTAAAATTATCATTATTATATTGGACTATTTATTTGTAGCATAGCATATAATAGTGAGTTAGTGACATATATACTGAGCATGCGAAGTTTAGATTAGAGCTATTTGCTGTGTTTGGGTCCATACTGCAAAAAAAAAAAAAAAAAAAAAAAAAAAAAGAAAGATTAGGAAAGTTAGGGATGTTAGACCTCAGTCTGCTTTAGATTTTGATGGTGATCAGATGTGTTTTTCAGTCTGCTTTAGGTTTTGATGGTGATCATATGTGTTTCTTGCAGTGAAAGTGATATGTGTTTGAAAACTTTTGTGGTTGAAAACTTTAAATTGAATAAAGTACATCCTTTTCAGTTTTGAAACTAGACTTTTATAAATTGAAGCTGTGCAGGATTTTTTTAGGAAAAATAAAAAGAACAAGTAATGGGAGGCAATTATTTTACTATTTGAATTTTACATTTTATGCACAAATAATCAATAATGAAAAGTACAAGATATGCATTATTACAATGTTTTAATTCATATAGAAATGTGACAGACTGGATGTTGGAAAATTTTGATGACTTATCAAAGGAGACTAAAATTTGTGATTCTTGCAGAAAGCAGCTGAAAACTTTAATAATTAGTCAAGAAGCAAATGAAACCTGTGCTGATGAGAAAATGGACGAAAATTTTGCATCTACGTCAGAAGTAATTGAAACACTAAATACTTCGCTCCATGAATTGGGTGAATCAGCTGTCAATAAGAAAAAGCTAAAATCTAAATAGTCATGCTTCAACCAAAATTCAAACAATCAGTTCTGCTATGAAACGGAAGCTTTTACAAATATTCAAGAATCATCTGATGACGAGGATGAAATACTTCACGACTCTCTTATGGACAATCTTAAAAGTAATTTTTCTAACTGCACTAGAGATAAACAGTTGATGATTTTGACTTGCTTACCAGAGTCATGTACTGTTAGGAAAACCATGCAAGAATTCAATGCTCCTAATTATATGGTAAGACAATAATAAAAAATTCTGATGGAGAAAGGAATTTTGGAAAGCCTGAATAGAAAACCAGGTAAGTCTCTCTCTTCTGAAGTAGTTGTAGTACGATCGTTTTACCAAAGTGTTGAAATTAGTCGGGTTTTACGCGGAATGAAAGATTGTGTTTCTGTTAGGACTGAAAACGGAGATAAAGTTAAATTGTCAAACAGGCTGATTTTATGTAATTTGACAGAAACTTATAAGTCATTCAAAGATAAATTTGCAGGCACGAAAGTCAGTTTTTCCAAATTCGCAGAGCTCAGACCAAAAACTGTGTCCTGGTAGGGTCTAGTGGTACTCATACGGTATGCGTTTGCACCACACACCAAAATGTAAAACTGATGATGGAAAATGCAAGAATTGGTTCACTAACGAATGGACAATTATCTTCCTACAAACATTGTCTTGCAAGAGTATTATGCAACCCTGCTTCCATAGATTGTCATTTGGGAAGTGTCCCACCTGTTCTGGGAACACGGTTTTGAGAACTTGGTTGAAAAACTAACTTTTCGCCAATGGATTACAGTTGATAGATGCAACTTGGAGACATTAGAAAAATCAACTTCAAATTTTATTGATTTGTTTTGCGAAAAACTGTCTGCTTTGGTCAGACATGACTTCATTGCTAAGCAGCAAAGCTCTTTTATGAATAGTAGTACTAAGGAAAACCGCAAGGACTCAGAATTTCTCATCATTTGTGATTTTGCTAAAAATTATAGTTTTCTTCTTCAAGATGAAGCCCAGAGCTATCACTGGACCAGTGGGCAAGCCACAGTCCACCCATTTGTCATCTATTACAAAACAGAAAAGACTGAACATGCAAGTTTTGTAGTAATTTCTGAATGTTTCGAGCACAACACAATTACACTGTACTGCTTCCAAAAAAAACTTTATTAACTTCTTGAAAAGTAAGCTTGGTGACAACAGCGTCAAAAAAATGTACTATTTCTCTGACAGGTCTGTATCCCAGTGCAAAAATCAGAACATTTTTCACAAACTTTTATGTTTCCATCAAGATGACTTCAACATTGATGCTGAATGACATTTTTCAGCAACAGCACACGGGAAGGGGCCATGTGATGGCGTTGGTGGAACGGTGAAAAGGTTAGCTGCCCAAGCCAGCTTACAACGCCCTTACGAGAATCAAATTCAAACACCATTTCAGTTGTACGAATGGGCAATTCAGATCATTTTTGTGGCAAACTTTACATATGTAAGTCAAGAAGAATACATAGAAACAGACCAATTTTTGGAAAATCGCCTAAGCAAGTCTCTAACAATACAAGGTACCCAGAAACTTCATGCTTTGATTCCTATCCCATTGAGTAATTCAAAAATAAAAGTGAAGATGTTCTCAAAATCAAACGAGTCAGCTACTGAAAAAGTATCAGCATTACAAGACAGACTGCAAATAACAGAAATTAGTGGTTACATAACCATAATCTATGAAAAGAACTGGTGGGTAGCGTATGTTCTACCAAAAGAAGAGAGTGAGAATGAAGTTAAGGTCTCATTTTTACATCCAGCTGGTCCATCTACATCCTTTTCCTACCCTAGCCCACAAGATGTATTATAGCTTCCTGTAAGTTTCGTCTTGTGTAAAGTAAATCCTTTGACTCCGACAGGAAGACTCTACAATCTCTCTGAAACAGAAATACACCAAACTACTGAAGCTTTTAAAGACTATATCAAGGATCTACACGTGTGATTTCACTTTAAAACAATGATGCAACTTTTTTTTTAATTTTAAGAGATTCTGATTTAAGTGACGATCTAAGTTTAAGATTAGGAATATAATTTGCATAAATGTAAACAATTCAATGCCATATGTTATTATTATTTTGATGTGTTTCTTGAGCAGTAATTGAAATTACTTTTTAAAGTCTGTTTATTTTTTTTTGTATTGAATTGTGAATTATTACAAATTCTGAATAATGAAATTAATAAAATTTTTAAACCCATGTAGTCTCAGATTTTAAACAAATCAATTAAAAATAAAACATTGTTTAAATAAATAGTTTTAAATAACAAAAATACTATATCTATTGTTATTAATGAAACTTTTTTGAGATTTAGCCCAAATTTATTTTCAGTTTACATGTTTTTTTCATTTTTTTTTCATTAAAGTCTGTTAAGCTAAATTTGAATATAGCTTTTTACGTAAACCCATTATCATCCCAAGTTACAACTCACGAAATCAAATACCAAACATATAGATTGTTTTAAAAAAATTCAAATTTTTTTGGAGTGTCGCATTTTGAAAAACTCAAAATTTTAATTTTAAAATTTTCAATTTTTTTTTAAATCTTAACCCCTATGGTGTTTGTTGTACATCAAATAAAAGAGCATAAAAATACCACAAAAAGATACCTTTCCCATCTCTCTATCTTAATTAGGGAGCTGCAATCATAATTTAAAAACATATCAATCTTCTGATTTTGGGGTGTTTGGGGACATTTTATATAGCTGTATTTTCAAAACCGGTGGCTATATGACGATGAAATTTGATATTTTTCTTAATCTATATAGAGGACACCTATGTACCAAATTTCATTAAAATCTGAGATGGTGAGATAAAAAATGCCTTGAAATTGTGTTGAGTTGATACAGAATCACTTATCAAATCTCTTTCTTTGCATATTACGTTGAAAACAAACGTTTCCATAACGTAGCAAAACCGTTTTAGCAACGTTTGTGCTCCGTAAGAGGGACGTACGGTAATGCTTATCTTAAAGCTGCCATGATAATCTGTTGTATACAGTCTTGTTACTTAGTCTACAAAAATTTGGGGGTAAATAAATGAAGTTCTTAGCTAACCTAAAAATCATTTTCATCATATCATAAAATATCATTTTCATCATATGAAGGCCCCTTCACAAAACTTTTCCTGTTCCTAATAGTTATTTTACTATCACTTATTTTTGTTGAAGCTTTATAAGGGATGACTTTGTTAGGAAAGTAATGTTATAAGAAAGAAAGCATTTCTATCACAGTTACTAGTGCAACACAATCTCTCACCATTATACAGAGTGTCCAAGAATTATTAAACACATTACAAAATTATGTGCAAAAAAAAACAACTATGAGCATTGTCTGTTTTTCTACGTCACATAATTACTAACACGGTTCCTATATTTTTGTATTGCAGAATTGTTACTCCCAGAATCCGATACATGGCGCTAGGTGTGGCCTGATGAGGAATTTATGAGAAATGCGCAATCAGTAGTCATGTCATCCATACAGCAGAAGGCGATGTGTGTGTTATGGTTTGCGGAATTAAAGTCTGTCATTAAAGTTAAAAGACGGTACCGTTTAGAGTATGGTTGTAATCCTCCGTCAACAAATTCAACTAAGCGGTGAATGAAGCCGTTCAAAGAAACTGGCAATGTGGAACATCGTGGAGGAGCCAGTAGGCCTAGCGTCAGAGGTGAGATGGTTGACAAAGCTATGAAAGTTTCCGACGAAGCCCCAGGAAATCCGTTCATAAAGCAAGCAGAGAACTGTGCATTCCAAAATAGACAGTTCACGATATCTTGCACAAGAATAATAAATTAGTTTCATGCTTATAAAATTCAAATAGTGCAGAAGATGCATGCAAATAATCATACTCTGCAATACGATTTTGCTGTGGATATGCTGAATCAAGTGGAAAACGATAAAAACTTTCTCAGTACTGTAATATTTAGTGATTAATCCACATTTCATGTATGAGGTATTATTTCACTTCGTAAATTATGTTTTGTTTGGATATGGGGCAGTAAACCGCCTCATGCTGCTATTGAACTGGAACGTGATTTTTCAAAAGTTAATGTGTGGTGCGCCCTATAAAAAAGAGAAGTGATTGGCCCTTTCTTCTGTGAAAAAACCATAAATGGTGACATTTACTTGGATATGTTAGAAAATTTCCCTATACCCCAGATCAAAAGATATGACGTCGTTTTCCAACAAGACTGAATGCCTTCGCATTGGTCAATGTGTGTACGTAAGTGCCTAAATGAGCATTTCCCCAACAGATGGATTGGGCGTGGTGGTCCCATTCTGTAGCTCCTCGCTCCCCAGTTCTAACTCCATTGGATTATTTCATGTGGGGTTATGTGAAGGATCGTGCCTATCAGACGCCTTGTACTGATTTGCAGGAACTGGAGCAGCGTATCACAGCTGCTATGAATTCCATAACTCCTCAGATGCTTGCCAATACATGGCATGAAATCGAGTATCACCTGGACGTACTACGAGCAACCAAGGGATCTCACATCGAAATTTATTAACTTGTGTAGTTACATTGTAAGTTAGTACAGTCAGTTTCCTTTTATCTGTTTAATGTTTTGTTTTACATAATTTTGTACTCTGTCCAATAATTCTCGGACACCCTGTATATTTATTGTTCACAAGGTATACGACTTCGCAAACTATGTTTTGACTCAAGTCCATTTCACTGGCTTCGTTTTGGCTGTTGCAATTTTCTTTGAAAATTCAGTTGCTCATATTTAACTGAACATAAAGTTGACATTTTAATACCACTAACATCTAAGTTATTGCAACATAAAACTGAGTCAGTTGTGTTGTTCATTTACGAGTTTTTCGGACACATCTGAAATTTAGCTGATAGATTATTAGAAATGTGAGGTGAAATAATGCTGGGAGATAAATCAAGTAGTACTTTCACAGCTTTGTTTTTAATTTTTCTTTTAAGAGTAGCTAAAAGGCTATTGGTGTTTCTGCTGCAGATCTGTGTATTTATATCTCAGTTTACGTTTCTTTATCATTTTTTCTGTATTTTTACAGAGGAGCCTTTTATATTGGTATGTTAGTTGCTTTGTATTTTTTCAACCCATGTGTATTTGGTTCTTAATCTTTTTTTTCACTAGTTTGCGAATTTAGACTTAATTTTTGGTTATAATTGTCTTAGTATTTGAGGAAGTTTGTTTAGTGTATTGTCCCTAGTTTATATCTTGTGCTTAGAAATTTTTTTTTTTTTGATTGGAGGTTTACCGACCACCGTGAGCAACTCAATGGGCTATAAGCAGTCACCCGTCCCTAATTTAGGGTCACTTGGTTCCAGGGAAGTGAGAAAGCCAGTGCAATAAGACAAACACAACATCTATGCCCTACCGGGATTCAAACCCGGACCCCATTCGGACGAATGATCAGAGGCCATCGCTTGGACCACTGCGCCACCGGGGCGGCGCTTAGAAATTGCAATTTTTAATTTCCGCTTGAGGGTCCTATTGTGTAACAAACAGTAAGCAGCATATAAATAATTGTAAGAATCAATTGATTATGCATGTTGAAACACCTTTTTCAAGAATTTGTATGCAAATAAGATATGAAAACTGCCTCCCAATCCCAATCTAGTTTGTTCTGTCTTGGGTTAAGTTCTGTTGCTACTCATACATATATACTAATTTCATGAGTAACCCTTTGCATTGTTTGGCCAACCAGAAAAAAATATTTTCTTCTATTAGTTGTTCATTAATGCCATTTGTTGTTGTACTCTGACAATGTGCTGTGCTCTTCTCTCTATTTTTGTACATAACATTAACTTCAAGTTCTTAAAATGTATAAGTTCTTTTCCTGTTTCAATTCATAGGTGGTAACAAAAAGTTATAATGAAACAAATGAACAATTCATGCATTCATTTCATTATTTTCATAGGCTTCAAACACAATTGCTGTATTCTGAATCATAAGAGAATATATATATATATATATACAGTACTCACAAAAAGTTTGGGATATTATGGTTTCAAAGGGAAACATGGTGATATGCATATTTAGTGACTACAGGAGATAGGTTATCAGCATAAATTAGCATCATGATGACACATCATGTGGTGTGTGTGTGTGTGTGCAAGCTCCGATAAAAGTAGCTTCCGAGAAGTAGAAAACAGGTCGTCTCACTGCTTGGACTACAAGTTGCTGAATGCATTTCCTTCAGAGTAGGATTAACTTGAAAAGATGTCCAGACGACGTTTAAGTATTGACATCAGAAATAGGGCTGTTGACATGTTACATGCAGGTGTACGGCAGATTGATGCAGTTGCTGCTTTAGGAGTTTTGCAAGCCAGCTACACACAAAATTTCTACCGAATGGAAATGCTGCAGATAAAGAAGGGTTTTTACCCCCCACCCTCAATAAACAGGTGTGTGTGAGGGGGGTCACTTTAAATAAAAAACCCCAAAAAATACCCACTGCAAACGGTTATTTTATTATTTTTCCAAAGAAACACATGATTTCTTTTCTGGTTAATGCTCTTGTACGTTATGTTTTTGCTCCAAGTAATTCCCAAATATATTTTATGACTTCAATACTTGGGCTGTAGAGATATAATAAATAAGCAATGTTTATTCACAATTAAATATTTTATTTCAAGATTTTAAATCTACTTTAGTTTCACTGAGCATTTGGCTTGGCTTTATCAGGACAAATGGAGTGCAAACGTTCAAATCATCGTGACATCATCAACATTCTGACAGTCACTGCTTTTGGCAAGTTGTTTCCACGTGTTTGAAAGAAATCTAGTAGATGTCATGTCGTTGACAAGCCATGAGCAGTTGCACTATATATGGAAAGCTTTTAATATATTAAGCTTAATAGTCAAATCAGGTTTATCAATAAGCGTAGCATTTAAAAAAAAATCTGGTTATTTTCATGACAATGTTGGGCTATAGACGACTTCTTTAGTTCCATACGTAAGTCATGTGTTCCTTCACATGAAAACTTAAAAGCCCTACGGATCTGTCGTATACATGAAAGTCCACATTTACAAGCGATCTGATAAATTCCCCAGTTATGTCTTAAACGTAGTCTTTTGATCCATAAAAATTTGCATTGTTTATAGATTTCAAAATAACTTTGAAATTTAAACATTTGAAAGTTCCTAAATTTCTGAACTGCTTTGTCTACAACAAAAGGACAATCTATATCCTGTGTGTGCCACAATTTCTTTAAAAAAAAATCAAACTTTTTTTTATTTTTTTGTTTTTGTGTTTACTGACCATGGTGAGCAACTCAATGGGCTATAAGCAGTCGCCTGTCCCTAATTTAGGGTCACTGGTTCCAATGAAGGAAGAGACCCAGTGCCGTAAGACAAACACAACATCCATGCCTCACCGGGATTCGAACCCAACCTACTTGGAAGAACCGAACAGTCATAAGCCAGTGCTTAGACCACTGCGGCGGCAAAAATCTAGCTTTTTCGGCAAGGAATCCTCTGTAACGCATAGATGTACTGCCCGATATACTTGGGTAGAAAACACCAATTTGTTTCCACGACTTTTCTTTATGACTTGTCAACAACATGACACCTACTCTACTTCTTTCAATTGCAGGGAGACAATTCACCAAAATCCATGATCATCAACTACCTGATGATGTCACATATGAATGTTTATGCTCATTTTGTCCTGATGAAGCCGAGCTAAAGGCTCAACAAAACTATAGATCTTAAAATAAATTATTTGATTGTGAATAAATGTTGCTTATTTATTCTATAATTTCACACATGGTTTAATCCTTTAATTCCACTAATATTATATTTACCAACTTGGTGAAGTCACCAAGTTGGTTTACTTTCACAGGGTGATCCAGTTGTACTCTACTGAGAGATCTACTGGTAGGAGGGGAAATACTGATCTGAGGGATATAAGCTCAAGTTTTAAAGCTACAGGAGGTTGTACTTCACTTACACTCACCTGTGTTTTGCATAACCTCCCTAACTTTCCTAATTAGAGCCATAAATAACCAAACCTGAGTAAAATTTAAAAAGAAAAAAAAACATTTATGCAATTTCTTTATATAATTCAACTGTTTTGAATGCCTTATTATTTCTTAATGTAAATCACACTCAAAAGTTTGCCCTAATTAGTGCTGGAAACTTTTTAAATTATGCTCATAAAATTATATTATGATATACCCCCAAATTTTAATTTATCTTTATATATATTAAGAATCAAGCAAGAAGAAACAAAAAGGGAAGTAAACACTGAAAAACAAGTTACTAGTAGAGTGAAAAGCCAAAATGAGCACAAGCTGCAGTTACAATTAACTGGAATGAAAATTTAAAAAAAAAAAGGAAGAGAAAAAAAGCTAAACCACTGATGAAACCTATTGAAAGTGCTGTCATTATGGCATTCAACTTTTTCTGTTTTTTTTCCGACAGCCAGAAATATTCCTTTGATCCCCCCCCCCCACCCCCCACCCCGTATTTTTTTTTTTTTTTTTTTTTTTTTTTTTAGCAGTATGGACCCAAACACAGCAAATAGCTCTAATCTCAACTTCGCATGCTCAGTAGATATGTCACTAACTCACTATTATATGCTATGCTACAAATAAATAGTCCAATATAATAATGATAATTTTACTCACAAAATGACTGAATCATACATAGTTGTTTGTGTTATTTACATGAAACTTTCATGTCTGGCTTTACTTTGCAAAAACCTCTTCTTTGCTTCAGAAATTTTTTTTGTGCAATATCGTTTTCAATAGAAATGATGGATAAAGCCGATAGCTGTTCCTGCATCGTTGTAGATCTCAAAAAGTCTTTATCAGCTTTAATTTATTAAAACTTCTTTTCCCGCTTTCTACAGACAGGAATTGCAATATTCGAAAGCAAATCCTACTGTTGGGATAACAATGAACCATATCATACTGAAATATGAAGTTTAGAGCTTCTATTGTAGTAGCTGAGCTGCATTTGCTCATAAGTGCTTGCAAATGCCTCAGCTCTTCAAACAGTTGCTCCCCATCGATATCTTTTTCTTCACTGTCAGCATCCTTAAGGAATTTTTCTAACTGAATACACTTTTCTTTTAAAGAATCCCCTGTCAGGCATTTTCTTCAAATTATAAAGGAAACCCAAAGCGTTGAAAAGTTTTTGCAACTGAGTAAATCTTTCCTGAATGGCAAACAATGCGCTATCAAAGAGTGGATAGAAAACCATTGATTTATATATGGTTCGCAATCTGTAGGAGCTTTGTGTTGCAGTTTTCATAGTAAAAAGTGTTTTTTTCCGCTTTACCCTAGGCTGTGGGAATTTCGGATTTATTTCCAAGATGTACATAACAATAAGGCTTGTCACTCAAGCCTTATTGTTATACACTGAGTTGCCACTTTATTATGACCACCCCTCAGTACTTCGTTGGGCCACCTTTTGCCTTTAATACTGCGTCGATGTAGATTCTCGTGGCATGGACTCCACGAGATGTTGTTAGGTGGTTTCTAGAATCTAAGACCATGCTTGATGAATAGCACTTTCCAGGAGTGTGAAATTGCAGGGTTGTGTATCCAGCTGTTGGATGGCTTGTTCAACTTCATCCCACAAATTCTCAATGGGATTGAGATCTGGAGATTGTGGGGGGCCAGCTAAGCAAAGTAAAGTTAACTCACCGGCATGTTCCTGAAACCAATCCTGTACAATACGAGCACTATGGCAAAACGCATTATCTTGTTGAAAGTAGCCATCGCCATTGGGATAAACCATCCACATGACAGGATGTACTTGGTCTGCAACGATGTTTAGATATGATGTGCCAGTCAGACGTTGATCAACACGAATTAAAGGGCCCAAATCATGCCAGGAAAACATTCCCCAAACCATAACGTTGCCTCCACCAGTTTGAAGGGTTGTAGCAATGCATTTGGGGTCCATGTTTTCGTGCTGTTTCCGCCAAATTCTCACTCGGCCATACGCATGGTGCAACTGAAAACGTGATTCATCGGACCAAAAATTTTTTTCCAATTATCGACTGTCCAATCCTTATGCTCCTGTGCAAAGTGGAGACATTTTCTCTTGTTAACTGCAGACAGCAAAGGTGTTCGAACAGGCCTCCTTCTGCCATATCCCATCCGTGCAGAGTACGGCGAACAGTGCGTGCACAGATCATTTGAGGGATCCTTGATTAAGATGGTCTGTAATTGCTGCACTGTTGCCTATTACCAGTCTGGACACTCTCTGTTCCGCCCGAGCAGTCAGTAGTCGATGACGACCACACGTTGCACGCAGAGACCCAGTTTTTTGGCTGACAGTCCAGTCTTTAAACACTTTAACAACAGTGGCTCTGGAACATTTCATGAATGCGGCGGTTTCAGTGATACTCGCTCCATGGCTCCGAGCTCTTACAATCATCCCACGTTGAAAGTCCGTCAAATTGCATTTTTTACCCATCTCGTCACCCAAAAATCACTTCTACTACTGTCGTAATTACACTGTTATTCTGGGGATGGTCATATTATTTTGATAGGACACTGTAAGTATCACTTAGAAAATTTGTAATTACTCGCATTTATGAAAAAAAATAAATAAATTCATCATCGCAAGATTAGTTTTACCTTTAACGTGTGTGCCACTAAGCTTTCCTTTTTTATACTAGCCTAGCCCTCTGGCGGCAACAGCGTGCAGCCATAGCTCATTTGCTTAAAACTGTCAGGTAGTCATAATAAAGTGGCCACTCAAGTGTATATAAAAATGTCAACAAACATCAGGAACGAACAAAAAAAAAAAAAAAAAAAAAAGGTTAAATTCCTCCCCTACCCCCGAAAACCCAAATGCGTAAAAGCATCAGAGAAGAATTCTCAGAAAAAACCCGCACAAGAATCGAAAATGCTTCTTGTTGGTGGTGGTATATATATAGGAACTCTGCATGTGCCAGAGAAACAACAAAGGAGTATTCAGCTTTCATTTTTGTGGCAAATACAGACTAGCTCATAAAAGAAAAAAAGTTAGCGGATAATTTTTCTATGTAAGAAAATTTATAAATCCATGGACATCCCTTCCATTTGGTGGCTGCCTACCTGGCCGGTAAATATGTATATTAGCGTCCTAAATTATTTCGTCGGAAAAATGTCAGTACCTAGAAAAAGTGTGACGTAAAGATTTTAGAGTACGGAAATTAATGGCAAATGGTGCAGAAATTTCATATTTTAAATGTGTTTTAAAGATTTTCTATCGTAATATTGAACTGTGAGTGTGATGCTGTGAAGAGACGCTGCGGTAGGCCTAATGCATCGCCAGAGGTGCATACAAATAAAATGTGACTGCATACACAACCATTGAAACAGAAAACTTGCTGCAAACCCGCAAATCACGATAACAATGGAACGAGATATTTTAAAGAAAAATTAATATAACAGTAAATAATTATTAGAACATTACAGATTCCAGAGAGGGCAAAAGGACATTACGACTAAATCCGCAAAAATGTGTGTAAAATGGACCTTAAGGCCAACACTTAAAAATTTTTGGACTATGAACCTCATAAAAACAAGAGACTAATTTTTATATCAAGAAAGGCAGTTCTGTTTATGAACCTTCAAAAATTATATATAGCATCTTTAACAACTTAATTCAAAAATAGTACTTATAAAATATATAAGGAAAATATTTTATTTTAATAACTGGCAACTGCAAGAGTAACCTGACAATAAAATAAAAAAATCTTTCTGTGTAAATGAAACTTTTGTTACAGTTCCTATATATTGAGAACAGGCCTTGATAAAATCAAGAGCCCATAAACTTCTGCCAAAACAAAATAACAATCGGAAGATGTGAAAAATAGTTGAACATTCTCATGTTAAGATAGAATTAGATATATTAATCTTAATAAAACCTTAAGTGTTTTAATTGCTGTAATAACATTTTTATTTTTTTAATCTACAAGCAAAAACTATCTGCAAAATTTGCTAATAATTTGCAAACTATCCACGTATGGCGTACGCGTGTACGTCTATATTGTGTGACTCTGCGCATCGCTACGGCGACGATGTGAAGCTTTGCTTCATTGAAAGGAAGATTCGCTGCAACGTTTAATTCATGCGCGGACGACTACAAGTCCAAGCGCGTATTTTGTTACCACGAGAGCGAGCAGTGTTATACTCATACGCTACACAATATAGTTCGTTCATGTTTTGTCATTGTTTTTAAAGCGATGTTGAGAAATCTTTCGTTCTTTCGCATACGATTCCTTGATTCAAAATAGAAAGTACTAACATGCTTTTCTATGGTGTACGGAAACTGGGGAACTATAACTTTCGGTTCTGGTTTGAACAGCTTCCATTCATAGCTGATTTGCTGCGTCACTGCACTTTTGGTTCTCCTGTGTTAATAGCTTGTTCGCAGGTCAGTTTCTATCTTACTCATACATATCTTTTGCAAATCGAAGAGTTTTTTTCCCCGGTTTTTCCTGCCAACAACATACAGGATACAACAAAATGAAGGGTGGATGCTGTGGACGTATTTCCTGTAGCGTATCACTACATTTATTGCTCTCCTGCCAACAACATACCCTCTTTTTCTTGTACTCTTCCGCCCATCATTTTGGCACAGCAACAAACCTTCCTTTCAAAGGATCAAAGCTTCACATTCTTTGCCGGAGCAATACATTAGGCCTACCGCAGCTTCTCTTCACAGCGTCAGACTCACAGGTCAATATTACGAAAAAAATATATCTTTAAAACACATTTAAAATATGCAATTTTTGCACCATTTGACATTAATTTCCATACACCAAAATCTGTACATCGCACTTTTTCCAGGTACTAAAATTTTTTCAACAAAATAATTTAGGACGCTAATCTACACATTTACCACCTGGCCTACCCCTTGGACCGGCCCTGGCTGGAAAACCACAAGATCGAATCTTTACAGCTACCTCAATTCTGACCTTAATACTACTAAGAAAATTTGGGAATCTATACAGCAACATTTAGATAACCGCATTCAATACCCCAGTATACTGGCAGACCTCTGTAATGTGTTGACTAATATGGGACTAACTGCACCAAACACAAATCAATAATGTCACTGCAAGTATGCTTCGTAGGTGTCAAGACTTTCTTCGACACATAATTAGTGTTACTGGATACTGAAATCCAGAGGTTTGGACATTCTCTGAATATACACTTTTGTCTATATTGTGGTACTACTTGTTGTGAGCAGAAATTGCCCATTGAATTGTTTTTGTAAACTTAATCTGGCGTTTATGTTACGTGGCTTCACTTCATGCAATATCCCTAACCTTTTTGTGACCAGTATATATATATATATATATATATATATATATATATACACATACATTGCTGAAAAAAAATGTGTACAATCAAACTGTGACAGTTTGTACGGCTTTTCTACACAGCGTAGCTATGTGATCCAGCCTTTAATCTGTTGCCCTTAACAATCTGATAATAGAAGAGATCCATAATTCAGAGAAAGGCTAATTAGGAAGCACTGGCCTAATCGGAAAAGTATTAATCCGACAGTGAATAGAAATATTGGTCTGTGGCTCTTATTTAATTGCTTAGAAAGGATTATTCATTCAGAGAAATCTGAAGATACAGACTCAACTAGCAAATACAAAAATTGGTCTATTACTCTTGCCATTTGGGAACAAACAGCTACAAAATTCAAAGTGAACATTAAATTCAAAACCAGTAGCACCAAAAGTAAACAGCTATCAAGATGGTTTTGAAGCAATACAGAAACAAAGGAGCAATGATATGTGTTCAAAAATAATTCTGTTGAGAGAAAATTAATTCAAAGTAGAAAAGAAAATCCTCATAAAACTATACTTCCAACCAAAGTAGTAGAATGTAAAAGTATGTGCGCACGCCGATAGTTTTCAAATTATTAGCAGATTTTGCCAATATGGGTACATTTGGACGTTTGTGGCCTCTAGATTTTATCAAGGCCTGTTTCTCACTACATAGGAACTGTATCAAAAGTTTCCTTTACATAGAAGGAATTTAAATTTTATTGCCAGGTTCCTCTTGGAGCAACTAGTTATTAAATTAAAATCTTTTCCTTAAGTATTTTGTAAGTCGACAGTCATTTTTTTTTTATTGGAGGTTTAACGACCACCGTGAGCAACTCAATGGGTTTAGCAGTCGCCCGTCCCTAATTTAGGATCACTGGTTCCAGGGAAGGGAGGGAGCCAATTCTGTAAGACAAACACAACATCCATGCCTCACCGGGATTCGAACCCGGACCCTGTTCGGACGAATGATCAGAGGCCATCGCTTAGACCACTGCGCCACCAGGGGCGGCACAGTAATTTTTGAACTAAGCTGTTGAAAATACTATTTATAATTTTAAAAGGTTCATTAATGGAACTGTTTTCTGGGTATAAAATGTTTCTTTTAATTCTCTTGTTTTTATGAGGTTCATAATCCAATATTTTGCCATAAAGGTCAATTTCACACACATATTCAATTGTATTTTGCCGTCATCGGAATTTGTAATGTCCTAATAATTATTTTTTTATTGTTTCTTTAAATTATGTTATATTGTCATCGTGATATGCGGGTTTGCAGCAAGTTTTGTTTCAATGGTTGTGTTCACAGATACATTTTATTTTTATACAACTCTGCTTCCAACTTCTCCCACCTCTGCATTCCTGAAATTTGAACAAAAATTTAGTAAACTGTAACTGGAAAAGCAAAGCAACTGGCCACCTTGCCTGTGACAGGTTCAATAGCATTCCTCTGCTTCATTATTTTATAGGCACAGCTCTGATATGTGGAAGGGGAGATGGGCACATTTGGATGTAAGTGTGTACTCCAACAGTCTAACAAAATGTTGCTTTGAATATTTGTATATATTCCATTTGGATACAGATACATTATGATTTCAGTAAGCTTAATTCACATCTGGTATAAAATGTGCATTTTCAAAAAATAAAAAAAATAAAAAAAATAAAAAATTGCGTGCCTTACGTAGACTTTGAATTGTGACTGACAATTTACTTCTTGGTCACAGGACTCTGTACAGGGTGGGTTTTGATATTTTTTCTAACTTGAAGCTTTCTGGATTTAATAAGTATCTCTCCAACAGCTTATTCCGTTTGTTACTCTACACCCGATATATTTCTTGCAAAAAAACTGGCTGAATGAGCCCTAAGAAATGCTGATCTAATATATGATAACAGTAATATAGAGTATCCTTTATAACTAACATACCAATAAGCTGCGTTTGTAACAATGTTTGCTTCATAGAGGCTCATGGAAGCACATTTGAGTAATTAAGTATAAATTCAATACCGCTCTCTAAACATTTGAAGAATTAGAATTTCTTTTACAACTAGCTGCATTTGTTATTTGAAAATCTAAACAAATATTCAGTAGCTCATAAAAATGAAAAGGTCAGAAATTTCAATTTCTTGAAATATATTTTTGGTACTCTTTCACGAAAATACAAAATTGAAAACGAAGCAGCTGTGTTTAGATCCGAAAATCTAACAAATTATTTACTACTCCCAGTTTAAAATGCAGTCGATGATATATATACCTGTTAAGAAAATACATGAATGTGTTCACGTGTTAAGCCTACCTCCACGTGTTACGAAACGAATACATGAATGTCTTCACGTGTTACGGGAATCTCCACGAGTTACGAAGCGAATACATGAATTGTGTTCGAAATCGAAGCCTATGAATTGAAACAGGAAAAGAACTTACCTTTTAAGAACGATAAAATCCATGGATTAGGCATGCAGCGCTGGAAGATCGAGTTCAGTCTTGCCATAACTCACCGTCCGTAGTACAAGTGACGTAACAGCAGGTTAGAGAACGACGCAGCCGCAGACCAGCAGCTGCTTTAAAACCAATGGAATAAAATCTTCTAGTCGTATAAGAAAAAAAAAGGAGGAATTCAATAATCTTTATCAATTATACACAAGCTTACTGTTTTATCAACAGTATAATTTTGTTCTTTTTTGCCTGAATGTAATGTCACGCCAAAGATTAGCTGTGACCTTGCTAACATGACGAAAATGCAACGTTTAGCAAACGTAATGAATGTGACAAAATCGCAACGGTAACGGATGTAACATTTAACAAACGTTTATCAAACGTAGTCTTTGTACGGAAGACCAAATATCAACTTTTGCAACCGAAATGCGACGTCTTTTAAACATCATGTGCTACTTGGGTTGAGAATATGTGTTTATGTACGTACAATGAATTCCATTTATTCTCGTCACTCACGATCATACCCACCCATCGTTCAGTAAATACTAATGGAAATTAAATCATAACAACCAAAAATAAGGTTAACTAATTCCTGACATTGAGCGGCACTGTAGTAGATGGATTAACGAATGTCATTATCGTAAAGCTAAAGATAAATGACATGTGAGTCATAAAAGTAAAGATTTACTAAACTAAGGCGGCTGCAATATTAAGTACACTTATTGCCAAAAGAAACGAAGCCCCCCGAGAAAGTCGTTCGATCCTGGTGAAATACTGCATGCAAGTACCTCAGGGGTGAATACGCAAATGATTAAAAACTAACGATCATGATTAAATAGTACCCCGCCACAGCGCATGGAAACCGCGCATCGAGGTTCCATGCAAACATAGGGTCAGACAGGATGTCAATAATCTCCGTATATGAAGTGGCTCTCGCGTTAGTATATGAAGCAATTTTCTTTATCTGTCCATTTAGAAAACCGATTTATCTTATTTTATATTCTTTATCTTATCCCATTTAGAAAACGATGAGATGATTTTATTTATCTCATCACATTTAGGGATGAGATAAATGAAATCATCGATTTTCTTATCTCATTCCATTAGAAAATTGCTTCATACACTAACGCGAAAGCCACTTCATATAGTGAGACTATTGAGATCCTGTACGGCCCTAATGTTTGCAACGAAGACGTTTTTACTGAATTACATGCTATTTGGTGCCCGCTCCTGGGTGTCCCGCACGTTTGATTCTAAGAATATTTAACCTGCGCGAGGCTTTACCCTAGCACATTTTCACTTTTGTTTATGTTTTTAAATTTTAAGGAGAACCTCTCATTCTTCACACTGAGCTATTTACATGATGAAGCCACCCGTCCGGTGACGAAAGCTCGCATGTGTATGTATGTATGTATATTTACACCTAATAAACGGAGATTTTGAGTGTGATTGCACATCCCAACAAAAACACAAGTGCTGGGAAACTTCTGGCCAGCAGCTGGCAGTGATGAGTCACTGCTGGCTGAAATCTGCCGCTCACGGCCCGGTAGTGGTCCGTTGGTGGCAACGCTATCAGTTGGCGAGCCATTGATGGCCCTTCAGCATCGCCGTGAGTTGTGGGCCTCCAAGCAAGTGCCACTAGTGGCACGTTGCTAGCAACCAATGCAACTCCAACAGCAGGTGGACGCAACGGGACTGCGCATGCGCAGAAGCAACACTTGCTGTGTCTCTCATGGTATCAGTTAGTTGAAGACGACGCTATCGCCATCGTGTTATTTTAGTGGATGTTAAGAAAAAAATCCATATGTAGAGAGGCGAATTAATTCCCTAATGAAATTCTACGTCGACGAAGATATCAGATTAAGCCGGAAAATACTAGATTACAGCCATGAAATACACCCACTCCATTCCCATGAGTAACAATTCATGGAATGGAGTGGATGAATGAAAAGAAAAAATTTGAAACCTCTTGAAACAAATGTCCTGGAAAACCATTAAAACAACGTTTGTTGGAAAAAAAAAGAATTATACGCGTACAAAATTTATTAATTATTTGAAAGAAAAAAATAGCAACGCTATGTGGTGTACTCATCCTTGGTTGAATACACAAGACTGGGAGGAATTCGCTTCTAAAGATAACGAGAAGTAAAATAAAATATCTTTCCTCTTTAAAACAAATGTAGCTTCGGACAACGGAAAGGAAAGACACAACGTTAAAAATATAACAGAATGTGACATGAACCCGGGTAAATATATATTTATTCAACAATCTCTTTTCAAGACGACAAGGACAGTACAAAACTTTGGAAAGCGACTCTAAGTATGTACACTCCTTAAAAATGAGTGAAGTTCCCTTAAGGTAAAAAAACGTTCGTTACGTTGAAAAAATAAATTTATGAATTATATGAAACTGACTTTTATGAAAAATATCTCGCAATATTGTAAAATGAAAGAGGGAAGCATTCGGTTACACATTATGTACAAAACAGACAGTTCAAGCATGCACTAGAGCGTGGCAAATTAGTCCGGTCGGTAGAGAGCTCAGCTACCACGCGAACGGCCTTGGTTCAAATCCACTCCGATTCAAGCGGGCGATTTTCTGGTCTGTAGAGAAAATTTTCCCAGCGCAGTGCGATAGATAATTCGCAAGTTTCGTAAAGGTAGAAAAAAATGTAGCTTTGGGAAACTGCGGTTATCTTTGATTTATTATTATTATGGCTACTACTGGGAAATTGGCGGACAAGATTCGGCAAGCCACCAGTTACGTCACGTGGTTGCTGGCTGATACTACCGGCAAACTAGCGGCCCACATTAGGCTAGCCATAATTTCTGGCACATGCTTGAAGGGCCACTTGTGGCAGCTATTGTCTGTGATGGACAACTGATGGGTTGGCCAGCTGCTGGCCTGAACTTCTGGCCCTTCTGTCGGCCTCCCGGACATTTTATTGACGGCAACATAGTGCTGGGCCATTGCTGGCAGTGCTGGCCCAGCAAGACTGTTTTTGCTGGGATGCTATTCTTGGTGTGTTCTGTGCAATTTGGTTTAATTTAAATATCTTTTGTTTATAGGCTTAACGACGACCTTGAGTAACTCAATGGGCTATAAGCAGTCGCTCGTCCAGAATTTACAAAAACTGGTTCCAGGGAAAGGAGACAGACAGTCCCTTAAGACGAACACTACATTCATGCCTCATCAAGATTTGAGTCGGGACCCACTTGGACTAACGGTCATACGCCAACACTAAGGAAACTGCATCTCCAGGGTAGCAGTCTAAATCTGGAAGTTTTTGGTGTGATATTGGTGGCGTATACAATATTGTATATCCTGGTGTACAGAAAGAAATGGTTCTGCGTGAGTTACGTGGAAATATACACACCGTGTGATCACTGAATTATGACTATCCTTATCAATTGTGGATGCGGCCGGTTAAACACGTGATATCTGAGACCGCGCTGTTAGTCGACCGAGAAGCACATATAACGTGTGAGTGGAGAGGTAGGTAGCAAAATTCGGAACGTGACGGGTAAACAGAAGGATTTATCGGACTTTGAGAAAGGACAGATTCGGCGTACCTTGATTTCCCAAATGGCTGAAAAAGTGGGTTGTTAACGACCAACTGTAGTTAAAGTTTATCAGCACTGGCGTCAAAATGGTCAAACAACGATCCGGAAGCAAAACTGCACAGGACAGCGAGAGGTTGACGTGAGAGGTAAGCGCTGGGACGATGACTCGTACAGGGCAACATACGCTGCACTCTTCAACAGCTGCCTACCCAATACAACACCCGGAGCAATATCTGTCATGACCCTGCGTCACATGTTCGCACGTATATGTTATAACAGCAGACGACCCCGACGATATCCTCTCCGAACCCGGTTGATCGGCGCAAAATACTCGTTCGGTGCAAAGATGTTGCAAGTTGGACATCGGACGACTAGAAAAAGCTTGCTGATCTGACGCGTCGTGTTTTCGTACTCCACTCCGTTAATGGTCGTGTACGCATTTAGCTCAAACAACATGAGTCATTCGATCCATCCAGGTGGGTCTCAACAATGCAAGTTTACCTGGCAGGATCTTGGAACCCTGGTGCATAGGAACAACATATGACTGGTGCCCACTGTCGTAAATCACTTACTAACTTTGTACACCCAGAAATGTTGCACTTTTTCCAGAATAGCAGCGATGTCTTTTAAGATGACAATGCGCCGAGCTACAGGTCCAATGTTGTGCAGGAATGGTGTGACGAACACATTTCAAACTTCCAGCAAACCTACTGGACTCCGAACACCACCGATTTTAATCCCATAGAGGACTTGCGGGTTGTGGGATACTATGGAACAGCATAACAGGCGTCTGGATACAGCAATCAACTCCACACTAGCGTTGGAGGCCGTATTGGGCACAATATTGTTGGCCATAATTTCGAACTGCTTACGGCTTCTTACTGAATTGATGCCATGTGGGATAGCTGCTGAACTGAGGGCGAAAAGAGGACCTACGGAGTATTAGGTAAGTGGTAATAAATCAGTGATCACAAAGTGTATATGTAATTGTACATAACGTAAATTGCCTTTAAAAGGACAAAATTGATGTAAAACTCCTGATGGTCTATTTGAAGGTTCTTGATCACATGCACCTTAATTTTACAAGGACTTCGATATAATTGTCAACACCCAATTAAAAGAAATGTGGTATTATTCATCAAACAAAGGTCTCGCTCTTTCCACGTTAATAAGTGAGTCACGGAAAAATTCTCATTGACCACCACCGGGAATAGAACCCAAGGTCTTCCAGTTACGCGCCGGATATGCTTCCACTACACCACAGCGGCCTCGAATTCCTACAGACTCACATACGCTAACTGCCAAGCCAATTTGGCAGGTTACTTCTTGGAGCCCCGCACAATGCTGGAGATTGGTAAGCAGCAACTGAACAAATAATTAGAAGGCGAATGAATAATTAATACAGACATTTGACGTGGAGCAGGAACATCAAACAAAGGTCTTTGCTCTTTCCACGTTTATAAGTGAGTCACGGAAAAACCTTTGTTCGATGTTCCTGCTCCACGTCAAATGTCTGTATTAATTATTCATTCGCCTTCTAATTATTTTTTCATTTGCTGCTTACCATCTTTGGTAAATTCCCAGCATTGTGCGGGTCTCCAAGAAGCAACCTGCCAAATTGGCTTGGCAGTTAGCGTGTGTGAGTCTGGAGGAATTCGCGGCCGCTGTGGTGTAGTGGAAGCATATCCGGCGTGTAACTGGAAGACCCGGAGTTCGACTCCCGGTGGCGGCCAATGAGAATTTTTCCGTGACTCACTTATAAACGTGGAAAGAGCGAAGACCTTTGTTTGATGTTCTTGGTCCACGTCAAATGTCTGTATTAATTGTGATATTATTCTTCGGGATTTAAATGTTAGTAATTAGAACTTTACAAGCAGAGTTGGCGATGCAAAATATAAATTTGGAGTTAATTGCTTAATTAACGAGAATCGGCTGTCTTACTTCTGAAGGTAATGAGTCACAATTTCTACCACGAACTGTTTATCAGAGCAAAAATATATTTAGGTTTACTGGGCTGAAGGAAGATAAGTAAAAGTTGTTAAAAAGCAATAAAAGATACTATGACGCATCAGGTCTGGTAGGCCGAATATTGTAAGTATGAGAAATGACTTCCAAGGGAGAATTACTGAAGGTTATGCCTAAATCGGGGTCTCACTCGATGGATAATTGGGATTTATGAGCCCTCGGGGCTGCGAGAAACGCATGTGGTGTGGTACTGAAATGTGTAAAGATAAGGATGTCAGAATACTGTGTGAGATAACAAAGAGTAGTAAAGATATCAAGGGAAAAGAAAGAAATTACTTAAAGAAAGTTTTTTATTTTTTTATTTGTTGGTCACAGTTCAACTGGCTAGACTGGAAAAGTGCTTGTCGGAAACAAAACGACTGTCCTATGATTCAAAACAATTTGCATAAGTGTTATGTGGAAAAAAGAATTGCAATACAGCTTTAAAGTATTAAGGAAACTTGTTAAAGGCATAAGAAAGGATTGAAAGCCTGTTACTGAGGGTTTTTCTGGAAAAAAAAACCGAACAGCGTTTTGTGTGTGAATAAAATACATCAAAGAGATTGAGGTAATAGTTTAAATAGTAAGAGATAACTTTTAAACAGCAAAAAGGAATAACTTAAATTGCAAGATAAAATAGTTTAAATAGTAAGAGATAATTTTAAATAGCAAAAAGGAATAGCTTAAATAGCAAGAGAAAATAATTTAAAAAGTAAGAGAGAATAATAGTTTAATTAATAAGAGAGAATAGTTTAAATACTACGAGAGAATAATTTAAATAGTAAGGGAAAATAAATAGTTTAAATAGCGAGAAAGGATAGTTTAAATAGTAAGACAGAATAGTTTAAACAGTAAGACAGATTAGTTTAAATAGTAAGAGAAAGTAGTTTAAATAGTAAGATCAGAAGTTTAACAAAGGTACTGGCGCTAATAATACAGAAGGTGAGTCGAAAGTTTTGCAATAATTGGATCACGTTTTCATGTATACCTTTACGACGAAGGCTGACTAGTATTCAAAGTATAAGCCATCGTGTTGCACCGTCTTTAGCCATTTGTCTCCCAGTTCTTCCATTTCGCGGCAGTACCAGTTCTTGTCCTTTAACGCGAAGAACTCCTTCATCATAGCTGCCACCACCTCCTGGTTGTTGAAGTGCCGCCCGCGAAGAAAGTGGGCCATGGACCTCAACAAGTAACAATCCGACGGGACAAGGTCCGGACTATATGTTGGGTGTGGCATCAGGTCGATGCTCTCAAGTTCCTGGAGTTTTGCCCGGGTCGTTCGCGTGGTATGAGGCAGAGCGTTGTCCTGCTGTAGGAGAGTGCGCTTTCTGTTCACCAGTGCTGGGTACTTCTCCTCCAAAACGGTATAAACACGCTCCTGCTGTTCAGAGTAGAGTTGGCGTTGATGGTCCGAACGTGTGGAACAAATTCGTAATGGCTTATCCCCCTCGAAATTCCACCAGAAGCAGAGCATCATCTTGTGCTCAAAAGCGCCCACCTTTAGCAACAGGTTCAGGAAGCTCGCCTGCGCTTAACCACTGCCGTTGTGTGTAAGGATTACGAAAACCGACCCACTTCTCATCGCACGTATCAATTCTCTTGTTGAAACATACAGCACGCGGGTTTTTTAGAAGTTTTGTGTACACTTCCACTCGGCGATTTGCTTAAGCTTGCATCAGTTCGTGAGGGAAAATGCGGCAACTCCTGTACACCTTGCCGAGGTTCTGAAGATAATGCCCAGCTCACCTGATAATTTCCGAGTGATGTTTGTCGGATTTTCCTCGGCGGCCTGGCGCACGGTCTCCGAATCCACGGGTTGCGGCCTACCTGACTTTGGCTGATCGTCTAGGTTTCGGTCACCTGAACGAAATTTTTAACCATCTGGTTGCAGTGCTGTGGCCCACGGAACCTTCCCCTTTCGTATGACAAATGTTTCGTGTTGCTTGAGCAGCGTTATGGCAGAGTTCACATTTGTAAAGCAAAACTTCCTGAAGTAGTCGGTTGTGGCCCTTCATCTCTTAGGCGTCCCTACCGCAGATAGAAAGACGTCATTCAATGCTGTTCACAGCAACGACTACAACTTTATATCTCTTTCGACTGACTCCAGTGCGAGACTTGGACTAGTTTAAACATGTGATATACCCGCCGCAGCACGTTGCGTTTATTCAAATATTGCACATCTTTAGACTCACTATCTGCAATCAGGAACTTGGATTTTTCTTAAACAAGAAAAGATATTTTGTCACTAAAACTTGTTAATGTTGCACGTTATGAGAAAATTAATCAAAATTTGATAAACCATAATTTAATGATAGAGTAATTTGAATATCTAGAATGATCAATTTAACCTGAAAAAATGACCTGCTTTCCGAGAACTTGCATAATATGGGATGTGACGTACCTGCCAGCAGGACGCACACGACATAAAGGCAGATAGTAGTCAGAACAAACGTCCACGTAGCTCAATTGGTAGAGTGACTTATTCCGGAATGAGGGGATCTGAGTTCGATTCCAGGCGTGGAAAAAAATGACGGAGAAATTTACTTCGTTATAATGGCGCCCGAACTTTCCGGATGACCAGACCGTTCAAAATCTCGCATTGGTGTGATGTTCTTTCCACACCGCGAGATAGGAAAAATCAGAGAATCCCTTCTCCAGCGCTTCGAAAAATAAATGTGTGTGACGTTGCATTCCACACACTAGATTGACTGGGAGTTCTCAAGTGCACGTTCTACAGTGGATGGCTGCCTGCAACGATTCATGGTCACGGCTGACCCGTGGGCAATGCCCCCGGCCCTCTTTCGAGGGGGGGGAGATGTGACGTACCTGCCGGCAGGACGCACACGACATAAAGGCAGATAGTAGTCAGAACAAATGTCCGCGTAGCTCAATTGGTAGAGTGACTTATTCCGGAATGAGGGGATCCGGGTTCGAATCCTGGCGTGGGCAAAAATGACGGAGAAATTTACTTCGTTATAGGGAATTGTGCCATTTCGAAGTGAAAGAGAAAAGGTCACAGTAACTAATCCCCTTAGGCAGTGCTTCTTGTTTTCAAAGAGAGTGAATAAAAAGTTTAGTAATGTTGTATAAAATAATTTGATTGAACGCATTGCCGTTTCAAGAGTGGAAGGTGATTCGCAAAAAAATATTACTTTCTCGAACAGGTTTCATGGCTTTATAATTGATTTTGACGGTTTTGGAGACACACTGCCATACACATAATATCCTGGTATCTCCGTATTGATAGTGGAATAGGTCCTACGGAAGCATCACGTCGTAGACCCAACTATACAAAGGGTCGTAGGGCTACGACGAAACAATAATTTATACATTACAAATTCTTAGTAGCCTCATGACCGCAAATTATACATACCGAACAGCCTAGAATTGCTTATATTCATTAAGTTTACTAAATTACATATAATTTAACACAGAGTAAATAAGCTTTTCTTATAAAACTGTAGTACATATAATTTGACACAGAGTAAATAAGCTTTTCTTATAATACTGCATCAGTACCTTTACCTCATCATGAACTCACTAACTTCTACTTATTCCGCTTAAGTATGCGCACAAACTGAGTAATTAATTACTCTAATAAAGATAAAAAATGAAATATAAATAATAAAAATATTCTTTTTCGGAACTTCTCCGTACCAAACAAAAGATACTTAATTACCAAATTTCTATCCATTTCTCAACAAGCACTGTATTTAATGCTTTATATCATTCATGCTGAACACATGACTCACACTACACAATGCTCATTATTCTGATAATCTACAAACACTCTTCATTTAAACTTTAAAAACTTCTCTCTATATAAAACTCTCCCTTCCATCACCCCTGCAGCTGTTAAAACAATATCACTTACAATAATCATAGAGCAATGTTTATACTAATACACCACCATCAGATAATCCTGTTCAAGCGCGGGCTTCTGATCATTAGTCCGAGATGGGACCGGGTTTGAATCATGATGAGGCATGGACGTTGTGTTTGCTTTACGGTGTTGGCTCTCTCCCTTCCTCGGAACCAGTGGCCCTAAATTAAGGATGAGGGACTGCTTATAGCCCACTGAGTTTCTCACGGTGGTTGCCAAACCTCCAATCGAAAAACAAAATAAAAAAAACTATCGCATTGTTAACAAGAAAGATGGCACCGAATTTTCGGGTGTAATAAGCACTTCTCTTGAATCCGTTCTGACACAAATTAAATTTATCAAAGCTATTCAAAGTCAATGGAACCGGTATGGAAAACAATAGTATCTGAAGGAAGAAAGAAGTTTTCCCATCGGGTTTTTAATCCCTCAGATATTGCTGTAAAGGAAATCGTGAGCTTACGCCCTCTGGTTGCAGACTTGTGCGTTAAGAAAAAACATGAATTTATATGAGAAACATTGCGCACCGGAAACGCTCTCCAACACCGAAAGAATTTTTCAAATCTGACTCTTAGAAACAGAGATGTCGACAAAATTAAGATGTGACTTTACGTCCCCTGGTGGGGGAAACCATGCATTATATTAGGAACAAAGTATTCTCAAAAGGTTTTTCAATATGAGCGGTATCGGTCCAAGAAAAAAGAATTAGTCGAGTTTTAAGTAACCCAGATTTTGCTACGAATACATCCGTAGCACGAATTAACACTTATGTCCCCTGGTGGCCAAACCATTCTTTACCAAGCATTATACAATATGTGAAAAATACTTTCCATCAGGTCTTATATGCGATACAGGAAGAATTTTTCAAATCGGAGTTTTAGAAGCAGAAATAAAGCAGAAAACGAAATTTACCTGTGTGCACCCAAGCGGGACGTCTGTGATTTACTTGAAAATTTTGAATTTGTAGGAAAAACATTTCGCGTCGGAAGCACTAACGAACAAAGGAGGAATTTTTCAAATCGGACTCTTAGAAGTAGAGATACTGACAAAAAAAAGATATGTATCTACGCCCCTGTTCTAGAAACCATGCATTATTTCAAGAAGAAAATGTTTCTAAAAGGCTTGTCGACATGAGTAGTATAGGTCAACAAACGACTTTTGCAATCGAGATTTTAGAAGCTCATAAATTGCTGCAAATACATCACAACCGGAAATTAAGACTTACGTCACCTGGTGGCCAAACCATTTTTGACAAAAATGAGAAATTGCGTGCAAAGGATTTCCCATGAAGAGCTGTATCCGGTGCAGAAAGAATTTTTCAAACCGGAGATTTAGAAACAGCGATATAGGGGGGGCAATTTACCTTTACCCCCTCTAGCGGAAAGTCTATGAATTACTTGAAAATTTTGAAATTATATGAAAAACACGTCACACTGTAAACACTATCCAACAAAGAAGGGAGTTTTCAAATCGAATTACTAGAAGTAGAGATATTGACAAAAATAGTATATACATCTACGCCCCTTGGCGGAGAAACTGGAATATTTTAAGAAGAAAATATTCCGAAAAGGTTTATCGATGTGAGTGGCGTCAGTTTACGAAATAATTTTTTCAATCGATATTTTAGAAGCTCAGATTTTATGGCAAATACATCAGAAGAAAAAATTAACGCTAACGCCCCCTGGAGGCCAAAGTATTCTTTACCAAAAATATTAAAATGATATGCAAAAGATGTTCCATAAGGAGTTGTATTCGCTGAAGGTAACATTTTTGAAATCATAGTTTTAGAAGACGAGTTATCGGGGGAAAATGTACTTTACTTCTACGCCCCCTATCGGAAAATCTATACGTAATTTTAAATAGTAACTATATCTAAAATAATCTTCGACATAAATGGAATCGAAAGATAAAATATTTTTTTCAATCGGATGTTTAGAAGCAAATATGTGAAATAAAATGTATTTTTGAATTCGTTATCATCTGCATTTACGCCCTCTAGCGGCGAAATTTTATATCGTAAAAAAACCGAAATGAAGGATCATCATTCGCTTATTTCAAGCTTCCTTAAGCAAAAAAAAAAAAAAAAATTGAAATTGGACTAATAGTTGCAGACATATCGTGGGTACAGACGGACGGACGGACGGACAACCCGGTAACATAAACACGACCTTTTTTTACAAAAGACGTGCTAAAAAAGGGTCCTTTTCAGGTCTTTCATAAGACTAATCAAACGAACTTAAATCAGTACTTCCCATTCTAATAAGAACATAAATATTATCTTACTTCATCAGTTTGTTGCTAATTCACAAACTACACTATCTGCCAACCAGTAATTGGACACCCCTGCAATCGACGAATCTGCGGTCTTGATACATGTCACGGCCACCGCCGTTAAATATCGTGTGGAAAACAACAACGCAACCAGTCACATGCAAGATGCCATGCAGTTCGGATCTCTCTGATTTCGAGAAAGGTGTAATCGTCGGGTATCACAGAAATGGGCGATTCATACGTGACATATCCAGCAAGTTGAAGTACCTAAAATCGACAGTGGCCTACGTGATTTGCAAGTGGAAAATGAGAGGTGACTGTCGGAATGTGCCCCGACCCGGCAGACCCACAAAACTGGGAGTTAGAGACCAACGGGTGCTCGCCAGAGAAATTCGGAAGAATCGCACCAAATCGATGGGCCACATCCACGAGGAGTTTCAACAGGCATCCGGGAGTGTTCTTTTAATGAATACCATCCGTAAGGAAGTCCATCTGCTCGGTTATCATGGACATGCTGCCGCCCACAAGCTTTTGATCACCAAGTCCAATAGCGCTGCTTGGCAAACGTGGTGCAAAGAACGTCGACAGTGGACCGTTGAACAGTGGAAACAGGTTCTCTGGAGCGACGAATCAAGGTTCACCCTCTACTGTTCGGATGGCAGGGTATGGGTTTGGCGTCTGCCTGGAGAACGCCTCCTGCCGGAATGTATTATGCCAACTGCGAAGTTCGGCCCCGGTGGAATTATGCTATGGGGGTGTTTCTCCTTGTATGGCACGGGACCATTGGTCGCAATTCCTGATAGACTCAACGCCGAGACCTACTGCACCATTTTAGATTACCATGTGCTTCCTACGTTGGGACAGTTTTTCGGGGTGGACCCATGCGACTTTCAGGATTACAATGCCACCTGGCATGTTGCGAGGTCCACCATGGCTTGGAATGGTGACAATGGGGTTAATTGAATGGAGTGGCCTTCGCAGAGCCCGACCTTTATCCTATCGAGCACCTCTAGGACGAGTTGGAGCGTCGACTTAAGGGGTGCCCCCACTGTCCGAAATCGGTGAAAGAACTGACCTGCCTTCTCCAAGCAGAGTGGAAGAAAATACCGCTAGCCGTCGTACAACGCCTGGTGGAGAGTATGCCCCGGAGGTTCGCAGCTTTAATCGCCGCTCGTGGAGGCTCTACCAACTATTGAAGGTGAATAAACTTCGTTTTCTTTTGCTATCACAAGTGTCCAATTACTTGTTGGTAGATAGTATACAATCATATGGTATACACTCCATTTTGTAAAACATATTATCTAACACAGTGGCAAAATCATAAATATTAACATACAGTTTCATAATACAGTGGCAAAATCATAAATATTAACATACAGATTCATATTGCAGTGGCAAAGTCATAACAAGTAACATACAGATCATTAATACAGTGGCAAAATCATAAACATTAACATACACATTTGAACAGACAAAATCCTCTTCCAAAAGTATTTATTATACCTTTGCTTACATTGAAACATCCATTTATAAATAACCCTCAATCTTTATCTACTTATACGTACATCAATCAACTCAAAATTTTTAAAAACAAGGGCCCCCTTTCAAGGCATCCACAATTTATTTCACTCCTTACATCTCTGCTGCCACCAAATTAATTTTGTCCCACCTCTCCACTAAATAATTCTTAAATACGCCAAAACCAATAAATAATTAATAACAGATCTATCTCCTAATAAAAATAATTTAAACATACTTTTTGCAACTCATTATCTCTGAGTACGATATCTTAGCTTTCTTCTGCTACAATTGCGCATACTTCCTTCAACTCTCCTTTCTTCCTCCGTTTTTGCTCTTTACTTTTATACCTATACAAGGGTCTGCTGTTTTTTTCCAATGTCTGCGGACTGTATTCCACGACATTGCTGTCTGACAGAGCTCTTTCATAGGCTAACTTTGAGAAGGCTGAATCTTTTAGGGATTTTGTATTTCTTGATTTTCGATTGATGGGAGAATGATACGACTGCGAATACGAGATAAACATTCCTATTAACTATCTGCTTGATGAATGAAGGTTTGTGCAGGTGCTCATCAATGGTAGATGTCGGAACTCCCAGTTCTGCCGACAATTTTCAGGTGCTGACTTTCGGACCTGCTTTAACTGCGATGAACACATGGAACCGAATTAACAGTAGAGAACGTTCCCGAACATTTATTCCTGTCAAGCTCATGCCACCGCCGCAATCATCTTGAACCAGAATTGCATTGAGTCATCGCAACATCACTTCCTTTGACTTCCCTTATTTTCTTCAGCTTCTTTAAACCTTTGCTTTCAATTATAGCACAAAAAAAATTTCCGAGTTTACAGAATCCATTAATGAAGACAGGGAATTGACCACCCTCTGTTCTGTTCAACACCATTATTGGCGATCTCCCTCTTTAATGGAGTTCAG
Source organism: Macrothele yani (assembly GCA_039090855.1). Lineage (NCBI taxonomy): Eukaryota > Metazoa > Arthropoda > Arachnida > Araneae > Macrothelidae > Macrothele > Macrothele yani. The sequence goes on from CM077011.1 coordinate 101,454,945, forward strand.
TTTACACTGCTGTCGCACTGTGGAAATCGGTTTACGGCTTTGTTTGGAGTTCTCGGTATTAATCTCTCTTTTGAGAAGGTTGTGGAACGAACAGTGGTTCACACGCGTACAGGAAAACACACGTGCAAAGTAAATTGCTAATGAAAAGTTTGAGAGGGACCAGGTGCTGCAAAAGATTAGCCTTGAGCTTGACCTTGAAGAAACAATTCCAAAAATGTTTCCCTCCGAAAAAAAGAAAGAAAAAGAGATTGAGAGAATATCGGACTCCAAGATAGAAGATTGAAGCAGAAATTAAGTTTGGAAAGATAAACCTAGCAGCTAGGTAACAAAGGAAAACGCTTTACACACGGTCGAATCATATTATTGTGGCCAACAGCTAATATCCAGAGTAACCATCGTGAGCAGCGCGGACAGCAGCTAGATGGGCTGGGAGTTACTCAATAAGGTGCTGGAAGGAGTTCACAAGTATAGGGAGCCATGCTGACTTTTGACTGCAGAGTGCATCTGACAGCTGCTGGAGGGTGCGTGGTGGAGCATCCATAGAGCGAACAACACGGTCGAGGTGATTCCACATATTCTCAATTGGGATTAAGTCTGAGGAATTAGGGAGACAGGAAAGTACTTCGAAGACTTCTTCGTGCTCTTCCAACTACTCTCGGACATTTCTAGCAGTGTGACATGTGGCATTATCCTGCAGGAAGATCCCATGTGCCCCAGGGAAGACAATCAGAATGTATGGGTGTACGTGGTCTGCAAGGATGAATTCATAACGAATTCGAATGGATTCATAATGCCTTCCACAGGTATAAGTGGACCCAGGGAATGCCACGAAAACATTACTCATACCATAACGCTGCCTCCACCAGCTTGTGTTCTTCCAGCAATGGTTGAGGAGCGTTTGTTCTCTGATACCTCTCGCCTTATAGGCTAACGTCCATTCGTTCGGTGAAGCAGAAAACGTGACTCATTGGAGAAGGCCAACCTTTGCCAATCAGCGGAGGTCCAATTCCAATACTGCCGTGCAAATGTAAGCCTTTTCTTTTCGACCGATGCACTTCCGTTAGCATAGGAGCAGTCACTAACCGTCTGCATCGGAGCCCCACACGTGGCAGGGTTCGCTGAATTGTCGTTTTAGATACTCTTCCGGTAGCCCCCGGGTTCATTCAGCCACAGAGTTGCTCCACTGTAGAATGTTGATCAGCCCTCACGCACCTTCGAAGCCGACGTTTACCTCTAGCATCAATGGCACGCGGTGCTCCGCAGTTTCCACACCGCTTATTCGCAATGGTGCCATTTCTCTCAAGTTCTCCAATAATTTTGTTCTTGTAATATGATTTGAATTAATATCACGCACAAAGTTCGTGCCAAATGTGAACACAAGAAAAATTAAGAACATGTGTTGCAGATTTCACCCAAAAGTCACATGATGCTACATATAAAGCCAATTTTAGCGCTGGCTTTGTTGGTTTTTTTTAATTTTTTTAATTTATTTTTGTTGTTACATTCTCTTAGAAGAAAAGAAAGAAAAGGGAAAGCAAAAGAGTTAGGAGAAATTGACAGTACATAAATGATGAACATAGACTGTAACAACAGGGAAGACAAGGGAATAGGCCAAAATGGCCTGACATAGCCCTGTACTCCCCGTAAAAGAAACAAATGAAACAACAGATAGACACATCAAGTCAGACAATCAGAAAACGTTTTGCCAATCTTTTCTTTTCTTTTTTTTTTAATTATTGAAGAAGATAACCTTTGAATTTAAAACAATAAAAATAAAATTGTTTTAGTTAGTCAGTTTGCTAGGCAAATAATTCCAGTTTTGAGCCCCTCTGAAATTTAGAGTAAGTTTAATTGATTCCGTTTTTGGAAAAATAGGTTTTAATTGTAGTTTATTCATTGTTTCATACGAATGTGCATGTGTATTAAGAAATATGAGATCTGAATATAAATTATATTTAATTCGTTTGAACAAAATTTTACCAAGATTAAAATAGTATAGTTGAGTAATAAAAAGTATATTATATTTATTTGGATAAAATTTTGTTCTAAAATGTATTAAAGATCGAGTATAATGATATGATTTGAAATCAATTAGTCTAATAAATTTATTTTGTAGAATTTGTAATTTATTAATATTGTATTTTGTCGTTTGTCCGCATGATATTATGCACTAATTAGTATGAGTTTGAAATAGTGTGTAATACACTGCTGGACAATTGCTAAGGACGGATCATAAACGGCTATATAGCGCATAAAAAAGTAAGTGTGGTTGGATGCCAAGTGAAATAAAATAATGTCAGAATGCCAGGACATTACAAGAAAGACAATTTATTGTGCTCTGAAATCCAGAAGGCTTTGGAACGTGTTCAAGGGACAAACAGGCCATTTTGTGCAGAATACGCAAACGTGAAAAAAATGCAATTACCGTTCGCAAGTGTTCCGGCGTAAGATGTCAATACGGGATATGGCCACCATGGAGGGCGATGCAAGATTCCACACGTCGTGTCATGCTTTGCACAACATTATCAAGCAGCTGTTGGGGTAATTTATCCCATTCCTCTGTCAGTGCACGGATGAGGGTGTCCTTGTTTATTGGAAGGCATTGGCGACCAGCAAGACTCCTCCCCAAAGCATCCCACACATTTTCAAAGGGATTCAGATCTGGAGAACGTGCTGGCCATACGAGGCGTTGAATATCCTCGCTCTCAAGACACTCCTGGACAGCGACTGTTCGATGACATGTTGTGTTGTCGTCCATGAAAATGAATCTATCACCGACAGCACCACGGAACATGCGAACATGAGGTAGCAGAATATCATTAATGTATAGTTGGTCAGTCATAGTCTCAGTTGGAAGCACATAGAGGGACGTACGGCCATTGATCATTATGCTAGCCCATACCATGACACTACATGTCGGATATCGGACCCTTTCCTGTATGTTTGCTGGACAATATGCAGTACCACTATCACGCCAGATCAGTTGTCGTCGACAATCAGATGATAGACTGAATCTACTCTCATCTGAGAAGAGGACGGCAGACTAGTCATTATCAGTCCAATTGCGATGTTGATGGCACCATTGCAAACGGGCGATACGGTGACGTCTGAACAATGGGATGCACACAACAGGACGGCGGGCGTATAGTCCTCCTTCATGCAAACGTCTGGCGACAGTTTTTCGGGAGATCCGTTTGCCAGTAGCAGCCATAAACTGATTTTCTACCTCACTAGCTGTGCTGCGCCGGTGTCTTTTTGTTGATAGCACTATGTACCGATCTTCTGCAGATGTCGTACTGCGAACACGACCTCCCCCGTGACGTTTGCTACACTCTCCATTTGTTTGAAATGATTTCCAAAGCCTTGAAACAACACTGTGGCTGACGTCGAACTCCCTGGCAACATCTGTTATTTTTCGCCCTTCTTCAATCTTGCCAATAATACGGCCACGCGTGAAATCATCTAAGTGATGTCGGGAAGACATACTGAAAATTGCAAGTTCGTCAATTGATTCTTTTTCCTTTCAACTTTGCGTTTGAACAACAACGGTCAATACGCGTCAAATCCTTTATATCTCTTATCAGCGCTATGACGTCACGAACAAGTTCGGCAATCCAAAATTTGCATACGCACAACACGTCTTTCTGTATCCCGCACTTATGCTAATTTCCACATTTTCCTGCCTTCCATTTTATGGTTGCTATCGTTGCTATTGTCATCCGTCCTTAGCAATTGTCCGGCAGTGTACAATGAGATCAATGTCTTAGTTGTTAGATCAGTCAGGATATTACTCACTATACCGATATTTCTAGATAGTTTAATTAAAAGAAAATCAAAATGTTTATTCCATTAGAGGTCAAAATTTATCGTAGTTCACAGGTAGTTGAATGGAGGTACTATATCAATTATTTTATTATTAATGGATACTTGTGCATTTGGTGTTAAAGGAGATAACATATTAGACAAAATCACTGCCTTAGTTTCATTAACATTAATTATTAATTCATTAGAGTTTAACCTGTCAGAAATAGTTTGCAACTGTTTATTACATTGTGTTAGTATTTCACCTAAGTTTTTTTCTCCTTTTATGAGAACAACTGTATCATCAGCATAAAGAAAAAGATCCATATGAGTTGACAGCGAAAAGATCCATGTGAGTTCCCATCTCTGACGAAGGGTCGGAGATGGGTCAGGGTTCGAATCTCGAGTGAGACATGTATGTTGTGGATGGCGAATGCTCGGGTAACCCATAGTTGCTGTGGTTGTTAAACTGCAGGTAAGAAAAACACATTACTTTCTTACGACAGAAACCAAACCAGCAGAGGATATTAATGAATGTTCAGCGCTGAACGGGTCAAGTACTACTGATTCCTCCAAACCTACAGCCGCCCCGGTGGCTTAGTGGTCTAAGCGATGGCTTACGCCCATTCGTCCGGAAGGTGTACGTGTTCGAATCCCGGTGAGGAATCTTACGGTACTGACTTTCTCCCTTCTCAGTGACCCTAAATTAGGGACGATACACTGCTTATAGCCTATTGAGTTGCTCACGGTGGGCGTTAACCTTCAATAAAAAAACATACATACGAACAACAGAACTTTCCATAAGTAACTAGTGTAATATTCTGACAACTGTCAGAATTTGACAGTAGTTTGGCTATGAATCAATCATTGATTGAACGTAGGCCCGGGTAGAAAGCGCACACACAGATTGAAAAACATAATTGTGAACTGCACTACGCTTTGTATCAGGCATCATTAAAGGTAAGGTAATGTTTAAATACGACATGCAACAGGCTCATTTGTTGCACCATGTTTTATTATTTAGTCATAAAACTAGTACAGTGTCTTGTTAGCTTTATGTAGAACGCGAAGAATGATATGGGAGACGGGTACTATGCTATAGAGGAAGGATCTGTTCCACCACCGCCTCGGATGTGTTGAAATACTTTGATTTCCGCAGTCCTACTTTAGAACACTGATAAAGGCTCGGGTAGAATAAGCGCCATAGGCAGATCAACTTGAATAAAAAGTATTTAATATCAGAACAGCTGTAAAAATCTTAAGTTATTAAATAAAACTTCTACTCGGGATTCTTTTGTATTACAACAATAATTTTTATAGATTTTTTGGATTAGAAGAAACACAAGAATGAAATACCTACAATTAGCGTTCAGCTGTTGTGCCTTTTCTTCCCGCATGTGCATTGCACCTAAATATACAAGAAAGCATCTTGAATGTGAACACAAGGAATCTGCCAGAAATTGACTGAAATAAATTAATCCAAATTTTACGTGTGCTTTTGAAATACAAGTCATATTTCTTGTCCTTTCTCAAATACAACAGCTGCAGAATAATTTTATTTATAATTCAATATCTCACAATATCTTCAAACATTTAATGTACTCTGCGATTTCAACTGTACTTTCTACTGAGGCTGCTTAAAAACTTCTTCATTGCTAAGTATTATTTTTATAAACAAAACAAATATTCTTTATAATTATTGAAATGTGGATCACAGATCGTTGCGTTATTCCTTCGGTCCTGTGTATTATGCGCATATTAATTTTACTTTCGTAAGACTTTAAAATTAATAAACATCAGAAATAAAATCTTTTTAATATTGATCAACCCAAAATAATAATAAATCTTTTTAATATTGACGAAAGGATTCTTGAAGATTTCTCAAGGATTTCTTAAGGATTTCTCGAGGACTTCTTAAGTATTTCTCGAGGATTTCTTAAGGATTTCTCAATGATTTCTTAAGGATTTCTCAATGATTTCTTAAGGATTTCTCAAGGCTTTTTCAAGGATTTCACAATGATTTCTTAAGGATTTCTCAAGGATTTCTTTTTTAATAAATCTTTTTAATATTGTCGAAAGGATTCTTGAAGATTTCTCAAGGATTTCTTAAGGATTTCTCGAGGATTTCTTAAGTATTTCTCGAGGATTTCTTAAGGATTTCTCGAGGATTTCTTAAGTATTTCTCGAGGATTTCTTAAGGATTTCTCAATGATTTCTTAAGGATTTCTCAATGATTTCTTTTTTAATAAATCTTTTTAATATTGACGAAAGAAATTCTCGAGGATTTCTCAAGGATTTTTCAAAGATTTCTTAAGGATTTCTCAAGGATCTCTCAAGGATTTATTTTTTCAAAAATCTTTTTAATATTGACGAAAGGATTTCTCGAGGATTTCTTAACGCTTTCTCAATGATTTCTTAAGGATTTCTCAAGGATTTCTTTTTTAATAAATCTTTTTAATGCTGACGAAAGGATTTCTTGAGGATTTCTCGAGGATTTCTTAAAGATTTCTCAAGGATCTTTCAAGAATTTATTTTTTAATAAATCTTTTTAATATTGACGAAAGGATTTCTCGAGGATTTTTCGATGATTTCTTAAGGATTTCTCAATGATTTCTTAAGGATTTCTCAAGGATCTCTCAAGGATTTATTTTTGAATAAACCTTTTTAATATTGACGGAAGGATTTCTCGAGGATTTCTTAAGGATTTCTAAATGATTTCCTAAGGATTTCTCAAGGATCTCTCAAGGATTTATTTTTTAATAAATCTTTTTAATATTGACGAAAGGATTCTTGAAGATTTCTCAAGGATTTCTCAAGGATTTCTCGAGGATTTCTTAAGTATTTCTCGAGGATTTCTTAAGGATTTCTCAATGATTTCTTAAGGATTTCTCAATGATTTCTTTTTTAATAAATCTTTTTAATATTGACGAAAGAAATTCTCGAGGATTTCTCAAGGATTTTTCAAAGATTTCTTAAGGATTTCTCAAGGATCTCTCAAGGATTTATTTTTTCAAAAATCTTTTTAATATTGACGAAAGGATTTCTCGAGGATTTCTTAACGCTTTCTCAATGATTTCTTAAGGATTTCTCAAGGATTTCTTTTTTAATAAATCTTTTTAATGTTGACGAAAGGATTTCTTGAGGATTTCTCGAGGATTTCTTAAAGATTTCTCAAGGATCTCTCAAGGATTTATTTTTTAATAAATCTTTTTAATATTGACGAAAGGATTTCTCGAGGATTTTTCGATGATTTCTTAAGGATTTCTCAATGATTTCTTAAGGATTTCTCAAGGAGCTCTCAAGGATTTATTTTTGAATAAACCTTTTTAATATTGACGGAAGGATTTCTCGAGGATTTCTTAAGGATTTCTAAATGATTTCCTAAGGATTTCTCAAGGATCTCTCAAGGATTTATTTTTTAATAAATCTTTTTAATATTGACGAAAGGATTTCTCGAGGATTTCTTAAGGATTTCTCAAGGATCTCTCAAGGATTTCTTTTTTAATAAATCTTTTTAATATTGACGAAAGGATTTCTCGAGAATTTCTCGACGATTTCTTAAGGATTTCTCAAGGATCTCTCAAGGATTTCTTTTTTAATAAATCTTTTTAATATTGACGAAAGGATTTCTCGAGAATTTCTCGACGATTTCTTAAGGATTTCTCAAGGATCTCTCAAGGATTTCTTTTTTAATAAATCTTTTTAATATTGACTAAAGGATTTCTCGAGAATTTCTCGACGATTTCTTAAGGATTTCTCAATGATTTCTTAAGGATTTCTCAAGGATCTCTCAAGGATTTATTTTTTAATAAATCTTTTTAATATGGACGAAAGGATTTCTCGAGGATTTTTTAAGGCTTTCTCAATGATTTCTTAAGGATTTCTCAAAGATTTTTAAAGGATTTCTTTTTTAATAAATTTTTTTAATGTTGACGAAAGAATTTCTCGAGGCTTTCTTAAGGATTTCTTTTTTAATAAATTTTTTTACTGTTGACGAAAGAATTTCTCGAGGATTTCTTAAGGATTTCTTAATGATTTCTTAAGGATTTATCATGGATCTCTCAAGAATTTCTTTTAATAAATCTTTTTAATATTGACGAAAGGATTTCTCGAGGATTTCTTAAGAATTTCTCAAGGATATCTCAAGGATTTCTGTTTTAATAAATCTTTTTAATATTGACGAAAGGATTTCTCGAGGATTTCTCGAGGATTTCTTAAAGATTTTTCAAGGATATCTCAAGGATTTATTTTTTAATAAATCTTTTTAATATTGACGAAAGGATTTCTCGAGGATTTCTTAAGAATTTCTCAAGGATCTCTCAAGGATTTCTTTCTTAATAAATCTTTTTAATGTTGACGAAAGGATTTCTTGAGGATTTCTCGAGGATTTCTTAAAGATTTCTCAAGGATCTCTCAAGGATTTATTTTTTAATAAATCTTTTTAATATTGACGAAAGGATTTCTCGAGGATTTTTCGATGATTTCTTAAGGATTTCTCAATGATTTCTTAAGGATTTCTCAAGGAGCTCTCAAGGATTTATTTTTGAATAAACCTTTTTAATATTGACGGAAGGATTTCTCGAGGATTTCTTAAGGATTTCTAAATGATTTCCTAAGGATTTCTCAAGGATCTCTCAAGGATTTATTTTTTAATAAATCTTTTTAATATTGACGAAAGGATTCTTGAAGATTTCTCAAGGATTTCTCAAGGATTTCTCGAGGATTTCTTAAGTATTTCTCGAGGATTTCTTAAGGATTTCTCAATGATTTCTTAAGGATTTCTCAATGATTTCTTTTTTAATAAATCTTTTTAATATTGACGAAAGAAATTCTCGAGGATTTCTCAAGGATTTTTCAAAGATTTCTTAAGGATTTCTCAAGGATCTCTCAAGGATTTATTTTTTCAAAAATCTTTTTAATATTGACGAAAGGATTTCTCGAGGATTTCTTAACGCTTTCTCAATGATTTCTTAAGGATTTCTCAAGGATTTCTTTTTTAATAAATCTTTTTAATGTTGACGAAAGGATTTCTTGAGGATTTCTCGAGGATTTCTTAAAGATTTCTCAAGGATCTCTCAAGGATTTATTATTTAATAAATCTTTTTAATATTGACGAAAGGATTTCTCGAGGATTTTTCGATGATTTCTTAAGGATTTCTCAATGATTTCTTAAGGATTTCTCAAGGAGCTCTCAAGGATTTATTTTTGAATAAACCTTTTTAATATTGACGGAAGGATTTCTCGAGGATTTCTTAAGGATTTCTAAATGATTTCCTAAGGATTTCTCAAGGATCTCTCAAGGATTTATTTTTTAATAAATCTTTTTAATATTGACGAAAGGATTTCTCGAGGATTTCTTAAGGATTTCTCAAGGATCTCTCAAGGATTTCTTTTTTAATAAATCTTTTTAATATTGACGAAAGGATTTCTCGAGAATTTCTCGACGATTTCTTAAGGATTTCTCAAGGATCTCTCAAGGATTTCTTTTTTAATAAATCTTTTTAATATTGACGAAAGGATTTCTCGAGAATTTCTCGACGATTTCTTAAGGATTTCTCAAGGATCTCTCAAGGATTTCTTTTTTAATAAATCTTTTTAATATTGACTAAAGGATTTCTCGAGAATTTCTCGACGATTTCTTAAGGATTTCTCAATGATTTCTTAAGGATTTCTCAAGGATCTCTCAAGGATTTATTTTTTAATAAATCTTTTTAATATGGACGAAAGGATTTCTCGAGGATTTTTTAAGGCTTTCTCAATGATTTCTTAAGGATTTCTCAAAGATTTTTAAAGGATTTCTTTTTTAATAAATTTTTTTAATGTTGACGAAAGAATTTCTCGAGGCTTTCTTAAGGATTTCTTTTTTAATAAATTTTTTTACTGTTGACGAAAGAATTTCTCGAGGATTTCTTAAGGATTTCTTAATGATTTCTTAAGGATTTATCATGGATCTCTCAAGAATTTCTTTTTTAATAAATCTTTTTAATATTGACGAAAGGATTTCTCGAGGATTTCTTAAGAATTTCTCAAGGATATCTCAAGGATTTCTTTTTTAATAAATCTTTTTAATATTGACGAAAGGATTTCTCGAGGATTTCTCGAGGATTTCTTAAAGATTTTTCAAGGATATCTCAAGGATTTCTTTTTTAATAAATCTTTTTAATATTGACGAAAGGATTTCTCGAGGATTTCTTAAGAATTTCTCAAGGATCTCTCAAGGATTTCTTTTTTAATAAATCTTTTTAATGTTGACGAAAGGATTTCTTGAGGATTTCTCGAGGATTTCTTAAAGATTTCTCAAGGATCTCTCAAGGATTTATTTTTTAATAAATCTTTTTAATATTGACTAAAGGATTTCTCGAGGATTTTTCGATGATTTCTTAAGGATTTCTCAATGATTTCTTAAGGATTTCTCAAGGAGCTCTCAAGGATATATTTTTGAATAAACCTTTTTAATATTGACGGAAGGATTTCTCGAGGATTTCTTAAGGATTTCTAAATGATTTCCTAAGGATTTCTCAAGGATCTCTCAAGGATTTATTTTTTAATAAATCTTTTTAATATTGACGAAAGGATTTCTGGAGGATTTCTTAAGGATTTCTTAATGATTTCTTAAGGATTTCTCAAGGATCTCTCAAGGATTTCTTTTTCAATAAATCTTTTTAATATTGACGAAAGGATTTCTCGAGGATTTCTTAAGGATTTCTCAAGGATCTCTCAAGGATTTCTTTTTTAATAAATCTTTTTAATATTGACGAAAGGATTTCTCGAGAATTTCTCGACGATTTCTTAAGGATTTCTCAAGGATCTCTCAAGGATTTCTTTTTTAATAAATCTTTTTAATATTGACTAAAGGATTTCTCGAGAATTTCTCGACGATTTCTTAAGGATTTCTCAATGATTTCTTAAGGATTTCTCAAGGATCTCTCAAGGATTTATTTTTTAATAAATCTTTTTAATATGGACGAAAGGATTTCTCGAGGATTTCTCGAGGATTTCTTAAGGATTTCTCAAGGATCTCTCAAGGATTTCTTTTTTAATAAATCTTTTTAATATTGACGAAAGGATTTCTCGAGAATTTCTCGACGATTTCTTAAGGATTTCTCAATGATTTCTTAAGGATTTCTCAAGGATCTCTCAAAGATTTATTTTTTAATAAATCTTTTTAATATGGACGAAAGGATTTCTCGAGGATTTTTTAAGGCTTTCTCAATGATTTCTTAAGGATTTCTCAAGGATTTTTAAAGGATTTCTTTTTTAATAAATTTTTTAATGTTGACGAAAGAATTTCTCGAGGATTTCTTAAGGATTTCTTTTTTAATAAATTTTTTTACTGTTGACGAAAGAATTTCTCGAGGATTTCTTAAGGATTTCTTAATGATTTCTTAAGGATTTCCCATGGATCTCTCAAGAATTTCTTTTTTAATAAATCTTTTTAATATTGACGAAAGAATTTCTCGAGGATTTCTTAAGAATTTCTCAAGGATATCTCAAGGATTTCTTTTTTAATAAATCTTTTTAATATTGACGAAAGGATTTCTCGAGAATTTCTCGAGGATTTCTTAAGGATTTCTCAATGATTTCTTAAGGATTTCTCAAGGATCTCTCAAGGATTTCTTTTTTAATAAATCTTTTTAATATTGACGAAACGATTTCTCGAGGATTTCTCGAGGATTTCTTAAAGATTTTTCAAGGATCTCTCAAGGATTTATTTTTTAATAAATCTTTTTAATATTAACGAAAGGATTTCTCGAGGATTTCTCTATGATTTCTTAAGGATTTCTCTATGATTTCTTAAGGATTTCTCAAGGATTTCTTTTTAATAAATCTTTTTAATGTTGACGAAAGGATTTCTCGTCCTTTGCATTTAAATTATTATCTCGTTTTTTTTTTGTTTTTTTTTTGTAGTACCATCTCGTTATTTATTTGTTAAAAATTGAAAGTGCCCATAATGTGCAGTACCTTTGATTTTTATAAATGGAATAATGTGAGCCAGTTATTTAACGCATGCAGTGGAAAGAGTTTGCTGCTTGTGAATTATTGTGTTACTCATCCGCAGGAGACAATACTTTTAAAGAACGTGGAAGTCGTGCAGTAACCAGCATATTGCCCCAGAAAATTTTAACCTTTTCATTTAAGTATTATCAAACCTTTAAAGCAGTTCTATAGGAACCCAAACAGCTCTATGTCTGATGGATGCTGTGTAGGATATCTTCATGAAAATTGACGTGTAATAAGCTATTCATGCGCCGTTTGGGCACAAGTCCCCCAACCGACCGTTATTCATTATTTTCGCATCGTTGGTCACAGGTTTTAACTTCACACGGAACCAGACTGTATGGTCACTTTGAATCAAGAAAGTGATGTCTACGATGAATTTCACAAAGAATGGATTCGAACTGTGGCCGTAAAAAATGTGAAAAATTTCGTGATTACACGTCAGTTGAAAGCAAAAGTTGTCGCATGCGGAGTCTACACGTTAATCAGTTGTGTGACGATTACTGAGGTGGGATCTCTGAGGAGCTGAAATGCGATCCCGAAGCTGTTGGAAGCTTCGCGGGAGCACATTCTGTATCGGTAAAAGTAAAATTTTTATTTTATGTGGGCAATATTAGTGAACGGGTGTATCAAAACATTCCGAGCATAGAAAGAGCTTTTGTTTGACATACAACGTATAACTTCGACAGAAAAGTATCCATTACAGACAGTTTTGGTAATGAAAAGTAACTTTAAGGCGAGTTTTGTGTGTGGTTCTTCGTGAATCCTAAGAGAAAAGGGAGCTCCTTTATTCTTTTTTTTTCAGGGGGTAAGGGCGGTGTCTAATTTTAAAGCTTTCTTACTCCTATCGTCCCTTTAAGAACGATGCAATGCTGTTTCACTGTACTCATAAAAAAATGAGCACGTGCCATTTGGAATCGTACTAAACCCGCCGCCCCTGACGCAGTGGTCTACAATCTGTCTTCGAACAGTTAGCCCGTGTTTCTTTCTTTTTTTTTTTTTTTGACTGAAGGTTTAACAACCACCGTGAGCAACTCAATGTGTTATAAGAAGTCGCCCGTCCCTAATTTAGGGCTACTGGTTCCAGGGAAGGGAGAGAGCCAGTGCCGTAAGACAAACACAACATCCGTGCCTCACCGAGATTTGAACGCGGAACCCTTTCGGAGAAATGATCAGAGGCCATCGCTTAGACCAGTGCGCGTCTCACGAGATCCGAACCAAGACCCCTTTCGGACGAATGATCAGAGCCCATCGCTTAGACCACTGCACCACCGGTGCGTCTCACGGGATTCGAACCCGCACACCTTTTGGACGAATGATCAGAGGCCATCTCTTAGACCACTGCGCCACCTGGGCGGCTCACCGGGATTCAAACCAGGACCCTTTTTGGACGAATGAGCAGAGGCTATCGCTTAGACCACTACGCCACAAGGGCGGCTCACCGGGATTTGAACCAGGACTCCTTGCGGACGAATTATCAGAGGCCATCGCTTAGACCAATGCGCCACAGGGCGGCTCACCGGGATTCGAACCAGGACGAATGAGAAGAGGCCATCGCTTAGACCACTAGGCCACCGGGGCAGCCCGTGTTGAAACTGGCTAGCAACGGATGTGGGTGGTGCGTATGTCTTGGTTCACTGGCTGTTTCCCTTCCCCCAAACCTGTAGTCCCAAATTAGGAAGGAGCGACAGCTTATAACTCTGGTACCGCGGATGGCCTGGTGGTCAACTTTCGTGACTGCCACGGTGGAATCTCAGTTTCGATCCTAGGTAGGTACGAATCAAGGTAGTTAGAATGAGAGAAGGTAGGTCAATGAGTTCGCCCATCCCACTCCGGCTTAGGGTTCAAGGAATCAGTGACGTCAGTGGAACCCTCTTGGAGCTGTCCTACGCTCTCTCTCCACCTGCAGAATTCCACTCGGTATCGTGAACTAATTTTCAGATCAAGGCAGTTATATTTCTTTGATTAATCAAAGAATAATTTTACAATCATTCGTTACCAACTGATTTCAAGAACAGACTCAAAATGCTATTGCTTGGATAAAAGCTTCTGCTACCGACAAATGGCAAACGTTAAAAACAACGAAGTGGCCCTTAAAAAGATTTGTATTAAGTTTTTTGTTTCTAATCCCCCTCCCCCGTTTTTGAATAGTTTATCGCCCTTCGCCGTACAGATACTGAGACTTTCAGATTTCAAATGATTTTTATAACCACCATAATGATTTCCGCATTCATGAAATATCAAATTTAATTTCATCATTTTGCGGGCCTTGCTTTTATGTATTCAACAATTTGTGTATAAGCCAAATACTTAAATTTAATAAAATAAAAAAATCAATCACTGCAACATGTATATGAAAAAAAAATATTTTATGAATTTATTTTAGAAGAGTCCTTAATATTTCCTACCCAAAAATATTCTGAATGCAAAAATATTCGCTACGCAGGTATCTTTTTATCATTAATTAATACAGACACTTGACTCGGACTAGGAACATCAAATAGAAGTCATCGATCTTTACACGTTTATAAGTGAGTCACGGACAAAAGGAGGAATTCGAGGCCGCTGTGGTGCAGTGGGTTCGATTCCGGGTGGCAGCCAATGACAATTTTCCCGTGACTCCCTTATAAAGGTGGAAAGAGCGATGACTTCTGTTTGATGTTCCTAGTCCACATCAAGTGTCTGTATTACTTATTCATTCGCCTTCTAATTATTTGTTCAGTTGCTGCTTACCATCTTTGGTGAATCTCCAGCATTGTGCGGGGCTCCAAGAAGCAATCTGCCAATTGTCTTGGCAGTGTATGTGAGTCTGGCGGAATTCGAGGCCGCTGTCGTGCAGTGGAAGCATATCCGGCGCGTAACTGGAAGACCTGGGTTCGATTCCCGGTGGCGGCCGATGAGAATTTTTTCGTGACTCACTTCTAAACGTGGAAAGAGCGATGACTTCTGTTTGATCTTTTTATCATTTTGTGAGGAAGTTTTTATAAAAGTCACAATACAACTTCAACCGCGCTCGACCTGGAAAGGAAATCGTGGACACTTTTTACTCTCTCTCTCACGGAATTTTCAATCCATGTTATGGTCTTTTTCTTAAGCTTAAAGCCAATACGTATTTCTGTGAGATAATCATTATGTTTTTTAGGACAGTTTTCGTGTGTGTTCTTTACGAACGGCAGGTTTCACGTAACGATTTTATTGCCGCCCCGGTGGCGCAGTGGTCTAAGCGATGACCTCTGATCATTCGTCCGTAAGGGGTCCGGGTTCGAATCCTGGTCAGGCATGGATGTTGTCTTTTGGCCCTGGCTCTCTCCCTTCCCTGGAACCAGTGACCCTAAATTAGGGACGAGCGACTGCTTACAGCCCGTTGAGTTGCTCACGGTGGTCGTTAAACCTACAATAAAAACAAAACAAAAAAAAACGATTTTATTAAAATATGAGATTTATTTTCTAGTGGCTGCAAGGAAATTTTGCTCCGGGCCCTGCAATGAAATTTCGCCATGGGCCCCGCAAAAGCTACACCCGGTCCGGCGACGCAGTCAAAATAATAAGGGCCAATTTATTTTTCAATTTAATGGAAACACAAGACGAGGCAGAAAATTCGAACGCCTGTGAGATGGACATGTGCTTATTAATGCTTACAATTTTCCTAATCCTGACAAGGAAGAAGCCATACGCTATTTTGCTGGATATTTAGCCTTTCTTCACAAGGAGAAGGAATTGGAAACGTTTTTCTATTTAACGGGGAACCAAAATAAAGGCTGGATTGAGACTTTATCAAAAGGTAGGCTATTGATACCAAACAACATTTGGATACAGTGTGATTCAGTTTTTTTCAGAATTTCATGGAGCTAGCATATATAAATCCCAAGAGGCCATAAACAAACTTCAATCGATATTGAAATTAATCTTTCCCCAAGTTGACGTGGGTGTCATTGTCATTAAAACCTATGAGAGAGAGCAAGAACATTTTCTGTATTAAATATATTAACGACGTCAACCAACAAAACTTAATGAAGAGAAAAAACCAAGCACATGCATTGAATTCCAGGGAGTTAAAAAGAAAGGAAACAATGGAGGGAAGATTCCAAGTTTTAGTAATCGGTAAGTTTTGTTTTAAATCTGTAATTCCTATTTTTAAAAATCCTGCCTATGCATTCTTAAAAGCTTCTAATTTGAACTAAGAATCACGCATTTCGCCATTCTTTACCACCACGAAAGAGGACAACTGGGGACCTACTACGTCACAGGCCTCCACGAGGGAAGACCTCCCGCTGTTTGTTTATAATCTTTGACCTACCTCTCTCATTCTAACTACCTTGGGTACGAATGCTTGAACCACAAATATTGCACGTTAAGCCCTCGGAACCCGACTACTACCCCTCTGTAATAAATAAGGTCGTCTTCCTCACCCTTTCTACCTCGCTTCCGTGTCAATTTACTATCGGCCACTCTAGCGCAAATCTCCTAGCCTCCTATTTCTAAAGGTTAAGACCTGAGGGTCAGATACTCCCTTCCTGAAATCCTCTACATATGATCCTATCTGACCTGACTAGGGTCATGAAACCCTAAAATAAAATAAAGTAAAAAAAACAATTAAGAGCCAAATTATTTTATATAACCTAATGATATCCTTCGGAGAATGTAGAGTACTCATAAGCTAAATACCCGTCGCGTCACATTTATTTTCTGGTCTCATGCGGAGGCGTTCTCTCTAGGTGGGTTTGGCCCAACTCTGGTTTTTTACTCGAAGTTTGGTCATCTGAAAACTGGGCCGCCGGGAAGGCAAATATCAATGTTTAAATAGAACAGGATCTTGTAAAATTAACTGATAAATTAATATGAAAATATCGTACATCTATACTAAATTTAAATTTGAGCAACCAAGGTACACACATCGGACACTGAATCGAAAAACTTTATGGAGATGTACGTAAACGTCCCTTTACGCAGCTTGTATGAAAATTACGTTGTCACATGCGTCGCCATAGGATCTAGACAACTACTTAAGACTGCTTCTCGTCGGAAGTCGGAATTAATGTTGTTAATGAAAAACAAAGGATGTTTTGGAGTTTAATAAAGGGCATAAATTGGGTACCCGTGGGCTCGAGCGAAGGTTTTTTAAAACACGAGAACTGACTGGTTTCTCAAAAAATAAGATATCTTGGATCTTTAATTAGTGGAAATATAACGCACATCGCTTGCATAAGGGCACAACTGTGGCGCGATGACAACCTGTTAGGAAGAACGCAGTAGTTTGAGAAAGTTTGTAAGGAGAAACAGCGCATCCTGTAGGCGCAATTGACCAAATCATTCAAAAAATGTTTTTCTCGACCCATATATCAGCGAACTGTCAGCAGGGAATTGAAGGATATCGGTATTGGTCGTCGCATTCCTTTAAGCAACCAATGATTTCTGCGAAGAACCGGAATGTCGTCTATAGTGGTGTCAGGAACAACGCGACTGGACACTGATAAAAAGTCATGCGGTCCGACGAAGCGCGCGTTACACCTTGTTCTGTACCGACGGTAGGTAGAGAGTTTGGCTGGAGACCCATGAATCAACGAACCCAGTTTTCTTGTAAACACAACTGAAGGTTGAGGAGGTGGCGTCATGGTGTGGGGCCCGTTCTGTTGGTACAAAACGGATCACATAATTTTGCATGAAGGTCGGTTTTCTCCGAATTTTATCTGAACATTTTTGCCTATGAAGTTCATCCTGCAGTGTTGACTTTTTCTGCAGAAGGTGGCTGCTGTTTCGTGGACAACAATATTGCTGTCCTTTATGAAAGATGTATTCAGCAGTGGGTCAGCGATCATGACCATCTTCCTTGGCAACAACAAAGATCGGATCCAAACCCCATAGAGAATGTATGGGACATGTTAAAAAAAGATACGGGAGCAAAGTCCTCTTCCGTGAGATCTGATCCAGTTAAAGGACTATCTGGTGAACACCTGGTCTGATTTAGACGTAGAGTCTTTAAAATAAATTTTGGTATCTATGCTAAACAGTATACACTGAAGAGTAATTGAATGAGAGATACCTGTCTAGTAACGTGTAGCACCACCTTTCGCCATGATGACAGCGGCGATTCGTCTCGGCATGGACTCGAAAAGACACCGGAAGCGTTGGGAAACCGTACGGATCCACGACACCTGAACAAGCTCCCACAGTTCACGAAGATTTGATGGAGGGGGTCAGAGCCTCGAACATCTCTCTCGAAGGCATTACAAATGTGCTCGATGGAATTGAGGTCAGGTGACATACCTGGCCAAGGAAGCAAGTTCACGTCGGTGGAGTGTTCATCCAACCATTTGAATACAATTCGGGAGCGATGGCACCGTGCATTGTCTTGTTGCAGGATGAGGTCCAAAGTGGGATTTTGAAGACGCACATACGGGAGCAAATGGTCGTCCAGGATATCCCGCTAACGTTGACCTGTGAGGGACGATGTCACACGTACCAGGGGGTCCCTCTTCAGTCCACGTAAACAGTCCCCAGACGAGAATGCCACCCCCACCAGCTTGAAGAGTACCCTGCTGGCAAGAAGGATCCATCGTTTCATGTGGTCTGCGCCGTATGCGTATCCTTTCATCCGCATGTACCAACGTGAATCTCGACTCATCAGTCCAGGCAACATTTTTTCACATGTCTAGGGTCCAGTGGCGATGTCCCAGCGCCTATGCTAATCTTTGCACCCTGCGATGTGCGGTCATCAGCTGTACCCTCGTGGGACTATGGCTTCTGTACCCCATAGCGAGGAAATGGTTCTGAATGGTGCGGCTGCTTACGCATTTTTGTGCACCAGCATTAAATTGCAGAGTGATTTCTTGCACTGTGGCCTGTCTATCCGCTGTTACAATGCGAGCTAGCCGACGATGACCCCGCTCATCCACACGCTGTTGTCGACAGCATTTGGCCCTTGCTGGCATAGTTTTACCGGATTCGAAGTACTTACGGTGCACCTGTGACACAGTGGCTCGTGAAAATCCCATCCCAGTGCCAGCACGACTTCCGAGATGGAGTGACCCATTCGTCGGGCCCCGACAGTTCGCCCACGATTACATGCCCTTAGATCCTTCGTCTTACCCATAGTGCGTCCGACTCTTACTGATTCCCATCGCATCACTCCTTATATTGTCGGATCGCTGCATACGTCATGTCGTTTCCGTTTATACAGGGCCGCCCACAGCGCCACATTTACATTACGCTAGCTGTCTCTAATTCAATTGCTCTTCAGTGTAAGTGCTGTAATTCGGGCAAAAAAGAGGCTTGATCCGTTATTGAATAAAAGTTTCTAATTTAGTTACCGGTATATGTACGAGCTTCTTCTAACAAAACGTTGCCTAAGTTACGTGTTCAGTTGCTGATACATTATTTTTTTTCAATTTATCAAGAAAGCAATTCTCTGAGAGAACGCTAAAAACACTCTCTTTTGCCTAGCAACACCACACATGCCGCTTCCTATGAGTTTAAATGTCCCTACGACAAACATTTGAATTACAGTTTGGTGCTTTGGTAGCGCAGTGGTCTAAGAGCTGGCTTGTGACGATAGGTCCGAGATGGATCTGATTTCGGATTCCGTTGAGGCATGATGGATGTTGTTTTGTCTCAAGGCACGGTCTCTGTCCGTTTTCTGGAATCTAGCTGCTGCATTTTAATGGCAGGCAACTGCTTATAGCTTATTGGGTTGCTCACGTTGGTCGTAAAACTTACAAATTGAAAAAGAAAATAATCCCTTTTTTCGATAAAGTAATATAAAGTCACACGCTGATTACCAGTAATGTGTTAAGACAGAGAGAAGAAGAGAGATGGAGCCTAGTGATGCACTTTATTGCAAATACGTATTGGCGAGTAAGTACCATATTAAATTATCTTTCTGGCCATACAACATAACGCCTTCCTCAAGTCGGTTAAAAGGGATTTAGCGAGTCCCCGAAGCAACCATTTACAATCGTATTTTCATTCGCGAATGCTGCGTAAGTAGTTAATACACTATCTACCAACAAGTAATTGGACACCACTGCAATCGACGATATCTGTGGTCCTGATACACGTCTCGGCCGCCGCCGTTAAATATCGTGCGGAAAACAACAACGCAACCAGTCGCATGCAAGATGCCACGCAGTTCGGAGCTCTCTGATTTCGTGAAAGGTGTAATCGTCGGGTATCACAGAAATTGCCGATCCATACGGGACATATCCAGCGAGTTGAAGTACCCAAGATCGACAGGGGTCTACGTGATTGGCAAGTAGAAGATGAGAGGTGACTGTCGGAATGTGCCCCGACCCGCAGACCCACAAAACTGGGAGTTAGAGACCGACGGGTGCTGGCCAGAGAAATTCGGAAGAATCGCACCAAATAGATGAACCACATCCGCGGGGAGTTTCAACAGGAATCCAGGAGTGTTCTTTTGATGAATATCATCCGTAAGGAAGCCCATCTGCTCGGTTATCATGGACGTGCTGCCGCCCACAAGCCTTTGATCACCAAGTCTAATAGCGCTGCTCGGCTAACGTGGTGCAAAGAACGTCGACAGTGAACCGTTGAACAGCGGAAACAGGTTCTCTGGAGCGACGAATCAAGGTTCACCCTCTACCGTTCGGATAGCAGGGTTTGGGTTTGGCGTCTGCCTGGGGAACGCCTCCTGCCGAAATGTATTATGCCAGCTGTGAAGTTCGGCGTCGGTGGAATTATGCTTGGGGGTGTTTCTCCTGGTATGGCACGGGACCCTTGGTCGCAATTCCTGGTAGACTCAACGCCGAGACCTACAGCACCATTTTGGATGACCATGCGCTTCCTACGTTGTGGCAGTTTTACGGGGTAAACCCATGTTACTTTCAGGATGACAATGCCACCTGTCATGTTGCGAGGTCCACCATGGCTTGGAATGGTGACAATGGGGTTAATCGAATGGACTGGCCTGCGCAGAGCCCGAACCTTAACCCAATCGAGAACCTCTGGGAAGATTTGGAGAGTCGTCGTAAGGGTGCTCCCACCGTCCGAAATCGGTGAAGGAACTGACCTGTCTTCTCCAAGCCGAGTGGAAGAAAATACCGCTAGCCGTCGTACAACGCCTGGTTGAGAGTATGCCCCTGAGGGTGCAGCTGTAATCGTCGCTCGTGGAGGCTCCACTAACTATTGAAGGTGAATAAACTTCGTTTTCCTTTGCTATCACAGGTGTCCAATGACTTGTGGTAGATAGTGTATAACTACGGCGCGAATTAGCAACTTCGCGCATGCGTATCGAGGTTCACTGTAATAGAAACAGCGGGTCATTACCTGCGCGTAGCGTATCACAAAGCTGTAAGAAACTTTCGAGCATTTTTACTCATCGTTAAGTAGCAATCTTTTATGCAAGTAAATAAACATTAGGATGACCTGCCATGGACATATTTGTCTAAGCACTGGCTTCTGATTTTTTGTGTGAGAGGGTCTGGCTTATAGTGCAGATCAGGAATGGTGCTATTGCTGCCTTACGACACTGATTCTGCCTCCCCTTCCTTGGAACCAGTGGCCCTAAATTACGAACAAGCGACATAAGTTGCACACTGCGGTCGTTGGACTACAAAATAAGTGATCTCAATTTTTCTGTAGTTTTATAAACTTCCTTCTTAATTTTTAATCGGCAATCATTAAAATTCTCCTGACAAAGAAAACAAGTTTCAGGAACTCAAAGTACAGAATTGTAGCCATTAATGATTAACGGCATTTGCCTAATTAGACGATAATATTTGCTGGGCTTGTCAAACGAATTGGAATTTTTAAATATCTTTACCTGTTTCTTTTTAATATATTAAAAAAAATGAAACGAAATTGAGCGAGCAAATATTGAATCACAGTAATCGGAATTCTCGGAACTTAGCTGTTACATTTTTTTTAATTTCACTGCATTATGCAATCCGCCCTTCATATGCTCCTCGAAATTATCGTGCTCGCTTGAATAGACGGGTTTTATGTTAGATGGAAAAGATTATTAAAATTTTCATTAAACATTTCTGAGTACTACTACTATATTTTTTCAAATAACTGAGACAAGCAGTGACGGTCTTTGATATAGGGTGCGTTTGATCGTTTTTTTTTCTCTTTTTCCAGAATAATTTCTCGCGCATGATTTACTATGAAAAAAGTTATATAACGAAGTCAATTTCTCCGTCATTTTTATCCGCGCCGGGGTACGAACCCGGGTCCACTCATTCCGGAATAAGTTGCTCTACCAATTAAGCTACGCGGACATTTTATTCTGATTGCTATCTGCCTTTATGTCGTGTGCGTCCTTCTGGCAGGTACGTCACATCTCCTGGTACGTTACATCATCTCCCCCTTATTTTTCTTTCGAAGTGCTGCTCATATTTTTCCTATCTCGCGGTGTGGGAATAGCATCACACCAATGCGAGATTTTGAACGGTCGGGTCATCCGGATAGTTCGGGCGCCATTATAACGAAGTGAATTTCTCAGTCATTTTTGGTCTACGCCGGGATTCGAACCCGGCTCCACTCATTCCGGAATAAGTTGCTCTACCAATTAAGCTACGCGGACATTTTATTCTGATTGCTATCTGCCTTTATGTCGTGTGCGTCCTTCTGGCAGGTACGTCACATCTCCTGGTACGTTACAGTTACTTACGCATGAGTTTCGACATTCCAGAAGAAAATAAGAAATACAGATTAAGTCCTTGAAAATTTTCTAGTAAACTCTCTTTTCTTCAAGTGGTTATTAAAAAAAACGTACATTAAAACGAAATAAGATTATTAACGTAATGTTGTAAAATCATTCAGTTACCTGATGACTGGCTGTTACAGAAGCATTAATGATAAGAAAGGTGACACCAAATATTCGGTGTAATGACCACGTCTTTGAATCGTTTCCGAAGGGAATAAAGTTTATCAAAGTTATTCAAAATCAATGAACCCGGCTCAAATGAAAATCAACTGGATTTCTACAATCGACAAAACATCCAGATATGTAAATAGCTACTTACTTCTACCAGCAGCCAACAGATATTTTGCGAAAATTAACACATGACGCATATCGGAAACAAAGCGATTTTCAAATCGAATAGTTAAAAGAAGGAAAATATTATAAGAAAACATGATATAACTCTACTCCTTCCAGCGGAAGAATTTTGCATAACAGAAGTTGGAAAATTAAGTAAAAATATTCTTCATGGCAAGAGCTATTTGAAGGAAAAAGAAATTTTCAAATACGTATCCCGGTTGCAGAGATAGCGAGAAAAAGATTTTGATACGCAACCTAGAGGGAAAGCTGTGTGTAATTTAAATTTAATAATATTCGCTTTAAAATTACGCACAGCTTTCCCAGAAAAGAAATTTTCAAATACGTAATTTAAAGAGAATAATGCTCTCTATCTTTATTAAAGTGAATTGCACTTAGTAAACAAAAATGCTCAATAGGATATTCAGAACCGGAGATGCAGCGGCAAATAAAAGTACGCAAACACCACCTAGCTACAGTACAACCTAAGTATTCTACAAGTATGTACAACCCAAAAGTGTTGGTAAATGGCACCCGGTGTTGGAGGAATTTTTTAATCGCACGTTTAGAAGCAGAGATATTGAGAAAAACAGACTGAAAATTTGCGCCCCTTAGCGGCGAAATTGTGTATTGTTTTGGGAACAAGAGATGCACAAAGCGTTTTCATATATAGTAGTACGTGACTGAAAAATAACTGTTTCAGTCGTGTTTTTAATCCAGTAGATTTGGCTGTAAACGAAACGTGAACTTACGATCTCTAGTGGTACACTTGTGCGTGAAGAAAATATCGAAATTATATGACAAACATATCTCCCCAGAAAAGCTCTATATCAAAGAAAGAATTTTTCAAATCGGAATCTTAAAAGCAGAGATATTGACATAAATGTGATATACATCTACGGCTCCGGCGGGAAAACTATGCAGTATTTTAAGTAGAAGGTCTTTTCAAAAGGTTTTCTCGGGTGAGTGGAATCGATTCACGAAATAATTTTTTCGGTCGACTTTTCAGAAGCTCAGATTTTGCTGCAAATGCATCAGAAGCAGGAATAAACTTTTACACCTCCTAGTGGCCAAACCATTTCGAATAGGATTCCAATTTGAAAAAATTATTTCTTTGATGGAGAAAAAAACGAGAAATTCTTACCAAAAAGGAGAAATTATATGCAAAACATTTCTCATCAGGGGCTGTATCAGATGCAGGAAGACATTTTTAAATCGGACTTTTAGAAGAATAGATATCCCAGAAAATAGAATTTATCTTTCCGCTCCCTAATGGAAAATCTGTGCATTACATCAAAAAGAAACAGTACGCAAAATTGTTTTCGACATAAATAGAATCGAAAGGTATAATAATTTTTTCAATTGGATATTTAAAAGCAAATACATGGAATTAAGTGTATTTTGAATTCGATATCATCTGTTTTTGCGCCCTCTGGTGGCGAGGTTGTGCAAAAACAAAATGCAAGAATCATCATTCACACACTTGAAGCTTCCCAATTGAAAAAAGGAATTTTTCAAATCGGACTAATTGTTGGAAAGGCATGGTGTCCATAGACATGTAGGGATTTGGTTTTGAACCAGTGGTCTCAAATTAGACGCACGGACCGACGGATTCTTGACGTGCACCGTTATTGTTGGTGGTTTTAACCGTTTTTCTTGGTGTGATGGAATATAGTGTCTCTCTGGCAATAAGACCGCTTCTTTTTTCCTCTTCGTCGGTGCTCATGTTTTCTATATTTCTTAGGTACGAGTATACTATTTTGTTTGAGATTAATGACTACCACGGGGAACTGTTAAAGCTCTAAGATTTCTCACGTCCCTAATATGAGACCACTGGTTCAAAATCAAAATCCTAGATGTCTCGTTCGGGACTCGAACCTACATACCTAGAAGCCTCGTTCGGGACTCGACTCAAATCATACCATAAGATTCCCAAGTTGAAAGAATATGGGACAAGTGAGTGAAACCGTTCAAACAAGGAATCCAAAAGATACAAAGGCACTTTATTGAAAAGGTAGCATCGAGCACAACTGGACAGAAGACAGAACCGTCCATGTGACAGGCAGCTGCCGAGAAAAATCCAGTCGTTAGTAGGCAATATGATCCCCCTTGACTGGTTGCAGGATTTACAACGTCTGTCAATGCTGAGGACGAGGTTGTCAAGGAGTTGTTGAGGCATCGCGGCCCATTCCACTTGTAGCGCCAATCGCAGCTGCGGAATCGTTGCTGGCGGCTGGTGACGTGCTGCCAAGCGTCTTCCGAAAAGGTCCCACACGTGTTCGATTGGATTTAGGTCCAAGCACCTTGCGGGTCAATCCATGCGTTGAATATCTTCACTCTCCAACAGATCTGCGATAGCCACTGTACGATGAGGTGTAGCGTTGTCGTCCATGAAAAGGAACTCAGGACCCACAGCACCTGTAAACAGACGCACGTGAGGCAAGAGAACCTCGGTACAATAGCGGACACCAGTGACTGAACCTCCTTGGAAGATGTGGAGGCCAGTACGGCTACCAAGCATGATGCCGCCATAAACGAGAACTCCGCCATCTCCAAACCGATCCCTTTCGATGATGTTGGAGGTGTGATTGCGTGTTCCCTGCTCTCTCCAGATGCGTACATGTCCAGAATCGCTCGTCGTACTAAATCGGATCTCATCCGTTAAGAGAACTCGACCCCATTGCTGATGAGTCCAGTTCTTGTGTTCCTGGTACCACAGAAACCGCTGTCTCCGATGAGCAGCCGTTAATGGCACATACCGTACTGGTCGTCGTGCAAATAGACCACCTTCGTACAGCCCCTGGCCACGGTAAAACGCGATAACGGACGTCTACTTGTCTGTTGCATGTGTCTTGCGATTTATCCCGCTGTCTGTCGTCTGTCTCTTCTCGCCTGTAGGACAATATACCAGTCGTCCGCCGCCGTGGTTGCTCGTGGACGACCACTGCTAAACTCTCGGACAGCTGTTCCTGTCGTTTGAAATGCTCTCCAAGCTCGTGAAACGATGCTGTGAGCGATCCCGAACTCCTCGGACACACTAGTCACACTTCGACCTTCTTTCAAATTCCCAATGACGCGACCTCGGGTTAAGCCATCCAGATGTCGTCAACTGGATTGCCTGTTGGCCATATTACACGGTGGCAGGAACTCGACGTCGTTCAAACCGAAGTACACCGTGCAATAGCTTTCACCGAATTGCTGAGCGTACACCGCCCGTGTGCTTTATACCCTTCCAAAACTCCTCCCCCCTCTGCGTCATGCTGCATATATGCGCATGCCCTACCGTACTAGACCCTAGTCTATATCCTGAGTGGTCTTTCGGCCCTTTCTGCATGCTCGTTCCGCTGTTATGCTAATTTCTCCTATTCGTCCTTAATTTATGCACACTAGTGTATGAGTTAGGTATACACCACCTAGGTACGTTCCAAATATTTATTAATAACTAGGAACTGTGCACCAACTATACTTAAACTGGTATGACTAGTCTAGTAATCCAAATTCCTTGGTGTAGAATGGAAATCAAAGTTTCCCAGCTTTCGCACATAAACCAGATGGTAAAAACAACACTGAATTAAAATAAACCAATGAGATAAAAGATTTAACACTAAAAGGCATTCTGGATCTTTCAAATCGACACTCGATTCATCCTCGGGTACAATGGTGAGCGAGCTTTACAATAATGCATTATATACAAGGAGCCAGTCACAAGGGTTGTGGCATAATTGCTTGCTACTACGAAGTCGTAGGTATTTTTAAGAGACAAAATGTGTACAAGTTAATATTAGTAATGTGATTACAAATAGGGTATAGCATCCGAGTTAGGCTATTTGCTCCTGAACATATGAGTCCACGGTGTTGGAATCTTATATGGGGAGTGTTCGTTACAACATTTCTCACCGAAGTTATGTATGTATAAACGTTCGGTAAGAAGTAAAGAATTTCGTGTGTTCGGTGTTGCTAAGATACTAGTTTCGTTTCATAATGGGATATGCGTTCCTGTTCTTGTCAATCTTGAAAGTGCAGTGGCTCTTGCTAGATTATTGACATCGTACTTATGTTCAGAAATTCTAGTACGTAATGCCCGGAGTGCCGAGCCAATGTACACAGTATCCTTTCCAACTTCACTTGTAGCTGACAGAGGAATGCAATGTACACCGTGTTTGTTATACACTGAGTGGCCACTTTATTATGACCACCCCCTCAGTACTTCGTTGGGCCACCTTTTGCCTTTAATACTGCGTCGATTCTTCGTGGCATGGACTCCACGAGATGTTGATAGGTGGTTTGTGGAATCTGAGACCATGCTTAATGAATAGCACTTTCCAGGAGTGTGAGATTACAGGGTGGTGGATCCAGCTTTTTGATGGCGCGTTCAACTTCATCCCACACATTCTCAATGGGGTTGAGATTTGGAGATTGTGGGAGCCACCTAAGTAAAGTAAACTCACCGGCATGTTCCTGAAACCAATACTGTACAATACGAGCATTATGGCAGAACGCATTAGTGCTTGCGGCAGTAGTAGATGGCGAGCACTATGGCAGACCGTTTGTTGAAATGAAAGTAGCCATCGCCATTGGGATAAACCATCCACATTACAGGTTGCACTTCGTCCGCAACGATGTTTAGATATGATGTGCCAGTCAGACACGAATTAAAGGGAACAAAACATGCCAGGAAAACATTCCCCAAACCATAACGTTGCCTCCACCAGCTTGAAGGGTTGTAGCAACGCATTTGGGGTACATGCTTTCCTGCTGTTTCCGCCAAATTCTCACTCGGCCATCGGCATGGTGCAACTGAAAATGGGATTCATCGGACTACAAAATTTGTTTCCAATTATCGACTGTCCAATCCTTGTGCTCCTGCGCGAAATGGAAACATTTTCTCTTTTTTAACTGCAGACAGCAAAGGTGTTCGAACAGGACTTCGGGTGCCATATCCCATTCGATGCCATGTACGGCGAACAGTGCGTGCAGAGATCATTTGAGGGGATCCTTGATTAAGATGGTCTGTAATTTACTGCGCTGTTGCCGTTCTGTTGTCTGTTACCAGTCTGGACAATCTCCGTTCCACCCGAGCAGTCACTAGTCGATGACGACCACACGTTGCACGTAGAGACCCAGTTTTTTAGCTGACAGCCCAGTCTTTTTTTAAACACTTTAACAACAGCTGCTCTGGAATGTTCCGCGAATGCGGCGGTTTCGGTGATACTTGCTCCATGGCTCCAAGGTCCTACAATCATCCCACGTTGAAAGTCCGTCAAATCGCGTTTTTTACCCATCTCGTCACCCCAAAATCACTTCTACTACTGTCGGAAGCACTAAGCTTTCCTCTTTATACTAGCCTCACCCTCTGGCGGCAACAGCGTGCAGCCATAGCTTATTTGCTTAAAACTGTCAGGTGGTCATAATAAAGTGGCCACTCAGAGTGTAAATCAGTGGGGTCACGGTCGTTACGTATTATAGAAAATATGTTATTAGTCTTAACACAAAATTACAGATAAAATCTTTTGCAAGCGTTTTTTTTTTAAATTATAGTCACACTTGGAATAAAATCCATAGATCCAACAAAACGTGTAGTAGTTGGATTCCTATCTAACGCTGAGCAAGTGGATCGTTTCATTTTCTTAATGATGTTTTTGATCAGTTCTCGTAGGTAGCCATACCTTTTTGCAATTTCCATAATCTCATGAAGTTTTTGTCTTCTCAATGCATAATTTGAGGAATGTGAAAATGCACGTCTTACCAAAAAATATATTGACGAAAATTTATAGTTGTACAGTTTATATCAATTACGTCACAACTCTTATGACTTGCTCCTTGTATATAATGCAGTATTGTAAACGATCGCCTCCTATGTAACTGAGGATGAATCATGTTCGGATTCAAAAGATCTAGCACGCCTTTTAGTATTAAATATCTTGTCATTGGATTATTTTAATTCAGAGTTATTGTTATCGTGTAACAGCGGTGATTTCAATTATTTTAGTATTTTCAGCAGGACAAATCTTATTCTATCGACCAGATGGCCTTTTCAAGGAATTTAGACAGCAAACTGCAAAATGAATAATAAAATGCATGAACAGTATGGACGTGGTGACTTGAATTGACGATAAAAGGACAGATGCGAATGTAATTACTCATTTAAAGATATGTAACGTCATACTAGCAGGTACCTAAGGTACCATCATAACTCGTCAATACCAACAGGGAGTTGTGCAATCATAAGGTCTAGCTAGAGTAGCCACGAGTTTGAAACCAGTTCTTCAAATAGTGAATGACTTTTGTTTTTCTCCCATGATTCCGCGTGCTAAACGAACATGACGCCTTGAGTCTTTAAATGACTAATTACATTCGCATCTGTTAGTTTATAGTTAAGTCAAGTCACCGCGTTCAAATATTTGATGCGTTCAAATTTTTAATGCGTTCTATTTTGCAGTTTGCAGTTTGTGCTGTCTACCTTCCTTGAAAAAGCCATCTGGTTGATGAGCGATAGCTTGGAAACTTTTATTTCTATTCTACACCAACTAGTTCGTATTACTAGTATAGTTATACTATTTTAAGTTCTAAATATATCAAAAATGCATTGTTGTATAAGGGTTCGTGTAACTTAATTGGGTACTGTTACAAAATGTTTTGTCTGAGTGATCAAAAGATTTGCTTTCTTTTCCATTCCATCATTCCATATAAGGCGACACAATATAAGGCAAATTTGCTGATTAAATATGAAGAAAAGTCATATTTTTCAAATGAGTATCAGAAAGAAAACAGACCTTTTAATCTTTATATGAGTTGTGAAAGCGAAAATGAATCGCTGTTATGAAGTCATTACTAGATAATAATCCTTTCACATTTCCTTTTCAGAAAATGGTTTCACTGCATGGTAAAATATTCTGCATCTTCCATTGTAGCATTTCACATACATCAAGACATTTCAAGCAGCTTTATTTATTAAATTTTGGGACAATTTTGGTTACAAAAGAGAATGAGAAATAAAACCCTCGTGTTTGTATCGGTTGTGTTAATGAATAAAGATGTCCTATATTAAACACATTTCTGACATACAGTTTCTCCACTTTTCTTACGTATTTTGTGGAAATGCATTAATTGAAAGGTAAAATGACTTGCACATTTATATTGAATTATACATTCTAAGTTAGCGGTGTAAGATAGATTTATTCATTAAATTTTGGAATATCTCAACTTCATACAGCTCACTATTAGAATTGTCTTTAAAGTTTATTTTATCAGTTTCAGCCATAGATTTGTGATTCTCAAAACAAAGCATTGAAAAATTTATTATTTCGAATTGATTACACCTTAAAAACCAAACAAGTTTCATTAATCTGACCCTAAAGAAATGTGTTACAGCCCGAGTTCTGTTTTTTTATTTCACTTGTGACTTAGAGGGAAAGGACTTCTGTACGGAGGTAAGAATTCTTTCCATTTTGTTTACACTTGGGTGTTACGTTCATATAAGGAATGCTGGAGAGATGATGGAAACTAACTGGATGATTTTGATTGTTGGAAATGGAATTCCCACGGCTTTCTAAAAATAGTTCTTGTTTTTCAAAACGAGAAGCCTAAGCAAAAACATTCCTAGATACAAAATAACTGACATGAGAAATACTAGACTTTAATAATCGCTCAGGGCAAGAAAAAACGGAGGACTGGAAGTCATAAATCCGCCTCCGCATACTCATAGAGACCCTTCATACATACTGTAGGTGGGCACTCTTCTAATCGCTCACCGGAAAATAAATTTTATGTCTCCTCTGTAACTTTTTCAGAATAAAAAGCAGCCAGTTCCAATTATTTCGTTGAAAATTACAGCTGGATATTACTTTTCTTTTCTGAGCAGGTGCGAAAAAAAAGGAGATGAATCTATTTTTTTTTCTGTTTTTTTCTTTTCTCAACCTTGAGCTACGGAGAATCTTGAACATACTCTTCACGGAAAAAGTTAATTATTCACTGTTAGCAATTTCTGGCATAGCTAACAAGCTGCTAAGATGACAAAAATCAAATATATGTTTTCTAACATTTTCGTGGAACGCCTTGTTTATTTGAATATGGACTGCATTTTATCTCATTTTTTTTAGATACTGCGCTAAAACCAACTCAGACATATTGTCTGAGTAAAACGCAGCCAGTTTTAATTATTTCGCTGAGAAAGTACAGCTGGATATTACTTTCCTTTTCTGATCAGGTGCAAAAAAAGAGGAGGTGAAGGTCATATATTTCATTTATGTCACCTTATCAGCGTATCAGCTAAAGGTGTAGCGTTCTTGTGTAGCTGACTTGCTAAAACACTACATAGATCAAAAGCTTCACCTGCAGTGAAATACGAGTCACTCAAATATAGTTCAAAGAGTTGTTACTTACAGCTAATCCTTTATTGCTGTCAATAGGCAATTGATCATTTGCTCTTCAACAAAGTAAAACCGCGAAACTTGTCTTAATATCCACAATAACAATTAACTATGAAACACAACACTGGGACTCGACTTAATATCCACAATTATACTTGAGTACAAAACGCAATACTGTCATTAAAGTAGAACACGTAGTTTTCAAAAATACTTAAACGGAAATTAAGCAGTCTCGTATCCGAAAATAGCATTACCATCCCTCTTACACAGCTACTGTGCAGCCATTATATGTCTCGTCTTGTTCTTATCACATGCATACGTCAATTACGTACGGACCTTATGGTGTTGCCAAACATCCATTCAAGTTCACATTAAGTTTGGAAAGTGCAAGAAAGTAATACTATGCTAGTGATCCGATTTATTGGCGAAGGGAAAAAGCACATAAGCGTTTCCAAGCTTTCGCACATCAACCAGAAGGTTGATGTCTAAATTCCTTGAAAAAACCATCTGGTTCATGTTCGAAAGATTGGAAACGATTATGTGCCTATTTCCTACGCCAATAAATCGGATCACTAGTATAATATTACTATTTCCTACATAATGGGTGTACTGTTCCTCGTGTTATCAATTTGTGCAAAACAGAACAAATTCAAATTTACGTAGGAAAAGAAATAAAAATGAAAGTTAAAATAGAATATACATCACAAAGGAAACGTAAGTCGGTCTTAAATTTATGTCATAAGCGATACGCTGTTTGATATTTATCTGACTGCATAACGAAAGACATCGATAAATGGAGCAATTTATCCTGTGGCTGTATTAAAACTATTTAACTTGTGATGTATATCTCCGTTTACCCTTACTTTTGCGTTTCTAACCCCCGAAACGCAATATTCGCTCCAAGGAAGTTCTGCTGTGCATCTGATGGGATATGAAGGGTGTCCTCTATTATGAACTATTGGAACAGGGTCAAACTGTTACTGCTGATCGCTGCAAGAAACAATTGCTGCGATTGAACCAGGAGATCTGTCGGAAACGTCCATTCACAGGCAAAGAATTGTGTCCCGTGAAATTATTGCATGACAACGCTGTCACGAAATTAGTCAAGGAAACATTATTGACGCTTGGCTCGGAAGATATGGAGCACCCGGCGTATAACCCCGACATAGCCCCTTCGTACTATCATTTGTTCAGATCAATGCAACATGGCTTGTCTGCTGTACGGTTCCGTACATGTGACGAAGCGCAAAAATGGGTTGACGACTTCATCGCATCACACGACGAAGTATTCTTCATGGCTGAAATACGTCAGCTGTCCGACCGATGGCGGAAGGTGATAGATAATGACGGAGCATATTTTGATTCGTAAAGGTATTGTTATTTTCGCTCGAGGTAGATGTTGCGTTGTCTTAAAACGCTTTAAAACTTATTTGTATACCTAATACATGGGGGGACACACCCACACAAGAATATTGTTACAATAGATCTTGAAACACTTTCTGTATTTACTTGCATTCGTTTAAAACAGTATCTTTTGAAAATACGCTGAAAGTTCAGAATGGTAATTTAGCTTTTACACAACGAACGTCGCAGTAACTGTTGAATCTTATTTGATCAATCATTTTATGGACGAGCATTTTATGTTTTTGCTTAGAATTCTGAATTTCAACAACTAACCATTGATGAAATCATAGAAGAAGCCTGTAATGGTCTTACCATTCATCACACCTTACTGAATCACGAGGAGTTTATCATCATTAACAACCATTAGTATATCCCCGTATATAGTCGTAAAGTATATACAAATATGAGTAATATCCCCGTAGCAGCCTGCTGTGATGGGGCTTTAGATTTCATTTGTCTTACATTGTTTTACTACCATCACATCGACGCTCATCTGGTAAATCCAGGTCCAAGGACAAAGCTCGTCCGGTGCCAATCATCTACGCATTCACGTCACCAACACGAAGAGTCTTCGGAAAACCCCGGAAAAACCGGAGACTAGATTGCCGGCAGGACAGGGGCATGAACACCCGTCAGAGACAACCGCTTCCCACACTGTGTATAGCGACTTAACCAACTGCGTTATGCCGGCGGTAAGAGAGTGTACCATAGGAAAATCTCGTTTCTGAAGAAGACCCTCTCCTTCTGTTTTTAAAGCTTTCTAGCCGTAGGTTGAACAAGCGTATATGCTCCAGTTTTGTCCGTCTGTCTGCCTGTGTGCACAATAATTCGCATAAAAATGGTTCGATTTCGATGAAAGTTTAGTATGTGGTAAAGGACAACCTGGGGACGAACACTACTGTAAATGGACGAAATGGGGTCAAAGGTCAGGACATAGGAGCGGAATTTATTCCATCGCTCTTATGCGTCATAACTTACGTAACAATTTAGCAAAATCATGCAATGCATTGATTATGATACGCTTTCCAACCTGCCGGAAATCATTACTCAAATTAAGAGAATAACGCCTGTGAAATAAATATCGCTCCTGTGTCCTGATCTTTGACCCCATTTCGATGATATTATACAGAACCGATTCAGTATAATTCCGGAACAGCATGCTAAAGTTTTGTCGCTATCGAAGCATTTCTAGTCAAGTTATGAGGATAATGGCTGTGGAATTTATCTCGCTCCTGTGTCCCGACCTTCGATCCCATTTCGATGATATTCAACAGAACCTGTTCGGTGTGCCTCTGGAATAACATGATAACGTTTGGTCGCAATCGAAGCAGTTTTACGTACGTTATGACGCATAAGGGCAATGGAATGGATCCCGCTCCTACGTCGTGACATTTGATCCCATTTGTCCCATTTTCAATAGAGTTCGTCCCCAGGTCTTTGACCCCACTTCCCGCTCTTGACCCCACTTCGACCATTTTCAATAACCTTCAGGGCAGGTGGTTCCCTACCCTATACTAAAATTTCATCCAAATCGAAAACTTTTTACACAAGTTATGACGCATAACTTCAATGGAATGGATCCCATTCCTATGTCCTAACCTTTGCCACCATTTCGTCCATTTTCAATAGGGTTCGTCCCCAGGTGGTCCCCTACCACATACTAAAATTTCATTGAAATCAAGCCATTTTTACGCATGTTATGACGCATTAAAGCAATCGAATGGATCCCGCCCCTATGACGTGAACTTTGACCCCATTTCGTCCATTTTCAATAGGATTCGTTTTCAGGTGGTCTCCTACCACATACTAAAATTTCATCGAAATCGAACCATTTTTACGCGAGTTATTGTGCGGACGGACGGACGGACGGACGAACAAAGCTGGAACATATACGCTTTTTCGACCTACGGTTGGAAAGCGTAAAAATGTTTCGATTGCGAATAAACTTCATCATGTTGTTCCGGAGGTATACTGAACCGGTTCTGTTGAATATCATTGAAATGGGTCAAAGGTCAGGGCACGAGAGCGAGATTTATTCCACAGCCATTATCCTCATAACTTGACAAAAAGTACTTCTATTGCGACAAAACTTTAGTGTGTTGTTCGGAGGTATAATGAACCAATTCTGTTTAATATCATTGAAATGGGGTCGAAGGTCAGGGCACAGGAGCGAGATTTATTCCCTAGCCATTATCCTCATAACTTGACTAACAGTGCTTCTATCGCTGCAAAACTTTAGTGTGTTGTTCCAGAGAGATACTGAACCAATTCGGTATAATATAATTGAAATGTAGTCATAGGGCAAAGCACAGGAGCGAGATTTATTCCACAGCCATTGTCCTCATAATTTGAGTAATGATTTCTGCTATGTCGGTAAGCGTATCATAATCCTCAGAACTTGACTAAAAGTGCTTATAACGAAGTAAATTTCTCCGTCATTTCTGTCCACGCCAGGATTCGAACCCGGATCCCCTCATTCCGGAATAAGTCACTCTACCAATTGAGCTACGCGGACGTTTTATTCTGATTCCTATCTGCCTTTATGTCGTGTGCGTCCTTCGGGCAGGTACGTCACATCTCCTGGCACGTTACATGCTTCTATTGCGACAAAACGATTGCGACAAAACTTCATCATGGTGTTCGGGAGGTATACTGAACCTGTTCTGTTGAATATCATCGAAATGTGGTCAAAGGTCAGGGCACATGATATCATCGAAATGGGGTCAAAGCATGATTTTACTAACTTTTTAAGTTGATGAGAGGATACCACTTAAAATGACGGTCGGACACGTTCGCTTTCTGGAAGATGAATTGACCGCACCTTGGGCTCGCTAGCAATCCATCTTATTACACTGGCGGAAAGTGACAAAAGAACACGAAGAAGGAATTGGCGGACGATCATGAAATTTACATATGTTAATGGGGTCGAGATTACGTAGGTGTGATGTTAATTTCGGAACCAACCGGTTAGCGCTTACGCCACGGCACGGCATAATATGCAAATTACGTGTACGATTTCAGCAGTTATCGAACTTTGAGCGAGGTCGTCTAGTCGGACTCCGCGAGGCCGGGTGGTCGTATAGTCGTATTGCGGAGCGAATTGGATGGGAAGTATCGGTGGTGGTACGATGGTGGCGTAGATAGTTTGAGGAACATTCCCACACGAGAAGACGTGGAACCGGAAGTCACAGACGGACTGATGAGCGGACTGATCGACGCATAAGGAGAGCGGCGTTGTCAAGCAGAACATCCACTGCGACGCAAATCCGAGCAGCCGTTGCACCTGAGGTGACTGTGTGAACAATCCACAACCGTCTACTGGATGCAGGACTACGTGCACGTGTGCCTATGGCATGTGTACCTCTGACTCCAGCCCACCGTCAGGAACGGCTGCATTGGTGTCGCCAAAGTCTGCACTGGAGAACGCAATGGCGATCTGTCGTGTTCAGCGATGAAAGCAGATTCTGCTTGGGAACTTCCGATGGCCGTATGCGTGTTCGCAGACGCACAGGGGAGCGTCTCCACCCTTCTTGCATCCGCCAGCGACACACAGGGCCTACACCTGGTCTCCTGGTGTGGGGAGCGATTAGCTATCACTCCCGTACACAACTAGTGTTTGTACCGGGTACGTTAAACAGCACCTCCTACATCAACAACATCATTCAGCCCGTTGTTGTGCCATTTGTAAGGTCGGTCCATCGTGGTGTTTTCCAGCAAGATAACGCACGCCCACACACGGCACGTGTAGAGCAACATGCACTTCAGGGTGTGAGACAACTTCCACGGCCTGCACATTCACCGGATTTGTCCTCCATTGAGCACGTTTGGGATTTTATGGGACAACGACTTATCCGGTCTCCACGGCCAGCCACGACCATCCCCGACTTATGCGTCCAGGTTGAGGATGCTTGGAACTCAATACCCCAAACTTACATCCAACATCTGTACGACAGACTCCATGCCAGAATTGCACAGTGTGACGCAGTTCATGGCGGTTCAACATCGTACTAACCATGTTACATGGAAATGTTATTTTTCAGTTTACCAGCAAATTCAGCTGTATTTTGCCATATTGTTTTGATCACGTTGTCCTCTGTATTCCGTTATTATGCTGTATAAATTTCGTTGGTATCAGACGTCTCCTTCTTGGTGTTCTTTTTTCACTTTCCGCCAGTGTATTTCGACTGGAAAGCCGTTCAGTAAAATGGATGGAACAAGAACTCGCATCTTTCGCTGAAATGAGAAATTGTGGCCAGCAGTGTATATTCTGAGAGTTTCTCTATATGTGCATTGATTTTGAACATTCTACGAACAATGATTTTGAAAAATTATATCCATTCATATCCTACTATACAAAATATAGAACTGTCTGTAGCTTGAATTCCTGTTATGAAACAGAGATAATCGCGATTAAAGACTGTTGTGCAAGTCGAAGCAAAGCGATTTATTAAGGTGCTTGAAACAAAGCAGGAAAAGTGCTGTCTGTTCTTCAGCGTAAACATGTGAAACATTTAATTGCTACCGGCAAGGAGTTCCAAGAAAAGAGAAAAAGAGTAGACAAACTATAGCAAAGAAGAGATTCACGAAGAGAGAGAGAGAGAGAGAGAGGGCGTAGGAGAGAGTAGTTGCGTGACCGTAAGATTAATCTTTGATCAGAGAGAACTTTGCGTGCAGGTGTCCAGCCTCCAAGAAGGGCACCTTTTCGTGCATGTTTGTTCCCAAGATTACGAGAAAGGCTTTAATCCGTGACATTACCGCTACATCTTAACCCATGACAGTCATTCAGACTGTAACGTATACTCTAGATTCACTTTCCTTTTGATTTTTACTATCTCTGGTTATTTTATTTTACTATGTAAATTATCTTCTTACTGAACAAGATGTTATTTCACCCGCTGAATGAGATCTGGCAATGAGTGTAAGTCATGACGTGGTGGTAGCCAGTATAAATAGGCGCGTTCAACGATACGTAAGGAGAGCTGTTGTTGTACGAAGAGAGCGGTTGTTTATGTGCGTGAGAGCTTTGTTTCGTGGGTAAAGAGATCTTCGTTTATGTGAGAGCCAGATATCGAGTTGTTGTGTGACCGATGAAGTGAGTGTGGATAAATAATAGAAGTTTACCAAATAAAAGATTGTCTTAGTAAGTACGTTTTTCTCAGTTCATAGTACTGTCAGGCCTCTGTCTGGCTGTTGGGTTTATTTCATTAGTTGATTATTATTAACAACCAGCATAAGACTTTATTCATCTTAATTACTACTACAACATTACTAGCAGTTAAAAGCTTGTTCATTATTATTACTACACTACTAGCAGGAAAGTTTATTCATGATATAATTAACAACCAACAACCATTAGAAGAAGCATTAGTAGAAGTTGAATTCATTATAATTGGAAGAAGCAATTGAATTCATTATAAGACATTATTTTTATTTAATGGAATTGAATTCTAAGTCTCCTAATCTGTAACAGATTTCGAATACACGACGACTAATTTGTGCTTACTAAAATGCGCGTTCTGCTTCGTTCTTTTTTCAAATGCTTATCGATTTCAGTTTACTCGGTGTCTTTCTGTGTGAACTATTGCCTTGATACAGAAAATGCGTTTTAGGTATCAAACCACTACCAGACACGAAACGTTTAAGCTGAAATTATCACGGCCAAATCCCCAAAGATTTAATTTTCCCTGGAATTTGAACGTATGAGAAGTAAGTTTGACACCAAAGATTAAAAAACATGTCCTTCAGATCAATTTAGCAATGGAATTTATGAAGGTAAATCGAAATGCATCTAGAAAATATTGAGGTTCGTTTTTTTTTCGTTTTTTTTTAACTGAATTTGCACTTATCGATGAAGACCAAACATCCCGATCTCAAGTGACATCAACAAACAGAGGTCATCTTTCTTTCCACGTTAATAAGTGAGTCCCGGAAAATTTTTCATTGGACGCCACCGGGAATCGAACTCAGGGTCCTCCAGATACGCGCCGGTTATGCTTCCACTGCACCTCAGCGGCCTCGAATTCCTCCAGATTCACATGCACTAACTGACAAGCCAATTTGGCAGGTTGCTGTCCTCTGTTTGATACTCCTGGTTACCGTGATGACTCTGACCTCTGTTTGATGCTCCTGGTCCACGTCAAATGTCTGTATTAACTCAAGTGATATATTTCTTACTTAATCTTACATATATTTCACCATTAACGTAGGTTAACACGAACGCTTTATTTACCGAATGTACCAGAGTAGAGCAACATGCAGGAATTTATTCAATGCAATGACAATCGGCGTCTGCATTTGCCATGAGAAAACTGTATTCAAACGATTGAACTCGCCAAAAATCAGTTAAACAGGCGATATTGACGATGAGTAACCTGCGCGAACCCTCCATATGCTAAACAGAACACTGAGCGCCATATTGCTCTGATTCTATAAAATAATTAGATCAGTGACGATGATCTGGAATTTCATCAGTCGATTAGACACTATTCTGCCAACGCATTCGTTCACCATGTAGTTTTACTGGTTATGCCGTGTACACTGTTAAAATATTTCTATAGCTGCGTTTTAATCTAAGAGTATATTCACCATGCATCCCTCATCAAGCACCATGTAATTATCATCGATTTGAACGCCGCAACTACACGTTCAGATCTTATAATTAATTCAAACACTAGTAGCAGAAAGCAATACGAATAGATATTGCTGATTGGCCGAAGAAAATTTGAAATTGTACAAAAGTGCTTGGAAGAACCAAGCGTACCGTAATGTTTTGGGAACATTAAGTTAAAGTAAATAATAAAGCTCATAGTTCTGCTCTTTTATTTCCGTTTCTTCATTAATAAATAAATGAATGATACTCTTTAATTTTTTTCTTTTATAGATGTAGGCTTTTCTTAATTCGTTGCGAAGATTGAAACTATATAGCATGAGCACCCAAGGTGAATGATATTTCCCAATAATAATGTTATGTTTTTCTCTCGAGTTTACAATCTTTCCAGAGTGTAAAATAAAATACCGTGTGGAGTTAGCAAGAAAAAATTTAGTACGAGACTTTGAGAGATAATGGGGGTTTTATAGATGTAAAATTATCATACAGGATCTGACAAGCTTTTACGCGCCAACGGGCAGTTTTTTCAAGGCACTAGAACAACATAGGCTCAAAAATAAGAAAGGATGAATAGAACAAAGAAATTAAAGTGAAATAAGCAGTGGTCACGTGGATACAATAAGATCAATATCTCGCATTGTACATCAGATTTTTCTTTAAGTGCAGCCGTGTTTTAGCCACAAGACGGTGGTCCATGCAGATGGTATCTCTACAATATCAAATCGTTACGCGTCGCTCGTTAAGGGAGAATCTCTGTGGTCTTCCATAGTAAGGTTCGTCTTGCAATAGTGTGAGAGGAATACCCTTGATGTTGCACCAGATTGGGTTACTTCGCTATTCGATGCTTTCCTTGGCAGTGCAGTCGCGTCCTTGCCACAGGCTGTGTTTTAAGATCTTTCTAGAGTTGTTGTGCAACTGAATGACTGCCATTAGAATAAACCCAAGCACATTACATGCTTTCCACCAGCTTGTCCAGTTACTCCTAGGGACCTGGAAACTATTGATTCGTGCTGTTGATGCCATATTCTGTACCTTACATCTGCGATATAAACGAAAAACGTGATTCATCGGACAAGCCATTTTTTTCCACTCCTGAAGCCCCCTGATGTGAAGCTACCGTTCCCATTGCAAACAAATTTCTCAGATTTTAACAGAGACGTCTGACACATGAATGGGATGTTTGTTGATTCAACCCATTCGCAACAATCTGTGGCGGATTGTGTATGCTGAAATTCTCCTTCGCCATCACTGTTGTACTGCTCCGTTACTTGATGCAATAGAGCTTATCTGTTACCTCGTATAATCTTTCTAATCCACTGTTTCCTCTTGAATGTGAACCAGTCGTGTCCGCCAAACATGAAAGCCGCTGATTTCATGTTATTCTGTTAGTGCACCATCTCACTGTACACCTTCGATAAAGTTGCTCGTACATAGAGGAAAAGATTTACCGTTTCTGAAATGCTTGCACTGTCCCGTCCAGCGCTCACTACGATGCCTCTTCCTACGTCCTTTAAACCACGAAACTTTCCCATATTACCTCTATCTACACTTCTTACGGGTCTGAATCTAAAGATACCAACTAACTCAAAGGACTGCGAGTTAGTAAAGGGTGGCATATGCCTCCTGTCTTTAAAGAAAAAAACGAGTGCGAGGGTCAAGGTGTTCCCAAGGAAGATCAGAATAAAAAATTCAGAGCTCAGTGCAATTCAGTATCGTTGGAATAACATCCCCAATCGTGAAAGGATGGAAG
The DNA here is from genome assembly GCA_039090855.1 of Macrothele yani. Taxonomy (NCBI): domain Eukaryota; kingdom Metazoa; phylum Arthropoda; class Arachnida; order Araneae; family Macrothelidae; genus Macrothele; species Macrothele yani. The sequence goes on from CM077011.1 coordinate 101,495,867, forward strand.
GCCAAAGTGCTTAATTTAGACAAGGTAATGCCTTTCCGCCGCTTTTCGTTCTAGATTAGAGATATTTCCATGTATTGATTTAAAATTACAATTTATTAGGTGTTATATTGCTATTGTATTAGTCCTCACCTAAACCCAACCAACAGAGTACTTCCAAACATTTGATACCGCCACGTGACGCAGTTGTCTAAGCTTTGGCTGCTGACCATTCGCCCGAGATATGCTTGGGTTCGAATCCCGTGAAGCATAGATGTTGCGTTTATCTTACGACACTGTCTCTCTCCATTTTCTGGGACCAGTGACCCTAAATTAGGGACGTGCGCCTACTTATATCCCTTCGAGTTGCTCACGGTGTTCGTTAAACCATCAAACAACAAAAGTTTGATTCTATTTTACGTGTCATCAGACAGAGATAACATGAAAAGTAAAATGTTAATTTTAATTCCTCTATAAATGGCAATCCGTTTTTGAGTGATTTTTTAGGCCGAAACAACGGTGTTAATTTTAGTTTGGTTTGTATGGCACCAGGGTATAAAGCCCGAACTTGAGGGTAGAATCTGTTGTCGCTGCGCCATCATAAACAACGCGTGCTGTCTTTGTTGCTGAATACTGGAACTGGAGGTAGTTCCTCTTGTTATTCAAGAACCTCTTTTGTTTGGCTTCTTTTCAACAGGAGCATTGGGTCTCTTCAATCTTTGTTCAATTCTGTACAGAGCAGGTTGTTGTTAGCTCCTGCAGGTCTCATTCCTTTGAAGATAGGTGTACATAAAACCACCTCAATGTCATAGATGCTCACGTAAGTGAGAGTAGTGTGTGTATGTCATATTGGTAGTAGATGTTCTTCGTAATTTGCTACTTCAGTATGTATTGCATAATCTTTTCAAATCCTTTTTTCTTTCGAACATCCGAAGCAGATTTCCCCTCTACCGTGTTTCAACTGTGGAATTTTTAAATTCTGTATAAAAATACTTCGAAAATTGACCGTTGAAGTTAAAAACAAATTGTCAGCATAATTATTAAAGAGTTTTGATTGCAGTTATTTCATAATACATTTCCACCCCACTTTTTGATTCCTCTTATCCTTCTGGTTTCCATTTTGCATTATATGTTACTCACGCGAAATAACTTAGAATAATGCAGAGATATTTGTATAGGTCTGTTTTCATTATCAGCACAGTTTTGACGATGTGTCTCACAGACAGACTAATGCCATAAAAGGGAAGAAGGAATTAAGTTACTTACGCAGTTCATGTAGTGTAAATAACAGTCACCGAACAATTAAAATACGACGCTAGTAACTTCTTTATGTCTCATCTAATCAACATAAAAGTAAAATTTTGAAAGATTTTGTAAATTGTGATGTGAAAGAATTTTCTATTTCCTCTTACAGCCAACCGAATTCCGTTTAAATTGGTGTCGCTCTGTCATACTTTCCTACCGCTCACAATCTAAATTTAGTTTCCGTTGCAGAGAGTGAATTCGCTGGCGCCCTTCTTAAGTCCACTTAAAATTTTATTATTTACCTTTCCTTTTACGCAATTTTTAGAATTAATTTTTAGAAGACGGGGGAGGGGTTCAGCATAATTTATTTTAATTTTCCCTATTGCATTGAAAGACCTTTTAAATTTAGATTTGGATCTTCCTACCTATGATGCTATCTTTCTGCGCATATGATTCCGCAGGAGGTTTTAGCTCCAAACCCTGGATGAACACAGCTTTCATACATTCTCATACGTCTCTTGCGGATTGTGCTACAGAAAGCCATATACACGGTGATACAGAAGCGATGGTCATAAATGGTTATATAGGTAGTACTCATCGAAACAAACGAAAAAGGCTGAGTCAGTGTAGGTCCGGAAACGAACCGTTTCCGAGATAATTTTATTGCAGGGTTGCCAGAGGTAAGGTGAAATTGTCCCCCCTTTTTCCCAGCTGTCTGCTATTTCGATAGTTTTTGCAACTCTGGGGAAACAAATTTGGAGTGCCGAATTGTTTGGTGGACTAGCTGGTAACCCCAAACTCTCCCCTCTCCGAAAATGCACCCTTGATGTTCCCCCAAGCTAAAACCCAAACAATCGCAGTTCTTGGAGTAAAACATCAGACTCGGGCAATACTATGAGTTTGGGGGTGAGGATGATGGGGGGTTTACGGGAGAGAGTGGGTTGAAGATCTGAGCTTTCAATCCAATAGATGTCTCCTCTGAAATGTCTTCCTCTGAGATGTCTCCCGCGGGAGCTTGACAAATCAATTGGACTCCCAGTTACACAACTTGTTGTATTATACTTAAAAGGTTCGAGCAAAATCCTCTGTATCAGTACAGCGAGCACCTCTTAACACATAATAGAAGACATTCAAATACTGACGTGAAGTCATAGTGGTTCGGCGAACGCACCGCATCTGCGTGGCACCAGTTCGCATGTGGAGACCCAAACGTGCACATTACAAGCAATATCGAAGTGTGTTCCGTACTGTTACTATTGAAAACTGATATGGCCACCGCTTTCTCAAATGCAGAGTTAGCTGACATGCATTTCATGGACGGTCGAGTAAATGGAAATTCAGTGCATTTGTACACCGAGGCTTCCGATCGTTGCATGTTTCTGCACATTTACGAGCCCCTAATAGTGCATGATGAGTCATTTTAGTTTGCTGCACCAGCGGGGATGTCAAGAACTGCCCGAGATCCGGGACAAGATCCAACAACGAGTACTAGAAGGATTGCTTTCTCGGAAGAGTCAGAGTACCATCTGGAGAGTTCTGCACGACAATCGGCTACATGCTTACCGTATGAAGCAGGTTCAAGCCCTAGGCGAAGGACTTTCCACCGAGATTTGTATTCTGCCGGTGGCTGATACATCCATGAGAGCGCAATCCGCGCTTTCTGGGAAAGTTTTTATTCACTGATAAGGCCTCATTTACCTTGCAACTTCCATGGTGGGCAGCCGAGCATCCCCTCGCTATCCAGTAATCACGTCACCAAGTTCGATTCTCAATTATTGTGTAGGCTGGTGATATAGGTGATAGCCTCATAGGACCATCTATGCTTCCCAACAGGCTTACATTTGATTTGTATCTGCACTTCCTGCAGCATGACCTCCCGCAGCTGCTGGAAGGTTTGCTTTTTCGTACACGTGCAACACTCTGGTTCATGCACGATGGTGCAGCAACGCATTTTAGTAACACAGTGAGGCAACATCTAAATGCAACGTTTAGAGAACAATGGATATGTCGGGGCGTGCGCCACTCCTGGCTCTCTTAGCTCACCTGACCTCAATCCATTGGATTTCTCCGTCTGGGGTTATTTGAATGCAGTCCACGTGAACATCGTAGATGAATTTCAGAAAAAGCTGAAACTGCATGCGCTGAAATAAGGCAAAACATAGTCATATTTAAACGAATGCGGGTCTCGCTGAGAAGTAAACTGAACTGGAGGCCTATATTGAAGTAAACAGGGGAAATTTTGAACATTTGTTGTGAAGATAAGCACCCTATATGACACTTCTGACAGCATTTGTACGTGTTATTTGCCGTTTTCACATCATGTAGGGTTGCCAGATATAACTTTAGGTTCTCCCCTTAGTTTATTTATGTTGTATTTTGCGAGCTTCTGCATGACAAATTTCGAAGGAATTTCATTTTTGGATGACACTTGGGATCCTCAATCCACCCCTCCTCTAAATTATCCTTTTCACTGTCTCCCACGAACTCAAAATATTGACCATGTATCGTGTTTCACTCGAAGAACAGGGTGGTTTGTTTTTTTGGGCTTGGGGAGAAATCTAGGGGCAACATTTCGGTGAGAAGGAAGTTTGGCGTGTAACCAGTCCCTGAAATAATTCAGTAGTTCTGATTTCTCTGTCAGTGGTGCAAAAACTATCGAAATAATGGACATATAGGGAGAAAACAAATTTACATTATCTCTGGAATCTCTGGAATAAAATTTCAATTATCTCGGAAACGGTTCGTTTCCGGACCTATATTGACAAACACCTTTTTGTTTGTCTGAATGAGTACTATCTGTGTTTGTATTTATGATCAACATTTCAAAAATGCCCTGTAGGTAATCTCCAGAAATGCCTCAACTTTTCAGGGCCGATATAAACTTTTTTTAGAAAAGCTGAATTGTTTTTGAGGCCATTTTACAATTGTCGATGTTTATGCATTTTGACTTCAGTAGAAATAGGATTTAACATCAAAAACTGTTGCCAGGGTCAATTTCGACATATGTGGAAAATATATTCGTCGTGATATATAACACTTAAATCATTAGCTATCCTACCGTTCTATACTTTTATATTAATATTTATGGTACACAGCTTTTGCATCATGAAACTCAGAAATAAGAGAAAAATACTAAGGGGAAGGCTTTTTTTCCTTTTCTGAAAGCAATGTTGTTGTACAGCATTTCACTCTCTATTTCTCCGAGAAGCATTTAGAGAGCGTGACCTCTCTAAATAATTCTCGGAGAAATAATGTGGACACTTTGACGAAATGGCTTCTCTTTAGGTCTCCAACCCCAGCACAAAAACTTAGCTATTTGAGTAGAAATCAATTTTTCGACATTTTTAATCAACAGAAGGGCTAATGTTATTTTCCTCGAAAGGCGCATTATATCAACGAAGAAACCGAGTACTTCTTTTGCTTTGAAAACAATAATAACTTATGAATTATTTACCAACTGACTCCAGTTGAATTCAGTCATCGCATTTTAATTTTTAAGCATATTATTAATTTGACACAGACCAACCAAATAGCATTCAGTTCCCATGTTATCAAAGAGGAATACATGCTTTCGGGTTTTTGAGTAAATTCTTAGGTTTTCAGGCGAAACATAATAGATTAACACTAAGGATATCATATTTTTACACTCATTGTCATAAAAATCTGCGGACCAAGAAGGAGGCGTTGGATTGAAACGAGATTTTAGTCGTGAGATTGTACATACCAAAGACAGAAATGATTACAATATCCCAGCAGCAGGACGATTTCCAGCGGACATACGGCACACATTCCGGTAAGCGTTAGTACCACGTCGGACGGTTTCGTGCTCCAACAAATGGGGTGATACGGTCCGGCATGGAGTCAAAGAGACGCCGTATGTTATCCTGGGAGAGATTGACCCACACTTCTTGCACCTGTTGCTCTAAAGCACGAACATTAAGCTAGCGTCTAAGCTAGAAAGCTGGCGTCCCATCTGGTCCCACACGTGCTCTATAGGCAAGAGATCAGGCAATCTGGCAGGCCACGGAAGCATTGAAGCAGGACGTAGACAGACCTGGGAAACCCGAGCCTTGTGCGGACGGGCGTTATCTTGTTGGAAAATGGCTCCGTTTCGCCTTGCTATGAAAGGCAGCACATCGGGTCGCAGAATCTCCTGTGCGTAGCGCTGGTTTGTTAGCGTCCCTCGGATCACTGCGAGGGAAGTACACCTGCCATACGCGATGGCTCCCCATACCATCGCGCCTGCAGTTAGGGACGTGTGCCGCTATAAATTGAATTTGGGATTGTAGCTCTCACTTTTGGTCCTCCCCACTATGACACAGTTGTCGTCCATTCCCATACAGAAGCGGGATTCGTCGCTGAATATTATAAGTCACCAGTCTGTAGCATTCCATGTTGCTCGCTGCTGACACCACTGCAATCGACGCCGACGATGGGGAGGTGTTAATGCCAGAAAACGTAAGGGCCGTCGTGAGTGCAGATTGCCCTCCACCATGCGTTTGTAAATGGTTCTGTCGGATACAGGAGGTCTTTATAGAGCTCCCACATATCTCTGAATCTTTGACGAGGACGTCTGCGCGCGTCGCCGTCACGATCTCACGGTCCTATCTGCTGGTGGTGTGTCCGGGTCATCCAGAGCCAGTCCGCCGGGTCTTGGTGTCTTTCCGTGTCCATTGCTCTGATCACGATTGCACCGTACTGTCCGGCCGGCCCAAATGGCGGGCGACGCGCCGTATACGCTGCCTTTCTCATACCGAGGATACGGCCTCGTTTAAACTCCGTCAGTTGCTTGTATGCACATCTACGGTGGCTCCTCGGCATATCTATCGCTCAGGGATTTTACTTGAATCTTACCGTGCACTTCGGCACCCATGTTGAATCCTCTGAACGGCACCTTATAAGCTAGAAGGGTTGCGATTGTATCGCCGGTCATGGACGCGTGGACATACGGAATCGCACGGAACTTTAATCATTTGCATGTCTGCCCTCCTCGTAGCTATTCTCCGAGTTTCGCGTTAATTGCACTGTTTTTCTTCGTGCGCGGAGTTTTATGGCAATGAGCGTGTTTGCTTTGTGTTGATAGCAGTTTGAATTAATTTTCTGCACTGATGTTACCACCAGACATCAGTAAACTTAATCCTTTAAGCGGCAGATGTCCCTGACCAAATGATACCAAACTTTTGCAGCGCATTCTAAACAGACATGCCAATATAGTGGCTGGGTTTTACGAAAGCTACGGTAACCCGATTCCCTTCCCCATCTCATCTTAGCAGAATAAACCATAATTACTTGTATGCCACTGCTGATAAGACCTTCCTTCTAGCCCTTTCTTCTCTGAACCGGGGTATGATGGGAAAGAGCTAGTTTTCCTGACAAGGCAAACATTCCGCTGGACAGAAACATGTAGCTCAAACATCTTCCCCTTCCTTTCTTCAGTTCGTTCCCACTGTTACAGCCCTTTCAGCAGACAATCTCTCAGACAGAATTACTGTCAATCATCACTTCAGTGACCAGCTGGAAAGATGGAAGCTAAGGGGAAAGAAAGCAACGTTTTATGGTGAGCAGGTTAACTATTTCCAGCAGCGTTTGACCTGCTTCGTAGACAGGGTATAAGTAGGTTTGTTCTAGATGATTGTAGCCCATTTTGCTAAGCTCGAGTTAATACATTCCAGCCGGTTAAGGGGTTAGGTATGGAATATTATCAGAAGATTCAATGCCCTTTTAATACTACTGTTACCATAGGATACCAAGATCCTTAAATATTGATTTTAGCAGGAGACACAAAGAACCTTAGCTAGTAATGTAACCAGAAGACGAAACGAACCATATACCCTGATACTACCAGAAGAAATTACTTTTCGTAAATGCTGATACTACCAGAGGACTCCTTTAACCCTAAGTACATAGGTGTGCGTAAATTAAGGACGAAGAAGAGAAGTTAGCACACCAGCGGAACGAGCAGGCAGAACGGACCGAAAGACCACTCAGGAGATAGACTAGGGTCCGGTACGGTAGGGCATGCGCATATATGACGCATGACGTAAGGGGGGAGTGTCAGAAGGGTATAAAGCGCACGGGCGGAATGTGCTCAGCAATTCGGTGAAAGCTATTGCACGGTGCACATCGGTTTGAACGACGTCGAGTTGCTGCCACCGTGTGATATGCCCAACAGGCAATCCAGTAGACGATATCTGGATGACTTTACCCGAGGTCGCGTTATTGGGAAGTTGGCAGAAGGTCGAAGTTTGACTAGTGTGGGGAGTTCGGGATCGCTCACAGCATCATTTCACGAGCTTGGAGAGCATTTCAAACGACAGGAACAGCTGTCCAACAGCATAGCAGTGGTCATCCACGAGCAACCACGGCGGCGGACGACAGGTATATTGTCCTACAAGCGAGAAGAGATAGACGGCAGACAGCGGAAGGAATCGCAAGGCACATGCAACAGACAACTGGACGTCCGTTATCGCTTTTTATCGTGGCCAGGAGGCTGTACAAAGTTGTCTATTTGCACGACGACCAATACGGTGTGTGCCATTAACGCCTGCTCATCGGAGACGGTGGATTCTGTGGTGCCAGGAACAAAAGAACAGGACACATCAGCCATGGCGTCGAATTATCTTTACGGATGAGAGCCGATTTAGGCTGACGAGAGATTCGGAACGTATACACATCTGCGGAGAGCAGCGAATACGCAATCACACTTCCAACATCATCGAAAGGGACCGGTTTGGAGGTGGCTGAGTTCTCGTTTGGGGCGGTATTATGCTTGGTAGCCGTACAGACTTCCACATCTTCCAAGGAGGTTCAGTCACTGGTGTCCGCTATTGTACCGAGGTTCTCCTGCCTCACGTGCATCTGTTTAGAGGTGCTGTGGGTCCTGACTTCCTCTTCATGGACGACAACGCTACACCTCATCGCACAGTGGCTGTCGCAGAGCTGTTAGAGAGTGAAGATATTCAACGCATGGTTTTGGCCCGCAAGGTCTACGAACCTAATTCCAATCGAACACGTGTAGGAACTTCTGGGGAAGACGCTTGGCAGCAAGTCACCAGCCGCCACAACGATTCCGCAGCTGCGATTGGCGCTACAAAAAGGAATGGGCCGCGATGCCTCAACAGCTCCTTGACAACCTCGTGCTCAGCATGGACAGACGTGGCAAATCCTGCAACGCAGTCAGAGGTGATCCTATCCCCTACTAAAGACTGGATTTTTCTTGGCAGCCGCCTGTCACATGGACGTTTCTGTCTTCTGTCCAGTTGTGCTCGAAGCTACCTTTTCCATAAAGTGCCTTTGTATCCTTTGGATTCCTTGTTTGGACGGTTTTGCTCACTTGTCCTATATTCTTACATCTTAGGGATCTTATGGTATGATTTGAGTCGATGTGGAGCACTTCTTCACACCAGTACATTCGAAAAACCGTCTCGTCCTTAAATTTTGCAAGCCAGTGTACGTAAGATTTCCATAAAACAATACGAGATTTAAGCAATATTAACAGAACGCATAATCAAACTTTTTAAGTGGTGATGTTACGAAAAGACATCACGAAGCCAGATTGGCCTTAGGTTTCTTTTTGAGTTTAAATTAGGACATTCTGCGACCGATACAGGAAGAAACGTAAAAACAGTCTTTGGTGAGGGAACACCTATCAGAGAATATCATGCATTGTTAGTTCGTAAAATTCGGTATGACGATACGGGTCTCCAAACTGAACTTCACTGACACAACCCTGCAGCTATTAATCCTGTTATATTTAAGGAAATAAGCAGTACGGGTAGTCACACAAAAGTTAAATGCCCACTATTCAAGAGTGTTCTAGCACCTAGCACTCATAGGTAAAGCGAAATAACTTGAAAAGTGATCGCCCATCCGCTAACCGTGGAGCACAAGGAACGCTGCTTCAAAGTGTGCTATCCTTTTCTTAAGAAGGGCAAAAAGGAAGACTTTCTTCAACACATATTGTGATTGTCGATCCTGTATGACAATAGTAGATGTTCCTCGTAATTACTGGATGCTGAAGAAGCGTTCAGGAGCATGCCAAAGGCAGCCCTTCTTCCAAAGAAAGTGATGGTCAATGTATATTGGTCACCTGCAGGCGTGATCCACTATTTATTCTTGAGACCTAATCAAACCATCCAATGTAACAGTATTCTAACTACGTGCAACAAATACATGAGAAACTGTGCAAAACATGGCAGCATTGCCAATAGACATGGTGTTCTGGTGCTTTATTATAACGCTCGCTCCCATGTGGCACGAATAACTGTGCAGGAACTTCACCACTTAGGATATGAGACTCTGCCTTACCCCGCTTACACTCCAGACCTTGCACCAAAATGATATCCTCTCTTTGGCACTTGGAATATTTTCTGTCCAAGAGGACATTAAACAATCCTGCAGCTATTTACCAGGCCTTTGAAGACTTCGTCACTTCCAGAGAACCGGAGTTGTTCAAAGTTGGCATGAACACCATTGAGACCGGTTGGCCGCTGGTGAGTATTGTTATTGATCAGGTATATTGTTTATGCTTTCACGCTTGCTTTCTGCGCCCCATGCAGGGATATCGAAAACCCAATACAAAGGCAAAGGAGACTGAGTCTGCCACAAAACGACCTGTGGAAACTTCCGAAGTCAACACAAGGCGACATGATAGCTCTGCAAAGGACCGTTCACTCAGAATTCAAATCAACATTCTCTCAAATCATGAAACCCCAAAGTGAAACTATTAGGAATGTTGTTAGCAACCTCACAGTCCTGCATAGGACGTTGGAGGACATTAACTTCTACAGAGAAACAGCCATCTAGTGTATAAGCCGCTAATGACTTTGAGTAATGTCTCACGCTGATTAGTATGGTGTAAGAAACACCGATCTAGGGCTGCAGAGCAAAAAAACTGTGTTTTGCGGAAGAGTCACGGTACACAATCTACCAGTCAGACTGTTGTTCCTGAGTGTGGAAGATGCTGATAGAGGTACCATTGGGAATGTATTGTTCGACAAGCAAGTTTGGTTGGAGGCAGCTTGATGGCATAGTGCTATTTTTCGTGGTTCGGTTGTGCCCATTAGCCATTTTGAACAAAAGTCATGAGTGCTATACCTAAGCGCTTTGGACAATTACGCACTACCAAGCGCTGAAACAATAATTTGGAGAAGGCTCATACCTCTCTCGGTAAGAAAATGAACTACGCGATATTGCTCTGGTATGGGTCTGGTTCATTTGCCCGAAATTTACTTCACCGAAGGGTCACTTGACCGAAAATCACTTCACCAAAAATATTGTTTCACCGAAAGATCACTTGATCGAAACGTTCATTTCACCGAATGGTCACTTGATCGAAAAGTGAATTTCACCGAAAGGTCTCTTTACCTGAAAATGAATTTCATCGAATGGTGTGCTTATCGACAACTTTGGATTTTATTGCAGGATCTGTTGAAGCATGGTGCCAATTCGAAAGACAGACCACCGAAACGTTAGGGGATCATACTCAAATTGCAGTTTTGATTTCTCCGTGTAGCAAAGAGCGCGAAGATTTAGTTTTAAGACAAATATAATTAATTGTAAGTCCCTATGCCTCAGCTTAATCCTTTTTAGCAAATCTTAATCGTGCGTGCTCATGTTCATAAAGTTTGCGAAAAAAGTCAAGTTAATAATGTTGCACATTTATTCAGGCATAGATAATCTTTTGTAATTCCCTAGGCTTCGGCTTAGGTCTTCTTAGCAAAATTTAATCGTGCGTGCTCATGCTCATAAGGTTTACATAAAAACCTTATGAACATTAAAAATTCCCAGATCTCGGTCTAAGATCTTAAAATTAATGTTTTAGGTTTCAGCAAGAGTACTAAAATGAGCTAAAATCTGATAAAATGGCCTGTATCTAATGAGCTAAAATCTGATAAAATGGCCTGTATCTAATGAGCTAAAATCTGATAAAATGGCCTGTATCTAGGCTTACGGTTAAAAAATGAATGTCTTATGGTTGAGTAAACGATGGATTTACTTGACTTGCTATGTAAGCTTTATGAACATGAACTCGGAGGATTGAAATTTGATAAAAAGGCCCAGATCTAGGCCTTATAATGAATGTTATATTTAAAAAAACGTACTTATGGAGAGGTGTCTCATAGAAATTAAAAGTGCATTTTTTTTACACTCCCAAAAGATCTCTTGGATTGTGGTGCGGGTTTCTCAAAAACCCGCACCACAATCCAAGAGATCTCTAACAACAAAATTCTAAGTTTTCAATAAACTGAATATTCGGTGAAATGATCTTTCGATATAATGAATTGTTAGGTGAAATAATTCTTCGGTGAAATTATCTTTCGATATAATGAATTGTTAGGTGAAATAGTTCTTCGGTGAAATGATCTTTCGATATAATGAATTGTTAGGTGAAATAGTTCTTCGGTGAAATGATCTTTCAATATAATGAATTGTTAGGTGAAATAATTCTTCGGTGAAATGATCTTTCGATATAATGAATTGTTAGGTGAAATAATTCTTCGGTGAAATGATCTTTCGATATAATGAATTGTTAGGTGAAATAATTCTTCGGTGAAATAATTCTTCGGTGAAATGATCTTTCGATATAATGAATTGTTAGGTGAAATAATTCTTCGGTGAAATGAACTTTTCGATCAAAGGACCTTTCGATGAGATGAACTTTTAGATGAAGTGACGTTTCAGTGAAATGAAGTTTTGGATCAAGTGACCCTTCGGTGAAATGAAGTTTTGGATCAAGTGACCCTTCGGTGAAATGAAGTTTTGGATCAATTGACCCTTCGACGAAATGTACCTTCCGATCAAGAAATTTTCGGCGAACTGATTTTCGGTCAAATGATTTTTCGATCAAGTGAACGATATCCCTCTGGTATTTATGGATTGATTTGAGGAGATGAGGTTTAAAAATTTTAACTGGCAGGACCAGCTTCCTGAGCTGAACACTATGGAGAATCTGTGGGACGAATTTGATCTACAGGTGCTTGGAAGAACAGATTGCCTAGCAAACAAACCCAACTCATTACAGCTTTCGTGGACGAATGGTGGGTCATAAATGTCGACATTTACGAACAAATAGTGGAGTTTGTTTATTACTCGATGATAAAGGCAGTCCTAAGTGGCAAAGATTTCAGCACACTGTATTAAATTTCTTCTAAATAACTATTATTCGTTGAAATGCAGGTGCCCGTATGTTTATGGTACAGCAATGTACATGCTCATAGCATCAACTAATTCCTTTTCATCGTTCTTGTCTTTACTTGCAAACTGAGTATGAAAACGTTATCTGACAAATGGCATGAATGCATTTAGATTTTTACAGTTTTCTGGGAACATAACGTTACTATTATCTTAGGACAATTATATTTTTGCAAACCCAGAAAATGCGGCAGACAAAAAGAGGACACAACATATCTGTTTCTAATTATAACAATGTGCCCTAAACGACAATCCAGGCGTATTTTAAAAACTTCTGCAGTGAGCTCTGTCTATTAACGTAGAACAGAACAGAGCGATTTAGAAATTTATTAATTTTCAGGTATTTCCCAGCTACTTTTTCTCAAAAGTTCCTCTAAAACACCTAAGTAGTAGCTTACGTATCTTTCCCGATGAAAAAACCAGCGTGTTATGCTGATAATGACCTAGATCCGTTTTATAAATGTTTATTTTCATTTTTGTCTGTACGACACGTTGGCGTTTCTGCTCTGCAAAGCCACAAACCTACGTCCCGCATTTTTCGCGATCATCATTTTTCTTTAACAAGCTCCCCATTTAGAATTTCTTCTTTTTCTCAACGAATTCTTATCTCTCTGTCTAGGGAAACGTGGTTTTATTGCTGATTAAGGAACCGCATTTTCTTGCGTCAGCTTATCATTAGTGTTTTCGACAGCTGATTCTGAAGTCTCCTTTGGTTTTTATTTCTTTCAAACGTAACTAATACGTGCAAATTCTTCTCTCGAAATATCTTGAAAATGTTCCCCATCGATTATTTCGAAACAAATTGTCCCTAAAGGTAAGACAAAGATGGAGTTGGATTTTATAAATCTAACGGAAAATATTTTTTTCTTCCAATCTCATTCGGATAGGGAAATACGATGTTCTGATCTTAAATATCTTGTATATTTTTTGAAGGAAGAAATACTGCACAAATGTTTATGGTGCCTCTGAACAGCTCAGTAAAGCACTAATTCCCTCTATGAATCAAATGTTAAAAGCAAAGAGTGTAGCAACCATTTTAAAGCTCGTCTTTTGAAAAAAAAAAAGATAGACCAATTTATGCCATCACGATATCATTCATTCCGTCCGTCTGAGGACAATATATCTCTGCATCTATTAGGCGCATTTGGAAACTTACATCAGTAATTTTGAAAGCATTTTTATACTAGATCCAAATTTTGTTCAACTCTTGAGATACATCTATCGTCCTTCTCTCTTTACTTTTCGTGTCCTCTGTCAAATACTTTCGTCGAAGAAGCCACGATTGCTAATATTTTGTAAGATCAAATTATGTTAGCTGTGGCCGAGCAATTTATTATCAATACCAACGAGGTTATTGCAGTGATTGGGAGAAAACACTTGACTAGAGCAATTATCAAATTTGTCTCAGAAAATTTCCTTTCGTATTGGGCAGAAGATACCGCATGTATGTGCAAAGTTGACTTCAGATGTAAAGCATGTTTAGGAATTTCTTTTCCACGAAGCTGGAGGAATTCTGTAAAACCACGGATCATGCCTCTTTCACTGAGCTAAAACCTGTTAGACAAGGACTTGACTTCTTGCAAACCATTTAAGAGCATTTTACTATGTATATTTATATATCTCATCGTTAAAGTATGAAATCCGTTATTTCATAGAATTCCTAGTTATTTCATGAAATACACTGCTGGCCACCCAAAATGCAACAAATGAAGGACACCAGATAGCAAAGCCAGATTTACTGGACCCATAACAACAGATATAAAGATGAAACGATTGAGCTTACAGGCCCGTGCGACTTGCGGAACAGGCCGACATCAATAGTTCGTGTGGCCTCCATGGTAGGCAAAAACGGCAGCTACACGTTGCGGCAACGAACGAAAGAGGCTTTGCACGTGGGCTTGGGGTATGTCGGTCCACGCTGCTTCCACACGTTGCCACAGTTCATCAGGCGTAGCCGGGGGTGGTGCTTGCCGGGCCACTCGGTTGGCGATCAGCAACGAGACGTGTTCGATGGCTACATATCGAGAGAACAGGCGGGCCACGGCAGCAGTGACACCTGGTGAGCCGTGAAGAATTGTTGCACGATGCGTACCACATGCATGCGCGCATTGTCCTCTTGATACGTGGACGCTGGCAGGTCCTGCAGGTAAGGAATGACTTCAGGCTCCAAAACGTCGGAGATGTAGCGGTGGTTGTTGAATGTACCGGCGATGCGTACCAGAGAGGTGCGGGAGTCATATACAATTGCGCCCCAAACCCTAAAGCTAGGCGACGGACCGGTATGGCGACGCATAATGCAGGCGTCATATAGTCTCTCTCCGCGGTGCCGCCACATGCGGATACGACTATGGTGCTGTTGCAGGCAAAAGCGGGACTCTTCGAAGAAAACAATGTTGTGCCATTCCGTAGTCCAGGTGCGGCGCTTACTGCCCACTGCCGCCGCACTCGCCGGTGGTGTAACGTCAGTGGTAATCGGAGCAATGGGCGCCGTGCAAAAAGTCCCCGCTCCTGCAGACGACGTCGAACGATACGTGCTGACACAGGTTGTTACGCAACATACCCTAATTCCTGCGCTAACGTTCTAGATGTGGCGGTGCGAGCCGTCAATGCCTGCTGCACAACATGCCAGTACTCTCGTTCGGTGGTGTGCCGCGGAAGCGGCAATCGCTCACGTTGGCTCGTCTGTCCATCCTCCCACCACCAAATCCATACTCGCTTCACTGTGGCTGGATGTCGTCCCACACGAGTGCCGATGTCTCGGTACGATAAACCGCTGTCGCGATAACCCACTATTCGTCCTCTGTCGAACTCCGAAATGTGCTGGAATGACTGCCGTATTTTGCGACGAGGCATCAGGAAGCTTCCCACGCACAGGTCCGACAGCACAACACACTTCCACTACTTACACCCTGCCTTCTGTGCACTCTTCTTATAATGCTTTTCGGTGACGTGCCGGGCGCATATGATTTGCATATGTCCTGCAATGCTAATCGTTTGCGTGTCCTCTCGCGTGCGAAGCATGCTGCGAATTTCAGGTCAATCGAATGCTTCCTTCTTGGTGTTGCATTTTGGGTGGCCAGCAGTGTATATGCACTGAGCCAGAAATACATAGGTCACTAAACCTATAACGTAGCCAATACACCAAACTGAACCTAAAATGTAAGTAACATTCAAGCACAGCACCAGCATTACAACTAATGAATATCAAAGAAATAAAACAAACGAACGAAAAAAGGAGCTGAAATAACATACAAACTATGCAGTAACACAAACGGTCGTCGTCAGGGAAACCCCCGTTTTTTGCAAGTGGCTTTTCTGAGATCAGGAAAGGGACGGACAAGATCCAAATGTCTCCCTGATTGCGCTACCAAAGCCACAGGACCAAATAGAATAAATAAAATGCAAACATTCCGATTTTCTACCTGGACGAAAGAAGCCAAACACGATAAAAATAAATACCCAAAGAGAGAAACAATACACTCTAAAAATACCGCAAGAACAAAAAGAACTTTACACACATAACACAAGAGAGTAATGATAAGAAACCAAGAATTACATGTTACTTTGCGAGTACGTCTTACGCGTTTCCTTTTGGTGTTTATGGGCTTTATTGATTTGTAACCACCTCCTACATTTGAAGTCAACAGCGCGTAGCCAGCGAAAGAAGACACGTGTCGTGAGCTGGCTCGGAATTTATACAAGGTGTGCTGTAGGCATTCTGAAAACATGTGGGCAGCGGGTGGCCTAGTGGGCAACGTTCGTTACTGCCACGGAAAGTGTTTCAAGTTCGATCCCAGTCAGGTACGAACGCTCGATCCACTAAATATCCGCCGTGCGTCGGATGGGCACGTTAAGGCGTCGAACCCCGGGTACTGGCCCTCCGGTAAAAAATAAGGGCGTCTTCCTCACCCTTTCTACTTCCCTTCCGTGTCACTTTCTTATCCGGTGCTCTACCCCAAATCTCCTAGTTTCCTGTGTCTAAGGGCTGTTAAAGACCTAGGGTCAGACACTCCCTTCCTAAAATCCTCTTCATATGATCATGATCTGAAAACACGTTACTCGTTGTCTTGATGGATAAAAAGAGCGACTTATCAGATTTGCAAAAAGGGATGATTATCGGCTTTCGGGCCAGGGGTGCAAGTATTTTTGAAACAGTGCAGTTTGTGAACTATTTGCGTGCTGCTGTTGGAAAAGTGTATTGTGATTGGAGAAATGACACCATTGCGAATGAGCGACGTGAAAACTGCGGAGCACCACGTGCCATTAATGTGAGATGTGAACGTTGGCTTCGAAAGTGCGTGAGTGCCGATCGACAAGCTACAGTTGAGCAACTCACTGGCCGAATGAACCAGTCTACCGGAACTGTCTCTAAAACTACAGTTCCACGAGCACTGCTGAATATGGCGCTCCGATGCAGACATATGGTCACTGCTCCTATATTAACGGAGGTGCATCGGCAGAAAAATCTTACATTTGCACGGTATTATCAGAATTGGACCTCCGCTGATTGGCAAAGGATTGCCTTCTCCGTTAATCACGTTTTCTGCTTCATCAAACGGATGGACGTTGGCGTATAAGGTGAGAAACATAGGAGAACAAACATTCTTCAACAATTAATGGCAGTACACAAGCTAGTAGGGGTAGCATCATAGCCTCGGGAATGTTTTCGTGGCATTCTCCGGGTCCACTAATAACTGTGCAAGGCACTGTGGACCGAATTCGTTATGAATCCATCTTCGCAAACCACGTACACCCATACATGCTGATTGGCTTCCCTGGGACGGATAGGATCTTCCAAAACGACAATGAGACGTGTCACACAACTGTAAATGTCCGAGAATGGTTGGAAGAGCAGAATGAAGACTTTAAAGCACTTTGCTTGGCCCCCTAATTCCCCATACGTATACACAATTGATGATCTGCAGGACCACCTCGATGGTGTTTTTTGCTCTATGGATGCTCCACCAGGCACTCTCCAGCAGCTTTCAGATACACTGCTGTCAACATGGCTCCACATACCTGTGAACACCTTCCAGCACCTTCTTGAGTTACTCCCAGTTTGTCTAGCCTCTGTCTTCGCTGCACACGGCGGTTACTATAGATATTAGCTGGTGGTCCCAATACTGTGACTCGACCGTGTATATGTATATATATACTAGATTTTATGCCACTGTAGTACAAGTTTTTTTCATTAGCGGTTCGTTTGTTGAGCGTTTGGTAAAGAGGGTGACCTCTCAGACTTCCGAAGAGAATAAATCGTTGGAGCCCGTTTAGCGGGAAACGTCTGAATCTTAACAACCAAATTGCTTGATGTTTCAAAATCAACAGTCTCTATGGTTATAACTTCGTATACAAATCATAGCAAGACTTGATCGGCGAAGAAGAAAAAAGTGGGCGGAAACAGAGATTGGTGAAAGGGACCATCGAACACTAACAAAATTGAGTCCAAATAACAAAAAACCACTGCAGAAAATGTGACACCGGAACTAAATTTCCACCTGAAAGCATTCCCCCAAAACAGTCCGCAGAGTAATACACGAAGCCAAAATCCGTGGAAGAGCTGCAATTGCTGAACCTTTAATCACAAAAAACGACGTTGCGATACGAAACAGATGTCATCAGCGTAAAACATGGATAGATGATGACTGCTAAGTGTGATATATTCCTGATGAGTGCTCATTTGTATTATTTCCAAAAGTAGGTCGGCACTAGGTATAGGTAACTCGTAAGAAAAGGTACTACTCGGAATGTCTGGTTCCAAATGTCAAACACGGGGATGGATCTGTGATGTTTTTGGCTGCCATGCCTTGGTATTTGGCTGGCCCCATGATTTCCCTACACTTCACTGCTAGGGAGTACTTGGATTTTTACGGTGATCAGGTGTATCCTATGATTAGAGTCCCCCCTCCCGAAATGCTGCTATTTTTCAAGAAGATAAGGCGCTCATACAAACAGCCAGAATAATCTCGGTTTGCAGACCATCCACATGAACTTCAGCATCTGCTTTGGCAGCTCAATCACCTGACTTGAAAATCATTTGGGCAATTTTGAAGAGCAGAGTGAACAGCAGATTCCCTGCTCTAAAATCTTTAAGGCTGATGTTCTGATCGACGAATTGTATATCATTTATAACGAAGTAAATTTCTCCGTCATTTTTGGTCCGCGCCGTGAATCGAACCCGAGTCCACTTATTCCGGAACAAGTCGCTCTACCAACTGAGCTACGCAGACGTTAATTCTTGCTGCTATCTGCCTTTATGTCGTGTGCGTCCTGCGAGGCAGGCACGTCACATCTACCCCCCCCCGCCGAAAGAAAGCCGGAGGCATGGTGGCCCACGTGTCAGCCGTGACCATGAATCGTTGCGGGCAGCCATCCGCTGTAGAACATGCACTTGAGAACTCCCAGTCAATCTGGTGTGTGGAATGCAACGTCACACACATTTATTTTTCGAAGCGCTGGAGAATAGATTCTCTTATTTTTCTTCTCTCGTGGTGTGGAAAGAACATCACACCATTGCGAGAACTTTAACGGCCGGGTCATCCGGAAAGTTCGGGCGCCATTATAACGAAGTAAATTTCTCCGTCATTTTTGGTCCATGCCGGTAATCGAACCCGAGTCCACTTATTCCAGAAAAAGTAGCTCAATCAACTGAGCTACGCAGACGTTAATTCTTGCTGCTATCTGCCTTTATGTCGTGTGCGTCCTGCGGGGCAGGCACGTCACACATTCCACTGCAGGCTGTTCAAAAGCTGTATGAATCTATTCCAAGAAAGTTGGAAGCTGTATTAAGGGCAAATAGGTGTTGGACTACCTTGCCTGCATTAAAACAATGTAGTCCAATACATTATTAACAAAACCATATCTCTCATTTCCCAGGTGTTCACATTTATTTGTCTTTTCGTGTTTTCTGTTAAAACATCATAGAAGTAGCTAGTGATGTGAGTTTTCTTCCCGTTTTCCTTTTCGCTCGTTAGCTAAGAATTCAAAGCGCTGATTGTAACGGTGATCTTATCACTATTAAAAGCGTAACGGTGGCTTGCCTTTCCGTTAATGTGCCGTCACCCCTGTCGTAAACTATGATATTGTCACTGTTAAAAATTAAGACGATGGCGCGCAGGTCCGATTCTTTAGACATTCAACACAGCTGTCGTAAACGATGTTGTGTTCCTATTTAAAAATCACCCCTTATTCCCTAGTACTATGAATCTCGTCCTCATGACAGGACCATCACTGTTAAGCCTACCTCTACTATCCAATAGCGCACTAGGCCACCTTTGGCCTCAAGGACAGTCAGATTTCTTCAGGGCATAGGACATGCCAGAAAGTGGAAGCGTCTGACAGAAATATTGTATCGTGTGAAAATTGGACAGTAGCACCTTCTCGCAGGGAACAACCAGTTCCATTTTATCTTAAAGATGATGGATGGTGTTGTGATCCGCGGACTGAGTAGGCTACTGAGGTAATAAAGTCTTGTTGGCATGCTCCTGGATATGCTAATGGGCGTGCACAAATATTTGCGGATAAACTGTACCAATGAAAAGATGAACTTGGTCGGTAAAAATATTCAAGTACGCCGTGGCGTTCAACTGTGTTTCGATAAGTATTTGAAGATTTATTTCGGGCAGAAAAACATTCTCCACCGTCCTATACTGTTCAGATCTGACAGGATGGCTCCATGGCCTCATTTTGCTTTCGTTATATTCGGACGCAACCATCCTCGTCATGCAAAAAGAATCTTTCTGCATGACGAGGATTGTTGTTCTGAATATGGCGAAAGCAACATGATGTTGTAATCCACGGACTTCTCTATCTCTATCTCTCAGAAGGCCATTTCCCAGTACTGAGCGGTACAATGTCGATGCGCCGCGCTTACTGGAGACACGCTTCTGTGTTCAAATGAAGTTCGATATTCGTTACGATATTTGTTGCGTTCGGAGGTGACCCTCGGCATATCAAAGTTAAATTCTGAAGTGACTTGCCTAGTTTTGGCCGGAATCTTTGCTTGCATGATTCTCATTACGCTCCTTTTAACATCCCTCCCCTCCCTCCGATCCACCAGTTGATTTTGTCCACAGTATCGCCGGTTGCTGGAAGCGTTTTTTTTTTTTGCGTGTCGCACCATCCACAGTAACCCTATTTATGGTGACTCGAAGGGTTTGTTTGCGTGTCGCACCCGTCACAGTAACCCCATGTTACAATTGCTGAATGCTTTTTTATATTTACGTATCGCAGCATTTACAGTAACTCTTTGTTATGTTTGCTGGAAGAGTATTTTTTGCGTGACGCACCATTCACAATAATCCCTTGTTACGGTTGTCCGATAGGTTTTTTTTCTTGCATGTCGCACCATTCACAGCACCCTCTTGTTACAGTTGCTGGAACGGTTTTTATATTTTGCGTACCGCATCATTCATAGTAACCAGTTATTACGGCTGCTGGAAGGTTGCTTCTTTTCCGAGTGTCGAACCATTCACAGTAACCTCTTGTTGTGGTTGCTGGAAGGTTGCTTCTTTTCCGAGTGTCGAACCATTCGCAGTAACCTCTTGTTGTGGTTGCTGGAAGTTTCCTCTTGTGTGTCTCACCATTCACATAACCCCTTTGCTTCAGTTGATGGAAGTTTTTTTCATTTTTGCGTATCACATCATTCACAGTAACCCTTTGTTACGGTTGCTAGAAGCTCGTTTATTTTTCGGTTGTCGCACCGTTCACAGTATTCCCTTGTTACGGTTTCTAGAAGGTTGTTTCTCTTTCGCGTGTCGCAACCATTTATTTACATTCACAGTAATCCCTTGCTACGGTTTTGCGAGAAAAGCCCTGAACCACCTACGTTTGAGTAATCCTCGATGACGAACGCCTATCCCCAACCATGAATCCATAGGTTTTTTTCTTGCAAGTCGCTCAGTTCACTCGTTTTGGTTATTTACACCCTCAACCGAACTCATACTTAAGCTTGATAAGGCTACCTGCCTGATTTATAGGGCACACTGTGGTCATCCTATTACAACCTGGAGTGAATAATTTATGGGACTAGGGTAGGTGTGCCTAATAAACTGTTATATCGGTATATATACTCTTACATCTTTGTATTTATTAGGCAACACGTTCACAAGTTAGTAAGCAATTGCCCATCCCTAATTTAGGGCCGCTTGTTCATGGGAAGGGCGAGAGCGAATGCCGTAAGACAAACATACCATCCATGCCCAACGGCGATCCGAAGCTGAACCCACTATCAGTCCGATTTGAAAAATTATTTTTGCTTTGAGAAGATTGAAATATGCGAATGAAGATCCTTCATTTCGTTTTTTTTTTTTTTTTTTTTTTTTGTACGATGTACAATTTCGGCGATAGAGGGCGCAAATGCAGATGATGTCGAATTCAAAAATACATTTTATTCCACATATTTGTTTCTAAACATCCGATTGAAAAACTTATTTTATCTTTCGATTCCATTTATGTCGAAGAGCGTTTTAGATATACAATAGTTACTTTTTAAAATTACGAATAGATTTTCCGCTAGGGGGCGTTAAAGTAAATTACATTTTTCCGATAACTCTTCTTCTAAAACTCCGATTTAAAAAAGTATTTCTTCAGCAGATACACCTCGCGATGGAAAACCTTTTGCATATAATTTCAAATTTCTGGTAAAGAATACTTTGGCCACCAGGGTGCGTAAAGGTTAATTTTTGCTTCTGTTGTACTTGATGTAAAATCTGAGCTTCCAAAATATAGATTGAAAACAATCTTTCGTGGACTCACGCCACTCAAATCGATAAACGTTTTCGGAATATTTTTGTCTTAAAACATTCCATGGTTTCTCCGCCAGGGTGCGTAGATGTATATCTTATTTTTGTCAATATCTCTACTTCTAGGAGTCTGATTTGAAATATTCCTTCTTTGTTGGATAGTGTTTTCAGTGTGACATGTTTTTCATGTAAATTAAAAATTTTAGAGTAAGTCATAGACTTTCCGCTAGTGGGCGTAGATATAAATTGCGTTTTCCTCTATATCTCTGCTTCTGAATCTCCGATTTGAAAAATTCTTTCTGCACCGGATACAGCTCCTGATGGGAAATCGTTTGCGCATAATTTTTAATTTTTGTTAAAAAATGGTTTGGCCACCAGGGGGTGTAAATCTTAATTTCCACTTCTGATGTATTTGCAGCAAAATATAAGCTTCTAAATTCTCGACTGAAAAAGAAGTCGTTTGTAGACCGATACTACTCATGTCGACAAACCTTTTAGTAACATTTTCTTCTTAAAATAATGCATGGTTTCTACGCCAGGGGCGTAGATGTATATCTTAATTTTGTCAATATATCTACTTCTAGGAGTCAGATTTGAAGAATTCCTTCTTTGTTGGATAGCGTTTCCAATGTGAAATGTTTTTCCTACAAATTCAAAAGTTTCAAGTAAATCATACACTTTTCGTTAGGGGGCACAAAGTTAAATTGCGTTTTCTGCGTTATTTCTGCTTCTAAAACTCCGATTTGAAAAATTCTTCTTGTATCGCATACAACACCTGACGGAAACTATCTTTAATATAATTTCTAATGATTGGTAAAGAATGGTTTGGCCACCAGGGGTCATAACTGTTAACTTCTGTTTCTGATGTACCGGTAGCAAAATCTGGGCTCCTGAATACTCGACGAAGTTTTTTTTTCTTGGACCGATACCGCTCATATTGAAAAACTTTTTGAGAATACTTTCTTCCTAAAATAATGCATGGTTTCTCCACCAATGGACGTAAAGTCACATCTTCTTTTTGTCGATGTCCCTGTTTCTAAGAGTCCGATTTGAAAAAAATTTCTGTGTTTGAGAGCGTTTCCGGTGCAAATGTTTCTCATATAAATTCATGTTTTTTCTTAACGCACAAGTCTGCAATTACATGGCGTAAGCTCACGATCTTGTTTACAGAAATATCTGAGGGATTAAAAACCAGATTGAAAAACTCCTTTCTTCCGTCAGATACTATTGTTTTCTATAACGGTTCCATTGATTTTGAACAGCTTTGATAAATTTAATTTGCGTCAGAACGGATTCAAAAGACGTGCTTATTACATCCGAAAATTCAGTGTCATCTTTCTTGATTTTTTATAAAAATATTCTGAGTTGTTTTGGGATAATCCTTGTAATATTTTGAATCGGAAATATTTCACTTATAAAACTTCGATTGGAAGAGTTCATCCTTCACTATAGGTGATTTACGACAAAAATTCATAACATTTATTCGTCCTACCAAAACATAGCTACAGCTTCACTTAAATTAAAAAACTTAATTTCGTTAATCTCTTTAAATTGATGTCATAATTTAATTTCCAAAGCAACTGGTTTCCTTAAAAAAAATATCGACTCTAATTATTTCAGTAAAATCAGCTTAATTTTAGTGGACATGATTTCGGTTTCAAGTGCTGTAAAAAAATTATGTCTTGTCGCTTTAATTAGCCAACAGAAAAGATTTAGCAGACATCCCTTGCATCGGTTAATTCGATCAACATTTCGCTGCCTTTTTAAAATTCGCCGCAGCCTGCGGTGATTCCATTTTTCTTATTAGAAATAAATGTTTCCTGTAACATTCAGGCCACTGAGCTTTAACAGAATCACAGATCGTGAAATGAAAGCAGTCGCTAATGCAATATGGATTTTCCTCTGCACATAATTAACTTCTATTACGGGAAATGTTTCTGAACTGTCCATGTCGATTCCAGAGAAGCTGTCCATGTCGATTCCAGAGAAGCTGTCCATGTCGATTCCAGACATTTAATTATAATTTTCGAAAAATTGTAATTAAATATTTCGATGATAACGCTGTGAACGGACGAGACAATGGAAAGCCGAGAACGAATGACACACATTACTTAAAAATTCAGCGTTAACTTACTTACCGACTGGTAAACTTCAATTGTGAATTAAGTTTGAATCCAAATTGATGTAAGAAACAAAAATAATACGTCTGGGAATGCACTAAATTTAAGAAATTGATGTTTCAAGTGAAATCAGGTTCTCCTACTTCAGCTGTGAGTAATCTCTTCGTATGCACTGTACTTTTGTTTGAATTACATAGTGATAAGACGCTAAGCTTAATGCAACGAAGCTTTCACACGCATTTTTACAGACACTGGACACTAAATTTTAATTTCCAAGTAGGTAAATCTCGTCATGTTGACTACTTTTAGAATTTCAAAATCTCTACAAGACTGCTCTGTTTATTGTATTTAATTTATGACTACAAACTTGTGGTGTTGAGATAAAATAAAAATATCTACATTTAAC
This sequence comes from Macrothele yani, assembly GCA_039090855.1. NCBI lineage: Eukaryota > Metazoa > Arthropoda > Arachnida > Araneae > Macrothelidae > Macrothele > Macrothele yani. The sequence continues at coordinate 101,520,550 of CM077011.1, forward strand.
ACAATTAAAGGTATATTATACATCGACTATAGTTTTGCAGAGCTTCTGGCTCGGCTTCATCAGGACGAATGGAGCGTAAACATTCAAATCATACAGTATTGTGAGGTGCTACAGATAGGAAAGCATGTGTCAAGACGACAAATCTGCAGCGAGACATTCTGGTTGGTAGCTCATTTGGGAGAGCGACTTACTCCGGAGTGAGGGGATACGTTTTCAATGCCCCTTCGCGGGCAAAACTGTGTTTTCACATTGGTGTCCGATTGTGGGAAATGGATCCATTGGCCGTTGGTTTCTTCGAAAAATGTGTGATGTTTGTTCCACACATTGTTTGGAATTAATGAAAAATTCCTACTTCGCTTCAAAGAAAAAAAAATTAAGAGGGAGATGATATGACGTACTACAGAGGTGAAAACATGTGTCAAGACGACAAAATTGCAGCGAGATATTTTCTCCGCGTAGCTCGGTTGGGAAAGCGACCTACTACGTGGTGAGAGAACCGGATTCGATGCCCGTTGCGGACAAACTTGTGTTCTCACAGTGCCGAAAAAAAAACAACAACAGGCATACCTCTCTAATACCGCGTTGGTCCTCCTCGCGATTGGATAACTGTAGCAACGCGACGGGACATGGACTCCACGAGCTCTTTGTAGTATTGTGGAGACAGTGCACATCATGCTTCCTAAAGAGCGTCCCACAATTCCGTAATATTCGTCGGTGGAGGATACCTACCCATACAGCACAAAACGTCTCAGATATGTATCAATAATGTTACAATCTCTCATTTTCGTTACACTTTCAAAGATATCTTACAATTACGTTTCAGCAACATCTATTTTGGAACATAACTCTTAGTACATTACGGTTACGTTAAAAATAGCATTCACCGATGCTACTGTTTTATCCCTTTCGCTACCACAACGCCCCATTCAGACAACTACAAGCGCTCAGGTCGCCCGATAACTCGACTAGGATTTCGTACCCTCCTCTCGTGTTCTTTGAATTTGCACGGCGTCTAGCGGATTAGTAGAAGTGCCGTCAGTCGTCTTTGTTATTACTAAACAAAGAAGTCAACCAGGAGTTTGTTTGTCCCGGGGCAAGGTCATTCAACCTCCTGACATCGCTCAGTAGAACTGTTATTCTGTTGACACGTGCTTCGTAAAAATAATTTATATACAGTATGTTGACACGTGCTTAGTAAAAACAATTTATATAAAAACATTGTAGGACTGCATGCACTGGAAAAATTATTTGGAACATTTTTATGTACACCTAAGAGTTTGTGTAACAAATACATTTAGAAATTACCTTTTTCTGGACACCTAAGGGCTGTTGGAACAAATAAATTTACAAGTCACATTTTTCTGGACACCTAAGGTCGTAGACGGAAATACGGACCTGGTAGCACACAGCCTTGCAGTCTAACGTAGGTCCAACACTGAGCCACCATCTTTTAATAATAGAAGTCGTTGGTACAGTGTTGGGCATACGTTAAATTGCCTGGAGGGTTAGATTCTAACCGACTACGCACAAAATATGCGCACATACATCCTGTAGATATTACAGCAAAAAAAAAAAAAAAAATTCGGGCGTCATAAAATGTTTTTATACCACGAGGAAAAAAGTTCATTTACCACTCGCATCTGTCTTATGGTCACAGTAGAAGAACGCACGGTTTGCCGCAGGGAAACGTCCGAAAGTCAACGCATAGCAAGACTAGAGATCATAAGTTTCGATTGGTGACCCAGCACTAATCCTTCTTTTGTTAACTTGACAAAGGAAGGGGGAATGAAATTCGAAAACGAGCAGCAGGCTCTTTCCGGCGCTGTGGTATTCTAAGTGACAAAATATTATAGTATCGTTGTCGCGAAAGGGCTATAGTTTCCATTGTACATAATTGCTGTCTTGATGTTACATTCCGGCGATATTTAAAATTTTAGGTTTGGCAACGGCGTGGATACACATGCGCATTAACATAATTTTACCGAAGCACTCTCGTAATCGTATTTCCACGTGCTGCTGGGATATTCTTTGGTGATACTGTCGTACTCGAATTAGTTGATTTAATATTTCATCCTTTTCTTTTTGTGATTCAAGATCATCTGAAAGCAAGTAATTGTTTTAATTATTATAATTTATAAATTCTAAAAAACATTTTATAAAATCTAAGTAGATGGTTGTGTTGTTTATATAGTGTACTATACTAGCATGTGTTTTTTACTTCAAGTTGAGAAATTTCCTATTGGTTAGTATTTAAACAAATGAGGAATTTGATTTCATTTCTTCTTTTCGCTGAAATATAGTCTATTCCACATGTATAATAGAATCTTGACACCCTCATTTGGAATTGTTTTTTATTTCTTTTGTTGTCAATATATAAACGCCGCGCCACTGGCCCAATGTACAGCGGACTGCGTTGAACCTGTGAAAACGTAAACAACTCGTAATACAGCTGTTCTTGCTTTTGAAACAGCTGTCAAGTGTAATAGTTTTTATTGTGATTTTACAAAGTTTATTAAAACTATAATGTTAAACGTAGTAAATATGTAACAGTAATATGATCATGTCCAAAATATCTTTCAAATACGTAGCAATCAAGTAACGAAGTTACAAATATCGATCAAATTCGTAACATGAAGTTGGTATGTTGAAGTCCCAAAGAAATTTCACTGTAACGTATCGGTTATGTTTCAAAGTCATGTAACGTTTGAGAACATTTTGACGTAACTGTAAGGTTTCTGAAGCATTACTGTTACATTGCGCAATGTATCTGAAAAGTCTCAATGTTTAAGTGCTACGTACTTGTAACATATGTGAAATATTCTGCGCTGTTACATTGCAGCACCTTGAACAGCATCCTAAATGTGTTAGATGGCGTTTAAATTTGACAAACGAGTGGGCCAAATCAGTATGCAAAGCTCCGTGGAATGTTCGTGCAGCCATAATCGGGCGACTGCGGACGTGAACTGCTGCGCATTGTCGTGTTGAAAGAGGTCGCGTTTGTTGTAGTGGTGGCGGAACAAAAACGGGTGCAAATGATCCCAAGCGATGGTTACGTAACATCCACCGGTCAGAGCGGTCTGCAAACGTACGAGGGGTCGTAATGCGTGTCAGCTGAAACACCCCACACCGTAACAGAGCCACCGTCGCCCTGCCCTGTCCCTTGTAGGCATGCGCGGTCCATTGCATCATGGGGCTGTCGCTACACCCGTCATCCAGAGCCCAGGCGAGGCGCACAGTCACGGGTCATCGGGTCACCAATGGCACCCGGTTGGACCGTCGGCCCCGCTATCCATGGAATGCGGGGAACGCTACACTGTCCAAACGCTGATGCTACTACTGGTCCTAGCATTGAATTGTGCTGTGATTTGTGGCAATGTTTCACGCAGAGGCAGATGTTACAATACGTGCCAGACGCCGCTGTCCACGATCGTCCAAGACTTTTCTACGGCCTCACCATTCTCGCTCACTGATTTCCCCCTGTGTTTGTGTAGTCTAGGTACACCCTTGAAATCATTGACCGTGTTAATCCAAATCTCGTTGTAATATCCGAAATTGAGTGATCCATCTGTTGGTCACTGACTGTCGAAATCACTTCAATCCTGATAAAATGCCATCTTAACTGCGAATGCTACTACTTGAGCTTGCAGATATATCTATATGCCTCGTTTGCGGACAATACCATTTACCGCATGGGTGGGGTTACATATTATTAAAATGATAGCCCCCTTTCCAGTTTGTTTTGACACCTCCTTTTATTGCACCAAGAAAATTATGTTACCTATTGCACCTCTAATCAGGGATTTATCTAGGCTTTTAACTTTCCATATTTCTATTTTCATTCTGTCTTCAAAACTATGTTGTGGAAGTCCCTTAGCAATAGTTGGATAGACTTTAAACAAATAAAATATTTGCACGATTTTACGAGTCAATACACTTCAAAAGTACGGCGAAGGCCGCCCCGGTGGCGCAGTGGTCTAAGCAAGTGGTTCTCAAACTGTGGTACGCGTACCCCCAGGGGTACGGCGCGCGAATTTCAGGGGTACGCGAGCAGCTCTCAGAATATACTTTCAGGGGTACACGAGCAGCTCTCAAAACTTTTCGAAAGAAATTGGCTTGCTCGTTTGTATGAATTGAGACATGAAGTTCAAGTTTTCCTCTCTGACAGTAAGTGTGAGCTTCGTATCAGATTTGCAGATGAACAGTGGTTGTGCAGGCTAGCTTTCTTGGCTGACATCTTCCAGTGGCTGAATGAGCTGAACAAAAGAATGCAGGGTAAATACACAACACCCGTTTTGGTTCATAACAGCATGAAATTAAAAAAAAAAACAAGAAAACTTCAATTTGCAGCAAAAGAAGTTGTGAATGGACACCTGTTATTCTTTCCGTTCTTAAAACATTTCGTAGAAGAAAATGAACTTGAGCGTCATGGATCTGTTGTCAACGTAGTAAAACAGCATTGTCTGGGTTTGATTGAAAACTGTGACGAATAAATTTCTAAAGTTTTGGACAGCCCGTTCTGGATGCGAGACATTTTTTCTGCAGTGGAAGACTTCAGGCTACCAGATTTATTTCCAACGAAAGAAAATGAAGAAATTATTGAACTGTTCTGTGATGAAACACTCAAATATAGTTTCAAGAAAATAACTTCGACAGACTTTTGGTTGCAGAGACTGAACGTGTTTCCACATATTGTTGGCCGTGCCATCAAGTTTATGATGTCTTTCTGCATAACGTATCTATGTGAGAGTAGTTTTTCATCCATGGTGTACCTACCTGAAAAATAAGTGTTGTAATAGGCTAAATTTGGAGCAGGACTTCCTCTTGAAAGTATCAACTGGACACCCAGACGTAGGAAACTGTGTGAAGCCATGCAGAGACATCTCTCTCACTGAAAAACAATTGAGGATTCATAATCTCTCAACTCCACAGTAAGAACTTTGATTAGAATCCGGTTTTTTTGTTCATTATTTTTGAAAGACTAACTGAAGATAAGATTTCTTTCTGCAGACTTTTCTCAATAAAATTGTTTTTTGAACTGATCATAACGATTCTCAATAAGCGATAATGTTAAGTTAATAAACGTAGGATTCTTTAAATAGCTTTGCCGCATTTCAAATATTTTTATTACAGATGTTTTTTTCAGTAGCTTAAAACTGCCTCAATAATTTGCTAAGTATTCATAAAAAAATTTAAAACCTGTCATTTGGGGAAATTTCCTCAGGGGTACATTACACTTTTAGTCATGACCAAGGGGTACAATCTAAAAAAAGTTTGAGAACCACTGGTCTAAGCTATGGCCTCTGATCATTCGTCCGAAAAGGGTTCGGGTTCGAATCCCGGTAATGCATGGATGTTGTGTTTGTCTTACTGCCCTGACTCTCTCGCTTCCCGGGAACTAGTGACCCTAAATTAGGGACGGGCGACTGCTTATTGCCCATTGAGGTGCTTACGGTCTTTGTTAAACCTCCAATCAAAAAAAAAAAAAGTACGGGGAAATTTAGATTACAAAAAAGAGACTATTACTAATTAGCAATCTCTGCCAAAATAGTTAAATGAAATTATTCAACAGTTAGAAATGCCTACTTTTCATTCGATTTTTTTAAATCCAAGATATCTTCAGTGTAGCTGTCGAACTTCAGATCTGCACTTTCTTGGAGTTTAATCATGAATGTATATTCAGTATGATATCTTTATCTCATAAGAAAATAATATTTTGACCCCTGGGTGCATATCTTCAACGCCTGTTAACAACATGAACCGCGTTGAAAATGAGGTTAGTTCTCCTGTGGCTGAACAGTCAGTGCCGTAGGTTTCCTACTAACCGGACTTCAGTGACCGATGAAGCAGGAGCGGCTCAGATGCGTTTCGAAACTCGAGACCCCAGATTTGAAGCAGGCGACTGCTATAGTCCGTATAGCTGCTTATAGTAGTCGTGATTACCGTGAAACAGAAAAAAGAGTTTTTCTTTGTTTTAGATATTTCACTTGCTTTTGTTTTTCAAATCTTCATTTTTTTTTTCTACATGCTTCGAGAAGTGATCACTTCAGGGTCAAACTAGTAGATCGTTCTACTTCCAAATATAGTCGATAAAGTAAAACACACAATGTTTTCATGTGTTTCGTAAAAACAGTGATATTACTTAACAGATAATGATTTCGTATCCTTTCTGTTCTCTCAATCTGAGATAAAAATCATGTTTAGCTCAAAAATCAGGAGATTCCATTTATTAGGGTTCGATTTCAAAGAAAAACGTTTTTCAACTTCTTTTAATTGTGCTCCTTTTTAAAGCGAATATGTTGTACACGCCCTACAAATTTAATGTACATGCGCCTTTTTATCACAGCCTATGGAGAAAGGTTATGTGATCATAGTATTTACACTGTCATTCCGTTTTTCCATCTATCTGTTTAGCTGTAGACACTATATTTTGGCATCTGTAAGTCGGATTCACCAAAATAATTTGCTACCCGATGCAGCTACAAGGGGAAACAACGGTTCACGTACTCTGTGTGAAACACAGTTCTCTTGCTTTGTAGCGTAAACACATGTTTATGCTTCGCAAGACATGTACACTACTTTGACATGCATAATTGCTGCTGCCGTAACATCAAGTCCTCCGACTGCTGTAGCCCTAATATCAGATAATGGAGTTGGATAATGCATCTGAAATGATAACACTTTCCCAACTTTAAATTTTCTTTCTTGCTAGAAATTCAATTTATATTTTTCATTCGACGACACTTTAGTCTATACAGAGGATGTTCACATATTTTTAGAACGCTTTTGATATGAAATTACAGAAAATAAAAGACTTTCAAGGAATTGAAACTGGCAACAGCATGTTGCTACAGTGAAGTATCGTTTGCTAAGAAAAAGGCGTACTTTTAAACGAGCTGTGGATAGAAAGATATACGTTTTGCTCTTTAGGAACAGAAATATAATGTTCTGTAATTGAAATCCGCTGTGAAAGTCATGGAATTAATATTCCTCATTGTAAAAGAAGCAGTATTATTAATAATAGATGGAAAAAATTGTCAAGTATTTCTTTTAACAGGAAAAATAACACCAAACGAATATTGAAAGCAGGTACGTTCTTTTACGACTATTTCAAAAGTAAGGTCTGGTCGTAAAAGGAAATCCACCGACACAAAGAGCAATCACTAAGTTGGTAAAATGTTCTGTATCAGCTGTAAAGAAGGTAATAAACTAAGATTTGGATCTGATAAAAAGCCCATAATGTTTACCGCCTTTTGCCTAGGAGCTCAGTACACGGTGTAAACTTTCTTATGAATTATGATTGTCAGAAGCCAGCGCTTAGACCACAACGCCATACGAAACTTTTAGCAATAGAAACAGTGTACAAATGGAAACGTCCAGTAGATTCTCGAATTGGATGCCTGCTATAGTCGTTGGATGGCAGCAATGAGTTGTTGCTAGTTGCCTAGCCATGTTTGCCTTGTTTATGTTAGATGGCAGCTCTAGTTGAATGTGGCGTGTTGCCCATTCTGCTTCGGAAGCCTCCACAGGCACGAACGTGAGACCCGATTTCTTTATCCGTATACTATGCGCCTTATACTATTTTCTCTTTTTTAGCACGTCTTTTGTAAAAAAAGATCGTGCTTATGTTATCGGTTTGTCCGCCCGTCAGTCCGTCCGTCCGTCCGTCTGTACCCACGTATCTCTGCAACTATTAGTCCGATTTGAAAAATTATTTTTGCATTCGAAAGCTTGAAATATGCGAATGATGATCCTTCATTTCGTTTTTTTTTTTTACGATGTACAATTTCGCTGCTAAACGGAGTAAATGCAGATCATGTCGAATTCAAAAATACGTTTTATTCCACATATTTGCTTCTAAACGTCCGATTGAAAAAAGTCTTTTATCTTTCGATTCCATTTATATCAAAGAATATTTTGGATATAGTTTCTTCTTCAAATTATGCATAGATTTTCCGCTAGGGGCGTAAACGTAAATTGCATTTTTTCCGATAACTCTTCTTCTAAAACTCGGATTTGAAATATTTTTTTTCACCAGATACATCTCCTCCTGCACAATCTTTTGCACATAATTTAGAATTTTTGGTAAATAATACTTTTGCCACCAGGGGGCGTAAGTGTTAATTTTCGCTTCTGATGTATTTGCAAAAAATCTGAGCTTCTAAAATATCGATCGAAAAAATTATTTCGTTGACTGATGCCACTCACATCGATAAACCTTTTCGGAATATTTTCTTCCTATAATATTCCGCAGTTTCTCCGCCAGGGGGCGTAGATGTATATCATATTTTTGTCAATATCTCGACTTCTAGGAGTCCGATTTGAAAAATTCCTTCTTTGTTGGATAGTGATTTCCGTGTCGCATGTTATTCATATAATTTCAAAATTTTCACGTAGATAATAGACTAGCGGGGGGGGGGGGGCGTAAAGGTAAATTGCGTTTTCCCCTATATCCCTGCTTCTAAACCTCTGATCTGAAAAATTCTTTCTGCACCGGATACAGCTCCTGATGGGAAATCGTTTGCAAATATTTTCTAATTTTTGTAAAAAATGGTTTGGCCACCAGGGGCGTAAACCTTAATGTCCGCTTCTGATGTATTTCCAGCAAATTATGAGCTTCTAAATTCTCGAATGAAAATAACATCGTTTGTAGAACGATACTACTTATATCGACAAACCTTTTAGAAACATTTTCTTCTTAAAATAGTTCACGGTTTCTACGTCAGAGGGCGTAGATGTATATCTTAATTTTGTCAATATCTTGACTTCTAAGAGTCCGATTTAAAAAACTTCTTCTTTGTTGGATAGTGTTTCTAATGTGACATGTTTTTCCAATAAATTCAAAATTTTCAAGTAATTCATAGACTTTCCGCTAGGGAGCGTAAATGTAAATTGCGTTTTCCCCTATATCTCTGCTTCAAAATCTCCGATCTGAAAAATTCTTTCTGCACCGGATACAGCTCCATATGCGAAATCGTTTGCATGTAATTTCAAATTTTTGTAAAAAATTGTTTGGCCACCAGGTAGCGTAAGTCTAAATTTCCGCTTCTGATATATTTGCAGCAAAATATGAGCATCTAAAATCTCGATTGAAAAAAAGTCTTTTGTGGACTGATACTACTCATGTCGACAAACATTTTAGGAACATTTTCTTCTTGAAATAATTCATGGTCTCTACACCAGGGGGCGTAGTTGTATATCTTATTTTTGTCAATATCCCTATAGTCCGATTTGAAAAATACCTTCTTTGTTGGATAATGTTTCCGATGCGAAATGTTCTTCCTATCAATTCAAAATTTTCAAGTAAATCATAGAATTTCCGCTAGGGCGCACAATGGTAAATTGCGTTTTCTGCTCCTAAAGTTCCGATTTGAAAAATTCTTCCTGTATCGCATACAAGACCTGACGGAAAATATTTTTCACGTAATTTCTAATGTTTGGTAAAGAATGGTTTGGCCATCAGGGGTCATAAGTGTTCATTTCTACTTCTGATGTATTTGTAGCAAAATCTGGGCTCCTGAAAACTCGACTAAATTTTTTATTCTTGGACCGATACCACTCATATGGATAAACCTTTTGTGAATATTTTCTTCCTAAAATAATACATGGGTTTCCCACCAAGGGACGTAAAGTCATATCTTATTTTTGTCGTTAACTCCGTTTCTAAGAGTTCGTAAGCTCACGATTCTGTTTACAGCAATATCTGAGTGATTAAAGACCCGATTGAAAAACTTCTTTCTTCCGTCAGATACTATTGTTTTTCAAACCGGTTCCATTGTCTTTGAATAGCTTTGATAAATTTAATTGGCGTCAGAACGGATTCAAAGGACGTGCTTACTACACCCGAAAATTCGGTGTCATCCTTCTTGTTTCTTTGATTTTTTCACTTTCCCCATTTTTTTCATAATTTTGTAGTTTGAAATAGTTAGCACATTTTTACATTTCAAAAACTTTTCTCCACCTACGGTTTTGAAAATGCTGATCTATACGGTTATTTATGTTTCAAAGGTATTGCACCAATGTAATCAGCGCTTCGATAAGTCCAATTTTCATAATTCTATTTCATTTGATTTCTGTAATATTGTGACAGGCATAGTTCAGTTCGGCCACAACGGCTTTCCCAAGGATCCGTTTATTCCACAGTGACTTCACTTAAAGGTTCACTTAAAGGTTAGTTCACCCACAGCGACTTCAGTTGGGTCAGTTAATCATAAATCAATTTATTAAAACGTGTTATCGAAATAAACGCTTTTCTGAAGGAATGGTTTCACCGAAAATTGCACTTCTCCATAAGGTAATCGTACTGAATTTAATTTATTTCACCGACAGCTCATGTTATCGAACAGTTTGTTTCATCGAACGATAATTTCACCTAAACAATTATTTTATGGAAGGTTTACTCCAACTAAATTATCATTTCATCAAAAGATTACTCAATGTAAATATAATTTCACTCAAGAGTTACTCCACCTGAAAGATCACTTCTTTGAAGACATGTTAACCTAAAAAATTCATATTATCGAAGTGTTACTTCAGCTATGAAATGATTTTTCAGGCGTCGTCATGTGTACCCTCGTTGGTCTCTAACTGGGGAGCCCCAGGATTCTGCGTCACCATGGGTACCCTCGCTGGTCTCCGCTTAGGGGACCCCCTGATTGGGCGTCACCATGGGTATCTTCCTTGGTATCCAGCTGGGGAACCCGAGGACTGTGCGTCACCATGGGTACCCTCGTTGGTCTCCGGTTAGGGAACCACAGGATTGGGCGTCACCATGGGTACTTTCGTTGGTCTCCGGCTGGGGAACACCTGGATTAGGCGTCACCATGGGCACCGTCGTTAGTCTCCGCCTAGGGAACCCCAGGATTGGCAAAGTATGGCGTGTGGTGCATGTGGAAATAGGTCGAACTGCTCCACTGTTGAACTGGTTAGTGATCGCTGGGTTAGTCTTGCACGTCGTTGCTGTGATACCAGTCATTACATCCAACGCTCACCTCTAGGATGAAACTGCGCGTGGATGACCAATTTAAGCCCTCCTTCAGGATGTCTGTGCATGGTTAATCCAATCATTGTACACCCATGATAAAGTAGTGTACAGGATCATCCAACAAGTCCGGCAGTTTCTGATATACTGGCACCTGCCCTCCGAGACCCAACTAACTGGCCGCGGTCAAATTCATTTCAGTCGTCACGTTTTACCCATTAATGCCAAACGTTTACTGATTACGTACAGAGGATAGGCGTGCACAATAAATAGTAGCCACACGTGACGTTGAAATCACATGGTACTTCTTAATTGCTCCGAAAATGTGAAACAGGGGTGTTCCTAATGCAAAAGACAAACCAGCGTATGTAAAAGATGAAACTTTAATATGTAACTGTTTACTTGCTGTTATGCCATTCAAAAGTAGCATCTATCTTTTTTGTGTGTATGTATGTATGTATATATATATCATCATCATCATTGTCAACCATTATCAATCCACTGCTGGACGAAGGTCTCCCCAAGTTTCCTCCACAACGGTCTGTCTTGTGCCAGTCTCCTCCATGTCACTCCCGCATACTTTCGAATTTCATCCACCCATCTTCCATGTGGTCTTCTTCTGGGTCTTTTCTTGTCCCTTGGAATCCAATCTAAAATTTCGGCTGTCCATCGATGGTCTGTTCTTCTGGCAGTATGTCCAGCCCATTGCCATTTCAGGGATTTAACTCTGATCATGATGTCTTCCACTCTTGTCATTTTTGGGATCCACGTGTTCCTCTTCTTATCTCTCCTGGTTACACCAAGCATGCACCTCTCCATGCTGCTTTGAGTTGTCTGCAGCCTTTGTATGTCTCTTTTAGCTAAGGTCCACGTATCTGCACCATACGTAAGCACTGGAAGGATGCATTGTTCAAACACTTTTCTTTTAAGACATAATGGCATATTGCTCTTGAAAATTATGCTGTTTCTTCCAAAAGCTCTCCAGGAAAGTTTTGTACGCCGATTAATTTCTTCACCAATGTGACCCTCACTTGATATCTGCTGTCCAAGATAAACGTACGTGTCTGTTATCTCCAGCTTTTCTCCATCAATCGATAAATCTTCATTTCTTGAAAAAGCATTGAACATCACTTTTGTCTTCTGAAAGTTTATTTTTAATCCCACTTCTTTACTCTTGTCAGCAAGTTCCTGGATCATACTCTGTAGCTCTGATGGGGTAGTTGCAAAAATGACTATGTCATCAGCAAAACGAAGGTGGGTTAGATAATCTCCATTAATCTTTATATATATATACCAATGAGCCAAAAGCTCTCCAGGAAAGTTTTGTACGCCGATTAATTTCTTCACCAATGTGACCCTCACTTGATATCTGCTGTCCAAGATAAACGTACGTGTCTGTTATCTCCAGCTTTTCTCCATCAATCGATAAATCTTCATTTCTTGAAAAAGCATTGAACATCACTTTTGTCTTCATAGAAAGTTTATTAATAATCCCACTTCTTTACTCTTGTCAGCAAGTTCCTGGATCAGACTCTGGTAAGCTCTGATGGTAGTTGCAAAAATGACTATGTCATAATCAGCAAAACGCACAATGGAAGTTAGATAATCTCGCATTAATCTTTCATATATATATACCAATGAGCCATATAAATTATGATCTCCCCAGCTCCTAGAGAAATCCATCGCGCCTCGGTTGAGACCGATCGGTGACCTTCAAGCGGTGTGAAGTTCACGCAGAAGTATATATATATCCAAACCGAGGACCGGCGTTCGATTAGTAGAGTGTTCGGAGTTAGAATGTGCAAAGCTGCCGATTTATCGGAGTTTGATAAAGGACAAGTTGTGATGGTATGTAGCCTAGGAACTACGAAGTTGGAAACGGCGCGAGCTTGTGAGATGTTCACGTAACGCTTCTTAGAGATGTCGCATCAAAAGTGGTGCACAGATGGCCAACCTGGACGAATCGTCGCCCAGCCGGGTGGCATCCGCAGCTCACTGGTGCCACAGGAGAGCGGAGACTGTCACGTATTGTTCGCAGCGACTTCAGGGCCAAAGTGTGACAAATCACCAACAGTTACAACAGTGGTAATCAGGGCAATGTGTCACAGCACGTAGTTTATCGCAGCCTTCTGTGCATGGATCTACGTAGCCGAATACATGGTCGGGTCCCCATGCTCATTGCACATCATCGCCAAAAACGCATGAAATGGGTCCATGCTCATGCTTGGAAAACAGTGGTCTGGTCTGACGACCCCTGGATCATCAGCTAGACGGCCGAGCACGGATAAGCCGATTGCCATCGGAAGCTATGGCACGTGGAAACACTATTGGGCGGAAACAGGCGGGCGACATGGTTGTTATGCTGTTTTTTGGAAGATGTTATTCATTAGGACACTTTAGGCCCCATTATAATCCAATAGCTGGACAAGGTCCCTGACAGTTTCCTGCACAATGGTCTGTCGGGACAGTCTCCTCCAGTGCGGACCATATTTACGAATTTCATCCACCCATTCCCATGTGGTCTTTTTACTGTGATCTTTTCCTGTCCCTTGGTGATGTCCAATCTAAAATTTCAGGATAATGGTCTGTCCTTCTGGCACGTATGCCAGCCCATTGCCATTTCAGGGAGTGGTTCGAAGGACATGCTGGTGACTTTGTGTTAATGGATCCACTGGCCTCCAAATCTCACCTGGTTATACCAAGCATGAACCTCAATCGAACATTTGTGGTTCGACTTGGAAAAGCGGGTTCGCGCTAAATCACCACTAATCCGAAATGTACCGGAACTGGAGGACCTGCTGATGGCATTATGCTGTACCAGATACCCCAGGAAGTTTTGTACGCCTATTGCCACCTCATCGATATCGATGGCTCGCCCAAGATAAACATACGTATCTGTTATGGCTCCAGTTTTTCTCCATCAAGGGGTCGATAAATAAGCTTACAGCTTATTAGGTATGTGGTCGTAGTCATAATGTAGTAATGACTCATTGGTGTATATATGTATTTATATATGCGTGTTCTTCGACAGTCGGAAATAATTTGAAATGGTCTTCGAAGAAAAGAAAATGCAACTGAGCCGCAATACATATAAATTCCAAGTTTTTCTTAAGGATGCGACGATACTTCATCGTTAATCAATACAGATTCGTTTGGTCGGAGTGCCTTCAAAATTTTGAATCAATCGCACTCTTTGAACGATTAACGATTATTGACATCTGGCATTCAGTGCTTTCTAACTGAGCAATCAAAGCGGGAAAAGGTATTTCCTTTAAATGAGCAAAAGTAACAATGAAATGCACAAGACCCATTCAATGCGTTGAGGATTTTGTAAAACTCCACTTTCCCGGAAAATCACTAATGCACACACAATGTCTGAAAACGGAGCTTTTGGATCTTTCATGTCATAAGCAGTTATCCCTGGAGACTAACCGAAGTAGCTACGGGATTTATGCCAGGAAAGACGGATAAGCATTTAATATACCCATTTTTTTCATTCTTTTATCAAATACCACAATCCACTGAGGCATTACTTTCCCAAAGTGAGTCGCTGGTTTTTTACTAAGCTAACATCCATTCAAAAGTATGCCACAATGCTCTTAAGTTAACGTTCATGCTCATGTAGAACTGCAGGGCAGGAAATTGTTCATGAACTTTTATTTCACTTTTCCGCTGCTCGTAAAACTACAATTCTTTCTATTGAAAATAATAATAGCCCTGCTTTGGTACATGGAGTGCTATTGAACATCAGATGTCTTTAGTTGACGTTACGCATCACAAAGAATCACTATCAACAACGATACTCAATTCACTGCTGGACGAAAAATCTTTCTAAGTTTCCTCCGCTGCTCTCTAAGTTGTGCCGCTTTCTCCCATGTGACTCACGGGTTCTTTGGAATTCCATTAACTGTTCTTTCACGTGGTTGTTTAATAACCTTTAGTATTTAACTTAGTATTTCAGTTGTCCAACGATGACTGTATTGCCACTTGAGTGTTTTGACGATGATTAAGATGTAATCCATTCCGGTCAGATTTCTAATCCACTTTTCAAATCTTTCGTGGTTACACCAAACATACACCTCCCGTGCTTTTTTTGAGTTGCCGCGTCCTCTGTATGATAATTGAAAGCTAAGGTCCATCAGAAATCATCGCTCTTTAGACGATAATGAGTGAGGCTTGGAAAAATTTTCATCGACCGCCACCGGTTTTCTAGTACGCACCGGGCGCGTATCTGGACGACCAGCTCGTAACTGGAAGGCCCTGGGTTCGATTCCCGATGATGGCCGATGGCAGTATTTCCCAGACGCATTTATTAACGTGGAAAAAGCTATGATTTCTGCTTGGTGTTCCTGATCCACATCGAGTGTTTTAATTAGCTAAGGTCCATGGCTTTGATCTCGATACAAGAACTGGAAGGACCAATTTGCCATCACTGTGGTCTAAGCCCTGACATCCGACAATTCGTTCAAGATGACTAAAAATCCCTGTGAGGCATGAATGTTGTTTTTTGTCATACGGCTCTGGCTCTCTTCCTTCCCTGGAACCATTGCTCCTAAATTAGGGACGGCCGAAGAGCAATTGAATTAGAGACTGAAGAGCAATTGAATTAGAGACAGCTGGCGTTATGCAAATGTGGCGCTGTGGGCGGCCCTGTAAACGGAAACGACATGACGTATGCAGCGATCCGACATATAAGGAGTGACGCAGCGGGAATCAGTAAGAGTCGGACGCACTATGGGTAAGACGAAGGATTTAAGCGTATTAGATCGTGGACAAATTGTCGGAGCTCGACGAATGGGTCACTCCATCTCGGAAGTCGTTCAGGCACTGGGATTTTCACCAGCCACTGTGTCACGGGTGCACCGTGAGTACATAGAATCCGGTAAAACCATCCCTGTAAGAGCCAACTGTCGTGAACAACAGCGTGTAGATGAGCGAGGTCATCGTCGGCTAGCTCGCATTGTAACAGCGGATCGACGGGCCACAGTGCAAGAAATCACTCGGCAATTTAACGTTGGTGCACAAAAACGTGTAAGCAGCCACACCATCCAGAACCATCTCCTCGCTATGAGGTACAGAAGCCATCGTCCCACGAGGGTACCGCTGATGACCGCACATCACAGGGTGCAAAGATTAGCATGGGCGCGGGAGCATCGCCACTGGACCCTAGACATGCGGGAAAACGTTGCCTGGACTGATGAGTCGAGATTCACGTTGGCACATGTAGATACCAGGATACGAGTACGGCGCAACCCACATGAAGCGATGGATCCTTCTTGCCAGCAGGGTACTCTTCAAGCTGGTGGGGGTGGCATTCTCGTCTGGGTACTGTTTACGTGGACTGAAATGGGACCCCTGGAACGTGTGACATCGTCCCTCACAGGTCAACGTTACCGGGATATCCTGGACGACTATTTGCTCCCGTTTGTGCGCCTTCAACATCCCACTGGGGAGCTCATCTTGCAACAAGACATTGCACCGTGCCATCGCTCCCGAATTGTATCCGAATGGTTGGATGAACACTCCACCGACGTGCCCTCGTTTCCTTGGACAGCTAGGTCACCTGACCTCAATCCCATCAAGCACATCTGGGATGCCATCGAGAGAGGCGTTCGAGGCTCTGACCGCCCCTCCATCAAATCTTCGTGAACTTTGGAAGGTTGTTAAAGGGTCGTGGATCCGTATGGCTTCCCAACTCTTCCGGTGTCTTATCGAGTCCATGCCAAGACGAATCGCTGCCGTCATCAGAGTGAAAGGTGGTGCTACACATTACTAGACAGGTATCTCTAATACAATTGCTCTTCAGTGTATTGTTCTCGAAAATTGTAATGTTTCTTCCAAATCCAATCCCGCCACGGTTTATACCCGCATTAGTTTTTTCGTAACATGTCATACACTGTCTGATCAGACGTATCCGGACACTGGCCTATCTACAAAATAGTAAAGGAATACATATCCAGTTGATCCAGTTGTTGGGGAAGCTTTCCACGAGATTTTGAAAAGTTGCTGAGGAAATTGCCTTCTATTCTCCATTGAACAGGTTAATCACCGATATCAGGCGGTTCGACCTGGGGCGCAGTAGTCTTTCCAATTAATTCTAGATGAGTTCTATGAGATGTGACGTGCCTTCTCCGCAGGACGCACATGACATAAAGGCAGATAGCAGTAAGAGCACATATCCGCTTAACTCAGTTGGGAGAGCGACTTACTCCGGAGTGAGGGGACCCAAATTTAATGCCCGATGTGGACAACCTTGTACGTTATACTAGCGCCCGAACTTCAAGAATGACCTTACTGATAGGTTTCTCACAATGGTATGATGTTCTTTCTATACCGCGAGACAGGATAAATGAGGATCCCTTCTTCAGTGCTTCGAAATAATAAATCAGTGTGATGTTACGTTCCACACACCAAAAAATTGTCTGGAATTTCTCAAATAGACGTTTTTCATGGGATGTCTGCCTGCAGCGACACATGATCCCGGCTGACACCTGAGCTATGCGCCCTCTTTCCAAGGGGAGGAGGAGATGTGACGTGCCTGCCCCGCAGGACGCACATGAGATAAAGGTAGACAACAGTTTGAACACATTCCTGTGTTGTATAGTGCATAGAACTCGGAACTCCGGAGCCGAGAGTAGAGGTTTCGAATTCCGCCCCTGTCATAAAAAAGGAAAAAGGAATGGAGAAATTTACCTCGTAATAGAGATTGAGATCGGGATGCTATGCAGTCCAATCAATTTGTTCAACACCGATATATCATCAAACAATTCCTACACGAACGTCGCTTTAGAAACGGACGTATCGTATTGTTTGTAAAAGAAAAGGTTTTCACAGAATTGCTCGCATACAATGCTGGTAACACGGAGTGTTCGAGATTGGCATTATATGGCGCAGCGTTAAGAACCCCGCACACTTGAACAAAAGGCCTAGCCCAAACCACACAGAACCTGAGCAGGACTCTTCTTCCCAGCATGCACAATAAATTTCTGGAAGGTAGCATTCTCCTGATATCCTCCACTCACAGACTCATCCATCGGACTTCCAAATGGTGAAGCGTGATTCGTAACTCTAGCGAATGCGTTTCCACTACTCCAGACTCCACTGACGCCGTTTTTTACACCACTCCAACGGGTACTTGCTGTTGATCATGCTGATGATAGGAAACCCATTCTTTTCAGCTCTCGACGAACCGCCGATGGAATCCTATGACGGTGCCATATTGAAAGTAATTGAACTCTACCGTACTGCCCATTTTACTGCTCTTGCTTGTCTATGATATTTCTCAGGTCATATGCGACTTTTTATACCTGTGCGGGCCATGACTGTTATGTAAACTATATTGACAAAAGTCATCGGACACCTAGAAGAGAAACACAATTTGGTATTTATTGACGTACATTAGTACGGTGTAGGTCCACCTTTATCCTTAATGCATGCACTGATCCTTAGGGACATGCTTTTCACAAGGTTTTGGAACTCAGCGATAAGTATACGCTTCCATTCAGCACATAATGCTGCCGCTAACTGTTGCTTAGTAGTACACCTTCGTTCCATATTTCTTATGCGGCGCTTAAATTCCTCCCATAGGTGCTCTGTGGGATTACGATCAGGGCTCTGTGATGGCCAGTCCACACACGATACCGAATTATCGTGAAACCACACCATAACAGACTTTGCTTTATGGCTTGGTGCATTATTCTGCTGGTACCAACAAGACTCGGTTCCATAGCATTACCACAGAGTTGGTATGGTATAATTGTCCAGAATATCGAGGTAGACGTGCTGGCTAACATCTTTGTCCAAGATAACCAATGGGCCGGGATCATACCACGAAAAATAACCCCACACGAGGACACTGCCAGCTCGAAACTTTTACCACGCTCTTTACACCATGCTAAACGACGTTGTAGCATTCCGAGTGAAAAAATGTTCTTCACACTATGCTAAAAGACTAGTAGCATTCCGAGTGAAGATAAAAGGCTTATGAGTAGCCGCACGACCACGGTAACCCATGGAATGAAGTTCTCTGCTAATGGTACTTGTACATACCGAAGTTCCAGCATTTTTACTCACCTGTACTCTGAGGTGTTGTGCAGTACTCCGTCGATTAGCTGTAACGACTCTCTTGAGGCTTCGACGTCCTCTATCACTGATTTTCTTTGGTCTGCCGGTACGTTTTGCTGCTTCAGGTGTCTTCCAATTATTCAGTACATCCAAAAGCAGTTGACTTGGGTATATTTAAACGTTTCTCGGTTTCTCTTATGGACAACCCACTAATATAACACCCAACAATCTTTCCTTTCTCAAAGTCAATTCTCTCCCGCCGCGACATTTTTACTCAACCTCACAGTGCGATATGATCGCAGTCAGCTGCAGGATTGTTTTTATACCTTTTGCAGATGTACCGCGCATCTTAACAACCTAGCGGATCTGTTCATTTGCTTTTGAAAGGCGTTTCCGGTGACATTTTTTAATATAGTGTATATGGGCAAATCTACGGATGAAAAAGATAACTTTGATTACATAGTGTATGTTGTTTAAGGTAGATATGGGCATCAGTTACTTCAACATTTGCCGATTAACTTCTAAATCATCATCATCATCATTGTCAACCATTATCAATCCACTGCTGGACGAAGGTCTCCCTAGTTTCCTCCACAACGGTCTATCTTGTACCAGTCTCCTCCATGTCACTCCCGCATATTTACGAATTTCATCCACCCATCTCCCATGTGGTCTTTTTCTGGGTCTTTTCCTGTCCCTTGGAATCCAATCTAAAATTTCAGCTGTCCATCTATGGTCTGTCCTTCTGGCAGTATGTCCAGCCCATTGCCATTTCAGTGATTTAACTCTGATCATGATGTCTTCCACTCTCGTCATTTTTCGGATCCACGACTTCCTCTTCTTATCTCTCCTGGTTATACCAAGCATGCACCTCTCCATGCTGCTTTGAGTTGTCTGCAGCCTTTGTATGTCTCTTTTAGCTAAGGTCCACGTCTCTGCACCATACGTAAGCACTGGAAGGATGCATTGATCAAACACTTTTCTTTTAAGACATAATGGCATATTGCTCTTGAAAATTATGCTGTTTCTTCCAAAAGCTCTCCAGGCAAGTTTTGTACGCTGATTAATTTCTTCATCAATGTGACTCTCACTTGATATCTGCTGTCCAAGATAAACATACGTATCTGTTATCTCCAATTTTTCTCCACCAATCGATAAATCTTCATTTCTTGTAAAAGCATTGAACATCACTTTTGTCTTCTGAAAGTTTATTTTTAATTCCACTTCTTTACTCTTGTCAGCAAGTTCCTGGATCATACTCTGCAGCTCTGATGGGGTAGTTGCAAAAATGACTACGTCATCAGCGAAACGAAGGTGGGTTAGATAATCTCCATTAATCTTTATCCCTTTGTTTTCCCAGTTCAGTGATTGAAAGACATTTTCCAATGTGGCATTAAAGAGCTTCGGAGATATGGTGTCACCTTGTCTCACTCAATTTCCAATTTTTATGTGTGTTGTATTTTCAAACAGCCGAATCTTTGCACTTGCATTTTCATAGATGTTATTAATAATATTAATGTATGCATCTTCAATACCGCAGGATTTCAGAGCCGTGGTAACTGCTGATGGTTTCACCGAATCAAAGGCTTTTTCATAATCGATAAAAGCCATGCGCAATGGAAGTTCATATTCCCTCGCTCTTTCAATTAGTTCTCTCAGTACGTGGATATGATCTATTGTGCTGTAGCCACTCCTGAATCCAGCTTGTTCTCTCGGTTGAGCCATGTCCAGTGTTACCTTCAAGCGGTGTGAAAGAACTTTAGTGAAGATTTTATAAACCACTGATAGGAGGCTGATAGTACTGTAGTTCCTGAGATCCTCAATGTCACCTTTTTTATGTAGCAGGATCATTGTAGCATTGTTCCAATCCTCAGGAATCTTCCCTTCATTAAGGCATCGAGTGAAAATTTGGGTAAGTACTGTTTCAATTTCTCCACTTGCTTCTTGTATGATGTCTATAGTAATTCCATCTTCTCCTGGAGCTTTCCCCCGTTTCATGTTCTTGATTGCATGAGCAACTTCTGCTGGGAGGACTGGAAGAACTCTGGTACCTTTCATGATGTCTGGAGTACATGTATCATCGCTTTTATATAATTTGGAGTAGAAATCTTTCACTCTTGTCAAACTTTTGCCTCTATTTCTTGTTATAGAACCATCTTCTTTTCTCAGAGCCATAACCACTGTTTTCTTCCCTTACTGAGATGTCCCTTTGCTATCTTTAAGGCTTTGGTGGTTTTCAATTGCTTTCCTCACTAGCTCACAGTTGAATTTCCTTACGTCTTCAGAGATACTTTTTCGTGCTGTCTTGCATAGCTCTATATATTCCACTTTGGAAGTCTCATCTTCTTTAGTTGTCCTCATCTCTTCTTCTTTTTTGTATCAACATTTTGGTTTCTCCTGATAATTTGTTCACATGCAACTTGTTCTTAGACCCAGCTAATTTTGTTGCTGTTTCCATAAGAGCTTTGGTCACTTTTCTGTTAACTTCCGAAATATCCACTTCTTCCGATGTTAGGCCTTCTAAAGCAGAGAATCTGTTCTTCAGTTCCAACTTGAAAGTATTATGGTGTTTTTTAAGGTTGGTTATGTCAATACATTTTGTTTGTCTTATGAGCTTGCCACGTTCCAGTTTAGTGTTGAGGTGCATCTTACATCTCACCAATCTATGGTCACTACCTGTGTTGAACTTGTTCAGCACACTGCAGTCTTCGATGACGAATTTTTTGTTACACATAATAAAATCAATTTCACTTGTCGTCCCAATTGGATGTCTCCATGTCCATTTCCTGTGTGGCTTTTTCTTGAAAAAGGAGTTCAAGATGAAAAATCCTTCTGCCTCTGCAAACTCAACGAGAGTATTTCCACGCTGGTTTCTGTTGCCGTGACCGAATTTACCTACTGAAGTTTCATTCTGTTTACGGTGCCCTATTTTTGCATTGAAATCTCCCATAATTATCTTCAAGTGCTGCTTACCTTTATTATTTAGATGACGAATTTCCTCATAAAATTCTTCAATTTCTTCTTCAGGATGACTTGTGGTGGGTTGCATAAGTTTGAATAATCTGAGCCTGGTATCTTCTCGAGAGTTGGATAATGAGTCGTGCAGCTCTGTCAGAGGAACTTTCAACTTCTAACACTTTATCCTTCAGTTTCTTGTTTATTATAAATCCAACACCAGTAGTTCTGCCAGTATCTGTCCCACGATAATAGAAGAGATGTCCACTTTTCAGTTCAATGAGATCTTCTCCTTTTCTCCTTACCTCACTTAGCCCGACGATGTCCCACTTGATCCTTTGTAAGCAGTATTTTAAAGCTCACTGGACATACGTTTTGTGTTGTGTAAGCTCGCCTTTAATTATTACTTCCAGCGAATTCCAAATTATTTATTTGTCTGATGTAAAATCATTTAAATTTTTTAAATTATAAATAAACTACAATTAATCAATAATAAATAATTGATGGAAAAGTTAAGCAAAACATGTTACCAAAGCGAATATATATGGTACTACCTGTGACGTACGACAGAGGTGAAAGCATGGATCAAGATGACAAATCTGCAGCGAGACATTCTGTCAGAGTAGCTCAATTGGGAGAGCGACTTACTGAGGAGTTAGGGGACACGGTTTCGATGGCCGTCGCGGAAAAACTTGTGTTTTCACATAACATCAAATGAAAAAAATATTCCTATTGATTATAGAAAAATGATGAAAATATATCCCACGATTCCACTGCTATTCTCGCTAGTTGGGAAAACTAACTGGCGGAAAATCTAAAATGCTGGTGCAGAGAAATTATGCTTTAAATAAAATCACGTGATTTTTCACCTTGTGCACCGCTTGAGATTTTATTTCTCCATTAGATCTATGCCTTCGTAATGAATAATTAAGGGGTGCAAACGAACTAAATTTATTCCAGAGAATGGCTTCCTTGAATCTAATTTTTTATTATAATTTTTATTATATTATTTCAACAAATAAAATACCTTGTTCCGTGTTTTATTGCAAGTACGTCAATTTACTATTTGTCAAGGATTAAATTTCGCTCACTTGAGGATTTTTAAAATGTTTGCAAAAATCCGGATAATTTTTACAAACGATAGTGACAAAAACAATACGTAGCAAACAAATATTTATGTAAAGGATGATTCGGAGAGTATGTTATGTAGGTTTTCGAAGTTAACAGATATTCATATACAAATACAACGCAATTATCCATAACGCATTTTTTTGACTTTACGTTGACAACATCGTGAATATATACAGAAAAAATATATGTATACAGAAACACCGGACGCCCCTTTAAAAGCAAATGAACGGATCCCTTGCGTTGCTAAAATGCGCGATGCAGCTGCAAACGGTATAAAAGCAAGCCTGCAGCTA
This sequence comes from Macrothele yani, assembly GCA_039090855.1. Taxonomy (NCBI): domain Eukaryota; kingdom Metazoa; phylum Arthropoda; class Arachnida; order Araneae; family Macrothelidae; genus Macrothele; species Macrothele yani. The sequence continues at coordinate 101,543,971 of CM077011.1, forward strand.
ACCGCGACCATATTGCACTGTGAGGTTGAGTGAAAATGTCGCGGTGAGAGAGAACTGACTTTGAGAAAGGAAAACTTGTTGGGTGTTATATTATTGGGTTGTCCATACGAAAAACCAAGAGATGTTTAAACATACCCAAGTCAACTGTTTTATATGTACTGAATAAATGGAAGACACATGGCGTGTCTGAAGTAGCAAAACGTACCGGCAGATTGAAGGAAATCAGTGATAGAGGACGTGGAAGCCCCAGGAGAGTCGTTACAGGTAATCGACGGAGTACTGCACAAGACCTTAGTGTACAGGTGAGTAAAAATGCTGGAGCCACTGTATGCCCACGAAACATTCGCAGAGAACTTCATTCCATGGGTTACCGTGGTCGTGCGTCTGCACATAAGCATTTCATCTTCACTCGGAAAGCTACTTGTCGTTTAGCATTGTGTAAAGGACATTTACCGTGAACCGTGGACCAATGGAAGCGAGTCCTACGGACTGATGAATCCAGATAGACAATACATTAGTCTGATGGCCGTGTGTGGGTATGGTGGCACGCTATGTACCACAGTGTACTGTTCCTACGGTCAAATTTAGATTTGGCAGTGTACTCATGTGGGGGTGTTTTTCGTGGTATGTTCCCGGCCCATTGGTTATCTTGGACAAACCTGTTAACCAGCAAGTCTACGTCGATATTCTGGACAATTATGCTCTACCAAATCTGTGGCAATACTATGAAACCGAGCCTTGTTGGTACCAGAAGGATAATGCACCGAGCCATAAAGCAAGGACTGTTACAGCGTGGTTTGACGATAATTCCGTATCGTGTGTGGACTGGCCTACAGGGAGCCCTGATCTTAATGTCATAGAGCACATATGGGATGAATTAGAGCGCCGCATAAGAAGTTTGGAACCAAGGCCTACTACTAAGCAACAGTTAGCGGCAGCATTATGTACTGGATTCAAGCGCATTCCTATCGCTGTGTTCCAAAACCTTGTGGAAAGCATGTCTCTAAGTGTCTGTACATGAATTAAGGCCAAAGGTGGACCGACATCGTAATAATGTATGTCAATAAATGCTATGTTGTGTTTCTATTCTAGGTGTCCGGTTACTTTTGTAAATATAGTGTACATGAAATCCTACAGTAAACTTTTCAGGAAATTTGAATACATGTATCATTTATTTTAGAACATACAGCATATCTTGATTTTTTAGGGTATAAATGCTGGCTTATTTTGAAGGTGTTTAGTGCAATATCATCCGGATTTTAATTATATCTTTATATACCCTTAGTAGAGTCGTTAGGACTTAAAGCAGGAAGAAAGAGCAAAAAATAGGATCTAATAAACAGATGTATTTCGCTACTTTTTCCCGATAGTGGCACTGATTAGTTCTTCAAGCATCCACTAGAAGAGAATGTGCTGTGGTATCGAGCCCACAATTTGCTGTTGTGTGACGACTACACGTATTATGTACATCCTTCACCTTACTACAAGCAAATGAAACAACAGTTCAGAAATATTTGAAATGCGGTTTAAAAGGTTCACTGAACGCAAAAATTCCACCAGAGCATTATATGCAATGAGCTTATACTTTAACCAAAGGCACGGTTACCAGATACGACGAAATATTCAAAAAATTCCGTCCAATCTTTCAGAGACATGCACACAATATCGTGCGCTTTGTTTGAGTTAGTACATCACCGATCAAAACAAAAACAATGATTGTGTTTCGCACGTATTAAAAAAATAAGTCAAACATATTTTTTTGTCGATGTTTTTAGGTATGTCTTCAGCTTTTTATGTGTCCAACCATTTTCACATGAATCATAGTCTTATATTAAGAAAATTCCAAATGTTAAGCGATATTTGTTCCCATTTATAACCCCTAAAATATTGCTACTGATGAGATCCACTTAATTTTGGCTGTGGAATACATTATTAACACCCAACAGCACTATGTGCTTTGCTTCCATAGTCTTGGTATTTCTATCCCATTGTGGAGATTTCTTGATGAAAACGTTTCCACTACTCGTCGCTAAGAGGACCTACATTTTCCAATAGAAATCCAGACGTGAATCGAAGAAACGGAAATTTAGTGATTAATCACAACATAGATTTCTTATTTGAGGACCCACAAATATCCCCTCCCCCTTGCTTTCAGCTTAACGAATTCTTAAAAGGTAAATATCTTACAGCATATGAACCCAAAATTTGTGTTTCCGGGTCGTACAGTGATTATTCACACCGAAAATTCTATAGTTAAAAATAAATATCTTCACTCATAAATGGACCCAATAGTGAAATCATCTAACGCACTTCGTCAGTCCACAACATCGTGTAAATGTTGTAAACTGATTATGACTGATTGACTATCATCTAACGCACATAGTCAGTCTACAACAAATTGTAAATGTTGTAGACTGACTATGACTGACTGACTATCATCTAACGCACATTGTCAGTCTAAAACATCGTGTAAATGTTGTAGACTGACTATGACTGACTGACTATCATCTAACGCACATAGTCAGTCTAAAACATCGTGCAAATGTTGACAACTGACTATGACTGACTGACTATCATCTAATGCACATAGTCAGTCTACAACATCGTGTATCAGATGACAGTTCTGAAGATGGCTTTGGAAAAGTTGAAAAGCTTTAACGAGAGTTTAATGGGAGTTTGATGGTGGAATAGTGGTGATCTTAAGCATGACGCGATTTTAGGCTGTTTATTGGATTTTAATGGTGAAATGTTTTTAGACTTCAAAGTTTTAACTGGTTGTGCAACAGCTGCATGTGAACATCGATGGAATAAGAAATGTTACCGGCATGTACATAATATGTTCTTAGCGTTTAGAGTGTTGGAACCAATGTGCAATAATGTACATGAATGAGAGAATAAATCCAGATGTTTCACTTACCGATGGATTTATAGTTGGAAGAATCGCGACATGGTTGCGATTCGTCAGTGTGTCCACAAAAAAAAAATAAATTGACACACCAACAATATGATTCATATCAACTATGGATTATAAGGTACGTAATGGCATTTAGATCCAAGAGTGAAGATATTTATTTTTAACTATAGAAATCTGGCACTTTCAGTTTTCAGGTAAAGAAAACTTGCGCAATTTGAATCCATCGCATTAGCAATTTTTAATTAAAACGAGCTTACTGTAACAACGGTGATAAGAAAATGTTTTCAGGACTAACAAGGGTGTCGATTACAACATTTGCCGTTCCGATAATTAGTTATTTCCTATGAAGAGTTTTCATTCACAAATCAAGCAGTAATATTTAGTATAAAAAAGTTACAGGTCTAGTTAAAGATCAATTACTTTAAATATCTCAAAATAAATTCAAAGAATACTTTTCATGTCCAGTGCTTTGACAGGTTTCATTGCTATCATATGCTTTCTTCATATGCGCAATCTTTTCTGGAGGCACTGATAGATATCGATTTCCGTTTGCGCAAATTTCAAGTTCTCTTCTTGATAGACATATAAAACGGCTAAAAAAATACAAGCTTTCATTTTGTATCGAGTAGGGTCACTTTTGTTGTAAGACAAATGGTATTTTCTATCGTGCATTAGATGAGAAACTTAGTGAAATAGGTTTTATGAAGGAAAGATTAAATGAATTTATGCAGTGACATAACAACAGTGATCTTAGATAGGAATAAAATATACACGACGATTAAGAACATAAGGTGTTTCTTAAAAATTTCGGAAATTTGTATTGAAAACATTTATTGGCCTATAAATACCTGAATAACCCTCTGTGCTTAGGGAATTAGATCTTACGAAAGCACCACGTCAATGTCCTTACTACACTGGTGTGCAAAAAAAAAAAAAAGGACGAAGAGGAGAAATTAGCAGAACAGCTGAACGAGCAGGCAGAACGGAACGAAAGACCACTCAGGAGATAGACTAGGGTCCGGTACGGTAGGGCATGGGCATTATGCAGCATGACGTAGGGGAGGGGGGTTTCGGAAGGGTATAAAACACACGGGCGGTGTACGCTCTGTAATTCGGTGAAAGTTATTGCACGGTGTACATCGGTTTGAACGACGTCGAGTTGCTGCCACCATGTGATATGGCCAACAGGCAATCCAATATACGACATCTCGATTACTTTGCCCGAGGTCGCGTCATTGGGAAGTTGGAAGAAGGTCGAAGTGTGACTAGTGTGGCCGAGGAGTTCGGGATAACTCACAGCATCGTTTCACGAGCTTGAAGAGCATTTCAAACCACAGGTTCAGCTGTCCGAGAGTTAAGCAGTGGTCGTCCACGAGCAACCACGGCGGCGGACGACCGGTATATTGTTCTACAGGCGAGAAGAGACAAACGGCAGACAGCGGGAGAAATCGCAAGGCACATGCAACAGACAACTGGACTTCCGTTATCGCGTTTTACCGTGGACAGGAGGCTGCACAAAGGTGGTCTATTTGTACGACCATCAGTACGCTGTGTACCATGAACGCCCGTTCATCGGAGACGGTGGTTTCTATGGTGCCAGGAACACAAGAACTAGGCACATCAGCAATGGGGTCGAGTTCTCTTTACGGATGAGAGCCGATTTAGTCTGACGAGCTATTCTGGACGTATTCACATCTAGAGAGAGCAGGGAACACGCAATCACATCTCCAACATCATCTAAAGGAACCGGTTTGGAGGTGGCGGAGTTCTCGTTTGGGGCGTAATCATGCTTGGTAGCGGTACTGACCTCCACATCTTCCAAGGAGGTTCAGTCACTGGCGTCCGCTATTGTACTGAGGTTCTCCTGCCTCACGTGCGTCTGTTTAGAGGTGCTGTGGGTCCTGAGTTCCTCTTCATGGACGACAACGCTACACCTCATCGTACAGTGGCTGTCGCAGAGCTGTTGGAGAGTGAAGATATTCGCCGCATGGATTGGCCCGCAAGGTCCCCGGACCTAAATCCAATCAAACACGTGTGGGATCTTCTCGAGAGACGCTTGGCAGAACGTCACCAGCCGCCAGCAACTATTCCGCAGCTGCGATTGGCACTACAAGAGGAATGGGCCGTGATGCCTCAACAGCTCCTTGACAACCTCGTCCTCAGCATGGACAGACGTTGTAAATCCTGCAACGCAGTCATGGGTGATCATATCTCCTACTAAAGACTGGATTTTTCTTGGCTGCCGCCTGTCACATGGACGTTTCTGTCTTCTGTCCACTTGTTCTCGAAGCTACCTTTTCAATAAAGTGGCTTTGTATCCTTTGGATTCCTTGTTTGGACGGTTTTGCTCACTTGTCCCATATTCTGACAACTTGGGGATCTTATGGTATGCTTTGAGTCGATGTGGAGCACTTCTACACGACGTTACATTCGAAAAACCATCTCGTTCTTAATTTTTGCACCCTAGTGTATTATCTTCCTTGAAAAAGCCATCTGGTGGATGAGCGAAAGCTCGGAAACGCTTATGTACATATTCCGACGCCAATAAATTGGATCACTAGTATAGTTACTATCCAGAAATGAGTAATCCCTTCGACTTATACCACACACCGGGTAGTATGGTGTAAGTAAAACTGGTCATGAATCATTAAACAATGAAAAACTGTGTTTGGGACTGAAAAATCGCAGTACGCAATCTACCAGTTTGATAATCGTTCCAGGGTGTGAAGATTTTACAGCGTAAAGGCTGTGAAAACACAAATTTGTTGGTGACGGTCATTCAACGCCTCCTCGTTTCGAAGTCTGTTGTTCCAAACGATTAAACTACACCGACGGAATGTATCGCTGCTGATTTGTTGTCTTGACACATGATTCACCTCTGTAGTATGTCACAATGTGTCTTGGGACCTTCTCAGAATGTATGATCCCACCAATGAAATTTGAAGGAGGAAGTCTGACAGTATGAATCAGGTGTTCATAGTTTTCCTTGGGCTCATTAGTCATTTTGGACATAACCATGAACTAGGAATTCTGTTTAGAAGCCCTGGACAATTGTGCTGCACTAATACTATGTAGGTAATTAGAGAGTGGCTGATATATCGCTATGAGGACAATGCATCATGTCATACTGCTCACGTTGCTAAAGATTATTAGAAATTCATATATTCTTCTCATCAAAAATGTGATATAAATTATTTCGTTTAATTTATTTTAGTAAGACTCTTCCTGCTCAGAAAAGTAAGTATCAAGCACTGAACTCAGAATTTTTCATTGAACAGTCTCATTCGTCTTTATACATGAAAACTGTTTCATGAATGTCTATGAATAATTTTCTACCATTTTGTTCATTCACCTAAATTTAAATCAAATCGTCAGTTTCTTTTAAAATTTAACAGAATTATTGTTTCTTAATAGTTGACTAGACAAACCAAAATTTTGGATTCTAACTACTAGTGATCTAGAATTAAGTACAGAAGACGGTTGGATGGGTTTCTGAAACATTTCAGTTCCAGAAGACGATTGAAAAAATCAATTCGCTTTATATTTTAATCCTATCTCTAAAACGAAGGCTTCTATTTGTTTTAAAATCGCTCAAAGTCTATGTCTATCTTCAAGCCGTTCAGAAAATATCCTCCATAATGCCTGTTTAAGAAATATAGCTGATTCTAAACGGATTTTGATCGAAATAAGAAGGTCCTTATTTTCCAGAAGTAAGACCAAGAATTCGGATCTGCAGTTCCTCAGCTTTCTGAAATATCAATGCTCTATCTGCGCTTTTGATATAATAACTGATTTTTTGTCTTACTACTTTTTTACCAAGTTTGACTTTCATTATTCGATATAAAATATCACTAAAGACATTTCGAATTGCTTACTGAATTGAATAATTTGTGATTCCAGCACAATCGATTTCAATAAAATTAACGATGTTTTTAACAGTAAGATTTAAATTAAGTTTATGCTCTTTATACAAACCACTCAGCTATAATGGGGCACACTGCAGTTTAATGAAGAGCACATAACAGGGCATCTCTTGGAATGTGAGTTAAAAAAGTCGCCTGTTACGTTTAGGACTTTCTGACCGTCTCGAAGGTTCAGAGATCTATTTGAATGTCTCAAAGGTACGTATTTACAGTATTTTTCAGAGGTTCAGATTTCTCTTTGAATGCCGCGGAGGTTCAGATTTCTTTTAGAATACCTCGGAGGTTCAGATTTCTTGTCAAATAAAATAAATCAATCGATTACAATATTGATGAGTAGGAAGAATCAATCTAAGAATAAATGAAATAAATTAAATCACATTTCATTACCATATAAATTCATTGAAAAAAATCCAGAGAGTACCTTGGTACTTTTTTGTGGATAATTTATACTATGTATCTTTCGCAATCCAAGATCTTTGTGGGTGTGAAATAAAACGAGTGATTTGGGAGTATTTGCGTACAAAATGTTACATTTATTCGCGTCACACACCACCACATCGAGCACAGGCCGTCACGTACCAAGGGGAATCCTTTCATAACAACAAACAATAATATTTATTAATTCCTGACATTGAGCGGTACTTAGGTAGATGGATTGATGAATTAATTGTCGTAAAACCAATGAAAAACGATATGTCAGTCATAAAATGGCGACGGAAGTTGTAAGAATTTCGACTGTTTAATTTTTCTAAAACAATATATATTTTATTGTTATTAAATACTTTAATCCCATTTAGAGAAATGTAAGATGATACCATGACATCGATGAAATGAGATGTAGCCGCCTCGGTGGCGCAGTGGTCTAAGGCGCTGGCCTCTGATCATTCGTCCGTAAGGGGTTTGGGTTCGAATCCCGGTCAGGCATGGATGTTGTGTTTGTCTTACGGCACTGGCTCTCTCCCTTCCCTGGAACCAGTGACCTTAAATCAGGGACGTGCGACTACTTATAGCCCATTGAGTTGCTCACGGTGGTCGTTAAACCTCCAATCTAAAAAAAAAAAAAATGAGATGTAGCTACGAAGGTCCATCTCGTCATGCGCAAGCTGAAATCTGACCTCAAGATGGAAATAAAAGCTGAATCGCAAGAGTGTTACTGAGGTAGATTGATAAGTGATAACTTTAGGTCTAGGATATCTACAGGTTACACCATATTGTGTTGTACATTATTTTAAAGCTCTCACCAATGTCAGGTAATCCTACCCTTCCTCCTCCCTTGGGGTAGAGTCAAGGCTACCCAAAAGGAGGGGAATGGGGGGCTCGATCCCCCCAGCCGTTGGAATAGCCAAATGTTTGATAAGTTTAAAACAATAAAATAGACGAAACCTTTTTTTAAAGCATTTTTAAAAATAATAAGTTATTAATGATTTGTTGTATTTTGGTATCTTGTACATTTACTAAAACGTTTGACAGCCTTGAAGGAGGTAAAGATTTTTCTTAACCCCCTCCCCCCCTAAAAGTACTCATTTGGGCACCACTGCGTAGAGTCCAGAGGAAGCCAGATTTCTCCACGCCGCTCGTTTTCATAGCACCAAAAAATAATGGATTTTTAATAGAGACATTTAACGTGGACCAGGAACGTCAAACAAAAGTCTTCGCTCCTTGCACGTTTTAGGGTGAGTCACGGAAAAATTCTCATTGGCCGCCACCGGGAGTCGAACCCAGGGTCTTCCAATTACGCGCTGGATATGCTTCCGCTACACCACAGCGGCCTCGAATTCCTCCAGACTCACAAACGCCAACTGCCAAGCCAAGTTGGCAGGTTGCTTCTTGGAGCCCCGCACAATGCTGGGGATTCACCAAAGAACGTGGAAGGAGCGAAGACCTTTGTTTGACGTTCCTGGTCCACGTTAAATGTCTGTATTAATTATTCATTCGCCTTCTAATTATTTATTCAGTTGCTGTTTACCATCTTTGGTGAATCCCCAGCATTGTGCGGGTCTCCAAGAAGCAACCTGCCAACTTGGCTTGGCAGTTGGCGTGTATGAGTCTGGAGGAATTCGAGGCCGCTGTGGTGTAGCGGAAGCATATCCGGCGCGTAACTAAAAGACCCTGGGTTCGACTCCTGGTGGCGGCCAATGAGAATTTTTCCGTAACTCACTTATAAACGTGGAAGGAGCGAAGACTTTTGTTTGACGAATAATGGATTTTATCACATGTAGCATCAGGTTCGCGTAATTTACGTAGATAGCAGTGAGATAGTGTTAATACAAAACAAATACCACCGTCTATGAACGATATTTAATAAAAGATGAAAGCTATTTACAAATTAAAACCTCCACTAGCACTTTCGGGGTAACATTTACCCCATCATCAGGTAGAACAGAGAGGTAATGCATTACTCGCGTAGACTTTTATAGGAGTGCAGCAGTGGACCCTGGTATAGTTCTCAAGTGTCAAAAGGTTAAGGTGTTGCCATCGCAGCCGAACAATACATTCAATTTCCGACTTTAGTTACACATGATAATAAAAATTTTGTTGCACTGTTAAAATTATTGTCAAATCCACATGTTATTGTTTTATTAAATTTATAATTATAACTTAAAGTTAAAATCGGCGACGTGGTTTTTCCAAACTCTTGGTATGTCTACTGGCGTGTGATCATTACAGCACCTGTCCCCCAAGGCTTCAATGTACAGGCTTTCAGCAAGGTGCAGTTAGTGTACGTATGCAGGGGTGTTCAGCAGTCTCATGTTCGCCCAGTCTGGTTGCAGTGTTCCATTTACTACATTTCTAGATAATGCCGTATTATTGCGGAAAGTTCGAACATCATACTTATATTCCTGGAGACGAATACCTAAACTTCTCCGTGTCGAGTCTATATAGTTACTAACGTGTTCTCCTGTTGAGGTGTCTAACAGTGGTATGTTGTACACTCCCCATTTGCTCATAATATCGGTTGCTACCCGATCTTTTCTAACAGATGATATGAGATTCTTTGACTGGGAACAGAATTGTATGTTATGCTTTAAGCATATGCGTAATACAGCGTTAGTGATGTGTGGGTGCTGGTCCAATGCCCCCACAAACCGTTTGTTAGGCTTTGTGTCTTGTTCTAGACTTATGGTTCTTTCGTTACTAATTCTGCAGAATAATCTGTTAACCAACGTCCTTGGATATCCGTGTTCATCCGCAATTTAAAAATAAACTTTATTTCAGACTGTAGATTACTCTCGCTTGAAGAATGCCTGAAGGCTCTTCTTATAAGAAAGTAAATAGCAGATAGTTTTTGTGGAATTAAATGTGAGGAATTGAATGGAATAAGGCTATTGCAATCAGTTGGCTTACGATAAACTGAAAAATACAATGAATTAGTATCTGGGTCAAGAAATATGCGAAAATCCAAAAAAAGGAATGAAATATTAGATTCAAGTTCTGTGTGAGCCTGATAGTAGGAAATACTGACGAAAGTGCGTCGGTGAATTAAATTAAATCATCCCTTGAGTGAGGCCAAAACACAAGGGTGTCGTCGACGTACGTAAGGTATAAACTGGAGACCATAGGGGATTCATTGAGAACTTTGTTTTCAATGTATTGTAGCAGAATTTCCGCTAACACAGCAGATAGTGGTTAGCCCATGGGCGAACCCTCAGTTTGCAAGTAAATTTTGTCAAGAAATTTGAAATGTGATCGCCATTTAAATAAACGAATTGCGTTCATAATGGCGGTGATTTCGGGAATGGGGACGTAAATTTCCGCAAGTTTAGCCTCAATAATACCATGAGTGGCATCCACAGTTGCATTAGGGTACAGTGAAACAACATCCAGACAGGCTAATATGAAAGGTCATGTGGCTGAATCAATCTGATCCTTTCAATTGCCCTAGTAGAGCTTTTGATAGAATTAGGTGAGCTCTCTGCTAAGTTAGTCAAATATAGGGCAAGGGCTTTTTCGAGAGGTCGAGTGGGACTAACGTATCCCGCGACCAAAGGCCTAACAGGCAGTCCCTCTTTATGCAGTTTGACACGCCCAAAGATATCGGGCACACGACAACCTGAATGTGGTTTCACTGTACCCTAATTTACATGTGGACGCCGCATAAGGGTAATTGAAACCACATTACCTCGGCTAGATCGAGAGACCTGGGGTACGATCCCAGCAGTGGCCGGAAAACAATTGTTCGGTTGCTATGTTCTGATAAACGTGGAAAGAGCGATGTAATTCACTTCGTGCTTTCATGGGCTTAGTTAATACAGCATTAGCAGATAAAAACAAATAAATTTGAATGTATCGAGCATGGAAAGATAAGACTTGAAGAAGCTAAAAGAAACAGTCATCTTCCAGTTTCAGTTTGCCACGCTGCAGTTATGATAAAGATGACTGAACTGAAAATTAATTTTCTGGAAGAAATAAAGTAGGAAAAGGACCTAGCGCACGAGGAATCAATCAGCGAAAGCAATGATTCTACACCTATAAAAAAGAACAGAAGAGCAAAAGTAAATGTAGTAATTTAATTACTTGCTGCCTTAGACTGTACGCAAATGATTAACAGAAGGGCCACCTTTGTCATTGCTGAAACAGCCCGTAGTCTTGGGCATAACATTTAGGATTTTAATATTAATCGCAGTACTATAAAACGCCACCGTGAAAAACATCGTGATCAAATTGCAGCTGCGTTAAAGCAAAGGATCTCTGGGGATGTCTCTCTTGTTGTCCACTAGGACGGAAAATTAATGTGTGACATCTTTGGGAAGCAAAATGTTGATCGACTTCCTGTGATAGTGTCTAGTTCTGGTGCTTCACAGCTTCTGAAAGTAAGCAAACTGTCCAGTGGATCAGGAGAAAACCAGTCAGAAGCTGTTATTAAGGCTTTGGAAGAATGGAATGTTAAGAATCGTATTGTGGGAATGAGCTTCGATACTACAAGCTTAGCTCGAATACTGGTTTCCATGTTGGTACATGTGTTCAGTTAAAAAAACTTGGCAAAGGCTTGCTGTAGTTTGTTTGTTGCCACCACATTAATGGATTACTTATATGAGTTACAGTTTTGAGTACTCTTTCATGTAGTTACTTGCCAGCACTTCATTCCAAGTAATTCTTTCACCCTCGTCAGCGCCTGAAGTTTTGTAGCTTAAGAGGTTTCAGAAGAATTGGCATGTTATAAATCAGAACATTTATTCTATTACATGTGATGACATTCCAGAACTGTCATCAGCTCCAGTACTGTGAAGGAAGACATAAACGATTTTGCCAAGCATCATCTTTCACAACAAATTAACGTAAAAGATGATTACCGTGAATTACTAGATCTGTCAATTATCTTTCTGGGCGACATTCCATGTGAAATTCATTTTCAAGTACCGGGTGCCATTCATCATTCAAGTAGGATGTTCAAGCTAATTTACTCACTGAATATTTATATGTTTCGATCCCAATTAAAACTCACATCCTCAGAGGAAAAAGGATTTCAAGAAATGTGTAAGTTTATAGTGATTTTGCACACCAATGCCTGGTTTACAGCACAACTAGCAGCAAGTGCACCATATAATGACATTCATCCTCTTAATGATATCTATGAGTATAAAAAACACATTAAAATATTCCAAAAGAAACTTGCAAAACATAGGAAAATTATCTATGGTATTTGTCCGAGAAGATGATTGATCTTGCATTTTTTGATACTGAAGTATCGATCTCAACAAAACGAAAAATGGTCGGTGCTTTAGATTTAAAACGAGGCAACAGCTTTTTTACTCCAAAGGGCCCGAGCCGTGTTGTTCTTAATGTCAGTAGTGCAGCTCAGAGGAACCTTGAATATTTTGTTACACCCAACACATTTGGATTCTTCACAAAACAATATGTCTACTGAATTTCTACAATTTGATCCCTAGACTTGGGGAGACACAGAAGATTATAAGGCAATACAGGATGGTAAATCATTGATAAACAGGTATTGCTATTGTACAGAAGATCGTGGTAACCATGGGCAATGCTAAACTTGTGGTCGCTTTTGTCCAGCAAATTGAAGAAGCTCCTTACTTACAATGAAGAACAATTTCAGTTTCTTATGCAAGTTGTGGCTGATCACCGAAATGATTGCACCTATACTAAAAGATCTCTTATGGAGCTGCAGAAGTCTACTCCCAGCTAAATCATAGAACTTGTATTCTTATGAATTTGTTTTCTACTATATTTATACATCAAAACATTGTCACTTTAAGTTTGTGTGCTTTAAATTTTGAATAATAAAGGTTAATTTCATTGTTAAAAGTACATGAATGGCTGCATTATTCTTGCACCATTATGTACCACAATTTATGCGAATAACACAAAATTTCTAACGTGTTGGGCGACATCAAAACTTTGCTCGTTTGTTTTTTTCTTGTTTTTTTTATATTGATATAACACCAAAAGTAATATTTCTAGAGGGTGGGAGTATCGAATTTATAAAAAAAAAAAATCTCATAACACTGAGGACCACCTTAATGCTTATGAAAGCTATAATACAGGATGGTAAATCATTGATAAAACAATTATCGGAAATAAAGTGAAATCATTGATAGAACTTGAAAGAAATTATTTTTGAACTGTTACTTGCCACTAATATTAATCATAAGTTTTCCATATGTTTCATGCATATGGAAAACTTATACAAGGAAATGATAAGGCTATTTTTTAGAAATTGACGAAATGTAAAAATCAGTAATATAACAGCACTCCTTGGAAGTGCAGTGATTGCTATAATATCCTTCAGAAATATTTATCTGTATATATAATATCATATATGATAATATTCTTGAGAAATGTTTAATTTTTTATGTAATATCATATACACTATATTGACAAAAGTCACCGTACACCTAGAAGTGAAACACAACATAGCGTTTATTGACAAACATTAGTACGGTGTCGGTCCACCTTCGGCCTTAATGCATGTACTGACCCTTCGAAACATGCTTTCGACAAGGTTTTGGAACACAAAGATTGGTATGCGCTTCCATTCAGTACATAATGCTGCTGCTGACTGTTGCTTAGGAAAAGGCCTTGGTTCTAAACTTCTTATGTGGCGCTCTAATGCATCCCGTAGGTTTCTCAATGGGATTAAATTCAGGGCTCTGTGCTGGTCAATCCACACACGATACGGAATTGTCGACAAACCACGCACGCCGCAACAGTCCTTACTTTATGGCTCGGTGCATTATCCTGCTGTCACCAACAAGACTCGGTTCCACAGTATTGCTACAGAGTTGGTAGGGCATAATTGTCCAGAATATCGAGGCAGGCGTGCTGGTTAACAGGTTTGTCCAGGATTACCAATGGATAGGGACCATACCACGAATATCACCCCCAAGCGAGTACACTGCCTGGCCCAAACTAGACCGTAGGAAAAGCACACTGTGGTAAATAGCTTTCCCCCGGCTGTCGCCATACCCACTGACGGCCATCAGGCTGATGGATCGTGTAGATGCGACACGTTTCAGTTCATACGACTAGTTTTCATTGACCTACGGTCCACAATAAATGTTCTTTACACCATGCTGAACGACGAGTAGCATACCGATTGGAGATGAAAGGCTTATGAGCAGCCGCACGACCACAGTATCCTATGGAATGAAGTTCTCTGCGAATGGTATGTGTACATACCGAGGTTCCAGCATTTTTACTCACCTGTACACTGAGGTCTTGTGCAGTACTTTGGCGATTAGCTGTAACAAATATCATGAGGCTTCGTAGTCCTCTATCACTGATTTTGTTTGGTATGCCGGTACGTTTTGCTGCTTCAGGCACGCCATGTGTCTTCCACATAGTCATGACATCCAAAATAGTTGACTTGGGATATGTTTAAGTGCCTCTCGGTTTCTCTTCTGAACAACCCCTAATATAACACCCAACGATCTTTCCTTTCTCAAAGTTAGTTCTCTCTCACCGTGACATTTTCACCCAACCTCACAGTGCGATATGATCGCGGTCAGCTTCAGACTTGTTTTCGTACCGTTTGCAGTTGTACCGTGCATCCTAACAACGCAGCGGATCCGTTCATTTGCTTTCGAATGGGTGTCCAGTGACTTTTGTCAAAATAGTGTATGATAATATCCTTCTGAAGTGTTTAATTGTTTATATAATATCATATATAATAATATCCTTCAAAAATGTTTAATTGTATACGTAATATCCTTCAGAAATTTTTAATTGTACAGTATTTTAAAAGACGTATTTGTTGCAAAGAAAGAAAAATTCAAAAGCATTGTATGAGGAATAAAAATCGCGCTTGTTAAGTTTTCACTACTAAGAATATATCACAGGTAAATTTCTAATTGCATTTTGTGAAGCCTTTTTGTGGTCTTTACGAGTGACAACGCTTTTACGATGATAAATATGTCACTTTAAATTAAATTCCACAGATTTTTGTTTCGTTCTTCGGGACAAATATATCCGGCTCTGTTGTCCCTCTCACGTTGTAATTATTGAGGCTTTTCACGGACATCGCATCATTCTCAGTTATTTCCATTATTTATCTTTATTTCACCGGTTATACAAGTTCATTGACATCGCTTTCAGTAAAGCACAGTGCTTCATGCACAAGTGACTTATTCGAGGGTTTATCTTTAGCCGTTTTTCTTATTTTCTTTCTTGAATTAAGCGGGTTTCCATGGAAATCCTAATTTAGTTATTTGAACTTTGCGACAATTAAGATGTTAACTGTTACCATAGAAAGGGCTTTTCTGCAGTACTTAGTTCTCCTTCACTATATTTAAACGTGATGACCAAATATTTTTTTATTATTATTTAATGAGTACTGAATTTGATGTACGCTTTTGAGCTAGCTGCTCATGTAATAAGTTTCTTTACTTTAACTTTGCATAGTTGCCATTCCGAAAATATTGAATTGTTTTAGATTTCAATTCGACGTATCTATTTTCTCCTAAAAATTAAATTTGAATTTAACCCTATAACGACAAGAACCTTAAATATGTGTTTCGCTTAGAACACCATAACTTTCGAAACAGCCGTTGCTCCTTTTCAAATTTCTATCCCGCTTTTATAGGTTAACAACAGAAATACTAATACTGAGTCACCATACAAAACTTCCGATTTGCAAGTTGTATATGCGTTGACCGTCAGATGCTTCTCGGGGCAATGATTTTATTCTTCTAAGAAGAAAAATATGATGTCATGAGAGTGAATCATATTTCTCAAAGAGAAACCACCTCCTGGTTCACTTTTTTGTTTACTGACAACGATGGTGGAAGAAGGTGAGGTCTACTACTGATTTGTTGACTATGCACGATACATGATTTGTTTACTATGCACGATACATGATTTGTTGACTGTGCACGACACAGAATTTGTTGACTATGCACGACACAGGATTTGTTGACTATGCACGACACAGAATTTGTTGACTATGCACGACACAGAATTTGTTGACTATGCACGACACAGAACTTGTTGACTATGCACGACACAGGATTTGCTGAATATGCACGACTTCACCCTTTGTCAACAAGGGTGACAGAGAGTGATGTCTACTACTGATTTGTTGACTAAGCACGATGTATAATTTTTTAATTATGCATGACTATGCATGGGTGAGGTCTACTACTGACTATGCATGACGTAAGCCTCTGTCAACAATGGTGACAGAGGGACGAGGTCTGCTACTGATTTGTTGACTATGCACGACCTCATTCTCTGTCAACAATGGTGACAGTAGGTGAAGTCTGCTATTGATTTGTTGACTATCACGACACAGATCTTGTTGACTATGCACGACACAGAATTTGTTGAATATGCACGACTTCACCCTTTGTCAACAAGGGTGACAGAGAGTGATGTCTACTACTGATTTGTTGACTACGCACGATGTATAATTTTTTTATTATGCATGACTATGCATGGGTGAGGTCTACTACTGACTATGCATGACGTAAGCCTCTGTCAACAATGGTGACAGAGGGTGAGGTCTGCTACTGAGTTGTTGACTATGCACGACCTCACCCTCTGTCAACAATGGTGACAGTAGGTGAAGTCTGCTATTGATTTGTTGACTATCACGACACATGATTTGTGGACTATGCACGATTTCACCCTTTGTCAACAAGGGTGACAGAGAGTGATGTCTACTACTGATTTGTTGACTACGCACGATGTATAATTTTTTGATTATGCATGACTATGCATGGGTGAGGTCTACTACTGATTATGCATGACGTTAGCCTCTGTCAACAATGGTGACAGAGGGTGAGGTCTGCTACTGAGTTGTTGACTATGCACGACCTCACCCTCTGTCAACAATGGTGACAGTAGGTGAAGTCTGCTATTGATTTGTTGACTATCACGACACAGATCTTGTTGACTATGCACGACACAGAATTTGTTGAATATGCACGACTTCACCCTTTGTCAACAAGGGTGACAGAGAGTGATGTCTACTACTGATTTGTTGACTACGCACGATGCATGATTTTTTGACTATACATGACCTAATCCTCTGCCAATAACGGTGACAGAGGGTAAGGTCTGCTACTGATTTCTTGACTATACAAGGCACATGATTTGTTAATTATGCACGACCCCACCCTCTATCAACCGTGGTGACAGAGTGTGATGACTACTACTGATTTGTTGTCATTCACGACACATGATTTGTTGACTTTGCACGACCTTACCCTTGTTCAACAGTGGTGACAGAGGGTGAGGTCGTGGGTAGTCAACAAATCATGTGGGGGCAGGTAATCTTAGAAAATATCTAGACTGGCGATTCTGGATGTCGTGGTCGTTTGCACATACGGACGATTTGGGCTGCATGGTAGTGAAACGGTTAACTTAATTTTTTGCAAAAGCTTATATTTTCTTTTGCTCGTAAGGCCAAGAACACTAGCTACCAATCCATAATATTCCTTTCTCCACTCTTGAGACATCTTTAATTCGGGTATGCGCGCTCTTACACTTGAAATTAATCTATTTTATGTTGTTTTTCACGCAGTCCTTCCATCGCCCCTAGACCTTCCGTAAGCCGACTTTCCAGGTATCTCCGTCTTTGTAACTTCGTATTCCTTGTATTTCTCGTCCTTTTCCAATTCATGTCAATACCAGCACCACCTTCTTGCTTCTCAGTCTTCTGTTGAATGAGAATGCAAGTTGAAATATGAATGGAAACATATAAAGCGAATATCAAGAGTAATCATGGTTTTCGAAGTACGCTCTGTCCACGTGACACTACTTGCAGCCGCCCGGTTGCACAGTGGCAATGGCTTTTGGTTAATTGTCAGAGACAGTCCCGAGCTGGAGTCAAATGTAGCATTGACAGTGTGTTTATCTTCTGCGCTAGATATATACTTTTCTTGCCAACCAGTGTTCCGAAATTATGGACACGTGACTCTTTATAACCTTAGATATTTAATCAGGTTCTTAAACCGCCCTTCCCCCAAATAATGTCGATTGTCTAAAACCTTTCTCGAAATCTCTTCACATATTACTGTTTTTCTTTTTTTTTTTGTCTCTAAAAAATAGTTCTTTGCGTGCTAATCCAATAAAATCCGACTTTGCGTGCTAATCCAATAAAGATCTTCCTTTCGATATGCGACAAGGTATTTTACAATGTGACGTTGGTTGCGATGATTTTCTTATTTCCTACACGGCACACATGTCCAAACCACCGAGTTACAGAGAATGAATCGGAAGTTCATCAATATTTGCATAAATGCATGTGCTGCTATATCACGTATTTAAACTAGCTCATGTCGCGTACTGCAGTCAGTCGAAAGGGATGTAAAGTGGTATTCGTTGCTGTAAACAACATTGCATGTCGTTTTTTTGTCTGCGGTTGGGACTCCTAAAAGATGAACAGCCACAACCGGCTAGTAGGGGAACTTTTGCTTTAAGAGTTTGAACTCCGCTTCTCAAGCGACACGAAACATTTGTCATACGAAAGAGAAAGGTTCCGTGGACCACAGCACCGCAACCAGATGGTTCAAGAAATTTCATTTAGAGGTGAGAGAAACCTCAGCGATCAGCCAAGGTCAGGTATGCCACGAACCGTGGATTCGGATGCTGTGCGCTAGGCCGTAGAGGCAAATCAATCGGAGATTATCAGGTGAGCTGGGCATATCGCAGACCACTGTAGTTCGTCACCTTCAGAACCTCAGCAAAGTCTACATGACCTGCCGTGTTGTCCCTCGCGAACTGACGTCACCTGAAGCAAACCGCCGAGTGGAGGTTTGCACGGAACTAATAGAAAACCCGCGCGATGTACATTTCATCAACAGATTTCTTACGTGCTATGAACAGTGGGTCTATTTCCGTAAACTTAACACACAATGGCACTGGTTGAGCCCGGGCCAACTTCCAGAACCTGTTGCCAAACGTGAGCGCTTCGAGTACAAGGTGATGCTCTGCGTCTGGTGGAATTTCGAGGGGGTAATCCATTACGAATTTGTTCCAGATGGTTGGACCACCAACGCCAACCTCTACTCTGAACAGCTGTAGCGGATGTATGTCGTTTTGGAGGAGATGTACTCTGCACTGGTGAACAAAAAGCGCGCTGTCCTACAACAGGACAACGTTCGCCCTCATACCACGCGAACGAACGGGGCAAAACTTCAGGAACTTGAGAGCATCGAACTGATGCCACTCGCAGTATATAGTACGGACCTTGCCTGTCGGATTACTAGACTCGGGCAAAGCTATCCTGGCAATGAGGCAAATGCTGCGGTTCCTTTTCAGTCCCAGTTACCAGTATTAGGCCCGTTTCACACAGACGGGTTCTTCCCGCGGAAGCAATAAATTATTCAGCTGTCCAACCGCCTCTTTTGGAGCCGGCTATAGAGTTATACCGAGACTTTCAGACGAGCGGAATCGGTAGAAAATCCGATCCGGCAGCCGCTGAGCTTCCACGGGGTTCGCTACAAACCGGCCGACTGCGATGCCGTCCAAATTTCGAGAAACACAAATGTAAGGCAAGACATTCACACAATCAGTGAACGGATTCTCCGCTTAGGCAATAAAACAATCACTTTTGTCAGAGGGGAGGGGCCGAAAGCAATGCTGCCAGGCAAGGTCGATTGTCAATCGCTTTGGGTTTGTGTGCTTTGTTAGTTTTCAACAGAAATACTCTGATTTTTTAGTATAGTTTGCGCTATAACCTCTGTCGATCATGTCTGGTATTAATGTTGATATTGAATTATTATTTTTGGAAGTGGAAAAGCGCCCACAAGGTTGAGATTACAGGGATAGGAACATCAAAAAAAAAATGCTTGGAACGATATCTTCAGAATCCTGTACAACGAGTTCTACAATTTCACTGAATATGAAGCAACATCATCAGTAAGCGAATTCCGAATGCGCTTGTTGTTGTGCAGAGATATTTCACAACAATAATATATGAGCATACCTGCCAACTCTTCCGATTTTGGCAGAAGTCTTTCGATTTTGTATATATTCTTCCGATCTTGTGACCAAACTCGCGTTCTTCTGCCGTTCGAAAAAGTCTGCGTTTTTTGCGAAAAATAACCTGTTTTATTAATTTTTGTAAGACAAAAAAAAAAAAAAAAAAAAAAAAAAAGGTGAAAAGCGCAGCAATAACTTACTAGTCTTAATCTCCGGGCTGCCAGACCTGCGCCAATTGCACCAGCCCGCGCCAAAACGTTGTTCTTGCACCATTCTGCTAAAAAATTTCGATTTTAACGAAATCTGCGATAATTTTGCGCCAAAAGTTAAAATTTACCGGTCATCGATATTTTAGCTTAATCTTACGCCATTCGAAATCGATTCAGCGGTTAATTCGTACGTGAGATCCTTCCGTGTATTCGCGGAATCCCCTTTCCCACCTCCACCTTTTTTTTTTCTTTTTTTTTTTTTTTGTCATTTTCGAGATCGATGCAAAAATGAAGGAATTTTCGGGGTATTAGTTAGGGCGGGGGTCGTATTCTGTCTGGGGAAGTTATTTTGTCTTTTTAAACGTTCGGAAACAGAAGATAAAACGGAGTGTAGATTTTTTCCTTAATCGTATTTTTTTCCTCTCGCGATGTTGCTTCTGTTCAGTATTGCTGTTAAATATAATTTCATTGCATAATTTCAGCTTGAAATTGTAGGCAACGATTTCCGAAAACGGAAGTTAGGCCGCCCGAAAATTCCCCCGTAATCTTCGGCCACGAGATTGTTGCGCTGATTCCAGGAATTCCATCTTTTTTGTTATCATTTGGACCATTCATGAGATCGAGCCACAACTGAACTTTTGATAGGATGGGGGGGTCGTTATCTCCGTCGGAGGGCAAAATTTCATCCTTCGAAAACGGAAAGTAGACGGAGATAAGATTTTTCTCGTAATCGTAATTCAGTTATTATTAGAAATCATTTTATTCCATAAATATTTGTATTTCAGCTTGAAAATGTTGGATAAATATCCGAAAACGGAAGTCAGACGGAGCGAAGATTTCTTCAGTAATTGTATTTTCCCCCCGCGATGTGATCCGCACTCCTATGTAGTTGTTAAATGTCATTCCCCTCATAAATTTGTGTGCATTTTAGCATGATAAGAGTGGGGGAAATTTCCAAAAAACGGAAGTGACGAAGTTTGGAAATTTGTAAGAATTGATGCATGGTGTTAAAAAAAAAAGTATTCATTATCTGAAAATTACACCATTTACCTAAAATAGTGAAAGCTCTGATATCAGAATTCAGGGTTCTCAGCTACAGTTGATGTTTTTAGTAAGCACAGGATAATTTTCAAAAATTGCATTGCTTTTGGAGCAGACAATGCTCCAGTAATGATAGGAGAGAAAAATGGTGTGACTCGTCATTTGAAAAAACACCAAAGTGAAATAATAATTATAGGGTGTATTTGCTATTTAATTAATAACGCAAAATAATTTTTTCTTTGGTTAAAAAAATCGCACAATGTTTCGATCATTAATGTCAGGTGAATCGCTTGAGAGTCTTCTGTTAATTAAATGCAAAGAAAATTTACCTTCTTGGTGTTGCATTTTTGGTGGCCAGCAGTGTATAATAATTTTATATACTTATAAGAAAATGATCTTAGTTCAAGTTATAACGTGTATATTTATGTAAAATTACATAACGGGAAGGAAAAGGAAGGAAGAATTAATGCCATGTAAATCAGTTAATTTTTAGTAAATAGTAACACTATACTGGTGATCCGATTTATTGGCGTAGGAAATAGACACATAAGCGTTTGCAAGCTTTCGCATATCAGCCAAATAGCTTTTTCAAGGAAGTTAGACAGAAACTGCAAACTGAAAAATAGAGCGCTTAACAATTTGAACGTGGGAACTTGACATGACAATAAATAGATACGACGTTGTATTCATTTAAATATACGAGGCATCACGTTGGTTGCAGGCGCGTTATCCTGGTAGGGAGAAGGCGTTACTTGAAGACTTGGTTTCAAATTTGTGGCTACTCGAGTGAGACGCAATCATTGCAAGTATCGCTGTTGGTAATGATATCCAAGATTTCCCGAATGGCTGTGCATTTAGGGGTAGAGTAGGTAGCTAATTTCTTTATATTAACCCACATAGGAGTAGCGGACTTGAATTTGACTTCGCTGGATAATGCCTAGGCTACTTTACCATATTTTGTGTCCCTTTTATGATCGCTGACTCTGATTCTAAACGAACTCTTGGTCATTCCAATGTAGTATCGTTTAGAGCCGTCCGGATACTGTAGGTGGATCGCATAAATACATGCTTCGCAGGAGAGAGTTCGTTTTTCACTATTTCCCTTTAGCATAGTGTATAAAGATGCAGGAGACCTAATGCCTACGCCGTAGTTTATCTCCTTGAGGGCGTTTTTGAGTTTGTAAGACAAACTTCCTATGTACGGAATTGAGCCTAAATAACGTAGCTGCGGCACAAGATAATTAATCAGTTTATTTTTTTATCATCGTATTTGTCCTGGACGTCATTTCTGTAAACAGAACGAAAGCATTGTAAATATGTCATCATAAAAGAGCTGCCGTCTGGTTGAGTGCTTGTATTTTGATATGGAATCTCGCTTTCGAGTTCTGATGCAAGCTTTCGATCGTTCAAAGAACAAAAAAGACAAAGTGAGTTACCTTTGGATAAAGAAATTTCCCCCTGCCTGAATTACGCATTTGGGTGGGATAGCAAAGTGGCAGAGTAAAGGAAATCATAATAATAATAACGGACGCGCTGTTTAAATTAATGACGTTTTTCTTATGGATTTTTATACATTTGATTGAGACATGGCTCTTGTTATAATGTTTTTTTCACAGTAAATGGGACCCTCTGAATACCAGGTATACATCAAACTGTCACCGGCATTTTTAAATCCAGAGTTTTAAATTTCGTGTGGGTACTGTATGAACGATTATATTGCATTACGACCCAGTAGCGGGTGACGCCTGTGGCACTCGTTCCCCAAGCGGACTTTTCCTTTTAAATAGCCGAAATCATAAAACACAAATCTAAAACCGGAAATCGTAGAGCACAAGTGTATTACGAAATATGTTACGTTCGCAACATGATTCTCCCTTCATCTGTAGGACCCAGCTCGCACGAGTACGCATTGTTTAGAGTCTAAGTGAAGCGAGATTACGATCTTTCTTCGGATAAAGAGGATCTACATGCAGAAATCCGCAACATAAGAGACTTTGCAACAGCAGCTGGTTACAACACTGAACGCATCGAAAGGATAATACATAAAGCATACCTGAAAGGAACGGGGCGCGCACAACGGTCACTTGCGGAGAGAGCAAATTTTGTCGGATCCATACCATATATCCCGAGATTTTCTTACCAACGCAACAATATTCTGCGTAAGCTGAGGCTGGATGAAGGTCTATGGCCCCCGAGGACGATCGGGACCATTCTCACCTCAGAGAGACAGAGCACAAACGGGATATAGAAAACAGAAAACTAACACAACCGCGTTAGCACAAGACGTGAATTTTAAGGATGGCCGACCGATCTTGAAGAACAGAAGATGTTCGCCCTATACCGGTCCTAGGTGAACAGCCATCCTAGAATCAATCGAGATTATATCAGGCAGTGACATGTGTAACACAGACATAGCTACGGAAATTTCACCTATCTGGCACAAAGTGTTAAGCGTTAAGAGCTCGATGGACAATCAATGAGCGCGCGGCGTAATACAAGCCTCATGCTATAAGTGATTTAAAATAAAATTACATTTGCATTTATTCTTCATCTGTTTCTGTTAAGTGTTTATGTTCTGAAACCTGAAAAAGCTGAGCCTGAATAACGTAGCTGCGGCACAAGATAATTAAAGCTTGCGAAACTTGTGTAATTTTGTAATTTTACGCCTATTAACGGATTAAAAAATACATATAAATGTATTATATCGTATTATTGTAAGTGGCGTATAATAGGGTGGGCCGTAAAAAATTTTATTTTTCAATTCGCATAGCGCTTAGTGCGGAAAAGTTGCTATTTCGATCAGCAAGAATAGCAAAATATTTTTTTTGAAATCAACAAATATCTTAGGTCTCCGCACCGCACACTGAGCTCGCGTTTTTCCGACCGCATTGAGCCGTAAGCAAAAATGGATGGAATTTTTTTGTAATTGAAATCGAGTAACCCCTAGTGCGGAAAAGTGTCCTTCAGTGTTCTAAATAACAGTGAAAAACATTTTTTTTGAGGTTTATCAATATGCTATGTCTCCGCTCTGCACGCGATGTTCACCATTTTCTTCCCACATTTGGCCCGTATACCTAGGCTAAGTAAAGACATCCTGGCATGTAGGGCATCGGAAAAAACCCGTAGAAAATTGCAGTGTTCTGAGTGCACCATGTGTGTGCATGTGTAGTTTGCTTTGCAATGTGTAGCGTGTAGCTCTTCGGGTGCTTCCAATGTCACATATGGAAACAACCCAGAACTCACCACGAGGAGGTGGCTACACTTCAAGTTCCGCCCACCGTCTCTCCAGCTGAGAATTTTATTTCTACGTGGCACATCTTGTTCGGTAATCCGCTTTACTCGACAAATGTGGCATTAATTGCCGTGATGCAATTGTTGCTCTTATGAACAAATATCTAGCTTAAAATCAACACACACTGAGGCAGCTGCTTCGGTCACCGATTTCACGCAACGTTTCACAGCTTGCGTGTGGCACGGAAACATGGTTATTTCTTCACCAGTTGTGGCAGAAGTTCCGATTCGTCGATCCAGATCTTCGTCTGAGATGTGTTTTGTCAGGTGTGGTTCGGTAAGACGCGTCTTAGTCCAATCAATCATTTCATAATATTCATTAGCATCCAAATTTAACTGCGGCACTTCGAATTCTCTTATGACATCATTCATTTGTTGTTGTCTAGCATGCTTTATTCTTCTCCATCCAAGATCTCTAACGTGGGTGCGTTCTTCCGCAATCATACTTAGCAATATATTCTCTGGATGACTAAAGAACGCGTTTCTCTTGATCACTGCATCAATGATTTCTTTGCACTTCAAATCCATGAAGCGCGATAAGGTGATCAGTTTCCAAAGGTGTACTACACATGCACACGCATGGTGCACTCAGAACAGTGCAATTTCCTACGGATTTTTCCGATGCCCTACATACCAGTATGCTTTTACCTAGCCTAGGCCTACGGGCCATATCTGGGAAGAAAATGGTGAATCTCACGCGCGGTGCGGAGATATAGCATATTGATCTACTTCAAAACTTTTTTATCACTGTTGTTGGGAACACTAAAGGACACGTTTCCGCACTAGGGGTTACTCGAATTTAATTACAAAAAAGTTCCATCCGTTTTTGCTTACGGTCCAATGCGGTCGGAAAAAGGCGAACTCAGTGTGCCATGCGGACACGTAAGATATTAGTCGATTAAAAAAATTATTTTGTTATTCTTGTTGATCCAAGTGGCAACGTTTCCGCACTAGGGGATATGCAAATAAAAAAAAAGTTGTTTTCGGCCCACCCTAGCGTATAACTAACTGACAGTCGAATTATCTACCAATTAAAGTTTGTTTTGAATTTGGAAATTAAATGTTCTGTTCTAGTTTCAGAGAGAGAGAGAGAGAGAGAGAGAGAGAGTGACAGAGTACAGAAAAAAAAACTACTGTTCCAAAAATAGAGAAAACGGAGAGCGGAAGAGATTTTGACTGATCATGAAACAAGCGATAAGTGCGCTGTGTTAATGTAATATTTTCACAGACTTCAAAGAGAAATCGTAAATAACAGAATGAACAGAGTATTCCGGATTTAACTACACAGTCTTGATGAAGTGAAGTAAATGTAAGTTCCTTTCAACAGAAGTGGGAATCATGCATTTCTAAAGAACAAACGAATATTTTAATGAGGAATTACAGGCCATATTGTTTAGGCAATATTCGATTATTCAAGCTGAACACATTCCTATTAAGTTAAGCCATCCGAACAGAAAAGCTTAAATGTATTGTGAAATATTGTATATACTTTCCCGCAAATCAGGCAACTGAATGTCATGAAAATAGAACTGATTCATTAGCCGTTATAACGAAGTAAATTTCTCCGTCATTTTTATCTACGCCAGGATTCGAACCCGGATCCCCCTCGTTCCGGAATAAGTCACTCTACCAGTTGAGCTACGCGGACACTTTATTCTGATTCCTATTCTGCCTTTATGTCGTGTGCGTCCTTCTGGCAGGTACGTCACATCTCCTGGTACGTTACCCCGTTTTGCCCACTTTGGGTTAAAAAATTTAGGACACATTTTTTCTTGGATAAAGTTTTTAAAAACAGCGCCATGACAGAAAGAAGCAGCTCTGCTAGTATGTGTGTGTGTTTGTTACCCCTTACGAAAAGTCTATCCATCAGTCTTTCTTTTGTTAGACCAGAGAGCAACCATCTCCCTAAAGAAAGCTTCTGGATTCGCCTCTTGTGCGACCTTGGTTTGGCCGACTTCACTCTTTGGTGAAGCAAACGATCTGAAAGTACACACATCTGAAACGACTCTAGCCTCCCAGTGTAAGCCACTGAACAAACAGAAACTAAACGACTACGTTTCCTTACAACGATATAACTCCTTTTATTTTCCCAACGCGACAGTCCAAGAAAGACAAGTTTCCCTCTCTCCCCTTCACTCTGCATCTAAAAATAAAATAGCATGTTTTCTTAGGTTTTATTGCTTCAGGTTTATCAGTTTGGACTTTCCATGTTGACAACATTTTCTGCTCCCAAGGGATAGTGAAAATATCTTAGAAAACAGCAAAGTTATCGAATTTTAGAATCTTCTTATTGTCGAAAGCAAAATGTCTGGAAATTTCACTCGATGTTTCTCTGAGAAAAGGTTACTTCTACTTTCTTTCTTTCTACTTACATGCGTAGGGATGTGCATCAAAACCAGTAATAATGGAAAACATTTGGAATCAATTCTTCTGCTTTATTTCTTTTTTCTTACATGCGTAGGGTGCGCAAGAAAACCCGTAATAATGGAAAACATTTGAAATCAATATTTCGACTCGGCATAATTTGAGATTTCGCGGTCTCAAAGTTTCATCCATTGCCTTTATTTCTTTTTTAATCAGTCAATAAATGTATATTTCTGATGCTATGTATCTTTCTCGACAGTAGTAAAGTAAGTTCCAAGTAAAAAATCTCGGTGTAGCTAAAATGGGTAACCGAAATAATTAAAACCACTGTTGAAATCTGAGTTTTGAATGCTGTCTGATAAAGTGACACAACAATAGATTATTTCATTATTAATCAACAATATCCTTTGCTTAACTATCGACGAACATCATTTCATTCAGTTTTAGTGGGTTGATACAGGCGTTCATACCGTTTTTTCACCGCACTACAGGAATATACTACATCAGAACGAAAAACAGAATCAATCAACTATGTTCCCTTCCACCATTGTTTACGATAATGTCCCAACTCCTGGATAGGTCTGCAATGCCATTCTTGAAAAAAACGTGCAGGTTTTGCTGCGAAGAAATCAGCAAGGGAATTCTGGAGATCAACATCATTCTTGAACGTTCTGCCACGGAGTGCATTCGACTGAGATCGTAACAGGAGATAGTCTGAAGGGGCGGCATCTGAGGAATAGGCCTGACGTGGAAGGTTCTCCCATTTCATGTCCTGAATGGCTATTTTGGTCGTGTTCGCACTGTGAGGGCGTGTGTTATCATTTTGAAGAAGGACACCATGGCGCCGATGTGGCTGTTTCTGCTGAATCGCTCCCTCCAGACGGTGGAGTTGCTCACAATAGAGTGCAGCTTTGATAGTCCGATTCCTCGGCAGCATTTCCCAGTGAATTATGCCTTCCATGTCCCAACAAACACACAACATGATGTTCGTAGCGTGAAGGTCATGTTTTGGACGTTGTGTGGGGTTCTTGTTCGGTCTTAACTATTCCCTCCGATGCCGGAAATTCACGTACAGGTACCACTTTGTATCTCCAGTAACAATACGTGACAGAAAGGCATTGTACTGCTGAGAACATTCGCGATAACGGGCCACCAAGGAACTACAAATGGCAACACTCTGATTTTTGTTGTGCTCGGTGAGATTGTCAGTCACCCTAGACACCAATTTCTGGACCTTTTCCATATGTTCCAGATGTCGCACTACGGTGTGTAACGTACCAGGAGATGTGACGTACCTGCCCGAAGGACGCACACGACATAAAGGCAGATAGTAGTCAAAACAAACGCCCGCGTAGCTCAATTGGTAGAGCAACTTATTCCGGAGTGAGGGGACCCGGGTTCGAATCCTGGCGCGGATAAAAATGACGGAGAAATTTACTTCGTTATAGGTGGTCTCATCACATTCCATCTCAGTGGGTGGCCAATTCGCATGTGGTTTGACGCAGGTCCAAGTAGATGAGATGATTCAAACGATTCTCATATAAGTGAGATGGACGAACTGAGCGTGGAAAGTCGTTGAGGTCAAAATTGCCACCTCAGAACCACTCAAACCATTTGCGGCCTGTCCTCTGAGCAAAAGAATCCTCCTCATATACACAGCACAAATTTGTCGAGTATCCTCGGCTGCTGATGATCCCTTGTTAAACACGTAGAAGAGCAGATGTCGGAAATGTTCATTCCTCTCTACTTCACACTCCATACACCCGAACCTGTAAACCAAAAAAAAACATTAGACACAATCATACAATGCAATATGATTTAGATACAAGATCTTACTGGCTGCATTTTGATATACAACTGGCCATCTGCATCGTCACTACTTGCCTGGGAAACATTCGTGAAATAAAATGGCATGAACTTATGTTTCAACCCAATATACACTCATTGCTATAAAAATTATCGCACCAAGAAGGAAGCGTCGGATTGAAATGAGATTTTAGTAGTGAGATGGTGCATACCAAGCACAGAAGTGATTACAGTGTCACAGCAGCAGGACGACTTTCCGCGGACATGCCGTACACATTCCGGTCAGCGGTATTACCGCGTCGGAGCCCCTCGTGCTCGGATACATACGGTGATACGATCCGGCATGGAGCCAAAGAGACGCCGTATGTTATTCTCGTACAGACTGGTCCACAATTTTTGCAACTGACGCTCTAAATCACGAACACTGGGACATGGAGAAAGCTGGTTTCCCATTTAGTCTCACACGAGCTCGATGTGCGAGAGACCGGGCAATCTGGCAGGCCACGGAAGCGTCGAAGTATGACGTAGACAGCTCTATGAAATCCTAGCCGTGTGCGGTAGGGCGTTATCTTGTTGGAGATTGGCTACGATCCGTCCCATCAGGAAAGGTAGCACATGGAGCCTCAGGTTTTCCAATACGTAGAGCTGGGCTGTCAACGTCACTCGGGTCACTGCGAGGGAAGTCAGGCGGTCATACGCGATGGGCCCCCCAGACCATCAAGCCTGCAGATAGATCTGGGTGTCTATCGC
Source organism: Macrothele yani (assembly GCA_039090855.1). Taxonomy (NCBI): domain Eukaryota; kingdom Metazoa; phylum Arthropoda; class Arachnida; order Araneae; family Macrothelidae; genus Macrothele; species Macrothele yani. The sequence goes on from CM077011.1 coordinate 101,573,655, forward strand.
CCAGGGATCTTACCTGACTTTAACCGTGTACTTCGGCACGAATGTGGAGTCCCCTGTGCGGCGCCTTATATGCCCCATGGATTGCGCTTGCAGCGCCGGTCTTGGAAGCGCGGACATTCGGAATCGCACGAAACTTTAATCATTTGCATGTTTGCTCTCCCTGTAGCTATTCGCCGAGTTTTGCGTTAATCGCACGGTTTTTTCTTGGTGCGCAGATTTTTATGACAATTTGTGTGTAAACCTAACGATATATCATTTCAATGTGCGCACATTACGAGAACCTGATAATAAATGTGATGAAAGTCATTACAAACAATACATTTTTGATGCTATGAAAACGCTGCATCGCATTTGTCTTTCTCTTGACACCCTACCCTACCCTGAGACGGTTACCTGGGGGGTTAAGGGGAAGGTACAGATGGTCACGGGAGCTTTAAAGATGATGCATAGTATGGATGTAACCTTCAGGGAAATTTTGAACCCAACCATGTCATCCTGCCCAATTTGTCCAAAATTGGTCAAAGGATCATTCTGGAAAGTTCCGACGATGGCGTGGCCACCACGTTAACGCGACATGAACCCAATAAAGCAGTTATGGGACATGGTTGTAAGGTTATAATGAATTAGCTTTGTTTATCTTCTTGCTACGCTAATTATTATGAATGAATAATGCTCTAAGCTTCAAAATGATGAATTCCCAAAAGGGTGTTGTTACTCGTTAATTATGAACTTAAACAAAGTCTCAACGCTGGTTATTTATATTAAGTAATCAAAGTCATAAACCTAACAGCCAGACAGAGGTCTGACAAAACTAAGAATTGAAAAAGACTGAACTTACAGAACAACTTGTTTATTATGATGACTCCTGGTCAACTAAGGCACTCATATATCACTACTACATAACAACACACTGCAACGCAACGCAACACACCACCAACCACCCTCAACTCCAACGCAACAACACAACTACAACGCAACAACACACACCCTACAACGCAACAACACAACCACTTCTCGATGAACGCGCCTATATACGAGCTACCACCACGTCATGACTTACACTCATTGCCAGATCTCATTCAGCGGGTGAAATAATATTCCGTTCAGTAGGAAGATAATTTACATAGGAAAATGAAATAACCAGAGATAGTAAAATCAAAAGGAAAGTGAATATAGAGTATACGTTACAAGGTCCATGTCCCATAAGCGCTCTATTGGGTTCATGTCGGGTGAACGTGGAATTATATATATATATATATATGACATTGAGGATCTCAGGAACTACAGACCTATCAGCCTCCTATCAGTGGTTTATAAAATCTTCACTAAAGTTCTTTCACACCGCTTGAAGGTGACACTGGACATGGCTCAACCGAGAGAACAAGCTGGATTCAGGAGTGGCTACTGCACAATAGATCATATATACGTACTGAGAGAACTAATTGAAAGAGCGAGGGAATATGAGCTTCCATTGTGCATGGCTTTTATCGATTATGAAAAAGCCTTTGATTCGGTGAAACCATCAGCAGTTGCAATGGCTCTGAAATCCTGCGGTATTGAAGATGCATACATTAATATTATTAATAACATCTATGAAAATGCAAGTGCAAAGATTCGGCTGTTTGAAAATACAACACACATAAAAATTGGAAAAGGAGTGAGACAAGGTGAAACCATATCTCCGAAGCTCTTTAATGCCACATTGGAAAATGTCTTTCAATCACTGAACTGGGAAAACAAAGGGATAAAAATTAATGGAGATTATCTAACCCACCTTCGTTTTGTTGATGACATAGTCATTTGTACAACTACCCTATCAGAGCTACAGAGTATGATCCAGGAACTTGCTGACAAGAGTAAAGAAGTGGGATTAAAAATGAACTTTCAGAAGACAAAAGTGATGTACAATGCTTTCACAAGAAATGAAGATTTATCGATTGATGGAGAAAAGCTGGAGATAACAGACACGTACGTTTATCTTGGACAGCAGATATCAAGTGAGGGTCACATTGGTGAAGAAATTAATCGGCGTACAAAACTTGCCTGGAGAGCTTTTGGAAGAAACAGCATAATTTTCAAGAGCAATATGCCATTATGTCTTAAAAGAAAAGTGTTTGATCAATGCATCCTTCCAGTGCTTACGTATGGTGCAGAGACGTGGACCTTAGCTAAAAGAGACATACAAAGGCTGCAGACAACTCAAAGCAGCATGGACAGGTGCATGCTTGGTGTAACCAGGAGAGATAAGAAGAGGAACACGTGGATCCGAAAAATGACAAGAGTGGAAGACATCATGATCAGAGTTAAATCCCTGAAATGGCAATGGGCTGGACATACTTCCAGAAGAACAGACCATCGATGGACAGCCGAAATTTTAGATTGGATTCCAAGGGACAGGAAAAGACCCAGAAGAAGACCACATGGAAGATGGGTGGATGAAATTCGAAAGTATGCGGGAGTGACATGGAGGAGACTGGCACAAGACAGACCGTTGTGGAGGAAACTTGGGGAGACCTTCGTCCAGCAGTGGATTGATAATGGTTGACAATGATGATGATCATGATGATATATATATATATATATATATGGGATGTAAGGTCAGGTGATGCGTAACATCACAGCCTCTCCTTGACAAATGTCAACCCCGCCTTCTCGTGGTACATCCTGTTCCCACTAAAGGGGCTCTGACGACCGCCAATAGCGGTATAACTATACCATCGGGATTAGAGGAAATGCTATCCCACACTCACCAACCCGCTTGGCCAGCGTGGTGAGTTATGGCCAAACCCCTCCAAAATGACTCCACAACTTAAATCTTGGCCCTCAGTCTCCGGCAGTTGGAATGTACCTGGCCAAGGCAGCGGCCAGTGCGACATGAAGGCAGAGGGTGCTAAGAATCCCCGGAGGACCGGACTAGTCTGCCATCTGATGCTGACCTTGGCTACGTACAACGGACGCTCCCTATCTTCTGATTCAAGGCTTCTTGAATTGGAAGAGGAACTACAAAGGATCAAGTGGGACATCGTCGGGCTAAGTGAGGTAAGGAGAAAAGGAGAATATCTCATTGAACTGAAAAGTGGACATCTCTTCTACTATCGTGGGACTGATACTGGCAGAACTAGTGGTGTTGGATTTATAATAAACAAGAAACTGAAGGATAAAGTTGTAGAAGTTGAAAGTTCCTCTGACAGAGCTGCACGACTCGTTATTCAACTCTCGAGAAGATACCGGCTCAGATTATTCAAACTTATGCACCCACCACAAGTCATGCTGAAGAAGAAATTGAAGAATTTTATGAGGAAATTCGTGATCTAAATAATAAAGGTAAGCAGCACTTGAAAATAATTATGGGAAATTTCAATGCGAAAATAGGGCAACGGGAACAGAATGAAACTTCAGTAGGTAAATTCGGTCACGGCAACAGAAACCAGCGTGGAAATACTCTCGTAGAGTTTGCAGAGGCAGAAGGGTTTTTCATCTTAAACTCCTTTTTCAAGAAAAAGCCACACAGGAAATGGACATGGAGACATCCAAATGGGAAGACAAGTGAAATTGATTTTATTATGTGTAACAAAAAATTCGTCATAGAAGACTGCAGTGTGCTAAACAAGTTCAACACAGGTAGTGGCCATAGATTGGTGAGATGTAAGATGCACCTCAACACTAAACTTGAACGTGGCAAGCTCATAAGACAAACAAAATGTATTGACATAACCAACCTTAAAAAACACCATAATACCTTCAAATTGGAACTGAAGAACAGATTCTCTGCTTTAGAAGGCCTAACATCGGAAGAAGTGGATATTTCTGAAGTTAACAGAAAAGTAACCAAAGCTCTTATGGAAACAGCAACAAAATTAGCTGGGTCTAAGAACAAATTGCATGTGAACAAATTATCAGGAAAAACCAAAATGTTGATGCAAAAAAGAAGAGTGATGAGGACAACTAAAGAAGATGTGACTTCCAAAGTGGAATATATAGAGCTATGCAAGACAGTACGAAAAAGTATCACTGAAGACGTAAGGAAATTCAACTGTGAACTAGTAAGGAAAGCAATTGAAAACAACCAAAGGCTAAAGATAGCAAAGGGACATCTCAGTAAGGGGAAAAAACAGATTATGGCACTGAGAAAATAAGATGGTTCTGTAATAAGAAATAGAGGCGAAATTTTGACAAGAGTGAAAGATTTCTTCTCCAAATTATATGAAAGAGATGATACATGTACTCCAGACATCATGAAAGGTACCAGTACCAGAGTTCTTCCAGTCCTTCCAGCAGAAGTTGCACATGCAATCAAGAACATGAAGCGGGGAAAAGCTCCAGGAGAAGATGGAATTACTGTAGACATCATACAAGAAGCAAGTGGAGAAATCGAAACAATACTCGCCCAAATTTTCATTTGATGCCTTAATGAAGGGAAAATTCCTGAGGATTGGAACAACGCTACAATGATCTTGCTACATAAAAAAAGGTGACATTGAGGATCTCAGGAACTACAGACCTATCAGCCTCCTATCAGTGGTTTATAAAATCTTCACTAAAGTTCTTTCACACCGCTTGAAGGTGACACTGGACATGGCTCAACCGAGAGAACAAGCTGGATTCAGGAGTGGCTACAGCACAATAGATCATATCCACGTACTGAGAGAACTAATTGAAAGAGCGAGGGAATATGAACTTCCATTGTGCATGGCTTTTATCGATTATGAAAAAGCCTTTGATTCGGTGAAACCATCAGCAGTTGCAATGGCTCTGAAATCCTGCGGTATTGAAGATGCATACATTAATATTATTAATAACATCTATGAAAATGCAAGTGCAAAGATTCGGCTGTTTGAAAATACAACACACATAAAAATTGGAAAAGGAGTGAGACAAGGTGACACCATATCTCCGAAGCTCTTTAATGCCACATTGGAAAATGTCTTTCAATCACTGAACTGGGAAAACAAAGGGATAAAAATTAATGGAGATTATCTAACCCACCTTCGTTTTGCTGATGACATAGTCATTTTTACAACTACCCCATCAGAGCTACAGAGTATGATCCAGGAACTTGCTGACAAGAGTAAAGAAGTGGGATTAAAAATGAACTTTCAGAAGACAAAAGTGATGTACAATGCTTTTACAAGAAATGAAGATTTATCGATTGATGGAGAAAAGCTGGAGATAACAGACACGTACGTTTATCTTGGACAGCAGATATCAAGTGAGGGTCACATTGATGAAGAAATTAATCTGCGTACAAAACTTGCCTGGAGAGCTTTTGGAAGAAACAGCATAATTTTCAAGAGCAATATGCCATTATGTCTTAAAAGAAAAGTGTTTGATCAATGCATCCTTCCAGTGCTTACGTATGGTGCAGAGACGTGGAGCTTAGCTAAAAGAGACATACAAAGGCTGCAGACAACTCAAAGCAGCATGGAGAGGTTCATGCTTGGTGTAACCAGGAGAGATAAAAAGAGGAACACGTGGATCCGAAAAATGACAAGAGTGGAAGACATCATGATCAGAGTTAAATCCCTGAAATGGCAATGGGCTGGACATACTGCCAGAAGAACAGTCCATCGATGGACAGCCGAAATTTTAGATTGGATTCCGAGGGACAGGAAAAGACCCAGAAGAAGACCACATGGAAGATGGGTGGATGAAATTCGAAAGTATACGGGAGTGACATGGAGGAGACTGGCACAAGACAGACCGTTGTGGAGGAAACTTGGGGAGACCTTCGTCCAGCAGTGGATTGATAATGGTTGACAATGATGATGATGATGATGATATATATATATATATAATAACACACACACACACACATATATATATATATATATAATAACACACACACACACATATGTATATACACTGGCGGAAAATGAAAAAACAACACCAAGAAGGAGACTTCTGATGCCAACGAAATTTATACAGCATAATAACGGAATACAGAGGATAACGTGATCAAAACATTATGGCAAAATACAGCTGCATTTGCTGGTAAACTGAAAAATAACATTTCTATGTAACATGGTTAGTACGAGTTTGAACCGCCATGAACTGCGTCACACTGTGCAATTCTGGCATGGAGTCTGTCGTACAGATGTTGGATGTTAGTTTGGGATATTGAGTTCCAAGCATCCTCCACCTGGACGCGTAAATCGGGGATGGTCGTGGAGACCGGAAAAGTCGTTGTCACATAAAATCCCACATGTGCTCAATGGGGGACAAATCCGGTGAACGGCAGGCCATGGAAGTTGTCTCACACCCTGAAGTGCACGTTGCGTTGCACGTGCCGTGTGTCGGCGTGCGTTATCTTGCTGAAAAACACCACGATGGACCGACCTTACAAATGGCACAACAACGGTCTGAATGATGTTGTTGATGTAGGAGGTGCTGTTTAACGTACCCGGTACAAACACTAGTTGTGTACGGGAGTGATGGCTGATCGCTCCCCACGCCAGGAGACCAGGTGTAGGCTCTGTGTGTCGCTGGCGGATGCAAGAAGGGTGGAGACGCTCCCCTGTGCGTCTGCGAACACGCATACGGCCATCGGAGGCTCCCAAGCATAATCTGCTTTCATCGCTGAACACGACAGATCGCCATTGCGTTCTCCAGTGCAGACGTTGACACCACTGCAGCCGTTCCTGATGGTGGGCTGGAGTCGGAGGTACACATGCCAGAAGCCCACGTGCACGTAGTCCTGCACCCAGTAGACGGTTGCGGATTGTTCGTACAGTCACCTCAGGTGCAACGGCAGCTCGGATTTGCGTCGCAGTTGATGTTGTGCTCTACAACGCCGCTCTTCTTATGCGTCGATCGGTCCGCTCATCAATCCTTCTGTGACTCCCGGTTCCACGTCTTCTCGTGTGGGAATGTTCCTCGGAAAATCTACGCCACCATCGTACCACCACCGATACTTCTCGTCCAGTTCGGTCCGCAATACGTCGATACGACCACCCGGCCTCGCCGAGTCCAACTAGACGACCTCGCTCAAAGTCCGATAACTGCTGAAATCGTACACGTCTTCCATGTCCAGACATAGCAGCTTCTTCAGGGTCTTCGCACGTGTCCGTACGCCGACGACTGATTACATTCACTTCGCCGTACTCCTTAAATACCACCGACGATAATTTGCATATTATGCCGAGCTGTGGCGTAAGCGCTCACCGGTTGGTCCCGAAATTCACATCACACCTACGTAAACTCGACCCCATTAACATATGTAAATTTCATGATCATCCGCCAATTCCTTCCTGGGGTTCCTTTTCCACTTTTCGGCAGTGTATGTATATATAATAAAAACGGGGCACAATTCCTGGATTTGAATATACGATACGCCGAGGAGTCTCTGGTTGTATCAATATATGACAAAAGACGTAACTATAACTTCAACGTCAACTACTATATCCACTGGAACTCAGATATATCAAAAAATGTACTGAGAAACTTAGTAATTACTGCGTTTTGTAAAAGTATTCAAATATGTAATAACTCAGAGGTTCTTTTAACAAATTTGGGAAGACTATTTAAGACATTTTTGTTCAATAACTACCCTCCAAGGTTTCTGCTAAAGGTTTTTCGTCAATTTTTAAATAGCGAGGTATCTAGTATATTTTTTGACAAACATTCAGCTATAAATATTTGGCACATCACTAACCAATGACCCTACAATATTAAACTATTTTCTTTTCTCGCAAATGCCACATGGTGGGTCACATGTGGCTGAAGATTTCTAATTAATACTTTGTCGTTTCTAAACTTACTGTCACTTTAAACGTAACTAATACTCCTCTGTGGGTTATCTTGTGGGATCACGTGTATAGCATTTTCCGTTTGAGCGGTCATGGGGATGGAAGGACATGCTGCTCCTTATCTGTTGGATTGTTCTTTTCGGATACTTGTGACTATCGAAAGGAAAGAAGGTTGAACAAGTTTGATTTTTTACTGCTAAATATTTCCGTACATTTCGTTTTTCGTTTATTTGTTCTGTCCTTGAGTTTCGTTCAAATTGATTCATCATTGTAATTCGGTGAGCTAGGGGACACACAGACGGTTTTTGTGTATTACAAACCGGTTTCCTGTTTCGAAAGGTCACCCTTAGGCTGGTGCCCCTGAGGAGAACAGTCTAATTTAACAGGATTGCCCCTTTTTTTACTGGTGGATCCCGGAGAGTTAACTTTTTTGAATGAATTCCATATATCATCTTGTTTTACTTTCGTACTTCCTTTTATACTAGGGTTTTAACTTCATTTTTTTCATGTGTGTCAATGTACATAAGGGACTTTCTAAATGCATGTGATATTATTATAGAACCCAATTTTGATAAGCTGCTTTGGCACTGTCGTATGGTGCATCTGTATATTTTCATTCATATTTTGTGTGTCTGTTTTAAATCACTTTACTGTTTATATATATCATCATCATAATCATTGTCAACCATTATCAATCCACTGCTGGACGAAGGTCTCCCCAAGTTTCCTCCACAGCGGTCTGTCTTGTGCCAGTCTCCTCCATGTCACCCCTGCATACTTTCGAATTTCATCCACCCATCTCCAATGTGGTCTTCTTCTGGGTCTTTTCCTGTCCCTTGGAATCCAATCTAAAATTTCGGCTGTCCATCGATGATCTCTCCTTCTGGCAGTATGCCCAGCTTATTGCCATTTCAGGGATTTAACTCTGATCATGATGTCTTCCACTCTTGTCATTTTTCGGATCCACGAGTTCCTCTTCTTATCTCTCCTGGTTACACCAAGCATGCACCTGTCCATGCTGCTTTGAGTTGTCTGCAGCATTTGTATGTCTCTTTTAGTTAAGGTCCACGTCTCTGCACCATACGTAAGCACTGGAAGGATGCATTGATCAAACACTTTTCTTTTAAGACATAATGGCATATTGCTCTTGAAAATTATGCTGTTTCTTCCAAAAGCTCTCCAGGCAAGTTTTGTAAGCCGATTAATTTCTTCATCAATGTGACCCTCACTTGATATCTGCTGTCCAACATAAACGTACGTGTCTGTTATCTCCAGCTTTTCTCCATCAATCGATAAATCTTCATTTCTTGTAAAAGCATTGAACATCACTTTTGTCTTCTGAAAGTTCATTTTTAATCCCACTTCTTTACTCTTGTCAGCAAGTTCCTGGATCATACTCTGCAGCTCTGATGGGGTAGTTGCAAAAACGACTACGTCATCAGCAAAACAAAGGTGGGTTAGATAATCTCCATTAATCTTTATCCCCTTGTTTTCCCAGCCCAGCGACTGAAAAACACCCTCCAATGTGGCATTAAAGAGCTTCGGAGATATGGTGTCACCTTGTCTCACTCCCTTTCCAGTTTTTACGTGTGTTGTATTTTCAAACAGCCTAATCTTTGCACTTGCATTTTCATAGATGTTATTAATAATATTAATGTATGCATCTTCAATACCGCAGGTTTTCAGAGCCATTGTAACTGCTAATGGTTTCACCGAATCAAAGGCTTTTTCATAATCGATAAAAGCCATGCATAATGGAAGTTCATATTCCCTCGCTCTTTCAATTAGTTCTCTCAGCACGTGGATATGATCTATTGTGCTGTAGCCACTCCTGAATCCAGCTTGTTCTCTCGGTTGAGCCATGTCCAGTGTTACCTTCAAGCGGTGTGAAAGAACTTTAGTGAAGATTTTATAAACTACAGATAGGAGGCTGATAGGTCTGTAGTTTCCGAGATCCTCAATGTCACCTTTCTTATGTAGCAGGATCATTGTAGCGGTGTTCCAATCCTCAGGAATCTTTCCTTCATTAAGGCATCGAGTGAAAATTTGGGGGAGTACTGTTTCGATTTCTCCACTTGCTTCTTGTATGATGTCTACAGTAATTCCATCTTCTCCTGGAGCTTTTCCCTGCTTCATGTTCTTGATTGCATGTGCAACTTCTGCTGGAAGGACTGTAGGAACTCTGGTACTGGTATCTTTCATGATGTCTGGAGTGCATGTATCATCACTTTCATATAGTTTGTTTTTAGACCCAGCTAATTTTCTTGCTGATTCCATAAGAGCTTTGGTTACTTTTCTGTTAACTTCAGAGATGTTTACTTCTTCCGATGTTAGGCCTTCTAAAGCAGAGAACCTGTTCTTCAGTTCCAACTTGAAGGTATTATGGTGTTTTTTAAGGTTGGTTATGTCAATAGATTTTGTTTGTCTTATGAGCTTGCCACGTTCAAGTTTAGTTTTGAGGTGCATCTTACATCTCACCAATCTATGGTCACTACCTGTGTTGAACTAGTTTAGCACACTGCAGTCTTCTATGACGAATTTTTTGTTACACATAATAAAATCAATTTCACTTGTCGTCCCATTTGGATGTCTCCATGTCCATTTCCTGTGTACCTTTTTCTTGAAGAAGGAGTTCAAGATGAAAAACCCTTCTGCCTCTGCAAACTCAACGAGAGTATTTCCACGCTGGTTTCTGTTGCCGTGACCGAATTTACCTACTGAAGTTTCATTCTGTTGCCGTTGCCCTATTTTTGCATTGAAATCTCCCATAATTATTTTCAAGTGCTGCTTACTTTTATTATATAGATGACAAATTTCCTCATAAAATTCTTCAATTTCTTCTTCTGGATGACTTGTGGTGGGTGCATAAGTTTGAATAATCTGAGCCTCGTATCTTTTCGAGAGTTGGATAACAAGTCGTGCAGCTCTGTCAGAGCAACTTTGAACTTCTACAACTTTTTCCTTCAGTTTCTTGTTTATTATAAATCCAACACCACTAGTTCTGCCAGTATCTGTTCCACGATAGTAGAAGAGATGTCCACTTTTCAGTTCGATGAGATCTTCTCTTTTTCTCCTTACCTCACGTAGCCCCACGATGTCCCACTTGATTCTTTGTAGTTCCTCTTCCAATTCAAGAAGCCTTGAATCAGAAGATAGGGATAGTCCATTATACGTAGCCAAGGTCAGCATCAGATGGCAGCCTAGTCCGGTCCTCCGGGGATTCTTAGCACCCTTTGCCTTCATGTCGCACTGGCCGCTGCCTTGGCCAGGTACTTCCATATATATATATATATATATATATATATATGGGATGTAAGGTCAGGTGATGCGTAACATCACAGCCTCTCCTTGACAAATTTCAACCCCGCCTTCTCGTGGTGCATCCTGTTCCCACTAAAGGGGCTCTAACAACCGCCAATAGCGGTATAACTATACCATCGGGATTAGAGGAAATGCTATCCTACACTCACCAACTCGCTTGGCCAGCGTGGTGAGTTATGGCCAAACCCCTCCAAAATGACTCCACAACTTAAATCTTGGCCCTCAGTCTCCGGCAGCTGGAATGTACCTGGCCAAGGCAGCGGCCAGTGCGACACGAAGGCAGAGGGTGCTAAGAATCCCCGGAGGACCGGACTAGGCTGCCATCTGATGCTGACCTTGGCTACGTATAATAGACGCTCCCTATCTTCTGATTCAAGGCTTCTTGAATTGGAAGAGAAACTACAAAGGATCAAGTGGGACAACAACGGGCTAAGTCAGGTGAGGAGAAAAGGAGAAGATCACATTGAACTGAAAAGTTGACATCTCTTCTACTATCGTGGGACAGATACTGGAAGAACTAGTGGTGTTGGATTTATAATAAACAAGAAACTGAAAGATAAAGTTGTAGAAGTTGAAAGTTCCTCTGATAGAGCTGCACGACTCGTTATCCAACTCTCGAAAAGATACCAGGCCCAGATTATTCCAGCTTATGCACCCACCACCAGTCATCCGGATGAAGAAATTGAAGAATTTTATGAGGAAATTCATCATCTAAAAAATAAAGGTAAGCAGCATTTGAAGATAATTATGGGAGATTTCAATCCAAAAATAGGGCAACGGCAACAGAATGAAACTTCAGTAGATAAATTCGGTCACGGCGACAGAAACCAGCGTGGAAATACTCTCGTCGAGTTTGCAGAGGCAGAAGGGTTTTCCATCTTGAACTCCTTTTTTAAGAAAAAGGTACACAGGAAATGGACATGGAGACATCCAAATGGAACGACAAGTGAAATTGATTTTATTATGTGTAACAAAAAATTCGTCATAGAAGACTGTAGTGTGCTAAACAAGTTCAACACAGGTAGTGACCATAGATCGGTGAGATGTAAGATGCACCTCAACTCTAAACTTGAACGTGGCAAGCTCATTAGACAAGCAAAATGTATTGACATAACCAACCTTAAAAAACACCATAATACCTTCAAGTTGGAACTGAAGAACATATTCTCTGCTTTAGAAGGCCTAACATCGGAAGAAGTGGATATTTCTGAAATTAACAGAAAAGTAGCCAAAGCTCTTATGGAAACAGCAACAAAATTAGCTGGGTCTAAGAACAAGTTGCAGGTAAACAAATTATCAGGAAAAACGAAAATGTTGATACAAAAAAGAAGAGAGGTGAGGACAACTAAAGAAGATGTGACTTCCAAAGTGGAATATATAGAGCTATGCAAGACAGTACGAAAAAGTATCACTGAAGACGTAAGGAAATTCAACTGTGAACTGGTGAGGAAAGGAATTGAAAACAACCAAAGCCTAAAGATAGCAAAAAGAAATCTCAGTAAGGGAAGAAAACAGATTATGACTCTGAGAAAAGAAGATGGTTCTGTAACAAGAAATAGAGGCGAAATCTTGACAAGAGTGAAAGATTTCTACTCCAAATTATATGAAAGGGATGATACATGTACTCCAGACATCGTGAAAGGTACCAGTACCAGAGTTCTTGCAGTCCTCCCAGCAGAAGTTGCACATGCAATCTAGAACATGAAGCGGGGAAAAGCTTCAGGAGAAGATGGAATTACTGTAGACATCATACAAGAAGCAAGTGGAGAAATCGAAACAGTACTCGCCCAAATTTTCACTCTATGTCTTAATGAAGGGAAAATTCCTGAGGATTGGAACAACGCTACAATGATCTTGCTACATAAAAAAGGTGACATTGAGGATCTCAGGAACTACAGACCTATCAGCCTCCTATCAGTGGTTTATAAAATCTTCACTAAAGTTCTTTCACACCGCTTGAAGGTGACACTGGACATGGCTCAACCGAGAGAACAAGCTGGATTCAGGAGTGGCTACAGCACAATAGATCATATCCACGTACTGAGAGAACTAATTTAAAGAGCGAGGGAATATGAACTTCCATTGTGCATGGCTTTTATCGATTATGAACAAGCATTTGATTCGGTGAAACCATCAGCAGTTACAATGGCTCTGAAATCCTGCGGTATTAAAGATGCATACATTAATATTATTAATAACATCTATGAAAATGCAAGTGCAAAAATTCGGCTGTTTGAGAATACAACACACATAAAAATTTGAAAGGGAGTGAGACAAGGTGACACCATATCTCCGAAGCTCTTTAATGCCACATTGGAGGGTGTCTTTCAGTCGCTGAGCTGGGAAAACTAGGAGATAAAGATTATTGGTGATTATCTAACTCACCGTCGTTTTGCTGATGACGTAGTCATTTTTGCAACTACCCCATCAGAGCTGCAGAGTATGATTCAGGAACTTGCTGACAAGAGTAAAGAAATGGGATTAAAAAAGAACTTTCAGAAGACAAAAGTGATGTTTAATGCTTTTACAAGAAATGAAGATTTATCGATTGATGGGGAAAAGCTGGAGATAACAGATACGTACGTTTATCTTGGACAGCAGATATCAAGTGAGGGTCACATTGATGAAGAAATTAATCGGCGTTCAAAACTTGCGTGGAGAGCTTTTGGAAGAAACAGCATAATTTTCAAGAGCAATATGCCATTGTGTCTTAAAAGAAAAGTGTTTGATCAATGCATCCTTCCAGTGCTTACGTATGGTGCAGAGACGTGGACCTTAGCTAAAAGAGACATACAAAGGCTGCAGACAACTCAAAGCAGCATGGACAGGTGCATGCTTGGTGTAACCAGGAGAGGTAAGAAGAAGAACTCGTGGATCCGAAAAATGACAAGAGTGGAAGACATCATGATCAGAGTTAAATCCCTGAAATGGCAATGGGCTGGACATACTGCCAGAAGGACAGACCATCGATGGACAGCCGAAATTTTATATTGGATTCCAAGGGACAGGAAAAGACCCAGAAGAAGACCACATGGGAGATGGGTGGATGAAATTCGAAAGTATGCGGGAGTGACATGGAGGAGACTGGCACAAGACAGACCGTTGTGGAGGAAACTTGGGGAGACCTTCGTCCAGCAGTGGATTGATACTCGTTGACAATGATGATGATGATGATGATATATATATATATGTAAAAGAATATTAACGTACAAGCAATCTACCCTCATAAACAAACAAATAGGGCCCAAAAACCTTCAGATTAAAAAACAAAAACAAACTAAAATGAATAACAAAATGACGGAAGAGTGATCCAGGGGTTCTGAGTAAATGTTTTTATAAATATTTTCTTAACATTGTTTCGTCATTTTTTTATTCACTTTAGTTGTTTTTTTTTTATCTGAAGGTTTTTGGCCCTATTTGTTTGTTTATTAGGGTAGATTGTTTGTATGTTAATATTCTTTTACATACACGAACTGCGTCTAATACTTGCGCATCGAGCAGTTTTGTTGTAGTTTATATTATATTATATGAGTGAAAATTTAACTTTCCTATGCTATATATATATATATATAGAGAGAGAGAGAGAGAGAGAGAGAAAGAGATACGTATTAGCCGTTTTCCCGAGGCGGAGTTTTACACTATCACTTAAGCACCCAGCGAACGGATACATAAAGGTATAAAAGACTTCCGGAAGTATGTGATGGCCGCTCTGAGTAAGTTGAACCAAAAACATTATGCTGTTTGTTTTTGTTTTCCCGTATTGTATGAACTTTCTACCAGATTTTTCACGCAGACGAAAGTTTATGTTTCTAGTAGAGGTTATTTGACAGAAGCTGAAATTTAGTGTGTCGTAAATAAATTTAGTATCATATTATAGCGCACAAAGTAGCTACTGCCCTTTAAACAGAGGCTCACATAAAGCCGGAGTAAAACGCAGATTGGGTTGCAGTTCGGAGTTTGCCACTGGAACTATTCGACGCTGTCTCGCATGTCTGCGTGTGAGTTATGCCGTATGATTTCAGTTATTCTTCATGCTCCAGGAGACAGTCTGCCGCTGTCTGCGTGTGAGTTATGCCGTATTCAAATAAACAACGCGCTTTTATTGTGGAGGAGTATGGTCGCACATGATGAAAATTTTCCAAATACGTGGAAACAATGTAAATAGACAAAGTCATCGCTCTTTCCACGTTTTTCTTTACTTAACACACAGCAACCGAAAAATTATATTTCGACAACGCTGGGATCCAACCCCAGATCTATCGATACCTAGCCGAGTGCGTTCGCCTTACGATACGGTGTTGATTAAAGAAAGACGTGGAAAGAGCGATGACTTTGTCTATTTACATTGTCTCCAAGTGTTTGGAAGATTTCACCATTTCTCTCGCTCTTTGGATTTATTAGGTATAAGTAAACAGCTTGTGCCATTAAGTCTCACCAGATGGAGACGTTGTTGTTGCTGAGCCCATTTCTACGGATTTGTGAAGGCAGACGCTGACAGATAAGCACACATAACGCCGTGGATTGTTGGCGCCGAAGCGTAAAGCGAACGCACTCGGCTAGTTATCGAGAGATCTGGGATTCGATCCCAGCGCTGTCGAAATACAATTTTTCGGTTGCTGTGTGCTAATTAAAGAAAAACGTGGAATGAGCGATGACTTTGGCTATTTATTTATGTTCGCACATGTTTTTTCGTTTTGATTCGTGAACGATATAAAGAAAAATATCCTGGTATCAATGTTCCTACAAAATCAACGATCCAGGACTTAGTGAAGAACTGGCGTACAATCGGCTCTGTAAGCAACGCACAGAGAGTGAAGCACCGAACTGTATACTAGGCCGGAGAGTAAAAAGAAATTCGAATTTCGATATTCCCTAGTGCGGAAAAGTTGTGTATTGGCACGTAAACCATGTGCAAAAAAATTAGCAAAATTCAAATAATATCTTACGGTTCCACTTTACCTCGGAAATTTCGATATTTGGGTAAAATCGTCACATTTTCGTGTCCGTTGTGAGAAAAGAACAATATTCGTTACAGACTTTCCCTAGTGCTCAAAAGCCATCTGCTGGTACCTAAAAGATGTGCACAATTTTTAAGGCAAAGCAACTAATATCTTATGGTTCCAATTTAATGCAACAATACTCCATGTTTAAGGAAAATTGCAATGCTTTGACACCTAGTGTTCATCATGTGATTTGTTTCCTAGTTGTGTTTGTGTGTGCACTACTGCACTAAAAGCACAACATATGGTGCAAATGTGCAGTAGTGCACATGCACATGGTGCAGCTCTTCACATTTTTCATGTTTCAGAAAAATCCCAGAACTCATCATGAGGAGGTGGTTGCACAGCGAGTTCCACCCGTGCACAACCCAACCACCCATTCCTTAGGGCAAATCAACTTTCTGTTCTTCTTTTTTAATCTCCAATTTCCTGTTCTTTATTAATTTTGACCCGGAAATCTGATTTACTTTCGAAGCCTGGCATTATTTGCCGTGCTTCCAACCGTACTCTAATAAATCAATTTCTTTGTTCTTCTTCGCAAACAGCAGCAGATGCTTTTTGTTTCCAACTTAACGCATCGCTCCACTCCCTGGTTGTAACAAGGGAAGTTCTGCGTGAGCAATCGATTAACAATGTCCTTACAATCACTATTGCATAGGTTCATTATTTCATCGTCGGTTAAATGAGCAGTCAAAGGCGGTTCGCTTAAGACGCATGATTGCCAATCAATTAGGTCAAAATCATACTTCCCGTGGAAGTTGAACTGAGGAAATTCAAATACACGGATTGCATCGCAGTTTTGTGCCCTTGCTCCTAGGATCCTGCGGAAATCTGTGTTCGTAGCCAGAAGTACTGATTCTGGATGGGGAAAATAGCCACTCCTTTGGATTACGTGGTCTATCGAAAGAAGCTCCAACAAGTAATTACGTCGTTTATCCTAGAAGACTGAATTTACTCCTACGTCAATTCTGCTCATATTTATGATTTCAATATTAAGCTTTATCGTGTGAGTGCTGTGCAAGGATTAAGTGAACTTGATAAGGAAAAACGTGTGGAATTTTTTTTTTTTGTGAATTTTCGAGATGGTTTCTGAAGGTCTGCTCGACACATTTCTCTTCATTTTAACAGAAGGAGCTTGGTTTCTCCTTTCGTGGTATGTCAATTCGCAAAACACACGGTTCTGGTCTGCTGAAGACTCACATGTGTTCTAACAGAGACCACTCCATGACTTAAAAGTCGGTGTTTGATGTGGAGTGTCAGGCCAATGCATAATCGGACACATTTTTTTGTTTGAGGAAAATTTGAATACAAACCAACGGATCTACAAAGAGTGTGTAATCCAGCTGACTCCACATGATGTTGTAACTTACTGCAGAGGTAAAAACATGTGTCAATACGACAAATCCGGAGCGAGACATTCTCTCCGCGCAGCTCAGTTGGGAGAGCAACTTACTCCGAACTGAGGGGACACGATTCCGGTGTCCGTCGCGGACAAACTTGTGTTTTTACAAAGTCACTTATGCCTTCTTCCAACAAGATGGAGCGACATGGCCATTCCTCTGGACGTTCACTCGCTGGAATCTACAGTGATTTTACTCAGGAAAGGACAATCAGTAATGATTTCATTTCATTTTTATTTTCAGTTGTGACCATATACACCAAAAGCAGTACCATAAAAGTAACAGGGTGACCAGTGACAACTTGGAAGCACGAGAGAAAAGGCCTGAATTGGCCTAATCTAGCCCTCGGCACCCATAATAAAGATCGTATAAGTCAGAAATATACTTTCTGACATCATATAAATAAATTGGTAAGTAGTAAATCAAAATTATAAAGAAAGAAAGGTCAACATCAATAATTTAGTATTGTGCAAGTAAAATTTTATCCCAGTTTCACAATTTTTCACTACAAATAAGAGATAACCTTCAAAGAATTAGTAAAAAAAAATAGCTGTGGTAGAGCTAGTTCTTCCCCAATAGATAGAGTTTTAGTTTTTTCTTAAAAAGATTAATATTATTAATAGCAGTAAGAATGTGAGTAAAAGTATTCCATAATTTAGGGCCTGAGTAATTTATGTTATTTTTTAAATTTTCTGTATGTGTGAATACCGGTAGTAGTTTAAATCTATTTCTTGTTGGATAAGTATTAGTATGCGTATTATTGTGATCAAATTATAGTAGAGGTTATATTTTATTCTCTTAAACATAATCTTTCCCACGTTAAATTTCATTATAATTTTTGTATAGTTAATATATTAAAAATATTGGGATGTGTAGTTGTTCTATATGTCAAATTGGAAGATTGATTAGTATTAATTTTAACTACAATAACCTAATAAATTTATTTTGTAATTTTTGTAGTTTGTTAATGTTATATTTTGTTGTTTTCCCCCATATCAATATACAGTAGGTAAAATACGTCAGTATGATGGAATAGTATAACGCCAGCATTAATTTAGGGGTTAGAGTGTGACTAATAACTGCAGTGTTTCTCGAAATTTTATATGTCTACAATGATCTATGTCTACCGCGCTCTCCCGACTTATCAATGTGCGACTTGTCTTTGTGGGTCTCTCTAAAAGAGAAAGTCAACCGCAGCAAATCTCGAACGTCGGAAGAAATGAAAACCAACACACGGCAAGAGGTCACCCGCATTTCAGTAGCCGAACTGCGAGGCATTTCCTGAATACGCTTGGGCGAGAGTAAAAATGCATCAAGGAAAATGGTGACCACATCCAATACAGACTTTAAAAAGAAAGATGACACCAAATATTCGGGTGAAATAAGCACGTCTTTTGAATCCGTTCTGACGCAAATTAAATTTATCAAAGCTATTCAAAATCAATGGAGACGGTGTGGAAAACAATAGTATCTGAGGGAAGAAAGAAGTTTTTCAATCAAGTTTTAAATCCCTCAGATATTGCTGTAAACGGAATTGTGAGCTTACGCCCTCTGGTTGCAGACTTGTGCGTTAAGAAAAACATGAATTTATATGAGAAGCATTTCGCAACGGAAACGCCCTCCTACACAGAAATAGTTTTTGACATCAGAGATATCGATAAAAATAAAATATGATTTTACGTCCCCTGGTGGGAAAACCATGCATTATTTTAGGAAGATATTAATCTCAAAAGGTTTTTCAATACGAGCGGAATCAATCCAAGAAAAAAAATTTAGTCGAGTTTTCCGGAGCCCAGATTTTGCTACAAATACATCAGAAGCAGAAATTAACACTTATGCTCCCTGGTGGCCAAACCATTCTTTACCAAACATTAGAAATTATGTGAAAAATATTTTCCATCAGGTCTTGTATGCGATACAGGAAGAATTTTTTCAAATCGAAGTTTTAGAAGCAGAAATAACGCAGAAAACGCAATTTATCTTTGTGCCCCTAGCGGAAAGGCTATGATTTACTTGAAAATTTTGAATATATAAGAAAAACATTTCGCATCGGACACACAATTCAACAAAGAAGGAATTTTTCAAATCGGACTCCTAGAAGGAGAGATAATGACAAAAATAAGATATATATATCTAGGCCCCCTGGCGTAGAAACCCTGCATTATTTCAAGAAGAAAAGGTTCCTAAAAGGTTTGTCGACATGAGTAGTATTGGTCAACAAACCACTTTTCTTTCAATCGAAATTTTAGAAGCTCATATTTTGCTGCAAATACAGCAGAAGCGGAAATTAAGACTTACGACACCTGGTAGCCAAATCATTTTTACAAAAAGTAGAAATTATGTGCAAAGGATTTACCATCAGGAGCTGTATCCGGCACAGAAATATTTTTTGAAATCAGAGATTTAGAGGCAGAGATATATGTGAAAACGCAATTTACCTCTACACCCCCTAGCGGAAAGTCTATGAATTACCTGATAATTTTGAAATTATATGAAAAACATGTCACACTAGAAACACTATCGAACAAAGAAGGAATTTTTCAAATCGGTCTCCTAGAAGTAGAGATATTGACTAAAATAAGATATACATGTACGCCCCCTGGCGGAGAAACTGTGGAATATTTTAAGAAGAAAATATTCCGAAAATGTTTATCGATGTGAGTGGCATCAGTCCGGGAAAGAATTTTTTCAAACGATATTTTAGAAGTTCAGTATTTATGGCAAGAACATAAGAAGCAATAATTAAAAATTACGCCCCCTGGTGGCTAAAGTATTCTTTACCAAAAATTTGAAATTATATGCAAAAGATTTTCCATCAGGAGGTGTATCCGCTGAAAAAAAAAATTGAAATCGGAGTTTTAGAAGAAGAGTTATCGGGAAAAATATAATTTACTTCTACTCCCCCTAGCGGAAAATCTTAGCGTAATTTGAAAAAGTAACTATATCTAAAATACTCTCCGACATAAATGGAATTGAATGATAAAATAATTTTTTCAATCGGATGTTTAGAAGGAAATATGTAAAATAAAACGTATTTTTGAATTCGATATCCCTAGCGGTGAAATTGTACATCGTAACAAAAACGAAATAAAGGATCATCATTCGCATATTTCAAGCTTCCCAATGTAAAAAGTTTTTTTCAAATCGGACCAATAGTTGCAGAGATATTGTGGGTACAGGCGGACGGAGGGACGGATTAAGGGACGGACGCACGAACCGGTAACATAAGCACGATCTTTTTTACGCTTTCCAAATATAGGTTGAAGAAGCTTATATGCTCCAGCTTTGCCCGTCCGTCCGCATGATAACTCACGTGAAAATGGTTCGATTTCGACAAATTTTAGTATGTGGTAGAGGACCACCTGGGGACGAACCCTATTGAAAATGGGCGAAACAGGGTCAAAGGTCAGGACATAGGAGCGGGATCCATTCCATTGCTCTTATGCGTCATAACTTGCGTAAACATTGTTCGACTTCAATGAAATTTTAGTATGTGGTAGGGAACCACCTGCGGACAAACCCTATAGAAAATGGGCGGAGTGGAGTCAAAGGTCAGGACATAAAAGCGGGATCCATTCCATTGCCTTTATGCGTCATAACATGCGTACATATGGTTCGATTTCGATGAAATTTTAGTATGTGGTAGGGAACTACCTGGGAACAAACGCTGTTGAAAATGGGCGAAATGGGGTCAATGGTCAGGACACTGGAGTGGGATACATTCCATTGCCCTTGTGCATCATAACTTACCTAAAATGCTTGGATTGCGACAAAACTTCGTCATGTTGTTCCGGAAGTATAGTGAACCGGTTCTGTTGAATATTAACGAAATGGGGTCAAAGTTCATTGCACAAAAGCAAGATTTATTCCACAGCAATTATTCTCATAAATGCGTAAAACTTCTTCTATTGCAACAAAACTTTAGTATGTTGTTCCTGAGGTATACTGAACCGGTTCTGTTGAATATCATCGAAATGGGGTCAAAGGTCAGGACACACGAGCGAGATTTATTCCACAGCCATTATCCACATAACTTGAGTAATAATTTCTGGTATGTTGGAAAGCGTATCATAATCAATGCATTGCATTATTTTACTAACTTGTTTTACAAAAGACGTGCTAAAAAGGTATGTAAAAATGCTGATAAACTTGTCGATTGTTAAAGTTACAAGTTTTTTTAAACCCCTTAAACGGCAGACTACGTGAATCGACTGGTTCCCGAATTAACCGGCAGCTTGTGTACGCATTGACTATCCCCAAACTTGAATGGTCACATACAGGCGGGGTGTTTACGAAAGCTGCTTGTTGGTACGGCCAACAAACACTTTTCCTCCTCTCATTGCAGCAATACGGACCATGAACTTATCACAGGCGATAAGCGCTCTCTTCAAGTCCTTCATTATTTATTGCATGACTCATGGCATGAATGAGGAGGGCCAGTCCCCCTGATATGGACATCATGACATTCAAATATCTTCCCTATTATTTGCTAAGTTGTATCCTTCTGGCATGTGATCCGTCAGAAATTATTAGTGTCGATCATCTATCGAAACGACCACTTTGAAAAACAAAGCAAAGGGGGAAAGTAACGCTTCGTGACGCTCTGCTGTTGCACGTCACTCGTTCCAGTTGCATTAAGAACACTTAACATAACCCAAATGAATTCATTCTAGCCACTTTCAGCCCACTTTTAAGACACAGCATATTTTCACTTCGAGACTATTTCATCCTATTTTGCTAATTCCGAGTTAATTCGTTCCGGCAGGTTAAAGGGTTAAGTTAAAACTACCATTTATTTATCATACCAAATGTAACCGAAATGTACGGTACATTTTCACTAAATAAAACTATCTTTTGCATTTAAGGCCCGTTTTAGGTGCGCCACCCTGTACAAAACTTTGTTGAATTCACACGCAATTTAAACAAATAAATTCCGCCCTGATTGTTATGCATGGTTATCGTCTGAGACACGGTAGAAGGTTTCCAAACGTGATGTCAGTCTTTTTTAAATTAAATAACAAACACACGTTTCTCTTTTAATAAACGTGTTATTTCTGTGTCTTTTTATTTTGCTCCATAATAACGTGAAAGGGCTTAAAGCTGAGATCAAACAAAAGACATTTCTCCTTAGACACGGTGAGATGCTGCAAAGGAACCTTCATTTATTTATTTATTAACTCGTTTTCCCTTTCTTAAGACGTTTGTGCAAGTTTCACGAAAGTATTTTGCGCAATACAGCTATGGTAACATATGAAAAAAATATTTTAGGCTCCAAATTTCATCAGAAAATTTAAGCCGGAATAAATGCCATCAGATTCTCGAATGCGATGAGCATGCTTCTTGAAAAGGATTGACTCTAGTCATTATAAGTACAGTAAATGTATTTCCCTATATTTTAAAGCAATTAGTAGTTTTCTTAAACATAGATTACTTGAAGTACATGGTAGTTTATTTGGTCACATCTCTTTGATGCCTCACGCCAAAAGGTTTATTTCTGCAATAGCAGATATATGGAACTAATAAAAACAACGCCCATAAAAATCCAGAAATTATGGTTGGTATCATGCTTACCTTTGAAGATTGGTAATACGTATATATACATATATAATTTTTCTACTCTGACGATTAAAGATTAAAAGCAGAGCTCATGTACGTAAATCTGATGAAGGGAAAAATGAAAATATTTTTCTTTTGTTCTTTGTTTAAATTTCAAGAATTACTCAGTGATAAGCATGTATGTAACTTTCTTTGTCTTTTGGTCAAAGTGTCCTCTGTTGATTTTTTGATCTTTTCACAATGCGTTTATACAACGACCGTTCCATAAAAACTGAGAGTAAAATCACACAAAATGAAGAAATATAGGTTGAGCAAAAAATATGTTGTTCTTTCTCAAAGTATCTTCCATCGGATAATATGCAATTTCCCATCGTTAGTCCACTTTTCAGAGCATGCGGCAAAAACATTTTGTGGAAGCTGCTTTAGCGACCTCTGCACAGCTTGAATAACGTCATCATCTGTGTTGAATGTTGCGCCACGGAACTTCTCCTTCATTGTTGGAAACAACCAGAAATCGCACGTGGCGAGGTCAGGACTGTAAGTAGGCTGTGGTATGATTTCAATACTGCATTTCGTAAGAAACTGTTGAACACAAGCAGCCACATGTGGGCGGGCGTTATCATGGCGTAGGGTCCACTTTCCACTAGTTCCGGTCGCTACATCGATATGTGTCGTCGCAGACGCTTCAAGACGGAAATGTAGTACTCAACATTGACAGTAATTTGTGGAGGAATGGCATGCTGGTAGAGTACACCTTTATGATCAAAAAAATTATCATCATCATCTTCCCAGCTGATTTAGTTTGGAGGACATTTTCTGAGGAGGCGAGCCTGTGTATTTCCAGACTCTCGTTGGGCGCTTCGTGAGGGAGTCGAAATAGTGGGCCCATGTTTCGTCGGTAGTTATTACTGTGTTTAGAATGTCTGGATCCTTTTCAATCGTTTGTTTCTACTCATGACACACCTGAACTCTGGCTAAAAATTGTTCTCGCGTCAGGTGATGAGGTCCCCTTCTCAAACACACACGATGCAGCAGTAATTTGCCGCGTACAATGCGGAATGCCGACGTCTTTGAAATATTAGTTGACGCCGCTATGTCTTCACAGGTCATTCGTCGATCTTATTACATGATTTCCCAAACAGTTTTAACTATACGCTCCGTAACAACACTTTCAGATCGACCGGGCCTAGAAGCGAGTTCTGCCGACAAACGCCTTTTTTGGAAATCGAAACTACATCTAGAAATCGTTGAGTCACCCAAATATTTATCTTTTTAAGCTTTTTTCATTAAATCAACTGTTTCTGGAGCCGTTTTACCCACACCATAGCAAAAGTTTATCTCACAACGCATTTCACTTTTTAACTCTGAATCATTCACCTACATAGCTGTATGGCGAAATGCAGACGTACCTTAAACAACTGCGCTATAACAAAACCAGAATCATCTGCAACGGCTAATAACTATTGCCATAGATACTTCTTGAATTCAGTTAGTGGTATGAGTGGTTGTTTTTCCCAGTTCGCACTGTTGCCAACTAATAAAAAAAATACTCTTAGTGTTTATGGAACGGCCTTTGTATGTTAAGGGCAGTGGTTCTCAAAGTGTGCTCCGCGGTGGCTTCGTAAGTGCTCCTTGTGAATAATATCTCGTGACACCGTCATGTTCGACAACCAAAATATTGTGCAAAAATCCATGTACTTCCTCAATTTCCTTATAATATGAATGTACATAATTGGAGCTGAAGAGAGCGCTTTGCTCATTGATCACCGTTTCGGCTTGGAAGAATGGCTGAATGATGATCTGTGATTGTTTAGACCTGCATATTTAACTGAGATTTTCACAAAAATTAATAAACTTAACTTTGGACACCAAAGAAAGAATGCTACGGTTTTCACTGCCTCTGACAAATTTCGGGCGTTCAAAAGAAATGTACAGTTTTGGATTGCATATTTCCGAAACAGAGAGGTTCATAGCTGCACAACACTTGAAGACCTCCTGGAAGAGTTCGACAAGATGTGACGTGATTTTGGGAGAATTCACTCAGCGCTACAAGAAATAAGTAATGTCCTCTTACAGTACTTCCTAAATGCAATGCACTAGAATTTGGAAACTTATACGTGGGTAAAAGATCCGTTTGCAATTAAAGATAAACCTCGCAGCATGATTGCAAATGAATATGAAAATTTTAACCATCTGACGCTTCTGAAATGGCAGCGTTTGATAAGCTACCATTAGGCGAATTTTGGTGCAGCGTCAAGAAACACATACCCATATTTATCACAGAAAGCGGTTAAAGTATTCATAACCTTTGTCAGTACGTATCTGTTCGAGACTGGCTTTTCAACCTTGTGTTTCCACAAAATCCAAGTATAGCAACAGAGTGGATACAGAGCCGGACATGCGACTACGATTCTCTTCCATAGAGCCGGACGAGAAAAACCTTTGTAAGGAGAAGAAACAACTGCACTCGTCTCATTCAGGTCAGTATGTGAATCATTATTTCTTACGAATACTTGCCAAGCATTGAAATAGCAATGCACAGATACCGGGTGCGCCATATGAAAGAGGCCCCGTGGCCAGACGTTCTTAGGTGGGTTAACGTTGTTTTGTGGGTTTCCAGTTAAAACTGCTTTGTTCCACTTCTAGCCGGTTTCTGCGTGTACAGCTGCGAAGGAATTCACCGGAGTGGTTAGTCACAGCCAGAGCAGTGTCGGCACGCGGTCATAAGTGGAAGTGAAGAGAGAACAAAGGCAATGGAAATGGTTTTAAGTACGAAATAGCGGCTTTATATTGTGGAACAGTACTTCAGAAATAGCTCACACAAGGTCTTAAATGAGTTCTTTACGGAAAAATTTCCACATTGTGCAGCACGGGCGAAATCTGTGGTATAGGATTTAGTGCGGAAATTTCGTGAAACCGGCACGTTGTGCAACAGGAAAAGAAGCAAACCCAAGACAATTTGTACTGAAGACAATATCCAGGATGTGTGCACAATGATGTTACAAAGCCCTCGGAAGTCGATTCGCCGATTATCGTCTGCAACGGGAATATTTGCCACGTCATGCCGACGCATACTTATGGTGGATTTGCATTTTCGGCCGTACAAAGTTATGGCGCTCCAAGAACTTTAAAATCCTCATGATTATGCAAAACGATTGCAATATTGTAAGAGGTTTCAGGAGACGATTGTCAGTGGTGAAATGGACGTAACACTTTATTACATGACAGATGAAGCATGGTTTCATCTGTCCGGTTACGTCAATGTGCAAAACAGCAGAATTTAGACCGACACGAAGCCAAGACGAGCAATGGAGACTCCTCTGTACGACCAAAAGATAGGCGTTTGGTGTGCTATGTCTGCGGAGAGGATAGTCGGCCCATTCTTTTTCACTGACACCATCAACTCGGAGCGCTGTGTTCAGCAACTGTTCACCCCATTTTTTGCCGCACTTACAGAAAAAAGATCGAACATATGCTTTCTTTCAGCAGGATGGTGCAACGGCGCATACTATGCGGAACAGTCTACGTGCTATGCATAAAGATTTTAGAGAGGACAGAACGTATCGAAGGGACTATGGCCACCCAGATCACCCGATCTCTCCACCTGTTACTTTTATCTGTGGGCAGCATTGAAAGGAAAAATGGACGCAACTAATCCGTACATCCTTGATGAATTAAAAGTGAACATTACGGATGCCATAGTCCAGATTACTGCCGATGAATTGTGACGCGTTACGAACAACGTGTTCCGTCGTGTGCACCTGTGTCTTGATATCGGAGGACAGCACTTTCAGAATTGTTGTAAACGCAGGTAAATTACTCCTGTTTTCTCTCATTTTAACTATTCTTTACCATGTACAGTAACATTGCCTGACTGTTGTCGTTCATTATATTCAGTACTCTTTTATATGGCACACCCTTAGGGATGAGATAGTAATATCAATATGGATGAGATTGCAATAGTGATGCATGACAAATATTTTATTACTTCCTAATTTCTATTGTCTTTCTTTTTGAAAGGATACCAGAATATCAGTAACACTAAAAGTGTTTGCTGTTAGCTAAATAAAACCAGTACTTCTCATAAATGAAACCAATTCTTCCCAGATTTCTTAGAAATGAAATATTTAAGTCCTCATTGCCTGTATAAAAGACAATTTTGCTAGTGAATATAAACACAGGCATATCAAAACAAATTGGGGGTTCCGCTGTGTCAGAAGTTTAAGAAACTCTGGTTTTTGGGGATTTTAGGTCATCTATTAATGCTTATCATCCCAACAGCGGTTATATCTGTTTCTGCAGCCCCTTGTTTTTTCCGTTCCTCCGATTCCCAACTTCCTACTGATGTATTTGTTCTTTTCTTTGTGAAGTCTTTCGTAACCTACAAGTGGTGTTAATGAACTCATTTCTACTACAACTATTACATGTATTTTTGTTTCTCTCTCCCAAGGTCCTTTCAATTCCGTATGTGATTATGCTATTCACAAAGATATGAGGGCTAAGTAATTTCCGTTGGCCTTTGTCGGAGGATTAGGGATACAGTTGAGGAGCATATGTTATTCCATGGGATTTTGAATAAAGAAAATTTGTTAGTACCGTGGGTGCATTGCAACTGAAGCATATAATCATGTATTACCAGGTGTTTTGTCTTAATTTGTGGCAGAGGACATGTGTGACGTCATTAAACAAAGATGGCCACCGCTACAGTTTATGAATCAGAATTTGTTCTGTAACTCATATCACAGTGGTCCTATCAAATATTTTCTAACGATCTTTTTTTTTCACCATAACAACTGAACAAAGTAGGACCTTAAAAGAATTTGATATATCTTTATGTTTAAAAGTTATATCATTATTATTGTTGGAACTTGGACTTAGCAGCAAACCCAACAAGGAAGAGGTAATTTATTTATTTAATGTACGCTACGTACGAACTGCAACCCAGCATGCTAGCGATTATTTGTTTGGAGACCGTGATGTCTCAGAACCGAAACCGCAGAGCGCTGAGATTGTTTTTTAATAGGATGTCATCAGAAGCAGACGAAGTTTAAAGAAGAAAAATGGTATGTGCATGTAACGTACCAGGAGGTGTGACGTACCTGCCAGAAGGACGCACACGACATAAAGGCAGATAGGAATCAGAATAAATGT
The DNA here is from genome assembly GCA_039090855.1 of Macrothele yani. NCBI lineage: Eukaryota > Metazoa > Arthropoda > Arachnida > Araneae > Macrothelidae > Macrothele > Macrothele yani. The sequence goes on from CM077011.1 coordinate 101,601,828, forward strand.
CTGCGTAGCTCAGTTGGTAGAGCGACTTGTTCCGGAATAAGCGGCCTCGGGTTCGAATCCCGGCGTAGACCAAAAATGACGGAGAAATTTACTTCGTTATAATGGCGCCCGAACTACCCGGATGACCCGGCCGTTCAAAATCTCGCATTGGTGTGATGTTATTTCCACACCGCGAGACAGGAAAAATCGGAGAATTCCTTCTCCAGCGCTTCGAAAAATAAATGTGTGTGACGTTGCATTCCACACACCAGATTGACGGGGAGTTCTCAAGTGCACGTTCTTCAGTGGTTGTCTGCCTGCAACGATTCATGGTCACGGCTGATCCGTGGGCCATGCCCCCGGCCCTCTTTCGGGGGGGAGATGTGACGTACCTGCCAGCAGGACGCACATGACATAAAGGCAGATAGGAATCAGAATACATGTCCGCGTAGCTCAAATGGTAGAGCAACTTATTCCGGAATGAGTGGACCCGGGTTCGAATCCTGGCGCGGATAAAAATGACGGAGAAATTTACTTCGTTATAATGGCGCCCGAACTATCCGGATGACCCGACCGTTGAAAATCTCGCATTGGTGTGATGTTATTTCCACACCGCGAGATAGGAAAAATAAGAGAATCCTTTCTCCAGCACTTCGACAAAAAAAAAAAAAAAATAAGGGGAAGATGATGTGACGTACCTGCCAGAAGGACGCACACGACATAAAGGCAGATAGGAATCAGAATAAATGTCTGCGTAGCTCAGTTGGTAGAGCGACTTGTTCCGGAATAAGCGGCCTCGGGTTCGAATCCCGGCGTAGACCAAAAATGACGGAGAAATTTACTTCGTTATATGCATGTATTTTGTTAAGAAAATTTGAAAATTCTTTAAAAGCAGTTCAAATGTGAAATTTGATTCAATCTTCCAGTAAAATCATTTTTTTTAAATATCGATACGTCCAGATATCAGAACAGAAGCCATTTAAAAGTAGAACTTCCACCATCGGCAAAAATAAAAAAAAAGAAAAAAAAAAAAGAAATGGATAACAGACCTTTCCTTGTGTTACTTTTGTCTACAAAGAAAGAAATCTTTCCTGGTTAATCCAAAACATTATGAAAATATTTCAGACTGTATCAAGAAAGCCCCACGAGTGAAACAATAACGTATACTTAAACAAAAGTCTTCGATTAGGTACCTTAACACCTGAAGAACTGAAAAACAAACAAGTCAGGTGACACCGAATTTTCGGGTGTAATGAGCACGTCTTTTGAATCTATTTTGATGCGAATTAAATTTACCAAAGCTATAGAAAATCTATGAAATCGGTATGGAAAACAATACTATCTGACCGAAGAAAAAAGAAATTAAATCGGGTTTTTAATACAGCAGATATTTCTGTAATTGGAAACGTCAACTTACGCCCTCTGGTGGTAGACTTGTGCGTTAAGAAAAATTTGAATTTATTTGAGAAACATTTCTCAGCGGAAACGCCCTCCAACAAAGAAAGAAATATGTTTTTCAAATCGGACTCTTAGAAGCAGAGATATCGACAAATATATGATATGCATCTACCCCCCCCCCCCCCTCCACCACCCCTACCCCACGGAAAAATCATGCATTATTTAAAAAAGAAAGTATTTCAGAAAGTTTTTCGATGTGAGTGGTATCGGTCCACGAAAGAATTTCTTCAATCGAGCTTTTAAAAGCACAAATATATGATATGCATCTACCCCCCCCCTCCACCACCCCTCCCACACGGAAAAATCATGCATTATTTAAAAAAGAAAGTATTTCAGAAAGTTTTTCGATGTGAGTGGTATCGGTCCACGAAAGAATTTCTTCAATCGAGCTTTTAAAAGCACATATTTTGCTGCAAATACCTACGAAGCAGAAATTTAACCATTACGCCAAATGCTGGCCAAACTATATTTTATAAAAAATGAGAAATTGCAATAACAAATTTCCCACCAGGAGTTATATCCGGTGCTGGAAGAATTTTTCAAATCGAAGTTTCAGAAGTAGAGATATTGGGGAAAGCGCAATTTACCTTTACTCCCTCTAGAGGAAAGTCAATGAAATATTTGAAAATTTTGAAATTATATTCGAAACATGTCGCACCGAAAACTCTGCCCAACAAAAAAGATATGTTTCAAATCGGTTCATTAGAAGCAGAGTTATTGACAAAAACAATATATATATCTACGCCCCCTGGCGGAGAAACCATACATTATTTAAAGAAGAAAATATTCCGGAAAGATTTGCCTACGTGAGTAGTATAAGCCTACAAAATATTTTTTTTCAATTCAGATTTTAGAAGAAAAGATTTTGCTGCAAATGCATTAGAAGCAGAAATCAACACTTACGCCCCCTGGTGGCCAAACCATTTTATACCAAAAATTAGAAACTATATGCAAAATATTTCACATCAGGACCTGTATCCACTGAAGGAAACATTTTTCAAATCCGAGTTTTAGAAGCTTAGATATCTGAGGAAAATCAATTTACTTTTACGGCCCCTAGTGGAGAAAATGTGCGTGACTTGTTAAAGTGACTATGCCTAAAATAATCTTTGACTTGAATGGAATCAAAAAACAATTTTTTTCAATTGGATGTTTAGAAGCAAATACATGGATTAGAATGTGTTTTGAATTCGTTATAATTTGCATTTACGCGTTCTAGCTTCGACATTTACATCGTACAAAAAAAAAACGAAATAAAGGATCATCATTCGCACATTATAAACTTCCTAATGCGAAAAGCATTGTTCAAATCGGACTATTAGTTGCAGAGATATCGTGTCTGCAGACGGACGGACGGACAAACCGATAACATAAGCTGGACCTTTTTTTATACAAAAGAGGTGCTAAAAAGCATCATGGCATCATGGCAGAACGCCACAAGCAATGTTCTCAAAAGGTAATCATGGATCGAAGCCTAATGTTGTATGAAGAGCAGATGTGAGTCATAGCCATCGATCTCCAACCATGAAGAAAAGGAAGAAGTAGAACAAAGCTACATACAAGATCAAAAATACTTATGCATGAGAGAAATAAGTGCTTCATTTGCAATAAACAAGTAAACAAAAATCAATTATATTTGATGGCAACTGATTCAGCAGGCATCCGTTTGAAGAGGGCCGTAGAACTGTCTAACAATGGCATATTGTAGATTCATTTTAGCTACTGTACAGATCCTACAGTCCCTCACACAAGAGAAACTGCATATCACAATCTATTTTGGAACACACGTGTAGTGAATGTCTTACGACGCAAGCCTACACCAAGCGGAAAGAGCAACCAAATTCACTGTCTTACGAAGAAACAAATGCTGAATTTGAATCTTCCATCAGTGATCTTCCCTTTGAATGCAACGTTAAAACAATAAGGGAAATTAAAAAGATTTAAAGGAAAATTTTAGCTAACAATGGTATAGAAGAAGACAAGAAAACAAATCAAGACTTTTATAGAAGAAGAACTTGAATCTATTGGTATTATTTTTAGTTATCCCAAAAGGGTAAATGAGCCACAACAAGAGTCACTGAAACTAACAAAAGATGTTGCCCTATCTCATGCAGAAGAAGAATTTGAGGATATTGAGAAAATGTGAGAACCCTTGTTGAAGTTGTAACGATTTTTACGCAGAGGAATGCTAACTTGTGAAATATAGAAATTTACTGGAAGTTTTGAAGACGTGAATTTGGCAGATGTTGTTCCAAAGCAAGATGTTCTTTTTAACAAGGCTTGCTGTCAAGGACAGATGGATATGAAAAGCAATTCAGAAAAGCGCGATACAATTGTAATGAATAGGGCTCATAAATTGCAACAATGTTTGTGTATGAAATACTATCACCAAGATAAGCTTCATACGCAGGCACTTCTTCCCAACACGGCATACCCGTAAAATGCTCTTGCAAGTAGCAGTTGGGCTCACAATGCAGACAGCAAATTCGTCATTCAATTTCTGCACAGCATGTGAGCTGCTATAGGTTACGCCCAAGTTCTTCGGTTTGAAACACAGATAGCCACACAGGTGTAAAACTCATTGATGAGTGTAGATGTTCTTATGTTCCCTTAGAGTTGGTTGCAGGCAGATTTGTCTATTGTGCTGCTGAAAATATTGACTTTCTCAAGGATACTCCGTATGGTAAAGGAACGTTGAATAGTATAATTATGGGGATCTATCAGGAGAAGGAGGAGTGAGTTGTCCTAAGCCCAATTGAAATATCAGGACCATCATCACTTCGATCACTGCACAAGATTCCACAGTCCCTGCCTGAGGTAATGTATTGCAACATTCCCAAAGAGTACAGAGAAAAGAACAGTGTTCGTTACAGACTTTACCTAGTGCGCAAAAACTGTCTATTGGTACCTAAAAGATGTGCACAATTTTTCAGGCAAAGCAACTGATAACTTATGGTTCCAATTTAATGCAACAATACTCTATGTTTAGGTAAAATCGCAATACGCTGACACCTAGTGTCCACCTTGTGATTTGTTTCCTAGTTGTGTTAGTGTGTACACTACTGCACTGAAAGCACAACATATTGTGCAAATGTGCAGTACTGCACATGCACACGGTGCAGCTCTTCACATTTTTCATGTTTCAGAAAAATTCCAGATCTCATCATGAGGAGGTGGCTGCACAGCGAGTTCCACCTGTGCCCAACCCAACCACCCATCCATTAGGGTAAATCAATTTTTAGTTCCTTTTTAATCTTCAATTTCCTGTTCTTCTTTATTAATTTTTACTCTGAAATCTGATTTACTTTCGAAGCCTGGCATTATTTGCAGTGCCTCCAACCGTACTCTAACAAATCCATCCCTTTGTTCTTCTCCGCAAACAGCAGCAGATGCTCTTGTTGTCAACTTACGCATCGCTCCACTCCCTAATTGTGACAAGCAAGGTTTTGCGTGCCCAATAGCTCAACAATGTCTTTACAGTCACTGTTGCTTAGGTTCATTATTTCATCATCAGCTAAATGAGCAGTCAAAGGCGGTTCGCTTAAGAAGCATGATTGTCAGTCAATGAGGTTAAAATAATCCTCCCCCTGAACAGTTGAACTGTGGAATTTTATTTTGAATACACGGATCGCATCGCAGTTTTGTGCCCTTGCTCGAAGTATCTGCGGAAGCCAAGTTCTCTGATATATTTCCTCTTGTCCGTAATCTCGGCCAGAAATATTGAATCTGGATGGCAGATTACGTGGTTCAGAACGTTCTTCAAATCCTGGGGAAATATCTGGATGTATGGATGGCCTTCCACAGATTCCGCGCTCCATCATGACAATGAGGATGTGATCTTATAAATGAAACACATGGGCGCATGAACCTCACAACAAATTCTGCCAGAATTTTGAGTGAATTCTCCAACAGGTATTTCTGAGACGTGTTAAGATCCCTAGCAATTTTTTTATCACGTTCAGGAAAACCCGCTTCAATTGCTTCAAATATCAAAACCGGTAGATTTCGCAGTCCTGCAGCTGTTTGCCTACAGATGGTAAAAACACTGTGAGTGTCTTTCCCCGCCTCCGCACTGGGCTGTCATGGAAGTAAGAAAAGACAGCAAAACAGATAAACACAATTGGAAAACATGACTTTTTTCTTTCTTTGCCATTGCGATAAAAAGAATGATTCCACTCGACTTGGCCAGGCCTTACGTGTCTGGGAAGTAGCCCGACTTGACCCATTGCTTTTCTCTTTGGGCTAAAAAATCCCGACCGGTCCGCTGGTCGGTCAGAGCTCGGGCTTGAAGAAACCGACACGGCCCATATAGACCTCTACGGGGGCGCCTTGTTCGTAGTGACATAAAGTTACCTCGAGGAATCCCGAAGTTTTTCCCCAGAACAGTCGCGTGTCCAGAGGGTGAGTGGTGAGGGGCTGTAACCCCTTCCCCCTCTGAAATCAGTTACCTATCTCCTTTTTTCAAATGTCAAAAAAAAAAAAGCGAAAAAAAAACACGAAAAATTGCCTTAAAGATTTTCTATCATTGTCCAGATGTGTCGAGCTCCATTGGTGCAAGAAGCTTCATCTTAGTGGTGAACCATGTTGGGAAATAAACCTTCATTATAGAAGTAGAAATGGAAACAAGTTTCGCTGAAGGATCTTTGGTGGCGATGTAGAGACGAAGTATTCTCGCTGCTGTTGTTATACAACGAGAATGTGCTACTGGTTTTTCAAAGGCAAGGTCTTCAGAGCAATTGCCCGAAAAAACTGCTTGATGTATGTAATTTAAATCATTTTGATCAGTGCTAAGATTATCTTGGTTAATAGTAGGAATGTTATCAACTACTATGGAATTAAAAGAAAGTCACACTTAATTCTTCATAATTCATGATAGCTGTACCTACACTGGCGTGCAAAAATTAAGGACGAGACGGTTTTTCGAATGTAACATCATGCAGAAGCGCTCCACATCGACTCAAATCATACCATAAGATCCCCAAGATGTAAGAGTATGGGACAAGTGAGCAAAACCGTCCAAACAATGAATCCAAAGGATACAAAGACACTTTTTTGAAAAGGTAGCTACGAGCACAACTGGACAGAAGACAGAAGCGTCCATGTGACAGGCGGCTGCCAAGAAAAATCCAGTCTTTAGTAGGATTTATGATCACCCCTGACTGCGTTGCAGGATTTACAACGTCTGTCCATGCTGAGGACGAGGTTGTCAAGGAGCTGGTGAGGCAGCCCGGCCCATTCCTCTTGTAGCGCCAATCGCTGCTGGCGGCTGGTGACGTGCTGCAAAGCGTCTCCCGAGAAGGTCCCACACGTGTTCGATTGGATTTAGGTCCGGGGACCTTGCGGGCCAATCCGTGCGTTGAATATCTTTACTCTCCAACAGCTCTGCGACAGCCACTGTACGGTGAGGTGTAGTGTTGTCGTCCATGAAGAGGAACTCAGCCCACACACCACCTCTAAACAGACGCACGTGAGACAGGAGAACCTCTGTACAATAACGGACACAAGTGTCTGAACCTCCTTGGAAGATGTGGAGGTCAGTACGGCTACCAAGCATGATACCGCCCCAAACGAAGACTCCGCCACCTCCAAACCGCTCCCTTTCGATGACGAAGGAGGCGTGATTACGTGTTCCTTGCTCTCTCCAGATGTGTATACGTCCAGGATCGCTCGTAAGACTAAGTCGACTCTTATCCGTAAAGAGAACTCGATCCGATTGTTGATGTGTCCAGTTCTTTAGTTCCTGGCTCCACAGAAACCGCTGTCTGCGATGAGCAGGCGTTAATGGCACACACCGTACTGGTTGTCGTGCAAATAGACCACCTTTGTGCAGCCTCCTGGCTACGGTAAAACGAGATAACATACGTCCAGTTGTCTGATGCATGTGCCTTGCGATTTCTCCCGCTGTCTGCCGTCTGTCTCTTCTTGCCTGTAGGAAATTATACCGGTCGCCCGCTACCATGGTTTCTCGTCGACGACCACTGCTAAACTCTCGGACAGCTATTCCTGTCGTTTGAAATGCTCTCCAAGCTCGTGAAACGATGCTGTGAGCGATTCCGAACTCCTTGGCCACACTAGTCACACTTCGACCTTCTTCCAACTTCCCAATGACGCGACCTCGGGTAACGTCCTCCAGATGTCGTCTACTGGATTGCTTGTTGGCCATGTCACACGGTGGCAGCAACTCGACGTCGTTCAAACCGATGTACACCGTGCAATAGCTTTCACCGAATTGCTGAGCGTACACCGCCAGTGTGATTTATAACATTCCGACACCCCCACCCCTCCCTGACGTCATGCTGCATATATGCGCATGCCCTACAGTACCGGACCCTAGTCTATCTCCTGAGTGGTCTCTTGGTGCGTTCTGTCTTTTCGTTCCGCTGTTATGCTAATTTCTCCTCTTCGTCCTTAACTTTTGCACACCAGTGTACAAGTTCAGAATAGGATTTTGGGCCACGAGTACCACCATCGAGCTTCTCTATTAAATGTCTAAGTGGTGGTTCATTTGTATGTAATACACAGATCAGCCACTGGAGCGGTCTTTAAAGATCTAACTCAATTAATCTAATCACTCCGCCTTTTGAACCAACGTTGAAATTGGCATGTCGCATCCAATTGTAAATAAACGGTTCATGTTAATTTGACCCTTCTCAAAGAAACTCATTATGCCTGTTTTGGCTGTTACTGTTTCCCCTGTAATAACAGGGATATGGCCTATATATTTAGAATTACTGTAGGTTCGTCCACAAGGGTAATGTGTTCTTGTATAGCAACCCTTGGATGTAGCTTAGTAGTACCTATCTGAACTTGTGTCTGTGTTTTGTCTTTTCTGACATCAAAAAACAGTACTGTTATTTCATTTGACTTAGTCGCTTGTAATTCTTTCCTTAAAGTTTTACGTTCTCTTAGAATTTTATTTCTATTGACCACGGAAAAGTTATCAGTTGCAGTCCTCTTCCGTGGTCAATAGAAGTAAAATCACTTGAAGAATTGCAGATGTAATGGCAGCAGTACTCCTGTCAGATAGTCTTTATCTGCCTCATTTCCTTGCACACACAGACAAACGTGAATGCATCTGGATGTTTTCTCGTGAAGAGGATGCTTTACTTGCAGCCACTGCAGTGAAATTTGCATCAGTGGACACATCGTCCAAATTTTCACAGCTGTCGTCACTATCTGTTAATTCTTGACCGTCCTGCGATTTCACAGCCATTCTGCTTGCAGCTTGTGACTCTAGCTCCCTACATTTTCACTTCATACCACAAAGCAGGGGGAAATCCTTTAAATGCTGCAAGCAACGTATATATTGGTGGAATTTTAAGCTTCTTGGGGCACCTGAAGATGAATGCCGAAAATTCTGAATTTTTTTATATAACAAATATGAATCATTATGTGCGTCTTTCGACCCCAGGCTGGTTAATATTTTTTTAAAATAATGCAAATTAAAACTTTTCATAAATGATATAAAATCGACATTTTTTGCAAATTTCACTCCCTGTGGGGCACCTGAAGATGAAGTGCTAGAGGCTTCAAATCTTGGCGTGATACACATGTTGGGTTCCTTCAAATTTCTCAACCCCAGCCGAAATGAATTTCTAAATGAAAAAAATAAGAATTCACTCCACCCTAATGCGCAATATTATTCGAAGTCATTCAATAACGGTTGTTCAGACTGTGAACTGAGGTTTTTTTGTTTAATTGTCAGTTGTCTCAAGATCAATTTTAAAAATGAAAAAAGGTAGCACCTAAACAAACTTAATGGAGTTTATGTTTAGAAATAAACAATTAGAAAATGATGTTTCTTCTCGTAATGTGGTCCCTTGTTCAACCTCCACAAAACAGAAGCCTACTTCCGACTTGAATTCTGTCGAGCCATTTTTATCTAATACGGAATAAAATGTAATAGGAGAAATATCAACTGTGTGCAACGATGGAAAAGCTTGGATATCACAGACGGCTTCTGACATTTACTGTGTGGATGATGTTAGTGCTTGTATTGGTCTAAAATTAAGTAATCATGAAAAAGTTGGGAAATTTATTAATAACTCGGTGGCTGCTTCCGAAAAATTTTATTTTTCCTGCAGAAACAGGCCAAAAGTTCAGGCACAGATTTCAAAGAAAGTGGTTGCAAAACTTCGAATCGCTTGTAAATTCGAAAGTTAGAATGGAAGTTTTTGTAAATGTTGTGCCGTATTCTATTACTACGATTCCGCAGATAAAGGATCTCGTCAAAAAGTAGGACGTCTTGTAACTGAACCGTGTACAAACTTAAAAGATTCGGTAGAGATTTTTTGCGAGCACGAAAAAAAAAAAACAGTACCACGAGAATGCGGTTTTGAATGCTGAAAACATAACTGCTTTCTTACTACCTGTCAACATTTCGGAAATTGAAGCTTTTTCGAAAATTGAAACGTCAGTAAAAATCTATGAAGCTGATATCCCAGGATTCAGAGAGACAGTAGAGGAAGAACGTGAGTTGTGGCAGCTGAAATTGATGTTAGAAAAATGGAAACCAACCTCAGCTATTGAAGCATTCGCTGTGTGTAATAAAAAAAAATCTTTATCCAAATATTCGTATTCTTCTAAAAATTTCGTCTGTACTTCCAGACGAAATCCGCGGAGAGAAGTTTTTCCACATTGAAAAGACATAAAACATATCTACGAAGCATGACATCGGAGTCCAGACTCGTAGGTGTAGCTCTATTGTCTATTTACAGAGGTATAGATATTCTTGATGAAGATATTATTGACTCTTTCCCTAACAGTGGGAAGGCAAGAAGACTGAATTTGGTATTATAATTAGAAATCAAACTGCGATTTTTTGAAATACTATTCAAAAATTTAAGATATATTCAACGATGAACCATTTCATTATGACCACCCCCCCGCCTAGAGAAATGAGAGCAACTGGAGACCAAACGGTGGCGCAGGTAATCATAAATGATCATATGTAGAGGATTTAAGGAAGGGAGTGTCTGACCTCAGGTCTTAAACAACCCTTAGAAATAGGAAGCTAGGAGATTTGGGCTAGAGTGCCCGATAGGAAAATTAACATGGAAGTGAACTAGAAAGGGGGAGGAAGACGCCTTTATTTATTACCAGGGGGGGTCAGTACCCTGGGTCCGACGGCTTAACGTGCCCATCCGACGCACTGCGGATATTTAGTGGATCGAGCGTTCGTACTTGCTGGGATCGAACCTGAGGTCCTTTCCGCGGCAGTCACGAACGTTTCCCACGAGGTAACCCGCAGCCCGGTGGCGCAGGTGAATTTCACAGAGCAGTATATATACAAACCGAAGACTGGATTTCAGTTAGTAGAGCGTTCGCAGTCACAATGAGAAAAGCTACCGATTTATCGAAGTTTCATGAAGGACAAATTGTGATGGTAGAGCACCTCGGGACTTAGATCTCGGAAACAGCGCGGCTTGTCCACGTACCACTGTAATGAGTACGTATCAGAAGTGGTGCACAGATGGCCAAAGGACGAACCGTCGTCCAGACGCGTGTCGTCAGCAGCTCATTGATGCCAGGGAGAGTGGAGACTGTCGCGCATTGTACACAGCGAACGCAGGTCCACAGTGCGACAAATAACCCTCAGTTACAACACTGGTGATCAGAGCAATGTGTCACAGCACACAGTTCAGCACAGCTTTCTGCGCATGGACCGAGAAGGGTCCACATGCTCAATGCATGTCATCGCCAACAACGCATGAAATGGGCCCAAGATCATGGAGATTGGACAGTGGATGATTGGAAGAAAGTGGCCTGGTCCGACGAAACAAGATTCCTGGTTAATCATGTAGACGGCCGAGCACGGATACACCGATTTCCAACGGAGGCTGTGGCACCTAGAATCATTGTTATGTGGAAAGAGGCAGGAGGGGCTGTGTCATGCTGTGGGCGATGTTTTCTTGGGACACTTTAGGCCCCATTTTCCCCACAGCACAGTTCCTGACAGTTGTCAGGTATCTTTGCGAACCAAGTTCACCCATGCATAGCAACTGTGTTACCTGCTGGTGATGGCCATTACCAACAGGATAATGCGCCATGCCACACTGCCAGAATCGTCAAGGAATGGCTCGAGGAACATGCTGGTGACTTTCTGTTAATGCCCTAACCTCCAAATGCGTCTGACATGAACCCAGTCGAACATTTATGGTTCTACTTGGAAAAGCGGGTTCGCGCTAAATAACCACCATCCCGAAAGGATCTGCTGTTGATATTATGGTTCTAGATACCCCAGGATTCCTATCGGCACCTCATCGAGTCGATGCCTCACCGAGTGGTTGCTGTTTTGCGGGCTAAATATGTTCTACAGCTTATTAGGTAGGTGGTCATAATGTAATCGCTCATCGGTGTATATGTTTCTATGAATACAGTCTTCTTTGTTTATAGTGTAAAGAAATATAATTAAATTTTGCTATGTTCTACCTAGTCTAGGTATACATATTAATTTGTGTAATGCAATTTTATAAATGTAAAACAATTGTATCAGAAATTATTGAAATCGGAGTGGATTTCCATATTTTTAATTAGATACTTTGTTCAAGGAAACGGCGATGTAAACTTTGCAGTTTTTTGGTAAGTAATTTTGTTCATGTAATTCGAGTATTATTAGTTATTACTAATTAATTATTATTATATTCATTGTGATTATAATTTTTTTAATATGAAGATTCAGTAAAATCATCAAAATTTACCGACTGAAGAAATAGTATTGGTGGAGTGACTCACCCCTATAACCCCACGTAAACTGTTATTTTTGAAAAATGATAAGGAACTATATTTTTAATGATATATGATAAGGAAGTATCATTATTTAAGTATCTTTAAATAATGATACTTACTTATCTTACTTATCACATAAAATTATATGCATAATTTTACATGTTTAATGTTTTTTTATATTTAAAACATTTAAATGTTTAAATGTTTTGTTAAATGAAAAATATACATTTAATATTATAAATTTTTATGTGTCAGGAATTATATAAATATCCGTTTATAGAATTCATGACAAATCAGGGGACTTTGAAGGAGTATGAGCAAAATGTGTAAGATTTCACATCCATCTCTTTTTTTCTTTATTTCAAGAAATACAGTGGTAGATTTGGATGTATGACTGGTATATTGGATGTATGACTGGTATATTGGATGTATGACTGGTATATTGGATGTATAACTGGTAGATTTGGATGTACGACTGGTAGCCTTATCCTGATGGAATTCTACTCTTTGAAAGCTTTGTGGATAAATTAATGGTATTTCATTTTTAAAAATAGGAGTTAAAACATTATTTTGGTAATATGTAGAACTGATTACAACATTACAGTGACACCCCGAGTTGTGTAAGTAATGCGTTCCGTAAACTGTTACGTAACTTGAATTTTACGTAAGTTGAATTCGTAAATTATGTTCATAAGGAACTGCAATATTTATTGTTATGTGTATGCATATGTATATTATTTTTAATAATTTTGTGAAAGAGACATCATGTAGAAGTATTTACTCTGATATACGTGAACTATAAAAGTATGAAAAATATATACGTACGTAAAAGAATATAAAATCAAACTGAAATACTGTACATGTGTATTCCTTTTTCAAATAGGTAAAAAAATGTCTTGTGACGGCTACGTTGGCTCTGTATTGGAGAGAGCCGGCGCTGGGGGTGGACGTTTGTGAAGAGGAATGCTGTTCTGTGGCAACTTCTACCCCTCTCGATATCAAGTTAAACGGAAATGTGCTTACTGCGATAAATACGCGCTAGTAACGTATGTCGCGTTGTTGCGTAACTCGGGGTGTTACTGTATTTTCAGGTTTTCTTAACTTTTATTTCCCATTGAACGAGAAACCAACAATAGCCATAACTGCTTTACTGAAACTTTCTTTGGATCCTTGAAACCAAAGTGTGTCTTTTCCTGCTCTTTTGCGATATTTAATCGACTTCTTTGTTACAGTCGTTAAGGTACACCCATGCTTCATGAATAGTCTCAATAAATTTCAAACTGTCTCGGCTAAGTGATTTTCATGAAGAAGTCTACACCGTGTTCTGCACTCAGCCACGTGCCTAAGCAAAAGACTTAGAATTATGTTTCTTGGAATTTTTAAGATTCATATTTTTGTTTATTACATTGTTTACAGTTGATGCAGATATTTTTAACGACTTGGGAATTATTCTTTATGTCGGTGGATTTTCTTTTAACACCAGAGAACCCCGGATGACCTAGTGGTCAACGTTCGTGACTGACATGGAGGAACCTCAGGTTCGATAATAAATAAGGGCGTCTTCCTACCTAGATTCCGTGTCACCTCCCTATCTGGCATTCAAGCCCAAACCTCCTAGCTTCCTATTTCTAAGGGTTGTTTAAGACCTGGAGTCAGACACGCCTTCCTAAAATCCTCCACATATGATCTGATCTTATCTTTTAATACCAAAGACCTTTCTTTTTAACAATTCGTAAAAGTACGTGCGTTCTTTGGATATTCGTTTGGTGTTTTTTTTCCTGGTAAAAGCAATGCTTAACGATTTTCCCTCTATTATTAATAATATCACTTATTTTGTATTTAGAAATTCTAATTCCATGATTCGCACAGCTTTTTTAACCCTTTGAGCTGCCTATGTCATGAACCAAATGCTGCCCAAAACTTTCGCTCTTTTTAAACAGAAGTGTTCACATAGCGGCCGGGTTTCATAAAAGCTACAGCTAAACAATATATCTCCCGCCCCCTCCCCTCTCATTTCATCAGCACCAAAAATAAACATGTCCCAGGTGATTATATCTCTTTTCTTCTATATTTCCTGTTCCCTGACATGATGGGAAAGAGCTAATCACCTGGCACGAATATCATGACAGAGGATAAACATATGCCACTCAAACATCTTTCCTCTCCTTTCTTAGATTCATATCCATTACTATAGCCCTTTATCAGTTATTTTGTCAAAAATGATTAGTGGCAATCGACTATGAATAGCACGATTACTCTGAATAACAAATAAGGGCGAAAGCAAGGCTTTGTTATTACTCTAGTCCTCAAGGTCATTCATTCGTGCAGCTTTGGGATCACTAAACATTCTCCACACGAATTCGCTCCAGTTGCGTTCGGCCCGCTTCTTAGACAGCGAATATATTCGTTCGGGTTTAATTTCAGCCCATTTTGATAACCCCGAGTTAATTCGTTCCAGCCGGTTAAATTTTACAGAATGCAAATATTTCTCTTTTGTATAGAGCAAAAAACATGATCTTCTATGCACAGCTTCTTCATGTGCGTCATTTTCCTAGAAGACAATATTTAACTGCCGCAGTCATTTCTTTCGTGTTCATTTAACATTGAAATTTGAAATTAGTGTATTTATGTACAGTAATTTTAAATTTCAATGTTTGAGTACCTTAATAATACCCAAATTCAATTTACAAAACATTATAATGCAATGTTTTGAAACATTTAAATCTTCAAAGACGAGAAATAATTGTTTTTGTTTTTATAAGTTCTAGAAGGCATTAATTTTAGAACTGTTTTCGCGTAATGCATATATATGTATATGCTAATTCGTATTCGCTCACACAATATATTTTGTTGGAGCGAATACCCATACATTACATTTAGATTATTATGCAAAATCTGTAATGCCCCGTACGAAGTGAATTTTTTTTTTGTCTCAGTTTTCTACAATTTTACAAATTTCTGATCAGTATACATCTCCTCAGTAAAAATAATTGTGGTGGTGTACGTTCATGATAAAAATTTATTTTTTATTAGAGCGAATTCCAAAATCATGAAACGGCGTTTTTCCATTCCCTCGGGCATCTAAGTTTTTAAATACTATCCCATCCCTAATTTAAGGCCACAGATCGCAGGGTTAAGATACGGCCAGAGTCATAAAACAAGTACACATCCATGATTCATCAGGAACTTAAACCCGGGAGCAGCTTCGACAATACGTCCGAAGCTTGAGCCTCAAGCTACTTGGCTACCTCAAGGTATAAAAATTTTCGGCATCGCGAATTGTGTTTCTAATTTTTTTTATGTCTTAAAAGGAATCCAACAAGAAATCACTGGAAGAAAATGATTTCAAATGAGGTACAGTTAAATGTTCAAAATAAAAAAAATTTGTGATCTACACTTTTCTAAGAAATTAAATAACAGTCATTTAAAAAATTATTAAGCAATGTTCTATTTAGTGGACATAAAAGTTCTCCATTATTTTTAATGAGTATATGAAGGAACTGTGAAAAAAGTGGATTATAGGAAAACCTTCAGAAGTTACCTACTTGAACAAGACCATTAATCGAAGGTCGTGTTCGCCACTCAAATTATCTATCTCAACCACAAATAGAGAACTATTTTTAAGCATCGGTTGCCTCTATTTGCGAGATAGCTGGATGCATTCTAATCTTAAGTATACGTTGTATCTGGCTGAGTACAACTGGCATCATGCATTTTCAATATGGCGGCATCATTCTCAATTTGGCGACATCATTCTGAATCTGGCGACATCAGAGTAGGAACCCATTCGTTGATTCCACGGAAACTGAAGAAAGTATAATTGCTAATGTAGAGCCTTAATGGAATAAATTTTAACTGCATTGTACTATGTTATCCACAAACCTGCTTCAGTGCAAAAGAGTATCTAGTCCCCTGTACAGAGGATGCCCAAATATTTGTAGAACGTCTTTGTTAAGAAATTACATAAAATAAAAGAAGTTCAAAGAAGTGAAACTGGAAACAGCGTGTTAGATGAACACCGAAGAAACATCTGTTGCAGTTGAATATGCTAACAAAGCGGCGTACGTAAACAAGCTGTGGACAGAAGGTTATGTTTTTGCTCTTTACGAAGAGAAATATTCGTATTCTGTTATTACAAACGCCGTGAAAATCATGAAATTAGCATTTGTAAATGCAAAATAAGCAATATTATTACTAATAGAGAGGAAAATCGTCAAGCATTGCTTTTAACAGGAAAACGAACTCCAAAAGAATGTCGAGAGAACATACGTACCTAAATGAAAATACACTGACTCAAAGAGCAATCCCTAGATCGTTAAAAATCGCTGTTTTATCTGCAAACAAGGTAATAAACAAATATCTTAACAGAAAAAACAACAACAACATACACTAAAGAGCAATTGAATTAGAGATGCCTGTCTAGTAACGTAAATCATGGTGTGGCTGCTTACACGTTTTTGTGCACCAGCGTTAAATTGCCGTGTGAGTTCTTGCACTGTGGCCCGTCTATCCGCTGTTATAATGCGAGCTAGCCGACGATGACCCCGCTCATCCACACGCTGTTGTCCACGGCAGTTGGCTCTTGCAGGTATGGTTTAACCGGATTCGATGCATTCACGTTGCACCCGTGACACAGTGGCTAGTGAAAATACCAGTGCCTGAACGACTTCCGAGATGGAGTGACCTATTCGCCGGGCCCCGACAATTTGCCCACGATCAAATGCGCTTAGATCCTTCGTCTTACCCATACTGCGTCCGACTCTTACTGATTTCCGTCGCATCACTCCTTATATTGTCGGATCGCTGCATACGTCATGTCGTTTCCGTTTACAGGGCCGCCCACAGCGCCACATTTGCATAACGCCAGCTGTCTGTAGTTCAATTGCTCTTCAGTGTAATGTTCACCACCTATTGCTTAAACACGTGGCTGAGCGCAGAGCACGGTGTAGACTTCTTCATGGAAATCACCTAGCCGGAGACAGATTGAAATTTATTGTACCTATTGATGAAGCATGGATCTCTCTAAGCGACTGTAACAGAACAAGGTCGATTCACCATAGCAGAAAAGCAGAAAAATCTTCAGATTTGGTTTTAAGAATTCAAAGAAAGTTTCAGTAAAAAATTCACGATTATTGCTGGTTTCTCGTACAATGTGAAACTAAAGTTAAGAAATTTGGAAAGAATGTTAAAATCAATTGTACATATTATCAAGTTAATGTTTTAACTCCTACCTTTCCTTCATCCATCAGAGCCTTCGGAGAGTAGAATTCCATCAGGATAAGGCTACCAGTCATACATCCAAATCTACCAGTCATACATCCAATATAGCAGTCATACATCCAATATAGCAGTCATACATCCAATATACCAGTCATAAATCCAAATCTACCAGTCTATGTCTTTTGTCCGTTAACGTTAACGGACAAATCCGGTCAGATAGAGATAATGGATGCGGCGGGCTACTATTAGAAACTCGGAGATCACATCTCCGCTTCTGGATCTATTATTCTACGAACGAACCCTCTATGTTTTTGGATTGCACAGGTCCACAGAGCTGCCAGATTGACCGCTATCTCGGAGGATCTAAAGAAAGCCGCCAAATTACCACCAGGCCCCCAGATCCCGAAGCTCTTTCGAAGACTTAAGCACCTCAAGCCCGATAATCCATTGAGACCCATCGTGTCAAGGAGATGCGCACCGACAAACCATTTAGAGAAGGCACTCTGCAAATTTGTGGCTAATCATCTTCCTAAATCGAACTCTATAATAACTTCCACTCAAAATTTTATCACGAAAATCAAGCAAATCTATGTCCAACAACGCAACATTATCGATAGTTTCGACGTGGTTTCACTTTATTTTTCGGTCCCCGTGCCGGAAGCCATCAGAACGTTAAAAGAGGCCACATATAATTCATCACTTTATTCACAAGAGTCTTGCCTTATCATCTTCAAATTAATGGACTTAAGTCTCAAATTCTAGCTACTATAGTTTCCGAGGGAAAATCTATGAACAGACAAATGGCGCTCCGATGGGATCTTCACTTTCAGCAAATTTCGCGGAAGCAATCCTTTGCCCGATCGAGCAGCACATATTCACCAGCATTACCCCAAGGCTTGCCACTTGACTGAGATATGCTGACGACGTATTATTCATATGGCATCATAGAAAGGAGACTCTCTCGCTTTTCCTGGATAAAATCAACGATATACACTCTACGATCAATTTCACTATGTAGTTAGAACACAGTAATACATTGCCTTATCTAGATGCTTTGCTGAGTAAATCGCCTAAAAATCGCTTCCGTACGCAAGTATAATATAAATCCACTTCCGTTCCCAACCTGATTCTCCGCAGCTCATTCTGCTCCGCTGATTACAAAACAGCTTTTTCCGTTCTCGTATCAGAAGAGCCTTCGCCATCTCCTCCGATGCTCCTTCTAGACAAAGAGAATTAAAAAGCGTTATCAAATTGGCCACTGGGGCAGGATACGATCCGAACATGGTACATAGATATATCGAAAGAAACAGAAAGAGGCATGCCAATCTTTCTAGGCCGCGGCTACGCTATCTGAGCGTTCCATTACGTACCAAATGTCTCCTATAAACTCAAGAACGCGCTCAGAAAGATAAACCTCGGTGTCGGCATAAGATCTCCGACATCTTTATATGCTATTCTTAAGCGGAATACTGACGCGCTCCCACTTTCCAACGAAGCAGATGTTTATGCCATCCCTCTACAATATCCGGATGGCTCCAAGCGATAATGCATTGCGATGACCAAACGTTCATTTAGAATTAGTCAACGAGCGTAAGAGGGACGTAATGAACGGCAAACTAATCACGGCCCTATCCAGAGAAGTCCAGTTCAGGTCCGCTGATCCTATGTGGGATGACATAAAGAAATTATCTTCCTACTGTTCTCCTAAATCCACTGTCATTCGGCAAACATTGGAGATCATTACCAACAATGAAGGCTGCAATGATAGCGTCTCGCTAAAGTTACCACGAATTTGGAACCAATTCTTCAAATAGTGAATGCCTTTTGTTTTTCTCCAAGTATGCTACCTGCAAAACGAACATGATGCCTCGTATTTTTATTGAATAATTACATTCGCATCTCTTCTTTTATTGCCAAGTCAAGCCACCGCGTTCAAATCGTTGAAGCGTTCTGTTATCCAGTTTGCTGTCTGCCTTCCTTGAAAAGGCCATCTGGTTGATGTGCGAAATCTTGGAAACTTTGATTTCATCTACGTCAATAAATTCGGGTAACTAGTATAGTTATACTATCTTATATGATGGACATCTTTGAAAAAGTGATGAACTAACTGAACATTTGCATGAAGTTGTGAAGTTTTCGTGCGAAGTAAGTGAAGTCATAGAATAAGCCGTCTTTGATGTTAAAACACACGTTAAAAAGGGAGTAGGTCTTTCGGTAACCGAGTCGGTTCCTTCAATAGGTCGTAAACGCTGAGCAATGGGAATGAAAAGTTGGATGGCTTAAATGCAGAATGAAAACGTCATGGTACAAGAACACTACGCATGTCAAAGAATTAATTTTACATAAAGTAGATACACCAATTAAAGTTCTGAACAACCTTGAAATTATGGTTTCGGTTTCAAAAGAAATTTCCAGGGAAGAGGTATCTGAACAGGTGTGTCGTCATTGCAATATCTAGGCCCATACTTGTAAATCCATAAGCGTTCAAAAAATAGAGTAGCAAAGGTGATGTTCGAGCCGACAGGATAGTAGTAAGGTTCCGTAGTGTCTCCTGATTACATTGCGAGCATAATCTGAATAATGCCGTAGCAGAAAAATTTGTTTTTAAATTTCATTTGTGTTCATAAATTCGGCATTTTATGTTACGAAATGTAGAACCCAAATGTACACAGTCTCTTTCATTGGAATCTGTAGCCCTTAACGGAATAGCGTAAACACCGTGACGGTATTCCAAATTCATTAAACCTCGTGTCGTTACTTATTTGCGATATTAAATTACAAGATTTTACACCAAAACTCAAATCATACTACTTACAAATGTTCTTAAGAATACTGCAAACAGCTGGAACGTATTGTACATATCCTATATACTTAACTGGAGTTTTGTCAAGTGTTAGAGTTGAGGCCGGTAATTCAAACATACCGATCCATAAACCAAGGTTTAAATATCGTCGAACCTTGGTTTATGGATCGGTGCAATAGTTTGCTGGTATCAACAAGGCTTTGTTCCATAGCATTGCTACTGAGTGGGAAGGGAATAATTGTCCAGAATATCAAGAGAGACGTGATGTTTAACAGGTTTGTCCATGATAACCAATGACCCTGAACGATACCACGAAAAACACCACCAGACGGGTACACTGCCAGCTCCAAACTTGACCGTTGGAACAGTACACTGTGGTAAATAGCGTTACCTTGGCTGCCACCATACCCGCACACGGCCGTCAGACTGATGGATCGTGTATCTGGATTTATCAGTCCATAGGATCCGTTTAAATTGATCTACGGTCCACGATAAATGTTCTTTTCACCATGCTAAACGACGAGTAGCATTCCGAGTTGAGATGAAAGGCTTACGAGCAGCCGCACGACCATGGTAATGCATGGAATGAAGTTCTCCGCGAATGGTTACGTGTACATATCGAGGTTCCAGCATTTTTATTCACCTGTACACTGCGGTCTTGTGCAGTACTAAGGCGATTAGCTGTAACGAAACTCCGAGGTTTCGACGTTCTGTATCA
This sequence comes from Macrothele yani, assembly GCA_039090855.1. NCBI lineage: Eukaryota > Metazoa > Arthropoda > Arachnida > Araneae > Macrothelidae > Macrothele > Macrothele yani. The sequence goes on from CM077011.1 coordinate 101,622,734, forward strand.
CTGATTTTCTTTGGTCTGCTTGTACGTTTTGCTGCTTCAGGCACGCCATGTGTCTTCCAGTTATTCAGTACATCCAAAACATTTGGCTTGTGTACGTTTAAACGCCTCTCGGTTTCTCTTCTGGACACCCCACTAATAAAACACCCAACAAACTTTCCTTTCTCAAAGTCAGTTCTCTCCCGCCGCGACATTTGCACTCAATCTCAGAGTGCGATATGATAGCGGTCAGCTGCAATCTTGGTTTTATACCGTTTGCAGCTGTACCGCGCATCTTAACAAATCAGCGGATCCGTTCATTTGCTTTTGAAGGGGTGTTCGGTGACTTTTTTCAATATAGTGTAAATTCTTGATGAATAATATTTCTGCTTTATTGCAAGTGCACTTTTGATGGCGTAAGCTGTGCATAAATCATTTCGTGAGCAGTTACTACAAGATGGCATTTCCCCTTATCGATCAGAGTCGAAATTCGTTTAATTTCCTCTGTATTTCTATTTTCAAATTGACATCCCAGCACATCCGTGAAAACGAATTAAGATAATTTGCCGAAATCTTGCCGATCGTATGCTATGAGGGAGGACGCATTGTCAAATCAGGTGAACACAAACGAAATCACAGCTGAAACACGAAGAATAATCCGCCGGGTATTGATCCAAAATTGGTCAGATAAATCGAGTTCACAGCGACTCTGCATCATAGAGTTGGTATATATTGCTTTAAGGTACAACTCTCGTGTCAAACGGAGGCGCGTCCTAATCCGATTAAAATTTTGCCGTCGTCTTGTAGGCTGGCGAGGTGTCACATGGTGACCCAGGATTGTCTGTGGATTGTAAGCCCAACGGAATAACTTCACTTCGAATTAAATGGAACTCGTGATGAATCTCTCGCTTCTCGATTATGTGTAAATTTTTCTTGATATAGAGTGTGAATATCCTAGTTTAGCAGCTACCCAAAATTCCTGTAAATAAATTTAATTACGGTCGTAAGATGTTAAAGGGTGGATTTGGAATGGTCTGTTTGAACCTTTATTTCGGGAAACGCATCGAAGAAAGACTACTAATTTTTTTCAACTTATTCTTCCAGTCTCAAATATTTTTTTTAGAAAAAAGGCTACACAAAGTATGTTAGGATCCGGAAAATTTAAATAATGTGAAAGGAGAAAGGATAAATAAATGTGGTCCGCAAAATTTAGAAAATTTAAAAGGAGAAGCGGTCCAGTACATAGCTAATTCAGAAGTATACTGTGGAAATGAGGCACATCATTTTATGGTGTTTATGCAAGTTGTCATGATCACCCATGAGACGCCAATGGATCAGCTGAAAGAAGGTTCATATACGTATCTCATCGACTTAAAACCATCAATCAAAAAGAAAACAAAAAGAAATCGAAATGCAAAAATCACAGGTTTACCCGTGGCATGATAGTTATATGAGTGTCGATGATGTTTCCATGATAGTTATATGAGTGTGATGTGTCGCCATTTTCCAGCTTCTGAAAAAGAGACTGGCAATCTCAGTTTCGGAAAGGAAAATAGGCTCCCATCACGCATCTTGATTCCTTTCGGGACAAGATGAAAAAAAAAGGGGCAAATGATGTTATAATTTTTTTTTCTCTGTTCCGATCCATTACTACTTGAAATAGTGGTTTTGTAAGATGATATTTTCATCTATCTTCCTGTGTGTATATATATATATATATATATATATATATATATATCATCATCATCATCATTGTCAACCATTATCAATCCACTGCTGGACGAAGGTCTCCCCAAGTTTCCTCCACAACGGTCTGTCTTGTGCCATTCTCCTCCATATCACTCCCGCATACTTTCGAATTTCATCCACCCATCTTCCATGTGGTCTTCTTCTGGGTCTTTTCCTGTTCCTTGGAATCCAATCTAAAATTTCGGCTGTCCATCGATGGTCTGTTCTTCTGGCAGTATGTCCAGCCCATTGCCATTTCAGGGATTTAACTCTGATCATGATGTCTTCCACTCTTGTCATTTTTCGGATCCACGTGTTCCTCTTCTTATCTCTCCTGGTTACACCAAGCATGCACCTCTCCATGCCCCTTTGAGTTGTCTGCAGCCTTTGTATGTCTCTTTTAGCTAAGGTCCACGTCTCTGCACCATACGTAAGCACTGGAAGGATGCATTGATCAAACACTTTTCTTTTAAGACATAATGGCATATTGCTCTTGAAAATTATGCTGTTTCTTCCAAAAGCTCTCCAGGCAAGTTTTGTACGCCGATTAATTTCTTCACCAATGTGACCCTCACTTGATATCTGCTGTCCAAGATAAACGTATGTGTCTGTTATCTCCAGCTTTTCTCCATCAATCGATAAATCTTCATTTCTTGTAAAAGCATTGTACATCACTTTTGTCTTCTGAAAGTTCATTTTTAATCCCACTTCTTTACTCTTGTCAGCAAGTTCCTGGATCATACTCTGTAGCTCTGATGGGGTAGTTGCAAAAATGACTATGTCATCAGCAAAACGAAGGTGGGTTAGATAATCTCCATTAATCTTTATCCCTTTGTTTTCCCAGTTCAGTGATTGAAAGACATTTTCCAATGTGGCATTAAAGAGCTTCGGAGATACGGTGTCATCTTGTCTCACTCCTTCTCCAATTTTTATGTGTGTTGTATTTTCAAACAGCCGAATCTTTGCACTTGCATTTTAATAGATGTTATTAATATTATTAATGTATGCATCTTCAATACCGCAGGATTTCAGAGCCATTGCAACTGCTGATGGTTTCACCGAATCAAAAGCTTTTTCATAATCGATAAAAGCCATGCACAATGGAAGCTCATATTCCCTCGCTCTTTCAATTAGTTCTCTCAGTACGTGGATATGATCTATTGTGCTGTAGCCACTCCTGAATCCAGCTTGTTCTCTCGGTTGAGCCATGTCCAGTGTCACCTTCAAGCGGTGTGAAAGAACTTTAGTGAAGATGTTATAAACCACTGATAGGAGGCTGATAGGTCTAAAGTTCCTGAGATCCTCAATGTCACCTTTTTTATGTAGCAAGATCATTGTAGCGTTGTTCCAATCCTCAGGAATTTTCCCTTCATTAAGGCATCGAGTGAAAATTTGGGCGAGTACTGTTTCGATTTCTCCACTTGCTTCTTGTATGATGTCTACAGTAATTCCATCTTCTCCTGGAGCTTTCCCCGCTTCATGTTCTTGATTGCATGTGCAACTTCTGCTGGAAGGACTGGAAGAACTCTGGTACTGGTACCTTTCATGATGTCTGGAGTACATGTATCATCCCTTTCATATAATTTGGAGTAGAAATCTTTCACTCTTGTCAAAATTTCGCCTCTATTTCTTGTTACAGAACCATCTTCTTTTCTCAGTGCCTTAATCTGTTTTTTCCCCTTACTGAGATGTCCCTTTGCTATCTTTAGGCTTTGGTTGTTTTCAATTGCTTTCCTTACTAGTTCACAGTTGAATTTCCTTACGTCTTCAGTGGTACTTTTTCGTACTGTCTTGCATAGCTCTATATATTCCACTTTGGAAGTCACATCTTCTTTAGTTGTCCTCATCACTCTTCTTTTTTGCATCAACATTTTGGTTTTTCCTGATAATTTGTTCACATGCAATTTGTTCTTAGACCCAGCTAATTTTGTTGCTGTTTCCATAAGAGCTTTGGTTACTTTTCTGTTAACTTCAGAAATATCCGCTTCTTCCGATGTTAGGCCTTCTAAAGCAGAGAATCTGTTCTTCAGTTCCAATTTGAAGGTATTATGGTGTTTTTTAAGGTTGGTTATGTCAATACATTTTGTTTGTCTTATGAGCTTGCCACGTTCGAGTTTAGTGTTGAGGTGCATCTTACATCTCACCAATCTATGGTCACTGCCTGTGTTGAACTTGTTTAGCACACTGCAGTCTTCTATGACGAATTTTTTGTTACACATAATAAAATCAATTTCACTTGTCGTCCCATTTGGATGTCTCCATGTCCATTTCCTGTGTGGCTTTTTCTTGAAAAAGGAGTTCAAGATGAAAAACCCTTCTGCCTCTGCAAATTCTACGAGAGTATTTCCACGCTGGTTTCTGTTGCCGTGACCGAATTTACCTACTGAAGTTTCATTCTGTTGCCGTTGCCCTATTTTTGCATTGAAATCTCCCATAATTATCTTCAAGTGCTGCTTACCTTTATTATTTAGATGACGAATTTCCTCATAAAATTCTTCAATTTCTTCTTCAGCATGACTTGTGGTGGGTGCATAAGTTTGAATAATCTGAGCCTGGTATCTTCTCGAGAGTTGGATAACGAGTCGTGCAGCTCTGTCAGAGGAACTTTCAACATCTACAACTTTATCCTTCAGTTTCTTATTTATTATAAATCCAACACCACTAGTTCTGCCAGTATCTGTCCCACGATAGTAGAAGAGATTTCCGCTTTTCAGTTCAATGAGATCTTCTCCTTTTCTCCTTACCTCGCTTAGCCCGACGATGTCCCACTTGATCCTTTGTAGTTCCTCTTCCAATTCAAGAAGCCTTGAATCAGAAGATAGGGAGCGTCCGTTGTATGTAGCCAAGGTCAGCATCAGATGGCAGCCTAGTCCGGTCCTCCGGGGATTCTTAGCACCCTCTGCCTTCATGTCGCACTGGCCGCTGCCTTGGCCAGGTACATTCCAGCTGCCGGAGACTGAGGGCCAAGATTTAAGTTGTGGAGTCATTTTGGAGGTTTGGCCATAACTCACCACGCTGGCCAAGCGGGTTGGTGAGTGTGGGATAGCATTTCCTCTAATCCCGATGGTATAGTTATACCGCTATTGGCGGTCGTCAGAGCCCCTTTAGTGGGAACAGGATGTACCACGAGAAGGCGGGGTTGACATTTGTCAAGGAGAGGCTGTGATGTTACGCATCACCTGACCTTACATCCCTATATATATATATATATATGTATATATATCCAAAAATCTGTAAAGTTTATAAGACAAGCCAGGCTGAAGATTCTTTTGTTAAGTAACTCGCCATTTTATTTTTTTACTTCCTTCTCTGGGGGAAAATGCTTCCGTTGGGAAAGCTCTGGTTCCCAAGAATTCTAAATTTAGGCAAAATCAACCAGCGGATGTTCCCTTTTGAGAAGAAAGGTCACGCTAACGTATTTTTCTGACCTTGTAGGTTCCGAGAAAAAATGGAGTGGGGGAGGAAGGAACACGCGCAAGTTGCATGATCCCCTGTTACTCTTCATCCAATCAAAAAGCCTCAGAGCCGTGGGTCAGCAATTGAGCACGTGATTCCCCAGGTAGCGTTGAATTTGGGTCACTAGACCACTCACTCTCTCGTGCAACTTGTTGCTATACAGACACACACAAAAAAACTTCTCTGCTGTCTCTGTGCGATCTGAGCCGGAAGCCAGTCTCCTTCAACCGCCGAGACAAGAAAAAAAGAAGGCTCAGGTCTGCCGTTTTGTGTCCTGGAAAGAGCTGACTGTGTAACGTACCAGGAGATGTGACGTACCTGCCAGAAGGACGCACACGACATAAAGGCAGATAGGAATCAAAATAAAACGTCCGCGTAGCTCAATTGGTAGAGCAACTTATTCCGGAATGAGGGGATCCGGGTTCGAACCCCGGCGCGGATAAAAATGACGGAGAAATTTACTTCGTTATAACTGCACTTCCACAGATGATTCTTCCAGATGAAGCTCTCCAGAATATTTTATTTCTAAAGGGAAGGAATTCCCTTCCTTCCTGACAAGGACTGGTTTCCCGGCACTCATCAATCGGTGCCCCAAAGAAATGATGGTTACCCCCTCAAGAACAGCTCACCCCAATGAAAGATTGCCGGCAGGACCCCAAATTCCTCTCGTTTTAGACGCCTTCAGGAAGAATAATTAAGATGTCTGACCAGCAATTTGGACCGTGTCTTCTTCAGTCCACTGCAGCCACTCTTGGGAGGTGAGAAAGCCTTCAAAACAGGCTGTTTCCTTTTTTCCCTTCAATCCACTGCAGCCACTCTTGGGAGGTGATAAAACCTTCAAAACTACCAAGAAGACAAAGTAACTCCTTTCTTTTTTTTCGTTTGCTTCGGCAAAACGCGTGAGGAGCTGTCTACAAGGACATGTTCAAATCCAACCCAGTCGAGGTAGTTAGTTAGATTAGAAGTTGTGAGAGGAATTTTTTTTTGCCTTAACTGAACGTAAATTTGTGTTTTATCATTCGCCACTCGAAATTTTTTTTTACTATGAAGTAAACAAGACAAGAGAACAAGTCTGTAGCGAGAAGTTTACGGGGAGAGTCAAAAGAAGAAGAAAACATTTTTTTTTTGATCAGCTATGTTAGGTATCAGTCATATAATACATTTTTTTAAAGCTTTAATTGACCATTTTGAACCACAATATTTGCATCTTTTCGGTTGTGTAGGAAAAGGGGGAAGTCATAAATTCAAATTTTGGGAGTTAAAGAAAAAAAGGAGATGGGGGAAGCCCTCAAACTCCTTCCTTTCTCCTCTTTTTTCCTAAATAATTGTGCAAGCCAGCTGGGCTAAAGTCGTATACAGTGTGTAATATAAATGATGTATATCTAAGTGTTGGACTGGAATGTATATATAAAAGTAAATCTTTTTTTGCACAAATTAGCCAAAGAGTGGGTATGGGTAGGAAAATGCTACTACGTATTAATGAAATGTACCGTGTGCTTTGAATCTCTGTAGCTTTGGAAATGGTTAGTTCAGCCAAATGGGTACCTAGAAATTTTTTTTACTGGCTTGGCCTTATATTCTAATTTTGCCAAAGATGTGAAGTAGCGAAATTAGTGTTCTTGATATCCTGATTTTTTTTCTTGCTAGTGTAGAAAATAAATTGTTCTGCTAGATTGTGATTTCCATGACGCCTAAGAAATTTTGTTGATATGATTTTGGCAGCTTGTGCATTTGTGTAATGTTTACATACCACCCACTGGTAGTCATAGTGCTTCGAGAAAAAACAAAAATATTAATGTTTGAAACAAAATATATGTTGTAGATTATTGGTGCAATAAGTTGTATTCGAGGCAGTCTAAAATTATGAAACCTTATGTCATTTACCAGCAAAGGGCTGATATTTTTCTATTTCAATTTGTGAATAAAGGTGAACCCAATGGGGTTCTTCAAAAAGAAAAATTTGAGTGGCAATAAATTTCTGAGTAAAAAGGGTTATTTCTTAACAGTTTTCTTCAGAACTTGTATCGACCTCAGCCTAGCCTGATGGTGGAAACGAATCAGGTTCTTATTGTGGCATAATTGCTGTGTCCTTCGATCACTGCCATAACGAGTACAAGGCCACTTTCATTTTTGGTGATACATATTTCTTACACATGTGACAATAACACCTTTTAACACTTTCAGGTTGTAAATTCTACAATCACAAACAACACACACAATACATAAACTTTTTTAAAGAAATTTACTTTTCTTTTAGTGCCTAACCATATAATATTCTTATTGTGTTACCAATTTCATCTACTCATCTTCCAAATTTGAAATTGGCCCAAAATTGATTAACACCTGTTATGTTCACCATTTAGAGTGTTAGAAAAACACCTACAAACCCTGTGGAACTTCTGTGCCCAGAAAATCTATGATTAATATTTGTTTACAAGTCTGTGATTGATTGATTGGTGAAAACCCAACAATACAAGTGTCGATGATGTTTCCATGATAGTTATATGAGTGTCAATGATGTTTCCATGATAGGTATATGAGTGTCGATGATGTTTCCATGATAGGTATATGAGTGTCGATGATGTTTCCATGATAGTTATATGAGTGTCGATGATGTTTCCATGATAGTTGTATAAGTGTCGATGATGTTTACATGATAGTTATATGAGTGTCGATGATGTTTCCATGATAGTTATATGAGTGTCGATGATGTTTCCATGATGGTTATATGAGAGTCGATGATGTTTCGCGATAGTTATATGAGTGTCGATAATGTTTCCATGATAGTTATATGAGTGTCGATGATGTTTCCATGATAGTTGTATGAGTGTCGATGATGCTTCCATGATAGTTATATGAGTGCAGATGATGTTTCCATGATAGTTATATGTGTGTCGATGATGTTTCCATGATAGTTATATGAGTGTCGATTATGTTGCGTGTAGCGGAAATACCTGTACCTCTTCAGCTGCAGAAAAAATTGGGCGCATGTGCAATATTTTACAACGTGACCAAACTCCAAAATAGATAATGTCAGACGTATAAATGTCAGTCACAAGTGTTCACAGCATTACCTAAAGCGATTTGAACATGCATTACGTTTCTCAACATTGTTCAAAAACGTTGACACCCGAACAACAAGATAAATTACTTTCGGAAACATAATTGCTATTGATGATTAAGGCGACTGTTTCTCAAGCAACATATACAGTTGTATCAGAATAATACCACCACTTCAGGAATCACAGTGTACCCGCCTAGGTGCGACACAGGATGCACGTGACACTGTCGACCACAAGGAGATATAAGCCGCCGGTCAGGGTAGATGAGCCATAGTGAGTTACGTGAGCACAATGGGCAGAGGTAGTGATTCGACAGACGTTCAAAAAGAAATGACCATCGGCTACCGCGCCAAGGGTGGAAGCACCTCGGAAAAAAGAAGGCTAAGTGTGCTCTTCGCGAGGAGCTGCTGGAAAGATGCACTACGAATTGACATCTGGAACACCGAGTACCTCCCGACGTCATAACTGTGGATCCCCAATGGCCATCGACCCCAGAGGAGAACGTTGTTTCCGTCGACTGGTAAAAGGCATTCGACGCGCAACAGTGCAGAAATTGACCACGCAAATGAACCAGAGGGATCCCCAGGCACGTGTCCCCGATAACAGTAGATCGAATCATGTTACTTATGGGTTTCCGAAGTCGACGCTGCGGCAAGGTGTCCATGTAAACCAAGGTCCATTGTGAATGACGCCTGCAGTTCGCACGGGACTACCGTCATTGGACAGTGCTAGAGTGCGAAAAGGTTGCCTTCTCTGACAACTGCAGGTTGCAGGTTTGTACTTCACAGAAGTGACAGGTGGTACCGCCTACAGCGTCAGACACACGACAACCATCACCCGGACACGCTTGTTGATCAAGTACAGGCCGTCGGTGACAGTGTGCATGTCTGCGGGAATATTTTCTGGTATGACCTGTCCATCTTTGATGACCACATGAATCCCTTCATGCTGGACCTTTACCCTAGTGGTGATGGTGTCCACCAACAGGACAATGAGACGTGTCATGTTGCTAAGGGGGTGCGTGTCTTGTTCCAGGACCACGACAGTGATGTCTCCGTTCTTGCTTGGCCGGCGAAATCCCCCGACCTCAATGTCATAGAGAACTTGTGGGACTATTTGAATCGACAGGTGCGACGAGCCGACTCACAACTTCGTCCTTTCCGTGACCTCAGTGCTCTTCTGCAGGACCTTATTTCTTCTGCATGAACCTTCCAGGACCTCATTGCTTTCATGCCACGCTGTCTCGCTGTTGTTATCCTGGCCAAGGGTGGTTTTTTCCATTATTAGATAGGTGGTCATATTATTCTGATACGACTCTGTAATAACAGGAGATCAGTCATGGTGCTTCTTGTACGATACACAGGCGAACATTCAGTCTTGTGAATGGAAATCAACATAATCGCCTTCAAAAACACTTTAGCTGTCGCGAAAGTGTTTTCGTTTTGACAAGAGATGAAGAAAACTAATACTGAAAACTTCTTTTGGTTATCACAGCCTTGTCTACTATGAAGCTATTTCAGAAGGGACGGCTTTATTTTTTCTGTGATAGTCTTGTGTATGATAGTCTAGTAGTGTTCATCGATATCCTCCGTCATCCTCCGTCGCCTCAGGGATGCAATCCAAAGGAAGCGTGTGGTAAAAATTGAAAAGGAATAGTTTTTCTTTCATGACAATATGCATGCACGGCGATCGCTAATGATCCAACAGTGCCTAATGAAACAAAATGTGACGGCACTGCAGCGTCCTCCATATTTGCTTGACTTGGCACCGCCAGATTTTTACATGTTTAACAGTTTAAATCTGCCCGTAAATGGACTACGATTCACGTGTCGTGAAATATAATAAAAAGTACGAAAATAACAGGTTTCAAATAATGAATCCCAGAAATGCTTCATGGACATTGGCAAAATATTGATACAAAATGTGGGATCTAAATTAATTAATTATAAAAGGGGACGGTCTCGATAATCGTGAATAAATTATGATAATGATGTAATTAAATATTTGTTCTATTACAAAATTAATTGGACAAATTAGTATGCTTAATTGGGAAGGTCTCGTAATGAGCTTTAACTGGGTGGGAACAAAGGAATTGTGGGGTGGTATGAAGTGCCCACCCAGAAACAAAGGGGCCACACCCCACTTGGCGAGAGATCGGCGTCTGGGGCCCTCATAAATGCGCCTTCAAGTGGGCCATTAATATCAGGGAGCTGTTAAGCGACGCTCAAATTATGGTTATTGCGGTCAGAGGCCGCTGTCGGAGGCCAGTGACAAGCGTCGGTACAGAAGAGAGAAATCTCGAGAGATTGAAGAAAAAAAAAGCAGGCGCCTAGAAACAGAGGAGGGAGTAGAAAAACGGAAGTGAAATACAGTTAGTTGGATCTTGAAGTTCTGCGGGTGTAGGACGGAACTAGGAGGGCCCTTTTCGCCCACGAAAGGGAGTGTAATTCTCCGCCTAGCCGATGTCAGTCTAGCGGAGTACATAGCTGATAAAAGGGGGAATAACCCTGAAGCTGAATAGTTCAATAGACGCTGTGAGTCTACCTAGGGAAAAGGTCCATCACGATAATTTTTAGGCTAGAAACAAAAGCTGCAGTTGGCAGAATTAGGTCCAAACCAGTTAGCGTCGTAGCTGGCTGCAAAGTTTATCAACAGCAGAGAACCAAAAGGGAGAGAGAGAGAGAGAGAAAGCGAATGACAGAGGTGAGACTACCCTACCTCCACCATGTGTCTACGAGCCTCTAGTTCATCTCTACCTCCACCATGTGTCTACGAGCCTTCTACCGTACATGTGTCTACGAGCCTCTAGTGCGTCGCCTCTACGAAGCAAGAAGGGGACAGCCTCGCACCGTCCCGTTAGGCAGAATAAGTGCCTTCACCACTGGATTTAACAAAGTCATTACTTAATCGTAAGTACTTTTTCCTTACCCCTTTTGTGTTAACCTTATCCGGAAAAGGAAACTTTGAGAAATTGTGCAAATTGGAGACTCTGAACTTTGCCCAGCGGACTAAATGCCTGCAGATTCCAAACTTTTATGAGCTCAGGTATGCCCAGCGGACTAAATGCCTGCAGATTCCAAACTTTTATGAGCTCAGGTATGCCCAGCGGTGAAGAACTATTTCGAAAACTCATAAGGTGCAAGCTCCGACTTATTAAAAGAAGAGGAGACGATTTCCCGATTGCAAAGCCATAGGAAACGCCTCCTGGACGAAAGGTTCCGCCAATTAAAAAATGGTTGTGTGTTTAATTCTTGCTCTCTGTTTCATTTACACTCTAATATTAAACTTCCTATGTATCATCTGACCAACATTCGATTTTGCCTAACCATGCCAGCTCCCGAGTTGTAAAGAACGTCAGACCACGTGAATCGAAATCAAATCGCTTGGACCGGCACCAATGTGTAGCTGCCTATGAAACCTATTGCGAAGAAACTGCAACATAAATAACGGTAATACTATTGCTTTTTGTGTAAAAAGGATACAACTGGGCCGAGTGCGTCTTTTCGTTTACCGCGGAAAAAATATGTCTGACTTTGGGGACAACCTTCGTACCGTGCGCTCGGGCGTACGGTACACTCAACTTACTAAGGACGGGTTCACTGACTGGAAACGATGATTTTATTGGAACCGTACGTAAGCAAATCGGCTGACCACTTTATTGGATATGTAATCATATTCAAATTCTACCGGGGATAAAAGGCTACGATTACTTATGCTGCACAGGGGCATAAAAAGCCCGGACTGCTCATGCTTCGCATAGGCGTAAAAAGCCAGTACTTCATATGCTGCACAGTGCTGTAGAAAGTCAGTACTGGTGATTCCCCAGAATGGGGTAAAAGGACAGCACTTCCGCCATAATGGTAGAGAATACGGGGCGCAGGTATTCTCATCCTGGACATATGGGTATTCTCTACCCATATGTCCAGGATGAGTCAGGTTACCTTGTAAGTTTTGTCTTACTGCACTTGCTCTCTTATTTTACCTGAATAAGTGGCCATAAATTAGATGTGGGAACCGGCTTATAGCACATTCTGCTACTGACGGTTGTCGTTAAATTCCCAAATAAAAGACACTAAGATTGCTTATGGTACAGAGTGATTAATGACGCCACGCCTACTTATGCCACACACTATGGTGCAAAAGTATAGGACTACATATTTTAAACAATGAATTAAAGAGCTACGACTCTTTGCACTTAGAGTTTGCGAAATAGTTCTTCACCGCTGGGCATACCTGAGCTCCTAAAAGTTTGAAATCTGCAAGCATTTAGTCCGCTCGGCAAAGTTCAGAGTCTCCAACTTGCACAATTTCTCAAAGTTTCCTTTTCCGGATAAGGTTAACACAAAAGGGGTAAGGAAAAAGTACTTACGATTAAGTAATGACTTTCCTAATGGTATAAAAGTCCAGCATTACTCATGCCGCACATTAGCGTAAAAGTCCATGGCTTTTTAAGATGCACATTGGTGCACGAGGTCGTGACTCCTTAGGTATCACAGTGGTATAAAACGCAATGGCTACTTATGCTACGCAATGCTGTCAAAGGTCACTACAGCTTTTAATTCGTTGTAGTGTAAAAATTTAGGCAAGGATGCTTATGATATACAGTGGACTGCTTATGTTACACAGTGGTATCAAAGGGCACCACTGGTTGTACTACACAGCGGTTAATAAAAAGTCGCTTCTCTTTACACTACGCAGTGGAATAAAAGATCCCGAATACTCATGCTTATGCTTGTTTAAGGCTTCGATCAGGACCTTACAAGGCCAGCACCGAAGCCTCAAGCAAGGTAGAATAATGTTTGATGCCAACGACTTACGGTATGTTACGAACCACGGATGATGTTTGGCAACGACGGGAAAAGAACCTCTACTGCTCCAGTCGGTAGCCGGGTAGGTAAGCCGCTAGGCCACCCATGGTCTCATACGAAAAGGTTAATGCAACTTGAAAAAAAAAGCTGGCATCTGCTCGCCATGCAACATTTGTTATGTAAATGCTTGCATGCTATGCTGTAGGAAACGTTTGCGTACAATGGAACTTGAGATATAGTGAAAGAACAATGCTTCAATAATGTCGAGTGAGACAATTTTTAAATAAATCTCTCAAATTTGTCCCACCCTATTTAACATTTTTCGAGAATATAGAAATATAAATGTCGGAAATAAATTCCCTGTTTCATTTTTTATTTTCCTAAATTTAACTCAAATGAAGAAAAAGTGGCCCAAGTGTCCGAGTGGTGCAAGAAGGTTCTGGCCAATTTTCAGAGGTTCGATTTCCGCAGATGAGGTAGTGATGGTGTGTCTATCTATCTAAAGTCCTAGGGCTAGACTCTCTATCGTTCCTGAAGTAAACAACCCGACATTAGGGACAGGAGGCAGCTTACATCACTTAGATTTTCTCATGGTAGGCGTTAACTTTCTCCGCCCCCCATCCAACAAATAAGTTATTGAATGAACCGAAAATTTGTGCAGACATCGGGACAGCGATTTATTTTCCTAAACACAGGATGAGCCAAAAGGTCCTGTGGGGCTGACGTACTGTGATAAGAAATAATAATAAGAAATCTATGAAGTGTAGTTACCGCGCACGTAGATGCAATATTGTGAATGGAAAATGGGGTGGGTTTACGCGCATCCAGCCGTCTGACCTTGAAAGACGCAGCCGGAATTTCTGGCGTGTGGCGTCTTGCCGTGATTGAATCAGTCAGTAGTGAGGCGTCACAGTGGCCAATTGAACATGGTGTTCTCGCTTGAGGGTCGAGTGTTTTTGATTGAGCATGTGTTCCATAGTGGAGGTGAATATACAGACAAAGGGAAACGTAAATACAGAGAAAAATTTCCCGATACTGAAGCACCTCATCGCAATGCAGTGAGGCGGGTACGTGAAAAGTTTGGTAAAACCCGATCAGTGAGAGCTGCTCCGAGAAGCGGTAGGCCGGGAATGCTGACAGAGGAAAAGGTGGAAGATATTTCCGTTCGCTTCACTAAAAGTCCAAAGAAATCGGTTCGAAAATTGGCACAGCAGGCAGGTGTGTCTGACAGCAGCACCCGTAGGGCACTGAAGACGCGATTGGAGCTCTAGCCGTACAAAACCAGAACAGTGCACGAACTGAAACACACAGACTACGATAAGCGTGTGCAATATTGCAGATGGTTCAAGGACTTTATTAATGGCAACGGAGAGGATAGTCTGGTGGTCACGTTTTCTCCGATGAGGCGTTGTTCCACTTATCGGGATATGTGAACATCCAAAACAGTCGCATGTGGTCTTTCAATAATCCGCATCAGATACACGAAATGCCATTGCATGATCAGACGATTAGTGTGTGGTGTGCGATATCTCGAAGACACATAATTGAGCACATATTTCTCGAGGGAACCATAAACGCGCCAAGGTATTATCAAAATATCCTGTACCCATTCGTCGGGCACTTAACCGAGGAGGAAATTGCTAATGGCTACTTCCAGCAGTATCTGCTACATCTCATACAGCTCATGTCTCCGTGGAGTTGTTGACATGTGTTCGGAAACAGGATCATCTCCACTTTCGTCCGATCTCAATCCGCCATATTATTATCTGTGGGTTTTACTGAAAAATTCTGTTGACAAGAAGAATCCCGTTCTCTTCCAGAACTAACGGAAGCCATCATCACAGTAATCAGCAACATTTCTCCGTTGGACCCGTTCTCTGCCGGAACTACCGGAAGCCATCGCCTCAGTAATTAGCAACATTTCTCCGTTGGACCCGTTCTTTGCCGGAACTACAGGAAGCCATTACCACAGTCCGAAGTCATCAACATTTGTCCGTTGGACCCATTCTCTGCCGGAATTACCGGACGTCATCACCACAGTAGTCAGCCACCTTTCTCCGTTGGATCCGTTCTCTGCCGGAACTACAGGACGTCATCACCACAGTAATCAGCAACATTTGTCCGTTGGGCCCGTTCTCTGCCGGAACTACCGGAAGCCATCACCACGGTAATCAGCACCATTTCTCAGTTAGGCCTGCCACGTGTCTTTGAAAACATGTTCAGACGCGTGGATGCATGTTTATACACAGGAGAGAGCTTTTTACAGCATATATTGCAGCAGATACGCTTGTTGTTATTGTACGTGCATTGCCTTGCCAGGTGCACAGTGACATTTGGCTCAGCCTGTATTATGAAAAAGGCTGCAGAAAAAATATTCCAGACAAGATGAATTCTAAATCCTGAATCTCATATTTTTTGCGATATAATAAATAACTAAAGCTAAATTTCAGGGACTCGGATAGAACGTGCTACGTTCAATTTTTCTTCAGTGGTATATTTGACACGAAATTGATGTTTAATACATATTTAACACAGTGCGGAAAGTTCTAACTAACACTTTGAGGACAAATAATCCGTTGAAGACCAGCTGAATTTGACAAGATAAATGCATTGTCTCAGAATAATTCAGAAAAGTTCATTTCCTTAAATATAATACGTGGGCGGTCCTAACAAATTGCCCAGTCACTGTAAATTAAAGATCGTGCTGAAAATATTCCATACGTCAGTGGAAAAACCAAAAACTAGGAAACTTCATTAAATCATCTCTTTGCAGAGAACATAAGACAAACCGATTGTTAAGGAGAAAAGAAAGCTGCTGAGGCAGAGGAGACCAAAATAAACTTCTGCCACGCAGGCACTGAAATGATATTGCCTGCAGGTCGCTTGCTGAGAATGAAGCTATGAAAGAACGCCTCTCGGATCATCAAACATTTTTTCCCCGAAGCATTTTGAACGAAAGCACGCCGGAAAAAAAGTATGTTGACAATCCACATTTATTGATGTTCCATTTCACAGCAGCCTAAAACAATTTTCTAATTTATAAATTAAAATACTTTGATGATAAATAGTATGAGAAATATGTTATCTGCAAAAAATTCAAGCTAAGTTTTTCTGTCACGTTTTAGATAACCTCTCATAAAATGCAACATGTAAAACTATATTTTTTGTGTAGAATTGGAATAATACGTTTTGCCAAAGTATAGGAATCCTAGACCTTAGTCTCCCCGTCTGTATGCTTTTCCGCAGGCATGACGTAAATATTGTACTGAACTTATGTCTGAAATTGGAGTCCTACCGTAAGGTACCTAACGAAACGTCTACACTATTTAAAATCTGAAATTCTGTAGGAAATCCATTTGCTATATGAAGGTCTCGTACACAACTCTGTCTTGGATGATTTTCTTCCATTTCATTGCGGCATGCTTTCGAATTTCACATACCCATCCCTCACGTCTTCTGAACTGGACTCATACATCGACCTTCAGCTCAGCTTCTTCTTCTATTTCTTATCTCCTTAAATGATCGTCAAATGCTGCCGCATGCCATAACCTCGAAATTACCATAATCGTCCCCTCGTCACGAATTTTAATTCTCCGTTGCCAATTTCCCAGATCCCAACCTCATACCTTGATTAC
Organism: Macrothele yani; assembly: GCA_039090855.1. Classification (NCBI taxonomy): domain Eukaryota; kingdom Metazoa; phylum Arthropoda; class Arachnida; order Araneae; family Macrothelidae; genus Macrothele; species Macrothele yani. The sequence continues at coordinate 101,639,399 of CM077011.1, forward strand.
ACCTGGATGAAAGTTCACAATTCTACTGCCTCCCCTTAAGCAATAGATGTTCACTGGCTATACTTGCATGGCCGCCTTCCTACGCCCATCACATTACATCGTTTTGGGAACCTTGCAGGCACCAATGCTTTTTTTTTTTTTTTTTTGGCGGTACGCAACGGTACGCAATACCCGCACCTTTTACCTTAAAGTATTAAAAATTGCAATTTATTAACAGCAAAATGTGTTATAAATATTCCGGTAGATGGTACTGTGTTCACGAATTGAAGCTAATGCCAGACAAAGTGGTCACGATTTAAAGCTAATGCAAGACAAGTTTCCTAGGGTTATTTTCTGGCATTGTACTAGCCATCGCCTTGAATTATCTGTCAGTGACACAGCAGTGAACAATATGGCAGGAGTGAATCGCTGTAAGAGTTTCATGGACAAATTTTATGTGACTTATCATGCTTACCTAAGATTTTTAGGGAACTACAGGAATGTGCAGCGACTCTAGAACTTCAACTTCTTAAAATTGGCTGAATTTTAAGCACTCGCTGGGTTGCATCTAGCTTTCCCACTGTTTCTGCAGACTTTGAAGACCTCGTCCATCACTTTCGGGAAGCAAAAGAAGACAGCATAAGAAGCAAAACAGATCGCCATCTTTATGAGGGCCTTTTAAGAAAAATAACGTCATGCGAGTTTGTTCTTGATTTGGACCTTATGTGTGAAACTAAGTCTAGATTTACAAGAGAGGAATATTGACTTGTACAAAGCAGACAGGAAGATTAAGAATACAGTTCAATTTTTTGAGAAAAGAATTGAAAATCCTGGTCCATATGTCTCTTCAAAGTCGGAAGAACATTAAGTTCAAAGGGATTGAGCTCCACAAAAGTGAAAGACACAGTCCTGCAATAAGTACATCTGCTTTTTATAAAAGTCTGAAAGAGGCTGTTTGAAAGTGATTGCTTAAAGAATATGATGCTGATTTGCCTGAATGTGCCAAGATTTTAGACTCCAAGTATTGGCCAGATAATCCTGGGAAGCATCTGACATTTGATGAAGCTGAAACTAGAAACTTAGCACGCAAATTCTGCTTAAATGTAAGACAAGCAGTTCGTGGTTTCCGTGAGTATCTTCAAGTAAATCAAGTCCCGGAACTTCATCTAGGTCATCTCTGCTTGTATGGACAACTTTTGCACTGGTGTTCATTAGGATAGTACGACTTCCTCTCACTCAGTTCAACCCTAGCAAATATGTGGACTCATGGCTGCTCCGAGGTCGTCATTCTGCATTTGGTACCAAAAGCAAGAAGCGATCTAGAGACGAAGAGGGTATAACGGAGGATATGTTAAAAGTGTGGAAGTTGCTGTAATAATATCTTCATGGTGAGTACCGGCACCTTTTTTTCCAGAAAAAAGCACTGGCAAGCACAGACTGCTTCTACTGCTCAGCGCCAGCCGACATCCGTCACATCTACTCAACTTGCCTGATATTACAGCCTCTCTTCTCTCTCATGTTCAGTCTCTCCAACAAAGTCTGCCATTTGTCTCACACTATGCACGACTACTTCGTTCTCCATAGCCAGCCTCCAACTACAGCCAGCCACAATAAAGTGCGTGCTTTTTTACCACGTCTTTTGTAAAAAAAGATGGTGTTTATGTTACCGGGTTGTCCGTCCGTCCGTCTGTACCCACCATATCTCTGCAACTATTAGTCCGATTTCATAAATTATTTTTGCATTCGGAAGCTTGAAATATGCGAATGATGATCCTTTATTTCGTTTCTTTTTTTACGATGTACAATTTCGCCGCTAGAGGGCGTAAACGCAGACGACGTCGAATTCAAAAATACGTTTTATTCCACATATTTGCTTCTAAACATCGGATTGAAAAAAATATTCTTATCTTTCGATTCCATTTATGTCGAAGAGTATTTTAGATACAGTTCCTTTTTCAAATTACACATCTATTTTCCGCTAGGGGGCGTAATAGTAAATTACATTTTTCCCGATAACCTTTCTTCTAAAACTCCGATTTGAAAGATTTTTTCATCAGCGGATACAACTCTTGATGGAAAATCTTTTGCATATAATTTCAAATTTATGGTAAATAATACTTTGGCCACCATGGGGCGTGAGTGTTAATTTCTGCTTCTGATGTATTTGCCATAAAATCTGAGCTTCTAAATTATCGATTGAAAACCTTCTTTCGTAGAGTGATGTCACTCATATCGATAAAACTTTTCGCAATATTTTCTTCTTAAAATATTCCCCAATTTCTCCGCCAGGGGGCGTACATGTATATCTTATTTTTGCCAATATCTCTACTTCAAGGAGTCCGATTTGAAAAATTCCTTCTTTGTTGGATAGTGTTTTCAGTGTGACATGTTTTTTATATAATTGCAAAATTTTCAAGTAATTCATAGACTTTCCGCCAAGGGGCGTAGAAGTTAATTGCGCTTCCCCTATATCTCTCCTTCTAAATCTCCGATTTGAAAAATTATTCCTGCACCGGATACAGCTCCTGATAGGAAATCCTTTGCACCTATTTTCTAATTTTTGTAAAAAATGGTTTGGCCACCAGGTGGCGTAAGTCTTAATTTCCGCTTCTGATGTATTTGCCGCAAGCAAAATATGAGCTTCTAAAGTCTCGATTGCAAAAAAAGTCATTTGTTGCCGGATAGTACTCATGTCGACAGACCTTTTAGGAACATTTTCTTCTTGAAATAATGAATGGTTTCTACGCCAGGGGGCGTAGATGAATATCTTATTTTTGTCAATATCTCTACTTTTAGGAGTCCGATTTGAAAAAATCCCTCTTTGGTGGATAGTGTTTGCGATACGAAATGATTTTCCTACAAATTCAAAACTTTCAAGTAAATTATAGACTTTCCGCTAGGGGGCACAAAGGTAAATTGTGTTTTCTGCTTCTAAAACTCCGATTTGAAAAATTCTTCCTGTATTGCATACAAGACCTGATGGAAAATATTTTTCACATAATTTCTAATGTTTGGTAAAGAATGGTTTGGCCATCTGGGGGCATAAGTGTTAATTTCTGCTTCTGATGTATGAGTAGCAAAATCTGTGCTCCTGAAAACTCGACTAATTTTTTTTTTACTTGACCGATACCGCTCATATGGAAACACCTTTATGAATACTTTCTTCCTAAAATAATACATAGTTTTCCCACCAGGGGATGCAAAGCCACATATTATTTTTGTCGATAACTCTGTTTTTAAGAGTCCGATATGAAAAATTATTTCGGTGTTGGAGAGCGTTTCCGGTGCGAAATGTTTCTCATATAAATTCATGTTTTTCTTAACGCACAAGTCTGCAACCATAGGGCGTAAGCTCACCATTCTGTTTGCAGCAATATCTGAGAAATTAAGAACCCGATGAAAAAACTTCATTCTTCCGTCAGATACTATTGCTTTCCATACCGGTTCCATTGAATTTGAATAGCTTTGATAAATTTAATTTGCGTCAGAACGGATTCAAATAACGTACTTATTACACCGAAAATTCGGTGTCATCTTTCTTGTTCTTCATTCAAGCAAAGTTTTCAATATATCAATTTCACTTAAATAATATCACCGCTAACCCTCCAGCACCCTACATTAATGCAAGACGCAAACTCTGTAAATTGTATAAACTATCTCTTTGTTCGGTGCTTCAAACAGAACTCAATCAAGAACTTACAACAAGAAAAAGCTGTGATTTCTACAAGAAATGGACACCTTTTGAACATTGGTTTCAGGTCATTCTAAACAAAATTGTTTTCTTACTTTTTTCAAACCAGAAGATTGTTTGTAAAAATTATCTTTTGCTTTACTGCTGTATTTTTTTTAAATGACCTCCGCAATTTTTAGAACTTCATAAACTCGTGTTTCATTTAAAAACTGAAAGCTCGTATAACTTTCAAATTTGGAACTTTCCGATTCTGCAGGCCAATAGGCGTTAGTTGTATTTTGCTTATTGTTGTTATATTGTATTATGTTATTTCTTCATTTGTTTTGTGCATGTATTATTTCTTGGTTAATAAAGTAATGTTTGAAATCCCACGTCTTCTTTTTCACGCTTTCCAACCGTAGGTTGAAGAAGCGTATGTGCTCCAGATTTGTCCGTCTGTCTGTCTGCCTGTCTGCACGATAACTCTCGTAAAAATTGTTCGATTTCGATGAAATTGTACTATATGGTAAGGAACAAATTGGGGACGAATCCTGTTAAAAATGGGCGAAAACAAAATGGGGTCAAAGGTCAGGACATAGGAGCGGGATCCTATGCGTAATAACTTGTGCAAAAATGCTTCGATTGAGACAAAACGTCATCATGTTGTTTCGGAGGTATACTGAACAGGTTCTGTTGAATATCATCAAGATGGGGTCAAAGGTCAAGGCACAGGAGCGAGATTTAATCCACAGCCATTATCCACTCAACTTGAGTAATGATTTCCGGTATGTTGGAAAGCGTATCGTAACCAATGCATTGCATGATTTTACTAACTTGTTCTGAGTTTCCTCCAGTTTTGTAGAATTCAGTGTAGCGTTTCAGTTGTCCAGATCTTCGATCAATGTGTCTAACCCAGGATTGGGAACCTGCGGCTTTTTGAGTGAATCCAAATTTTGCAGAACAAATCCTTTTATTTTTATTAATATGTTTTTGTTTGTCTTTGTTATTTTGATTTTAAAATACTAAAGAGTAAATGAAGATTCAATGAAATAATGCTTACCAACTGACGACCACAAGTGAAACACTGGTAAGTCACAAGGGCTATTTTGACACCTGCTAACGCTCATGATTTCATTCTGTGGCTCTTAAAGAAATGCAGATGGAGTTCACTGAGCTCTCTGAAGATGACATTTTAAAGTCATTATTTGACACTAAAAATGATCCAGTTGAAATATGGAAAAATGTAATAGAATATACCCACGTCTTTGTCAACATTAATGAAAAATGCTTTCTTGCATTTCAGCCACTTATTCCTGCGAATCTACATTCTCCTACTTAACCCAAATCAAGACTCTTTGAAGGGCACAAATCAGACACCCATCTCGAAGATCAGCTAAAAGTGCGTACCTCTAGGTTATTCAAATATTCAAATGTTTTCAAACAAAAAACAGTTACAACAAAGTCATTAAAAGGTTAGTTAACTTTAGAATTAACAATTTATTTTTCATTTTTTGCAGTTAGTTAGTACATAGTAAGATTTTTACAAACAATTAATGTACATTTCAAGGTACACTATTATGACAAAATTCACAAGGCAGCTAATAGAGAAACACAACACATCATTTATTGACATACATTAGTACAGTGTTGGTCTACCTTTGGCCTTAATGCATGCACTGACCTTTCGAGACATGCTTTCGACAAGGTTTTGGAACACAACGATAGGTATGCGCTTCCATTCCGTACATAATGCTGTCGCTAACTGTTGCTTAGTAGTAGGCCTTGGTTCCAAACTTTTTAACGCGGAGCTCTAATTTATCCCATAGGTGTTCTACCGGATTAAGATCAGGGCTCTGTGCTGGCCACTCTACACACGATACGGTATTATCATCAAACCACGCCGTGCCAGTCCTTGCTTTATGGCTCGGCGCAATATCCTCCTGGTACCAACAAGGCTCTGTTCCATAGTATTGCAACAGAGTTGGTACGGCATAATTGTCCAGAATATCGAGGTAGACGTGCTGGTTAATATATCTGTTCATGATAACCAATGGGCAGGGGCCATACAACGAAAACACCCCACACGAGTACACTGTCAGCTCCAAACATGACCGTAGGAATAGTACACTGCGGTAAATAGCATTCCCCCGGCTGCAGCCATACCCACACACGGCCATCAGACTTATGGATCGTGTATCTGGATTCATCAGTCCACAGGACCTGTTTCCATTGATCTACGGTCCACGATAAATGTTACGACGAGTAGCATTCCGAGTCGAGATGAAAGGCTTATGATCAACCGCACGACCACGGTAACGCATAGAATGAAGTTCTTGGCAAATGGTGCGTGTGCATACTGAGGTTCCAGGATTTTTACCCACCTGCACACTGAGATCTTGTGCAGTACTCCTTCGATTAGCTGTTACGACTTTCCTGAGGTTTCGACGTCCTCTATCACCGATTTACTTTGGTATGCCGGTACGTTTTGCAGCTTCAAGTGCGCCATGTCTTCCACTTATTCAGTACATCCAAAACAGTTTACTTGGGTATATTTAAACGCCTGTCGGTTTCTCTTATGGACAACCCTCTAATTTAACACCCAACAATCTTTCATTTTCCAAAGTCAGTTCTCTCTCGCCGCGACATTTTCAGTCCACCTCACAGTGCGATATGATCGCGGTCAGCTGCAGTCTTGTTTTTATACCGGTTGCAGCTGTACCGCGCATCTTAACAATGCAGTGGATCCGTTCATTTGCTTTTGAAGGGGTGTCCGGTTACTGTTGTCAATATTATGTATGTATGTTTGTATGAAATTAGCACTGAAACAATTAATAAATGTAAGGATGCTTATTAGACATGCACGGTTTTGTCAATAAGGACAAGGTGTTGGCTTCTTGGTTCATTTGCCGGGATTACTGAGGACAATATTTCCGCAAGTAGCTGTACAGATGGTACTCGTCACTTTTCTTATGTTGTAAGGTTGCGGTGCATATGAAAGCAACATATATCGGTGCAAGAGTACTGCATTTATTTTTTAAAAGAATTTCATAAAAAGCGTAAAAACCATTTGAAGTATCAAGTTTCGTAAATGCATCGCTTATCTCCTCAGAAGCAAGATCCGGTCATGTTTTCGTCAACTATAGTTTGATTCATCGAATAAAAATATTGCTGACGTTCCCGAAAGAGAGAATGGAATTTCAAACAACCGAAGATTATGTTTTATTTCCATTCTCTGCAAAACGCAATTGAAAGGGTAGCGGGTTTATAGATCTGTATTCTGGAAACGGAAGTAAGAAATACGTCTGATTCAAACATTCAGGTAAAATGCCGCAGACAGTCAAACACTCAAGATCAAGTATGTTATGATTGCGTTGCATAAGATTTTAGAACAATAGTACTTACATCATCTAAATAAGATTATTTATCATTATTTTAAAATGCCTTACTTAAAATGTATTCATTTTAAAACCTTCTCATTGTAACGTAAACATTATAGAAAAGAAATAAAACCAAAAAAATGACAAGCAGTTAATAGAGTGTGTTTTGAGTCATCGATTTATCCAGAATCGAGAGCTCAACAGAAAAATTGATGAGCGTAGATTAGCTTTCTTTTGAAAATGCTTACAGCTGGACTGTACTACGAAATAAAAATTCGAAATTATTAACAGAAAATTAGAAAAGATGTTTACACTAAACGAGTATTACAATAGGAAGAAAGAGCGACTACCGATGGGACGCAAGCTCTTATTTAAAGATGGTTTTGATACATTAGTCAATTGTTTACAATTTTTTTACCCAATTCATTAAAAAACAGACTTTAACTCTAGGCAGAAATTCTTTCTTCACTTCTGAAAATTCTCGCTTTACCTAGAAACAAGTAAAAATAGAACCCAAATTTCATTGCCAGCTTTGTCAATAAACCAGACAACAAAAATAAATTTCCCACATTCCACCAATGAAATAAATTTCCCACATTCCACCAATGAAATACATTTCCCACATTCCACCAATGAAATATATTTGAATTTCGTGATCGCCGCTCAGGTGGTGCAGTGGCCTAAGCGATGGCTTCTAATCATTCGTCCATAAGCGGTCCGGTTCGAATCCCGGTGAGGCATGTATGGTGTGTTTGTCTTACGGCACTGGCTGTCTCCCTTCCCTGGAACCAGTGACCCTAAATTAAGTACGGGCGACAGCTTATAGCCCATTGAGTTGCTCACGGTGGTCGTTAAAACTCAAATAAAAAAATCGTGATCACAGTCAACTTACGTTCATTATGTGTGTTTGAAACCACTGGGAGGGGGGGGGATGTTAACGACCGCCCTGAGCATCTCAAAGGTTAATAGCCATTCGTCCGTCCCTAATTTAATGCCACATGTTCCAGGGAGGGTATAGAGCCAGTGCCGTAAGACAAACACACCATCCATGCCTCAAGTTCCAGGAAGGAATAGGCAGATCAGATAAGATCATATGTAGAGGATTTTAGGAAGGGAGTGTCTGACGCCAGGTCTTGAACAACCCTTAGAAATAGGAAGCTAGGAGATTTGGGCTGGAGTGCCCGATAGGAAAGTGACACGGAAGCGAAGTAGAAAGGGGAGGAAGACGCCTTTATTTATTACCGGGAGGCCAGTACCCGGTGTCCGACGGCTTAACGTGCCCATCCGACGCACGGCGGGTATTTAGTGGCTCGAACGTTCGTACCTGCCCAGGATCGAACCTGCGGTCATCCTTATGGCAGTCACGAACGCTGATTACTAAGCCACCCGCGGGCCGGAAGGAATAGGCATTTGCCTGTCCCTAATTTAAGTCCTCAAGTTCCAGACAGGGGATAGGGCCTCACGTTCAGGATCCACTACTCCTTGAAATCATTAATACCACCCACTTGTTCCTAGGTGGGAATAGTCATTCGCCCGTCCCTAATGTAAGGTGTCAAGTTCCAGGGGAAGGGATAGGGCCCAAAATTCCGGGAAATAGATAAGGCATCAAGTTCCGTATCCACTGCACCTTGAAGTCATTAATATCCTTCACAGATTCTTCTAAGTACGGGTATAGAGCCAGTGCCGTAAGAAAAACACACCATCGATGCCTCAAGTTCCAGGGAGGGGTTAGGCACTCGCCCGTCCCTAATGTAAGGCCTGAAGTTCCAGAAAAGGGGATCCATTGGTTCCAGGGAGGGGATAGAGCTAGTGCCGTAAGACAAATACCCCATCCATGCCTCAATCAAGATTCGAACCTGGACCCATTTCTGACAAATAGTGAGAATCCAACTTTTTTTTACCATTGCGCCGTGAAATCATTAATATCATCAGATGTTTTGTTAGTATCTACTAAAAAGTAAAAAAGAAGTTTTCGGGTGTTAAATTAAGTTTTCTATTCTAAAGACATTTCATGATTGAAACATCTCCATTTATGAGAGACATATTTTATATAACTGAGTATGTAGCGCAGATTTTTGAATATTCAGATAAATCATAAGTGAGCTATTTACTCGGTTAACACCCATACTTACTCCAAAAAATAATATTATGAATCACTGGTTGCAATTTCCCATGCTACAAACGTTAAGTTAATCTGTTAAAGACATCAGATTTTGAAAATCTGGTTATTCATTAGTTATGTAGCAGAAAAAGCCTTGTCATTAATGCTACTTTAGTGATACCTTTTCTTCCGAAGTAGAACACTTGTTCAACGAAAACCATGACCATTAGAAACTATCAGGAATTGCCCACCCGTAATTTATGTACGATTACTGGATCAAGGTAAGGTAAAAATTAACAGATCGTAAGAACAAATAGAATGCACATAACTGAACGGAGACTCGAATGTAGATAATTAAACTAGAAATTGCTTTCCGAGCCATCAGAGCAAAGGCCGACAGCCAATGAAATATATGTATGATGCAATAATAATTTTTTTTAAATACGGTCTTCTGCAACATGCGCTACACAATGACGCTTTATGTTGCTTATCACTGACTGCAGCTATTTCTAGAAACGTCGCAGTCAAATAAATCAAAATATTTTGATTCAACGCAACCATAAAATCCCCCTAAAACAACTGAACTTTGGCCAAGCTGTCGCAATAAGGAGGCAAGTTAAAGAGAGTCAGAGAACATTTTCTTGAATGAAGCAACATGTTAAATCAACGAGAAAATGGATTGACCAAGTGTTACCGAGCTGTTTATCGATAGTTATTTCTGGCGTATTTTCAATAATTGTGAAAATGTTTGGTTTCCTTTCAGTAAAATGGCATTAATGCTGTGTTAGTGAAAAGCTACCACTTTAAAGGGACAGTCGAAATGTTAATTACAGTGCTTTTCATGTGAATTTACAGCATTCCTAGCATTAGGTGACACTTAGGATTGTGAAATGGGTGTCTTTATCCTTTAATCGTGTAGAACGAATTGAATTCAGTTAGCAAAATGAGCTAAAATCAGCTGAATTTTGCTGCCTGCGAAATGGGTTGAACATGGTTGGAACGATTAAACATACACTGAAGTGCCAACAGTAATAGGATATCAGTATCCACATTTTTAACTGGCGCTATTGTCCTATAAAAACTTCGACGCACTCCACGATTTTTACCTGCTGCGAGGTTTGTAATCTCGTGAGTTAGGTTGAATACTCGCCAGTAAGATTATGGCAAGCCGACGTAAATTATCGGAATTTGAACGAGGCATGTTTGTGGGAGCCAGACGAATGGGACATTCAGTTTCCGAAGTTGTGCGAACATTCAACATTCCTCGATACACGGTGTCACGTGTTTACCGATAATACCTCATGGACGGCCTTACCACCCACCGTGGACTGCACAGTGGCCGACCACGAGTGCCGAATTTCCGTGACCAACGGCGTCTGACAAGGATTGCCCATGAAAACAGACAAGCGGTACTGGCTCAAATAACATCCATATTCAACGCAAGTGGTACCAGAGACATATTTATCAGATTCCCTGAAGCTTAATGTAGCGTCCATGGGGCATTGGAATAAAAGGCTCATATCTTTATTAACACCATGCCATGGGACACAGCGCCTCAACTGAGATCATGAACACACTAATTGGACCCTGGAAGACTGACAACATGTGGCGTGGGCAGATGAGTCACGCTGCCAGTTGTTATGAGCTGATGGTAAGGTTCGGGATTGGCGCAACCCCCATGAGCCCAGGACCCAAGCTATCAACAAGGCACTTTGTTAGCTGCCATACATGTGTGGGGTGTCTTTACGTGACACGGTTTGCTCCCAATTGTCCTCTCAAACATGTCATTAACTGGTACTCGCTTTGTTGCTCTGCCGAGTGACCATTTCCAGCCCTTCATGGACGCCATGTATCCCAACAACGATGGAATTTTAGAGGCGGGCAATGCAGCATGTCATCTGGCCCCAGTTGCTCAAAATTGGTTCGAGGAGCATTCTGGACAGTTCAGAAGGTAGGTGCAGCAACCACGTTGTCCCGATATGAACCCGTTAGAGCACTTATGGGACGTGATGGAAAGGTTCATTCGCACTCAAGATCCTGCACCTACAAACACCAGGGAGCAGCAGGCGGTTGTTCAGATGGCATGGCTCAACATCTCTCCTGAAGTCTTCCGGCCACTTGTGGAATCGGTGTCACATCCAGTTGCTGCATTTCGCCGGGCTAGGGGACGTCGTACACGATACTAGGTACGTATCCCATTATTTTTGGCACTGCAGGGTATATAATATAAAAACAAAACCCGGGTAAGATAGCTGTAAACAATAAACAACAAAATATGCAAATGTAACGGCCACAAGGGATAATGACATCTTCACTTTTCCTTTATCAAAAGCACAGGTTTCTGTCAGAAATCCAAAAGCACCTAATCGTAGGCGCGCTTTTTCGGGAGAAACGACTAATGAAACAGAAGGAATTACTGCTTTTTCAAAAGCTAACGCTTTAAAGGTGGGTTAGCTATTGTAGGACGAGTGGACCTCCCATATCCAAAAGGAGTAAATGTGGCAGGAACACTGTAGACTTTTCAATGTTCTCTAATATTTGATTGTACTGTATATATTAACCAAAGGTCTGTTTCATCAAACCATTAGAATTACTTAATTGTGGTGCAGAGGGCAATATTCTGTAGTGTTACGTCCTGCTCCTGATAGCTTTTATTTACAGAGATATACTTAATTAAGCATGTGACTTTTAACAGCCAGGAAAATCAACAGGTCTTGTATTTACAAATCCGGTATTTTTTTATTTACAAATCCAGTATCTACACGCATATGTCAAGAATAATTCCAAATTGCAACTGGATTACCCGTTGAGTAGTATGTGAATACAGCAGAATATTCTAGCTCTTAACGTCTTACTAACTTGATCACAATTTAATGCTTCAATCTCAAGATGAGCAACAAACAACGTGAAAAAATTAAACGTTAATAGTAGTTTAAATTATCCTAACATCTATCTCCGAAGCAATATAACAACTCAACAAACGAGCAGACTCCTAACAAGAGGGAGCCTCTTAACGAGAGATTGAATACATCGGAAGATAATATGAATACACTCATTTTCATAAAACTCCGCGCACCAAGAAGGCGGGGTCGGATTGAAATGAGATTTTAGTAGTAAGATGGTACATACAAAGGACATAAGTGATTACAATATCACAGTACCAGGACGAATTCCCGCGAACATACGGTACACATTCCGGTCAGCGTCAGTAACGCGTCTGACAGCCTCGTGCTTTGATACACGTGCTGATACGATCCGGCATGCAGTCAAAAAGACGCCGTATGTTAACCAGGGAGGGATTGGTACAAACTCCCTGCAACTGGCGCTCTAAATCACAAACACTAGGACATGCATAATGCTGGCGTCCCATCCAGTCCCACACGTGCTCAATGGGCGAGAGATCACGCAATCTGGCAGGCCACGGAAATGTCGAAGCGTGACATAGACAGGCCTGGGAAGCCCGAGCCCTGCGCGGACGAGCGCTATCTTGTTGTAAAATGGCTCCACATCGGCCCGCCAGGAGAGGCAGCACATGGAGCCGCAGAATTTCCTGTACGTAGCGCTGGGTTCTCAACGTCCCTCGCATCACTGCAAGAGAAGTGCGGCTGTCATTCGTGATGGCTTCCAGACCATCATGTCTGCAGTGCAGGGAGTGTGCCGCGGTACAATGAGGTTAGGACTGTAACGCTCACTTGCAGTCCTCCAACCTCTGACACGGTGGTCGTCCGCTCCCATACAGAAGCGGTATTCGTCGCTGAATACTATACGTTGCCAGTCCGTAGCATTCCGCGTTGCTCGCTGCTGACACCACTGCCATCGACGCCGACGACGGTCAGCTATTAACGGTAGAAAACTTAAAAGCCGTCGAGAGTGTAGATTCGTCTCGTGTCAGGCGTCTGGAAATGGTTGTGGCGTACACACGAACGCACGAGTCCTTTGTAGAGTCGCCACAGGTCTCTCAATATTGGACAAGGACGTCGTTGTATCTGCTCGTGACCCGCTCTCACAATCCTCTCTGCTGGTGGTGTGTCTTGGTCGTCCACAGCCAGTCCACCGTGTCTAGGTGCCTTCCTGTGTCTATTGCTCACAACTCAAACTCACCGTACTGTCCGACCTGCCCAAATGGCGGCCTATTCAGCATGTCTTTCACATTGCCTCTCTCATTCCGACGATACGACTTCGTTCAAACTCCGTTAGTTGTCCGTACGCACATATACGGCTGATCCACGACATGTCTATCACTCAGGGATCTCACCTGACTCTTACGGTGCATTTCGGCACGAATGTGGAGTCAGAACAGATCAGATCACATCACATGTAGAGGATTTTAGGAAGAGAGTGTCTGACCCCAGGTCTTAAACAACCCTTAGAAATAGGAAGCTAGGAGATTTGAGCTAGAGTGCCCGATAGGAAAGTGATATGGTAACGAGGTAGAAAAGGGGAGGAAGACGCCCTTATGTATTACCAGAGGGCCAGTACTCGGGGTCCGACGGCTTAACGTGCCAATCTGACGCAAGGCGGGCATTTAGTGGTTCGAACGTTCGAACCTGAGGTTACCTCCATGGCAGTCGCGAACCCTGACCACTAGGCAACCCGCGGCCCACGCATGTGGATTCCCTTGCGCTGCGCCTTATAAGCCCCAAGGATTGCGATTGCAATGCCGGTGTTGGACGCGCTGGCACGCGGAATCGCACGAAACTTTAATCATTTGCATATATGCCCTCCCCTTAGCTATTCGCTGAGTTTCGCGTTCATTGCACAGTTTTTTGGTTGGTGCGCGGAATTTTATGACAATGAATGTACATCTAAAGAGTCACACTTTATCCAAGCGTAAGCATAATGCTTATGTCTGGTGAACATACGTCATTTAACTTTTGACTTTAATTCAAGTTGCCACAAATCATTCAGAGATAAAAGTATGAAGTTCAGAAAATAGAAAGAGAATGAATCAAAATTTACATAGATAACAGGAACCAAAAAGGAAAGTTAAATTAGGGTAGACGTCATAAGTTAAAGAGCGCAACCACCATGGTGGTAAGAGGATTGCGAGGAAGAACAGGTTTTTCAGTGTGGCCCAACTGTCCGCTGAATTATTCGAAGACCAAAGCTTTCCATTTGGGTTCAAACCACATGTAGGGAGTTAACGAAATTGGGTATTTGAAGTTCTTTGCTTTTTCAGAAGTTACATGCCTCAGCAAAAATCAGTAAAATCCCTGTAACGCCATGAATGGACAGTACAGCAATGGAAACAAATGCCGTGGTCACATGAGTCACGTTATACATTGTTTTGCACCGATGTCTAGCTGAAAAGGTGGCGAAAACCTCACGAAGCAATAGTTATGGTATGTCATGCGACCACAATTTAATTCACTTTGCTGTGACGGATGTCCCTTTGGGACGGACTGGATCAGCTGATATCAGGGGACGGTAAGAAGACATTTATGAAACGTTCTATTGTGGTATATAAAGTTCCTGCTGCAATATTACATTTTTTTCTTCTTTGTATTTGATGGCATGACTACAGATGATAATGCAGTAGCAAATTGTGACGTGCGTGAATGGTTTGATGAACATAGGGAGTCTTCCATCATAACCCTTGGCCTCCAGAGTGCATTGATCACAGTCCTATTGAAAATGTGTGGTACAATATGGAAAGAATTGTTCCTCATCGATGTTCTTTTCCGTTAATACTGAGTTGCGAGCTACTTTGCTACACGAATGACAATCTTTTCGACTAAACGACATCAAGCATCTCTGAGAATCCATGCTGCATCTCATTGTTGCTGTCCTTTGGCATTAAGGTGTCCTTACTCGTCACAAAATAAAGGTTCTTATTTTTTGGCCAATGTATGTGTAAATAATAGACTTTCTTTACTTTGATGACATTCCTCTGTTACCTGATAAAATATGTAGCGAATTAATATCGTGATAACAGATCCCTTTCTTCTTCTTTAGTCCGGATGCTTTGTTTTCTTGAAATTAACAGATTATTGCCGTTACGAACCTGGGACAAGATTCCAGTATAATTATATAGTAGTATCAAATACACTGGTCACAAAAGGTTAGGGATATTGAATTAAATAAAGGAGGTGTGTATCTGACTCAAGTAACACGCATTGAGGTAACATCAGTGAGGCTACATAACAGAAACGATAAAGAGTGCGTTTACAAAAACAATTTATTGTGCAATTTCAACACACAACAAAGTAGCTATGCAGTATATCATCATCATTGTCAACCATTATCAATCCACTGCTGGACGAAGGTCTCCCCAAGTTTCCTCCACAACGGACTGTCTTGTGCCAGTCTCCTCCATGTCACTCTCGCATACTTTCGAATTTCATCCACCTATCTTCCATGTGGTTTTCTTCTGGGTCTTTTCCTGTCACTTTGAATCCAATCTAAAATTTCGGCTGTTCATCGATGGTCTGTCCTTCTGGCAGTATGTCCAGCCCATTGCCATTTCAGGGATTTACCTCTGATCATGATGTCTTCCACTCTTGTCATTTTTCGGAACCACGAGTTCCTCTTCTGATCTCTCCTGGTTACACCAAGCATGCACCTCTCCATGCTGCTTTGAGTTGTCTGCAGCCTTTGTATGTCTCTTTTAGTTAAAGTCCACGTCTCTGCACCATACGTAAGCACTGGAAGGATGCATTGATCAAACACTTTTCTTTTAGGACATAATGACATATTGCTTTTGAAAATTATGCTGTTTCTTCCAAAAGCTCTCCAGGCAAGTTTTGTACGCCGATTAATTTCTTCACCAATGTGACCCTCACTTGATATCTGCTGTCCAAGATAAACGTACGTGTCTGTTATCTCCAGCTTTTCCCCATCAATCGATATATCTTCATTTCTTGTAAAAGCATTGAACATCACTTTTGTCTTCTGAAAGTTCATTTTGAATCCCACTTCTTTACTCTTGTCAGTAAGTTCCTGGATCATACTCTGCAGCTCTGATGGGGTAGTTGCAAAAATGACTAGGTCATCAGCAAAACGAAGGTGGGTTAGATAATCTCCATTAATCTTCATTTCTTTTTTTCCCAGTTCAGTGATTGAAAGACATTTTCCAATGTGGCATTACAGAGCTTCGGAGATATGGTGTCACCTTGTCTCAGTAAAATGGTTAATTCGGTGAATGTCCATACCTCTGGATTTAAGTTCCCGGTAATACAACCTCTGCGTCGAAGAACGTCTTGACACGTACGAGGGGCATACTTGCAATGGCATTATTGATGAGTGTCTGCAGCAGCTCGTCCCACATTACAGACAATACGTTACTGAGGTCTGCCAGGGTACCCGCGTATGGAACGTGGTTATCTAGACGTCTCTGTACAGCTTCCAAAAAGTTCTCATCATGATTAAGGTCCGGAGACCTCGGAGGCAGCTGCAACGATTCAACCAATGATTTTTCAGCTCCTGAATCACGTTCTAGACACGATTACGTGTTACATTTTCATCAAAAAAACGTAAGGCATGTCCAATAGCAAAGTGAAACAGTGTCAAAATGGACACAATGATCTCGTTTCGGTGCATTGAAGTATTCATGATGCCTTGACAAACATACAAGGGAGCACGGCCATTAAAACACACTCCTCCCCAGACAATAACTACTACCACTTGTATAGGTGGACGGACTACTCATCGTGTGGTTATACTCGTGTGTCGGATCTCCTCCACACGTGTTCTGGTCGAGTATCAGGATAAAGAGCGAAATGGGATTCGCCTGTGAAAGTACGCGGTGCCATTTTGTATTCCATGACATGTTCTGTCGGACTTAGGTACATCTTTGACGACTGTGTGTTGATGTCAACGCTATACATCTCAGCGGCCTCCTTGCTTATAGTCCGTATTCGTGAAGACTGTTTCGTACCGTTTGCTTACCTGAAGCAGCTCAAAGTGAATCCGGGAGTTGGCTACTTGTAATACTAGGCCTTCTCCAAACAGGTAGCGATCTTCTCTCCTAGTATCTTCGTGAGACCACTCTTGGATCGATCTGCAGCAATTGCGTCCTGTAGAAATCTTGTGTGTAGCCGATTTACTACACTTTGCAAAACTCCTAAAATAGAGGTCACATCGATCTGTTGTACACCTGCCTGCAATACTACGCCAACTGCCCTATTTCTGTTGCCAATGCTTAAACGTTGTCTGGACATCATTTTAGGTTATTGCCACACTAAAGATAATAAGTTTAGCAAACGTCTAGACCAAGCGGTTGAACGAGTCGTTTTCCACCTATAGCAGGGTACTTTTATCGGAACTGGAACGCCACTTGTTGTGTTGTCATGATGGTAATTTACATATGACGTAGCTACCCACGCTGATAACCGATCTCTAGTAGTCGCTAAATTTCCACAACCCCAAGTTTTCCCTTCGAAACCGTAATATCCCTAACTTTTTGTGACCAGTGCATTTTGTTAATTTAAAAAATCAATTTGAATAACAAATACTTTCTTAACTGTATTCGTATACATTATGCTGATAATTCGTATTACGATGTATGGGAGTGGTAATGGTGCAGACGTTTGGAACTGCAGCATATGTTCTTGAATCAGTACAAGCAATAAAGACGTTCTATTCTTTGATATTATTTTTTTAAAACATATGCATCCAATTTGCATGAATAAATGATCTAATCTTGAATGAAATACGGGATTACACCACATAATAAAAATTTTGAAGATGACAAACCGTTTTTTGGTGCAAATATGAAAAGGATGGTAAGTCAGATAATATCCGAAAACTTGGAAATTTCGTCGTCCCTGAGCGAGAATAGAACCCGCGTCTCACAGGTAGCGCCCGGGTAGGCTAACCACCAGACCATCCAGAACGACCAAGTCTTCAGTTTCCGAGTAATTTGAATATAACCATCACGGATTCAACTAGCGTATCCTGTGATGGTTAAACTATAGAATCCCGTGATGGTTATAATCAAATTAATCAGAAACTTGAGACTTGGTCGTTCTGGGTGGTGTAGTAGTTAGCATCCCCGGGCGCTATCTGGAAGACGCGGGTTCGATTTCCGCTCCAGGGTGACGAAATTTCCAAGTTTTCGGATATTATCTGACTTACCATCCTTGTCATATTTACACCGAAAAATGGATTGTTATCCTTGAAATGAGTGGTCTAATGTTTTTCTTCTCTGTCGACCTTATATAACGGGAATAAAATAACTCCAATTGTTTTACGTTTTCGGGAAATAATTCAACACTATTTTAGAGTCCAATCGAGTTGATAATTGGAGACGATTAACAAAAAAATTTCATATTTGAACTGTTAGAATTGTGTGTGCTCAATGGTTCACCAAAATACTACTTATTAAATTGTATCAACTTGAATTTTCATGTGCGACAAAGTACTGTATATGTGCCCTACTAAATTCCAAATGATGTGCCTCCTAACATTATGACAGGTGTTTTTTCAAGTGTTTACTTAGCGCATTACATAATTATTTTACTTGATTTCAATTTGCCCATTCAGTCTAAAAATCGTAACATATTTTTCTGATGTCTTTGCTGCACAAAACATGTATTCAACAAGTTAGTAAAATCATGCAATGCATTGATTATGATACGTCTTCCAACATACCAGAAATCATTACTCAAGTTATTACTAAGTTATGAGGGTAATGGCTGTAGAATAAATCTTGCTCATATGATCTGACTTTTGACTCCACTTCGATTATATTCAACAGAACCGGTAAAGTATACTTCTGGAACAACATGATTAAGTTTTGTCTCAATGGAAACATTTTTACTTAAGTTATAGCGCCTAAGGGCGGTGGAATGGATCCTGATCCCATTTCCTAACCTTTGACCCATTTCACCCATTTTCAATAGGGTTCGAACCCAGTTTGTCCCCTACCAGATACTAAAATTCCATCAAAATAGAACCATTTTTACGCATGCTATAACGCATAAGGGTAATGGAATGCATCCCGCTCCTATGTCCTGACGTTTGACGCCACTTCATCCATTTTCAACAGGATTAATCCCCAGGTGGTTCCTTACCACAAACTAAAATTTCATCGAAATCGAACCATATTTACGCAAATTATGACGCATAAGGACAATGGAATTCATCCCGCTCCTATGTCCTGACCTTTGACCCCACTTAACCCATTTTCAATAGGGTTCGTCCCCAATTGGTCCCTTACCACATACTAAAATTTCATTGAACTGGAACCATATTTACGCAAGTTAAGACGCATAAGGGCAATTGAGTGGATCCCACTCCTATGTCGTGACCTTTGACTCCATTTCGGCCATTTTCAATAGGGTTCGTCCCCATTTGGTCCCCTATGACATACTGAAATTTCATCGCAATCAAACCATTTGTACGCTAGTTATCGTGCGAACAGACGGACAAAGCTTGAGCATATACGCTTCTTCAACCTACGGTTGGAATGCGTAAAAAACAGACTTTAAGGAACAAAAATCCACTGTGCTTTTAAAAGTGTTTTCTAACTGTACAGCGCTTTCTGCGTTATTGAGCTTAATATATCGCAAAACTCCAATTATTGAGTGAATAACATAAATTTGGGACAGTGAACCGCAGACGAGTTAAACCCATCAGAAGCAGCTACTAAAGGAATAGGAAAAAATAAATAATGTGAAATTGAGAGAATTTCATACTGAGGAGCATAACAAGAGGTTTAGTCATGTGTTGCAAAAGATTTTCCACATACATAGTTGTTTTAAGGAGGACAGAGTAAATGATTAATTGCGATCCACAACGACCAGAGATAGTGATGAAGCCGGGAAACTAAATGTTACGATTAGAAGGCGGCGGAGATCCGGGCACCTATTGATCAGGCTAGGTTTCACCACGCAGCAGTGTTCTGCGGCAATCCCGTCGAACACAAGCCGCACCTCAAATGTATTCAACGGCATTTGCAAAGCGAGAAATAATGGTGATGCATCAGTCCATCGCAGAAAAATTCGTTCTGGTTTTCGGCTGTGATATACGGATAGGGTACGCGAAAAAACACTGGTATCCGAACATTAAGCATAATTGGTTAAACATATGCAAAGTAAAGAATTAAAACTGATGGAACAGCGGACATTGATATGTAGAGTAGTCACACACCTATTCCAATCGCAGTGCACGGTCAAGTAACATCCGCTTACATTCCATACGCTGTAAAAAATAAGTGGTGTGAAATCATGGAAAATTTTCGAAGATAACGTACAGCGAAGTTGCCGGTAGGTGTCCGTGCTTTTCAGAAATTTCCGTTTTTAAAAGTGCCCGTTTATTTTAACTTCCCCATTTTCACAGATTTTTTCCGTAGTCAGAAATTCCGTTTATTTCAGAAAATCCAATTTCAGGTTTTCCCGTATTAAACTGAAATTCCACGAAATCGACAACCCTGCATTTATTAGCCCTTATCCCAGATAATCCTTACGCTACAGACAGGATCGAACACTCGCCGTTTAGGTTGATTGAACAATTAACACACGCCTTTAACCACTGACCTGCAAATGCTCGGAAATCCGAATCACGTACATTGTAAAACAAATTGTGCGACGATGATTTTTTTGTCATTATTGCCAGTCATTTTGTTTTCTGTTGGAACTTATAATTTTTCTGAACAGGTTTGCAATTTTTTTTTTCTGTAGGAGGACTTCTCTCAAATTAGGCATTTTTCATCGTGATTTTTCGAAACAATAACATGCTTTGCAACTTGATTTTTTTAAAACTGACAATGACTTTCAGTTTTCCTAGAAAATGTAGAATGTACATTTTCATATTATTATTTTTCAAAAAAAAAAACCTTCCTAAATATAAAATTTCCTCTTGATAGCTACAATAGCTTTTGTGTTAAGCTGTCCAAATATTGATACATAGACATCGTATAATCATCTGTACAATAAGTTAAGTACCAAGTAACATACGATAGCACAACGTATATATTAAATAGCTGGTGCACAAAATAAGGGAGAGGGAAAGAAATATCCTGTGCCACAATAAACAAAATTCATGCGATATGCTATCCACAATATACGATCTCGCTACGGAACTTCAAAGTTAGGCAGAAGACTGAAATTTAAAAGTTAATGAAACCTCAAGTATTCGCACCAGTCGCTCTTATTACCAGTAATTTCTCGTCATACGTATACGGAAAAGTGAGAACGGAGATTCTCCGTTAATATACGAAAGAAATTACGAAAAGGTTTTAGAAAATTCATGATTTTCCGTTGCCACATCTCTAAAACGGTAATGCACCGTCAATATTAGAAAGGAACTGCGGAGAGGTTTCTGAAAATTCAGAATTTTCCGTTGCCACATCTCTAAAACGGTAATTTACCGGCAGTATAAGAAATAAATTGCGGAAAGTTTTCTGAAAATTCTGAATTTTCCCGTCGTACAAAAAATCCTTTAAATTCAGGTTTCTTTGTACCAAGAGTTTCAAGACATTTCACGGAAAAGGTTGTGTCAGAAATATGCTTCGATAATTCACGAGAGAAATCACGGAAAGTGGCTTGTGAATTTCAGAATTTTTTTACAGTGTATGCAAATATCTGGCAGATCCATAGAAACAGTTTACCCTACTCTGAGTGTCTTATTCCATTTTCTTGCTAGTCCAGTGAGAAGAGTTGTTGTCATTGGGGATCAGGAACATAATATGGAACAAAGACTCTATGTAGACCATTTTTCGGAGGGTAGAATTATCGGAAGGTTCGAATCAGGACAATCACAGACTGAAGTCACCAGACCATTGAATGTGCCGCAAAGTATCATCTCCAGCCTTCAAAGAAGGTTCCAAGACATAGTAGAGGTTAGACGCCAACCAGTACAAGGTCGTCCAAGAGTCACAACCCCTGAGCAGGACTGGTAACTTTGATTAACTGTACGACGTCATAGGACGATGTTTGCCAGGCAACTCTCTGCAGTGCTTGCGACCGCCTCGCGACCAAGAATTTCAAGACAACACTGTTTGCATGAGGTTCAAGGCAACTGGTCTCAAAGTCAGATGTCCCGTAGTTTGTGTCCCGCTCATCCCGGCGAACAGGAGCGAACGTTTAAACTGGAATTGCGGACATCGAAACCGGACACTAAATCAGTAGGGCAAAGTGCTCTATACAGAAGAGTACAGATTCGGCTCACAGACTGATTCTCGTCTAACTACTCCCTAGAGGGAAGAGAAAACCCGTTACAATCCCAATAACATCAAATAACATCAGTGAAAGGGACCAATTTGATGGCGGTTTAGTTATGGCAGGGGCAGACGTCACGTTGAATGAGGGTAGAGAGCACCACAACTTCGACAGAAGTACCGTTACTGCTCTGAAGGGCAAAAACGAGATACTGTAACCTAATTTGAGATACTTCAGACGCGCCGTGGGTGCAGAGCTGGTATTCATGGGCGATAATTCACGTGAGCTCAGCTGGTGGATGACTTTCTCCGAAGTGAAGATATCCAGCACATGGTGTGGCCAGCAAGGTCTCTGGATATGCATCCGACAAAGAATGCATGGGATGAACTAGGGAAGTAAATTTCCTTCCACTAGCTATCACCAAGGACAATTCCGGAGTTCAGAACTGCTCTTCGTCAAGAGTGGAATTTTTTACCCACAGATCTCTTGGACAACCTATTAAGCAGCATGAGAAGTCGTTGCTAGGTTTGCATGGCTGCAAAGGGTCACCACACACCTTATTAACATTTTAACGACCACGATCAGAAAATTTTTTGTCGCACGGAATACCATAACGCCCGAAAATGTCCACTGCTACTTTCTAAAATTCATTTCCCCTCCCTTTTGCAATAAGTAAATGAGGATTAGAGCTGAGTCACCACTCTAAACTTCTTATCTCCAGACTTGACATACATTTTTACGTTTCCCTGTGGGAATCAATGCATTCTTCTACTGAGAGCCTTAGGCAGATAAAAGGGAGTAGTCACAGCTGGAAAATCTTATTTGGTTTAACTTTTTTCCTTCTTTCTTGTAAACAATATGCTCTGTGCTCTTTCTCTTTTTATTCGGATTGAGCGAAATGGAATAATTTTTATGACAAATATTCACCCCATAATTTCCGCTTTTGGAACAATGCAAAATATCATAGAAATAAGAAAGATGACACCTAATTTTCGGGTGTAATAAGCACGTCTTTTGAATACCCTCTGACACAAATTAAATTTATCAAAGCTATTCAAAGTCAATGAAACCGGTATGGAAAACAATAGATCTGACGAAAGAAATAAGATTTTTCAGTCGGGTTTTTAATCACTCAGATATCGCTGTAAATGGAATCGCGAGTTTAAGAACTCTTATAAACAGAGGTATCGACAAAAATAAGATGTGACTTTACGTCCCTTGGTGGGAAAACTATGCATTATTTTAGGAAGAAAGTATTCGCAAAAGGTTTATCCATATAAGCGGTATCGGTCCAAGAAAAAAAATCAGTCGAGTTTTCAGGAGCCCAGATTTTGCTACAAATACATCAGAAGCAGAAATTAACACTTATGACCCCTGGTGGCCAAACCATTCTTTACCAAACATTAGAAATTATGTGAAAAATATTTTCCATCAGGTCTTGTATGCGATACAGGAAGAATTTTTCAAATCGGAGTTCTAGAAGACGAGATATCGGGGGAAACGCAATTTACCATTGTGCCCCCTAGCGGAAGGTCTATGATTTACTTGTAAATTTTGAATTTATAAGAAAAACTTTTGGCATCGGAAACACTATCCAACAAACAAGGAATTTTTCAAATCGGACTCTAAGAAGTAGAGATATTGACAAAAATAAGATATACATCTACGCCCCCTGGTGCAGAGACCATGAATTATTTCAAGAAGGAAATATTCGTAAAAGATTTGTCGATATGAGTAGTATCGGTCAACAAACGACCTTTTTTTTCAGTCGAGATTTTAGAAGCTCATATTTTGCTGCAAATACATCGGAAGCGGAAATTAAGACTTACGCCACCTGGTGATCAAGCCATTTTTTTAAAAAATTAGAAATTATGTGCGAACGATTTTCCATCAAGAGCTGTATGCGGTGCAGAAAGAATTTTTTAAATCGGAGATTTAGAAGCAGAGATATAGGGGGAAACGTAATTTACATTTACGCCCCCTAGCGGAAAGTCTATGAATTACTTGAAAATTTTGAAACTATATGAAAAACATGTCCCACGGAAAACACTATCCAACAAAATAGGAATTTTTCTAATCGGACTGCTAGAAGTAGAGATATTGACAAAAATATGATGTACATCTACGCCCCCTGGCGGCAAAACTGTGAAATATTTTAGTAAAAAAATATTCCAAAAAGGTTTATCGATGTGAGCGGCATGAGTCCACGAAAGAATTTTTCAATCGATACTTTAGAAGCTCAGATTTTATGGCAAATACATCAGAAGTAAAAATTAACACTTACGCCCGCTGGTGGCCAAAGTATTCCTTACCAAAAATTTGAAATTATAACCAAAATATTTTCCACCAGGAGATGTATCCGCTGAAGAAATAAAATCTCAAATAGGAGTTTTAGAAGAAGAGTCATCGGGAAAAGTGTAATTTACTTTTACGCCCCCTAGCGGAAAATCTATACGTAATTTGAAAAAGTAATTATATCTAAAATACCCTTCGACATAAATGGAATCGAAAGATGAAATAATTTTTTGAATCGAATGT
The DNA here is from genome assembly GCA_039090855.1 of Macrothele yani. Lineage (NCBI taxonomy): Eukaryota > Metazoa > Arthropoda > Arachnida > Araneae > Macrothelidae > Macrothele > Macrothele yani. The sequence goes on from CM077011.1 coordinate 101,664,164, forward strand.
TTAGAAGCAATTATGTGGAGTAAAACGTATTTTTGATTCGACATCATCTGCATTTGCGCCTTCTAGCGGCAAAATTGTACATCGTAAAAAAAAAACGAAATAAAAGATCATCATTCTCATATTTCAAGCTTCCCAATGCAAAAAGAATTTTTCAAAGCGGACTAATAGGTGCAGAGATATCGTGGGTACAGTCGGACGGACGGACAAACCGATAACATAAGCACGATCTTTATTTACAAAAGACGTGCTAAAAACAAAGCACATGCCCACAAGCTATGATTTTAACTGAGCGACGTCAGAAAGCTGAAATATATAATTACGGAACGAACTAACTACATGGTTCACTTTTTTGTTTAGCGACGACAATTACGACTGAGGGTGACTTCTGGTAATCCCTCAGACGCCGTGCAAATTCAAACGCTATGCAAATTCGAAGAACATGGGGGTAGGAATTCCTACTCATGCTATCCGGTGGACTCGGGCGCTTGTGGTTATTTGCATGTAAGGGCGCGTTGGGAGCTGTGGTCACGAAAGGGTTAACCAGAACCCTCATAGTGCATCAGCTTTTTCTCAACTCAACACGAAAATCATTGTTTTGTTGATTTTTGTAAATTTGCATAAGTATAGCAACAAACTTTGTTTCATAACTTGTTATGATTGATGTTGTACTTTCAATATGTTATTACACAAGCATGCATAGTTTCGTGCCTTTCCGACGATTGATCCTTGAAATATTGACAGGTACGTTGATTATGCTTTAATTTTGGACACGGGTGTTATGCCTAAATTTTGGACACAACTGTCCTGTGGCCGGAGCTGTTTGTAAGATATGGGGTTCTGGTTGCTCTACAGATTTGTGTCCGTGTCCGAATTCCGGTGAGACATGGATGTGCATTAGTCGTGTGGCGCATGTTCTGTCCCCTCCGTGAAACCTGTGGTCGTAAATTAGGTACGGACTACTTTTCATAGCCTTAGATCCCCTCGGCGATTGTTAACCCTTTAACGACCAAAGCGCGCAAAACGCTCGAATAGAGTGTGTCAAATTTCTTATCCTTACTGATTTTTAAAATTTTCTCGACCTATAAGGAATCAGCAGGGGTCACCCTCAGTCACTGTTGTTGTTATTGAAAAAAGAAGTGAAACAACAGACAGTTTCGGGCGTTATGTTATTTAGGTTGATGCAAGATTTTGGAGTCATGGTCGTTAAAGGGTTAAACAACTAGACGCCCAAAATGAGTATCTATCTATCTACCTAATACAAAGTTAGTAAAACTATGCAATGCACTGATTATGATTCGCTTTCCAACATACCAGAAATCGCGTTCAGACAAACTCTCTTCTCTAACCTGACTACTGATTCGTTCAGTATACATCCGGAACAACATATTAAATAAAAGCATTTTTACTCAAGTTATTACTCAATTTATGAGGATAGTGGCTGTACAATAAATATCGCTCCAGTGTCCTGATCTTTGACCCCATTTCGATGATATTCCAGAGAACCGGTTCAGTATATACCTCGGGAAGAACATAATAAAGTTTTGTCGCAGGCGAAGCAGTTTTACCTAAGTTATGACGCATAAGGGCGATAGAATGGATCCCGCTGCTATGTCCTGACCATTAACCCCATTTCGTCCACTTTCAATAGGGTTCGTCCCAAGGTAGTCCCCTACCACATACTGAAATGTCATTGAAATCGCACCATTTTTACTCAGGTTATCGGCGGACAAACAGACAGACGGACAAAGCTGGAAGCATATACGCTATTTCCGCCTACGGTTGGAGAACGTAACAAGAAAGATGACACCGAATTTTCGGGTGTAATAAGCACGTCTTTTGAATCCGTTCTGATGCAAATTAAATTTATCAAAGCTATTGAAAGTCAATGGAACCGGTTAGGAAACAATAGTATCTGACGGAACAAAGAAGTTTTTCAATCGGGTTTTTAATCCTTTAGATATTGCTGTAAACGGAATCGTGAGTTTACGCCCTTTGGTTGCAGACTTTTGCGTTAAGAAAAACATGAATTTGCATGAGAAACATTTCGCACCGGAAACGCTCTCCAACACAGAAATAATTTTTCAAATCGGACTCTTAGAAACAGAGATATCGACAAAAATAAAATGTGAGTTTACGTCCCTTGGTGGGAAAACCATGCATTATTTTAGGAAGAAAGTATTCTCAAAGGGTTTTTCAATATCAGGGGTATCGGTCCAAGAAAAAAATAATTAGTCGAGTTTTCAGGAGCCCAGATTTTGCTACAAATACATCAGAAGCAGAAATTAACACTTATGCCCCCTAGTGGCCAAACCATTCTTTACCAAACATTAGAAATTATGTGAAAAATATTTTCCATCAGGTCTTGTATGCGATACAGGAAGAATATTTCAAATCGTAGTCTTAGAAGCAGAATTAACGCAGAAAACGCAATTTACATTTGTGCCCCTAGCGGAAAGGCTATGATTTACTTGAAAATTTTGAATTTATAGGAAAAACATTTCGCATCGGAAACACTATCCAACAAAGAAGAAATGTTTCCAGTCGGACTGCTACAAGTAGAGATATTGACAAAAATAAAATATACATCTACGCCCTCTGGCGTAGAAACCATGCATTATTTCAAGAACAAAATGTTCCTAAAAGGTTTGTGACATGAGTAGCATCGGTCAACACACGACTTTTATTTTAATCGAGATTGTAGAAGCTCATATTTTTGCTGCAAATACATCAGAAGCGAAAATTAAGACTTACGCCACCTGTGGCCAAACCACTTTTAACAAAAATTAGAAATTATAAGCAAAGGCGTTCCCATCAGGAGCTGTATCCGGTGCAGAAAGTAGTTTTCAAATCGGAGATTCAGAAGACGAAATATAGGGCGAAACGCAATTTACCTTTACGCCCCTGGCGGAAAGTTTATAAATTACTTGAAAATTTTGAAATTATATGAAAAACATGTCACACTGGAAACACCATCCAACAAAGAAGGAATTTTTCAAATCGGTATCCTAGAAGTAGAGATATTGACAAAAATATGATATACATCTACACCCCCTGGCGTAGAAACCATGCACTATTTTAAGAAGAACATTTTTCTAAAAGGTTTTTCGACATAAAAGTATTAGTCTACCAACGACGTTTTTTTCAATCGAGGATTTAAAAACTCATATTTTACTACAAATACATCAGAAGCGGAAATTAAGATATACGCCCCCTAGCGGCCAAACAGTTCTTTTATTAAAAAAACGAGAAATTATGTGCAAACGATTTCTCATCAGAAGCTGCATCCGGTGCAGAAAGAAGTTTTCAAATCGGAGATTTAGAAGCAGAGATATAGGGGGAAACGCAATTTACCTTTACGCCCCCTTGCGGAAAGTCCATGAACTGTTTCAAAATTTTGAATATATATGAAACACATGTCACACTGGAAACACTATCCAACAAAGAAGAATTTTTTCAAACCGGACTCCTAGAAGTAGATATATTGACAAAAATATGATATACATGTACGCCACCTGGCGGAGAAACTGTGGAATATTTTAGGAAGAAAATATTCCGAAAAGGTTTATCGATGTGAGTGGCATCAGTCCACGAAACAATCGATATTTTAGAAGATCAGATTTTATGGCAAATACGTCAGAAGCAAAAATTAACGCTTACGCTCCATGGTGGCCAAATTATTCCTTACCGAAAACGCAAAAGCAAAAGATTGTCCATCAGGAGATGTATCCTCTGAAGAAAACATTTTTCAAATCGGAGTTTTAGAAGAAGAGGTATCGGGGAAAATGTAATTTACTTTTACGCCCCCTAACGGAAAATCTATGCGTAATTTGAAAACGTAGCTATATCTAAAATACTCTTCGACATAAATGGAATCGAAAGATAAAATAATTTTTCAATCGGATGTTTTGAAGTAAATATGTGGAATAAAACGTATTTTTGAATTCGACATCATCGGCATTTACGCTCTCTAGCGGCGAAATTGTACATCGTAAAAATAAACGAAATAAAGTATTATCATTCGCAGATTTGAAGCTTCTCAACGCAAAAGAATTTTTCAAATCGGACTAATAGTTGCCGAGATATCGTAGGTATAGACGGACGGACCGACGGACAAACCGATAGCATAAGCACGATCTTTTTTACAAAAGACGTGCTAAAAAAGGAAGTATGGGCATGTCTTTCCCTCTGCCGAAATGAAATCTCCGTTTCGTACTTAAGAAATTTCTTTTTGTGCCTGGCAGATGTAAACAGACTATGTGAGTCTGTCAGTGGGTCAGTAAGCAGACATGTCCCTCTGCTTACTGAAACACGACAGACATACGAAATATCAATATTGATCGACATACAAACAAAAGGTCAGATTGTTAACAAAAGTAAGAGTGACTGATGAATAAACGAAAACCCAGACAGTCAACAAAAAGTAAGACTGACCGACGTATAACCGAAAGGTCAGAAAGTTAACAAATGTGAGATTAACTGACGCATTAATGAAAGGACACACATGTTTCAGATTTTGTGTACATGCTTCCATGTCAGCAAGAAGAAAAAACTTAAGAATTTGGTCGTGACAGAAAGAGAAGTCAGACATGTCTGACTTAAGAACACCCTTTGTTATCAGCAGCAAAAATAATTTATTTAACATGATTTACAGCAAGACTAATATTGGTTTCCCAAAGAGAGGAAACAGCAAACGGACAGAAGTATAAATATTTTGACATTTGTCGACATGTGTTGTCTATAAAACAGAAAAAGTATTTTTGTGCTCGGATCTTCTCAAATGGAAATATCATTTCTGTTAGACGAAATATATAACTAAAGATATAATCAAGATAACGTATCTTCCTTTTTTTCGATCAGAAGGCAATTTACAACTATTATAGAAACATCACGGAGTGTCACGGGCGAGGAATTCACGGGAACTGAGATAAACTGCACAGCAAAAGCATATAACAGGCGTATAATGAGAAGACGGGGACCATATTACTGTCTAATACAGTATAGTTTTCAGAATGAGGCAACAGCTTTAATTTATTTCTTCTGTAAAGAAAAGGTTTCTGATTGAAACAGAAATGTACAGCTAATTGTGAAAAGACCAAAGCTCAAATTTGCAGAAGAATCCTCGACGAAACACGAACTACGCAAAATCACAATTTTTGCAGTCAGGTTTGGCAGATTTCGTAAACTTGAGCCAACGGTATTCTTCGTTGATTTTATTTCCTCTATTTTCATTTCGGTTGGTGCTTCTAGAGTAAATTACTTTTTTCCATTACCTAATTTTAAAAGCTGAGTAATTTATTACGAAGCACTAAAAACGGTACAAATTCAAGTATCAATTCGATGGTAAAAATTGCTCAAGTAATCGTTTTAGTACGCAACTCTTTAAATACAATACTTAATCTGTGTTTAAAATACAATTTTTTAGGAACAAAGATAAAATATTTTATTACAAAACATCACTAAATTTTGAGAATTTTAAAACACATTTGAAAACTAAATATTTTAAAACAAAAATTGGAAAATTAAAAGCTCAAGTATCAATTTGATGGTAACAAAAATTATCCAGGTTTTTATTTTAGTACGCATTTGTTCAAACTCAGCGCTAATTCTGCCTTTAAAATGTTTTTAAAATGCAAGAGTAGCAGCATCACCTACAGTCATTTATATTTTTACCACTTAACTGCATTGGCCTTATATGAAAAATGCAATTTGTAGTATCTTGCTGCATGTTTAGTACAGTTTAAACATTCTGGTATGACTGTTGATTCGAAGAAATTTTACTTATTATTATATTTTTTTGTATTCTGTTGCTTGTTTGCACATTTAATGCGCACTGTTTCGTCATTTGTGGGGCTAGGCTTCCTAAAGTTTCCCATTTGAATTTCGTCGATTGTTAGTAGGCATGGGTACGAAATCACGTAACTGTTATTTTGTAACCGTGACTGAAAAATCACTGTCACCGTTACGGACAGCGACAAAAGGTAACAATTCCAAAGTCATTGATAAGAATGTCACCGTTAACCGTGCCCGAGCAATGTTTGTAATTCGAGGGTACCATGCCGTTTCTGTTGAAACATCACCTCTGTGTTTCAACAGAAACGGAAAATTAAGAAGTCTAGTGTTAAGACTCCCTCTAGGGACTTGCATAAACCCCGTTTTATGGGATCATTCCCGTATGTGCCCAAGATTGTTAATATACTAAGAAATAAGTGAAAACCATAAAATATTGACTTTGGCCTCACATATAGAAATAATTGTGTTTTAATCAAAAAGGATCGGGATATGATGCGTGCAAGTACTAGATACGGCGTATATACCATACCTCTACAAGCCGTTGTCCCAGAGACTAATGATACTGTATATATTGGTTCTACAAAAAGGAACTTGAGTACCAGAGTCCGGGAGCATAAATATGATATTCGTAAGGGCAAGTTAACAAACGCCATATCTCGTCTGGTTGCGACCGTTTCTCATGCTCCAAAGTGGAATGAGGTGTCCATTATAAACTCTCCAGGTAAGCTTTCGCTGTTATTATTCATGGAGAGCCTATATATTACATCTATCGGATCTCGTTGCTGTAATGATTACGTCCCTAAGGTCATATCTAAACCACAGACTATTTTATTTGAACATTTTCAGAGTTTTATTTTAAATGCATTGTGTAAATCCTAGACGGCCTTGCGATATTGTCGGATTCTGACGATGGTACATTATGTATATCTTGGTCTTGCTCGTGAATGTTACATCTGAAGATGTCGACGTTGTGATGCCCGAAAGATCTCATGTGGTGTGTGTTTTAACAGTAAAGTTTAATTACATGTGGTGTATGTGTGCTACATTTGTGCTTTATCGTGTTTAGTCGATATTTTAACTTCTACCGTTTTTAGCACGAATCACCTTGCATCAATCACAGAGGTCGCTAGTGATGCTAGCTTTCTTCAAAAGAAACCGGTTTTTCGTGCTAGTCTCTTCACGAGGTGCCCTTAGGAATGGGCGTGAACGATAATAAAGTGTAAAAGGCATTCAGCATTAAATATAATAGAATGTCTAACGCCAAGCGTAGAAAAACAAGTAAGATGTGGAATTATTCCACCGTCGTTAAAGAAAATTTTTCTTCGTGTGACATTTGTAAGCAAAGTTTTCTTACAAAAGTTCGACTCACCTTATAGTTACTGCTCGGTCACTCCAGTCGTAAACAATGATTTTCCCAATGATAGTACGTAGTAGGATGATGACTCGCCATCCCTCACCGTTTCGTTACTTTTCGGTCAGTCCTGTCGCAAACAGTGATTTTCCCACTGATATTAGTAGGATGGTGACTCACCATCCCGCAACGTATAGTTACTTTTCGGTCAGTCCTGTCGTAAACAGTGATTTTCCCACTGATATCAGTAGAGTAGTGACTCGACATTCCGTACCGTATCGTTACTTCTCGGTCAGTCCTGTCGTAAACAGTGATTTTCCCACTGATACTAGTAGGACGGTGACTCTCCATCCCGCACCGTATCGTTACTGCTAGGTCACTCCTGTCGTAAACAGTGATTTTCCCACTGATACTAGTAGGACGGTCACTCGCCATCCTGCACCGTATCGTTACTACTGGGTCACTCCTGTCGTAAACAGTGATTTTCCCACTGATACCAGTAGGGTGGTGACTCGCCATCCCACACCGTATCGTTACTGCTCGGTCACTCATGTCGTAAACAGTGATTTTCCCACTGGTACTAGTAGGACGGTCACTCGCCATCCCACACTGTATGTTACTGCTCGGTCACTCCTGTCGTAAACAGTGATTTTCCCACTGATACTAGTAGGACGGTCACTCGCCATCCCGCACCGTATCGCAACTGCTCGGTCACTGCTGTCGTAAAAAGTGATTTTCCAACTGACACCAGTAGGGTGGTGACTCGCCATCCCACACCGTATCGTTACTTTTCGGTCACTCTAGTCGTAAACAGTGATTTTCCCAATGATGATTCTACGTAGTAGGACGGTGACTCGCCATCCCACACCGTTTCGTTACTTTTCGGTCACTCCTGTCGTAAACAGCGATTGTCCCACTGATACCAGTAGGGTGGTGACTCGCCATCCCACACCGTATCGTTACTGCTCGGTCAGTCCTGTCGTAAACAGTGATTTTCCCACTGATACTAGTAGGACGGTCACTCGCCATGCCGCACCGTATCGTTACTTCTCGGTCACTCCTGCCGTAAACACTGATTTTCCCACTGATACTAGTAGGAAGGTCAATCGCCATCCCACACCGTATCGTTACTGCTCGGTCACTCCTGTCGTAAACAGTGATTTTCCCACTGATACTAGTAGGACGGTCACTCGCCATCTCGTTATAGCTCCGTCATTAAAGTCGTAAACTGTGATTTGTCACTGTTTAATGTCTCGGTTACTTCCGTGGAACTGTCACCGTTGCCACAGTGACAGGAAAATCACTGTGAAACCCACCTCTAGTTGTTAGTGACAACACTGAAATGATCGCGATTCTTTTTGCAGAAGATTTTCTTTCACTTTTAAGAACTCGGTTATTGATCTCATACCAACGAAATTCACCCCGTGTTGTGCTAAAGTCCAGCAGTTGTATAGGATCCGAGAAGAAACCTTTACCCGTTCTTGTGTATATTTGCCACATTCCATTTTATAAATTCCCTAATCATTTAAATAGCAATTTTATACAGTCATAACTGCATAAATCGTCAGGTATCTTGATTTTGAATTCCTCTATTGAATTCTTCAAAAGCATGCTAAAATAAAGTGAATGGGCATTTGGGCTAATTATTATATATATACTCGTGGCGTATATTTGAGGCTATCCAGGCTAGCTGCGAAGCCCATAAAATGCGCAAATAAAAGTCAATTAAATATACACAAATAAAAACCAATTAGCAACGGTATTAAAGTATGTCGATACTTTCACTTTGAAAAAAACACGTGCGGATTCGCTTCTTTTGACTAAGAGAATCAGTCTGGCGAGCTAAGACCAAACGGTCTCGTAATGGCGGGATGGAGTCTTTGTAACGCAAAAAGCTCTACCAGTCAGTATTCACTATTCTTATCCGAAGACCTTCGAAATGATCGCCACCTAGCGTTTCCATGACAACATGAATGAGCAGATGAAGGGGAATGCTTTGGCAACAGAAAAGAGAAGATTTGGACTACATTTCTCAATCGCATGCTCCCACCGGTAACAGTATGTGTTTCGGGAGGGTTGTTTCAGTTTGTGTGAAGTGTCAATATATTAAAATCACTGATCATCATTGTCAACCATTATCAATCCACTGCTGGACGAAGGACTCCCCAAGTTTCTTCCACAACGGTTTGTCTTGTGTGAGTCTCTTCCATGTTACTCCCGCATACTTTCGAATTTCATCCGCCCATCTCCCATGTGGTCCTCTTCTGGGTATTTTCCTGTCCCTTGGAATCCATTCTAAAATTTCAGCAGTCCATCGATGGTCTGTCCTTCTAGCAGTATGTCCAGCCCATTGCCATTTCAGGGATTTTATTCTGATCATGATGTCTTCCACTCTTGTCATTTTTGTGATCCACGAGTTCCTCTTCTTATCTCTCCTGGTTACAAAAATCATGCATTTGTCCATGATTCTTTGAGTTGTCTGCAGTATTTGTATGTCTCTTTTAGTTAGGTCCACGTCTCTGCACTATTAGTAAGGACTGGAAGGATGCATTGATCAAACACTTTTCTTTTAAGACATAATGGCATATTGCTCTTGAAAATTATACTGTTTCTTCCAAACGCTCTCCAGGCAAGTTTTATACGCCGATTAATGTCATCATCAATGTGACCCTCACTTGATATCTGCTGTCCAAGACAAATGTAAGTATTGGTTATCTCCAGCTTTTCCCCATCAAATCGATAAATCTTCATTTCTTGTAAAAGCGTTGTACAACACTTTTGTCTTCTGAAAGCTCATTTTGAATCTCACTTCTTTCCTCTTGTCAGCAAGTTCGTGGATCATACTCTGCAGCTCTGATGGGGTAGTTGCAAAAATGACTACGTTATCCGTAAACCGAAAGTGAGTTAGATAATCTCCATTAACCTTTATCTATTTGTTTTCCCAATTCAGTAATTGAAAGACATTTTCCAATGTTGCATTAAAGAGTTTGGGAGGTATAGTGTCACCTTGTCTCACCCCCTTTCCAATCTGTAAGGGTGCTGTATTCTCAAACAGCTGAATCTTTGCACTTGCATTTTCATAGATGTTATGAATAATATTAATGTATGCATCTTCAATACCGCAGGTTTCAAAGTCAATGTAACTGCTGATGGTTTCATCGAATCAATGGCATTTTCATAGTCAATAAATGCCATGCATAATGGAAGTATATTGTACCTTACGTCCGTGGCTTTGTTTGATTCGAACTTTTTTGGTAAATTTTGTGAAAGCTTTCCTGAACACCTACTGTCAAAACTTAAAGAGCTCTATGAATTAAATATTGATACAGCTTGACTAAAAAATGAACTGAAGGTGTTTGATTCCCTTGATGAATCCAAAAAGAAATCAGTAAGAGACATTTCTTGTTACATAAAGTTGAATGAATTGTTGGACATTGTGTTTAGTGGGGTGTATAAATCAGCAGACTTAATATTGAGGTTTCCATCAACAACTGCAACTGCCGAAAGACGTTTTTCTGCATTAAAAAGAATCAAGATATATTTTAGAGCCCCACAAGAGCATGCTCATTTGAGCAACTTGGCTGTTTTGTCAATAGAGAAAAACATTCTTTTTAAATGTGAAAAAGTACTCGGAATGATTTTTTTATGAAAACGTAAAACTTAAGTTCACACAGAAGGAAAGAAGAATGGAGTTCATGTACAAATAAGTGTTCAAATCCTAATCCTCATAATTATTTGGTATCATGTTAGCAATAGCATGTACCTAAAATTTAGAAACAAAGTTACTTCTATTCCCTTAACAACTGAAAAAAAAACTTTTACAAAAAAAAAAAAAAAAAATCGGTACTGGGGGCGGGGTGAGATATCCCAGGTTTCGGACCTAAGATACGCCACTGATATACACCCGGTTAACGATATGCAAAACAGAAATATCAAGTTCAGTCATGTGGGACGCTAGCTGAAACTGGCAACACATATAAAGAGCAGGTCTCTAATCGTTGAAAACAAGTTAGGGGTGCCGCCCCGGTGGCGAAGTGGTCTAAGGCGTTGGCCTTTGATCATTCGTCCGTAAGGGGTCCGGGTTCCAATCCTGGTCAGTCATGGATGTTGTGTTTGTCTTACGGCATTGGCTCTCTCCCTTCCCTGGCACCAGTGACCCTAAATTAGGTACGGTCGACTGCTTATAGCCCATTTGAGTTGCTCACGGTGGTCGTTAAACCTCCAATCAAAAAAAAAAAAAAAAAAAGTTAGGGGTAAGTAATCGTGAGTAAAGGCAGCGAAGTAAGTGAGTTTGGCCGTGGCCAAATAGCTGTGAAGAATGCCGGCTGTTCAATCATCGCAATCGCTGAACAGTTGAGGTTTCCTCGGTAGGCTGTCGCACGTGTTTAGCAATACTGCGTGAATTACGGCGAAATTTCCAATCAAAGGAATAAATGCGGAAGTATAATAAAGCTGTCTAAGTACGATGTGTCAAGCTCACCAAGTTGAAAGTGCAAAGTTAAAAATACTTTATTTACAATAAATACACTAAGAAACAATACCATGCAATAAATACACTAAGAAACAAAACCATGATGCAATAGTTACATAAGTCCTCGTTGCCAGACGTGGGCAATGGGAATTCTCAAGTACATGAAAAATTATGATAGTTGTTCTACTTCTGCTGTGTGAAACACGGATTCGATGTTTAGCCTCCAGGGGAGTGGAACGAAACTAAGAAGATCTATGCAGGTCGAATTACCAAATTTAAATTTGGTAATTTAAATTTAGTATTTCAAATCTATTACGAACTTTTGCTGGCACGAGATGGAATTGGGACGCATAGATTTGTGATATGAATATTTAAATAAATATAATATTATCTGTCATAATAAAATAAATGCCTATGATTATTTCCATTACAATAAGTTTCATTTCAATGAAAGTAGTAAAAAAAATTCCGTTTATTATCATGAACTACTTTCTTTCACGTTGGCTGTTATCAGGTTGTATTTAAACAAACCAGAACGATACACGGTAAATCAGATGGCCGCGGGTGGCCGAGTGAGCAACGTTCGTGACTGCCACGGAAAGGACCTCAGGTTCGATCCCAGGCAGAGTACGAACGCTCGATCCACTAAATATCCGCCGTGCGTCGGATGGGCACGTTAAGCCGTCGGACCGCGGGTACTGGCCCCCCGGTAATAAATAAGGACGTTTTCCTCCCCCTTTCTACTTCGCTTCCGTGGCAGTCACGAACTGCCCCTCTAGCTTCCTATTTCAAGGGTTGTTTAAGATCTGGGGTCAGACACTCCCTTCCTAAAATCCTCTACATATGATCATTATCACACGGTAAATCGAGAACTTCTTGGGAGCCTTCTGATTTTCCCGTGTATCGTTCCGCTTCGTTTAGATACAAGCTGATCACACACATCCAACGTGAAGGAAAGTAGTTCACAATAAGTTTTACATGTTTCGTTTTTAGAATTTCGTTATAATAGAAGCCTTAATGCCTATTTTTATTTGTAAATGCATTTTATGAAGGAAATATATCGAATAACAGTACTACGGTTTTATCTTAGTTTTTACCCGAAGCTAGCGTATTTTTAAAGTGAAGCTACTTAGAACTTTTGCTGGCACGAGATAGAATTATGATGCATAAATTCATGATATGAAAATAAATGTGTTATTTGCCATAATAAAGTACGAGGACCTTTCCTGTTATCTGCCCGCCACTGTTTGATTTTGCTCATTGTTATATAAAATGACACTATTTGACTTCCGAATATAAACGCTTTCAAGCAGTTCCCGATTTTGAGTGTATCGTTCCGCTTTGTTTACATGAAACCTGATCACATCCAACATGAGAGAAAGTAGTTCACGATAAATGTTATGGAAACATTTTTATTGGTATTTAAAATCACACTATAAATAGCAAAACCTGCATAATCACTTTTTAATAAAATTTAAACTACAGTATTTAAGAAATATATAAAAGAAAAAAATATACAGTATAAGAAAACAATAAAACAAATAGCTACAAATTAGGTACCAATATCACTATTGGGGCTAATACGCTACGATATCTTTAATAATTTCTAAAAATGGATCATCATTAGTTTTCAGTCTTTTTCGCCACATTAATTCACATAATTCCAAAGCGCAGACAGACGGTTAAAAGAATGTGATCACTGCCCATCTGCTGCCGATGGCTCTCTGTGTTTTACTTTTGAAATCAGGAACTACTTGAAAGCGTTCTCATTCGGAAATCAAAAAGTGGCGGGCAGATAACAGGAAAGGTTCTGGTACGATAAATGCCTATGATTATTTCCATTACAATAAGATTTATTTCGATGATAACAATTAAAATAATCATATATTATCGTGAGCTACTTTCCTTAACGTTGTGTGCTATCAGGTTGTATGTAAACAAAGCGGAAAGATACACGGGAAATCGGAAGCTACTTGAAAGCGTTCTGATTCGGTAGTAGGCCTACAGCCGTATTTTTATAAATTAATTAGCATTTTTATTTGCAAGGAACGTGAGCTACAAATGACGTTATTCATTCACTTCTGAAGATACAGTTTTGAATTGCGTTGATACTAACGTCTAGGTATGGTAATCAAATGCTTAAAATGATGTTCCCACAAGATGGCGAGGACAAGCACTTTTCACTGCATTTCATCAAATTACAGTTCACGTATAATTATTCATTTCAAATAATACGAAATAAGATTTCTTTATTTAATTAATTAACGTATCCTTACGATTCACGGTCAGATATTTCACCCATCCAAGAGAAAACTACTTGCAGTTAGTTAGTAACCACAAAATCAAATATGTTTCAGCACAAGTTGATCTTTTTGCTGAGATTCATCTGCTCGAAAACCATGATTAGTCGCCGACGAATCTTGATTTCCGTTCTCTAGCTAAACAAAGCCAAGCAAACAGCGTCAAGCAAAGCTACGGGCCAAAAGCTAGTCAATAATATGTATCTTTTTTGCTCACTTGAGATCGGACATTCACTATAGGCCAGTGTTACGCAATCGGTGTGCCCCCACAAGGTGAAAGGAGTGACGCGAACTTTTACCTATTATCCTATTGTAAAAATTAATTGTCGAGTTTTATTTTTTAATTTTATCCTAGTTTCATATGCTTGTATTTCATTTTCTGCCGCTGAACTGATTAAATAAGATGATGCTTGTTTATACTGTATTACATGCCGCGGAATTTTATGTATTCTAAGTAATTATATGTAAATTATTTACTCGCAGTTGTTATATCGTAGTTTTGCTTATTGGTATATTTGTATTTCTCGTCTCTACCACTGCGCTATGCGGCTTCTTTGTTACACTTGCCACATGTTCTGTGTACGCTTTTCCCTAAAAGTGCGGGGATTAGCAAAGCTTTCCCTGTCTTTTATTATTTTAATCCTGTTTGTTAGTGCTTCTTCAACTTTATTACTATTTTCCTGTACCGATTCACCCACCCATTGTTAGACTTTACTTTAAATAAGTCGGTATACGTGTCCCTTCTTCTTTTTGAAGAGTATGGGTTCCACGTCTTACAATTATTTCACAGCTGTGCTCTGAAGTAGTCCGAAAATTGTGATTGCTAGTGCTATTTTCTATTACTATTAAATTAATGGGTCGTTTGAGATGTTCTCGACTGTATGGCCACTTCCTGACGGTAATAAAGTGGTGATGGTCTTAATTAAAGAACATTTAGAAATCTTGCAGCAGAAGTTCAAGAAGTATTTTGGAGAGAGTGTTCGACTGGGTTTGTGATCCATTCGTTGCGAATTCAAACCTCTTCCGATTAATATACAAGAAGAACTCGCAGATTTAAAAGCAGACAGAAAGTTGAAATTAAAACATCTCAAAGTGACTTTAGACATATTTTATTTAAGAATAAAGAGTGAATACCCGGCTATCACCGAGATGGCAGTTAATGTGTTATTGTCATTTTAAACTACATGTTTGTGTGAACTGGGATTCTCGACGTTGACTGAAATTCAAACATCAAAGAGGGAGAGACTCTAATCCGTCTGTAAAGAAATGAGACTTGCATTGTCAACTCCTCCGCCACGGATCAGCCACCTGTGAGCAGCTAAGCAGGCGCAAGTATCACATTTAATTTATGAGCAGAATTTTTTACTTGAATAGTAATATAAAAGTGTATTTTCTGCCGTGAATTAAATTTCATAAAATGTTAATAAATGCACGAGTCGATTTGTTTAATAATAATATAATATAATAATAATAATAATAATAATAATAGGTTGATTACATTACGTATTTATATTAATAGTGCCATATCATACGTTTTTGAGGGGATTAACATTTTGGTGTGCCATGTTGAGTCATGGATAATTTATGGTGTGCCGCGAGTAGAAAAAGATTGCGGAACACTGCTCTAGGCGACCACATCTAAGCTCCACGACCTCAAGCAGAGCTAATGGGCCTGTATATGAACAATAACATACGTGATGAATGAATCCTTTGTCTCTCCTGTTCGGTATATCACAACACGATATGGGTTTCTTTTGTCGCTAGATCAGAATAGTTTGTGTTTCAAGGCACGTGGTTTACAGAAACTTCAGATGGTTACCTTCCTGTTTCACACTTTGGGAAAAAAAAGGATTATTCTATTTGTAATAATACACGGTGTTGCAATACACAGTTCTTCCAAAAAACTAACAATTGTTTTCTCCCCACTCTACACAGGAACACGACGTTTGGTTTAAAAGTAACCTTGATCCTCGAGAAGTGCAAGGGAAATAAGGCCATTTCTAATTGTAACGTCACCCCATCAGATGGCCGGGCACACTAATTCTGTTCGGAGGCAATCTGCGTGTTTTACTCTGTCGTTGAATTTTGTTCAGGATGGCTGTGTATACCGTTGCAGACGGGTGTATATTGTGAAAAGTTGTTGGATAACAAAGTCTATGAAGGTAACACAACGTGAATTCTTGGAGAAGTTTAAGGGCAGAAAAGCACCAGATAAACGTTACATCGTCAGGTTAACGAATAAATTTGAAACCACGGGCAGTGTTTTGAACCAACAGAGTCGCGGACGTCGTTTTTCAGCGGAAGAAAAAAACGAAGAGGTTGAACACATGCTGCTGGCACCGCCAAAAAGTAAGTACCACGTTTGTCACAAGAAACTGGATATTCTGTTTCCACCTACCAAAGAGCCGCGAAGAACGCGTTACTTCATCCAAACCGTGTGACAGCTAGACAAGAGTTTCCATAACCAGATACTGAAAAGCGTGTGTCTTATTGTCTCTAGTTCCTGACATTTTTACTCGCAATTCCTAATATTTTGGATTTTACATGGTTCACTGACGAAGCATGGCTTTGTTCGGACGGGTATGTCAATTCCCAAACGTCCCATACCTGGGCCACAGATAATCCACTTTAATCACACGAAACCACATTACATTCTACAAAAGTTGGTGCTTAGTGTGATGTGTCCCGAATCAGAACAATTGGGCCCATTTCCTTCAAGAGCGTAGTAAACTCGGCGTGATATGTGAACATTTCCAGACAATTTGTGGAACAATTAGCGTACATCGATTTGACGACGTGGTACTTTCAACAGGATGGAGCGATATGCCAGACGTCCCTTGTGCGCATGAGTGAAATTTCCTGTTTCTTTGGAAACCGAATGATCTCCAAATGACTGTGACTACCTCATTCACCCAATTTGACTCCTCCCGATTCTTTCTTATGGGGTGTTATTTGAAGTGTCGTGCAATAGGCTTCGCACGTTAAAAGACTTAGAAAGCAACATCAGTACAGCAATCTGGAGTAGTGATGAGCCCATATTACGGGGCACCTTCGATAATATGCAGCATCGCGTTCGAGTGTGTTGGGATGCTGATGGAGGACATTTCCAGCATTTATTGAGAACGGTGCTACATTCGCATGAACTAAGGTACGTTGTAAACCACATGCCATGTTTCTAAGTGAGTGTGTTGCAAAATATGACTGATTCTTTGGGAGGTCTGCGTCGAGAAACAGAGGGTACCATATTAATGTTATTTAATAGAGATAGCAATATATCAGTAGAATGATCAAGAATGACGGCTGCGATACTTTTACTTCGGGACAGTATATTCAATGCTTTCATTAAGGTGAACAAAATAAAACATATGTTCTTATACATGCTCCCAAAAGCATCAAAGCGCTTGTCACTATATGATATGGTATTCATTCCCTTTCATAAAAGTACTTTTGCTGTTGGGGTCCATGCTGTGGAAACACATCCCATTTCGTCGTCTGCGGTGAAGCGATGTCCATTCAAATGAACTTTCAAAACTTAAACACCTGTCGCATCGAATCTTTCATTCACTTCGTGATGTTTTTATTTCCGTTAAGAGTTTGGACACACGTTTTTGACGATCGTCCTCGGCTTCTGCACAGTATTTCGATTCAACGAAAGCTTTCAACGGTGTTCAGCAACATGTTGGCAGGACATTTGCACTTTTCCCAAGCACTAAATTAAAATTCCGAGGGATATCAACACACGAAATCTGAAATTCATGTTCATTCAGTCACATGTGCCTACTTCTCAGTGTATTCAGTATAGTAATCCTACCTGGGGCTTTCTGGAGTTTTCACATTTCTGAAATATGGTCTACTACTTAAGATCAAATGATAAGCTCCTTAGTAGCATGGGATCGTGATGACATAGTCTGTAATTATACACCGTTGAGCCATTGCATTATGACAACTCCCAGCCTAGAAATCTGAGAACCCCTGGAGACCGAATGGAGGCGCAGGGGAAATTGACAGAGCAATATATAATACATACAACCAGAGGACCGGCTTTCGGTTATTAGAGTGTTCGGAGTCAGAATGCTTTGAGCTGCCGATTTATCGGAGTTTGGTAAAGAACAAATTGTGATGTCACAGTGCCTTGGAACTACGATCTAGGAAAAGAGGGGGGGGGTTGTGGTTTGTTCACATGCCGCTGTAGTGAGTACATATCAAAAGTAGTGCACAGATGGGCAAACGACGAACCGTCGTCCAGCCGTGTATCTTCCGCAGCTCATTGATCCCAGGAGGAGTGGATACTGTCGCGCATTGTTCCCAGCAACCATCAGGGCCACAGTGTGACAAATCACCCGCAGCTGCAACAGTGGGGATCAGTTCATCGCAGCCTTCATGCCAATGGCCTGAGTAGCCGAAGACCCAGTCGTATCTCCATGCCCACTGCCCGTCATCGCCAAGATCATTGAGATTGGACCATTCATGATTGGAAGAAAGTTGCCTGGTCTGAAGAATCAAAATTCCTGGTGCGTTACGTAGACGGGCGAGCGCGGATACGTCGATTACCAACGGAGGCTATGGCACCTGGGCGCACTGTTGGGAGGAATAGGCCTGCGGTGGCAGTGTTATGCGGTGGGCGATGTTTTCTTGGGACACCTGAGGACCCATTATCCCAATATCACAATCCCTCACAGCTGTCAGGTATCTGAACATCGTTGCGGACGACGTTCACCCATTCATGGCAACTATGTTCCCTGCTGGTGATGGCGAATAGGATAATGCGCCATTCCACACTGCCAATATCGTCTGGGAGTGCTTCGAGGGACATGCTGGTGACTTTCTGTTAATGCCTGGCCTCCAAATTCACCTTACATAAACCCAATCGAGCATTTGTGATTCGACTTGGAAAAGTGGATTCGGGCAAATCTCCACTACCCTGAAATGTGTGGCAACTGGAGGACCTGCTGTGGATATTATGGTGCCAGATACCCCAGGATACCAATCGCCAGTTCATGGAATCGATGACTTGCCGAGTGGTCGCTGTTTTGCGGACTAAAGGGGTTCTACAGCTTATTAGGTCATAATGTAATGACTTATCGTGTACGCTCGATGCTATTAGTCAATTTGTTTGCAATTATGTAAAAAGTTCCTGAAGCGTGCTTTACTCTTATAATTGTTTATGATATGAAACAAATGTAATTCCTGCACCTCGCCTTACTGTCAGGTCGGCCGAGGAACTTGTTTTAGGCTAATCATCGTAGTTCAGCTCAGACTCGTGTCACGGATGTGACATGGATGAGGTGTTTGTCCTTCTGCGCTAGCTCTCTCCCCTCCGTGGAAGTAATGGCTCTGGATTAGAGAAGAGCGAATGATAACACTAAGAAACAAAGTTTCTGTTGCATTAATACCAGCGCTTGTTCTTACTAAATTTGAGTGTCCTGATTCAAATCTGAAGATCGTTTTTCTCTGTAAGCTCTACATTTTTTTGCAATTCAACATTTTCATTTTCCGCGAAATTATGACGCTTCTCGCATGAAGACATATTCCATCTGAGGAATTTATGGTCTCACTATCTTAAAATTAGGCCTAAACAACCGTCTGGGCAAAGATATTCTTTATGTATTCACAAAAACGTGTAGGTGCGTCACAATATGCATAGAAAGTTGAAAAAGGGCCAAAAAATCACTTGTGCGGAGTAAAAAATTGGGTTCATGCATAAGTTCATGCCGTTTTATTTCACGAGTGTTTCTCAAGTCAGTAGCGACGGTGAAAATGGCCATTTGTATATCAAAATGTAGCCAGTAATTTCATGTATTTAAATCATATTGCGCTGTGTGATTGTGGCTAATGGTTTTTTGGTTTACAGGCCCGGAAGTATGGAGTGTCAAGTAGAGAGGAATGAACATTTCCGACATCTGCTCCTATACGAGTTTAACAAGCGATCCACAGTCACCGAGTCTACTCGACAAATTTGTGCTGAGTATAAGAAGGATGCTATTGCTCCGAGGACAACCCGCAAATTGTTTCAGCGGTTCCGAGGTGGCAATTTTAACCTTAATGACTCTCCACGCTCAGGTCGCCCATCTCACTTTGATGAATATAGTTTGAACCATCTCATGCCCTTTGATCCTCCTCAAACCACGCGCGAATCGGCCATTAAGATGGACTGTGATCAGAGCAGAGTGGTGCAACACATGGAACGTATGGGAAATGTCCAGAAATTGGGGTCTTGCGTGCCTCACACTCTCACCGAGGACAACAAGAATGAGCGTGTTGCCATAGGTGGTTCCTTGCTCGCCCGTTATCGCGAATGTTCTCAGCAGCACAAACCCTTTCTGTAACGTATTGTTACTGAAGATGAAAACTGGTGTCTGTACTTGAATTTTAGGCATCGGAGGGAAAAGTTAAGCCCAAACAAGACGCCCACACTACGACCAAAATATAACCTTCATCCTGCGAAGATCATGTTGAGTGTCTAGTGGGACATCGAAGGCATTATTCACTGGAAAATGCTGCCAAGAAATTGGACCATCAACGCTGCTCTCTATTGTAAGCAACTCTGAAGTGTGGATGGAGCAATTTAGCAGAAACGGCAGCATCGGCGTCATGGTGTCCTCTTCCAAAATGATAACGCACGCCCTCACAGTGCAAACACGGCCAAAATGGCCATTCAGGACATGAAATGGCCAATTCCCCAGATGTCGCCATTTCAGACTATCATCTGTTCCGTTCTCTATCAAATGTACTTCATAACAGAACGTTCAACAATGATGTTGATCTTCAGAATTTCCTTGATGACTTCTTCGCAGCAAAACCTGCACGTTTCTTCAAGTACGGCATTGGAGACCTATCCAGTCGTTGGGACACCATCGTAACCAATCTGTGTATGGAGGGTAATGCATAGTTGATTGATTCCGTTTACCCTTCTGATGTAATTTATTCCTGTAGTGCGCTGAAAAAAACGGTATGAACTTATGCATCAGCCCAATGTGTTTCACTACTTGTCAAATCTGAAACATTTATCCATTATAGTCAAATATGAGTATGCACTAATGTTTTTATTACTTTATATTAACATATATTTCGATATAAAGACGATAGGTGATTCAAAACAACTTATAAGGATGGGATACAAAGTTCAGATATGTGCTATTCAGTAAAGAATTTGTCTTGGAGCTGTGGCGTTTGTGGATTATTTTAGGGAAATCTCATATGATGCTTCAGCAGTAGTTTGCTATAATATTTTTGTCCTATCGCCCTTGGTAACGCTCTTGCATCGTCATGAGGTCTTGATGGAAGCGCTCTCCCTGTCAATCGCTAACAGCCCCAAGATTCTCTGGGAATTGATCCAAGTGACTATTCAGGAAATGGAGCTTGAAACCTATGTTGCACCCAAGATTGCGAAAAGTTAACAGCATTATAATAACGAGAACTTCATAGTTACCTGCCCTTTTGTTACCAATAAATTTTGTATAACTGTCGCGAAAGACAGCCATGCTGCCTTCTCCTTGTCATTCATGTTCCTGAAAAATTACTCATGACGTACAAGGGCACGAATTTGAGGTCTGTGGAACACACCTGCTTTTATCTTCTCGAAGGCAAAGCAGGAAAAGCAGATACTATATTTTGGAAACACTCACCATTAGTACTTAAGCCCTCTACGAACTGTTTCATCAATCCGAGCTTGATACCGAGTGGGGAAAAAAATCTTCTCTCAGCTGACGATTGTATCATTCACAATGTGTGGCATGCTTGCTTCTAGAGTTTCACGGATGGGACACTACTTCTGGATCCAATGTTTATCTCGAGCTTGGATATCCAACGTGCAGAGATATCATGAACACTTCGCGAAGCTTTTCTGTTGACCAAGGACGAAGTTGACCATTTGCAGGTCCACACAAATGATCTATGTACTTGTGCTCGTGATATCTGAGTAAGCCAATGACCATTTTTATGTCATTATGTTCTTCTTTCAAATGCACTGATGACCAACTGGAACCGCTCCATAAATATTGTCATTGTGCAAGAGAACAGCACTTGAGGCTGCGCTTTGAGCTGTCCAGAAATAATCGCCATAATGTTGTACTCTTCGAGGTGACACATAATTGCCTGTGAAGAACTGGTATATCGTGGCAGTAAATAAACTGCTTGTCTTCTGCAAAAAAGTCCACAAGCATCTGGTCTCTCTTTCGGAAATAAGAAACTTTTGCAGAGCGGTCAAGTAGGTTTTTATTTCTTGCAGCAGAGAGGCTAATACCTTAGCTGTTTCCTTGGAGAGCCCCAAATCACGCACTAAGTCATTCAATTCGTTTTGGCTAAACTGCTGTGGGACGTATGACTGTTTGGTATCAGATGATTGATTTTCGCATTCTGAAAACTTTCTTGAAGCTTGTTATCCCAGCCCTCGTGCTCTTCCTGATCATGTAAATTGCCTTCATCTTCAGAAGAGGAAAAAACATTAAAAATTGGAACCGCGAGTTCCTCAGAGTGCGGAGTAGGTTGAATTGCTGATGGAATGGTAGGATAGGAGACCTTATACCAGTTTTTCTTGCCAACACCCTTCGTGTTGACCAGGATAAAATAGCAGTCAGTTACGTGGTCCTTGGGTTCTCGCTAAACCGTGGGAACTCCAAAAGGCATACCGTTTTGTTTTCCTCTTGTCCAGTCACGAGGCATTTCCTCATAATTATGACACACAATATGAGTAGCCCATTTTTTTTGTCTTGGTCGCCAAGGGGAGCTTCAGAATAGGCTTTATAGGTACGCCTCACAAATGAAGTTATATTGTGCCTTTACGAAGACGTGTGTAGCAGCCACATACATAAAAAAATGCATTGGGATTATTTACACATTTACGTTTACTTGAAGGAGCAATGATCAGATCTGAAACAAAGAAAAACAGGTTTTAATTTTGTGAAAACCAGATAAATCTCTAGAATCCAAAATTTTTTTTTTTTTTTGATTGGAGGTTTAACGACCACCGTGAGCAACTCAATGGGCTGTAAGCAGCCGCCCGTCCCTAATTTAGGGTCACTGGTTCCATGGAAGGGAGAGAGCCAGTGCCGTAAGACAAACACAACATCCATGCCTGACCGGGATTCGAACCCGGACTATTTACGGACGAATGATCAGAGGCCAGCGCCTTAGACCACTGCGCCACAGGGGCGGCGAATCCAAAATTAACATTAAAGATAAAAAGACATTGATGTTTGTAAAAAAGTGAGCCTAATTAGCCTAAGCCTAGTTCTCAAGCTATCCTAGTGTAATAAACAGTAGGTGTCGTTTTTTTGCGAAAATCACAAGCTTCAAATTGCATGAAAACTAGAGCATGTTGAAGAAAACCGATTTCAGATTTGAAATCAGCGTTGAAAAAATACTTAGAATCAGTTGAAAAATCTCATGCAACAGAAAATAAGAAAACATTTGTTCCCCAGCGTAATAGCCTCAAATTATAACACTGATATTTAAACTCAGTGGTCTAAGCGATGGCTTCTGGTGGCCCAGTGGACTAAGCGATGGCCTCTGATCATTCGTCCGAGATGGGTCCGGATTCGAATGCCGGTGCGGCATGGATGTTGTTTTTGTCTTACGGCGCTGGCTCTTTCCCTTCCCTGGAGCCAGTGACCCTAAATTTGGGACGGGCGGCTGCTTATTGCCCACTGAGTTGCTCACGGTGGTCGTTACAACTCCAATAAAAAAAAAAAAAACTCAGAAAAAAAAATCTTGGGCTAATAAAACTGATAACAATAATTGACTGCTCATTTTCACACTGCTAAAGGATGAATGAAGCTGTTCTCACACATGCTGTTAAAATATATACATGTGTGTGGCTTATTGCAGAGTACTAGGGGTTCTGAGTGCCTCTGTAATTATGTGTAACTCTTAGAATTATTTTAATGAGAGTGGAGTTAGGCAGCATTAAACTTTATCCTTTGTAGGTAGGAGGAGGCTGATATGTGATGATGAAGGAAGGGGAACTCGAAGAATTTCGTCACTAACAAAGGAAACTATCGAACCTCCCGAAGACAATCGTCACGAAACGTTCTGTGGTGGACAAGCATGCCACCAAAGTAACAAGTGTGAAGTACAGCATTTCGTAACCGCCAGTAACCCTTACAGCATGGCTTATAAAAATGGGACGCCCGTCTGTAATGTATGCAGCCATAAAGTGTCAAACAACATGTAAATGTGGGTGTGATGTGATTGAGTGATACTGCGCATGCTTGGAAAGTGTCCTGCGTTGTGCACGTCAGTGGCTGTTAAACGTGAGTAGTGTGAGACAGCGCAATGGCCTGTTCGTACGCATACAAATATTGTGTTGTGTATTTGCAAGGCAGTTGTATAACGTTTTGGAGCAACATGTCATAGGAGGCGTTGACATGTTTGAAGGACAGTCATTGTGGCGTGATAATGATGAAACGTCGGACACGTTATCGGAATATACCGATGCACCACGTACTCCAGCACACAACGTACTAAGCAGTTAGAGTTCTTATGAACCATCACCCCCCAAAGTGAAACGGAAAAGCATTCACAAAAATGTTCTGGACAAACCATGCAGAGTGTCCGTGACAATGTGAAGGTCGCCGTTGCAGCACTGCCTTCTCTCAACACATTACCATGACGTGTGGAGTAAGGTATGTATTTGACGTTAGCTACTTAATGGTGTTGTACATGGTCTCTCTCGATATTTAGGTACCTCATATCTAACAGGGAAATGTTGTTTGACACTTTATGGCTGCATACATTACAGGCGGGCGTCCCACTTTTATAAGCCATATTCTAGGGGTTCCGGGCGATTGCGAAATGCCGTACTTTACACCAGTTACATTGGTGTCATGCCTGTTCACCACACAACTTTCCGTGACGATTGTCGTCGGTAGGTCCGATATTTTCCGTAAGTAAATTTTGAGACACTCAATAGCATCCGCACATATGTTAAAAAAACGAGCCAAAAAGAGAATGTTAGAAAATTTTAATAATCTCGAAAAAAGAATGTAAGTAATTGCAACAGTCACGATTTAACATGTTAACAATGCGTGATAGAACATAATTTCAAATTCTCTGTTTACTGCAACTTCTACAAACGAATACATTAGCGCAGATGACACAGTGGGCTGAGCCACTTACGTCTGATCATTTATTCGAGATGTGGCCCAGGTTCGGGACCCATCATGAGACGCGCTCTAGTCTTACGGCACTGGCTCTCTCCTTTCCCAAGTACCCGTGGCCCCAAATTAGGGAAGGACGACTACTTATAGCCCTACGAGTCGCTCATGATTGTCGTTAAACCCCGAAACAAAATGAGATAAAAACAATCGGTTTATCCCTTTAACGACCACACCGCCCAAAACGACCGTATGTATAGCTGCTCGAAACGCCTGTCTAGAGTAAGTCAGATTTCATATCTTTACTTGTTGTTCAAATTTTCTCGACCTATGAGGGATCAGCAGGAGTCACCGTCAGTCATTATTGTTGCTATTAAACAAAAGAAGTGAAACAACAGACAGTTTCGGGCGTTACGGTATTTAGAGTGATTCAAGATTTTGGGGTCATGATCGTTAAAGGGTTAAAGTGATTGTTATACAGTACGCAAGATGATACTGCCGTAGCTTATTATTTCACCGTGCCTTGACGTTGTTGATATGACTACGTTACGCACATATACTGGGTTACCATTGCTTTAGGAATACTTCCCCAATAACGCTTTGATCAATTTTTCTGTGCAACCATGGCTCGAAGATGCCTAGGAACAGATTCCACAAGGTGTAGAACATCTTCCATGCGTCACTTCACGCATGTCCGCTGCAATGTCTGTCCAGGGTTAATCCAGTCCTGGTACATCCTGGATGTAGTAGTGCGGGTGCAGCCTGTTTCCAAAATATTGGCACCTGCCCTCCTGGCTCCAATTATCTGGTCTCGGTAAATTTGGATCGCATCGCCACATTTCGCCATTATTGGCAAACGTTTACTGATTACGTATAGAGTATAAGTGGGCACAATTTATAGTAGCCACATGTGACGTTGATTTCACGTGTACTTCGTTATCGCTTCGAATATTTAAAAAGGGGAGTATTCCTAATGCAGATCAACCGCAGTGTATACGGAACATCACTAGGAGAAGGAAATGGAAAGGAAGATGAATATTCACAAGCAAAAAGAAACTGAAAGTAAGCTGAACCATCACAAGCAAAATAGAACGGAAAGCTGAACCACCGCAAGCAAGAAAGATAAGCTTTCTTTGCCATAAATCGAACTGCTTTCATTAACGGAAACAATTTAACTTGTGGCAAAGACAGTATTCCAGTATATTCTAAACATGCTTTTTTAAGGTACTTTTGGTATATGTAGAAATAAATAATTGTTCTAGTGTCAAGATTGTTGCCTTTTTGCAGTTTATGAAAAAAGGTTTTATATCAAATAAATAAAGTCTAAGATGCCTAAAGTATTAATCCCGTTTTGTCAGATTTTATCGTTTCAAATATTTGAAAGCGTAGGATTTTCCGAAAAACAAAAACCTGCCTTTCAGTTACCGTTCTGGAAAAAACTTTCCTCGCGAAGCATTGAAACATTTTGGATGTGCGTCAGTGAACGACCCAGCAGAGCGATTTCTCTCCTAAATCCTCCGCGCAGCGTGGGTGCTCCTAACAGCATTTCTGAAAGTGTGATGGAAAGCAGCAGGAGGTTAGAAAATACAAATAGCAGAATCGACTAGAGAAAAACACGGTTTGCTCCTGTCCCTGTCCGTTTGTGTAAAGAGAATTGGCGTATTAGTTAGTGTTAGGTATTTAATCATATTAATGCTACTTTTCCGTGTCGCTCTGGAATTAGAGGGAAGAGGTTCTGGCTTGTCGTCTGAACTGGGCCCGTATTCTTGGAAGAGGCATGGTGGTGAGTTTGTCTTACAGAGCTTGCATTTTATCTTCCCTAAAACCAGTGATCCCAAATTAGGGTCGAAGGATCCTTCACAGCCCTAAGAGCTCATGATGTTTAATAAACCCTGAATCAACAAAATGCTCTTTTCTGCACAGGATCTAGAAGTTTGATGACTGATTTAGGTGTACTACCAGAAATCGACGAAAGAATCGTGGTTGGATGATACACGGAACTACATTTCATTTAAAACAAATTTTGCAGTAAAAGATGCACTATGTGATCAAAAGTATCCGAAATTATCTACAAATTCTATGTAATAAGAAATTAATTAATATCGAACTGGTCATTCTATGCAGCCATCACAACCTCCACTCTGTTGGAAAGGTTTTCCGCCAGATTTCTATACGTTTTTTCTCGAATTCCTTTCTGTTCAGCTACAAAATCATTAATCAGATCAGTCGCCGATGCCAAGAGAGTCGGCAGATTCTTGTGCACGGGAACTAACTACCAAACTTCTCATTTGGCACCAAATTTCGTATCCATCAAGCGACGCATTTGGCAGAACGCAGTTGAGCAGGTAGCGTTCAATTTGCATCATCCCTAACCATACTCACCTATCGGCCCCTAGATGGAGAAGCTTTATTAACCACTCCAGAGAACGTGTTTCCACTGCTTCAAAGACCACCAGCGCCAAGACATCACTCGAACAGAAGCTCGGCGTTGATCTTGCTGAAGTTGGGTTTGTGTGCGGTTGCTCGTTCACAGACACTCATTCTCTTCAGCTCTCGACGAACTATTATGTTACTGGCGTTTCTCCCAAAGCCATTTTGGAGCTCGGTGGTGAGTGTTGCAGCCGGAAACATGTGATGTTGTCAAACAACCGGCTTTAGCACTGTGCGGTCCCACTCTGTCAATTTTTGTGACCTACCAGGTCGTAATTGCGATGTTGTTTTTCCTATGCGCTCCCATTTCCCAATAACATTCCTTACAGTTGATCGGGGCAGTTGCAGCAGAGCAGAAATCTTGTACCACCACAACGGTTGTGATTTGCACGTCAGGTCGTCGCAGAATAAATGTGGTCGCAGAATAAATGTGGTCGTAAATGTCCGATTGACTACTCAGATTGAACTCAGACTATTCCGCAATAAATAATAGAGAGATTCAGTTTCTTGCGTTTGTTGAAGTATAGTACTGTTGACTGTTCAAGGTAACCCGTTGGTTGCAGAATATTATACTTAACGAGTTATCTACGTGATGTGTCTTGAAGACCAAATAAAGACATTTGTCTGCAAGTAAACATACCTTTCTCTTCTGGCCGTTAGAAAACCTAACATTGCTCATTGTTTTATTAAAGACGTTGTGTTAGTTAGCCGGAGCAAAACGTTAAAAAGCTCCAGTGCTACAAGAATCACAGATAGTACGACAAGTAATGTTTAAGAGGATACCAGTTTTAAAAAAAACATTACAACTGAGCTTGTCTCACTGCCCTATATCTGTTCCCTTCTTGGAATCAACTGACCACAAATTTGGGACGGGTGATTACTCGTGTCCCATTGAGTAGCTCGCAGAGGAATTTGCCCCACGTCTCCCCGCAAATAAAGCGCTGCTGATTTGATAAATTTATTCTTACTTGAACTCTTTTGATCTTATCTCAAGTGATTTTGCACTGGTTTTAGGTAATACGTGAAACAGCTGCGAATCAGGAATAGGAAGTTGTTATAACGCTCGAACAATACTCTCTTTTCAGCCAAGCTTTATCTAAAACCTTTAGTCTTGAATCGATCACAGCGTCAGCTAGACTTATTTTAATTACATTTCCATGAAACATTCCGAGCTCATCGTTCGTGTCAGATAATACTTCAACTTGCGTATAATCTTTCGAAATCACCGTCTTTGTTATCAAACTGTGAATTTCAGAATTTAGAATCGTTCAAGAATGGAAATCAACCTAAGTCTTATAATTAAAAAAATGACTTTTTTATCACTTTGCCTGGAGATTTAACAACAACCATAAGCACCTCTAAGGGCTATAAGCAGTCGTCCGTCCCTAATTTAGGGCCAGTCGTTCCAGGGAAAGGAGAAAGCCCCAGCTCTCTAAGACATGCACACTACCCTTTTTGTTTCTCGTTTCTGGGTTTAACGACCACCACGGGCAAATATTAAGTCTAGAAACAATCGCATGCCCCATGTTTGGGGCGACTGGTTCCAGGGAAATAAGAGATCCAGCGTCATAAGACAAACGCACCACTCACGCTTCACCCGGGCTCCGAGCCCAGGCATATACTGGACAAATGTACAACATCCAGCGCTCTGAGTACCCAACAACCGATTCAACAATTTGTTTTGTGGCTTTACAGATATTATTCTCCCAAATAATAACTTAGCAAGACAAACACATTACGCATGTCACACTTGAAACTCGAGCTCGAGACCAAATCTGATGAACCGTGAGAAGCCAGCGCCTCAGACCATTCTCCAACCGGGTAGCTAAATAAATATTTTTGGAAGATAATACACTGCCGGACAACTGCTAAGGACGGATGACAATAGTAACGATAGCAACCATAAAATGGAAGGCAGCAAAATGTGGAAATTAGCATAAGTGCGGGATACAGTAAGACGTGTTGTGCGTATGCAAATTTTGGATTGCCGAACTTGTTCGTGACGTCATAGCGCTGATAAGTGATATAAAGGAATTAACGCGTATTGACCGTTGTTGTTCAAAACGCAAAGTTGAAAGGGAGAGAATCAATTGACGAACTTGCAATTTTCAGTATGTCTTCCCGACATCACCTTGATGATTTTACGCGTGGCCGTATTATTTGCAAGATTGAAGAAGGGAGAAAAATAACAGATGTTGCCAGGGAGTTTCGACGTCAGCCACAGTGTTGTTTCAAGGCTTTGGAAATCATTTCAAACAAATGGAGAGTGTAGCAAACGTCACGGGGAGGTCGTGTTCACAGTACGACACCTGCAGAAGATCGGTACATAGTGCTATCAACAAAACGACACCGGCGCATCACAGCTAGTGAGGTAGCAAATCAGTTTATGGCTGCTACTGGCAAGCGGATCTCCCGAAAAACTGTCGCCAGACGTTTGCGTGAAGGAGGACTATACGCCCGCCGTCCTGTTGTGTGCATCCCATTGTCCAGACGTCACCGTACCGCCCGTTTGCAATGGTGCCATCAACATCGCAATTAGACTGATAACGACTGGTCTGCTGTCCTCTTCTCAGATGAGAGTAGATACAGTCTATCGTCTGATTGTCGACGACAACTGATCTGGCGTGATAGTGGTACTTCATATTGTCCAGCAAACATACAGGAAAGGGACCGATATCTGACATGTAGTGTCATGGTATGGGCTGGTATCATGATCAATGGCCGTACGTCCCTCTATGTGCTTCCAACTGGGACTATGACTGGTCAACGATACATTAATGATGTTCTGCTACCTCATGTTCGCATGTTCCGTGGTGCTGTCGGTGATATATTCATTTTCATGGACGACAACGCAACATGTCATCGAACAGTCGCTGTCCAGGAGTGTTTTGAGAGCTGAGGATATTCAACGCCTCGTATGGCCAGCACGTTCTCCAGATCTGAATCCTATTGAAAATGTGTGGGATGCTTTGGGGAGGAGTCTTGCTGGTCGCCAATGCCGTCAAATAAACAAGGACATCCTCATCCGTGCACTGACAGAGGAATGGGATAAATTACGCCAACAGCTGCTTGATAATGTTGTGCAAAGCATGACACGACGTGTGGAATCTTGCATCGCCCTCCATGGTGGCCATATCCCGTATTGACATCTTACGCCGGAACGCCTGCGGACGGTAATTGCATTTTTTTCACGCTTGCGTATTCTGCACAAAATGGCCTGTTTGTCCCGTTGAACACGTTCCAAAGCCTTCTGGATTTCAGAGCACAATAAATTATCTTTCTTGTAATGTCCTGGCATTCTGACATTATTTTATTTCACTTGGCATACAACCACACTTACTTTTTTATGCGCTACATAGCCGTTTATGATCCGTCCTTAGCAATTGTCCAGCAGTATATATAAAGCACGTTCAAAGCGAAATCTAATGCAATCGTATCCGTTGCGCTAATCTTATGAAGTTTAAATTGACGGATTCTGTTCTTGTGACGTCTGTCCGTACCTGTGATTTCAATATCTTTCAGTTTTGAAGGAGCGTAGGGGGCCGCATGAGTATTAGCCACTTTATAGTTTTGAAGGAGCGTAGGGTGCCGCATGAATATTGGCCACTTTACAGTTTTGAAGGAGCGTAGGGGGCCGCATGAATATTGAAAAACCTGCTTATGAATAAATATCAACTTTACAAAGCTACAACCAATGGCTTGGCACTAGAGTTGAATATCATTTCTAAGTATCTGTAAATAGTAAAAATAGAAGATTCATCAATCACTGAAAACAATCACTTCTATGTAACAATTATTTTCACTTAAATCTTAAAACAATACCATTTTGCCAGCTGAGCACGGTACACGGTACAGAAAATATTACATATTCTGACCAGAAACTTGGGCTCGCTTTTCTGTCACTAAATTATCGACATTTGGGATAATGTCTTTTAAACATGCTACTTTTAAAAGTGAGCATAAATAACTGCCATTAACCTATTCCTTTCAAGACATTTTAGTTGGTTCATCCTTGAAAACAACTGTTTACATGAGTATGTTGTTCTGAACATAGGATGAACCCGTGCAGCTAGGTTAGGAATGTTTACGTACTTGTCCTTTGAAACTAACTGGTAAAACTCTGTTAGATTGCCGCTGTTGAATTTTTCTTTTAGGAAAGAATCACACTGAAAGTCTATTAATTCAAGCTTGGTGCGTTGGCAGCATTACAAGA
This sequence comes from Macrothele yani, assembly GCA_039090855.1. Classification (NCBI taxonomy): domain Eukaryota; kingdom Metazoa; phylum Arthropoda; class Arachnida; order Araneae; family Macrothelidae; genus Macrothele; species Macrothele yani. The sequence continues at coordinate 101,695,812 of CM077011.1, forward strand.
AAATGGAGACTTGGACATATTGAAAACAATTTGCTTAATATAGTTATATTCTCATATTATTCGTAAATAAACGTGTTACTTATAAAGAGGATGTTTTGCTAAGGATTACTATGTTTATTTGATATTTAATATATTACGATATACCTGAAAAAAAGGCTGATTTAATTTTGTTTTGTAATCATTTGTGCGGGCCGCCAAACAGTTGGCGCAAGGCCGTAAGTTTGCGACTACTGGTCTATACACATGTAAATATAGTAATAAATCATGCATTTATTTCAAAATTCGTATTAGTGTTGAAGCAATTTCAATCAACACAAAGATTAGCACTTGACATATCAAAGAAAAATCGGTTAATGGCGACAGAAATAAACACTAAATTTTCGGTGAATAGAAGAGGGGAGTGTTGCTCGTCAGCCTGCTTCCAAAACTCTCTGGGATTCCGATCTGCTGTTGCACAGGAATTACACTTAATGCCTCTGGATCTTCATTTTTACCAAGTCAAGATAAATTTGATATTTGTGTCTCTGTAAGAGATCACCAGATACCTTAATTAACTCTTGTGTGCGAGTAAATACGTTTCCAGGTAATTCCTTCTATCTGTTGTGTCCTCGATAAATAATACTCAGAAATGACATTTAGAGTCATAAATCTTTATTACTTGACGAGCTCCAAAACACCGATTTTTACGCCGACACAGAAGCGTACCAACTCTGCGCACCTTGTTTCTTGTTATATAAAATAGTTCTAGCTTATTTTGCATATTGTATAAGCCATATGGTTCAATTAGTTCCTTAGTTTATATTAAATGCACAGTACAAATTCCATGGCAGTCAATTGTCTCATATTTTTCGCATTGTTCATTTTGTCAATTATGCTTAACTTTTGAACACCAGTGTAAATAGACGGAATTCTCTATTTATGATGAGATAAATATTCATATTACATTATTCCGCACAACATACGTTTCATTAGTACATCAGTGACGTGCCAAAATAGTGTAATAAAGGGTACTTAGCTTTCTTGTGTGCGTGTGTTTCAGAATATGAGCTCCATGTACACTGTTAAAACTTTTGTGGCATATTGCACCAACTGTATTGCTACACCAATTGCGCCGACCGTTAGGGTAAAAGGTAAATCAATGCGTGGTGCATGAAAGGGAGAACAAAATGGCGCAAGTATGCACAATATCATGGTAGCCAACAGGATTTGTACAACTTTGCACCGATTGCACCATGCTGTTTGGTGTTTCGTGCAACATGCTACAGCGTAACTCTTGCTCTTAAAAATTAGTCTAGTACCACTTCTTGGTACAGCATATTGTGGAATGTTTCTTAGTGAATTATAACGAAGTAAATTGCTCCGTCATTTTTTGTCCACGCCGGGCATCGAAAACGGGTCCCCTCATTCCGGAATAAGTCGCTCTCCCAACTGAGCTACGCGAAAGTATGTCTCGCTGCTATCTGCCTTTATCTCATGTGCGCCCTGCGATGCAGGCACGTCACATCTTTCCACCCGAAGAGGGCCGGGGGAATGGCCTACGGGTCAGGCGAGACCATGTATCGCGGTAGGCAGTCATCCGCTAAAGAACGTGCATTTGAGAAATCCCAGTCAATTCAGTTTGTGGAACGTAACATCACTCACATTTATTTTTCGAAGCACTGAAGAAGGGATTCCCTTATTTTTCCTGTCTCGCGGCGTGGAATAAACATCTCACCATTGCGAGAACTTCAATGGCCAGGTCATTCTTGAAGTTCGGGGCGCCAATATAGCGAAGTAAATGTCTCCGTCATTTTTGTCGACGCCGGGCATCGAAATTGGGACCCTTCATTCCGGAAAGGGTAGCTCTCCCAATTGAGTTCCGTGGACGTATGCTCTCGCTGCTATTTGCCTTCATCTCATGTGCGTCCTGCGATGCAGGCACGTCACAGAGTATCGAAGATTGTATGAGTCTTAGTGAGTATCGAAGATTGTATGAGGTCGCATTCAAAGCTGCGCATAGTGGGAGGTCAAATGTGGTCCGTAAATTAAACACCATATTTACAACGTACACAGGACATAACTGCCCTGATCCCATTAGCCAAAAACACCCGGATTTGACCGCTCAACCAGAGATATTGCATTACTTGACTTAAGAGGTCTGATCTGGGGAGAAGTGGACATGATTTTTCATCCTTTTAGTGTGTATCCACCATATTAAAGTAATGGCACCTAATATTAATTCACAAGTCTGGACTATATACAAGTTGGGGAATCAACTAATATCCATTTTATTCAATACTGCAACTTATAGTACTCCTTAATGTTTTTAATGGCATGCTGTAATGCTAATATTTGAAAAAAGAAATTCGTGTTGGTTTCGTGTCGTCCCCTGATACGGAAAAAGTGGTTTCTGTTTAATTTTGTCATCGTTTGTATAAATCTTATCTTCGTGCGTTGAATATCTGTCAAACGACAGCATACATTTATTTAAAGGTACTTTGATATTAGGAGCAGGAATTTTCAGCAACTATTTATGACTCCTTATATCTTTATTTGGGATGTAAGGTCAGGTGATGCGTAACATCACAGCCTCTCCTTGACAAATGTCAACCCTGCCTTCTCGTGGTACATCCTGTTCCCACTAAAGGGGCTCTGACGACCGCCAATAGCGGTATAACTATACCATCGGGATTAGAGGAAATGCTATCCCACACTGTAACGTACCAGGAGATGTGACGTACCTGCCAGAAGGACGCACACGACATAAAGGCAGATAGGAATCAGAATAAATCGCCCGCGTAGCTTAATTGGTAGAGCAACTTGTTCCGGAATAAGCGTACTCGGGTTCGAATCCCGGCGCAGACGAAAAATGACGGAGAAATTCACTTCGTTATAATGGCGCCCGAACTATCCGGATGAATCGACCGTTCAAAATCTCGCATTGGTGTGATGTTATTTCCACACCGCGAGATAGGAAAAATAAGAGAAACCCTTCTCCAGCACTTCGAAAGAAAAAAAAAAAATAAGGGGAGATGATGTAACGTACCAGGAGATGTGACGTACCTGCCAGAAGGACGCACACGACATAAAGGCAGATAGGAATCAGAATAAATCGTCCGCGTAGCTTAATTGGTAGAGCAACTTGTTCCGGAATAAGCGTACTCGGGTTCGAATCCCGGCGCAGACGAAAAATGACGGAGAAATTCACTTCGTTATAACACTCACCAACCCGCTTGGCCAGCGTGGTGAGTTATGGCCAAACCCCTCCAAAATGACTCCACAACTTAAATCTTGGCCCTCAGTCTCCGGCAGCTGGAATGTACCTGGCCAAGGCAGCGGCCAGTGCGACATGAAGGCAGAGGGTGCTAAGAATCCCCGGAGGACCGGACTAGGCTGCCATCTGATGCTGACCTTGGCTACGTATAACGGACGCTCCCTATCTTCTGATTCAAGGCTTCTTGAATTGAAAGAGGAACTACAAAGGATCAAGTGGGACATCGTCGGGCTAAGTGAGGTAAGGAGAAAAGGAGAAGATCTCATTGAACTGAAAAGTGGACATCTCTTCTACTATCGTGGGACAGATACTGGCAGAACTAGTGGTGTTGGATTTATAATAAACAAGAAACTGAAGGATAAATTTGTAGAAGTTGAAAGTTCCTCTGACAGAGCTGCATGACTCGTCATCCAACTCTCGAGAAGATACCAGGCTCAGATTATTTAAACTTATGCACCCACCACAAGTCATGCTGAAGAAGAAATTGAAGAATTTTATGAGGAAATTCGTGATCTAAATAATAAAAGTAAGCAGCACTTGAAAATAATTATGGGAGATTTCAATGCAAAAATAGGGCAACGGCAACATAATGAAACTTCAGTAGGTAAATTCGGTCACGGCAACAGAAACCAGCGTGGAAATACTCTCGTAGAGTTTGCAGAGGCAGAAGGGTTTTTCATCTTGAACTCCTTTTTCAAGAAAAAGCCACACAGGAAATGGACATGGAGACATCGAAATGGGACGACAAGTGAAATTGATTTTATTATGTGTTACAAAAAATTCGTCATAGAAGACTGCAGTGTGCTAAACAAGTTCAACACAGGCAGTGACCATAGATTGGTGAGATGTAAGATGCACCTCAACACTAAACTCGAACGTAGCAAGCTCATAAGACAAACAAAATGTATTGACATAACCAACCTTAAAAGAACTCCATAATACTTTCAATTTGGAACTGAAGAACAGATTCTCTGCTTCAGAATTCCTAACATCGGAAGAAGTGGATATTTCTGAAGTTAACAGAAAAGAAACCAAAGCTGTTATGGAAACAGCAACAAAATTAGCTGGGTCTAAGAACAAATTGCATGTGAACAAATTATCAGGAAAAACCAAAATGTTGATGCAAAAAAGAAGAGAGATGAGGACAACTAAAGAAGATGTGACTTCCAAAGTGGAATATATAGAGCTATGCAAGACAGTACGAAAAAGTATCACTGAAGACGTAAGGAAATTCAACTGTGAACTAGTAAGGAAAGCAATTGAAAACCCAAAGCCTAAAGATAGCAAAGGGACATCTCAGTAAGGGGAAAAACAGATTATGGCACTGAGAAAAGAAGATGGTTCTGTAACAAGAAATAGAGGCGAAATTTTGACAAGAGTGAAAGATTTCTACTCCAAATTATATGAATGGGTGATACATGTACTCCAGGCATCATGAAAGGTACCAGAGTTCTTCCAGTCCTTCCAGCAGAAGTTGCACATGCAATCAAGAACATGAAGCGGGGAAAAGCTCCAGGAGAAGATGGAATTACTGTAGACATCATACAAGAAGCAAGTGGAGAAATCGAAACAGTACTCGCCGAAATCTTCAATCAATGCCTTTATGAAGGGAAAATTCCTGAGGATTGGAACAAAGCTACAATGATCTTGCTACATAAAAAAGGTGACATTGAGGATCTCAGGAACTACAGACCTATCAGCCTCCTATCAGTGGTTTATAAAATCTTCACTAAAGTTCTTTAACACCGCTTGAAGGTAACACTGGACATGGCTCAACCGAGAGAACAAGCTGGATTCAGGAGTGGCTACAGCACAATAGATCATATCCACGTACTGAGAGAACTAATTGAAAGAGCGAGGGAATATGAACTTTCATTGTGCATGACTTTTATCGATTATGAAAAAGCCTTTGATTCGGTGAAACCATCAGCAGTTGCAATGGCTCTGAAATGCTGCGGTATTGAAGATGCATACATTAATAATATTAATAACATCTATGAAAATGCCAGTGCGAAGATTCTGCTATTTGAAAATACAACACACATAAAAATTGGAAAAAGAGTGAGACAAGGTGACACCATATCTCCGAAGCTCTTTAATGCCACATTAAAAAATGTCTTTCAATCACTGAACTGGGAAAACAAAGGCATAAAGATTAATGGAGATTATCTAACCCACCTTCGTTTTGCTGATGACATAGTCATTTTTGCAACTACCCCATTAGAGCAACAGAGTATGATGCAGGAACTTGCTGACAAGAGTAAAGAAGTGGGATTAAAAATGAACTTTCAGAAGACAAAAGTGATGTTCAATGCTTTTACAAGAAATGAAGATTTATCGATTGATGGAGAAAAGCTGGAGATAACAGACACGTACGTTTATCTTGGACAGCAGATATCAAGTGAGGGTCACATTGGTGAAGAAATTAATCGGCGTACAGAACTTGCCTGGAGAGCTTTTGGAAGAAACAGTATAATTTTCAAGAGCAATATGCCATTATGTCTTAAAAGAAAAGTGTTTGATCAATACATCCTTCCAGTGCTTACATATAGTGCAGAGACGTGGACCTTAGCTAAAAGAGACATACAAAGTCTGCAGACAACTCAAAGGGGCATGGAGAGGTGCATGCTTGGTGTAACCAGGAGAGATAAGAAGAGGAACACGTGGATCCGAAAAATGACAAGAGTGGAAGACATCATGATCAGAGTTAAATCCCTGAAATGGCAATGGGCTGGACATACTGCCAGAAGAACAGACCATCGATGGACAGCCGAAATTTTAGATTGGATTCCAAGGGACAGGAAAAGACCCAGAAGAAGACCACATGGAAGATGGGTGAATGAAATTCGAAAGTATGCGGGAGTGACATGGAGGAGACTGGTACAAGACAGACCGTTGTGGAGGAAACTTGGGGAGACCTTCGTCCAGCAGTGGATTGATAATGGTTGACAATGATGATGATGATGATGATGATGATATCTTTATTTATGGCTCTCTGCTGAATTTAGAGCTGAAGTAAATTTCTCTTTTTTATAAATGTTAGCTATGAAATCTTGACGGAAATTACGTCATTGGACCCATAATGCCACTGAATTCAATAACACCTGCCTGACGGTCTACTGAACAAGGTACTAAGCAAATAGCGTTCCTGCTTTCATTACGGTGTTACAGATCAATGGCAACTGTTCATTCCATAAATTGCTGGAACAGAATTGAACGTCGGTTTCGTGAATTAAGAAATAAGCGCTCGTTATTTTCGAGCAATATTTCACTAAAGCAGTCAATGTAACAGTTATAACATGATGTTTTATTTCTACTGAACTTTCATCAAATAATGAACCGCGGGGAGTAAATGCAGACTCCACACGCATGCGCAGTGCCTTACGTTCAATATCCTCGATCTGTTGCCTGTATGTTTTAAAAAGGTGAATCGCCGAAAATGGATGTAGATAGCCACATTGCAGAATGAAGAGCAAATGAGCGATGTCTTTAAATACACTCTACACATTGCTAAGATACAAGTTAATGCGCCTCACTTAAATGAGCTATACTTGATTTGTATTTACATTTATTTCAACAGAATTCGCATAATTTTAAGGATCGAAATGACGTACATTTATACTAACAACAAACAGCCCTCAATGTGACTGATGTTTAAATTTTTAATATATATATATATATATATATACTTAAGAGCAAAACTGAAGACTAAGGAAAAAATTTTAGAATTTAAAACGAAGGGTGCAAAATAACCTGAAAATCAAAACGCGCAACGCAGCAGTTTTGAAAATTCAGAATTCACATACTATAAAGATACCTAAGCAAAAAAATACATATATAATTTTGACTCACACCTAGTACAACATAGAAAAGGTTATGTATCTACCTGTGTGAGTAAAAGGAGAAAAGAAAAAAATAAAATAAAACAACTGAATGTAGAAGGTGTCGAGAATACTGAGCCTTGGCTTTATCAAGGACCAGCAAAAACTCTGCATTTTCTCACTTCCACAAAGACCTAGTTGGAAATGGGTTTCTAGCAAGGCCATAGATGCAAGTAACATTCCCACCTAAAATAGTTTAAAAAATATATATATAAGTCATGTCCTCCGTAGAGTAGCATGACCTAGCACTAGTTAACAATTTCGCTTGCATCCATTAACCTTCATGGCCCGACCCATGCTCTTCATCTGTTACTATTAAACAGAGAGAAGAAGATTAAAGAGAACTCAAGCTGTGAGAGTGACATAATAAATAGAAATGATTTTCAGCTATAACGAAATTCCAAGTTCGTTTGAGAGAGAATTTAAACCTGAAAAACAAATTTTACATTGCAATTAAAAAAGGAAATGTTAATTTATAACGAACAGATTTTTGAAAGAAAACTTGAGTCTAAAACCCCCTACTCTACAACTTATGACAGCACGAAAACGAGAATAAGTTAAAGATAATAATTAACTAAAGAAAACTTTGTGAAAGTTATATACCTTAAACAGTTAGTTGCAATATGTACAAAGTATTTCAGCAGTGCTTTAAGTGCATAATTAATTAGTTATTAAGAACTTAACTACTTTGAAAAAACAGCGCATAGACAGCGCATAGAAAAGGAACAAACTTAGCCATCTTCTGTTCCTAGGTACCACAAAGACGCTCAAAGTTACAAAGAAAAGTAAGAGTTAAAACCCGCATAAATGTTAACAGACAAACCAATGCTTAAAAGCTGAAAAGCTAAAAAACGACAGAGAAAAGGTACATGAGGTAAGCTCTCTTCCTTGTTTTTGGGTTCTAGGTTTTATAAGTTCAATGTTTGTACTTCATGTACCTTTTCTCTGTCGTTTTAGCTTTTCAGCTTTTAAGCATTGGTTTGTCTGTTAACATTTATGCGGGTTTTAACTCTTACTTTTCTTTGTAACTTTGAGCGTCTTTTGTGGTACCTAGGAACAGAAGATGGCTAAGCTTGTTCCTTTCTATGCGCTGTCTATGCGCTGTTTTTTCAAAGTAGTTAAGTTCTTAATAACTAATTAATTATGCACTTAAAGCACTGCTGAAATACTTTGTACATATTGCAACTAACTGTTTAAGGTATATAACTTTCACAAAGTTTTCTTTAGTTAATTATTATCTTTAACTTATTCTCGTTTTCGTGCTGTCATAAGTTGTAGAGTAGGGGTTTTAGACTCAAGTTTTCTTTCAAAAATCTGTTCGTTATAAATTAACATTTCCTTTTTAATTGCAATGTAAAATTTGTTTTTCAGGTTTAAATTCTCTCTCAAACGAACTTGGAATTTCGTTATAGCTGAAAATCATTTCTATTTATTATGTCACTCTCACAGCTTGTGTTCTCTTTAATCTTCTTCTCTCTGTTTAATAGTAACAGATGAAGAGCATGGGTCGGGCCATGAAGGTTAATGGATGCAAGCGAAATTGTTAACTAGTGCTAGGTCATGCTACTCTACGGAGGACATGACTTATATATATTTTTTAAACTATTTTAGGTGGGAATGTTACTTGCATCTATGGCCTTGCAGAAACCCATTTCCAACTAGGTCTTTGTGGAAGTGAGAAAAATGCAGAGTTTTTGCTGGTCCTTGATAAAGCCAAGGCTCAGTATTCTCGACACCTTTTACATTCAGTTGTTTTATTTTATTTTTTTCTTTTCTCCTTTTACTCACACAGGTAGATACATAACCTTTTCTATGTTGTACTAGGTGTGAGTCAAAATTATATATGTATTTTTTTGCTTAGGTATCTTTATAGTATATATATATATATATATATATATATATGTCGACAACTACTAAATAAAGCCAATCAGCAAAAATTATTGTGATGTATCTTTTAAAGTCAAAAGCAGTGTATAATAAAAACAATATGAAGCCATTTCTCACTCTATTTTATGCTGATTTCCAGAAACGTGACGTATACCTAAATTTAACTTTGCTTTTGAGTTCCTGTCTTATTTAAATTTTGGTCAATTCAAGATAAACCCTTTTTTTTTAAAGAAATAAAACTGCACTGATTCCTGTCGGATGAATTTGAGTTTGGCAACTCTAACAACAGTTCAAAGTGCCATTACGTATTCGAAAGCTAGAGATGTGAGCTGATGTGTTGTCTTCGAGAGGTAATTTTAGTACAGTATCAATCTAGGAGAGGAGGCAGCTTTCAGAGGGGAAAACTAACAAAAAAGATGACACCGAATTTTCGGGTGTAATGAGCACGACTTTTGAATCCCTTCTGACGCAAATTAAATTTATCAAAGCTATTCAAAAGCAATGGAACCGGTATGGAAAACAATAGTATCTGACGGAAGAAAGAAGTTTTTCAATCGGGTCCTTCAGATATTGGTGTAAACGGAATCTTGAGCTTACGAACTCTTAGAAACAGAGTTATCGACAAAAATAATTTGTGACTTTACGTCCCCTGGTGGGAAAACCATGCATTATTTTAGTAAGAAACTATTTTCAAAAGGTTTATCCATATGAGCGGTATCGGTCCAAGAAAAAAAATTAGTCGAGTTTTCGAGTTTTCAGGAGCCCAGATTTTGCTACAAATACATCAGAAGCAGAAATTAACACTTATGACCCCTGGTGGCCAAACAATTCTTTACAAAACATTAGAAATTATGTGAAAAATATTTTCCATCAGGTCTTGTATGCGATACAGGAAGAATTTTTCAAATCGGAGTTTTAGGAGCAGAAAACGCAATTCACCTTTATGCGCCCTAGGGAAAAGTCTTAAATGATTTACGTGAAAATTTTGAATTTATAGGAAAAACATTTCGCATCGGAAACACTATTCAACAACGAAGGAATATTTCCAATTGGACTTTTAGAAGTAGAGATATTGACACAAATAAGATATACATCTACGCCCCCTGGCGTAGAAACCATGCATTATTTTAGGAAGAAAGTATTCTGATAAGGTTTTTCCATATGAGCGGTATCGGTCCAAGAAAAAAATATTTAGTCGAGTTTTCAGCAGCCCAGATTTTGCTACAAATACATCAGAAGCAGAAATTAACACTTATGCCCCCTGGTGGCCAAACCATTATCTACCAAACATTAGAAATTATGTGAAAAATATTTTTCATCAGGTCTTGTATGCGATACAGGAAGAATTTTTCAAATCGGAGTTTTAGAAGCAGAAATAACGCAGAAAACGCAATTTACTGTTGTGACCCCTAGCGGAAAGTCTATGATTTACTTGAAAATTTTGAATTTATAGGGAAAACATTTCGCATCGGAAACACTATACAACAAAGAAAGAATTTTTCAAATCGGACTCCTATAAGTAGAGATATTAACAAAAATAACATATACGTCTACGCCCCCTGGCGTAACAACCATTCATTATTTCAAGAAGAAAATGTTCCTAAAAGGTTTGTCGACATGAAAAGCATCACTCAACAAAAGACTTTTTTTCAGTCGAGATTTTAGAAGCTCATATTTTGCTGCAAATAAATCAGAAGTGGAATTTAAGACTTACGCCACCTGGTGGCCATACCATTTTTTTTACAAAAATTCCCATCAGGAGCTGTATCCGGTGCAGAAGGAATTTTTCGAATCGGAGGTTTAGAAGCAGAGAAATAGTAGGAAACGCAATTTACCTTTACGCCCCCTAGCGAAAAGTCTTTGAATTACTTGAAAATTTTTAATTTTTAGGAAAAACATGTCACACTAGAAACACTATCCAACAAAGAAGGATTTTTTAGAATCGGACTCCTAGAAGTCGAGATATTGACAAAAATAAGATATACGTCTACGCTCCCTGGCGCAGAAACCATGCACTATTTAAAGAAGAAAATGTTCCTAAAAGGCTTCTCGACACGAGTAATTTGGTCTACAAACGACGTTTTTTCAAATCGAGAATTTAGAAGCTCATGTTTTGCTGGAAATACATCAGAAGCGGAAATGAAGGTTTACGCCCCCTGCTGGCCAAACCATTTTTTTACAAAAATTAGAAATTATGTGCAAACGATCTCCCATCAGGAGATGTATCCAGTGCAGAAAGAATTTTTCAAATCGGAGATTTAGAAGCAGAGATATAGGGCGAAACGCAATTTACCTTTACGCCCCCTTGCGGAAAGTCTATGAATTACTTGAAAATTTTGAAATTATATGAAAAACATGTCACACGGAAAACACTATCCTACAAAGAAGGAATTTTTCAAATCGGACGCCTAGAAGTAGAGATATTGACAAAAATAAGATATACATCTACGCCCTTTGGCGGAGAAACTGTGGGGTATTTTATGAAGAAAATATTCCGAAAAGGTTTATCGATGTGAGTGGCATCATTCCACGAAAGAATTTTTTCAATCGATGTTTTAGAAACTCAGATTTTATAGCAAATACATCAGAAACAAAAATTAACGCTTACGACCCCGGGTGCCCAAAGTATTCTTTACCAAAAATTCGAAATTATATGCAAAAGATTTTTTCATTAGGAGATGTATCCGGTGAAAAAAGGAATTTTCGAATCGGAGTTTTAGGAGAAGAGTTATCGGAAAAAATGTAATTTACTGTTACGCCCCCTAGCGGAAAATCTATGCGTAATTTGAAAATGAAACTATATCTAAAACACTCTTCGACATAAATGGAATCGAAGGATAAAATAATTTTTTCAATCAGATGTTCAGAAGCAAATATGTGGATTAAAACGTAATTTTTATTTCGACATCATCTGCATTTACGCCCTCTAGCGGCAAAATTGTGCATCGTAAAAAAAAAACGAAATAAAGATCATCATTCGCATATTTCAAGCTTCCGAATGCAAATTTTTTTCAAATCGGACTAATAGTTGCAGAGATACCGTGGGTACAGACGGACGGACGGACAACACGATAACAGAAGCACGATCTTTTTTTACAAAAGACGTGCTAAAAATTATCGAGCTATCGGAGGGATTCTTATTTAGTATAGTATTGTTTACTATAGCGGATATTTTTTCCTGAAGTGTATCGAATTGTATTATTGTTTGCCACAACATGCAACTTTGTTTCGATTGTGCGGAATTGTAATGGATAATTTATTCTGGGTTACGCCTGCATTTTGATGTGACTTTCGGATATAAATAGAAGAGGCTATTGCAAGAATGACACTTGTTGTTCGCTAGAAAGAAATGCATAGTTGTCTCTTTCGTGTACAGTAGGAACCACATCTAATATTTCAAGCTATCTAGATTCATCAAAGTGTTTCCGTAAGCTAATGTCAACGTAAGCCTCATGAGCTACACAGAAACCAACATAACGTTAGAATAATGTTGTATTTGTTATACGAGTACAAACTGCCGGAAAATGACAAAAGAACACCAAGAAGGAATTGGCAGACGATCATGAAATTTACATATGTTAATGGGGTCGAGTTTACGTAGGTGGGATGTTAATTTCGGGACCAACCGGTGAGCGCTTACGTCACAGCACGGCATAATATGCAAATTATCGTCGGTGGTATTTTAAGGAGTACGGCGAAGTGAATGTAATCAGTCGTCGGCGTACGGGCACGTGCGAAGACCCTGAAGAAGCTGCGAAGCCTGGACATGGAAGACGTGCACGATTTCAGCAGTTATCGGACTTTAAGCAAGGTCGTCAAGTCGGACTCCGCGAGGCTGGGTGGTCGTATCGTCGTATTGCGGAGCGAATTGGATGGGAGGTATCGGTGGTGGTACGATGGTGGCGTAGATGGTCCGACGAACATTCCCACACGAGAAGATGTGGAACCGGGAGTCACAGACGGACTGATGAGCGGACCGATCGACGCATAAAAAGAGCAGCGTTGTCAAGCAGAACGTCCACTGCGACGCAAATCCGAGCTGCCGTTGCACCTGAGGTGACTGTGCGAACAATCCGCAACCGTCTACTGGGTGCAGGACTACATGCACGTGTGCCTCTGGCACGTGTAGCTCTGACTCCAGCCCACTGTCAGGAACGGGTGCAGTGGTGACGCCAACGTCTGCACTGGAGAACGCAATGGCGATCTGTCGTGCTCAACGATGACAGCAGATTCTGCTTGGGAGCCTCCGATGGCCGTATGCGTGTTCGCAGACGCACAGGCGAGTGTCTCCACCCTTCTTGCATCCGCCAGCTACACACAGGGCCTACACCTGGTCTTCTGGTGTGGGGAGCGATCAGCTGTCACTCCCGTATACAACTAGTGTTTGTACCGGATACGTTAAACAGCATCTCTTACATCAACAACATCATTCAGCCCGTTGTTGGGCCATTTGTAAGGTCGGTCTATCGTGGTGTTTTCCAGCAAGATAACGCACGTCCACACACGGCACGTGTAACGCAACATGCACTTCAGCGTCGAGACAACTTCCATGGCCTGCACGTTCACTGGATTTGTCCCCCAATGAGCACGTGTGGGATTTTATGAGACAACGACTTATCCGGTCTCCACGGCCAGCCGCGACCATCCCCGATTTACGCGTCCAGGTTGAGGATTCTTGGAACTCAATACCCCAAACTTACATCCAACATCTCTACGACAGACTCCATGCCAGAATTGCACAGTGTGACGCAGTTCAGGGCGATTCAATTTCGTACTAACCATGTTACATGAAAATGTTATTTTTCAGTTTACCAACAATTACAGCTGTATTTTGCCAAAATGTTTTGATCACGTCATCTTCTGTATTCCGTTATTATGCTGTATAAATTTCGTTGGTATCAGACGTCTCCTTCTTAGTGTTCTTTTTCACTTTCCGCCAGTGTATATATAATTCATCATCACCATTGTTGTCAACCAGTGCTGGATATAGTTCTCCCCAATTTCTTCCACAACTGTCTGCCTTGCGCCCGTCTCTTCCCTATAACTCCGGCATGCTTTCAAGCTTCATCTACTCATCTCTCATGTGGTCTTCTTCTGGTCGTTTTCTGTCCCTGCCTTGGTATCCAGACTAAAATTTCATTCCTTCGGTGGTCTCTTTTTCTGGCAAAATAAATAGCCCATTACCATTTCAGGGATATTACTCTGATCATGATGTCTTCCACTCTTGTCATTTTCCTTACCTACGAGTTTCTGTTCTTACCTTTCCTGGTTACACGAAGCATGCATCTCTCGACACTACTTTCAGCAGTCTTCGTAGGTCTTTTTTAGTTAATGTCGATGTCTCTGCTTCGTATGTAAGAACTGAAAGGAAGCACTGATTAAGTACTTTTTTTTTAAGACATAATGGTATATTGATCTTGAAAACTGCACAGTTTCTTCCCAAAGCTCCCCTGTCAAGTTGTATACGCTAATCAATTACTTCATCAATGCGACCTTTGCTTGATATCTTCTGTCCATGGTAAATGTAGGTATCGGTTATCTCCAACCTTTTCCTCATCAATCGATAAATCTTTATTTCTTCTAAAAGCGTTGTACAACAGTTTAGTGTTCTGAAAGTTCATTTTTAATCCCACTTCTTCACTCTTGTCAGCAAATTCCTAGACTACTCAGCAGCTATATTCTGCAGCTCTGAAGGGGAAGTTGTAAAAATAACTATATCATCAGCAAAACGGTAAGTTAAATAATTTCAATTAATCGTTATCCCTTTGTTTTCCATATATATATATATATATATATATATATATATATATATATATATATACTGTATATAGATATATGTATTTATATATATATATATATACTTAAGAGCAAAACTGAAGACTAAGGAAAAACTTTAGAATTTAAAACGAAAGTTGCAAAATAACCTGAAGATCAAAACGCGCAACGCAGCAGTTTTGAAAATTCAGAATTCACATTCTATTAAGAAGATACCTAAGCAAAAAAATACATAAATAATTTTGACTCACACCAAGTACAACATAGAAAAGGTTATGTATCTACCTGTGTGAGTAAAAGGAGAAAAGATAAAAAAATAAAATAAAACATCTGAATGTAGAAGGTGTCGAGAATACTGAGCCTTGGCTTTATCAAGGACCAGCAAAAACTCTGCATTTTCTCACTTCCACAATGACCTAGTTGGAAATGGGTTTCTGCAAGGCCATAGATGCAAGTAACATTCCCACCTAAAATTGTTTTAAAAAATATATACATGTCATGTCCTCCGCAGAGTTGTATGACCTAGCACTAGTTAACAATTTCGCTTGCATCCATTAACCTTCCTGGCCCGACCTTCATCTGTTACTATTAACCTTCCTGCTGCTCTTCATCTGTTACTATTAAACAGAGAGAAGAAGATTAAAGAGAACTCAAGCTGTGAGAGTGACATAATAATAAGAAATAATTTTCAGCTATAACGAAATGCCAAGTTCGTTTGAGAGAGAATTTAAACCTGAAAATCAATGCAAAAGAAATCCAAATTTTTACATTGCAATTAAAAAAGGAAATATTAATTTTTAAAAAACAGATTTTTGAAAGAAAACTTGAGTCTGAAACCTCCTACTCTACAACTTATGACAGCACGAAAACGAGAATAAGTTAAAGACAATAATTAACTAAAGAAAACTTTGTGAAAGTTATATGACTTAAACACCTTCTACATTCAGATGTTCTACATTCAGATCTCGACACCTTCTACATTCAGATGTTTTATTTTATTTTTTTATCTTTTCTCCTTTTACTCACACAGGTAGATACATAACCTTTTCTATGTTGTACTTGGTGTGAGTCAAAATTATTTATGTATTTTTTTGCTTAGGTATCTTCTTAATAGAATATATATATATATATATATATGGTGGGATGTATAGTCCAGTGGTGAGCAACATGCCATAGCCTCTCCTTGACACATGTCAGTCAACCCCGCCTTCTTGTGGAGCATCCTGTTTCCACTGAAGAGGCTTTGACGACCGCCTATAGCGGTATAAATCTACCATCGGGACTAGGAAATTGCTATCCCGCACTCACCAACCCGCTTGGCCAGAGTGGTGAGTTATGGCCAAATCCCCCTCAGAATGATTCGACAACTGAAATCTTGGCCCTCAGTCTCCGGCAGGAAGAATATACCCTGCTAAGGCAGCGGCCAGTACGACACGAAGGCAGAGGGTGTTAAGAATCACAGGAGGATCGGACTAGGCTGCCATCTGATGCTGAGCTTGGCTATTTTCAATGGACGCTCTCTATTTTCTGATTCAAGGCTTCTCGAATTGGAGAAGGAACACAAAAGATCAATTGGGACTCGTCGGGCTAACAAGGTAAGGAGAAAAGGAGATCTCATTGAACTGAAAAGTGGACATTTCTTCTACTGTCGCGTCACAGATACTGGCAAAACTAGTGATGTTGGATTTATAATGAACAAGGAACTGAAGGATAAATTTCTAGAAGTTGAAACAACAACAGAATGAAACTTCAGTAGGTAAATTCGGTAACGAGAACAGACACCAGAGTGGAAATACTCTTGTAGTGTTTGCAGAGGCAATTGTTTTATTTTTTTTTATCAGGAACTCCTTTTTGAAGAAAATTCCTCAATGGAAAGTGGACATGGAGGGACACCAATGGGTCAACAAGTGATATTGATTTTATTATGTGTAACAAGAAATTTTTCATAGAAGACTGCAGTGTGCTGAACAAGGTCAACAAAGGTAGTGACCATAGAATGTTGAGATGTAAGATGCACCTCAAAGCAAAACTCGAACAGTTCATTTAGCAAAATATATCACCTAATTACCCTAATTTTTAGTACTCTAGTCTGGTCAGATCTTTTAGCAATTCACGTCGTTTGCCTAATATTTACTACTCCAGTTGTGTCAGTTCAGTTAGCAATATATTACCTCATTACCCTAATTTTTAGTACTTTGGTCGGGTCAGTTCAATTAGCAATATATCACCTCATTACCCTATTTTTTAGTACCCAAGTCGGGTCAGTTCATTTAGCAATATATCACATCATTACCCTGAGAGGGGTTTTGCTCATGATATCTCCCACTTTTCTAATTTTCCTGACCCGTAAGTTGATTTTGGTATCTTTCTTGGTTGTATGCACATACACCGAGTGGCCACTTTATTATGACTACCCCCTCAGTACTCCGTTGGGTCCCCTTTTGCCTTTAATACTGCGTCGATTCTTCGTGGCATGGACTCCACGAGATGTGGATAGGTGGTTTGTGGAATCTGAGACCATGCTTGATGAATAGCACTTTCCAGGAGAGTGAAATTGCAGGGTTGTGGATCCAGCTGCTTGATGGCTCGTTCAACTTCATCCCACAAATTCTCAATGGGGTTGATATCTGGAGATTCTCGGGGCCACCTAAGCAAAGTAAACTCACCGGCATGTTCCTGAAACCAATCTTGTACAATACGAGCAATATGGCAGGACGCCTTATCTTGTTGAAAGTAGTCATCGCCATTGGGATAAACCATCCACATGACAGGATGCACTTGGTCCGCAACGATGTTTAGATATGATGTGCCAGTCAGACGTTAATCAACATGACTTAAAGGGCCCAAAGCATGCCAGGAAAACATTCCCTACTACAACGTTGCCTTCTCTAGCTTGAAGTGTTGTAGCAATGCATTTGGGGTCCATACTTTCGTGCTGTTTCTGCCAAATTCTCACTCGGCCATCGGCATGGTGCAACTGAAAACGTGATTCATCGGACCTACCACATAATTTGTTTCTAATTATCGACTGTCCAATCCTTGTGCTCCTGTGCGAACTGGAGACGTTTTCTCTTGTTAACTGCAGACAGCAAAAGTGTTCGAAAAGGCCTTCGACTGCCATATCCCATCCGATGCAGTGCACGGCGAGCAGCGCGTGCAGAGATCATTTAAGAGGATTCTTGATTAAGATGGTTTGTAATTTGCTGCACTGTTGCCTTTTTGTTGCCTCTTAATCAGTCTGGACACTCTCCGTTCCGCCCGAGCAGCCACTAGTCGATGACGACCACACGTTGCACGTAGAGACCCAGTATTTTGGCTGACAGTCCAGTCTTCAAACACTTTAACAACAGCTGCTCTGGAACATTTCACGAATGCGGAGGTTTCGGTGATACTTGCTCCATAGCTCCGAGCTCCTACAATCATCCCACGTTGAATGTCCGTCAAATAGCATTTTTTACCGATCTCGTCACTCAAAAATCAGTTCTACTACTGTCGCAGGCACTAAGCTTTCCTTTTTTTATACTAGCCTCGCCCTCTGGCGGCAACAGCGTGCAGCCATAGCTCATTTGCTTAAAACGGTGAGGTGGTCATAATAAAGTGGCCACTCAGTGTATAAGCATATGCAAACGCACCCCAATGTATTCTAGCATTTTCCCTTGATAGCCCCTTTTTTTCCCCTTTTACCGCCAAATATATTCCTTAACCCTAACCAGATGGAACGAATTAACTCGGGGTTAGCAAAATGGGCTGTAATCAGCTCCAACAAATATATTCGCTGTACATAAAGAGATTGCAACAAGTGAATGTGCGCGTCAGAAAACGCTGCTTTCCCCTTAGCTTTCTTGTTCAAAGAAAATGGTCATTTACAAGAATGATTGAAACTAATCCATTCTAATTGATAACCCACTAAAAGAGCTGTAACAACGGCGAGAAACCTACAAAAGGAGACAGATGTTTCAGTCTCTTGTTTCTTCCCAGTGTCATGGTGTCCGTGTCAGAAGAACTATCCCTTTTCGATCACGCCTTGGATCATGTAGCAAAGAACATAGGACTAGAGGGGATGTCTTCTCACGAATGACAGATTTATGATCCGTACCGCTGTGATGAGTGGGGAAAAGAAACCGTTTTGCGGTAGTTTTGTAAAACCCGTCCGTTTTGCGAATATTTCCGTTTGGAAAGTGCAGAAAATTTTGGGTACTGTATGGTTCATGTACTTCGGCCGCTTGAAGGGTTAATAATGATAAGTAAATCATTATCAATGGAGAGATGCCTGCTTGGTACAACCAGGAGAGATAAGAAGAGGTACTCATGGATAAGGAAAATGACAAGGGTGGAAGACATCATGATCAGAGGAAAATCCCTAAAATGGCAATGGGCAGGACATATATTGCTAGAAGGACGGACCACCAATGGACAACCGAAAATTTGACTGAATTCAAAGAGATAAGAAATGACCCAGAAGAAGACCACATAGGAGATGGGATGGGTGAAATTGAAAAGCATGCGGGAGTGACATGGAAGGGACTGGCGCAAAATAGACCTTTGTGGAAGAAATTTGGGGAGACCTTCATCCAGCAGTGGATTGATAATGGTTGACCATGATGACGAAATCCTTATTAGAGAACATCTTACGCTCATTTAAAGCATATATTTTAGAACAGCATTTAAAATTTTGAAATTTCGTTTATACGTTTTTTACATTTATACGTTTTTCGAGACCATCTTCTAGAAATAAGTATAACCGAGGTTTGGTTTCACTGTATTTCGGAAAGGCACGATGATGCCCCAATGGCCGGATGGTCAAAGGAGATGGCTTCTGATCATCCTTTTGAGATAGCTCCAGGTTCGATTCCGCGGTGAAGCATGGATGGTGCGATTGTCAGGTGACGTAGACTTTGTCCTTACCCTGAAACAAGTGACCCCAAATCAGGGAGGCGGGCGACAGTTTATAGCCTTTAGTTTGTGCTAAACCAAGAAACAAAGAAAGAAACAAAAAAGCCATGATAACTCGATTCGTCAGCATATAATGTAGCAAGATCATGGAATAAATCTGAACACCGCATATTTCAGATTTCTTAGTTTTCTGGGAAGTGCGTTGTTGCATTCATAAGGCGATATCATTGACGAAAACATGGCTATTACAGTCTTTGTCAAAAGTTTAAGACTACCTGTCAATTTATTGAAAATTAAGATTTTTAAGGGAACAGCAAGTGCTAGTCAGAGATATTTTAAACAAAAATGACACCACGAAAGCGTACTTATATTCTTTAGAGCACAAAAAGACCGAAATCAGTCCTTTGTGTGGCCACCTTTGCTTTTTCATTACACTCAGAATACGAAGTGGCATACTCTCAATGAGGGATTTGCAGTAGTCACTTGAAATGTCTTTGTATCATACGTACTTTATCCCGTCAATCAAAGTTTGAGAATTTGATAGCTGTTTTTCTGCTACATTGTCTTTTAAAATGGTCAACAAATTTTCGATTGGATTAAGGTCGGGACTATTACCGGGCCAGTTATGTTTTTCCTCTGCAAGTAGTCCTTGACTGTCTTTGATCTGTGGCGTGGAGCACCATCATGCATAAAGATTGTGCATCTGTGCACTTGCATATGCGTTAACAGATTCTCAGTAACAATTCACCTAAAAAAGGACCAGTCAAAGTAGTACCTGTCGGCAAAAACATAATGAAGCAGTACTGGATACTGACATAGCATCCCATATCATCTGACCAGGCGGATGTCTCAGGTTGCTAAAGATGTATTTCTCATGAAACCTTTTGCGTTTTGGTCGTCGAACATGTGCTGCACGTGATCAAAATTGACGTACAGTTGGTTCATTGGAAAAAAAAGAATTTGGTTCCAATTTTCAGCAGTCCACGATTGATGACGCTTCCCACCAAACCTGAGTCTCTTCTTTTTCACGACAGAGTTTAGTCTAGGTTTATGCGGAGGTTTATAAGACATTAATCAAAAATCTTTGCTAAGACGTCGGGGAACAGTGCTGATACTAATATCAGACCATTCTGAATGAGGAAAGGTCTTGAAATTCTTGAACGAACTCTTCGGAGAACACATAACTATTCGCCGTATTGTATTGTCTTCACGTGGGGTTGTTTTCCTTGGACGTCCACTTCTCTTTCGGTCACTAAATTCATCTGTATCTGAATATTTCATGATCGTATTATGTATAGCAGTCTTGCTCACATTCATCTTTTGGCTTCTGTCACTTTGAAAGTATTCTTCATGATATAAAGTCACTATTTGTGTCCTCTGAGTAACACTAATGACCCTTTTTTGCCCGTTTTTCGCTATATAGAAAATACGTACAAAACTTTTCAGCAAGAAAACTAGAAGCAAAATGACGCGCTCGCACGCTTCCCCAGACTGCTGCCGCTATAGGATGACGCAACACCGACAGGAAATTGAGTAATACAGACAGTAGCTGACGCAATCGGTAAATATCTCCTAATACCAACACGTGGTCTTAAACTTTTGAAAATGTCTGTAATAAGTTTTCATGATACAGATCATTGGTATTATCTGAAATTCTTTGTTTTGTTCATAGATAAATACAAGACGCCACCTATTTATTAATGTTGATGCATGAGAATTTCTTTTGCAGAAGCATTTGTACACAATCCAGCTTGACTCGTATCTTTAGCATATTGGCGACCACACACACACACACACACACACACACACACACACACACACACGTTTTCTAGTTCAAAATTATTTTGCTTTCTCTTTCATATATTTCCTGATTCTGATCTTAAGGATTTTTTTCGACTGTCTTTAATTTCTTCTCCAGGGTTTCCGGCTGAATATGTTCTTTTCATATTTTCCCCTAATAAATTATTTTTGATATTTTAACTGGCCTAAATTTTTCATGATTCGTAATTATAATTTGAGCACAAGCAAATAACCTCCGGATGTTGTTTTTCCATTCTATAACAACACTATTTCGTACTAAACATCTGTAAGAGATAAAAAACAGTGGAATCCTTATTTAAGTTAGGAATAGTGATTTCCTACAAATAGCTCGTACACATTACCTTGCTTTACCGCAGATTTGTTTTGCCCAGTAGTTCTTCAGCATCGTGATTTTACTGATATTAGTAAAAAGAACGGCTAAACTTTCAGTAAAAGCCATTCTAGATCTCTCTCACAAAGTTGCTAAAACCAACTCCATCAAAACTAGAAATCCAACTGAATGCCAACAGAATCTTTTGCGGAACCCACCTGCAGCAAAAATGCTATTTGAAATTAAATTTGACGATTAATTTAAAAATCTAAAACATTTACTCTGTTAAAATTGTAGCATTTGAAATAAAATAAATAAGAAAAATCATCCTTATATCCTATGTTTGCATATTTAACGCTGGTTTTACGTTCTATACTTAAATCCCTTTCTCAAAAAATTAGAGTTGAATACTTGCTCGAGGTTTCTGCAGTGCAGTGGTCTAAATGATGTATACTGACCATTCGTACGAGATAGGACTGGGCTGGAATCCAGAATAAGACATGAGTGGTGTGTTTTTGTTAACACGATGGTTGTTCTCCCTAGTACTAGTGGACCGAAGTTAGGGATGAATGACTGCTTGTAGCCATTATATTTGCTCAAGGGGGCTGGTAGCCCTCCTCCCACAAAATAAATCCTTGCTCCTCCCTATTAGCTAAAACAGGAAATCATTTCTTAACACTTCCATCGAGAACAAAACGTCTTTCCTCTGTTCCTTTGAGTAGATTTGTTAGTTTCCGAGAAAAAAGGTTTAATTCGAATGATTTTGAAGATTCAGTATAAACTTCCGTTGGCGTATCACTGGGTGTGGGTGAAGAGGATGGGGTTTTGTCATTTTAATAACTTTCGTCGTATGGTCTAGAACCATGGACTAAGCATGCAATATTTATCTCTCCACCAAGTAACGTCTTCCCATAGGCTATGCATATGCCCTCAACCTATGGATGTAAATCATTTTGAAACGTGATCCGCATTAATTGCAAGAGTGGTGACTTATAAGCTAAGAAGCTCAGTAAATGAGCGATAATCTGTAAATTAGCATGGTTAGTAAAGTAGCAAAAGTTTATAAATCAGCAAAATCCGTAGATGAGCTAAGACCTTCACTCTAAACTAGCAAGTTTGGTAAATGAGTGATGATAGAACAACTTGAAAAGGTATAAAATTAGATACGACTTTCAAATGAAATTAATGAATGATGGCAAAACTTTAAAATGTGGACAATGTGTGACGACAGAGCTTGAAAATGCGGACAATTATTGATGACAGAACAACTTGAAAATGCATAGAATGAGTGATGACAAAAACTTGAAAATGCAGTAAAGGAGTGATCACAGAACTTGAATATACCGAAAATGAGAAATGACAGAACAACTAGAAAAATGCAGTAAATACGAAATAACAAAACAACTTGAAAAATGCGGTAAATGAGTGATGACAGAACAACTTGAAAATGCTGATAACGAGTGATGGCAGAACAACTTGGCCGCCGCCCGGTTGGGCAGTGGTCTAAGCACTGCTTTATGACTATTCGTCCAGGAAGGTTCCAGGTGAGAATCCTGGCAAGGCATGGATGTTGTATTAGTCTTACAGCACTGACTCTCTTCCTTCCCTGGGACCAATGACCCTAAATTAGGGAACGGCGACTGCTTATAGCCAATTCAATTGCTCACGTTTGTCGTTAAACATTCAATCAAAAAAAAAAAAAAAGAACTTGAAAATATAGGCACTGAGTGATAAGAGAACAACTTGAAAATGCAGATAATGAGTAACGAAACAACGACTTGAAAATGCTGACAATGAGTGATGATGGAGCAACTTGAAAATACAGTTAATAGCGGATAACAGAGAAACTTGAATATGCAGTTAATGAGTGACAGCCCATAAATAATATAGTCCGAAAAGAACAACTTGCAAACTTGTAAAATCAGTATATTAGTAAATTAGTTCAGTAAATAAATTACTTATGTAAGCGAATTAGTTCAGTACATGAGTGATGACCCATAAATTAGGAAGATCAGTAACTAATTTGTGACCTACAATGTAACACGGTTTATAAGTGCATAAGTAAGTCATTGTACTCAAACGCACAGGACCTATAAGAAACCTCGTGAAAACAAATTTTAAGAAAAGAGAAGACTTTAGACAAGTGTGCCCCCCGCTGACACACTAATCTAAGCACGGGCTTCTCACTATTCGTCCAAGGTGGGTTTGGTTTCGAATCCCGGAAGAGGTACGGGTAGTGTTTTTGTCTTTCGACACTAGTTCTCTCCCTTCTCTGGAGCCAGTGGCCCTAAACTAGTGACAAGTGATTGCTTATAGCCGATTTATTTGCTCATGGTGGATGGTACACTCCCAATAAAAACATGAAACAACTAGAGTAAAATCAGATGAAATAAAATATTTTACTTTTCTGAAAAAATGAAGCCTGCTTTGGTCTATATAATAATATCACGCTTTCTGTGAAGATGAATGAACCATCATGTTTTCTTTGAAAAGAAAGCTGCATTTCATCTCTATAATCTTAGTACTTATTGCCTTATTCTTGCTTGACAGCTGACTGAAGTTTTAGGGCGTTCAATAAATGTAGAGCTTTTAATTGTCTTGTTATGACAATTGTCTTTGCCGTGAGTTCCCACTGGTTATGCTGGATTTATTTCTCTCTCTCTCTCTCTCTCTCTATCTCTTGCTTAAATCTTTTTGAGTATTCTTAGGATGACCAGATGATACAACGTATTTTATTTTTACAAATTTGCCTTCGTTGGAAGTCTTTATAAACACATTGCGATTCATCATAACATATTTTGAAAATTCCATAATTCCCTGATGTCTTCACATAAAATGTTTCAAGCAGTGCATTTGATTGCAAAACACCTTATATGTGTTTTTAAACAGGGCATTTGATTGAAACCTTACACGTGCCTTAAAGTGATTCGAGATAATAGTGTTTTTATGAATTTATTACCCTGTACTTCCACACTCTGCCTCTATACAGTAATAAGGAATGCGTTATATCAAGCATCTTTGCATGTTTTATTATTAACTGGGCAAAGTCATTTACGCAATTTTGCGCGTGAGCTTTAACTCTTTCTATTACAGCTTGACTACATGGCCAATAACAGCTCAATTGCACGCTGTTTATCTAAAACAATCCCTATTTAGAACGCACTGCCACTTGAAACCACACTCACACAGCCGCGCGCTCGCGAGCACACGCACATGTAGATACGATATTTCGAATAATTCACTACAAATCCCAAAAATTTTTGGAAAGGTTCGTTTCAGTTTAAATGTTTCAAATATGGTTTCTGCAAATATGTTTGGTTCTCGTCCTGCACCGTGCACAGTTTGCAAAACCACAGCATAAAGGAACATTAGATTTTCGAAACTCCTTTTGGTGTTATTACTTTTCAACCCAATTTATATTTTTGAAGTATAACAAGAAATATCTTAAAAGTGAAGATGGCATTTCATTTGACAGCATTGTCGCAATAGTTTTTTGAGAACTTTTATTCGATGTCATGTTTACAAAAGTCCTTGCACAACCATTACAGCTATTGCTTCCATTTTTGATGCTCAACTCTGACGTGTTTTGAATCATGTGCTAAGTTCTGCTAGGCAATACGTGTTGGTTTTGTTATACATTTTTGTTTCTCCTTTGAATGTTTAATAGGGATATAAGCAGTAGGCCGTCCCTAATTTAGGGCCACTGGTCCCAGTGAACAGAGAGACCCAGTGCCGTCAGACTAACACAACATCCATGCCTCACCGGGATTCGAACCTGGACCCATCTCGGACGAATGGTCAGAAGCCAACAGTCAGAGCACTGCGTCACCGGGGTGGTCTTGTCATCACTGTTAACCCTTATCAATCTACTGCTGGATGAAGGACACCACAACTTTTAAAAAAAACGATGTACCTTTCAGCCTCTTTCATGTTACTCATCAATGTTTTCGAATTGTAGCCATCTCTCATGTATTCTTCTTCTAGGTCTTTTACTGTTTCTTATTATCAAGTCAGATATTTCAGTAGCCCATCGGTGGTCCGATCTTCTACCAGTATGTCAGAATACATATGGATTTTTGGAATTTTGAAGGAATGATGATCTAATAGGAAGAATGTGTCATGCTTGCCATAAGGAGAAAAAATCTCTCTCTCTCTCTTTTTATCTATCTCTCTCTCTCTCTCACTCTCTGTGTGGCTCTGCAGCACCTTTCACCGAAATTTAAGATTTAAGTTCACTTCCACCTGGACACAGACTTCTTAAGCAAGTTATTTAGAAAACACAGAAAACATCCTATTTAACAGTCGGATAACAAGAATGGCCTAATTTCTGATCACCGAATTTGAGTAATTTTAATAAAGATGCTTTTTTTTTACTGGTTTCTATGATGTGATAATAATTTAATAAAGATACTTTTTTGTTTACTGGGTTCGCTATGATGTTTTCATCTTGAATTTTGATTTCAGTGCTTTCGTATTTACAAAGCTCCTATTTTCAAGATATTATCATTATGAAGTAATACATTAATTTAAAGTTAATTCTTTTTCTATCTAGTTCTCCATATACATAATTTTTTTCAATTTTAAAAATACAGTTTGCTTTATGTATTCATGAATTTTCAAACACGCACTTTTACAGCTGGGGAGATACCGCAATACATGTTACTATTTCGCAGCAATAAGCCCATTCTTTGACTTACAGAACTAAGTGAGAATTAAAAAAAATCGTTGATATTCTTTATCCTGTCTACCTCTGGACCTCATTCTGGAAGCGGAATAACCTAAATTCAGGATAATGCATGAGTCAGAGCGTTTTTTTTTCTTTTGAAAAACTAGACTCATAGTATCATTCATTTTTCTCTTTGATTCCTTTTGCATTAAAAGTTGTTCTTTATGTAAATTTCAAGAAAAACTGTTTCTAAAAATAAAAATAAAATCACACGTCAGTTAAAATTTCCATTGCAAATTTTTCGGAAATCGATAAATTTGAAAAAAACCCGTATTCGATCGATTTCAAAGAAGAATATATCTCTATTCTCAACAATATTTATTGCTCAAATTTACTACCTCATACTCCTGGAGGTGGATTCGAATCCTGTGTGAAATGCGAATTTTGAGCTTGCGCTTTTGTGTTGGTTTTCTCTTATTGCTTAAAACATGTTGCCTAAATCAGGAATAGTGACCCTTTCTTACTTGAAAATCCGACTTGGGGTGGTAAAATGAAACATAAAGAAATCTTACAAGACGTTAAAATCAGATAAAATGAAAGACCTTAGGAAAAAAAGAAGCGAAGTAAAGCTTTCAGAAAGTTATTCGCGCAAAGAGTAAAATTTCAGAATTTTAAGCCAACTCGATTGTAAGGAATTTATTTTACCGAGACAGTTCAAGAATAATAAAGAAAAATTAAAAGTGAAACACTGGATTTTATTTTTAAGGAGCCTAACTCATTACATTTCACACATCAAGGAGACGAAACGTTTTACTTCACTTTAAGATTGGCATGTTTACAGTTATTTCTTTAAAATTTCACAAACCACATGATTTTCTAGCTGCATTGCTGATAGCATCTTCATTGGCACAATATTGGTGCTCAAGCAACCATACTTATTAAAACCACATATTTTACTGAATTGTCTATGTATTTTACAGAATCTCTTACCTCTTTGCAAGAAAATTCATTCCCATGAAGTACTAATTTCCGAATTCAGTCCCAATGATGTTTTTCCGAACATTCTAATCCTTTAACGTTTAAGCCAATTACAAAAATGATACTTTTAACACATAAATTGTTTTTAATATCGGTAATGTAGTGAGTTCTTTTTATTTAGAAGATTATCTTTCTCGAAATATTTCGTTTTCAATCCGAGTATGGTAACGAACAAAACAAACGGTTATATAGTTCCTGTAACATTTAATCACAATCCTTTAAAAGTTTGAACGAAATTAACTCGAGTTTAGCAAAATGGGAGTAAATCAGCTCTCAGGAATAAATTCGTTGTTTAAGAAGAGAGTCTAATGCGGTTGAAACTGAGCATCAGAAATCGTTGCCTTAGCTTTGTTATTTAAAGTGGTTCTTTAGAGGATGATAGAGACTAATCCTTTCTGATTACCAGCTAAAAGGGCTGTAAGAATGGCTATGAACCTAAGACAAGAGAGAGGATGAGTCACTTGCTTAAACCCAATGGCTTGATGTCCGTGCCAGGGGGAGTAGCCCTTCCACATCGTACCTGAGTCATGGAAGATATAATAAAGAACTAGAAGGGATAACGTATCTCCAATAACCGATTTATGGTCGGTACGGCTGAGAAGAAGCAGGATAGGATATTGTTTTGCAATAGATTTCGCAAAACCCGTCCGCTATGTGAACATATCGTTTTGGGAAGCACAGAAAATGTTCAGCACCATTTTGCTCATGCACATCAGCAGCTAAAAGAGTTAAAATAGCCGATACGTTTTGTAACCTTCCTAGGATTTATCTGATGTGTGTGCATATACGAAAATGCTTATCAGAATAAACTTTCTGTAAAGTTTGAGATAAATTGTATTTCATTCAAAGAATACATAAAATAAGGAATCCATATTTCTCTATACTGCAATATTAGACATGTAAAAATCAGAATATTTATTTACTTACTGTGCAGACAAATCAACATCGTTAGCGATTTCGGCTGAGATTGCCGGGAAAATGCACAAAGACCATGTGCAGCGGCTGCATCGAGTTGAGCACGTGTGATGGAAGAAAAGTCAGCGATGTGATTGAAAGGGTGATAGAGATCAGATTTACATAAATATTTCCTTAGTTGAACAGGAAATGACTTATATCGTGAAAACACAGGATTTTCAGATACAACATACTTGTTCACGGGGGAAAGAAAGAATATGAGAGTGTTATATATAGAGCATTTTTTTTCATGCTGTTTTAACTTTTCCTTTTCACGAAGTGATCTCAGAAGACTGTGGTCCGTTGGTCGGATGCGAATGTCTAAATAAACTGGCGAAACAATCCATCGCTTCGAAGCCAAAAAGATAAGAAAGTGCATTCCGCTATAAAATTCCGTTCTCGAATGTTTTGTTTGCTAAGGGAGACATCCAGGTTTGTGCAGTAAGAGTAGATATTTGATAAACATATCTGCGAATATAAGCAGAATTTGTATCTTACAAAATTACACGGTGATTTTGTATAAATACTTGACTTCAGTTCACAAACACACATATAAAACTTTTGAGCATTTAAAAACTTATTTAAGGGCTAAATGGTTTTCCCTTGAAAATGGATATCGTAATAGCCAAATGGATATCTTAATAGCCATCACTGAGAAGGAAGGTATTCTAACTAATCGGATGGTTTGGAAGAATCACAGTATATTCATAATCAGTTCTACACTGAACAATATCAACAGATATTTGATTTTTTGCGGTGTTGCTGAAAATCTTTTTAACGCATCCCAGATGTTTATAGTTCAAAATATTTTCTGATATTTGGTCCATAAGAGGATGACACAAAAACATCGATTTTTTTTGTTTATAACACTGAGATCTAAACAGCAGTACGTTAGGTCCAAACAGTATAAAAAGTAGCCCTTTTTTCTGTATTTTTACAAATGCCTGTTTTAAGACTTCTGCCTTCATATTCTCTCCCGCACATACGTATAAATGTTTTTTTGAATTCAAAGCAGGTCTGTATTCATAAGTGTTGTTATTAGTTCGGTAATTTAATTGCAGTACAAATTTTGTTTCATTCACAACTTAGAGCTTTTATTCTGTTTGCTAGTTAAAGAGGAGTTTTGCAAAAATTTGCTGCAGTTATAAAAAGTAAAAGTGAAAATGACCATATTCCGCAGATTTTGGAAAATACCAAACGATTCAAATTCAGGTATCAAAAAATATTTTTCTACCTTCAATTTTCTCATTATTCTTTTTAAATAATTTAAACATCGAAAATAGTTGCGATCTTCAGTAAAAATGTCGAAGACGACGCAGTTTTCTTTTCATTTGGTGGCTCTTTTAAACAGTTCAAGAGACTGGAATAAACGCCACTCTTTAAATATGCTCCTAAAACTTATAGCTTTGCTACCTTTATTATTTTTGTATGCATAATAAAAATATTTCAATTTCTAGTGTTAACACCAATTCTTCATTATCTTCTTTTCCATTGCTTTCTTTTTCAAATTATTGTCACTTATTCCTTAAAATAACATGATTTCCGCATGCTATCTGTTTCATGAAATCCCATCTCTTTCACAATTTCTCTATAAATATATCATACAGTTTTCAAAACTTAATCTTAGGAAACAAATTCCAATATATTCGCAGAGCTTACGAGAAGCAAGTGGTATCAGTACATATATTCATGCTAACGTCGATTTGGTCGTGAATAACGACTACAAAGTTCTGTGTATTACATAAGGGAACGCTTTCCTGGACATTTCGCAAAAAATGACCATTGGAAGCTCGTCAACATTAAGTAAAATTGGATTGAAAAAGTTTTTTCAGTTTGACTGGACATCTTTGGTATTCTCTTCAAGATTTAAAACAATAAAGCTGTTCTTTTCTTAACCCTACCTAGATAGGCAAGTACCTAATCTCCATCTCCTTTTTTTAAGCAAGCCATTAAACCTGGTTTCAGACCTGAGTAGGCTCGCTTTCCGTCGGTTGCTTATTAAAGCCGTTTTTCACAGAATGATCTTTGTCACTGCTCACGACGATGTTAGATCTTGAGGTCATAGTTATTGCAGTGGAGGGTTCGAGTTCTTGACACTTAGGCTTGGAATCTCTGTGCGCTTGCGCCTTTGATGAACCGCTTCTAGTATGTTTAGGAAATACACTGTTCTCAACATTTAGTTGGGCGTTTACGTCTTTTCGTGCTGCGCACGTGAACGCCTTAGCGAAGCTCTTTTTAAAGTTGTCACTCAAGAAAGCGTAGAGAATAGGGTTCATGGCTGAATTGGCATAAGACAGGCTGCCAGCCAGCAAAATAATTGTTAACCCTATATTTCCCTGGTTTTGACGGGGTGGCAAGAGAGTTATATACACCTGCGTAATCCAGTACGGCAACCAACAAATTACGTATACGGTTATAACTGTAAGCACTAGGTATGTTACCTTCCGGTGGGATCTCTTCTTCTCCTTCGAGCGGTTTTTTGGACCAACCTTTCGCAGTTTGCAGATCACCAAGAAGTAGAAGAGAAGTATAAGGACCAACGGAATGGCAAAACCTAATGTAAATGAATAGAGAGTGAAAGCTTTTTGACCATTCATGAATGTGCTTTCCGGCCAGTAAATATTACAAGACAGAGAGGCTCCGTTCTCGAGGATGCTCGCATATATGTAAATCGGAACCATCAATAGAGCTGATACAGTCCAGGCTGTGAGACAGATGAATTTGGCGATGAATGGCGTTCGGTATCTAGGGGAAGATATAGGATGGCAAACGGCAACGTACCTGTCAGCGCTCATAACGGTCAGCAGTAGGCTGCTAGTAAACTGGTTTATGGAAGTGGTGGTCATATAAATCTTGCACATCAACCTTCCAAATGGCCAGTATTTAAATATCATCGTAACGATCAAGAATGGTAAGCCAGTTAAAAACATCTCATCAGCCAAGGCGAGGTTGAATATGTACATGTTCGTGACTGTCTGCATTTTGGAAAATCTCAGAACCACGTAGATGACAAGAGTGTTGCCGCATAATCCCACCAAAAATACTATCCCGTAAAGAATTTTAACAAATTCTAGAAAGAGTACTGAGGGCGTGGGACGAGAATCCCAAAGCGTGCAGTTAGTCTCATTGATAGAGAAATTTCCTTGCATGCATTCTTGACTATCATCGAAGAGAATGGTGGAAATATTTATATTTTCGCCGGGAAATGCCATGACAACTTGTTGAACGTATAAGGATGGCGGCGTGCAGGAATGAAAAAATCTGCTACGAAAATACGACTCCTAGAAATACAGTAGATGTATTAAATTAGGTCTTACTTTGCGACAGCGTCCGTAGAATTGTGTAAATTGTGTACGAGTCCGGGTCTAACATGGCGTTGCCTTTGCCAGGTCTCTCGCCTTGTAGTCTCGGAAAAGAACCGATGTTTCCGTAGCCTCGAATGAAGATCTTTGATGTCTTGGGAGTCTCGACTGAGTGGCCGTACTTACGGAGAGACGGGAAGTAGCGTTCTTCGCTACAGCGGGCACATGGGGACGGCGATTCATCTCGGAACTTCGATCGCGGATGGGGGCGGCGGCGAAGGTAGCGACGCCAAGCGACCATCAGCGGAGCAGTCTGACTCCGAGACCAAGGGATGCCAGTAGCCCCGCCTAATTATGTTCGCTCGGATCGAAGCGACCTGCTCTAAAGAAGAAAGAAAAAAAAAGGGAAAAAAGGAGTGATTCAAGGCAGTCGAAAACGCCCATTTCTCGACCAAGTGAAATTCCTGAACGGATTCTTTACACGAGTGGAAGAATGGTGATATTTGTTTACCTGATTGGGATTCTTTCATTTATCACCTTGCTTATATGTGAGGATATTTGCATCACAGATAAGGTGATAAAGAAAAGAACATCAAATAAAAATTAATTAAATTGATCAGAAGCATTTCACGAAGGAGATTACTTTTCCCATGGCACAGTGGTGATTTCCTTTGGTCTTTTGACCGCAGAGACTTTGTTCCTGGGTTTAATGACCTTTCTTCAGGATTTAACAAACGCCATTAGCAACTGTAAGGGCTTATATGCAGTCGCCCTTTCATAATGTTTTCACAGAGGGCAGGGGTTAACATCTTTGAAAAAATGCATCACTCATCCGGGACTCAAACCGGAGCCCAGCTCAAGGGACTAGCAGGAGACTCGTTCATCTGACCACGCGGCTCCCAAATCGGAATTTAAAAACCTCCGTGAAAATCTGAGCTGAGACTACAGGAAAATGCCAGGACCTAATTTAGGGCAACTGATTCCCGGGAACGGACACAGCCATAGATTGAGGGCCCAAGCATAGCTTATGCTTCATCTGGGATTCGAACCCGGGTCAAACTCTAATTATTTTTTTCTGGGAGGTTTAACGACATCTGTGAGCAACTTAATGGGCTATAATAAGTCTCACGTCCCTATTTCAGCGCCACTGGTTCCAGGGAAGGGAGAGAGCCAGTACCGTAAAACAACACAGCCGGAGAATCGTTCA
The DNA here is from genome assembly GCA_039090855.1 of Macrothele yani. Lineage (NCBI taxonomy): Eukaryota > Metazoa > Arthropoda > Arachnida > Araneae > Macrothelidae > Macrothele > Macrothele yani. Next base: position 101,728,799 of record CM077011.1, read on the forward strand.
TCTGAATGGTCAGAAGCCTCACCCGGATTTGAACTCGGACCCCTTTTGGACGAATGGTCAGAAGGCATCCTAGTGGCTTTGACAATTCAGCAAACTCCAAGACACAGGGGCGGCGTATTTCACATCGAATGGGGAACGAACGAAACTTTATCCTGTAAGCGATAGAGAAGTAAATGACTGCACTTGTTGAAATATGTGCTATTTTTTTTATTGGAGGTTTAACGACCACCGTGAGCAACTCAATGGGCTATAAGCAGTCGCCCATCCCTGGTTTAGGGCCACTGGTTCCAGGGAAGGGAGAGACCTAGTGCCGTAAGACAAACACAACATCCATGTGTCATCGGGATTCGAACCCGGTTCCCTTTCGGACGAATGATCAGAAGTCATCGCTTAGACTACCACGGCTCTCTGATGATTACTCAGTAGCTTTGAGAATTCGGCAAACTCCAAGATATAGCCGAGGCATATTTAACATCGAATGGGGAACGAACGAAACTTTATCTTATAAGTGATAAAGAAGTAAATGACTTCACTTGTTAAAACAAATGCTATTCTTTTTCCAGAAAAACAACGAAAACTGTGTATTATACTGATAAGTGGAATTAAAATGTGAAATGAGGAAACAGAAACATGAAAAAATTATGAAGACGGTAAATGGAATATGAAGTGCCCAGTAAGTAAAATTATGGAAAGATGTTCAGAGCAGAGATGCATATACATATATATATATATTTATATACACAGTCGAGTCACATTATTCTGACCACCTCCTGCTTTTGACGTCAACAGCACGTAGCCAATTAAATAAGGCACGTGTCGTGAGCTGGCTTGGAGGGTATATAAGGTGTGCTGTAGGCAATCTGAAAACTTATCACTCGTTGCTGTCATGGATAAAAGGAGTGATTTATCAGATTTTCAAAAAAGGATGATTATCGGCTTTCGGGCCAAGGGAATTTCTGAAACACCGCAGTTTGTGAACTGTTCGCGTGCTGCTCTGGTTAAAGTGCATCGTGATTGGAGAAATGGCACCATTGCGAATAAGCGATGTGGAAACTGCGGAGCACCACGTGCGACTGATGTGTTAGATGAACGTCGGCTTCAAAGTTGCGTGGGGGCCGATCTACACGCTCCAGTGGGGCAACACCCCGGCCGAATGAACCAGATGGCTACCGGAAGTGTGTCTAAAACGACAGCTCAGCGAACCCTGCTGCGTATGGAGCTCCAATTCCAACGGATGGTCACTGCACATATGGTAATGAAGGTGCATCGGCAGAAAAGGCTTACATTTGCTCAGCAGTATCTGAATCGGACCTCCGCTGATTTGCAAAGAATGGGCTTCTCAGATGAGTCACGTTTAATGCTTCATAGAACGGATGGACGGTGGTGTATAAGGCGAGAAACATCGAAGAATAAACACTCTTCAACCACTGCTGGAAGAACACAACTTGGTGAAGCAGCGTTATGGTGTGTGGAATGTTTTCGTGGCATTCCCTGGGTTCACTCATACCTCTGAAAGGCACTAGGACCGACTTCGTTATGAATCCATCATTGAAGACCATGTACACCCATATATGCTTATTTTCTTCCCTGTGGCGGATGGGATCTTCCAGGACGACAATGCGACGTGTCACACAGCTAGAAATGTCAGAGAGTGGCTGTAGGAGAACGACGAAGACTTCAAAGTACTTCCCTGGCCCCCTGATTGTCCAGACTTAAACACAATTGAGCATTTGGGGGACCACCTTGATCGTGTTGTTTGCTCTACGTATCTACGGATCCTCAAGCAGCTGTGAGATGCACTGCTCGGAGATCCGCAGAGCAAACAATATATATATATATATCATCATCATCATCATCATTGTCAACCATTATCAATCCACTGCTGGACGAAGGTCTCCCCAAGTTTCCTCCACAACGGTCTGTCTTGTGCCAGTCTCTTCCATGTCACTCCCGCATACTTTCGAATTTCATCCACCCATCTTCCATGTGGTCTTCTTCTGGGTCTTTTCCTGTCCCTTGGAATCCAATCTAAAATTTCGGCTGTCCATCGATGGTCTGTTCTTCTGGCGGTATGTCCAGCCCATTGCCATTTCAGGGATTTAACTCTGATCATGATGTCCTCCACTCTTATCATTTTTCGGATCCACGTGTTCCTCTTCTTATCTCTCCTGGTTACACCAAGCATGCACCTCTCCGTGCTGCTTTTAGTTGTCTGCAGCCTTTGTATGTCTCTTTTAGCTAAGGTCCACGTCTCTGCACCATACGTAAGCACTGGAAGGATGCATTGATCAAACACTTTTCTTTTAAGACATAAGGGCATATTGCTCTTGAAAATTATGCTGTTTCTTCCAAAAACTCTCCAGGCAAGTTTTGTACGCCGATTAATTTCTTCACCAATGTGACCCTCACTTGATATCTGCTGTCCAAGATAAACGTACGTGTCTGTTATCTCCAGCTTTTCTCCATTAATCGATAAATCTTCATTTCTTGTAAAAGCATTGTACATCACTTTTTTCTTCTGAAAGTTCATTTTTAATCCCACTTCTTTACCCTTGTCAGCAAGTTCCTGGATCATACTCTGCAGCTCTGATATGGTAGTTGCAAAAATGACTATGTCATCAGCAAAACGAAGGTGGGTTAGATAATCTCCATTAATCTTTATAAAGATTAATAAAGATTAATGGAGATATATATATATATATATATATATATATATACATGATCAGAGTTAAATCCCTGAAATGGCAATGGGCTGGACATACTGCCAGAAGAACAGACCATCGATGGACAGCCGAAATTTTAGATTGGATTCCAAGGGACAGGAAAAGACCCAGAAGAAGATCACATGGAAGATGGGTGGATGAAATTCGAAAGTATACGGGAGTGACATGGAGGAGACTGGCACAAGACAGACCGTTGTGGAGGAAACTTGGGGAGACCTTCGTCCAGCAGTGGATTGATAATGGTTGACAATGATGATGATGATGATATATATATATGGCACAACATACTATCTTGTGCCAGTTTCCTCCATTTCACTCCCGCAAAGTTTCGAATTTCATCCACCCATCTCCCATGTGGTGTTCTTCTGGGTCTTTTCCTGTCCCTTGGAATCCAATCAAAATTTCGGCTGTCCATCGATGGTCTGTTCTCCTGGCAGTATGTCCAGCCCATTGCCATTTCAGGGATTTAACTCTGATCATGATGTCTTCCACTCTTGTCATTTTTCTGATCGACAAGTTCCTCTTCTTATCTCTCCTGGTTACACCAAAGATGCACCTCCCCATGATTCTTTGAGTTGTCTGCAGCCTTTGTATGTCTCTTTTAGTTAAGGTCCACGTCTCTACACCGTACGTAAGAACTCGAAAGATGCATTGATCTAACACTTTTCTTTTAAGACATAATGGCATATTGTTCTTGAAAATTATGCTGTTTCTTCCAAAAGCTCTCCAGGCAAGTTTTATACGCCGATTAATTTATTCATCTATGTGACCCTTACTTGATATCTGCTGTACAAGATAAACATAAGCATCTGTTATCTCCAGCTTATCTCCATCAATCGATAAATCTTCATTTCTTGTAAAAGCATTGTATATCACTTTTGTCTTCTGAAAGTTCATTTTAATCCCACTTCTTTACTATTGTCAGAAAGTTCCTGGATCATACTCCGCAGTTCTGATGGGGTAGTTGTAAAAATTATTACGTCATCTGCTAAACGAAGGTGAGTTAGATAATCTCCATTAATCTTTATCCCTTTGCTTTCCCAGTTCAGTGATTGAAAAACATTTTCCAATGTGGCATTGAAGAGCTTGGGAGATATGGTGTCACCTTGTTTCACTCCCTTTCCAATTTTTATGTGTGCTGTATTCTCATACAGCCGAATCTTTGCACTTGCATTTTCATAGATGTTATTAATAATATTAATGTATGAATCTTCAATACCGCAGGATTTGAAAACCATTTTAACTGCTGATAGTTTCACTGAATCAAAAGCCTTTTCATAATCGACAAAAGCCATGCACAATGGAAGCTCATATTCCCTCGCTCTTTCAATTAGTTCTCTCAGTACGTGGATATAATCTATTGTGCTGTAGCCACTAATGAATCCAGCTTGTTCTCTCGGTTAAGTCATGCCCGCTGTTACCTTTAAGCGGTGTGAAAGAACTTTAGTAAATATTTTATAAACCACTGATAGGAGGCTGATAGGTCTGTAGTTACTGAGATCCTCAATGTCACCCTTTTATGTAGCAGGATCATTGTAGCTTTGTCCCAATTCTCAGGAATCTTCCCTTCATTAAGGCATCGGGTGAAAACTTGGGCGAGTACTGTTTCAATTTCTCCACTTGCTTCTTGTATGATGTCTACAGTTGTCAAGGAGCCGTTGAGGCATCGCGGCCCATTCCTCTTGTAGGGCCAATCGCAGCTGCGGAATCGTTGCTGGCGGCTGGTGACGTGCTGCAAAGCGTCTCCCGAGAAAATACCACACGTGTTCGATTGGATTTAGGTCCGCGGACCTTGTGGGCCAATCCATGCGTTGAATATCTTCACTCTCCAACAGCTCGGCGACAGCCACTGTATGATGAGGTGTAGCGTTGTCGTCCATGAAGAGGAACTCAGGACCCATAGCACCTCTAAGCAGACGCACGTGAGGCAGGAGAACCTCGGTACAATAGCGGACACCAGTGACTGAAACTTTTCGGAAGATGTGGAGGTCAGTGCGGCTATCAAGCATGATACCGCCCGAAACGAGAATTCCTACACCTCCAAACCGGCTCCTTTCGTTGATGTTGGAGATGTGATTGCGTGTCCCCTGCTGTCTCCAGATGTGTATACGTAGAGAATCCCTCGTCAGACTAAATCGGTTCTCTTCCGCAAAAAGAACTCGACCCAAATGCTGATGTGTCCAGTTCTTGTGTTCCTGGCACCACAGAAACTGCCGTCTCCGATGAGCAGGCGTTAATGGCACAGACCGAACTGGTCGTCGTGCAAAAAGACCACCTTTGTGCAGCCTCCTGGCCACGGTAAAACGCGATAACGGACGTCCAGTTGTCTGTTGCATGTGCCTTACGATTTCTCCAGCTGTCTGCCGTCTGCCTCTTCTCGCCTGTAAGACAATAAACCGGTCGTCCGCCGCCGTGGTTGCTCATGGACGAACACTGCTTACACTCGGACAGCTGTTCGTGTCGTTTGAAATGCTCTCGAAGCTCGCAAAACGATGCTGTGAGCGATCCCGAACTCCTCGGCCACACTAGTCACACTTCGACCTTCTTCCAACTTCCCAATGACGCGACCTCGGGTAAAGTCCTCCAGATGTCGTCTACTGGGTTGCTGTTGGCAATATCACACGGTGGTAGCAACTCGACGTCGTTCAAACCGAGGTACACCGTGCAATAGTTTCACCGAATTGCTGAGCGTACACTGCCCGTTTGCTTTATACTTTTCTGACACATTCTTCCCCCCCCTAACGTCATGCTGCATATATGCGCATGCGCTACCGTACCGGACCTCAGTCGATCTCCTGAGTGGTCTTTTGGTCCGTTCTGCCCGCTCATTCCGCTGCTATGCTAATTTCTCCTCTTCGTCCCTAATTTTTGCACACCAGTGTATTTCTGTACATTAGTATTTAAGGTTTGTATGCCGTAACTCCAAAACTAAAGGTGGTACCTCTAAACCAATGCCATTTTTGAAATCAGCACATCAAATATACCCCAAAAATAGGTCTAATTTTCAAATAACCAGACATTTTTTTATTGTTCTTGTTGGGCTGTGAATTCAGGAAAATGCAGTAAAATGGCTGTCACGTTTTATCTTTTCGTATTTATGTTAAAGGCAGGTTTATCTTTAGAAATTATGAAGTCAGAAAATAAAATCTACTGGTACCGCCCCTGTTCACGTATTGTATTCATATATCAAGGTTTTTGAAGTAAAAATCATTGAATAGGGAAGAATAACATGGATGGCGTTTATAATCTCTGCTTTCAGAGATTGCATTTTTATTCGTCCTTTTTATTTCTAATTTTATGGGAGATGGGAGAGTTTCAAGATCTCGCAAATCCCAAGAACATTTATTGCTGTAAGGAGCCAACCATTCCTAATTTAGATACACTGATTCCACGAAAAGGGGCGAACTAACGGCGAAAATACAAATGAAATAATCATATCATATGCCGGGATTCGAAATCCAGAACTATGAGAAGCCAGAAGCCCATACCCTAGATCAGCGGCTCCCAAAATTTTTGTTTCGCCAGCCCCTTTCAACGGAAAAAAAGATGTTGGGAACTCCAGGATAATAATAACTAAGAAAAAAAAATTTATAGTCTAAAATTTATAGTCTAATTAAAAAATTATAAAACTGTAATTCTGTGCCTAATTTCTTCTACCACTGGAACACCGGCTATTACTCTCAGAGAAACATTGCTGAACGAAAAGTGTTGCGAAGTAGTGCATTAAAAAATCCGCCAGGTAGAAGAATAGTAGCATGAGCAGAGGAAAACTTTAGACCTTTCAGACAGCCTTAATTATGGACCTTTAGACAGTCATAATTCTCCAATGAGAAGCAATAAAGGATTTGTTTCTGCAGAACGTTTGTTCGAGTGAGTGAACATTTCAAATCGCTCCAGAAACAGACCTACAGTACAATGTTTCAAACAGGCACATGCTTGTTGTCACAGAGGAAATATATGTTTGTGACACAATTGGACAATTCTTTACTACTTAGCGCGCAACTGCAGAATTTTTAGCACGAACCCTTTAGATCATCGTCGCGAATCCCTTGGGTTTCGCGAATCATCGAATAAAAACTGCTGGCCTAGATAAGCTCTACTAGTGAGTGGACTTAATATTTTGGTCATAAGATTCATATACACGTCTTAAAATATAATATATTTTTATTGCTTTATAATTTGTTTTAATGAAAACTGACGACTGAAGAAAATGGACGACATTACTAAATCATATACTTTTATTTTACGCATTTACTACTAACGTACAATTTCAACGGTTCACGAAGAAGCATGAGGGTACTTTAGTGCCCTATATTGCGGAGTTTTCATGCTTTACCTGTCCGCAATAGCTCCTTATTAAATGTGACGACTGATATACCGTCAACAAATTCTATTTAATTATTGCAGCAGATATTTTCTACAGCGCACGATCTTTGCTATCGATATATAAAGCGCATTGAAAGCAATAAACATGACACCGAATTTTCGGTTGTAATGAGCACGTCTTTTGAATCCGTTCGCGAATTGAATTTATCATAGCTATTCAGAGTCAATGGAACAGCTTAGGAAAACGATCAACCGGTTTCTACAATCGATAAAGCATCCACAAACAGAAAAATCTACTTTATTCCACCTGCGGTTAAAAAGCGTGTTACGAAAATTAACTAATGGCGCACAAAAAAGTTTCTCATAGTACAAGGAAAGTATCAGAGACAAAGAGATTTTGAAATCGAACAGTTAAAAGAAGAAATATAGAAAAGGAAACATGGTATAATTTACGTCTGCTACCGGAAGAATTTTGCATAATGGAAAAGTTGAAAATAGGCGAAAAATACTCTTCATGGAAAAAGCTATGCTAAAGAAAAAGAACTTTTTAAATACGTCTCCCGAAAGCAGAGATAGCGAATAAAAAAGTTCCGATCTTTACGCTCTTGCGGGAAATTCTTTGAATTATTTAAAGAACATAATGCTCCACATCTCTAGTGTAGAGAATGGCATACAGAAAAAAATAAATTTCTCAATAGTGTTTTTAAAAGCCGCGATACCGCTACAAACTGAAGTACACAAACACCACCTACCGACAGAAATGTGAGCTACAAAATTCCTCATATACTATCTTAAAGTGTTCTAATAAGGAAATGTTACCCGGTGTTGAAAGCATTTTTTAAATCGGATATGTTGAAGCAGAGACATTGAGAAAAACAGATTAAAATTTTTCGCGCCCCCTAGCGACGATTTTGTGCATCATATCGAGAAGTAAATACGGATACAGAGTTTGCTTAGTTAGTAGTATCTGACCGAAGAAAAAAGTTTTTCAATTGGGTTTTAAGTAGATATTGCTGCGAAACGAAAGCATGATGTTACGCCCTCTGGTGGCAGACTTGTAAGTTAAAAAAATTTGAAGTTATATGATAAACATTTTTCAGCGGAAACGCTCCCCAACAAAGAAATAATTTTTCAGATCGGACTCTTTCTAGAAGCAGGGCTATGTACAAAAATAAGCTTTGCATGTACGCCCTCTGACGGGAAAAACCACGCATTTTTTAAAGAAAAGAGCATTCTCGGCTTTTCGATGTGGGCGGTAACGGTCCACGAAAGGATTTTTTCAATCGACTTTTTAGGTGCTCAGAATTTGCAGAAAATATATCAGAAGCGGAAATAAACACTTACGTCCACTGGTGGACAAACCATTCTTTACCAAATATTAGAAATAATCTGCAAAACATTTCCCATCAGGAGCTATATGGGATACAGGAAGATTGTTTTCAGATCGGAGTTTTAGGAGCGGAGATATTGGGGGAAACGCAATTTACCTTCACGCCCCCTAGCGGAAAGTCTATGAATTACTTGAAAATTTTGAAATTATATGAAAACCATTTCGCACCGAAAACTATCGAACAAAGATTGAATTTTTCAAATCTGACCACTAGATGCGGAGATGTTGACGAAAATGAGATAGACATCAACGCCCCCTTTCGGAGAAACCATGCATTATTTTCAGAAGAAAATATTCCAAAAAGGTTTGTGGACGTGAGCGGTATCGGATTCGGCGGAAGAATGTTTTCAATCGAGATTTTAGAAGCTCAGATTTTGCTGGAAATGCATCAGAAACAAAAATTAACGCTTACGCCCCCTGGTTGCCGAACAATTCTCGACCAAAAATTAGAAATTATATTCAAACGGTTTCCCACCAGGAGCTGTATCGCTGCAGAAAGAATTTTTCAAATCGGAGTATAAGAAGCAGAGTATAGGTGAAAAGGCATTTGAATGTTATGCCCCCTAACGGAAAATCTGTGTTTAACCTGAAAAAGTGACTACACTTAAAACAGTCTTCGACATAAATGGAATCGAAAGGTAAAATAAGTTTTTCAATCGGATGTTTAGTAGCAGATATATGGAATAAAATGTATTTTGAATTCGAGGTCATCTGCTCTTACGCCCCCTAGCGAAGAAATTGTGCATCGTATAAAAAAAGAACATGAAGGATCATCATTCGCACATTTCAAGATTCCTAACGCAAAAGAATTTTTGAAATCGTACTAATAGTTGCAGAGATATAGTATCCACAGACGGACGGACGGACAAACAGATAACATAAGCACGATCTTTTTTTATTCAATTCAATTTATTTAGCTGTTACTTTAAAACCAAAAATACAATGTAATATAACAACAGTGTAAGTAATTGTAACAGCAAGGGAGATCTGGAAAAAGGCCACAAAAGTCCTGCCAAGGCCCTGATCTCCCTATACAAATGTAGGCAAGTCAGATTTACTGCTAAAAGCATGGCGAATAACATTCAAAGGCTTTAGTAGAAATCAGTATTAGTAAAATTGTTTCCCATCCCCCTTTTTCTTCACCCTGCCTCCAACCTTCCCCACTACTTTCCCCACCTGTTCTCATTTTTCTAGGGTATCCCTTTGACTTTTTAGTCCCTTCTTCCTCTCAAACACACCTTTTTTTTTTTTTTTTTTTACGTTTTCCGTTTCATTTCTCCTTATTCCCTTTTCCCCTTTTTAGCACGTCTTTTGTAAAAAACGATCGTGCTAAAGATCGTGTGTTACCTGTTTGTCCGTCCGTCCGTCTGTACCCACGATAACTCAGCAAGTGTTAGTTCGGTTTGAAAAAAATATTTTTGCATTGGGAAGTTTGAAATATGCGAATAATAATCCTTCATTTCGTTTTTTTTTCACGGTATACAATTTTGCCGCTATAGGGCGTAAATGCAGATGATGTCGAATTCAAAAATACGTTTCAATCCACATATTTGTTTCTAAACATGAGATATATTTTTTTTTTTTATCTTTGGATTCCATTTATATCGAAGAGTATTTTAGATATAGTTACTTTTTCGAATTACGCATAGATTTTCCGCTAGGGGCGTAAACAATTACATTTTCCCCAAAAACTCTTCTTCTAAAACTCCGATTTGAAAATAAAATTCTTCAGCGGATACACCACCTGATGGAGACTATTTTGCATATATTTCAAATTTTTGGTGAAGAATACTTTGGCCACCAGGGGGCGTAAGCGTTAATTTTTGCTTCTGATGTATTTGCCATAAAATCTGAGCTTCTAAAATATCAATTGAGAAAAATTTTTTGTGGGCTGATGCCACTCCCATGGATAAACGTTTTCTCAATATTTTGTTCTTAAAATAATTCATAGTTTCTCCGCCAGCGGGCGTAGATGTATATCTCATTTTTGTCAATATATCTATTTCTAGGAATCCGATTTAAAAATGTCTTCTTTGTTAGATAGTGTTTTCAGTGTGACATGTTTTTCATATAATTTTAAAATTTTCAGGTAATTCATACTTTCTGCTAGGGGCGTAGTAAATAGCGTTTCTCCCTATATCTCTCCTTCTAAATCTCCGATTAAAAAAATTCTTTCTGCACCAAATACAGCTCCTGATGGGAAATGGTTTGCACATAATTTCTATTTAAAAAATGGTTTGGCCACCAGGGGGCGTAAATCTTAATTTCTGCTTCTGATGTATTTGCAGCAAATTATGAGCTTCTAAATTCTCGATTAAAAAATACGTCGTTTATAGACCTATACTACTCATGGCGACAAACCTTTTAGAAAAATTTTCTTCTAAAAATAATGCATGGTTTCTACGCCAGAGACGTAGATGTATATCTTATTTTTGTCAATATCTCTACTTCTAGAAGTCCGATTTGAAAAATTCTTTCTTTGCTGGATAGTGTTTCCAATGCGAAATGTTTTTCCTATAAATTCAAAATTTTCAAGTAAATCATAGACTTTCCGCTTGTGGGCACAAAGGTAAATTGCGTTTTCTGCGTTATTTCTATTCCGAAAACTCCGATTTGAAAAATTCTTCCGGTATCGCATAGAAGACCTGATGGAAAATATTTTTCACATAATTTCTAATATTTGGTAAAGAATAATTTGGCCACCAGTGGGTATAAGTGTTCATTTCTGTTTCTGATGTATTGGTAGCTAAATCTGGGCTTCTGAAAATTCGACTAAATCTTTTCTTCTTGGACCGATACCGCTCATACGCTCATACGGAAAAACCTTTTGAGAATACTTTCTTCCTAAAATAATGCGTGGTTTTCCCACCAGAGGAGTAAAGTCACATCTTATTTTTGTCGATATCTCTGTTTCTAAGAGTCCGATTTGAAAAATGATTTCGGTGTTGGAGAGCTTTTCCGGTACCAAATGTTTCTCATATAAATTCATGTTTTTCTGAACGCGCAAGTCTACAAGCAGAGGGCGTAAGCTCACGATTCCGTTTGCAGCAATATCTGAGGGATTAAGTTTGCAGCAATATCCGTCCGATACTGTTGTTTTTCATACCGGTTCCATTGACTTCAAGTAGCTTTGATACATTTAATTTGCGTCTGAACGGATTCAAAAGACTTGCTTCTTACACCAGTGCGACATGAAGGCAGAGGGTGCTAAGAATCCCCGGAGGAACGGACTAGGCTGCCATCTGATGCTGACCTTGGCTACGTATAACGGACGCTCCCTATCTTCTGATTCAAGGCTTCTTGAATTGGAAGAGGAACTACAAAGGATCAAGTGGGACATCGTCGGGCTAAGTGAGGTAAGGAGAAAAGGAGAAGATCCCATTGAACTGAAAAGTCGACATCTCTTCTACTATCGTGGGACAGATACTGGCAGAACTAGTGGTGTTGGATTTATAATAAACAAGAAACTGAAGTATAAAGTTGTAGAAGTTAAAAGTTCCTCTGACAGAGCTGCACGACTCGTTACCCAACTTACGAGAAGGTACCAGGCTCAGATTATTCAAACTTATGCACCCACCACAAGTCATGCTGAAGAAGAAATTCAAGAATTTTATGAGGAAATTCGTGATCTAAATAATAAAGGTAAGCAACACTTGAAGATAATTATGGGAGATTTCAATGCAAAGATAGGGCAACGGCAACAGAATGAAACTTCAGTAGGTAAATTCGGTCACGGCAACAGAAACCAGCGTGGAAATACTCTCGTAGAGTTTGCAGAGGCAGAAGGGTTTTTCATCTTGAACTCCTTTTTCAAGAAAAAGCCACACAGGAAATGGACATGGAGACATCCAAATGGGACGACAAGTGAAATTGATTTTATTATGTGTAACAAAAAATTCGTCATAGAAGACTGCAGTGTGCTAAACAAGTTCAACACAGGCAGTGACCATAGATTGGTGAGATGTAAGATGCACCTCAACACTAAACTCGAACGTAGCAAGCTCATAAGACAAACAAAATGTATTGACATAACCAACCTTAAAAACACCATAAAACCTTCAAATTGGAACTGAAGAACAGATTATCTGTTTTAGAAGGCCTAACATCGGAAGAAGTAGATATTTCTGAAGTTAACAGAAAAGTAACCAAGGCTCTTACGGAAACAGCAACAAAATTAGCTGGGTCTAAGAGCAAACTGCATGTGAACAAATTATCAGGAAAAACCAAAATGTTGATGCAAAAAAGAAGAGTGATGAGGACAACTAAAGAAGATGTGACTTCCAAAGTGGAATATATAGAGCTATGCAAGACAGTACGAAAAAGTATCACTGAAGACGTAAGGAAATTCAACTGTGAACTAGTAAGGAAAGCAATTGAAAACAACCAAAGCCTAAAGATAGCAAAGGGACATCTCAGTAAGGCGAAAAAACAGATTATGGCACTGAGAAAAGAAGATGGTTCTGTAACAAGAAATAGAGGCGAAATTTTGACAAGAGTGAAAGATTTCTACTCCAAGTTATATGAAAGGGATGATACATGTACTCCAGACATCATGAAAGGTACCAGTACCAGAGTTCTTCCAGTCCTTCCAGCAGAAGTTGCACATGCAATCAAGAACATGAAGCGGGGAAAAGCTTCAGGAGAAGATTTAATTACTGTAGACATCATACAAGAAGCAAGTGGAGAAATCGAAACAGTACTCGCCCTAATTTTCACTCGATGCCTTAATGAAGGGAAAATTCCTGAGGTTTGGAACAACGCTACAATGATCTTGCTACATAAAAAGGTGACATTGAGGATCTCAGGAACTACAGACCTATCAGCCTCCTATCAGTGGTTTATAAAATCTTCACTAAAGTTCTTTCACACCGCTTGAAGGTGACACTGGACATGGCTCAACCGAGAGAACAAGCTGGATTCAGGAGTGGCTACAGCACAATAGATCATATCCACGTACTGAGAGAACTAATTGAAAGAGCGAGGGAATATGAACTTCCATTGTGCATGGCTTTTATCGATTATGAAAAAGCCTTTGATTCGGTGAAACCATCAGCAGTTGCAATGGCTCTGAAATCCTGCGGTATTGAAGATGCATACATTAATATTATTAATAACATCTATGAAAATGCAAGTGCAAAGATTCGGCTGTTTGAAAATACAACACACATAAAAATTGGAAAAGGAGTGAGACAAGGTGACACCATATCTCCGAAGCTCTTTAATGCCACATTGGAAAATGTCTTTCAATCACTGAACTGAGATAACAAAGGGATAAAGATTAATGGAGATTATCTAACCCACTTTCGTTTTTCTGATGACATAGTCATTTTTGCAACTACCCCATCAGAGCTACAGAGTATGATCCAGGAACTTGCTGACAAGAGTAAAGAAGTGGGATTAAAAATGAACTTTCAGAAGACAAAAGTGATGTACAATGCTTTTACAAGAAATGAAGATTTATCGATTGATGGAGAAAAGCTGGAGATAACAGACACGTACGTTTATCTTGGACAGCAGATATCAAGTGAGGGTGACATTGGTGAAGAAATTAATCGGCGTACAAAACTTGCCTGGAGAGCTTTGGGAAGAAACAGCATAATTTTCAAGAGCAATATGCCATTATGTCTTAAAAGAAAAGTGTTTGATCAATGCATCCTTCCAGTGCTTACGTATGGTGCAGAGACGTGGACCTTAGCTAAAAGCGACATACAAAGGCTGCAGACAACTCAAAGCAGCATGGAGAGGTGCATTCTTGGTGTAACCAGGAGAGATAAGAAGAGGAACACGTGGATCCGAAAAATGACAGGAGTGGAAGACATCATGATCTGAGTTAAATCCCTGAAATGGCAATGGGCTGGACATACTGCCAGAAGAACAGACCATCGATGGACAGCCGAAATTTTAGATTGGATTCCAAGGGATAGGAAAAGACCCAAAAGAAGACCACATGGAAGATGGGTGGATGAAATTCGAAAGTATGCGGGAGTGACATGGAGGAGACTGGCACAAGGCAGACCGTTGTGCAGGAAACTTGGGGAGACCTTCGTCCAGCAGTGGATTGATAATGGTTGACAATGATGATGATGATGACGATGATGATGATATATATAGATATATATATATATATATATATATACCAGAGAATAATATAGAAGCTTTAGTGTTGAAACTGGTATGTTAGTAAGAGCACGACCAAGTATCCCAGTACTTGATGAAACTTTAATCATTAAAATGCTAACATGGCTATTCCACTTTAAATTAGACTGTAAATTCGACCCTAGATATTTGAAATCAATTACCATTTCTATTGTGTTATCATTTAAAAGTATAGAATTAGAAGGTGTTAGATTTATCTTTTTACAAAAAACGTGCTAAAAATGGTTGACAATCTGAATATACACAGATTGTAAAAAAAATCACAACACCCCGAAAAAATAGTTGTAGAGGAATGAAATGGCGGCAATACCTTTGTATAGGTAACATATTTAATCGATTAAGGTTTCAAGATCACAGCTTATTGTAAGCACGAGAAGAGCCATTTTAAATGTGAAATGCTGGTACATTAATAACCGGTGTAACCGCCAGAATATTGAATGGAAGCACGCAAACGTTCATGCATTGTGTCGTACAGGTGCTGGATGTCAGTTTGTGGGATGGAGTTCCATGCCTGTTGCACTTGGTCGGTCAATACAGGGACGGTTAATGCTGGTTGGGAGTGACGCTGGAGTTGTCGTCCAATGATGTCCCATACGTGCTCGATTGGTGAAAGATCTGGTGATCTACCAGGCCACATCAACATGTCGACACTCTGTAGAGCATATTGGGTTACAACAGCGGTATGCGGGCGAGCGTTATCCTGTTGGAAAACACCCCCTGGAATGCTGTTCATGGATGGCAACACAACAGGTTGAATCACCAGAAAGACGTACAACTGTGCCGTCAGGGTGCGTGGGATAACCACGAGAGTGCTCCTGCTGTCATAGGAAATTGCTCCCGAGACCATAACTCCAGGTGTAGGTCCAGTGTGTCTCCGCCGCAGACAAGTTGGTTGCAGGCGCTCACCTGGCCTCCTTCTGACCAACACACGGCCATCACTGGCACCCAGGCAGAACCGGCTTTCATCAGAAAACACAACAGATCTCCACTCCGTCCTCCAATGAGCTCTAGCTTGACACCACTGACGTCGCAAACGGCAGTGGTTTGGAGTAAGTGGAATGCACACTGCAGGGCGTCCGGCTCGGAGCTGTCCTTCAAGTAACCGATTTGTAACAGCTCGTTGTGTCACTGTGGTGGCAACTGCAGCTCGAATTGCTGCCGCAGACGCAGTACGACGCGCCACGTCCATACGCCGTAAACGGCGGTCTTCCCTCTCAGTAGTGCCACGTGGCTGGCCGGAGCCCGGTCTTCTTGAGGCAGTACCTTCCCTTGACCACCGCTGCCAACAATCATGCACAGTGGCTATATTCGTGCCAAGTCGTTTTGCAATATTGCGGAAAGAAAATCCACCTTCTCGTAGCCCTATTACACGACCTCGTTCAAACTCCGTGACCTGTTGATAATGGCTTCTTCGTCTTCTTAAAGACATTCTTGACTAACATCATCACCCTACGTCGAATCTCAACGATAACTAACGCTCACGAAAGTTACAGCGCGTATTTACAGCAAACCTGCTGTGCATGTTCCGAGGGGCGCTACTAGCGCCACATGTACGCGCCGAGCGCGAAATTTGCATAGACGTCATCTTACAGATGTACTCTCACCGCCTACCAACTGTCGTTTATCTAACACAACCCCTTCTTGGTGTTGGGATTTTTTTTCCGTCAGTGTAGTAATAACGTTGATGAGCATTTTGAATATGCCATTCATATCGATAAAGCCGCAGAATTGTTAATTTATAATTTCCCTTTTCTTAAAGAGATTTTCGCTTCAGGGAAACTCGAACACTTAGAAGGAAGGAAAATATGGATAAGAAAATTGAAGATTCCAAGATGCAATTGGACGTTAATAGTAACCTAATACAGAGGATGTCCGCACGTTTTTAGAAAATCTTTAATAAGAAATTACACAAAATAAAAAAAGGTTCAAAGATTGAAACTGCAAATGTGAGTTAGATAAACACCAAAGAAACATCTGTTGAGGAAATGGCGCATGAAAACAAGCTGTTAACAGAAAGTAATGTTTTCAGTCTTTACGGAGAGAAATACATTATTGACAAAAGTCACCGGACACCCCTTCAAAAGCAAATGAACGGATCCACTGCGTTGTTAAGATGCGCGGTACAGCTGCAAACGGTATAAAAACTAGCCTGCAGCTGACCGCGATCATATCGCACTGCGAGGTTGAGTGAAAATGTCACGGCGGGAGAGAACTGACTATGAGAAAGGAAATATTGTTGGGTGTTATATTAGTGGATTGTCCATAAGATAAACCGAAAGGTGCTTAAACATACCCTGGAGAACTGTTTTGCATGTACCGAATTAGTGGAAGACACGTGGCGTGCGTGAAGCAGAAAAACGTACCGGCAGACCAAAGAGAGGACGTCGAAGCCTCAGGAGAGTCGTTACAGCTAATTTACGGTGTAGTGCACAAGACCTCAGTGTACAGGTGAGTAAAAATGCTGTACCCTCGTTATGTATACGTACCATTCGCAGAGAACTTCATTCCATGAGTTACCGTAGTCGTGAAGTTGCTCATAAGTATTTCATCTCCACTCGGATGCTACTCGTCGTTTAGCATGGGGTAAAGAACATTTATCGTGGACCGTAGATTAATGGAAATTGGTCCTGTGGACTGATAAATTCAGATACACGATCCATCAGTCTGATTGCCGTTTGTGAGTATGGCGGCAGCCGGGCGAACACTATTTGCCACAGTGTACTGTTCCTACGATCACGTTTGGAGCTGGCAGTTTACTCGTGTGAGGCTGTTTTTCGTGGTATAGTCCCTGCCCATTGGTTATCGTGGACAAATCTGTTAGCCAGCAGGTCTACCTCGATATTCTGTACAATTATGCCCTACCAACTCTATGTCAGTATTATGGAACCGAGCCTTGTTGGTACCAGCAGGATAATGCACCGAGCCATAAAGCAAGAACTGTTACGGTCTGATTTGACGATAATTCCGTATCTTCCGTATCGTGTGTGGACTGGCCGGCACAGAGCCCTGATCTTAATTCCATAGATCACCTATTTAATGAATTAAAGTGCCGCATAAGAAGTTTGGAACCAACGCCTACTATTAAGCAACAGTTAGGGGCAGTATTAGGTACTGAATGTAAGCGCACACCTATCACTGTGTTCAAAAACCTTGTCAAAAGCATGTCGTGAAGGGTCAGTGCATACATTATTGCCAAAGGTGGACCGAAACCGTACTAACGTATGTCAATAAATGGTATGTTGTGTTTCTCTTCTAGGTGCCCGGTGACTTTTGTCAAAGTGTATTCCTATTCTGTCATCAAAAACGCTTTCAAAATCATGGAATCAGCATTTCTAAATGTAAAATGAGCAATATTACTAATAACAGAGGGAAAAATCGTCAACAATTACTTTTAACAGGAAAAAGAACACCAAATGTATATCCAAAGGAGGTGAGTACTTTTACGACTATTTCAAAATTGAGGTCTCTCGTCTTAAAAAAAATCACCGACAAAAGGAGCAATCGCAAAGTCGTTAAAATTATCTGTAACCACTGTAAACAAAATAGCAAAGATTTGAATCTCACAAAAAACCATACAAAGGAACAAAAAATAATATAATGTTCTAAGCCTTCTGCCTAGGCTCGTGCCTGAGCGCAGAACACGGTGTAGACTTCTTTATAAAAATTACATAGCCGGAGACAGATAAAAATTTATGGGGACCATTGGTGAAGCATAGATCTACCTAAATGACTGTATGAAAAAAGTATATTTGCTCTCCCGAAAGAGCAGAAAAAAAAATTACAAATTTGGTTCCGAGAATCCAAGAAAGTTTCAGTAAAGGATTGCTGGTTTCTTGTATAATGGAAAATTAAAGTTCAGTAAAGTTGAAAATAATTTTAAAATCAATTGTACATATTACCAAAATAATGTTTTAACTCCTATATTTACAGAGGAAATACCATTCCTTTATCCACAAAGCTTTCAAAGAGTAGAACTCTACCAGTCGTTCATCGAAATCTACCACTCTGTTTCTTGAAAAAAAGGAGACGGGTCGCATTATACATTTGCTCATATTCCTTCTATACATTTTGCTGATATTCCTTCTATACATTTTGCTGATATTCCTTCTATACATTTTGCTCATATTCCTTCAAGTTTCCCTGATATGTCACCGATGGACAAACGTAATTATAAAAACGCCACACTGTGAACACTCAACAGACGCATATAGCATAGTAAGTACAAAGATCCGCCAAGCTTTCGCACTCCCTTGGGTGGCTTGTCCATCTTTTTTCCATTGCCTTGAAAAAGCCTCCCAGTGGAGTGCGAAAGCTTGGCGGATCTTTGTGCAGTACGCCACAAAAATAAACGGACTTAATACGCTATATGCGTCTCTTTAGTGTTCACCGATGGACTATTTTGCTTTCGGACTGCTAAAAAGACACTTTATAAACGCAGATCCTAAACAATGAGTGGCTTATGGAAAACAGGGGCAGAAGAGTGGAATAAAATGTCATTACCAATTTTAAAGAATGAACTGTTATCTTGGAAATCTGGATGTGGGTTCATATCCAGAGAAAGGGCTATCAGATACAACATTTAAGAAATAAATAAATTTATTTTAGACATTAATTATATTGCTGGAAATTCGTTCTAAATATGTGTGAATATCCTCTGTGTATTGTATTGTATTAATGAATTGTGTGCAAAGGCGACAACGTTTTGTCTCAGATCAGGGAAGGATAGGGGATGTACTTAATTTTTCTTTGTCCGTTTTCATTAAACTTTCCTGATTAGACAGGAATTGTGGTAGTCAGTATCTCAACTCATGTGAATTTTACTGAGGTAAGTTCAGTTTGACGCTCCGGTAGCCGAGTTGTCTGAAAGATATACTCAAGGTCGTCGTTATTTTATTTATTTATTTTTTGATTGGAGGTTAAAGCCCACTGTGAGCAACTCAATGGACTATAAGCAGTCGCCCGTCTCTAATTTAGGGTCACTGGTTCCAGCGAAGGGAGGGAGCCAACGGCGTAAGGCAAACGCAACATCCATCCATGCCTCACCAGGATTCGAACCCAGACCTCTTTCGGACAAATTATCACAAGACATCGCTTAGACCACTGCGCTACCGGGACGGTCGTCGTTAGCCACTAAAGAAACAAAAAGGCAAGTTGTTCTTTGTTTTATTTTGAAAAAGTGCAATTTAAAACATTGCGGCGATATAAATAATCTCTGGTATGATAATATGCATCCTTTCCAAAGGAAAGAAAGGGTGAAACGTATTCAGAAATCACTTTAGCACGTCTTTCGTAAAAAAAGTGTTTCTTCTTGTATCTGTTTAATTTGAAAATCTTTTTCTGTCTGATACTTTCCTTGTGCTGTGAGAAACTTTTTATGAGCCACTTGTTAATTTCTGTAAAATTATTTTTAGCCGCGGGTGAAACTAAGCAGATGTTTCTATGTATTTCTGGATGTTTTATTGATTGTTTTCCTAACCGGTAACATTGACTTTGAATAGGCTTTGATAAATTTAATTAGAGCCAGAAGGATTCAAAAGACGTGCTCATTGCAACCGAAAATTCGGTGTCATTCTTCTTGTTTAAATTGCTAAACTCTGCAAGACTGCCTCACTGGTCATATTGCCCAGCTTAGTTCAATTTACTTCATTACACCCTAATGAACGAGAGACAAGTTCATAGGTTAATTTGGAAAATGGAGAATCTTTTCAGGAAGGCTTACTTATATTATTATAGAGTAAAACGGAACTCACGGGAAAAAACTGGATATTAAGATTCACCTATCTAGTTTCTCAATCTTTGTTAGATACTACTGGGTTATATTTTAAAACTCAGATTCTCTCTGAAACTTGTCTAATAAAGGAAGCACTCCTTTTTTATACACGGTGGCGTTGCGAATAATATGGAAGTTATTTCAGACTTATAAAGAAAATTTCCAAAGGGCGCTATATATCAGCCCATGGGATGAGATAATTTGACAAAGCATTTCTGCGGAGAATGTTCAGAACTAAGAAAATATTATGGATCCGCAGACTGAAAAGTATTTTAACAGCTTTTTAAAGTCCGCATTTTTTCCCCAAGAAAGACACGCTTTCACGGCAATGATGCGTCCATATACGAAGAAACGTTTGAATATATATTATACAGGGCGTCCGAGAATTATTGGGCACATTACGAAATTATGTACAAAAAAACAATATGAGCATTGTCTGTTTTTCTATGCCACGTATTACTAACACGTTTTCTATATTTTTGTTTTGCAGAATTGTTATTCCCAGAATCCGATAGATATCGCTAGGTGTGGCCTGATGAGAAATGTATGAGAAATGCGCAATCAGTAGTCATGTCATCCGTACGGCAGAAGGCGATGTGTGTGTTATGCAAAGAATTATGGCTTGCGGAATTAAAGTCTGTCATTAAAGTTAAAAGGCAGTGCCGTTTACAGTATGTTTGTAATCCTCCGCCAACGAATTCAATTAAGCGGTGGATGAGACAGATTAAAGAAACTGGCAATGTGGAACATCGTGGAGGAGCCGGTAGACCTAGCATCAGCGGTAAGGCGGTTGAACAAGTTAATGAAAGTTTCCGACGAAGCCCCAGGAAATCCGTTCGTAAAGCAAGCAGAGAACTGTGCGTTCCGAAATCGACAGTTCACGATCTCTTGCACAAGAACCTAAAGTTTCAGGCTTATAAAATTCAAATAGTGCAAAAGATGCATGCAAAGGATCACACTCTGCCTTACGATTTCGTTGTGGATATGCAGAATCGAATAGAAAACGACGAAAATTTTCCCAGTACTGTAATTTTCAGTGATGAATCCACATTTCTTGTATCAGGTATTGTGAATCGTCAGAACTGTAGGATATGGGGCAGTGAACCGCCACATGCTGCTATTGAACTGGAACGTGATTCTCCAAAAGTTAATGTGTGGTGCACCCTATCAAAAAGAGAAGTGATTGGCCCTTTCTTCTTCTGCGAAAAAACATAAATGGTGACATTTACTTGGATATGCTAGAAAATTTCGCTATACCCCAGATCAAAAGATATGAAAACGTCGTTTTCCAACAAGACGGCGCGCCTCCGTATTGGCCAACGTGTGTACGTAAGTGCCTAAATGAGCATTTCCCCAACAGATGGATTGGGCATGGTGGTCCCATTCCGTGGCCTCTTCGCTCTCCTGATCTAACTCCATTGGATTATTTCATGTGGGGTTATGTGAGGGATCGTGTCTATCAGACGCCTTGTACTGATTTGCAGGAACTGAAGCAGCGTATCACAGCTGCTATTAATTTCATAACTCCTCAGATGCTTCCCAATACATGGCATGACATCGAATTTCGCTTGGACGTACTACGAGCAACCAAGAGATCTCACATCGAAATTTATTAACTTGTGTAGTTACATTGTAAGTTAGTGCAGCCGGTTTCTTTCTATCTGTTTAAGGTTTTGTTTTATATAATTTTGTAATGCGTCCAATAATTCTCGGATACCCTGTATATATTTATTTGAGGGTTTGACGATCACCGTGAGCAACTAAATGGGGTACAAGCAGTCGACGTCCCTAATTTGAGGCCACTCATTCCAGGAAAGAGTGAGAACAAATGCTGCAAGACACACATAACTTCCATGCCTCACCGGAATTCAAAGTCGGACCCATCTCGGGCGAATGGACATAAAACACTATGCCGGGGCAGCTTTCTACATACTATAGCAGAATAATCAATTGCGTGGTTAAGGAAGATTTCTCCTAGTGATAGAACCATCAGCTCGGACCCAGGAATAGGTTGGAGGGGATAAAAAAACTGGCGACACGATCGTCAGTGGTTGTAGCCTATCCATGTGATGGTCGTCAAGGTGGAGGGGAAAAAAAGCCCAAAAAATAAAATTCAGAAATCGAAATTGGCTGGTGGTGTAAAATATGCATATACAGAACATACTAGTGATAATTACCCAACTTTTTATCATTCTAAATCAATATTTTCATGCTCACCAAGGCTGTTTAATTCGCACCCTCAACTACTATTCATATTCTAATAAGAAAGAACGAATACAATTTGATTGAATAGCATTTTTCGGTAATAAATTGTTTCCGGGGTATTTTTCATAACAAAAAATAAGGCAAATTTTAAGCTCATTTCTTTTTACATGAATAGGCTGTGGTAACAAGCACATTGGACTTTGAGAACAACATACACAGATGAGCAATTACATTATCACACGCTCCCACCAGCCTAGAGAAATGCGTGCGACTTCAGATCAAACCGCGGCGCAAATGAAGATCACAAGGTAGTATATGTACATCCCGAGTACCGGGTTTCGATTACACTGAAGAGCAATTGAATTAGAGAGGCAAATGTGGCGCTGTGGAAGTCCCTGTAAACGGAAACGACATGACGCATGCAGCGATCCGACAATATAAGGAGTGATTCGACGGGAATCAGTAAGGGTCGGACGCAGTATGGGCAAGACGAAGGATCTAAGCGCATTTGATCGTGGGCAAATTGTCGGGGCCCGACGAATGGGTCACTCCAATTCGGTAGTCGTGCAGGCACTGGGATTTTCACAAGCCACTGTGTCACGGGTGCACCGTTAGTACATTGATTCCGGTAAAACCATCACTGCAAGGGCCAACTGCCGTGTACAACAGCGTGTGGATGAGCGGGGTCATCGTCAGCTAGCTCGCATTGTAACAGGGGATAGACGGGCCACAGTACAAGAAATCACTCGGCAATTTAACGCTGGTGCACAAAAATGTGTGAGCAGCCACACCATCCAAAACCATCTTCTCGGTATGGTGTACAGAAGCCATCGTCCAACGAGGGTACCGGTGCTCACCGCAAGTCACAGGGTGCAACGATTAGCATCAGCACTTGAACGATTAGTATCAGCACTGGACCCTAGACGTGTGGGAAAATGTTGCCTGGACTGATGAGTCGAGATTCACGTTGGTACATGCGGATGGCAGGATACGAGTACGGCGCAAACCACATGAAGCGGTGAGTCCTTCTTACCAGCAGGGTACTCTTCACGCTGGTGGGGTTGGTATTCTCGTCTGGGGACTGTTTACATGGACTGAAATGGGACCCCTGGTAGATGTGACATCGTCCCTCACAGGTCAACGTTACCGGGATATCCTGGACGACCATTTGCCCCCGTTTGTGCGTCTTCAACATCCCACCGGGGACCTCATCTTGCAACAAGACAATGCACCGTGTCATCGCTCCCGAATTGTATCCGAATAGTTGGATAAACACTCCACCGACGTGACCTCGCTTCCTTGGCCAGCTAGGTCACCTGAACTCAATCCCATCGAGCGCATCTGGGATGCCATCGAGAGAGATGTTCGAGGCTCTGACCCTCCTTTATCAAACCTTCGTGAACTATGGGAGCTCGTTTAGGGGCCGTGGATCCGTATGGCTTCCCAACGCTTCCGGTGTCTTGTCGAGTTTATGCCGAGACGAATCGCCGCCGTCATCAGGGCGAAAGTTGGTGATACACGTTACTAGACAGGTATTTCCAATTCAATTGCTCTTCAGTGTAGTAGTGTGTTCAGGGTCAGAATTGGAAAAGCTGCCGATTTATGAGAGTTTAATAAAAGAAAAATTGCGATGGCACGGTGCTTCGGAACTACGACCTTGGAAACAGCGCGGTTTATCAGTTGTTCACGTGCCGCTGAAGTGAGTACGTATCAAAAGTGGTGAACAGATGGCCAAACGACGAACCGTTGACCAGCCGAATGTCGTCTGCAGCTCATTAATGTCAGTGGGAAGCGGAGACTATCGCGCATTGCTCGCAGCGACCGCCGAGCCACAGTACAACAAATCACCCGCAGCTACAACAGTGGTTATCAGGGCAATGTGTCACAGCACACAATTCATCGTAGCCTTCTGCGCATGATCTTGCGTAGCCGAAGACCCAGCTGGGTTCCCACTCTCTCTGCACGTCATCGCCAACAACGCATGAAATGGGTCCACGATCATCAAGATTGGACAGTGGATGATTAGAAGAAAGTTGCCTGGTCTGACGAATCAAGATTCCTGGCGCATCACATAAACGGCCGAGCACGGATGCGTCGATTACCAACGGAGGCTATACCACCTGAATGCACTGTTGGGCAATGCGCCGTCGGGATGCCTGATGTGGGCGATATTTTCTTGGGACACTTTAGGCCCCTTTATCCCAGTAGCGCAATCCCTAACAGCTGTCAGGTATCTGAACTTCGTTGCGGAACACTTTCACCCATACATGGCAACTATGTTCCCTGCTGGTGATGGCCATTGCCAAGAGGATAATGCGCCATGCCACACTGCTTGAGTCGTCTGGGAATAATTCGAGGAACATGCTGGTCACCTTCTGTTAATGCCCTGGTCTCCAAATTAACCTGAAATGAACCCAATCAAACATTATTGGTTCGACTTGGAAAAGCGGGTTCGCGGTAAATTACCACTACCCAGAAACGTACTGGAACTGGAGGACATGCTGTGGATATTGCGGTACCAGATACCCCAAGATACCTATCGCCACCTCATCGAATCGATGTCTCGCCGAGCGGCTGTTATTTTGCGGGATAAATTGGGTCCTACAGCTTATGAGGTAGGTGGTCATAATGCAAAGGCTCATTAGTGTACATGTGATATAGGGATGCAGTTCTTTGAACAATAACTATTTACATCAAAATGAAACAAGTTTAAGGAGAAACAAAAAATTCTGATTTTGTATTAAAATATTTCATGAGGGAATGTTGTTTCAGCTTTGTTAAAATAAATCCATAGCGAGTTCCTTCACCACACATGCTTTCAGAGTCTTCCGTGAAAACCCTAACAGATATCTCTGTTGTTTGTGCGTGACATGGAAATTTTGGCTGCTCAATATCTTACATTGTTTCTGCTTTTAGCTCAGTTAGTATCTGATCATCGGTTCAGTTCTGTGTAATTTGTGCATCAAAATTCAGTTTTGGTACTCGAAAGTACCTCAGATTCTATTCTTTAACTGCCCGTGGAGCAATTATTCTGCGGTATGTTAACTGCTGAATGTGGTTTCTTTCATCTGTTAACATGGCAAACAATACATTTTCAGGGTAAGCGAAGAAAGCATTCCTCTGAATGACGGGGTCTACTATTGTTTTAAATCCTGCGGAAGATATCTTGACAATGACTAAATTTTCCAAAAGTGACGCGGACCTTCAGTGCAATGTGGTTAAATTTTGATGCTGAACCACACTGGAACGTATACCCTTATCACAAATATAGCAAGTATCTTCTGTTCAATATACAATTAGAAGAATGATTTTTTTCTGGTCAATATACAACTACAGAGCGCTGAACAAGAGACAGGCCCAGGCTTTAAAAATGCCACATTGAATAAGAGACAGGCCCAGGCTTTAGAGAAGCCACATTGAATAAGAGACAAGCCCAGGCTTTAGAAAAACCACATTGAATAAGAGACAGGCCCAGGCTTTAGAAAAACCACATTGAATAAGAGACAGGCCCAGGCTTTAGAAAAGCCACATTGAATAAGAGACAGGCCCAGGCTTTAGAAAAGCTACATCCTCAGAGCAACTACCTTGGGATACAGCTACAGCAATATCATGCAAATATTTCTGATCAGTGCTAAGATCAGATGAGTTGATAATTAGTAAATTTTCAAGTTGAATTGGTTCAAATTCAACAAAAGGGAATTCTTCGGCAGTTTTTATGAATTTGCCAATAGGCCCTAAGAATACATTGATCCGTATGTACCCCCATCAACTTGTTTTTAAAATAATGTCTGAAAGGCAACTCAATAGTATGGAGAAGACGAATAATTCACTGCAACGCTCTCCTCAAGTCTATTTCTAGAAGACGCACAACGCCACTAATTGGGCTAGTATTAACATTTGTTCCATCACATCCACAGCGTTTATGTTCTCAAGAGATACATTTCTGTTTTCAAAAAATTCGATAATTTTATTTTTAATAATTCTTGATTCACCAGATGGAGTCGCAATATGGCCAATGTATTTCATTGTGACCCTTGCGCCAAAGCATAATTCTCCTCTATAGTAGTGCTTCGTTGGAAGTTTGTATCCTCTTTTAATTTGCACAATGGTGTTGTCTTTTCTTCCATCGAAATAGAGCCCAGTTATTTCCTCCTCTCTCGTACTTCAGTTTCTTTCATTTGAGATCTAAGCTTTTTTTTCTCTTCGAACCTTACTGCGATCAATTACCTTTTCTATTCCCACTTCATGTATAATACCAACTTCCTGCAAAACAGCAGACGCTATTTTTAAAGCTGCACCACGATCTTAATTACCACGGCGATCGGCGATCACATCCTCTTCCAACATTTGGCAGTTTTAACTTCAATTGATGTTTTTCAACAAAACTTTCTTCTTTCTTTTCGTTTTTATTTCCAACTGTAGCATAATCTTTATCTTCAGGGTCAGATTCGCTCTCAGCCGAAGAAGAGGAAATATCTTTTTTTCTTTCACAGAAAGAGAAGCAATCTTTCTTTCTTTCTCAGAAAGAGAGGGAAGCTCTCTTTCTTTTCGCTTGCTTTTTTTTCTCCCCGTTTCAATCTTTTCTTTTGTCAGTACAACATCAATATTTCCAATCTCCATTCTCCTGCAAGTTCTTTGGTCAATTCAAAATTCTCTTTCCTCTTGTGGAATTTTCTCTTCCTGACTACATTTACACATCGAGAAATCAGTAAACTTACAAGATGACACATCAAACAGCAAGAGACTCTGTCTTGTTCGAAAATTCTTTCAATTTTTCTTGATACTTCACATCATATTGTCTTCCCTTGAATGGCTTCAACAAATACCTGTATTTTTGGTGCAAAGCAATGACTCAGTCACACGTCTGAGCGTTGCATATGGAATAGAAGCCTTTTGGCACATTGCTACAACATTTTTTCTGCAACTACTTTTGCAACATCAATAACTTGCGATTCCCGAGATGAAGTATTTGGCTTCATATTATGTCTTGTTTACGAATATCATTTCAAAACATCATCATTTGTTGGAAGCACATTCGAATGAAGTTCCGAAAAGAGGACAGGATGTGGTAGACTATATGTTTGGCTTGCTGCAACTCATGTTTACTTATTATTCCCTGGCCAAATGATTGTAATTAAGATTTATTTTAGCCGGTAGCCTGAAATAAAACGAAGATTGCCATATAAAACTGTACTATATGCACATTTGCACAATGCACTAAATAGTGTAATTTCAAGAACCTTCGGGCGCATGAAAATATAAAGTCACAGCACAAAAAATTAACACATTATAATTGCCCACAAATACACAACTTTTGGCCACCCAGCCGAGAAAAAATTCGTAAATGTGGAATTTCACTCCACCTAAATAAACGATTACGTGGTGCGTTTAGGGATGATTCTCGGCATACCAGTGTTGAATTCTACAGTGATCTGATCTGTTGCAGCCTGTCAATTTGCTTTCACAATCCTCACCAATTACCTTTGACCTCTTTAATACACCACCTGTTTTTCACCAAGGGGTTTCCGATGGTTCGAATCACTCGCGCGTTGCACCATTCCTGGTTAACTCTTGCTACATTTGTGCGTCAACAGCGCAGGAGAACAGTCGTTTGGCAGATGTTCGAGCCGTAACTTCTGGTGCCAATCATTCAGCCATATTCAAAGTCGCTCAGATCCCTCATTTTGCCCATCCAGACACTTACGTATTTGAACGGTAATTGACGCCAGACGAGCTGGTATTGTTAATTTGAACCGCACACAGAGCTCACACGCCGTCTTATGCGTTCGTGTTAGCCACTTACAAGACAAAGACATGTGTACCTAGTCGTCTTATACGCGTTCGGGTGAGCCACTTGTAAGACAAGGACAGGTTACCTAGCCGTCTTATGCGTTGGAGTGAGCCACGTATAAGACATGGAGGAGTGTACCTAACCGTTTTACGCGTTCGGGTGAGCCACTTATAGGATATGGAATGATGTATTTAGCCGTATTACGCGTTGGAGTGGGCCACTTATAAGACAAGGACAGGTGCACCTAGCCGCCTTACGCGTTCGGTTAACCCACTTATAAGACAAGGACAGGTGGACTTAGCCGTCTTACGCGTTCGGTTAGGCCATTTATAAGACAAGGACAGATGAGGTGTACCTAGCTGCCCTACGCGTTCGGGAGAGCCACTTATAAGATAAGGACAGGTGTACCTAGCCGTCGTACGCGTTGGATTGAGCCGCTTATAAGACATGGACAGGTGTACCTAGCCGTCTTACGCGTTCGAGTGACCCACTTATAAGACAAGGACAGGTGTACCTAGCCGTCTTTCGCGTTGGAGTGAGCCACTTATAAGACATGGATAGGTATATCTAGCCCTCTGACGCGTCGAAGTGGGCCACTTGTAAGATAAGTACTGTTGTACCTAGCCGCTCTGGTGGCAGCTATGTGCACCTAATCCGACGCTTAGACCCATAGGCTTAGACCTGTAAGAGTTGGTACAAGTGGATCCAAGTTCAAATCCTCGCGAATCATGGATGGTGAGTTTGTCTTACGGCACCGGTTGTCTCTCTTCCGTGGACCAGTCATGCGTCCTTAAATTATGGACCGGTCACTGCTTCCTGCCCAATCAATTGATCGCGGTGACCTTAAAACAGCCAATAAAAGAACTAGAATAAAAATAATAGATACAAGTGAAATCAACTATCATGCTTTCTGTGAAAAGGAAGCCAGCGTCTTATGGCGATCTGACGTATTTGATGTCTATAGTGTTAGTATTTGTTGACGATCTTCTTGTTTGAGAGCTGACTGAAGTGTCAATAAATGCAGAGTATTTAATTATCTTCCTATCACCATTGTCGTTATCCTGAGTTCCCTGTGAGTATAGTGGGGTTTTTTCTCTCTCTCTCTCTCTCGCTTAGAATTTTTTGAGAATTTTTGTGCTTACCAGGTGGTACAGCACATTTTAGTTTTACAAATGTTGCTTGCCTATCTTTTTTTGTTTTGTGTGTGTATTGAAGGTTTAACTAACACCGTGAGCAACTCGATGGGCTATAAGTAGTCGCGTGTCCCTAAAGTATGGCGACTGGTTCCAGGTAAAGGAGAAAGCCAGTACCGTAAAGCAAACAAAACATCCATGCTTCACGGGATTCGAACCCAAACCCATCTGCGACGAATCATCAGAATAAATCGCTTAGAACACTGCGCCACCGGGGCGGCATTGCTTTTTTTGGAAGTCTTTATGAGCCCATTGTGATTCAACGTAACAGATCTTGTAAATTCTATAATCTCTTGAAGTCTACACGTACAATTTCGCTAGAAATGTGTCTGATTGCAATCTTTATGACATGTTCATCGGCAGTGGAAGAGTGTAAAAGGTGTTGCTTTCTTCGAAGCCACATTTTTTTTCATGGAATCTAACTTGTGTTTTTACGTGATTCCAGAAGATATGGTGTTTTATAAGTTTTGTTTCTTTCACTTCCACATAGCACCGTTGAAGTAACGTATATAAAATTAGCCGCTAAACCCTCCAACACAAAAAAGATAGCTCTAATAAGTTGGTATTTCATTGTATCTCAGAAAGGAAGACAGAACGTAAAATGCATACGTGAATAAATCACGAACGAAGTGACAGAACTGAGGAGTGAGAAACCAAACAGGGATGAGGATTAAAAACAGCGGTACTCAATAAAAAAATCATCCTTCAGAAGAACTTTGGTAGTGGAAGCTTTGCGTAGTTGGTTGCTACTAGTAATTTATTCTACACAGGCACTAAGGACCAAACAAAACAAAACACATTGCAAGTTAACATGACAAAATAGGCAAAATAATCAATCCAGTGATAATAAAATGGGTTCACGTTTGGAAGAGTTACCCTTAAAAAGTAAATATTCCACTTTCTGGTTGTGAATAAAGAAATGCGTTCTTTTTGCTTCTTTTTTGCAGCTTGCAGGCCGGTAGAGGTCAATTACACTCAACCATTCTTAGACAACACACATGAGAAAAAGTGCTAGTACAAAATTGCACAAAAAAGCGTTCGCAGTTAAAAATCATAACTGACCAATAGTTGCAGTACCGCTGTTTTAATCACGCGTGTGCATTTTCAAATGCTGAAAAAAATATGTCGAACTATTTTTATTCCACTGATTACCTAGAATCACAGGTGTTTGTTTATCTCAATCTCCAACTTGCTGGAAAACTATTGTCTTGGTGAAATGGAAAAATCCTTTCTCGTCTCTCAAATACATTTTGCCTAAATGGTAAGGAAAGTAGATATCACTGGCATAATTAGGAGTTAGTTAGGAGATAAATTAAGACAGAGCAGTAAGATTATAGCTGTCTCAATGAAGTACCCATAAAATTCCGCAGAAAGTTAATTTCAAACAATAAGCGTAATCTGTAAATGGCGTGACGTATATAAATAATTGAACTTTCTGTTTTGTTGCTATCTCTTATACAAATTTTTCTTACTCTCTATTAGACGTTTATATTATATACTTAATATAACATGTGAACTCCCAAATGTTTCTCTTGATGTACCAGTACTGGTAGCCAGTCAGATGTCCAGCTACAGATAAAAATAAAGGATAGCTGAGTGTTTGCGTGATAAGTTATAACACGTTATCAGAGTGTTATGCTCGCTTATTCTTTGATTGTTACGACGATTGTCACCTTAGGCAGTTCTGTTACGACGATTGTCACGTTAGGCAGTTCTGTTACGACGATTGTTACGTTAGGCTGTTCTGTTACAAATAGTGTAACGTTAGGCTGTACTGTTTAATAGTGTAACGTTAGGCTGTTATGTTACAAATAGTGTAACGTTAGGCTGTTATGTTACAAATAGTGTAACGTTAGGCTGTTCTGTTTAATAGTGTAACGTTAGGCTGTTATGTTACAAATAGTGTAACGTTAGGCTATTCTGTTACGATGATTGTTACGTTAGGCTGTTCTGTTATGACCATTGTCACTTTAGTCTGATCATTTACGACGATTATCACATTACTTTGTTCTGTTACGACTATTGTAACGTACGTTGGGCTGTTTTGTTACAAATAGTGTAACGTTAGGCTGTTCTGTTACGATGATTGTTACGTTAGGCTGTTCTGTTATCAGCATTGTCACTTTAGTCTGATCATTTACGACGATTATCACATTACTTTGTTCTGTTACGACTATTGTAACGTTGAGCTATTCTGTGACTATGATTGTTACTTTGTCTGTTGTGTTATGACAATTGACTCGTCAGTCTGTTCTGTTTTGATGATTGGCACGTTGGTCTGTCATGTCAATTGACACGTTATTCTGTTCTGTTATGATGATTGACACGCTGGTCTGTTATGTTATTGTCACGTTAGTCTGTTTTGTTATGACTATTGTCATGTTAGTTTGTTCTGTTACGACCATTGTCACATTGGTCTGATCAGTTACGACGATTATCGCATTAGTCACTTCTGTTACGACTATTTTCACGTTAGGCTGTTCTGTGCCGATAACTGTCATGTTAGTCTGTCTGTTATGACGATTGACACGTTAGTTTGCTATATTGACGCGCTAGTTACGTACAGTACTCAGGTACATCAGTTTTGTTCTGGTGTACCGGCAGCAAATTATTCGTTGAGAGCAGCAGGCCTGGGTACCCTAGTTTCGGTTTCAAGAATCTAACCGTTAAGTCCTATAATGGCATTCTCGTCAATTCTGTGCTCCAAACATTACGGCAACAAATCGGTGAAGACACTTTCCCTTAGCACAGCACAATGTCTCGTCTACAAAGCTAGGCCCTTGCAGGAATTTTTTGATGAATGGGTATGAAGGAACTCAACTGGACTGCACAGAACCTCTATCTCTCCCATGGAACACTTACGATTAACTGTCCGACATCAGTAGCCGACCTGACTACTGCCTTTGTTGCAAAATGGAAGGTGATTTCCCCCGCAATGTGTCAAAATTTAGTGGAAATCCTTTCCAACATACCGAAAGCTGTAATAGTAGAAAAAGATGGACCAACTCGATATTAATTCCTTTCCTTTTACTGGTAGTTCATGAATAGACAAGTGTTCTTATACTTTTCATTGGATAGTGTATCTTGAAAATGATGAATATTCAAATAAAAACCAGGTTCCCTTAGAAGTCTTCCTCAATTTTTCGACAAAAATGCCTTTGTCAGTAATATTTCACTATTGTAATTTAGAAACATTGCATACTATTGGAAGGACTGTTAGGAATATGGGAATTATTTTTGTGTAGAAAGTAGGATGAAAAGCAATGTATATGGCAAGATGGACTACTTTCTTCTTACTACCTTTATGTAGTAAGATGGACAACTTTGTTCTTGCTACCTTTATATAGTAAGCCGGACTACTTTGAAAGATGGACTACTTTTGTTCCCCTTATTAAAAATGATGAAGTGCTCAAGAATAACCCACTTGTCATTGATTTAAATGATTCAAAGTTGGCATTTTCTCGCAATAATTTTAAAAAATCTCTATAAAAACCAGTTGCTACAGTACAGATTCATCTGGCAATAAAATGGGACCGTGCTACTGCAGCGTGCAGTTTCTGTTTTGTTGCTATCTCTTATACAAATCGTATCTGAGGCAAGATCTTGCAATTGTTCATCGTAATGGGCATGGTGGTGCTAATAATAAATATGGCGCAAATGAAGCTCCGTGCCACTTGAGATTCACTGATTGAATAGAATCAGTGAATCTGGGCTTAGAAATCTAAGGTACTGTCCTTTACCA
Source organism: Macrothele yani (assembly GCA_039090855.1). Classification (NCBI taxonomy): domain Eukaryota; kingdom Metazoa; phylum Arthropoda; class Arachnida; order Araneae; family Macrothelidae; genus Macrothele; species Macrothele yani. The sequence continues at coordinate 101,762,095 of CM077011.1, forward strand.
CACAACATCAAGAACGTTTATTATTGATTTTGTGCACAACCCCGAATAGGAGAAAAAATACAGGCTATCCCACTTGCTTCCGTACCCGGCATTTCTTTAATATTATAAATAATATTATTGAAGATATTGCAACGAAATTTGAAATAGGCTAACCTCATTTCGTGCAAAATGTGATGACATCACAACATGTGCTGGAAGAGGCTACTACCCTTTGCGTCCAGACAGCATTGAACTCGGCGCTGGCCGCCAACCAGCCGCAGTGCTCCTTACTGGTAGACACATTCCTAAGTGTAGCGCCAGTGAGGAGCAGTCCGCCAGCCAGCCGAACGTGCCCGTATGCTGCTTCGTTATGCCATTTCGGCGACCGTGTCTACTCAATACGGTTGCTGATAGCGAGTGCTCGAAATCCTGGCAGTTCGCGTACGTGTGAAAATGTACTGGCATACTCTGCAGGATCGAGTGTTTATTGTTCGCACTTATTGGAAAACAGAGTCAATAAAGTCTTGTCAACAGCAATTCCTGGAGAGGTTTGCAGGCAGACATTCGTCGAACAAGTCCACCATTTGGGCATTGTCGTAGAAATTGGAAACCAAGGGGACTTTATTAGACGACCATGTAGGAGGTCGTCCACACATGTCCTAGGAAACGATACAGAATGTAAAGGGCCGACTACTTGAGTCTCCGAGGAAGTCACTTTGCCGACTGTCACAGCAAACAGGTTGGTACAAAAGCACTTGTCAACGTGCTGTGAAAAGAGCGAAGCTTCAAGCGTACCGTATCTCCGTGGTCCACAAACTGAAAGAGCCTGACAAGTGAAACGAGTGACATACTGTCGATGGTTTCAGATATTTCTTTAGGAAAATCCGGGCATTCTGGACTACACGTGGTTCTCGGACGAGGCGTGGTTTCACCTGTCCGGATACGTCAATTCTCAAAATTCCCGTATCTGGGCCAGTGAAAATCCCAACGAGTTACCTGAAGAACCCCTTAATTCACAGAAAATTGGTGTTTTGTTTGGGAAGACCCGGCCTCGCATAATTGGTCTCATCTTCTTCGATACAACCATCACAACAGCTACATATATGGAAATGTTCAACACCTTTGTAAACCAATTGGATGACGATAAACTTTCCATTGGATATTACCATCGTGATGGAGCGACATCAGACACATCACACACCAGTATGGTCGAAATTCAGCCTTTTTTCGGCGACAGCGTCATTTCGAAGGGTCTGTGTACACCGCGCTTGTCCTATCTGACAGCTCCTGATTACTTTTTATGGGGTTGTCTAAAAGGGAGTGTTTACCAAAAGAAAAAGGGAATAATACGTGCCTTGAAAGCAAACATCACCGAAGAAATTCAATCAGTGACGGTGGACGTACTGCCAAGGACTTTCCACAATATGGTGCGTCGAATTCAATGCTGTCTGGACGCAAATGGTGGCCACTTCCAGCACATGTTGTGATGTCATCACATTTCGCACGAAATGAGGTAAGTCCACTTCAAATTTCGTTGCAATACCTTCATTGGTGTTAATATTATTAAAGAAATGCCTGATTCGGTAGCGAGTGGAGTATGCCCTGTAGCATAACGTTAGACGAATTAGTAACTATATATCCATACACAAATTTTAAATAGTAATTCAGAACAGTACAAATAGCGAAGTACTACCTAAAACCAAAAGTACGATGAATCTGTAATGCTGCATACTGTAAGACTCACTTTTGCAATCGTTATGCTCCATGAGATTGTCCTTATCGAAGCGACACATTTCATAACATTACAATGACTAAGCTCTACTGAAATAGCTTCATTCCAGCGGCATATTCAAGGAAATGACAGTGCATTATCTTATATAGCGCTAGATGCTGTGCCTCCGATTCCACGATTCACTCACTAAAGCAGGATGTGGAAAACGTTTTTACCACGCGAAAACTATATCTTCTTCCATCATGATGAGGAGAACCTGGTTTGCAATTCATTTCAATCAGTTTCTGTTTTTGTTCGATTATATTAACCAAGCAAATATGCAATGTTTTTGAAAATAATGCTGTTCAAAAACGGCGCAGTTGGTCTAGTAATAATTAGTTGTTTTATTGTTATGCTTCGGAAACTTACATCTGTAAGTATCTAAAGCTGTAAGAACCCTATCAACTCCAATTTAGGAGCATATATTTCCAGAAATTTACAAAAGTAACCAAGCTATTCAGGAATTCGGATCCTCGAGGTCAACACCACTCAAAGACTAGTTGATTTAATGATCTTATATCTCTTTGAATCAGAGCCGAAGCGTGCTAGTGTCCAATTTTCGCCACTGGAAACAGTTTTAAAAGAAACAGAAATACACTGAGTAATATGAGTGCTTCCTGAATTATGACTACCTACCTAGTATTTCGTAGGTCCCTCCCTTTCACCCTCAGTACAGCAGCTATCCGACGTGGCATCGGTTCAACAAGATTCCGGAAGTAGTTGGGAGGCTTCGCCTACCAAGCTGTATGTAACGTGGCCTTTAGAGCAGGTATGGAGGTTATTGGTGTATCCAGATGCCTGATATGCCGTTTCATAGTGTCCGACAAGTGCTCTATGAGATTAATATCGGGGAAGTTCGGAGAATAATCGATATGCAGGAAGTCGGAACTGTGTATCTCAAACCATTCCTACATAGCATTGGATCTGTGGCTCGCTGCATTGTGATCTTGGAAGGCACCATCGCAGTTCGGGAAAAAAGTGCAACAGCGTTGGGTGTACATTCAGGATAGTGGGCACCAGCCCTACGCTGTTCGGCATGCATCACGAGGGCCCAACTTCCTGCCAGGTAAACTAGCCTCACACCATGCAACCACCTCTACCGGTTTGTACTGTGGGGACCATGCAGAATGGATTAAGTGCCTTGTGTTGTTTACGCCAAATACGTACACTACCATCCACGGAGGGGTGCAACAAAAATGCGGCTCGTCAGACTAGCAGACTTCCATTCGATGCCAACTAGCATGATCTTTGCATCAGGATAATCTTGCGCCATGAACCATGGATAGGAGATTATACCGTTGGGGTTGCCTGCTGTTATAGCCCATACGTGAGAACCTGCGGTGCATGGTGGTGGCAGACACTATTCTGGGTTGACCTCTGTTGTACTGGGTAGTTAACTGTTGAACAGTACTGCGTCTGTTTTGGACTATACGATTAGTCGTAGCCGGCGTTTACTTCTCACATCAATCTTTTGCAGTTCTGTGCAAATTTGCTTCCGAGTCGTTGTTTGATTATTTCCACTCCAGTCCTGATACGCTTTAACTACTGCGGTTCACAATCAACACACGAGTTTATTCGCTTGAGAAATCGAGGCAGCCGCCCTCCGAACTCCCACAGTCTGTCCTTTCTCAAAGTCCTCTAAATCCTTTCATTTACCCAACACGCTCCGAATTTTACTACCTGCTGCTCCATTCACACTTTATATATGCTACATTGGTCGACTAATCGAGCCCTCTAGGAAATCACGTGGTCAACGAGCCGCATTCGTTTTTGATTGGAATGGTCATAATTCAGTAATCACTAGGTGTAATTTATTCAAACAGGTAATTGTGAGGCTCTTCAAATGACGCATGACGTCGTTCACTATATGTTAGGTGTTAAAAATGTCGCACGCTAGTCTCCTTTGTGAAGGACTAGATAGTAAACCATTGAGAAAATGCAAGCACAAGCGTTACCACTTTCAGTAGTGGTAACGAAACACTCCGTATTGTGTCTACTGCGATTGCGCGAGAATTGCAAGAGGTAGCTAGAACTCTGACGTAGTTGTAATCCAAAGAGTATATGTTCGCTGTCACCCCTGTCGTATTTAGATACACGCAGTGGTGATTCATTTCTTTTTTTACTTTCATTTCATTTGTTTTCTCGCTTTTCAAGAGCTGTGTACTGCATGAAAACATATTTTTTGTTATGACTTAACGGCTGTTATTTATTTCTGTCTTCACCTCTTTAAGATGATTCGAATATTGACATTGTGAATAAAATGTTCTTGTTTCATTAGAAGAATGCCGTCTTTATCATTTCCTGTCAGAAATTATAATAAAAAAATAAGGAAATAACTGAGAAAGGCGGACCTACCCCATCGTACAAAACGTCATTTTCATGATTATTGATATTCTATTTATTACTGGCTGCGTGGCTGAGAAATAAGAAAATAAACGTTTTACTATTGACCGTGCCTTCTGCTTTTTCCAGAAACAAACGGTTGTACTAAAAATGGTGTCCACGATCCAATTTACGAGTCTTGGAGCGACGTCATGAAATATCTCCCGGACACGTAGATCATCGGATTCAATTTGGAAAATATCTCATAAAATTTTGTTTGAACTCACTATCTCTCTCCCAGTTTAAGTTTCCTATCCACTTTCATCATCAGGAGAACTATGGAGAATAGACAGGAATAGCAAAACTTGACTGCCGACAAAATGGGAATTGGGTCACCAAGCTCGATCCGAACAACAAAGAGAAAGAGAGATCCACAATTCAATTTGGAAAATATCTCATAATATTTTGTTTGAACTCACTGTCTCTCTTTCAGTTTAAGTTTCCTATCCACTTTAATCATCGTGAGAACTATGGAGAATAGACAGGAATAGCGTAACTTGACTGCCGACAGGATGGGAATTGGGTCACGGAGCTCGAACCGATCAACGAAGAGAGAGATCCACTTTCAATCTTGGATCGGGGAATGATCACTTCAGTTCGTGGGTAAAAAATTGGTGGTTGTGTTTTATAATTTTCTAGGAACAGATAAAGTTTATGAAAATAAAAAATATGGAGATTTGTTCTTATAAATATCTCCCATCCTTAAGGGATGTACCGTCGGCTCCTCCGATGAGTGGGAGTCGGGGTAACGTTAATGAGGGACCAAACAGCACCCCTCACCAGAACGCCGTGTGCCAATCCCTTCTGAGGCCGAATAATGCACGCTTCCCACATCTGTTTACCACGATGTCTCTGTTCAAGGATGTTTCCATCATGGTCATTAAGCTGAACTGCGGATCGTCGGAAAATATTATGCACATCCATTCATCACGCCAGTGTCCGCGTGCTTGATTTCACTGCAGCGGCTAAGGTCAATGGAAGTGGATGCAAAGGAAAGCCACCGACGAGGCCTCTCTGCAGCAAAAGGCGTCGGACAGAGCTTGCAAATGTGATGCAGAACTCCATTATTTTGCTAACCCTCGTGACGTGGCCGTTTGGTCCGCCAACGGCATAAGGTGGAAACGACGGTCTCCCAGTGCGTTCTTAGTCCAACACATCGTCCTCCCTGAAAGTCTTTCAGCTGTATGTATGGGTCTCGTCATACTCAGGTACTACCACTACTTTACTGAAACGATTTCCGTGAATCAACTATGGCAAATTGCCCTGTGCGTCTTGCTTTTATACCTCCTTCGGGACAACTACGAGGACGCGATTTGAGGGCGTCCACAAATATGCATGTACTCTGCTGTTGATACGTTTCGCACCTCTTCACGTGACCTACCCATCCAGACTGTTTCAATCTGATAGCAGACGATTTTCTTATTGCTGCATTTTCAACAAGCAGGAGTGTTCAGGGGTTGGACAACGGAAATGAAACACCTTCGCAAACAGCCCTTCAAGTGTCACGCCTCTGTATGCGCTTCCTGCTGGCCAGCCTGCATCTCTTATACAGTCGATCAACGAGAGAGGAGTGAGAAAGTGGCATTAGAAGAGCAGTAGCACAGCTGAACGTCAAAAAGGGCGATCTACACAACATAATGAAATCATATCTAAGTTTCAAAGAGGACAGAATGTTGACGAGCGTCTCGCCGGAGCATCTGTGTCCAAGACTGCAAGTCTTTGTGGTGTATCGCGAGCCACGGTATCCAGGGTCATGTCGACATACCGGCAAGAGGGGAGAACCAGATCCAGTAGGAGTAACTGTCGAGGTAAGAGGAAGCTCTCTGATAGGAGCGTTCTGGTGCTAACACGGATGGTAGCCAAAAAACACAAAACCACAGCTGCCCAACTCACCGTAGAGTTGAATACGCACCGCGACTCACGTGTTTCCATCAAAGCTGTTCGTCGGGAGCTTCACCGGGTTAACATTCATGGTCGTGTTGCTATTGCTGAATCCTGGATCACCAGTGCGAATTATAAACGTCAGTTGAATAGGGCCAGAAGCGCAAATCCTGGACGTTGGAAAACGTGAAATGTCTACTGTACTCCGATGAATCGTCCTCCACTGTCTTTCCCACAACCGGGAGAATTTACGTGTGGATACATCCCTCACAGGCTTACCACCCAGACTGTTTATTACCCACAGTAAAGCACGGAGGTTTGATCGGTGATGGTTTGGGCCGCAATAACGTGGCAGTCTGTTGGCTTCCTGATTGTTCTTGAGGGGCACATTACAGCTAAGGACTATCCGACAATTCCAGAGGACCAGGTGCACCCAATGGTTCAAACATTGTACACTGAAGGTGGTGACGTGTACCATAATGATAGCGGATCGATACACAGAGCCACATTGGTGGATGAGTGGTTTACTGATCGTAAAAGTAAGGTTGAACATCTGTCACGGCCTGCACAGTCACCCGACTTGAACATTATTGAGCGACTCTGGGGTGTTCTGTAAGAGCGAGTCAGTAAATCTTTTTCTCCACCAGCATCACGTCGCAAACTGGCCACTTTTCCCGAAGACGAATGGCTTCAAATCTCTCTGCCCACTGTACAGGACTTATATCGGTCCTTCCCACGACGAATTGCAGCTGTATTGGCCTCAAAAGGAAGCCCTACACCGTACTAATGAATTGCTGTGTGCTAAACCCATGTGTTTTAGTTTCGTTTTCTGTCCCCAGTAAAGGGGTTGAATACCAAAGTTTATTTTATTTAAAATGTTATCAAATGCGTTCATGTCTTCTTTTTTTATTACAATGAATTGCTAAAACTGTTTCTTTCTCACGCAGACATGTAATGCTAATGAGATGCTTGTGTTTCTTAAGGTTAGGAGATACTTTAAAACCAAATTTCCGGGTACGTTGCTGCAGAGTTGCAAAAGAAACATTTGCTTTATACTAAAGTGGTTTCAACATCCGAGTGGTTTAGCATACTGCAATGCATTTCCCAACTTTGCTCCCTATTAATCAAATATCCCTCGTTTGAGTAATATAACGACATTTTTTGCTGCTGCATTATTTTTATCAAACTATAGAAATATTCGGATACCCGGGAGAAAAAAGAAGATTTGGTTCTCTATTTTCCAACGATTAGGCATCTCGTGGCGCGCAGCAGAGCAAGTATTTCTGCCACTGCATTAAATGTTGCAACATGCAATGATGTCGTCTGGAAGGCTTCATTAGTGCTTTTTCACTCGGTAGGGTATCAACGAGGAACTGCGGTGACCGCGGTTGGAAGCCAGTCTAGTGTTTTGAAGCAATCGGCCATTGATAGCTTCCTCCAAGAACGCAACATAAAAGAAGGAACTTTTGCGAGTCCGTGCTTTCAGGAGATTCACGAGGAAAAGGGAAACAGAAATAAAAAAAAGAAACATGAGCGCAGAATGTCCTACATTCACGACGGAAGGAAAAGCGAAAACAGGAAAAGTTCCATCAAAGTTAAATACGAACCCCAATTAATCAAGAGCACTACATTATACGGCCTGAACTCATTTCAAAATACTACCTACAGATGTTATAAAATCAAGCATTTATATACACTATATTGGCAAAGTCACCGGACACCTAGAAGAGAAACACAATATAGCATTTATTGACATACATTAATACGGTGTCGGTCCACCCTTGGCCTTAATGCATGCACTGATCCTTCGAGATATGCTTTCGACAAGGTTTTGGAACACAGCGATAGGTATGCGCTGCCATCCAGCACATAATGATGCCGCTAACTCTTGGCTAGTAGTAGGCCTTGGATCCAAACTTCTTATGCGGCGCTCTAATTCATCCCATAGGTGCTCTATGGGATTAAGATCAGGGCTCTGGACTGGACAGTCCACACACGATACGACACGATACGAAATTATACAGTCCTTGTTTTATGGGATGTGAGTCGTGTCTGCTTGAGCTCTGTGTTTAGTCGCCTATTGAGTGTGTTTTGTGTGCTCTGTCGTTCTAATTTTGTGCGTGCCTTCAAGACGTAGGTTATATCTTTGATTTGAGACATCTCCCTAGTTGGTGAGTACTTTTTTAAATTAGATATCAACATTTTATTTTCTCGGCCAGTTGGTCGTTTTTTCCTAAGTTAGGGCTCGCCATCGGCGATGTCGACTGCTGATAAGAGAGGCGTTCCCGCTCTCGTCACAGCTTCTCCTACTACTTATATCCTTATCTCTGACGGAGCAAACCAATCAGCGTCCGTCCTTAATGATAAGGAATCGCGTCCTCCTCTTGATGCGCTTGATCTTCTTCTTCTACTCTTCGACTCTCTGACTCCACCTTCCAGGTGGTGATGCTACGTCGTTCGCTTCTGATGCTGCCGATGATGTAATGGATATCTCTGAGGGCGTTGCTTCTCTGCCCTCGGTAGCCTTGCCCAGCGTTGTGTCAGATCCTTCATCCAGCGCTGCACATCTGCCTTCCAGTGGAGATTGCCTTCTCGCTTTTATTCTAGCCTTACTTCAGATGCGTCCCTACCGACGCAAGCGACTCGCCTTCCTCTTGCGGATGCCCATGTCCAGATACATGGTGACTCACTGCAATTGGACGTTCCGCACTTCTCACCGGCTGCGCAGGAACTTCACTCCACCCGCGAGTTGGGAGTGTGCCTAGATGCTCTTCCGAATACACCGTTGAAGGTCTATTGTGATACACTATTTGCTTTTCTTCCAGCCGGAGCCATTACTCACCTCACCCGCCGGCCGTGGACGGTGATTGTTTATTTCACATCCAAAGATCATGCAGACACGTTTCTAAACTTTGGTCTTGACCTGGGAGATCACCACCTCGAAGCTGACCGATCGCCAGGCGCCCTGTTCTGGTCTCCTTGTATCCAATGCCCCCACCCCCGAAATCTTGGATGCGATGAAATGTACTGCACTTAGTAAGTGTGGTAAAATTGTTGGTCCTGTTATCACATATTCAGCTGCCCACAAGGATTCTGCAAATAAGAATGTTTGTAGTTTTCGCCGGAATGTTCGACTCATCTTTCCATCAGAGGAGCATCTCCGTAAGTTCCCACGGATCCTAACCGTCCGATGTGGGCAGCTCACCTACAGGATTGACATGCTAACATCACAACACTGTGCTAATTGCAAAGAACGTAGGCATCAGCGTGCTCGCTGCCCTAACAACGAGTATCCAGCTCCCACGGCTTCTAGAGCGCCTCCCTCCTCTAAGCAGCCTCTTGCTACATCTCGCTTTCTACCTGCACCATCTTCTAGTGTGCCAACTGCCCCTGGGCCGCGTTACAGAAAAATTATATCTAAAGCCTCTCGTCAACGAGCATCTTTTGATGCTGACCTCCCCTCCCACCTTCATCTTCCAGCGCTCGCCTCACCTATTACTCCTCATCACGTGGCACTTTCGGGAGACCTCGCCGCTGGTTTCCCACCAGTCTTCACTGTTGGTGTCTCCGAGTGTGACGGCGGCGCCGATCCCTCCTTTGACTCTGCGTCTGCTTTCCGAGCATTGTCGCTCCCTGAAAAACGCGTTTATGGCACTCGTACCCGAAGTGAGACATAGAAGAAGAAATATCCCCCTGCGGATGGGCGACCGTTTCGTGCTGCCCAATCTTCAGGAGATCTTTCTCCCTCTCCTCCGCCAACAGAAATTTAAAGGGAAACTGATGATGATGGGTCTCCGCCTTCGTTTGATGTCTTTTCAAGTGTACTCTCCAAATGTGGTGCTCATTCAGCAACTCTCAATCTTGGAGATTACTATCAGTTTTGCACCCACACCACGAACCTGGAGTCGACGTATGACTACCTCCGAGAGCGCGAAGACATTCTTCCCGCGCTGCTCCTGCAAGCCAGATGCATTGCTAAGTACCTTCGTGGGTTTGTACATGACCCCCGGCACCACTCATGGACCCTTGGCTGCTTAAAGCGATTACAACAACTCCTGAAAGTTGCTCCGCGACTCCTCCAAACAACGACTAGCTAGTCCATTCAAGGTCACGACCCTTAATTGCAAAGGGCTTGCTAGCCCGCTAGCGAATACACTTGTAATGAAAGACCTCTCGCCCCTCGGGGCCGATCTGTTGCTATTGCAAGAAACAAACTGCCATTCCTCCACCCTCTTTACTCGCTGGCGTCCTAGCGATTATGTGTTCCATCATGTATTTCGCTATTCATCTCATGGTGGGCTTGCTATCGGAATACATCAGCAGTGCCGATCCACCCTCACTCCAATCTCAGTGCAGAACGTATGCCGAGATTTACTCAAGCAAGTCTCTTTCACTGTTGGCGGAGCTCAATTTCACATCTTTAACGTGTATATTCCGTGCACCTCTAATCATTTATCCATCTTGTTCACCAAACTCCGTCAAGCTCTCTCGAAAATATCGCCTTCGGATCGTGTGCTCTTGGGTGGAGACTTCAATTGCACCCTTGACCCAGCACTGGATCGCTCTCCTTCGTCACGAGAGCGTCATACGGATCTCCTCGCTCTACTTCATGACTTTGTGGCTGATTTCTCCTTCACCGATGCTTATAGGCGACTACAGCCACAAGAGACCTCACACACGTGGTGGTCGTCTGGATCAGCTTCCATCGACTGCACGCCTAGATCGGGTCTACGTTTCCACACAGCTTCTTGCATCTATTACCGAGTTGCGACATCAACCTACTGCTTCCTCAGTCCACTGCACGGTCACTCTCACAGTGTTTGCTGCGGCGTCACTCCCTTGGACTGTAAGTCCGTGGACGTTTAATTCGAATCTCCTCACCGATCCTGACTTTTGTGCCTCTGTCCGTTCTTTCCTTGCTGCTCGTCGCGCAGGGTTGCATTCCGCACTCTGTACCTTGACATATTGGCCTCTTATCAAGCATCAGCTCCTCTTACATATCAAGCAACTTTCCTTCACAATGACGACTTCCAGTCAGATGCGCCGCGATCACGCCAGGCAGATGCTTGCTCTGATTGGGTTGTCAGATCCGCTGTTTCCAGCATATCAGGCGGAGCTCTAGGCTTTGCTGAAACCTTTAGCACAGCATGCATTTTTACGTCTGCGTATTAGACATCTCAATCAGGTGGAATGCACCAATGATTTTCTAACATCAATGGAATCTTCACGCAAGTCTTCTACCTTGCTTCGTCATCTTCGCCTCCCCTCTGGCGAAATCACATCCGATTCGGCAGCGATTTGCTCTCACGTTCGTCAGTTCTATGCCAACAAGTTCAATAAAAGTCCTCCCCTTCTCTCTCTGCTCACCCCCATCTTCTCAATAAACTGCCTCAAGTTCCGTCTCATCTTGCTCACACCCTGTCTCTCTCACCCACATCCACGGAGGTGTCCGACACCTTCTCTTCCCTTAACACCCACGCCGCTCCGGGTCCGGACGGCCTCTCTTTTCCTTTTTATCATGCGTCTTGCCTCTTCTGTTGCCTTTCTTCCTCTTCGCTTTTTCTGCTGCATTTAACTGGTCCCTCCTCCCGAGGAGTTTCACGGACGCACATGTGGCCCTATTTCCCAATAAGGGTGACCCTCTTGACTTGGGAAATTGGTGCTCCATTTCTCTTCTCAATCTAGATTATAAACTCTATCTAAGCTTCTTTCCCGTCGACTAAACTCTGTCGTTCCTCACATCCTTGCTGACTCTCAAACCTATACTTTTCCTGGCCGTTCTCTTTCCTCCAATATTCAACTTCTTCGCGATCTCATTCATCTTGCCAAGACTTATTCTGAACCTCTTGCTGTGCTTTCCTCAGACCTCCGTTCCGCTTTCGATAATATCTCACACGCTTATTTAACACAAACCCTGCTACACTTTATCTTTCCTCCACATTTTGTCTCTGTTCTTCTCTCACTCTACTGGGACGCCGTTTACCATGTCAAGCCGGCACCTTTTCTCACAGCATCTGTTCCCTTCAAGCGGGGAGTTCGTCAGAGCTGACTGCTTTCTAGTCAACTGTTTGCGATTGCGGTCGAGCCCTTTCTACGCTCTCTGCAAACATCTCTCCTGGCACAGCTTCCACTACCTGTTCCCAGCACACGGCATCACTCAGTCATTTACTCTGCCTATGCAGATGACATTTCAGTCTGCATTCGTAGCGACTCACAGTTCCAACTGCTTCGTCGTTTGTTCTCCGCATATGCTTCATGTTCTGGAGCTGAACTGAATACGTCTAAGAGCACTGGATTGTAGTGCAGGTCGTGGTCCAATTGCATGGATGCTCCATGGGGGGCCACATGGTCATCCACTACCCCACGCTTCCTGGGTGTGCACTTAGGCGCACCACAAGCTACACCCAGTGCAACTCGCACGGAACTCCATCCTCGCCTCCTCCGCACAGCTGCGTACTGGTGTCGTGCGCAGTTCTGTACGTCCTACTACCAGCGTGCAAATTTCACCAGGACACACCTTCTGTCCATCTGCAAGCATTCTTGGATTGCATCTACGACCCCGCTTTTCTGTCTCCAGGAGGTTACACGCTGCCTTACTCGAGTAATGTGGGCGTGCCATCACTGGTTTAACGTAAAGAAGCTCTGTGTTCCTCCCTCCTATGGCGGTGCTGGCCTACCTGATGTCCCGCTGTGCTACAAAGAAAGCCGAGTGATCAAATTTATTCACCTTTTCACGGATCCAGTGCCTTCCGCAGTTCAGTTACGTGACGTTCTTGCCTCCTGGCGTAACCCACATTTTTCCTTTCTTTCTTTGGTGCTTATGGATTGCTGTCCTACCCCCCCCCAAACTCCCACCTGCATATTCTGAAGCCCTTACTCACCTTCGCTCTCACCCCTTCATTCGCTCCCCTCCCTCTTCAACTCTAGAGCTTCTTTCTGAACCCCTCTTCTTCAACTCTCTTGTTCATCCCCCACCTCCCCTGCTTTTCATTTCCCTCCTGGCTCCGAGCAGGTGTAGTAACCGTACAAGACCTCAATAACACGGATCTATCCTGGCGCCCTTTCTCTGGCCTTCCCCCTGCTATTTTCTCGTCCCCCTCCGCCCGTTTGGTCTATGTTTCCCTGCTTACTGCACTTCTTTTGATTTTCCCTGATCTTGTCTCCCTCCTGTCTTGTCTCTGTCTTTTCTGCCCCTCTTCCACTGCCGTTTTTCCTCCGATTCTCCAAATCGGTTCTTCTTCTCTCCTCTCTCTCCTTTAAATCTCTTTATCGTTTTTAGTGCACCTTGCCTCCCCTTCAACGCTTTCTATTCTCGAGGTTACCCCTGCTTCTTTCCCTCTTGTCTGGGCCTCTGCCCGCTCACCCTTATCCGCCCCTCTTGAAATTAATACCCACTGGCTCTTTTTGCATAATCGCTTACCTGTTCCGTATTTTCTCTTTCGCATGTGCCTTCTCTCCTCCCCTCTCTGCTCCTTCTGCGCACAGGAGACAGACATTTCTCACGCCTACCTTTATTGTCCCATCCTGATGCTTCTCCTCCACCAGGTTTTCCGGATTGCCAGTCGCTCTTGTTCTACAGATCTCCCGTTCACTGCCTACAGACATCTTCTTCTGAGGACTCATCCACCTACGCCTCTTCCGTCGGTATGTGCCTATTTTTTCGTGCTGGTTAAACACGTTATTCACGTGTACCTTCAACAACTCCGCAGCGTTTTCTCGCCTGTCTCTTTGCACCAGGCCAGCGCAGCACTTTTGTGCCATTTCCGAGATCGCTTGCAATCTCGACTACGCCTGGAGTACCAGTGGGCTTTTTCCGGTCATCGAGAAGCCACCTTCTATGCTTCCTGGGCGCCGGTCGCTCCATGGTTTGCGGTTGATTCTGGACTACTACACCTATCAGTACCCTAGGACTCTCTACACCTCCTTTGCTAAGTTCCGTGGCACCCTGATGCCCTCCTCCACTCTACGATTTGTCTCCATGTATATCATGTGATCGTGCTACAGCCTGTGTTGTAATACCCCAGTTTTTTCCCGTTTTCAGTGTGCATATCATTGTGATATTGTCATTTGTATTGTTCTCCTTCGTGTCGTACTATGCTTTACCATTTTTACATTGCTATCAGTGTGCCCTCTGATTCCGTGACCTCCCGTCACTGTTATGTACTTGGGGTTTTATCCTGGTCACCGTAAGTGTTTTCTTTTCTATGCACCTAGTGTATTACACCGTGTTCTTGTAGTGTGTTTTCCTTTGAGATGTCATGTGGTGTACGTCTCTATCTCCCATATGTTATAGTATTTGCCGCACTCACACACCTTCTTAGTGTTTAGCCATTTTCATTGTACCTGTTTGTTTTTTGTATATTACTATGCTTCCACATTGTGTACATACTACTGTCATACCAGTGGACTTTCATGGGGTTTTTTTGTGCATCCTTTGTACCTCTTGCATTTCTTGTGCTATACCGTGCTTTCACATTGTGTTAATGCTTTGATCGTGCACGTTCAAATATATGGTAATTTATGTCATCTGTCAGAACCCATTTCTTGTCCTGTGCTTTCACTCTATGCATGTACTCTTAACAACCCAGAGGGCACTCGTGGTTTATCGTGTGCTTTTTACTGTACTTGTAACATTTCTTGCGCTGTATCGTGTCTTCACATTGTGTACTTTCTTTGGTCATCCCTGTGTACAATATGGTTTATCATGTCTTGTTAATCTACCAGTTACATCTTTTGCGTTGTACCGTGCTTTCATTTTGCGTTAATCCTCTTGTCATCCCAGTGTGCATTCCTAATTTTGCCCTGTGATCTTACTGTTCCTTCTGCATTTTTTTCGTGCAATCCGCGCTATCGATGAATTGTGACGACTAATGTCATCTCAGTGTATTTTCATGCTTACTCGTGTAAATTAATCACCTTCACCCCGCCTGTATTATGTTGCTTTGGAGCCTTCGTTAAATTACTTGCGCTATTGTGCACGCTGTGTTTTATCTCATGTATGTAATGCTTTACCTTCACGGCGGTGTTTGTGCTGTTATTTTTCTCATTTTGTACTATTGTTTCGCCTGTGTTATCCTGTACATCATGCCCAGCCAATGTCATGTGACACGATGTGTTTCTCTCTGGCACTTCTCCTGCAATTTTTTTGGAATAAGCTTTGCTTGCAGCATTTGTTATTCATCCCCATTGTCATTGCAGTGTATATACCATCATTTTTAACAGTTTGTATTATTTCCCAGTGAGGCGCCCAACGATGTACGTCTCCCTTTTATGTTTTTCTTATGATGAATGATAATAAAGCGATTTTGAAACCTTGCTTTATGGCTCGGTGAATTATCCTGCTGGTACCAACAAGGCTAGGTTCCATAGCATTGCCAGAGAGTTGGTAGGGAATAATTGTACAGAATATCGAGGCAGATGTGCTGGTTAACAGGTTTGTCCACAATAACCAATGGGCCGGGACCATACCACGAAAAAATCCTCCACACGAGTACACTGCGAGCTCCAAACCTGACCGTAGGAACAGTAAACCGTGGTAAATAGCGTTCCCCCGGCTGCTGCCATACCCACACATGGCCATCAGACTGTTGGATCGTGTATCTGGATTCATCAGTACATAGGACCCGTTTCCATTGATCTACGGTCTACGATAAATGTTCTTTACACCATGCTAAACGACGAGTAGCATTCCGAGTGGAGATGAAAGGCTTATGAGCAACCTGCACGACCACGGTAACCTATGGAATGAAGTTTTGTGCGAATGGTACGTGTACATACCGAGGTTCCAGCATCTTTACTCATCTGTGCACTGATGTCTTGTGCAGTACTCCGTCGATTAGCTGTAACGACTCTCCTGAAGCTTCGACGGCCTGTATCTCTGCGAAAACGAATTATGAAAATAACACGCACATTATGAATTCCTGTTGCAATTTTTAGCACGTCTTTTGTAAAAAAAGATCGTGCTTATGTTACCGGTTTGTCCGTTCGTCTGTACATACGATATCTCTGCAACTATAAGTCCGATTTGAAAAATTCTTTTTGCATTGGGAAGCTTGAAATATGCGAAAGATGATCCTTCCTTTCATTTTTGTTTTACAAAGTACAATTTTGCCGCTAGGGGGCGTAAATGCAGAAGATGTCGAATTCAAAAATACATTTTATTCCACATGTCTGCTTCTAAACATCCAATTGAAAAAATCCTTTTATCTTTCGATTCAATTTATGTCGAAGAGTATTTTAGATATAGTTACTTTTTCAAATTACGCATAGATTTTTCGCTAGAGAACGTAAAAGTAAATTACATTTTTTCCAATAACTCTTCTTCTAAGACTCCGATTTGAATTTTTTTTCTTAAGCGGATACATCTCCTGATGTAAAATCTTTTGCATTTAATTTCAAATATTTGGTAAAGAATACTTTAGCCACCAGGGGGCGTAAGTGTTAATTTTTGCTTCTGATGTATTTTCCATAAAACCCGAGCTTCTAAAATATCGATTGAAAAAATTCTTTCGTGGACTGATAACACTCACATCGATTAACAGTTTCCGAATATTTTCTTCTTAAAATATTCAAACGTTTCTCCACCAGGGGCGTAGATGTATATCTTATTTTTGTCAATAACTCTACTTTTAGGAGTCCGATTTGAAAAATTCCTTCTTTGTTGGATAGTGTTTCCAGTGTGACATGTTTTTCATATAATTTCAAAATTTTCAATTAATTCATAGATTTTCTGCTATGGGGCGTAATGGCAAATTGCTTTCTTCTTTATATCTCTGCTTCTAAATCTCCGATTTGAAACATTCTTTCTGCAGCTAATACAGCTCCTGATGGGAAATCCTTTGCACATAGTTTCTAATTTTTGAAAAATTTGTTTGGCCACCAGGTGGCGTAAGTCTCAATTTCCGCTTCTGATGTATTTGCAGCAAAATATGAGCTTCTAACATCTCGATTGAAAAAAGTGGTTTGTTCACCGATACTACTCATGTCGACAAACCTTTTAGGAATATTTTCTTTTTGAAATAATGCATGGCTTCTACGCCAGGGGGCGTAGACGTATATCTTATTTTTGTCAATATCTATACTTCTAGGAGTTCGATTTGAAAAATTCCTTCTTTGTTGGATAGTGTTTCCGATGAGAAATGTTTTCCTATAAATTCAAAATTTTCAAGTAAATCATAGACTTTCCGCTAGGGGGCACAAAGGTAAATTGCGTTTTCTGCGTTATTTCTGTTTCTAAAACTCCGATTTGAAACATTCTTCCTGTATCCCATACAAGACCTGATGGAAAATATTTTTCACATAATTTCTAATGTTTGGTAAAGAATGGTTTGGCCACGAGGGGCCATAAGTGTTAATTTCTGCTTCTGATGAATTTGTGGCAAAATCTGGGATCATGAAAACTCGATAAAATTTCTTTTTTCTTGGACCGAAAGTGCTCATACGGAAAAACCTTTTGAGAATACGTTGTTGCAAAAATAATGCATGGTTTTCCCACCAGGGGACGCAAAGTCACATCTTATTTTTGTCGATATCTCTGTTTCCAAGAATCCGATTTGAAAAATTATTACTATGTTAGAGAACGTTTCCGGTGCGAAATGTTTCTCATATAAATTCATGTTTTTCTTAACACACAAGTCTGCAACCAAAGGGCGTACGCTCACAATTCCGTTTACAGCAATATCTGAGGGATTAAAAACCCGATTGAAAAACTTCTTACTTCCGTCAGATACTATTGTTTTCCATACCGGTCCATTGACTTTGGATAGCTTTGATAAATTTAATTTGCGTCAGAACGGATGCAAAAGATGTACATATTACACCCGAAAATTTGGTGTCATCTTTATTGTTAATTTCTGGCTGCAAAAGAAAATATTCCACATTCACGCTGCTTTCTGACCGTTCGGCTAAGATGTACTCTGAATCCGGCCTCGGATGAGGCATGGATGTTGTGCTTTGTGTTGTGGTTCTGGATGCCACCTTTGCCTGGAACCAGTGGCCGAAATTAGGGAACTAGAAATTTCTGATAGCCCTAAAAGCTGATCATAATGGCCAGAAACATTTCCGGAAACAACAACAAATAAGAATGAAATAAGTGTGCCTTTCTTTTACACTAACAAAGATACCCGGCGTTGCGCAGGTTTAACATAAAACATATGAATTGGGCTCTTGGCCAGCGTTCTCCGTAATTTCCTAAAAATGAATAGAAGGTATTGCACGGAAGCATTCAGTTGAAATACGTCCCAGTGATCAAGGGAAAATGATTAAAAAAACGGAAGAAATCTGCATGTCTGCCAGCACAACTGGCTTAAACCAGCAATCCGTATTGTTGAGTGTATAGGAAATATAGGAAATTAGGTATACATATAGGAAATTTTAAATATTTGAAAGATTAATTTTTTTCTATCGCGTTGCGATCAGTATAAGAAACCGTTACTCCAAATCGCAAGTAAGTACAGGGTGTCCCACTCGCTACCGAACCCGGCATCTATATATTTATTCTACAAGTTTTTGAAGGTGAATACCATTTTAAGAGAACGGCTGAACGTATAGATATGGTTAAGATATCAAAATAAAGGTATTTTCGTGTAGATGTGCCAGGCGAAGAGAAAACTGAGATTAGGACAACGGTTTGTGCGTTGTGGGGAGGCAAAATTCCCATTTAAAGTATATTGGAGAAGCGTGCGCTTGACTCACGCACTGTGGAAGGCGGGAGCATGGGGAGATTGAGATAGTCCAAAGTCCGGTCTATTTTCTGAGAGAACCGTTTCGGAAAGCAACGCTAGCAGACATTTGTAGAAAGTTCTTCTCGACGGAACAGCGAACACTCTTGAAGACCTGATTGCGTTATGCCGTTTGACTGTGTGATGTATACATACAATTTAATATTCTTTCGAACCAGTTTATTCACGTAGGTAAGACGTTTCCCATTATGTAAAGATGTAAATAAATATTCCGTTGACCATTGTTAGTGAAAATATTACGCGCGACTGCTTATATCCCATTGAGTTGCTCATGGTGGTCGTAAAACCTCCATTTAAAAAAAGAAAAAAATAGAGACCTCGAACTTTGACTGTTTTCTTTACTGAAGTTATTGAATGAATTTGTCAATCAAATAAACTTAACACTTGTTGCTTCATATGAGTTTATTCTTTTCAAAAGGAAAAAAGTCAAAAAAAAAACTAACCGTGGATTCCGCCGGGTGAAGAGTATTCGCAACGCGAATCTCATTCCAACAACTTTTACAAACACAGTTCTGACTGAAGATGAAAGTAAAAGAGTGCGCTATCCGATTGAATTTTTGCACACGATCGAGATGAGTGGACTTATGCCTCATATTTTACGTCTGAAATAGAGTGCAGTCGCGATGCTCAACGCGAACCTGGCCGCTCCGGTTGCGCAGTGGTCTAAGCGCTGGCTTATGATGATTCGTTCATGAAGGGTCCAGTTCGAAGCCCGGCGAGGC
This sequence comes from Macrothele yani, assembly GCA_039090855.1. NCBI lineage: Eukaryota > Metazoa > Arthropoda > Arachnida > Araneae > Macrothelidae > Macrothele > Macrothele yani. The sequence continues at coordinate 101,781,570 of CM077011.1, forward strand.
ATGTATGTTGTGTTTGTCTTACGTCACTGGCTCTCTCTCAGTTCCCTGGAACTAGTGACCCTAAATTAGGGACGGGCGACTTCTTATAGCCCATTGAGTTGCTTAGGGTGGTCGTTAAACCTTCAGTCAAAAAAAAATCACGAACCTTTTTTTATACTGAAGTAGTTGAATGATATTGTCAATCAAATAAAGTTTTTCTTTGTTGTTTCATATGAGTTTCTTTTCAAAAATAATAATATTAATAATAACCGTCGATTCCAACGGCTTTCGTCTAGTTTCTTTAATAATATTAACACTAATGAAGATATTGGAACGAAATTTGAAGTGGACTTACCTCATTTCGTGCGAAATGTGATGACATCACAACATGTGCTGGAAGTGGCCACCATTTCCGTTCAGACAGCATTGAACCAGGCGCCTCATATTGTGAAAGCCCTTCACAGTACGTCCGCCATCACTGTCTGAATTTCTTCGGTGATGCTTGCTTCCAAAGCACCTATGGGTCGCGGTTTCTTTTCATAAATTCTTCTTTTTAGATATTCCCATAAAAAGTAACCAGGAGGCTTCAGATCGTGCGAGCGCGGTGGCCATAGGTCCTTCGAAATGATATGGTCGTCAAAAAAGGACTGAATTTCGGCCATACTGGTGTGTGATGTGTGTGATGTTCCATCATGCTGGTGATATCCAATAGAGAGTTATTCGTCGTCCAATCGATTTGCAAAGGTGTTGAAGATTTCCATATATGCAGCTGTTGTGATGGTTCTATCGAAGACGATGGGACCAATTATGCGGCGCCGGGTCATCCCACACCAAACACAAATGTTCTGTGAATGAAGGGGTTCTTCATGCATCGCGTTGGCATTTTCACTGTCCCAAATACGAATTTTGATAATTGACGTATCCGGGCAGGTGAAACATCGCCTCGTCCTAGAAACCACGTGTAGTCCAGAATGCCCGGATTTTCCTGAAGAAATGTCTGAAACCATCGACAGCATGTCAGTCGTTTCACGTGGTCAGGCTCTTTCAGTTCGTGGACCACGGAGACACCGTACGCTTTTTTCACAGCACGTTGACAAGTGTTTTTGGACAAACCTGTTTCCTATGACAGTCGGTGAAGTGACTTCCTGGGAGACGAAAGTAGTCCGCCCTTTACATTCTCAATCGTTTCCTTGGACATTTGTTGACGTTCTCCTGCATGGTCGTCTAATAAAGTCTCCTTGGTTTCCAATTTCTTAGACAATGCCCAAATGGTGGACTTGCTCTGCGGATGTCTGACTGCAAGCCTCTCCAGGATTCTGTTTCCCAATAAGTGCGAACATTAAATACTCGGTCCTCCAGAGTATAATGCTGCATTTTCACACGTACGTGAACAGCCACGAGCACGAGCATTCACTATCAACAACCGTATTGTGTAGACACGTTCAGCGAAATGGCAGCATAGAAGCGCGACCGGCCGGCTGGCGAACTGCTATTCAGTGGCGCCACACTTAGGAATGTGTCTGCCACTAAGAAACATTCTGGCTGGATGGCGGACAGTGCCGGGTTTAATGCAGTCTGGGCGCAAATGGTGGCCATTTCCAGCATATGCTGTGATGTCATCACGAAGTGAGGTAAGTCCACTTCAAATTTCGTTGCAATATCTTCATTGGTGTTAATGTTATTAAAGAAATGCCGGGTACGGTAGTGAGTGCGACCCCCTGTATTTCCTTGAAATGCCGTGTTCGTTAGCGAGTGGGACACCCTGTATTTCCTCGAAATGCCGGGTTCGGTAGCGAGTGGGACACCATGTATTTCCCCTCGAAATGCCGTGTTCGTTAGCGAGTGGGACACTCTGTATTTCCTTGAAATGCGTTCTTCGGTAGCGAGTGGGACACCCTGTATTTCCTTGAAATGCCGTGTTCGGTAGCGAGTGGGACACCTTGTATTTTCTTGAAATGCCGGGTTCGGTAGCGAGTGGGACACCCTGTATTTCCTTGAAATGCCGGGTTCGGTAGCTAGTGGGACATTCTGCATTTCCTTTAAATGCCGGGTTCGGTAGCGAGTAGGACACCCTGTATTTCCTTGAAATGCCGGGTTTCGTAGCGAGTGGGACGCCCTGTATTTACTTGAAATGCCGGGTTCGGTAGCGAGTGGGACACCCTGTATTTCCTTGAAAAGTCGTTTGATCAATGACGGTGAGTGCTGTCTTATTTGGAGCGAAGATGAAAATCTTTTTTTTTTTTACCAACGCGCAGAAACTAACATAGCAATATGAAAAGCATGAGTTTTACAGGCTGGGTCAAACAATTTTTAACGATTGTCTTGTTGATACTCATAACAAAACCGCGAACAACAGGAAACTTTAGGCGTCTAATGTGAAATCAGAAGTCAGTTGGAGTGACTGGAATGTGTGGAAAAAAGATGGTCTTCTACCACGTGATCAATCATGACAGTAGGGTCCATAATATTTATCACGAATTTCTTGTCAGACTGTCTTGTTCCATTGCAGAGTGTTGGTCGATCAAAATGTCGTCCGGATAAAATATATTCAAAGTGCGCTGAGAGAATTGCCGAAAGGAGGAATACCAATGTTAACTTTGGAGAAATTAAATGCGATAAAGTTTACAATTTTCTCATATTTCGATTTTTGTATTTCATTTGTGTTTCATTGAAATACATTTATTTTCGAAAAGAATTGCGAAACTGTGTTTTAAAAAGTGGAACTAATTACTAAGGGTACTAACATACGGAGAGTCGGAGGGTGTTAAATGAAAACAAACCCACGGAAAACTGCAGGGAAAGATATACGCAACACATCCGTAGTCTACGACAGTAAATACCTAAATCAAATTGCAAATTTCCCTCGTTGAATCAAATTAGAAGCAAGGATTGAACAAATATTGTTAAGATCTGCTTGCGGGTATAGTTTAGAACTGTCTATACAGAATAGTAACACACGGAGAGCCGCAGTCTGAAACGTAAACAAATCCGTCTTGAACAGCGGCGAAAGAACACACCTCAGAAATCTAACAGGGTAAACAACAAGATCAATTTCAAACTGTAAATCGCATGCGCTATTTCAAATTCGATTGCATGGTTGAAGGAATCGTGTCCAAATTTCTCATAGAAACTGTTTGGAGCTATTTGCTATCCCTAGTAACAGCATAAGGAGAGTCGTGATCTGAAACGCAAACAAACTTGCAGGCAACTGAAGCGGAAAGACACACCTAACACTTCGGAAGTGCATCCCAAGATTTTGCATAGGTTTGTAGTATTAGACTTCTTCAATAAAGCCACCCGTAGGTGTGTGAAAAATTGGCGCATACACCGATGAACCATTACATTACGACCACCCCAGCCAATTAAATGAGCGCGACTGGAGAACGAACGGTGGCGCAGGGGAAGTTCACAGAGCAGTAAACGCATATACAACCCAAGAACTGGCTCTCCGTTAGTAAAGTGTTCAGAGTCAGAATGGGAAAAGCTGCAGACCCATCGGAGTTTGATAAAGGAAGAATTGTGATGACACGGCGACTCGAAACTAAGTTCTCGGAAACGGCGCGGCTTGTGGGTTGTTCACGTGCCGCTGTAGTGAGTACTTATCAAAGTTGGTGCACAGTTGGCAAAACGGTTAACCGTCGTCCAGCCGTGCGTCGTCCGCAGCTCACTGATGCCAGAGGAGAGCGGAGACTCTCGAGCATTTTTCAAAGTGACCGCAGGGCTACACTGCGACAAATCACCCGCAGCTACAACAGTGGTAATCAGGGCAATGTGTCACTGCACACATTTCGTCGCAGCCTTCTGCGCATGGGCCTGCGTGGAACACCCAGTCGGGTCTCCATGTTCAATGCACGTCGTCAACAACAAAGCACGAAATGGGCCCAAGATCATCGAGATTGGACTGTGAATGATTGGAAGAAACTGACGAATCACGTTTCCTGCTGCATCACATAGACGCTCGTATACAGAGATTACCAACGGAGGCTATGGCAACTGGATGTACTTTTGTGAGCCAACAGGCCGGCAGCGATGTTATTCTGTAGGCGATGTTTTCTTGCGACGCTTTAGCCTCCATTTACCAAATAGTACAATCCCTGACAACTGTCAGGTATCTGAACATCGTTGTTGACCAAGTTCACACATTCATGGCAACTGTGTTTCGTGCTGTTTAGGGAGGCCATTACCAACAGGATAATGCCCACGCCACACTGCCAGAATCGTCTGGGAGTAGTTCGAGGAACATGACTTTCTGTTAATGCCCTGGCCTCCAAATTCACCTGAAATGAGCCCAATCAAACATTTGTGGTTACGCATTCGGAAAGCGGGTTCGCGGTAAATGACCACCACACCGAAATGTACTGGAACTGCAGGACATGCTGTTGACATCATGCTACCAGACACCCCAGGATATACACTGGTGTGTGAAAATGAAGGACGAAGAGGAGAAATTAGCATAACAGCGGAAGGAGCAGGCAAAACGGACCGAAAGACTACTCAGGTAAATGGACTAGGGTCCTGTACAGTAAGGCACGCGCATATATGCAGCATGACGTTGGGGGGGGGGGGAGTGTCGGAAAGGTATAAAGCACACGGGCAGTGTAGGCTCAGCAATTCGGTGGAAGCTATTTCACGGTGTACATCGGTTTGAACGACGTCGAGTTGCTACCACTTTGTGATATGGCCAACAGGCAATCCAGTAGACGACATCTGGATGACTTTTCCCGAGGTCGCGTTATTGGGAAGTTAGAAAAAATTCGAAGTGTGACTAGTGTGGCCGAGGACTTCGGGATCGTTCACAGCATCGTTTTACGAGCTTCGAGAGCACTTCAAACGACAGGAGCAGCTGTTCTAGAGTTTAGGGGTGGTCGTCCACGAGCAACCACGGCGGCGAACGACCGGTATATTGTCCTACAGGCGAAAAGAGTCAAACGGCAGACAGCGGGAGAAATCGCAAGACACATGCAACAGACAACTGGACGTCCGTTATCGTGTTTTCCCGTAGACAGGAGGTTGCACAAAGGTGGTCTATTTGCACGACGACCAGTTCAGTGTGTGCCATTAACGCCTGCTTATTGGAGACGGCGGTTTCTGTGGTGCCAGGAACACAAGAACTGGACATATCAGCAATGGGGTCGAGTTCTCTTTACGGATGAAAGCCGATTTAGTATGATGAGTGATTCTGAACGTATACACATCTGGAGAGAGCAGGGAACACGCAATCACATCTCCATTATCATCGAAATTGACTGTTTTGGAGGTGGCGGAGTTCGTTCGGGGCGGTATCATGTTTGGTAGCCGTACTGACCTCCACATCTTCCAAGGAGGTTCAGTCACTGGTGTCCGCTATTGTACCGAGGTTCTCTTGCCTCACGTGTGTCTGTTTAGATGTGCTGTGGGTCCTGAGTTCCTCTTCACGAACGACAACGGTACACCTCATCGTACAGTGGCTGTCGCATAGCTGTTGGAGAGTGTAGATAGTCAACGCATGGATTGGCCCACAAGGTCCCCGAACCTCAATAAAATCGAACACGTGTGGAACCTTCTCGGGAGATGCTTGGCAGCAGGTCACCAGCCGCCAGCAACGATTCCGCAGCTGCGATTGGCGCTAAAAAAGGAATGGGCCGTGATGCCTCAACAGCTCCTTGACAACCTCGTGCTCAGCATGGACAGACGTTGCAAATCCTGCAACGCAGTCAGGGGTGATTATATCTCCTACTAAAGGCTGGGTTTTCCTTGGCAGCCGCCTGTTACGTGGACGCTTCTGTCTTCTGTCCAGTTGTGCTCGAAGCTACCTTTTCAATAAAGTGCCTTTGTATCTTTTGGATTCCTTGTTTGAACGGTTTTGCTCACTTGTCCCATATCCTTACATCTTGGGGATCTTATGGTATGATTTGAGTCGATGTGGAGCACTTCTGCACGACGTTACATTTGAAAAACCGTCTCGTCCTTAATTTTTGCACGCCAGTGTATATCGCCACTTCCTCGAATCAATGCTTCGCAGAGTGGCCGCTGTTTTCCGGGGCTAAAGGGTTTTCTACACTTTATTAAGGAAGTGGTCATAATATAATGGCTTATTGGTGTATAAAGTGCGACGCAAACAAAAATATGGATTTAAGTTCTAGCCTCTAATGCTGTTGTCTTGACGTTCTCGTACTTTAGTCAATAGTACAGTGCAATGAGATATTGTTACGTTTATCGAAATTGCAATGAAATATTTTTCAGGCGAGAGTCTCGTGAACAGGGCTTGAAAAATGGGGTCGGCTGCTCGTCTGTGACGAATGAAAAGTTTTAGTTGATGAGTGAAATATTCAGTAGAGCAATTTAAATTCAGTTGGCGATTACTTATACGTTAATATGCCTATTACTTGATATGTAAAACTATCAGTTTTTTTAATGAAGCTTATTTTAATTCACAGAAGTAATGTGTGATTGTGCACCAGCATGGGACACCGGTTTCTTCGCGAAATAAATTGTACAGCGAATGACGTGAGTCAAAACATCCGGGCACGGTGCGCTTAGCAAGCAACACGAGGCAATAAGCCACCGAAAGCCCGGTAGAATGATTTTCCTAAACGCTATGTGAAAAGACAGGCACTGTAACAGTCACACGCGCCTTCCGAGCTGACGCTTAGCCATGTTGATGTCGTAGGTCAAAGGTTAAACACGGGAATACGTGTTTCCGCGGAGCTGTTAGAAAAGTTCTAAAATATTGAAGGTTTCTTGCGTCATCTACTTTAGTTGTGGAACTGAAATTGATTTTATTATATTGTTTAAATTAGGTTACCGAGAAAATATTAGTTGATAGATGTAAATAAATTTAACAGCAAATACGAATTTAAAACACGAAACCAAATGACAGCCCTACGGAGCTGTCGATTTTCAGCTGGGGAGGGAGATATTTGCCTGACTGAGGAGCCAACATGAAAATTTTCAAGCCCTGCTCATGAAGTACTATTGCCATCGATGGAATCAAATACTTTTGCATGGGTTAATGGAAAAGCATACGGTGAGATCAAATTTCAATGTTCCTGAACAATGATTCAAAGCTTTAAAACAAAATACATTTCTAAAATAACGAAATTGGAATATATTTATCTTCATTGCCATAGCAATCAGCGCACCACGAAAAAACTCTGCGACTAACGCGAAACTCGGCGAATAGCTACGGGGAAGGCAGACGTGCAAATGATTAAAGTTTTGTGCGATTATGCATGCCCGAGCGACCAAGACCGGCGCTGCAAGCTCAATACTTGGTGCTTATAAGGTGCCCCGCAGGGGACTCCGCAGATCCCTGAGTGATGGATAGACATGCCGAGGAGCCACCGTAGATGTGCGTGCGGGCAACTGACGGAGTTTTAACGAGACCATATCGTATGGATGAGAGAAGCAGAGTGGCGAGCGCGCCGAATTGGCCGCTGTTTGAGCCGGTCGGACAGTACGGTGCGATCGTGTTGGCAGCAGTGGACACGGGAAGGCACCCAGACACTGCCCACTGGCTCTGGAAGTCCAAGACACGCCACCAAGAGAGAGGACCGTGGGATCGTGAGAGCGGCACGCACAATGCAATGACGTCCTTGTACAATATCCAGACATGTGGCAGCTGTACAAGTGACTCGTGTGTCCGCCAGAATTATTCCCAGACGTCTGGCAGAGGCGAATATGCTCTCTCGATGGATCTTACGTTTTCTGCCATTAACACCTGACCATCGTCAGCGTCGATTGCAGTGATGTCAGCAGCGAGCAACGTGGAATGCCGCGGACTGGCGACGTATAATGTTAAGCGACGAATACCGCTTCTGTATGGGAACGGACGACCACCGTGTCAGAGTGTGGAGGACAGCAGGTGAGCGCTCACAATCCCAACGCCACTGTACAGCGTCACACGTCCCGAACTGCAGGTGTGATGGTCTGGGAAGCCATCGCGTATGACAGCTGTACTTCCCTGGAAGTGATCCGAGGGACGTTGATAGCCCAGTGCTACGTGCAGGAAATCCTGCATGTCCATGTGCTGTCTTTCCTGGCGGGGCGGCCCGGAACAATTTTCCAACAAGATAACGCACGTCTGCACATGGCTCGGGTTTCCCAGGAGTTTCTACGTCATGCTTCGACGCTTCCGTGACCTGGCAGATCGCCTGATATCTCGCCCATCGAGCACGTGTGAGCCCAGATGGGACGCCGGCTTTCTCTATGTCCCAGTGTTCGTGATTTAGAAGTTCAGTTGCAATACGTGTGGGCCCGTATGTCTCAAGATAACATACGGCGTATCTTTGACTCCATGCTGGACCGTATCTGGTGTCTCTTTGACTCCATGCCGGACCACACTCCATACCGGACCGTGTAGGAATACGGAATCGTGTCTTTGTTCTTAACTGTAATTCCAGTCATCTTAGTGATGCAGAAGTAACAGTCTGATGAGTGGTCTTTCGGTTCTCTCCAAACCATTGGTACTGCAAATGGCATTTGGCGCAAACCCTTCAACCAGCCAGTCAACAAATTTACACATGAATTACAACAAATGTGAGGCGCCCAAGATCTATTTTCATCACCCATTTCGCACTGGAAATCAAGTCCAACGATTTTCTAATAAACGTTGTCAAATGTCGCCTTTGAGACAAAAGTAAATTGTCCACAAATGCAGCAGAAACAGTTTTGATGGTTCACACAAGTACGCGGCATTAAAACTGTGCTTTGTTCCCCCTTCCTAGAATGAATTGCACAACAGGAAGTAATTGCGCCAGTATGTCTACTCTCAGAGGCACAGCTATTCTAACTGCGGACATATGTCTCCATTGGGAAACATAGGAAAACCCCTTTAAGTAACACAACATTCACCCCAATAGAAGAAATTGGAGACCAGTGGAGCAATTGTGACTTCATATTTCGTTTCAGCACCCGTAAATACATGCAAAACCGTTAAAGTTTTCTTTGTGATAAAACCATTGTTGTTCAATGCTATTTTTGTAGTGAGCAGCATCTCACCGTGAGTTATTCGACAGTTAAAAACCAGCAAAAAAATTAACAGCTTAGCGAATAATAAGGAAAACGAAGATGAACGATAAATAGGAACAGGTTGTATGTTTGCCCCTTTGTCCTTTCTTTAACTGTTGTGCAGAATCAAAATTATCCGGTCACCCCTTTTGATTAGTGAATTTTTCGTTATACGTCACAGCCATTACTCATACAGATATTGAAAGACACACGTGGCTTGGCAAACGTCATAGACTAGTATGAAGATTAGAATAGGCCGAAGGGCAGAGCTCCGTGGCTTTCAACGTGAAAACCATGGCGTCTTAGTAACAAGTTAGTTCTGTAAATTTCTGCCCTACTTCAGCCGTCCGGATCAACTGTAAGTGAAGTTAGTGTAAAGTGGTAACACCTAGAAGCAACAACAGAGTAATCACGACCAGGTAGGCCACGTAAAAGGACAGAACATGATTGCCGATTCCAGAAGCGGGTGGTGTAAAAAAATCGCGTGTCCTTAGAGGAGGACCTGAAGGGGGTGGTGTGAAAATATCGCATGTTCTCGGACTTGGTGATGAAACGGGCGATGTGAAAAAATCGCGTATCCTCGGAGGTGTCCCTGAAACGGGTGGTGTGAAAAAATCACGTATCCTAGGAGGTGTCCCTGAAGCGGGTGTGTGAAAATATGGCGTGTCTTCGGAGAGACCTGAAGTGGTTGGTGTGAAAAACTCGCGTGTCCTTGGCAGGAAGGGGATCCTGAAAACGGTGTGTAAAAAATCAAGTGTCCTGGGAGGGGTCCTGAAGCGGGTGGTGCAAAATTGTCGAATGTCCTCGAAAGGGGTCTTCAAATGTGTTGTGTGAAAGAATCGCTTGCCGTCAGAGGACGGCGTGAAGCGGGTGTTATAAAAAATCGCACATTCTCGGACGTGGTGTTGGAACGAGTGGTGTGAGAAAATCACGTGTCCTCGGAAGGCGCTGTCCTGAAGTGGGTGTGTGAAAAAATCGCGTGTCCTTGGAGAAAGACTTGAAGCGGGTGGTGTGAAAAAATCGCATGTTCTCGGACGTGGTGACGAAACGGGTGGTGTGAAAAAATCGCGTATCCTTGGAGGTGTCCTTGAAGCGGGTGAGTGAAAAGCTCGCGTGTCCTCGGAGGGACCTGAAGAGGTTGGTGTGAAAAACTGGTGTGTCCTTGGCAGGAAGGTGGTCCTGAAACGGGTGTGTAAACAATAAGGTGTCCTGGGACGGGTCCTGAAGTGGGTGGTGCGAAAATATCGCATGTCCGCGGAAGGGACCCTCATGTGTGTTATGTTAAAGAATCGCATGCCCTCAGAGGAGGATGTGCAGCGGGTGGTGTGAAAAAATCCATATTCTCAGACGTGGTGTTGAAACGGCTAATATGAGAAATTCACGTGTCCTCGGAGGGTGGTCCTGAAGTGGGTGTGTGAAAAAATAGAGTATCCTCGGAAGGGGTCCCAAGGAGGGTGTGTAAAAAACTCGCGTGTCCTGGGGGTTCCTGAAGATGTGAAAAAATCGTGTGTTCTCAGACGTGGTACTGAAACGGATGTTGTGAAATAATCGCGTGTGCTCAGAAAGGTTCCTGACGCGGGTGTGTGAAAATATCTCGTGCAACACTCACCACTGACCTCAAAAAGGTCTCTGGAAGAAACAGAAACAACAACATCATAACAGTTCATCGAGAGAAGAAGGGATTGCATCTCCGTGGCCGAGCAGCTGCACGCAAGCCTAATATCAGCAAGACCAACGCTAAGCTGCGACTAGAGGGGTGTAAAGCATGGCGGCAGTGGACACTGGAGCATTGGCAACGCGTTCTCTGGTGGGATGAATCATGCTCCACCATTTGACAGTACGACTGATGAGTCTCGAAGTGGAGGATTCCAGGTTTGTGCAACCTGTCTGACTGTGTTGTGCCAACTGTGAAGTTTGGTGGTGGAGCCATCATGCTCTGTGGCTGTTTCTCTTAGTTTCTGCTGGGACCACGAGTTCCCGGGCCTGGCGAACTTAACCATGCAACCTGTTAAGGCATTCTCAACAATTATATTATCTTCTCCCATCATTATAAAAACAGTTCGATGAAGACCCTTCCTTTAGAAATAGGACAATGACCCTTTCCACAAAGCAAAATCCTTGTAAGGATGGTTTGACGAGATTTCATTAAGTACGTGTGTTTTGTGAAAGATCTAACCGCCGCCATTCGATCTTCATCCGCAGACCTATCACCTATTGGAAATGTGTGGGATGCTATTGTACGCGCTATCCACACTCTACCACTACCGCACCATCTGCAGGAACTGCGTGAGAAGATTCAAGCTGCGTGGGATTACTTATCGCAAGACATCATTAGGAACCCGTACAACTCCATGCCGAGAATTCTGGCATGCTGTGCGAGCGAAACATGGCGGCCCGACGCCGTGAGAGCCACTACTTATTTATGTGTAGCTCAATAAATATTATCCATTTTAGTCTCAATACTTAATCATTTATTGTTCCTGGTAACCTTCACCCTCCTCCCGAACAGCTTTGCAATCCGACATGTCCTTCTGCGCGCAACTGTCCGCGCTACTTGCGGCGGTTACTCTGAATATTATCTGGTGGTCAAAATAATGTGACTCGACCGTGTATTTATATCATTTCGTGACCTTCACACGCGCCGACGTTTTCCTGTAGTTGCTTCGATTTATATAAAGATGCGCCTGTCATAATCCTTTGGTTCTTGGGTTTGTATCGCTAATAATTATATAAAAAATACATCCCAAACACAGCGCATGGTCCTGAAATAGTATAAGGGCAGTGGAGAATGACAGATTTTGTCTCGTAATTAAATCAGACAAGATGTTGTACTACTTTGTAATTATCTGTATTAATATTTTTTCAAAATATCGAAAAAAAGCTTCTAATATAAAATACATCATTTAACGAACTTTAGCAATGAATATGAAAGAAATTTATGAAACACACAGGGGTAAAACGAAAATGAGTGTATAGTTTCATGGGAATGAAAAAAAAACCACGCAATCTCCATCTTGTATATTTAATAATAGCATAATTTAATTAACTGCTCCTTCAGATTTCGGCACATCTCCATTCATCCATGGAGACTGAAGAGAACTGATCAATAAGTTAATTAATTTTTTCTTGATATTTTTTATTTATCATTCATTGGCTCTTAATATATTCTCAAACTAAATGATGGAAAATAAATGTGGTTATCATGCTAAAGCGAAAAAGGAATGATGGCACTGAATTTACAGGCGTAATGCGTACAAAAAGATAATGACTTAAAGAGTGTATGATAATGCATTTATTGAGCAATTCCTATGCACACTGCAACGATTCACATATCTTGCAACAGTAATGCGCCCAGCAACAATCCCGTTTAGATTATAAACACTCATATACCTATATTTTTTTAGCGTACCTGCTACTGAAATGATGGATAAACACGGCAGCTTGAGTGAGTTAAATCGTGGGCAAGGAAGTTGGAGTGTTAAATCTCCGCCAGTGCGCAACATCTGTCATATCCCCAAGCGAACGTAACACGTGTGTCTCCCAACAATAAAAAAAACCCCAGCAGCAACCGCGAAAATGCGGCCCTAAACGCATAGCTGATGTTCGAAGTGAACACCATCTGTCCCGTATAGAAATCAGAATGTAAGGTTAGAGTGGAGATGATAGTACCTTCACTCACCGAAGCAGCACACAGAAGTTTTTTCCACAAATGTAATTGAACCCAACTGCCAAGTAGAGGTGCTACAGGAACTTGGAAGCGGAGAAATGTTCTGGAAAATGTTTACCTGGGCCACCTTGTGCAGCTACTGGTACCACCAAAACCGCACAATACTGTTAAAAACTTTTCTGGAATTCGCAAACAATTCATTTTGTGAATTGAAGCATATTCCTGATACAACCTTTTCCGTGAAATGACGCAAAATGTTTTTCTGAATTTCACGAATTTTTCGTTAGCCAGAAAAAATCTGAATTTTGAGAGACCTTTCCGCAGTTCCTTTCATAATATCAACGGAAAAAATCTCTTCCCTCTTTTTCCGTATCCATATGACGAAAACTTTCCGGTTAACAAGAGCGATTCGCGGAAATATTTCGGGTCTGAGTGAATATTAAATTTCAAGCCTATCGCAAGAAACTTTCGTTATCGTGGCACCGGATATTCCTTTCCTTCGCTTACATTTCGTGCACCAACCACTGTACATTGCGCAACGTAATAAACCCGCAAATTATTCTACGAGTGTTCGTATGATATCTATTTTTCAGTCCGTGGACCCATTAAGACAAAGACTTTTATAGCTATCAAGAGTAAATTTCATTTTTGGAAGTTTTGTGAAATATATTATAAAGTAGTGCATTTCACCTTTTCTTAAAGACAATTGAAAGTCACTTTTTTTAATGATTTGTTGTACCTGTTGGTACAAAGACATAAACAGGAGACAGAAATTGCACAACAACAAGTACAAATCATACATGGTTGACAGCATGCCAAATGATCAATTTACACAGATATAGCCAGTGTTGATCATGTAACACATTGTGAACAAGTATACATCAAACGTAAATTTGATAGTATACTAAATGACCAATGTACACAGATAATCGGTGCTGGTGAAGTTGTAACGTACCAGGAGATGTGACGTACCTGCCAGAAGGACGCACACGACATAAAGGCAGATAGGAATCAGAATAAAATGTCCGCGTAGCTCAACTGGTAGAGTGACTTGTTCCGGAATAAGCGGACTCGGGTTCGTTCGAATCCCGGCGTAGACCAAAAATGACGGAGAAATTTACTTCCTTATAATGGCGCCCGAACTATCCGGATGACCCGACCGTTCACAATCTCGCAACTTGTGATGTTATTTCCACACCGCGAGATAGGAAAAATAAGAGCAGCACTTCGAAAAAAAAAAAAAAAAAATAAGGGGGAGATGATGTAACGTACCAGGAGATGTGACGTACCTGCCAGAAGGACGCACACGACATAAAGGCAGATAGGAATCAGAATAAAATGTCCGCGTAGCTCAACTGGTAGAGTGACTTATTCCGGAATGAGGGGCCCGGGTTCGAATCCTGGTGCGGATAAAAATGACGGAGAAATTTACTTCGCTATAAAGTAACATATTGAGAGCCAGTGCCCAAACACAAACATCCATGCCTCACCGAGATTCGAACCCGAACCCATCGCTTAGACCACTGCGCCACCAGGCGGCTAAAAGTCATTGCCACTTTAAAAGGATCTCAAGTTCCAAAGCGTCCTGCTGCTTCGAAAAGTCACGATGAAATAAATACGTAATTTGGTATTAATTCCCCCTAGGTCAGCTGCGAGAAATTATTGGGAGAGGAGGAGGGGAGTGTGTGTGTAAGGAAGGGTGCTATATTCTAATATTTGGGGTGGGGAGTAGACAGCTGAGCTGAGGGAGGGGAGGGGAGGGGAGGGAGGAGAGGAATTATAACCTATTCTAATGTTTATATATCTTGTAATGTATGTTTTCATGTGCTGTGTTCTCAATTCTCAATCTTTGCAAAAACATGTCTATCGCTGACCTTGCGCACAAGCGCTCAGACACTTTGTCATCAACTATATAATTTATCGGGTTTGTGATGCAGCTGCAGTGCTTCCGCCATCTGAAGAAGGAACTCTTGGAGGATCACGCGGGTTTTAGTGTCACTTTTATTTTTCATGTGGCTTTACAACTCAATAAAAATATTTTATCTCGTGCTGAGACGGCTTATGTTCTTTTTGGACTTGCGATGGCACGATGATAACTTGTTGTTGAAAATTCCGCTTTTATAAAAATAAAATAATTATTACGAATCTATTTAGAAAAATAATAAGCTACAACAGAAAATAAAATTCCTGATGTATCTGCATTAGTAGAAAAAATATTTCATCATCTTTAGGCTAGAGGTCTACCTTTTACGTGACTGTGGGGAACGTGTCTCTGTGGCTTAACTGCAGAACGCAAGGAGGATAGAATAAGAAGAGAGAGCAAATGAGTTACGTGGCCGCCATGTTTTGTTACCCTCAGTTGCTCATTTTTGCATTCTAAGTAGTGGAGTGAACGCTAGTGTGTAGGATGATTTTATAAGATTTTTTCGTTCTAATTTTCAATTTTATTTGTGTTGCTTTTGCTCGATAGGATATTCTCAGAAATGCCAGCGTGCGCAGCCGTAGACTGCACTAATAAGCCAGATGAAACAAACTGCGTAGAATCACGTTTATTAGGAAAGTGTCGTACATTTAAATTTCTAATTTCAAGTTGCATGCAAAACGTTAAAAACATTAAATCATTTTAAGGCCATATCATTTTTTTCATTTTTTTTTATTGGAGGTTTAAAGACCACCGTGATCAACTCAATGGGCTATAAGCAGTCGCCCGTCCCTAATTTAGATCCACTGGTTCCAGGGAAGGGAGAGAGCTAGTGCCGTAAGACAAACACAAAATCCATGCCCCGCCGGGATTCGAACTCGGACCCATCTTGGACGAATGGTCAAAAGCCATCGCTTAGACCACTGCGTCACTGGGGCCGGCTGTCAAGATGAGATGTTACATATATTTTTTTATTGAAGGTTTGTCGACCACCATGAGCAACTGAATGGGTTATAACGAGTCGTCCGTCCCTAATTTAGGGCCACTGGTTCTATTGAACGGAGAGAGCCAGTGATGGAAGACACCACAACACCCATACCTCACCGGGATTCGAACCCGGGCCCATCTCGGACGAATAATCAGAAGTAAGTGCTTAGAAAATTGCTACAGGATAGGGGTTTTGTTATATTTCTCTGCTGTGATTAATTTACGTTGCTATGAAGTGAGAATTGCATTTTTTAGTAAAACTAAAAACAAATGAATGAATTCGAAGTAAATTGTTGAACTGAAGCAATGCAAAGTTCGCCATCGCTCATCCATAATTTGAATGCGTTTTGCTGCGGGTGTCAGAATTATCAACCTGCATATATCATGTCAAATTTTGGAACTAAAAATATTGTACTTTCAAAATGCCTACTAAAAAAGGTGGTTGGGGGACAATTCTTATAGAGGGCTGAAAGAATCTTCCTCCAGTGCTTCTAAATGCAGTAATAGTCAAATATTATAGAACCAAATCAAAGAGTTGAAGCAAGATATGAGATCTGTTTTTCCATGACTTGTGTATGACAATTCTAAAACTTAACTATGTTAATGTGTATGAAAATTTAACAGCTTGTGTAATTTTTTACAACAGAATTTGTGATCTGCTTCAGGCATAACTTTAAATAGCATAGACTTTTCGTGTGGAAAGATAAAACGATTCTTGTTGTACGCAGTGGTAAAACGTGATTTAACGTTGCTCTGGAATATAAGAAAACAGTGGTAAGATTTGAAGTATATCCATAAATGTAAATATTTTTTATTTTCGCAAAAATGCTTTAAAAGTGCTAAACAGTCTAACGTAGCTTGGTACGTAATTCAATGGGAACGCTGTCAAAAGGGTAACGTAAGATGGCTGCCGCCCAGGAGAGTCAGCTTCAGAGCTTTACATAGGGCTTGCCTTTTATGCTTCCTGTCCTAATTCTATCTTCCTTGGTAGCACGTGCGGCTTCCCTTGATGACAAACTCGATTCGTTAACAAGGTAAGGGCCTCCTCAAATTTTGCCAATGATTTGCCGATGGGACCAGAGTATTCTTTTCAGCCTTTGGCTATTCCATCAGAATAATCTTTTCAGTATTCTTTTCAGCCTTTGGCAGTTCCATCAGAGTATTATTTTCAGTATTTGTTTCAGCCTTTGGCCGTTCCATCAGAGTATTATTTTCAGTATCCTTTTCACCTTTTGACAGTTCCATCAGAGTATTCTTTTCAGTATTTTTTTCAGATTTTGGCCGTTCCATCAGAGAATTATTTTCAGTATTTATTTCAGCTTTCGGCAGTTCCATCAGATTATTCTTTTCAGTATTTTTTTCAGCCTTTGGCCGTTCCATCAGAGTATTATTTTCAGTATTATTTTCAGCCTTTGGCAGTTTCATCAGAGTGTTCTTTTCAGCCTTTGGCAGTTCCATTAGAGAATTATTTTCAGTATTATTTTCAGTCCTTGGCCGGCTCATCAGAGTATTATTTTCAGCCTTTGGCAGTTCCACCAGAGTATTCTTTTCAGTATTCTTTGCAGCCTTTGGCTGTTCAATCAGAGTGTTGTTTTCAGTATTCTTTTCACCCTTTGGCAGTTCCCTCAGAGTATTCTTTTCAGTCTTTGGCCGTTTCATCAGAGTATTATTTTCAGTATTCTTTTCAGCCTTTGTCCGTTCCATTAGTGTGCTGAAGCAAGCAACGGACAGGCAATGACAAGCGTCTCCAATGCGCTATTTGACGCCTTCGGTTATAACCTCTTTTCGAGATGTAACATCATATCTAGTTGCAACTAAAGTTTAGGTGCTCCTCTTTTCTTGTTGCAAAAACTGTAGAACAGTTCGCGATATATTTCCTACCGTTGAACTTTTAGCGTCACATGAACTAAATAATTGGATCTCTTATACCACTGGTTCTCTCCCTTCCCTGGAACCAGTGACCCTAGATTAGGGACGGACGACTTGTTATAGCCCATTAAGTTGCTCACGGTGGTCGTTAAACCTTCAATCAAAAAAAACATTGAATCTGGGAACCTCCACCAAGCTAATGTGCTCTTCTTTCTCTTTCTTAATGTGTCATCTTTACACCCATCAAAATATAATGCGTGCAATGCATTTGTCCTTTCCCGCTCCTTTTTCATCAAATCAGTGCCCCTCTGCTTGTTTGTCTTATAATTAAATCGCTATTGACTGCCTTGGGCTTTTCCGATTCATTTAGGAGGCCGGACGACCACCGTGTCAGAGTGTGGAGTACCGCAGGTGAGAGCTACAGTCCCAACCTCACTGTACAGCGGCACACGTCCCGAACTGCAGGCGTCATGGTTTGGTGAGACATCGCGTATGACAGCCGGGTTTCCCTTTGAGTGATCCGAGGGACGTTGACAGCCCAGCGCTTCATACAGGAGATCCTGCGACCTCTGGTGCTGCCTGGCGTAGTCTGGCGGCACGCAGCCATTGTCCAACAATATGACGCCCGTGGCTTGGATTTCCCAGGACTCTCCGCGTATTACTTCGACTCTTCCGTGGCCTGCAATATCGCCTGATCTCTCACCCATCGAGCACGTGTGGGACTAGATGGGATGCCCGCTTTCTCCATGACCCAGTGTTCGTAATTTAAAGTGTAAGCTGAACGAAGTGTGTGCCAATCTGTCCCAGGATAACAAACGGTGTCTCTTTGACTTCTTGCCAGATTGCATCACCGCACGTATCCGAGCACGAGGCGGTCCGACGCGATACTAACGCTGACCGGAATGTGTACGGTACATCAGCGGGAAGTAGACCTGCCGCTGTGATATTGTAATCACTTCTAGCCTTATTATGTACCATCTCACTACTAAAATCTCATTTCAATCCGATTGCTCTTTTTTGGGGTGCGGATTTTTATGACAATGAGTGTATCTCATAAATGACGAAAGATACTGCTAAAATAACAAATGAACGGCTACAGGATTCCACTTTTCCATTTTGTGACCAGTTAAGTGGTGTCACATGACCCAGCACCTCAACGTGAAGCACCGAAATTCTTGACACTGAGGTTTTTAGGGAAGCTGCAATAAGGATTATCTGTCTCAAGCTTCTTTTCACTAGGGAAACACTAAATTCGAAAAATGTCCGGCAAAAGACCAGTACACGTGGACGGCGAGAAAGGAAAAGTAGGACAACTTACCTAGGCAAAATAATCCCCCTCGACATCGACACATGGTTGCCATCTGTCAGGCATGGCAATTATGTGACGAAAAAATTCTTGTGGCTGGGACACAAGAAGTCATTAACTGCACGTTGAACCTCGTTGTCTGTCGTGAACGTTTCATGTACAGGAAGTGATCCAGGGGATGACTTGTCTCCGATTGCGACGGAACAGTCGCAGACAAGTCCGGTGAATATGCATAATGAGGCAGTGTGTCAGCATCGTTTGTTGTGCGACATGAGGGCGGGGGTTGTTCTGGAGCAGACGAACACCATGTCTGCTGACCAAAGCCGGTTGTTTCTGCACAATTTCCAGTGCACCTGGTGTGATACAGCACAATAACGTTCTGCAGTGAGAGTTTGGCCTCTTGCCAAGAAACTCTGATGAATTATCCCGATTATAGACCACTAGACAAGGAGCATCATCTTATTGGTATGTAGAGGTGGTTTAGGATTCCGTCCAGCAGACTGTGCCCTGCTTAACCATTGTGCAGATCTTTTCCGATTTTCATGAAGGACTCACTTCTCGTTGGAGGTGACGCTTCGATGCAGTAGAAGTTTCTGTATATTCCTGGAAAGCAGCGACGTGCAGATTTCCAAACACCTAGTCTCGTTGATAGTTGTCAACTCCTGCGACAGCCACATGTCCAGATTTTTTACCTTACCCAGTGCAACCAGACGCCGGACAACTGCTGTCGTGTGGTGGACACCTACCCCTGCCGCTCTCTCAAGACACGTTTTTCAGGAGTCCGCTTCAACCACACGTAGCAGAACATCGTTAGGAACAGCAACAGGTCTGTAACCCCGTGCTTCATTTTTCAGGTCCGTATCTCCGCTTCGAAACTTCACCACCCATTGCCGAATGGTTCGTTCGTTGGCTGTATTTTCCCCAAATGCTTTGTTAACGTTTCGAGCGCCAATTCCTGCATAATGGCCCAGTTTAAATTCATACAGGAAGATGACTCTCGGATCTGGCGTCTGCATGTTTCCTCTGCAATCCACGTTACGTCTAAACAGACCACGCCTGAACCTTGTTCTTCACATACGTGCTAGCTATTCACAGTTTCTCTCTGACGTAATACCCGCAACACCTCTGGGTGGTTCCATTTCTCTGTGGTAGGGGGCCTGTCTCCACTGCTCGTTCGCGCCGGACATTTCATTCGTATCAACCCAATATATGCATTGAAGTGGTAAATTATTAAAAAAACCTAATAGCAAGCAAACACGTTTCATCCTCATTTAAGCATCTATGATTTTTATACGACTTTATAAACAGCGCACTGAAAAGATTCAGCCACGTGCGGACCATAAATTCCATCAGTATGGGAAAGACTTGTGGTTTAAACGACTTTGAAACATGCATGATTGAGGGCGTTAGGTCGGCAGGTGCAAGCGTCTCAGAAACAGCCAAAACTTATTGGCTGTGCAAGAACGTATGTACTGAAATTGTTCAGTGAGAGATGAACAAACAACGAAACAAGCAATCAGCGGCCATCTTGTGGACTGAAATGGCTTGTTGGTGTTCGAAGGAAACGATGGCTGGGGAGGACTGCAGGAAGTAATAGATGAGCTCCATTGTGTCAAGTAACCGAGCAATACAGTATAGGTATCGAGAGGAAAATCTCAGCATATTAAACTTACCGAATATTGGCGTGAATAGGTTATAACAGGTCCCTTTTGTGTCCCATTCGTCTCTTCTGAAAACCGACAGATTCGTCTGCAGTTGGTATGGATGTAACAAAACTGGACTGTACTGGAGAATTGGTCGCCTAGTCCAAAGATCCATATTTTCTGTTAATACTCACGAATGGACTGGTAATGACCAGGCGTCAAGAGCACGATCCCAGCTTCCTCACGTTAATTGCACAAGCTCGTATGAGTTCTATTTTCGCCACGGGAATTGCGTTCTTCAATACCTCTGAAACAACAGTTAGATCTAACGAGGTATCTTAACATTAGTTCGAACGAGACACACCAGTTCACGAGCATGCTGTTTTCTAATGGAAATGGTTACGTCCAGGGGGAAAATGAGCTATGGCACGAGGCTTCAGTTTTCACACAGTGGCTACAGGAGAACGACAAGGATTTTAGAGTGCTGAAAATCCCCACAGTCACCAGATCTGTTTCCAATTAAACACCTGCTGGTTCAGCGTGTGACAGCTATTCGTAAGAGAGATCGTCCTCTAACGACCATTTGGTAATGTCGGATGCCATCACATCCGTTCAGGTAAATCTACCCGTAGAACCACATCAGCACCTCGTTGAATCCACGCTACATCGAATCGAGCTGTTTTGTAAGCCTAGAATTGCCCAACACATTGTTCGGTAGGTGTTCCTAA
Source organism: Macrothele yani (assembly GCA_039090855.1). Taxonomy (NCBI): domain Eukaryota; kingdom Metazoa; phylum Arthropoda; class Arachnida; order Araneae; family Macrothelidae; genus Macrothele; species Macrothele yani. The sequence continues at coordinate 101,802,658 of CM077011.1, forward strand.
TGATTTGCTTCGGTGTATAAATCAGTGATCTTACCTACAGCATTATGTACCTGTTGCTTAAGGTGGACGTCTTTTGCTTCCTATGCTTCCAATGGGAAATATTTGTACCCTATATCCTCACCGAAGAAAGATTTTCCATGCGGTAAAATTGGCTCACTGATATAAAACATCCTAACTTAGATTATATTAGGTGTACAAATAAATATTAAATAATTTCTTGTGTGACGTATACAGCTAATTTACATATCCGACATTCGTTTGCGTTTTTGTCATGGGACCGTAACTGATTCAGAGCATAAAATGCGAAACAGACGGTTGCCCAAAAGTGAAACGCACTTGCACATCGGTAGGTAAAGGTGGCAAGCGATACTGCGTTTATTCGACACGGCATTCGTTACCAATTTCATCAAGGAAAAAGTGTTGCAAAAGCATGTGCATTGATCTGTTCTGTTCTGGGGGAGAATACTGTATCAAAAAGCACGTGTGAGTTTTGATTTACACGGTTTAAAGCAGGCGATTTGGAACTTAGCGATCAAGAACGTAGCGACGCCTGCAGAAGATTGCCCATGAGGACCTGCAAGCATTGCTGGATGAAGATTCATCTCAAACGCACAAAGAACTAGCTGAACAACTGAGGGTAACTCAATAAACCATTTTCAATCGTTTTCGCGCAATGGGGAAAAATTCAGATAGAATGAAAATGGGGGCCGCACGACCTGAACCAGAGGAACAAGGATGAGCGCGTCATGAAGTGTTTGAATCTGTAGAATAAACAGCACAGAAAGTATTTCCTGTGGAACTTCGTTACTGGTGATGAAAAGTGGATATGGTACGACAATCCGGAACACAAAAAACATTGGGTATACCCCCGTGACACAACGAATTCGACACCGAAACGCAATATTCACTCCAAGAAAGTTATGCTGTGCATCTGGTGAGATATGAAGGGTGCACTCTATTATGAACTATTGGAACAGGGTCAGACTGTAACTGATGATCGGTACAAGGAACAATTGCTGCGATTGAACCAGGAAATCTGTTGGAAATGTCCATTCACAGGCAAAGGATTGCGTCCCGTGAAATTACTGCATGACAACGCTAGGCCACATGTCACGAAATCGGTCAAGGAAATGTTATTGACGCTTGGCTGTGAACATTTGGAGCACCCGGCGTATAGTCCCGACATGGCCCCTTCAGACTGTCATTCATTCCGATCGATGCAACATGCGGTTCCGGGCATGTGACGAAGTGCAAAAATGGGTTGACCACTTCATCGCTTCATTGAATCCGTCAGCTGCCCAACCGATGGCGGGAGATAATAGATAATGACGACGCATACTTTTATTTGACGCATTGTTTTCTCTCAATTTGCATGTTGCGTTGTCTTAAAACGCTTTAAAACGTATTTGTACACCTAATAAGATCTGCGTTTTTTACAAATAACTTTCCTGAACTATATTGAAAATCAATAACTTTACTTCGATGTAGTGTGGAGGAAGAGTGGCGCCACCTGTAAGCATGTATCATAACTACATCGAAGTAAAGTTATTAATTTTTGACATAGTTCAGTAAAGTTGTTTGCAAAAAACACTGATTGTGCAATATAAGTCAGGATGTTTTTTATAAGTGGGCCAATTTTGGTGAATGGGGAATCTTTCTTCGTTGAGGAAATAGGATCAACAAAATTTTTCCATTGGAAGTATATTGAGAAAACCGCTAGACGCCCACCTTAATATTTTTATTACTAATTAAAACCACATCTTATGCTCTGTGCTCAAAGGTGCAATCATACAAACTCCAGAATATTTTGAAGTGCATTATTGATTTTAATAACGTATGAAAAGAATGTTAATTAAAGTTTAGAAATTAAGAGATAGTGAAATAGATGAGAATTTGGTTTTACCGTATGTGCTGCCAGCTTCTATATAGACCGTAGCGTAAACTACCATCTGAATGCCTTATCATCGTCTGTCTGGTATTTCAGGTTCTGTTGGAAGACGAAACTAAAATTTTCAGCTCCTACTAATTTATGCCGAAAATATAAAATAATAGTATTTACCACTTTTTATTGTATGATACAGTATTACCTCCTTTAACGGACACCTTCGAATGGATGTATTTAAGGAACAATTTTCCTAGTCCTAGTCCCTTGGTATAGTGATCCTAATGTATTTACCCCTGAATAAGGGACACTCTGTTTTAGGGACAGTTGTAGAAATCAAAAATTTCATTTAAAAAAATTGCTCCACTCGAAAATCAGAAATTTAAAACTCATATCCGTGAAACAGGTGTTCTGTTTTCTTTTTTTTTTTTTTTGGATTGAAAGTTTAACGACCACCGTGTGCACCTCAGTGGGCTATAAGCTGGCTCCCGTCCCTAATTTAAGGTAACTGGTTCCAGGGAAGGGAGAGAGCCAGTGCCGTAAGACCAACACAACATCCATGCCTCATCGGGATTCTAACCCGGACGTTTCACGGACGAGTGACCATAAGCCAGAGCTTTAACCACGGCGCCACTGGGGCGTCTAGGAGTTCTTTTCACCTAATACAACACCAGTATTGCAGCCTATAGACCAAGGTATCATCAGATATTTCAGGATTGCATATAGAAAGCTATTTCTATGGCAAATTCTTTCTCAAAATTATTTTTAGAAAATGCTAACAGCGTTCCAAGTCTGTCAATGTATTGAATTCAATAAATGGATAACTACAGCTGTTGAATATCTCTAATTTCTGTTAAACAGTCTTTCAAGAAGGCAGGCTTCACTATTTCAACTTCCAATGTTGAAGAGAACTGAGTGAGCACACTGAAGAAAATACAGAACTGTGTGAACTTGTCAAAGACAGTGGCGGCAATGTTCCAGTAGATGAATATATTGCGATCGATAAAAAGGAACAGTGATAGTAATGAAGGCATCAGAGCTTTTATTCCTGTAGTTGATAATGAAGGCATAACAGAAAAGTGCTTGGAGGATCCGGAAAGGGATCGAGAAGAAGAGGAGAAAAGCTGTCATATAAAAAACGTTACGGAAGTCTTAAAATATGCTGGACAGTTGCGTAAGTTGTTTTTAAATGTTGGTGACAGTGAAAGACTCAATTCAAAAAATAGAATTTATATTCATATAATGAAAAGCGACTGTAAATTGAAAGCTTCAGAACAAACCCTTGTGTCGAATTACTTCAAATAAATACAGGGTGTGGCAGAAAAATGGACGTTTTTGGTTTATTTGCGAAAGTTTACCTAATGATGCTGGCAAGACGTATGGATCGTCATTCGTTTCACCAAGCGACGCCATTTGCAGAGACATGAATCGGTTGAGTGGAGCTCAACGTGCTGTAGCTGTTAAGGCATTTTACAAAAACGGTGATTGTGCTGCCTCTGCTAGACGAGAATATCAGCGTTATTTTAATCTCGGGAGGCTTGATCCAATTCCATCAGGTTATTGGTGAAGACTTTTGAAGCTACTGGAAATGCACTGAAGCAAAACCCTACGAAGTATTCGAACACGAAAAAGAATACAGGAAGTGCAAAATGTTGTAACACAAAGTCGAAAACATTCTGTGAGACGAATTTTTTCAGAAATGGGGATCTCAATCGTAGTGTCCATAAAATATTGATGGACGAGTTAAAGTTAAAACACTACAAGACACATGTTGTTCAGCAGTTAAATGAAAAAGATTACGAACACTAAATGGCTCTGTGTGTTGAGCTTTTGGCTAAAATGCAAGGCAATGAAGCTTTCTTGCGTTTACTGTAGATGAGTGACAAGTCCCACTTTCACCTTAGTGGTTTTGTGAATAAACAAAACTTTCGCTACTGGTCAGAGGATAAACCTCGTCAACTGCATCAATGGCCGTTACACAGCCAGCTAGTTACAATGTGGTGTGCGGTCTCTTCAATGGGAAAAATCGGCCCTTACTTTTTCGAGGATGAGCAATGACAAGCAACAATTGCAAGATCTCACAGTTATGATGTAATGATAGACATATTCGTCGTACCGCAGCTCGTACGCTTTCCTTCAGATGAGCCATTTTGGTTTCAGCAAGATGGCGCTACTTCTCACTGTGCGATAATTTCCATGGAAGCTGTACATTGACTTTTCGGAAACCGCATCTTATCCCAGAATGGGGACATTCCGTCCCCCCCCCAAGGTCACCAGACTTGTCAGTTTATGAATACTTCCGGTAAGGGTACCTTAAAACTAATATACACTGAAGTGCCAGAAAAACTGGTACAGACGAGCTTATGCAAAATACAGAGCAACGTCACTTATGCGCGTACTCGGTTACGTCCGCCAGTGCGTATATAAAGCAATACACATCCTTGCCAGCTGTCAGAGCTGTTGTCGGCATGAGAATGACAAGTAATAACGATTTAAGCGATTTTCAACGCGGTGTCATAGTTGGCGCTCGTGAGATGGGCCATAGTATTTCGGAGGTAGAAACGAAGTTCGGATTTTCACGAACGACCACAGCAAGGGTGTACCATGTCTACAATAATTCCGGCAAAACCTCCAACCTGTGATACCAGTGTGGCAGTAAAAAGAATTGGGTGAACGTGAAAATCGTCTGCTGTCAAGAATCGTTTCACGCGATAGGCGTGCAAATCTCTCGCAGGTATCATCGGAATTCAATGCTGGAGCCTGAACATGCATCAGCGTGCAGACTGTGCAACTTACCTTGCACGATATGGGCTTTGGGAGCCAACGTCCAACTCGAATCCCCTTCATGGGTGCACGACACAGAGCTATGCGCCTTGCTTGGGCACGGCAACACCGCCACTGGACACTTGATGACTGGAAACAAGTAGCCTGGTCTGACGAGTCGCATTTCCAGCTGTGTCGGGCAGATCGAAGGATTCGTGTGTAGCGCAAAACCCATGAAACCATGGATCCCGCCTGTCAACAGGGAACTGTACCGGCTGGTGGAGGTCCGTAATGGTATGGTGTGCGTTTAGCTGTATGTCCTTGGTACATCTATAAACGTCTGTGACCGCCCAACGCTATGGTACATCTACAAACCTCTGTGACCGGCCAACGCTATGTGCGCATGCTCTCTTACGAGGTACACCCGTTCATGTCCTGCATTCATGCTGATGGGTTGGGCTTGTTCCAACAGAACAATGCACCTCCACACAAGTGTCGGGACGCCACATTTTGGTTAGAGGAGCATTCATCTGAGTTTGGGGTGTTGCTATTCCCACGCATGTCACCAGATCTGAACGTGATAGAACACATTTGGGATGCCATGCAACGCTCTATCGAACAGAGGAATACGAGACCTCCGAATACACCCGAATTGTGGAGCGCTCTGCAGGACGTATGGTCTGCATTGTCTGCAACATATTTACAGAAGCTAGTGGAGTCCATGCCCCGTCGTATTTCTGCTGTCCTGCGCTCCCGTGGGGGACCTACCAGGCATTAGACTGGTGTACCAGTTTTTCTGGCTTTTCATTGTATATGCAAGGCGTCCTCGCACCATCGCTGAAGTAAAACACAAGATCCGTACAAAAGTCACAAGCATTTCTACTGAGACGTTGGAACGTGCCATGGATGATTTCCGCCGCACAATGTCCGAGTGTAGAAGTCGAAATGGTCGTCACCTGCTGGACATAATATTCAAATCTTGAACGTGACTGTGCATATTTCAGAAATGGCAATGTGTCAGGGTGCAATGGATGTGTTTGTCATTTTTTTTCTCGTTAAATGATGTATCAGTTTTGTTGAATTTCAAAAACGCCTGTTTTTCTGCCACACCCTATACGTTGTGCAAATTCTTTCCACAGTTTCACACGCACAGGTACTCTACTTTTGCACATGTACTGTATTTCTGATTTATACCCATGTATTTTATATTTTATCGTATTTAAGATTTACTGTTATTTACATATAAAATTTACATTCCGTATTAAAATGAAATGTCTGTTACGTATTTATTTAATTCGTATTTTGTTAGGAAATTCCCAGTGAGAGACCCCTCTATTTAAGGAACAAAACATCCGGTCCAATGGGTGTCCCTTATTGAGAGGTACGTTGCATATATAAACGAAATAAAACCTCTGCCAATTAACACTTCTAAATAAGATGAGTCATTCTTTGTTTAATGAAATCTTTTGAAGTTGAGAGACGTGGAATATTCAGTCATTGGAAGCTGTAGAAGTTTCAGAGGTATTGCCTAAGCATTTCTATTGCAATTTATTCGGTGGGAAAATTTATTCGGCGCAATGGTCTAAGCGATGGCTTATGATCATTCTTCCAAAACTGGTCCGGGTTCGAGTCCCGGTGAGTCATTGATGTTGTGTTTGTCTTACGGCACTGGCTCCCTCTCTTCCCTGGAGCCAGTGACCTTAAATTAGAAGCGGGCGACTGCTTATAGCCCATTGAGTTGCTCACGGTGGTCGTTAAACCTGCAATCGAAAAAAAAAACCAAGTTTCTAGACAATTTGTGGCTTTTATTTTTACCTGAAATCTACATTACAGAAAAAATACTCTTATTCCTGGGTTCCCCTCGGTGTCATGGTACGAGAAGTAATGCGCATGTGTTTCTTCTTTCCTAAGTGCTCATCTCTCATTAATGTCTTTTTTGACATTAATATGACGTTTTTATGTTCGAAGATATCAAAACGCATGCGATTCTGTGGTTTTTATGTAATGTTTCGAGGAAAATATGCTCACCTCTGTTGAATTTCAGTAATTAAACCAAATGGAGATAAGGCCATCACATAAGAAGCTACGAATGCAGAATTTTCAGACATTGTAATGTTCAGTTCGCCTTACTCTCTTGTAAAACAAAATACTTTACCTTGTTTTGCATGCTGAAAACAAATTACGCTGCAAAAAGCTTCCAATATTTTCATCCTGTCATAAGGCGTAAGGGACTAGGATGTATGTTAATGCCCTTCTCGGGTCTTGTTGAAGTCATCTTCGGGATGTGTGATTGTGTCGCATTTGGTTCGTATGCTAATTTGTTTTGAGAAAATGTATGGGCTACAACGGAAGTTTTTATTTTTATTTTTTTTCTCTTCTTTCACGGCTGTTTTTCTCAGTGTTTTTAGCTCGTCTTCTGCAAAAAAAAAAGGGTACGGGTTTATACACTGCTGGACAATTGCTAAGGACGGATCATAAACGGCTATATAGCGCATAAAAAAGTAAGTGTGGTTGGATGCCAAGTGAAATAAAATAATGTCAGAATGCCAGGACATTACAAGAAAGACAATTTATTGTGCTCTGAAATCCAGAAGGCTTTGGAACGTGTTCAAGGGACAAACAGGCCATTTTGTGCAGAATACGTAAACGTGAAAAAAATGCAATTACCGTCCGCAGGCGTTCCGGCGTAAGATGTCGATACGGGATATGGCCACCATGGAGAACGATGCAAGATTCCACACGTCGTGTCATGCTTTGCACAACATTATCAAGCAGCTGTTGGGGTAATTTATCCCATTCCTCTATCAGTGCACGGATGAGGGTGTCCTTGTTTATTGGAAGGCATTGGCGACCAGCAAGACTCCTCCCCAAAGCATCCCACACATTTTCAATGGGATTCAGATCTGGAGAACGTGCTGGCCATACGAGGCGTTGAATATCCTCGCTCTCAAGACACTCCTGGACAGCGACTGTTCGATGACATGTTGCGTTGTCGTCCATGAAAATGAATTTTTCACCGACAGCACCACGGAACATGCGAACATGAGGTAGCAGAGCATCATTAATGTATCGTTGGCCAGTCATAGTCCCAGTTGGAAGCACATAGAGGGACGTACAGCCATTGATCATGATGCCAGCCCATACCATGACACTACATGTCGGACATCGGTCCATTTCCTGTATGTTTGCTGGACAATATGCAGTACCAGTATTACGCCAGATCAGTTGTCGTCGACAATCAGACGATAGACTGTATCTACTCTCATCTGAGAAGAGGACAGCAGACCAGTCGTTATCAGTCCAATTGCGATGTTGATGGCACCATTGCAAACGGGCGGTACGGTGACGTCTGCACAATGGGATGTACACAAGAGGAAGGCGGGCGTATAGTCCTTCTTCATGAAAACGTCTGGCGACAGTTTTTCGGGATATCCGCTTGCCAGTAGCAGCCATAAACTGATTTGCTACCTCACTAGCTGTGCTGCGCCGGTGTCTTTTTGTTGATAGCACTATGTACCGATCTTATGCAGGTGTCGTACTGCGAACACGACCTCCCCCGTGACGTTTGCTACACTCTCCATTTGTTTGAAATGATTTCCAGAGCCTTGAAACAACACTGTGGCTGACGTCGAACTCCCTGGCAACATCTATTATTTTTCGCCCTTCTTCAATCTTGCGAATAATACGGCCACTGGTAAAATCATTTAGGTGATGTCGGGAAGACATACTGAAAATTGCAAGTTCGTCGATTGATTCTTTCCCTTTCAACTTTGCGTTTGAACAACAACGGTCAATACGCGTCAAATCCTTTATATCTCTTATCAGCGCTATGACGTCACGAACAAGTTCGGCAATCCAAAATTTGCATACGCACAACACGTCTTACTGTACCCCGCACTTATGCTAATTTCCACATTTTCCTGCCTTCCATTTTATGGTTGCCATCGTTGCTATTGTCATCCGTCCTTAGCAATTGTCCGGCAGTGTACAATCAGTTTGTCCACAGTCTTTGTATGTCTGCAGCTATTAAGAGATATCCTTGCGTTCCGTTTTTTTATTTGTTTTTGCTTTTTTACCGAAGCATAACTTCGTTACTAGTGGTAGTGAATGCAGATCCTATCGCATTTAAATTGCATTTCATTTTGTATCATTGCTTCAAAATATCTGACTGAAAAAACTCTTTCGTCCCTTCGACGCCATTTGTAATAAAGACTACTTTCGAATACAGTTTCTTTTTAAAGTAATGCGTAATTTCCTCTAGGGGTTGTAAAGGTAAATTGTGATTTCCCCGATGCCTCTCGTTTTAAAATACCGATTTCCAAAATTCTTTTTGTATCGGAAAGAGACTCCACTCCGGTGGCATATGTTTTGCATATCATTTTTAATATTTGCTGAAGGACTGTTTCGCCTATCCCGAAAGTATGGGTATATCTTTATTTTTGAGGTATTTATGTTTATTTTTGAGGTACAAGGGTTTGCGTTTTTTTTTTAGGTATAATCTGCGCTCTGGAACCTTAATTGAAAATATTTTTTATGATCAGATGCCGTTACAGTGGAAATTCTTTTCATCATATTTCCTGCTTAGTAATATCCACAGTTTTATCACCAGGGGACGAAGATAAATATCTTATTTTTCTCGATATCTCTGCTTCTAACAGTCCAATTTGAAAAATTATTTCTTTGTCAAAAAGCGTTGTTGCAATAGTTTTTACATATAATTTCAATTTCTTTTTAACGCACAAATTTTCCACTTGATGGCATGTGTTCACGTTTATGTTTACAACATTTTACATCAATATTTGCGCTGGGAAAAACACGAGAAAAAAACCTTTTCAGTCACATCCCAACTACGATGACATATTGTATGCATTTGCTGCTCAAATGAATGCACAATTTAAAAAGTAGGGCGAAAATATTTAATGTCTCATTCCCGATAATTCTGCATCCAAAGTCCGATTAAAGACAATTTTCAAGCACCGGATTCCATTCACAGAGCATTTTCACAAACTTTCAGAACGATTTTCCCTCAATATAATGAATATTTAAAATAAAATTATTTCCTTCTTCAGTGTTCGATCTGATAGCCCTCTCTTTGGAATATGAACTTACAGCTAGATTTCCAAGACAACAGGGAATTCCTTAAAATTGGCAGTAGTACTTTATTACACTCATCTTCCACTGCTTTCCATAATTCAATCATTGTTTTAGGTCTGCGTTTAAAAAGCGCTCTTTTTTGCTATCCGGAGGTAGAGTAGTTCATTTGTGACACATCAGCGGACTTCGAAGGAACATGAGAAAATGGTGTGGACTTAATATTTTTCTCTTTTTTTTTCATTTTTTCAAAAAACAGAGTGGTAGACTTGAATGTATGACTGGTAGTCTTATCCTGATGGAATTCTACTCTTTGAAGGCTCTGTGGATAAAGGAATGGTATTTACTCTTTAAATATAGGAGGTAAAACCTTGTTTTGGTACTATATACAATTGATTTTAACATTGTTTTCAACTTTTCTTAAATTTAATTTCCCATTGTACGAGAACCCAGCAATAATCATGAATCCTTTACTGAAAATTTCTTTGGATTTTTGGAACCAAGATTGTAATACTTCTTCTGTTTTTCTGCAATAGTAAATCGACCATTTTCTGTAGCAGTCCTTTAGGCCCATACTTTATCAATTGCCACAATAAATTGACCATTTTCTGTTACAATCGTTTGTCACAATGAACAGTCAGAATAAAATAATGTGGTCCATTTTCTGTGGTCAATAATGTGGTCATTATTAATATGGTCAATGATGACCATATTATGGACCATATATAATAATACAATATAAGACTATATATCATAATGACCATAATATATAATAATGATCTGAATATATACCATGACCATAATATATAATAATGATCTTAATATATACCATGACCATAATATAAATAATGACCATCGTATATATAAAATAATATATGGCCATAATATATATAAAATAATATATGACCATAATATATATAATATAATATATGACCATAATATACATTAATAAAATAATATATGGATGTAAGGTCAAGGTCAGGTGATGAGAAACATCACAGCCTCTCCTTGACAAATGTCAACCAAGCCTTCTCGTGGTGCTTCCTGTTCCCACTAAAGGGGCTCTGACGACCGCCAATAGCGGTATAACTATACCATCGGGATTAGAGGAAATGCTATCCCACACTCACCAACCCGCTTGGCCAGCGTGGTAAGTTATGGCCAAACCCCTCCAAAATGACTTCACAGCTTAAATATTGGACTTCAGTCTCCGGCAGCTGGAATGTACCTGGCCAAGGCAGCGGCCAGTGCGACATGAAGGCAGAGGGTGCTAAGAATCACCGGAGGACTGGACTAGGCTGCCATCTGATGCTGACCTTGGCTACGTATAATGGACGCTCCCTATCTTCTGATTCAAGGCTTCTTGAGTTGGAAGAGGAACTACAAATGATCAAATGAGACAATCGTCGGGCTAAGTGAGGTAAAGAGAAAAGAAGAAGATCTCATTGAACTGAAAAGTGGACATCTCTTCTACTATCGTGGGACAGATGCTGGCAGAACTAGTGGTGTTGGATTTATAATAAACAAGAAACTGAAGGATAAAGTTGTAGAAGTTGAAAGTTCCTCTGACAGAGCTGCACGACTCGTTATCCAACTCTCGAAAAGATACCAGGCTCAGATTATTCAAACTTATGCACCCACCGCAAGTCATCCTCAAGAAAAAATTGAAGAATTTTATAAGGAAATTCGTCATCTAAATAATAAAGGCAAGCAGCACTTAAAGATAATTATGGGAGATTTCAATGCAAAAATAGGGCAGCGGCAACAGAATGGAACTTCAGTAGGTAAATTCGGCACGGCAATAGAAACCAGCGTGAAAATACTCTCGTAGAGTTTGCAGAGGCAGAACGGTTTTTATCATGAACACGTTTTTCAAGAAAAAGCCGCAAAGGAAATGGACATGGAGGCATCCCAATGGATGGTATAACGAAGTAAATTTCTTCGTCATTTTTGGTCCACGCCGGGGCTTGAACACGGGTCCCCTCATTCCGGAATAAGTCGCTCTACCAATTGAGCTACGCGGACGTTCCTTATCGCTGCTATCTGCTTTTATGTCGTGTGTGTCCTGCTAGGCAGGCACGTCAGATCTCCCCCCGAAAGAGGGCCGGAGGCATGGCCCACGAGACAGCCGTGACCATGAATCGTCGCAGGAAGCCATCCGCTGCAGAACATGCATTTGAGAACTCCCAGTTAATCTGGTGTGTGGAATGCAACGTCACACACATTTATTTTTCAAAGCGCTGGAGAAGGGACTCTCTTATTTTTCCTATCTCACGGTGTGGAAAGAACATCACACCATTGAGAGATGTTGAACGGCAGGGTCATCCGGAAAGTTCGGGCGCCATTATAACGAAGTAAATTTCTCCGTCATTTTTGGTTCACGCCTGAGCTTGAACTCGGGTACCCACATTCCGGAATAAGTCGCTCTACCAATTGAGCTACGCGGACGTTCCTTATCGCTGCTATCTGCATTTATGTCGTGTGCGTCCTGCTGGGCAGGCACGTCACAATGAACAAGTGAAATTGATTTTATTATGTGCAACAAGAAATTTGTCATAGAAGACTACAGTGTGCTGAACAAGTTCAACAGAGATAGTGACCATAGAATGGTAAGATGTAAGATGCACCTCAATGCTATACTCGAGCGTGGCAAGCTCATAAAACAAACAAAGTTTATTGGCAAGCATCACTTAAAAATAATTATGACCATAATATATTATATTATGGTCATATATTATATTATATATATGACGTGACCAACCTTATAAAGCATCATAATACCTTCAAATTGGACCTGAGGAACAGATTATCTGCTCTAGTAGGTCTAACATCAGAAGAAGTGGACATCTCTGTAATTAACAGAAAAGTAACCAAAACTCTTATGGAAACGGTAACAAGATTAGCTGGGTGTACAAACAAATTGCATGTGAACAAATTATCAGTAAAAAACAAAATGTTGATGCATAAAAGAAGAGAGATGATAACAACTGAATAAGATGTAACTTCCAAAGTGTTATATACACTGACGGAAAAAGAAAATCCCAACACCACGAAAAAATAGTTGTTGAGGAATAAAATGGCGGCAATACATTTGTACAGGTAACATATTTAATCGATTAAGGTTTCAAGATCATAGCTTAATGTAAGCGTGAGAAGAGCCATTTTAAATGTGAAATGCTGGTACATTAATAACCGGTGTAACCGCCAGAATGTTGAATGCAAGCACGCAAACGTTCATGCATTGTGTCGTAGAGGTGCTGGATGTCAGTTTGTGGGATGGAGTTCCATGCCTGTTGCACTTGTCGGTCAATACAGGGACAGTTAATGCTGGTTGAAGGTGAAGCTGGAGTTGTCGTCCAATGATGTCCCATACGTTGCCGATTGGAGAAAGATCTGGTGATCTAGCAGGCCACGGCAACATGTCGACACTCTGTAGAGCATGTTGGGTTACAGCAGAGGTATGCGGGCGAGCGTTATCCTGTTGGAAAACACCCCCTGGAATGCTGTTCATGAATGGCAGCACAACAGGTTGAATCACCAGACCGACGTACAACTGTGCCGTCAGGGTGCGTGGGATCACCACAAGAGTGCTCCTGCTGTCATAGGAAATTGCTCCCCAGACCATAACTCCAGGTGTAGGTCCAGTGTGTCTCGGCAGCAGACAGGTTGTTTGCAGGCGCTCACCTGGCCTCCTTCTAACCAACACACGGCCATCCCTGGCACCCAGGCAGAACCGGCTTTCATCAGAAAACACAACAGATCTCCACTCCGTCCTCCAATGAGCTCTAGCTTGACACCACTGACGTCTCAAACTGCAGTGGTTTGGAGTAAGTGAATGCACGCTACAGGGCGTCTGGCTCGGAGCTGTCCTTCAAGTAACCGATTTGTAACAGTTCGTTGTGTCACTGTGGTGAAAACTGCAGCTCGAATTGTTGCCGCAGACGCAGATCAATGCGCCACGACCATACGCCGTACACGGCGGTCTTCCCTCTCAGTAGTGCCACGTGGCCTGCAGGAACCCGGTCTTCTTGAGGCAGTACCTTCCCTTGACCACCGCTGCCAACAATCATGCAGAGTGGCTACATTCCTGCCAAGTCGTTCTGCAATATTGCGGAAAGAAAATCCACCTTCTCGTAGCCCTATTGCACGACCTCGTTTAAACTCCGTGAGCTATTGATAATGGCTTCTTTGTCTTCACAAAGGCATTCTTGACAAACATCAAGACACTACGTCGAATCTCAACGATAACTAACGCTCACGAACGTTACAGCACGTATTTACAGCAAACCTGCTTTGCATGTTCCGAGGGGCGCCACACGTACGCGCCGAGCGCGAAATTTGCATAGACGTCATCTTACAGATGTACTCTCACCGCCTACCAACTGTCGTTTATCTAACACAATCCCTTCTTGGTGTTGGGATGTTTTTTCCGTCAGTGTATATATATATAGAGCTAGGCAAGGCAGTACGAAAGAGTATCACTGAAGACGTAAGGAAATTCAACTGTGAACTAGTGATGAAAGCAATTGAAAACAAAAAAATCCTAAAGATAGCATTGGGACATGGGACATCTCAGTAAGGGAAGAAAACAGATTATGGCCCTGAGAAAAGAAGATGGTTCTGTAACAAGAAATAGTGGCGAAATTTTGACAAGAGTGAAAAATTTCTACACCAAATTATAGGAAAGGGATGGTACATGTACTCCAGACATCCTGAAAGGTACCAATACCAGAGATCTTCCAGTCCTCCCAGCAGAAGTTACCCATGTAATCAAGAACATGAAGCGGGAAAAACCTCCAGGAGAAGATGGAATTGCAGTAGACATCATACAAGAAGCAAGTGCAGAAATTGAAACGCCGCCCCGGTGGCTCAGTGGTGTAAGGCGCTGGCCTCTGATCATTCGTCCGTACGGGATCCAGGTTCGAATCCCGGTCACGCATGGATGTTGTGTTTGTCTTACGGTACTGGCTCTCTCCCTTCCCTGGAACCAGTGACCCTACATTAGGGACAGGCGACTGCTTATAGCCCATTGAGTTGCTCACGGTGGGCGTTAAACCTCCAATCAAAAAAAAAGAAAAAAAAAAGGAATTGGAAACAGTACTCGCCCTAGTTTTCACTCGATGCCTTAATGAAGGGAAGATTCCCGAGGATTGGAACAACGCTACAATGATCCTGCTACATAAAAAAGGTGACATTGAGGATCTCAGGAACTACAGACCTATTAGCCTCCTATCAGTGGTTTATAAAATCTTCACTAAAGTTCTTTCACACCGCTTGAAGGTAACACTGGACATGGCTCAACCGAGAGAACAAGCTGGATTCAGGAGTGGCTACAGCACAATAGATCATATCCACGTACTGAGAGAACTAATTGAAAGAGCGAGGGAAAATGAATTTCCGTTATGCATGGCTTTTATCGATTATGAAAGGCCTTTGATTCAGTGAAACCATCAGCAGTTACCATGGCTTTGAAATCCTGCGGTGTTGAAGATGCATACATTAATATTATTAATAACATCTATGAAAATGCAAGTGCAAAGATTCGGCTGTTTGTGAATACAGCACACATAAAATTGGAAAAGGAGTGAGACAAGGTGACACCATATCTCCCAAGCTCTTTAATGCTACATTTAAAAATGTCTTTCAATCACTGAACTGGGAAAACAAATGGATAAAGATTAATGGAGATTATCTAACTCACCTTCGTTTTGCTGATGACATAGTCATTTTTATAACTACCCCATCAGAGCTGCAGAGTATGTTCGAGGAATTTGCTGACAAGAGTAAAAATGTTGCATTAAAAATGAACTTTCAGAAGGCAAAAATGATGTACAAAGGTTTTACAAGAAATCAAGATTTCCTGATTGATGGAGAAAAGCTGGAAGGAACAGATGCTTACGCACAGATGCTTACGGACAGCAGATATCAAGTTAGGGTCCCATTGATGAAGAATTTAATCGGCGTATAAAACTTGCCTGGAGAGCTTTTAGAAGAAACAGCATAATTTTAAAGAACAATATGCCATTATGTCTTAAAAGAAAAGTTTTTGAGCAATGCATCCTTCCAGTGCTTACGTATGGTGCAGAGACGTGGACCTTAACTAAAAGAGACATACAAAGGCTGCAGACAACTCAAAGCAGCATGGAGAGGTGCATGCTTGGTGTAACCAGGAGAGATAAGAAGAGGAACTCGTGGATCAGAAAAATGACAGGAGTGGAAGACATCATGATAAGGGTAAAATCCCTGAAATGGCAATGGGCTGGTAATACTGCCAGAAGGACAGACCATCGATGGACTGTCAAAATTTTAGATTATATTCCAAGGGACAGGAAAAGACCCAGAAGAAGAGCACATGGAAGATGGATGGATGAAATTGGAAACTATGCTGGAGTAACATGGTGCAGACTGGCACAAGACAGGTCGTTGTGTAAAAGGCTTGGAGAGACGGCGTCCAGTAGTGGATTGATAATGGTTGACAATGATGTTAATGATGATATGAGCATAATATAATAATGACCATATTATATATGACATATTATGTGACCATAATTTATATGAAATAATATATGACCATATATAATAATGACACAATGACCATAATATACACTGACGGAAAAAAATCCCAACACCAAGAAGGGGTTGTGTTAGATAAACGACAGTTGGTAGGCGGTGAGAGTACATCTGTAAGATGACGTCTATGCATTTTTCGCGCTCGGCGCATACGTGTGGCGTTAGTAGCGCCCCTCGGAACATGCAAAGCAGGTTTGCTGTAAATACGCGCTGTAACGTTCGTGAGCGTTAGTTATCGTTGAGATTTGACGTAGTGTGTTGATGTTAGTCAAGAATGCCTTAAGATACTGATTTCATTGTCCCGTTCCGCCAATCTGTCTTGGCTCCACGGGGACTTATTGAGCACCTTGGATGTTATTTTGACATGTTGCGACAATTATCCTGCCTTGAGACACCGGTTCGGACCCTGGCCACCCCAATGGCCCAGAGACCAGCCCGTGGTGACGTGCTGGCAGGTGACCTAGTATACCTTGTCTGGGTTCCCGCTCTGTCTGGCGGGACAGGTCGTTCGTTACTTTATCGTTGACTGGAAGATTCCTTGCCCTCGAACTTTTTTTGGGGAATAATTTCCCTTTATTTTCTTTTTCAAAACATCTACACACATGTATACACTGTCCTCATGCTTAGGACTCACAACATCAAGAGATAGCAAAAAATTTATTTACAGAATATTTACATTGGTGGTCTCTTCGTCTGCTTGCCTACAGACTTTCGCCCTCATTGATCTTCCGAATCGCTTTCGGTGTGCACGTTCACCTCCTGCGTTTCGGTCCCCATTTGATTGGGGAAGATCGTATGTTGCTGGAGGGTCAGCCTCTCAACCAAGGCTATTATCCCCCTCCTGTTAACGGAGGATTGGATGAGCAGATCCAATCTTCGCGTTCTTTGCACACCTGGGATCAGTGTGTTTCTCCATTCGGCGAAGCCACTGCATTCGAGCACGCAGTGTTCTATGCTTGCCGCTCTATTTCCACAGGGACAAGTGCAGTTCCTGATGGCAAATCTGCCCAGGTATTCAGGGCTGATGCCATGGCCACTGAGTACCTGATTCAGGAGCTTGTTTGTTTGTGCACGTTTGGTCGAGACCTTTGGAAACACTCTGTGTGTCTTCCGGCCTGTCTCTCCCGTGTCCCATCTGACCTGCCATTCGGTCATGGTCTGTCGTGCTAATGCTGCGCGAATACTCCTTCGCGGCGTTCTGCATTGCACGTCAACCGTCTCTTTCAGCGTGGCTGCCCTCGCCAGCTGATCCGCCCTTTCGTTTCCCTGGGTTCCGACATGGCTTCGTACCCAGTGGAAACTGACTGCCCCATCTCCCTCTGCCCTCAAGAGGGTTTTGATCCTCTGGACGATGGGGTTTCTTCCCCTGAATCTACTCAGAGCCTGCAGTGCTGCCTCACTGTCCGAGTAGAGTTTTATCGTTTCGTCACTACGCGTGGGGAGTGCCCAGGTGAGTGCCTTCTTGATCGCCAGAAGTTCTGCCTGGAAGACAGAAGCGTTCTGCGATAATTTCAGCTCACGGAGTTTGAACGAGGTCGTGTAATAGGGCTACGAGAAGGTGGATTTTCGTTCCGCAATATTGCAGAACGACTTGACAGGAATGTAGCAACTCTGCATGATTGTTGGCAGCGGTGGTCAAGGGAAGGTACTGCCTCAAGAAAACCAGATTCCGGCCGGCCACGTGGCACTACCGAGAGGGAAGACCGCCGTGTACGGATCATGGCCGTGGCGCATCGTACCGTGTCTGCGGCAGCAATTCGAGCTGCAGTTGCCACCACAGTGACACAACAAACTGTTACAAATCGGTTACTTGAAGGACAGCTCCGAGCCAGACGCCCTGTAGCGTGCATTCCACTTACTCCAAAGCACTGCGGTTTGCGACGGCAGTGGTGTCAAGCTAGAGCTCATTGGAGGATGGAGTGGAGATCTGTTGTGTTTTCTGATGAAGCCGGTTCTGCCAGGGTGCCTGTGATGGCCATGTGTTGGTTACATGGAGGCCAAGTGAGCGCCTGCAACCAACCTGTCTGCGGCGGAGACACACTGGACCTACACCTGGAGTTATGGTCTGGGGAGCAATTTCCTATGACAGCAGGAGCACTCTCGTGGTTATCCCACGCACCCTGACGGCACAGTTGTACGTTGATCTGGTGATTCAACCTGTTGTGCTGCCATTCATGAACAGCATTCCAGGGGGAGGGGGTCAACAGGATAACACTCGCCCGCATACCGCTGTTGTAACCCAACATGCTCTACAGAGTGTCGACATGTTGCCGTGGCCTGCTAGATCACCAGATCTTTCACCAATCGAGCACGTGTGTGACATCATTGGACGACAACTCCAGCGTCACCTCCAACCAGCATTAACCGTCCCTGTATTGACCAACAAGTGCAACAGGCATGGAACTCCATCCCAGAAACTGACATCCAGCACCTGTACGACACAATGCATGCACACTTGCGTGCTTCCATTAAACATTCTGGCGGTTACACCGGTTATTAATGTACCAACATTTCACATATAAAATGGCTCTTTTCACGCTTGCATTAAGCTGTGATCTTGAAACTTTAATCGATTAAATATGTTACCTATACAAATGTATTGCCGCCATTTCATTCCTCAACAACTATTTTTTCGTGGTGTTGGGATTTTTTTTCCGTCAGTGTTTATAATGACCATAGTATAATAATGATCAAAATAGAATAATGACCATAATATATAATAATGATATAATGACTATAATATTTATAAAATAGTATATGACCATCTATTAATAATAATGACCATATAAAATAATATATATGGTCATTATTGACCATATATTAACAATATGGTCAATAATGTTATCATTATTATAATAAAATAATGTGGTCCATTTTTCCTGGTCAATAATGGTCATGTGGTCATTAGTGTGGCCCATTTTCTGTTTCAGTCATTTGTCACAGTAATAGTCACAATAGTCACAATAAATGGACCATTTTCTGATACAGTCGTTTAGATCCATACTTTATCAATTGTCACAATAAATTTTTATCTGTCTCCGGTTAGGGGATTTTTATTAAGAAGTCTACACCGTGTACTGCTCCCGACTTCGTCCCTAGGGAAGACGTGCGGTGAACATTATACATGCACATTTTTTCGAATTGAAATCTTTGTTTATTACCTTGTTTACATTTGATACAGATATTTTTAAAGACTTGACGATTACTCTTTGGGTCGGTGGATTTTCTTTTAGAACCAGAGACCTTACGTTTGAAATAGTGGTAACAGTACGCACCTTCTTTGGATATTCACTGGTGTTCTTTTTTCTGTTAAAAGAAATATTTGGCTATTGTTTCCTCTATTATTAATAATATTGCTTATTTTACATTTAGAAATGGGAATTCCATTATTTTCACAGCGTTTTTTTAATATAGAATACGAATATTTCTCTTTATAAAGAGCAAAAGCACAACATTCTATTCACAGCTTGATTACTTGCGCCATTTTTTTTTGGCAGAAAATGTTTAATTGCAGTAGATGTTTCGTTCGTGTTCGTCTAACACGCTGTTGCCAGTTTCAATTCTTTGAATGTATTTTATTTTCTGTAATTTCTTAACAAAAACGTTCTAAAAATATGTGAACATCTTTTGTCTCATGGGTTTCTGCAGTACAAATTAACCCAGCTCACATTGGGTATTTTAAATTGTGCGCAATGTTTTCCTAGGAAGATTCACTGAAAGG
Source organism: Macrothele yani (assembly GCA_039090855.1). Taxonomy (NCBI): domain Eukaryota; kingdom Metazoa; phylum Arthropoda; class Arachnida; order Araneae; family Macrothelidae; genus Macrothele; species Macrothele yani. The sequence continues at coordinate 101,822,685 of CM077011.1, forward strand.
AAAAGTAAGTGTATTTTTCCTTTCAGTGATTCTTCTGAATTTCTAAAGATCGATTTTGAAACATTTTATTTTTTCGTGTGGGAAATGATTCAAAAGACGTGCTCATTATGATCAAAAATTGGATGTCATCTTTCTTATTTATTTATCGGATGTTGCAGACATAAGATTCTGTTGAGTAGGAAAGCAAATTAATTTTAAAATACGATTATGCATACCACAATAAAGAAACTGGAAACACAGTCACACTGATTTGGTTTTCTTGTCTAATTAATTGAATTTTGAAACTTAACCTTAAGGTCTATATAAACAGGTATATATTTATTACGAAAATGCTTATTTTACAAATATGGTATGTTTTGAAATCCTGATGAGTAAAACATTACAAACATGACGGGGTCAAGACTGAAATTCTGCTATTTTATGCAACGTCCAGTTTACTATGTTTTTATTAATATTAACTTTTTCTGACAGAGTTAATAAATACTGAAAATCTTAAAAATGCGTGGAGACAATGTGAATAGACGAAATCATCGCTCTTTCCACGTTTTCTTTAATGAACACACATCAACCAAAAAATTGTTATCCTGACAGCGCCGGCACTGTACCCCAGATCTCTCGATTACTAGCCGATCGTGTTCACCTTACGGCTACGGTGGCCAACAACCCACGGCGCTATGTGTGTTTATCTGTCAGCATCTGACTTCACAAATCCGTAGGGATGGGCTCAGCAACTGAGACGTCTCCATCTGGTGGGGCTTAACGGCACAAACTATTAAATTATAGCTAATAAATACAAAGGGTGAGAGTCATAGTAAAAATCTAACAAATACGTGGAGGCAATGTAAATAGACAAAGTCATTGCTCTTTCCACGTTTTCTTTAATTAACGCACAGCACCCGAACACAGACATCTTGACGTCTCAGTTGCTAAGCCCATTTCTACGGATAAGAGAAGTCAGATGCTGACAGATAAACACACATAGCGCCGTCGATTGTTGGCCACCGTAGCGTAAGGCGAACGCACTGGGCAAAGGGCCGAGAGATCTGGGTTACGATCCCGGCGGTGTCCGGATAACAATTTTTCGATTGCCATGTGTTAATTAAAGAAAACGTGGAAAGAGCGATGACTTTGTCTATTCAGAGTTAATACCGCCATTCAGCCAGTATCCAGCAGCTTAACTGGAAGCTCATCTTTCGGGGGATTGCTCCAATCTACAGAAAAAAGAGAGAGACTTTGTGGAGAACTCGCGCGCGCACACACACACACACAAACACACACACACGCACACATCATAAACTTTTGGCGCAGGCCTTTCCTGGCATCGCAAGGCATTTAAAAAAAATTTCGCTGAAAATTGTTCTCTATTTTTAAATCACAAACTACGAACGAGAACTGAAAAGTCGACACTATGTTCATGGCATCCAATTGCCCGCTTTACGAGAAAACCAACTTAATACTTTTCTAAATCTCACCTATAGACAGGATGTTTCAAAATAAAGTTTGGGCTCTTCTATTGGGATCGGTTAATTTAATAGAAACATTTCCAGCTTTGAAATTTGCTATTACTTTTTATTTATGGCCCAATAGGGATACCTACTTCACTCTCTAACCCACATTATCTCACAACATTTCAAAGTGTAACCGACACGGTGACCATTCCTACTCCCAATTATTAGTGATGTCAGGCAACACTAGAAATAGCAGAAGAAAGCTCACTCATTGCTTTTCGTGATCAGTCAAAATCTCTTTTCATTTGCGCTTAGATTTTGCTGTTTATTAACTTCTAGCCTTTTTGTTGTTGTTTTCTTCTGAAGCTAGAACAGAACAGAACAGAACATTTTATCCCTAAATTTAAAGAAAATTGTTGTCTTTATGAAAGCTTTTAGGAAAACCTGTGTATTTATTTACTAACATATTGGCTATTTAAAAAGGAAAAACATGCTTGGAGTAGGATGCGCGCACATCGCAGCTATTCAAGAACATTACCCAACAAGGTAGGTAACCAGTTATGCAATTAAACTAAAGCTACAGCTTGATCACTTAAAACTCCACAGTTAGCTAAGCAGTTATGCAATTTATAACGTATATTCTAATTTAACTTTCATTTTTTACGCTTTCTAACCGTAGGTTGAAGAATCGTATATGCTTCAGCTTTGTCCGTCTGTCCGTTTGTCTGTCTGTCTGTCCGTTCGTCCGTTCGTCTGTCCGTCTCTCTATCTTTCCGTTCGTCCATCCGTCTCTAGGCACGATAACTCGTGTAAACATGCTTCGATTTCGATGAAATTTTTGTATGTGGTAGGGGACAACCTCGGGACGAAACCTGTTGAAAATGGGCGTAATGGAGTCGACGGTCAGGATATAGGAGCGGGATTCATTCTGTTGCCCTTTAGCATCATAACTTACGTAAAAATGCTTGGATTGCGACGAAACTTTAGTATGTTGTTCCGGAGATATACTGAACCGTTTCTGCTTAATATCATCAAAATGGGGTCGAAGGTCAAAGCACAAGAATGAGATTTATTCCACAGCCATTATCCTCATAACTTGAGTAATGATTTCTGGTACGTTGGAAAATGTATCATAATCAATGCACTGCTTGATTTTACTAACTTGTTAGTTTCTTTCCCTATGTAAATTTTAAATTCATTCTCTTTAAGCGCTTCCACCTTAACGTTATATTTTCTCACTCAATGTTATTTGGGAATTATCTGGAGGTCAGGCCTGAATGGCGTGTGTATATTTTGACAAGATGAGAAAGATGTATATAATGTGCGGAGCGAGCAGTGTTAAGTGTGGATATATTAGTTCAACTTTGTGTTGCATGCTATTTCATCTTCAAGACGAGCTTATTTGACGAAGTAACATTAGTAGTTAGACATTTTGAGAATCGCCTTACAGAGGTTCCGTTTGTTAATGGTTTTGAAATCTTTAGAAGTGTAGTGCTGTTGATACTGTTGAATTCATTTGATTTGTAGTCCCGATGTGTCTCAGGAACCAATCACAAATTAGTAAAAGCATGCAATGCATTGATTATGATACGCTTTCCAACATATCAGAAATCATTACTCAAGGTATTACTCAAGTTATGAGGATAATGGCTGTAGAATAAATCTCGCTCCTGTTCCCTGACCTTTGATTCAATTTCGATTATATTCAACAGAACCGGTTCAGTATACCTGCGGAACAACATGATAAAGTTTTGTCTTTCAAAATCGCTTTATAGTACAACTAGGAGAATACAATAAAATAGGGCATAAAAACATGAGCAAAGGACATATAACACTCGGACAAATTCACAAGCAGTAAACATAGGGCATACATGGGGAGAACTAAATATAACGAAATTGAAATCGTGGGCACTTGTATTATAAAATACTGAGTGTATACAATAACACCAGGGCTGAGAACAAGAGCTAATATCAAGGCAACAACACGGAGGAGTCACAGGCGATTTCGTGAGCATTCATAGGAAAAGAAGCATACATAATGAACGCGTGGGCTCGCAGGCCACTCGCAAGAAACGAGGGCAAACAAGAAAACAATAGGAAAGCACGAGGAATGATACACTAAATGGTACATATGAATGCAGGGCAAATAACAAGAGTATACATAATTCGGGCACATACATACTACAGGTGATGTCACTACAGTAAACGAAGAAGTATGAGCAAAATCGGGAAACCAATATAGCACATACAATACCGAGCGATACACAGGTATAACATGGAATATGCACAGAGTAAGGAGAAACATGAGAACATGGGCACGCAGGCCGCACTCATAGTACAAGGGCAACATAATACAACAAGTACATAGTGAGCGACAGGCCATAGCATGGGATTATAATACTATAACAGGAAGAACATGAGGTATGCATAAGATAAGGAAGATACAATACAACGTGGGCATGCAGGCGACACTCGTAGAACAGGAGCAACACAATACAACAAGATAATAAACACGATGAGTAATACACATAAAGTTAAAATTATGGGTGTAGGGCAAATCCGAAAACCAGAACGATAGTACACAGAACGCCTAGGCAGGAGCAAAGTCAGACTACTAGTAAAGGTCGGACGAATGTAGTTCTTCCCAAAGAGTGAAGGCGTCAATGAAGTAATCACCATTGGCAAAATCTTGTGGAAATGGCTGCGGTGGAAGTAGAGAACATGGTACAGACACAACAGGAACCGCTGAAGAAACTTTGATTTTGGCACGACGTTTCCGCGTGCGCTGAGAGGATCGACGTGCACTTTTCTTTGGAATGGCCCCTGTTAAAGGCGCCGAAATAGAGGGCTGAGCGGAAAACGACAGGTCGAGCGGAGATGAAGATTGTAGAACAACAGAGGTCGGAGGAGGTGCAACAATGGGATGTGGATACAATTGAGTGGAAACGGAAATAGGCACTGACAGAGCTGCAGATGCAGTCGACGAAAGCGTGACAGAGGTCTTGGAGGACAAACGCAGATGATCAAATCGCTGAGCCATCGACAGAGGGCTTGGAGGACAAACGCACAGGTTGAAGTAGGATCTGGCAGAACACCAGGAGTCTAGAGCTTTGTTATAAGTGATTCGAGGGTTAAAATTCTCACGAAATGGTACAGGGATCTTAATTAAGGTGAGATAATGGAGAGCTTTCTTGATATCAGCCGGAGCAGTCTCATGGGGGTGCTTAGCACAAAGAAGTTGACACTCGGAAGCAGAAAGATGTGCTGAGTAGTTTGGAGGCAGAGAAGTATCCGAGTACTCTGTAGGATCAGAACCTGAGTCCGTAGCTGAAGAAGTGTCCAAGGAAACTGCGGAAGAAGCAGTAGAAGAATGTTTTGAAGAACCGGCGGCGCAAGAAGACAAGCCGGGCAATGATGAACGTACTAGAGTGTCGTCAAGTGATGCGGAGATGACGGGTGAAGAACCAGAGGCTGGTAACGACGGGTCGGAGGAGCAGTGAGAAGGAACAGCAGCCGAAGCCAAGTCCGAGCCGACGGAAATGGGTACTGTGCTAGGCGGAGAGAAGTCCACCGATGTCATCTCACCAGAATGGGACGAGTCCAGTGGTGATTGCAGAAGAAACGCCGGGAGTCCACAAAGGGCACAGTGGAGATCGTAGCAGCTGAACATGAAGCAGGCATTGTAGAAAAATCCTGGTGCAAAACGGTGGAGGAACTAGGCGGAGGCAACAAACTGGAATACTCCTGGAGCGTTGCAATGTAAGGAACAGGTAGAGACGGCAAACTGTTTAACTGAGAAAGAGCTGAAGAGTCTTGAGGAAATACAGTGGTGGAAGATGGGTAGGCCAGAGGAACAGTATTCACAGATGAAATAGGTGAACCCGAACTGGAAAACAGCGGTCGAAGGAAAGAAGCTGGGTATGAGGAGAGTAAGGAAGAACTTGTCGAAGTGCTGAAGTCCAAGGCCACGGGGAGTGGAGAATGTGACATAGGAGGCTGGAACAACCCACCTGGTACAGAGGGCAAAGTACATGCAGTGGAATAAGACAATAAAGGTGCAGACTGAAAAGGCTTTGCAGATGACGTAGTGATAGCAGAAGAGCCAAGAGGTGCAGGTGAGAATGCAGCGTTTTAAGCTGGGCAAGAAGCACGGAGATGAGTAGGTGATTACATATGAAGCATGTGACGTGCCTGCCCAGCAGGACGCACACGACATAAAGGCAGGTAGCAGCGATATCCGCGTAGCTCAATTGGTACAGCGACTTATTCAGGAATGAAGGAACCCGGGTTCCAGCCCTGGCGTGGGCAAAAGTGACGGAGAAATTTACTTCGTTATCATGGCGCCGGAACTTTCCGGATGACCCGGCCGTTCAAGATCTCGCAATGGTGTGATGTTCTTTCCACACCGCGAGATAGGAAGAATAAGAGAATCCCTTCTCCAGCGCTTCGAAAAATAAATGTGTGTGATGTTGCATTCCACACACTAAATTGACTGGGAGTTCTCAAGTGCACGTATAACGAAGTAAATTTCTCCGTCATTTTTTTCCGCGCCAGGTTTCGAACCCGGGTCCCCTCATTCCGGAATAGGTTGCTCAACCAATTGAGCTATGCGGACGTTTTATTCTGATTCCTATCTGCCTTTATGTCGTGTGCGTCCTTCTGGCAGGTACATCACAACTCCTAGTACGTTACACACGGTCTACAGTGGATGGATGCCTACGACGATTCATGGTCACGGCTGACACGTAGGCCATGCCCCCGGCCCTATTTCGGGTGGGCGGGAGATGTGACGTGCCTGCCCAGCAGGACGCACACGACATAAAGGAAGATAGCAGCGATACGAACGTCCGCGTAGCTCAATTGGTAGTGCGACTTATTCCGGAATGAGGGGTCCCTGGTTCGAGCCGGGACCATAAATGACGGAGAAATTTTCTTCGTTATAAGCAATACAGAGCAGTGTAAACATTCACATTACAAATATGCCTACCACAGACTACTTGGAATGTGGTAGGACAGGAAATAATCGAAGCTTCTTCCGGAAACACGACGAGAGCCTTTCGTCGGAAACTAAGATAAGGACGAGCTCCTTGCTCGTTCAAGGCGGCAGGTAATGTACGAATTGGACCACTAACAAGTCCACAACGAAAAAGAAAACCAAGAAGGACATCATCAGAAATTTCCGGTGGAACAGGAGACATGCTTACAAGGATAGGGCACTGTGCGAGAGGAATGGCGAACAGACTTTGGACACTAACAAAGATGGGAGAAGATATATCTCGTGCAACATGAGCGGGAGAGGAAAAATAAATAAGCACAGAACGAGGTTTACGTGCAACATGTGTAATGGCATCTGCAGGAACAAGTTCATGCAGAGCTGATGTGTACACAGTAAGTTTTGTATTGGGGAGGGCAACATATTCCACCCCTAAAGCTAAAGATGCTAGTAGAGACTTACCTCGGGGCGAAGATTCAGGAAGATGAAGAGTAAGAATTAAATCCTCACGAGAAACAAGGAAATCCAGGCATGACAGCAAAAGCGTTGACAAAGAGTGGTGAAGTTTACCTTGAAGCAGAACATCTGGTGGAGGCGTCAGTGGTGCGAGATATTCTGTTGATATTGCACAAGCTATGAGCGGTGGTAGAATGCACAATTGCTAGGAAGACAAATGGGGAAGGCACAGCGAACAGGTGAACGAAGGCTGAGCGATAAACAATGACGACACAAGTACAGCTGCAAGAGAGATGTCACAACTGTGAGAATATGACGTCACCGGAGGACCACTAATGGAAGATGACGTAACCGGGAGAAGGGTAGATAAGCTAAGGAACACAAGCATAGAAGGCAACGTATAGGAACGCTGATGAAGAATAGAAGACAGTCAAGGCGAGTCACGATGGCCAGGGGTAAACAAACCCACCGAGATGAAATATGAAGGAATATCTCTATACTATTCACTTACCTGTGCGGAAACGTAGCTGGGAAGATTGCTGACAGCTTATTACTTGAGCGAGGTGCACAGGAAAGGAACAGAAGTCACTGGAACGTGTACACAGGGCGCACCCTTCAGAACGCAGATGGGCGTGGTCAGCAGGTAATACTACAATGGAAATCAAGTAAAGATGCACAGTTCGGCTAAGAAATGTGGTGAGAAAGATAATACAAACCTTTATGCATGATTGCAGCACAAAATTCGGAAGCAACAGGCACCTTTACCGAACAAACTGAGCAAAATGTGAAGAGCTCGAGAGTGCACGTCCAACGACAGTTTTGTCGCAATCGAAGCATTTTTACGTAAGTTGTGACGTATAAAAGCAATGGAATAGATCCCGCTCCAATGTCCGGATCTTTGACCGTATTTCGCCAATTTGCAATAGAGTTCGTCCCCAGGTGGTCCACTATCACATACTAAAACTTCATTGACATCGAACCATTTTTACGCAAATTATGACGCATAGGCGCAATGGGATGGATCCCGCTCATATGTCCTGACCTTTGACCCCATTTCGCCCATTTTCAACAGGGTTTTGTACCAAGGTGGTCCCCTACCACAATTATAAAATTTCATCAAAATCGATCTATTTTTACGCGAGTTATCGTGCGGACGGGCGGATAGACAGAAGGACAAAGCTGGAGCATATACGCTTCTTCAACCTACGGCTGGAACACGTAAAAAACTGTTTTCGTAAGTAAGGACTACTCCCTCCTGGAAGTTAAAAAGTCTAATATTGCTCACTGCGTAGTTGCGATTATGTACTAGTTACCCGGAGCGTAACGTCAAGAAGCTTCGTTCGGTGTTACAAGTTTAACAGATGTACGATGAGTAACATATTAAGGTTATAGACATCTAAACCCATAGAATAAGTACAAATATATGCCATTTAAGAACATTATAAATTCAACTAAAGCTACAGCTTTAAGGGACTTAAAACTCCATATGCGTAAATCATTTAGTATTTTGTTTCAAAAAACTATCAGTAAAGCAGAAAATCTAAAATCTTGGAGCATTGTAATTATTTTAATAATCCTCCCATTTAATCTCATTCTCTTCTTCTAATCCTTTTCCCCGTATGGCTTTCATAACTTCAAACTCATTTATTCGATCCCACACGTGTTATCTTCTGTGTATGGCTTTCATAACTTCAAACTCATATACTACCAATCACACACGTGTAATCTTTCTTCTAGGGCCTTCTTTGAAGTACGTGTTGCTTTAGCTGTTGCAGTTACGCCCTCATTTCCAACAAGAAGATAAGAGCAAGGAAGAAATCTCTTTTCCTTCCGCTATTTAATGAGAGTAATGTAGTACGTGTGTTATTAATGATTGGTTTGGTATTCTGGAATACCAAATACAAACGAGAAGATAATATCCAGCAGATGATGAAAAAACATTTCTGAAAATACATCGTAGATCCCTACAAATTATAACAATCTTCATAGTTTTGCTTTAATATGTGACATTATTAGCGCGTCTTTATTAAAAAAAGACCGTGCTTATTTTATTGGTTTGTCAGTCCGTCCGTCCTTCATATCTCTGCAACTAGTCCGATTTGAAAAAAAAAATTTTGCATTGGGAGCTTGAAATATGCAAATGATGACCCTTCATTTTGATTTTGCCGCGAAAGGGCGGAAATACAGATGATGTCGAATTCAAAATACACATTATTCCATATATTTTTTTGCTTCCAAACATCCGATTGAAAAAAGTATTTTATCCTTCGATTCCATTTATGTCGAAGAGTATTTTAGATACAGTTACTTTTTCAAGTTACGGATAGGTTTTCCGCTAGGAGCGCAAAAGTAAACTACGTTATCCCCGATATCTCATTGGAAAAAATTTTCCAAAGAGATATCGATTAGGAAAAATTTTTCTTCATCGGATACATCTTGTGATGAAAACTCTTTTGCGTATAATTTCTATTTTTTGGTTAAGAATAATTTTGCCACCAGGGGGCTTAACATGAATTTTTGCTTCTGCTGTATTTGCCATAAAATCTGAGCTTCTAAAATATCGATTGAAAAATTATTTCGTGGACCGATGCCACTCTGGTTGATAAATCTTTTTGGGATATTTTCTTCTTCAAATTTTGCACGGTTTCAGTGGCGTAGATTTTTATCTAGTTTTTGTCAATATCTCAGCTTCTGTTGGTTCGATTTGAAAAATTCCTTCTTTACTGGATAGAGTTTCAAGTGTGACATGTTTTTTTACATAATTTCAAAATTTTCAAGTAAATTTTGAAATGCGTAAAGGTAATTTGCTTTTCCCCCGATATCTCTACTTTTAAATCTCCGATTTGAAAAAATTCTTTCTGCACCACATACAGCTCCTGATGAAAAATATTTTGCACAGAATTTCTTATTTTTGGTAAAACATTCTTTGGCCACCAGGAGTCGTAAGTGCTAATTTTTGCTTCTGATTTATTTGGCATAAAATCTGAGCTTCTAAAATGTCGATTGAAAAAATTATTTCGTGCACCGATGATACTCACGTCGATAAACATTTTTGGAACATTTTCTTCTTAAAATAATGCATGGTTTCTACACCAGTGGGCGTAGATGTATGTCTTATTTTTGTCAATATCTCTACTTCTATAATTATGATTTGAAAAATTCCTTCCTTGTCGGATAGTGTTTCCGATGCGAAATATTTTTCATATAAATTCAAAATTTTCAAGTAAATTATAAACTTTTCGCTAGGAGACGCAAAGGTAAATTGCGTTTTCTGAGTTATTTCTACTTCTAAAACTCCGATTTGAAAAATTATTTCTGTATCGCACACAGCTCCTCAGGGAAAATGTTTTCCTATAATTTCTAATACTTGGTAAAGAATGGTTTGGCAACCAGGGGGCATAAGGGTTTATTTCTGCTTCTGATGTATTTGCAACAAAATCTGAGCTCCTGAAAACTCGAGTAATTTTTTTTTTCTTGGACCGATATCACTCACATGGAAAAGCGTTTTGGGAATACTTTTTTCCTAAATTATTCCAGGTTTTCTCTCCAGGGGGCTTAGATGCATATCTTATATTTGTCCATATCTCTGCTTCCAAGAGTCCAATTTGAAACATTCTTTCTTTGTTGGAGAGGGTTTCCGCTGCGAAATGTTTCTCACATAAATTCAAAGTTTTCTTAACGCATAATACTGCAGCTAGAGGGCGTAAGATTACGATTCCGTTTACAGCACAATCTGCGGGTTTAAAAACCAGATTGAAAAACTTCTTTCTTCGGTCAAATACTATTGTTTTCCATACCGGTTCCACTGACTTTGAATAGCTTTCATAAATTTTATTTGCGTCAGAACGGATTCAAAATACGTGCTCATTACATCTGAAAATTCGGTGTAATCTTTCCTGTATAGATCCATTGTTGCTCAAAATGCAACATTTAAGTCGAGGCACAAATCCGCTCGAATGAACTAAAATTTTTTTTCATTAAAATTTCTATTGTGGAAACTTTGTGAACAGCGGTCAGGGTAAAGTAATGTTCTTCCCCGTGATAACAACTTACTAATTATAAAATACCAAAATTTCGGAAATTTTCAGTACCAAAAAATATCTTGCAACAGACATATTTTCATTCTGAGGAAAAGAAGAAATTGTTTAATTATTCTTTGTTACAAAAGTCTCTTTTTTCTTATTTTATTTTCGAACACTTGACGCTTATGATGGTTCCAGGAATCGTATTCCAAAAAATAGATACGAATTTGTTCTTGCTTTATGTAATTTGTGTTTCCTTACTACTGAAATACGTATCGTAAAGAAAGGCTTTATGCTTTGTAGGACGGTATTCCGTTGAACATCCAGAGCTTGCCAACTAAAACGACCCTGCGGCGCAGCGGTATGAACTCTGGCTTTCAATCGTTCATTCAAGTGGGTCGAGGTTCGAGTCCAAAATAATGTATGGATAACGAGTTTTTTTTATTCTGGTGCCCTGATCTCTAGAGATAGTGTCACTAATTTAAGAAGCCACCCCGGTGGCGCAGTGGCCTAAGCGATGGCTTCTTATCATTCGTCCGAGATGGGTTCGGGTTGAAATTCCGGTGAGGTATGGATGTTGTGTTTGTCTTACGGCACTGGCCCTCTCCCTTCCCTGGAATCAGTGGCCTTAATTTAGGGACGAGCGACTGCTTATAGTCTATGGAGTTGCACACGGTGGTCGTTAAACCTCCAATAAAAAAAATTGCCTTTAGACCTTTAATTTCTAATTGTGATCACTAATATTCCCGCAAAAGCGAACAAACAAACAAAATTGATAAATAAGTTTATCAAAATGTTATATCAGTTTCCGAAACATTGCTTTTCAAATTTGTTTGTTTGATTGGAGGTTTAACGACCACCGTGAGCAACTCAATGGGCTATAAGCAGTCGCCCGTCACTAATTTAAGGTCACTGGTTCCAGCGAAGGGAGAGAGCCAGTGTCGTAAGACAAACACAACATCCATGCCTCACCGGGATTTGAACCCGGGTTCCTTCGGAAAAAGGTTCAGAAACCATCGCTTAGACCACTGCGTCATCGGGGCGGCTTTTCAAATGTGTGCTTCTCAAATGAGAATGACAGCTAGATTAGACCGTTGTATTTAAATATATATATATATATATATATATATTTTATTGGAGGTTTAACGATCATTGTGAGCCGCCCCGGTAGCGCAGTGGTCTAAGCGATGGCCTCTGATCATTCGTCCGACAGGGGTCCGGGTTCGAATCCCGGTGAGGCATGGATGTTGTGTTTGTCTTACGGCACTGGCTCTCTCACTTCCCTGGAACCAGTGACCCTAAATTAGGGACGGGCGACTGTTTGTAGCCTATAGAGTTGCTCACGGTGGTTGTTAAACCTTCAATCAATCACTGTGAGCACCTCAGCGGGTTATACTGTATAAGCAGTCACCAGCCCCTAATTTAGGGCTACTGGTTCCAAGGAAGGAAGAGAGCCAGGGCCGTAAGACAAACACAACATCCATGCCTCACCGGGATTCGAACCCAGACCCGTCACGGACAAATGGTGAGAAGCCATCGCTTAGAACACGGAGCCACCGGGCTTTACAAAGAGAAGGTTGGTGTTTTTTGGGGTAGGGGCTGGGGATTAACGACCACCGTGAGTAGCTCGGTGGGCAATGAACAGTCTTCTATCCCTGATTTTGTGCCGTTGGTGTCAGGAAAGTGACAGAACCAGTACCGTAAGACAAATACAACATCCATACATCATCGGGATTCAAACCCGGACATATCGTAGGTGAAATATCAGAAACTAGCGCTGTTAGATATTTTGAAAGATATTGATGAATTTTTTTTCCGCTCAGTTTCGTAGTTTATCGGGAAATACTGTTAGTTTTTTTAAGGTTTTTATTTGTACGTTTCAAAATGCAGTGAAAATACGAAAATCTCACGTCCACAGAGTATGAATAGCTCTGCACATGCACAGAGCATGAATAGCTTTGGATAGCAGTAAATGTCTAACATTTTTCTCATAGTCCAGCGCTGTCAGATATTTTGAAAGATATTGATGAATTTCTTTTCCGTTCATTTGTTTTCTTAGTTAATCGAGAATTATTGTGAGTTTCTGTGACAGGTTTTAATTAGTACGTTTGAAAATGCAGTTAAAATACGAAAATTGCACGTCCACAGAGTATGAATAGCTTGCACATGCACATGCACAGAGTACGAATAGCTTGCACATGCACATGCACAGAGCATGAATAGCTTTGGATTGCAGTAAATGCCTAACATTTTTCTCATAGTCCAGCGCTGTTAGATATTTTGAAAGATATTGATGAATTTCTTTTCCGCTCATTTGTTTACTTAGTTAATCGAGAATTATTGTGAGTTTCTGTGACAGGTTTTAATTAGTACGTTTGAAAATCCAGTTAAAATACGAAAATTGCACGCCCACAGAGTATGAATAGCTTGCACATGCACATGCACAGAGTATGAATAGCTTGCACATGCACATGCACAGAGCATGAATAGCTTTGGATTGCAGTAAATGCCTAAACTTTTTCTCATAGTCCAGCGCTGTTAGATATTTTGAAAGATATTGATGAATTTCTTTTCCACTCATTTGTTTTTTTAGTAAATCGAGAAATATTCAGAGTTTCTTTGACAGGTTTTAAGTAGTACGGCCGCCCCAGTGGCGCAGTGGTCTAAGCGATGGCCTCTGATCGTTCGTTCGAAAGGGGTCTGGATTCGAATCCCGGTGAGGCATGGATGTTGTGTTTGTCTTACGGCACTGGCTTTCTCCCTTCACTGGAACCAGTGACCCAAAATTAGGAATGGGCGACTGCTTATAGCCCATTGAGTTGCTCACGGTGGTCGTTAAACCTCCAATCAAAAAAAAAAAAAAAAGTAGTACGTTTGAAAATGCAGTTAAAATACCAAAATTGCACATGCACAGAGTGTGGATAGCTTTGGATTGCAGTAAACGCCTAACATGTTTTTCATATTGAAATGCCTTTGAAGTTTTCTTAATAAAATTGTTTGTATTAGGGGTACGCAAAAGTTTCCTAAGCCCCCGCTAGGGTGCGTTGCAGGGGTCTAACCGGCAGGCGAACCACGCTGTCAGTTCGTACATTAATCCAAACATGGAGGTCGATAAAGTTCACTTGCGGCACTGTTTGTTATTCATGTTTGATTTAGGGAGAAGTACGAGTGAATCATACGGTTCAATATGACAGGCGTATGCGAAACGGTTATGGGTGAGCGGAAGTTCGTGAATGTTTTGCCAGGTTTAAGAAATGTGATTTAAGCTTGGAAGACAAGCCACGTGGCAAGTAGGCCGCAAGAACTCGCAGACGAGGAGCTGGAATCGCTGTTGCGAGAGGTGCCATGCAATCGACCACGCAACTCGCAAAACGTTTGAAAGTGGCTCAATCGTGTCTACAGGCCTTGGGAAAGATCCAGAAGATTGGTAAGTGGGTTCCGCATACTTTAAAGGAGTGTAATATTGGCCAACAATTGGGCATCTGCATGTCGTTGCTGAAGAGGTTTCACGGGGAGAAATTCACCCCGTGAAACCTCTTCAGCAACGACAACCCCGTACGCAAGCGATCCTGGATCGACTCAGACATGCCATCAAGATACACTGCAAAACAGGATATCCATGGGAACGAGATGCTGTTGTGTGTGTATGGTGGGATATGCATGGAGTGCTGTTCTTCGAACTGTTGAAACCGTGAGAAACGATCACTGCACAAGGATATAGCGATCAGTTGACGATACTGAACGCGTCAATCGAGCAAAAACTCCCATGTACAGGTAAAAGATGCCACCCAGTCACCCTGTTTCACGTTAATGCCAGACAACATGTCGGTGCCACCACGAAAGCAACCCTTGAACAGTTACACTGGGAGGTTTTACCGAATCCGGCTTACTACACGGATATTGTACCCTCAGACTTTCATCTGTTTCGAACTATGCGGCATGCCCTAGCCCAACAGCGGTTCACTACATTTCCAGAGATGGAAAATTTCGTCACTGCGTTCTTCAGCTCCAAACCGGAGTCCTTCTTTTACGGTGGAATTCATTTGTTGCCTGAAAAATGACGAAAGGTCATTGATGCTAACGGCCAATATTTCGTTGAGTAAATATGTACTGGTTTTTTTTATTGTTCCTGCCTCCTTTCTCCTTAAAACTGCGGGAACTTTTGCATACCCCAAATCTCTTCCTAGAAATCTGGTTATTAGTGACCTGTGAACATATGTTTGAGTCCTTCACTGTAATTCACATTTCTTTTTTGGAGGGAGTGGGTGGTTAACAAGGTTGAGTGCCAAAAGGGGTCTACTGATCGTCATTTGGGGACTACTAGTTCCAGGAAAGAGAAACAGCAAGATCAGTGAGACAACCACAACACCTATGCCGTAGCTAGGAATCAAACCTGGGCCTAGCTCTGGCGACTTGCCAGAAACCAATGTCTCTGATCACTTGTCCACGTGGTCGTCAATCAACATTTGAACAGTGATTAGTGAAATAACAGACATTTGCGAGATTCCAGGGGGGGTGGGGAGAGCAATTAGTGTATTTCATTTTGAGAGAGAAACCTTCCGTGTTCTAATAACCACAATTCCTGGAATTGGAGCGTAAGTGTGTTATAAGGTCACGTGCACTTGTGTGAGAAATGTGAGGATCTGGCGATAATAGTGCCAGTAACAGTAGCATTGTTAACACAGTTTACGGCAAGCCACTCATAATCGAGACATTATGTGGCATAACTTGTTTTGCTTAACCAAGTACGGAGAGAGGAAATTAAAAATCAGTTCATAGTTCAGTCATGCATAAGCTATTTTACAGTTTCAGTTTTAAAATTTTCAGAATTCGACAAACAATTCGCCCCCTGAAGATAAAATCGGTATGCGCTGAGATACGATTGTTTTGATTCAGCGTTATATCACAACTATAAGCAACTCACAGGACCACTAGTCTCAAGAAAGGAAGAGACATAGTACCACTGGTCTAAGGAAAGGGAGAGACATTCAGGACCACTGGTCTCAGGAAAGGAAGAGACATTCAGGACCACTGGTCTCAGGTAAGGGAGAGACATTCAGGACCACTGGTCTCTGGAAAGGGAGAGACATAGTACCACTGGTCTAAGGAAAGGGAGAGACATTCACGACCACTGGTCTTAGGGAAGGGACAGACATTCAGGACCACTGGTCTCAGGAAAGGACATAGTACCACTGGTCTCAGGAAAGGACATAGTACCACTGGTCTCAGGAAACGGAGAGACATTCAGGACTACTGGTCTCAGGAAAGGGAGAGGCATAGCACCACTGGTCTCAGGAAAGAGAGAGACATTCAGGACCACTGGTCTCAGGAAAGGGAGAGACATTCAGGACCACTGGTATCAAGAAAGGGAGAGACACAGTGCCGTAAGACAAGTACAGTTCCAATACCTCAAGAAAGGGAGAGACAGTGCCGTAAGACAAGTACATTTCCAATATCTCATCCAGGACTCAACATTTGTCCATTTGGCGAATATTCAGATGCGCTGCCATTGACAGTAGAGATGAACGCATGTTAAGATCTGCTGTCCGTAACAAGAGCCGATTCGCGATCCCTCAATGGAAAATACACATCATAGAGAGCCCACGCAGAAATGCTTTCAAGCACATAGTCCAATGGACGGTCTTACGGAAACACCTATAGAGTCAGCGGTCCGTTCATGTGCCACCGACCGTCATCGACAGCTTCCCTTGCAGTGCATTCTAACTGGGTGAGGGAAAAGGTGAACCTTTCCAATGAATCCAGGTTCCAGTTCCAACGTGACTTTGGACAAGCCCGTATTCAAGGCCAACTTCGGCGTTATCTCAATATAAGAGATGCTTTTTATGGGTTATCTTTGGGTTCCTTCACCTCCGCTGAGCGGCTTAACAGCCAGATTCTTCCTAGAGAATGCTTGGGACTGAGTGTTGCCTTACACGGTGACCCTGCAACCGAAAGACACGGGCCTTTTTCTGCAAGAAAAAGCCTTGAATGAAAATATCCGCACTGTTCAGGAGTGGTTCAAGGACCATGTCCAAGCAATTCTTGCAATGTTTCGGCTGCCAGATTCTCCCCACTTATAGGCCATCGAAATTTGTGGGAAGCAGCACAACGCAGCTTTTGCGGTCCGCATGAATTCATCCATCTTTTTGCCAAACTCGAAGATGAAAGACCCATTTCAAATTCTTGTGAATCCAATGTTAGCTCTGGAGAAAGCTGCTCTTTAGCGTGTTAAGCGGCCTTTCTCATGACGAAAGGCCGCTAAACAAGCTAAAGAGCAGTTCGTTCTAATGTTAGAAAGAACTGCTCATACGGGTATTTACGCGTATCATGCGCTGTGAGGGATCTTCTTTAGCAATTTCCTTTCGACTTGGTGGTTACACGACTACCGCGAGTAACTCAATGGGCTATAAGCAATCTCTCATTTCTAATTTAAGGCCACTAGTTCTAAAGGAGGAAGAGAGTCAGTGCCGTAAGCCAAAAGCACCATTCGTGTCACACCTAGGATTTGAACTCGGACCCACCTATATCTAAAAGTCAACGCTTCCTACGTCTCGGGAACTGGGGTAACACGTTAATTTCTATAACAATTAGCAATCGCGACCATTCTCCAAACGGTGAATCCATAAAATCATAATTTGAGCATGAAATTAAAAGAAAGATGACACCAAATTTTCGGGTGTAATAAGCACGTCTTTTGAATCCGTTCCGACGCAAATTAAATGTATCCAAGCTATTCAAAGTGAATGGAAACGGTATGGAAAGCAATAGTATCTGACGGAAGAAAGAAGTTTTTCAATCGTCTTTTTAAAACCTCAGATATAGCTGTAAACGGAATCGTGAACTTACGCCCTCTGCTTGCAGACTTGTGCGTTAAGAAAAACATGAATTTATGTGAGAAACATTTCGCACCGGAAACGCTCTCCAACACCGAAATAATTTTTCAAATCGGACACTTAGAAACAGAGATATCGAAAAAAAAAGATGTAACTTTACGTCCCCTGGTGGGAAAACCATGCATTATTTTAGGAAGAAAGTATTCTCAAAAGGTTTTTCAATATAAGCGGTATCGGTCCAAGAAAAAAAAATTAGTCGAATTTTCAGGTGCCCAAATTTTGCTACAAATACATCAGAAGCAGAAATTAACACTCATGCCCACTGGTGGCCAAATCATTTTTTACCAAACATTAGAAATTATGTGAAAAATATTTTCCATCAGGTCTTGTATGCGATAGAGAAAGAAGTTTTGAAATCGGAGTTTTAGAAGCAGAATTAACGCAAAAAACTCAATTTACCTTTGTGCCCCCTAGCGGAAAGTCTACGATTTACTTGAAAATTTTGAATTTATAGGAAAAGCATTTCGCATCGGAAACACTATCCCACAAAGAAGGAATTTTTCAAATCGGACTCCTAGAAAAAGAGATATTGACAAAAATAAGATATAAATCTACGCCCCCTGGCGTAGAAACCATGCATTATTTCAAGAAGAAAATGTTTCTAAAAGGTTTGTCAACATGAGTAGTATCGGTCAACAAACGACTTTTTTGCAATCAGAAGCGGAAATTAAGACTTTCCCCACCATTTTTTACAAAATTAAAAATTATGTGCATAGAATTTCCCATCAGGAACTGTATCCGGTGCAGAAAGAATTTTTCAAATCAGAGATTTAGAAGCAGACATATAAGGGGAAAAATAATTTACCTTTACGCCCCCTAGCGGAAAGTCTAGGAATTTCTTGAAAGTTTTGAAATTATATGAAAAACATGTCACACTTGAAACACTATCCAATAAAGAAGGAATTTTTCAGATCGGAATCCTAGAAGTAGAGATATTGACAAAAATAAGATATACATCTACGCCCCCTGGCGCAGAAACTGTGGAATATTTTAAGAAGATAATATTCCGAAAAGTTTTATCGATGTGAGTGGCATCAGTCCACGAAAGAATTTTTTCAATCGATATTTTAGAAGCTCATATTTTAGGGCAAATACCTCAGAAGCAAAAATTAACGTTTACGCCCCCTGGTGGCCAAAGTTCTTTACCAAACATTTGAAATTATATGCAAAATATTTTCCATCTGGAGGTGTATCCGCTGAAGAAAAAAGTTTTCAAAGCGGAGTTTTAGAAAAAGAGTTATGGGGAAAATGCAATTTATTTTTACGCCCGCTAGCGGAAAATGTATGCGTAATTTGAAAAAGTAACTATATGCAAAATGCTCTTCGACATAAATGGAATCAAAAGATAAAATAATTTTTTCAGTCGGATGTTTAGAAGTAAATAAGTGGAATAAAATGTATTTTTGAATTCGACATCATCTGCATTTACGCCTTCTAGCAGCGAAAACGTACATAATAAAAAAAAACGAAATGAATAATCATCATTCCTATATTTCAAGCTTCCCAAGTAAAAATAATTTTTCAAATCGGACTAATAGTTGCAGAGATATCGTGGGTACAGATGGACAGACGGACGGACGGATAAACCGGTAACATAAGATATTTTTTTACAAAAGACGTGCTATAATGAGAAAATTAATTAAGGGAAAAAAAGTAATTTAAGATCGGTAACTGTTTGAACAGGGTCGTTTTGTCAATGGATACAGTTTGACGTAAAATGGTTGTAAACGAATTGCACATGTAGAATGATAGAATAAACGACTTTGGCGCCCGTTAATTTTGAATCAAAATATCATGAAATTTTTGCTGCATTTCTACGTTTCTGGCATATTTACCTTTAAATATATCTATTCCAAAAAAAAAGTAACTGCCGCCGCTGTTTTAGAAATTTCGCGACACTTTTGCTTTCCTAGCTCGCAGCACAAACCGTATTAAAAAAAATGAAATTTACATCGTTTATAGAGAATTGTTTGGAGAACACGCTGAAATAAATCGTTTTTCAATTCTGTTGATACACAAAGAGTTATTGTATTTTAAAGTTATAGTAAGCAAAAAGGTGCTATTAGGTCGCGTTCCGGACACACTAACAGCGACATAACCACGAAACTTTGTAGGCATGTAGTGCCATGACCGAATGTTTGCACCTAGTCGCCCTTTTTTTAAATCTCGATTTAGATTACGGGAAATTAAATTTTTAAATTTCTCAAAATTCTCTATTTCGCGATGAGATCCAAAAAAAGATATATGGCAAACTATAAATCATAACGCATTGCAATTTTGACAGCATCAACTTACAACTATCATCCCTCTTTTACAAAAAAAAAAAAAAAGTCATTTTCTGATTTTTAAGTGTTTTTTTAATTTTTTAAAGACGCAAAGGAATGTCACCATGGTGACGCGGAGAATTTGTTATGCATATGTTTTGTTGGTATAGCTATCACAGTTGTTTAACGATTTACGGACATGCTTTTTGGACCGCTTTTGTTTTCCTTAGTGGTAAATTTAGTAAGTGCTATAAGTTCAAACGACAAAAGTCCGCCTTTCCAAAAAATAACGACAGTAAAAAACTCGGAAACTAATGAATTGCGGCGGAGCAAAGTCCTTCAATAAAAATAGAAGGGAATTTATAAAAGTTTCACAAAAATCCAACAGGGAGTTCACCAGGAACGAAACAAAACTGTAAACAAGTAGCCATTTTTGAATCGATACAGCACAAAACATAATCGATACAGCACTAGAGGCGAAGCCCCTAGTCGATCTATAAAAAAGTAATTTAAGATCGGTAACTGTTTGAACAGGGTCGTGACTTCAATATGTACATTTTGACGTAAAATGGTAGAAAACGAACTGAAAATGTAAAATAGTAGAATTAACAACTTTGGCGCCCGGAATTTTTACGGCATTTCTAAGTTTCTGGCATAATTACCTTTAAATTTATCTGCATTTTGGACAGTAAAGCGAAGCCCTCCCAGTCGACGTTTTTGGCTTTCAGACTTTTCTAGATGTAGAACTTGTAGAAAAATTAAATCAGACAATATTTCAAAGCCGCCATTTTGAATTTTTTGTTTTTGTTTTCTAACTTTTCTAGGAATCCGGGATTTAAGACCTGTCAGCATACTAATTTTCAGATCTGTAAGTCATTTAGAAGTGTTCGAACAATTCGCGTAAAATTCAAGCAGACAATGTTTCAAACCCCGATTTTGATTTTTTGTTTTTGGACGTTTTTAGGTATCCGAATCTTAAGACTTATCAGCATACGAATTTTCAGATACCTAGGTCATTTAGAAGTGGTCGATTAATTCGTGGAAAAATTCAATCAAGCACAATTCCAAAGCCACCATTTTGAATTTTTTGGTTTTCGGACATTTCTAGCTATACGGACGTTAAGATCTAACAGCATACCGATTTTCAGATCTCTTAGCCATTTAAAAGTGGTCGAAAATTCGAGGACGGAAACACTCGCATTTTTCCAATTTTTCAGTTTGCTTTATATACAAATTTTATTAAGATAAAACTAAATGTTGAAATCTGATAGGTACTATTTTTTGTGGTTTCCTGTGGCACCATCTAAGCAAAACAAAAAGCTTGCAATTTAAGGGAGCAACAAAAGAAAACATTTTTTGTACCTCTAGACAAATGATGTATCGATTAATGAATGTACAAAGACGTTCTTCGTGAAAGCTGCAAATTGGCCTTTCTTTTTTTCCATTGTTCCCAAGTAAAATCCCTTTTCCTGCTGTTGTTTTCTTAAATTAAAAAATAAATAAATTTTGCCGAAAGATAAAAACAGGGTAAAGAGAAGGATAAATTTATTGATTTTAAAATGTTAAAGTTCCTAAAAAGTTATTTTTCCTCAAAGGAAGCGGAATTGTTAAATTAAATTAAGAGAGACGGAAGGAGAGATGCAAAATACAAAACATTGCATCGAAAAGCTTCTAGAAAGAATGTTGAGTAGATTGCGGTTGAGAGGGAGAAAGACGGAACAAATGCAAAAGTAACAAGGCAAATACAGCTTTTACCTAATTAAAACAAAAGCACAGCACATGTTCAAAGACATCAAAAATTCGCAACAAATATCCCTTAAGAGATGGTCTGTCAAAACTTCAAGAGCCACTGCAATTTTCGTCTGTATCTGATTTGTCAAGATCTCGCATTATCAATTTATCATTCCAGTATTACTATTAAAAAACATCCCTTTTGGTAATATGTTGAAAATGTACAAGATGCATTTACTGATGTTTTATGAAAAATGTTTAGATCATTCAGTTTACCTTGAACACTGCATATCTTTTTTCCCTCTTGAGATAGAAATTTTTCTGCATTTGTTTTGTCTCATTAAATTTGAAATACGTGGATTTCCTTTGTGACAGCATTACTTGACATCATCTTCCTACAACACATAGCAGTTCCTTCTTGGAAAGTACATAATTGATTCTACCGTGTTTAGTTCAATCTGGATATTTTTTCCGTATTTCAGAGTAACGATCAAAAAGAGTTATGTGAAACGCCATCTTCCGAAGACATTGTCACTGCCAGCTATATTTCATGCAAATTAGTTGTACTGGGATTCAAAAATCAAGCGAGAGCTATTAACAAGATCCGATACATCGAGATCAAACGAGATCCTGACCTATCGTATCCATCAATACCATAGCCCAGAGCTGGCGAACCTATAGCATGCGAAAAAATTATGTTGCCACTAGGATGCAGTGCGGCCCCTTGATATCTAATCCGCATTCACATTAAATAAATACATCTATATAAAGGTTATCATTGCTGCTAAACGGATCAGCTGTAACTAATGGATATTTTTTAAGTTTTGAATGTCGGTGATAACAAAGAGAATTCGAATAAGGACTGAAGAAGGGGATTTGTTTCAGCTGAATGAGCCTTCAGAGGTAGGTACCTGAAAATAAGGCCTCCAGTCAGACAGCAAGAAGATGACAGTTATCTGGGTTCCTCTAAGAAGGAGCGCGAAGGGAAGTTATCTGGGTTCCTCTAAGAAGGAGCGCGAAGGGAAGTTATCTGGGTTCCTCTAAGAAGGAGCGCTAACTCGAAGAAACATTATCCTTGGCCGTAACTCGAAGAAACATAAGAAGACAAGAAAAGAGTCGATGGTTCAACGACCACTGTAGCATGTCCAATCACCTATGTCTCTGGAGCACGAAGAAGAAGACTTGCTGTTTTACTTCAGCTGCGTTTGAGCTCCGACCAGAGGAGCGAGGAGTGTTAACAGAAGACGTCTGTCGCTGATTTTAGGCTAGATAAGCGATTAGGAGAACATGTAACGTCTTAAACTTCTCGTAGACCCAGTGTACACAGTAGTATTTGGGTAATAATAGAAGTTAAAGATTG
Source organism: Macrothele yani (assembly GCA_039090855.1). Classification (NCBI taxonomy): domain Eukaryota; kingdom Metazoa; phylum Arthropoda; class Arachnida; order Araneae; family Macrothelidae; genus Macrothele; species Macrothele yani. The sequence continues at coordinate 101,845,852 of CM077011.1, forward strand.
GCATTGGCTTCGCTGAGGTCATATTTGTATTTTGTTGTTTGTGAGTGAATAGTGAATAAATAATAAATCATAAAATGCTGCTTAAAAGTTTCGTGGGCACGTGAGAGATATTTTTAGATGATCCCTAGTTTGGGAACATATTATCAAAACGTTTTACTCTCGTCTCTTTAGGATAGGCTAATATTATTATGTTTCAAGATCATTAGCTGTTGTTACTTTTGAGTTAACCATGTTACGAGATTTGACTGTTACGATTGGTGTTTGATCGAAGGCGACGGTGGAATTGTCCTTAGATACTTCTTTCTAGTTGGACCATCCTAGTAAATATCCGCTACTCCGTTAGGACGTTATCTGGAATTTTTTTCTTGTTTTTGATACCATCCTTTACCCCTATGCGAACCCTAAAACTCTACAATGACATGAGCTGTATATTGAAGATGGGATATTTGGTGAAGAAACAAATCGATAATATAGTTCAAGTAAGATGCAGGATTAAAAGGTGCAATGTTCTGCAGTTCAATAGGGTGGTGATTGGAAGAGCCACCTGGTGACGCACTCTCTCGTGCATGAGAGTTCAGTAAAGTGTCTGGTGACCACTTTCAGCGATACATGTGTCACATTGAATTTGCGTACCGTTGATGAGCGCAGGAAGAAACCATTCCTTCATTGATTGTACCTCAACCTAATGGTACTCAAACGTTTTTGGGCTCTCCAAATAAAATGAAGTATGGAAGCTATGTCAAAACGATTTCTTCCCTCTCTCATCTCGGCAGTACCGAACATAACCTGTTATTAGTGATAATCCCTCGCTTTTAGTTCTTTATTTTCTGCTCCCTGACCCACGGCATGACAGAACGGCTGATACGAGCGGTATGCCATTGGGTAGGCACGAGAGACTCAAATAGCTTTCTACTTTCTTAGGTTTGTCGCCATTGTTATTGCAGTTTTAATAGGTAATCAGTCAGAAGAATCAGGGTGAATCATCTTTTTAAATGACCACTCTGAATAACAAAGCTCAGGGAAAAGCAACGCTTTGTGATACACAGATTCAGTCGTTCCAGCCGCGTTCGGGCTCACTTCTTAGAGAGCGAATATACTCGTTCGAGCTAATTTCCGCCCATTTTCTGACACGGAGTTAATTCTTTCTTTCCGGTTGAAGGGTTAAATCCCACTCCTTTAACCCTTTCTACCCTGATGCTATTTAAGAGTAACACATTGGTCTTTTAGCCTTTACGGACTTAAAACGTCATCACTGCTGGACGGAACGTCCAAAACCCAATATACGGAAGCTTGTAGTTGGGTTACTAAATGGTTTGTCATACAAACTTGACTCGTACACGTGCGAAACCGTTTATAATGGATGCGGGCATGTGGCGACGGACATACTGGAATCTGAGTTGTGCCCATAATATTGTGGTGTATGTTGCGGTGTATTGCGGTTTCCTAGTCTAAGAATTTAGGGTTCGGCTGTATACACTTACGTAATGATACATATTGTTCTGTTATTTTATAATACGCTTTCTGACACTAATAAAACTATGTGGTGCTGAGAAGTAGCGCCAGGACGTAGCTACACATACCTACGAATTATATGTGATTGAAAATACATGCCTACATATACAAGGTGTAAAGGAAAGTCCTTAAACAGGGAACAAACATTTGATCGCAAAATGCTAGAGTTGTGGAACTAGTGTGTACATATAGTAAAGTAGACTATGTTCTATCACATGAGACCGATTGCAGCACCCCTAGCGGCGAATCGAATTTTGGAAGTTAGCGATCCTATCGCGAGAACAAAGAGAGATAGCGAAAAAAAGTCAATAGCAAACGTGTAGAGCGTCAACGATTTAGTATGAAATGATGCTCTACATTCACCAAAAAATCCAATAGAAGTCCGGAAATGGTATCCGATCACCGGCATAAATACGTCACGAATGACATCGCAAAGCGTAAAATCTGTAAACGAATTTTGCCTGCAAAACAGCGAAGGATGGATGAAAGTATGCAAATAGAAACGCTACGTCCTACCTCATCGGAAAGCATAAATTGGCGGTCAGAGAAGGTTTGTCAGACAGTGCGTGGACTGGATCTTCGAGTCTACACATGGCTAGTTATTCCAACGAGGAGTACTGCGAGATGGTTATGTTGTACGGGGAATGCGGCCGTCGGGCAAGAGAGGCAGCACGCCAATATGCATTACGTTTCCTTAATCGTTCTCATCCTACTGCGGCTACTACCATCAATGCCGTTCGCCGGCTGAGAGAAACCGGGAGCATTACAAGTCGTTCCCGTTCAGGTAGGCCGACACTTGCAGGTGTGCACATGCAGCCAGCCAGTGGACGTCCTGGCCTATGCGCTAGCCCATCCACACTGCAGTACGAGAGACATCAGTGCGACGTGTGGCCTTACATTTGGTCGTGTATGGTAAATTTCTACAACTCCGTATTATCCATGTATGCAGTAAGGTAACACCTGAAATGCTGCAGAACGTCCAACAAGAAGTTCTAGCTCGAATACAGATGTGTATTCTAGCTCGAATACAGATGTGTATTCTAGCTCGAATACAGATGTGTATTGGACACATCGCGAATTCTTAAGTATTCAATAGTACTGACATTTTGTATTTCTAGAACATTATTTTGTGTCTTTCTTCTTCATAATGTCCTACTGCTGTATGAATTTCCTACCACTTTACTGTACAGGACATAATAAATTTTACCTTGCTGACACGTAAATGTATTAGTTTTATTAGTAAATTTGCATCACCTTATAATGCCACACTTCTGCACGCGATGAGTGACGTATTTATGCCGGTGATCGGATACCGAAAGATCTGCATTTCCGGACTACTACTGGAGTTTTTGGTAAATGTAGGACTTCATTTCATACTAAATAGGTGACGCTCTACACGTTTGTTATTGACGTTTTTTCGCTATCTCTCTTTGTTCTCGCGACAGGATCACTAAATTTCAAAATTCGCTGCTAATGGTGCTGCAATCGGTCGCATCTGATAGAACATAGTCACTTTACTATAGGTACACACTACTTCCACAACTCTAGCAATTTGCGTTCAAAAGTTATTTCCCTGTTTAAGGATTTTCCAATACACTCTGTATATGATGGGAATGTGATTTTCTCCGTTAGTCTCTGTGCCAAAAGATGTTCTTCTGCAGAACCTTGGATCGCATTGGCCCGAATTTGTTTCTAACAGGGGAAGATGAGAAATGTGTTCATTGAAGAAAATACAATCTGAACCTCATTCCAAGTGTATTTGCTGCAAGGTCTTTCTTTGTGTAATGAGAAAACGTTTTGTAGAATTCCATTCAAAGCAAAATAAATAATAAGATAACATTTCTGATTTTCTTTTCCCTACGGTCCTAACTGTACTTTTGCGTACCACTAGTCAAAACGCCATGACATATTTTACATCTCACTCTATGAAAGAAACAACCGTTATTACAGCTCCATAGCTATGTATCAAACCATAAGTTTCCAAACATTCACAGCCTCAATTAATTCAAGACTGAAAGGGTTAAAAGAGGATATTTGAGCTCCGGAATTTTCCCGCTGAAATGCTGGCCAGTTGAAATCTGGCACTCCAGTCTATTACAAGTATGGTCCATTAGATTGATGTGCGCGCGCATTCTGCCCATGAAATATACTAGATTGCTTCCTTTTGAAGGAAATTTTCCGCTAAAGCAGTACTCTGCGGAAGCGCGTTATCTTACATATAGAGGAATAGTGGGTCAATTAGCACCCCGAAAATGCCTCGCGTAGGGTTGGAAGTTTTAATATCTGAGGCTTCTCATAATTCTTATAGACAAGGCGTGTAGCTCAGTGTGGCCATGTGACTTAAATCCACCCAGATCAATAAATCGGCATCTACTTAATGACACATTTTACTAATGTTTCAAGGATGGTAATGGAAATGGACAGGGCAGACCTTAGACCCGACCAAGGGGGTAAGGTCTGCCCTGTCCATTTCCATTACCACCCTTGACTGTTGCATGCACCTTTCCCACCTTAGCTCATCTTTTGACTGTTGCACCTTTCCCCGGACACCACGCATCAGGCACACAGGCAAACAGGCACAACACTTGTTAAGATACAAATGCAGTATACGGCAAAAAACAAATAGTTATGAATGATTTGCACAGCCAAGCGAATGTTACCTTATTTGTATGGGATATTGGAACATCTGAAAACACCCAAATTAATCGAGATAATTGTTCTGGATTAGAAGGAATAAGTCCGAATTTCGATAGATCGAGATCCCAGTATGTACTGTTTGTACTTTTCGTGTTTGTGTGTGTTAAAAACAAGAAATAAACAATGAAAAACAAGATATAGCGCAATTTTTAATATGGGAATTTTATTTATAATTTCTTAGTGTCGCAAGAAATTGCGGGAAAAACATACGTCGCACGAACTTGGGAAATGGCTCATTTTAGGGATCTTGATCCCAAGAATCTAAGGAAAATAAAAATTTTCTTCCAAATTTAATCACGTGATCGCTGTACATGTCACAACACTCAGTCTGACTTCGTGATCATAATACGGGACAGACGGGTAGTCGTACGACCTTAGGAAATGGCGCCAGCCGGAGCCAGCGAGCAAGGAGCTGATTGGTTATTATCAAGGCTGTACGTGCTTCCACTGCTATTCAACTGTAAACTGTGTAACAGTGAGGACGGTAACAAGGTTCTGTTAATGAGTAGCGTTTGAAGGAGACCACCCAAACGAGGGCATGTTTTTTATGTACGTGAGCGAAGGAATTTTGACACACACGTAATGATTGCAGTAATACACGCGGGAACCTATCTTTCCGAAAAAGCTTTATTGGGTGAAACTGCTATACTTGAGCACGGCTTGGATGTGATGTACAGCGTGTCCGACAATTATTGGACACATTACAAAATTATGTAAGAAAAAACTATGAGCATTGTCTGTTTTTCTATGTCACGTATTACTAACACGGTTTCTATATTTTTGTTTTGCAGAATTGTTATTCCCAGAATCCGATAGATGGCGCTAGATGTGGCATGATGAGGAATGTATGAGAAATGCGCAATCTGTAGTAATGTCATTCGTACAGCAGAAGGCGTTGTGTGTGTTATGGCTTGCGGAATTAAAGACTGTCATTAAAATTAAAAGACGGTACCGTTTAGAGTTTGGTTGTAATCCCCTGTCAACGAATTTAATTAAGCGGCGGATGAAACAGTTTAAAGAAACTGGCAATGTAGAACATCGTGGAGGAGCCGGTAGGCCTAGCATCAGCGGTGAGACGGTTGACCAAGTTAATGAAAGTTTCCGACGAAGCCCCAGGAAATCCGTTCGTAAAGCAAGCAGAGAAATGTGCATTCCGAAATCGACAGTTCACGATATCTTGCACAAGAAATTAAAGTTTCAGGCTTATAAAATTCAAATAGTGCAAAAGATGCATGTAAATGATCACACCCTGCAATACGATTTTGCTGTGGATATGTTGAATCGAGTGGAAAACGACGAAAACATTCTCGGTACTGTAATTTTTAGTGATGAATCCACATTTCATGTATTAAGTATTGTGAATCATCACAACTGTAGGATATGGGGCAGTGAACCGCCTCATACTGCTATTGAACTGGAACGTGATTCTCCAAAAGTTAATGTGCGCCCTATCAAAAAGAGAAGTGATTGGTCCTTTCTTCTCCTGCGAAAAAAACATGAATGGTGACATTTACTTAGATATGCTAGAAAATTTCGCTATACCCGAGATCAAAATATATGACAACGTCGTTTTCCAACAAGACGCCTCCGCATTGGTCAACGTGTGTACGTAAGTGCGTAAATGAGCATTTCCCCAACAGATGGATTGGGCGTGATGGTCCCATTCCGTGGCCTCCTCGCTCTCTAGATCTAACTCCATTGGATTATTTCATGTAGGGTTATGTGAGGGATCGTGTCTATCAGACGACTTTTACTGATTTGCAGAAACTGAAGCAGCGTATCACAGCTGATATTAATTCCATAACTCATCAGATACTTGCCAATACATGGCATGAAATCGAGTATCGTTTGGACGTACTACGAGCAACAAAGGGATATCACATCGAAATTTATTAACTTGTGTAGTTACATTGTAAGTTAGTACAATCAATTTTTTTCTATCTGTTTAAGGTTTTGTTTTATATAATTTTGTAATGTGTCCAATAATTCTTGGACACCCTGTATATTGAGTGTACGCACTGCCAAGCTTTGCATTTCGCAAATGAGGAAACTAATGGTCACTTTACTTCAAGTTGTCATAACCGCCTTATTTCCCTTCCAGAACTACGAATGAGTACTTACTTCTAAACAGTCTTAATTTTTTCCAGCACATTGGGAACTACAATAGTGCAATGTCATTCGCTTCCCTGTCGGCCACAAAAAAGGATATTTCAGGCAGTGGTCCGGATGCTTTACAATTCAGGTACAGATTCGCCGATACATCTGGGATTTATTACCACTTACTGGTGAAAATTGTACTTTATAGATTCCTCAGCAGCTACTGATATACTCATTGGTAGTAGTTAAAATAAAGAATTAAACGATCGATATCGACAGCACTTGCAGATATTGTGGCTAACAATCCATACGCCAAAGCATACAAGATTGCAGCTGAGGCGATTGAACATGAAGTAGCAGGAAACAACCTCTACCTGAGGTTTGTTGATAATATATTTACACCTTTTCTATATTATCTCAACAGAATACATAAAGAATGAAAAATTGGCGCAATTTTACTATCATTTTACTTTCTTGAAAACTGTGAAAAATACTTCTTATTAGATCGAGGTTTTTGCATCGCCAAGCCACTAGTATTGTTATAAGTTTGTATCAGTAAAATCAAAACGTAAGTTTCACTTGATTTTATTTTTTCAATTATAATTTTGATGTATTTCGGTCACCTCCACTGAGCTCCCATCACGAGGGTCGTCTTCCAACGAGTCTCTCTCCCATTTACAGAGAGGAGCCTATCTTATGACTGTTGCACATGAAGGTGCGTCATCGACGTACAGATGGGCCATTCGTGCCTGAATACTGCGTGGCGTTTGACTTTACTTCGTCAAAAATTCAATCACCGCTCAGTTCCTCAATTTCGTCTGTCGCTCATCCATTTTCACCTTGTAGACTTCAATGTATTGAGGCGTGTCACAAATGTTCAAACACAGCGACGTAGCATGGCTGTCATATAACCGAAGTATGGTAGGATACTTTACAATAATTGTGTCAGCCACAAAACACTACTTTCAAGGTCAGGCTTATTGAAGGTCCAGCGTACTATGTAGTAAACCAAAAGTGTTTAGTTAATGCATCGCTCAAGTTCTTACTCATGGATCAAAGACATGGGCCTTAGGTAAAAAAAAAGAAAAAAAAGTGGGCTGAGGGCAACTTACGGAAGCAGAGATATATGCTTGATGCCCCTAAGAAGGTGAGATCACATATTTCGTGAAACAAAGAAAGATGAATGGCATCATAATCGAAGAAAGACCCTTAAGTGCCAATGGACTGGACATATTTCTAGAGTACCTGACAACCACTGATCAACTGAAATATTAAATTGGATATTAAAAGACAATAAGGACACAAAACAAGAACACGTGAGATATGAAGGAATGAAATTTGAAAGCAGGCCAGAACGGCACGGAAGGGAAGTGAAACAAAGATGAGGGTCTAAAATTAAGGTTGAAGGTCTATAATATTTTTGGATTGAGGATGATTGATGATGATTTACAGACAACTCAATAACACGAAAAATGGTAAAGAAGAACTAGGAAAATTCCTTTAAGGCTGAGGGTCTATCATCTTTTTGAATTGAGGATGGTTGATGATGATTTACACGCAACTAAAAAAACAGAAACGATAAAGAAGGACTAGAAAAAATCATTTAAGCTTGAGGGTCTTAAACCTTTTTGGATTGAGGATGATTGATGATGATTTACAGGCAACTCAATAAGACGAAAAACGGTAAAGAAGAACTAGAAAACTTCATTTAAAGTTGAGGGTCTATAATCTTTTCGGATTGAGGATGGTTGACGATGATTTACAGACAATTCAATAAAATGAAAAACGATAAAGAAGGACTCTGAAAAAATCATTTAAGGTTGAGGGTCTATAATAGTTTCATACCACTTATGGAATCCATCCAATTTGCTCTGTTCATTAAGATGCAAATTTCTTTTTTTTTTTTTCGATTGGAGGTTTAGTGACCACCGTGAGCAAGTCAGTGGGCTATAATCAGGCGCCCGCCCTCAATTTAGGGCCACTGGTTCCAGGGATGAGGGAGAGCCAGCGCTGTAAAGCAAACACAGCATCCACGCCTCACCGGAATTCAAACACGAACTCATCTTGGACGAACGATCAGAAGTCATCGCGTAGACCACTGCACCACGGCGGCTGCATGCAGTGGTCAAATAGCTTCTTTTAGTTCAGCCATTTTCGCAAATGTTCTTTATGCATGGTTTACACTAATATCTACTGTATATCATCTTTTGTTTTTTATCAGCTTATTCTGGCTTTGTCAAAGTATTGGGTCGTTTCATAATCATTGGCCGATTCGGAAACCCAGAAACAAACAGCAGTAACAGACGACGAAATGCATTTTATTCCGAAACATGTCTGCTCTCGGCAGCAATACACTGTGCCCAACGTGTTTGCAGTGCAAAAATGCCACGGTGGCAGAAATTGGCATCACAGTGTTCCGAGGAGTCGCTAACGGCGGAAATCACAGGATCCTTGTTAGCAAACCGTTCGCCCCTCAAGAAAAGGTCCAAACGGCGAAACATGTGAACGTCTGAAAGAGGAAGGGGGCAAGTCAGATTAATACACAGGGTTTGAGAGGACCTCGTGCCCTAAGGCGTTGATTTTTCACATGATTTCAATAGACACATGCGGTCCTGCGTCATCCTGAAGAAGTATGAGACCCAAACGATTGGCGAGCGAAGATTGTTTGCTGCAAAATTTCTAGTGACATTCGTTCGGCTGACGGAAGCACACGTCCGTTGTGATTGTTTGACCTCGCGGTAAAAACTCATAATGCACCACAGTCTTGGCAGTCCACCACACAGAGATCAGAACCTTCCAGAACCTACTGTGGGTGCAACTCGGGTTTGGATATGTGTTTGGGTGGTTCCTCTTTATCGAGCCATGGCGTTGTTCTCTTCCTTTTGTCATAAATCACCCATTTTTCATCAACCTTAAAGATCCGATGCAGAAAGAGAGCACTAGCCTCACGTTCTTGGAGGGCAATGCATGTTTCCAGACGCCGTATCTGCTGTTGTTCGGTGAATTCGCGTGGAACCCAGGTATCCAGTTTTTAACCTTGCCTATAGCTGGCAAGTGTCTGGAAACTGTCGCAAATGATACGACAAGTTCGGCACTGAGCTCATGTACTGTGGACGTTGGTTTTTCATCCACTTTCCGCCTTAAATGTACAGTGTTACACAGAACCAGACGACCGGCTCCTGGTTTATAGTCGATGGCAACATCATCGGCATGGAACTTGGAAAACAGTCTACGGAAAGTTTGGTCATTCGTCGTTCCGACAACCCACGCTCTATTGACATTTGCGACCGTTTCGGACACATTCCGGCCAAGATTGAATTAGCGCAAAATCACTGATCTCACGTCGGGTTGCTCCTTCACGTACCCAACTGCTGAGATCTGTCTAAAATACCGTTTTATACACGTGGACTGAACCGATTCAATTTGCATGGGCGTTTGGTAATTCCTCCTACGAGGAGGCGTCCCTTGTAAACGGCTATGCAAGTTCGCCTTGTCGGCATCTGCCAATAATTATGAAACGAACCAATAGAAAATTATTTCGACTTCCACTAAAGAGAAAGCCTTCATATACGTAAGCTATAATTTAGTAGGCTGCTTACTGTAGTCATATGATATACAATGAAGAGCAATTGAATTAGAGATACCTGTCTAGTAACGTGTAGCACCACCTTTCGTCCTGATGACGGCCGCGATTCATATCGGCATGGACTCGACAAGACACCGGAAGCGTTGGGAAGCCATACGGATCCACGACCCCTGAACAAGCTCCCACAGTTCACGTAGATTTGATGGAGCGGGTCAGTGCCTCGAACATCTCTCTCGATGGCATCCCAGATGTGGTGGATGGGATTGAAGGCAGGTGACCTAGCTAGCCAAGGAAGCGAGGTCACGACTCGGTGGAGTGTTCATCCAACTATTCGGATACAATTCGGACACGATGGCACGGTGCATTGTCTTGTTGCAGGATGAAGTCCCCAGTGGGATGTTGAAGACGCACAAACGAGTGCAAATGGTCGTCCAGGATATCCCGGTAGCGTTGCCAGTGAGGGACAATGTCACACGTACCAGGGGTCCCATTTCAGTACACGTAAACAGTCCCCAGACGAGAATGCCATCCCGCCAGCTTGAAGAGTACCCTGCTGGCAAGAAGGATCCATCGCTTCATGTGGTTTGCGCCGTATTCGTATCCTGCCATCCGCATGTACCAACGTGAATCTCGACTCATCAGTCCAGGCAACATTTTTCCACATGTTTAGGGTCCAGTGGCAATGTTCCCGCGCCCATGCTAATATTTTCACACTGTGATGTGCGGTCAGCAGCGGTACCCTCGTGGGACGATAGCTTATAGCGAGGAGATGGTGCTGGATGGTGCGGCTACCTATACGATTTTGTGCGCCAGCGTTAAATTGCCGAAAGATTTCTTGCACTGTGGCCCTTCTATCCGCTGTTACAATGCGAGCTAGCAGACAATGACCCCACTCATCCACACGCTGTTGTCCACGGCAGTTGGCCCTTGCAGAGATGGTTTTACCGGATTCGATGTACTCACGGTGCACCTGTGACACAGTGGTTCGTGAAAATCCTAGTGCCTGCACGACTTCCGACATGGAGTGATCCATTCGTTGGGCCCCGACAATTTGTCCACGATCCAATGCGCTTAGATCCTTCGTCTTACCCACACTGCGTCTGACTCTTACTGATTCCCGTCGCAACACTCCTTATATTGTTGGATCGCTGCATCCGTCATGTCGTTTCCGTTTACAGGACCGCCCACAGCGCCACATTTGCATAACGCCAGCTGTCTCTAATTCAATTGCTCTTCAGTGTACGTTCCCACCATATTTCTAGAAAGGAATCAACTGGAGTTTCTTCTCATATGTACAGAATGTATCTATGTTTGTATAAATTGGTCAGAGGAGTACAAAATGATTTTCCTGAAACAGGAATCAACACTTTTAAATTGGTCAGAGAAATTGGTCAGAGGAATCAACACTTTTATGTTCTTGAGGAAATCATTAACGATAAATAAAGGCAAGGTATGATACGAAACCCCAAGTGTTAGAAAAAACCCAATTGCCGTTATGTCCTGGCCCATTCGACTACAGCATACTTCTTCTCCGTTTGTGGATTTAATGACCTTTGTGAGCAACTCAATGGGATATAAGCAGTCGCCGTTCCGTAATTTGGTTACGTAATTTTATTCATGGGAAGGGAATGGGACACAGCCGTAAAGCAAACCCACCAAAAATGGTTCATCAGGAATTTGGACTCCGGCGTATCTCAAGCAAATGAGTAGAAGACAGAGTCGCCGCCACGGTGGCGCAGTGGTCTAAGGCGTTGGCCTCTGATCATTCGTCCGTAAGGGGTCCGGGTTCGAATCCCGGTGAGGCATGGATGTTGTGTTTGTCTTACGGCACTGGCTCTCTCCCTTCCCTGGAACCAGTGACCCTAAATTAGGGACGGGCGACTGCTTATAGCCCATTTGAGTTGCTCACGGTGGTCGTTAAACCTCCAATCAAAAAAAAAAAAAAAAAAAAAAGACAGAGTCTTGTGTCATTCGGCTACCGGGGAAGCTACAGGATTTTAGTAACTGCCCTAAAGAAATTTGTGATTGGTGTCGCTATTTCTCACATATTGAGTATTCTGAGAGAGAGAAATGGATTAAACCTTTCTCTTTTGTGCACCTTAATTGTTAACATGTCATACAAATGACAACGATAAGCATAAGTGCTGCTTACGATAAGCATAAGTGCTGACAACGATAAGCATAAGTGCAAGTAAGCATAAGTAAGACAACGATAAGCATAAGTGCTGCTTTCTCACATATTGAGTATTCTGAGAGAGAGAAATGGATTAAACCTTTCTCTTTTGTGCACCTTAATTGTGAACATGTCATACAAATGACAACGATAAGCATAAGTGCTGCTTACAATAAATGAAGTTGTGTTCATATATTTCTATACACTTGGTGGAAATTAACATCACGTTGTCCGTCATGTGAAGAAATGCCCTTTCTGCCGGTGCTGGATTTTAAATCCACGTGTTTCTTCTCCAAAGAGAGATATTTTTCCAACTGAACTACGCAGGCAAGGCTTATCTTCGCAACCTGCCGTTTTGACCGTCACCTTAGTGGTATGTCAAATATATCCCACTCTGCCTTGAGAAAGGCAGGGGCATGGAATCGCAGGTGGTGGTGCCACCGATAAACCGTGCCGGAAGGAATTCACTGTTGAAAAGTGAATTTTCTGTGAATTCCAGACGATGTGAGGATGCACATTCACACATTTTATTCTAGCCTCACGTACCAGACATTCATTTTACGTTCGGGCACCAAAGTATAGAAATGCCCCTTTTGACGGTGGAGTCATTCTAAAAAAAACGCCTTCCGGCTCCGGAGCGAGATATTCTCCCGACTAAGCTACATTGGCAAGGTTTATCGTTGCAGCCTGCCGTTGTGGCTCATGAGTTACCTCAGTGGTACATCACAATAATATGCACACCCACTCTATTAATGTTAATATTACTTTTCAACGGTTAATACTTGAATGCTCGCAAAGTAACTTTTTTAACATTATTTTGATGTCAACGATTTTACCTAGCGTGTGCCATATTTAGACAGATGCATTTTCCCCTTTCTTACATTATTTTCTCCTTCCCTAGTGAATTTAGAAAGGGTGGAGCTAGAGAAACACAAAGCCTTACACAACAAAAGTACATTTCTTCGAAGAGACATCTCATCAGTGCACACCATTCTAGGGCCTTAGGTGATCCTTAGACAATCATATATGGGCATTACAAATCTTGTTTAACCATCCAGTAAGGTTGTGGTATAAGCCCAAGCATTGATAAGGGTATAAGAGCATACAGCAATGCGTTGCTCGAAATTGCCCATGGGGTTTTCCCACAGGTGAAGTACCGAAATCAGTAGGAATGCGAAGTACATCTAGGTGCGCAAAGACAATCGCGGGATTGCTAATAAGATCTGCGGTATGCAAATGAAGTCACTAGAAGACAATCTAGGAAGTGAGATAGACCGTGTGTCGAGAAATGTGAATTTTTCGAAACACATTTATCTGGATGAGGAGCTTTACTTCTTGATATGATATGTCCTATATACATCTCAAACTACAAGAGGTACCAGGTATTTAGTTTAATTCTTTACTTGGGGATAAATAAGTTCGAAAATATTTTGTATCAACCTTAAAAATTTCTCTTAATATCCTTACGTTAGACCATTGATGCATGAAAGCCACACCTATTCTTGCCTAAAGCTTCTACCTCGCATCTTCGGCATCCAATTTATCTTTGATAAACTCACTATCTCTCTTATGCTTCTGTGACCTAGCTCTCCTCACATCTGAAGTCCTCATAATCAGATGGACAGGGTATTTCGAAAAAGTATCTTTTAAACTTTTAAAACGTGTTCTCTGGTCACAGGAAAAGCCGACGCTGTTTTGCAGTGGTCTAAGCGCTGGCTTCTGATCATTTATTTGATATGAGTCAGGGTTCGAAGCCCGTAAGGCAGTGATGTTTTGACGGGGATAAGTCTTTAAGATCTCTACCATGGGGGTGCACTCCAGAAAAACTTGACCGACATAATTTCTTACGACTGATCAAATGCTTATAATTTCAAAATTATAACAAATAGCTGAAATCTAATAAATGACATAAAAAGAGTACTAACCAATGATTCTAAAAATATCAACTTCAAGGTCATGCACATGCGCGGGGAGAGGGAGGGCGTCCGCCATTTTGGGGTCGAAATAGCTGAGTCAAGCATCTTAAAATATGTATAACTCGAGATCGCGAAGAGGTAGGATCTTTATATTGTTCTCAAACGATTCGTCTAGATTAGATCTATCTAAAAACCAATAATTCATAAACATTTAATAAGTATTAAAGTTCGACAGGAATGCCGTACAAAGTGATGGAAGTACAGATTACAATTAACGTGTAATGCATTACAAGGTAATGCAGTAACAGGTAATGCATTATAAAGTAATCCCAAGTACGGTTTGCACAAGGTAATGAAATTAATCTGTAATGTATTACAATGAAGAGAACAAAATTCAGTTATTTAATAATGCCATTCAAACGCAATCGAATTATTTGGTTATGAAATTACACAATTTGCAAATAATAATTGCATACTAATATTTTATAGAAATGTACGTGTGCCAAAAGCTATGTCTAGAAATGTCGGCCATGTAAGATAGCACACAGAGACCGAAGTGTGATGTAGAATGTTCTAGAAGGCAGCAAGAATGGGTTGGACGTTTGTAGAATGCTCCAGGATGATCGCGCAGTGGGAAGTTAGAGAGCTATATATAAATGAAGAATAATCCAGAAGGTTCAGGTCCTGTTGTGAAGTATATATAAAGGTGTCTGTCGCTGGCTAGTCCAGTGTTCGTATCGGACAAGTAATGGACAACAACACTTGAGAAGTACGACAAAAATGTCAAGAGTTCGCAAATTTCTGTATTATTCATCAGTGGACCCTGAGTTGCTGAACTGCGAGTGTAGTGCTAATATGCGCTTGTGGCTATAGTGGGGTAAATATTTTGGACAAAGAAACGTATGTAATGGACAAGAATACTGTACTGAAGATGGACGAAATGAGAACCTCTAACCAAAATAAGCATCCGATTCGTAGCTACTTCATATGTATTATTTCGTTCAAATTGCTTTACTTGCAGCGAAGACGGAACAACTGCTCAGGTCATACACGTACAATCTCCAATACCTACATACACGCATTTGAGGTCCGAGGGGTGGAACACTTGTCGAACAAGCTACACAACGTGTTAGGGTGAAAATAACAAAAACGAATAACGTACACAACGTGTAAGAGTGTATTGGCTGCTGGTTTATTCACGTTGCTTTACGAGTTTGAATTCGACCATAAATCATTAGTTAATTACCAACATACAGTTAACCATTACAATTATAATGAGTAACTGCTACATGTCAGTACAATTACCATGTAATTCTAATGACCAGTTGACCATTACCATGTAATGATAACACTAAGTTCTTGTTCCCATTACCATTACGCTGCAATGCATTACCGATTAATTCAATTACGATTTTGCCCAACTCTGATAAGTTCTTTATAATTTATAAGTGACAAAAGAAAAAAGATTTGTGAGAAAATCAAGGTCTAAATATTTGAAACAGAAGTCCGACTCAAAATACTTCTACCGTAAACCAGAGAAAAGAAGAACTCGAAAGAAATCGAATAAGCCCAAAACGACTAATGCAGAACGATGTAGGGATTATAGACAGAAGAAGAAAGCCGAAGCGGCGCAACGCGTGGAGCCACAACCAAGCACTTCTACAACTAGTACATGTGAACCAATGGACTACTTGGCCGTGAGTGAAACTTGGATGGTTGATTCTAGTCCCATACATTTGCCCGGTTTCGAATTGAAAGCGAAAAGAAATAGGGCAATAGCGCAACACTAACCATCTGCTTTACTACTTCGCCCACAAAACGAAATGCGGGGGGGGGAGTTCCCATTTGCACAAACATCAATAGTCTAACAGATTGCCGACCCGTAAATGTCTCAGGGAACAACAGATTGAGAATTGAAGAGGACTATGCGGGTGACATGTGTCTAGTTGATGTGATAGTGTCTGCTCAAACTCGCTTCATACTTGGTTCGGTTTACATTCATCCTAACGTTTCACAAACCTCACCAGAGGTCTTCGAGGATGTTATTCGATTACTCTGAAAACATCAAGAAAATCCTACTAAATATAGTACCGGATACCCAAATGCCTATCATTCTCACTGGTGACTTTAACATTAATTTGCAACAAAACACAAAGTTACTCAAATTCATGAAAGACAATTTCGGCTTGACTTATATAAATTCTCCACCAACTACCTTAGGTAATACATGTATCGACTTAACCTTTGTACGAAACATAGATGTGAATTATATGCCATATGTTTGTCACTTCTCATACCATCATCCTTTAATAAGGGATAAGCGAGTTCGGATAGCCCATTGAATTGCCCGCGGTGATCTTTAACCCCCATGCCTTCCCAAAAAAGGAAAATACACTGCTTGCCGTTAAAAAATAACACTAGGAAGATCACATCCCAGGCGCCCGAAAGTTGGCAGAAGGGCAAAACACCGGCGCGCATGTAAATGATTAACCGGGTAGCACATATGGAAACGATGTGGGACAGTAACGCACTCTGAATGTCGTACAAGAGAGGTGAACAAGGAAGGGGTGTAAAGCACTCGAAGTGTGTTTTCTCGCCGTTCCTTGCCACGGACAGCTGCAGAATGCCCCGTCGAAAGAAACGGCAGCCCAACCAGCAGGTTTCTGACCTCGATTTGCGGGAGAATTGTGTATTATCGGGATTGCAGATTATCACTCCGAGACATCGGTGCTCGTGTGGAATGGCATGCGGCCAAGGTGGGGAGAATATAGCGTTAGTGGGTAGCGGAGGGGTGAACAAACCGACGTGCGAGATCCCAACGGCTCCGTCACACCACGGAACGAGAGAACCAAAATTTGGTGCGCATGGCTCTGACGGATCGCAAAGGCACATCGACCACCGTAGCTAAAAAAGCTTGGGTGTGTGGCACAACATCCAGTGACCGCACGGATAGTTCGACGTCGTCGTCAGCAGCGGAGCATTTCTGCACCCAGCCGATTGCTTCGGCTACCCTTGACTGTAGAACACCGGGGTCTGTGACTGCATTGGTGCGAAGAACGTCGCGCATGGAGGAGCAAATGTCAAGGCATCGTCTTGTCCGACGAAACCCGCTTTTTTTCGCAGCACCATGATGGACCAATCCATGTCTGAAGGCACCGCGGCGACAGGCCATTCGCCCGGCGTTAAGTTATGGGCTGCCATTGGATTCCACTACGGCACGCGCTTTTTCCTCATTACCGGTACGTTGAGCAGCCATCGTTATATCAACACTGCGGCATTGGAGCTTGTTATTTTACCATATCTTCAGGGACTGTCTAGTGCCATTTACCAACAGGATAATGCTCTACCACATTTGACAAGCAATGTCCAAAACTTTCTCGATCGCCGCCATGTGCCACGTCTTCCTTGGCCCGCGCGGTCTCCGGATATGCCGCCTATTGAACACGAGTATTTCATGATCGCTGGACGACAGGCACTCCAGCTACCATCCCTAACTACAACGGAGGAACTGTGGCATCGTATTGACGCTGCGTGGACGGACATTCCCCAAACACACATCCAACGTCTCTTCCTCTTGATGCCAGGCCGTGTAGCAGTAGTAACTGCCGCGCATCGCGGAGTCTTGGGTTACCATGAAGTATGGGCCAATGGAAATTGATTACTGCCGTCTGTTTGGCGTACAGTTTTCCATGAATAATGCCAAATATAACGAAGTAAATTTCTCCGTCATTTCTGTCCACGCCAGGATTCGAACCCGGATCCTCTCATTCCGGAATAAGTCACTCTAACAATTGAGCTACGCGGACGTTTTATCCTGATTCCTATCTGCCTTTATGTCGTGTGCGTCCTTCTGGCAGGTACGTCACATCTCCTGGTACGTTACACAAATTCTTGACTATAGCTGTCCGCCGTGGCGGTGTGAGCTGTTTATGAAAAGTAGGAGTCGACCGTAAAGATTC
The DNA here is from genome assembly GCA_039090855.1 of Macrothele yani. Taxonomy (NCBI): domain Eukaryota; kingdom Metazoa; phylum Arthropoda; class Arachnida; order Araneae; family Macrothelidae; genus Macrothele; species Macrothele yani. The sequence continues at coordinate 101,863,792 of CM077011.1, forward strand.
GCCTCAAAAAAACACTGACCATCGTCTTTATGTGATAGTGTACCGACTTTCCGGTGAGTTTTGGAGCTTGACCGCGATTGAAATATTGTGCCAAACGTCGATGATTGTCGTATATCATTCATTTCTCACCACATGTGATGAGGCTCTTCAAAATATCATTCGCTTCGTTGCAGATTAGCAGAGAGCAGCAAACATGTGTTATTCCGTCACCAACTTTGGGAACTATTTTAAAGTATCCATTTTGCCTAGGGCTGTTAAATGTCGGAAAATGGAAAGTTTTCAGCCGCGTTCCCAGTCAGTTTTATGTAGACCGGATTCAATCAAAGACTGAACTCAGCGTAATAGATAAATCCTTCTGATCTATCACGTGGTTCATTTCCCATGCTCATGTAGCCGGGTCGGAATTTCGCAAACCAAGCTGGTGTCTTGCGTTCCCTGACGGTGTCTTTCATAAATGCTTATTGATGTTGCGAGGTACTTCTGATGCACGGTGTCCAAGTTTATGCTCTTATAAGCTAAAAAAAAAAGATACGTGGTTAGCTCATATTAATTTTCGTCTTCACTGCAGCACAATCACCTTGTTTGTGGTACCATTGACGAAATTACTGGTCTTTTATTGGCAGCTCCACTGAAACAGTGAAATATGATGTTTTAAATTTGCCTATGGCAAAGCATTTTGCGCTATGTACTAAATCCTAAATTCCCTTGCAACTGCGCGAGTCTAAAAAAATGAACATTTCACCTACGAAAGACCTACCGAAAGTTTTGCACACATTAATCTAAAAGGGAAGCGGATGGTGCAATCGGGAAAAATGACTGCGTCACGTCAACGTCAGACTTATACGAGAGACATAACAAAAGTTCTGCACACGTTAATCTAAAACGGAAGCGGATGATGTAATCAGGAAAATGACTACGTCATGTCAACGTCAGACTTATACGAGGTTCATAACAAAAATTCGGCACACGTTAATCTAAAACTGAATCAGATGATGCAATCGGGAAAATCATTGCGTCATGCCACTGTCGAACTTCTACGTGGGTCATAACAAAAGTTCTGCTCAGGTTAATTTAAAACGGAAGCAGATGATGCTTTCAGGAAAATTATTGCATCATGTGAAGGTCAGACGTATGCGAGGGTCATAACAAAAGTGCTGCTCAGGTTAATCTAAAACGGAAGCGGGTTACGCAATCGGAAACATGATTGCGTCACGTCAGGGTTAGAATTATACGAAGGTCTTAACAAAAGTTTTGCACACGTTAATCTAAAACGGAAGCGGATGACGCGTTCAGGAAAATGATGGCGTCATGTCAAGGTCAGACTTATACGAGGTTCATAACAAAATTTCTGCACACCTTAATCTAAAACGGAAGCGGATGATGCAATCGGGCAAATGATTGCGTCATGTGAAAATCAGACTTATACGAGGGTCATAACAAAAGTTCTGCACACGTTAATCTAAAACGGAAGCGGATGATGCATTCAGGAAAATGATTGCGTCATGTCAAGGTCGGACGTATACAATGGTCATAACAAAATTTCTACACACCTTAATCTAAAACGGAAGCGGATGATGTAATCAGGAAAATGACTACGTCATGTCAACGTCAGACTTATACGAGGTTCATAACAAAAATTCGGCACACGTTAATCTAAAACTGAATCAGATGATGCAATCGGGAAAATCATTGCGTCATGCCACTGTCGAACTTCTACGTGGGTCATAACAAAAGTTCTGCTCAGGTTAATTTAAAACGGAAGCAGATGATGCTTTCAGGAAAATTATTGCATCATGTGAAGGTCAGACGTATGCGAGGGTCATAACAAAAGTGCTGCTCAGGTTAATCTAAAACGGAAGCGGGTTACGCAATCGGAAACATGATTGCGTCACGTCAGGGTTAGAATTATACGAAGGTCTTAACAAAAGTTTTGCACACGTTAATCTAAAACGGAAGCGGATGACGCGTTCAGGAAAATGATGGCGTCATGTCAAGGTCAGACTTATACGAGGTTCATAACAAAGGTTCTGCACACGTTAATCTAAAACAGAATCAGATGATGCAATCGGGAAAATGATTGTGTCATGCAACTGTCGGACTTATACGAGGGTCATTACAACAGTTATGCTCAGGTTAATTTAAAACGGAAGCAGATGGTGCTTTCAGGAAAATGATTGCGTCCTGTCAAGGTCAGACGTATACGAGGGTCATAACAAAATTTCTGCACACCTTAATCTAAAACGGAAGCGGATGATGCAATCGGGCAAATGATTGCGTCATGTGAAAATCAGACTTATACGAGGGTCATAACAAAAGTTCTGCACACGTTAATCTAAAACGGAAGCGGATGATGCATTCAGGAAAATGATTGCGTCATGTCAAGGTCGGACGTATACAATGGTCATAACAAAATTTCTACACACCTTAATCTAAAACGGAAGCGGATGATGCAATCGGGATAATGATTGCGTCATGTCAAGATCAGACTTATACGAGGGTTATAACAAAAGTTCAGCACACCTTAATCTAAAACGGAAGCGAATGATACAATCGGACCAATGACTGCGTCATGTAAAGTTAACACTCTTAGCAACGCACTGGTGTTAGAACAACGCGCTATCATTTGCTGTGTGGACGTGGGAGGGTTTGAATATGGAAGCATTCAGCTCTTCAGGTGGAGTCACGGCGCTAAACCATCGCACGTACGTATAAATAGAAACTTTGCGGGGAAAATTTCAACACAGATCCATACTGCCTCGCAAGAAGTTTGCGGGGAAAGGAACTCTCGATCGAAGCACAATTTCTTGCTGGGCATCGCGCTTTCGGAAGGGCCGAAGCAGCATCGAAGATGACCAGCGCTCTGGCTGACCTCAAACGGCAACATTAAAAACATCCGTCACAATTGTTGCAACGCTTCTCGAAGAGAATCGGCGTTTGGCAATCGAGGAGATTGCTCATCAGGCGAATTTGTCCACCATGTCTGCTCACCGGATTTTGATAGACTCACAGGGAAAAAGAAAAATCGCCCCGTACTAGGTGCCCCATTAACTCACCCCCGAGCAGAAGGCAGCCAGAGTGAGGATCGCACAGCTTCACCTCCACAGGTTCGAAAGGGAGGACGACACTTTCCTGAACAGAATTGTTGCAATTGATGAGACTTGGAACCGCCATTTTGAGCTGTAACTGAAGTCACAATCAGTGGAATGGAGGCATCCAAGTTCCCCACGTCCCTCAAAGTGTCGTCGGCAACAATCCAAAGTGAAGCAAATTAGGATTTTGGCGTACGATGCCCAGGGTGTTGTGGTCTCTGATCGAGTGCCCGTAAGGCAAAATGTCAACGCACAATATTATCGTAACTTTCTGAGGACTAACGTGGGACCACAAATTCATCAAAATCTCCCCAACTTGGTGGAATAGGGAGCACCCTTGCTGCATGATAACACATCGTGTCATGGTGCAGCGTCGGTACTTGAAGTTTCGTCCAAACATGGCTGGGAAACTTTATCCGACCCACGATACAGTTCTGATCTCAGTCCACCGATTTTGATCATTTCCCGAAGTTAAAAGATCGGCTCCGTTGCATCGGAGCCGATCTTTTAACTGGACGAACTGTCATTGGACGTGACCCAAGTAATATGACAGCTGAACAAAGATGGCGTACTACCGCTGGCAAGCTGCCAGTAGCAGCGCAGGGGAGTACACTGAACGGCAATAAGTTGCATTTTTTCCTTTACTTAACACTTGTTTAAAAAATGGACAGTGTGCCGAACTTTTGTTAAGACCACAGTATAACGATGGAATATCTCCGCTTGCAGGAAATAACTGTATTACTTGCCATGGAGAGTATGTGGCAGGATAAATGTTCCGATTACCTAGCCATCAACGATTCCAGACTAAACATTCATATCAAGCCTCTTATAATATCGTATTTGTGATTTTCAGCATAAATTTTCGGAATTGGATTGTAAAATTTATTTCTTCAAGTCACTTAAGAAATAAAGATGCAGTTTCATTGTAGGGTATCCTTTTATTACACCATTAAGGAAACTGCTTTCAAAAGGTTATCATTTTCGATTTGAAAATTGGAAATTTGACGTGCACCAGTGATAATGGAGGTTGCATTCCTTAAGCTACACATTTAATTCGTCATAATTGTTATGGACATTTTGATCCTCATTTTGATGGCTTATTGTTTTCCCCTCGGGTAATTAAAGGGACAAATCAGAAATTTATTTCAAAGAATCTTAAAAGCCTTCACAAATAAAAGAAAATTGAAAAGCTCCTTTGATGCGTCACACCGACGCTCTGCAATAAGAAATCTCTCCAGTATTGACCAGCAGAACAACAACTACACTGCTTCCAGGAGGGATCCAGAATCTTATATTAGGGTGCGGTTGCTTCGATCTGAAAAAAAGGAGGAGAGAGAGATTTTGTGGGAAAGTCATATACAGGCAGATTATACATAAATGATTATACATACAGTGATATACACTACTTTGACAAAAGTCACCGGACACCATTTCACAAGGAAATAAACGGATCCGCTGCGTTGTAAGATTCGCTGTACAGCTGCAAACGGTATGAAAAGAGCCAGCAGCTGACCGCCATCATATCGCGCTGTAAGGTTGAGTGAAAATGTTGTGGCGGGAGAGAACTGACTTTGAGAAGGGAAAGATTGTTTGGTGTTATATTAGTGGTTTGTCCATAAGAGAAACCGAGAGGCGTTTAAACATACCCAAGTCAACTGTTTTCGATGTACTGACTAAGTGGCAGATACGTGGCGTGCCTTAAGCAGCAAAACGTACCGGCAGACCAAAGAAAATCAGTGATAGAGGACGTCGAAGCCTCAGGAGAGTCGTTACAGCTAATCGACGGAGTACTGTACAAGACCTCAGTGAACAAGTGAGTAAAATTCTGTTACCTCGGTACGTACACGAGCCATTCGCAGAGAAATTCATTTCCCGTGGTCATGCGGCTGCTCATAAGCCTTTCATCTCCACTCAGAATGCTACTCGTCGTTTAGCATAGTGTAAAGAACATTTATCGTGGACCGTAGATCAATGGAAACGGGTCCTATGGGCTATTGAATCCCGATACTCGATCCATCAGTCTGATGGCCGTGTGTGAATATGGCGGCAGCTGGAGGAGCGCTATTTACTTTACCACAGAGTACTGTTCCTGCGGTCAAGTTTGGAGCTGGCATTTTCGTGGACAAACCTGTTAACCAGCACGTCTACTTCGATATTCTGGACAATGCATGCTCTACCAGCTCTGTGACAATACTCTGTGGCAATGCTTTGTTGGTACCAGCAGGATAATGCACCGAGCCATAAAGCAAGGATGTTACGGCGTGGTTTGGCGATAATTCCCTATCGTGTGTGGAATGGTCAGCACATAACCCTGATCTTAATTCCTTAGAGCACCTATGAGATGAATTAGGTCGCGCATAAGAAGTTTGGAACCAAGGCCTACAACTAAGCAATAGTTAGCGGCAGCATCATATACTGAATGAAAGTGCATATCTATCGCTGTGTTCGAAAACCTTGTCGAACGAATGTATCGAAGGGTCAGTGCATGCATTAAGGCCAATGGTGGACCGACACCGTACTAATGTATGTCAATAAATGCTATGTTGTGTTTCTCTTCTAGGTGTTTGGTGACCTTTGCCAATATAGTATATATATATATATATATAAAATTATCTCTGCTTTTTAGGCATTTCTATTTTGAAATTATTTGCGTGAATGTGCGTGAGTGCGTGCGCGTGTGCGCATTTGAGTTTGTTTTAAAAGCCGTGCAGGCCAGAAAGGGGCAACGCTTCCAGTTATAGCATGAAACGGCGAAAAACCGCAGATGAAAATGGAATTATCGTGGACATTGTACAGCAAGCCAGCGAAGAAACAGAAATTTCGTTTTCGCGAGAGAGAACCAATTTTCACCAAATGCGTCAATGAAGAAAATATTCCTGATGACTGTAACAATACTGCAATGGTACTAATACGTTAAAAGGGAGATCATGAAAACCTCAGGGACTATAAACCCATTAGCCTTCTGTCAGTTTTTTACAAACTCTTCACTAACATACTGTCGCATCTCTAAAAGCAAACAATGGATCTGGCTCAACCAGAAGAACATGCTGGATTCAGGTGTGGTTTTAGTACTGTAAAACATATACATTCGCTGGAAGAACTAGTAGGAAGAACCGATGAATTTGAACTCCCATTATGCACAGATTTTATTGATTACAAAGCGGTTTTTGATAACGTTCAGCAGTTTTAATGACTTAGAAATCCTGCGGTGTTGAAGATGCATATATCAACATTATTAATAACGTCTAGGAAATACCAGCAAAAAAGATCTACTTTTCGAGCACACGGCATTCATAAAAATTGGGGAGGGAGTGAGACACGGTGCCAGGATATCTTTGAAACATTTCAGTGCCGCACTTTACAATATATTTCCATCACTGAACTTAGAAACAAAGGATTAAACATTAACTCTGATTATTTAACGCACTTTCGTTTTGCTGACGAGTTAGTCACTTTGTTAACACCTCTCCTCTTCCCACCCGAGAGCTACAGAGTATGGTCCAAATACTTCCTCACAAACGTAAAGAACTGGATTTGAAAAGGAACTTACAGAAAACAAAGTTGATGTACAGTAATTTTACAAAATATGAAGATTTAAAACATGAAATCTGATTAAACTTAACGTACAAAGAAAGGCTACAAGAAAGGGTAAGCGTCATACCCAGTCGAAACAGAACATCGTAATGTATCACTGTTCAAAGAGCTCCCACTGCTTCTACCCGCCACTTGAAACTGGGACTATATTTGAGGGATTTTTACATACACAGAGGTGCATCTCATCCCCAAAGTATAATCACGTAACAAGTGTGACTTCCGAGCAACCACGGTGGCAGCCCCAGGGGCGCAGTGATCTAAGAGATGGCTTCTGATTATTCGTCCGGAAAGGGGTGCGGGCTCGAATCCCGGTGAGGCATGGATGTTGTGTTATCTTACGGAACTGGCTCTCTCCCTTCCCTGGAACCAGTGAACCTAAAGTAGGGACGGGCGACTGCTTATAGGCCATTGAGTTGCTCACAGTAGTCATTAAACCTCTAATAAAAAAACATCCAAGGTGACTTTCCCCGTTTCCAATTGTTAATTATACCAGAAAATACTAAAGAACACAGCGAATACTCATTGCTTTTCATGACCAATCAAAATCTCTTCTTTCCTTACGCTCTGCGCTTTATCTATATCAAAACTTCTATTATTTTTTGTAATGTGCTGATACGAGCAATTTTATAATCCACCAGTATATCCAGCGAAGTCTCCCGACGTAGTTCACGGGTTGAGCTGGCAGCTTTATTCGCCTAAAGCCGTCGATGATGGGACTCTACGTAGTTTGTAAATTGCGTTTGTAATAGTAACCAAGGAAACACAGCAAAGTTTGTCAAGATGCGGCGCATACAAGCTGCTATAATATTACAATATTGACAGAAAACATATGCGCTGTGTTTTAGGGAACTGAAGTGATTTGCCCATACTTTTGTACCAAGCAGTTACGCAGCAGGAAAACGAGTGAGAGCCCAAGTGGAGAAAACATGGGGTATTCATATGCAAATGACCCGACACCAAGGGAACTAAGGGAGTTACAGAAATCTAATGCCACTCTTGTTAAAGTTTAGAACAAGCGATATCGGTAATCTAGTGTCGGAATAGACCCTGTGAAAATAACAAGAGTTACTATACTTTATTAGACAGAGAGAAAGTAAAACAGTGAGACAACTAGTTAAAATAAAGCTACTTCTGAACTTAAGTTTTTACAATGTTATAAGAGCACTTAGAAGGAAACTCAGAACACGTAGCGCACAGGCAAGTACTAGTTCAAGAACTATTTTGTAATTTCCATGATATCCATTCTCCTGATTTGCATAAATAAGTATACCGAAACATTTGGGCTAAGAATCATGGGAGCATGTCATTTAGAACTCTAGCAGGAGGGGTGACAAATAAATATAAATATATGCAAGACACTAGCTCTTGTATATAATGTAGGGCACAGTAGCAGGACACCAGCCCCAAACAATACAACGGAGGAAAAGCACTTAAAGCAGAAAAGGTGACCCCCTTAATTCTATGTAAAAACATCATATCTCGTTAAGAAGGGAACGTCTCAGCACGATAAAAGAGAAGTACCTGTTTAAGGGTATAAAGGAATATATATATATATATCATCATCATCATCATCATTGTCAACCATTATCAATCCACTGCTGGACGAAGGTCTCCCCAAGTTTTCTCCACAACGGTCTGTCTTGTGCCAGTCTCCTCCATGTCACTCCCGCATACTTTCGAATTTCATCCACCCATCTTCCATGTGGTCTTCTTCTGGGTCTTTTCCTGTCCCTTGGAATCCAATCTAAAATTTCGGCTGTCCATCGATGGTCTGTTCTTCTGGCAGTATGTACAGCCCATTGCCATTTCAGGGATTTAACTCTGATCATGATGTCTTCCACTCTTGTCATTTTTCGGATCCACGTGTTCCTCTTCTTATCTCTCCTGGTTACACCAAGCATTCACCTCTCCATGCTTCTTTGAGTTGTCTGCAGCCTTTGTATGTCTCTTTTAGCTAAGGTCCACGTCTCTGCACCATACGTAAGCACTGGAAGGATGCATTGATCAAACACTTTTCTTTTAAGACATAATGGCATATTGCTCTTGAAAATTATGCTGTTTCTTCCAAAAGCTCTCCAGGCAAGTTTGTACGCCGAATAATTTCTTCATCAATGTGACCCTCACTTGATATCTGCTGTCCAAGATAAACGTACGTGTCTGTTATCTCCAGCTTTTCTCCATCAATCCATAAATCTTCATTTCTTGTAAAAGCATTGAACATCACTTTTGTCTTCTGAAAGTTCATTTTTAATCCCACTTCTTTACTCTTGTCAGCAAGTTCCTGGATCATACTCTGTAGCTCTGATGGGGTAGTTGCAAAAATGACTATGTCATCAGCAAAACGAAGGTGGGTTAGATAATCTCCATTAATCTTTATCCCTTTGTTTTCATAGTTCAGTGATTGAAAGACATTTTCCAATGTGGCATTAAAGAGCTTCGGAGATATGGTGTCACCTTGTCTCACTCCTTTTCCAATTTTTATGTGTGTTGTATTTTCAAACAGCCGAATCTTTGCACTTGCATTTTCATAGATGTTATTAATAATATTAATGTATGCATCTTCAATACCGCAGGATTTCAGAGCCATTGCAACTGCTGATGGTTTCACCGAATCAAAGGCATTTTCATAATCGATAAAAGCCATGCACAATGGAAGCTCATATTCCCTCGCTCTTTCAATTAGTTCTCTCAGTACGTGGATATGATCTATTGTGCTGTAGCCACTCCTGCATCCAGCTTGTTCTCTCGGTTGAGCCATGTCCAGTGTCACCTTCAAGCGGTGTGAAAGAACTTTAGTGAAAATTTTATAAACCACTGATAGGAGGCTGATAGGTCTGTAGTTCCTGAGATCCTCAATGTCACCTTTTTTATGTAGCAAGATCATTGTAGAGTTGTTCCAATCCTCAGGAATTTTCCCTTCATTAAGGCATCGAGTGAAAATTTGGGCGAGTACTGTTTCGATTTCTCCACTTGCTTCTTGTATGATGTCTACAGTAATTCCATCTTCTCCTGGAGCTTTTCCCCGCTTCATGTTCTTGATTGCATGTGCAACTTCTGCTGGAAGGACTGGAAGAACTCTGGTACTGGTACCTTTCATGATGTCTGGAGTACATGTATCATCCCTTTCATATAATTTGGAGTAGAAATCTTTCACTCTTGTCAAAATTTCGCCTCTATTTCTTGTTACAGAACCATCTTCTTTTCTCAGTGCCATAATCTGTTTTTCCCCTTACTGAGATGTCCCTTTGCTATCTTTAGGCTTTGGTTGTTTTCAATTGCTTTCCTTACTAGTTCACAGTTGAATTTCCTTACGTCTTCAGTGATACTTTTTCGTACTGTTTTGCATAGCTCTATATATTCCACTTTAAAAGTCACATCTTCTTTAGTTGTCCTCATCACTCTTCTTTTTTGCATCAACATTTTGGTTTTTCCTGATAATTTGTTCACATGCAATTTGTTCTTAGACCCAGCTAATTTTGTTGCTGTTTCCATAAGAGCTTTGGTTACTTTTCTGTTAACTTCAGAAATATCCACTTCTTCCGATGTTAGGCCTTCTAAAGCAGATAATTTGTTCTTCAGTTCCAATTTGAAGATATTATGGTGTTTTTTAAGGTTGGTTATGTCAATACATTTTGTTTGTCTTATGAGCTTGCTACGTTCGAGTTTAGAGTTGAGGTGCATCTTACATCTCACCAATCTATGGTCACTGCCTGTGTTGAACTTGTTTAGCACACTGCAGTCTTCTATGACGAATTTTTTGTAACACATAATAAAATCAATTTCACTTGTCGTCCCATTTCGATGTCTCCATGTCCATTTCCTGTGTGGCTTTTTCTTGAAAAAGGAGTTCAAGATGAAAAACCCTTCTGCCTCTGCAAACTCTACGAGAGTATTTCCACGCTGGTTTCTGTTGCCGTGACCGAATTTACCTACTGATGTTTCATTCTGTTGCCGTTGCCCTATTTTTGCATTGAAATCTCCCATAATTATCTTCAAGTGCTGTTTACCTTTATTATTTAGATCACGAATTTCCTCATAAAATTCTTCAATTCCTTCTTCAGCATGACTTGTGGTGGGTGCATAAGTTTGAATAATCTGAGTCTGGTATCTTCTCGAGAGTTGGATAACGAGTCGTGCAGCTCTGTCAGAGGAACTTTCAACTTCTACAACTTTATCCTTCAGTTTCTTGTTTATTATAAATCCAACACCACTAGTTCTGCCAGTATCTGTCCCACGATAGTAGAAGAGATGTCCACTTTTCAGTTCAATGAGATCTTCTCCTTTTCTCCTTACCTCACTTAGCCCGACGATGTCCCACTTGATCCTTTGTAGTTCCTCTTCCAATTCAAGAAGCCTTGAATCAGAAGATAGGGAGCGTCCGTTATAGGTAGCCAAGGTCAGCATCAAATGACAGCCTAGTCCGGTCCTCCGGGGATTCTTAGCACCCTCTGCCTTCATGTCGCACTGGCCGCTGCCTTGGCCAGGTACATTCCAGCTGCCGGAGACTGAGGGCCAAGATTTAAGTTGTGAAGTCATTTTGGGGGGTTTGGCCATAACTCACCACGCTGGCCAAGCGGGTTGGTGAGTGTGGGATAGCATTTCCTCTAATCCCGATGGTATTGTTATACCGCTATTGGCGGTCGTCAGAGCCCCTTTAGTGGGAACAGGATGTACCACGAGAAGGCGGGGTTGACATTTGTCAAGGAGAGGCTGGGATGTTACGCATCACCTGACCTTACATCCCATATATATATATATATATATATATATATATATATATATATATAGGGATGTAAGGTCAGGTGATGCGTAACATCACAGCCTCTCCTTGACAAATGTCAACCCCGCCTTCTCGTGGTGCATCCTGTTCCCACTAAAGGGGCTCTGACGACCGCCAATAGCGGTATAACTATACCATCGGGATCAGAGGAAATGCTATCCCACACTCACCAACCCGCTTGGCCAGCGTGGTGAGTTATGGCCAAACACCTCCAAAATGACTCTACAACTTAAATCTTGGCCCTCAGTCTCCGGCAGCTGGAATGTACCTGGCCAAGGCAGCGCCAGTGCGACATGAAGGCAGAGGGTGCTAAGAATCCCCGGAGGACCGGACTAGGCTGCCATTTGATGCTGACCTTGGCTACCTATAACGGACGCTCCCTATCTTCTGATTCAAGGCTTCTTGAATTGGAAGAGGAACTACAAAGGATCAAGTGGGACATCGTCGGGCTAAGTGAGGTAAGGAGAAAAGGAGAAGATCTCATTGAACTGAAAAGTGGACATCTCTTCTATTATCGTGGGACAGATACTGGCAGAACTAGTGGTGTTGGATTTATAATAAACAAGAAACTGAAGGATAAAGTGGTAGAAGTTGAAAGTTCCTCTGACAGAGCTGCACGACTCGTTATCCAACTATCGAGAAGATACCAGGCTCAGATTATTCAAACTTATGCACCCACCACAAGTCATCCTGAAGAAGAAATTGAAGAATTTTATGAGGAAATTCGTCATCTAAATAATAAAGGTAAGCAGCACTTGAAGATAATTATGGGAGATTTCAATGCAAAAATAGGGCAACAGCAACAGAATGAAACTTCAGTAGGTAAATTCGGTCACGGCAACAGAAACCAGCGTGGAAATACTCTCGTTGAGTTTGCAGAGGCAGAAGGATTTTTCATCTTGAACTCCTTTTTTCAAGAAAAAGCCACACAGGAAATGGACATGGAGACATCCAATTGGGACGACAAGTGAAATTGATTTTATTATGTGTAACAAAAAATTCGTCATCGAAGACTGCAGTGTGCTGAACAAGTTCAACACAGGTAGTGACCATAGATTGGTGAGATGTAAGATGCACCTCAACACTAAACTGGAACGTGGCAAGCTCATAAGACAAACAAAATGTATTGACATAACCAACCTTAAAAAACACCATAATACTTTCAAGTTGGAACTGAAGAACAGATTCTCTGCTTTAGAAGGCCTAACATCGGAAGAAGTGGATATTTCGGAAGTTAACAGAAAAGTAACCAAAGCTCTAATGGAAACAGCAACAAAATTAGCTGGGTCTAAGAACAAGTTGCATGTGAACAAATTATCAGGAAAAACCAAAATGTTGATGCAAAAAAGAAGAGAGATGAGGACAACTAAAGTAGATGTGACTTCCAAAGTGGAATATATAGAGCTATGCAAGACAACACGAAAAAGTATCACTGAAGACGTAAGGAAATTCAACTGTGAGCTAGTGAGGAAAGCAATTGAAAACAACCAAAGCCTTAAGATAGCAAAGGGACATCTCAGTAAGGGAAGAAAACAGATTATGGCTCTGAGAAAAGAAAATGGTTCTATAACAAGAAATAGAGGCGAAATTTTGACAAGAGTGAAAGATTTCTACTCCAAATTATATGAAAGGGATGATACATGTACTCCAGACATCATGAAAGGTACCAGAGTTCTTCCAGTCCTCCCAGCAGAAGTTGCTCATGCAATCAAGAACATGAAGCGAGGGAAAGCTCCAGGAGAAGATGGAATTACTATAGACATCATACAAGAAGCAAGTGGAGAAATTGAAACAGTACTCGCCCAAATTTTCACTCGATGCCTTAATGAAGGGAAGATTCCTGAGGATTGGAACAATGCTACAATGATCCTGCTACATAAAAAAGGTGACATTGAGGATCTTAGAACTACAGACCTATCAGCCTCCTATCAGTGGTTTATAAAATCTTCACTAAAGTTCTTCTTCACACCGCTTGAAGGTAACACTGGACATGGCTCAACCGAGAGAACAAGCTGGATTCAGGAGTGGCTACAGCACAATAGATCATATCCACGTACTGAGAGAACTGATTGAAAGAGCGAGGGAATATGAACTTCCATTGTGCATGGCTTTTATCGATTATGAAAAAGCCTTTGATTCGGTGAAACCATCAGCAGTTACCACGGCTCTGAAATCCTGCGGTATTGAAGATGCATACATTAATATTATTAATAACATCTATGAAAATGCAAGTGCAAAGATTCGGCTGTTTGAAAATACAACACACATAAAAATTGAAAGGGAGTGAGACAAGGTGACACCATATCTCCGAAGCTCTTTAATGCCACATTGGAAAATGTCTTTCAATCACTGAACTGGGAAAACAAAGGGATAAAGATTAATGGAGATTATCTAACCCACCTTCGTTTTGCTGATGACGTAGTCATTTTTGCAACTACCCCATCAGAGCTGCAGAGTATGATCCAGGAACTTGCTGACAAGAGTAAAGAAGTGGGATTAAAAATGAACTTTCAGAAGACAAAAGTGATGTTCAATGCTTTTACAAGAAATGAAGATTTATCGATTGATGGAGAAAAGCTGGAGATAACAGACACGTACGTTTATCTTGGACAGCAGATATCAAGTGAGGGTGACATTGGTGAAGAAATTAATCGGCGTACAAAACTTGCCTGGAGAGCTTTGGGAAGAAACAGCATAATTTTCAAGAGCAATATGCCATTATGTCTTAAAAGAAAAGTGTTTGATCAATGCATCCTTCCAGTGCTTACGTATGGTGCAGAGACGTGGACCTTAGCTAAAAGAGACATACAAAGGCTGCAGACAACTCAAAGCAGCATGGAGAGGTGCATTCTTGGTGTAACCAGGAGAGATAAGAAGAGGAACACGTGGATCCGAAAAATGACAGGAGTGGAAGACATCATGATCAGAGTTAAATCCCTGAAATGGCAATGGGCTGGACATACTGCCAGAAGAACAGACCATCGATGGACAGCCGAAATTTTAGATTGGATTCCAAGGGACAGGAAAAGACCCAGAAAAAGACCACATGGGAGATGGGTGGATGAAATTCGTAAATATGCGGGAGTGACATGGAGGAGACTGGCACAAGACAGACCGTTGTGGAGGAAACTTGGGGAGACCTTCGTCCAGCAGTGGATTGATAATGGTTCACAATGATGATGATGATGATGATATATATATATATTTATTCGAGGTTTAACGACTACCGTGAGCAACTCAATGGGCAATAAGCTGTCGCCCGTCCCTAATTTAGGGTCACTGGTTCCAGGGAAGGGAGAGAGCCAGTGCCGTAAGACAAACACAACATCCCTGCCTCACCGGGATTCGAACACAGGCCCCTTTCGGACGAATGATCAGAGGCCATCACTTAGTTTCAATATTCGCTTTTATTTACTTAAAAGAATTACAACAGAACATCCCCAACCTCACACGCAGTGTGAGAGAAGGGGAGAGATAAAACAAAATGTAGATATTTACAATGAAATGATAATTGTACAGATGAGCAATGACAGGCATTGCATTATTTGCTGTAAACAGTAGTAGCTCTGGGATAACTGTTTATTGAAGTCTTGGAACATCACTGGAGCGAAACAATTTACAGAAAAAAATTCCGTGCAGTTCTAGTGACATGGGAATCATTGGTGGCAAAGAGTCACTGTGAGGATGAAGAGAACTGTGTACAAAAGGTGACATCAGCAGGAAGCAAACACAATCTAGTTCCAGGAGGAAACATGGTGAGGGAACAGTAAAAATTGAAAGTTCCGACGTAGGTTTATTAAAACAGCAGAAGAACAGTCTGGGCACTAGAAAACCGAAACCAGGGACGACACAGCGACCATGTTTTGAAGAAGGCAGGTAACCGTGCCGTGTCATTCGCTAAGGAGTATTCCAGGGTGAGTCTGGCTTTAACCCTGTTGAGATAGTGTGCAACTAAAGAGGTAGAGAATGTGATAGGATCTGGATCTTGTAACTGTAGCAGGTGAGAGAAAATAATATATTTAGCTAGGATAAATAAATACGAACAAACTGGTAAAATAGAGGTGAAACTTGTAGAACTGTGGCCGAGGAAACGATAATCTTCTAGGGTGAGATCACTGGTACAAGAAGGATGTGCAAGTTGAAACATACTGTGAAATAGTGGGAGCAGCGTCGGACAGTAAACAAACATGTGTAAGACGTCTCCAACGACGTTACAAAAAGGACAGAGATCTGATGATACTATATTTCTCCGGAACAAAGTCGAAGGGACAGGCAGTCGATTGTGCAAAAACCTCCAGTGCACATTAAGTTCTGAGGAGAGGGCTGGTGAATATTGGGCAGTAGACCAGACCAAGGTTAGTGCAAAAGAAGGAACAGAGGGAATACGGCAAGGTACCGAAGAAGAAGAACAGAGAAAACGGTACAGGGTGCGGGTGGAAAGACTGTGGAGAGGGAGGAGATCACCGGAAAAGGGAAGGAAGAACGGAAAAGGGAGGGAGGCAGAGGAAACGGAAAGGAGGCCAGAGGAATCGACTAGGGAAGAAAAAAGGGATTGAAGAGCATGTTTAAGTTGGAGGAAGTTATCAGAGAGTTCGGGCGAGGGTGGGAGGGTGGGAAAAAGGTCGGAAACGGGTTTCCATGAAAAATAGGGGAGGACCAGTTGGGAAACGGGTTTCCATGAAAAATCGGGGAGGACCAGTTGGGAAACGGAGACTACACCAGCGTGTAGCCATGCGGGGGAAAAAGAAAAAGTTGGCAGTAGGGGGATGGAGGACGGAGGAGAAAAAAGAGGCTCGGAAAGAAGATCAAGAGTGGAAGACGGGGGTTGACGAATGAGCGGTAAAGAACGAAGGAACTGAACAGGTTCATGGTAGACTAAAGGAAAACGGGGGGGGGGGAATGACAGTGTGAATATCCATCTTGAGAAGAAGATGGACGGTGAGGCAGGGAGTAAGGGGGAAGTCAGAACATTAAGCAGAAGAATGGAAGCGGAAGAGTCTGGTTGAACTGTCAAACGGAGGAAATTGAAAATTCTTACAGCTTTATAACGTATGGTAATCTCTGGCATATTGAGGCCACCACAAGTCGAAGGTAGAGACAATACTGAGGAAGATAACCAATGAGTAGATGACCAAACAATGCTGAGCATTGCTGATGTTCTTGCAGTTTGAACGTAGGCTGGTGGCGGTTGTGCAATTCAGGAATGATAAACTAACGAGAGAATGTGGTTGCCAGCAAGCGGTGCACGACTGTGGTAGGTCAAATAGCACTTCAGCTTGGACCAGTAACCAGCGGTGTGACGTAGTTTCCTGACAAGGGGTCTCCAGGTGGCAGCCGCTGCTAAGACCTGGCTGCCAATGTGCACCCCAAGTATCTTTTGACTGGTGGAAGTCCAATGAGCGCCCCACGGTGCATCGGGGCGATGTCTCCAGAAGCCACACCACAAGCCTGTACACTTTGAAAGGTTTAACGAAGCGCCGGAAGTCGCAGCATACACTTGGTACCATGCAAGAACAATTGTGAATTGCCATTCTTCTCGGATGAGAGCTGTGAGATCATCGGCGTAGGCAGTAAGAACAATAGAATGGTGTCTGGTGCTATGCTGAATGGTGGAGGGGGAGGTTGTAGAACAGAACAGATAGAGCAAAGAAAAGGCTCAAAGACTAAAGATAAAAGTTGTCCGGAAAGAGGACATCCTTGACGGATGCCCTTACGAAATGAAATGGGGGCTGTAAGGAAGGAGGCCGTCCGGATATGGACAACTGAGTCCTGATACAGGGAAAGGAGGGCTGTGATGAAGACAGATGGGAAACCGAAGGTAGAGAGCAGAGAGGCAAGCCACTGATGACTCACGTTATCAAAGACCTGCCTCTGATCAAGATTGAGGAAGGCTAAAGGTTCGGAGGAAAGGTGGGCAAGGCAATATGAGTCACGGAGGAGATTAATATTAGTATGAATGCTTCTGCCAGGGATGGTGTACGTTTGGGCGGGATGTATGACGGTGGGAAGGATAGGGTTCAATCGAAGAGAGAGTATTTTAGTATAAATCTTGTAGTCAACATTAAGGATGGATGTAGGACGCCAGTTATCCAACTCCAGCAGACACCTCTTCTTTGGAAGAAGAATGATGTGAGCTAGAGTAAAAGCGGGGGAAGAACAGATAAAGAAAAAGCAGCTGTAAAACAAGGCAATAGGAGAGGGTGTAGGAAAGAGGAAAACGTACGAAATAAATTAACTGTCAAACCGTCAGGACCAGGTGACGAGTGACAGTTAAGTAAGGCAAGTGACTGTACTACTTCTGCTGGGGTGATAGGCCTAGAAAGAGATGTAACAAGATGCGATGGAATATGTGGTAAGGCACGAAGAATCGAATCTGCATGCGGAGAACTTGACTGGAAGTGAGCAAAACGTGACTGGAAATATGTTCTAACACCGGAGCAAATGAGAGTGGGGTCATTAGTAACAGTTCCATCGGGTAACTTCAGATTACGGAGGTGATGAGCAGAACGTTTGTGGAATTCCAGTTGTTGAACCTGTTCACATAGATAGTCATTTGGCTGGAGATAAAGGAGCTTGAGGCGGTGAAGAGCTTGTTGGGAGACAGCAAGGCACGAAGTTCAGCTTGGTAATGAGAAAACAGCGGAGAATCAAGATCTAGGGTGGAAAAAATCGAGCGTGCAGCATCAATCTTCATAGAGGCGGTTGTACGTTTTTCGTGGGAGTATTGTTTGGTATAAAGAAGAATTTGGGATTTGACATTTAACCAGTGTTGGAAAGGACAAGAAGCAAAAAGGAGCATATATAAAGCTTGTTGGAGCTGCGATTGGATGGAATTTACGTAGGTTGAATTAAGTAAAAGATCATCATCAAGGGTCCAAGTTCGGTAGTATTGACGAGGAGATGGACCGGTGTGAAGACACATTACGACACAGCTGTGGTCGGAAGAAACTGTTGGTGTGTGAGAAAGGGAGATAACTGAAGGAAGAAGAATTGAAGAAACATAAAACCGGTCAATTCGGGCAGTTGTAGGGGAGGAAGTGGAGTAGGAGCGCCAGGTGTACGAACGAAGAAATGGGTGCAGGTGTCGAAAAGAATCTTTGAGTTGTAGCTGGTTGATGGCTGTAGAAAGTGCTCGGGTAAGAAAATACCTGGTATCCGTGGAACCGTCCGATCTGTCGAGGGATGGGTCAAGGGTGCAGTTAAAATCACCACCTAAGATGACAATATCAGTGGCTTGAAGTCCTTGAACACAGAAAACAAAATGCTCAAAATGACAGTCTGCATACTGTTGATTGCCGGAAACATAGATGTTGAAGATATGGTATCGGAAGTTGTGAAGTCGGAAGGACAGAAGCTGCAGGAGGTCACGATAAATCGGTTTGACCGTGATATCAGTAATTAAGGATCGAAGACGAAAATGGATGGCCACCGCAAGTCCGGCGTGAAGACTAAGTCGATGGACATGGTAGAATTGAAATGGCCAGGTTCGCCACCGGTGGTATGGGGTGTTGGGATGACAGTTAGTCTCCTGTAGCAATAATATATCCGCATCATGCGGTGTAATGTCTTCAAACTCTAACGCATTGGTAGGAGGGACGGAGCATCCCTTACAGTTGAAAGAAAGTAATTTTAACTTGAAAGAGGTTGTAGTGGTTGAATATTACTATCAGCACTTCTGTGAAGACTGGTTACACGTTTCTTTAAGTTAGATGTCTGCGCATTAGTGACTGTGTCAATTTTCGGCAAAAGAGCAAGATTCTGAAGTTGGGTGATAATACTAGGAAGCTGAGCATTACGTGATTGAACGCAGTCTAGCTGCTTGAGAGGACGTGACGGTTGATTGAGTATGATGAGAGCAAGATCAGACGGCGCCAGCGGCCCGTCTAATGCAGGTAAATTTTCCAGATATTCTGCGAAAGCTTTTTGATCCAACAAATTTGGAACAGCTGGGGACTTAAGAGATGTAGGAACTGCAGTTGGAGAGAAAGACTGTCGAATTGGCGAACGGGAACGAGAGCAGCGTGGAGAAGACGTCACCGGCGAGATTGAACTCTGTCTAGTACGTTTCAACGTGGGAACGCCGGGAGAAGCTGGTGGGTGTAGGACAGTTAGATCTGACTCCACATTAGGGGATCCAAGGGAAGAAGATGAAGCAACACGACGGAGGGGTTGCCATTCCTTTTCGGAGATAATACCCTCCGAAGAACGTAGAGGTACCACAGCAGCAAGTGGGTCCAACGATGGAGAGGTGGCCAAGGTTCCCGTAGTAGAGAGTGAAGACTTGGAGACTGCTGACAAATCATCATCTGCTGGGGTAGAAGCCTCTGGAACAACAGTAGCAGGGATCAAGGACGTCTGTGGAGCCGAACTTGGTTTGGCCAGAGAAACTGATATTGAAGGTGGGGTGTTGACTTCGGGCGGTATGGAAATAGGTGGCTTGGCAGATGCATGTGGACAACGTGATTGGATGTGGCCATATGCCCTGCATTTAAAACAATGCAAGGCCGTAACGATATCGATCCGGAAAATTTGCTTCCCTACAACCACAGTGAGGTCAGTAGGGCAGTCAGCAATGGCATCTTCAGTAGGGAACAGGATCCTTGCTTGGCGACGCAGACCTAAGATATTCCTGTCATCTGGGTCTGTTGGTGCGGAAGACAGAGTGGAAATGGAACCAACTACTTTTCCCCAACGGGAAAGGGCCGCCATTAAGTAATGGTTCTTGATTTCTGGTGGTACGGGATAGCACGTAACAAGTACGGGGCGCTGCGTGAAAGGGATTCCCAGTAAGGTATGATCCCCAACATGCAGTCCGTCAGATAAGACGCGCTCCACAAACTCTGGCTTCACAACATAGATGAGAACAGTCCTAGGTTTCCTCGCCATATGGGTGATCGCTCCTTTAGGGAGGATTTGGCGTACGGCTAAGGAGTATTTCTTAAGGCTGGTGTCCGGGATGGCATCACAACATATGCCAAGTTTCTGTGTGCGTAAAACCTTTTGCCCAGCAGCGGAAGTTTCTGGAATTTCGATGCGTAATTGCTTGTTGCCTCTAGTGACAATCATATCAAGAGGCATTGTACATGGATTCTTCGCTGTAGAGGAAGATGAACTGGTACCCTTTACAACGGAAGCATAAGGTAAAGTTGCCGTAGGAATGGGCGGAGATGGGGAAGGTCGAGACGCAGTGCTCGCAGCAGCAAATGAAGTACCAGAGGCAACGGATACTGAAATAGTTAATGACGTCACTGTGGTGGACAATATCGGGAAAACAACATCCATAGAGTTGGAAGAAGAGATGGTAACATCAGATAACACGGCTTGGAAACCAGCTGCGTGTTGTAGTGACGATGACCGAACGTGGCCAGGCGGGGGCGGAGCTTTGCTATCAAGCTTCATACCTGGCTTATCAGAAGCGGTCGCCGCCATTTGCAATAGCTGGCCTGCTAAACCCGACCCTGGGCAAAGCCAGGACGGAAAAAGAGTTAGTACAAGTAAAGTTTTACTTATAGGACGTCAAGGTCGGACTCAATCGACACAGGAGACGTTCACAACACAGGAGATACACAAAATGACGACACACACACAAAATAACACCAATAAACGCAGGTCAAACACGGAGCACAGGTCAACACAACCTTTACAAAGCCATCGCTTAGACTACTGCGCCACCTGGGCGGCATGAAGGAATCACGTCATCGCACTATAATAGTACCCAGATGCTTCTCTGTCAATGTAGTAAGCAATTTGTATGCATCCCTTGTGCTTCCTACGCTACTGTTACAAACGCATTTTGCAGACGAGCACTTTAGGGGTCCCAAAAGTCAACGGTCGTCAGCGAAGAGAGCTCAGCACGTGATTTATGCCGGGAGGTATTGCTGTGGTTTATTTCAAAGTTACTTGTATTAGGACATTACCATTTTTTCTTTTGAGCTGACGCTAGAACGGAACATCTCATCTCCAAATTCACAGAAAATTTCGATTGATATAAAATTTTAATGAAAATCTTTGGATTTATTACTATTACTTTCAAAACAAAATACATTAATTATTAAATATTGTCCATATGAAATTAAAAAAAAACATTTAGGGGAGGCGTGTGACCCGGTCGTCACCGCTAGATCTGCCACTGACTTCTGCCTATTAAAAATCAGAGAAATACTTACCTCACACAGAAAGGTCGCAACATGCTCTTTCATTCTAGAAAGATCTATTTCATTTCTTAGTCGCTCCTTATTTCTTAATCTCAAATCTGCATTTAATTTGGAGTTTTCCTTATTTTATGATTTAAAATCTGTGATGAAATTTCTGTGTACTGCATGCACTCTGTTATGTTTTGTAATGTACAGGTTGCCATAGAAAGGTGTAACCAATTTCAAGTAATAATAACAGATTTAATATAATTGATCTCAATACACAAAGTGTGTTAATTCACAGAACAGATCATGATGTTTTACCTACATTCCACATGGGCACCATTTATCACCCGAAAAATGCCAGAACGGTATTCCATTTCCCACCATGGTCGTTCGAGTATGTCCGTATTAACTTTTTGCAGTGCGTGTGCAATTCTCCTGTTTAGGTCAGCAAAGTCTGCAACAGGGGTGCTGTAAACCTCACCCTTGATGAATCCCCATAAAAAAAAGTCACAGGGTGTTATGTCCGGTGAACGTGGGGGAGATGCAATGGGACCACCACGCCCAATCAATCGATTGGGAAATTTGGTACATAGAAACCTACTCACAGTCAAAGCCCAATGAGGGGACGCCCCATCTTGTTGGAAAATGACCGATGTTGCAAGTTCATCCAGCTGGGGATACACAAACTGCTCAATCATGTCCAGGTAATTATCAGCTCTCACGGTCGCTTCCTGAAAGGAAAAGGGTCCAATAACAGGGTCGACCATTATGCCACACCAAACATTCACCTTTGGGTTAGCATGTTCATGTTACATTATGCAATGCGGGTGGTCAGTCCCCCAAATTCTCACATTCTGTTTATTAACCTTTCCAGAAATATGGAAAGTGCACTCATCCGAGAAACAGATTTGTCTCAGGAAAGATTCAGCTGTTGCTATGTTCTGCAATATATCTTTAGCAAACAGTTTCGTTTCACATTATCATCTGGGGTTATGTGATGGGTTATCAGTAGTTTATAGGGTGCATTTCCAATTTCTGACGTAACACTCTGTGCGCTGACGACTTGGGAATGGCCAGTTTTTGTGCTGCTTGTCTAATTGACTTCCGAAGGGTACGAGTGAATGTTTGTCTCACATTCTTCTCCCTTTCTGAAACCAGCGATTGTCATTAGGGGCTATGACTGAATGTTTGTCTCACAATCTCCTCCCTTTCTCGAACCAGCGATTGTCATCCGGGGCTACGAGTGAATGTTTGTCTCACAATCTTCTCCCTTTCTGGAATCAGCGATTGTCATCCGGGGCTACGAGTGAATGTTTGTCTCACAATCTTATCCCTTTCTCGAACCAGCGATTGTCATCCGGGGCTACGAGTGAATGTTTGTTTCACAATCTTCTCCCTTTCTCGAACCAGCGATTGTCATTCGGGGCTACGAGTGAATGTTTGTCTCACAATCTTATCCCTATCTGGAACCAGCGATTGTCATCAGGGGTTACGAGTGAATGTTTGTCTCACAATCTTCTTCCTTTCTGGAACCAGCGATTGTCATCCGGGACTTTTCTTTGTAAGAACACTACCAGTTTCCATGAATGACATGCACCACATTTTCTGATGCTGTCACGTGTGGTCGGTGTGCTCCCATATTTGGTTCTGAAATTCCGCTGAACCTGCGTTTTGGATCCGGTTTCAATAAACCACTCCACAATCTGTGATTTCGACGCAGGATCCATTGGGTACATCTCTAGAAAGCTTGAGGGTATTCCTTACCACCTGAAACAAACAGAATGCTGATATTAGTTTTGTATATAAAATTATCATAATTTGAAATTGGTTACACTTCTTTGAGACACCCTGTATTTTACTGAAATTTGTTGCGTTACATTATATTTCTGTATTTTATTAGTCAAGTATGAAATAGTAATATATCTCTAAGCGGATATTAAATGGAAACCATTTGCGGCACGAAATGTGTTATGTAATTTCAGTAGCGAAATCATGTGCAAAATCATAATTTTATCTGGTTAAAATGATAGACAGTTATCAACAAAACGTACGTTTATACTCTAAATTTCGTGCAATGATGTTTTTTTTTTGAGAGAAAGATGCAATTCTTTAAGAAATCTTTTGCGTTTTGCCTATACGTTCCGCGTACATAAATATTCATATTACCATGCATGGCTGTACGTTTCAAACTGCGTAAGCAGAAAAGCACTTGAACGCCTTCGTACCTTCAAAACTTCCCTTTCCTGTTTTCGTGTGAAAAGCCATCGTTGTAAACAACTCTGGTGAAGCTTCCAATATGATATCGCAACAAGAGCAGCAAAGAGCTGCTGCACCGAGTTTTAGAAAGAAGAACGTTTATCCCTTCTCAACCAAAACACAAAAATCAATATCACTACACGGCTCCATGTTTTAATCATGAGTGCAGGGCGACTTATCCTCCGGGCGATGTTAGACGATTCTAGCGAAACAAGGTTCATTGCTCAAAGAGCCAATAAAAATCTATGCTCTCGAGTCGATTCAATGGTAGCTGCATGTTTTCATCAAACCTCATTTCTAATGCATGTCACTGCAGTAAAATTCTCAGCGCGTGATTCTCTTTCGTAATTCTGAGCCAGTTCACACGGCTTGTGGAAAGAGATTATCACCTGTTGGTTCATCGTAACACTGGATCAACAACGTTTCGTGTTGTTCCCGTTTCGTGCTCTGAGAGTTGTTATTTTGTCGAAGACAGAACTAATATCAAAGCAGTTTTACGCGTTCAACATTAGGTAATAAAACTGAACTTACTAATGATTTTGATTTGGCTGAATTTCGATCACTTGAAATGTAGAGTTCCCATTACAAGATCCTAAATTTGTGTTTTCTTGCTTATATTTCTTACATTTTTTACTGTTTAAAGACGGTGCTCTGCACGGACGACCAGATCCATTTGTAATTTTAAATTGTTGGCAATAGGAACGGAAGAGAATGGGGATGAAAGTTTAGGCCAGTTCTCCAATTGTGCGATTTGGTTAACGGTCTTCCACATAGAAAAAACAGTTCTGGGTTGGAAAAAAGTTCGAAATGCCGGTTAGAGCTCCCGCACTGTAAAGGAGATGGGATGAGAACCAGGTGAACGAGATATGGGTTTATTTGTAAATGGGAGTTCGCATACTCAAACGGGACACAACCTTAACATGATCTCTGCATCACGGAGAACTATTTAGGGCAGGGGTGGGGAACCTGCTGCCGTCTAGGACATTAAGTACGGCCTTTTGAGTGAATCCAAATTTTACTGAACAAATCCTTCTATTTTTATTATACAGGGTGTTTCATAAAGAATGTCCCGATTTGAAAAGTGGACATTTCGGCAACCACGAACCACCGATGAATGCGACTCGTAACATGTGTACGGGCGTGGCCCAGAGTTTATGACTACTGCTAGATGGCAGCACGAGCGTCCAAACAGCCGCTACGCTTAGTGAGTGAAAAGATGGCGTCGAGGCAACAGAAGGCGTTTTGTGTGCTCGAATTTAGCAAGACCAAGTCCGTGCTTACGGTGCAGCGTGCGTTTAAACGGTGTTACGGCAGTGCTCCAGCAGTGAGCAAAAACATTCGTCGTTGGTATCGACAATTTGAAGAAACAGGGTGTTTATGTAAGGGAAAGAGTCCTGGACGACCAACCACCTCAGCGAAGAATGTACAACGAATTCACGAGGCGTGAAGCCCACGGAAGTCTACTCGTCGTGCGAGCCGTGAACCTGCCATATCTCATATGACTGTTTGACGTGTTTTACGACTACGTTTAGTGCTGAAGCGGTACATATTGCAACTGGTGCAAGGTCTTCGTGGAGGTGACAAAACACAATGAAAAGATTTTTGTGCAACCCTGTTAGAGGACACGGAGGATGACACCGTCTTACAAAGGTTGATTTTTAGCGATGAAGCAACCTTTTATGAAAGCGGGAAAGTTCGCATATGGGGACTGGAGAATCCACATGGAACTCTCCAACATGAACGTGATTCACCAAAACTGAATGTTTTTGCGCGGTTTCTGTTAGAAAGGTTTATGGCCCTTTCTTTTTTGCGGATAACACGGTTACGGGCCGACTCCTATCTTGCAGTGCTGAAGGACTAGCTACTTCCAGAGCTGCAGGACGACTCTGAAGAGTACATTTTGCAGCAGGACGGCACACCGCCACATTGGAACCTCCAAATTCGTTGGCTTTTAAACGACACATTGTCTCAGCGTTGGAGTGAACGCAGGGGACCCAATGACTTGGCACTACACGCTTGGCCTCCGAGATCTCCCGACATCACACCACGTGACTTTTTTTTATGAGGATACGTAAAAGACCGTGTTTATGTTTCCCCTTTACCCGCTGACTTGAATGAGCTCCGAACGAGAATCACGGCCACGGTAAATTCTGTGACTGAAGACACTCTCCGATGTGTTTGGGATGAATTCAGCTATCGGCTTGATGTTGTCCGTGCAGCAGATGGAGGGCACATTGAGCATTTGTAATTGTGGTGAGTGAAACTTTAGACCTTCCTTCATACTTGGCTTTTTGTTTTTTACCAACCCCTATTTCCCTTATTAAATATACTACTTTGAAATCGGGTCATTCTTTTTGAAACACCCTGTTTTTTTGTTCGTACTTTATTATTTTTATTGCAATCTTCAAATGACAATATTTAGAATACCAAAGAGTAAAAGAAGATTAAACGAAATAATGCTCCCCGACTGATGGCCCTGGTTAAAATATTACTTTCTCAAACGGAAATTTCGGATGGACATTTTCCCCATTAACAAAATCCATTGATGAGCAGAAGGGTTCATACGAATCATTTAAAGAATATGCAGCTGTTATGGACTTATTAACTGGAGAATAAAATAAAAGGCTCACTGACTTTAAGAATTATGACATCATACCCAAATTAGCATTTCAGCCTCAGCTACTTGATGTCACCAAGGCTCCTAAAGAACTACAGATGGAATTTATCGAGCTCTCAGAAGATAACATTTTAAACTCCTTATTTGACATTAAGAAAGGACCAATTGAAATATGGCAAAATGCAGTAGAATACCAACGCCTTCGGCAACATGCACAAAAACCGCTTCCTTGTCTTTCAATTACTCATTGCTACAAATCTACATCCTCCTACCTAACCCAAATTAAGATGACCCAATAAAAGAAGCATAAAAGCCGTTTTTGCACAATTACGAGTTAATACCAACTGATATGAAATTAAAAGCATTTGTTAAAATACATGAAGTTAAAATCACAACCCGCACATAATATCTTTCAACCTCACTATGAGGTCATCCTCAGATGTAAAGAACCTTGAGCAATTTCTACACAAAGTTATATATCAAGTCCGTTGCCATTCCGCTCGTAATAAAACAATCAAATTCATGTACTACAATGACTTACATGGGGGTTTAGATCGTTGGATTATTATTACTTAGGTGCCCAAGACTGTCTTGAATAGAGCTGACATTTTCTGAAAATAACCGCTTCCAGGTATGTGACATGGACGTCGGTAATTCGTCATTACAGCAAATTCCCCGGAGGCTATGAATTCAAATGCTCAAGGTAAACAGTAACGATGATTTAATTGTAGGGGTAAATAGGATAGTAACCCTATCACATGCTGGGTAAGATTAACCTCTTGAGGCTAAACGTGATAATGCTGTTGATCGAAAACCCATCTCAGCACTGTATTTATGTTGTAAAAGTCTAGTTCGTAATTTAGTGAAGCAGAACAGATGTACACACACATTCTGTATCCTCAGGGTTCATTAGTGAGAGCAGTACACTCTCACCAATGCTTTTGTACGTTTAGGAACATTCTATGTCTGTCATTCAGGTCCACTGAATCCCTATCATTTTTTAAGGAGACCAGTGGCTTTTTAGGCGTCGCTTGTTAACCTTATGGGAGGTCTCGATGTACTTAGGTACATGTTTCTCACGACAGACTTGGCCTATCAATTGCAAACTTGGCATGCATTTCACTAAGGATATTATACAACACCTGAACTAGAATCATCGCAATCGGTCAATTAATTAATTTTGTATTAATTAATCAAAAATGCTGTCGATTTTGCTGACGTTTTTATTAGCAATTGTATTTATTATTTTAATTAAGTACATTATTTAGTCATGATTCTAGTTCAGGTGGTTGTTGATATATATACAGTAAGGTATAAAAAAATTCAAGCAATTATCTTTAGTGGTTTATGAGAAAAATGTTCCTAAACGTACAAAACCGCAACTTTTCAGGGGAGGCAAAAAACGAAGAAGACCTGTGGTTAGAAGCCTCCAGCGTCATACTCCTTTTCCTCTGCTTTGCTGAACTTCCTCTGCTTTGCTCAAGTGTCGTATACCATTCGATCCAGCAAATTCTGTAAAAAAAAATTGAAATAAAAATAATTTACATAAAATTTTTGTTTTTGCAAGACTGGTGCTCTTAAGCTTGCAAAAATGTTTGTGGTCCTAATAACAAAGTCTAAACGATATTTATGACAAACATTCTTCAGAATGTTAACAACATTGAGAACGAAAGGTAAAGATGCTACGTATCTAAGATTGCGTTTGTCGCCATCTTAAAGGAGGTAAGTGCTTAATTGCTAACCTTATGAAGATACTAACCTTATGAAATATAAAGGAGGTAAGTGCTTTATTGCTAACCTTATGAAAATACTAACCTTATGAAAGATAAAGGAGGTATGTACTTTATTGCTAATATTATGAAGACACTAACCTTATGAAAGATAAAGGAGGTAAGTGCTTTATTGCTAACCTTATAAAAGGTAAAGGAGGTAAGTGCTTTATCTTTCATAAGGTTAGTATCTTCATAAGGTTAGCTTATAAAGATACTAACCTTATGAAAGATAAAGGAGGTAAGTGCTTTATTGCTAACCTTATGAAGATACTAACCTTATGAAAGATAAAGGAGGCAAATGCTTTATTGATAACCTTATGAAAGATACGTTGAAACATGTGGTGCCGCCCCGGTGGCACAGTTGTCTAAGCGATGGCTTCTGATCATTCGTCCGAAAGGGGTCCGGGTTCGAATCTCGGTGAGGCATGGATGGTGTGTTTGTCTTACGGCACTGGCTTTCTCCCTTCCCTGAAACCAGTGGTCCTAAATTAAGTACGGGCTCATTGAGTTGCTCATAATAGTGGTTAAAACCCCAGTAAAAAAAATAGGACCATATATGGTCTGGATACCCAAATGAGTGAGCAAGTTCAAAAATATATTTCAATTCATCGTCCCGAAAGGAATTATTCGAAGAATGTGAGAAAGCTCGATACATTAAAAAATAAATAGCAGAAAGCTCGTGATTATAAAGGGTGAGCAGAACTGAAAGGCATTAAAGAAGGAAACGTAAATGGTTTCCGATAGACAGCATAACAAATGGAGTTTGAAACTAGTTTGAAACTAGATCCACGAGCAATAAGCACGAGCAATTTACGTTATCTACCGCAAGGCGCCCTTAAGGTCACAAATGACAGATACCACTCTACTAGAGGATTAACAGAAATTGCAGACCTCCGTGTTGCAAATAAGTATTCAAATACTTTCCACCAAAAAAGCAGTCACAACAAAGTCATTAAAAGGCTATTTAACTTTAGAATCCAAATTTTTTTTTTTTCATTTTTGAAATTAGTCAGTACATAGTATTTCGATTTTTACAAAATACTGTACATTTCGTAGTATATGTAATTGTAGTTTCTTGAATGCGGCCATTAAACATAAAAAGGTTCCCCACTTCTGATTTAGTGCATCAGCGCTCGAACCGAGGAACTTACTTTTCACAGTCGAATGCCTTAACAACCGCGCAAGTCGAAGTAACGCTGGAAAATCGAACTCAGAAACGTTACAGATTACACTGAAGAGCAATTGAATTAGAGACAGCTGGCGTTATGCAAATGTGACGCTGTGGGCTGCTCTGTAAACGTAAACGACATGACGTATACAGCGATCCGACAATATAAGGAGTGATGCGACGGGAATCAGTAAGAGTCGGACGCAGTATGGGTAAAACAAAGGATCTAAGCGCATGTGATCGTGCGTAAATTGTCGGGGCCCGACGAATGGGTCACTCCATCTCTGAAGTCGTGTAAGCACTAGGATGTTCACGAGCCACTGTATCACGGGTGCCCCGTGAGTGCATCAAATCTCGGCCCCTAAACGGAAGCGATCATAGAACGTCGGCAAATGCAAATAGCTGTGTGCGATAATGGCTGATTGCAGCGATATCCAACAGCTTTCCAGGCAACCGTAACCGCTCACAGCTGTAGAGACAGAAGGGACAAAAGTTGACGGTGAAAGCAATGTCGTTCGAGAAGCAACATTTGACGCACTGCCCCCTGCTCTCGTTTCAGCTGAGAACAAGTGCTGCGGAAGACCAGAAAATGATGCGTGCTGCTTTGGGTGAGGCTGTTGTGGCATACAGTACGTCAGTACGTATAAGAAGTGGTTCCAGCGGTTTAAGCAGGGAAATTTCGATCTCCGTGATGTAGAATGTCCTGGACAAACTCAGAAAGTTGACGATGAGGAACTGGAACAATTGTTGGACGCGGATGCCTGTTGCACACAGTCAGAGCTCGCCCAGTAGCTCGGAGTAACAAGGCAAGCTATTGAAAAGCGTCTGCACAAGTTTGGATGGATTCACAAGGAGGGCCGTTGGGTGCCCCACCAACTCACAGCTGCGAACAAGTCTAGGCGCTACGATGTTGCTGTGTCCTTGCTCTCTAGATTGAAGAGGAAGGGTTTCCTCCATAATATTTTGACCTGTGATGAGAACTGGATCCTCTAGGATAATCTTAAGCGGCGCAAATCGGGGGTTTATTCAGGTCAGCCTACCACCAGTGCCACCAAACCGAATCTCCATGCCAGGAAGTTGTTGCTGTGCATATGGTGGGATCATAGCGGTGTTGTACACTATGAGTTGCTCAAACCTGGTGAAACGGTCAATGCTGAGCGTTATTTTCAACAACTTATTCGTGTGAGTAACGCAATGGAGTTGAAAAGGCCATACACCGGCAACGGCAGAAGGTCGGTCGTGTTGCTTCAGGATAACACGCATCCTCACACCTGGAAAACGACTTTAAACACGATCATCGACCAGGGATGGGAGATTTTGTCCCACCCGGCGTATTCTTCAGACTTCGCCCCGTCGGATTATCACCTCTTTCCCTCCCTGTAACATCACCTGAGTCATACGCACTTCACTTCTTTCGAGGAGGTCCACACAAGTATTGATGACTTTATCAACTCGAAACAGCCCTCTATTTTCCGCAGTGCCATTCAGCAGCTCCCTGACCGATGGCTTAAATGTATCCAACACGACGGAGATTATTTTCCAGTTTAGGTACGTATTCGATTTGCTATAATTTGCTGTCAACGTGTCGTGCCTGTGGCCGAGAATTAAGTTGCACACCTAATACATAGGTTATTTCAAACGTTTTGCACACTGCGAAGGCGCTGCCCGTAGAATGATACAATCATTACGCGAACTGTGAGTCAGAGAAAAGCAGATAAAGTTGTGTTTATGTTTGTTGGATAATTTGTTCCTGTTTTGAAAACTTCTGTCTAGAAATGGAGGAAGAAAGCGGGTCAGGTCAGATCTCGCTTAGCGACGAACTATCCAACATTAAAATTGAAACTTTGCGAGGAAAGTCCTCTACCGAAATTCATGAAGTTTTGTGCAAAGTTCGTGGGTGGTTAGTGTAGTGGGTCAAAGCACAGTGTTACGGTGGGCTTTTCGTTTCCGCCAAGGTCGGGAACGTAAAGCCGTAACGTGGGAAGAATATCCATAGAAAACACGTGAAGAGATTTCATACGAAGCAAAAATATCTTCCGCTTCGGTTTTCAGAATCCTAACTGAAAAATTACAGAAGAGAAAAGTGGCTGCCAAATGGGTTCCGCATAATCTGAGTGAAGAGTTGCAAGCAGTTTGAATACCATGGGACCCAGTTTTTTAGGGTGTATTTAGACGTAGTATCACTTTTTCCAAGCGTTCCTTTAGAGCAAGGTCATGCTATTATTGCCGATAGGTTTGCTAGTGAACCGTCTGCTTCCCCTTTGGAAACAGAGGCTATAGTGTCTAATTTAAAACTGGTGGCCAAATCAATACTTTCGATTTGATGGTGTGGTATACAAACAAAAGGAAGGAGAACTTATGGGCTCCCTCCCTTTCCCGAGTTTTAGCCGAATTGCTCCTTCAGTTTTTGGAAGAAAAAGTCTTAAATGAATTCCCTTATCATTAACTTTAATGTACGTTGATGACCTTTTCATTTTCTGGCCACACTCTGTAACCTTTCTTCACTCATTCACTGAAACCTTATTGACCCAGTTTCCCTCAGTTAAGTATAGAATTGGAAACAGAGGGTCATTTGTCTTTCCTCGACTTTTTTCTTTCTCGAGATCTTATCTCTAATAAATTTCGTATTCAGTGTACAGGAAACCTACCTGTTCCCCGATTATCTTACCGTCTTCGTCTTCATATCCTCAGAACTATAAGCTTTCAGCTATACGTTTTTTTATAAAACATGATTTTTCACATTCCTCGTCAGTTAGGCTTTGGACGAACCAAACTTTCCAATGTTTCGCAGATTGCACTTACCTCTGGCTACTCTTCGAATACCTTTTTTGAGTTACCACACAGCTTTCAGCGATTCAGTTTCACTACACTTCGCCCTGAGGCGTGCAAGCCCCGGTTTGTTGGTTCCATTAAGTTTCTCCAACCCATTGCTTTTATTTTAAAGAAATTTCATAAAAAATATAACTTTCATTTTGGGATTCGCACCCGGAATGTTTTTTAATTATCAGAAATGACCGTCACTCAGTCCCAACACCCAATAAATCTGAAGTGTACTGTATCACTTCGGTTCCCCGTTATCCAGTCTTAGCCGTGAAGTACTATATCGGTTCTACACATCGGACTTTACATGCTCGTGTATCAAAATATAAATATGCCCTTAGGACTGGCTCCACATCCATTGCCCTAACTAGGACTGTGAAGCAAGGTGAATACTTGCCTGACGGGGACAACTCAAGGATTCTGGCATCAGCAAGTAACATGCATTCATTACTTTTTTGAAAGCGTATATATCACTAAATGTATATATCATTAAATTTGGTAATTCATGCTGCAATATAGATCTTCCTAATTTTGTTCCAACCCCCTGAAAGCTATTCACCGAATCCGTGTTTCACACAGCGGAAGCAGAACATCCGTCAACGAGGACTTATGCAACTATTGCATCATGGAATTGTTTCTCAGTGTATTTATTGCTTGCTTGCTCTGTATACTGAGGCAATAAGCCTAATGATGAGGCCAAAGGCGGCGTCGAAAGATTTTGCTTTAAGTATTTTAACCTAGCTGTGTTTTAATTGTAAAGGAAGTATTTTTAACTTTGCAATTTGAACCCGGTGAGTTTGACATATCGTACTTAGACAGCTTAATTCTACTTCCACATACTTCCTCATATCTAACAAAATGATCACCGAAGAATAACTTCAGCGGTACGAGATCGAAGGCGAGCAGTTTTTGGAAACAATGTTTGCTATAGACGAAATCTTGATACCAGATTTTGAACCAGAACTGAAATCTCAGTTCGCTTATTGGAAATATCCAGAATCACCTCGCCAGAAAAACTTCCGTTGCCAACAATCGAAGGTTAAGCTGGTGATGAATATGACCTATGACAAGGTTGGAGTGATAGCAACAAACAGAGTGACAGAGGGGACCACTGTAACAGAGGAATACTACAGAAGGTTTCGGCAAAATGTTTTGCGCCCAAAGATTCTCCGAACAAGGTCCGACATGCTCGAAGCTGGTGCCATCATTTTGCATGAAAACGCGAGGCCGCGTGTTACCAGTAGGTATGAAATATTCTTGAAAGGTATGAATGGCAATTGATTCCCCACGTGCCATACAGTCCTGACATGAGCCCACCAGACTACGACTTGTTCTCAAAACTGAGGAAGTCACCCCTTGGGAAATGATTCAGGATGTTTCTCACGAGGTGACCCCAGTAATCCGACGCCTCAACAATGGATGTGTCCTGAATAGAATGCAAGACTTACCCACACCTTGGGCCGCTCTCATAAAGAAACAATTCGTTTCTTAAGAGATAGCCCACAGCGTGCAAAACTTTTGGAATGACCCTCGTAAAT
Organism: Macrothele yani; assembly: GCA_039090855.1. Lineage (NCBI taxonomy): Eukaryota > Metazoa > Arthropoda > Arachnida > Araneae > Macrothelidae > Macrothele > Macrothele yani. The sequence goes on from CM077011.1 coordinate 101,897,565, forward strand.
AAATTCAGCAAATTCCTGTAATTTGAAGCAGATTCTCATCTGGACGTAGAGATGTGTGATGGCTTTTAGCACTAGAGGGAGTTATTTTTTTTTTTATTGGAGGTTTAACGACCACCGTGAGCAACTCAATGGGCTATAAGCAGTCGCCCGTCCCTAATTTAGGGCCACTGGTTCCAGGGAAGGGAGAGAGCCAGTGCCGAAAGACAAACAAAACATCCATGCCTCACCGGCATTCCAACCCGGACCCCTTTGTGACGAATGATCAGAGGCCATCGCTTAGACCACTGCGCCACCAGGGCGGCAGGGAGTTATTAAAAGGTTTTAATGATTGAATTTGGTCAACGCTTTCAGTCATGTCATATACATGGAAAATAAAATCAGTTGCGCAAGTAGATGGAAGCGTTTTATCCTGGCATTTATTCCGAGATGTGCCCAGGCTCCAGACTCTGGTCAGGTATGGGTAGTGCATTTGTCAGATGGCGGTGGCTCTGTTTCTTCCCTGGAACCAGTAGCCCTAACATAGGAACGAGTGATCACCTATAGCAGAGAGAGTTGCACATTGTGGTCGTTAAACCTCCCAAATATGAATAAAAGGAAAAACTAGAAATTCCAACTTAGTAGCGCAAGGTCAATATCGACAGCACTGAATTAGAGTAATAAAATATTTTTAATTTAGCTTTAAAGCCCAATGGGTTCTAGAAATACCTTATTGCTATTCAAACGTTTATTATTATCTTTTGCCGAGTCATTGTAAATAATGAGTGTTTATTGAAACATACCCTTGATATGCTTCATTGTCCATGCATGGAAATACAAAATACCGAAGCGTTTGCCGGAAGATAATCCTACCTTGGTAAGGGACGTGGACTCTCTTTCTCGTGTATACCAAATGTTTTTTTCTTTTCTATTTTTTTTGGTATTACTTGCATTATTAGGTGTGAAACTTAATTATCGGCACCTAACCGCAAGCGATCGTAGAACGTCGGCAAATGCAAATAGCTGTGTGCGATAATGGCTGATTGCAGCGCCATCCAACAGCTTTCCAGTCAACCGTAACCGCTCACAGATGTAGTGACAGAAGGGACAAAAAAATGGCGGTGACAGCAATGTCGTTCGAGAAGCAACATTTGACGCACTGCCCTCTGTTCTCGTTTCAGCTGAAAAAAGTGTCGCGGTATCCCAGCAAATGATCTGTGCTGCTTTGGGTGAGGCTGCTGTGTTCTAAAGTACGTGTAAAAAGTGGTTCCAGCGCGGTTTAATCAAGGACATTTCGATCTGCGTGATGCAGAACGTCCTGGACCGCCATAGAAAGTTGACGATGAGGAACTGGAATAACTGTTGGACGCGGATCCCTGTCGCACACAGTCAGAGCTCGCCCAGGAACTCAGAGTAACAAGACAAGCCGTTGCAATGCGCCTGCACAAGCTTGGACGGATTCACAAGGAAGGCCGTTGGGTGCCCTGCCAGCTCACAGCTGGGAACATGTCTAGGTGCTACGATGTTGCTGTGTTCTTGCTCTCCAGATTCAAGAAGAAGGATTTCCTCTACAAGATTTTGACCTATGATGAGAAGTGGATCATCTACAATAATCCTATTCAGGTCAGCCTAATACCAGTACCGCCAAACAGAATATCCATGCCAGGAAGTTGTTGCTGTACACAAAGTGGGATCAGCGCGGTGTCGTACACTACGAGTTGCTCAAACCTGGCGAAACTGTCAATGCTGAGCGTTATTTCCAGCAACTCATTCGTGTGATTGACGCAATGGAGTCGAAAATGCCATACACCGGCAAGGGAAGAAGGTCGGTTCTGTTGCCTCAGGATAACGCGCGTCTTCACACCGCGAAAACGACTTTAAACACGATCAACGACCTGGGATGGGAGATTTTGTCCCACCCGGTGTATTCTCCAGACTTCTCCCCGTCGGAGTATCACCTATTTCGCTCCCTGCAACATCACCTGGGTGTTACGCACTGCACTTCTGTCGAGGAAGTCCACACAAGTATTGATGCCTTTATCAACTCGAAACAGCCCTATTTTTATCGCAGTGGCATTCGGCAGCCATCTGACCAATGACTCAAATGTATCCAACACGACGGGGATTATTTTCCTGATTATGTACGTATTCGATTTGCTATATTTTGCTGTCAATGTGTCGTTCCTGTGGCCGAGAATTAAGTTGAACACCTAATACTTATAAACAGTCGAACTCTTGACAATGCAACATTGGTTGGGCAGTTTCCAATATGTACAGGATCCAATATGTACAATTGCGGGTATTTCCGCTGTTCACCATGACCCGGATGTAATGCTCCTGTACGATGATGAACTGATCCATTTATTCCAAAACAATAAGGTCCACAACCTGGTGGAAAAGCCATTTGTACTCTCATCGACGCGAAGAACTATTAAATGACCGCATATTAACCATAAAGTTTTTTGACTGCCCATGCTGAGAGTTTATAAGTTGTTTAATTAATGGGAAAGTTCGAATGGGATCTAATTTTACTTCTCCTTTTGAGCGATATTTAGAAAATTTACCATCTGAAGGTCTCCTTCCGGGAAAGTCTTTTCATCGTCTATAAAGTTTGAAACCACATGACGTGTAGAATTGTATATTGCTGTCGGTTCGTTAATTGTCTCTGAACCTCTCGAGCGCAAAGCTCTTTCCTTTGTCCAGGGGTCACATTCTGCGTCGCTGCAAAATGAGAATTTCTCATGCGCTGCGATTTAGCTTCAATATGATGAGGAGTTATATTAGTTCGACCATCACGCAAACGTCGAATGTCAGAATTTCTTTCAATTTCGCTGCATTTTTGTCTCTTTTTTTTTCTACCATATTGGACATTGCGGCTGTTAACGTCTTGTCTTTCGACTGCACTGCGTTGTTGCCGCCTTGCTCGATCTTAATCTGCTTTGTGGTGTTTAGCTTCAATCTCTTCATCTAATGAAGGAGGTAACTTTATTTTTTGACGCGGAATAGACGAGGTTTAGAAGAACAGTCAAGTTCGCGAAGGGCTGTAACGTTCGTCCTTGCCTTACTCAGTGCTAGAACAGGAAAACCTCTTACAACCTTACAACTGTGTGCTTCCACTTCCATTGCACCCGAAAAAAAAACTCTAACTTTGAACGATAGCAAAAATATGTAAGCAAAGCATTAAATAGCAGCTGTCATGGATAACACTGTGTGAACACCGGGATATAAATGTTCGTCCTCTTCTGTTAAAAACCGTAAGTAGTTGTTTGTTTATCGTTAAAAGGTGATCCACCTCTGCGCATTTCTTGCCTTTTATACATTTTAAGATCAGACACGTTACAGAATTATCACGTAATATTTTAAAGTTTCATTCCTTCAGTGACTCTGTGTTTAAAAGCTAGATTTGATGTTCAACACAGCTTTGCAATCTTTTCACGAATTTAAAGTTTGCTTTCTTTTTCAGAACTAAAATCCCATGTCATGAAAGAAGTCTACGTGAGCGGAATGTTTTTTTATCTAAATAGAGAAACCGAAGTTTCCGATAAATAACGTCATCGTCTCTCTTAGGAAACATCGCATGTCTGAACTATTTTAAACCTACCAAGTTGATTGACATGAACAGCGAAAACCCTTACAAGTATCCCTCGATGGAATTCGTGAAAATTGAGTTAATTTCGGTTGGAAAAGGGACTTTATGTCTTGAGTTGCCGTCTGCCTTATATCTACAAGGAATCAGATTCTTCGGAGTTGCTTAAGATTATCGGATGCAACCTACACGTAATTTTCCTTTCTGTATCTTCACTTTTTCATTTGGTGAGCAGCGCTTGCGAAGGAAGATAAACAACTAGACATCACAGAATTTTGTGTCCGACTTTGTACAGAGGCGGGTAAAAGTTTTTAAAAGAATGGGATGGCGAGTAACATTTTTTGAAAATACATATATAAAGTAATGTAGGTATAAAGATATCCGTTTTGATTTATCAGATCCGAAACTCTTTTCATTTATATTAAAACAGCTGAAATTTAAAATGTGACAAAAAGCACCTTACATTTAACGAGAGCACTGTGTACGATTAAACTCCATTAAAATTTATTGCAAGTACACTTTCATGCTTATCGTTGAAATTCGAAATAACTGTTAAAGAGTAGTCTTTCATAAAAATGTTGAAGATGGTAATCCGTTTTTGGGTGTAAATATGACAAGGATGGTAAGTCAGATAATGTCCGAAAACTTGAAAATTTCGTCGTTCTGGAGCGGGAATCAAAGCCGCGCATCCCAGATAGCGCCCGGGTATGCTAACCACTACACCACCCAGAACGACCAAGACTCAAGTTTCCGATTAATTTCAATATAACCATCACATGATTCTCTAGTCGAAGCAACCGGCATTCATGTTTAGCGAATCTGGAAGTTAAGAATCCTATCCCCTGATTGCCCGGAGGAGCAGATAAATCATGTAGTCATTCATATTGTTCCCGTGCTGCGACTGTAGGTAATTCATGACAGCAAATTGTCTCTCAAATATGATTCCAAAAGTTGATATAACTTTTAACAAACATTTTTTTTTATGTTTAGGTATTTCTCATCGAAGAAAAATAGTTAAAACTATTCTGCTTCAGTCTGGGATCAGGCTATAATAAAATCATCTGCTAGAGGTGGACATAATTTCATTTGATATATGGGTTTGTGTTTTCAATGCCGTCACGCAACGGATTCTGAACAGACGTATGCTCGGTTTGAGTACCAAATATTTGCATAAGTGAAAAGAACGGTTCCACAGGAAGCTACGTTGTGAGTGGGCAGATACATACACTACTGCCCACCCAAATGGAACACCAAGAAGGACACGAGATAGCAAAGCCAGATTTACTGGACACATAACAACAGATACAAAGATGAAACGATTGAGCTTACAGGCCCGTGAGACTTGCGGAACACGCAGATATCAATAGTTCGTGTATCCCTCCATGGCTGGCAATAACGGCATCGAACGAAAGAGGCTTTGGATGTGGGCTTGCGGTATGTCGTTCGAGGTTGCTTCCGCACGTTGCCACAGTTCATCAGGCGTAGCCGTGGGTGGTGGTTGCCGGGCCACTCGGTTGTCGAGACCAGACGTGTTCGATGGGAGATATATCGGGAGAACAGGTGGGCCACGGCAGCAGTGACACCAGGTGGGTCGTGAAGAATTCTTGCACGATGCGCGCCACGTGCGGGCGCGCATTGTCCTGTTGAAACGTGGCCACTGGCAGGTCCTGCAGGTAAGGGGTGACTACAGGCTCTAAAACGTCGGAGATGTAGCGGTGGCTGTTGGGTGCACTGTCGATGCGTACCAGAGGGATGCCGGTGTCATATTTAATTGCGCCCCAAACCATAACGCCAGGCGACGGACCGGTATGGCGATGCATAATGCAGGTGTCATACAGTCTCTCGCCGCGGTGCCGCCACACGCGGATCAGACCATCGTGGTGTTGCAGGCAAAAGCGGGATTAGTTGGAGAATGCAATGTCGTGCCATTACGTAGTCCAGGTGCGGCGTCCAACGGCCCACTGCCGCCGCACTCACCGGTGGTGTAACGTCAATGGTAATCGGAACAACGGGCGCCATGCGACAAGTCCCCTCTCCTGCAAACGACGTCCAACGGCACGTGCTGACACAGGTTGTTACGCAACAACCCTAATTTCTGCGCTAACGTTCGTGATGTGGCGGTGCGAGCCGTCAATGCCAGCCGCACAACATGCTGGTCCTCTCGTTCGGTGGTGTGCCGCGGCTGTAGCAATCGCTCACGTCGGACCGCTCGACCCTCCTGCACCCACCGAATCCATACTCGCCTCACTGTGGCTGGATGTCGTCCCACACGGGCGTTGATGTCTCGGTATGATAAACCGCTGTCGCGATAAGCCAATATTTGTTATCTGTCGAACTTCGAAATGTGCTGGAATGACTGCCGTATTCTGCGACGAGGCTTAAGGAAGCTTTCCACGGACAGGTCCGGCAGCACTACACACTTCCACTACTAACACACCGCCTTCTGTGCACCCTTCTTATAGTGCGTCTCGGTGGCGTGCCGGGCGCACATGACTTGCATATGCCCTGATCGTTTGCCCTGATCCTCTCGCGGGCGACGCGAATTTCAGGCCAATCGGATGTTTCTTTCTAGGTGTTGCATTTTGGGTGACGAGCAGGTGTAAATAAAGCTGAGATGTTTTGCCGTGTTATCACTAACTTTGACGTGGATATGCCACGTGCACGTAAACTTTCCGAGTTCCAAGATGGGCTAGTCATAGGAAGTCATTTCAGTAACATTTCAATATGGAGTATTGCAGATAACCTAAATACGACAAAATTGACTGTATGTAGCGTCGTGAAGAGATGGAAGCTGGACGGTGGAACTACGGCAAATAAACGTTCAGCAAGGCAGCACAAACTGACCGAATGTGGCAGAAAAGCCATGGTAAGAAATTTTAAGAAATCCCGTTGTTAGTCTGCCCTTTCCATCGCTGCTGAAGTTGGGAAATGCTTGAAATGACTCGGTTAGTGTCACAAGAGAGTTGCACAGTGTGGGATATTATGGTAGAGCGAGCCGCACATTACTACCATGAATGCGAAGCGCAGTTTGGAATGGTGTTTCTTCCGTCGTGCCTAGACAGGGCTCCATGGACTCACCTCTCCTATTTTTACGGGCTTGGTCATCGGTTTTGTGACGTCACCCTAAGCGATGGAGTTCTGCACCGAGTAGGTTACAGGACTACACGTTTCTGGTCATTTAATAGTACTTAATGCTTGAAGGAACAGCTTAATAAAGTCCACATTTTAGTTTTCTGCAATTTATTGTATGACAGCAATTCTACCAAAATTTGAAAAAAAAAAAAAAAAAAAAATTGCATCTGTTTTACGTCTCTTAGGAATTACGCCTTCTCGCTGTTATTGTTCTGTACGAGTATAAACGGTTATACCAAAGAACTGTGTTAATGCAGTTTTAAACAGACACAGAAGATAACTGAAATGCAATCTGTTAGTACGTTGATGTACTGTTACATTACAATTTGCGTATATAAAAGAAAAACTGGCGAAAAAATAATAAAACAGCATCCAAAATTGCGTTGTTTGACCCTAACCTTTTCTGATCAAATAGCATTGCTTTTATCCCCCCCAAAAAAAAAAAAAAATTTGAAGAAGCAAACTGTTCCAAAATTAATATTCTGAGAATATGAAAAGGTAATTCACAAAGAAGAAAAATTATGATAAAGATGCACCAGGTCAATGTTGCAGTACATACAGAAATTAATAAAAATTGTGGAAGGCCAACTATATACTAAATTAATACTGAGAACGTATTTGGAAAATAAAGTCGCAAAAAAGAAAAAAAAATGTTAATAGTGCTACTACAGTCTATATTTATGTGTGAATTTAACAACTTAGCATCTCCTCCTCCTCTAGTCTATTTTGAACTTGAAGGAATTAGAAATATAATCTTACCATTGATCTGCAAAAAGTTGCAGGGCATACAGACATGAATAAAAAAGTTTTGAGGCTTTCAAGTAGACTAAATTGATACTGAGAATGTGTAACTCTCAGCCCAATGCATACACAGAAATAAATAAATGAAAAATAAACTTACCTTTTACTAATTTCATACACATGAAATGAAGATTGAAAATATATAAAAAAGAAAATTAAAATATATTTATTTGCATGGATTTTAGGGTAGTTAAATTGGGGTTGGGATTTAGTTCCCCTGTAATGATGATTATCAAATGTCTTTGCCAAAATTTCGAGATTTATATTTCCATTGTTAGTGAGGCACACAGGAAGAACAGATTCCTTAAGTAGCTACTACAAACATAGCATATTTTCTCTTCTCTCACTTGTTATATAAGCAGTGATTTTTCAAACTTACTAGGTTATTATTTAAAAATATCTTTAAAAATATATAAGCGATCTTTAGTCTCAGTTAAAATTTGATTTGATGACATTTTGAACATTTTCCGTTTGTCACAGTAAAAAACCCCTTTTTTTCGCTAATTTTTTAAACACGAATTTTACATTTTGTGCATGGAGTAACTGCTCCCAATCATTAGTCAAACGGAATTTAAATAATTTGAAGCAAATGATCAATATTTTCACCATGTCTTCAGCTACCTATGGACGGTGCCCGTCGCTTAGTGTGACGTCACAAGCAAGTTTTAAATCCGATGGCCAGGCCCGTAAACATAGACAGGAGGAGGAGGAGGAGTCCCGGGTGCCTTGGCCTTGACAGCGAGCTACCTGAAAGCTGTTCTTCGGAGTGATAAACTACCCTTTTTTACGCTTTCCAACCGTAGGTTGAAAAAGCGCATATGCTCCAGCTTTATCTGTCTGTCATCAGGATAACTCGCGTAAAAATGGTTTGATTTCGATGAAATTTTAGTATGTGGTAGGGGACAAACTGGGGACGAAACCTATTGAAAATGGGCGAATGAAGGTCAAAGGTCAGGACATAGTAGCGGAATCCATTTCACAGTTGTTATGCGTCATAACTTACATAAAAATGTTTCTATTATGACAAAACTTTATCATGTTGTGCGGCAGGTATACTTTACCGGTTCTGTTGAATATAATCGAAATGGGGTCGAAGGTCAGGGCACAGGAGCGAGATTTATTCCACAGCCATTATCCTCATAGCTTGAGTAACGATTTCTGGTATGTTGGACAGCGTATCATAATCAGTGCTTTGCATGATTTTATTAACTTGTTACTCTTCTAGTCTCATGGTCGTGTTTGGATTTCGCGATAGCCCAGACGAACGATTTTCGTCGGACTGTGTTGTTCCACCTGTTAAGTTCGGCGGAGGCTCCATCATGTTATGGAGTTGTTTTTCGTTGATGAGACTCGACCCGTTGGTTATTATACCACATTGCATGAATTCTGAAGTGCACCTCGATGTTCTGGATAATTTTTCCCTACCAAAAATGTGGCAAAAAGTATGGAAATTACCATTGTATATTCCAACAAGATCGATCTCCTTGTCAACACAGCGTGTACAGGACTGGTTTTGTGAGAGCGAGGTAGACTTATTAAACTGGGTTGCTCAGAATCCTGATCTTAATTCCATAAAACACCTCTGGGATGAACTGTAGTGACGGATACGTAATCGATCACAAGGACCATCTTCACTCTCCACTTTGGCAGCAGATTTGCAGAACGAATTGCGAACCGTTCCTGTCGCGACCAACCAGAAATTGGTTGATAGTATGCCTTGACGTATTGCCGCTCATACAAGCAAAAGGTTAACCGACTAATTGCGATCATAAAACCATTTGTCCCAATACAATATGGTGTCCGAGTACTTTTAATAATATGGTGTATCTGTGATCTGAGTTCTTCAAAAGAATATGATACTTTAAAATCTGTAGTTTTAGCAAGTACTCCCATTTCATTAAAAAGCTCCTTGATGAATTCTAAAACTGTCAAACTCTTTCTTTCTATATTTGATTTTAACATTGGTAGCTTGTTATAACATGTTAGTAAATTCATGCAATTCATTGATTATGACACACTTTGGAACATTCTAGGAATCATTACTCAACTTATTACTCAAGTTATGAGGATATTGGCTGTGGAATAAATCTCGCTGCTGTGCCCTGACCTTTGACCCCATTTCGATGCTATTAAACAGAATTGGTTCAGTATACCTCCGGAACAACATACTACAGTTTTGTCGCAACAGAAGCATTTTTATTCAAGTTATGAGAATAATGGCTGTGGAATAAATATCGCTCCTGTGACCTGCCCTTTGAACCCTTTTCGATCATATTCAACAGAACCAGTTCAGTATACTTCCAGAATAGCATGATAAAGTTTTGTAGCAATCGAAGCGTTTTTACGTAAGTTATGACGCATAAGGGTGATGGAATAGATCCCGACCCTGTGTGCTTACTTTTGAGCCCATGTTGCCCATTTTCAACAGGTGTCCTCCCCAGGTTGTCCCCTACCACATACTAAACGTTCACCGAAATCGATCCATTTTGTACGCGAATTATAGTGCCGACGGGACGACTGACAGATGGACAAAGCTGGAGCATAAACGCTTCTTCTACCTAAGGTTGGAAAGCGTAAAAAAACAACTTATGACTGTAAATATTGAAGATATTTTCATCTTTCCCTTGCAGAGCAAGATTTAGCACATTGAAATGCTGTGCAATATCAAATAGGAAAGCTAATGATCAAAGAAAGCGACACCGCTGAGACTCTCAGATCAGTATCACATTTTATTTCTTCCAATTTAAAAGGATGGCCTTATTTCTGAAGCTAGGTAAACTCTATCAAAATATTTTCCAGCACTCAACCAACGAATTCGATTGTTGAGGAGCAAGTCATCACATTTGACATCAAGTTTATCTGAAAATGTTTTGAATATTTCGTGCGTAAGAGCAGAATTAGGGCAGAATTCTTGTACTTTGTTTACTTTTTACCTAACAGTCCTAGAACTCCAGAACTAAAAATAACAAGAAAGATGACACCGAATCTTCGGGTGTAATAAACACGTCTTTTGAATCTGTTCTGACGCAAATTAAATTTATCAAAGCTATTCAAAGTCAATGGAACCGGTATGGAAAACAATATTATCTGACGGAAGAAAAAGTTTTCCAATCGGGTTTTTAATCCTCAGATATTGCTGTAAACGGAATCGTGAGCTTACGCCCTTTGGTTGCAGACTTGTGCGTTAAGAAAAATATAAATTTATATGAGAAACATTTCACACCGGAAACGCTCTCCACCATAGAAAAAATGTTTCAAATCGGACTCTTAGAAACAGAGATATCGAAAAAAATAAGATGTGACTTTACGTCCCCTGGTGGGAAAACCATGCATTATTTTAGGAAGAAAGTATTTTCAAACGATTTTTCCATAGAGCACTATCGGTCTAAGAACACAAAAAAATTAGTCAGGTTTTCAGGAGCCCAGATTTTGCTACAAATACACCAGAAGCAGAAATTAACACTTATGCCCCTGGTGGCCAAACCATTCTTTACCAAACATCAGAAATTATGTGAAAAACATTTCCCATCAGGTTTTGTATGCGATACAGAAAGAAATTTTCAAATCGGAGTTTTAGAAGCAGAAATAACGCAGAAAACGCAATTTACCGTTGTGCCCCCTAGCGGAAAGGCTATGATTTACTTGAAAATTTTGAATTTATAGCAATAACATTTCGCATCGGAAACAGTATCCAACAAAGAAGGAATGTTTCAAATCGGACTCCTAGAAGTAGAGATATTGACAAAAATAAGATATGCATCTACGCCCCCTGGCGTAGAAACCATGCATTTTTTCAAACAGAAAATGTTCTTAATAGGTTTGCCGACATGAGTAGTATCGGTCAATAAACCACTTTTTTTTCAATCGAGAATTTAGAAGCTCATATTTTGCTGCAAATACATCAGAAGCGGAAATTAAGGCTTACGCCACCTGGCGGTCAAACCATTTTTACAAAAAATTAGACATTATGTGCAAAGGATTTCCTATCAGGAGCTGTACGTGGTGCAGGAAGATTTTTTTCAAATCAGAGATTTAGAAGCCGATATGTTGGGGGGGGGCAATTTACCTTTACGCCCCCTAGCGGAAAGTCTATGAATTAACGGAAAATTTTGAAATTATATGAAAAACATGTCACACTAGAAACACTATCCAACAAAGAAGGAATTTTTCAAATCGGACACCTAGAAGTAGAGTTATTGACAAAAGTAAGATATAAATCTACGTACCCTGGCGGAGAAACTGTGGAATATTTTAAGAAGAAAATATTCCGAAAATGTTTATCGATGTGTGTTCCAATCAGTCCACGAAACAATTTTTTCAATCGATATTTTAGAAGCTCAGATTTTATGGCAAATACATCAGAAGCAAAAATTAACACTTACGCCCCCTGGTGGCTAAAGTATTCTTTACCAAAAATTTGAAATTATATGCCATAGATTTTCCATCAAGAGGTGCATCCGCTAAAAGGAAAATGTTTGAAATTGGAGTTTTAGAAGAAGTGTTATCGGGAAAAATGTAATTTACTTTAACGCCCCCTAGCGAAAAATCTATGCACAATTTAAAAAAGTAACTATATCTAAAATACTCTTCGACATAAATGGAATCAAAAGATAAAAGTATTTTTTCAATCGCATGTTTAGAAGCAAATATTTTGAATAAAACGTATTTTTGAATTCGACATCATCTGCATTTACGTCACCTAGCGGCAAAATTGTGCATAGTAAAAAAATACGAAATAAAGGATCATCACTCGCATATTTTAGGCTTCCCAAAGCAAAAAGAAATTTTTAAATCGGACCAATAGTTGCAGAGATATAGTAGGTACAGACAGACGGACAAGCCGGTAACATAAGCACGATCTTTTTGTACAAAAGACGTGCTAAAAAGGGAGTTTGGTTTTTATATACAAAAATTAATTTATTCGGATTCGTAGCAGTTGGTACGCAATTGGTACTCGAGATAAAAATTTATTAAACTTGCACAAATCGCACAATATCACATGGAAGACGATTTTACTATCATGTAACTTAATTAGAGATAACAAGTTAATATTAATGCAGGACATTCACTGACTTTATTAATATTCTAATGTATAAAATCTTATCGTTGACCAAACGCAAAACATCGAAGGAGAGCCTAGCACTGATCATTCCACCGTTTATCTAAAAAAAACACATGTGGCGAGTCTTGTTTTTCACTATCCGTCTGCAGTGCTGCCACGCAACGTGAAACTATTGACAATTCAGATATGACGTTAAGTCATAACATTTAATCTAGAGGTAAATAAAATTTACGTATGAGCTAGCAACAGAAACGGAAAGTTCAATAGAACATACACTATATTGACATAAGTCACCGGACACTTAGAATAGAAACACAACATATCATATATTGACATACATAAGTAGGGTGTCGGTCTACCTTGTGCTTTCGACAAGGTTTTGGGACACAGCGGTAGGTATGCGCTTCCATTCAGTACATAATGTTGCCGCTAACTGTTGCTTAGTAGTAGGCCTTGGTTCCAAACTTCTTATGCGGCGTTCTAAGTCATCCCGTAGGTACTTTATGGAATTAATATCAAGGCTCTGTGCTGACCGGTTCACACACGATACGGAATTATCGTCAAACCATACCGTTACAGTCCTAGTTTTATGGTTCGGTACATTATCCTGCTGGTACTAACAAGGCTCGGTTCCATAGTATTGCCACAGAGTTGGTAGAGCATAATTGTCCAGATTATCGAGGTAGACTTGCTGATTAACAGGTTTGTCCACGATAACCAATGGGCAGGGACCATACCACGAAAAACACCCTCACACAAGTACTCTGCGTGCTCCAAACTTGACCGTAGGAATAGTGCACTGTGGTAAATAGCGTTCCCCCGGATGCCGCCATACCCACACACGGCCATCAGACTGATGGATCGTGTATCTGAATTCATCAGTCCATAGGACCCGTTTTCAATGATTTACGGTTTGCGATAAATGCAAAACGACGAGTAGCATTCCGAGTGGCTTTTGAGCGAGGATCTTATGAGAGGCTTATGAGCAGCTGCACGACCACAGTAACCTATGGAATGAAATTATATGCCAATAGTACGTGTACATACTAAGATTCCAGCATTTTTACTCAACTGTACACTGAGGTCTTGTACAGTATTCCGTTGATTAGCTGTAACGACTCTCCTGAAGCTTCGAATTCCTCTATCACTGATTTTCTTTGGTCTGCCGGTACATTTTGCTGCTTCAAGCAAGCCATGTGTCTTCCATTTATTCAGTACATCCAAAACTGTTGACTTGGGTATGTTTAAACGCCTCTCGGTTTCTCTTATGGACAGCCCACCAATATAACACCCAACAATCTTTTCTTTCCCAAAGTCAGTTCTTTCCACCGCGATATTTTCACACAACCTCACAGTGCGATATGATCGCGGTCAGCTGCAGGATTGCTTTTATACTGTTTGCAGCTGTACAGCGTATCTTAACAATACAGCAGATCCGTTCATTTTCTTGTGATGGGATGTCCGGTGACTTTTGTCAATATAGTGTATACGTAACAATTTCTTATACGCTGCCCTACGTTGATATTCTGACACACCTGACAGTGAAATGAGTCCTAGTCAAGCACAAAGTCACATACCCGCTACGAATGAGTAATTTCAGCAATGATCGGTTGACTATGGTGAGAAAATAGCATGAGTGTGAATGCAAACGTCTTGATTGACAGAGTTAATTGGCTTCCACCGCGGGTTGGTAATCGGGTGTCACTAAGCTATCACTGCGCAACCAATATTTCAGAGACATTGAATATTTTTAGGTAGACTGCTGGTGATGTGATTTATTAGGGGTATGCAAACGTTTCCTCCGTTTTAAGCCGAAGGAGACAGGAACAATCAGGAAACCAATACATATTTATTCAACGAAATACTGGCCGTTAGCATCATGGCATTTTGCCAATTTTAAGGCAATAAATGAATGCCTCTGTGGTAGAAGGATTCGGGTTTTGTGCTGAAGAACGCAGTGACGAAATTTTCCACCTCTGGAATTGTGGTGAACCGCTGTTGGTCTAGGGCATGTTGCATAGAGCGAAACGGATGTGAGTCTGAGAGTGCAATATCCGGGTAGTAAGCCGGGTGCGGTAAAACCCCCAGTGTAACTGTTCAAGGGTTGATTTCGTCGAGACACCGACATGTGGTCTGGCATTATCGTGTAAGAGGATGACTGGGCGGCGTCCTATACCTGCCCATGGGCGTCCAGTTTCATCAAATGATAGCTACAGTATATCGTTATGCGGTGATTGTTTCGCCCAGTTTCAACAGCTTGAAGTACAACATTCACGCATACCCTTCCACACACACAACAACACCTTTTTCCTGTGGATATCCTGTTTTGCAGTGAATGTTGATGGCTGGTCTGGGATGACCCAGGATCGCTTGCTTACGGAGTTTTTGCAATACACCCATTTGTGAGCCCCGTGAAAACCCTTGACAAGAAATTCTTCCTTTGAAACCAATTCAGCAACGACATGCATATGCTCAATTGTTGACCAATATTACGCTCCGCTAAAGTATGTTATGATAAAGTAAATTTTCCATCATTTTTATGCCAGGGGTGGGATATGAAAATACAACTCCCGGCTCCGGAGCTCCGAGTTCTATCCACTATACTGCACTGGCATGTGTACAAACGAATAACAAACACTGCCGCAAATGAACTTTATTGGCCACTATGCTTGGCTTCATGTACGAACTGACAGCATGGGTCTCTGGCACGTTAGGTCCCTTTTACGAATGCTAGCGGCGCGTGGGTGCTGAAAATTCTGCATACCTCTAATTCAAATGGAAGTAGACTGCAGCTGAATGTGAAGAGAAACGACCCGACAAACTTCCGAGGATAACAGAATGGGACATTAGAACTCTGCAAAGGACTCTCCACACAAAACACAAAATCTAGGTGGTCCTAAGCCATGCGAACCCTTTGTGAAACAATTGAAACATGTAGACACACGTACAGAGGGCAGGACACCACTCAGCACGGATTCCTAAGGGTAGAGCAGTCATTTACAAGCAGCTAATCACTTCGAGCGATCCAACACGCCTATTAACGTAGCTTAAAGGATGTCTCTCTTGGATGGAAAAGGAATGGAAAATTGTGCTTTAGGCTAATGGGTAAAGAGACACAACCTTCCAGTCAAATGGTCGTTCCTGGGTATGTCGGGTGACAGAAGAAAAGTACTGTATCCTCTCGAAAATGAAGTTTGATGGAGGACACGTGACGGTATGGAGCTGTATTTTGTGGTTCTGCCGGGGCCCATATCTGGTTTTGGGGAAATTCCTGCGTGCGGAGTTCTGTTTGGGCGTCCGTCGTGTGCAATTTTACATTATCAACATTGTGGTATTGCTTTGGGAAAGTCTCATACTTCTATCAGCAAGGCAACGCACTACGTTCTAATACTAGGGTTATTGAGCAAATCTTCTGTATATTGCGCTACCTATTAGTTCAATATTTCATTAAGAACAAACTGAGAATGGAAATCCAGAATAAAAGTTGAAAAAATATAAAAAAATTGAAACATACTTTTTTTCTGAGTTTAAGACCAACATAAGCAGATCTAATGGCTATAAGTAATACGCTGTCTCAAATATTGAGTCACTGGTTGCAGGAAAGTAGAACAATCTGTGTCATCAGACATGCACAACAGACACACCTCAAACGGAACTCGAAGCAGAGCCAATCTAGAGCGAAAGGTCAGAAGACAGCGTCGCATACCACTGCTAATATGGCTGCTTTTTACTCTTATACATAAAAAACTATTAAATCACGAAATATTTTAATGATAGTTACAGCTATACAGTAAGAAAAAGTTTTGCTATGTAAGTACGTTTTGCTAGGCACGCTGGTGGGCAAAAATTAAGGACGAAGAGGAGAAATTTGCACAACAGCGGAACGAGCAGGGAGAACGGGCCGAAAGACCACTAAGGAGATATACTAAGGTCCGGTACGGTACGGCATGCACATATATTCAGCATGACGTAGAGGGGGAGTATCAGAAGGGTATAAAGCACACGGGCGGTGTACGCTCAGCAATTCGGTGAAAGCTATTGCATGGTGTACATCGGTTTGAACGACGTCGAGTTGCTGCCACCGTTTGATATGGCCAACAGGCAATCCAGTAGACGACATGTGGATGATTTTACCCGAGGTCGGGTCAGCGGGAAGTTGAAAGGAAGCCAAAGTGTGACTAGTGTGGCCGAGGAGTTCAGGTTCGCTCACAGCATCGTTTCAGGAACTTGGAGAGCATTTCAAACGACAGGAACAGCTGTCCAAGAGTTTAGCACTGGTCGTCCACTAGCAACCACGGCGGCGGACGACCGAGTATATTGTCCTACAGGCAAGAATAGACAGACGGCACACAGCGGGAGAAATCACAAGGCACATGCAACAGACAACTGGACGTCAGTTATCGCGTTTTACCGTGGCCAGGAAGCTGCACAAAGGTGGTCTATTTGCACGACGACCAGTACGGTGTGTTCCATTAACGCCTGCTCATCGGAGACGACGGTTTCTGTGGTGCCAGGAACCCAATAACTGGACACATCAGCGGTGGGGTCGAGTTTTCTTTACGGATGAGAGCCGAGTTAGTCAGACGAGCGATTCTGGACGTATACACATCTGGAGACAGCAGGGAGCACGCAATCACACCTCCAACATCATCGAAAGGGACCGGTTTGGAGGTGGCGGCGTTCTCGTTTGGGGCGGTATCATGCTTGGTAGCCGAACTGACCTCCACATTTTCCAAGGAGGTTCAGTCACTGGTATCCGCTATTGTACCGAGGTTCTCCTGCCTCACGTGCGTCTGATTAGAGGTGCTATGGGTTCTGAGTTCCTCTTCATGGACGACAACGCTACACCTCATCGTACAGTGGCTGTCGTAGAGCTTTTGGAGAGTAAAGATATTCAACGTATGAATTGGCCCGCAATGTCCCCGGACCTAAATCAAATCGAACACGTGTGGGACCTTCCCGGGAAACGCTTGGCAGCACGTCACCAGCCACCAGCAACGAATACGCAGCTGCGATTGCCGCTACAAGAGGAGTGGACCGTGATGGCTCAACAGCTCCTTGATAACCTCGTCATCAGCATGAAACGACGTTGTAAATCCTGCAACGCAGTCAGGGGGATCTTATCCCCTACTAAAGACTACATTTTTCTTGGCAGCCGCCTGTCACAAGGATGCTTCTGTCTTCTGTCCAGTTGTGTTCGAAACAACTTTTTCAATAAAGAAAGGGACCGGTTTGGAGGTCCTTGTTTGTATTCCTTGTTTGGACGGTTTTGCTCATTTGGAGGTCCTTTATTGGATTCCTTGTTTGGACGGTTTTGCTCATTTGGAGGTCCTTGTTTGGATTCCTTGTTTGGACGGTTTTGCTCACTCCTTTGGATTCCTTGTTTGGACGGTTTTGCTCACTCCTTTGGATTCCTTGTTTGGACGGTTTTGCTCACTCCTTTGGATTCCTTGTTTGGACGGTTTTGCTCACTTGTCCCATATTTGTACACCTTGGTGATCTTATGATATGATTTGAGTTCATGTGGAGCACTTCTGCACGACGTTACATTTGAAAAACCGTCTCGTCCTTAATTTTTGCACGTCAGTGTATTAAAAAATAGAAAAACACTTCTTTTTTCTGAGAGTAAGACCAACATAAGCAGATCTAACGGCTATAAGTAATACCCTGTCTCAAATTTTGAGTCACTGGTTCCAGGAAAGTGGAAAAATCTGTGTCATCATACATGCACAACAGACATGCCTCAAGCGGAACTCGAACCAGTGCCCATCTAGGGCGAAAGGTCCGAAGTCAGCGTCTCATACCACTCTGCTAATATGGCTGCTTTTTACTCTTATAGGTAAAAAACTATTAAATAACGAAACATTTTACTGATAGTTATAGCTATACAGTAAGAAACAAGTCTTGCTATGTAAATACGTGTATCGATGTCATTGTGTTTGATTGAAGTGCAATTTTATGCCACCGGGAGATGCGTTTTTCTTGACGGGCAGATAAAAATAATATAAATGATTATATATAGTCATTTGCAAAAGTTTAAGACCACCTGTCAATTTATTGAAAATTAAGGTTTTCAAAGAAACAACTAATTACTAGGAAGATATATTTTAAAATATAACACCACAAATAAAAAAAACAAAATCAGTACTTTGCGTGCAACATTTGTTTTTTTATAACGTACACAATACGAATGTGGCATACTCTCAATGAGGATTTTGCAGTATTCACTTGAAACGTCTTTGGACCACACGTACTTTATCGCGTCAATCAAAGCTTCGAAATTTGATGGCTATTTTTATGCAACTTTCTCTTTTAAAATGGTCCACAAATTTTCGATGGGGTTAAGGTCGGGATTATTACCTCGCCAGTCAAGCACAGTTATATTTTTCCTCTGCAGGTAGCCCTTTACTGTCTTTGATCTGTGGCATGGAGCACCATCATGCATAAAGATTGTGCATCTGTGCACTTGCATATGAGTTAACAGCTTCTCACGAAACATTTCTAGATAAAAATGACCAGTCATAGTAGTGCCTGTCGGCGAAAAGGATAATGAAGCAGTACCGGATGCTGACATAGCAGCCCATATCTGCCGACTAGGTGGATATCTCACGGTGCTAACGGTGTATTTTTCATCAAACCCTTTGCCTTTTGGTCGTCGAATATGTGCTTGACGTGATTCAAGTTGACGCACAGTGGATTAATCGGAAAAAAAAACTTAGCTCTGATTTTCAGCAGTCCATGATTGATGACGATTCAGAAATGCGTCATCAATCAACTGGAGTCTCTTCTTTTTTATGTCTAGGTTTATGTGCAGGTTTATAAGACTTTAATCACAAATCTTTGAGAAAACGTCAGGAAACAATGCTTATACTAATACCAGACCCTTTTGAATGTAGAAAGGCCTGGGATTTCTTGCACAACTCATCGAAGAACGCATAACTATTCGCTTTATATAATTGTCATCAAGTGCGGTTGTTTTCCTTAGACGTCCACTTCTCTTTCGGTATCTAAATTCACCTATATCTCGATATTTCATTATCTTATTAGGAATAGCTGTCTTGCTAACATTCACCTTTCTGCTTATGTCGCGTTCGGAGTATCCTGCATGATGTAAAGTCACTATTTGAGCCCCTTGAGTAGCACTTAATGACGCTGTTTGCCCATTTTTCGCTGTATAGAAAATACGTACCCCCCCCCAAGCATGAAAATCGGAAACAAACTGACGCTAGCACGTTTCCCTCAACTCTATCAACAGTTGCCGCTGTAGGATGATGCAACACCAACAAGAAGGTGAGTAATACAGACAGTAGCTGATGCAATTATCAGAAATCTCCTAATGCCAACTAGTGGTCTTAAACTTTTACGAATGACTGTAATTATGTCAATGTCATCGTACACTTACGTTTTATCTTACGATTGGAAGACTCTGACAATCAAAGCATTAAAGTTTTTTAAAACATAAACTACTGAACTTTGACACCCTTCGAACACCGGCTAAGGGTGATAACGTACTATTGAATCTGCGCCTGTATCTATTTTTCCTTTGATTTACTACATTGGTGTGCAAAAATTAAGGACGAAAAGGAGAAATTAGCATAACAGCGGAACGAGCAGGCAGAACGGAACGTAACACCACTCAGGAGATAGACTAGGGTCCGGTACCCTACGGCATGCGCATATATGCAGCACTAGGTAGAGGGGGGACAGTCGGACAGGTATAAAGCACACGGGCGGTGTACGCTCAGCAATTCGATGAAAGCTGTTGCACGGTGTACATCGCTTTGAACGACGTCGAGTTGCTGCCACCGTTTGATATGGTCAACAGGCAATCCAGTAGACGACATCTGGATGACTGTACCCGAGGTCGCGTTATTGGGAAGTTGGAAGAAGGTCGAAGTGTGACTAGTGTACCAGAGGATTTCGGGATCCCTCGCAGCATCGTTTTACGAGCTTGAAGAACATTTCAAACGACTGGAACAGCTGTCCGAGAGTTAAGCAGTGGTCGTACACGAGCAACCACGGCGGCGGACGACCGTTATATTGTCCTACAGGCGAGAAGAAACAAGCGGCAGACAGCCGGAGAAATCGCAAGGCACATGCAACAGACAACTGGACGTCCGTTATCGCGTTTTACCGTGGCCAGGAGGCTGCACAAAGGTGGTCTATTTGCACGACGATCAGTACCGTGTGTGCCATTAACGCCTGCTCATCGGAGACGGCGGTTTCTGTGGTGCCAGGAACACGTGAACAGGACACATCAGCAATGGGTCGTGTTCTCTTTACGGATGAGAGCCGATTTAGTATGACGAGCGATTCTGGACGTGTACACATCTGGAGAGAGCAAGGACCACGAAATCACACCTCCAACATAATCGAAAGTGACCGGTTTGGAGGTGGCGGAGTTCTCGTTTTTGGCGGTATCATGCTTGGCAGCCGTACTGACCTCCACATCTTCAGAGGAGGTTCAGTCACTGGTGTCCGCTATTGTACCGAGGTTCTCTTGCCTCACGTGCGTCTGTTTAGAGTTGCTGTGGGTTCTGAGTTCCTCTTCATGGACGACAACGCTACATCTAATCGTACAGTGGCTGTCGCAGACCTGTTGGAGAGTGAGGATATTCAACGCATGGATGGTCCCGCAAGGTTCCCGGACCTAAATCCAATCGAACACGTGTGGGACCTTCTCGGGAGACCCTTGGCAGCACGCAACCAGCCGCCAGCAACGATTCCGCAACTGCGATTGGCGCTACAAGAGGAATGGGTCGCGATGCCTCAACAGCCCTTTGACAACCGTGTCCTCAGCATGGACAAACATTGTAAATCCTGCAACGCAGTCAGGGTTGATCATTTGGCCTACTAAAGACTGAATTTATCTTGGCATCCGCCTGTCCCATGCACCTTTCAGTCTTCTGTCCAGTTGTGATCGAAGCTACCTTTTCAATAAAGTGCCTTTGTATCCTTTGGATTCCTTGTTTGGACGATTTTGCTCACTTGTCCCATATTCTTACATCTTGGGGATCTTACGGTATGATTTGAGTCGATGTGGAGCACTTCTGCACGACGTTACATTCGAAAAACCGTCTCGTTATTAATTTTTGCACGCCAGTGTAGTACCCAATTTTTTGGTGTTACTAAGGTCAAGAAGAGAAACGCGTAACAGAATTTATGAGTCAAATTTCAATAAGTATCCTGAATTGCACCAAATTAATGACAAAAATTGGATAATGACAAGAATATGCGCAATGGCGCAAAATTCGATTAAATGTTAATGACACGTGAGAGCGAATCGTTTGTGTAGCTTGAGATATCGGAAAGGAAAAACAAACAGGAAAGATGACACCGAATTTTCAGGTGTAATAAGCACGTCTTTTGAAACCGTTCTGACGCAAATTAAATGTATCAAAGCTGTTCAAAGTCAAAGGAACCGGTATTGAAAACAATAGTATCTGACCGAAGAAAGTTGTTTTTCAATCGTGGTTTGATTCCCGCAGATATTGTTTTAAACGGAATCCTGAGCTTACGCCCTCTGGTTGCAGACTTGTGCGTTAAGAAAAATTTGAATTTATCTGAGAAACGTTTTGCAGATGAAACGCTCTCCAACAAAGAAATAATTTTTCAAATCGGACTCTTCGAAGCAGAGATATGGACAAATATAAGATTTGCATCTACGCCCCATGGCGGGAAAACCATGCATTATTTCAGGAAGAAAGTATTCTCAAAACGTTTTTCGGTGGGAGCAGTATCGGTAAAAAAAAAAAAAAAAAACTGCTGGTCGAGTTTTCAGGAGCTTATTTTGCAGCTAATGCGTCAGAAACAGAAATTAACCCTTATGCCCCATGGTGGCCAAACCATCTCTTACCAAATATTAGAATTTACATAAAAAACATTTTTCATCAGGAGCTGTATGCGATACAGGAAGAATTTTTCAAATCGGAGTCTTAGAAGCAGGAATATCAGGAAAAACGCAATGTACCTTTGCGTCAACTGGCGGAAAGTCTATAGTTTACTTGAAAATCTTGAATTTATTTGAAAAACATTTTGCATTGGAAACACTATCGAACAAAGAAGGAATTTTTCAAATTTGACTCCTAGAAGTAGAGATATTGACAAAAATAAGATATACATCTACGCCAGAGGGCGTAGAAACCATGAATTATTTTAAGAAGAAAATATTCTCAAAAGGTTTGTCGATGTGAGTAGTATCGGTCCACAAACGAATTTTTTTTTAATCGAGATTTTAGAAGCTCAGAATTTGCTGCAAATTCATCAGTAGCAGAAATTAAGACTTACGCCCCCTGGTGGCCAAACCATTTTTACCAAAAACTAGAAATTATATGCAAAGTATTTCCCATCAGGAGCTGTATCCGGTGCAGAAAGTATTTTTCAAATTGGAGTTTCAGAAGCAGAGATATCGCGGGAAACACAATTTACCATTGCATCCCCTAGCGGAAAGTCTATGAATTACTTGAAAATTTTGAAATTATATAAAAAAGATGTCACACCGGAAACTCGATCCAAAAAAGAAAGAATTTTTCAAATAGGACTATTAGAATCAGAAATAGTCACAAATATAACCTACGACCCCTGGTGCAGAAACCATGCAACATTTAAGAAGAAAATATTCCAAAAAGGTTTATCGACGTGAGTCGCATCGGTCCACAAAGAATTTTTCTATCCAGATTTTAGAAGCTCCAATTTTATGGCAGATACATCAGAAGGAAAAATTAACTCTGACGCCTCCTGGTGGCCAAAGTTTTCCTTACCAGAAATTAGAAATTATATGCAAAAGAATTTCCGGCAGAAGCTGTATGCGCTGAAGGAAAACATTTTCAAATCTAAGTTTTAGAAGAAATGATATCGGGGAAAAGGTAATTTAATTTTACGTCACCTAGCGGAAAATCTATGCGTAACTTGAAAAAGTAACTAGACCTAAAATACTCTTCGACATAAGCGGAATCGAAAGATAAAAGAATTTTTTCAATCGGATGTTTAGAAGAAATATATGGAATAAAATGTGTTTGGAATTCGATATCATTCGCATTTATGCCCTCTAGTAGCGAAAAACAAAAGCGAAATAAAGGATCATCATTCGCATATTTCAAGCTTCCCAATGCCAAAAGAACTTTTCAAATGGGACTAAGAGTTACAGAGATATGGTGTCTACAGACTGACGGACAAAACAATGACGTAAGCACGATCTTCTTTCACAAAAGACGTGCTAAAAACGAAGGGGTGTCAGTCCTCGAAGATGGGTTCAGGCACTGGGTTCACGAAATTTCTTTTTAAAAATTTAATGCTTTCTAGAGGCAATTTTTTACATTGTTTGTTTGTCAGTAGTTCTTAAAATTTGGTCAGTACAATTTTCCACTGCCTCTTAAATTTATCAATGCGTCTATGGAAATTTTGATGTTGTACTTGTACAGTAAATACTCCTTTACTTTTCAATTAACTTCAAAAGATTTCCTTCGCCGAGTTTTCAATTATACAGACAAAGGCGCGATATAAATTTGACAACCAAGTAGAAATTTGAATGCAATGTAATTCAAAAAATTCACTTGTAAGAAAAGAATTCTGCTTGATACGATTTTCGAATATTTTGAGTTTATATAACCTTTTGAAGAGGTGAAGCAGGCATAGAATAATGTAATCTTGTTTTAACTCCACAATGGGTACCTTTGTTTAAGAACTAAGGTTTCACACTTAGCTTTCTTTTTAAACGGAGAAAATATTTTTACGCTCCATGTGTAGAACCCTTTATGTTCCTCTTTGGATATAACATCTGTTTTTAGAAGGAAATGAGAATAAGTGTATTGGATATTCGTAATCTTGTGAAACCAAAACCTTTGTTCGCAACGTTAATTATTTAAAAACTTGCAGAGAATAGAATGTGAAAAGGAATTCCAGTTTCCAAGTTGTTTATCTGGAGTTAATGAGATTCTCGGCAACGACGGTGCAATACTTTTTTTTTAACCCCTGAAATTTAGAAAGAAATCTTAGCATGTAGAAAGCTTAACTTAAGCAGCCGTACAACAGAGTATGTATGTTTGAGTAAACCGGAGAATGAAGCAGATGGCGTCAGGAAGAGGTGACGAAAATGATAAAAATGTTGGGATCAGCTTGAAGGAAGATGGAAGACTGAATGGCGGTAGAATAGAAAAAATGACGCGAAAGTTTCGCCGTATTTTGTGATAGAAGTCAGCACAAATATTGGAAAGCAATAGGGTTTTCAGCTCGCCAACAGTATAATAAACACTAAGTAGCACTGGCTCTTATAGTAAGACCAGTAAATCAATAAAACATGAGACCGGCAGACTGTTGTTAGACCCGTTAGTTAAAGAAACTGCAGGTCCATCCGCACGCTTTTGTTTCGCTGAAAATCAGCGATAAGCTGACCCTTGTGACAGACAAGTTGAGGCAGTTGAACATAATGCTGCATCACACGAGCTAAACACCTCTTCCGAAGAAGTCTGGATCGGAGGAAGATTGCAGAATCTTTATGGGTTTCATGTTTCATCCAGATGAAATGCTGACGAGAATCCGTTTGTAGACTGAATACTGACTCGTCTGTGAAAACCTGAAGACGTGGAGTGGTGAGTGGCCGTTGAACATAATGCTGCCTCACACGAGCTAAACACTTCCTCCGAAGGCGTCTGGTTCGGTGGAAGATTGCAGGATATTTATGGGTTTCATGTTTCCTCCAGATGAAATGCTGACGAGAATCCGTTTGTAGATTGAATCTCGACTCGTCTGTGAACACCTGAAGACGTGGAGTAGTGTGCGGCCGTTCAACTAAATGCTGCCTCACACGAGCTAAACGCCACCTCCGAAGGAGTCTGGTTCGGTGGAA
The DNA here is from genome assembly GCA_039090855.1 of Macrothele yani. NCBI lineage: Eukaryota > Metazoa > Arthropoda > Arachnida > Araneae > Macrothelidae > Macrothele > Macrothele yani. The sequence continues at coordinate 101,922,966 of CM077011.1, forward strand.
GATTGCAGGACCTTTATGGGTTTCACGTATGCTCTAGATTAATGCTGACGAGAATCCGTTTGTAGAGTGAATCACGAATCGCCTGTGAACACATGAAGACGTGGAGTGGTGTGCGGCCGTTGAAAATAATGCTGCCTCACATGAGCTAAACACCTCCTCCGAAGGAGTCTGGTTCGGTGGAAGATTGCAGGATCTTTATGGGTTTCATGTATGCTCCAGATGAATGCTGACGAGAATCCGTTTGTAGAGTGAATCCCGACTTGTCTGTGAACACCTGAAGACGTGGAGTGGTGTGCGGCCGTTGAAAATAATGCTGCCTCACATGAACTAAACACCTCCTCCGAAGGAGTCTGGTTCGGTGGAAGATTGAAGGGGATCTTTATGGGTTTAAAAGCTTAATTCGTGTATGCGTCAATATATGGCTGAACATAAAAGACTTAGAGCTGAAATTCGCTTGAAGAAACCACACATAGATTTCCTACAACGTAAATCGTACTGTGCCTTTCAAAACCTGACTCATAGTGTGCATTCAGTTTTGGTCGACAGATTAATTCTCACTTTTTTAGCAGTGTGCGAGAAATGTCGTTGGACGATTAGTGCAAACACATTAAAACATTATGTTCACTGATGGCTATAGATGTGGATTTGATCCCGTTCGCTCTACTCAGACTCATACTCGAGAAGTACTTAAACCTACTTGCATAACTTAAGCAACTACAGGTTTAAAAATGTACAACACGCTGCTTTGCAGAAAGCAGTAAAATTCGCCTATCAGAAGTGGTCATTTAATAAATTCATTTTAATTCCTCAAGTGGAACAAGTCATTAGAGCATTACCTTCTGATGTACAAGATTCGTGTCGACACAAAGTGGCAAGAGCTTTCAATAGTTTTCAAAACCAAGCAAGGTTTCATAAGCCGAGCTCAATACTAGATGAACAGAAACAGCTAAAGATCCTACAAAAGGATCCGAATTTGGCTATTGTAGCAACAGAAAAATCTTCACAAATAGTCATTTTCAATAAACAAGATTATCTAAGCAAGATGATAGAGACTATTAATGGGATTCCTCATATCATTGTCTCGAAAGACTCTATAGCTGCCATTCTAAGGGCTGTGAGCAATTTAAAAAATCACGACAGTCTTCCAAAAAGCATTGTTGATTCTATGTATATGTTACCTATACAACATCAGGTCAAAGAATCCCAGAATTATTTGGAAGGGATAAAACCCACAAAGAGGGCTTACCAATTCGCCCACTGGTGTCCAGCCGTTCAAGTCCTACTAGGCCTCTTGAAAAGGCGTTAGCAAAATTTCTCTCTCCTTTAACCTTTTTGTCTAGTTACTCTATTTCCAGTTCTACCCAAGTAATTGAGAAAATTCGTTATTTTAACTGGTCTGGTCAACCTTTCTTCATGGCTTCGTTAGACGTCATCTCTCTTTTTCCTAATGTTCCTCTTACTGTTGTTCACAATATTATTAATTCCAAATTGTCTGCTTTAGATTTATATTCGCCGTTGGAGATGCAAGCCGTTGACCGTGCCTTGAAGCATGTTAAAAACAGGTCTTATTTCAGGTTCAACAAACAAATTTATCGGAAGCTTGAAGGAGCCCCTATCGGGTTACCTTTTTTCCTGTGTTGGCAGAAATTCTACTTCAAAATTTAGAAAACCAGGCTCTGGAAAAATTTGATGTTAACCCTTACCTTTTTATTCGTTACGCTGACAACGTCCTGCTTTTCTGGCCGTCTACCAATAGCGATCTTCCTAAATTTGTTGACTTTCTTTCTTCCTTTCATCCACCCATCAGGTATTCGGGTGAAATGGAGAATAACCATTCGTTACCTTTTTTGGACATCTTCCTTGTACGTGATCCTGTTTCACATTCTGTCAGTTTTTCTGTTTACAGAAAACCTTCAGTATGTTCCTCTTTAATTCCTTTTGCATCTGCCCATCTTGATGATCAAAAATTGTCAACGTTTTACTTTTTGGTTAATCGTGCTTTCTCACATTCTTCTTCTTCAATTACTCGTAATCAGGAGTTCAAGAAAATTACAGACTTAGCACGAATTTATGGTTATCCCGAAAACACAGTTCAACGTATAATTTGCAAAGTTGCAAATAGGACTCTAACTTCCTTGTCTAAGGAGAATCAGAATCCAAGATTTGTGGGGTAAGTACAATTTATTCCACTTATTGTTCATGCCCTAAAGAATGCGTGCCACAGATATCTAGTCGACTTTGGAGTCAAAACCATGAATATCTCATCATCGATCCATAGCGACCGTGATCCTGTGCCAATCCTCGACAAATGGGGTGTTTACTGTATTTCGTTGAGATCAAACAACCCAGGAACTAACGATTCTCTATATAGCGGATCAACTTCTAGGAAGTTTCATACTAGTCTTATAGAACACAAATACAATGTTCGTAACGGATCACAAACGACTGCCTTGGCAAGAGCAGTTAACAGTGGTAAGTTTTTTCCAGATTCAGACAATATGTCCATACTGGCATCTCCGTCATGGAAATCAAATTTGTTATTTACAGAACGTTTATTTATACTTAAGAACTTTGACTGTTGTTGCAATGATGATTTACCTAATTACATTCCGGGGGTTTGGAAGAATCTTATTTTGAATAAACAGTACCCCCTTTTACAAGACGTTGACTCCCGTGCACAGGCTTTGTGATTGACTACGTCACATATGTGGTTTGCTTCTCAAGTTTTAAGTTGTAATCTGGCATTGTTCTGGATATATAACCATATGTAATCTCAGAGTTCGATTATTTAAAATCTGAAGATGGATAGTAGACCCGAAAGCACTAATGTATTTCAACCTTTTGATTAAAGTTTTATAATCACCATCATCGACTTTTATAATATCGTGTAAAAACGGCAAGTGCTGTTTATATCTTTATGGGTTTCATGTTTCCTCCAGATGAAATGCTGACGAGAATCCGTTTGTAGACTGAATCTCGACTCGCCTGTAAACACCTGCCCACTCGTCTGGGCTCGTGGAAAGATGATACCTGCGCCAGGTCAATTGATCTCTCTTGTGAGATGTGTTTAGTAGAACACAAACCATGAGTCGCCTGGCATAAATGTTAATTGCATAAAACATTAGATATATAGTTTGCTCTGAAACTGTAGTCCCAGTGGCAGCGAAGATCTCCAAAGTCAATTGCCGAGCTGTATAAGACTTACTGCACCATGCGATTAAAGCAAAATAACCATCCTCACGAGGTGTTGTAGGACTTAGATGACCTTGGTCAGGCCATGGTGATCCCACCGGTGTTGTTCAATTGTTGGCATAACCATGAAATCATTCTGAGGGTCTATATTTAAGTCACTTGTTACCTGCTCCAGAAAAGCCTGCTTCCGTTCATCTAATCGCAAGCCACCGTCCAACGTCGGATGCACGCGTGTGTGTGAGAGAGAAATCATTTGCAGTCATCGGAACGCTTCTTACACGGTATGTCAAAGAGAAATTCCATTGACGTTCTTTCTTGGCTTTACGAACGTTAGTCAATTTACATAACGGACAGCATTTTGCTCGCTGATATAAAATTTTCTCTGCGGGCTTTCGTTTCTTGTGTTCATTTGATTATATTTCGATCGTTGTAACATTCATTGAGGTCGTTGGATTATTTTCCCGCTATTCGCTTCAGGATTTTAGTTTTGGACACTAGTGTAGTTGACATCAGAAAAGTTTAGCAAGTAAATAATTATACTAAAAAAATGTGAACTATACAAGGAATCCGAATTTCGTGGCTTAGAGTAGAAATTACTTTGGTTTTCAGGGGTTATGAAAGTTTTCAAGCTTTCGAACATCAAACAAATGGTTTTTTCAAATGAGGTAGACAGCTAACTGCAAACGTGATAATATAGCACTTCAACAATTTGAACGCGGTGACTTGACTAGACAATAATTGAATAGGTGCAAATGTGATCAGTCATTCGAAGAAACGAGGTCACATTGGTTGGGCACGCAGTACCATGGTAGAAAACGCAGCATCATTTGAGGAGTTGATTCCAAATGCGTGGCAACTCTAGAGAGATGATATACTACTCAACAGAGATTCCTACTCCAGGAAGTATCGGTCTGCGTTCATGCATATTTGTGGGTAAGTGTCGAGAGTTGTGTGACGTAAATAACCGAACTTGTGAACAAATCGCGGCATATGTACGGGAGATAAAATGGAGAAACGACTCGTAGAATCAAATTTTTTTATTCCTCCCCTGGGCGTGTGCACCACTGCTTCTTTACAACGCATGCTTTCGGTGTCGAAAGCATGCGCTAGGGGTGAGAATGTCTGGCGACGCCATCGAGAACCTTACCATCCATGGACACATTTACCAAAGGCTTCATCTTAGAGTCAAGATCAGGTTTACAACCAGTCACCTAAGTTACCTTTACCGAGGCGACTCAGGTTACTGGATGTAACCTGTGTCGCCTCTTGGCGCAAATGTCTTGAGATGCAGCAACTGTAGGACGAATGTGGCGACAGTGGCTGGAGGAATGTAACGTACCTCGCCATAGCGGTAACACCCCCAAGATTCACAGCGACAATCTTCAACGAGGTGGAGAGGCAGGTATGGACACATCCCCGTGTCGAAATAGACAGTGAATCGCCGATTGGCTAAATCAAATTTTCGCTCTCGCCCAGTCATTACGATGATTGAAGCACATCGTCGCACATGGTTGCAATGGTGCCCTACTATACATGCGTGTCTTGACGAATGGAAACATGCAGTATTCAGCAAAGCATTTCACTTCCGTCTCACCCCAGACGATCGCTGATTTAGAATCTAGAGATCACGTGGTCACCGGAATAATCTTGCTATTGTCTGTAAGTGTCATACAGCACCTCAGCCCAATGTCATGGGTTGGGGAGCTATCACTTTCAACAGACTTCATCGCTCCTGCGCACTGAGGGTACAATGACAACAGGACGATACGTTGATTATGATCTGCAGCCCGCTTTGTTTCCATTTTTTCGTGGAATTTCTGATGCCCAGTTTCAAAAAGATAAACCTCGCCCGTACGCTGCGACTTTCAGCAGACCTTGCCTACCAGGTGTCCATGTGCTAACCCTGGAGATACCCTAGACGGCGTGGTTTTCCGACTTCTCTCCAATAATAAACGTGTGGAATGCCACTGCCAGACGGCTTAACTCCTGTTTCTCTCCAAGACTCCTCATAATACCGATGAATTGTGGACAAAGGTCAACGACGTGCTGCCAGCAATACCTCAGTCATTCATCCGGGGACTTTTCCGACTTCTCTCCAATAATAAACGTGTGGAATGCCACTGCCAGACGGCTTAACTCCTGTTTCTCTCCAAGACTCCTCATAATACCGATGAATTGTGGACAAAGGTCAACGACGTGCTTCCAGCAATACCTCAGTCATTCATCCGGGGACTTTTCCATTCGATACCACTGCGTGTTGCAGATTGTGCAGCCTAGCATGGCGATCTGACGACCTACTGACTCAGGGAAATTTATTATATCTCTTCGCCCGTGTCTCTGATATAATATCTCAGAAATTAAATCACTCCTTCCCCAGCTACCTGTCTATATGTGTGGTAAGGTTAGTCTCATTTTATACGTCGAGTACTGTAATTGAGTTTTGTATACATTGTTAAACATCCAATCGTCAAAGAACATCATAGATTCCGACTTTGAAGTTCAGCCTTATGGTTACTCATCTTAGTTGCTCTGGGTTCGAGTCCTGATATACCTTATCTAGAACACGTGTGTTTGTGAATATATTTCAAATACGTGGAGATAATATAAATATACATGTCATCGCTCTGTCCACGTTATTTTGTGTAGTCACATGCTGACTGATAAACCACGAATAGCGCTGTGAGTTTTTGCAAAGTGAACGCACTCAGCTAGTTATCGCGAGATCTGGGGTTCGATCCCAGCAGTGTCGGACGAACAAATTTCAGTTGTTATTCATTGCTTATAAAATAACGTGGACAGAGCGATGATAATGCATATTTATTTGTATATTTAAGTATATTTACGTGTGTTTGTCTTATAGAGCTTGCCGCGTTGCTTCCCTGGAGACAAACATCCAAAATTTTAGATTGGCGATTTCTTCTTCATGTGGAAAAATATCAGACAGTAAAAATGCGATCTCACATGTAACTTAAGAGGAGAAAGAGAGGTATATTTTCACTAAAAAGGACATAAATCAAAGTTATGTGATGTATATTATAATTATCTTTCGTTTTTAGCTCCTTTTGCTATGTAAATTTGAGTTTGTTCTTCGTCATACTTCAAAACTTAACGTGACATCTTCTCTCTCACGAGAATACTGTTGGCAAAACATTTGAGGTCAGAGAGAAAGTGACGTATGACTGTGATAAGAACTATAGATAAAAAGGACGATACGACAGTTGCTCATGTGGATGGGCTGCGGGTGGCCTAGTGGTCAACGATCGTGACTGCCACGGAGAAGACATTGGGTTCGATTCACTAAATATCCGCCGTGCGTCGGATGGGCATGTCAAGCCGTCGGGCCCCGGGTACTGGCCCACCGGTAATAAATACGGGCGTCTTTCTCCCCCTTTTCACCTCACTTCCGTGTCACTTTCCTATCGGGCGCTCTAGCCCAAATCTCCTAGCTTCCTATGGGTGGCCTAGTGGTCAACGATCGTGACTGCCACGGAGAAGACATTGGGTTCGATTCACTAAATATCCGCCGTGCGTCGGATGGGCATGTTAAGCCGTCGGGCCCCGGGTACTGGCCCACCGGTAATAAATACGGGCGTCTTTCTCCCCCTTTCCACCTCACTTCCGTGTCACTTTCCTATCGGGCGCTCTAGCCCAAATCTCCTAGCTTCCTTAGGGTGGCCTAGTGGTCAACGATCGTAACTGCCACGGACGGAGAAGACATTGGGTTCGATTCACTAAATATCCGCCGTGCGTCGGATGGGCATGTTAAGCCGTCGGGCCCCGGGTACTGGCCCACCGGTAATAAATACGGGCGTCTTTCTCCCCCTTTCCACCTCACTTCCGTGTCACTTTCCTATCGGGCGCTCTAGCCCAAATCTCCTAGCTTCCTATGGGTGGCCTAGTGGTCAACGATCGTGACTGCCACGGAGAAGACATTGGGTTCGATTCACTAAATATCCGCCGTGCGTCGGATGGGCATGTTAAGCCGTCGGGCCCCGGGTACTGGCCCACCGGTAATAAATACGGGCGTCTTTCTCCCCCTTTCCACCTCACTTCCGTGTCACTTTCCTATCGGGCGCTCTAGCCCAAATCTCCTAGCTTCCTATGGGTGGCCTAGTGGTCAACGATCGTGACTGCCACGGAGAAGACATTGGGTTCGATTCACTAAATATCCGCCGTGCGTCGGATGGGCATGTTAAGCCGTCGGGCCCCGGGTACTGGCCCACCGGTAATAAATACGGGCGTCTTTCTCCCCCTTTCCACCTCACTTCCGTGTCACTTTCCTATCGGGCGCTCTAGCCCAAATCTCCTAGCTTCCTATGGGTGGCCTAGTGGTCAACGATCGTGACTGCCACGGAGAAGACATTGGGTTCAATTCACTAAATATCCGCCGTGCGTCGGATGGGCATGTTAAGCCGTCGGGCCCCGGGTACTGGCCCACCGGTAATAAATACGGGCGTCTTTCTCCCCCTTTCCACCTCACTTCCGTGTCACTTTCCTATCGGACGCTCTAGCCCAAATCTCCTAGCTTCCTATTTCTAAGGGTTGTTTAAGACCTGGGGTCAGACACTCCCTTACTAAAATCCTGTACATCAGATCTGATCTGCTCGTGTGTGTGTGTGTGTGTGTGTGTGTGTGTAGACGTTCGATTGTTAAGTTAAATGTGAAATTAACAATTTTAGTGCCATGTTGTGGAGTTCTATTGAATTAGTGCTGGAATAAAGAAATAATTACCGTAAGTTGACTTCTGTTTATGTTTCGTCTGGCCGTAAAAGCTTAATTAGGGACAATTGCATCGTATTCTTATTTTATTTCAAAATTCTTTAGTCGTGGCTTAGACATAACGTAAGACCAATCTTGCTCACGAAAAAGGACATTACGTTATAGTTAGAAAGAGCATTAGCCATAATTCTGATAAGTCTTCTTGGACAAATAACTTACCTAATTACATTTTTTTTCCAGTCGCAGTGAGGATGTAGTATCGAATTTTGTCCATATGTGAGCGGCAGTACTGGAAATTATGCTGCTATGATAAATGAAACCATAATTATGTTTTCGTATTTATTTAGACATAATTTGAGGTAAAAATATCCTTGTCTTTGAAATGAGAAGGAAACAAATGAGAAACATAAATTTCTTTATAATACAAGAGAAAGCCGTAAAATTTATGTTCATTACTGCCACGGTTTACACACACACACACACTCACAAGGAAATATTGAGATACGGAAGGCTATTTAGCTTTCACTTGAAGCTAAAACTTATGTTACGAAAAAGCTGCTGCTTTCAAAACTCGTAGTAAAATCTACATTTTGGAGTAACGCAACGGGAAGCAAATGGAAACTCCGTGAACAAAATGTTGTACGAAATATGTATAATTAACGTACTTTGGTTTAACGATACGGTGGTTCTTAAAAAAACATACACCCCTTTCTCTCTTCTCCTCTATCCAAAGTATTGTTATTACATTAGAGTGATTTGTAATCAGTAAACACTTCTCTTGATTTCTAATTAAATGTTCTTTGCAGTAGGTGCTTATTACAAAACGGCTTTGTATAGATCTCCTGTGATTTATAGCGTTTTAACTTAGTTTCTCGTAATTTCATTTCTGACTCAGCACCTAATCTAATGCTGTTAATTGCTTAAACTACCCTTCGAGCACAGAGAATGTAACATGATGTCTGGCAATTGAAAGATCTATGTTAAAGTTGTTTCATGGGTGTAACGATGAATACATTCTTGGTTACATCATTATTCTGAGAACAAACGTATTCTTGCTATCATCATTATTCTCAGACGAAATGCATTCTGTACTCATTTTATTCTTTCTGAGCGAGTTGCCTATTACGGTATTTACGAACATATGCATATATTGCACGTCTTCTTGTCCGATCCATTCATACGATTATACCATATTTATTCCCGGGAAAGATATTTGGTTTTTGAATGGACGAATTATTCAAATATATTTCATCCCACGTTTTAAGTCATCATCGCCATGATCACCAACCATTATCCAAATGCTGATGGATGAAGGTCTCCCAATTTTATTTCACAACTTTCTGACTTTGGCTAATGTACTCCATGTCACTGCGGCTAGATTTTGAATTTCATACAATAACCTCCAACGTGGTCTTCATCTGGGTCTTTTTCTGCTTCGTGATATTCAGTCTAGCAATACAGTTCTCCAACAGTGATGGGTTCTAGCAATATGTTCAGTCCATTGCCATTCAATGGTTTTTACTTTGATCACAATGCCATCCATTCTTGCTAGTCGCTTGATCCACAAGTTGCTCTTCCTACGTTTCCTAGTTACACCAAGGGTGCACTCTTCATGTGTCTTTCATTTATCCTCAGCCTCTGTATATCTTCCTTTATTTAATATCAAGATGTGTATACATGTACCCATATCTATGGTAATAGCAACCTGTTTCAACTTCCGTGACAGAAGAGTATTTTAATAATTGGATATCCCACAACTGAGTCCTCTAATAGAATTTTTATGTTTCTCAGAGACTCGTTATATGCACTATATTGACAAAAGTCACCGGACACCCCATCAAAAGCAAAGAAACCGATCAGCTGCGTTGTTAAGATGCGTGGTACAGCTACAAAATGTATGAAAACACCGCGATCATATCGCACTGTGAGGTTGAGTGAAAATGTCGCGGAGGGAGAGAACTGGCTTTGACAAATGAAAGATTCTTGGGTTGTCTAAAAACAGAAACCGAGATACGTTTACACATACCCAAGTCAACTGTTTTGGATGGATTGAATAAGTGTAGAACACATGGCGTGCCTGAAGCAGCAAAACGTACCGGCAGACCAAACAAAATCAGTGTAAAAATGCTGGAACCTCGGTATGTACGCGCACCATTCACAGAAAACTTCATTCCATGGGTTATCATGGTCGTGAGGCTGCACATAAGTCTTTCATCTTCACTCAATATGCTACTCGTCGTTTACCATGGTGTAAAGAACATTTATCATGGACCGGTGATAAATGGAAACGGATCCTATGGACTGATGAATCCAGAAATACGATCCATCTGTCTGATGGCTGTGTGTAGGTATGGCGGCGGATTGGGGGAATGCTATTTACCAGAGTGTACTGTTCCTACTGTCAATTTGGAGCTGGCAGTGTACTCGTGTGATTTTTTTATTTATTTTATTGTGGTATGGTGCCGGCCCACTGGTTATCGTGAACAAACCTGTTAACCAGCACATCTTCCTCGATATTCCGGACAATTATGCCCTACGAAATCTGTGGCAACACCATGGAACCGAGCCTTGTTGGTACTAACAGGGTAATGCACCGAGCCATAAAGCAATGACTGTTACTGCGTGGTTTGACCATAATTCCTTATTATGTGTGGACTAGCGAGCACATAGCCCTGATTTTAAACCCATACAGCACCTATGGGATGAATTAGAGCGCCTCATAAGAAGTTTGGAGCCAAGGCCTACTACTAAGCAACATTTATCTGCAGCATTATGTATTGAATGGAAGCGCATGCCTATCGCTGTGTTCCAAAACCTTGTCGAAAGCATGTCTCTAAGGGTCAGTGCATGTGTTAAGGACAAAGGTGTACCGACACCATACTAATGTATGTCAATAAATGCTATGTTATGTTTCTCTTCTAGGTGTCCGATGACTTTTGTCAATATAGTGTAGGTGTATTTTCAATATAGAATGGCAAATTTTCAAATCTGAATTTACATTCTCAGTCACATTACTGCAAATCCAGCATCTGATGCATCCCTCTGGTAGGATTTCTGGTAAATGACATCATTTGGACCAGAAAAGTCTGCTTCACAGATGTTCACACATTTTTAGAACATTTTGATAAGAAACTACAGAAAATAAAGGAAGTTTAAACAAATGAAACTGGCAACGGCAAGCTAGATGAACACGAAGAAACACCTGCTGCAGTTAAATATCGTCTGCTATGAAAATAGCGCACCTAAACAAGCTGCGGAAAGGAGGTTATGTTTTTGTTCGATACGAACAGAAATATTCGTATTCTGTAATTTACAAACATGCTGTGAAAATCATAGGATTAGGATTTCTAACTGTAAAATAAGTAATATTAATAACAGAGAGAAAAATTGTCAAACATTGCTTTTAACAGAAAAAAGAACACCAAGCAGATAGCCAAATAATGTATGTACTTTAACGACTTTTTCCAAAGTAATGTCTCTAGTTTTCTAAGTCGTTAGAAATATCTGTATCAATTGTAAGCAAGGTAATAAACAACAATTTGAATCTGAAAAAAAAACAATATTAATACCAGTGTGGTATATTTGAAGCTAGCTAGGCTAGCTGCAAAGCCCGGAGAATGCACAAATAAAAGTCGATTTAATTTACACAAATAAAAGTCAATTATCAACGGTATTAAGATATGTCGATGCTTTCGCTGCAAAAAAACATACGCGCGAATTCGCTTTTTTGACTCAGTCTGGCGAAAGAAGACCAACGGCATAATGCAAGCAGCTCCCCCAGTCTTCGGTATTCTGAAACGAAGTTCTTCGATACTAACGCCTTCTAACGTTTCCATGACCACATGAATGCGCTGGAGAAGAATTGGCCATTGTTTTGCGCAACGGTTTGCTCAGAAAAGAGAAGACTTCGACTACCTCGGTCACTCGCATCCTGTAACAGCACGTGTGCTGCTGGAGTTGTTTCAGTTTGTGTGAAATAACAATGAATGAAAATCAGGAATATTATATCTTAAATTCGTGGCTTTGTTGGATTTGAACTGTTTTGATACATTTTGTGAAAGCTTCCCTGAACATCTACTCTCAGAACTTGAAGTATTCGTTGCGTCAAATTTTGGTACAGCTCGACTAAAAAATGAACTGAAGGTGTTTTATTCCCTTGATGAATACAAAAACAAATCAGTAAGAGACATTACTTGTTACATAAAGTTGAATAAATTGGACACAGTGAGGTGTAGAAATTAGTAGACCTAATATCAAGGTTTCCATCAGCAACTGCAACTGCCGAAAGAAGATTTTCTGCATTAAAAAGGATCAAGATATATCTTAGAGTCACACAAGGACATGTGCATTCCAGCAACTTGGCTGTTTAGTCAATAGAGAAAAACCTTGTTTTTAAATATGAAAAACTACTCGGAAGAAACTTTTTATGAAAATGCAACACTCAGGTGCACACAAAAGGAAAGAAGAATGGAGACCATGCACAAATAAAGTATTCAAATCATAACCCTCATATTTATTTGATATCATGTTAGCAAATGAATAAACCTAAAATCAGTTACTTCTATTACTTAACAATTAAAAATTAAATTTCGAAATTAAAAAAAAGACAGTTCTATGTGTGTGGAGGGGGCTGGGGGTAGGTGAGGTAGGCCAGGTCTCGTATCCAAGATAAGCCACTGATGTATATATAGGCAATATTCACCGCCTTTTGCTCAGAGCGCAGAACAATGTGTAGACTTCATTATTAAAATCACTTAGACCAGTGGTGGCCAACCTTTTTATGGCATGTGCCGCTTTTAGGCTTTTATATCGTGGGCGTGCCACTGAAGTCATCCATTCTCCTAACTAATTTGGCCCATATCAGGTTTAAATAAAAACACAATTTTTTTCAGTTTCATAAGGTTTATTATCATTCTATCGTTCTTAGTGCACGTTAAATTGAACAACACGTTTGCAACTCACAATGACAATTGAATTTATAAAATTTTAATGAGGCTTTTGAATTTGCATAATTTTTAAAATCACCTGTATCTTTGGGTTTAGTTGTGAACAAGCAAGCACGATTAAATTACTTAGGTGAGCGTTAGTTAATTTTGAGCGATATTTAGCTTTAATCGTATTCATTACTGAAAAAGATTGTTTACAAACGTAGGTTGAACCAAACCTACAACAATACCTCAGTGCAAATTCGTGTAACAGCGGAAAATCAGGAACTGAAAGAAATTTCCAGAATTCAACATAATTTGGACTGGTTGAAGTAGAAATAAACTCATTATATTTACATTTAAGTGCAATATTATGCTGAAGGTCGATGATATCTATCTGCATGTCTGAAGGATAATGATTTAGGTCTCCAACAGCAACAGAAAATGGGTTTGTAAAAAGTTCACTGTACTTCTTATCTTTCTCGAAATCACAAAATCTTTGTGACGTACCTGCCAGCATGACACACACGACATAAAGGCAGATAGGAATCAGAAAAAACGTCTGCGTAGCTCAGTTGGTAGAGCGACTTGTTCCGGAATAAGCGGCCTCGGGTTCGAATCCCGGCGTAGACCAAAAATGAAGGAGAAATTTACTTCGTTATATCTTGTTGCAAAGGAGTCATGTAAAACAGATATTAACTTTTTGTACTTCTCATAATTTGGTGCATTTTCAGGTACTTTTTCTTGTTCTTGCATTCGAGCGAACTGATATAATTTGTTTTGAGAAAAGTCATTTAAAAACAGCAAACGTTTAGTCATGAAAGATGATACAGAAGTCATCAATGTTAGAAAAAGACAGTCTTTTTTTTTTGTAAAGGTAAATTTAAACTGTTCAGATGCCCCATTATATCTGTAAGAAATGCAAAATTTCACAGCCAGTCTTCATCCTTGAGCAGTGAGCACTCACCTGTGAGTGAACCATTATCTTCAAAGTACTTTAAAACACTATGTCGCAGATTCCAAAACCTCTCCAAGCCTTTACCTTTGCAAGTCAACACAAGTTACAGTGAAGAAGCAATTCACTCATTTCTTCCAGCTCCTTCGCAAACAAACTGCGAAATCCCCGACGGTGGAGTGCACGGGCTAGAAATTTTGTTAATACAACGCACTACTGGATCCAGAACGGAAGATAACCCCAAGTCCTTTGCGCAAAGAGCCTCTTGATGTATGATGTAGTGGTACTTGAATATCTCTTTTTCCACATAATCTTCAAGTAACGCTACACACCCCTTTTTTGTACCAATCTTTGCTGGAGCCCCATCTGTGCAAATGCTGTCTAATTTCCCACACTCTAACTTATTGTTTTCAATAACATTTTTCAGCTCGTTAGAAACATCTTCACCTCTAGTTGTTATTAATTGAAGCAAGTTAAGAGTTTCTCAGTTAAATCAAAGTTGTCGTTGATAGCACATACAAAAATACTTAACTGAGCAGTGTCAGACATATCACAGCTCTTATCTATAGCCAAGGAAAAAAACTTACAAGAGTGAATCGAAGACACAATTTGATTGTTAACGTTATTAGCCATATCGTCTATACGACGCATCACTGTACTCCGAGAAAGCGAATTTGCGTTGATCAGTTCCGTAGTTTTTGAATCTCCGGCATGGTTAGCAAATATTTGTAGGCTGGACTTGACTATTTCTTCGCCATCAGAGTATGGTTTCTTCTTTCGTGCCAACAGAAGAGAAATTTCGTAGGAAGTCTTCACCATTGATGTCAGATCTTCACTCTTTTTCTGGAAAAGCAATTGTTGACCAGTTAGTGATTTCTTTTTTTTTTTTTTTTTTTTTTGTCAATAAAGTCCGATCGTAATGTTGAGCCAACAGGATACTTAGAATTAAAATCAGAATGCTTTTGTTTAAAATGTCGCTCCAAGTTAAACTTTTTCGGTACCGCAAAACAAGATGCGCAAACCAAACAAACCGGTTTGGTTGCACCTTGATTACTTAACAAAAACTTTTCTTCCCAATCAGTGTTGAAAACAGGTAATGCAATGTCTCCTTCATACTTCCTTTTTGAGGTCAACGGCTTAGTAACAGACCTTTCTAAAATTAAAGCAAAATGTGGCGCCAACCGTTCACATTACAAAGGAGTTAATCTTTACCTTATACGATCGCCGTTCGAAAGACAAGAGATAGAACCACTTCCTCATTGCTCGCTGGGACTATATGAATGGCGTCAGCAGAAGGGGAGCTCCCGAGCTTGTGTGGCCTACATGTTGGTTCTCGCCACAGAACGTTCAGTTTTTCTGTTTTGCTTTAACTTTGGCTGTGTCTCCAGTGAAGACAAGATGTCACTGATTTACCACCGCGATAACAGTGACAATGGATTTAGGCTGATGGTTTCCCGCCCATGACAATAGCAGCAGGCAGGGGCACCAGCTTTGCGCTCTGATGCACGCAGGCAAGCAAACAAAACACACTTATACAGGCAACCTTGATTTGTGTATTTTCGCCAATTGATTTAAATTTTTTTTTTCTCTTTTTTTTTTTAATGGGGTACGGAAATTTTGAAGGTTTGAAGGTTTCCACGTGCCACCCAAAACACCTACGCGTGTCACTAAATGGCACGCGTGCAGCGGGTTGGCCACCACTCACTTAAACGGAGACAGATCGCAATTTATTGTGGCTGTTGATGGAACATCGATCTACCTAAACTACTGTAACAAAAAATATCATTTTGCTATCACAAACGTGCAGAAAAAGACTTACAAACTTGGTTCCAAGAATCCAAAGAAAGTTTCCCAAAAGGGCTCATGGTTATTGATGGTTTCTCGTACAATAGGAAATTAAAGTTAAGAATAGCTGAAAGCAATGATGCTGTTTTAACTCCTGTATTTTAAGATGAAATACCATTTCTTTATTCAATCAGTAGAACTAGATCAGGATAAGGTTACCAGTCGTAGATCCAAATCAACCACTATATTTTTTGTAACAAGTTTGCCAATTCACGCAATGCATTGATTATGATAAGCTATCCAACATACCGAAATTCGCGCGCAGACAAACCTTCCTCCCTACCCTGATTACTGATTTGTTCAGTATACCTCCAGAACAACATACTAGAGTTTTGTCGCAATAGAAGCATTTTTGCTCAAGTTATAGGGATAATGGCTGTGGATTAAATTTCGCTTCTGTGCCCCGACCTTTGACCCCATTTCGATGATATTCAACAGAACAAGTTCAGTTTATTTCCGAAATAACATGATAACGTTTTGTCGCAATCGAAGCATTGTTACGTAAGTTATGACGCATATAGGCGAAGGAATGGATCTCGCTTATATGTCCTGACGTTTGACCCCATTTTCCCCAGTTTCAACAGGGTTCGACCCCAGGTTGTCCTCTACTACATAATAAAACTTTGTCGAAATCGAACTATTTTTACGCGAGTTATCGTGCGGACAGGCAGACAGTTAGACAAACGGACAAAACTGGAGCAGATACGCTTCTTCAACTTACGGTTGGAAATCGAAAAAAATGAAAAACGAGACGGATATTAAGTCTATATCTTTTAATCATGTTCCTTGGAATTCACCCAATATGTCACCAATGGACAATTATGACTTTTGACTTATAAAAACAGCGCTTTCTAAACGGTGATCTAAACAATGATTGGACTATGGAAACCAGTGCAAGAGGAGCGAAATAAAATACCAGTACCAATTTTGAACAAGTTAGTAAAATCATGCAATGCGCTGATTATTATACGCTTTCAAACATACCAGAAATCATTACTCAAGTTATGTAGGCCTAATGGCTGTGGAATAAATCTCGCTCCTGTGCCCTGACCTTTCCCCCATTTTGATAATATTCCACAGAACCGGTTCAGTATAACTCCGGAACAACAAAGTTTTGTCTCAATAGAAGCATTTTTAGTCAAGTTATGATGATAATAGCTGTGGAATAAATTTCGCTCCTGTACCTTGACCTTTGACCCCATTTCGATTATATTCAACGGAATTGGTTCAGTATACTTCCAGAACAACATACCAAAGTTTTGTTACAATAGAAGCATTTTTAGTCAAGTTATGAGGATAATGACTCTCGAATAAATCTCGCTCCTGTGCCCCGACATTTGACCTCGTTTCGCTGATATTCAACGGAATTGGTTCAGTATACTTCCGGAACAACATGGTAAAGTTTTGTCGTAATCGAATCCTTTTTACGTAAGTCTTGATGCATAGGGGCAATGGAATGAATCCTTCTCCTGTGCCCTGACATTTGACCCCATTTCGATGATATTCAACGGAATTGGTTCAGTATACTTCCGGAACAACATACCAGAGTTTGTCGCAATAGATGCTTTTTTATTCAAGTTATGAGGATAATGGTTGTAGATTAAATCTCACTCCTGTGCCCTGACCTTTGACCGCATTTGGATTATATTAAACAGAATTGGTGCAGTATATGGTCGGAACAACATACTAAAGTTTTGTCGCAATAGAAGCATTTTTAGTCAAGATATGAGGATAATGGCTCTGGAATAAATCTCGCTCCTGTGCCCTGACATTTGACCCCATTTCGATGATATTCAACGGAATTGGTTCAGTATACTTCCGGAACACTTTTTCTTCTACCCTTTCATTGGCTGTAATGAGTTAACTCGGGGATAGCGAAACGGGCTCAGATCAGCTGCAACGAATATATTCGTTGTCTAAGAAGTGGGTCAACGGTTGGAATGAGTGAACCTGCGCACCATACGGCGTTACTTTCCTCTTACAGAGAGAGAGAGAGAGAAAGAGGGAGAAATAAAGAAAGAGAGAGAGAGACAAAGAAAGAGAGAGAGAGAGAGACATAGAAAGAGAGAGAGAGAAAGAGGGAGAAAGAAAGAAAGAGAGAGAGAGAGAGAGAGAGAGAGAGCGAGCGGTTTGTTTTGCGCATGGTGATCTACGCGGATATTTGACACTAATGATTTCTGGTTGATAGCCTGCTAAACAGACTATGACAATAACGATGAACCTAACAAAGGAGATGTTTGAATCACTTGTTTTTAACTGGTGGAAGGATGTCCTTCTCAGGGTAACTAGCCCTACACCCATCATGCATTCGCGCCATGGACCAGAGAACAAGGCACTAGATGAAGCGCTTATCGCCAGTGATAATATTATTGTCAGCAATGATCAGATAAGAGGGAAAGAGATTGTGTTACAGCAGCTTTAGGAACCATTTCTACATGAACATTTCTGTTCGGGAGAGCAGAAAATCTTGAGCACCATTTGATTCAGGTTCATCAGCGGCTTTAAGGGTGAATACGGAGCTCATAACAAAAGTTCAGCACACTGTCCATTTTTGAGAAAAGTGGGAAGTAATGGAGAAAACTTACCTTATTGCAGTTCAATGTATGCCCCTCCGCTGCTAATGACAGCTTGCCAGAGGTGATGTAGTTCTTGGATGCTCCGTAGTACGCCATCTTTGTTCAGCTGTCGTATTACTCGGGTCACGTTCAATGACAGTTCGTCCAGTGATTCGTAAAGGATGCCACGGAGCCGATTTTTTAAATTTGGGAAAAGATCAAAGTCGAGTGGGCTGAGATCAGAACTGTATGGTGGGAGGGATAAAGTTTCCCAGCCATAATTCGACAAAAGTTCCCGCACTGACGCTGCACCATGACACAATGCTTTGTCATGCAGCAAGATCACACCAGCTTTCAACAAGTTGGGGAGATTTTGACAAATTTCAGTCTCTACTTTGTCCTCGGTAAGAAATTGTGCTTCGATAAAGAGTCCCTTCCCCACAAACTTCTTTCAAGACAGTGTGGATCTGTGTCGGTGTTTTACCCCGCAGAGTTTATATTCTCATATACGAGCGCTGGTCTAACGCCGTAACTCCAACTGAGGAGCTGCACGCTTCCATTTCCAAACCCTCCCACGTCCACACAACAAATGATAGAGCGTCGTTCTGACATCACAGTGTTGTTGAAAGTTTGCCCTTGACACGAGGGATCATTTTCCTGCATTATCCGCTTCCGTTTTAGATTACCGTGTGAAGAACTATGATTATGACTTTCTTGCATGTAGGAAAAACAGCTTTGTTTCAAAACTTTGTTTCAGATTTCAGCCTACTCAGTAAGACGTTAAAAATTACATGGTAATTTTAATTATCTTTAATTTTAAAAATGTGTTCTCTTCTCGATATGTGAGGGCAATTTTTCATGTTCAGCTTTAAAGGTGTAATATATTTTCCATGAACAACGAATTTATAAGTATTTCTCTTACTGATCTAAAAATAAAATCATGAGGAAATCGACAGGCACACGAGTATGTGTTATTGAGGCTGAAGCGAATGAAAAATAGAATTCACAGTGGGGAGCGAAGGGGGAAATAGCGTTTTGTAGAAGTGGTTAAGAAAAATACAAAACCTATTTGAAAATGGCACTTTCTTCTCGACAGAAAGTTTTGGAAAAGATGAAACACAGAAGAGACAACAACAACCAATTTGTGAGGGCGACACAGAAAGGAAAGCGTTTACTTCACGACATGCGCCTGCAGTACTTTTCCGCTCATTTTTATTGTTTTCGAAGGGGCCACTAAAGAATTCAATCTACGTAAGCGAAAGGTGAAATCCACTCAATTCCTCAGAGATTTGCGTCAAAAAGGCCAAGTGTTTTCGAAAGAGAAGTCAGAATGTGTGTCAGGAAAATGCGGTACCAAAACAAACAATTTGATAAACTCATAAACCTAGCGGACGCAAACACAGCAATTTACTTTTGCAATTTCCGATCTAAATGAAGAAGACTCCAGAACTCCAAAATAGATGTTTCTGGGTTTTTTTTAGAGAGAGCAATTTCGTTGATCCTTTTTATTTAACTTTCTCATAAATGGTCAGTAGGCTGATTTCTATGGTGAAACATCAACAAAATATTTTGTTGTGATAACAAAGATATCTCTAAGAATTTAGTCCATTCAACATTCTTAAAATTACTGAGGCATGACGACGAATGGGCATATATATATATATATACATGTATATATACAGTATGTTCTTTGCTGTTTTGTCGGGTTTTGTTACTTTTAAGTATATATAAATCAGGACAGTTACTTGCATACCTACAAATACATAGATGACCTACTTTGCTTAAATAATTCAGGAAATGTCAAAAAAGACTTTGCAGCTATTTATCCTAAATGCCTTAAACTAAATAACAAAAAATAACAATAACCAAGTACTAGAATTTTTGAATTTAGTTATAAATTTTAATGCAGGCAACCCTGTTCTCAGCCGATATTATAAGAGAAATCAATTTAAATTTAAAATAGTCAAATATGGTATGTGGTGGAGCAATATTTCCAATAAAGTAATAGAAAACGTATTTATTTCGCAAGTCCTAAGGCTTTCTAGAGTATGTAGCTTAAATTCTGAACTAGAGAAACAAAACATACGTTGTGTTGGTGGCTCCTAGATTTTTTTTTTTTTTTTTTTTTTTTTGATTGGAGGTTTAACGACCACCGTGAGCTATAAGCAGTCGCCCGTCCCTAATTTAAGGTCACTGGTTCCAGGGAAGGGAGAGAGCCAGTGCCGTAAGACAAACACAACATCCATGCCTGACCGGTATTCAAACCCGGACCCCTTTACGGACGAATGATCAGAGGCCAACGCCTTAGACCACTGCGCCACCAGGGCGGCCTCCTAGATTTTATGCATTCTAGTATGTTATACCTTGTCCCGCACTTACCTATTGTGTGCCCTCCTGTTTAAAGGTACTGTGCACTTTAAGATACTTTTTTTGGGCGATATCATCTTTCTATTTGTTCATATTCCTCCGTTTTCATATCGTTAGCTCGTCTGTTTACGTTTGGAAGCTGCCATCATGGCGGCTTCCGGTCTATCCTTATCATCTATGGGCGTGGCGTATGCACGTCACGTAGCTCTTTCACGTTCATTGAAGTTGACGTACCCTCGCCTCAGATGTGTCTGCTCAGGTGTCTTCCCAGCTTGCTCGTAATCCTGCTCCGTTGCCTTCACCAGACTTGGCTGCGCTCCTTCTTCTGTTTCTGCCGCTGCGTCGGTGCCCTCCTGGGTACTGCTGCGACTGTTGCCTTGCCTTCGCCCTGTGCTCCTCTTCCCTCACTGCCTTCTGAACCAGCCGGCTCAGCACAGACTCTTCTTCCGAGTTTGTCATTGGCCCCTACAGTGCAGCGAGGCGCTTCATCTACGTCAGCTTCTCCACCTTATGTTCTATTTCAATCAACACCTATTATTCAGGTGTCCAAACACATGGTAAAGGTAACGAATGATGAAAATTCCCTGATTGACCGTGAGTTCTATACTCTCTTGGATAGAGGTGTGCTCTTTCATGCCTTACCGAATACTGCTTGGCCACGCTCCATGGAGGCTCTCCCAGGCCTTGTGTCATCCGCATCTATTGCTGGAATTTCTCGTACCCCTTGGGGTATCTCAGTGCAGTTCTAAGGCAAGGAGGATGCTGACTTTTTCTTGCACACGGACTTTCTATTGGCACAAATCATCTCATCCCTTCGCCTCTTTCCAAGCTATAGGTGAACATCACGTTTTTTACTGTTCCACACGAAGTGCATGATACTGCGCTTCCTCTGCTTGTCAATCATGTTTTTAAAATTGTGGGCAAGGTCCGTCGGTTTTCTGACGCTCCACATGGAACTCGATTTGCACATGCTACAGCACATCGCCGTCAGTTGTAGGTCGTCTGTCCCACTGAAAACGCCTTGGCGGCTAGTCCTACAGGATCTACAGTTGAAATTGGATCACGCACGTACAATTTCAAGATTTTCACCACTCACTATTGTATTCACTGTGTTACGCAGGATCGCACCACTGCCTGCTCTGTGCGCATACGCCGCAGTCTTTCTTCCAGCTCGCATCCCAATGCCGACAGCACTGGTCCTTCTACCATCCCCTCTTCCAGTGTTTTGCCTGCCGCAACCCCTTCTTTTCTCCGTCAGACGCTCCACATGTCACGGACAATAATTCCTTTCCTCCTCTTCTGCACCGTACGGTAGTGCATCACCCTTCTGGGTTAGCAGAGATGTCTTCCACTACTGATGTGTCTCCGGCGGAGTGTTCCGACTCAGATCTGTCGAGTGTTGCTTCGGCATTCCGGCCGACTGACTCTCCTCCGTGTTGCTCGCAGATCGAATCTCCAACTAAAACCATGTCTGCTGTTCCCCCGTCGCTGCACCTTCCTGATGCCTGGGGTGAAGTTCCAGTACCCACAGATGTTAATTGGGTGCATACTGATTCCTTGGCGCAACTTGTTTTCCTATCTTCCGTTTCGGGTGTTCTTCCAGATCTGCCTGAACTTCGTCTTTGAGACGGACTGGAAATTCAAAAGGCTCTGTGAAACAGAAAAATATAAAACATTAATCTGTTACTCCTTCTGTGGCCTTATCTAGTGTTCCTGATGTTTCCTATTCAGATGTTTCTCCGCCTGATGACTCTTCAAACACTATGCATCCCCTTTCTGGTCCTGTCAATCCTCACTCAGATGATGCGGTTATACAGGCCATTGATAAGTTTCCTCTAGTTCCTGGACCACTCTCCAGACAGCAACTCTTATGCCTCTTCCAATCTGCTAGTACTGTTGTCTGCACTGAAGAATGTCTCCACTCACTTGATCGTGATCTGTGTGCAGCGGTGATGCAATTTGAAGCTTATGTGTCATTTTTCAAATCTCTGAGAGTCACAGATCATAGGTACCAGGTTTTTATGAGACGATACACTCGCCGTCTCTACTCCTTGAAAGACTTCGCTGAGAAACAGTTTTGTGATACCTCACTTCCTCAAGCCGATTAAATTTAGCGTTCCTTCCTCACTTGTATGCTGTTCCCTTCATGTTCTCACTCTCGCATTGCAATGTTGTTTCCTGATTTCCTTATTTTGACTTGAGTTTTTCTTTTGATCTGTATGTCCTTGCTGTACTAGCGTTTTCCTCCGTCGCAGTTTATATCAGCGGTACCATCAATAACATTGTTCTCGTAATGCAGTTGGTGTATTTCTGTTCTGTGCCTTGTATTTTGACCGTCGTTAGGCTCTGCTCGATCGGTGTTTTGTCATACCTTTGTACATATGCGCTCATAACGTTATACTAGTGTTACTTCGTATCGTATGATATGTCGTTATGCTATTCCTTATTTGTGTGCATCGTATTTTTATTATATATACAACGTAATGTTTTGCCGCGATTGCCTCACATTGTCGGCTCCCTGATGTTATGGTCCGACCCCTTATTTGTTCAACTATCTTGCTGAGCTGTTCTCTAGCGTTGGCGTTATCCAACTGATTCCGTCTCTGTAGATACTGTTGTAACTGCGTCGTGGTAATGTGCTTTTTATGTTTGCTCTCCAGTTTGTGCTGCATTGTGAATATACCTGTACTTTCGACTTTATGTTTTCTGAACTGCAATATTCAGCGACATCTCTTATGTTTATAATCCCATTATAGCCCTAAACTTGGTGCCGTTATGGTACCCACAGTTACCAAAACCAAAACCATTGCCAGTTCTGTGGTTTTAGTCTATTCATGATGTCTTCAACTCCGGTCATTTTCCTTATCCATGAGTTCCTCTTCTTAGCTCTCTCTCTCTCACACACACACAAACAGGAGCGTGCACGTGTGTGCGTTGTAAAAACACAGTCTGTCCACTCCGGTCATCGTATCTGGGACCCCTCACTCCGGAGTAATTCGCTGTCCCAACTAAGCTACGCTGACAAGCTCTCTCGCTACTATCTGCCTTTATCTCATGTGCGTCCTGCGGCGCAGGCACGTCACAGCGTGCATAAAGAATAAACCCATATTTAGCTGCGCAATTTTTGCAGCAAACCGCCCAATCAAGTTATGTAGTAAGCATACCGAACCGCCTTTTTCTCCTTTTTGATTGGAGGTTAACGACTATTGTAAGCAACTCAATGTGCTATAAGGAGTCCCACCGGTTCCAGGAAAGGTAGAGAGCTAGTGTCGCAAGACAAACACAACATCCATACCTACCGGGATTCGAACACGGACCCCTTTCGGACGAATGATCAGAAGGCATCGCTTAGATCACTGCGCAACCGGGCCGGCGGACTGCCTTTGTCAAAGGAGCTCAATTGTGTAAACGAAATGGCGTTTCTGGTGACAGAAATCAACAGGAGGAATATCAATATTGATTGACTGTGATCCCGACGCCGCAAGATCTCTTAAAAGTTTGGAACCAATAAATACAAAACTAAACATGAATGCGACATACCTTGAAATACATAAATCTTAATCCCGCAATAAGAGCACCAGCAGCACAAACCACAGGAGCAAACAAAAAAAAAAGAAACCAACAGAATGACCGCAAATGAGAATATCAACAGCTCAAACCACAGGAGCAAATTGACCAATAGAATAACCATGTTCTATGCAACACCAAATGAGATACTCACAAAAGTGCACTCAGGATGTTCTCTCCGGAAATTCGAAAACACGCACTCTTAAATGTTTTCGTATTTCATCCACCACTCCTACGTGGTTTTCTTCTAACTCTTTTTCTGTCCCTTGGTATGTGGTCTAAAATTTCGGTTCTCCATCGGTGGTCCTTTCTAACGCAACTATGCCGTACCCATTGCAATTTCAGGGATTTTACTCTGACCATGATGTCTTCTAGTCTTGTCATTTTCGTGATCCAGGAGTTTCTCTTCTTATCTTTCCAGGTTACACCAAGCATGCATCTCTCCAAGCTTCTTTTAATTCTCTGTAGCCTTTGTGTGTCCTTTTTAGCTAATATGTTTTATATACTATATGCTCTATAAGTAAGAACTGGAAGGACGCATTGATTAAACATTTTTATTTTAAGACATAATAGCATATTCCTCTAAAAAGTGTATTGTTTCCTCCAAAAGCTCTCCAACCAGGTTTTACGCGCCTATTAATGTGTTCCTCAATGTGGCCCTCGCTTGATATAGACTGCAGTGGGAACAGAATCACCACAGATGGACCTGGACTAGAATTAATCGCATTTTCAGTTAGTACTAGGGGTGTTCAAATGAAAAGGTACGAAACGTCATAAGAACGCAACCGTTAACATATTTGCCTATGCCGCTATGGGAGAACGTAGCGACACATCTAGGGATGCGATTGGAGTCGCCGGCGTGGATCGGAGCATGCGCGGGCGCCCGCATGCGCAGGAGAGAGCAGAGGCTCTTATAAAGAGCGCCGTCCAATTGACTACTTGTTGAATTACTCCAGCACAGACGAACCATTAACTCCGATGTGTACTGTGAGACACTCCGAGGCCTACGCAGGTCCATCAAGAACAAAAGACCGGAGCTGCTCACGGAGGGTGTGGTTCTGCTCCATGATAACGCGCGTCCACACGTCTCCAGGTTCACACACGCGGAACTGGCGAAGTTCCAGTGGGAGCAGCTTGACCATCCGCTCTACAGCCCGGACATGTCGCCCTGCGATTTCCATGTGTTTGGTCCCCTGAAAAAATATCTGAAATGGAAGCGCTTCCACTCGGACGACGAACTCAAGGACGCTGTGAAGGACTGGGTCTCGTCACGGCCACAGGAATTCTGGGAACAAGGAATCCTTCGGCTCGTTAATCAATGGGATCGTTGTGCTACGGCCTGTGGTGTATACTTTGAATAAAGTCTTCATTTATACCCACAGTGTCGTTTCGTACCTTTTCATTTGAACACCCCTAGTATATTTAGATGGACGGAATATGATATGTCATCGATAGCAAAAATCTATGGATCCTATCTGCTTAGAGTCAATTGTAAAAGCTGGTGGTAGCGGTGTAACGGTAGGGGGTTATTTTTCATGGCGGTCACTAGGTTCCTTAATTTTCATTTGGATGCCGAGAGCTATCTTTAAATTGTTGTGAACCAGACACTTCCAAATTTTCACGTGGTGTTTCCTGATGGAGATGGTTACATAGAGCATGATAGTGCTCCACAGGCAGTACATCCTTGCAATTTAACGTAGGCCTAGCACTGAGTCACCGCCTTTTAGGAATACAAGATGGCACACAGACTTTCATTTCTCAAATAGTAACCCAACTGAGCACCTGTCAAATAAAAATGAGATAGCCATTCGTAATAGAAATAGTCCTCGATTGGACATTCGGCAATTCGCGGATGCCATCACATCCACATGGTTGAACGTACTATACTTGCAGAACGGTATCAGTACCTCGGAGAATCCTACATCAAATCGAAGCATGTTTAAAGGCTGTGGGCGGCTCAACACGTTAACAGCATGGCGTTCATATTAGAAATCTCTTTTATACCTACTGTAGTGTCGTATAGAATTCTGGTCTAAATTCGTCAGGACAATAACGTGTAAATTATTTGCAATGACCGCTGCTCTTTATAAGAGTCACGTTGGAGGTTACAGGTTTTGATCAGTTATTCCCATGAACGTAAGATTTTCCATTGATAACAAATCATTCGCAAGTTAAAACAACTTTTAAAGCTTCCGGAAAAAGGAGATTATATTCTGATCTAGGTTTTGTAACGTACCAGGAGATGTGACGTACCTGCCAGAAGGACGCACACGACATAGAGGCAGATAGGAATCAGAAAAAAATGTCCGCGTAGCTCAATTGGTAGAGCGACCTATTCCGGAATAAGGGGATCCGGGTTCGAATCCTGGCGTGGACAGAAATGACAGAGAAATTTACTTCGTTATAATGGCGCCCGAACTATCCGGATGACCCGACCGTTCAAAATCTCGCAATGGTGTGATGTTATTTCCACACCGCGAGATAGGAAAAATAAGACCAGCACTTCAAAAAATAAAAAAATAAATAAGGGGGAGATGATGTAACGTACCAGGAGATGTGACGTACCTGCCAGAAGGACGCACACGACATAGAGGCAGATAGGAATCAGAATGAAACGTCCGCGTAGCTCAATTGGTAGAGCGTCTTATTCCGGAATGAGGGGATTCGGGTTCGAATCCTGGCGTGGACAGAAATGACGGTGAAATTTACTTCGTTATAGTTTTCCTAAACATTTTAAGCCAACATATATACATTTGTGGCTATTTGATTAACTGCGTTAGTCTGTAGAAGTTTCACGGAGATATTATTTTGCTCACATAGGACTTGTATTCCTACCGTCTAAATCTACGTGAACTTACCGTTTGATCTATGTCGAAAAAGTAGTACTCACGCTGGATGTGATAAATGCCCCAGTAATTCCTCTTACGAACTGGATCTTTTATTCCTCGGCAAAATATTTTATTTACTGGAGTGAAAAGTCAATTCGAAATTTGATGATTATTAGAAATTTGGCTTATATTGGAGGATATTCTACGAATGTAAGGTAGAACTGCTGCGTTTCTTTAACAGTTGTGAGAGATCGGGGTCAGAGTGGATGTATGTTGAGATAACTGAGATGACCCGAGAATACTTGTGTAACTGAGTTCATTGTGAAGAATTTCTTCTGTAGAGCAGATACGTAAGGTTCTGTATGATGATCATCATCGTCATCATTGACCACCATTATCAATCCCACTGCTGGATGAAGGTCACCATAAATTTCTTCCACAACGCTCTTTCTTGAGACAATATCCTTCATGTTATTCTGCGTATTTCATCCACCAATTTCCCACGTGGTCTTCCTGTGGATCTTTCTCTCTCCTTTGGTATCCATTGTAATTTTTCATTTGTCTATCAGTGGCATGTTTATATAGAAACATGTCCAGTCCATTGCCATTTCAGCGACTTTGCTCTGATCATGATGTTTTCCACACTTGTCATTTCCCTGATACAAAAGTAACTCTTCTGCTCTTTCCTGGATATGCCAAGCATACTTCTCTTTATTCTTCTTTTAAATGTTTTCAGAATCCGTAGGTATTTTTTAGTTAAGGTCTATGTCTCTGCTAAATATGTAAGAACTGGGAGGATGCACTAATTAAATACTTTTCTTTTAAGACATAATAGTATATGTTCTTGAAAATTGTACGGTTTCTACTAAATTATCTCGAACCAAAGTTTTATACACCGATTAATTTCTTCATCAATGTGACCCTTACTTGACATTTGCTGTCCAAGGTATAAATATAAGCATCGGTTCTGTATACATACCTATAAAATGCATTAAATTTGTGTTTAGTGGAATGTCTTGATCATGCGTGAATTTTTAACTGACTGACTGTGACAAACGATGACGATAGATTGATATTCAGACCAAGTAGATCCGGAAAAGAAAATGAGCCGGTGATACGTAAATGTGTTATGTGGTTCTAATGAGTTGATTATTTTCAATGCATTATTAAATTTTGAAATCTCACCTTTCCGCAGGATAAGAATTTCGTCCACATAGCGTGCTCGAAAAACTGAGACTGAAAAGCTTTTTTTTTGTTTAAACATTTTCACATAAATTTCGCAAAGTAAAGCATAACGTAAGCTTTCTTTGCTGGACTGTATCTTCCACTATAAAATTTGGCTTGCCTAACAGAAGTAGAAGGTCTTCTTTTAATGAATGGATGAAATAGTGTAACAATAAGCTCCTTTTTATGAAAATCTATAGCATACGAGTATTGTACTAGAATGTTAGATAACACGGAAACGATCTCTGAATATATTAAAATTTTATCTTTGGGGTAGTGCAGGTTTAGGAGGTTCACAAATCGTATGCAGTTATTAAAGGAATTTTCATCTGTAGAGACAAAGGAGAGATAACTTCCGAAATAGGAATTTAACCAAAAGCTGAGATGCTGTGCCAATCTCGTTAACAACAGATGAGAGTGAGTACTTTTTAGATTTTTTAGGCAGTTTACAGGCATATTCATCCTTGTTATATTGGGTGTGTGCAAAAGTTCTACCAGTTTTTGTAATAAATGCAAATTGCTATCGGAGCAGTTACGTCACATATGACGCTACAATGCCGAATGTTTGGCCAATAAAGCGTGGAGCAGTAGAGCATATAGATGCACTATTGTTGTCCGAGTAAGTCATGCGTAACGGAAATCAAGGACGATGTAACATAGCATGCGATAAGGAGCACATTAGGCATTATTTATTGTACGAGTTCAATAAAGGTAGTACTGCAGCCACGGCTGGCCACGACATCTGTTAAGTGTATGGGAAGGATACAGTTGATGATAGCACATGTCGCCGTTGGTTTCGGAACGGAGACAGAAGCTGTAAAGATCAACCACGTCCTGGACGTCCATCCGTGGTTTCTGATGAGGATGCTGACCAAGCGATAACAAATGACCCACATCCAATAGCTTAGGAATTAGCGGAAACGTTGTAGATACACCGAACAACTGTCAAAAAACGGATGCATGCGCTTTGGTTCATCACCGAGTTCGATAAATGCGTGATCTTTCGTCAGCTTTCTTCAAATCAACGAGATGAGAGAATCCGTACGTGCGTTTCTCTGCTTTCACGTCACAGGAATGGACCGTTTTGGAGACGAAATGTAACGGGTGATGAGAAATGGGTACTGTAGCGTAATGTAAAGCGTCGACGAACTGTGTGCCAAGGTGCGGAGCCTGGTTCGTCGACCTCAAAAGCTGGACTGCATCCCTAAAAGGTTTTGTTGAGTGTTTGGTGGGATGTCCAAGGAATAATCCACTGACGAGTGATTGACGAGTGTTGGCACCTAACGAAAGGATAAATGCCGACCTCTACTGCCAAACGTTAGACAGATTGCGAGAACAACTGACATCGAAGCGGCCAGCAATCGTCAATTGCAAAAGCGTGATCTTTCATCATGATAAGGCCAGAACTTATGCTGCTTTAATCACTCTGCAAAAATTACTGAACTTTGGTTTGGAAGTGTTACCGCACCCGGTGTTTTACCCACTGGGCACCTACTCACTAACACCTTTTTAAATCGTTGCAGAACGTCTTCGCTCTCCAAGCCTTCGATGATATGGACGATGTGAAAACGCATTGCATGACTTTTTTTATTCTAAAACACAGGAGTTTTTCCGGCGTGGGATTCACTTACTCATAGACAAATGGCAAGAGGTTATGCAGAATGATGGCAATTATGTTAAATCCTAGGTACCTAATTTGTTGTATTCTCCTCCTTTTTTGTAGCCCACAAAAACTGTTAGAACGTATGCACATACCCAGTACAAGCGCCTTTGTCGAAAAGTAACGGTATAATGTTGCTAGGATACAACAAATGCGTATACACTACCCTACCATTAATATCGAGACATATGCATGTTTGCAAATAATCTGTATTTATAGAAAATTTTATATTGTGCTGAAACCGTTGGCCCTTATGACGACTTGTAGTTTTCGTGGAATACTCTCCAGCAGAGTTGTTTTGTTTATTACAGTGACCATCTTATTTTTATTTGTAGATTGATCTTTTCTTCCACTAACCTGACCATATAATTCGTTCTTGAGATTCTTTGCTTAAGGCTAGAGAGTATAAATTTTAGACGCATGTGTCCTCAAACCAATCTGCAACAACGCGAGCAGTATGGCAAGGCACGTTGTTCTGCTGATAGAGGTATGGTCCTTTCATAAAGTAGTGTCACAAAAGTCGGTTGTCCATGTAGTCCAGGACGTTTATGTGGAACTGCAAATTCAAGGTTTTGTCGAAAACAACTAATGGGCACAAGACAAACCACGAAAATTGCTCCAAACCACCACACTGCCTGCGAACAAACTTCATTGTCCGGACGAAACAGTTCTGGAAGATACACCGGTGAGCAATTACATTACGACCACATACAACCTAATAAGCTGTAGGACCCCTTTTAGCCCGCAAAACAGCGGCCACTCGCCGAGGCACCGATTTGATGAGGTGGTGATAGGTATCTTGGGATACCTGGTACCATAATGTCAACAGCAGGTCCTTGTCCGCATTGTGGTTGAGTTTGCTCCGTGTTTGACTGGCTACTGTATTTATTAAGTGTGTGTTGTGCTTCATATTTCGAGCGTGCCTTCAAGGTGAAGGTTGTGCCTTTATTTTTTGACGTCTCCCGAGTTGGTGAGTACATTTTTTGAGTTCGTTAGTAGCATTTCATTTTCGACAAGATAGTCGTTTTTTTGCTCAGTTAAGCCTCGCCATCGGCGATGACTACCCCTGATAAGAGTGCCGATCTCATCATGCTTCCTCCCGATTCGTCGCTTCAGCCCTCTCTCGAAGTCGACCAATCAGCGTCCGTTGATGCAGATGTGGAGTATCGACCTCCTCCTGATGCCAGTGCGTCTTCTTCTTCAACTCTTCAGCTATCTGACTCCACTCTTCCTGGCGGAGCTACGTCACGAGTACCTGAGGTAGATGATGACGTCATGGATGTCTCTGATGGCTCTGCCTCTCTGCCCTCAGACAAGCCGTCTAAGTTGCTCCAGACCTTTTGAACAGCGCCAAGCCTCTACTTTCTGAAAGTGCTTCACCTTCAAGTGCCTATTCTGGCGTTGCTTCCGGGCCTTCTCCAACGCTGCAAGTGCCAAGTACTTCTCTAGCAGATGCCTGTGTTCGGATCATTCACGATTCTCTTGAATTGGTCGTCCCAGAAGCTTCATCTGCTGCAAAAGACCTCTATTCTACCCTAGCGTTAGGTGTATGCCTAGATGCTTTGCCCAACCCCCATTGAAGGTGTATTGTGACACTATCCTCGAATTTCTACCTCCTGGTTCTGTCACATATCTCACTCGCAAGCCACGCACAGTGATCGTATATCTTTCGCGTAAATAGTATGCTGATCTCTCCTAACCCAAGAACTTGACATTGGGGACTTTCATCTAATCGCTGAACCGATTGCTAGGCGCCCGGTGCAAGTTTCTCTGCACCCGGTCCCTTATGAGATTTCTAATGACATGATTTGCACAGCCTTAAGTAAGTGTGGACGGGTGGTCAGTCCTGTGACCACGCATTCAGCAGCACCAAAGGATCCAGCCAATAAAAATGTTCGGAGCTTCCGTAAAAGCGCCAGGCTCTTATTTTCCCAACTGAGGAACACCTCCGCAAGTTTCCTAAATCTCTTACGGTCCGCTGCGGCCAACTCCACTACAAGATTGATTTACTTACTTCAGAACATTGCGCTCTGTGCAGAGAGTTAGGTTATCAGCGCGCTCGTTGCGCGCTTGCACCATCTTCATCGCAGGGTGATTCGAGACTGCCTCCAGCTTCCAAGAGACCAGTGCCTACTACATCCTCTTCCGCGTCGACAACTCCTCAGGCCAGTGTACCGAAAAGTCGAACTACAGACGTTGGTCAACAGATGTCTTCGACGATTGATACGTCCTCACTTGATGCTTTTCCCTTACTTCCTACATCTCGACAAGCACTCTCAGTTCCTATTTCTCATGAACTTCGTGTGGATCGCTCGCCATCCTTTACCGTTGGGGTCTCTGGTGATGGTGACCAAGAGGACCCTTCCTCAGACTCTACTACCACATCTCGTGTGTCGACGATTACTGCTAAAAGGTCTTCGAAACTTCGTACGGTAGCTCGGCGAAAGAAGCAAAAATCCCGGTTCGCTTCTGGACGTTTTGTTCCCCCTGATGGTACCACTGATGCACCGTCTGTCTCTTCCTCAGCTGCTGAATCCGGTGAGGCCTCCACTCATGGCCTTATTTCGTTTGAGGCCTTTACTCACGGCCTTGCCCACTGTTTCGAAATGTGGAAGCTTCTCCTCCTTGAAGACTGGTACCAGTTTTGCTGCAATACGACTAGTTTCTCTGCCAATACCATCTTCTTACGACAGTATGAAGCAGTTCTCCCTGCAGTTCTATCTTAAGCGGGCATCATTGATGCGTTCCTTCGACACCATCAGAAGCAATCCGCTTACAAGTCGTGGGTCCCGGCCCTCATTAAACGCTTGAGATTGATTTTCTCAGCCGCTCGTGCAGAGTTCCAAATAAGTGTGGATCTGCCACTTTCAGGGTCACCACCTTGAATTGTCGGGGCTTTGCGAGCCCCCAGCTAATGCTCTCGTCATGGAGGATCTTTCACCCCTGCGGTCGGACGTCTTACTGCTCCAGGAAACGAACTGTGCCGCCCCGGTGGCGCAGTGGTCTAAGGCGTTGGCCTCTGATCATTCGTCCGTAAGGGGTCCGGGTTCGAATCCCGGTCAGGCATGGATGTTGTGTTTGTCTTACGGCACTAGCTCTCTCCCTTCCCTGGAACCAGTGACCCTAAATTAGGGACGGGCGACTGCTTATAGCCCATTGAGTTGCTCACGGTGGTCGTTAAACCTCCAATAAAAAAAAAAAAAAAAAAAACGAACTGTCACACCTCCACGTATTTTAATCATTGGCGTGCGAGCGATTACGCCTTTCATCACGCATTTCGTCTCACTTCAAGTAGTGGGCTAGCGATCGGCCTACATCAACAGTTCCGTTCCACTCTCACGGGCTTCTCAGTTCGGAACCTTTGTCGAGACTTACTTCAACGTGCATCATTTTCTGTCAACGATACCCGCTTTCACATATTTAATATCTATGTTCCGTCGCATTTTCTTCATCATAGAATATTGTTTACCCGCCTGCGTCGAGCTCTGTCTGCGGTCTCGCCTTCCGACCGAATAATCCTGGGCGGAGATTTTAATTGTACATTGAATCCGTCTCTCGACCGCTCTCCAGCTACACGAGAACGTCGCACTGCTCTAGTTGCCTTACTGCAAGAGCTCGTCGCTGACTTCTCCTTGACAGATGCACATTGCCGTCTCAACCGCCATGATACTACTCATACCTGGAGATCATCCGGGAACCAACCTCTAGCGATTGCTCGCCTTGATCACCTTTATGTTTCAACTCCGCTCCTTGCGTCCATTTCTGAGTCGCAAATACAACCCACTGCCTCCTCCGATCATAGTTCAGTTTCTCTCACAGTATTTGCTTCGGCATCACTCCCTAGGACAGTTCGTCCGTGGACACTTGACACTACTTTACTCAGTGATCCTGCTTTTTGTGCCTCCATTCGTTCTTTCCTCAGTGCTCATCGTGCTGGGATACAATCAGCTCCCTGTGCATTGACCTATTGGCTGCAAGTTAAACATCAGCTCATGTTGCACATCAAACAGCTTGCTTTTACAGCGTCAACATCTCGCCTGATGCAAATTGATCACGCCCGACGGAAGATTGCTCTCATCGGGTTGTCAGATCCACTTTTTCCTGCAATTCAGGCAGATCTTAAAGTTTTGCTTGAACCTCTTGCGCAGCAGGCTCTATTACGCCTTCGCTTAAAACACCTACACCCAGAGGATTGCAACTATGATTTCCTTGCGTCAATGGAGTCTTCACGCAAGTCTACCAACGCACTCCGGCAGCTTCGTCTACCAACTGGTGTTGTGACTTCTGATCCGTCGACTCTATGTTCTCACGTTCGTAGTTTTTTTGCCACCAAGTTCTGTGAGGCTCCTCCCCCGTCCTCCTCTACTCTCTCTCTCACCTTCTTTCCAATCTCCCTCAGGTTCCCCCACATCTAGCTACCTCTTTAACTCTTCCACCCATATCTTTTGAGCTCTCTGATGTCTTTTTTTCTCTCAACACTCAAGCCGCTCTGGGTCCGGACGGCCTCTTTTTTCCTTTCTATCGTACTTTCTTCCCTCTCCTCCTACCCTTTCTTCTTCCTGCTATTTCTGCTGCTCTTCTCTCCCCCACCCTCCCGAGGAGCTTCACAGACGCTCATGTAGTCTTATTTCCCAAGAAGGGGTGACCCTCTTGACTTGGGAATTTGGCGCCCCATTTCTCTTCTGAACCAGGATTACAAACTCTTCACTAAGCTTCTTTCCCACCGTCTCAACTCTGTCCTTCCTCACATTCTCGCTGATTCTCAAACCTACACTGTTCCTGGAAGCTCTCTTTCTACTAATATCCAACTCTTCCGTGACTTAATTCATCTCGCTCAAACCCACTCCGAACCCTTAGCCCTTCTCTCTTTGGATCTCCGCTCCGCCTTCGATAACGATTCACATAACTACCTAACACAAACTCTTTTGCACTTTGGTTTTCCTTCAGCCTTTGTTTCCACTCTTCTCTCTCTTTACAGGGACGCCGTTTTCCATGTCAAGACGGCATCCGTCCTTACAGCTCCAATCCCCTTTAAGCGTGGAGTCCGGCAGGGCTGCCCGCTTTCAGGGCAACTCTTTGCGATCGCCGTGGAACCCTTTCTTCCTTCCCTTCAACATTCGTTCTTAGCTACACTTCCAGTGCCAGTCGCTAGTACACGACACCACTCAGTGATTTACTCTGCGTATGCGGATGACATTACAGTCTGCATTCGTAGAGAATCACAATTCCACCTTCTTCGTTGTTTGCTCTCCGACTGCGCCTCCTGTTCTGCTGCTGAGCTAAACACGTCTAAGAGCACCGGTCTGTGGTGCGGGTCGTGGCGGAACCGCACAGATACTTCATGGGGTGCCGCATGGTCTTCAACCACCCAACGCTTCCTAGGAGTTCACCTAGGACAGCCACGTGCAGCCTCAGAAGCTACTCGCACCGGTTTACATCCTCGTCTGACCAACTCTGCGGTGTACTGGAGACGAGTGCAGTTCTGCACATCCTATCACCAGCGTGCGAGACTCACTCGTACATATCTCCTGTCCATGTGTCAGCATTCATGGATAGCTGCTCCAACCCCGCTATTTTGTCTTCAAGAGATCGCCCGCCGTCTTACAGTGGTCATGTGGGTGCGACATCATTGGCTTTCCGTCACGAAGCTCTGTGCACCCCCCTCGTTTGGTGGAGCCGGTCTTCCTGATGTTTCTCTGAGCTATAAGGTACACCGTATCATTCATTTCGTCCGTCTCTTCACAGCTCCAGTTGCATCTACAATTCAGGTAAGAAACGTTCTCGCCTCCAGGCGTAACCCCCACTTCTCTTTTTCCTCTCTAGTTCTTATGGACCGTTGTCCTGTTCCACCCTCTAAACTTCCCTCTGCTTATTATGAAGCTCTTACATTCCTTCGCTCTCTTCCCCTTCTGCGCTCCCCTCTTTCTTCAACTCTTGAGCTTCTTGCTGAACCCCTCTTTTTCAACTCTCTTCTCCACCCTCCCCACCTCCCTTGCTTTGCTTTTTCTTCCTGGCTTCGTGCCGGCGTCGTAACCATTCAAGACCTGGTTAATCCTGACCTCTCCTGGCGCCCTTTCGCCGATCTCTCAGCTGCTATTCTATCATCCCGTTCTGCTCGTTTCGTATTTGACTCTCTGCACTCTTCTATCCTATCTTTTTTCCCTGATTTGGCGTCCCCTTCTGGTGTGATTTCCGTGCTCTCTGCTCCTCTTCCGCTACCGTTCTTCCTCAGGCCCGCTCACACGGTTCAACCTCTTGTTTCTATCTCATCTAAATCTTTGTATCGTCTCCTAGTGCACATTTCCACTCCCTCGGCTCTTCCTATACTTGATGTTCCTACTACCTCTCTTTCTGCCGTTTGGGCCGCTGCCCGCTCCCCCTCTCCACACCTCATGAACAAAACACCCACTAGCTCTTCCTCCATAATCGTCATCCTGTTCCATTTTTCCTCTATCGTATGTCTCTACTCTATTCCCCTCTTTGCTCCTTCTGCGCTCAGGAGGCAGACGTTTCTCACGTCTACCTATATTGTCCTGTTCTACTGCCTCTACTCAATCAAGACTTCAAGATTGCCAGTTCCTCTTGCTCCCCCAAGAGTTATCGTTTACAGCCTATAGACATCTTCTATTACGTGATAATGAACCAGTTCCTATTCCTCTCTTTGCGCATATCTCTTTGTACTGGCCAAACACGTAGTTTACGTGTTCCATCAGCAACTCCGGAGCATTTCCTCACCTGTTTCTCCTCAACAATCGAGTGCGGCACTTGTGTGCCACTTCGGAGATCGTCTAACATCACGTCTCCGCTTTGAGCACCGCCTGGCTTCCATCAGCCATCGAGAAGCAGCTTTCCATTCCACGTGGGTACCTCTGACCCCGTGGTTCGCGGTGGACACAGGTCTCCTCAATCTAACCGTCCGTTAGAACTTTTTCTCTTTTTAGCACCAGAATGTGGGGCTGAGTGTTGCTTTTTCACGGCGTTGGTCGTGTTTTATTACATTTAGTGAAATCTTTTTGTACTTCTACTACATTTGTGTGCACAGTGTGTTCACTTGTAACTTCTGCTGTATTTTACGTGCTATCTATGTTGCACGAGTTGTACTATGTTTTTCTCTTACCTCGGTTTGCAATTAGGTATGTCAGCACTGCTTACTATTGTCTATGTATATAATTGTCATTCTATTACATCACCGTTTTGCTCAACTGTGCCTGTTTATTGTGCGCTCTAAGTTTGTATTATTGCTTACTTGCAAATATGTTCCTTCAGCGTCATGTTACGCGCTAGCCACCCAATGATGTGTTTCCTTCACTTGTTGTGTATTTAGCTCAACTGCAGTTTCTTCCTAGTATCAACGTTTTTCATTGCATATTATTTTATCCATTGCACGAGTTGTTCCATGTTTTTCTATTATTTCGTTTAGCTATTGAGTATGTATGCACTGTATAATGTTGCTTCTGCATATAATTGTCATCCTATTTCATCATTGTGTTGCTAAACCTATGCCTGTGTTATCATGCGTTTTAAGTTTTCAATACTGTTTGTCTGCATATATGTTCCTTTAGTGTCATGTGACATGCTGGCCACCACTTTACGGTGTTTCGTCTACACCTGTAGTGTTTTTAGCTCAATTGCAGCATCTCCTTATCATTAACATTTCTCATTGTAGTATATATTTCTTCGTTGCATAAGTCATACTATGTTTTTCTATCGCCGTCGTTTCGCTTCTACGTATGCCTGCGCTATGGAATGTTACCTATGTATATAATTATCATTCTATTTCATTTTTGTTTTTGCTCAACCTGTCCCTACTTTATCATGCGTTTTAAGTTTTCAATACAGTGTACCTGGAAATATGTTCCTTCAGTGTCATGTGACACGTTGACCAACTTATGATGTTTTCCCCTACACCTGCTGTGTATTTAGCTCAATTGCAGCATATCAGTATCATCAACATTTCTCATTGCAGTGTAAACATCATTGATTTTATCTGTTTGAATTTTGTTTGTAAGACGCTTCATGCTGAACGTCTATATTATTTCGTTATACCAATAAAGCGATTTTGAAAAGCAGGTCCACCCGTGCTCGGCATCAGCTCCGATATTTTCGAGTCTAAAGTTCAGTTTATAGTGCCCTCCCAGTTCTAATTTTGTATTTTTCGTGTATCTAAAGGTCTAGTGCATCGTTTTGTTCTACTTTCCGATTCGTAAGTACAATATTTTCTTCATTCCAAGCTTTATTTACCTTCTGGTCGAGCTGGCCAGAAGAACTGCTGGGCGCCGCCATTAGTAATGACGGCTTCCGGTGGAGATGTCATGTTCGGTAGCCCTACTTCCACTCTTGCTGTAACTGGCGCCGCTACGCTGATTTCTCCTCATGGCGCTGTTCAACTGCCCTCTTCCGGTGCGTCATTCGGCACCTCTTCTCCTACTGCTGCCCAGTCAAATAATCTATTCTGATACAGCTTCTACTGTGATTTCTGCTGATGCAATGGATATTCAAGATGACGTCACTACTCCACCTTCCACAGCAGCTCGTTTTCCATCGTCTTATTCTTCTGCAGCGACCTCTGCATCTGATCGCCAATCCTTGATTGTGTTACATCAAGTCGATGCTTTGAAACCTCATGTTCGTCGCACCGGCAACTCTTTTCACCTTAATATCCCGGCGTCATCTGTTCAAGCTCAAACGTTCTCGTCGCATATGGCCTTAGGAGTCGTTTTTGAAGCTCTTCCCGATACCAAGTTGAAAGTTTATGCTACGGCAGTTAAGAAGCTTTTATCTCCGTCTGCTATTACTCATCTCTGTCGTCGGGCTCGAACTATTGTTGTTTATCTT
This sequence comes from Macrothele yani, assembly GCA_039090855.1. Classification (NCBI taxonomy): domain Eukaryota; kingdom Metazoa; phylum Arthropoda; class Arachnida; order Araneae; family Macrothelidae; genus Macrothele; species Macrothele yani. Next base: position 101,961,638 of record CM077011.1, read on the forward strand.
TCTCAACCTGACCATGTGACCTCTCTTTTGCAGAAAAGTATTACTATTAATAATAACCTCTTGATGCCCAAACCTGTGATACAGCGCCCGGTTAACGTGTCGTTTTACCCGGTGCCACCTGAAGTCACAAATGTCATGCTCCTTTCAGTTATCTCATCTCTTGTTCGCGTTGCCGGGGACGTCGTAACCTACTCGGCAGCGCCCAACGACTTTGAGGATCACGATAATTATGGTGCTCGTCGCATGGTGCCTGTCATTTTTTCTTCTCAGGATGATATTGCAACTTTACTTACACAACTTAATGTCCATTGTCACGGTCAACGGAGACACATCGATCTCTTAACTGAGTTCCACTGCAGCAAGTGTAAAGGCCTGGGGCATTTTTATAAAGAGTGTCCTGGACCTTCCTTTTCTTCTGGACCTGATACAGCCCCGGCTGGTTCTTGTGAAGAGCCTGAATTGCGTGCTCCTGATTTTACTGAAGCTCACTTTCCTCCTCTCTTTGGTTCTTCAACTTCACCTGAACCGTTTACATCTACTTGCTGGATTACTGAGCAAAACGTTTCTGCTCAGGTGGTGCTTTCTACTTCTCCTGTTGAGGCTCCCTCTGAGAAGGTAGCCATGATTACCACTGCTTCTTCTGCAACTGATCTCGATGATTACCGCGGTGCTTTAACAACTGCTCAAGACGCTCCCGAACTGCTTCATCTTCCTATTATTCCTACTACAGATCCCACTGGTGTGGATAACCTCACCATTACTGGTGATGGTGATACTGTTGTTGATTCTAGTGGCCGTTCCACAAAACGCACCGTCTTCAAAGCTCCTAGCCCTCCAGCTAAACGTGGACGTTCACGAGTGTATCGTTCTCGCTCATCTTCTAGCACTCGTTCTCCTTCAGCGTCCCCTAGAGAGTGTTGCCTAACGAATAATCAAGAAGAACTTGCAGAATCCACGCTTCAAGCGCAATTCGAACAGTTTTGTCAAGATAACGAAGTGCACACTCTGCCCTTTACCCATAGACAACTGTTTCGTCTATTTTCGCTCTTCCGGGATCCATCGTTTGACATGGCTTCTTACCTTTCACACTCCACTTTCCCTCAGATGATGTTTATCGTCGACTAACGTGTATCAGAGCTGATCTGGAGGCTCTTTGTAAGACTGATAGTACGCTCCTTCCTTGTCATCTTCGGCTCTGTGGAATGGAGGAAACGGCTCAATTATCTGCTTCATTTCTTCGTCACTCCCCTGCTGATTAGTAAGACTTTTCTGACTTAATACTTGCTCCTGTACTAGTTCTATGTTATCTACAGCGTTTTTGGACTTTCCTTTCGTTTCAGATTGGACTTTATAGTGTGTCATCGAATGTAATTTTTCCAGATTATTTCCGAGCCTTTATTGTACAAATGTCAATTTCTGTTACTACTTCTGCATCCGTGTTTTATCTTTCCACATGTTTTCATCTGTAGATATTGTCACTCATTAATCTTCTTTTTGGTTCCATCGCACGAGGTGCGCTTGTATCATCATTTTATGAATAAAATTGTAGACCTCCTCCACTTCCCGTACATTTCGGAGTGGTGGTGATTTAGCGCAAACCCACTTTCCAAGTCGAGCAAAAAGTTTCGATTGGGTTCATGTCAGGGGAATTTGAAGGCCAGGGCATTAACACTGCTTGACGATTCTGGCAGTGTGGAATGGTGCATTATCCTGTTGGTAATGGCCGTCCCCAGCATGGAACACAGTTGCAATGAATGAGTGAACTTGGTTCGCAACGATGTTCGGATACCTGACAGTTCTCAGGGATTGCACTATTGGGATAATAAGCCCTAAAGTGTTTCAAGACAACATCTCCCGCAACATAACATAGCCGCGCCTCCAGCCTGTTTCCGCCCAACTGTACATCCAGGGGCCATAGCCTCTGTTCGTAATCGGCGTATCCGCGCTCGGCCGTCTACGTGATACACCAGAAATCTTGATTCTTCAGACCAAGCCACTGTCTTCCAATAATCCACGGTCCAATTTCGTTGAACATGGGCCTATTTCAGGCGATGTTGGCGATGACCTGCGGTGAGCTTGATGACCTGGCTGTGTGTTACATTACGCAAGCTCATGCAAAGAAGGCTGCGATGAACTGCGTTCTGTGACAAATTGCCCTGATCACCACTGTTGTAGCTGCCAGTGATTTGTCGCACCGTAGCCCTGCGGTAGCTGTGAACAGTGCGCGACAGTTTCCAGTCCCCTGTAACATCAATGAGCTGCGGAAGACACATGGCTAAACGACGGTTCGTCGTTTAGCCATCTGTTCATCACTTTTGATACATACTTAGTACAGCGGCACGTGAACAACCCACCAACCCGCGCCGTTTCTGAGATCGTAGTTCCGGGACACCGTGCGATACCAATTTGTACTTATATGAAAACGATAAATCAGCAGCTTTTCCCATTCTGACTCCGAACACTCTACTAACCGAAAGCCGGTCCTCGGGTTGTATGTATATAGTGCTCTGTGAACTTCACCGGCGTCTCCGTTCCCCGTTCGGTCTCCAGTTTCTGTAGGCTGGGAATGGTCATAATATAATGACTCATCGGTGTACATTTCCCCCGTCATACGCCGAACCAGGGAAAGAACATTAGATTGTCTGACTGCGTACCATGCCTTGTCAGTCCAAAGTTTAGTTCTTAATTCGTCTATAGTCTAAGATAGACTTCCATTAGCAACGCTAATTGGCGTATGGCCATGTTTGAACTGACTAGCAGTTTGCAAGTGGCTGATCGACGAGGATTTCCTGTGCCTTGCAGTGTCCTGTGCACTGTATCAGTTCTGACATCAATCCTGAGACATTGCACAGGGTTTGCGTGTTTAGGACAATGTTGCTCGGCGTCCTGTCCTTTGCAGAGATCTCCTGTCACGTTCTGTTAGCTTCGGAAATTTGCCTGGTCGTGTCTTTCCCGATTCAGACTCAGTCTTCTGTCATTTTCATATCTCATCCCCAACCGTCGACTTGGGAATTCTCTATGGTACGGCATTATAAGTACGCGCTGGAAATCACTTAACTCTGTACAAGTATGCCTGTTGCATTCATATTAGTACTATTGTATCATCATAGCTCGACGAGCGTATCTACAGTTGGGTCTATGACTTGGTGTTTGCCTTGTTCCTAATTCACTATCAAAAGAACTGTGTCCGAATATTAACGGCAGGGAAGTGTATCAAGCTTAAATGTTCCTGGACGCTTGATTTCATCCATGCTTGGATGTCGACCAACCTCATATCTTTGTAGCGGACTTTTGGGTATGTTCAGAAACGGAGAAACAGGAAGATACGAGTAAAAGCTCTTTGATAGTAAAGTAGTGTGTCACAGAGTGAACAGTGTGCAAGGACAGGAAAAGGGGAGATAATAACAAAATTTGTAACAGAAAGTCCATGTCCCGGTGCCGTCAACTTTACGTTCTTCTCGAGGCATAGTGCGTGTTCCGGGCTCAAGAACGGCAGCGATAAAATTCAATCTCGCTTCGAAATTCCGTTATACGAGTTCCTTTTAAGAAATAAGTTCCGTACATCCTAAGAGTTGTCACATAGAAACAGAAAAATAAGGGAGCTTAAACTTCGTAACGGAATGATAGCAGACGGAGGTTTCACAACATCAAGTGCAGATACTGAAAATTTAGTAAGCCTGATGCAATATATGCCCATAAACCTGGGACTCCTCCGTAGAGAGGGAATGCCACTGTCCTATTTGCATTTAAGGTTCGTTCCAAATAGCCATGATATTTAGGAGTATTATTTTTTCAGCTAACAAAGAAAAGCGTGTTTCACCAGATAGAAAGAACTAGTTGATAATATTAATTTTCAGGAAATTCACCAAAGCCGTGGCATTGTGCTTTGTTATGCATTGGACACGGAAGCTAGTGTCAGCTCAAAAGAAAGTAAATTATTATAAAAAGCGAAAAACTGTAAACAAAATTGAACTTTATGTAGCTCCTTTTATTCTAAAAATGATCGTAAAGTTCTTTTTGAGATGGCAAAAATATTCACCAACCCAGATGAATCATGTAAGCACATTATTAACACTCTTCAAAGCCATATACACCAATGAGCCTTTGCATTATGACCACCCCCTGCCTAGACAAATGAGCGCGCCTGGAGACCGAACGGTGGCGCAGGGGACGTTCACAGAGCAGTATATATACAACCCAAGGACCGGCTTTCGGTTAGTAGTGTGTTAGGAGTCAGAATGGAAAAAGCTGCCGATTTTTTCGGAGTTTGATAAATGACAAATTGTGATGGCACGGAGCGTCGAAACTATGATATCGGAAACGGCAAGGCTTGTGTGTTGCTCACGTGCCGCTGTAGCGAGTACGTATTAAAATGTGGTGCACAGATGGCCAAACGACGAACCGTCCCCCAGCCGCGTGTCGTCCACAGCTCATTGATGACAGAGGGGAGCGTAATCAATGAGCTGTGTGTGCATGAAGTGGGCCCAAGATGATCGAGATTGGACAGTGAAAGATTGGAGGAAAGTGGCCATGGTCTGACGAATTAAAATTCCTGGTTCATCACGTAGGTGGCCGAGCGCGGTTACGCTGATTACCAACGGAGGCTATGTTGCCTACAACCCTGGAGTATAAGCACCAGGATTGGAGGCAACTTTCCTAATGCGCAGGTTCACTCGCTCCAGCATGTCCGTTGTCACCGACTCCACCGCAGTAATAACAATGCATTTTTTGAGATCATTCAGGGTCGCGATGGTGGCATGTACGCAGTATCCTCAACATACCCGCAAAAGAAGAAGTTGCACGGTGTAAGTTCCGGTGACTTAAGTGGCCAGCTGTAGAGCACCAAGTCATGGGGGTCGACTGCGACCATGCCGATGGCAGGGGAGCACTTCGTTGAGGAAACGGTGAACAGTACAATGCCAATGAAGCTGCCCCTCAGTGACAGTGGAGCCCTCTCGTGGACCCCTTCTAAAACTCGGAGATTTCCTCTTTCATTTGGTGTACGCCCAGGCCATACACGGTTGATAGGTATAGAATTACACTTTTCTGAAATCAGATTAATCATTTTTAATTGCCCTGCATTTTTAGCACGTCTTTTGTAAAAAAAATATCGTGCTTCTGTTATTGGTAGGTCCGTCCGTCCGTCTGTATCCACGATATCTCTGCAACTATTAGTCCGATTTAAAATTTTTTTTTAGAATTGGGAAGCTTGAAATATGCAAATAATGATCCTTTATTTCGTTTTTTTTTACGATGCACAATTTCGCCGCTAGGGGGCATAAATGCAGATGTAGTCGAATTCAAAAATACGTTTTATTCCACATATTTGCTTCTAAACATCCGATTGAAAAAAAATTTATATCTTTCGATTCCATTTATGTCGAAGAGTATTTTAGATATAGTTACTTTTTCAAATTAGGCATAGATTTTCCGCTAGGGGGCGTAAAAGTAAATTACATTTTCCCCGATAACTCTTCTTCTAAAACTCCGATTTGATTTTTTTCTTCAGCGGATACATCTCCTGATGGAAAATCGTTTGCATATAATTTCAAATTTTTGGTAAAGAATACTTTGGCCACCAGGGGGCGTAAGCGTTAATTTTTGCTTCTGAGGTATTTGCCATAAAATCGTAGCTTCTAAAAGATCGATTAAAAATTCTTTCGTGGACTGATGCCACTCACTTAGATAAACCTTTTCGGAATATTTTCTTCTTAAAATATTCCACAGTTTCTCCGCCAGGGGGCGTAGATTAACCTTTTATTTTGTCAATACCTCTACTTCTAGGAGTCCGATTTGAAAAATTCCTTCTTTGTTGGATAGTGTTTTCCGTGTGACATGTTTTTCATATAATTTCAAAATTTTCAAGTAATTCATAGACTTTCCGCTAGGGGCGTACCGGTAAATTGCGTTCCCCCCTATATCTCTGCTTCTAAATCTCCGATTTGAAAAAATTCTTTCTGCACCGGATACAGCTCCTGATGGGAAATCGTTTGAACATAATTTCTAATTTTTGTAAAACAATAGTTTGGCCACCAGGGGGCGTAAATCTTAATTTCCGCTTCTGTTGTATTTGCAGCAAAATATGACCTTCTAAATTCTCCATTGAAAAATACGTCCTTTGTTGACCGATACTACTCATGTCGACAAACCTTTTAGGAAACTTTTCTTCTTAAAAATACGCATGGTTTCTACGCCAGGGGTCGTAGATGTATATCTTATTTTTGTCAATATTTCCACTTCTAAGAGTACGATTTGAAAAATTCCTTCTTTGTTTGATATATAGTATATATAGTATACAGTTACTTTTTTCAAATTACGCATAGATTTTCCGCTAGGGGCGTAAAAGTAAATTACATTTTCCCCAGTAACTCTTCTTCTAAAACTCCGATTTAAATTTTTTTCTTCAGCTGATACATCTCCTGACGGGAAATCGTTTGCACATAATTTCAAATTTTTGTAAGAAATAGTTTTGTCACCAGGGGGCGTAAATCTTAATTTCCGCTTCTGTTGTATTTGCAGCAAAATATGAATTCCTAAATTCTCGATTGAAAAAAACGTCGTTTGTTGACCGATACTACTCATGCCGACAAATCTTTTAGGAAAATTTTCTTCTTGAAAAAATGCATGGTTTCTGCGCCAGGGGGCGTAGATGTATATCTTATTTTTGTCAATATCTCTACTTCTAACAGTACGATTTGAAAAATTCCTTCTTTGTTGGATAGTGCTTCCGATGCGAAATGTTTTTCCTATAGATTCAAAATTTTCAAGTAAATTATACACTTTCCGCCAGGGGCACAAAGGTAAATTGCGTTTTCTGCGTTATTTCTGCTCCTAAAGCTCTGATTTGAAAAATTCTCCCTGTATCGCATACAAGATCTGACGGAAAATATTTTTCACATAATTTCATATGTTTGGTAAAGAATGGTTTAGCCAACTTGGGTCATATATGTTTATTTCTGCTTCTGAAGTATTTGTTGCAAAATCTGGGGTCCTGAAAACTCGACTAATTTTTTTTTCTTCGAACGATACCGCTGATACGGATAAACCTTTGGAGAATACTTTCTTCCTAAAATAATGCATGGTTTTCCCACCAGGGGACGTAAGGTCACATCGTATTTTTGTCCATATCTCTGTTTCTAAGAGTTCATAAGCTCACGATTTCGTCTTTAGCAATATCTGAGGGATTAAAAACCCGATTGGAAATCTTCTTTCTTTGGTCAGATCAATTGTTTTCCATACCGGTTCCATTGACTTTGAATAGCTTTGATAAATTTAATTTGCATCAGAACGGACTCAAAAGACGTGCTTATTACACCCGAAAATCTAGTGTCAACTTTCTTGTTAGAAATTAGCGTCGAACAGTGTGTTATTACGTTTTATACGTAAGTGAAACAATGTCTCATTGCAGTCTGCGTAAAATACGAGAACGGTCTGAGTAAAATATATATAAGGTGACAAAAGCCATGTGACCTGCGTTGCAAGTGAGGGGACCCAGGTTGCGGACAAACGTGTACGCTATATTGGCGCCCGAACTTCCAGGATTGCCTGGTTGTTAAGTTTCTCGCAATGATGTGATGTTCTTTCCACACGGCGAGACAGGAAAACTGAAATTCCCTCCTTCAGTGCTTTGAAAAAATAAATCAGTGTGATGTTTCGTTCCAAACACCAAATTGTCTGGGATTTCTCAAATGCACGTGCTTCATTGGATGACTGTCTACAGAGACACATGGTCCCGGCTGACCCGAGAGCCATGCCCCGGCTCTCTTTCGAGGGGGGGGTGACGTGCCTGCGCCGCATGACGCACATAATATAAAAGCAGATAGCGTGAGAGCACATGTCGGCGTAGCTCAGTTGGAAGAGCGACTTACTCCGGAGTGAGGGCCCGGATTCGATGCTCGGCGCTGACAAACTTGTACGTTATAGCCATTACAAAAACGTCATTTGTATTGGCGTAACAACTTGGGCGTGCCTCACTTCCACACATTAACGGGTGGCTCTATTGAAGCAGGCAGACTAGTGCTACAAACCTAAGTAGGAGGGCACCTGGGGCACAATGGGAACGACAGTATCAATAGGTTGCGCCGACATTTTTTGGGATCTACTATCGAAATCTGACGTGTATGATTTCTCCGCAGTTGCAGACGGGTTTGTTTACGTTTTAGACCGAGGCCCTCCGTGTGGTACCATGCACAATAAGAAATTCAATACTATTTCTGCAGGAAGATGTTGACTAGGTTTCTTCAACCATTGTTTTGCAATTTGTCATAACGCTCACGATTTACAATTTGCAATTGATCTTGCTGTTTACTATGTAAGAGGTCCGCAGTGCGTTCTTTCACTGCAGTGATCCGCGGCTTTATTTATATTTAGAACGCTACTCTCACTGTGCAACTACACGTTATGTAAAGTTCCAAGATGGGAAGATTTGGACTACATTCATGAAAGAAATACGGGATTACGCCATATAATACAAATTTTGAAGATGACAATCCGATTTTTGGCGTAAATGTGACAAGGATGGTAAGTCAGATAATATTTGAAAACTTGAAAATTTTCATCGTCCTGGAGCGTAACTCGAACCCGCGTCTCCCAGAAAACGCCTAGGTATGCTAACCACTACACCACCCTGAACGACCAAGTTTCAAGTTTCCGATCAATTTGAATTTAACCATCACAGGATTCTGCGTGGTGTAGTGGTTAGCATACCTAGGCGTTTTCTGGGAGACGCGGGTTCGAGTCCCGCTCCAGGACGATGAAAATTTTCAAGTTTTCAAATATTATCTGACTTACCATCCTTGTCACATTTACGCCAAAAATCGGATTGTCATCTTCAAAATTTGTATTATATGGCGTAATCCCGTATTTCTTTCATGATTTATCTGCTTCTCCGGGCAATCACGGGATAGGATTATTAACCTCCAGATTCGCTAAACATGAATGCCGGTTGCTTCGACTAGCGAATCCTGTGATGGTAAAATTCAAATAGATCGGAAACTTGAAACTTGGTCGTTCTGGGTGGTGTAGTGGTTAGCATACCTAGGCGTTTTCTCGGAGACGCGGGTTCGAGTCCCGCTTCATGACGATAAAAATTTTCAAGTTTTCAAATATTATCTGACTTACCATCCTTGTCACATTTACGCCAAAAATCGGATTGTCATCTTCAAAATTTGTATTGGACTACATTGTTTGAATCATTGTTTCGAATCTGACATGAAGCGCGCGATTTAAAATAACGAAGTTGATCTTTCTATCTACTCAGGTAGCTTTTTAAATTATTACGTGTATCCTACTTCCTCAATTGCCGGTGGGTTCGTTTGCGTTTCAGACAACGGCTTTCCGTATGCTAGTACTAGTTATAAAACGTTGCTTCGCGTTATTTCTACGGGAAGATTTTGACAGCGTTTCTTCAACCATTGTTCCGAATGTTACATACCACGCAATATATACATTAAAATTTTGATTTTGCTGTTTACTGTGTTAGACTTCCAAAATGTTGCGTGTATTGTTCCGCTGCAGGTGCCGCCGAGTTTGCTTAAGTTTCACACTGCGCCTCGCTATGTGTTACTGCACGCTATGAATAGTTCCATTATTTAAAAAACACGAGTTCCGCAAATATTACACAAGTAATACACTCTTTGCCAGAAAAATAATAAGGAAAAAAACAAGCTCCCAGAAGGAAGCATCCAATCGAGATGAAAATTGCTATGTGCAATGTATATGTATAGGGAAGGGAAAGATTACAAAATTCCACAGCAGTTGGGCCATTCATTCGGATAAAACAGCTACAAGAGTAAAACAAGTCAGTTCGTTGTAGCGCCATCCATGGCTCGGCTGCAAGCTGTTGTCCGGTGTGGCATAGATACATACAGTTCACGGATACTGTCTTGAAGTATATATTGAATGCCAGACGTTGTCGAAATTGCGGGCCAGTTCGCTGACGTGCTGGGATGGGTGTAGGTGGCATCCCATCATATCCCAATCATGTCCGATAGGTGAGAGATGCAGCAATCGGGCTGGCCATGGAAGAGCGTCGACACTATGGAGACAGGCCTAGTAAGGCTGTGCCGTGTGTTTCTGGACATTATCCTGTAGAAACATTGCTCGGTGATGCTGCGAAAGGAATGACAACACAACAGGTCGTAAAATGTAATCGACGTGTCGTTGAGCCAGGAGGGTGGTACGGAGAACTACCGAGGATGTCAGGATATCGAAGGATATGGCTCCCCAGACCGACACTCCCGGTGTGAGAACCGTGTGGTGTTCCACGGCAAAGGCAGGACCCATGCGCTTGCCGGTTCGCCACAAGTCACATATGCGCTGGTCAACCGTGCCAAGTGTAAATCGTAACTCACCACTGAAGACAACACGACACCACTGGACACTATTCCACGTTGATCGTGCCCAACTCGACTGCAGCCGCCGCCGTCGATGCTCGCTGGGCAACGGCAGGCGGCGGAGTGACCTCCTCGAAAGTAATATCCTTGCCGTAAAGCATCTGAAAACGGTTTAGATGGCCATTTTGGTACCTGTAGGCGACGCAGCATGACCATGGATGGTTGACAGCGACGAAAATAATTCTGTTCGTGTGGCTTCCACAATCGCTCGATTCTCGCGCTCTGTCATTGCCATCGGCCATCCACTGCCCACGTGCCGTTGGGTTGTGCCCTACTCGAGCCATCGGCGCCAACATTGTCCGGTTGTCTCGTCGCTGCGACTCGAATTCCTAGCGATAAGACGACTTAATCAACCGCCGCTGTCAGCACAATCATACGACCTCTCTCAAAATCGCTCAGCTTCTCGTATTGTGCACGGATACGGCGTCGAGGCATCCTCACACCCCGTGGAGGTTAATGCAACCCCAATCATCCGTCACAATTATCCATGCGTGCGAGCTTTGGCCTTGATATACCCTGCTCGATGCGCGGTTTCCATGCGCTGTGGTGGACCACTATTTTTTCGTTGGTCTCTATTTGTCAATTATTTGCATATTTGGCCCTGTTCTATTTGCATACGGAATTTCATCAAGGTCGATCGACTTTGTCGGGATGCTTTTTTATAGGGGAAAAGAGTGTATATTTCAATGGAATAAAAATTGAATGCGTGGAATGAAATGAGGGGGAAATGTACTATATTTCACATTTCATGTTTTCAAGTATTACGTTTTCTCCGTTCGCGCATTCTCCCACATCATATTAAGGCTCTATATATTTTATTGTGATGAAGTCTGGATTTCCCTGCACTGTACAATGGAACACGACTAACTGTGAAGAAACTCATGTCAAATGTCATCGGAGCTACTATCATGAGGGCATGCCGCAGGAGACCATTACGTTATTCTACGCGTTCCAGTCGTCTCATCTGACCTTCTCTTTCATAGCTTCAACGGCGTATGCCGTATAATAATGCTGTTGCTCACGTTGTTTCATAACTGTGTCGATAATGACCAGCCGACAAAGTATGATATTGTTTCACTATTTATTCCTGATACTCCAGTGTGCATTCGCATTTAAATCAATTCTATTTATTATATAATGAAAATGCTGTATTAAAGAACCCTGCAAGCCATTACAACAGTTCTGTATTGCCATTCAACCTGTCCGCAGTGAACTAAGTGTATAACAACACTAAGACTCAATATCCTTAAAGTCTATCACACTATTACATAAAAGTCTGACTACAGTAATGTTTCGAAATTATTACAATGCACATATAGTCATTAATTGTTCCTTATCCACTGAATTCAAAATTATACTTAATTCACTGTAGGTTGCGTTCACTATTTCACCTCCCGACAATAAGTTGAGATGTAGACACAGTGCAAGCAGTACTTCACTAAAACCAACTCCACACAATAAACAGTTGAAAGGTCAAACAGAACACATGTACACTTTAAAAGTCTTATAATAAAATATTCATTTCCTGAATCAAACATTGTCAACCAGTTACCGTCCACCGCAGTCTTCCGTACATGTTTCGTAGCACTTATGTATGTCCATTTTAAAATGTCCGCAGTGTTTCTTTAATACAGCATTCACATTATATAACAAATAGAATTGATTTAAATGCGATTATACACTGGAGTATCCGGAATAAATAGCGAAACAATATGATACTTTGTCGGCTGGTCATTATCGACACAGTTAAAAATCAACGTGAGTGACAGTATTATTATACGGCATACGCCGTTGAAGCTATGAATAAGTCACCACGTATGTATATACTGTCATGTGTTCGCCTTATTAGGAGGTAAACTTTATGAAATATAAATTAGAACTTATCTTTCATTTTAAACGCCTGCAGTCCCCTATTGTTCTCAAGCTTGCTATCAGTATCAATAAGACACAGTTTCAATCTATAAAATGTGCTGGAGTCAATCTGCAAAATTCATGCCACTCCCGTGGCCAGCTACAATGCATGTTGCCCCCGTGTTGGTAAAAAGAAACACCTTTTCATCTTCGTTCCAAGTAAAAGAACACTCAACGCCGTTGACCAGAAGGCTCTTCAAAATGTAAAACTGCTTGTGCTTTGAATTAATTGTTCATTGCGCTTTTCAAAAGACGATAGAGAAATGTAGATTTTTCAGGTATTTCAAATCCCTTATGGTTATAAGGGATTTGTAGTCAATGAAGACGGTTGGGAGGACCTGGTGGTCCTGTGGTCTAAGCGATGGCTTCTTACCATTCGTCTGAGCTGCGTACGGGTTCAAGTCAATTCAGTTTATTTAGCTGTTACATTAAAAAACAAAAAGTGCAAACTAATATAACAAGAGTGAAAGTAATTGTAACAGTAAGGGAAATCTGGGAAAAGGCCACAAGAGTACTGACAAGGCCCTGATCTCCATATACAAATGTTGGCAAGTCAGAGTTACTCCTCAAAGCATGGCGCATAACATTAAAAAAAAGTAGTAGAAATTAGTAATAGTAAAACTGTTCTCTCCCTCTCCCTTTTCCCCATCCCCTTCCCAACCTTCCCTACAATTCTACTACTCTGCCCTCATGTTCCCACCTTCCTAATTTATCCCTTTGACATTTTTGTCCCTTCTTTAACACCACTTTCCCTTTTATTTCTCCCTATTCTTTTTTTTTCCTTTTTTAAATAGTTTCGTAGTCCCAGGATGTAAGGTTTTAATTTTTTTTAAATAGGTCTAAAATTATGTATTACTGTAAGATCTTGAGGTAGAGAATTTCAAAATTGGTTCAAATCCCGGTGAGGCATGGATGTTGTGTTTGTCTTACGGCGCTGGCTCTCTCCCTTCCCTGGAACCAGCGGCCCTTAATTAGGGACAGGCGATTGATTATAGCCCATTGCGTTGCTCACGGTGGTCGTTAAATCCCCAATCAAACACAAATCAGAAGAAGACTGCTAGTTTAAGCTAATTGTGCCGGCATAAGTATAGATTTCATTCATTTTTTAATCCGGTCCTATTGATTACCGAAATTACACTTCAGTTAAATGTTTCAGTGCAATATATCTTATTCATCAATTGAGGAAAGCTCGGAAAACGCTTGCCCGGAAGCTGATCAATGTATTTTTTGTTAAACCCGGGCAACGCCGGGTATCTCCTCTTTTGAATAACAAAATTCTCAGGACGACTAAATAATTCATTTCTCTAGATGAAAAAAATCTTTTATTCCTGATGCCAGATTAAAATCATTCATCTACAGCCCAAACATACGTAGAAAAATCGGATCAACTCCTTATTCTTCGTCAATCGACGGTTTATTTACAATGCAAAGTAGGGAAGTTGTATATAAAGGCTGCTTCGCGTGGATTTTAGAGTGGAGGAGTAAATCTTTTAAGCGCCCACAAGTGAATGCATGCCACTTAGGATAGATGCGGTAAATATTCAAAATTCGTAAAACATATCTGACTATCGAATTCGCATAGTTCGCTACAAAAGAAAGTGCAGTAACTCTTCCAGTATTTATAGCAATCGAATTTCAAATGAAGTCAGTCATCTGCAGCTGAGTCGTCTGTAATGTTTCTCACTGAGAGCGAAATTCCATCATCGAGTTCCATACAGATGCGCTTATCGCCACTTTCTCAATAATATCAGCACTTTCTGATATTCGTTAATTCTATGCAGATGTCGTTACTGAGAAAGTGCTGATATTCGTTAATATCGGAGAAACGAAGATTTCTTCAATTAATTAGCAGCCTCAGGGAAAGCAGTCCAGCCGAAGCCCGAAACTCTCACCTTAGAAGTGCCGGTAAAATTCGATGAATTTTACCAGAGGCATTTATTAGGCAACGAGTTTCGAAGAGAAAACTTGTAACTCCACGGTCGTGGTTTTGCAACATCATATTAGAATTGCAAATTCTTAATATTTACTTATACATGGTTATGTTATGTTGCAAATGTGATATGAGGCATGGGAAAGGTACCAGAGTGAGCCAATAATTTTCAACAATTTAATTGCAAAACAGATGTCAACAGGAACTGAGAACTTACAAACACGGCATTTTTTTACATAGCCGACGCGTCTGGTTCGGAGTTGCACAAGCATCTTAACAAGGAAATGCTGAAAGGTTCTCAGCCTAACACACTTCCTCTAATTGAAGTATTATTTTGTCACTGCAGCTCGAAAGATTGTACTTTTGTATTGTAAAGTGCCAATTTTCATACTAATAAACCCCTTTTTTTTGCAGATGTTTGACGTCTTGAACTGAATGATGTCAATGCAAAGTGATGAATTTTCGAATGGGGAACTCCGGGCTGTCGTGAATTTTACGTTCCTGTAGAAGAAAACTGAAAAGGAAATCTATGAGTGTATAACGCAAATATTAAATGACAATTGCCCTTCATATTCCTCTGTGAAGAAATGGTGTGCCAATTTTCAGCGTGGAGACCTCGAGACCGAAAATGGAGAAAGATCTGGGAGGTCTTCAACAGTGACAACACCCGAAATTGTTGATCGTGTTCATGACATGATTTTGTGAGATCCGCGAATCTGGGCTAAAACAATAGCTGAAACACTGGAGACATCCAGAGAACGTGTTGGGTTCATAATTCATTAGAACTTGGATATGCAGAAGATGTCAACGAAGTGCGTGCCCAAATGACCGAACACCGATGAGAATCGAAAAATGAGTGGACACTTCCAAATCGGTTTTGTAGCACTTTGGGCGATCTGGTGATAATTTTTTGCAGCGACATGTCACTGTTGATGAAACGTGGTTACATCCCTACAATCCAGAGACGAAACAGCAGTCCCTGCAATAGTGGCATTCGGGTTCTCTGCGGCCAAAGGAATTCAAGACTCAAATATCTGCAGAAAAGTCCATGGCAACGGTTATTTGGAATTCGGAAGGCGTTCTACTAACTGCCTGTATCCCTAAGGGGCAAGCAATAAATGCTGAATACTATTCCAACTTGCTGTGCCGATTAAATGGGGCGTTAAAGGAAAAAAGGCGAGGAAAACTGCGGAAAGGTATTCTTTTTTTTTTTGCAGGACAATGCGCCGACCCAGAAAGCTGGCAAGACAATGAAATTTTTCAGAGATCTGGGGTTTTAGTGCATTAACAATCCCCTCTACTCTCCAGACCTTGCTCCATCGGACTATTTCCTGTTCAGAAACCTTAAAAAAAGTTTAAAAGGAAAGCATTTTATGGATGCTTCGGAGGTGATATCAGCAGCAGAGAAGTATTTTAGTGATCGGACTTCAGAACTTTATTTGGAAGAGTTACAGCAACACCAGAAACGCTTTGCCACGTGTGTTGAACTTCGGGGTGAATATGTGGAATAGTCTGTAAGTTTCATGGCTCTAGCACAATTACTTCTTGGTGAGGCCGAGAACTTATCAGCATCCCCTTGTATGCAGTCAGAAAAATATTCTTGAGAGTGGAGCCACGAATGCGCTGCCCCTTACTCTTATAACAGGGCCTCTTAAAGCGCCACTGAGTGGACCAAATATATTGGTGCGAAAATTAAAATCCAAAAGGCATTCACAGGGATAAAAAGGATAGCACGTAGCACCAGCTAAAGACGTTTGGGATGTAAAGAAGCAGAACAAAAGGGAAATAAACGGTTTATACAAATAGACAAATATGTACACATTTTGCGTATACAGGGTCACACCCTCAAATGTCACCAAACTGAGATGTAAGAATGTAACGTAAATGCCTTAATAAGGAATGTTTTCACCTCGTACGGACAGACATATCTTACAACGACGATACATACTCATCTCCAAGTTCATAATGAGTCCAAGAATTCTGTTCCACGATGAGTTACCGGGGAAGGGTTCTGGCAGGTGACTGACGAGCTGTTACGCTTCGTTCCATATCATATCAGGCGTCCTCTAAAGGATTCACGTCTTGAGACATAGCTGGCCAGTTCATACGCCGAATATACTCGCTCTGCAGGAAATCATCGCCAATCTTGGCCATGTGCGGGCGTCTATTGTCATCCATTAAAAGGAACTCACGGCCAACAATTCCCAGAAAAATTCAGACATACGTCTCTGGATCTATTCTCTATAGCGTTCAGCATTCACATTGTCACCTGAGAATGCGGGAAGTACAGTGCGGCAGTTAAACATAATGCCACCCTACACGATCACACCACCTGCTCCGAAGGAGTCTAGTTCGCGGACGTTTACTACCTCATTAAAGTTTCTCAGTTCCCTCCAGATAAAATGCTAAAGATGCCCACTCGTCTAGGCTTCAGGAATGATGTTGCATACACCGATTCAAACGACTTCCCCTGTGAGATGCGATTAGCGCGGCACAAGCCATGGGTCTCCTGATAAAAAGGGCAAATTATATCGTTTCGCCCGATACAGAGGGTGAGTCGAAAGTTTTGCAATATTTGGATCACTTTATTTCATCATTCGTACCTTTACGACCAAAGCAGATTCAAAGTATATGCCATCGTGTTGCACTGTCTTTAGCCATCCGTCTGCCAGATCTTCGATTCAGCGGCAGCACCAGTTCTTTTCCTTCGATGCGAAGAACTCTTTCACCCCAGCTCGTCCTGGTTGTTAAAGTTCCGCCCGAGAAGGAAGTGGCCCATGAACCAGAACAGGTAATAATCCGACGGGGCAAGGTCCGGACTATATGCTGGGTGTAGAATCAGTTCGATGCCTTCAAGTTCCTGTTTTTTTTGCCAGGTTCATTCCCGCCGTATGAGGCCGAGCGTTGTCCTGCTCTAGGAGAGCGCGATTTCCGTTAACCAGTACTGATTGCGTCTCCTCCAAAACAGCATATATCCGCTCCAGCTGCTCAGAGTGGAGGTTGGAATTGATGGTCCGACCGTCTCGAACAAGTTCGTAATGGATTATCCCCTCAACATTCCACCAGACGCAGAGCATCACCTCGTGCTCGAAGCGCTTACGTTTGGGAACAGGTTTAGGCAGTTGGTCCCGGGTTCAACCATTACCGTTTTGTGTTAGGATTAAAGAAATAGACCCAATGTTTTATCGCACATAACAATTCTCTTGATGAAACGTACACCACACGGGTTTTCTAGGAGTTTCATGCACACTTCCACTCGGGCTGTTTGCTTCAGCTGGCGTCCGTTTGTGAGAAAGAATGCGGCAGCTCCTGTAGACTTTCCCGAGGTCCTGAACGTGACAAACCACGGTGGTCTGCTATGCGCACAGCTCGCCTGATAATCTCCGAGTGCTGGTTATCGGATTTTCCTCTACAGCATGGTGTACGGCCTTCGAATTCTCTGTTCGCCGCCTACCTGACCTTAGCTAACCGTCGGGGTTTTAGTCACCTGAGCGAAATTTCTTGAACCATCTGGTTGCGGTGCTGTGGCCCATGGAACCTTCCCGTTTCGCAATGACAGATGTTTCGTGCTGCTTGAGCAGCGTCATGGCCGAGTTCAGACTCGTAAAGCAAAAGTTCCCTAATTAGCCGGTTGTGCCTGTTCATATTTTAGGCGTCCGAAAAACAGGCAGTACGACGTCATGCAATGCTATTCACAGCATCGATTACCGATTTATATCCCTTTCGCCTGACTGCAGTGCGCGACTTGAACTAGTTTAAACACATGGCATATCCGTCTCAGCACATGAGTTCAGGCAAATATTGCAAAAAACTTTGAGTTCCGGGAAGGCACGGGAGTCACGTGTCCTCCTACCCCTTTAACTTAAGAATTGGAAAAAGTAATAGCTAGTCGTTCGCCTTTTAAATGTTATAAAGTGCAAAATACAGCCAAGGGGGCAACGCTACGCAATACCGAGCATTGTTATGAGTGATTTCCAGCAGTTATTCTATTCTCAAATGCATGCCGTCATCTAATGATGGCTTTCATCATCAGATGTATGCATGAGGTGCTTTGAAAGGCGTGTTTTTCTTTTCTCCTCATTAGGGGAAACAATGCAAGTGTGACAAAACCTCACAGTTTTGGATATACATGTATTAGGCATGCAAAAAACCCAAGTTATGACACTAATAGCAGTTGAACAGGGGCATCCCCCCAAAACGTTTTGGTCACGCTACCCTTATGCTTGATACTATAGTCCCATTAGTAGTGGAGAGCTCCAAAGACCATTGTCGTACTCTACAGGACTTATGACGCCTACCGGTTAAGGCAACATAACGGTTTACACGTGGTGTCGTTTTCCTTGGACGACCTTGTCCAGGCCTTCGTAGCAAACCACATGTGTTGTTAAATTGCTGCCATAACCCCAAGACTGATCTAGGATGGATATCCAAGTCCCTTGCATCCGGAGCTTAAGACTGGCTTGTTTCTAGTCGTTTAATCGCTTTGCAACAGCACAGCGTCGAATATACGTGCATGGGATGTAAGCAAGGCATTTGCTTCAACCTGAACGCTTCTCACATATGCTGTCAACTACAAATGCCATTGCGGTTCCGCATTGTCTTTAAATATGCGACTAAAATACTTACATATTGGGCAGCTTTTTGCTCAAAGATATGCAAATTTCACTGTAAGCATTTGTTTCTCGTGTCCATTTGGTTATGTTCTGTGATCATTATAACATTTTATTGAGCGCTTTGGAATATTTGCTCTCTATTCCCTTCCGGACTTTAATTTTGGTCACAAAGGCAAGTAGCAGTGGAAGAGCGTGACGTCAGAACTACTCGAAGCACACTCTAGTAAACTAAGGTCCATTTTCTGCATGGCATCCCCAGCGTGGGGGAGCAGTATGTTTCACGAGCATTGTGAGTGGAAGCACAAAACTGCTTACGATAGTCATCTACGGCGTTTGCTCAAATTGCGGGATTCGGTTTGTCACAACATTTCACTGCAACGAAGAGCGGTCGCTGTTGTGCTCATCTATTGATAAGTCTGAAGAAACTGGGAGCATCACTTTTGCAGATGGTTGAGTTTTGAAAATTTCTTGACAGGTGATTCCGGATTTTTCCACTACAAACTTTGATGTTTACCTTCCGACTGGTGATCGTTGGTCCATGTTTCGTCCATAGTGAATATTCTTTTTAAAAAGAGGTTATTTTCCTTACCGTAGCAGTCCAAAAGACGTTGACAGAGATATGCTTATGTGCCCTGTTATGAATAGTTCAGGATCTATTTTGCACGGAATTCAAAATAATTGAGCCTATTCAGCAGAATTTCATAGGTAGAGGTATGAACACTTTTCATTTGATTTGCCATTTTATCAACAGCCATTCGAATGTTTGGCAAAACCAAAACATGTTCACTTCCATAATATATACAAACATGTTCAAATTACTAGAGGTGAATAGGCATCCCGCTCCTTTATACAATAATTTTTTAACACAGTCCTCATACTGTGCTGAAAGTTTAAATGAATGCCAGCCCTGCACCCCACAAAAATCGTATCATTGTTCGTTGTTCTGCCTTGGTATATACGCAAAGGAGGGGAGTGGCCTTGTTTAGGACACGCCCTCAACGTAAGAACTGACCAATGAAAATTTAACTTCCATCGCAATGACCATAACAACCATACATCAAGACATGGCCGAGCAACAACGATATAGCCAACCGAAAGGAAATGTAAACTACATTAGCGATGATTTTCTAAAAACCCTCTTATGTTTTTCATCCAGTATTGGTAACTAAGGGCATACAAACGTGGTTATTGGTTACCACCTGTATACAAGATACACAATCAGGGCAAAATTCGTCTCAAAGCGGAATCGAACACCATTTCCTGATTTCTTTGTTCTAGTTTCGGAGTCGAACCATCATGAGGGCATTCTAGATCCCAAGACTTCGTCCAGCCTTAATTAAGAGCGACTAGTTCTATGGAAGGGAAAGAACCAGCTCTGATGGGCAAAGTTCATAACTTATGCACACTGGAGTCTAGAGTCTGATTATTTGCAAGCAGTGTCAACTTTTCAATTTCTTCCCAACAATGATTACTTTTACAGAATGCAGAACAATTTGTTGCCAAGTATTCCAAATAAGTGAATCTGAATCTTTAACCCGAATGTAACAGAGCCCAGAAGAAGAAAAATGCGAAGAAATGCTCGTTATCAAGGCAGTGATCTCATCCTGTCAGTTGCGAATCATCATGCCATTAGCTTAGAGACCGTCGTAAAAATTAATTAATCCTGTTCTTGGCTGGAACTAATTAACTTGGGGTTAGCAAATGCGATGAATTGTCTACAAATTGGGACAAATGGGGCTGGAACCAATAAACCTACTCATCAGAAAGAACGAACATTTTTCAAATACGTGGAGACCTTGAAAATAGACAAAGTCATCGCTCTTTCCACGTATTTCTATAATTAACACACAGCAACCAAAAGATTGCATTTCGACTCCGCTGGGATCGAAACCCAGATCTCTCGATAACTAGCCAAGTGCGTTCGCTTTACGCTACGGTGCCAACAATCCACGGCGCTAAGTGTGTTTATCTGTCAGCATCTGAGTTGACAAATCCGTAGGTATGGGCCCCACCAGATGGAGACTTCTCAGTTGCTGAGCCCATCCCTAAGGATTTGTGAAGTCAGGTGCTAACTGATAAACGCACACAGTGCCGTGGATTGTTGGCATCGTAGCGTAAAGCGAACGCACTCGGCTAGTTATCGAGAGATCTGGGTTTCGATCCCAGCGGTGTCGAAATACAATTTTTTGGTTGCTGTGTGTTAATTAAAGAAAAACGTGGAAAGAGCGATGACCTTGCTAATTTATATTTATCAACAGAAAGTGTTGCTTTCCTTTTAGCTCTGTTATTCAAGGTGGTCACTTAGTGAGAAAACAGTAATCCTTTTTGACTGATTGCTTGCTAAGAGGGTTATAATAATGATCGCAAACTTAAGAAAAGAGGGAGATGCTTGTGTCACTTGTTTCTATCCAGTGGTATGATGTCCGTGTCAGGCCATGGGTCATTGTCCGTGTCAGGCCATGGGTTATTCCCCACTAGGCCATGGGTCATTGAGAAGAGAATGGATGTCTAGAAGGGAAAGCTTCACACTGTCACAGATTTATGGTCACTTTTGGTGAGATGTGAGGGAAAAACGAATTATTTTACCGAAGCTTTCGTAAATCCCAGCAAGTATGCGAGCATTTCTGCTACGGGAGCGTAGAAAAGTTCGGGCACCATTTGGTTTAAATGCATCGGCATCATAACGGGTTAATATCTAAATTTGAAAGCACCTGGAAATCCACGATTTGCTATGACCTAAATTTGGATGCACCTGGAAATCCAAGGTTTGCTATGACCTAAAATTGGAAGCACCTGGAAATCTTTGCTATGACATAAATTTGGAAGCACCTGGAAATCCAAGATTTGCAAATTTAAATTTGGAAGAAAAATGATTACCAAGCTTGAAAATCAAAGACTTGCTAATTTGAATTTGGAAGTACCTAAAAATCCAAGATTTGGTAATTTAATTTGGAAGCACCTGGAAATCCAAGATTTGCTATGACCTAAATTTGGGTAGCACCTGGAAATCCAAGATTTGCTATGACCTAAATTTGGGTAGCACTTGGAAATCCAAGTTTTGCTAATCTGAATTTGGAAGCACCTGGAAATCCAAGATTTGCTAATCTAACTTTCAAAGCACCTGGAAATTCAATATTTGCTGTGACCTAACTTTGGAAGCACCTGGAAATCCAAGATTTGCTGATTTAAATTTGGAAGCACCTGGAAATCCAAGATTTGCTAATATAAATATCGAAGCATCTGAAAATCCAAGATTTGCTAATATAAATTTGGCAGCACCTGGAAAACCAAGATTTCCTAGATCTAACTTTCGAAGCACCTGGAAATCCAAGATTTGCCACTTTAAATTTGGAAGACAAATGATTAGCCAGCTTGGAAATCAAAAACTTCCTAATTTAAATTTGGAAGCACCTGGAAATCCAAGATTTGCTAATCTAAATTTGGAAGAACCTGGAAATCGAAGATTTGCTAATATAAATTTGGAAGCACCTGGAAATACAAGATTTGCTAATCTAAATTTGGAAGAACCTGGAAATCCAAGATATGCTAATCTAAATTTGGAAGAACCTGGAAATCCAAAATTTGCTAATCTAAATTTGGAAGGACCTGGAAATCCAAGATTATAAAAGATTTGCTAATCTAAATTTGGAAGTACCTGGAAATCCAAGATTATCCAAGGTTTGCTAATCTAAATTTGGAAGCACCTGTAAATCCAAGATTTGATAATCTAAATTTGGAAGCACCTGTAAATCCAAGATTTGATAATCTAAATTTGGAAGAAAAATGATTAGTAAGTTTGAAAATCAAAGACTTGCTAATTTAAATTTGTAAGCACCTGGAAATCCAAGATTTTCTAATCTAAATTTAGAAGGACCTGGAAATTCAATTTTTTCTAATTTAAACTTGCGAGCATACAAAATTTGCTAATCTAAATGTGGAAGCACCTGGAAGCACCTGGAAATCCGAGATTTGCTAATCTAAACTTGGAAGCACTTGGAAACACGACATTTACTATTTTGTAAAGTGTTTTTACGACAAATTGCGATATATTTCACACTGGACAAGAAATTCAGAAGTGTTCAAATTAAATTAAATTTTGTGGTGCAAAAGTATTTTTTAGGAAATTGGGTGATTTC
This sequence comes from Macrothele yani, assembly GCA_039090855.1. Lineage (NCBI taxonomy): Eukaryota > Metazoa > Arthropoda > Arachnida > Araneae > Macrothelidae > Macrothele > Macrothele yani. Next base: position 101,984,622 of record CM077011.1, read on the forward strand.
TTTACGAATGACAGGTGTTTGCGCCTGTTCTATGCAACAAAATTAATTATATTTGGGGAAATGCATCTTTGGAAAAGAAAGATTATTCAATGTCACATTTTGTTTGCCAAGCTGATCTGAATTAGAATCGAAAATATCCTGCTTTTGAAAATATTTTGTAAGAGTTAAACATTAATAATATTAAACTTCAAAACATGTTAGCAGTTCTTTATGTAATAGTTTTATAGGACGCAAAAGATACACTGAGTCAATGTATCGTGCAGGAGAAACATATCGTCTAAATCTGTATAACGTTCTAACAACTATTAAATGCTATCACTGTTCGCTGATGTGGACACTTACTTCTCTCATTGCGAAATAGTTAAACAGAGGATGAGGGAGAAATGTCATAGTAAATGCACGAAATGAATTAAGAAGACGGAAAAAAGTACAGCTAATGCTATATTTACTTTGAGACATCTCATAAAAAGTATAGATGACGAAAAGAACCACTGCGAATGGTATTTGCAAATCTGAATGTGACAAGGCGGTTATATCAATGTCTATACAGGAAATGTGGAATTCCAGTTCCCTGAGAGAAAATATGATCGCAGAGAAATACACTGAACTGCCAGAAAAACTTGTACAGACGAGGTTATGCAAAATACATAGCAACGTAAATTATGTGCGTACTCGGTTGCGTTCGCCAGTGCGTATATAAAGCGATAGACATCCTTGCCAGCTGTCAGAGCTGTTTTCGGCATGAGAATGTCAACTAATAACGATTTAAGCGATTTTCAACGGGGTGTCATAGTTGGCGCTCGTGAGATGGGCCATATTATTTCGGAGGTAGAAACGAAGTTCGGATTTTCACGGAAGACGTGAAAATCCGAACTTTGTTTCTACTTCCGTGTACCGTGACTACAAGAATTCTGGCAAAACCTCCAACCTACGATACCAATGTGGCCGTAAAAAGACAATGGGTGAACGTGACAATCGTCGGCTGTCAAGAATCGTTTCACGTGATAGGCGTGCAACACTCTCGCAGGTATCATCGGAATTCAATGCTGAAGCCTCAACAAATAGCAGCATCCGGACTGTGCAACATACCCTGTAAGATATGGGCTTTGGGAGCCGACACCCAACTCGAGTCCCCATGATGGGTGCACGACACAGAGCTATGCACCTAGCTTGGGCACGGCAACACCGCCACTGGACACTTGATGACTGGAAACAAGTTGCTTTGTTTGACGAGTTGCGTTTTCAAATGTATCGGGCAGATGGAAGGATTCGTGTGTGGCACAAACCCCATGAAGCCATGGATCCCGCCTGTCAACAGGGAACTGTACCGGCTGGTGGGGGGAGTCCATACTGGTATGGGGTGTGTTTAGCTGGACTTCAATGGGAGCCCTGGTACGTCTACAAACGTCTGTGACTGGCCAACGCTATGTGCGCATCCTTTCTGACAAGGTACACCCGTTCATGTCCTGCATGCATGCTGATGGGTTGGGCCTGTTCCAACAGGACAATGCACCTCCACACAAGCGTCGGGACACCCCATTATGATTAGAGGAGCATTAATATGAGTTTGGGGTGTTGCCATTCCCACCCCCGTCCCCAGATCTGACCGTGATGGAGCACATTTGGGATGCCATGCAACGCGCTATCGAACACAATAATCCCAGACCTCGGAATACACCCGAATTGTGGAACGCTCTGCAGGAAGTATGATGTGCATTGCCTACAGCATATTTACAGAAGCTAGTGGAGCCAATGCCCGGTCGTATTTCTGCAGTCCGGCGCTCCCGTGGGGGACCTACCAAGTATTAGATTGGTGTATCAGTTTTTCTGGCACTTCAGTGTATGTCATTTGCTAAACCTTTCGTAATTTTCCAAGTTTGAAGTGATTATATTTTTGGAAGCTCAAACGTTTGATTGCAGAGGGCTCTTAGACTAAACACTCCACACAGTTTTTGGGCTGTAGTAGTACCTGAGCGTGAACGTGGAAACCTAATGTGATGTATGGTATATCTATTTGGAAGTTTTCTCGCCGTTGGAAGTGCCCTGTGTTTTACTGTAATCGTGTTCTAATCGCATATGAAGTGAAGCAGCTAGTATCAGGCAAATTCGCCACAAAACTGCACAGATTATTTACTGTCCTCGCTTAGAGTCATTCTAATTAAGTGTTTATGTAAATAAGTGCCTGCGATCATTGTGCACAGTGTGTCCGTTAAGGAATGAGACTGATTTATTGTGGGACAGCTGTTTGAAAAAAAGTAACAAACGTGTTCACAGTTTTGACCGCTAGATTGTGCTGTAATCGCAAGAGCAACGTTCGAGTTGCCTGACGCAGCAGTTTTATATGTCCACCGTTGATGGAAGACTGTATCAGTGGAGCGTGTCAGGAATTGCGTAATGAAGCAAAGAGCTGTGATAAATTTGTATGCAAATGAGGGAAAACTGCCACGGAAGTTAGGTGTACCAAGACCTAAAAAGCATTACGGCGATGACTGCCTGAACCGTGCACTGGTGCTCCGCTGGTTTTCAAAGTTTAAAGATGGGAGGTAGTCTCTCGAGGATGAAATACGCACAGGACCTTCAATTTTTGCACGGGCAAATGAAAATGTCGTGAGAATAGCGAAATTGTAGCACACGACAGGAGAATAACCGTTAGGCTACTCCCTGAAAAGCTTGGTGTCGGTAGAGAAAGGGCCAGGGTAATCTTAGAAAAAAGATCTGCACAAAAGGAAGAAAAAGATATGTCCGAGGTTTATACCGCACACATCAAAGCACCAGCATACTTTGCGCTGCATGTGAAGCAGTTTCTGGCTTCGATATCGATCTGTGTGATCCAACGTCCACCCTACTCGCCAGATTTGGCTCTCGCAGACTTTTTGCTCTTTCCAAAGGTGATGCGTGGCTTGAATGAGGAGAGCTTTGACGAGATTTAGGTCACCCAATCAGGTGTGACTAGGAGGTTACGCTTCAGGGTTTTCACCGTGCCTTCGAACCCTGTAAGAAAGATTTCAAGGTAGAGTGCAGTTGCAGGAGATTTTATTTTGAATCTGCGTACGTAACGATTCAAAATAAAGTTTGTTTGTTTTTTGATATAATAACTTTTGTCTGCTTACTTAACTGGAACACTGGGAATTAAGCAAAAAGTAGAGTGTTTTGGTAAGCATGTAGTATGCCTGCTGAAAAAAATAAGTTCTATGGCACAGGATTACAGTGCTACTGTACCTGGGCACAGGACATGGGTGATGTGTTTCTCTTCTCCGTCCCTTAGGAGAACACTGAACGCTACTCCCTCCCCTGGAGGCAATGGCCCTTAGATCAGATGATATGTAGAGGATTTTAGGAAGAGAGTGTCTGACCCCAGGTCTTAAAGAACCCTTAGAAATAGGAAGCTAGGAGATTTGGGCTAGTGGGTCCGATATGAAAGTGACACAGAATCGAGGCAGAAAGGGGGAAGAAGACGCCCTTATTTATTACCGGGGGAGCCAGCACTCGGCACCCGACGCACAGCGGATATTTAGTGGTTTGAACGTTCGTACCTGCATGAGATCGAAATTGAGGTCTTCTCCGTAGCAGTCACGAACATTGACCGCTAGGCCACCCGCGACCTAAATGACCCTTAGTCAGGGACTGTGGCACTTTATAGCCATCCGTTCCCATGGCAGTTAATACATAATCCCTAGGGTAGGATATTTTGGCGCTACATCATGTTTTTATGTCGTGTTCCTTCGTATATCACAGTTTAGTCATTTGTAAAAGTTTAAGGCCACCTGTTGGTATTAGGAGATTTCTGCCGATTGCGTCAGCTACTGTCTATATTACTCAACTTCCTGTCGGTGTTGCATCATCGTACAGCTGCAGCTGTTGATAGAGTTGGAAGAAGCTTGCGAGCGTCAGTTTGCTTCTGGTTTTCATGCTAAGAGGTTTTATAAGTATTTTCTGTAAAGCAAAAAATGGGCAAAAAAGCGTCACTAAATGTTACTCAGAGGGCACAAATAGTGGCTTTATATCATGAAGGATACTCTGAACGTGACATAAGCAGAAAGGTGAATGTAAGCAAGACTGCTATTCATAATACGATCATGAAATATCGAGTTACAGGTGAATTCAGCGACCGAAAGAGAAGTGGACGTCCAAGGAAAACAATACCACATTTTGACAATACCATAAGGCGAATAATTATGCGTTCTCTGAGGAGTTCGTACAAGAAAATCAAGGCCTTTCTACATTCAAAATGGTCTGATATTAGTATCAGCATTGTTTCCCGACGTCTTAGCAAAGGTTTTGGATTAAAGTCTTATAAATCTGCACTTAAACCTAGACTAGCCTCTGTAATTAAAAAGAAGAGATTCCAGTTTCCGAAGCCTCAGCAATCGTGTACTACTGAAAGTTGGAGTGAAGTTCTTTTTCCGATTCATCAACTGTGCGTGAATTTGAATCACGTGAAGCACGTGCTCGACGACCAAAAGACAAAAGCTTTGATGAAAAATACACCGTTAGCATCGTGAGACATGCACCTAGTCAGATGATATGGGGTGCTATGTCAGCATCCGGTGCTGCTTCATCATCCATTTTGCCGACAGGAACTATCATGACCAGTCCTTTTATGTGGAAATGTTACGTGAGAAGCTGTTAACTCATATGCAAGTGCACAGATGCACAATCTTTATGCATGATGGTGCTGCATGGCACAGATCAGAGACAGTAAAAGACTACCTGCAGAGAAAAAACATTGCTGTGCTTGACTGGCCCGATAATAGTTCCGACTTGAACCCCATCGAAAACTTGTGGGCTATTTTAAAAGATAACGTAGCAGAAAAATAGCCATTAAGTTCCCAAGCTTCAACTGAAGCGATAAAGTACGTATGGTGCAAAGACATTACAAGTGACTACTGCAAATCCCACATTGAGAGTGTGCCACATCGTATTCTTCCGTTATAGAAAACACAGGTTGCGACATGTTGTGTTCTAAAGAATGCAAGTATTCATCTTTGGTATCATTTTGTTGAAATATATCTGAAAAGTAATTATTGGTTTCTATTAAAAGCTTAATTTTCTATAAATTGAGAGGTGGTCTTAAGCGTTTACAAATCAGTGTAAATTTGTGTGATACAATCTCATTAAAAGTTGTACTGTTCGAAGTAAGAAGAATAAGACGGTAATTTAAATTTTATTGACCCAGAGTTTTATAAATCTAAAAAAGATGCAACGCAATGAAAAGTCACATATTTCGCGAAATTCTTACAATCAAAAGCGTTTCGTGTACACAACTCGTTTTACAGTGGCAGAACTGTAAAACGAGTTCTTAAACAAAAATAGGAAATCAATTACCTTTTCCGAAATTCAGAAAGAAAGAAATCAAAGTAAAATAAGAATTACTTTACAACACAGTTTCAAACACCGAAGAATTCGGATTTTTTTTTTTTTTTTTTTTTTTGAGTTATGAGACAAAAGTCATATTTGGTTTATTAACGACAGACTTTGATAAGAAAAGTAAAAGATTGTCAGTTAAAATGCTTCGCGATAGGCACTCCTTCAGATTGTAGCGGTGAAAAGAAATCCCAATTTGAGTTCTTCGCCATTTAAATTAAAAATAAGATGGCTGACTTCCTTTTTAAGTTTTCGCGGAACGTCCTCCAAAATGTAATTACTTGCAGTTTTTATGGCAAACAGTATGACAAATGCTCATTCGGCGTCTCCTTTCCACTGTATTTCAGTATCTCATTATTTATTCTGCATGAACAAATATTCGTTAATGCAAACCTGGGACATTTTTTTTGCTGTGTGATTTCAGCGAAAACTGAGTCAAAAAATGAGCATTCCACTATCATGAAATGAATTTGTTGTTTCTAATCTGACGCGTTTTCTTACCTAACCACATAAATGTTTCAAAACTTTCTTCTTGCTTGGTCACATTTCTGTACTTCCTTTGAAAAGCACCGCACATGTAACTAACTTTTGAATACCGTTTCCTGGTTTAAGGCATTAGCAAAATTTCTTTTCAGTATGACAATATTTCATTTCTATTCTCAGAGTTTTAGCCTGCCTTCTTTTCCTTACCACCATTTTTTTTTTCGATTTATTTAAATTAAGGACACGTACTGCCTCACATTATATCCAGAATAAAAAAAAATGTTTTCTGTAAATCTTCCGTAGCATGAGTTTTCACAAAAACATATTCTTTCACTTTCCTCTCAGGAAAAAGATTCCTGCACCATTCTTGGCTAGCTCCTAATTTTTGACGCATCAAACACAATCGGTATATTTACTTTCGAATTCAGTTTATGCATTGGTAAGTAGCTTCTCATTAAATATTAATTTCAAAATTCTTCAGCGTTCATTTAAGAGGGGATTAAACCCAAAAAATTGAGATTCTTATTACTGAAAAGGAATGCACAAAACTTGAACTGTCAGAATGTATCAAAATTACGTACACAAGCTAGCAGTGGCGCAGCCATGGAGGGGACTCAGGGGGCTGGAACCTCTTCCAGATGCCCATTGAAGCGCCATATTCAGAACAAAACTACCTCCAGAAATACTCCTTTCCTGCTTATTCACATTCCGATTTTGTTTACGCACAACAAAGAAAAGAAAAAACGAGAAAGATATGACACCGAATTTTCGGGTGTAATAAGCACGAGTTTTAAATCCGTTCTGACGCAAATTAAATTTATCAAAGCTATTCAAAGTCAATGGAACCGGTATGGAAAACAATAGTATCTGACGGAAGAAAGAAGTCTTTAATAGGGTTTTTAATCCCTCAGATATTGCTGTAAACGGAATCGTGAGCTTACGCCCTTTGGTTGCAGACTTGTGCGTTAAGGAAAACATGAATTTACACACTGGCGTGGAAACAATTTAGGAAGAGACGGTTTTTCGAATTTAACGTCGTTCAGAAGTGCTCCACATCGACTCAAATCATACCATAAGATCCCCAAGATGTAAGAATATGGGACAAGTGAGCAAAACCGTCCAAACAAGGAATCAAAAGGATACAAAGGCACTTTATTGAAAAGGTATAGCTTCGAGCACAACTGGACAGAAGACAGAAACGTTCATGTGACAGGTGGCTGCCAAGTGAAATCCAGTCTTTAGTAGGGGATATGATCACCCCTGACTGCGTTGCAGGATTTGTAACGTCTGTCCATGCTGAGCACGAGGTTGTCAATGAGGTATTGAGGCATCGCGACCCATTCCTCTTGTAGCGCCAATCGCAGCTGCGGAATCGTTGCTGGCGGCTGGTGACGTGCTGCCAAGCGTCTCCCGAGACGGTCCCACACGTGTTCGATTTGATTGAGGTTCGGGACCCTTGCGGACCAATCCATGCGTTGACTATCTTCACTCTCCAACAGCCCTGCGACAGCCACTGTACGATGAGGTGTACTGTTGTCGTTCAAGAGAAGGAACTCAGGACCCACAGCACCTCTAAACAGGTGCACGTGAGGCAAGAGAACCTCGGTACAATAGCGGACACCAGTGACTGAACCTCCTTAGAAGAAGTGAAGGTCAGTATGGCTACCAAGCATGATATCGCCAAAAACGAGAACTCCGCCACCTCCAAACCGCTCCCTTTCGATGATGTTGGAGGTGTGATTGCGTTTTCCCTGCTCTCTCCAGATGTGTATACGTCCAGAATCGCTTTTCAGCCTAAATCGGCTCTCATCCGTGAAGAAAACTCGACCCCATTGCTTTTGTATCGAGTCCTTATGTTTTTAGCACCACAGAAACCGCCGTCTCCGATGAGCAGACGTTAATAGCACACACCGTACTGGTCATCGTGCAAATAGACCATTTTTGTGCAGCCTAATGTCCACGGTAAAACGCGATAACGGACGTCATGTTGTCAGTTGCATGTGCCTTGCGATTTCTCCCGCTGTCTGCCGTCTGTCTCTTCTCACTTGTAGGACAACATACCAGTCGTCCGCCTCCATGGTTGCTCGTGGACGACCACTATTAAACATTTGGACAGCTATTCCTGTCGTTTTAAATACTCTCCCAGCTCGTGAAACGATGCTGTGAGCGATTCCGAACTCCTCGGCCGCACTAGTCACACTTCGACCTTCTTCCAACTTCCCAATGACGCGCCTTTCGGTAAAGTCATCCAGATGTCGTCTACTGGATTGCCTGTTGGCCATATCACAACAGTGGCAGCAACTCGACGTCGTTCAAACCGATGTACGCGGTGCAATAGCTTTAACCGAATTGCTGAGCGTACACAGCCCGTGTGCTTTATACCTTTTCGACACTACTCCCCTTACGTCATGCTGCATATATGCGCATGCCCTACCGTAACGGACCCAAGTCTATCTCCTGAGTGGCCTTTCGGCCTGTTCTGCCTGTTCGTTTCGCTGTTATGCTAATTTCTCCTCTTCGTCCTTAATTTTTGCACACCAGTGTATGAGAAACATTTCGCACCGAAAACGCTCTCCAACATAGAAATAATTTTTCAAATCGGACTCTTAGAAACATAGATATCAACAAAAATACGATGTGACTTTGCGTCCCCTGGTGGAAAAACCATGCATTATTTTAGGAAGACAGTATTCTCAAAAGATTTTTCCATATGACCACTATCGTTCCGAGAAAAAAATTTAGTCGAGTTTTCAGGAGCTCAGTTTTAGCTACAAGTAGATTAGAAGCAGAAATTATCACTATGTACTTGGTGGCCAAAATTACCAAACATTAGAAATTATGTGAAAATATATTTTCCAAAAGGTCTTGTATGCGATACAGGAATATTTTTTTTCAAATCACTGTTTTAGAAGCAGAAATAACGCAGAAAACGCAACTTACCTTTACGCCCCCTAGCGAAAAGTCTATGAATTAATTGGAAATTTTGAAGTTATATGAAAAGCATGTCACACTGGAAACACTATCCAACAAAGAAGGAATTTTTCAAATCGGACTCCCAGAAGTAGAGATATTGACAAAAATAAGGAATACATTTACGCCCCCTGGCGGAGAAGCTGTGGAATATTTTAAAAAGAAAATATTTCGAAAATATTTATCGATGTGAGTGGCATCAGTCCACGAAAGAATGTTTTCAATCGATATTTTAGAAGCTCAGAATTTATGGCAAATACATATCAGAAGCAAAAATTAACACTTACGTCCCGTGGTGGCTAAAGTATTCTTTATCAAAAATTTGAAATTCAATTCAAAAGATTTTCCATCAGAACATGTATCCGCTGAAATTTTTTCTTCAAATCGGAGTTTTTGAAGAAGAGGGATCAGAAAAAATGCAATTTACTTTTACGCCCATTAGCGGAACATCTACGCGTAATTTGAAAGAGTAACTATATCTAAAATACTCTTCGACATAAATGGAATCGAAAGATAAAAGTATTTTTTGAATCGGATGTTTAGAAGCAATAATGTGGAATAAACCGTATTTTTGAATTCGACATCTTCTGCATTTACTCCCTCTAGCGGCGAAATTGTACATCGTTAAAAAAAACGAAATGAAGGATCATCATTCGCATATTTCAAGATTCCCAATGCAAAAATAATTTTTCTAATCGGACCAATAGTTGCACAGATATCGTGGGTACAGACGGACAAACCGGTAACATAAGTGTTCGTAGTTCTCGTGTGTTCGTAGTTCTCGTTTAAGCAGCAACTGCGTCGGCGCTGGCAGACCAACGAGTATCAGATAGGGATTTTACCATCTTCCGCTCTCGATCTAATACGGATATCAGAACTATTCAACCAAAGATGTGTTGAAGAGGAGAAAAATTACATAACTGTTGAATTAAATCAAAGTAAATGGAAACGTCCGTGCTACATTCTGTCACTTGCCTTGCACACCGACTAAATTATTGGAATGCCCTGCACATGACACATATTTAGCAAACTCATATATTTACTTAATTCTGCTCTGTAAACTGGAATAATACCCTGCCATATTTAAAGCTCTGTCAAAAAGCATTGTCTTCACCCACGCCTTCTCCCCAAACCTAGTTGAAACCGAGATGGGACGCAAGCATCGAGATTTTTTCTCAGGCTGCCCTGTGTGAACCAGTTCAGTACAAATGGAAATTTCTGCCTTCTGGAATTAATGGGTGTGAGTAGATTATAAAAATCGGTCATAAATAAAAAAGTTCGGCTTTCTAAATAATAGCTCCGACTATATACACTGAAGAGCAATTGCAATAGAGACAGCTGGCGTTATGCAAATGTGGCGCTGTGGGCGGACCTGTAAACCGAAACGACATGACATATGCAGCGATCCGACAATATAAGGAGTGATGCGTCAGGAATCAGTAAGAGTTGGACGCAGTATGGGTAAGACAAAAGATCTAAGCGCATTTGATCGTGGGCAAATTGTCGGGGCCCGACGAATGGATCACTCCATCTTGGAAGTCGTGCAGGCACTGGGATTTTCACGAGCCATTGTGTCACGGGTGCACCGTGAGTATATCGAATCCGGTAAAACCCTCCCTGCAAGGGCCAACTGCCGTGGACAACAGCGTGTGGATGAGCGGAGTCATCGTCGGCTAGCTCGCATTGTAACAGCATATAGACGAGCCACAGTCCAAGAAATCATTCGGCAATTTAACTCTGATGCACAAAAACGTGTAAGCAGCCACACCATCCAGAACCATCTTCTCGCTATGGGGTACAGAAGCCATCGTCCCACGATTGTACCGCTGCTGACCGCACATCACTGGGTGCAAAGATTAGCATGGGCGCCGGAACATCGCCACTGGACCCTAGACATGTGGGAAAATGTTGCCTGGACTGATGTGTCGAGATTAACGTTGGTACATGCGGATGGCAGGATACGAGTCCGGCGCAAACCACATGAAGCGATGGATCCTTCTTGCCAGCAGGGTACTCTTCAAGCTGGTGGGAGTGGTATTCTCGTCTGACGATTGTTTACGTGGACTGAAATGAGACCCCTGGTAGGTTTGACATCGTCCCTTACAGGTCAACGTTACCTGGATGTCCTGGAGGACCATTTGCTCCCGTTTGTGCGTCTTCAACATCCCACTGGGGGACCTCATCCTGCAACAAGACAATGCAACGTGCCATCGCTCCCGAATTGTATCCGAATGCTTGGATGAACACTCCACCGACGTGACCTCGGTTCCTTGGCCAGCTAGGTCACCTGACCTCAAATCCATCGAGCACATCTGGGATGCCGTCGAGAGAGATGTTCGAGACTCTGATCCCCCTCCATAACATCTTCGTGAACTGTGGGAGCTTGTTCAGGGGTCGTGGATCCGCATGGCTTCCCAACGCTTCCGGTGTCTTGTCGAGTCCATGCCGAGACGAATCGTAGCCTTCACAGGTCTAAAGGTGGTGCTACACGTTACTAGACAGGTATCTCTAATTCAGTTGTTCTTCAGTGTAGTAGCGATGTACTGCTGTTTAGCAGGAAAGAACTAGAGAGAGAGAAGGAGAGACCCACCATCTACAACCACCCTCCTATTTTACAACCCAAAACCAGCACTTCCCCATTTATTTTGTCTGCTTGAAGATAAAGAGTAAGATCCTGTCTCGGTCATAATTTATGGCACTAAACATCTTTGGATAATTTTCAGAAGGGGGGGGGGTCAAAGCAAGCGCACTTTCTGGGAAAACAAATTGAAGCAGGTCGGACACCGATGCAAATTGTTAACAGTCTGTCCGAGTACCGACTCACACTCCCATCCCTTTGTGAACAAAAAGAACAGGCTGGCTCTATGATTCGTCAAATCTTAAACGGAAAGTAGAAAACGCGCTCTCTGTCTGTGTGTGTTTCTGAAGGCGGGATAACAATCTTAGATTTTCAAATTTAAAATATGCATGAATCTTTCATGTGTTTCTTCCGTTGATAGCCAAATGATATTACAAGGTAAGCATTAATTTGTATTTACATTTTGTATTATTGTTTCTTTTGAAACTCAATCATAAGCAAAAATCTAGTAAGCTCTTCCGAGAGCTGGCCATATTGTGTACAGTCCATTACTTGCAAGCATGGGGGATCCTTCGTGAGGGAATTTTCCAACAGCGTTGAGCACGAAATAATGAAATGCTCTTAGGATCCAAAGCATTCGTCTTCTTTCAAAAATAAACTTATTGGTAGGAAATCCAATGCAAAAAATGTGTTAAAATCTTTAAGGCTTAGTTTTGGCTTCCAGATTCAGTCATAAATTGTCCCTTAAGTATGTAATATAATTAATATTACTGTTCGTTTTTCTACTCCGATCAAAATCACGCACCCTTTTCGCTAGCCAGCTCATCCCCCCTCCTCACTTCCAAGGAAACATAGTGCGCACCTGCAAGCTCGATACGTAACATCTTAAATATTGCATTTTGATTACATGAGCCTATTGGTCAGTGGCAACTGCAGAGTGAATATTACTCATTGCGTCACGACCGAAAGTGATTGTGGAGAATGCCAACTTTGTTTTTTATGTGATTATTAGTCATCAGCCCTTTGCCCGGAGATGCATCCGCATCGCAGATGTGAAGTAAGAACACTTTTGGTTACTGTTTGAGCTTGAACGGGAGTTACATATGAAGGATCATTTTTTAAATAAATGTGTACGTACGCATTTAAATGGGTATATTCCCAAACTGGTAATATATTCACAAAGTAGCAATCTCCGTTTATGTGCCTAAAAGTGGATATACACTATATTGACAAAAGTCACCTGACACAAAGAAGGGAAACATAATATAGCATTTATTGACATACATTAGTATGATGTCGATCCACCTTTGGCCTTAATACATGCACCGACCCTTCGAGACATGCATTCCACAAGGTTTTGGAACACAGCGATAGGTATGCGTTTCCATTCAGTACATAATGCTGCCACTTACTGTTGCTTAGTAGTAGGACTTGGTTCCACACTTCTTATGTGGCGCTCTAATTCATCCCATAGGTGCTCCATGGGATTAAGATCAGGTTTCTGTGCTGGCCAGTTCACACACGATACGAAATTATCGTCAAACTCCGCCGTAACAGTCCTTGCGTTATGGCTCGGTGCATTATCCTGCTGGTACCAACAATGCTCGGTTCCATATTATTGCCACACAGTTGGTAGGTCATAATTGTCCAGAATATCGAGGTAGACGTGCTGGTTAACAAGTTTCCCCTAGATAACCAATGGGCCAAAACAATATCACGAAAAGCACCCCCACACGAGTACACTGCCAACTCCAAACTTGACCGTAGGAACAGTACACTGATATAAATAGCATTCGCCCTGATGCCGCCATAGCCACGCACGGCCATCATGATGGATCGTGTATCTGAATTCATCAGTCCATAGGACCCGTTTCCATTGATCTACCGTCCACGATAAATGTTCTTTACACCGTGCTAAACGACGAGTAGCATTCCGAGTGGAGATGAAAGGCTTACGAGCAGCCACACAACCACGGTATCCTATGAAATGAAGTTCTTTGCGAATGGTACGTGTACATACCGAGGTTCCAGCATTTTTACTCACCTGTACACTGAGGTCTTGTGCAGTACTCCGTCGATTAGCTGTAACGACTCTTCTGAGGCTTCGACATCCTCTATCGCTGATTTTCTTTGGTCTGCAGGTACGTTTTGCTGCTTCAGGCACGCCATGTGTCTTTCACTTATTCAGTACATCCAAAACAGTTGACTTGGGTATGTTTAAACTCCTCTCGGTTTTTCTTATGGACAACTCACTAATTTAACACCAAACAATATTTCCTTTCTTAAAGTCCGTTCTCTCTCGCCGCGACGTTTTTGCTTAACCTCTGTGACGTGCCTGCCCAGCAGGACGCACACCACATAAAAGCAGATAGCAGTGCTAACGAACGTCCGCGTAGCTCAATTGGTAGAGTGACTAATTCCGGAATGAGGGGACCCGGGTTCGGGCCTCGGCGTGGACAAAAATGACGGAGAAATTTACTTCGTTATAATGGCGCCTGAACTTCCCGGATGACCCGGCCGTTAAAGATATCGCAGTAGTGTGATGTTCTTTCCACACCACGAGATAGGAAAAATCAGAGAATCCCTTCTCCAACGCTTCGAAAAATATATGTGTGTGACGTTGCATTCCACACATCAGATTGACTGGGAGTTCTCAAGTACACGTTCTACAGCGGATGGCTGCCTGCAACGATTCATGATCACGGCTGACCCGTGGGCCAAAGCCCTGGCCCTCTTTCGGGGGAAGGGGAGATATGACGTGCCTGCCCAGCAGGATGCACACGACATAAAGGCAGATAGCAGCGCTAACGAACGTCCGCGTAGCTCAATTGGTAGAGTGACTTATTCCGGATTGAGGGGACTCGGGTTCGGGTCCCCTCGTAGACAATAATGAATGAGAAATTTACTTCGTTATACCTCACAGTGCGATATGATCGCGGTCAGCTGCAAGTTTGCTTTTATACCGTTTGCACCTGTATAGCGCATCTTAACAACGCAGCGGATCTGTTCGTTTGCTTTCCAAGGGGTGTCTAGTGCCTTTTGACAATATATTGTATATCGTTATCGCTTTCAAAGAAAGCAAAAGGTAACTTGTAACCTTATTTCAAATGAACTTTATGATGCTTTTTGTTACATGGTCAGCATCGTAAGCGCATTTATTTTCTTTTTTACATCCAACAAAACCTATGTCCAGAAACACAGTCTACCTACTGTATTTTGGAATACCTTAAGCTTGTATACCACAGCCTATCAGGTACATCACCGTTAGGGTTTTGTATTTCTCCATGCATATTTCTCTGCGTGTCTGCATGGAGATATACAAAACCCTAATGAATCATAAATACTGTGATTTGGAACCGGATTCAAAGTGTTTTTATGACACTCCCAAAGCTGAAATTAATGTTTACGATGCCGTTTTATTGTTCAGTAAGTGAAATGTAAGCAAATTAAAGGCACTGGAAAACATTGGCATCAATCCTTGCGACAACGTGACAAGATTGCTGCGATATCTTGACAACGAACGTGGTTATAAAGTTGATCTAATGATGCAGAGAAAAGCCCCAAAAGACAATGAATAAAAGAAGAAAAGCTGAGTAAGAGAATTTTGATAACTCTGCATATGGTGCAAGATTGGGTTGATTTTCAGTGCTGCTGAAAAGTCCGAAAATATTGTAGAATATTATGAAGTTTAAATACTGTTGTGTTCAGTTGAATAGATCTTTACAGAAAGTCATTTTCGTATGTTTATGGATCTTTTTTCTCAGAAAATGTGGCTCTCAAATTCTCTGTGTATATTTCTATAGTAATACTGGGTAAAAATGTATTTTAATAGATTAAAAGCTTCAGGATTTGTTGAGGTTTACCTTTTTGCATTGGAAAAATAATGCCGCCAAGTTGTGATAATGATTTAAAAACCCTCACGTTTTTCGTTTGAAAATACGTCTTTATAAAAATGTCAAATTATAATTGAATGCATTTAATAATCTTACCGAATTTGATGTACGTCTCTTCTAAACATTTTGAGAAGGTACATAAAATTGAAATTATAAAATGCCCGAAATAAGCACTTCTGTCTCTCTTTAACGAAAGAAGCTGATAGTTTTCAAAACAATTGCTAATGAAAGGATTTAAGCGCAATAATAATAATTTGTTTTCTCTTTATATGACTCGATGAGATGAAAGTTCTATTGGTGCTATTTCTGAAATAGTCCAATTTATTAGAGCGATCAATTCCCTATTTTTGGTCTTCGATTTAAAGCAATCTCCTACCTTTCCGTTGTCGTAAATGCCATCCTAACAAAATTTAGAAATAAAACATTGTCGCCATTACCGATAGAAAGGATTTGGGAGAAGAATCGAATACAGTTGCTGGAGAAACTATTTCTTCCATATCTCTTTCGAAACATAAATGAAAATTATATTATCAAGATACTTGAGATATAGTTATCTTTCTCCATTTAGTTTGATACTTCAGCAAAGGTCACCCAATTTTCTACCCTTGACATCTTTATAATACAATGTTCAATCGATAAGGTTTTTTAATACAACTCTGTTGAACTTCTCGTTCAAGTTTCGAAACACGATGCTTTGCTTCTTTGGATTTTACACTTATTTTTTGATCAGGATAAAGATATTTGAAGAAAAAATCAATTGTATGCTTTTAAATCTTCATATTTGACAGCACTCTACAAATATTGATTTGAAATACACAGTAAAACTTTATTCCGTAGAAAAAAATACAGCAAGCGAAACATTTATTTCTTCGCAATTTTCAGGAGTGCCGAACTGACTTGGTGCACACACCGGCTACAGAACTAGGAACTTTTATGCAGATGTCCGTAAACCCATACAGCACAAAAGGTTCCAGATATGTATCAATAATGTTACAATCTCTCATTTTCGTTACACTTTCAGTGATATGTTACAATTACGTTTCAGCAACATCTAATTTGAAACATAACTCTTTGTACATTGCGATTACGTTAAAAATAGCTTTCACCGATACTACTGTTTTATCATTTACATTTTACATACTTGCTACTTTGATGTCACATTCCGGCTATATTTAAGATTTTATTTGGCAACGGCGTGGATGCGCATGCGTATGTATGCTATTTCACCGAAGCACTGTCGTAGTCGTTCCATGTGCTACTGGGATATCCTTTGGTGATACTGTCGTACTCCAGTTACATAGTTAGTGTACACTAGAGTCCGTCCTTAAGTTTTGCACGCCAGTGTAAAATATGTTAGTACGTTTGTTGGTTTTGAATCAGAAAAAAAGTCTCAATAAAAGTAGTTGTTAGTTTGTAAAGGTAGAAAAAAAAATGTTGATATATTAAGAAGTTTAACGACTACGCAAGTTTATAAAAAAATACAGTAAGATATGCATTAAAAGGTACATTTCTTTGATTAATCATGAAGAAATTTAAGTCATCCTACAGTAAAATAAAATGATCTATGGAAAAAAAATGTATTTCTCTTACATAACGTATTCGCAAAGCATTTAGAAAATAATAGATTAAGATATGCATTAAAAGGTACATTTCGTTGATTAATTGTGAAGAAATTAAATCATCCTACAAGAAAATAAAATGATTTGTGAAAAAAATGCGTTTCTATTACATAACGTAATCGCAAAGCATTGGCCTTCTCGTTTGTTCCTACAGAACGCTGTAAAGGCGAGGCGACACGTCGTCGAGTGGGATAATGTATCTGCCTAGAAACCAGCTTGACAGGGGTTCCAGCCTAGCGTGATCTTCGACGTTTTGTAATTGTATTTTCTTGGAAAGAAAATTTCTCCAGCGTCGTGACGTCACCGTAAAATTTGCTGATGGGGAAAAACAAAATGGCGTACCAAAGATATCGGTGAGACGATGTGGGCAGGTAAAAAAAATGACGAACAAAACATGTTCGATAAGATCACGTGGCACACAAAATGTTATGGTTGAATACAAAGAGAAAATGGCGGACAAAAGATGGTCGGGAAGATCACGTGGAAAAAAGACTAACGTCATGATTGACCAGGAATCGACCACATCCGTCCTTGAAGCAGCACGTGAACTGGTGGGGGCGGTCGTGGACGGCTATCTTTGTTACAGGAACCCCCTATTATCACGTAACAGTCATATGATGAAGTTTCAAATATCTTTCAAATACGTAACAGTAACATGAAGTTGGTATGTTGCAGTTACAAAGACCTTTCACTGTAACGTATCGGTTTTGTTTCAAAGTTATGTAACATTTGAGGCCATTTTGACGTAACCGTAAGGTTTCTGAAACATTACTGTTACACTGCGCAACCTATCTGAAAAGTCTCAATATTTCAGTGCTACGTTCTTGTAACATATACGAAATATTCTGTGCTTTGTGAGAAGATCATAAATCACATGAAGAGGATTTTAAGAAGGGAGTGTTTGACCCCAGGTCTTAAACAACCCTTAGAAATAAGAAGCTCGGAGATTTGGGCTAGAGTGCCCGATAGGAAAGTGACACGGAAGCGAAGTAGAAAGGGAGAGGAAGACGCCATTATTTATTGCAGGGGGGGCAGTACACGGGGTCCGACGACTTAATTTAGCATATATTTAGTGGATCGAGCTTTCGTACCTGCCAGGGATAGAACCTGAGGTCTTCTCCATGGCAGTCACGAACGTTGCCCACTAGGCCAACCGCGGCCCTGTGTGGGAAGATAACTAACGCAGCATACATGCAAAACACGTAGTCACGTGCGTCATCCCGTGATCTAGGCAACAATTTAAGACCGTTTCTCGTCAGCATTGTTGATCACAATGAGGAGAACAAAGACATTTCGGAGTTCGATAAAGGGTTTATTGTGGATGCCAGTCTGGCTGGAGTAATGATATTGAAAAGAGCAGAGCTATCTGGTTTCTCAAAAGGGGAATATCCTGGGTCTTTAATCAGTGGAAAAAATAACCCACATTTCTTCTCTAAGAGGTGTAATTTTGGTAAGACGATAATCTTTCAGGAGCGAGATCGCCGTCTTCTGAGGAGAAAGCTTGTAAAAAAAGGATTTTCTATGTGCAGTAACTGACCGAAGCATTCAAGAAAGGCTGTTCCCAACCCATACTTTATGAAACTACACTCATGGAATTAAAGAGGATCGATATTGGCAGTCGCATGCCTATATAGAAATAACTGATTTCTGCGGGGAACCGAAAAGTTCGTCTACAGTGGTGCAGTAACACCGTGAATGAACGCTGGAAGATTGGAACAAAATCATGTAGTCGGACGAGTCGCGGTACAGCATGTTCTTTACCGACAGCAGGCAGAGAGTTTGGCGAGGGCCCCATGAAGCAATTAACTAGCTTGCCTGCAAAAACGGTCCAGGGTTCTGGATGTAGTGTGATGGTGTGGAACATAATCCGTTGATTCGGAATGGGTCCCTAATATTGCTGGAAGTGGCGTGTCCTCCAAGAATTATCTGAATGTTGTTGCCGACCAAATCCATCATGCAATGTTGACATTTTATTTATAAGATGGCAGCCGCTTCGTGAACAGCAATGCTACAGTCAATTACTCAAGAAGTGTGTGTAGCAGTGGTTCAACAAACATGACAGCGGTTCCCACCATCTTTCCTGGCTGGATTTGAATCCCATTGGGAGTGTATGGTACATGTTAGAAAAGCAAAACCTGTAGCAAGGTCATCTTCTGTCAAATCTGATAAATTTCTAGGACTATCTGGTGAACGCCTGGTATGCTGCAACGTAGACGCAGTCCAACACCTTGTGGTGGAACCTACGCCAAGCCACATACGTGCTGTAATTCAAGCTAAAGAAGGTCCAACCCGATACTGAATAACAGTTTCTAAATCAGCAGCAGGTATGTGCATTTCTTCAATGACACCTACTTCTGGAAACAGGTTGTGTTCTTGAAAGCATTTTGTTGTCACAAGGAATTAAATTAAGATTTCTGTAGTACAGATTTTGATTTTTCTATTAAATATCCCCAAGTGATGCACTCTGTAATATATGATGATTTTACGAAGTCAGACACTCGGTGAGATTGATTACGTACCGGTTTATGTTTATAGAATAAAGTTCATACCGTCCAGGCACGTTAGAAATATTTTAGTTTTCGCTAAACCACACTAGCAATTTCGGTACTATATCGTTTAATCATCAGGTGTACAAAATAAGATACAGATCCTTTCAAATACACACTATTCAAATTACTCCTTGAGGTTATAACGGCCAGTAATATATTTACGTGATGGTTATGATTAGGAACACTGAGGCGCGTGTTTGATTTAAATATTAAATTGTTGTGGAAGTTAACTAGTAAAGAGCAGTTGCGGTTTTTGATGAAGATGAGATATTTAACATAGCTTCATGTTATAGTTTTTTTTAAAGATTTCTTTGTCAGTTCACGAAAAGTAGTATCTTTGTCAATAAGGTGTCTCCAAGGATGGGGTAGAATAATATGGGGTTCTTCATTACAGCAAGCGTTTGTAAATCTATGTATTACAACTGTTTCGCCATATCTAAGAGACCAAACATTAGTATATCCAGTTATAATGGATATATCGTCCGATAACGGATAGAATTGTTTGTCCGTGCAGGCTCTAGCTAGTGCTGTTGAGCGACAATTGTTAGTAATCGTTCGTTTGTGTTCCGTGATTCTAATACGTAAAGGTCTCTTTGTACTTCCAATGTAAATGCAGATGTAAGAATACTTGGACGGCTACTTTTTCTTCTGATGTACGAAAAGATGTTCCTTGTGTTTAAACCAAGACTTAATGAATATGTTTTGCAAGTATTTTGCAATAAATTGATGACTGCTGGAATATATTGCATTAAACCGATAAACCCTTTTAGGTTTCTTTAGAGATTTTAAAGATGTTTTGAAAAACATGGATTGTTTGGCACATAATGTATCGACCAAGTTGGGACCATAACCATTTTTTATGTTTTCCAATACAAAAATCAAAGTCTAATTTTGATTTTTGTATTGGAAAACTGAGCTTGTCTATTCAGATCACGACCTACCATCTTTCAAACCTCTGCAATGATTTTATGAAATTCAGTAGAACATCTTTAATCTGGCCCTTCTTAAACTCCCATCCCTCCTTTGACCCTGACGCTATTTTGTGAGGTTGGGCTTATGTTAAATGTTTGTATTGTAAGCTAATAATGTTTAAGTTAACAGAACGGCCCGCCAACTGCGAACTCCGGTCTGTGATAAGCTTTCTGAATGCAAGAAATGCCAGACGAAGTGAGATTCATTGCCGAATTTGCGAAATTTGCGGACAAAATGCAATGACTGCAGGAATGGTGCGGTAGTGGGTTCGAATGCTTAATGAAGGACGACAGAGCGTTTGTGACGAATTGTGAAGTAGTAGGCCTTCTTTGATTACGAAATATGTGGTGGAGAGAGTGAATGAAAATATTATGAAAGACCGACGCTTTACAATTTCTGATCTTTCACAACATCTTCCTAAGGTTACGAAATCGTTACACAAAAGTTTCAGCACTGCAAAGCTTGTGCAAAATTGGTGCAAAAAAGATGTTGATGGTAGAGCACGAAACGGAGCTCAAAGTCGCTTAAGTGTGCTCGCTATCTTAGTCATCTAAAGAATAACACTGATTAACAGAGGTGTTATTTGCACTGTTTGACGACTTTCACACGCACAGTCGTTTATCTGCAGTTGTTTCGATTTACATAACGACGCGTTGGTCGTAATATTTTGACTCCTCGGTATATATTTATTTCCTCCTACAGGTGATCTAAAAAGGTTTTCAGTTCGAAACTTCAAATGATTAGTGTCCGCAAATCTCTATATGATATTTTTATCTATCACCATCAAAAACAAATTAAATATCAGTTGACTGGAATTAGTGCCCGTTGGTGATCTTTGGTATCTTCGCAGCTTTTCCTTCGTCATTCTGAAATTTTTTTTAGAAAAGTTACCACCAACTGAAAAAGCTGCTTTAGAAATTAAACACTGATTATTTCTTGAATTTGAGGACACGTGTGATTTGGGACCACAAGGGAAGAAATTACAACACATATTACTACAATAATGCAAACTCATGTCTCTGGAAGATGAATATTTCGGGAATCTTTCGCTGATAAATTCGCTATGTATTATAAGTGATAATACCTAACAGTTCTGACAATCCGAACTGGTACTTTGAACTAATTTCGCTTTAGCCGAGGGGATTGTTTTGGAATCTGTAGAAAATGGAACATCAGCGGGTATGACTCAGTGAGGGTTTAAATTTCGGTTAGCTGTCACTCGGGTCTTATCGAGTATCGTTAACAGCTACTAATCCCAACAGCACTTCATGAAACTCCGCAGCATGAATAATTTATCGAAAGCATTTTGTAACATTTGATTTACAAATAGACATACGTTGTAATTAATTATGCTTTCAGAAGGAACTACATCCAACGGAATCTACTGTCAGAAAGCTTCGTACGTAGTTCATTAAGATATTACTTCACTTTATCTTACGGCTTGATGTTCGCGAAAAAAATGTAAAAGGCAGTTTTCTGCACGAGAGATTTTTCCTACTTCGTGTAAAATTTACATGCAATAATCTCGTTAGTTATCTGCTGAACGAAGTCCTTCTCATGTTTCCATCTACTGTATTTATACCTGTTTTCGGTTCTTGATTTCAGGAAATCAACAAAGTCATTTTACTGGATCTTCTCCCTTAGGGCTATATCAGACATGAAAATAGCATTGAAAATATTAGAAGCCCAAGAAAAAAGTAGTCCACAATACTGAAATTAATCACATACACCAGCAGTTCCTTTGAAATTTAATCTGCGTTTAAATTTTGAATACTTCTCCCGATTTATCCGAAATTTAATTTGTTTCGTGTGTGTTCTAATTTATGATATGCGTCACGTTTAGACTCTGGATATATATAAACACACTAAAAGTTAATAAAACTGGCATCCATCTCTCTCGTCTGCCCATGGCGGGCTGACTTCCCCAAAGAAAACTATGTGCCCTTAAAGGTTACTGGCAAATTAATGCAGCCAGCTTGCCATTCCTCTGCTTCATACGGGTAAGGGACAAAGTACGTGCGGGGTCAGCTTCAAAGGAAACGATCTACACATTCGCGTCCCCAAACACAGGGATTCTGCGGAAAACCCCGGAAAAACCATGGCAGGCATCTTATGACGGAGTAAATTTCTCCATCATTTTTATGCCAGGAGAGGGATTCGAACCACAAATTCTCAGCTCTGGAGCTCCGAGTGCTATCCACTATACTAAACTGGCATGTGCTCTCACTGCTATCTGCCTTTATCTCATGTGCATCCTGCGGGGTTGGCACTTGACATCTCCCTTCGGCTCCGGAGCTCCGAGTTCTATCCACTATACTACACTGGCATGTGCTCTCACTGCTATCTGCCTTTATCTCATGTGCGTCCTGCGCGGCAGGCACGTCACATCTCCCCTCAGCTCTGGAGCTCCGAGTGCTATCCACTATACTACACTGGCATGTGCTCTTACTGCTAATCTGCCTATATGTCATGTGCGTCCTGCGGGGTTGGCACGTCACATCTCCCTTCGGCTCCGGAGCTCCGAGTTCTATCCACTATACTACACTGGCATGTGCTCTCACTGCTATCTGCCTTTATCTCATGTGCGTCCTGCGGGGCAGGCACGTCATATCTCCCCTCAGCTCCGGAGCTCCGAGTGCTATCCACTATACTACACTGGCATGTGCTCTCACTGCTATCCGCCTTTATCTCATGTGCGTCCTGCGGAGCAAGCACGTCACATCTCCCCTCAGCTCCGGAGCTCCGAGTGCTATCCATTATACTACACTGGCATGTGCTCTGACTGCTATCTTATGTGCGTCCTGCGGAGCAGGCACGTGACATCTAAGTAGGACCATCGTCACATAAGCTGTAGGACTCCCTTTAGCCCGCAAAACAACTGTCACTCGGCGAGGCATCGATTCGATTATCTGGCAACAGGTATCTTGGGATATCTGGTACTGTGATGTCAACAGCAGATCCATCATTTCCGGTACATTTCGGGGTGGTGGTGATTAAGCCCGAACCCGCTTTTCCAAGTCGAACCACAAATGTTCGACTGGGTTCATGTCAGGTAAATTTGGAGGCCAGGGTATTAACAGAAATTCCCCAGCATGTTCCTCAAGCCACTCCTTGACGATTCTAGCAGTATAGCTTGGCCCATTATCACGTTGGTAATATCCATCTCCAGCAGGGAACACAGTTGCCATGAATGGGTGTACTTGGTCCGCACCGATGTTCAGATACCTGACAGCTGTGAGGGCTTGCGCTATTGGTATAATGGTGTCAAAAGTGTCCCAAAAAAACATCCCTCACAGCATAACACCGCAACTTCCGGCCTGTTTCCGCTCAACAGTGTATCCAGGTGCCATAGCCTCAGTTGGTAATCGGCGTATCTGGGCTCGGCCGTCTACGTGATGCACTAGGAATCTTGATTCGTCAGACCAGGCCGCTTTCTTTCAATCATTCAAGGTCCAATCTCGATAATATTGGGGTCATTTGACGCGCTGTTGGAGACGACGTGCAGTGTGCGTGGGGACCCTGTTAGGTCTTCGGCTACGGATACTCATGTGCAGAAGGCTATGATGAACTGTGTGCTGTGACACTTTGCTCTAATCACCACGGTCGTAGGTGCGGGTGGTTTGTCACACTGCGGTCCTGCGGTCGTTGTGAAAAATGCTGGACAGTCTCCGCTCTTCTGTGGCATCAATGAGCTGCGGACGACACACTGCTGGGAAACGGTTCGTCATTTGGCAATATGTGTACCGCTTTTGTTACGTACTCACTACAGTGGCATGTAAACAACACACCCGCCGTTTCCGAGCTCGTAGTTCCGAGTACCATCAAAAATGTCCTTTATCAAACTCCGAAAAAGCAGCAGCTCTTCCTATTCTGACGCCGAACACTCTACTAACACAACGCCGGTCCTTGGGTTGTATACATCTACCGGGCGATTCCTTGTGGAGAGGGATGCCTAAACCGTTGTCGGTTGTCCGATCGGACGTCGCATTCTAGAGATAGTCCCTCCGAAATTTCGTGACGTCACATCCGGTAAGAATACAGACATTATAAATAACTTACCCAATCACTTTGACATAAAACATGTAATTTATTGATCTGCACCACTACAACAAAAATGATAAAACACGTAGATTAGTGTCAGATTACAACATGTGTTCAAAATGGCCCCCTTGTTGTGCAGAACAGGAGGCAGCCCGCCGAGGAATATATATCCGCACGCGTTGCAGCATAGCACGGGTTACAGTTGTGAGGGCCGCGTGTAAGGTGGGGATTAGGTCGTGCAGGCTGTTGACAGGCCGTCGATATACCAGTTCCTTTAGATGACCCCAGAGGAAGAAGTCCAATGGGTTCAGTTCCAGCAATCGAGGGGCCATGCGACAGGACCACCATGGCCAAGCCATCAACCAGGATATTCCTTATTCAGCCACTGGCAAACATATGCAGCTTAATGCGTCGGTGCTCCCTTATGATGGAACCATTGATTGCCGAGAACAGCCAATGGTACGTTTTCCGGGACATCATGTAGGAATACCATGTAGTTGGCAGCCGTGACACGTTCGGGAAGGAGATATGGTTCCACTAGGATATCGCCCACAATACAACACCATATGTTGACACCCCACCGGACCTGTTGAGCATCTTCACATGTTGCGTGCGGATTGTCCAATGCCCAAACATGACTATTATGGGTGTTGCGGATACCCTGCCGTGTAAACCTTGCTTCATCAGTCCACAAGATCCGGCGGATGAAACTATTATATCGGCAACATGTTGCTGTAGCAGCCACTCACAGTATGCCTGTCTTCGAGGATAATCGTGTAGTAATAGGCCTTGCACGCGTGTGATGTGATATGGATGCAGGTCTTCGTCATGTAGAACGGCAAGTACGGTACTTTGGTGTACACCGAAACGTCGCGCGATTGCTGGTCATTGGCTTCTACTCTATGTACTCCAGTATGGCGTCCTTGAGGGATGGTGTTCTTACAGAAGGTCCAGCGCTACTGTCTACACTTGGACACGGTGCGACATTGCCTGTGTCGCTCATGCGAGCATGAAGCAGCCGTATGACCTGGGCGTCCGGGTACCGTCGTACTGGGTACCGCTTGCTGTAGGCCCTTGCTGCACGCAATGCTGAACCATGGCATTCCCCCAATAGGAGATACATGTCACAATACTCTCTCAAATTGTACGACATATCGCTACCCACACTACTGTCAAATGTACCAACGCAGTATGAGCCTACCTGCTACCGTCGCCAACCCTTTTTATCCCTACCTACCGTATCGCGCATGTGTACAACTTATGGTTTCACGCTACTGCGTCGTTCGAATTTGCATACCCCAATCATGCCACATTTTTAAATGTCGATTGCCTTTTGTTTCCCTTTATTTTTAATCGGAGGTTTAACGACCACCGTGAGCAACTCCGTGGGCTATAAGTAGTTTCCCGTCCTGAATTTAAGACCACTAGTTCCAGGGAAGGGAGAGAGTCAGTGCCGTAGAACAAACACAACATCCATGCTTCACCGGGATTCGAACCCGGACCGCTTTCGGACAAATGATCAGAAGCCATCGCCTTAGACGACTGCGCCACCGGGGAGGCTTGATTGCCTTGTGATACGTGCGGCTGTATAACTATGCACGTCGCTCTTCAACGAGCATGTGCGTTACCGGATGTAACGTCACGAAACTTTCGTCGCGCATATCTCCGGATTGTGTCGTCCGGTCGGACAACGGACAACGGTTTTTGGCTTCTTTCTCCAAGAGGAATCGTCCGGTAGGTTTATCGGGCGGTCGATTCTGATCACCTTGTATATACTGCTCTGTAAATTTCACCTGCGCAACCGTTCGGTTTTCAAGGACGCTCATTTCTCTAAGCTGGGGGAGGTCATAATGGAATGGTTCATTGGTGTAGTTGGGATAGCAAAAAACGTGAAGCTTGTTGTACTTTTGAAATTTCTATGTTGATAGGAGGGCTTGCTCTTAAGTGTCTTTCGAGAAATTACGGCTCGGTGATTGTAGTGTACTGATAACCTGAAACTTCTAATGCGTGTAGAATAAGAAAAACAATTGCTGTTAATGTAAGTGCTGTTTCTTTCATGCTGGTCTTTATTCACTTAATTACTTACAATGTGAGATATACACTAATTGGCTAAAATTAGTATGACCACGAGAACATTTTATCCAATGTAGCTACCCCTGTGATGATGCTAACGCAAGATGGCTGAATCTGTATAAAAAGGACACGCTGAAGACACATAGGGACTAATGAAGTTCTTTGCGCAAGAAATAACGAGTAAAAGTGGCAATTGGACTGACTTTCAAAGTGAAATGACCGTTGCTGCTCGAAACATTAGTGCGAGCGTTATCAAAACAGGGCTGCACATGCGAAATATTCCAGGACAGCAGTTAATATTAATAGAGAGTGGACCACCAGTCGAAAACCTGGGTCTGAGCTCAAGGCGTGTGATCATCAACTGCTGCTGAATTCTCCTGCTGAGCGGAGAGTAGGCACACTTGTTCAGTCCAACAGAAGGGCAACGCTTCTTCAGAACACAGATAATCTGAATCAGGGACCATGTCGGATGACCTCTCAACAAACAGTTCGCAGCACATTACATCGTATATGTTACAAAACTCAAATGGCCTGGCCGTAAGCCATTGCTATCAGCAGCGAACAAGAGGAAACACCTCCAGTTCATTCAGGAGCACAAGAATTGGACAGTAAATGAGTGGAAAAGGGTAATGTGGACCGAATAATAATTTTTTCAACTGCACCATGGAGTGAGAAAACGGTAATGTTGTCCAAGTAATTATGTTTTCAACTGCACCATGCAGTGAGAGAAAGGGTAATTTTGTCCGAATAATCATGTTTTCAACTGCACCATGGCGTGACAAAAGGGTAATGTTGTCCGAATAATCATGTTTTTAACTGCATCATGGAGACGGAAGGCTGATAATAAGGGGACCGTAGAACGAAAGCATGGAGCCATCTATCATCATCATCACTACTTTTCAAGCTGGCGGAGGCAACGTTATGGTCTAGGACATATTTTCGTGGTTTGGGCCCTTTGTTCCGTGTGAAACAACGTCTGACCATCCGAAGGGGTTTAAGTACCGTTGCCGACCACGTCCATCTAGTTATTTTGATTGTTGATCCCAATGGAGATGGATACTTTCAGCCGAACAATGCTTCATGCCATTGTGTCCACAATTTACTGGAGAGGTTGAAGAAGCATCACGGAATCTTTCCCCTGCTACATTGGCCTCCTCAATCACCGAAACTCAAGCCAATGGATCATTTGTGGGATGAAGTCGAAATGGATATCAGACAGCTGGTTCCGTTACCATTAAATTTTCGGGAGCTGAAAAGAGCAATTCCTCACAGTTGGGCTAATATCTCCCATGACGCTTACACACGTTTAATAGAATCCATACCAAGAAGAGTTCAAGTAATAGTATGGGCAAAAAGTGCCCAACAAGTTACTAACCAGATTATCATAAAACATTGAACACTCAGTGTATGTTCCGAGTTAGATAAGACCACTAGTTATAATTCAGTTAATTCAACGACTTCAACTATTAAAAAACAACTTCCAACTAATACTTAAAATGCTACGTGCTCACACGACTCTTTAAAACAAGTTAGTAAAATCATGCAATGCATTGATTATATGATACGCTTTCTAACATACCAGAAATCATTACTCAAGTTATGAGAATAATGACTGTGGAATAAATCTTGCTCCTGTGCCCTGACCTTTGACGCCATTTTGATGTGATATTCAACCGAATTGGTTCAGCATACCTCCGGAACATACTGAACTTTTGTTTCAATAGAAACATTTTTAGTCAAGTTATGAGGATAATGGCTGTGGAATAAATCTCGTTCCTGTGTCCTGACCTTTAAACCCATTTCGATGATATTAAACAGAACCGGATCAGTACATCTTCGGAACAGAATGATAAAGTTTTGTCGCAATCGAAGCATTTTACGTACGTTATGATGCATAAGAGCAACGTAATGGATCCTGCTCCTATGTCCTGACCTTTGACTCCATTTCGCCCATTTTCAAAAGAATTCGTCCCAAAGTAGTCCCCTACCACATACTAACATTTCATCGACATCGAACCATTTTTACGCAAGTTATGACGCAAAAAGGAAATGGAATGGATATCGTTCCTATGTCCTGTACTTTGACCCCATTTCGCCCATTTTCAATAGGTATCGTCCCCAGGTGGTCCCCTACCACATAATGCTGAACATCTCTTCAGAGGTCTTCCGGCCACAAATGCTATGTCGAGTTGCTGCGTTTCGCCGGGCTAGAGGATGTCCTACACTATTCTAGGTACGTATCCATGGTTTGACACTTCAGTGTAGACAGAATTGTGATGATTGAGCTTCGAATTTATAGTTCCAATCAGATTTGTCCGGGTCGGATCCAGTTATGTGACGTTCGGGTCCGATTCCAAAATTTTTGACCTGTTTCCAATTCTGGTTTGGTGGTCTGCAGACGGTGTGGTCCAAGCCTCCTTCTTTAAACAGGATTAAGCCATCACCTTACTCAGAGGTACTGTCAAGAACTTGACATTACGTACAAGTATTGGCTCATGGAGTCTCACTGATGCCTAACAGCCAGCATTAGTCAGTCACCGTGAGACGATACTTCTCGATAGTAACGCAAAACCAACGTTGCTGGCCAGACGATCTAAAAGCTGCACCAGTTGAGTTACGAAACTTTTTTCCATCCGCTGTTCTTCAGTCACCTGAACACTTTTCAACCAGAGACGTTTCCCAATCAAACAGCAGTTGAAACCGCATTCCATGAAATTGTCATATCCCAAAGCTCGCTATCTTTTCACGACGAAATGTGGACGATTGTATCTCATTAGCAAAATTGTGTTACTGCGTCCGGTGATTTTAGAAAAGTCCATTTTGCACAATATTTGGGGTGTATGAAGTTTCCATCAATATTCTGACATTTCATCTTAAAAAAATAACTAATAAATAAACCGCTCGGCTTGAACCTAAGTGAGATAAGAACAGGTTTGAATTAGAGGTCACGTTAAAAAGTAAAACTGAAAAATAACCTAGTAAAAAGTATTCATCTAGGTTTTTTCGTTAACATTAAACTATTCATGAATGCGTTTAACACTTCAAAGAAATTTCAATGATTACTGAGTTTCAACCTTTTTTTAATTTTTCTGTATTTTAGTTTTTCTTTATTTCCATTATTTTATTTAACCTCTCGTTCATTAAGTACAACGATTTATCCTGATATGTGTCAACTTTAAGAATACTTTCACTTTCAATATTCCTTAATATCATTATTTCATTACTTCCATGCTATAATCCTCGGTGCTCAATTTGCTTAATTTCTCTTTGTTTTGAAATTGACTTCCTGAACAGCGGTCCTGTAATCAAATTTTACTTAGCTGTCTTACAATGCGATTTAAAATTCATATTCATCCTAACATTTTCTGGAAAAGTCAACTAAATATTGATGTGGGACAGCAGCATGAAGGATTGGCTTTGGGTAGATGGATTTTAGCGGTGGAATGTTTTGATGGAAAACTCTTGGTCTTAAACTCTGCATTATGTAATAGGCCATTGAACCGGGGATTTTGTGAATTTTTATTTGTGTCTTTCTTAGCTGTACTACTCATTCCCTGGGAATGCTTTGCTGAAATACAGAAACTCTTATTTTTGTGTTAGCGCTCCTGATGTTTTATTATATGTAACCCGCTTCCCTGGTATTTTGTTTATTTTTTTTTTTTTTTTTGTTTCATCAGTGCAACGTCTTCTTGCGTTTTAAATTTTGTGTTACATTTAGTTTTTCCATAAATAATTAATTCGGTTTCATTTAACAGAATTAAAGGACATTTTAATAACTTTAAATGCAACATGAGTATAGATGGAAGAAGTACAGAATTTTAAGCATTGCGATGCTGAAGAAACTATTTCTTAGGTTACTGGCACGTAGAGTGCAGCATGCAACAGGGCTTTATCAAAATAATGAAAACATTTACCATTTATGGAGATTTTTTATTAATAAGATTTCGGCCCACTTCGGGCTTTAAGAATAGAAACAAGTCAATTTCGAAAACAGATTCACAAGTCGTGCATACATGATAATGGATTTTGTGATCATTCCTTATATACATTATATCCCAACTGTGTCCTGGATGTCGGAGATTATGTGTAATCTCTGCTTTTGCTCCAGACATTCCTACAAATGTTAAGCGATATTGAGGTCTGGAGACTGAGGTGGCCAGGGTAGCTGTTGTACCAAAAGAAAGTCTGTGATGTAAAATTAGAAAATTTTAATCAGAAGATATCCATTTACATAGCAACTCAAAAGGAAGGTTAAATCGAAGGTACATGTGACATGTTTATGTACTACGACGAAGTAAATTCTTCTATCATTTTTATGCCAGGGAGAGGATTCAAACCCACAACTCTCGGCTCCGGAGCTGCGAGTGCTTTCCACTATACTACATTAGTACGTGCTCTCACTGCTATTTGACATTATCTTCCTGGGAGGACACGTCACATTCCCCTCCCCGAAAAACGGCCGGAGGCATGGCCCATGGATCAGCCGGGATCATGTGTCGCTGTAGGCAGTCATCCGATGAAGAACGTGCATTTAGGAAGTCCCAGACAATTTCGTGTGTGGAACAAAACATCATACTGATTTATTTTTTAGAAGCACTGAAGAAGGGGTTCTCATTTTTCCTCAAACTCGGAGTGTGGAAAGAACGTCATACCATTGCGAGAAACCTATCAGCCAGGTCATCATTGAAGTTCGGGCGCCAATATAACGTAGTAAATTCCTCCATCATTTTTATGCCAGTGGTGGGATTCAAACCCACAACTCTAGGCTCCAGCGCTCCGAGGGCTATCCACTATACTACACTGACATGTGCTCTTACTGTTATCTGCCATTATCTTTTGTGCGTCCTGCAGGGCAGGCAAGACACAATTCCTTTTAACGACTGTAGAAATCCGGCTGATTTTATTTATGCAACGGTTTTCACTCAATGTGCCGACCACTGTGTACATTTTTTAGTTTAAATAATGCGTACTTATCTTAATAGCGCATAAAATCCTAATCTCTTTCGTTATATTTCTTTTCATTTCGTGAGACTGTACTGTACACTCAATACACAAAACATTAGGGATGAAGGCGATGGGCAGCTGACAAAGGCACTCCCCGCGAAGCGCGGAACAGACTCAAAAAGAACGCGGGTGATAAATAAGCGTACAGAAGGGCTTCCGAACAGTATATCGCAGTCGAGGAACATGGGTAAACGTGGTGATCTGAGTGACTTTGATCGTGGACACATTGTCGCCGCAAGACAGATGCATCACTCTATCGCCCAAGTGGTAAGAACCCCAGGGTTCCCCGAGGGCAACCTTACCAAGGATAAGCCGCGAGTATGCCATCGACGGATGTACCAGCGCCCAGACACAAAGCAAGTGGTGGCCTATCACATGCCATTGACGACGACCGGGGCCGACTTTGATTTTCCAGACTCGCATAGACCGACAACTTGGCAACAGGGGCGCAGATCGCATCCAAGTTAAATGATAAAGCCCAAGCAGCGTACCCTGGGCAATAGGAGCCGACGCCCTCCTAGCGTGCCATTGTTGACTGCTAGTCATCGAAATCCACGAAGAGGAGATACAACACGCTGTTAGGTATTGGTGTCTCTAATGTCTTGTCCATTGCGTCTATATGTTACGGTAAAAGTGATTATCCGGTGATTATGCATAATGACCGATCTTCTTGGTGAGTTTGAAAAATTTCACTAAATTTATCACTTTTACCGGCGAGTTCCCATACACTCACGGATAATGAAACTTGCGCACCAAGAAGGAAGCGTCGGAATGGACTGAAATTTTATGGACGCAATGATACAGATGAATGATACACATGATGTCAAAAGCAGAGCTGCGTGATAAATACACAAGGATCTGTGGCACGCAGTCTGATCATCTTCAATAACGCGTCGCCCCGCATCGTGCGGCAGTACATGCTGCAATACGATCCGGTATGGAGGCGAAGAGACGTCTGATGTTGTGCTGCGGCAGACTGGCCCCATACGTGTTTAACGGTGTGCTCCAAATATCGGATAGTGAGGCACGGCAGAAGCTGGCGTTTCAACAGGTCCCACACATGCTCGATACGGGATATGTCCAGTGAGCGTGCATGCCACGGAAGTGCTTGGACATGACTTAAGCAGTCTTGGGTAACCCAAGCCGTGTGCGGGCGGGCATTATTCTGCTGGTATAGCGCACCCAAAATCCCGGCCAGGAGTGGGAACGTGTGTGACCATAGTATCCCATCGACACGCCGCTGGCACGTCAGTGGTTCATGTGCCCCAACTGCAGCTGATCGGCTATCGTAGGTAATGGCACCCCAAACCATGATGCCTACAGTGGGGGAGGTGTGGCGCTCTATAGCGAGATTGGGATTCTGCTGCTGACCCGGGAACCTCCACACCCGGACTCGATGATCATCTGTCCCCAAAAACGAAGCGACACTTATCGCTAAACACCACACGTCGCCAGTCTGTAGCGTTCCAAATGGCTGTGGCATATCACCACTGCACACGGAGCGGGCGATATTACGGTGTTAATCGCAGCACACGTAAGAGGCGCCGCAATCGCAGATTCGCTTCCGCGAGGCTCAGGAAATGGTTCGTGGGCACACAGGAGCCGCTACATCTGCCTGTGCAGTGGACTGGCTCCCGGTGGAATCCGTTTATGCTTTGTGCACGATCCGTCGGATCCCCTCTACCGGTGGTCCTTCTTGTCCATCAGGAGCCACTCCGCCAAACACAGTCCACTGCTCCAAACACAGTCCGACGGTGTGGTCAGAAAGATGCAGGTGATGGACTATACGGCGCGCCGACCACCCTGCGGTTTTCAGCCCAATGATCAGGCCTCTCTCAAAGTCCGTAAGTTGCGTGAATTGACGTCTCTGGAGTCTACCCGACATTCTTGAAACTCTGTACTCTTGCTTGCGTCGGGCGGTGCTTTTGGTTTTCATTGGGCATGGTCAAATGAGATTGGGCATCGACTACACGCAGATTTATGAGGCTGCAAGTTCGTTCTTGCAGCGCCACCACAGGGTCTGCGGTAATGCGCACTCGCACCAAACGTGGATCATTTGCATACCAGCACGCACTCTAGCTATTTGCAAAATTTCGCTGTTGCAACATGTTTTCTTGTAGGTGCGCAAATTTCATTGTCCGTGAGTGTAATTCCCAAATGAAGTTGGTAAATTTGATAAATATCCCAGAATTTCTCACTTTTACCGTCGATTATGTGTAATTCCGAAATTAAATTGGTAAGTATTTATGGATTTAAACTAATATTAATAAAATACATCAAAAATACATTTTTCGTTTTATTAATAGTAGAAAGATTTAATGAATATAAGGGAACTAAGAAAAATCTGTTTCAACTTAATATTAGAATTATGTGTGCAGACATTTCAAAAAATGTGTTGTGAAAAATATAGAACTCTAATAATTCTTACTGCTTATTCAAATATGGCAAATTATCAGGACATTTTTAGTTACATAATTTTCTTTTTTCTTGCATTTGCATTTGGTTGAATAACACTGTCCTTTATATGAACACCTTTGGTACCATTGACCTCCTAAAATTTAGGGATTTTCTTGAGCACTCTCTAACAGACAGAATGATATTTGGTACATTCTCTACTGTAAGAAATTGTTCGTCACATAGCACAAACTAGTTTCTGGTATACAATTGTGTAAGACGTCCCTCCTTTGTTCTCAGCTGATAGTATTCTTCATTTTTCAGTAGCTAATATTACTGCCAATATATAACACCAATTGCTCCTTTCCCTGTTGACATCTGGTATTCTCAGCTTTACTATCTACTACTTTGGCTACGCGAAAGTTCAGCTCAGATATTTTCAATTAGACAGTAATCAAAAGTAAGACGCCTCCCCGGTGGCGCAGTGGTGTAAGCGATGGCCTCTGATCATTCGCCCGAAAGGAGGCCGAGTTCGAGTCCTACGGCACTTGCTCTTTCCCTCCCTGGAGTCACTGGCCCTAAATTAGGGACGGACGACTGCTTATAGCCCATTGAGTTGCTCACGGTGGTCGTTAAACCTCCAACCCCCCCCCCAAAAAAAAATTACTGGTACAGCTATCTACCTGACAGTAAATGAAATAAATATCGTTGAAATCAAGGTTAATTGACGAGAATACATTATTTATAAAATTTACCATCCTAGATTGACAATTATGCATAATGTCCGGTTGTGTTTGTCTTTCGACACTGGCTCTCTCCCTCCCTGGAGTAAGTGGCCCTAAATTAGGGACGGGCGACTGCTTATAGCCCATTGCGTTGCTCACGGTGGTCGTTAAACCTCCAACCCCCAAAAAATTACTGGTACAGCTATCTACCTGAGAGTAAATGAATTAAATATCGTTGAAATCAAGGTTACTCGACGAGAATGCATTATTTATGAAATTTACCATCCTAGAATGATGATTATGCATAATGTCCGGTAAATTTGATTAATGAAGTACTATTCATCATATTTACGACTACGAACTGGCGAGTATGAATAATCACCAGTAAATGTGATTAATTCGCAATATATGAAATAAATTTATCAAACTCACCTAGATGAATGGTGATTATGCATAATCACCGGATTAATCACTTTTACGGTAACATATATACTGTAAATGCCACAACTGTTCCCACCCTTCCCATGGGGGAAGCTGTAATGTGTTTAGTATCGTACATGATGAAACTTTTTTACTCGCAAAGCGGATTTTTGTGTAAATTGACAGAGAGGAAGCTGACCTTGAATTATTCTGCAGCTTCTTCTGAACTAGAGTTTTACTTATGTTCTTTTCTTCAGTTTTGTGTGACCCAATTGTGTTTTATGAAAATTCTTAATTTAAGAGAAATACGAAATGTTTCTAAAGTATTTATTTTACGTAAAAACGAATAATTTTTTTTAAATATCCCTGTACAAGAGTGGCAAATCTGAGCTTGCACTCGGGCGGAAAGTGCCCTTGGCATGCCCCTGGTTAGATAAGTGATAAAAAGTACTATTTAGAAAATTTCGTTTGGAATTGAAAAGGTTTTAAGAGACATACTCATTAAGTCAGATAATTTGGTGCTATCATTCTTGTTTATTAGGTTTTCGAGAGTGAAAATTCGGATAATTCAACTAAACGAAGTGCGGAGTTAGAGAGTTACAAAAAAAAAAATAATGTTCGATATAAATCACGTTTAATCACAGTGTAACTTCAATCATATTTCAAGAGATCAAACTGTTTAATGTCAATGTCGGTATCCATTTCAGCTCACTTCGTTTCATTAAGGCAAGGGCGGGATTTTGAAGAATGTTATCTCGATTTAGCGAGCATAATTTAAAAAAAAATGAAAAGATGTAAATTTTTTCCCGTTCATTAGCTGAAAGATTAAGGTAGTCAAGAAGTTAATTACAACATAGTCATAAAAGTATCCCTTTATGAAATTTACTTAATTAGCTCAGCAGACTGATTTCAGTGCAACGGAGCACTTTCCTATTTCTTTTTGAAACACACCAGACGTGAACGACGCATCGTGCTGTTAAATATTCTCGGATTTGAAAAATCCATCAAGGAAACATAAAAAAAAAAGCGAAGGTACGAAAACATGAATAAAAAGAGCAATGTAATGTAAAACAAATATAACTTTTAACTTAAACATATCTTCGCTTTGTGAAAAAAGGAGAGGAAAAAGTTAAGGAGAAGTAGCACGTGAAGTAAAATTAACGGTGACCATATTAAGAAAAAGGGGGATTCGTAACTGATAACTTTTTTCAGAGTTCTCGTGGAAAGAGTGGGGATGTAAATAGATAAAGTAATGGAATTATATCATCATCAACCATTTTCAATCCATTGCTCGATAAAGATAACCAACCCCAGGTTTCTTTCAAAACTTTCTGTTTTGAGCCAATCTCCAGGTGACTCCGACATGCTACAACATAATCTTCTTCAAGGTCTCTTCCTGTCCCTCGGAATCGATTCTAGTATTTCGATGAGACATTCTATTAGGAGAATGGCATTGTATTTGGGTAATCTAGTATAGTGATGCGACATTCTATTAAAGGTATGGCATTCTATTTGGGTAATCTAGTATAGTGATGAGGCATTCTATTAGGGGTATGGCATTCTATTAGGTTAATCTAATATAGTGATGATATATTCTATTAGGGTTATGACATTCTATTTGGGTAATCTAGTATAGTGATGAGTCATTCTATTAGGGGCATGGCATTGTATTTGGGTAATCTAGTATAGTGATGAGACATTCTATTAAAGGTATGGCATTCTATTTGAGTAATCTAGTATAGTGATGAGACATTCTATTAGGGGTTATGGCATTCTATTTTGGGTAATCTAGTATAGTGATGAGACATTCTATTAGGGGTATGGCATTCTATTTGAGTAATCTAGTATAGTGATGAGACATTCTATTAGGGGTATGGCATTCTATTTGGGTAATCTAGTATAGTGATGAGGCATTCTATTAGGGGCATGGCATTCTATTTGGGTAATCTAGTATAGTGATGAGGCATTCTATTAAAGGTATGGCATTCTATTTGAGTAATCTAGTATGGTGATGAGACATTCTATTAGGGGTATGGCATTGTATTTGGGTAATCTAGTGTAGTGACGAAACATTCTATTAAGGGTATGGCATTCTATTTGGGTAATTTAGGATAGTGATGAGGCATTCTATTAGGGTATGCAAAAGTTTCCGCCGCCCACGCTAGCATGGGCGCTGAGGGGGTCTAACCGGGCGGTAGCCCGTATTGTCGGTTAGTGTAAAAACGCCAAGCATGGCGGTCGATAAATTTCATTTGCGTCCCTGTTTATTATTCATGTTTAATTTCGGGAAACGTGCGAGTGAAGCATACGGTTCAGTATGTCAGGGGTATGGCGAAACGGTTACGGATGAGCGGACATGTCGAGAACGGTTTGCCTGGTTTAAAAAGGTGATCTAAGCTTGGAAGACAAGCAACGTACAAGTAGACCGCAGCAAC
Source organism: Macrothele yani (assembly GCA_039090855.1). Taxonomy (NCBI): domain Eukaryota; kingdom Metazoa; phylum Arthropoda; class Arachnida; order Araneae; family Macrothelidae; genus Macrothele; species Macrothele yani. The sequence goes on from CM077011.1 coordinate 102,022,142, forward strand.
TCGCAGACGAGAAGCTGGAATCGCTGTTGCAAGAGAATGCCACACAACTGACCACGCAACTGGCGAACGTTTGAAATTTGATCATTCGATGGAGGTGCGGCATCTACAGGCCTTGGGGAAGATCTAGAAGATTGGTAAGTGTGTTTCGCATTGTGACGTGTCTGCCTCACAGGACACACATGATATAAAGGCAGATAGTAGTGAGAGCACATCACAGTGTATTATAGCATATAGCACTCAGGTCTACGAAGCCGCGAGTTGAGGGTTCGAACACCCCCTCCCTGGCATAAAAATAATGGAGAAATTTATTTGGTCATAGCATACTTTAACGGAGCGTAATATTGTTCAACGATTGGGCATCTGCATCTCGTTGCTGAAGAGGTTTCAATGGAAGAATGTCTTATGGAAAGTTGTCACCAGGCATGAAAAATGGGTCTATTGCGATAACCCCGTACGCAAGAGATCCTGGGACGACTCAGGCCAGACATCAACATCCACTGCAAAACAGGATATCCACGGGGGAAAGTGCTGTTTTGTGTGTGTGGTGGGATGTGCATGGAGTGCTGTACTTCGAACTGTTGAAACCGGGCGAAACATTCACTGCACAACAATATAGCGATCAGATGATAGAACTGAACGCTGCAATCGAGCGAAAACGCCCATGGACAGGTAAAAGACACCGCCCAGTCATCTTGCTGCACAATAATGCCAGACCACGTGTCTGTGCCAGCACGAAATCAAATCTTCATTTCGTGGTGGCACATATACACCCAAACCCTGCTTACTCTCCGGAGATTGCATTCCCAGACTTTCGTCTGTTTCGCTCTATGCAACATGCCCTAGCCCAACAGCGATTCATCACACTTCCAGAAGTGGGAAATTTCGTCTCTGCGTTCTTCAGCTCCAAACCTGAGTCCTTCTGTCACAGGGCCATTCATTTGTTGCCTGAAAAATGGTAAAAGGTCATTGATGCTAACGGCCAATATTTCGTTGAATAAATGTGTACTAGTCTCCTGATTGCTCCTTTCTTTTTAAAACGGCGGACATTTTTGCATACCTCCAACAGCAATATGTCCAGTCCATTTCAGGAATATTTCATCAAATCTTGATATTTTCCTTATTCACGAGTTCGTCTTCTTATCTTTCTTAGCTATACCAACCATGTATCTGTCCATGAGTATTTGGTCTCTATATGCTTCTCTTAGATTGTCTCTGATACATAAGCTAGAGCGGGAAGCATGCGTTGATTAAACACTTTCTTATGACGTACTGGTTAATCCCTTTTGAGACTTGTGTTGTTTCTCCCAAATGCTCTCCAACTAATTCCTATACGGCTATTAATTTCTTTTTCGATATTTCCCTTGCTGGATATTTGTTGTCGAAGGCAAATACTTCTACATTTGCTCCATCATCGCTAAATCGTCAGTTCTTTTACAAGCATTCTTTATCAATCTTGATTTCTGTAAGTTTGTTTTAAGCCCACTTTCTTAACCTTGTCAGCAAATTCTTAGACTGCACTTCGCAGCTTGCACAAATGACGATGTATTCAGCAAAATGAAGATGGGTTGCATAATAATCACTAATGTTTTCCCCTTGTTGCAGGTCAGTGATGGAAAACATTTCGCAGCCAGGTGTTGAACAGCTTATGAGATGTGGTGGCACCTAGTCTATCGCTTGCTTGTGACCATTCGTCCGAGAGAGGTCCAGGTTCGAATCCTGGTGAGGCATATGGCTTGTATTTGTGCAACCGCAGTGGCTCTCACCCCTCTTAATGGAACCAGAGGTTCTAAATTAGTAAGGAGCGGACGCATTACGTACCATTAAATTGCTCACTGTGATCGTCAAACCCCCAAATAAACAAAAACAAGAACGATGGCACTAAATGTTTGATTCTGAATGCCGGTTGCTTCGACTAGCGAATCCTGTGATGGTTAAATTCAAATTGATCGGAAACTTGAAACTTGGTCGTTCTGGGTGGCGTAGTGGTTAGCATACTCAGGCGTTTTCTGGGAGACGCGGGTTCGAGTCCCGCTCCAGGACGATGAAAATTTTCAAGTTTTCGGATATTATCTGACTTACCATCCTTGTCATATTTACGCCAAAAATCGGATTTTCATCTTCAAAATTTGTTTGATTGTAATGAGCATTTGTCTTGAATCCCTTCTGGCGCGAAAAATTTATCAAAATTTCACAAAGTCAATGGAATCGGTTAGAAAAAAACGTACCGAATTTAAAGTCAGCGTAACCGGTTAGTAAATAAGAACCGGATTGAAAGTCAATAGAACCGGTTTGAAAAAAGAACCGGATTTAAAGTCAATCGAACAGGTTAGAAAAACAGAACCTTATTTACAGTCAATGGAATCGGTTAGAAAAAAACCGGATTTCTACAGTTGAAAAAATATCCAGAAATATAAACACCTACTTAGTTCAACAAGCGTCTAAAAATATCAGAGGCAAATGTATTTTCAAATCGAACAGTTGAAGGAAGAAATAATAATAACAAATTTTATTCTTGCTGTTGCATTTAGGATTTATGAAATATAGAAACAAAAATTATATAATTATACGCCTTCTTGCGGAAGAATTTTGCGTAATGGAAAAGTGGAAAATAGGCGAAATATATTCTTCATGTCAAAAAATATGCTAAGGAAAAAGAACTCTTCAACTACGTCTACCGGAAACAAAGATGAATAAAGGTTTTGACCTCTACGCCCCCAGTGGGGAAGCTATGCATTATTTAAAGAGAATAATTAATAATTACCCTCCATCTTTATTGCAGCGAGCGGCATAGCCACCCCGCGTTGCAGAATGCATAACCCAGCATGGCCGTCATACAAACTATTGACTCAGGTCACATTACACTATCTCGTCGTCCATTGTATTCATGAAATCCCTTAGCAATGAAAACACTTCTTTTCAACCTACTTAGCTACATTTGTTATAAATTTCATTTTATTCCATATACACTAATGAATCGTTGCATTATGACCACCTACTTAATAAAATGTGGGACTCCGTTTTGCCCGCAAAATAGGAGTCACTCGGCGAGGCATCGATTCGATGAGTTGGCGATATGTATCCTGGAGTATCTGGTACCATAATGTCAACAGCAGGTCCTCCAGTTCCCGAACATTTCGGGGGGATTGGTCATTCTGTTAGACATTCTGTTTTCGGTCAGATAGAGCTCATGACTGAAGACGTTTTATGTATTTCCTGCAGAGTCTTTCTATCCTGGGGTTTACCTGATCTCCTATTTTTCTCAGAATCTGCTTTGGACAGTCTGATTTTAAAAATTATTTCTTTGTAGGAGAGCGTTCTTAGTGAGGAATACTTAGCATATCATTTTTAATTTATACTTTATGCACAGTTCTGTCACTAGAGAGCGCAAAAGCATATTACTCTTTGCAACATATTTGCAGGACGAAGGAACAGGACTCATGCTTACTTAAAGAAACAAACAGGACTCATACTTGCTTAAACAAACAAACGAACAAACAGAACTCATGATTGCTTAAACAAACAAACAAGCAAACAAACTGTCCTCATACTGTTTTAAACAAACAAACAAGGCTCATACTTGCTTAAACAAATAAACAAATAAACTGGACTCATACTTGCTTAAACAAACAAACAAACAAACAAACAAATAAACATGACACATACTTTCTTAAACAAACAAATATGACTCATACTTGCTTAAACAAACAAACACGACTCATACTTTTTAAACAAACAAAGAAAGCTTATAATTGATTAAACAAATAGGACTCATACTTTCTGAAACATACCAATGTGATAGTCCTTGTTTATCCCTCGCCTTCCTGTAGTCTCCCAGCTTTTCATGTGATCTCCTCCTGGACTTGCTTCGCTATCCTGGATTTCCCTTGCTGGGGTGACCCTGTGTTGTACGACAGTGTGTGCATTAACAATTCTTCACTGCATATACCATACTTTCTTAAACAAACAAACAAACAGGTTTCATAATTTCTTAAACAAACAAACAGGACTCATACTTGCTCAAACAAACAAACAAACAGGTTTCATAATTTCTTAAACAAACAAACAGGACTCATACTTGCTTAAACAAACAAACAAACAGGTTTCATACTTTCTTAAACAAACAAACAGGACTCATACTTGCTTAAACAAACAAACAAACAGGTTTCATACTTTCTTAAACAAACAAACAAACAGGTTTCATACTTTCTTAAACAAACAAACAGGACTCATACTTGCTTAAACAAACAAACAAACAGGTTTCATACTTTCTTAAACAAACAAACAGGACTCATACTTGCTTAAACAAACAAACAAACAGGTTTCATACTTTCTTAAACAAACAAACAAACAGGTTTCATACTTTCTTAAACAAACAAACAGGACTCATACTTGCTTAAACAAACAAACAGGTTTCATACTTTCTTAAACAAACAAACAGGAACCATACTTGCGTAAACAAAAAGAACTCATACTTGAGTAAACAAACAAACTAACATGACTCATTCTTGCTTAATTTAAGATTATGGCTACTTCTTCCAGATAGGGGAAACAGTATCTTAATTGCAAGTAGAGTATCCACGTATTTGCTACGTCTTACACACAGGACAAATTGCATTTGAGGCCAGCAGCTACTTGGACAGGCGATATGTACTGCCTTTTTAACCTTCCGCGTTTCTTGATTTAATTTTGGTTCCTCATTGTTATGCTTTCCATACTGAAGGTCGGGTTTGGACTCCCATAGATTTTTCTACTACTTGGATATGCCCGGCGGTCAGTTCAATCATATAGACTGATACAAATAGAGTAACCATGCAACAAAAGGATTTTCTGCCCCGGTGGCGCAGTAGTCTAAGTTTTGGCATCTGACCATTCATCGAACGTAGGTCCGCTTTCGAATCTCGGTGAGACATGGATTTTGCGTTCGTCTTACGGCACTGGATAATTCCCTTTCCTATAAACAGGGCCCTAAAGTAAGGACGGGAGATTGTTTATATCCCATCGAGTTGCCCACGGTGTTCATTAAACTCCCAATGAAAGAAAGATAGAACTTATTAGATTCTTTGTTCAGTGTGAAGGTGTAGTAATGTCTATGAATTTGATCTAATATATACGCTGCCTGACAGAGAAAATGCCACGCCACGAAGATGTGAACGCAGCACCATGTAAATGGCAGGGTTGGTGCACACGTGCCAGTTATGCAAATGATTGCATTTGCAGGCCAATCGCACGAACGGCGCGCGGTATATACGCTGACAACCAGCCCGTGAGAACATCAGTCCAGAAGTCGTCACGGCCGCGAGAAGTTAATGGTTCTGCTGTAACCTTGTCTGGAGAACGAACAAGGGGTGCCAATACAGTTAAGACGCCGTCTTTTGCAATTTCGTCAGACGGATGAGTTCGCGAACGGTGTCATCGTAGGCCTTCGTACCGTCGGGTGCTCATTGCATCGTATAGCGGAATAAACACAGCTTTATGCTACAACCGTCGGTCGCATTTGGAGTCAGTGATCCCAGGAAGAATCTGTACAACGTCGTATGGGGACCGGAGCGTGGAGACGGACTTTCGAGAGCCCCGATCGTCACATCCTACGTCATGCCGTAGCAGAACCACAGGTCACAACAGGCGACATTTTGCGGAGTGTACGGGGAGGCTTGGACGATCAGATATGGACGCGTGCATTGTGGCGAAGATTGGCTGAGTCTAGTTGGCTGTCCAGCCGTCCGTTGCGAAGGCTACCCTTAACAGCGAGTCATTGTCGTCACCGCTTGGCTTGGTGTCGCTCCAGAGCTGCGTGGGGTGTCGAATGGAACAGCGTGGTGTTTAGCGACGAATAGCGGTTCTGTCTCATCACGGATGATCGTCGTGTGAGTGTCCAGAGGCGACGTTGCCAACGGGCGGGTTCCTCCGCTATTGTACAGCGCCACACGGCCAGCCAACGTGGAAACATGGTGTGGGGTACTAACAGCGATAAAGTCGCTCACCGCTGGTACGCACTACGGGCACATTTATAGCACGCCGCGATGTTAACCAGGTGCTGCGGCCCGTGGTACTACCGTACCTGCAGGGCATCCCAAACGCCGTTCCTCAACATGATAACGCCCGGACGCATACCGTTCGAATCAGCCTGAATACTTTACGCGATGTGCGGATGCTCTTTTGGCCAATACGATCCCCCGACATCTCGTCCATCGGACATCTGTGGGACACGACTGGACGTTGGTTGAGTACCTTCCCATCTCCACAAAATGAAGATGAACTGTGGACTCGGATCAACACCACATGGTCCACGATACCCAGGGTCTCTATTCGAACTCTCATTGTCTCAATGTTACGTCGGATTAAACGCTGTATCGCCCAAAATGGGGGCCAAACACTCTTATTGATCATCCTCTTTGTTCTGCCACTGGAGCCTAGTCTGTATAAGACAATTAAATCATTTGTTCAGGACCTACTTGGCTATCTGTGTGAGCAGTTTAGTTTGTTTTCGAACATTCTTTCATAGTGTTCCATTTTTCCTGTCAGGCAGTGTGTGTGTGTATATATATATACACACTATATTGACAAAAGTCAACGGACATGCTTCAAAAGCAAATGAACGGATCCGCTGCGTTATTAAGATGCGTGATATAGCTGCAAACGATATAAAAACAAGCCTACAGCTGGCCACGACCAGGCCACACTGTACGTTTGAGTGAAAATGTCACGGCGGGAGAAAACTCACTTTGAGAAAGGAAATATTTTTGGGTGTTTATATCAGTGGTTTGTCCATAAGAGAAACCTAGAGGCGTTTAAACATACCCAAGTCAACTGTTTTGGATGTACTGAATAGTGGAAGACACATGGCGTGCCTGAAGTAGCAAAACGTACCTAAAGACCAAACAAAAATCAGTGATAGAGAACGTTGAAGCCTCAGGAGAGTGGTTACAACTAATCGACGGAGTACTGCACAAGACCTCAGTGTACAGGTGAGTAAAAATTCTGGAACCTCGGTTTCTACACAAACCATCCGCAGAGGCCGTGGTTTTGCGACTGCTCAAAAGCCTTTCATCTCTACTCGGAATGCTACTCGTCGTTTAGCATGGTCTAAAGAACATTTATCGTGGACCGTAGATCAATGGAAACGGGTCCTATGGACTAATGAATCCCGATACACGATCCATCAGTCTGATGGGCGTGTGTGGTTATGGCGGCAGCAGGGGGAACACTATTTATCACAGTGCACTGTTCCTACGGTCAAGTTTGGAGCTGGCAGTTTACTCGTGTGGAGGTATTTTTCGTGGCATGTTCCCTGCCTATTGGTTACCGTGGACAAACCTGTTAACCAGCACGTCTACCTCGATGTTCTCGACAATTATGCCATACCAACTCTGTGGCAATACTATGAAATCGAGCCTTGTTGGTACCAGCAGGATAATGTACCGAGCGATAAAGCAAGGACTATTCCGGCGTTGTTTGATGATAATTCCGCATAGTGTGTGAACTGGCCAGCCCAGAGCCCTGATCTAAATCCCATAGATCACCTATGGGATGAATTACAGTGCTGCATAATAAGTTAGGAACCACGGCATAATGCTAAGCAACAGTTAGCGGCAGAACTATGTCCCGAATGAAAGCGCATACCTATTACTGTGTTCGAAAGCCTTGTCGAAAGCGTGTCTCGAAGCGTCAGTGCATATACATATGCATGTATATAATATATGCCGTTCCATCTTTTCAGTGGTTTTATTAAGTATTGACTCCGAAGATCTTACATAAAGTTTCTCATTAACTCTATATCATTTTAGTGTGTTTTTCGAACCTTAGAATCATCATAGATACCAAAATTATGGAATAGCCTGTTGGTAATACCTTCCTTCTTCATAGCTTGCTGACACCCACTGCAGCGCGTATAGACCTCCTCCAGTCTTTTCCAACTATCTCGATCCTTAACTTCAGTCCACCATTTAACACCTGTCGGTTTTCTGAAGGTCATCTCTCCATCTTTTTTCTGGCTCCCTCTTCGTCTGATTCCATCTCTCGATTTGCCGTTCTGTTATTAATCGTGTCAATCTTTCCGTCTTCGAAAATGTCCAGCCATCTTTAATTGTATTCTTTTATTGTTTTTACAATACCCGTTAATCCTGTTCTCTTATAATTTCATGTCTAACTACACTGCTGGCAATCCAAAATGCAACACCAAGAAAGAAGCATCCGATTGGCCTGAAATTCCCAGCATGCGTCGCCCGCGAGAGGACATGCAAACGATTAGCATTGCAGGGCATATGCAAATCATGCGCGCCCGGAACGCCATCGGTGGCGTAGGGTATAAGAATGGTGCACCGTAGTAGTGTAAGTGTGTTGTGCTGCTGGACCTGTGCGTGGGAAGATTCCTAATGCCTCGTCGCAGAATACGGCAGTCATTCCAGCACGTTTCGGAGTTCGACAGAGGACGAATAGTGGCTTATCGCGACAGCAGTTTATCGTACCGAGACATCGGCGCCCGTGTGGGACGACATCCAGCCACAGTGAGGCGAGTTTGGATTCGGTGAGTGCAGGAGGGACAGACGGACGGGCGGACGTTAGCGATGCTGCAGCCGCGGCACACCACCGAACGAGAGGACCGGCATGTTGTGCAGCGGGCATTGACGGTCCGCATCACCACATCACGAACGTAAACGCAGCAATTAGGGTGTGTTTTGGAGCCTGTAGTCCTCCCTTACCTGCAGGACTTGCCAGTGGCCATGTTTCAACAGGATAATGGGCGCCCGCACGTGGCACGCATCGTGCAACAATTCTTCAAGACTCACCAGGTGTCACTGCTCCCGTGACCAGCCTGTTCTCCCGGTATGTCGCCCATCGAACACGTCTGGTCGCTGATCGGCAACCGAGTGGCCCGGCAAGCACCACCCGCGGCTACGCCTGATGAACTGTGGCAATGTTTGGAAGCAGCCTGAACCGACATACCCCAAGCCCACATTCAAAGCCTCTTTCGTTCGATGCCGCGTCGTGTAGCGGCCGTTTTATGCCAGCCATGGGGGCCACACGAACTATTGAGGTCTGCGCGTTCCGCAAGTCGGACGGGCCTGTAAGCTCAATCGTTTCATCTTTGTATCTCTTGTTATGTGTCCAGTATATCTGGCTTTGCTATCGCGTGTCTTTCTTGGTGTTGCAGTTTGGGTGGCCAGCAGTGTATATCTCTTCTTGCTATTCCTAAAATTCTTCTCTTTAACTTTCTTACAGATACTCTTATTTTTTTTTACATTGTTGTTCTGTGATACCCCATGCTTCGCTACCATAAGTAAACACGGGGATAATACATGTATTGAACATTTTTCTTCTTAAAGACAATGGAAGATCCCCGGTTAAATTGTCTTTAACTATCCAAATGGATCTTTTCTCTGGGTAATTCTTCTGTTGATTTATCTTTCTTAATAATACCTCCATATTACGTAAATACATTCTTTTCTTGTCACTTCGTTTACTGTGCATTCCATGGACTGTGACGTGCATACCACAGAGGCAAAGCATGTATCAAGATGACAAATCTACACCAATATATTATGTTGGTGTAGTTTAGTCTGTTAGAACAGCTGGCTCCGGAGTGAGGAAGAGCGAATTCGATCTCATTCACCGACAAAAGTGTGTTTTCACAGGACACACAATTCAATTCACTTCTTTTGCGGCTGGTGTCCTAGCGATCGCATTTACAATTAATAATATGAATACAATGTGCTAGTTTAGCTATTCATTACCTAAATACATACAATGCTAATATGCATATCTACGTCCATTTCACACAACACTCACAGCATTCACAATAAAGTATATTCAAATTTTCTTGCTACCTAGAATTATCTAAACCTCTAATTCGTCCAGCCAACAATATGGGTTAAATAAAACCTGAGTATTTCGTGTATCTGAAGTTAATCGATATATTAATCGATCTCCAAATATGAGTTATACTATTTGCTCGATCAATGTCAATGCAATCTTAATTTTGTTCAGAAATTATTTTTGTCCCACCTGATTGGGTAAACACAGAGTGAAAGGATAGATAGTCCTGAAATTGAATAAAAAATCGTTCTTCTGACATTTCGTTAAAATGGAAGAATTCAATCAGAGCTCCGTGATAATTAGTTCGATAAAAACGAGTCCTTTGAAATGTCATATAATTTCCTAGAAAGACCTAATGTTTTCCCTTTTGCAAATGTCGTTAGGTGCACAGGGCAAAATAAGAATGTGCATTTTCTTACGATGAAAACGAAGAATAAATAAATAAATGTTCCTAAAGTAAACTTTGTCTCCTACCGAAGCAACCCATATTTCTTTCTTTCGTGTGCGTGTATGTGGAGACAAATCCTAAAAATCGTAAGAAAATGAGAAGCTCAAGAAAGAGGCTGACTATCAGAGATGGAATTGCCTCGAAACAAAAGAAGATTTAAATCATAGGGAGGAAAGGAAAATATAATCTCTGAATTTATTTCCCGTGAAGATAGAAAAAAGATTCAAAGATCTCGGGCTCATCTGCGGGGTGTAGAAAACTTATGGAGCTCTAACAGTTTTTTTTTCCTTTTGCTTCGCTTCCGTTGAAAAATCATATAGTTAAAACAAAACTTCAATAGGCCAGACTACAAAGTCATGTCATATAATACAACACATAATATGTGGTGTTGTTCGTTAACGTAGTGTGATTGTTGAACGTAGGCAGACGTTTGAACTCCTTGACCACCGGAATCGATGGCAATCTGTAGCACCCCACAATCCACAGTGAAAGACATTCGATAAGGTCTACAGGCATCTATGGACATCCAGATATCGCCAAGGACTGTGAATCACTGATTGGATGTGATAGGTTTGTGCACTTGCCAACTATTACAACAACAGCCGTTCACCGCTGCATATCGTCGCGCAAGGTTCCAGTGGTACCATACCACACATGAAAACCACGTGGCATGCAGCAACGAGACTAGCTTCTGTCTCATCCCAACAATTACCGATTCAGAGTTCAGTCACGACGTTATCACGAGGCTGTTTTTCTCTATTATACGGCATTTTAGCAACGGGTCGTGGTTTGGGTTTATACAGCTTCTTAGCAACGGGTCATGGTTTGAGTTTCTTTATCACGAGGCTGTTCTTGCTGCCATTATACGGTTTCTAAGCAACGGGTCGTGGTTTGGGGTTATTCGGCTTCTTAGCAACGGGTGTGTGTTTACGTTTATACGGCTTCTTAGCAACGGGTCCTGGTTTCTGGTTATACGGCTTTTTTTTTTTTTTTTTTTTTTGATTGGAGGTTTAACGACCACCGTGAGCAACTCAATGGGCTATAAGCAGTCGCCCGTCCCTAATTTAGGGTCACTGGTTCCAGGGAAGGGAGAGAGCCAGTGCCGTAAGACAAACACAACATCCATGCCTCACCGGGATTCGAACCCGGACCCCTTCGGACGAATGATCAGAGGCCAACGCCTTAGACCACTGCGCCACCGGGGCGGCTTATACGGCTTCTTAGCAACGGGTCGTGGATTGTGTAACGTACCAGGAGATGTGACGTACCTGCCAGAGGGACGCACACGACATAAAGGCAGATAGGAATTAGAATAAAAGTCCGCGTAGCTCAACTGGTAGAGCAACTTATTCCGGAATGAGGGGATCCGGGTTCGAATCCTGGCGTGGACAGAAATGACGGAGAAATTTACTTCGTTATAATGGCGCCCGAACTATCCGGATGACCCGACAGTTCAAAATCTCGCAATGGTGTGATGTTATTTCCACACCGCGAGATAGGAAAAATAAGAGAATCCCTTCTCCAGCACTTCGAAAAAAAAATGATAAGGGGGAGATGATGTAACGTACCAGGAGATGTGACGTACCTGCCAGAGGGACGCACACGACATAAAGGCAGATAGGAATTAGAATAAAAGTCCGCGTAGCTCAACTGGTAGAGCAACTTATTCCGGAATGAGGGGATCCGGGTTCGAATCCTGGCGTGGACAGAAATGACGGAGAAATTTACTTCGTGGTTTGTGTTTATACGGCTTCTTCGTAACGGGTCGTGGTTTGGGTTTATACGGCTTCTTAGCAACGGGTCGTGGTTTGGGGTTATACAGCTTCTTAACAACGGGTCGTGGTTTGGGGTTATACGGTTTCTTAGCAACGGGTCGTGTTTTGGGTTTATATGGCACCTTAGCAACGGGTCGTGGTTTGGGTTTATATGGCTCCTTAGCAACGGGTCATGGCTTGGGGTTATACTGCTTCTTAGCAACAGGTCGTGGTTTGGGGTTATACGGCTTCTTAGCAACGGGTCGTGGTTTGGGTTTATACGGCTTCTTAGCAACGGATCGTGGTTTGGGTTTATACGGCTTCTTAGCAACGGGTCGTGTTTTGGGTTTATGAGGCTTCTTAGCAACGTGTCGTGGTTTAAGTTAATACGGCTTCTTAGCAACGGGATCGTGGTTGGGGTTTATACGGCTTCTTAGCAACGGGTCGTTGTTTGGGTGTATACGGCTTCTTAGTAACGGGTCATGGTTTGAGGTTATATGGCTTCTTAGCAACATGTCGTCGTTTGGGTTTATACGGCTTCTTAGCAACGGGTCGTGGTTTGGGGTTATACGGCTTTTTAGCAACGGGTCGTGGTTTGGGTTTATGCGGCTTCTTAGCAACGGGTCGTAGTTTGGGTTAATACGGCTTCTTACCAACGGGACGTGGTTGAGGTTTATACGGCTTCTTACCAACGGGTCGCGGTTTGGGTTTATACGGCTTCTTAGTAACGGGTCGTGGTTTGAAGTTATACGGCTTCTTAGCAACGGCTCGTCTTTTGGGTTTATATGGCTTCTTATGAAAGCGTCGTGGTTTGTGTTTATACGGCTCCTTAGCAACGAGTCGTCGTATCAGTTTCAACGACCTTTCACCGCTCGTGCACACAGTTGGCACGCACGACAATAGATCAATGAGGTTCTGCAGTCCGTCTAGTTGCCAAATCTCAGTAGCATTCCTGATGCATAGTTTCAACAAGATAACGTCCTCCCGCAAACTACCAATATCAGTAGACAGTGCCTAACGGGTGTCTAGAATAGAAGCTTCCACAGTGAACGCGATCCCCAGAGTTTTCCCAGATATAGAACATAGGCTACTTCATCCTAGACGACTATGTGAATGAATTCGGGATAAAAATCAATGATATTTCAGAACTCTAAACCACGACTTTTCTACCTGGTGCCATGTCGTGTTGCTCAATGGATAGCCCAGCATGGCAGTCATACGACCCAATAACTCAGGACACAATACAGGTATTTGCAAAAGTTTAAAACCACCAGTTGGTATTAGGAGATTTCTGCCGATTGCATCAGATACTCTCTGTATTACTCAGCTTCCTATCGGTGTTGCATCATACTACAACGGCAGCTGTTGATAGAGTTGGAGGACACGTGCGAGTGTCAGTTTGCTTCTAGTTTTTATTCTGAGAGGTTTTGCACGTATTTTCTACATGGCGGAAAACTAGGCAAAAAACCGTCATTAAGTGTTACTAGAGAGATCACCAATCATGACGGATACTCCGAACGTGACATAAGCAGAAAGGTGAATGTGAGCAATACTGCTATTCATAATACGATCATGAAACATCGAGATACAGGTGAATTTAGGAGCAGAAAGAGAATTGGACTTCCAAGGAAAACATCACCACGTGAAGACAATGGCATAAGGCGAATAGTTATGCGTTCTCCGAGAAGTTCGTACAAGAAAATCAAGGCCTTTGTACATTAAAAAGGGTCTGATATTAGTATCAGCCATGTTTCCCGACGTCTTAGCAAAGATTTTGGATTAAAGTCTTATAAACCTGCACATAAACCTAGACTAGCATCTGCCGTGAAAAAAGAGACTCCAGTTTGCGAAGCGTCGTCAATCGTGGGCTGCTGAAAATTGAGCCAAGTTCTTTTTCCCGATGAATCAACAATGCGGCAGTTTGAATCACGTGAAGCACGTGTTCGACGACTAAAACTCAAACGGTTTGATAAAAAATACGCCGTTAGCACCGTGAGACATCCGCCTAGTCAGATGATATGGGTGCTATGTCATCATCCGGTACTGCTTCATTGTCCTTTTTGCCGAGAGGCACAACCATGACTGGGCTTTTTATATGTGGAAATGTTACGTGAGAAGCTGTTAACTCATATGCAAGTGCACAGATGCACAATCTTTATGCATGGTGGTGTTCCACGCCACAGATCAGAGACAGTAAAAGTCTGAAGAGGGAAAACATATTTGTGCTTGTTTTGCCCGGGTTTAGTCAAGACCTTAACCCCATAGAAAATTTGTCGACCATTTTAAAAGACAAGGTAGCATAAAACCAGCCATCAAATTTCCAAGCTTCGATTGACGTGATAAAATACATGTAGTGCAAAGACATTTTCAAGTGTCTACTGCAAATTCTTCATTGAGAGTATTCTACATCGTATTCTGTCAGTTATACCGAAGAGATGTGGTCACACAAAGTACAAATTTCGGTATTTTTAAGTTCTAGAGAATGTAAATATTCATCTGTGGTGTCATTTTTTTCAAATATCTCTGATTAGTAATTAGTTGCTCCTTTGAAAATTTTAATTTTCAATAAAATAACTGGTGGTCATAAACTTTTGTAAATGACTGCATGTTGTCTCCTCTCCCATCGCATCCATTAATCTCGGAGAAATTAAATAACTTCTGTGTCTACTTGTGTAGTAATTTTTCGTCTCATTTCATACTTTTCTTCAAGGCGTAGCATTTTCTATGTAGAACAGCGTATTGCCACATAGCCAGTGCTCGAAATGGGATGTTATTCGTCAGTATGGCACTTCTTTGTTCCTAGTATTTCATGCCGGCACCTTCTTTACCAGAAATGTACATATCAGCATTAATTTTAGCAATAGGAACAATAGAAATGATTTTTGTTTGCCTCTGGCTTACGAGCGCGTATCTTCAAATATAAAAACCTAATGTGTCTTGTACCTTTGAAAAATAGCTGTGTGGAAACTTTAAAGGTTAGGGGAGTGGTGTACTATGAGCATATATACACTCACCGAAAATGAAATTTGTGCACCTAGAAGAAAACATGCTGCAGCCGCGAAATTTTGCAGAGTGCGTGCTGGTATGCAAATGATCCATGTTTGGTGCCAGTGTGCATGACCGCACACCCTGTAGTGGCGTTGCACTCACGAACCGGCAGGCTCATAAACCGGCGTGTAGTCGATGCCCCGTTAAAGCAAAAAGCAACGGCAGACGCAAGCAAGACTACAGAGTGACAAGAATGCTGAGTAGACGCCAGAGATGCCGATTTACGCAACTTACGGACTTTGAGTGAGGCCGGATCATGGGGATGAAAACCGCAGGATGGTCGCCGCGCCGTGTAGCCCGCAACGTGAATCGTTCTTACCATACCTTTGGACTGTGTTGGAAGCAGTGGACACGTCACTGCACTTCCAAACGGCCATGGGCGCCTGCAGGGTATTTTTCAAGTGGGGTCAAGTGTAATTATTTAAGGTTTGGCTAATATGTAGGAAACAGTAATTTGTGAAAATGAAAGATTAATACTATTAATACTATAACTACTACTTACAACACTAGAACACTACTATTATTATTATTATTATTATTAATTGATTCTGCTCTTGTGTATGTTAGTAACAGTCATGTATTATCATGTACACTGGTAACTGTTTTCAAAATAATGAACAGTTTCGAGCAGGGCCACCCCAAGCTTTTTTAAGTTCAGCACACACCACCCTGAGCGGAACTTGTTTGGGTGTACTACCTTACGGTTTGCTAGGTTTTCCGCTTTCACGTTTTCGTTTTCCAATTCCAAATTCGCAATATAATTGGGATATTATATTAAACACCCCACACTTCATTTTTCCTTGTGGTCCAGTTCTGTGAGTGTAAACAGAAGTGATAAATAAAATAAAATAAAGAGAAAAATAATTCTACAGGGGCGGTCAAGTGACCCATGTGACCTCCAGTCGGCGCCCTTGCACACGGCGGAGCGGTTGCGGACGGATTAGGAGGACCACCGGTAGAAAGGATCGACGGATTGTGAGCCGGGCAAGACCGGATCTCATGGGTGCCCGGCCTGCTATACAGGTAGATGTAGCAGCTTCCGTGTGCGCACGAACCCTTTCCCGACGCCTCGCGGAAGTGAATCTGCGATCCCAGAGCGCCTTACCTGTGCTACCATTGACACCGGAACATCGCCGGCTCCATGTGCAGTGGTGCCCAGCCAGAGCGACGTGGAGCGCCACAGACTAGCGACGTGTGGTGTTTAGTAAGAAATTCCGCTTCGATTTGGAGACAGTTGATCACCGTGTCCAGGTGTGAAGGTCCCAGGGTCAACCGCACAATCCCAACCTCGCTATCGAGCGCCACACCTCCTCCACTGCAGGCATTATGGTCTCGGGAGACATTGCCTACGACAGCCAATCAGCTCTACTTGTGGTACGTGGATCATTGACGCACCAGCGGTATTTGGTTGAGATCTTACGGCCCAATGTGCTCCTATTCCTGGCCGGGATTCCAGGTGCGCTATACCAGCAGGATATTGCCCGCCCACACACGGCTCAGGTTGATCATGACTGCCTACATCATGTCCTGACACTTCCATGGCATGCCCGCTCCCCGGACATGTCCCCTATCGAACATGTGTAGGACCAGTTGAAACGCTTGCTGCCGCCGCGCCGCACCATCCGGAATGTGGAGCACACCATCCAGCACGTGTGGACCAGTCTGCCTAAGGACAACATCAGGCGTCTGTTCGCTTCCATGCTGTACCGAATTGCAGCATGTATTACAACACAAGGCGGTGAAACGCGCTATTGAAGATGACCGGACTGCGTCCCACAGATCCTTTGTGACGTGCCTGCCTTGCAGGACGCACACGACATAAAGGCAAATAGCAGCGAGAACGAAAGTCTGCGTAGCTCAGTTGGTAGAGCGACTTGTTCGGGAATAAGTGGACTCGGGTTCGATTCCTGGCGTGTACCAAAAATGACGGAGAAGTTTACTTCTTTATAAGGGCGCCCAAACTTTCCGGATGACCCGGCCGTTAAAGATCTCGCAATGGTGTGATGTTCTTTCCACACCGCGAGATAGGAGAAATAAGAGAATCCCTTCTTCAGCGCTTCGAAAAATAAATGTGTGTGACGTTGCATTCCACACACCAGATTGACTGGCAGTTCTCAGGTGCACGTTCTACAGCGGATGGCTGCCTGCAACGATTCATGGCATCGGCTGACCCGTGGGCCATGCCTCCGGCCCTCTTCGGGGTGGGGAGATGTGACGTGCCTGCCTCGCAGGTAGCTCACGACATAAAGGCAGATAGTAGCGAGAACGAACGTCTGCGTAGCTCAGTTGGTAAAGCGACTTGTTCCGAAATAAGTGGAATCGGGTTCAATTCCCGGCGTGGACCAAAAATGGCGGAGAAATTTACTTCGTTATATCCTCTTTAATTGTCCTTCAGCTCTGTTTTTGCCATCATGTGTATCATTCATCTGTATCATTACGTCTAAAAAGTATCAGTTCAATCAGATGTTTCATTCGTGGTGCTCAAATTTCATTGTCCATGAGTGTATATAGGTTCAATCTTTCAAAGAATGGTGTCAGAGCAAAGGCACTGGTCACGTTTTGTGGCTCCGCCTCCTACTTATGAATCTGAGGCGTCCACGCTAAACGGCTTCTCACAGACACAAGAAAGTGTTTGTGTTTCTTTAAAACACCCTCCCAACTCTATTCGAGCGAGCAAACGAAGCCTTCCCTACTTTAATAAGACATCTGTGATTCGGAAAGGCGGATCGAAAACAGTTGAACGGACAGAATAATACTCACACTAAAATATAATGATATCGAGAAGAGTTACTATTGAAAACACACAAACATTTATTATATAATCAGTCAGGTTCCTGACGGCGGTGGGTTACTCTTTCTCCAACATCACTGATCAGATCTGAATAGTGGCGTGAAACACGAAAGCTAGGATAACCACTTCTAAAGAAAATCTCTCTCGACGTTGACGTTCTAGAAATATTCTACCTGCTATTATGTAGATCTATATCTCTGATAATGTTATGAATAGTAGTCTAACTCTCCTCCTCATCCAATACGTTTCAATCTTAGCCTGTGCTAAGATCGAATTCACTGTAGAGAAATATCTACTACACGAGCGTTAGTCCTGACCGGGACCTGTACCACTGCAGCTGAGCACTCCATCTCTTCTAGGATAGATGCTCGCTAAACTGAACCAGAGCGTCGGACCTCCGTAACTTGGAGCGTCCCTCTGCTCACAAAATAAAAATACATACGCTTTGCGTCCCATTTCATCGGAGAACTACTCTTTCCCTTGGACGAAAGCAGACTAACTAAGAGATCCTCTTCAAGAGACCTGCTCGCCTCCCCTCCTCCGCGTTACGCATGCGCAAAGACTTCGGCGCTGACCTGTTGATGTGGCTCATCCTCTCCGGCCACGTGGTTCACCTTTGATGCCCTTCGCCGACCACGCCCTGGGCGTTGGCTCGGCAGCCTCGCTGATGGATTTTAATCCTACCTGCCGTGTCTCCGTGGTTCTGTCAGATTTGTCCGTTAGTAAGTGCCCACTTTCAGAAAGTAATCCTACCGCCGAAGTACATTCTTACACTAACACAATATACATTGTTATATTTGCACAAAGGTAGATGGCTGTTTTCCAGACTTTTAGGCGTCTGGGCGACGCTGACAATATACAGCAAAAACCGCGGTATCATTGAAGATGTTATCAGTTCGTCGAAACGGCCTCTCCCTTCTAAGGCGTGAGAAACTAAAGTCCTTTGTTTGAAGCTCTCGACATCTCAAGAATAAGAAATATTCGCGAACCTTCTGTCGCCTTTTTGGGCTTGTAATGACTCTTTCTTCATGAAAAAGTAACAGAATGTTCAGCATTATTATAAATTAACATAATTAATATGTCCGTTCTTACAGATGGAAATCAAACTACCTATTGCGCATGATAACATCTTGCTCAATCCCCTTATAATCCCACTAAAGGTGTCTGTAATTTTATTATATCATTAATTTAATATATTCAATTTGAAGAGCTACTTAATAGAATGAAGAATTGGTAGTAATAGATTAAACACACATTTTAGCTTTGCAGCAATGAGTATAAAGTTCTTCCACTTCGGACATCTTTTGTTGTTGTATCTTTTTTTTTTCTTTTGAGATTGATTTGATTGCTATTATATAATTTAAAACTAAATACTCACTCTGATTGCGGAGATTCTAATTGCCAGACTTTCCACTTTATGAAAGTCCCTATTGGAAGGGGTTGTCTTTTGGGCTTGGGAACCTAAGGTTGTGAGTTCAAGTCCTTATGAATCACTAATGATTAGCCGAGGTTCGGAAGTCTCGTTAATCCGTTGGTCCCGGGGTGTTGACTCCTCATTATAAACAAGTTTTACCCCAGTCGTCGATGTAGCATACGTAGTGCCCACTGGATCCACACAGAAATCAACTGATATCGACCGCCGTTTTTTCCTGACTTATAGTTCAAATGTATTCCAGGGAATTGTCAATTACATTTTCGCAGAAAGCAGGTTTTCTATTCTTTTTTCTGTTTTGGAGATTTGCTGGCAAAGATATTTTTCCGAATGACTTTTAGCTAAATGCATATCAGCATACCGGAACTTCAAAATTTGTATTTCGAGCACTGCACATAGCAATGCGTATAGTGGAATCAGTTCTGCCATAAGTAACTGTTTTTATTTGCTTCATCAATTGGTTCACCATAATTTTTGTATAAATCGAGATGGTTACATTGAACCACGAAAGGATAAAGAGGAATTCCTAACCCCTCACCTCCCTCTTCATGTTCTTTGAATTTGCACAGCGTCCGAGAGATTAGCAGAAGCCACTCTCAATCGTCATTGTTGTCGCTAAACAAAGAACTGAGCCAGGAGTTGGTTTGTCCTGGGGCTATATCATTCGGCCTTCTGACATCGCTCAGTAGAACTCTTGCTTTGTTGACACGTGCTTCATTTGTCTGTGATATTTTGCATTGTTCCAAAAGCGGAGTTCATGTTGCAAAATTTGCCCTAAAAATTATTTGATTTTACTCAATCCAAGTAAATAGATTGAGAGCATATGTTTTACAACAAAGAACAAGAAAATAGTAAAGTAAACAATATTTTTTAGCTGTCACCACTCCCTCCTATCTGCCTGAGGCATTCAGTAGAAGAATGTTGTGATTGTCATTAGAGAAACGTCTGATTGTTAGTTTACTGTATGTCAGACCTAGAGATCGAAAGTTTGGAGTAGTGACCAAACACTAATCCTTCTTTTTTTATTGCAAAAGGGAGAGAGAATGAAATATGGAAACGAGCAGTAGATATTTTCGAAGATTATGGTATTCTGAATAACAAAATATTTTAGGATCGTGGTAGTTAAAGAGTTAATATTCACAAATTCTCTCAAAATTAGTGAGGGAACTGTAAAGTGTAGAAAAAGTGATGTCCTTCCGGACACTATTGAGGATTGGAGTGTCGAAGATCTTTTGAAATGTTTTTCTCTGCAGTTTTATACGAATGCATATGGGGTCCTGAGAAAAGTTCTTCACACTGCCCATTTTTGAGAAAAGTGAGAAAACTTACCTTATTGCCGTTCAGTGTCCGCCCCTCCGCTGCTACTGGCAGCTTGCCAGCGGTGAGGTAGGCCCTGGACGCCCCGTAGTACGCCATCAATGTTCAGCTGTCGTATTACTCGGGTCACGTCCAATAACAGTTCGTTCAGCGAATCGTAGCGGATGCCACGGAGCCGATTTTTTAACTTCGGGAAATGATCAAAATCGGTGGACTAAGATTAGTGTTGTACGGTGGGTGGGATACCGTTTCTCAGCCATATTCCGTCCCATATTCAAGTTCCCGTACCGACGCTGCACAATGACACGATGCGTTGTCATGCAGCAAGATTGCTCCGCTTCCAAAAGGTTGGGGCGATTTTAATGAAATTTTCGTCTCAAATTTGTACTCAGAAATTCACGATAGTATTGTGCTTTGACATTTTGCCCTACCGGCACTCGATTGGAGACCACAACACCCTGGGCATCGCACGCAAATATCATCATTTGCTTCAGTTTGGATTGTTCCCGACGGCACTTTGAAGGGCGTGGTGTGACGTATACTCTAAATTAACTTTCCTTTTTCGTTTCTTTCCCAATGTAAATCTCGAGTTTGTTCTCAATTATACTTCACACGTAACGTGATATCTTTTCTCTCAAACGAATACTGTTGGCAACATAATTGAGGTTGAATGAACGTGACGTATGCCTGTTGTTGTGATAAGAACCAGAGAGATAAACAACGATACAACTGTTGCTTGTGGAGCGTTGCTTGTAGAGCTACTTGTTCCGGAATAAGTGGACTCGGGTTTGAATCCCGGCGTGGACCAAAAATGACGGCGAAATTTACTTCGTTATAATGGCGCCCGAACTTCACGGATGACCCGGCCGTTCAAGATCTCGCAATGGGGTGATGTTCTTTCCACACCGCGAGATAGGAAAAATAAGAGAATCCCTTCTTCAGCGCTTCAAAAATAAAAGTGTGTGATGTTGCATTCCACACAGTAGATTGACTGGGAGTTCTCAAGTGCACGTTCTACAGAGGATGGGTGCCTGCAACGATTCATGGTCATGGCTGACCCGTGGGCCATGCCCCGGCCCTCTTTCGGGGAGAGATATGACGTGCCTGCCCCGCAGGACGCACACGACATAAAGGCAGATAGCAGCAAAAACTAACGTCTGCGTAGCTCAGTTGGTAGAGCTACTTGTTCCGGAATAAGTGCACTCGGGTTCGATTCCCGACGTGGACCAAAAATGACGGAGAAATTCACTTCGTTGTAGTGGGGAACTTGGATACCTCCATTCCACTGATTGTGACATCAGTTCCAGCTCAAAATCACGGGTCTAAGTCTCATCAATTGCGACAATTCTGCTCAGGAAGGTGTCGCCCTCCCTTTCGAACCTGTGGAGGTGATCCTGTGCGGTACTCACTCTGGCTGCCTTCTGCTCGGGGCTGAGGTGATGGGGCACCCAACACGCTGCGATTTTCCCCCAGTGAGTCAGTCAAAATCCGACTCCCTGACGAGCAATCTCATCGCCTGTCAAACGGCGATTCTCTTCGAGATGCGTTGCAACAATGGTGACAAATGTTTTGTCTGTCGTCGTTTGAGATGGGCCTGAGCCGTGATAATATGCGATGCTGCTTCGGTCTTCCCGAAAGCGCGATGCCCAGCGAGAAATTGTGCTTTGATCAAGAGTTCTTTCCCCACAAACTTTTTGCAAGGCAGTGTGGAACTGTGTCGGAGTTTTTCCCAGCAGAGTTTCTATTTTCAAGCACGAGCGCAGGTCTAACGCCATGACTCGACCTGAAGAGCTGCACGCTTCCATTTTCAAAACCCTCCCACCGCCACACAGTAAATAATAGGACGTCGTTCTAACACCACTGCGTTGCTGAAAGTCTGACCTTGACATGAGGCAATCATTTTCTCGATTGCATCATCCCCTTCCTTTTAGATTAACGTGTGCAAATCCTTTATGACTCTCGTAAATGTCTGAGCATTTGACCAGTTCACGTATATTTCAGTATAGTTGCAGCATAATATGAACACTCAGCAATTACTGGAATCTAGTTCTGGGGGATTCACTGAAAGGAAAGGAATTGCGAGCCTTTGCTAAAGTTTAAGCAAACAAATTTCCATTTTGTAAGCTCATAGAAGTAATATGCTTTGCATTTCTTAACTTTCGTTCGAGAAGAAAGATATATATGAGTTTAGGGATAACATTTCTGCTTTACCTACTTCTTGTTTTAAATTGATCTACCGACAGTTTTCCTAAATGACGTAACCGTATCATTCATGCACCATTTAGCAATCAGTGCATTGTCATGATTTCGAATAAAAGATATTCCGTGGCCATTACGGTGCGGAGAGCCTGTCCCGTAGGACGCACATGAGACAAAGGCAAACAACAGTGAGAGCACATGCCAGTGTAGTACAGTGGATAGCAGTCGGAGCTCCGGAGCCGAGAGTTGGGGATTCAAATGCCGCCCCTGGCATAAAAATGATGGAGAAATTCACTTCGTGATGTTGGCGGCCGAGCTTCAAGGATGGTCTGGCTGTTAGGTTTCTCGCAATGGTGTCATGTCTTTTCCACACTGCGAAACAGGAAAAATGAGAATCCCTTCTTCAGTTCTTCGAAAAAATAAATCAGTGTGATGTTACGTTCCGCACACCAAATTATCTGGGATTTTTCAAATGCACGTTCTTCATCCAATGACTGCCTATAGCGACACATAATCCCTGCTGACCCATGGGCCGTGCCCTCGGCCCTCTTGCGGAGGGGGAGGGGGAGGGGTTGTTGCGTGCCTGCCCCGCAGGAGGCACATGAGATAAAGACAGATAGCAGTAAGAGCACATGCCAGTGTAGTATAGTGGATAGCACTCGGAGCTCCGGAGCGGAGGGTTGAGAATTCGAATCCCGCCCCTGACATATAAATGATGGAGAAATTTACTTCGTCATAACGGATATGGTGAATGACTATTTTCATACTAATATGAAGAATCAATAAATACATTCCTCGCCACACGAGTACATTTCTTAGAGGAAAAGAAAGGAGTAATTAGGTCTACAAGCAGCCACTCCTCTAGGAAAATTCCCCCACAGGAATAACTGGTTCTTACGTTATTTGGCATGTAGCGCCCCCACGGCCCGAGCCGCACTTGTGACGAATCATCTTGTCTTCTCGTCATTGTGTGATTTCAAATCCCGAGGGACAGCTGTTATTCATTCCTTTGATGAGGAGTGCCAATCCGTGGCCCTAGCCGACGTCTTCAATCTGCTGTTCTCTTTTTCGCACGTCTTTTGTAAAAAAAGATCGTGCTTATGTTTTCGGTTTGTCCGTACGTACGCCTGTACCCACGATAACTCTGCAACTATTAGTCCGATTTGAAAAATTATTTTTGCATTGGGAAGCTTGAAATATGCAATTGATGATCCTTCATTTCGTTTTTTTTTTTTTACGATGTACAATTTCGCAGCTAGAGGGCGTAAATGCAGATGATGTCAAATTCAAAAATACGTTTTAATCTTAATGTAATTTACTTTTACGCCCCCTAGCGGCAAATATATACATAATTTGAAAAAGTAACTATATCTAAAATACTCTTCGACATCAATGGAATCGAAGGATATAAGATTTTTTTCAAGCGGATATTTAGAAGCAAATATGACTCATCTTCTAAAACTCCGATTTGAGAAATGTTTTCTTTAGCGGATATACCTCCTGATGGAAAAATCTTTTGCATATAATTTCAAATTTTTGGTAAAGAATACTTTGACCACCATGGGGCGTAAGTGCTAATTTTTGCTTCTGATATATTTATCATAAACTCTGAGTTTCTAAAATATCGATTGAAAAAATTCTTTCGTGGACTGATGCCACTCACATCGATAAACCCTTTCGAAATATTTTCTTCATAAAATATTCCACATTTTTTTCCGCCAGGGAGCGTACATGTATATAATATTTTTGTCAATATTTCTACTTCTAGAAGTCCAGTTCAAAAATTTCTTCTTTGCTGGATAGTGTTTTCAGTGTGCCATGTTTTTCATATAATTTCTAAATTTTCAAAGTAATTCATAGACTTTTCCGCTAGGTGGCGTAGAGGTAAATTGCGTTTCCCACTATATCTCTGCTTCTAAATCTCCGATTTCAAAAATTCTTTCTGCACCGGATACAGCTCCTGATGGGAAATCGTTTTCACACAATTTCAAATTTTTTAAAAATAATGGTTTGGCCACCAGGTGGCGTGGGTCTTAATTTCCGCTGCTGATGTATTTGCAGCAAAATATAAGCTTCTAAAATCTCGATTGAAAAAAAAGTCGTTTGTTGACCGATGCTACTCATGTTGACAAACCTTTTAGGAATATTTTCTTCTTGAAATAATGCATGGTTTCTACGCCAGGGGCGTAGATGTATATTTTATTTTTGTCAATATCTCTACTTCTAAGAGTCCGATTGGAAAAATTCCTTCTTTGTTTGATAGTGTTTCCGATGCGAAATGTTTTTCATATAAATTCAAAAGGTTGTAAGTAAATTATAGACTTTCCGCTAGGGACACAAAGGTAAATGGCGTTCTCTGCGTTATTTCTGCTTCTAAAACTCCGATTTGAAAAATTCTTCCTGTATCGCATACAAGACCTGACGGAAAATATTTTTCACATAAATTCTAATATATGGTAAACAATGGTTTCGCCACCAGGGGACATAAGTGTTAATTTCGGCTTCTCGTGTATTTGTAGCAAAATATGGGCTCCTGAAAACTCGACTAATTTTTTTTTTTTTTTTTTTTGGACCGATACCGCTAATATGGAAAAACCTATTGAGAATACTTTGTTCCTAAAATAATGCATGGTTTTCCCACCACGGGACGTAAAGTCACATCTTATTTTTGTCGATAGCTCTGTTTCTAAGATTCCGATTTGAAAAATTATTTCTGTGTTGGAGAGGCTTTCCGGTGCGAAATGTTTCTCATATAAATTCATGTTTTTCTTAATGCACAAGTGTGCAACCAGAGGGCGTGAGATCACGATTTCGTTTGCAGCAGTATCTGAGGGATTAAAAACCCGATTGAAAATCTTTTTCTTCCGTCAGATACTATTGTTTTCCATACCGGTTCCATTGATTTTGAATAGGTTTGATACATTTAATTTCCGTCAGAACGGATTCAAAAGACGTGCTTATTACACTCGAAAATTCGGTGTCATCTCTCTTGTTTAGTTTTTTGTTATAAACGTGGCATACGCGTCTCAGTTAACTCAGAAACCGTGAGACGCCCTTTAACTGACTGTTGTGATGCATCTTCCGTGTTCCCCTTTTCACGTTGTACCCTTGCTTCCCATTTTGGTCCATTGTCTTTCGTCGGCCATCTACATCGTTCCCTGTGTTTCTCTTTTGTGGC
Source organism: Macrothele yani (assembly GCA_039090855.1). Taxonomy (NCBI): domain Eukaryota; kingdom Metazoa; phylum Arthropoda; class Arachnida; order Araneae; family Macrothelidae; genus Macrothele; species Macrothele yani. The sequence continues at coordinate 102,048,122 of CM077011.1, forward strand.
ATACATTTTAGTTATGCTTCAATGTTCTCGTTACTGTTTTAAACCGTGAAACTCGGCCTTTTTTGGCCACGCGTCCATAAACGCAAATCGACAAATCGACCGACCTACAGTAAAAAAATTTCAAATGAACAAATTTACACGCCAAACGTAAAACACCTATTCTCAATCTAAAACAAGTTAGTAAAATCATGTAATGCATTGATTATGATACGCTTTCCAACATACCAGAAATCATTACACAAGCTATTACTCAAGTTATGAGGATAATGGCTGTGGAATAAATCTAGCTTCTGTGCCCTGACCTTCGATCCCATTTCAATGATGTTCAACAGAACTGGTTCAGTATACCTCCGGAACAACATGATAAAGTTTTCGTCTCAATCGAAGCATTTTTACGTAAGTTATGACGCATAAGGGCGATGGAATGGATCCCACTCCTATGTCCTGACCTTTGACCCCATTTCGTTCACTTTCAAATAGGGTTAATTCCCAGGTGTTCCCCTACCACATACTAAAAGTTCCATCGAAATCGAACCATTTTTACGTGAGTTATGACTCATAAGGGCAATGGAATGGATTCCTCTCCTGTGAACTGACCTTTGACCCCATTTCGCCCATTTTCAATAGGGTTTGTCCCGAGGTGGTCTCCTGCTACATACTAAAATTTCATCCGAAATCGAACTATTATAACGCGAGTTATCGTGCGGACGGACAGATGAACGGGTAGACAGACAGACGGACAAAGCTGGAGCATATACGCTTCTTTAACATACGGTTGGAAAGCGTAAAAAATATAACTTACAACATTTATTTTTGCAATAACATGACAACACGTAAACATAAAATAAGCAAAATCATGCGTTTATGATTTCAATCATAGGGCATTATTATGTTCCTGCGGACCTGAAATATGAAAACTTAATAAATCTTAAATGATGTCAATGCAGTGGATGTCAAAAAAAAAAAAACTTGTAAAAAAGCGGAAATGAATGTTTCTTCTACACTGAATATTCACTCAATTACTGCTATCACTGTGCAGAGAGAGTTAGGCCGTTTAGAAAATACAAGGTCACAGTATTACAGAGAGGAGTTTCCTCCGTTTCTGACGTCACTGTCATATTGCAAGGCCTGGTAAGTAAGTATCGAGTTTGCCGACAGCCAGCTCAGTAGCCATAAATATATTTCGTGGAGAGTTTCTGAATTTTAAAAATTTAATTTTCACCGTATACGTTGTACATATGTTGCGTTTTCCCTCTCACACTTTTTTTTTTTGGAGAAGTCATTCTTCTATTTGATTATTCCTATTTTTCAAATACTGTACTGACTTTGCTATACTACTTACACAAGTACGTAGATGAGCCATTACATTATGACCACCCCTCGCCTGGAGAAATGAGAGCGACTGGAGACCGAACGGTTACGCAGGTGAAGTTCATAGAGCAATACATATACAACCCGAGGACCGGCTTTCGCTTAGTAAATTATTCCAAGTCAGAATGGGAAAGCTGTCAATTTATCGGAGTTTGGATAAAGGACAAAATGTGATGCCACTGGGCCTCTGAACACCGATCCTGAAAATTGCGGGGCTTGTATTTTGTTCATGTGCTGCGGTAATGAGAACGTATCAAAGGTGGTGCACAGATGGCCAAACGACGAACCTTCGTCCAGCTGTGTGTCTTCCCAAGCTCATTGATGCCAGAGGGGAGCGGAGACTGTCATGCATTGTTCACAGCAACCGCAGGGCCACAGTGCGACAAATTACCCGCATCTACAACAGTTGTGATCAGGGCAATGTGTCACAGCACGCAATTCATCGCAGCCTTCTGCGCATGGGCCAGCGTAGCCGAAGATCCAGGCGGGTTCCCATGCTCACTGCACGTCATCGCCAACAAGGAATGAAATGGGCCGAAGATCATCAAGATTGAATCTTGGATGATCGGAAGAATTTGGTCTGGTTTGACGAATCAAGACTCCTGGTGCATTACGTACACTGCCGAGTACGGATACGCCGATTACCAACGGAGGCTATGACACCTGGATGCACTGTTGGGCGGAAACAGGCCAGAGGCGGCGGAGGTGTTATGCTGCGGGCGATGTTGTCTTGGGACACTTTAGGCCCTACTATTTTCCCAATAGCAGAATCCTTGACAGCTGTCAGGTATCTGAACATCGTAGCTGACCAAGTTCACTCATTTATTACAAGTGGGTTCCCTGCTGGTGATGGCCATTACCAACAGGGTAATGCGCCATGTCACACTGCCATAAACGTCAAGGAATGGTTCGAGGAACATGTTGGTAAGTTTCTGTCAATGCCCTGCTTGCCTCCAAATTCACCTGATATGAACCTAATCGAACATTTGTGGTTCGAGTTGGAAAGAAGGTTTGCGCTAAATCACCACCACCCCGAAATGTACGGTAACTGGAGGACCTGCTGTTGACATTATTGTACCAGATACCCCTAGATATCTATCTCAACCTCATAGAATCAATGCCTCGCCGAGTGGCCGCTGATTTGTGTGCTAAATTTTGTCCTACAGGTGGGTGGTCATAATGTAATGGTTCATCGATGTATATGGATCTATCTACTCCTATTTATTTACGTACGGCGTATGGACCAATATTATTTTTTAAATAAATTGATATGTGTATAGACTAAGTAAAGAATTATAGGAAAATATGTTTTAAATTATTTCTGTTTTCTTTACTTACTCGTAACACAGCTGCTTGTCATGAAACGCAGTAGCACAAGACTCAAAGTAGTACATATCTGTCCGCCTATATCACAGAGGCCAGTCGTCTTTCTTTTTCTTCAGCAAATCTATTAACATATTCGAGACTGATGTATATATTGCAATAGATGATCATAAAAGCCAAGCCAATTAAAATTCCTTGGCCTGTAGAGTTTCGTATATTTTCTAACGCCTGAGGAAGAAGCTTCATTCCGGAACACTAGTTGAAACACGAAGAGTATGTACTGAGCACCTATAACGGAAATAAACATTGGGGAAAAGATATTTCTTACATCGAGACAATTCTTCAATGTATATACTAGGAAGTTCATTTGACGGTGTGGCGTTCCATTTTCCTTTCCGCAGGTTTTTCTCTAACATGCCAGAAACATTTTCCAAGAAAATCAGCATGCGAGTACGCCCATTGTTCTGGTGATTGGATGTGTTTGTATAAAATAAAGAGCTCTGTCAATTTTCTAGGAAAACTTGAACAAATAATAATTTGATTTTTGAGACATTTTAAACATTTCAGGGAGGGTTGAAACCCCAAAACCTCTCCCTGGCTGATGACAGCGCAAATCAGAAGCCTTGGTTTCCTGTGTAACGTCAGTAAAAGAGGAAATCCGTCTCTCTAATGTCATTGCCTTGTATTTTCTAAAAGGCCTTGGTTACATCCAATACCGGCGTAAAGATAAGAAGGCAAATTGGGTATGCATAAGAATCTGATACTTCAAAGTATATAAAGTATTAGCTGATACTTCTACACTGACGGAAAGTGAAAAAAGAACACCAAGAAGGAGACGTCTGATACCAACGAAATTTATACAGCATAATAACGGAATACAGAAGATAACGTGATCAAAACATTATGGCAAAACACAGCTGTATTTGCTGGTAAACTGAAAAATAACATTTCCATGTAACATGGTTAGTACGAGGTTGAACCGCCATGAACTGCGTCACACTGTGCAATTCTGTCATGGAGTCTGTCGTACAGATGTGTAACGTACCAGGAGATGTGACGTACCTGCCAGAAGGACGCACACGACATAAAGACAGATAGGAATCAGAATAAAATGTCCGCGTAGCTCAACTGGTAGAGCAACTTATTCCGGAATGAGTGGACCCGGGTTCGAACCCCGGCGCGGATAAAAATGACGGAGAAATTCACTTCGTTATAGATGTTGGATGTAAGTTTGGGGTATTGTGTTCCAAGCATCCTAAATTGGACGCGTAAATTGGGGATGGTCGTAGCTGGCCGTGGAGACCGGATAAGTCGATGTCCCATTAAATCCCACACGTTCTCAATGGGGGACAAATCCGGTAAACGTGCAGGCCATGGAACTTGTCTAGCACCCTAAAGTGCATGTTGGGTTGCACCTGCCGTGTGTGGGCGTGCCTTATCTTGCTGGAAAACACCACGATGGTCCGACCTTACAAATGGCACAACAACGGGCTGAATGATGTTGTTGTTGATGTAGAAGGTTATGTTTAACGTACCCGGTACAAACACTAGTTGTGTACGAGAGTGATATCTGATCGCTCCCTACACCAGGAGACTAGGCGTAGGCCCTGTGTATCAAGAAGTGTGGAGACGCTACCCTGTGCGTCTGCGAACACGCATACGGCCATCGGAGGCTCCCAAGCAGAATCTGCTTTCATCGCCGAACACGACAGATTGCCATTGCGTTCTCCAGTGCACACGTTTGCGACACCACTGCAGCCGTTCCTGACGGTGGGCTGGAGTCGGAGGTACACATGCTAGAGGCACACATGCACGTAGTCCTGCATCCAGTTGACGGTTGCGGATTGTTCGAACAGTCACCTCAAGTGCAACGGCAGCTCGGATTTGCGTCGCAGTGGATGTTCTGATTGACAACGCCGCTCTTCTTATGCGTCGATCGGTCCGCTCATCAGTCCGTCTGTGACTCCCGGTTCCACGTCTTCTCGTGTGGGAATGTTCCTTGGACCATCTACACCACCATCGTATCACCACCGATACTTCGCTTCCAATTCGCTCCGCAATACGACGATACGATCACCCGGCCTCGCGGAGTCCGACTGGACGACCTCGCATAAAGTCCGATAACTGATGAAATCGTACACGTCTTCCATGTCCAGGCATTGCAGCTTCTTCAGGGTCTTCGCACGTGTCCGTACGCTGACGACTGATTACATTCACTTCGCCGTAGTCCTTAAATACCACCAACGATAGTTTGCATATTATGCCGTGCTGTGGCGTAAGCGCTCACCCGTTGGTCCCGAAATTAACATCACACCTACGTAATCTCGACCCCATTAACATATGTAAATTTCATGATCGTCCGCCAATTCCTTCTTGGTGTTCTTTTTTCATTTTCCGCCAGTGTATATAAGAGGCTGTTGAAAGCTAACTTTCGGCCGCACTGGATATAACATTGAATTTATCAGACATTACGAAATGCGAATTTGTAGCATCACGAAGGGTTGATGTATCTATTTCGAAAGAGATGACACGTCTGGGTTGCTCGAGGGCTTCCGTGGTTAAAGTGTGTTATGCGCGCTGCTCAAATGCGGAACAACCAATCTGCGACACAACTTTAAAAGGTGGTGTAAGGTGTATTCCAGTGGTGAATGATGGCTGCTCCGCTCTGTACAGATCAATTAGCGCATCACATTTTCTTTGTTGACGGCTTAATACAATATGTGCCAACTGGAAATATCTTGCGTAACGCACGTTGGCGTGAAAGAACTACAAACGCAGACGTTTTGAACGCCACCCTTTCCTAACAACAGGCTATCGACGTAAACGACTCTTGTGGTGATAACAGCATTCGGATTGGAAGAAGATTGAAAGGAGTTATGCTGGTCTAAGTAATCATGATATGTTCTCCATTCTGCCTATTGTCAAGTCCGTATTTGACTCCAGCAGCAGGAAGCCAAGGACTTCTCACGCACGGTATCGACTCTCTAGATCGGTGAGGGTGGTTTTAGGATACGTGGTATGTTCAGTTGACACGAAACGCCACCCCTATGGCAAGTGGGCCAATATATAGACTGTCTACTAGTACAGACTGCTTGCGAGAAACGTATACAACACAGTGAGATGCCTCCACCCAGAGAGTGTTGTTTGTTTCCAGTACAATATCGCCTCATGTCACTGGGCCCACTGATTGGTTCGGCGAGAACAGTTTATATTTCACACATCTCAAATGACCATCAAACTCGCCTATACTCAACACAATTGAATATCTGTGGGATGTTGTGAGACGTCAGGAAGGACAATTGGACACACAATACCACTCCATTCCGCAACTCTGAACAGGAATGCAAACAACTTTGTTGCAGATCCCTTCACAAATGTACGCACACCTCATGGAGTAGATGCCACGCCGAGTATAAAATGTTCTCCGAGTGAAAGAAGGGAACGCGAAATCATCGGCAGCTGATCGTAGTTCAGTGAGAACTGCTTATAAATGAAAACAGTAGCGCGTGCAGTAAGATATGAACTTAATTATAATTTTGAGTCAACAGTGGCCAATTCAGCCATGCATTTATTCGATTCAGGATCGATTCGCATCGGTTAGGTCGAATGAGTACTCTTAATTTACCTCAAAAACATATACTGTTGCATTCCTGGGTAATTTAGACAGTATAAAACAAGAGCTTGTATCAGGATTTAAATAATTCAACTTTTAACTCCGACTTCACATCAAAATAAAGCTTAACTTAATGCTATTTATTATTGGCATATTTTTACTGTATTCCATTTAACAACTTCCTTCAGAAAACTTTAAACTTTTCATCGTCCTGGAGCGGAAATCAAAGCCGCACCTCCCGATTGAGCATGCTAGTCATTACATTACCCAGGACATGGAAATTCCAAGCAAATGAACGTTGATATCTTAAGGTTCTAGCGCAAAATGTTCTGAAGGGTGTAGCGCATCGTTATGAATCACGACATTTTCTCACATCCAGGGTCGGTTGTAGGTTACAAATTCCACTGTTGTTATGAAGGTTCTAGCGCAAATCTGAATGTTCTCATATATCTACGTTCAGTTGATTGGAATTGGGAGGTACGGGGTTCGTTTTCGGTCCACAACGATGAAAATGTTCAAGTTTTCTGAAGGAAGATTTTTTTTTTTTTTGGTTCCAGGTTTAACGACCACCGTGTGCAACTCAATGGGCTATACACCGAAGAGCAATTGATGCAAATGTGGCGCTGTGGACGGTCCTGTAAACGGAAACTACATAACGTATGCAGCGATCCGACCATATAAGGAGTGATGCGACGCGAATCAGTAAGAGTCGGACGCACTATGGGTAAGAAGAAGGTTCTAAAGCGCATTTGATCGTGAGCAAATTGTCAGGGCCTGACAAATGGGTCACTCTATCTCAGAAGTCAGGCAGGCACTGGGATTTTCACAAGCCACTGTGTCACGGGTGCACCGTGAGTACATCGGATCCGTTAAAACCATCCCTGCAAGGGCCAACTGCCGTGGACAACAGCGTGTGGATGAGCGGGGTTATCGTCGGCTAGCTCGCATTGTAACAGCGGATAGACGGGCCACAGTGCAAGAAATCACCCGGTATTTTAACGCTGGTGCACAAAACCTGTAAGTGGCCACACTATCAAGAACCATCTCCTCGTTATGGGGTACAGAAGCCATCGTCCCACGAGGGTACCGCTGCTGACTACACATCACAGGGTGAAAAGATTAGCATGGGCGCGGGAACATCGCCACTGGACCCTAGACACGTGGGAAAATGTTTCTTGGACTGATGAGTCGAGATTCATGTTGGTACATGTGGATGGCACGGTACGAGTACGGCGCAAACCACATGAAGCGATGGATCCTTCTTGCCAGCAGGGTACTCTTCAAGCTGGTGGTGGTGGCATTATCGTCTGGAGAATGTTTACGTGGACTGAAATGGGCCCCTTGGTATGTGTGACATCGTCCCTCACAGGTCAACGTTACCGGGGTATCCTGGACGACCATTTGCTCCCGTTTGTGCGTCTTCAACATCCCACTGAGGACCTCATACTGCAACAAGACAATGCACCGTGCCATCGCTCCCTGAATTGTACCCGAATGGCTGGATGAACACTCCACCGACGTGACCTCGCTTCCTTAGCCAGCTAGGTCACCTGACCTCAATCCCATCGAGCACATCTGGGATGCCATCGAGAGCTATGTTCGAGACTCTGATCCCCCTCCATAAAATCTTCGTGAACTGTGGGAGCTTGTTCAGGGGTCGTGGATCCGCATGGCTTCCCAACGCTTCCGGTGTCTTGTGGAGTCCATGCCGAGACGAATCGCCGCGGTCATTAGGACGAAAGGTGGTGCTACACGTTACTAGACAGGTATCTCTAATTTAATTGCTCTTCAGTGTATAAGTAGTCGCCCATTTGCCTTTCCCTAAGTTAGGGCCACTGGTTCCATGAAAGGGAGAGAGCCAGGGCCGTAAGACAAACGCAACACCCATGTCTCACTGGGATTCGAGTCCGGACCCATCACAGACGAACGATCTGCATCTGAAGGAAGTTGTTACATGGAATTTAGTGAAAATATGCCAATAATAGCATTACAATGCCTACCATGAAGAATTATTTCTTCGGGGAAATTCTTTTCCCAATTGTATATGAAGCTTAACTTAGCTAGGTGACTTAACTTTTGTAGAATTAACTTCGCTTAGTGAGTTAAATGTCACTATGAGTATTCACTGACAACAGATATTTACTAACTGAAATCCAATTCCGCTTTACTATTGTCCAAGTACGTCACCAGTTAACCATCACAAGTCGTTCGTAAAACAAAGCGCTTAAAATAACTCAAGCAATGATTTCTCACAATAATCGTGGACACCTATTACTCTTCAAATACAATCTTCCCACTTAAGAGTCATTCCGACCTTTTTTTTTTTTTTTTTTTTTTAATGGTTTGCGGATTTAACGACCACCGTGAGCAACTCAATGGGCTATAATGTCTCGCTGCTGCTTTGTCGTCTTGACACATGTTTTCACCTCTGTAGCTCGTCCCTAATTTAGGACCACTGATTCTTGGGAAGGGAGAGAGAAAGTAGCAGTGCCATAAGACAAACATACCTCAATGGAAATCGAACAGACAAGTCGCATTTTTTTCGGTGGCGCAGTGGTCGTTGAACAGACAAGTCGCATTTTTTTCAGCTCCTGCGTAGAAGTCAACGTTTGTTTGTTTACTTGTTCTTTTGGTGGTATTTCGTCGTTTTGTGCTTTGGTTGCAGTGTTTCGTACCCTCGCTTCACGAGCAGTGAGGCTGAATGCCGAGTGGGTGCTCATTTTTTGTTTTGTTTTTCATTTTCGTGTGTCGGCAGTTACGACGCATGAGTTTTGGTGGGCCAGTGGTCGAGAATGTCCACTACCACTGTGAATAAGTCACTGTCGTCTACAGCTGCTTCGTCGATTGCTGATATGTCTTCGCTTCTTAGTTCTGTGCCTTCTTCGGGGAATGTTGCGTCGACTAGTGCTGCTGGACTTCCAGTAACTGTGCTTCTGGCCACCCGTGTGCCGGCTGCGTCTACTATTCATGGTTCTGCTAGTTCTACTTCAACGTCGTTCGCACAAGCTGTGGGAAGTACCTCATATATTTCTAGTGATTCTGCACCACATTTCAAACGTGTAGCTTCGGCGTTGAAAATTATTCTTCCAAGTGATTCGCCGCAAGGTAAGCAGTTGTCGTCTGCCTTATTATTAAGCGTTTTCATTCCTGCTTTGCGTGACACCCCCTCACCCAGTATCTGCATGCTGTGTCGAAGGTCGTTCCAGCCGAAAGTATTGTGTCCATTATTCGCTTGGGTGGAAGGGTGGTTATTCACTTCACCCACCAGCAAGCAGTAGATTTAATTATAGTTCATGGGGTTGATATTGGGTCCTTTCGTCTACAACCTCTCGCTGCAGCCCAAAGACCAGTTACGGAGACCCTCTCTCCTGTACCAACGGCTGTTCCTGATTCTCTGTTGATTGATGCCCTCAACACGATGGGTCTGTTGTGGGAGTGACCAAGATTCTTCCAGCTACAGCCCGTGATTCCCCCTGAAACATGTGCAGGGTGGGCGCCGCCAGTACCGGGTTATTTTTCCAACTTCTCAGTCAATTGCGGAACGCCCTGCAACTCTGGAATTAGTCACTGATACCCGGAAGTACATTTTTAATCTTTTTGCAGGGGTTCAGTGCTTCCGCTGTAAAGGGGAAAGGTCATCTCGCTTCTGCTTGTCCTCATGCTACTCCTGGTACTAGATCTGATTCTTCATTAGCTACTACAGTTCCGGTGTCCGCTGCCCCTGCGGATGATGTGCAGGCCGCTGAGGCACCTGCTCACATTCTACCTTCATCAATTTTGCCTGCTGTATCTCCAGTCGTTCCTTCCCTCCCGGTTCCTGTCGTCGTACTGGATGGTTTGGAGCCCTCCAATGAGGATTTCCCATCGCTGAAAGTGTCTGCACCTAAATCACAACGTAAACGCCCCAGCTCACCTGGTGTTTCTACTCTCTCTTCCCGTTCGTCTCAACGTCTTCGGTCCAAGAAACCAGCCCATTCTACCTCGGGTTCACCTAGCCATCATGAGCCAAATTCTGAATTACTAGTTTCGAACCGATTCGCATGTCTCCAGGATGATGATGCTATGGACACGGTCGCCCCTGATCCTGATGACACTGCAATGGTTGACTCTGACGATGATTCTCCTTCTCCTACATTTCTTGACATTTCTACTATGTTTGAAGAACTTGCGGTGCCTTTGCACCCTCTTACCTTATCTGATCTGTATGCATTGACCACTCGGCCGCATAAGGCGAAGTTGATCACACTACCTTGCATTAAGAGTAAGCTTCACTTGCTGCCTGAAATGATTGCACAACAAAACCAGTTCCATGCATTTATAACTAAAGTTACTTTGCCTGGTGGAACTGAGCAATATGCTCGCCGTCTGGGATACTTACTCAAGATTTTGAAGGCTAAACTTGGAAGGCTGGATGCAACCTACCAGTGATGTCCTTGTTAACACTACTTAGCTTTAATTGTAGAGGGCTTGGGTCTTCGGCGGAGAATGCTTTGGTTTACGAGGACGTTCGTTACCTGGGGGCTAATATCCTCCTTCTCCAGGAGACGAACTGTTCCTTGGATGCCGGGTGTTCCCGCTGGAGACGCTGGCCGTACATTTTTTATTATAATTACCGGACCCATCTCAGGTCTGGTACCGCTATAGCGTTTCATGTGCGTTTTCATTCTTCCCTTTCTGATCTTGTTGAGCCACAGAGTCTGCTGGGTTCTTTTCAACATATTTCTTTTTGTTTTTGTTCTAAACGTATTCATGTTTTCAATATCCATATTCCGCAATCAGCTACGGATGCAAAACCTCTCCTCCAACATCTTTCTTCTATCCTTTCGACCCTCCATCCAAATGATACAATCATTGTTGCAGGCGATTTCAATTGCACTATGCAACCCGGTTTTGACCGAGGTGGTTCAACCGAAAGCCGTTCTGACCTTGTTTCCAATCTCACTCAACTCGTTGTTAATTTTGATTTGATTGATGCATTCCGTTCCCTCCATCCCCAGGTCCAAGGAATTTTCCTGGTTCCCCCGGCTGCTTCACGCTGTGTCGCAGCACGCCTAGATAGATTCTATGTTTCCAGTTTTCTCCATTCCTCTCTAGTTGAAATTACTCATCATCCTTCCGTTTCGTCAGATCATCGCCCCGTTCTTTTCAAACTTTTTTGCATTCTTCCTCTGTTCCCCTTTCCCCAGTCTGGTCGCTCGACGATTCAGTTTTCAACTGATCCTGTTTTCAGTGCTGAAATTCGCTCTATGATCTCGTCTTCTGTGCAACAACTTTCTTCGTCTGACGACCCAGTGGCTCTGTGGCTTTCCACGAAAATTTCGATTATTTCTTTTGCACGTCTGTTTTCATTCTCTCCCGTACTTGTCGCTTTCAAGATATTGATGTTCTCCGTCGTAAATTGCAGACTATTTCTCCTTCCGATCCTTCTTTTCCCGTGTTTCAAGCTCAACTTCGTCGTATTCTGTTTAATTTTGCTTTCAACAGCCATTACTCGTCTGAAATTCACTCACTTGCGGTTTCACGACGACCCCTTTTCTAGTTTGAAGTCCCTGAGGAGTATCATGTTAAAAGCAACACAATTTCCTTTCTTTCACTACCTGACGGATCTACAGTTACCGACCCTTATCGTATCTGTGAACTTACTTTTTCCCATTATTCGGATCGTTTTCAACACAGACTCCTTTCTCCTGCAGACACCTCCCCTCTTCTTCATGTCCTCCCTCAGGTTTCACATTGTTTTTTGATTCTCTTGTTTCTCCTATCTCTCCTTCTGAAGTCCGCTCTGCAATTTCCAGTCTGAATGACCGTTCTTCCCCTAGTGCGGACGGTCTTCCGCTCTCATTTTATAAGAAGTTTCTTTCTTCTCTCCTGCCGCTTCCGGTTGCTTGTTTTAATGACGTTTTTACTTCTTCAAATTTTCAGTCTTCTGATTTCACTTTTGCTATTCTCCGTCTCATTCCCAAAACCGGAAACCTTAATCTTTTTTCTAACTGGCGTCCTATCTCTATTCGTAATACTGACTACAAAACCTTTGCTAAAATTCTCGCTTTTCGCCTCAATCCCGTCTTGCAGCATTTAATCCACCTCGATCAAACTTACACTATTCCCTCCCGTTCGATTACTACCAACATTTCCACCATTCGCAACTTATATTTTCTTGCTTCCCAACTTTCCGAACCTCTCGCAATTTTTAATATTGATCAGAAACAAGCTTTTGACTCCATTAATCACTCTTATCTCTTTGCTGTTCTTCGTCATTTTGGCTTTCCTACTCTTTTCTGTCAAGCTCTTATTAATCTTTACTCTCACTCTTCTTTCCGTATTCGCACTTCCACATTCATGACAGCTACCATCCCCTTTGACAACGGGATCCGGCAGGGTTGTCCCCTTTCGGGTCAACTTTTTACGCCCACATTTGAACCTCTCTTAATTTGTCTGCGTTCTCGTTTGTTTTCTGTGATTCCTCGCAGTATTGCTCCTACTCGTCACCACCACACAGTGTTGTCTGCATATGCTGATGACCTCACTCTCTTTCTTCGCACTGAACGTTCTTTCGGTGTTGTCCTTTCTGCTTATCGTGAGTATGCTTCAATTTCCGGTTCCGAACTTAATATGTCTAAATCTGTCGGTCTGTGGGCCGGATCGTGGGTGGCACACGGTGATCGCCCTTGGGGTGCCGTTGGTCATCCTCGGTCATTAAACTTCTTGGTGTGTACGTTGGAAATCCCGTGGCGGTTGCTGATGCCACATGGATTCCTTTGGTTCAGCAGCTCAATCGCCGTCTTACTCCTTTTGGCCGGTTCAAACTTTTTTCTCCTTTTTTAGCAGAGCACATCTGGTTTCTTCCTTTCTTCTTCCCATTCTGACACATTCGTGGTTCGCTTATTTTCCCTCGCCCATTTTTCTCCAATCCGCTCAACGTTTGATTACTGATTTCATCTGGAATAAAGTTCACTGGGTTCATCGTTCTACTCTCGTCCTTCCTCTGTCCTTTTGAGGTCTTGCCCTCCCAGATCTTTTTCCAAATTCTAATGCTATTCATCTTCAGACCTTTCTCCGTTCTTTTTCTCATCCTCAGATTTCATCGATTACTATTGTTGATGCTTTACATTTCCCTCGCAGTCCGTTTCTCACTTTCGCTACTTTCTGCCGTATGGATCTGTTCCCCCTCATTCCAGATCACTTTCTTGATACTTATCGCACCTTCTTTTCCCTCTGGCATTCCTTATGTCCCGTCCGTCTCCCACCTATCTCAACTAATGATCTGCTTGCGGAACCTCTCTTTTACTCTTCTGCACTCCGTTCTCCCTCTTCACCGTACTTGTGCTTCTCCACCTGGTTCGCCAGTGGCGTGGTACAGGTATCCCAACTTGTAGATGCTTCTCTCCGCTGGAAGTCTCTTTCCCAAATCGACCCCTCTCTTGCTGACACTCCCTTACATCGCGCCCAACTCCGGATGCTTCATATTCAGCTTCAACGCCTTTACCCATCCCTCGTGAATTCTTATGGGTTAATTGTTTCTTCTTCGGCGTCCCCTTGCCTTCCTTTTCTGGTTTATTTGAATGATGTTCCCTTTCTGGTGCATCAAGTTACTGCAAAACTCTTGTACCGCCACTTTCTTACTTATTTTAGAGCACCTCTCGCTATTCCTTTTGTGCCTCCTGATGAAACCTCTCAGACATGGGTCGATTCACACATTTCTCTGGCTTCCCCAAAAGCAACTGATATTCATTGGCTACGTCTTCATCGACGCTTGCTCACAATACGAACTCTTCATCGTTTTGGTTGCCTGTCTTCTCCCTTGTGTTTCTTCTGTTCAACGCTCGGTGATGTTCATCACGCATATGACTCCTGTTTAGTTTTACAGCCTCTTTTTTCATTGATGTTTGCTGTTCTCTCCAAGGTCTGTCATTCCTTTCACTCTGTTTCACATTACTATTTTCTTCGCCGTCATCATCCTTCCTCTGCTGTTCACAATCCAGTTTGCGCGTTTTTAATTTTGCAGGCCAAACTGACTATTTATTTATACTATCATACCAGTGTTGATCGGCCTGCTCTTCGTCGATATCATCCTGCGAGAGTTTTTCTGTGCCGTAGGTTTCGTTCCTCGATCAAATCCGTCATTCAACTTGAGTACGGGGTAGCTCTGGCCCGGCAGGCAGTTCCTGCTTTCTTCTCGATCTGGTCCCCCCACCTCCCCTGGTTTCGGGTTGAGCATGGGTTGATTCAATTCGTTTGATCAGTTTTTTTCTTGTTTTTGTTTTGGTGTACTGTTTTCTTCACTTTGTTTGTTTTTGCTATTCCGGGTTGTTGTCTTGTTCTGTTTTTGATTGAGCTGCAGGTTTTTTTTCCCGTGTATTCATTCTTTTCCTCTGATCCTGTTGTTTTTCCTTTTAATTTTTTTACCGATTTCCTTTTCTTGTTTTTGATGGCCCTTTGGTAATGTTGTACTGTTTTGCTTCCTTGCTACTGGTCGGTATATTCTTTCTTGGATAGTGCTTTTCTATACTTTTCTTCTTACTAGCGGCCTCGGCCTCTTTGTCTGAATTTTCTTGCCGTTTTGCGTTGTGATTGGATGTTTTAAAGCTAGTTGCTTTGACTTTTTTTCTGTCCGGAGTTCGTGGGCATTTGTGTTCCTGTGTTCTGTGTGTATTTTGTTTCTGGTTCTTGGTGGTGCTGTGCAATCGGTTATTGTTTTTTTGTGACGGTATTTTTGTTGAGTTGTCTGTCTATGTATTATTGTGTGCTTGCTTTCTATGTTTTCGTCGGCCACAGTTGTTGGTCGACGCATTTCTTGTTGTGGTGTTTTGTTGTACTGGTTGGCCACCAATTGTTTGTGATCAGTGTTATTGTTTGGTATAGTGTGATGCTTGTTGGGTGTTGTTGTTTTCCGTTGGGCTAGTCTGTGTTGTCTAGTTTTGCAAAGTTTTTTTTTGGCGTGTTGTGTTTCTTTTGTTCTTGTTTGTTTGTTGTTGTTCCTGACAAAGTACAAAACTGTGTTTCCTTAATGTGGTATTCCCGTGTATTTGTAATTGCTCTTGTTTTTTGCACGTGTTTTGTTTAGTTGTTCGGATGGCGGCTGTCCTACTCGCTCTCCTCCTGTGTGAGTTTTTTAATACTGTGATTGCATTTTACCTATACTGCTAATGTGATAATCTTGTTTTTTACTTGTTTGTGCATGTTCTACTTTCGTGTTTCAGTTGGCTCCGCAGTTTAGAGAGCCTTTTTTTTTCTCATGCCCTGTGTTTCATGTTCACTTGTTTTGCTTTGTTTTTTTTATGAACTTTGAATTACTTAGTGTGGCCCTGCTGGTCTCGTTGTGTTTTTTCATTGAGTACTCCGCCTTATCTCTCGTTTTCTATACAGTGTGCTTCTCGTGCGTATCTTGTCTATTGGGTTTATGTTGACCCAAGGAGTTGGCACTATTTGCCTTGTGCTTTTTTTTTACTGTGTCTCTTGTGTTTTTTCTTGACTGTGTGTGACTACATGTGTAGTGAAGTAGTCAGTTGGGGCAGTTTTGTCTTTGATTATGTTTTAAGTGCACTTTTTGTGTTTTCGTTTTTGTGTTTCTTTGCACTCAAGCTAGGGTTCTACGTCTTGCTTCGTGCTTCTCCTGTCCGGGTTTTTCCTGTAATATTGTATTTTTTCTCGGCACAGCCTTCTGTTGCCGTGCACGACTGGAAGTACTTTGTGTTGTTTGCAATGTGTTGTGATGCTATGCGATCTTGTTTCCGCGTGATTCTCTCTATAGCGCCACGTCGGCTTCGTCCGGTTTGTCAGCGCCACGTCGGGTTTGTCAACGCGCGACTTCTTGTTTTGAGTATGAAATTTGAATTGAGTGCGATTTTTTTTCTGAACCTCGTGTGCCTGTTTGGCTACATTTATTTTGTGTATTGCAGTGGTTTTTCCCCTTATTATCATGTATTCTTTTGTACAGTGTTCCTCCTGACATACATGCGTCACTTCGTATTTCGTTTTTAGTTATAGCGGTTGGTTAACACCCCTCTTTATGTGAACGGTTTTTTTGTTTTTTTATGTTCTTCTTGTATTAATGTTTTGGCCGCTGCTGCATGTTTTCAGAAGTACAGTTTTGTTTCTCCTGTCGCTGTCTTGCAGTGTCAGTCATTTTGTATTGTGTTGTATTGTGGTTGTGTTTTCTACCTGTCAGCTTTGTGTTTGCGCTGCTATGTACTAGTTTTTGGAATGTGTTTTCTTCCCTCATTCTGGGGTTTGGGTTTTGTAATGTGTGTGTTTTTCGTTTTTGTTTTCTGTGTTCCTTTTTTATCTGTATATATTTTAATCTTGTTCTGCTGTTACCAGTTTTCTTTCCTCCTTTCTTTTGTGTTGAGACTTCTTGGCCTCATCTCTTTTAATACAGTCTCATGTGACTGAAGCGTATCACATGTACCTTGCTTTTAGACTAATAAAGGTTTATTTTGACGGCAGTGGTCTAAGCGATGGCCTCTGATCATTCGTCCGAACGGGGTCCGGGTTCGAATCCCGGTGAGGTATGGATATTGGGTTTGACTTACGGCACTGGCTCTCTCCCCTCCCTGGAACCAGTGACGCTAAATTAGGGACGGGCGACTGCTTATAGCCCATTGAGTTGCTCACGGTGGTCGTTAAACCTCCAATCAAAAAAAAATATCGAACCAACTGTGACTTACTACAGAGGGGAAAACATGTGTCAAAACGACAAATCTGCAGCGAGACATTCTGTCCGCTTAGCTCAGTTGGGAGAGCAACTTACTCCGGAATGAGAGGACACGGGTTCGATGCCTATTAAGGACAAACTTGTGTTTTCACATTGGTACCCGATTGTGGAAAATGGATCCATTGGCCTTTGGGTTATTCGAAACATGTGGGATTTTCCAGACAGGTATCTATTTTCGTTCCACACATTGTTTGGCATTAATGAAAAATTCCTACTTCGCTTCAAAGAAAAAAATAAGAGGTTGATGACGTGACGTACTACAGAGCTGAAACCCTATGTCAGCACTGTAAAACACATGTGGTGTTAATTTACGGAAAATTTCTGAAAATAACGTGCAGCAAAGTTGTCGGTAGGTATCCGTCTTTTTTCAGATATTTCCGTTTTTCAAAAGTGCCCGTTTATTTTAACCCGTATTTTCACAGTAGTCAGACATTCCGTTTATTTCAGAAAAAGTCCATTTCAGAATTTTCCGTGTTTAAACTAAAATTCCGCAAAATCGACAACCCTTACCCCAAATAATCTTTCCTTTGAGATCAGGATCGAACCTCCGACGTTTGAGCTTGCTGAACACGTAACTCGCGCTTTCAACCACTGAGCCACGAACGCTCGACAATATGACTCACGTACATCGTAAAACGAATTTCGCGATGATGAAATTTTGTTTTTTGTCATTGATGCGAGTAATTGAGTCTGTTTATTCTCTGCTGGAGTTTATTTTTCTGAATAGTTTTGTAACATATTTTTGTTCTGTAGGATGACTTTTCACAAATTACGAATTATTCATCCTGATTTTTCGAAGCAACAAAATGCTTTATAACTTTATTTTTTTAAACTGACAATGACTTTCAGTTTTCTTTAAAATAGGGAAAATGTACTTTTGTTTAGTATTATTTCACAAAATAAAACTTCTAAATATAAAATTTACTCTTGATAGCTATAATAGCTTTTGTCTTCAGTTGTCCAAAGACCGATACACAGACATCGAATAACCATTTGTACAATAAGTTAAGTATACGATTTCTTTCAGTAACACAATATATATTAATATATTGCATAGCTGGTGCACAAAATTGGAGAGAGGAGAAGTAATATCCTGCGCCACAATAAACCAAATTCATGCGATATGCTATCCACAATATCCGATCTCGCTACGGAACTTAAAAATTCGACAGAAGATTGAAATTTAAGAGATAATCATACCTGAAGTCTCACCAATCGCTTCTATTACAGGTAATGTCTCATCATACGTATACTGAAAAAGTGAGAACGGAGATTTTCCGTTTACATATGAAAGGAATTGCGGAAAGGTTTCTGAAAATTCAGAATTTTCCGTTAACACATCTGTAAAACGGTAATTTACCGTCAGCATAAGAAGGAAACTACGGGAAGGTTTCTGAAAATTCAGAATTTTCCCGTGGTACGAAAAATCCGTAAAAAGGTTGTATTAAAAATATGATACATTAATCCACGAAAGAAATGACGGAAAGTTGCCCGTGAATTTCAGAAAACGTTTTACAGTGAAGACGAATCTGCAGCCCGATATTTTGTCCGCGTAGCTCAGTTGAGACAGCGACTCCAAAATGAGGGAACGTGGCCGTGGTCGTGGTCAAAAATAAAGAAAAATTTAAAAATGTGAGGGAACGTAACTCGTTATGGTCAAAAAATGAGGCAGCCCACGTGGCGACTGAGGCCACGTGGGTTGCCTCATTTTCCTGCTTACGCGCTGCTCGTGTCAACATCGCTCACAGAGCTCTTATCTCTAAATTTATTTACGTAGATTTCTGTCAGGTCCCCAACATTTTTTTTATTGGCGGTTTAAGAACCACCGTGAGCAACTCAATGGGCTATAAGCAGTCGCCCATCCTAATTTAGGGTCACTGGTTTTAGGGAAGGGAGATAGCCAGTGCCGTAAGACAAGCACAACATCCATGCCTCACCGGGATTCGAACCCGGAATCCTTTCGGACGAATGATCAGAGGCCATCGCTTAGACCACTGCGCCACCGGGGCGGCGTCTCCAACTTCAAATGCGTCGGAAGGAATTTGGTGGCGTTAAGTTAGAAAATATATAACGAGGAGAAGCCAAATTTACAAAAGAACACAAGAACTCGAAAGAAAGGTTAAATTAGAGCTATACGTTACAAAACAGGGATACATTTAAATCCTTGGGGGCAGTGAAACTTACCAGTGGATTCAGAAACGAAGGAAAGTATTGCTTACGTGGAGAACTGCATGCCATTCTGTGGGATAAAAATGAAAAATGGATTTTAGGTAAGGCGCAGCAGCACTAAAGATGGAGAAAATGCAGCCTATTCAGCAAAGAACTCGGACGAGAAAAGGGAAAGTTACCAACAACAGCCGCGATGAAGCGACTTAAGTTATCGGAAATCGGCCAGTCTGTAATCCAAGCATTTAAGTAATCGGAATGGGACCGATATATTCAAAGTTCCACCAATGCACTTCAAGAAAATTTTCCCATTGAATGACGAAAAGAAGTATTGTGCTCAGACTGAAAAGTTGAATTCTCCGTTCCATTATATTCGGAAAGTTGTGCTCGTTCAGCATTGCCTTTGTTCAGATGAAGGAAAAAAAAAAGGAAAAAGAAAAGATATCCGGTGTTGTTGAATTCCCTTCTCATGGAATTCTGAGTGGAGTCGCGTATTTAATAGAAAGGCTTCTTTCCCGTCTGCGAAAATGACCCGAGTGAAATTGGATGGCTTCTTCCCTTATGTCGTCTCAGGTTTCAGATGGACTTAAATCCGACTTCGCATCAAAGGGAATGTATTTTTGGCATTGGATATTTCAGTGTGTTTTCAAACTTTCTCCTAAACAGCAAAAAAGGAAACTGTACCATGAAATGTAATTTTCTTTTTTTAAATTGAATTACTCAAGATAAACATGGCGAAAGTTTAAATGCAGTTTCGTGAATTGGGTAACTTGACTATGCTATTCAGCGAAGCCAAATATGTGATCTTATGAAAAATATTAGATAAAACGGTATTAAAATATTCTTAAAAACAAACGCATTAGCGGATATTATTTGCTCTTAAAGAATTTTTCCAGTTTTTCGTGATTCCCACTTAGAGCTGGAAGCATGATATCATCAAGTCGGGCGTCTCTCTTACCTGCAGTAGGACCGATTGTCTCTAGTACTCGGCATCACCGTTTTCTTGTCTCTGCTTACGCAGATGATGTTACCTTTTGTCTTCGGCGCGATGACCAATTTCATACTCTTCTTGCCACTTATGAACAGTATGCTGCTCTCTCTGGTGCTGCCCTGAATATTCAGAAAAGTGCTGGCCTGTGGTGTGGTTCTTGGAGAGGCCGCACCGACTCGCCGTGGGGAGCAGTGTGGTCCTCCTCGACGCAAAAATTTCTTGGAGCTCATTTTGGACACTCCTTTATAACAAGCAACGTCACTTGGCAAGCTCTTCGCCCACGACTTCATCGCACGGCTGGTTTTTGGCGATTTACGTTTTCCTTTTCCTCTTACTTTCAACGTGCTCAAATTGTTCATCGATATCTTCTCTCACAATGCTTCTATCCCTGGGATTCCTGTGTGTTTAAATCGCATCATTTCTCTGCCATCAATAGTATTTTCACTTCAGTGATATGGTCATCTAGACATTGGATTTCTGCTGCAATGCTTTCTCTGCCAGCATCATTTGGTGGTCTTCATTTCCCGGATGTCAGAACATTATATCGAGCTCACCGAATCGTCTCCTTCATTCGTCTTCTCCTTTCGCCCTCCCCTGCACTTTCTTCTACCCTGAATATTCTTATTTCTCTTCATGATCCATCCTTCACTTTCCTCCTTTTTCTTCGGATGGATTCATCTCCTTCTACTTCTAAACGCCTCCCACCACTTCTTATCGACGCTCTAGCGGTATTTCATTCTCTCCCGCTACTCCGCGCTCCTCCCTCTACCACCCTGGACCTGCTTGCAGAACCTCTTTTCTTTTCCACTCAGATTCATCCACCCGATCAACCATACTTTCTTTTCCCCTCTTGGTTCCCCTCAGGAATTCTCACTGTCGAAGCTTTATTAACTTCCGATTTGACCTGGAAACCCCTCTCTTCTCTTTTCCCTGACCCTTCTTCCACCTTGAAAGAGGAGTATGACCTTCTTCGCTCCGCTCTCCGTACCCTCTTCCCACTTCTGGTTTCTGACACTGGCCTTATTTCTGTCTCTGGACCGAGCCTCTCTCTTCATTTCTTCCTTCCCTTTTCGGGACTCTGTTGCTCCCATTTCTTCTTTTTCCACTGCTTCTATCTATGCGATCCTTCGTGCGCCCCTCACTTCTCCGCATGGTCTTCCTGATGCTTCTCCTTCTCTTCTGCTGCCTATCTGGTCTGCCTCTTTCTCTCCCCTTTCTACCCCGTTAGAGCGAAACATCCACTGGCAGTTTCTTCACCGCCGCCTTCCTGTTCCTTCTTCTCTCTTTCACATGTCTATTTCTTCTACTTCTCTCTGCTGCTTTTGTGGTGTTGAAGGTGATGTTCCTCATGTCTACTGTCACTGTCCCGTTCTCCTTCCACTTCTCAATACTGCCTTTCTTCTTGTAGGTACCATTTGCTCCAGAGACATCCCTTTTCAAGCGTACGAGTGGCTATTGCTTACGAAACATCCCCCGGCTATTTTGCCGGATGCCTGTGCCTATCTCTTCGTACTTGTGAAACATGTCGTTTTTCTTTATCATCAATCTCTCCGCTCTCCTGCTACCACACCTAGTATCCTCTCGGCTGGCGCGGCCTTACGGTCGATTTTTAGGAATCGCATCGTGTCTCGGCTACGCCTGGAGAACTTCGCTGCTTCCACCCCTCAATCTCAAGCCTATTTCCGGTCTACCTGGGCGCAGGGGATCGGTTGGTACGAAATCACTGGATCTTCCATTCATCTTTCTTTCTGATTTTTTGTTTTTTTCCAGCTTCGAAGATCTGAATGCATCAGTCGAGATTTTGTGTTCTCTCTTCCTGGTGCTTCGTCACAGCGTCTACTAAGTGTTTGTCATGTAACTGCTTATGATTTGTATTGTAGGGGTTTTCTGCAATTTTTGTGTAATTCGTGTGAATGTACCGTGTTGTATTTGTTTCTTCGTTGCACCCGTCCTTAACACTTATTCTTCACTCATGTGTCTGCTTTTGCTGCCTGTACCTTCATTGAGTTGCGCACCGTGTATTTGTTCTCTAGGAACAATACGAGAGGTATTGCCCTGCAATACTTTGTTCTTTCTGTTTTATCTTGCTGCATTGTGTTGTATCTTTTAATTTATACCTTATTTCTGTCTTGCATTTTCACATTCTTTGACGTCATGTATTTTTTGCTCGTCCCATGTCATTGTTTTTTGGACCGATGCAATACTGCACGGCTTGCTGTTTGTATTTTGTGTATCCTTGTGTTTCACTTGGGGAGTTTGCCCAAGTTTCCACTATGTTCTGTAATACTTATCATGTTTTTGTCACATATCGTGTGGTTTCCTGGATTGTGCGAACTTCTGTACCTTTATCGTAGTATATGCTTTTGTTGTGTTTTACATGTTCCCTTCTTTTTGTGCACTGCGTTGTACAGCCATGTTCTTGTAAATATATTTACCTGTTGTTTTGTGCTCTGCTTTCACTCTGCACGTCATCACATGCTTTATTAATTAATCATTACTTTTGCTTGTGCATCATCTTCCTCAAGCATATACTGTTCCTTATTAACGATTTTAACATTTTGTCATCCTTAGTTGACTGCCGTATCACATTCACCTGTAATATTTCATCAGTATCGCTCATTGTTTTGTTGTTTATTTTGCCATATGTGGTACGCCTGTATTCCCTATGTTTTTGCCAATAAATTATATGTTTTTGAAATAAACATTTTATTCCCACAATTACAGTTATTTGCAAAAGTTTAAGACCACCTTTTGATATTACGAGATTTCTGCCGATTGCGTCATCTACTCTCTGTGTTCCTCAACTTTCCATCGGTGTTGCATCATCCTAAAACGGCAGCTATTGATATAGTTGGGGGCAGGTTGCAACCGAATCAGTTTGCTTCTGGTTTTCATACTGCGGGGTTTTGAAAACACTTTCTCTATAGCGAAAAATGGACAAAAAAGCGTCATTAAGAGTTACTCAGAGGGCAAAAATAATGACTTTATATCATGGAGGATACTCTGAACGTGACATAAGCAGAAAGGTGAATGTGAGCAAGACTGCTATTCATAATACGATCATGAAATATCGAGACACAGGTGAATTTAGCGACAGAAAGAGAAGTGGACGTCCAAGGAAAACAAACCCAAGTCATAACAATACCATAAGGCGAATAGTTGTGCATTCTCAGAGGAGTTCGTGCTAGAAATTCAAGGCATTTCTACATTCAAATGGGCCTAATATTCGTATCAGCACTGTTTCCCCGACATCTTAGCAAATATTTTAGATTACAGTCTTGTAAACCTGCACATAAACCTAGATTAACCTCTGTCATGAAAAAGGAGACTTCAGTTGGCGAATCGTGGAATACTGAAAAGTGGAGCCAAGTTTTTTTTTTCCGATGAATCAACTGTGTATTAAATTTAATCACATGTTCGACGACCAAAAGGTTTGATGAAAATTACACCATTAGCACTGTGAGACATCTGCCTAATCAGATGGTATGAGGGGGAGGGCTTTGTCAACATCCGGTACTGCTTTATTACCCTTTTTGCCGGCAGAAACTACCATGACTGGGCATTTTTTATGTGGAAATGTTACGTGAGAAGACGTTAACTCGTATGCAAATGCGCAGATGCACAACCTTTATGAATGATGGTGCTACCCGCCACAGATCAAAGACAGTAGAAGATTACCTGAACGGGAATAATATAACTGTGCTTGACTGGCCCGGTAATAGTCCGGACCTTAACCCCATCAAAAATTTGAGGACCATTTTAAAAAGCAAGATAGCAGAAAAACAACCATTAAATTCGCAAGCTTTGATTGACGCGCCAAAGTACGTGTGGTGCAATGATATTTCAAGTGATTACCGCAAATCTATCATTGAGAGTATGTCCCATTGCTCGCTATAAAAGACAAAGATGTCACAAAAGTACTGATTTCAGTCTTTTTGTGTTCTAAAGAATGTAAGTATTCATCTGTGGTGTCATTTTTTTAAATATATCTGACTAGTAATTAGTTGTTTCTTTGAAAATCTTAATTTTCAATAAATTGACATGTGGTCTGAAAACTTTTACAAATGACAGTAGAGGTATAATAGGAACTAACAGTAAGAAATTAAGGGTATGATAAAAACTAAAGATTATTCTGCCACAATCACAGGCATGATACCATTTAACAATTATATTGCCACAATAAGAGCTATGATACCAACAAACAGTTATACCAGACATGCACAACTCACGGCCCTATGCCTGGTTGTATGTGACCCGCGCACACAAAACTCTAGGAAAGCACTAACGGAAATTATGCAAACATTTATAGAAAAAATGAAACATTATACGGATGCAAAAATTTAATGGGGGACTGGCGGTACACTCATATGTATATTATATAAAGATATGAAAATATATTAACCATTTCTATCGCCCTTTGAATTTATCAGCTACAATTAAATAGCTGTTGCGTTAAATGACGCCATCTCAGTTGCTGAGACCATCAATACATATTCGTGTAGTCAGATGCTGACTGATAAACCATGCATGGCGCTGAGAATTGTTGGCGCCGTAGCGTAAATTCGAACGCACTCGACTAGTTATCGAGAGTTCTGGGGTTTGATCCCAGCGGTGCCTGAATACAATTTTTCAGTCGCTATGCGTTGTTCGAAAAATAACGCGGACAGAGCGATGACATCGTCCATTTCAGATAATGCGTCCTGCCATAGTGCTCTTATTGTACAGGATTGGTTTCAGGAACATGCCGGTGAGTTTACTTTGCTTAGGTGGCCTCCCCAAACTCCTGATCTCAACCCTATTGATAATTTTTGGGATGAAGTTTAACGGGCCATCAGACAGCTGGATCCACATTCCTGCGATCTCACACTCCTAGAAAGTGCTATTCATCAAGCATGGTCTCAGATTCCACAAACCACCTATCAACATCTCGTGGAGTCCATGCCATGAAGAATCGACGCAGTATTAAAGGCAAAAGGTGGTCTAACGAAGTACTGATGGGGTGGTCATAATAAAGTGGTCACTCAGTGTATATATATATAGGTCTTCTGGGTCTTTTCCTGTTCCTCGGAATCCAAAAGAAAATTTCGGTTATCCATCGGTGATCCCTTCTTCTGGCAACATGTCCATCCCATTGCCATTTCAGTGATTTCATTCTGATCATGACGTCGTCCACTCCTATCATTTTCCTTTTGCACAAGTTGCTCTTCTTATCTTTCCTGGTTACACCAAGCAAGCATCTCTCCGTGGTTTTTTGATTTGTATGTAGTTTTTGTACGTCTTCTTTTAGTTAAGTTCCATGTCTCTGATCCATACGTAAGCATTGGCAGGATGCATTGATTAAACACTTTTCTTTTGAGACATAATAGAATACTGCTCTTAAAAATTGCACTGTTTCTTTCAAAAGCTCTCCATCCAAGTTTATACGCCGATTAATTTTTTCATCAATGTGGCCCTCACTTGATATCTGTTACCCAAGATAAATGTAGGTATCGGTTGTATCAAGCTTTCCTCCATCAATCGATAAATCTTCCTTTCTTGTAAAAACATTGTTACATCACTTTTGTCTCCTGAAAGTTCATTTTTGATCCCACTTCTTTACTCTTCTCAGGAAGTTCTTGGATGAACTCTGCAGCTCTGAAGGGGTAGTTGCAAAGAATTCTACGTCATCAGCAAAACGAAGGTGGGTTATGTAATCTCCATTAATCTTGATTCCTTTGTTTTCCCAGTTCAATGATTGAAATACATTTTGCAATGGGACATTAAAGAGTTTGGGAGACATGGTGTCACCTTGTTTAACTCTCTTTCCAATTCTTATTTGTGCTGTATCCTCAAATATCCTAACCTTTGCATTTGCCTTTGCATGATGTTATTAAAAATGATAATTTATCCATCTTCAATACCGCAGGATTTCAAAGCCATTGTTACTGCTGATGGTTTCACAGAATAGAAGGCTTTTTTCATAATCAATAAAAGCCATGCATAATGGGAGTTCATATTCTCTCGTTCTTTCAATTAGTTCTCTCAGTACATGTATATGATCTACAGGGCTGTAGCCACTCCTGAATCCAGCTTGATCTCTTGGTTGAGCCATGTCTAGTGTCACCTTCAAGCGATGTGAAAGAACCTTAGTTAATATTTTACAAACGACTGATAGGAGGCTGATTGGCCTCTAGTTTCTGAGATCCTTAACGTCACTTTTTTATATAGCAAGATTATTGTAGCGTTATTCCAATCCTCAGGAATCTTCCCTTCGTTGAGATATGTGGTGAAAGCTTGGGCGAATGTAATTTCAATTTCTCCACTTTCTTGTTGTAAAATACCCACGGTAATTCCATCTTCTCCTGGAGCTCTTCCCTGTTTCATGTTCTTAGTTACATATGTAACTTCTGCAGGGAGGATTGGAGGGAATTTTGCACTGATACCTGTCGTAATGTCTGGAATAGGTGTATCCTCCCTTTCATTTATTTTGAATAGAAATCTTTCATCATTGTATAAATTTCGCTTATATTTCTTGATACAGTACCATCTTCTTTTCTCAGAGTTATAATCTGTTTTCTTCCTTTACTGAGATGTCCTTTTGCTCTCTTTAGTCTTTGGTTGTTTTCAATTGTTTTTCTCACTAGTTCAAAATTGAATTTCCTTATGTCTTCAGTGACACTTTATCGCACTGTCCTGCCCAACTCTCTACGCATATTCCACGTTGGAAGTTACGTCTTTATTTGACCTCATCTCCCTTCTCTTTTACGTCAACATTTTTGTTTTTCCTGAAATTTTCTTCATGTGTTACTTGTTCCTAATACCACCTATTTTTGTTTATGTTTCCATAAGAGCATTGGTGAGTTCTCTGTTAACTTCAGAAATATCCACTTCTTCCAATGTTAGACCTTCTAAAGCAGAGACTCTGTTCCTCAGTTCCAACTTGAAGGTATTATGATGTTTTTTAGGGTTGTTTATGTCAATACATTTTGTTTGTCTTATGAGATTGCCACGTTTGAGTTTAGTATTGAGATGCATCCTAACCATTCTATGCTCATTACCTGTGTTGAACTTGTTTAGCACATTGCGGTCTTCGATGACGAATTTTTTGTTACACATTATAAAATCAATTTCACTTGTCGTTCTATTCGGATGTATCCATGTCCATTTACTGTGTGGCTTTTTCTCCAAAAAGAGTTCATGATGAAAAACCTTTGTCTCTGCAAACTCCACGAGAGTATTTCCACGTTGATTTCTGTTCCCATAACCGAATTTACCAACTGAAGTTTCATTCCGTTGCTGTTCCCCTACTTTTGCATTGAAATCATCCACAATGATCTTCAAGTGCTGTTTGTCTTTGCTATTTAGGTTCCGAATTTCCTCTTAAAACTCTTCAATTTCTTCTTTAGGATGACTTGTTGTGGTTGCATAAGCTTATATAATCTGAGGCTGGCATCTTTTTGAGATTTGGATAAAGAGTCGCGCAGCCCTGTCCGTGGAACTTTCAACTTCTACAACCTGATCCTTCAGTTTCTTGTTTATTATAAATCCAACACCACTAGTTCTGCCAGTATCTTTCCCAAGTTAGTAAAAGAGATGTCCGCTTTTCAGTTCAACGAACTCTTCTCCTCTTCTTCTTACCTCGCTTAGTCCCACAATGTCGCAGTTGATCTTTTCGAGTTACTGCTCCAATTCAAGGAGTCTTGAATCAGAAGTTAAAGAGCGTCCATTAAACGCAGCCAAGGTAAGCATCAAATGGCAGCCCAGCGCGGTCCTCCGGTGATTCTTAGCACCCTCTGCCTTCATGTCGCACTGGCCAGTGCCTTGGCCAGATTCATTCCAGCTGCCGGAGACTGAGGGCCAAGTTTGAAATTGTGTAAGCATCTTTGGAGGTGCTTGGAAATAACTCACCACGCTGGCTAAGCGGGTTGGTGAGTGTTGGATGACATTTCTCCTAATCTCGATGTTATAGTTATACCGCTATTCATCGGTCGTCAGAGCCCCTTTTGTGGGAACAGGATGCACCACAAGAAGGCGGGGTCGACATTTGTCAAGGAGAGGCTGGGATATGTTACGCATCATATACTGTATATATGCGCATTCATTACAACTTAACTGATGCATTTTTATGTGAATATTTTGAAAGAACGTTATTACAGTTTCAATCACGCGACCTATATTGTCTTGTATTTAGTTCTAAGACAGAGCTTGACAACTTACTGTACGCGGATAAATATTTAATGGCAAGCGGCACGTTTCTTGGCACAGATCATAGGAAAATATAGAAATTAAGAGATCGTAAATAATCACAATATTTTACGTTATATTTCTTCTTTAACATCCACCTACTATATTTACGAAATGGTTTGTCTAAACCTGTCGCTGACGAATGTGAGGTGGCGGCGATATAGCTAGAGGAACTTTATGTGTGTGTTAGATTGGCTCGCAGAGAAAATTTCTGCCTCCGCTTTCTTCACAGACGGTCCCCTAAGCAATGTAATACAATTAATTTTAATTGAAGTGTTAAGATCATTACTGAATTTACGATCTTATACACAGTCGAGTCATATTATTGTGACCAGCTCCTACTTTTGACACAAACAGCGCGTAGCCAATGAAAGAAGGCACGTGTTGTGAGCTGGCTTGGAGGGTACATAAGGTGTACTGAAGGCAATCTGAAAACACTCGTTGCTGTCATGGATGAAAGGAGCGATTTATCAAATTTACAAAAAAAAGGGTTGATTATCGGCTTTCGGGGCAAAAGTGGCAGTATTTCTGAAAGAGCGAAGTGTGTGAACTGTTCGCGTGCTGCTGTGATTAAAGTGTATCGTGATTGGAGAAATGGCACCATTGCGAATAAACGACGGGGAAAGTGCGGAGCACCGCGTGCCATTGATGTGGGAGGTGAACTTCGGCTGAGAAGGGTGCGTGAGTGCCGATCGACACGCTACAGTGGAACAACTCACTGGCCGAATGAACCAAGGGGCTACCCGAAGTGTGTCTGAAACGGCAGTTCAGCAAACCCTGCTACGTATGTGCCTCCGATGTAAACGGATTGTCACTGCAACTATGCTAACGAAGGTGCATCGGCAGAAGAGGCTTACATTTGCACAGCAGTATCGGAATTGGACCTCCGATGATTATCAAAGGCTTGCCTTCTCCGATGAGTCACGTTTTCTGCTTCGTCGAACGGATGGATGTTGGGTATAAGGCGAGAAATATCGGAGAACAAACACTCTTCAACCATTGCTGGAAGCACACAAGCTGGTGAGGGCAGCGTTGTGGGCTGGGGAATGTTTTCGTGGTATTTCCTGTGTCCACCCATATCTGTGGAAGGCACTGTGGACCGAATTCGTTATGAATCCATCCTTGCAGACCGCGTACACCCATACATGCTGATTGTATTTTTTGGGGCAGAAGAGATCTTCCAGCACGACAGCGCAACGTGCTGTCGTGCTGAAAATCCCATACACAGCTAGAAATGTCCGAGAGTGGTTGCAGGAGCACGATGAAGACCTCAAAGCGCTCCTTGGCCCCCTAATTCCCCAGACTTAAACCCTATTGCGCATCTGTGGGACCTCCTCCATCCTCTTGTTCGCTCAATAGATCCTCCACCACGCACTCTACAGAAGCTGTCAGATGCACTGCAGTCAGCATAGCTTCACATACCTGTGAACATCTTCCAGCACCTTATTGTGTTACTCCCTGCCCGTTCCAGCTATACTTTCCGCGCTACACACGGTGGTTACTCTGGATAATAGCTGGTGGTCACAATAATGTGACTCGACCGTGTTTATTTTATATTTTATCCTTTATATGATATGTAAAAAACGGTACACTACCGAACACTTCAAACTATTTTTAACTTCGATAAATTTGGTTGATTTCTATGAATGTACAATGTGTGTTTCGAAAAAATAGGGGGAAAATCTGTCAGTAGAAAAACAAATACGACTGCAAAGGATGGCTACTAGCTAGCGCCGGAAGTATAATTATACATGTTTCACTCCTTAATAAAATTACTGCAACGGCATGCATGCACGCAGGGCTTACAATCTCACATTTACTACCGTTGTCTACTTATTCGGCGATGGAGAAATGCCCTGCTCATGCATCCAGAAGACGAAGCAAGTCACTAACTATTCTTTTCAATTCTTTTTTTGTGTAATATGAGAGAACATGAGGACAACTTCAGATATATAAAATAGATGCAACAAAAACCCTGACCTTTTGTTAGCACATCTCATTTTTCGGTTCTTCCTTTAGCATGCATTAACAAACAAAAATGACAAACAAAAATGACAAGTTAATACCTAAAACGCCAACAAGAAAATACAACATCAAATAACGATGTTGGACAGCCTGAACGGAACGTTCTTCCCTCGACTGCATTTCGTACTCTTGGATAAACCATTCCGCATTGGAAACGACCCTACGTACGTTAATTCGGTTTTATATTGTAATAAATTAATTTTTAATCGATGTCCATACATAATATTGTTTAAAATGGGAAAACATTAACAGGCGTGTTCGACATATTTGCCTGCAATCTTGTTGAAATTACAAAACAATCTGGTTACAAATTAAGTTTGTTTTCCTGATAACGGATGTGCTGCCATCTCTCGGTTGCCTTTGTTTCCGTTTCAACGAGATTGAATAAAATTAATAAAATTGTTTTGAAACTTGATTTTGAAGAGGTCACCTAGGTGCACACACACACACGCAGATGCTTCCATTCTTTCACATGCTTTATTACTGTCAAAAGAAGATGCAACATTGGCAGGCACTCAACATCCTTTCATTAATCCATAATTTGCTGGTTCAGAAACCGTTCAGTGCTTTTAAGATATCATACAGAGAGTAAAGGCACAGGTATCGTTATGTCGCATTCGGAACTTGAGCCTGGGTTCTATTCGGCTTACTAACAAAAATCTCGCTGACGACCATTTCGCCGAAGGGGAGACATTGAATACTTTAAAACATAGGCTGAAGTAACGAATTAACGAATTATTAGGAACGCTTATCAGGTAAGATATTAGGTCGCCTTTGCCCTTCCAAATGGACTATATGATTTTATATAGTATGGATTCAAAGCGGTGCCCATATCGTTCTGCAGGTATGTTTCTCTCTGAATCTCATCTCACAGATGCTCAAGTGGGTTACTTGATGGGTACTGGGCGGCCATTTTAGCACTTCGACGTCATTGTTGCGCTCCTGAAACCAATAAATAACGATCGGAGCATTGTGACGTAGCCCATTGTCTTGCTGGAAGTAGTTCCCTATGAAACATTATGCACATGTACGCGTATATCTAGTCCACAATGATGTTAAGTTACCAAATGGCATCCAAATTCTGTCTCACGTGTACTTAGGAACTCAATGCTCGCCACTAAAGCCAATCGCAAACCATTACACATACACCCTCAATTTGCACAGTTAACGCTAGGCACCTGAGATCCATCGATTAATGCTATTGACGTCATATTGTGGTCCGACCATCTGCGTGTAATAACTGAAAATGTAATTCACCGGATTAGGCGACCTTTTCCCAGTCCTCAAGTGTCCAGTGTTGGTACTCCCTTGTGCACTGCAAGCGAATTTGGTGGTTGTTATCATATATGCGTGTTACGTGAAGGCACCTGTTATAGCACATTCTCAAAATGCGCTTCGAGACTTATATGTTGGATTTGGCCAAATGAAACCGTTGTTAAATCGCATTGTTACCTGTCGATTACTTCGTACAGTCTTCTCCATCCTCCGTTTCCCTCCAACATCGACCTACCGTTTCCGCCCAAAGAAAAATCACTGATTCTTTGTTTTGTTGTCTGTTCACCACTCAATGTACACCCTTGATACCGTTCTTCTTGCATAGCCGAGAAGGTTTTCCGTTTCTGAGATGGTCGCACGAGCCCACTATCATGCCTCTTTCAAAATACTGGGTCGATGTATAAGTTCATGTCGGTTTTTTTCATCGCACTACACAAATGTATTACATCAGAAGGGAAAACGGAGTCAATCAACTATGTATTATCCCATAATCACACATTGTTTACGATAGTGTCCCAACGTCTGGATAGGTCTGCAGTGCCTTTCTTGAAAAAACGTGCAGGTTTTGCTACGAAGATATCATCAAGAAAATTCTGAACATCAACATCATTGTTGGACATTCTGCCACGAAATGCATTTGATAGAGATCGGAATAGGTGAGAGTCAGAAGGGGCGACATCTGGGGAATAGGCCGGATGTGGAAGGATCTCCCATTTAATGTCCTGAATGGCCATTTTGGTCATGTTCGCACTGTCAGGCGTGCGTTATCATGTTGAAGAAAAATACCATGGCGCCATTGTTGCCGTTTCTGCTGAATTACTCCCTCCACACGGCTGAGTTGCTCACAATAGAGTGCAGCTTTGATGGTTCGATTTTTCGGCAGCATTTCCCAGTGAATAATACCTTCCATGTCCCACCAAACACACAACAAATATGAAGGTCATATTTGTGGGAGTCTTGTTTGGGCTTAACCATTCTCTCCGATGCCTGAAATTCACGTAGAAGCACCACTTTTCATCTCCAGTAAAATTACGTGACAGAATAGGTTTGTGTTGCGGAGAAAATTCGTGATAACGGACGAGCAAGGAACTACATATGGCAACACGATGATTCTTGTTGTTCTCGGTGAGAGTGTGAGGCACCCAAGACCCGAATTTCTGGACATTTCCCATAAGTTCCAGGTGTCTCACAACTGTGGCCTGATCACGGTCCATCTCGGTGGCTAATTTGCGACGCGGGTCCAAATGGATGAGATGGTTCAAACGATCCTCATCAAAGTGAGATGGACGACATCAGCGTGGAGAGTCGTTGAGGACAAAATTGCCACCACGGAACTGCTCAAACCATTTGCGAGCTGTCTTCAGAGCAATAGCATCCTCCCTATACACAGCACAAATTTGTCGAGTAGCCTCGGCAGCTGTGGATCCCTTGTTGTACTCGTAGAGCAGCAGATGTCGGAAATGTTCATTCCTCTAAACTTGACACTCCATGCTTCCGTACTTGAAAACTAAAAAAACCATTAGACACAATGCAACATGATTTAGATACACGATATTACTGGCTTCATTTTGATATAAATACAACTGGCCATCTTCACTGTTACTACTGACCTGGGAAACACTCGTGAAATAAAATGGCATGAACTTATGTATCAACCCAATTAGCCTAAATCAGGAGTCATTGGCTTCGTACACGTCCGAATCCTTTGAAGTGAGCTGTTTATAAAGCCATCTCAGTGTCATATTTGCGTACGTAAATGAGGACGCCACGTATCTGATTTCTATAGGCTGTTCGTAATAATTTGCTACTTCAGTGGATACTTAACACTAATTAAGAAATTGAAAACCTCAGATAAAGTCAGAATTGAGTAGCACCGAAAGAATTTAGACCATGAACTTAGATTTCGCAAGAAACTGTTCAGACGAAATAGTGATAATTGTATCATATTTAGCTAATCCTGCCCATCAGATTTCCTTACTAATGCATGAAACGGATAGCTCTCAGAGATCAGGCTTGACAATCAGCGATCTAAAGTGACCGCTAACAGAACTCACAACGTATGTGGGACATACGTATCTTGTACCGCTCCACCATTTGCCTAATTGAACAAATCTCACTAATCACAGACCATCAGCAGGGTTAAAGTAAGTGTGTACGATATCGAAAAGTGAATGCGGCGTTCAATTGTTTCAAGATTATTAGAAACATGTTTTAGTTCTAAAGTTAGACGCAGGCTTTCCAATATTATCAGGGAGACTGAATATTTTTCGTTAAAAAATATCAAATTCTCTCGTTTTACTGCTTTAGCTTAAATCGTATGGTAAAATGTCAACTTTTTTAGGGGCAAGAATAAGTATATTATCATGAGTTTTATCAAGTTGAAAACACGTGGAATAATTAATACGAACATAAATCAAGTTGTCCTTCCATGTAATGTAATCGCAAAAATGATTAACGCCCGTATTAATTATTGCATGTGTTTTCAACTTGATATTTACTAATTTGCTGGTGATGTCACTTAGTTAGCCTTGTGGTCACCGTTCGTGAAAGCCACGGGGGAGACTTCAGGTTCGATCCCAGCTGGTACAAACGCTCGAACCACTAAATATGTGCGTCGGATGGGTACGTTAAGCCAACGGACCACGGGTACTGGACCCCCGGTAATAAATAAGAGCGTCTTCCTCCTTTCTACTTCACTTCCGTGCCACTTTCCTATCGGGCACTCTAGCCCAAATCACCAAGCTTCCTTTTTCTAAGGGTTGTTTAGGACCTGGGGTCAGACACTCCCTTCCTAAAATCCTCTACATATGAGCTGATCTGATGTTACTCAGCGCTACGATGGGAAACATTTGTTTCGACTAGTGCAGTGAAAGTCTGACGTCTCAAACAAGCCTCAGTTGTTTGGATTTCATTGTCCTAGGTTGTGTAATGGTTAGCATACTCGAGAGCAAATCGGGAGATGCGGGTTTGATTTCCGTTCCAGGACTATAAAAGTTTTCAAATTTCTGCGGTTACGTCACATGGAAGAACAGCTTGATTTATGTCCGTATCGTGAGTTTTACTTTTAAATTCTCGACGAATTTCAATTCTGCGCAGACTTTAAACAAAATATTTAATAAAAGAAGAAAAACGTTAACGAAATATTTAAATAAAGAGGAAGAAACAATGTGCATAGAAACATTTGGGTCTCAAACACGCCCCCAAGAGAGATCTGGTAAAAATCAATTCAGCTTTATTTTAAACCACGGACTTTTGTTTCTTATTTTATCTATGTCACTAAAAGTTTCGTGTCTGTTCGTCAGTCTGCCCGACGGTCGCTTACATCCGAAACTACTGAACGTAGAGAAATGAAATTTGTCAAACACACAGAAGTTAAGGGAAAGGCTGCTCAGAGCCTGATTTTCGAAATTTGAATTTACTGAATTTTAATTAATTATTAGTTTTTAAAGTATTTAATCACCCACACAGCACAGAATATTTCGTATATGTTACAAGTATGCAGCACTGAAACATTGATCCTTTTCAGATACTCTGCGCAATGTAACAGTAATGTTTCAGAAACCTTACGGTTACGTCAAAATATCCTCAAACGCTACAAAACTCTGAAACACAACCGATACGTTACAGTGAAAGGTCTTTGTAACTTTAATACACCAACTTCATGTTACTGTTACGTATTTGAAAGTTATTTGTAACTTCGTTACATTATTACATATTTGAAAGTTATTTGTAACTTCGTTACATTATTACGTATTTGAAAGATATTTCTAACTTCGTTACATTATTACGTATTTGAAAGATATTTCTAACTTCGTTACATTATTACGTATTTGAAAGATATTTGTAACTTCGTTACATTATTACGTATTTGAAAGATATTTGTAACTTCGTTACATTATTACGTAATTGAAAGATATTTGTAACTTCGTTACATTATTACGTATTTGAAAGATATTTGTAACTTCGTTACATTATGACATCATATTACTGTTACGTATTAATTACTTTGAACATTATAGTTTTAATAAACTTTGCAAAATCACAATAAAAATTTTTTATTTTACACTCGACAGCTGTTTCAGAAGCAACAACAGTCGTATTACGAGTTGTTTACGTTTTCACAAGTTCAACGCAGTTCGCTATCCATTGAAATCATATATCGATACTATATATATTTTATCAATATACCGATACTATGTATATTTTATCAATATACACTAAAAATCGGTTAGAAGTGAGGGTGTCGAATTTCAATTATTTCAGCCAAAAACAGAAAGAAAAACAAATTCGTCATTTCTCTAAATACCTACCAATAGAAAATTTCTCAGCTGCAAGTAAAAAACACATGTTGGTATAGTACCCTAATCTACTTAGATTTTATAAAATGCCTTTTAGAATTTAAATATTATAATAATCAAAGCAATTACTTACTTTCAGATGATCTTGAATCACGAAAAAAAAGGATGAAGTATTAAATCAACTAGCTAGCTAACTCGAGCATCAGCAAAGATTATCCCAGTAGCATATGGAAATACGACTACGAGAGTGATTTGATGAAATGGCATAAATGCGCATGCGCATCCACGCCGTTGCCAAACTAAACATCTTAGATAAAGCCGGAATGTAACATCAAGGTAGCAATTATGTACAATGGGAACTATAGAACAGTAGTATCGATGAATGCTATTTTTAACGTAACCGTAATGTACAAAGAGTTTTGCTCCAAAACAGATGTTGCTGAAATGTAATTGTAAGATATATCTGAAAGTGCAACGAAAATGAGAGATTGTAACATTATTGATACGTATCTGAAACGTTTTGGGCTATATGGTCACTGTTGCAGAAATTACTTTGGAAATCTGATTATGCGGCATGCTGCCCCAGGAGGTGACGCAACAACAGTTCATTTCCTTTTTACTCAACAATATATACACTGAGTGAGCAGCGAATTATAACCACCTACCTAATATTTAGAAGGTCCCCATTTCGCCCTCACTACAGCAGCTATCCTATGTGGCATCGATTCAATAATATGCGTAAAGCAGTTGGAAGGTATTTATAATAAAGCTGTGTGTAATGCGGCCTTTAATGTATGTATGGTTGTGATTAGTGTATCCAGACGCATGGTAGTCCATTCCATACTATCCCACAAGTGCTCTGTGGGACTGATGTAGAAAGGAGTTCGGAGGTCAATAGATATGCTGGAAGTCTGATCTGTATACCTCAAACCATTCCTGCACAACAATCGACCTGCGGATTGTCATCTTGAAGGACAGCTTCGCCATTCGGGAAAAAAATGCAGCATGCTGGGTGTACGGTGTCAGCAAACTATTCACGACAGTGGGCACCTGTCATGCACCAGGGGTGCAAGTTCCTGCCAGGTAAGCATGCCCCACACCATACAACCGCCTCCACCAGCTTGCGCTGTAGAGACCATGCAGGAGGAATTGACTGGCTCATGTAGTTTGCGCCAAATACGTGCACAACTATCCAGGAGGTAGAGTAAACAAGTTAGTAAAATCATGCAATGCATTGATTATGATACGCTTTCCAACATACTAGAAATCATTACTCAAGTTATTACTCAAGTTATGAGGAAAATGGCTACGGATTAAATCTCACTCCTGTGCCCTGACCTTTGATCCCATTTCAATGATATTCAACAGAACTGCTTCAGTATACCTCCGAAATAACATGATAAAGTTTTGTCGCAATCGAAGCAATTTTACATAAGTTATGATGCATAAGGGCTATGGAATAGATCCCGCTTCTGTGTCATAACCTTTAACCCCATTTGGCCCATTTTCTACAGGATTTGTCCCCAGGCAGGCCCCTACAACATACTAACATTTCATCCAAATCGAAATATTTTTACGTAAGTTATGATGCATAATGGCGATGGAAGTGATTCCACTCCTATGTCCTGACCTTTGACCCTCATTTCGCCAACTTTCATAAGGGTTTGTCCCAGGTGGTCCCCTGCCACATAGTAAAATTTCATCGACATCGAACCTTTTTTGCATTATATATGACGCATAAGAGCAGTGGAGTGGATCCCGGTCCTATGTCCTGACCTTTGTCCTCATTTCGTTCACTTTCCATTGGGTTCCTTCCCAGGTGTTCCCCTACCACATACTAAAAGTTCATCGAAATCGAACGATTTTTACGCGAGTTAGCGTGCGGACGAACATACGCCCAAAACGCGTGACGTAATGAGGCAGATGGGAATCGCGACCGTCTGCTCGCAAGAGTGTGACCTCATAAAACTTGAATAGGATCCACACACAACACGTGACGTAATGAGACAGATGGCGTGACCGCGCGCAGACATGTAATGCCTCGACGCCATGACAGTACACTAAAAACGTGGTAATTCGGTGTGGTTATTTAACCCACCAAACGAGTTTTGCTAAAGTCGAGATCAAGCTAAATCAATTTCTAGTACCAGAAAACGGCAAGTTAACGACTTTCATCAAAATCCTTAGAGCCGTTTCAAAATAAAATTAACATGCATACAAGAATTGCTCCTTTAAGGTGAACGTCAAGTAATTTTGCTTCCTGTACTTCGAATGGAAAAATTTCTGTACACATTTTCTTCCCAATTAATGCGTCGTTCCCAAGGATGAAAATTTGAACATCGATTAAAATAGCTTCATTTTATAACTTGTAATACCTAATATTTCCTAAAACTTAACCATAATTATGCAATCCAACATTTGTTTGTCTACTAAAGTCATCAAAGTACAGGTCGCGCCATCCGTTTTCTGGTTTCAACACCACCAAAGGAAACGTTTTTGATTTTTAATATAATTATGATTATGTTTTAGAAAATATTAAGTATTCCAAGTTATAATAAGAAGTTATTTTGATCGATATTCGAATTTTCATCCTTGGGAATACATTAATTGTTAAAGGAAATGTGTTTTGGAAGTATAGGAAGCAAAATTACTCGACGTCCACCATAATAACATGGGATAAGGGCGATGGAATGGATCGCAATCCTATGTCCTGACCTTTGACCCCATTTCGTCCATTTTCAACAGGGTTCTTCCCCAGGTGGTCCCCTACTACATACTGAAATTCCATCGAAATAGAGCCATTTTTAACGCACGTCATGACGCATAAAGGCAATGGAATGCATCCCGCTCTTATGTCCTGACCTTTAACCCCATTTGTCCCATTTTCATTAGAGTTCTTCCCCGGTGGTCCCCTACCACATATTAAAATTTCAACGAAATCGAACAATGTTTAAGCCAGTTATCGTGCGGGCAGACGGACGGACAAAGCTGGAGCATATACGCTTCTTCAACCTACGGTTGGAAAGCGTAAAAAAGGTTCGATTTCGATTAAAATTTAGTATCTGGTAGGGGACCACCAGGAGACAAACCCTATTGAAAATGGGCGAAATAGAGTCCAAGGTCAGGACATAGGAGCGTAATCACTTCAATCGCCATTACGCGTCATAACGTAAGTAAAAATTCTTCGATTTGGATGAAATGTTAGTATGCTGTAGGGGCCTGCCTGGGGACGAATCCTTTTGAACATGGACCAAATGGGGACAAAGGTTAGGACACAGGATCGGAATCTATTCCATAGTGCTTACGCATCACAACTTACGTAAAACTGCTTCCTTTGCGACAAAACCTTTTTATGTTATTTCGTAGGTATACTGAACCTGTTCTGTTAAATATAATCGAAATGGAATCAAAGGTCAGGGCACAGGACCGAGGTTTATTCCACAGCCATTATCCTCATAACTTGAGTAATGATTTCTGGTATGTTGGAAAACGTATCATAATCAAAGCATTGCATGATTTCACTAACTTGTTTTAAATTAGTACAGCAATTTATATGTGCCAAACTTTAACACATTTGCTGTCGACTCTATGGTGGTAGTCTAATACCTCAAAGTTATGCAGGAGAACATCCATAGCACAATAGAGGCGACAGTACTTACAGTTTGCGTTGAGATTTATCGTGATATACTTCAGAAATCTGACGTTTATTTCTTCGCATTTTTTTTGATTGGAGGTTTAACGACCACCGTGAGCAACTCAATGGGCTATAAGCAGTCGCCCGTTCCGAAATTTAGGGTCACTGGTTCCAGGGAAGGGAGAAAGCCAGTGCCGTATAACAAACACAACATCCATGCCTGACCGGGATTCGAACCCGGACCACTTACGGACGAATGATCAGAGGCCAGCGCCTTAAACCACTGCGCTACCGGGGCGGCTCTTCGCATTTGCAGACGAGTTGTTTGCGTGTTAGACCGCAGCTTTGCGTGTGTTACAGCACATACGGAGAGCTGCGTTCTAACACGCAGGAAAGAAAAAAATTTAGGAGAATTTCTAAAATATTTCTGCGGGAAGATTCAACCATTTTTCGAATGTGACATAACGCCCACAATTTACAGTTTGAAATTGTATCTTGCAGTTTCCTGTGTTAGAAGTCCGAGCTTTCCTTCAGTCGTAATTGTGGCCGGTGGATTTATTTGCGTTTCGGACCGCTGTTGTGGCTGTGGATTATTATTAATATTATTTTTCACAGAAGAATATTTTTTAATAAAAAAATTATAGGGTGCGTTTAGATTTATCGAGATGTACGCTTTTTTTAAAGATTTATCGGAATGTATGTTTTTGGGATGTAGCCTCTCCTTGACAAATGTCAACCCCGCCTTCTCGTGGTACATCCTGTTCCCACTGAAGGGGCTCTGACGACAGCCAATAGCGGTATAACTATACCATCGGGATTAGAGGAAATGTTATCCCACACTCACCAACCCGCTTGGCCAGCGTAGTGAGTTATGACCAAACCCCT
The DNA here is from genome assembly GCA_039090855.1 of Macrothele yani. Lineage (NCBI taxonomy): Eukaryota > Metazoa > Arthropoda > Arachnida > Araneae > Macrothelidae > Macrothele > Macrothele yani. The sequence goes on from CM077011.1 coordinate 102,088,640, forward strand.
CCAAAATGACTCCACAACTTAAATCTTGGCCCTCAGTCTCCGGCAGCTGGAATGTACCTGGCCAAGCCAGCGGCCAGTGCGACATGAAGGCAGAGGGTGCTAAGAATCCTCGGAGGACCGGACTAGGTTGCGATCTGATGCTGACCTTGGCTACGTATAATGGACGCTCCCTATCTTCTGATTCAAGGCTTCTTGATCTGGAAGAGGAACTACAAAGGATCAAGTGGGACATCGTCGGGCTAAGTGAGGTAAGGAGAAAAGGAGAAGATCTCATTGAACTGAAAAGTGGACATCTCTTCTACTATCGTGGGACTGATACTGGCAGAACTAGTGGTGTTGGATTTACAATAAACAAGAAACTGAAGGATAAAGTTGTAGAAGTTGAAAGTTCCTCTGACAGAGCTGCACGACTCGTTATCCAACTCGCGAGAAGATACCAGGCTCAGATTATTACAAACTTATGCACCCACCACAAGTCATCCTGAAGAAGAAATTGAAGAATTTTATGAGGAAATTCGTCATCTAAATAATAAAGGTAAGCAGCACTTAAAGATAATTATGGGAGATTTCAATGCAAAAATAGGGCAACGACAACAGAATGAAACTTCAGTAGGTAAATTCGGTCACGGCAACAGAAACCACCGTGGAAATACTCTCGTAGAGTTTGCAGAGGCAGAAGAGTTTTCATCTTGAACTTCTTTTTCAAGAAAAAGCCACACGGGAAATGGACATGGAGACATCCAAATGGGACGACAAGTTGAAATTGATTTTATTATGTGTAACAGAAAATTCGTCATAGAAGACTGCAGTGTGCTAAACAAGTTCAACACAGGTAGTGGCCATAGATTGGTGAGATGTAAGATGTACCTCAACACTAAATTCGAACGTAGCAAGTTCATAAGACAAAAAAATGTATTGACATAACCAACCTTAAAAGACACCATAAAACCTTCAAGTTGGAACTGAAGAACAGATTCTCTGCTTTAGAAATCCTGACATCGGAAGAAGTGGATATTTCTGAAGTTAACAGAAAAGTAACCAAAGCTCTTATGGAAACCGCAACAAAATTAGCTGGGTCTAAGAACAAGTTGCATGAGAACCAATTATCAGGAAAAACCAAAATGTTGATGCAAAAAAGAAGAGAAATTGAGGACAACTAAAGAAGATGTGGCTTCCAAAGTGGAATATATAGAGCTATGCAAGACAGTACGAAAAAGTATCACTGAAGACCTAAGGAAATTCAACTGTGAACTAGTAAGGAAAGCAATTGAAAACAACCAAAGCCTAAAGATAGCAAAGGGACATCTCAGTAAGGGAAGAAAACAGATTACGGCACTCAGAAAGGAAGACGGTTCTGTAACAAGAAATAGAGGCGAAATTTTGACAAGAGTAAAATATTTCTACTCCAAGTTATATGAAAGGGATGATGCATGTACTCCAGACATCATAGAAGGTACCAGTACCAGAGTTCTTCCAGTCCTCCCAGCAGAAGTTGCACATGCAATCAAGAACATGAAGCGGGCGAAAAGCTCCACGAGAAGATGGAATTACTGTAGACATCACACAAGAAGCAAGTGGAGAAATCGAAACGGTACTCACCCAAATTTTCACTTGATGCCTAAATGAAGGGAAGATTTCTGAGGATTGGACCAACGCTACAATGATCTTGCTACATAAAAAAGGCGACATTGAGGATCTCAGGAACTACAGACCTTTCAGCCTCCTATCAGTGGTTTATAAAATCTTCACTAAAGTTCTTTCACACCGCTTAAAGGTGACACTGAACATGGCTCAACCGAGAGAACAAGCTGGATTCAGGAGTGGCTACAGCACAATAGATCATATCCACGTACTGAGAGAACTCAATGAAAGAGCGAGGGAATATGAACTTCCATTGTGCATGGCTTTTATCGATTATGAAAAAGCCTTTGATTCGGTGAAACCATCAGCAGTTACAATGGCCCTGAAATCCTGCGGTATTGAAGATGCGTACATTAATATTAATAATAACATCTATGAAAATGCAAGTGCAAAGATTCGGCTGTTTGAAAATACAACACACATAAAAATTGGAAAAGGTGTAAGACAAGGTAACACCATATCTCCGAAGCTCTTTAATGCCACATTGGAAAATGTCTTTCAATCACTGAACTGGGAAAACAAAGGAATAAAAATTAATGGAGATTATCTAACCCACCTTCGTTTTGCTGATTACATAGTCATATTTGCAACTACCCCATCAGAGCTGCAGAGTATGATCCAGGAACTTCCTGACAAGAGTAAAGAAGTGGAATTAAAAGTGAACTTTTAGAAGACAAAAGTGATGTTCAATGCTTTTACTAGGAATGAAAATTTATCGATTGATGGGGGAAAGCTGGAGATAACAGACACGTACTTTTATCTTGGACAGCAGATATCAAGCGAGAGTCACATTCATGAAGAAATTTATCGGCGTACAAATTTTGCCTGGAGAGCTTTTTGAAAAAACAGCATAACTTTCAAGAGCAATATGCTATTATGTCTTAAAAGAAAAGTGTTTGATCAATGCATCCTTCCAGTGCTTACGTATGGTGCAGAGACGTGTACCTTAACTAAAAGAGACATACAAAGGCTGCAGACAACTCAAAGCAGCATGGAGAGGTGCATGCTTGGTGTAACCAGGAGAGATAAGAAGAGGAACTCGTGAATCAGAAAAATGACAAGAGTGGATGACATCATAAGCAGAGTTAAATCCCTGCAATGGCAATGGGCTAGACATATTACCAGAAGGACAGACCATCGATGGACAGCCGAATTGTTAGATTGAATTCCAAGGGACAGGAAAAGACCCAGAAGAAGACCACGTGGAAGATGGGTGGATGAAATTCGAAAGTATGCGGGAGTGACATGGAGGAGACTGGCACAAGACAGACCGTTGTGGAGGAAACTTGTGGAGACCTTCGTCCAGCAGTGGATTGATACTTGTTGATAATGGTGATGATGATGATGTTTTTTTTATTAAAAAATATTTTGTTTATCAATATCGCCGTGGATTATTTTTTTACTAAAAAAAAATAATAATCAACGGCGATTATTGTGTAACAGCGCACTATATACATTGTGTAACTGCGCACCATATACAATTCGAAGCTCATATTTCAATGAGATTTTGACTAGGTTGCTTCAACAATTGTTTTAAATGTGTCGTAAAACGCGCAATTTATAGCAACCATGTCGATTTCTCTGTTTACACTGTTAGATTTCTAAAGTTTTAACCTACATCCGTCCTCCGGAGTTACCGGCGTTTTTATTTTAGACCACGGCTCTCCGTGTGTTACTATTAGCTATAAATGACACCAAATACTTTCGACGGAAATATTTGACCCGATCTTTTCAAACATTGTTTAGAATTTGAAAAACGTGAACGATTTACAATTTAAAAAATGTAAAATTTCATTTTGGTTTTTACGGTGTTGCACTTCCGGATTGTCGTCTTGTTCATTCCGCCGCAGTTGCCGGCTGGTATGCTTACATTTCACACCGCGGCTCTCTGTGTTTTGTTACTACACGCTACGGATAGTAGCACAGTTTATTAGAAAAATTTTATATATGTATGCTGCTACAGAAAACTTGCACTTTCACATATACTGCCAGAGTAAACTTGGACTTTCAAATGCACTGCTAGAGTAAACTTGGATTTTCACATACACTGCTGCAGTAAACTTGGACTTTCACATAAACACACGGGAAGATGTCTGGAGGGGTTATGTCGGACGATGATGTGGCCTTGCCATGGGACCGTCGCGGCCAATTCGTCTGTCCGGGAATGTGGCATTCAGGAACTCACGAACCATTACCGGCCAATGTAGTGGAACACCGTCTTGCTGGAGAATAACGGAAGGTTGGAGTGCATGTAACTGAGATTCTACAAAAAGTTCCAGCATGCCCAGATGCATGTTGCACGTTACCGTGGGGTCTTTAAAAAGGAAGGCTCCGATGATTCTATCATGCCTCAGGCCGCAACATACGTACACTTTCTGTCTAGCTCTCTGTTGTTCGATGACATAATAGGGATTTTCTGATCCCCAGATTAGCACATTGTGCCTATTTACTGAACCAGAGACGTGGAATGGGGCTTCATCTGAGAAACAGACATGGTCCAAATAAGCAATATCATGAGGTATGCGCTGCAACATCTCCGTCCCAAATGCAGCTCGGCTAGGCCGGTCATCAGGCTGAAGAGCTTGAACGATCTGTACTTTGTAAACATACAGATGAAGATATGTGTGTAACATTTTGTGAACCGTGGCACGGGGAATCCCAGTTTTCAGTGAAGCACAGCGAATGGTTTGCCTGCGGCTTCGCAGAAATGCGTCCTGAACAGATACAGCTGCCTCTTGTGTAAGCGTTGCCAGCCCGCTCAGATAAAACTGCTATCCGTCGCTTTAAATTTTTCATACCAAGCTTTAATTATTTTTTAGTCCGGTGGTGATCGTCTGTAGTCCTTTCTGAAATGACGCTGAACAGTAACTTCCGATTTGGTCTCATGGAGCCTCAACACGCACGGCGCTTTTTCTTGCATGGAAGCCATTATCGATGAAATGCTCCTCATGTATAGCAATAGCGCTCACCTAAAGAATTGAAAAAAAAACTTTATGAGAGCTGCTATATTACGTTGCGAATCATTTCATTTTAACTTACATAGATTTTTTTAAATTAAATTTTGTAATGTGGAAAATATTTTATGGACATCCTGTATATCAAGAAGTACTGATAAGAAGAAAATCGAGAAATACAAAATGAAAATTCGAGGTAATACTCAGAAAATTCGAAAATACGCAAAACAGTTTGTAAGAAAAAGAAAAGTAAAAAATTGGAAACCAGGTTGCCTTCGTCTGGAGAGCATCTACCTGGGGGAGTGTTTTTTTAGGGGGGCGGGGATCAATAAACGACAGGGAATAACCAGAGTCGACTGACGAATTCTCGAGAATTCCCTACAGAGGAAAAAACTATTTAGAGTTGAAAACAAAAATTGCTAGTATATGTCAGGATCACACCCAACCTAGAAACATAAGCGCGCATGGAGACCGAACGGTGGCACAGGCGAAATTCACAGAGCAGTATGTATACAACCTGAGAACCGGCATTCGGCTAGTGGAGAGTTCGGGGTTAGAATGGTAAAAACTGCGGATTTATCGGAGTTTCGTATAGGACAAATTGTGACAGAACGGCGCCTCGGAAATGCGATCTCGGAAACGGCGCGGTTTGTGGGTTGTTCACGTGCCGCTATAGTGAGTACGTACCAAAAGTGATGCGGAGATGGACCAAGAACAAACCGTCATCCAGCGCAGTGTCGTCCGCAGCTCATTGATGCAAGATGGGAGCTAAGACTGTCGCGCATTGTTCATATCGACCGCAGGGCCACAGTGCGACAGATCACCCTCAGCTACAACAGTGGTTATCAGGGCAATGTATCACAGCACACAGTTCATCGCAGCCTTCTGCACATGAGCCTGCTCAGCCGCAGATCTAGCTGGACCCCGATGCTCATCGCACGTCAGCGCCAACAACGCACGAAATGTGCCCAAGATCACATAGATTGGACCGTGGATGATTGGAAGAAGGTGGCCTGGTCTGGAGAATCAAGATTCCTGGTGCATCACGTAGATGGCCAAGCGCGGATACGCCGATTACCAACATTGCACCTGAATACACAGTTGAATAGAAACAGGCCGGGGTCGGCTATATGATGCTGTAAGTGATGTTTTCTTGGGACACTATGACGCAGAAGTCTTTTCGTACTTCTACGTTATTTCAAAAATATAACCATAAGATGAAATAGTTCCTAAATTAAACCATAACGGCCAGTCGAAACATGTAAACAGCAGAAGTCAAACTCACGGAAAAGATGCTTTATTCAGGATGTAGCACTTCCATAACAAATCATAACATCACATAGTACTTCGCATTAAACTCTCCACATACCACACAGCTCTTAACACATCGCTCTACAACACAACGCTCAACTTGCAACACTTCTCCAAGCAACGCTCGCTTATCACAGTTTAGTCGTCGTTTTTATCTCTCGTTCTTATCTTATCTCAGGCATACGTCACGTTCATTGAACCTCAATTATGTTGTCAACAGTATTCGTTTGAGAGAAAAGATATCACGTTAAGAATGAAGTATAACTGAGAATAAACTCAAGATTTACATAGGGAAAGAAACTAAAAAGGAAAGTTAATTTAGAATATACGTCACAACACTTTAGGCACAATAGCACAATCTCTAACAGCTGTTAGGTGTCTGAACATCGTAGCAGGCCAAGTTTATCCTTTCATGGCAAGTGTGTTCCCTGCTGGGGATTCTCATTACCGACAGGATAATGCGCCATGCAACATTGCCAGAATCGGGAAGGAGTGGTTCGAGGGACATGCTGGGGACTTTCTGTTAATGCCCTGGCCTCCAAATTCACCTGACATGAGCCCAATCGAACATTTGTGGTTCGACTTGAAAATGCGGATTCGCGCTAAATCACCACCACCCAGAAATGTGCGGGAACTGAAGGACCTGCGGTGGATATTATGGTAACAGATACCCTAGGATACCTATCGCCACCTCATCGAATGGATGCCTTGCCTAGTGGCCGCTGTTTTGCGGGCTAAAATGCGTCCTACAGCTTATTATGCAGGTGGTCATAATGTAATGCCTCATCGATGTATAGCAAACAGAAAACTTAACAGAAAACTTAACAGAAAACTTAACTGAAATGTATCGAAAGACCGAACTCGTCGAGACTGACAACTAAGTTAAAAAGTAAACTCTGATTTAATAAAGTCGATTAAGTAGAAAGTAGAAATATATAACAGGCAAAAAGTTAGGTAAACAGAAAGACGTGTGATTTCATCAAGCCACAAACTTGTGCGTAATACTACATTGCTGACCACCTAAAATGCAACACCTAGAAGGACACGAGATAGCAAAGCCAAATTTACTGGACACATAGCAACAGATACATAAACGAAACAATTCAGCTTACAGGCCCGTGCGACTTGCGGAACACGCAGACATCAATAGTTCGTGTGGCCTCCATTACTGGCAGTAACGACCGCTACACGCCGCGGCATCGAACGAAAAAGGCTTTGTATGATGGCTTGGGGTATGTCGGTCCAGGCTGCTTCCACACGTTGCCACAGTTCATCAGGCGTAGCCACGGGTGGTGCTTGGCGGGCCATTCGGTTGCCGATCACGCGACCAGACGTGTTCGATGGGTGACATATCGGCAGAACAGGCAAGCCACGGCAGCAGTAACACCTGATGGGCTGTGAAGAATTGTTGCACGATGCGTGCCACGTGCGGGCGCGCATTGTCCTTTTGAGACGTGGCCGCTGGCAGGTCCTGCAGGTAAGATAGGACTGCACGCTCCAAATCGTCGGAGATGTAGCGGTGGCTATTGAGTGTACCGGCGATGCGTACCAGAGGGGTGCGGGTGTCATATTCAATTGCGCCACAAATCATAACGTCAGGCGAAGGACCGGTTTGGTGATGCATAATGCAGGCGTCATAAGGTCTGTCGCCACGGTGCCGCCACACGTGGATCCGACCATCGTGGTGTTGCAGGCAGAAGCGGGATTCGTCGAAGAAGACAATGTCGTGCCATTCCGTAGTCCAGATGCGTCGTTCAACGGACCACTGCCGCCGCACTCGCCGGTGGTGCGGCGAGTGCGGCGGCAGTGGGCTGTTGAACAATGGTAATCAGAGCAATGGGTGCCGTGGGACTAGTCCCCGCTCCTGCAGACGACGTCGAACGGTACGTGCTGCCACAGGTTGTTGCGCAACACACCCTAATTCCTGCGTTAACGTTCGTGATGTGGCGGTGCGAGCAGTCAATGCCAGCCGCAGAACATGCCGGTCCTCTCGTTCGGTGGTGTAAATCGCTCACGTCGGTCCGTTTGTCGGCAATCGCTCACGGTAATCGCTCACGTCGGTCCGTTCGTCCCTCCTGCACTCACCGAATCCATATTCGCCTCACTGTGGCTGGATGTCGTCCCACACGGACGCCGATGTCTCGGTACGATGAACCGCTGTTGCGATAAGCCACTATTCGTCCTCTGTCGAACTCCGAAACGTGCTAGAAATTCTGCCGTATTCTGCGACGAGGTATCAGGAAGCTGCCCACGCGCAGGTCCGGCAGCACAACACACTTCCACTACTTACATCCCGCCTTCTGTGCACCCTTTCTATAGTGCTTCTCGGTGGCTTTCCGGGCGCACAGGATTTGCATATGCTCTGCAATGCTAATCGTCTGCATGTCCTCTCGCGGGCGACGCATGTTGCGAATTTCAGTCCAATCGGATGCTTCCTTCTTGTTGTTGTATTTTGGGTGGCCAGCAGTGCAGATGCAAGACCATGTATGTAAATGTCTTCAACTTTTAGGGTCTCACCAAGTAGCACTTGGTATTTCGTCGAGTTTTTTGAGATGTGAGATTCTGGGTTAGTCCAGGATGTAGATGTGCAATTTAAAAAGCTTTTTTATAGGATCATGATTTTAATAATTTATCAATAAGAATTCTATTTATTCCATTTTTAAAACCAATGTGAAACCCTTTACTTATTTAGTTTTACAAACCTTTCTATCGGGAAGCAACAGAATCTAAATAATAACAGTATCAACCTTAACTTCAAATACAAATGTTCTGTAACCCGTTTACTAAACGTAGAGGAAAAGAGGTGGCAGAAAACGTCTAACACAAAAGTTGATTTCTTGAAGATGTTGAATGAATTCGTTGCGGTGTGTAATAGCTTTGTCAAGCAATGCAGTTCAGAGATCTTTGGACTTAACATCAGTAAAATTAAAGTACTTGCCAAATATTTAAGAACTGTGTTTTCGAATTCAGACACATTTTACACCTAGTCGAAGATGTCATCGAGTACAGACTTTCGGATTTTCACTTCAAAGGACCTGATAATCACCTTATTAGGAAAGACTGTGTTTTCAGTTTCACTCATCAAACCTTTAATAACTTTGGAATCAAAATCATTTTGCTATGAATTTGGAGCATCTTCCATTAAAAATATTTGTTAAGTGAGTAAACTGGTATCGCTATAATGAGCAAATAGATAGACTAATATATAACTATAAGCAAACAATTTTGGACCTAGATAATTACTATGAAAACAGAACAGAGACAATCTACGTTTCTCCCATTTGAGGGAATTTTGAAGATCTGTAGATCCTTATCACAAACATATACTAACCGGAGATCTTGAAATTGTACCATTTAAATAATACTTATATCTTGTTATACACTAACAGATTAAGTACTACACATTACGTACCTCTAATCCTCAGTGAAGTAATTCACATTGTTGGTGTGTCATTTTTCTTACTTGTGGATTCATTGACGATTCTCAACACATGTCGCGATATTCCCATGATAATTCCTTGGTAGATGAGAATTTTTGGTTTTAATATTTTCTTTTATGTACATTATTGCACACACACTATTGACCTATGGCTACAACTTTTTTAATGTTAAAATCACTATACACATGTTGATAAAATACCCTATTCCATCGATGTTCTCTGTACTCATAGCACCAGTAGTTTAATTTGAAGTTTAAAAATTCATCAATTAAAAATCACATTCCTTCGATGTTTACTTGCACCAGTAGTTTTAAATATTTCACTATTAAAATCCGTTAAGACTTTTAAAATTACGGCATGTCTGAGATCACCATCATGTCACTAAACCTTGGTCGAAGCTTTTCAACCTCTATGAGGCCGTCATCAGAACGCTTGTCCTAACCTCATCTTGCAAACCGACCATGTGCACCCGATTCCCTACGGGGTCTCTTTACTTGTGTAAAAGGGACAAGGATCACGTGCTTCTCCCTGCATTTCTGAGTTTTAGGTTTTTGTCTTGGTACTGTGCTGATATCTATATTTCATTCGCTGTTCAATTCTCCTATGTTTCAGACATTCTTTTCTTTCCACCCTTCCTTCTCCATTGCTGTTCTTTATATTCGTTTTCCCTTTTTATTAAGGCCTTCCAAGGTTTTGCTATGATGATTGGTTCATTATTATTACAGGCTCCGTATTTATGTTTTTCTATGGTGAGAGCCTCTGAGTACCTCAACTCCCTGTCATTCTTATATCCACTTTTTATTCGAATATCTTCAAATTTTGGTTTCGCATTTTTTTCAATACAGTACTGCATCATTGCTGTAACATTCTCTCTCTTTTCCCAATTTTTAATATGTTGATTTCTTCTTTTTATAAGTCTATTTTTGGTTGATACATAATAATATATGCTCTTCCTTTTTTTCGAAACTTGGTTGTTCTCATGTTCCAAAGGTATTCTATGTACTCCTTCTTTTTGTAAATCTGAAATTTTTTGTCTTGTATTATTCATCATTGTAGATATTGTTGTTACAGATTGTCCAATATTTCTTTTATATCTTGCTACTTCATGATTAATTCTTCCTGTTACTCCATCAATATATGGAAACGAACCTATGTATTGCTTTTTGTCTTGTTCATGTTTCTCTTCTCTCTGCCTGGTTGTATTACTCATGTTATTTACTGTAGCCTCATATGTTTTTATTAAGTCTGCTATTACTTGTTCAGAATATCCATATTTCTTGCTACTGTTGTTATCCACATTAATTCTTCGTTCTGAAATTCAATATTGCTTGTATGTGTATATGCTCTCTTATCAGATTGCAAAGAGCATTTCTTTTTTGTGCTATCGGATGGTTAGAGTTATTTGGAATCAATATTGGTTCGTAGGATGGTTTTCGATATACTTTAAATTAAAATTCATGTTCGGTTCTTGTTATACAGACATTTAGAAAGGATATACTTTTGGTTTGCTCCATTTCCAAGGTTAGAACTATGGTTGGGAAAATTTCTGTAAATCTTTTTGCTAAGCTTTTCAAATTCTCCTCCTGCATATTTGAAACCAAAACAGTGTCATTCACATAACGTTTATATATTAATGGTTGTTCTGTTAATGTATCTATTATCCTGCTTTCAAGTTCTTTCAAGATTATCTCTGCAAATAAGCAAGAGAGAGGTGATCCCATTGGGCCATCCCTCTCCTGAACATATACGTTATTGTTATAACAAAAATAATTATTTTTTGAAATATATGATAAAATAGTTTCTATTTCTTCAATATGTTTATTAGTTAATTCTTTTTGTTCTTGCAAGATTTGTATAATAATTTTTATGGCATCTGATATTGGCCCCATTGAGCAACATATATTCACCAACATCACTCCAAGACCTACCACCTGGCTACGATATGCAGACGATAAAATAAATTATATACACCATACAATCAATTTCACCATGGAGCTTGAACACAATGGTACCTTACCTTATCTCGACGTCTCAGTGAGCAAATCACATGACAACCGCCTTCATACGGAAGTCTATTATAAACCCACCTCCGTTCCCAACCTGATGCTCCGCAGTTCATTCTGCCCTGATGTTTACAAGACCGCCTTATTCCGCTCTCGAATTAGAAAAGCCTTCGCTGTCTCATCCGATGTTCGTTCTAAACAATCCGAACTAAGAAACATCGTCGAATTGGCCATTGAGGCAGGATGTACTTCGAACCAGATGCATAACTTTATCGAGAAAGCCAGAACCAGCAGTGCTAATAACATTTCTATGCCGCAACTTCGTAACCTGGGCTCTATTCCCTACATACCAAATAATTCCTATCAACTCAAAAACGCGCTGAGGAGGATGAACTTCGGTGTCGGCATAAGGTCTCCGGCATCTTTATACACGATGCTTAAGAGACATATTGACAAGCCCCCTCTTCTCAATGGAGCAGGTGTTTATGCCATCCCACTAGAATACCCGGACGGCTCCAGGCGATACTACATTGGAATGACCAAACGTTCGTTTGGAATCAGAATCGGCGAACATGAAAGGGATACAAGAGACGGGAAAATAACCACTGCCCTATCAAGAGAAGTCAAGAAGTTAAAGTCCGCCGATCCTATATGGAGTGATGTAAAGAAATTAGCTTCATACTCCACACCCAAATCTACCGCCTTTCGCGAACCTTGGAAATCTTGACCAGCTGCGAGGCTTGCAATGATAGCGTTTCTCTGGAGTTGCCACATATTTGGAATCAGTTCTTCAAATAATGCTGAGTTCTCTACCATTGTACCGCGTTCCCAACCAACGTGACCTCGTTTCTTCGAAAATCACCTTTGCTCCTAATCATTTATTGTCTAGTCAAGCCACCGCGTTCAAAGTATTGAAACGTTCTATTATCCAGTTTGCAGTTAGCTGTCTACCTTCCTTGAGAAAGCCATCTGGGTGATGTGCGAAAGCTTAAAAACTTTTATTTCTATTCTACGCCAAGACTTTTCGGATTTTTAGTATAGTTATACTATTTTGATGTATACAGTGATTTTAACATTAAAAGAGCTGTAACCATAGTGCAATAGTGTATGTTCAATAATGTACATAAAAGAAAATATTAAAACCAAAAAGTCTCATCTACCAAGGAATTATCATGGGAATATCGCGAAATGTGTTGAGAATCGTCAATGAATCCACAAGTAAGAAACATTACACACCAACAATGTGAATTACTTCACTGAGGATTAGAGGTACGTAATAGTACTTAATCTGTTAGTGTATAACTATGTACTTTCGGTGCGAGTTATCAACGTGGACCCGAAACAAACTTCTACTAAGATATTATATCTTGTGGTCTTTCTAGGTTACAAGTTCAGAATACTACAACTTAATTCGAAAAACTACAAAAACCTGCATCTCAAATTTAAAATTAGACCTGCAACAATTTGTGCTTAAGCTTTCGTATGAATTCATCCTACCCATTGAAACCACTCATGAGTAGTTAGACACTACAGTTTGGGATGTCTTAAGCTCGTTAAAGAGGTAGTCTCGAACAGATAAATATTCGAATTATTCTATGAATCTACCACAAATTTTACTTCGAATTATATCTCTTAAACAAATGTTTGCAATTATACCTGTAAACAAAACTGGTAACAACTTCGCAGTTATGCAACAAAATTTACATCGAACTAAATGTTAATGAAATGAACAATACTGAAACTAGAGTCTTGTTACACAATTTAAAAATTTTGTAAAAAGAACCTGGCTCTCTGCAAACGTGTAGATCTACAAATTTGAAACGTTAAATACCCGCTTATTTACAGTATTCCCAAATTTCATAAGCAACTTGTGTCCTTTCGCTTTATTGCCAGCGGACGCAACTGTTACAACAGTAGAGCAGGTAAACTGTTTAACAAATTTCGTACAGCTATATTTCGGAAAATAGAATCCACTTGGAGTATAAATAGGAATACCAAAGTTATTGAGGCTATGAAAACCTTAGTCCACATTACTTCAGCTGAAACTTATAATTTCAAAAACTAATTTTCTTCAATTTCACTTGTTCGCTTATTCAAGGTAACACGAGACCTATTCGCTGAACTGGATGACACTATTTCCTCGCAGCATTGGTACTATCTTACATATTTTTGCATTAACCACAATTATGCAGTTTAGGTGATAAAATGTACCTACAGAGACATGGAATTCCAATGGGCAGTAGTTCCTCCAGCAGCCTTGCTAACCTTTAATTACATCACTTGGAACCGAAATTTACTCACAGTTCCTCTTCCGAAATCATTGTTAAACTCAGACATGTATATTGATGGCATTATTGCCTTCAATAATTCGAATTTCATACAGGTGTGAGCTGACCTATATCCAGCAGATCTTTCATTGGAAAAAAGTAACTGTTCATCTAGCTGTGTTAACTATTTAGATTAGGAGATCAAAATCAGCAGAAATCGACTGTAGGACATAAGGCATAATTTCAAATTTTAAATTATTATATGCATTTGTTGTCAAATGTTTCCATAGAAATATATCGTAATATTCTTATCTCTTAATTTTAAAGAATCGTTAAAATATGTGCCACTGAACATCAAAATGTCATGAAGAACCTCAAACTTTTTATCATCAAATTTAAGTTAAATAAATTTCTATTTTATTTCTACTTCTCAGCTTTCTAAATTGCACATCAACACGATAGACTAACCTAAGACCTTACAAATTTTAAAAATTTCGTGGTAATACTAAATGCTCCTGTACCTAGTAGCTGAAGACATTTACATACACAGTCTTGCATCTAGTGACTACACACACCTTTTTGGCCTGGTTAGTTCACACATATTTTTGTTCACTTAATTCTTTTATTTAACCGCAACTTTTCCCCTGTTTTATATACTTTTCTTCTATTGGGTCGTTTCATAATTATTGGCCGATTCGGACACAAAGAAACAAACAGCAGTAACAGACGACGAAATGCATTTTATTCCGAAAATTTTCTGCCCTCGGCAGCAATACACTGTGTGCACAACATGTTTTCAGTGCAAAAATGCTACGGTGGCAGAAACTGGCATCACAGTGGTCCGAAGAATCGCTAACGGCGGAAATCACAGCATCCCTGTTAGCGAACCGTCTGCTCCTCAAAAAGAGGTCCAAATGGCGAAACATGTGAAAGTCTGAGGGGCCAAGTCAGGTGAACAAACAGGGTGAGCGAGAACTTCGTACTCCAAACCGTTGATTTTTCGCATGCTTCCAATATACACATGCGGTCGTGCGCCATCCTGAAGCAGTATGGCCCCCAAACGATTGGCGAGCGATGGTTGTTTGCTGCATAATGTCTGGTGACTTTCGTTCGGCTGACGGCAGCACACGTCCGTTGTGATTGTTTGACCTCGCGGCAAAAACTCGTAATGGACCACAGTCTTGGCAGTCCACCACGCAGAGATCAGAACCTTCTGTGGGTGCAACTCGGGTTTGGACATGTGTTTGGGTAGTTTCCCTTTATCGATCCACGGCGCTGTTCACTTCCTTTTGTCATAAAGCACCCATTTTTATCAACCGTAAGGATCCGATGCAGAAAGGGAGCACTAACCTCACGTTTTTGGAGGGCAATGCATGTTTCCAGACGCCGTATCTGCTGCTGTTTGGTGAGTTCGTGTGGAACCCAGGCATCTAGTTTTTAACCTTGCCTATAGCTGCCAGCTATCTGGAAACTGTTTCTGATGATACGACAAGTTCGGCACTGAGCTCATGTACTGTGAACTTGGTTTTTGTTTCACTTTCCGCCTTAAATGTACAGTGGTGACACAGAACCGGGCGACCGACTCTTGGCTTATGGTCGATGGCAACATCAACGGCGTGGAACTTGAAAAACAGTCTACGAACAGTTTTGTCACTCGCCGTTCCGACAACCCACTCTCTATTGACATTTGCGACCGTTTTGGAAACATGCCGGCCAAGTTTGAATTCGTGAAAATCACTGATCTCACGTTGGGTTGCTCCATCACGTCCCCAACTGCTGAGATCTGACTGAAATAACGTTTTACACATGTGTACTGAACCGATTCAATTTGCATGGGCGTTTGTTAGTTCCTCTTACGAGGCGTCCTTTGTAACCGGCTATGCAAATTCGCCTTTTCGGCATCGGCCAATAATTATCAAACGACCCAATACTTAATCAGCTTTATTTAATCAGAGTTTACTTTTCAACCTAGTTTTCAGTCTCGAGGAGTTCGATCTTTCGGTATATTGCAGCTACTGTTCGGTAAGGTAAACTTGTCTGTAAGCTTCATACTTTTCAGCAAGTTTTGTTCCCAACTCTAAATTGTTTGTTCCCTTATAGCGGGCCTAGGAGGATTTTTTCAGTCGTTTTTGTTTACTCCCTGTCGTTTGCTGACATCAGAAAAGCCGCACTTCCAGGTTATGGTCTCCTGACGAAGGCAATGTGGTTTCCAATTTCTTAATTGTCTGTTTCCTTTCTAATTGTTTTGTGTATTTTCGAATTTTCTGAGTATTATATCGAACTTACATTGTGTATTTTTTGATTTTCTTCTTATTAGTACTTCTTGATATTTTGCTGTTCCATTAATCCTGCTACGAACTGCGCCAACTATCTGATTAGCTTTGTCGTATTTTAATATTTCTTTTTCAATGAAATAATGGTTTTCACCATTTCTCTTCGCATGTGTACTACGAATACACGAGACGACCGATTGCAAAGATGTTTCAGAGGCATGTGTAAGGAGAAGGGCTAAGTCGACGTATGTGAAAAATATTCTGCTAGCTCTCATGGAAATATGCAAACGATGACCGTATGTCATCCAGCTGGCAGAAACGCCAGCTTGATAAACAATTGAAGCTGGAGTTGGATTTCAACATTGCTTTATTCGAAGACTACGAGGGGTATAGCAGAACAAATAATAGATACTAAACAAACAATACTGGGACAAAATTACAGTCAGGCATAAAGAACGTACGTAGGGAGAGAATCACAGGGAGACCATGGGCACGCAGGTCGGACAGTGCAAAGAGAGCAGTGCAGTGAGGCAGAAAAGGTTCAATAGAAATCAGCCAAATAAGACTCGTAGGCTGGGCCGAAACAAATACGCGCGTCCCACCTATCTAAGGCTTCAAGATTATCAGTCATGCAAGCAAAGTCTTGTTCGAGAGGTCGAGGATAAAGGTGGAAGTATGGCGCAGGCCGTTCATCACGAAGAGATGGACGAGCAGGAGCAACAGGGAAGCATGAGTTGGATCTTGTGGGAAAATGCATAGCTTAGAAGACCCTTTGTGGTAGAGAGCAATAGGTAGATCTGAAGCAGAGAAATCGCAAGTGATGAAGCAAGATGGCTGAATGTGTCGAGGGAAGTGGCCTCCAATCTGTGGAGACAGTTTCAGGAAACCGGAACAATAACCAGAAAACCGAGAAAAGGAAGCCCACGAGCCAACAAAAGCCAAAGCTATCGGCATTTGTCTGTAACAGCTTGCCGCCATAGGAAATCTACAGCCAGCTAACTCTAACAGGAGCTCTCCTCTGGTACGGCAACCGCAATATTGAGGCAAACTGATTACAGAAGACACCAACAGAGAAATCTGTACACAAGGAAGTCAATGGCCTGTATCCACTCACTGAATCTCTCAGAACCTCTGTCTGAATTGCGCTCGGTATTATCTTTCTAGACCCCTGATCAACTGGCCCGAGATCTCTGCAGTGACGAGTCGAGGTACAGGCTAAACACGGGTTCTCGACGTGTGTACATTTGGAGAAAGGCGAAAACTCAAATTATCCCACCAACATTAGGGAAATTTACCACTTTGGTGGTGGAGGACTCCTGGTCTCGGCTAGCCTTTTTATGGATGGACGTTCTCCGCTGCACGTGTTTACAGGAGACACCCTAACAACTGCACCCTACAGGGATAACGTCCTAGACCCCTATGTACGGATTCTCGGGGGAACTGTTGATCCCGAGTTTCTTTTTGTGGACGATAACGTCCGTCCTCATAGGTCTTGGCTAATCGGCAAATACCTTGAAAGTGAGGGTATTCACAGGAGGGAGTATCCCGCAAAATCTCTGGCCATGAACCCGGTAGAGCATGTCCGGGATGCCGTGAGATTAGCAATAGCAAGCCATCAGCGCCGTTCTTGAACACTACCACAATTCCGACGCACTTGGTGGAAAAATAACACTGATTACCCATAAATTCTGATTCACAGCTTTGTAAACATCATGAGGGCTCGTTGTGCGAGCTTTATCACTGTTCGGGGTAATCACGCTCCCTATTAGTCCTCGAAATCCGCGTGCAGCATCCATTGAAATCCCACAAGCAGCATCCAATTTGGACTACCATGCTGTTATGCACTCTTCATACGGTGATGGCATTCCGTTGCTGTTGAGTATTGCTGTGTTATCGATATATATGTTGGTCCGTACTAACTGCCATTAAACTGCAGTCACGTGGATTTTGCGTTATTCATGATTTTGCGCTTGTCACGCAAATTTGGAACACTAGTTCATATATATATAAACCTACACAATAGGCTACGATTGTCACTAACACTCTGACGTCATTCATTACTTGCAGAGCCATCTGCTTTTATCCTGTATCCGAAATCGGAACTAAGCTCACCGCTATAAAACGATACGTAAAATGAAGGAGAAATACCGGAAAATAAAATAAAACTAGTAAGGCAAACTACTTCATCTGTGGCAACACGCACGTGCTCGAACAAATGTCTGCGACGTTTGTTCTATTACGTAGGTGTTATGTCGTGTTTTATTTCATTTTCTTCGCATTGCAGAATAATTTCATAGAAAGGAATAAAATTGCAGAATAATTTCATAGAAGGGAATCAGCATTATTTTATTTCATAAAAAGGAACAAGTAAAATTGTAAGAAAGTAACTGCAGGCGTAGGTTTGATTCACTGTGATGGATTTAAAAAAAAATATATATATATTGGTTCCTTGGAATTTTTTCTTTGTATCAATAGTACAAGATGTGAGAATATAAAACTGAAACAAAACGTCGGTTAAATAGAGAACCACAACGGCCATGGTGTGCAAACCATTCTTCTAATACTTTGCTTAACTTGAACGATATTAGAGCTAATCGCAGACCTATCTAATCAACTGCCCATTAATAATTCAACCGTTTATTATAGTTACACATATGTATTTTACGATTCGTGTTATAAAAAGTATGTCATCCGTGACTGGCACGGGTGACTCAAAGTATAGGGTGACTAGTATATATATAACCAGAAGTTTATGTATGTATATATGTAAAGTATATTTCAATCAATGAACTGGGAAAACAATGGATAAAGTTTAATGGATATGACTTCACTCACCTTCGTTTTGCTGCTGACTTAGCTCACCGTCGTTTTACAGATAACTTAACTAATCTTCATTTTGCTGATGACTTAGCTCACCTTCTTTTTATATACTGATAACTTAACTCACATTCGTTTTGCTTATTACTTAGCTTACCTTCATTTTAGTTTTTTCATCTACCACTTCAGAAAACAAAACTGATATAAAATGCTTTTAAAAAAAATGAAGATTCATAGATTGTGGGGAAATTGAAAGGTTACTGATACTGATACCTACACCTACCTTGGCGAAAAGATATCAAGCGAAGTTCACGTTGATGGGCGGCCAAAAGTTGGTCGGAGAGCTTTTGGTAGAAACAATACAGTTTTGAAAAGTACTGTTTCTACCATTACGTCTTAAAGGAAAAGTGTTTAATCATTGCACCACTTAAGTTCTTATTTATGGATTAGAGACATGAGCCTTAACTAAAAATGACAAACAGAGGTTAAAGATAACAGAAAGAAGCATGAAGAGATGCATGCTTGATGTAACCAGAAAAGACATAAGCAGAGGAGTTTCAGGAAAAGTACATAAATGTAAGGCTTTTAAAAGAAATGAAGATTCTTTAAAAAGCCTTACACTAATAAAATTTTCATCAGTAAAAATCCTTCAAATGGCTAAAAAATCCCTGAAAATGGGAATATCGCAGTAAAAATCGCTGAAATGGCAATGAGCTGGACATATTGCTAGATAAACAAGCCACAGATGGACAATTGAAATGTTACACTGGATACCGAGGAACAGGAAACTGCACAGGAGAGTACCACGTGAGAGATGGGTGGATGAATTTCCAAATCATTCCGGAGTGGCATAGAGTAGACTGACTCAAAATAGACCATTGAAGAAGAAGGTTGGGGAGGCTCTCATCAAGGAAAGGGTTGATAATGATATTATACGTATATACATACATATGAATATATAAAATGAGGATTCGCGATTTTATACATTTTCTCCTTCTGAACTTTATTCATTTTCGCCACTAGAAGAAACTAATATTTATTCGTCAGGATGATGTGAATGCCATTTACGTTTGTTTATACATTTCAGCTTCGTAAATATGTCTGCACATTTGTAGATATGGTGACGAGGAGAGCTTATTTCAGAATGAGTCTTGTTGAATTTCTAGATGAAATTTCCATACGACCTAAAACTTCACATGCAGTTTCTTTAACAGGAACAAATGCAGCCAACCTCCGCTACCAGACAATGTTATTGCAACGCTATGTATAATAATACTAAGATCAAATGACTAGGGTTCAAAAACCCCCAGAACGATAAAAAAGAAATACTGGTAAAGAACATTGCTTATGCAAACTGTTATAGGAAACAGCTTTAAAAGAAAACGTTTATCTGAATTTTACGATTTCGAAACTTAGGTAACGAAGGGGGCAGAAGAGCGGAGAAGAAAACAATGAAAAACTAAATTGACTAATAAAGCAATAGTTAGGAAACAGGGTTTTATAGAGGAACATTTGCCTTCATAAATTTCTTGTCGCGGAAAAGGAAATAAAATATTGTAAGGACACACACACACACACACACACACACACACACACATCATTTCATTTCTGTGTTCGAAACTTAAGGCCGAGTTCAGTCACTTGCATTGGAAGCATTCTATGTGTTTTTGATGCATCCCTGTGCGTTACGTCAGACTAAACAAAGTTTGCTCCAGACGTTTATCTAAGACTAAACTTATGTGTTTTGCTTTTAAAAATGATGTAGAAATGAAAAACACCTGCATAACAAATTTCAAAACTCCAAAGGCTAGCGGGTTGCCCCGAATGTAAAAATACATAAGTAAATAAGAACTTATAGATCATCAGCACTGACATTCCCCGGTGGCACATTACATCGATTCGATGTCGAATTTTTGATCGATATGAAACGTCGAATATACACTATATTGACAAAGGTCACCAGGCACCCCTCCAAAAGCAAATAAACGAATCCGCTGCTTTGCTAAGATGCGCGGTACAGCTGAAAACGGTATAAAAACAAGCCTGCAGCTGACCGCGATCATATCGCACTGCCAGGTTGAGTGATGAAAATGGAGAGAACTGACTTTGAGAAAGGAAAGATTGTTGGGTGTTATATTAGTGGGTTGTCCATAAGAGAAACCGAGAGAGTTTAAACATACTAAAGCAAAAGTTTTGGAAGTACTGAATAAGTGGAAGACACAAGGCGTGCCTGAAGCAGAAAAACGTACCGGCAGATCAAAGAAAATCAGTGATAGAAGACGTCGGAACCTCAGGAGAGTCGTTACAGCTAATCGACACAGAACTGTATAAGACCTCAGTGTACAGGGAAGTAACAATGCTGAAACCTTGGTATGTACACGTACCATTCGCAGAAAAGTTCATTCCATGGATTTACTGTAGTATGCGGCTGCTCATAAGCCTTTCATCTCCACTCGAATGCTACTCATCGTTCAGCATGGTGTAAAGAACATTTATCGTGAACCGTAGATCAATAGAAACGGGTCCTATGGATTGATGAATCCAGATACACGATCCATCAGCGTGATGGCCGTGTGTGGGTACGGTGGCAGCCGGGGGAACGCTATTTACCACAGTGTACTGTTACTACGGTAAAGTTTGTAGCTGGCAGTGTACTCGTGTGGTGGTGGTTTTTGAGGTATGGTCCCAGCCCATTGGTTATGGTGTACAAACCTGTTAACCAGCAAGTCTTCTTCGACATTCTGGACAATTATGCCTAGAACCAACTCTGTGACAATACTATGGAACCGAGCCTTCTTGGTGCCAGCAGGATAAGGCACCGAGCCATAAAGCAAGGTTTCAACATCGCTTTAATTGTTCTATAGGAAACGGTACGTGTAAATAACGTGAAAAACGTCACAGTACAATAAAACAGCGCAAGTAGAAAAAATCATCTCGCAAAACAAATTTTAGCAGGGGAAACGTTACAATAACGTGAACACACAATGATGAGCATGTCGCACAAGGCAGGACGCAATCTGTAGAAGCTGAGTTTAGATGTGTTCACACGAGCCGATACATGGCAATACTATAAAACAGGGCAAGACATACAACAAATCCGCGTATAACTAACCGTAGCAGAAGAAACATTACAGTAACGTTAACATATAAGGTGAGCATGGAGCACGAGGCAGGACTCAATCAGCGGAAGTTCTGTAGGGAAATGTTCACACTAGGCGGAGGAACACTGCGTGAATACAATAACACAGGGCAAAACATACAAAAACCGCGCATTACAGACAGATGAAGGGGAAGCATTAGAGTAACGTGAGCACACAATGAGCATGACGCACGAGGCAAGACTGAATCAGTAGAAGTTCAGTACAGAAATGTTCACACGAGTCAGAGGAACAAGGTGGGTGCAGGGCGATAACATAGGCCTGAGTAGCACAGACGAGGCAGGGCAAACGAAGAACAGTAGACGCGGCGACAGCGGTCACTGCGTCTCATCAGAGAAGATCGGGGCATTTGCAGAAGGTGATACACGGCAACAGGCGGTGCCGACTGGCGGAAACTGAAATCGTCGAATGTAATGGCAAATGGCTGTGGATGCGTAGCCACTCGTTGAGCAGTGGCTGGAACTGACTGTTGCTGAGAAGCGCGTTCAAAAGGCTATGGAAGCAAAGACACGCATTAAGCAGAGGCTGTTAATGATTTGTGCAGCGAACCGTGCCCAGAGGGAAAGGGAAGCGAAGACACTAATTAAGTAGGGGCTGTAAATGACTTTTGCTAGGAATCAGATCCAGAGGCGAGAGACAGAAGTCTGGAAGCGGGAACACCAAGAGGAGCACTTCCAGAGCAAAGACCACAATGGCAGACTGAGGCTTGCAGGCAGTGTGAGTGATGGCATAGGGGAAACTATCGTATTTATCTTTAAAGCTGAACACTGTTTATTCAGGCGAGTATGAGGCAAGCCCTCAAAGGAAACTCCGAGGTCGAGCAATGTGCATCTGTTAACCAGTGGAAGGGTCTTCTGGAAAATCTAGGAAAATTTCATGGCCATGGAAAGGAACATAGGAATCTAGAGCACTTACCCAGGAAGACAAGGATGCTGGAGCAGCAGACGAGGCAAAAGTTGAGCATGTGCAGGTGGTTGTTGCAGTCCTCGAGGAAAACGAGGCGATTAGATTTAGGTCCGGGGACCTTCCAGGCCAATCCATGCGTTGATTATCTTCCCTCTCCAACAGCTCTGCGACAGCCACTGTACGATGAGGTGCAGCGCTGTCGTCCATGAAGAGGAACTCAGGATCCACAGCACCACTAAACAGACGCACGTGAGGCAGGAGAACCTCGGTACAATAGCGAACACCAGTGACTGAACCTCCTTGGAAGATGTGGAGGTCAGTACGGCTACCAAGTATGATACCACCCCAAACGAGAACTCCGCCACCTCCAAACCGGTCCCTTTCCATGATGTTGGAGGTGTGATTGCGTGGTCCCTGCTCTCTCCAGATGTGTATATGTCCAGAATCGCTCGTCAGGCTAAATCGGCTCTCATACGTAAAGAGAACTCTACCCCATTGCTGATGTGTCCAGTTCTTGTGTTCCTGGCACCATAGAAACCCCCGTCTCCGATGAGCAGGCGTTAATCGCACAGAGCGTATTGGTCGTCGTGCAAATAGACCACCTTTGTGCAGCCTTCTGGCCACGGTAAAACGCGATAACGGACGTCCAGTTTTCTGTTGCATGTGCCTTGCGATTAATTCCGCTGTTTGCCGTCTGTCTATTCTCGCCTGTAGGACAATATACCTGTCGTCCACCGTCGTGGTTGCTCCTGGACGACCACTGCTAAACTCTAGGACAGCTGTTCTTGTCGTTTGAAATGCTCTCCAAGCTCGTGAAACGATGCTGTGAGTGATCCCGAACTCCTCAGCCACACTAGTCACACTTCGACCTTCTTCCAACTTTCCAATGACGCGACCTCGGGCAAAATCATCCAGATGTCGTCTACTGGATTGCCTGTTGGCCATATCACACGATGGCAGCAACTCGACGTCGTTCAAACCGATGTACACCGTACGATAGCTTTCACCGAATTTCTGTGCGTACACCCCCCGTGTGTTTTATACCCTTCCGACACTCCCCTTCTACGTCATGCTGCATATATGCGGATGCCCTACTGTACCGGACACTAGTCGATCTCCTGAGTGGTTTTTCGGTTCGTTCTGCCTGCTCGTTCCCGCTGTTATGCTAATTCCTCCTCTTCGACCTTAATTTTTGCACACCAGCGTATATAGCTTGTGCCGTTAATGTCCACCAGATGAAGACATCTCAGTTGCTGAGCCCATCCAAGGGATATGTGATGTCAGAAGCTGACAGATAAACGAACATAGCGCCGTTGATTTTTGGCCATTGTAGCGTAAGGCGAACGCACTCTGCTAGATATCGAACAGAGAGATCTGGGGTATGATCCCAGCAGTGGCCGGAAAAAATATTCGGTTGCTATGTGTTTGATAAACGTGGAGAGAGCTATGTCTTTGTGAAGTTCCGTTTCTTCTGAATATATCGTCAGGATAATTAAATATTCCATTCACGTCAAAGTACATGTTGAAGTTTATTATATTACATAGGTTTTAAATTGGATGCAAAAATAATTTAATTTTCCCACTGGTTATGCTCATGTGAAGAATGTACACCGGAGAGCCGAAGCATTACGACCAGCAAGTCTTTATGCTATTCCAAACAACTGTAGGTAAAAGACGGCGCGTATGAAAGTCATGAAACACTATAAATAGCCCCGCCACTGATCTTTGTTAATCAGTGTTATTTTTGTTCTTCAAATGGGAAAGGCAACGGATCTTAGCGAGTTTGACGAAGGCAAAATCGTAATGGCCAGAAGACTGGCTAGAGCAATTTCGAGACGGCGAGACTTCTGAAGTGCTCAAGGTCAGTCGTGCTAAGTAAGCATACCTCCAAAAAGTGGTCCGAGGAATGATAACCAAGACTCGCAAGCAAAGTGAGGGCCGATCAAGGCTCATCAATGCCGGAGGTGAGCGAAGGCTATCCCGCATGATACCAGCCTACAGAAGGAATACTTTTATGAAACTCGTCGGTAATTTGAATGCTGGTGACGAGAGTGTGTGACATCAGACAGTACATCAAACCCTGATGAAAATTTGGCTGCGGACCTCCCCGAGTGCCCATGCCAGCCTCGGTTCACAGCCGAAAATGCATAAAATTGGCACGCAAGCGTCAAAACTGGACTTTGAATAATTGGAAGAAGGCAGTCTGATCCAATGAATCTTGTTTTTTGTTGAACCATATCGACGGCTAGGTACGTGTGCGTCATTTACCTGGGGAAAATTTGGCAGAAGGATGAACTGTGGGACGAAACATCAACCAATGGAGAAAGTGTAATGCTTTGGGTAATGTTCTGCTGGAAAACTCTTAGTCCACTCATTCACATGAAGGAAACTATCACGTCTACCACCTACCTAAACATCATTGCAGACCAGGTACATCCTTTCTTTGCAAAGGCTTTTGCCTTTGTAAAGAAAGGATGAGCCATGCTACATTGCCTCGAATGTTTGAGAATGGCTCGCAGAACATGAGGAAGGCTTCTAGGTATTGCTCTGACCTTCTGTGTTTTTTTGTTGGATCATAAAATCCCATTTGCGGCGACCCAAACAAATAAATTATAAGAGAAAAGGATCTGCAGGAGACGTGCTGGTACCCGATACTGAAAGATATATTTAAAACTTTTGTGGCGCGTATGCCTCGCCGGGTAAGGGTTGTTTCAGGGACACATGTGGATGGGCAACATGATACAAGGTGTTTCACATCTAGGTTGACCCGGTAAATGAATTACTACCCAAATACTTAGTATAGGAAGATTAAATTATACCTGAATAAGTGCCATTACAGCAAATGCTAGAAGTGACCGCCTTTCTTTTGCTAACACACGGTGACACGGCTTTCCATTCCATACTGTCAAAGGTTGAAGCAAGCACAACAAGTGTGATAAGACCAATTTCGGTGGTGTTGTTGCGCTTTAATTCGTCTAATGTGTGCGGATTCATTTGAGTGGCGTAAGTACCACCCCAGCAGCTATGTGGGGGCGCAGACGACGAAGGGGAGTACTGCAGCTGCCAGGTATAGTTCTATGAAAAACTCCGAACACGCACAAAAACAAACAAGCAAATAAGTTACCCAAAATTTCATATTTTCCTTTAAGATGTATTTATCTTTACCTAAATAAATGTCAAGTTTCACTTTTACGCAACACGAGACATTTTGATCGCCCAACTGAATTAACAGGTTTGAGGGAATTCGTGCTGTAGTGAACATATTTGAATTTCGTACACCTCCTACTTCGGCAGGGGCTACGGATGAAGATCTTGTGATGTGTGCAGTCCGATTAGTAAGCGCATGTCCAAGTGGCAAGACAAGTAAGTTAGAAGATCTTGTGATCTGTGCAAACCGATTAGTGAGCACATGCCCAAGTGGAATGACAAGCAAGTTAGAAGATCTTGTGATGTGTGCAAACCGATTAGTAAGCACATGTCCAAGTGGCATGACAAGCAATTTAGAATATCTTGTGATGCTGCAAACCGATTAGTAAGCACATGTCTAAGTGGCATGACAAGCAAGTTAGAAGATCTTCTGATGTGTGCAAACCGATTAGTAAGCACATGCCCAAGCGGCATGACAAGCAAGTTAGAATATCTTGTTATCTGTGCAAACCGATTAGTAAGCACATGCCCAAGCAGCATGACAGGCAAGTTAGAAAATCTTGTGATGTGTGCAGACCGATTAGTAAGCACATGCCCAAGTGGAATGACAAGCAAGTTAGAATATCTTGTTATCTGTGCAAACCGATTAGTAAGCACATGCCCAAGTGGCATGATAAGCAAGCTAGCAAACGAACTGCTAGGTTTCCAAACGACACTTTGCAAACGCGCAGCTAAATAAATAAACGACCATTTTACCAATAGAAAATCTACTCCTTGTAGAAAATCCTTCAATTGCCAGTCAGTTGCGCTAACCTATTAACAGCCTAATGCGTTTATTAACACTATCCGTCACAGTAGCATCCGCAAAGGAGTTGTTTTCCAGATTAAAACTTAAGAAAATCCCCATGTCACAAGACAGACTGCAGGGATTGTCATTGTTAAGCATAGAAAGTAAGTTTTCCAAAAGAATGGACCTCCATGCTGTGCCTGATGAGTTCGACTAAACGAAGTCTAGAAAGAAGGATTTAGGCCTAAAAACATGAAAATTTCCCCTTATTGGGTAAAATGATATTTTTTCTATTCGCATTGTAATCATGTAATAACAATTTATATCATTTCATACCTATAGTTAGCAGTTATTGCGCATAGTACATTGGTACACATCACATACATGCACATTTTATTTCCATGCCCACCATTTATTCCTCGCCTGCACTACTAAAGCTTCTTCGTACATACAAATAAATACCTGTAGCTACGTAAGACCATAATGCATTATTAAGGAGTAGAACACTGAATTGTTTATTTGTATGCAGTCATATCTAGTTGCAATCACTAAAGTCATATGGTTATTTACATTAAACATTTAAATATATTTTGCCGAGTTCGTTTTTTTTTTTTTTGGATGAAAGGTATATTCATATTCATGGATCGGTCCGCGCATCGAATTAATCTTAATCGGCTGATTGGTAACCTTGCAATAAGTGTACTTCTGTTCCAAAAATTACTTAAAAGTTCAAACTACAGGGCTTTAGGTACCCACCTTATTTTTCCAGACACTCTCTCCGAGTTCCTAATCCTCCCCACCGCCCCCCCAACCAACACCGGGAATAATACATCATCCCTCGTGTTCGAAATCCTGACGAAATTAGTGTGTTTAAGGGTATAGGGGTACTGAAGTAAATTTTGCGGGAGGCACACGTTGTGCTAAATAAAACGCTGGATTGTTTCTGCACTTCCTGTTCTTCCGAATTTCGCTAACGAAATAGTCCGGGGTTGTCATATCTAGGGAGGGGGCTATGCGCCACGAGTCCTTTAAAAATAATTCAGTTCTAGAAGGAGCTGATGAACCAAATGGGCCACCTCGGTGGCGCAGTGGTCTAAGGCGTTGGCCTCTGATCATTCGTCCGTAAGGGGTCCGGGTTCGAATCCCGGTCAGGCATGGATGTTGTGTTTGTCTTACGGCAGTGGCTCTCTCCCTTCCCTGGAACCAGTGACCCTAAATTAGGGACGGGCGACTGCTTATAGCCCACTGAGTTGCTCACGGTGGTCGTTAAACCTCCAATAAAAAAAAAAAAAAAAAAGAACCAAATGGATCTTCAAAAGTGTAACAGGTTGCCCCGTCTTGTCGTAAATAACCAAAACAGAGCCCACGGTCGTCCAACAAGTTGACGAACTGTAACCGGGGCTTCCATATTTATCAGAAGTGACGTTCAGTAGACACTTTGCGGGATAAAGATTTGGAAAGATTTTCCTTCAATTTCCGCCATTTTGAGGAGCTGGGAAGCAAAACAGTCAAAGTGCGCTTTTTCTCACGCGTCCCTTCAAATGTATGGGTGTTATATTTATAGTTTCGTCGATGTGAGAAGAGTAGAACTGGACATTATTGCTTTGCAGCCGTCCCAAGCAGAGCGAGAAGAGGGGGCCAGCGAGCCAATTAAAAGAATCTTGCGTTTTCGGAAAGAGAAGGCCTTTTTAAGGAGTGGACGTGTTCTCTTTTAAGGCAAGGGACTTCATTGTTCGAGAGAGGAGACCTTTTAGGGGGTTCTCGGAGAGGAGGACGGGCATTCTGTTAGGAGGATTGCAGGGTGAAGGAAGGAGAAAAAAGTGTGAAATCTCGCCGGTCAGTAGGATGTAGGAAAGGATTTCGGGGAGAATCGACGGAAAATGAGAAGGTGCGAGGCGAAGACTGGCCGGGAGCATAAAGGACAATCAGCTGGTTGATGATAATAGACGAAAGGAATCAGGACATGACTAAGAGACATCCCCCGTGACATCTGAATAAAATTCTTCCTCACTGCAAGAGCAAAGCTAAACTTCAATCGTGTTTACTTATATTTTATCTATCTTCTCAAATAATGAGAAATACGGGTTAAACCCTATATACAGAGCAAGCATCAAACAAACCCTCCACACAGGGCGCTGTAATATACGAAAGTCAGCAGCAAGCCCTGTAACAGAACCCCGCCAGAATTTCCACATACACATCGCTGTGCACACTTTTGTCGAAGCAAATCGCTCCCACTATGCGTGTACGAGACGACACGCACCATATTCCAATTTTCTGTGGGTGAAGGGGCTGTTCGTGCATGGCATGCGGATGCTACGCAGCCCAGATACGCGTATTTTGGGAATTTACATAGCTCGAAAGGTGAAACCAGGTCTTTTCGGAAAACCATGTTAAGTCCAAAATGTCCTCGTTATACCTTCAATGAAACCTTCACTTTCCTCACCGTATCCGCTGACATTTTTGGTAGACCTCCAGTATGAATCGACACCAACGTACTCGTGTTCTCCAACTTTTTTCACCATTTTGTGGATCGCCTGGTTTGAAGGTGTAATTTCGCCATACTTTTCTTAAGACGCTTTCCAACACGACTTAAACGATCCTCTTATCCAGTAGGAACGCAGGAGAAAAACACGTTGCTTGATCGTCAGCATTGTCTCAACTGACGAGTGGCACCTCAGGCAGGACCACGAGGAGTTAGCTGGGCGCCAGATGTTACGTGGCACGTCTGGGCAATGTGGCAACACGGCGCCTGGTGGCATTCGCTTTCGTATTAACTCGGGTACTTTGTACCGTAGTTTAATCTTCCTACAACAAATAGCATTTCTGTAATAAGTAGGGATACGTAAATTACGCCAAAAACATTTTTTTAAATAAAAAATTTCGCATTTATTCGCAAAAACTGAAGACACAAAAACATTGTTTTTAAAAGTTTACTTTACTTAGTTTACTGTTTTTCAAAGTTTACTTACTGGTAGGCTAAGTGCCAAAATACATACTTAGTTAAAAGCTAACAACATTGTAGTACTCTCTATATTCTCTTCCTTTAGCCTTTGCGTTCTGTCAGTAATAACGATGTTGTACATACTGAAATATCTCTCAGCATCCACGCTGTTAACAGAATTATGAAGGATTTGAATAACTGCTTTTGAATAGTTTAAATAGCAGCATTTTTGTTGATTTTAAAATCTGTATGTCATCAGCAGGAGTCTCTTGGTGGACCACTGTAAGTAGCTGTCTGTGAAAATGATTGTATCCATCGATGAGCTCATCCCGTAGTATGTCTTTAAAAAATGGTGTTTTAGAGAAGCTTTCCAATAATAAAATTGTGTTCAACGATGATGTGGGTGTGGTCCCGGCTACAGATGGACAACAAAGTCTGCCAATATGCTGGTAGGCTTCATTTGTTGCGTTGGATGTCATGTGGAGGGTCAATTTGCCCTTCTAGACGAACATTACAAAATGTGCACATGTATCGCTTAAATACAATACCTCGTGGTCAAATTCTTTCACTCTACCAACTAATTCCTTCTCAGTGCTGCCCATATTGATATACCTCTATCAAACGGATTGCGAACATTGTAGTTTGTAGTTTACTAGCGAAATGCAGAAACAATCATGTGCTCATTTGTATTCTATCAAGGTTAGCCAGACAGTGCGAATGAGCGGCACTGGCTGACTCGCTGAGAGGGAAAGAGGCGTGGCCTGGGGTTATGTTGGGTAACAAACGCTCTGTAGGACACGCACGGCGCAGGTGCTGCGCGAAATTACGTCCTATTTTTGCTTTAAAAACTTTTAATTGTCGAGATGTCGTGGAAACGTAGTTACATTTTTTTGGTATTTATTCGCTTATATTGGCAAATTTCGCGTTTATTCGCATCTATTTCGTAAATACGAAAATTACCTACCCCTAGTAATAATTAAGTTACATGATTCAACCTAGTAGTGAAACACCCTGTATTAGGCAGGTGGTTATATCACGTCATCAAATATTCAATTATATTTTTGCTCTTTGGTGTATCATTTGAATTGCCGATTCATACTCGAGGTAAGCGCACCTTCAGAAAGTCTCCCAGTGGAGAGCGAAAGCTTGACGGCTTGTACATATTGTCTTACGCCACTGAATAATATGGTTTGTTCTACGTTATAAACGTTTTCAGTTGCATTATGACGATGGGAGGGTGGGAATCTGTATACGACAGAATGAGGGAATGGATCCATCTTGCAGTGATACGATTCTTTAGGTTTCATGGGAGACCTCTCAGCAGGAGTGGATTCAAACCTGAATCTCCAAGCGGAGTCTTATATCATCACCGACAAGGTTCATTCAAACACTATCTCACTCTATTACCGAAGCGATGAATATTTCCGCGAAGACGATGCAACACGTCAAAATCGCCGCAGTGATTTCATGAATAGACAGCGTATGTGTTACATACTGCGTCATCAAAATATTTTATTATAGAGCTATCGAAAAATTGTGTAGGTGCTCCTGATTTCAACCTCTGAAGTTTCAATTTTGATATAAACATGATTCCGTGAAGAAATATTTTTTTATTCTAACAAGAATAATTTTGTATGGGAGGAGGCAGACAAATTTATACAAAAAGTCGTTCTGTATTTCGTGTAATGCAGTGAATCAAGTAGGAGGTGGAACAGGGTTTCAAAACTTTGTCGAATAATCAATATATACACTGAAGTTCCAGAAAAACTGGTACAGACGAGCTTATGCAAAATACAAAGCAACGTCACCTATGTTGCTTACTCGGTTGCTTCCGCCAGTGCGTATTTAAAGCGATAGACATCCTTACCAGCTGTCAGAGCTGTTTTCGGCATAATAATCACAAATAAGAACGATGTAAGCGATTTTGAACGCGGTGTCATAGTTGGCGCTCGAGAAATGGGCAATAGTATTTCGGAGGTAGAAACGAAGTTCGGATTTCCACGGACGACCATTGCAAGAGTGTACCGTGACTACAAGAATTCCGGCGAAACCTCCAATTTACGATACCAGTGTAGCCTTAGAAAGACATTGGGTGAACGTGACCATCGTCGGCTGTCAAGAATCGTTTCACGCGATAGGCGTGCAACACTCTCGCAGGTATCATCGGAATTCAATGCTGGAGCCTCAACGAGCATCAGCGTCCGGACTGTGCAACGTACCCTGCACGATATGGGCTTTGGGAGTCGACACTGAACTCGAGTCCCCTTGATGGGTGCACGACACAGATCTATGCGCCTCGCATGGGCACGGCAACACCACCACTGGACACTTCATGACAGGAAAGAAGTAGCCTGCTCTGAAGAATCGCATTTCCAACTGTATTGGGCGTTGGGCGGATGGAAGGATTTGTATGTGGCGCTAACACCATGAAGCCATGGATCGTGCCTGTCAACGGGGATCTGTACCGGCTGGAGAGGCGGGGGGGGGGGCGTTTCGTAATGGTATGGGGTGTATTTAGCTGGACTTCACTGGGACCCCTGGTACGTCTACAAACGTCTGTGACCGGCCAGCTCTATGTGCACATCCTTTCTGACGAGGTACACCCGTTCATGTCCTGCATTCATGCTGATGGGTTGGTCCTGTTCCAACACGACAATGCACCTCCACACAAGTGTCAGAACGCCACATTATTGTTACAGGAGCATTCATCTGAGTCTGGGGTTTTGCCATTCTCACCAAAGTCCCCACATATCAACGTTATAGAGCGCATTTGGGATGCCATGCAACGCGATATCGAACACAGGAATCCGAGACCCCGGAATACACCCGAATTGTGAAACGCTCTGTAAGAAGTATGGTATGCATTGCTTACAGCATTTTTCTAGAAGCTATTGGAGTCCATGCTCCGTCGTATTTCTGCAGTCCTGCGCTCCCGCAGGGAACCTATCAAGTATTAGACTGGTGTACCAGTTTTTCTGGCACTTCAGTGTATACAGTCATTTAAGAGCAATATAAAATAAAGTTTTTTTTCTTTTTTTTTTTTTTTTTGGTCTCAGAAACAGCCTGACTTTTTTTCTAGCTATTTTAGCAGTTATCCCTGAATTATATTCAAACTTCGAAACCATATAATATGAAACCAAAGTACAATTTTCATATTTAAATTCTTATTGTGTATTTAAATAGGGGAGAACATGGTGTTTCAGCTCAAAATGTAAGAATGTTTCAGAAATGTCAAAGAGAAATGAAAAAGCCTTACACCTTGAAGTAATAAGTAACAAAACAAATTTACTTCATCTAAGAGGTATGTTCTGTAAAGTACATGACAAAATGCAGAGCGAAATCAGTTCGGCAATCGAAGAAGGCTGCCCCAATATCCTAGTGATCATAGGCGCTAGACTCTGATATTCGTCCATGATAGGCTCGGGTTCGAGTCTCGGATGAGTCATGAGGCGTGCGTTTGCCTGATGTTACTTACTCTGTCCCCTTCCTGGAAGCAGTGGCCGCAAATTAGGGACAGGCGACTGGTTATCCCCTTCCGAGAAAAACACCCTAACCATAAAAGATATTCATTCATCCAGAAAATTCTGCAAAATCACACCAAGGGAAGAGCAAAATTTTGAATGGATCAGTATTGAAGAACGAAACTAGAGTTCATGCGCAGACTCCGAAATCGCAATGCGAAGCGCAGAGTGCAAAACATGGAATAAGTTCGTCGTGCATTGCTCTTTTTTGGTAACATAGTTTTCCTAATTTTCCATATATTCAAAACCGTTCAACAAAACCGCCCGGTGATCGAGTGCTCAAAGGAAAAGTTTTAAGACCTGTCCTCCGAACTGTACACGAGCTCAAGTCTCGGACGAGGTTGGCTGGCGCATTTCTATTTCAACGTTGGCTCTGCCCCTTCCCTGGAACCGTTCACTCTAAATTAGGGAGGACGACTGCTTATAACCCTTAGATTTGCTTGTGGTGATCGTCGGTCACCGACACGAAAAATAATTTACGTTTTGTGACGTATTACAGAGGTGAAAACATGTATCAAGATGAAAAAATCTGCTGAGAAATATTATGTCCGCGTAGCTCAGTTGGGAGAGCTACTTACTCCGGAGTGAGGGGACATGGGTTCGATGCCCGTAGCGGACAAACTTGTGTTTTCACAGTTTGTAAAGAAAGATATTAAAAGAAAAATCAAAGCTGCTTCAACAAAGCACTAGATATATTGCGGGCATCAAATATAAAGTAACTCCATCTAAAACTTAACAGCAAATACGTTTTAAAGGAACAGGTACGTTACAAACGAATACGGCAGGAAGCATGAATTGCGATTATCGGAAACACCCGTTGATACACCAAAGCAATCTTTTTTACAGGAGCGGTTTTACTGAGAAAATAAATTCAGGAGATGGATCTGGATGGGAAATTCGCACTGATGAATATTCCGCTCAATAAATATAAAGACGCCGAAGTGTATTTGAAAGCAGCCAATGTAAATTAGTCTGGAGCTGTTAAGCATTCATAAATGCTGACATAGCTATCTTGGCCAATCGCGCATGTACAGAAGGAAACAATCATTACTGATGTAGCAGTGTCGCGAGATAATTATGTTAAGATGAATTGTACAGCATAAATCAATAAATATGATGGCTGCAGCAATTAGCAGATGTGGAAACCGAAGGCAGTCCTTACGGGTCTATAGTAATTTCCACGAAGTATATAGTCCTGCAAACTCTGATAACTCAACCTGATGGCTTAAATTCACAACGCCTAAATCCCGGAATCGAGAAAGCAGCTATTCTCGAAGCGTGCTGTAGTATGATAGTGAGCATATCATATTTTTGTTCTTACTAACAGAACTAGACTCATTATACTATACATAGGAAGGCTGAGAAGTAAATATCTGATCTTCGGTAACGAATTAGGGTTACATAAATTGGTGCCTCATAAACTCATTACACTCTTCTGACTGGGAGCCGTGTGAATAAAAAAGCAACTCGCTGGAAACAGATTTAAGTAAAAATGACGACACACCTGGAAATATGGTCTCACTTGAAGGTACTCGCGGTGATTATGCAGGGGCCAGAGATGGAAACGGGTCACGGGTCAACGGCTCGACAATTTCTTGCTGGTCCAACTGGTCGGGTCAAGGTGTTCCTGACCCGATTTTGACCCGGTTTTATTTCCGTTTTATTTTTGAAAAGAGAAAAATATATTCCAAAGAAAAATGAAAATGCGCGTTTTGGAATTCCGTAGTCGATACTGGTGCCCACGCAGTGAATAATGATTTGCTATGCAAATTTATTGTCGTCTCTTTCTTAAGGCAACGAAGATTTCTACATACCAACGACAGACACACTGACACCATATCGTAAAAAGTTACTTCCTTTGGGCTCTTTTACAGTGCGGTTGTCCAGGGCAAGGTACAGACAAACGCCATTCTAATGCTTATCAGCTGTTTCACTCTTTCCGTGAGAAGTTCACTGAATGACTAAAATTTACTTTTCACATCGCATCTTTTACATTGAGCATTCAGAATGTTTCGATTGATGTGCTGATATCGCGTTCAAATGACATGTCATGTCAAAATTAACTCCTTATTTGTTAAAATGGATGGATTTAATAATAAGGAGGTTGATAAAAGCGTTGAGGCCAAAAATTACGTGCTTGTTGATAACAGTTAGAGGAAGAGTGAATTCCGGGAATAGTTTCGTCTCGTTAAGGAACCGCTGAATAATTCTGTGTTGTTTAGACTTGCTTGTTGTTCAAAATGTGGAAAGTGTATAATTACAAAGGAAGATATCGACGGCGTAATAAAAGATTATGGAACCAAAAATCTAACGGACCATGTGAAGGTACACGCACCTCCATCAAAGCGATGAAAGAGTGAACAATCTATACTTTAAAAAATACATTTGTGTAATCGTAAATAATGATTCCCATTTGTAATATAGTCCATGGTCTAGGTCACAGATATTACTTCTGGATTACGCGAAATAGTGGCGATAAAAATGACACTAAAATTTCAGTTATTAAATATCAAGCAGTTATTGGGATGAATATATACAAATGTCAACCCCGCCTTCTCGTGGTGCATCCTGTTCCCACTAAAGGGGCTCTGACGACCGCCAATAGCGGTATAACTATACCATCGGGATTAGAGGAAATTCTATCCCACACTCACCAACCCGCTTGGCCAGCGTGGTGAGTAATGGCCAAACCCCTTCAAAATGATTCCACAACTTAAATCTTGGCCCTCAGTCTCCGGCAGCTGGAATGTACCTGGCCAAGGCAGCGGCCAGTGCGACATGAAGGCAGATTGTGCTAAGAATCCCCGGAAGACCGGACTAGGCTGCCATCTGATGCTGACCTTGGCTACGTACAATGGACGCTCCCTATCTTCTGATTCAAGGCTTCTTGAATTGGAAGAGGAACTACAAAGGATCAAGTGGGACATCGTGGGGCTAAGTGTAGTAAGGAGAAAAGGAGAAGATCTCATCGAACTGAAAAGTGGACATCTCTTCTACTATCGTGAGACAGATACTGGCAGAACTAGTGGTGTTGGATTTATAATAAACAAGAAACTGAAGGATAAAGTTGTAGAATTTTGAAAGTTCCTCTGACAGAGCTGCACGACTTGTTATCCAACTCTCGAAAAGATACCAGGCTCAGATTATTCAAACTTATGCACCCACCACAGGTCATCCTGAAGAAGAAATTGAAGAATTTTATGAGGAAATTTTTCATCTAAATAATAAAGGTAAGCAGCACTTGAAAATAATTATGGGAGATTTCAATGCAAAAATAGGGCAACGGCAACAGAATGAAACTTCAGTAGGTAAATTCGGTCACGGCAACAGAAACCAGCGTGGAAATGCTCTCGTAGAGTTTGCAGAGGCTGAAGGGTTTTTCATCTTCAACTATTTTTTCACGAAAAAGCTACTCAGGAAATGGACATGGAGACATCCAAATGGGAAGACAAGTGAAATTGATTTTATTATATGTTACAAAAAATTCATCATAGAAGACTGTAGTGTGCTAAACAAGTTCAACACAGGTAGTGACCATAGATTGGTGAGATGTAAGATGCACCTCAACATTAAACTCGAACGTGGCAAGCTCATAAGACAAACAAAATGTATTGACATAACCAACCTTAAAAAACAACATAATACCTTCAAATTGGAACTGAAGAACAGGTTCTCTGTTTTAGAAGGCCTAACATCGGAAGAAGTGGATATTTCTGAAGTTTACAGAAAAGTAACCAAAGCTCATATGGAAAGAGCAACAAAATTAGCTGGGTCTAAGAACAAGTTGCATGTGTACAAATTATCAGGAAAAAACAAAATGTTGACGCAAAAAACAAGAGAGATGAGGACAACTATAGAAGATTTGATTTTAAAAGTGGAATATATAGAGCTATGCAAGACAGTACGAAAAAGTATCACTGAAGACGTAAGGAAATTCAACTGTGAACTAGTGAGGAAAGCAATTGAAAACGACCAAAGCCTAAAGATATCAAAGGGACATCTCTTTAAGGAAAGAAAACAGATTATGGCACTGAGAAAAGAAGATGGTTCTGTAACAAGAAATAGAGGCGAAATTTTGACAAGAGTGAAAGATTTGTACTCCAAATTATATAAAAGGGATAATACATGTACTACAGACATCATGAAAGGTACCAGTATCAGAGTTCTTCCAGTCCTCCCAGCAGAATTTGCACATGCAATCAAAAACATAAAGCGGGGAAAAGCTCCAGGACAAGATGAAATTACTGTAGACATCATACAATAAGAAAGCGGAGAAATCGAAAGCGTACTCGCCCAAAGTTTCACTCGATGCCTTAATGAAGGGAAGATTCCTCAGGATTGGAACAACGCTACAATGATCCTGCTATATAAAAAAGGTGACATTGAGGATCTCAGGAAGTAGAGACCTATCAGCCTCCTATCAGTGGTTTATAAAATCTTCACTATAGTTCTTTCACACCATTTGAAGGTAACACTGGACATGGCTCAACCGAGAGAACAAGCTGGATTCAGGAGTGGCTAGAGCACAAGAGATCATATCCACTTACTGAGAGAACTAATTGAAAATGCGAGGGAATATGAACTTCCGTTGTGTATGGTTTTTATCGATTATGGAAAAGCCTTTGATTCGGTGAAACCATCAGCAGTTACAATGGCTCTGAAATCCTGTGGTATTGAAGATGCATACATTAATATTACATCTCTGAAAATGCAAGTGCAAAGATTCGGCTGTTTGAAAATACAACACACATAAAAATTGGAAAGGGAGTGAGACAAGGTGACACCATATCTCCGAAGCTCTTTAATGCCACATTGGAAAATGTCTTTCAATCACTGAACTTGGAAAACAAAAGTATAAAGATTAATGGAGATTATCTAACCCACCTTCGTTTTGCTGATAACGTAGGCATTTTTGCAACTACCCCATCAGAGCTGTACAGTATGATCCAGGAACTTGCTGACAAGAGTAAAGAAGTGGGATTAAAAATGAACTTTCAGAAGACAAAGATTTATTGATTGATGAAGAAAAGCTGGAGATAACAGACACGTACGTTTATCTTGGACAGCAGATATCAAGTGAGGGTCACATTGATGAAGAAATAGATCGGCGTACAAGACTTGCCTGGAGAGCTTTTGGAAGAAACAGCATAATTTCCAAGAGCAATATGCCATTATGACTTAAAAGAAAAGTGTTTGATCAATGCATCCTTCCAGTGCTTACGTATGATGCAGAGACGTGGACCTTAACTAAAAGAGACATACAAAGGCTGCAGACAACTCAAAGAAGCATGGAGAGGTGCATGCTTGGTATAACCAGGAGAGATAAGAAGAGGAACTCGTGGATCAGAAAAATGACAAGAGTAGAAGACATCATGATTAGAGTTTAATCCCTGAAATAGCAATGGGCTGGACATACTGCCAGAAGGACAGACCATCGATGGACAGCCGAAATTTCAGATTGGATTCCAAGAGATAGGAAAAGACCCAGCAGAAGACCACATGGGAGATGGGTGGATGAAATTCGAAAGTATGCGGGGATAACATGGAGGAGACTGGCAAAAGAGAGACCGTTGTGGAAGAAACGTGGGGAGACCTTCGTCCAGCAGTGGAATGATAATGGTTGACATGATGATGATGATGATGATATATAAATTGATTTTCGAATTTATGGTAGAAAGCAGATTTTCCCGGGTCAGTTACGGCTCCTGATCGGGTCGGGTCGAGTCCAGTTATGGGTCGTACGGGTCCGAAATTTTTGACCCGTTTCCAACTCTGGCAGGGGGTGGTGCCAGTACTGCAACAACTGATTCGCACCAATTGCAACTAGCAATTGACAGTACATTTCTTCTGGCAGTCTGAAATCGATGTCAACCACCGTAAGAAATATCTTGTCGACTTTCGAAAAGTGTTCCTGGAGATTCAAGAATTAACAATTTATGCCACACAGCGACATCCTCACGACCGGCTTTCGTATCAATGGAAGGGAAGAAAGCCACTCGTATAATTTTTGTTTGGGGGGGGGGATGGCTTAAGGCTTAACTGTACGACACCCTGTAAGTCATATTTTAGGGAGGATCCTAATCCGATACTTTTCCTCACTCACTTGTGTGTATTAGTATTATTCCTACATGCGAGGTGAAACCACTCCATTCTCTATGACCCTCCTCCAGTCCCATTGTGTTTTGGCCTTACTTTGGCTAAACAGGTCTTGTCCATTGCTCTCACCAGATGTTACGCAGCACGATATGTTTAAGTTATTGCTACTAATATTTTAAACGATGTTTACTTTAAAACCAGTTGCAGCTGTCATGGCAAGTCGACATTTTTAACGTAGGTTTTTCTACATGATAAAAAACGCACAAATGGTTCGCGGACAATTTTTTTGATTGGAGCTTTAACGACCACCGTGAGCAACTCAATGGGCTATAAGCAGTCGCCCGTCCCTAATTTAGGGTCACTGGTTCCAGGGAAGGGAGAGAGCCAGTGCCGTAAGACAAACACAACATCCATGCCTCACCGGGATTCGAACCCGGACCCCTTACGGACGAATGATCAGAGGCCAACGCCTTAAACCACTGCGCCACCGGGGCGGCGCGGACAATTTAACAAACGGTTCCAGCGAATTAAGGACATTTCTTCAAATGGTTCGTGTAAACCGGACAGAACCAGTTTCTCTGGGAACGGAAAACGGCGGGAGAGAAGATCCATCGACAACTGCAAGAACTCGGAGCGCGTTAGATTATTTTAAAAATAACGGGCTAAATTAACAGACTAATGAGTAACACAGATGCAAGACTTCAATATAAACAACGGGCAGGAACGCTTCTGCGTGTATGGTGGGTGTGTTGCAAGAAGACAGACGGGTTCTTTCACACCAGATTGCTACAAATGCAAATCTTTCATTCGATAGCACTCGACACATCGTTCAGCGTAGTCACCGCGCCTATCTCCGAGTGAGTCGTTGTTTCCAGGCGAATGGTCATTTGCACTCGATTCTTTTCAGATCATCAGATCTGTATGTAGAGGATGTTAGAACGGGAGTGTCTGACCCCAGGTCTTAACCAATCCTTAAAAATAGGAAGCTAGGAGATTTGGGTTAGAGTGCCCAATAGGAAAGTGATACGGAAGAGAGGTAAAAAGGGGGGAACAGACGCCTTTATTTATTACCGGGGGCTAGTACCTGAGGTCCGACATGGCTTAATGTACCCATCTAACGCACGACGGATATTTAGGGGTTCGAGATTCGTACCTGCCTGAGATTCCTCCGTGGTAGTCACGAACGTTGACTACTAGGTCATCCGCAGCATTCGAAACTTTTCTCCAGCATGTTGAGCTTTTATTCAAACTCCTATGCTAAACAACAACCGTTAGTAAGAAGAGTGCAATGACATTGGAAGAAACTGATTTACATATCGCTAATCCACACCTACAGCAAAAATCATTGGAAGTTACTTGTCGATCAATCCTTCTGCAATTGAGCAAGCAAATTAACTTATATTAATATGTTTATTATATAATATAATAAATGTATTTATTAATATTTAGATTTGGTTTAAATTTATCTTAATATTTTGATGCTATCCTCGACTGTTTGTATAGAAATAATTTGAAGAAAAATTTTATTAACAATCTGGGTGGAAAGAAAATTGGGGCATCTGGTGCTTAATTTTCAGAGATTTTTTTTTTTTTTGTGATTCAAGGTTTAACCACCGTGAGCATGTTACTTGTTATGCGTCCATGTTACTCACAGAAAGTATGGTGATTGTGTCAAAAGGACCCAAGTGTTGTAATGACAACTTACCAGAACTCTTACCAAGCCCTTGGAAACAGATTAGATTTTGACAGATGGATAATTTAATATGAAATATACTTGACTGCACTTTACATTTTTTTTTTTTTGCTTGAGATTTGGAACACTACTGTTAATGAACTAATTGCTTTTTTTGTTGATTGGTTTAATTCTAAGCTACAAACTGTCTAGCATCATATGTAGGTATTTTCATTTCTGGGGTATTGCTATTTTGTAAATATTATGATGTGGTAATTTGATCTATTATATAACACCATCAACTTCTTGTTAAAGTTATAAGTTTAGGGTGGGATCCCCACGCCGCACCCACTTAATTTTTAACTTTTCCTGTATAGTTTTCCTCACACGCTGTCAAACTTCTATATACCATCATTACTCGAATTTAGGGTTTAATTTATTTTTTCATCTGAAGATGAGTTTTAGGAAACTCGGAAGATCTCATGAGGTTATCCGTTCTTATTTCATTGAATTCGTGTACTATTAAAAGCATTGGAGCTCTTCCGAGGTTTAGTGGTTCTTTTTTTTTTTTGATTGGAGGTTTAACGACCACCGTGAGCCACTCAATGGGCTATAGGCAGTCGCCCGTCCCTAATTTAGGGTCGCTGGTTCCAGGGAAGGGAGAGAGCCAGTGCCGAAAGACAAACACAACATCCATGCCTCACCGGGATTCGAACCCGGACCCCTTACGGACGAATGATCAGAGGCCATTGCCTTAGACCACTGCGCCACCGGGACAGCGTTTAGTGTTTCACTAGTATTGGATTCATTAACGTGCACCGAGGTATTGCTGCCCTGGTTTTGGAACTAACTTTTTCTGCACATTTTAATTCGCCGTCTTCTTGTAACTCAATATAAGCAGTCGCTCGTTCCTAATTTAGGGCCACTGGTTC
Organism: Macrothele yani; assembly: GCA_039090855.1. Lineage (NCBI taxonomy): Eukaryota > Metazoa > Arthropoda > Arachnida > Araneae > Macrothelidae > Macrothele > Macrothele yani. The sequence goes on from CM077011.1 coordinate 102,130,509, forward strand.
CAGGGAAGGGAGAGAGCCAGTGCCGTAAACCAGACACAACATCAGTGCTTCCGCGGGATTCGAGCCCGGACTAATGGCCATAAGCCAGTGCTTAGGTCACTGTGCCACCGAGGATTTATTTATAGCGCAGCAATAGATATTGATTTGTTATAAACGCGAAAGTCTATGAATTACTGAAACTATATGAAAAATATTTCGCACCGGAATCGCTATTCAACAAAGAAGATATTTTTACAAATCCGACTCTTAGAAGTAGAGGTATTGACAAAAATAAGATATACATCAACGCCCCCAGGTGGCCGGTGTCCATTATTCTAGAAATATGTCCAGCCCGTTGCCATTTCAGAGAGTTTACTTTGATCATGATGTCTACCAGGGGCGTATTCAGAAAATTGATTCAATGTGTGATGAACACTCAGGGACAATGAAATTTGCGCACCAAGAAAGAAGCATTGGATTGAACTGAAATTTCATGAACGTAATGATAAAGATGAATGTTACACATGATGGCAAAAACAGAGCTGCAGGACAATTGCAGAGGGATCTGTGGCACGCAATCCAGTCATCTTCAATAGCGCGTCGCACCCCCTCGCGCGGCAGTACATGCTGCAATACGGTCCGGCATGGAGGCGAACAGACGCCTCATGTTGTCCTTCGGCAGACTGGCTCACACATGTTAGACGGTGTGCTCCAAATCCCGGATAGTGCGGCACGGTGGCAGCTGACGTTTTAACTGGTCCCACACATGCCCGATAGGGAGATATGTCCTGGGAGGGTGCAGGCCATAGATGGTTCTGGACATGATTTAGGCAGTCCTGGGCAACCCGAGCTGTGTGCGGGCGGGCATTATCCTGTTGGTATAGCGCACCTCGAGCCCCAGCCATGAATGGCCGCACATGGGGAGGTAGGGTCTCATCCACATACCGCTGGCCCGTCAATGGTCTACGTACCACTACTAGAGCTGATTGGCTATCGTAGGCTATGGCTGTCAAAAACCATAATGCCTGCAGTGGGGGAGGGGTGGCGCTTGATAGTGAGGTTTGGATTGTGCCGTGGACACAGGTTCTTCCACACCCGAACACGATCATCATCTGTCCCCAAAACGAAATGGCACTCATCGATAAACACCACATGTCGTCAGTCTGTGGCGTTCGACACCACTCTGGCCTGGCACCACTGCACACGGAGCCGGCGATGTTCCGGTGTTAATGGCAGCACACGTAAGGGGCGCTGGGATCCCAGATTCGCTCCAGCGAAGCTTCGGGAAACGGTTCGTGGGCACACAGCATCCGCTACATCTGCCTGCATGGTGAACCGGGTCCCCGTGGGATCCGTTTGTGCCTGGTCACGATCCGTCGATCCTCTCTACCGGTGCTCCTCCTGGTCGGTCCGGAACAGCTCCGCAGTGTGGCAGTGCCGTCATGTGCCCACTGCTCCCAACACAGTCGGACAGTATGGCCAGAACGATCCACTTGGCAGGCTATATGTCGCGCCGATCACCCTGCGCTTTTCATCGCGATTATCAGGCATCTCTCAAAGTCGATAAGTAGCGTAAATCTACGTCTCTGGTGTCTACCAGGCATTCGTGGCACTCTGTACTGTTTGTTGCTTGCTTTGGCCGGTGCTTTTCGCTTTCATGGGGCATCGACTACACGCAGGTTAATAAGGCTGCCGGTTCGTGCTTGCAGCGCCACCACAAGATGTGCGGTCATGCGCACTCGCACCAAACGTGGATCATATGCATACCAGCATGCACTCTAGCGACTTGCAAAGTTTCGCGGTTGTAGCATGTTTCTCTCGAGGTGCGCCTACTAATGGAGAGACATGCACCCACACGAACACCAACGCATCTCCAGATGAGAAAATAAATGCAAGAAAGCCGGAAATACTCACGTAGGTGTTGTTAGCAAATTATTCCTCGACCAGCACCCAAAGAAACATGACACATGTTTATCTCCTTACCGTAAGTGCGCTGCTTATTAATTTCATCAAGCAACAGGTGTGTTTGCTTAACTGCAAAACAAAATCCTCTTATCATTCTCGTTTCTTTTACAATTTATTTACTCTCACCCTTCATGGGAAGATGAAGTAGATCCAGAGCTTTTTGCATGTGATCGTGCCCAATTTCTCGTCTTGCTTATTCTTTTTCCATATCCTTTTTTATTAAACTGGAGTTGATGAACATTTACATCACGAACTGCGTTAACAGGAACATTTAATTGTTTGCCGCTCGGAAGCTTACGATGCCGGAAGTAATAAAGAACGCTGAGCTGTTTTCATGGCGTCATCCATCAGTTTCTATTAGATCTTCTAAACGCAATTTGATTAAACGCTGCCTGAAAAAACATTAATGCGTAATGTTTGATTAGATAAACTTGTTGACTACGTAGTATGGAAAAAATAAAGAACCGGAAACACATAAAAACACTCAAACGGACAAATAATATATAGTCTTTCTGTTATCCAATGTTTATTACCTTTTCTCTGCTGGTGAATTTATTATACAAAAGGAGGCAAATAATTGCTTATGAAAATATTCCAGTATCTTTTAATAAATATGATGACTGGCTTTGAATATCATTTATACGTCCACGAAAATATTATGCATGGATTATTACGTGAACAGTAGTTTTTTGTTTTGTAAGAGGAAACTGATCAAGTTTTACATTAGAAAGCCCTCTTTGTCTTGCGCTTATGGATACGTCTTGCTCAAACTTTCAGGTTGTAAAGAATTGACTCGTCTCTTTCTTAAGGTGGTTTCATCTAAAATCTCTGACTTATGTTTCCAGTGGTAAAACTTCTTCATATATCTTATTCGTAATTAATGTATTCCCAAGGATGAAAATTTGCACATTGATAAAACTAGCTTTAATTTATATCATGGGATACTTATTACTTTGTGAAACATAACCATAATTAAGCAATCCAACATTTGCTTGTCGACCGATGTCATCAATGTACAGGTCGCGGCATCTATTAACAGGTCTGAACATTACTCAAAGAAAAAGATTGATTTTTAATATAATTATGGTTATATTTCAGCAAGTATTAAGTATCCCATGCTATAACTAAAGTTAGTTTTATCCATGTGAAAATTTTAATCTTTGGGAATACATTAATTTCAAAGAAAATATGTGAAGTTTTACCATTGGAAACATAAGGCAGAGATTTTAGGTGGAAAAACACCTTAAGTTACTTAAAATAATGAATTTTTTAACAAATTTAATTACGATTAATAAAGACATCATGAACCAGTTCAGATTTAAGTAGTGAGGCCGTTTTACACGCTATAACGAAGTAAATTTCTCCGTTATTTCTGTCCACGCCAAGATTCGAACTCGGATCCCCTCATTCCAGAATAAGTTGCTCTACCAATTGAGCTACGCGGACGTTTTATTCTGATTCCTATCTGCCTTTATGTCGTGTGCGTCCTTCTGGCAGGTACGTCACCTCTCCTGGTACGTTACATCATATCCCCCTTCTTTTTTTTTTTTTTTTTTTTTTCGAAGTGCTGGAGAAAGGATTCTCTTATTTTTCCTATCTCGCGGTGTGGAAATAACATCACACCATTGCGAGATTTTGAACGGTCGAGTCATCCGGATAGTTCGGGCGCCATTATAACGAAGTAAATTTCTCCGTCATTTCTGTCCACGCCAGGATTCGGACACGGATCCCCTCATTCCGGAATAAGTCACTCCACCAATTGAGCTACGCGGACGTTTTATTCTGATTCCTATCTGCCTTTATGTCGTGTGCGTCCTTCTGGCAGGTACGTCACATCTCCTGGTACGTTACATCATCTCCCCCTTCTTTTTTTTTTTTTTTTTTTTTTTTTCGAAGTGCTGGAGAAAGGATTCTCTTATTTTTCCTATCTCGCGGTGTGGAAATAACATCACACCATTGCGAGATTTTGAACGGTCGAGTCATCCGGATAGTTCGGGCGCCATTATAACGAAGTAAATTTCTCCGTCATTTCTGTCCACGCCAGGATTCGGACACGGATCCCCTCATTCCGGAATAAGTCACTCCACCAATTGAGCTACGCGGACGTTTTATTCTGATTCCTATCTGCCTTTATGTCGTGTGCGTCCTTCTGGCAGGTACGTCACATCTCCTGGTACGTTACATCATCTCCCCCTTCTTTTTTTTTTTTTTTTTTTTTTTTTTCGAAGTGCTGGAGAAAGGATTCTCTTATTTTTCCTATCTCGCGGTGTGGAAATAACATCGCACCATTGCGAGATTTTGAACGGTCGAGTCATCCGGATAGTTCGGGCGCCATTATAACGAAGTAAATTTCTCCGTCATTTCTGTCCACGCCAGGATTCGGACACGGATCCCCTCATTCCGGAATAAGTCACTCTACCAATTGAGCTACGCGGACGTTTTATTCTGATTACTATCTGCCTTTATGTCGTGTGCGTCCTTCTGGCAGGTACGTCACATCTCCTGGTACGTTACAACGCTTGTACATCATATTGCGCATCTCGGAAACTTTATAGCAAAATTACATATCTGGGAAACTTTGGAGCAACACCAAGAAATAATCGCGTTACCCAGATCAAATTCATATCACAGATTCCACATATTACAGGAGTAACCTGATTACACTTGTAGAAATATAAAAGATTTTCTCGCTTCAAAACCCAGTATCGGGTGAAATCATCTCCAGCAAGAATAACATCCCCTATACGGCCTGCCCCGTATCGTCTGGGAGAATTTCCCTCCAGGCTGCTTCTTTGCGAGACCAGAGTTCATTTGTGGTGACTGGCACAGACATTTGACGGATCAGTCGCTGAGCTACCATGTCCCAAACATATTCAAACGGGGATGTATCCGGCGAACATGCAGGTCTCGGAAGAAACGGTGTCTACCGTGCATGGAAGAGATCTTAAACACACTGGGACACATGTGCACGAGCATTGTCCTGCTGTAATATAGCTCCAGAAAAACTCCAAAGGTATCACCTCTGCCCTTAAAACATTCCTGATGTATCGCTGGCTCTTGAAGGTTCCCTTAATGCGCATGAGGTTAGATTGCGAATTAAACCCAATGGTGTCCCAGACCCCATGTTGCCAGGCCGGTATGAGCTACAAGGCGCCGTTCACCACGATGCCTTTGAGCACGTATGAGAACATCATGGTGCATCACGTCGAACCGTGACTCGTCAGAAAACACGAGCTGCTGCCAATCAGCGCGCCAATATCTGTGCTCGAATCCATCGCAGCCAGAGCAGTCTGTGGCTGAGGGTCAAAGGAATACGCAGAAATGAGATGATACAGACAAGTCCTCTGCTAAGTAGACGACGTCAAACTGTGCTGGAAGACACAGACTGACCTGTGGCAGTACTATATAGCTGCACTAACACCATGGACGTTGAGATCGGTCATTGTCATTCGGTAGAGGCTGACGTTACGTTCGCACCACTGTACTGGTGTTTCGTCCTGTACAAGTGGCAACGTTTTGCAGTAGAAAAATCCCGGTTCTCTCATCCCAACAATCCTCCCTCGTGCAGAGTCCGTCAGGTGCTCATAACGCGAGCTTCTGTGGCGACGGGGGCATGCTGAGACACGAGAAAACGCCTTTCCCATTCAATATCGGCTCTTCATTGAGTACAGTATTAGATAGATCATATGTAGAGGATTTTAAGAAGGGAGTGTCTCACCCCAGGCTTCGAACAATCCTTAGAAATAGGAAGCAAGGAGATTTGGGCTAGAGTGCCCGATAGGAAAGTGACACGGAAGCAAGGTAGAAAGGGGGAGGAAGACGCCCTTATTTATCACCAGGGGGGGGGCAGTACCCGGGGTCCGACAGCTTAACGTGGCCATCCGACGCACGGTGGATGTTTAGTGCTTCGAGCGTTCGTGCCTGCGTGGGATGGAATCCCAGGTCTTCTGCTTGGCAGTCACAAACGTTGACCACTAGGCTACACGCGGCCCTGACCTCATGAGCATGCGCGATGAGGTCAGGGCCGCGTATCACAATGCGAGCCCGCGCGTGACACGCATCGTGCAACAATTCTTCACGGCCCACAAGGTGTCACTGCTGCCGTGGCGAGCCTGTTCTCCCGATATGTCGCCCATCGAATACGTCTAGTCGCTGATCGCAACCGAGGGACCCGGTAAGCACCACCCGTGGCTACACCTGGTGAACTCGGGCAACGTGCGGAAGCAGCCTGGACGGACATACCGCAAGCCCACATCCAAAGCCTCTTTCGTTCGATGCCGCGGCGTATAGCGGCTGTTATTGCCAACCATGGGGGCCACACCAACTATTGATGTCTGTGTGTTCCACAACTCGCACGGGCCTGTAAGCTCAATCGTTATATCTTTGTATCTGTTGTTATGTGTCCAGTATATTTGGCTTTGCTGTCTCGTGCTCTTCTTGGTGTTTCATTTCAGGTGGCCAGCAGTGTATATGAAAGGGGTGATACATGCACTCTAGACATTAAGAAGGGTACCAGTACCAGAATTCCTCCAGTTCTTTCAGCAGAGGTTGCACATGTAATCAAGAACATGAAATGGGCGAAAGCTCCGGGAGAAGGTGGAATTACCGTAGACATCATACAAGAAGCAAGTGGAGAAATTGAAACAATTCTCGCCCAAGTTTTCACTCGATGCCTTAATGAAGGGAAGATTCCTGAAGATTGGAACAATGCTACAATGATCCTGCTACATAAAAAGGGTGATATTGAAAATTTCAGGAACTACAGACCTATCAGTGTCCAATCAGTGTTTTATAAAATCTTCAGTAAAATTATTTCACACTGCTTAAAGGTGACACTGGACGTGGCTCAACCGAGAGAACAAGCTGGATTCAGGAGTGGCTGCAGAACTATAGATCATATCCACGTACTAAGAGAACTAATTTAAAGAGCGAGGGAATATGAAATTTCATTATGCATGTCTTTTATCGATTATGAAAAGGCCTTTGATTCGGTGAAACCATCAGCAGTTACAATGGCTTTGAAATCCTGCGGTGTTGAAGATGCATACATTAATATTATTAATAACATATATGAAAATGCAAGTGCAAAGATTCGGCTATCTGAGAATACAGCACCCATACCAATTGGAAACGGAGTGAGACAAGGTGACACTATATCTCTCAAACTCTTTAATGCCACATTGGAAAATGTCTTTCAATCACTGTACTGGGAAAACAAAGGGATAAAGATTAATGGAGATTATCTAACTCACCTTCGTTTTGCTGATGACGTAGTCATTTTTGCAGCTACCCCATCAGAGCTGCAGAGTATGATCCAGAAACTTGCTGACAAAAGTAAAGAAGTGGAATTAGAAATGAACTTTCAGAAGACAAAAGTGTTGTACAATGATTTTAGAAGTAATGAAGATTTATCGATTGATGGAGAAAAGCTGGAGTCAACCAATATCTACATTTATCTTGGACAGCAGATTGATGAAGGCAAGTATAAAACTTGCCTGGAGAGCCTTTGCAAGAAACAGTATAATTTTCAAGAGCAATATGCTGTTATGTCTTAAAAGAAAAGGTTAGATCAATACATCCTTCCAGTGCCTACGTATGGTGCATAGACTTGGACCTTAACTAAAAGAGACATACAAAGACTGCAGACAACTCAAAGCAGCATGGAGAGATGCATGCTGGGTGTAACCAGGAGAGATAAGAAGAGGAACTCGTGCATCAGAAAAATGACAAGAGTGGAAGACATCATGATCAGAGTAAAATCCCTGAAATGGCAATGGGCTGGATATATTACCAGAAGGACAGACCATCGATGGACAGCTGAAATTTTAGACTAGATTCCAAGGGACAGGAAAAGACCCAGAAGAAGACCACATGTGAGATGGGTGAATGAATTTCGAAAGTATGCAGGAGTAACATGGAGGAGACTGGCACAAGACAGACCGTTGAGGAAGAAACTGCGGGAGACCTTCGTCCAGCAGTGGGTTGACAATATTTGACAATGATGATGATATACATACTGTATGAAATATTTTGGGACCCCCATCCCCTACACACACACGCGCGCGCAGGAAAACAGCAGTTGCTGAGGCGCGATCTAACGTGCACGACTTGCCGCCCCGGTGGCGCAGTGGTCTAAGGCGCTGGCCTCTGATCATTCGTCCGTAAGGGTCCGGGTTCGAATCCCGGTCAGGTATGGATGTTGTGTTGGTCTTACGGCACTGGTTCTCTCCCTTCCCTGGAACCAGTGACCCTAAATTAGGGACCGGCGACTGCTTATAGCCCATTGAGTTGCTCACGGTGGTCGTTAAACCTTCAATAAAAAAAAAAAAAAAACGGGCACGACATAGGCGCCTCTGTTGGCGAACTGTGGAACTTAGCGAACACAACTGTAAAACTCTGTTAGATAGGGCTGAAATGTAAATTACAAAGTTGTAGAGCTGACTTTATTTATTAGAAATTGATATTGCTGTTTTATTAAATACACATTGTAGACGTATTTGCATTCTACGAAAAATCACAATTTTATATTATTAAATATAGTCGGTTCACAACACGAAAAAGTGTGCATTATATCAGTATATTCCCGAAACATTGGATGGGGGGTTTACATTGGGGATCCCCGACTCTGAAAATCAGGAGGGTTTACCCCCCCCAAGTTGTTACGCCTATGCTCGTTTCCGTAGTATTTCCACAGAGTTCGTAGGGCATAATTGTCCAGAATATCGAGGTAGACGTGCTGGTTTACAGGTTTGTCCACGATAACTAATGGCCGGGACCATACCATGAAAGCAAAAACCCACAGAAGTACACTGCCAGCTCCAAACTTCACCGTAGGAACAGTACACTGTGGTAAATAGGTTTCCCCCTGCTCCCGCCATACCGACACACTGCCATCAGGCTGATGAATCGTGTATCTGGATTCATCAGTCCACAGGATACGTTTCCGTTGATCTATGGTCCACAATAGATGTTCTTTACACCAAGCTAAATGACGAGCACGGTAACCCATGGAATGAAGTTTTCTGCGAAAGGTACGTGTACATACCGAGGTTCCAGCGTTTTTTTCTCCTGTACACTTAGGTCTTGTGCAGTGCTACGTCGATTAGCTCTAACGACTCTCCTGAGGTTTCGACGTGCTCTATCAGTGGGTTTTATTTGGTCTGCCAGTACGTTTTGCTGCTTCGTGTACGCCATGTAGCTTCCATTTATTCAGTACATCCAAAACAGTTGACTTGGGTATGTTTAAACGCCTGTCGGTTTCTCTTATGGACAACCCTTTAATATAACACCCAATAATCTTTCCTATCTCAAAGTCAGTTCTCTTCCGCCGCGACATTTTCCAACAACCTCACAGTGCGATACGATCGCGGTCAGCAGCAGGCTTCTTTTTATAGCGGTTGCAGCTGTACCGCGCATCTTAACAATGCAGATGATCCGTTCGTTTGCTTTTGAAGGGGTATCTGGTGACTTTTGTCGATATAATGTATATCATCATCATCATCATTGTCAACCATTATCAATCCACTGCTGGACGAAGGTCTCCCCAAGTTTCCTCCACAACGGTCTGTCTTGTGCCAGTCTCCTCCATGTCACCCCTGCATACTTTCGAATTTCATCCACCCATCTCCCATGTGGTCTTCTTCTGGGTCTTTTCCTGTCCCGTGGAATCCAATCTAAAATTTCGGCTGTCCATCGATGATCTGTCCTTCTGGCAGTATGTCCAGCCCATTGCCATTTCAGGGATTTAACTCTGATCATGATGTCTTCCACTCTTGTCATTTTTCTGATCCACGAGTTCCTCTTCTTATCTCTCCTGGTTACACCAAGCATGCACCTCACCATGCTTCTTTGCGTTGTCTGCAGATTTTGTATGTCTCTTTTAGTTAAGGTCCACGTCTCTGCACCATACGTAAGCACTGGAAGGATGCATTGATCAAACACTTTTCTTTTAAGACATAATGGCATATTGCTCTTGAAAATTATGCTGTTTCTTCCAAACGCTCTCCAGGCAAGTTTTGTACGCCGATTAATTTCTTCATCAATGTGACCCTCACTTGATATCTGCTGTCCAAGATAAACGTACGTGTCTGTTATCTCCAGCTTTTCTCCATCAATCGATAAATCTTCATTTCTTGTAAAAGCATTGAACATCACTTTTGTCTTCTGAAAGTTCATTTTTAATCCCACTTCTTTACTCTTGTCAGCAAGTTCCTGGATCATACTCTGCAGCTCTGATGGGGTAGTTTCAAAAATGACTACGTCATCAGCAAAACGAAGGTGGGTTAGATAATCTCCATTAATCTTTATCCCCGTGTTTTCCCAGCTCAGCGACTGAAAAACGCCCTCCAATGTGGCATTAAAGAGCTTCGGAGATATGGTGTCACCTTGTCTCACTCCCTTTCCAATTTTTACGTGTGTTGTATTTTCAAACAGCCTAATCTTTGCACTTGCATTTTCATAGATGTTATTAATAATATTAATGTATGCATCTTCAATACCGCAGGTTTTCAGAGCCATTGCAACTGCTGATGGTTTCACCGAATCAAAGGCTTTTTCATAATCGATAAAAGCCATGCACAATGGAAGTTCATATTCCCTCGCTCTTTCAATTAGTTCTCTCAGCACGTGGATATGATCTATTGTGCTGTAGCCACTCCTGAATCCAGCTTGTTCCCTCGGTTGAGCCATGTCCAGTGTTACCTTCAAATGGTGTGAAAGAACTTTAGTGAAGATTTTATAAACTACTGATAGGAGGCTGATAGGTCTGTAGTTTCCGAGATCCTCAATGTCACCTTTCTTATGTAGCAGGATCATTGTAGCGGTGTTCCAATCCTCAGTATAACGAAGTGAATTTCTCCGTCATTTTTATCCGCGCCGGGGTTCGAACCCGGGTCCAGTCATTCCGGAATAAGTTGCTCTACCAATTAAGCTACGCGGACATTTGTTCTGATTCCTATCTGCCTTTATGTCGTGTGCGTCCTGCTGGCAGGTACGTCACATCTCCTGGTACGTTACATCATCTCCCTTATTGTTCTTTCTTTTTTTTTCTTTTTTTTTTTTCTTTCGAAGTGCTGCTCATATTTTTCCTATCTCGCGGTGTGGAAATAACATCACACCAATGCGAGATTTTGAACGGTCGGGTCATCCGGGTAGTTCGGGCGCCATTATAACGAAGTGAATTTCTCCGTCATTTTTGGTCTACGCCGGGATTCGAACCCGAGGCCGCTTATTCCGGAACAAGTTGCTCTACCAATTAAGCTACGCGGACATTGATTCTAATTGCTATCTGCCTTTATGTCGTGTGCGTCCTTCTGGCAGGTACGTCACATCTCCTGGTACGTTACATCATCTCCCCCTTATTTTTCTTTTTCGAAGTGCTGCTCATATTTTTCCTATCTCGCGGTGTGGAAATAACATCACACCAATGCGAGATTTTGAACGGTCGGGTCATCCGGATAGTTCGGGCGCCATTATAACGAAGTCAATTTCTCCGTCATTTTTATTTATTTATTTTTTTCGAAGTGCTGGAGAAAGGATTCTCTTATTTTTCCTATCTCGCGGTGTGGAAAGAACATCACACCATTGCGAGATTTTGAACGGTCGGGTCATCCGGAATAAGTTGCTCTACCAATTAAGCTACGCGGACATTTGTTCTGATTCCTATCTGCCTTTATGTCGTGTGCGTCCTGCTGGCAGGTACGTCACATCTCCTGGTACGTTACATCAGGAATCTTTCCTTCGTTAAGGCATCGAGTGAAAATTTGGGCGAGTACTGTTTCGATTTCTCCACTTGCTTCTTGTATGATGTCTACAGTAATTCCATCTTCTCCTGGAGCTTTTCCCCGCTTCATGTTCTTGATTGCATGTGCAACTTCTGCTGGGAGGACTGGAGAAACTCTGGTACTGGTATCTTTCATGATGTCTGGAGTGCATATATCATCCCTTTCATATAATTTGGAGTAGAAATCTTTCACTCTTGTCAAAATTTCGCCTCTATTTCCTTGTTACAGAACCATCTTCTTTTTCTCAGTGCCATAATCTGTTTTCTTCCCTTACTGAGATGTCCCTTTGCTATCTTTAGGCTTTGGTTGTTTTCAATTGCTTTCCTCACTAGTTCACAGTTGAATTTCTTTACGTCTTCAGTGATACTTTTTCTTACTGTCCTGCATAGCTCTATATATTCCACTTTGGAAGTCACATCTTCTTTAGTTGTCCTCATCTCTCTTCTTTTTTGCATCAACATTTTGGTTTTTCCTGATAATTTGTTCACATGCAACTTGTTCTTAGACCCAGCTAATTTTGTTGCTGTTTCCATAAGAGCTTTGGTTACTTTTCTGTTAACTTCAGAGATGTCCACTTCTTCCGATGTTAGGCCTTCTAAAGCCGAGAACCTGTTCTTCAGTTCTAACTTGAAGGTATTATGGTGTTTTTTAAGGTTGGTTATGTCAATAGATTTTGTTTGTCTTATGAGCTTGCCACGTTCAAGTTTAGTGTTGAGGTGCATCTTACATCTCACCAATCTATGGTCACTACCTGTGTTGAACTTGTTTAGCACACTGCAGTCTTCTATGACGAATTTTTTGTTACACATAATAAAATCAATTTCACTTGTCGTCCCATTTGGATGTCTCCATGTCTATTTCCTGTGTGGCTTTTTCTTGAAGAAGGAGTTCAAGATGAAAAACCCTTCTGCCTCTGCAAACTCAACGAGAGTGTTTCCACGCTGGTTTCTGTTGCCATGACCGAATTTACCTACTGAAGTTTCATTCTGTTGCCGTTGCCCTATTTTTGCATTGAAATCCACCATAATTATTTTCAAGTGCTGCTTACCTTTATTATTTAGATGACAAATTTCCTCATAAAATTCTTCAATTTCTTCTTCAGGATGACTTGTGGTGGGTGCATAAGTTTGAATAATCTGAGCCTGGTATCTTTTCGAGAGTTGGATAACAAGTCGTGCAGCTCTGTCAGAGGAACTTTCAACTTCTACAACTTTATCCTTCAGTTTCTTGTTTATTATAAATCCAACACCACTAGTTCTGCCAGTATATGTCTCACGATACTAGAAGAGATGTCCACTTTTCAGTTCGATGAGATCTTCTCCTTTTCTCCTTACCTCACTTAGCCCCACGATGTCCCACTTGATCCTTTGTAGTTCCTCTTCCAATTCAAGAAGCCTTGAATCAGAAGATAGGGAGCGTCCATTGTAAGTAGCCAAGGTCAGCATCAGATGGCAGCCTAGTCCGGTCCTCCGGGGATTCTTAGCACCCTCTGCCTTCATGTCGCACTGGCCGCTGCCTTGGCCAGGTACATTCCAGCTGCCGGAGACTGAGGGCCAAGATTTAAGTTGTGGAATCATTTTGGAGGGGTTTGGCCATAACTCACCACGCTGGCCAAGCGGGTTGGTGAGTGTGGGGTAGAATTTCCTCTAATCCCGATGGTATAGTTATACCGCTATGGGCGGTCGTCAGAGCCCCTTTAGTGGGAACAGGATGCACCACGAGAAGGCGGGGTTGACATTTGTCAAGGAGAGGATGTGATGTTACGCATCACTTGACCTTACATCCCATAATGTATATACACTTGCTTAAATGCACAAATAATTTTTATTCTTTCTAGAAGCGACTTATTCGGGATGCTATTTATCTTCCTTGGGACAGCTTCTGTGGAAAAACTGTCTTTGCATGGTAAATTTGAATTTGGAGAAAAGAATGTCGTCCGTCGGGGCGAGATTAGGCGAGTTGAGTGGTTGATGAAGCGCATCGACCATCGTTTTAGCCGGAGACTGCTTGAGAAATGCAGCATTTTGCAGATTGTCCTTGCAACGCTCCTAGCCACATCCAAATGAGGTCATATTGCCCGGATAATATATCGGCTTTTACCTGTCTTTTTGGGTTCGTATTAGACTAGGACGTAAGATGCGGTTAGATAGGCTCTTCAAATAACCAACTCAAAAAGTACTCATACACAGAAATCCAATTTGTAACTTTTTGTGTAATCCAAAGTAAGTCGAAATACTCCAATAGTTAAATTAGGCAAAATTTACACATTATTGAAGAACAACTAAGTAAACATTGGACATCTTTCACCATTTATCGAATTATTATTTGCATTTTATATACAATTCCACAACTGCACAAATTCCAACAAATCAAATTCGGTAAACACTTAGTATTTGGAACTTACAATCAAGTTTTCACTTTCAAGTTATGCAACAATATAATTTAAAAATAACACTACAAGAAAAATTACTTTTACGAATCCTCAGTTTTCTAATTACTGTCGTACCTTAAATTTCTCTAATCATACTCAATATCTTCTGCCAGTAAACAATTAAGGATTATTGAAATGAATATAAATCAAAACTCACGCATTGCAATCCAGAAAATTTTTTCATGAAACTTTTCTTAATCCAATTCCATGCAACAGAATTATCCAGCACATAATCCATTCACAATACGTCAAGAATCAGTTACAACCAGAACAACACCTTTCAAGTAAGGCCAGCATAACGCAGCAGATATCCCATCGATGAGCCTCCATGGCTTATCAGCTTGGTGACCTCCAGCACGATATCCAGCAAAAACAAAGGTACATCCAAAGTGCCCAAAGTTGTTTCTCGGCCAGAACGTACTCAGCCTCATCCAGGTATAGCACCTCAGGGATCATGTTCTTTCCAAGAAGACGCCAGCAGTAGAATATCCTTAAGTAATTCCAGCATGACGCAGCTGGTATCTAATCGATGAAACTTTTTGGCTTAACGGCTAAGTGACTTTTAAGACGTCATACAGCAAAAATAACTTCAACCCCACATCAAGATAATATCACTGCTAGCAGCGTTCGATCAGGACCTCACCGAGAACAGTAAACCTCACACAGGTTACCCCGGAAGGCAGCAACAAAACAAGGAAAAAACTAAGCGAAAGAACCAAGCCAAAAGGCCAAGCGTCCAAGATCCTTCCGTGGAAGTCGATATAAATAGTGAAGCGACTTCCCATCTCGCCTTCAAGAGACGTAATCGCATCACTCATTTACATAACTTCACCCCAGAACTCTTTTACGACACACAGCGTAAATAACGTTCACATAGCAAAAAAAAAAAATATAACAATAATTTTAACTTCCAACAATACATATTTGAAGAATATACATTATATAATCATACTTCCGGAACGCCAGCACGTGAGTTATTGCCATAAAGAAAAGTACTTAGAATTTATCTGTAATAAAATAAATTCCCAAATTTAAATTTAACTCATTTTTAATATTACTTATAACTAATAATCTATCCATTTTAAGGCAGTACATAACACCGGTCAGTGACCCCGAGATCAAACCCTACCAGAACGTCACATCCTATCAAAAGAATTAGCTTTTCAAATGATACAAGATTCATCATGAAAGAAATATGGGATTACGCCATATAATACAAATTTTGAAGATGACAATCCGATTTTTGGCGTAAATGTGACAAGGATGGTAAATCAGGTAATATCCGAAAACCTGAAAATTTCCATCGTCCTGGAGCGGGACGATGAACATTTTCAAAATTTGAAAGATGACAATCTGATTGTCATCTTCAAAATTTGATACAAGATTGATATCATTCGAGCAGGAGAGGGCTTTCTTAGTGCCCGTAAAATAAAGTATTTGTTATGTGCTGCATTAACAGTTTCAACCTCTCTGAAAAAAATTTGGTTAACGAAACCCCTTGAGGAGAGAGAAACGACGAGCATCGACTTTACGCTAGATTTTGGAAAAAAATTTCGGCTTCGGAGAAATTTTTTCCCACCGACTGTGACGCTTTGTTTTAGGACTTTAAACACCAATACTGGTCCTCTTTAATGACTTCTTTGAAGGAGTGATTTCTTTCTCTGCTATCGAAAGAAGACACTCACACGACGAAATAGTTTTCTGCTTCTATTCTATCTTTAGTGAATGAGGAACAAATCTTGAGCACAAATTTCTGTTCCCTACATTTTTCCTCTTCTCTGCATTCTTCTCTTCTCTACAATTTTCGATGTTCAAACGCCCAATAATGTTTCGTAGGTAGCTGCGACAGTCGCCAATCGATAGGCGATGGGCAAGTTCGATGCCTTCATCTGCGAGATTAGCGGAAGGGTGTTGATTCTGGCTAGGTTTTTCACGCCATCCTTTCATACCGTGTGCTTCAAAAAAGTTTGAAACAAGCTCTTATCTCTTCAACGTTTGATCACAGATACATACTCTGAATTAGGACAACAACATGGCAGTTGAAGAAATAATAATTTTTTATATAGCCTTCGCAAAGGAAAAGTTCAATCAAAAATAGAGTTGCGCAATGTGGTAATTAGACGAAAAAAATCCCGTGGTTCTGCTTACAAAACTCGCGGAGTTATTTGCGATGAAAATTTAAAAACGTATCATCTGGCGACCATTTATCAACCAACCGCTCTAGAGCTATGTTTTGCTGCATAGCTCTAGAGCACTGAAAGCGAGAAACGGAAGAGCTCTAGGGCGTGCAGGAAATTCTTGCTCCAGACCATAGGCGCCGATGGGAAGATGAAACCTTGCTTCTCTCAATAATTTTACTGGAAAGGCAGAGCCCACCCAATTTTTTTACCCTGTTTAATCAAATCAGTTTTGTTTTTGCGTGTGTATGTCATTTTCGAAATGCGTGAGTTGAAATATTTCTATAAACAAAAAAGGTTTTCCCATGCACTTACGGCTATCGTGTACTGTGCTAAATGCAAAAAATACATTTCATTCCTTTATAGCAATGTAGTACTCTTTATAAGACGGACCAAGTTCCACCTTATTGGGGTCGCAGCAATTTATTTCCAAAAATAAATAAGTAAGCAAATAAGTGAAAACTCTCTCTTTCTGTCTGTCTGTCTCTCTCTCTGTCTCTCTTTCTCTCTGTGTCTGTCTGTCTGTCTGTCTATCTCACTCTACATATATATCTGTGTTTGTCTTTCTATCTCTCTCTGTCGCTCCCTCCCCTCCCCCTATTCAGCACTGCTCATTTAACAAAAAACTTGATTTGCAGCCCCGCATTGTGCTTGACATGTACTTGTGTTATGTGGTAAATGTCTCACAAGTGGTATATGAAGCATACTGTATGTAGCATATATGGTATGTGGTAAATGTGGTCTAAGCGATGGCTTCTGATCATTCGTCCTAAAGGGATCCGGGTTCGAATCCCGGCGAGTAATGGATAGTGTGTTTGTCTTGCGGGACTGGGTCTCACCCTTCCCTGGAAGCAGTGGCCCTAAATTAGGGACGGATGACTGCTTATAGCCCCTTTTAGTTACTCACGGTGGTCGTTAAACCTCTAATAAAAAAAATGTTTAAAATAATTATCAAAAATAAAATAAATAAAAATACAGAAATGTATAAACCCTCTGGTACCTTTAGTTATGTATTAACTATTTGAGGTTCTCGTTCGTTTATCGAATAACCACGCTAAATGCTCATGCTTTATATAAAAGTTTGGAAATAAAGTCTGTCTGAATATTTTCATAAAAACACAGGCTGAATTTTTTTAATATTAATATTCAGCGAAAGAATATTTTTGCTTCCTTTTTCATTTACTGATAAGCATTTACAATTGCGTTTTAAAATATACGTCGAACTTCGTAGTTCATCTTTTTGCACATTTTTTTATTATTTGCCTCCAGAAAAGGGAAGAGACGTATCCCTCACGCGTCAGATCTCTTCACGCCTGCGCCCCCAATAATTTAGTGAAGTCGGCGCCCCAGCTCCAGACTGTACATGTTTTACAAATCTTATCGCGAATGTCTCTCCGAGTTTTGCAAGAAGAAGGATGGGGTTTGATTTTTAAGATTAATTAAGACGTTGTGAAACTTTATTGACTTAACTTTTTTCTGCAAAGGCTGCATAATTTTTTTTTATTTTTATGCAAATCCACTCACAGCGGTGCAACTGTCTTTACTTCATTTGGGACATTTTTGTAATTGAACGTATGTATCTGTGTACAACCGTTGAAGAAATAAAAACTTGTTTCAATCTTTTCTGAAGCATCTGCTTCACTCCAAAGTGTGTACCACCGTTAAACACTAGAACAAGTAGGTGCACTGATAAAAAGAACGACTTAGTGCATTCTGAATCATTTGTAGTGTTTCTAGAGCGTTTTCCCCAGATTTTGGAAAAAGCACAATTTACACTCTTTACTAATCCACAATTAGCCTCCCTCCAAAAAATTGATTTACAAAAACAGAAGCAGTTTAATTATGCATAATCGGAGACTGATAAATATTGGCCTCGTCAAAGGCTGGCGTAAATAGGTACACCGTAGCTCAATAGATGGCGCTCCTAGTATTGTTATCATAAAAACTATGCTAAAAGTTTTCAGGCAGACTTTATAGAACAGCAACGACAGGAAAATAGGTTAAAAACAAAACACATTGAGTGTTGTGACTTACATACCTCAGATGTGACGCACATGTCAAGACGGCAAAGTTCCAGCGACAAACGTCGTCGGTATAGCTTCACTGTTAGTACACACGATTGACGTGGATTAGGAACATCAAACAGAAGTAATCGCTCTTTCCACGTTTATAAGTGAGTCACAGAAAAACTATCTTCGGCCGCCACCGGTAATCGAACACAGGGTCTTTCAGTTACGCACCGGACTTGCTACCGCTGCCATAGCATGAGTCTGGAGAATTCGAAGCCGCTGTGGTGCAGTGGTAGCATGTCCGGCGCGTAACTGGAAGACCCGGGGTTCGATTCTTGGTGGTGGCCGATGAGAATTTTTCCGTGACCCACTTATAAACGTGGAAAGAGCGAGGACTTCTGTTTGGTGTTCCTAATACACGTCAAGTGTGTGTATTAATTATTCATTCGTCTCCTAGTTATTTGTTCAGTTGCTGCTTACCATCTTTGGTGAATCTCCAGCAATGTGCGGGACTCCACGAAGCAACCTGCCAAGTGGTTTGGCAGCTAGTCGTACGTGAGTCTGGAGAATTCGAGGCCGTTGTGGTGCAGTGGTAGCATGTCCGGCTCGTAAGGCCCTGGGTTCGATTCTCGGTGGTGACCGATGAGAATTTTTCCGTGACTCACTTATAAACGTGGAAAGAGCGATAACTTTTGTTTGATGTAGTTTAATTGGAAAAGCATTTGGCTCCGGAGTAGACGTCGGGCGTTAGATTTCCGCTATCGGCAAATTGCTATTGACATTGGCAACTGTGTAAAATAAATTCCCTGGCCTTTTGGTTCTTCGAAAAATGTGTTATTGTGTAATATTCTTACCACACATCATCTGGAATGAGTCAGAATCCTTCTTCCACAGTCAGCCATCCTTCAAGGATGGTTTGCGCGGCTGACACGGAAACCAACAATTCCGACCCAGCTCTTTCAAAAAGGGACGGGTGGGGGTATATATATGAGATACATATATTGGAGATGACGCACGTTTCAGGAAGGCAAAGTTGCAAAGACAAACTGCGTCGTTGTACCTTAATTGGGAAAGCATTCGGCCTTGAATCAGAAGGATGCGAGTTCGATGACCGCCACCGTCAAATGGCTTTTACCATATAGTGCCCATCGCGCATTCAGGTAGGTAGGTTGTGCCGAATAGTGCAAACAAATGCCTGTATAGAAATAAATAATATGCGGTGGGCACTTAACAAAAAACCGTGTGTTTTTTCCCATTTTTTGGGTGTAATTTGTTTCATAAAACAGTAATATATTCTACCATTTGGTAATTCACCATTCGTTGTTGATTCCCAAGAGAGCATTCGTGTACAATATTAATATTATGCGCATCAAACATATAATCTTGCAAACCTACGTAATGCAATGCTCTCTTTTTGTTGTGAGCTGGCTAAAATGAGATCAGACAAAAGTGGAAATGACAGATGATTTACTTAAACACCTATGAATCATTGAATACTTGTACTCTATTCCCGCAGGAAAACTGAGCTATCCGTCATTTTCTTTTAATAATTTTTCCGTCGATGTGAAGCTCTCTTCACCTTAAGAATGACCCTTAAAATTACCCGCATTATGCTATTTAATCGCATTGCGTGCTTTTCCTCATAGTATAGCACTTTCTTTATCAAGGATTGCATTCCCATTGAATTCCACTTGAAAGACGACATTTCTGAAATCAGCTAGAACTACGACAGTAGAAGAAGCGAAAAGAAACATTTTGGGAAATAATTTATAAATAAGTACTTTAAGCATCCACTTTATTCGACTTAAAAATGCCACATTTTGAAGGAATGCACGACATAAGAGGAAATTTACAACTCATGCAGACAAACAAGTGCGAAGGAAATAAATTAATTTCTGAAGGATTACATGGATGCGATGGACTAGACACAGTATGATGTGGCGGAATTCAGGTGGTCTGCCATACTGAGGTATACATTTCGTAACATGCGTGTCATCGAGTAGAAAAGTATCTACATGATGTAACGCTGACCACGTGCCGTTGACCAGTGTCGATAATTTTACGACTTTGCGAGACGGACATGAAAACGCGTTAAGCCGTCTGCCAATGAAGTCTCACATGCTATTAGTTAGAAATAAATCTCGACGTCGGGTTAGACAAGGTAGCACCTGAAGATATTCTAAGCCCTGTATTCCGATGCTGGCAGCTTGCGATCAGGAGTAATCTTTTCGAAACTGCTCATCAGAGATACAACGGAGGTAAGGTAACAAAACGGATAGCAGCACCACATCGACTTATAATCGTGTTACCATTATATCCACCATGCGTACGATAGATGGGCAGCTGTTGATATTGATATCGCCGCAAACCGTGACAGCCGCTGAGAAGCAGGATGACGCTCACGGATGGCAGCAAGATCATCCCGATGACCACCTCCTCGTCTCTAGAATCTCAATCGGAGATCGTAGGCGCTGAGACAGAAGCGAGTCCCTCTCTGAATCCAACACGGTTTCATTCGTCCAGCCATTTATAAATGGTACGACACCACTGTAACTTTGTGTGACGAGGCGCAGCGGTGAGTGGCAGTTACAGCAATCGTTAGCGACAGCGGGAACATACATCAGCCAATCTAAGATTCTCAGTTCTGTTGATAGATAGATATTCACAGCTGTGTGTGTGCTTTTTCGAATGTCGTTCGCTGTGGATTGTGGCTCCAGTGGCTTGCCGTGGATGCGCGATCGAGGATTCGGACGTCCGCTTATGTTAATCAGACCCACTACGGCGAGACACATTACCTTCCTCCATCTACAGAGTGTGTTCAGAAAGTAATGCCTCCGTATTTATATACCAGACCAGTGGCAAGGTATTAAATTGAAACAAAACAAGAACAATGCTCAGAATTTCTACTTTAATTCACATATTTTAGTTTTCTGCATTTACACTAGATACAGATACGCCATGAAGGCTCTTAAACCCGTCTCTCTAAAAACTTTCAGACTGTTCTAGGAACCATTTCTTCGTAGCGGTTTGAACATTATCGTCACAGGTGAACTGGATTCCTTTCAGGTGTCTCTTGAGAGCAGAAAACAAATAGAAGTCCGACGCCGCCAAGTCTGGTCTGTAGGTAGGATGTTCAAGTACTTTAAAACACATTTTCACTATAGTCTCTGAAGTAAAAGCACGGGCGTAGGGTGTGGCGTTTTCGTATTGCACGTAGGTCAATTCAAACGTTTTGCACACTGCGCAGGCGTTGCCAGTAGGATGATGCAATCGCTCCAATCTCATGCCAGTTGTGAGTCAGACTTCAGTATATAAAACTGTGTCTACGTTTGCTGGCTAATTGTTCCGATTTCGAAAAATGTCGCCCAGAAATGGAGGAAGAAAGCGAGTTAGGCAAATCTCGCTTGCGATCTGCAATCCTGTATTAAAATTGAAACTTTGAGGGGAAAATTTCCTCCCGAAATTCATCAAGCTTTGTGTGAATTGTGTGAGGTTAGTGTACTTCACGTTTACAAAAAGGTCGGGAAAGCATCGAAGACGACCCAAGAAGCGTCCTTCCATCAGATGAAACGGGCGGCAACTCTGGGGTCATTGTCAACAGCATTTTGGAAGAAGAGTGCCCGAGCAGACCACTTTGGAAGAAAAGCGCCCGAGGAGACCACTTTGGAAGAAGAGTGCCCGAGGAGACCACTTTGGAAGAAGAGTGCCCGAGGTGGCCACTTTGGAAGAAGAGTGCCCGAGGAGACCACTTTGGAAGAAGAGTGCCCGAGGAGACTACTTTGGGAAAAGAGTGCCCGAGGAGACCACTTTGGAAGAAGAGTGCCCGAGGAGACCACTTTGGAAGAAGAGTGCCCGAGGCGACCACTTTGGAAGAAGAGTGCCCGAGGAGGCAACTTTGGAAGAAGAGTGCCCGAGAAGACCATTTTGGAAGAAGAGTGCCCGAGGAGGCAACTTTGGAAGAAGAGTGCCAGAGGAGACCACTTTGGAAGAAGAGTGCCCGAGGAGACCACTTTGGAAGAAGAGTGCCCGAGGAGACCACTTTGGAAGAAGAGTTTCCGAGGCCCGACACGCTCGAAGCTGGTATCATCATTTTGCAAGACAACGCGAGGCCGCATGTTTTCCATACAGTAAGAGACATTCTGAAAGATTATGGATGACAATTGCTTCCGCATTTGCCATACAGTAATGACATGAGCCTACCAGACTATGACTTGTTCCCAAAATTGAAGAAGCCACTCAGCAGGAAACGATACTGTACAATTGAGGATGTTTCTAATGAGGTGACCCGACTAATCCGACGCCTCAACAATGGAGGTGTCCTGACTGGAATACAAAACCTGCCCAAATGTTGGGCCGCTGACATAAAGAAACATAGATTTTTCTTTGAAGGCCTGTAAAGGTATGTTCTGAAATAAATTTGTTTTTTAAGAGATAACCCCCAGTGTACAAAACTTTTAAAATGACCCTCATAGAACCATTGGCTCTTTTTTTCCAGGTACTCGGTTTACTATGCGCTTTAACATTTTTTACGCTTTCCAACCGCAGGTTGAACAAGCGTATCTGCACCAGCTTTGTCCGTCTGTCTGTCTGTCCGCACGATAGCTCGCGTAAAAATGGTTCGATTTCGATGAAATGTCAATATATGGTAGGGGACAATCTGGGGACTAACCCCATTGAAACCGGACGAAATGGGGTCAAAGGTCAATTCATAGGAGCGTAATCCATTCGATCGCCCTTATGCGTCATAACTTGACTAAAAATGCTTCTATTGCGACAAAACTTTATCATTTTGTTCCGTAGGTATACTGAACCGGTTCTGTTTAATATCATCGAAATGGGGTGAAACGTCTGCACAAAAGCGAGATTTATTTCACAGCCATTATCCACATAACGTGAGTAATAACTTCAGAAATGATTTCTGGTATGTTGGAAAGCGTATTATAATCAATGCATTGCACGATTTTACTAACTTGTTAAGGTATGCACATAGCTCTGGAAGTAGATGGTCGTACTATTGACCGTGTATGTCCGATAAATAATGTATCTGTAGACCCAGAACACAGTGAGAATGCACTTAAGCTGCAGACATTTAAGTTTTGAAATTTTTCGCTCGAGGAGAAGATGCGTGTAGTTATTCCTTTATTGATTTTTTCATTTATGTGTCATAATGGCACAACCAACTCTCATCACCAGTCAGAATATTTTAGAGAAAATCTCTTCCATTTTTTCCAGAGCGAGCGAGCAAACATTTGACATGTTTCATGTTTTGATTTCTTCATTTCAATCGTTAGATGACGCGGTACCCAACGATCACAGACTTTATTGTATGCTAAAACGTTAACAATGTCATTGCCACAACCGAAAGTAATGTTCAGCTTACCTGTTATAGTTCTCCGAGTTATCATTCGATTTTCCATAATAAGCGCATCGACGTTTTGCCCGTTCAAATCGCAAATTTCGATTATGGACCACCCACTCCGCGGATGATACTTTAAAGCCAACGTACTTCCACTTTCCTTTGATTTTTTTACCGAACGACAAGTATTGCTTATGTCCAAAGTTTCAGAACCATAGACTCCCATTAATTTAGTTTAAATTTCTTTTGGAGGTACATTTCCATGAGTTTAAAATTCTGTAACGTATCTTTGTTTGACACCTTCGACTCAGTTGAAAAAGAATAATCCATACAAATTTTGAAGATGACAATCCGTTTTTTGGTGTAAATATTACAAGGATGGTAAATCATATAATATCCGAAAACTTGAAAAATTCGTCGTACTGGAACGGGAATCGAATCCGCATCTCCCAGATAGCGCCCGGGTTTGCTAACCACTACACAACGATCAAGTCTCAAGTTTCTGATTGATTTGAATATAACCATCACAGGATTCGCTACTCGAAGCAACCGGGATTCATGTTTAGCGAATCTGGAGGTTAAGAAACCTATCCCGTGATTACCAAGAGGAACAGATAATTCATGAATGAAATACAGGATTACACCATATAATACAAATTTTGAAGGTGACAATCATCCCTTTTTTGGTGTAAATACGACAAAGATAGTAAGTCAGATAATATCCGAAAACTAGAAAATTTAATTTCATATTAATCGGAAATTTGAGCCTTGGTCGTCCTGGGTAGTGTAGAGGTTAACATACCCGGGTGCTATCTGGGAAACGCGGTTTCGATTTCCGCTCCAGGACGACGAACTTTTGGATATTATCTGACTTGCCATCCCTGTCATATTTACACGAAAAAACAGATTGTCATCTTCAAAATTTGTATTATATGGTGTAATCCCGTAATTCATTCAATCATAATCCATTTTAAACACAATAAAATCCAAACAAATAGATGTGCGGAGATCTATTACGCAAAAAAAACATAACTAATGGAACAAAGAATAGTTTGTCGTCTTACTGGTTGCTAGGTAACATGTCATGTGCGAGACATTTGCGCGAGGTATTACTTATTGATCACGCCTCGTACTTCATTCGTCCGACAATTTTGCAACTATATACATTTCCACCGCATTGCGAGGCAGGGACCAATCAGCCGTATGATGAAGCCTCTACCAAATGTGTCCGTGTGATGACACAATTCCGGATGACATTGCCCAGGCATTCTTACTCCTTACACTTGGTTTCTCAACTGAGATCACTCACATGCGGTGGAGCATAGACACAGCTGAGGACGACCAAACTTAGCTTTACCGTTTACCTACATCACAGACACCTATCACGTGCTCGCCGCAATCATTTATATAACCTAACCGTCCATGTACATCAACGAATTTGCATGCACTGAAAAATACTTCCTGGCATGGTATGTGTCAATGTGCAGGAGTCTGCAACTGAACTTTTTCTGTATTTATGCATTCCAAAGATATCATTACTAACAGGATTTAGTCTCGTGGCGTGCAAACGAAAACGAGACGTTTTCATGATTTGGAGGTTCAGGAGGTAACACTTATAGTACAAATACTAAAATTCAGAACAAGTAGATTAGGGTGGGTTGAAAAACACTCTTTTAGGAAATCAAATATCCAATAGTGCTGAAAAGTCGTCTTATGGGTTCCTTACTATGTGTTTACAATTTTATTTATATCAATTAATATCGTCATTTGCCACTGGGGACTTAAATTTCGTAATCTTTGTAAAACAAATGGGTAAATAAAATGTATTTTTCTAAAAAAACTATTTTTATTGAACTACGATTTGCGATAGTGCGAAAAAATTGCCTCACGGTTCCTTTGTTACGAATAAAAAATACTATTGTTATTGGTATATATCTTCAGTTGCCGCTGTGACTTCTTGTTTTCAAATATTTTTGTGGAAAACTGCAAAGAAAGTAGTTTTGAAAAATACTGATCCATTGAAATTGATACATGAAAAACATTGTTAGAAATATTACCACAACCAGTCCACCACTCAACGATTCTGAGTTGTTCGTTGGATTATATTCTTACTTTGTTTTGGAATTTGGCTGTTTTCTTCGTGATGCGAGCCTTGATCGAATGTATCCACCTCTGATTTCGGCACGACAAACTGGAGTCGAAGCTTCTGTTACCAGCTCGATATACCTCACAACTGCGTGGATATGGCATGGAAATTTCCTCCAGTAACGCTTCTGAATTTACAAATTCCTTTAGAGTCTCATCAGAAATGCGAGATAGTATAGGTAGCTCTGTTAATTGACACTCCTACCAGTTAATGAGGTTCATGTAGTTGGTCGTCCGCATTGAAGTTAAGTACAGGTAACTTGAATTGTCGGATTTCAGATGCATTCATATTTCTAGCTTCCAGTACGCGTAGCAACCCCAGTTTTCTCACATGTGCACGGCCATCGGTGATCATCGAAAGCAGTATTCCTTCCGGTTCTCCAAAATATCCATTTCTTGCGATGACTAAATCTACGTTTGCGTTATATTCAGTGCTGAGGTAACGAGAGAGCTAGCTTAATGATCTGCCACAAGGGTCAAGCACCTTCTGCGCATAATGGATTTACTCATATGGTAATTTAGATGAATCCATCAGCCTGCTCCGTCCAACTGCGGACTCTGCAGTGTTAAATGGAATTCGCTATTCACGTTTACTACCGTAAACGTTAAGGTATCAATTCCGATCCCAAGCATGGACCGCAGATTCGGACACACCGACAAGTGGTGCGAACTAGGGATGTCGTATTCGATGGACCGTGTAGCCACCGGGACTTCCCTGGGAGATCCGTTCGCCTCGCGAACCATTCTTTTTGGGCACGAAGCCTTTATTCATTCACAAAACATCACAGACAAAAACAAGACACATTAAAAAGAATGATACTTCAGTTCAGCACAGTTTAGGCACAGAGGAACGCGCATTTTGCGTTTCACAATCAATTGGGGACGCAGCCCCGGTACTGTTCGGCTGGTGGAATTAGCCGTGGTAAAGTTGCGCAGTTAATCCAATTCTCGCTTCAGACTAGGACAGTCCTGTTTTAAACGGGAGTGAGAGCAATCCAGCTTAAAGTGGAATTTGTTTTTGATCGCTGGCAGTTGAGAACCGAGTTTCATTGTGGCAGTTACAGTGCTTATGGCCCGCTTAGCTGCAGCGGTCAAAGCTCATAAAAACCAGAAGGCACTTGACCTTATGGTGCCCAAACCCGTTGCATTTGAAGCAACGATGTTCTCTTAGAAATTCCCAGCAGGAAAGATTCCTCCAGAATAGATATAATCTGCCTTTTTTGATGAGGGCTGTGAACTCCCCTGTGGCGAGTTCAATCATCCAGTGCGTCTTACATTTGTCTTTACTCCGGATGGGGAAGAGCACGCTGTACCTCTTGGGGTCATTTAAATAATTATCTCGAGGAAAGTCCTTATGGACACCTCTATCTCCTTGTCCTGATCCCCGTGCACGTATAGCCTCGGTAGTTTCTTTACTGATCTTCTCAATTCGTAGTATGGGCCCAAGTCACCTTGTTGCTCGCAACTCAGCTTGTTCAACCTTTATGCCTTTGAGCATTCGATCAAGATTCCTCCCTTCTCCGTTGCTCGCTTTTTTCACATTTTTAATTCCTATTCCCAGCTTTGCCGGATTGAGTGTTGCCTAGACAGCATCTTTCAGTTCGGTGACTGAATTCACTTCTGGATTGGTGTTGTACGGCGGAATGTGTGCTATGTTTGGAATTTATTTCCATCTGCCTTCGGCTTGGCTTTGCCTGCTTCAGCAAAAATCCGCTGTCTTGCTTAGCTTTGCTCACTTCTTTCTCGTTCCTTTAGTTGTCTCTTCATGTGCTCTATCTCCAGCAGCTGTCTGGCGTGGGCCTCAAGCCTTCGATCAAGAATCGGACGCAAAAGGCCCTCACATTCTTCGACACCCTTGCGTTCGGACTGTCTAGGAAAACGTTCATCTCTCGAAACAGACCCAAAATTTCCTCTGAGCCTGCGCTCACTTGTGTCACAGGGATCCATCACCCGCATATGGGGTTTGGAGGCCCGAGTGAGATGGGCTTAACTCGTCTAACGCCGCACTTGGTCCACTAATGTCGAGTGCGGGAAACAGCGCGACGACGACGCGGCGGCGTGGTAGTGGATTGGCAAGAGCCCTAGCTCTGACAGAAGCTGTTTCCGTTCGAAATCGAACTCAACCTGTTTGCAGGCGCGCTCTGCACGCGAACCTACCGTGCAACCTGCGCTTTGGCTTCAATCACATTCGGAGATTCTTGCCTGCTGGGGATGCTACCGATCCGCTGGTCTACTCATGTGGTAAACCACATCTTGTAGTACACCCTCATAATGAACTTCACAATAGCCCGCAAGTTAGCCGAAGGATCACTACATCCAACATAGTACCGCAATATCCTATTGGCAGTAGTTAACCATCTTGCATGGGATAGTCTTACAGGATTATTTCTAGATAAACTTGAACCTGTCGTCTGGGTGTAGACGAAAAATGAAGCCCGAATCGACTGCACATCAAATGAGATTATATATCCGATCATTGGCTCAAGCCTGAGATATAACGGGTGTCTCCAGCAGAAATACTGCAGTTAGCCGAAGGATCACTACATCCAACATAGTACCGCAATATCCTATTGGCAGTAGTGAACCATCTTGCATGGGATAGTCTTCCAGGATTATTTCTAGACAAACTTGAACCTGTCGTCTGGGTGTAGGTAGACGAAAAATGAAGCCCGAATCGACTGCACATCAAATGAGATTATATATCCGATCATTGGCTCAGGCCAATGATCGGATATATAATCTCAACTGAGATATAACGGGTGTCTCCAGCAGAAATACTGCATTAATTGCCAGTGCAATATTGGAGGACATAAATATTGTCGATTAAGGGGACTCTTCAAATGTTACAGACAAAACTAAAATACACAGAAGAGAAAAAAATTAAGAACAGAGTTGAAGTGTGAAGTGAAGGAAAAATATAAAAAAACAGAGAGCTTACATTTCCAGGGCCGTAAGGATGCCACAATGATAATACATAAACAAAAAGGAAAGAATTTTACAATTACTGTGAAAGAGGAACATGTAGCGTTGGTGGAGGAACCGGGCTCAGTCTATCTTGGACACGTCACGCGTGAGACGCGTCTTGGCCACTGCATTAAGTCTACTATACTTGTTTTTTCAAATCAGAACAATATATTAACATCTGAAT
This sequence comes from Macrothele yani, assembly GCA_039090855.1. Lineage (NCBI taxonomy): Eukaryota > Metazoa > Arthropoda > Arachnida > Araneae > Macrothelidae > Macrothele > Macrothele yani. The sequence goes on from CM077011.1 coordinate 102,159,501, forward strand.
TTGTATCGACATCTTATACAAGCCCTGGAGAGGCCTACTTCTGGACCCCAATGATTTATTGGTCCCATTGGGAGGCAGATTCAATCCGAAGAGAGAATTGATGTTGTAGATTTTGCACCGGTAGAAGTTGAATTACCTGATATTGACCCTAAAACCTTAAGTTCAGATCAGAAGGATTTACTCGATATTTGCAGAGCAGTATCTTCGGCAACTTGCTCACCAAGTTTGGCTACACAGAATCCTGCAAGACTATCCCATGCAAGACGGCTAACTACTTTCAAAAGGATTTAGCGGCACTATGTTGGATGTAGTGATCCTTCGGATAACTTGCGGTCTATCGGTGAGTTCATTATGAGGATGCACTGCAAGATGAGCTATACCATAAGAATAAATCTATCATACACAGTAGATGCTCGACTCTTGTGGCAGACCATTAGTTCTCTCGTTACCTCAGCACTGAACATATGGCAATCGTAGATCCAGACATTGCAAGGAATGGATATTTTGGACGCCTGGAAGGAATACTGCTTTCGATGATAACCGACGGGCGTGCACATGTGAGGAAACTGAGGTTACTACGCATATCATCATCATCATCATTGTCAACCATTATCGATCCACTGCTGGACGAAGGTCTCCCCAAGTTTCCTCCACAACGGTCTGTCTTGTGCCAGTCTCCTCCATGTCACCCCTGCATACTTTCGAATTTCATCCACCCATCTCCCATGTGGTCTTCTTCTGGGTCTTTTCCTGTCCCTTGGAATCCAATCTAAAATTTCGGCTGTCCATCGATGATCTGTCCTTCTGGCAGTATGTCCAGCCCATTGCCATTTCAGGGATTTACCTCTGATCATGATGTCTTCCACTCTTGTCATTTTTCGGATGCACGAGTTCCTCTTCTTATCTCTCCTGGTTACACCAAGTATGCACCTCTCCATGCAGCTTCTTTGAGTTGTCTGCAGCCTTTGTATGTCTCTTTTAGTTAAGGTCCACGTCTCTGCACCATACGTAAGCACTGGAAGGATGCATTGATCAAACATTTTTCTTTTAAGACATAATGGCATATTGCTCTTGAAAATTATGCTGTTTCTTCCAAAAGCTGTCCAGGCAAGTTTTGTACGCCGATTAATTTCTTCATCAATGTGACCCTCACTTGATAGCTGCTGTCCAAGATAAACGTACGTGTCTGTTATCTCCAGCTTTTCTCCATCAATCGATAAATCTTCATTTGTTGTAAAAGCATTGAACATCACTTTTGTCTTCTGAAAGTTCATTTTTAATCCCACTTCTTTACTCTTGTCAGCAAGTTCCTGGATCATACTCTGCAGCTCTGATGGGCTAGTTGCAAAAATGACTACGTCATGAAAGTTTCTGAAATTCGATAATTCAAGTTACCAGAACTCAACTTAACCTCATTGACTGAAAGGAACGCAATTAACACAGCCACCTATACTAACACGCATTTCTGATGAGACTGAAAGAACTAATGAATTCAGGGGAGTTACTGGAGGTGAAGAAATTTCCATGCCATACCCAGGCAGTTGTGGGGTATATCAAGCTTGTAACAGAAGCTTCTGCTGCAGTTTGTGGTGCCGAAAGCCGAGGGAGATACATTCAATCAAGACTCGCATCACGAAGAAAAATGCCAAATTTCAACACAAAGGAAGAATATAATCCAATGAACAGCTAAGAATCGTTGAGTGGTGGACTGGTTCTGGTATGTACACAGTGCGTCAAAGAATTTTTAAGACTGGGTCTGTAAAATGAAATAGAAACAAGAAATTATAATTTGTTTTGGTTTGTTATTCAAAATAAGTCCCTTCGGCTTCAATGCACTTGTTACAGCGATTCAATAATGATTCGAATGCCTGTTCCAGTTCACTTTGCGGAATTGCCTCCGAAGCACACGTCGAAGCTGTTTGTATGGTCGAAATATCATCACAATAACACCCTTTTAAAGTCATTTTAAGTTTTGGGAACAAAGAAAAGTTGCAGGGTGCTAAATCAGGCGAATACAGTGGATGATTTAACACACAGACGTTATTTTTCGCCAAACATCTACGAACAAGAAGTGAGGTGTGACTGGGTGCATTATCGTGCAACAAACACCAACTGTTTTCATCTCGATATTCTCGATGAATGCGACGAATTCTGCCCATCAAACGCCTCAAAACGTTTAAATAAAACCCACCAGAAATTGTTTATCCACTTGAAACAAATTCTTTGTGGATAATACCCTTACTATCGAAGAATGTAATGAGCATTGTTTTGATTTTCGATGAAACCTTTCTTGTTTTTTTGGCTTGTGGCGAGTTTTTTGACTTCCATTCCCTACTTTGTCGCTTTGTTTTAGGATCATATTGAAAACACCATGTTTCATCACCAGTAACAATCGATTTTAAGTAGTTTGGATCATTTTCAGCGGCTGAAATGATGTCTCTGCAATGTGCACTTCTCCTTGATTTTTGTTCATTATTTAACGTGTGTGGAACAAATTCAGCACAGACTTTTGTTTTGCCCAAATCTTCATGCAGGATGGTTCAAATCATTTCTTTGTTGGTGTTTAAAGACTCTTCCATCATACTTAGTGACGCACATCGATTGTTTGCCACGAAATCACACACTTTTTCAATAATCTCTGGTGTCCTAGATGAACTTGGTCTTTCGGTATGCTTATCATCTTCTAGCGTCTCTCTGCCGAACAAAAAACGTTTGTGCCGCAGGAAAACATTTGATCTACTTGAAAAACTCACCGTAAACTTGTTTCATCATTTGGTACGTTTCCGAGGCACTTTTACCAAGTTTTGCGTTAAACTTAATAACAGCCCTTTGTTCCTTCTTAATAATTAAACATGAAACAAATTTTACTTCTCTAATGAACGCCCGTTTCGTTTGAGTTACTTTAACAACTGCGCAGTACTTTTGGCAGAAAGCAAGCAGATGGTCACGGTATATAACGCATTCGCGATTACACTGGTGGCGCCACCGTAGGCTGAAATCTAGCGCCAGTCTTAAAAATTATTTGACACACTGTGTATCTACACTTCTAACAATGTTTTTCATGTATCAATTTCAATGAATCAGTATTTTTCTAAACTAATGTTTTCGCAGTATTCCACAAAAATATTTTAAATTAAAAGTCACAGCGGCAACTGAAGATATATACCAATATCAATAATATTTTTCATTCGTAACAAGGGAACCATGAGGCAATTGTTTTCGCACTATTGCAAATCGAGTTCAATAAAATAATTGTTTAGAAAAATACATTTTATTTACCCATTTTTTTAAATTGAGAAATTTAAGTCCCCAGCGGCAACTGAAGATATTAATTAATATAAATAAAATTGTACACACATCATAAGGAACTCATAAGTCAACTTTTCCGCACTATTGGATATTTGATTTTCTAAAAATTGTTTTTCGATACACCCTAATGTAGAATGCATTTCAAACGTTGCACCAAGGTAGCAGCCAGGTGCATGTCAACTAGTAAGAAGGCCCTTATGAAAACTTTAAAAGGGATCTAAATAAGATGAGGAAATGTTTTGTCTCGAAATGAGGTTAGTTTTGTCGACTTGTATGCACATTAGGGTGTCCCAAAAAACTTTTTTTTTAATATTTTGACTCTCACCCCCTAAAAAGTTTTGTTTGGTGAACTTAAAATCTCCTGTAAAATTTCAGCTTAAAAAAATATATTTAGAGGGCCTTCAAGGTCGCCAAAAAGTTTAAAAAATAGTTTTAATTCGATAATTTTTTACAGTTACTTACGAAATTATTATTTTTTAAATATGTTTTTTATTTAAAATGTTACATGCTTTTAATATGTCGTTTCTAAAAGAATGTACTCTTTAGTGTAGAAAATATAAGAAAAAATATTAAGAAAATAACAAAAAACTAACTTTATTCAACATTGCAAAATGCAATGAAAAAAGAATGTTTTACAGCAAAATTCACCTGTCAAGTTTAAAAAGATAATAAAGAGGAAAATATTGCCTAACGTTCTATAAATAACATAATTAATAATTTTTACATATCTTGAAGATCTTTACTGCTGCACTTCGCGAAGCTCTTTCTATGCATTTCAACTACCTGCAATAACACTTCAAACATGTGGTGTCTACAGGCTAACCACAGAAGACTTCTTCCTATTTTATTTTCAAGAAGAACGCGTGTTCCTTTTAACTTTCCAGTATTTGAGGAGGTTGTGTCGAAGCACATACCAATAAATTGAGAATCACATTTCCATGACTGTAAAAGTTCAAAAACCGCATTAGCTGCTGCTTCTCCTGAGTACCAGATAACATCTTAGGAATTCCAAGAAGTTTTGTACTACTATCTTTTAGAGAGGAAACTAACACTCGTAAACGGTCTACCTTTCTTGTTTCATTTAATGATAAATCAGGTAATAACTTTCCGTCCCAATGAACTACGGATTTTGAGGCATTAAACTCCATTTTTATTTGTTGCGCAGTTTCACTACGTAAGCGTTGACGTTCACGATGAACAGTACTTTTTGAAATAATTACAGATTTTAAAGTTTCATTACTATTTGAACTGTCTGCTTCGCCATCACCACCACCAGTACCACCAGCCATGTTTAAGACAGATGCAAGTACCATTGTTGACTTTCTTATACTCATATTATTTCTATCAAAAGCAGCAGCAACTTTTGGTGTTATGACAGACCTTCGACTTCGTTCATCTTTACCTGTATGCTTCTAACGTAATAATTTTTTGTGGTGGGATTTCTGCAGCATATTCATCATCAGAGTCTTCTTTAGAGTTTTCAGTCTCAGTCTCATCCATTGTTGAAGTAGAAGATGCAGTTGATAAAGCAAAGGAATTCCGAGATGAAGCATTTTCTTTTAATCGCTTTGCAAATTTTTTCTGTCGTTCAGCTGATCTTTTCTCACGTGTACAAAGCTTTCTGTCCAGAGATCAATACAACCTGTCCTAGATTGTCTTTGTAATCTGAGAAACTGACGATCCTCTTCATTTTTAATAAGCTGTTCTGAATTAGCGTGACTTATGTCAAATAACATATCCAGATTTTCACTATACACTATTTGATTCTCTTGGTATTTTGCATTATTCCTTTTCGATTTCTCATTAAGTCTACTTGTTTGCCATATAAATCTTTATTCTTTTTAAAGATATGCTGCTTGTGTCTTATAATGTTATTGTTTACAAGAACAGCACTATCACTGATCGAAAGCTTCTTAGTACGGTGAAAGTACATAAAATTGGTCATAACATCTCTTCCAGTTGGCAGACGTGAACCTGTTATTGATTCAGTAGGATAACCAATAAGCCATACATAATTACTACTCCTAGTTTGTTTTGCCATTATATTAAAAAGAAACACTAAAACAAATTTCTCTTCTGGACAAAACAGCAAAAAGGCAGCACATACAATAGAAATATCTCAACAAACAGCAAAAATACCCATCTCAATAAACAGCAAAAGGCAACATATACAATAGAACAAACAACAACACATGTGCAATAAGTGATGTTAGTGGTTACGGTTAAAGTTTAAAGCTACAGTTGAGGTGCAATAAGTGATGCTAATGGTTACAGTTAAGGTTTAGAAATCATATATAGATATATAATTGCACTACAGAAGCAGGCGCAGCTTTTAATTATGTTTTCATATTTAATTATGCTTTTTATTTTATTTTTTGTTATATAGATACTAAAAACTTATTAATAATGAAAATAAAATATATAATTAATCATCACTTATACTTTTGATTAAAATTCCCGATTTTCACATAAATCAGTGCAGCTTGTGTGACCTTGAGGAACCTCTTAATCTTTTCCAAATGAGCTCTAACTTCATATATTTTAATAATAGGAGTAGAAGAAACTTTTTAGAGGGTGAGACCCACCTTTTTTAAGAAAAACAATTTTTACATTGAATTTTGGGACACCCTATGCACATGCTCTATTTTTCCATGATTTCATTAAAGTAATATAGCATTTACGAGACCTGAGCAATAAATAACTTCGGAAATCAAATTACAAAGATTGTATTATGGTCCTATAAAATTGAGTTAGGTGAATTAATGTTGCACACAAAAATCTTACAGTTCCAAATAATTTAAAAATCGGTTAAGGCACTAGTCCCACTTAGACATGAACATTTGGAAACCTTGATTGAAAATTTTTCCCCTTTCACCTTTCACCTTAGCTAACACATCGAAGTAATTGGGGAAATGGTTTCCTTCAAGGTGCTTTCTAGGATTGCCGAACAGGTGGAAGACACTGGGTGCTAGAACAAACCTATACGAGGCATGGGGGTGCAAGATAAATCTAATCTCTCCACGAGATAACTTGCAACACTTGAAGTATGGGGAAGAATGCTGTTATGAAATAAGATCGCCATGTTGAGAGTACGCCAGGGCGTCGCTTATTGATTGCTTCCTGCAAACACCAAATAATTCTAGATTATTTGTCTGCGGTGAGAGTAGCCATTGATCCAAGAGGTTCAAGAGAAGAATACCCTTGGAATCTGAAAATGCTGTTAAAAAGTCACAGTCTTGAACTTTTTTGTCACTGGAGATGAGTGCCCTTCCACTAAATTGTCACTTCTTTCGACTTCTGCGTGAAGTGATGTAACCCCCATTTCATCGCCAGTGACAATGCGACTCGGGATTTCGTGGCCTTTTCCGCAGTAAAGTTGTAGGTATGAATGGCAGTCCATTAGCAACGCTTCGTAGAAGCTCTGCCGTGAGTTACATGGGCACACACATATCACTAAAACGTTCCAGCACATCATTAACGATGTGACGCGCGTTACCGATTGAAGCACTTGCATTCGCAGTAATCTTAGACAAAGTTGCCCATCTGTTTCCTGGTACAAAAGCTTCAATACACATTGTGTTGTTGTCTATTGCTCATGTTTAAGCCCTGTCCTCGAGTTTCTCAACATTCAACTTATTTCACCTGTCTGCAAATTTCGAATACCGTTCTGACATGGTCAGAACGCTCATCACTTAAAAGCTATAAATGTTTAGCAAGTGGCGATGGATCTTCTCTGCCGGCGTTTTTCATGACCAGAGAAACCTGGTCACTGCGAGTGCCTTGGAGTTAGACTACAGTAGCGAACAAAAGTCTTTTCCGAAGCATTTTTTCGACCATAATATTTTTTCTGCTGGACCAAATCGGGTCATTTTGGGATATGATATGTGTTATTCAATCGTAAACATGACCCGTATTCAGATGGATCGGACACCTTAACACATCTCAGGTACCGAGCTTAATCGCAAAGATCATACAAATTGACCAACAAACTAGGTGTGTATCACATTCATTTAATGCAACGATAACAGAAAACAAGTACGAGAAAACGACAAAACAATAACTAATACTTAGTGGGATAACCACGAGACTTAATCACAGCTGCACAACGGGCCGTCATCGACTCCACTAGCTTCTCGACGGTGACCTGCAGAATTCGCGCCCATTCTGCAGACAGCTGGTCGAACTTCTGGGCCCTATTCCGGCAGGTTTTCTTCGCACATCGTCTCTCCAGCTCCTCCCACATGTGTTTGATGGAGTTGAGGTCTGGGGATTGGCTTGGCCAGTCTAGAAGTGTGACGTGTTGCTGCTGGAAGGCTGCCTTCGCTATTCTGGAGGTGTGCTTCGGTTCGTTGTCTTGTGCATGATCCATCCAGGTGGCGTGTTCTGGTTTGCCCATGGGAAGACATCGTTGATGAGCATGTTCGTGTAGCTCTGGCCGGACATTATTCCGCCAATCTTGATGATGGGGCCCATTCCATTGCGAGTGAAGGCGCCATAAACCATGAGCGATCCTCCTCCGTGCTTGACAGTCTGCGGAAATGAACTGGGGGATTGAATCTCTGGCCACATGGACGTCGTACGTATCGGATGCCATCACTTTCGAACAAGTTGAACTTGCTCTCGTCGGAAAAGTACCTTACTCCAGTCCGCCGCGGTCCAGTGTCGATGATGGCGCGCGAACGCGACTCTGGCTCGTCGATTCTTGACTTCGATAAGTGGTTTCTTGGCGGGGCGTCTTCCATTCAATCCACCAGCAATGAGACGACGGGAGATGGTCATTCGGCTGACGTTCAGGTCGTCGCTATCGCGGAATTCGGTGGCTATGTCCACAGCAGTCAAGGTGGGATCAGCACGAGATCGACGGAAGATGCGTCTATCCTGACGCAACGAAATGGAACGAGGCCTACCACATCGCGGACTGTTCTCGACGGTCCCAGTCTTCTTATAACGTTGCAGGATAGCTGAAATGGACTGGTGTCGGATCTTCAGGGCCCTCGCAATGTCGGTGATGCGCATTCCGGATTCCATCCTGTCCACGGCCGCCTGGTGAGCTCCAACAATGATTTCCGCCTTTTTACATATTTCTGAAAACCTAGGATTGACTTATTATCACACTACACATCACAAAACCCACAAAAATCACAAGAAAAACATTAATAAATGCAGCAAACAAATGGGTAATAATCGACGACTCTTGAATATGGCCCATTTCGGACGACAAATTTCGCTCTGAGCGAAATACAAACTACGCGGCATTGTAACCCACGAATCAACACATATCATAGCCCAAAATGACCCGATTTGGTCCAGCAGAAAAAAATTATGGTCGAAAAAGTGTTTCGCCAAATACGTTTGTTTGCTACTGTATGTTTTTAGCTGGGTCCTAATTTTCACTTTAATATGTTCTCCAACACGCTGGAGGACATATTTGAACCCTTGTGCCAAACAATGTCCTCTAGCCAGGAAAATGTAACGAGATTGCAAGACGTGACATTCTACACAAGTAACGTACACCTCAACACCACAAGTAGCAGTGATAAGCTCTTGTCAGAGTAGTTCAATTGGGAAAGCATTTGGCTCCGGAGCAGAACGCTTCGTCACCGGCAAATTTGGTTTTTAACAGACCCTACATACGTTTCATTCGAATGGCACGTGTGACTAGTTATTATTTTTATTTGTACACTCATCTTCAAAAAATAGTTGCACCCAGAATAATATGTCGAATTGCAATGCCATTCGGGAGGAAGGTAGAGCTTACTAGGAACAATAAATCATTGAACATTGAGACTGATATGGGCAATATTTATTGAGCTACACGGCAGTACGTAGTGTCTATCAGTATGGCGTCGGGCCGCCATGTTTTCTCACACAGCATGCCATAAGTCTCGGCATGGAGTTTCACAGGTTCCTAGTTATGTCCTGCGATAAATCATCTCATGCAGATTGAAGCGTTTCACGCAGTTACTGCAGATTTTGCGGTAGAAGTAGAGTGTGGATAGCGCGTCCAAGAGCATTCCACACATTTTCAATTGGTGATAGGTCTGGCAATGCGGCTCACCATGGTAGAGTGTCATTGTCTTGAAGGCAAGCGCTCGAGACAGCAGCACTATGCGGAAGAGCGTTGACCTCTTGAAAAATCGCACAGGAGTGAGCGTTCTGAAAAGGTAGGGCCACTGGTCGCAGGACCTCATTAACGCAACGTTTGGCTGTCAAAGTGACTGTAATGAACACCAAAAGGTGATCTGGCATCGTAGGCAATTGCACCTCACAACATGACACAAGGCCTTCTGGATGTTTGACGCTCGACAACAAACCGTTCATATTGGCGCTGACCAAGGTGCCTCCACACGAGATTTCGTGGGTTGTCTGCCACAAGACAAAAGCGGGACTCATCACTGAAGATCACCCTCTGCAGTTCTGAATGGCTCCATGACAGTCTGGCACGACACCATTGCAGTCTTGCACTGGTGTTATGGGCAGTCGTCATAACGGTCTGCGTGTGTGTAATCCTACGTTGTGCAACCGTCGTAACGGAACGCGTGCGTGAAGTCCTACGCCATGCAGCCGTCTACTAATGGTGCTAGCACTGATCGGACGATGCGTGGAGGGCACCACTGCTTCCTGAATATCCGCAATCGTGACTCGTTTCCGTCTCCCAGACTCCTCCTGTCGATGCTGCGTGCCTTGTTCTAATCACTGCACCCAACAACGTGCGATGGCGATATCCACACAGCCGTATGGCACGCAATATAGTGATAAGGCTATTACGCTTCCAGGAACCCTTCGATGAGGCCTTTCAAGAACTCCTCCAACTGCTCGAATCGCTTCCGAACTTTTTCCTGAGGCACACTTCACTTGCAAAGAATGTAAACAACACAACAGAATGATTCAGAATGGCAAGCACGCGCAACGCGACGACTTTATGTATATCTGGTCAGGCACAGCGCTACGACCCTTCTTTGCTTGCGTCACATTCGCGGCCCAGCGTGATGCTGGAATCATTTTGCATGTCTCAAGATGACAAACATACCCACCAAGTTTAATTCCTGTCGGTTGCTTCCTTCTGAGTGCAACTATTTTTTTTGGCGATGAGTGCAAATTAAATTTAAAAAAGTGTCGCTCCATTGGAGGAGTGGTCTATGAGCTAACTTCTGACTATTCGACCGAGTTGGGTCCGAGTTCGAATTCCAATGTGGCGTGGATGCTGTACTTGTCTTACGGCGTTGTCTCTCTCCCTTTTCCTGGTACCAGTAACGCTTAATTAGAGACAAGTGGCTGCTCATAGCCCATTGAATTGTTCATGGTAGCTGTAAAGTCTCCTAATAATATAAAGCCTCTCTGAGCATCTAAATTTGTAAGGAATCTTCGTTCTGCATTTGGTGCAAGCCGCACCTGTGGCGCAGTGGCTGCTGACCGAGTTGGGTCCTGGTTCGAATCCCGGGGAGGCATGAATGTTGAGCTTGTCTTACGGCCCTGGCTCTCCTTTTCCATGAAACGAATGCTCCTAAATTTGTAATGGATGACTGCTTGTAGCCTATCGAGTTACTCGTGGTTTTCATTAAACCCCAACAAAACACAATTAAGAAACATACTGCTTTAGAAAAAAGTTCAAGTAGGATCAAAAGCTGATTAAACCGCAGTGGCAGCAGCTGGATTCTCTTGCGCCGAGACATACATCTAATGAAACATTCAGTTATCAGATTTATGTGGGATGTTTTGTGGGATGATCGCTCATCAGAATGAAACAGCTACGCTTATCAGTTCACGGTTGGGGACATTCTCTCCCTTTGTTTTCCCCTCTGTTAATGATTTTAGATAAAAGACGGGATAAATAATTTTGTCCGTGGCCATTCTGAACAGCTTGTGGGATTCATTGCATTCATACATTTTGATTTATATGCGTATTCCTTGGAGACCGAAGATGAATATGTCCTTCAGTGTTTGCAAATGTCAAGGATATCTCTTGAGATGTAAGCTGATGATGTTATTTCCTCTATTTATCAAAGTCTAGCAAGATACTGTCTGAAATATGCCGTTCCCGAAACCTTATCAAGGAAACAGATTTTTCGGGAAAGAAATGCTTTCATTGCCAAGTTGATCGAGTATCGGTAGAAAGATTTATTGCGATAATATGTCGTCCTTTTTCATTTGGTTCGGTGTAGACAAAATAGTGGCTGAAACCCATCGTTTCTATGGAAACCGATATTACATATGAGGTCTTCCTATTATGCAAAATGTTATGCAAAAAAATGGAGGACGATATGGCATTACTTTATAATACGCGCGGCTTCTGTGGAAGAAGCGATATTTCTTTTGTGCTTTCCTTGCAATGATTTATAAATTCTGCCTTTTCCGGTTCTGTACAATGACGGTGCGCTTTAACATTATAATTTTTGCGATCTGTCCAACTTCGGCGTCAATGATTTTTTATATACCTACTTCAAATGCTAGCATTTTTATCCTATGGTAAAGTAATAAATTTATGTTAGCCTTTTCAAGAAGGAAGTAATATTGCGTGAAGAACCAGTGAAGGCTGCTCCTATGAACGAATGTTCAGAGTCGGGTAAATTGCTCGAATTACGCGGCTCTAAACATTCCTTCAACAAACCATGCGCCTTTTCTACAACAATGCGGCTCTGCCTCCTCCTCTTCCTGCTTCAAACGTTAATGGTGGTCGATAACTCCTCCCCCTGCCCCAATTAAAATAAAAATGGTGTGAGTCCGTTCTTATCTACACAGGTCGTTCCATGAAAACTGATAGCAAGTTTTTTGATTTGGCAACAATGCGAATGGGAAAATAACCACGCAGACGACTAACTGAATTAGAGAAGTATCTATATCAACAGTTATTAGCCGTGGCAGACGATTCTGGTTTTTCTTTTTTGCGCAGCTGTTTAAGGTACGTCTGCATTTCGCCATACATCTATGGAGGTGAGTGATTCATAGTTAAGAAGTGAAATGCGTTGTGCGAATATTTTGCTATCGTTTGGGTAAAACGATTCCAGAAACAGTTGATTTATGAAAAAGGTTCACAAAGATAAATATTTGGGTGAGTCAACGATTTTTAGAAATCACCATGATTTTACAAAAGGGTGTTTGTCGGCAGAACCTGCTCGTAGGCCTGATCGACCTGAAAGTATTTTTACGGAGCGAATTGTTATCAATGTTTAGGAAATCCTGTAGGGAAATCGAGGAATAACGTGTGAAGACATATCGGCGCCACCTAATATTTCAAAAACGTCAGAATTCCTCATTGTACGCGACAAATTACTGCTGTATCGTGTGTTTTCCAGATGGCTACCTCATCCACTGACGAGCGAACAATTGTTAGCCAAAGTACAGGTGCGCCATGAGTGGAAATACACTGCTGGACAATTGCTAAGGACGGATCATAAACGGCTATATAGCGCGTAAAAAAGTAAGTGTGGTTGGATGCCAAGTGAAATAAAATAATGTCAGAATGCCAGGACATTACAAGAAAGACAACTTATTGTGCTCTGAAATCCAGAAGGCTTTGAAACGTGTTCAAGGGACAAAAACGCCATTTTGTGCAGAATACGTAAACGTGAAAAAAACGCAATTACCGTCCTCAGGCGTTCCGGCGTAAGATTTCAATACGGGATATGGCCACCATAGAGGGCGATGCAAGATTCAACACGTCGTGTCATGCTTTGCACAACATTATAAAGCAGCTGTTGGGGAAATTTATCCCATTCCTCTGTCAGTGCACGGATGATGGTGTCCTTGTTTATTGTAGGGCATTTGCGACCAGCAAGACTCTTCCCCAAAGCATCCCACACATTTTCAATGGGATTCAGATCTGGAGAACGTGCTGGCCATACGAGGTGTTGAATATCCTCGCTCTCAAGACACTCCTGGACAGCGACTGTTCGATGACATGTTGCGTTGTCGTCCAAGAAAATTAATCTATCACCGACAGCACCACGGAACATGCGAACATGAGGTAGCAGAACATCATTAATGTATCGTTGCCCAGTCATAGTCATAGTTGGAAGCACATAGAGGGATGTACGGTCATTGATCAGGATGCCAGCCAATACCATAACACTACATGTCAGATATCGGTCCCTTTCCTGTATGTTTGCTGGACAATATGCAGTACCACTATCACGCCAGATCAGTTGTCGTCGACAATCAGACGATAGACTGTATCTACTCTCATCTGAGAAGAGGACAGCAGACCAGTCGTTATCAGTCCAATTGCGATGTTGATGGCACCATTGCAAACGGACGGTACGGTGACGTCTGGACAATGGGATGCACACAACAGGACGGCGGGCGTATAGTTCTCCTTCATGCAAACGTCTGGCGACAGTTTTTCGGGAGATCCGCTTGCCAGTAGCTGCCATTAACATATTTGGTACCTCACTAGCTGTGCTGCGCCGGGGTCTTTTTGTTGATAGCACTATGTACCGATCTTCTGCAGGTGTCGTACTGCGAACACGACCTCCCCCGTGACGTTTGCTACACTCTCCATTTGTTTGAAATGATTTCCAAAACCTTGAAACAACACTGTGGCTGACGTCGAACTCCCTTGCAACATCTGTTATTTTTCGCCCTTCTTCAATCTTGCCAATAATACGGCCACGCGTAAAATCATTTAAGTGATGTTGGGAAGACATACTGAACATTGTAAGTTCGTCAATTGATTCTTTCCCTTTCAACTTTGCGTTTGAACAGCAACGGTCAATACGAGTCAAATCCTTTATATCTCTTATCAGCGCTGTGACGTCACTAACAAGTTCGGCAATCCAAAATTTGCATACGCACAACAGGTCTTACTGTATCCCGCACTTATGCTAATTTCCACATTTTCCTGCCTTCCATTTTATGGTTGCTATCGTTGCTATTGTCATCCGTCCTTAGCAGTTGTCCGGCAGTGTAAATGTTTCCAAAGGATTCAAACTTTCTAAATACAGTAATAACTGCCGACGAAACATGTGTCCAGTATTTCGACCCCCCTCACGAAACGTGCGACGAGTATCAAAGTTTAGGTACCATCGACGTATACATGAATATTCCGTGTATACCTCCACATAAACTTAGCTTAGGGATCTGACGATGTCAGATTCCTAAGCTAAATTTGCGTAGTATAAGTTGCTTGTAATTTCATTGTCCTGGGTCGTGTAACGGTTAGCATACTCGAACGGAAATTGGGAGATGTGGGTTCGATTCCCGCTGCAGGGTGATGAAAGGTTTCTGAGAGATGTTACGTGGATAACCAGTAAGTGGTACAAGCAAATTCAGAATTTATATTCTATTTGGTTTTAATATTCTATTGATTTCCCATGTATTGTGAGGAATATTTCTTTTTTCATTGATTTATCTTTGGTACGGATTTTCCGCTCATGAATAGTGCGTGGCGTTTGACTTCCTTCGCCAAAAATTAAATCACCGCTCTGTTTCACAATTTCACCTGTCGCTTATCCATTGTCACCCTACGGACTTCAATGCACTGTGGCGCCGTCTAAAATGCTGAAACAGTGAGGTGTCGTGTCCGTTATACACTGAAGATCCATTGAATTAGAGACAGCTGGCGTTATGCAAATGTGGAGCTGTGGGCGGCCCTGTTAACGGAGAGCGACATGACGTATGCAGCGATCCGACAATATAAGGAGTGATGCGACGGAAATCAGTAAGAGTCGGACGTAGTATGGGTAAGAGGAAGGATCTAAGCGCATTTGATCGTGGGAAAATTGTCGGGGCCCGACGAATGGGTCACTCCATCTCGGAAGTCGTGCAGGCAATGGGATTTTCACGAGCCACTGTGTCACGGATGCACCGTGAGTACATTGAATCCGGTAAAACCATCCCTTCAAGGGCCAACTGCCGTGGAAAACAGCGTGTGGATGAGCGGGGTCATCGTATAAACGGGCCACAGTGAAAGAAATCACTCGGCAATTTAACGCTGGTGCACAAAAACGTGTAAGCAGCCACACCATCCAGAACCATCCCCTCGCTATGGGGTACAAAAACCATCGTCCCACGAGGATACCGCTGCTGACCGCACATCACAGTGTGCAAAAATTAGCATGGGCGCGGGAACATCGCCAATTAACCCTAGACATGTGGAAAAATGTTGCCTGGACTGATGAGTCGAGGTTCACGTTGGTGCAGGCGGATGGCAGGATACGAGTACGGTGCAAACCACATAAAACGATGGATCCTTCTTGCTAGCAGAGTACTCTTCAAGCTAATGGGGGTGGCAGTCTTGTTTGGGGACTGTTTACCTGGACAGAAATGGGACCCCTGGTACGTGTGACATCGTCCTTCACAGGTCAACGTTACCGGAATATCCTGGACGACCATTTGCTCCCGTTTTGCGTCTTCAACATCCCACTGGGGACCTCATCCTGTTACAAGACAATGCACCGTTCCATCACTCGCCACCTCTCCCGAATTGTATCCGAATGGTTTGATGAGCACTCCACCGACGTGACTTCGCTTCCTTGGCGAGCTAGGTCACCTGACCTAAATCCCATCCAGCACATTTGGGATGCCATCGAGAGAGATGTTCGAGGCTCTGACCCCCTCCATCAAACCTTCGTGATCTGTGGGAGCTTGTTCAGGGGTCGTGGATCCGTATGGCTTCGCAATGCTCCCGGTGTCTTGTCGAGTCCATGCTGAGACGAATCGCCGCCGTCATCAGGCCGAAAGGTGGTGCTACACGTTACTAGACAGGTATCTCTAATTCAATTGCTCTTAAGTGTATAACTGAAGGATGATGTCATTCTTTGCAATACCTGCGTTCGCCGCCAACTCCTGCTGTTAAGGTGAAGCTTAAAAATTATTCAGAAACCCCTCGTGTGTATACTAACGGCAGCACATTGCAGAAATTCACTTTAAGACAAATGCACTGGTACTATGGTAACCATCAAGAATTAACACTAATATTTTTTTCAATATCTGATAAGTTAAAATCGTTTGCATTTTTAGTTAGTGCTTTTAGGAACAATTTGGAGACGTTACCTTTTTCACCAGTTTTCTTCCGGTCGTGTTAATGAGCAGGGCACTCTGTTTTGCTCGAACAGCATTGCTGTTCTCTCCGCAGCCCAACGTTCACGGAGTTTGTGTGATTGAATCGTAACTAATGGTCTGCCCAAATAATGTCAGAATTCTCACATGGAGCGCATAGCTATTCTTACATCGTTATGTTTTACGAGTAATAAAGGAAGTTTCACTGTTAGTCGAAGTGGAGTCGACAGACAGAAATGCGTAAGAGGAAATCCGCACACGGAAGAATTTTTTTAACAAAGGGGCCGATAACACTGAACAACAAATTTTAACTTTTTGTGTGTATCTATGATTAAACCAAATTACCTGCACGTTGTTTAGGCTAACGAATATCAAAATGGTGGTTAAAAGACTAGATCAGCTTGGAATACGTATAAAACAAGTTTTGCACATTTGCATATACAGTATCTACTCGATGATAGTCCTCATAGAAGAAATATTTCACAGCCCGCTTTGCGTTTCACTCGTATGGAGTTTCTAGAGCATCTGCCACAAGGGACTAACAACAGTCTGCTATGCTGCATTATATTTCCCTTGGTACCTTTTTTCAAGGGTAGTAATCTTCTAATGAAAACATTCCCCGTGCTCGTCACTGACAGCTCCGCAGTTAGCCAAAAAGAAATCCAGATGAGAGGGCAAAAAGTATTATTTCAATGATATAAAAGAAATCATGATCAAGGATATGAAGGGTGTGCTCTATTATGAAATATTGGAACAGGGTCAAACTGTTACTGCTGATTGCTACAAGCAACAATTGCTGAAATTGGACCAGGAAATCAGTCGGAAACGTCCATTCACAAGCAAGGGATTGCGTCCCGTGAAATGGCTGCATGACAATCCTAGGCCGCATGTCGCAAAATCGGTCAAGGAAACGTTACTGACGCTTTGTCAGGAAATTTTGGAGCACCCAGCGTATAGTCCAGACATAGCGACCCCAGATTTTCATTTGCTCCGATCGATGCAACATGGTCTGGCTGCTGTACGGTTCCGGACATGTGACGAAGTGCAAAAATGGGTTGACGACTTCATCGCGTCACACGACGAAGTATTATTCATGGCCGGAATTCGTCAGCTGCCCGACCGATGGCAGAAGGTGATAGATAATGAGGGAGTATATTTTGATTCGTAAAGGTATTGTTGTTTTTTCTCAAATTGCATGTTGCCTTTGTGACGTGCCTGCCCAACAGGACGCACACGACATAAAGGCCGATAGCAGTCAGAACGAGCGTCCGCGTAGCTCAATTGGTAGAGTGAGTTATTCCGGAATGAGGGGGACACGGGTTCGAGCCCCGGCATGGACTAAAAATGACTGAGAAATTTACTTCGTTATAATGGCGCCCGAACTTGCCGGATGACCCGGCCGTTCTAAATCTCGCAATGGTGTGATGTTCTTTCCACACCGCCAGAGAGGAAAAATAAGAGAATCCCTTCTCCAGCGCTTCAAAAAGTAAAATGTGTGTGACGTTGCAATCCACACACTAGATTGACTAGGAGTTCTCAGGTGCACGTTCTATTGCGGATGGCTGCCTGCAACGATTCATGGTCACAACTGACCCGTGGGCCATGCCCCCGGCCCTCTTTCGGGGGGTTGAGGAGATGTGACGTGCCTTCCCAGAAGAACGCACACGACATAAAGGCAGATAGCAGTCAGAAAGAACGTCCGCGTAGCTCAATTGGTAGAGTGACTTATTCCGGAATGAGGGGACCCGGTTTTGAGCCCCGACGTGGACAAAAATGACGGAGAAATTTACTTCGTTATATCTTGTCTTAAAATGCTTTAAAACGTATTTGCACGCCTAATAATTCCTTCTTAAAATCTGACGTTTTTATTTACATTTGCAAAATTTTCTTACTTGTAATTTGAATCACTGTTGATCAGTAGCTTGGCTATTGTCATATAGCGATGTAACCTTTAAGGGGACGACCTACCTGAACTAAATGGTGCAACAATTTTCTATGAGCACCCGAAACAGTAGCCCAGGTTTTATGAGGTTATGACGAAAGTATAAGGAAAATAAAGAACCATGCATTTCAAGCTTAAACAATTATACAAAACACTTAACCTAATCGTACAGGCAGTCCCCAGCGGGATATACGAGTTGAAATATCCCATTGCGAAAGAAATCTGGCGAGCGGGAGTTGAAGAAGCATTCCATGCATCGTTTCACGTCATCGTCATCAGCTAAGTTTTTATCAGTTGAAAAATTCGACAAAGACCGGAAGAGATGCAAGTCGGACGGGGAAAGGTGTTTGGAATAAGGGGAATACGACAATATTTCCCATTGTGCAATTTTTTCTGGCTCCGTAAAGCGACGTGTACGACCGCTATCCTGGTGAAAAAAAACTCCACGGCTATTAATCCATGCTGGGAGCTTTTCTTGCAGTAGAGCATGGAGACGATCCAACTGTTGGATGTAAGCATCCGCTGTGATGGTATTGTTCCGCGGTAAGAGTTCATAGTGAATCACACCGCGACAATCCCACCAGCAACATCACCGTCCGTCCATAAAGCGGTGGCTTAGCTAGATTCTGCGGCGCGATCTTTTTCACGTGCCGGGATCTATGTCGCGCAACATTCACGTGAGTGACCAATTTTTAGCCACTCGTGACCAACCGTTGCAAAAAGCTCTCCCATTTTTCTCTTTCACGCAGAGCAACAGCAATGAAGTAGCGTTATGTCCGAATTTGGTTAGACAAAGAATAGGGTGCACATTTGCACAGTTTACATGAATAACCCAACTTCCCATGTCGGGTGTTGATAGTCGTATGGGAAGTCTTCAGTTTCTCTGCCAGTTACCGTAGTGTTCCATTAGGTTTGGCCCATCCAAGCGTCATTATCTTCAACATTACTGGGTCTGCAATTTCTAGTCGCATCAGGCAGATTCCGTACACACGTGTCGAATTTCCTTTGCCGGTCTGTCCGGTAACATCGTCACAAAATGGGTTTCGAAAATTTCCAAATGCTTCTGTAACTTTTACGCTACTCAAATATTCATAGAGCAATATTGCTCGCACACCTTCCTTTGATGTCTCCATCGAATCTCCGCTACGTGCAACTAATATTTCCCACAACAGCGTACGTTAGGTCCTTAGAATCTATTCCTTCGCGCACATCACTCTGTTATGTTTACGTCACCGCAGGCCCTCGGTATCTTGCATTACACTCACCACATACGATTTTTTCCGGGAGCATTCTTTACAACCTGATACGATGGCTATGTAAAGGGCAACTCCTTTCCATCCTTCATCTCAGCAGTACAGTTCATAATCCTGTCACGGGTGATAAGAGTTTGCTTCCAGTCCTTATTTCCATGACCCAAAGCATGATGTTTGGAAAGGCTAGTCACCCTGACATGGACCACTGCATAGAAACAAGTGACTCACACGTATCCCCCTTTCTTAGTTAGGTTCGTCGCTATTATTAGAGCCCTTTTATTAGGTAAACAGTAAGAAAGGGTAAATCATAATCATCCCCCTTTATGACCACTTTGAATAATAAAGCTAAGTGGAAAGCT
The DNA here is from genome assembly GCA_039090855.1 of Macrothele yani. NCBI lineage: Eukaryota > Metazoa > Arthropoda > Arachnida > Araneae > Macrothelidae > Macrothele > Macrothele yani. Next base: position 102,179,360 of record CM077011.1, read on the forward strand.
ATATTTGTTACCTTAGAAGCGTTCTAGCTGCACAAACCACACTTCTTAGATAGCTAATATGAAGATTCGTCCGTGATGATTTTTGCCTAGTTTCCTAACTCCGGGTAAATTCGTCGTTAAAGGGTAAAAAAAAATTGTCTCTCTACATTTAAATGAATACCAAGGACCCAATCAGTGCAATCGTTGTAATTCACTGCATGGCAATTGGACTCCAGAAGCAAAACAAACCTTGTTCTTCAGCTTTCCTAAACTGTTAGCCTTTACATACTAACACTTTAGGAGAGCTAAAGAACAAGGGTTGATATATTTAAATAGAAATTAGAGAAATTTCCAACGTCCTAGGAATTTCTGCAGAGATTCATCCACACAATGTACGCTCTGCAGATGTATTATTGAATAGTTATGTCCAGTGGCGTACCCATGTTTCAAAATCTGAGGGGGGGGGGTCCAATCACACATGCACCTATTGTTATGTGCATACATATATCATAGACTTTCTCCGCTAGGGGGCGTCATCATAATTCTCAACCATTATCAATCCACTGCTGGACGAGGGTCTCCCCAAGTTTCCTCCGCAACGGTCTGTCTTGTGCCAGCTCCTCCATGTTACTCCTGCATACTTTCGAATTTCTTCCACCCATCTCCCATGTGGTCTTTTTCAGGTTTTTTTCCTGCCCCTTGGAATCCAATCTAAAATTTCGACTGTCCATCGACGGTCTACCCTTCTGGCAGTATGTCCAGCACATTGCATTTCAGGGATTTAACTCTGATCATGATGTCTTCAACTCTTTTCATTTTTCTGATCCACGAGTTCCTCTTCTTGTCTCTCCTGGTTACACCAAGCATGCACCTCTCCATGCAGCTTTGAGTTGTCTGCAGCCTTTGTATGTCTCTTTTAATTAAGGTCCACATCTCTGCACCATACGTAAGCACTGGAAGGATGCATTGATCAAAAACTTTTCTGTTAAGGCATAAAGGCATACTGCTCTTGAAAATTATGTTGTTTCTTCCAAAAGCTCTCCAGGCAAGTTTTGTACGCCGATCAGTTTCTTCATCAATGTGACCCTCACTTGATATCTGCTGTCCAAGATAAACGTACGTGTGTGTTATCTCCAGCTTTTCTCCATCAATTGATAAATCATCATTTCTTGTAAAAGCATTGAACATCACTTTTCTCTTCTGAAATTTCGTTTTTAATCCCACTTATTTGCTCTTGTCAGCAAGTTCCTGGATCATACTCTGCAGCTCCGATGGGGTAGTTGCAAATATGACTGCGTCATCAGCAAAACGAAGGTGGGTTAGATAATCTCCATTAATCTTTATCCCTTTGTTTTCCCAGTTCAGTGATTTAAAGACATTTTCCAATGTGGCGTTAAAGAGCTTCAGAGATATGGTGTCACCTTGTCTCACTCCTTTTCCAATTTTCATGTGTGTTGTATTTCCAAACAGCCGAATCTTTGCACTTGCATTTTCATAGATGATATTAATAATATTAATGTATGCATCTTCAATACCGCAGGATTTCAGAGCCATTGTAACTGCTGATGGTTTCATCGAATCAAAGGCTTTTTCATAATCGATAAAAGCCATGCACAATGGATTCAGGAGTGGCTTTTTCATAATCGATAAAAGCCATGCGATCTGGATTCAAGAGTGGCTACAGCACATTGTGCTGTAGCCACTCCTGAATCCAGATCGTGAAAAAATATTGATTATATCATTGCATTCCCGAAACATTTAGGATGTCCATTAAATTGGGGATCCCCGACTCTGAAAATCTGTCCCCCACAACCCCCTTCCCCCAGTGGTTACGCCTATGGTTATGTCTAATGATTCGAATTGCAAAAATAAGAACTGATGTTAAAATAGGAAATGGTAAAAGTTGTGACGTAGATTCTAATTTTAATTTTCATTTTTAGTTCCTTTTCCAATGTAAATTTGAGTTTTTTCTCTTTTGCACTTTCCAAACTTAACTCGATATTTTCTCTCTCACATGAATGAGGTTGACAACACCTTTGAGGTCAGAGAAATTGACGTATGAATGTGATAGAAAAGATAGATAAAAAGGAAGATACAGCAGTTGCTTGGGGTGTGTGTGTGTGTGTGGAGATGTCCGATCGCTGTTAACATAGATGTAAAGTTTACAATTTGTAGTGCTATATTGTGGAGTTCATCAAATATTCCTGGACCAATAAAATATTTTCGTAAGTTTGGCTTCTGCATATTTTTCGTCTGGCCGTAAAACTTCAATAGAGCTATTTCGTGCAGCTATTGCATCTTATTTTCATTTAATTTAACATTTCCTTAGTCATGGATTTAGACATATCGTAACACCAATCTCGCACAAGAAAAGATTTTACGCTATAAAGCTTCCAACTGGTAATAAAGGGTGTTTCACTCATATGATGACCCGAGTTATCGCTTACTACAGACGATTACGGGAGTACCAACATGGATATAGACAAATTTAAAAGCATACGACTCCGGCGTGTCTTGCCTGCGTACTCCACACCTTGTTAAGCTCTGTTCTTGCCCAGTCTTTGTACAGTAAACATATATCCAATTGAGCAGGAAGTGTTCTTTGTCAAATCATACATGTATTATATTACGACTTCATATAAGGTTACGCGCTCCAATTTCAAACAAGAAAGTTGACACCGAATTTTCTGGTGTAATAAGCACGTCTTTTGAACCGTTCTGACGCAAATTAAATTTATCAAGGCTATTCAAAGTCAATAGAACCGGTATGGAAAACACTAAATCTGACCAAAGAAAGAAGATTTTCAATCATGTTTTTAATTCCTCAGATATTGCTGTAAACGGAATCGTGAGCTTACGTGCTCTTAGAAACAGAGATAAATATAAGATGTGACTTTACTTCCCCTGGTGGGAAAACCATGCATTATTTTAAGAGGAAAGTATTCTCAAAAGGTTTATCCGTATAAGCGGTATCGGGCGAAGAAAAAAATTAGTAGAGTTTTCAGGAGCCCAGATTTTGCAACAAATACTTCAGAAGCAGAAATTAACACATATGACCCCTGGTGGCTAAACCATTCTTTACCAAACATTAGAAATTATGTGAAAAATATTTTCCATCAGGTGTTGTATGCGATACAGGAAGAATTTTTCAAATCAGAGCTTTAGGAGCAGAAATAACGCAGAAAACGCAATTTACCTTTGTGCTCCCTAGCGGAAAGTGTATGATTTACTTGAAAATTTTGAATTTATAGGAAAAACATTTCGCATCTAAAACACTATGAAACAAAGAAGGAATTTTTCAAATCGTACTCTTAGAAGTAGAAATATTGACAAAAACAAGATATACATCTACGCCCCCTGGCGTAGAAACCATGCATGTTTTTAAGAAGAAAAGTTTCCTAAAAGGTTTGTCGACATGAGCAGTATCGGTCAACAAAGGACGTATTTTTCAAGCGAGAATTAAGAAGCTCATATTTTGCTGCAAATACAATAGATGCAAAAATTAAGATTTACGCCCCCGGTGGCCAAACCATTTTTTTACAAAAATTAGAAGTTATGTGCAAACGATTTCCCATCAGGAGCTGTATCTGGTGCAGAAAGAATTTTTCAAATCGGAGATTTAGAAGCAGGGATAAAGAGCAAAACGCAATTTACCTTTACGCCCCCTAGCGGAAAGTCTATGAATTACTTGAAAATTTTGAAAATATATAAAAAACATGTCACACGGAAAACACTATCGAACAAAGAAGGTTTTTTTAAATGGGACTCCTAAAAGTAGAGATATTGACAAAAATAAGTTGTACATCTACACCCCTGGCGTAGAAACCATGCACTATTTTAAGAAGAAAATGTTTCTAAAAGATTTGTCGACATGAGTTGTATCGGTCAACAAACGACGTTTTTTTAATCGAGAATTTAGAAGCTCATATTTTGCTGCAAATACAACAGAAGCGGGAATTAAGATTTACGCCCCCTGGTGGCCAAACCATTTTTTTTTTTTTTTTTTTGCAAAAATTAGAAATTGCGTGCAAACGATTTCCCATCAGGAGCTGTATCCGGTGCAGAAAGAATTTTTCAAATCGGAGATTTTGAAGCAGAGATAAAGAGCGAAACGCAATTTACCTTTACGCCCTGCAGCGGAAAGTCTATGAATTACTTGAAAATTTTGAAATTATATGAAAAACATGTCACACGGAAAACACTATCCAACAAAGAAAAAAGTTTTCAAATGCGACTCCTAGAAGTAGAGATATTGACAAAAATAAGATATACATCTACGCCCCTGGCGGAGAAATTGTGGGATACTTTAGGGAGAAAATATTCCGAAAAAGTTTATCGATGTGAGTGACATCAGTCCACGAAAAAATTTCTTCAATCGATATTTTAGAAGCTCAGATTTTATGGCAAATACATCAGAAGTAAAAATTTACACTTGCGCCCCCTGGTGGCCAAAGTATTCTTTACCAAAAATTCGAAATTATATGCAAAAGATTTTTCATTAGGAGATGTATCCGCTGAAAAAAAGTTTTTTTCAAATTGGAGTTTTAGGAGAAGAGTTATCGGAAAAAATGTAATTTAATTTTACGCCCCCTAGCGGAAAGTCTATGCGTAATTTGAAAATGAAACTATATCTAAAACATTTTTCGATATAAATGGAATCGAAAGATAAAAAAAAATTTTTTGTTTAGAAGCAAATATGTGGATTAAAACGTAGTTTTGAATTCGACATCATCTGCATTTACGCCCCCTAGCGGCAAAATTGTGTTTCGTAAAAATAAAAACGAAATAAAGGATCATCATTCGCATATTTCAAGCTTCCGAATGCAAAAAGAATTTTTCAAATCGGACTAATAGTTGCAGAGATACCGTGGGTACAGGCGGACGGACAAACCGATTACAGAAGCACGATCTTTTTTTACAAAAGACGTGCTAAAAACGGTTTAATCTTGCAGCGCCGTACAAAATTGCGATGCAGAACATGGTGAAAAAACTGGAGTTAACAGGCACGTTGTGATGAATATCCACGGGGGTGCCTGTCCCGCAATGACCGCCGCAGAAGCAGTACAGGACATGCATACCAAGTTGCTTAACACACCAAGCAAGTCCTTACGGCGACTGTCCCAAGAAACTGGCTTGTCTAGTTCGATTTGCCACAGAGTAGCAAAAAAAGGGAGCATTCTCCCATACCGAGTGCCCGTACTGCAGGAACTTCAGGAGCCCAATTTCGCAGAACGGTTGTCATACGGCAACTGCTGTCATACCTTCGTGGATGAAAACAATAGTATCTTGGACATAATATTTTTTTTCAGATGAAGCGCGGCTCCACTTATCTGGGTACGTAAATTTGCAAAATATGCGTTTATGATCCAAACCGAATCCGTATGCGATTCATAAACTTCTGCTACATGACTTCAAAATTCGAGTGCGGTGCGCCATGTTCCACACGCTCGTCATAGGACCCATATTATTTGAAACGACGGTGTACACAGACGTGTACTGCGAAATTATCGACGCGTTTGTTAATCAGTTGTACGACATTAAGTAACAATGTGGCTACTTCCAGCAAGACGACGCTGTCACACCTCCAAAAGGTGTATGTCAGTTGTAAACAGTTTCTTCGACCACAATAATCTCCAAAGGTATGTGGCCACCAAAGCATCCATATCTCAGTCCCCCAGACTTCTTCTTCTGGGGCATGTTGAAAGGAAAGGTCTATGCCAATAAACCACGCACACTCCAGCAACTGAAAGCGAACATCACCACTGCAACTGACCACATCAGCCACGCTCACAAATTAAGACATTCGCAAACATGGAGCGTCCGGTTGCCATCTGCCTGCAGAAAAAGGGACGGCCATTTTCAGCATTTGTTTTGACGCGGTACGTTGAACATCTCTCAAAGTATGTACTACCACAATTACATTTACCTACCTTGCATATTATGTCTGTAATAAACGGGCATGTTTGCGAATCAGGGCCTGATGCGAGTGAAACCCTAAGTACTTTAATTTTATGACTTCTCGCTAATAAACCATTTTACAACTTTTACGGAAACAATTTTCCGCATCTGATTATTCACAGCTGAACGAACTTAATCGAAGCAATGAGAGAAGTCCTCTTAACTCTCCAGATATATCTACCCTTTGAATAGCAAAACCTGTTTTGATAAAGTAAATTAAAAAATACCCAATACTCTATCTACCCAGTCTGAACTTGAGCCAAGACAAATTGAAAGTCAATTATCAGAAGGCTGAAGTTTCATTTACAAAATACGATCACAAAACGAAATTTAACGGTTGATTTAACCTGAAAGAAATATTGAGAACAAATGCACGAAATTCTAAGGGGAAAAATAAGAATAAAGGTTACGAAGCTTCGTCTGTTCAAATTTCTGCTCTTGAAGAGAGCAAACGTTTCGCATTCAGTAGCAAATAAAGCAGCCAGTTTCCGGTTACTTGCCAGTTGAAATACTTTTGGGGGGGTGAGGGGGTGTCCATTCACGCACGTTAGCGCCTTCTAATGCAAATTTAACGCTTCATGGCATACTGTTTCGTGCACAAAGATACGACTAAGAAAAAAAAAAGGAATTCCCGATCATCTAAACTATCAAGTAATTGCGTAAAGTTGGAGAAGTAAATATTCCTCAAATAAGCATTATATATATATATAGTTTTCTTCCCGTTGGTTACATAAACCTATTGATATCTACTCCCAATTGCTTTCTGATTGAATCCGTGCCAGCAGAAGTACAGGGTGATTCATAAAGAAGTATACAGTTTCCAGATGCTGTAAAACAGTAACAGTTGAAGACACGGACCACAACTGCGAACCGTTAGGTACATGTACTCATAAAGTTTGTGTCCCGCTACTGATGGAAGTGACGTAGGCGATAGCGCGCGTGTCACGTGACTACTCAGTCAAAATGGCAGCACCTGTAGTGGAGAAGACGCTTTGTGTTCTTGAATTGAGCAAAACGGAATCTGTAACTGTTGTGCAACGGCATTTTTTATCACGATTCGGAAAAGAACTTCCAACCAGAAAATCTATCTACGAGTGGCATAAAAAATTTGAAACTACAGGCTGCTTGTGCAAACTTAAAAGCCCTGGACAACCGCGGGTATCGTAAGAAGTCGTCGATAATGTTTGCACCGCCATTCAACGAAGCCCGGGAAAATCAACGCGGAGGGTGAGTCGTGAAGTGCAGATTTCATAGCCCACTCTTTGGAGAATTTTGAGAAAGAAGCTGGAATATCATTCCATACAATATACAGATGTTGCAAAATCACAGCCAATATTACTGCACTTGATTAAGATATCTTACCTCGCGTTTGGGCGGAAATGCATTACCGGCTCAATGTGTGTCGTGTGACTAAGGAAAGGTGCACACATAGAACATCTGTGAGTGTCTCTAAAAAAACGTGTGGCATTCCCCTACAATTCTGTTATAGTTAACATAAGATATCTTACATTGTTCTTGTTTTATAGTGCGTTGAAACTGTATACTTATTTATGAATCACCCTGCACTTCGACACGTTTGCGTTTCCAAACTTACATCTGTAGAAAAAAGTAAGAATAAACCCTGAAGTGCTGAAAGCTGTTATATCGTTTACATAGGCATCAATAAATCATGTGGCTACTTCATAGTAAAAATTTATTATTGCTTTTCTCTCCGTATGACCCAAATTTATGAGGACGAATGTCACGAAAATAGTCAAATTGTTGTGATATCATGAGCGACGTGTTCGGCCACGCATTTGAATGAGTTGATTCTACACACTTGATGAGAAAGGAATGTATGTCATTTCTTTGAAAAGTAGTGAAAAAGTTTAAAATACAGTATTAATGCAAATGCTGGCCACTGAATTTGAAACATTTATGCAGACTATATACATCGATGAACAATTACATTATGCCCATCCGCAAGCTAGAAAAATGAGCGCGCCTGGAAACCGAACGGTGTCGCAGGTGAAGTTCACAGAACACTATGTATACAAGCGGAGAACCGGCTTTCGGTTGATTGAGTGTTCGGAGTCAGAATGAGAAAAGCAGAGGATTCATCGAAGTTTCATAAAGGACAACATGTGATGACCCGGCGTCTCGGAACTACGATCTAAAAAACGGCGCTGCTTGTGGATAATTTACGTACCGCTGCAGTGAGCATGTACCGAAAATGGTGCACAGTCGTCTGGCCGTGTGCCGTCCGCAGCTCATTGATGCCAGAGAGGAGCAGAGACTGTCGCGTATTGTTCACAGCGACCGCAGGGACACAGTGAGACAAATCACCCGCAGCAACAACAGGGCTGATCAAGGCAATATGTCATAGCACACAGTTAATCGCAGCCGTCTGCGCATGGGCCTGCGTAGCCGAAGACTCAGTCGCATTCCCATGTACACTGCACGTCATCTCCAACAACGCATGAAATGGTCCCAAGATCATCGAGATGGGACCGTGGATGATTGGAAGAAAGTAGCCTGGTTTGACGAAACAAGATTCCTGGTGCATAACGTAGACTGGCGAGAGCGGATACGCTGGTTACCAATGGAGGCTACGGCACTTGGATGCACTGTTGGGCGGAAACAGGCTGGAGGCTGCCGTGTTATGCTGTGGGCGATGTTTTCTTGGGACTCTTTATGCCCCATTATCGCAATAACACAATCCCTTACAGCTGCAAGGCATTTGAACATTGTTGCGAACCAAGTTCACCGGTTCATGACAACTGTGTTCCCTGCTGGTGGTGGCCATTACCAACAAGATAATGAATGCACCATGCCACACTACCAGAATCGTCAAGGAGTGGTTCGAGGAACATGCTGGTGACTTTCTGTTAATGCCCTGGTCTTCAAATTCACCTGATATGAACGCAATAAAGAATGTGTGGTTTGATTTGGAAAAGCTGGTTAGCGCTAAATTACCACCACTTTGAAATGTACAGGAACTGGAGGACCTGCTGTTGACATTATAGTACCAGATACCCCAGGATATACCTCGCCGAGTTACCTCTGTTTTGCTGGCTAAACAGGATCCTACAGCTTATTAGGTAGGTGGTCATAATGTAATGGCTGAATAGTGTAAACGTCACTTACGTAACGCAGCGTATATGCAAAATGCATGGTCATGTGCGTTACCACGTGATCTAGGCAGCTATTTAAAAACTATTGTTCGTCAGTTATCAGCAGTAGCATTTATCACAATTGGAAAAGCAAAGGATTTTTCGGAGGTCGGTAGAGGGCTTACTGGGTTCCTGATAGGTTTTTTTTTTGTTTTTTGATTGCACGTTTAAGGACCACCGTGAGCACCTCAATGGGCTATAAGCAGTCGCCCGTCCCTAATTTAGGGTCACTGGTTCCAGGGAAGGGAGAAAGTCAGTGCCGTAAGACAAACACAACATCCAAGCCTCACCGGGATTCGAAACCCGGACCCCTTACGGACGAATGATCACAGGCCATCGCTTAGACCACTGCGCCACCGAGGCGGCCGTGATAGGTTGTAGCGACGACGTTGAAAACAGCAGAGCTCCCTGGTTTATCAAAAGATGAGATAGCCCGGATCTTTAATCAGGTGGAAGGTAACCAGCATTGCTTGTCTAAGAGGGAAAACTGTGGCGCGACGATAACCGGTTAAACACGAGATCGCCATCATCTGAGAAGTCTTTTTCAGACAATCAGGACTTTCTATGTGCAGTAATTGACCGAAGCATTTGATTCAGGCTGCTCCCGTCCCATATCTCACAGAGTAAGCGCAAGGAATTGAGAAAGATCGATATTGGCCATCTCATGCCTGTACAGAAACCACTGATTTTGGGGAAGAACCGGAAACTTACCCTACATTGACGTCAGGAACACCGTGAATGCGCCCTAGAAGATAGGCGAAATGACATATGATCCGACGAGTCGTGGTACATTTCGTTCTGTGCCGACCGTAGTCAGAGAGATTGACGGTAGCCCCATGAAGCAGCTGACCCAACTCGTGTTGTAAACTAAAATAAACGTTCTGGATGTGGTGTCATCGTGCGAGGCGAGCTCTGTTGTTACAGAACGTGGCCTTTGTGTTTCTGTAAAGTCGAGGGCCCTAAAAGAATTATCTGAACATAGTTTCCAATCAAGTCCATTCTGCAACGTTGTTGACTTTTTATCCAGCAGGTGGCAACCGTTTCATGGACGACAATGTTACTGTCCATAGTGCAAGATGAGTTCATCAGTGGATCAGAAAGCATCGCAGTGACTTTCAACATCTTCCTTGGCTCCCACAAAGCACCGAACTGACCCCATTGAGAATAAATGGGACATGTAAGAAAAAAACAGATCCAGGTGCAAAATCCTCTTAAGTCAAATATTTTCCAGTTATAGGGTTGTTTGTTGAGCGTCTGGTGTGCTGTCTACGTAAGGCTATTACTCCAACACCTTGTGGAATCTATGGTAAACCACATACGCACTGTGATTTGGACAAAATATTTGGTCCAACAGGGTATTGAATAAAAGCTTCTAATTCGGTGGCTGGCATGTTTATATGGAAATATACTCATGCCAGCCACTTCATGCTCTTCAAATTATGAAGTTCGATCGTTGAATAAGCGCAAAACTTTAAAATTTATTATTTTTTATTTTATTTCATGACATTTGTTTTTGCAATGGATCAATTATTAGTTCACAGTTTTGTATGTAAGTCTTGTATGTTTTTCAGTCCCATAACACATATGTGTCTGTCTCATATACGAAAAACCACATTGACATGAGATCTGATAAATTTTCCACAAATTTACATCTTCAGCATGGCGTTTGAATCCGAAGAAGTTCGTTTTATCGTGGGTCTCAATGTCAACTTATTTTACTTTAAATTTGAAGTAAATGCCGGGAGCAAATGGACCATAGACAAAATTATCGATACATAATTCGAGTTAGGGTAGAGACTAGCTTCGGTTTCCTAAATGTTGTGATAATATTCCCCATATTGAAAGGGTTGCATCCTCTAAGTGTTGCAATACTTCAAGATGGTGAAGCTCTGTTTTTAGATAGTTTTCAATTTAGCGCACGCACGTAGGCTGATCAATAAGTAAATTTCGATTACCTTTGAAAGGCATGTGAGGAGTGTCCCTCTCCTGACTAGAAAAAGTTGTTCGGCACAGCACTTTGAATAAAAATGCAGCATGCTGAGAAACAGCGTCAAATGCAAATGGCGAACCACCTGGAAACGTGGACTCACTCGGAGGTACGTGCGGTGAACAGGTTTGTATAAGGCAGGAAAAACCCTGGACGTGGTGATCCATCCGCACCTGTAAGGAGTCAATGGTTCTTAAGTTGTGAGTATTCAGAGCGTGTTAAAATCGTGTTCAAAATAGGACCACAGGCGCCATGGGTTGACAGATGAGAAACCTAGTTGCGAACGAGCAATGTGGACAACAGACAGTAGTAATATGGCGTGTGTCGTGACACTGTTGCCAGAATATAGACGCATTGCTTTGTGTCAGATTGCATGCAAATATTTCTTGTGTGTGTGTGTGTGTGTGTGTGTGTTGGAATATCGAAACGTTTAAGCGAGATGGTTGGTGACAGCAGAACAACAGCGTAACTGACAGAAGAACAAATAGCGTTGCGAATACGACTGAACCTCGCACACCTGCGAACAACGATTCACAGAAGGCCACCAATCACTCAGCAGCATTATCATCGGCAATCAAACAGGGCTGCCCCACTTTATGCCGACGTCATAGGTAACGACAGTGGAGTGGAAACACACACGCATCATCTCTCGTGAGACTGGAGTTCAGGAATGTGCGATGTACTAGGAAGTGATGTTAAAAGCATTTTGGGATTTCTACATTTGTACCTTTTGGACCACGGGCAACTATTACTGCTGCCACATATTGCATCACTCATCCGCTCTTGTTGAAAATAATTAGTAGAAGACACTCTGCCATGCTTACAAGAATAGTGATCATTTGTATGAAAAGTTGGACAGGTTCTGTTCTGCCCACATACAAAGTGTCACAATAAATCTCGCGGATAGATTATGCTGATCCCGTCTTTCTTATCATCCGCATAGCCCGGCACTTGCACCATCAAATTTTTCACTTGTTCGGCAATCATAAAAAACACCTTGAAAGAAAATATTTCCGCAATAAATCCGAAATTTCGTGAAGAGTTGAATGCGTGCACTTGACGTCGAATCATTCACACAAGGTCTCCAAAAGTTGACATACCGCTGAGATATGTATCTTTCCTGATTCAGGGACAAGTAAGATTTATACTCGGACAAGTAAGATTTATACTATGTATCTTTCCCGATTCAGGGACAAGTAAGATTTATATGGAAAAGTAAGATTTATACTCGTATTTTTATTCATTTACCTAACTCTTTTGTATGTGGCTAAAATACAATCTGTATAACTGAGAATCGTAATTTACGATTGGTTTGCAATGCAAGATAAATACAAGAGCAACAGTCTTTAAATTTCTGTTTCCTCGATGATTGGATTTGCGGTGTGACGGCGACGAAATTGGGAAGAGTTTAGAATAAACTGCACTTACCGGAGATCAGTTTGACGAAGATGTTCGGTAATGAGTTTATAATAAACTGCACTTACCGGAGATCACTTTGACGAAGATGTTCGGTAATGAATGATGTTCGGTAATGAGTTTATAATAAACTGCACTTACCGGAGATCACTTTGACGAAGATGTTCGGTAATGAATGATGTTCGGTAATGAGTTTATAATAAACTGCACTTACCGGAGATCACTTTGACGAAGATGTTCGGTAATGAATGATGTTCGGTAATGAGTTTATAATAAACTGCACTTACCGGAGATCACTTTGACGAAGATGTTCGGTAATGAATGATCACAATGAATGATGTTCGGTAATGAGTTTATAATAAACTGCACTTACCGGAGATCACTTTGACGAAGATGTTCGGTAATGAGTTTATAATAAACTGCACTTACCGGAGATCACTTTGACGAAGATGTTCGATAATGAATGCTAGATGCCTTGTCAGGACTGTGGGATCAACACCAGTCCTCGATAGGTAACACAGGAACGCCTGGTAATGTTTGACAAAAAAATATTTTCAGTCTCTTAAGTGAATTCTGTTTGAAGTTGAAGATCAACTGCATTATTAAGTTCAACTAATCTCAGAAATTCGGAATGTTTGCCTTTCCAGAGGATGGATGTACGTCGTCTTTTCACAGGCTGGACCATTTTCTCCTCAAAACGGCTTTCATATATAGATATCTCATGAGATTAGTCATAACGCGCTTCTCATTGCTGGGACACCTTGTCTAGTCGTAAAATGTACCAGGAAGAATAAGACTGTTTCGTTTGATGCAAATTTCCATAACCTTCAGCATTTCTAATACTTCAATTTGGCTGTAAAGAACTTACACGAAACTTGCTTCTAATTCTTGTGCTCCTTTCAGTAGAGCACTTGTGAATATGGATAGAACATCAAGGAATAATACTAATTGTTCCATGCATAGATGTAGTTTCAGCTGATTGACGAAATAAAATATTTTTTTTTACATAAACTTCTGTTTTAAAGACCAAAATATTAGATTTAAGGACCGAAATATTAGATCTGCGATAATCGGTGAAATACTTCTCCCAGAAATATGACGATGTTTTGGAAAAATCATGTCAATCTGATAGGATGATTGAGGAATCACGCAAGGATATAGTGGTGCTGGAGCAGAGAATATAGAATCAAGCAAGCGACATTAAACATTTGATGCCGCCCCGGTGGCACAGTGGTCTAAGGCGCTGACCTCTGATCATTCGTCCGTAAGGGGTCCGGGTTCGAATTCTGGTCAGGCATGGATGTTGTGTTTTTCTTACGGCACTGGCTCTCTCCCTTCCCTGGAACCAGTGACCCTAAATTAGGGACGGGCGACTGCTTATAGCCCATTGAGTTGCTCACGGTGGTCGTTAAACCTCCAATAAAAAAAAAAAAAAAACATTTGACGAAAACCTTGAACAATTTGGAACAGTACACATGCAACAAAAATCTTGAGATACCTGAAATACTAAAAGATAAAGACGAATGTGAAGATTGTTTGAAGGACTTAGTTCACCGTATAGCAGGTAAGTTGGGAATTAAAAATTTCTTTTGGAGTGACATTGAGGCAGTACATGGGATGCGTAGTGGAGGTTCACGGAGAGTCTCACCGATTATAGTACACTTTAAAGGTAGAGCAGGTAGAGACCTCTACCTCATGAGGGCAAGGTGTCACATGTTGTTCCCTGATCTTCGGGAAATAATAGAATCTACGTAAATGAAAATCTCACGGCGCTAAATGGAGAACTTTTCTAGAACAAAAGACGTCAAGTTCTGCTGGTACAGAAATGAGCGGATATTCTGCCGTAAAGCAGAGTGCATGAATTTGGTTGTAATTAAGAGCAAGGATGATTTAAACATAAATCAATTTTAATGTGCGTGTTTTTTTTTTTTTTTTTTTTTTTTTTTGCTTTTAAGATGTGGTTAGCATTATATTTGTAAATAATTTTGCTTTTTATGAGTTGTATTACATATGTTTTGTCAGTTGGTGACTTGCAGAGTTTGATTTCTTCCCGCCGCCCCGGTGGCGTAGTGGTCTAAGCGATGGCCTCCGATCATTCGTCCGAACGGGGTCCGGGTTCGAAATCACGAGGAGGCATGGATGTTGTGTTTGTCTTACGGCACTGCCTCTCTCCTTTCCTTGGAACCAGTGACCCTAAATTAGGGACGGGCGACTGCTTATAGCCCATTGAGTTGCTCACGGTGGTCGTTAAACCACAAAAAAAAATCTTCCCAAAATTTTCAGGTCAAATTTTACATATCAATACTTGTAGTTTATATGGTAAATTGGATTTGTTGACAGGATTGCCAGGTTGATTTTATTTGTGTCTCAGGAACTTGGTTTGAGGCCGATGGTCCAAAATTGTATAATATTCTGGGTTATCAGGTCTTAACTGCTTTCCGTTTCGGAATTCGAAGGGTGGGGGTGTGGCAATTTAGGCAAATAGTATGTTTTGTGGGTCTATATGTGATAAATACACTATTATTAATGAAAACTATGAACTGATTACTGTTGAAAAGCAGCAGTATGTTATACGTGTTGCATATCGTCCTGCACATGGTAATCTGTTTTCTTTTCTTGGGCTCATTTCTGACTTTCTAGACGATATAAATTACTGGGAAAGACCCTTTACTGTCTTGGTGATTTTAGTATTGATATGAATACCTGTAATAATGAATCATCTTCGTTCAGTGATATAATCAGTGCTTCTGGCTTTGAGAATGTAGTTACCATTCCAACTAGAGTTACCAGTACAGTTATTTCTACATTAGATTTGGGTATAACTAATAATTTTGAATATTGTCCGGTGTACTTTCTTTTCACATTAGTGACAATTTTTCGATCTCATATATGTCAAGTTGTACTGTTGGTTAAAGTTCATCAAATATTCGATCTTATACAGTATGATGCGTCACTATAGTCAGAGAAGTCTATGGTCTTTCGATTTAGTTATATCAACAGTCGATTGGTCACTTGTGTTACAGACTAATGATCCTATCTGTGCTCATGATGCTTTTTGGAAAATGTTTTGGAGATATTATGATTCATTCTTTCCTATTTCGGTTGTAACTCGTACTCTTCGATGTACAAAGCTTTGGTTTACAAAACGTTTACTAAGGTGCTTGAATAGGGAAAATAGATAATAATTTAAGATATTTTTGCGCTCCAGAGATCCTGTTGATTTGGCAAACTTTCGTAGATATCGAAACTGATTTGATTCCACATTGAGATATACTAAGAAAAATTATTATTTAAATGTTTGCTAACACTGTGAATTATAAGAAGATTTAGCATTCAATTAATGAACTATTATCAAAATCTGGGACTTTGGATTCTCCTATTCAAATAGATCATGGGGGAACTAGGAGGTCTAACTTAAACCAGGTTGTTAATATGTTTATTGCATTATTATTTAATTTGCCGGGAAGTTTGTTGTCTAATATACCTGTGTCTAGCGGCCAGTTTACTGACATCTTGTCAAGACCAGTGCTTTTTTCATTTTTTCTTAATCCAGTTGCAGCTTATCTTCTGTTGGTCTTATGAGAGTTGGATTCGTCCAAGGGTGCAGGTCCTGACGATGTCAAGCCAAGGTTTGTAAAATTATGTTTCCCGGCATCTAATTGTTTCATTGGGTCATATTTATAAATCAATTTCTTTTAACTGGGAGTATTACTCCTCGTTTAATTGTAAGCCGGGTTAGCGTTATTCAAAAGAAGGGTTCAACAACTGAGGTGGCCAGTAATCGTTCTATACCTAGTATTTCTATATTCGCAAAAATTTTGGAAATGCTAATTTTGAATAGGTTGTTCTGCTTTCTTGATACTAATACTATTTTACATTGGATACAGCATGGCTTCCGTAAAGGCTGCTCAACTGAAAATCATTGTTGGATATCTTAAATTACTTGCATTCTAATATTGATCGTGGAAGGTGCGTCATGGGCATCTTTTGTGATTTGTCTAGGGCATTTGATATCGTTCCCCGTAATCTCTTGTTAACAGAGTTACACAATATTCGGATTAGAAGAGTGCCGTTTACATTGTTTAAAAACTGTCTTTCTGGTAGCAGAACGTTTGTTCAGATACAGGGTATTTGTTTTAGTGTTGAGCCAGGACATTATGGCATTCGTCGGGGATAAGTTCTGGGTCGTATTCTTTTTTTGATTTATGTTAATGACATTTTTAATGTTTCCTCTAGTTCACACTAGGTTTTATTTGCAGATGATATTAGTTTAGTTTAGTTTTTTCTGGTAATTCTGTGTCTGAGTTGCTACCTCGTGCTGATTTAGACTTTCAGGAGTACTTTCGTTGGTTTTGCTGTAATTATCTTACCATAAATGGAACTAAAACATACTCTGTTTTCTTTCCGGGTAGCAGATTTCGGTTATCTACTCCTTCAGGAGTTGTCTTGAAAGGGGTTCCCTTGGTCTTTCATGCATCAGCGAAATTCTTGGGTCTTCATTTACATGAGAACTTACATTGGGACTCGCACGTTGATCACTTGGCGGCTATTCTGAGATCTCGCATCGCTGTAATTGCTAGAATCTCGAGTTTTGTGTCGGTTAGGATCAAGTTGGCCTTGTATTATTCATTTATGTATCCATTATTGTCTTACTGTATTCTGGCTTAGGGTCAGACATAGAGGGGTAGTGTTAACAAAATTTATGCTCTTTAAAAAAAAATTAATCATTTGAAAAATTTGTCGATTGATGTTGAAATTCTTCGTTTGATAAATGTGTCGATTGATGTTGAAATTCTTCGTTTGATAAATATGTCAATTGATGTTGAAATTCTTCGTTTGATAAATTTGTCGATTGATGTTGAAATTCTTCGTTTGATAAATTTGTCGATTGATGTTGAAATTCTTTTTGTTCATTATCATCTACTATCTATTGATAAATTAAGAAATTTAAGAATTTTACTATTTATGCATAAAAGGGTTTATGCAAATAAGTGTTATAATCTAATAAAATTGCATTATTATCCTCATTGCAACAATACTCGAGGATACACTAAGTTTTTGATCACTATAGCACACACAAAATTGTTGTTCAATAATAATTGGGAGATCTGCCCTCGATTGTGGATCGAGTTGCGGTTATATATTAAATCTATAATAAACTACACTGCTTTTAAAAGATTGTTGATGGGTTTCCTGTTGTTTGGTTAAACACTGTTTTGATACCACAGAAATGTTTATTTTTACACAGTTGGAAGTCAAACTGAACTTGAGCATGTCTTGACTTGACATTTATCCGTTGTGGTTCAGGGGCTCGTCAGACTGGCTGCCTCCATACCCACACACGGCCATTAGACTGATGGATCGTGTATCTGGATTCATTAGTCCATAGGATCCGTTTCCATTCATCTACGGTCCACAATAAATGTTCTTTACGCCATGCTAAACGACGAGTAGCATTCCGAGTGGAGCTAAAAGGCTTATGAGCAGCCGCACGACCACGGTAACCCATGGAACAAACTTCTCTGCGAATGGTACGTGTACATACCGAGGTTCTAGTAATTTTACTCAAATGTACACATAGGTCTTGTGCAGTACTCCGTCGATTAGCTGTAACGACTTTCCTGAGGCTTCGACGTCTTCTATTACTGATATTTGGTCTGCCGGTACGTTTTGCTGCTTCAGGCACACCATGTATCTTCCACGTAGTAAGTACATCCAAAACAGTTGGCTTGGGTATGTTTAAACGCCTCTCGGTTTCTCTTATGGACAACTTACTAATACAACACCCAACAATCTTTCCATTTTCAAAGTCAGTTCCCTCCCGCTGTGACATTTTCACTCAACCTCACAGTGCGATATGTTCGCGGTCAGCTGCAATTTTGGTTTTATATCGTTCGCAACTGTACCGCGCATCTTAACAACGCAGCGGACCCGTTCATTTGTTTTTGAATAGGGTTTCTGATTACTTTTGTCAATATAGTGTGTGTATATATATATATATATATATATATATATTAATCCAAATTTCATCCATAGTTACAAGTCGGTTCAAATTCCCACAGGATTCCACCAAAATCGGTACAAAATAGCTTGTGAAGCGACCACTCGATCACGCTTCTGGCCTGCGTTGAAACATTTGGGATCTCATCTGGCTGAGACATTACTTATGTCTAAAATCACGTAAATAATAGAACCTACTCGTTTTCGAAATATCTCCATGGTCTATGCTATCTTTTTAGTGGATATTCTTCGATCATCCGAGATCATGGAATAAATGGCATCTGTGTTCGCTGGAATTCTCCCTTTAGAAAGTCACCTCCCAGAACGTATTTCGTCTTCGATGCTCAAATGTCCTGTTCTAAACCTAGCATCCCAGTCCTTGAGTGTGGAGTAGAAAGGATATTCATCACCTAATGTAACAGAGACTTCACCATACCTTTTTTTTGCTAGAGTTCCAATGTAGGAAAAAATATTTCGTCACTGATCGGCACTCCTTTGAGTTGAAATCTGTGCTCTTTTGCATCATTATCACTTCAGATCTGAAAACAAAAGAATTAATAATCAGGCTACAATTATGATATTTGGTCACACACATACATGAAATCAATTTTCATATGACGAAAGTAATTGTCAGTCGAAGAGTATGTAAATTGAGAGAAGTCCGCCCTGGTGGCGTAGTGGTCTAAGCGCTGTCTTATGACCATTCGTCCGAGAAGAGCCCTGGTTCGAATCCCGGTGAGGCATTCATGTCGTGTTTGTCTTACGGCACTGGTTCTCTCCTTTTCCTGGAACCAGTGGCCCTAAATTAGGGACGGGCGACTGCTTATAGCTGCTCTTGGTGATCGTTAAATCTTCAATAAAAAAATGAGAAAATCCAAAGACTTATCATCACCCCTAAGAATTGTACGTTCTCATTAACCCTTTAAGTTGCATATGTACTAGAACAAAATCTTTTGCGATCCTCAAACATAATTTATCGCATATTGGCAGGATTGTAGAAAAGCTGCAAATCGTTTCCCCTTACATATCATCAGTATCGACCATATAAACCTGTCAATAATGATAAGCGCTTGGTTCAAGTCCTTTATTACCTGCATCATAACCCAACGCATGAGGGAAAGGGCTATTCTCCCTGACACGGACGTCATGCCACTGGATAGGAGTAAGTCACTGAAGCATCATCTCTCTCTTTTTATATGTACGTCATAATTCTTACAGTATGCCAATTTTACTAGGTAATCAGTAAAAAAGAATTAGTGCAAATCATACTCATAATGTTTATTTTGAATACCAAATAAAGGGGAAAGCGACCTTTTCGGATGATGAGTAGGTTCACTCGTTCTACACGCTTTCAACCTCTTCTTAGACAGCGAATATATTCGTTTGAGCTGATTTCAGCCCATTTCTTAATTCCGAATCATTTCATTCCAGTGGGATAATGGGTTAAACCATCATTTCTACTGTAATCGTGTGAATTATCTTTAAATGTTTTATACTTTTCAAATGCTCCGTTTGCTATATCAACTGTCATTTAACAAACTTTCGTTTTTTCAACTTTCAGAATATCGTGAACATTCTTCAGGGACATTTAACACTACTAATCTGTAGTGTGAGCATTTAGATCATATGTTCAGAATAAAACTCATTTCGTTATTCCTTTCCAAAGTGTACAAGAATACAGAATGAATCTGGTGATATTTCGTCTTCGATAAAAAGAACTTAATCGGAAAATTCTGATTTCTCTGAAAATCGTAAGAAGTTCGGAGTTCTTAAATGTTATCAGTGAATGATTCACGACATTTCCTTAACTGCAGAAATGTCTTTTTGTGCTTAGTGAAGTATCAAAACCTGTAAAATAATTCTAAACGTATAATAGATAATTCTGCCTCCTAAATCTTCAAATTATGATTTTTGAAAGAACGTCTCCTGCTGGATGAAAAGTATAAACATTTTGCTGAAAGAAATAGTACTGCAATCATTTGCGAAAGTTTAAGACCACCTGTTGGTATTAGGATATTTCTGCAGATTGGGTCAGCTACTGTCTCTATTACTCAACTTCCTGTCGTTGTTACATTATCCTACGACGTCGGGCCAAGAATTCTTTGGAGCATCTTGAAAATTTACTTTTTTTTTAGAAAAAGATGCAGGAAAGTGTTTCGGTGCAGTCTGGTTCCTGCACGTGACTTTATGAGGAAACTAAGTCTTTTTAAAGAAGGCGTTTTAGTGCTTGGCTCAGCCCCACACCTCGACGCGGTGACAGTCCCCATACCAGGGTAGGGCCAAGTTGTGGATAACAGCAAGTAATCTGCTAAATAGATCACAGGATCTGTGGTCAACCACAGTCTAAGATGGCCAATCTGAGCCCCGGCCTAGAGAGGCCTAGAAATTTGGATACATTGATTTCGGATTGTAATGCAGAGTTGGAGCGCATCTTGGAGGATAAGTCCTATAAGATAAAAAGCCAAACTAGAGTTCAAATTTGATGTACATTTCATAAACTGCAAGAATGTTCTATCTCTCAGTTGTGCACAATTAGTCACTTACGAGTACTATTGCAGGAACGAGCCTTGGCGAGACAGGAGAGTTTGTGAAGACCTGTCGACTCCTTTGCGGAAGTCACATGTAGATCCACTCAAGTTCGATCGACAAAGAAGAAATCGGGAGACAAGCATGTCCTTCTCGTGTACCCTACAGATCAAGACGCACAGAACACCTATGAGGGAGTGAAACAGCAGATGAAGACTAAATCCTTAGAGGTTACAGGTTGGTATTAAAAGTATTAGAAAGATTAATAATAATGGTATAGCTGGCGAATGTTCATCTCATTCAGACTTGAATAAATTAAATGAAGAGATAAAGAATAATGCAGATATTAAGAATTCACGGGTTTCCAAGTTTCCTGAGAAACAAGATCCAAGAATCATTATATATGTAATTGAGGGAGAATTGAATATTTCAGAAGTTGAAGAGAAAATTAAAGAACAGAACCAAGAATTGGAGACTGATGATATTACTATTAAATTTCTTATCCCTGCTAAAAATGGGAAAAACACTGGATATCACAGGTTAAACCCAGGTGTTTTAAAATGATACAGAAAAGAGGAAAGTTAAACATTGGGTGGGGCTGTACATCCAGTTCGGGAGTTTATTGGAGAGGTAAGATGTTTCAAGTGTTGTGCTTTTGAACATATCAAAACGAAGTGCAAAAGTAAAGAAGAAATTTGCGCCAGATGCTCTAATGTTGGCTATACTCTCTGGAACTGCTCAGAAGTTGAATTGCGTTAGGGCTAATGAAAGATTCAAATTGAAATTAGATACCTGTCACTCAGCATTTAACAAGGACTGTTCTAGCTATGTAAAAGAATTGTCAATGATAAGAAACCGAATAAAGTATGACTAATACTTCAAACGAAATGATCAGAGTTGCCCAGTTGAATCTTCATCATTCGAGATCCACAACTATTCAATCCTTGATAACAGTGGTGCATGAGAGTGTCGATATTCTGTTGATTCAGGAGCCACATGTCTTTAAATCCCAGATTATTGGTCTCCCAACAGTAATTAAGAAGCTTTACTGTGACATAAATGATGCTATAGCTGCAACGTTGGGTTTTAGATGGGATTTAAATGCATTATGGATAAGTGCTACTCGACGAATAGTTGTTATTTCAATATCTTTGGATACTGGATCATGTACCTTGGTTAACGCATATTGTCCTCCCTATGATGATTTTAATATCGTTCTCAATGAGATTGGAAATGTGTTGGAGAGTTTAGAGGGAGATGTTGTGATATCAGGTGACTTCAATGAAAGGAGAAATTTATGTGGAAGACAGGCAGGAGATATCAGAGAAAATCAATTAATTGATTTCGCTTTTTCAAGAGGATTTGCTATTATTAATGATCCAGAAAGTATTTCAACGTTTTCTGGAAGTCAGGGTCAATCATGGATTGATTTAACGTTTATCAAAATATAAAGTGAACTACAGATTTCCAACTAGACGGTTTTGGATGACTATACTGCTAATGATCATCTTATGATTACATTCGATATTACAGAACCAATTGGAGAACTAGTGCAGAGGAAGATTAGATTTAGCATGGAAAGAATGGATTGGGTTCTTTTTAAAACAAAATTGTGGGACTTCATTACGTCTCACCGTGATGTTTCTCATGTTGATGATATTGATGAGTTATTTTTGGATATGACGATGAAACCTATCGAAATATGTGAATCTTGTTGGAGACCAAGAAAGGTTAAGGTATACCCTAACAGTTGATGGAGTTAAGAACTTCGACAACAAAGAGTTAGATTCCGGAGAGCACGGATACAAATGCAGCGATCAAGATACAGTTATTTGGAAAGGCAGTACTTCACTGAAATTCGTAGAAAAGAATCTGCTGTGCATAAACGAGATTTGATTACTGCGGGAAAAAAAAGTCAGGAGACAAGAGACACGTGCTTTTGGTCTACCTCATTGTTCAGAGTGCGTCCTCAGAGGACGTAAAGAGGACCCTGAAGCCTGCCGTCAACCCAACTAAACTGCGGTTAGGGGTCAAGAGCATTCGAAGCATTAGGAAAGGTGGGGTCGCGGTGGAGTGTTCTCATCCCGGGGAGCTCGACTGCCTTGCCCAGGAGTTGAGCAACAATCCGTTGACCAAGGATTGCTCACTTCCCACGACCCCACAAAAGAGACACCCCGGTTGATAGTATATGGGGTCAACGGGGATCTCTCAAGGAAAGAGTTCGAAGAAGCGGTTCGCGGGCAGAACCCAGAACTCGAGAACGGGTTTTCAGCCTGTTTCATCCATCAAGGGAAAGGGAGGTAGGGTCCACTGGGTGGCAGACGTGGAGCCCAAGGCCTTCAAGCTCTTGGTGAGACGGAAGACACTGAACTTGGGTTAGTCAGTGCTCCGCCTAAAGATATTTTTTTGCGGGAGGTCAGGTGCTTTCGGTGCAATGGCTTCGGCCATTTCCAAAGCAACTGCCCCGAGTTAGAAGCAAGGTGTGGCAATTGCGGTGAAGTTGGGCACCAGCACCATCAGTGTGCAGCCGCACCGAAATGCAGCAACTGCACTGCTGCGAATGCCAAGTTCCGCCTGAAGCTGGACATCTCTCACTCCAGCTTCATTAAGACATGTCCTAGTCTTATTAGGGAACTTGAGCAAAGGAAAAGCCGGGTCAACTATGGTTGACAGATGGTAGTACCCTCAGAGGTACGTAGCTCTCGACATTGAGCTTTTGGATCTATTGACCAAGGTGTTTCTGATGACCCTGGCCCGGGGTCATTACCACAGCACTGGCCCTAGCGCTGTGGACCATGTAAATATTTTCAATGTGTTTTAGGTCCTGAATATTTGTGAGAGGGGTGCATGAGACCCTCACAGTGTAATGTGCATGTATTTTGTATTTTGTTTTGATACCAAATAAAGGACTTTTGTCCCAAAACTCGCGTTGGCGGGCGATCTCCCGGCCACGAGATGAGATATTTATTGAAAAGTTGCTTGCCCCAACTGCCCATAGCACGTCGCACACACGGGTTAAGACAAAAGGCTATAAGGTACCGGTCCCGTGGGGAGGTAGATCCCCGCAGGTCTCTAGACCGAAACTGTCCGAGTAGAAGACTGTGGTTTCCGGTGACTGACGGGCTAGCTGTCGCAACGCCGTCAGGGATCCTATTAATCCCAAACTTTCGAGATAGTCCCGCATTACCCTGCGAAGTCTACACTAAGACGGTGCAGGTAAAGCCATCAGCATAGGTTACTGCGAGGAAAACTTATTGGCAAGATATTTGTAGAAAAGTGGATTTCAGATTTCCTTTTGATATTCCTTACAAGATTGCAAGGGGTAAAATTCAATTACCGTTGCTTTTCTCGGCTATTCAGAAAGAAGATGGAAATTTAACGAAAACTGTCGATGACAGCATTCAGGAATTATTGATATAACATTTCCCAGATGATGACGTTGATTCGGATTCGGAGATGCATAGACGGATAAGGAATTATTCAGTATTGCCTCCCGATTCTGGGGATGATTTTGTAATAACTATCAATGAAGTGGAACAGGTTTTTAAAGGGATTTCTATGGATAAAGCACCTGGTTGGGACGGAATGGACTATTTTGTCATCAAGGAAATCTTCATTACTGACTCAACATTTTTTGTCGATTTATTAAACATTTGCTTGAAAAAGGGAATTTTTCCGAAATGCTCGGAAAAACCTGTTTGGTATTGTTCGATAAAGAGGGAAGACGACGAAGGGATCCATCTCCCTATAGAGCTATTTGTTTATTACCTTGCTGGGGCAAGTTATTAGATAAGATTATTACGAATAGAATATTCTTTTACTACCAGAGAAAGGGATGGTTTCAGCCACTACAGTTTGCATTTATTAAACATAAAAGTTCGACAGATGCAATCGTACATATTCGGAATGAAATTAAGCATCAAAAAGAAATGGGAAGACATACCTTTGTGGTATCATTAGATGTTCGAAATGATGATGTCCTGGAAATTTGTTCTAGTTAATTTCAAGCTTTCTATCAGACAGATGTGTGGAGTCTCGGATGGGAGATTCAGTGATGTTGCTTACATACAACAGAGGATGCCCACATGAGTCAAATTCTAGTCCGCTGTGGTGGAACGCTATCGTTAATGAAGCACTTAATACTGAATTTGAGGAAAACGTCACTTTACTTGCATATGCCGACGACTTTTTTTTTTGTTGGTTTCCGATAGCGGGAGACATAACATTGAAGAAAAAATTAATTCTGCATTATCAAAATTAAATGAATAGAGTATCAGAAATAAAATTTAATTTTCGCCAGGAAAATCCTAGTTGATGGTGTTCCCAAAGCGATTCACAATGGAGACACCATCAAAGTGTCGCTTTCAAGACCACACTAATAAAGCCGTTCAGAATTTAAAGTTTTTGGGTGTAATACTAGGTAGCAAACTTTCTGGATTGCCGCATATTGAGTATTTGAGGGTGAGAATAGTGGTGTTTTTGAATAGACATATCTCAATGAAGTTGAGTGGAAAAGTGTAGAACGTTTTCTACAAACAATGTATGAAAGGATGGTGACATATGCGTGTGGGACATGGTACTCTTCATCGGTTAGAGCAGCAGTAAAAATTCAGCAAATTCAGAGAGTGGCATTGCTAGGAATAAATGGCTGCTATTGAACAACAGCAACGGCGAAATTGCACGTACTCGCAGGCTGTTAACCGTTGGACTTAATTTTAGATAAGGAAGTGGCGTCATACTCACTTAATCGTACAGATAATACCATATTAGTTTTCGGAGATCCTTTTAGTTCAGCGGCCTATCAGAAACGGCATCGAACAGCTTCTGTCCATCCGGCTTTACAATTCACAGTTTCTTGGGATTCTAAGTTGGCATGTCAAGTGGGTAAAGAAAGCTTTGCAGATGGATGAAAGTTTCAGAATTATGTTGTAGCGGGTTTCTGTGCAACCTCGGATGGAAACTTATCGTGTGAGAGACATTTTCGTCTTTCGGACAATGCTTCAGTTTTTCAAGCGGAACTATTGGCAATTTCAAAGACTTTGCAGTGGATTTCAACAACATCTACAGATTGCGAAATACATATATATTCAGACTCTCAGGCTGCATTGGCTGTATTATCTGATTATGACTGTCAGGATGATTTCGTATTGGAAATTCAGGAATTAATTACAGAAATTGGACGTCAGCTTCTGTTCTTTCACTGGATACCTAGTCGTCGGTGTTTTCCAGGTAATGAATTGGATGATGCACTTGCTCGAAGAGGAACTACGAAACAGTTATTGATAATTTCGTTAAGACTTCATTTCGAACTCTTAGATAGGGTCTTCAGACTAGCCTAAACGACGCCTGGCAACGCAGATGGACAAACTCAGACACGGGAGATATACTTTCTTGATTTTTACAACAGTATCAGAAAACAGATGCTTCTGCGACAGATATTTGAACCAGTTATTGATAGAATATGGGTCATACCCGTCTTATTATCATAGATTTGGTTTAAGTAATTCAAGATGCAAATGTGGATGGACATCAGCTACGATGTTTCATCTGGTCTTTGAGTGTCAAGGACTCTCATGTTTGCAATCAAACTACTTTGGAACATTGACTAAAAGATCAATTGCTGGTATACTGGGAAGGCTTCAGGTTTGTGAGAAAGTATCTGAATTCATAAAATATCTCAAGTTTCATGAGACGGAGGCTATGGATGTTTCTGAAGTTTTTTTTTTTTTTATTGGAGGTTTAACGACCACCGTGAGCAACTCAATGGGCTATAAGCAGTCGCCCGTCCCTAATTTAGGGTCACTGGTTCCAGGGAAGGGAGAGAGCCAGTGCCGTAAGACAAACACATCATCCATGCCTTTCCGGGATTCGAACCCTGACCCCTTACGGACAAAGGATCATAGGCCAGCGCCTTAGACCACTGCGCCACCAGGGCGGCAGTTTCTGAAGTGCAAGATACATCTTCAGAATTTGAGCTATGATTTGTTTGTAATTATTGATTGCCACGTTGTCTTTTCGTTTAAATTAATTACTTGAATTTCAATTGGTATGTCATTTTATTGTTATGGCGCTAAGATATTTCGCTTACTGATGCAACAATGTTGATTTTGTTTTAGGATATAATTCATCCATAATTATTTGGCGACAGATGTCTGACTGTTGCTTTTGAATCATTCGTTTTATTGACGTGGAAGCTACATTGTTTGGTGGTGAAGATTTGTATATTTAGATTTAGTCTTCATGAGTAATATATTTACCTTTGTATTGTGGAATTGTATTTTCATATAGTGTTATCGTGGAATTATAATTGTGGAATTGTATTTTCATATAGTGTTATCGTGGAATTATAATTGTGGAATTGTATTTTCATATAGTGTTATCGTGGAATTATAATTGTGGAATTGTATTTTCATATAGTGTTATCGTGGAATTATAATTGTGGAATTGTAGTTACATATTGCTTTTGTTGTTTTTAGTTGTTTCTGCTATTTTGTATCGTTGACTGTTGTTCTTTCTTTTGGAATTTTGAGTGAGAAGTAGTGTTTTCAGATATGTATAGTGCTATGTATAGTTAAAATATAAGTTATTAACGATTAGTATTAATTTAAAATTGGAATTTATTTGGAACCCAAAATTATTGGTGCCGACGGATTTTGTGGAAAATTGTTATTATTTGACTTTGTGAAGCACTGCAATTCTTCGGTGGCGCAGTGGTCTAAGGCGCTGGCCTCTGATCATTTGTCCGTAAGGGGTCGGGGTCCGAATCCCGGTCAGGTATGGATGTTGTGTTTGTCTTACGGCACTGGCTGCCTCCCTTCCCTGGAACCAGTGACCCTAAATTAGGGACGGGCGACTGCTTATAGCCCATTGAGTTGCTCACGGTGGTCGTTAAACCTCCAATTAAAAAAAAATTCTTCGTATTTGTTTTAAGAGATTATTTGTCACAAAAACATTTTGCAATAATTGTTTCTTTATTATTATTAAAGGATCAAGATGGTCCCGAACGTTGGTAGCGCGACGTCTCCCAGGGGGAGGATGGGTCCAATTCGAATGGTTTAGTTTAATTGTTGCCATGCTAACGCGGCGCAGTTTATAATTTATCGGAACTTTCATCATCGTACAGCGGCAGCTGTTGTTACAGTTGGGGGGAAAAGTGCGAGCGACAGTTTGCTTCTGGTTTTCATGCTGAGAGGTTTTGTACGTATTTTCTATACAGCAAAAAATTTGCAAAAATAGTCATTAAGTGTTACTCAGACGGCTCAATTAGTGACTTTATATCATGCAGGATACTCTGAACGAGACATAAGCAGAAAGATGAATGTGAGCAGGACTTCTATTCATAATATTTTCATGTAATATCGAGATACAGATGAATTTAGCGACCGAAATAGAAGTGGACCTCCAAGGAAAACATCCCCACTTGATTGCAATACCGTAAGGCGAATAGTTATGCGTTCTCCGATGAGTTCGTGCAAGAAAACCAAGGCTTTTTTACGTTCAAAAGGGTCTGATATTAGCATCAGCACTGTTTCCCGACGTCTTAGCAAAGGTTTTTGATTAAAGTCTTATAAACCAGCACGTAAACCTAGACTAACCTCCGTCGTGAAAAAGAAGGGATTCAGTTTGCTAAACGTCATCAATCGTGGACTGCTGGAAATTGGAGCCAAGTTCTTTTTTTCGATGAGTGCGTCAATTTTAATCACCTGAAGCGCATGTTCGACGACGAAAAGGCAAAAGATTTGTTAAAAAAAAAACACCGTTAGCACCGTGAGAAATTCGCTTAGTCAGATGATATGGCATGCTATGTCAGCATCCGGTACTGCTTCATGATCCTTTTTGCCGACAGGCACTGCCATGACTAGTCCTTTTTATGTGGAAATGTTACGTGAGACGCTGTTAACACATATGCAACTGCACAGATGTACAATCGTTATGCATGATGGTGCTCCATGCCACAGATCAAAGACAGTATAGGACTACCTGCAGAGGAAAACCTTAACTCTGCTTGACTGGCCGGGTAATAGTCCCTAGCTTAAACCCAATCAAAATTTGTGGACCATATAAACGGACAAGGTAGCAGAAAAACAGCCAAGCTTTGATTGACGCGATAAAGGACGTGGTGCAAAGACATTTTAACTGACTATTGCAAATACCTCATTGAGAGTGTGCCACATCGTATTATTCCATTATAAAAAAAAAAAGTGGCCACAGAAAGTACTGATTTCGTTTTTTCTTTGTGCGTGTGTGTGTGTGTTCTAAAGAATGTAAGTATTTAGCTGTGATGTCATTTCCCAAATATCTCTGAATAGTCATTAATTATTTTTAAAAACCCGTAATTTTTTAATAAATTGACAGGCGGTCTTACACTCTTGCAAATGACTGAACTTTAAACACAGAAACCTCTTAAAGCACTTACATAAAATCCTATTTAATGCTGCTAACCTCTTTGAAATTAAGAATACAGCATTTGTACTAAGTAAGCAAACTTACAAACAAATTTTCAAACAAGTTTTCATGCAGGTATTTATTTATTCCTCGCTTCAGTGTTTCCATCACATTTTCTGGAAGAAATTTGTAAGTAAACTTTCAGATAAATACGTAGAATATAATGTAAAAAAATGCCTACTTAACGGTTTGTTAGAAACGGGAAAATTGTATCAGTTTATTACATGCATTCCGTCGAAAACTCTCAAATAGGTTTCCTTTCAGCGGAAGGCCAGGTCTTTGGCTAGCTTTATTCAAAAACTCAGGAGGCCAACACGAACTAAGGTAACATTTCGCTCTGTTTTCAGACTTTGTGTGTTCTTCGTAGCCCAGGGGGCCCTAACTTTGACATTCTTAATCCACTGCAGCTTGTTTCGAAAGTTCAGCCGAGGAGCGTGAATCATTTGTTATATGAAACTCAAAACGAAGAAATATAGGCACGTTGCTGTACAACATTTACGCAGCCTTAATGCACATGGAAGCACAGAAAATGTTGCGAACAACGGACGCGGAAGGAAATGCGTAGGTGCATGACTTCCTTTTAAATGGGAATTAAATATGCTGCGGCTTCACTCTTCTCAACGCTTAAAGCCAGTGTTGCATGGTGGAAATTAGAGAGAGAACCGCATTTAGAATACCCCAAATTCAGCTGATTTCATATTATTTCCATGTATTTACCTCCGGGACGGTGTTCTTCCAGCGTAATGGAAATCATCTAATTATGGAAAATACTAGACTCAAGCAGTCTTTCCAGAATTAATTCTCTGTATAGACAAGAAAAATGTGATGGTCTGCGTTAAATGTAAGATTTGGGGTTAATACCCGAGGCAATACTTCGTAGAAAGACTGAAATTGCTTAAAGGATTCCTTCATTTTTCCTTAAGAAATGAATACCAAATCGCTGCTTCAATATTTTTCACACAGTTTTTTTTTTTTTTGTTGATAGGAAGTTTAACGACCACCGTGAGCAACACAATGGACTATAAGCAGTCGCCCGTCCTTAATTTAGGGTCACTGGTTCCAGGGAAGGGAGAGAGCCAGTACCGTAAGACAAACACAACATCCATGCCTCACCGGGATTCGAACCCTGCCCCCATTCGGATCAATGAACAAAAGCCATCGCTTAGACAACAGATCATATTAGATCATATGTAGAGGATTTTAGGAAGGGAGTGTCTGACCCCAAGTCTTCAACAACCCTTAGAATTAGGAAGCTAGGAGATTTGGGTTAGAGTGCATTATAGGAAAGTGACACGAAAGCTAGGTAGAAATGGGAAGCAAGACCCCCTTATACCGGGGGCCAGTATCCGGGGCCCGACGGCTTAACGTGTCCATCTGACGCACGGCGGATATTTAGTGGTTCGAGCGTTCGTACCTGCCTGGGATCGACCCCGAGGTTTTCTCTGTGGCATCTACGAACGTTGACAACTAGGCCACCCGCGGCCCTCATCGCTTAGACCACTGCGCCATTTGGGCGGCTTTTCAAGCAGTTTTTCCGCAAGCGTGCGTTCCGATTCAAAAAGAGAAAAAACCCGACGGTGAATATATTTCAAATACGTGGATATAATGCAAATAGACGATGTTATCACTCTTCCCACGTTATTTTATGAACAACGCATAGAAACTGAAAAATTGTTCTACCGTCACCGCTGGGATCGCACCCCAAACCTCTGGATAACTAGCCGAGTGCGTTCGCTTTACGTTACGGTGGCAACAATTTGTGTAGTCAGATGCTGACTGATAAACCACACATTGCGCTGTGAATTGTTGGCACCCTAGCGTAAAGCGAACGCACACGGCTAGTTGTCGAGACATCTGGGGTTCGATCCAAGCGGTGTCGGAACATCAATTTAACAGTTGATATGCGTTGTTTATAAAATAACGTGGATAGAGCGATGACATCGTCTATTTGCATTATCTCCACGTATTAGAAATATATTCACCATTTATATCGCCCTTTGGATTTATCAACTGTAATTAAACAGCTTGCTCTGAGGAAAGCCCCCAGACGGCGACCCATTAATTGCTGAGCCGATCAACAAGGATTTGTGTAGTCAGATGCTGACTGATAAACCCCACATAGCGCTGTGAATTGTTGGCACCGTAGCGTAATATTACTGATTACTTTGTCCCGTTCCGCCAATGTGCTTGGCTCCACGGGGACTAATGAAACACCTTGGATTTTGTTTGAAATGTCGAAACAGTTATCCTGCATTGAGGCGCTGGTTCGTGCCCCGGCCACCCCCGTGGTCCAGAGACCATCCCGCCCCCGCGATGTCCTGCTGGCAGCAGACCTAGCGCACTTTGGCTGTGTTCCCGCTCTGTCTAGCGGGATCGGCCGCTAAATTTTTAGGATTGACTGGGAGATTGTCTACCTCTCGAACAGCTTTGATTTTTTTAGGGGAATAATTTCCCTTTATTGACAACAACAAAGATTTTACACACATCTATACACTGTCCTCATACTTAGGACTTACAACATTGAGAGATTGAAACTAGTGTATTTACAAGGTATTTACATTGGTTTTTCACTTGCCACTTGACCTCAGACTTTTGCCCTTATTCCGAGTCCGAGTCTCTTTCGGTGTGCACGTTCACCTCTTGCGTCTCGGTTCCCGTTTAACTGGGGAAAATCGTGTGCTGCTGGAGGGTTAGCCTCTCTACTAGGGCTATTATCCTCGTCCCGTTAACGGATGATTGCATGAGCAGATCCAATCTTTGCGTTCTTTGCACACCTGGGATCAGTGTGATTCTCCATTCGGCAAAGCCACTGCATTCAAGCACGCAGTGTTCAATGCTCGCCGCCCGATTTCCACTGAGACAGGTGCAGTTCCTGATTGCGAATCTGACCAAGTGTTCGGGGCAGATGCCATGGCCGCTGAGTACTTGATTCAGGAACTTGTTTGTCTGTGCACGTTTGGTCGATACCTTTGGAAACACTCTGTGTGTCTTCCGCTCTGTCTCTCCCGTGTCCCACCTGACCTGCCATTCGGCCATGGTCTGACGTGCCAATGCTGAGCGGATGCTCCTGCGAGGCGTTCTGCATTGCACGTCCCCCGTCTCTTTCAGCGTGGCTTCCTTCGCCAGCTGGTCCGCCCTTTCGTTTCCCTGGGTCCCGACATGGCGTCGTACCCAGTGGAAACTAACTGCCCCATCTCCATCCGCCCTCAGGAGGGTTTTAATCCCCATGACGATGGGATTTCTTCCCCTGAATCTACTCAGAGCCTGCAGTGCTGCCTCACTGTCAGAGTAGAGTTTGATTATTTCGTCACTTCGCCTGGGGAGAGCCCAGATAAGTGCCTTTTTCATCACCAGAAGTTCTACTTGGAAGACAGAAGCGTTCTGCAATAGTTTTACGCATTCTGCTGTCGCTCCGTTCCCATCCGAGAACGCGCTGAAGCCTGCACCCACTTTACCCCTTAGCTTTGAGCCATCAGTGAATAGCTCACGCCCAACTCCCGTGGGCTTCGCCTTGTCCCACGGTGGGCAAAATCGCTCTGCCGGGTGGATATTTCAGTCCACGCTTTCCATCTCCATGTTCGAGGCTCGATGTGGCACACCGAGGAAGTAGGCGTCCTCACCTGACCTTAGGCAATGCACTGCTGCCTCCCTTTGCACTACTAGGTCTGCCGGCTCGCACCCCGCCAGCACTTGAAGTGCCAGGGTCGAGGTTGTGCGAAGCAGCCTGTGATCCCTAGTAGGGCCAACCTTTGGATTTGGTTTATGCATCTCTTCATTCTGACGGTGGGGTCCACCATGCTCCACTGGCATATGTCAGAATTATTTCTATTCCTCTTTGATAGATGGCCTTCTTGGTTTTGCCCGATAACCTCATGCCATTCAATCTGCTGAGGATCAACGTGCACCTTGTGCGGAGATGTCTTAGGTGTGGCAACCCTGATAAGTTCTGATCCAGAACCATACCCAAGTATCTCATTTGTCTCACCGCCTTAATAGTGCACCCTAGGAATTTACACTTAGGCGGTGTTTTCATTACTCCACTCTTTGCATTTGCTAAGAGAGTGGTCTTTTCAGGCGCAAAGCAGAGTTTGCTTTCCCTGCTCCAGTTGTCCAGCACAGCTAGGGCACTGTGCGCTTCCCTTTTGATCACGTGTCTCCCTGAAGCGGTGACCACGAGGACGAAATCGTCCGCATAGGCTTGAATTTCCTTGCCGGCCCTAGGTCTAGATTCAATGCTGCGTCTGTAACAATGTTCCACCGTAGCGGCCCGGAGTTGGATCCTTGCGGACACACTCTGTGGTACGAACGCGAGGATTGCCCATTCACCGCTTCGAACTCGACCCTTCTATCAGACAGGTAGCTACTGATTAGCTTGAACAAGTTCCTTGGACAGCCAAGTTCCTTAAGTCTGGTTAAGACCAGTGGCCACCAGACACTGTTGAAAGCCCCCTCACGTCTAGTGAGATGAAGCAAGTATGGAGCACCTCCGTTTTGTTCCTCTCTGCCCTCTCTCTTAGGCTGCGAATTGCCTGCGTTGCGCAACGCCCCGGAAGGAAACCAAATTGGTTCCTGTTTAACTTTCCCTGCTCCATGAAGAAAGCCAAGCGCTCTGTTTTTAATGAGCTTGTCCAGCACCTTGCTCCACGCAGAGAGAAGACAGATGGGCCTATATGCTGCAAGATCGTTTTTGTCCTTTCCGGTCTTGTTGAAAAGGACTAGCACCGCTGTCTTCCACAAGTCTGGGAAGATACCCCTTCCGAGGCATTCGTTTAGGATCGCCATGAAGTACTCGGGATTTGCATAGTAGATTTCTCTCACTATGCTGAGGTCCAGCCCATCCTTACCTGGTACTTTGCCAGTGTTAAGACACGAGATGACGTTCTCCACTTCCTCCCTTGTGAAAGGGGTGTCCTCACAAGTGCCCGGCGGGATCCGACATTCATTCCTCATTTCTTTTTGCCGCGTGGAGTCTCCTTCTCCTCGTCTCCTTGGAAGTGGTAGTCCAAAAGACTCTCTTTAGTACTATCAAGAGTCGTTGATAGGCTTTCGACCGCTGCCAGCTTTAGCGGTTCTGTGATGGTTCCCCTGGCGATCTGGGGATCGATGTCCGTAGAACAATTTTTCAGTTGGTATGCGTTGTTTATAAAGCAACTTGGATAGAGCGATGACATCGTCTATTTGCAAAAACCCGATGAGGTCTAAGTGTATTCGCCCGCTGTGTTTAAACGTAGAACTACGTATGCCCTATCTTGTGTCTATGACAAGATCATAAATCCCCATCGTTTTTGCAAATAGACGATGGTATTTCATGTATAGTAATTTTGTTTCTTTTTACTTTGCAGTATGAATTACATGTGTAGGTCGGAATCATCATTTGAATCTCTATCCGCAATGCTTATGTTATTGTCTGCAGTTGCTTCTGTGCCTGAAGTCCATGTTGCTGAGCTTAAAATCAATGGGCTGTGAGTTTTGGCCAGAGTTGGAAACGGGTGGAAAACTTTTGGACCCGGACGCCACACAATTAGACCCGACCCGGGATTTGTACTGACCCGGACCTGACCCGAAAAAACTGCTTTGAATTTTAATATCTATATATGCACTATCTACCAACAAGTAATTGGACACCACTGCAATCGACGATATCTGCGGTACTGATACACGTCACGGCCGCCGCCATTAAATATCGTGTGGGAAACAACAGCGCAACTAGTCGCATGGAAGATGCCACGCAGTTTGGAGCTCTCTGATTTCGAGAAAGGTGTAATCGTCGGGTATCACAGAAATGGCCGATCCATACGTGACATAACCAGCAAGTTGAAGTACCCAAAATCGACAGTGGCTTACGTGATTGGCAAGTGGAAGATGAGAGGTGACTGTCGGAATATGCCCCGACCCGACAGACCCAGAAAACTGGGAGTTAGAGACCGAATGGTGCTGGCCAGAGAAATTCGGAAGAACAGCACCAAATCGATGGCCCACATCCGCGAGGAGTTTCAACAGGCGTCCGGGAGTGTTCTTTCGATAAATACCATCCGTAAGGAAGCCCGTCTTCTCGGTTATCATGGACGTGCTGCCGCCCACAAGCCTTTGATCACCAAGTCCAATAGCGCTGCTGGGCTAACGTGGTGCAAAGAACGTCGACAGTGGACCGTTGAACAGTGGAAACCGGTTCTCTGGAGCTACGAAAGAAGGCTCACCCTCTACCTTTCGGATGGCTGGGTCGGGGTTTGGCGTCTGCCTGGAGAACGCCTCCTGCCGGAATGTGTTGGGCCAACTGTGAAGTGCGGCGGCAGTGGTATTATGCTATGGGGGTGTTTCTCCTGGTATGGCACGGGACCCTTGGTCGCAATTTCTGGTAAACTCAACGCCGGGACCTACTGCACCGTTGTGGATGACCATGTGCTGCCTACGTTGTTGCAGTTTTACGGGGTGGACCCGTGTTACTTTCAGGATGACAATGCCACCTGTCATGTTGCGAGGTCCACCATGGTTTGGTATGGTGACAATGAGGTTAATCGAATGAACTGGCCTGCGCAGAGCAGGGACCTTAACCCGATCGAGCACCTCTGGGACGAGTTGCAGCGTCGACTTAAGGGGTGCCCCCACCGTCCGAAATCGGTAAAGGGACCTGTCTTCTACAAGCCGAGTGGAAGAAAATACCGCTAGCCGTCGTACAACGAATGGCTGAGAGTATGCCCCTGAGGGTTGCAGCTGTAATCGCCGCTCGTGGAGGCTCCACCAGTTATTGAAGGTGAATAAACTTCGTTTTCCTTTGCTATCACAGGTGTCCAATTACTTGTTGATAGATAGTGTATATATATATATATATATATATATATATATATATATATATATATATATATACAGGAAGTTCAAAAAGTCTCTCCGCAGGAGGTACCTTACGTAGGTTATACGAAAATCACAGAAACGTATTATGGGAACGTATAATTTACTCATTTACTTATAGGAAGTATTGAAACTGTCGTTCTTCATTTGCAAGACGTAACCTACCGTATTTTTCCGTTTATAAGACGATATTTTGTTCCAAACATTTTGGGCCAAAAATTGGGGGTCGTCTTATACACGGTGGGGGGGGGTGTTTAACCAGTTTAGAAAACCCTGCGTTTACCGCGGGGAAACTTCCAGTACCTCTTATTTCCACTACGACTTACAAGCAGTTAGTTGTTCTTGGTGGACTTACAGGTCTGCTACAGCCTCTAGATGTTTCCATCAACAAGCCTTTCAAAGCCCTGATGAAAGAAGAATGGATAAAATGGATGCAAACAGCAGGTAATAACTTGACACTGACAGGGAGAGTGAAAAAAAAATTAATGAGGTCTGCAACTGGGTCCTAAACTTATGGAATGGAAACAAGCGAGAGGTGGTTGTGAAGTCATTCAAGAAATGTGGAATTAGCAATGCCATCATGGATGGAACTGATGATGATCTAGTGTATATAGGCAGTGACTCAGACAACAGCACTGATGCAGTTGAGGTTGAAAAAATTTATATGTCTGGTACTTATACTGATGAAGAAAGTGATGCATAATTTCATAGTTTGTATCTTAAAAATATTACCTAATTTCTAAATAATATAAATTTCCAAACTTCTTTTTTTTTTATATATTACCATAGACTTTCTCTGCGATATTACCTAATTTCTAAATGTACTTCAACGATATTACCTAATTTCTAAATGTACTCAATGATATTACCTAATTTTTAAATGAGCTTCAATGATATTACCCAATTTCTAAAAAATATCAGTTGTGTCCTTTTTTGTAATCAAAATATTGATTTCTTAATTTTCGGTTCGAAAAAGTAGGAGTCGTCTTATACATGGGGGCGTCTTGTACACGGAAAAATACGTTAATTGTTTTAGGCATGTTTTTAAATACATCTGCGGGTGTCAAATAGTCCCTCCTCAGTAAGAGTAAGGCTGTCCCACCTAATTTTGATGGCGCTACTGTCAAAAGTTTTTAGTTACGTAACTTGTTGCATGTTTAATTTCAGTTTTTGTTGTTTTCTTGAAACGTATCGAGCTTAGGAATATGTTTCACAGCAACATTAGTTTTCACAAACTAATGATGAGCTGAAAGTTTCCAAAATGTGGATGTTATTTTAGTCATTGCCTCTCAGAAGCAAAGATACACTTCCTTCTGAAGACAGACTTCCTTTAATTTGCATGACAAACCATTTTTCAGTTCCAGGGCAGCAGCATCGAGCACAAAATTCAAAAAATGCGCATTTTTCTCTGAATTTTTTTTTTTTTTTTTGCTTTTCAGAAACATGACGGAAATAAACCGGGTCGAAATCCGGTAAGGAAAACCTTGACCCGACCCGTTTGATCCGCAAGGAATTGTCGACCCGGTGACCCGCTGACCGGTTGACCAGTGACCCGTTTCCATTTTTGGTTATGGCAAACAGTGATCGATGATACGAGAAGAGACGTGGTTGATTATACGGAGCAGTTTTATGCCGCGTGCGAATGCCGCATCGATAGTCGTGCTGGCCAGCGTTTTGTGTTCAGCCGGATGAGTCACTAGATTCATCTAGAACTCCATACTCTCGAGAAACCAGTGGTTGTCTGATTCCTGATGTCTACATTGAAATACCCTCTAAGAATGTTCTGCGCTCAACTTCACATTCTCCTGACATTTTGATGGGGTTTTTTCCGCTAATTCTACAAGTCTGCAAAAAAAAAAAATAATAATAATAAAGTACAGTTACTTTTGCTGCTAACAGTTGCAATTGTAAGATTTTCAATTCACACGACTATCTACTTTTATTGCTAACAGTTGCAATTGTAATTTTTTCAATTCACACGACTTTCTACTTTTATTGCTAACAGTTGCGATTGTATTTTTTTCAATTAACACCATTATCTACTTTTATTGCTAACAGTCGCAATTGAATTTTTTGAATTACACGACTATCTACTTTTATTGCTAACAGTTGCAATTGTATTTTTTCAATTCACACGACTATCTACTTTTATTGCTAACAGTTGCAATTGTAATTTTTTTCAATTCACACGACTATCTACTTTTATTGCTGACAGTTGCAATTGTAATTTTTTAAATTCACACGACTATCTACTTTTATTGCTTATAGCGAAGTAAATTTCTCTGTCATTTTTGGTCTACGCCGGGATTCGAACCCGAGGCCGCTTATTCCGGAACAAGTGGCCTCGGGTTCGAATCCCGGCGTAGACCAAAAATGACGGAGGAATTTACTTCGTTATAATGGCGCCCGAACTATCCGGATGACCCGGCCGTTCAAAATCTCGCATTGGTGTGATGTTATTTCCACACCGCGAGACAGTAAAAATCAGAGAATTCCTTCTCCAGCGCTTCGAAAAATAAAAATGTGTGATGTTGCATTCCACACAGCAGATTGACTGGGAGTTCTCAAGTGCACGTTCTACAGTGGATGGCTGCCTGCAACGATTCATGGTCACGGCTGACCCGTGGGCCATGCCCCCGGCCCTCTTTCGGGGGGATGTGACGTACCTGCCAGCAGGACGCACACGACATAAAGGCAGATAGGAATCAGAATAATCATCTGCGTAGCTCAGTTGGTAGAGCGACTTGTTCCGGAATAAGCGGCCTCGGGTTCGAATCCCGGCGTAGACCAAAAATGACGGAGAAATTTACTTCGTTATATGCTGACAGTTGCAATTGTAATTTTTTTAAATTCACACTACTAGTCCACTATGTTGACATTAATTTGATACCAAAATCAATGTTCAATTACTTTTAGATCAGAAGTATGGAATACGAAAACAACAGTATGCTCGCGGTGCAGAGCACAAAAATTACCATCCACTTCGGCGCGCTGTCATGAACTGCAATTGATCTGCAGGCCTCACCACCTATATTTGTCACTAAATGTCCTCTATGCGCGATCAAACGATACTAGCGCCTTTTCCACGTCCCCGATAACTCTAGGAGTTATTACGAGTTGAAATCGGTTACACCATTTTGTCGCGTCCACCTCTAATCTGTATCGTACCATAAAACGTACTTCTACGTCAAAAAGTTAATCACACATCATGAAACCCATTTTACAGTGATAATGCCAATACTCTCAATAGCCTAACACGAAAAAAGAAGGCCTGTCAGCATAGTCACATCCAGATGCTCCGTCGAACAACGTTTCATAATGACCTGCAAATCGTTTAAACATAACTGTTGTTCATGTGTTCATAGATGCGTTTTGTATCCCGATTTCAGGCATTAGAGTTTCAAATAGGCAGTACATTTCAGCAGCAGTTCGAACCACGGCTTTGATGACTCAATTGCTTGACAAGGAAGTGTATCTGTAAAGACAAACGCAACGAGGAGATTATTCTAATAACCTAAACTTATTGGAAAGGAATTTGGGCTTCGTCTCCTCCCGATTGAAAATGACAGGCGGCATGATATCCCACTTCTCTCTGTCTCTAAAATGTTTCTCTTTCTTCTTTCCTACTGAGTTTTATTCAATTTCCGTATTCGACACGAGCAGTTTAAGACCGAGCGGCATGTACTCCTTTACTGGAATTACTGTGTTCAAATCAAAACAAAAAAGCATCTAAGTGACTATGATGCTCCACTGTGGAGCACAAGTTCCTTGACTCTACCTTTCTTAAAACAATTGCAGAACAAGTTAGAGGCCACCAGCCATAAACAAAACTTCTCCGATCTAGCGTCAGATCTCTCGCACCTTCACACCTGCATAAAATTTCCCCAGAGATGCAGTGTAGGGTGCACCAAACCTCACCTTTGGACCACGTTCTACGAAGATAAATGATACAGAATTAATAAGGCCGACTTGTCCAAGGCTCTGGATTCGACCATTCTTTTAAGATTTCTCCTGGTTAAACACAAGTGGTGCGTTTGTCTTGTATTTATGTGTTGCTCATGGTGGTGAATAAACCCCTTCACTAAAAATGAAAGAGAAGGCACCTGATATGTGCAAATATAAGGGAAGTAACCTGATTTTGAAGATGTTTTCGTGTTTCGAGGTAGTTTAAATTGAAAAGGTACTAACGGCTCTGATATGTCAAATAGCTTTATACTTGTCCTAGATCAGTTTAAGTGATCTGTTTATATCTGGTTGAGCAGCAAATGGTGTTAATCATGTCAATTTCAAGTTCGCTAGATACAGCATGGAATTCTTTGCCATACATATTTGTACAAATATCTCCTTACAAATAAATCATCTGATCGACATAGAAAGTGCCACACCTTGAAAGAATGTACAAAATGATATGAAATTTACCACACATGTAGACAAGTAGATAGTAAAGAAGATTTTTAATTTCTGAGAGATTACATGAAAGCGATGGGCGAGGAGAGAGATATAAGATAGTATAACTATACTAATTATCCGAATTTATTGGCGTAGATAAAAGTCAAAGTTTCCAAGCCCCGATGATTAAAAAGACAGCTTTTTTCCGTTCTCGAATGAGAGGAGTCTTTGCCATCTCATCCGATGTCATTTCTAGACTAAGCGAATTAAAAAGCGTTATCGAATCGACCACTGAGGCAGGAAACGACTGGAACGTGGCACATTGGTATATTGAAAGAAGCAGGAACAATCACAATCATGCCAATCTTTATATGCCGCGGCTACGATATCTCGAGTCTATTTCTTACGTACCAAATGTTTCCTTTAAACACAAGAACGCACTCAGGAAGATGAACATTGGTGACGCATGAGATCTCCGACATTTTTACATGCTATGCTTAAGCGAAATACTAACAAGACCGCACTTTCTTTGGAAGCAGATGTTTATTCCAAACCTCTACAATATACCGACTGCTCCAAACGACACTACATAGGAATGGCCAAACGTTAATTTAGAATTTGAGTCAACGAGCATAAAAGGTACATAAAGAATGACAAATTAACCATGGCCCTATCCAGAGAGTCCGCTGATCCTATTCCAGTTCAAGTCCGCTGATCCTATGTGTGATGACATAAAGTAATTAGCTTTCTACTGTACTCTTAAATTCTCAGCCATCAGGGAAACATTGGAGATCATTACCAAAAATGAGGCCTGCAACGATAGCGTCTCGATAGATTTACCACGAATTTGGAACTAATTCTCCAAATAGTGAATGCCTATTATTTTCCTTCAAGTGCAAAACGAACGTGATGCCTCGTGTCTTTCATTGAATAATTAGGTTTGCATCTCTTCATTTATTGTCAAGTCCAGTCACCGCGTTCAAATTGTTGAAGCGTTCTATTATGCAGTCTGAAGTTTTCTGTCTACCTTCCTTCAAAAACCCGTAAAACGTGGAAATTTTTATTTTTATCTACATCAATAAATTTGGATCACTAGTATAGTTACACTATTTTATGTACAGTTTGTTTAAAGTTCCATTTTGTGGTTATTAAGGAGACAGATAATGTGATTTGAGTCAATAGGTCAAATAACAGCCATACTCTGTTATTCATTCGACAATACGATGTGGTATCGGCAGATAAATAGCAGCCATGTTAGCCTGCGATATAGCTGGTCACACGTCGTTAACCTATGACCACAGTTCATGATATTGCAAAGGGATACGTTCTTTGTTCGATAGAAGTCTGGTGATTGCGCTGGATAGGGTAGCACCGGGACACCTTGCAGTCAATGGCTGCTCTGATGCTGGCAGTTTGCGGGTTGACGTAATCTTGTTGAAATGGGATATCAGAGTAGACACGGAGATACGGCAGCAAAACGGGCTACAGCACCTCATCGACGCATCGTCGTGTTGTCATTGGACCCTTTCGAGCGGGGAATTTCAATTGAAGCTAGTAGCTCCCCGAACCATGACACCAGGCCGAGGAGCACTGTGACACTCACTGATGGTAGCGTTGTTATCCGCGTCACTACGGCGTCTGTAGAGTATCAATCGGCGACCGTCACCGTTGATACAGATGCTAGACTCGTTGTTGAATACGACATGGTCATATTCGTCCCACCAGGCATGTCTGGTATAGCACCACTGCAACCTTGCCCGATTCTGTGCTGCGGTGAGTGGTGGTGGTTTGCGCATCGGCTGGAGAGAGTGTCCAACTGCCTCAGGCAATCTGCGATTTCAGTCCATGTCGACACGGGAATGTCCAAATCTGCCCGAGCACTCCGTTGAATATATTTCTCTGTAGATTGTAAGGCTGCGACGGCCTGCCGTATAATGCTGCAGTTGTGGCATTTTCACACCGCCTACGTGCAACAAGAAGCCCCACTATGGCGAGGCACGTTACCTTCCTATGATTCCGCATTCGGTGGGGAGTTTTTCTATTCGATGCGACACAGAGCCCAAATAGCCGTACGTAATTCAATGATGAAATCTCTCGTAGAGGTGTCCTTGTCATGGAAGGATGGCTGACGTTCTCACTAATTACACGTGCCTTCGTCACCAAGATCCCACCAATAAAGTGCTTCTCACTGCCGGATGAGGACGACCAAGCTTAACTACGCCGACCACCTTAGTCCTTTTATCTGCCGCACCTTACACCTGATTGCTCCATACCCCCCAAAAAAATCACTTACATAACCCAACTGTCGATAAATGCCGACGTGTGTGCATTAAGACCCTACAAGTACTTCTGGAATTTTCTCTGTCGAGCAGTGTATACACACAGGTACACTATATTATCGAAAGTATTCGGACACAACCAAATATTTGCATAAACGCAAAGAACAATTGCGCAGGAAAGTGCGCTGTGAGTGGGAATGTACGTATATAAAGCTGAGATGTTCTGTCGTGCTATCTGTAACTTTGAAGCGGATATGCCACGTGGAGGTGAACTTTTGGAGTCCAAGCGCGCGCTGGTCATAGGATGTCATTTGAGTTACATTTCCATACGGAGCATTCCAGCTAAACTAAACATGCCAAAATCGACTGTAAGTGATATCGTGAAGAGATGGTAGCAAACGGTGCAACAACAGAGAAAAAAGAACGTTCAGGAAGGCCACACAAATTGTCGAAACGTGACAGCAGCGCCATGGTAAGAAACGTTGAGAACTCCAGTCCTTCCTCCGCCGTATCCATTGCTGCTGAGGTAGGAAATAGTTGTAATGGTTCGGTTAGTACCACAATTGTCCGCAGAGAGTTGCACAGTGGGATTTATTATGGTAGAGCAAAGGCACCGACGCTTTGAATCTCTACCGTGAATGCCAAGCGCCGTTTGAAGTAGTGTATCTCCTGTCGTTCCTGTACTGCAGGCGACTGAAAAGCTGTTCTTCAGAGTGATGAGTCACATTTTTCACTCTTACAATCTGATGGGCATGTTTGGATTTGGCAACAGCCCGGCGAAAGATTATCGTTGAACTGTGTGCCTCCAACTATTAAGTTCGGAAGAGGCTCCATCATGGTATGGAGACGTTTCTCGTGGATGCAACTCGTTCCGTTGGTTATGGTACCACAAATTATGAACTTTGAAGTGATTATTTTAGATAAAATTTTGGATAATCCTGCCCTCAAAAATGTGGCAGTGTTATGGACATGACGTTGTCTTTTCCACCAACACAATCGAGCTTCCTGTCACACTGCTCGGCGTGTGTAGGGCAGGTTTCTTGAAAATGAAGTGGAAATGTTAGACTGTTCAGCTAAGAGTTCTGTTCTTAATCCCGTAGAACACCTCTGGAAACAACTGGAGCTAAGGATACGAAATATATCACAAGGACCGTCCTCGCTCGCTTTTCTGGCAGCATTCCTGTCGAGACGAACTAATGCCGAGCCATTTCAATTGAGACCTACAGGAAATAGGATGTCAAAATGCTTAAACGTGTTACCACTGTCATACATGCGATAAAAGGTGGACCAACTAAGTACTAATTGAGATATTAAAGCCATTTGTTCCATAACATAATGGTGCTAGAATACGTTTGATCTACAGTATATCTTCGGCGTAACCTTAGATTTAGGATTGGGCGCAGTAGCATTTTGATCTCTCGTCGAACACAACTCTTTATTTTGTATAATGATGAAGTAAATTTCTCCATCATTTTTATGCCAGGGGAGGGATTGAAGCCAACAAATCTCGGCTCCGGAGCTCCGAGTGCTATCTTCTATTCTACACTGGCATGTGCTCTCACTGCTATCTGCCTTTATCTCATGTGCGTCCTGCGGGGCAGGCACGCCACATCTCCCCTCGGCTACGGAGCTCCGAGTGCTATCCACTATACTACACTGGCATGTGCTCTCATTGCTATCTGCCTTTATCTCATGTGCGTCCTGCCCGGCAGGCACGTCCCATCTCCCCTCTACTCCGGAGCTCCGAGTGTTGTCTACTGTACTACACTGGCATGTGCTCTCACTGCTATCTGGCTTTATCTCATGTGGGTCACATATCCCCTCGGCTCCGCAGCTCCGAATGCTCTCCACTATACTACACTTGCATGTGCTCTCCGAATGCTATCCACTATACTACACTTGCATGTGGCTACGGAACTCCGAGTGCTATCAACTATACTACATTGG
This sequence comes from Macrothele yani, assembly GCA_039090855.1. Lineage (NCBI taxonomy): Eukaryota > Metazoa > Arthropoda > Arachnida > Araneae > Macrothelidae > Macrothele > Macrothele yani. The sequence goes on from CM077011.1 coordinate 102,224,284, forward strand.
CATGTGTTATCACTGCTATCTGCCTTTATCTCATGTGAGTCCTGCGGGGCAGGCACGTCCCATCTCCCCTCTGCTCCGGAGCTCCGAGTGTTGTCCACTATACTACACTGGCATGTGCTCTCACTGCTATCTGGCTTTATCTCATGTGGGTCGAATATCCCATCGGCTCCGCAGCTCCGAATGCTATCCACTATACTACACTGGCATGTGCTCTCACTGCTATCTGGCTTTATCTCATGTGGGTCACATCTCCCCTCGGCTACGGAACTCCGAATGCTATCCACTATACTACACTGGCATGTGCTCTCACTGCTATCTACCTTTATCTTATGTGCGTCCTGCGGGGCAGGCACGCCACATCTCCCATCGGCACCGAAGCTCCGAGTGCTATCCACTATACTACACTAGCATGTGCTTTCACTGCTGTTTGCCTTTATCTCATGTGCGTCCTGCGGGGCAGGCACGTCCCATCTCCCCTCTGCTCCGGAGCTCCGAGTGTTGTCCACTATACTACACTGGCATGTGCTTTCACTGCTATCTGGCTTTATCTCATATGGGTCACATATCCCCTCGGCTCCGCAGCTCCGAATGCTATCCACTATACTACACTGGCATGTGCTCTCACTGCTGTTTGCCTTTATCTCATGTGCGTCCTGTGGGGCAGGCACGTCACAACACTCGGAGCTCCGGAGCTCCGAGTGTTGTGCACTATACTACACTGGCATGTGCTCTCACTGCTATCTGGCTTTATCTCATGTGGGTCGAATATCCCCTCGGCTCCGCAGCTCCGAATGCTATCCACTATACTACACTGGCATGTGCTCTCACTGCTATCTGCCTTTATCTCATGTGCGTCCTGCGGGGCAGGCACGTCACATCTCCCATCGGCTCCGAAGCTCCGAGTGCTATCCACTATACTACACGGGCATGTGCTCTCACTGCTGTTTGCCTTTATCTCATGTGCGCCCTGCCGGTCAGGCACGTCACAGTATTAAAACAAATTTAAAGGAATGATGTATCGCAGCATATTCCCAATGGTTGATATTGTAAATACTTTTAATGCAAGTATGAAAACGCTTTAGACATCCGTGTTTCCAGAGAGGTCAAAATTCGAAAACACTTTTTTTATATGCACTTGTTGCTTTGAGCATGCTTGTATGTGTGTTTACGAGAGCGACCATTCTCGTTTGAGGAGAGTTCCCTTATTATTTGCTAGCGTTTTGCAATCATAGGACTTAAAAGGAAAAATGGCAGACGTAACATTGTTTTCAGAGAAACAAGTTATTTCCCTTTTGTCAAACTGGATTGTTATATAAATTGAAAAGAGACTAAAAAACGAAAACAAAAAGCAAATAGGCGCCGATTCTGGTTTCATTTTTCGAAACATTTTGGATAAATATGAAAACTGATCGATGAAAACATAAAAACATATCGCCGCAAAAGTCAGCGTTCGAAATATTAGGAATTATCTTCAATGCGAAAAGTTGTTTTGTTGTTAGTGGGAGCATTTCGAAAAATAACTGGAAAGAAAGTGTCAAATTTCTGCGAAATCTCCTTATTGTACCAAAACTTTTTCTTTCATGTGGTGCAATTTAGATTTGTTACATTTATCGTTTATTTAACGTTTTTATAGATTTCATGAATCACATTATCTTACGCATTTATTCATTTGAAGATGTAGATAATTTCTGCTGTGTACAAGTGCCGTTTCATAAAAACTGACCGGAAAAGCACACAATATTAAGAAATATAGGTAGAGCAAAATATATGTTAGAAAACAATCTTCGTGCAAAATAACTATCCTCATAAACTGAATGCCGTCTATGCACGATATAAACCAGGGCTCACCGTGGAGCCTCCGGTTACGTTTAATTAAAATACATCGAGTATAAAAGCAAAACGTATAAGATCTTTCGGATACCCCGCACCGTATTCCATCATCAGATATATAAATAAGAGGTAGTATGGCCTGGATACAGACAATTCATAATTTCAACTACTGATGCAATTTGCAAACTGCCATCTGGTGTGTAAACAAAACAAATCGAATACAATACAATAATGATTAAGTCAAGCAGCAACATATTAAATTGGACAGTCATGTGCACTGTAATCAGTAAACATAAATGTCCACGGTCTAGGTATGACGTATGGAACAGAGTCATTACAACACATATGCCGCTTCCATGCAATAAATGAAGTTTCAGTAAATGTTAATTGAGACTTTTTACTTGGTTTGGTGAGGATCTCCGCTTCTGTCCAGATTGGTACATGGGTTCCAGAGTCAACTAATCGGGTAAGAGCGGTTGTTTTGGCTCCCACTCGGACATTGTACATGTGTTCTTTTACTCTGGTATTCAAAGATCTTGAAGTGGAACCGATGTACTCTTGGTCAACCGCAGACGGGTCTGTCGCTTTGAGTGCGATTTATTGTTATTATGTACCGAGTCTCGATCTTTCCTAATGCTCTGAAAAATATTTCTTCTTTTGACACCAAAACCGATTCCATGGGTTTTACACACATTCTTTAAAATGTTGACCAAACATGGTACAAAACCAATTGATCCCACATGCCTACTACTTCTGGGCACTCTCGATAAGGTGATGTTATGTACATGCAGTAATGGATGAAAAATGCTATGTAAAAGGGAGTCAGTATAGCCATAAGTCCTGGTTATTTCACACACTTTTTTAAGTTCCAATTTCCTAATTTTGATATTTGACGAGTGAGTTATGGCCCTACGCACAAGGTGTAATTTGGTGCACGTATATACAGTATCATCCCACTCAAAGCGACAGACCCGTCTGCGGTTGACCAAGAGTACATCGGTTCCACTTCAAGATATTTGAATACTAGAGTGAAAGAACACATATACAATGCCCGAGTGGGTGCCAAAACAACCACTTTCTCCCGATTAGTTGACTCTGGAACCCATGTACTAATCTGGACAGAAGCGGAGATCCTCGCCACACCAAGTAAGAAGTCTCAATTAACATTTACTGAAAGTTTGTTTATTGTATAGAAGGGGCATATGTGTTGTAATGACTCTGTTCCATTCGTCATACCTAGACCGTGCACATTTATGTTTACTGATTACAGTGCACATGACCGTCCAATTCAATATGTTGCTGCTTGACGTAATCATTATTGTATTGTTATCGATTTGTTTTGTTTACACACCAGATGGCAGTTTGCAAATTGCGTCACTAGTTGAAATTATAAATTGTCTGTATCCAGGCCATACTACCTCTTTTTTATGTATCTGATGATGGAACCCGTTGCGGGGTATCCAAAAGATCTTATACGTTTTGCTTTTATACTCGGTGTATTTTAATTAAACGTAACCGGAGGCTCCACGGTGAGCTCTGGTTTATACCGTGCATAGACGGCATTCAGTTTATTAGTATAAAATATATCTTATTCTTTCTCAAATTTTCTTCCCTTGGATGATATGCAACGGTCCCATCGTTCATCCCACTTTTCAAAGCATGTGGCGAAGCTATTTTGTGGAGTTGCTTTACCGACCTCTGTACAGCTTGAATAAAGTCATCATCTGTGTTGAACTTTGCACCACGGGACTTCTGCTTCATAGTTGGAAACAACCAGAAATCGCACAGGGTGAGGTCAGGACTGTAGGCAGTCTGTGGCATGATTTCAATGCTGCATTTCGTAGGAAGCTATTGAACACTAGCAGCCATATGTAGGCGTTATCATGGTGTAGGCTCCACTTGCCCACCGTTTGCGGTCGATTAATCGATATGTGTCGTCGCTCACGCTTCAATACTGAACTCAATACTGAACTGTAGTACTCAGCATTGACAGTAATCTTTAGAGGAACGGCATGCTGCTGGACTACACCTTTATTATCAAAGAAAATTGCCATCATTACTTTCCCAGAAAATTTTGTTTGGGAGACGTTTTTCAAAAGAGGCGATACTGTGTGTTTCCAGACACTCGTTGGGCGCTTAGTAAAGGGGTAGAAATAGAAGACCCATGTTTCATCAGCCGTTATTTCTGCATTTTGAAAGTTTAGATCCTTTGCAACCATTTGTTTCCGCTCATGACTGACCTGAACTCTGGCTAACAATTGTTCTCTCGTCAGTTGATGAGGTACCCATCTGGGAAACACACGATGCAGCAGTAGTTTGTCGCGTACAATGCGGAATGCCGACGCCGCCCCGGTGGCGCAGTGGTCTAAGCGATGGCCTCTGATCATTCGTCAGAATGCGGTCCGGGTTCGAATCCCGGTGAGGCATGGGTGTTGTGTTTGTCTTACGGCACTGGCTCTCTCTCCCTTCCCTGGAACCAGTGACCCTAAATTAGGGACGGTCGACTACTTATAGCCCATTGAGTTGCTAACGGTGGTCGTTAAACCTCCAATCAAAAAAAAAAAAAAAATGCCGACATTTTTGAACTATCAGTTGAGGCCGCTATGTCTTCATACGTCATTCGACGATCTTCTTGCAGAATTACCTAAACAATATTAACAATACACTCCGTAACAACACTTTAATGTCGACCAGGGCAAGGAGAGGCTTCGGCCGACAAACGCCCTTATTTGAAATCATGGTGTCATCTAAAAATAGTTGACTCACCCAAACATTTATCTTTCTAAGCTTATTTCATTAAAGCAACTGTTTCTGTAGCCGTTTTGCCCAAACCATATCAAAATTTTATCGCACAACGCATTTCACTACTTAACTCTCAATCCTTCACCTCCATAGCTGTATGTCGAAATGCAGATGTACCTTAAACAACTGCGCAATACCAAAACCAAAAGCATCTTCCACGGCTAATAACTGTTGCCAATGCCATAGATACTTCCTTAATTCAGTTGGTCATCTCCGTTGTTATTTTTTTCCTTCGCACCGTTAGCAACTCAAAACAAATTACTCTCAGTTATTATGGAACCGTCATCGTATTTATTTTTTATCTGTGCACAGGAAGATCAAAATGAAAGTATTCCGATTGCACGTCAACTACACTGGCGGAAAGTGCTAAAAGAACACCAAGAAGGAATTGGCGGACGATCATGAAATTTACATATGCTAATGGGGTCGAGTTTACGTAAGTGTGATGTTAATTTCGGAACCAACCGGTGAGCGCTTACGCCACAGCACAGCATAATATGCAAATTATCGTCGGTGGTATTTAAGGAATACGGTGAAGTGAATGTAATTAGTCGTCGGCGTACGTACACGTGCGAAGACCCTGATGAAGCTGCAATGCCTGGACATGGAAGACGTGTACGATTTCAGCAGTTATCGGACTTTGAGCGAGGTCGTCTAGTCGGACTGCGCGTGGCCGGGTGGTCCTATCGTTGTATTGCGGAACGAATTGGACGGGAAGTATCGGTGGTGGTGCGATGGTGGCGTAGATGGCCCGAGGAACATTCCCACACATGATGACGTGGAACTGGGAGTCACAGACGGACTGATGAGCAGACCGATCGACGCATAAGAAGAGCGGCATTGTCAAGCAGATCATCCACTGCGACGCAAATCCGAGCTGCCGTTGCACCTGAGTTGAGTGTGCGAACAATCCGCAACCGTCTACTGGATGCAGGATACGTGCACGTGTGCCTCTGGTATGTGTACCTCTGACACCAGCCCACCATCAGGAACTATTGCAGTGGTGTCGCCAACGTCTGCACTGGAGAATGCAATGGTGATCAGCCGTGTTCAGCGATGAAAGCAGATTCTGCTTGGGAGCCTCCGATGGCCGTATGCGTGTTCGCAGACGCACAGCGGAGCGTCTCCACCCTTCTTGGATCAGCCAGCGACACACAGGGCCTACACCTGGTCTCCTGGTGTAGGGAGCGATTAGCTATCATTCCCGTACACAACTAGTGTTTGCACCGGGTACGTTAAACAGCACCTCCTACATCAACAACATCATTCAGCCCGTTGTTGTGCCATTTGTGAGGTCGGTCCATCGTGGTGTTTTCCAGCAAGATAACGTACGCCCACACACGGCATGTGCAACGTAACATGCACTTCAGGGTGTGAGACAATTTCCATGGCCTGCACGTACACCAGATGTGTCCTCCATTGAGCACGTGTGGGAATTTATGGGACAACGACTTATCCGGTCTCCACGGCCAGCCACGACCATCCCCGATTTATGCGTCCTGGTTGAGGATGCTTGGAACTCAATACTCCAAACTTACATCCAACATCTGTATGACAGACTCCATGCCAGAATTGCACAGTGTGACGCAGTTCATGGCGGTTCAACCTCGTACTACTAACCATGTTACATGGAAATGTTATTTTTCAGTTTACCAGCAAATACAGCTGTATTTTGCCATAATGTTTTGATCACGTTATCCTCTGTATTCCGTTATTATGCTGTAGAAATTTCGTTGGTATCAGACATCTCCTTCTTGGTGTTCTTTTTTCACTTTCCGCCAGTGTAAAAAGATATCTATCGTGGCTTAAACCCATCCAAATGTAGAAGGAATATTCTTAGTAAAACGCAAAGGCGATTTCCGCAGGAAAAAATACAGTTAGAAAAATCACCAACGGGGAACAACGGCGCTTCGTGAGGAGGCAAAACACCAATGGTCTGATCTGTAAGTGTTTATTCCTGAGATAAATGTGCCAGATAGAAGCGTGAACAATAATATTTGTTCTGCTGCTGATTGACACCGTACAGTTGTAGAGAAATGATGTTACACCTCTCAAAGTGCAGACCATGGTAATGATCAACAAGCTGACTTTGCTGCAAAAGTAGAACCCAACTAATCAGTAATCACGTTTCGCACATGACGTGTCATACTGCCTTTCAAGGCCGCCAGGTTAACCACATTGGCCTAATAAATCGCGCTTTTTAGTGGACCCCACAACGGAAAATTAAAAGAGGTTCAGATCCGGCAAATGAGGTGACCATGATGTTCGAAAAGAAAAACTAATCACTCTGTCTTCAACGAAACCTTGTCGCAACAGCTGCTATAACGTAATTGTCTTTTTCGTGCACATATTTTGGTCTTACGTTAGGTCTAAACCATTAGATAACAATACGATGCAATAGTTCCTAATTAAATTTTTACGGACGGAAGAAGCATAAGACAGAAATCAACTTACGGTAATTCTTTTTTCATTCCACTATTTCAAAAGAACAGCATCGCACTTCGAAATACATATAACGTAATTCACATCCGCCACCACATATCCAGCCCAGCAACTGTTATCTCGTCCTTTTATCTATCGTTTTTATCTCATACATTCATACGTCACGTTCATCCGGACCTCAAATGTTGCCATTCTCGTCTGAGGAAAAGGATATAACGTTAAGTTTGGAAGTATAAGCAGAACAAACTCAAATTTACATAGGAAAAGGAACTAAAAATAAAAGTTAATTTATAATATACGCCACAATGCTGTATACACGGATTGACGTGTGAAGGGATCCATCGACAAAAAAATGATGGAACCAAGATACTCTCGATGCCGCAGTTGCTGGTCAAAATAATCGTTGCACCTTCTCGCAATATATCTGGCAGGTAACAGAACATGGCACAGGTTAATCCCAACGATGTTCTTTTATTCCGTGCAGGTGAAAATGTGCTCTTTCTTCCTACAAGTTCTTCCACGTCAACACATCGACGATCTGCATTCGGCGTAGATCAAAATATCAGAGCAAATATTAATCAGGTTTCCGCACCACCGGAACACAGTTGTTCAGTGTAAATGATCATATGTAGAGGATTTTAGGAAGGGAGTGTCTGCCCCACGTCTTAAACAGCCCTTAGAAATAGGAAGCTGGGAGACCTGGGCCAGAGTTCCCGACAGGAAAGTGACAGGGAAGCGAAGTAGAAAGAGGTAGGAAGACGCCCTTATTTATTACCGGGGGCCAGTACCCGGGTTCCGACGGCTTAACGTGCCCATCCGTCACACGGCGAATATTTATTGGATCGAGCGTTCGTACTTGCCTAAGATCGAACCTGAGGTCCTTTCTGTGGCAGTCACGAAAGTTGCTCACTAGGCCACCCGCGGCCCAATATTGCTCAGTGTAGCTGATCTTATAAGTATAAAAAAACACATTTTACTGATAATTATCCAAGGCATATAGAACTACCTGAAAATTGCACATGCACTGCTGGAACCAGTTACGTATTCTAGTGGTAGTTCAATGACTGTAGCGGAAACATCTTGAGCCTACTGTACACAAGTCAATTAACGTCCTATTCCAGGTCTTACTCCTAGACATCCAGTTTTCTCAAATCGAACAATTGTTCTTCTGAAGACATATGATGTCAGCGGACCACTTTGTAATTGTTTACTTTGTTGAAAATTCCAAAGCACAGCAGCATCGTTACCCTTGTTTTCAGAGCAAAGTTTCGCGAGGAAAGCACGCTCTGGTAAGGTGAGAGTCATCGAACATTTAATCACTTCAGGAAGAGCATCAATCATCTTGTGTCTTTCGTTATATCAATGAATCTCCTGGGACATATGTAGATGTTGTACTATTCCACAAATCTTAGCGCTATTATTTCCCTGGTGGAGGTCTTTGAACTACCTCTTTTTCGTAGTAGTGGCTTCCGCATGCTTTGAAATGCATTCCAACTAATATTGGATGAATATCGACAGCTAGATGTCTCTGCAGTTTCCTTGGAATAGGGATAGTTTAAATACAATCACCCTGTATTTGCTTTAAATGGATGTTCGTGATTATGGGCATCTTGACGTTTCCGAAAAAAATGTAATCCTAACTAAAAATGAATACAGTAAGTTCCGGTTAATGGGAATACATTGGGAATAGAACAGTTTGACCCAATTAAGCGGCGGCCATAGTTATCTGAAGCTGTATCCCGAAGAGCTAATTAGGGATACTATTCAAGAATTGTTCAAAATAAATGATTGAGCGATGACCCAATTAACAGGAATCTGCTGTAAATGCTCCATCTGACGTGATGTCTTCCTCGGCATGCCATCACTGTTAGCACGCCATGAAGTTTTGAACTTTTCCAAAATATCAGCTAGGTAGATTAGCTACTTTGCTGTTTCTCAGCTTAAAACTCAATACATTAACTTCGAATGGTTCAATTCGGCGCTGTTTTGTGTCTTTGGCAATTCATAAAAGAACTTGGCTCGTATGGGTTAGAATCTTGAGAAAGTTTCTGATCTCCTTCTCTTTACTTTTATTTTGGTCTCTTTACTTAGATTACCAGAGACATTTCTTTCTTTTCATTCCGCTTAGCTCCCATTCGTGCTCTCACTGTCTTTTCACAAATACGTCCAAGATTGAACCGAAATATACCAAATGTTGTATTTGCTGTTTAGCTTCTAAATCACGTACTAGAAAAAATTTTTTGTTCACCTCTTAATCTTATCATTATCTCTGTTAGTGCGAAATTTATCTCCAGACTAGCTTTTCAAGAACCATTTGCTCGTGTATTAGCATTTTTCAAAATCTTCGTCTTGCTTTGATGTAATAGCTGATCCGCAGACCAATTTCTCAATGGCATGTCTTTGATCCACTGCATCGGATTTATTTACGAAGATAAAATAGTTTATACCTGATCCATGATGAAGTCTAAGCCTTATGTTGAACTTTTCTGCCTTTAAGCTTCCAGTTAGAACGTCTGGTTTTGTGTTTTTGTACATTGCAATTACAGTTCATACCAGTTTTTCAGAGTCGAGTTTTCTTAATGCCCAATATACACTGAAGAGCAATTGAATTAGAGATACCTGTCTAGTAACGTGTAGCACCACCTTTCGCCTTGATGACGGCGGCGATTCGTCTCGGCATGGGCTCAACAAGACACCAGAAGCGTTGAGAAGCCATACCAATCCACGACCCCTGAACAAGCTTTCACAGTTCACGAAGATTTGATGGGGGGGGAGTCAGAGCCTCGAACATCTCACTCAATAGCATCCCATATGAGCTCGATGGGATTGAGGTCAGGTGATCTAGCTGGCCAAGGAAGCGAGGTCAGGTCGGTGCAGTGTTCATCCAACCATTCGGATACAATTCGGGAGCGATGGCATGGTGCATTGTCTTGTTGCAGGATGAGGTCCCCAGTGTGATGTTGAAGACGCACAAACGGGAGCAAATGGTCGTCCAGAATATCCCGGTAACATTGACCTGTGAGGGACGATGCCACACGTACCAGGGGTCCGATTTCAGTCCACGTAAACAGTCCTCAGACGAGAATGTACCCCCATCAGCTTAAAGAATACCCTGCTGGCAATTAGGATCCATCGCTTCATGTGGTTTGCGCCGTACTTGAATCCTGCCATCCGCATGTACCAACGTGAATCTCGACTCATTAGTCCAGGCAACATTTTTCCACATGTCTAGGGTCCAGTGGCGATGTTCCCGCGCCCATGCTAATATTTTCACCCTGTGATGTGTGGTCAGCAGCGGTACCCTCGTGGGACATGGTCTTTGTACCCCATAGCGAGAAGATGGTTCTGGATGGTGTGGCTGCTTACACGTTTTTTTGCACCAGCGTTAAATTGACGAGTGATTTCTCGCACTGTGGCCCGTCTATCCGTTGTTACAATGCGAGCTAGCCGACGATGATCCCGCTCATCCACACGCTGTTTTCCACGGCATTTGGCCCTTGCAGAGATGGTTTTACCGGATTCGATATACTCACGGTGCACCCGTGACACAATGGCTCGTGAAAATCCCAGTGCCTGCACGACTTCCGAGATGGAGTGACCCATTCGTCGGACCCCGACAATTTGCCCACAATCAAATGCGCTTAGATCCTTCGTCTTATCCATACTGCGTCCGATTCTTACTCTTTCCCGTAGGATCAGTCCTTATATTGTCGGATCGTTGCATACGTCATGTTGTTTCCGTTTACAGGGCCGCCCACAGCGCCACATTTGCATAACGCCAGCTGTCTCTAATTCAATTGCTCTTCAGTGTAAATACTTAATGTGTCTAATTTAAAATTTAGAGCTTCTAGTTTGCAAAAGTACTCTTTAGCCTAGATGCCTTGTAAGCATTAGGGCACAAATTGCTGACTTTTGTTTTCATCTTACAGCTGGTAAACGGTACCTAGCGGAGATTTTCTCCATAACCTACTTTCGTTTGTAACAATTTTGTTTTCTTACAAACGGATAGAAATATTTCCAACATGGGGAATTTTTATGACCGGAAATTTCTGCTACTACGATTACACAGGTGAACATTCAACAGCAATAAAATCAGGCCATTTTCGGAAGTGGCTGATGTCCGGTGGGCTCATGTCGTAGTCGTTCAATGAAGTTTGGCTCGTGTCCGGACCCCCTGGTCCTATGGGGTCATGTACTCTCTTCGTTTTTGGCCGAAAAGTTCGATTTACAACATGATGGCAAAAAAAAATCTCTATTTGGTTACTGATGTACATCCTTTTTAATTTTTTGAAGAAACTTTTGATACATAAAATATGTTCTTCTCCGTAATGTAAAAAGCTTATCGTTTACCATTATAACAAATCTGTTTCTACGGTTTTGAAGTTAACCAAACAAGACTGAACCCAGAAATCCCATTAAAAAGATTATATATGTTAGTTTATATTTGGGGTGTTAACCCCACGTAAATTTAAACTTTTCCAAACTTCCAAGTGCGTTGTTCGTCGATTGGTAGCGTTGTCTTGTGATTTAAGTTTGAGCTTTTTAGACCATATGAAAAAAATTATAAAAATTAGTTTACATTTAGCGGGTTAACACCCCTTAAACTTAAAGTTGTCCAAATTTGTAAAGGTGCTGTTCGTTTATTGATAGCGTTGGTTTGTGATTTACGTTTGAGCTTTTTGAACCCATAATAATGGTAATATATATAAGTTTAGGTTTGGGAGTAACACCCTTAAATTTCAACAATTGTAAAACAAAGTGCAATTTTTATACGATTCATAAATACACTGCCGGACAATTGCAAAGGACGGATGACAATAGCAACCATAAAATGGAAGGCAGGAAAATGTGGAAATTAGCATAACTGCGGGATACAGTAAGACATGGTGTGCGTATGCAAATTTTGGATTGCCGAACTTGTTCGTGACGTCATAGCGCTGACAAGAGATATAAAGGATTTGACGCGTATTGACCGTTGTTGTTCAAACGCAAAGTTGAAAGGGATAGAATCAATTGACTAACTTGCAATTTTCAGTATGTCTTCCCAACATCACCTAAATGATTTTACGCGTGGCCGTATTATTGGCAAGATTGAAGAAGGGCGAAAAATAACAGATGTTGCCAGGGAGTTCGACGTCAGCCACAGTGTTGTTTCAAGGCTTTGGAAATCATTTCAAACAAATGGAGAGTGTAGCAAACGTCACGGTGGAGGTCGTGTTCGCAGAACGACACCTGCAGAAGATCGGTACATAGTGCTATCAAATAAAAGACACCGGCGCAGCACAGCTAGTGCGGTGGCAAATCAGTTTATGGCTGCTACTGGCAAGCGCATCTCCCAAAAAACTGTCGCCAGACGTTTGCATGAAGGAGGACTATACGCCCGCCGTCCTGTTGTGTGCATCCCATTATCCAGACGTCACCGTACCGCCCGTTTGCAATGGTACCATCAACATCGCAATTGGACTGATAACGACTGGTCTGCTGTCCTCTTCTCAGATGAGAGTAGATACAGTCTATCGTCTGATTGTCGACGACAACTGATCTGGCGTGATAGTGGTACTGCATATTGTCCAGCAAACATACAGGAAAGGGACCGATATCCGACATGTAGTGTCATGGTATGGGCTGGCATCATGATCAATGGCCGTACGTCCCTCTATGTGCTTCCAACTGGGACTATGACTGGCCAACGGTTCATTAATGATGTTCTGCTACCTCATGTTCGCATGTTCCGTGGTGCTGTCGGTGATAGATTCATTTTCATGGACGACAACGCAACATGTCATCGAACAGTCGCTGTCCAGGAGTGTCTTGAGAGCGAGGATATTCAACGCCTCGTATGTCCAGCACGTTATCCCGATTTGAATCCCATTGAAAATGTGTGGGATGCTTTGGGGAGGAGTCTTCTTGGTCGCCAATGCCCTCCAATAAACAAGGACACCCTGATCCGTGCACTGACAGAGGAATAGGATAAATTACCCCAACAGCTGCTTAATAATGTTGTGCAAAGCATGACACGGACGGTAGTTGCATTTTTTTCACGTTTACGTATTCTGCACAAAATGGCCTGTTTGTCCCTTGAACACGTTCCAAAGCCTTCTGGATTTCAGAGCACAATAAAATGTCTTTCTTGTAATGCCCTGGCATTCTGACATTATTTTATTTCACTTGGCATCCAACCACACTTACTTTTTTATGCGCTATATAGCCGTTTAATATCCGTCCTTAGCAATTGTCCAGCAGTGTATTTATGTGATCAATTTTCATAGACTAGACCGGAAACGTCCTCTAACGTTAGGTATTATCTCTAAATAATCCATAGTGGGCAAGTGTCCGGTGAGCGGGTGGGTGTCCGGTTGGGCAAATGTCCTGTGGGCTTTAGTACGGACCCCGCATCAACATCCCTCTATCTTTTACTCTTCTTTAACTTTCATTATCAACGCTTTCTTGAATTCTGCCGTACACCCACACAAGCCCCTCCCCACCGCTCACTATCGTTTCTCACGATTTTGATTGGACGACCCATTTAATACCTTCATCACTCTGACTGACGACTACCTTCTGTTTATTACTTTTTACTTAGCATTTGATGTCTCCTACATTAACTGCACGAAAGATTTAGTGTTTCGATAAAAAAAATCACGGAAGGTAAAGATGTGTCTTTTTTTAAATCACTCCGTCAAAGCTCATGCAAAATAATGTAATAGCATCCCTCCCCTCTCCCTTTTTTTAAATTATAAATGTTTTGCACAACTTTGTTTTCTTCTTGCTTTTTTTCGATTAAAGAAACAAAACTAGTTTCAAACTCTAGGGATAAAACTAGCTTTTTTTTCACGGGAAAAATTGTCACCAACTTTTTTTTACGCACGAATGATTTAGTGTTTTGACAAAAAAAAATTCACGGAAGGTGAAGATGTATCTCTTTTTAAAATCACCCCGCCAAAGCTTAAGCGAAATAATGTAATAGCATTTGCTCGCCACATTAACTTTCGACGTAGCAGGAATAGGCGAAACAAAAATAGAGGAAAATGGAAGTTTGCTCCAGGTGAATCTCTCCCCTCTAGCAGGTGAACGTTTTAGGCGAGACAGGAATAGGCGAATCAAGAATTCTTTCCTTGCTTAAAATGGCGGAACCCATTAACTTTCTACGTAGCAGGAATAGGCGAATGCTGAAGACACGGTTCTGCAGTACACATCGATTTCGCCTTTAGCAGTTTGCTTCCTTTTCTAATCTGTCAGACATTTCTTATCCTGCATTGCCAACATGAGCCTTAGTCTAATGGGAACTCAATCGTACCTTCCAACAATTTATTCACGTTCTTAATATGCTCCACAATTTCATTTTTATTATTTCTCTGATTCAGGGCGGATAATGCAGCTTGACTATCTGACCTCACATGGATTTTCCTAAAACTCCTATAAGAGGCAATCCATTTAACCGCTTCTCTAATAGCAGTTAACTCTGCCTGAAAAATCGAAGCATTATCTGATAGTCTAATTTTCTTTCGAACAACCAATTTACTTTCCGTAATGGCACAAAAACCTGCTCCAATCTTATTTTTCATTTTAGATCCATCTGTGGATATCTGATATTGGGGATTCACCGCTGGATTTTTATCCCATAATACACTGGCGAAAAGTGAAAAAAGAACACCAAGAAGGAGACCTGTCTGATACCAACGAAATTTATACAGCATAATAACGGAATACAGAGGATAACGTGATCAAAACATTATGGCAAAAAACAGCTGTATTTGCTGGTAAACTGAAAAATAACATTTCCATGTAACATGGTTAGTACGAGGTGGAACCGCCATGAACTGAGTCACACCGTGCAATTCTGGCATGGAGTCTGTCGTACAGATATTGGATGTAAGTTTGGGGTATTGAGTTCCAAGCATCCTCAACCTGGAAGCGTAAATCGGGGATGGTCATGGCTGGCCGTATAGACCGGAAAATGTGTTGTCCGAAAAATCCCACACGTGCTCAATGGAGGACAAATCCGGTGAACGTGCAGGCCATGGAAGTTGTCTCATACCCTGAAGTGCATGTTGCGTTGCCCGTGCCGTGTGTGGGCGTGCGTTATCTTGCTGGAAAACACCACAATGGACCGACCTTACAAATGGCGCAACAACGGGCTGAATGATGTTGTTGATGTAGGAGGTGCAGTTTAACGTACCCGGTGCAAGCACTAGTTGTGTACGGGAGTGATAGCTGACCGCTCCCCAACACCAGGAGACCAGGTGTAGGCCCTGTGTGTTCCTGGAGGATGCAACAAGGGTGCAGACGCTCTCCTGTGCGTCTGCGAACACGCATACGGCCATCGGAGGCCCCCAAGCAGAATCTGCTTTCATCGCTGTATACGACAGATCGCCATTGCGTTCTCCAGTGCAGACGTTGGCGACACCACTGCAGCCGTTTCTGACGGTGGGCTAGAGTCAGAAGTACACATGCCAGAAGCACATGTGCACGTAGTTCTGCATCCAGTAGACGGTTGCGGATTGTTCGCACAGTCACCTCAGGTGAAACGGCAGCTCGGATCTGCCTAGCAGTGGATGCTCTGCGAGACAACGCAGCTCTTCTTATGCGTCGATAGGTCCGCTCATCAGTCCGTCTGTGATTCCCGGTTCCACGTCTTCTCGTGTTGGAATGTTCCTCGGACCATCTTCGCCACGATCGTACTCCCACCGATACTTCCCGTCCAATTCGCTCCGCAATACGACGATACGACCACCCGGCCTCGCGGAGTCCGACTAGACGACCTCGCTCAAAGTCCGATAACTGCTGAAATCGTACACGTCTTCCATGTCCAGGCATTGCAGCTTCTTCAGGGTCTTCGCACGTGTCCGAACGCCGACGACTGATTACATTCACTTTGCCGTACTCCTTAAATACCACCGACGATAATTTGCATTTTATCCCGTGCTGTGGTGTAAGCGCTCACCGGTTGGTCCCGAAATTAACCTCACACCTATATAATCTCGACCCCATTAACATATGTAAATTTCATGATCGTCCGCCAATTCCTTCTTGGTGTTCGTTTTTAACTTTCCGCCAGTGTATATCAAACCGCTTTGCCGGATGAATGCGGAACGACTGCAAAGGTCTGTCAACTTGATCTCTATCAATTCTTAGATCAAAAATAGATATGTTTGATTTCCTGTTCCTAACGTGAAACATCACCACTTCTCTTTCAATTATCAAGTCCAATGGTTCGAATCCAACAATGACTTGCAGCGCCGAAGTAGAAACTGTCTTAAAGCACTTAGTAATACCCATCAAAGCGATTCTCTGGATCTGGAGTACTTTATTTTTTGATCTAAATCGTACCAGTCAACCATGATTTAGCCGCATATACTACCATTCTTTCTATAGATGGTTTCTTTGTCTTCCTCGATACCGTAAGTCTATTCATGCGATTTATCAACTGATGTATCATTTTCTTAATATGGTCCAGATGTGCCAAATCCGACATCTTCTGATCTAACACCACTCCAAGGTAATTAAGATTCTTTGCAAATCTTATATACCTTGGAGTTGTCCATGAGTAAAACATCCTTCATGTAGGTCAACGCCAGCCACGTTCAGTGTCTTACCCTGTGCTTTATTTACTGCCATGGTAAAGCGGGGTGTTACCGAGAATTAGATTCGGTTGAAATGAAACGGCAAATCTGATGGAATCATTGGGATTCTCGGTATAAAAACTGTTTCTGCAGTTCCGCAGCCAGTTAAAATGGTAGCTTCATTCAAAATGTTTTTCAAAGTTTTTATTTGCAATCTCGTCCCATTGCATAACTTCAGTGGGCTTAGATTACTTAACAACATATTGGGAGCCCCCACTTTCAAAATCAGTTTGAGTGCTGGCATGCTGGAAGGATGTAAAGAATTTAGAAATTCTGTTGGGTAATGAACGGCCTCTTCAGTGTCCACTAACGTGTCTATTGAGTAATTAACTTAAGTTTGGCATTGAAATAGGAGATCACCAAGTCGTTAAGTTTCCGAACCTGTGCATTTGTTGGCGATAAAATTGCGCTTTCTTTAAACCACGAAAGCGACTTATTTGAAAGGTGATGGATTTCGGGTTAAATATTAGTAATCAGTTCTTGAATGTTGCTGACTAAGACACCACAAAAATCATGATTGAGGTTAATTTTACCTTCATTCATAGATACAAAATCTCCATTCCCAACTTTAAGTAACATTTTAGCAAAACGACTGTTATCTTCTGAAGATATGAATAGTCTCATGTCAGTTTTGAGCGATAATTTAGTTACATCCGGCCAAATATTTGATCTTTTTAAAGAAGCGTTCACCTCGTTAGCTCTTGTTCCTCTCGTCACAACTGGTAAGATTTAATGAAAATCTCCGGAAAACAGAACTGTTCATCTATCCATATGTCTGTTTGTATTCCTGATATCACGCACAGTCTTGTCTAGAGCTTCGGCAGAAGTTCTGTGCGACATTGTAGCCTCATTTCAAATTGTTAAGGCACAGTTTTGGATTACTGTGGCGGTGTTACTTTGTTTTGAAATATTACATACGCTTGTATAATCATGACAGACTTTTAGAGGAAGTTTAAATGTGGCATGTGCAGGTCTTTCGCCTTCCAAAAGAGTGGCTGCAATTACAAATGATGCGACGGCAAGAACAACATTACCACCAGATCTCACTTTGGCGAGCAAAAAATTTATCAAGAATGTTCTACCTGTGCCTCCAGGGGCATCTAGAGAAAAAATCTTACCTTCGGTTTTTGTTATGCTACATATTATGATGTCATAAGCTTTTTTCTGATCGGCGTTCAGACGGTGTTGTTCCCGAACGACAGTTTCTAACAGCCGAGATCGATCATATGACATTTCCCTTAAGTTCTTGTTTTTTTTTATTGAAAGTTTAACGACTACCGTGAGCACTTCAATGGGCTATAAGCAGATGCCCGTCCCTAATTTACGGTCACTGGTTCCAGGGAAGGGAGAGAGCTAGTGCCATAAGACAAAACAACATCCATGCCTCACTGGGATTAGAACCCGGACCCTTCTCGACCGAATGGTCATAAGCCATCGCTTAGACCACTGCGCCACTGGAGCGGCATTTCCCTTAAGTAGTCACTGTTGTTCGACCGTAGGTTGTTATTATCTGGCAAAGGAAGTCGTCTTTGATAGATTTTTTGTAAATAATTGTACTATTCTGTTGATGATCAATCAATGCTTCATGGAACATATTTCGGTCATAGTTGAAGTCTTCTCTGTCCGCTTTCGGTGAAATATATCTTCAGACGTGTTTTTACTGTGATTATTCCAAAAAGTCAACAAATCAGAAACCTGGCAAAAAACGATTATGATGGAAAAAATATCTATGGGATACTGCAGAACTGCGTAATGCAGCTTCGGATAATGTATTTTCTTAGTGAGAATCGTCTTGCAGCAATCCCATTGCTCTGCACGCCGCTTGAAATGTGTCGTACGTTATTACTGCCACAGTGCTCAAATTTTCAAAAGAAGTAGGTCCTTTAACCACATAAAGTAGCATCCTTAGATGAAAACATTCAGTGTTGTTGGGATGGACTACATACACTCGGCCACGCGCATCTGTTCTTTTAATGTCGTCATAGGCCTGAACGGGCATTCCTTGTTTCCTCCGTTGAAATTTCTTGTTACTTAGATTCCAAGTATAATAACCTAGAACTGTGTCATATGTAAGATTTTTTGCAAAGTTCTCTTCTGTACATAATTTGGAAAATGCTGTTAGCGTTGTATCACATGGATTATTTACGATATCATTGGCATTACGTTCAGTGTAATACACGCGTTGCCCATTTTCTAAATGTACCGCAAAGTTAGTGATTGTATGCGCTCGTTCGCGTACACTGAAGGATAAAATTCGCTACACTGCCTCCGAGGTGCAAATATATCTCTTCCAGATTGATATTGTTAAAACTCATTTGTAGATTCTATGGTGAAAGTAGCTTGATCGCTGCCTTTATTTTTGTACTTACACATATATTTAATCGATTTGACAGAACTACATAATTCAACGTTGATGTGAGGGTCAAGCATTCTATGCAGAACCGGATTATACGGTACAACCCATCCGTTATGTATTTCATGATTCCGGATAGTTACAGTTTCTTCGCAGTCATTAGTTGACAACCTATTTGGGATACCCATCATCACTATAGTAGATGTGCTGGTTTAAAAATGTTTTTGGATATTTTCTGCTGCAAAGTCCGTCACGCATGCAAGGCGAATTTTATTGAAAGCGCCACATGGGCCATGAATTGTCTCTCTGTTTATTTGGTAATTTTGCTGAAATTACACTCTATGTGGTCCGGGGTAATTTTGTTCAGCAACCGTAGCAGGATATGTACGTGAGACAGTCCACGTTTCTGCCATTCGACGGTGTACAAATGGCAGCGAGGTGGTCCAAACATTTTCGCTTTATTAATGAAGAACATCAGTTTTCTAATTTTCAAATGAAATACTCTGTTTACCATGTCGTATCCGTCTTGTGGTGTTGAATTGGAATGCAGGTTTTCTTTAATTTCATTCCACTTAGTATTATACGTAAATGTAATAAACAAATCAGGTTTGCCATAATTCCTGACATAAGTCATCGCATCTTGTGTTTGTTCATGAAAATATCTTGGCCCTCCTGTAAAAGACGATGGTAATATAACCAATTGGCCGATATTGCCAACATGTTCGTTTCTTCACACAGCATCTTGCAAATGGATATAATTTTCCGTTCTCAGTTTTGTCTGATTATTTCGGATGCAAGCTAAACGTTCCGTTTCAATTCTAGCGTACTGATCTACCAAATACCGATTCAATAGCATGCCAAATCTAAGTATTGTATTAAAGTTATTGAGCCTTTTCATTATTCGGCAACAATAGTAATTCATATATGCCACCGTTTTACGTAGCAGTGCCCCAGTGGTCGGGTCAAGTTGAGAAATATTTATCGAATAACCATCTTCGCCTCTACATAATATGTATTAAAGGAAATTGCTAACTATCATAAGATCTGTGAATTTCAACAATTTTTTGAAGGTTGTTATCTCGACTACACTCAATCTCTCTTCTGTGAAATTCTTACATATTCTTGCCCAGCTATTACAACAGCTACGTCAGTCGTAGCAGGAGAGTTATAGCGGCCACGATGTTCACCGACAAGTACTTTATCAGCGTGGATAACAACATTGAAATCCGGTACGCTTGCTGGCACACTATCAATCGCAGTTTTAAAAGATTGAACATAATTATTATGACAGTGTAACATTTCTTGCAAAGACCTCACCAAGAAAGTGTCAAAGGCTTGTCGATTTATGTTACATAGAACTAAAGCTTGCGTTTCAGGGTCCGCGATAAAATAAAACTGTAGGAATTTCTGATCATTAAGATCAAAAGGAAACAAACTACCGGCCAAATGGTATACTTGTCCTTGTACCTTAAATGTCGGCATAAAGCCACGTTCGATTGCTTGTGTACTTATAAATGAGGTCATTTAAAATGCATTATTATACTGACGTATGTGTTTCATAAATTCTTTAGAGTTTAGATGATCACCTGTAAAAAAGCGAATTAAATGGTTCGGGAGGAGGAAATATTTCTTCTAGTTTACTTTTCCCCTGAAATCAACACATACCTTTTGAATCGTCTTTCCATTTCTGAGCTGAGCAATATTGACAGATAAAAGGCATAGTACCTATAGAAACAGAACTATCATTTTTATAATTTATGGATGAATCATAATTCATAGCGGAATAGTCTTTATCGGACCACAGACCACGAACATTTGCTCTTTCAGTTCGACTTACTCGTCTCCTCTCTCTTAGATTAACATGTCTGGTCCTGTCAACAGATAGACGATTGTTGCGCGTAAACCGGTCGCCGGGCATGGTTGTTCAGGCGGTGGAAGCCACGAAAGAATGCGAACGGCGGTTTTTTCTTTGACTCGTCACTAAAGTCTTACGGCTCCCCTCCCTTTTGTCATACATTAATGTTTCATACAACTAAACCTTACTCGAAAAATGCTCTCTGGATTGGTGAAAACCGCTTCAAAATCCGTGCAGCGATTCTCGAGATTAGCCCGAACAAAGAGACAGACGCCTACCAGGGACTTTATTTTTTACTTTTTAGGTTTCTAATTTTTTTACTGCATTCCTGAGACGCGGATCAAAATATTCTGGCTTGTTCAGTATGATAAAAAAATATATTTCGCGAAGTACCAGCCTTTTAGTCAGCAACAAGATAAGGAAAAACTTCTCTCACAAAGTACCTGCCTTATCAAAAAACAACTATCCTGAAATTCCTGAGAAGTATTGTGTTTGTATAAGAAGATAGCTTTCTCTTTCAATTAAGTATAATAAAATCAGCCTTCCTTTAAAGAAAAAAAGCAGATACGGCGGGGGAAGGAAGGAATGAGATGTTTCTACACGTTTGTTGTTTGATGTATAAATTACATCGTTATTGTGGAATTCATACTAATGTAGAGATGTCTTAATCAATACAGTTTGGCATCGTTTATAATGTGAGTAACATGTTTCATACCGAAAAGCTTCATCATTTAATATAAAATTCGAGTTTTATGTTAATTTCGACTTTATGGATATAGTCGGATTCAATTCTTCGGCGGCGGCCGAATAACAATTTTTCGGTTGCTGTGCGTTGCTAAACGTGGAATCCAAATACGAGGCGTTAGTGAATAAACAATCCACGGTCTTTGTTTATTCACTAACGCCACGTATTTGGAGGATTTTCACTTTGGATTCAACTGCTATAATTAATATATAGCCAAGTGCCATTAATGCCCACCAGATGGAGACGTCTCAGTAGCTGAGCCCATCTTACGGATTTATAATGTCAGATGCTGACAGAAAAACGCACATAGTGCCGTGGATTGTTGGCCACCTAAGGCTAATGCGCTCGGCTAGATATCGAGAGATCCGGGATTCAATTTCCCGGCGGCGGCCGAATAACCATTTTTCGGTTGATGTGCGTTGCTAAACGTGGAAAGAGCGATGTTTTTGTTTATTTACTGACCCAACGCATTTGAAGGATTTTCACTACAGTCATTTTATCTATAGCATGTTCAAATTATATCATCGCGTCGTGTTTTAAAAACGGCAACATGTTTTACAATCAGACCAAAAAATGTGAAGCCTGATATCTTGACTCAGTTGTCAAAATAGTTTCAACTCACCTGGGTATCAACTATTTCCATAAATGTGTAAGTGTATATGTAATGCTTCTCTTAAAGCTTAGAATAAATGGAACGTAAGGGAATTGAACATCAATTGATTCAAGATACTGAGGCAGTAAATTGTTCATAATCGATAAATGCATACAGAACAATGTGTTTATATTACATCTGTTTTCACTTCTTTTTTTCCTAATTTTTTTTTGGGGGAGAGCGATGGATGCTCACCACACTCCCGGTGCTTTCGTAGGTCTAAGGAGCTGCCAATCTCTAAATATGGGCGACAGGCTTCAGGGAAGGAACAGGGTCATCACCGCATAACAAACACACCATCCATACCTCAATCTGGTTTCGAGCCGGGTTTGATTTGCTCGAAAAAACTGGCGCTTATGAAAACGCATACCTCATCCTGGACTCCAGCCCGGGTATTACGCGCACGAAAAAAAACGGCGGCCATTAACAACCGGGAAACCTAGATCCCATCTGCGATTTTCTTTTATCTTGTACTCAGAATTACATAAAGGAAATCCAAATTTTGCTTACATTTCATGATATAAGGATTTCGTTCTCATGTACTCGGTATTTACATGATTGAATAAACTTGGTAGCCTATTTACTTTAGAACAGTAACAATTTTAATCGGAATCAGTCTTATGAAAAAAATGGAACACGCATATATTTCAAGATATCTGAAAGCTGGGTGAAGGATTAAATTGGGTCTGTTATGGAGTTTCTGGGATAAAGTAGAATTCCATGTATTTTATGACGCCTAAGGATTTTTGCTTGTGCAATCAGAGAATTTTAGGGAACGTATTTAAACTGATTTTGCTTTATGATTTAGGTTTCCTTTTTTCTCAAGAGGAATCGAAATAACTAAAAAAACAACAACATTTTGCAGTCTCGTTATCTTTTTGTCTATATTCGCTGTGATGTCAGTTTATTTAGCACCTAGTAACATAAATGACTCTCCAACACCGTTACATGGAATTTTGGAGCGGTATTTTTTAGATTGAAAGTAGTAATGGGCAAAACCAGTGATCTCAGAGATTTTGAACTTGGCAGGATATTTGGCGCCAGGCGAAATAGTTTGAGAATCTTCCAAACTGCTTTCCTCCTGGGATTTTCGTGTGTACAACTGCAGCATGGGTTTGCCGCCAAGGGTTCGACACGTAAAAGACCACTAGCGATCAAAGGTCTTGTGGACGAAAACAACTTGTGGAATGAAGCGGTCAAAGAAGACTTACGAGAACAGTACAAGCAAACAGACGACCTACAACCCAACAAAACATTGATTTGACAAATCAAATCAATGAATTTCAACACTGCTGTGCTGAGGGTTTTCTCAAACACCACAGCGTGTCAGACAACGTCGCGAATGACCGACAACAGAGGGAGACGATGTCGCTATCTCTTTTGGCTCCGCTGATCCACCACTATCGTCGATTGCTGGAATGTAAACAATCAATGTAAACCATTGCTATGAGTTTCCGTGAAACCCCAAGATCACTCTCGTTTGGGACATGCAAAAATCGATTCCAACCATTATACCAAGTAGAGAGTTTTTCAGATCGCTCGTTTTGTCCATTCGACCATTCAGTCAAGTTTAACTGACGCTCGACCAGCTAGTCTGCCTAATTTTCACCGAAGAGTAAAACATTTAAGAGCTAAGACATTATTGCATTATGTCTTAATGTATATCGAAGTAACTGTAGGAAAAAAACCACGCGTGTGAAGGTGATGAAATGTTATGAATAACTCCTGATACTGAGCTCTATTAATCAGTGTTCTTCTTGTTCTTCAAGTGAAAAAGCCGGCGAGTTTGACAAAGTCCAAACTGTAATAGGCAGACTACTGGATCAAAGAATTTCTGGGACGGCAAGGCTTGGGGTGTACTCACTGTTAGCTGTGGTTAGTAAAAAGTAGTTCGAGGAGGGAAAAACCTCAAAGCAACGGTAAGGTGTTAGCCAGATACGGTTCATCGATGCTAGAGGGGAGCGAAGGATATAACGTTTGGCACGGGCAAACACGTGGGATACTCAGGCGCAACTCGACGGTAATTAGAATGCTGGTGAAGGGAGAATTGTGTCAGAACACACAATACATTAAACGCTACTAACAACAGGGCTGCGTAGCTTTCCGTCGCTCCGAGCGCCCATGCTAACTACAGTTCATCGTCGAAAACGCCTACAATGGGCACGACAGCATGAAAACAGGACCCTGAAGGATCGAATAAAGGTCGTCTGGTCTGATGTATCTCGTTTCCTTTTGCACCATGTGGACGGCCGGGTACTTGTGCTTCGTTTACCTGAATAAATGTTGGCACCAGGATGCACCGTGGGACGAAAGAAAGCCGGTGGAGGAAGTGTAATGTTTTGAGCAATGTTCTGCTGGGAAACCCTGGGTCTAGTCATTCATGTGCTCTGGACAATTTTCTGCTTGGAAACCCTGGGTCTAGTCATTCATGTGCTTTGGACAATGTTCTGCTTGGACACCCTGGGTATATAGTCATTCATGTTCTTTGGACAGTTTTGTGCAGGGAAACTCTGGGTCTAGTGACTCATGCGCTTTGGACAATGTTCTGCATGGAAACCCTGGGTCTAGTCATTCATGTGCTTTGGACATTGTTCTGCTTGGAAACCCTGGGTATATAGTCATTCATGTGCTTTGGACAATGTTCTGCTTGGAAACCCTGGGTATATAATCATTCATGTGCTGTGGACAATTTTCTGCTAGGTAACCCTGGGTCTAGTGACTCATGTGCTTTGAACAGTATTCTGCTTCGAAACCCTGGGTCTAGTCGTTCATGTGCTTTGGACAATGTTCTGCTTGGAAACTCTGGGTATATAATCATTCATGTGCTTTGGACAATTTTCTGCTGGGAAACCCTGGGTATAATGACTCATGTGCTTTGGACAATGTTCTGCTGGGAAACCCTGGGTATAGTCATTCATGTGCTTTGGACAATGTTCTGCATGGAAATCCTGGGTCTAGTCGTTCATGTGCTTTGGACAATGTTCTGCTGGAAAGCTCTGGATCAAGGCATTCATGTGCAGGAAACTATGACGTATGTTATCTTCCTAAACACAATTGCAGACCAGGTACATCCTTTCATGGCAACGGTATTCCCCTCTATGTACTGCCTTCTTTCAGCAGAATATTGCGCCATGCCACACTACCCTGATTGTTGAAGAATGGTTCGCGGAATATGAGGAAGACTTCCAGGAATCGCCCTGACCTCCACAATCCCCAGACATCAATCCAATCGATCACCTGTGTGGTTTGTTTTGGAACAGCGAATCTGATCGGCGGCCACTCAGCTACGTTGCTTACAAGAGTTAAAGGATCTGCTGGTAACGTATTGGTACTAGATACCACAAGACACCTTTAGAAATATTGTTCAAATGTATTAGGCAGATGATTATAATGTTTTGGTCCTTCAGTGTACATCGCACACAACACTAATTTTCCCTCTTATTTGTTATGTGTGAGTTTTGGGGTTTAAAGACCACACTGAGAAACTCGATGGGCTATAAGCAGTTGCCCGTACATATTTAATTTTTGACTGTAAAGCATGAGCATAACTTTCAGGCCTTTTATGAACAAGACGTTCATTTTATGCTTTGTTTTATTAATTTTTTTTATCCAGGAGAGGAAATAAAAGTCATCAGCAGTTTCTCTGATCATGGTAGGATTCTTGCTCGAGAGTTAGAAAACTTCCGTTGATCCAATTTAGAGTTGATAAGCTGGGGAAAATGAGCTTTCCTTTTTTAACGTAACGTCGGTTTCATAACTTCGCACACCATTGAACTGAGCAAGCGTCAAAAGCATAATCATTCCATCGACTGATGGGTACTTCATAACGAGGGTCTCGGGCGATAAACCGGGCGGAACAAATTTTGTTGGGTGCTGCCTCATTACCGCATCATTAAGCTGAAAGGTATGAAAGTCCATTCTTATGGAGCATGAAAGAACCATAAAAGTTCGAACACAACTGGGCCGTTCAAGACAAATGATGATGCGACAAAACTACTGTTAACTCATCTCGAGAAAGGTTAATTCACTAACCTGTTTAACCCTCAACGAACAATGCCTTCAGAGCAGCAAGAAGTTCAGGTTTATTTCGAAGCT
The DNA here is from genome assembly GCA_039090855.1 of Macrothele yani. NCBI lineage: Eukaryota > Metazoa > Arthropoda > Arachnida > Araneae > Macrothelidae > Macrothele > Macrothele yani. The sequence goes on from CM077011.1 coordinate 102,250,681, forward strand.
CAAAAGAACAAAGTAGAGGAAATTTCCGCGGCACGGCACCTTTCGATGCGAGCCTATCCGTGCGTGAAAAGGAAATTAATTAGGCAAAATGAATACGCGATTAAAAAAAATGAGGGAAGAAAAACTGTTCGGCTTTGCCCGGAATGCAGAAATGATTACTTAGGTTAGAAGCCTTACTATGAATTTCTTTCCCGTTTGTTTTTTTCTTTTTTGCTGAGCGCTTCCATCATACATAAATTATGCAGAATTATTACTTAAATTTGAAACTTTCTATAAATTTCTTCTTTCTCTCTTTTTTTTTTCGTCCGCGCTTTCATCATACATAGATTATGCAAAATTATTATTTAAATTAGAAACCTTCGTACGAGTTTCTTCTTTCTCTCTCTTTGCTTTTTTTTCTCTTTTTTTTTTTTTTTTTTTTTTGGTGAGAGCTCCCATCATACACAAATTATGTAAAATTATTACTTAGATTAGAAACACTCCTATGAATTTATCCTTTTTCTCTCTTTTTTTTTCTATTGCTGAGCGCTTGTATCATACAAAAATTATGCAAAATTAGTACCTAGATTTGAATTAGATCAGACTAGATTAGCAATTTTCCTGTGGATTTTTTCATTCTCCCTCTCTTTTCCTTCACTTTTTTTTTATTTTTCTGAGCGCTCCTCTCATACACAAATTATTCAAAATTATCTCTTAGATTAGAAATTTTACTATGAATTTCTTCTCTCTCTCGCTCTCTCTTTTCGCTGAGCTCTTCAATCTTACACAAATTAAGCAAGAGTATTACTCAGTTAGATCAGAAACCCTCCTATGAGTTTATTCTTTCTCACTCTTGCTCTCTCTCTCTCTCTCTCTCTCTCTCTCTCTCTCTCACTTTCTGAGCCTTCTTATCATAGATAAATTATGCAAAATTATTACTTTGACTAGAAACTTTCCTATGAATTTCTTTCTCCTTCTTATTTTTTTTTTTTTTTTGATCGCTTCTAACATACACAAATTGTGCGAAATTGTTACCTGGTTTAGAAACTTTCATATGAATTTCTTTCTCTCTTTTTTTTTTCCTGAGCGCTTCCAACATGCACAAATTATGCAAAATTATTACTTAGGGTAGAAACTTTCCTACGAATTTCTTTCTCGTTTTTTTATTCATTTATTTTTTGCTGAGAGTAATTATGCAAAATTATTCTTTAGATTAGAAAGTTTCCAATGAATTTCCTTTTTCTTTATCTCTCTCTCTCTCTCTCTCTCTCTCTCTCTATCTTTCTTTCTTTTTTTTTTTTTTTTTTTTGCTGATCGCCTCTCAAAATCAAACGAAATTATTTTTAGATTAGAAACTTTCGTATGAATTTCTTTCTTTCTCTCTCTGTCTCTCTCATTTCCCTGAGCACTTCCATCATATACAAATTATGCACCCCCACCGGTATTTAGGTTAAAAAAAGTCGCGCTGTGACTGCTCTGGGATTACTCTACCTACCTGCATATTTTTCGGCTTATATAAATGGATAGATAAAATTAGAAACTCATGCAATTTTAAGTTAAAAAGTGATCTTCATTTTCAAGGCCCTAGCTACCCTTACGTCACCTTGCATTAAAATTGAGCAGCCTTAGAATCCTGCCAGAGCCATCATACTTGTTTTCATTCGATACCTATGTGGTAGAATGCCTTTAGTTCCTCTTTTTTTAAATATGTCTGAGACTAATTTTCTTAAAGTAGGACCATACTCCAAAAATATGCAAAGTCCCTCTTTCCAACTTAGCAATGGAATTTAGTAGCTGCTGTAAGATTAATTGTTTTGGCTTCCATGCGTCTAGTTACGCCATAGAATAGAGAAACTTAAGCTTGGACTTCCTCTGAGGGTTCGTTATCACTTAACACCCCAGACTCCTGACCATCCTTTTGGCGAGCACTATCGTTCTCTCTGCTTCCCTGTTGCCTGTCTCTGAATCCCCATCTAACTGAGCACTGCACAGTATCTCTCTTCGGACTCCGGATTACAAATGTCCATCGTTAACGCGGAGCGAACAATAAACGACCTCTTTCTCTCGAAAACAATGCATATGTAACACATTGAATATGGCCATGAAAAGCTATCTACTTAGGGCGTCTTTGAAATCTCGAATGTTTTACCTTTTCTCTAGCGTTCTCCATCCACTGACACGAAAACAACGAACACGCGGGGACACATGAAAACAACACAGGCAACTATTCTACCGCGATGCCCAACCTTTTGCGCTCGGGTGATCGACTTTGTTAATGTACTTACAAGAGTTTTTAATCCTTTCTTGCTTTCTCTTCTTGCCGCCAGTTTTCTGAAATGAGTTATGGAGGCTGCACAAAAGGGCATAAACAAAGACACCTTCAGGTTAAATGATAAAAATTAAAATATATTTACGTATTTAAAAGCGAGCAGATTATGAGAATCTTAGAGACAGTTTAAATGGCAAGTATTTAGACTCTACATTTATGTCTTCGAGCTTATTTCTACCTGAGAAATTATTTTTGTTTCTGTTTAGGCAAAGTGCATGTAAAGGACTAAAGGATTTTTCATTTATCCAATCCCAGTCAAGAGAGGAAAACACCTGCATGTTTAGGCCCCAGAAGTAAAAAGAGTTCCATACGTTTCTCACATGACCTTGATATAGAAATTGCATGCACTGAACATATGATCAAAGCAGTAACGCTGCAACGATTGGACAGCTATTTTTTTAAAACAATTTTATTTTTTTCTTTATTGTGCGGCTTTGCACGAGATTTTCTTCACGTGTACTCAATGCTTGATTTATGGGTAAACATCCTGTTAGAAGATAACTTCTCTCTCACTGCAAAGTGGTGACAGGGAATCAACAAATGAATAGTGCTGTTTTGTTTGTAGATACCCGTATATTTTTTCGTATGTTTTTGTTGTTGTCTATCATCCAGGTCTTTTGTCTGTTTATTTTTTTCGTAGAATAAGCTGGATGTAGTATTCAGTCATACAAAGCTTCGTCTACCAAATTTTGATTAAGACTGAAATTTTATTGAGTTTCTTCATCCTCACCTGATGAAGGTGTTGCGCTTTTCTCGTCTACAATTTCTCTGGTGAACTATACACCTAAAATTAGTGCGTTCTTTTTCTTCTCTATTCTGGACATTTCAGCTAATGACGTTTAGACTCAAAGACTTCCTTGTGACGTATAACTTTAAATATCCTGCCTTTTGAGTTTCTGTTTTCTTATGTACATCTGGTTATTTCTTAATTAAACGGTTTCGCACTGAACGAAACATTACTTCCTCGAACAGCGTTTGGAAACTCGGAACACTTACAGTTAATCAGAACAACATAAAATGACTGCACTGAATGTTATAGGATGTGTGGTTGTTAAAGAGATTGTCATTGGATTGTTAAAAGCTGATATAAAACCTGTCGAGGTAAACTATCTGTTTGAGAGCATCCGCAATTTTGCTTCTCCACAAGAGTTGCTATAATAGTAAAGGGATCAGTATCGAGTTGGTCAATACCAAATTTAATAGATAATAAGGTTTGCAAATCCCGCCTTCCACGCAGACGAATAATAGTGACGTCCCTGAGTGACATCCCCGTTCTAACATGTGAATCGTAGATCGGAACAAGGTTAATAAACATCCCGCCTTCCACACAGACGAATAACCGTGATGTCACTGAGTGACATCAATGTTTTAACATGTGAATCGTAGATTCGAACAATGTTAATAGACAGTAAGGTGTCCTCATCCCGCCTTCCTCGCAGACGGATAATCGTGACGTCAGTTCATGAAATAACTGTCCTAACATGTGAATCGTAGATCCAAACTGTAGCTATTGAGGAAGCTCTCAGGTCAACGATTTTTATAACTCAGACACAGAACAAAAGCTTACGCAAAAGCACATTTACATTGAATACAGAATAAATTCACACTCATGTGAATATTTTAGTAACGGAGATTTCAAAAATACCCCCGCACATGTATCTTACATAAAGGGCGGGAAAACGGCTATACTTTTAAATGTTAATTTAATTACAAGGGGAATTTTTGCTATTTTTATATAAATTTAGAGGGGAAAACGCACAACGGAACCTACTGTTGTCATATAATATTTTTTTTATAAGGAATAGGAAAAGCATCGCAGCAACATTTACCAAATTTTTCAATTAAAAAATTGAAAATATTATGCATTAAAAATCTGGTAGAATTTACCAGCTGGTTTATGAATAATATTTCCGACACGCTGCTATGGTGCAGATACAAAGAAATGGTGTGATTAGGTAGCCTTACGATGGCGATTTGGACAGTGACGTCCCAAAGCAATCACCGGAAGTACGAGATGAGCATAACGTTGTCATCTACGAACTTTGGGTCAATATTTTCCTGCTATCACAGCTTCCACTCTACTGAGAAATGCTTTCACAGATTTCCGTACGTCGGATTGCCTTCTGTTCTACCATTAGCCATGTCAGATAACGATGTTGGAAGGTTCGTCGGTGTTTCAATTCATCCCAAAGGTGTTCCGTGGGGTTGGGTTCGGGCTCTGCGCAGGGCAGTCAAGTTCTTCCTTAGCCATCACATCAAACCATTCCTGCACGAGGCCATTGTCCTGTTGGTAGGGGCTTTCACCAAGCTGCTACCATAATGATGGGAACACAGAATTGTTGAGAATGTCATTTTAGGCTGTAGAGTTAAGATTACGGGCTCCTGCAACCAAGGGACTCAGCCCAAATCATGAGAAATATTCTCAGAGCACGATGCCCCTTTCACAAAACTGCGCAGCTGGCTCTGCCCAGTCGAGAGGGTAGCGTTCGTCTGGCATCCCCCATACCCAGATACGTCCGTCTGACTGCCGAAGCGTGATTCGTCACTACTGATTTGTCACTAAGATCAAAGAAAAGATATCGAAGAAAAAAAAAATTAAAAAACAGTACTTTTTTTTCAATTGAAAAATAGAATTTTTTTTTTCCAATTTAAAAATAGTTTTTATTTTTTATATTTGTTTATATTTTATATTAAAATATAAAAAAAGTGTAATAATAAAAATTATTTTTTAATATCTTTATAATATTTTTATATATTTTATATTAAAATATAAAAAAAGTGTAATAATAAAAATTATTTTTTAATATCTTTATAATATTTTTATATATTTTATGATATTTTTTTATTTTTTTAATATTTTTTTCTATTGAAAAATATTTTTTTATTTAATTTTGTTTTCATATTTTTTATTTTTTTATTTTTTTCGTATTTTTAAATTTTTAATGTGTTTATAATATTTGTTATATATTTTCTATATTTTATAATATTTTTTCATATTTTTTTTCCAATTGAAAAGTATTTTGTTTTCAATTGAAAATTTAAAAAAATATATTTGTCACTCATATCGAAGCGTGATTCGTCCCTACGTGATTTGTCACTATTCGACTGCTGAAGCGTGATTCGCCACTCCCGAGAACGTCCGTCTGACAGTCAAGCGTTTTTTATCACTTCAGAAAACGAAAGCGTTTCACCTGCTCCAGATTCCAGTGACACTGCTCCAGCTGACGCTAGGCGTTATCTTGTTGATATTAGGCTTGTGTGCAACTGCTATACCATGGAACCCATTCCCTTCAGCTCTCAGCACACCGTTATGTTATTGATGTTTTTCCCTGATGGATTTTGGTACCTGGTGATGAGTGTTGCAACCGAGGACAGGCGATTTTGTCGCACCTCCCGCTTCAACATTCCGCCGTCCCGTTCTATCATTCTACGGGACTTACCATGTCGCGATTGCTCTGCGGCGTCCTGGTGGCGCAGTGGTCTAAGCGATGGCTTCTGAGCATTCGTACGAGATGGGTCCGGGTTCGAATCCTTCTAAGGCCTGGATATTGTGTATGCTTGTCTTACGGTACTGTCTCTCTCCCTGCCCTGGAGCTCTAAATTAGGGACGGGCGACTACTTTTAATCCACTGAGTTTCTCACGGTTGTAGTGAAACCTTCAATAAAAAATAGTAAAATCATGCAATGCATTGATTATGAAACGCTTTCCAGCATACCAGAAGCTATTACTCAAGTTAGAGAATAATGGCTGTGGAATAAATCTCAATCCTGTGCCCCGACCTTTGACCCCATTTCGATGGTATTCAACACATTTGGTTCAGTATACCTCCGAAACAACATACTAAAGTTTTGTCGCAATGGACGCATTTTTAGTCAGATTATGAAGATAATGGCTGTGAAATAAATCTCGCTTCTGTGCCCCGACCTTTGACCCCATTTCAATGATATTATACAGAATTGGTTCAATGTACCTCCAGAACAACATACTGAAGTTTTGTCGCAATAGAAGCATTTTTAGTCAGGTTGCGAGGATAATGGCTTTGGAATAAATCTCGCTCCTGTGCCCTGATCTTTGACCCCATTTCGATCATATTAAACAGAACCGGTTCAGTATATCTTCGCATGATAAAGTTTTGTCGCAAACGAAGCATTTTTACGTAAGTTATGCCGCATAAGGGCGATGGAATGGATCCCGCTCCTATGTTCTGACCTTTAATCCCATTTTCAATAGGGATCGTTAACAGGTTGTCATCGAAATCGAACCATTTTTACTCTAGTTATCGCGCGAAAAGACACACAGACAGGCAGACAGAGGAACAAAGCTGGAGCATGTATGTTTCTTCAACCTACGGTTTGAAAGTGTACAGAAATTGCTGTGCTGCTGCTCAAATGCGTTGCTACGTCACAATAACAGCCCTTAGTGTTGATCGGCACCCTTCGTGGCGCAGTGGTCTAAGCGCTGGTTTATGACCATTCATCCGAGAAAGGTCCGGGTTCGCATCCCTGTGAAGCGTGGATGTTGTGTTTGCCTTACGGCGCTGGCTCTCTCCCTTCTTTGGAGCCAGGGTGCCTAAATCAGGGACGGGTGACCATTTACAGCCCATTGAGTTGCTCACAGTAGTCGTTAAACTTTCAATAAAAAAAAAAAGTGTTGATCGGGGCAGCTACAGCGAGACAGCAATTTCCGGAGCTGACTTGTTAAGATGGCGTCCTATGTCTGTGCCACATTGAAAGTTATTAAGCACTGCAGCACTGCCCATTCTCCTGTTCGTGCTTGTCTAAGACGTTTGCGTAGTCTTGTGCGTTTTTAGTACGTCTATTGTAAAAAAGGTTATGCTAATGTTATCGGTTTGTCGGTCCGTCAGCCTATCAATACCATATCTCTGCAACTAATGGCCCCATTTCAAAAATTATTTTTTGCATTGGGAAGCTTGAAATGTTTTTAAAATAATCCCTTACTTCGTTTGTTTTTTTCACGATGCACAATTTTACCGCTAGAGGGCGTACATGCAGGCGATATCGAATTCAAAATGCATTTTATTCCCTATATTTACTTCTAAACGTCTGATTAAAAAAATATTTTCCCTTTCGATTTATGTCAAAAACTATTTTAGGTATAATCACTTTTTAAAGTTACCCATAGATTTTCTGCTAGGGGGCGTAAAAGTAAACTACGTTTTCCTCGATATCTCTGCTTCTAAAACTCTGATTTGAAAAATTCTTCCTGCAGCAGATACAGCTGTTGATGGGAAATCCTTTGCATGTAATTTCTAATTTCTGATAAAAGCGGTTTGGCCATCAGGGGACATAAGATTTATTTCTGTTTCTGTAGCATTTGCAGCAAAATCTGAGCTTCTAAAATCTAAACTGTAAAAAATTCGTTCATGGACCGATACCACTCATGTCCATAAATATTTTGGAATATCTTGTTCTTAAAATAATGCATGATTTCTCGCCCAGGAGGAGTAGATGTACCTCTCATTTTTGTCAATAGATCTGCCTTAAGAGACCGATTTAAAAAAATTCTTCTTTGTTGGATAGAGTCTCCAGTGCGAAATGTTTTACACATAATTTAAAAATTTTGCATTATTTCAAAGAGTTTCCGCCGGGTGGCGTAATGGTAAATTGAGTTTTCCCCGATATCTCCGCTGCTAAAACTCCGATTTTAAAAACTCGTTCTGCAACGTATACAGCTTCTGATGGAAAGAGCTTAGCACATAATTTGTACTATTTATTAAAGAATGGTTTTACTACCAGTGGCGTAGGTATTTGTTTCTGCTTCTGATGCATTTGCAGCAAAATCTGAGCTGCCGCCCCGGTGGCGCAGTGGTCTAAGCGATGGCCTCTGATCATTCGTCCGAACGGGGTCCGGGTTCGAATCCCGGTGAGGCATGGATGTTGTGTTTGTCTTACGGCACTGGTTCTCTCCCTTCCCTGGAACCAGTGACCCTAAATTAGGGACGGGAGACTGCTTATAGCCCATTGAGTTGCTCACGGTGGTCGTTAAACCTCCAATCAAAAAAAAAAAAAAAATCTGAGCGCCTGAAAACTTCATTCAAAATTTTTTTAAATGGGCCGATACCACTCACATTCGAAGAACTTATCGAAAATACTTTCTTCTCAAAATGTTGCATGACTTTTTCCGTAGGGGCGTAGATACATATTTTGTTTTTCGATACCTCTTCTTCTAAGAGTCCTACTTGAGAAATTATTCCCTTGTTGAAGAGCGTAGATACATATTTTGTTTTTTGATACCTCTTCTTCTAAGAGTCCTACTTGAGAAATTATTTCCTTGTTGAAGAGCGTTTCCGCTGCGAAACCTTTCTTATGTAATTTCAAATTTTTCTTAACTCACAAATCTCCCGATAGAGGGCGTAAGTTCACGTTTCCGTTTACATCAATATCTGCGGTACTAAAAACCCAATTAAAAAACTTATTTCTTCGGTCATATACTATTAATTATGCAATCTATGTGTGCGTATTTTCTTCCCAAAATAATGCACAATTTCGCCGCTAGAGAGCGCAAATGCTTATCCTGTTTTTCTTTTCTTTTTTTTCTTTTTTGTTATTGGAGGTTTAACGACCACCGTGAGCAACTATAAGCAGTCGCCCGTCCCTAATTTAGGGTCACTGGTTCCAGGGAAGGGAGAGAGCCAGTGCCGTAAGGCAAACTCAACAACCATGCCTCACCGGGATTCGAACCCGAATCCCTTTCGGATGAATGATCAGAGGCCATCGCTTAGACCACTGCGCCGTTGCCAAATCAAAATCATAAGTATTTCTTTTTTATGTTACCATGGTATTTTCTTTGTACAGTCGGCCGTTCGTTATTCCGGCGTTTGTTCTCGCTTCAATACTTGCAAAGCCATCTGCCTTTCTGCAGTGATCTGACTTGGAAGTAAACCTCCACTATCAACTACATAGCTGTAATTATCCGAATCGGTTTAGTAGTTTTCGAGATAAGTGAAAAAAATTCCGTATGATACCGTGAACTACTTTCTTTCACGTTCGCTGTGATTAAGTTGCACGTAAACAAAGCGGAACGATACACGGGAAATGGGGAAGTACTTGAGAGTGATCTGATTCGGTAGTACAACCAAAAATAATAAAAAATAAATACAATAACCTATGCCGACCGGAAGCTTCCCAACGGTGAAAGAATTATCCAAATCGGTTCAATATTTCGAGATTACCTCAGACACACAAAGAAGGTTTCTCTCTTTATATATTAATAGAGATTGCATAATGATACCAAAAAAAAAAATTACTAAAACCAAACTAGCAAAAAAAAAAAAAAAACCTTTTTAACCCCATTGTGTAGTTATTTAGACACTATATAATTTCGGGTCACTGAAAGAATGCCTCAATACTCCAATGCAAGCTCGCCAACAACGGGTAAGCACATGTTTATACACTGGGTGCAAAAATTAAGGAAGAGACGGTTTTTCAAATGTAACGTCGTGCAGAAGTGCTCCACATCGACTCAAATCATACCATAAGATCCCCAAGATGTAAGAATATGGCACAAGTGAGCAAAATCGTCCAAACAAGAAATCCAAAGGACACCAAGACACTTTATTGAAAAGGCAGCTTCGAGCACAACTGGACAGAAGACAGAAACGTCCATGTGACAGGCGGCTGCCAAGAAAAATCCGGTCTTTAGTAAAGGATATGATCAGCCCTGACTGCTTTGCAGAATTTACAACGTCTGTCTATGCTGAGTACGAGGTTGTCAACGAGCTGTTGAGGCATCGCGGCCCATTCCTCTTGTAGCGCCAATCGCAGCTGCAGAATCGTTGCTGGCGGCTGGTGACATGCTGCAAAGCGTCTCCCGAGAAGGTCCCATACGTGTTCGTTTGGATTTAGGTCCGGGGACCTTGCGGGCCAATCCATGCGTTTAATATATTCACTCTCCAACAGCTCTGCGACAGCCACTGTACGATGAGGGGCAGCGTTGTCGTCCATGAAGAGGGACTCAGAACCCACAGCACCTCTAAACAGACGCACGTAAGGCAGGAGAACCTCGGTACAATAGCGGACACCAGTGACTGAACCTGCTTGGAAGATGTGGAGCTCAGTACGGCTACCAAGCATGATACCGCCTAAAACGAGAACTCCGCCACCTCCAACCCGGTCCCTTTCGATGATGTTGGAGGTGTGATTGCGTGTTTCCTGCTCTCTCCATATCTGTATACGTCCAGAATCGCTCGTCAGACTAAAGCGACTCTCATCCGTAAAGCGTACTCGACCCCATTACTGATGTGTCCAATTCTTGTGTCCCTGACAACACAGAAACCGCCGTCTCCGATGAGCAGGCGTTAATGGCACACACCGTACTGGTCGTCGTGCAAATAGACCGCATTTGTGCAGCCTCTTGGCCACGGTAAAACGCGATAACGGACGTTCAGTTATTTGTTGCATGTGCCTTGCAATTTCTCCTGCTGTCTGCTGTCTGCATCTTTTCGCCGGTAGGACAATATACCGGTCGTCCGCCGCCGTGGTTGCTCGTGGACGACCACTGCTAAACTCTCGGACAGCTGTCCCTCTCGTTTGAAATGCTCTCTAAGCTCGTGAAACGATGCTGTGAGCTATCCCGAACACCTCGGCCACACTAGTCACACTTCGACCTTCTTCTAACTTCCCAATGACGCGACCTCTGGTAAAATCATCGAGATGTCGTCTAATGGATTGCCTGTTGGCCATATCACACGGTGGCAGCAACTAGACGTCATTCAAACCGATGTACACCGTGCAATAGCTTTCACCGAATTGCTGAGCGTACACCACCCGTGTGCTGTATACCCATCCAACACTCCCCCCTACGTCATGCTGCATACATGCGCATGCCCTACCGTACCGGACCGTAGTCTATCTCCTGAGTGGTCTTTCGGCACGTTCTACCTGCTCGTTCCGCTGTTATACTAATTTCTCCTCTTCGTCCTTAATTTTTGCACAGCAGTGTAGAATAACGAGGAACGTTATCGTTAAATTCGTATACGAGTAGTTGGAAAAATTTTAAATTAATGAGAATATTACAAAAATTTTGTTGTTGGTGACCCATCTTATACACTGCCAGTTAATAATTCAACCGTTTGTTACAGTTATGCATTTTATAACGATTCGTGTTACATGACAAGAAAAAATTTCAGTCACAGCTTTTTCAACCGTGCAGGTCACGGGTTACGGATTAGTGTACTATACCAGCAGACGTGCCTTCGTGCACCACTCGTAAAAATAAAAGGCGATGGCAAATGTTTTATCAAAAAATATTCCACCGATATTTCCTAATAAAACATCGTGAGACTTGATTTTCAAATATTGACTGAGCTTTTAGAAAGCACAAATAGGCTTAAGTGGAATTCGATTTGGCAAAGTGAAAGCCTCTGAAACGTATTCGGGGAAAAGTTGAAACCCCATTCCAATACATAGTCCGAAGAATTTTATGGAAATCTTCTTAAGGTGTAGTTGAAATGTCATGATTTAAAGCAAATTCACGAAGTGTCTGTTATTGGATTGTTGAAATGTTACACGCCACGCTAAAAAATCTCTCGATGTGTTAGAAACGTGTTATGTAAATTCTTTTCGAAATTTTATTTTTGTATTTTTGATAACGATTACTTGATTATTGAATCTGTTAGATTTTCATCAAATGAAAGTAAAGCGTGTGGGTTATGAAATATTTTTTCTGACATTTTGTTTCGTGACTAAAAGAAAACGAGTTGTAAGCGTTTTATTTCACACAGGGCTTACGGTCTGGTAAAAATGTTAGCTTGAGAACGCGGTGAAAACACATCTAATATTATAAAATGCACATCCATTAAGTTTTTTTGTTAGCAAAAAGGATCTCATCGGATTTCTTCACTTTCACATCAAAAGAAGTAGAAAATTCGGGAAATTCAAGTTGAAGTACTTAGAACGCAGTTTATCAGAGAAATCAGTTCACAAAAATACTCTACGGATGAATTTACATTGAAGTGAACAAATTAACATGAAACATCTGCCTATATGGCAAAGAGGTGGATGATGCTCTTTAATAATTAACATCGACATTTGTCAGAGGGAAAAACACTCAAAAAATAAAATCTACGTATCGCACGAACGTCGTACCTACAGTTAGTGGCATGGCTTAACATCAATGCAAACCATAGATGAGAATAGGAAAAAAATAAAGAAGGTTAAACGAAAAATTCGGGAAAACGGTATTTTAAAGTTTCAAAGGAGTTTTGAAATATTATTTTCTGGTAGCTTACGTAACTATCATTGCAAAACAGTAATGCAAAATAAGTAAAATTGCATTAGCCCTTCGATCCACATCACACTTAGGCCCAAAACCTTTCTTCCGGAGGCGGCATTCAAACCCAAGTTTCCCTGTTCCGGAGCTAGTTATTTTCCCAGGTATATTACACCGACCTTGGCTTATCGCTGCAACTTGTCGTTTCGACTCTTGCCACACTTTTGCATTTGGGCGCCAATATTGCGTAGTATCTTTTTGCCGACGGTAGGATTCGAACACACGCTTTCCCGTTCCGGAGGTGGTTATTCTACCGACTGAAATACTCTGATGAAGCTTATCGCTGCAACTTTGAAGCCTTGACAAGTGCTTCACCCCTGAGGAAGGTATGTCACACATTGTTGTGTACATCGGTGACCAATTTATTAGGATCGTAGAATTCTCCGACCCTGTTCAGGTGAAATATATAAATATGTATTCATATTTTAGGTATCTACAAATTGGTTAGGAAAATATCTTTTCTGCACCATTTCGCCAAATCTGTGAAAAACGCAGCGCTATATGCGACAGTGGGACGATTTTACAAAATATTAGAGATTAGTATGCTTATAAACAACTTTAATGATTAACCACCCACATTTACAGATGGAGCAGAAATTTTAAAACAGGAAATTATTCTAATGTGTTGTACTAAAAGCAGCATTATTTGTCGATTTTATGGCAGCGTTTGAGATGCAAAAAGAAACGTTTGGATTGACGTCTTCAAAGCCTTCCGTAAGAGAAGATGAAGTAACCGACAAAGAAACTGGTGGAAGAAATATGCGTTAACAGCTGCTGCTAGGAGAGTTTTTTCCGTTTCTTTCTGGGGTAGGTAGATCGCGGCCGGAAGTGCATCGTACGTTTAGTGACGACTGGTTCAGAATGGACCTTATTCATGTGACGTCAGAAGTGGATTTCTGCGTACCAACATGGCTGCTGATTCAATGCTGTCGCTATTTTATTATCCCTTACTGTTGCCTAATTTTTACAGTCCTAACGTCATGGATTATGCCGAGGAATTAATAGAGCTACAAGGCGAAGAAGAAGAAATTAATTTCTTAGAAGAACAAATCAAGGTTGCAAAAATATACAAAGACAATTAATTTTGTGTTCGATGTTTATTTCGCATGACGCAGGAAAGTATCGCCGTTAGTCATAATGAAGTCTTTAATGTAGCATTTCTCGTACACGCTATTCTAAATTTTCATGTTCTATAGACATTGGCGAAATATCTGAAACATAAAATGTAGTACCTTGTTTTGTAAAACAAAAACATTTAAAAGCTCAGACAAATACGTAATAAGGAAACAAACTAGGGTTCGCACGCTAGGCAATCTGCTTAAAAATTAAATGAATGTGTAATATTAAATAAAAGAGAAATTATAGATGTGTTTGTTTTATTCTTTGAGAAAAGTAGAACTTAATTCGTAATGTACCGATCCAAACATTCCATGCCGCCCCGGTGGCGCAGTGGTCTAAGGCGCTGGCCTTTGATCATTCGTCCGTAAGGGGTCCGGGTTCGAATCCCGGTCAGGCATGGATGTTGTGTTTGTCTTACGGCACTGGCTCTCTCCCTTCCCTGGAACCAGTGACCCTAAATTAGGGACGGGCGACTGCTTATAGCCCATTGAGTTGCTCACGGTGGTCGTTAAATCTCAAAAAAAAAAAAACATTTCATCAATTTTTGCCTACCATTTTTTTACTTTTTTTTTCGTTTTTGAAATTGAAATTCGAAGGAATACTACGAGGTTTCAACTGCCTTTGATTCGTAGTGTCATAATATCCAAAAGCTTTTCCGTTAAAGTGGACAAAACATATTGGAGAGCGCACATCGGAATGGAAATCACCGCGTTTCATTTTACACAGCCATTCCCTTAATAATTTCGTCATTTTCAGCGGAAAATTAAAGAATGTTTTTCTATCGTCTACACAATTTAGGTTGCAGGATTTATTAGCACAACCATACGATGAGCAAAAGTTATACATGTCGTTAATAAATTTACGAAAATCGCGTTTTTCCTGAACCCTTGCAACGTAACGCCGTGTTAAGCAATGGGAAAACGCATGTAAACAAACTCTTGTTGGTCCTCGGCCACGGAAAGGCTTTCCCATGATGCAATGCGAGGTGAATAAGGTCCATTCGCAGGACAGAGACCCGCCAACATAGGCCGAACGAACGGCAAACAGTTGTGGTGTTCTGCACAGGAGCAAAGAAAGCCGGATTTGATCTCCTGAGGCGTGAATCAGGAACTTGAAAGAATTAAAGAGGACTTAGATTAGGAACTTTAAAGGATTAACAAAAATTTAAAGGAATGATTAGGTTGTTCGGGGATTAACGGGATTCGGTCGCATTGGGAAACAATGCGCATGAACGTCCGGGCGTTACGAGCTACCAATTTTGTTCTATTTGGTTCAGTTTTACCTGTGAAGCTGTTTTTCTTCTTTATACGGAGATCCTGTTGTTCTAGCGCTTGTGTTGTACTTCCTATTGGTTGTTCGTATAAACACTTGAATCTAGAAATTTCTCGACTTCGTCATTGGAAAATTATCATAAAATTGCGCTTAGCCCGCCCGTTACAATATTTTCGGACAATCCCATTAAAAACGAGTTCCATCATAAACCCCCTGCTGTAAAGGTAGAATGAATTATAGAGGATTAAAAAAAAGTACTAATAATTCTTTGCTTGTGCGTATACCTCCACCAAGGGTTTTAAAGCAGTAAAAACTGAATAAAAATCTGGCCCTATACGGGAGTAAGGACGGTAATAACAACATGAATAGATGTTGGAAAATTTAAAAACGTGATTTCCAATCCTTTTTCTTTATTAACTGATAGCCTCGAAAGATGGCGCATTTCTTTTCTGTCGCATTGCAGAGATCTTGAGGTAACGGGTGCGTGCGTGCGTGTGTTTGTGTGTGTCTTGTTAAAGAAAAGCTAAGTAGTGTTGTGTACTTCTGTAGCCTTGTGTATCTAATGTTTGATTAAATGTACTAATGGGAATTGTGTGGTGAGCAAAATTAACTAAGTGAATTTAGATAGTAAGCATTAATTTAATAGCCAAATAGGCACACGAATAGCTACACTTGTTATAGACCCAGGAACAGAACCTTTGAATGCTCGATGTGCAAAATCTGCGAAGCTTAACTGCGCCATGTTACTTGCGATAGGATTTGATAGGATTGATTAGAGAGAGGATTTTCGAAGCATTAGAGATCATTCGACATGCATAAGTAAATTGAAACATATGAAATCAGATCATATAAAGAGGATTTTAGGAATGGAGTGTCTGAACCAAGATCAACCCTTACAAATAGGAAGCTACAAGATTTGGGATAGAGTGCTCAATAGGAAAGTCACACGGAAGCGAGATAGAAAGGGGAAGGGATACGCCCTTATTTTTTACCAGGTGCTAGTGCCCGGGGTCGAGCTAAATAAGCCAAAAATCAACGAAGACATAGAATATGATGTGGGTCATGCACGATTTTCCCCAGCACAGAAGAAGTGAGCCAAATAAACCAAAAATCAACGAAAACATAAAATATTATGTGGATTTTTCACGATTTAATTTCCATGGCTAAACATCAGTTTGACTGGTCAGGTCACGTGAGAGCAACTTGGGTGACTACCATGTTCTTGAAAGCAATCAGACAAACTGCACGCCTTGAGCGATGAACACGAAACGTTTACAGGGTCCCATAATTCCATAGCATTCCTCAGCGACGGAGAATAGACTTGCAAGCGTTGTTCAACGAGCTCCCGCATATGCACGACGGGTGACAGCTCCGGAGATCTAGCTGACCACGGAAGCATTAGACCTCCTTTAAGATCTCTCGGGGACTTTTAAAGGTACGTTGCCGGGAATTATCTTTCTGTTAAACGATATTCATGATAACACTAAAAAATTGCAACACCATGAGTTATGAAACGTTATCAACGTATCGTCAAGCTGTTGGAGTAGCAAATCATGTTTATCAGAGTTAACCTGCTATTATATCTCTTGGTACCCCTTATGAGGATGCCGGTCGGAAAGCAGTGCGCTGCTCGAGAGAAACAGCTGGAATCTCACTGTGGTCACTTCGGCGCCAAACGCTGTCTTGATTTTCGACGGCTCCGTGGCAGAATAGGGACTCATCTCTGAACACGATATGTCACCATTCTTCTAGCCATACAACTGGACTACCATTTTCAGAGACTACTTAGGGTCAATGGCTGCATGGAGCCTAGACTTGCAATGGCCAATTTTCGGTTCACTGTTGGAATCGTATCCAGGATGTCAACATTCGCTGCTTCAGCCTATCTAATGCCCTTTGTAGTAGCTTATGGTTCCGAAGTTGCTACGCCAATAGATGAGTGCTGACGTCCGCTTGATTGCACCGGCCTTCCTGCGGCGACTGGCGGTTCTGTCTTTAATCCTCCGTCACCAGCAGAGTCCAAATGTTCAAGCGTCCTGATTTACACTGACCGCGATTCGACAAATCGAAAACCAGCTTCATGGAGGCCTACGCTCCTGTTTCTCTTAAAGGTGTCCACCTGGCGATAGCGTCGGCGATGTGGTTTATGAGGCATCTTCGATACTTGGATATTCTGTCATAATATCGAGACCTTGCTCGTCAACAGGAAAGCACCAGGATTAATTCAGCAATCGTTAAGTGGGGCTTATACTACAGGGAAAGGCTTAGACTCCACTATCTATACCTGTACATGTACAGGCTTTTGCGCTGAGTACCAGAAACAAAGGGACATTAGGTGGAACCTTGAGGTTCACGATAGGGAAGTTGGTAGACAGAGAGAAGTCAGAATGCCTAGCTACTAGTACGCCGAATATCAGAATCGAAGTGACAACGTGTGGAACCTTAGGATAGGAAAGTTGGTAGAAAAGTGCGGCCCGGTGGCGCAGTGATCTAAGCAATGGCTTCAGACCATTCGTTGGAGATAGGTTCGGGTTCGAATCCCGTTGAGGCATGGATGTTGTCTTTGTGTTATAGCACTGGCTCTTTCCCTTCCATGGAACCATTGACCCTAAATTATGGACGGGTGACTGCTTATAGTCTATTGAGTTGCTCACGGTGGTCATTAACACTCCAATAAAAAAAATACAGGGAGAAGACAAAATGCCAAACTACTAGTGCGCTGCTTATCAGAAACGAAGTGTCTTTGGGTAGAGCCTAGGAGCTCACGATGGGAAAGTTGGTAGATATAAGTTAGTATGCTTAGCTGCTAGTGAGCCAGGGTATAAGAAACAAAGTGTCATTGTGTGAAACCTAGAGGCTCACGATAGGAAAGTTTGTAGACAGAGATAAGTCGCAATGCCTAGCTGCTAGAGCGCGTAGCTTACGCGAATAACGTCCCACAACATCAAAGTAACCACTAGCCTTCGGAGAGAGGGAAGGGGGAGAGCAGTAGACGCGCTTATTTTTAACGGTGGGAGTCCGACGGCTTAAACTGCCCATCCGTCGGACTTCCGATGCTTTGCAGTTAAACACTTCTGGCCTACCTGGGTTCGAATTCGAGACTTTTCTGTCGGCAGGCAGACGTGTTAATCACTGGGTATCCCACGGGCCTTGGATATGCTGTATAATACCTCAACTTCTCGTTGCTTAGTTTCGTAGGTCCTAAAAGACGAAACACGACATGGCTTCCTTGGTTAAACACTGCCCATGTTTTCCTTTTTGACTCGCATATCTTACACGATTAACTGCATACTCGAATGATTTGCATACCCAACTTTCTGCACAATGCACACACCTGCCGATCTTAATGCTGAGAGGCCGAGTGTTTCTGAGTGTGGAAATTTCAGTGTGTAGCTATGTAGTTTCCACATTCTTTGTAAAACGAAGTCTCTTTATTTTCTCTAGGAATCAGAGCATGAGTTCCTTGTTTACGTGATTTCTTTTTCCGCCTTTATGAAGCGGTACTCCTGGCTCCTTCAAATGAACGGAATAATTGGCGTTAAGTGGCCAGCAGCCAATTTTCATGGAATGTGAAGAAATGAACTTGACGAAAAGATGCTTAACCAAGAGGCTGCTTGATGTACAGTAGTGAACAAAAGTATTTGGCGAAACACCTTTTCCACCATACGTTTTTTTTTCTGCTGTACCAAATCGGGTCATTTTGGGATATGTTATGTGTCGATGCGTGGGTTAGAATGCCGCGTAAGTTGTATTTCGCTCAGAGCAAATTTGTCGTTCGAAATGGGCCATATTCAAGATTCGCCGATTATTACCCATTTGTTTTCTGTATGTATTAATGTTTTTCTTGTGATTTTTGTGGGTTTTGTGATGTGCAGTGTGATAATAAGTCAATCTTAGGTTTTCAGAAATGGGTAAAAAGGCGGAGATCCCTGTTGGAGTTCGCCAGGCGGCCGTGAACATGATGGAATCCGGAATGCGCGTCACCGATATTGCGAGGGCTCTGAAGTTTCGATACCAGTCCATTTCAGCTATCCTGCAACGTTATAAGAAGACTGGGACCGTCGAGATCAGTCCGCGATGTGGTAGACCTTGTTCGACTACGTTGTGTCAGGATAGACGCATCCTCCGTCGATCTCGTGCTGATCCCACCTTGACTGCTGTGGGCATCACCACCGAATTTCGTGACAGCGACGACCTGAACGTTAGCCGAATGACCATCTCCTGTCGTCTCATTGCTGGTGGATTGAATGGAAGACGCTCCGCCAAGAAACCACTCATCAGAGTCAAGAATCGACAAGCCAGAGTCGCGTTCGTGCGCCGTCATCGACACTGGATTGCGGCGGACTGGAATAAGATGCTTTTCACCGACGAGAGCAAGTTCAGCTTGTTCGGAAGTGATGGCATCCGATACGTACGACGACCGTGTGGCCAGAGATTCAACCCCCAGTTCATTCAGCCGACTGTCAAGCACGTAGGAGGATCGCTCATGGTTTACGGCGCCTTCTCTCGCAATGAAATGGGCCCCATTATCAAGATTGGCGGAATAATGACCGGCCAGAGCTACACAAACATGCTCATCAACGATGTCTTCCTATGGGCAAACCAGAACATGCCACCCGGATGGATCATGCAGCAAGACAACGACCCGAAGCACACCTCCAGAGTAGCGAAAGCCGCCTTCCAGCAGCAACAGGTCACACTTCTATACTGGCCAAGCCAATATCTAGACCTCAACCACATCGAGCACGTGTGGGAGGAGCTGGAGAGACGATGTGCGAAGAAAACCGGCTGGAATAAGGCCCAGAATTTCGACCAGCTGTCTGCAGAATGGGGGCGAATTCCGCAGGTCACCGTCGAGAACCTAGTGGACTCGATGCCGGCCCGTTGTGCAGCTGTTAACAAGTCTCGTGGTTATTCCACTAAGTATTAGTTATTGTTTTGGCGTTCTCTCGTACTTGTTTTCTGTTATCGTTGCATTAAATGAATGTGATACACACCAACTATTTTGGTCAATTTGTATGATCTTTGCGATTAAGCTCGGTACCTGATCTGTGTTAAAGGTTCCGATCCATTTGCATATGGGTCATGTTTACAATTGAATAACACATATCATATCCCAAAATGACCCGATTTAGTCCAGCAGAAAACAAATTATGGTCGAAAAAGTGTTTCGCCAAATACTTTTGTTCGCTACTGTACGTAGATAACATTTCCAGCCCAACCTTCTGCAGAAAGACATGTCGGTAGCTAAAGTCTTATATTGAAGACGATGTGACGGTTTTCACACCAGCGTGCGAAGAAGAAAGTGGTGCGGGCCTCCGAAACTCCTCTGTCTTATTGATATAGATTTCTTAGATTTTTTTTATTTCTTAGATGGCAGTTCATCACATTAGGAGATAAAATTTTAAAAAAAATGCTCAAAACAAAATTCCTGAGGAGCGTCAAAATGAAATATTTCCCCTGATAGAAACAGAATTACAATTAAAAAAGAACCTCGAGATCATAAAAAATGACTATGTACACGTTAGGGTATTTTACGTGACATGATCCAAACAGTTAGGACGAATATCTGTTTTCTTAAGAACAAAAAAAAATGGAAAATGATTACGAAATATAAAGATTCATAGAAAAAAGGCTGTAATCTCATGTTTTCTTCTGCGTTAGAAAACTGAAGGACTAAATACATAAAAAAATTATTTTATAGAAAAACGATATTATAATCCCCATCATAAAAATTATAGTAAACTCGCATTCAAAAAGAAAATGAACCTTTCTCGAAGTGAAAACGAGAAACGAAAACCATTCTGCGGTATGACTGAAATAAAACTAGTTCGCAAAATACCACCTTACGTTTTACAAATCCTGAAGGAAAATAATGCATCCATGAAACAAGTTAGTAAAATCATGCATTGCATTGATTATGATATGCTTTCCAACATACCAGAAATAATTGCTCAAGTTATGAGGATAATGGCTGTGGAATAAATCTCGCTCCTGTGCCCTGCCTTCTGACACCATTTCGATGACAAAACCGGTTCAGTTAACTTCCGGAACAACATACTAAAGTTTTGTGGCAGTAGACGCATTTTTAGTTTAGTTATGAAGATAATGGCTGTGGAATAAATCTCGCTCTTGTGCCCTGACATTTAGCCCCATTTCGATTATATTAATCAGAGCCGGTTTATTACAACTCCGGAACAACATGATGAAGGTTTGTCGCAATGACCCCATTTAACCCATTTTCAATAGGGTTTCTTCCCAGGTTGTCCTCTACAACATACTAAAATGTCATCGAAATCGAACCATTTTTACACGAGATATCGTGTGGACGGAATGACGGTCAGACAGACATACAAACAGACGGACAAAGCTGGAGCATATACGCTTCTTCAACCTACAGTTGGAAAGCGTAAAAAAACACATTAGTGACGGAAGTATTATAAATCTCGCCTCAGAAGTCTTGCTGTCTGCTGAAGAAACAACTACGCCAACGAGCAACTGACGTCGCTGTCTCACTATCTCATTCTGTGAAGTTACCGTTTGGGAGGCAAAGAGTTTGGGAGTCGAATACCATATCCCTATGCCTAGTAGGTGGTCACCTACTAGTCAAGCATGTTTTTTTTCAAATAAGTGGAGGATATTTCCCCGAGTGGGGAGGCATTTGAATAAAAGTTCTCTCTGTGATGACGTCTATCTCCAGATGGAACCAAACCAGGTTAAATGCATACGGAGCATGCACGATCACCAACATCGCAAACAAATATAGCTGGCACGTTTAAGACGACAATCACGTTCCAAGATGGCGGAACACAGAGGGCAACTAATATTTCAGCAAGACACAAAGCCATAATTCAAGATTCCTGATACGTGTAGTCCGGAAAGATGATGCACACCTGAACGTTTCCTCCTCTCCGGGAAAGGGACTGCTTTAGCCAGTGAGAGAGGAATTCCCATTGGAACCCTTTGGTGCTGGACCACCGTATTTACTTTTTCGTCATCATCATTATGAACCATTATCAATCCACTGCTGGAAGAAAGTCTCCCGTTTCTTCCACACATTTTTTTTCATTGGAGGTTTAACGACCACCGTGAGCAACTCAATGGGCTATAAACAGCTGCCCGTCCCTAATATAGGATCACTGGTTGCAGGGAAGGGAGAGAGCCAGTGCCGTAAGACAAACACATATTCCATGCCTCACCGGGATTCAAACCTGTAACCCTTTCAAACGAATGATCAGAGGCCATCGCTTAGACCATTGCGCCAACGGGGCAGCCATCCACAGCTTTCTGTCTTGCGCTAATCTCCTCCATGTCGCTCCTGAATGCTTTGCAATTTCATTCACCCATCTCTTGCGTGGTATTCTTCGCCCCCCAAGTGGCACAATGGTCTAAGCGATGGCTTCTGATCATTCGTCCGAAAGGGGAACGGGTTCGAATCCCGGTAAGGCATGGATGTTGTGTGTGTTTGTCTTACGGCACTGGCTCTCTCCCTTCCCTAGAACCAGTGACCCTAAATTAGGTACGGGCGACTGCTTATAGCCCATTGAACTGCTCATGGTGGTAATTAAACCTCCAATCTATCAAATCATAGTCATCTGGATCCTTTCCCGTCTCTCGGAATCTAGTCCATTGTTTCAGTTGTTCAGCCCATTTCATTTCAGAGATTTTACTCTAATCACGATGTCATCAACTCTCGTCATTTTTTTGTATCCACGAATTATTCTTCCTGTCCTTCCTGGTTATACCAAACACGCAACTCTCTCTTCTTCTTTCAGTAGTTTGCAGCCGCCGGATGGTTTTTTTTATTAAGTTAAGGTCGATGCCTCTGATCCACAAGTAAGAATTGGAAGGATGCATTGATTAAACACTTTTCTTTCAAGACAATTTTGAATCTTGTACTGTTCATTTCAAATGTTCTTCAACAAAGTTTTGCACGGTTATTTTTAATTTCTTGTTATGTGGCTCTCGAGGGACAGCTGTTGTCCAAGGTAAATGCAGGCATCGGTTACTTCCACAATCGCTCTATCAGTCGCTAAATCTTCAATTCTTGTAAAAGCATTATACATCAATTTTGTATTCTCAAAGATTATTTTTAAGCCCCACTTCCTTTATCTTCTCAGAAAATTCCTGGACCATACTTCTCAGCTCTGGGGGAATCTTACAAAAATCACTATGTTGTCAGCAAAACGTAAGTGAGTTCTTCTTTTCTTTTAGTGAGTGATAAGTGGAGAAACAATTCCTATGTCGTATACAATGCAATAGTTCTTTGAAGTAGCAATGAAAAACAATTCACATACCATGTGCAATGTTTGGGGAAATACACTATATTGACAAAAGTCAACGGACACCCCTTCAGAAACAAATGAACGGATCCGCTGCGTTGTTAAGATGCGCGGTACAGCAGCAAACGATGAATGTGTGTACTTGGTTCGCAACGATGTTTAGACACCTGACAGCTGTCAGGGATTGTGCTATTGGCACAATTGGGCCTAAAGTGTCCCAAGAAAACATCACCTACAGCATAAAACCGTCGACGCCGGTTTGTTTCCGCCTAATAGTACATCCGGGTGCCATCGCCTCCGTTGGTAATCGGCGTATCTACGCTCGCCAGTCTACATAATGCAACAGGAATCTTCATTCGTCAGGCTATGCCACTTTCTTTGAATCATCCACAGTCCAATCTTAATGATCTTGGGTCCATTTCATGCGTTGTTGGCGATGACGTGCAGTGGGCATGGCGACCCGGCTTGGTCTTTGGCTACCCAGGCCTTTGCGCAGAAGGCTGCGATGAACTGTGTGCTGTGACACATTGCCGTGATAACCATTGTTGTAACTGCGGTTGATTTGATGCACTGTGGTGCTGCGATCGTTGTGAACAATACGCGACAGTCTCTGCTCCCCTGTGGCATCAATGAGCTGCGGACGATATACTAATATATAATTTGCTAGAGTCCTCCTCTTCCGTGCCACTTTTTAAGTCGTCATAGCAACCACGGAGAAACAAATGTTTGTGACGTCACACTTTGCTTTTCGTGTAGGTGACGTCATCACATACACGCCAACTTAGTCAGAATTTCCAGCTTATTATTTGTAATTATTTATTAGTTTCTACTAACGCAAGAAAAATATATTTATAAGTGTCACAGATATAGTAATCTAAACCCCACACCAAATTTAATATTACACCCACTTACTTTTTTTTCACAAAACTGGCACAAGAATAAAGCAGTTTTGACTGGGAAACATAATGCAATGAGGGTTTTTAAGAGACTTTAATCACAAGAATAATAACTCTATTCCCTTCCGGTAAAAACCTGGAGAATTTTCACAAAACTCAGACCGTTTTGGTCACATGACAACCGTTCGTTTCAGGGTCTCCTCTTCTCAGTGGGCTATGATACAGGCTCACAGTCTATGCGTATATGACTTTGTTTACGCTTTCCAACCGTAGGTTGAAGAAGCGTATATATATATATATATATATATTATATATATATATATTATATATATATTTTTTGATTGGAGGTTTGACGACCACCATGAGCAACTCAACGGGCTATAAGCAGTCGCCCGTCCCTAATTTAGGGTCACTGGTTGCAGGGAAGGGAGAGAGCCAGTGCCGAAAGACAAACAAAACATCCATGCCTCACCGGGATTCAAACCTGTGCCCCTTTCGGACGAATGATCAGAGGCCATCGCTTAGACCATTGCACTAGCGGGTCGGCCTTCCACAACTTTCTGTCTTGAGATAAACTCCTCCATGTCGCTCCTGAATGCTTTGCAATTTCATTCACCCATCTCTTGCGTGGTCTTCTTCGTCACCCAAGTGGCGCAATGGTCTAAACGATGGCATCTGATCATTCGTCCGAAAGGGGTCCGGGTTCGAATCCCGGTAAGGCATGGATGTTGTGTGTGTTTGTCTTACAGCACTGGCTCTCTCCCTTCCCTAGCATCAGTGACCCTAAATTAGGGACGGACGACTGCTTATATCCCTTTGAGTTGCTCATGGTGGTCGTTAAACCTCCAATCAATCAAACCATGGTCTTCTGGATCTTTTCCCGTCCCTCGGAATCTAGTCCAGCGTTTCAGTTGTTCAGCCCATTTCATTTCAGAGATTTTACCCTGATCACGATGTCATAGCTCTCGTCATTTTTTTATCCACGAATTCTTCTTCCTATCCCCCTTCGGACGAATGATCAGAGGCCATCGCTTAGACCATTGCACCAGCGGGTCGGCCTTCCACAACTTTCTGTCTTGAGATAAACTCCTCCATGTCGCTCCTGAATGCTTTGCAATTTCATTCACCCATCTCTTGCGCGGTCTTCTTCGTCACCCAAGTGGCGCAATGGTCTAAGCGATGGCATCTGATCATTCGTCCGAAAGGGGTCCGGGTTCGAATCCCGGTAAGGCATGGATGTTGTGTGTGTTTGTCTTACAGCACTGGCTCTCTCCCTTCCCTAGCATCAGTGACCCTAAATTAGGGACGGACGACTGCTTATATCCCTTTGAGTTGCTCATGGTGGTCGTTAAACCTCCAATCAATCAAACCATGGTCTTCTGGATCTTTTCCCGTCCCTCGGAATCTAGTCCAGCGTTTCAGTTGTTCAGCCCATTTCATTTCAGAGATTTTACCCTGATCACGATGTCATAGCTCTCGTCATTTTTTTATCTGGAAGGATGTATTGATTAAACACTTTTCTTTCAAGACAATTTTGAATCTTGTAATGTTCATTTCAAATGTTATTCAACAAAGTTTTGCACGGCTATTTTTAATTTCTTGTTAAGTGGCTGTTAAGGGACAGCTGTTGTCCAAATACATGCAGGCATCGGTTACTTCCACAATCGCTCTATCAGTCGCTAAATCTTCAGTTCTTGTAAAAGCATTATACATCAATTTTGTATCCTCAAAGATTATTTTTAAGCCCCATTTCCTTTATCTTCTCAGAAAATTCCTGGATCATACTTCTCAGCTCTGGGGGAAACTTACAAAAATCACTATGTTGTCAGCAAAATGAAAGTGGGTTCTTACTTTCTTTTAGTGAGTGGTAAGTAGAGAAACAATTCCTATGTCGTATACAATGCAATAGTCATTTGAAGTAGCAACAAAAAATCATTCACATTCCATGTGCAATGTCCGTGGAAATTCACTACATTAACAAAAGTCAACGGACACCCCTTCAGAAACAAATGAACGGATCGGCTGCGTTGTTAAGATGCGCGGTAAAGCAGCAAACGATATAAAAAATCTGCAGTGGATCGCGATCATATTATTGGGTTGTCCATAAGAGAAACCGTGAGGTGGTTAAACATACCCAAGTCAACTGTTTTTTTATGTTTTGAATAAGTGGAAGACACATGGCGTGCCTGAAGCAGCAAAACGTACCGGCAGACCAAAGAAAATCAGTGATAAGGGACGTCGAAAACTGAGGAGATTTGTTACAGCTGATCGACGGAGTACTTCAAAAGACCACAGTGCACGGCTGTGTAAAACTGATGGAACCTCGGTATGTAGACGTACCGTTCGCAGAGAACTTCATTCCATGGGTTACCGTGGTCGTGCTGCTAATTATAAGCCTTTCACCTTAAATCGGAATTCTACTCGTCGTTTAGCATGGTGTAAAGAATATTTATCGTGGACCGTAGATCAATGTAAACGGGTCCTATGGACTGATGAATTCAGATACACGATCCATAAGTCTAATGGCCGTGTGTAGGTATGGCGGCAGCCGGGAGAACGCTTTTTACCTCAGTCTACTGTTCCTACGGTCAAGCTTGGAGCTAACAGTGTCGTGTGGGAGTGTTTTTCATGGTGTGGTCCCGGCCCATTGGTTATCGTGGACAAACCTGTTAACCAGAGCGTCTACCTCGATATTCTGGACAATTATGCTCTACCAACTCTGTGGCAATACTATGGAACCGATCCTCGTTGGTACCAGCAGGAATGCACAGAGCCATAAAGCAAGGTTTCAACATCGCTCTAATAATTCTCTTGGAGCGTCACTTTGAAATAACGGGGATAACATGGCAATACAATAAAACACGGCGAAAAATACAAAAATTTGCGCATAACAAACCGTGGCAGGGGAAACATTGCAGTAGCATGACCACGCAATGATGAGCATGGAGCGCTAGGCAGGGCTCAGTCAGTAGAAGTACAATACAGAAATGACCACACGAGCCGGTGGAACACTGCGAGAAAGCAATAAAACAGAGCTACACCTCCAAAACCACAAAACCTTCTCAAAACTGGCACAAGAATAAAGCAGTTTTGACTAGAAAACATAATGCAATGAGGGTTTTTCAGAGACTTTTATCACAAGAATAATAATTGTATTCCCTTCCGGTAAAAACTTGGAGAATTTTCACAAAACTGAGACCATTTTGGTCACATGACAACCGTTCGTTTCAGGGCATCCTCTTCTCAGCAGGCTATGATACAGGCTCACAGTCTACGCGTATATGATTTTGTTTTGATGTCGTAGCAACAAAGAACACAGCTGCTGCTGTGACGTCATCTAATACAAATGATTCTCATATTACATCAGAGATACGTTACGTCACACGGTCAACTCTTTAGAGATTTTTTTTGGAGGCTTAACGACCACCGTGAGCAACTCAATGGGCTATGAGCGGTCGCCCGTCCCTAATTTAGGGTCACTGGTTCCAGGGAAGGGAGAGAGACAGTGCCGTAAGACAAACACAACATCCATGCCTCACCGGGATTTGAACCCGGACCCCTTACGGACGAATGATCAGAGGCCATCGCTTAGACCACTGCGCCACCGGGGCGGCCTTTAGAGATTCGAGATTCGAAAACTTTATGTCAGGAATTTTGGTTCTATTTCATGTAGGGTATATAAATAATAATAAAATTCATTATTATTATTATTTACATACCCTTGATATGCTTTATTACACTGTTTAACAGAAAAATAAGAGCATTTATATTCCGGTGTTCAAACTGTGTTATCCGTAACCGTTCCTGCTTAATGTTTTGTTTACAACGTTTTTCTTTCGTTCGAAGTTAGAGTTTTTTTTTTCGGGTGTGTGCGATTCTAAGTCATCTAATTCATGTTGTGGTTCATTTGTCTCAAAACATGGACTTTGTTTTGCATGAGTTTTAACAACAACGCTGCAAATATTCCTACCAAACGGAAAAATCCGCTGAAGAAGTAGCTTTCCAGAAAGAAGCAGTAAAAGACGAAAGGCGGAGCAAGAAAGGGCACGTCGGGAAAGTATGTCAGCTGTGCAAAGAGAATGCGATCGGAATCGTCATCGCGTAGAAAATATAACTTCTCAGAAAACTGAACGAAGTCGGGAACGACACCGAATTGCAAACAAGACGTCAGAACAAAACGCACAAGGTTACAAACGACATAAGAGTGCAGACATGTCACAATCGCAAATATTACGCCAGAGACGTGGTGTAACACTCCGCCGACAAAATCCACGAACTAGAAATCAAGCTGTTCTTGACGTAGTTAACGCTGTAGAACCAAATGTAGAAGCTCATAATTGTATTTGCGAATTTTGTCATGCAAAACATTTTGCGGTAGAACAGCCATCTGACAAACTTTTTATGCAATGGCAAAGCAAAATTCGATGCTATATGATCAGCCCCTGTCATTCAGCAGTTAACGAAATAACAGCATCAACATTAGAAATATTTCATGGGCTACATAAGATCAATAAATAGCGTTTTGGCGTTTGCGTCCATGGGAGCTAACATTGCTCCGCCTCCTGGATACAATTCCTGTTGTTTCCGAATTAACGGACAAATTTAGCATCGAGCAGGAACTCTGCACCCAGCAAATGGGGACCAGAGAAAGTTTGCTCAGCTGTATATATTGGACCCGGAAGACTCTGGTGATCAAGGAATGAGGATTAGGGAAAACCTCCAGTGCAATCCAAGTCTGATGCTAGAGTTAAGCACTTTCATGTCCCAAAATAATCCTTTTGCTGACGCATGCAAAATGCTTTATGAAGTTGAACAAGAAAGCATTAATTATGCCGCTCTGCATGGCGTTGAGCCGGCAAAAATAGTTCACGGAAAAGAACAGGGGAAATTGATACAGGGTTCACAGTCAGTGTATAAAAAAATATTGTGTTTCAGGAAGTGTAGACGAAATAGAGGATAAATATTTTACAAAACACATGACAGACAACACGTCGTATCAAATTCCATATCCGACTGCTTAAGAAATTTTCAGAAAGCTGTGAGCCAAAGTCGCCATCTATTGACGTGGAACTGAAAAACTATGAATAAATGTAAATAATGTCTGTACCATAATTTTTACTTTCTCCATCATTATTGACGGGCTTTCATCTAGTATATATATCATCATCATCATCATCATCATCATCATTGTCAACCATTATCAATCCACTGCTGGACGAAGGTCTCCCCAAGTTTCCTCCACAACGGTCTGTCTTGTGCCAGTCTCCTCCATGTCACTCCCGCATACTTTCGAATTTCATCCACCCATCTCCCATGTGGTCTTCTTGTGGGTCTTTTCCTGTCCCTTGGAATCCAATCTAAAATTTTGGCTGTTCATCGATGATCTGTCCTTCTGGCAGTATGTCCAGCCCATTGCCATTTTCAGGGATTTAACTCTGATCATGATGTTTTCCCCTCTTGTCATTTTTCGGATCCACGAGTTCCTCTTCTTATCTCTCCTGGTTACACCAAGCATGCACCTCTCCATGCTGCTTTGAGTTGTCTGCAGCCTTTGTATGTCTCTTTTAGCTAAGGTCCACGTCTCTGCACCATACGTAAGCACTGAAAGGATGCATTGATCAAACACTTTTCTTTTAAGACATAATGGCATATTGCTCTTGAAAATTATGCTGTTTCTTCCAAAAGCTCTCCAGGCAAGTTTTGTACGCCGATTAATTTCTTCACCAATGTGACCCTCACTTGATATCTGCTGTCCAAGATAAACGTACGTGTCTGTTATCTCCAGCTTTTCTCCATCAATCGATAAATCTTCATTTCTTGTAAAAGAATTGTACATCACTTTTGTCTTCTGAAAGTTCATTTTTAATCCCACTTCTTTACTCTTGTCAGCAAGTTCCTGGATCATACTCTGTAGCTCTGATGGGGTAGTTGCAAAAATGACTATGTCATCAGCAACAGCAAAACGAAGGTGGGTTAGATAATGTCCATTAATCTTTATCCCTTTGTTTTCCCAGTTCAGTGATTGAAAGACATTTTTCAATGTGGAATTAAAGAGCTTCGGAGATATGGTGTCACCTTGTCTCATATATATATATATATATATATATATATATATATATATATACATAAATAACCACAAGCAACACCTCCCAAAAATGAACATGACAGCAAATGAACTCCAGACCACAGCAAAGAAAAAGTACGATAAACGATACCTAAAAATCACACAGCAAAATGTATTAAGATATTAATAAGGAAAAGAACAACCCAAATGAAATATCATACCAAATGGCTCCGAACCCCAGAACCACTCTTTAGGGAAAGTCATCCGGGAGCCCGGAGCATTTGGGTTATTGTTTTCCTTATTAATACCTTTATAAATTTTTCTGTGTGTTTTTTAGGTATCGTTAATCGTACTTCTTTTTCTTTTGTTGTGATCTGGAGTTCATTTGCTGTCATGTAGATGTTTGGGAGGTGTTGCTTGTGGTTATTTATATATGTTCGTATTGTTCACTTCTGGTTTCGAGCAGCATTGCGCGGTATCAGGGTGGTATGAGCATGTATCAAAGGTAAATATTTTATATTTTGATATATATATATATATATATATATATATATTACTTGCATCCATGGCCTTGCAGAAACCCATTTCCAACTAGGTCTTTGTGGAAGTGAGAAAATGCAGAGTTTTTGCTGGTCCTTGATAAAGCCAAGGCTCAGTATTCTCGACACCTTCTACATTCAGTTGTTTTATTTTATTATTTTTTTATCTTTTCTCCTTTTACTTACACCGGTAGATACATAACCTTTTCTATGTCGTACTTGGTGTGAGTCAAAATTATATATGTATTTTTTTGCTTAGGTATCTTCTTAATAGAATGTGAATTCTGAACTTTCAAAACTGCTGCGTTGCGCGTTTTGATCTTCAGGTTATTTTGCAACTTTCGTTTTAAATTCTAAAGTTTTTCCTTAGTCTTCAGTTTTGCTCTTCAGTATATATATATATATATATATATATATATATATACACAGAAGAGCAATTGAATTAGAGACAGCTGGCGTTATGCAAATGTGGCGCTGTGGGTGGCCCTGTAAACGGACACGACATGACGTATGCAGCGATGCGAAAATATAAGGAGTGATGCGACGGGAATCAGTAAGAGTGGACGCAGTATGGGTAAGTCAAAGGATCTAAGCGCATTTGATCCTGGGCAAATTGTCGGGGCCCAACGAATGGGTCACTCCATCTCGGAAGTCGTGCGGGCACTGGCATTTTCACGAGCCACTGTGTCACGGGTGCACCGTGAGTACATCAAATCCGCTAAAACCATCTCTGCAAGGGCCAACTGCCGTGGAAAACAGCGTGTGGATGAGCGGTGGCATCGTCGGCTAGCTCGTTTTGTAACAGTGAATAAACGGGCCACAGTGAAGAAATCATCCGCCAATTTAACGCTGGTGCACCAAAACGTGTAAGCAGCCACACCATCGAGGACCGTCTCATCGCTATGGGGTACAGAAGCCATCGTCCCACTAGGATACCGTTGCTGACCGCACATCACAGGGTGCAAAGATTAGCATGATCGCAGGAACATTGCCACTGGACCCTAGACATGTGGACTAATGAGTCGAGATTCACATTGGTACATACGGATGGCAGTGTACGAGTAAGGCGCAAACCACATGAAACGATTGATCTTTCTTGCCAGCAGGTAACTCTTCAGGATGGTGGGGTGGCTTTCTCGTCTGGGGATGTTTACGTGTACTGAAATGATACGTGTCACATTGTCCCTCACAGGTCAACGTTACCGGGATATCCTGGACGACCATTTGCTCCCGTTTGTGTGTCTTCAACATCCCACTAGGGACCTCACCCTGCAACAAGACAATACACCGTGCCATCGCTTCCGAATTGTATCCGAATGGTCGGATGAACACTCCATTGACGTGACCTCGACTCCTTGGCCAGCCACGTCACCTGACCTTAATCCCATTGAGCACATCTGGGATGCCATCGAGAGAGTGGTTCGAGGCTCTGACCTCCCTCCATAAACTCTTCGTGAACTTTGGCAACTTGTTCAGGGGTCGTGGATCCGTATGGCTTCCCAAAGCTTCCGGTGTCTTGCCGAGACGAGTCGCCACCTTCATCAGGGCGATAGGTGATGCTACACGTTACTAGACAGGTATCTCTAATTCAATTGCTCTTCAGTGTATATATATGGGAGACAGAAGAACTTCCTTGAAGTTCAGCAGTGCTTGTCGTTTAGATGTGACTGATGTGAGGAGATATTCGCGCTCACGACAGTGCACATAGACGGTGGTAATGAGGCTGGATAGCACCACTAACACCGCCGATCGTTGGACCAAGGCTCAAAAACCGAAACCCAGCATATTTCACCAAACAGCCAGCAGGACCTAACTTGGGTATAGACTGGATTTGAGGGTCGGCATGGGCTTCTGTTTTAGGTCAAACCGCTGTTTCTGGGCCCGGACATTGTCATACCGGACCCATTTCTTGTCGCCCGTCACAATGCTGTCCAAGAACGGTTCGAATTGGTCATGTGCAAGGACGGAAACACATCACTCACTCATGCAATTTATTCTCTGTTCAACTGTGAGTTAATGGGGTACCTACAATCCCCGTTCTGTGAACATTCCCACTTCAACGCAGGTGTGTGATGATGCTCTTGTGAGTAGTCCCGAGCTGTTCGACCAACTCCCTCTTGGTCAGAAGTGGATCGGTCTCCACTAAAATATTCAGCATGTCCACATTCACTGTTACGGGTCTTTAGGTTTTGGGACAGTCTGACAGGTCAAAATTTGCCCACTTGAAATCGTTCGAATCAACGATAGCACTGAAGATGCGATATGGATGTGATATGGCCTTGGGATACACACTGGAAATTTTCCTTGCAGCAACACTTGCAGGAGTGCTACCGCGACGAAACTCATACAGCATGCAAAGGCGCATGCGCTCGTTGTCCACTTCCATGTTGGCTGGTACATACACCCTTCGCCTTATGGCGGCTAACTGCCAGTGAATTAAGCCACCTACCTTCTGAATTCATGCGGGTGGGCAGCGCAATCTCAGTGGCCAACGTGCAGCGTAGCCGGGGCTTCAACTTCGGGTAACTCGCCATCGGACATTAATTTTCTTTCCAATCCAATATTATGGTGACATAATTTAATATCGATTACCCATGCTGCTATGGTAATCGAATCAACGTTTTAACGTAAATTTTTCCACCCTCGAACTGTCTAAGCTGGAAAGGAGTTATTTCTAATTTTTGCTCAATTGATTTACTCCTTTTGTTCGAAAAAAAAAAAAAAAAAAAACAATGAAAGCCATTCAGCAAATTGTTGCATTTGCAGATTAAAATTCATAGTTTCTATAATTGTTAACCTGATTCTTTTACAGAAGAAACCTTACCCTTGAAAAAGCAAAATAAATCCGCAAATCTTAATCCGCTATCAGCATTTGTTTTACTTGACATTTTATTTCAATCCACTGCAAAATTTTTCTGCCTTCGTTTGAAAACTAAGAGACTTTTCTACATTAAATCTTTGATTCCTTCAGTTTTTCCGTCCACGAAAAGGAGACAAAGATATAAACCAATGGGCTGCGAAGAATGTCGTAACGGCTTTAAAGCTTATAGGTTTACCAGACCAGCACAAAACAAATATTCCTTACAATAAGCCCAGGCATCAAAACGAAGAACTGTGTCTTGCCTAGGAAGTTCATACAGATTTAAAGTACTATTCCGCTGGCATTTTAATAGGAACAAAAATTGATCTTTGCAATATTGAGACGGACTTAAGATTCGATTGTGATCCTAGATATAAATGTAATTTCTGTTTGTTTTTTTCGTTTCCTGCATGTAAAAGGATCTTCGCAATATTTTACTATAGCGTTGAGCAAAAATAATCTAATAAATAGGAATGAATGTGTGCGTTTAAAATTTTACTCTCTGTTTTCTGATTCACCCAATTGTCACCCTCAACCCTGACCGAATGACAAACCTTAGCTTTTATGGTGAATGTTAAAAAACTTTGAAAAA
This sequence comes from Macrothele yani, assembly GCA_039090855.1. Lineage (NCBI taxonomy): Eukaryota > Metazoa > Arthropoda > Arachnida > Araneae > Macrothelidae > Macrothele > Macrothele yani. Next base: position 102,284,904 of record CM077011.1, read on the forward strand.
TTCAAAATTCACAATATCGATAATATTGTTGAGCGCGAGCGTCTGTGTGTGTGTGTGAGAGAGAGAGAGAGAGAAATGGGCAGATAGAGGGAGACAGCGGACTGAAGAAAGATAAACACCCACATACAGAGGTAACCAAGGAGAGACTGACAGAAAGAGAGTGAAATACGCAGGTAAACAGAGCTTCAGATACATAAAGGCAGAAAAAAGAGTAACATAGACAAACATTAGAGAATTAGATAAGGAGAGAAAAAGAAAATGAATGATGCTCCGAACAAAACACTAGATAGACAGAAGCAGAAAGCGAGAGAACAAAGGAAAGAAGGGAAGAACGGAAACATAATGTTAAGATAGAAAGAGTGGAAGGTGGAGATAAGCAGAGAATCCACTGGACAGAGACAGGTAGAAAATGTGTAAGTAGCTGAGAAAGGGATTACAGTGGTCTATATGCATGACAGCTTGCTGTATTAGTTCCATTGTGGGTATCCCAAACAAGAACGGGCTGCCTTTAAATGGTGTTGTCAGCATGTTCATTATTGGACCCGCTAAGAATGGACACGAGCAATCTTTACCTATGAGTGCCAATTCCGTATGCAACCGCTTTCTTGGAGAATATTCATTTAGCGAGAACGTATGACACGACGTTAGCCGAGGAATGTTCTTTAAAGGTCTATACGGGCCGGCTTTTTTTTTAGTTCAGAGAACAAAGAAACTGACCAGGCCGGAATTTTTTAGCTCAGACAAAAAAAAGCAGCCGGTCGGGTCGGGCTTTTTTATGTTCAGAGAACAAAGCAATTGGTCGGGCCGGGCTTTTTTTATGTTCAGAGAACAAAGCAATTGGTCGGGCCGGGCTTTTTTTGTTCAGAAAACAAGGAAACTTGCCGGCTCGGTCTTTTTTAGTTTAGAGAACAAAGCAACTGGACGGGCCGGGCGTTTTTTTTATTTCAGGGAAAAAAAAGCAATCGGCCGGATCGGGCTTTTTATTTTCAGAGAACAAAGAAATTGGCCGGGTCGGGCTTTTTTGTTCAGAGAACAAAGCAATTGGTCGGGCTAGGTAACTTTTGTTCAGAGAACAAAGCGACTGCCCGGGATGGGCTTATTTAGTTCAGAAAGCAAAGCAACTGAACAGGCCGGGGTTTTTTTTAGTTCAAAGAAAAAAAAGCAACCGCCCGGGTCAAGCTTTTTATGTTCAGAGAACGGAGCAATTGACCTGGCCGGGTTTTTTTTTGTTCAGGGAACAAAACGACTGACCGGGATGGGCTTATTTATTTCAGATAACAAAAGCAACTGGACGGGCCGGGCTTTTTTATTTAAGAGAACCAAGAAACTTGTCCGGTCGCGTTTTTTTTTACACTGCCGGAAAGTGAAAAAAGAACACCAAGAAAGAATTGGCGGACGATCATGAAATTTACATATGTTAATGTGGTCGAGTTTACGTAGGTGTGATGTTAATCTTGGGACCAACTGGTGAGCGCTTACACCACAGCACGGCATAATATGCAAATTATCGTCGGTGGTGTTTAGGGAGTTCGGCGAAGTGAATGTAATCAGTCGTCGGCGTACGGACACGTGCTAAGACCCTGAAGAAGCTGCAATGCCGGGACATGGAAGACGTGTAAGATTTCAGCAGTTATTGGACTTTGAGCAAGGTCGTCTAGTCGGACTCCGCGAGTCCGGGTGGTTGTATCGTCGTATTGCGGAGCGAATTGGACGGGAAGTATCGGTGGTGGCACGATGGTGGCGTAGATGGCCCGAGGAAAATTTCCACACGAGAAGACGTGGAACCGGGAGTCACAGACGGACTAATGAGCGGACCGATCGACGCATAAGAAGAGCTGCGTTGTCAAGCAGAACATCCACTGCGACGCAAATCCGAGCTGCCGTTGCATCTAAGGTGACAGTGCAAACAATCCGCAACCGTCTACTGGATGCAAGACTACGTGCACGTGTGCCTCTGGCATGTGTACCTCTGAGTCCAACCCACCGTCAGGAACGGCTGCAGTGGTGTCGCCAACGTCTGCACTGGAGGACGCATTGGCGAAATGTCGTGTTCAGCGATAAAAGCAGATTCTGCTTGGGAGCCTCCGATGGCCGTTTGCGTGTTCGCAGAAGCACAGGGGAGCGTTTCCACCCTTCTTGCATCCGCCAGCGACACACAGGGCCTACACCTGGTCTCCTGGTGTGGGGAGCGATCAGCTATCACTCCCGTACACAACTAGTGTTTGTAGCACCTCCCACGTCAACAACATCATTCAGTCCGTTGTTGTACCTATTGAAAGGTCGGTCCATCATGGTGTTTTCCAGCAAGATAACGCACGCCCACACACGGCACGGGAAACGCAACATGCACTTCAGGGTGTGAGACAACTTCCACGGCCTGCACGTTCACCGGATTTGTCCCCCATTGAGCACGTGTGGGATTTTATGGGACAACGACTTATCCGGTCTCCACGGATAGCCACGACCATCCCCGATTTACGCGTCCAGGTTGAGGATGCTTGGAACTCAATACCCCAAACTTACATCCACCATCTGTACGACAGACTCCATGCCAGAATTGCACAATGTGACGCAGTTCATGACGGTTCAACCTCGTACTAACCATGTTACGTGTAAATGTTATTTTTCAGTTTACCAGCAAATACAGCTGTATTTTGCCATAATGTTTTGATCACGTTATCCTCGGTATTCCGTTATTCTGCTGTATAAATTTCGTTGGTATCAGACATCTCGTTCTTGGTGTTCTTTTTTCACTTTCCGCCAGTGTAGTTCAGAGAACAAAGCAATTGGTCGGGTCGGGCTTGTTTTTAGTTCAGAGGACAAAGCAACTGGACGGGCCGTGCTTTTTTAGTTCAGATGATAAAGAAACTTGCCGGGTCGGGTTTTTTTTTAGTTCAGAGAACAAAGTAATTGGCCGGGCCGTTCTTTTTTTGTTCAGAGAGCAAAGCAACTGAACGGGTCGTGCTTTTTTGTTCAGAGGACAAAGCAACTGGCTGGAATGGGCTTTTTTTATATAGTTCAGACAATAAAGCAACTGGCCGGGCTTTCTGACAGACACTTACGGCCGGGACAGGTCAAATCGACCTTTTTTTTTTTTGTTGCAATGGTAAAGAAAGAAAAAAATATCGTGATACCCGATTTCCTGTCTTTTTTAACAGTTTTGCTGTTCTATTACTTCCATAAAATAGCCCAGGGCGGAGGCGGGGCGAGACACTTACAGTCTTTTGACCATCTGCAGGTATTAAGTTTGTAAAACCAATTCGAAACTTTTTGACAACAAAAAGATTCAACCCCGTGCGAATGTGTGTGCTCGGTGGGGTGGGAGACGGGGTTGTCTGCAGTGGGTGGTGTGTGTGTGTGTGTTTGTGACAGGGAGAGAGAGTGACATGACATCGATTTTTTCTCCAATCCCTAATCCGTATAGGGATTGATTTTTGTAGTGTTACCGCTTGCTAGTTCAGAGACAGGGAGATTTTGAACGCACTTAGTATTTTTTTCTCTCTCTCTTTCTCTTTAAAGGTTCGATAATTTTCAAAATTTAGTTAACATTTTTTTAGGCTTACATTCAACTAAATATTTTCAATAGTATCACATTTCATTACTTCATTTTTACAGTTTAATAAAATACAATAGAAAGCAAACTAATACGAAATGGCACATCACGGTCGGCAGGGACGGGCCTAAATAATAGCTGCAATTGACGGGCCGGGTTGGGCCGGGTCGAGTGTCGTATATGTGAAACTGTTCGGGCTGGAACGGGACTTAAACTAACGGAATAAGGCCCGTGCAGACCTATAACATTCTCGAAATGGACTCATCCGGAGGTGGTGGAATAATGGTTTGAGCCGGAATATACTTGTATGTAAACGATTGTTCTAGCCTCTCTGCATAATAATGATAAGGGAAAACTGTCTAGGTCTCTCGCCTGCCTTTCGCGACGAAATTCTGCATCCCGATGTTCGTCTTGTAAGAGTTACAAAGGGTCCGGATTTTCTCTTTATTAAAAAATAGCGTGCGACCTCCTTAGGCTTTGCTGGTCAAACAATATCTTCAAAGCGAAAATGTTTCTCGTATGGATTGGCCAAACGTTCGCCAATTATAAATCCAGGTGATCACGTTGGGGTCACTTTAGATCAACAAAGTGCAACTTGATCTCTCTCCTTCTACAGCTTGTAATGTATGCTCTAATAGAACTTTCCTCTGCAGCACTTTTTTTTTTTGCAAAGAAAGATCGTGCTTATATAATCAATCCGTCCGTCCGCCTGTAGACACCATTTCTCTGCAACTATTAGTCCGATTTAAAAAAATTATTTTGCAATAGGAAGAATGAAATGTGAGAATGGTGATCCTTGCATTCCAGGTTTTTTCCTATGCACAAATTTGACGCTAGAGGGCGTAAATGCTGATGATATCGAATTCAAAATACATTTTATTCAAGATATTTGCTTCTAAATATACGATTGAAAAAATTGTTTTTCCTTTCGATGCCGTTTATATCCAAGGCTAGTTTAGGTACATTGCTTCTTTCAAGTAATAAATACATTTTCTCCTAAGGGGCGCAAATTTAAATGGCATTTCCCCGATGACTCTGCTTGTAAAAGTTGGATTTGAAAACTTCTTACTGTATCTCATACAGCTCCCGATGGGAAATGTTTTGCATATAATATCTATTTTTTGGTAAAGAATGGCTTGGTCACCAGGGTGCGTAAGCGTTTATTTTTGCTTCTGATGTATTCGCAACAAACACTGAGCAACTGAAAAGTAGATTGAAAACGTTTTTTCGGGGACCGATACCACTCACTTCGGAAAAGCTTTTGAAAAAAAAATCCTGCATAAAATAGCGCATAGATTTCCCGCAAGGGGGCGTAGATATGTATTTTATTTTAGTCGACATATCTGCTTCTACGAGTCCGATTTGAAAAATTCTTTGTTTCTTAGAGAGCGTTTGCGAAATGTTTCTCATGTAATTTGGAATGTTTCTTAACGCACAAGTCTGCCACTAGATGGTGTAAGTTCGGATTATCGTTTACAGCAAAATGTGCGGGACTAATAACCCGAGTGAAAGAAAAAAAAATTCTGTCAGATATTACTAACTATAGAAACTCTTTGTGTAGCAGCTGCATCTCCGCTTCTAAAAATCTATTGAGAAATTTCTTTTTCACTGTATCTGAATAATACACCCCATCTGAAATAAAGACGGGAGGTATTATTCTCATTTTGAACAGCTTTCCTGCTGGGAAGCGTAAAGGTCAAAATCTTTTTTTCTCAATCGTTATTTCCGGAAGACGTACATGAAAAGTTATTTTTGCCGCCCCGGTGGCACAGTGGTCTAAGCGATGGCCTCTGATCATTCGTCCGAACGGGGTCCGGGTTCGAATCCCGGTGAGGCATGGATGTTGTGTTTGTCTTACGGCACTGGCTCTCTCCCTTCCCTGGAACCAGTGACCCTAAATTAGGGACGGACGACTGCTTATAGCCCATTGAGTTGCTCACGGTGGTCGTTAAACCTCCAATCAAAAAAAAAAAAAAAAAAAAAAAAAGTTATTTTTCCTTACCATAGCTTTTGCAGTGAAGAATACATTTCGCCTATTTTCACCAATTCCATTATGCAAATTTCTTTTTTTTAGAAGGCGTAGAGTTATATTACGTTTCCTTCTACATTTCTTCTCTTAACTTTGCGGTATGAAAATCTTTTTGTTCTGCTATGAAAAACTTTTTGTGCACTATTTGTTAATTTTCGTAACCAACTTTTTAGCCGCTGGTGAAAGTTGTCATATTTGTTCTTATCACCCGTTTTCGTTTTTGTATTTTTCTGTTTATTTCTGGATGTGGGATAGTTGGAGGTATTGCATGGTGAATGTTATGCACTTTATTTCACTCGGCGATACTCCTACCATCCAGATGCACTTACTTGTTTTTCTTGCTGCCACCAGTCTAGATTGGGGTAAGGTCTAGACGCCTTACGGAGATCATTTTATTCGAGACAGAGGCGTGGTTGAAGACTTCCAAGCTGGTGTAGAACTGAGCCGAAAATATGTAACAAATAAATTTATTATCCACCACTTAGGGTAGGATGAAGGTTGGTTTTACACCTTGCACTAGAACATACAGAAGTATTTTAGGTGACAATAGAGCTTGAGCTGAGTAAACAGAAATATGGTTCTTCCTTGTTATCACCGTTCAGTTTTTACAAGAATTCAGTGAAGTCACATTCAGTTCTTGTCTGAGTTCATAAGTTACGCATTAATAGCATTATGCAGCACTTTGGAAACAAGATATGAGATTATCAGATCTCAGACATAATGGTTCTAGACCTCGGCCTGATCCCTTGGAACAAAATATAGATAGTTACTAACCGCTGTTAGTAGAAATCTATCTCTAGCTAACTCGACCGCAGCCGAGCGCTTTTCTTACGGCAAAATCATCCCACGCGATGACCTGACGTCCTGCTTTGGTGAAAACTAGGCGAGAAGAGAGCTCCAAAAACTAACTTCCCGAGTTCTCCCCAAAATTTTTGAGCCCTAGCGAGCTCTCCGCCAATCACGACGACGCATTCGACCCCCTTGCTGGGCATCTTTCACTCTCAGCGTCCTGCTTCTCATGGTTTACATCCGCCGGATGGCTGCTCTTCGAAGAATTCCATGCTCAAAGTTCTGAGAATTCATGGGTTCGTTATGACCTTGTGAACTGGTCACCAAGATGGCTGTGCTCCTCCCTTCCTCGCTTTTCACATCAAAATGGCGTTCCATTGCCCTCTTTTGATTTTCCCCACGTTTACTTTTTTAACATTCAGCAGTTCCTATATTCCTGTGCGACACTGGCATTTTTTCCAATTCTTTTTTCTTAACGGTTTTCACATCATCACAGAAGCAAGTAGCGGTTTCTATTTCGGATGTTTTATCGATTGTAGGAATCCGGTTGATTTTTTTCTAGCCGGTTTCATTGATTTTGAATAACTTTGATAAATTTCATTCGCGTCGGAAGGGATTCAAAAGAGGTGCTCATTTACAGCGAAAAATTGAATGTAATCTTTCTTGTTATTTCCTCTCTCTATTTAAATTTGGTTTGTCTTCCGTAAACAATTTCCAAACTTAACATTTAAATTTTCTCTCTCGCCCGAATCTTTCTTTGGTAACAAGTATTGAGGTCAGCGGTTGAGTGATGTAAGCAAAAAGATGAGATAAGAAGGTTGTGATCAATGGATGCCGCTGACTATCTTAATTTACGAGCTGTGAGAGCTGCCTCTCTTTAAGCTGTCTTTCGTTCAGCTGTCATCAGTTAATATCATTTGTATTAGGCTGACAAGTGTTAGAATGTGCACTTACGGACAACGAAATTTGCGGACCTGGAAGAAAACATGCTACAGCCGCGAACCTTTATATATAGCTAGAGTGCGTGTTGGTATAAAAATGATTTACGTTTGGAACGAGTGCGCATTACCGTACACCCTGTAGTGGGGCTGCAAGCAAGAGTACAGGGTGACAAGAATGCCGGGTAGATACCAGAGACGTTGATTTACGCAACGTACGGACTTTGAGAGAGACCGGATAATCGGGCTGAAAACGGCCGTGTAATCGTCGCGCGGTATGGCCCGCCATGCGAGCAGGAGGACCACCGATAGAGAGGATCTACGGATCGTGCGCCAGTCACGAACGGATCCCACTGGGACCCGGTCCGCTATACAGGCAGATGTAGCGGCTCCTGTGTGCCAACGAACCATTTTCCGATGCCTCGCGGAAGCGAATCTGCGATCTCAGCGCCCCTTGCTAGTGCTGCCATTAACACCGCAATATCGCCGGCTCCATGTGCAGTGGTACCAGCCCTGAGAGACGTGGAACGCCATAGACTGGTGACGTGTGGTGTTTGGTGATGAGTGCCGCTTCGTTTTGGGGACAGATGATCATCGTGTTCTGGTGTGGAGCTACCCGGATCAACGACACAATCCAAAATTCGCTATCGAGAGCCACATCTCACCCACTGCAGGCATTATGCTCAAGAGAGCCATTGCCTACAATAGTCGATAAGCTCTAGTGCTGGTACGCGGTATGTGGATGAGATCCTGCTGCCCAATGTGCTCCCATTCCCGGCCGGGATTCTAGGTGCGCTATACCAGCAGGATAATGCCTGCAGGCAAGCGTCTCGGGTTTCTTAGGACTGCCTCCGTGATGTCCAGACACTTCCATGGCCTGCCCGCTCCCCGGACATGTCCCCTATCGAGCATGTGTGGAATCAGTTGAAACGCCGGCTGCCTCCGTGCCTCACCATTCGGGATTTGCAGCACACGATCCAAGACGTGTGGACTAGTCTGCCGCAGAACACCATCAGGCATCAGTTCGCCTCCATGCCGGACCGTATTGCAGCATGTATCGCCATACGACGCGGTGCGACACGCTGTTGAAGATGACAGGACTGCGTGCCACAGATCCTTCTGTAATTGTCCTGCAACTTTGTTTTAGCCGTCATGTGTATAGTTAATCTGTATCATTACGTCCATAAAATTTTAGTTCAATCTGATGCGTTCTTCTTGGTGCACAAATTTCATTGTCCATGAGTGTATTTCCGTTAAGGAGTTTCATTAAGCTAATTTTGTAGTTACTTCTTCTTCTTCTTAGCCTGTTGGTACCCACTGTAGGGTATGTGCCTCCCCTAGTCTTTTCCAACTTCCCCGATACTCACCCTCAATCCACCATTCAGCACCTATAAAATTCTGAAGTTCATCTCTCCATCTTGTTCTCTGGCGCTCCCGTCGTCTGTTTCCATCTCTCGGTTTCCATTCCGTTATTAATTGTGTCCATGTGTCTATCTTTCATCTTTTAGTCGTCCAACATGTCCAACCAATCTCCACTTTGATTCTTTTACTATTTTATATATATTATTACTGTTCTTTCTCTTATAATGTTCATTTCTAACTCTGTCTCTTCTTGTTATTTCCAACAATCATCTTTATATCTTTCATACCGATGCTCTTATTTTTTCACATTGTCGCTCTGTGATACTTTACGTTTCACTTCGATAAGTAAGTACAGTGTTATTACATGCATTGATGATTCTCTTTTTAAACACAATGGAAGATCGCCTGTAAATAGTCTTTAAGTATCCAAAAGGCTCTATCACCTTGGATAATTCCTTTATTGGTTTCTATTTCTTGTCTTTCTTTAAAACTAATAACTTGACCTAAGTTAATGTATTCGTCTACTTTTTCAGTCTTTTCCTTCTATAAAAATTTTTCTGTTTTATTTTCTGTATTGTTCATATATTTAGTTTTTGCTATGTTCATTGTCAGACTTTTTAAAGACTTTCCATCCATAAATCCTTTATCATGTTCTGCATTTCTCAATTACTAGTTGCAATGTTGACTATAAATAGACATTTCACCTAAATAGACATATTCATCTACTTTTTCAATTTTTTTTCGTTCTATCAAAATCTTTTCTGTATCGTTTTCTGTATTATTCATATATTTAGTTTTTGCTATGTTCATTGTCAGACTATTTTAAGGCTTTCCATCCATAAATCCTTTATCATATTCTGCATTTTACTATTGCGAGTTGTAATGATGACTATGTGATCAAGAAATTTTAAGAGATTTAGTTAACTTCCATTTATGTTTAATCCTTTTTCATCTCAGTTTAAATTTCGAAAAATATCTTCCAATACAAAGTTAAATAACTTTGGGGATAGTGGGTCTCCTTGTCTAACCCCTCTGCGCACCTTGAAAACCGAGCCCATGCTCTCCAACATTACTGCTGCTGTAGCCTTGCTATATATTTTATTTATTAAACTGACATTTTTTCCTTCCAATGTTTGTCTTTTTATTAAAAGACTCATTTTCTTTTGATATATAGAATGAAAAGCTTTGATATAGTCTGCAAAAACTAAGTTAACTTCTTTCTGATATTTATTTGCTTTCCTACTAATTAGTTAATTGGATGTAGATGTCCTATTGAAGAGTAACCACACTTGAAACCCGCTTGTTCTACCGATTGTGCATTTTCCAATTTTGTAGTTATTCTTTTTAATAGTTTTTTTGCGAAAAGTTTATACACTTGTGACAAAATTCTTATGGGTCTATAATTGCTAATATCATCTTTGTTTCCTTTTTTATAAATAAGAGTTTTAAATGCATTTTTCCCATTGTCCAGGGATTTCTTTCTTTTCTATCACTTCGTTAAATAAAGCTGTCAGGGAATCCCAAAAAAATTTCTACTCCTTCTGTTAAGTGTTCTGGTGTTATTCCATCTTGTTCTGGATTTTGATTTTTCTTTAGTTCTGAAATAGAATTTTCCATTTCATCTATTGTTATTTCTGGAATAGCGTCTAAATGTTCTTCCAGAAACTTTAGAAGATATTGCAGAACTTACTAACGCATGCTACATTAAAATTTAATTCAAGTTCTTGCTAATATTGTTTTAAGATAATTGATGCTCAACGTCTGAGCAGATTATAGAGTAATTATTGAAAGGTTTTTCATTTATGTAGAAGTGATACTTGGTGTCAGTGTGATGTGAAAATGGACAATTTATTGGCTGACTCGAGTAAAGAGTTGAAAATTTGTAAGTAAAACTATTGACTTTTTCTTGAAATGCGTTTTTAACGTTTAATTTAGGATATTGAAGTTAAGCTCTCCCGGGTTCATACTAATTCGAACCAACTGCGATATTTAAAAACAAGCTTCACGTGAGATTGTGTTCCGGATAAGCTGACTTTGCACATTTAAGAACATTACAAGGTCTACAAGACAGATGCTGCTTGGGCCTTCGACATTTTACTTGGAGGTAACTTGCGCCGACGTTGCCCAGCCGGCGGTCTTTACGAGCCTGGATTGTCTACATCTGCCCCTAACATCAATGGCGTGTGGTTGGCCCCAGCTTTCTATTTGGGCGCCTGGTATGTCCGTCGATGGTATACTCGCGGTACACCCTTGATACAATTATCCTCAGGAACCCTAGGGTTCTTTCCACTTGGGTGATAGAATGGTCCATCTGTCTTGCGCCGACAATAAGTCAAAGCTGCTCAGATCAACACGTTTACCCATGTTTGTCGATTGCATTACACGGTTAGGAAGCAGCGCTGTCTGCCTATTTATCGACTGCGTTCGGTTTGGGTTTCTTCTACTCTGCGCGAGGGATACTCATACCAATTTTCCATTACCTGTACTTCTACTGTTTTATTTGCTGAGTGTATACGTCTATATTCTTTTGTACTCACAAGACTAAAACATTTTGCCACACAGCGTGTGTGAAGTGCCTTTCTATGTGTTCATTACTTTGTCACTTATTATATATTAACGAGTTTTTAGCTTCAATTTTGAACACCAGTCTGCATTTATTGCGTTTTTGGGGAAACACTTTTCGAAAGAAATGGTCAAAAATTAGGTTTGTTTTCCTATTTTTTTAGCAAATCCAATTTCTTCGAATCGAGCGCTTGAAGTTTCGATACATTTTTCGCGGACATGCAGAGAGCGAGAAAGATTTCGTCCTATTCTATACAAAATAAATTTACCGACGTTATATACTACACGTGAAGACGTGATAAGGGTTGGAATCACAGAAAATGAAGAAACAGGGATAATGAAAGGAATTTTTGAGGAACGTTATTTTTTATCTTCGTAATGTACTTTCTGAATATCACCTCACCTGGTGTACACAGGAACACCAAAAAGCCAGCAACGTCAGCACATGTTCACATTCATCTCTAAATATGTCTTGATGAAGCACTTAAACCTTATCAAGAAATCCGAATGAAGAAGAATTGAACATTTAAATAGTTTAACTACAGGCATTGCATAATTATATTCCTTTTAATTCAGAAAACAACGTTTATTAATGCAATTTTCACAATTTAAAGCCTACTATAGTTTCACTGAAAGCTATGTTTCAGCTTCGTCAGGACTGAGCGTTTCATTTCTCGTTTCTGATGATGTTACCAGTTAAACGTGTCAAACGTCTCGTGCGGTCATCAGATTGCAGATTGATGACTGCTTTCCATGCGCTTGATAGGTATGGAGATGAAGATAAATCATCTACGAGGTTATTACGATTTTGAAATATATGAAAGGCATCTAAAAAGGCTAGGTCAAATGTTGATTTAGGTCTGTCTAACAATCTGGCTTTATTGAACAGATATTTTTGGTTATTTTCCCAACAGTGCTGGGCTACGGAAGATTTTTTGATTTCATACTGTTTAATATATGATTGGTGTCCTATTTAATCTAAATTCTTGTGTCTGACCTATGTATGACAGACCACAATGACTCTGGATGCAATAGATTCCCCAAGAATTTATGTCAGCAATTAGGTCCTTTTTTGCAAAGTAAATCATCTTACAGGATACAGGAGTGAAGATAACTCTCAAATTTGATGACTTAAGGATTTTCGAAATTTGGAAACAAAATTTAGTGATCCCTAAACTTTTCCTTTACTCCTGTATCAAGTTGTATCCCTAAAATTTGTTTCCAAATTTCAAAAATCTTTAAGTCATCAAATTTCACAGTTATCTTCACTCCTGTATCTAAGATGATTTACACTGCCAAAATGCAAAAAAAAAAATGACTTAATTTCTGACATAAATTCTTGGGGAATCTATCGCATTCAGTGTCAATGTGGTCCGTCATACATAGGTCAGGAACGGAGATCGCTTAAATTCAGATTAGAAGAACACCAATCATATATTAAATAAGAAAAATGACACCGAATTTTCGGGTGTAATAAGCACGTCTTTTGAATCCGTTCTGACGCAAATTAAATTTATCAAAGCTATTCAAAGGCAATGGAACCGGTATGGAAAACAATAGATCTGACAAAAGAAAGAACATTTTCAATCGGGTTTTTAATCCCTCAGATATTGCTGTAAACGAAATCGTGAGCTTACGAACTCTTAGAAACAGATATATCGACAAAAATAAGATGTGACTTTACGTCCGCTGGTGGGAAAACCATGCATTATTTTAGGAAGAAAGTATTCGCAAAAGGTTTTTCCATATGAGCGGTATCGGTCAAGAAAACAAAATTAGTCAAGTCTTCAGGAGCCCAGATTTTGCAACAAATACTTCAGAAGCAGAAATTAACACTTATGACACCTGGTGGCCAAACCATTTTTTACAAACATTAGGAATTATGTGAAAAATATTTTCCATCAGCTCTTGTATGCGATACAAGAAGAATTTCTCAAATCGGCGTTTTAGGAGCAGAAATAACGCAGAAAACGCAATTTACCTTTGTGCCCCAAGCAGAAAGTCTATGGTTAACTTGAAAATGTTGAATTTATAGGAAAAACACTTCGCATCGGAAACGTTATCCAACAAAGAAGGAATTTTTCAAATCGGACTCCTTGAAGTAGAGATATTGACAAAAATAAAATATACATCTACGCCACCTGGCGTAGAAACCATGAACTATTTTAAGAAGAAAAGTTTCCTAAAAGATTTGTCGACATGAGTAGTATCGGTCAACAAACGACGTTTTTTTTCAATCGAGAATTTAGAAGCTCATATTTTGCTGCAAATACAATAGAAGCGGAAATTAAGATTTACGCCCACTGGTGGCCAAACCATTTTTTCCCATTAACTATACTCGGGGCAAACTTAACCTGTCATTGGAAGGAAGGCTACAGAGTGTATACTTCCACTGCATAAAATAGTTCCGGTCTAAAAGCTCGTACTCCAGCTTCAACTGGCACTTAAAAAGGACACAGATGTTCAATACGTTGCGTGTGTGTGCATTTAAAAAATTCAGATCTCAGTTTCAGCGGCATTTCTAAAAAATACAGATATTCGTGTTTTGGTGACGTCACTGATGTCACAGCATTCTTGTTTGGGTCAGAGTTAAGCTGTCAACCCAGGTGATATTTATTGCTGTGGGGGTGGGGGTGGGGGGTCATTAGTGGAAGGATGAGGGCGAAAAAAGTGTTTCCGAGGGCATTTCACTTTTCTCCCCGTGGTTTCTTCTTCTTGATTGTTGTTTTAAAACACTCTTCTGTCTTTTCGGTTTTTTCGAATGGCATCTGCCGGTCACTCGAGTGTATTTCAGCTGCATAAAGCTGGGAAAATATTACGAAGCTCTGCTAAAGTGATCGTTATGAATGTTTTCACTAAATTGATGGAAAAACATTCGCCGAATAAATCAAATGAATTAACAGTTCTTACGGCAAAACTCACTGGCGTTTCAAGTCGCACCATTGCGAGAATGAAGGTTGAACTTAGTATTGAAGTACCTCAGATCCATCGGCAATTTATTTCTTCAAATTAAAATACAATTCTCGCTTGGCTTACATAGAACGTTTTCTCGAAATTAGTTTCGAGTTCCCAATTCAGTTCTCAATATAGGCCAAGAAATGGCCATCTTTTCCTTTTGAACTTTTGTGCGCAGTTGCCTTAAACGTGTATGAACCGGCATGAAAATTCAGACAAATGAAAGAGTTCCTTCCCGTCGTTAGGCACTTTGGAAAACTGCCACACATAATTCGGAAACTTGGAAAACTGCCACACATTCAAAGTGTTCCTCGGAGGAACAGCAATTTGTGCCCGGCTGATCAATGAAAAACATGTGGCAATTTTCCAAGTTGCTGAAAGATGTGTGGCAGTTTACAGTGAACCCTAAAATATCATTTACCACAGAGACGGGCTCTTGTCCAGTATTTATGGCAACACGGGGTAGTTAAAAATGCATACACATTTAACGGATGTCTGTTATAAAAAAAAATCTAATCAAGGCAAAATTTTTGAAAGAACGAAATTTTACGCATAACTGATGACATGGTAAAAATACTTTTAATTAAATCCCACAGTTGGTAATCTTCAAGCAGTAAGTATAAATATATGAAATGTATAAAAAAAATGGAAAAATATGTGAAAACAAAATTAGGCCACTTAAGACTTCTTCCCGTGTTTAACAAAGATAATTTCATTTTAAAAGTAAGAAAGAAAGAAACGTTTCACATTCTGTAACATCTCAAAAAAAAAAAAAAGAAAAAGATAGAGAGGGAAATAAACTGCTTGTCTACCGGTCTCCAAAGCGCGCGGGGGTGGGGAGGTGGTTAAAATAGAGGGGTTTGGTAAGGGATCACGGTGACAGACAGCCAGCCCTGAGGGCTTGTCGGATAAGCTTTCCGAGTGAAGGTTAATTACACACCATTAGTGCGGAGTAATACTGGGAGTGAAAAGGTCACCATAGCTTCGGCCTCATTGCCAGGATAGCTTTGCCCGAGTATAGAAATTATTTGCAAACGATTTCCCATCAGGAGCTGTATTCGTGGCAGAAAGAAGTTTTCAAATCGGAGATTTAGAAGCAGAGATATAGGGGGAAACGCAATTTACGGCTACGCCCCTAGCGGAACGTCTATGAATTACTTGAAAACTTTGAAATTATATGAAAAACATGTCACACGGAAAACACTATCCAACAAAGAAGGAATTTTTCAAATCGGAATCCTAGAAGTAGAGATATTGACAAAAATATGATGTACATCTACGCCCCCTGGCGGATAAACTGTGGAATATTTTAAGAAGAAAATATTCCGAAAAGGTTTATCGATGTGAGTGTCATCAGTCCTTAAAAGAAATTTTTAATCGATATTTTAGAAGCTACGATTTTATGGCAAATACGTCAGAAACAAAAATTAACACTTACGCCCCCTGGTGTCCAAAGTATTCTTTACCAAAAATTTGAAATTGTATGCAAAAGATTTTCCATCAGGAGATGTATCCGCAGAAGAAAAGATTTTTTCTAATCGGAGTTTTAGAAGAAGAGTTGTCGGGGAAAATGTAATTTACTTTTACGCCCCCTAGCGGAAAATTTATGCGTAATTTGAAAAAGTAACTATATCTAAAATACTCTTCGACTTAAATGGAATCAAAATATGTAATTTGTTTTTCAATCGGATGTTTAGAAGCAAATATGTGGAATAAAATGTATTTTGGAATTCGACATCATCTGCATTTACGCCGTCTAGTGGCGAAATTGTATATCGTAAAAAAAAAAAAGAAATAAAGGATCATCATTTGCATATTTCAAGCTTTGCAATGCAAAAAGAATTTTTCCAATCGGACTAATAGTTGCTGAGATATCGTGGGTAAACACGGACGGACGGACAAACCGATAACAGAAGCACGATCTTTTTTTACAAAAGACGTGCTAAAAATGTGAAATCAAACAATCTTCCATAGTCCGGCGCTGTTGGGAAATAACCACGAATTTCTGTTTAATAACACCAAACTGTTAGACAGACCAAAATCAGTATTTGACCTAGACTTTTTAGATGCTTTTCATATATTTCAAAACGTAATAACCACGTAGATGATTTATGTTCATCTCCATACCAATCAAGCGCATGGAAATCACTCATCAATCTGCAATGTGATAGTCGCACGAGACGTTTGACATGTGAAACTGGTAGCTTTGTCAGAAACAACAAATTAAAATGCTCAGTCCTGACGACGCTGAACCATTGCTTCAGCGAAACTATAGTAGGCTTTAAATTGTGAAATTTGCATTAATAAACGTTATTTACTGAATCAAATATAAAAGAATTAAAGACTCACCGGTATTTACAAAACAAGTAAAACAACACCACGAGGTAAGCACTAAATGCTGCGAAATCAAGTGATTTATAGAAATTGTACAGAGAAGAAACAATCCACTATCTAAGTGAAAATAAAAATACTAATCCTGGAGTAGAATTTAGAAAAGCAAGAGAAAGAATGCCAACGGGTCAGCTACAAATGCATTGAAGAAGTAAAAATAGTTTTTTTTAATGTAGTTTTAGAAAGGCATTAGTCACTCCTACCCTCGACGAAGGCGAACGTCTAATCACGTACGGGAGCAATCCTCAAGTGCAGCATTTAGAAAGATGTTCCTACCCAAATGACAGAAAAAAGAGGTCTTCCCGTCGTACGAGAACTTAGCGAACAATTTACCTAATTAAGGGAAGATAGAGCCTTCATCAGGAAAAAAGTGGACAAGCGCCAAACTGAAGCAAAAATAAATAACTAATTGTAATGCTCGACAGAATTGTACCAGCCTTCAGATGACAATCCGTATTATTTTGGAAGAAAACTTAGCCAGATAAATAAAGGATGGCATGTGGGAATAAATAAACAAAATAACATGTTTTTGTGCGTATGTTTGGTGAAATTCAAAGCTATGATGCTTCTACAGGCTTACCAAGCAATATTGTGACTTAAACAGCTTTTACGAAACATAAAGGAAACGAAGAGGAATGGAAATACTTAGTTTCGCTGAATTGTGTTGCAGTATTTTACTGGAAAGCACTTGTCACAAACAAAAATAAATTCTTGCACTTATCGCAACAAAAAGTATTGAATTCGAATTCAAAACAAAAAAGTAAAAAATGGAAAATTTTACGAACATTTTCTATGAATGCGTCTTGATCCCGTTCCCCGACTCCTTCCAAAAATCGTCTCAATAGAGTATCATGAGATAGTATACAAATTTTGGTGGTTCTAAATTGAAAACTGTAGATTTGCATAGCGGACAAACAAACAAACATTTAGCTTCATATATTAGAAACTACTTTACACCGAAGAGCCAAAACATTATTACCACCTTTTTCGCCGAATAATCAAATTTCTTTAACACCGAATTTTTGAATTTCTTTTCAACACCGAATTTTCAAATTTCTTTAACAACGAATTTTCAAATTTCTTTAACACCGAATTTTCGAATTTTATTTAATCCTCCACGTGCCGCCAAAACAGCTCTTAGCCGGCGAGACATGAACACTGCCACAGATGGAAAAGTGTCAGAGGTCAGTGAGTCAATGGGCAGACAACTTCTTGTGGGTCGAACGGGTAGGGTCAAGGTGTTCCTGGCCCGATTTCGACACGGTTTTATTTCCATTTTATTTACGAAAAGATAAAAAAATATTTCAAAGAAAAATGCGTACCGTGAAATTCGGTGCTCCATGCCTGGTGTCAGCGGCGTGAAAAATTATTTGTCATAGAAGTGTTGCGGTCTCTTTTTTTAAGCAAAGGAAATTTCCATCAACGGACGATACCATATCGTAAAACGATACTTCCTTTGCGATGGTTTTCAGTGCGATTATCAGGAGGAAGACACAGGACAAACGTCTGTCGCCTATCTCTGGTGATTCATTCTCTCACACACAGCGTGCCACATTGTAAGGCTGAGAGCTACTTTTTACATCGCTTTTTTTGTGTATTGGACATTCAGAGGCTTTCGTTTGACGTCCTAACATCAAGTTCCACTGCATGCTGTGTCAGAATTAATGCTTTATTTGCTAAGTAGCTCATAGCCCGTGCAATGCACGGGTGAAAAAGCTGTGACTGAAATTCTTACAACATGAATCGTAAAATATATATATATATAACTATACTAAACTGCTGAATTTTTAATAAATCAGTGAAGGAAGAAATATATCTCATGATACATGGGAAATCGCTAGAATATTAAAAGCAAATAATATAAATTCTGAAAATCTCTTGTGACATTTACTGGTCATCCATGTAACACCTATCGGGAAACTTGAAAAGTTCATCGCCCTGCAGTGGGAATCGAAACCGCATCTCCCGATTTCCGGCCGAGTATGCTAACCGTTACACCATCCAGGACAGTGAAGTTCCAAGCAACTGAGACTAAGCAAACTTAGCTTAGGAATCAGAACATCCTCAGATTTACGCTAGTCGAAGCATCGTTGCTTCTTCCTTCATTGATTTATCTGTGGTACTGGTGATTTACTGGTTTATCTGTGGTACTGGTGATTTACTGGTTTATTTGTGGTACTGTGGTACTGGTGATTTACTGGTTTATTTGTGGTACTAGTGATGAGAGATGTTATCTGTGTTACTGGTGAAGGATACGCTATGAGGAAGCAACGATGCTTCGACTAGCAAAGAGGACGTTCAGATTCCTAAGCTAAGTTTGCTTAGTCTCACTTGCTTAGAACTTCACTGTCCTAAATGGTGTAACGGTTAGCATACTCGACCGGAAATCGGGAGGTGACGGTTCGATCTCCGCTCCAGGGCGAAAAAATGTTCAGGTTTTCCGAAAGGGTTTACATGGATGACCAGTAAGTGTTACAAGCAAATTTCAGAATTTATATTCTGTTTGCTTTGAATAGTCGAATTATTAATAGGCAGTCAATAAGATAGGTCAACAACAACAAAATATTCGTAATATTCCCATGATGACGCTTATTCCTTTTCATGGAATTGCTTCGCAATTTTACTCCTTTCTATGAAAGTACTCTGCAATGCAAAGAAAATGAAATAAAACACGACATAGCACCTACGTAACAGAACAAACGTCGCAGACAGTTGTTCGAGTTCGTACTTGTTGCCACATATGAAGTCGTTTTTCTTACTAACTTTATTTTATTTTCCGGTATTTCGTCTTGATTTTACGTATCGTGCGATAGCGGTGAGCTCAATTCCGATTTCAAACACCGGATAAAAGCAGATGGCGCTGCAAGTACTAAATGACGTCAGAGCGTTAGGGACCGACGTAGCCTATTATATAGGTTTTATATGGATGAATTTAATATTGAGGAGATTGTAAAAAGCGTCGAGGCCAACAAATGCGTTCTTGTTGAAAACGAAAAGCGAAAGAGTGAATGCTGGAAGTTGTTTCGTCTCATTAACAAACCAAAATATGTTTCACAGCAACACCAATTTTGACAAGCTTATGATGAGTTAAAAGTTTCCGAAGTGTGAATGTTGATTTCATGAGTGTTCCTTCCTTCTGAGGGGCAATGATGAAATTGACATTCTCATATTGAAACCTTTCAACTCAACAGAAGCTGGTGAAAATCGGTGTTGCTGTGAAACATATTCTGAAGCTTGATATGTTATAAAGAAAACTGCAAAAACTGAAGTAAAACATACAACAAGTTATTTAATTCGAAACGTTTGACTGCAGCACCATCAAAACTAAGTGAAGCAGACTTAACATTACTGCGGGGACTTTTTGACTTTCGCAGATTTGTTTGAAAGCACAGTTAGGTTATGTGAAGAACGAGAGTTTCAGCACTTTTCTGTATAAGTAAATGAGTAAATTATATGCTTCCGTAATGCATTTGTATGATCTCTATATAACGATATCCACTGCGGAGAAATCTGAAACACTCACACACACATATACACTACATTGACAAATGTCACCGAACAGCCCTTGAAATGTAAATGAACGAATCCGCTGCGTCGTTAAGATGCGCGGTTTAGCTAAAAAAATAAGCTTGCAGCTGACCACGATGATATGGCACTGTGAGGTTGAGTGAAAATGTCGAGGCGGAAGAGAACTGACTTTGAAATAGGAAAGATTGCTGGGTGTTATATTAGTGGGTTGTCCATAAGAGAAACCGAGAGGCGTTTAAACATACCCAAGTCAACTGTTGGATGTACTGAATAAATGAAAGACACATGACGTGCCTGAAGCAGCAAATCGTACCTGCAGAATAAAGAAAAACAGTGATGGAGGACGTCGAAGCCTCAGGAGAGTACTGCACAAGACTTCAGTGTACAGGTGAGTAAAAATGCTGGACACTCAGTATGTACACGTACCATTGGCAGAAAACTTCATTCCAAGGGTTACCGTGGTCGTCGGACTGCTCTCCACTCGAAATGCTACTCGTCGTTTACCATAGTGTGAAGAACATTTATTCGTTCGGTCAAGTTTGGAGCTGGCGCTGTTAACCAACACGTCTACCTCGATATTCTGGACAGTTATGCCCTGCCAACTCTGTGGCAATACTATGAAACCCAGCCTTGTTGGTAGCAGCAGGATAATGAACCGAAGCTATAAAGCAAGGACTGTTAAGGCGTGGTTTGACGATAATTCCGTATCGTGTGCGGACTGGCCAGCACGGATCCCTGATCGCAATCCCATAGAGAATCTATGGGATGATTTAGAGCGCCGCATAAAAAGTTTGGAACCAAGGCCTACTACTAAGCACCAGTTAGCGGGAAGCATTATGTACAGCGAACCCTCTCGAAGACCTGCTTGAGTCATGCCGTTGAACTGTGTGATGTTCATGTGGAATTTACTATTCCTTCGATCCAGTTTTTTTCACGTAGGCAAGACGTTTCCATTATGCTAATCCCATAGAGCACCTATAGGATAGAGCACCTATACCTATCGCTGTGTTCCAAAACCTTGTCGAAAGCTTGTCTCGAAGGGTCAGTCCACGCATTAAGGCCAAAGGTGGACCGACACTGTACTAATGTACGTCAATAAATGCTATGTTGTGTTTCTCTTCTAGGTGCCCGGTGACTTTTGTCAGTGTAGTGTACACACGTATGTGCAAATGTAAGGCGACGTAAAACAACAGTAAGGAGCATGCGCTGCATAATAACTGGTGTACCCTCGCAGAGTCTGAAAGGGACCTAGACGTTAAGTAACAATGTGCAGAAGATAGTGTATAGTAGGAATACTCCCATTAGTAAATTAATAATACTGTTGACATGTTGCAAGGTAAGTGTAATACAAAACATAATAATTATATGGACTGAAAAAACACTAAATCAGTAGAAATCACTACGAACACAAGAATTAAAATATGTGTGTAGCACCATCTCAAAAGCCCGCTATCCTGGAAATAAATACCTCCCTGGCAGCGGAACCTCTCATTGATACAAGTCATTACAACACAAAGCCCGATGAACGAAGATACATCAGCTTTACGGTAAAAGCAATGAGGGTAGACAGGACACGAGCCTGATCCCAGTGGGGGTGGTGGGTACCACCGAGGATTCGTCTGCCAATGACATGTTCTGGAGCCCCGTGATGGATAGACAGGGTACGAGACTGATCCAAGTCGGGGTGGTGGGTACCCTCGAGGGTTAGTCTACCAATGACATGTTATGGAGCCCCGTGATGGATGGACAGGACACGAGCCTGATCCCAGTGGGGGTCGTGGGTACCACCGAGGGTTAGTTTGTCAGTGACATGTTCTGGAGCCCCGTGATGGATAGACAGGACACGAGCCTGATCCCAGTGCGGGTGGTGGGTACCACCGAGGGTTAGTTTGCCAGTGACGTGTTCTGGAGCCCCGTGATGGATAGACAGGGTACGAGCCTGATCCCAGTGGGGGTGGTGGGTACCACCGAGGGTTAGTTTGCCAGTGACATGTTCTGGAACCCCGTGATGAATAGACAGGGTACGAGCCTGATCCCAGTGCGGGTGGTGGGTACCACCGAGGGTTAGTTTGCCAGTGACATGTTCTGGAGCCCCGTGATGGATAGACAGGGTACGAGCCTGATCCCAGTGGGGGTGGTGGGCACCACCGAGGGTTAGTTTGCCAGTGACATGTTCTAGAGCCCCGTGATGGATAGACAGGGTACGAGCCTTATCTTAGAGGAGGTGGTGGGTACCACTGAGGATTAGTCTGCCCAGAGACGTGTTCTGGACCATCATGATGGTTAGACGGGTGACGAGTCTGATCCCAGAGGGAGTGCTGGGTACCACCGAGGGATAGTCTGGCCATTGACGTGTTCTGCACCCCCCCCCTTTCCCTCCTTCCTTCGCACACCATATTTGTGTTCAGACAAGTAAGTCTGAAGAGACCGCGGGGTGGAACTTATGTAGAGTTTTTTTTTTTTTTTTTTTTACCTGTACTTACTTGTTTTTGGGATTTTAGTGATTATTTGATTATTTGTGCTCGTTTAAGTAATGTACGTGTGTAGATGGTATTTCTGAGTTTTTATTTCAGCAAGTTTGCACCTTTTCACACACGGGTCGTTGATATTAACATTTCCACCAAGAATGAATTAAAAGTTAAAAGTTCAAAATTAAAAAAAAGGGCTTTCATATTGATACATTTCCTTGAATAAAAAAATGCAATAAGTGGTGCTTGTTATTTAATTTTTTTTCTAGGATTTATACTGAAACTCTTGATATCACAACTTTCTAATACAAAATCATTTGTCAAGAAATGTCATTCACGCTCGCGTGCATTTTCGAAATGATATTCGTAAAGCAATATCCGTTTCCTCAAAGACAAGATTCTGTCGCATGATCGAAATTAGCATTTTACTTTCTGAAAAAGAACTGGAAGTTGTACGTTTTTCAGCTTCACGACATATCCCTTCACAACTTCTGACGTTATTCAAAGCAGGCGTTTCAATATTTCAGAAACACTTGGCAATCTTTTTCACACTTTCTTCACGTATCAAAGAACATGCATTTTGAAGAGGTATCAAAGCAGATATATTTAAACGTTTGAAAACGAACCGGGCACTTTAAAAAAGCGTTGTTACCTCCAGCGTGAAATTGTTAAGCATTCAGTATGAGCTACACATGTCAGAAAATGAAGAAAAAATACTGATTGCTGCGGAGTAATACTTCTCATTCTCTTTTTTCTTATCCTCACACGAGGATAACAGCTTCTGTCATTTGTTTTCAAAGAAAAAAACTCCAATTTAATGTATTAACGCCCACGAGGCAACAAGGAGCTCTGACAACGTGGGTGATAAGACTTCGAAGGTCCTTTTCAAATCTCTTTCCGCCCTTCTGGTTCTCAAAAGGTAACTTCAGAAGGAATTTCATCTTTGGGCAACACTTAGAAATAAATAAATAAACTCCTTTATAAACTCTGCCTAACGGCTAGTGCTAAATGCCAAATTTTTATTTTCTTTATGCTTTGCTGATATTATGTTTATGTGTAAAGGCAATGGAAATATATATGCTTCGAAAACCGTTATTGAATGTCAGATGCCATTTCTGTCCCACAGTATTAGAACTTATTTACTTAAATTACAAAATGTAATATTCAATTTAAGAAAAACACAGGGTGCACAAAAAAGCAAATCATAAAGGAAAAAATTATAACTCGTAAATTAATGCACATACTTTTATTTTATTGTAGGTTATATACAAATGACAGATATGTAGTTTCCTCCGGTTTAATAGATCTCAATGCGATTGCCTTTAGCTGCACTTTTAAAAATAAGTGGTGTGAATTCAACGAAATTTCTAAAAATAACGTGCAGCAATGTTGCAGTTTAGAGTCCGTCTTCTAACGATATTTCCGTTTTTAAAAGTCCCCGGTTTTTTTTAACTTCCGTATTTCCACGGATATTTCGTAGTCAGGTGTTCCTTTCTTTTCAGAGAAGTCCATTTCAAGTTTTACCCTATTCATACAGTTATTTCTCAAAACTGAAAAACCTGCATTATTCAGTCTTAACGCTAGAGAATCCTTCCGTGCCCACTGGGGGTCAAATCGACGTCATATGGGTTGGCTCAAATCGCACGTCTTAACCACTAAGCCAGAAAGACTAAGAAACACAGCACACTTTCAACGTTAAACTCGCATGGCGCGACGGTGTCTTTTTTCTTTCTTGTCATTAATGGGAGTGATTTAGTCGTTTTATTACCTGTTGGAGCTTTTGCTTTTCTTGTTGTTGTTTGTTTGAGTACGTTTATAATAATTTTATTTTTTTTCTGTAAGAGGACATCAAAAATAAAATAATTTCTTTCCCATCGTGATTTTTCGAAGCAACAGAATGTTTTGGAGCATGAGACCTTTTTATTTAACTGAGAGTAACTTTCACTTATCTTTAACAATTGGTGAAATGTACTGTTTTAGAATATTACTAGATGAAACACGTCGGAATCGACGGTTATTTATTCATTTATTATTTGAAAGCAATAAACTCATATAAAACAACAAATGTAAACTTTATTTAATTGACAAATTCATTCAACCACTTCAGTAAAAACAATAGTCCATGTTCGTGATTTTTTTTGACTGAAGGTTTAACGACCACCGTGAGCAACTCAATGGGCTATAAGCAGTCGCCCGTCCCTAATTTGAGGTCACTGGTTCCAGGGAAGGGAGAGAGCGTAAGAAAAACACAACAACCAATGCGTCACCGGGATTTGAAACCGGACTCTTCGCGGACGAATGATCATAAGCTACTGGCAACCGGAGCAGCCCGGTTTCTGATGAGGATCACGATTGCACCCTTTATCAGTCGTAGAATGAGAGGCGGAAGCTCACTCATGTCGATCGTGTGCGAAAATTCAACTGGATAGCACACTCTTTCGCTCTCATCTTCAGTCACAACTGTGTTTGTAAATGTTGATGGAATGAGATTCGCGTTGTGAATACTCTTCATTCTCTCTTGTCTGAGACATATAGTTGCGACCCATTGATCGCTCACGTCTTCCAGTAAGGAAGGCTCTTACGTTTTCTTTTCGTTTTCTTCAGGAGAGACATTCTGTTAAAGGTAAGTATGCAATAAAGTATTTACTTACTTTAGGACTGATTATAGAACACCGATCACACACCAAGTCGAACACTGAACTGAGCGCCTGATGTAGATAAGGGTCGCACCCTTCTCTCATAGACTTTACATGGGAACTCTGCCTCTCCGCCACGCCCGAACCGTTGCTCCAATCTCTGTTTTCTCTTCGACTGGCAAATCTACATGGTAAGACCTTTATTTCGATACCTGAACCATACTTTTACGTTTAGCTGTTCTGTCAAAATAGGTCTCACAGTAAAAAACCTTATAGAATGAAATACATATATAGATGGCGCAACTCAATATGTACATTCTAAATATTTTCACTAGCAATGGTCAACGGAATGTTTATTTACATCTTTACATAATGCGAAACGTCTTACTTACGTGAATAAACTGGATCGAATTAATATTGAATTGCATACATAAATTACAATGTCCAACGGTGTACCGCAAGCAGGTCTTACAGAGCGTTCGCTGTTCCGATTACAAGAACTTTGATACCAATGCCTGCTAGGTTGCTTTGCGCTACGATTTGCTCAGAAAAGAGAAGACTTCGGAATTTGGACTATCTCAGTCCCTCTTTGCTACCCCTTCAACTGCGCGTGAGTCAACGGCAGGCGATCGAATATCAACCCCACGCTTCTTCCATATACTTTACATGGAAAGTGTGCCGTCCCACAATGCCCGAACCGTTGCCCCAGTCTCATTTTTCTGTTCGACTGGCACATCTACATGGGAATACCTTTATTTTGATATATCAACCACATCTTTACATTCAGCCGTTCTCTCAAATTGTGACTCACAGTAAAAAACCTTATAAAATAAATATAAACACTGCTGGCCACCCAAAATGCAACACCAAGAAGGACACGAGATAGCAAAGCCAGATTTACTAGACACATAACAACAGATACAAATATAAAACGATTGAGCTTACAGGCCCGTGCGACTTGCGGAACACGCAGACATCAATAGTTCGTGTGGGCCCCCATGGCTGGCAATAACTGCAGCAACACGCCACGGCATCGAAAGAAAGAGGCTTTGGATGTTCGCTTGGGGTATGTCGGTCCAGGCTGCTTCCATACGTTGCCACAGTTAATCAGGCGACCAGACGTGTTAGACGGGCGACATATCTGGAGAACAGGGCCGCCATGGCAGCAGTGACACCTGGTCGGCAGTGAAGAATTGTTGCACGATGCGTGTGACGTGCGGGCGCGCATTGTCATGTTGAAACGTGGCCGCTGGTAAGTCCTGCAGGTAACGGAAGACTACAGGCTCCAAAACGTCGGAGATGTAGCGATGGCTGTTGAGTGCACCCGCGATGCGTACCAGAAAGATGCGGGTGTCATATCCAGTTGCGCCACAAACCATAACGCCAGGCGACAGACCTTTATGGAGATGCCTAATGCAGGCGTCATACAGCCTCTCGCCGCGGTGCCGCCACACGCGGATCTGACCATCGTGGTGTTACAGGAAGAAGCGGAATTCGTCGGAGAAGACAATGTCGTGCCATTCCGTAGTCCAGGTGCGACGTTCAACGGCCCAATGCCGCCGCACTCGCCGGTAGTGCAACGTTAATGATAATCAGAGCAACGGGCGCCAAGCGACAAGTCCCCGCTCCTGCAGACGACGTTAAACGGTATGTGTCGACACAGGTTGTTGCGCAACACACCCTAATTTATGCGCTAACGTTCGTGATGTGGCGGTGCGAGCCGTCAATGCCCGCCGCATAGCATGCCGGTCTTCTCGTTCGGTGGTGTACCTCGGCTGCGGCAATCGCTAACGTCTGTCCGTCCGTCCCTCCTGCACCCACCTAATCCATACTCGCCTCACCGTGGCTGGATGTCGTCCCACACGAGCGCCGATGTCTCAGTACGATAAACCGCTGTCGCGATAAGCCACTATTCGTCGTCTGTCGAACTCCGAAACGTGCTGGAACTACCTGTTCCTCCACGATGTTCGACATTGCCAGCTTCTTTAAACTGTTTCATTCCCCGCTTAATTGAATTCGTTGACGGAGGAGTACAACCATACTCTAAACGATATCGTCTCTTAACTTTAATGACAGACTTTAATTCCGCAAGCCATAACACATACATCGCCTTCTGCTGTACGGATGACATGACTACTGATTGCGCATTTCTCATACATTCCTCATCAGGCCACACCTAGCGCCATCTATCGAATTTTGGGAAAAAGAATTCTGCAAAACAAAAATATAGAAACCGTGTTAGTAATATGTGATATAGACAAACAAACAATGTTCATAGTTTTTTTTTTTTTTGTACATAATTTTATAATGTGTCCAATAATTATCGGGCTGTATTTGGGGCGCTGATTCCACAAATGGCATGAGTTTTGCCCTATCAGTTGTAGTTTTGGAGATACGGCATAGCGTCCTTATATGCATATTCAACCGGTCGTCCGTCGAAATTTGGGATCCTTAATCGCATAATTTGCTATTTTTGATAATATTTTGACAAATATTAATGCTATTAATATTACATTCTATTAAGACAACCACATATTACTTAATCAGTATATTTCAACCTATTCCCTCAGAGATGGGTTGAAAAAACATATTACTAAATCAGTTTGGTGGACTCATTTTGCCTCCCTGGTGGCGCATTCTGAGTTTAAATCCCAGTGACGCATGGATGTTGTGTTTGTCTTACGGCACTGGCTCCCTCCCTTTCCTGGAACCATTGGCCTTAAATTAGGGACGGGTGACTGCATACAGCTCATTAAGTTGCTCACGGTGATCGTTAAACAGTCAACACAAAAAAATCTACCATTTTCCTCAGAAGACTTCTGTCATGATTGCTGAACACTAGGTTGTTCCTCCTTAGAGAAGAAGGGCAGCAAATACTTTTCTCTTCTACGATAAAACGTAATGTTAGTTACAGGAGGCCAGCAATTCAGAAGACTCCTTTGACAGGTTCAGATCCCTGATGAGATCATTTGTTTGAAGCGTTGAGCACTTGATGAAGTTCCTACAAAATCACTGTCACTCTCTACTCTTCTGTTACCTTGCACGTCATGAGATATGCGTGCTTCATCTTCCTCTGAGAGCTCTGATAGGTGGTTGAAAGATAGAACAGATACCTCATTTGAGTTTGGATGAGGTCGTCTTGCTGATTCTAGGTCAGCATATGTCGACTGGTTTCGATTATTTCTATTAATGTCCTTAATGTTAAAGAAGAAAAATAACAGTCATCATGGTTTTTTGGTTCTCTGCAAACCATTAGTATCCAAATTAAAAAAGACTCCTCTTTCCATTTGTCCATTGCCACAAGCGCTCCGTGCAAGTTTTGCATAAAGTATGGGTTATCTTGGTCTCGAAGCTAGACATCAAAGTAACCGGTATATGCCCTCTTCACCATCTTTGAAATAGGTTTTAACTTTCTTTTTGAGTGCATTCGCCACAAATGTAGCAAAAGAAATCTAGGTGGTTCAAGCACCTTCTTCGTGAGGAAGCCATGTATCTACTCAATCTTCAAACATAAATATATCACATTATATTCTCTAGTTATATGGTTGTTCACAAATTCACAATTAGACTAACAAACACTGGCTTTACAATCATATGCTAAAATATTACATTCATATATATTGAAATTATGGTAATTTAGGCTCACCTAATATCCGTAGTAACACAACATAGACTCCGTCATGATTCATCCGATTCCACTCGTTATCTGCCTACTTCTGTTCTTGGCGAGCTTTGCTTCACGGGACCGTCACCAAAGTTGGCATACCTACACATCCAGGTAACCCCAATGTTCCTCTATCGTTTTGAACAATCACGAATTGAAAATTAACGCTTTATTATATTTCTGCATATCAGCATCTAAGATGGTTATGCCGTATCACCCAAATTAGAGCTGAAACGGCCAAAACAATGCCGGTTTAGGAATCAGCGTCCCAAATATACCCAATGATAGGTCAAGCTTTCAAAGCACCAGAACAATTTTTTTGTTGGGTTCTGTAATCTTTAAGCTTATTGCTCATGACCTTCCTCCCGGGATTATAGGTATAATTAAATCCTATCTGCAAAACAGGATATTCTGCGTAAAACTATATGGAAAAAAGATGCACGCTGATAAAAATTTAATATGAGTGACCCAAGCCAGTGTGCTGGCGCTAAACCTCTATTCAATTTTTACGTCAGATTTCTTTGCTTTGAAAAATGAACCTCTTATTATTGCACTGAGTGATCACTGAATTATGACCACCCACCTAATATTTCGTAGTTCCTCTTTTCGCCCTCAGTACAGCAGCTATCCGAGGTGGCATCGTTTAAATAAAATGCGGGAAGCAGTTGGGTGGTATGGTCAACCAAGCTGTGTGTAATGCGACCTTCAATGCAGGTATAGTAGTAATTGGTATCCAAACGCCTGATATGCCGTTCCTTAGTATCCCACAGGAGCTCTATGGAATTGTTATCGGGTCCAAGTTGCGTTCAATTTGTATGATCTTGATATAGGGTCGACGTCTAAGTTGCGTGATCTTTTCAGCAGACGATTCTTTTGCGCCGATGAAACGTAGTTAGGAGAGGATGTCGACCGGGTCGTCTGATGTTAAACACATACGTGCGACGCATGGTCATGAGAGATAATGTTCCGGGTTGACCTCTATTGTACTGGGTAGTCAACTGTTGAACAGTACTGCCTCTGCTGCCCTATACGAGTCGTCGGACCCAGTCCTGATGCACTTTAACTGTTGAACAGTACTACCTCTGTTGCCCTGTGCGAGCCGCCGGACCCAGTCTTGATGCACTTTAACTGTTGAACAGTACTACCTCTGTTGCCCTATGCGAGCCGCCGGACCCAGTCCTGATGCACTTTAACTGTTGAACAGTACTGCCTCGGTTGCCCTGTACGAGCCGTCGGACCCAGTCTTGATGCACTTTAACTGTTGAACAGTACTGCCTCTGTTGCCCTGTACGAGCCGTCGGACCCAGTCCTGATGCACTTTAACTGTTGAACAGTACTGCCTCTGTTGCCCTGTACGAGCCGTCAGACCCAGTCCTGATGCACTTTAACTGTTGAACAGTACTGCCTCTGTTGTCCTGTACGAGCCGTCGGACCCAGTCCTGATGCACTTTAACTGTTGAACAGTACTGCCTCTGTTGCGCTGTACGAGCCGTCTGGCCCAGTCCTGGCGCACATTAACTGTCGAACAGTACTGCCTCTGTTGCCTTGTACGAGCCGTCAGGCCCAGTCCGGATGCACTTTAACTGTTGAACGGTACTGCCTTTGTTGCCCTGTACGAGCCGTTGCACGTCAGTCCTGATGCATTTTAACTACGGCGGCTCACGAACAACCCACCAGTTCGGCTATTTGTTAAATCGAAGCACCCGCTTTTCGAACACCCCCAAATTTGTCATTTCTCAAAGTCCGATAAATCCTTCGGTTTACCCATTAAGCTCCGAACTTTACTACATGATGCTCTACTTACACCTTATATATGCTACGTTGGTCGATCTCTCCGAAATCACGTGGTCAAGGGGGAGCATAAACTTTTCACAGGGTGGTCATAATTCAGTAATCACTCGGTGTATACTGATGATACAGCAATAACGTATCGTCAGCATGCACCAACAAAATCCACTCTTTTTAGGACAAAACCTTAAAAATGAGGTCTTGATGGTCGGACCCATAATCTTGAAATTAGAAATATGTTAAAATTAAACTCTGTTCATTATACTATTGATGAATTAGCAAAGAGATACATACTATGATAAAGCCCAGGATCATCAAAATCCCTTAGTTACCAAGGACCTTGATTACGATACTAAGGACCACGTAAATCAAAAAAGGTCAAAATATATTCTGGAAAACATACCAGAAAAAATTCCTTAAGAAATGGGTCAAGACATCTAGCAGCTAACTGGGATTTATACTGAAGAGCAATTGAATTGGAAACAGCTGGCGTTATGCAAATGGGGCGCTTTGGGCCGCCCTGTAAACGGAAACGACATGACGTATGCAGCGATCAGACAATATAAGGAGTGATGCGACGGGAATCAGTAAGAGTCGGACGCAGTATGGGTAAGACGAAGGATCTAAGCACATTTGATCGTAAGCAAATTGTCGGGGACCGACGAATGAGTTACTCCATCTCATTAGTCGTGCAGGCACTGGGATTTTCACGAGCCACTGCGTCACGAGTGCACCGTGAGTACATCGAATCCGGTAAAACCGTCCCTGCAAGGGCTAACTGCCATGGACAACAGCGGGTGAATGAGCGGAGTCATCGTTGGCTAGCTCGCATTGTAACAGAGGATAGACGAGCCACAGTGCCAAAAATCACTTGGCAATTTAACGCTGGTGCACAAAAAACGTGTAAGCAGCCACACCATCCAGAACCATCTCATCGCTATAGGGTACAGAAGCCATCGTCCCACGAGAGTACCGCTGCTGACAGCACATGATGGGGTGCAAAGATTAGCATGGGCGTGTGAACATCGCCACTGGACCCTAGACATGTGGAAAAATGTTGCCTGGACTGATGAGTCGAGATTCACGTTGGTACATGCGGATGGCAGGATACGAGTACGGCGCAAACCACATGAAGCGATGGATCGTTCTTGCCAGCAGGGTACTCTTCAAGCTGGTGGGGGTGGCCTTCTCGTCTGGGGACTATTTACGTGGACTGAAATGGGACCCCTGGTACGTGTGACATCGTCCCTCACAGGTCAACGTTACCGGGATATCCTGGACGACCATTTGCTCCCGTTTGTGCGTCGTCAACATCCCACTGGGGACCTCATCCTGCAACAAGACAATGCACCGTGCCATCTCTCCCGAATTGCATCCGAATGGTTGGATGAACACTCCACCGACGTGACCTCGCTTCCTTGGCTAGCTAGGTCACCGGACTTCAATCCCATCGAGCACATTTGGGATGACTTCAAGAGAGATGTTTGAGGCTCTGACCCCTCAACATCAAATCTTCGTGAACTGTGGGAGCTTGTTCAGGGGTCGTGGATCCGCTAGGCTTCCCAACGCTTCCGGTGTCTTTTCGAGTCCATGCTGAGACGAATCACCGTCGTCATCAGGGCGAAAGGTGGTGCCACACGTTGCTAGACAGGTATCTCTAATTCAATTGCTCTTCAATGTATAGTTCTGCATGATTGGAGAAAAAAACAATTGTTCAAAAGTGCGAAAATGTTAAATTTTTCTAAGAAATTAAGAAACGTCCGGTACCCATTACGTTCCTAAATGCGTTTTCGGACACTTCGTGCAATGTTGGAAAAACATTTATAAAGACCTTATTTCAGGCCTTCTGATTGAAAAGCGGGGATTTTTGCAAAGTTATTTTCCGGAGGGCTCTTTTATTTTATTTTAGGCTTGTCTGTTCCCTGCCTTTGTACTTTTTCTTGCTTCAGGGCGTCTACGTTACCCTCCGGTGTGAGACAATAGGTAAAACATTCAGGGCTTCTTAAAACATCTCCTTCTTTACGGCAAACCGTATCTTTCTAAAAATCCAATTTTTCTGAACTTTTTTCATTATTCTTTTCTATCAGGGTATCGTTTTTCAGCCTTTTCAAGAGACTCCGCGAGTTGCTGATTGAAGCTCTAAACCTTTTGAGAATTTCATTGTTTCGTTTCGTGGATTGGAAAGCATTAGCAGCTCACGTGCTGAACGTCGGCAGCATGGATCGAGGAAAGGTGTTGAATGAGTTTGAGAAAGGGCGAATTACAGCTTGGAACAAGTTTGGTGAAACTTCCTGATCAACAGAAAATCATTTGCCCTGTTGCATTCAACAATACTAAATTATCTGAAGTTATGCGGACCTTATATTTAGAAGAAGACTCTATAGGGTGACTTTCAAAATAGAAAAAAGGAATCGTTATGATGAAACTACAAATTGGAAATGTATCTCTGGATCCGCTGTTGAATAATTCATTGTTATAATTTTCCAAATCGGCTTTGTCCAGTGTTGCCAGGAATTACTTAGCCTGTGAAAAGAAAATCACAACCACGAATGACTGATCTGCACCGTAAATATCAACAGAAGTGTGCAAGATATCAAATGTCCTGGACAGAAAAGTTTGAAAGATTAATCTGAACTGTTGAGAAAAAGCTCAGTGTTGATGGTCCAGATGCGTGGAGCAAATATTTGCACGATTTTCGTAAAGAGCCTGAGATGTTTTTACAAAAAACAACAACATGGTGGGTCGGTTATGGTTTGGGTTGGCTTCGGATTTAAGGTTAAAACTGCCGTAGTTTTTGTATCAGGTAGAATGAAGGCTATGGATTACCAAGAGCTTCTTGAGGACAATCTGCTGCAGTGTGCTGATGAAATTGCTGACTGTAGATGGATTCTGCAGAAAGGTAACGCACCGATTCAAATAGCAAACAGCACATGGGTGTAGTTTTCGAAAAATGGCGTTCATATGATGGAATGGATAATCTGTGTCGCCTAATCTTAATCTCATGAAACATTATTGGGGGTATTCTAGGAAGGGGTGGTATACGGAAACGCAAGGCAGTATACGAATATTACCTACCTAAAGGCAGCATACGAATATTACCTACCTAAAGGCAGCAATAGTTTCTAAATGGGTGGAAGTAGACTAGAAAGTATTACAAAGATTAGTACATTCCATTCCTGATAAAATTTTGGCTTTAATTAAGAACACTGGTGGATACACTGGCTACTAGGTCATGTGTTCAAATCATTTTGATGAACCTTGTGTTGGCAAATGTTGTAAAAAGGAGGTTATTTTTGTTTTCGAAAGGTTTTTTACGGTCGTACCTGTAATTCGTCCTTTTCAATAAAACATATTTTATATGGTTTCACTGTTTTTCAATTCGTTATGCTTGAATTTTCAAGTGGTTATATTATTATGAAGCGCAGTGTACAACAGCTGAACATGGGGCCACTTTGGAGATAGAAGGCAGGGTAACACTGGAGGACGTCTGCAGAAAACTGAAGAAAACACACAGAAAAAAGAAAGTCGGCAGTAGGATGAATGGGGTCTTGTGCAGCGTGTGCGAAGGGTGTTTCTAAAACTCAGAGATGATCTAGATGCTGTTATGAAGGCCAAATGGCACAAAACACCATAGGGCGTTTACAGAACATTTTTAAAGACTCAGTGAATAAGGAATACCGGTTATTAGAATGAATGTTATCGACTACTTACGAGAAGGAACTTCCAAAAAACAGATATGAAGTAGATGCCTCTTCACCGTCATAATACCAGAAAATACCTGCGGATGTTAACAGAAAGCTGGTGAAGACACAAAGAATAGAAGAAGTTGGACAATTCAGATGAATGGAGTCGTCGACTGTGTGATAACACAAATTTTCCGTTGGAGGTTTATCGAATTTGTGCCTTCTTGCGCCGGAGCAGTTTATTCCAACCGACTAAACTTTATCGACATTCTGTCGGTAAAGTTTAGATTTGTCGTCTTGACACGTGCTTCAACACTGTCGTACGTCACACCATCTCCCTCTTATTATTATTTTTTTATTTTTTTTTTTTTTTGAAACAAAGAAGCAATTTTCATTAATTCCAGACGTTGTGTGAAACAAACTTCACACATTCTTTGAAGAATCCAACAGTCAGTGCATCCATTTTTCACACAATCGGGCGCCAATGTGAAAACACAAATTTGTCGGTGATGGATCTCGAGCCCTGATCGCTCTGCGCCCGAGCCTGGAGCTTTAAAATTAAGCTTCACAGGCAGAATGTATCGCTGCAGATTTATTTTAGACACGTGTGTCACGTCTGTAGTACGTAACAACTGCGTGTACGAAGGAACGGCCCATAAAGCAGAGCTGAACGTGTAGCCTCTTTGAAAACAGAATCACGGAAAACACCATAAGCCGTTTACAGAAAGCTGGTGAAGACATCGAGAACAAAGAAATTACGTGAAAAAATGTCATCGTACTTTATACGTTTACTAGCAGGAGTACCTGGCATTTTGATTAACAATACCTTTGGTTTTCAGAGATTTTTAGGATTGTCAACCCTTGAGTAGGTGACGTAGAGTTATCCGTGTGAAAAGCAAAGTTTCACCAAATTAATGCCAGCCAATGCCAGTGATTGGCTGACGCAGTAATATTTCTTCCAAAAATACCCGAAGAAAGGTGACACCTAATTTTCGGGTGTAAAGAGCACGTCTTTTGAATCCGTTCTGACGCAAATTAAATTTATCAAAGCTGTTCAAAGTAAATGGAACCGGTATAGAAAGCAATAGTATTTGACCGTAGATAAGGCATTGGAGTGCTGAATTTTGTTGCAGTTCTTAAAAGTAAAAAATGGAACTTTTCACGAAAATGTTGTATGAGGGCCTCTTGATCCTGGGCTCCGGCCCCATCCGAAAACCGTCTACGGTCTAAGTTAGAGTACCATGAGATAGTATATACACCGAATTCGGTGATTCCAAATTGAAAGTAGATTTTATGAAATTTTGTGTGAGAGTTCCTTGATCCCGGGCTCCGACCACATCCAAAAACAGTCTGCGGTCTAAGTTAGGGTACCATGAGATAGTATACCAAATTTGGTGGTTCTAAATTGAAAATTGTAGATTTGTATAGCGGATATACAAGCAAACAAACAATCAATTTTATATACACTGCTGGTTACCCAAAATGCAACACCAAGAAGGACACGAGATAGCAAAGCCAGATTTACTGGACACATAACAACAGATATAAAGATGAAACGATTGAGCTTACAGGCCCGTGCGACTTGCGGAACACACAGACGTCATTAGCTCGTGGGTCCCCATGGCTGGCAATAACGGCAGCTATAAGACCCGGCATCGAACGAAAGAGGCTTTGGATGTGGGCTTGGGGTATGTCGGTCCAGGCTGCTTCCACACGTTGCCACAGTTCATCAGGCGTAGCCGCGGGTGGTGCTTGCCGGGCCACTCGGTTGCCGCTCAGCTACCAGACGTGTTCGATGGGCGACATATCGGGAGAACAGGCTAATCACGGCAGCAGTGACACCTGGTGAGCCAGGAAGAATTGTTTCGCAATGCGTGCCACGTGCGGGCGCGCATTGTCATGTTGAAACGTGGCCGCTGGCAGGTCTTGCAAATAAGGGAGGAATACAGGCACCAAAACGTCAGAGATGTAACGGTGGCTGTTGAGTGTACCGACGATGTGTACCCGAGGAGTGTGGGTGTCATATCCAATTGCGCCCGAAACCATAACGCCAGGCGACGGACCGGTATGGCGATGCATAATGCAGGCGTCATACAGTCTCTCGCCGCGGTGCCGCCACACGCTGATCAGACCATCGTGGTGTTGTAGGCAGAAGCGGGATTCGTCGGAGAAGACAATGTCGTGCCATTCCGTAGTCCAGGTGCGGCGTTCAACGGTCCACTTCCGCCGCACTCACCGGTGGTGTAACGTCAATGGTAATCGGAGCAATGGGCGCCGTGCGACAAGTCCCCGCTCCTGCAGACGAAGTAGAACGGTACGTGCTGACACAGGTTGTTGCGCAACACACCCTAATTCCTGCGCTAACGTTAGTGATGTGGCGGTGAGAGCCGTCAATGCCCGCCACAGAACATGCCGGTCCTCTCGTTCGGTGGTGTGCCGCGGCTGCGGCAATCGCTCACGTCGGTCCGTCCGTCCCTCCTGCACCCACCAAATCCATAATCGTCTCACTGTAGCTGGATGTCGTCCCACACGGGCGCCGATGTCTCGGTACGATAAACCGCTGTTGCGATAAGCCACTATTCGTCCTCTGTCGAACTCCAAATGGAGCTGGAATGACTGCCGTATTCTGCGACGAGGCATCAGGAAGCTTCCCAAGCACAGGTCCGGCAGCACATCACACTTTCACTACTTACACTCCGCCTTCTGTGCACCCTTCTTATAGTGCTTCTCGGTGACGTGCCGGGAGCACATGATTTGCATATGCCCTGCAAGGCTAATTGTTTGCATGTCCTCTCGCGGACGACGCATGCTGCGGATTTCAGGCCAATCGGATGTTTCATTCTTGGTGTTACATTTTGAGTGGCCAGCAGTGTAAATGCGTAAATGAAGGCTGTTTGCATATACGCAAATGTTCGGTATTAATAGGAGATCACTGTACTTCCTAAAGGTTCCCATGTTTTCAACATTTTAACGAAGCTAGCATATTCCCCTAAACATGTAAATTAATAGCGCTTGGAATTAAAAGCTAACCTTACATCAGAAGAGCGGTGAAGGAAAGTTGTTTAATGAATGCCTTGTATGGAACATATCTACTTGTATGTATGTGAGTGGGTATTTTTGCTTTGTCAAGAAAATGGGTATTTGTTTTTCCTTGAAACATATTGCGACTCGGTCATTTGCATTGCAAGGGTTGGAAGCATTCATACTGCATATTTAACGAATACTAGTTTTTCTCATGATTTGCGAAGAAAATTACAAGTGGGAACAAAAGAATGAAGAAAATAAAATTTTCTTGGTCTCCTTCCAATAGATTAGCTTTACCGTACCAAGAAATATTCTACCCAGAGTTACCGGTACATTAACTAGGGTGATAACAAATAACATTGCATTGCGAAATTCTGCGTTAATCTCAGGGGGAGACATATCAATGCCACACACACACATCTCCATATACGAATGGTATTTCCCAGTATCGTGAAAGCTCCATCTCATTCCCATCGACCGGCATTATTATTGTATGATACTGGTAAATTCCCTATGTGTTTGGATAACGGAATGTTTGTGCAACAGCACAACGCATCGCTGCCTTTTTTTCCGTGGCATTGATTCCTGATGCCTGGTTAAGTCATGGAGAGGCATAAGATTGAGACTGCGCGGATGCCCTCTGGGACGTAATGAAATAACTTCGTCTTTCCATTGTAGGTAATGCGATTTCTCTGAAGTGAGAAGCGGAAGCCTTGGAATCGTATGCATGTAAGGTTTGATTTCGACGCGGAAAAGATTAAGAAAAAAATATTCGAAAATGCTTTTCCGGCCTAAGAACCGAGGAAAAATAAACTACAGTATATGAGATGACTACAAACAGAGGACATTTCTTATTACGGGGAAAAAACACAACAAAAAGGTGTTACCGACAAATATAGCGATGTTGGAATTACATTTTGAGGCATATAATGGGGTGGGAGGGAGCTTGTTATTGTTGAGGAAATGTGCTTTCAAATAAAATAAACGACGTTGATGCCATTTCGCTGCGGCTTATCATTTTTGAAAAAAAAATAAGGATTAGTTTTATAAAGCAAATTTCTGATAGATCATAAAGAAAGCTATAAAAGTTTTGCATATTTTCAAATACTCCTTGTAACGTACCAGGAGATGTGACGTACCTGCCCGAAGGACGCACACGACATAAAGGCAGATAGGAATCAGAATAAAATGTCCGCGTAGCTTTATTGGTAGAGCAACTTATTCCGGAATGAGTGGACCCGGGTTCGAACCCCGGCGCGGATAAAAAAATGACGGAGAAATTTACTTCGTTATAATGGCGCCTGAACTATCCGGATGACCCGACCGTTCAAAATCTCGCATTGGTGTGATGTTATTTTCCACACCGCGAGATAGGAAAAATATGAGCAGCACTTCGAAAGAAAAAAAGAAAAAGAAGGGGGAGATGATGTAACGTACCAGGAAAGGAGATGTGACGTACCTGCCAGCAGGATGCACACGACATAAAGGCAGATAGGAATCAGAACAATCGTCCGCGTAGCTTAATTGGTAGAGCAACTTATTCCGGAATGAGTGGACCCGGGTTCGAATCCTGGCGCTGATAAAAATGACGGAGAAATTCACTTCGTTATAATGGCGCCCGAACTATCCGGATGACCCGACCG
The DNA here is from genome assembly GCA_039090855.1 of Macrothele yani. Taxonomy (NCBI): domain Eukaryota; kingdom Metazoa; phylum Arthropoda; class Arachnida; order Araneae; family Macrothelidae; genus Macrothele; species Macrothele yani. Next base: position 102,323,917 of record CM077011.1, read on the forward strand.
TTCAAAATCTCGCATTGGTGTGATGTTATTTTGCACACCGCGAGATAGGAAAAATATGAGCAGCACTTCGAAAGAAAAAAAAAGGGGGAGATGATGTAACGTACCAGGAGATGTGACGTACCTGCCAGAAGGACGCACACGACATAAAGGCAGATAGGAATCAAAATAAAATGTCCGCGTAGCTTAATTGGTAGAGCAACTTGTTCCGGAATAAGCGGCCTCGGGTTCGAACCCCGGCGTCGACCAAAAATGACGGAGAAATTTACTTCGTTATATCCTATGACCAAAATTAATTCGTACTTTACTATAGATAGCATAATTGCAGTACTGTGTGAAGGACTTAAGGATATTCCATTATTGACTGTTCTGAAAGTTTAGATTCTGTAGTATAGGAAAACAATCTCGAAACATTAGACTTTTATTAAAGAGAAAGTCTACTTTTTGAAATCAAAATTTTTTTCTATATTGTTCTTAATATATTTGTCGTACTAAGGACTTTAATATATTCATTATTAACTACATTGTTTAGATTCTAAAATATGGGAAAGCAATCTGGAAACATTAGAAATACAAGGTGTCTCAAAAATACACGGCAAAACTTCAGAATTGAGTTCCTCATAAGTAGATAAGAAAAAACGTTTATACCAACATAGGTCTGGAAATGCTTGGTTTCCAAGTTATGAAGGCCTGTCTATGACACTTAACTACTCACATAACTTTATAGTAATTGTTCAAAATTTCCACCTTCTGCTTCAATACAGGCCTCACATCGATGTCTCACGGACTCGCGAACACGCTGCCAAATTTCTGGCATGTGTCGTATTGTTTCACAATCTGCCACAATTCGATTGCGGATAGTTTCCACATCTGCTACTGAAGCAGAATACACCAATGATTTTAAATGGCCCCACAAGAAGAAATCTAGAGGGTTCAATCTGGTGAGTATGGAGGTAAGGCAGTTTGTCTACTTCTACCTACCCAACGACTAACAAACTTTCGATTCAAATAATTGCGAGCTAAGTGGCTAAAATGGGCGGCGGCGCCATCGTGCATAAAGTGTGCTTGTTGGTCGGAAAAGAACACCACCAGATTCTGTCAGTACTTTGTGATGAAGGAATTCACCTGCGGGATATAAAACATTCTGGAGAATTACTTTGAAACCAATACAGACCTGAGTCAGGTATTGTGAACATTTAAGTGTCGTCGACATACCTTCCTAACTCGAAAACCTAGGATTTCCGAACCTATGTTTATGTAATTTTTTTCTTATCTACCTATGAGAAACTCATTCCCGCAGTTTTGCCGTGTATTTTTCAGACACCCTGTATATTTTGCAGAATCGTACTGGCTCAACGCCAAGCGGCATAGTCGATGCGCCATTGGGTTCAGTTCTTGATCTCGCCTGATACGAATTGAGGGAACCCTCAAGAGCCAGCGAAACATCAGGGATGTTTTAGAGGCAGAGGTGATACACTTCATTCAGAATTGCCCTGACGCTATATTCTAGCAGGACGATGCTCGGCCACATGTGGCGTTGAATGTACAAGACCTCTGCCATGCACGACGGATATCGCTTGTTCTCTGGCCTGCACGTTCTCCGGATATGTACCCGATCGTATATGTCTGGGACATGGTCGCTAAGCGACTGGCGAACGGTTGACTAAGTCAACCGTAGACAAAATGAACAGCAAAAGGGAACGTGATCGAAATGAACACGAACAAAGTAATAGGGAACCGCTTCAAACCATACTGAGTTTTGAAGCGAAACAATCTTGTACAGCTCTACAAATGTAATCGACATGAGGAATGTGTGACATAAATATCTTGTACGTCTGTGCAAATGTAAGCAACATGAAGAATGTGACATAAATATCTTGTACAGCTCTACAAATGTAATCAACATGAGCAATGTGTAACATAAATATCTTGTACAGCTCTACAAATGTAATCAACATGAGCAATGTGTGACATAAATATCTTGTACAGCTCTACAAATGTAATCAACATGAGCAATGTGTGACATAAATATCTTGTACAGCTCTACAAATGTAATCAACATGAGCAATGTGTGACATAAATATCTTGTACAGCTCTACAAATGTAATCAACATGAGCAATGTGTGACATAAATATCTTGTACAGCTCTACAAATGTAATCAACATGAGCAATGTGTGACATAAATATCTTGTACAGCTCTACAAATGTAATCAGCATGAGCAATGTGTAACATAAATATCTTGTACAGCTCTACAAAATAATCAACATGAGCAATGTGTGACATAAATATCTTGTACAGCTCTACAAATGTAATCAACATGAGGAATGTGTGACATAAATATCTTGTACAGCTCTACAAATGTAATCAACATGAGCAATGTGTGACATAAATACCTTGTGCAGCTCTACAAATGTAATCAACATGAGGAATGTGTGACATAAATTTCATTTGAATAGCTCGATTCTTTCTTGATGTTGCAATTTTCACGAACAGTCGTGTTTTTGTCATACAGCTCCACAGAAAACGATCAAGGAAAGATACATAGGTTTGGTAAACGTGAAGATCACAGTACCTTACAAATCATTCTATCCTTAAATGCTGATACTAAATGCAACGTAACGCTGTAATTTTGAGCCGCAGCGTCTTGTTCGAATCAACTTTCCAGAGATTTTGTACAATGCAACTGCACTAGTAAGGTCACAAGCATATTGTATAAATAAGATTATTCTGTCTGTCAAGAATACAATATGAGATGATTTGGTGTTTCAGCATGCTATGGTATGTTTCATGTTTCGGGATTAAACGACAATAAGGACTAAGAAGACATCCGTTCGTCCCTAATTTAATATGCTATGATGATGAGAATATTAGTTCGTTCATTCACCATAAATTTGAGATATATTATTTAATTTGTTGTAAACAGATCAGTAAATATCGGCACTTCATGGTCTCGCTGTACGTCATACGGCTACAAATAATGTATGAAGTTATTCGGCAGCTGTGTACGAGTATCAATTGCTGGAAAATGTAACATGACCCAAAGCAGCTACTAATAATTGTATATTTCTGTATTTTGTAAAATCCAGTATTCGCCTTTCATGCTCGGGGGAAAGGGGGTGTATCCATTTCTAATTACAATATAGCTTCGATGTTGATTAGTTATCAAAGCAATTATCTCCATGAAGAATATATTAATCAAATTGCTGAAGATAACTGTGTACGTTTTCCTGCAGATCACACAGACAGAAGGCAAGAGGGAACATGTTAACGGCATATTAATTTGTTGATCGAAATTAGGCGCATTGCAGCTTTACAGGGCGTTTATGAAACAGAAAATATAATGACAGCACTACCATCTTAGCGTGATATATAGCCCTGTTTCTAATAACAGCCGAAATTGTGGAATTGTTGAAAGCTTGCTACGTAGGTTATCTAGATGGACATCTTTTTTCATTCAGGATTTCTCCATGAATACAGGTAGCAAAGTTTCCAGCGAGGGGAGTCTTCTCCAGTTGTTTTCTATAGCTCTGGTTAAAGAATATTCCTATCTAGTTGGAGGTCTACCAGGTTTTCACTTGGTTGATTTTGGATACCAGTTTGTGACACGGTAGGTCCACCTGCTGTCGGTGAGTCTGGCGATGTGACATGCCTACCGAGCTTTGTTGTCATAAATTGTTTAAACTACCTCTTTTATTCCAGTTAGGTTTCTGATAGTTGTGTTTGTTATGTGTATATTTTTTCTTATCCCTAGGATTCTACTTTCCATAGAATGCTGGGTGGTGTGAAGACTACGTTCCTCTTTCTGTGCGGTGCTCCAGGTTTCAAAGCCGAATGTTAGAGAAAGCATATAAATAAACGAAACATAAAAGGTGTCATGGAAAGTCACTGTCCAGGCCACAGTTATACATTCTGTGCAGGTCTATAGAAAACCCCTATGGCGCTACATAACAAAACAACTTTTGAACTCTCGCTGCCAAAAGAGAGAGAGAGATAAGAGGCTGTCTTTTTCCCTCTTTGGAGATAGGACAACAGAGTCAGTCAAAAAGTTGTAGTACATTAGTTTACTGAGGCAACAAAGTAAATTACAAAGTTGTTGTGACAAATAATATATCTTATGTTCGTTGAAAAGTAACAATGGAAGAGATTTGAATTCAATGTTACAACATGTGAATGAGTAACACGGATTCTGCAGCGTTCAGTGCTGAACTTACAGATTCCTATACTCATAGTGTCCAGTATGAGCACCCAGTAAGCTGTTCAACATATCATCATCAAAATTGGAGCCTGAAGATCTGATCCGCTGATGAAGATCTGGCACATCAAGAGTAATGTAGCATAGGCCTGTGGATTCTGATTTCCGTAAGACCAAAGGAGTAAATCCAAGTGAATTCGGGAGACGTGCTGTTGGGCCACCGTGTCCTATCCAGTGTTGGTTCAAATGTTCATCTAACCACTTGTTACTTGCATACTTCTATGCGCTGGTGCCTCATCTTGCCGATACGACATTATGTTGGCAGTACCTGTCCTATCCAGTGCTGGTAAAAAAGGCCTAGATGGCCTTTTTTTAATAGCACTGAAATCTCACCACTCTGTTACTGGTAGAATCCTGTGTGCTGGTACCCTGTCGTGCTGGTACCGTGTGATGTTAAACTGCTGTAATGGAAAATTCTCTACGAAATCTGCTAGAATGGAGCTTACCAGATGCAAATGTCCTTCATCGTTCAGATTATTATCTTTGTAAAATAAAGGTGCTTCTAAGTGGTAGCCTCACAGGCTACACCAATCGTTGATGGACTATCTGAACAAATTATATGTGTTCCTCGTCCTGTACAGATTCTCCGGTGACCAGTTATACTCATTCTGCCTGTTCACAGCATTCCATGTTGTTTGAACCGTAACCCCTCTTTCCATAACATTTTCGATAAGAAATCTAAAGGCTCTTCTAAAGAATTCAACACGGAATTCCACATCCACATCCGTTCCTCTGAATCTCCAGGGTTCAGTGCGTGCTTAAAATAGCAAGAACATAGACGCATGTGTTGTTGTTACAAAATTTGTAGCAATCTCTCTTGACTTAATCCACTTTCCTTTGCCAACTTCTTGTGCGTTGCAGTGGAAATGTGCAATCAGCTATGCTAGGACACCAGTGTCATCCGGCCGTGACTAGCCTGTACATGAGAGACAACGTATACTGCCATTATCCAGGCAATCATCAGACTGCTTTTTTATGATCCTATTGTAAGGATGTCTGACATTAAGAAGCATCTGGGCATACCATAATACACAGTATTTTGTAAAACTCCGCGTTCTAAAATGTAAACATTATTGTTAAAGAAATTCGATTAGGCACGACCATTCAAACCTACCAGCAAAGCTACAACTGCAAATAAACTGGTACTTTCGAGTATTTGTCACTAATTACCAATTCTGGATGCATCTCACACATTTTTCAATATCGTGCTGAACGAGAAGGTCTCGTGAAAGTGGAAAACAATATAAATTTTCTCCAAAGAGAATCGAAGGGCTTCCCGCTGGTTTTGCTGACTTTTGCGTAATTCATTTCCAGCTACTCTCATGGGCTTCCGCTGGTTTTGCTGACTTTTGCGTAATTCATTTCCAGCTACTCTCATGGGCTTCCGCTGGTTTTGCTGTCTTTTGCGCAATTCATTTCCAGCCACTCTCAAGGACTTCCGCTGGTTTTACTGACTTTTGCGTAATTCATTTCCAGCCACCCTCAAGAGCTTCTGTTGGTTTTGCTGTTTTTTGCGTAATTCATTTCCAGCCACTCTTAAGGGCTTCTGCTGGTTTTGCGTAATTCATTTCCAGCCACTCTCAAGGTCTTCACCTGGTTTTGATGACTTTTTTGCGTAATTCATTTCCAGCCACTCTCAAGGGCTTCTTCTGGTTTTGCTTACTTTTGCGTAATTTATTTCCAGCCACTCTCAAGAGCTTCCGCTGGTTTTACTGACTTTTGCGTAATTCATTTCCAGCCAGTCTGTAATTCTTATCATCGCCACTCTCTTATATGTAATTGATTTTCGTATCCAATCTCTAAAGGGAAAAGACAGCGCCCACATCTGTCCTAGCTGGAAGGGGGCGGGTCAAAATTTTAAGCACTCCTTTTGCGAAGAAAGGTCATGCTTATGTTATCACTGTGTCTGTCCGTCAGTCCCCTGTGGTCACCATATGCCTACAACTATTTGTCCGATTTGAAAAACTTGTTTGCGTTGGGGAACTTGAAACGTGAGAATGACGATCCTTACATTCTGCGGTTTTCCCGATGCCCAACTTTTCCGCTAGATTTCGTAAATGCAGATGATATCGAATTCAAAACACATTTTATTCCATATGTATTTGCTTTGAAATATCAGATTGATTTTTAATGCATATATTTTTCGTCAGGAATTTTCCGCGATACCTCTGTTTCTAAAAGTTCAATCTGAAAAATTCTGTTCAGCTTCTCAAACAGCTCCTGATGGAAAATGTTTTTCATATAATTCCCTATTTTTGGTAAAAAGGCATTTTGCCGCCATGGGGCGTAAGTATTTATTTCTGCTTCTGATGTAATCGCAGCAAAATCTGAGCTTCTAAAAAATTGGTCGAAAAATTTATTTTCGTGAACAGATACCGCCCACCTAAGAAGTTCTGAGAACACATTCTGCTGAAAATAGAGCGCAGTATTTCCGCCAGAGGCGTATATGTTTATCTTATTGTTGTAGATATCTTTGATTCTTAGTGTCCGATTTAAATAATTCTTTCTTTGTTGTTGGAGAGTGTTTCCGGTGCGAAATGTTTCACATATGATTTAAATTTTTTCTTAACGTCCAAGTGTGCCACTAGAGAGCGTAAGATCACGTTTCCGTTTACATCAATATCTGTGGGACTAAAAATCTGATTGAAAAAATAATTTTTTGGTCAGATACTAATAACTAAGGGCCGCCCGGTGGCGCAGTGGTCTAAGGCGCTGACCTCTGATCATTCGTCCGTAAGGGTCCGGGTTCGAATCCCGGTCAGGCATGGATGTTGTGTTTGTCTTACGGCACTGGCTCTCTCCCTTCCCTGGAACCAGTGACCCTAAATTAGGGACGGGCGACTGCTTATAGCCCATTGAGTTGCTCACGGTGGTCGTTAAACCTCCAATTAAAAAAAAAAAAAAAAAAATAACTAAGGCAACCCACTTTATGCAAATAAAATCTGGAAATTATGCGTTTTAAATCCAAAAAGTATGCAAATTGTGCATTTCGCATTTAAATACATGTAAATTTAGTAGAAAACCGCTGCTGCACTTGGTAGACTTTTTTTTATTATTTTTTGTTTATGTGAAAAAAAGGTAAAATTTTAATAATTAATTTTGAAAATGTCTAATTAATGCCTAGGCTACAGTATTTAAACAAATTGTCTGTGTTAAAAATCAAATATTAGAGGTTTAGCTCACCATTTATTCAGAATCTGAATCCCGAGCTGCAATATGTTCAAGTTCTGATTCCAACTCTTCTGCTACTCCGTTATATGTCATTCGAAGGCGGGCCTCCAGGTTCGTTTCGGTAAATCCGGATCTATCCGCAGATAGTATTTTTTGTGGTAGGAGAAGTTTCTTTCAACGTCAGCAGTGCTTAATACGACAGAAAGCGCCTTCGGTGCTGCGTCATTCAACAGGGGATATTTCCGGTTCATCCTTCTCCAGAAAGACACCGGATCTACCCCTTTCGTCGACTTGTCTTTCTCCAGTGTCGCAGCATAGAGTGAAAACTCTCGGGCTGGTATACGTATCTTCTAGCGCGAATCTTTGCAGTTCCTGGTACAGAGACAGTCCCACATCTTCTGGACAACACTTGCGAGGATCAAAAAATTTACTTCTTTCCAGAATTCAGCACTAGGGTGCCTGCCGTCCAGGTAGGCCTGCAGCTTGGAGCACGGGAGGCCACTTCGTTGCAAGAGGTTCCGGATCGAGGCTAGCAGCAACCAAATCACCAAAGAATGGGTTCTACGAGTATCCAGCTTCTTCATTACAATGTCCAAATCAACAGTAACCAATGCAACTCGCTGAATTTGCTCAACCAAGGTTGTGTTGCAGAGCAGCTCCTTCAGTTCCTCTACGGCCAGGCTGTAGTCGTCAAGAGCTTCTGCTCACTGCACTTCTACTTCAACGTTCTCGGAATGGCACTTAGAGGCTCGAAACCAGGTTTCCCATTGGGTAATTACTGGAGAGGGCGGAAGTATTGGGTTTTTCCTGGAAGCGCGTAGACAGTCTTGTAGGGCTTACCATCTAGCTGGAGCCTTAGAAAAAGCAGACTTTGCGCATGCGACGTAGTAATCAAGTATTTTGTGCGAAGATCGTATTTCTTCGCAGGCTAGGTGCAGAACGTGTGCCCAACACGTGCTACACCTGCAAGCAAATGCCTTTCAACCGATTTGCAGCAGCGCACAATGTAGGAGCATTGTCTGTGGAATACACTACTCGATTTATTCTATTGACGCCTGCAGTCTTCAAAGCAGTGAGGGTGACGTATACGACAATATCTGGATTGCACTTGTCTACGATTTTTGAAACGACCACTTTTGGCCTTGCGTGGCTCCCCAGTTGAGTCAGCAACACGGTTACTATTTTCCGAGTAAGAAAACCCTGCGTTTCGTCAACTATTGCACAAATATCGCGACCTTTGCAAAGGTGCCTCGTTTCTTGGAGGTCAGACTTGCTTACTTGAGGGAGGATCCGTCTGGGTACGGTCTCAGAAGGGAGATTTTGGCCATCACGAACGTTTTTATTCATCCACTGACGAAACTTTTCGTTCCGAAACACGTGCAACGGAATCTGAGCACCAACGAAAGGCGACACCATTTCTTCTCACTGTTGTTTACTGCTATTTTGGCGGTCAACGGTTTCTTCCAAAGTCTCTTGATGGATGTGTCCCTCTTTGCGCAACAAATGTTTCCCACTTGCGACATGGGCAGACACGACAGATTTTCTTGTGAAATCGACAACTTCTAAACAGTACTTGCACCACAGATTATTCGATTTCAATTCTAGTCCAGTTCTTGGAATATGTAGAAGACGAGATCTTGCTGTCACTTTGTCTGTTTCCATTCTTGGCGGCTTTGTAAACTTCTTTAACGAAACTTTAACACCCCGCAGGAAAAATATGAGCTTATGCGCGGCCTTCAGAAGTATGACTGCAGCGGCTGCGATACGGAAAGAACTCAGAGAAATTTGGACTTTTGCACGTGAACTGCGTCATCTAAGCAGATTCCCAGCTCACACTCGTACAACCTATCCAATGAAACCTAAAACGCCGCTGAGCTATGCCCACACCCCTCCCCGCTACCGCCAAAGACAAATCCGTCTCGCAGCGTTGCGTCGCCGGTCGCGTTGTAATCAGTACACTCCTCAATTTTATCAAGTAAATAAACTTTGAACGCCAGATATTGCCTGGAAAAATGTAACATGCATTTTGGAGCGGAAAATGCGTGTAATGAAAATTGATGGAACATTTATACACTCATGCATATTGATGGCAAATTATACATTTCGTGCATATCATGCAAAATGGGTACCCTTTTTTAAGCACTTTCTCAGCATATTTTGTATAAGCATCTTATATAATATAGCAACCCAAGATCTCCGGGTCGAAACGCATTTTATGCATTTGGGTTGTTCCACTAATAAGTGTGAAAACACTTTACGTGTATTTTCTTTCTAAAATAATGCACAATTTCGCCGCTATGGGAGCAAATTTCTAATATGATTTCTCCAATATCTCTGGTCCTAAATGTAGGATTTAAAAAAATATTTTATCACCGGGTACCATTTACCTAGTGGGACACTTCAGATCTATATTTCAGGAGTTTTGCAGTTCACATGTCTGTCGCTAGGTGGTGCTTGTGTACTTCTATTTGCAGCTGCATCTTCGCTTCTAAAAACCTTTTGATTTTTTTTTTTTTTTTTTACTGTATCCCATTCGCTACATTAAAGATGAGGAGCATTATGCTTTATAAATAATGCACGGCTTTCCCGCTAAGGTGAGCCGTGCGTTATTTATAAAAGACGCATAAAAGACAAACACTTTTTCTCGCTGTCTCTGCTTCCGGGAGGTGTATTTGAGAAGTTCTTTTTACTTAGCGCAACTGTTTCCATGAAAAATACTATTCTCCAATTTTTATCTTTTCCATTACGCAAAATTCTTCCGCTAGAAGGCTTAGAGCTATATCATGTTTCCTTCTGTATTTCTTCCTTTAACTGTAATAAAAAATTGCCGTCTTATGCACGATTAAAATAACTAAAAGTTAAAAGAACTGATGTTCCTGTACACACCAAATGTGGTGAAAATGATCTAAATGACAAATTAAAACAACATGAGATCTTTCGATCCCTCTTGGGATCATCCTCAGATGTGCTCACGAATTGGTGATTCCGACCTTAAATAACAGAAGGGCAGGTGTCAGAATTCGATCTGTGCAATCAATGCGCATGCCTGGGATTATTCACGGGATGATCCGGGACGCCGAGTGGGTGGTTATGTCATCTGGTGTTAAGGTATTCAAGGTGTTGTCATTCTGAGTAATATTTGATTCCCTTGGCAGGATATTTTTACAAGGATTGGGGATGTCCATTGGTAGATATTCGTTGCAACGTTGATTACCCTTGATGAATATCATCAAACTCTCAGCAAAAAGCAACGAGGTTTTATTCCATGGTGTTGTAACGATGGAAACTTCCTGCCAAGCTGGATAATAAGAACCTTTGTTGGTAAGGCGTGATAATGCAGTTTTATGGTTTCGAGTCTTGGTGTCATAAATATGTTTTTTCACTCTAATATCTAACGACCTCTGGGTAGATCCTATGTAAGGGAGAGGTGGGTTATCTGGCTCAGTACTGTGAAGAGGTATGCCATATACTCCATAACGGGATCCCTGTTTGATTTGATCGCGGTCGTTCCGAATAATGGAGTAGGTATTTGATGTTCTGAGGCCAAAATCGATTTTATAACGGTGACATAAGTTTTTCATAGTGCGAATAACGTGTGGGTCATAGCACATGGACCCAACAAATTTCTTATTCCTAGTTTCTCTCTCGAGTGTGGATATGGTTCAGTTTCTGAGTCTTTTATAAACCGAATCCACCAAATGATCTTCATAGCCATGGTTTCGGGCGATTTCTTTAATTTTTGCAATATCTTGTTTTTTCAGTTGGTTACTGAAGGAGTGTGTAATGGCTCGTTGTATCATGAATCGAATGGCTGCAAGTTTATGACTTAGAGGGTGCATAGAGTTGTAAGGGATGATGCTAGTGACACAGATAGGCTTCCTGAAAACTGAGGTTTGAATAGTATGATTTGTAACATTTCTTGTTAGTAAGATGTTCAAAAAGGAAAAGACTACTTCAGATTCCAGTTCCAACGTAAAATTCACTGATGAATTTAGTGAAGACATGAAATCCTTAAAGTTTAGTACTTTTTCTTCCGTACCCAACCAAAAAACAAAATATCATCGACATACCTCAAACATAGACCCAGGTCTTCAGGTAAAGGGTTCAGTGCCAAGTGCTCTATATGTTGCATAAATATCTCTGCTAAAAGTGGTGATAAAGGGGAACCCATTGGGACCCCCTCTTTTTGTCAGTAAATGATGATGTTGAAAAAGAAGTATGATCGATTTTGAATAAGTCTCAGGACACCAAGGTTTGCAATGATCTCAGACACAGGCATGTCTAATTCTTTCAGTTTGTCTTCAATTAAAGAGTGAACTAGAGGTACAGACACACTAGAGTATAAGACCGAAACGTCCAGTGAGGCCATAATGAAGGGAGCCCCTTGACTACAGAAGGTTTGAATCCTCGATAAGGCTTCCTTCGAGCTGGAAACAGAGTAGCCTTGAGTTAGTGTAAGGGGTTTAAGGAATGAAGCCAAGGTTGCTTCAAGTGGCCGGGTTGAATTAGAATGCCCCGATACCAATGGTCTGATGGGTTGGTATTCTTTATGAGTCTTTAAAGTTCCGAATAGTTCAGGAACTTTATACCCATTTGGTGGATGCATGTGAGAGGAGATGGTAGACGGGAAAGTTCCAGAATTTTTAAGTCTGCTGAGTGCTGTTACCGTGGCATTTGTTATGTCCGGGTGATAATATCATGTGGGATCTCCTGAATAGCAGTCTCCATTTCTAAGAAACCAAGAAACTTCAGAGCACTCACATTCACAAACTTCGGAATCTAGTGGCGGACAAGACAAATAAAGCTTTTATCCAAAGCCGATCTAAATAACATCCAGTCACTATTCAGTCATCTTTCATCAATCTGAGGAGACTTCAGCTTAGCCAAATTCAACATTTTGCCTTGAACAGGGGGCTGAAGTTTTCATATCCACCTAACCGCCCCACCCCGCTGAATTTTATCCCGCAGGCCGAGGATATAATTCGCCACCTCCCTGCAACTGATCAAGAAGTGGATAGATTTGAGATTATTAAGGCTTTGCGGAGACGACGACAATCGGATGATCCGTTGCTTAAAGTCGAACGTGCTCAGTTGAAGAAATTACGCAGGCATCCGAACCTGGCCATAATTTCAACCGATAAAACAGGACAGGCAATCATTCTAGACAAACCTACGTACACCCAAAAAATATAGACTGCTATTCAGGAGATCCCGCATGATATTGTCACCCGTGACCCAACAAATGCTACGGTAACAGCACTCAGCGGGCTTAAAAATTCTGGAACTCTCCCGTCTACCATCTCCTCTCACATGCATCGACCAAATAGGTATAAAGTTCCTGAACTATTCGGAACCTTAAAGACTCATAAAGAATACCAACACATGAGACCATTGGTATCGGGGCATTCTAATCCAACCCGCCCACTTGAAGCAACTTTGGCTTCATTCCTTAAACCCCTTACCCTATCTCAAGGCTGCTCTGTTTCCAGCTAGAAGGAAGCCTTATCGAGGATTCAAACTTTCTGTAGTCAAGGGGCTCCCTTCATTATGGCCTCACTGGACGTTGCGGCCTTATACCATAGTGTGTCTCTACCTCTAGTTCACTCTTTAATTGAAGACAAACTGAAAGAATTAGACACGCCTGTGTCTGAGATCATCGCAAACCTTGGTGCCCTAAGACTTATTCAAAATCGATAATACTTCTGCTTCAACAACATCATTTAAGAGGAGTCCCAATGGGTTCCCCTTTATCACCACTTTTAGCAGAGATATTTATGCAACATCTAGAGCACTTGGCACTGAACCCTTTACCTGAAGATCTGGGTCTATGTTTGAGGTATGTCGATGATATTTTGGTTTTTTGGTTGGGTACGGAAGAAAAATTACTGAACTTTAAGGATTTCATGTCTTCACTAAATCCATCAGTGAATTTTACGTTGGAACTGGAATCTGGAGTAGTCTTACCCTTTTGGATATCTTACTAACAAGAAATATTACAAATCATACTATTCAAACCTCAGTTTTCAGGAAGCCTATGTCTGTCACTAGCATCATCCTTTACAACTCTATGCACCCTCTAAGTCATATAAAGCCATTCGATTCATGATACAACGAGCCATTACACACTCCTCCAGTAACCAACTGAAAAAAAAAAGAGTTTGCAAAAATTAAAGAAATCGCCCGAAACCATGGCTATGAAGATCACTTGGTGGAGTGAAGGAACATATTTATGACACCAAGACTCGAAACAATAAAACTGCATTATCACGCCTTACCAACAAAGGTTCTTATTTTCCAGCTTGGCAGGAAGCTTCCATCGTTACAACACCATGGAACAAAACCTCGTTGCTATTTGCGGAGAGTTTGATGATATTCATCAAGGGTAATCAATGTTGCAAAGACTATCTACCAATGAACATCCCCAATCCTTGGAAAAATAACCTTCCAAATGAATCTAATAATACTCAGAATGACAACACCTTGAATACCTTAACAACAGATGACATAACCACCCACTCGGCTACCCGGATCCTACCGTGAATAATCCCAGGCATGCGCAGTGAACGCACAGATCGAATCCTGACACCTGCCCTTCTGTTATTTAAGGTCGGAATCACCAATTCGTGAGCACATCTGAGGATGATCCCAAGAGGGATCGAAATATCTCATGTTGTTTTAATCTGTCATTTAGATCATTTTCACCACATTTGGTGTGTACAGGAACATTAGTTCTTTTAACTTTTAGTTATTTTAATCGTGCATAAGACGGCAATCTTTTATTCCATGACTAACTAAGCACGAACTTTCATCTATTTTAACTTCCTTTTACTGTTCGGTTTAAAAATCCCTTTATCTCTATTCATCATGCAGCGGCATATGGGTTTCCTGTAGACCTACGTAAAATCTAGTACTCTAGCTGTCACAGTTCCCGAGATATTGGATCCCTGATTTTCCTTGCTACCCTGTATATATCATCAGCTGTTCCCAATCAACTGCGGGATGAGAGCTTCCTCAAGGATTCCTCAGAGTGATTTGAGGACATGGGTGTCGAAACGTTTGTCAAGCAGATCAAGAGACTTGACCTGAATCCTATATAGAATATCTGGAGTAACTGATTCGTCGCTTGCGTGGAAGAAGTTATGACCCAACTAACAGAACCCAATTGTTCACTGGTTTTAAAGCCGAATGGCGGGACATGTCGGCAGACAGTCTTCTATGAAGACAAGTGTCCGCCATAAGGTGAAAGTTTTTATCGCACAATATTCCATTTTCTGCAAATTAAGGTTATTTGTATGCGTGCAGGTGTCCAAATTATCCTTTAGCCAGCTGGAACGAATTAATTCTGGGTTAATAGAATAGGCTGAAATCAGCTCGAACGAATATATTCGCTGTCTAAGAAGTGGGCCGAACGCGACAGCAACGAGTGATCCTGCGCATCAGAAAGCGTTGTTTTTACATTAGGTTTTTCACTGTAAGAGGTCATTAGGGACATGATTGTGATTAACCCTTTCTGTATGATTATCTTTTCAGCTAAGAACGTTATATAAAGATGGCGAACCTAACAAAGAAGAGGAAAGATGTTTGAGTAACTTGTTTCTACCCTGTGGCATGATGTTCATGTCCGGGGGATTACTCCTTCCGAATCATTCTTTGGATGATGGAACAGAGAATAAAGGACTATAAGGAAATCAGACAACATACTGTAAGACTAAGGACTGTAAGGGAGAACTTACAACCAACGACGGATTCATAGTCGACTCTCCTGAGATGAAACAGGGAAAGGAATTGTTTTGCCGTAGCGTTCCTATAACCCAGTCATTATGAAAAAAGTTCTGTTTGAGCAGCGCAGGAAAATTTGGCCAACCTTTGGTTCAGGTATATCGGCCGCTTAACCCATTAACGCCCATAACGCCCATAACGCCCATACGTACAAACGGCCATAGCCATCCGAAACGCCGGTCTACGGTGATTCAGATTTCCTACCTTTGCTTGTTCTTCACATTTTGTCGACCTATAATGGGCCAGCAGAAGTCACCCTCAATCAATATTGTTGTTATTAAACAAACAAGTTAACCAACAGACAGTTTCGGGCGTTATGGTATTTAGAGTGATACAAGATTTTTAGATCGTGGTCGTTAAAGGGTTAAAAGTAATGCAGTGTATATAGTAAGTGGTTAGTAAAGTATGAGAAATTAATGAGCTTAGTGAGGGCAAAGTGAAATCCAACGACGGGAGGTATTATGTTGATACGCGAGCTTCCTGAAAAAATATTTGAACCATTGGCTGTGTCTAGGTAATTCATTAATTCGAGACCAGGTTAATAACTTTTCTGAACCTTGAAAGGCCGCCCCAGTGGCGCATTGGTATAAGCGATGGCCTGTGATAATTCGTCCGAAAGGGGTCCCGGTTCGAATCCCCATGAGACATGGATGTTGTGTTTGTCTTACAGCACTGGCTCTCTCTCTTCCTTGGAACCATTGACCCTGAGTTAGAGACGGGCGACTGCATATAGCCCATTGAGTTGCTCACAGTGGTCGTTAAACCTCCAATAAAAAAACCAAAAACCCTGAGAGTGTGTTCAGTCATAGTGGCGGCAAAAGTTAGTGTGTCAGAATTACCACAGTACAGAGATGATGTGGATAACTTTACCACACCTACGAGACATCCCAATGAGGACGAAAGTGAAGAACAAGAACCGAATATGTGCATCAGTCACTCTACAGCACTACCCTGCTTGTTAGAGGAAATATATTAGTGGCATTCTGAAAATAACAGCATCATAGCTATAAAATAATTCAAATTGGCGTTAAAGAATATGTCAGGGATTCTTGAAAAAAAGCAAAAATTGCAGATTATCGACAAAAATATTAACCATTTGTGTATGATATTTGTAAAACCCAATAAAAGCAAATATCGAAGTACCGTGTTTTTCCAGTTATTCGTGAATCCCTTTTTTCCAATCACCGGAAAATGCATAACGTAGTAAAAATGAAGAACGTGATATGAAAATGGAGAATATGTAAATTATTAAAATATGTACATTTAATGATTTCTATGAAACACAGGTTTCTCTCCGAACATCACGCCATTTTAAGGGAAACTCTGCTTTAATAAATGCAATTAAATAAGTCAATTGGTGGTTGGAGGAACATGAAGATTAGATTCAACAGCTATGGTAGCCTGCAGAATCACCCAATTTGAAAACTATAGAGTAACGGTGATCAATTTCCAAAAATAGGAAGAGAAACCTGTTCCACCCACCATTTTCTCTCGCGGAGCTTTACACTTTCTTTGTTCTGATCATTCAAACTCCCAACCTAGGTTTATCTGTATCTATTCCACGCAGAATACAGGATATCTAATGGTAGTCCAACAAATTATTAATAAAATCTGGATTCTTAACAGTGATAAATTCATTATTCTGTCTTCATTTGTGTGTCAGAAGTTTGCAGAAGATTTCCAAATTGTGTAAGAACTTCCATTACAAAATAAAAGTAGTGATATTTGTAAATATTTCTAGTCCAAAACAATTATCAGTGAATGAAATACGGGATTATACCATTGTACAATACAAATTTGGAAGATGTGAATCCGTTTTTTGGTGCAAATATGACTCAGATGTTAAGTCAGATAGTATCCGAAAACTTGAATATTTCGTCGCCCTGGAGCAGGAATCGAACTTGCGCCTCCCGAACAGCGCCCGCGTATGCTAACCACTACACCACCCAGAACGACCAAGTTTCCGATTATTGAATATAACCATCACAGGATTCGCTAGTCGAAGCAACCGGCATTCATATATAGCGAATCTGGAGGTTTTGAATTCATTCCCGTGTTTGCCCGTAGGCTCAGGATATCAATGTATGAAATACGGGATTACACCATTGTACAATACAAACTTAGAAGATGTAAATCCGTTTATTGGTGTAAATATGACATCGATGTGCGCCTCGGGGCAATCACGG
Source organism: Macrothele yani (assembly GCA_039090855.1). Taxonomy (NCBI): domain Eukaryota; kingdom Metazoa; phylum Arthropoda; class Arachnida; order Araneae; family Macrothelidae; genus Macrothele; species Macrothele yani. Next base: position 102,341,304 of record CM077011.1, read on the forward strand.
TAATGAATTCAGAACCTCCACATTCGTTATATATGAATGCCGGTTGCTTCGACTAGCGAATCCTGTGATTGTAATGTTCAAATTAATCGGAAACTTAAAACTTGGTTCTTATGGGTATTGTAGTGGTTAGCATACTCGAGAGCTATCCGGGAGACGCGGGTCCGATTCTTTTTTGGGTATTATCTGACTTAGCATGCATGTCATATTTACACCATTAAACGGATTCACATCTTCCAAATTTGTATAGAACATTTTTTTCCCCTTTCAACAATCTCATATATATGTTTGCTGTTTCGCACTTAAGAACGTTCTTTATCCGGTGGAAGTATTATTGTTATGACATTTTGAAACTGAAAATAAAATAAAAATTCAAACTTGTGTTTGCCTGGTAGCAAAATAAACAATTAATAATTAGTTATAACAGCCATGAAGATGGTTTTCAAATGCAAGACAGGGAAAGCGCAAAGGAAGTCCATGAAACATTGGATCGTTAGAATCGTTCGTGTGGAATGGAGGCTGATGGGGAAGCACAAACAAAAACACCGAAGAACAAAAGATGTTTTCGATATGATTTGGCTCATCCGTTCCATTTCGATGAAAACGTAGTCAACCGGAAACTGCCTGTTCCAATTTTGTTTTATTTTCGACTGTAAGTATGACGTTATTATCTTGACAGCTTATAATTACCAATTATCTTAAAGCTTGCGATAGTATGGAAATTAAAAATCATCTGTCTTCTTCACAGAGGGCAAAAAAACAATATTTTTATTTGAAGCCAGAAGAGATCTGCATACTAAAGCAAGAAAGTGCAACTCGCTCGGAGACAACAACACATGCTAAATTGCAAAATTTAAAAATATTCGCATAATTTCTGAAAAATGTCATTAAAGAAAACTTGGGAACCCCAACCAATGTCGCAAGCAATGATAGATTCTGAAATTTTTATTCTGAGAATGGTAGTGCAAAGTCTCATGCATATGGCGATTCGAGATATGCTGGGCATGACCATTCCAAGTCTACTTCATATGACAATTCGAAGTGCCCTTGCACACTGAGTGGCCACTTTATTATGACCACCCCCTAAGTACTTCGTTGGGCCACCTCTTGCCTTTAATACTGCGTCGATTCTTCGTGGCATGGACTCCACGAGATGTTGATAGGTGGTTTGTGGAATCTGAGACCATGCTTGATGAATAGCACTTTCCAGAAGTGTGAGATTGCAGGGTTGTGGATCCAGCTGTCTGATGGCTTGTTCAACTTCATCCCAAAAATTCTCAATGGGGTTGAGATCTGGAGATTGTGTGGGCCACCTAAGCAAAGTAAACTCACCGGCATGTTCCTGAAACCAATCCTGTACAATACGAGCACTATGGCAGGACGCATTATCTTGTTGAAAGTAGCCATCGCCATTAGGATAAACTATCCACATGACAGGATGCACTTGGTCCGCAGCGATGTTTAGATACGATGTGTCAGTCAGACGTTGATCAACACGAATCAAAGGGCCCAAAGCATGCCAGCAAAACGTTCCCCAAACCATAACGTTGCTTCCACCAGCTTGATGGGTTGTAGCAATGCATTTTGGGTCCATGCTTTCCTGCTGTTTCCGCCAAATTCTCACTCGACCATCGGCATGGTGCAACTGAAAACGTGATTCATCGGACCACATAATTTCTTTCCAATTATCGACTGTCCAGTCCTTGTGCTCCTGGGCCAGCTGGAGACGTTTTCTTTTGTTGACTGCAGACAGCAAAGCTGTTCGAACAGGCCTTCGGCTGCCATATCCCATCAGATGCAGTGTACGGCGAACAGTGCGTGCAGAGATCATTTGAGGGGTTCCTTGAATAAGATGGTCTGTAATTTGCTGCACTGTTGCCCTTCTGTTATCTGTTACCAGTCTGGACACTCTCTGTTCCGCCAGAGCAGTAACTAGTTGATGAAGACCACGCGTTGCACGTAGAGACCCAGTTTTGGGCTGACAGTCCAGTCTTTAAACACTTTAACAACAGCTGCTCTGGAACATTTCACGAATACGACGGTTTCGGTGATACTCGTTCCATGGCTCCGAGCTCTTACAATCATCTCACAATAAAAGTCCGTCAAATCGCATTTTGTACCCATCTCGTCACCCAAAAATCACTCCTACTACTGTCGCAAGCACTAAGGTTTCCCTTTTTATACTAGCCTCGCTCTCTGGCGGCAACAGCGTGCAGCCATAGCTCATTTGCTTAAAACTGTCAGGTGGTCATAATAAAGTGGCCACTCAGTGTATAGTGACGTACTAGATCATATCAGAACATATGTAGATGATTTTTGGAATTGAGTGTCTGACCCCAGATCTTAAACAACCTTAGAAATAGGAAGCTAGGAGATTTGGGTTAGAGTGTCCGATAGGAGTTTGACATGGAAGCGAGGTAGAAAGGGGCAAGAAGACGTCCTTTCTTATTACCTGGGGCCAATATCCGGGGTCCAAAGGCTTAACATGCCCATTCGACGCAAGGCGGATATTTAGGGGTTCAAGCGTTTGTACCTGCCTTGGAACGAACCTGAGGTTTCTCCGTGGTAGTCATGGACGTTGACCACTAAGCCATCAGTGGCTTTCGATTGTATAGTGATTCAAAATAATATCTTTATCATAATTGAAGAATTTTATGTCTTCTTCATACGGCGCTCATTCTTTTAGTTCTATGTTTGGTGGTTTAACGACTTCCAAGAGCAAATCAAAAGGGAAACAAGTTAGTAAAATCATGCAATGCATTGATTACTATACGCTTTCCAACATACTACAGATCCTTACTCAAGTTATGAGGATAATGGCTGTAGAATAAATCTCGCCCCTGTTTCATGACCTTCGATCCCATTTCGATGATATTCAACAGAACCAGTTAAGTATACTCCCGGAGTTAAGTATACTCCGGTAAAGTTTTGTCTCAATCGAAGCATTTTTAGTTAAGTTATCACGTATAAGGGCAATGAAATGGATTCCGATCCTATGTCATGACCTTTGACCTCATTTCGCTCATTTTCAACATGTTTCGTCCCCACGTGGTCCCCTACCACATAATAAAAGTTCATCGAAATTGAACCATTTTTACGCAGGTTGGGACGCATACGGCCAATTAGATGGAATGGAACCCTCTCCTAAGTTCTGACCTTTGACCCAATTTCGTCCATTTTCAATAGGTTTCGTCCCTGGGTGCTCCACTAGCACATAGTAGAATTTCATTGAAACCGAAACATTTGTACGTAAGTTATGACGCATAAGGGAAATGGAATGGCTCTTCCCTCTCCTATGTTCCGACCTTTGACCCCATTTCTACCATTTTCAATGGGGTTGGTCCCCACGAGGTCCCCTACCACATAATAAAAGTTCATTGAAATCGAACCACTTTTACGCGTTAAGACGCATAAGGGCAATTAGACGGAATGGATCCATCTCCTATGTTCTGATCTTTGACCCAATTTCGTCCATTTTCAACAGGTTTCGTCCCTAGGTGGTCCACTACCACATAGTAAAATTTCATCAAAACCCAACAATTTTTACTCGAGTTATCGTGTGGACATACAGACAGACGGACAAAGCTGGAACATATACGCTTTTTCAACCTACGGTTGGAAATCGTAAAAACGTTTACGCCCGTCCCTAATTTGAGACCATTGCTTCTGAAAAGGGGGAAGGACTAGCATTGTAATGCAGTCGGTGCGATCCGTGCATCATTATGAACTCAAGCACCAGTGCAGATCGTTAAACCAAGCAGAAAAACACGACTCTGACCCCTCTGCCATCGCGACGACTGTAATGCACTCAATTTTCTCATTCATGAACATACTGAATTGCACTCGTGTGCAAATTTTTAACATTATTCTGACACTCTTCGAATGACAGCTCCAGAAACAGTTGATTTAACGAAAAAATCTTATAAAGACAAATATTTGGGTGAGTCAGGGATTTTTAGATGGCGCCATGATTTCAAAAATGGCGTTTGTCGGCAGAACTAGCTTCCTAGGTCTGGTCGACTTGAAAGTGTTGTTACTGAGCGTTGTTAACACTGTTTGGGAAATCCTGCAAGAAGATCGACGAAAGACGTGTGTGTGAAAACATCGCGGTGTTAACTAATATTTCAAAAACGTCAGCATTCCGCATACTACTGGACAAATTACTGCTGCATCGTGTGTGTTCCAGATGGGTACCTGATCACCTGACGAAAGAACAATTGTTAACCAGAGTTTAGATGTTCCATGAGTGGAAACAAATGATTGCAAAGCATCTAAACTTTCTAAACACAGTAATAACTGCCGATGAAACATGGGTACACTATTTCGACCCTGAAGCGCGCAACGAGTGTCTGGAAACACACAGGCTCGCCTCCTTCGAAAGTAAGTCAGCCAAACCAAATCAACTGGGAAGATGATTATGATAATTTCTCTTGATCATAAAGGTGTAGTCTACCGGCATGCCATTCCTCCACCAATTACTGTCAATGCTGAGTACTACATTTCAATCTTGAAGCGTCTGCGACGACACATATCAATTAAGCGAACGGAACTGATGGGCAAGTGAACACTACACCATGATAACTCCCGCCCACATGTGATTGCTTATGTTCAACAGTTTCTTACAATATGCAGTATCGAAATCATGCCACAGCTTGCCTACAGTCCTGACCTCGCCCCGTGTGATTTCTGGTTGTTTCCAACAGTGAAGGAGAAGTTTAGTGGCGAACATTAAATGCAGATGTTGACGTTATTCAAGCTGTACAGGGGTCGCTAAAGCAGCTTTCGCAAAATGTCTTCGCCACATGCTTTGAAAAGTGCCCTAAACGATCGGACCATTGCATACCATCCAAAGGAAGATACTTTGAGAAAGAATAACAGATCAGATCCTACGTAGAGGATTTTAGGAAGGGACTGTCTTACCCCAGGTCTTGAACAACCCCCAGAAATAGGAAGCTGGAAGATTGGGGATAGAGTGCCCGATAGGAAAGTGACACGGACGTGAGGTGGAAAGGAGAAGGAAGACGCCCTTATTCATTACCGAGGGGGGGGCAGTATCCGAGGTCCGACGGCTTAATGTGCCCATCCGACGCACGGCGGATATTTAACGGTTCGAGCGTTCTGAGTTTTCTCCGTGGCAGACACTACGCTGATCACTAGGGCATCCGGGGACCAGAGAAAGAAGAACATATAGATTGCTGTACCTATATTTCTTCGTTTTGGCTGTTGTGCATTTTATAATATGTGCAAACAATGTGTACATTCAGTAGACAAAACATTTGTGATACCTACCTTATAGCATGTTGGTCTTTCTGTAGCGTGAATGACAATCTGTACAACCCTAGGCATCGATTCCACCAGATGCCAGCGGGTTTCCGGAGCCAATAATAGCTATGCCTGTTGTAGCATTGTTCATAAATCCGTCCGAGACGTCGGTTCAGGTTTCATGGATCTCATTTTTCACTCTATGGAATCCCAGAGGGCATTCAAGGGGTTTAAATCTGGATACCAATTGGACCACTGGATGGTCCCAAATACAGATGAGTGTTCGTCGAGCCATGGCTGTGTGGTTGCGTCTGGTAGGGTGGTGAATTGTTCAGTTGAAACAGAGCATAGGCCGCGGGATGCGCGAAGCACATGAAGTATCATAGGTGATCAGCCTGCATAGTCTGGTAGCGCGCAGTAGTTAATGATCTCCCTAGACACACTAAGGGATATAACGTGCCCCGTGAGAAGCCTCCCCAAACCATCGCAAAGCCTCCCCAAACCATAGCACAGCCTCACCAAATAATCGCAGAGCCTCCCCAAACCATATCAGAGCCTTCCCAAACAATCGCAGAGCCTCCACCGCCTTGAACAGATCCGACCTGGCACGACGAGGCCATGAACTCCTGCAGTCTACGCCCACACCCACACCCTCCCCTCTGCTATCTGCAGCTGAAAACAGGATTTATCTCACCACACTACCCAGCTTCACTCTGCAGAGATCCAGTTTCGATGTTTCCGGCACCAGGCGAGGCGTAATGTCCGTCGACGAGCAGTCAACCACTTGTACACATGTAAGGCGTCGGCTCGCGTTGCCCAGGGTATGCAATGTCGCCATAGCGTTTCCTCGCTGACGCTGCTTCGGCCTCCGACATTTAACCTGGATGGCGAGTTGTCGGCCACCACTTGCTCTGTAGGTGCTGGTACATCCGTCGATGGTATACTCGTGGTAAACACTTAATACGGTCGTCCTAGAGAATCTAGAGTTCTTACCACTTGGGCAATAGAATCACCCATCTATTTTACGCTGACAATGCGTCCACGATCAAAGTCGCTCAGATCACCATGTTTACCCCATTTTCGTCGATTGCGACATACTGTTGGGAAGCCCTGCTGTCCGCCGATTTATTGCCTGCGTTCGGCTTTTGTCTGTTCCGCTCTACGCATAGAATGCCCATGACGGCTGCCCACCACCCGTCTTTAATATTTTGTCTGCTGAGTGTACTTTAATTTTCATGTAGTTATTGAATGACTCCCATGAGAAACACTAATATAATTCGAAATTCCACTTTCCTTTGAAACCGTTTTGTTTCTGTGTTTGCTAGAGACACTTCTATTTTACACTTACCTGGGCGGGTCTGGTACGATTCGTCCAACAACGATTGGTCCAATGTCGATTCGTCCCATGGGCAATTGGTCCAAAGGTACGATTCGTCCAATGGTACACAATTGGTCCAATGCCGATTCGTCCAATGGGACGATTGGTCCAATGCCGATTCGTCCAATGTAAGATTGATCCAATTCCGCCCAATCTGTCCAAAGTGCTACTCGTGCTATAAAAATTCAGCTGTTCTGATTATATCTCCGTTGTTACACGAAAGTGCCGGTAGTGCAAAGAATGTAAAATAATGTTACATTTCATGCGTAATATTGTGGTTACAGATCTTTTTTTTTTTTTTTTTTTTTTCGGTATCGCGTTTTTTTGTTATGCTGTTCTTGCTGCCGTATTAAGTTACTGATGTACGCGCCGTTCAATCAACTTCAATGTTTCTCTTTTGCATGAAATAATATAAAATACTAGCTTTCCGTTTCTGTTTGTAGCATGCAGTGGGTTCCGCCAACTGGCCAATGGAAACAACTGGTCGGGATTCGGACAGCAGCCTTTTCAACAGTTTTTATTCTAGCGATGTCATGTTCATAACGTTTACATATCAAATCAAGTTAATAATATTGCGCTTTTACTTAAGCACGAAATATTAATTCATAGGCTCTAGGTCTAGGCCTTTTTAGCACTTTTTTTTCTACCGATGTCATATTCATAACGTTTACATATTAAATCAAGTTAAAAATATTTCGCTTTTACTTAAGCACGAAATATTAATTCATAAAGCCTAGGCCTTTTTATCAGTTTTTATTCTACCGATGTCAGGTTTGTAATGCTTATATATTAAGTCAAGTTAATAATATAGCGTTTTTACTTAAACACGAAATATTTTTTAATAGGCCCTCGGCCTATGTGCCTTGTAAAGACCTCAGAAATGATACGATTAGTGCCTTTTATAAAGTTTTATAAAATATTTTCAAATACCAAATATCTAGGTTATAACTTGAAATTTTCTAAAAAGGCCCGCGGCCTAGGTGCCTTGTAAAGACCTGAGAAATGATACAATAAGTGCCTTTTATAAAAGTTTATAAAATGTTTACAAATATCAAATATCTAGGTTGTAACTCAAAATCTTCTAAAAAGGTCATCGGTCTAGGTGCCTTGTAAAGACCTGAGAAATGATACGATGAGTGCCTTTTATTAGGTTTTTCAAAATGTTTAGAAATACCAAATATCTAGGTTGTAAATTAAAATCTTCAAAAAGGCCTGCGTCATAGGTGCCTTGCAAAGACCTGAGAAATGATACTATGAATGCCTTTTATAAGGTTTTATAAAAGGTTTACAAATACCAAATATCTAGGTTTTAACACAAAATCTTCTAAAAATCCCGCAGCCTAGGCGCCTTGTAAAGACCTGAGAAATGATACGATGAGTGCTCTTTATTAGGTTTTATTGCATACACTGACGAAAAAATCCCAACACCACGAAAAAATGGTTGTAGCGGAATGAAATGGTGGCAATACATTTGTATAGGTAACATATTTAATCGATTAAGGTTTCAAGATCACAGCTTAATGTAAGCGCGAGAAGAGCCATTTTAAATGTGAAATGCTGGTACATTAATAACCGGTGTAACCGCCAGAATGTTGAATGCAAGCATGCAAACGTTCGTGCATTGTGTCGTACAGGTGCTGGATGTCAGTTTATGGGATGGGGTTCCATGTCTGTTGCACTTGGTCGGTCAATACAGGGACGGTTAATGCTGGTTGGGGGTGACGCTGGAGTTGTCGTCCGATGATGTCCCATACGTGCTCGATTGGTGAAAGACCTGGTGATCTAGCAGGCCACTGCAACATGTCGACACTCTGTAGAGCATGTTGGGTTACAACAGCGGTATGCGGGCGAGCGTTATCCTGTTGGGAAACACCCGCTGGAATGCTGTTCTTGAATGACAGCACAACAAGTTGAATCACCAGACCGACGTACAACTGTGCCGTCAGGGTGAGTGAGATAACCACGAGAGTGCTCCTGCTGTCATAGGAAATTGCTCCTCAGACCATAACTCCAGGTGTAGGTCCAGTGTGTCTCGGCCGCAGACAGGTTGTTTGCAGGCGCTCACCTGGCCTCCTTCTAACCAACACACGGCCATCACTGGCACCCAGGCAGAACCGGCTTTCATCAGAAAACACAACAGATCTCCACTCCGACCTCCAATGAGCTCTAGCTTGACACCGCTGACGTCGCAAACGGCAGTGGTTTGGAGTAAATGGAATGCACGCTACAGGGCCTCTGGCTCGGAGCTGTCCTTCAAATAACCGATTTGTAACAGATTGTTGTGTCACTGTGGTGGCAACTACAGCTGGAATTGCTGCCGCAGACGCAGTACGATGCGCCACGGCCATACGCCGTACACGGCGGTCATCCCTCTCAGTAGTGCCACGTGGCCGGCCAGAACCCGGTCTTCTTGAGGCAGTACCTGCCCTTGACCACCGCTGCCAACAATCATGCACAGTGGCTACATTACTGCAAAGTCGTTCTGCAATATTGCGGAAAGAAAATCCACCTTCTCGTAGCCCTATTTCACGACCTCGTTGAAACTCCGTGAGCTGTTTATAATGGCTTCTTCGTCTTCTTAAAGGCATTCTTGACTAACATCAACACACTAAGTCGAATCTCAACGATAACTAACGCTCACGAACGTTACAGCGCGTATTTACAGCAAACCTGCTTTGCATGTTCCGAGGGGCGCTACTAGCGCCACGCGTATGCGCCGAGCGCGAAATATGCATAGACGTTATCTTACAGATGTACTCTCACCGCCTACCAACTGTCGTTTATCTAACACAACCCCTTCTTTGTGTTGGGATTTTTTTCCGTCAGTGTATTTACAAATACCAAATATCTGGTTGTAACTTAAAATCTTCTAAAAAGGCCTGCTGCTTAGGTGCTTTGCAAACAGCTGAGAAATGCTACATTCAGTGCCTTTTACCAGGTTTATGTAAAATGTTTACAATTACCAAATATACAAAAATTATCATTCCAATAAAAAAAGAAGAGGAGGAGACTAATCTAAATTATTATTCTTTTCTGGAAAAAAATACCGTTGGTAAGATGATACCATTGGATGAATCGGCGTTGGACCAATCGTGCCATTGGACGAATCGGCATTGAACCAATCGTACCGTTGGACGAATCGGCATTGAACCAATCGTACCATTGGACGAATCGGCATTGAACCAATCGTACCATTGGACGAATCGGACATTGAACGAATCGGCATTGGACCAATCGTCGTTGGACGAATCGGACATTGGAACAATCGGCATTGGACCAATTGTCCTTTTGGACGAATCGGCATTGGACCAATCGTCGTTGGACGAATCGTCCTGGACCGTACCTGGACTGATCAATAACGAGCATCCGATGGTATTTGGCGGCAGATAAGGGTTATGTAAATCGATTTCTCCTCAGGCCATTGCACTTTAATGACTAGAGTGCATTAGGTGGCACAGAAATGCGAATAAAAGTGCAACGTTTTGGAGAGAAGCTCAATGAAAACGACGACTGGCTTGAACACGAGGTCTCAATAGGAAGTACGCGCGGTGATTAGGTTTCGCTGGGACGGCCAATGCGGCAGCTGATATCCATTAAGAACTGTAAGAAGACTTCAAGTCATGAGCATTCGAAGAGTGTCCGAGTAATGTTAAATATTCGCATACGAGCGCAATACAGTATGTTCACGAATGAGAAAATATCCAGTAATCATCGTCAAATAATTCAGCCCAATCACCACACGTTCCTTCTTGTTAGAACATAGTTTCGGTCGTGGCGACATACACTCACGTACAATGAAATTTGCGCACCTAGAAAAAAACATGCTACAACCGCGAAACTTGCAAATAGCTAGAGTGCAGCTATTTGCTATGACCTCCCAGTTTCATATTGCTATTATAATCTTTAGGCACTGGTAAGTGATTTTATGAAAAGAAAGGCACTTTAGATTCATGGTTCTCAACTCTCCTTTCCAGATAACCGATTGGTATAAGGCAGAGGCTTCAGATCATTTGTGTAAAAAGGGGCCCAATTTTGAATTCCAGATGTGTAACGGGTGGTGTGTACTCCTCACGAAGCTTACCCACTCTTTTTCCTAGAACGAGAGGCCCCAAATAAAGAGAGGGCGGCTATTTATACCCCTAGAATGCGCTGGTGGCAAGTGTTGTCTTCCGAAACCGGAAACAAAATGCCAAAACCTTTAGAAGTACTCAAATCAAATTAATTGCAAGACATTGCCGAAAAATGTAGTATAGTGTGCACCCTGCCTATTCTGCGTGCACCCTGCCTATTCAGTTTACTAGGGCTGCCATATACAGGCCGTTTCAAAAGATTATTGACAAACTTAAGGAGCTTAGAGCGGTGTCAGCAACTGCAACTTTCGAATGGAAACCCGTGTTCTCCAAAGTATTCCTGATTCAATACAAGCGTTTGAATTTCAGTTGAAGGTAACTGCTGTCATAGTGCTTTCATAATCTTTTGCTGTCCATTAAATGCAACGATACACTTAAGCAGAACTCCGGAGTATGCATTTCGTCTACTACGCAGCCGCTAGAAATAATGTACTCGAATCTGAGCACCTGTTCCGGGAACAATATTCGCGAACAGGTGCCACCCAGTACATACGACATTCCAAAACATTCACAGGCGACTAAAGGGAAATAGGTTCACTGCGTGCAGCGCATCATGTAGGTCGTCTACGACAGATTTGAATAGTCTTTGTCGAAGAGGATACACTTTCGTGTTTGGAAGAGCATCCATCCACCAGCGCACGTGTCATCGCTCATCACGTAGGACTTTCACGAAGCACTGCGTGGCGTGTCTTGCATAATAATATGCTGCACTCCTATCATTTACAGAAAGCGCAGTGATTGTCTGTGGAGGATTTCTCTCGAGGAGTGCCATTTTGCCAATGGATTTTGCAACGTTGTCATAACCAGATCAAGTTTCTGAGCAAAGTTTTGTTCATGGATCAAGCATCATTTACTAGAGATGGGTTCTTCAATTACTGTGACAGCCATGTTTGGGGCGTAAAATACAATCTCAATATAGTAACTATGTAAGGAACTAAATTGTCCAAAATGTAGTTTCTTACATTCTAAGGCTTATGCTGACTCAGGAATAATTCGGAGAACACGGATTCCTAATCGAAAGTTGATAGATTCCGACACCTTATAATGAATATACTTTCTTCTAAGCTTCTAATGGTTGTTGTGTTAATTATATCATGAATAAACTTTCCTGCTAGTAGTGTAGTAATAATAATGAACAAGCTTTTAACTGCTAGTAATGTTGTAGTAGTAATTAAGATGAATAAAGTCTTATGCTGGTTGTTAATAAAAACAACTAATGAAATAAACCTAACAGCCAGACAGAGGTCTGACAAAACTATGAACTGATAAAAACGTACTTACTAAAGAAAAATCTTTTATTAGAGAAAACTCCTCGTAGTATCCAACATACACTTCACGGGTCAGCTACTCAATAAAATGTAGCTCCTTGCACATGAACGAAGCTCTACTCACATAAATGAAGCTCTTTTTACACATAAAACGAAGATCTCTTTACACATAAAACGAAGCTCTCCCTACGCACTTCAACAAATCGCTCTCTCTACGCACATAAACAAAAGCTATCTCACGTAACACAAACAAAAAGCTCTCCCTGGTATCGTTGAAAGCGCCTATTTATACTGGCTACCACCACGTCATGACTTACACTCATTGCCAGATCTCATTCAGCGGGAGAAATAACATCTCGTTCAGTAAGAAGATAATTTACATAGTAAAATGAAATAACCAGAGATAGTAAAAATCAAAAGGAAAGTGAATCTAGAGTATACGTTACATCATCTCCCCTTTAATTTTTTTTTTTTTTTTTTGAAAAACCTGTCAATTTCGGAGTGTAAGTCTTACACTTCGTTGATCGACGTTTATCGTCATCTTTTTTGTTTTTGTTTTGGTGGCAGCAGTATGTACAATATCAAACTTGGCATGACAAAATCAAGAAATCTGTATTCGTCTGTGAAACACTTTGTATACTTGAGCAAAACAAACCCGCATCGGCAAACCTTCCTTTTATTCTGCCTAGCAGGAATCACTTTTTTAATTTCAAATTACGTCCACATAGTATCGTTGAATACAAACCAACTGTATCAGCAGCGAAGATTGCCTGGAGCTGCCTAACAGTAACAATTTTATTATTTTACCACTAAGCACATAGATATAAAAAAAATTTGGATTAGTAGATGGACATAGAAGAAATATAAAAAAAAAACACATATATACACAAAAAGAATGCGTAGGCCCACACGAAAAAAAGAAATTCTGACACGCCAACTGGTCGTGCAGGAAAAACAACAAACGTAGAAAAGAACCTGTCCACGAGAACTTGCTTATCTCGAGGACGCATAAAAAACTCTAGTACGATAACGTTTTCCAGGCCTAATCGGACTGGTAAATTCAGGTGGCGTAGATCTCTTCAAGGACGTGACTGGATCTGGAACCTCTGTAGTCTGTCGGTCAAGAAATCCCGGCGGCTGACAGGAACGGTCAGGAACGGCTGACGTCCGTCGGTCAGGAACGGCTGAAGTCTGTCGGTCAGGAAATCCCTGCGGCTGACAGGAACGGTCAGGAACGGCTGAAGTCTGTCGGTCCGGAAATCCCTGCGGCTGACAGGAACGGTCAGGAACGGCTGAAGTCCGTCGATCAGGAACGGCCGAAGTCTGTCGGTCAGGAAATCCCTGCGGCTGACAGGAACGGGCTCCCCCAGGCTTTTGATATGTAGTCCCTTTGTGCTGGGGCCCGTGGTGTCCTTCCAGCATTCTTTTGGACGACGTGGCTCCGGCCACATCGTTTGTTTTCGTTCCTCCCTCGTGGCATGAGAGTAGAAGCAGGCATCGGCCCTGTTTGCCCTGAGCGTAAGTTCCAGGGGCGAAACCCGGGCGGATGCAAGGATCTCTGCCTTTGTCGCTGTTGCGGTGAAGCAAATTGGGGAGACAAGTTACGTTTTCGACCAGCTTTTGGTGTTGCTGGACGGTTTGTAATTTGTGTCTGACGTTTAGGAATCGTTCAACTATTGTCCATAACTGATAAATCAGAAATATCTGATGACTCTGAGTCGCTGCTGTAAGTTAGTGGTCGTGCAGGGCGATGTTTATTTCTGCCTATAGGAATACTCTCTGACGAGGTATTTAAGGAAATAGGAGCTTGTGTTGGTGCAGAGTTATCAGAAAACGGTGCAGCAATAGTCTTGGCAATGGTTGGAGGGAAAGGAACGATACTAGTATTTGAAGAACTTGATTCAAGCCTTCGTCTCATGGGAGAATCAGGTTGCGTGTTTGGAAGCCCGTCTTGAGGAGGGGAGGGTGAAGAAAAAAACACTGGAGATTCTTCAAAAATGTTTGTCAGTTCGTCCAAAATTTCTGGAGGTTGATCGTGAGATATAGACTCTTGAGTCTATGGAGCAGAAGGTTGAGTAGGGTTGATTATAAAATCGATATTTCGTTCATGATACTTGCGACACTGAGCAACGTGTACGTATTGAAATTGATTGTCAGGTTTTTCAAGAACAATGTTATTTTCAAACACATTTGCCACCCGATATGGACCTTCGTAGCTTCACTAATGTATGAGAAACAGAAGACTGGAAGTGCGTTTCCACGAGAGTGAGATCTCCAACGACAAGATCTGGTTCCCTACGCCTAGTATTATAGTATCTTGCTTGAGCCGCTTGTGCTCCTAGCATTGCAACACGAGCTTTTTCTGCCATGATTCGTACTGATTGCGGAGTTGGTCGCTGGTTTAGTTCGTCGATAATCCCCGTTAAATTTTCAAAAGGAGTCTTAATTTTGCGACCCAGAAAAAGTTCTGCAGGAGTAATTTTAGTAGATTCGTGAACAGACGAGCGGAGGGCGAACGAAAAAAGCTCAAGATGTTCATCCCATCGCTCGTGATGATCCATGACAAATGTAGCAATCATTTTCACTAGCGTGCGGTTTACTCGTTCCGCAGGATTACTCTGGTGATGATATGGGGAAATGAATTTATGCTTAATGTGTAGTCTCGCACACATTCTTTCAAAAATGTCAGAAATAAATTGGGGACCATTATACGAAACTACTTTATGAGGTGCACCATATCTAGAGAATACTTCATTAATTAATACATTACAAATAACTTCTGCCGTAGCGGCTTTAATGGGAAAAACTTCAACCCATTTAGAAAAATTATCAGTTAATACTAAAATGTAACGAGCTTTGTTTTTAACAGATAAAGGATAAGGTCCCAATAAATCTATTGAAATAATATCAAAAACATGAGAACTTGAACTAGATTTCAAGTGACCGGCCGGTCTTACATTACGGTAATTATTAATCTAACACAAGTGACATGATTGAACGTATGCGAGCACACTTTGGTACATCTCAGGCCAATACGCAACATCCCGCAATTTACAACGGGTCTTGCGAATACCTAAGCCTGCAAGAGGTTTGTCATGAAATTCGTTTAAAAGGGCCATTCTAAGGGTTTGCGGAATACATGGGCGAAACTCTGCCCTAGTAGTCCTAGATTTCGTATAGTAAAGAAGACCCTCTATGACTTCAAAATGCTGTGACCTCCCAGCCAGAGAAGGATCACTTTGTAGGGGCGAACCCGCAAGCAAAAAATTATAGATATCCCCAAAATCTGGATCATTTATTAATTATGCGATTATCTGCTCTCTGGATGTTATATCAGCTATTAGAAGTAAAGGCTGACATCCAGGAGTAGTTTCTGTGGGGACCCCACTAATCGGAACGCGAGACAATGCGTCCGGTAATTGATTCTTATGACCTGGTTGGTATGAAATTTTGATATTGCTCTCTTGTAACTTAAGAGCCCACTTCATAAGTCTTTGAGAGAGATGCTTAGTAGAATTCAAATACTGAAGGGCAGAATGATCCGCAGTTATGTTAACTGTCAATTCGTTAAGATAACATTGAAATTTGTCAAGAGCATACACTACAGCAAGACATTCACGTTCCGTAGCTGAATAATTGCGTTCAGCTTTGGCTAAAGTACGAGACGCAAAAGCTATTGGATGCCCAGCTTGTGACAAAACGCAACCAAGACCAACTCCGGATGCGTCAGTATAAATATCAAATTTCTTAGTATGATCCGGGAAAGCCAACACAGGAGGCTGAGTCAACGCAGACTTCAGTGTTTCAAATGCAGCGTTAGCCTCAGGTGTCCAAACAAACTTCTTGTATTTACATTTCAAAGTATACAATGGCTCACAGATTGTAGCATAAGCGGGGACGAACTGCTGATACCATCCGGTCATTCCCAGAAAGCGTGATAGTTCTTTTGCTGTTTTAGGCCGAGGAAAGTCAACAATAGGCCTAATTTTTTCATTATCCGTAAATAAGCCGTGGGGAGTGATTTTCAAATACAGATATACAATCTCGTCCCTCGCTATCTGGCATTTACTAGGTTTTAACGTCAAGCCAGCATTGTATATGAGTTGGCACACTTGTTTGAGCAGAGAAAGGTGCTCGTCAAAAGTCTCGGATGTAATAATAATGTCATCCAAATATACATGCACATGGGGACCCAGAACAGGTCTGAGAACCGTATCCATAAGCTTTTGGAAAGTAGCAGGTGCAGAAGCTTGTCCAAAGGGCATACGCAGGTATTCATAAGCACCAAAAGGAGTCACAAAGCCTGTTTTATCGACGGAGTCTGGATGTACCGCCACCTGCCAATATCCACTCGCCAAATCCAAGGTTGACATCCATTTAGTTTATGACAGGTCATGCAAAATATGCGACATGACAGGTAGTGGATAATTGATCGTGTTCGTGACTTGGTTGAGCTTGCGGAAATCTGTCACGAAACTAAATTCATTGGGTTGTTTCTTTGGAACCAGAAAGGCAGGTGCCGCCCAGGCGCTTGTGGATTCCCTTATTATGCCCTGTTTAATCATCTCAGAAATTTGACGTTGCATTTCCTGTTTCTTATGAGGAGCACAAGGGTAAGACTTCGTCGCTATCGGTTTCGAACCCTCAGTGTCAATGACATGATAAACCACCTGTGTGAAACCAGGTTGATCAGAAAATAAACCAGGGCTTTCCTGCAAAAGTAGAGAAAGCTGGTTTCGTTGCCTCTCGTTCAATTGGTTACTCAATAACAAGCTCGTTATATCTATATTAACCGTAGGAATAACTTCGACAGGTTCCGGAAAGGAAATAACATGTTGTACGAAATTCAGGGTAACTTGAAAAGTATTGATAAAGTCCATGCCCATTAGACATTTAACAGGTAGTTCGTCTATGAGCAGGAAAGAATGCGTAAAGCGAGCCTTTCTCAGCCCTAGAGATAATGTGACAGTTCCTGTGATACTGAAGATTTCGTTATTTGCACCTCGCAAATACTGCGTCGCAGGCTGAACGAGTATTGCAGGAAAATTGTCAGTGCAAAACTTCGTATTTAGGGCTGATATTTCAGAACCAGTGTCGAACTTTGTCTCGACAATAATATCTTCAATTGTCAAGAACACATCAGGCAACTGAGGAGTTTGGACAGTCACTAATACTGTTTTGGGGTCAGAATGCTTGGTATCAGGAAGCAGGACCGACCCTTGGTCTACTTCCTTTGGAAGTTTAAAGGATTCTTGGTTGGATTATCATGCGGTCTGAAACCTCGGACCTGCCGGGTATCGGGAAAATTTTCACGATGAGGAAAACTGCGTGAAAACTGCTGCGGGAACTCCGCATGTCTGTTGACATTTGCATTTCTATTACTTCTTCCCTCAGCACGGGCAGAAAAATCATCATTGCCCTGAGCATGAAAACGTTCCGAATTCTGCGGATTGGAACGGGGTCGAGCATACTGTGCATTTGTACGGTACCCAGAAAATTGTTCAGAAACAAGCGGTTGGCGTACCACTCTTCTATGTGGTGGGACGTATGAAGCTTGGGCGTGCACCTGTGTACGCTCGCGTTGAAAGTCATTAGGCCTATTATGCCGTTGAGGATATTCGTAATAAGCCTCGCGGGATGCCCGAGCATGGTGAGTTGAACCATGTTTGTCGTGTCGCTCTTCATACGTTCGTATGAGGCGAAGGCATTCATGAATTGTAGCAGGGTGTCGAACCTAAAAAAATCCTGTAGAAATGGAACGAGCTGCTGCAATAGGGTGTCCAACATGTCGACATGCCTGGCATGTGGATCCCGTAAGTTATACAAGCGTGTTGTTTCCAAAGCAAATGCAACAGGGCTATCGTTGGGTCCTTGCTGACGAGAAAAAAGTTGTTGTGCAAGGCTAGCTGGACTGAGGCCGAAAGGAAAGACTTCCAAAAATTCTGCTCGGAAATTCTCATAATGAGAATCCGTCTTAGCGGTATCCTTCAAGCAAGTGCCTGCGATTTGCACTTTGCAGTCTTGAGGAATATTGTATAGATCAAAATGATCTTCCAAATCTTCGAGGAATTTTAAGGAACCCTCCAAACCATTGAAATTAATTGTTGCTGCATGCTGCACGAAATGGGCAAGCATTCTGCTTCGCTGAGAGGATTGAACTCCCTCAGGTACGACCCGCGACTCAGAGTGATAGGAAGCTGGTGAATTACGAAATTGTGAAGAATGCCTGGGTACTTGTAGATCACTTATATCAAAGTGAGCCCCACAGGCTTCTTGCAGATGGTCGAAATTAATCCCATCACCACCGAAACTTGCCTTAGGGTGAAATATTGTTGTCTCAGGTAAAGAAGACATGGGGAATAATTGTCAAGACCTCGTGTTCAAAAAAGTTCGGGCGCCAATTATAATGAATATACTTTCTTCTAAGCTTCTAATGGTTGTTGTGTTAATTATATCATGAATAAACTTTCCTGATAGTAGTGTAGTAATAATAATGAACAAGCTTTTAACTGCTAGTAATGTTGTAGTAGTAATTAAGATGAATAAAGTCTTATGCTGGTTGTTAATAATACCAACTAATGAAATAAACCTAACAGCCAGACAGAGGTCTGACAAAACTATGAACTGAGAAAAACGTACTTACTAAAGAAAAATCTTTTATTAGAGAAAACTCCTGGTAGTATCCAACATACACTTCACGGGTCACACAGCTACTCAATAAAACGTAGCTCCTTGCACATGAACGAAGCTCTACTCACATAAACGAAGCTCTCTTTACACATAAAACGAAGATCTCTTTACACATAAAACGAAGATCTCTTTACACATAAAACGAAGATCTCTTTACACATAAAACGAAGCTCTCCCTACGCACATCAACAAAACGCTCTCTCTACGCACATAAACAAAAGCTTTCTCACGTAACACAAACAAAAAGCTCTCCCTGGTATCGTTGAACGCGCCTATGTATAATGGCTACCACCACGTCATGACTTACACTCATTTCCAGATCTCATTCAGCGGGAGAAATAACATCTCGTTCAGTAAGAACACCACGAACACACGAATGGCAGAACTGGGAAATACAAAACTCCTTATATACTGACCTAAAGTGTTTTACAAGGTAAATGGCATCCGGTGTTAAAAAAAGTTTTAATTGCACATGTAAAAACAAAAATATTGAGAAAAACCTATTAATAATTTAGGTCACCCAACGGCAAAATTGCGCAATATTTTATGAAGAAAATACACACACAGAGCTAGTATACTTAGTATTATCTGACCGAAAGAGAAGTTTTTTCATGGGATGTTTTTTTCAGCAGAAATTGCTGTAAACGGAAACGTGAGCTTAGGCTCTATGGTGGCAGACTTGTGCATTAAAAAAGATTTGAAATTTATGAGAAACATTTTACACCGGAAACTCTCTCCAACTAAAAAACAATTTTTCAAATCGTACTCTAAAGAGCAGCGATATCGATTAAGATAAGGTATAAATCTACGCCCCCTGGGATAGAAACTGTGCATTATTTTAAGAAGAAAGTATCCTGAAAAGATTATCCGCAGTGAGCGGGAATGGGCCCACGAAATAATGTTTTCAATGAAGTTTTCAGAAGCACAGATTTTGCTACAAATACATCAGAAGCAGAAATAAACTCTTAACCCCTCCCCCTTTTGGACAAACTATTCTTTACCAAGAATTATATTCTATTATCATGACGTTTACCATCAGGAGCTGTATCCAGTGTCAGAAGAGCTTTTCAAATCATAGTTTTAGAAACCGAGATATCGGGGGAAATGCAATTTACGTTTACGCCCCATAGCAGAAAGTCTATGAATGGCTTGAAAATTTAGGATTATACGAAAAACATTTCGCACCCAAAACGCTATCGAACAAAGAAAAACATTTTGAAATCGGAATCTTAAAGCAGATATATTGACAAAAAGAAGATATACATCTACGCCCCTTTGCTTAGAAACCATGCATAATTTTAAGAAGAGAACATTTCCTAAAAGGTTTATCGACGTGAGTGGTATGTGTCCACGAAAGATTTTTTTCAATAGAAATTTTAGGAAATCGGATTTTACTGCTAATACATAAGAAGCAGAAATTAACACTTACGCCACCTGGTGGCCAAACCATTCTTTTCGAAAACATTTTCCATCAGGAGCTGTATCCGGTGCAGAAACAATTTTTCAAATCGGAGTTTGCGAAGTAGATATTTAGAAGAAAACATAATTTACTATTACGCCCCTAGCGAAAAATGTATGCGTAACTTGAAAAAGTGACTGTACCTAAAATAGTATTTGATATAAATGCAATTGTAAGGTAAAATAATTTTTCAATCGGATATTTAGAAGCAACTATATGGAATAAAAAGTATTTAGAATTCGATATCATCTGCATTTATGCCCTCTAGAGGTGAAATTGTACATCATGAAAAAAAAAAACGAAATTAATGCAAGGATCTTCATTCTCACATTTCAAGCTTCCCAAAGGAAAAATAATTTTTCAAATTGGTCTAATAATTGCTGAGATATGGTCTCCAAAGACGGGCGGACGTACAAACCGGTAACATAAGCTCGTATTTTACAAAAGACGTGCTCAAAATGTAATATTGTGCAATGAACATTTGGCCTTTACGACGGTTCCTGCTCCTCGTGGAATGTTCTTCACCAATCACTTGTAAATGTCAAGAGATATTATTCACCACGTGTCCTTAAAGTCATGACTAGTTCAGCTTTGTTCGTTGGGTGATCTTTTCTTTAACACACCGGATGATCCAATTCTTCCCAAATAAATGGGAAGAATTGGTTAAGACTCTTGTATGACCAGTGCAACATCCCGATCCCCACGTCCTGAAACCATTCTGTATTGATGTCCTGCAGTTAGAGAATTGGACCTTACCAACTTACTGTCACAAAGTTGGTAGTCCATAATTGTCCAGGACGTTCAGTTAGAGTTCAGCATTCATATTCAAGAACTAATGGGGCCTAGTCGAACCATATCTAACAGCATACAGTATTATCTTTTGTCGGTTGTGGGATTCAAAGGCCACGCTTTCATATTCCGAAGCTGCCGTTCTTCCAACTGAACTACGCCAGCAGGCCTTTCGGTGCTTCAATAAAGATTTGACTCATGTCTTATTTCAGTTGTACAAACTCTACGTCATGTCATACTACGGCCAAAAGTTGCTGCGTTACACAGCTCATTACCATCATGATGCCCCCACTGGGCTTCGATACAGGCTGGATGGTTGCTTTCTCCACACATCCGCCACAACAGACTCAGGTCGACGTTCGTTTCACCACGCCAGTGGGCATTTGGAATTAATCGAATTGATTTGGGACAAGAGGGTGGTCGTTCAACAGTGATAACCCTTATCATGCAGCATCCTGCGCACTGTACTGGGGTTACCATTAGCACAAATAGCTCCAAATAGGGTTTGACAGTGGTAACTCATGTTGTGGAATATTCTGCCGACTGTACTGATGCTACTAATATCAGTCCCAATAGTCTCACATAAGGTTTGACAAGAGTAACCGATATTGTGCGGTATCCTGTGAACTGCACTGATGCTGATACAGTCGAACCCGCTTAATGGAATAACCTATTTGTCGTAAGAAAATATTCCAATAAGCGGGATATTCCTTTATATAGGATCTCTCCGAATTAATTCACGTAGGAATGCATTTACATACGAACTCAAGTGCAGTACGTATAACTACGTAAATACGTAGCGAAAAAAATGTCTAAAGAACGGATAAAAACTAAGTGAAATATTGCTTTATAGCGACTTAAAATTTTATACAGTGCTATGCTATAAATATAATAGCGTACAGTACATATGTACAGTGTTGTACGTGTAATATTCATGGTTTGGCAAAATAATCAGTTATTTTACATTGCTCTTTTTTCGGAATATAATAAATTTTTACCTGATTTTCCAGTTTATAATATACAGAGAAATCCATATTATTGTTATTTTCCAAAAAGCGTCTTAAAATGCTGCATGCATTATTCACTTCCATACGATAAGGTACTTCGATATCCTAATGATCATCAAAATCGTCTTCTATAATCTCATTTTGATGGATTTCGCTATCAGATATCTCTCCAAACACCTCTAAGTCATTATCAAAGTTTACGAAATTAGAAAAGTTGTCTTCCATCATTCCTTCAGGTGCGGGATGGAGGAGAGATAAATTCACTTCTTCAAGAGTAGCATCAACCAAAAATTTGAACTTAAGAAAACAATTGCTTAAGCTTTCTGTTGAAATTGTATTCTATGATTTATTCGTCATGTGAACCACAGTAAGTATTGACATTTGCTTAATAATGTAACTAACCGCAACAGCATTATCATTAAAATACAAACAGGCAAAGGTCTTTTTCACCACTTCTTTTCAGTAGGATGAGATAAGGTCGACGTCAAGTCTGGGAGGAAATGATCACTTTAACCTGACCATTATTTACAATTGGGAGGTGCCGGTTCTTAGCCCGCCACAAATTGTACGTGTATTTCTGTCTGTGAAAAAGCGCAGCACAAATTCCAAGAAAGATGCTTTGAATGAAGAAACTGTTTTTCTCCTTTGTAACCTTGAGAGAGCACAAATTTATTCCAATAACCGGGATTAATCCAGTATTCTTATTCTATTAACCGAAGCGTTTTGTCATTATGTACAATGGTTGCGGTTTGGAACACTGGAATTTTATTCATTTAAGCAGGATATTCCAATAACCGGTAATGCATTAAGGGGTATGATTGTATCAGTTAGAATACTCTCACATAGGTTTTGACAGGAGTAACTCATGTTGTGCAGCGTCCTGCGCGCTGTACTGGTGATAGTATCCATCCCAATAGACTTACATAGAGTTTGGCAATGGTATCCCATGTTGTGAAGCATCCTGCGCAATGTACTGGTGCTAAAATCAGTCCCAATAGTCTCGCATATGGTTTGACAGTGGTAGCCTATGTTAGACAGCGTCCTGTACAATGTAGTGGTGCTAACATCAGTCCTAATAGTCTCGCATATGGTTTTACAGTGGTAGCCCATGTTAGACAGCGTCCTGCGCAATGTACTGATGCTAACACCAGCCCCAATAGTCTCACATATGGTTTGACAGTGGTAGCCCATGTTAGACAGCGTCCGGTGCAATGTAGTAGTGCTAACATCAGTCCAAATAGTCTCGCATATGGTTTTACAGTGGTAGCCCATGTTAGACAGCGTCCTGCGCAATGTACTGGTGCTAACACCAGCCCCAATAGTCTCACATATGGTTTGACAGTGGTAGCCCATGTTAGACAGCGTCCTGTGCAATGTAGTGGTGCTAACATCAGTCCCAATAGTCTCGCATATGGTTTTACAGTGGTAGCCCATGTTAGACAGCGTCCTGCGCAATATAGTGGTGCTAACATCAGTCCCAATAGTCTCGCATATGGTTTTACAGTGGTAGCCCATGCTAGACAGCGTCCTGTGCAATGTAGTGGTGCTAGCATCAGTCCCAATAGTCTCGCATATGGTTTGACAGTGGTAGCCCATGTTAGACAGCGTCCAATGCAATGTAGTGGTGCTAATATCAGTCCCAATAGTCTCGCATATGGTTTTACAGTGGTAGCCCATGTTAGACAGCGTCCTGTGCAATGTAGTAGTGCTAACATCAGTCCCACTAGTCTCGCATATGGTTTTACAGTGGTAGCCCATGTTAGACAGCGTCCTGCGCAATATACTGGTGCTAACACCAGCCCCAATAGTCTCACATATGGTTTGACAGTGGTAGCCCATGTTAGACAGCGTCCTGTGCAATGTAGTGGTGCTAACATCAGTCCCAATAGTCTGGCATATGGTTTTACAGTGGTAGCCCATGTTAGACAGCGTCCTGCGCAATGTACTGGTGCTAACACCAGCCCCAATAGTCTCACATATGGTTTGGCAGTGGTAGCCCATGTTAGACAGCGTCCTGTGCAATATAGTGGTGCTAACATCAGTCCCAATAGTCTCGCATATGGTTTTACAGTGGTAGCCCATGTTAGACAGCGTCCTGCGCAATGTACTGGTGCTAACACCAGCCCTAATAGTCTCACATATGGTTTGACAGTGGTAGCCCATGTTAGACAGCGTCCTGTGCAATGTAGTGGTGCTAACATCAGTCCCAATAGTCTCGCATATGGTTTTACAGTGGTAGCCCATGTTAGACAGCGTCCTGCGCAATATAGTGGTGCTAACATCAGTCCCAATAGTCTCGCATATGGTTTTACAGTGGTAGCCCATGTTAGACAGCGTCCTGTGCAATGTAGTGGTGCTAACATCAGTCCCAATAGTCTCGCATATGGTTTGACAGTGGTAGCCCATGTTAGACAGCGTCCAATGCAATGTAGTGGTGCTAATATCAGTCCCAATAGTCTCGCATATGGTTTTACAGTGGTAGCCCATGTTAGACAGCGTCCTGTGCAATGTAGTAGTGCTAACATCAGTCCCACTAGTCTCGCATATGGTTTTACAGTGGTAGCCCATGTTAGACAGCGTCCTGCGCAATGTACTGGTGCTAACACCAGCCCCAATAGTCTCACATATGGTTTGACAGTGGTAGCCCATGTTAGACAGCGTCCTGTGCAATGTAGTGGTGCTAACATCAGTCCCAATAGTCTCGCATATGGTTTTACAGTGGTAGCCCATGTTAGACAGCGTCCTGCGCAATGTACTGGTGCTAACACCAGCCCCAATAGTCTCACATATGGTTTGACAGTGGTAGCCCATGTTAGACAGCGTCCTGTGCAATGTAGTGGTGCTAACATCAGTCCCAATAGTCTCGCATATGGTTTTACAGTGGTAGCCCATGTTAGACAGCGTCCTGTGCAATATAGTGGTGCTAACATCAGTCCCAATAGTCTCGCATATGGTTTTACAGTGGTAGCCCATGTTAGACAGCGTCCTGCGCAATGTACTGGTGCTAACACCAGCCCCAATAGTCTCACATATGGTTTGACAGTGGTAGCCCATGTTAGACAACGTCCTGCGTAATGTACTGGTGCTAACATCAGTCCCAAATAGTCCCACATAGGATTTCCGTGATTTAAGACAATGCAGATTTGAATTGTGAGTTGGCCAAGTCCTATTAGCGTCGGAAGTTTACTGGGTTGTTTCGTTGCAGATTTATTAATGGTCAGCTCCCATTTTCATATGACATCACCATCCATCGACCCAGGAATCTTCAGTGCAGATGAAATATCACGTGCGGAGCAATTACATGTGTGACGTGATGTGGTGCTTACCTTGGACATAATTCGCTATCAGGAAACGAGGAGGTGTTTCGAATATTAAAGGGAGGGTAGAAGGAGCGTATCTTGAATATATCAAATGATATCCAACTTAATAACACGAGGAGTGCCCGATAAGTGCCCGATAAATGTCCGGATGCTTATTCCTATTGGTACAAAAACGTGTGTGTGATGGTACGTATGCGTCAAACTATTGCGACTACTTTCAGGGAAGCACCGTAAAAGCGGAGCAGCTTGATGCTACTGTTAGGTGTCGCTGTCGATCTAAAACAATGGTGGCTATGTTAAGTGTCGCTGTCGATCTAAGACAATGGTGGCTATGTTAAGTGTCGCTGTCGATCTAGAACAATGGTGGCTATGTTAAGTGTTCAGGTTGAGCAGCGAGCAGTAGTGAAATGTTTTACGAAAGAAGCTATAAAGGCCGTGGACATCAAGAGAAGAATTCGTGCGTTCTATGGTGATGAGCCTATGTCTAGTTCCAGTTTTTATCAATGCGTTACGAAGTTCAAAGCTGGCCACAAGAGCCTTGAAGATGAGGCAGGGTCAGGAAGGCCTCACATGGCAGTGACTGATGAAACGATTAAACGGGTTGACGACTTGTTAAAAGGTGACAGACTCATTCGTGTTCGGGATATTGCCATGGAATTGGATATCAGTAAAGATTCTGTTGGACGAATTATTCATGAACATCTCATCCATAGGAAGGTATGTGTCAGCTGGGTACCCCGAATTTTACAGAGGTGTGTAAACGCCAGAGGCTAGACGTTTGCGATAAACTGGTATAGAGCTACGATGAGGAGCGTGACGCATTTCTGGGATGCATAATCACAGGCGATGAAACGTGAATTAATCAGTTCGAAGTGGAGACACAAAACGGCAATTTATGCAATGGCGTTATCCGAATTCGTCCCCTTCAAAGAAACTCAAAGTTGGTTCGTCAACATGCTATCCTTCTGGTTGAGTCCTTGGCAAAAAATGAAGCAATAAATGTGAAGATCTATGTGAAGACACTGAGAAAACTTGCGCAGCGTATCCGGAACAAACGGCCAACATTGAAAAACAATCAAGTGTTGCGTTAGCATCACAAAGCTTGCTGACATATTGCTAAACTAGTGTAAACAGAAATCGCAAAGCAGAGGTGGACCGTTCTTCCGCACCCTTCTTACAGTCCGGACTTGGTATCTTCCGATTTTCTTGTTTTCTGCCCCTCGAAGAATAGTCTTCGTGACCACTATAGAACGTGCCTGCCCAGCATGACGTACACGACATAAAGACAGATAGCAGTCAGAACGAACGTCCGCGTAGCTCAATTGGTAGAGTGACTTAATCCGGAATGAGGGGACCCGGGTTCGAGACCTGGCGTGGACAAAATCGACGGAGAAATTTACTTCGTTATAACTACTATGAAAGCATGAATGATATGCGAGCGGCTGTCCGTCAATAGATTTCCAACATCCCTGCTGATTTCTTCGCTATTGGAATGAATCGACTTGTTGATCGGCGGAGGAAATGCATTGCGCTGAACGGAGAATACGTAGAAAAGTGACTTTGACTGTACGTACCACTGTATTACATATGGAAATGTCATATTTATGTATCCTGCATTTTTGTATTTCTCTCCTGTAATTGATAGGAATAAAAATCCGGATACTTATCGGGCACTCCTCGTAATTGAAAGCCTAGAAACTGTCATAACTAAGATAACTTTTTGTTACTGAAGCAAATTTAGAATATTTTGGTTTTGCATGAGAATTCTAAAAAAGAATGAAATGATTTTTTCCTTTCTTTTCTTTTACTCTTACATTTACATAAACATAAGCGTACAGTACTCTGTGAAATATAGAGTAAAATTCTTATGTTTGGTGATATTGTTTTGATATTTACCCTTTTATGTGGCCAATGTACAATGTTGCCCTGAATCTGCACTCCGCAAACAGAAATGCTAACAGAGCTGATGGAGTTTACGAAAAGTGACAAAACAATTTATTTACCCCTCACATTACGACAGTACCGACCATAAGCCTGTCACTTCTGATAAGCGTTCTCTTTTTTTCCTTTATTATTTGTTGCTCGTGATAAGCGCTCTCTTTGTCTTTATTATTTGTCACTTCTGAGAAGCGCTATTTTTTCCCTTTATCATTTGTCACTCCTGATAAACGCTCTCTTTTTTTTCCTTTACTATTTGTTACTCCTGATAAGCGCTCTCTTCTTCCTTTAATATTTGTCAGTCCTGATAAGCGCTCTCCTTTTCCTTTATTATTTGTCACTTCTGATAAGCACTCTCTTTTTCTCCTTTAGGGGAAAGGTTGGTCCCCTGACAGGAGCATCATGCCGCTGGATAGAAAATAGTGACTCTAGTATGTTCTCTCTTTTTTCATACGTTCGTCGCCATTGTTACAGTTCCTTTTAGCAGATAGTTAGTTAGAAAGTATGAGTGTCAATCGTCTCCCTAAGAAACCATTTTGATTAACAAAGCTAAGGGGGAAAGCAACGCTTTCTGATGAGCTGGTTCACTTGTTCCAGCTCCGTTCTTAAAACAAAGAATACACTTCTTAAACAAAGAATACGTTCGTCCAGTGATTTAAGTAGAGTTTGCTAAGCACGAGCTAATTCGTGTCAACCGGATAAAACATGAAAATTTCTTAAAAGAGCAATGAAAGAAAGTGGAGAGGATCGCCTCCGACCTTTCTTACTTTCGAACTTTTAGTTGATTTTCTGCGAATTCTTAGCATTTGTGAAACACCATTTTCGACAAGTTAATTTACTATACTGTATATCTCTTTTTCGTTTCCTCTTTCCATCAGAAATGCATCTGGACTGTATTTATCATCTCTATAGCAGCTATTTGCTCATAATTCACCATTTTCTTATGGTTATGGGTGATAATGGATGGTTGATTTAGTCCATTACCGCTAAAGGATATTAGTTACTTCCCTTTTCGCAATGGCAGTTCCGCCCACTGCTATTTTTAAAACCAAGTTATAACTTGTATATCATTTTGCTCAGATGATGTACTACAGACTGAATATTTTAACATATTTTCAAATGTGGGCATTTTAATTTAAGATAATTCTCATCGGTACTGATTTTTTTAAGATATCTTGGTCTTTCAAAACGTGAATGTTTGATTTAATGCACGATACACTTATTCTTACAAACACTGGTATTTATCGCAAAACATCTGAGTTGCTCTCGTTTTGTGAAATTGAGTTATTTTTTGGGTACCGACATAATTCAATTTGCCAATTCTGATGCAAATAGTGTACTTCAGGTATGTTTGGCCATTAGTGTGCGACGTAAACTGTATTTTAAGATAAAAGAAAAGATAATTCGATTTAAATATCAAATGATATTAGCTGCTAATTTAATTCTGAAGAGCATGTATAACATCAGCAATTTGCTAGGTGGGAGCATCGAAGATCAAAAGATTTTATGGGTGAGTAAGTTTCGGACGGCCATGTTACAAATCTTTAAACGCCCATTCAGATTTCACTTAAATAGAGAAGAAAGAGAGATGCTTTCCAAGTAATGGAAGCTTAAATTTGCCTTAAGGCATAAAATATTCATTTACACAGGCTCCTTTTTTGTTTTTTTCTACCAACAATATACTTTCAAAAATGCTTTTATTAATGCATTCCATTTCATGAAATACGTTTGGAGTAGCATTTGTTATCAGTGTACTAAATAACATCTGCGTCGGAATTTAAATTAGTGTACAAAAACATGGATGAATAAATTTAATTACTGGGTAAAGAAAAAAAATATTTTTGTTTTAAAACACAGTCAATCCCCAATCTACCGCCGCTCGATTTATCGCCACCAGACGTGCTCTATATAAAAGATTCCTCGACCCCTTAACATACTGCCACACCCTTGGCATTCGTTAACCGCGAACATTCAATGAGTGATCACTGATTTATGACAATCTATCTGATACTTTGTAAGTCCTCCTTTCGCCCTCAGTACGTTAGCTATCCAACGTGGCATCGATTTAATAAGTTGGCATCAGCTGGTAGATATGGCCAAACAAGCCATGTGTAAGGATGCCTTCAATGCAGATATGTACCACACACCTGATATGCCGTTCCATAGGGTCCCAGAAATTCTCTATGGGATTGATATCGGGAGGTTTTGGAGGTCAATCGATATGCTGGAAGTATGAACTCTGTTCCTCAAACAATTCCTGCACAACATGTACCAGGTGGACGTAGTCACATTACGTAGTCTGCGAGTCTGGAAGAAACGGTCACATAGAAAAGGCCATATCGGGTATCACAGAAGGTGTTGAAACGAGTCCATCTGCGGAAAGGGAGTGCAAAAGGCCGTCTTAATTGTTTGGCACTTATTGTAGTTGCTGTCTTGCACAATAAATGTGCCAGAGGGATTGGACAGAGGTTTCCAGCGAGAATAACCCGCGAATAGTTGTGAGGCCACCGCAATACCTGCAGTAAGCAACATGGGATAGGCGAAGAGGTAGAGGTGTGGGGGATGGAGGACAAAGTTGTAAAACAGGAGCTGCAAAAATAATTTTGTGGGTGAGCAGGAAGGTACACGTGTTGAAGAAAGTGTTCTTCAAACTTTCGAATACTGTTTACAGTATTCAGAGACATCAGATGGCATGAGCTGATAATTATCCATCTTCAATAACGTGGAGAGAGTAAGCTGAGGTTCAACAATTACTTTATTAACTAGTACGGAGACAATGATTCAGGTTCTTCCAACAGACACACAAAGGCAGCAAGACGAAAAGGATTTTATTTTAGCTCCACAGACGCTGGAGTTTGACTAATATAATCTGGAGGCATAGTAAAATTCGTATCAGCCACCCAATGTGTATAATTCTATATAAATCGAACCATCAATGATGAACAACGGAGGGGGGTGTATAGCTCTGATGATATGCCACAACAACGGCATTACCAGAGTGTTGACAATTACTGTTCTACGCTGGTGAGAGTTGAACGAACGGACACGATGCCACTTCCGAAAAACAACTTCTGGAAAACCCCTGAACATTTTTGAAGGTGACTAGCATCATTATTTCCAAGTAGGACACCCCAAAAATACTGACTTTCCGATGACCAGAGTAGAGTTCACGGTATGGCCGGGTGGCCAATTTATGACCCGCACGATAACCCGGTGCACTTCATTTTATTTAGGCCAGTTCCGGTGGCTTTGGCATATAGGATAGAGGCATCATCAGGAAACGTAAATTAATCAACATCACGGATAAAAATCGAAAGATCATAAGCATACGCGGACATTATAATCGCATGAGGCTGAACTCATAAGGTTAGGTAAAGGAACGATAGCAAAACATCCTGTGTAAGTAATGGAGTAAAGTCTCAAAGATCACACAGAAATTTTATCTAGATAGTGGGCAGCCTTATCTAATGCCAGTAGAAAGGGAGATGGCCACTGTCGTCAATGAGCCGACTTGAACATGTATTCGTGTGTTGTGATACAGAGCAGACTATGTAGATCTAAACTAGTGTGGCAGGCCAAAGGCTTTCAAAATGGCAAAGAAATATTCTTGTGCCACATTATCAAAACCCTATCGCTGATATAAATTTAGAATAGCCAGGGTTTATTTCCAGATATTCGCAAGATGTAGAATTTCACGAATAGTTGAGATGTCATCTTGACTGGTACGGTCCTGAATCGCATATGTTTGCGACGGGTGAAGCACTATATCACTGTAAAACAAAATCTGAAATTCATTAACAAGTTTCCGTCATTTTTTTCGTGAATTGACGAAAAAATGTTTCTGATATAACCTTTTCCGTGAAATGACGATAAACCGGAATTTAAAGGTATTTTCGTGCCATGGAACAATTCTGAATTTGCAGAAACCTTTTCGCAGTTTTTTTCTTATCTTGACGGTGAATTATCGTTTTAGATATGTGTTAACGGAAAATTCTGAATTTTCAGAAACCGTTCCGCAATTCCTTTTGTATATTAATAGAAAATCTCCCTACTCACTTATCCGTATGACGAGACATTTCCGCTAATAGTGGTGATTCGTGGAAATACTTGAGGTTTGATTAAGTTTCAAATTTCAATCGTCTGTCGAATTTTGAAGTTCCGTAGCGAGATCGGATATTGTGGATAGCATATCGCATAGATTTTTTTTTGTTTTTTGTGGCACATGATATTCCTTCTCCTTTCCCCTATTCGGTGCACCAGCTATTTATTATATAATGTATCACTGCAAGAAACCAGGTACTTATTGTACCGATGATTATACGATGCCTGTGCATCAGTCTTTAGACAACTTAAGACAAAAGCTATTATAGCTATCAAGCGTAAATTGCATATATGTATTTTTGTGTGTGTGTGTGAAATAATACTGTAAAAAGTATATTCCACCTTTTTTAAAGATAAATTAAAGTCATTGTCAGTTTAAAAAAATCATGTTGTAAAGCATTTTTTTGCTTGGAAAAACCACGATGAAAAATGCTTAATTTTTGAAAAATCCTCCAATAGGAAAAAAAAATTTCAAACTCATTCAGAAAAATAATAAGCTCCAATAGAAAATAAAATGACAAAATCACTCACTTTGACAAAAAAAAAAACAAATTTCTTTGTCGCGGAATTCATTTTACGATGTACGTGAGTCAGATTGCCGCGCGTTTGTAGATCGGTTGGTTAAGGCGCAAATTACCTGTTCAACGAGCTATACACTGAGTGGCTACTTTATTATGACCACCTGACAGTTTTAAGCAAATGAGATATGGTTGCACGCTGTTGCCGCCAGAGCGCGAGGCTAGTATAACAAGTTATTAAAATCATACAATGCATTGATTATGATACGCTTTCCAACATACTAGAAATCATTACTCAAGTTATTACTCAAGTTATGAGGAAAATGGCGGTGGAATAAATCTCACTCCTGTGCCCTGACCTTTGATTCCATTTTGATGATATTCAACAGAACTGGTTTAGTATAATTCCGAAATAACATGGTAAAGTTTTGTCGCAATCGAAGCAATTTTACGTAAGTTATAATGCATAAGGTCTATGGAATAGATCCCGCTTCTGTGTCCCAACCTTTGACCCAATTTCGCCCATTTTCAAGAGGATTCCTCCCCAGGCATTTTCCTACAACATACTAACATTTCATCCAAATCGAAGCATTTTTACGTAAGTTATGATGCACATTGGCAATGGAAGTGATTCCGCTCCTATGTCCTGACCTTTGACCCCATTTCGCCAATTTTCAATAGGGTTTGTCTCAAGGTGGTCTCCTACCACATACTAAAATTCAATCAAAATCGAACCTTTCTGTACGTTAGTTACGACGCATAAGTTCAGTGGAATGGATCCAGCTCCTATGTCTTGACCTTTGACCCCATTTCGTTCACTTTCCATAGGGTTCCTTCCCACATGTTCCCCTACCACATACTAAAATTTCATCGCAATTGAACGATTTTTACGCGAGTTATCGTGCGGACGAACATACGCACAAAACGCGTGACGTAATGAGGCAGATGGGAATCGCGACCATCTGCCACGCAAGAGTGTGACGTCATAATTCTTTAATAGGATCCACACACAACGCGTGACGTAATGAGACAGATGGCGTGACCGCGCGACATCTAATGACGATTACACTAAACGGATTTTCCTAAAGTCGAAATCAAGCTAAATCGATTTCTAGTACCAGTAAACGGTAGGTTAACGACTTTCATCAAAATCCTTAGAGCCGTTTTCAAAATAATATTTACATACATACAAGAATTGCTCCTTTAAGGGGAACGTCAAGTAATTTTGCTTCCTGTACTTTGAATGGAAAAACTTCTGTACACATTTTCTTCCCAATTAATGCGTTCCCAAGGATGATAATTTGAACATCGATTAAAATATCTTCATTTTATAACTTGCCATACTTAATATTTTCTAAAACAACCATAATTATGCAATCCAACATTTGTTTTTCAACTGACGTCATGAAAGTACAGGTCGCGCCATTTTTTTCTAAACAATTAACGAGATCACAAGGATGAAAATTTGAACATCGATTAAAATATCTTCATTTTATAACTTGCAATACTTAATATTTTCTAAAACACAACAATAATTATGCAATCCAACATTTGTTTGTCTACTGACGTCATGAACATATAGGTCGCGCCATCTCTTTTCTTTACAATTAATGCATTCACAAGGATGAAAATTTGAACATCGATTAAAATAGCTTCATTTTTTAACTTGGAATACCTAATATTTTCTAAAACATAACCATAATTATGCAATCCAGTACGTGTTTGTCCACTGACGTCATCAAAGTACAGGTCGCGCCATCCTTTTTCTGGTTTCAACACCACCAAAGGAAAAGTTATTGATTTTTAATAGAATTATGGTTATGTTTTAGAAAATATTAAGTATTCCAAGTCATATTATGAAGTTAATTTAATCGATGTTCAAATTATCATCCTTGGGAACACATTAATTGTGAAGGAAATGTGTACAAACATTTTTCCATTGGAATTATAGGAAGCAAAATTACTTGACGTCCACCTTAATAATATGTGATAAGGGGGATGGAATGGATCGCAATCCTATGTCCTGACCTTTGACCCCATTTCAAACATTTTCAAAAGGGTTCGTCCCCAAGTGGTCCCCTACCACATACTAAAATTTCATCGAAATCGAACCATTTTTACGCACCTTATGACGTATAAGGGCAATGAAATGCACCCGCTCTTATGTCCTGACCTTTGACCCCAATTCACCTATTTTGAACAGAGTTCGTCCCCAGGTGGTCTCCTAGCACACAGTAAAAATTTCATTGAAATCGAACCATATTTACGCACGTTTTGACGCATAAGGGCAATGGAATGGATCCCGCTCCTACGTCGTAACCATTGACTCCATTTGTCCCATTTTCAACAGGGTTCCTTCCCAGGTGGTCCCCTACCACATAATAAAATATCATCGAAATCGAACCCTTTTACGCCAGTTATCGTGCGGACAGACGGACGGACAAAGCTGGAGCATATACGCTTTTTCATCCTACGGTTGGAAAGCGTAAAAAAGGGAATATACGCTTCTTCATCCTATGCTTGCGACTGTAGCAGTAGTGATTTTTAGGTGACGAGATGGGTAAAAAATGCGATTTGACGGACTTTCAACGTGGGATGATTGTACGAGCTCGGAGCCATGGAGTGAGTATCACCGAAACCGCCACATTCGTGAAATGTTCCAGAGCAGCTGTTGTTAAAATGTTTAAAGACTGGACTGTCAGCCAAAAAACTGGTCTCTACGTGCAACGTGTGGTCATCATCGACTAGTGAATGCTCGGGCGGAACGGAGAGTGTCCAGACTGGTAACAGACAACAGAAGGGCCACAGTGCAGCAAATTACAGACCATCTTAATAAAGGATCCCCTCAAATGATCTGTGCACGCACTGTTCTTCGTACACTGCATCGGAAGGGATATGGCACCCAAAGGCCTGTTCGAACACCTTTGCTGTCTGCAGCTAACAAAAGAAAACGTCTACAGTTCGCACAGGAGCACAAGGATTGGACAGTCGAAAATTGGAAACAAATTATGTGGTCCGATGAATCACGTTTTCAGTTGCACCATGCCGATGGCCAAGTGAGAATTTGGCGGAAACAGCACGAAATCATAGACCCCAAATGCATTGCTACAACCCCTCAAGCAGGTGGAGCAACGTTATGGTTTGGGGAATGCTTTCCTGGCATGCTTTGGGCCCTTTAATTCGTGTTGATCAACGTCTGACTGGCACATCATATCTAAACATCGTTGCGGACCAAGTGCATCCTGTCGTGCGGATGGTTTATCCCAATGGCGATGTATACTTTCTACAAGATAATGCGCCCTGCCATAGTGCTCGTATTGTACAGGATTGGTGTAAGGAACGTGCCGGTGAGTTTACTTTACTTAGGTGGCCCCCACAATCTCCAGATCTCATTCCCATTGAGAATTTGTGGGATGAAGTTGAACGAGCCATCAGACAGCTGGATCCACAACCCTGAAATCTCACACTCCTGGAAAGAGCTATTCATCAAGCATGGTCTCAGATTCCACAAACCACCTATCAGCATCTCGTGGAGTCCATGCCACGAAGAATCGACGCAGTATTAAAGGCAAAATGTGGCCCAACGAAGTACTGAGGGGGTGATCATAGTAAAGTGTACACTGAGTGTATAACGTCGGGTATTCGATCCTAATCTCACCGGAAGAATTAGGGGGGGGGGGTGAGTGCTGTACACTTCTGTTGATTTTGCGGAATTTCAATTTAAATACGGAAAAACCAGAAATGGACTTTTCTGAAATAAACCGAATTTCTGTCTACGGAAATATGCGTGAAAATACGGAAGTTAAAATAAACGGGTACTTTTAAAAGTGGAAATTTCTGAAAAAGATGGTTACCTACCGGCAATTTTGCTGCACGTTATTTTCAGAAAATTTCCGTGAATTCACACCACTTATTTTTTACGGTGTATGTAAAATCCTGTTAGGCGAGCAGACAGTATTTTTGTATACATCCTGTAGTCCGTTTTTAATAAGTAACGCGATCTACAATTCTGAATGGATTTTAGGTCTCTTTTCGTAGAGATTAAATGCATAACTGCATAAGTGAAAATCTGGCGTAGCTCATTCATAGACATCATTGCGTTGCAACTGGTTGATAAGATAGGATGAAGAGGTAGAAAAGCAGAGTAGGAAGAGTTCGTTAGACCATCCTTCGCTGGTGCAGTAGTAAAATTCAAAGATGCAATAGCATGTCTAATCTTAAGTTCAGAAATGGGCAGGTCTAACGGCACGGCATAATTTCAGTCAGAGAGTGTGACAGGTCTTGAAACGGATTCGCAAAAGACGATGCCCTTAACAGCGGCCGAAAGTACTTGTCTACAGAATGAGAGCGTACATGTATACATAAATCTTGAGGCTTTGTTATACGGTCACCAGAAGCGGACTGAAAAATAGAAAGAGATTGGGCTGAGCGTTTCTGGCGTTCCAACGAAAGGAAATACAGGGTGTCCCATAAAGATGAAACCAATTTCAAATAATCATAATATTTTTAATATATATTTTTAATATAAAGGATCTCAATACACAATTTGTGTTAATTAACGGAACAGATCATGAAGCTTTAGAGACTTTCGACATGGGCACCATTTGTTACCGATCAATGTCTAAATGGTATTCTAGTTCCAAACATGGTCGTTCGAGGATGTCTGTATTAACTTTTTGCAGTGCGTGTATAATCCTCCTGTTTAGGTCAGCAATGTCTGTAACAGAGGTGCTGTAAACCTCACCCTTGATGAATCTCCATAAACAAAGTCACAGGGTGTTAAGTCCGGCGAACTTGGGGCCATGCAATGGGACCACCACGCCCAGTCCATCGATTAGGAAATTTTTTATTCAGAGACCTCCTCATAATCAAAGCCCAATGAGGTGGCGCCCCTATCTTGTTGGAAAATGACCGGAGTTGCAAGTTCATCCAACTGGGGATGCACAAACTGCTCAATCATGTCCAGGTAATTATCAGCTCTCACGGTCGTTTCCTAAAAGAAAAAGGGTCCAATAACACGGTAAACCATTATGCCACATCAAACATTCACTTTTGGGCTAGCAGGCTCATGTTCCATTGTGCAATGCGGGTGTTCAGTTCTCCAAATTCTCAAATTCCGTTTATTAACCTTTCAAGAAACATGGAAAATGCACTCGTCCGAGAAACAGATATGTCTCACGAAAGATTCGGCACTTGCAATGTTCTCCAACATCTCTTCAGCAAAGTGTTTACGTTTTACATAGTCATTTGGAGTTATGTGATGGGTTATCTGCAGTTTGTATGGGTGCTTTTCCAATCTCTGACATAACACTCTGTGCACTGACGTCTTGTGGATGGCCAGCTGTCGTGCTGTTTGTTTGTCTGTTTGACTTTCGAGGGCTGCGAATGAATGTTTGTCTCACAACCTCCTCCGTTTCTGGAACCACAATGGTCATCCAGGGCTTTTCTTTGTGAGAACGCTACCAGTTTCTGACTTGTACCGCATGCTGATGCTGTTACGTATGGGCGGTACGAACCCATATTTTGTTCCGAAATGCCGCTAAAGCTGCGTTTCGGATCAGGTTTCAATTAACCACTCCGCAATTTGTGCTTTCCTCGCCGGATCCATTGGGTACACTTCTAAAAAACTTGAAGGTATTCTTTACCACCTGCAACAAACAGAATACTGACATTAGGTTTGTATCCAAAGTTATCATCATTTGAAATTGGTGGCACCTTCTTGGGATACCCTGTACTTTGTGGGACGGTCAGAGGAGTATATATTGGCATAATTCAAGCGACGCAATGCTTCTTGAGCTGCACAGGAGTGAAGTTGATGAAATTTCGCAGTAACAAGGTGATATTTCGGAGAATTTAGATCTAAGCCATTCAGTCGTGCTTGTAACGCAGAAACGTGCATTCATTCACGTGTATTGAGTACATAGGAGTTTCTGGGGTAACCGTAAGAAGGCGCGATATCATTCTGAACCACCGTTTGATGGGATCTTGTAGTGTAGATTCACAAAACTCCGCTCATGTAATTATTGAAGTAGCCAGAACTTCAAAATCATCACGACTCAACAGCTGACAGTCCAAAGTCCACGCCCGAACTCGAGAATTGAAAACAGCTTCGTGATATTTAATCAACACAAGTGAGTGGTCAGT
Source organism: Macrothele yani (assembly GCA_039090855.1). Classification (NCBI taxonomy): domain Eukaryota; kingdom Metazoa; phylum Arthropoda; class Arachnida; order Araneae; family Macrothelidae; genus Macrothele; species Macrothele yani. Next base: position 102,379,305 of record CM077011.1, read on the forward strand.
ACTTTACATGGGGTGATAGGAAACAGTAGACATGCATAGAAGCACAGTTGGAGAGACATAAACACGGTCAGGACTAGCGGCAAAAGCACGAAAGGAAGGTGTAACTCTCCATGAGAAGAAAATGAGATCAGGGTTCAACACACGAAAAACGTCATGTAATTGGCTGACTTGAACTAATGACAAGAAATGTTGAGCAAGAAATGAACGACGCTCAGACGACACAAGGCGATCACGTTTAGCATACGACGTATAATTAAAGGCACCGCCAAATGGAACATGGTCAGTATTACAGATACAAGAAAGGTGGGCTGCAATACGTAAGAAAAGGGCCAACGCAGCATAATCATGTTGAGACAAATGTGCATTGATGATATGAAATCTGGTATTTCGAATTTTTGAAATCTGATTGACGTTACTCAACAAGTGGTGGAAAAGATCACAGCAACCGAAAAATTTGCATTTCAATTGGATCGCTGGTGAAGTGCAATTACTTTTCTTTGTGCGTGTCCCTGATTCGGATGATATACTGGAACATGCATTATTTTGCCGCCCACTATCTAGCAGAACGGCTGTGGAAGAAATATTCACAATAATAGATAATTTTTTCAATGAACATGGAATATTACGGACTTGGTGTGTAGTAGTTTGTTCCGATGGTGCAGCAGCTATTACAGAAAGAGTTTCGGGCGTGATAGCACGAGCTAAGTCAAGAAACAATTCAAATTCAATGGCTTCAAATCATTGCATCTTGCACAGACATGCACATACTTCTAAACCAATGAGCCCATTGTTACATGAGATTTTGGAGGTTGCTGCCAACATAATATATTTCATCAAAAGCCGGCCATTGAATGAACGTTTATTCCGACATTTATACAAGGATTGGAATCTGAGCCCAGCACTCTCCTCTTTCATACAGAAATTCATTGGTTGTCGAGAGGTGAAACATTATCGAGATTACTCGAGCTACGAGATGAAACGCATCTGTTCCTGACGATTGTTTCATCACCCCTAGCAGAAAAGTTTGAAAATGTCTTCTGGGTGTCCTGCCTTGGTTATTTCGCTGGCATATTTAAAAAAGATAAATGAACTTAATCGGCTGCAGGGTCACGGCCATAACGTGTTTATCATGGAAGACAAAGTTTGTGCATTCTACAAGAAAATCTCCCTGTGGCTAGGCCAAGTAAAGAAAGGAAATATTGCATCATTTCCCATTGTGTCAGACTTTATCGACTTAAATTCTGTTGTTAACACTGAAGATGTTAAAACTGCCATCAAAAATCACTTGGAAACATTGAATACCGAGTTTGCGTTCTATTTTCCATTCATGTCAAGAGGACGTGATATTGGAATTCGTTGGGTTGCATCGCCCTTCATTATGGGCAATGCTGTGAAATCTGACCTCTCCTCTCAAGACCAAGAAGTTCTTCTGTAATTAACAACAGACCGTAACTTGAAGGAACTTTTTAAATGAAAAAACACAGTTCTGGATCCAAGTTACAAAACTGTACGCGGAAGTGGGGGAAAAAGCTATCGTAGAGCTACTGCTATTTGGTTCCACATACTTGTGCGAGAAGGCGTTTTCTTCATTGACGTGCATAAAAACTAAGAAAAGTAATTGTCTTCAGCTGGAGTTTGACTTAATTCTATCATTAAGCGCTCTTCAGACACGAATGCAGAAACTAATGTTAGATAAACACAAGTTTCCCATTGAAAGTGTGGTAAGTGGGCGTACTTTATCACTTTTTCCCTTTTTTTTTTAGTCATCAAGTTTTTGACACCTTCCTAAGCCACTGGTGGTATTCGAATATTGCCATGTCCTGAAAGTGGTACAATCTGTGAAAAGGTTGAAAAGTACTGGTTTAGACCACTGCGCCACTTTGGCTTCAGGTTTCATCTCGTTCTGAAGTTTCACCATGATTTCCTACCGAACTGCTGATTAGAGGTATCTCATTTGTTTTACATTGAAATAAGCGATGTACCTACACCACGAACGTCATAGCCAATTTCTACCGTATATATCAGAGGTTGTTTGACCTGTCTCATTTTTTATGCTTTTTTACTGTTTCCAACTGTAGGTTGAAGAAGCGTATATGATCCATCTTTGCCCGTCTGTCTTTCTGTCCGTCGGCACGATAACTCGCTTAAAAATCGTTCGTTTTCGACGAAATCTTAGTTTGTGGTAAGGGACCACTGGGGACGAACCCTATTGAAAATGGACGAAACGGGGTAAAAAGTCAGGACATAGGAGCGGGATCTAATCAATTGCCCTTATGCGTCATGACTTACGTACAAATGGTTCGATTTCGATGAACATTTGGTATGTGGTAGGAGTCCACCTTAAGAAGAACCCTATTGAAAATAGGCAAAATGGGGTCTAAGGTCAGGGCATAGGATCCGGATTCATTCCATTGCACTTATGCGACAAAATTTTATCATGTTCTTCCGGAGTTATACTGAACCGGTTCTGTTGAATATCATCGAAATGGAGTCAAATGTCAGGGCACAGGAGCGAAATTTATTCCAAAGCCATTAACCTTATAACTTGACTAAAAATGCTTATATTGCGACAAAACAATAGTATGTTGTTCCGGAGGTATACTGAACCAATTCTGTTTCACATCATCGAAATGGGGTCGAAGGTCAGTGCACAGGAGCGAGATTTATTCCACAGTCATTATCCTCATAACTTGAGTAATAACTTGAATAATGATTTCTGGTATGTTGGAAAGCATAATCAGTACATAGCACGATTTTACTAACTTGTTACTTTTATTTCAACACGAGAGTCAAATAAGCTTAGTAAAACCAAACTTTATATTGAATCAAAGCGCTGCAAAACAACAGAGGCACTCTTTAAAGGAAATTAGTTTCTCCCGGGGTTTCCTTACATCAGCCCATTAGATGCGAGCGCAGTGGAATGGCGGGGAATGAGGGCACCCACATGAATGGAAAAGACATAAATCCTGAACAATGAAGCAGGTTTGTCGTTCAGCGGGCTTGGGAGGAAGGTGAAGGGAATTGTAACGGCCAGAAATGAGGCAGACAGTTGTTGAGGTAGCAATAGACACAAACGCCCCCTCGCGCACAGCCGCACACACACATACACAGACATCCAATTCCAGCTCCATTATCTCTCTAAGCCCGTTTCTAGATGTTGTCCGTTCTAAAGACTCCGCTTCCGTTGATTGCGAACGTTGATCGCAATCAGGAGGGTATTTCAGTGGACTTAGCTGTCGCTGCATTGGAATACAGAGATTGCGAGACAGTTTTCGAATCCTTCTTTAAAACTTGACATCGTAAACCTCCGAAGAGCTGCCGCTCGGGTGAACTGATAACATGGATTCGCATGAGATCTGTACAATCCAGTGTTACGCAATTTGAATTCCATTCTTACGAGAGATGTTATGTTTCGTAAGGGCTGCATTTCTGTCGTTGCTGATCGAAATAGAATTTGAAATAAGTCTGGGGTGGTCAAACATAATGCAAAACACGTGAGCTACACCATTCGCAAGATTCACAGAATATTTTATCAAACGCTTTGAAGAACTTGCGATTTCTTTGCTGTTTTGACACGTTCGTTGCGCGACGTTTTTCGACAATTTTTTTGTAGTACGTTACGACCCACCGTCGGGGTCGTAACTGTTTCAATACAGTGCTGTACGACACACCGGTGGGTCGTTAAAAGGTATATACATAAAGTGACTGATATCCACTAGAGATTTATGTATATAAACTTTTTGGTTTTTCCTCTGAAAAATGTAAATGTTAAAGCGTTACGACCCACGGGTGGGTCGTAGCTGTTTGAATACAGTGCTGTACGACACACCGGTGGGCCGTTTAAAGATATATACATCAAGTGACTGATATCCACTACATATTTTTGTATATGAACTTCTTTTTTCCTCCTCTCAAAAAATGTAGAAGTTAACGCTTTACGACCCACGGGTGGGGTGGGTCGTAACTGCTCCAATACAGTGCTGAACGACGCACCGGTGGGTCGTTTAAAAATATATACATTAAGTGATTGATATCCACTACAGATTTATGTACATAAACTTTTTTTTCCTCATCTGAAAATTGCAGAAGTTAACGCGTTACCATCCACGGGTGTGTCGTAACGCAGCGAACTTGAGGTGCACTTTCCTCCCGTTTTTTGAATCATCTGCTGACTTTTCCTTACATTCCTTTCCTTTGTATAGAGTACTACACAGTGCAACATGGCGACACGTGGGATATACTGTATTCATCACAGCTTATTTAACTTTAATGGTTCGTTCACTTTGAAACATTTTGGTGTAAATGTCATTGATCCACATAATCAACTTGTTAAACTTTAAGTTCTAACTTAACTAAATGATCGAATAATTTGTAAGCTATAATATTTCAAATTTAACGAAAACGTTGACGAGCATTTGATGAAAAATGGTACGGAATCGAAAATCAACAGAACAAATTAATTACTACACTGCTGGCCACCCAAAATGCAACACCAAGAAGGACACGAGATAGCAAAGCCAGATTTACTGGACACATAACAACAGATGCAAAGATGTAACGATTGAGCTTACAGGCCCGTGCGAGTTGCGGAACACGCAGAAATCAATAGTCCGTGTGGCCCCCATGGCTGGCAATAACGGCCGATACACGCCGCGACACCGAACGAAAGAGGCTTTGGATGTGGGCTTGGGGTTTGTCGGTCCATGCTGCTTCCACACGTTGCCACAGTTCATCAGGCGTAGCCGCGGGTGGTGCTAGCAAGGCCACTTGGTTGCTGATCAGCGACCAGACGTGTTCGATGGGCGACATATTGGGAGAACAGGCGGGACACGGCAGCAGTGACACTTGGTGGGCCGTGAAGAATTGTTGCACGATGCGTGCCACGTGAGGACGCCCATTGTTCTGTTGAAACGTGGCCGCTGGCAGGTCCTGCAGGCAAGGAAGGACTACAGGCTCCAAAACATCGGAGATGAAGCGGTGGCTGTTGAGTGTCCCGGCAATACGTACCAGAGGGTTTGCTGGTGTCATATCCAATTGCTCCCAAACCATAACGCCACGCGACGGACCGGTATGGCGATGCATAATGCAGGCGTCATACAGCCTCTCGCCGCGATGCTGCCACACGCGGATCCGACCATCGTGGTGTTGCAGGCAGAAGCGGGATTCGTAGGAGAAGGCAATGTCGTGCCATTCCATAGTCCAGGTGTGGCGTTAAACGGCCCACTGCCGCAGCACTCGCCGCTGGTGTAGCGTCAATGATAATCGGAGCAATGGGCGCCATGCGACAAATCCCCGCTCTTGCAGACGACGTCGAACGGTACGTGCTGACACAGGTTGTTGCGCAACGCACTCTAATTCCTGCGCTAACGTTCGTGATGTGGCGGTGCGAGCAGTCAATAACCACCGCACAATATGCCGGTCCTCTCGTTCAGTGGTGTGCCGCGGCTGCAGCAATCGCTGACGTTGGTCCGTCCGTCCCTCCTGCACCCACCGAATTCATACTCGCCTCACTGCGGCTGGATGTCGTCCCATACGGGTGCCGATGTCTCGGTACGATAACCCACTGTCGCGATAAGCCACTATTCATCCTCTGTGGAACTCCGAAACGTGCTGGAATGACTGCCGTATTCTGCGACGAGGCATCGGGAAGCTTCGCACGCACAGGTCCGGCTGCACAACACACTTCCACTACTTACACCCCACCTTCTGTGCACCCTTCTTATAGTGCTTCTCGGTGGCGTGCCGGGCGCACATGATTTGCATATGCCCTGCAATGCCAATCGTTGGCATGTCCTCTCGCGAGCGACGCATGCTGCGAATTCCAGGCCAATCGGACGCTTCCTTCTTGGTGTTGCATTTTGGGTGGGCAGCAGTGTATTAATAGCCTATATCAGTGTTCAAATTTTATTCCTTAGATTGGCACGTCAAGGATGAACAACGGCAAAAGTAATTCCCTGCATAACAACAACCACTTCAAATTCTAACTCGTTAATCTTTCAACACACAATTATCAATTTGTTAGCCTCCCACTGTTTCAAAAAGCATAATCAACATATATCACTGTTAGTAACTTTTTGCCACCGCTGACAATCAATTTGCACGTAAATCCGCTCTTAGAATCTTACAGTTCGCTCTTATCTCCCTCTCAGAACACCTCATACACTCTTATCGCTCTCTCTTAGCACGTAGAACACGTTCTTAGAACTTAAAACTGCAATTATACATCGTGTTATTGACATTCGTTTCATTTCCAGTATTGCTAACTTTGAAAACTCGTCAGGCGAAGTAACGTACCGTTTAGTCAGAAAAACCCTTAACGAGAAGAAACTTAATTTACATGAGAATACAGAAACTCAAAAGGAAGGTTAAACTAGAGGTGCGCGTAACAAGCTGCGCAATACTTTATTAAACGTTTGAACAAACATCTGATTGTTTGCTGTTTCAAAGCACACTTTCTGATCCATTTTAACTCGTTTCTTCAAATTAGAAGGTAATTTCAATAATTGGTGAAACACCTAACATTTAAATGTTTATCAGTTTATTTATTGCAAAACAAAATTGATACGAAAACGAGACTTTTTACGTGGAAAATGGAACGCATGGACTGAGATATCAGTCATTTTGATGTCACCGTGTGCAGAGGGACGGAAGTGGTTAAATTTTCCGGGGAAAGCGAGGTGAGAAGTGAAATCACAGTCGTGGTTTGGACTGAAAAGCACAAGCCAATGCTGAAGTTGTACTATTCATCCAATCTCCCTGCATTTTCAGGGCAAAGTTGATGGATCGGCCGTTCAGCCAGAGGCAGCAACCCGCTGTCATGTAGCGGCAGAAAGCGTTGATTGCCTCATACTGTTTTTTTACCACCTGTCATTTCTCATGAAACACAAGACTGCAATGATCTTTGAGAATTAAACTTCGTTTTTCTTGCTTTTCGATTGTGCACATTCAACGGCCTTAAGATGGAATGAAATAACCAGAAATATAGCGAATTCTGTTTGTGGTTTGAAACTTTCTCTTGGACTACAGATTCGTACACGTACATACATTATTTGAATGTACAAGTAATTCGAAATATTATTAACACTACAATCAGACCTTTCTGAATTGCTTTCATTTTCTGTTCGTCACGTAACATTAATTACACTGGCGTGCAAAAATTAACGACGAGACGGTTTTTCAAATGTAACGTCGTGCAGAAGTGTTCCACATCGACTCAAATGATACCATAAGATCTCCAAGATGTAGGAATATGGGAACAAGTGAGCAAAACCGTCCAAACAAGGAATCCAAAGGATACAAAGGCACTTTATTGAAAAAGGTAGCTTCGAGCACAACTGGGCAGAAGACAGAAACGTCCATGTGACAGGCGGCTGCCAAGAAAAATCCAGTCTTTAGTAGAGGATATGATCACCCCTGACTGCGTTGCAGAATTTACAACGTCTGTTCATGCTGAGGACGAGCATGTTAAGGAGCTGTTGAGGCATCGCGGCCCATTCTTCTCTTGTAGCGCCAATCGCGGCTGCAGAATCGTTGCTGGCGGTTGGTGAGGTGCTGCCAAGCGTCTTCCGAGAAAGTCCCACACGTGTTCGATTGGATTTAGGTCCGGGGACCTTACGGGCCAATCCATGCGTTGAATATCTTCACTCTCCAACAGCTCTGCGACAGCCACTCTGCAATGAGGTGTAGCGTTGTCGTCCACGAAGAGGAACTCAGGACCCACAGCACCTCTAAACAGACGCACGTGAGGCAGGAGAACCTCGGTACAATAGCGGACACCAGTGACTAAACCTCCTTGGAAGATGTGAAGGTCAGTACGGCTACCAAGCATGATACCGCCCCAAACGAGAACTCCGCCACCTCCAAACCGGTCCCTTTTGATGATGTTGAAAGTGTGATTGTGTGTTCCCTGCTCTCTCCAGATGTGTATACATCCAGAATCGCTCGTCAGACTAAAGCGGCTTTCATCCGTAAATAGAACGCGACCTCATTGCTCATGTGTCAAGTTCTTGTGTTCCTGGCACCACAGAAACCGCCGTCTCCGATGAGCAGGCGTTAATGTCACACACCGTACTGGTCGTCGTGCAAATAGACCACCGTCGTGCAGCCTCCTGGCCACGGTAAAACACGATAACGGACGTCCAGTTGCCTGTTGAATCTGCCTTGCTATTTCTCCCGCTGACTACCGTCTGCCTCTTCTCACCTGTAGGACAATATGCTGGTCGTCCGCCGCCGTGGTTGCTCATGGACGACCACTGCTAAACTCTCGGACAACTGTTCCTGTCGCTTCAAATTGTCCCCAAGCTCGTGAAACGATGCTGTGAGTGATCCCGATCTCCTCGGCCACATTAGTCACACTTCGACCTTCATCCAACTTCCCAATGACGCGACCTCTGGTAAAGTCATACAAATGCCGTCTACTGGATTGCCTGTTGGCCATATCACACGGTGGCAGCAACTCGACGTCGTTCAAACCGATGTACACCGTGCAATGGCTTTTACCGAATTGCTGAGGGTACACCGCCCGTGTGCTTTACACCCGTCATGCTGCATATATGCGCATACCCTACAGTACCGTACTCTAGTCTATCTCCTTAGTGGTCTTTCGGTTCGTTCTGCCTGCTCGTTCCGCTGTTATGCTAATTTATCCTCTTCGTCTTTGATTTTTGCACACCAGTGTACATAGGAAAACTTGAAAATTGCATCGGCTTGGGCGGGAATTGATTCCTTATCTCCCGATTTCCGTTCGAGCATGGTATGTATTACTAAATCCAGAACGATAAAGTCCTAAATATCTCAGTGTTAAGAATCAGAACATTCGCAGATTTTCGTAAGTCAAAGCAAATTCTGCTTCCCTGTAGCGTTCTTAAGTAAATTACCAGTCTCTCGTGTAAATTCTCTGGAAGAAATATTCTTCTCATAATACGTAGGAATAGGTCATAATTATTAACACAGCAATCAGACCAGTAGCGTACATGCGCGCTTAGCTAGGCTAGCGGCGAAGCCCGGAGTATGCACAAATAAAAGTCAATTAGATTTACACAAATAAGTCAATTATCAACGGTATTAAGCTATGTCAATATTTCGCTGCGAAAAAAAAAATAGATGTGCTGATTCACTTCTTTTGAGTAAGAGAATCAGTCTGGCGATCAAAGACCAACGGGCCTCTTAGTGGAGATATGGTGTCATCCTGAAGCGACCAGTCGCTTTACCAATTTTCGCTGTGTGATTCGAAGACTTTGGATACGTTCGCCGGCTAAGGTTTCCATGACAACATGGAGGAACAGATGAAGTGTGAATCGGCCGTTGCTTTAGGCAACGGTTTGCTCAGAAAAGAGAAGACTTTGACTACCATCGTCACTTGCATGCTCCCATCCATAAATGCGTGTGTTTCGCGAGAGTTGTTTCAGCTGTGTGAAGTGTCAATGAATTAAAATGAGCGATATTATATCATAAATTCGTGACTTTCTTTGGATTCGAATGGTTTTGAAAAATGTTTGTGAAAGCTTTCCTGATGATCTACTGTCAGAACTTAAAAAACCCTATGTTTCAAATTTTGACACAGTAAGCAGAAAAATGAGTAAGCAATCCCTGCAGCAATTGGACTATCCGTACTGCTGGTATGCAATTAGTCACCTTAAATGATTTTAACTTCGATTTGTTTTCACCCAGTGGTCAAGAGTACTTTCTGATCACACTTCACCCATGAGGTAAAGCATGTTTTTGTTATTTCTGTTCTTTTTATTCGTAAATTAATTTTTTAAAGCTATGATGAAAAAAATGTTTTAGTGTGTATTTATAAAAGCCATTTTTTACGCTTTCCAGTCGTAGGTTGAAGAAGCATATAAGCTCCAGCTTTGCCCGTCTGTCTGTCTGTCTGTCTGCCTGTCCATCTGCCCGTCCGCACGATAGCTCGAGTAAAAATGGTTCGATTACGATGAAAATTTAGTATGTAGTAGGGGATAATCCGGGGTCGAATCCTATTGAAAATGGGCACAATGGGGTCAAAGGTCAGGACATAGGAGCGGGATCCATTCCATTGCCCTTATGCGTTATAACTAGACTAAAACCAATTTGATTTCTATGAAATTTAGTATGTGGTAGGAAACAACCAGGTGACGAACCCTATTTAAAATGGTAGAAATAGGGTCATAGGTCAGGACATAGGAGCGAGATTCATTCCATTGTCCTTATGCGTCATAACTTGACTAAAAATCCTTCCATTGCGACAAACCTTTATCATGTTGTTCCGGAGGTATACTGAACCGGTTCTGTTGAATATCATCGAAATGGGATCAAAGGTCAGGGCACAGGAGCGAGATTTATTCCACAGCCATTATCCTCATAACTTGAGTAATGATTTCTGGTATGTTGGAAAGCGAATCATAATCAATGCATTGCATGATTTTACCAACATGTTTCCACTACTCGGATTTTTTTTTTTTTTTTTGATTGGAGGTTTAACGACCACCGTGAGCAACTCAATGGGATATAAGCAGTCGCCCGTCCCTAATTTAGGGTCACTGGTTCCAGGGAAGGGAGAGAGCCAGTGCCGTAAGACAAACACAACATCCATGCCTGACCAGGATTCGAACCCGGACCCCTTACGGACGAATGCTCAGAGGCCAGCGCCTCAGACCACTGCGCCACTGGGGCGGCCTCGGAATTTTTATTAATACTGCTTTCGTTGTTTTCAACCTAATTATTTTTCAACAACGTTTCGTCAAGAGACATTCACAATTTGAAACGAGAAGTCAATTATACGTTACAAATTGAAATGTAGTACTGTTCAGTCCTTTAGTTCAAAGAGCTTTCAAAGGCAAATATTCCCAAATGAAAGAAATCTCTTTTTTTTTATTCTCAGCATAACGGAAAAGAACGAAAGCAGCATCATGATCATTACCGTAAAAAATAAAAGAAAACACTTTAACAGACGAGAGTTCAATCTCTTTTCGGAAGTAAGTAACATGATACGTGACTTCAAGATCTGGAAATGAGACCAATTTCATTAGTTGCCCCGGGTTTTGAAAACAAACCTTCTATTTGGTACAATTGTTTTTTTCTTTATAAGCTAGTGTGATACAGTGGCAGAAAAAAAGAGAAAGATGTTTTGGGGAAGAAGAAATTTTATTAAAAAAAAAAAAGTTTTTTTTTTCGAGATGAGCATTGTTGTATTAAACGTTACTTATATGATGACACGCAGGTGCTTCTTCAAAATGCTTTGGAGCGCAATGGCCTGTGGATAAAGTGCACTTCTCCCTTTATTGAATACTAATTTCATCTTCTTAACGCATATTTGAATACCGATGCAATTCTGAAGTCTCAGATTCTGCTTGTGCATCTGGTTACCCACCTGTGTATTCCAAACATCAATTAGAAGACTGCATTCTTTGTTGTTTTCATAATTATTAGGGGGTTTTTTAGTAACTCTAATTGCTATGAGCATTTTCTCGGCCCTAATTTCGGGCCACGGTTTCAGGGAATGGGTAGGAAGCCAGTATCATAGAGTAAACACAGCAGTCATGCCTTTAAGTCCGGGAATCGAACTCGTACCCATCCTGGGCAAATCGTCAGAATCCAGTGCATCCGACCACTTGGAGAAAGCGGCGGCAAAGTGCATTTCGTTTTCCGTTGCCTTCTATTTCTGCCATCTGTGCTCTTATAGTACAGCAAAGGGGAAAAAATGTTTACTTGGAATAAAAAAAATACGTTCATTCAAGACAAAGTGAAAGCAACGTTACTAATTGGAATGCTTGCACCGATGAGCATGCGTGGCCAGTTTTGCTACCCAGCAGAAAGTTATGTGTGACATTTGAATAATAAACAAAGTAGTAAAATTATGTAATGCATTGATTATGATACGCTTTCCAACACACCAGGATTCATTACTCAAGTTATTACGATAATGGCTTTCGAATAAATCTCGCTCCTATGCCCTGACCTTTGACCCATTTCGATGATATTAAACAGAACTGGTTCAGTATAACTGCGGAAGAACATTATAAAGTTTTGTTGCAATCGCAGTATTTTTACATACGTTATGGCGCATAAGGGCAAAGGAATGGACGCAGCTTCTATGTGCTGATCTTTGACCCAATTTTGCCCATTTTCAATAGGGTTCGTCCTCAGGTTGCGCCCTAACACATACACTGGTGTGCAAAAATTAAGGACGAAGAGGAGAAATTAGCATAACGGCGGAACGAGCAGGCAGAACGGACCGAAAGACCACTCAGGAGATAGGCTAGCGTCCGGTACGGTAGGACATGCACATATATGCAGCATGGTATAGGGAGGAGGTGGGAGTTTCGGAAGTGTATAAAGCACACGGGCGGTGTACGCTCAGTAATTCGGTGAAAGTTATTGCACGGTGTACATCGGGTTTGAACGACATCGAGTTGCTGCCACCGTGTGATATGGCCAACAGGCAATGCAGTAGACGACATCTGGATGACTTTAACCGAGATCGCGTCATTGGGAAGTTGGAAGAAGGTTGAAGTGTGACTAGTGTGGCCGAGGAGTTCGGGATCGCTCACGACATCGTTTCACGAGCTTGGAGAGCATTTCAAATGACAGGAACAGCTGTCCGAGAGTTTAGCAGTGGTCGTCCATGAGCAACCACGGCGGCGGACGACCGGTATATTGTCCTACAGGCGAGAAGAGACAGACGGCAGACAGCGGAAGAAATCTCAAGGCATATGCAACAGACAACTGGACGTCTGGTATCGCGTTTTACCGTGGCCAGGAGGCTGCACAAAAGTGTGCCATTAACGCCTGCTCATCGGAGACGGCGGTTTCTGTAGTGCCAGGAACACAAGAACTGGATACATCAGCAATGGGGTCGGGTTCACTTTACGGATGAGAGCCGATTTAGTCTGACGAGTGATTCTGGACGTATACACATCTGGAGAGTGCAGGGAACACGCAATCACACCTCCAACATTATCGAAAAAGACCGGTTTGGAGGTAGCGGAATTCTCGTTTGGGACGGTATCATGCTTGGTAGCCGTACTGACCTCCACATCTTTCAAGAAGGTTCAGTCACCGGTGTCCGCTATTGTACCGAGGTTCTCCTGCCTCACGTGCGTATGTTTAGAGGTACTGTGGGTCCTGAGTTATTCTTCATGGACAACAACGCTACACGTCATCGTACAATGGCTGTCGCAGAGCTGTTGGAGAGGGAAGATATTTAATGCATGGATTGACGGCCCGCAAGGACCTAAATCCAATCGAACACGTGTGGGACTTTCTCGGGAGACGCTTGGCAGCACGTCACCAACCGCCAACAACGATTCCGCAGTTGCAATTGGCGCTACAAGAGGAATTGGCCGCGATGCCTCAACAGCTACTTGACAACTTCGTCCTCAGCATGGAAAGACGTCGTAAATCCTACAACGCAGTCAGGGTTGATCATATCCCATACTAAAGACTGGATATTTCGTGGCGGCCGCCTGTCACATAGACGTTTATGTCTTTTGTCCAGTTGTGCTCGAAGCTACCGTTTCAATAAAGTGCCTTTGTATCGTTTGGATTCCTTGTTTGGACGGTTTTGCTCACTTGTCCCATACTCTTACATCTTGGGGATCTTATGGTGTCATTTAAGTCGATGTGGAGGACTTCTGCAAGACGTTACATTTGAAAAACCGTCTCGTCCATAGTTTTCGCACGCCAGTGTATTAAACTTTCATCGAAATCGAACCATTTTTACGCCAGTTATCGTGCGAACAGACAGACAGACAGACAGACGGACAAACCTGGAGCATATACGCTTCTTCAACCTACGGTTGGAAAGCGTAAGAAAGAAAGGAAAAAGAACAGCTGTGGAGAAGGGCCTTCTGTACACATGTTCTACTTCGGTAATATTGATTAACTTAACTTGAATATTTCTCCTTTATTTACGTTTACGTTGCGTAATGTTCCGAATTATTTTTCTGTAGATGGAGCAGCTTTTCTACAAATAGCTAGCTTTCCTTGATACTCGATGTTAAACTCTTGAGCTTCAGGTTGTCATTGCAATAGCTAGATCGAAAAACAAAATGGTATCATCAGTTTTAGATATAGAATCTAGGAGTAAAGGTCAAAAGGGGGAAAATTTTACTTGCATTAAAGGCATGAGCGTGAGCTTTGACTATGAGAAATAGGTGAGGAAGACTGATCAAGAGATAAAAGTGAGGAAGACTGATCAAGAGATAAAGGTGAGGAAGACTGATCAAGAGATAAAGGTGAGGAAGACTGATCAAGAGATAAAGGTGAGGAAGACTGATCAAGAGATAAAGGTGAGGAAAACTGATCAAGAGATAAAGGTGTGAAACACCGACCAAGGCAAAAAGGTATCGAAGACCGAGAAAGAGAAAAATGTGTGGGAGACTGACCACGTAAAAATGTTAGACGACCCGCACTTCCGTAATGGAAGCAAAATTTTAAAATTCAAAGTTCGTACTTCAAATTTAATCGCATTTTAAATTTAAAATGATTGAATTAATTAATTAAATTTCACTTACAACCAATGTAACACCCGATATCTTTAGCTTTAGTAAATGTATAACAGTATTAGCGCAACGTTAATAATATTTAACCAAGCAAAAACTATTTGTTGTGCCAGCACCCAATCCGCAGCTGGCAGAGGTCCAGCACTATGGTGCCGATGCCCAAAAGTCAAGAAAATGTTCCTGCGGCCAATAGCTGGCATCCATCATTTGTCATACGCTACAAGAGGGGCCATCATCGGTCATTCATCACAGGATAACTAATGCTCGACGTTATACAACTCCTTAACGTTCCTTGTACAGGGTGACAGAGCCATTTTTTTACGCTTTTCATACGTAGGTTGAAGAAGCGTATATGCTCCAGCTTTGTCGGTCTGTCTATCTGTCTTTCCGCTGGATAACTAGAGTAAACATGGTTCGATTTCGATGAAATTTTAGTATGTGGTGCGGGGCAACCTGGGGAGGAATCCTGTTGAAATTGGACGAAATGTGGTCAAATGTCAGGACATAGGAGCCGGATCCATTCCATCGCCTTTACGAGTCACAACGTTCGTAAAAATGCTTCTATTGCGGCAAAACCTAAGTATGTTATTCCGGAGGTATGCTTGTCCTGTTAAACATTATCGAAATGTGGTCAAAGGTTAGAACATAGGAGCGGGATCCATTCCATCCACCTTACGCGTCATAACATTCCTAAAAATGCTTCTATTGCGACAAAACTTCCGTATGTTGTTCCGGAGGTATACTGGACCGGTTCTGTTGAAGAACCTCAAAATGGGGTCAAAGGTCAGGGCACAGGAGCGAGATTTATTCCACAGCCATTATCCTCATAACTTGAGTAATAACTTGAGTAATGATTTCTGGTATGTTGGAGAGCGTATCATAATCAATGCATTACATGATTTTACTATCTTGTTTTTGTGCATCACGTGTTGGAAGGCATCACTCTGCTTCGGTGGATGATGACATCACAACTCTTCAAAGTTTTCCGGTCAACGCTATTATTTTTCCTCCCTCAACGTGGTCGATACCACGACTCTGTCGGGGCTATTTTTCCCCATCTGGAAATTTTACTGCATGACGACATATCTCTGTAGAAATTTTCTCCGCCGATCTCAAAAAAATCCGCTGTATTCAGGATGGGATCGAAATCGCGACAGCTCGGTTACTAAGGTGACTCTATGACCACAACACCGCGTTTCGTTCAGCGGGAGGCTACTCGAAGGTAAGTCTGTTTTTCTGCGCCATTTGGGAAACAAAGAGGCCTTTTCTAATTCTATAATCTTGCGAGTAAATTTTCGTAAATGTCCGTTTTATATAACGTTTAGTTTATTTTTATCAACGTAACGATTTTTTAACATAGAAGGAACTTTACTCATCTTCAACGGATGTACAATTTAAAGACGCTTTCTTGATGTTCAGTGCCGTGTTTCAGGTCTTGAAAAGCTATTTTTTAATTCATTTAAACGCAGTGCGATCAAAAAGTTCCGAGATCAGGTACGCTGCGCGCCAACAGGCGTCAGTACGCGGATGCGCGAGCAGCGGTTGAGGGCAATATCCCTCATAAGTCATTGTGTCGAGTGGCGTTGTTCTGTGAACATCGGGAGCTGTGTTACACAATATTTGGTGATCACGTGCAGAACACAGCTGCGATTTCGGTATGGACTGCAAACTAGAGAAGCGAGCGGACATCAAATTCTGCATCAAACTCGGTAAATCGCGAACGGAGACGCATGAAATATTACGGTAGGCTTATGGCAATGGAGAAATGAGTCGTGAGAGGTGTTTTGAGTGGCACTCGCGCTTAAACAGCGGCAACACGGAAATGGAAGACGACGAGAGATCATGGCGACCGCCCACGAGCAAAACACCCAAACATGTAGACACAATTAGGGAACTGGTGCTTCAGGATCGTCGGAGAACTATTCAAGACATTGCTACCATCGTCAATGTGTCGTACGAAACAGTGCAAGAAATGCTGACGTCGGTTTTGGACATGTACGCATTGCTGCAAATTGTGTGCCAAAGATTCTGAACCCCAAACAGAAGGCGCTCCGTGTCGAACTCTGTCAAGATCTTCGTCAGCAGGTGGTGAATGAACCAAAGTTCCTGTCGCGGGTCATCACTGAGGATGAGACTTGGATCTACGGTTATGATCAGGAGACCAAACAACAGTCGTCGCAGTGGAAGAGCACGGAATCTTCACGAATGAAGAAGGCCCGATACGTCCTAAGCGCAACCAAAAGCATGCTCATCGTGTTCTTCGACATTCGTTGGGTTGTGCACCTTGAATTCGTCCCCCAGGGCCAGACCGCCACCGCCCTTTTTTACTGCGATGTTCCGCGGCGTCTTAGGGAGGACATTCGCCGCAAACGACCGGAAATGTAGCGCAGGGGCGATTTCCTGCTCCATCATGACAATGTAGCAGCTCACATAGCGTTAGCAACACGCGAGTTTTGCAGCCGCAACACCTTGATTACTCTTCCTCACCCGCCTTACTCGCCGGATTTGGCCCTCCTGTGACTTCTTTCTGTTCCCGAACATGAAGCTAAAGCTCAATGGTCGCCGTTTTGAAACAGTGGACGAGATGCAGCGTTAAACGCAGCCGATGCTTGACACGATTCGCGAGTAGGACTTTCTGAGAGCGTTCCAACAGTGGCAAAAAACGCTGGCAGCAGTGTATCGCTGCCCAAGGAGACTACTTTGAGGGAGATTATAGCCAGACTTAAGTAACATAAGTACTTTGTTGTATATCGGCCAAGTCTCGGAAATTTTTGATATGACCTCGTGCATTCATATCATATCCTGCTTGAATGTTGCGACGGTTCCTCTTGCCTCAGCTAACTTCTTTTTTATTCGTCGCTGTCTTAATGAAATGTGAAAGAAATAATGTTCACATTGATATACTGCTATAAAATAAATCGATAATAATCTTATCAAACTAAACGAACTTTGGCGAGAAGTATGACCCAGATTTAATTACGCTATTCAAATATTCTTAGTTGGCGATTAACGTCGTTGTTGAAAGCGTGGGAATTAAAGAAACAAGAACTTTTAGCTCTCATTTCTTTGAGCCATTATATTAATAATCAGCAAAGAAGTAACTAGTACAATTATACACTAATTATGGCGTAGACATAACTGGCATGAGACTGTGCACGTGTTGCGTTTGCGCATGCGTAGTCCTGCTGCTTGTACATCGTGTTGGGATTGCTTCGGTTGCCAGCTTTCGACTAGTCGTAGCGGAACTAAGATGCCAGCGATGCGTCCGGGTCATCAGCGGTATACCAGAGGCTGCCAACAGATGACGCTGGGACCAACGGACCGTTACCGTACCGCGAGCAGCAGATTTCAGCCAGCAGTTTCCCAGCACTTGTGTTTTTGTTAGGAACTGTTGATCTTTCCCTCATCATCTGTAAGTTTTTGAGAATATGGAGATACCTCCCATCGCCTCAGTTGTTTAATTGCGGTGAGGAGTATTGAGGGCTTACATTTATTCTGTTTAGCAGAATTTAAGTTTGTCGCCTTTTTTACGACAAGCAACTGATTCCGCATGCAAACAGTGTGGAAGCCAAGGTTTTAGTTTTATAGCCCCAGCCCCAGCAATTTAGTCAAGGAACGGAGTGAATAGTGTATCCTGTGTAATTTCTGAATGCTAGATGGTTAGTATGGTTTATTAAGCAGGCGAGCCAAGGCGGTAGGGCAGGACTCGGGAAAATGGAAAGCATCCCATATTAAGAATAAATATGAGCAATAAAGAGACACCAAATTCAGCGAAGCACCAAAACTCTCTAAGCATCCAGTCTATACTCACGCTTACCAGGCTCACAGTGTGTTGCCAGCTCTTGAAGAAACCAATAGCTTACTGTAAAGGCAGGGAAAAAGTTACACACCGTATTACACACCAAATGAACCCTGTGTCGTGTCCTTAAGCAAGAAGCTGTTCCTTAGAAGTACTTTGGTAGCATATAATTGTGAAATGTAAATTTATGATAAACTTTAAACCTTTTTTTGTCTTCTGTATTTATTATTTGATGACTGATAATTGATCTAAAATAAAAATAATAATAATAACATGCCATCAAGCGCCAGAGACAGAGGCGTTACTAGGCATTTCTGCGCCCGTGGCAAACAACAAAATATTGCGCCTCTATCTGTCTTTCTGTTATTTATGCATACATATCATCATCATTATCAACCACTATCAATGAACCGCTGCATGAAGGTCTTTCTTAATTTTTTCCATAGCTTCCTTTTTTGAGCCAGTCTCTTCCATGACAGACTGAAAGCTTCTATGACTTTTGCCAATAATATCGACCCTTAGACTTTCATTACCACATTAAACGAACCGGATCAGGCTGGAAGTCCTGGTTCGTAGTCGCAATAATGATTAAATAGCTATCCCGATAATCTTCAAAAATGTTAATGAGATTCTTCTCTTGCAATGTACGCACACCCGCACCTTCATTTTTGAATGTGAGCAACTAATATCCCCTGAACATTTTTTGGGAATGAATTGTGAATTTTTATTTGCCAATGTACCTAAAACTGGCAAAGTATATTATAAGCAAATCCTATAAATCCGCAAATGAAAAATTATGGCGTGAACAAACTGCAACAGAAGCTATCGTAAAAAGTTTCAGTTCAACGCACCTAGAGAACAGCACCAACAAGATATAGTAGGATAAATCGATCAGAACAGAGGAGACCATCCCGCATAATCGGCCTTACATTGACCTGGTCAACATACCTAATTGACATAGCCGTGCCCAACACATGCAACATCCAGAAGACGCACAGACAGAAACTGTCAAAGTATGAGGATCTAAGATACGAATTAAAGGAAATGTGGAATGTGGAGGACGTCACAACCGTCCCCATAATAATATTTGTCACAGGAATTGTACCTAAGGCCATTCAAAGCCACTGGGTCTTCAACCTAACATCTACAGGGTGTCCATAATGTCTTGTTACCTCTCCCCCTGTAATAAGAAATTTAAATGAGCTATGTATCTGTTGTATGATATATATGTTGAGTTACATGTTGTGGCGGGATGTAAGGTCAAATGATGCTTAACATCACAGCCTCTCCTTGACAAATGTCAACCCGCCTTCTCGTGGTACATCCTGTTCCCACTAAAGGGGCTCTGACGACCGCCAATAGCGGTATAACTATACCATCGGGATTAGAGGAAATGCTATACCACACTCACCAACCCGCTTGGCCAGCGTGGTGAGTTATGGCCAAACCCCTCCAAAATGACTCCACAACTTAAATCTTGGCCCTCAGTCTCCGGCAGCTGGAATGTACCTGGCCAAGGCAGCGGCCGGTGCAGAGGGTGCTAAGAATCCTCGAAGGGCCGGACTAGGCTGCCATCTGATGCTGACCTTGGCTACGTATAATGGATGCTCCCTATCTTCTGATTCAAGGCTTCTTAAATTGGAAGGGGAACTACAAAGGATCAAGTGGGACATCGTTGGGCTAAGTGAATTAAGGAGAAAAGGAGAAGATCTCATTGAACTGAAAAGTGGACATCTCTTCTACTATCGTGGGACAGATACTGGCAGAACTAGTGGTGTTGGATTTATAATAAACAAGAAACTGAAGGATAAAGTTGTAGAAGTTGAAAGTTCCTCTGACAGAGCTGCACGACTCGTTATCCAACTCTCGAGAAGATACCAGGCTCAGATTATTCAAACTTATGCACCCACCACAAGTCATGCTGAAGAAGAAATTGAAGAATTTTATGAGGAAATTCGTGATCTAAATAATAAAGGTAAGCAGCACTTGAAGATAATTATGGGAGATTTCAATGCAAAAATAGGGCAACGGCAACAGAATGAAATTTCAGTAGGTAAATTCGGTCACGGCAACAGAAACCAGCGTGGAAATACTCTCGTAAAGTTTGCAGAGGCAGAAGGGTTTTTCATCTTGAACTCCTTTTTCAAGAAAAAGCCACACAGGAAATGGACATGGAGACATCCAAATGGGACGACAAGTGAAATTGATTTTATTATGTGTAACAAAAAATTCGTCATAGAAGACTGCAGTGTGCTAAACAAGTTCAACACAGGCAGTGATCATAGATTGGTGAGATGTAAGATGCACCTCAACACTAAACTCGAACGTAGCCAGCTCATAAGACAAACAAAATGTATTCACATAACCAACCTTAAAAAACACCATAATACCTTCAAATTGGAACTGAAGAACAGATTCTCTGCTTTAGAAGGCCTAACATCAGAAGAAGTGGATATTTCTGAAGTTAACAGAAAAGTAACCAAAGCTCTTATGGAAACAGCAACAAAATTAGCTGGGTCTAAGAACAAATTGCATGTGAACAAATTATCAGGAAAAACCAAAATGTTGATGCAAAAAAGAAGAGAGATGAGGACAACTAAAGAAGATGTGACTTCCAAAGTGGAATATATAGAGCTATGCAAGACAGTACGAAAAAGTATCACTGAAGACGTAAGGAAATTCAACTGTGAACTAGTAAGGAAAGCAATTGAAAACAACCAAAGCCTAAAGATAGCAAAGGGACATCTCAGTAAGGGAAAAAAACAGACTATGGCACTGAGAAAAGAAGATGGTTCTGTAACAAGAAATAAAGGCGAAATTTTGACAAGAGTGAAAGATTTCTACTCCAAATTATATGAAAGGGATGATACATGTACTCCAGGCATCATGAAAGGTACCAGAGTTCTTCCAGTCCTTCCAGCAGAAGTTGCACATGCAATCAAGAACATGAAGCAGGGAAAAGCTCCAGGAGAAGATGGAATTACTGTAGACATCATACAAGAAGCAAGTGGAGAAATCGAAACAGTACTCGCCCAAATTTTCACTCGAAGCCTTAATGAAGGGAAAATTCCTGAGGATTGGAACAACGCTATAATGATCTTGCTACATAAAAAAGGTGACATTGAGGATCTCAGGAACTACAGACCTATCAGCCTCCTATCAGTGGTTTATAAAATCTTCACTAAAGTTCTTTCACACCGCTTGAAGGTGACACTGGACATGGCTCAACCGAGAGAACAAGCTGGATTCAGGAGTGGCTACAGCACAATAGATCATATCCACGTACTGAGAGAACTAATTGAAAGAGCGAGGGAATATGAACTTCCATTGTGCATGGCTTTTATCGATTATGAAAAAGCCTTTGATTCGGTGAAACCATCAGCAGTTGCAATGGCTCTGAAATCCTGCGGTATCGAAGATGCATACATTAATATGATTAATAACATCTATGAAAATGCAAGTGCAAAGATTCTGCTATTTGAAAATACAACACACATAAAAATTGGAAAAGGAGTGAGACAAGGTGACACCATATCTCCGAAGCTCATTAATGCCACATTGGAAAATGTCTTTCAATCACTGAACTGGGAAAACAAAGGCATAAAGATTAATGGAGATTATCTAACCCACTTTCGTTTTGCTGTTGCTGATGACATAGTCATTTTTGCAACTACCCCATCAGAGCTACAGAGTATGATGCAGGAACTTGCTGACAAGAGTAAAGAAGTGGGATTAAAAATGAACTTTCAGAAGACAAAAGTGATGTTCAATGCTTTTACAAGAAATGAAGATTTATCGATTGATGGAGAAAAGCTGGAGATAACAGACACGTATATTTATCTTGGACAGCAGATATCAAGTGAGGGTCACATTGGTGAAGAAATTAATCGGCGTACAAAACTTGCCTATAGAGCTTTTGGAAGAAACAGCATAATTTTCAAGAGCAATATGCCATTATGTCTTAAAAGAAAAGTGTTTGATCAATGCATCCTTCCAGTGCTTACGTATGGTGTAGAGACGTGAACGTTAGCTAAAAGAGACATACAAATGCTGCAGACAACTCAAAGTGGCATGGAGAGGTGCATGCTTGGTGTAACCAGGAGAGATAAGAAGAGGAACACGTGGATCCGAAAAATGACAAGAGTGGAAGACATCATGATCAGAGTTAAATCCCTGACATGGCAATGGGCTGGACATACTGCCAGAAGAACAGACCATCGATGGACAGCCGAAATTTTAGATTGGATTCCAAGGGACAGGAAAAGACCCAGAAGAAGACCACATGGAAGATGGGTGGATGAAATTCGAAAGTATGCGGGAGTGACATGGAGGAGACTGGCACAAGACAGACCGTTGTGGAGGAAACTTGGGGAGACCTTCGTCCAGCAGTGGATCGATAATGGTTGACAATGATGATGATGATGATGATGATATGTTGTGGCATCCTTAAAATTCCAATGGATCCGTTTGGGCTCTGTCATTCTCGTGACAGAGAATAATTTTACGCCATGTTCTGTGGGGCATTTTCCGAAGTAGTTGCGGATTGATACGAGAGAAAGCACGTCTCACTGCTTGTTTAAGTTCATCAGTGGTTTGGTTGCACTGCTGTGGAACAACTACCTTTATGAAACCCCAAATGCATTATAACACGTTGAGAGGTCTGGGCTTCGAGGTGGCCATTTAAGTAGAGCGGGCAGCAATGCCGAATCTCGTTCGATCCAACGATCCCGAAAGACTTCACCAAAGTATTCCTGAACAGCGATTGCGCAATGGGCTGGTGCCCCATCTGTTGGAACCATACGTCATTCAGAATGCCAAGATTTCCAAGTTGTGGCACAAACCAGGTTTGCATCATGTCCAGACACGTTGTCTGATTCACTTGATCATCAAAGAAATACGGGCCAAACAGATGTCAACTATTCATTGCAGACCGTATCATGACGTGCGGAGGATGATGTTTCAATTCTTCCACATAATGTGGGTTTTCCTTTGACCAGAACACAACGTTCCGTGATCAACAGCTGCGGTATATCGCACATTCATCACTGAAAATGACCTTTCCACGTTTTAGGATTGTGGCAAATGTCTGAAGCATCATTGCACATGCATCCCGTCTGCGGTTTAAATTGATGTCTGATAACTCCTGAATGAACATCGGGCGATATGCGTGAAAATTCAGGTCATTCTTCATGTGCCTATGCAGTGTCGATCGTGGTACTCCAAGCTCCGCTGATCGTTTGCGGAGGCGACTTCGTCGATGACCTGATAACTGATTCCTCGACCGCTTGACACTGTTGCACTCTGGTTGATGGTCTTCCCGTTCGTGGTTTATCCTTGATGCTGCCTGCTTCAAAGAGTTCATGTTCCCACCGCAGAAGAATCTGTTTTGGAGGGGCCTGTTTGTCGAATCGTTGGTTGGAAATCGGCACGCATGTCACGCATTGTCTTCCCTGTGTGTGTACGTTCATGTACCCAGACACTGACAACAATCCGCTGTTCCAGGGTGTATTCACTGGTATCACACATGGTTCCGGTACCTAATCTGTAAATAAACATAATACAGACCATAACTCAACATAGACATTATACAATAGATACGTAGCTCACTTACATTTCTTATTACAAGGGGGGTAACAAGACACTGTGAACACCCTGTACATGAAACTATAGAAGGCAGATATCCTAAACATTTATAGGATAATAAGAAGCTCCTGGAGAACTGCAAAATAAATACCATTTCTCAGACTTGAAACATTGTACGCCTCCCTAAAGGAAGAGATAAAACATCTCCCCAGGAAGGGATGGAATCTTCTTTAATAGTAATATTACAAACGTGATAGTAAACGCTTAGAAATTCATCTTTTTAACTTAAATGAAAACCTTATTTGAAATTTATGTAGGATTACTGGGGAGGGCCTCAGGCCGCTCTCTCTCCTGAAACGGTCTAGGGATAACCTTGTCAAGAATCAGTTTTAATAATCGTCTCATAGCTAAAATCGTTTTCCTTCTTTTAATGCTAAATCGTTTCCATTCTTTTGTGGAGATATTGAGACAGTCCCTTTTACTAGCTCTCTGCAGCCATCTTAATAACGCTGGGGCGTTAGGCACTCTCTGTACCCTTCCAGATCACTATTGTTGAGCTACTTCACGCATGTTCTCTTCACGAGCGTCAGTGAATATTATTTTATTGCTCTGAGAATTATTTTTCGAGATTTGCGTAGTCCTTGGGAGTCATTCCGTTTTTGAAAAGGTTGTTTAGCTAAAAATGGTTCAGACGTAACAAGAAGACACACTTTCTAAGTAAGTTGTTAATGGAGAGATATGAGAGGTAAAATTAACGGGAGCTGATCTAGTGGTCTAAGAGAGAGAGAGAGAGAGAGAGAGAGAGGGAGCTCTTGATCTATCACCCTAAGATTCTCCACCCGAAGGAATTAGAGGAGGGGAGAATGTTACAGCGAAAAATCCACTTGTCGATGGCTGCAATCGAACCAGCATCCTTCTGTTCCGGAGCCGAATGCTTTCTCAATTAAGCTACACTGACAAATTTTGTCGCTGCAACTTTGCTGTCTTGACATGTGCGTTGCATCTGAGGTAGGTGCAACACATATACACTGCCGGACAATTGCTAAGGACGGATGACAATAGCAACGATAGCAACCATAAAATGGAAGGCAGGAAAATGTGGAAATTAGCATAAGTGCGGGATACAGTAAGACGTGTTGTGCGTATGCAAATTTTAGATTGCCGAACTTGTTCGTGACGTCATAGCGTTGATAAGAGATATAAAGGATTTGACGTGTATTGACCGTTGTTGTTCAAACGCAAAGTTGAAAGGGAAAGAATCAATTGACGAACTTGCAATTTTCAGTATGCCTTCCTGACATCACCTAGATGATTTTACGCGTGGCCGTATTATTGGCGAGATTGAAAAAGGGCGAAAAAAACCAGATGTTGCCAGGGAGTTCGACGTCAGCCACAGTGTTGTTTCAAGGCTTTGGAAATCATTTCAAACAAATGAAGAGTGTAGCAAACGTCACGGGGGAGGTCGTGTTCACAGTACGACACCTGCAAAAGATCGGTACATAGTGCTATCAACAAAAAGACACCGGCGCAGCACAGCTAGTGAGGTAGCAAATCAGTTTATGGCTGCTACTGGCAAGCGGATCTGCTGAAAAACTGTCGCCAGACGTTTGCATGAAGGAGGACTATACGCCGGCAGTCCTGTTGTGTGCATCCCATTGTCCAGACGTCACCGTACCGACCGTTTGCAATGGTGCTATCAACATCGCAACTGGACTGATAACGACTGGTCTGCTGTCCTCTTCTCAGATGAGAGTAGATACAGTCTATCGTCTGATTGTCGACGACAACTGATCTGGCGTGATAGTGGTACTGCATATTGTCCAGCAAACATACAGGAAAGAGACCGATATTCGACATGTAGTGTCATGGTATGAGCTGGCATCATGATCAATGGTCGTACGTCCATCTATGTGCTTCCAACTGGGACTACGACTGGCCAACGATACATTAATGATGTTCTGCTACCTCACGTTCGCATGTTCCGTGGTGCTATCGGTGATAGATTCATTTTCATGGACGACTACGCAACATGTCATAGAACAGTCGCTGTCCAGGAGTGTCTTGAGATCGAGGATATTCAACGCCTCGTATGGCCAGCACGTTCTACAGATCTGAATCCCATTGAAAATGTGTCGGATGCTTTGGAGAGGAGTCTTGCTGCTCGCCCAATGCCCTCCAATAAACAAGGACACCCTCATCCGTGCACTGACAGAGGAATGTGATAAATTACCCCAACATCTGCTTGATAATGTTGTGCAAAGCATGACACGACGTGTGGAATCTTGCATCGCCCTCCATGGTGGCCATATCCCATATTGACATCTTACGCCGGAACGCCTGCGGACGGTAATTGCATTTTTTTCACGTTTACGTATTCTGCATAAAATGGCCTGTTTGTCCCTTGATTACGTTCCAAAGCCTTCTGGATTTCAGAGCACAATAAATTGTCTTTCTTGTAATGTCCTGGCATTCTGACATTATTTTATTTCACTTGGCATCCAACCACACTTACTTTTTTATGCGCTATATAGCCGTTTATGATCCGTCCTTAGCAATTGTCCAGCAGTGTATTTCCCCTTAATAAAGGGCTGGGACGGAATCCTAGGTTTCCAGGTCATCCGGCAAATCACTCTTGATGGAGATCTCACAGTAGAAGAAGAAATTCTGACCAATCACAGACGAAGTGAGGAACAAACATTAAGCCTTTTTCGGAGAAACCAATTGCCAGCAGATTCATTTTACTTTCGGGCTCCAATATAGAGTAAAAGCCATTTAACGGTGGCGCAGATCGAACCTGCATCCTTTTGCTTTGGAGCCGAATGCGTTCCCAATTAAGCTACACCAGCGAAGTTTGTCGCTGCAACTTTGCAGTAATGATATGTGTGTTACCTCTGGGGTAAGTACGTCATCCAATGCCAACGCAATGCTGAGTCTGATGATTGAAGCAAACAAGTTAGTAAAATGTTGCAATGCATTGATTATGATACGCTTTCCAACATACCAGAAATCATTACTCAAGTTATGAGGATAATGGCCGTGGAATAAATCTCACTCCTGTGTCCTGACCTTTGAATCCATTTCGATGATATTAAACAGAACTGGTTAAGTATACCTCCAGAACAACATACTAAAGTTTGTCGCAATCGAAACATTTATACGCAAGTTATGACACATTAGGGCAATGGAATGCATCCCGCTGCCATGTCCTGATCATTGACCCCATTTCCATTTTCAATAGGGTTCGTCCCCAGGTGGTCTCCTACCACATACTAAAATTTCATTGAAATCGAACCATTTTTACGTGAGTTATCGTGCGAACAGACGGACGGACAGACAGACAGACGGACAGGCAGACGGATAAAGCTTGAGCATACACGCTTCTTCAACTTACGGCTGGAAACGGTAAAAAAAGAGTTTCGAAAGAAGAACTGGGTTGTAGGGTAACTGAGAAGTACGACCTTTAGAAACAGTAAGCAGAGATAACGCCCAAAACGTCCGTGCATGCAAACGAACACAGCCGCCCGAAATGCCTGTCTACAGTCAGTAGGATTTTCTAACATCACTTGTACTTCGAATTTTCACAGTGTCTATGTGATTATCATAAGTCACCCTCAGTCACCGTGGATGTTATTAAAGTTGTTACTTGTTGTTACTAAGTTGTTACTTGTTGTTACTAAGTTGTTACTTGTTTTTGTTAGTAAGTTGTTACTTGTTGTTGTTAGTAAGTTGTTACTTGTTGTTGTTACTAAGTTGTTACTTGTTGTTCTTGCTAAGTTGTTACTTAATGTTGTTACTAAAATTGTTACTTGATGTAGTTACTAAGTGAACCAGGAGTTGGTTTCTTTCTGGGCGATACCATTCACTCTGATAACATTGTATCTCTTCTCCGTGGACGAATTATGTGGCAACAATCAGGAAACGTTTGAATGTCACTGCAGTCAAATCTACAGATCGGAAGTGTCATCGCAGTACTAATCCTTCTTTTGTTAACCTGTAAAAGTGGGTGGGGAGGATTATTTGGAAAAGAGCAACATCGCCAGCTGTACCATCAGGGCATTCTGGGCCTCGTGAAGGCGCTGGAAATATGAGCAAAACCATTTTTGGTAGAATGTTTTTTTTTATTTTATTTTTTTCAGTTTTTGAAAGCGAGGCCTTGAAAAGTATATGTTTTCATATTTATTATTTTAGTTTTCAATTCCTTCACTTTCAAATATGTTACCACCTTTTGTCGTACAGCCACTGAGTTTTTTTTACAGATTTCAAATGGCTATTAAATGAGAGGTAATTCCTCTCCATGCCACATGATCACGTTTAAAACATGGACTTCATACGCGACTATGTCTACACATGGACTTCACACGCGACTATGTCTACACATGGACCTCGATGTGAAATGGAACTGTTTGGTTCTATAGTATCAAATTTTTAATTGTAACAACTATAATGAATAACTCTTCTGCTACCAAGCTAATTATCGTGAATATAGCTTTCACTAATATTATAATGAATTCAATGCTTGTACTAAGCTTCTAATAGTGAATTCAAATGGTTGTTGTTACTAGTTAATTAAGATCATGAATAAAGTCTCCTGCTAGTAGTGTAGTAATAGTAATGAACCAACTTATAACTGGTAGTAATGTTGTAGTAGTAATTAAGATGAATAAAGTCTTATGCTGGTTGTTACTAATAACACTAAATGAAATAAACCTAACAGCCAGACAGAGGTCTGACAGTACTATGAACTGAGAAAGACGTACTTACGTAAAACCTTTTATTATGAACTTCTACTGGTATCTTCACACACAGCTACTCAAATAACACGTAGCTCCTTGCACATGAACAAAGCTCTATACTCATAAACAACAGCTCTCCACATAAACAAACGCTCTTCCTATACAACAACAAACGCTCTCTCCGTACAACAACAAACGCTCTCTCCGTACAACAACAAACGCTCTCCCTCTACAACAACAAACGCTCTCCCCAGGTATCGTTGAACGCGCCTATTTATACTGGCTACCACCACGTCATGACTTACACTCATTGCCAGATCTCATTCAGCGGGAGAAATAACATCTCGTTCAGTAAGAAGATAATTTACATAGTAAAATAAAATAACCAGAGATAGTAAAAATCAAAAGGAAAGTGAATCTAGAGTATACGTTACACAACATTGTAAGTTGCTATCTCTAAGAAGGCTTTGAAAACTTAGCCCAGACGAAGCCTTCCAGTGAAACGCGGAAGCTCGGCTTAAATTGTGTAGCATTGTAGTTTTACGCCATTAAAAGGAAGTGTTTTAATTTATAAACGGATCTATGTTGGCACAGCCACGCGCGAAAGTCTTCGACTTCGATAATTAAAACTATTCTTTTTCCAAGAACAATGAATACATTCAAAGCCTACAGAAGCACTAGAATAGCTCTAGCAATTGAGTCTTGTCACCTGGATTTCCTCATTGAATGTAAAAGTAAAGGGTTGACTCCCAAGTTCCTACGTATAAAATCGGCCCAAAAGTACCAATGGTTCGCGGAAGAATAAAAGAATTACAGTCCGAGACGTTAGCCCACCTTATTTGCTCGAAGGGGATAAATGTGATGTCATTACACTGGAAGTCACGTAACCTGTTTTCTGTTCTGTATAGAAAAAAATATTCCGTTAGAACTGGATCCCATGTTAACCCGAGTACATACGCTTGTGGCAAAACAAGAAACCAGAATGGCTTCGCGACACGCTCGGAAGCTCCGTATACTTAAGCACGAGAACCCGAACTTTGCAGAAAATCAAAGGGTTTCGTTTTTCAACGTGTCGAATAAGATCCTGACTCAAGATGAAAAGAAGGTCCTAGAACGGGGTCCCAAGTACTGTTTACCTGCAAAACCAAACATCAAACGTATCATCCTTGAGCTTGAAGCAGTGATCAGAAGCATACCAACTCTCGATCCAGAAACTGCCAGATAGACAGCACATCTTCTAAACTCAAGTCTAAGACAGTGTATGAAGCGGGACTGAAGACCCTTTAAAATACCCAAAAGTCTTAAGAATAACAAATCCATCATCATTACCTCTACAGATAAATCAGATCAACTGACAATTATGAACAAGACAGATTATAACGTCAAACTCTTAGAATTAATAAAGGGCTTAGGCTCATTAAAGCAAAAGACTGATCCCACGAATGCTTTAGCTAGCAAGGTTAGATCCACAGCTAAGTCGCAGTTTTTACCCACTAAAGTCAAGCAACCGGCTAAAATACCGCCAAGATCTTCTGTCCCGCAATTGTTTTGGAGATTAAAACATCACAAACCAGGGCTGAACGTAAGGTCTAACGTAGGCAAAAGATAATTCCAGACTTATTTCCTTGAGGAAGGGATGACCACATTCTTAAACCCGTTTTACCGAAATTTGAGCGTGTTCTAAACTCCTACGCAGACTTCGTTCAAAAAATAGCCAGACTAAAACTAGACCAAACTGATATCACAAGACCAAACTGATATCACTAGACCAAACTGATATCATGGGTTCTTTCGATGGCAGCTCTTTGTACCTCTCTGTCCGTATAAGTGAAGCGTGCGATAACTTAGAAGGCCTAATACTGAAATCTAACCAACACTCTCCAGAAATAGTGCAAGAATTAAGCAAAACATTAAACCTGGTCACCAACAACAACTATTTCTGCTTTCAGGGCGTAATATATAAACAGACCAGGGGGTCACCCGGTTCACCGATCTCAGGAATTTTAGCAGAAGCTATACTACGACCCATGGAGGAAAAGATATTTTCAAGTTGTGCCTTAAAACCAAACGCCTGGTTCAGATATGTGGATGACACTTTTGTTGTATAGCAACACGGAGAGCAAAGCCTAAAGAAGTTCCACGAGGAAATGAACACCTTCTACCAGTCCATCGATTTTACATATGAGAAGGAAAACAACTGAAACTTGCACTTCTTAGACTCTATTCGTACCAGGAAAGAAGATGGCCAACTACACACTGAAGTGTTCTACAAACCGTCAGCGGTTCCTAACATCATTCTCCCCAGCTCCTTCTGCCCCATTTCGCATAAAACAATTTTTTAGGTCAGGATTCAGAAGAGCGTTTGTTAATTCTTCTACCATAGAAGCCAGAGAAAAAGAAATAACAAGCATCGTCATCAAGGGGCTTTCAGCTGGGTTTTCTAGCCAAACACTAGATTCAATATTACAGCGGATTCAAATGTCTGAACCCAGGACTCCAAATACCACATGTAACAACAATTTAAGATATTGTGGGTCCATAACGTACCATCCTAAGTTCGCTTCCAAGTTCAAAAACATCGTTAAAAGTAAGGAGTAGTTGTCGCTATCAAATCTCCTGCGTCTATACACGACACGGTATCTACAAGGAAACCGCCTATAAATAAAGAAAACAAATCGGGAGTTTATGACATACCCCTAATCTATCCAAACCGTAGCATAAAGTCATTCGTTGGGTTAACTGAAAGGTGTCTCCAGATAAGGACCAAGTAGCATAAAAGAGACGTTAAGGACGGAAAAACTACAACCGCTTTGTGCAGAGAAGTCATCTAAAAAAGAGCAACCCCACTTTGAAGCATAATGAAAAGAATAGCACCCTATACAAAGTATGTTGGCACAGCCACGCGTGAAAATCTCGAAAACATAACAAACCCACACCTATGCAACGAAAACTTGTCTTATGAGATATCAGATGTCTGGAGGAATCTCCTGAACAAGCATCAAGGAAACAATGGGGATAATTCCTCTCCATGCCGCATGATCACGTTTAAAACACAGACTCTACACACGAGTATTTCTAAACACGTACCTCGACGTGAAATGGAACTATTTGGTTCTATAGTATCAAGTTTTTGAATTGTAACAATATTATAAGTTGCGATCTCTAAGAAGGCTTTGAAAGCTTAGCCCAGACGGAGCTTCCAGATGGAGCGCGAAAGCTCTACTTAAATTGTATATCAGTTTTACGCCATTAAAAAGAAACGTTTTAGAATACTATAACCATTTTAATTTTTTCCGCATTAGTGAAAAATCAAATTAAATTTTGTTATTTTGTAGCACCGAACGTTTATCAATTTCCGTGTAAACCAGGCACTTAAATTTAATGAAATAAAAAGGAACAATATCAAAGTTGTTTTGGGGCTATGTATATGGAGGCCAGTTGTTCTTTAAAAAATAATACTGGCAGTTTTTTCTAAAAAAGGCATTTTTTTTTTCATATATGAGCTCGTATAAGAATTTAGAGGAAAAAGTGTTTAATTCGTCAGTTACTCCATTTTGCATCAAAAATCAATCAGTAAAGCATACGTTATGGAAAAAAATTACCGAATATTTGTTTTAGAGGTATTCATACACTGAAGTGTCAGAAAGACTGGTACAGACGAGCTTATGCAAAATTCATTGCAACGTCACCAATGCGCGTACTCGGTTGCGTCAGCCAGTGCGTATATAAAGCGATAGACATCCTTGCCAGCTGCCAGAGCTGTTTTTGGCATGAGAATGACAAGTAATAACAATTTAAGCGATTTTCAAGGCGGTGTCATGGTTGGCACTCGTGAGATGGGCCACAGTATTTCGAAGGTAGAAACGAAGTTCGGATTTTCACGGACGACCATTGCAAGGATGTACCGTGACTACAAAAATTCCCGCAAAACCTCCAACGTACGATTTTTTTGTGACCGTAAAAAGAGATTGGGTGAACGTGACCATCTTTGGTTGTCAAGCATCGTTTCACGTGATAGGTGTGCAACACTCTCGCAGGTATAATCGCAATTCAATGCTGGAGCCTCAACAAGCATCAGCGTCCGGACTGTGCAAAGTACCTTGCACGATATTGGCTTTGGGAGCCGACGCTCAACTCAAGTCCCATTGATGGGTGCACGACACAGAGCTATGCGCCTCGCTTGGGTAGGGCAGCACCGCCACTGGACGCTTGATGACTGGAAACAAGTAGCCTGGTCTGACGAGTCGCGTTTTCAACTGTATCGGGCAGATGGAAGGATTCGTGTGTGGCGCAAACCTCGTGAAGCCACGGATCCTGCCTGTCAACAGGGAACTGTACCGGCTGGTGGGGGTTCGTAATGGTATGGGGTGTGTTTAGCTGGACCAAACACACCCCATACCATTACCGACCCCCGTAATGATGTGTTTAGCGTACCAGGTGTACGTCTACAAACGTCTGTGACCGGCCAACGCTCTTTGCGCATCCTTTCTGACGAGGTACACCCGTTCATGTCCTGCATTCATGCTGATGGGTTGGGCCTGTTCCAACAGGACAATGCACCTACACACAAGTGTCGGAACGCCGTATAACGGTTAGAGGAGCATTCATCTGAGTTTGGGGTGTTGCCATTCCACCCAAGTCCCCAGATCTGAACGTGATAGAACACATTTGGGATGCCATGCAACGCGCTATCGAACACAGGAATCCGAGACCTCGGAATACACCCGAATTGTGGAAAGCTCTGCAGGAAAGCATGGTGTGCATTGCCTACAGTATATTTCCATAAGCTTGTGGAGTCCATGCCCCGTTTTATTTCTGCAGTCCTGCGCTCCCGTAGATGACCTACCAAGTATTAGACTGGTGTACCAGTTTTTCTGGCACTTCAGTGTATATACATATATATATATATATCATCATCATCATCATCATTGTCAACCATTATCAATCCACTGCTGGACGAAGGTCTCCCCAAGTTTCCTCCACAACGGTCTGTCTTGTGCCAGTCTCCTCCATGTCACCCCTGCATACTTTCGAATTTCATCCACCCATCTCCCATGTGGTCTTCTTCTGGGTCTTTTCCTGTCCCTTGGAATCCAATCTAAAATTTCGGCTGTCCATCGATGATCTGTCCTTCTGGCAGTATGTCCAGCCCATTGCCATTTCAGGGATTTAACTCTGATCATGATGTCTTCCACTCTTGTCATTTTTCGGATCCACGAGTTCCTCTTCTTATCCCTCCTGGTTACACCAAGCATGCACCTCTCCATGGCTCTTTGAGTTGTCTGCAGCCTTTGTATGTCTCTTTTAGTTAAGGTCCACGTCTCTGCACCATACGTAAGCACTGGAAGGATGCATTGATCAAACACTTTTCTTTTAAGACATAATGGCATATTGCTCTTGAAAATTATGCTGTTTCTTCCAAAAGCTCTCCAGGCAAGTTTTGTACGCCGATTAATTTCTTCATCAATGTGACCCTCACTTGATATCTGCTGTCCAAGATAAACGTACGTGTCTGTTATCTCCAGCTTTTCTCCATCAATCGATAAATCTTCATTTCTTGTAAAAGCATTGAACATCACTTTTGTCTTCTGAAAGTTCATTTTTAATCCCACTTCTTTACTCTTGTCAGCAAGTTCCTGGATCATACTCTGCAGCTCTGATGGGGTAGTTGCAAAAATGACTACGTCATCAGCAAAGCGAAGGTGGGTTAGATAATCTCCAATAATCTTTATTCCCTTGTTTTCCCAGCTCAGCGACTGAAAAACACCCTCCAATGTGGCATTAAAGAGCTTCGGAGATATGGTGTCCCCTTGTCTCACTCCCTTTCCAATTTTTACGTGTGTTGTATTTTCAAACAGCCTAATCTTTGCACTTGCATTTTCATAGATGTTATTAATAATATTAATGTATGCATCTTCAATACCGCAGGTTTTCAGAGCCATTGTAACTGCTGATGGTTTCACCGAATCAAAGGCTTTTTCATAATCGATAAAAGCCATGCACAATGGAAGTTCATATTCCCTCGCTCTTTCAATTAGTTCTCTCAGCACGTGGATATGATCTATTGTGCTGTAGCCACTCCTGAATCCAGCTTGTTCTCTCGGTTGAGCCATGTCCAGTGTTACCTTCAAGCGGTGTGAAAGAACTTTAGTGAAGATTTTATAAACTACTGATAGGAGGCTGATAGGTCTGTAGTTTCCGAGATCCTCAATGTCACCTTTCTTATGTAGCAGGATCATTGTAGCGGTGTTCCAATCCTCAGGAATCTTTCCTTCATTAAGGCATCGAGTGAAAATTTGGGCGAGTACTGTTTCGATTTCTCCACTTGCTTCTTGTATGATGTCTACAGTAATTCCATCTTCTCCTGGAGCTTTTCCTCGCTTCATGTTCTTGATTGCATGTGCAACTTCTGCTGGAAGGACTGGAGGAACTCTGGTACTGGTATCTTTCATGATGTCAGGAGTGCATATATCATCCCTTTCATATAATTTGGAGTAGAAATCTTTCACTCTTGTCAAAATTTCGCCTCTATTTCTTGTTACAGAACCATCTTCTTTTCTCAGTGCCATAATCTGTTTTCTTCCCTTACTGAGATGTCCCTTTGCTATCTTTAGGCTTTGGTTGTTTTCAATTGCTTTCCTCACTAGTTCACAGTTGAATTTCCTTACGTCTTCAGTGATACTTTTTCTTACTGTCTTGCATAGCTCTATATATTCCACTTTGGAAGTCACATCTTCTTTAGTTGTTCTCATCTCTCTTCTTTTTTGCATCAACATTTTGGTTTTTCCTGATAATTTGTTCACATGCAACTTGTTCTTAGACCCAGCCAATTTTGTTGCTGTTTCCATAAGAGCTTTGGTTACTTTTCTGTTAACTTCAGAGATGTCCACTTCTTCCGATGTTAGGCCTTCTAAAGCAGAGAACCTGTTCTTCAGTTCTAACTTGAAGGTATTATGGTGTTTTTAAGGTTGGTTATGTCAATAGATTTTGTTTGTCTTATGAGCTTGCCACGTTCAAGTTTAGTGTTGAGGTGCATCTTACATCTCACCAATCTATGGTCACTACCTGTGTTGAACTTGTTTAGCACACTGCAGTCTTCTATGACGAATTTTTGTTACACATAATAAAATCAATTTCACTTGTCGTCCCATTTGGATGTCTCCATGTCCATTTCCTGTGTGGCTTTTTCTTGAAAAAGGAGTTCAAGATGAAAAACCCTTCTGCCTCTGCAAACTCAACGAGAGTATTTCCACGCTGGTTTCTGTTGCCATGACCGAATTTACCTACTGAAGTTTCATTCTGTTGCCGTTGCCCTATTTTTGCATTGAAATCTCCCATAATTATTTTCAAGTGCTGCTTACCTTTATTATTTAGATGACAAATTTCCTCATAAAATTCTTCAATTTCTTCTTCAGGATGACTTGTGGTGGGTGCATAAGTTTGAATAATCTGAGCCTGGTATCTTTTCGAGAGTTGGATAACAAACTCTATATATACATATATATATATATATATATATATATATATATATATATATATATATATATATATATATATATACACTGAAGTGCAGAATTTATACCTTGGTTCATTCTCATATACATTTCGAGTTTCAAACCAAGAAAATAGTTGGGGGTTCCAATGAAGGTTCTTAGCGGAAAGTGAGGTATGGGTATATACTCTACCAGTGGTTCTAGCAGCTAAGCGCGGATCCCCGGTAAGTAATACAACTCAATGGTACACGGTTTTATAGTTATTATCATATATATATATATATATATATATATATATACATACATAAGAGATTTTCTCAGCTGCAGCGATTAGGAAAACAGTGTTTTTTTTTTCATGAAGAAAGAAGTGTGATTTCTCTTAAGAAATAAGAAATCCAATGGTGCTGACTTTCATTTTTTTTCCTGAACAGTGCTTTAGGCAGAAGTAGGGCCTTTTTTTTCAGTACTGCAAACATTTATATTAGACCTTGCTATGTCCTCCCAAACAGATTCAAACTGACATAATAATGAAAGATGTTCTTTATAGAAAATTTTCCTGAAGAATTGTTTCTTAATGGTCTAATAATAAAGCATTTCATAATTTAATTTTTTTAAATGACCCTCGTTGTCGTTATTCTTATAGTTCAGCTAAATTTGAATTTGAAGGGGGGGAGGGAAGGGTGTCTCTGGTGGAAGGGGGATTCGAACACTTTGCACACATCCCTGGAAGTGTCACTGGTCCTGTTTATCAAAGGGTTAAAAGAATAATATTGAAATCACGACAAGAGAAATGCGTGACATTTCCTATATGCATCATTGAGTAATGTAGACACCACATCAGAACAGCATTTTCATTTTAGAGCTAAAAGCCCAAAACTGTTTAATTTCGTTATAAGAGAAGACCTGGCAACCTGCTCGACAGAGCACGAAAAGGAATCTTTTCTGTAACAGCTAAGCGTTCGTGAAAATCAGCAAAACGTTTTTCAGAGAGAATAAAATCGGATGAAGGAAAGAAATATTTTAGTTGGACTTTCAGCAGCGGATGTAGAATCGCTAATTAAAATGGATATTTACTCCCCCGAGCGAATAAAGTTTACATCATTAGAAACAGAGCATGCGAATAACTACTAACTAGCATAAATACGCGAAAGGAATTTTTTGAATCTCTATTTCAAAAGCAAACATTTGGCTTCAAAGAGAAGTATGCAAAAAATTTCATATTTCTTCAAACAGAGATGTTACGTTATAAAAATTTAGTAATAAAATGTTCTTTGATCTCCGGCTGTAAGATTTTTTTTTTGAAATCAAACTTTTGAAAGCCGAAGTAATCAGCGATGATGGACCTTAGTTCTCCCTAAAGCGAAAACGCTACTTTATTTGAAATATATGTATGCAAAGCTTTCTTCGTACTAAAAGGTATATGTCGCAAAATCATTTTTTTCAATCGGAGTTTTAGGAAGAGAAATACTGTTGCAAAAAGAATTATATAAACAATAAAGCGAAAAACTTATGCAATATGAAAAAGTAGGAAAATTAAGTAAATTTTATTTTATAATGGAAGACATCCAACTCAAAAAGGCTTTTTTTCAAATCGGAAATAAAAAAGCACAGAAAGGCGAATATACTTTTGAACCACACAACGGGATATTATTTGACGTAGAGTAAGATGGACCAAATATTCTTACAGTAAAAGCTGTGTAAAAAAAAAAGGGAAAAAAATCGGTAGAGGTTTTATAACAATCTGCATTTCTAAATACGAAGATTGTTTCAAATTAAAATATAACTTCCTTTGCTGGAGGCAATAATGTGCGTTAAGAAAACGCGTAAAATATGAGCAAAATGCTCATCATGTCTAAGAATGTTCCAAATGAGAGTTCTGGAAACATCAAAAGAGACAGAATTATGATGCACATCTACATTGATCAGTAGCAAAGCTGCACACTGCTTGATTTAGCAAATAGTTGCAAAATATTCTTCATAGGGATAAGTATTTGAGTAAGAAAGTTAAGCTTTTCGTAAAATACTTAGAAGCAGTAACGAGGAATAAAACACACATCAACATACATAACCGTATGTTATTATGCATTCTCTAAAGAAGTGCGTCATCCTCTTCGTATTTTTTACGCATTCCAACTGTAGGTTGAAGAAGCGTATATGCTCCAGCTTTGTCCTTCTGTCTGTCTGTCGGCACGATAACTCGCGTAAAAATGGTTCGATTTGGATGAAATTTTGGTATGTACAGCCTGGGAACGAACCCTATTAAAAATGAACAAAATGGGGTTGAATATAAAAGCGGGATTCATTCCATCGCCCTTATGCGTCATAACTTACTTAAAAATGCGTCGATTGCGACAAAACTTTATCATGTTGTTCTGGAGGTATACTAAACCGGTTCTGTTGAATATAATCAAAATGAGGTCAAGGGTCAGGACACAGAAGCGAGATTTATTCCACAGCCATTATCCTCATAACTTGAGTAAAATTGTATCTATTGCGACAAAACTTTAGTACGTTGTTCCGGATGTATACTAAACGAATCAATAGTCAGGATAGGAAGGAGGGTTTGTCTGAGCGTGATTTCTGGTATGTTGAAAAGCGTATCATAATCAATCAATGCATTGCATGATTTTACTAACTTGTCAGCACAGCAGCGGAAAAATAATTTTCCAAATCTAGTTAAAGATACACACTAACGCTCATAAAAAACAAAACACGTGTAAGGAGTCAAGCTGCGACTTTGATTTTTACAGGATATGCTAATCACGCAATATCGTAGAAAAGATTAGCATTTCGGTGTCATAGGTGCATGCGAACTGCATCTAGACAAATTAGATAATGCAACGTCACAGACCGGAAACCGGAGGTTTTTCTGTTATAACTCTCGTGTGGCTTGGTCGGCATGTCAGTGCCAGGTCAGCAATGGGTAAGAATGTCTTGTCGCCATGAAAGGTCGTTGTACAATAACAAGAGCAAGTTCGTGGTCGCCTTATCGCCATGAGGAACTGCAATGCTTTGATCCGGAAGATAGCCGGTTCTGTCCGTCGTAGCAAACGTATACAGGAAAGAAGGGCGTACACTGTTAAAAATTAGTACTTACAAATAAACAAAATGTACTCGTTTTTACACACAAGTACTCTGAGCTATTATAAGTACATTCAGAACTTATAATAGCCCCGAGTACTTGTGTCTTATTTTCGGAAAAGACGCGTACTCATTTTTGAGCACATACAGGTGATACGTAACATCAGAGCCTCTCCTTGACAAATGTCAACCCCGCCTTTTCGTGGTACAATCTGTTCCCACTAAAGGGGCTCTGACGACAGCCAACAGCGGTATAACTAAACCATCGGGATTAGAGGAAATGCTATCCCACACTCACCAACCCGCTTGGCCAGCGTGGTGAGTTATGGCCAAATCCCTCCAAAATGACTCCACAACTTAAATCTTGGCCCTCAGTCTCCGGCCGCTGGAATGTACCTGGCCAAGGCAGCGGCTAGTGCGACATAAAGGCAGAGGGTGCTAAGAATCTCCCGGAGGACCGGACTAGGCTGCCATCTGAAGCTGACCTTGGCTACCTATAATGGACGCTCCCTATCTTCTGATTCAAGGCTTCTTGAATTGGAAGAGGAACTACAAAGGATCAAGTGGGACATCATTGGGCTAAGTGAGCTAAGGAGAAAAGGAGATAATCTCATTGAACTGAAAAGTGAACATATCTTCTACTATCATGGGACTGATACTGGCAGAACTAGTGGTGTTGGATTTATAATAAACAAGAAACTGAAGGATAAAGTTGTAGAAGTTGAAAGTTCCTCTGACAGAGCTGCACGACTCGTTATCCAACTCTCGAGAAGATACCAGGCTCAGATTATTCAAACTTATGCACCCACCACAAGTCATCCTGAAGAAGAAATTGAAGAATTTTATGAGCAAATTCGTCATCTAAATAATAAAGGAAAACAGCACTTGAAGATAATTATGGGAGATTTTAATGCAAAAATACGGCAACGGCAACAGAATGAAATTTCAGTAGGTAAATTCGGTCACGGCAACAGAAACCTACGTGGAAATACTCTCGTTGAGTTTGCAGAGGCAGAAGGGTTTTTCATCTTGAACTCCTTTTTCAAGAAAAAGCTGCACAGGAAATGGACATGGAGACATCCAAATGGGACGACATGTGAAATTGATTTTATTATGTGTAACAAAAAATTCGTCATAGAAGACTGCAGTGTGCTAAACAAGTGTAACACAGGTAGTAACAATAGATTAGTGAGATGTAAGATGCACCTCAACACTAAACTTGAACGTGGCAAGCTCATAAGACAAACAAAATGTATTGACATAACCAACCTTAAAAAACACCATAATACCTTCAAGTTGGAACTGAAGAACAGATTCTCTGCTTTAGAAGGCCTAACATCGGAAGAAGTGGATATTTCTGAAGTGCACAGAAAAGTAACCAAAGCTCTTATGGAAACAGCAACAAAATTAGCTATGTCTAAGAACAAGTTGCATCTGAACAAATTATCACGAAAAACCAAAATGTTGATGCAAAAAAGAAGAGAGATGAGGACAACTAAAGAAGATGTGACTTCCCAAGTGGAATATATAGAGCTATGCAAGACAGTACGAAAAAGTATCACTGAAGACGTAAGGAAATTCAATTGTGAACTAGTGAGGAAAGCCATTGAAAACAACCAAAGCCTAAAGATGGCAAAGGGACATCTCAGTAAGGGAAGAAAACAGATTATGGCACTAAGAAATAGAAGATGGTTCTGTAACAAGAAATAGAGGCGAAATTTTGACAAGAGTGAAAGATTTATACTCCAAATTGTATGAAAGGGATGATACATGTACTCCAGACATTATGAAAGGTACCAGTACCGGAGTTCTTCCAGTTCTCCCAGCAGAAGTTGCACATGCAATCAAAAACATGAAGCGGGGAAAAGCTCCAGGAGAAGACGAAATTACTGTAAACATCATACAAGAAGCAAGTGGAGAAATCTAAACAGTACTCGCCCAAATTTTTACTCGATGCCTTAATGAAGGGAAAATTCCTGAGGATTGGAACAACGCTACAATGATCCTGCTACATAAAAAAGGTGACATTGACGATCTCAGGAACTACAGACCTATCAGCCTCCTACCAGTGGTTTATAAAATCTTCACTAAAGTTCTTTCACACCGCTTGAAGGTGACACTGGACATGGCTCAACCGAGAGAACAAGCTGGATTCAGGAGTGGCTACAGCACAATAGATCATATCCACGTACTGAGAGAACTAATTGAAAGAGCGAGAGAATATGAACTTCCATTGTGCATGGCTTTTATCGATTATGAAAAAGCCTTTGATACGGTGAAACCATCAGCAATTACAATGGCTCTGAAATCCTGCGGTATTGAAGATGCGTACATTAATATTATTAATAACATCTACGAAAATGCAAGTGCAAAGATTCGGCTGTTTGAAAATACAGCACACATAAAAATTGGAAAAGGAGTGAGACAAGGTGACACCATATCTCCGAAGCTCCTTAATGCCACACCATATCTCCGAAGCTCCTTAATGCCACATTGGAAAACGTCTTTCAATCACTGAACTGGGAAAACAGAGAGATAAAGATTAATGGAGATTATCTAACCCACCTTCGTTTTGCTCATGGCGTAGTCATTTTTGCAACTACCCCATCAGAGCTGCAGGGTATGATCCAGGAACTTGCTGACAAGAGTAAAGAAGTGGTATTAAAAGTGAACTTTCAGAAGACAAAAGTGATGTTCAGTGCTTTTACAAGAAATGAAGTTTTATCGATTGATGGAGAAAAGCTGCAGATAACAGACACGTACGTTTATCTTGGACAGAAAATATCAAGTGACGGTCACATTGATGAAGAAATTGATCGGCGTACAAAACTTGCCTGGAGAGCTTTTGGAAGAAACAGCATAATTTTCAAGAGCAATATGCCATTATGTCTTAAAAGAAAAGTGTTTGATCAATGCATCCTTTCAGTGCTTACGTATAGTGCAGAGACGTGGACCTTAACTAAAAGATACATACAAAAGCTGCAGACAACTCAAAGTGGCATGGAGAGGTGCATGCTTGGTGTAACCAGGAGAGATAAGAAGAGGAACTCGTGGATCAGAAAAATGACAAGAGTGGAAGACATCATGATCAGAGTTAAATCCCTGAAATGGCAATGGGCTGGACATACTGCCAGAAGGACAGTTCACCGATGGACAGCCGAAATTTTAGATTGGATTCCAAGGGACAGGAAAAGACCCAGAAGAAAACCACATGGAAGATGGTAGGATGAAATTCGAAAGTATGAGGGAGTGACATGGAGGAGACTGGCACAAGACAGACCGTTGTGGAGGAAACTTGGGGAGACCTTCGTCCAGCAGTGGATTCATAATGGTTGACAATGATGATGATGATGATGACAGGGATTCAATTGTTCAGAGCGAATCTAGCGACGCTGAGAGGATAGTTCGTAAGTGAGAGAAAGCGCACTAGATGGCGCCACCATACAAGCATATGGTTTTTCACATAGAAGGAAGAGAGAAATATAATGGGGGGTGGGGAAGGGTGCACTTAGGAACTTTAACCGGGGAATTCCTACCCGGTGACCGTCACTAAACGTGCTCGTCCGATGCACGGCAGATATTCAGCGACTGTTAGAAATTCCCACTACCAGGGTAAATTTGAACCTGGGATTCCCCTCAGAATCTCTATCCAACAAGCCATCCGCGGCTTGATTTCAAATTTGGAATACGTGTACTCCATACATACTACTTTATTCATAAAATCAACTGGAGGTAAATTATTCGATGGCACATCTGGGATAATAGATATACTCGTTGTCACATGCTGGGCAAATGGACCGCACAATTTTATGACAAATATACTGATGAAACGACAATATATTATTTATGAGATTGACAAAAATATAGTTAATGTAAAAACGCACACCAAGATACTTTATGCATAATTAAATGACTTGTGATCCATGACTTTGTTGTACTAATTATTTATGAGTGTCACTTTAAACATTTATTAAACAATTTCGCTTGAAATTTATAATATGTAAAATGAAGTAATACCAGATTATATTTATATTTATTGACTCAGTTATTTGTAAGTACGTATGGTTACTTATATTTGAGCATGTCGTTTTACAATACGATTGTTCTTAAAAAAAACGAGTAGGTTCAGGTTCTCTTTTTTAAGTAGATTGCGGTGTGGGACACGAAGAGAAAATATGGACGTCGTACCCAGAAAACACTGAGAGACAACCGTCATCTCATGACAATGTGTTTGGGTGACAGTTCTGCATCATCAACGGCGTTGGCACAGTAGCGGCTAACCGTCACGCATTTTCCCATGTCAACTGTAATAGTACGTCACCGGTTACTATAGTTCGGTCTTCAGGCTCATCGGTCCCTCCCCAGGCTACCTTTGACACTGCAGCAAAGGACTGCTAAACTGCAATGATGGATCGAACGAAGAGAGTGACGTGACAAATGGCTCAATATCGTTTTTTCAGACGAAACGCGATTCTGTGTAGACGACAATGATGGCCGCTTCTGTGTCCGCCAAAGACAGAGGGTGAGGCGTGGAAAGAATGTATTCGCACCAGGCATACCGCACCAGCACGAGGCATTATGGCATGAGGTGCTATCGGGTACGAAAGCGGATCACCTCTCGTGACAGTCCGTACCACCATAACGAGAGACAGTTATGTTAATGACATTCTCCGACCGATTGCCCTTCGGTACCTACAGGTCATATTTCAGCAGGACAACGTTCCCCTTCTGCCGTAGCCGGCTAGATCGCCGGATTTATCGCCCATAGAAAATATCTGAGACATACTCAGAGGACAGGCGCAACAGGGACTCTTGTCCGCCAGAGACTCTTGATTAAATTTGGATGCGAGGCAATGCAGCCTGGATCGCTATTCCACAGGACAGCATTACAGATTATTTTATTCGATGCCACATCGCGTACAGCAGGTTGTAAAAGCCACAGGTGGCCACAGCGATTATTGGCTACATCAACGCACCTAGTACGTATGACACCGAGATGCTAATCATGGCCACTCCAATTATTAGTCACATCGACGCACCTGGTACGTATTACACTGAGATGCTAATCATGGCCACACCAATTATTAGTCACATCGACGCACCTGATACGTATTACACTGAGATAATAATCATGGCCAAACCGATTATTAGCTACATCGACCCACCTGGTACGTATAACATCGATATGCTAATCATGCCAGACCGATTATTAGCTACATCGACGCACCTGGTACGTACGACACCGAGATGCTAATCATAGCCAGACCGATTATTAGTCACATCGATGCACGTGGTATGTATGACACTGAGATGCTAATCATGGCCACACCAATTATTAGCTACATCGACGCACCTGGTACTTAAGACACCGAAATGCTTATCATGGCCACACCGATTATTAACTATATCGACGCACCTGGTACGCATGACACAAAGATGCTAATCATGGCCTCACCGATTATTATTAGTCACATTGATGCACCTGGTACGTATGACACCGAGATGCTAATCATGGTCACACCGATTATTAGTCACATCGACGCACCAGGTACGTAGCCACACCGATTATTAGTTACATCGACGCA
This sequence comes from Macrothele yani, assembly GCA_039090855.1. Classification (NCBI taxonomy): domain Eukaryota; kingdom Metazoa; phylum Arthropoda; class Arachnida; order Araneae; family Macrothelidae; genus Macrothele; species Macrothele yani. The sequence goes on from CM077011.1 coordinate 102,424,062, forward strand.
CCTGGTATGAATGACACCGAGATGCAGATCATGGTCACGCCGATTATTAGGCACATCGATGCACCTGATACGTATGACACTGAGATGCGAATCATGGCCACACCGATTAGTAGCTACATCGACGCACCCGGTACGCATGACACCGAGATGCTAATCATGGCCACACCGATTATTAGTAACATGGGCGCACCTGATACGTATGACAGTGAAATGCTAATCATGACCACACCGATTATTAGCTACATCGACGCACCTGGTACGCATGACACCGAGATGCTAATCATGGCCACTATCACCATAGCACGCTGTTGGCGGTAGTGGATAAAACAAGGCACGCAGCAGCGAAAGCAATAGTCTGGGAGACCTAGAAGAACCACGGAGAAAGAGGACCGACGGGTTGTCCGACATGCGCGGATTGTCCCAACAGCCACGATCGCGGATATTCAGCTAGCAGTGGCGCCTTCCATACATTGTACGATTAATGCAAGCACCATTGGCAGATGGCTGCACGACGTAGGACTACACGCACGCAGACCGTTACTACGACTGCCCTTAACACCATTACATCGTCGCCAAAGACTGCAATGGTCGGGCCAGACTGTCATGGAACCACTGAGAATGTCAGCTGGTGATCTTCAGTCACGAGTCCTACTTTTGACTTGGAGGAAATGACCAACGAATCCGTGCTTGGAGGCACCGTGGTCAGTGCCAAGATGAACAGTTTGTTGTCGAGCGCCACACGTCCAGAATGCCTGGTGTCATGATATGGGGTGCCAGTGGCCTCACCTTTTCTGAACACTCACTCCTGTGCGATTTCCCAATAGGACAACGCTTGTCCTGATACTGCTGCTGTCTCAAGAGCTTGCCTTTAAGCGACTGACGCTCTGCCATGGCTAGCCGCATCGCCAGACCTATCACCGATTGAAAATGTGTGGGATGCTATTGGACGCGCTATCGACACTTCACCCCTACCACCGCACAATCTGCAGGAACTGCGTGAGAAAGATTCAATCTGCGTAGAATGGTTTATCGCAGGACACCATTAAGAACCTGTACAACTGCATACTGAGGCGTCTGGCATGCTGTGTGATCAAACATGGCTCCCCGACGCCATACTGAGATATACTATTTATTGGCTTGTAGCTCAAGAAATTTTGCTTATATCAGTTTCAATCTTTAACCATTTATTGTTCCTGGTAACCTTTACCTATTTCCCGAATACTATTTCAATCCGACACGTCCTTCTGGGTGCAACTTTTTTTGACGATGAGTGTACATGTAGACTTAGTAATAAAGTCGTGTGAAATAATTTGCTCATACAGAGTGCTAAAAAATGACGAACTAAAGCGATTAAAAATACGAACTGTTTTTATCAGTCATTATCCAGATGGCAAGGCGTCGTTATGTCGCTGCAAACCGTCAAATCATATGAGATTTTCTTTCATCTTTTGTTTTGTTTAAGGATTTGACGATCATACTGAGCAACTGGATGGGCTATAAGCCGTTACCCGTCTGTCATTTAAGGCCACATAATCTTTAAAAGGGTGCGAACCCGTCCCGTAAGACAAATACAGCATCCATGCCTTACGGGAGTAGAACCCGGAGCCATTTCGGACGAAAGGCCAGAAGCCAAAGCATAGGTTACTGTGCCAACTAGGCGAATAAATCCTATTGTTGAGGTCATCGTATATATATATAAATAAACATCACAGCTCTGTAATGCATATACAGGGTGTCCAAGTGATGACTGTGCAGTGAATGTACGAATTGCAGTAATGTAATAAAAGAAATATTGAATGGAATTACAGTAAAAGCGACCCGCCACGTGGAAGTGCTCTGTGTCTGGTAACTTCCACGTCTCCTCACCTCGAGGCGCGCCCATCTGTCATTCGGAGCGAAGGTCATTCCCGTGAGCTTGGTCGACGGAGGTAGACGTGTCGATTGATCACTCGTCTCGGCGCAAGAACAATGGTTTTGACGGTTGAACAGAGATAATTTTTGGTGGACCATGCCTTTCGCCATGACGACAAGTGCACGGGCGAAGTAGAAATATTATTTGTTTGCATGAATAGACAGTCCTGTTTTTGGTTTATGGTAATTAGTATGAAAATCTAGTGTTTAACTCCTGTTTGTGACAGGAGATGCATGGTGCTGAGAGTGGTCATCATTAGGCTATGGACAGGGTGGTAAGCTGTGAATAATAATTACCAAAAGAGAATAATTGTGAGACATTTGTTCATAGAGAAATCTTGATTACATAGTAGAACATAGGAATCGCTATTACGGTTAATAAATATTATGAACTTCAGGAATTTCCTAACATCATATCTAATAGTGTTGACAGCTCTCTTAGGGTTATCTATCTTAATGCGAGGCCCTTGAATAACAAAATTCCGGCCTTGGAGGTATTAACAAATCTAACAGATTATTTATTAGATATTACCTGTGTCACAGAGACCTGGTTCCCAGGAGACAAAAACTCTCTTGAACTAATAAATTATAAACCTTTTCATATTAACAGGGCGGAGGGCGGGAGGAGGGAAGGGGGAATTAGCAATATATGTGAAAAAATCAGTTCAACTGCTTTTCTCAAATACATTGTTTGACATTTATAGACACTATTATTGAAATTCGTCTTTTGAAAACCACAATAATATAATTTCTTTCTGTTATCAACTTTCCCTCACTGGGAGTTACTGTATTCATTAAGAAATTATGTGTCACACTCAATTATATTATGACAACTGGTAAAAAGGGATTTCTGAAGGGCGATTTTAACATTTATTTTTCTTCCAATAATTCACAAGCTCTCTTTTTACAGAACACTATTAACAGTTTAAAAATAATCTGTAAAGGAAGTCACGAAAACTTTAAAGTCATTTAAACAGTTTAGAAATAACTTATACTTTAAAGTTCGAAAGGTAAAAAGAGACTATTATTATAATATCTTTTCTCAGAATAACTCTGAACTTACTTGGAAGCATCTTAATAGATAATTAGGTCGGAATAAATCTGTAAAAACTCCCTCTTTGTTAACTTATCATCATACTTTAATTGATAACACACAGGCTATTGTAAACATCATGAATGACCACTTATCTCAGACCCCAAATAGTCATAAATACATATGCCCTATTCGAACAACATAACCCCGGCCCTTCTTTCCAGTTTAATTAATGAAAATGCAATTCATACTCTTAAAATGACAAAAACTGAATTAATCCATGCTTTCTATAACCTTAATTTGCACTCAGCTCCATGTTTTGATGATATACTACCAAATACCTTAAAATATACGATTTTTTGTATTTCTGATCCCTTACGTCATATCTGCAATTCCATCATAACAACTGGAATGTGCCCAAATCCCTTTAAAACAGCAAAAATTACCCCATTTTTTAAATCAGGTTCAGAAAGAGATGTGAATAACTATAGACCTATTATTAACTTAACTGTATTTGCAAAACTCCTTGTAAAATTAATACATTCTAGACTGATTAGTTTTATTACAAAATTCAATATCTTAAATTAAAACCAATTTGGGTATTTGTCAAACTGCTCAACAGAAATTTCTTTGCTTAATTTGAAAAATAAAATTCAAACTAACTTTCTACACAATAAGTATACTTTGGGATTGTTTTTAGACCTTTCAAGGGATTTGACACAATAAATCATGATGTGTGATAAACAAAACTGTATAGAATTGAAATTAGAGTTGCAATACAAACATTTTTCAAAAGCTACTTATCTGGCTGACAGCAATTTATCGAAATTGATAATATCAAATCGGATACAAAATGTATTACCTCTGGAGTGCCTCAGGGCTCAGTACTAGCTCCTCGGCTGTTTAACATACACGGTCAAGTTGCATTATTGTGACCACCAGCTATATCCAGAGTATCCGCCGTGTGCAGCGCGGACAGCCGCTAGACTGGCTGGGAGTGACTCAATAAGGTGCTCGAAGGTGTTCAATAGCATGTGGAGCCATGCTGACTGCCGTGCATGTCACAGCTGCTGAAGGGTGCGTGGTGGAGGATTCATAGAGCGAACAACACGATCAAGGTGGTCCCACCGATGCTCAATTGGGTTTAAGTCTTGCAAATTAGGGGGACAGGGAAGTAATTTGAAGTCTTCATCGTGCTCTTTCCAACCACTCTCGGGCATTTCTAGCTGTGTGACACGTCGCATTGTCATGCTGAAATATCCCATCCGCCCCATTGAAGACAATCCGCATGTACTGGGAGTACGTGGTCTGCAAGGATTGATTCATAACGAATTCGGTCCATAGTGACTTCCACAGGTATTAGTGGACCCAGAGAATGCCACGAGAACATTCCCCAGGCTATAATGCTGTCCCCACCAGCTTGTGTACTGCCATTAATGGTTGAAGAGTGTTTGTTCTCCGATGTTTCTCGCCTTATACGCCAACGTACATCCGTTCGATGAAGCAGAAAATGTGACCCCTAGGAGAAAACAATCCTTTGCCAATCAGCGGAGGTCCAATTCCGATACCGCCGTGCAAATGTAAGCCTTTTCTTCCGATGCACCTTTGTTAGCAAAGGTGCAGTGACCATCCGTCTGCATCGGAGCCCCATACGCAGCTGGGTTTGCTGAACTGTCGTTTTGGACACGCTTCCGGTAGCCCCCTGGTTCATTCGGCCGGTGAGTTGCTCCACTGTAGCGTGTCGATCGGCCCTCACGCACCTTCGAAGCCGACGTTCACCTCTCACATCAATGGCATGCGGTGCTCCGCAGTTTGCACGTCGCTTATTCGCAATGGTCCGATTTCTCCAATCACGATACACTTTAACCACGGCAGCACGCGAACAGCTCACAAACTGCGCTGTTTCAGAAATACTTCCACCCGTGGTCGGAAAGCCGATAATCATCCCTTTTTGAAAATCTGATAAATCGTTCCTTTTGTCCTTGAGAGAAACGAGTGATATGTTTTCAAAATGTCTATAACAAACCTTATATGCCCTACAAGCTAGCTCACGACACGCGCCTTCTTTCATTGGCTACAAGCTGTTGACGTTAAAAGTAGGAGGTGTTCGCAATAATGTGACTGGACTGTGTATATATTAATGATATCTTTTCCATCTTACCTAACGTGGACATAGTAATATATTCTGATAATGCTACCTTAGTACAGTATTACACGAGAACGATTTTTTTAAATAATTTCTCAGTTGGAAAATTGCTTTTCGTTTGTAACTAAATTATTAACTTCTAATGATCTACATAGCTATTAATACACATAAAACTAAATTAATGATTTTTTCATATAACTCAACTCCTCCAGTAGTTCCAGCTGAGATCTTGCAAAGCCATATTCCTATTGAAGTCGTACAATCTCATACTTATCTTGGCACCTTACTACAAAGGGAACTCAAATCAAAGAAACATTTTGATAATTTAGCTAGTAGGATCTCTCGAAATATTGGAGTTATAGGTAATGCCATGAATTGCTTGTCTCCAAAATTGATGCTACAATTATAATTATACTTTACTTTAATTCAATCGCATATCAATTATAACTGGGGAAAATCTACTAAGTATAATATTAACAAATTTCAAGGAACACAAAATAAATTCATCAGACTTCTTGAATTAAAACTCCAAAACAACCGCTCCCAAATTTTGACAACCCATTTGGGTTTACATTAATGGTTTTGATCTCTTCACGGTTGAACAATTATGTTACTACAATCTAGGAATTCAAATATTTAAAAGAATCAAAACTAATCTTTACCAGGATTTAATTTCAATAAATCTTCATAGCCATCAACATTCCACTAGAAACAAAAGCAAATTAATACTTATGTTTGCTCGAACGAAACGATCTAAAGACTATATTAACTATGTCGGACCTTTCTTTTGGTATACATTGACTGAGGACTTGACAACTTTAAATAATATTTATATATTAAAAAAAAACTCAAGCAATACCTTATACGTTCAACTTAACTACAACACCTTCGATTACTAAATACAAAGGTTGTAAATTTTTTTATAAATAAACTGGATTGGTCTTTGTGTCTTTGGGATTTTGAACTAACTCTCTGTAGCAATGACAATGACTATAACGCTTGACACACTAACAGACACACTTGTATTCGTTAATTGACACACTGACGAATACAATTTTCTGATCAGTTATTAGAGCATTGTGGTTCTAATACATTTGGTTAGGATATTGAATGATATCGGCTACATCTGCTTTAGTGGCAAATTTGAGTTAATAATGATATCTGTCTCTCAGGGCCGTCGATCACTGGCATGCTTATTTGACTTGTTGTTTTGCTCTATGTTGGGAAGATTCGGCCTTTTCCCTCTTACAAGCTCCATGTTCTTGCTTAATTTGTCAATCACTATCTTCACTAAATATGTATTCCCTGTATGTGACAACTAAAATAGATCAAATGAAGTTAAATGAAATTTAATTGAAAAACAGTTCGCTAGGAAATCTCGTGATGACGACGCCCCCATTGTAATGCGGTACGCTAGCTCATTGAGAGGTTTCGGGAAGGTGGCATTGTTCTGATTGCCCCCATCCCCAGTAGGCCATCCACAGCACACAAGACCGTACAGAATATCAAGGACAGGATACAGTGGAGTCCACACAAGTCCGTGAGGCGGCTGTCACACCAGGATAATCTGCAAAAGAGTACAGCCAACGGTATTCTGAACAGGAAGTCGCGGTTCCACCCGTACAAAGTGTCTGTTGTGTGTCAGCTGAAAGAAATAGGACACGAGTCCCGTGTTCGGTACTGCAGGGGGTTCCAAGAGTTCCTGTCTGAAGAAGATGAGGACACTCTAGACGTGACTTTCTTTCAGATGAGGCATGGTTCCACCTGTCCGGGTACATCAATAGCCAATACTTGTCTGTGGGGTACTGAAAATCCCCACGAATTTAAGTAAGTGCCCAACCATAACCAGAAGGTCGATGTTTGCTGCCCCGCGATTCGTACACTCATTATTGGACTCATTTTCTTCAGTTAAACCATTAACTCAGAACCGAACCGTGACCAGATTATCCAAGCATTAATATCCGAACTCACGGAACAGGAAATCAACGAGGGATGGTTCCAGCAAGACAGTGCAACTGCTCATACCGCTGGCCCATCAATACATATTCTGGAGGAAATCTTCAGAAATCGCATCTCCCGGGGATGGTGGCCTGTCCGATCACCAGATCGGACAACGCCTGACATTTTTCTGTGGGAAGCACAGAAGGGAAATGTGTACGCAAGTAACCCGCATAACTTCAAGCGCTACAGGCTGCAATAACGAACTTGGTATATCAGTCCAGAATTTCAGTTGTCTAACGGTGATCAATTCTAGTAATATTACATTCTCATTGCCACTTGAAGGTTTTTACCTTGATCATTATGTCGTCAAGTGTTGTTATCTGCCTCATCCATGAGTTTCTCTTCCTATCTGTCTTGCAATCATGTATCTCTCTAGGCTTCTTTCTGTTGTCTACATCCTCTTTTATACATACGTCTCCCATGTAGACTCCTGGGTCTTTCCCTGTTCCTTGGCATATCAGTCCAGAATTTCAGTTTTCCAGCAGTGATCAGTTCTTCTAGTGATATGTCATGCTCGTCGCCACTCCTAGTTCTTTACTTTGATCATAATGTAATCAAATCTTGTCATCTTCCTCATCCATGAGTTTCTCTTCCTATCTGTCCTGGATATACCAATCATGCGTCTCTCCGTGTTTCTTTTTGTTGACCGCATCGTCTGAATGTCTTTAATAATTAAGGCCTATGTCTCTGATCCATAAGTAAGAACTGGAAGGATGCATTCATTAAAATCTTTTCTGTTTAGACGGAATGAGAAATTGTTTTTCAAAATTATACTGCTTCTTTTTTAGTTTTCTACAGATTTATGAATGGTAAAACGAAGTGCGGATGTAAATGCTGATGGCAGTGTTTTGCTCTTCCTTTTTAGTATTGGCGTACCTAAAACAGGCAAGTTGCCATCTGCTAATTTTTTTAGAAATCATCAGGTAGAGTTAAATTATATAAAGTTTATAAAGCTAATACATAAGTAGGACCTCCCGAAAGGTAAGGAGGCCTGTGAGTTTTCAGGGCAAGGAGGTATATAGCACCTTCTACCTCATGCTAGTTACTTTCCTGCAAGAGATTATTAAACACAAATATATCAGATATGCACTAAAACGTGTTTAATGTGCTAACACGAACTAAAGCCTAAACTGAGCACAGCGAAATTTAATAATTCGGACGCAACTCACGTCAAATAGGCTATATTTGCTTCATACCTTTAATTTAAAATGAACTCCTAACATTTTTCCACGTTTTCGTTAAAATGGGGACACATTCCGTCTGAAGTTTAAGACATGGCACACATTTTGTTATACGCATGGCATTTTCATTTCATTAGTCGCCAACGGGCAAATGTGTAACGAATCCATATCTTTTGTGAACTCCTTTTCACTGCTCCTTAATTCTCAAATTAATATTTCAATAAACAAGTTCTCGGCTACATATTAATCACTGGGATTCAATGCAGCATTTTTATTCAGCTATTTAGATGTGACTCTGTTGTGTAAAGCACTGTTTTATTAGTTTTACGATATCAAATGAATCATGAGACAATAACTAAAAACGTCTTTCATTCCTGTTAAAACGAACAACAAGAGCAAAACCCTTCTAGAAGGAATAATAAGTAACTTTATTCTATAGTATGTTCTTCTTCTTCTTGGTTAACGTTTGAAATCAGGGCTCAGTTGTTTCTTTGTGGCCATTTCTGTTTGGTTCTTGATTACCGTTCCATTCCAGTAAAACTTTTACCGCACCAAATCATCACTACTTTAGTTTTCCTGATTTGTTTTACCTCGAAGTCCCAAGACAAGTTTCCATATTGTATTCTGCAAAAATGTTCTTCCGTTTTGGTAGGTAACCTGTCCGTTTCAGTTAGTCTTTTTCTCCCACGTTTTTCTTTTTCTATTTCTTGACTAACACCTAATATAATGTTTTTCATTCATTTAATTTTCTGAATTGTTTTGCTGTTCTCTTCGGCATATGTATGTCAAAATATTTTGCATGTCTCACCAAGCTGGCAATTAGTCTTGTCTTCTAAATTCTAGAGCACAATGAAAACATTATGTATGAGGAGACAAGGACAGTGCACTAAATGGGATCAGCAAAAATGAAGACACAGGAAAGAACGAAGAAGCACCCAGAGTTCCTCAAAGTCTGAAATTTATCTGATGTAGGAAAACTCGTTATCACTACTATGGTGCTGTGCGTATGTACACTGCTGGCCACACAAAATGCAACACAAATTTGCATTGCAGGGCATATGCAAATCATGTGCGCCCCGCACGCCACCGAGAAGCACTATAAGAAGAATGCACAGAAGGCGGGGTGTAAGTAGTGGAATTGTGTTGTGCTGCCGGACCTGTGCGTAGGTAGCTTCCTGATGCCTCGTCTCAGAATACGGCAGTCATTCCAGCACGTATCGGAGTTCGACAGAGGACGATTATAGACATCGCGACAGCGGTTTATCGCACCGAGACAATGGCGCCCGTGTGGGACGACATCCAGCCACAGTGAGGTGAGTATGGATTCGGTTGGTGCAGGAGGAACGGACGGACCGACGTGAGCGATTGCCGCAGCCGCGTCACACCACTGAACGAGAGGACCGGAATGTGGTGCGGCGGGCATTGACGGCACGCACCGCCACATCATGAACGTTAGCGCAGGGATTAGGGTGTGTTGCGCCACAATCTGTGTTAGCACGTACCGTTCGACGTCGTTTGTAGGAGCGGAGACTTGTCGCACGGCGCCCATTGCTCCGATTACTATTGACGTTGCACCACCGGCGAGTGCGGCAGCAGTGGGCCGTTGAACGCCGCACCTGGACTACGGAATGACACAACATTGTTTTCTCCGACGAATCCCGCTTCGACCTGCAACACCACGATGGTCGGATCCGCGTGTGGCGGTACCGCGGCGAGAGACTGTATGACGCCTGCATTCGCATCGCTATACCGGTCCGTCGCCTGGCGTTATGGTTTGGGGCGCAATTGGATATGACACCCGTACCCCTCTGGTACGCATCGCCGGTACACTCAATAGCCACCGCAACATCTCCGACGCTTTGCAGCTTGCAATTCACCCTTACTTGAAGGACCTGCCAGCTGCCACGTTTCAACAAGACAATGCGTGCCCGCACGTGGCACGCATCGTGCAACAATTCTTCCCGGCCCACCCGGTGTCACTGTGGCCGTGGCCCGCCTGTTCTCCCGATTTGTCGCTCATCGAACATGTCTGGTCGCTTATCGGCAACCGAGTGGCCCGGCAAGCACCACAGGCGGCTACGCCTGAGGAACTGTGGCAACGTGTGGAAGCAGCCTGGACCAACATACCCCAAGCCCACATCCAAAGCCTCTTTCATTCGATGCCGCGGCGTGTAGCGGCCGTTATTGCCATCCATGGGGACCACACGAACTATTGATGTCTGCTTGTTCCGCAAGTCGCACGGACATGTAAGCTCAATCGTTTCATCTTTGTATCTGTTGTTATGTGTCTAGTAAATCTGGCTTTGCTATCTCGTGTCCTTCTTGGCGTTGAATTTTGGGTGGCCAGCAGTGTATATGTGTGGCGATTTCGTGCTTGTGTGCGAAATAACGGTGGATCTCAAAATTCAAGCAGGAACCACAAAAATTCCACAAAAAGGAACCGTGCACACCAAATGGTACACAATAAGATGATTATGTAAAACAGCAAATGCTGTGGCCAACAAACGAACAACGATGGTACAGGTAACCACGGGTCAGCAAAATTTGAATATGCCACACAAAGTGTATTTCATACATGAGAAATTGAGTGAGATGTGTGGAAAATCGAAGGGTCCGTGCTGTCAGGTGAAGTAAAGACCGCCATCTGTAAAGTACTACGTCATATGATGCAGATTACGTGTTAATGAGGTCACGCATTATTTAAAACGAGAACCAAGCAGTGGTAAGCATTCTGGTATAGTTCAGTTAGTAAAACAATCGCTTCGGACTTACAAGACGTGGGTTTGAATATCATAACCGGCAAAAGGCTATACGTTATATATGCGCCCGGAAGAAAGTGGATCACCTGGTCGTTAGGTTTGAAAAATTGGTTGGATGAGTCTTCCACACAACGAATATAATTAATAAAATTAACTCTTGTACTATGAAACGGTCTTTCAAGCATACTTACTCCCAGCGAAAACAGAAGTATTGGGAAACTGGCCGCCAGTTGGCAGTGATGAGTCACTGCTGGTTGAAACTTACAGCTCATGGTACGGTAGCGATCCGTTGGTAGCCGATCCATCTGTTTGCAGTCTCCAGCATACCGTTGATAGCCCTCAAACACGCAGTGCAAGCAGTGGGACTGCGCATGCGTAGAAGCAATCCTTGCGCAGAGCCTTGGGCTATCAATTTGCTGATTATCTGATGTCGACGCCATCACCATCGTGTAATTTTAGTGGATGTTAAGAAAGAAAAAGGCCACAGAGAGACGAATTAATTTCTTCATGAAATGTCGCCTTCACGAAGATTAACGTAGCAGGAAAATTACATAGTAAGTAATTAATGAACTGTAAGAAATAATCAATTACACCCTTATATTTATGGAAACTTATTTCACGGAAAAATTCCTTCATTAACACACGAAGAATCGATAATACAAACAGCCACGAAACACACCCACTCAATTCCCATGAACAACAAGAAATAATTTCTGAAAACTTAGCAAATGTATCTAATAATCCTTCGTTAACATACACTAAACCGCTTTAAACAAAAGTCTCACAAAGACATTAAAAATCGTTATGTTGGTAAACAATATGTGTTATATAAAATGGCTATTCTGAGAAAAAGTGTATAAATTCATTGCGAAGTGATCAAAACAAAAATTAAGCAATGCAAAGTGAATATAACGAATGCACTTATCCATCGGCTGACCCCAAACATGTTATTTCGTGCTGCGTCTTTCTCAAGAAAAGGCGATACCATGACGTAGATGACGTGCTACTGAAGTTACGTATGACTGAAATCAACAACGAAGCAGCGATAAGCATGCCGGTGCAGTTCAGTTCGGAGAACAGCCGCTCCGGAGTAGGAAATCGTGGCTTCAAAGCGCCACGGGAAAAATGGAACATGTTTCATAAATCTCAGTACAAATTTACTTTACCTTCTTTTCTGATAAGGTATGTAACTTCCCCACATATAAATAGCCTCTGAAAAGACAACGATATCAAACGTTCCAATTCAATTTCATGAAAATTTTCATTAATTTAGGAAATTCATCTTTGCCGGAAAGAGCTCGCAACTGCGTTGCCAAAAGGCCAATTTCAACATATCATTTCCCAAACGCATATCATTAAATTCTTCAATGTTGCGAAATCATTTTGCTGCTTGCTAGTTTTTTGAATAACATATTTCATGAAACATTTATACAGATTAAGAACTACAATAAATCACAAAAGAAACAAAATTGGGGACTAAAACATTATCAAATATACCGTATGTAGAAGCTAAGTAGAAAAACAAAAAAGTACCTAAAACGAATGTGTGTCAACACTCATATTTGCAAAGATAACTGTTTTTAGTGGAAATGGCAGTATCAAAGCATTGTCATTTTTATACGAATAAAGGAAAAAATGAAAAATTACTGCTTATATGCAGCGTAACTTCAAACACAAATGCTAAAAGTAAATAGAGCCCATTGAGTTCCTGTAAACGATAGAACCTTGGAAGAGATTAACATGGAATAAACTTTAAAGTGTTTTCAAAGTATTGCATTAAAGCAGATTAAAAATCTCGTTTGCAAAGTAAATAGCAGGGAGCGAGCAAACTATGATAATGTGGGAAAGAAATAAGAAAAATGTGGAAGCATATTAAAGAACCCTGATGCAAGAAAATGAGAACCGTCAGTTTTATTGGCTCATTGGAAGAGAAATGATGGCTGGGGAATAATAGAATGAAACTGAAAAATGATTTTAACTTCAAGGCAGCAATGCAGTACTTAGTCCAAATACCATGAATATACTTTTCTGCATGGGTTTTCAAAATGCAATTCCGAAGCTTTCTAAAGTTATGAAAGGAAATCATTATTTTCTAAAATAAGAGAACCTTTCTGCACAGATAACTCCCTCGTAGTGCAACGTCAAAAAATGAATTATAACCAAAACTGGTACAACAAAGCACTCATATACACTTATGTACAGACTTCAAAATCAAAACCGAGCCACCTCATTTAATTTTCAACCCATTTGCCTAATGTAAACAAAAAAGGTACCGTAGGAAAGCATTTAAATGGAACTATCATGTGATGCGAAGAAACAGGCTAATTAATCTAAAATCAACATGCTAATTATCTCTCTAACTTCTAACCTTTCCACATAAGACATTTATGCACATGGAAAAACCCCAAAATTCGAAAGTTTATACGAATCGGCCAATAAATGGGTGAAAAATATGCAGCTAATGTAAAACTGCAAAAGTTGTTCTTGATTTGTGTCGTTTAAGCAAGAGCAGAAACGAATTATTCGGTGTTGCAACATTAAAACACAAAGAGGCCCAGGTAATATGAGCCGCTATAGAAGCACAGAATTGGTGTACTAACACCAAGATGGTCGGATCCGCGTATGGCGGCACCGCGGCGAGAGACTATATGACGCCTGCATTATGTATCGCCATACCGGTCCGTCGCCTGGCGTTATGGTTTGGGGCGCAATTGGATATGACACCCGCACCCCTCTGGTATGCATCGCAGGTACACTCAACAGCGACCGCTACATCTCCGACGTTTTGGAGCCTGTAGTCCTCCCTTACCTGCAGGACCTGCCACGTTTCAGCAGGACAATGCGCCCCCACGTGGAACGCATCGTGCAACAATTCTTCACGACCCACCAGGTGTCACTGCCGCTGTGGCCCGCCTGTTCTCCCGATATGTCGCCCATCGAACATGTCCGGTCGCTTATCGGCAACCGAGTGGCCCGGCAAGCACCACCTGCGGCTACGCCTGATGAACTGTGGCAACGTGCGGAAGCAGCCTGGACCGACATACCCGAAGCCCACATCCAAACCCTCTTTCGTTCGATGCCGCGGCGTTAGCGGCCGTTATCGCCAGACATGGGGGCCAGACGAATTTTTAATGCCTGCGTGTTCCGCAAGTCGTACGGGCCTGTAAGCTCAATCGTTTAATCTTTGTATGTGTTGTTATGTGTCCAGTAAATCTGGCTTTTCCATCTCGTGTCGTTAGGTGTTGCATTTTGGGTGGCCAGCAGTGTATTATTATACCTCTAAATTCAAAACTAAATTTTTTTATGATGAATAATGTACGTCAATAATTTTGCACAAAAATGACTTGCGAAATACGCAAAACACTAACATCAGAAATAAACTTCCGTGCAGTTACATTGTTCATTTTTTCTATTAGTTACGTAGCTGACTCATATACACTGTTTAATTGGACAAAGAAAGTTAACTGAACCTTCTGCAAAATGAATGTTTCGTGTAAATTTTTTTCTGCGTATTTCATACATTAATGCATTTACAGCTTCGGGAAATTGTGAAACTGTGGTCATGCAAATGAAAACTACAAACGTTTGCCTGCACGGGTGAATCCATGCACCTGGGTTTTTTTACGAGAATATTGCGCATTAGTGTCCATTCAGTTCCGAATTATGGCATAATCAGCATACACAGTGCGTAAAAGAATTTTTAAGACTGGCGCTAGATTTCAGTCTACGGTGGCGCCACCAGTGTAATCGCGAATGCGTTATAAACCGTGACCATCTGCTTGCTTTCTGCCAAAAGTACTGCGCAGTTTTTAAAGTAACTCAAACGAAACGGGCGTTCATTAGGGAAGTAAAATTCTTTTCATGTTGAATTATTGAGATGGAACTTCGTGGTGTTATTAAATTTAACGCAAAACTTGGTAAAATTGCCTCGGAAACGTACCAAATGATGAAACAAGTTTACGGTGAGTTTTGTTTAAGTAGATCAAATGTTTTCTTGTGGCACAAACGTTTTTTGGACGCAAGACAGACGCTAGAAGATAGCATACCAGAAGACCAAGTTCATCTAGGACACCCGAGATTATTGAAAAAGTGCATGATTTCGTGGAAAACAATTGATGTGCGTCACTAAGAATGATGGAAGAGTCTTTAAACATCAACAAAGAAACGATTCGAATCATCCTGCATGAAGATTTAGGCAAAACAAAAGTATGTGCTAAATTTGTTCCACGCACGTTAAATAATGAACAAAAATCAAGGAGAAGTGCACATTGCAGAGACATCATTTCAGCCGCTGAAAATGATCCAAACTTCTTAAAATCGATTGTTACTGGTGATGAAACATGGTGTTTTCAATATGATCTTAAAACAAAGCGACAAAGTGCGGAATGGAAGTCAAAAACTCGCCACAAGCCAAAGAAACAAGAAAAGTTCCATCGAAAATCAAACAATGCTCATTACATTCTTCGATAGTAAGGGTATTATCCCCAAAGAATTTGTTCCAAGTGGACAAACAATTACTGGTGAGTTTTATTCAAATGTTTTGAGGGGTTTGATGGCCAGAATTTGTCGCATTCGTCCAGAATATCGAGATGAATACAGTTGGCGTTTTTTGCACGATAATGCACCCAGTCACACCTCACTTCTCGTTCGTAGATTTTTGGCGAGAAATAACGTCTGTGTGTTGAATCATTCACCGTATTCGCCTGATTTAGCACCCTGCTACTTTTCTTTGTTCCCAAAACTTAAAATGACGTTAAAAGGGTGTTTTTTTTATGATATTTCGACCATACAAACAGCTTCGACGCGTGCTTTGGAGGCAATTCCGCAAAGTGAACTGGAGCAGGCATTCGAATCATTATTAAATCGCTGTAACAAGTGTTTTGAAGCCGGAGGGACTTATTTTGAACAACAAATCAAAACAAATTATAATTTCTTGTTTCTATTTCATTTTACAGACCCAGTCTTAAAAATTCTTTGACGCACTCTGTATATTTGCTTGTTGCTCTGCTTTATTAATATTTGTCATTGCAGTTATATTGTTGAAACTGTTTGTAATATAGAAAACCGAACTGCTGTAAAGCTGCAATACAGAAGCGGAATCTATGTGTGTAGCTTTGGTCTGTTCACAGACCGCATCTCCCAGATTAGACGTCTTCGACTGCTGGTTAAGAAAATAATCGTAACCACACATGTGTCATTTGGTGCCAATAGACATTCATCTATTATCTAATCAGTGGGATAACAGCAGCGCCAGTCCTTGTATATTCCACGGGGTATATATTAGAGGTGACAACTTTTATCATTGTTACAAAGAATTTTTTTACGTTTGGGTATATTACATTTGAGCATAAACTATTTACTATTTGCGGCTGTATTTCATTAGGTCGCCACAGCCCCGCTACAATCCTTGTTCGCGTGAGGTTGTGCCCCTCCTGAATGTGGACTTTACAGATGTTTCCTCTTTTCGTTTTTTGTACTACGTGACCAAAGTTAAGCAGCGCATAGTTTTATGCGTATTTACAGTTATATTTGATATTTATATCCTCGATTTTAGGATTTGTGCTTTCCAAATACTTGAAGCCGCCCCGGTGGCGCAGTTGTCTAAAGCGTTGGCCTCTGATCATTCGTCCGTAAGGGGTCCGAGTTCGAATCCCGGTCAGGCATGGATGTTGTGTTTGTCTTACGGCACTGGCTCTCTCCCTTCCCTGGAACCAGTGACCCTAAATTAGGGACGGGCGACTGCTTATAGCCCATTTGAGTTGCTCACGGTGGTCGTTAAACCTCCAATAAAAAAAAAAAATACTTGGAAAAAAACCCCAGCTGTTTTGACAGGGGTTGACATATGAAATCATCACTGCTGACAGAAACGTTATGTAACTACAAAAATCAACAAATGAACATAAGGTAGTTTTATGTATGGTAACTGTACACGCCAGTAGTCCTGCAATCCTCCCCTTTAAAAACAAATTATTCCTATCATTGTCATAAACTGTATCACTAATTTCTGTAATAGTGGAATCGACAATTCCCTATCCTCCTATTTTGTATACTTACCAGGTTTGTTAACAAACCTGCACGGCGAGATTTGTTTTATAAATTTACAGTTATCTAATTAAAGTTTATTACATTTTGAGGATAATCCAAAAAAAAAATTAATTTCGTGGTTCCGACTCAATTTTCTGTTACGAAACATCCTTTCAACAACACGCAAACACGCATTGCTTTGACAAAGTGTAATGATCGGAATTTTCACATGTTTTACTCTTATATTAAAATTAACCTCTTTTACAAAGTGAGAATTCGGCTGCATTTGAAAATGAAAACCTTTTACCAAAAGCAATGGCAATGAATATTATAAACGGGAAGAAACACTACCTTGAATGCTGCTAGGAAACTTAGGAGAGCCACAAGGCCAAATCTGATCTTTATTTCCAGAATCTTTCATGGTTTTGTCAACAATAGCATTCAGAACTCACTGAAGGAACTTTTGTAGCCGCCCCGGTGGCGCAGCGGTCTAAGCGCTGGCTTATGATCATTCGTCCGTGAAGGGGTCTGGGTTTGAACCCCGGTGAGGCATGGATGTTGTGGTTGTCTTACGGCGCTGGCTCTCTCCCTTCCCTGGAACCAGTGACCCTAAATTAGGGACGAGCGACTGCTTATAGCGCATTGAGTTGCTCACGGTAGTCGTTAAACCTTCAATCAAACAATAAAAATAACTTTTGTATGATTGACTCTCACGAATGATGCCAACTACTCAAAGGGAATTATCAGTAACTTTCTCGGAATTTAGGTCGATATGACAGTCTTACAATTATTTATCTTTTAATATTGTTTCTTATAAATAATTGTAATCATACGCTACTTATTATGCAAGTATAGCTTAAAATCGATATATTGACGTATCAGCTTATGTATTTTAAACCATCTGCAGAGAGCCTCAACTCATGAGTTGAGGCTCTGAGTTGAGGCTCATGAGTTGTGCCTGAACCATCGCTTCTTTCAGTGGTGTAGCGTCGTAGGTCCTCGACGGACAGGTCAACCGAGAATCGTCTCAATATTATTGGAAGAATAAAATTCATTACCTACGTAATAACTTTACCAACATTAGCTATGTTGGTATGATTTTATTCATAGGTAAGACATTACGTACGTACCATGAAATACCCAGGTGGCGCTATAGTCTAGGCACTGGCTTCTTGTCATTCGTTGGAGATAGGACCTGATTCGAATCACGGTGAGGCATGGATGATGTGTTAGTATTGTTTAACCCAGCTCTCTCTCTCTGTCTTGCTCTGGACCAGTGGTCCTATATTAGAAACGGGAAACTGCTTATAGCCCATCGAGTTGCTGCCGGTGTTCGTTAAACTCTAAACAAATATAAACAAGAAAGATGACACCGAATTTTCGGTGTAATAAGCACGTCTTTTGAATCTTTTCTGACACAAATTAAATTTATCAGAGCTATTAAAAATCAATGGAACAGTTTGGAAAACAACAGCATCTGACGGAAGAAAGAAGTTTTTCAGTCGGGTTTTTAATCCCTCAGATATTGCTGTAAACGGAATCGCCTTCTGGTTGCAGATTTGCGCGTTAAGAAAAACATGAATTTATATGAGAACCATTTCGCACCGGAAACGCTCTCCAACATGGAAATAATTTTTGAAATTGGACTCTTAGAAACAGAGATATCGACAAAAAAAAAAAAGATGTGACTTTACGTCCTCTGGTGGGAAAACCATGCATTATATTAGGAACAAAGTATTCTCAATAGGTTTTTCCGTAT
Source organism: Macrothele yani (assembly GCA_039090855.1). NCBI lineage: Eukaryota > Metazoa > Arthropoda > Arachnida > Araneae > Macrothelidae > Macrothele > Macrothele yani. The sequence continues at coordinate 102,442,876 of CM077011.1, forward strand.
GAGCGGTATCAGTCTAAGAAAAAAAAATTTATTCGAGTTTTCAGAAGCCCAGATTTTGGTACAAATACATCAGAAGCAGAAATTAACACTTAGGCCCCCTGGTGGCCAAACCATACATTACAAAACATTAGAAATTACATGAAAAATATTTTCTATCAAATGTTTTATGCGATACAAGAAGAATTCTTCAAATCGGAGCTTTAGCAGTAGAAACAACGCAGAAAACGCAATTTACCTTTGCGCCATTAGCGGAAAGTCTATGATTTACTTGAAAATTTTGAATTTATAGGAAAAGCACTTCGCATTTGAAACACTATCCAACAAAGAAGGATTTTTCAAATCGGACCGGTAGAAGTAGAGATATTGACAAAAATAAGATATACATCTACGCCCCCTGGCGTAGAAACCATGCATTATTTTAAAAAGAAAATGCTCGTAAAATGTTTATCGACGTGAGTAGTATCGACCCAAAAACAATTTTTTTCAGTCGAAATTTTCGGAGCTCAGATTTTGCTGCAAATACATCAGAAAGGGAAATTACCCCCCCCCCTGGTTGCCAAACCATTTTTTACAAAAATTCGAAATAGCGTTCAAAGAATATTTTCCATCAGGAGCTGTATCTGGTGCAGAAAGAATTTTTCAAACCGGAGATTTAGAAGCAGAGATATAGGGGAGGAAAGCAATTTACTATTACGCCCCCTAGCGGAAAGTCTTAAAATTACTTGAAAATTTTGAAATTACCTAAAAAACATGTCACACTGGAAACGCTATCCAACAAAGAAGGAATTTTTTAAATCGGACTCCTAGAAGTACAGATATTGACAAAAATAAGATATAAATCTACGTCCCCTGGCGTAGAAACCATGTATTATTTTACGAAGCAAATGTTCATAAAATGTTTATCACCGTGAGTAGTATCGATTCACAAACACATTTTTTCTGTCGAGATTTTAGAAGCTCATATTTTGCTGCAAATACATCAGAAGCGGAAATTAAGATTTACGCCCCCTGGTGGCCAAAATATTTTTTTACAAAAACTGGAAATTATGTGCAAACGATTTCCCATCACGAGGTGTATCCGCTGAAGAAAACATTTTTCAAATCGGAGTTTTAGAAGAAGAGTTATCGGGAAAAATGTAATCTACTTTACGCCCCCTAGCGGGAAATCTATGCGAAATTTGAAAAAGTAACTATATCTAAAATACTCTTCGACACAAATGGAATCGAAAGATAAAATAATTTTTTCAATCGGATGTTTAGAAGCAAATATGTGGAATAAAACATATTTTTGAATTCGACATCATCTGCATTTACGCCCTCTAGCTACGAAATTGTACATTGTAAAAAAAAAAAAAAAACGAAATGAAGGATCATCAATTCGCATATTTCAAGCTTTCCAATACAAAAAGGAATTTTTCAAATCGGACTAATAGTTGCAGAGATGCCGTGGGTACAGACGGACGGACGGACAAACCGGTAACATAAGCACGATGCTTTTTTACAAAAGACGTGTTAAAAATGCATTATGATCTATTAAAAGTCCTTGGAGGTGTACAAAATGAAATGTCAGTTAGGAAACGGGTTTCAAATAATTTTGCCCTGTAACGTTCTGCAGTTTTTTGCTACAGTACAGGCTCGCTCTGTATTTTGCGTTTCTTTAGGTGTAAAGAAACCAATTTTTTTATCATGATGCCAATATGAACTTAACAAATTTTAAAAACAGGAAGTTTCACTTCAGTTTTTCTTAAATTTAACAGGAATCTTTTTTTTCCCTTTGACTTGACCACTGTTTAGGACACATGGAGCAACCAGTGCAAAACAGAATGACAAAGTTCTGCACTTCTGTTGACGCAGTTTAATTTTGCTGATCGAATACTGTGAAGATTACATACTTATCGAAATGCTTCATTTTCTACGTTACATATATCGCGTGTTTCATCCATGAAGTTTATTTCCGCTCTTAGGTTTAGGTTTCTTCCACTTTTTTATCCCTTTTAGGACGGATAAATAACTGAGGGAACCTAAGAAGGTGATGTCTTTTATGAAAGTTGTTCTATCGTTAACAGTTACTGAGGATTACGGGATTACTTTCGTCTTAGAGAAGCTGGCTTCTCTAAGAAGGCTGGGACTGCATGTCTTTGCTCCTTTTCATTAACTTATTTTTATATATGCCCAAAGAAATAATTCGCCTTTTTCTCACCAGAATCTGCAAAGTAGATAGGAACCCAACACGTTGAAACTGCAAGACTATGTAATAGGCTCAATTTTTGTTATGTTTCTTGTTTTTTTTTCAAAACAATGACGACCTCGTTTTACTGAAAGATATTTGGACCGATCTAGGTATATGCAGTCTAACATTACAGAACATGGCTTGTAAACGAGTCACGTTTTGCATTTCAGGCTCAAAATCGAATCTAGAGTCTAGGCATCGCAGTACGTCCTTAGAACTACTCCTATGTTGCTTTTACGAAAACGAAGAATGATAAACTGCAAATTTTCTGAAATGACAATGAACTGGTAAACATATATTCGGAAATCCGCAGTAGATAAAATTTAAGCATTTCAATTGAGCATCACTTATTTACTACATTTTAAGCTTTTTGTCTTACAAACTGCATTTTCTGAATCTAATTAATATAAAAAAAAATAGTGTAACCTCTCAATGAAATCAAATAGTGTAGAGAAGCAAGTGGGCAGTGTTGTTTTAAATTTATTTTTATTACAGAGAGAAAAAAAAACAAGTTCTTTTTGTTTGAACAAAAACTAAGCACTACTATTCTTACAGTTCGAAAAATATCTTAAGTTTTATGTTTCATATAGTGTGACGTACTACAGAGGTGCAGCGCATATTAAAATGGCAAAGTTTCAGCGATCAATCGCGTCGGTGTAGCTTAATTTGGAAAGCATTTGGCTCCGGAGCAGAAGGATGGTGGTTCTATCTCCGTCACCAGTAAATTGGTGTTCTCACATTGGTGCCCGATTGTAGAAATTCTTCGAAAAAAGTGTGATGTTCGACGATCGCCTGAAATTGATTAAAATTCCTTCTTCGCTTCGAAAAAGGTGCCATTTTTCTTTTCCACACATGGTCTAGAATTAGTGAGATTTTCTTCTTCTACAGAGAGCTACTTCAAGCATGGTTTGAGGCCGACCCAAAACCTGCGATTTTCATGACCGACGTTTCTCAAGAGGAAGGGGGAGGGGGAGTATATGTAATGTAACTACAGTGGTGAAGCACACACATGCCAAGACGGCAAATTTGCAGCAAGAAATTCCTTCGGTGCAGTTTCATTAGGAAAGCATTCGGTTCCGTAACCGGCGAATTTACAAGGAGTGTTCAAATGAAAAGGTACGAAACAACACTGTGGGTATAAATGAAGACTTTATTCAAAGTATACACCATAGGCCGTAGCACAACGATCCCATTGATTAACGAACCGAAGGATTCCTTGTTCCCAGAATTCCTGTGGCCGTGACGAGACCCAGTCCTGCACATCGTCCTTGAGTTCGTCGTCCGAGTGGGAGCGCTTCCCTTTCAGATGTTTTTTCAGGGGACCAATCACATGGAAATCGCAGGGCGACATGTCCGGGCTGTAGGGCGGATGGTCAAGCTGCTCCCACTGGAACTTGGTCAGTTCCGCGTGTGTGACCCTGGAGACGTGTGGACACGCGTTATCATGAAGCAGAACCACACCCTCCGCGATGAATAGCTGCCGGTTTAACACCTTCCGCTGTCAGAAATCGGATAACGCCTCGCTGCTCCTCATTCGTCGAATTTTGCAATGTGAACGCCATCCTGTCCTCACACGCACTGCCGCGTCAATTGGACGGCGCTCTTTATAAGAGCCTCTGCTCTCTCCTGCGCATGCGGGCACCCGCGCATGCTCCGATCCACACGGGCGACTCCAATCGCATCCCTAGATGTGTCGCTACGTTCTCCCATAGCGGCATAGGCAAATATGTTAACGGTTACGTTCTTATGACGTTTCGTACCTTTTCATTTGAACACCCCTAGTATATTTTCACAGTAGGACAGATTTGTTAGGGTTGGTCATTCAACGGCAGCGGAAATATGCTTTGATCAAGCTGAGCCTACCTTCACGTCATGCTGCTTCTCACGTGTTATTCCGCGGCATTCCTTCAAGGAGGAAGACGGAATAAATTACATGGCATTAGAAACGTCCGGCAGATTCTTTCAATATATGATCATGCGATCGGTTTCCGGAAGTTTCGCTTCAATATGTGGGAAATTGGATATGGATAGAATTGCGTAATTCCCGTTTCCAAAATGGACGCAGAGAAGTTACGAGCTGTCGCCTTGAATGAGAAAGAACTCATGATAATCAATTATGCTCTAATGAAGAAATAATACACTCTTTGAAATTATGCAGGGTGTGTCTCTCCCTGATTACGATAAATCGTATAAAATCAACCGAGGCAGTTAGATGTACGCAGGTTGTTGCATTGATTGGGTCATATTCTCAAGTTTTTTCGTTTGTTGTCCTTTTGGAACTATAGGAGGCGCTGCACGTCTGCAGCGTAGTCTGTAGTTGAAAGCGTCAGTCGGCAAAATGGTGTCTATGCAAGAGAAGGCAAATTCTGTTCTCTGGTTTCATGAAACGAAATCTTCAATTTCAGTGCAGCGGAAGTTTAGGCGTGAGTATAATAGTATCCCGCCTGATGTGAATAGCATTAGGAACTGGTATCAAAATTTTAAACAGACGGGCAGTGTCGGTGACTATGCAACAAGTGGAAGACCTTCCATTAGTGAGGCAAGTGCCGACGCTGTGGGTCATGCATTCGTACGAAGCCCGAGGAAATCAATTTGTCATGCCTCTAGTGAATTGGAAATACCTATGAAGACAGCACCGCATTTTAAGAAAGCGGCTTCTTTTTTTGCGTACAAATTGAAAATTGTTTAAACCTTTGATCTTAATGATGGCCCCAGACGTGTGACATTCGCTATGGATATTCTTGATCGAACAAACGAAGATAATGATTACCTGAAGCGAATTTGTTTTTCAGACGAATCAAATTTTCATACCTCAGGTAAAGCGAGCACACTTGAGGGATAGCCCTAAAATCAATGTTTGGTGCGGACTATTGCACAACAAAATAATTAAACCCTTCTTTTTTGATTGATAACACCATTACAGCAGGCATTTACCTTGACATGATATAGCTGTATGTTGCACTTCAATTGGAATTGCTACAGCCATGGGTAATGTTCCAGCAGGACGGTGCGGTGCCACTGTGGGATGTACCTTTCCGTCAATTTTAAGAAGACAAATTTCCTAACAGACGGATAGACAGAGATGGTACCATACCCTGGCCGCCAGGATCCCCAGACCCTACGCCCCTTGACTTTTTTTTATAGGGCTACATTAAGGATTAAGTTTATGCAACACCAGTTGCAGACATTATCACTTTGAAGGGAAGAATAACTTAAGCGTTTGACCATCACAGATGACATGTTGCAGCAGGCATGAAAAGAGATAGAGTACCGACTGGATGTCCCCCGTGTAACAAAAGAAGCCCACGTTGAGGTATACTGATGGTCCGATGTTAAGTAAGCATGTTTAGCATGTAATAATATAAAAAACACTTATATTTCATGTTTCTCAAAGGTACACGTAAAATGCCTTCTTGGTATTCCTAAGAGCGGCCATTTCACACCAATGAGCTTCAACTAAAGCGAGAACCAAAAAGACGTGGGAGGTGAAAGTGAGAATTAAAGGAAATGTTTTGGTAGTTGCTATACTGCCTGAAATAACCGTGGCTAGATATTAGAAGGCGAACGGCCGTCTCGAAACGCATTACGTAGTTACTGCTCTTATCTAGTTAATTAAGAGTGCTAAGTTTATTCGAAGGAACGTTATAATAGCGGTAATAAAATCTTTTATCTTCCTTTAATTAAATGATCTAGGTCTTGCTTGCAAGACGAGCCTGGTATGAACTCGGATGTTCAAGAGAGAGAGGAGCTCGACGCTACACATCACCTGAAGCTCCCAGTAAAGCTGAAACGATGCAATATCACTTAAAATATATCCCTTGTTCTTTGAAGCCGTCTTTTAACAGGAGTTTCTTTTCAAAATAAATTATTCTGCGTCTCTCCTGGTCTGTGCTTTCCATGTTTCTATTAGATATGCGACATTAAGTATGCAAATGTTCTCTGAAATTGCATGAGGTAGTTGCGAAAGAAATTAATCGAAATTATTTGTCTTAATCAAAACCGCGTTCTTTGAGAACCCTTTTATGAAAAGAAAACGTACGTGAATAATAAAAACAGCAATCTCAGAGTTTTATTAACGCGAGACATTTATTTATTTATTTTCACCACAGATAGCCATGATTTCCGAGATCTTGGTTTGGGATTCGTGCTACCTGTGAACAAGTGAGCTACCAGGTTTTATGGTGCGGGGACCAGTGCTGTTATAAAGCACTAAATACACGGCAAGTAATGGATATTAATATAAGAACATTGATTAATAAATACTGTTCAACCCAACTTCGTTTTGGTGTCGACACGGCTAGCTTTGCAAATACCCCCTCAAAAACTGTACACTGTTAAAAATTTGGTGCCAGGTTGAACCAAAATATGGAGTAACGAAGGAAAATATTTTCTGCACCCATAACTTGGGGCAACATAAAACCAAGTTATGTTTCAACCTTTACACCAAGTTATGTTCAACCTTTACACCAAATTATGTTCAACCTTTACACCACGTTATGGTTCAACCTTTACGCCAAGTTATGTTCAACCTTTACACCAAGTTATGGTTCAACCTTTACACCAAGGTATGTCAACCTTTACACCAAGTTATGTTCAACCTTTACACAAAGTTATGGTTCAACCTTTACACCAAGTTATGGTTCAACCTTTACACCAAGTTATGTTCAACCTTTACACCAAGTTATGGTTCAACCTTTACACCAAGTTACGGTTCGGCATAATTTGGTTCATTTGATATGCTCTTTATTTACAGCACATATAAATAGGGATCAGTACATGTTCAGTTCAACCTCACAACATGTACTGATCCTTATTAATATAAAATGTGCGGTAAATAAAGATCATATCAAATGATTCATTAGAGCGCTAGTAAGCTACGGTCAAATATAAAATCAAATATTGTAATACTATGATATTTAAAATAAATAGGTATATTTAGGTATAAGTTAGAGAGCATTCATTTTTTGTGTGAACTTTCTTATTGCAATATGTGCAATGTTTAGCAATTGAGCAATTATTGCACATAATTTCGATTGAGTTTTCATTGATAATTTCATTGCAATCATTTCGATTGAGCAACCGAAATATTAAAAAATCCGTAAAAAAACTTGTATTCATAAAATCAATAAGAAATACATAAATTTTACAGATAAACCGTAAAAGTTGGAAAGTATGTAATAGTATATTTTGTGCAATTTCAGGACCAATAAAATTGAGGGAACTACCAACTTTTGGTATACACTGGTCACATTTTTTGTTTTACAAATTTCTCGCACTGCGTACCATGTTTTGTTTTATTTATTAGAAATATCTTCATGTGTACACGCACATATTGCATTGTTCTAAATTTGCGATATACTACTCCAATGAAAATGATATCTTGTATTCACCATATACTGTAAATGTGTACTGTTTTTTTTTTTTTTTTTTTTTTGTTTCTTGGCGGACTAGTGATTTGGAAATTCGAGTGGGCCACTGGGCCTGTAGAAGATTTATTTCTAATTTTACCACTGCAAATAGGTCATTGCTTGCTATTTTTTGAGGGGATGGGGTGTTTGCCAGATGGCAGTCGAAAAATTATGGATCACAGGTATTTGGGAAATTGTTTACAAAAATATATAATACGTTAGGCTATAAAGTAATTATTACAATAATAAGATTTGAAAAAAAACACTCAAAAAAAAAAAAAAAAAAAAAAAAACAGTGGCCATACCTTTTCTAATAACAAACAAGGCTTAGCGTTTGTCATCTGCCGTTCTGTATAAAGGATTTAAATAAACTTAAAACATCACATTTTCAAATGTACACCGTGTTAGGTTACTTAAAAACTAATAAATAGTTGAACAAGTAAACTTACCCTTACACACTGTTAAATATTTCGCCTTTAGATTACGAGCAGTGCCCGGCAGCTAGGGGTCCGACCATTGCCCGTTTTGGTGAAAGCCAGTAAAATTAATATCTCAACAGTAAATACTAAGTCCGTAATTTGAAGGGCAATATTCGTTAAACAAAATTTGACCGTTTTCAGTTAAACCATAATTTGAAAGACAATTCCCGTAAAAATAAAATTTGACCGTTTTCAGTTAAGCCGTAATTTGAAGAGCAATTCATTAAAAATACAGTTTGATCGTATTCAGTTAAGACTGAATTTCACAGGCTTAATTAACTGAATACAGTTTTCAGTTAAGCCTTATACTGAAATTAAAAAGTTTTACCTTGCTCATTTGAATTTCAGAGCAATCCCTGTATTTATGTAGTTTGACCATATTCAGTTAAGCCTCATGGCAAGTAGTCACCCGACTTTTACAGTAAAAGCATATTATTTGTGGAAGGTGGGCAACTAAATGCATGATTTTTTGTGGAAGTGTGTGAGGGTGCAAGTGTTTAATGCTTGGTTTATTACCAATCAATTCAGTTTTAAATGTGAGTAATAATATTTTCATGTCTTAAAATTAGGTTTATTACACTATGATAAATAATGGCATCAGTTACACACAGATTTGTTTGACATTAGGCTTTACAAATTCTATGCACACAGTTGGTTGAACAATACATTGCTTCTTTTAAGCATTTTAATTTGCACATGTACTAATATAGTATTTGCATAAATGAACACAAAGGACAGTTATGTAGTAAAGACACATACAGGCATATTCTTATACACTGGCGTGCAAAAATTAACGACGAGACGGTTTTCCGAATATAACGTCGTGCATAAGTGCTCCTCGTCGACTCAAATCATACCATGAGATCCCCAAGATGTAAGAATATGGGACAAGTGAGCAAAACCGTCCAAACAAGTAATCCAAAGGATAAAAAGGAACTTTATTAAAATGGTGGCTTCGAGAACAACAAGGCAGAAGACACGTCCATGTGACAGGATGCTGCCAAGAAAAATCCAGCCTTTAGTATGGGATTTGATTACTCCTGACTGCGTTGCAGGATTTACAACGTCTGTCCATGCTAAGGACGAGGTTGTCACGGAGATGTTGAGGCATCGCGGCCCATTCCTCTTGTAGCGCCAATAGCAGCTGCGGAATCGTTACTGGTGGCTGGTGGCTGGTGACGTGCTGCTGAGCGTCTCCCGAGGTGGTCCCACACGTGTTCGATTGAATTTAGGTCCAGGGACCTTGCGGGCCAATCCATGCGTTAAATATCTTCACTCTCTAACAGCTCTGTGACAGCCACTGTACGATGAGGTGTAGCGTTGTCGTCCATGAAGAGAAACTCAGGACACACAGCACCTTTAAACAGACGCACGTGAGACAGGAGAACCTCGGTACAATAGCGAACACCAGCGACTGAACCTCCTTGAAAAATGTGGAGGTCAGTACGGGTACTAAGCATGATAACTCCCAAAACCAGAACTCCGCCACCTCCAAACCGGTCCCTTTCGATGACGTTGGAGGTATGATTGCGTGCTCCCTGCTCTCTCCAGATGTGTATAGGTCCAGAACCGCCCGTCAGACTAAATCGGCTCTCACCCGTAAAGAAAACTCGACCCCATTGCTGATGTGTCCAGTTCGTGTGCTTCTGGCACCACAGAAACCGCCGTCTCCGATGAGCAGACGTTAATGGAACACACCGTACTGGTCGTCGTGCAAATAGACCACCTTTGTGCAGCCTCCATGCCACGGTAATACGCGATTAAGGACGTCCAGTTGTCTGTAGCATGTGCATTGCGATTTCTCCCGCTGTTTCCCGTCTGTATCTTCTCGCATGTAGAACACTATACCGGTCGTCCGCCGCCGTGGTTGCTCGTGGATGACCACTGCTAAACCCTTGGACAGCTATTCCTGTCGTTTGAAATGCTCTCCAAGCTCGCGAAACGATGCTTTGAGCGATCCCGAACTCCTCGGCCACACTAGTCACACTTTGACTTTCTTCCAACTTCCCAATGACGCGACCTCAGGTAAAGTCATCCAGATGTCGTCTACTGGATTGCCTGTTGGCCATATCACATGGTGGCAGCAACTCGACGTATTTCAAACCGATGTGCACCGTGCAATAGCTTTCACCGAATTGCTGACCGTACACCACTGGTGTGTTTTCTTTCACCGAATTGCTGACCGTACACCACTGGTGTGCTTTATACCCTTCCGACACTCCTCCCCCTACGTCATGCTGCATATATGCGCATACCCTACCGTACCGGAACCTAGTCTATTTCCTGAGTGGTCTTTCGGTCCGTTGTGCTTGCTTGTTCCGCTGTTATGCTAATTTCTCCTCTTCCTCCTTAATTTTTAAGGACGAAGAGGAGTTTAAGGACGTAATACGCGATACGGACGTCCTTAATTTTTAAGGACGTCCGTTATTGCTTATTACCGTGGGCAGGTGGCTGCACAAAGGTGGTCTATTTGCACGACGACCAGTACGGTGTGACCCATTAACGCCTGCTCATCGGAGACGGCGGTTTCTGTGATGCCAGGAACACAAGAACTGGACGAATCAGCAATGGGGTGGAGTTCTCTTTACGGATGAGAGCCGATTTAGTCTGACGAGCGATTCTGGACGTATACACATCTGGAGAGAGCAGGAAACACGCAATCACACCTCTAACATAATTGAAAGGGTCCGGTTTGGAGGTGGCGGAGTTCTGCTTTGCGGTGGTATCATGTTTGATAGCCGTACCGACCCCCACATCTTCCAAGGAGGTTCAGTCACTGGTGTCCGCTATTGTACCGCGGTACTCCTGCCTCACGTGCGTCTGTTTAGAGGTGCTGTGGGTCATGAGTTCCTCTTCATGGACGACAACGCTGCACCTCATCGTACAATGGCTGTCGCAGAGATGTTGGAGAGTGAAGATATTCAACGCATGGATTGACCCGTAAGGTCCCCGGACATAAATCTAATCGAACACGTGTAGGAACTTCTCGGGAAACGCTTGGTAGCACGTCACCAGCCGCCAGCAACGATTCCGCAGCTGCGATTGGCGCTCCAAGAGGAATGGGCCGCAATGCCTCAACAGCTCCTTGACAACCTCGTCCTCAGCATGGACAGACATTTTAAATCCTACAACGCAGTCAGGGGTGATCATATCCCCTCCTAAAGACTGGATTTTTCTTGGCAGTCGCCTGTCACATGGACGTTTCTGTCTTCAGTCCAGTTGTTCTCGAAGCTACCTTTTCAATAAAGTGCCTTTGTATCTATTGGATTACTTGTTTGGACGGTTTTGCTCACTTGACGTATATTCGTACATCTTGGGGATCTTATGGTATGATATGATTCGATGTGGAACACTTCTACACGACGTTACATTCGAAAAACCGTCTCGTCCTTAATTTTTGCATGCCAGTGTATGAAACATACAATAGCAACATAACAAAAGGAGCAGGAGGTTAATTGCGGGCGATATGCAAATTAGACCGAAAACGGTCCAAACATGGTGCATCATATCTCGAGAATGGTCCGGCTAATAAAGAGTGTGCCACCCCGCACAGCTTTGCAGTTCGCACATCGAGCCCTCATACTGTGAATGAGGTTGTTGATAACAGCTTGTGGCAGCAAATCCGATTCTTCTAAAAGCGCAGATTTTAACATCTGGAGGGTCCTGGGAGAGGGTTAATGTCATGCAGTGGGTCTTCCTAGAACATCCCAAGCATGCTGTATAGGATTTAGGTCCGTCGACTTTGCTGGCCACGCCATATGGCGAATATCCCTGTTCCTCCAGAAAATCGTTGGCAAGCCGAGCTCTGTGTGGCCTCGCGTTATCGTCCACAAAAATGAAGTTCGGTCCAACAGCTCACCGGAAAAGCCTCAGATAATGTTCAAGGATCTCATCCTTATAGTACTGTGCGGTAACAGTGCCTCCATCGAAGACGTGAAGTGGTGTACGGGCGTCCAGCATGATGCCTGGCCACACAAGGATTTCACTTCCACCAAAGTGGTCGATTTCCCTCATGTTGGAGGGACGATAGTGGGCCGCACGCTGTCTACAGATGAAGACTCGACGCGAACCACTTTGTGTACTGAATCTCGACTCATCAGAGAAACGTACACGGCCCCAATCTTGCTGTGTCCAAGAAAGATGTGTTTGGCTGCACGAAAGACGGTCTCTCTTCAGTGATCTGGTGAGGGGGACACCCACAACTGCTCGCCGGGCGCAATAGGCCTTCTCTGCTAGGCATTTGTATACAGTTTGCCACGAAATTGTTGTTCCAATCGCAGCAGCGACGTCCTGAGAGAGGTCTCTATCGGTAATCCGTCTACGGCGTTTGTCGGTTAATGCCACGTAACAATCCTCCGCAGGTGTTGTGACTCTTGGACAGCCTTGGCCGGGCCTCCTGGTGATGGTACCCGTTGTTTGGAATTGGTGACATAACCGGGATACCACCTATCATGACACCTGTAACCATCGAGCGACCTCCGCTTGAGACTGGCCAGCTTCAAGCCTGTCGATGGCTCTCCACTGCAGTCTATCGTCTAACCGATTCCGAGCACTCATTCCAACCGAGCCGCCCCGGTGGCGCAGTGGTCTAAGCGATGGCATCTGATCATTCGTCCGAACGGGGTCCGGGTTCGAATCCCGGTGAGGCATGGATGTTGTGTTTGTCTTACGGCACTGGCACTTTCCCTTCCCTAGAACCAGTGACCCTAAATTAGGGACGGGCGACTGCTTATAGCCCATTGAGTTGCTCACGGTGGTCGTTAAACCTCCAACCAAACAAACAAACATTCCAACCGAAATCAGTCAATCTTTTGATTTTTCTTACAAGAAACACAACTCTGAAGACGAAATTCTCAGATGCAGAAACCGGTCACTTTCACGTTCTCTTACCAAACTCACCCTTTTAACCGCTTAACAAACAGTGGATGCCTAAATGTGATTGATCAAATGTTCATATGTAGAAGGTTTTAGGAAGGGAGTGTCTGACCCAAGGTCTTAAACAATTCTTAGAAATAGGAAGCTAAGAAATTTGGGCTAGAGTGCCCGATAGGAAAGTGCCATGGAAGCGAGATAGAAAGGAGGAGGAAGACGCCCTTATTTATTACCGGGGTGCCAGCACCCGCGGCCCGACGGCTTAACGTGCCCATCGGATGCACGGCGGATATTTAGTGGTCCGAACGTTCGTACCTGACTGGGGTCGAACACGAGTTCTTCTCTGTGGCAGTCACGAACGTTGACCACTAGGCCACCAGCGGCCCTTTAAATTTGATTCACCGTTCCCCAAAGTATATATGACAGAAATTTTAAACATTTTACTGGTTGCTATTTTGAATTTTTGTAAAAAAATGTGGCTGTGACCTTAATTTGGGACATCAGTGTATTTAAAAGTGCGAGCTAAAAAATTATTCTCAGCATTGTTGGGATATTAATCACCATTTATATTACATTAAACCCCTATTTAACGGACTGTGATTTAACGAATTCCTCTATTGTACGTACATTTTTTATGGTCCTGATGGAACCATATTGAAATTAATGCTTGACCTTTCCCTATTTAACGAACACATTTCCTCAATTTAGCGAACACCTTTTATTTTTTTTTAAACCACCAAACAATATAAACCAGTATTTTCACATTAAAAGTTTGCTAAAAAGAGAGCCTCACGTAACAGTAAAATTTTACGCATGCAGTTAACTAGCGTTTCAAAGAACACCATCTGCGAAACAGCTTGACACAATCGCAAATAATTTCGCCTGTCCTCCGACTATCAAGCGTAACTTCCGCTTCGTAAGCTTCTTAGAGGCAGATGACCGACATGTTCCAAAGAAGCGCAATGTTTCCTTGCAAGGGTGGGAAGCAGAAAAAAGAAAGGCGGTGTGAGGGGAGGAAATCTAGAAAATCATGGGGATTCTCATTTTTAGCTACAGGCAGAACAATAGCTTTCTGTGAAGTCAGGGGACACATATTGTACGTACCCATTCCTGAACCTCTGGAATTCTTCCCCAAATTGAGCTTCTTCTTTTCCTCTCAGTGTTAAATCTACAGGTCAAAGTAAACAATACCACTCGTTTACGGATAAAGTTTTGATGAACATAGATAGCACTAGAAAAGTTAGAAGTGAAATTCACTGATCACTATTGTTTGCATAAATACATTTTGTGAGGGCATTTTAAAAAACTGAATGACTGCAGCAAAAAAAAAGAAAGAAAATAAAGCGAAAAATTTTCAGCCAGTGAAAAAATGGACACTTTGTCGGAGCTTGATGCGGACACAGGACCACAGACTGCTGCGGCAGAGAAACCTGGAATTTCCAAGTCAACGTTGTGTACCATAGTGAAAAAAAAAATTGAAAGCTGTGCGTCTAAGTGTGAGCAATTTTCGAGTAAGAGGAAATCTAGGAAAGCATCGTTTCTGAGTTAGTTGGAAATCGCTCTTGTCACTTGGTTCTAACAAACACGAGCTAGTAATTTGCCTGTTAGTGGATCACTTTTGAAGGAAAAAGCAGTTCATCTTGCCCAGCAACTTCAAATAAAGGAATTCACAGTATCAAATGGATGGATTGTTCGTTTTAATTCTATCCGGCGAGAGCAAATGTGTTGACCACGTGACTTCACAAACTAGAAAAAATGCTGTGTTAGATTTTTAATGCTGATGCAACTGGACTGCTTTATAACATGCAGTCAGATAAAACACTGTTTTCGAAATGACACCTGCTGTGGAGGAAAGATAATAATAAATTTAATAAATTTGATGATAAATGATAATAAATTTCGTAATTAAAAGTACTATACATAATTTAAATTTCACTGAAAGAGAACTTCGGTCCTTACATATTCTGTTATGAACACTAGCTTAATTTGAATGTTTCATTCGAAAGGCTTCCTCGATTTACCAAATTCCTCGATTTTACGTACAAGACTGTTTGTTGGTCCCTTGAAATTCGTTAAATCGAGGTCTGACTGTATTTGATGACACTAAACTGAGATACATGTACTTGGAGTGCCACTTTTCCAAAATAAGAAATCAACGCTGCCAACGTTTTGTACTAGTTTTGTACAGTTTTGTACACCCAAAAGAAAATTTCGTACACCACCGGAAGTGGTACTTTTTGACTCTCCTTTGTAGCCCTCGAGAATGTACTTGGACTGCCACTTTTCCAAAAATGAAAATAAACACTGCCAGAGTGTTGTCCTAGTTTTGTACAGTTTTGTACATCCAAAATAAAATTTTGTACAGCACCGGAAGTGGTACTTTTTGACTCTCTTTTCTAGCCCTCGAGCATGTACTTGGAGTGCCAGTTTTCCAAAAACGAAAATAAACACTGCCAGAGTGTTGTCCTAGTTTTGTACAGTTTTGTACACCCAAAAGAAAATTTTGTACACCACAGGAAGTGGTACTTTTTGACTACCTTTTGTGGCCCTCGAGCATGTACTTGGAGTGCCACTTTTCCAGAAACGAAAATAAGAACTGTCTTAGTTTTGTACAGTTTTGTACACCCAAAAGAAAATTTTGTACACCACCGGAAGTAGTACTTTTCGGCTCTCTAAAAGTGGCACTCCAAGTACATGCTGAGTGCCACTTTTCCGAAAACGAAAATAAACACTGCCAGAGTGTAGTCCTAGTTTTGTACAGTTTTGTACACTCAAAAGAAAATTGTGTACACCACCGGAAGTAGCACTTTTTGATATTTCTTTGTGGCCCTCGAGCATGTACTTGGAGAGCCAATTTTCCAAAATTGAAAAAAAAAACACTGTCAGAGTGTTGTCCTAGTTTTGTACACTCAAAAGAAAATTTTGTACACCACCGGAAGTGTTTTTTTTTACTCTTGATTTTCGAAGCAGTAGCTTAAATGGTTAACTAATTAATTTGATTAATATTCCTAGTTTGTTGCATATAAAACACACTTTTGTAATAACCCAGAAGCCGAAGGGCCAAGTTGGAAGAATCACCAAAAGAATTTATGTTTAAAATCTCCTTTCCCTTAATTTTCCACTCAATGAAAATTCGAAGGTCATCTTTATAAAAAATCGTCACATTGTGATTCATCATTAGACACAAAATAGCTCTTAGATCAACATATAGCAACAATACGTATTCGTTTAAATCTCTTTCTTTATATCAGTTCCCCACAATTACTTGCAATCTTTCTCTCCCTCCCCCCTCCCATTATTTACAATCAAGGTTGTCTCTATAAATTTTGCTGTGACTCACTGTCAGTGTCGCTAAAATGTACAAGCTGTTTAGAGAAGTAACGGACTCTTCAGTGGGAAAATGTTTAGTTTAGAAGCAACTCGAAAGGAGGGTTAAGTTACAGGTATAAGTCACAGACTGAAATTCAAGCAATTTGAATTTCTGCGCAATGTTTTTTCAATCTAGTGGTTTTCAGTTTAAACAAAATTTTTATATTTAAGCATTGCTTTGTAGAAATAAAAAGATATTCAGTGAAACTTCGGCTATGCGTACTCCAGTTATATGTTTTGACATTTATACGTAATTCTGCATTAGTCCCGATATTTTACTGTATTTTCTAAGCTTTTCCAATTCGATAATAGCTAATTAATTCATTTATACGCTTTTTTCGATGTACATAAATTTTGTAATTTCTGATTATCACAAACTCACAGTTCTTTGATTCGTTTACGTATACGTAACCGGTATATCACAAGTTTGAGAGAATCGAGACAGCGTTACTGAGTTCTTGCTGCAACCAAAGTTGAACCTTCATCCCATCCGAGAAGGGTATGCTGTTTACTTTCGGTTAGAGTTCTTGTGTTCCTTCTTCGTGCAAAGTTGAACCTTGATCTCATCAGAGAGGGATATGTTGTTTAGTTTCGGTTTGGATGAAAAATTTATTTCGCAATTTTGCTCTGAATAAAACGTGCACTTAAGCAAGCTACAACTCTTGGCATGGTGCGGACGTTTTTTTGTTGTTGTAGTTCAGTCATGAAATAGATGGTGCAAAACTTAATAACGTTCATAGTTATGTTTTTTCTCTGACTTTGACAAATTTTAAACAAGCAAAGATTAGAGAATATTTTACTCAAATACTATTGAGAAATCAACTTGTAAACAATTTGCTTTGAAAAGAGCGATGCTAATAAAGGAGTAATAGGGGTACGAATATAAAACAAAATAACATTCGGATTTACAACAAAGTTTTTAAAAAGTAAAGATTTTTTTTTCATGTATTAAAAATACGAAACATGTACATAATCATTTTGTCATGCAGTTTTTAAAATATTTGGCCAAACTTTGGGAACTTGTTTAACCTCCATTTTGGTGATAAAAAAATCATCGCAGCGTTATCCCCCATGAGCATGGGCGTCCGCTGCAACTTTTCCGGGGGAGGGGGCAAACGGGTATACTCCCACTATCATAATTATTGCTTAAATTCATAGTACCCCTACGTATTTATATGGCATAGTGGGGGTTGGGTCAGGCGAGTGCATCGAGCCCCTAAAGCTAGGGAGTGGGTTCGGAGCACTGTTAATCCTATCCCACCCCCCGGCCCCAAAGTTTGGGAACTTGGACACATCTTTCTTTCTATAGTCAATATTTAGTATTGAAATAACGGACAATAATAATAATTATGTCATTTACCAATTACTGGCCACTGATTATTCATATCTGAGTCAAAAGTTTAACCTTACTGTAGGCTTCTTGCTAAATTTAATAATCAACTTAATAGTCTTTTTGTATGGAAACATTCACCTGGGTTTACATAAAACAATTGCACTTCTCCATCGTCCTTTATTGAGTATGAGTATAAACCCCCTTTTTTTATAGACATTTATCTGTTAATTTTTATAACCAGTTCAATTTTCTGTTTCTTGCACTTTAGAAGGGATACTATGAAATAAAAACTGCAAACGTCTTGGGTTTTGTCCAAATCTATCAATTACATTTTGAATGAGTTCATGTTTATTCTCAAAAACCTTTTCTCGATGAATACTCATCATGCACAGTCCAGATAAACGCCCATCTGCCATTTTTGACCTTAACCAGGTTTTTAACCGTTCTCATAGTGCTGAAGGACCTCTCCACTGGGCAGGTTGTTACTGGTAATGTTTGAGCAATAAGAATAGCCTGTCGAACACAAGGAAACAGATCACTGTGTTTGAGCACGCCTAAAGGTCGTCTTCACATCCATCATCTTGTTTTTTCCTTCCTGACCACATTTCAAACTGTTATGGATAGGTTTTGCTCATGTGTGTAATTAATAGTTAAATTTAGCAAATGTTAAAATTAAGGTAAATATTGACTTTAGGTGAAAATTAAAATTTGGGAGACGGGTGGATGCATTTCGAAACAAAAAGTAAATTCAATCAATTAAGGCCATGATAAATGAAAATAAAATGCAATGGAATTAGGACATTCCAAAAGTTATTACGACATTCCAAAAGTTATTATTGAAAGTTTGCGTTATTTGAATTTACGATGAGCTGTGACACCTGCAAGTATAAAATAAGTAATTATTGTTTACATGTGTACCAAATTTGGGAAAACTAAAAAATGGATGGTCCACTTTGAAAGCACTGATATCCTAAGTGAAAATCCCCCAAATACGTGGCGTCTGTTGAATAAACAAATACATCGCACTTTCCACGTTTTACCAACACACAGCATAACAATTTTTCGGTTGCTGGATGTCCTACACATTGAAGCTATTCGACCCTTTGGCTGCGGGTTGTAATACGATCGCTCTGCAATCGCCTTATTGATGCACTGCTGAAGGAAAGTGCGAGGCCACATGGAGATTCCTCGTGGAGGATGTGGATCCTACAATTGTCGGTGGTTGTACTAAACTATGTAATTATTGCCTTGATGTTTATCTTAACACTCACGGCTACCCGTCACAGTAGCATCTGTAAAGAGATCGTTTTCCAAATTAAAATTTGTAAAAACTATTTGAGAAGCATCATGTCACAAGATAGGCTACAGGAATTGTCACTGCATAGAAAGGCATTTTGCCAAAAGAATGGACCTCAACGCTTAATAATTTCGCCAGAAAATGAAGGCTAGAAAGAAAGACTTAGGCCTAAAAACATGAAAATTTCCACTTATCGCATAATTAATATTCCACTTGTATTTTAATCATATTATTATAATTTAAATTATATCTATATTATGTAGTTATGTAGTACACTCAGTGGTCGAAGTGGCACAGAGCTACTGCCAGTATGGTGTAGACCATAGATCCACATAGTATAAATAGGAGGTTTCGAAAGAAATACATTCCATTCCGTATAATTGTTTTCTGTTTTTTTTTGGTATTGAAAAATTAATGTATATAATTTTATAAAATTAATGTAAAAATTTAAAAAACTTCATTGAAAGGTTTTTGGTCGGTCTCTTTCAGTCTCAGCTGCTAATTATCAATTTTATCCGTTAAAAATGCCATTTGCCGTTTTTTGCGTTAAAATGTGTGCTTTCATCCGAATATCTTTACGTAGTTTGTGAAGGGTTTATAATTTATTACATACCGGGAGGGTAAAAAACGTTTTTTTTAACTGCCGGTATGCTCACTTCCATTTTTGTTAACTACCGGTATGCCATACCGGCCCATTTCGAACACTGGTTATACCCAGTACTCGTATATTTGTAAACATCACATACCTGCAGCACATTGCATTTCCACACGCACTCTTTTTTTCCTGGTCTGCATTGAAGTTTTGTTGTACATGCAAATTAATATCTGCAGCTACGAAATCCATATTGCATTCTTGCAGTGTAGAATACTGAATTCCCTGTTTGTGTACAACCATATCCAATAACGATCACTAAAGTCTCATAGTTGTTAACCTTAAACATTTAAATATATTTTACCGAATTCGTTTCAATGCGATAAAACGTATATTCATGATTATGCATCTGACAGCTCACCGTGTTAAATCTGACTGGCTGATTGATAACCTTGCATTATGTACTTCTGTTCCAAATTTTTTTTTTAAAAGTTAAAACTACAGGGCTCTATAGGTAGTAGTTCCTTTACTTTACCAGACAGTCTCCCTAACTTCCTGACATCACCATTTTCCCAAAAAAAACAAACACATCCTCCCTAGTGTCCGATATCCTGGAAAAATTATTATGCTTAGGGGTGCTGAAATGAACTTTCCGGGGTTGCACAAGTGGTGCTAGTTACGCCACTGCGAATGCGCCGAGGTGTTTTGCAGCTTCCGTCTCCTACAACCTTGCTCGGCATGGCTGCTAGACTGGAAGCGATGATATGCGCTGATTTGAATTCCTTTTCCTCGCGTTTCCGAAATGCTTTTGCCGAAAGCATTGCTTAATAAAGCAACAAAAAACTGTTTTTTTTTCTTGTTCTTCTTTGCTATAAAAATCAAGGCTTCGACAATGTCTTAGTTTATACAAGACAACGCCAGGAAAATTTGCGACCTTGAACAAATAAAAGTTGCGTATAATGAACACAAAAACAGCTGGTTGTGTATAATGAACAGGAGTAAAAGTATGTAATAAACTGGACAGAGATAGTAGTGTTTACTTCTGGATTTCGAAAGATGACACTCTAAGAGCATGCTGGACAACCAAAGAGAACCATCGCCGGAGGGGTACATAACTCTCTTTTGTCTGTACAAAACAAGTACACCATTATGGCAGGGTTTATTTTCGATTTTAGAAATATGGCACTCCAAGTACATGCTCGAGTGTCACAAAAGGAGAGTCAAAAAGTACCACTTCCGGTGGTGTACAACATTTTCTTTTGGGTGTACAAAACTAGGACAACACTCTGGCAGTGTTTTTTTTTAATTTTGGAAAAGTGGCACTCCAAGTACATGGTCGAGAGCCACATAGGACAGCCAGAAAGCACCACTTCCGGTGGTAACCCTGCCAGAATGTTGTCCTGATTTTGTACAAAACTATACAAAATCAGGACAACATTCTGGCAGGGTTTTTTTTTTCAATTTTGGAAAAGTGGCACTCCAAGTCGAGAGCCACAAAGGAGAGCCAAAAAGTACCACTTCCGGTGGTGTACAAACTTTTCTTTTGGGTGTACAAAACTGTACAAAACTAGTACAAAACTTTGGCAGTAGTTATTTTCGATTTTGAGAAAGTGGCACTCAGCATGTACTTGGAGTGCCACATTTAGAGAGCCGAAAAGTACTACTTCCGGTGGTGTACAAAATTTTCTTTTAGATGTACAAAACTGTACAAAACTAGTACAAAACTTTGGCAGTATTTATTTTCGATTTTTAAAAAGTGGCACTCCAGCATGTACTTGGAGTGCCACTTTTAAAGAGCCGAAAAATACCGCTTTCGGTGGTGCACAAAATTTTCTTTTATGTACAAAACTGTACAAAAAAGAAAATTTTGATGTACAAAACTGTACAAAACTAGTACAAAACTTTGGCAGTAGTTATTTTCGATTTTGAGAAAGTGGCACTCAGCATGTTCTTGGAGTGCCACTTTTAGAGAGCCGAAAAGTTATAAACTTCCGGTGGTGTAGAAAATTCTCTTTTGGGTGTACAAAACTGTACAAAACTAGTACAAAACGTTGGCAGCGTTGATTTCTTATTTTGGAAAAGTGGCACTCCAAGTACATGTATCAATCAAACTATTAGATAGATCTAAATCAGTATTTGATCTAGACTTTTTAGAAGCCTCTCACATTTTTCAATACCGTAATAACCTGATAAATCGTTTATCTTCATCTCTATTCCTATCGAGCGCATTAAAAGCACTCATCAAAACATACAGCTGCACGAAACTTTTGACGCGTGAAAAACGTAACGTCGTCACAAGCAAGAAATGAAAACTTAATCCTGGAAGCTGGACTATAATTTCCTGTGAAACTATAGTAGACTTTTAAGTTATAAATATTGCTTTAATAAACGTTGTTTTCTGAATTAAATGAAATAATTATAAATATGCAACGCCTGTAGTTCGACTACTCCAAATGCAATAATTGCTTGCTTCTTATATCTGTTTGTTATCAAAAGAAAAAGCAGAATTTTGGTAGCTTTGCATCAGCATTATTTGTGTCTCACTTTGTCTGCAAACGTAGGACAATAAACGAGTGTGCCACGATGTCAGTATTGTTGCCTGCGATAACACCTCCATCCCCATTCTACGATCTTAATTGGATTACATCTATACCGCACGAATATTTATGCCGTTTTTACATTTCTGATTGTCTGCATGCGAAGCGTATACAAATTAAGAACAAATAAGAACGAACAAAAAAAGTTTTGATAAAGTTTCTGTTGTGGTCTTAAAGCAGTAACTCAGTTTATGGTGTTCCGGGGAAATTTATTTTATTAGAATTCTTTTTGTAAAAGACAAAAGATGCTTGGTACGTTGTGCTACTTTTATTTCTCGAGTTTTATGGACGCACCCAATAACTATAAAAATTTTATACTCTGCCGTAAAACACTCTTCCCGATACTAAAGTATTTGTAGATGCGTGGATTTTTCGCCAGAAGAATTTCTATCTTACCACACTCGATCTCTATTCAAAAACTCAGATATTTTATTTTCTCGAGCAATGTCTAAACGAATTAAGGAATATATTTTTTCTTCATCCTGTAGGAAATTAATTACACTGTGCATGGAAACCTTGGGGATTGATAACTCACAAAGTCATAAAAAATCCTAATGAAGAAAAACCGTTATTAGTGAACGCGAACTGGTTAACATTTTCTAATTACTTTCTTCGTAATAGATCACCTCCATTGATTTATTTTTATTTAGTTCTAGGAAGCCCTCCCTCGTTTGCCCTTTCAGAGGTAATCATTTCAGGAATGGAAGCTGCTTCTCTTATTGCAAAAGAAAAAGGTGTTGTTTACGATCACTTTCAGATATGCAACCCTACATATTATTTTTTTCCGGATCCGAAATGAGGCATGCTATTTGCAGAAGAGTACTTGCAAATCAATTTGAATGCGAAGTCGATGTTAAATTATACCAGAACATCAATTACTCGACTTAAATAGAACAAAGTTTAATCACTCAATGAAAATGTCAGATGAAACGGAATGTGCTTAAACGCAAGTACAAATATCGATTTAGTTCAGCTGTGATATTTAAAGTGGTTAAAATTTCTGTCAACATTTTCTTCACAATTAATGTATTATAAAGGATAAAAATTTGTACATAGATAAAAATCACTTTAAATGTTAGTATGATATATTTAATATTTGCTAAATCTTAAGCATAACTACATTACAAAAAACGTTTTTCCTTGGGTACACAGTTGAGACTTGCTAATAGGATGTGCGATCTGTACATTGATGGCGCCAGTGGAAAAACAAATCCTTGATGGCTTATTTCGGAGTCAGCACTGATTTTTTTTCAATAATTTAATTAATTTTCGGAGTGGAAACAAAATCTCTGACTACCCATGCGATAGTCTGGAATGTTTTGAATGATTTCTAACTCCGAAATAAACCATGAAGTATTTTCATCCAAAGACGTCATCAACGTACAGGACACGCCATTTGTTAACAGGTCTCAACAATATCCAAGGAGAAATGATTCATTTTTAACATAATTATAATTACGTTTTGACAAATATTAAGCATGCTGTGCTATAATTTAAAGCTATTTTTATCGGAAAAAATCCTCTAAATACGCGTAAGTGAATAAACAAAGACATCGCTCTTTCCTCGTTTATCAACACATACCAACCGAAAAATTGTTGTCCGGCCACTGCTGGGATCATACACCAGATCTTTCGATATGTAGTCCAGTGCGTTTGCCTTACGCTACGGTGGCCAACAATCAACGGCGTTATGTGTGTTTAATCAAAGACGCTATGTGTGCTTTTCTAACACTCATAGCGCCGTTGATTGTTGACTGAGGGACCGTCTCAGAAGTTGGCGTCAGCAATAGTTTATTAGAGTATTTTAAGTATAAAAGAGTATTTTGTCTTTTCATTGTGGAGCCAATGAGAGACCGCTTCCATTATGTATATGGTGAAGTCTGCAGTGATTCGCCGACGCCGACTTCTGAAGTAGTCCCTCAAGACATAAAAGCAACGCCTAAGGAGTGTTTTTGCGCCATCTATCGCAGAAGATGAACCCTAACACTCATTCAAAGGCAGCTTAAACGGCCGATGTGCGTGAACAAAATGGCGCCCCAAATTTTCTACCCTCCCCTAGCAGAAATGCTTTTGTAGCAGCGTAATTTTCTACAAGTTACTGCAGAACGAATATGATCACCCCCTTATTTCAGTAGCACCAACCACAAACTTGTCGTTGGTGATAAGCACATGTTTCAAGTCCTTTACTTTCGGCTTCATGGCCCAAAGCAAGATGCGGATGGGCTAGTCATATTGACTCCAACATCATGCCACTGGGTAGAGACAAGTGACTCAAACATCATTCTCCTTTCTTAAGTTCGTCGCCAATGTTGTAGCCCATTTAACAGGTAATACGTCTTAAAGGGTTAGTGTCCGCAGCCCCTTATGTTACCAGTTTAAATAACAAAGCTAAGGAGAATGTAACGCTTTTCTGATTCGCAGGTTGACTCGTTCAACCCGCGTTCGGCTGGCTTTCTAGACAGCGAATATATTCGTTCGAGCTGATCTCAGCATATTTTTGCTAACCAAGACTTAGTTCAATGCAGCCGGTTGAAGGGCTAAATTGAAGTAAATAGTTTGATTATCCTAATGCTATTCGTGTATAGTCGTATTTAATTCTTTAGCAATAACATTAAAAACCAAAAATGGTTCGGCCGAGCCTCAATAAATTAACTTTTCTAAGAATTGCATTTTCGACCAAGTGAAGTCTTAAAAAAGCTTGAATAAGTCTCTCGACAAAGATTTTAAAGTATACCTGCATCTTTCTCTACATCTTCGAACGAAAAACACCCGTATCAGAAAAATTGCATTACACTATATCATTGAAAAATATGATAAATCGTTCTTCTGCGATAAATGCCTGGAGCGAAGACACTTAGGATTAGGAAGTCGAATTTTCTGGATGATCGCTTTCAGCAGATCGATAGCTGTGCTTGCAATGCTCTGGGGCAACGACTACTCGGAAGATCTTGCAAATTTGTTGAACCCCAAGCTGAGCCTTATTTATTGTCAAAGATATTCAGCTCAACTTGCCCATTTCGTGCGAAATAAAAGAAACGACAAAAAGAAAATATATGGAATCTACATATACTGCTTTCAGTCCTGGCTATGCAGTCCTGGCGTCGTCAAGTCTCTAATAAACTGCTGATACGCATTTCGTAAATATCTTTAACGCATCAGGTTCAAGAAAAGCCTCTTTCAAGTTTGGAAGGACATAAATGCAAATTTATACGATTCCCAGTTTCCTAAGCAAATGCGAAGAACTGTCAAAGTCTTCAAAGCTCTTCAGAAATATTTAAAACTCTTCGTGCATGGAATAGATGCTTATTTTTGTGGGTAAAAGCGAAGAAAATTCAGAAGATCTACGTTTCCTGCCACTTAAATCTGAGACTCGGGGAAAATCCGAGTTTACGCCGTATCATGTTCTATTTTTTTCTCTTGTCAGAATAAACAAAGTGCTAGAGAATCCTAAAGTTCTCAAAGTCAGTAGGGCTAGTTTACTGTTGAATAAAATTATAAACTCCCTGGATGAGAAATATAGTACAGGGTGATTTAAAAGTCCCGGAACTCTATATTTTAAAACGTATTTGCTGTAAAACCATAAACGATATCCGAGTATTGCTACTTGTGGCTGTTGTATGTGACTTTGGGGAACGAGCTGCGACACGTGATAGCACCACGTGACACTACGCTTACGCGGGCACTGGCAAGCAATAACGTTCAGTCAGCCATGAGTCTCACGCAAGAACAGAGAGTCGCTTTGTTAGAAGTTTATTTTGCGGAAAAATCTTACTAACGTTGCATCCAGCTCTTTCAAAGGAAGTTTTCCTGATGCTCCTATACTAGGGCAAAAACTGTGTATGACTAATCGGTTTCTAGAGACAGGCATTGTTCAGGATAAGCCTAAAAGCTGCCGTCCGTCCGTCCGTGGTTGACGACCACGTTTCTGGAGAAAATTCACATTTCCCTACAGCGTTCTCCCCGGAAATCACTTCGGCGACTGTCTCAAGAGTTAGGGGCATCGTATTCAGTTGCCAGAGAGCTACTAAACGTCTAAAGCTACGGCCGTTCAGAATTCGAGTAGTGTAAGCGCTACATCCTTTGGACTCGGAAAAGCGCATTGCTTCCTGCCAATGGTTTAAGAGTTTCACGTGCAAACAATGTCACTAACCAGCTTAAGAACACCTTTTTCAGTGAGGAGGCTTGGTTTCATTTGAATGGATATGTCAATAGCCAAAACACTCGAATATGGGCTGCGGAGAATCCACACGCATTGCACGAGGTTGGACTTCACTGTCAGAAATTTTGAGTGTGGTGTGCCATATCTAGACTGCGAATTGTATGGCCATTTTGTTTCGAAGCAGCTGTGAATTCCGCTGGGAATGCAGACATCATCCATCAATTTGTAGCGATGCTGGAAGAACACGAACGTTACTGTTGATTTCAACAAGATGGAGCAACGTGCCACACATCAAACGACACAATGGAGATGCTCCGTGAGTTCTTCCACGAACAATTATTCTCGATAAAACATTGGCCGCTTACTTCACCAGACTTGAGTCATCCAGACTTTTATTTGTGGGGCTATCTGAAAGACACAGTTTACCACAACGACCCTAAGACGGTACAGGACCTGCGGAACAACATCATTACAGCCGTGAGGGACATACCAGCCATCACGCTGAAAAGAGTGTCCGCCAACATGTGTCGTCGGGTGAATTTGTGTCTTCAACAGAATGGTGGAGAATTCCAGCATCTGTTGTAAAGTGGTTTTCATTACCTGTAAGTATGAATGTCAATATAACAGTATGTAAAAATAGTTATACATCACTATATTCGTGGAAGGAAATTCATGTTTCGGGGGCTTTTGAATCACCCTGTAGTTTCATAAAGCTGTCGTTTTCGGCTATTCTTGCACACAAAGCTGTATGTTTTCTTAGTTACCCAAGAACACAGTCCATTAAAAGCTATGTCCACCCTTTATGTAAGAATACAGCCTTATGCAGCACCATTTGGCGTGCGTAGCAGCATATGCAAATCATGTAAGGCATTCAAAAGGATACAAACTCGCAGATCTGAAGTTTCGTGTGAAAATGGGAAAAGTTTGTGACCTAACAGAATTTAAAAAGGAATGAATCTTAGCTACCGATTGAAGGGTGATATCATTACACAAACGTCCGATATTGTGGGCTGTGTACGTGGTGCAGTTGTTGAAAGTGTTCCAAGAATGGAACGTAACCGGCCAAACCTGCAATAATCGGGTTAATAGTGGACACCCACGGAACACTGACGATCGTGGGCAGCGACGGCTATCTCGATTTGTACGTTCCAACTGACGGGCTACAGTGGAACAACTGCCCATATCATTTAATGCAGACACATCGAGCAGCGTATCGTAGGCTACAGTCCAACGGACTTTGCTCTCTATGGATCATCGGGGCTGCCGTCCACTCGAGGCACTCATGCCGATGGCCAGACACAGACGATAACAGTGTGGATTTATTGGGTTGGTACGAATCAAATATCCGGCAAAGGAATAGCACACTGGACGGCGAGAGCGGAAAAGTAGGTCAATTTACCTAGGCAAAATAATTCCCTCGACATCGACACATAGTTGCTATCTGTCCGGCAAGGCCATGATCCCGGAACGAAAAAAATCTTGTGGCTGGGACCCGACGAAATTCAACTGCAAGTTAAACCTACAGACAACGAGGTTCAACTGCAAGTTGAACCTCGTTATCTATCGTGAAGAACTGTTTCCCGTACAGGAAGTGATCCAGGCGAAGAAACAGATGATAGTCTGTCGGAAGAAAATCCTAGGGGTATGCAGGAGCCCAAGGCACCCATATGCTGAGCAAGGTGTTCATGTTAGGTATTATAGTAGTATGCTGAGTCTAAGGTATTCATAGACCAAGGAACTTAGTGTCAGCATCGTTCGTTGTGCAACATGAGGGCGGGTGTTGCTCTGGAGCAGAAGAACACCATGTCTGCTGACCAAGGCCGGGTTTTTCTGCAGGGATTTCCGGTGCATGTGGTGTAATTCAACTCAATAAAGTTCTGCAGTGATGGCTCGGCCTTGGTCAACAGACATGGTGTTCTTCTGCTCCAGAGCAACACCCGCCCTCATGTTGCACAACGAACGATGCTGACACTAAGTTCCTTGGTCTATGAATACCTTAGACTCAGCATACTACTAAAAAATCTTGTGGCTGGGACCCGACAACGATGAATTATCCGGCTGTGGACAACCGGACAAGGAGCATCGTCTTCTTGGTGTGTAAGGTTGGCTTAGGATGCCGTCAAACAAGCTGTGTCTTGCTTAACCATTGTTCAAATCGATTCCGATTATCATAAAAGGCACGTTTTTCGTCGCAGGTAACGATTCGAGGCAGTAGACGTTCTTGTTTATTCCTGGCAAGCAACGACGTGCAGACTTCCAAACGCTTGGTCTGATTGGCAGTCTTCAACTCATGCGGCAGCCACATGTACAGCTTTTTTTACTTTACCCAGTGCAGCCAGACGCCGAACAACTGTCGTGTGGTGGACACCTACCTATGCCGCTATCTCACGACACGTTTTTCCTGGGTTCGCTTCAGCAACTTCACAAACTATCGCCGAATGCTTCGTACGTTGTCCGTATCCTCCCAAACGCTTTGTTAATGTTTTTGAGCGGCACTTCCTAAATAATGGCCCAGTTTAAATTCATACAGGAAGAGGACTCTTAAATCCGGCGTCTGCATGTTTCCTTTGCTAGCCACGTTACGTAAAAACAAACCCGGCCTGAACCTTGTTCTTCACACACGTGCTAGCTATTTATGATTACTCTGGGACGTGATACACGCAACACCTGTGAGTGCTTCTATTTCACTGTGGTGGAGTCCTGTCTCCACTGCTCGTTCGTGCCAGAAATTTCATTCGCCCCAACCCAATACATCTTAGGGGAGCCATTGAACCATCGAACCGTGGAAGAAAGTTACCTTTTCGGACGAATAATGTTTTCTGCTTTATTGTGTGGATGGTCGGGGAGAGTAGGCGAAGCACTGATGACAGAAACTATTCCGACATGATACTTGTGAAGAAAGAGGCAGGACGTGAAGAAACAGGCAGGTCATGATACTTGAGAAGAAACAGGCAGGACATGATACTTGAGGAGAAACAGGCAGGACGTGCCGGTGCGTTCGTGTGGGCATTGTTTATATAGGAATCTTTGAAGCAATCATCCCCCACGGTTGCACGGTGGACGCTTCAGGCTATCACTGTGACCGATTAGGTGATCCCATTCATAATGACTGTCTCCCCTGATGACAAGGGTTGCTTCTGTCGTGATAATGATCCATGCTATGTGGCTGTGCTTGTTCGAGAATAGGTTGAGGAACATTCCAGTGGCTTTAACCCACTATTCTGGCCACTATACCAGCTGGACGTCAATCCCATTGAACATATTTGGGACAATCTTTACCAACAGGCATTACGTACGGATCCACCACCGATTACTCTTGATTATCTGGGAGACGTTATTTTGTCTTCATGGTAAAACAGTCCTACAGAAACTTTCAGAGGCTTCATTTAATCCGTGCTAAGCCGCATATCTGCGGTATTGGCGACACGAGAAGATCACACCTCATACTAACAGGCAGTCATAATTTTTTGAGTGGACTGTGTATTAGGTGTACAGATAATTTTAAAGCATTTTAAAACAACGCAGCTTGTAATTTGAGAGAAAACAACAGTACCTTTGCGAATCAAAATATGCGCCGTAGTTATCTGTCACTTTCCGCCAGCGATCGGGCAGCTGACGGATTCCAGCCATGAAGAATACTTCGTCGTGTGACGCGATGAAATCTTCAAGTCATTTTTGCACTTCGCCACATGTCCGGAACCGTACAGCAGACAAACCTTGTTGGAACGATCGGAACAAATGATGGTCTGAAGGGGCTATGTCGGGACTAAACGCCAAGGGCTCCAAAATTTCTCAGCCAAGCGTAAATAACGTTTTCTTGACCGATTTGGCGACACGTGGCCCAGCTTTGTCGTGCAGTAGTTTCACGGGACGCAATCCTTTGCCTGTAAATGGACGTTTCCGACAGATTTTCTGGTTCAATAGCCGCAATTGTTGCTTGTAGAGATCAGCAGCAAAAGTTTGTCCCTCTTTCAGTAGTTCATAATAAAGCACACCTTCATATCGGAGCAGATGCACAGCAGAAATTTCTTGGAGTAAATATTTGCGTTTCGCTGTCGAATTCTTTGTGTCACGGGTGTATACCCAATGTTTTTTTGTGTTTGGGATTGTCGTTCCATATCCACTTTTCATCACCAGTAACGATTTTCCACAGGAAAGACTTTCGGTGCTGTTATTCTACAGATTCAAACACTTCATAACACGCTCATCCTTATTCCACTGGCTCAGGTCGTGTGGCACTTATTTTCCTTATTTCTGAATATTTCCCATTGCGATTAAACGACTGGAAATAGTTCAGAGTTACAGTTGTTCAGCTAGTTAATTTTGCGTTTGATACGAATCTTCATTCAGCAATGCTTGCAGTTCTTCATTTGCAACATTCTGCAGGGCTCCGCTACTTTCTCGATCGCTAACATCAAAATCACCCGCTTTAAACTGTCTAAACCAGAACTCACACCTGCTTTTCGATACAATATTCTTCCCCAGAACAGAACAGATCGATGTGAATGCTTTTGCAGTACTTTTTCCTTGATGGAATCCGTAACGAATGTAGTGTCGAATAAATGCAGTATCGCTTGCCATCTTTCACCTACCGATGTGCGAGTACGTTTGACTGTTGGGCAAACTTATGTGTCACATTGTATACTCTGGACCAGTTACCGTTACATGACAGCAACGCAGGGAATGTCGGGTATGTAAATTACTGGTATACATCACACAAAAAACGCTTTAAAACGTATATCTAATATTAGGTCGTTCGGAATATAAGTGAACACTTTCAACTAATAATAACCACTGTAATTGCAAAGCAATAATCACAATATTTATTAGTAATTCCCCTCATTATTAACAGTACGTTGACAAACTGTGGACAATACAGGAACATACATTAAAAAGTAGCAGTGCGATTAAGTCTATGAAAAACGTCTGTACTTCACAAATGCAAATCCTGTTTATTGTTGCAGTGAATGCCAGACATCTTTTTTAAATAGCCAAAACAGTTTAAGTCACTAGGGTTCATTTTTGGCGAATACGGTGGGTGGGGTAGTTCTATCCAACCATTCTATTCAACGAACAGCCAAATAACCCCAGCGTTGTGAACAGCCGAATAACCCAAGCGTTTTCGTGTATGATGACAAGTGGCTACACATATGTCCCAGAATGCATTCCTGAATGAATATGCTCCTCTGTGAACGAATTATGCAACTTTGATGTCATGGTAATGTTTTCATCACGCGCCTTCCAAACGGCCATGCCGCCAGCATCCACGGCAATGACAAATAAGATTTCTCTTTCATTCGAAAATGCACGGGGTGTAGTCGCAGCCGAAGTATGGGGTTCAACCGGGAACCGTGGCTGATCTCGTCGTCTGGGTGCTTAAAATTCCATCCAACTCTCAACTAAGCAGATGAACCTTGGTAGCATCCAATATTTGTAACAAAACCACGCAAATTTACTTTATGCAATTTCGAAGGGGAATTTCTTCTGCGCCGTGGTAAGGGTGTGCGGTATTCACGTTGCTCATTGGCTCATTAGACATACACATTCGCATCAAAATAATATGACTACCTACCTAATAATGGGAATAACCACCCTTGGCCCGGATGGCGTGGCGTGGACACAATGAGAACCTGCAAGGTTGCTCGAGGCACACGGACTGCAGCAGAGCACGGAGGTTCCGCAGATGACGTGGTTGCGGGTCTGCACGTAGAACCTATTGATCCAAATAGTCCCACAGTTGCTCTAAGGGATTGAGGTTGGGCGATTTCTCCGTCCAAGGGAGACCGGAGACATCGCTGTCATGTTCCTGGAACCAGTCACGCACCCCCTTAGCGACATGGCAGGGCGCATTGTTCTGTTGGTAGACACCCTCACCACCAGGGTAAACTTCCAACATGAAGAGATGCATGTGGTCAGCAAGGATGGACAGGTAGCCGTTCGTGTTCAGGGGCCCATCCAGTGGCACCAGGAGTTCCAGGTCATACAGGTAAAACATCCCCCAGACATGCATATTCCCACCGCCGGCCTGTACTTGACCGAAAAGCATGTCCGGGTGTTGGTTCTCGTGAGTCTGGCGTATTATCCGCCACCGCTCGTCACTTCTGTGGAGTAGAAACCTAGATTCGTCAGATAAGGCAACCTTTTCCCTCTGTTCTACTGTCCCATGACGGTAATTCCATACGAATTGGAGACGTTGTTGCCCATGGGTCTGGGTTAACTTGGGAGCTTTGACGCAGCGTCGACTCTGGAGACACAAGTGTAACAGGGTTAGCTCTACTGATATCGGGGTCACGCACCTGTGTGTCCCAGCGTTCATAAAGGGCGATCTACGCATAACAGTGCAGCAATTTCTGCACTGTTGCGCGTCGATATCCACTTACCAGTCAACGGAGGCGACGTTCTCCTCTGGGTTCGATGGCCTTAGGGACTACAGAGTTATCATGTCAGGAGGTACTCGGTGTGACAATGGTCCATTCTTGGCATACTATAACGAAGTAAATTTCTCCGTCATTTTTGTCCACGCCGGGGATCGAACACGGGTCCCCTCATTCCGGAATAAGTCGTTCTACCAATTGAGCTACGCGGACTTTCGTTTTCGCTGCTATCTTCCTTTATGTCGTGTGCGTCTTGCTGGGCAGGCACGTCACATCTCCCCGCCCCCCCGACAGAGGGCCGGGGGCATGGCCCACGGGTCAGCCGTCACCATGAATCGTCATAGGCAGCCATCCGCTGTAGAACGTGCACATGAGAACTCCCAGCCAATCTAGTGTGTGGAATGCAACATCACACACTTTTTAATTTTCGAAGCGCTGAAGAAAGGGATTCTCTTATTTTTCCTCTCTCGCGGTGTGGAAAGAATATCACACCATTGCGAGATCTTGACCTGCCGGGTCATCAGGAAAGTTCGGGCGCCATTATAACGAACTAAATTTCTTCATTTTTGTCCACGCCGGGGATCGAACCCGAGTCCCCTCATTCCGGAATAAGTCGCTCTACCAATTGAGCTACGCGGACGTTCGTTGTCGCTGCTGTCTGCCTATACGTCGTGTGCGTCTTTCTGGGAAGGCCCGTCACAATACCCTTACTACAGCAGCTCGTGAACAGACCACGGAATATATTGTTTCTGATATGCTTCCACCCCTGGCGCCATAGCCGATGACCATTGCTTTATGAACGTCCGTCAAATCTTTGCCTCTGTCCACTGTGCTCCCGTACCGCATTATGGCTCATGTGTCCTGTCCGGTTGCTTATATCTCCGTGTGGTCGACCTTGTTTCGTGCGCTGTGTGACTCGCCTTGGCGGGTACACGGTGATTCCGGGGATGATCATATTATTCTTATACTATCGTGTAAACCTTTCATTAGCATGATATAAATCTTTATGTGAGAGATACGCAGTTTTGTGGGAAAGTCATTAACAATCACTCTACGCGATTGCTGTAATAGCTCTTGGATGCGTCGGTTGGATTTTTCTCTGGAAGTCGAAGTCTGTCGACTGCATGTTGGAGGATTTTCGGCTGATGGATGACCTGCCTTCCTTCCATCATTTTGATCCAATTGTGCACAACCGTTTTCTTTAAGGGCATTTAGATGTACTGCTGTTCGCAGAAGTGCAATATATGGATGATATTTTGCGCTGTGTTAAATGTTTCGTACTTTATTTCAATAGTCAACATACTAAAGAAAATATTCAAAACAATTTAAGAAATACAATACAGCGACAACAATCATACAACAACCTGATTTTCTGGAGTTTTGTGGTCATTCAAAGTTTGATGAGCGAAACACTCTGCGGACATTCAATTGATAATTACATGACATCTGTCGTGAAAATAATGAAACAATTCGAAATAGAGCACAACGCCATGTAAATTAAGGTCAACGTCGCATTGACGGCACATGTATTTAATGCCTTGCATGCCCATTCGCTCCTAGGATTCGATTTTCAGCATTCATTCACGGCTGTTTACTCGCCGTCAGCAAGAATTATGCAAATGTATAGTTCTGATAACCACTGGTTGACAGAAATTGACGGCAAGGATAGAATGTCATGACGTAAGTGCTATGAAAATAGGAAATTTTCATTTCTTAGCTCTAGAAACAATTTAAAACGAAATCAATAGCTTGCAGCCATTTTTAAATGGTACATATCAGAGAAATGAACGATATTATCGATGAAAGTTTATCGTAATAAAAGACTAGCCACGATCACACAATAACGGTTTATGGCCATGGGCAGAAAAGCACCTAACTTGTCAACACGCTTGTGGTCACCTTGAATTAATGATGATAAGTGAGTGCATGTGCTGATAAACGTAGGTTTAGTTTAGAATGACATTTGTGCTGAATCTTCATCTGGTGTGAAAGCGGGAACCACGGTTACATCTCTGGTTTGCAATAATGATGTTGTTCTGTAAAGCGACGAAATCTATTATGGTTACAAATCAACAGACCTACGCATCTGTATGTTATTGCGAATGCTGCAGGAGATCCACGATACAGGAATGAAATTCCACTAACCTAATTAATTCTCTTGTGCATTAAACATTAATTATGCAATACTTTTTTGTACTTGAAGATACCTAAATTCTGCCTTTAATGCTTTTACATATTGCCTTAGCCATATTTATATTTATCATAATACATCTTGAAGATTTGTCATTAATAACATAAAAGGTATCACAATAAATACAGCAAAAATTACATATATGAACAAAAGAGAAAAAGATAGAAAAAAGATTTTGATAGAAGGAAACGAAATCGAAAAGGTAGATGAATACGTTTAATTAGGTCAAGTAATCAGTTTTAAAGCAGACAAGAAAGAGAAATCAATAGAAGAACGATCCAAGTTAATAGAGCCTTTTGGAGACTTAAAGACTATTTAATCGGCGATCTTCCATTGAGTTTAAAAAGAAAAATCTTCAATGCATGTGGTAACCTCGTATTTAGTTATGGAAGTGAAACGTGGAATATCACAGAGCGACAATGTGAAAAAGTAAGAGTATCGGTAAGAAAGTTAGAGAGAAGAATGTTGTGGATGACAAGAAGAGACGGAATTAGAAATGTACTTATAAGAGAAAGAACAGGAATAATAGATATTATAAAAATAATAAAAGAATCAAAGTGGAGATGGGGCTGGACATGTTGAAAGACTGGAAGGTGAAAGATGAAGACGATTAGTAACAGAATGGCAACCGAGAGATGGAAAGAGACGAAATGGGCGCCTCAGAAAAGAATGCAGAGATGACTCAGAAATTTAGAGGGGCTGAATCGTCGACTGAGGCTAAGGATCGAGGAAGTTGGAAAAGACTGCAGGAGGCCTATACTCTGCAGTGAGTGCCAATAGGCTAAGAAGAAGAAGAAGAATTTAAACAGACAGATATGTCTGGAACGCTTGAAGTCACAGCAACATCTGCAATGTTGCAACATCACGTATCGATCAATTCGTGTGTGCTCTCGAGATGTCAAAGTGATTGCGTGCTATATAATAGCACGCGATCTAATGTCAAAGTGATTGCGTGCCTATATAATAGCACGCGATCATTTTGAGATGTCAAAGTGATCGAGTGCTAATTAGAAAAAAAAATACATTGGATAATCAATGACTCGAATTCCATTTATCCGATCTACAAAATTCGAATTGAATTCTTAACATCACAGCAAGTTGAGTTTGTATATTAATTTAATTTAACACAATTCGAATATTAATTTGTACGCTTTAATTTGATTTTTCAGCTTGGCCAAGGAGGAAACCCACTTATATTTTCTATTACATTGTAGGGACTTGGGAGTGAATAAACGATTTCTGCAAATCCATACTCAAGGTCTATCATGGCATGGCAACAGAATACTCAGGATTGCCAAAAATAAAAGGCTATAAAGGGTTATACGCAGCAAAAGAGGTTTATTGGATCTTCTAAACCGTAAGTGCTACTTTGCTCACCTAACTTTTGTCAAAAATGAAAACCCTGCTATTGTAGATCAGGGGCTCACAGACTACCGTCGTAATTACCATATTAGCCCGGAACACCCAGCTCTAACAAAGTTTAAAAATCTCAGTAATACTGAAGTTAACAGTCTGCAAACCAAGGCCTTAAATAAGGGAGCAAAAAAATTATCTTATCCACCAAGGAAAGGATCCATACTGAACACTATTACGCAGGTGGAAAGCATAGTTAAATGTATTCCTGAACAGCTTGATGATTACGCCAGAGTGATAATGGCCCATACCTTACAACATGACTCTTGTTACCCGATCCCACAACCTGATCTTATTCAAGAGAAAAGACAATTAGTTGACTTCAAAATCAATAATGACTTGTCTATTGTACTTGCAGACAAATCTCACCAGATTGTGTTATTAAATAATTGTGACGATGTTAAAAAAATGCATGAAGTTATTAATACTATTCCACACAAAACCATTCAAAGTGATCTTAGTCAGGCCACAGTTGCGGCTCTTCAAAGACTAAAAAAGGCATATTCTTTTCCTGAAGGTGTTTCACATGCATTCACCCCTCTCCCGGCTATAGTGTGCCTGATATGTTCGGACGGGTTAATTGCATAAAGAGAATTTTCCCATTCGTCCTCTGATGTCAGGCTATGTTAGCCCCACCAGACCATTAGAAAAAGCCTTGG
Source organism: Macrothele yani (assembly GCA_039090855.1). NCBI lineage: Eukaryota > Metazoa > Arthropoda > Arachnida > Araneae > Macrothelidae > Macrothele > Macrothele yani. The sequence continues at coordinate 102,479,849 of CM077011.1, forward strand.
CCCATTATCTAGCCACTCATACTGTGGATTCACTTTACTCTATTAAAAGTTCCACAAAGGCTATAGAAAGACAGCGATTGATTCAGCCACAATCACAGCCTTTCATTTTGGCATCTTTTGATGTGGTCTCATTGTACCCTAATGTACCTGTTGTGGCTACACTCAACAGGAATATGGGAATCAGCAAGTGAGGCAAAACTTGCTGATTCCCATATCCCGAGTTCAGAAATCAATGCTATTATGAACGCACTTCGTCTTGTTAAGAAACGTTCATATTTCAAATTTAAAGACAGCATTTATCAAATTTGTTACAGCACATTGAAAATCAGGTCCTTAGTTTATTCTCTCACCGTCCGCTGCTTTATTTAAGGTACGTTGACGACATCCTGGTTGCATGGCCTCACGAAAGGGATGATTTATACTTATTCGCCAACGAACTGTCATTCATGTTCCCAGCTATCAGGCTCACGATAGAATTTGAAGCTAATAACTGCTTACCTTACTTGGATATTCTTATTCGTAAGGACTATGGCCTTAATTGCATTACCACTTGTGTATATAGAAAACCCTGTCATACACCTGTTTTAATACCTTATTATTCGTCACACCCTAAACAACATAAGTTGACATCATTATTCTATTTGTTTAGAAGAGCTCACTCACATTTATCAAATACGGAATGATTTCAGCAAGAAGTTAACTACATTTTTGGTTTAGCTGAGCAATATGAGTTCCCTAAATATCTGATTAGGCAAGTGTTCGGCAAGGTCAAATATGCCCTACGTACTACCCTGTTAAGAAACTCCAACTGCAATTCGATATATGTTGGCTCTATGCAATATAATCCACATTTAAAGAGAGCCTTAACACAACTATGTAAACCAAAAGGCTTGAAATTTGGTTCACGAACACGAAACTTATTTTCAGTAGTTCGTAAGGATCGTGAACAGAACAGTAAAATGGGACAGTGGGGTATTTACAATATCCCGCTTTTTAAGGCAACTACAGGACAAGCAGCCTCTAATTATGTGGGTTCTACAAAACGTAATATTGAATTACGAAATAAAGAACATAAATACAATATTAAAACAGGCATGTATTGTACATCCCTAGCCAAATCTGTTATACAAGATGATCTTAATCCTGACTGGAGTAATGTCAAAATAATTAACACTCCTAGTAAACCTGGTAACCTTTTAATTGCAGAAAGTGTATATATAGAGGCTTTCGGTGAGCAATGTTGTAATGAAAATGCCCCCTATGAGTTACATAACGTTTGGAAATCACTTATTAAAACAGTAAATTATAAATTGTAATATAAACTTAAAATTGAATGTTCACCCTACCCTACACCATTTCTTATTTCTATAATATATTTCCATGATTTCTTCACAGACCATTGTGCCAAAAGTATACGCAACATTTTGACGCATGTAGATTTTTATTGGCTAATAACTTACCATGCTTCCCAAAATGCAATGATCTATATTATATATAGATTAAATGTGTCTCTATTTATTACATCTGAAGAAGAGGCAGCCGCTGCCTCGAAATTGCTCATGGTTTTAATTGTATATATTTCTCATCTTTTAATCATTAAATCGTGCTAAAGACGGAAAACATTCATCGTTTCAGTGATTGTTTTTACTTTTTTTAATTTAACTAACTTTCCGAGTTTAGTGCTGATTATATTATACATTTTGTAAAATATCGATCTATCTTACCTACAAAAAAAACTGAACTTTTGAGATCTCAAAGTGAGCGCAATTGCATCTAAAAACAGATGTCACCCCAACAGCAAATTGTGGATAATTTAGATAGTTCCGATTTGTAATACCAGATGTCGCATTATTTTGTAGAAAAAGTTTCGATATGAAGTTTCAAACTTACCGTCCAATCGGACAATCTAAAACAAGCCGTAACCGAAAAAACAAGTGTGCCGGAGATAAAGTCATTTAAGGTGGACATCTAGTAATTTTGCTTGCTATACTTCCAATGGAAAAACTTCTGTACACATTTTCTTCACAATTAATGCGTTTCCAACAATAAAAATTTGAACATCGATTAAAATAGCTTCATTATATAACTTGGAATACTTAATATTTCCTAAAACGTAACCATAATTAAGCAATCCAGCATCTGTTTGTCTACTGACGTCATCAATGCACAGGGCGCGCCATCTTTTTTCTGGTCTCGACACCACCAAATCAAAAGTTATTGATTTTTAATATAATTATGGTTATGTTTTAGAAAATATTAAGTATTCCAAGTTATATAATGAAGTTATTTTAATCGATGCTTAAATTTTCATCCTTTGGAACACACTAATTGTGAAGGAAATGTGTAGAAATGTTTTTTCATTAGAAGTACAGGAAGCAAAATTACTTGACGTCCAACTTAAAGTGAAAATTCAAAACAAAAGTTATTAAGGTAAGTTTACACGAAAACAACTGGACTACAAGCAAAATTGTTAAACAACAACACATATTTTACACAGAATGTTTATTTATCGCGAGGTCTTTTGACAACCGGAAATAAATAGAATATAATTTTAATTTCTAATTATAATTTTATGTAAGTGTTTACTATATTTCCTTACAAAACGTCGGCGTCTATTTGATTTGTTTTCAATCTGCTTCAATTTAGAATTTCACCCCATTTTAGGACGGAAACATCTCCTATACATTAATATTAATTTAAAGCCTAAAAACCACCATCTTAGGACGGGCTATAGGCTAGTTTTAAGCATAACCACCCTATCATGTGTGTTAAAAAATTGATCAGTGATACATATCGACAAATGCTCCTTCTGTGCAACATTTTCTACAGCAGAACTTTCGAAAAGCGAAGTTACATACAGTATGTTGGCCATCTAAGCATATATTTTGGAAACATGACCTCGTAGGACCGAAATATAGAGCTCTATTCGTTTTTTTTTTTTCACATACACTGGCGGAAAGTGAAAAAAGAACACCAAGAAGGAATTGGCGGACGATCATGAAATTTACATATGTTAATAGGGTCGGGTTTCGTAGGTGTGATGTTAATTTCGGGACCAATCAGTGAGCGCTTACGCCACATCACGGCATAATAGACAAATTATCGTCGGTGGTATTTAAGAAGTACGGCGAAGTGAATGTAATCAGTCGTCGGCGTTATTTAAGAAGTACGGCGAAGTGAATGTAATCAGTCGTCGGCGTACGGACACGTGCGAAGACCCTGAAGAAGCTGCAATGCCTGGACATGGAAGACGTGTACGATTTCAGCAGTTATCGGACTTTGAGCGAGGTCGTCTAGTCGGACTCCGCGAGGCCGGCTGGTCGTATCGTCGTATTGCGAGGCGAATTGGACGGGAAGTATCGGTGGCGGTACGATGGGGGCGTAGATGGTCCGAGGAACATTCCCACACGAGAAGACGTGGAAGCGGGAGTCACAGACGGACTGATGAGCGGACCGATTGACGCATGAGAAGAGCGGCGTTGTCAAGCAGAACATCCACTGCGACGCAAATCCGAGCTGCCGTTGAACCTGAGGTGACTGTGCGAACAATCCGCAACCGTCTACTGGATGCAGGACTACGTGCACGTGTGCCTCTGGCATGTGTACCTCTGGCTCCAGCCCACCGTCAGGAACGGCTGCAGTGGTGTCGCCAATGTCTACACTGGATAATGCAATGGCGGTCTGTCGTGTTCAGCGATGAAAGCAGATTCTGCTTGGGAGGCTCCGATGGCCGTATGCGTGTTCTCAGACGCACAGGGGAGCGTCTCCACCCTTCTTGCATCCGCCAGCGACACACAGGACCTACACCTGGTCTCCTGGTGTGGGGAGCGATCAGCTATCACTCCCGTACACAACTAGTGTTTGTACCGTTTACGAAAACAGCACCTCCTACATTAACAACATCAGTCAGCCCGTTGTTGTGCCATTTGTAAGGTCGGTCCAGTGTGGTGTTTTCCAGCAAGACAACGCACGCCCACACACTGCACGTGCAACGCAACATGCACTTCAGGGTGTGTGACAACTTCCATGGCCTGCACGTTCACCGGATTTGTCCCCCATTGAGCACGTGTGGGATTTTATGGGACAACGACTTATCCGGTCTCCACGGCCAGCCACGACCATTCCCGATTTACGCGTCCAGGTTGAGGATGCTTGGAACTCAATACCCTAAACTTACATCCAACATCTGTACAACAGACTCCATGCCAGAATTGCACAGTGTGACGCAGTTCATGGCGGTTCAACCTCGTACTAATCATGTTACATGGAAATGTTATTTTTCAGTTTACCCGCAAATACAGCTGTATTTTGTCATAATATTTTGATCACGTTATCCTCTGTATTCCGTTATTATGCTTGATAAATTTCGTTGGTATCAGACGTCTCCTTCTTGGTGTTCTTTTTTCACTTTCCACCAGTGTAAATGCCACGCTACTGTCAGTGGAACAAACAGTCCAGGCAATTGCGTTCACAATACTGAATCACACAGCAAGTGTTGTTTCTGTTGCCTCTCATATACAATATAGTATTCATGTTGTTTAGATATTTGATGACTTGATTCAAATAAATAGAATGATCAAAACATACCTTTAAAATAAAGATGACTTCTTTTTAATGGACATAAAACAAATACTTGAAATAACTTAATTGTTGAATATATGAAGAATGATTTAAGGTAATATGAAGAATAATAGTTCACTTTGTGAACAAAAGATGCATTCCACAAAACATCTGGTTCTCCGTGTAAGAAACGAACGTATGACCTTCACTTTTAGTCACTTAAAGAATCACCAAACAAATAGTTTCTCCTTGACAAAGGAAGGAAATATTTAACACCAGGAACATAACCTCTGTAAGTTCGTGAGTTCCATCGTCTGCTGAGAAGAAACAGAATAAATACAAACACTTCTAGAAAGATACACAATCAAACGACTTTTCAAGGCAGGAACTTAACACACATCTGCGCAGTTTGTTTTGTGGAGAGAGAGAGAGTTGCTGTTTTTTTACGCTTTCCAACAATAGGTTGAAGAAGCGTATATGCTCCAGCTTTGTCCGTCCGTCTGTCCGTCCGTCTGTCCGTCCGTCCGTCCGTCCGCACGATAACTCACGTGAAAATGGTTCGATTTCGACGAAATTTTAGTATGTCGTAGGGGACCACCTGGGGACAAACCCTATTGAAAATGGGCGAAGCAGGGTCAAAGGTCAGGACATAAAAGCCGGATCCATTCCATTGCTCTTATGCGTCATAACTTGCGTAAATATGGTTCGATTTCGATGAAATTTTAGTGTGTGGTAGGGAACCACCTGGGCACGAACCCTATTGAAAATAGGCGAAATGGGGTCAAAGGTCAGGCAGGGAATAAGAGCGGGATTTGTTCCATTGCCCTTATGCGTCATAACTTGCGTACAAATGGTTCCATCTCGATGAAATTTTAGTATGTGGTAAGGAACCACATGGGACGAACCCTATTGAAAATGGGCGAAATGGGGTTAAAGGTCAGGACATAAAAGCAGGATCCATTCCATTGCCTTTGTGCCTCATAACATGGGTAAATATGGTTCGATTTCGATGAAATTTTAGTATGTGGTAGGGAACCACCTGGGCACGAACCCTATTGAAAATAGGCGAAATGAGGTGAAAGGTCAGGCAGGACATAAGAGCGGGATACATTCCATTGCCCTTATGCGTCATAACTTGGGTAAAAATAGTTCGATTTGGATGAAATTTTAGTATGTAGTAGGGAGCCTCTGGGGACGAACCCTATTGAAGATGGGCAAAATGGGGTCAAAGGTCAGGACACTGGAGTGGGATCCATTCCATTGCCCTTGTGCATCATAACTTACCTAAAATGCTTGGATTGCGACAAAACTTTATCCTGTTCTTCCAGAGGTATAGTGAACCGGTTCTGTTCAATATCATCGAAATGGGGTCAAAGGTCAGGACACAGGAGCGAGATTTATTCCCCATCCATTATCCACATAACTTGAGTAATAATTTCTGGTATGTTGGAAAGCGTATCATAATCGATGCATTGCATGATTTTACTAACTTGTTGTTTCTGTCTGAGCGCGAGAGAGCTAGTTGCATCTTGACGAACAAAAATAAATAATGTTTACATATGAGTTTTTCTTTCCTTTTGGACGTCTGTCAGAGCATAAATGGTGGTCTTACGCTAACAGTTTCACCACATCCCGAGAAAATATTATTTAACACACGATGAAGATACATCTTTTATTTCCATATAATTAGATGTTCAGTCAATTAAAATAATTCTAGTAAGGTAATATTACCAATGACTTTTGGATTTACTATCGCCGAAACATAAAATGAAAACTCATACCATAGTAAGCAAATAAAATCGATATTTGATGAAACTCATGTATACTGTCCTACCATTAATATCAGGACACCAATCTATTTACTGGTATTAAATTCCATCCAACGCAAGAAAAACGTCACAGACGCAGCTATCTAAAACCATACAACTTCGTTTGTCCGAACGTTTGTTCCAGAACAAGCGTGTACCGCTTTGTTTTGTTATCGTAGCAACAAAGACCGATTTTTGACAGCTGCTGGTGTGACGTCATCTCTTCCAAATCATTCTGACATGACGTCAGAGATGCGTTAAATCAGGTGATTTTGGTTCTACGTCGTCGTTCATAAATGACATACAGAATTTTTCATCTTGAATCCCACCCTATGAAATTTAATTTTAAGATTCCTCTTACGAACCTAAAGCTGTTATTTTAGATCACCAAACCACTTTCTTTTCTCATTTGAGTATAAAAATTGAAAACTCCCATACAGTAGGTAACAGTGTGTTATTGTTTCATGTGCATGCTGGAAACATATGGTTTGATAACTTTCTTTTTCTTTAAACCACGAAATTCTCAGAATATAACCACATTTTCTTCGCAGAATATAACCAGGAATCCTTTCATTTATATTTGTGGAAGAAATGAAAACGAAAAATTAAAAGAAAAGAAAAATTAATGTTTGTATTTTTGCGCATGAACTACCATAGCATTTTAACATTTGCAACTGCGCAATTCTAAGTTTCCTCAAATGCATTTATTATTTTAACAGTTGTTTTCTATCTGGCAACAGCAGGAACAAGTGAACATTGTTGCTTGCCAGCTGCGTCTTTTTTACAATAAATGAAACAATGCGTTTTTGGGTCACTATGCATTTTTGAAAGGTTTTGAAAGACGAGAACCACTGACAAAGCTTGATTTCTAACGATTTCATCGAAAAAAAAATTCCGGAAATTTTGCGAGTGGCTGCTGTTATTTGCTTTTGATATTTCACCAGCTGCCTGTAGAAATATATGATGTGCGGAGAACGAACAAATGTGAAAGTATGATGTGAAAGTAGTTCTCCAAATGTGAAAGTATATGAAATATACTTTCACATTTGGACATCAGAAACTTAAAGAATACCTGGTTATTAGCTAATCTTATTACTCATCTGATTTTCCTCCAGACATTATTCACGGGCTTTCACCTACTGTAGGAAATATCCTAATAATAAGGCCATGATGAGGCAATAGCACGATTGCAAGATGCCAGGGTCGACAAAGTTAACTCGTTTTGAGCGCGAATTAAGTGCCACATGAGATATTGTTCCGTACATGACATTTCGGCGTCATTCAAGATGCCTTATTCGACGGATATTGTCGGGATATGCAAATAAAAGCGGCCTTAGGTTGGATCTACCAAGATACGACCCAGTAAGTCTCAAAAAGGTAGCAAAATATGACAGGAGAGCGCTGAAAACACTGTCCACTGAGAACGCTAATCAACGTTGTCTGAAATCACGCAAACCACATCCGAGATTATTGTAACGTATTTTAGAAGGTTCAGGACGTACCAGTACATGCGTTACCTCAGTCGAGGCAATATCCAGAAGCAGCTTATCACTTCAACAAATGTCATACGCCAAATAGCGTGCTGTAAGAAACGTCGATTTTGAAAGGTGCAGTAGTAGAAAACATTGCTGCGGACTGAGGAATCACAGTACACAGTCCACCAGTCTGATGATCACTCATGGGTGCGACGAAGAACGGTAGAAAATTGCCTTGAGGACTGCGTCGTCCCGATAATGAAGATAGTCGGGACCAGCTTGACGGTATATAATCCTTTTTTGTGGTACGGCTTCAGCCCATAAGTCGCTTTGCAGAAAATCATTAGTGCTGACCGCTATCTATACATCACAATCAACGTTGTGAAAATACTTATTATAAGGCCCATACTTCTATCAGCAGGGGAACTGATGGTACCTTGCTGCTCATCTTGTTACTGACTGGCTTGGGAGCATGTGCGTCCAAACAATGGACTAGCCAGTCCAGAGCCCAACCTAAACAGCCTAGTTAATCTCTGGGAGGAATTGGATCATCGAGTGCGTGGAAGAGGACATCTGGCTACAAACAAAGCTAAACTGCTCACTACTTTAAAGACCAAATTAAGGAACGTATCGGTGGAATTCAAAAAAAGAAGCTGGGCAGAAAGTCCCGTGCTACTCTTTGTAGTTAATTTATGCTATGCATCTTTCTCGAGCCAGGATCTTTGCGGGCGTGAAATAAAACGAGTGATTCGAGAGTACACATTTATTTACGTACAGCAGACTGCATTTATTCGCGTCACTCACGACCCCATCGAGCGACATTCCGGTACATACTAAGTGCAATTAAATCATAACAACAAATAATAAATTTTACTAATTCCTGATATTGGAGGGTACTTAGGTATGTGGATTAATGAGTGTTGTTTTCGCAAAACCAATGAAAGAAGATATGTGAGTTGTAAAAGTAAATATTTAGTGAAATATCACTGCTGAATTAGTAAGTACGCTGCCTGACAGAGAAAATGGCACGCCAGAAAGGAATGCTCGAAAACAGATCAAACTGGACCCACAGATAGCCAAGTAGGTCCTGAACAAATGATTTAATTGTCACATACAGACCAGGTTCCAGTGGCCGAATATACAGGATGATCAATCAGGGGTGTGGCCCCCATTTTGTGCGAAACAGCGTTGAATCCGACGTGGCGTCGAGACTATGAGAGTCCGAGTAGAATCCTGGGGTATCGTGGACCATGGGGTGTTGATCCGAGTCCACAGTTCATCTTCATTTTGCGGCGGTGGGAGGGTAATCAACCGACGTCTATTCGTATCCCATAGATGTTTGATGGGCGAGAGGTCGGGGAATCGTACTGGATACAGAAACATCCTCACGCCGTGTAGCGGTATGCGGCCTTATATCCTGTTGAAAAACTACGTTTGGGATGCCGTGCAGATACAGTAGGCTGGACAGCAAACCAAATGCAGCCAATTGGCGCGACGTTGTCCGCGTTGATATCGGAGCATCCAAGCCTTCCCATACACTCAGCAAAATATCCCCCGTTGTGGCCTATAGTTCCTCTATGGCATGACGTCGGATGCGAAGTTCGGTGCACTCGAACGTAAGTCTCCGTACTCCGGTCTCCTTACGACGTTGCACTGAGCGTTCCTGGGACCACTGTCTCCAAATGCGATGGCCGGTTGTGGAATCACATTGTGTTTCTTCCGCAATACAAAGCAAGGACCAACCGGTGGTACGAAGGCCTATGATGACACGTCTCGTGAACTCATTCGTTTGACGAAATCGCGTACGACGGCGTCTTAACGGCATTGTCACCCCTTGTTCGTTCTCCAGAACCACTCACATCTCACTGCCGTGACGACGTCTCGATTGATGTCCCCGCGGGCTGTTTGTCCGCTTATATCCCGCGCGCAGTTCGTGCGATTGGCCTCCAAATAAAATCATCTACATAACTTGTACGTGTGTCCCCACCCTGCACTTTGCATGGCGTTGCGTTCACGTCTTCGTGGTGTGGCATTTTCTCTGTCAGACAGTGTATTTCGATTGTTTAATTTTTCAAAAACAATATTTATTTTTATTATTATTATTTTTTATTATTATTTATTATTCAGATTTAGACGAAGGTAAAAAACTACCCTGACAACAATAAAATGTGATGTAGCTGGGATAGTCCATCTGTGCACGCTAAAATCTGACCTCAAGATAGAAAGAAAAGCTGAACCGCAAGTGTGTTAACGTGAGGGATGGGTAACTTTGGGCTTATGATATCTACAGGTTGCATCCCTTTCTGTTATGCATCATTTTAAAGCTCTCGTCAATAGTAGGTAACCCTCCGTCCTTCCTGGTGGCTCAAGAGGACGCCAAATTTCGGTACGACGCACCGTTTCCATAGCATCAAAAATGAATTTTTGCAATGGCTTTTATGACATAGAACACCAGGTTTTCATAATTTATGCACATCGCAATCATATTTTGTTATGTTTATCTAAATAATGTTCGACAATAGTTAAGTAAGATATATATTGTTGGGTAGCAATGAAATTATCCACTGTTACGTCACTTCATGGGACAGTGGGGCACGATCAGATTTCGCCAATGACGACGTTACCCATTTTTGTTACATCGAAATTTTCTACTTGGGATTTAATTTACTACTGTTTTGGCAGATGCATAACATCAAAAAACCAGTGGATAGTATCACGAAGACCACAGGCTTTCATGAGTGTTGTGACGTGCAACAGGGGTGAAAACCTGTGTCAAGACGACAAATCTGTCCGCGTAGCCCAGTTGAGAGAGCGACTAACTCCGGAATGAGGCCACACGGATTCGATGTCCATTGTGGACAAACTTGTGTTTTCACATTGGCGCCCAATTGTGGAAAATGGATCCACTGGCTGTTGGGTTCTTCGAAAAACGTGTGATGTTTGTTCCACACATTGTTTGGCATTAAGAAAAAACTCCTACTTCGCTTCAAAAAAATAAATTAAGAAGGAGATGATGTGACGAACTACAAAGGTGAAAACATGTGTCAAGACGATAAATCTGCAGCGAGACATTCTGTCCGCGTAGCTTAATAGGTAGAGCGACTTACTCGGGAGTGAGGGGACACGGATCCGTCGCGGACAAACATGTGTTTTCACGGGGTCGAAGGGTTTAGCACACGACCTTACGTTTTCGTCAAACCTTCCCATAATGATATTGTTGCTGCCAATAGCCACCACATAGATTTAAAGCCAAGGTCCACACAGAAAATGAAACGATTATAAAGAAGATGAACAGCCATGTCGTTGATGTAGATCCTACAAAACGTCAAGCTGACTGCATTGTACAGGGCATAGAAATTCCTGCCAATGGACCATGGAATACACAAACTAAATAATAAGTCGTTATGTAAAGAATGTATCTGATACAGAAAAGGAAAACTTTCTAATCGGGAGGCTTTTATCAAAACAGATCGGAAACAATGTCACAATGACAACGCCACACCCGGCAGGCCGAATAATCTCCTACAGTTTTTAATACAAAAAGAATTTAACATTTTGAAAAAAAAAAAATTAAAAAAATTCGCCATTTTCCTCGTCCCCACATACGAGAAATCTTTGGATTGTCATAATCGATCTCACGAGATCACCGAATATTAATTTTCGGAAAGCAGCACAGTGCGGAAATGCTAATAGAAACAACATTCAAGACAACATCTGGCATGTTTCCCAAGTTTACGTTGTGATGGTAGAAAAATACGAAAGTGATAAATTTATATTCCATTGTTTGTTCGGAATAAACACTCGGTGACATACCTTATTTGTATATCATATAAAAACGCATGGAAAAAATGTACCCGGACATCCATATTTTGTGATTTTGAATTGACAATATCGATGCATCCAGGGTCAATTTCCTCAAGCTGACAGTCCAGATTGCCTGTCTCATTTAATTCGTAAAACGATAAAGAACACTGGTACACTATGTGATAAAGTACTGAGAGCAATATTTATTTACATGATGAAGTGATAACAGTATTTCCTTTTGTACACGTTAATGATCTGGAAGAAACTCTAGAACCATTAGCTGGATATTTACCAGAAGAGCTGATACCCTTAATGGATTGGTTCGAATACACACATGGTGTGAAATTAATCCGCGAGGACAAGGGAAGAGATCTCTTTTCAGACCATAAATCTGGTGAATATTAAGTAGCTTACTTTTCCTGATGTGTAAGAATAAATAATTATGCGGAAGCAGCTAGTGGAGTTGGGTGTAGGTCATCGGTCAATCTGGAAATGCGTAGATGGATTGCGAAAAGTGCAGAAAAAAAGTGATCTCTTTTATGTGTAATATGTTGTCAGTGAGTGCTCACGGGGTCAAAAATCATCGAGAAAACGAACAGAATTAGAGATATAGTAAGATATTATAAGCAAAGTAATAGGATTAAATACACTGCTCTGCATGGAAAAAGCCACACCATGCAAAACTGCACAAAATGAGGCATCTTAACATACACTCACGGACAACAAAATTCCCGCACCCAGAAGAAAACATGCTACAACATTGAAACTTTGCAAATAGCTAGAGTGCGTGCTTGTATGTAAATGATCCACGTTTGGTGCGATTGCGCATGGCCGCACACCCTGTGGTGGCGCTGCAAGCACAAACCAGCAGCCCTATAAACCGGCATGTAGTCGATGCCCCTTGAAAGCGAAAAGCACCGGCTGACGCAAGGAAGAGCACAGAGTAACGAGAATGCCGGGTAGACGCCATAGACGTCGATTTACGCAACTTATGGACATTGAGAGAGTCCTGATCATCGGACTGAAAACCGCAGGGTGGTCTGGCCGCCACGTGGATCGTTCTGACCGTACCGTCCGACACTGTTGGGAGCAGTGGACACGTGACGGCACTGCTGCACGGCAGAGCGGCTCCGGATGGACCAAGAAGACCACCGGTAGAGAGGATCGACGGATCATGCGCCAGGCACGAACGGATCCCGCGGAGACCCGATCCACAACGCAGGCAGATGTAGCGACTCCTGTGTGCCCACGAACCGTTTTCCGAAGCCCCGCCGCAGCGAATCTGCGATCCAAGTGCCCCTTACGTGTGCTGCCATTAAAACCGGAACATCGCTGGCTCCGTGTGCAGTGGTGCCATGCCAGAGCGATGTGAAACGCCGCAGAGTGGCAACATGTGGTGTTTAACAATGAGTGCCGCTTCGTTTTGGGGAGAGATGATCATCGTGTCCAGTCTAGTTGTGGAGGTGCCCGTGTCAACGACACAATCCCAACCTCGCTATCCAGCGCCACACCTCCCCCACTGCAGGCATTATATTCTGGGAATCCCTAGCCTACGATATCTGATCAGCTGTAGTACTGGTGCGTAGATCATTGACGGGCCTGAGGCACGTGGATGAGATCCTACGGGCCTATGTGCTCCCATTCTTGGCCGGGATTCCAGGTGCGCTATACCAGCAGGATAATGCCAGCCCGCACACGGCTCGGTTTGCCCAGGTTTGCCTACATCATGTCCAGACCCTTCAGTTCGGCTGTTAGAGAGAGAGTGGCTCCGCGTCATCGCTTCGGAGAATTTTTACGGTGGAAAGAGATCGGTAGGTGGAGGCAGGGCAATCGAAAACTGAGGCAGCAAGATGACTGAATGTTTCGACGAAAGTGGTCTCCATTAACTTAAGGCAGTTTCAGGAATCCGGATCAATTGGATCATACGCCAGATTGGATGAGTATCAGTGGCGTCGCGTGCCAATTTATGTTGGGTGTGCGCTGTTATGTGAAAAAACACACACCAATTTTATTATGTATCCCGAGCTGCAAAATTCGCGTATTGATTTTGAACATACGAAAGCATTTCTTTTATTTAGCTGTCGTCTTATTATTTGCGGTAAAGATCTTTACATACATTTCATTGTAAGAAAAATCTGAATTTCCAGTGCAAATATTAGAGTGATGAACAAATTTTCGGTATCTTTTTTTATATATAAGTTTTAAATACAGCACGAGGTTTACTTTCTTTAACCCGCTTTACACAATCTGCAAAATCTCTGGCAGAAAACGGGACACTTAGTACATAGTCCACCTAAGTGGATGTCAAAATTCAAATTTTATATTTAAATCTGTGCTCATAAACACAGGGATTCACACAACGACAAAAAATACCGAAAAACAGTAACTCGTAGCAGAACGTTGAAGTTGTTTATACCTCCACGCTATTGCAAACGCAAATATGACCAGTGGTGCCTTTTTAAGCGCGTACACCCTGTGAATTAAATCCTCTATTTTGGAACCACGGGGAAATAAAAACATGACCTGTAGCACCATCTGGAGAGCTTTGAATTACACAGTTGCTTTAACGACTTAGTGTGTCCGCTCCTGCAGCTGCAAACATTATTTACTAAGTCTTGTTTACTGCACGAACCAACGAACCTTCTCCTCTTCATGAAAATATCGCACAAGGGAATTAAGTTTAGCGGACAAACTTCAGCGACTCTTATTGTAAATATATAAAAAGAAAAAATACAGTATAAGAGGAACTCGTTGCACTGTTCCGTGGGATTCAAGCGGTGCTCATTTTGAATAGCACACATTCAGAGTTCCGCTGTTACGTTTGAAACCGCAGGGAAATAAGAACGTGACCTGCAGCGCCGTCTGGGGAGCACTTGTACCACAACTGCTTTAAGGTTGTCGAATGTGCGGGCGCGAAATAACATTTCCCAGGATTCAAGCGCAAATGCGATGTGCTTATTGAACGAACCTTTTCTTCTTAATGAAAACATTATGTGGGGAAATTTATTTTAACCACTACTCGAAGTCTTATTAGAAACAAATCCGAAAAAAGTAATATCGATAATATCAGTTCAATTGCGACTTTGTGTGGTGTGACGTATATTCTAAATTAACTTTCCTTTTTACTTTCTTTCCCTATGTAAATCTTAAGTTTATTCTCAGTTATACTTCACTCTTAACGTAATATATTTTCTCTCAAACGAATACTGTTAGCAACATAATTGAGGTTGAATGAACGTGACGTATGCCTGATAAAAGATAAAAACAGGAGATAAAAACTACGACTAGACTATTGCTTGGCGAACGTTGTTAAAGCAAGCGTTGCTTGGAGAAGTGTTGCAAGTTGAGCGTTGTGTTGTAGAGCGTGTGGTGTGGTGTGTGGAGAGTTTAATGCAATATGCTATGCTATGTTACGATGTGTTGGTTACATCTTTGAATAAAGCATCTTTTCCGTAAGTTTGACTTCTGTTGTTCACATGTATCGTCTGGCCCTTAAGGTTTAATTTAGGAACTATTTCATCTTATGATTTGTCTCTTTTTAAATAACGTAGAAGTACGAAAACACTTCTACGTCATAGTGGGTGTGCGCTGCACACATAGCAACCCCCTGATCAATATGATTTTTTCATCAATAACGGAAAATAAATTGGGAAAAGAAAGCGATAAAGATTAATGGAGATTACCTAACCCACCTTCGTTTTACTGATGATGTAGTCATTTTCGCAACTACCCCATCAGAGCTGCAGGGTATGATCCAGGAACTTGCTGACAAGAGTAAAGAAGTGGGATTAAAAATGAACTTTCAGAAGACAAAAGTGATGTTCAATGCTTTTACAAGAAATGAAGATTTATCGATTGATGGAGAAAAGCTGGAGATAACAGACAGGTACGTTTATCTTGGACAGCAGACATCAAGTGAGGACCACATTGATGAAGAAATTAATTGGCGTACAAAACTTCCCTGGAGAGCTTTTGGAAGAAACAGCATAATTTTCAAGAGCAATATACCATTATGTCTTAAAAAAAAGTGTTTGATCAATGCATCCTTCCAGTTCTTACGTATGGTGCAGAGACGTGGACCTTAACTAAAAGAGACATACAAAGACTACAGACAACTCAAAGCAGCATGGAGAGGTGCATGCTTGGTGTAACCAGGAGAGATAAGAAGAGGAACTCGTGGATCCGAAAAATGACAAGAGTGGAAGACATCATGATCAGAGTAAAATCCCTGAAATGGCAATGGGCTGGACATACTGCCAGAAGGACAGACCATCGATGGACAGTTGAAATTTTAGATTGGATTCCAAGGGACAGGAAAACACCCAGAAGAAGACCACGTGTGAGATGGGTGGATGAAATTCGAAAGTATGCAGGAGTGACATGGAGGAGACTGGCACAAGACAGACCGTTGTGGGGAAAACTTGGGGAGACCTTGTCCAGCAGTGGATTGATAATGGTTGACAATGATGATGATGCATACTAAAAAAAAAAAAACAGAATTCTAGAATCCATGAAACTCCGAAACAGGATTCATCAGTATGCTGGATCACAGTCCAGATTGAAGGCGAGAAGGAAATTTCAGAATGAATCATTGCTAAAGGGAGGATTGTACAGAATTGGCTGACGTAGTTGCGAACGCTTGAACATTTGGATCACACAAGAGATGGTTTGAGGATTATTTTTACATCAAAAGCTGCAAAATCACGGACAGGGCGACATCCTTGCGCACGTCGTGCGTTAGGTCCTTTTAAACAAATAAGGTAAGAACTTAATGAGCACAAAAATGAATAATATTGTATCCTATGTTGAAGTGGGACAAAGTTGCTCGGCCACCCTAGTGATACAATGATCTACGCCCTGGGTTTCTGATTATTTATCGGATATTGTTCAGAGTTTGTGTCACGAATAAGGTATGAATGGCGTGTTTGTCTTATGGCATTTGCTCTCTTTCTCTCTCTCTCTCTCTCTCTCTCTCCCTTTCCTGGAACCAGTAACCCTAAATTAGGGACGGGTGACTACATCCGATCAGATCATATTTAGGCTATTTTAGGAAGGAAGTCCTAAACAACCCTTAGAAATAGGAAGCTGGGAGACTTGGGTTAGAGTGCCTGATAGGAAAATGACACGGAAGCGAGGTAGAAAGGGTGAGGAAGACACTCTTATTTATTTTCGGGGGAGGGCGGTATCCGGGGACCAACGGCTTAACGTGCCAGACGCACGGCGGATAGTTAGTGGTTCGAGCGTCTGTACCTGCTGGGAACGAACCTGAGGTTTCTCCGTGGCAGTGACAAACGTTTACCGCTAGGCCAATACGGCGACTACATATAGTCCATAGAGTTTCTCACAGTAGTCATTAAACTCCAAGAAAAAAACGTTGATCCAAACTGCTGCCATCCCGGGAGCTAATGTCTTCAAAGGTTGAAGTAAGTTCATAAGATCCCTACCCAATTATTTCATTGAATCGCGAAATTTATGCTTTAGTGTTTCTGTAAAGGCAACATTGTGAACGCGAAACATCTCAGAATCTCATTCTCCTCTTTATTACGCTTTAGAATATGAATACACACTTAATCATACGACATAACTTTCCTTTATGTAGAGTTTAACGATGCAACCGTAAGTGGAGGCAGAGTTTCCCCGCTCCTATTTTAGACAGATTGGTTACAGTGTCGAGACAGAAAATATCAACCTTATTCAGAAAAGAAATTGAACTCCAAGCAGCAACCGGGACTTTAACTCAGACCTAGCACTAAACGAAGCAAGAAGCCACCACCGAGTCCCGCTTCACCATCGGACAACAAATGGTTTCCTTCAAAACAGCACAACGGAAATTATTAATTAGTGTACACCTAACAGCATTCTGATGTAACCCGAGGAAGATGCGTTTGGTTAATTTCATTTAAGAAAATCCATCATTCATCGCTTGTGCTCGAAGGAAAATTCTCATTTAAATTCAAAAGTTTGCAACATTATTGCATTAAATTCTCGGTTATTAAAATAACCAACTCGTTATATCTGACACTTTTCTTGACACATTTCACTTCAGATTCATCGTTCTCCCAAAGCAATGCTTCGTGCGATTTCCATTCGGGAATCACTGGAGTAGGTAATTTTATGCATTTGTTCAGTTTCCTGCGTGAAGCATGCAGTTGCTTTGAGTATGTATTTAAACAGCAGGAATACCTATATGAAATGAAAGTGATAAGGAACATTAAGTCAGGAAGGAAATTGAATTTTCATGCGAATGTGGAGTTTCAGAAACAGCTCCATCAATTCGAAATAAAATTTCTTATGGTATTTCAACGCTGCACGTTTGTTAAAAATTTGAAATATAAATTGCGTAAAATCGTGCTTTCACGCTGAAGAAGTTCTATCAATCACTAGGGAAAAAATTATTTCTAACAAAAGCAGCAAAATTTAGATTCTTTTTTTAAATCAAATTTCAAAAGTTGCAGTCGCACGGATGTAGTATCTATTCTCCATTAGGAAATTAATTTTAGGTCTTTAATAAGCCTCTAATCTTAATTCTTGTGGGTGAAGTTGAAATACTCAAAGGAAGGTGCAACAAAATCGTTTCAACAGTTTGAGAGAACACATCGAAGACTTTTTTTTAGTTTTCGCAGTTCACAAACGCACACACTGAAGAGCCAAAAGTCATGGGATCGAAGCAATACACTGAAGTGCCAAAAGTCATGGGATCGAAGCAATACACTGAAGTGCCAGAAAAACTGGTACAGACGAGCTTATGCAAAATACATAGCAACGTCACCTATTCGCGTACTCGGTTGTGTCCGCCAGGGCGTATATAAAGCGATAGACATCCTTGCCAGCTGTCAGAGCTGTTTTCGGCATGCGAATAACAAGTTTTAACGATTTAAGCGATTTTCAACGCGGTGTCATAGTTGGCGCTCGTGAGATGGGCCATAGTATTCCGGAGGTAGAAACGAAGTTCGGATTTTCACGGACGACCATTGCAAGGGTGTACCGTGACTACAAGAATTCCGGCAAAACCTCGAACCTACGATAACAGTGTGGCCGTAAAAAGACACTGGGTAAACGTGACCATCGTCGGCTGTCAAGAATCGCTTCACGCGATAGACGTGCAACACTCTCGCAGGTATCATCGGAATTCAATGCTGGAACCTCAACAAGCATTAGCGTTCGGACTGTGCAACGCTCCCTTCACGATATGGGCTTTGGGAGACGACGCCCAACTCGAGTTCCGTTGATGGATGCACCACACATAGCTATACGTCTCCGCCACTGAACATTTGATGACTGGAAACAAGTAGCTTGGTCTTACGAATCGCGTTTCCAACTGTATCGGGTAGATGGAAGGATTCGTGTGTGGCGCAAACCCCATGAAGCCGTGGATCCCGCCTGTCAAGAGGGAACTGTACCGGCTAGTGGGGGTCTGTAATGGTATGGGGTGTGTTTAGCTGGACTTCACTGGGACCCCTGGTACGTTTACAAACTTCTATGACCTTCCAACGCTATGTGTGCATCCTTTCTGACGAGGTATACACCCGTTCATGTCCTGCATTCATGCTGATGGGTTGGACCTGTTCCAACAAAACAATGCACCTCCACACAAGTGGGACGCCACATTATGGTCAGAGGAGCATTCATCTGAGTTTGGGGTGTTGCCACTCCCACCCAAGTCTCCAGATCTGAACGTGATAAAACACATTTGGGATGCCATGCAACGCGCTATCAAACATAGGAATCCGAGACCTCCGAATACAGCCGAATTGTGGAATGCTCTGCAGGAAGTATGGTGTGCATTGCCTATAGCATATTTCCAGAAGCTAGTGGAGTCCATGCACTGTCGTATTTCTGCAGTCCTGCGCTTCCGTGGATGTCCTACCAAGTATTAGACTGGTGTACCAGTTTTTCTGGCACTTCAGTGTATTTCCTCTAAGCAGCCATGGGGCAATGCTCGTCTAACCCAATGAGCTGGGCAGGCACCAAATCCACTTAGGCAAAAAAATTTCAGCTTCTGTTACTAATGCATTAGAAGTTGGAACTTCGATTGGAAATCTTATTTTTTCTAATCATCCTATTCTTATCACCGTTATTTTTGCAATTGATTTTAAATAAAAAAAATGAGCGTTTTTGATGTTGGAAGAAATATGCCTTTATCATCTGACAAAGTTTTAAGCAAAACCGTTTTACTTACAATTTAAATTACCAGAATGCCTTTCCCTGCCAACTAGCATGGGTGCATTGGTTAGTACAATGAACTTGGTTACGGTTTGCTGTGATTGGCTGACGCTGATGTGCTGTTTTGAAAAAAGGCTCAGTATCCGCCTCTTTCTCGGCATGGGAAAATCACTAATTCGCATTATCGCATTCACTATCTGCTCATACGAGGCTGCTTTGCAAGAAGCATTTGAGAATGATGAGCACAATGAGACGAACTTAGAAGGAGGCGAACGGCATTTAACGAAAATGTTGTTTTGGCTTTTGAGAGCACTGATTTTATTTATTTATTATTTTTGCAGGTTTGTTTTTCGATTTTTGAAAATTAATAAAGGATTTGGGAATTTTAATCTAAAATGTTCACTGTTTGGCCGAAGATATTTCAGCTGGGCTGAGGAACTACCGCGCACGCGCGCTACGTAGAGGAAACATTGGATAGAAGTATGCACATTTTTAGCTGGCGCTGCCGTCATATAAAGGCTTCGACTCACGCCACGATTTTGATCACTTGCGAGGTGTAATCTCGTGAGTCAGGTTGAACAACCATCAGTAGGATCATGGCAAGCCGACGTGAATTATCTGACTTGGAAAGAGGCATGTTCGTGTGACACAGACGGATGGGACATTCAATTTCCGAAGTTGTGTGAGCATTCAACATTCCTCAATCCACGGTGTCATGTGTTTACCGAGAATTCCTCATGGACGCCATTACCACCCACCGTAGAACGCGCAGTGGCCGACAAAAGGTACTGAATGACCGTGACCAGCGGCGTCTGATCAAGACTGTCCGTACTAACAGAAAAGCGACACTTGCTCAAGTAACATTCACATTCAATGCAGGAAGTACCAGAGACGTATCCATCAGGTCAGTGCAGCGTAATTTAGCGTCCATGGGGTATGGGAGAGAAGACCCATAAAAGTGCCATTGTTAACACCATGGCATCGGACACAGCGCCTCACCTGGGCTCGTGAACAAGGTAATTGAATCCTGGAAGACTGGCAACAAGAAGCGTGGTCCGATGAGTCGCGCTACCAGTTGTTACGAGCTGATGTTAGGGTTCGGGTGTGGCGCAGACCCCATGAGGCCATGGATCCAGGCCGTCAACAAGGCACTGTGCAAACTGGTGGTGATTCCATACATCTTTAGGTGGCACGATTTGGGACCTCTGGTCCTCATAAACACGTCATTAACCGGTGATTGCTTTGTTGCTCTGATGAGTGACCATTTGCAGCCCTTCAGGGACTTCATGTACCCCAACAACGATGGGATTTTCCAGGCGGGCATTGCACCATGTCATCAGGGCCAGGTTGTCCAAAATTGATTCAAGGAGCACTCCGGACAGTTCCGGTGGATTGTGTGCCCCCGCGTTCACCCGTTATAAACCCAACAGACCACTTATGGGACGTGGTGGAAAGGTCCATTCGCACCCAAGATGCTGCCCTTACAAATATCAGTGAACTGTGGGTTGCTGTTCAGACTGCATGGCTTAACAGCTCTCCAGAAAATTTCCAGCCACTTGTGGAATCGATGCCACGTCGAGGTACTGAATTTCGTCGGGCTTGAGGAGGTCCTACACGGTACTAAGTACGTATCCCATGAATGTTGGCACTTCAGTGTATATACTACTAGTTTTTTAAATTTTCAAATGATCATAACCTGATAGGAAAATTTCTCTAAGTACTTGTTCATCTACAGCTTGCCTTAACAGTATAAAAATATTGTGGGGCACTTTTGTTGTTGCATATATTCAACAACAAGCGCACCTTAACTTTAAATGACTTCAAGTCCTGCGCTTCCGTGGGGGTCCTACTAAAAGCTTCAAGCGCACCTTAACTTTAAATGACTTTCAATCGAATGCCTACGGTGCATAACCAAACTCTTTGGATAGAGCACTTTAAAAGCAGCAGCAACTGATGAACGAGTTTTTGCAGATGTAATAGTAGCTATTTTTCCAATAAAATATTTTTGTAGACAACGGAAGGAAAAATTTGGTTGCTACTGCGCATAACCCTTCAATATTAATCACAGACTGCCGTTGCGTATCATTCTTTTGTTCAACATATATGTCAAGTGTGTATTAAAATTTGAGAAAATGAAAATTGAAACATAGCAATCTGTTAGGTTTTTTTAATAACAATATGCATTTCTAGCAATCTCATCATATAAACGTATTTCAAACTTTGTTTCAGCTTGTTCGCAGTAACCTAAAAGCTACACTGTAAGAAATTGCAGTGAGTAGTCAGTGTTTTACCCGAATTAACACGGTTTACAGTTCGTAAGCACGCCACCTGGCGGTCAACCACAAATTTTCGGTCGAAAAACTGCATGTTCACGGTGTTTAAACTGTTTGAACTTTTACTATATTTTAACCTTGAAAATCTGGCAACGTCATTCTTAAAGTGGTTATATACCTGTTTTTCACGTGCAATCAGTCGACTGGCAACACCTCTGTGGGCAAAACGTTTTTTTTCCTGGTCAGTAGACATATTATTTATTCCCGGATATTAGACATGTTAATGGACATTAGACGTTTTTATTTCTTATTAGACATGTTAATGAGCATAACGTATTATTATTATTTATTTGTCATTAGACATGTTAATAAACATTATGGTCATTAGGCGTTTTTATTTCCCGGTCTTTAGATATTTTAATGAAAATTACGGTATGGTAGTGTAAAATTACGGTTTATTGACTGGCCACTCAACTACCGGTGTATCTACCGTAATTTGACCCTGCAATTTTTTACAGTGTACCTCTGGCAAATGGAAATTGTAACATGCAAACCCGGCGAGATTTCATTTTTGGTAGGCATGCTTACTTTTTATTTATTTATTTTTGATTGGGAGTTTACCTACAACCGTGAGTGACTCAATGGTCTATAAGCAGTCGTACGTTCCAAAAATTAGGGTCACTTACTCCAGGGAAGGGAGAGAGCAAGATAGACACGCTTAATGACTGCGACAACGTTGAAGTCTGGATTTTGTAAGTTTCAATGCCATATCTAAGTATATTCCAAATGCATCCCCTGGGGTGCCGGTGTTTGAGAGTTGGCTTCTGACCATTCCTTCGAGATGAGTCTTTATTCAAATCCCTGTGAGGAATGGATGTTGTGTTTGTCTTACGGCACTGGCTCTCTTCCTTTCCTGGAACCAGCGACCCTATGTTAGAGACTGGTGGCTGTTTATAGCCAACTCAGATGGCTGACACTGGTCGTTGAACTTCCAAAAAGTATAAAAAAAGTTATTCTAAAATCCGTTTTTGACATATTTACTCAGCAAAAGCTAAAAATCTTTCCATACTGTGAATTAGTTTATGACAAAAGAGTTTGTTAATTATGATTGATGCCTTTTGAAGTTCTTTTACGTGCCAGATATGCAATACGTCTATTGTCAACACGTAATTCCGATGTATTAAATGCCGAAACTGTGAAGTAATACATTAGTTTATGAAAAAATAGTTTGTTAATTATGATGTAGTTCCGATGTATTAAATGCCGAAACTGTGAAGTAATACATTAGTTTATGAAAAAATAGTTTGTTAATTATGATGTAGTTCCGATGTATTAAATTCCATACTGTGAAGTAATGTATTAGTTTATGACAAAAGAGTTTGTTAATTATGATAGATGCCTTTTTAAGTAATTTTACGTGCCAGATATGCAACACGTCTATTGTCAACACGTATTTCCGATGCATTAAAGGCCGAAAAAGTCATTCTTCCCGAACAAGATAGTTCGTTCATAATTTTGTATCGCGTAGCAAAATTTGCTGGCTGTCAGTTCTAGGAAAGAACATTAACTTTCTTTTTTTTTTTATTGGAGGTTTAACGACCACCGTGAGCAACTCAATGGGCTATAAGCAATCGCCCGTCCCTAATTTAGGGTCACTGGTTCCAAAGAAGGGAGAAAGCCAGTGCCGTAAGACAAACACAACATCCATGCCTCACCGGGACTCGAACCCGGACCCCTTACGGACGAATGATCAGAGGCCAGCGCCTTAGACCACTGCCTTCAAAATAAACCTTTATTAGTCTAAAAGCAAGGTACATGTGATACGCTTCAGTCACATAAGACTGTATTAAAAGAGACGAGGCTAAGAAGTCTCAACACAAAAGAAAGGAGGAAAGAAAACTGGTAACATCAGAACAAGATTAAAATATATACAGATAAAAAAGAAACACAGAAAACAAAAACAAAAAACACACACATCACAAAACCCAAACCCCAGAGGGAGGGAAGAAAATGCATTCCAAAGACTAGTACATAGCAGCGCGAACACAAAAGTGACAGGTAAAAAAACACAACAACAATACAACACAACACAAATTGACTGGCACTGCAAGACAGTGACAGGAGAAACAAAACTGTACTTCTGAAAACATGCAGCAGCGGCCAAAACATTATTACAAGAAGAACATAAAAAACAAAAAACCGTGAACACAAAGAGGGGTGTTAACCAACCGCTATAACTAAAAACGAAATACGAAGTGACGCATGTATTTCAGAAGGAACACTGTACAAAAGAATACATGAATAATAAGAGGAAAAACCGCTGCATCACACAAAATAAATGTAGCCAAAAAGGCACACGAGGTTCACAAAAAAAAATCGCACTCAATTCAAATTTCATACTCAAAACAAAAAGTCGCGCGTTGACAAACCCCGAAAGCCGACGTGGCGCTGTAGAGAGAATCACGCGGAAACAAGATCGCATAGCACCATAACACATTGAAAACAACACAATTTACGTCCAGTCGTGCACGGCAACAGAAGGCTGGGCCGAGAAAAAATACAATATTACAGGAAAACCCCGGACAGGAGAAACACGAAGCAAGACGTAGAACCCTAGCTTGAGTGCAAAGAAACACAAAAACGAAAAGACAAAAAGTGCACTTAAAACATAATCACAGACAAAACTGCCTCAACTGACTACTTCACTACACATGTAGTCGCATACAGTCAAGAAAAAACCACAAGAGGCACAGTAAAAAAAATGAGCCCAAGGCAAATAGTGCGTTGATGAACTCATTGGGTCAACGTAACCCAATAGACAAGATACGCACGAGAAGCACACTGTATAGAAAACGAGAGATAAGGCTGAGTACTCAATGAAAAAACACAACGAGACCAGCAGGGCCACACTAAGTAATTCAAAGTTCATAAAAAAAGCAAAACAAGTGAACATGAAACACAGGGCATGAGAAAAAAAAAGGCTCCCTAAACTGCGGAGCCAACTGAAACACGAAAGTAGAACATACACAAACAAGTAAAAAACAAGATTATCACATTAGCAGTATAGGTAAAATACAATCACAGTATTAAGAAAACTCACACAGGAGCAGAGCGAGTAGGACAACCGCCATCCGAACAACTAAACAAAACACGTGCAAAAAGCAAGAGCAATTACAAAAACAGGGGAATAACACATACAGGAAACACAGTACAAAAAAGAAGATCAGGAACAACAACAAACAAACAAGCACAAAAGAAACACAACACGCCAAAAAAATTTTGCAAAACTAGACAACACAGACTAGCCCAACGGAAAACAACAACACCCCCAACAAGCATCACACTATACCAAACAATAACACTGATCACAAACAAATGGTGGCCAACCAATACAACAAAACACCACAACAAGAAATGCGTCGTCCAACAACTGTGGCCGACGAAAACATAGAAAGCAAGCACACAATTACACATAGACAAACAACTCAACAAAAATACCGACACAAAAAACAATAACCGACACAAAAAAACAATAACCGATTGCACAGCACCACCAAGAACCAGAAAAAAATACACACAGAACACAGGAACACAAATGCCCACGAACTCCGGACAGAAAAAAGTCAAAGCAACTAGCTGTAAAACATCCAATCACAACGCAAAACGGCAAGAAAATTCAGACAAAGAGGCCGAGGCCGCTAGTAAGAGGAAAAGTATAGAAAAGCACTATCCAAGAAAGAATATACCGACCAGTAGAAAGAGCTAACAAAGCACAGGGGAAAAAACAACAAAAAGACCGGAATCTCAAGGAAGCAAAAGAGTACAACATTACCAAAGGGCCATCAAAAACAAGAAGAGGAAAACGGTAAAAAATTTAAAAGGAAAAACAACAGGATCAGAGGAAAAGAATAAATACAAGGGAAAAAAACCTGCAGCTCAATCAAAAACAGAACAAGACAACAACCCGGAAAAGCAAATACAGACAAAGTGAAGAAACCAGTACACCAAAACAAAAACAAAAAAAAAACTGATCAAACGAATTCAATCAACCCATGCTCAACCCGAAACCATGGGAGATAGGGGGACCAGATCGAGAAGAAAGCAGGAACTGCCTGCCGGGCCAGAGCTACCTCGTACTCAAGTTGGATGACGGACTTGATCGAGGAACGAAACCTACGGCACAGAAAAACTCTCGCAGGATGATATCGACGAAGAGCAGGCCGATCAACACTGGTATGATAGTATAAATAAATAGTCAGTTTGGCCTGCAAAATTAAAAACGCGCAAACTGGATTGTGAACAGCAGCGGCAGGATGATGTGGCGAAGAAAATAGTAATGTGAAACAGAGTGAAAGGAAGGACAGACCTTGGAGAGAAGAGCAAACATCAGTGAAAAAAGAGGCTGTAAAACTAAACAGGAGTCATATGCCTGATGAACATCACCGAACGTTGAACAGAAAAAACACAAGGGAGAAGACAGGCGACCAAAACGATGAAGAGTCCGTGGTGTGAGCAAGCGACCATGAAGGTGGAGCCAATGAATATCAGTAGCTTTTTGGAAAGCCAGATAAGTGTGTGAATCGATCCATGTCTGAGAGGTTTCATCAGGTGGCACAAAAGGAATAGCGAGAGGTGTTCCAAAATAAGTAAGAAAGTGACAGTACAAGAGTTTTGCAGTAACTTGATGCACCAGAAAGGGAACATCATTCAAATAAACCAGAAAAGGAAGGCAAGGAGACGCCGAAGAAGAAACAATTAACCCATAAGAATTTACGAGGGACGGGTAAAGGTGTTGAAGCTGAATATGAAGCAACCGGAGCTGGGCATGATGTAAGGGAGTGTCAGCAAGAGAGGGGTCGATTTGGGAAAGAGACTTCCAGCGGAGAGAAGCATCTACAAGTTGGGATACCTGTACCACGCCACTGGCGAACCAGGTGGAGAAGCACAAGTACGGTGAAGAGGGAGAACGGAGTGCAGAAGAGTAAAAGAGAGGTTCCGCAAGCAGATCATTAGTTGAGGTAGGTGGGAGACGGACGGGACATAAGGAATGCCAGAGGGTAAAGACGGTGCGATAAGTATCGGGAAAGTGATCTGGAATGAGGGGGAACAGATCCATATGGAGGAAAGTAGCGAGAGTGAGAAACGGACTGCGAGGGAAAAGTAAAGTATCAACAATAGTAATCGATGAAATCTGAGGATGAGAAAAAGAACGGAGAAAGGTCTGAAAATGAATAGCATTAGATTTTTGAAAAAGATCTGGAAGGGCAAGACCTCCAAAGGACAGAGGAAGGACGAGAGTAGAACGATGAACCCAGTGAACTTTATTCCAAATGAAATCAGTAATCAAACGTTGAGCGGATTGGAAAAAATGGGTGAGGGAAAATAAGCGAACCACGAATGTGTCAGAATGGGAAGAAGAAAGGAAGAAACCAGATGTGCTCTGCTAAAAAAGGACAAAGAAGGTTTGAACCGGCAAAAAGGAGCAAGACGGCGATTGAGCTGCTGAACCAAAGGAATCCATGTGGCATCAGCAACCGCCACGGGACTTTCAACGTACACACCAAGAAGTTTAATGACCGAGGATGACCAACGGGCACCCCAAGGGCGATCACCGTGTGCTACCCACGATCCGGCCCACAGACCGACAGATTTAGACAGATTAAGTTCGGAACCGGAAATTGAAGCATACTCACGATAAGCAGAAAGGACAACACCGAAAGAACGTTCAGTGCGAAGAAAGAGAGTGAGGTCATCAGCATATGCAGACAACACTATGCGGTGGTGACGAGTAGGAGCAATACTACGAGGAATCACAGAAAACCAACGAGAACGCAGAAAAATTAAGAGAGGTTCAAATGCAAGCGTAAAAAGTTGACCCGAAAGGGGACAACCCTGCCGGATCCCATTGTCAAAGGGTATGGTAGCTGTCATGAATGTGGAAGTGCGAATACGGAAAGAAGAGTGAGAGTAAAGATTAATAAGAGCTTGACAGAAAAGAGTAGGAAAGCCAAAATGACGAAGAACAGCAAAGAGATAAGAGTGATTAATGGAGTCAAAAGCTTGTTTATGATCAATATTAAAAATTGCGAGAGTTTCGGAAAGATGGGAAGCAAGAAAATATAATTTGCGAATGGTGGAAATGTTGGTAGTGATCGAACGGGAGGGAATAGTGTAAGTTTGATCGGGGTGGATTAAATGCTGCAAGACGGGATTCAGGCGAAAAACGAGAATTTTAGCAAAGGTTTTGTAGTCAGTATTAAGAATAGAGATAGGACGCCAGTTAGAAAAAAGATCAAGGTTTCCGGTTTTGGGGATGAGATGGAGAATAGCAAAAGTGAAATCAGAAGACTGAAAATTTGAAGAAGTAAAAACGCCATTAAAACAAGCAACCAGAAACGTGAGTAGAGGAGGAAGAAACTTCTTACAAAATGAGAGCGGAAGACCGTCCGCGCCAGGGGAAGAACGGTCATTCAGACTGGAAATTGCAGAGCGGACTTCAGAAGGAGAGATAGGAGAAACAAGAGAATAAAAAAACCAATGTGGAACCTGAGGGAGGACATGAAGAAGAGGAGGTATCTGCAGGAGGAAGGAGTCGGTGTTGAAAACGATCTGAATAATGGGAAAAAGTAAGTTCACAGATACGATAAGGGTCGGTAACTGTAGATCCGTCAGGTAGTGAAAGAAAGGAAATTGTGTTGCTTTTAACATGATACTCCTCAAGGGACTTCAAACTAGAAAAGGGGTCGTCGTGAAACCGCAAGTGAGTGAATTTCAGACTAGTAAGGGCTGATTAAGCAAAAGTAAACAGAATACGACGAAGTTGAGCTTGAAACACGGGAAAAGAAGGATCAGAAGGAGAAATAGTCTGCAATTTACGACGGAGAACATCAATATCTTGAAAGCGAGAAGTACGGGAAGAGAAAGAAAACTGACGTGCGAAAGAAATAATCGAAATTTTCGTGGAAAGCCACAGAGCCACTGGGTCGTCAGACGAAGAAAGTTGTTGTACAGAAGACGAGATCATAGAGCAAATTTCAGCACAGAAAACAAGATCAGTTAAAACTGAATCGTCGAGCGACCAGGCTGGGGAAGGGGGAACAGAGGAAGAATGCAAAAACAGTTTTAAAAGAACGGGGCGATGATCTGACGAAACGGAAGGATGATGAGAAACTTCAACTAGAGAGGAATGGAGAAAACTGGAAACATAGAATCTATCTAGGCGTGCTGCGACACTGCGTGAAGCAGCCGGGGGAACCAGGAAAATTCCTTGGACCGGGGATGGAGGGAACGGAATGAATCAATCAAATCAAAATTAACAACGAGTTGAGTGAGATTGGAAACAAGGTCGGAACGGCTTTCGGTTGAACCATCTCGGTCAAAACCGGGTTGCAAAGTGCAATTGAAATCGCCTGCAACAATGACTGTATCATTTGGATGGAGGGTCGAAAGGATAGAAGAAAGATGTTGGAGGAGAGTTTCTGCATCCGTAGCAGAATGCGGAATATGGATATTGAAAACATGAATACGTTTAGAACAAAAAACAAAAAGAAATATGTTGAAAAGAACCCAGCAGACTCTGTGACTCAACAAGATCAGAAAGGGAAGAATGAAAACGCACATGAAACGCTAAAGCGGTACCAGACCTGAGATGGGTCCAGTAATTATGATAAAAAATGTACGGACAGCGTCCCCAGCAGGAACACCCGGCATCCAAGGAACAGTTCGTCTCCTGGAGAAGGAGGATATTAGCCCCTAGGTAACGAACGTCCTCGAAAACCAAAGCATTCGTCGCAGAAGACACAAGCCCTCTACAATTAAAGCTAAGTAGTGTTAACAAGGACATCATGGTAGGTTGCATCCAGCCTTCCAATTCAGCCCTCAAAATCTTGAGTAAGTATCCCAGACGGCGAGCATGTTGCTCAGTCCCTCCAGGCAAAGTAACATTAGTTATAAATGCATGGAACTGGTTTAGCTGTGCAATCATTTCAGGCAGCAAGTGAAGCTTACTCTTAATGCAAGGTAGTGTGATCAACTTCGCCTTACGCGGGCGAGTGGTCAATGCATACAGATCACATAAGGTAAGAGGGTGCAAAGGCACCGCAAGTTCTTCAAACATAGTAGAAATGTCAAGAAGTGTAGGACAAGGAGAATCATCGTCAGAGTCAAACCATTGCAGTGTCATCAGGATCAGGGGCGACCGTGTCCATAACATCATCATCCTGGAGACATGCGAATCGGTTCGAAACTAGTAATTCAGAATTTGGCTCATGATGGCTAGGTGAACCCGAGGTAGAATGGGCTGGTTTCTTGGACCGAAGACGTTGAGACGAACGGGAAGAGCGAGTAGAAACACCAGGTGATTTGGGGCGTTTACGTTGTGATTTAAGTGCAGACACTTCCAGCGATGGGAAATCCTCATTGGAGGGCTCCAAACCCTCCAGTACGACGACAGGAACCGGGAAGGAAGGAACGACTGGAGAAACAGCAGGAAAAAGTGATGAAGGTAGAATTTGAGCAGGTGCCTCAGCGGCCTGCACAACATCCGCAGGGGCAGCGGCCTCAGAAACTGTTGTAGCTAATGAAGAATCAGATCTAGCACCAGGAGTAGCATGAGGACAAGCAGAAACGAGACGACCTTCCCCTTTACAGCGGAAGTACTGAACCCCTGCAAAACGATTAAAAATGTACGTCCGGGTATCAGTGACTATTTCCAGAGTTGCAGGGCGTTCCGCAATTGACTGAGAAGTTGGAAAAATAACCCGGTACTGGCGGCGCCCACCCTGCACATGTTTCAGGGGGAATCACGGGCTGTAGCTGGAAGAATCTTGGTCACTCCCACAACACGACCCATCGTGTTGAGGGCATAAATCAACAGAGAATCAGGAACAGCCGTTGGTACAGGAGAGAGGGTCACCATAACTGGTCTTTGGGCTGCAGCGACAGGTTGTAGATGAAAGGACCCAATATCAACCCCATGAACTATAATTAAATCTACTGCTTGCTGGTGGGTGAAGTGAACAACCACCCCTCCACCCAAGCGAGTGATGGACACAATGCTTTCGGCTGGAATGACCTTCGACACAGCATGCAGATACTGGGGGAGGGGGTGTCACGCAAAGCAGGAAAGAAAACACTTAATAATAAGGCAGACGACAATTGCTTGCCTTGCGGTGAATCACTTGGAGGAATAATTTTCAACGCCGAAGCTACACGTTTGAAATGTGGTGCAGAATCACTAGAAATATATGAGGTACTTCCCACAGCTTGTGCGAACGACGTTGAAGTAGAACTAGCAGAATCAGGAATATTAGACGCAGCCGGCACACGGGTGGCCAGAAGCACAGTCTCTGGAAGTCCAGCAGCACTAGTCGACGCAACATTCCCCGAAGAAGACACAGAACTATAAAGCGAAGACATATCAGCAATCGACGAAGCAGCTGTAGACGACGGTGACTTATTCACAATGGTAGTGGACATTCTCGACCACTGGCCCACCAAAACTTATGCGTCGTAACTGACGACACACGAAAAAAAAAAAATGAGCACCCACTCGGCACTCGCCTTACTGCTCGTGAAGCGAGGGTACGAAACACTGCAACCAAAACACAAAACGACGAAATACCACAAAAAGAACAAGTAAACAAACGAACGTTGACTTCTACGCAGGAGCCGAAAAAATGCGACTTGTATGTTCAACGACCACTGCGCCACCGAGGCGGCCATTCACTTTCTTCATGAGTTTTTAAATGAGTTGAAGAATATCGAAATCCTGTGCTTCTTTTACTTTTGCAAAGAATCTCTAACAGGAAATCTTGGCTTGTATATTTCTGTTTTCGTGAAGCGCTCTGAAATCAAATATGCGTCAAGTTTTCCTGACATATTTTTTCTGTTCTGTTTACAGCTGGAACAATTGAAAATGTTTTATTAACAGCAGATATGGTTGTTATACAACGTATTCTTAAAAAAACTGAGGATTATCTTGTGATTATTTTGCTCTGATGCATCAAGTTGTACTTCGAGAAAAAATATCGAAATTCATCTTGCACCTCCACTACGTGCACCACACACATCTTGTTTCCCTCAAATTACAGTGCGGTTTCCTTGAACAGTTTAACTTAAAAGGAAGAGCATATTTTTCAACCACAACTTAAATTATTTCGTGATATAACGTAGCATAATCCTGAATTCATTTCCGTGAAATGACGGGGAAAAAACCTGTGTTTCACGGATTTTTCATACGTGAATTGACAGAAATGCTCCTACACATTTTTCTAAGATTAATAACGAAAACTGCCGTTTTTATAAGAGGTGTAATCAGAAAAACGGAACTTTTCATAAAAGCTTTCCATGATTCCGTTCATATATTTACAAAAAAATTCGGTTCTCGTTTTTCCCATCTGCACATGACGGCTTGGGTGAAATTTTGGAATTAAAAGTGCGTTGATTAACTTGTAAATTTCAGTTCAACACCACTCACAATTCATACAATCTGGAGTTGTAACTGCTGACGCTTTGCATAAATATTATGGATGGCAACGCTCGTATCCTCGAGCGTTGCCATCCAAAATACGGACTTGATTTCAAAATTCGTTAACGAAGTCTCATATTGTGCATAGCATATTACATGACGGAAAGGTTATTGAAGAAAGGGATATTTCTCCCACCCTGTTGGTGGATTTGCTATTGCTAATTGTGGTGCCGCAAGTAATTGGGTACTTAAATTATTGTAGAAGGGACAGAGAGTATTATGATGCGTATGTATCAGCTTGTGGAGCCCTTAACTCAACATCTATTACAGCTATGATGAACAAACTTTATTATATTCAGGGATTTTGCGAAATAATACAAGGAAGAGTACATTTCGCTTTTGCTTAAACCAACTAAAAGTGGTTTTCAGTGTCATAAATTCTCAAGCTCCGAAACATCTTGTTGCATAGTGATCATGATGAAAAAAATGAAACATGTGATAAGTTCTCTTGCAGAAATAAAATGCAATTATTATAAACCTATTCAGGAAAAAATCTCCTGCAGAATATAAAATGAACTTGCATTCATAGCGAGAAACCTTTTATCATCGTGTGACCTTAAAGTGATGGCCACGCCTGCACCTCCTTCCTACTATAGCGTGCTACGCAAGAAAACAAGAAGTATAAATTTCCAGAACTGAAGTAATATAGGACTATAAAAAAAGCTCTTGGGGAAATATCTGTGTACAACTGAATGTTTCTTTTATGAGAAGCGGAGAATTTTCAAAGCATAAATTCTGTTACAAATGGGGGACTTACAGGAAACATTGCGGCACGATATCTTCAGGAATTTTCCGTGAATTCGTACCATTTATGTTTAACGAAGCACAATAATCGTTGATCCTCGTTCTTTTTCATATTGTGTATCCTGTTGTGTATGTTTTTCAATTCATGAATTAAAATAGCGACGATGATCACATAAAATATTGCAGTTTAATTTTAAAGGAACTACATCTTTCTCTCTTTTAAATTATCTGTAATGGTTTTACTGCAACTGTGTTCGTGTAATCGAACATTTTTTCTTCGAAGGATCCGAGAAAATTAAATTTGCTTAGTCTGAAAGCAGTAACTTGAAGGCGTTTCTTTAAGTAGATCAGAAACCCACGAAGAATGATATAAAGAGTCAGGGTGATAACGTATGGAAACTGCAGTAAGTTCAAAATAACGGATTCGTATTTATACTGCCTCATTTACTCTGATTTCGATAGCTCTTTTTGTGCTTAATATCATGATCAATCTAATTTTTATTTCAAACTTATTTCAAGTAAAATTCGTTACAATACTTTTAAATGAAACACCAGTTTTCGGTAATTTGCGAAACTGAGAAATATTTGTGTGTGGTGAAAAGCATGGATGCAGCAGGTGACGCAGTGAACTCACTGTTACTGAGACATGATTGAAAATAGATGTGATTTAATTATTTAATATCTTAGTAATTAATTATCAAACATAAACAAATAAAGAATACAGCGACGAGGCTCAAACACAACCGTTCACTGTGAAGACAACAGCAGCTCAGAATACTTTAGCCGTTATGACACGCATATTTGAAAGTGCGTGTCACGAGAAAAATGCGTGACAATATCTATATCACACTTGACTTGAGTTACATTATAAAAGAGCGAATGAATGAATTACGTCATTACATAAGAATAATAGATAACAAATAAGGATTGATTTCCAACAATCCCCCTCACAATACTTATTTTGTCTTTATACAACATTTGCGCGTTTTTCCTCTCATAAACACAACTCAGCAATAGTAAATCATCATACTTGCATGCTAAATTAAATAACAGTGAGTCCTAATAACTCGCAACAATTATTATGCTGTCCTTTGTCAGAATGTCCCCAGTAATGTTGTTAGAACTCAGGTATTTGACATCAATTTTACCTGTTTCATATATTTCTCGAACGAAGTGATGACAGATGTCAATATGTTTAGTAGTCTTTGAGTGATAGACAGGATTGTGCACTAGCTTCTGTGCTGACTGGTTGTCACAATATATATTTGTCGGTAATGTCATGGGCTGTAAAGAAAGTTCACTAAAAAGTTTCTCAAATACAGTTTCTTCTGCAGCTTCAGAAAGTGACACATATTCCGCTTCTGTACTTGATAAAGCGACAGTTCTCTGTTTCTTATATTCCAAACTTATTGCTCCTCCGGAGAATTTTAACACATATCCGGTGTAGAATTTCTATCTTTGACATCGGAAGCCAAGTCTGCATCTACAAAAGCCGTCAATGGTTCTTTTGCATGGTTAAATACAAGCCCCAGGTTTTGTGTGCCTTTCAGGTACCTCAATATTCTTTTTGCTGCTATCCAATGAGCTTTACCTGGATTGTTGTTAGATTGACTGAGAAAATTCACAACGCGCGTGATGTCAGGTCTGGTTGCAAAAAAGATACATGAGCAAACCAATCAGTGAACGGTACGGAATATTTTTTCATTTCAGATTTTTCTTCTTCAGTTTTAGGACTCATTTCTTTAGTTAGCTTGGCGCTAATGTCCATGGGATTTGTTACAGATTTAGCATCCTGCATCGCAAATTTATGCAGGATATCCTGTACAAATTTCATTTGCGACATTGTTATGCCGTTTACATTTTACGCAAACTCAATGCCCAAACAGTAATACAAGGTTCCCAAGTATTTCACTTTGAATTAACTGGCCAAATTATCCTTTATGGTTTTATAACTTCCTTTACCGTTTGCAAATACCATCAAATCATCAACATAAACAACAATGATGACTTCATCAGTATGATTTTTTATGTGATAAACACATTTATCGGAATTAAATGCTTTGAAACTAAGAGATTTCAGTTTTTCATCCAGTTCCTTATACCATTGCTTGCCGGATTGTTTAAGGCCATAGATTGATCTTTTTATCGAAAAACTTGATCTTTATTAGATTTATTTTGGAAACCTTCCGGTAGTTCCATGAAGATTTCTTCATCCAAGTTTCCGTTTACATATGCCATTACGAAATCCAGCTGGCTGTTGAGCCATTTTTAACGGCATGAGCGATCGCAGTTCTAATCGAACTTAATCTGGCAACTGGTGAAAACTTTTCTCCGTAAACAATTCCTGGTGTTTGAGAACATCCTTTTGTAACCAGTCTTGCTTTTAATTTTTCAATGCTACCATCTTGATTGAATTTCGTCTCTAAGACCCATTTGCAATCAATAACACTTTTATGTATTGGTCGTGGTACCAATTTCCATGATTTCTCCTTGACGAGAGCATCATATTCACTTTGCATACCATTTAAGGCTTCATAAAGATTAGGATTAGCTGCGACGTTATTAACAAACTGATTTGTTTCAGTAATGTCAGCGGGAATCGTTTGATACTGTTTTGTGGGTCTGCCAGGTTTCCCAGTACAAACTTTTCTAGGACGGCCAACAGTTCTCACTTTCGTTAGTGCTTGACCTTTGTTTCTAAACAATGGTGAATATTGTTCTCTTGAAGAATCTGGCATAACTTCCTGTGACATATCTGGCTCTGACGTCATGTCTTCTGTTATGATATCTTCTGGCGTAACGTCTGTTTCACTCTCGGCGTCTGGTGCGCTATTCCAATCGAGTGAGGGTGGCATGTCACTCGTTCCGGTAAATGAAATAGACTTTTCAGATGACGTGAAGAGTTCGAATTCATAACCAAATGGAAGGTTATCTTCAAGTTCATCAATAAAACGGACGTCACGGCTTTCGACTATTTTTCTGGAATTCTTGTTCCATAAGCGGTATGATTCGGATTCCGTTAAATAACCAACAAATATATGCTCTTGAGATCTCGGGTCGAATTTACCTTTTGATTGCTTATTCAAAACATAAGCTTTTTGCCCAAACACCTTGAAAAATGACACATTTGGTTTGACGCCAAACAGAGCTTCACATGGAGTGATATTCCCATTCAAACTTCGTGTTGGAGAACGGTTTCTTAGGAATACAGCACAATTTATTGCTTCCGCCTAAAAGCTAGCAGGTAGCTTGGATTGTATCAACAAACACCTTGCCATTTCGACCATTGTGCGATTATATCGCTCGGCAACTCCATTTTGTTGTGGCGTTAATACCGCAGACTTTTCTCTGCGTATTTCTTCTTGCTTCAGATAAGCGTTGAATTCAGCTCCATAATATTCGAGCCCATTATCGTTACGAAGTGTTTTCATTTTTACTCCTGAACGGTTTTCCTTTGCGGGCTTGAATTTTAAAAAACTTTCTTTACTTCTTCTTTTGTTTTAAGACAGCTTATTTCAACGTAGCGTGATTTGTTGTCAATAAACGTAACGAAGTAGCGTGAACCACAAAGAGATTGTGTTTTCATCGGTCCACAGACATCAGAATGAACGAGGTCCAGCAATTCTTTGTTTTCGAACCTAGATTCCTTCGGAAACGGTTTAGCCGTCTGCTTCGCCTGAATGCAGACTTTACAATTCCTTAAGTTATCATTATTTGCAAAAGGCAGTCCTCACACGATTTTGTCCACTTTCAGACTTTTTAGATTATTTTCATTTAAATGACCATATTTCTGATGACATTTCTGAAATTCAGTGACCACTGCCACACTTTCGTAGCTTGGTGTGACGTAATATAGTTCGCCTTTTCTAACAGCTTGGAGAAGTATAGTTCCATTAGATTCAACGACCCTGGCTTTTTTTTCGGTGAAAATAACTGAACGGTCATATACCGTGGCTTTTGACAAAGACAGTAAATTGCTTCTTAACTCAGGAACAGAGAGCACATTTTCTAATCGAATGGTTCTTCTCTCCCGTTCGGAACCGCGATCCGCATAAATCATTTTCCAGTTACTTCTGTTGTTTTGTCAACGGCAAGCTTTACAAAACAATTTGTCTGTTTGTTCATTTTTAAAAACAGATCTTTGTCATTTTTAAAAACAGATCTTTCATGATTTATCTGCTTCTCCGGGCAAACACGGGATATGATTCATAACCTCCAGATTCGCTAAACGTGAATGCCGGTTGCTTCGACTAGCGAATCCTGTGATGGTTATATTCAAATTGATCGGAAACTTGAAACTTGGTCGTTCTGGGTGGTGTAGTGGTTAGCATACCCAGGCGTTTTCTGGGAGACGCGGATTCGAGTCTCGCTCCAGGACGATGGACATTTTCAAGTTTTCGGATATTATCTGACTTACCATCCTTGTCACATTTACGCCAAAAATCGGATTGTCATCTTCAAAATTTGTATTAGATCTTTGTCATTGCACATGTGAGAAGTTGCTCCACTATCTGAGCACCATGCAGATTTCGCGTTGTGATTGGCACTCAAGATTATAGCTGTATGAGTACTTTCAATTCTGGGTTTTGTTACCATGAAAGCCTCTGGTCTCAAGGACTCTGCTTTTCTGTCAGCAATATTTTTGCGACATTCCAGAGATTTGTGACCCATCTTCGAGCAGTAGTTGTATCTTTAATTACGGAGCACTTTTTCTTTCATTCTATCGTGTTTCGCTTAAATCTGCCTTCAGTTGTTAGAGTTTACTTTCGGATTTAAATTACCCTGTCGGTTTGGAGACAAGTACGCCTTTTTGGCAATCCGGATTCTTTTTTTGCTTTTCGAGCCTCCCATTCTTCTAAAAGTTTGACTTTTAAAACGTTGGGTTTAGGTAGCTCATCCCGAGACTCTATGGCACAAAGAAAATTATCGAAAGCGTCAGGAATACTGTACAACATCAATATTGAAAGAAGGTCATCAGCTGTCACTATATCCATTTCATGGAGTTTATCGGCTAGTTTTTAAAATTCAGTCAGGTGTTCTGAAATATCATTAATGTCGTTTATTTTACGTAACAGAAGCTGTTTTAGTAGTGTGGCCTTTTTAGTTGGTCCTTTTGATTCGTAAACGGATTGAAGTTTTTGCCAGACTTCGCATGAGCTTTTGCAATTTTTTACATGACAAAGCTCACTAGACCAGATTGAAAGAATTATATCTGCTTTAGCCTTCTGGTCAGCTGAAGTCCATTTGTTAAGCTCCTCTATCTAAGCTGCGGTTGTTCAATCAACAGGTTTCGAATTCTAACCTGTGACAAAATTCCAACGATCGTTATGGGTCAGGATAGCTTCCATTTGAATTTTCCAAGTGTCATAATTACATTTGTTTAACTTATCGATAATTATATGCGATATCATCTATTTATAAATACAGTCGAAACATTTAATAAAAATTGATTACTAACAGCTGAATCGAAGTCTTTGCTAAGAAGTAATCGTTGCGTCCTTCTCTGGGCCTATAACCCACTGTGGAATGAAAAGCATTGATGCAGCAGGTGACGCAGTGAAATCCCTCTTACTGAGACATGACTGAAAATAGATGTGATTTAATTATTTAATATCTCAGTAATTAACTATCAAACATAAACAAATTAAGAATACAGCGACGACGCTGAAACATGACCTTTTACTGTGTAGACCACTGCAGCTCTGAATACTTTAGCCGTTATGACGCGCATATTTGAAAGTGCATGTCACGAGAACAATGCGTGACAGTATCTATATCTCACTTGACTTCAGTTATATTATAAAAGAGCGAATGAATGAATTACGTCATTACACGAGAATAATAGATAACAAATAAGGATTGATTTCCAACAATTTGTTTTCTCAAAAATTATTTGATCCGTAATTTAGAGTGTGCAATGAAATCAAAATCCGCCGCCCCGGTGGCGCAGTGGTCTAAGCGATGGCCTCTGATCATTCGTCCGAAAGGGGTCCGGGTTCGAATCCCGGTGAGGCATGGATGTTATGTTTGTCTTACGGCACTGGCTTTCTCCCTTCCCTGAAACCAGTGACTCTAAATTAGGGACGGGCGACTGCTTATAGCCCATTGAGTTGCTCACGGTGGTCGTTAAACCTTCAATAAAAAAAAAATCCAAAACCATAATTGAAATAAAAATCCAGAACCATCAAAAATGCGGTAGAGCGACTACAATAACATCATCATGGTAAAACGATTGATGATGATGAACACTTTCGTGGTAAAGCGAAGATCCAGTACAACTTCAACAACGCGGTAAAGCGATTAGCGTTGCTCAACACTCCCGCGATGAAACTGTTGATGTTTCGCAACACTCTCACTGTAAAGCGATGGATATTGCTCAAAACAGACCCTAACGCAAACATCCAGAACAACATCAGTGTCACAGTAAAGCGATGGATGTTACTCAACATTCGCTGTCAGGTGAACATGAAATACAACATTAACATCATTTTGAAAACAGCGACTGCATTATTTGAACTTATGGGCAGTCGTTAAAACGTGTTAACTGGCAAAAATTTGTAATCATAAGTTACATTACAAAAGGACATACAGAATGTGAAATGTGAAAAATTCTAGTTTTCTAAAAAACGGTAGAGGGAAAGGGGAATGCCGTTTTCGTTTATTATTTCTGTAATATCATCAACGCATGAAATAAGCTATAGGCTTATGACGTAATTCTAAAATAACTTTCATTTTTAGTTCCTTTTCCTACGTAACTTCGAGTTTGTTCTCGTTTACACTTTCCAAACTTAACGTGATATCTTCTCTCTCACGTGAATGAGGTTGGCAACGCTCTTGAGGTCAGAAATTCGAGACGACCTATGAATGTGATAAGAACGTTAGATAAAAAGGACGAGACAGCAGTTGCTTAGTATATGTGTGTGTATGGATATGTTCGATCGCTCTTAAGAGATACGTGAATTGTAATATTAGAAGTGCTATATTGTGGATGTCATCATTCGTGCTGGACCAATAAAAGGTTATCGTAAGTCTGACTTCTGTATATGTTTCGTCTGGCCGTAAAACCTTTATCCCGTGCAACTATTGCATCGTATTCTCATTTAGTTTAACATTTCCTTAGCCATGCTTTTAGACATAGCGTAACACCAATCACGCATACGAAAATGGGTTACGTTATAGCCTACACATTGTGAAAACACATGTTTGTCCATGACAGGGATCGAAGACGCGCCCCCCTCACACCGAAGTAAGTTGCTCTCCCAACTAAGCCACACGTACGGAATGTATCGCTGCCGATGTGTTGTCTTAACAAGTGCAAATGTACGTCACATCATATCCATCTTTTTTTTTTTTTTTTTTTTGTAAGGGAAGAACGAACTTTTATTAATCCTGGACGATGTGTGGAACAAACATCACACATTTTTCGAAGAACCAAACTGCTAGTATATCCATTTTTCACGTTCGGGCGCCAATGTGAAAACACAAAATCGTCTGTGACGGTGATCGAAATCGCGCCTTCTCACTCCGAAGTAAGTTGCTCTCCCAACTAAGCTACATGGACGTAATGTATAGCTGCAGATTTGTCGTCTTGACACGTGCTTTACCTCTGTAGTACGTCACAACATAGAAAATTTCAAACTTCACCAGAATTAAAATTGAGACTAATCGAAGGGAAAAATATTTAAGTATTGAGTTTTCGAGAGGAAATGTTCTTTCAAGCTGTTAAAAGCATTTCTGACCATTAAGAGTCTATGGAAATTTGAAGTGATAGGATTTCATGAACTTAGAGATTAAACATATAATCAGTGGGAAGTGGTTTCGGGCAACAAAATGTGTGTGTGTGTGTGTGTGTGTGTGTGTGTGTGTGAGTGTGTTTCGATTTATTACTCCTGAAAGAAATAATAGTCGAAGCAATTCATTGGCAAAAAATAGGAGTCTCCTTGTGCAAACATGTTAGATCTAGTGATTTGCGGTTGTGGTAGGCGACTCGTGCTCACGGTTTTAGCTGCACACTGAAATTTTGCCAATCTTACCAACAGCAAGTCATCCAATTGAAGTTAGTTTACAATAACTGTAACACAGACATGATGTATGAATAAAAAAACGCTTCAATCCTAACAGAATATTCTATTTACATAGAAAATCTTGTAAAATATTTTCATTTTCGTGATAGAAAACCGAAATGATGTCGCTTTTGCTACAAATTAGAAGCAGTTTGTAAAAGAATAAATTGACGTAGTAAAAGACATTTTTTTCACGTGTCTGCTGCATTCGACTTTCATGCAAACAAGACAGAAGAAGATCTGATGTAATTTACCGTATAGATTAGTTTCCATCAAAATTTATTCTAAGATCATGCTTAACCTCAACTAATAGGCAACTTTGGACAACGTATAAAATAAACGGATGAACCAACAAATGAATCCATACAGCTAGAATAAGATAATTTTGCAAAATAATGTATGTAAAAGCATATAAATATCCAAATCAAATCCACATTATTTTTAGAAATGACCCTAGTAAACAATGAGTTTGCAGCAGATGCATTTTCAGAACAAAATAAATCTACTCTAGGAAAGCCAAAGGCATTTTTATCTCCCCAAGTCTCTTCCACTACAAGCTGTTTTGAACATGGATTTGTAACAACATATTGTTTTCATGAATTATGTACTTCCTGGTGAATCTGACGTCTGTTACTTGCCTCTGTATGTACACACTGTAGCTTAATAAAAAAACGATTTTCTGGAGTCCTACAATGTGCTGCCAAGGAGGGACAACTTTGCTTCTACAACTGGAGGAAGTACCGGAACCATTGTTTGCTTTAATACTAAATGAAAAATTAGTCTTAAGTGCCTTTGGGGAAACTGAAAACACATTTCGTCCTTTTAAGTGACGACATTTGCAATTCACTATGAAGTTCAGAACGGAAACTTTTGAGCCAACCTACTTTCAAAGGCAAATTGATCATTAACATTGCTATTATCACCAATCTGCAGAGAAAGTCAAGAAAATTTGCCAAAACGTTTCACAGGCGGTGGAATCACAAAAAGCAATTATGCCGCATGCAGATATTCCCTTACATCTAATACTACGACATCACGCTGTCTGTAGGGCATGTGACGTCACAGGCATAAGCCGAATGATGAAATGAAAACAGTTATTTGAGTAGACAACACATCGTGGAAAACGTGAGGAGTATTTTATTGAAAATGAGATAATCTATGACTTAGAGTTTTGGGAAACGGAGAGATATCGCTTTTCATTATTAACTGCGACAATACATATTGCTAAAACATGCAAATATGGATCACATATTTTCATTTTCTCCTAGAGGCGGAAATGTCTAATTATTCAGTTCTAAGGAGTAAACCCTCTCAATATGAAAGAAAAATAAATTAGTATCTTAGAAAGCCTCGAAAAACTGTGCTATGAAATAAGGAAAATCATATCTTCAAGTACAAATACAGGCCACTGAATTTAAAAGTTTTACTCAATACCAGGTTAGACCTCTTTCAGCCAGAGTTACTGAGCCTATATGGCTTGGCATAGGTTCCACAAGTTGTTGGACCGCATCTACATCTACAACATACCAGCCGTTCACCAGGCAGTCCCTTAAATGTATCACATTTGACGAATCTCGTTATCCTCCCGGATCTCGTTATCTAACATATATTCCATACATTCTCAATATGGTCCAGATTAGGGCTTTCTAGTGACCAGGAAAAAGGGTGGAACTCGCTGTCATGCTCGTTGAACAAATGTCGATCACATCTTGCTCGATGGGCAGTAGCAATGTTGGCCATGAAACAGCCGCCATATTCTGGATGAAAAGTCGACATTACAGGATGGACTACATAGGCAACAAAGTTCAGATAATCCTTGCAGGACTTTCGACCTTACAGCAATGACAAATGACCTATTTCGTACCAACGGAACGTGCTCCACACCATGACATCACCTCTAGAATCTTGAGTAGTGTTTAAAAGGAAAGATGGGTCTATTGCTTCAAGAAAGTCTCGCAAACTCTCTGCCTACCGACGTCTTTGTACTACAAGAGGATCATAAGTACAGAACAAAGAATACCACGATTCGTCGGACCACATGACTTTGTTCCAGTCCTCCACTTTCAAGTCAAGGTGGTTCTGACTCCATTGTTGACTAACATTCCAGTTTGCAAAAATCAGTGGTTTCCGTATAGGTATGCAGGCGGCTTTCTCTTAATGTCCAGGCCTTGAAATTCACCTGATATGACCTCAATCGGACATTTGTGGTTCGACTTGGAAAAACGGGTTCTCCCTAAATCACTACCAACTCGAAATGCACGGAAACTGGAGGACCTTATGTTAACATTATGATAGCAGATACCCCAGGATACCTATCGCCACCTCATCGAACCGATGCTTCTCCGATTGGCCGCTGTTTGTCGGGCCATTTAAGGGGTCCAACAGCTTATTAGGTAAGTGGTCATAATGTAATGGCTCGTCGATGTATATCATTATCTTCTTATCGACTAAATAATTTGTTTCCTTGTTCCCAGGAATTTTTGAAA
The DNA here is from genome assembly GCA_039090855.1 of Macrothele yani. Classification (NCBI taxonomy): domain Eukaryota; kingdom Metazoa; phylum Arthropoda; class Arachnida; order Araneae; family Macrothelidae; genus Macrothele; species Macrothele yani. Next base: position 102,523,753 of record CM077011.1, read on the forward strand.
TTCATCCTTAACGTTCGAACATCACTTTATATATGCTGTGATTACAATTATTTTGGGAACGTTATTGCCTCAGAAAATGATTTATATCACTATTTCGGTTCTTTATTCATGTGTTGTCCGCTATCAAGACCGGTTGACAAATGGATGTCTTAGTGCATGCCGTACAACCAATCACTCAGGCAACAGGAAATAACATCAGTATTCAGGTCTATCAGTAATGTAATCGATTTTTCATGTCTTTGTACCACAAGAGGATCATAACTTCTGCAATAACCAATAATCTCGTCCATTTCTCTCCTTCGTCATCCGTTTTTGCTCTTTCTTATCAGCTATTAAATCAAAACATTTCTCACGCAAAAGGAGAAGAGTTATGTCGTCCTGTATTGGAAATATATATGTTGTTGAATTTCGTTTCTATTATGCTACTTTCTTCTGTTAGAGTGAATTCCGCAATTTTTTGGCGTTAGCTTCAAAATACAATTTAACATATTCAATTTTAGCAAAAAAAATCCAAGCTCGGAAGGAAATAATACATCACCTTAGCAGCGCAGAAGGAAAAGAAACTTATCAGGATGCTGTACTGGAATACAAAGTGATACGTGTTGTAAGAAAACGCACATCATTAAGAAAAAGTATAGGGCAAGAAAACATATTACAGTAGGTTACGCAGGAAATATTACAGTCGTGGAACAAAGGGTAGATCTATAGTTGACGAAAGAATGACTTCATTAATTTCTATAGTTAACCAAAGAATGACTTCATTCACCTCCTGTAAATACACTATATTGACAAAAATCACCGGACACCCCTACAGAAGCAAATGAACGGATCCGCTGCATTGTTAAGATGCGCAGTGCAACTGCAAACGGTATAAAAACAAGCCTGCAGATAGCCGCGATTATATCGCATTATGAGGTTGAGTGAAAATGTCGTGGCAGGAGAGAACTGACTTTGAGAAAGGAAAGATTGTTGGGTGTTATATTAGTGGGGTGTCCATAATGGAAATCGAGAGGTGTTTAAACATACCGAAGTCATATGTTTCTGATGTACTGAATAAGTGGAAGACTCATGGCGTGCGTGAAGCTGCAAAACGAACCGGCAGACCAAAGAAAAGCAGTGATAGAGGATATCAAATCCTCAGGAGAGATGTTACAGCTAATCGACGGAGTACTGCATAAGACCTCAGTGTACAGGTGAGAAAAATGCTTTAACATTGGTACTTACACGTACCATTCGCAGAGAACTTCATTCCATGTGTTACCGTGTTCGTGCGGCTGCTCATAAGTCTTTGATATCCACTCAGAATGGTACTCGTCATTTAGCATGGTGTAAAGGACATTTATCGTGGACCGTAGATCAATGGAAACGGGTCCTATGGACTGATGAATTCAGATACATGATCCATCAGTCTGATAGCCGTGTGTGGGTATGGCGGCAGTTGGGGAAACGGTTTTTGCTTTTACTACTGTGTACTATTCCTACTGTCAAGTTTGGAGCTGGCAGTGTGCTGGTGTGGGGGTGTTTTTTGTGGTATGGGTCCGGCTCATTGGTTATCGTGGACAAAACTTTTAACCAGCACGTCTACCTCGATATTCTGGAAATTATGCCCTACCAAACTTTGTAGAAATACCATGGAAACGCGCCTTGTTGGTATCAGCAGGATAATGCACCGAGCCATAAAGTAAGGACTGTTAAGGCGTGGTTTGACTATAATCCAGTATCGTGTGTTTACTTTCCAGCACAGAACCCTGATTTTAATCCTATAGAGCACTTATGGGATGAATCAGAGCGCCGCATAAGATGTTTGGAACCAAGGTCTACTACTAAGCAACAAATAGCGGCAGTATTATACAGGATGCACAGGAAAGTCCCTTTAGCCTGAAATAACTTGCGAACGGAGACAGGTACAGCTATGCAAGTGAGATAACGGTATAGTTAAGTGATTACGCCCGATCGAATTCAACCAATAGCAGCGCCCCTAGTGGTGAAATTCGGACGTTAGCCATTGGAAATCGAAAACGAAAAGAGATAAAGCAAAATTTCCAATTACAAAGTTGTAGAGCAACAATTAATTAGTTCAAAACGACATTTGGTTTACACGGATAAGATACATTGTCACCTGAATACCCTAAAATGTCCGAAATCGATGCGCGACGATTCGAATCTGCATATTTACATTTAGCAAATATAGCCGAATGCAAATGCAGATTGTGACGTTGTACCGTACCTACGATTTAAAAACCAGTAGCAGGAAGTACCCTGATCAGAAGTTTAGGTCTACGTACGCTGTGTGAGAATGGCGAGCTTCACTCACTCCCAATATTGCGAGATGGAGCTTATTTACGGCGAATGCCAACGAAACGCGGCGCAAGCTGCACGGGAATATGCCGTTCGTTTACCACGTGGGCCACATATAAGTGAGGTTAGTGTAGTGAGACGGCTCAGGGAGACAGGAAGCACTAAAGGTCGTTCTCGTTCTGGCAGACCAGTGAGTGAAGATATGCGTATAATGGCAGAGGATACTTTGGCATATGCACTAGCCCATCCACAAAGCAGTACAACAGATATCAGCAGGACGACTGGCTTAACACGCGGACGTGTATGGCAAATACTGCATGCTCAAGGTGCACATACCTATCGTGTCACTCCACAGCAGGAACTGTTACCACGGGACAATGAGCGTCGATTTGATTGGTGCAACTGGGCGTTGATTAATGTTGAAGGTGACTCAGACTTTTTATTCAACATTCTTGGGTCGGACGAGGCGGTGTTCCACCGTACCGGATTACTGAACCGACACAATGCCCAGTACTGGATGATGGAAAATCCCTCGTGGGGACGATCCACCAGACATCAAGTGCGTTGGTCCATTAACGTGTGGTGCGGTATTTGGAAGAACAGTTTAGTGGGACCTGTGTTCTACGAAGGCACATTAAACGGACAGGATACCTCCAACTATTACAGGATTTCCTACCTGACTTTTTAGATGACATTCCTCTGTTCGCATTACGCTCTTTGTGGTTCCAACGTGACGGCGCCCCTGCACACCAGCCAGCAGCAGTGCGAAGCTTTCTCACAGATTGTTTTGAGCAAAGAATCATCGGGCATGGTGGCGCTGTTGAATGGCCTCCACGATCACCGGACCTCACTCTGCTGGATTTCTTCCTCTGGGGTTACGTAAAAAAGCAGGCGTATGCAACAGCGCCTACACGTCTGCTGGATCTACGTCGTCGTGTTACAGATACTTGCAATAGTGTGACACCTTCCATGGTGAGGAATGTGCATGCAGAGTTACTTTCGCAAATACAAATGTGTATCGTGGGCAATGGCGAACTTTTCGAACATACTCGACATTAATTTTTTCTCGCTGTGCGCCCGTTTGCCCTTTTTGTTTTTGTTTTGTCTGATGTCATCATCGTGTATTGACATAAGTACGCATTTATGCAATAAATTGTGTGTATTTCCTCATGCCTATGCCTGTTATCTTTAAACGTTCACACAAAAGGTCGTGCATCGATGTCGGACATTTTAGGGTATTCAGGCGATAATTTATCTTATCCGTGTGAAACAAATGTCGTTTTGTACTAATTAATTGGTGCTCTAAAACTTTGTATTTGGAAATTTTGCTCTATCTTTTTCCGTTTTTGATTTGCAATAGCTAGCTTCTGCATTTCGCCACTAGGGGCGCTGCTATTTGTTGCATTCGATCGTGCGTAGTCGCTTTATTCTACCGTTGTCTCACTTGCATAACTGTACCTCTCTCCGTTCGCAAGTTAGTTCAGGCAAAAGGGACTTTCCTATGAACCCTGTATACGAAATGGAAGCGCATACCTATCGCTGTGTTCCAAAACCTTGTCGAAATCATGTCTCGAAGGGTCAGTGCATGCATTAAGGCCAAAGGTGGACAGACACCGTAATAATGCAAGTTAACAAATACTATGTTGTGTTTCTCTTCTAGATTGTCAATATATTGTATGTTTAAAGTCACCTGCGTGTCCAAGAGGTCAAGGAGGTTCTTAGAATTCCATTTAACCTTTCAAACCAGCCCACGATTCTGGCGCCAAATAATGAATAGACAGTGCGCCGGCCTTGCTGACCTGAGTTCTTTCTCGGAAACCGGTGGCCGCAAATTAGAGCCAGGCGACTGCTATTGTTCGAAACGATCACGGTGGCCGTTAAAATCTTATACATCCCTTTTAAAAAAAACGAAAAAGTCGTTTGAAAGGATTTTTGTTCAGTAACTTCCACTTAATATATACACTGGCGTGCAAACATTAAGGACGAGACGGTTTTTCGAATGTAACGTCGTGCAGAAGTGCGACTCAAATGATACCATAAGATCCCCAAGATGTAAGAATATGGTATAAGTGAGCAAAACCGTCCAAACAAGGAATCCAAAGGATACAAAGGCACTTTATTGAAAAGGTAGCTTCGAGCCCAACTGGACGGAAGACAGAAACGTCCATGTGACAGGCGGCTGCCAAGAAAAATCTAGTCTTTAGTAGAGGATACGATCACTCCTTACTGCTTTGCAGGATTTACAACGTCTATCCATGCTGTGGACGAGGTTGTCAAGCAGCTGTTGAGGCATCACGGCCCATTTCTCTTGTAGCGCCAATCGCAGCTGCGGAATCAATGCTGGCGGCTGGTGACGTGCTACCAAGCGTCTCCCGAGAAAGCCCCACACGTATTCGATTGGATTTAGGTCCCAGGACCTTGCGGGCCAATCCATGCGTTGAATATCTTCACTATCCAACAGCTCTGCGACAGCCACTGTACGATGAGGTGTAGCGTTGTCGTCCATGAAGAGGAACACAAGACCCACAGCACCTCTAAACAGACGCTCGTGAGGCAGGAGAACCTCGGTACAATAGCGGACACCTGTGAATGAACCTCCTTTGAAGATGTGGAGGTCAGTACTGCTACGAAGCATGATATCGCCCCAAACAAGAACTCCGCCACCTCCAAACCGGTCCCTTTCGATGATGTTGGAGTTGTGATTGCGTGTTCCCTGCTATCTCCAGATGTGTATACGTCCAGAATTGCTCGTCAGACTAAATTGGATTTCATCCGTAAAGAGAACTCGACCCCATTGCTGATGTGACCAGTTCTTGTGTTCCTGGCACCACAGAAACCGCCGTCTCCTATGAGCAGGCGTTAATGGCACACACCGTACTTGTCTTCGTGCAAATAGACCACCTTTGTGCAGCCTCCAGGCCGCGGTAAAATGCGATAACGAATGTGCAGTTGTCTGTCGCATGTGCCTTCTGATTTCTCCTGCTGTCTGCCGTTTGTCTCTTCTCACATGTAGGACAATATACCGGTCTTCCGCCACCGTAGTTGCTCGTGGACTACCACTGCTAAACTCACGGACAGCTGTTCCTCTCGTTTGAAATGCTCTCCAAGCTCGAGAAACGATGCCGTGAACGATCCCGAACTCCTCGGCCACACTAGTCACACTTCGACCTTCTTCCAACTTCCCAATGACCCGACCTCGGGTAAAGTCATCCAGATGTCGTCTACTGGATTGCTAGTTGGCCATATCACACGGTTGAAGCAACTCGAGGTCGTTCAAACCGATGTACAAGGTGCAATATGAAATGCTGAGCGTACACCGCCCGTGTGCTTTATACCCTTCCGACACCCCCTACGTCATGCTGCATTTATGCGCATGTCCTACCGTACCGGACCCTAGTCTATCTCCTGAGTGGTCTTTCGGTCAGTTCTGCGTGCTCGTTCCGCTGCTATGCTAATTTCTCCTCTTCGTCCTTAATTTTTGCACACCAGTGTATATCAATGTCGTTCAAGAAAAAGGTAGAGACGGGAGATGGATTGAAGTTGAGATAGCTGTGCTGGCTATGGCTCCACTGCACGCTAAAGCGCGCAATGAGCCACGGCACGTGTTCAGTGGTAGTTACACAGTTGAAAAAAAGCAACAGGCTCCTAATTGACGCGATGTACCGCTTTCAGGCATACTTCTTGCTCTTGCAGGCAATATATAGATTAGCCTGCACAGCACTCAATAGGGTGTATGTATGACAAACAGAATGTCGAGAAGACCAATAGATCTTCCGCCACTGGGAAATGTTGCCGTGCTATTACGTAGGAATGTGCTGTTGGGGAATAACAAGTTGAGAAGAAAACGCAATGCTACCTTTAGACGACTAGTAGTATGGATAATGATCATTTCTGGCATCGAAAGGTGTGTGCATAATGGAATACAAAATCCGTGGAATAAAATGGCAGACCGTATTGGTGTCGTGCACGAACAAATTATTTGCTACCTGGAAATGATTAACAAGGTTCTGTCCTCGAATTATCACCAGCGACGAAACGCATGAGTATCTATTGGATAAACTCTCGATTACGGTGACCATGGAAGGGTCGTGTCTCTGCTGGTTCTGTTGAGTTCATTCTGATTTCTCTTTCATTAGCTACGATGTCCTCTGTACATTAACTATATTACCCCAAGCGGATGTCCAATAAGCAACATTGAAGAGCAGCTGTAACGTATATTATAGTTTAACTTTCATTTTTTGTTCTTTTTATCTTATGTATATTTTGGTTCACTCACTTTAGCAGTTTCTAATCTTAACGCTACATTTTCTCTCTCGCTGTATCTTGGTTTAGCAACCTGACGTTAGATAAAAAGTGAACGACATATGTGATCGAGAAAAATAAGGATGCTGTTTACAATTTGCGCTCATGAGAAAATTGCAGCTCGTTTATAGATTGTTAAGAGAGTTCGGCTTGCTTTAATGTTCCACTAATAACGTTTGATGTTTTACACAGTCGAGTAATAATATTGTGACCACCTCCTACTTTTGACGTCAACAGCGCGTAGCCAATGAAAGACGGCACGTGTCGTCATCTGGCTTGGAGGGCTGTAGTAATTCTGATATCGTATCACTCGTTGCTGTCATGGATAAAGGGAGTGACTTATCCGATTTGCAAAAGGTTATGATTATCGGCTTTCGGGCCAAAGGTGGCGGTATTTCGGAAACAGCGCAGTTGTGAACTGTTCGCGTAGTACTATGGTTACAATGTATCGTGATTGGAAAAATAGCAAAATCACGAATAAGCGACGTGAAAACTGCGGAGCAGCACGTGCCATTGACGTGAGAGGTGAGCGTTGGCTTCGCGGTTGCGTGAGGGCCGATCGACACGCTGCAAGAGAGTAACTCACAGGCCAAATGAACCAGGGGGCTACCGGAAGTGTGTCTGAAATGACAGTTCAACGAACCCTATTGTGTATGGGGCTCCGATGCAGAAGGATGGTTACTGCACCTATGCTAATAAAGGTGAATCGGGCAGAAAATGATTACATTTGCAAGGCAGTATCGGAATTGGACCTCCGCTGATTGTCAAAAGATTGCCTTCTCCGATAAGTCACATTTTCTGCTTCATTCGAATGTATGGATTAGCGCATAAGGCGAGAATCATCGGAGAAAACAAACACTCTTCAACCATTTCTGGAAGAACACAAGGTGCTGGGAGGGGGGAGCGTTATATTTTGGGAAATGTTTTCGTGGCATTCTCTGGGTCCACTCATATATGTGGAAGGCACTATGGAACATATTCGTTATGAATCCATCCTTGCAGACTATGTACATTCATACATGCTGATTGTCTTCCCTGGGGCGGATGGGATCTTCCAGCACGACAATGCGACGTGCCACACAGGTAGAAATGTCCGAAAGTGGTTGGAAGAGCACGATGAAGACTTCAAAATACTTCTCTGACCACCTAATTCTCCGACTTAAACTCAATTGAGCACCTGCAGTACCACGTGAATCGTGTCGTACCCTCCCGCAGCTGTCAGATGCACTGCAGTCAGCATGGCTCCACATACCTGTAAACACCTTCCAGAGCACCTTATTGAGTCACTCCCATTCCGCCTAGCTGCTGTCCGCTCTGCACACGGCGTTTTCTCTGGATATTAGCTGGTGGTCATAATAATATGACTCGACCGTGTAATTCTCGAAGTAAAGATCGCCATCGTTTATTTGCTTAAGTGACCGAAGAAAATACGTTTTCCCTGATCTTTCAAGGGCAGCATCTATGGAGTAAAGTTGAATGAACATGTGATGTGCTGCTGATGTAAAGAAAAAAGGAAAGCAAAAAAAAAGTAGGATTTGTTAGCAGCGAAAGAAACGAGGGGTTATTTGTTTTGCGAGTCTATCTTGCCTGCGGATCTATCCGGCTTCAAGACAAAGACATTTTTCTGAGAATGGGGCTGGAAAGATTGTCGAATGTGTAAAAACGAAAGCAGGAAGTACCGCCGAAGTGTGGATTGTCCATCCAGCTTAAGATAAGACAAATTAAGTGGTAAAAGAAAAGCAAAATAAATTAGACCTGGGAGCAACGTGGTCAGGAAATTGTGATAGAACATGAAAAGAGCTCCTCATAGGTAACAATTTTACGATTTTGTGATCCTTCTTTTTTCCCACATTGGACTAAAAACACGCAAAACCTTGTAAAGTGCTTACAAGAAACAGGGAACTTCAAATGTTTTTTTTTCTTTGAAAAAGTTCATAAGAAGTAACTAATATTTCAGAAGCTCAAAAAGAGTTATTTTGTAAAAAAGAATTGATGCTTAACTAGTCAACAGGTATTTTCGTATCAATTATGATTGTAAGGATCTCCGCAGACCAGAGGCCTCTATAAATATTTAAATATGACTCATGTATTTTTAATTGATCTGCTATTCGATTTGACATTCCAGTAATGAATGTAAGTTTTATTGTGTGTATGTGTATATGTTCACTTAACGCCAGTGTAAGGTATGGTATATTGTATAAGAACGGACAATATATTCTTAGAAAAGTACTGCTGTTGTGAAACGTTTCCTAAAACACGCCATGTTGCTTGAACTATTAAAGAGAGTTGTCGTTAAATACAGTGGTGATGTTCTGTAGGCCTACTTACATGCTCGGAGGCGGAACCAAAGTGAATTTTGTAACGAGGTGTGAAGAATGTGACCCCCAAACGGTTGAGGGACTCTAGAGGAAAGGGAAGAGGACAAGGACATTCGAGGTTGCTACAACGAGGAGAAAGAGGGCGGAACCAAAGGGAAATTATTTACGAGGTGTCAAGAATGTGACCCCCAAACAGTTGAGGGACTCTCGAGGAAAAAAAGAGGACAAGAACATTCGAGGTTGCTACAAGGAGAAGAAAGAGGGCGGAACCAAAGGGAAATTATTTACGAGGTGTCAAGAATGTGACCCCCAAACGGTTGAAGGACTCTCGAGGAAAGGGGAGAGGACAAGGACATTCGAGTTTGCTACAAGGAGGAGAAAGAGGGCGGAACCAAAGGGAAATTATTTACGAGGTGTCAAGAATGTGACCCCCAAACGGTTGAAGGACCCTCGAGGAAAGGGAAGAGGACAAGGACATTCGAAGTTGCTACAAGGAGGAGAAAGAGGGCGGAACCAAAGGGAATTTTATTACGAGGTGTCAAGAATGTGACCCCCAAATGGTTGAAGGACTCTCGAGGAAAAGGAAGAAGACAAGGACCTTCGAGGTTGCTACACGAAGGAGAAAGAGGGCGGAACCAAAGGGAATTTTGTTACGAGGTGTCAAGAATGTGACCCTTAAACGGTTGAGGGACTCTCGAGGAAAGGAAAGAGGACAAGGACATTCGAGATTGCTACAAGGAGGAGAAAGAGGGCTGTAATATTCTGTGGATGCTCACCGGGGTAAACGTCAAAATGTAAATAACCTGTAAACGGAATTCTTTCACAAAATTCAATAAATGTTTACAATCTCACCTAGTATTTTCCATAAGGGCCTGCTTAATTCATTTAGAAGGATAAACGAACCGAAAATATTCAGCCTACCAGGAAGAATGCTTGGAATAAAGAGTCCGCTACATCACAATGACACCAAGTGCGTAACTTTATGATGTATGGAAAACCTATTGTCTACATTCAGTGCAGTATGTTTGTGATCTGTCCGGATTATCTTATAGTTATATGATCAAGTTTTGATATTAATAAAGTATTTTCCTCCTAACGATAAATTTGTTGCACTGTTGTGTTCTTAATTGTCTCCGATCCAGTGTGCTTCGTGCTCATGCTGTGTGTGGCTTGGCAAAGTAAGTTTCTATTCTGGTTAGGTACGAGTTACGCAACAATACGTCGATGTTCAGAGATAGAAAAAGTTATATTTATTGAAAATAAAAAATCCTAAGACGTAAAATGTGAAGCTAATCTCTTTTTTTAAAAATAATGAGTACTCGTAGTACCAAAAAATATCTAGACGTAAAATCAATTTCTATTTGGCAACCAAAATTTTGTTTTTCTAGAAACAGAATCGAGTATTTCTACAGCTGACTCCACATACCTGTAAACACCTTCCAGCACGTTATTGAGTCAGGGTATTTCACCTGAAACATGAACCTGCTTCACATGCTGGATCTCAACGATACAAATAAAATGGAACTGAACTATTTGCAGAATGATTACTGCTGTGAATGATTACTCCAGAATGCATTACTGTTCTGTAGTTGAAACAGGAAATCTCTCGAGATCGGTATAACATTTAATTTTCATTATTGGTCTTCCGATTCCTGGTTGCGTTGGAGGAATCACAAGTTGGATATAGCATTTAATTTAAACAATTAATACTAAATACACACAACTTACGGGGATTGGGAACATCAAACATAAGTCATCGCTTTTTCCACGTTTATAAGTGAATCGCGGAAACATTATCATCGGCCGCCACGGGGAATCGAACCCAGGGTCTTCCAGTTACGCGCAGGACAGGCTACCAATGCACCACAGCGGCCTCGGATTATTCGCGACTCACAAACAACTAAATGCCAAACCACATGGCAGGTTGCTTCTTGGAGCTCCTCACCAAGAGGCAACCTGCGATATGGTTTGGCAGTTGGTGAATTCCCAGCATTGTGAGGGGCTCCAAGAAGCAGCCTGCCATGTGGTTTGGCAGTTAGTTGTTTGTGAGCCTGGATGAATTCGAGGTCGCTGTGGTGCAGTGGTAGCCTGTTCGGTGCATAACTGGAAGACCCTGGGTTCGATTCCCGGTGGCGGCTGATGATAAGTTTTCCGTGATTCACTTATAAACGTGGAAAAAGCGATGACTTATGTTTTCATGAAAGAAATACGGGATTACGCCATATAATACAAATTTTGAAGATGACAAAAATCGGATTGTCATCTTCAGACTTATGTTTTATTTAATTTAAATAGTTGGTGTTCCAATACTTTGCTGATTTAAAGAAAAGTTCATTTCAAAAATTTACGATTATTTTCAGTAATTCGTAATACGCTGGAGCGAAAAGTATACGCTAGAGCGAAAAGTATACGCTAGAGCGAATATTACAAATTTTGAAGATGCCAAAAATCGGATTGTTATCTTCAGACTGATGATTTATTTAATTTAAATAGTTGGTGTTCCAATACTTTGCTGATTTAAAGAAAAGTTCATTTCAAAAATTTACGATTATTTTTAATAATTCGTAATACGCTAGAGCGAAAAGTAGGGATCCGTCTATCTCCACCCAACCCATGTTCTTTGCTTTCAAGGTAGAAGTTTTCTTAGAGCGTTTATCTTCCCGACAAAACTGCGACAGCACCACAGAAACACGGAAACTAGGAACATAAGAATAATAGTGAAATGGGTAGATTCTACGTTTTCTGAATTCTAGATCAAGGGATGGCTTGAGCACAGGCATCCCTAGATCCATCTTTACAAAACATTTCGCCAACAATGTCTTCCAATTTCTGTCAGCGAAGGCATAGTTTCCCTCAATTACACCCACGGAACTTCAAGTTGCTCCGCTGAAGATTACCGGATGCAAACGCATAAACAACAGTGGGTTGCTCGTTTTTCATCAGACGGACCTTTTAAATTCCCAAAAGATCAAGAACAATTAGAGAAGCGCCGCCGGTCGTGAAAGCTAGGATAATGAAGTATCAGCGCCCCTTCATGCCCCTTCAAGGTCTTGATCGAAACCTGCCAGCGAATCACGGATATGGGAAAAACCGATGTCATCCAATCAGAGCCATAAAAACCACTCAAGAGATTAACCCCCTCACAGTTACAGATGGAAAGCTGGAAAACTAAAATTATATCGCCAAAACTTGATTCGATTTTTGAATGTTTTTTTTTATTTTATTATTCGAGACGGTGGATTTAATATTTTCTTGGAGGTGATAGCAAGATGTTGTGGTATACTGTGTGACGTACCTGCTTCTTAGGTGACCGATATGTTCAGACGACAAAGTTGGAGAGACTTCCGTTGTCGGTGTAAAATTGGGAAAGTATTCGGCTCCGGAGCAGAAAGATGAGGCTTTGATTCACGCGAGAGGCAAATGGCATTTACCAGGATTGTAGTGGGCCCTCCAAAAGGGCGCAGACCTTGGATTTTCTGAGGGGGCGAAATATTTTTGACGAACTCAAATTAGTTTACCTATTACATTTTTTTACGCTTTCCAACCGCAGGTTGAAGAAGAGCATATGCTCCAGCTTTGTCCGTCTATCCGCACGATAACTCGCGTAAAAATAGTTCGATTTCGATGAAATTTCAGTATGTGGTAGGGGACCACCAGGGGACAAACCCTTTTGAAAATGAGCAAAATGGGTTTAAAGGTCAGGACATAGGAGCGGGATTCATTCCACCGCTCTTATGCGTCATAACTTTCGTAAAAATGGTTCGATTGCGACAAAACTTTAGTATGTTGTTCCGAAGGTATACTGAACTGGCTCTGTTGAATATTATCAAAATGGTATCAAAGATCAGGACACAGGAGCGAGATTTATTCCGTAGCCATTATCCTTAACCACTGACTAAAAATGCTTCTATTGGGACATAACGTTAGTAATGTGTTCCGGAGGTATGCTGAACCAGTTCTGTTTAATATCATCGAAATGGGATCAAAGATCAGGACACAGGACCGTGATTTATTTCATCGCCGTTATCCTCAGAACTTGAGTAATGATTTCTGGCATGTTGGAAAGCGTATCATAATCAATGCATTGCATGATTTTACTAACTTGTCTTACTCACGCATGGCAGGTCTATACCTTCAAATTAATACAGCCGCCGATATCCCTGCAAGAACATTAATACTGCAGCCAATATCCCTGCAAAAACATCCAAAATCACGTTGTTTTATTTTCCCCATGTGACTCAAAGTATTGCTCAATTTTGTGCATTACTGAAATATATTTTTCATAAACATTGATGTACGAATAAAGGAAAATTAAATAAAATTCAACAATAAATTAATTTAATTTTTCTGTGAATGAAATTATTTTTTCTTTTCAAGTGAAATTTATTTTACAAAATTGGAAAAAATATCTAGCATTTAAGGAACAAATTGTACAAAATATTACACTGTATTTTTTTATAAACAACATTTTCGTGGGCCTTGAACACCCTTTCCCAGCTTTTCCATTTTTGTTTCTGAAATCTTTGGCAATACAAAATTGGAAAATCCAAAGGCACTTAAGCATCGCATAACAATATTACTTGCTCTATTGCACCAATAAAAAGGAATTTACTCTGAAAATAAAATATTTCTTATAAAATACTTCCTTCAAAAAATAATTTTTCAATAAGCTGACTTTAACTTTTTTTTTGTCCTGGAATGCTAATGCCACTGAAATATTTTCATCATTGCAATTTTGGTTATTTATTACTTCATTTTCATCATTGCAAATGTTTACTATTTATTACTTAATTTCCATCATTGCAATTTTTTTAACACCGAAAGGGAGCAGGAGACTGGGTCGAGACCGCTTCGGCACTCGGGCGAGTCCGAGCCTGGGTTTTACGCTATGTTGGGGCCCAAACGTAAAAATTAAACTCCTGGCCATCGGCTTCTTCGAAGATTGTGTGATGTTCGTTCCACACATCGTCTGAAATTAACGAGAATTCCTTCTTCTACAGTGATTCAAATGTAGTTTGCCGGCCGACCCCGAAATTCCGTACTATCCCTTCCTTAAGGGAGGGAATATACACTACATTGACATAAGTCACCGGGTACCCCTTCAAAAGCAAATGAACGAATCCGCTGAGTTGTTAAGATGTGCGGTACAGCTGCAAACGGTACTAAAAACAAGCTTGCAGGTGACCGCGATCATATCGCACTGTGAGGTTTAGTGAAAATGTTGCGGCGGGAGATAACTAACTTTGAGAAAGGAAAGATTGTTTGGTGTTATATTAATGGGTTGACCATAAGAGACACCGAGAGGCGTTTAAACATACCCAAATCAACCGTTTGGATGTACTGAATAAGTGAAAGACATATGGCATGCCTGAAGCATCATAACATACCGTCAGACCACAGAAAATCGGTGATATAGGACGTCGAAGCCTCGAGAGAGTCATTACAGCTAATCGGCGGAGTAATTCACAAGACCTCAGTGTATAGGTGAGTAAAAATGCTGGAACCTCAGTATGTACACGCACCATTCGCAGAGAACTTCATTCCATGGGTTACCGTGGTCGTGCGGCTGCTCATAAGCCTTTCATCTCCACTCGTGTTGGTTAACAAGTTTGTCCACGATAACCGGCTAACCAACACGTCTTCCTTCATATTCTGGACAATTATGCCCTACCAACTCTATGGCAATACTTTGGAACCGAGCCTGGTTGGTACAAGCTGGATAATGCACCGAGCCATAACGCAAGAACTGCTGTGGCGTAGTTTCACGATATCGTGTGTCTACTTGCCAGCACAGAGCCCTTGCCTTAATCCCATAGAGCACCTATGAGAGGAATTAGAGCTCCGCATAAGAAGTTTGGAACCAAGGCTTACTACTAAGCAACAGTTAGCGGTAGCATTACGTACTGAATGGAAGCGCATACCTATCGATGTGTTCCAAAACTTTGCCGAAAGTATGTCTCGAAGGATTCGTGCATGCATTAAGGTCAAAGGTGGACCCAAACCGTCAATAAATTATATGTTGTGTTTCTCCTCTAGGTGTTCGTTGAGTTTTGTCAATATAGTGTATGTGACGTACGTATCTCAGAGATGATGCACATGCCAAGACGGCAAAGTAGCATTTGTCGGTGTAGCTTATTTGGGAAAGCATTCACTTCCGGAGCAGAAGGATGCAGGATCAATTTCTACCACTGGTGAATGACTTCTAAGCTATAACTGTTAGGCAAGTAGACTTCCAAATTTCTGCGGAAATTCTTTCTTCTGTTTCCATGAGGTTGAATAGTATCTAAACGGCCGCCCCGGTGGCGCAGTGGTCTAAGCGATGGCCTCTGCTCATGCGTCCGAAAGGGGTCCGGGTTCGAATCCCGGTGATGCATGGATGTTGTGTTTGTCTTACGGCACTGGCTCTCTCCCTTCCCTGGAACCAGTGACCCTAAATTAGGGACGGGCGACTACTTATAGCCCATTAGGTTGCTCACGGTGGTCGTTAAACCTCCAACCAAAAAAAAAAAAAAGTATCTAATCGTAAGACGGCGACGACAGCGGATGTTAATTTGTAAGATGAACTTTCACTTTCATTTCCCCCAATGACTACATGTCCTATTTGGAGTAGCACGTCCCATTTTCATCTTGAATCCAAAAAAGTTATAAATACGTACACCATGGTAGGAATTTAAACAAAATATTCACCAGAAATCATATTAATTGGAATTTACGTTAAACTCTAAAAATAATCTAAAGTGGATTTCCGTCATTTCCACTTAAACCATGGACTAGCTTTAAGCAGCATTTATTCCAAATACATATTAAATTTTAACTTTATCCTTTGTGTCGTAAAATTCAGTACCATCCATTATTATTTTATATTGTGCATACTATGTATGAGTGTCTGCTCTATATAACTTTTGCGGCACCTAAATGTAGGCAGAATTCCCGCAGTAATTTAAGTAAAACACAATGCGTAATTTGTCCCCAAATTTGTGCCTGGAATTCCTGTAAGGGATAGGATACCAGACCTTAAAGGGTTTTTCTTGATCCCTAGACCATTTAATTTATTCTGTACGGGAAAATGGTTCAAAGTTGTAAAATATTCCACTGCGACCAAACGCCGACACGGTGGTTCATGTACAGATGTAGAGGTGGAGCCCGAACAACTACTACTTTTATCAAACTAGAAAAAGGTTTTTCAAGAACTCTTTGAGGAAATTTGTTAACATGGCATATAGCAATGCAATGCACACTTCAGAGCGTGACGACAGAAAACATGATTGTGTAATTTTAAATATTTCTAGAGTAAGCAATGCTTCATTTGGATTTAAGCCACGTAGTTTTTAACGTATGTTCTATTTTAACTTCCCTCAAACGAGAATGATGTTGGCAACATACCGAAATCGGAACAAGTTACTTATGTGCGGCCAGATAGGAACGATAGATAAAAATTCAATGCAGCGGTTGTTTACGGGGGATTGATGTTATTGATGATAGACGTGCTGTTTTACTGCGATTGGATATTAAATCACTGATACTGTATTGAGTACGCCATTAACCTGGATATGAGTGTGGAGTGCAAACCATGCAAGCAAAATAAACGTATTTGCAAGTACTACAATTGAACTCTTTCTTATAATGCGCGTGAGTGTCTTCTAATATTGCATTGATTTTAGCACATAACGTAATTACTGACGCTAGGGCTAAGCTACAGCGGAAAGAAAATTACGTTATAAGTTCATGATGCAATCTCAATGATATTTGCATCAGTTGTAGTGTGGGACTTGAGGAAGTGGCGCGTGTCCTCATTACTCTCACAGTGCGTCGCATTGTGGATTGAGGAGGGTTAGAAATGGCCCATGAAGACGCCGCAGGTTTTGTGACTCGTAGAGACCAACGGTCGTACATAAAGATTAAAACTTTACGTGGCACGAATCCGACACATTCACAGTACTTTGCGTGATATTTGTGGTAATGAAGCAGCAGACCGGAGTACAGTTCCCCGCTTGGCTACTCACTTCCGTGAATAACGTTTAAACATAAACAACGTTCCGAAGTCAGGGAGGCCGAATACGGCAAGAAAGGAGCCAAATGTGAAACTCGTGGATTGCGTTAAATGAACTCGGGGATTGCGTTAAATGACACGGTTGAGTAACATGCGAAGAAATTGCAGAGGCTACAGGATTTTCAGCAATCAGTGTTCCGTATTTTGACGAACGATTTGAAGAAAAGGAAAATGGGGACTCTAATGATTTCACTACCACACAGAAACAGACTCATTTGGACAATGCAGCACTTCTGAAGCAAAGATTTGTCGCTGAAGGTGATGCCTTCCTGTTACGAATTATTGCTATTGATGAAAGGTTGGTTAGGGACTTCAAACCTTAGTTGAAATCGGAGTCGGGTTAGTGGAGAAGTCTATGCTCCCCATGACCCAAAAAATCCGATGGGCACAATCCAAGCTCAAGCAAATGATGACCTTTGCTTATGATCACCTTAGCGTCGTCAAGACAGATAGAGCACACGTGGAACAAGTGTCCCAGCAGCCTATTACCATGATTTGCTGCAAACTTTGCGCAAAAACATGGACAGCAACAGATCTAACGTGCTCAGAGACAGGCCTCTCATTTTGCACTTCAATGCAAGATCACACATGGGGAAGGTGATGACAGCTTTAATGGAGATGTACAGTTAGGAAGTCTTACCTTACGCACCCAATCGCCCAGACATGAGTCCACCAGACTTTGTCGGGTATCGTTCACTTGAACGAAAGGTCATTTGACCGAAAATCGCTTCGCCGAAAATCACCTGATCGAAAGGTCCGTTTCACCGAAGGGTCAATTGACCGAAAAGATCATTTCACCTAAAAGCTAATTTCATCGAAAGGGCATTTAATCGAAAAATCCATTTCACCGAAGGATTACTTTACCTAAAAGATCATTATATCGAAAGATCATTTCACCAAATGGTCAGTTTATCGAAAACTTAAAAATTTTGTTGTTAGAGATGTGTTGGGGTGTGGTGCGGGTTTTTGAAATACTGGCCACCTAAACATTATTGGATTGTATAAAAAATACACTTTTAATTTCTATGAAACACCTCCCCATGAGTAGGTTTTTAGAAATATAACATTAATTTTAAGGCCTAGATCTCTGCCCTTTTGTCAAATATTAATCCTCCGAGCTCATATTCCTAAGGGTTACATAATAAATCACGTAAATAATGTTGCACTTTTACTCAACCACAAAACATAACTTTTTTGACCGTAGGCCTAAATACAGGCCATTTTAGCAAATTTTAACTCTACTCATGTTCATAAGCATTACATAAAATGTGAAGTAATTTTTTTATGTAAACCTTATGAATATGAGCACGCACAGTTAAAAATTGTTAAAAAGGCCTAAACCGAGACATAGGGCCCTAAAATTGATTCTTTTTGCCTGAAAAAATGTGCAACATTAACTTGAATTTTTACCTTAACCTTATGAACATGAGTTGGTACGATTAAAATTCGGTAAAAAGGCCGAAGGGAAAGCCTAGGGACCTAAAATTTATTCTTTTTGTATGAAAAAAGTGTGCAGCGTTATTAATTTTACTTTTTATGTAAACCTTATGAACTGAACACGACTTTTATGTAAACTTTATGAACATGATTAAAATTTGCTAAAAACGCCTAAGCCGAGGCCCAGAGTATTAAAAATGTTGCTAAGAACATTTTGTTTCTCCTCGTGGAGTCGTAATTTCATTTACATCGACTGTTGTAACACGACTAGAATATGCAAAATAAAAGCTCGTAGTTGGTAAAAAACGCAGCTTATCACATACACTATAATGAAAAAGGACACCGGAAACCTAGAAGAGAAACACACCATAGCATTAATTGACATACATTAGTACCGTGTCAGTCCAACTTTGGCCTTAATGCATGCACTGACCCTTCGAGAAATGCTTTAGCTACAAGGTTTTGGAACACAGCGATAGGTATCCGCTTCCATTCAGTGCAAAATGTTCCGCTAACTGTTGCTTAGTAGTAGGCTTTGGTTCCAAACTTCTTATGTGGCGCTCTAATTCATCCCATAGGTGTTCTATGGGATTAAGATAAGGGTTTTGTACTGGCCAGTTCACTCACGATTGGTAGTTATCGTCAAACCACGCCGTAACTGTTCTTGCTTTATAGCTCCGTTCATTATCCAGCAGGTACCAACAAGTCTCGGTTCCATAGTACCGCCACACAGTTGGTAGAGCATAATTGTCCAGAATATCGATGCAGACGTGCTGGGTAACAGGTTTGTCCACAATAACCAATGGGCCGGGACCATACCACGAAAAACAAAGCACACTGCCAGCTGCAAACTTGACCGTAGGAACAGTACACTGTGTTAAATACCATTCCCCGGCTACCGCCATACCCACACACGGCCATCAGACTGATGGATCGTGTACCTGGATTCATCAGTCCATAGGACCAGTTTCCATTTATCTACAGTCCACGATAAATGTTCTTTACAACATGCTACACCACGAGTATCATTTTTTTTTTTGATTGGAGGTTTAACGACCACTGTGAGCAACTCAATGGGCTATAAGCAGTCGCCCGTCCCTAATTTAGAGTCACTAGTCCCAGGGAAGGGAGAGAGCCAGTGCCGTAAGACAAACACAACATCCATGCCTGGCCGGGATTCGAACCCGGACCCCTTACGGACGAAGGATCAGAGGCCAGCGCCTTAGACCACTGCGCCACCGGGGCGGCACACGAGTATAATTCCGAGTAGAGATGAAAGGATTATGAGCAGCCGTACGACTACGGTAACGCATGGAATGAAGTTCTCTGCGAATGGTACGTGTACATATGGAGGTTCCAGCATTTTTATTCACCTGTACACTGAGGTCTTGTGCAGTACTCTGCCGATTAGCTGTAACGTTTCTCCCGAGGCTTCGACGTCCTCTATCACTGATTTTCTTTGGTATGCCGGTACGTTTTGCTGCTTCAGGCACGCCATGTGTCTTCTACTTATTCAGTGCATCCAACAAAGTTGACTCGGATATGTTTTAAACGCCTCTCAATTTCTCTTATGGAAAGCCCACTAGTAATATAGCGCCTAAAAATTTTTTCCTTTCTCAAAGTGAGTTCTCTTCCGCCGCGACATTTTCACTTAACTTCATAGTGCGATATGATCGCGGTCAGCTGCAGGCTTTTTTTATGCCGTTTGTAGCTTTACAGCGTATCTTAACAACGGAGCGGATCCGTTCATTTGCTTTTGAAGGGTTGTCCGGTGGCTTTTGTCAATATAATGTACATTTCAATGGCTCTACGAAAAACAACTCCCATCTTCGTTCCGGAAACAAGACAAACCAAGCGTCATTTCACTTTCACAGATGATATCCATCTATTGAGTCAGTTCTGTTTTCAATTTGATTCAACTTATGTTCAGAATAAACAGTTAAAAGTTCAGTTTTGATAAAAATTTGCCATAGGGCTGCTACGTTTTTTTTCTTAAACCAACATTGTCTTTCTGGATTTTCAATAGAAATTCTGGTTAATATTTGTCCCCGCCTAAGACCTTCTGAGTTTTGATTGTTTTCCACAGAGAAAACCCTACCAAATCTGTTTTCAACATCACTTGCCCCAAGGTTTCTGTTTGAAATAAAAGTTCTTCCGTCATCCAAATTCCATACAAAAATTTCAAACAATCCATTCTAATGAGGACCAGCGAGAAAATTACAAATTAAAACTCATTTCTTATTGTTGCTTGAGAGAAAACACAAAGCTGGAGTTTAATTCTGCGTTCGTAATAAATATACAGGACTGCGAAAATAATTTTCTTCTTGAAAAACTTTATGAATTTTCTTCAGTTATCCTTTAATCCGATTAGCGCTTGTGGCCTCCGGCAATCTTTCTTTTTTAGGAACAATATAAATACGTGACAAATGTTAGAAATCCCAAGCAATTATAGTTTCCTCTTTGAGATCAGTCCCCTGCCTCAGTTACGAGTTTTGCTTTTGAGAAAGGAAAGCGCTCTAAAAATATCAGTATTGTAATATATCATTAGCATAATTTCTTTTTGTGTCAGCAAAAGGAAAACACGCTTCTTTAAAATACATGATTTTTTTCCCCATGGTGCCTTCATAAATTTCCACATGAAAAAAAAAAGTACGGCTTCTAATGACAGATATTGTGATTATTTATTCGACAGTAATTAGAGAAAGTGAAATGAATAAACTTAAAAAAAAGTTAGAAAATTTGAATTAATGAAAACACGAAAAAATGTATCTAGATGTAATGTAAAATATAAGCAAACATTGAAATCTTCATGAGTAACGTAAAGTGCATAACTTCGCGATTTTGTGATCAAAAAGAGAAAACAGTATAAGTCATCAGCAAGATTAATAGTTTATTTTGCAATACCTTTTAAATTGCAACAACGAGATATTACAAAACTTGAAGCGTCAGTGAAATATTGGGTTGATGCGAATGAAATTCCAGGCGCGATCGAGCAGTGGAGACAGTCCCACACCACAGGGGAATGGAACCACTCACCGGTCTTGCGGGTATTACGTCACAGAGTTACTATAAATAGCTATCACGTGTGTGAAGAACAAGGTTGTGGCCGCGGGTGGCCTAGTGGGCAACGTTCGTGACTGCCACGGAAAGGGCCTCAGGTTCGATCCTGGGCAGGTACGAACGCTCGATCCACTAAATATCCGCCGTGCGACGGATGGGCACGTTAAGCCGTCGGACCCCGGGTACTGGCCCGCCGGTGATAAATAAGGACGTCTTCCTGCCCCCTTCTACTTCGCTTCCATGTCACTTTCCTATCGGGCACTCTAGCCCAAATCTCCTAGCTTCCTATTTCTAAGGGTTGTTTCATACCTAGGGTCAGACACTCCCTTTCTAAAATCCTATACATATGATCATTTGATCAAGGTTCAGGCATCGTTTTTGTGGACGTAACGTGGCTTGCAAAGGAAGCATGTAGACGCGGGATTTCAGAGTCATTTCCTCTGTGAATTTAAACGGCGCCATTCTGCAGAAAGTGCTCGTCGAAACGTCAACAAACCGATTGGGGGAATACAGCCAACGAACGAACCATTTGGCGATGGTTTCTGAAGTTTCGAAACGGAGATGCGGAACTGCAAAGCGAAGCACTTGGTCACCGACCTGTTGCTGTTTCTGGCAACGTTGTGTTACGTGTGGTTGAAGCGGACCCCCGACAAACCAGGGTTTAAAAAATCCCGGGCTTTTAATTAAAAAACCCAGCCCACTTCGTTTTTTAGCACGTGCTTTATAAAAACAGATCGTGCTTATGATATTGGTTTGTCCGTCCGCTGTACCCACGATATCTCTGCAACAATTAGTCCGATTTGAAAAATTCTTTTTGCATTGGGAAGCTTAAGATATGAGAATGAACGTCCTTCATTTCGTTTTTTTTTACGATGTACAATTTTCCCGCTAGAGGGCGTAAATGCAGATGATGTGGAATTTAAAAATACGTTTTGTGCCACATATTTGCTTCTAAACATCCTATTGAAAAAATTATTTTATCTTTCGATTCCATTTATGTCGAAGGGTATTTTAGATATACTTACTTTTTCAAATTATGCATAGATTTTCCGCTTTGGAGAGTAAAGTAAATTACATTTTCCCCGATAACTGTTCTTCTGAAGCTCCGATTTGAAAAACATTTTTTTCTTCAGCGGGTAAACTTCCTGAATGAAAACCTTTTGCATATAATTTCAAGTTTTCGGTAAATAATACTTTGGCCACCAGGGGGTGTAAGGGTTAATTTTTGCTTTAAATGTATTTTCCATAAATTCTGAGCGTCTAAAATATCGATTGAAAACATTCTTTCGTGAACTGATGTCACTCACATTGTAACGTATACTCTATATTCACTTTCCTTTTGATTTTACGATCTCTGGTTATTTTATTTTACTATGTAAATTATCTTCCTACTGAACGAAATATTATTTCACCCGCTGAATGAGATCTGGCAATGAGTGTAAGTCATGACGTGGTGGTAGCTAGTATATAGGCGCGTTCATCGAGACTTAGGGGGCTTGTGTGTTGTTATGAGGAGCGTTGTGTGTTGTTATGAGGAGAGCTTGTGTGTTGTTATGAGGAGAGCTTGTGGTCGTTAAGCGAGAGCGTGTATAATACGAGGAGTGATTATTTATTATTGTTCTACAAGTGTTGTGTGTTCCTTAGTTGACAAAGAGTCTTAGAAATAAAGAAGTTTTCAGTAAGTTCAGTCTTTCTCAATTCATAGTTTTTGTCAGACCTCTGTCTGGCTGTTAGGTTTATAACATTTATTTGATTCCTATAAATAACCAGCGTTGAGACTTTGTTTACGTTCATAATTAACTAGTAACAACACTCTTTTGAATTCATTATTTTTGAAGCTTAGTACAAGTATATCCTTAGCCAGCTGGTAGGAAGAGAATCATTCATAATAATTAGCTTAGCGGAAAGTAAATAAAGCTAATACATTATAACATCGATAAACCTTTTCGGAATATTTTCTTCTTAAAATATTCTACGGTTTCTCCGCCAGGAGGCGTAGATATATATATACCTTATTCTGGTTAATATATCTACTTCTAGGAGTCCTATTTGAAAAATTTCCTTCTTTGTTGGATAGTGTTTTCAGTGTGACATGTTTTTCATATAATTTCAAAATTTTCAGGTAATTCATAGACTTTCCGCAAGGGGGCATAGAGGTAAATTGCGTTTCCCTATATATCTATGTTTCTAAATCTCCGATTTGAAAAATTCTTTCTGTACAGGATACAGCTCCTGATGGAAAATTGTTTGCACATAATTTCTAAATCTTATGAAATAATGGTTTGGTCACCAGGGGCGTACATCTTAATTTCCGCTTCTGATGTATTTGCAGTAAAATATGAGCTTCTAAAATCTCGATTGAAAAAAAAGTCATTTGTTGACCAATACTACTCATGTCGACAAACCTTTTAGGAACATTTTCTTCTTGAAATAATGCATAGTTTCTACGCCAATGGGCGTAGATGTATATTTTATTTTTGTTAATATCTCTACTTCTAACAGTCCGTTTTGAAAAAATCCTTCTTTGTTGGATCGTGTTTCCGATGCGAAATGTTTTTGCTATAAATTCAAAATTTTCAAGTAAATCATAGACTTTCCGCTAGGGGCGCAAAGGTAAATTGCGTTTTCTGCTTTATTTCTGCTCCTAAAACTCCAATTTGACCTGATACAAAATGTTTTTCACATGATTTCTAATGTTTTGTAAAGAATGGTTTGGCCACCAAGGGGCATAAGTGGTAATATCTGCTTCTGATGTATTTGTAGCTAAATCTAGGATCCTGAAAACTCGAATATTTTTTTTCTTGGACCGATACCGCACGTATGGATAAACCTTTTGAGAATACTTTCTTCCTATAATAATGCATGGTTTTCCCACCAGGACACGTAAAGTCATATCTTATTTTGTTGATATCTCAGTTTCTAAGAGTCCGATTTTAAAAATTATTTCTGTGTTGCAGAGCGTTTCCGGTGCGCAATGTTTCTCATATAAATTAATGTTTTTCTTAACGCACAAGTCTGCAACCAGAGGGCGTAAGCTCACGATTCCGTTTACAGCAATATCTGAGGAAGTAAAACCCCGATTGAAAAACTTATTTCTTCCGTCAGATACTATTGTTTTCCATACCGGTACCATTGACTTTGAATAGCTTTGATAAATTCAATTTGAGTCAGAACGGATTCAAAGGACGTGCTTATTACAACCGAAAATTCTGTGTCATCTTTCTTGTTTCGGGTTTTATTGTTTTTTTTCGGGTTTAATTGGACTTTTTCGGGTTTAATCGGGCTTTTTCGAGTACTGTTGTAAAAAAACGCAGAAGCAATAATCAATGAGTAAATTCTGTCTTAAACGCACAAGAGGGTCTTTAAAAAGGATCTCTTGATAAAACAGTGGCTTTTTTTTATGCTGA
This sequence comes from Macrothele yani, assembly GCA_039090855.1. NCBI lineage: Eukaryota > Metazoa > Arthropoda > Arachnida > Araneae > Macrothelidae > Macrothele > Macrothele yani. The sequence continues at coordinate 102,548,625 of CM077011.1, forward strand.
TAATATACCAATCAATGCTGCAGAATTGGATCAGTTTAAAATTATGATTGAAACACTGAGACCTGGACATTAACCACTCTCAGCAAAAGCCATTTGTGGAAAACTGTTTGATACTGCAGCTGAAGAAACTTAATCTCAGCTTTCAGAAAAACAAAATTAGGCAGTTTGACTCTCACCATAGATGGTTGATGCAGTGTGAAGAATGAACCAGTCCAAACTATTAGTGTCCAGAACAGAAAGTTCTTTTGCTGTATGCTGATAATACTGGATCATCAGAAAATAAAACAGCAAAACATTGTGCTTTAAAATTAGAGGCGGCCATAAAAGAGTGTGAAGAAAAATTTGGAAAATCTGTTTTTGCTGTTGTAACTGAGAGCAAAAACAAAATGATAAAAATGTGGAAATTTTTAAATGAAAGATATCCAACTCTCATAACATGCGGATGCTCAGCACATCTGTTGAAGTTGTGAGAAAAAGATGTTTCCCCGAAGACTGTTTTAAATCAGATTGAGGCGGTGCAAAAATATTTTCGTAACATAAGCCTACATCAACCACATGGATGGTCAGGCTCAATGCCACAACTGCCTAACGAAACAAAGTGCAAACTTTCATCCTGATTGTGTTAAAACATTTGTGGCAAATTATCACAAATACAGAGAAATATCGTAAGAGCTTATTGAGGAATTTGATCAATCTATTTAAAAAATCTTGGATAAAATAGGCATTTACCGTGAAGCTATCAACCTGAAAAACAGTTATCCGTTGTTGCTAGCACATTGGACACACTTCAAAGAGACACGCAACGTCTGTTTCAGTTGCTGTTGAAATAGAGTCGGATTTACTACAATAAGGAATCCTGCAGCCCTACGACCTAGATTTTAAAAAAGGTTTAAACAACAGTTCTTGTACAACATTTTCTAGCAAACCTCATGGATCTAGAACACCGAGGTCAGAAACTTAACCAAGAACAGGAGAGTATTGCAGAAGAGTGGATAGCCAAATTTCCCCCTGATTACACAGTCGAATAATATGAGCACGCACGGGATCACTGTGTACTCACCCAGGTGTGTCACAGAGTGCACGTGACAAGGTCAACCACACGGAGATTTCCATACCGGTACGTAACGCGACCACACACATCTGCCCATTGTGCGTAACGCGAGCACAATGGGCAGATGTAGTGATTTGATGGATGTTCAAAGAAGAATGATCATTGGTTACTGCGCCAATGGTGGAAGCATCTCAGAAACAGCAGACTTTGGGGGCTGTTCGTCAGGTGCTGTAGTAAGGGTGTACCAAGATTGTACCGCCAGCACACCGAGTACCTCCCGATATCACTACTGTGAAGCCCCAAAGGCCGTCAACCCCACAGGACAATGTTACCTCCGTCAACTTCTAAAATGCCATCATGAACCTACTCGAAGACATTGTGACGTGCCTGCCCCGCAGAACGCACACGACATAAAGGCAGATAGCAGCGAAAAACGAACGTCTGCGTTTCTCAGTTGGTAGAGCGACTTATTCCGGAGTGAGGGGCCCCGGCGTGGACAAAAATGACGGAAAAATTTACTTCGTTGTAATGGCGCCCGGACTTCCCGGATGACCCGGCCGTTCAAGATCTCGCAATGGTGTGATTTTCTTTCCACACCACGAGATAGGAAAAATAAGAGAATCCCTTCTTCAGCGCTTCGAAAAATAAATGTGTGTGACGTTGCATTCCACACACCAGATTGACTATGAGTTCTCAAGTGCACGTTCTACGGCGGATGGCTGCCTGCAACGATTCATGGTCACGGCTGACCCGTGGGCCTTCCCCTCGGCCCTCTCTAGGGGAGGGGAGATGTGACGTGCCTGCTCCGCAGGACGCACACGACATAAAGGCAGATAGCAGCGAGATCGAATGTCTGCGTAGCTCAGTTGGTAGAGCGACTTATTGCGGAGTGAGGGGACTGGGTTCGAGCCCGGAGTGGGCAAAAATGACGGAGAAATTTACTTCGTTATTAACATGGTATTATAAACTTACTCGGCAAGAAGGGTATGCAAAACCAACTCAAATATTTCATATTATAACAGCAAGACTATTACAAACTGATTCGAAGAGGTGTGTTGTGAACTTGCTTGTGAGGATGGCAATCATAAGCCTACTCAAAAATACGATGTTATAAATTTAATTCGTGACTAGGCTATCATAAACCGACACAAAAATATGATATCACAAACTTATCTGACAAGAAGGCTACGGTAAACCCAATCAAAGACAAGGCATCACAAACTTTCTCGATAATAAATTCATGAAAAATTGACTTGAAAACTTCGTATCATAAACTTAAACGCTATGATAAACTGATTAAAACACGTAAAACAATTAAACCGATTCAAAGATGTAAAATAAATCAAACTGATTCAAGACATAAACTCACTCGGTAAGATTTTTTATTTGATTGGAGGCTTAACGACCACCGTGAGCAATTCAATGGGCTATAAACAGTCGCCCGTCCCTAATTTAGGGTCACTGGTTCCAGGGAAGGGAGAGAGCCAGTACCGTAAGACAAACACATCATCCATGCCTCACCGGGATTCGAACCCGGACTCCTTTCGGACGAATGATCAGAGGCCATCGCTCAGACCACTGCGCCACCTGGTCAGCCGCTCGGTAAGAAGAAACCTGCTCAAACACGTGGTACATAAAATTACTCCACAAGAATGCCACGGAAACCGAATCGAAGACACGATATCGTAAATTTTCTTCGCAAGAAGGCTGTTATAAACCAACGACTCAAGTACATGGTACTATAAGCTTACTCAAAAGAATGTCATCGTACGACACTCCAACACATGGTATAAACGATATCTGGTGGAAAGATATAAAAACCAATTGAAAGGTTTATAAAGTTATTAAACGTTACGAGTCATAAGATGATATGTGGTAGAATGAAAATACCAACGTTTGCCACAATCAAAGGTTTATTATACATCGAATATAATGTCGCAAAACGTTTGGCTCAGCATCATCAGGACGAACGGAGCGTAAACATTCAAATCACTGTGACATCATCACAGTTCTGACACTCGCTGTTCTTGGTGAATTGCTTCCACGCGCTTGAAAGAAAAGGAGTCGACGACGTTATGTCGTTGACAAGCTTTTAATACACTATCTACCAACAAGTAATTGAACACCCCTGCAATCGACGATATCTGCGGTTCTGATACTCGTCACGGCCGCCGCCGTTAAATATCGTGTGGGAAACAACAACGCAACCAGTCGCATGCAAGATGCCACGCAGTTCGGAGCTCTCTGATTTCAAGAAAGGTGTAATCGTCGGGTATCACAGAAATGGCCGATCCATACGTGACATATTCAGCGAGTTGAAGCACCCAAAATCGACAGTGGCCTACGTGATTGTCAAGTGGAAGATGAGAGGTGACTGTCGGAATGTGCCCCGACTCGGCAGACCCACAAAACAGATAGTTAGAGACCGACGGGTGCTAGCCAGAGAAATTCGGAAGAACTGCACCAGATCGATGGGCCACATCCACGAGGAGTTTCAACAGGTATCCGGGAGTGTTCTTTCGATGAATACCATCCGTAAGGAAGCCCATCTTCTGGGTTATCATGGGCGTGCTGCCGCCCAATCGCCTTTGACCACCAAGTCCAATAGCGCTGCTCGGCTAACGTGGTGCAAAGAACGTCGACAGTGAAACGTTGAACAGTGGAAACAGGTTCTCTAAAGCGACGAATCAAGGTTCACCCTCTACCGTTCGAATGGCAGGGTCTGGGTTTGGCGTCTGCCTGAAGAATGCCTCCTGCCGGAATGTATAGTGCCAACTGTGAAATTCGGCAGCGGTGGAATTATGCTATGGGGATGTTTCTCCTGGTATGACACGGGACCCTTGGTCGCAATTCCTGTTAGACTCAACGCCGAGACCTACTGCACCATTTTGGATGGCCTTGCGCTTCCAATGTTGTGCCAGTTCTACGGGGTGGACCCATGTTACTTTCAGGAAGACAATGCCACCTGTCATGTTGCGAAGTTCACCATGGCTTGGTATGGTGACAATGGGGTTAATCGAATGAACTGGCCTGCGCAGAGCCCGGACTTTAACCCTATCGAGCCTCTCTGGGACGAGTTGGAGCGTCGATTTAAGGGGTGCTCCTACCGTCCGAAATTGGTGAAGGAACTGACCTGTCTGCTCCAAGCCGAGTGGAAGAAAATACCGCTAGCCGTTGTACAACGCCTGGTTGAGAGTATGCCCCGGAGGATCGCAGCTGTAATCGCAGCTCGTGGAGGCTCCACCAACTACTGAAGGTGTATAAACTTCGTTTTCCTTCGCTATCACAGGTGCCCAATTACTTGTTGGTAGATAGTGTAGTTCCGATGTATTTGGAAAGCTTCTAATACATTAAGCTTGATAGTCGAATCAGGTTTTTCAATAAGCCCAGCATTTCCAAACAAAAATTTAGGGTTATTTTCGTGACAGTGTTGGGCTATAGACGACTTCTTCAGTTCACAGTTCCGTACGTAAGTTTTGTATCGAAGACATAAATTCCTAAGGAATTTATCGGATACCTTGTGAATGTGGACTTTCATATATAGGACAGATACGCAGAGCTTCAAGTTTCTATGTGAAGGAACACAATACTTACGTACGGAAGTGCGAACTAAAGATGTAGTCCGTAGCCCAACATTGCCACGAAAATAACCATACATTTTTGCTTGAAAACGCTACGCTTATTGATAAAACTGATTTGACTTATGAAGCTTAATGTATTAGGAGCTTTCCACATATACCGGAACTATTCAAGACTGGTGAACGACATGACGTCGACTCTATTTCTTTCAAGCTCTGGAAACAACTCACCAAAAAACTGCGACCGTCAGAACTCTGAGAATGTTAAAATGATTTGAATGTTTATGCTCCATTCGTCCTGATAATGCTAAGCCAAACGCTCTACAAAACTATAGTCGATGTATAATAAACCTTTGATTGTGGTAAACGTTGGTATTTTCATTCTTTCTCAACACCACAAGTTTTGTAGTCATAAATTATATATGAGGATATGAGCTAACTCCTTAAAGTACCTAAAATACTAAACGAGCGTTGAAGTCTTCGTACTTAAAGACTTTTTCTTTAATCTGTGCTTAGTTAAGAATAAATGTTAAACTAACCAGAGTTTCATCTAAATCAAATCAATGTCGATAGTTAGTCATTCTTTATGTAATGTTGGTGTTCTGGGTAAACTGACTTTTCACGAATATTCTTAAAATCAAAGAACACCACAGCTCAATGACGAAATTATATGCGACATGTCTTATTTTTGTTAAGTCTTCTTGTTGGAAATTGACGTAGTACTGGATATTATGACGACTTGGATTTTCTTTGTACGTACTACCTTGTCACTCAAACCTGGTCTTTATTTTGAAGTACACAGCTAGATATTTTATGCCTTGTTAAGGCTTTGGCAACAATAAGCTTTAGAAGCTATTCGGATTCAAGGAAAAGCTAATTAAATAAGGTTCGACATTAACTTAAGCTTCTTTTTTTACCGTTAGTACATCCTTGGTGGCGCAGTGGTCAAAGAGCTGGCTTGTGACCATTCATCTAAGAAGGGTTCATGTTTCAGTGACACTAAATTAGGGGCTAGGGGCTGTTTATAGTTCATTGAGTTGCACACGGTGGTCGTTAAACATTCAATCCATCAAAGAAATCGCCACCTTAACGATGGTCCGCAACGCTGTTCAGATAAGACTTTTGGTCCGCAACGATGTTCAAATACATGACACCTGTCAGGGATCCAAGAAAAAAGTAACTTCAGCTTTTAGTGTAATACAGTGAAGCTAACCTAATGAGCTTTAACCAGTTAGTGTTACAGTATTCACCTTTGAGCCATTACATTATGACCACCTACCTAACAAACTGTAGGACCCCTTTTAGCGCGCAAAACTGCGGCCACTCGATGCGTCATTGATTCGATGAGGTGGCGATAGGTATCCTGGGGTATCTGGTACCATAATGTCAACAGCAGGTGCTCCAGTTCCCATACATTTCGAGGTGGTGGTGATTTAGCGGTAACCCACTTTTCCATGTTGAACCACAAATGTTCGATTGGGTTCATGGCAGGTGAATTTGGAAGCCAACAACATTAACATAAAGTCACCAGCAGGTTCCTCAAACCACTCCTTGACGATTCTGGTACTGTGGCATGGTAATGGCTATCACCAGCAGGGAACACAGTTGCCATGAATACGGGGACTTGGTCCGCAACTATGTTAAGATACATGGCAGCTGTCAGGGATTGTACTATTGAGATAATGGGGCCAAATGTGCCCCAAGAAAACATAGCGCACAGCATAACACTGCCACCGGCGGCCTGTTTCCGACCAACAGTGCATACCGGTGCCATAGCCTCAGTTAGTTATCGGAATATCCGCGCTCAGCCGTCTACGTGATACCCCAGGAATCGTGATTCGTCAGACCAGGGCACTTTGTTCCATTGATCCACTGTCCAATGCCGATGATTTTGGGATAATTGCATGCGTTGTTGGCGATGACGCGCAGTGAGAATGGGAACCCGCTGGGTCTTAGGCTCCGCAGGCCCATGCGCAGAAAGCTGCGATAAGCTATGTGTTGTGACAGATAGCCCTGATCACCACTGTTGTAACTGTGGGCGATTTGTCGCACTGTCCCTGCGGTTGCTGTGAACAATGCGCGACAGTCTCCGCTGCCTTCTGGCATCAATGAGCTGTGGGCGACACACGGCTGGACGATGGGTCGTCATTTGGCCACCTGGGCACCACCTTTGATACGTACTCCCCACAGCGGCACTTGATCAACCTACAAGCCTCGCTGTTTGCGAGAGCGTAGTTCCAAGCCATCGTTCCATCACAGTTTGTCCTTTATCAAACTCCGATAAATCGGCAGCTTTTTCCCATTCTGACTCCGAACACTCTACTCACAGAAAGCCGGTCCTCGGTTTGTATATATACTGCTCTTTGAACGTAACCTGCGACACCGTTCGGTCTCCTGGCTCGCTCATTTCTCTAGGCTGCAGATGATCATAATGTAATGCCTCATCCCTGTTGTTCGGTTAAGATTAAACTCAATTGAAAGTTCCATTTGTTCCATTGCAACATTATAAATATGTATGCATTTCAGCTGGCAATGTCGTTTCTGACGAATACTTTGATGATGAAGAGGGCCAGTGAGGGATGGGCCCCATGAATTTTGTTAGACGCTTTCACAGATGATTACGAGCGCCACACCAACTGACGCATTTTCGACAGACGCTTTCACAGATTAAGTGCCTCACCAACTTAATGCATACTTTGTGAGGATCCAATAAGTCGCTGTACCTGCATTTTTACGATGAATGAAAAAATATGATTATCACTTTTTGACCCTGAATCTGTACAACAAAATATAACGTGAAAGCTTGAATCTTTTCCACCTTCCAGAAAGTTCGATGTTGTTTCGAAAGCCGGTAAGGTGGTGGTGTTATTTAGAAGTGGGATGAAGAAGATATAATTGTGATTTAATACCTAGATAGGGGAAATGGTGCACAATAAGCCAACCTCGTAAACAAATTTTATGAAGCCATGAATCAAAATAGGAGTAGAAAACGTCCAACAGGATCCTTCAAACACTGCACCGAGTCACACTTCCTTGACAGGGAAGACTGTCACACAGTCTTCCTGATTTGAGTTGTTCCATCGCCCCTAATCTCCAAAGCTTACCCCTTGTGAAATTTGTCTGTTCCACAAGCCTAAAAAAATCTCATTGTCGTATGGTATGCCTGCCTCCTACTGTGAGGTGGTCTCAGCTGTGGTTGCGTTTCTGTGAGGACAAGATAAAGATTTTCCCACCACAATCAAGTAAGTATCTAGTGCATTGCGGTAGCCGAGAACAATGTCTAAGAATACGATGGGAATCACAACAACGTAACGTTGCTGTGCGTGTGTGTGTGTGTGTGTGTTGCAATACGAACTTTATAAAACACCTTCGCATTTTACGAGGCCGATTAGTTCTCCGTCCAGTTTTTCTAGTTCTTAAATTCTATACTATTACAAGAAAGCAAGAAGAGAAATCTGTCTGTGATTAAGCAAAATACCAAAGTAAATTTAATAAAACAGAAACCTCACAAAGAATAAAATTGTTCGCTATCACATTTCGTTGCACTATAAATGTGCTTTGAAGTTCCTTTATGGTCTAGTTTGTATTGCAATCTTTTAAGGGATCTCTTGAGAAAAGAAGACAAAGCTTCTCTTTTAATGAGCTTCCAAAAACTACTGTAAGCAGCGACTGTTGTTTTTTCTGTGAGCAAAAACAACTTGGGAAAACGTAGCAGGTCTAAGCGTGGGAGCTACATGATATTCATAAGCTATTTAGTTTTTAGTGATTTATACTCATTGCAATTATTTCTGGTACCAGACGCCAGTTGCGATGAACTCTTAAGACGCTCTGATTCCTAAAGACAGCACCCTTTTTCAAGTAGAACAAAAAAATGCTAAAACAAATGGCTAAGTTGTGATACATAAAACACCGTCGTTTAAGGACAATCTTATCTACAGCACCTATCTTCCAAGCAGCAGCAGATTAATTAGTCTAAAACTCCGTAGGAGTATGCGAAAGTGCTTTTGAAAGAAAATTTTGTTCTCCAAAGAAATTTGCTTTGAAGCGATCTTAGTCTTTAATATTACACATCACGTTAATATTACACATCCGTTGATATTGATGTTAATAAAACCTAAAGGTCCCCTTTTTCTCTAAAATAAGAACCACAATTTTCTTCGTATGATGCGCGACGCATAATTTCAGCGGCGACGCACAATTCGCAATCCTCGAAATTCAGGAAAAAAATAATCAACATAAAATGTGTAGCCGAGATGTTGATCTCGAACCGTAATTTCTTACAGTAATGTCGGGATTGTCGAGATGACCCAGCAGGGCAGAGAAACGGGAAAAAAACCTGATCTTATTAAAACAACATCGCCATTTGCAAATGCTTTCCCGTTACATTCAAGTGAATAAAGAACAAAAAGGTTTACGTTTGTTCAGCACAACGTTAGTTTCACTGATAGACCTGACCGTTTCGTAACTAGACCAATGAATGAAATGAACATTTGTGGCGGTCTTCCCATTCCTTGTGTGCATCGTACGTTTTCGCAAAATGCTCGTAAGCAGAGAAAAAGTACTTATTTCCAATAGTTTGCTAATCCCCATCCTTGTATTGCCTAACGTATTCCTGCTACGAACGCATTTCTGGTGATTTTCCAAAAAAAACGATCTCTCCTAACAATAACGACGCGTATTTTCGAAAAACCCGAAGTGGCTGAAAACCGATATTTTTTAAAGAAGCTGTAACGTACCAGGAGATGTGACGTACCTGCCAGAAGGACGCACACGACATAAAGGCAGATAGGAATCAGAATAAAACGTCCGCGTAGCTCAATTGGTAGAGCAACATATTGCGGAATGAGGGGATCCGGGTTCGAGCCCCGGCGCGGATAAAAATGACAAGGAAATTCACTTCTTTATAAAGCGTATTATTTGCATCTGTGTAGAATTGGTGGAACTTAAATTTCTAACTGTTTAACAGACAATCAACTGATTGCACGAAGAAACATACGGTTTTCTAATCGTTGAAAACTGTTGAAATAAAAAAGAAAAGAAAGAAATTCCTAAAACCTGCAGTTGACAGAATCATTTACAGTGTACTAGGGAAAACCGAAATAAGCAAAAATCTGTAAAATCTCCTCCGTAAAGTGAAAAAATTAAAATTGATCTTTGCTCAAGAACTATTAAGGGTATGCAAAAGTTCCCGCTGTTTTAAGAAGAGAGGAGACAGGAAGAATCAGGAAACCAATACACATTTATTCAACGAAATATTGGCCGTTAGCATCAATGACCTTTTGCCATTTTTCAGGCAACAAATTAATGCCCCTGTGATAGAAGAACTCGGGGTTTGAACTGAACAACTCAGTGACGAAATTTTCCACCTCTGGAACTGTGGAGAACCGCTGTTGGGCTAGGGAATGTTGCATAGAGCGAAACAGATGACAGTCTGGAGGTGCAATGTTAGGGAAGTAAGCCGTGTGCGGTAAAACATCCCAGTGTAACCGTTCAAAGGGTGATTTCGTGGTGGCACATACATGTGGTCTGGCATTATCGTGTAACAAGAGGATTGGGCGGCGTCCTTTACCTGTCCATTGGCGTTTTTGCTCGATTGCGCCGTTCAATTTCATTCACTGATCGCTATATCGTTGTGCAGTGATTGTTTCGCCCGGTTTCAACAGTTCGAAGTACAGCACTCAATGTGTATCCATCCACACACGCAACAGCACCATTTCCCCGTGGATATCCTGTTTTGCAGTGGATCTCGATGGCTGGCCTGGGTCGAACTAGGATCGCTTGCGTGCGGGTTTGTAGCAATAGACCCATATTCCATCCCCGGTGACAACCTTCCACAAGAAATTCTTCCCTTGAAACCTCTTTAGCAACGACATGCAGATACCCAATCGTTGACCGATATTACGTTCCGTTAAAGTATGCGGAACCCACTTACCAATTTTCTGGATCTTCCCCAAGGCCTGTAGATGCCGTACCACCGTCGATTGAGCCACTTTCAAACGTTTCGCCAGTTGCGTGTGGCATTCTCTTGCAAGAGCGATTCCAACTCCTCGTCTGCGAGTTCCTGCGGTCTACCTGCACGTGGCTTGTCTTCCAAGCTCAGATCCCATTTCTTAAATCTGGCAAACCGTTCTTGACACGTGCGGCCACCCATAACCGTTTCGCCATATGCCTGACATATTGAACCGTATTGTTCACTCGCACTTTTCCCTAAATTAAACATGAATAACAAACAGTGCCGATAATGAACTTTATCGACCGCCATGCTTGGCTTCACGTACGAACTGACAGCACGGGTCGCTGGCAGGTTAGACACCTACAGCGCTCGCTAGCGGGGGCAGCGGAAACTTTTGCAAACCCCCAATAAATTGTTTCGAATCTCTATAACGCTAGTACAGAGTTCTGTATTTTGTGCATACATATAGTTAGCAAATCTTACATTTACCAGTGAGTCATTCCGACCAAATAAAGTTCACATCGAAGAATCAAGTTACTAGGTGTATTGTTATATGAAAATATACATTTAAAATATAATTAAATAATGACTTTCTTTATTCGATGCGCAAACAGCAACTAGAAATTCGCCTGCAGTTAAAAAGGCGCTTAACAGATCCCTCGGAACAGCCCACGAAATAAAAGGACACCCAACCGTCCTTTATTTCCGTCGTTGGAGGAACTCTGAGAAACCCGTCAAGTGACGACTCGAACCTCAGCAATTAAGGGCAATCAAGTTCTTACGTCAGGATCATCTGCCTTCCAGCGTCAGAGAGAGGGAGTGAAAGGGAAAATACACAGTGGTCATAAAAATGGAGTCCTGCCGGTGACTTGGAGGAGTGAGGTTGGATTTTGATTTTGCTCAGACACTGGGCATTAAGGAATAAGAACGGATTTTGGAGGGAAATACACAGAGAAAACCACCCAAAATATTCGTTTCCCACTGGAAGTGAATATTATTTACTTTCACTAACCGATATTTTTTTCCTTTCCCCCCAATCTGAAGAATAAAAATCCGAGCGTGTGTATTCATCTGCTGTTAAATTCTATTTGTTGAGCAACTTACTTATTTACTTGCCTGCTGCAATGACAGGAATCTGCAAACGATGATGCTTCTGATATGTTGCTATTCACGTCAATACTTAACAATAGCCACGCCAACAGTATTAACATTTATTACACTATTGTGCACGGAGATACGTACATATTATACACAAATACATTTTCTACATAAACTTTGAATAAAGTGAAATTACGTAATAATAATTCTCATTATTTTACTCTGGACCTCAGTACGAACCATATTCTTCTTTGAAATTCGTCTGCTTCTGCTGACGTCACACCAAACAGATAACAATCGCCAGCGTTCTTCTTTTTCAGTTCTTTTTTTTTTTTTTTTTTTTTTTTTGGTTGGAGGTTTAACGACCACCGTGAGCAACTCAATGGGCTATAAGCAGTCGCCCGTCCCTAATTTAGGGTCACTGGTTCCAGGGAAGGGAGAAAGCCAGTGCCGTAAGACAAACACAACATCCATGCCTCACCGGGATTCGAACCCGGACCCTGTTCGGACGAATGATCAGAGGCCATCGCTTAGACCACTGCGCCACCAGGGCGGCCTTTTTCAGTTCTGACGTAACGCACCATAGACAAACAATCGCTAGCTTGCTGGGTTGCAGTTCTGACGTCACATACATTAGACAAATAATCTCCGGCTTACTGGGTTTGTGGCTGCATCCAAGTTTCAACATAAATATAAAACAAATACAGTTACAAAAAATTTCGGTTCTAATGATTATTTTTATCGAAACCAGAATTTATTATTAAACATTAATTCGGCTCATAACCGTACTGTTTTACTCCAACAAATTTACCGTTGACAAATTTCTGAAGAAATTTTATTTTCAAGCATGTCTGGACAACGGCTGAAATTAACATATTGTTTAAACTCAGAGGAAATATATCCTTCGTTTGGTTCTTTTACATACACAGAAACGACAGTAGTCATGGCTTACCTACCTAGTAGCATGTAGGAACTCCTCTAGCCCAGCGAAGTGCAGAAACTCGACGAAGCATCGATTCCACAAGTGGCCTGATGACTTCTGGAGAGATGTTGAATCATCATGTCTGAACAGCCACGCACAGTTCCCAGGCATTTGTAGGTACAGGATATTGGGTGCGAACGGACATTTCCACCACTTCCCATAAGTGCTCCATTTGGCTGAGGGCGAACGTGGTAGCCACATCATCTGCCGGTACTGTCCATAATGCTCCTCGAACTAATTTTAGACAACTTTGCCCGAGGACATGATGAATTGTACGCCTGGAAAATTCCACGAAGGGTTCCAAAAGGTCACCCAGCAGAACAACAAAGCGATTACTACCGGTTAATGACGTGCTTACGAGGACCAACCAACTTTCCCACGTAAGGGCACCCCACACATGTATTGAATCACTACCAGCTTGCACAGAGCCTTGTTGACAGCTTCGGTCCATGGCACCATGGGCTCTGCTCCACACCCGAACCTTACCATCAGCTCGTAACAACTGCGAGCGTGACTCGTTGGACTATGCCACATGTTGCCAGTCTTCCAGGGTCGAATTACCGTGTTAGCAAGCCCAGGTGAGGCGCTGTCTCCAATGTAGTGGTGTTAACAAAGACATTCTGGTGAGTCTTCTGCTCCCATACTCCATGAACGCTAACTTACGCTGAACTGACGTGAAGGACATGTCTCCGGTACCTCCTGCATTGAACCCGGATGTTACTTGAGGCAGCGCCGCTTGTTTGTTAGCATGAACAATCCTGTCAGACTCCAGTGGTCACCGTCATTCAGCACGCGTGGTCGGCCACTGCGTTGTCCACCATGGGTGGTAGTGCCTAAAGTGGTTATTGCCGGTTAATGACACATGAGGTATTCTTGGTACTTACGTGACACCGTGGATCAAAGAATGTTCAATGGTCGCACAACTTCGGAAATTGAATATCCCATCAGTGTGGCTCCCACTGCCATGCCTTGTTCAAACTGCGATGATTCACGTCGGCTTCTCATGATCCTACTGGCGGTTGTTTAACATGGTACACGAGATTACACCTCGCAATTGAAATCAATCGTGGCGTGCGTCGAAACCTTTATACGACCGCAGCGCCAATTAAAAATATATCACACTGTTATCCCACGACTTGTGGCATTTCAGTGTATTGTTTCAAAGTAATCACCATTCATAATATCTTCCTGATTTCTAAATCCGAATACCATGAATATAAAATATTATTGGGTTGTCGGAAAAGTCATGACGTATTTTAGCCATGTTTTGCAAAAATCTATTATTGATAGAAAGAACAAAGAGCAATCAATGATATAATGACTGTTTTGTTTGATAACCTTTTGCCATCTTTCAGTGAGCTGCAGAATGCCTCGTTCATAGAAGGAGCTGTCTTTCGTGGCGAGAAACTGTACTAAGGTGCTGATTTACAGCCTCCTCTGAACTGAACGTTATACCACGCAAGGACTGTTGAAGAGAGCAAAACAAGTAGAAGTCTGACGGCGCAAGGTCAGGCGAGCATACTGGGTGTGGCAACACATCCCATCCAAGCTCCATTAATTTTTAGCTGGTAATCAAACGTGTGCGTGGTCTCGCGTTGTCGTGATGGAAAACAAAACTTTTACGATGAACGAGCTTTGGACGTTTCTGGATGATGGATTCGTTCAAGCTGTCCATATGTCGACAGTACACATTCGAATTGATTGTTTGGTTCCGTGGTAGGAGCTCGAAAAACACGACACCTTTAAAATCCCACCACACTGAGACCAGAACCTACCGCTGATAAATGTCTGCTTTGGATGTCGTTTGAGGCGAAGCAGCACGTCGGGACTAAGACCGTTTGCGCAGCAATTTGTTGTACACAATCCACTTTTCGTCACCAGTTATCAGTCGCTTCAGAAAAGGATCGTTTTCCTCACGTTTAATGAGCATATCGCAGATGCTTATACGCGCCGTCAATTGAGCTTCTTTGAGCTCCTGGGGAACCCACACATCGAGCTTGCTTACGTATCCCAGCTTCTTCAGGTGGTCGTGAAAGCTTGAGTGATGGATGTGCAATGTGTCTGCAATCTCTCGTGTCGTGTAACGTGGGTTTGACTCGATCAATACCTTGATTTGGTCGTCATCAACCTCGGTTGGCCTCCCGGACCGAGGAGCATCGTTGAGGTCAACATCACCAGCACGGAGTTTAGCGAACCACCGCTGGCACTGACATTCTTGTAGATCATTATCACCGTACACTTTACGCAACTTTTCACAAGCTTGACGTGCGTTCTTCCCTTTACGGAAGTAAAACAGAAAAATATGGCGAAAATGCACAGTTTGGTCTTCCATCTTCAACTTGCTGTCAAATCTCCGCAAAATCAACCAAATCGCTCACTATTCCTTTTAGACTGCAGCTAGAACTGGCCCCTGTCGAATGCCATAGCGATAACAGAACTGCGCATGCCTCTAGTACTTCCAAAACCGCCCAACCGCCATCGGGTGCCACAATACGTCATGACTTTTCCGACAACCCAATAGATATTATTTTTGCTATCATGGGCTACACAAATGGTAATTTGAACCCTATGTATACTGTATATACTGTATATAGATATTATTTTACTCATCTTCGTTTTACTGATGACGTAGTCATTTTTTGCAACTACCCTTCGGGGCGTGCTCCGATGTGCCATTTCATTAGGACCACTCCCAGGATAGAGAAATTAGAGCGCCTGGAGACCGAACGGTGGCACTGGTGAGGTTCACAGAGCACTATATATACCACCCGAGGAAAGGCATTCGGTTAGTAGAGTGTTCGGAGTCAGAATGGGGAAAGCTTCCGATTTATCGAAGTTTGATAAAAGACAAATTGTGATAGCACGGTGACTCAGAACTACGATCTCGGAAACGGCGTGGCTTGGGGGTTATTCACGTGCTGCTGTAGTGAGAACGTATCAAAAGTGGTGGACAGATGACCAAACGACGAACCGTCGTCCAGCCATATGTCGTTCGCATGGTCATTGACGCCAGAGGGGAGCGGAGACTGTCGCACATTGTTCACAGCAACCACAGGGCCACAGTGTGACAAATCACGCGCAGCTACAACAGTGGGGATCAGGGCAATGGCCCACAGCACACAGTTCATCGCAGTTTTCTGCGCATGAGCATGCGCAACCGAAGACCCAACCGGATTCCCATGCTCACTGAACGTCATCGCCAGCAACGCACGAAATGGTCCCAAGGTCGTCGAGATTGGACGGTCGGTGATTGGAAGAAAGTGGCCTGGTCTGACGAATCAAGATTACCGGTGCATCACGTAGACAGCCAAGCATGGATACGCCGAATACCAACGGATGCTATGGCACCTGAATGCACTGTTAGTCTAAAGGAAGCCTGCGGTGGCGGTGTTATGCTGTGGGCGATGTTTTCTGGGGACAATTTGGACACCAATATCCCAATAGCACAACCCCTGACAAATGTTAGGTATCTGAACATCGTTGCGGACCAAGTTCACCCATTTTTGGCAATTGTGTTCCTTGATAATGATGGCCATTACCAACAGAATAATGCGCCGTGTCACACTGCCAGAATCGTCAAGGAATTGTTCGAGGACCATGCTGGTGACTTTGTGTAAATGTCCTGGTTTTCAAATTCATTTGACCTACACCCAAACTGACATTTGTGGTTTGACTTGGAAAAACGGGTCCGCGCTAAATCTCCACCATACAGGAAAGTGCGGGAACTGGAGGACCTGCTGTTGACATTATGGTACCAGATATCCTAGAATACCTATCGCCACCTAACTGAATGAATGCCTATCCGAGTGGCAGCGGTTTTGCGAGCTAAATAGGGTACAACAGCTTATTAAGTAGGTGGTGTAAGGGATCATCTGTGTACATATATGTATCACATGCAAGAAATCAACAAATAATGGTTAATAGTAATATATGTATATATATATATATACACATATATATACGGACTGAAGAGCGGACCGATCGATCCACGTACTGAGAGAACTAATTGAAAGAGCGAGGAAATATGAACTTCCACTGTGCATGGCTTTTATCGATTATGAAAAAGCCTTTGATTCGGTGAAACCATCAGCAGTTACAATGGCTCTGAAATCCTGCGGTATTGAAGATGCGCACATTAATATTATTAATAACATCTATAAAAACGCAAGTGCAAAGATTCGGCTGTTTGAGAATACAGCACACATAAAAGTTGGAAAGGGAGTGAGCCAAGGTGACACCATATCACCGAAGCTCTTTAATGCCACATTGGAGGGTGTCTTTCAGTCGCTGAGCTGGGAAAACAAAGGGATAAAGATTAATGAAGATTATCTAACTCACCTTCGTTTTGCTGATGACGTAGTCATTTTTAAAACTACCCCATCAGAGCTCCAGAGTATGATCCTGAAACTTGCTGACAAGAGTAAAAAGTGGGATTAAAAATGAACTTTCAGAAGACAAAAGTGATGTTCAATGCTTTTTTGAGAAATGGAGATTTATCGATTGATGGAGAAAAGCTGGAGATAACAGACACGTACGTTTATCTTGGATAGCAGATATCAAGTGAGGGTCACATTGATGAAGAAATTAATCGGCGTACAAAACTTGCCTGGAGAGCTTTTGGAAGAAACAGCATAATTTTCAAAAGCAATATGCCATTATGTCTTAAAAGAAAAGTGTTTGATCAATGCATCCTTCCAGTGCTTACGTATGGTGCAGAGACGTGGACCTTAACTAAAAGAGACATACAAAGGCTGCAGACAACTCAAAGTAGCATGGAGAGGTGCATACTTGGTGTAACCAGGAGAGATAAGAAGAGGAACTCGTGGATCCGAAAAATGACAAGAGTGGAAGACATCATGATCAGAGTTAAATCCCTAAAAAGGCAAGGGGCTGGACCTACTGCCAGAAGGACAGACCATAGATGGACAGCCGAAATTTTAGATTGGATTCCAAGGGACAGGAAAAGACCCAGAAGAAGACCACATGGGAGATGGGTGGATGAAATTCGAAAGTATGCAGGGGTAACATGGAAGAGACTGGCACAAGACAGACCGTTGTGGAGGAAACTTGGGGAGACCTTCGTCGTGCAGTGGATTCATAATGGTTGACAATGAGGATGATGATGATGATATACTATATATATGGAAAAATTAAAATATTGTACGCAAATTCAAACCGAACAGACCACAAAGAAAAAGAAAAATTCCATATATATATATGGAATTTTTCTTTTTTCGATAAAGAAAAAAATACACTGGCGGAAAGTGAAAAAAGAACACCAAGAAGGAATTGGCAGACGATCATGAAATTTACATATGTTAATGGGGTCGAGTTTACTTTGGTGTGATGTTAATTTCGGGACCAACCGGTGAGCGCTTACGCCACAGCAGGGCATAATATGCAAATTATTGTCGGTGGTTTTTAAGGAGTACGGCGAAGTGAATGTAATTAGTCGTCGGCGTACGGACACGTGCGAAGACCCTGAAGAAGCTGCAGTGCCTGGACATGGAAGACGTGTACGATTTCAGCAGTTATCGGACTTTGAGCGAGGTCGTCTAGTCGGACTCCGCGAGGCCGGCTGGTCGTATCGTCGTACTGCGGAGCGAATTGGATGGGAAGTATCGGTAGTGGTACGATGATGGCGTAGATGGTCCGTGGAACATTCCCACACGAGAAGACGTGGAACCGGGAGTCACAGACGAACTGACGAGCGGACCGATCGACACATAAGAAAAGCGGCGTTGTCAAGTAGAACATCCACTGCGACGCAAATCTGAGCAGCTGTTGGACCTGGGTTGACTGTGCGAACAATACTCAACCGTCTACTGGATGCAGGACTACGCGCACGTGTGCCTCTGGCATGTTTAAATCCGACTCCAGCCCACCGTCAGGAATGGCTGCGGTGGTGTTGCCAACGTCTGCACTGAAGAATGCAATGGCGATCTGTCGTGTTCAGCGATGAAAGCAGATTCTGCTTGGGAGCCTCCGATGGCCGTATACGTGTTCGCAGACGCACAGGGGAGCGTCTCCACCCTTCTTGCATCCGCCAGCGACACACAGGGCCTACAGCTGGTCTTCTGGTGTGGGGAGCGATCAGCTATCACTTCCGTACACAACTAGTGTTTATACCGGGTACGTTAAACAGCACCTCCTACATCAACAACATCGTTAAGCCCGTTGTCGTGATATTTGTAAGGTCGGTCCATCGTGGTGTTTTCCAGCCAGATAACGCACGCCCACACACGGCACGTGCAACGCAACATGCACTTCAGGGTGGAGACAACTTCCACGACCTGCACGTTCACCGGATTTGTCCCCCATTGAGCACGTGTAGGATTTTTTGGGACAACGCCTTATCCGGTCTTCATGGCCAGCCACGACCATCGCCGATTTACGCGTCTAGGTTGAGGATGCTTGGAACTCAATACCCCAAATTCACATCCAACATCTGTACGACAGATTCCATGCCAGAATTGCACAGTGTGACGCAGTTCATTGCGGTTCAACCTCGTACTAACCATGTTACATGAAAATGTTATTTTTCAGTTTACCAGCAAATACAGCTGTATTTTGCCATAATGTTTTGATCACGTTTTCCTCTGTGTTTCGTTATTACGCTGCATAAATTTCGTTGGTATCAGACGTCTCCTTCTTGGTGTTCTTTTTTCACTTTCCGGCAGTATATATATGAATATATGAATATATATATATGAATATATGAATATACATATATATATATATATATATATATATATATATATATATATATCATCATCATCATCATTGTCAAACATTATCAATCCACTGCTGGACGAAGGTCTCCCCAAGTTTCCTCCACAACGGTCTGTCTTGTGCCAGTCTCCTCTATGTCACCCCTGCATACTTTCGAATTTCATCCACCTATCTCCCATGTGGTCTTCTTCTGGGTCTTTTCCTGTCCCTTGGAATCCAATCTAAAATTTCGGCTGTCCATCGATGATCTGTCCTTCTGGCAGTATGTCCAGCCCATTGCCATTTCAGGGATTTAACTCTGATCATGATCTCTTCCACTCTTGTCATTTTTCGGATCCACGAGTTCCTCTTCTTATCTCTCCTGGTTACACCAAGTATGCACCTCTCCATGCTACTTTGAGTTGTCTGCAGCCTTTGTATGTCTCTTTTAGTTAAGGTCCACGTCTCTGCACGATACGTAAGCACTGGAAGGATGCATTGATCAAACACTTTTCTTTTAAGACATAATGGCATATTGCTCTTGAAAATTATGCTGTTTCTTCCAAAAGCTCTCCAGGCAAGTTTTGTACGCCGATTAATTTCTTCATTAATGTGACCCTCACTTGATATCTGCTGTCCAAGATAAACGTACGTATCTGTTATCTCCAGCTTTTCTCCATCAATCGATAAATCTTCATTTCTTGTAAAAGCATTGAACATCACTTTTGTCTTCTGAAAGTTCATTTTTAATCCCACTTCTTTACTCTTGTCAGCAAGTTCCTGGATCATACTCTGCAGCTCTGGTGGGCTAGTTGCAAAAATGACTATGTCATCAGCAAAACGAAGGTGGGTTAGATAATCTCCATTAATCTTTATCCCCTTGTTTTCCCAGCTCAGTGACTGAAAAACACCCTCCAATGTGGCATTAAAGAGCTTCGGAGATATGGTGTCACCTTGTCTCACTCCCTTTCCAATTTTTATGTGTGTTGTATTTTCAAACAGCCTAATCTTTGCACTTGCATTTACATAGATGTTATTAATAATATTAATGTATGCATCTTCATAACCGCAGGTTTTCAGAGCCATTGTAACTGCTGATGGTTTCACCGAATCAAAGGCTTTTTCATAATCGATAAAAGCCATGCACAATGGAAGTTTTTCCCCGCTTCATGTTCTTGATTGCATATGCAACTTCTGCTGGAAGGACTGGAGGAACTCTGGAACTGGTATCTTTCATGATGTCTGGAGTACATGTATCATCCCTTTCATATAATTTGGAGTAGAAATCTTTCACTCTTGTCAAAATTTCGCCTCTATTTCTTGTTACAGAACCATCTTCTTTTCTCAGTGCCATAATCTGTTTTCTTCCCTTACTGAGATGTCCCTTTGCTATCTTTAGGCTTTGGTTGTTTTCAATTGCTTTCCTCACTAGTTCACAGTTGAATTTTCTTACGTCTTCAGTGATACTTTTTCTTACTGTCTTGCATAGCTCTATATATTCCACTTTGGAAGTCACATCTTCTTTAGTTGTCCTCATCTCTCTTCTTTTTTGCATCAACATTTTCGTTTTTCCTGATAATTTATTTACATGCAACTTGTTCTTAGACCCAGCTAATATATATATAGAAATATATATATATATATCATCATCATCATCATTGTCAACCATTATCAATCCACTGCTGGACGAAGGTCTCCCCAAGTTTCCTCCACGACGGTCTGTCTTGTGCCAGTCTCCTCCATGTCACCCCTGCATACTTTCAAATTTCATCCACCCATCTCCCATGTGGTCTTCTTCTGGGTCTTTTCCTGTCCCTTGAAATCCAATCTAAAATTTCGGCTGTCCATCGATGATCTGTCCTTCTGGCAGTATGTCCAGCTCATTGCCATTTCAGGGATTTAACTCTGATCATGATGTCTTCCACTCTTGTCATTTTTCGGATCCACGAGTTCCTCTTCTTATCTCTCCTGGTTACACCAAGTATGCACCTCTCCATGCTTCTTTGAGTTGTCTGCAGCCTTTGTACGTCTCTTTTAGTTAAGTTCCACATCTCTGCACCATACGTAAGCACTGGAAGGATGCATTGATCAAACACTTTTCTTTTAAGACATAATGGCATATTGCTCTTGAAAATTATGCTGTTTCTTCCAAAAGCTCTCCAGGCAAGTTTTGTACGCCGATTAATTTCTTCATCAATGTGACCCTCACTTGATATCTGCTGTCCAAGATAAAGGTACGCATCTGTTATCTCCAGCTTTTCCCCATCAATCGATAATACTTCATTCCTTGAAAAAGCATTGAACATCACTTTTGTCTTCTGAAAGTTCATTTTTAATCCCACTTCTTTACTCTTGTCAGCAAGTTCCTGGATCATACTCTGCAGCTCTGATGGGCTAGTTGCAAAAATGACTACGTCATCAGCAAAACGAAGGTAGGTTAGATAATCTCCATTAATCTTTATCCCCTTGTTTTCCCAGCTCAGTGACTGAAAAACACACTCCAATGTGGCATTAAAGAGCTTCGGAGATATGGTGTCACCTTGTCTCACTCCCTTCCCAATTTTTATGTGCGTTGTATTTTCAAACAGCCTAATCTTTGCACTTGCATTTTCATAGATGTTATTAATAATATTAATGTACGCATCTTCAATACCGCAGGTTTTCAGAGCCATTGTAACTGCTGATGGTTTCACCGAATCAAAGGCTTTTTCATAATCGATAAAAGCCATGCACAATGGAAGTTCATATTCCCTCGCTCTTTCAATTAGTTCTCTCAGCACATGGATATGATCTATTGTGCTGTAGCCACTCCTGAATCCAGCTTGTTCTCTCGGTTGAGCCATGTCCAGTGTTACCTTCAAGCGGTGTGAAAGAACTTTAGTGAAGATTTTATAAACTACTGATAGTAGGCTGATAGGTCTGTAGTTTCCGAGATCCTCAATGTCACCTTTTTTATGTAGCAGGATCATTGTAGCGTTGTTCCAATCCTCAGGAATCTTCCCTTCATTTAGGCATCGAGTGAAAATTTGGGCGTGTACTATTTTGATTTCTCCACTTGCTTCTTGTATGATGTCTACAGTAATTCCATCTTCTCCTGGAGCTTTTCCCCGCTTCATGTTCTTGATTGCATGTGCACCTTCTGCTGGAAGGACTGGAGGAACTCTATTACTGGTATCTTTCATGATGTCTGGAGTGCATGTATCATCCCTTTCATATAATTTGGAGTAGAAATCTTTCACTCTTGTCAAAATTTCGCCTCTATTTCTTGTTACAGAACCATCTTCTTTTCTCAGTGCCATAATCTGTTTTCTTCCCTTACTGAGATGTCCCTTTGCTATCTTTAGGCTTTGGTTGTTTTCAATTGCTTTCCTCACTAGTTCACAGTTGAATTTTCTTACGTCTTCAGTGATACTTTTTCGTACTGTCTTGCATAGCTCTATATATTCCACTTTGGAAGTCGCATCTTCTTTAGTTGTCCTCATCTCTCTTCTTTTTTGCATCAACATTTTCGTTTTTCTTGATAATTTATTTACATGCAACTTGTTCTTAGACCCAGCTAATTTTGTTGCTGTTTCCATAAGAGTTTTGGTTATTTTTCTGTTAACTTCAGAGATGTCCACTTCTTCCGATGTTAGGCCTTCTAAAGCAGAGAACCTGTTCTTCACTTCCAACTTGAAGGTATTATGGTGTTTTTTAAGGTTGGTTATGTCAATAGATTTTGTTTGTCGTATGAGCTTGCCACGTTCAAGTTTAGTGTTGAGGCGCATCTTACATCTCACCAATCTATGGTCACTACCTGTGTTGAACTTGTTTAGAACACTGCAGTCTTCTATGACGAATTTTTGGTTACACAAAATAAAATCAATTTCACTTGTCGTCCCATTTGGATGTCTCCATGTCCATTTCCTGTGTGGCTTTTTCTTGAAAAAGGAGTTCAAGATGAAAAACCCTTCTGCCTCTGCAAACTCAACGAGAGTATTTCCACGCTGGTTTCTGTTGCCGCAACCGAATTTACCTACCGAAGTTTCATTCTGTTGCCGTTGCCCTATTTTTGCATTGAAATCTCCCATGCCATCTCCCATAATTATTTTCAAGTGCTGCTTACCTTTATTATTTAGATGACAAATTTCCTCATAAAATTCTTCAATTTCTTCTTCAGGATGACTTGTGGTGGGTGCATAAGTTTGAATAATCTGAGCCTGGTATCTTCTCGATAGTTGGATAACGAGTCGTGCAGCTCTGTCAGAGGAACTTTCAACTTCTACCACTTTATCCTTCAGTTTCTTGTTTATTATAAATCCAACACCACTAGTTCTGCCAGTATCTGTCCCACGATAGTAGAAGAGATGTCCACTTTTCCGTTCGATGAGATCTTCTCCTTTTCTCCTTAGCCCCACGATGTCCCACTTGATCCTTTGTAGTTCCTCTTCCAATTCAAGAAGCCTTGAATCAGAAGATAGGGAGCGTCCATTGTACGTTGCCAAGGTCAGCATCAGATGGCAGCCTAGTCCGGTCCTCCGTGGATTCTTAGCACCCTCTGCCTTCATGTCGCACTGGCCGCTGCCTTGCCCAGGTACATTCCAGCTGCCGGAGACTGAGGGCCAAGATTTAAGTTGTGGAGTTATTTTGGATGGGTTTGGCCATAACTCACCACGCTGGCCAAGCGGGTTGGTGAGTGTGGGATAGAATTTCCTCTAATCCCGATGGTATAGTCATACCGCTATTGGCGGTCGTCAGAGCCCCTTTAGTGGGAACAGGATGCACCACGAGAAGGCGGGGTTGACATTTGTCAAGGAGAGGCTGTGATGTTACGCATCACCTGACCTTACATCCCCATATATATATATATATAGAGAGAGAGAGAGAGAGAGAGAGAGAGAGAGTTATGAAGCAACGAGAATGGAATATCGAACATAAATTTTTGTGAAGGCAGGAATGTAAAAAATACCATACTGTAAAATTGAAGCTGAAGAAACCTGGTTGTCTTCTTCAGGAGAGCAACAACCCGGGGGAGAGCCTTTTCTGGTATTAGTGAACGACTAGGAAAAACCAATAGACGACTGATCCTGCTCCCGAAGCCACTAAATCCAGACCAGTTAGAATGAGAAACATCCGAATGCTAAAGAACTGTAGAAAACAAAGAAACGGTAACTCGCCCGAAGATGGTGCGAACCGTGCGGCCGGAGTAAACAAGCTGAGCAACCACTAACACTGAAATACGAATGGAAGGAAGAAGAAAGAAATAATTAACACGGAAATGTAATAATAGAAGGTTAAGCAAATACGGAAACCTAATTGGCCGAACCAGGCGAGCGTAACAATAGACGCAAGACTGTGTATGTAGATGTTCTTCAGCCACAGGGGACCTGTCAAGTGGCACTTGGTGTTACCTGCTGAATTTAAATTTGTAAGGTCCTATGTTAGTACAAAATATTGATGTGTAATTTAAAGCTGGGGAAGTAGAATTAAAATTAAGAATTAGTTGATGTATGTAACGTCTGAGAAAGTGGACTGAAACATTATTATTTTTAAATTTAAGGACAAAGTTGTTGAGATGTAAATGTTATTTTTATAACAACATTATTATATTTTTTAATTTAACAACTTAATTAATCCTCGATCTCTTTTTCTCCCTGGACGAAAGTCCTGTCTGCCTCTCTTGACCTCCAACGTCGTCCGTCCCTTCTTATAAATGCAAGAAAATCGCCTCTCCCCATTTAATCGAATTTCTGAGTTAATCTTCACCTACTTTGAGCTACCTGTAAACACCCTTAAGTTTGCATTAACGCACATTAGGAAACAATCTCATGCCACAAGGCCAATACAATACACTTCAGACACTTTGACATATTTAATTACTACGTCGACTGTAATGGGGCTAATCGCACGTTATCGGACACTAACAGCCTTAAAGTATCCTTATTACGGCAGTTCTGCCCCTAAAATGGTACGAACAGATGAATTCGACGTATGAATTGATATATACATTCATATTCATAAATATTCTTCCTGAACAGGAGTTGAAGAATTAGACAATTTGGTATTCAGTCTAACATTGCAGTTGTCCATCTCTAATCAGTTCTAGCAATATTTCTAGCCGATTTCGATTTCAGGGATTTTATTCTGATCATAATGTCTTCCACCCTTGTCATTTTCCAGATCCGCGAGTTCCTCTTCATGGTTGCACGAAGCATGTATATCTCCAGGCTTCTTCCAATTAGCGGCAGAGGTAGGTGTCCACCACACGACAGTTGTTCGGCGTCTGGCTGCGCTGGGTAAGGTCAACAAGCTGGACATGTGGCTGCCGCATGAGTTGACAACTGCCAGCAAGACTAGGCGTTTGGAAGTCTGCCCGTCGCTGCTTGCCAGGAATAAACAGGTATCTCTAATGCATCGAATCGTCACCTCCGACGAGATGTGTGTCCTTTATGATAATCGGAGACGATCTGCACAATGGTTAAGCAAGGCACAGCCTGCTGAACGACATCCTAAGCCACCCTTACACACCAAGAAGGTGATACTCCTTTTCTTATGGTCCATAGCCGGGTTAATTCATCGGACGTTTTTCGCAAGAGGCCAAACCATCACTGCAGAACGTTATCGTGCTGAAGCACACCAGGCGTACCGGAAATTGCTCAGAAACAACCGGCTTTGGTCAACAAATATTGTGTTCTTCTGCTCCAGAACAACGCCCGCCCTCATGTCGCAAAACGAACGATGCTCACACTAAGTGTCTTCGGCTATGAAGCACTGCCCCATCTTACCTATATCCCTGGACTTGTCTCCGACAGACTAACATCTGTTTCGTCGCCTAGATCACTTCCTGTCCGGGAAACAGTTCACGACAGACTAACATCTGTTTCGTCGCCTGGATCACTTCCTGTCCGGGAAACAGTTCACGACAGACAACGAGGTTCAACTTGCATTTAATAGCTTCTTCGGCTCCCAGCCGCAAGACCTTTTCCACTAAGGGATCATGGCCTTGCCGGACAGGGGGCAACTATGTGTTGATTCCTAGGGAGATTATTTTGCCTAGGTAAGTTGTCCTACATTTCCGTTATCGCCGTCCACTTGTGCTGGTCCTCTGCCGGATATTTTAATCGCACCAACCCGATAATTACAGCATTCTGGCCCTAAAAGATTCAATATGATAAATGGCATACTTAAGGGAGACAATAACCTCCATTTCCGGTTAGAAACTGGACGACATTAATAACACAGGCCTGCAAAGTAAAACTGCTTTTATTCTGATTTAAATGTTTTTTTAAGTGATTTGTGTTAGTGATGAATGCGACTCTGAAACACGTTCGTTGCTCTCACTTAATAAGTATTGGCAAATGAGAATTGAAAATTTGAAAAATAAATACATTTAAAGCGATCGTTGAAAAAAAAATAAAAAAAAATCATTGTGATCAAATGTTGAATTCTGTAGTCAACGAATATGTAATACTCGCACTTTAGAGTAATTTCAGCTTTTTTCCTCTGGTGCAAGATATTTCCTTTTGATGGATTTCCGATAGTAAATATGCATAAATGTCTCCCGTTTCATGCACCAGCAGTTATCCACCATCCTGTTCTCGTCCCACTGTACCTGATACCATTTTTTCTGTTTCTTTAATGGCCTGACGGAACCTCTCTCTCTGTTCTTCACTCACGACCCATGTTCTTCGGAAAGTAATCTATGTAGAAGTACAAAAAATGAAGCTTAATACTACGTTGGACACCAACAACTGAAACTTCTGTAGCACGTCTGTCACTGTTATTTTGTTTTTCGAATTTTACAATTACCTAGAAATTTCTTAATAACGTTTTTTAAGTCATTCTGTACTTTTTTTTTCAATCCATCATGTTCTATTCAAAAACAGGGAATTTAATCAAGGTACTTATTTGTTCACAGTCGAAAAATATGTCTTTTAATTTTGGTTCACACGATAAAGGGAATCCAAATACATAACACTGAAAAATGTCTTCCTCTTTTATTAACCCTTTAACGACCATAACCCAAAAATCATGTATCACTCTAAATACTAAAACACCCGAAATTGTCTGTTATTTCACTTCTTTGTTTAAAAACAACAATAGCGAATGAGGGTGACTTCTGCTGATCCCTCATATTATCACGTTCACAGTGTCCAGCGTCATGGTAAATATTCATTGCCTCTTCTTTTTTGTCCAGTGCTGGTCTCGAGCTCTACCATCCCATTCGCTTAGAAAACGTGAGAATTTGCGTTATCCTTTTATTCTCTCAGTTGCATGGCGTGAATGGTCAATCTTCGCATAATTCCTAAATCGTTTTCATAATATTTTACTTTGGTTAGTAGTTGTTTTATGTTCTGTTAGGTTTCTTTCGTGTATCATCATCATCATCATTATTGTCAACCATTATCAATCCACTGTTGGACGAAGGTCTCCCGAAGTTTCCTCCACAACGGTCTGTCTTGTGCCAGAGTCCCCCATGTCACTCCTGCATACTTTCGAATTTCATCCACCCATCTCCCATGTGGTCTTCTTCTGAAAATTTTCCTGTTCCTTGGAATCCAATCTCAAATTTCGGCTGTCCATCGATGGTCTGTCCTTCCGGCAGTATGTCCAGCCTATTACTATTTCAGGGATTTAACTCTGATCATGATGTCTTCCACTGTTGTCATTTTTCGGATCCATGAGTTCCTCTTCTTATCTCTCCTCGTTACACCAAACATGCACCTCTCCATGCTTTTTTGAGTTGTCTGCAGCCCTTGTATGTCTCTTTTAGTTAGGGTCCACGTCTCTGCACCATACGTAAGCACTGGACGGATGCATTGATCAAACACTTCTCTTTTGAGACATAATGGCATATTGCTCTAGAAAATTAGGCTGTTTCTTCCAAAACCTCTCCAGGCAAGTTTTGTACGCCGATTAATTTCTTCATCAATGTGACCCTCACTTGATATCTGCTGTCTAAGATAAACGTACGTGTCTGTTATCTCCAGCTTTTCTCCATCAATCGATAAATCTTCATTCCTTGTAAAAGCATTGAATATCACTTTTGTCTTCTGAAAGTTCATTTTTAACCCCACTTCTTTACTCTCCTCAGCAAGTTACTGGATCATACTCTGCAGCTCTGATGGGGTAGTTGCCAAAATGACTACGTCATCAGCAAAACGAAGGTGGGTTAGATAATCTCCTAGTTCTGTGATTGAACGACATTTTTCAATGTGGCATTAAAGAGCTTCGGAGATATGGTGTCACCTTGTCTCACTCCCTTTCCAATACAGAATGTTATAACGAAGTAATTTTCTCCGTCATTTTTGTCCACGCCGGGCATCGAAACCGGGTCCCCTCACTCTGGAGTAAGTCGCTCTCCCAACTGAGCTACACGGACGTATGCTCTCGCTGCTATCTGTCTTTATCTCATGTGCGTCGTGCGGTGCAGGCACGTCACAATGTGCAAATGGAGTAGATGACAAATAATTTCAGTTATGCAATAAAATGTCGTTTAAACATGTAACGTACCGACTTCAGAAGTGATGCATGCAATGGTGTACCCAGTGGGGGTGCAAAGGGCAATATGCACCCCCCAAAATAATTTTGTCTAGTGTTAAAGATTGATAAAAGTTATCGGTGACGTTATTTCTCTAGTGTCGCCATTATGGTCTTCCTTAAATTGCCAATAGTTAGTTCTTTATTTAGAATAGTCAGACGAGATCACACATGCTGCCTATTGTTAATGCCTAATCCCCCCCCCCAATCTTCCCGGGCGCATTTAGCACTTGTATGCCACCAAAGAAAGAAGACAGTGAATTGGTGTTATATGTTCTTGTGGTCAGGGCGTCAGTCTAATGAATGGAGGGGGCTGGTGCCTGCGGGAGGGAGGGGTTAAGCCTTCTGCGTCAGTCTAATGGATGGTGGGTCAGGGGCCTGAGGGAGGAGGGGGCAAATGCCTGTCCTCATGTACATTTTTTTCATCACTTTAGGAAGCAGTGATATCGTAGCTGCGGTGATAAAACCAAAATTATGAGAATTTGTTTATTTTTGACTTGACATCATATAACATTTCATTTACTGATGCATAATGTAGATGCAATTTGATGTAAATGTTATTTATAGTGCTTGAACAATCTGATGCAATTGTAAAACTGATTCTTTGATCAAATTTAATTTTTAAATAGAGAAAATTCAAACTACAAAATTTCGCATTGGTGGTTTTGACATTGGAGCGACGATATGCACCTTCCAAAATTATTTTCTGGGTCACATGTGAAGAGCGCAAGGCTGTAGTGATACGCTTCGTCGATGCAGTTTATTTGTTAGAACAGCTGGCTCCGGAGCGAGGAGGAATGGAATCGAATCTCACCACATGCAAACTAGGATTGTTTCTCTATATTTCCGTCCGAACTATAAATGAACTTCTTGGCCGTGATGATCGAAAGAAAAACGTGTGATGCTTCTTTAACACTTCGTCTGGAATCAATGAGAATTCCTTCTTCTACAGATAATTACTTCCAGCGTGGTTACCCGGCTGACCCGGAAACCTAAGTCTACTTCCCAGCCCTCTCTCAAGGGGTGATACACTATATTGACAAAAGTCACCGGACTCATAGAAGAGAAACACAACATAGCATTTATTGGCATACATTAGTACGGTGTCGGTCCACCTTTGGCCTTAATGCATGCACTGAGCCTTCGAGATAGGCTTTAGACAAGGTTTTGGAACACAGCGATAGGTATGCGCTTCCATTCAGTACATAATGCTGCCGCTAACTGTTGCTTAGTAGTAGGCCTTGGTTCCAAACTTCTTATGCGGCGCTCTAATTCATCCCATAGGTGCTCTGTGGGATTAAAATCAGGGCTCTGTGCTGGCCAGACAGTACACGACACGGAATTACCGTCAAACTACGCCGTAACAGTCCTCTCTTTATGGCTCGGTGCATTATCCTGCTGGTACTAACAAGGATCGGTTCCATATTATTGCCATATACACGCAGTTTTTCTGCTCCGTACATTTCGTCTTGCTTGTGCTCTCTTCAGTGTTCCGATTATTTATTTTTCATGTGTTTGAGTTCCGTGAAGGTTCCACGATTCTGCTCGTATCACTGCCAAGTCGGTGAGTGATCACTGTGTTAAGTTATTTTCGTTTTATTGTCTTGGCCGAGTAGGCCAAGACGTGAATTCTGCTTCGCCATTGCGGATGGATACATCGGGCGAGGTCGACGTCCCGGCTCTTGCTTCTGATAACGATTTTCCTCCTCTTCCACTATCCACCAATGGCGGGCCTTCGACTAGCTCCTCCTCTCCTCTCCTAAGCATAGTTAAGATACCCTATCAGATAATCCTACTTCGACGTCACTGAGTGGTGACCAGCAGCTTTCCCAGCGGGTGACAGAAAAGGCGATGGACGTTTCACTTTCGTCAGTGTTCTCTACGTCATCACACTGCCCAGCCATTCCATATGCAGCCGTCCTTTCGAAGAAATATTCTCCACCTTCTGCGTCGGCTTCTATTAAAGGCCCTTATCAGATGAAGTGTAATGCTAACTCCAACTTCTTCGTCGATCTTCCAGCAACTTCGCTAGCTGGTCAACACTTCTTTAGTAAAGTTGACTTCGGAGTTGCCTTCCCTGCTCTTGCCAATACTAAGCTCACTGCGTAAAGCGCAGCACTTCGTTTACTTTTCTCGAAGTCAGCCGTCACACACGTAGGCCGGAAAGATGGCAAAGTAAGCGCATATTTCTCTGATCCCAAATTTGTACTTCAAGTTATAAATGATGGACTTTCTATTGGTGACCGCCATATTAATGCTGATCCTATCTCCCACATGCCTACTGTTCTGAGTTCTTTCCCAGTCCCGCCAGAAATTTCTGACGAACTTTTTGCTGTCCATTGCGCCAAACTTTGGACACGCAGTTGGCACAATCACCCCCTTCTCCTCTTTCCCAACCCAGCCGGAAGATCGTTATCTTCTTGGCCTACGGCGAAATGTAAGAGTGGTTTTTCCGTCTGATGAAGCGAAACTACGAGTTCCACCCAAGTTCAGTATTCGATGTGATATGCACATCCGTGATATCAACATTTCTGTCGGCACTATGTGTTCTATCTGTAAACGTTATGGACACCTTCGTGCCTTATGTCCACATCACACTTCTACTACAACTTCGACAGCCCAAACACCGTCTGCTTCACCGGTACCCTCAATGACTTCAGAACAAGCTAAAAGCAAAAATAGCACTACAGCCGTTGGTCAATGCTCTACTTCAGACCAAAGTAGCACTACAGCCGTTGGTCAACGCGTGACTTCACAACAACCTGCAGAATCCGGACCTGTGTATCCTCTTCGTCACATCTTCCATCAGACACAACTTCGCTTGTTAGTTCACTCCCCGTCACCCCTCGCTTGGGGGATGCTCAAGTACAATCGTCTGTTTCTCCTAATTGGTCCACTGCGTCTAGCCATTTCAAAGTACCTGACAACCCAGATGCTACCCCCTTCCACCTCGGGGTAGAGAAAAACGTTGAAGGACCCATAATGCTCGTGTCAAGAAAACCCTAACAACGACTGACCGCTCTGATCTTAGCGATCACTTAGTCGGCTACACTGCATCCGATGCTTCGGTTGAGGTTGATACTGATACCAATACTAGTTCTGCAGGCCCAGTTCTCTCACATGAATTTCTTCAATTTCTAAAACTTTTTCTCTTCCTCAAATTCCAGTCACTGGAGATGCTCTATATAATTTCCTTTCAGGTCCCCGTCAAAACAAACTGTCGAAAAATATTTTATCCTCTTATACTGCAATTCTACCTGATGTTTTTCTACAATTGCAAACCATTCCTTCTCATCTTCAAGCGGTGCCTCGTGAGACCTTTGGTGATCCGCGCTGGATAACGAAATTCGTTCTTCGTTTCGACCTCTTTTGCATAGCAGCCGATGACACAATCCAGCCACTATCTGACATATCCGTTCAAGATAGTGAACTTAAATTGTAGAATGACATGTGTTGTACCTTTCGCAACAGGCTTCTGTCGCGATTGCGCCTCGCATATGCGTCTGCCTCAGCTGACTCTCAGAAACGGCGCTTTTTCCGGGTTTGGTCACCAAATCGAACCTGGTTTACTGATCACTCAGTACATGTACAAATCCTTCTTTGAGAACTGTTCTCCATTACTTTGCCATTTGTAATTTTACTTGTATCACTTGCACCTTGTAACCTTCTTACCTGTGACATTCTCCACAAAGTTTTTACCATTGTACTCTACTTATTCATGTTATCACATTGTCTTTTACACTTTCTATTTTACATCAACCATTCTATTACCGCACATGTTGTACATATTATTAATATTTCTTGCTCATTTGATATTAGCCTCTCATAGGCACCTACACAGTGCATCACTACATTGTACATAGTATTATAACTATACCTTTATCTTTGTTACACATTTCAACTGGAATTGATCATATTGATTCTTCATTGTGTATCTCTCGTGCATTACTGATGCACCATTGGTGTCGGTCACTTCTTTAACTCAACTTATATTTTTGAAGATACTCATCTACTATGTTTTTATTGCCATTGTATATAGCACATCAGCATCTGTACATTTGTCATCTTCACTGTACATATGTCGTCAATTATGTTTCTGTTGGCACTGTAAATACAGGCCCTCTGTACCCTCCTCTCAGGTTTTCTCAATAAACAAGTTTGAAAGCCACAGAGTTGGTAGGGCATAATTGCCCAGAATATCAAGGTAGACGTGCTGGTTAACAGGTTTGTACACGATAACCAATAGGCCAGGACCACCTCAAGAAAAACACCCCACACGGGTACACTTCCAGCTCCAAACTTGACCGTAGGAATAGTACACTCTGGTAAATAGCGTTCCCCCGGCTGCCGCCATATCCACTCACTACCATCAGGTTGATGGATTGGGTATTTGGATTTATCAGCCCATAGGACCCGTTTCCATTGATCTACAGTCTACGATAAATGCTCTATACACCATGCTAAACGACGAGTAGCATTCCGAGTGGAGGTGAAAGGCTTATGAGCAGCTGTAACCCATGGAATGAAGTTCTCTGCGAATGGTACGTGTACATACCGAGGTTCCAGCATTTCTACTCAGCTGTACACTGATGCCGTGTGCAGTACTCGGTTGATTAACTCTAGCGACTAATCTGAGACTTAGACGTCTTCTATCACTGATTTTCTTTGGTCGGCCGCTATGTTTTGCTGCTTTAGGCACGGCATGTGTCTTCCATTTAATCAGTACATCCAAAACAGTTGACTTGAGTATGTTTAAACGACTCTCGGTTTCTCCTATGGACAACCACTAATATAACAACCAACATTCTTTCCTTTCTCAAAATCAGATCTCTCCCGCCGCGACATTTTCACTCATACCTCACAGTGCGATATAATCGCGGTCAGCTGCAGGATCCTTTTTACACTGCTGGCCACCAGAAATGCAACACGAAGAAGGAAGCATCCTATTGTCCTGAAATTCGCTGCATGCGTCGCCCGCAAGAGGACATGCAAACGATTAGCATTGCAGGGCATATGCAAATGATGTGCGCCCGACACGCCACCAAAAAGCACTATAAGAAGGGTGCACAGAAGGCGGGGTGTAAGTAGTCGAAGTGTGTTGTGCTGCCGGACCTGTGCGCGGGAAGCTTCCTGATGCCTCGTCGCAGAATACGGCAGTCATTCCAACACGTTTCTGAGTTCGACAGAGGACGAAAAGTGGATTATCGCGACAGCGGTTTATCATGCCGAGACATCGGCGCCCGTGTTTGACGACATCCAGCCACAGTGAGGCGAGTCTGGGTTCGGTGGGTGCAGGAGGGACGGACAGACCGACGTGAGTGATTGCCGCGGCCGCGGAACACCACCGAACGAGAGGAACAGCATGTTGTGCCGCGAGCATTGACGCCTCGCACCGCCACATCACAAACGTTCGCGCAGGAATTAGGATATGTTGCGTAACAACCTGTGTCAAGACGTACCGTTCGACGTCGTCTGCAGCAGCGGGAACTTGTAGCACGGCACCCATTGCTCCGAAAACCATTGACGTTACACCACCGGCGAGTGCGGCAGCAG
The DNA here is from genome assembly GCA_039090855.1 of Macrothele yani. Taxonomy (NCBI): domain Eukaryota; kingdom Metazoa; phylum Arthropoda; class Arachnida; order Araneae; family Macrothelidae; genus Macrothele; species Macrothele yani. The sequence continues at coordinate 102,583,070 of CM077011.1, forward strand.
TGGGCCGTTGAACGCTGCACCTGGAATATGGAATGGCACGACATTTTCTTCTCGGACGAATCCCGCTTCTGCCTGCAAAACCACGATGGTAGGATCCGCGTGTGGTGGCACCGCGGTGAGAAACTGTATGACGCCTGCATTATGCATCGCCATACCGGTCCGTCGCCTGACGTTATGGTTTGTGGCGCAATGGGATATGACAGCCGCATCCCTCTTGTACGGATCGCCGGTATACTCAACAGCCACCGCACCATCTCCAACGTTTTGGAGCCTGTAGTCCTCCCTTACCTGCAGGACCTGTCAGCGGCCACGTTTCAGCAAGAAAATGCGCGCCCGCACGTGGCAGGCATTGTGCAACAATTCTTCACGGTCCACCAGGTGTCACTGCTGCCGTGGCCCGCCTGTTCTCTTGATATGTCGCCTATCAAACACGTCTGGTAGCTGATCGGCAACCGAGTGGCCCGGCAAGCACCATCCGCGGCTACGCCTGATGAACTGTGGCAACGTGTGCAAGCACCCTGTACCGATATACTCCAAGCTCACATCTAAAGCCACTTTCGTTCGATGCCGCGGCGTGTAGCGGCCGTTATTGCCAGCCATGGGGGCCACACGAACTACTGATTTCTGCGTGTTCCGCAAGTCGCACGGGCCTGTAAGCTCAATCGTTTCATCTTTGTATTTGTTATTACGTGTCCAGAAAATCTTGCTTTGCTGTCTCGTGTCCTTCTTGGTGTTGCATTTTGGGTGGGCAGCAGTGTACACCGTTTCCAGCTGTACCGCTCATCTTAACAACGCAGCAGATCCGTTCATTTGCTTCTGAAGGTGTGTCCGGTGACATTTATCTATATAGTGTATATTTGACGTAGCTACGTCAGAACTGACACACATGTCAAGACGGCAAAAGTTGCAGTGATAAGCTTTGTCGGTGTAGTTTAGTTTAGAGAACAACTAGCTCCGGAGCGAGGAGGCGTGGCTTCAAATCTAATCATCGTAAAGATGGGTTTGTCTCGCTATAAACTCCATTTTTGACGAGTCAATAAATAAGCGCCATACATTTGAAACATAAAAAGGGTGTCTGCTAACTTGTGAATCAAATCAACTTTTAGAGTGAAGGCGGACGGTTAACAACCACTGTGAGAGACTCTATCGGCTGTGAACAGTTGTTTATCGCTGATTTAGTACCAATGGTATCAGGAAGGGAGAGAGCTAGTGTCGTAAAAGATACACGACATCCATGTCTCACAGGCATTCCAACGGTCAGAATCCAGCGTTCAGACCACTGCACCGTTGTGCTAGCTCGGGGTTATTTTTGCAATACGAAAGAAGTATCTCAACACATTAGATATACTTCTTTCGTAAAAAAATGGTAAAAATTATTTCTCAGTATGTCTATATCTTTGAACAAAATAAATTGTGACTGATGAATGACGGGTAAGAAACGATTACTTGGAGGACTGGGGATAACTTCTGTTACAGAAAAAATGCAACATTTCTCAAACTATGGAAAATAACATAGAGAAAAACCTCATTTATGTATTTCTAACTTATACAAACGTATTTCTCATTTATACGTAAAATATCACCGAACCGAAAATACTGAATTTCCCTTAATACACTGGCGTGAAAAAATTAAGGACGAGACGGTTTTTTCGAATGTAACGTCGTGCAGAAGTGCTCCACATCGACTCAAATCATATCATAAGATCCCCAAGATGTAAGAATATGGGGCAAGTGAGCAAAACCGTCCAAACAAGGAATCCAAAGGATACAAAGGCACTTTATTGAAAAGGTAGCTTCGAGCACAACTAGACAGAAGACAGAAACGTCCATGTGACAGGCGGCTGCCAAGAAAATTCCAGTCTTTAGTAGGGGATATGATCACCCCTGACTGCGTTACATGATTTACAATGTCTGTCCATGCTGAGGACGAGGTTGTCAAGGAGCTGTTGAGGCATCGCGGCCCATTCCTCTTGTAGCGCCAGTCACAGTTGCGGAATCGTTGCTGGCGGCTGGTGATGTGCTGCCAAGCATCTCCCGAGAAGGTCCCACACGTGTTCGATTGGATTTAGGTCCGTAGAGCTTACGGGCTATTCCATGCGTTGAATATCTTTTCTCTCCAACAGCTCTGCGACAGCCACTGTACGATGAGGTGTAGCGTTGTCGTTCATTCCTCGGTACAATAGCGGACACCAGTGACTGAACCTCCTTGGAAGATGTGGAGGTCGGTACGGCTACCAAGCATGATATCGCCCCAAACGAGAAATCTGTTACCTCCAAACCGGTCCCTTTCGATGATGTTAGAGGTGTGATTGCGTGTTCCCTGTTCTCTCCAGATGTGTATACGTCCAGAATCGCTCGTCAGACTAAATCGGCTTTCATCCGTAAAGAGAACTCGACTCCATTGCTGATGTGTTCAGTTCTTGTGTTCCTGGCACCACAGAAACCACCGTCTCCGATGAGCAGATGTTAATGTCACACACCGTACTGGTCGTCGTGCAAATAGACCACCTTTGTGCAGCCTCCTAGCCACGATAAAACGCGATAACGGACGTCCAGTTGTCTGTTGCATGTGCCTTGCGATTTCTTCCGCTGTCTGCCGTTTGTCTCTTCTTGCCTGTAGGACAATATACCGGTCGTCCGCCGCCGTGGTTGGTTGTGGACGACCACTCCTAAACTCTCGGACAGTTGTTCCTGTCGTTTGAAATGCTCTCCAAGCTCGTGAAACCATGCTGTGAGCGATCCCGAACTCCCCGGCCACACTAGTCACACTTCGACCTTCTTCCAACTTCCCAATGACGCGACCTCGGGTAAAGTCATCCAGATGTCGTCGACTGGATTGCCTGTTGACCATATCACACGGTGGCAGCAACTCGACGTCGTTCAAACCGATATACACCGTGCAATAGCTTTCACCAAATTGCTGATTGTACACCGCCCGTGTGCTTTATACCCTTCCGACCCCCCCTACGTCATGCTGCATATATGCGCATGCCCTACCGTACCGGACCCTAGTCTATCTCCTGAGTGGTCTTTTGGTCCGTTCTGCCTGCTCGTTGCGCTGTTACGCTAATTTCTCCTCTTCGTCTTTAATTTTTGCACACCAGTGTATTAAGCTCTCCTTGCATCGTTTATATATCTCTTTTTAGTTACCCGTTAATTTAACTTGGTCCCTCGAAAAAATATTTAGACGATGCCTCACTATATATTGATTGCTAAACATTTAAGTCAATAAGAAAAACACAGTGCATGATAAGACAAAAATAAGTCTATATTCTATTTCATCACATCATATGCTATATAAAACAAGAAAGTACATGCAGACCTGTGTAATTTATGAGTTTCAGAAACAAAAGAACGGACAAAAAAATGCAAAAAACACTGTATATTTTACATACATTACATGCAAAATTTAACATAAGTGCTAATGTGCAATCTTCCAAGAATTCTACGATCTTTAAACAATCTCTCCCGATCACGAACAGTTCCACGAAAAGAAAATTCATCTGCAATTGATGTCTTTCCGAACGGTATTGGATCTCGTTCACTTATTCTTTTAATTTAACGCCCGTCAAAGGTGCAACAATGTGAAATAAAATCTTAGAGAATTAGTTCCATTCCTTGAAAACAAATTGGAAAGCATTAGTGATTCTGAAAGCGAAATAACATCGATTTTAGTCGTACACGGTAGAAATACGATTTTTCTATTATCTCAGTCAATGTACCTGGCTACGTTATTTTACAACAGTGCATTTGCACACATTTGAAAGACTTTCTGATCTGTTAGATGCTCGATTAAGAAATAAATCGTTTCTTATGCATACATTTCAAATACAAATATTTCCATTTTAAAGAATGAAAAATCTACTTCTAGACATTGAATGGTAGTGGCCATTCAAATACGAGATTGCGACAATCAATTCCTAAAAACTTGCTCATGAAAATAGAAATTCTCATATATAACACAGCTAACCAATGAATTGTTTCTCCAAAATAGTAACTGCAAGTCCAGCAGATTGATGAGACTGTTGCTTCTTTGCAAAAAAATTCCAATTACTTCAAAGAGCAGATAAGGAAAATTATAGTTGTTATGATACAGATCAAAAATTAAAAATAAGGATTCCAATTAGCGAAATCAGCCTCATTTGTTATGCATCAGTAGATTTAATAACGCGCACAAAGGAGACAGGAAATGGTTTGCTAATTACATCGTCTAATTAAATGTGAATTAAAATTAATTGATAACTTCCTACGCTTTCTGAGATATCATCTTCGCCCGAACGTTGGAAGATGAAAAGCTTCACGTGAGTCTGAAGTAACAGCAACATTTGCAAGCAGCGTGAATAAGAATTTTTTGTATGCTTTTGAAATTAACGAGATTTTCGTAACGTCATTATCCACTTGCACGTCTCAAATGAAAGTGAGAGAAAATGGAAATTCGGTAATCTTGCGAAAATAGAATCTTAGATGGAATTGCTTTGACATTTTCGCATGCGAGAACAAAGGGAAATGCTTTTCAATTGTAGAATAAGCACTGACAGGTAAATAAAAACAATAACTTCTTTTTTAGGCACATTTTATGATAAAATCACTTTGCACCTTTAATAGAATCCGAAAGCATAGCGGTAAATTTAGAAATTAATTTTTTTATCTATTTTTTTTTTGTGGAGTAGGAGATTTTTTTTTTTTGGTAATTTTTTAACATAACACTGTTGGAAATAATTGAAAGCTCGAGGACATATTTTTATGGAAGACATTTCCTCTTGATTAAAGTGTACAGCATCGTTTCTCCAAAACGCCAAGGCATATTTGAACATGAATACTGCTGATATTCATTAAAAAAAGTCACATTTTACCCCAGTGGTGACAGCTGTTTTCACCATCATACAATACGGAAAACATTGCTGCAAAATTGATTCCGAAACAAAACCGAAATCTTCCCCATCTTCATTAGCCAGCTCATTCACCAGATCTCAACCCAACAATGCATTTCTGGGACGAAGACGCTAAGGTTCACTCACGTGAAATGGACTGTGATATTCGACATTCGTGCGCAATAGTGAACAACGTATTTCTCATAGTGAAGATATCCTTGAAAAAAGGAATGCTTCCAAATCAAACAATATGTAAAATGGAAACACAGAAAACGTTTATATAACTTTACGCTCGCTAACGGCAAATCTTTCTAGTACGAGTATTAAAAAAACGTTCTAGTATTAATACTGCTCGTCATTGTGTTCCACAGGGTTCGGTTCTAGGGCCATTACTATCTTTAATTTATGTTAAAGATATTTTCTGTGCGTACATGCTCCTTATTGCTGATACCACCAGTATTTTTTCACATATGAAAAACTAAATGTCTCCATTATTTTTACGCCAGTAGCGGGATTCGAACCCACAACGCTCGGTTCCGGAGCTCCGAGTGCTATCCACTACACTACACTAGCGTGGGCTTTCACTGCTATCTAGTTTCATCTGATGTGCGTCCTGTGGGGAAGGCACACCACATCTCCCCCGAAAAACGGCCGGGGAAATGGCCCACGGGTCAACCGGGACCATGTGTCGCTTTAGGCATTCATCCCATGAAGAACGTGCATTTGAGAGATCCCAGACAAGTTGGTGTGTGGAACGTAACATCACACTGATTTATTTTTTCCAAGCACTGAAAAACGGATTTTCATTTTTCCTGTCTCGCGGTGTAGAAAGAACATCATACCATTGCGAGAAACTTATCAACCAGGTCATCCTTGAAGTTCGGGCCCCAATATGACAAAGTAAATTTTTCCGTCATTTTAATGCCAGGGCTAGGATTCGAAACCACAACTCTCGGCTTCGGAGATCAGGGCCGCAGCCATGGCAGGGCCAGGCCGGGCGGCGCCCGACCTCTTTTACGTCTTTTTCCCGACCAGTTTATATCCTTTGCCCGATCTCAATCATCAGCCGCCCATTCCATCTTGCTTGTTTGGGCTACGGGCCAGCCGGAGATCCGAGTGAAATCCACTATACTACACTGGCATATGCTCTCACTGCTATCTGCCTTTACCTCATGTGCGTCCTGCGGAACAGGCACGTCACATCTCCCCTCGGCTCCGGAGCTCCAAGTGATATCCACTATACTACACTGGCATGTGCTCTCACTGCTATCAGCCTTTATCTCATGTGTGTCCTGCTGGACAGGCATGTCACATCCTCCCTCGGCTCCGGAGCTTCGAGTGTTATCCACTATACTACACTGGCATGTGCTTACACTGCTATCTGCCTTTATCTCATGTGCGTCCTGCTGGACAGGCATGTCACATCTTCCCTCGGCTCCGGAGCTTCGAGTGTTATCCACTATACTACACTGGCATGTGCTTACACTGCTATCTGCCTTTACCTCATGTGCGTCGTGCGGGGCAGGCACGTCACATCTCCCCTCGGCTCCGGAGCTCCGAGTGCTATGCACTATACTACACTGGCATGTGCTCTCACTGCTATCAGCCTTTATCTCATGTGTGTCCTGCTGGACAGGCACGTCACATCTCCCCTCGGCTCCGGAGCTCCGAGTGCTGTCCACTATACTACACTGGCATGTGCTTACCCTGCTATCTGCCTTTATCTCATGTGTGTCCTGCTGGACAGGCATGTCACATCTTCCCTCGGCTCCGGAGCTTCGAGTGTTATCCACTATACTGCACTGGCATGTGCTTACACAGCTATCTGCCTTTATCTCATGTGCGCCCTGCGGGGCAGGCACGTCACATCTCCCCTCGGCTCCGGAGCTCCGAGTTCTATCCACTATACTGCACTGGCATGTGCTCTCACTGCTATCTGACTTAATCTCATGTGCGTCCTGCGGGGCAGGCACGTCACATCTCCCCTCGGCTCCGGAGCTCCGAGTGCTATCCACTATACTACACTGGGATGTGCTCTCACTGCTATCAGCCTTTATCTCATGTGTGTCCTGCTGGACAGGCACGTCACATCTCCCCTCGGCTCCGGAGCTCCGAGTGCTATCCACTATACTACACTGGCATGTGCTCTCACTGCTATCAGCCTTTATCTCATGTGTGTCCTGCTGGACAGGCACGTCACATCTCCCCTCGGCTCCGGAGCTCCGAGTTCTATCCACTATACTGCACTGGCATGTGCTCTCACTGCTATCTGACTTAATCTCATGTGCGTCCTGCTGGGCAGGCATGTCACATCTTCCCTCGGCTCCGAAGCATCGAGTGTTATCCACTATACTACACTGGCATGTGCTTACACTGCTATCTGCCTTTATCTCATGTGCGCCCTGCGGGGCAGGCACGTCACATCTCCCCTCGGCTCCGGAGCTCCGAGAGCTATCCACTATACTACACTGGCATGTGCTTTCACTACTATCTGCCTTTATTTCATGTCACACCTTGAAAAAAGGAATGTTTTCGAATCAAACAATATGAAGAATGGAAACACAGAAAACGGTTATATAACTTTTAGCTCGCTAACGGCAAAGCTTTCTAGTACAAGTATTAAAAAAAAAAGTTCTAGTATTAAAAGTGTTCTTTATTGTGTTCCACAGGATTTGGTACTAGGGCCATTATTATTTTTTATTTATGTTAATGATATTTCCTGTGCGTACATGTTCGTTCCTGTGCGTTCAGGCTCATTTTGGCTGATGGCACTAGTATTTTTTCCCCGTCATGCGGTGTCGGAATTAGTGCCCCGGGTAAACCTTCGTTGCAAAGTATTAACCCTTAATATTACAAAACCTAAATGTATGTTTTTTCTTGGCGGAAAGCTCGAGTTGATGCTCAACCGGAAGAGATTTTGAATAGCATTTCTTTGGTTTTTTAACATAGGGTTAAGTTTTTTGGTTATTTCGCGGGACTTGAGGTCTCGACTAAGAGTTTTATCTAGTCTCTAGTCTATTGTCATTAAATATTAAATTAACACTATATTATTCTTGTATTTATCTCTGTCTGTCTTATTGTCTGCTTGCTTGTGATAGGACAACTAAATGAAGCATTAATAGAATTTCTTCTTTACAAAAAAATTCCTTTCGTTTGTTGAATGAACTGGAAAATGTAGAAATCCTATTCAGTCGCTATAAATGATTGATCTTTGAGAGTTCATTAAGTTACCGAGTGATGTTGTTAATGTATGAGCGTTTTTATGCCAACAAACATCTCAATTTTTTAAATTTATATTATCCTGCACATAGATATCAAACTCGTGGGCATAATAACTTTTTAATTTTTAATTCCAAGGCTCGTACTAATGCTCTTATTTTTAATATTAATGCCCATTACCCTCGGATGTGGAACTTGTTGCCGATTCACATAAAATCACTTGCCATTTTTGGGTTTTTCTTTTATTGAAGGATTAACGACCACCGTGAGCAACTCAATGGGCTATAAGCAGTCGCATGTCCCTAATTTTAGGGTCACTGGTTCCAGGGAAGGTAGAGCGGCAGTGCCGTAAGACAAACACAACATCCATGCCTCACCGGTATTCGAACCCGGACGCTTCACGGACGAATGGTTATAAGCCATCGCTTAGACCACTGCACCACCTGCCGGTTTTGTATCGTTTAAAAAAGCACTGAAGGAATATTATGTTTATAGTTACATTTGATTAATTTTAGTTATATCGTATTGTAAATGTGTGTACATAGCTTGAAAATATGTAATTATTTGACATTTTTTTATTTAAAGGGACAGGTGCTAGTCAGGCTATCCTTAGCCTTTTCTCTGGTACCCTGTTATGTTGCTAGGAGTTAACTGTGAGTAACGTAGCAAGTAAATAAATAAATCGGTTCAAAATATATGACATAGTGAAGATATCTCATCAATAATGGAGTTTCTCAAGGAATTTTCAGCACTCGGGCTACTTTTTAAATACGCCTCTGAACCGAGGTACGCCCTGAACTGTAAAATGCGAAAATGTTTCAAATATGCGCAAACTATTCTTTACAGGGAATTGATTATATGCGATTGAGAAATAATTCTTCAAAAACGACATCTAAAAACTGAAATAGGAAGGAAAACGTGTTTTGACACATAACGTTGCCATGGAAGAAACTCTGCCCGTAACACCTTCGGGGACCGGAATCGGGTCAAAGTCAGAAGATTACCCAGAGGCCACCGATTCTTACCACTTCAGCACCAGAATGGGCTGTGTGGTGTCTTTCACCGAGAATAAAATAAAAATAAATAAATAAATAAATAAATAATGAAAACAAAAAAGGGACAAAAGACAGAAGCTGCGCACCCAAACACAGAACTCTCACATATTTTTATTTTTTATTTTTTGCCCTACATTTTGAACTTTTTAAACTAATTTCTTAAAACAGGAATGATACAAATGTTTTTACAAAATTTCTAAATTTGCGCCGTCTATTGTTCGAGCATTTTAATTCCAAGAATCCTGTGATGTACCGGGCTGTGGTCCAGGGATTCCTCCTGTCAGGCAATTATTGTTGGATCGTTTTGTCTTTTACAACAGACTGCATGAAGCCGACCCTTCGGGAAAATACAAGAGACACCTTGAAAGTAATGCCTCCTCCTTAATAACTTTTTGAATTTTGAAGTGATTTCAATTAAACTGCACTAACATGTACTATGATATGTTAGCAATATGGGAACAAATGTTTTTTTTAGAATCGGAGATAAAGTTCACCTATGAGAAAGAAAAGAAGCGAGCCGTACTTGAATTCCTTGGAAAAGAGGAAAGTGATGCTCCAGAAATCCACGGAAAACTTATGGCGGTGTTTGAAGTTCAACCATAAATTTTATTCATAAAATGATGTTACAAGCGCACCTCGTGCGATGGAACCAAAAAGAAGATCAATGAGTGACAATATCTACAGATGAAAACATGTGGCAAGATCAAACACGGATGCCGAAGTAGTAACAGAAAATGACATATGTACAATAAAGACTTGGAAATAATTCGGATAAATTACATTCAATAACACACTATAAAGTCCAATCTGGAAGGAAAGGAAACTCCAGAGACGCTGTAGAAACATATAACTAGAGCAAGTATTAAGTCAGGAAAAGCCATACTAATCAGCAGGGGAGTGACAAAGAAATGAAGCAGACGGTTCAGCGGTTTCCTCCTTTCCACAGTGCCGAAGATGACAAGGAAAGAGCTTACAGTCAGTCTTACAAAGATCCTCCAGATCAGCTCTGATACACGTTAGTCGACGATAAACATCATCTGTAGGAAGCGCGGAGTGCGAAAGGTAAGAGGCCATGTCAAACGATGGATCCCGAAGGAGCGAAAATAGACGAAACCGTTGTCTATGGGTAAAGGGTCGAGTGTGCACTTCGTTATCTTGACAAAACTGTTCGAATTGCGCTTGAAGCGCGGCCTCTGCAAGTTCTTCTGGATTATTCGTTAGGCAACACTCTCTGGGGTACGCTGGAGGAGAACGAGTGCTAGAAGATGAGCGAGAACGATACACTCCTTAACGTCCACGTTTAGCTGGAGCGCTAGGAGCTTTGAAGACGGTGCGTTTTGCGGAACGGCCACTGGAATCAACAACAGTCTCATCAGTAATGGTGAGGTCATCCACACTGGTGGGATCTGTAGTAGGAATAATAGAAAGATGAAGCAGTTCGGGAACATCCTGAGCAGTTGTTAAAGCACTGCGAACGCCGAGGTAATCATCGAGATCAGTTGCCGAAGAAGCAGTTGCAACCATGGCTACCTCCTCAGAGGGAGCCTCAACAGGAGAAGTAGAAAGCACCTAATGAGCAGAAAAAAAACGTCCTTCTCAGAAATCGAGTAAGTAGATGCAAACGGTTCAGGTGAAGTTGAAGAACCAAGGAGAGGAGGAAATAGAGATCCAGTAAAACCAGGAGCACGCAATTCAGACTCTGCACAAGAACCAGACGGGTGTGTATCAACAGGCACTGATGTAGACAGCAATCCAGAAGAGGGTCCAGAAGAAGAGTTAGGTACAAGACACTCTTTATAAAAATGTCCCAGGCCTTTACACTTGCTGCAGTGGAACTCAGTTCAGAGTCCGATGTGTCTCCGTTGACCGTGACAATGGAGAGTAAGTTGTGTAGGTAAAGTTGCAATATCATCTTGAGAAAAGAAAATGACAGACACCATGTGACGATCACCATAAATATGGCGATCCTCAAAGTCGTTGGGCGCTGCCGAGTAGGTTACGACGTCCCCGGCAACGCGACCAAGAGATGAGATAACTGAAAGGAGCATGACATTTGTGACTTCAGGTGGCGCCGGGAAAAAGGACACGTTAACCAGGTTCTGTATCACAGGTTTGAGCATCAAGAAGTTATTATTAATAGTAATACATTTTTGCAAAATGGAAGTCACATGATCAGGTTGAGAAAGATAAACAATAGTCCGAGCCCGACGATAGAGATGAGTAATAGCAGACGGAGATAAAAGCTTCTTAACTGCCGTAGCATAAATTTTCAACTTGGTATCGGGAAGGGCTTTAAAAAAGACTCCAAAAGCCATATGCGAGGATAACTTTAGAGCTTGAACATATGACGCCGGAATATTAAGTTGAATAGAGTTGCCGGTGCGACGAACATGAGGTTTCAAAGCATCGACTTGCTGTAACACAATCGAGGATTAGCGATCAGATTCAGAGGTCGCTGCAGCAGTTGTGTGGAAGGCGGAGGAATGGTAATCGAGCTGTGTGGAAGGCGGAGGAATGACGTCATCGTGAGTATCCATTGCATCAGTAAAAGTCACAGTAGAAGCTGAATCAGAAGAGCTGTCTGACTGGGCAGCAGCAGGAGAAGAGATGCAGAATGACGCACTGGAAGAGGGCAGTTGAACAGCGCCATGAAGAGAAGTCAGCGAAGCGGCGCCAGCGGCAACGTCGCAGGTTGCAGGAAGAGTGAAAGTAGGGCTACCGAACATGACATCTCCACTGGAACCCGCCTTTACCAATAGCGGCGCCCGGCAGTTATTCTGGCCAGCTCGATTAGAAGGTAAATAAAACTTGGAATGAAGAAAATATCGTACTTACCATTCGGACAGTAGAACAAAATGATGCACTAGACCTTTAGATACACGAGAAACGCAAAATTATAACTCAAAGGGCACTAGAAACTGAACTTTGGACGTGAAAAATCGGAGCTGCCGACGAACGCAGGTTGTGTGAGGAGCTGCCACAATCGATATCAGTAATGTCCGAAGATGGATGAAGAGGATTGGAGAGGGAGAAAATTCAGTGTCGGAACAAAAATTAGAGTGGAAGACCCGCAACTGCAACGACAGATGCCAACAGGCAAAAAGTGTACACTGAAGAGCAATTGAATTAGAGGCAGCTGGCGTTATGCAAATGTGGTGCTGTGGGTGGCCCTGTAAACGGAAACGACATGACGTATGCATCGATCCGAAAATATAAGGAGTGATACGACGGGAATCAGTAAGAGTCGGACGCAGGATGAGTAAGACGAAGGATCTAAGCGCGTTTGATCGTGGGCAAATTGTCGTGGCCCAACGAATGGGTCACTCCATCTCGGAAGCCGTGCAGGCACTGCGATTTTCATGAGTCACTGTGTCACGGGCGCACCGTGAGTACGTCGAATCCGGTAAAACTATCCCTGCAAGGGCCAACTGCCGTGGACAACAGCGTATGGATGAGCGTGGTCATTGTCGGCTAGCTCACATTGTAACAGCGGATAAACGGGCCACAGTGCAAGAAATCTCTCGGCAATTTAACGCTGGTGCACAAAAACATGTAAGCAGCCACACCATCCAGAACCATTTCCTCGCTATGGAGTACAGAAACCATCGTCCCATGAGGGTACCGCTGCTGACCGCACATCAAAGGGTGCAAAGATTAGCATGGGCGCGGGAACATTGCCACTAGACCCTATGTGGAAAAATGGTGCCTGGACTGATGAGTCGAGATTCACGTTGGTACATGCGGACGGCAGGATTTGAGTACGGCGGAAACCACATGAAGCGATGGATCCTTCTTGCCAGCAGGGTACTCTTCAAGCTCGTCTGGGGACTGTTTACGTGGACTGAAATGGGACCCCTGGTACGTGTGACATCGTTCCTCGCAGGTGAACGTTATCGGGATAACCTGGACGATCATTTGCTAATGTTTGTGTGTCTTTAACATCTCACTGGGGACCTCATCCTGCAACAAGACAGTGTAACGTGCCATCGCTCCCGAATTATATCCGAATGGCTGGATGAACACTCCACCGACGTGACTTCGCTTCCTTGGCCAGCCTAGTCACCTGACCTTAATCCCATCGAGCACATCTGGGATGTCATTGAGAGAGATGTTCTAGGCTCTGACCCCTCCATCAAATCTTCGAAAATGTATTCAGTTATTATGTATACGTAGTTATTATGTATTCAGTTATTATGTATGGGAGCTTGTTCAGGGGTCGTGGATCCGTACGGCTTCCCAACGCGTCCGGTGTCTTGCCGAGTCCATGACGAGACGAATCGCCGCCGTCATCAATGCGAAAGACGGGGCTGCTACACGTTACTAGACAGGTATCTCTAATTCAATTGCTCTTCAGTGTAGACCTCATCACAGCTGATCGTCGTGTCACCATCTAGGAGTTGCAATAATAAACAGTGTTCTCTATGTGCAGACATTGATGAAGCTAAAGGAAGCTACCAGAAGGAAAAGACCTGACATTCCACATCCTGCTGTTGTTTTACACCATGATAAAGCACATCCCCACACCTCAATGGAGAATTCAGAGGCTATGGCCAAAATAGGGTGGATTGGTGATGCACCAAACCCCCTGTAGTCCTGATTTGGCCCCCTCAGACTTTTTCCTGTTTACCCCTTTAAACAACACCCTTCGTGGGGAACATTTCATCGATGTGACGGACTTTAAACTGGCTGTGAACTCATGGGTGAAACGACAGCATCAGGAATTTTTCAAAAATGGATTTTACCAATGGGTTCAAAGATGGCGGAAATGTATAGAAAGTGATGGACAATACTTTGAATAGGCTAGCATTATTAACAATATGTTCAAGTATTTTGATACCAAGTTACACGTTTTTGCTACTACAAATAAAAATCTTATCGGGGGCGAGGCATTACTTTTAGTTCACACTTTGTACTTTCAGGAATCCATCAATATGAGGTTCAAATATGTATTCAGTTATTATGTATACGTACATTACGTACATACTTTATGGTATAAAGTAATTTGTCTTTCCGCTGTAACATAGTCCTTACATCAGTAATTACGTTATGTGTGCTAACGTCAATGTAATATTAGCAGGTATTCACACGCATTACAAGAAAGAGGTCAATTATAGTACTTAAAAGTACGTTTATTTTGCTTGCATGGTTGGTACTCCACACTTACACCCGGTTTATTGGCGTACTCAATACAGTATCAGTGATATAACATTCAATTGCAGTATAACAGCACGTCTATCATCAATAACATCAATCCCCATAAACCGATCAGATCAGATCGTATGTGGAGGATTTTAGGAGGGAGTGTCTGACCCCTGGTCTTAAACAATCTTTAGAAATAGGAAGCTAGGAAATTTGGACTCACTTTCCTATCGGGCTAAAGTGCCCGATAGGAAAGTGAAACGGAAGCGAGGTTGAAAGGGGGAGGAAGACGTCCTTATTTATTACTGGGGGTCCAGTACCCGGGGCCTGACGGCTTAACGTGCCCATCCCCATAAACATCCGCTGCATTGGCTTTTTATCTGTCGTCCTTATCCGGCCACACACACGTCACTCTTGTTTCGACCGCAGTGTGTTGCCAACATCATTCTCGTTTGAGGGAAAAAACATAACGTTAAGGTTTGAAAATGTCTAAGAGAACGTACTCATATTTACATACAAAAAAAAACTCAAAAGGAAAGTTAAAATACAATATACGTTACGATATCTTATATCTCATACAACGAAACAACATTACGCAGTCTCTCCGTGACATCTCCTCCTCATAGCAACTTCCAAATTCTCTTCTTCTCCCACATCGCGAGCCCCTCAAACACTTGGGGATTGAATTGTTGACACCTCGTAACGAATGTCCCTTTGGTTTCGCCTCCAAGCCTGTAAGAAGGCCCACAGAACATCAACATGTATTTACAACCACTCTCTTAACAGTTCGAGCAACATGGCGTCTTTTAGCAGAAGTTTCACAAAATGTCCATCAATGTTTTATAATAATAAATTGTCCTTTCTCATACGATGTCTTATACTGTCGTTACCTGAACATACACACAAAAACAAAATCCTATTTATCACTGTAAGACAAATTTGAATGAGTCAATTGAATATTTAAATCATATTTAAATATCTATAGAGCCTCATCTAGTTCTCAGATATCCTCACAGATTCTTTCTTCTTCTGCTTGTGGTTCTGAGTTCGTGTCCTGGCGTATGATACGGTTGTTCTATTTCCCCTTAATTCGGATTCGGGTCTGGTTCTCTCTCCTCCCTGGAAGCCAGTGGCTTTAAATTAGAGCTTAGCGAACTTCGTATAGTGCGTGTGCTTACGAGTGTTAAACCCCAAAGCCAAAACAGAAGAAAGATGTTTTGTAGTATTTCTGCAAGAAATTCCAAAATCTTAAAATCGAAAAATAGCCCACCAAGAAAGTTGATTTCAAAAAGGTCTCCACAATGAACAAAGTTTCTAATGATTTCTGGAAAGCGGAAGCTAAGTTTCCATTTATCGGCATCAGATCTCGCCAAAGATTTCAGCAACATTTGCTAAGCGATAAGCTTCATGTGACGCGTCGCAAGAGAAGCATGAGCACTTGAGGGAGGAAAATGGGGGTAGTAACAAGGGGAATGGAAAAGATTCAGACGGTCGATTCCATTCAACAGAGATGTTGCGAGATGCCCTGAAGTCTGGAAAATGGTTTTGACGCTCGGCAATTCATCCTGTTTTGTGAATTACTTGCAGTAGAAATAAAAATGGATCAGGTGTTGAGCCGCTGTGACCCGTGATGCGTAATAGCCACTTGGGAGCCAAGAGAGATTCCTTTTAACCAATGGCATCCCTGCAATGCCTCTCAATGAGAGTGTTGGAAAGGAGGTGACCGGTACTGAAAGCCAACGAACGAGCTTATCGATCCAGGCAGAAACACCACGAGAAAGTTCTTTCAAACTACCTTGATCATCGAACCACCTTCACTAAACCCTTCAGACACGTTCCTGAGCTCAAGAAATGGCGATGTGTTTTTACTTTTCTTCACACTTTTACAAAACTGGCAGGTTAAATTTATCATAATGAGAAAGTTTAGAGTTATTCATGCTTGGGTAAAAATGTGTCTACGACAACTGCAAGCATTAATTTCAGAAAACAAAACGCCTCATCTCTCTGAATTTGGTCGCGAATTAATAATATTTGGACTACAGTAATTTTCTAAGTCGTAGTGCTATAATAATGACGTACACTATTGCGTACATTTCGCTATGGAGTAGTGTAACCTTACAGAGTTTAAATAAAACTAGACCTGTTGAAATCAGGAAAAATGAAGCTCGAAATTCCCCTCCCCCATTTTTACATCAAGTATTGATTCGACAAAGATTAGTTTGTCGAAAAATCTACTATCTTTCTTGCAGAAAGTCGGTGCATAATTCACCACAGTGACTCTTGCTGTAACTTGGAACTTCCTGCATATGTTCCTAGCCCCTGGAGAAGACTGGTCACTTCACATGAGTTCCACACTGATGAAGGACCCTGATTTCGTAAATGAACTTGTCTTATTTTACTTTCTTATTCTTTAGTTTTGTTTTTGTTCCCTTTTTTGGTTATAAGTGGTTTTTATTACACCTATATAATTTTTTCACTTTTATTTGTACCCCTGCGTCGGCGAACGCCATTTGCCGATGGTGGAGTGAGTGATGCATTGTGGGTATAGGGGGGAGTGCATATATATGTCTGATACATGGTCTTGTCTTGTGGTGCTGGGGCCTGTAGATGGAGACTTGAGATCTCCGAAAGTTCTGGCTTTCAACTAGGTTTTTAATTTGTAAATATAAATAAATGTTTTAATTTTTGCAACTTGGAGACATAGTGTTTTATCGTACGGTGTGACAGCTATACATTGACCATCAAGTTATTACGTACGAATTTCAACTCAATTTTAAAGATTAGTTTAGCATTTATGTTTGAAATATGAATGTTTCTCCCAAACTCATTGAGCGCAGCGTCATTTTCCCCGATGTTTTTACCTACTTAAAAACAAATGTGGTATATCCCTCTTCAAATTAGATGATACCTTTACACAGAAAACCTATTGACATGACTTGTAAGGCTAACGTTAAACACATTGCCAACACATTCCCGCGCGTTTTCCGAAATGAGTGGTAAACGAATTGGATGGCATTCAAGAAAAGAGAAACGATCCGAACCCGCTGTTTGAAACTGTTCAATAAAAGAGTAGCAACTCGAAACTCACAACTTAATACCAATTAGCAAAACAGCGACGACATCACTATTGGTGCTGTTAACTGAAGGAGCAGAAACCCGAAGCTCTCACTATTAATGTCGTTTCCCATATAATATAGCGACCCTTAAATCACTATTTGGTGATATTCAACAAACAGGTGGCGACCGAGAACTCAATGCTTGACGTTCAGAAGAACAGAGAGCCCGAACTCACGACTTTCAGAGAAGTTACTCTGAACTCAACAAAAGAGTTAATCTATTGTCATAAGGGTACTGTAACGTATCCTCTAATTTAACTTCCATTTTCAGCTGTCTTTATCTTTGTAAATGTTGGGTTTACCCTAGACAATTTCGTAGGCGGGCTTGGACGGGCCTGCACTTGCATGTGTACCGTGTAGTCAGGTTGTTGATCAATTTAGGTCATTCTGTTTTTGAAGTCTCTGTCTTTCCCTTCCCTTGATTATATTTCATTTTTCTCGGAATCATTCTTCTCTCCCGCCTTGTGCTAATTTTTATTTATTTATATATTTTGCGCGCGTCTTTTCGTCTTTGATCTTTGGCAATCGAACTCCCCTTTGAATCCATATTCCATTTATTAAGGAAGTTTACACCAGAAAAACGCTCGCTCCGTACGATGATTTGCATTTATAGGAATTATGAATCAATTAAAGCTTCAATATGCGTTAGTAAACTATTCTAAGGCTAGTAAACTATTCTAAGGCTAGTAAACTATTCTAAGGCTAGTAAACTATTCTGTCTTTATAATTTTGATTTGCTACTTGCTTTGTTTTTGTTACCGTAAGACCACCACTTATGCTCTGACAGACGTCCAAAAGGAAAAGAAAAACTGAAATGTAAACATTATTTATTTTTGTTCGTCAAGAGAAGGCGCTCCGATGCAACTAGCTCTCTCGCGCTCGGACAGAAACATCAAAACAACAATCTCTCTCTACATAAAAGAAGCTACGCAGAAGTGAATGAAGTTCTTGGCCTGAAGAGTCGTGTGATTATGCATTTTTTTAGAAGTGTTTGTTCTTATTCCTTTTCTTCTCAGCAGACGACGGAACTCTCGAATTTGCAGAGGTTCCTGGTGTAAATATTCCCTTCCTTCTTCAAGAAGAAACCTTTTTTGGTGATTCTTTTAGATGGCTGAGATTGAAGGTTATACGTTCGCTTTTCACCCAGAGAACCAGATCGTTTGTTGAATTGCTCTTTTGTTCACAAAGTGAACTATTATTCTTCATATTACCTTCAATAATGCTTCATATATTCAGCAATTAAGTTCTTTATGTCCATTAAAAAGAAGTCATCTTTATTGCAAAGGTATGTTTTGTTCTTTTTAGCACTATTCTATTTATTTGAATCAAGACATCGGATATCTGAACAATATGAATACAATATTGAATATGAGAGGCAACAGTTTTAAATATGGATGAATATTGTGTTGGGTAAATTAGTGGTTCGAGGAGCAAAACAATCGGAAAATTGTATTACATTTGGATTTTGAAAGTTATATCCTAAACCTGAAGAATTAAAATCAAAGACGTAGAGCCAACAGAACGGAATCCTATTCTGCGTACGAGAGTTGTTGCATTAACCATTAAGCATGCTATTGTGTGTGCGTGTGTGTAACTGAGCATCAATTTATATTATGTTCTGGGCAAAAGTGTCAAAGAAGACAGTACTTGACTCGTATAAACAGTGATCCGAAGGGTTCGATTATGAAATGACGATAATTTAAAGTTCACTGAATACTATTTATTGCATTTGACGTATTTCTGGTTACTGGTGAGTTAGTTAACTTACTTATACCCTCTTTTTACACGAGTTTGGTGTTAGTCCAAAACGTTACAGTACAAATATCGTCTGTGTTAAAGCAAGTGACAGTTACGCAAATGAAACCTAGGCCGGATCTGAATGGCCAGGCCGGGTCGGGCCTAATATTAATTGGGTGGGAACGGACTGGGCCGGGTCGGGCCTGGCATTAACTTGGTGGGCCCAGGCCGGGCTCGGGCCTCAGAATATTGCCTCTGCAGGGCTCTAGTTTTCAGCGTTTCAACATTAGTCTTCAACGTTATACTTATTTACTCACTGAACGTTATCTGACGTTGAGGTCACGATGCGTGACGTGTGTATGTGTGTGGACATTATAAGAATGAAGTATATACACTGAAATGCAAAAATCATGAGAAAGTGGTATGCAAATTTTTAAGTGGTCCTGATGTCGCATAAACGCTTCAACGCACGCCACGGTTATCAATTGCGATGTATAATCTCATTTGTTTATCAATTGCGATATACAGAGTTGGGCAGGAATAAAATTCAAAGTAATAGAAGTACAGATTACAGTTAACGTGAACTGCAGGTAATGCATTACAATGTAATCGGAAGTATGGTTTGCACAAGGTAATGGAATTAATCTGTAATGCATTATAATGAAGAGGATATAATTCAATTATTTAATAATGCCATACAAATGCAATGTAATTATTTGGTAATGAAATTACACAATTTGCAAATAATAATTACATACTAATAGTTTATAGAAATGTACGTGTGCCAAAAGCTATGTCTAGAAACGTCGGCTATGTAACATAGCAGACAGAGACCAAAGTGTCGTGTAGAATGTTCTACAAGCGGCAAGAATCGGCTACACGACACTTTGGTCTCTGTCTGCTATGTAACATAGCAGGCAGAGACCAAAGTGTCGTGTAGAATGTTCTAGAAGCGGCATTCTACATACGGGTTGGACGTATGTAGAATGTTCCAGAATGATCGCGCAGGGGGAAACTGAAGAACGTTATGTAAATCAAGAATATTCCAGAAGCTTTGGCTCCTGTCTTGAAGTATATGTAAATGAATCAGTCGCTCGCTAGTCCAGTGTTCGTATCGGACAAGTAATGGGCAACAACACTTGAGAAGTACGGCAAAAATGTCAAGAGTTCGCATATTTCTGTAATATTCGGCAGTGCACACTGAGTTGCTGAACTGTGAGTGTAGTGCCAATATGTGCTTGTGCCTATAGTGGGTGATTATTTTAGATGGACGAAAGGGGTATTTCGGCAACGGATTATAGCAACCTGTTAACCAGTGGCAGCCACATATTGTTACCCATAAGTTGTTGGTTAATTACCGACATATAGGCAACCATTACAATTATAATAGCTAACTGCTACGTGTCATTACAATTACCATGTAATTCTAATGATCGGTTCACCATTACCATGTAATTGTAACGCTAAGTTCTTGTTCTCATTACCATTACGCTGTAATGCTTTACTGATTGCCAACTCCTTTACTATTTTGCACAACTCTGGCGATGTATAACCTCACTCTTTCTATCAGTTGCGTTGTATAATCTCGTGAGTCACGTTGACCAAATGCCTGTAGGATTATGGCAAGCCGACGTGAATTATCGGAATTTGAACAAGGCATGGTAGTGGAAGCCAGACGAATGGGGCATTCAATCTCCGAAGTTGTACGAACATTCAACATTCCTTAATCCACGGTGTAACACATGTATCTAGAATTTCCTCATGGAAGGCATTACCACCCACCATAGACAGCGCAATGGCGGACCACGGTTGCTGAATGACCCGTGACCAGCGGAGTATGACCAGCATTGTGCAAGCTTACAGACAAGCGACACTAGCTCAAATAACATCCCCATTCAATGCAGGAGGTACCAGAGACATTCATCAGATGCGTGCAGCTTACTTTAGCGTCCATGCGGTATGATAGCAGAAGACCCACCAGAGTGGCTTTGTTAACACCACGACATCGGACACAAAGCCTCACTTGGGCTCATGAACACGATAATTGGACCCTGGAAGACTGGCAACATGTGGCATGGTCCGAAGAGTTACGCTACCAGTTGTTACGAGCTGATGGTAGGGTTTGGGTGTGGCGCAGAGCCCATGAGGCCATGGACCCAAGCTGTCAACAAGCCGCTGTGCAAACTGGTGGTGGTTCCATACATGTGTGGGGTGTCTTTACTTTGCACGGATTGGGTCCTCTCGTCCTCGTAAACACGTCGTTAACAGGTAATCGCTTTGTTGTTTTGCTGGGGGGACCATTTTCAGCCATTCGTGTACTTCGTGTGCCCCAACAACGATGGGATTTTCCAGGCGGACAATTCACCATGTCATCGGGCCCTAAGTTGTCGAAAATTGGTTCGAGGAGCATTATGGACGGTTCCGAAAGATAGTGTAGCCACCACCTTCGCCCGACATGAACCCAATAGAGCAGTTATGTGATGTTCTAGAAAGGTCCGTTCACACCCAAGATCCTGCACCTACAATAACAGGGATCTGTGGGCCGCTGTTTATACGGATGGCTCAACATCTTTCCAGAAGTTTTCTGGTCATTTGTGGAATCTATGCCACGTCGAGTTGCTGCATTTCGGCGGCCGAGAGGAGGTCCTACACGATACTACGTAGGTATGTATCCCATTACTTTTGGCACTTCAATATGAAAGCAGCGAAAAGTGTGGTGAGTTAGTGGTAGTCATTGAAACTGTACGAATCTGTAAGTTATATTATTTCATGCAAATAGCGTCTGTTGATCTGTGGTCTATACATACAGTATATCGTGTTAGTGTTTTCAAACTACTGCGGTGTTCACTCATTCAAGTCAAGTCGAGTGAGTACCTATTGTTGTTATTGGAGCTACGATTTAGTGCAGTGATGATGAATAAAGAAGAGCCATAAGTAAATGTTCCTTGAATTTATTTGAGAAATTTTGTATCACTTAAGTTGAGTGAATAAGAAGTGCAAACTTTACGTAGTGTTCCGTAAGCCAAATGTACACGTTTCAAATAGTAACGAACGTTACAGTACATAACGAATAAATATAACTCCGTGTTTATTGGTGTAGGAGAAGCAATATAATGTTCCGCAAGCTTTCCCCGTCAACGGACGGCTTCATCAGGCGGTTGCAAAGGAAACAGAATCAAACTAAAATAGAAGAATTCGTATACACAAAATTAAACGTGATATGTAGAACACACTCGCGCATGCTAAACACGCGGTAACAAATGAGATGTAGCAGAATATGATATATGATCAAAACCTAATAAGACATTAATGTATACAAATTTCTCCTACACCAATAAACACGGAGTTGTGTTTATTCGTTATTGCTTTGGTGTTGATTACCCACGATGTATTCATCGTTACAGTACATTTTGGTTCATTCTCTATCAGAAGTTTCTGATCTTTCTATCTTAAAATTTTGGTTTGGTATTATCTCTCTCTCAAAATTTTTAAATTTCTCTCTCTAAATTTTGGTTTGGCAACTTGCCTCTATGTCAAAAGTGAATGTCATATGTTTGCGCTTCGCGTTCTTCGTTTTCTCTATGTCTTCAAATCTTCTCTCTTTCACCAGCATTTTCCACGACAACGTCGGGAGCAACCAGAAGTCGCAAGGAGCCATGTCTGGAGAATATGGGGGGAGAGGGCTTGCTTCACTTGCTGGATACGGTGTTTGTTCAAAATGTTCTGAATGAAGAAACGAAAGGGGGGGGGGGTATCGTCATGGTGTGGGTGTCATGCAACACAGCAGGTGTCTTCGGCCGCACTACACCTTTATAGGTGACGGAAAACTGCCTGGTAACACTCCTTGTTTACAGCACGAATTATCTGGATCATTTCAGAGTTCCTGCTTGTGGAGGGCCTTGTGCAACACTCGTCCTTCTCAGCACACGTACGTCCGTCTTTAAAGCGGCGATACTACTCCATGAATTTTGTTACACCTATAGCCTTTTCACCAAAAGCCTTTCTAATCGTATGGATAGTTTCAGCTGATCTGCGGCAGAGTGTGTTGCAACATTTTGTGCAGCTTCTCACGTCAAATCGCTTAGTCATTGCAGCACAAGGGAACAATGCGACAGGAACGGAATTTACTACGCCAAACTTTCACTGCCAGGCATCAAATGAGTCATCCGACATCGTGGCAAAGATTCACGCAATGTCGTGGCAAAGAACAGGTCAATGTTGTCCACCACCAACTCTGTACGCCGATCTCTATCTACTTTAGGAGGAAAAAGCGGTTGCATGCACTGGCCGGGCTGGCCTACAAAGCCTGAGCCCAGCCCGCAAGCTGGTTTGGGCCGTGTTTTAGTTTAGAGAACCAGGAAACGGGCCAGGCGTTTTCCTCAGACACTTACGACAGAGTCGGGCCGGGCCAAGTCCACTCATTCTGTTTTTCACAATGGTAAAGAAAGAAAAAAGTCGTGTTCCCCGAATTTCCTAGTGTGTTTAACTGTTCCTAGAGTCACTCAGTGTTTTTACCATCTGTAGGTATTAAGATGGTAAAACTACTTTGAGGGTGGTTGACAACAAAAAATTCGACCCCGAGCGAGTGTGTGTTGTGTAGAGTGAAGAACGGGGAGTGTCTGCAGTGGAGTGGGGTGTGTATGTGTGTGCGTTTGTATGAGAAAGTGGGACGATATCAATTTTTTCTCCTACACCTAATCTGTATAGGCATTGACTTTTGTAGTGTTACCGCTTACTAGTTCAGAGAAAGGGAGATTCTGAAAGAGCTTATTCTTCCTTTTTCTCTCTTTAAAGGTTATATTTTTCAATAATTGTCAAAGTTTAGTTAATATTTTAGGCTTACATTCAACTAAATATTTTCAACAATATCTCATTTCATTATTTAATTTTTACATTTAAATAAAATACAATAGAAAGACAAAATAATACCAAATGGCACATCTCGGGCCGGGCCGGGCCGGGCCTAAATAATAGCTGCAATTGACGGGCCCGAGCCGGGACGAGCTTAGTGTCTAATATTTGAAACAGGAAGGGCCGAGCTCACCAAATTAGGCCCGTGAAGACCTCTTGTCGCCTACTGTTTGATCAGACCACGTATTCTTGATCTCACTTTTATATATCTTTCTTTGCACATATTTTCCAGCGGTTAAAACAACGAAGCAAGTAGAGTTTTAAATTGATTGTAATAGCGGAATTACTACCTTCAGTTGCGTTTGTTCTCAGACGGAATGCTTGTAAACAATGCCTCTACTCCAGTGGAAGGGTCGTTCAAAACCTAGATTTCCACTCCTTTTTAAACTGTGGTTTGGACCGAGAAGGATATTCGATCGTAAAATCAAATGGCAAAAGGAAAACTAAACATGAAAATGAATCATTACCTATTGTAAAGAATATACTGAGATGCCAGTTTATTAAGTACACCTTCGATCTTCAGATAAATGGTTCACTTCAAGCGGTAAGGTGGAACGTGAGCGCGATGTGTGGTATATACATGTATATCATTCAGACTAGATCTTCGTGCTTTGGCTAACGTTGGTTTGAGCGTCAAATTGGACAAATCGAGTGATCTGAATAGTTTGTTTTATTTCGGGATTTAACGAGCAACTAGATGGGCTGTAAGCAGTCGCCCGTTCCTAATTTAGGGTCACTGGTTCCAGAGAAAAGAGAGGGGAATAAGTGCCGTAAGACAAACACAACATCCATGCATTACGGCGATTCAAACTCGGTTGCAGTTCGAAGTTCACTGGGGAGGGAGAGAGCCTATGTCGTAAGAAAGACACAACATCCATACCTCACCAGGATTCGTCCCGATACCCATCTTGGACGAATTGTAAGAAGCCAGCACTTAGACCTCTGCGCCACCTGGGCGGATAAGCGATTTTGAAAGAGGCATTGTAAGTGCTTTCAACGGTGAAACAAGGTTAGCAACGACACTCGGAGTTTCCCGAGACTACACACCTTCTTTCGACGGTGAAACAAGGCTAGCATCGACACTCGGAGTTTCCCTAGACTACACGTCATCGACACTCGGAGTTTCCCTAGACTACACGTCATCGACACTCGGAGTGTCCCGAGACTATTTTAAGTAAGATTCGTGTTCAAGTGTCTCCAAAAAAAAAAAAAAAAAAAAAACGCTTCGAGAAGAATTTACTTGTCTAAGAATGCAAAAAGGGGACGAAATTTGGGAGGCCCATCATGTTAATATAAAAACAAATTTGGCACCCACTTTCATTTTGTTTTGCTCACTTAAGAAACCACAGCACGCGCTATCGTGATAGTTGAATTAGGATGCTAGAATACTCCGCTCCTTTTAACTTCTAGTAGCTCAGAACTGATTTGATGTTGTATAAGCGTACAGTGAGGTTGATGTTAGCTGAAGAGGAAGAAACGGAGACGTTCGGTGTTAAAAGTCCATTCGGTGTTTACGGATTAAACGTTTGTCATCCTGTGGCCACGTGGTCAGAGGCGGTGGTTTTAGGCCAGTTGTCAGATACTGGCTGCGCTCGCTCGAGTCCCGAACAGTGGCATTTCGTGGGGTAAAATCTTGGTGAGGCGAAGACCCAGCCCATAACATATACAAGCTATGAAAGATAACTAAAACCAAATTTTGTAGAGAAGCAATTTGATGTGTGCACTGAAGTTCCAGAAAAACTGGAACACCAGTCTAATACTTGGTAGGTCCCCCACGGAAGCGCAGGAATGCTGAAATACGACGGGGCATAGACTCCAGTAGCTTCTGGAAATATGCTGTAGGCAATGCACACCATACTTCCTACATAGCATTCCACAATTCGGGTGTATTCCGAGATCTCTGATTCCTGTGTCCCATAGCGCGTTGCATGGCATCCAAAATGTGCTCTATCCCGTTCATATCTGGGGACTTGGGTGGGAATGGCAATACCCCAATCTCAGATGAATGCTCCTCTAACCATAATGTGGCTTCCCTGACACTTGTGTTGTCCTGTTGGAACAGGCCAAACCCATCAGCATGAATGCAGGACATGAACGGGTGTACCTCGTCAAAAGTGATGCGCACATAGCGTTGGCCGGTTACAGATGTTTGTAGACGTACCAGAGGCCCCAGTGAAGTCCAGCTAAACACATCTCATACCAGTACGGACCCCCCCCCCAAGCCGGTACAGTTCCCTGTTAACAGGCAGGGTCCATGGCTTCATGAGGTTTGCGCCACACACGAATCCTTCCATCTGCCCGATACAGTTGGAAACGCGACTCGCCAGACCAGGCTAATTGTTTCCAGTCATCAAGTGTCCAGCGGCGGCGTTGCTGTGCCCAAGCGAGGAGCATAGCTCTTTGTCGTGCACCCATCAAGGGGACTCGAGTTGGGCGTCGGCTCCCAAAGCCCATATCGTGCCCCAGCAAAAACAGTCTTGCTGGGCCAGCAGTGGGCCATTGCTGGCAGCCAGCACTGCCAGCAATGGCCGAGCACTATGTTGCTGCTGCCGAACCGTCAATAAAATGTCCGGGCGGCCAACAGAAGGGCCAGCAGTTCAGGCCAACAGCTGGCCAACAGTTGGCACCCCATCAGTTGTCATAAGCCACAACAGGGCCATCAGTGGTCCATCACAGGCAGTAGCTGCCACAAGTGGCCCTTCAATGGCCCAGCAAGCACGTGCCAGAAATGATGGCTAACCTAATGTGGTCCGCTAGTGCGCCGTTAGTGGCAGCAAGCAACCACGTGACGTAACTGGTGGCTTGCCGAATCTTGTCCGCCAATTTTCCAGCAGTAGCCATAATAATAAAAAAAAAGAAAGCAAGAATAACCGCAGTTTCCTAAAACTACAATTTTTTTTTTTTTTTACCTTTACGAAGCTTGTGAATTAACGCACTGCGCTGGAGAAATTTTCTCGACAGACCGGAAAAACGCCGTTTGCAACTGACTAGATTCGATCCTTGGCCGTTTATGTAGAAGCCGCATTCGCTACCGACCGGACTAATTCACGACGCTCGGATACGTGCTAGAAGCTATCTGTTTGGTATGCAATTTGTAATCAAATGCTTCCCTATTTCATTTTATAATATTGCGAGGTATTTTTCGTAAAAGTCAGTTTCATATAATTGATAAATTAATTTTTTCAACGTAACGATAGTTTTTTTTTTACCTTAAGGGAACTTCACTCATTTTCAAGGCGTGTACATACTTAGAGTCGCTTTCCAAAGTTTTGTACTGTCCTTGCCGTCTTGAAAAGAGATTGTTGAATAAATATATATTTACCCGGGTTCATGTCACATTCTGTTACATTTTTAACATTGTGTCTTTTCTTTCCGTTGTCCGAAGCTACATTTGTTTTAAAGAGTAAAAGATATTTTATTTTACTTCTCGTTATTTTTAGAAGCGAATTCCTCCCAGTCTTGTGTATTCAACCCACGAATCAGTACACCACATAGCGTTGCTTTTTTTTCTTTCAAATAATTAATAAATTTTGTACGCGTATAATTCTTTTTTTTCCCAACCAACGCTATTTTAATGGTTTTCCAGGATATGTGTTTCAAGCGGTTTCAAATTTTTTCTTGTTATTCATCCACTCCATTCCATGAATTGTTATTCATGGGAATGGAGTGGGTGTATTTCATGGCTGTAATCTAGTATTTCACGGCTTAATCTGATATCTTCGTCGACGTAAAATTTCATTAGGAAATTAATTCGCCTCTCCACATATGGATTTTTTCTTAACATCCACTAAAATAACACGATGGCGATAGCGTCGTTTTCAACTAACTGGTACCATGAGAGACACAGCAAGTGTTGCTTCTGCGCCTGCGCAGTCCCGATGCTTCCACCTGCTGTTGGGGGTTGCATTGGTTGCCAGCAACGGGCCTCTATTGGCACTTGCTTGGAGGCCCACAATTCACGGCGATGCTGCAGGGCCATCAATGGCTCGCCAACTGATAGCGCTGCCACCAACGGACCACTACCGGGCCGTGAGCGGCAGATTTCAGCCAGCAGTGACCCATCACTGCCAGCTGGTGGCCAGCAGTTTCCCTGAGCTTGTGTTTTTGCTGGGTAGTCACGTTCACACAATCTCTTTTTATGGCCACACTGGTATCGTAGGTTGGCGGTTTTGCCGGAATTTTTGTAGTCACGGTACACCCTTGCAATGGTCGTCCGTGAAAATCCGAACTTCGTTTCTACCTCCGAAATATTATGCCCCATCTCACGAGCGCCAACTATGACACCGCGTTGAAAATCGCTTAAATCATTATTACTTGTCATTCTCATGCCGAAAACAGCGCTGACAGGTGGCAAGGATGCCTATCGCTTTATATACGCACTAGCGAACGCAACCGAGTACGCGCATAGGTAACGTTGCTATGTATTTTGCATAAGCTTGTCTGTACTAGTTTTTCTGGCACTTCAGTATATATATGCTTATGTATATTTTATATCTATCTATATATATATATATTATTCGACAATAGTTCAACAAAATCACAGGAAGACATCAGGCTCAGCGGAGGGGAGGGATGCTGGCTTCAAACATTTTAAAATAGTTTCGGAGGGGGGGGGGGATGTATACTTTATGAAAAAAGAATAAATAGAGGGAAAATGGTTAACCCGTTTTACTTTGTATCATCCTTTCTCGGCGCAAACCTCATTTTGCGCTCAATTTCTTTATCTAGCGATAGTTAATGTGTGGACATTTATCACGCACGGGGATAACTGGTTTTCCAGTTATTTGGGGAGCGGCGCCCCCACGGCCCGAGCTGACCTTGCGACTGGTCAACATCTGATGTCATGCCACCGCTTGATTTTTATTTTGGTGCTGTTGGTGTTTGCAGGGACGGCTGTTCATCCAGCTGTTGGGGAGTCGCGTCCCCACGTTCCCGAGCTGATCTTGTGTCTCGCTTTTTCGTTTTTATTTATTTTCTCCACTGGCCAGTTGCCCGTGTTGTATTCTCTACCTAATCGCTACCACGTTATGTACTAACACCCCGGTCTTGTGGTTTTGTTACCCTCCACCACTAACTGTTTTATATTAACCGCTCAGTTCGTAGGTTGCTGAGATTCCGTTTAGGTTCCCTTCCAGGGTTTTGTCTTCCTTGGATTACTTTTTTCCTTTTAGCTGGTTTGGGTGCTAGACCTACCTGCATGTTTGCCGCGTGCGGAGACCTGTGAGGCGGAAATGGGATGTCTGGCGGCTGAGGTCGCAGGAGACCGGTTAAGTGCCTCCTGTGTACCAACACTCCTCTTCGACCCCGGCTTCGCTGTAAACGGGAGGCTAGAGACTAACCCACCTCTAGTCAGAAGTCTTGTACCAAGTTGTGTACAGGGCTTTAGCGGCTTTTTTGTCGTATAGCACGGCAGGGTAAGCCCGGGGGCTGTGGGATCATGCCAAAGGCGTTGGCATGACGGTACCCGGAGGCCGAAGTGTCCGCCGAGTGCGTGTGATCACAGCCAACAGACTATATCTGCAACGTATAAGCTCCAGAACTGTGTCCAGCGTCATTTTCTTGACTTGCAGACCTCCAGTTCTCCCTCGTAGGGCTCGGTGGTGGGTGGAGTAGTTTGCAGACGAATCCTCTTCCTTTTTTCCATGGGTAAAAACAAAAAGAAAAACTCAAAATTTAAGTCGCCTGAGAAAATGATTATTGACAATGACTCTCCTTCGTCTTCTCAACCTACCAAGTCTCATAACCTTAAACGATCTTTAGACCTTGACCTGGACCAAGAATGTGGAACCTCTTCTTCGGCAGCTGTTCCAGTCGCTCCGAAGCGTCGTCTCCCCTCGTTTGCTGTGACTACACATGCTACACACTTAGTTGTGGAATCCATCGATCCGAATGAGAGACTGTCTACCAAATCTCCCTTTTTAATTTGTAAAGCTTTGGACGCTGCGGTTGGCCCCTTGAGGTCTGTGAAGAAGCTTCGCTCTGGGGACCTGCTTGTCCAAACTTGCAGTGTTTCTCAGAGTAACACTTTTTTGCACCTCACTAGTCTTCAAGGCATTCCTGTCAAAGTGACACCTCACCCGTTTCTTAACACCTATCGGGGTGTTATTTCGGAGTTTGATCTCTTGCCATGCAGTGAAGAAGAATTGGTGACTGAACTTGCAGATCAAGGTGTTATTGCTGCACGTCGTATGATGTTTCGGCGCGATGGTTCTTTGATTAAGTCTAAAAATGTGATCTTGACTTTTAACTCCCCGAAAGTTCCAACCGAAATCAAGGCTGGCTACTTGGTCTGTGGAGTTCGCCCGTACATTCCCAGTCCTCTGCGCTGTTTCAGGTGCCAAAGGTACGGGCATTCACAACGTTTCTGTAAGAGTTCCGCTCGTTGCGCTAATTGTGGCTCCAGTGAACATGACGGGGAGGGTTGCACTTCTGCGGCCTGCTGTGTTCACTGTGGTGAGGCCCATGCAGCTTACTCCCGCAACTGTATGAAATGGAAGGACGAGATGGCGATCCAGCGCCTCAAAACCCTGGAAGGCCTCTCGTACCCTGCTGCAAAGGCCAAGTTGGGTATACCCACCAATCGACAGCGTACTTTTGCCGCAGTAGTTCAGTCTCTGCCACAACCCGTTGCAGCCCTTTGTTCCGCGCCCTGTAGCTCTCGCCGCACTTGCCAAGCGATCTACAGCTGAACAAGCGACTCAGGTGGATTTCCCCGAGCTACAGATAGCTGAGTCTGCGCCTTCTCTTTTGAAGACGACTGACTCTTTCAGTTCCCAGCAGAAAGCCTGCACGTGCGGAAGACCCGGCCCTCAATCCGCAAAGGTGTGCAGTGTCCATCCAACTGTCGCGGTCCGCCTGACCAACATTGCAACTGTCTCGGACTCAGCGAGGTCCCCACCCTCAACCAACATTATAGAGGAACATCGGGGGAGGAGAGTGACAGTTCGTCCCCAGCCTCAACCAACATTGCAGAGGAACATGGGGGGAGGAGAGTGACAGTTCGTCCCCGCCCTCTGCCAGCATTGCAGAGGAGTGTGGGGGGAGGAGAGTGACGGTTCGTCCCACTCCTGTGACTCATCCTTTGTGTAGTTGTGTTAAATGAAAAACAAATTATAATAATTACAATAGTAAGTTAATAAATTTTTATATAAACCCAATTAACTAACTTGTCTTCACGGCTTTCATCATCCTTTTTTCCAACTTTTACCAAGCCTGTCTGCTCTTAATCATTTTCCACGCTTTTAAAAATCTGTAGCTGATAGTTCTTTGTCTGGCGCTCTTTGGCCAAACCTGCCCCTTGCGCCACTAAAATCAACCAACCAACCAACCAACCTCAGTTTTACTTAATCGGCTTGTTTCTCACCATTGTACCATGTTTTTCATACTGTTTGTTTCTTTGTCTTTTTTGGCCCTTCCTTCGTACTCATGGTTCGGTTTTACTTGGTCAGCCAGTTTTTGCGATTTATGCTCCGTTTTTTTAATTTTGTCTGTTTGTCTTGTGTCTGGCGCACTTTGGCCAACCATGGCCCTTGCGCCAATAAAATCTAATAACCAACCAACCAACCAACCAGTTGAACGTCCAATCATGCAAAAGTTCTAAACAATTTTAATAGAAAAACTACTTTTCTCAAAAGATGCTCCTCAGTCCAGAATAAAAGCATCATGTCTGTTTGCGGAAGTTCATCCTGCGTGTGGATCACAATTAAGGCGCTGACCCGTAGGAACGGTGCCTAGGAGAAATCAAGCTGGAAGCACATTTCTGTATATCTCGTCAAAACAGGCCTGACAGCTAGTAGAAATCAGAACATATGACCACCTGTAAAATCCCCTCCCCCTCTCAAAAACAGAATGCATTCAATTTACTGTTTTTGAATGAGTTCAAATCTTTAAAAAATGATTATATTTATTATTACTAATAAATCAAAATTTATGAACAATAACATTAAAAAAGAAAAAGTCAGCACATTTCTTGCCTAACCAGAAATTACTGAAGAATCACATGGAAAAAGTCAGCACTCAAATAGAGAATGCAGTGTACACTTTGACGAAAAATCTGTATGTGTAATACCTAGAAACAGACTTGCTCTTACTGAGCTCAGGCGAAATGGATTACCGCCTCAGTAACTACTTTACAAAGAGCATCAGCTCTGGTCTGCCCGCTCGCATTGGACAAAGCCCCAGCCTTCCTACCATAGAAACACAGACGCCAGTCGCAGTGTTGCCAGGTCGTGCTATTTTATAGCAAAAATGCCATTTTTTTTGCCCTAGCGCTATAATATGTTTCTGAATACTATTGCTATTTTCTGGAAAAATTTGCTATTTTTTTGCTGAAATTTTGTATTTTTCTTTAAGTTCAACTTGTATGGCAACATTTTTTGGTACTAAATTTGCGACTTGGATACACAAAGATCAAAGGCAGAGCTTGTTGTTTAACCCTAACATGATGAAATTTATTAGTATCCAGAAGCATCTTGAGTAACTCAGTGTATTTTTTTTTACCTGATTTGATTTTTCGCATTGCCAGATTTCTTTCTACTTATGTATCCACATTCCATTATCCATCCTACAAAGTTGGTTGGTTTCTTTCCGTTCGCTAGATCATTGGGCACTTCGAATGATCACTGGGTGTAATTACACAACAAGGTTGTAAATAATTTCGATGATTTGAAACTTCTTGCAAACTGCTGCTCAGTAATATGCTTACCGCAAACAAGAGCTCCAGTGACTTATCTTCTTAATTTTAAG
Source organism: Macrothele yani (assembly GCA_039090855.1). Classification (NCBI taxonomy): domain Eukaryota; kingdom Metazoa; phylum Arthropoda; class Arachnida; order Araneae; family Macrothelidae; genus Macrothele; species Macrothele yani. Next base: position 102,615,863 of record CM077011.1, read on the forward strand.
GGCTCAAATGTCAAAATTGGAAGCAGATTACAGGAATTTACTGTGTTTGGATTGGGCTAAGCACTTATAGGGCAGCATATCGACATATCCAATTGATTTGGGTGGGGAGGGGGTTACTCTGTACCAAGAGTGTATAAGAGGTAATCCATTTACAATTCTTTCCCTGTTTTAGCTGCACATTCCGTACCCAGCAGCAATGTAGCTCTTGAAAGAATATTTTCCAAAATGAATTTGCTGAAAAATGCAACTCGAAATCGCATAAAAGTTGAAATGCTCCAGATTCTGAAAATCGGGTGCCATTTGAATTTTGAAGCAAAACGTTGCAAAAATTTTCCGATTATTAGTAAAATGCTAAAAATTTAGAAAATTCAATGTACGATAAATGCATATATGTATTATAACGACAGAGACAATGATGATGGTATTGGCATTATTGAAGAGCTTAATACACTGCCGGACAATTGCTAAGGACGGATGACAATAGCAACGATAGCAACCATAAAATGGAAGGCAGGAAAATGTGGAAATTAGCATAACTGCGGGATACAGTAAGACATGGTGTGCGTATGCAAATTTTGGATTGCCGAACCTGTTCGTGACGTCATAGCGCTGATAACAGACATAAAGGATTTGACGCGTATTGACCGTTGTTGTTCAAACGCAAAGTTGAAGGGGAAAGAATCAACTGACAAACTTGCAAGTTTCAGTATGTCTTCCCGACATCACCTAGATGATTTTACGCGTGGCCGTATTATTGGCAAGATTGAAGAAGGGCGAAAAATAACAGATGTTGCCAGGGAGTTCGACGTCAGTCACAGTGTTGTTTCAAGGCTTTGGAAATCATTTCAAAAAATGGAGAATGTAGCAAACGTCACGGGGAGGTCGTGTTCGCAGTACGACACCTGCAGAAGATCGGTACATAGTGCAATCAACAAAAAGACACCGGCGCAGCACAGCTAGTGAGGTAGCAAATCAGTTAATGGCTGCTACTGGCAAGCAGATCTTCCGAAAAACTGTCGCCAGACGTTTGCATGAAGGAGGACTATACGCCCGCCGTTCTGTTGTGTGCATCCCATTGTCCAGACGTCACCGTACCGTCCGTTTGCAATGGTCCCATCAACATCGCAATTGAACTGATAACGACTGGTCTGCTGTCCTCTTCTCAGATGAGAGTAGATACAGTCTATCGTCTGATTGTCGACGACAACTGATCTGGCGTGATAGTGGTACTGCATATTGTCCAGCAAACATACAAGAAAGGGACCGATATCCGACATGTAGTGTCATGGTATGGGCTGGCATCATGATCAATGGCCGTACGTCCCTCTATGTGCTTCCAACTGGTACTATGACTGGCCAACGATTCATTAATGATGTTCTGCTACCTCGTGTTCGCATGTTCCGTGGTGCTGTCGGTGATAGATTCATTTTCATGGACGACAACGCAACATGTCATCGAACAGTCGCTGTCGAGGAGTGTCTTGAGAGCGAGGATATTCAACGCCTCGTATGGCCAGCACGTTCTCCAGATCTGAATCCCATTGAAAATGTGTGGGATGCTTTGGGGAGGAGTCTTGCTGGTCGCCAATGCCCTCCAATTAACAAGGACACCCTCATCCGTGCACTGACAGAGGAATGGGATAAATTACCCCAACAGCTGCTTGATAATGTTGTGCAAAGCATGACACGACGTGTGGCATCTTGCATCGCCCTCCATGGTGGCCATATCCCGTATTGACATCTTACGCCGGAACGCCTGCGGACGGTAATTGCATTTTTTTCCACGTTTACGTATTCTGCTCAAAATGGCCTGTTTGTCCCTTGAACACGTTCCAAAGCCTTCTGGATTTCAGAGCACAATAAATTGTCTTTCTTGTAATGTCCTGGCATTCTGACATTATTTTATTTCACTTGGCATCCAACCACACTTACTTTTTTATGCGCTATATAGCCGTTTATTATCCGTCCTTAGCAATTGTCCAGCAGTGTATTACAACCAATGCCGAATTATATTATAATCCATTAAAACAAGAATTTTACTTTCGTAGATATGATTTGTTTCATTTACTCTTATTCTGTATTTTGTGTCATTTCACCCTTGCATTATGTGCCCACATGTGATTATTTTGTATAGGAAAATGCGGTACTCTAATGAGGTATGGGATTTTTACAATTGAATGAATGAAATTAAAGTTTTTTTGTACAACTGCAGTACTAAAGTATGAGAAGTGAATAAAGTTCCTTTAAGTTCAATTTTTTGTTTTCTTGAAATGCTAATTTTTAATCTATTATCGGGACTCTGATGTCAGGTTTTTGCTATTTTTTACTATTTTTCACCGCAAACCTTGCTATTTTTCTAACATCTAGACCTTGGCAACGCTGGCCAGTCGATGTTAGGCGGCATCCAAGTTTCGTCTCAAAATCCGTATAATCAATCATGATCTCAGGAACCGTTTTTTCTCCAATCCCTGCACGATTCTTGCCTGCTGTAACCTTGGTTGTAACAGAGACGACTCAGATGGTCGCCTCTCTAAGCGCTCAGAATTTGCTCGTTTCAACTGTAACGTACCAGGAGATGTGACGTACCTGCCAGAAGGACGCACACGACATAAAGGCAGATAGGAATCAGAATAAAATGTCCGCGTAGCTTAATTGGTAGAGCAACTTATTCCGGAATGAGGGGACCCGGGTTCGAACCCCGGCGCGGATAAAAATGACGGAGAAATTTACTTCGTTATAATGGCGCCCAAACTATCCGGATGACCCGACCGTTCAAAATCTCGCATTGGTGTGATGTTATTTCCACACCGCGAGATAGGAAAAATAAGAGAATCCTTTCTCCAGCACTTCGAAAAAAAAAAAAAAAAAAAAAAATAAGGGGAAGATGATGTAACGTACCAGGAGATGTGACGTACCTGCCAGAAGGACGCACACGACATAAAGGCAGAGAGGAATCAGAATAAAATGTCCGCGTAGCTTAATTGGTAGAGCAACTTATTCCGGAATGAGTGGACCAGGGTTCGAACCCCGGCGCGAATAAAAATGACGGAGAAATTCACTTCGTTATACAACCTCTTAGAAAAAACAGTATTTAAACTTTATAAATTTAATATTCGTGAATTCAGGATTCATTCTCTTGTTGAAGCCTTTTTTAACAAAATTTACGAATCACAATGAGAATTTCAGAGTTTTATTAAACCTGTATAATTAAAGGCGTGTTATATTTTATATATGTAAAAACTTTATTCATGGACGAAAAATTTCTGGTGAGGCGACTCCTCACTCGCCTCATCTAACGAGCCGCCCAGAGTCCCGACTGATCGCGGTATAGAGGTAGGGGTGTAGTCTTGTAGCGCTGACCCCAAATTTGGGACGGGCGACTGTTTATAGCCGTAGATGCTCACGGTACTCGTCACCCCCAAACTAAATAATATTATTAATAATAAAGAAAAAAGATCAATATTTTGAAAACTTTATGATGACGATATGCAATTTGCAATGAGTTATGTAAGACAAATTAAACAGATGTCTGTTCTTTCATAATATTTTTATTTTAGGTTTTTAAATACTTTGCTTTAAGATATAAATTGCATATATGTAATTTAGAAAGAGATAATTCAGAATTCTAAGAAACAAATCTATAAACGGTCTAAGAATCTGTGTTTTGTGCTTTTGCTTTGAGATATAAAATGCATATGTGTAATTTAGAAAACGGAAGTTCAGAATTCTAAGAAAAAATATCTACAAAAGATCTAAAATCTTCATTTTGTGCCTTTGCTTTAAGATACAAAATGCGTATATATAATTTAGAAAAAGAGAGTTCAGAATTCTAAGAAAAAAGATCTACAAAATATCTAAAATCTGCATTTTGTGCCTTTGCTTTTAGATATATTAATGAAACGCATACATGCAATTTAGAAAAACGGAGTTCAGAATTCTAAGGGGAAAAAGCTACAAATGATCTAAAATCTTCATTTTGTGCCTTTGCTTTATGATATAAAATGCATATGTATGTAATTTAGAAAAAGGGAATTCGGAATTCTAAGAAAAAGATCTACAAAAGATCTGAAATCTGCATTTTTTGCCTTTCCTCGCTGTTTCATACTTTGCTGATGAAGAATGCATGTCTGAACACGCTTGTGGTGAAATAACATTAAAATTTTCATAAACAATAATATAAGAATTTTTTTAGATTAAGAGTTTATAACAATATCTATTTTGTTAGGCAAAGAAAGAGAGCAGAGCGTTTTCTTCCTTCGAGCAACTACGGCCTTGCTTATATACAGTAAATAGTTATTACAAAAGAATTATTTGCAGGATTATCTTGAAATATTAGAGGATCTGCCCGATATGTTCTAATCCGGTATCCACGGAACAGATTAAAATTGTATTGAAATGATGCAAGTTACTATTTCGAATGAGATGATTGATGCACTTAAATGAAGCATGTCAGATAATAAAGTGCATTCCTTGTGTTCCACAATATACGAGGATTAAGCTTGCAGGTTGTCCTCTGGGATACCTGAAAGCTTTATGTCTAGAAGCTTTACACAAAATGACATGAAACCGTAATTCCACCAGATATGTAAATGACCAAAAGAGGCATTATTTGAATTTCATGGTAGTGCTTAATCCAAAGCTGTTCATGTATTTATCCAGAGCTAGAAACAGGTTTCGATTGCAATACGTATATAATTACACAGAACACAGTGTATAAGTTTCTTAAGAGCATAATCCTTTGGATAACGAATGAGATGCTTCGTTCTTTCAATAAAAGAAAGTTCTTTCAACTTCATCATTTCGTCTGTTGCAATAAATAATGTCGATTGCCCAGGCATTTTAATCATTAAAGCTTCAAAACCTCACAAATAAACGAAACTTGGATGCAAAAATATTGTCATCCTCACGTGTTATCATTTCAGTAAATGGGTAGAAAAAAATCACATATTTCACTGAAAGATATTTTCCTTTTCATCACGTCTTTCCTAAAACTAAAAGTACGTCTTTATTGTATCACTTTATCTGTCCAACTATTAATTAGACCAGTTTATAAAAAAAATATTTTTTTGCATTGGGAAGCCTGAAATGTGAATACGATGATCCTTTCTTTCTCGTTCTTTTCCGATGCAAGATTTTTCCGCTAGAAACCGTAAATGCAAATGCTATCGAATTCAAATTACATTTTATTCTATTTCACTGCTTCTAAATATCCGTTTGAAAAAATCTTTTCATCTCTCCGATTCCGTTTATAAGGTCGACTATGTTGGGTACAGTTTCTTTTTCAAATAATTCCGAGTTTTTCCGCTAGAGAGCGTAAAAAGAAACTGCGGTTAATGATATATCTGATTCTGGTTGAAAAATTATTTTTAACCGATAAATCTGCTCCTGATTTGAAAAATTATTTTTGCGCATCTGGTAGAGCTCCTGGTGGGAAATGTTCTGCATATAGTTTCTAATTTTAAGCCGCTAACAATTTTGCCACTCGGTCGCGGAAGTGTTGGTTTCTTTTCCTGATGTTCAAGGTGATTCAAAAGTTTAGTGCGAACGTAAAATGGGACTAAAAAAGATATATGAATCGGAGAGACATGCGGTTCACAGATTAATATTCACCGAGGTACGGAATTTTGTATGGCATCAAGAAAAAAATAATTCAAAGTCTCTACAATAGAGGGCCCTGTTGCAGAGAAAACAACAAGAGGTGAGAATTGTAAAATGAGATCTACGTTAAATTACTGAAACATACTTTATTTCACCGTGATCTACAGATGTAAGTGCTGAATGTGTCCACCACCACATTCTATTACTGAGTGCAGTTGTGGTATTACGCCTGATGCAGCATTGAACAACATGTCAACGGGATTGGCTGATACCTCCTGACGTATGACGTATTTCAACGACGGTAAGGTTTGGGGATTGCCTCTATAGACAAGGGATTTCAAGGAGCCCCACAACCAGGAATCAGCGAGTGAGAGGTCTGGAGATCTAGGAGGCCATCCGTGTGCACTATGCCTGCTCAATAGATGATCGGGGCTAAATGTACACGCCTGATTTCACATTATATGAAAATTATTAGCTTAATAAAACTGTCTGGTTTTCAGTCAGAATGACAGCACGAACCTTAATTATTTTCGCACATTGAAAATCTGACTGCATTTCTCCAAAATGGTTTTTATGTCTCACCCTAACGTTGCTTTGAGCGAGTAATGTGCAAACGTAACTTATGTAGCATTTTATGCAGCAGCGCCCTCTATTGTCGAGAATTTGAACTATTTTTTTCTTCATGCCATACAAAATCCCGTACCTCGGTGAATATTAACCTGCAAGCCAACCCATAGATCTTTTTTAATCGCATTTTACTTTTGCACTGAACTTTTGAATCACCCTGTATCTTCAGCAATATCTGCGCTTTTGAAAACTTAATAGAAGAATATCTTTTGTGATCAGAGGGCATTCATCACGAGAAAACTTTTGAGAATACTTTGTGTTTAAAATGTAGCAGTTTTTCCACGAGGGGGCTTAAATACGTCTCTTGTTTTTTTTGTGACACATCTGCTTCTAACAGCGCAATTTTAAAATTGAATTTTTTTGTGGAAATGCTTGGCATATACACTATCAACCAACAAGTAATTGGACACCACTGCAATCGACGATATCTGTGGTCCTGATACACGTTACGGCCGCCGCCGTTAAATATCGTGTGGGAAACAACAACGCAACGAGTCGCATGCAAGATGCCACGCAGTTCGGAGCTCTCTGATTTCGAGAAATGTGTAATCGTCGGGTATCACAGAAATGGCCGATCCATACGTGACATATCCAGCTAGTTGATGTATCCAAAATCGACAGTGGCCTACGTGATTGGTAAGTGAAAGAGGAGAGGTGACTTTCGGAATGTGTCCCGACTCGGCAGACCCACAAAACTGGGAGTTAGAGACCAACGGGTGCTGGCCAGAGAAATTCGGAAGAACCGCACCAAATCGATGGGCCACATCCGCGAGGAGTTTCAACAGGCATCCGGGAGTGTTCTTTCGATGAATACCATCGGTAAGGAAGCCCATCTGTTCGGTTATCAAGGACGCACTACCGCCCACAAGCCTTTAATCACAAAGTCCAATAGCGCTGCTTGGCTAACGTGGTGCAAAGACCGTCGACAGTTGACCGTTGAACAGTGGAAACAGGTTCTCTGGAGCGACGAATCAAGGTTCCTCCTCTGCCGTTCGGATGGCAGGGTCGGGGTTTGGCGTCTGCCTGGAGAACGCCTCCTGCCGGAATGTATTATACGAACCGTGAAGTTAGGGGGCGGTGGAATTATGCTATGGAGGTGTTTCTCCTGGTATGGCATGGGACCCTTGGTCGCAATTCCTAGTAGACTCAACGCCGAGACCTACTGCACCATTTTGGATGACCATGCGTTTCCTACGTTGCAGCAGTTTTACGGGGTGGACCCATGTTACTTTTCAGGATGACAATGCCACCTGTCATATTGCGAGGTCCACCATAGCTTGGTATGGTGACAATGGGGTTAATCGAATGGACCGGCCTGCGCAGAGCCCGGACCTTAACCCTATCGAGCACCTCTGGGACGAGTTGGAGCGTCGATTTAAGTGGTGCCCCCACCGTCCGAAATCGGTGAAGGAACTGACCTGTCTTCTCCAAGCCGAGTGGAAGAAAATACCGCTAGCCGTCGTACAACGCCTGGTTGAGAGTATGCCCCTGAGGGTCGCAGCTGTAATCGACGCTCGTGGAGGCTTCACCTGCTATTGAAGGTGAATAAACTTGGTTTTCCTTTGCTATCACAGGTGTCCAATTACTTGTTGGTAGATAGTGTAGTTTCAGATTTTTCATAATGCATAGGTTTTCAGTATAGAGCATAATCTCACGTTCCTGCTTACAGCAATTTCTGCCCGTCTAAAATTCTGATTGAAAAAATTATGTTTTACGTCGGACAACACTAACTACAGAAATATGTTATGTGCATTTCCATCCGCAATGATGAAAAATGTGCACGCTAGGGTCACAAATATTTTATTTTATTTGAACATATCTGCTTCTAGCACTCCGACTTGAAAAGCATTTCTAACACCGGATAACACTCAGCTTGTGAAATACATTGCATATGCTCGTGGAGTTTTTGTTGCTCACAGTTCTGGCGATATGTGGTGTCAGTGTGCATTTCCGTTTGGAACTCTATCTGATTTCTAAAAACCAGGTTGAAAAATTTATTTTTTAACTGTATGCCATTCTTTACGGTAAAGATGGAGGACATTATCGCTTTAAAAAAAAAAGAAAAAAAAGCAGTCTTCTCGCTAGGCGGCGAAAATGTCGAAACCTGTTTTCTTTCTATCTCTGCTTCCAGGAGATATGTTTAAAAATTAAGTTTGATTAGCATAACTTTTGTTATGAATAATACACGGTGTCATAAAAAGGTGTAACCAACTTCAAATGATGATAAATCTGGATACAAAACTAATGTCAGCATTCTGTTTGTTGCAGGTAAATTTCTAAAAGTGTACACAATGGATCTTGCTACGAAAGCGTAAATTGTGGAATGGCTTATCGAAACCCAATCCGAAACGCAGGTTCAGCGGAATTTCTAAACAAAATATGGGAGCAAACCTCCCACACGTAAGAGCATCAGAAAGTGGTACAAGTCATTCAAGGATACTGGTATCGAGCGTCCTTACAAAGAAAAGCGCTGGACATAAGGGTGGGCCAAAAAAACTTTTTTTTTTGAAATTTGCATAATGCGTAGTGAGGAAAAGTTGAGATTTGAGTCACCAAAAAATAACAAGATAATTTTTTTGAAATAGACTAATATCTTACGTCTCCGCACCGCACACTAAATTCGCGTTTTTCCGACCGAATTGCGCCGTAAGCAAAAACGGATCGGATTTTTCTGTATTTGAAATCGAGAAGTTGATCAATATACTATGTCTCCGCACTGCACGAGAAGTTCACCATTTTCTTCCCACATTTAGCCCGAACTCTTACGCTAGGTAAGATCCGGTAAATTGAACTGCACCGCGTTAGCTTAGCAGTGATTAATGTAACTCACTAATGGATTTTAATGAAACCCATCCTCCCCCGGGAGACCTCGCCACCCGACTTGGAATCAACTCGATCCTTTATTCAGAAAAATATTTCAAAGCCATGTTACAATTTCATTTTTAGAAACAAACAATAACTATAATATATAAGAACAGCATCACACTTAACAACATATCAATTAAAACAAATTTTCACTCTATCCGTGCAAACCAACATTATGGGTTCTAAAAGATTTCTTAATTAACAATGAATTCCCAGGAATACCTATTTCAGAGCCCAAATTAAAATACTTTTTATCCTTAACAATATTAAAATAGTATAATCCACAAAGTAATTCACAACTTGTCAATTCAAACACAGAAAAGTACACAATAACAATTCCAAAATTACACAATAGACACCCATGATAAAATCAAAGTACAAATCGGTTCACAAACAAATATCAATAATAAAACACAAGTTCAACTAAATTCAGAAAAATGTGTCCCTTAAATTGCAAAGTGACAAAGCTATTTACATCGACACGATTCCAATCACAAGTAGTAGAACAATGAATTAATGTTCTACAAAAGAATTGTAAACATTCAAACACAAGCACCAATATGTCAACAGGCAAGAAAAATTCTATAAATACAGAACCCCATTATATACAATCTGCAACGAATAACGCGTCAAGCATACCCCGCAAGGCAATGGAACAAAACAAGAAATCCAAAGGGTCATCCCCCAAGGAACACAACAACAATATTTTCAACAGAACATCAAATACTAAAATCTGAAGACGTATTTTGTTCATCTGATACATCCATTGCTACAATTTCATTCAATTTAATAAATTCTGAAATTCTCTTACAAATTTGGGGATTTCTCAAGATATCCTCAACAGAAGCACCAGTCCGTGCTCCCAGAAAACGAACTCTTTGTATTGTTAGTCCCAAAAATTGAAAGATTAAATGAAACATTGTTGCCGTTTGTAAACCACACTTACATTTTGCATTCTTTATGCCAAATCGAAGATAATATGCAGGGCAAGACCCATGCTCGGTCAACAATTGGTTTAGAAATCTGTCGCAAAAACATCTTCGCTCGGAAACCCCAGATATAATTCAATACGTATATCTCCCAGTCTCCGCTGATGACCATCTATTCTGCCAAGATTTTATAAGTCGACTTTTAAGACTGTTTTTAAGTTTTTTAATAGGATTTTTGCTTCATAATCAATAGTGGTCCGTAATGTTCCCTTGCGAGCCAAAGCATCTGCCAGTTCGTTACCATAGAAACCCTTATGCCCGGGAATCCAGTGGAAGAAGATTACATCCCATCCAAGATCGTCAATTATTTTCCTCATTTCTAACACAAGTTCTTCCGAACAAGAATAATCAGACAAGACTTGAAGTGCGCTCTGAGAATCCGAAAAGATATGTACTTCGCATTCTATGGTTGTTGTCTTCACCCAGCTTAAAGCCTGTAAAATTGCATATAATTCTGCCTGAAAGACTGATGCATTATTCGATAAACGTAAAAATATCTCACAAGAGGCGTTATCATCTGACGTGGCGCAAAAACCTGCACCCACGTGATCCTGGAACTTTGATCCATCTGCAAATATTTCCTTTCCCAAGCCAAAAGCAAGAAGTGAATTTCATGAAATCGAAACTTGTCGAGCTGGATGAACCGTAATTAAATTACTTCGATTTTGATAATTTTCTGATGAGACCAACTCGCCAAAAACAGAAGTTGTCTGTACTCCACGTTTAAACCAATACAACGCAATTTCTTTCTCCAATATCAAATCCAGTGGCGATCAACCTGCAAGGACTTGAATAGCGCTAGACGCCGTTTTCCTAAAACAACCTGTTATGCCGAGCAAGGCTACTCGTTGAATCTGTTGAACTTTAACCTTTGCCCTCACTATAGGTGAATACCAACCAGCGCACGCATATATTATCATACGCTCAACATATCCTTTATATAGGGCCTTTAACACCCTTCCCTTGAGTTTCATAGAGGTTAATCTATTTAAAAATAGCAATGTCTTAACTTTCAAGTATTCAATAGGAGGAATTCCAGATAATTTGCCGTCCAATATAACTCCCAAAAACCTCAATTTTTGAACAGGCTTGATTGTGTGATTCTGAAATCTACACTTAGGAGGAGTTGTCATAACTGACGTTTTGGGAAAGATCATCAATTTAGATTTCTCTGGTGCGAATGAGATCTTGTTTTTGGTGTTCCATTCATCTAATTTGGTCAAAGATGACTCAATCTTCTCCTCAATATTTTGTCTTCCGCTATCCGATACCATTAATATGAAATCATCAGCATAAGCAAGTAACGTCACATTTTCATCAAAATCTATTTGTAGAGCCTCATTTACAATAACATTCCACCAAAGTGGACCAGAGTTTGATCCCTGTGGACATCCTTTGCTGTAATGATGAATCATAACCGAATCACTCAGTCGAGATTCAACACTTCTTTCAGAAGGAAAACGATATTAACTTGTACAAATTCGTAGGACAGAGCAACTGTCCCAAAGAATGTAAGACGCTTGGCCACCAAACCGTATTGAAGGCGTTCTTGATATCTAATGAGACAATACAAGTATGTCTTCCACTGTTCTTATGTTTCTGAATTTCATCTCTAATAAAAACAATTGCATCCGTTGCACTATTCTGTGGAATAAATGCAAATTGTAATGGGTGAAACCAATTCTTTATCTGGAGAAAATAATAAATCCTGTTAGTAATAATTTTGTGCAACAATTTACCCCAGCAAGGCAAATGATAAAATAGCTCTATAAGCCGAAGGATCTGTGCGAGACCTTCCTTCCTTATTAAATAAAATTAGTACAGCTCTTTTCCAGCATTTAGGGAAGATTCCTACCTTCAGACAGATATTCATTAAATCAACGAAGAACACAGTCAGTAATAAATATTTCTTTTATAATAGAAAAATCCATTCCATCGTATCCATTGATATGTGTCTGAAAACCTGATCAACCTCATTGGAATTTATAAGTAAATCGTCTTCTGAATTAGGGGGCCATTTTGACACATTTCTCATATGAGTATGCATTTCCAAATCCAAGTCAGTTTGATCTTTGGGGAAATGAAATTTCAGTAACTCCATCAAGCTTTTATTTACCGTTTTCGTAAACAAGCCGTTTTCTGTCTCTATTGAAGAGATAACAAGAGGTGGACGTATCTTACCCCTAGCAATCGTGAAGGGAATATCGAAAGGTGATCTGTAATCAACTTTCCCACAAATATCCTGCCAATAGTTCTTCTTAGCAGAAATTAAAGCTCTTTTGTATGTAGCTGATTCTTTCCTATAAATATCCGAAAAATGTCCTCTTTCTTGCTCACTAAATCTAGATCTCTGCATGTGACGCCTGGCTCTTCTTACAATAGCTCTTTGGTGACCCAGTTCTTGGTTCCACCATTTATTCCGAAGGGTCTCAATCCTTCCTGGTCTCCAACACAATTCACATATTTCTATTAAATGCTCCGTTAAATGGAGAAAATATTCATCTACATCCCCAACACAAGACATATCTTTGTTTAAAAAATCAAATCACTCAATTTCGCTTTGAATAAAACCCAATCAATATTTTTCATACTGTATCTTTTCCTTCTTGGTACTGCTGATTTTATCTCCTCCTCAATATCGAAGGTTATCATTAAATGATCGCTGGCAGAATAGTCGTTCAGAACCCTCCAATTTGAAATCCGTAGATCAGTAACTTCTTTAAACAGGGTTATATCAATCCATGATTGACCCTGGACGCCCGAGAAGGTTGGAATACTATCTTAATCATTTATAATAGCAAATCCTTTTGAGAAGGCAAAATCAATTAATTGATTGCCTCTAATATCTCCAACTTGATTTCCCCATTAATTGGTAAACGCTTGGTAAAGGCATTCTGGCATGTAGAGCATCGGAAAAATCTGTAGGAAATTGCACTGTTATGAGTGCATGTGTAGTACACTCAGTTTGCTTTGCAATTTGTAGCCTGTAGCTCTTCCATTGCTTCCAATGTGAAATATGGAAACAACACAGAACTCACCACGAGGAGGTGGCTACACTTCGAGTTCCGCCCGCCCTCCCTCCAGCTCAGAATTTTATTTCTACGTGGTATATCTTGTTCTGTAATCTGCTTTACTCGAAAAATGTGGCATTTATTGCCGTGATGCAATTGTTGCTCTTATGAACGAATGTCTAGCTTCAAATTCACAGACTGAGGCAGCTGCTACGGTCACCAGGTTCACGCAACGTACCAATGCTTGCGTGTGGTAGGGAAACTTGGTTTTGTCTTTGCCAGCTGCGGCAGAAGTTGCGAATAGCGAATCCAGATCTTTGTCTGAGATGTGTTTTGTCAGGAGTGGTTTGGTAAAACGCGTTTTAGACCAATTAATCATCTTATAATATTCATTAGCATCCAAATTTTACTGCGGCACTTCGAATTCTCTTTTGATATCACTCATTTGTTGTTGTTTAGCTTTCTTTATCCTTCTCCATCCAAGAGCTCTGACGTGGGTGCGTTTTTCCGCAATCATACTTAGCAATATATTCTCTGGGTGACTAAAGAACGCGTTTCTCTTGATCACTGCGTCAATGATTACTTTGCACTTCAAATCCATGAAGCGCGGTAAGTTGATCAGTTTCCTAAAGTGTTTGGCCCATTCTGAGCACGAAGGAAAAACAGATCGCGGCATATATCTTCATTATGGAATTATACAGACCGGGGCATATACCTTCATCTTTATGAAAACCAGACCGGGGCATATACCTTCATCTTTATGAAAACCAGACCGGGGCATATACCTTCATTATGTAGTTGCCAACACAGATCAAAGTTTGCGATGGGTTTTGAGTGGCGACATAGAGGCACATGACTCTGTTAGCTATCGTCAGCCACCGCAAATGTAACAGTGGTCCTGGAATTCTTCTAGAAAGGCTGACGTCACAATCTCCCTGTGACACGGCGCAACAGATTTCCAGTAAATACTGCTGGTCGGTACTAAGTTCACATGTATCCTGCAATTATTTCATATGTTCTGTTCATTCTACTAGAATAACTGCAAAGTCAACTACTGGAAGGTTTTTACAGCCGTCGAGAGCAGCTCCAATCTCTCCTGAATGTGTTTTAGGAACTGTTGATTTACCGTTGAGTTCATAATGCAAACGGCGAAATGAAACGAGCACATAAGCCACTGCAAAGAACGTTGCAACTGAAGTCCCAGTTGACGTATAGCAGCGTTTTTCCTGCCGGTATTTATAACAGTTCCATCGCACCCTAAAACAATGAGAAAACTTGAGTCAATGCCATTAACTTCTAAAAAATTAGTGATGCTGTTTACAATGCTTCTGCTATGCGTAATGTCTGATAGTACGTTACACTGTTAAAAATTTCAGTTCAACGTTTTACCATAGTATGGTCCGATTCAATGAATTTCACCAAAAATTAATTATTTCAAAATTAAGGAAGCAAACACTTGAACAAATATTTGGTGAAATCCAGCTGGTCTTGGGTGAAATCATATTTGCTAGCGATTCAGGCACAAAATTGAGTTCAACCCCTCAACCAATAGCACGGCTGGAAATCATATGTCATGGCGGAGTTAGAAAGCGGCTCGTTCTTCGACTGTCGTGTCGTTCATTCAAGTAAAAAATTTACCTTATTATGGAATTTTGAATGCACACACAACACATGCAGGAAACCGTGTGTTAATTAATTCAGCGTCATAGACAGAAAACATGTGAGTAGATACTTTTTAAAATTAAGTTGAATTACAATTTGATAAAAATAACATCGGTTACACACGTTAGATATTAGGCTTAGGAAACTGTGTACATGTATTGCAAAGTTTCACTCTTAGAAATAAACATGGCTGAAGCAGCATTTGGATTTTATATAAAGCCTAGTTTTAATCGTTACGTTGGGAACAGCGATGTAAATTCTTGAAGCATCTCTTTAAGAGTAGAAATTATATCTAAAAGGGGATGATTAGTATGTAGATTCTCAAATTCGTAGCTATTTATATCTATGGGCCTAAAGGCTAAGCACTTCAGAAATCACTTAGGAATTGTTAATAATCAGGGCTTAAAAAATAAGTAAAGCTAGTTTTGTGTGTGTGCCCAGGAAAATTTATCTTTTAAGATATGCATTTTCGTTTTAAGGGTCTGTGATGAAAATGTTCAGTGCACAAATGCGTGTATCTCAAGTTTTAAGATGATGATGCTGGAATTAGTATTTGAGAAATGTAGTGATTCTGCCTTGTTCCTTTTGTTGAAGTTTTCACCCTTTGTCAATAAACACAGGTGAATAGTTCCATCAGAGGCATGCATTCAGTCACTGGCTTTAAACAGCATTTGGAGCAAAATTATATATGCTTCCAATTTCTGCACCTAGAGCATAATATAATTAAAGAAGTGATATTCTTCTGTCCTTGGCACTGCGTAACAATAATACAACTTCCAGTCATTAGCAGTGAAAAGCAGCATGACATGCAATGACTGTCTTTTTTCTTGTTGTAAAAAATTATATTCTGAACTTCATTTCTAAATTTAGTTGCTCAGTCTGGGCAACTAGATTTTTTATTTACCAGCTTAAGCCAATGATTCACATTGACGTTTTTTTCCCATTGTCACTAAACACCTGATTTGTACATCAATAAGAAATTGTTTCACTGTCTTCAGGTATTCCCGCGATATTATAAATACAACTATTTAATATCATTCCAAAACGTTTTTGTGTTCCGAAATGGTTTCCTCTTAGCAACACACCAAGGGAAAGACCCTTAATCACTGAAGTCATTTCTAAAATATCCCAAACAGGAAAATTTAATATTTTGGAAATATGGATGATATTTGTTAATGATCTAGAATGACTCAGTCAGAATCAGGGTCAAACTAAGCAAGCGTTTCTTCTCTGGGTGGTGGGGGTCTGAGATTTGAAATGATGCCCATCAAGTTCAAGCTCCCACTTCTATTCAAATATTTCTTTCTTTTTTTATTTCTGATACCTAAATTATGGGGAAGCAATATGATCTTTCAAAAGCAGCGCTTCCAGTTTTTCGCATAATTTTACTAAAAATGTGAAAAGTAGATAAATATCCAAAAATTAGAATTAAAAAAGATGACCGTAAAAGTTGTGGAAACACTGACAGCACAGTGCTCAGTAGAATGTAAAATGAAATAGCACACAATGTGAAAACAATGAAAAACTACTCAACCCTATGTGAAATGTAGTACTAGCCAAAACCTTAATGAAAAACCAACTTGGACACCACTGTAGATTGAATACCCTATAGACGCAACGTACTCGGATACCAGTTCGTAGTTCTGTTTGTCATTAATATAACGTGTAAATACAGTAGTATGAGGCATCTATGTGCCAAATTTCATTGCAATAAACCATTTAGTTTTCACGATAGCACAGAATGTATTTGGAACCTTAATTTTGGACCTCAATGTATATGATTGATGTTGTTTTAATCTTAATTTAAGTGAATAAATAAATACATCGCTCTTTCCACGTTCCAGAAACATATAATATGTGTTTCTGGGACGTGGGAAGAGCGATGCATTTCTTTATTTACTGACGCCACGTATTTGGAGGATTTTCACCTTAATTTAAGTGATCTATCTCCGTGTCTGACCTATGTATGACAGGCCACACTCTTTGATTATGCCAAAATGTTAGACGTACCTAAATCAATATTTGGCCTAGATTTTTAAGATGCTTTTCACATCTTTCAAAACCGTAATAACCTGGTAAAGTCTTTATTTTCATCTCCATATCTAATGAGCTCATGGAAATCACTCATCAAAACCGATGGCCGCACGATACGTTTAACCCGTGAAACTGGTAATAGCGCAACGAGCAAGAAATGAAAACGCTAAGTCTTGATGACGCTTAACCATAGTTTCCAGCGGGACTATAGTAGACTTTTAAGTTACTGTATAAATATTACTTTCATAAACGTTGTTTTCTTAATTTAATTAAGTTATTGCATTGATTTAACGGATTACTCAATCTCTGTGACACTGAAGACTGTCTGTCACATTAATGTACTAAGTGAATTTTGTTTTGCTTCAGTTTTAGGGTTTAACGATCACCGTGAGTAATATAATTGCTGTAAACAGTCGCTAGTCTCAAATTTATGATTACTTACGGGAATAAAGACAGACACTCCTCCAATGCGTCATCGGAGTCCAGCTTGCACGATTAGCCAGAAACCTGCGACTCTGAACACTCGGCCATAGGAGCGGGGCCAAAGATGAACCACACTTACCGTAGATCATCCATGAACATTGGCATATGTAGAGGATTTCAGAAAGAGAGTGTCTGAATCCAGGTCTTAAACAACCTTTAGAAATAGGAAGCTAGGAGATTTGGGCTAGAGTGCCCGATAGGAAAGTATCACGGAAGCGAAGTCGAAAGGGGGAGGGAAAACGCCCGTATTTATTACCGGGGGGACAGTACCCGGGGTCCGACAGCTTAAGGTGCCTAGTCGACGCACGGCTGATATTTAGTGGATCGAGCGTTCGTACCTGTCTGGGATCGAACCTGAGGTCCTTTACGCGGCAGTCACGAACGTTGCCCACTAGGCCACCCGCGGCCATCATCCATGAACATAGGCGTAGTTTCAGGGAGAGAGGGTCCAGAGAGGCATGTGCCTCCCCCTTCCCCCTGAGTTTGAAAAATTAAAATGAAAGGTCAATAAACATGGTGGGGCAGTTGATGCCGGAGAGATTTATTAGGAGCACAAATAAGTTTTATAGCATTTTGTGTGTGACGTATACCGCTGAATTGCATATAAGATATCCCTCCGCGTTTTTCTCAAGTGACCGTAACTTGTCCAGAGTATAAAATGTGACATAAAAGTTTGCCCAACAGCCAAACGTACTTGCACATCGGTAGGTGAAAGACGGCAAGCGATACTGCATTCATTCGACACTGCATTCATCACGAATTTGATCAAGAAAAAAGTGCTGCAAAAGCATGCGCATCGATCTGTTCTGTTTTGGAGGAGAATATTCTATCGAAAAGCACGTGTGAATTTTGGTTTATACGGTTTAAAGCAGGTGATTTTGATGTTAGTGATGGACAATGCACCTACACCCCTCAGAAAGTTGCACATAAGGAACTGCAAGCATTGCAGGCTGAAGATTTGTCTCAAACGCAAAATCAACTAGCTGAACAACTGAGGGTAACTCGACAAACCATTTCCAATGGTTTACCCGCAATGGGAAAGATTCAGAAGGAAGGAAAATAGGTTCCATATGACCTGAGCCAGAGGAACAAGGATGAGCGTGTCATGAAGTGTTTGAATATGTTGAATAAAAAACACGAAATCCTTCCTGTGGAAAATCTTTACGGGAGATAAAAAGTGAATATGGTACGACAATCCCAAAAGCAAAAAACACTGAGTACATCCCGGTGAAGTAACGACTTCCACACCGAAACGCAATATTCACCCCAAGAAAGTTCTGCTGTGCATCTATCTGGTGGGATATGAAGGGTGTGATCTATTACGAACTACTGGAACAGTGTCAAACTGTTACTGCTGATCACTACAAGCAACAATTGCTGCGATTGAACTATGAAATCTTCCGGAAACGTCCATTTACAGGAAAAGGATTACGTCCCGTGAAATTACTGCATGACAACGCCAGGTCGCATGTCGCCAAATCGGTCAAGGAAACGTTATTGACGCTTGACTGGAATGTTTTGGAGCACCCAACGTTTAGTCCCGACATAGCTTCGTCAGACTATCATTTCTTCCGATCGATCCAACATGGTTTGTCTGCTGTACGTTTCCGGACATATGGCGAAGTGCAAATATGGCTTGAAGATTTCATCGCGTCACACGACGAAGTATTCTTCATGGGTAGAATCCGTCAGCTGTCTGAAGGTGACAGATAATGACGGCGCATATTTTGATTCGTAAAGGTACTTTTGTTTTCTCTCAAACTACATGTTGCGTTGTCTTAAAACGCTTTAAAACTTATTTGTACACCTAATAATAGAATCGCTACGAAATTTCTAGAAAAATAATCAAAAGCAATGAACTCACACTGTCGTGCCACAGACATTAAGACAGTCCAGGCGTGAGCCTAATACATCTTTCACAAACAAGAAAAATTATCTATAGAAGACTGAAATTGCAGGAGAAACTGTTTAGAAACTCAGATTTTAAATATAAACTGACGAACGTACTCAAACATCAAGTTTCGTTTTTGAAATAACAGCAATAATAAATGGGTACAACAGAAGAAAACTTAACGTTGATTTTTCTTTTTCAGTCCTTTTCCGTTGCACGACTTGCCCCAAGGGTGCCTAATTTCAGATGCTACGAAATTCAAGGTGCATTCTAACCCCCTCCCCATAACTTTGTATCTAAATATCCATTTGAAAAAATGCTGTCTTCATTCGATACCAATTATTATTATTTTTTTGTTGTTTTGGGGTTTAACGACCACAGTGATGAGCTCAGTGGGCTATACGCAGCCGCCCGTCCATAATTTAGGGTCACTAGCGCCAGGGAAAGGAGAGTCAGTGCGGTAAGACGAACACAAGATCCAAATGGTCAGAATTCAAATGGTATTTATTGAGAAACAAAATATATTGTCGTCGCGCGTTGGCGATCCCATCATGTTTTTCACCTGACAAAGCAATTAACAGAAGTAACAAAAGAGTGACGCATATATAGGACTGTTCATAAAAGTCAGTCGGGGAATGATAAAATTTCGGAGGAATAAAACACAAAGTGATCAATTGTTGAGGAAATGTAGGAACATCACTGATGAAGAAGGGGGAAAAGCCAGCTTGATGTTGGGTGCCGGCTTCGCAGAAAACGTCCGTCGTGGAAAGCTCTATGATTCACTGTGAAGGAAGGAGCTCATCATAGGAAGACGTAAAAAGTTCAGCAATGACTACGCACAACACGATGCGACAATGTTAATACGACATGCGGCATTCAGCAATGACTACGCACAACACGATGCGACAATGTTAATACGACATAAACACCCCGGCGGAGCAAACCCTCCCTTTGCTCCGCCGGGGGTTTATGCTTATCTTATTTTTCTCTGTATCTCAGCTCCTAACATTCCGATTTGGAAAATTCTCTTTCTCGGACAACGCATCTAGTGTGAAATCTTATACACATGTTTTCAATTTGTTTAATGAGAATGTTCGCCATTAGAGAGCATAAGTCACGTTTCCGTTTACAGCATAGTTACAGCAATATCAACAGATCTAACAAGTTAGTAAAATCATGTAATGTATTGATTATGATACGCTTCCCAACATACCACAAATCATTACTCAAGTTATTACTCAAGTTATGAGCAAAATGGCTGTGCAATAAATATTGCTTCTGTGTTCTGATCTCTAATCACATTTTGATGATATTCAA
Source organism: Macrothele yani (assembly GCA_039090855.1). Classification (NCBI taxonomy): domain Eukaryota; kingdom Metazoa; phylum Arthropoda; class Arachnida; order Araneae; family Macrothelidae; genus Macrothele; species Macrothele yani. Next base: position 102,636,340 of record CM077011.1, read on the forward strand.
CAGAACCGGTTCAGTATACCTCCGGAACAACATACTAAAGATTTGTCGCAATCCAAGCATTTTTTCATAAGTTATGACGCATAAGCGAAAATGGAATGGATGCCGCTCCTATGTCCTGACCTTTGAACTCATTTCGCCCATTTTCAATAGGGTTCGTTCCCGGTGGTTCCCTACCACATACTACAATTTCATCGAAATCGAACCATTTTTATGCGAGTTATCGTGCGGACGGACAGACAGACAAAGCTGGAGCATATATGCTTCTTCAACCTACTGTTGGAAAGCGTAAAAACTCGATTGAACTCCTTCTTCGGTAAAATACTACCAACTACAAAAACATTTTATGCGCATATCTTGCCCCAAGTAATAATTTTTATCTTCGCTACGAGGCGCAAATGTTTAATTGGTTTTCTCGATTCCTCTTATTCTAAAAGTCTGATTAAAAAAATTAAACACCCCATACTATTCCCCTCGCGGATGTTTCGCATGCACTCGTGGACAGTTTATAGTTCTAACGAAAAATATCGTTAGAGTGTATTTCTATTTGCAAATTTATCTCCGTTTCTAAAAATCCTATTAAAGAATTTCTTCTATCAGTGCATACCATTCGCTACAGTAAAGATGGGAAACATTTCTCTGTTTAATAAAATGCGCAGTTTTTTTGCTAGGGACCGTAAATATAAAAATTTTAATCTTCTACATCTGCTTCCAGAACACGCATTTGAAAAAAACAAAAAAAAAACAAAAGTCATCCATAGCACAGTTTTAACCCTTCAGGTGGCAAGCGAGCATATACACGTTCCGAGATTTCTGTGCTCAAAGCGGTGACGACGCAATAATACGTTCATCGAAAACCTGTCAAAAGCCGCTAGAACCCAATATTGCGTCGAAAGAATTTTCAGGCTCATAGTGGCTAGAACGCCTACATGTGTATCTTAACGACGACAAGTACTACAGAAATAGAGGACGTGAGCATCGTATTTATATATACATGTGACAAAATTTCCGATTTCCTCTCCCAAAGCTCCTGCCACCTGGAGCGTTAAAGAATAATTTTCGCATACTTTTTTACTTTTTCGTTGTTTAAAATTCTGCTGCCAGCGCAACGTCAACACATATTTCTATTTGAAAAACTCCATTCGATTCTAAAAGTTTTTAGAAATATCGTTTGGTAGGATACACAATGAATGGCATTTTGCACCCATTTTCTCATTTAAGTATCGCACAGCTTTCGTGCTAGGGTGCGTAAAGATATATCACGTATCCATTTTTTTATATTGTCCAATTTGAAAATCCCTTTTGTATCTAATACATTCTTCTATGAGAAACATTTTGTGCGCAATTCGTTAAGTTCCTTAATATTTTCTTCATCCACTAGTGGAAGTAAGTAGTTGTTTCTCTATTTGTCGATGTTTTTCCTATTGCAGAAATGCGGTTAACTTTTTTCCTACTATGAGTAACCCCCCCCCGCTTATACAGCGTATTTTAATTTACTAGAGTTTTTCCATAAACCATGTAAGCGGCTGCTTTTCTTATCTCAATTTTTAGGTTTTCGAAAACAAAAAATACTATATATATATTTTTTTTATTTAGAGGTTTAACGACCACCGTGACCAACTCAATGGGCTTTTTCCTTGATGAAATTCGTAACTAATTTAGGCAACTGTTCCCAGAGGAGGGAGAGAGCCAGAGCCGTTAGACAAACACAGCATGTTTGCCTAACCCGGGCTTCGAACCCGAATCTATCACGGACGAATGGTCATAAGACAGCGCTTAGGCTACTGCGCTACTTGAGGAGGCAAAACGTATACGGGGTTTCCTCTAGGTCGTCTTCCTTTCTCTTATCCCAATTCTTAGGTTTTCTAAAACACTGCATCGAAATATGTTTTCGTGCCTAAAAGGATTCAAAAGAAGTGTTTATTGCAATCGAATATTCGTTGTAATTTTTCTTGTTTTTTCTTACGCCTGGCAAGACCGGCCGTTTGTCAGAGGCTGGTTGAGTGAGTACTGTGCTATTGATTGCGAATCAAATCGACTGCAGTTTCGATAGACTCTGTTAGCAGAGCGAGGGGAGTTGTTTCTCCCCTCGAAAACTTGATTTTTCTTCTCTTTCGTTTTTCAAAACGAAGGGAAGAAAAATTTTTTTTTCATTAATTTGAAAAAAGTGTTTTGGTGCAGTCAGTTCGGACTTAGAAAAACTGTCCTTGTCAGGGCAAAGTCCGAGCTGCGGTCAAAGCACGGTGCGCAACTCTGACATACGAGCGGGTACGTCGTCGTCGTGCCGGTCCCCCTGATCTACGGATCAGGCCAAATCCCGCACTCAACCAGGGTCAAGTGCAGGTTACAGCGGAAGAACCCTAGGGTACCGCTGAGCACTTGACTGTCGAACGTACTAAGTCTGACCGACCAGGGACACAGGTCCCAGGGCTTGCACTCGGTTAGCAACCCGAGTAGAGAGATGGCAGAGGACGCAGGGGCTCAAACCCCCGGTCCAAGTGAGCCCGTTGAGGCAGACTGCGGCTTGGCAATTCCGTCGGAATTCGCAAGCGCAGTCAACTCCTTCTTCCAAGAGTTGGAGAGGATTATAGAGAATCCAGCAAATAAGGTTCTGGTTAACACCAGGACCAAGATTAGAAAGGTAGCGAACTCGCTACAAGAGGCTTGCACCAAGCAAGTAATAGAAATGAGTCTCGCCCAAGGGAGACTCCAGGAGAGAAGGGAGAGCGCTAGTGCGGCTCCAAAATCGTACGCAGATGCGGTACGAGCTAAGCCTACTAAGGGGAGCACGGCCCCAAGGCAAAAAGTGGCTAAGAAGCCAGCCGGGAAGAAGCACGAGAAAAAGCACGTACTTCTCGTGTACCCGGTATCAGACAAGGGCTCTCCCTCGTCCGAGGAGATCAAGGTGGCACTGCAAACACAGATTTGCCCCGCCAAACTCCAAATTGGAGTGAAAAGTGTCAGGAAGGTGAACGGGGAGGAGTGATGGTGGAGTGCTCCTCCGCCCGAGATATGGAGAAATTGGACTCGGAGCTTAAGAGCAACGAAGTGACCAAGGAAAACCTTCGGTCGCGGTTGCCAGCGAAGAGAAACCCGAGGTTCATAATCTATGGGATTAATGAAAACCTGTCAAGGCAACAGGTCGAGCAATGCCTCGTAGAACAGAACCCAGAGCTGGAGGAGAGCAGCCTCCAACTCAAGTTCTCTTTGAAGGTGAAGGGTGGGAAACGCCACTGGGTAGTAGAGGCGGACCCACTAACCTTCAAAAAGTAATGAAGCGAGGCAAGCTCGGGGTGGAATGGTCCGTCCACTCAGTAAGGGAATACTTGAGGGAGGTCCGTTGCTACAGGTGCAACGGGTTCGGGCACTTTAAGGCAAGGTGTCCCGAAGAGCAGGATAGGTGTGCCCGGTGTGGGGAAACCTGGCACAAGCGCCAGGAGTGCAGCAACAGCCCGGTCTGCACTAACTGCCTGGCAAGCAATAAGAAATTTAGGCGTCTAGTGGATATAGGCCACTCGAGCCTCGACAAGGAATGCCCAAGCCTTGTCAGAGAACTGTCTCTACTAAAAGAACGCACTCACTATGGATAAATGACCAAAGAGAGGCGTTAAGGTGCTGCAAATCAATCTGCACCATGCAAAGGCAGCAACAACACAGGCCCTGGTGACAGCCACTGAGCAAAAAGCTCATCTACTGCTTCTGCAGGAACCGTTTGGACAGGGGGGAAGAGTGGTGGGCTTCCCTAACTTCTACCGGATCTACCACCCCAGGGTGGAGAAACCCAGGGTGGCCACGGTCGTGAAAGACCCGTCCCTAGCGGTTCTCGAGGTAAAATGCTCCGAGAACGTGGTCGCCCTGGGGGTGGAATGTGGAGTCGAGAAATTTTTAATGGTGAACGTATATAGTTCTCCAGCAGGCGATTTGAGAGAAACGCTGAATGAGCTAATGGCTCTATTAGGGGAATTCCCCAGTCATGAGATAATAATAGCAGGCGATTTCAACGCGAAGAGTCCTCTCTGGGGCCAACAAGAGGAGGATGAACGCGGCCAGCTACTAGTGGACTTTGCCAACGCGGCAGACCTGAGAGTCTTGAACGATCCAGAGAGCACCCCGACCTTCCAAGGGGCGAGGGGCTCCTCTTGGATCGACGTGACTCTCGTCAGAGTCTCGCAGCGCAGCCTCGTCCAGGATTGGCAAGTACTGGACGATGAAAGCTGCAGTGACCATCTAGCACTATCTTTCGTTTTGGGATCGGAAAAGCCCATCCGACCCAAGCGCAAAAGGTTCTTATTGAAGAACCTCGACTGGTGGGCTTTTAAAGCCAAACTAACTACCCTGTTGGGGGTAGGAGGGCAGAAGAGGCCGGAGAAACATCGGACCTCAACTCCCTCTTTGAAGAACTTACCAGTGAAGTCACAGCGCTATGCGAGAGTAGCAGGGGAAACAAAAGGGGAGCCAAGGATCCCCACCCCTGGTGGTCGGAGAAACTAAAAGCTCTAAGGGCGAGAGCTAGGCGGAGGAGGAAAGCTCTGCAAAGAGCGAAAGCTACACCGCAAGACAGGGAGTGCACAGAAGTGCACAAAAAGGCTCGTTCAGCATATAGGAGAGAACTGAATCTCTCGAAAATCTCTTACTGGAGAAAACTGTGTGAGTTCCAAACACCGGCAGACCCTTTCGGGATCCCCTATAAGATCTCGAGGGGATCCATCACCGAACCGCTAAAACTGGCAGCGGTCGAAAGGGCAGACGGTAGCCTATCAAAGACTCTTGATAGTACCATAGAGAGTCTCTTGGATTACCACTTCCAAGGAGACGAGGGAGAAGGGGACTCCCCACGACAAAAAGAAATAAGGGATGAATGTCGGATCCCATCGGACACTGGTGAGGACCCCCCCCCCTTCACAAGAGAGGAAGTGGAGAACGCCCTCTCCAGTCTTAACACTGGCAAAGCACAAGGCAAGGACGGGTTCGACCTCAGCATAGTCAGAGAAATCTACTATGCAAATCCCGGGTATTTTGTGGCGCTCCTAAACGAATGCCTCGGGAGGGGAATCTTCCCAGACTTGTGGAAAACAGCGGTGCTAGTTCTTTTCAACAAGACCGAAAAGAACAAAAATGACCCCGCAGCCTACAGGCCTATCTGTCTCCTCTCAGGGTGGAGCAAAGTGCTGGACAAGCTCATAACGAACAGAGCGCTTAGCTTTCTCATGGAGCAGGGAAAGCTAAACAGGAACCAGTTTGGTTTCCTTCCGGGGCGTTGCGCAACGCAGGCAATTCGCAGCCTCAGAGAGAGGGCAGAGAGGAACAAGGCGGTGGGGCTCCACACCTGCTTCATCTCACTAGACGTGAGGGGGGCATTCAACAGTGTCTGGTGGACAATGGTTTTAACCAGACTGAAAGAACTTGGCTGTCCAAGGAACTTGTTCTCGTTGATCAGCAGCTACCTGTCTCATAGAAGGGTCGAGTTCGAAGCGGGGAATGGGCAAGCCTCGCGCTCGTACCCCAGAGGGTGTCCGCAAGGATCCAACTCCGGACCCATTTGGTGGAATATAGTGGCAGACGCGGCTCTGAATCTAGACCTGGGTCCGGCAGTGGAAATTCAAGCCTATGCGGACGATTTCGTTCTCGTGGTCTCCGCTTCAGGGATACATGTGATCGAAAGGGAAGCACATAGCGCCTTGGATGTGCTAGACAACTGGAGCAAAGAAAATAAACTTTGCTTTGCTCCTGAGAAGACCACTCTGCTAGCAATAGCTAAGAGTGGAGTAATGAAAACACCACCTAAGTGCAAATTCCAAGGGTGCACTATCAAAGCGGTGCGTGAAATGAAGTACTTGGGTGTGGTCCTGGATCAGAGTCTATCAGGGCTGCCACACCTGAGGCATCTTAGAACAAGGTGCACGGTGATCCTTAACAGATTGAATGGCATGAGGTTATCGGGCAAAACCAAGAAGGCCATCTATCAGAGAGGAATTGAAAGAATTCTGACGTATGCAAGTGGAGCATGGTGGACTCCCACAGTCAGAATGAAGAAGGGGATAAACCAAATCCAAAGGTTGGCCCTACTAGGGATAACCGGTTGTTTTCGCACAACGTCGACCCTAGCACTCCAAGTGCTGGCGGGGTGCGAACCGGCAGACCTGGTAGTGGAAAGGGAGGCAGCAATGCACTGCCTTAGGTCAGGCGAGGACGCCTACCTACTCGGTGTTCCACATCGAGCCTCCAACATGGAGCTGGAAAGTGTGGATTGGCAGATCCACCCGGCCGAGGAGATTTGCCCACCGTGGGACAAGGAGAAACCCACGGGAGTTGGGCACGAGCTGTTCACGGACGGCTCAAAGTGGAAGGGACAAGTGGGGGCAGGCTTCTGTGCGTTCTCGGATGGGGAACGAAGCCACCGCAGGATGCGTGAAATTATCGCAGAAAGCTTCTGTCTTCTAGGCAGAACTTCTGGCAATCGAGAAGGCACTCACCTGGGCACTCCCCAGGCGTAGTGACGAAACGATGAAACTCTACTCGGACAGTGAGGCAGCACTGCAGGCTCTGAGTAGATTCAGGGGAAGAAGCCCCATCGTCCAGAGGATCAAAACCCTCTTGAGGGCAGAGGGAGATGGGGCAGTCAGTTTCCACTGGGTACGAAGCCATGTCGGAACCCAGGGAGACGAAAGGGCGGATCAGCTGGCGAGGGCAGCCACGCTGAAAGAGACGGTTGACGTGCAATGCAGAACGCCGCGAAGGAGTATTCGCGCAGCATTAGCACGACAGACCATGACCGAATGGCAGGTCAGATGGGACACGGGAGAGACAGGCTGGAAGACACACAGAGTGTTTCCAAAGGTCTCGACCAAACGTGCACAAACAAACAAGCTCCTGAATCAGGTACTCAGTGGCCATGGCATCAGCCCTGAATACCTGGGCAGATTTGCCATCAGGAACTGCACTTGTCCTTGTGGAAATAGAGCGGCAAGCATAGAACACTGCGTGCTCGAATGCAGTGGCTTCGCCGAATGGAGAAACACACTGATCCCAGGTGTGCAAAGAACGCGAAGATTGGATCTGCTCATCCAATCCTCCGTTAACAGGAGGGGGATAATAGCCTTGGTTGAGAGGCTAACCCTCCAGCAACATACGATCTTCCCCAATCAAATGGGGACCGGAACGCAGGAGGTGAACGTTCACACCGAAAGCGATTCGGAAGATCAATGAGGGCGAAAGTCTGTGGGCAAGCAGACGAAGAGACCACCAAAGTAAATATTCTGTAAATAAATTTTTTGCTATCTCTTGATGTTGTGAGTCCTAAGCATGAGGACAGTGTATACATGTGTGTAGATGTTTTGAAAAAGAAAATAAAGGGAAATTATTTCCCCAAAAAAAGTTCGAGGGCAAGGAATCTTCCAGTCAACGATAAAGTAATGAACGACCTATCCCGCCAGACAGAGCGGGAACCCAGACAAGGTATACTAGGTCGCCTGCCAGCACGTCACCACGGGCTGGTCTCTGGGCCATTGGGGTGGCCAGGGTCCGAACCGGCGTCTCAAGGCATGATAATTGTCGCAACATGTCAAAATAACATCCAAGGTGTTCAATAAGTCCCCGTGGAGCCAAGACAGATTGGCGGAACGGGACAATGAAATCAGTATCTTACGCCTGGCAACAATCAGAGATTCTCTCTATAGCCGCTGTTTTTTTTGTCTGTTTTGCTTCCCGGCACACCGGCTAAACTTTGCGAGATCTAGCTGTACTTCCATTTCCTTATGTTATTAAATGGCTTTTCAATATCTTTCGGAATTCCTTTTCTTAAAAAAAGAGAAAAGAATAATAAATCCTCTTATTTAAACACTAATAGCACATGTATGAGCATATTCTTCGAAATATTCTTTCTTACAGTATCTCAAAACCTCCTCTCAAAAAGTTAAGAAGATTCTTCGCGCTTAAATCCCCAACCAAGGCGAATACTTTTCACAATCCTTCACGTTTCCTTTAAAGATTCGGCTACTCAGCTTTCTTCTTTCTGAATGTAAACTAATATTTCCTCAGTTTCCTGACTAAAGGTCACACTGTTTTTTTAATGTTCTCTTCTTCTTTGTAAGAAAATATTTGATGTGTCTGTGGATACACTGTGTTATTGCTATTTCGGAGAAATGATTTCGTTGCTTTCGGAGCAGAACGAATTATTTTTCTTTTGTTGACACAAAGGTTCTCAAGGCTTAGGGCATGTCTATAATAAATGTGAAATACTTTTTATTTGCATAAGAATATTACACCCAAGAATTATTTTTTATGAACTAAGAAACTAATAAATCAACTGCTGTAAAAGTTCATGGCTCGTGTTCTTATAAAGAGTAAAACGTAAAAACATTAATCTTGCAAAGGAATTTTTCGATGCATTACAAAATGAGATGTCTAAAGATTTATATAATAGTCCAAATAATAAAAATCCTAAACAAAGAGAAAAATTCTGCAACTAAAACTTTTACAGATCCAAAACAAAGGCACAAATGCGTTTTTAGGAATAAGAGCTCATCGATAAGTAACTTCCGATGATCTTCGGCGACGGGGTTTAAAGATTTGTATCAATCGGTGCATCCTTTTTTCCTTTGATTGGAGGTTTAACGACCACCGTGAGCAACTCAATGGGCTATAAGCAGTCGCCCGTCCCTAATTTAGGGTCACTGGTTCCAGGGAAGGGAGAGAGCCAATGCCGTAAGACAAACACAACATCCATGCCTGACCGGGATTCGAACCCGGACCCCTTACGGACGAATGATCAGAGGCCAGCGCCTTAGACCACTGCGCCACCGGGGCGACTCGGTGCATCCTAATGTATTAGGTGTACAAACAAGTTTTAAAGCGTTTTAAGACAACGCAACATGTAATTCGAGATAAAACAACAATACTTTTACGAATCAAAATATGCGCCATCATTATCTATCACCTTCCGCCATCGGTCGGGCAGCTGACGGATTCCACCTATGAAGAATACTAGGTTTTGTGACGCGATGAAGTCATCGTCACCCCATTTTCACACTTCGTCACATATACGGAACCGTGCAACAGACAAACCATGTTGCATCGATCGGACAAAATGATAGTCTGAAGGGGCGATATCGGGAATATACGCCGGGTGCTCCAATACGTCCTCGCCAAGCGCCAGTAACATTTCTTTGACCGATTTCGCGACATGCGGCATAGAGTTGTCATGCAGTAATTTTACGGGACGCAATCCTATGCCTCTGAATGGACGTTTCCGACAGATTTTCTTGTTCAATCGCCGCAATTGTTGCTTTTAGCGATTAGCAGTAACAGTCTGATGTTCCAATAATTCATAGTAGAGCACACCATTCATATCCCACCAGATGCACAGCCGAATTTTCTTGGACTGAATATAGCGCTTTGGTATCGAAGTCGTTGTTTCACAGGGGTCTATTCAGTGTTATTTTGCGTTTGGAATTGTTATGCCATATCCACTTTTCATCACCCTTAACGATTTTCTACAGGAAATAATTTCTGTCTTGTTTATTCAACAGATTGAACAAGCACTTCAAAACACGCTCATTCTTGTTCCCCTGGCTTAGATCATGAGACACCCATTTTTCTTCCTTCTGAATCTTTCCCATTGCACGTAAACGACTGGAAATGGATTGTTGAGCTACCCCCAGTTGTTCTCCTAGTTTGTTTTGAAGTTTGAGACGAATCTTCGTCCGGTAATGCTTACAGTTCCTCATGTGCAACTTTCTGCGGAGCGCCGCTACGTTCTCGATCGCTAACATCAAAATCACCTGCTTTAAACCGTCTAAACCAAAACTCACACGTGCTTTTCGATACAATATTCTGCCCAAGAACAGAACAGATCGATGCACATGCTTTTGCAGCACTTTTTCCTTGATGAAATTCGTAACAAAAGCAGTGTCGAATAAATGCAGTATCGCTTGCAACTTTTTTTTTTTTTTTTTTGGTTGGAGGTTTTAAAAAAAACCACCGTGAGCAACTCAGTGGGCTGTAAGCAGTTGCCCTTTCTTAATTTAGAGCCACTGGTTCAAGGGAAGGGAGAGAGCCCGGGCCGTAAGACAAACACTACATCCAGGCCTCACCGTGATTCAAACCCGGATTCATCTCGGACGAATGATCAGAAGCCATCGCTTACAACAGTGCGCCACCGGGACGGATTGCCATCTTTCCCCTACCAATGTGCAAGTGCGTTTGACTGTTAGGCAAACTTCTGTATCACATTTTATGCACTGGAGCAGTTACGGTCACGTTACAACAACGCGAGGGAATGTCGGATATGTAAATTAGCGGCATTCGTCACACAAAAGATGCTTTAAAACATATTTGTACACCTAATAATTACATTCTCTAAGCTACAGAGTTTCTTTGGCTCAGGGGTTTGAATAAAAAGGCAAAATGCTGGACACCAAATTACGTACAAAGGTTGATCAACAAGTAATTTCTGATAGGCTTTGACGGGGGATTAGGGATACGTAAATGTTTGTTTTCCAACGTTATTGCACTCTTTTGTCTAGAGGATGTTGTTTAGCACAGGAGTTTGAATAAAACGGCAATGTACTGTAGAACATATAATGTGGAAGAAATATTCTTCTCATAACACGTGGCAAATATGTCATGATAATTAACACAGCAATGAGACATATCTGAATTGAGTGTATTTACTGTTCCTCAGGTGTTATCAATCACATCAGAAAACTTCCATACTCGAACAGTAATCGGGAGACGCGGGTTCGATTCCCGCTCCAGGGCGATGAAATTTTCAAGTTTTCTGATTTCATTGACATTACGAGAAGAACAGTAAATGCAGTCCATTCAGATATGTCTAATTGCTGCGTTAATTATGTACTGTAGAACAAAATGCGAAAGATGATCAATAACTAACGTCAAATTATCTTTGGCGGTGGATTAGGAATATTTGAATAGGTGCCTGGCAACGTCTTTACACACTTCGGCTAAAGGGCGTTCTTTGGCACAGGAGCTTGAATAAAAATGCCATATGTTGTCGAACAAATTACGAAAGCTCATGAACATGTTACTTTCGGTGATATTTGGTGGTGGATTACAAATATGTAAATGAGTGTGTCTCAACGTCATTACACACTATCTGCTAGAAGGCGTTGTTTGGCACAAGAGTTTGAATGAAAAGTCAATATGCTCAAGACCAATGTACGAAGGATGATCAATAAGTAACTACAGATTATCTTTCGCAGCAAATTAGGGATATAGATGTCCGTGTCTATCAACGTCATTACACTCTCTCGGTTAGAGAGCGTTGTTTGGAGCAGGAGTTTGAATACAATGTCAACGTGCTGGCAAAAAAGTACGAAGCATGAGAAATAACTAAGCTTCATTTATCTTTGCAGGTGGATTAGGAATATGTAAATGCCGTCTTCCGACGTCATTAGTCTTTCAGCTAAAGGGCGTTGTTTCGCACAGGAATTTGAATGAAATGCCACAAGCTGAAGACCAATATACGAAGGATGATCAATAAGTAGTTTTAGATTATCTTTGGCAGCAAATTAGGGATATAGAAATCGGTGTCTCTCAACGTCATTGCACACTCTTGGTTAGAGAGCGTTGTTTGAAGCAGGAGTTTGAATACAATGTCAACGTCCTGGCAAAGAAGTACGAAGCATGATCAATAACTAACGTTCGGTTATCTTTCAGGTGGATTAGGAATATGTAAGTGAATGTGTCGCAACGTCATTACACATTATCTGCTAGAAGGCGTGGTTTGGTACAGGAATTTGAATGAAATGTTAACATGCTCAAGACCAATGTACGAAGGATTATTAATAAGTAATATCAGATTATTTTTGGTAGCAGATTAGGGACATATAAGTCAATGTTTCTGAACGTCATTACACTCCCTCGGTGAGAGAGCGTGGTTTTGCGCAGGAGTTTGAATACAAAATCAAAGTGCTGGCGAAAAAGCACGAAGCATGATCAATAACTAAAGTTCGGTTATCTTTGCAGGTGGATTAGGAATATGTAAATGATTGTCTTTCAACGTTATTACAGTCTTTCAGCTAAAGGGCGTTGTTTGGCGCAGGAGTTTGAATGAAATGTCAACATGCTCAAGACCAATTACGAAGGATGTTCAATAAGTAACTTCCGATTATCTTTGGCAGCAGATTAAGTGTAAATATGTCGTCGTCTCTCAAAGTAATTAAACTCTCTCGGCTAGAGAAGGTTGTTTGAATAAAAAATCAATCTGCTAGCGAAAAAGTATGAACCATGTTCAATAACTAACTTTCGATTATCTTTGGAGGAGGATTAGGAATATGTATATTGTGTGTCACAAAGTTATCGCACTCTTTCGGCTGGAGGGCGTTCTTTGGCACAGGAGTTGGAAACAACGGCCAAGTGCTGTTGAACAAAGTAAAGAAGCTGATGAATAAGTAACCGCCAATGATTTTTGGTGTTGCATCAGGAAAAAATCCCTAATTTGAGATCACGGCTTTCACGAAAGTGGAGAGAACCAGTGTCCTAGAAACACAATTATCCATGCCTCACCGGGATTCGAACCCGGATCCTTCTCGGACGAATGGTCATAAACCAGCGCATAGACCTCTGCGCAACAAAGGGCCGCCAAAATCTATTCACATCTAAGCAAATCTGAAACAAAGCTTTATTGCTGCGATAAAATAAGAGTGCACAAGAAACTCGGAATTACAGACTCAGCAGTAATTCCGTATTAATCAGTAGGGAACGGATTTTTAGGTGCTGAAAAGCAGAAAAAATATTTCTTTGTTATGAGCTCATAACTTCAAAAATATTTGTTACAAATAGATAAAATTTTACTAGAACATATTTTTTCTTCACCGATAATGAAACTAGTTAATTTCTGTGATAAAAAGGATAATGTTAATAGTCAACTCACTAATCACAGCTATAAAGGGGGAAAAATTGTTTGAAGTTGCAGTGGCCCCTTGTTTTGCTTTCGGTCTTGACTAATATTCCTTGTGACGATAATGCCACATGATGTTATTTGCATTGGGAAACTTGAAATGTGAGAACCATGATTCTTGCTTTCTGGGTTTGCTACGATGCACAACTTTGCCATCCGAGGGAGTAAACTCAAATACTATCGACTTCAAAATACATTTTATTCAATATAACTGCTTCTGAACATCCGATAAAAAACATTCTTTCTTGCATCCAATACTATTTATAACGAAGTCTATTTTGAATGCAGTTTATTTGTCAAGTAATGCATAGGTCTTCTGCTAGGAGGGGTAAAGTTAATTAGGATTTCCCCAATATCTCTGCTCCTAAAAGCCGATTTAAAAAATATTTTTTCATCGGATAGAGCTCTTGATGAGAAATGATCTGCAACAAAGTCGAACGTTTGTATAGAATCGTTTGGATAGTATGGGATGTAAGCGGTGCATTTTTGTTTTTGTTACATTTGCAGTAATATCTTAGCTTCTGAAAGCTCCATCAAAAGAAATTGCGGACGGATACCACTCACCACGTCAAGTTTTTTAAATTACCTTGTGCTGAAAATAGTGCATAATTTTTCCGCCACGGGGAGTAGATGTATAACTTATTTTTGTCTGTATTTCAGCTTCTAACAGTCCGATTTGAAAAACGTTTTCGCCTCCACGGGGGCGCAGTGGTCTAAGCGATGGCTTCTGATCATTTGTCCGAAAGAGGCCCCGGTTCGAATCCCGGTGAGGCATGGATGTGGTGTTTATCTTACGGCACTGGCTCTCTCCGTTCCCTGGAACCAGTTGCCCTAAATTAGGGGCGAGCGACTGCTTATAGCCCATTGAGTTGCTCACGGTGGTCGTTAAACCTCCAATAAAACAAACAAACAAACAAAAAATAAAGGAGAGAAAAAAAACGTTTTCTTTGCCGGAGAACGTTCTAGGTGCGAAATCATTTGCATATAATTTTAATTTTTTCTTAACCCACAAATGTACCACTAAAAGGGAATATTTTCACCTTTCCGTTTGCAGTATATTAGCCGCAACATCTGCGCGTGTAAAACCCGACTGAAAAAACGTTTTACGGTCATGTACTGCTAACTTCTAAAACATTTTTTTGTACATTTACTGCCACAATTTGTACACAAATTTCCCGCTAGGTGCGCTAATGTCTTATTGGTTTTTGTTAATATATCTGCTATTAAAAGACCGATTTAAATTTTTGTTTCGAACGCCACATGATATTTACTTTGTGAAAAATACATTTCACAAAGCGCCGTGCACTATTTACTTGTTGTTTTACAGTTCACAGTTCTGGCGCTGCGTGGTGTTACTGTGTACTTTTTGATGTTGTATCTCCGCTGCTAAATATCCTTTTTGAAAAATTTATTTTTGTACTGTGTGCCGTTCGTTATCGTAAAGATGGAGAATATTATATTTTTAAAGTAGTTCATAGTTCACCCGCTAGAGGGAAGAAATCTCAAAACATTTTTCTCACTACTTCCGCGTTCAAGAGAGGTATTTGAATATGTTTTTCCCTGCTTTTGTTGTGAAGAAAACCTTTCACATGTTTTCTGCTTTTCCATTATTCAATATTCTGCCTCTGGGGAAGGTAAAGCTAGATGATGTTTTCATACATCTGTTCTTCTAACTATTTGATAAAAAAAACCGCTTTGTCTCATATAGAAGAGACATTTTTGAGCACAATTTGTTAATTATCGCAACATTCAATTCAACCGTTAGTGGGGAAAGGATCTCTTTCCCTTTCTTGAAGTTTTATTGATTGTGGAACTGCTGTTAATGTCCTTGTATTGTTTGTAATTGGTTCCACTGACTATGAATAACTTTTAAATAGTTTATTCCTGTCAGACATTATTCAAAAGACATGCCCATTACAACCAAAGATTCGATATCATTTTTCTTGTTTCTTTTTCTTCGAGGAATTTTTACTTCGGGTAATTTTACACTAAAAATAAAAAATAAAGGAAATATGCAAATGTCTGTATTCATTACGGAATTTTGGGGAGTATCAATTTACATATTAAATTTTCGAAAATGTGTTTTTATATGAAAATATTCATTTAGCAAGCTCATAGGACAAACAAAATCTATTGACATAACCAACCTTAAAAAACACCATAATACCTTCAAATTAGAACTGAAGAACAGGTTCTCTGCTTTAGAAGGCCTAACATCGGAAGAAGTGGACATCTCTGAAGTTAACAGAAAAGTAACCAAAGCTCTTATGGAAACAGCAACAAAATTAGCTGGGTCTAAGAACAAGTTGCATGTGAACAAATTATCAGGAAAAACCAAAATGTTGATGCAAAAAAAAAGAAGAGAGATGAGGACAACTAAAGAAGATGTGACTTCCAAAGTGGAATATATAGAGCTATGCAAGACAGTAAGAAAAAGTATCACTGAAGAGGTAAGGAGATTCAACTGTGAACTAGTGAGGAAAGCAATTGAAAACAACCAAAGCCTAAAGATAGCAAAGGGACATCTCAGTAAGGGAAGAAAACAGATTATGGCACTGAGAAAAGAAGATGGTTCTGTAACAAGAAATAGAGGCGAAATTTTGACAAGAGTGAAAGATTTCTACTCCAAATTATATGAAAGGGATGATATATGCACTCCAGACATCATGAAAGATACCAGTACCAGAGTTCCTCCAGTCCTTCCAGCAGAAGTTGCACATGCAATCAAGAACATGAAGCGAGGAAAAGCTCCAGGAGAAGATGGAATTACTGTAGACATCATACAAGAAGCAAGTGGAGAAATTGAAACAGTACTCGCCCAAATTTTCACTCGATGCCTTAATGAAGGAAAGATTCCTGAGGATTGGAACACCGCTACAATGATCCTGCTACATAAGAAAGGTGACATTGATGATCTCGGAAACTACAGACCTATCAGCCTCCTATCAGTAGTTTATAAAATCTTCACTAAAGTTCTTTCACACCGCTTGAAGGTAACACTGGACATGGCTCAACCGAGAGAACAAGCTGGATTCAGGAGTGGCTACAGCACAATAGATCATATCCACGTGCTGAGAGAACTAATTGAAAGAGCGAGGGAATATGAACTTCCATTGTGCATGGCTTTTATCGATTATGAAAAAGCCTTTGATTCGGTGAAACCATCAGCAGTTACAATGGCTCTGAAAACCTGCGGTATTGAAGATGCATACATTAATATTATTAATAACATCTATGAAAATGCAAGTGCAAAGATTAGGCTGTTTGAAAATACAACACACGTAAAAATTGGGAAGGGAGTGAGACAAGGTGACACCATATCTCCGAAGCTCTTTAATGCCACATTGGAGGGTGTTTTTCAGCCACTGAGCTGGGAAAACAAGGGGATAAAGATTAATGGAGATTATCTAACCCACCTTCGTTTTGCTGATGACGTAGTCATTTTTGCAACTACCCCATCAGAGCTGCAGAGTATGATCCAGGAACTTGCTGACAAGAGTAAAGAAGTGGGATTAAAAATGAACTTTCAGAAGACAAAAGTGATGTTCAATGCTTTTACAAGAAATGAAGATTTATCGATTGATGGAGAAAAGCTGGAGATAACAGACACGTACGTTTATCTTGGACAGCAGATATCAAGTAGAGGGTCACATTGATGAAGAAATTAATCGGCGTACAAAACTTGCCTGGAGAGCTTTTGGAAGAAACAGCATAATTTTCAAGAGCAATATGCCATTATGTCTTAAAAGAAAAGTGTTTGATCAATGCATCCTTCCAGTGCTTACGTATGGTGCGGAGACGTGGACCTTAACTAAAAGAGACATACAAAGGCTGCAGACAACTCAAAGAAGCATGGAGAGGTGCATGCTTGGTGTAACCAGGAGAGATAAGAAGAGGAACTCGTGGATCCGAAAAATGACAAGAGTGGAAGACATCATGATCAGAGTTAAATCCCTGAAATGGCAATGGGCTGGACATACTGCCAGAAGGACAGATCATCGATGGACAGCCGAAATTTTAGATTGGATTCCAAGGGACAGGAAAAGACCCAGAAGAAGACCACATGGGAGATGGGTGGATGAAATTCGAAAGTATGCAGGGGTGACATGGAGGAGACTGGCACAAGACAGACCGTTGTGGAGGAAACTTGGGGAGACCTTCGTCCAGCAGTGGATTGATAATGGTTGACAATGATGATGATGATGATGTTCCATGTTAATCAGTTGCAACATACCCCAATACCAACGTAGTTTACTTCAAACTCATTTAACTGTAAAGACAATATTAGTCTATCTGTACTTATCTATCTATCGAAAACAGAATAATTTCCTTTCTCTGAACATTTGTCCCATTTTGTTGGCTCAGTGCAAACGGCCAATTGATACAACACACGCGTGTACAACTTTGCTGTGTTGGCATGGCAACAAAACCCGAGTTTTCACAGCTACTGGTATGTCATCATCTCATCAAAATCATTCTAACATGACTTTTTTTAATTGGAGGTTTAACGACCACCGTGGGCAACTCAAATGGGCTATAAGCAATCTCTCGTCCCTAATTTCGGGTCACAGGTTCCAGGGAAGGGAGAGAGCCAGAGCCGTAAGACAAACAAAACGTGTATGCTTAATCAGGGTTCGAACCCAAATCTATCACGAACCAACTGTCATAAAACAGCGCTTAGGCCACTGCGCCACCGGGCCGGCTAGCATGACTTCAGAGATGCGTTACGTCACACGATTAAAATCATTTTAGCAACTCTTTAGAAACAGAAAAACGCTACGTCAAGAATTTTGGTTCTACCTTTCATATACAACATACAATATTTTTCATTTAGGATTCTATCGTATGAAATTTAAGACTCCCTCGCCAACATTAAATGATTACTTTAGACTGCTAAACCAGATTCTCTTGTCAATGAAGTCTAAAATTTGAGAGTTCCATTACAGTAGGTAACAATATGCTATTACTATTTCATGCTTATGCTGATGAAATATGTTTATGGAACTTTTTCTTTTTCTTTAAACCACGACATTATTCAGAATATAACTAAATATTTTACACAGAATGTAATCAGGTATTGTTTTAGGGATACACTATGTACCAACAAGTAATTAGACACCCCTGCAATCGCCGATATCTGCGGTCCTGATACACGTCACGGCCGCCGCCGTTAAATATCGTGTGGGAAACAACAACGCAACCAGTCGCATGCAAGATGCCAAGCAGTTCGGAGCTCTCTGATTTCGAGAAAGGTGTAATCGTCGGGCATCACAGAAATGGCCGATCCGTACGTGACATATCCAGCTAGTTGAAGTACTCAAAATCAACGGTGGCCTACGTGTTTGGCAAATGAAAGATGAGAGGTGACTGTCGGAATGTGCCCCGACACGGCAGACCCACAAAACTGGGAGTTAGAGACCGACGGGTGCTTGCCAAAATTCGGAAGAACCGCACCAAATCGATGGGCCACATCCGCGAGGAGTATCAACAGGCATCCGGGAGTGTTCTTTCGATGAATACCATCCGTAAGGAAGCCCATCTGCTTGGTTATCATGGACGTGCTGCCGCCCACAAGCCTTTGATCACCAAGTCCAATAGCGCTGCTCGGCTAACTTGGTGCAAAGAACGTCGACAGTGGACAGTTGAACAGTGGAAACAGGTTCTCTGGAGCGACGAATCAAGGTTCACCCTCTACCGTTCCGATGGCAGGATCTAGTTTTGGCGTCTGCTTGGAGAACGCCTCCTGCCGGAATGTGTTGTTCCAACTGCGAAGTTCGGCAGCGGTGGAATTATGCTATGGGGTGTTTCTCCTGATATGGCACGGGACCCTTGGTCACAATTCCTGGTAGACTCAACACCGAGATCTACTGCACCATTTTGGATGACCATGCGCTTCCTACGTTGTGGCAGTTTTACGGTGTGGACCCATGTTACTTTCAGGATGAAAATGTCACCTGTCATGTTGCGAGGTGCACCATGGCTTGGTATGGTGACAATGGGGTTAATCGAATGGACTGGCCTGCGCAGAGCGCGGACCTTAACCTATCGAGCCCCTCTGGGACGAGTTGGAGCGTCGACTTAAGGGGTGCCCCTACCGTCCGAAATTGGTGAAGGAACTGACCTGTGCCGCCCCGGTGGCGCAGTGGTCTAAGGCGCTGGCATCTGATCATTCGTCCGTAAGGGGTCCGGGTTCGAATCCCGGTCAGGCATGGATGTTGTGTTTGTCTTACGGCACTGGCTCTCTCCCTTCCCTGGAACCAGTGACCCTAAATTAGGGACGGGCGACTGCTTATAGCCCATTGAGTTGCTCACGGTGGTCGTTAAACCTCCAATCAAAAAAAAAAAAAAAAAAAAAAACTGACCTGTCTTCTCCAAGCCGAGTGGAAGAAAATACCACTAGCCGTCGTACAAGGCCTGGTTGGGAGTATGCCGGGAGGATCACAGTTGTAATCGCCCCTGGTGGAGGCTCCACCAACTATTGAAGGTGAATAAACTTCGTTTTCCTATGCTATCAGAGGTGTCCAATTACTTGTTGGTAGATAGTGTATTTGTAGAAGGAATTAAAAAAATAGAAAAAAAGAAATGAAAAGAAAAAGATACTGTTTGTGCGTCTGCGTATGAAATACCATAAAATTTTAACATTTGCAGTTGCGCAATTTGTAGTTTTCGAAAATGATTTTACTATTTCAAAACTTTTTTGTTGTCTGGCAACAGCAGGATCCAGTGGACGTAGTTGCTTGTTCCTGCTCCACTGTACATTTCTTGAGAGATCTTGAAGGACGGAAACCACTGATAAGGCTTGCTTTCTGACAATTTCTTAAAAGAAAATAGAATGCCGAGAAATATTGAGACAAGCTGATGTTATTTGTTTTCGAAATTTGATTAGCTGCCTGTAGAAATATCTGATGAGCGGAGAGCGAATACTGGGAAAAATGCGCGTTTGTTGTGTTTCCGATATTGCTGATGATATATAATTTCCTTTGTCTGAACGTTTGTCCCCCTTACGTCACGGGTAGGCATGGCACACCGTCACCTTTACGTAGTCGTTGTTTATGAAGCTGATATAAATCTTAGGAGAATCATTTGCATCCGCCATTTTTATTTTGGTATTCCCAATCTGTTTTTCAGTGTTAATTGAAAGTGAATTTGCGGATTTATTTTCGGAAAAGCAGCGAGAAGATTTGGATCTCGGTGTATTGGAGCTTCAGGTGTCAGTCGCATGCTCCACCGATGAGGCCGCGTAAACATTCGTCGTGGTAGTGAGTATAATTACGAGATTAAGTGTAAAAGCTGACTTACTTAAACATATGCTTATAAGATGTTTACAAGCACTCCTGTGCTTGACCAGCTTCACCCCTGTGGAGGATAATGATTAGAGCGCCATCTGTTGACACTTTTAGGAATAAATAAATGAGTTAAAAAATTACTCTACGTATCTTATTGTTTCCCTTCCATTATTGACGGATTTTACCGAACATACTGTACACTTATTGATGAGGATACTCGCGTGGCACCTTCGGTGTTAATGGGTTGTTTCAAAATTTTTTTGTTTACATATTTACAACTGGGACTGAATTAAATATGGCATATCATAATCACGCACTGCAATTTCTTGTAAGGTTTCGAACTACAGAAAGGGTTTAGGTGCTGTTCCATGGAAATTGTATTCTGCGTATCGTAATTGAAGTTACTTTAGGTTGAACGTTGAGGCTGAGATACGCCAAACGCAAGACAGAACAGTAGGAGTACCAGATTGAAAGTGCAAGTTGACATGCTTGAGAGCGCCAGATTATAACGTCGGAGTGAGGAAGAGAGATAAACGGTTGGTTAAAGGAAGAGGTAACCTTATTTGGAACTGGGCATTCATTACACACTAACCGACGTCGTAACGTTCCCATCCGATGCAAAGCGAGTCTTCAGTGGTACACATCAAATCAAACTACTTGGGAGCTATCTGTCGACCATCTGGTCAGGATGTGGTTGCTCTATCTTCTTACAGCCACTAACAATGGCACACACCGTTGAACCATTACATCGTGACCACCTACCTAATAAGCTTTAGCCCGCAAAATAGCAACCACTCAGCGAGGTAACGATTCGATGTGATGGCGATAGTTATCCTGGGGTATTTGGTACCATAATGTCAACAGCAAGTCCTCCAGTCCCGTACATTTCAGGATGAGGGTGATTTAGCGCGAACCTGCTTTTCCCAGTCTAACCACAAATGTTTGATTGATTGGGTTCATGTCAGGTGAATATGGAGACCAGGGCATTAACTGAAAGTCGCCAGCATGTTCTTCGAACAATTCCTTGACTTTTCTGGCAGTGTGGGATTGCTCATTATCCTGTTGGTGATGGCCATCACCAGAAGGGAACACAGTTGCCATGAATGACTGAACTTGGTCAGCAACGATGTTCAGATACCTCACAGTTGTCAGAGATTGTACTATTAGGAAAATAGGGCCTGAAGTACCCCGAGAAAACATCGCGCACAGCATAACACCGCCCCCGCCAGCCTGTTTCCACCCAACAGTGCATCCAAGTGGCACAGCCACCGTTGGTAATCGGTTTATCCGCTCTCAGTCGTCTACGTGATGGACCAGGAATCTTGATTCGCCAGACCAGGCAACTTTCTTCCAATCATGCACGTTCCAATCTCGATGATGTTGGGCCCATTTCATGCGTTGTTGGTGATTACGAGCAGTGAGCATGGGGTCCCAGCTGGGTCTTCGACCACGCAATCCCATGCGCAGAAGGCTGCGATGAACTGTGTGCTGTGATACATTGCTCTGGTTACCACTATTGCAGCTGCGGGTGATTTGTCGCACCGTGGCCCTGCGGTCGCTGGGAACAGTGCGCGAAATTCTTCACTCCTTCTGGCATCAATAAGAGGTAGACGATAAGCGGCTTGTTCGTCGTTTGGCCATCTGTGGACCATCTTTGATACGCACTCACAACAGCGGCACGTGAACAACCCCCTAGCCGCGCCGTTTCCACGATCGTAGTTCAGAGACGCCGTGCCATCACAATTTGCCCTTTATCAAACTCTGATAAATCGGCAGCTTTTTACATTCTGACTTCGAACCCTCTACTAACCGAAAGACAGTCCTCGGGTTATATATATACTTCTCTGTGAACTTCACCTGCGCCACCGTTCGGTCTCCAGGTGCGCTCATTTTCCTAGGCTGGAGGAGGTCGTTAGGTAATGGCTCATAATTGTACGTTGAGAGTTTGAGTTGTATCGCATCATTTGCGAAGCTTTAGTATGAGAAAAGCAGTAAAGGTATTTAATTTCTCAATTATTTTTCTTATTATTTATTTGCAGTATCCTTGCATTGGTCCTGCGATTTATTTCCATTGTGTTTCAATTTCTACATGTTGCGCATAATTACTAAAACGACGCATTTATTCTTTCAACAAAGGAACGAATTTGATACGACGAGGTATTAGTGCCAGAAAGTAAATTGCTTTTCTATAAATAGAATACGTAATCACATTATGTTTTCTTCTTAGTAATAAGTTCTGAAGGAGATCGTCATGGAATTATGGAAAACATTTCACATAGCTAAATTAACTATTTTAATCTAGGTTTCAATTGAGCTATTTTAATCATCTTCTAATGTCATTTGTGAGCATATTTTGTGCTTTTTGAATGTAAGCTCTATTGTCCATGAGGAAGATGATGCTCAAAATCTTCTCTAAATGCTTGCACCAGTAGAACTGCTTAATAGGTTTTCTTTCTTTTGAGAACTTTATTTATTTGGAAAACACTCACAATGCAGTGCATAGCCATTATCCTATATCTTTGCACAACAAGGACCGTTGTTTCGAAATAACGTATTCACGCTCTCAGCAAAGTATTTCTTTTAATTTGTTTTTTTTTTACACGTGTGCGATCCGTTTCCTGTATCAGAAAAAAATGACTTCACGGATGTTCAATGCCTATTTGCATTGGTGTGCATAAATCTTATGTTTGAAATCTAACAGGTGATCCTTAAAATAATTTGTCTGTTAATTAAGAACTTCGTACAGAATCATAAAATAAGAAAAAGTAGTTGCCATCTTTGCACGATGATCATTTCAAGAACAAGTTAGTAAAACCATGCAATGCATTGATTATGATACGCTTTCCAACATACCAGAAAGCATTACTCAAGTTATGAAGATAACAGCTGTGGAATAAATCTCGCTCCTGTGTCCTGCCCATTGACACCATTTCGATGATATTCAAAAGAATTGGTTCAGTATACCTCCGGAACAACATACTAAAGTTTTGTCGCAATAAAAACATTTTTGTCAAGTTGGGAGGATAATGGCTGTGGAATAAATCTAGCTCCTGTGTCCTGACCTTTGACCTCATTTCGATTATATTCTACCAAACTGTTTCAGTATACCTTCGGAACAACATACTAAAGTTTTGTAACAATAGAAGCATTATTACGTAAGTTATGACGCATAAGGGCGATGGAATGGATCCCGCTCCTGTGTCCTGACCTTTGACCTCATCTCGTCCATTTTCAATAGGTTTCGTTCCCAGGTGGTTTGGTACCACATACTAAAGTTTCATCGAAGTCGAACCTATTACACGCTAGTTAAGACGCATAAGCGCAATGGAATGGATTCGCCTCCTATGTCCTGACCTTTGACCTCATTTCGCCCATTTTCAATAGGTTCGTCCCTTGTGGTTCCCTACCAAATACTAAATTTTAATCGAAATCGAACCATTTTTACGCAAGTTATGACGCATAAGAGCAATGCAATAGATCCCCTGCTATGTCGTGGCCTCTGACCCCATTTCGTACATTTTTAAAAGGTTCCGTTCCCAGGTGGTCCCCCACCACATACTAAACGTTCATCGAAATTGAACCATTTTAATGTATGAAATCAGCGTGTACTACGAGTACCTGATTCTAAATGAGATAAAAGCCATTATAAAAATGAATTTTCTCGACGGTAGTGAATTATGCATCGTAGCGAAATTTGGCTTTCTCTTGGCTCAACAAGTGTGTGTGTGGGTGGAAGACGTGAAGCGGTGAGTCTGCTATTGATGCGAGCTTTAAAACGATATATAACATGAAGCCGTGAAACCCTTAGATACCCTATACGAAAAGTTCCCAATCCACCTCACTTTTGCGATTTAGCTTTTCTTTCTACCTTGAAGTTGAATTTTAGCTTGCGCATGTGCGGATCGACTTTAGTACATATATCATTTCATCGGTGGCAGGCTCGTTTCCTATTTTTATCTAAAGCTTAATGTTATCTATTAATAATAATTAAAATAAATATTGTTTTTTGAAAAACTGAACATTCGAAATACTTATGCAAATATTTCCGCCGTTTTGAGGAGAAAGGAGACTGGAACAATTAGGAAATCAGTACACATTTATTCAACGAAATATTTGCCGTTAGCATCAATGACCTTTTGTCATTTTTCAGGCAACAAACGAATGCCCCTGTGGATAGGACTCCTCGAGTTTTAAGCTGAACAACGGAGTGTAAATTTTCCACCTCTGGAACTGTGGTGAATCGCTGTTGGGCTAGGGAATGTTACAGAGAGCGAAACAGATGAAAGTCTGAGGGTGCAATGTCCTGGGAGTGGTAAAGCCTCCCAGTGTAACTATTCAAGGGTTGATTTTGCGGTGGCATCGAAATGTGATCTGGCATTATCGTGTAACAGGATGAATAGGAGACTTACTTCACCTGTCCATGGGCGTTTTTACTCGATTGCGGAGTTCACTTTCTTTAACTGATCGCTATTATGTTGTGCAGTGATTGTTTCGCCCGGTTTCAACAGTTCGAAGCATAGAACTCCACGCATATCTCACCACACACACAACAGCATCATTTTCCCGTGGATATCCTGTTTTGCAATGGATGTTGATGGCTGGCCTCGGTCGACACAGGATCGTTTCCGTACTAGGTTGTCGCAATAGAACCATTTTTCATCCCCGGTGACAACCTTCCACAAGAAATTCTTCCCTTGAAACCTCTTCAGCAACGACATGCAGATGCCCAATCGTTGACCAATATTACGCTCCGTTAAAGTATGTGGAACCCACTTACCAATCTTCTGGATCTTCTCCAAGGGCTGTAGACGCCGTAACACCGTCGATTGAACCACTTTCAAACATTTCGCCAGTTGCGTGGTCGATTGTGTGGCATCCACTTGCAACAGCAACTCCTCGTCTGCGAGTTCCTGCGGTCAACCTGCACGTGGCTTGTCTTCCAAGTTTAGATCACCTTTCTTAAACCTGGCAAACCATTTTCGAACACGTCCGCTCACTTGTAATCGTTTTGCCATACGCCTGACATATTGAACCGTATGCTTCTTTCGCACTTTTCTCTAAATTAAACATGAATAACAAACAGTGCCGCAAATGAACTTTATCGACCGCCATGCTTGGCTTTAAATACGTAAGCGTCGAAAAGCGCCCCCTAACGGGTCCTGCGGTAACTTTTGCATACCTCTAGTATTTACCTTCATGACTCACATATCTTCGTTCATAGGTTTTACGCCAATGCCATTCATTAGCCCTATAATGTATAGCTGGGTGCTACAGCACTCCAGTAGTTCTTCGTTTTCTCACGGATGGCGCAGTGTTTGCTCACAGATTTGCATTGTTCGCAATGTACTCTATTAAAATAAATTTTTTTCAGTCCCTTTTTGTTGTCATAAATTTCAGGATTCCCTAGTACCACTCCTGTGTATGTGGAGGTAAGGAAATAGACTGTATATTCCAGGGTTAATCTACCTACCTAAGTACCGCTCAAGGTCACGAATGAGTAAACCTTTATTATTGTTGTTATGATTTAATCCCACTTAATATGTACCGGACTGTGGATCGGTGTCAACATGACAGACGCGAATAAATAAAATATGCTGTACGTAAATAAATGTAAACTTTCGAATCACTCTTCTTATTTCACACCCACAAAGATTTTGGCATCCGAAAGATACACAGCATAAGTTATCAACAAATAGTGCCTCTCGATTATTTTGTTACTTGCGATTAATTTGAAAGGAAATGCGATGCAAGGAAGGCGATGTTATTTGCTCTTGCGGACGATGACGTACCGTGGAAAGGTCAGCGTCACACATACGATCGTAGACAGGTGTAAGTAAACAAAACTGAATACTATGGAAACCGCGGTAATATTGAAAGAAATCGTAATTTTTGCTCTTTTTTTACTTGAAGGTAATGGAAAAACCTTTAAAAGTGAGAGTTATTTTTTTAATAAGAAGATCGTTTTCTTCTCTATTTCTTTGGGCTGCTCGGTCACCCCGTGAATCGCAACTATTATGTACGAAATAACGGTTTGGGATCAACATCGTGAGTACGGATGATATGGGGTTTCTTTTCCTGAAATTAATGGCCTTCAGATAATGTGCCATCGCGGATTACATGAATTATTTCATTTTCCTTTTCCTGAATTACACTGTCTGAGTATTATGTCCAGAAATACACCACGATTTTGAAGATTTAATTCTTCTGGGGACTCGTTGACATCTGTTTGTCAACTGAAAAAAAAATTGAGATATATTTGTATTACCGGTATACAAGAGAAATGATCGCCGTCGCTACGATGAAGCGACGATAGCTTCCACTAGCGCACATCAGGAAAGTTGTTCGATTCCTAAGATAGCAGCTTTGAACTTATCTGTACTGGATGTTTTAACGATAGCATTCTCGAAGGTAAATCGGGCGATTAAGGTTCGATTCCCGTTCTAGACCTATGTAGTCTTAATATTTCCTGATGTATGGTTACATAGGAAGCAGCAATACGTACTGTAATTGTATAACTACAATGGCCGCCCCGGTCGCACAGTGGTCTAAGCGATAGCTTCTGATAATTCGCTCGAGATGGGTCCCGATTCGAGTTTCGCTGAGGCATTGATGTTGTATTCGTCTTACGGCTGTGACTCTCTCATTTCCCTGGAACCAGTTGCTCTAAATTAGGGACCGGCGACAGCTTATAGCCAACTGAGTTGCTCACAGTGATCGCTAAACTCAAAATCAAAATAAAATAATAATAACTACAAAGATGCCTGTACCAGAAATTTCGGTTCTGATATCTAAACTAAACGTGGTATGATGATCTTTTATTTGTAACTCCGCAGTAGAACTAACTTATGCCGCCCCTGTGAAGCAGTGGTCTCAGCGATGGTTTCTGACTAATCATTTGTCCGAGATTGGACCAGGTTCGAGTCCCTCTGAAGCAAGTATGCTGTGTTATGGCTCTGACTCGCTCCCTTCCCTGGAACCAATTGCTTTAAATTAGGGAAGGGCGACTGCTTATAGCCAATTGAATTGCTCACAGCGATAGTTAAACTCTCAATCAAGAAATTGAGAAACGAATTCCTGAGTTAATTTCGCTAAATTTAATCCCAAAAGCTGTACAGTAGCGAGAGTACTCCATATGTGCCTTTGAAAGTAACTTTTTAAAGAAGATTAATGTCACAGCATGGAACCGGTAAGGTGTCAAGTGCAAAACAACCTTCGTCTTATTTTATCTAATACAAATCTGCGTCTTTATTACTTTCGAGGTGATATATATCTTTTCTTTTGCCATTCTTGACGTCATTTAGTTATTCATCACTCGATGTCCATCAAACAAACCAAAACCCAGCTAATTACATAAGACTGGAATCCAGCAACACAACTCATAAAATTTTATCTCTGCCGTGAAAGCCAATTCATAGGCAACACGAGGAATTCAAATACGTACTTAAATTTGAAACGGGGAGAATATTTTGGTCAAATTAATTTAATGCAAAATGCATTAATTACAAGTGCTTGAAGCGTCTGAGTGTTTCCGCTATGTTAACACTGATCCCAGGTATAGGTATAATTAATGATTACGTGTAATGAGCTCAGCACTCTTTTCTTAGTCGAAATTCATGAAGGGTTCATTACACTCTCTACAAATTATGATCTTCGTCGGGGAACCAATCGTAGGAAGAGGATTAGTTTCAACCTATAAATGTCACAGATAATTAATGCTAACCCGGAAATCAATGCTTCAGGGTAAAGCAGAATTAACGATTGTGTTCGTTAGGGAACCTGTCTTACTGTGGTGGTAAACATCCGTAAAATTTAGTTTCAAAGCCATGCAACTACGAAATCATTGACAAACGTGGTTCATTATCTCATTCTAAGCAATTTCGCTAACCTGAAAGAAGGTAAATCCTTCATTTGTTTAAAGATATATGCAGTTTTTGCAACTTTGTTTCACGTAAGCTCTAAACCTACTTGGGTACCTTTTTCTGCACATTAAGTTCTACTAAAAAGGTAGAAATATATTAATGCTTTATCACTTTGAGTGTGTTCTCTTTATTATCTTACAAACCTCTGATACAAAAAGTTTTGAGGGTATAAATTTATATTTCGTATATATAACAAACCGGGGAGACACGAATAAATATATTAGATTAAGAATAAATTATCAACGTTTATTCACAATTAAATGTTTTCTTTACATCGACTATAGTTATGCACAGCGTTTGGTTCGACATAATAAGCCCGAATGATGATGTCTATCCAAACGCCCTTGCTAAATTAAAGTCTATGTTAAGAAAACATTTAATTGTGAATAAAATTCTAAATCAATAACACAAGCGTGTAGTCTTAAATTATATATAATATTAGATTAATCAGAAAAAAAGGATTTTTTGGAAACCTTTTTGAAAATTTGTACTTCTAAGGATTGGTAGCTCATTGCATTATCATTCTAATGATAAGAAACTTTATGATATTACTCTAAAACAGAATGATGTCTGTTTTAGAGTAATATCATAAAGTTTCTTATCATTAGAATGATAATTTAATGCAGAATGCAATGCATAAATTGTGTTCAATTATCTTTATTCTCAAAAAGTAGGAACTGTACACCAAATTATACTCAAAATAGTAAAACTACACTGCTGGCCACCCGAAATGTAACACCAAGAAGGACACGAGATAGCAAATCCAGATTTACTGGACACATAACAACAGATACAAAGATGAAACGATTGAGCTTACAGGCCCGTGCGACTTGCGGAACACACAGACATCAATAGTTCGTGTGGCCCCTCATGGCTGGCAATAACGGCCGTTACACACCGCGGCCTCGAACGAAAGAGGCTTTGGATGTGGGCTTGGGGTATGTCGGTCCAGGCTGCTTCCAAACGTTGTCAC
This sequence comes from Macrothele yani, assembly GCA_039090855.1. NCBI lineage: Eukaryota > Metazoa > Arthropoda > Arachnida > Araneae > Macrothelidae > Macrothele > Macrothele yani. Next base: position 102,665,434 of record CM077011.1, read on the forward strand.
AGTTCATCAGGGGTAGCTGCGGGTGGTACTTGCCGAGTCACTCGGCTGCCAATCAGCGACCAGACGTGTTCGATTGGCGACATATCTGAAGAATAGGCGGGCGACGGCAGCAGTGACACCTGGTGGGTCGTGACGAATTGTTGCACGATGCGTGCCACGTGCGGGCGGGCATTGTCCTGTTGAAGAGTGGGCGCTGGCAGGTCCTGCAGGTAAGGGAGAACTACAGGCGCCAAAACGTGGAGATGGTGCGGTGGTTGTTGAGTGTACCGGCGATGCTTACCAGAGGGGTGCGGGTGTCATATCCAATTGCGCCCCAAACCATTACGCCAGGCGTCGGACCGGTATGGCGATGCATAATGCCGGCGTCATACAGTCCCTCAACGCGGTGCCGCCACACGCGGATCCGACCATCGTGGATTTTCAGGCAGAAGCGGGATTCGCCGGAAAAGACAATGTCGTGCCATTCCGTAGTCCAGGTGCGGCGTTCAACGGCCCACTGCCACCGCACTCGCCGGTGGTGTAACGTCAATGGTAACCGGCGCAATGGGCGCCGTGCGACAAGTCTCCGCTCTGCAGACGACGTCGAACGGTACTGAATGATACAGGTAGCTGCGCATAACACACCCTAAATCCTGCGATAACGTTCGTGATGTGGCGGTGCAAGCCGTTAATGCCCGCTGCACAACATTCTGGTCCTCTCGTTCGGCGGTGTGCCACGGGTGCGGCAATGGCTCCCGTCGGCCCGTCCGCCTCTCCAGCACCCACCGAATCCATACTCGCCTCGCTGTGGCTGGATGTCGTCCCACACGGGCAGCGATGTCTCGGTAAGATAAACCGCTGTCTCGATAAGCCACTATTCGTCCGCTGTCGAACTCCGAAACGAGTTGGAATGACTGCCGTATTCGGCGACGAGGCACCATCAAGCTTCCCACGCACAGGTCCGGCAGCACAACAGACTTCCACTACTTACACCCTCCCTTCTGTGCACCCTTCTTATAGTGCTTCTCGGTGGAGTGCCGTGCGCATATGATTTGCATATGCCCTGCAATGCTAATCCTTTTCATGTCTTCTCGCGGGCGAAGCATGCTGCGAATTTTAGGCCAATCGGATGCTTCCTTCTTGGTGTTGCATTGAGTGGCCAGCAGTGTATATAGTAAAAATCCGGAAAATTTCTTGGCGTAGAATAAAAATAAAAATGTCTAAGCTTTCGCACATGAACCAGATGGCTTTCTCAAGGAAGGTAGACAGCTAACTGCAAACTGGATAATAGAACGTTTCGACACTTTAAACACGGTGACTTGACTAGACAATAAATGATTAGGAGCAAACGTGATATTTCGAAGAGACGAGGTAACGTTTTTTTTTTTTTTTTTTTTTTGATTGGATGTTTAACGACCGCCGTGAGCAACTCAATGGGCTATAAGCAGTCGCCCGTCCCTAATTTAGGCTCACTGGTTCCAGGAAGGGAGAGAGCCAGTGCCGTAACACAAACACAACATCCATGCCTCACCGGGATTCGAACCCGGACCCCGTTCGGACGAAGGATCAGAGGCCATCGCTTAGACCACTGCGCCACCGGGGCGGCCGAGGTCACGTTGGTTGGGCACGTGGTACTATGGTAGAAAAATCAGCATTATTTGAAGAATTGATTCCAAATACGTGGCAACTCCAGAAAGACGCTATCGTTGCAAGCCTCGCAGCTGGTCAAGATTTTCGAGGTTTCGCGAATGTCGGTAGATTTGGGTGTGGAGTATGAAGCTAATTTCTTTACATCACTCCCTATAGGATATATGTGGACTTGAACTTGACTTCTTTTGATAGAGCAGTGGTTATTTTCCCATCTCTTGTATCCCTTTTATGTTCGCTGATTCTAATTCCAAACGAATGTTTGATCATTCCGATGTAGTATCGCCTGGAGCCGTTCGGATATTTTATTGGGATGGCATAAACACCTGCCTCATTGAGAAGAGGGGGCTTGTCAATATTTCTACTAAGCATCCTGTATAAAAATGCTGGAGACCTTATGCCGACACCGAAGTACATCCTCCTGAGCGCGTTTTTGAGTTGATAGGAAATATTTGGTATGTAGGGAATAGAGCCCAGGTAGCAAAGTTGCGGCATAGAAATTTTAGTAGCACAGCTGGTTCGGGCTTTCTCGATAAAGTTATGCGTCTGGTTTGAAGTATATCCTGCCTCAGTGGCCAATTCCACGATGTTTTTTAGTTCGGATTGTATAGAACGGACACCGGATGAGACAGCGAAGGCTCTTCTAATTTGAGAACGGAATAAGGCGGTCTTGTAAACATCAGGGCAGAATGAACTGCAGATCATCAGGTTGGGAACGGAGGTGGGTTTATAATAGACTTCGGTATGAAGGCGGTTGTCATGCGATTTGCTCATTGAGACGTCAGGATAAGGTAAGGTACCATTGTGTTCAAGCTCCATGGTGAAATTAATTGTAGCGTTTATATAATTTACTTTATCGAGGAAAAACGAGAGTCTCCTTTCCGTGTGGCCATATGAAAAATACGTCGTCTGCATATCGTAGTCAGGTGGTAGGTCTTGGAGTGAGCTTGGTGAATATATGTTGCTCAATGGGACGAAGTATTGCTTCTGCAAGGACGGCTAAGAGTGAAGATCCCATCGGAGCGCCATTTACTTGCTTATAAATTTGCCCTCGGAAACTGAAGTAGCTGGAATTTGAGACCACGTCCATTAATTTAAAGATGCTGAGGCAAGACTCCTGAGAATAAACCAATGAATTAGATATAGCCTCTTTCAATGTTCTGATGGCTTCCGGTAGGGGGATCGATGGATAAAGAGAAACTACGTCGATACTGCCGTTAATGTCTCGTTGTTCAACGGTGAGCTGTTTGATTGTCGTGATAAAATCTGAAGTCCGACTCCGGTAGATGATTAGTTAAGAATTTGTTTAACGCTTTCTCTAAGTGGTACGTCGGTGCGGATGTTCTGGACACGATCGGTCTCAATGGATTGCCGAGTTTGTTGTGTTCAAATCTGCCGAAGAGTTTTGGGATCTGAGGGCCAGGCGGTAATTTGGCGGATTTCTTGAGATCATCTGGAATATCAGTTGACCTTGCATTTATTTTCTCCTGTGCAATCCAAGAATTTTGAGGATTCCTTCGTACGATTACAGATCCAGTTTCGGATATAAATTCTTCTAGTTTTTCATTATTATCCGCTGCGTCCATTATCGCTATCTGTCCGGATTTGTCCGTTAGCGTCAGTATTATGGGGTGGTCATTTCTGAGGTTGGATATCGTCCTTGGAATTTTGAAATTATTAAACGATTGCTTCTAATTGTACCACGATTTTAACCTAGAGCAATACAGTTGACGGACGTAGTTCATCTTTGTTGTCTTCTGAAATTCGCGATATTATGGTCTCAAACTCAGAAACGACGCTTTTTGGGTTCGGTCTCGATCGGAAGCAGAACTTTGGTCCAACTTCCAAAACTTTAGTTTCCTCTCGGGTGAGCGTTCGGTTAGAAATATTGACGAAGGGAATGGTGAGATCTTTAGGTTTAGGAGTCTGGGAAGACTTCGGGTAATCCAGTTTCTTGCTGTGTCTAGATGAAAAGGAAGACTGGAGTCTTTCGACTAACATATCCACCCGGAGGGTAAGGTTGTTGAATGTTATAGGGTCGCAAAGACTATGCAAGTTCATATATAAGTTATAGCACCGGATTTCTCATGACATGATGTCCTTTCTTTTCAGGTTCACTATCCTTGACAAGGTCTGGCGTAGAAATATTTCTTTTTTCTTCTCGAACCATGATCCTCTTACTGACGACTTTAAATTAAGGAACTTTAGGATCAAGCCGAATGTCTTGCCAGCGGTTCGGAATTCGAGATGGGACCGTTCCTTCTCTAGTTTGAGTCTAAGCTGTCGAAATGCTTTAAAGGTGTTCCACATTGCTCGCGATGGTGTGGAATGCGATTGGGTTCCATTCGCGATCTCGGCTGCTACGACTTGAGGGTAATCTCAACAGCGACCACTACACCAGGGACGTTGTGCAGGCAGAAATCATGCCATTCATTCATAGAACTACTGGAACTATATTCCAGCAGGACAATGCCCGAACACATGTTACCAGGAATGTTCATACCCTCTTCGCAGCGCAGAAGATACCTTTTCTACCCTGGGCCTTTACGTTCGCCAGACATGTCGCCTAATGAACATGTCTGGGATATGGTCGTTCGGAAACTGGCCCATCAAAGACCTCCATTGGTCGGTGCTAACGATCTGTAGACTCGCATACATGCCGCCTGGCAATCAATAACCTAGGACACCATCCAACGCCTTTTCGATTCAATGCCACGCCGTCTACAAGCTCTTATTGCAGCTCGCGGAATTTTCACAAGATACTAATTTCTGCAGGTAAAAATCGTTGTATTGTTCTAAAAATCAAATCAGTTATGTACAGTTATATCAATAATGTCTGGTATAAATTTCATTCGAATTGCATGATCTTTGCATCATATTACACTGCACGAATTGGCAGGTAATTGCCCTAACCTGAATCAAATAGAACATCTCTGAAGCCGATTAAACTTTTTTGTCAAAAGCATCCAATGTATAAAGTACCATTGGTAGAACGTAAGGGTGATTATGCTTTAGCACTCAGCGAGAAAAATTCGAGCGAATCAGCCCCCCATATACTCAACATTGAAGCCTGATACAAGTTCGGAATCTCTCTCTGCGGAGTGAAATGGCAAGCGGTTAGTTTCTACTAAGCAAGTAAGTAACCAGATGCCTGCGGAGAGGTTGAGGGGAATAATAAGGGATAGAAGGGTTTGGGAGAAAGATAAAGAAGAAAAAGAGTAAGATTTAACAAGAATAGCGTTAATACTGACGATCAGAAAAAGTGCCACTTTGTAAGATATTATTTGGACAACGCTCCGTATTGCCCCAAAGTTGCAATATTTGGAGTTTGCGGACCACCCAACCAAGAGAATAGCGTAAACTCTCTGGCTAGAAAGAATAAAGAAACCTAAGATTCTAAAGCTAGAGTCTAGGACCCCATTAGAGGAAAATGGAAGAAGAGGCAAATTAGTAAAGAAAGAACAAGGGCCAGGGCTGGGGACGAGGATGAAAGAAAAGGCTTTATGTTTTCTGTTACTACCAGGGCATTAGAAAATAGTTTAATAGCGTCTATGAAGGGTTCCTAAGAAACCTGCTTTGTTTGGGCCCTTGCGAATTCGGATATAAACTAAAATATTTCTTTCTAGGACTGTGTAAAACGCTACTCTAATTAGTGATGACACAATGACAAAGAAAATGTTTCCATTATTTTTATGCCATGGTCAGGCTTCGAACCTGTAACTCTCGGTTCTGGAGCTCCGAATGCTGTCCACTATACTACATTGGCATGTGCTCTCACTGCTATCCGCCTTTATCTCATGTGCGTCCTGCAGGGCAGGCACGTCACATCTCGCCTCGCCTCCGGAGCTCCGAGTGCTGTGCACTATACAATACTGGCATGTGCTCTCACTGCTATCCGCCTTTATCTCATGTGCGTCCCGCGGGGCAAGCACGTCACATCTCCCCTCGGCTCCGGAGCTCCGAGTGCTGTCCACTATACAACACTGGCATGTGCTCTCACTGCTATACGCCTTTATCTCATGTGCGTCCTGCGGGACAAGCACGTCACATCTCCCCTCGGCTCCGGAGCTCCGAGTGCTGTCCACTATACAACACTGGCATGTGCTCTCACTGCTATCCGCCTTTATCTCATGTGTGTCCTGCGGGTCAAGCACGTCACATCTCCCTTCGACTCCAGAGCTCCGAGTGCTATCCACTATACAATACAGGCATGTGCTCTCAGCCGCCCCGGTGGCGCAGTGGTCTACGCGATGGCCTCTGATCTCATTGCGTCCGAACGGGGTCCGGGTTCAAATCCCGGTGAGGCATGGATGTTGTGTTTGTCTATACAGCACTGGCATGTGCTCTCCCTGCTATCCGCCTGGAACCATGTGTGACCCTAAATTAGGGACGGGCGACTGCTTATAGCCCATTGAGTTGCTCACGGTGGTCGTTAAACCTCCAATACAAAAAAAAAATGTGCTCTCACTGCTATCCGCCTTTATCTCATGTGCGTCCTGCGGCGGAGGCACGTCACATCTACCCTCGGCTTCGGAGCTCCGAATGCTCCGGAGCCGAGATGGCCGGGCGCATGTCCCACGGGTTAGCCGGGACGATGTGCCGCTGTAGGCAATCAACCGCTGAAGAACGTGCATTTGAGAAATTCCAGACAATTTGGTGTGTGGAATGTAACATCACGTTGATTCATTTTTACGAAGCACTGAAAACGGATTCTCATTTTTTCTGTCTCGCCGTGTGGAAAGAACATCATCACACCATGGAGAGAAACCTAACAGCCAGACCATCCTAGAAGTTTGGGCGCAAATATGACGAGCTAAATTTCTCCATCATGTTAATGCCAGGGGCGGGTTTCAAACCCACAACTCTCGGCTCCAAGTGCTATCCAATACACTTCACTGGCATGTGCTCTCACTGCTAACTGCCTTTATCTCATGCGAGCCCTTTCGGAGCAGGCACGTCACACCACTAGTGTATTTAAAATCAGATATTTTATTTTAAGATCTACTATAGTTTCGCTGAGTGTTTGGCTCTGTTTCCTTGGAACAAATGGTGCGTAAACATTTAAATCATTGTGACGTGATCAGCGTTCTGATGGTTCCGGATGTTGCTGAGTCCTTCTCACGAGTTTGCAAGAAATGGAGTCGATGTCATGTCATTGACAAGCCATGAAGAGTTACGACATTTGTGGAAAGTTTCTAAAATGTTAGGTTTGAGAATTGAATCAGGATTATCAATAAGGTTAGTGTTTCCAAACCAAAATGTATGGTTATTTTTGTAAAAATGTTTGGCTATAGGCGACTTCTTAAGGCTCTACGAGGCCCGCCATCTTGTATTGCTGCCTTTGCTTGTTAACCAACGGGCAAGCGTATGTCACAAATTGCTCGGGCAATTTTGCACATTTTGGAACACCGTTTGTGGCTAACGCAAGATATATGATAAATAAAGAGTTCCCTGATTTCAGATTTTCATTTTGGACTCTTTAAGTATTTTTATTAATTAATAAAACTATGGAAGACGCCTTGGTAAGACTTTCGCTGCAGATAAAAAATGAAAGGAAAGGTCAATAAAAAATCTGAAACCAGGGAACTCTTTATTTATCATATATCTTTCGTTAGCCACAAACGGTGTTCCAAAATGTGCAAAATTGCCGGAGCAATTTGTGAGATACGCATGCCCGTTGGTTAATAAGAGACGGCAGCAATATAAGATGGTGGGTCTCGTAGAGCCTTAAGCTAACGGTTCGGTACATAAGTCTTGTTTTTCCCTCATATGGAAACGTAAGGCCCTATGAGTCGTCCTATAGAAGAAAGCCAACATTCCCATGAGATCTAATAAATTTCCTAGGATTTTGTGCCTTCGATACAGTCTTTTGATTGATAAAGATTCATTTCGCTCACTGGTTTGAAAATAACTTTGACATTAAAACTTTTGAGAATTTTTGAAATTTTGAAGCAAATGAGATGGCATCCCAATTCTTTCCTATTGGGGGGGGGGGGGGGATATCTATAGGTATGAACAAAAAGACAGGCTTTAGTGTCCTAAATTTCTGGTTCACTTGTATACACTGCCGCCCCGGTGGCGCAGTGGTCTAAGGCGCTGGCCTCTAATCATTCGTCCGTAAGGGGTACGGGTTCGAATCCCGGTCAGGCATGGATGTTGTGTTTGTCTTACGGCACTGGCTATCTCCCCTCCCTGGAACCAGTGACCATAAATTAGGGACGGGCGACTGCTTATAGCCCATTGAGTTGCTCACGGTGGTCGTTAAACCTCCAATCAAAAAAAACAAAAAAACTTGTGTAAACTGAGTGGCCACTTTGTTATGGACCCCCCCCCCCCCCAGTACTTCGTTGTGCTACCCACCTTTTGCCTTTAATACTGCGTCGATTCTTCGTGGCATGGACGAGATGTTGATAAGTGGCTTTGTGGAATCTGAAACCATGCTTCATGAATAGCACTTTCCAGGAGTGTGAGATTGCAGGGTTGTGGATTCAGCTGTCTGATGGCTCGTTCAACTTCATCCCACAAATTATCAATGGGGTTGAGATCCGGAGATTGTGGGGGCCACCAAAGCAAAGTAAACTCACCGGCATGTTCCCTAAACCAATCCTGTACAATACGAGTATTATGGCAGGACGTATTATCTTGTTGAAAGTAGCCATTGCCATTGGGATAAACCATCCACATGACAGGATGCACTTGGTCTGCAACGAAGTTTAGATATGATGTGTCAGTCAGACGTTGATCAACACGAATTAAAGGGCACAAAGCATGCGAGGAAAAAATTCCCCAAACCATAACGTTGCCACCACCAGCTTGAAGGGTTGTAGCAATGCATTTGGGGTCCATGCTTTCGTGCTATTTCCGCCAAATTCTCACTCGGCCATCGGCATGGTGCAACTGAAAACGTGATTCATCGGACCACATAATTTGTTTCCAATTATCGACTGACCAATTCTTGGGCTCCTGTACGAACTGGAGACGTTTTATCTTGTTAACTGCAGACAGCAAAGGTGTTCAAACAGGCCTTAGGCTGCCATATCCCATCCGATGCAGTGTACGGCGAACAGTGCTTGCAGAAATCATTTGAGGGGATATTTGATTAAGATGATCTATAATTTGCTGCGCTTTTGCCCTTGTGTTGTATCTTACCAGTCTGGACACTATCCGTTCCGCCCGAGCAGTCACTAGTCGATGACGACCACACGTTGCACGTAGAGACCCAGTTTTTAGGCTGACAGTCCAGTCTTTAAACACTTTAACAACAGCTGTTCTGGAACATTTCACGAATGCTGCGGTTTTAGTGATACTCGTTCCATGGCTCTGAGCTCCTACAATCATCCCACGTTCAAAGTCCGTCAAATCGCATTTTTTACCCATCTCGTCACCCAAAAATCACTTCTACTACTATCGCAAGCACTCAGCTTTCCCTTTTTATACTAGCATCGCCCCCTGGCGGCAACATCGTGCAGCCAAAGTTCATTTGCTTAAAACTGTCAGATGGTCATAATAAAGTGGTCACACACCAAATTTACTGTGATTTCTCCAATGTACGTTCTGCAGCAGATGAGTGCCTACAGCGATACATGGTTCCGGTTGACCCGTGGGACATGCCACTGGCTCTTTTTCGAGGGGGGGAGGCTGTGACGTGCCTGCACCGCAGGACGCACACGAGATAAAGGCAGATAGCAGCGAGAGCATACGTCTTCGTAGCTCAGTTGGGAGAGCGACTTATTCCGAAATGCGGGAACCCGGGTTCGGTGCCCGGCGTGGACAAAAATGACGGTTAAATTTACTTCGTTATAGAACTTTATATGAATATTAACTATATATTTTAGCGGAACTGTAGTAGATCTTAGGTATGTATTGTAAATTGGCCTTCTTCACGATAAAGAGTTTCCTGACACAATGCTGCAATTTCATTCTCAATGATTTGACATTGGAAAACAACCTGCTGTGAACACAACCTGACAATACTTCGATCACTCGTGCGGTGATCAAGGAGTTCGGATTTCTGCATACGTGTGCTAGTCACACTTCGGCAAAGCACATTACTTTCCTCCAACCACCATCACCACATTCGCCTGACATTTATTGTATTCCGATGCCTTTCCACAGTGACGCAGGGACTTACCAACCGTACATAGACCTACAGTGAGAAAAAGATCTTCACGCCCGCCTTTAGAAAAAGCATCAGTTAATGGTAGGATCACCGGTGTCGTCGCCCATGCGCTCTCAGTCCTTGCACGTGATTTCCTTCTGAGTTGACTCTGATGCAGTGATCCAGATGGTGACAACTAAACTTAGCTATACGTAATATACTTAGTTTCTGTGCCATTTTTTTCTTTCTCAGCTATCACGTGATATGTTAGCAAATGGCCCTCTTAAGGAGTGAGCCAATGGGGCTGGTACCCAGGTCCCCCACTTGAAATGGGGCTCCCCCACCCCATCCCCACCCCAGGATTCTTATGAGTTTACAAAAAGTCAAACTCTTTGACTACTTACTAGCACGGTTTTTTTTTTATTTTATTTAAAGAAAAGAAGAAACATCAATCTCGAAAGTTGAACGTTCTGCTTTTTTCTAAAACCTTGCTCGTAGCTTCGGTTTTCCGAGGAGGCAGGACGAAAATTAGCTGTTAGGCTGGGCCTTTTGGGAGAAAATAAGAAACAAAGAAAGCCGACCTGCATCCCGGTGAGGCTCGAGCCTCGAAGGCCGTGAGGCGTCCGCATATATCTAATTAAGCGTATGGTAGCATTGAGGAGACTGTGCTAGGTCTGGTACAGGACAGTCCAAGTTCGAGTACGCGAGGTATAACGCAGCATGTCGGGATTTCCCGCTGCAGCGTCTGGAGGATTCTGCGAGAAAACGACATGCATCCATATCACGTACACCGCATTCAGGCACTTGACGAAGCTGATTGTGCTCCTGGGATAGCTTTTGCACAATGGTATCTGCAAAAGCGCGCTACAGATCCCCTTTTCCCAGCCTCTGTGTTGTTCACAGATGAGGCGTTGTTCACAAGGGAGGGTATCTTCAATCCTCATAACGCCCATGTGTGGTAGGTGGTGAATCCCCATGCGACACGAAGTCGTGCAGCACAGAGGCGTTTTATGGTAAATGTTTGGGCCGGCATTGTGGGCGTTCACCTCATAGGACCGAACCTATTGCCATTTCCGACTCAGCATGTCATTTCCGACCCAGCATTGCTATGTGATTCGGAGTCGTCTAGGTGTACCCTACCCTTCCTCGAAGTTTGTAAATCTGGTGCTGAGACACCCTGTATATAAGGTCAGTGGCTCCAAATATATGACGGCCCAGGGTTCCCCCCAAAAGTGTTGAGACGGCTGTTGGTGTGGTAGTTTTCATGTCTAGCAGTGTATTTCTTTTTTTAGGAGGACTTCAAGAAATGCGCAATTCATTACAATATCTGTACCTTCGATCATTGTATTTGAAATAAAATAATGTGATCTTTATTGCTGGGATATTTGCCGAAGCGCAACATACAACAAGTTCGACGAATTAGTTGTTTGGATAATAATGGATGGTTTAATACCTCGGCGGAATCTATGGATTCGTTCATGTTTAAAGGAGATTCAGTATTTAACATTAGAATACTCATTCTCAATTCTCTGTGACTGGGTACTAAAGTTCTAAATGACACTTCAAGTACAGGTCATTTTCAAAGCGACAAATCATTGGGAATCTTGCATTTAGGTACCTCAAAATGCCAGCAGAACGCAGCGTCTAATGATATGTAATCTACACAGTAAGAAATGGTCACATCTGCGTTTGCCGTTGATCTTCGGCTTTATAGGAGCCCAGGCACTTGTCCGAAAATCGTAGAACACAACTTCAGTAGCGGAGAAAGGGTTTTATACTGTTGAAATGGAATATACATAAACAACCGTCTGTAGGCAGATGTTCTAGGAATTGTTCAATACGCATCTACTTAGGGATACATCGAAATCATCTCATAATATAATTTATTGATCTCTTAACTCTCGAATGCAAGTCCTCTATGCAATATTGCCGACAATTATGATTCAGTACTTTGGCAATAGAACTGATACAAACATGATCGTCAGATGGAATTGGTTAAACAGCATTTCTCGTTCCAGGGTGTTCAAACGTGTTATGATTCATACGGACATGTTTTCGAGTTCTCTATGCGTTTCCATACGCCGAATAAGAATTTCAACAGTATCATTCATGTAACACAACTACACTGGTGTGCAAAAATTAAGGACGAAGAGGAGAAATTAGCATAACAGCGGAACGAGCAGGCAGAACAGACCGAAAGACCACTCAGGTGATAGACTAAGGTCCGGAAAGGAAGGGCATGCGCATATATGCAGCATGACGTAGGGGGGAGGCGAGTTTCGGAAGGGTATAAAGCACACGGGCGGTGTACGCTCAGCAATTCGGTGAAAGCTATTGCACGGTGTACATCAGTTTGAACGACGTCGAGTTGCTGCCACCGTGTGATACGGCCAACAGGCAATCCAGTAGACGACATTTGGATGACTTTACCCGAGGTCGCGTCATTGGGAAGTTGGAAGAATGTCCATGTGTGACTAGTGTGGCCGAGGAGTTCGGGATCGCTCACGACATCGTTTCACGAGCTTGGAGAGCATTTTAAGCGACAGGAACACCTGTCCAGTGGTTCTCCACCGAGCAACCACTGCGGCGGACAACCGGTATATTGTCCTATAAAAATAATTATGCAATCCAACATTTGTTTGTCTACTGGCGTCATGAAAATACAGGTCGAACCATCTTTTTTCGGTACAATTAATGCGTTCACAAGGATGAAAATTTGAACATCGATAAAAATAGCTTCATTTTATAACTTGGAATTCTTAATATTTTCTAAAGCATAACCATAATTATGCAATCCAACATTTGTTTGTCTACTGACGTCATCAAAGTACAGGTCGTGCCATCCTTTTTCTGGTTTCAACACCACCAAAGGAAAAGTTATTGATTTTTAATATAATTATGGTTATTTTTAGAAAGTATTAAGTATTCCAAGTTATAATATGAAGTTATTTTAATCGATGTTCAAATTTTCATCACTAATTGTGAAGAAAATGTGTAGAAAAGTTTTTCCATTGGAAATATAGGAAGTAAAATTACTTGACGTCCACCTTAATAGTATGGGATAAGGGCGATGGAATGGATCCCGATCCTATGTCCTGACCTTTGACCCCATTTGTCCCCTTTTCAACAGGATTCCTCTCCAGGTGGACCCTAAAACATACTAAAATTTCATCGAAATCGAACCATTTTTATGAACATTTTGACGCATAAGGGCAATGGAATGCATCCTGGTCCTATGTCCTGACCTTTTACCCCCCACTTCACCCATTTTGAATACGGTTTGTCCCCAGGCGGTCCCCTACCACATGCTAAAATTTCATTGAAATCGAACCATATTTACGCAAGTTATGAGGCATAAGGGCAATGGAATGGATCCCGCCATTTGCCCCATTTTCAATAGGGTTGGTCCCCAGGTTGTCCCCTACCGCATACAAAATTTCATCGAAATCGAATCATTTTTACGTAAGTTATCATGCCGACAGACGGACGGAAAAAGCTAGAGCATAAACGCTTCTTCAACCTAAGTTTGGAAAGCGTAAAAAAATACGATACAGCAATTGCCTTGTGTGTGTGTGTGTGTGTGTGTGTGTGTGTGTGTGTGTGTAGATGTTCAGTCGTTGTTAAGCTAGATTATACGACAGATAATTAAGGCATTGTGTGTGAAGAGTAAAACCCTCAGAGCTATATTTTAGATTTCATCTACTGTGCTGGACCAATAAAAGGTTATCGTAAGTTTGACTTCTGCATATGTTTCGTCTGGCAGTAAAATCTTCATTTGAGCTATCCCGTGCAGCTATTACATCGTATTCTCATTTAGTTCAACATTTCCTTAGTCATGGTTTTAGACAAAACTTAACACCAATCTCTCACACGAAAATGCTTACGTTATACATCTGACAGTTAGCAAAGAGAGAATTTTATAGTACCTACCAAGGGCCCATCAGCTGCGCAATTAATCAGTAGTAACCGTTCGAAAGCGTTTCCCTGAGCAATCAAGAATTGCACGGCACATTAGAGGAGCTTTTACAACTGACCGTTTCATAAAAACCAATAATCAGCAATTATTTAAATCTGTATCTACCCAGAGCCAGCCCGCACCGAGGGCAAAGTAGAGGGGGGGTGCACAGTGATGAACTTTTATTTTTTGCGTAAAGTGATACAGCATACAAAAGAATATCCTACGAGTATTGTAGTTCCAGAAGATGATAGCTGGAGACGACGCGCGCGCGCACGCGTGTGTTTGAGATTTCGAATTTATTGAACAATCCAAATCATCACAATTGAGTGTTTTTACCATTGAATGGTCAAAGGAGAATTGGTTTTTGCGTTTACCTTGGGATCAATGCGTCCGATCATTAATTTATGTCGTATACTTTTCAAATGTGGTTAAAAAAGAACAGAATCCAGCACACACAAACGCAAGAAGAAAACAAATATATTATATTGTTGCACCACGAATGCTGAAGCCGGCGCTATCACTACCCGACGCATTATGAGCAGTGGAAGTATCTCAGACAATTCGTAATTAGTGCCCATCATATAACGAAATAAATTTCTCCGTCATTTCTGTCCACGCTGGGGCTCGAAACCGGGTCCCCTCATTCCGGAATAAGTCACTCTAACAATTGAGCTACGCGGACGTTCGTGCTGACTGCTATCTACCTTTATGTCGTGTGCGTCCTGTCACTCTACCAATTGAGCTACGCGGACCTTCATGCTGACTGCTATCTACCTTTATGTCGTGTGCATCCTGTCACTCTACCAATTGAGCTACGCGGACGGTCATGCTGACTGCTATCTACCTTTATGTCGTGTGCGTCCTGTCACTCTACCAATTGAGCTACACGGACGTTCATGCTGACTGCTATCTACCTTTATGTCGTGTGCGTCCTGCTGGGCAGGCAGGTCACATCTCCCCCCCCCACCGAAAGAGGGCCGGGGGCATGGCTCACGGGCCAGCCGTGATCATGAATCGTCGCAGGCAGCCACCCGCTGTAGAACGTGCACTTGAGAACTCCCAGTCAATCTGGTGTGTGAAATGCAACATCACACACTTTTATTTTTCGAAGCGCTGAAGAAGCGATTCTCTTATCTTTCCTATCTCGCGGTGTGGAAAGAACATCACACCATTGTGAGATCTTGAAGGGCCGGGTCATCCGGGAAACGTAGTAAATTTCTCCGTCATTTTCGTCCACGCCGGGGCTCGAACCAGGCTTCCCTAATTCCGGAATAAGTCACTCTACCAATTGAGCTACGCGGACGTTCGTTCTGATTGCTATCTACCTTTATGTCGTGTACGTCCTGCCGGTCAGGCACGTCACAATCACTAGCAGTTTTCTTGAAAACAAAGAGAGGTCGAGTTGTCCAGAAGAAAGCATCTGAGGAGACAAACCACAGTTACGCGAGTGAGAGAGATAGGGACATATTGAAGGTTCCCTTGATAGTGATACGCGAAAGTGCCGGAAAAAGAAAATCATGAAAAACCTATAGGTTGAAAATAGAAAGTAAACAAAGTGTAAATTAAATGCGTAACTAAGATAACCTTCGAAGAAATTCTGAGTGTTTAACAATAAGTTTTATATAGTCAAACAGTAATGTTTTAAGTAGTAACATTTTAAATGAAATATATTACACACTCTAGTGTCATACCGGTAGTTTGTTCCTAACGTGGAGCCCCTAGTTGCATTGAAGTAACAGAAACAAAATTATCCGGAAAGTACACCACCAATTCCTTATCCGGGAATTGAACCGGGATCCATTTCGGACGAATGGTCATAAGTCAACGCCTTAGACCACTCCGTAACCAGAGCGGCTTTCCTATACTTTAATAATACTAACTCGTGTTAAAATCCAATAGCAGAGTGAAATGTCGACTAAACACGATAAAAACAAATGTAGTACACAACGTGCCACATGTTAAAACACTTTACGAATAAAAAAACACACCATACCTTTAATTAGATCTTTTGAATACACATCGTCTTCATCATCAGATGATACAGTGTAACATCACGAGAAAACCATTGACTTAAATACTGTTGGGCGATGTCACAAACACATAAATCACGCCATCTATGAAAGAACAATGCTGAAAACAAACAATTTCAAATACCTCCTCAACATGAAGAATTACTAACTAATACATTTGTCCATGGTTTGGCTATCATTTTTGGTACATAATCATTATATCACCTGTGCCCAAATGAGGTAATATCCAAACTTTCCATAAATCTTTCCATATTACCTCATTTGGACACAATTGTTATAATGATTATGTACCAGAAATGATAGCCAAACCATGGGCAAATGGTTTGTCTAAACTTTCCATAAAAACTTTCCATATTACCTCATTTGGACACAGGTGTTTTATGTACAAAAAATGTTGGACAAATGTGTTAGTTCGTAATTCTTCATGTTGATAGGGTTTTTGAAATTGTTTGCTTTCAGCATTATCTCATAGATGGCGTTATTTATGTGTATGTGTTTGTGACGTCGCCCAACAGTATTGAAGTCAATGCCATTCTCGTGATAATACACTGTATCATCTGATGATGAAGACGATGTGTCTTCTTGACATTTTATTCTACTATTTCCTATACTTTGGCAAATAGTTGAACATATGTTTCATAAAGGATTACATAGAATGTTCGTTTGAGAACTGATATTATCTTTAGTTGTACAGCTGCAAATATAAATACTATTTAAATAGAATGCATTAATGTGAGATTAAGTAATGCCAGCATTTACTAAGGAAAAATCAGAATTTGCAGATTGCTGTGCTAAACGTCTGGTCCGTACTTCGGATTGTCGAGTAGAATTCAGCTAGTTCAGAAAACAAATCAAACTGCCAAATTATTTTTGTGAAGAATGGTTTTCAATATAATGTAAACCTTAAAATACAGTAGTATAACTATAGTAGTAATCCGAATTCCTTGGCGTAGATTATAAATCAAAGTTTCCAAGCTTTCGCACACCAACATGATGGCTTTTTCAAGGAAGATAGACACAAACTGCAATCTGAATAATAGAACGCTTTTACAATTTAAACGCGGTGACTTGATTATACAATAAACGAATAGGCGCAGATGTGATCAGTCATTCGAAGAAATGAAGTCACGATGGTTGTACCTAGGTAGTAGGTAGATAAGGCAGCATTATTTGAAGAATAATGTGATCAATTCTTCAAATAATGTTGCGTTTTCAACCATTGTACCGCGAAGAATTGAAAATTGATCACATTATTCTCGAAATATTGCTTCTTCGCGGTACCGTGGTAGAAAAAGTAGCGTTATTTGAAGAATAATGTAATCATTTCTTGAAATAAGGCTGCGTTTTTTACTACGGTGCAGCGTGCCCAACCATCGTGACCTCGTTTTTTCGAATGATTGATCACAATTGCGCCTATTCATTTATTGTCTAGTCAAGTCACTGCATTCAAATTGTTGAAATTTTCTATTATCAAGTTTGCAGCTAACTGTCTACCTCCCTTGAAAAAGCAATCTGGTTGATGTTCGAAAGTTTGGAAACTTTGATTTATAACCAACGCCAAGAACTTTGCACGCCAAGAAATTCTCTGGTGTGCAAAAATTGAGAACGAGACGGTGTTTTGAATGTAACGTCGTGCAGAAGTGCGACTCAAATGATACCATTAGATCCCCAAGATGTAAGAATATGGGACAAGTCAGCAAAACTATCAAAACAAGGAATCCAAAGTACACAAAGACACTTTATTGAAAAGGTAGTATAATGAATATAGCATTTAACTAAGCTAATTGTAATGAATTGAGCTTTCACTAAGCTAATTCTTCTTCTAATGGTTGTTGTTTTGTTAATTTCATCATGAATAAACTTTCCTGCTAGTAATGTAGTAATAATAATGAACAAGCTTATAACTGGTAGTAATGTTGTAGTAGTAATTAAGATGAATAAAGTCTTATTCTGGTTGTTACTAATAACACTTAATGAAATAAACCTAACAGCCAGACAGAGGTCTGACAGTACTATGAACTGAGAAAGACGTACTTACTTAAAACTCTTTTATTTGGTAAACTTCTCGCTGTCACATAAACGAAGATCTCTTTATACAACAACAGCTCACTTCGTACAACAACAGCTCACTCTACGCACATCAACAAAAAGCTCTCCACATAAACAAACACTCTCTCACATAAACAAACGCTCTCTCTATACAACAACAAACGCTCTCCCTACGTAAAGTTGAACGCGCCTATTTATACTGGCTACCACCACGTCATGACTTACACTCATTGCCAGATCTCATTCAGCGGGTGAAATAACATCTCGTTCAGTAAGAAGATAATTTACATAGTAAAATAAAATAACCAGAGATAGTAAAAATCAAAAGGAAAGTGAATCTAGAGTATACGTTGCATCATCTACCCCTTAATTTTTTTTTCCCGAAAAACCTATCAATTTTGGAGTGAAAGTCTTACACTTCGTTGATTGACGTTTATCGACCTTTTTTTTTTTTTTTTTGTTTTGGTGGCATGTACAATCTCAAACTTGGCATGACAAAATCAAGAAATCTGTATTCGTCTGTGAAGCACTTTGTATACTTGAACAAAACAAACCTGCATCGGCATACCTTCCTTTTATTCTGCCTAGCAGGAATCACTTTTTTAATTTCAAATTACGTTCTCATTATTCGTTAAATACACACCAACTGTATCAGCAGCGAAGATTGCCTGGAGCTGCCTAACAGTAACAATTTTATTATTTTACCCCTCAGCACATAGATATATAAAAAAATTTGGATTAGTAGATGGACATATAAGAAATATAAAAAAAAAACACATATATACACAAAAAAGAATGCATAGGCCCACACGAAAAAAAGAAATTCTGACACGCCAACTGGTCGTGCAGGAAAAACAACAAACGGAGAAAAGAACCTGTCCACGAGAACTTACTTATCTCGAGGACGCATAAAAAACTCTAGAACGATAACGTTTTCCAGGCCTAATCGGACTGGTAAATTCAGGTGGCTTAGAGCGTTTCAAGGACTTGAATGTATCTGAAACATCGGTAGAGTGTCGGTCACGAAATCCCGGCGGCTGACAAGAACGGTCAGGAACGGCTGAAGTCCGTCGGTCCGGAAATCCCTGCGGCTGACAGGAACGGTCAGGAACGGCTGAAGTCCGTCGATCAGAAACGGCCGAAGTCTGGCGGTCCGGAAATCCCTGCGGCTGACAGGAACGGGCTCCCCAGGCTTTTGATATGTAGTCCCTTTGTGCTGGGGCCCGTGGTGTCCTTCCAGCATTCTTTTGGACGGACGTGGCTCCGGCCACATCGTTTGCTTTCGCTTTGGCCCTCGTGGCATGAGAGTAGCAGCAGGCATCGGCCCTGTTTGCCCTGAGCGTAGGTTCCAGGGGCGAAACCCGGGCGGATGCAAGGATCTCTGCCTTCGTCGCTGTTGTGGCGAAGCAGATTGGGAGACAAGTTACGTTTTCGACCAGCTTTTGGTGGTGCTGGACGGTTTGTAATTGGTGTTTGACGTTTAGGAATAATCACATTATTGTTCATAACTGATAAATCCGAAATATCTGAAGCCTCTGAGTCGCTGCTGTAATTTAGTGGTCGTGCAGGACGATGTTTATTTCTGCCTATACGAATACTTTCTGACGAGGTATTCAAGGAAGTCGGAGCTTGTGTTGGTGCAGAGTTATCAGGAAATGGTGCAGCAATAGTCTTGTCAATGGTTGGAGGGAAAGGAACGATACTAGTATTTAAAGAACTTGACTCGAGCCTTGGTCTCATGGAAGAATCAGGTTGCGTGTTTGGAAACCCGTCTTGAGAAGGGGAGGGTGAAGGAAAAATCACGGGAGATTCTTCAAAAATGTTTGTTAGTTCGTCCAAAATTTCTGGAGGTTGATCGTGAGATATAGACTCTTGAGTCTGTGGAACAGAAGGTTGAGTAAGGTTGATTATAAAATCGAAATTTCGTTAATGATACTTGCGACACTGAGCAACGTGTACGTATTGAAATTGATTGTCAGGTTTTTCAAGAACAATGTTATTTTCAAACACATTTGCCACCCGATATGGACTTTCGTAGCTGGGTGCAAATTTCTTCACTAAAGTATGAGAAACAGAAGACTGGAAGTGCGTTTCCACGAGAGTGAGATCTCCAACGACAACATCTGGTTCCCTACGCCTAGTATTATAATATCTTTCTTGAGCCGCTTGTGCTCCTAGCATTGCAACACGAGCTTTTTCAGCCATAATTCGTACTGATTGCGGAGTTGGTCGCTGGTTCAGTTCGTCGATAATCCCCGTTAAATTTTCAAAAGGGGTTTTAATTTTGCGACCTAGAAAAAGTTCTGCAGGAGTAATTTTAGTAGAGTCGTGAACAGACGAGCGGAGGGCGAACAAAAAAAGCTCAAGATGGTCATCCCATCGCATGTGATGATTCATGACAAATGTTGCAATCATTTTCACTAGCGTGCGGTTTACTCGTTCCGCAGGATTACTCTGGGGATGATATGAGGAAATGAATTTATGCTTAATGTGTAGTCTCGCACACATTCTTTCAAAAATGTCAGAAATAAATTGAGTACCATTATCCGAAACTACTTTATGAGGTGCACCATATCTAGAGAATACTTCATTAATTAATACATTACAAATAACTTCTGCCGTAGCGGCTTTAATGGGAAAAACTTCAACCCATTTAAAAACATTATCAGTTAATACTAAAACGTAACGAGCTTTGTTTTTAACAGATAAAGGATAAGGTCCCAATAAATCTATTGAAATAATGTCAAAAACATGAGAACTTGAACTAGATTTCAAGTGACCGGCCGGTCTTACATTACGGTAATTATTAATCTGACACAAGTGACATGATTGAACGTATGCGAGCACACTTTGGTACATGCCAGGCCAATAGGCAACATCCCGCAATTTACAACGGGTCTTGCGAATACCTAAATGGCCTGCAAGAGGTTTGTCATGAAATTCGTTTAAAAGGGCCATTCGAAGGGTTCGCGGAATACATGGGCGAAACTCTGCCCTAGTAGTCCGAGATTTCGTATAGTAAAGAAGACCCTCTATTACTTCAAAATGTTGTGACCTTCCAGCCAGAGAAGGATCACTTTGTAGGGGCGAACCCGCAAGCAAAAAATTATAGATATCCCCAAAATCTGGATCATTTATTAATTCTGCCATTATCTGCTCTCTGGATGTTATATCAGCTATTAGATGTAAAGGCTGACATCCAGGAGTAGTTTCTGTGGGGACCCCACTAATCGGAACGCGAGACAATGTGTCCGGTAATTGATTCTTATGACCTGGCTGATACGAAATTTTGATATTGCTCTCTTGTAACTTAAGAGCCCACTTCATAAGTCTTTGAGAGAGATGCTTAGCAGAATTCAAATACTGAAGGGCAGAATGTTCCGTAATTATGTTAACTGTCAATTCGTTAAGATAACATTGAAATTTGTCAAGAGCATACACAACAGCAAGACATTCATGTTCCGTAGCTGAATAATTACGTTCAGCTTTGGCTAAAGTACGAGACGCAAAAGCTATTGGATGCCCAGCTTGTGACAAAACGCAACCAAGACCAACTCCGGATGCTTCAGTATAAATATCAAATTCCTTAGTATGATCCGGGAAAGCCAACACAGGAGGCTGAGTCAACGCAGACTTCAGTGTTTCAAACGCAGCGTTAGCCTCAGGTGTCCAAACAAACTTCTTGTATTTACGTTTCAAAGCATACAATTGCTCACAGATTGTAGCATAAGCGGGGACGAACTGCTCATACCATCCGGTCATTCCCAGAAAGCGTGATAGTTCTTTTGCTGTTTTAGGCCGAGGAAAGTCAACAATAGGCCTAATTTTTTCATTATCCGTAAATCAGCCGTGGGGAGTGATTTTCAACCCCAGATATACAATCTCGTTCCTTCGCTATCTAGCATTTACTAGGTTTTAATGTCAAGCCAGCATTGTATATGAGTTGGAACACCTGTTTGAGCAGAGAAAAGTGCTCGTCAAAAGTCTCGGATGTAATAATAATGTCATCCAAATATACATGCACATGGGGACCCAGAACAGGTCTGAGAACCGTATCCATCAGCTTTTGGAAAGTAGCAGGTGCAGAAGCTAATCCAAAGGGCATACGCAGGTATTCATAAGCCCCAAAATGAGTCACAAAGCCCGTTTTATCGACGGAGTCTGGATGTACCGCCACCTGCCAATATCCACTCGCCAAATCCAAGGTTGACATCCATTTAGTTGATGACAGGTCATGCAAAATATGCGACATGACAGGTAGTGGATAATTGATCGTTTTTGTTACTTGGTTGAGCTTGCGGAAATCTGTCACGAAACGAAATTCATTGGGTTGTTTCTTTGGAACCAAAAAGGCAGGAGCAGCCCAGGCGCTTGTTGATTCCCTTATTATGCCCTGTTTAATCATTTCAGCAATTTGACGTTGCATTTCCTGTTTCTTATGGGGAGCACAAGGGTAAGGTTTCGTCGCTATCGGTTTCGAACCCTCAGTGTCAATGACATGATAAACCACCTGTGTGAAACCAGGTTGATCAGAAAATAAACCAGGGCTTTCTTGTAAAAGGAGAGAAAGCTGGTTTCGTTGCCTCTCATTCAATTGTTTACTCAATAACAAACTCGTTATATCCATAGGAACCGTAGGAATCATTTCGATAGGTTCCGGAAAGGAAATCACATATTGTACGAAATTCAAAGTTATTTGAAACGTATGAATAAAGTCCATTCCCATTAGACATTTAACAGGTAGTTCGTCTATAAGCAGGAAAGAATGCGTAAAACGAGCCTTTCCCAGCCCTAGAGATAATGTGACAGTTCCTGTGATACCGAAGATTTCGTTATTTGCACCTCGCAAATACTGCGTCGCAGGCTGAACGAGTATTGCAGGAAAATTGTCAGTGCAAAACTTCGTAATTATGGCTTATATTTCAGAACCAGTGTCGAACTTTGTCTCTACAATAATATCTTCAATTGTCAAGAATACATCAGGCAACAGAGGAGTTTGGACAGTCACTAATACTGTTTTAGGGTCAGAATGCTTGGTATCAGGAAGCAGGACCGCCCCTTTGTCTACTTCCTTTGGAAGTTTAAAGGATTCCTGGTTGGATTATCTTGCGGTCTGAAACCTCGACCCTGCCGGGTACCGGAAAAATTTTCACGATGAGGAAAACTGCGTGAAACCTGCGTCGGGAACTCCGCGTGTCTGTTGACATTTTCATATCTATTACTTCTTCCCTCAGCACGGGCAGAAAAGTCATTATTGCCCTGAGCATGAAAACGTTCCGAATTCTGCGGATTGGAACGGGGTCGAGCATACTGTGCATTTGTACGATATCCCGAAGATTGTTCAGAAACTCGCGGTTGGTTTGCCACTCTTCTGTGTGGTGGGACGTATGAAGCTTGGGTGTGCACTTGTGTATGCTCGCGCTGAAAGTTATTATGCCTATTGTGCCGCTGAGGGTTTTCGTAATAAGCCTCGCGGGGTGCCCGAGCATGGTGAGTTGAACCATGTTTGCCATGTCGCTCTTCATACGTTCGTATGAGGCGAAGGCATTCATGAATTGTAGCAGGGTGTCGAACCTCAAGAAAATCTTGTAGAAATGGGTCGAGCTGCTGCAAGAGGGTATCCAACATGTCGACATGACTGGCATGTGGATCCCATAAGTTATATAAGTGTGTTGTTTCCAACGCAAATGCAACAGGGCTTACGTTGGGTCCTTGCTGAAGAGAAAAACGTTGTTGTGCAAGGCTAGCTCGACTGAGGCCGAAAGGAAAGACCTCCAAAAATTCTGCTCGGAAATTCTCATAATGAGAATCCGGGTTCGACACTCTCCACTGCCGATACCAGGTCTTAGCGGTATCCTTCAAGCAAGAGCCTGCGATTTGTACTTTGCAGTCTTTAGGAATATTGTATAGATCAAAATGATCTTCCAAATCTTCGAGGAACTCTAAGGATCCCTCCAACCCATTGAAATGAATTGCTCCTGCATGCGGCACGAAATGGGAAAGTATTCTGCTTCGCTGACAGGATTGAACTCCCTCAGGTACGACCCGCGACTCAGAGTAATAGGAAGCTGGTGCATTACGAAATTGTGAAGAATGCCTGGGTACCTGTAGGTCACTCATATCAAAGTAAGCCCCACAGGCTTCTTGCAGATGGTCGAAATTAATCCCATCACCACCCAAATTTGATTTAGGGTGAAAAATTGAAGTTGTCTCAGGTAGTGAAGACATGGGGAATAATTGTCAAGATCTCGTGTTCGAGAAAAGTTCGGGCGCCAATTATAATGAATATAGGTTTTAACTAAGCTAATTATATTGAATTCAGCTTTCACTAACCTAATTCTTCTTCTTCTTCTAATTGTTGTTGTTTTGTTAATTATATCATGAATAAACTTTCCTGCTAGTAATGTAGTAATAATAATGAACAAGCTTATAACTGGTAGTAATGTTGTAGTAGTAATTAAGATGAATAAAGTCTTATTCTGGTTCTTACTAATAACACTTAATGAAATAAACCTAACAGCCAGACAGAGGTCTGACAGTACTATGAACTGAGAAAGACGTACTTACTTAAAACTCTTTTATTTGGTAAACTTCTCGCTCTCACATAAACGAAGATCTCTTTATACAACAACAGCTCTCTGACACATAAACAACAGCTCACTTCGTACAACAAAGCTCACTCTACGCACATCAACAAAAAGCTCTCCACATAAACAAACACTCTCTCACATAAACAAACGCTCTCTCTATACAACAACAAACGCTCTCCCTACGTATCGTTGAACGCGCCTATTTATACTGGCTACCACCACGTCATGACTTACACTCATTGCCAGATCTCATTCAGCGGGTGAAATAAAATCTCGTTCAGTAAGAAGATAATTTACATAGTAAAATAAAATAACCAGAGATAGTAAAAATCAAAAGGAAAGTGAATCTAGAGTATACGTTACAGTAGCTTCGAGCACAACTGGACAGATGACAGAAACGTCCATGTGACAGGCGGCTGCCAAGAAAAGTCCAGTCTTTAGTAGGGAATATGATCACTCCTGACTGCGTTGCTGGATTTACAACGTCTGTCCATGTTGAGGACGAGGTTGTCAAGGAGCTGTTAAGGCATCGCGGCCCATTCTTCTTGTAGCGCCAATCGCAGCTGCGGAATCGTTTCTGGCGGCTGGTGACTTGCTGCCAAGCGTCTCCGGAGAAGGTCCTACGCGTCTTCGATTGGATGTATGACCGAGGACCTTGCGGGCTAATCCATACGTTGAAAATATTCACTCTCCAACAGCTCAGCGACAGCCACTGTACGATGAGGTGTAGCGTTGTCGTCCATGAAGAAGAACTCAGGACTCACAGCACCTCTAAACAGACGCACGTGAGGCAGGAGAACCTCGGTACAATAGCGGTCGCCAGTGACTGAAACTCCTTGGAAGATGTGGAGGTCAGTATGGCTACCAAGCATGATACCACTCCAAACGAGAACTCCGCCACCTCCAAACCGGTCCCTTTCGATGATGTTGGAGGTGTAATTGGGTGTTCCCTGTTCTCTCCAGATGTGAATACTCATCCATAAAAAGAACTCGACCCCACTGCTGATGTGTCTAGTTCTTGTGATCCTGGCGCCACAGAAACCACCGTCTCTGATGAACAGGCGTTACTGGCACACACCGTACTGGTCGTCGTGCAAATAGTGCAGCCTCATGGCCACGTCGTGCAAATAGTGCAGCCTCATGGCCACGTCGTGCAAATAGTGCAGCCTCCTGGCCACGTCGTGCAAATAGTGCAGCCTCCTGGCCACGGTAAAACGCGATAACGGACGTCCAGTTGCATGTGCCTTGCGATTTCTCCCGCTGTCTGCCGTCTGTCTCTTCTTGCCTGTAGGATAATATGCCGGTCGTCCGCCGCCGTATCCGAGAGTTTAGCAGTGGTCGTGTACGACCACTGCTAAACTCTCGGATAGCTGTACTTTAGCTGTTCCTGTCGTTTGAAATGCTCTCCAAGCTCATGAAACGATGCTGTGAGCGATCCCAAACTCCTCGGCCACACTAGTCACACTTGGACCTTCTTCCAACTTCCCAATCACGTGACCTCGACTAAAGTCATCCAGATGTCTACTGGATTGTCTGTTGGCCATATCACACGGTGGCAGCAACTCGACGTCGTTCAAACCGATGTACACCGTGCAATAGCTTTCACCGAATTGCTGAGCGTACATAACCCGTGTGCTTTATACCCTTCCGACCCTCGCCCCCTACGTCATGCTGCTTATATGCGCATGCCCTACCGTACCGAACCCTATCTCTTGAATAGTCTATCTCCTGAGTGGTTTTTCGGTCCGTTCTGCCTTCTCGTTCCGCTGTTATGCTAATTTCTCCTCTTTGTCCTTAGTTTTTGCACACCAGTGTAGCATAGTTATACTATTTTAAATGTAATTGGTGTGCAGTCCCTTGTTATTAATAATACAAACCTCTAACATACTTTTCATTTGTTCGAAGAACTTCTATTATACCAGCGACAGGTTTAAGAGCGAAATGCAATTTGTATCTTTGCTTTAATTTCTTTCTACACTGAGAAAACACTAAAATCCTTCTTCGACAATCTGTGTGGAATAATTTTTCTTTCTTTCATCATGTAATAAGACCTACTTTATTCAAAAAGTAATAACACCCATTAGAAATGGGAATAGTTTCTGTAATGCCAGACGAAAATGTTTTTTGTACTTACCAAAAAAATTTATTTAATTACGAAGAATGCTTTAGTAATTTTTTTCCCCATACAGCCACTTCGGAAATTTCTTCCCTGTTTATTACACGTCTTCAATTTTAATTTTCCTTAGATCATGAGAGTTTGTTTCTCTTCGGTTAATAACAATCAGGATGATAAGTCTCTCCTAAATTATTTTGTTTTAATTTTGCGCGTTTCTTGTCTGACGTCCGTTTCATCACGTGCTTTGTAGCACATTTTTAGTCTTTTTTAAATAATTTTAATAATGACATTTTAAAATAAAAATCATAAATCTATTTCTCAGAAGCGAAGCTAGTCTGTATAATATGGCACCACAAAGCGCATCCGAAAATTTACTGCGGCATAAAAGGTCAAAAAGAGAGGAAAGTTTCCGTGCACATATTGAATCAACATTTAATAAAAAAATAAATTCTCAGGTGTGACTGGACACCCGTAAAAAATAACTTGAAACTTAATTTTTGTACAAAACTCAGTTTGCTTTGTTAGATTAACATCTTTTAGTCGCTACACACTTTGAGCGGTCGGGTGTCATTGTTTTGGTACCAACTTGGAATGTTGTCCAAATGTT
Organism: Macrothele yani; assembly: GCA_039090855.1. Lineage (NCBI taxonomy): Eukaryota > Metazoa > Arthropoda > Arachnida > Araneae > Macrothelidae > Macrothele > Macrothele yani. The sequence goes on from CM077011.1 coordinate 102,692,508, forward strand.
TAACAGGGAACTGCAAGGCCAAAGAAGGGAAAGAATTGTGATATAAAAATGAAAAAACTAATTTAATTCGTAGAACAATTATGGATTCCATTCACTGTTACCTGAAATGAAGAAATTGATATTTCGCAATTTTTTTATCTCTGAATTATGGAACGATAATCCAAACTGAAAATTTTCTGTTTTCCATCTTAACCGGAAAAGAGAAGTCATTATCACAAACATTACAAACAATGTAATTTGCTTTGTCTGAAAGTTAATGAAAGAATCATCACAATAGCAACAACGGAAAAAGACATGTATGTGAAGTCACGCTAAATTTTCGTGTTTTTGCGCAGGTGTTTAGTGATTGGAAATTGCTTTCCGAATATACACCGATGAACCATTACATTTTGACCACCCCCAGCCTAGAGAAATCAGCGTTCCTGGAAAGCGAACAGTGGCGCAGATGAAGTTCACAGAGAAGTATATATACAACCCGAAGGACGGCTTTCGGTTAGTGGAGTGTTCGGTGTCAGAAGGGAAAAAGCTGTCGATTTATCGGGGTTTTATAAAGGACAAATTGTGATGGCACGGATCCTCGGAACTCCGATCTAGGAAACGGCGAGGCTGGTGAGCTCTACATGTGCCGCTGTAGTGTGTACGTATCAAAAGTGGTGCATAGATGGCCAAACGACGGACCGTCGTCCGGCCACGTTGCATCCACAGATGATTGACGTCAGAGGGGAGCGAAACTGGTGCGCATTGTTCATAGCGAACGCAAGGCCACAGTGCAAAAAATCAACAGACACAACAGTGGTGATCAGGGCAATGTGTCACAGCACACAGTTCATCGCAGCCTTTTGCGCATGGGCCTGCGTAGGCGAAGAACCGGCCATGTCCCCATGCTTACTGAACGTCATAGTCAACAATGCACGAAATGGGCTCAAGATAATGGAGATTGGACCATGATTGGAAGAAAGTGGCCTGGTCTGATGAATTAAGGTTCCTGATGCATCACGCAGACGTCCATCCGCGAATACGCCGTTTACCAACGGAAGTTATGGCATCTGGAAGCTCTGTTGGGCGGAAACAGGCCGGCAACGGCGATGTTTTCTTGGTATACTTTAGGCCCCATTATCTCAATAGCACAATCGCTGACAGCTCTCAGGTATCTGAACATCGTTGCTGATCAAGTTCATCCATTCATGGCAACTGGGTTGCCTGCTGGTGTTGACCATCACCAGCAGAATAATGCTCCATGCCACACTTCCAGAATCGCCATGGAATGGTTCGAGGAACATGCTGGTGTCTTTCTGTTAATGCCCTGGACTCCAAATTCAACTAAGAGGAACTCAATTGAACTTTTGTGGTTCGACTTGGAAAAGCGGGTTCGCGCTAAATCACTACCACCTCGAAATGTATAGGAACTGGAGCACCTGCTGTTGACATTAGGGTACCAGATACCCAGGGATACCTATCGCCACCTCATCGAATCGATGCCTCGACGAGTAGCCGCTGTTTCGCGATCTAAATGGGATCCTACAGCTTATTAGGTAGGTGTTCATAATGTAATAGCCCATTGGTGTAATTATGTGAAATCATCACAATAACACCAACTTAGAAATATTTGTGACGTCCCGCTAAGCTTTTCGTATTTTCTGGCTAGTGTTCTGTGAATGGAAACTACGAATTATACAAGCGTGAGACATAGTTCTTTTGTTTTATTGTTCTAATGTTCATGAAATACACTTTCACGTTTGGACATCCCAAACAAAAACAATATCTGGTTAATAAAACTTTAATATATACAGTGTATGTCACTTCTCTTCGTCATTGTGGACAGACTTTTTCTTAGTTATGCATATAAGAAGCCAGATTTTTCTATCTGTCTCTCTGGAACGCATTGACTTACAACAGCATCTGCATTGCAACGCCATCACTTCCCAGCAAAAGCAGTCTTGCTGGGCCAACACTGGGCCATTGCTGGCATCCAGCACTGCCAGTAATGGCTCAGCAATATGTTGCCGCTGCCGAACCGTCAATAAAATGTCCGGGCGGCCAAAGAAGGGCCAACAGTTCAGGCCAACAGTGGGCACTCCATCAGTTATCATATGCCGCAACAGGGCCATCAGTTGTCCATCACAGGCAGTAGCTGCCACAAGTGGCCCTTCAGCAGCCCTGCAAGCACGTGACAGAAATGATGGCTAGCCTAATGGGGTCCGCTAGTTCGCCGGTAGTGGCTGCCGGCAACCACTTGACGTAACTGGTGGCTTGCCGAATCTTGTACGCCAATTTCCCAGTAGTAGCCATAAAAAAAATCGAGGATTACCCGCAGTTTTTCAAAGCTACAACTTTTTGGTTTCTACCCTTACGAAACTTGTGAATTATAGCACTGCGCTGGGGAAATTTTCTCAACAGATCGGAAAAACGTCCGACTGGATCTGGGTGGGTACGATCCAGGGCCGTCGGTATGGGAGCTGAGCTCTCTACCGACCGGAATAATTTGCCACACACGAGTGTGTGCTTGAAGCTGTCTGTTTCGTGCGGAATGTGTAATCGAATGGTTCCCTCGTTCATTTTACAATATTGCGAGGTATTTTTCATAAAAGTCAGTTTCATATAATTCATAAATTTATTTTTTCAACGTAAAGATAGGTTTTTTTTACCTTAAGGGAACTTCACTCATTTTCAAGGAGTGTGCATACGTAGAGCCGCTTTTCAAAGTTTAGTACTGTCCTTGTCGTCTTGAAAGGAGATTGTTGAATGAATATATATTTACCCGGGTTCATGTCACCTTTTGTTATCTTTTTAACGTTGTATCTTTCCTTTCTGTTGTCCGAAGCTACATTTGTTTTAAAGAGGAAATATATTTTATTTTACTTCTCGTTAATTTTAGAAGCGAATTCCTCCCAGTCTTGTGTATTCAACCCATGGATAAGTACAGTATATCCACATAGCGTTGCTTTTTTTTCTTTCAAATAATTATTAAATTTTGTACTCGTATATTACTTTTTTTTTTTTCAACAAACGTTTCTTTAATGGTTTTCTAGGACATTTGTTTCAAGCGGTTTCAACTTTTTTCTTGTTATTCACCCACTCCATTCCATGAATTGTTATTAATGGGAATGGAGTGGGTGTGTTTCATGGCTGTAATCTAGTATTGCATGGTCTAATCTGATATCTTCGTCGACGTGGAATTTCATTAGGAAATTAATTCGCCTCTCTACATATGGATTTTTTTCTTAACATCCAATAAAATAACACGATGGCAATAGCGTCGTCTTCAACTAACTGGTACCATGAGACACACATCAAGTGTTGCTTCTGCGCATGCGCAGTCCCGTTGCTTCCACTTGCTGTTGGGGTTGCATTGGTTGCCAGCAGCGGGCCACTAATTCACGGCGATGCTGCAGGGCCATTAATGGCTCGCCAACTGATAGCGCTGCCACCAACGGACCGCTACCGGGCCGTGAGCGGCAAATTTCAGCCAGCAGTGACCCATCACTGCCAGCTGGTGGCCAGCAGTTTCCCACCACTTCTGTTTTTGTTGGGTTGACACTGAGACGAAACGCAGTCAAATACGCCACATTATCATATATTTTGCAAAATATTTCGCAACGAGCTTGCAAGTTGATATCACTCATGGAAGATCAAACAGTTCACGGTGTTTTGAAACAATCCACAGCTCATGTCTCCTCGATTGAGTTTCAAAAGCGAGGACTGCCACATACTCACATTTTAATTGTTCTACGAGCCAGAAACAAGTTTTAAACTACTGAACGCATCGATCAACTTCTGTGTGCTACGATTCCTGCAGCAGATCAAAATCCACGCTTGCATGAAATTGTAGCATGATGCCCATGTGGCATCAACAATCCTGGAGCACCTTGCATGGTAGGCGGAAAGTGCCATAAAATGCTTCCCAAGCAATTTCAGCCGGAATCGGCACAGAATATGAATGGCTATCTGTTGTATCGTCGACGCTTAGGTATCACAGGTGAAGAGCCAGGAACTCTATGGACAACAGATTCGCTGTGCCCTACAATCGACATCTGCTACTAAAATACGACGCACACGTTAAAGTCGAAATTTGCACTTCTCTGCGTGCAGTTAAAATTAATTACAAAGGAACACAGAGAAACCAAGACTACAGGAAAAATTCTTAACCAATGATAAATATTTTTCACAGAATGTTATTTATCAGGAGGTCTTTGAAAACCGGAAATAAATAGCATATAATTTTCAGCGGTTACACGAATCAGTTTTTGCTATATTTCCTTACAGAAATTCGGCGTCTCTTTGATTTGTTTTCTATCTGTCTCAGTTAAAAATGTCACCCCATTCTAGGAAGGAAAACATCCCCTACATATTAATATTTATTTAAAGCTTAAGAACAGCAGTCCTAGGACGGGCTGCAAGCTATGAAACAGTAATGTAAAATGCGCCCGATTGTTGATACGTCATTTGTAGCCTGAATAACTGATTGACAGCTTCGGAAACTTGCAAGTGTTTCCAGTATTGATTTAGTACAGTTAGCATTCACTCGCGGTAATTTATATATCTCCATATCTGGAAAAGATTAGTTATTAATGAATTTCACATCCATTAATAATAATAATAATAGTAATAATAATAAATGGATACAAGTATTCGGGATTTTAACAAGCACGTGTCATTAGACACAGTAAAATTAAGAATAATATAAAAGTTCTAGCATCGACTTAAAATGATTCTAAAGACAAACCTAAACACAGCTAATAAGGTGAAAGCAATTAACACCTTTATGGTCCCGGTTCCAACTTATTCTTTTGGTATTATCAGATGGTCGAAAACATATCTTGAGGAATTTAACAGAGCTGTGAGATCAAGTATGACCCACCATCGAATGAAACATTCAAAGACAGCGCATCATGCTCCCACCAGAAGAAGGAAGATTCGTTACTCTTGATACAAAATGCATTCACGATGCGCAAATTTGCTCACTGCGGAAATACTTTTACTCTAAATGTAGTGAAAGTGTTTGATGTCATATGTGCTGCAGACAAAGAGAACTTTCCACTAATGTTAAGTAAACTAGATGCTAAAATAGAAGAATCGTCTACAAAAGACCAGATTCGAAAATGGAAGCAAAAGGAACTTCATGGAGCTCATCCAAACCAGTTAGATCAACCAGAAGTTGACAAGAAAGCCTCAAATCAGTGATTGAAGCTGGCAAAATTATATGGAGAGACTATTGAATTTATCATGGCTGTTCAAGGTAAAGTGATTGCAACCAAAAATTATAGAAAATACATAGGCCCAAAATCCAAGAAGCAGCAAACTTAAGAAGGAACACCTAGGCCCAAAATCCAAGAACCAGTAAACTTAAGAAGGAACACCTAGGCCCAAAGTCCAAGAACCAGTAATTCTCGATACGTACGACGTGCCTTTACTTGACTTCACGTCCGTACTGACAAGTGGACCATGCCAAAGATGCCATTGCTGTTGATCAGAAAATTAAATAAAACATAACAATAATAATAATAATAACCACAAACAATATAATTTCCACAGATATAAATCAAGCTGTTCTTTCCATGTTACGTGGAAAGAACAGCTTGATTTATGTTTATATGTATTTCCAACTTCATATTTACTCATTTGCTGGTGATCTAACTTAGCACTACGATGAGACTTGTTTGTTTCGACTGGTGCAGTGAAATCAAAGACTGACGTTTCAGATTACTGCCTCCGTTGTTTGGATTTCATTGTCCTGGGTTGTGCAACGGTTAGCATACTCGAGCGCCAATCGGGAGATGGGGGTTTGATTCCCGTTCCAGAACGATTAAATTTTCAAATTTCTGTGGTTATGTTACATGGGAAGAACATTTTGATTTACGTCTATATAAATTATTCCACGTGTTTCAAATGCATACGTTTATGCCTTTTTTTTTCACCGCACAACAGGAATGTATTACATAGAAAGGAAAACGATTTATCTGCTCCTCCGGGCAATCACGGGATAGAATTCTTAGCCTCTAGATTCACTAAACATGAACGCCGGTTGCTTCGACTAGCGAATCCTGTGATGGATTTATTCAAATTAATCGAAAACTTGAGACTTGGTCGTTCTGGGTGGTGTAGTGGTTAGCATACACGGGCGCTATATGGGAGACGCGGGTTCGAGTCCCGCTCCAGAACGATGAAATTTTCAAGTTTCCGGATATTATCTGACTTACCATGCTTGTCACATTTACACCAAAGAAACGGATTGTCATCTTCAAGATTTGAATAATTTCCTTTGTCTGAACGTGTGTCCTACTTTGGTGGAGCAGTGGAAAGAGCGATTGCCTGTTTTAATTGTCGAGCCATGACTCAACCAATATTCTCTTTTTTCGTATTGTTGCAATGCTCGTTGTTGTAATGTTCATAAAACATACTTTCACATTTGGATATCAAAACAAAAATAATACACGGTCATTAAAATCTACTCTACATATCTTATTTTCCCCCGTCATTGTTGAAAGGGTTTCATCTAGTAATGACATGAAAAACTATTGTTTTTCTGTTCTCAACGCTGTAAGAAAGAACTTCATATACAGACTAGAGGGCTGGAGCAGAAAAGTGACATGTTACATGTACACTATCTACCAACAACTAATTGGACACCCCTGCAATCGACGATATCTACGGTCCTGATACACGTCCCGGCCGCCGCCGTTAAATATCTTGTGGGAAACAACAACGCAACCAGTCGCATGCAAGATGCCACGCAGTTCGGAGCTCTCTGATTTCGAGAAAGGTGTATTCGTCGGGTATCACAGAAATGGCCGATCCATAAGTGACATATCCAGCGAGTTGAAGTACCCAAAACCGACAGTGGCCTACGTGATTGGCAAGTGGAAGATGATAGGTGACTGTCGGAATGTACCACGACCTGGCAGACCCACAAAACTGGGAGTTAGAGACAGACGGGTGATGGCCAGAGAAATTCGGAAGAACCGCTCCAAATCGATGGGCCACATCCGCGAGGAGTTTCAACAGGCATCCGGAAGTGTTCTTTCGATGAATACCATCCGTAAGGAAGCCCATCTGCTCGGTTATCATGGACGTGCTGCCGCTCACAAGCCTTTGATCACCAAGTCCAATAGCGCTGCTCGCCTAACGTGGTGCAAAGAGCGTCGGCTGTGGCCCGTTGAACAGTGGAACAGGCTCTCTGGAGCGACAAATCAAGGTACACCCTCTACGGTTCGGATGGCAGGGTATGGGTTTGGCGTCTGCCTGGAGAACACCTCCTGCCGGAATGTATTGTGCCAACTGTGAAGTTCGGCGGCGGTGGAATTATGCTATGGAGGTGTTTCTCCTGGTATGGCACGGGACCCTTGGTCGCAATTCCTGGTAGACTCAACGCCGAGACCTGCTGCACCATTTTGGATGACCATGCGCTTCCTACGTTGTGGCAGTTTTACGGAATGGACCCAGTTACTTTCAGGATGACAATGCCACCTGTCATGTTCCGAGGTCCACCATGGCTTGGTATGGTGACAATGGGGTTAATCGAATGGACTGGCCTGTGCAGAGCCCGGACCTTAACCCTATCGAGCACCTCTAGGACGAGTTGGATCGTCGACTTAACGGGTGCCCCCACCGTCCGAAATCGGCGAAGGAACTGACCTGTCTTCTCCAAGCCGAGTGGAAGAAAATACCGCTAGCCGTCGTACAATGCCTGGTTGAGAGTATGCCCCGGAGGGTCGCAGCTGTAATCGCCGTTCATGGAGGCTCCACCAACTATTGAAGGTGAATAAAGTTCGTTTTCCTTTGCTATCACAGGTGTCCAATTACTATTTGGTAGATAGTGTATATGATAAGAGGAATGAGAATAATTTTAATTTCGAAACATTTTTTTGCTCGCTGTCTTGTTCTGGTTTCAGTTTCCCAATTATCCTTTTCAATTCAATTCATTTATTTTGCGGGGCAGGAAACCAGTGTTACAAAATATCAAATGAAAAAGGCACAGCAAGGCCTGACAGGGTCCCATGTTCCCTAGCAGTTTCATTTACCTCAGTCTCAGCCAAGCGGCCCTGAAAGCGCTTGGCCAATTCGGGAGTAAGACTCCCCTTGTCAGAGAGATAAAAGTGCTATACAAATCAATGGAGAGTAGGAGGGTTACCTTTCCACTGGATCCGAAGTCACGTCGGTACAGTTGGAAATGAACGTGCAGACCAGCTAGCGAAGGAAGCTACTGGTAAAGAAGAGATAGATTTTCAGATGCGAACGCCACTGCAAAGTGTGCGGACGCAACTGAAATCAGCCACATTGGTGGAGTGGCAGCAGAGATGGGATGAAGGGGATACGGGTAGAAGGACATACCGTATCTTCCCCCGAATCTCGATAAGGCGCATTGAGAGTAATGGCTTCCTCAACCAAGTACTAACCGGGCACGGAGTGTCGCCGGAGTACTTCCGCAGATTTGCGGTTAGGGAGCGAGTGTGCATGTGTGGTGCCCAGACTGCAGATGTCGCACACATGATTCTAGAATGTGCTTCTCTGGCAGGGAAGAGAGCAACATTAGTGCCAGAATTGGCAAAGACGAGGGACCTCTCGATCCTGCTCGCGTACCCAAGAGCGAGGCAGGGGCTCATCGAGATGGTCAAGTACCTCAAAGAGGAACAGGCGGTCTACCTAATAGAGGGGTGACCGAAGAAGAACGAAGAAGGAAGAAGAAAGAAGAAAAGAAGAGGAATGAAGAACCGAAGAAGGGAAACAGATGACTCGAGCCCAGATTCATCACCACAGAATCTACCCTAGTCCTGTGGTAATGTAAATAATGTAAATATTTGTCTATGTGAGAGGGCCCATTGAGCAAAGGACTTGTTTCCTAAGCGAAGATGGGTTCCTCAGTGTAAATAAACATGCATGTAACCTGTGTTTCTAAATAAAGGGCAGATGCCCCAAACAGTTCGCGCCAGCAATTGTTCTCCCAGTCAGGGGTAGAGAAAATATTTCTAGCCCCTGCCCAAATGGCACGAACACCCGGGTCATGGAGGAGAGGTGGGAAGTGCCGGCAACCGGGGGTAGCAGCGCACTGCAGGTCCATGGACCGATCCTGTCCGGATGGAGGAATGTCGAATCCAGGCAGGATTACTCGCAACGCCGTCACCAAAAATCTATTGAGAGAGTTCTCCTAACCCTGTGGAGTCCGCATTTGGACGGTACAGGATAATGGTCATCAGCTAGTCGTTGCCTCAGTCTCAGCTATTAATATTTTGCTTTTATCAGCCAGTTATTCTTATTATGATATTTTTAAAGTTATTTTGGCAGCATGAAAATCTGAGGAAAATGTAAACGTCACGAGTTAAGACATCATTAAACCGCCAAACCGCAACAATACGCTGCGGGATGCATCGTCAGATTATAAAAAAGCAAAAAAAAAAAAAAAAACATGCAGACATACCGCGCACGTTAATCGCAGAACCAGAAATATTCTAAATGGCGATTTTAAGTTTTATCTCCAACGCCTTAATGTGAGGTGGAAGAGATGTCATATCTCGAGTGTCGAATGGACGACACCTTATGTTATTTCGGCTACTGTTTATCTTTTTTTATGAGGGGGGTGGGGTGGTTAGCGACAATTTTGAGCAACACAATAGAATATAAGCACTAGCTAGTCCCTAAATTAGGACCATTGGTTCCAGGAAAGTGAGATCCCGAGCAGTAAGCCAAACACAACTTATCCATGCCATACCGGGATTCGAACCAGGTCCCATTTCAGACGAATGATAGCGGAGCAACGCTCAGATCACTGCGCCGCCGGGGTGGCAATTACATTTGCTGAACAGTTACTCTCACGTAAATATAGTGTTTTCTCAGTTTACTGATGTCATTTTTTTCTGCTGCTCCATAAATTCCAAACGGAAGCAATTTGGTATGCTGTTAGCATTTTCAACAGCAAAGAAGACACACAGGCTTAGATACTTTAGTGCCGTGACTGGCAAAATGTTTCTTTAACTTTTAAAGTATTTATATTATCATGGAGAACTTTATTCATCGCTCTTTACTTATTTCCATTTAACCTTTCTCTTGAGTTTCGTTTTTTTTTACGGAATTTCATTACTTCCAGGTTAAAGAATTTCTCACTGAATAGCACATTACTTGCCCGAGAATCTTGAATATTTTGATAAAGCTGACAGTGCGTCACAAACGAAAATAGAAGACATGGAGTATGGAGATTGTGAATAGAGTGGAGAGCTGATATAACCAAGAAGATTGACGGTTTTTGGATATACATATCAATTGGCGAATATGTATTCTAGCTACGTGATTAAGATTGATGCATATACAACACCTTTTTAGCTTCAGTGGATGATTCATAACTTGATGATTATATTATATTGATGACCTGAACTTCCACTACGAGGAAAATGTAGAATTAGTTGATTCTACACGTATGTGCTAATTCTTTCAACCTGACTGTTATTAATATTCACTCAGTTATTGCAGAAGTGAGATATGTGTTTTGGAAGTTATCTACGACCTTTATTTAATTAGCTTAACTACTTTAAACCACTGCATCCGGTACGTAAAATCCCTTCAACTCCCATGAGTCTTATCATTTGTTTTATTCATCTTTGAACACAAATCAAATAACTACTTACTGTATGTGTGTACTGAAGTTCCTACTTGAAACATTTAAATGAAATACGTACGTAAGTTTTTTATATCATATCTTCTATGAACCAATGCAGACGAGTTTCAAGTTTTATTATATCAAGATTTGGAAGATACGAGGCGTAAAACAGTCTAATGCATTACACAGCTCAGAAAAGGTTAGGGATACTAAAAGGAAATGGGGAGGAATCAGCATGTGAAGCTGCTGAATACTTAAAACAGAAAACATAGAGCGCAAAATACAAAGCAGATATAGTCAGAAAAAAGTAGTCCGTGCGATATTTGATTTTCTGAAGATGTACCTAAAAAAGAACGTGAAGTGTCCGGCGTTTATTTTGGTTAGTCAGTACAGTGTGACACTTCTTCCGTCGTTCGCAGCAGCTTGTCACACTTCGCTGCTTTTAGAGATGACATGACTCAACTGGCTTTGGGGTAGTAGCCCAAAAGAAGAGACGAACGGTTACAACGTTCTGAAAGTGTAGAAGGAGCAGGGTGACCCCTGTTCAAGCTCTAGTCGCATACTAGTAATGTTCAGTGGGATTCAGCTTGATGGAAAACACGGAATCCCGCGATTTTCAGGAGAGTGTAGCATGATGTAAACTTGTGACGTGGTGCATTATCATTTATCTAAAGATAAGCGATAAAACAATACTTATCGCAGCATATCTGATGATGTCATAAGAAACGCTAGCGTTCATGCTTCCTCAACAAATGTAGATATTGGGTTGATGAATAAGTTCATGCCGTTTTATTTCACGAGTGTTTCCTAGGTTAGTAGTGACGTTACAGATCGCCAGTTGTATATCAAAATGTAGCCAGTAATATCATGTATCTAAAATATGTTGCTTTGTATGGTTACGGCTAACGGTTTTTTGGTTCGGACGTATGGAGTGTCAAGTAGAGAGGAATGAACATTTCCGACATCTGCTCCTCTGCGAGTTTAACAGGAGATCCACAGCCGCCGAGGCTACTCGACAAATTTTTTCTGTGTACGGGGAGGATGCTATTGCTCCGAGGACAGCCCGCAAATAGTTTCAGCGGTTCCGAGGTGGCTGTTTTGACCTAGACTACTCTCCACGTTTAGGTCGTACATCTCTCTTTGATGATGATCGTTTGAACCACCTCATCCACTTGGATCCGCGTCGAACCACATGCGAATCGCCCAATGAGATGGTCTGTGGTCAGGCCACCCTGGTGCGATGCCTGGAACGTATCGGAAAGGCCCACAAATTTGGGTCTTGGGTGCCTCACACTCTCACCGAGTACAACAAGAATCTGCGGGTTGCCATATATGGTTCCGTGCTCGCCCGTTATCGCGCATGTTCTCAGCAACACAAACCTTCTCTGTCACGTACTGTTACCGGAGATGAAAAGTGGTGCTTCTACGTGAATTTCAGGCATCGGAGGGAATGGTAAAGCCCGAACAAAACTCCCACACCACTTCCAAGTCATGACCTTCATCCTGCAAAGATCATGTTGTGTGTCTGGTGGGACATGGAGGCATTATTCACTGGCAAATGCTGCCGAGGAATCAGACCATCAACGCTGCACTCTATTGTGAGCAACTCCGCAGTGTGGAGGGAGAAATTCAGCAGAAACGGCCACATCGGCGCCATGGTGTACTTCTCCAACATATAAAGCACGCCTTCACAGTGCAAACATGACCAAAAAGGCCATTCTGGACTTGAAATGGGAGATCCTTCCACGTCCGACCTATTCCTCAGAAATCGCCCTTTCAGACTATCATCTGTGCCGATCTCTGTCGAATGCACTCTGTGGCAGAACGTTCAACAATAAACTGGATCTCCAAAATTTCCTTTGATTTCTTCGCTGCAAAACCTGCGCGTTTTTTTTTCAAGAATGACATTACAGACCTATCCAGTCGTTCGGACACGATTGTGAACAATGGGGGGGGGTAGTACATAGTTCATTGATTCCGTTTTCCCTTCTATGTAATACATTCCAGTAGTCCGATGAAAAAAAAGGCATGAGCTTATGCATTAACCCAATATATAAGGCGATTGAAGCAGATCCCTCCCGATTCCGTAAATGAGCCTCCGCGATGCTCATGCACATTTTGAAAAAAATGTTGAATGAATCACTTTCTGAGCTTCTCCGAACATGAATCACACCACCGGAATTTAGGATAAATGTAGACCGATTGCATAATAGGACGCTGTGCCAGTGTTCCTGCCATAATAGATGTGGACGAGCCCACTGATACCTTCCTCTTCTGGCTGCTGCATACCTATTGTATTCAGCACAATGGACCACTCAATTTTCCCAATGCATTCGATTACCGTCCGTCTGAATGCTTATTTCTTTGCCGTTGCCAGTTATCAACAAACCTTCAATGTGGCAGTTGAAAAAGAGTGTTGTTTCTGCTAGCGTTCATTGGGCGATATCGATCTTGCCATGGCGTAGTTGCTCTCGAACGATCACTTTTTTTATCGTCTGAGGGCAACTACAACCACTTCATGCTCCAGACAACGCAAAATGGAGTCTGTTTATCACCCTTTGAGATACATGAGTATCTGCCTGCTTGAGCTAAGATTACAGCATTCTAATGCTACTATTAGTTCTCCGTCCGTCAAGTGTTTCTTCTGCATTGCAGTACCGTTTAGAGGTACGCGCATTTATAACGCATCTCCGTAAATTGACTGCTTCATAGTCCAATTAGACGCCCCGGTGGCGCAGATGTCTGAGCGATGGCTTCTGATCATTCGTCCGAGATGGGTCCGGGTTTAAATCCCGGTGAGGTATGGATGTTGTACCTGTCTTATGGCATTAGCTCTCTGTCTCCCTTCTCTGGAACCAGTAGCCCTAAATTAAGAACGAGCGAATGCTTATAGCTCACTGAGTTGCTCACGGTGGTTGTTAAAACTTCAATAATAATAAAAAAAGTCTACTTAATACATTTTTCGTGCCACTCTCCGTACGTGACAGCAATGTAGAACGGAATATTGGCATACCGTTGCATTTCGTACTCGCCCAGCTACCATTCTGATCTGACAGCATTTGTATAAACAAGCGCTTCTGGTTCTGAATCATGATATCCTCTTTCTAAGTCTATTTTTTGATCTTCTTAATTGCTCCGACGAATAGGACGAGTGAATAAAAAAAGCACGTCAGACACTGGAAATTATATCTTTAAAAATGACGAACAACTCTTACTCAGATTTTTGTCACACATAAAAGTAAAGATGAAGTTTAAGACAAGGTGAAGCAACCCTCTGCTATATAAATATCTGGACAATCTTAGCACCATGTAATTTAAACAGGGAAACAGGTAATAACATGTAAATTGCACTGCAGATATCATGTTATTGACTTAAAGATGTAAAAATTTGTTTTTTTTTCTTGGTAGTGTTTAGGAAATTATATTTTACACATCCCGTCACCATTCTTATAGTCATGATCAGAAAGCGCCTAATATCTCTGACTTTTAGCTCATCCAAACATAGTAAACATTCAGCGTCATACAAAAAGTGCGGCTTTTCTTTCCAAGATGGAAAATTTATTTCGGTGTGTGCCAATAAAACTAGAAAACCTTCCACCCCACACCTCCTCATTCTTGAATAAATCACAATACATTTGGAAATGTCATACTTCATCTCATTCCAAAACAGTAAAGAAATTGTCTCTCCCAAAGGTAAAGTGGTTTTCGTGTAATAAGACACACAGCTGTGTGCCAAGTAAGAAATTATTTAACTACGGAAATATTTTTTTATTTTTTGGAAGATCATTTTGTGGAACAGAGGTTAGATCATGATTTGTAGGTGTGTCAGTGGGAGACGTGCACTCCATTCTTTTCCTGTAGGAATTTGTTTTAGTATTTTGACTAAACTACTCCGCTTTGCTCCCAGATATGCATATTAAACGAAGGACTTAGAAGTAAAGAACTTACTGCATTATCTCTAAATTTAAGGACAATGTCGCATGATTTATTAATAAAACCTAAAAGGTATAGGATGCAAATTTCATTTACTGTTGGTTTTGGCCTATGAATGTACACCGATAAGCAAATCCTTTATGACCACTTACCTAACAAGCTGTAGCTAAATACACTGCCAGAAATTGAAAAAAGAACACCAAGAAGGAATTGCCGGACGATCATGAAATTTACATATGTTAATGGAGTCGATTTTACGTAGGTGTGGAGTTAATGTTGGAACCAACCGGTGAGCGCTTACGCCCCAGCACGGCATAATATGCAAATTATCGTCGGTGGTAATTAAGGAGTACGACGAAGTGAATGCAATCAGTCGTCGGCGTGCGGACACGTTCAAAGACCCGGAAGAAGCTGCAATGCCTGGACATGGAAGACGTGTACGATTTCAGCAGTTATCGGACTTTGAGCGAGGTAGTCTAGTCGGACTCCGCGAGGCCGGGTGGTCGTATTGTCGTATTGCGGAGCGAATTGGACGGGAAGTATCGGTGGTGGTACGATGGTGGCGTAGATAGTCCGAGGAACATTCCCACACGAGAAGATGTGCAACCGGGAGTCACAGACGGACTGATGAGCGGACCGATCGACGCATAAGAAGAACGGCGTTGTCAATCAGAACATCCACTGCGACGCAAATCCGAGCTGCCGTTGCACCTGAGGTGACTGTGTGAACAATCCGCAATCGTCTACAGGATGCAGGACTACGTGCACGTGTGCCTCTGGCATGTGTACCTCTGACACCAGCCCACAGTCAGGAACGGCTGCAGTGTTGTCGCCAACATCTGCACTAGAGAACGCAATGGCGATCTGTCGTGTTCAGCGATGGAAGCAGATTCTGCTTGGGAGCCTCCGATGGGCGTATGCGTGTTCGCAGACGCACAGGGGAGCATCTCCACCCTTCTTGCATCCGCCAGCGATTCACAGGGCCTACACTTGGTCTCCTGGTGTGGGGAGCGATCAGCTATCACTCCCGTACACAACTAGTGTTTGTACCGAGTACGTTAAACAGCACCTCCTACATCAACAACATCATTTAGCCCGTTGTTGTGCCATGCGTAAGGTCGGTACATCGTGTTGTTTTCCAGCAAGGTAACGCACGCCCACACACGACACGTGCAACGCAACATGCACTTCAGGGTGTGAGACAGTTTCCATGGCCTGCAAGTTCGCCGGATTTGTCCCCCATTGAGCACGTGTGGGATTTTATGGGACAACGCCTTATCCGGTCTTCACGGCCAGCCACGACCATCCCCGATTTACGCGTCCAAGTTGAGGATGCTTGGAACTCAATACTCCAAACTTACATCCAACATCTGTACGACAGACTCCATACCAGAATTGCACAGTGTGACGCAGTTCATGGCGGTTCAACCTCGTACTAACCATGTTACATGGAAATGTTATTTTTCAGTTTACCAGCAAATACAGCTGTATTTTGCCATAATGTTTTGATCACGTTATCCTCTGTATTCCGTTATTATGCTGTATAAATTTCGTTGGTATCAGACATCTCCTTCTTGGTGTTCTTTTTTCACTTTCCGCCAGTGTATATACGGTTGAGCCAATCCTTTATGACCACTTGCCTAATAAGCTGTAGGACCGCCATTTGACCGCAAAACCGCGGCCATATGGCGAGGTATCGACATGATGGTATGGGGATAAGTATTCTGGGGTATCTGGCACCATAATGTCCACAGCAGGTCCTCCAATTCCCGTACATTTCGGGGTAGTGGTGCTTTAGCGCGAAACCGCTTTTCCAAGTCAAACCACAAATATTCGATTGGGTTCATGTCAGGTGAATTTGGTGGCATGGGCATTAACAGAAAGTCACCAGCATGTTCCTCGAACCATTCCTTGACAATTCTGGCAATGTGGCATGGCGCATGATCGTTTTGGTAATAACCATCACCAGCAGGGAACAGAGTTGCCATACATGGGAGATCTTGGTCCGCAACCATGTTCAAATACCTGACAGCTATCACGGATTGTGCTATTGGGATAATGGGGCCTAAAGTGTTCCAAGAAAGCATCGCCCATAACATAACACCGCCGCCGTAGGCCTTTTTCCGTCCAACAATGCATCCAGGTGCCGTAGCATCCGCGGTAATGGGCGTATCCGCGCTCGAATATCTACGTGATGCACCGGGAATCTTTATTCGTCAGACCAAGCCACTTTCTTCCAATCATCCACGGTCCAATCACGATCACCTTGGGCCCATTTCATTCGCTGTTGACGATGACGAGCAGTGAGAATGAGGACCATGCGCAGAAGGCTGCGATGAACTATGTGCTGTGATACATTGCCCTGATCAACACTGTTGTAGCTGCGGGTGATTTGTCGCACTGTAGCTCTGCGGTCGATGTGAACAATGCGCGACAGTCTCCGCTCCCCTCTGGTATCAACGACATTTTCGGAGACACACAGCTGGACGACGATTCGTCCTTTGGCTATCTGTGCACCACTTTTGATACGTACTCACTACAGCGGCACGTGAACAACCCACAAGCATCGCCATTTTCAAGATCGTTGTTCCGAGGCGTCGTGCCATCACAATTTCTCTTTTATTAGACTCTGACAAATCGGCAGCTTTTCCATTCTGACTCCGAACAATGTACTAACCAAAAGCCGATCCTCCGGTTGTATATATATACTATTCTGTGAACTTCACCTAGACTACCGTTTGGTCTACAGGCGCGTTCATTTTCGTAGGTTGTAGGTGGTTATAATGGAATGGCTCTTGTGTGCATAGCAATCATGTCACTAAAAGGGTAAAAACTCTGCAAGTTGAAAACAATTATAGCGTAGAATAAGTATGTTGATTCATACTGATCTAATACAGTATATGTGCAAACTTCAGAGCTTTTGCTCTTCACTGGGAATGTTTCTGAAAGCAATGGTTAGGTATAAAATGCAGATAATTAGAACAAATATAAACCGAGTTTATTCTTTGACAACAGCGTTGAAGAAAGCAGGAGCAGTATTACATGCGATTTATCTCGTGACTATGTGTTGTTTTACGAAGGGTTTCCATCTCTTAGAAATGCATGCAACATCATTGACAAATCCACAATCATTAGATTTTAGCTTTCCAGAAAGATTTTCACGTGACTCCCCTGATGGCTGTCACATTTTTGGGAGTTGAGTGGGTTTAACCGCCACCGTGCGCAACTGAATGAGTCACGCGTCCAGGGCCACTGGTTCCAGAGAAGGGAGCGAGCCAGTCCCATAAAACAAACACAACATCCATGCCTCGCCGGGATTCGAACCCGGACTCATCTCAGAGGAATGTTCAAAAGCCAGCGCTGAGACCACTACGCCACCGTGACACAGCTGTCTCTTCAGATTTCGAATAAAGGACAAGTCTTGTAATCGTATTTCATATAAGAATGACTGAAGAATGCATGACTTTCCTGGGAAGTGCCGTATTCCATCTGACTTCGTTGACACTCCACAGGTGTCATTCCGATCTAATGGCTAATGTACGCTTCGTCTCTCCAATATACTGTACTGTTCCCATTAAACACGAAAATTGTAAGCTGGCAAAGGAAAAGCGTTAAATGGACAAGGAAAGGGAGAAACCTAAAAGAAAAAAACAATAAATTGATACATTGCCAAATAGCACACGTAAAGAACTTAACATTTCACATCGGCCCTTTGACCTTTTTTAGCATGTCTTTTGTAAAAAAAAATCGTGCTTATGTTACCGGTTTGTCCGTCCGTCTGTACCCACGCTATCTGTGTAACTATTAGTCCGATTTGAAAAATTATTTTTGCATTGAGAAGCTCGAAATATGCGAATGATGATCCTTTATTTCGTTTTTTTCTTTACGATGTACAATTTTGCCGCTAGAGGGCGTAAATGCAGATGATGTCGAATTCCAAAATACGTTTTATTCCTCATATTTGCTTCTAAACATCCGATTGAAAAAATTATTCTATCTTGCGATTTCATTTATATCGAAGAGTATTTTAGATATAGTAACTTTTTCAAATTACGCATAGATTTTCCGCTGGGGGGTGTAAAAATAATTTACATTTTTCCCGATAACTCTACTTCTGAAACTCCGATTTGAAAAAGTTTTATTTCAGCGGATGCACCACGTGATGGAAACATTTTTGCATATAATTTCAAATTTTTTGTAAAGAATACTTTAGCCACCAGGGGGCGTAAGCGTTAATTTTTGCTTCTGATGTATTTGCCATAAAATCTGAGCTTCTAAAACATCGATTGCAAAAATTTATTCGTGGCCTGATGTGGCATCAGGCCACGAATTCAGTTGCTCACGGTAAACCTTTTTGTAATATTTTCTTCTTAAAATATTCCAGTTTCTCCGCCAGGCGGCGTATATGTATATTTTATTTTTGTCAATATCTCTATTTCTAGGAGTCCGATTCAAAAAATTCCTTCTTTGTTGATTACTGTTTTCAGTGTAACACGTTTTTCATATAATTTCAAAATTTTCAAGTAATTCATAAACTTTCAGCTAGGGGTCGTAGAGGTAAATTGAGTTTCCCCCTATATCTCTGCTTGTAAATATCCGATTTTAAAAATTATTTCTGCATAGGATACAGCTCCTGATGGGAAATCCTTTGCACGTAATTTCTAATTTTTGTAGAAAACGGTTTGGCCACCAGGTGGCGTAAGTCCTAATTTCCGCTTCTGATGTATTTGCAGCAAAATATGAGCTTTTAAATTCTCGAATAAAAAAAAACGTCGTTTGTAGACCGATGGTACTCATGTCAACAAACCTTTTAGTAACATTTTCTTCTTAAAATAATGCATGGTTTCTACCCCAGGGGGTGTAGATCTATATATTATTTTTCTCAATATCTCTACTTCTAGGAGACCGATTTGAAAAATTCTTTCTTTGTTGGATGGTGTTTCCAATGAGAAATGTTTTTCCTATAAATTCAAAATTTTCAAGTAAATCATAGATTTTCCGATAGGGGGCACAAAGGTAAATTGCGTTTTCTACGTTATTTCTGCTTCTAAAACTTCGATTTGAAAATATCTTCCTGTATCTCATACAAGACCTGTTAGAAAAATTTTTTCACATAATTTCCAATGTTTGGTAAAGAATTGTTTGGCCACCAGGAGGCATAAATGTTAATTTCTACTTTTAATGTATTTGTAGCACAATCTAGACTCCTGAAAACTAAACTCCTGAAAACTAAACTCGACTAATTTTTTTTCTTGGACCGATACCGTCTCATATGGAAAAACCTTTTGGAATACTTTCTTCCTAAAATAATGCATGGTTTTCCCACCAGGGGACGTAAAGTGACATCTTATTTTTGTCGATATCTCTGTTTCTAAGAGTCCGATTTGAAAAATTATTTCTGTGTTGGAGAGCATTTCCGGTGTGAAATGTTTCTCATATAAATTCATGTTTTTCTTAACGCACAAGTCTGCAACCATAGGGCGTAAGCTCACGATTCCGTTTACGGCAATATCTGAGGGATTAAAAACCCGATTGAAAAACTTCTTTCTTCTGTCAGATACTATAGTTTTCAATACCGGTTCCATTGACTTTGATTAGCTTTGATAAATTTAATTTGCGTCAGAACGGATTCAAAAGACATGCTTATTACACTCGAAAATTCGGTGTCATCTTTCTTGTTTTTCTTCTCACTGTGCAAGCCAAATGCGAAGTTGTTGAGTCACTCAGTTCTTTTGTTCTAGGGTCAGGTATCGTTATTATGAGATTTCAAGTTATTTTGGCAGCATGGAAATCTGAAGAAAACTGAAACGTCACGAGTTGTGACTGACGTCATAAAACCGCCAATCTCCGAGCCGCTGCGGGACACACAGTCAAATTATGAAAAAGAAAGAAAACAAAATCCCGTAAACAGTTCGAGTATATTAATCGCGGAATCAGAAAGATTCAAAATAATGATTTTGAGTCGTAACAGCAGTTTTAATGTGAGGGTGGAAGAGATGTCATATCTCGGGTATCAATGCCCAGCTGCACCAAGCTCGGCTGTACGAAGCCTTCTTTCGTAATGACGATATTCTCCCAGTGCCAGCCCTATTGCCGATCGAACATGTTTGAGATATGATGGGACGGCACCTTCGCCCATCCCGGAATGTCGACGAACTGGCCAGCAATTTAGACACTATCTGGCATGTTGTGTCTCAGGACAGTATCCATTAACCGTATTCGTTTATTCCGCGCCAGGTAACCTCTTGTATCCGAACCAAAGGAGACGCTGCAAATACTGACTAGTTACATTTGTGTAGCTGTTTATCCCAATAATAAGCGCAACTACTCTGGAATTGCAATAATTTCCTTTCTTGTACATGTGCATTGGATATACTATCTTTTTATCTCCTATAACGTAACCCGTTTTACGTTATGTTAGATTTCCAGCTGAATAGATGTTAAACTAAGAGTAAATGCGATGCAACTAATTATGCCGGATAGCTCACGTTTAAGTAAGGCTTTTACAATGGCCAGACAAAACATATACAGAAGTCCAACTTACATCAACTTTATATTGGTCCAGCAACATTAGACGAAATCCAAAACATAGCACGGCGAGGTACATATCATTACACATATCTCTGGCAAGTGGTTTACAATCAGAACTCAGCAACGATCTAACATATCCACACAGAAAGCAACATCTGCATAGTATTTTTTATCTAACGTTCTTATCACATATACATTCATACGTCACACTTGTTCGGACCTCAGTGCGTTGCCAACATTATTCTCGTTTGAGGAAAGAGACATAACGTTAAGGTTTGAAAATGTCTAAGAGGACGAACTCAAATTTACATGGAAAAAGAAACTCAAAGGGAAAGTGAAAATAGAATATACGTTACTCTCCATTCGATGATTTTTTCTGTGTGCTTCTCTTTATTTTTATTTGCAAAAAGTGCAATTGGTGAATTTACATTCGTAGTGAGACATTTTGGAGTCTTATATTAGAGAAGTTCCGTATGTTAAGTTTGTTTGAAGAGTACTGTTGTTGACTCTTATAAGTTAACCCACTGGTTACCGATTAATACCATTTATGAACTATCCAAGTCATGTGCTTTAGAAACCAATAAAGACTATTTCTGTAAGTAAGACTACTTACTCCCTTCTGGCTGTTAGAAAGTCACATATTGCTCATTGTGTAATTAAGGATTTTGTGCTAGTTATCCGGAGCAATGTAACGGAGAATTGTGTAATTAAGGATTTTGTGCTAGTTATCCGGAGCAATGTAACGGAGCATTGGGAAATTAAGGATTTTGTGCTAGTTATATGGAAGGTAAAGTATGTTAAGAAACTAAAGTGTTACAAGTACCACAGATGTACGATAAGTAATATTTTAAGAGTACATATTTTTAAACTCATAAAATAGTTAAAGATATCCATTTAAAAACATCATATTTATCTTGCAAGCAAATTCACAATAATGACATCGATAGAACATAGGGACTGATGCGTCTCTAGATTCCGATCAAAACTTCATATTCTAAAATGTTTCAAGAGATGTTAAATTTTCAATTATACACTGCTGGCCACCAAAAATGCAACACCAACAAGGTAACATCCGATTGGCCTGAAATTCGCAGCGTGCGTCGCCCACGAGAGGACATGCAAACGATTAGCATTGCAGGGAATATGCAAATCATTTGATCCCGGCACGCCACCGAGAAGCACTATTATAAGAAGGATGCACAGAAGGCGTGGTGTAAGTAGTGGAATTGTGTTGTGCTGCCGGACCTGGGCGTGGGAAGCTTCCTGATGCCTCGTCACAGAATACGGCAGTCATTCCAGCACGTTTCGGAGTTCGACAGAAGACGAATAGTGGCTTATCGTGACAGCGGTTTATCGTACCGAGACATCGGCGCCCGTGTGGGACGACTTCCAACCACAGTGAGGCGAGTATGGATTCGGCGGGTGCAGGAGGGACGGAGGGACCGACGTGAGTGATTACCAAAGCCGCAGCACACCACCGAACGAGATGACCGGCATGTTGTGCGGCGGGCATTGACGGCTCGCACCGCCACATCACGAACGTTAGCGCATGAATTAGGGTGTGTTGAGCAACAAACTCTGTCAGTACGTGCCGTTCGACGTCGTCTGCAGGAGCGGGGACTTGTCGCACGGCGTCCATTGCTCCAATTACCATTGACGTTACACCACCGGCGAGTGCGGCGGCCGTGGGCCGTTGAACGTCGCACCTGGACTACGGAATGGCACGACTATGTCTTCTCCGACGAATCCCGCTTCTGCGTGCAACACCACGACTGTCGGATTCACGAGTGGCGGTACCGCGGCAAGAGACTGTATGACACCTGCATTATGCATCGCCATGCCGGTGCATCTCCTGGCGTTATGGTTTGGGGCGCAATTGGATATGATACCAACACCTCTCTGGTACGCATCGCCCCTACACTCAACAGCCACAGCTACATCTCCGACGCTTTGGAGCCTGTAGTCCTCCCTTACCTGCCAGCGGCCACGATTCAACAGGAAAGTGCGCGCCCGTACGAGGCACGCATCGTGCAACAATTCTTCACGGCCCACCAGGTGTCACTGCTGCCGTGGTCCGCCTGTTCTCCCGATATGTCGCCCATCGAACACGTATGGTTGCTGATCGGTAACCGAGTAGCCCGGCAAGCACCACCCGCGGCTACGCCTGATGAACTGTGGCAACGTGTGGAAGCAGCCTGGACCGACATACCCCAAGCTCACATCCAAAGCCTCTTTCGTTCAATGCCGCGGCGTGTAGCGGCCGTTATTTCCAGCCATGTGTGCCACACGAACTATTGATGTCTGCGTGTTCTGCAAGTCGTACGGGCCTGTAAGCTCAATCGTTTCATATTTGTATCTGTTATTATGTGTCCAGTAAATCTGGCTTTGCTATTTCGTGTCCTTCTTGGTGTTGCATTTTGGGTGGCCAGCAGTGTATATTGAAAGTTACGTTAAGGGGTGAGAAGTTCATGATAACCAGTTTCCAAAAAAGATCAACTAGTAAATCATGAATAATATATTTTATAAAATTACGTTTATGCCATAGCGGGAGGGCATACACCTTATCTAAGCTAGAGTAAACGTTTATTTTAGCACTATTTCTACGAAAAATCTCTCACTTTATCGATACCCGATGGAAAAGAGGTCGTAAGAGCAACAGGAAATGCATTTTATGCAATAAGCTGGATTTATTCAATTATCTAACACAGCATGTCTCCCTAGATACATGTGCTCTTCTTATCTGGGAGGAAATCAATCCATAGAATACCTCTCTTGAATCCCGCAATGATAACACATGACTACCTCGAGGGAAGAAAGAGAGAGGGCGAGAGAGTGGCTGCGAGAGAATCTTTCACATATGTCAATTTATAGCATCAATGCATTCTCCTAAATCCTGACTTTTCAAGTTGTCCTAAATTTTCTTTTCGTTACTCGGATATTGCCTTACGCGCGCGTGCGCATTTGCAAAATATTGGAAGTGCTTCTCAAAATTTAAGAACTAAAGGCGCCAGAAGTAATATATTCTGTGAAAACTGAAGAGCGACTACGAGGTTATGCGATGTTTGTAGGTATTGTCCATAAAAGTGTAAGTCTCGCATGGTGGTTCTCCTTTTTCCGGATGAATGAACATCTTAACATTTTTGGGATAATAAGTAATTTAGGAGTGTTACTCAGTTTTAATTGTTACTCTAATGTCAAACTTTTCTATAAAGCACTAAAGAGCTTTGTTTAACATTCAACAATCACACTAAGTTGTTCTCTGAGATTCAGAGGTAAGTTCCCAAAAGAAAGAAAATCCGCCAGATAAATGTCTTACTGAATATTTACTTACTGTTGCTCTATCAAACGTCTCCATTTACAACGATCTTGGTACACAGTTCGAGCTTTACTGACATTCATCATACGCCGTGCACAAGATCTTCTGTACTTCATGCTCATAATCTTTTTCTCATGTAGACACACCTAAAACTGGCCTTCCTATGAACTCCTTTGCCTTTCTCTACCTTTTTTTCCTGCCACTTAGGCTGACAAACTTTTTGTAAGCATCTCATGACTCATTCATTCAACATGGCCAAACCACCTAAAAATATAAGTTACCACCTTACTGACAGCATGATTCTTCACATTACACATCTGCATGACATTTTCATACCTCACATTACACATCTGCATCACATTTTCATTCCTCACATACACATCTGCATCACATTTTCATTCCTCACATTACACATCTGCATCACATTTTTATTCCTCACATTACACATCTGCATCACATTTTCATTCCTCACATTACACATCTGCATCACATTTTCATTCCTCACATTACACATCTGCCTCACATTTTCATTCCTCACATTACGCATCTGCATCACATTTTCATACCTCACATACACATCTGCATCACATTTTCATTCCTCACATTACACATCTGCATCACATTTTCATTCCTCACATTGCACATCTGCATCACATTTTCATACCTCACATTACACATCTGCATCACATTTTCATTCCTCACATGATCAGGGAGTGTCTTGCCACAAATCTCCCGTAAGTAACGCATGTCTCCAGCAGCACTCAAACGACACCTTTGTTTTTTTTTGCAGAACACAGATTTCCAGACACTCATTGCGCGATTTGTGGAGGGGGGGTGTCAAAATAGTGAACCCATGTTTCATTGGCAGATATCACTGCGTTTAGAAATTCTGGATCCTTTGAAATCATTTTTTTCCACTCATGACATACCTGAACTGTGGCTAACAATTGCTCTCTCGTAAGGTGAAGAGGTACGCATCTGGAACACACACACGATGCATCAGTAATTTGTAGCTTTGAATGCGGAATGCCGACGTTTATGAAATATTAGTTGACACCGCTTTGTCTTCATATGTCATTCGTCGATCGTCTTGCAAGATTGCCCAAACAGTGTTAGCAATACGCTCAGTAAAAACACTTTCAGGTCGACCAGACCTAGAAGCGGTTTCTGCTGACAGTGGCCCTATTTTGAAATCACGGCGCCATATAAAATGACTCACCGAAAGATTTATCTTTGTAAGCTTTATTCATTAAATCAACTGTTTCTGGATCCGTTTTTTTTCCAAACGATAGCAAATGTTTATCGCACAACGCATTTCACTTCTTAACTCTAAATCGCTCACCTCCATAGCTGCATGACGAAATGCAGACGCACCTTAAACACTCCGCAATAACAAAACCAGAATCGTCTGCCACGGCTGGTAACTGTCGCCATAGATACTTCATTAATTCATTTAGTTGCCTGGGAGGTTATTTTTTCCCTTCGCAGTGTTACCAACTCAAAGAAAAATACTCTTGGTTTTTATGGAACGGCCTTTATACATTACGGATTCGTGGATTAAAGGCAAACGGAAAAAAATAAAAGTACTGTTTTTTTCCTCTTTCTCCGAGAGCATACCATCCCAAATCAACATGTTTTTAATACTAATGTAAATCAGTTTATACTATTTGGTACTACTTAAAATTTGTCTTAACAAGTGACTGCTTCAAAAAAGGATCGTCGGATAAAATAGAAATTAGGTATGGTAAAACATCAGAAAAAATGTTTCTGCTTTGCTCTTCCTGATAAACGCAATTTTCTGTATGGATTACGTTTCGCATAGAGAGGATTTCCAAAAATATGTTGCCTTTTAACTGCGCTTTTCAAGAAAACAATTTGTTTGCAGTTTTTCTTACTTTCTGTTCGGTGTTATTTGTTTATCTCGTAAGTGATAAGTGCTCCAAGTATTTCTAATAACCGTTTCCATTTCGGATGAAGCTTCAAGGCTTTAAAAATTTTATTTGCACGCTATCATCCAAAATTCCTGTGTTATAAATATAAATTTACGATGTTTACTGGAACCCAAAAAGTGAATTATCACATTTTTTGCTTGGATAAAAGGTTAACAACATGAAAAGTAAATGACTAAATTAGGCGAGAGTGAAAATTAACATTTGGATAGTACATTCTATTAACTTAAAGCAGTTTGGAAATTTTAATAAGATCCCTTTCTTCCTATGTTGCCATAACTATTTAAAAATCATACTAGGATTAAGAAAAGGGAAAGCCAAGTTTCATTGTACCAACATGCATTAAAAATATTCGTAAATATCACATGCATTTGATAATTTGTCAGATATTTTTAAATATTTTTCTTTTATCTTGTATCAAGACTCCGTGTGTTTGCCGTAACCCTACCAGGTCTGATATATCAGGTATATCTCAAATAAAGAGTAATACACTGTTTATTTAAGAAAACCACCGTTTCTTTTATTAATTTTACTGGAAATGGCAAGTACACGAATTTCACTTCTAAAGCTTCCTTAATATTACATGGCATGGTTTCACGACTTGACTTTTTTTCATACGAGGCTTATTAACTACAAATTTGTTATGTTTTTTCCGTTAACTCTAACTTCCGTTTTTTTTTATGGTGAGAAGATGGCCATGACGTCTTTTTTTTTTTTTTGGGAATACGCACGGGCTAATTTAATATGGCGTTACCAAACTTTTATTAACTGATATGACATTTCTTGAGCAACAATTGTCTTAACTGAAATTTGTGTTGAGCTTATAATGAAGAAGTGTGACCTTTTATTATTAAAACGGAAGAGTTCGTGAAGTTCTTTTCTCAGATTTTCTAGTGATACAACAGGTAAAGCAAAACTGTATTGCTCCATATGATGTTGGTAATTATACACTGTCGAGTCACATTATTGTGACCACCACCTAATATCCCGAGTAACCGCCGTGCGCAGCGCGGGCAGCAACTAGACGGGCTGGGAGTGACCAATAAGGTGCTTGAAGGTGTTCACAGGTATGTGCAGCCTTGCTGACTGCAGTGTATTTGGCAGTTGCTGGAGGGTGCGTGGTGGAGGGTCCATAGAGCGAACAATACGATTGAGGTGGTCCCACAGATTCTCAAGTGGGTTTAAGCCTGGGAAATTAGGGGGCAGGGAAGTACTTTGTGCTTTGAAGTCTTCACAGTATTCTTCCAACCACTCTCGGACATATCTAGCTGTGTGACACGTCGCATTATAGTTCTGGAAGATTCCATCCGCCCCAGGGAAGACAATTAGCATGTATGGGTGTGCATGGCCTGTAAGGATAGATTCATAACGAATTCCGTCAATAGTACCTTCCACAGATATGAATGAAACCAGAGAATGCCACGAAAACATTCCCCAGACCTTAACGCTGCCCCCACCAGCTTGTGTTCCTCCAGCAATGGCTGAAGAGTGTTTGTCCTCCGATGTTTCTCACCTTATGCGCCAACGTCCATCCGTTCGATGAAGCAGAAAACGTGAATCATCGGAGAAGGCAATCCTTTGCTGATCAGCGGAGGTCCAAGAAACACTTCCGGTAGCCCCATGGTTCATTCGGCCAGTGAGTTGCTGCGCTATAGCGTGTCGTTAGGCCCTCAGACACCTTCGCTGACGACGTTCACTTCTCACATCAATGGTACGTGGTGCTCCGCAGTTTCCACTTCGCTTACTTGTAATGGTGCCATTTCTCCAATCACGATGCACTTTAACCATAGCAGCTTGCCAACAGTTCACAAACTGGCCTATTTTATATATATTGTCACCTTTGGCCCGAAAGCCAATAATCATCTCTTTTTGCAAATCTCATAAGTTGTTCCTTCTATCCATGACTACTCGCTGCTGACTTCAAAAGTATATGGTGGTCACAACAATATGACTCGACTATGTATGTGTATAGGTATATATGATGCTGGTACTTCCTAGCCACCTTATTGATTAATAATATTTGTTTTCTCTACGCATGGAATGGAAGGAGCTGTGGTTGTAGATGGATTTTATATATATTAGCCATACCCTTTGCAGTACTTAGGTCTTCCACCCTGTCAGGCATTATGAAGGTGAGATCAGCAATGATGATCTGTGGAATTTGGACCATTCACGTTACAAGTCCAGCAGGTGTACTTTTCTCGTTGGTATCTATGGCATCCGTAGTTATTTTCCATCCAAAAGGCCCACAGGTGTTCAATATTGTTCATATCAGGTCTCTTGCTTGGCCACAACAGTATTTGCATGGTGTTTTGTTCGTACCATGTGTGGGTACGTTTTGCCCTATGATATGGTGCGCCATCCTCCATTAACAAGGAGGTAGCCTTTGATATCAGACCACTAGAGAATATTAGTAGCAGGTCCCTTTCAAGGATGGCTATGTATTTTCGTGCATTGATGTCGCCTACACATTCTGTGAGGACTGAACAACCAGTCAACCATATCGCTCCCCACATCATGGCTAAAAAGCCGCCAAGTTTGACAGTTGGCTGTACGTGCTTTAAGCGGAATTCCTGGCTGGGCAATCGCTACGCCCAGGCCAAGTTACTATCTAAAATATGTGCAAATCTATACTCATCAGAGAATATGACAGTGTGCCAAAATACTAAAGGTCTTTCAATCATGTTTGTCGCCCATGCCAATATGCGACGAATATTTGCTTATCGCAAAAGAGGTTTACATCGAGCCGCTCTTCCATGATAGCCAAGTCGGTAAAGATATCGATGAGTAATTCTGGAACACTCTTGGAACTTTTCTGCAATCTCTGACGCCGTGGTACGAGGATCGGTTTCCACAGAACTCTTGACAGCTCGGAGATACCTCTGTGATGGCCCAGGGCAACACGTACGTGATACTGGTGCTTTCTTGACTGGCTTGATGAATTCCACTAGCACCCGATTAACCGTAGCAAGAGGAATTTCCAGGTTTGAAGCCATCTGACGTTGGCTGACTCTGAGATACTGAGATACGAATGCCCCAAGATCGGTCCTCACTGATAGTTGCATAGGAACGTGGCTCCCTTGGGTCGAGGCATGTTACACGTAGTTTGGTGTCACTTACTCATTGGCGTTGTCCTGCAAAATAAATCAAAGGGCATTCGAGCATGAAATGAAATATAGACTCCACTACGTTGCAAAAATGACATTATGTAATTACGTCACATCTGTATATACACTGACGGAAAAAAATCCCAACACCACGAAAAATAATTGTAGAGGAATGAAATGGCGGCAATACATTTGTATAGGTAACATATTTAATCGATTAAGGTTTCAAGATCACAGCTTATTGTAAGCGTGAGAAGAGCCATTTTAAATGTGAAATGATTACAGGGAAGCCTGAGCTATGTCAGGGCTCTTGAAAGAGGCCTTTTCTTAGGCATCCCATACTGTTACAAACTTTAAGTTACTCTGTCAACTAACTTACTCAATGATTCTATTGTAACATTTAAACAAATAAATAAAAACAATGCTGGCACATTAATAACCGGTATAACCGCCAGAATGTTGAATGCAAGCACGCAAATGTTCATCCATTGTGTCGTACAGGTGCTGGATGTCAGTTTGTGGGATGGAGTTCTATGCCTGTTGCACTTGGTCTGTCAATTAATGCTGGTTGGGGTGACGCTGGAATTGTCGTCCAATGATGTCCCATACGTGCTCGATTGGTGAAAGATTTTGGTGATCTAGCAGGCCGCAGCAACATGTCAACACTCTATAGAGCATGTTGGGTTACAACAGCGGTATGCGGGCGAGCGTTATCCTGTTGGAAAACACCCCAGGAATGCTTTTCATGAATGGCAGCACAACAGGTTGAATCACCAGACCGACGTACAACTGTGCCGTCAGGGTGCGTGGGGTAACCACGAGAGCGCTCCTGCTGTCATAGGAAATTGCTCCACAGACCATAACTCCAGGTGTAGGTTCAGTGTGTCTCGGCCTTAGACAGGTTGGTTGCAGGCGCTCACCGGGCCTCCTTCTTACCAACACACGGCCATCACTGGCACCCAGGCAGAACCGGCTTTCATCAGAAAACACAACAGATCTCCACTCCATCCTCCAATGAGCTCTAGCTTGACACCACTGACGTCGCAAACGAGAGTGGTTTTTAGTAAGTGGAATGCACGCTACAGGGCGTCTGGCTCGGAGCTGTCCTTCAAGTAACCGATTTGTAACAGTTTGTTGTGTCACTGTGGTGGCAACTGCAGCTCGATTTGCTGCCGCAGACGTGGTACGATGCGCCACAGCCATACACCGTACACGGCGGTCTTCCCTCTCAGTAGTGCCACGTGGCCGGCCGGAACCCGGTCTTTTTGAGGTAGTATCTTCCCTTGACCACCGCTGTCAACAATCATGCACAGTGGCTACATTCCTGCCAAGTCGTTCTGCAATATTGCAGAAAGAAAATCCAATATCTCGTAGCCCTATTACACTAACCTCGTTCAAACTCCGTGAGCTATTGATAATGGCTTCTTCGTCTTCTTAAAGGTATTATTGACTAACATAAACACCCTACGTCGAATCTCAACGATAACTAACGCTCACGGACGTTACAGCGCGTATTTACAGCAAACCTGCTTTGCATGTTCCGAGGGGCGCTACTAGCGCCACACGTATGCGCCGAGCGTGAAATTTGCATAGACGTCATCTTACAGATGTACTCTCACCGCCTACTAACTGTCGTTTATCTAACACAACCCCTTCTTGGTGTTGGGATTTTTTTTCCGTCAGTGAATATACAATATATACGTACGATTTTCAATAACTTTGCTGTTATGTCTTAAAGACTTAAAGGAAAAGTGTTTCATGAATGCAAAAGTTGATAACATAATGTTCAAGGTAAAGTCATTGAAATGGTAATGGGCTCGATGTGCTAGAACTCCCCAGCTAAGGAAAAATTTAACACTTTACTGGATTCCAAATGATAGGAAAGATACAGATGACAACCCTGTGAATGAAAGGTGAATAAAACTCTTAGGCATGTCACAGTGATGTGAAGGGGACTGGTTCAAGAGAGAAAGTTGTCAAAATAAACTTCGTGAGACTTTTATCCAACAGTTGATTGAACGTAGTTGGAGACAATGTATATATACACTGAGTGACAGTTTTAAACAAATGAGCTATGGATGCACATTGTTGCCGCGAGAGGGCGAGGCTAGTATAAAAGAGAGAAAGCTTAGTGTTGGCGACAGTAGTAGTAGTGATTTTTGGGTGACGAGATGGGTAAAAAATGTGATTTGATGGACTTTCAACGTGGGATGATTGTAGGAGCTCGGAGCCATGCTGGGGGTATCACGGAAATCGCCGCATTCATGAAATGTTCCAGAGCAGCTGTTGTTAAAGTGTTTAAATACTGGACTGTCAGCCAAAAAATTGGGTCTCTACGTGCAACGCGTGGTCGTCATCGACTAGTGACTGCTCGGGCGGAACGGAGAGTGTCCAAATTGGTAACAGACAACAGAAGAGCAACAGTGCAACAAATTACAGACTATCTTAATCAAGGATACTCTAAAATGATCTCTGCACGCACTGTTCGCCTTACACTGCATCGGATGGGGTATGACAGCCGAAGGCCTGTTCGAGCACCTTTGCTGTCTGCAGTTAACAAGAGAAAACGTCTCCAGTTCGCACAGGAGCCCAAGGAATGGACAGTCGATAATGGGAAACAAATTATCTGGTCCGATGAATCACATTTTCAGTTGCACCATGCCGATGGCCGAGTGCACGAAAGCGTGGACCTCAAATGCATTGCTACAACCCTTCAAGCTGGTGGAGGCAACGTTATGGTTTGGGGAATGTTTGTCTGGTATTCTTTGTGCCCTTTAATTCGTGTCTGACTGGCACATGATATCTAAACATCGTTGCGGACCAAGTGCATCCTGTCATCTGGATGGTTTATCCCAATGGCGATGGCTACTTTCAACAAGATAATGCGTCCTGCCATAGGGCTCGTATTGTACAGGATTGGTTTCAGCAACATGCCGGCGAGTTTACTTTGCTTAGGTGGTCCCCACAATTTCTAGATCTCAACCTCATTGATAATTTGTGGGATGAAGTTGAACGACCAATCAGACAGCTGGATGCACAACCCATTAGGCATGGTCTCAGATTCCACAAACCACCTATCAACATCTCGTGGAGTCCATGCCACGAAGAATCGACACAGTACTAAAGGCAAAAGGTGGCCCAACGAAGTACTGAGGTGATGGTCATAATAAAGTTGCCACTCAGTGTATACACCCAATAGATAAAATATTAGTGATAAGGATTACATAGACAAACCTGGGCAGAGTGGGACAAACCTATATCGGACGCAGGGGATAAATAGGCGGACTGAAGTGCTCCCCATCAATGTATTACAATCCAGGAAAATTGGTAAACAAAGTGATTTCAGGGACTTTAGTAGTGAACACTTGTCGGGGAAAGATAGGTGGTTCATTCTATCACCCAAGAGGCAAAAACTCTAGGATTTCCGAGAACAACCGTATGAAATGTGTACTGCGAGTATACGATAGACGGACGTACCAGTGCCTAGAGGGCCAGAGGTGGCCGACCACACGCCATTCATGACAGGGACGTAGACTATCCATTCTAGTACAAACCGACTGCTTTGGTAACGGTGGATCATATCATATGCAGGTTAAATTCCGGCTGTCCAAGCAGCGTCCGTGACCGAACAGTATGACACACGCTGCATACTCTGCGCTACTGGAGCCAACGCCCTACCCGTGTACATATGTTGACTGCTCGACATTGGACATTACAGGTCGCCTGATGCCGGGGACATTACAACTGAATCTCTGCAGAATGGTGCCGTTTTGTGTGGTCAGATGAATCCCATTTACAGCTGTACCTAGCTGACAGGAGGGTGCGGTTGTGGCGTTTACAGCGTGAGACCATGACACCGTCGTGTCACGTCAGCTTTGTTTAAGGCAATGGTGACTCTGTGATAGCCTGGAGAGCCATCTCATGGGACTTTAACCACCACGCGCTACCAGCCTATTGTGGCTGATCACCTACACGTTTTCATATCCTTCGCGCATCCTTCGATCGATGGTCTGATCCAGCAGGAAAATACTCCGCTCCAGCAGGCCGAAGTCACACAAGCATGGCTGCGATAATATTCGTTTGAGTTTAGAACCATCCAGTGGCCCCAATGTTCACCGAATTTAAACCAGTAGAAGCTCGCTTGGATGCCATGGAGGGGAACATCAGATTCATGGATCCTGGACTCGCAGTATTGTTGACAACGCTGCAACATGCATAGCTGACATTATCCCCGGAAATCTTCCTACATCTGGTGGAGTCTATGCCTCGGCGTGCGGAGACTGTTATTCGCTATAGAGGTTATTAGATAGGTATCTCTAACGTTTGGTCGGTTAAAATACAAAACTGCAGATATTACAATACTTTTATAAGAACTTAAGATTCATAGGTTGATGGAGCAAGTTAGATCTATTTTCGACAGTTCCATCTAGAAGAGGAAATTAATCGACGAAAAGATCTTGGCTGAAGTGGATTTGAAAGATGTGGTACATTAACAAGAGAAATGTGCTACAACATCCTGAAAGAAATCTTTCTCCCATCAAACAGCTATACTTCTAGTTCTAACTTGAAAAGAACTTAACCAAGAAATGAAGAAGGTTCAAATGGGTTAGATTAATGACAAGAGTGGAGGTGGCACCAGGATTAAAGTAAAAATCATCAAGTAACAATGGGCTGAACATATATATATATTGTTAGAAGAACTAACAGCTAGTGAAAATTCTCTAAATACATGGCGTCAGTGAATAAACAAAGACATCTGTCTTTCCACGTTTAACAATACGTAGCAACCGAAAAATTGCTATCCGGCAACTGCTGGGATCCTATCTCAGATCTTTCGATATGTAGCCGAGTGCATTCGCCTTACGCTACGGTGGCCAACAATCAACTGCGCTATGTGTTTTTATCTGCCAGCTTCTGACAACACGAATCCGTAGGATGGGTTCAGCAACTGAGATATCTCCGTCTGGTGGGCATTAACGGTACAAGCTGTATGTTATTTATAACAAAAAAATTCAAAGGGCGAGAACAATAGTGAAAATCCTCATTAAATATTTTAGCGTAAGGTGTACGCACTCGACTAGACATCGAACGATCTGGGATCGATCCCAGCAGTGACTGGATAACAATTTTTCGGTTCCTATATGTTGTTAGACGTGGAAAGAGCGATGTCTTTGTTTATTTATTGAACTAGCTGCTGTTGAACAGCGGAAGTTGTGGACAGAGTACCAAGGAACGAAAAAAGACCCAGAAAGAAAACCACGTGAGGTACATGAATGGGTTAAATTCGAAAGCATGCAGAAGGGACATGGAATACAGTTCGGAAGACAGAGACTTGTGGAACAGACTTAGGAAAGTCTCCATGTAGCAGTAGCTTGAGAATGCCTAACTACGATGACACCAGTGACGTATATTTGAAGTTAGCTAGGCTAGCTGCAAATCCCAAAGAATGCATAAAAAAACTGAATTAAATATACTCAAATAAAAGTCAATTATCAACGGTATAAAATATGTCGATGCTTTCGTTGCGAAAACAAATGCGTGCGGATTCACTCTTTGACTCAGTCTGCCGAGCGAAAACTAACTGCATAACGAAAGCAGCTCTTTTAGAGTCTTCGCAGTTCTGATGGGAAAACCTTCCTTACAATCGCCTGCTAGCGTTTCCATGACAACCTGAATGAACTGGCATAGGGGATTGGCTCATTGCTTTGGGAAACGGTTCGCTGCGAAAAACGAAGACAGACTATCTCAGTCACTCGCATACTCCCGCCCATAAGAGTGTTTCGCGAGGCTTGTTGCAGTTTTTGTGAAGAGTCAATGAATTAAAATCGGGGATATTATATCTTAAATTGTAGCTTTGTTGGATTTGAACTGTTTTGATAAATTTTGTGAAAGCTTCCCTAAACATCTACTGTCAGAACTTAAAGAACCCTATGCTTCAAATTTTGATACAGCTCGACTAAAAAATGAACTGAAGGTGTTTTATTCCCTTGATGAATACAAAACCAAATCAGTAAGAGACATTACGTGTTACATAAGTTTGAATAAATTGGACATAGTGTTTAGTGAGGTACACAAATTAGCAGACCTCATATTGAACTTTCCGTCAACAACTGCCGAAAGTTTTTCAGCATTAAAAAGAATCAAGATATAACTTAGAGCCACACAAGGACACGCGCATTCGAAAAACTTGGCTGTTTTGTCAATAGAGAGAAACATTCTTTTTAAATATGAGAAAGTACTCAGAAGAAACATTTTATGAAAATGTAATACTCAAGTTCACATACAAAAGGAAAGAAGAATGGAGTTCATGTACAAATAAGTGTTCAAATCCTAATCTTCACAATTATTTGGTATCATGTTAGCAATGGCATGTACCTAAAATTTAGAAAAAAAAGTTACTTCTATTACTTAACAATTAAAAACTAAACTTCGTATTTTAAAAATAAAAACAGTACTAGGGGGACGGGTGAGATGGCCCAGGTCTCGGACCGAAGGTACGCCACTGGATGACACGTGCAGACACTGGCCACTGGATGACACGTGCAGACACTGGCCACTGGATGACACGTGCAGACACTGGCCACTGAATGACACGTGCAGACACTGGCCACTGGATGACACGTGCAGACACTGGCCACTGAATTAAAAACTTTAATCCAATACCGGGTTGGACCTCCTTTAGCCTGAATTACAGCACGTATGCTGTTCGGCATAGATTTGACAAGGTGTTGGAGTGTATCTACGTCTACAGCACACCAGGCGTTCACCACACAGTCTTTTAACTGGCTCAGATTTGAAGGAACATGACTTCACTCCCGGAATTTATTTTCTGAAACATGTCCTACACATTCTCAGAGAGTTTCCGATCTGGGCACCTGTATTATCCAGGTTAGATGATGGAAGTCACTCTCATGCTCGCGGAAACATTGTTAAATACATCTTGTGCGATGGACAGTAGCATTGTCGTCCATAAAACAGCCGTCACCTGCTGGAAAAAAAGTCAGTATTGCTGAATAAAGGTGATCGGCAGCAATGTTCAGAAAATTCTTGGAGGACACCCGAAGTTTCATAATATCAGGGGATCCGTTCCGTACCAACGGAATGTACTGCGCACCATCACACCACCTCTAGAACCTTGAGTTGTGTTTCCAAGGCAAACTAGATCTTATTGCTTC
The DNA here is from genome assembly GCA_039090855.1 of Macrothele yani. Taxonomy (NCBI): domain Eukaryota; kingdom Metazoa; phylum Arthropoda; class Arachnida; order Araneae; family Macrothelidae; genus Macrothele; species Macrothele yani. The sequence continues at coordinate 102,729,104 of CM077011.1, forward strand.
ATGGGACTCCCGCCAAACTCCCTGCCTACTTTCGGTGCAGAACAAGCTGCACCGCGATTCGCCCGAGCACATGACGCTTTTCTTGTCTACAAATGTCCAGCCGCGTTGTTCCTGACACCACTGTAGACGAACTTTCCGGTTCGTCTACAGATATCAGTGGTTTCCGTATGTGAATGGGACTGCGTAATACCGATCCTTTTCGATTCCCTGCGCACAGTTCACCGAGATTTGGTTCAGGAACAATCTTCGTTGAATGCTTCGGTAAATTTCTGCACACAGAAAGTTTTGTTTCTCCGTACAAGCCTTCTCAGATGACAGCGATATCGTTCCTAACAGATTATCGTAGAGACACACTTACGCCTCTTAGACAAGTAATGTTAGTTATTTTTCCTCTGACGAAAGACCAGGGAAATCTGACGTTATTGAGAAACCAGTCAGCTTTGATGCTTTCAAAATCGTCGCTCCAGACAGACAGACACCTACAATAAGCCCTTTAACAGATTTAGAAAGATCCTTTGTTTTTCCTGTTGCGATCAACATTACTGACGACAATACGTATTTTGAATATACTATGAGCAAGTGATATTTACGCACATCTGCATAAACGCTTCTAATTCAGTGGCCGGTGTGCGGATATACAGTATATCATTACAAACAATATAATTTCCTTTGTCTAAACTTTTGAACGTTTTTTTTTCTTTGATAGCGCAGTGGAGAGAACGATTACCTCTTTTAATTGTCGAATCCCTACATCAACTACAATATACTTTTTTAATTGGTGTAATGTTTATTGTTGAAATGGTCATGGACTATACTTTCACATTTGAATATCACAAAAAAAAAAAGAATACCAGGTTTTTTAAAAATTTACTCTTCATGTCTTATTTTTCCCAGTTATTACTGATGGGCTTTCACCTCGCATATATATATTAATCTGTTTTTCTGTTCGAGTTATTATCACTTCCGCTATAATTTTCTATTACTTACCAGCTCATTGTATATTTCCATTTTGTCCGTAGGCTACAACAGAGGGCTTTCCATTCCCCGAAAGGGATTATTCAAAGCCTTTCTTTAAGATTTCGTATTGATATTGTACGCTGCACAAAGTAGAAAATGTCACACAACGAAGTATTGGTCAAAGCGCCATGCAAACTAGCGTGAACAGTTGGACTTCGTAAATGATTGCAATTGCGTACCAATCACTTAATAGGCAAAGAAGATAAAATGACAAAACTGCTCTGCGTACCTAAGTTTCTTCACCACTTACCTAGGCGAGTGGACAACAGGATCGGAGTAATTATGTAACGAAAGCATCCCAGCAAAAGCAGTTTTGCTGGCCCAACACTCAAGCCGGCACTGGCTCCGCACTATGTTGCTTTTGCCCAACCGTAAATAAAATGACCCTGTGGTCACCACATGGGCCAGCAGCTGACCAACAGTTGGCCCCCATCAGTTGTCCTATGCCAGAACAGGGCCATCAGTTATCCATCACAGCCACAAGCACAAGCAGCCCTGCAAGCACGTTGCCACAAGCAGCCCTGCAAGCACGTGCCATAAATGATGGCTAGCCTATTGTGGTCCGCTAGTTTCCTGGCAGCGGCAGTCGGCAATCAAATGACGTAACTCATGGTTTGCCGAATCTTGCCTGCCAATTTCCCAGAAGTAGCCATAAAAAAAAATTAATAACCGCAGTTTCCCAAAGGCACGCACAACTAGATTTTTTATTCCCTACGAAACTTCTGCATTACGGCTGGGGAAATTTTACCCACAGGACCTGAAAAACTCCCGTTTGGATCTGGCTGTAAACGAACCAACGCCTGTTTGTTTGTAAAGCGGACACTCTAGCAACTACACTGGTTTGCCACGAGCGAGCTTTTACTAGAAGCTCAACCTCTTTCGCGAGATGTGAAACGAATGTTTCTCTTTTCCATTTTACAATATTGCGAGGTATTTTTCATAAATGTCCGTTTCATATAATTCATTAATTTATTTTTTCTGAGTAACGATTGTTTTTATTTACCTTAAGGGAACTTCACCCATTTTCAAACTAGTTTACCAACATAAAGACGCTTTCCAAAGTTTTGTGTTGTCCTTGTGGTCTTCAAAAGCGATTCTTTAATTAATATATGTATTTACGTGATCATGTCACATTCTGTTAGATTTTTAACGTTGTATCTTTCCTTTCGGTGCTCCAAAGCTGCATTTGTTCTAAAGAGGAAAGATATTTTATTTTACTTGTCGTTATTTTTAGCAGCGATTTCATTCAGTCTTGTGTATTCAGCCCATGGATAAGTGCATTATATTCACTTAGCGTTGCTTTTTTTTTCAGATAATTGATGAATTTTGTGCGCTTATAATTCTTATTTTTTTCCAACATATCGATTTTTTAATGTTTTTCCGAGACTTTTGTTTAAAGCGGTTTATTGTATGTTAAAAAAAAGATTACACAGATATTATTTCTTGTTATTCATAGGAATGGAGTGGGTGTATTTCATGGCTGTCTGTATTCTCTAATCTTTGTGTGTCAGTGCAGGAATTTTGCTACGAAATGAGTTTCTATAAGTACATGAGAGTAATTGGCCATTTCTTACAAATCATTAATAATTATTTATATAATTTTCTTCCGACGGTAATCTTCGTCGACGTTGCATTTCATTAGGAAATTAATTCGCTTGTCTACACATGGCTTTTTTCCTTAACATCCACTAAAATACCACGATGGTGATAGCGTCGTTTTCAACTAACTGGTACCATCAGAGACACAGCACGTACTGCTTCTGCGTATGCGCAGTCCCACTGCCTCTACCTGGTGTTGGGGTTCCTTCGGTTACCCGCAACTGGCCACTAGTGGCACTTGATCAGAGGCCCGCAATTCACGGCGATGCTTCAGGGCCATTAATGGCTGCCAACTGTGGTACTGCCATGAACGGACCGCTACCGTATCTTGAGCGGCAGATTTCAGCCAGTAATGACCTATCACTGCCAGCTGGTGGCCAGCAGTTTCACAACGCTTGTGTTTTTTCTGGGATGTGTCGGTAGTAAAAACGTCTGGGCGATGTCATCTGGAATGCTGCCATCACACCGACACCACCTCTGCCAGAGACTCCATTGTATGGCTATGAACGGCAGGCCATACAATGGAGTCTCCCTGCTTCGCATCTTTACGGACTGCATGGGGATGCAACAATAATCAATCACATTTTGCGACAATAATTGAAGAAGGTAGTGTGAGTCTCCTCAGTGGGACTGGTGCGCGTTGTTTGGTGTTCAACTCGAAACCCTCGATAGCTGCATTCAACGGCAAGCCATAGCAAATACACAATCCACAGCGGATGATATTCATCGAGAAGTACAGGCAGGTACGTTTATCCTAGTACTGACGTCATCGTCATCAACAACCAGGAGTAATAGCCCCGCAGGTGCCTAAAACCATGTGACATCAGATTTCATTCGTCTTACAGTATTTTACTACCAGAGCATCGACACTACTCTCGTAAACCCAGGTATTCTGGGAAAGGGATCCAGGGACAAAGCGCGTCCGGGGCAGACTTCAAATGGAATCAACTACGCATTCGCGTCCCCAAGTACGGGGAGTTTGCGGAAAACTCCGAGAAAACGACAGAGTAGATTGCCGGCAAGACCGGGTTTATCCAAGTAGTGACACGGAATGTAAATCGAAGATTGTCTAAGGTAGGCTTATCCTTTCGCTAGCCACTGCGATAAGTGCCATTCATTGCAGCAAATCGTTGCGCAAGCCTGCAGTAGTGCCGTGCCTGACATTCATGGCAGGACGCAGAAACGACGAATCTCGCTTCTGTCTCAGCTACAGCGATCTCTGATTTAAAGCCTGGAGATCGCCTCGTGCTGATCTTGCTGCCATACGGCTCCTCATCCTGGTGTCATGGCTTGGGGTAGTAACAGTTTCCACAGCTTTACACCACTGTAACACATAATGGACACAACGATATGTCGAAGAAGTGCTACAGTCCGTTTTGTTGCCGTGTCTTAGTGGTATGCTTTATTCCCGGTTGCAACAAGTAAACGTCCGCTCACACACTACCAACATCTGCATACAGCTCCTGCAATGTGTCTATGCGCTGCCCAGTCCAGCGCGAGTTCCAGACTTCTTTCCGACAGAGAACGTCTGGGAAGGCATTGGCAGACTACATAATGCATGTGCACAACCCCATCGCAATATCAAGAAATTTTGGACACTGCACAACGACTCACATTTAGTGATGCCTCAAGGCGCCATCGGGGGATATTTTCACTAGATGATACACCGTGTTGCCGAATATATAAACCATAATAATGTTTATACTGCCATCTATCTCAGGCCCAATCATACAGTGACGCCACCCGTCGCTTTCATGCAATTCCCTTAATGAGTAATAAAATATTCTTCATAATAGATGGAATTTCGATAAAAAATTCAAAGCAATGAGCAGATAAACTCTGAATTTAGTTATAACTCTCACTGGTCATCAACGTAACATCTCTGAGAAAATATGAAAACTTCATTGTACTGGACCGGGAATCGAACCCGTATTTCATATTTGAGTTCGAGTACGCTATCCGTTACACCACCTAGGACAGTGAAGTTCAAGCAACTTTCGCTTAGGAATCTGAACATGCTTCAGATCTGTGCTAATCGAATTAGGAATCTGAACATACTTAATAATTGCGCTAATCGGATTAGGAATCTGAACATGCTTCAGATCTGCGCTAATCGAATTAGGAATCTGAATATACTTCAGATCTGTGCTAATCGAATTAGAAATCTGAACATGCCTCAGATCTGCATTAATCGAATTAGGAATCTGAACATGCTTCAGATCTGCGTTAATCGAATTAGGAATCTGAACATGCTTCAGATCTGCATTAATCGAATTAAGAATCTGAACATGCTTCAGATCTGCGCTAATCGAATTAGGAATCTGAACATGCTTCAAATCGGCGCTAATCAAATTAGGAATGTAAACATGCTTCAGATCTGCGTTAATCGAATTAGGAATGTGAACATGCCTCAGATCTGCGTTAATCGAATTAGGAATCTGAACATGCTTCAGATCTGCACTAATCGCGTTAGGAATCTGAACATGCTTCAGATCTGCGTTAATCGAATTAGGAATCTGAACATGCTTCAGATCTGCGTTAATCGAATTAGGAATCTGAACATGCTTCAGATCTGCGTTAATCGAATTAAGAATCTGAACTTGCTTCAGATTTGCGCTAATCGCGTTAGGAATCTGAACATATTGGGGTGACCGGACAGTAATTTCGTTTTTGAAAAAAAAAGGGAAACACAGTTTTTAACAGGAAAAATTTATTTCTTGATCATCTATATGTATAATCGTCATCATGCCGTCTTTATAAAGAAGTCCGAGAGCCCCTTTTTGACATCTTCAATATTGTGGAATATTTACCCATTAAGAAAGGGCTTCAGAGATCTGAACAAATGGTAATCAGATGGTGCAATGTCAGAGGAATAAAGGGAATGTGGCAGAACTTCCCAGGCAAAATCTCAGATCGACTGCTGGGTCGTTCTCGCCGTGTGAGGTCTTGCGTTGTCACGCTGAAGGATGATACTTTTTCTGTTGTCCAGTGCTGGATATTTTACAGTAAGAGCTTGCTTCAAACAGTCCAGTTGTTAACAATAAAGTTCTGCCGTTACGGTCTGTCCTGGTTCCAAGAGATCAAAGTGAGCTAGGCCAGCGGTAGACCACCAAACACAGAGCAAAACCTTTTTAGAGTGTAGGTCTGGGTTTGACTTAGGAACTGATGTCGGACCTGGAGAAAGCGACTGGTTTGTGCGTTTGATGTTCACGTAAAGAACCCACTTTTCATCTCCAGTGACAATTCGCTGAAGAAATGGATTCTTTTCCTGTCGGCAGAGCAAAGAATTGCTGATGGTGGAACGCTGGGCTTTGTTGTCAGGTGAAAGTTGGAGTGGGTCCCAAACTCCTTCTCTATAGACCTTCCCTATCTGTTGCAATTGCTCTTGAACAGTAGACTGTGATGCATTAAGATGTTGGAATAATTCGTGAATGGTTTGACAAGGATATGCTTCAACGGTTGCACGCAACAGGTCATTGTCCAGCTCCATGGGCCTTCCTTAACTAGGGGCATCAGAGAAGTCAAAATTGCCCGACCCTAAATTAGTGAACCAACGTTGGCACTCGTGGATGTTTAACGCATTCGGATAAATAGCGCAAATGTTATTGGTGGCCACGGTTGCATTGTTCCCTTTGCGAAATTCACACAGCATACAATGACGATCATCGATCTCCTCGGGTTTTTATGTGACTCATTTTGTTCTGCAAATCTGGAAAACAAAAACATCTACATAAGTTAAAGGAGAATAGTTCATTCACTTGTACACACACTTACTTTACGTTTATCGTGCATAAACACCTCATAATTGCTCCCCGAACTTATCCCACCAAAAAACGATATTACTTTCGGCACCTCCAAATACTTCATATTTGCGCTAATCGAATTTGGAATCAGAACGTACTTCATATTTGTGCTATCCCAAATAAAAAAAAAAATAAAAAAAAAATAGGTAAAATACATATGTTTACAGAACTTAATACAAGTGTCAAAACTGAAATACAAAGAAAGAAAAAAGAAATATTCCAAATTTCACTGTTAATTTAGATATTTTGACTTGTCAACATTTCGTAAATTGCACTTACACTCGGTCAAAAAATATTACTTACAAGGACTCTTTAGTAACTTTTAATCGCTGTGCTTATATTTATAAGGTTTGCATAATAAATCAAGTTAATATTGTTGCGCTTTCACTTAGACACCAAATATTGGCCTCTAGGCCTAGGCCTTTTAAAGAATTTTTGATAAGCGTAACACTGTTTAACTGATTTGTCATGAAAAGCTTATATGATCACGGAATTATAAAAATTACTAAAAATGCATATGCCTAGGCCTCGGACGTAGCTATTAATGTCTTGTGCTCGAGCAAATTTTCAACAGAATTAATTTGATTTTCTATGAAAACTATGTAAATATCAGCTCGGAGGACTGAAAACTATCAAAAAGTCCTAAGCCTAGGGTCTGCTTATTAGTTTCAACCGCAGTAAAGCGCAATGCTAAAATCTTGGACTTCTATGCAAACTTGGTTTACAATAAATAAAATATTCACATGGTTGTCAGTTTTTCCTGCGTGTATTATCGACGCTGTCTTTTTTTTTTTTTTTCTTTTTTTTTGCATTTCGTCTTGACAGTAAGTTTTCAAATTTAAAACGAATTTGAATTTAAAATTGTTCACAACACTTCTCCCGCAAATGCTTCAGTTGTATCGGCCAAGTATCGACGGTCTATTTATCCTTTAATGTGACGTCATTACGTAAGGGACCGATACTTCCGCTGCGAGGTAGGTGGGGTGAGCAAACATTTCTGTCTATTAACCTTGCTTGTGCGAAGGCGGTCATAATGTCGACGGTCACAGTGTCAACAGGGTCATAATGTCGACAGTCAAAATGTCGACGGTCACAGTGTCGACAGGGTCATAATGTCGACAGTCAAAATGTCGACGGTCACAGTGTCGACAGGGTCATAATGTCGACAGTCAAAATGTCGACACGGTCATGATGTCGACATAGTCCAGAAAATGTCCTCATGGTACTCCCATTTAGACCGTAAACGGTTTTTGGAAGGGGTAGGAGCCCCATACACAATTTTCGTAAAATCTACGGTTTTCAATTTAGAACCACCAAATTTGGTATACTATCTCATAAAACTCTAACTTAGACTGTAGAGGAATTTTGGAAGAGGGTCGGGGTCTAGTGGCCCCCATACAAAATTTTCGTAAAATCAATAGTTTTCAATTTAGAGCAACCAAATTTGGTATATTAACTCATGAAACTCTAACTTAGTCCGTAGACAGTTTTTGGAAGGAGTCGAGGCCAGGGATCAAGCGGCCAACCACACAAAGTTTTCGTAAAATCTACAGTTTTGATTTTAGAACCACCAAATTTGTATACTATCTAATTGTACTCTAACGTAGACAGTAGACCGCTATTGAAAGGGGTCGGGGCCCATGGTCAAGGGGCCCCCATACAATATTTTTGTAAAATCTACAGTTTTTAATTTAGAACTACGAAATTTGGTACACTATCTCATGGAACTCTAACTCAGACCGTATGTGGTTTTTGTAAGTAATCGGGGCCCGGGGTCAAGGTGCCCCATACAAAATTTTCGTAAAATGTACAGCTTTGAATTTAGTACCACCAAATTTGGTATACTATCTCATGGTCCTCTAACTTAGTTCGTAGATGGCTATTGGAAGGGGTCGGCGTCTGTGGACGGTAGCCCCCATGCAAAATTTGCGTAAAATCTACAGTTTTTAATTTCGAATCACCGAATTTGATATACTATCGCCTGGTACTCTAAGTTAGACTGTCGGTGGTTTTTGGAAGGGGTCAGAGCTCGAGGACAAGTGGCCCCCTTACCAAATTTTCGTAAAATCTAGAGTTTTCAATTTAGAACAACCAAATTTGGTGTACTATCTCATGGTACGATAACTTAGACGGTAGACCGTTTTGGGAATGGGTCGGAGCCCCCATACAAAATGTTCGTAAAATCTACAGTTTTATATTTAGAACCACCGAATTTCGTATACTATCTCATGAAGCTCTAACTTAAACTGTAGACGGTTTTTGGAATGGGTCGGAGTCCCCCATACAAAATTTTAGTAAAATCCAGAGTTTTCAATTTAGAACAACCAAATTTGGTGTACTATCTCATGGTATGATAACTTAGACGGTAAACGGTTTTTGGAAGGGGTCCGAAACGGGGGATGAGAGCCCCACCATACAAAAAGTTTCGTAAAATCTACAGTTTTCAATTTAGAATCACCAAATTTGGTATACTCTCTCATGAAAGTCTAACTTAGACTGTAGACGGTTTTTGGAAGGAGTCGGTACCCGGGCGGGCGGAGCCCCCCCCCCCCCCTTCAATGCAAAATTTTCATAAAATCTACAGTTTTCAATTTAAAACAACAGAACAACCAAATTTGGTATACTATCTCATGAAACCCTAACTTGGACCTTATGCGGTTTTTGGATAGGGTCGGGGCCCCCATACAAAAATTTAGTAAAATCTACAGTTTTAAATTTAAAACTACTAAATTTGGTATACTTTCTCATGGTACTCTAACTTAGACGGTAGACGGTTTTTGAAAGTGGTCGGGGCACGGAGTCAAGTTGGCCCCATACTAAATTCTCGTGAAAAATTCCATTTTTTACAGTTAAGATCTGCAACACAATTCAGCACTCCAATACCTTATCTTCGGTCTAAGGCGCTCTTTGGCCCTTTGAGGCCCTTACGCCATAAACCACCAACTAACTAACCTACGGTCAACGTGGGAGACCGTAAATAACAATAATATGCAAAAATATGCGGTTAATGGTGTTTTAAAACACAAATTAATATAGTTTAGCTTTCACTACCAACGGGCGGCTTATCAGGTAGAAATATAATGTAATATAAACTGAGAGTTCCAGATATTCAAAATTCAAACCGGTAAGAAAAAGATGATTACTGCCAATGGTAAGTCGTATGCATGCGACATCACATATGTACATTGCATTTCTGTGTGGCGGGATTCTCAGAAGCACATGCCAGATGTACGGCAATTCTATAGATGTCTCCTCGAAGGTAAATATTTCCATTCCTTTTCCTTTCTTTTTTGTTTCGTAAAATTAAATTAACTAAATCAAAACATTTAAAATAAGTTTACAAGAAAATTACAGGAATATCTTTTTCATTCATTAACTTTCACCAGCTGAACTTGGTGATTTCACAAATAGTAATATGTATCTGGCGTATACCTGGTATCCCTGCTAGTATAAATTATATTAATAACTTCTTTGCGTCCAGTTCAATCTAGTATATCCATAAGAGTGTTGAGGGCCGTATGAAGAATACGTTTCAACGTGAGCCGCTACGGTGGCGCAGTGGTCTAAGCGCTGGCTTCTGACCACTCGTCGAGAAGGATCCTAGTTCGAATCCCTGTGAGTCATGGACTTTGTGATTGACTTATGGCTCTGGCTGTCCCCCTTTGCAGGAATCAGTGGCCCAAAATTAGGAACGGCCGACTGCTTATAACCCATTGAATTCATCACGGTGGTCGTAACCCCCAACTAAAAAAAAAAAAAAAGACTGCTTCGTGCGCATTGCTATTTGTTATGGACCCGTATGAAAAGTACTATTTTGATAGGGTGGCTATAAAATGTTAGGGGACCGTACAAAATTGCACTTTTGTTTTCACCTTGTCAGCGCTTCGTTATATGGTTGAAGTATACGTATACATAGATGGGCCATTTCAGCACGTAGTTTGGTTTACATAGAAAATAAACATAATGTTACACTTTAACTCAGTTACAACACATTAATACCAAAGGCTATTTCTTGAAATCTTTAATCAGCCGTGCTCATATTCACAACGTTAGCACAACATGTCAAGTTATCAATGTTGCAGTTTTACTCTGTCACAAAACCTTAATTAAAAGACCTTAGGCGTAACCTTTTTTTAGGAATTTTTAGTCCGACGTATTTATAAGGTTTTGATAACATGCCAAGGTTATGGTACTGCGTTTTGATCAGTTTTCAATCAACCGCGCTCATATACATAAAATTTTCATAGAAAGTCAAGTTTATTGTGTTGTGCTTTTACTCGAGTACAAAACTATAAACAGCCATTAGGCTTAGGCTAGGCACACGTCTTTTAAGTAATTGTATGACATGGTCGTATTGATTATCTGTGATGACAAGTCAGGTTAATAATGTTGCGCTTATTAAAGATTTTTAAAAAGGGATAGTGACTAATAATTATTGTTTGAAGCCTAAGTAAAAGCTCATTATTAACTCGACTTGTCATGCAATCCTTATGAATATGACATTTATTTTATCTTGTACATTTTTCATAGTGTGTGCATTTTTTTTATGATTTGGCATTTGTTTTATTTTGTGTTGTACTTGTTACATAGCGTTTCGCATTTTTGTTATGCTTGTGACTTGTGATTGTATTTTGAATTTTTATTTGTTTCACATTTTGGATTACTTTTTGACATTTTATGTTTTTGACATGCTATTTTGAAAATTTTGTCTTTTTAAATTTTGCGTTGTGTTTTACATTCTTGCATCTTCGGCAGAATTACATTCTTGAAAAATTCAAATACGAGTTAGTAAAAGGCATAACTCAATTAGTGAAAAATACCAGCACATTTTAGGAAAGGGTAGAATTATAAGAAATTCCTCTTAAAAAGTCTAGCACATTAACATTTTCTCTGTGCGCCAAAGAAGTTCGAATTCCTTTTTATCTTGCCAGCGTTTCTCTTTTAGCTGGATTTGTTGGAATCTGTGATATCACTCTTTCGATTTTAGCCATAGTTGTTCTGTCCTCTTTCGCAATTTCAGTGATTATTTTATACAGTTGCAGTTTTTTCTCTCCCTGAATTGTATTCCAGCGGCTGTCTCATCCTTCAAGTTTGTTTTGTGTTCTGGAAAAGCCAAGTAAATTGTTTTAACTTACTGAACAAATTGTTGGTGGGAAAAGCGGATTGTTTCTTCTGCTTCCACAGAATTTCCCAAGAACATAATTTTCCTCAAACCACTGAACTACAGAATCTGCTTATTCTAGTAAAATTGATTTCACTTCTTCAAAAGCAGTTGGAATTTCATCAGATGAAAAAAATGCGAGTGCTTGCAAATGTCTGACTTTGAGAGCAAACTCACGGTTTCCCCCATATTCCGAGGCTATGCCAGAGGATGGATATTCTTCCGCACATTTTTTCCGAGATTAAACAAACAACATTTTTTGTGTTCTACTTCCAAATTCCTTTTTGGCAGCATTATAATGATATCTATTTCAAAATCTATCATTATACGTATATTGTGGTGCAAGCTGAATATCATAATCTGATGCACAGTCATGTAAATCCTGCAAAAATCTTGTATAATATAATATTATTTATTCTTGTTGGCAGGTAACCCATAAACTAGTGGGACAAATCTTTGCATCTCTGGATTCGTTCCAGTCATAGCATGAATGGTATATAATTGCCTAAATAGGGTTGAACAAGTTTCAAAAATCCAGAGGGGTGCTTCTTTAAGCTTCCGTAAATTATTTTCTGTTAAAAATAAAACAATTATTTTGTCTCCAAATGCGCTTTCTCTGCCAAGAAATTTTGCACCATGTCTTTCCTGTAAATCTGTTGAGGCATCGATCCCTTCTAAAGTCGTAGGCTCCACAGGCATGTCTTTTCTTCGTATTTGTTTTACAACTTGCCTTAGTGCATCAATATTGGGCATGTAAGCTGCATTTACAGTAGCCATTGACGTTGTCACTGTTTGAATAATTTGTGCTGGGGCTTCGTCCATACTTCTCGCTTGTTCTTTTACTTGGGCTCTTGCAACAGCAACATCACGTTTATCCGGTCTTGGAGCATGATTATGTGGTTTCTCATTGCGCCTCCTGTGTTCATCTCCAATAAAAATTGTACTAGCAAAGCCAGTACAGTTTTCATAATATCTTTTAATACAGTGCCAATGCCATAAATCACCCCGCACTCTGTTATGTCAAAATAAATACCCTTTCCATTTCAGCAAATCATTTCCTTGATGTGAGTTAACTATGTTGCATACTTCACCTACATAATGCCATCGGAAAGCAATGCTTTCTCTTTCCAAAATATTTAGAATGACCTATTTCCACTATTATCACTTGACAACGCAAAACAAAGGTTTCAACAAGCAAGTTCTCTGTTCGCCAGTCAACTACGAAATGATGAGCAACCAATCAATAAAACACTCAGAATACAGACGATCACGTGAGGCCTGTTCTCCAGTTAGGGTTTAGGCGGAGTTCAAGATTTTGGTACCTGCGGTCACAAGAAGAGTTTAAGTTTAGGGATCGGCATCTTATCTTTTGTTTTTCCAAAACGCAGAGGTGCATGTATTTTAAAGCAGGGACGATCCAAGCGGGGGATCAACGGATGCGAGGCACCCGGGCGCCAGGTACCAGGGGCGGCAGCAGCCGCGAACTGTGCCGCTGTACTTTGGGCCGGTAGGCGCCATGCTAATTCTCAAAAATAAATTCCAATTGTTTTTTGTGCTGCACCATGCGTATGAAAGAAAACTGTTGTACTGAAAAGACAATTTGTTTATCCCGTAACGTATTAAAAAGAAGACCTACGTCCCTACGTGCCAAATGGTCTGTAAGACAAACACAGTTTTTCATGCAACACCTTCCCTCGACTTTCTAAGTTCAGATCCGCCTCGCTCGACTTATTTCCTGTACCGCACCTCGCTTTCGCTAATTGTTTTTAATTGCCGTGAAACGGGTGTTTTACGTTGGGGCGTATTCCGGTGTGTCCTGAAGATTATACTGAAAGCGGTGAACCTCAGAGGAAAGGTATTCCATTAAAAGCAACAGAAATTCAATGCCAGAGCAAAACTTTGTTCGTTGGCATTATCATCCAAGCAATTTAAGCGAAGTAGGAAGTGTGTTTTTTTACTACGACACCAGAAGATTGTCACGGATTCTCAGGCAATTACGATTCAGATGTGTCCTTAGGACTTCTCTTTCAAGACGTCCAAAGGCCGGCACTAGGCGATGGGGAAGATTACAGTGCGGTTATTCTTTTTTTTTGAAGTTAGAAATTCCTAAGCTCATTCTTCATCGAAACTTTGCCTGGTTACTTGCAAGTACTGTCTGATGCCTCATCCATTGCCCAGATTTGTTGTTTTTGTTTTCATTCTTTGAACTAACAGCGGGAAAATATCATATCTGAACTTCGCTGTTTCAGTTGGAAATATTTTTTAACTTCAGCAACAGGGCTTCATATATAATTGCAAAATACTTCGATACAATAGACATATCTTACATAAAGAATTTGCATGAGAAAATAGAGTAATAATAAAGAAAATATTCTAAAACCAAGAAAAAAATTGCGGAGCCGAAAAAGCTAGGTAGAGGAAACAGGAGGCTCTGAGAAAATGTTCATATTTAAAAAAACCTGTAGTCGCTTAAGGAGTAAGTGGTATAAATCAATACAAAACATGTGCTGTATTTAAAATACATTGTAAGCAAGTAGGCGTCGTGAGTGTCCACAGTTTCCCCTTTTCATCCTGACGAAATTACAACTACCACAGCAAATAAAATAACCAAAACATAACAGAAATGCCCATACAAAGTAAAATGCCCAAAACATAAAAACAAGTAACCACACAAAATGAAATGCCCAAAACATTGGTAAGAAATTCTGTTAAAAGCACAATGAACATAAAAAAATAGGTAAAATACACATGTTTACAGAACTTAATACAAGTGGAAAAACTGAAATACAAAGAAAAAAAGAAATATTCCAAATTTCCCTGTTAATTTAGATATTTTGACTTGTCAACATTTCGTAAATTTCACTTACACTCGGTCAAAAAATATTACTTACAAGGACTCTTTAGTAACTTTTCATCGCTGTGCTTATATTTATAAGGTTTGCATAATAAATCAAGTTAATAATGTTGCGCTTTCACTTAGGCACCAAATATTGGCCGCTAGGCATAGGCCTTTTAAAGAATTTTTAATAAGCGTAACACTTTTTAATTGATTTGTCATGAAAAGCTCATATGATCACGGAATTATAAAAATTACTAAAAATGCATATGCCTAGGCCTCGGACGTAGCTATTAATGTCTTGTGCTCGAGTAAAATTTCAACAGAATTAATTTGATTTTCTATGAAATCTATGTAAATATCAGCTCAGAGGACTGAAATCTATATAAATATCAGCTCGGAGGACTGAAAACTATCAAAAAGCCCTAAGCCTAGTGTCTGCTTATTAGTTTCAACCTCAGTAAAGCGCAATGATGAAATTTTGGACTTCTATGCAAACCTTATGAAAATTAGCACGACGGACTGATAATTGCTAATAAAGCCCAGGCGTAGGGCTTTATAATTATTGTTTTGTACCTGACTAAAAGTGTAACATTATCTTTAGTTCCTACTAGCATGAGTACCCGGTATTTCACTGGTAAATATTACTCTTTGTAGAATCGCCAAGTTCAGCGGGTGAAAGTTAATGAATGAAAAAATATTTCCGTAAATTTCCAGTAAACTTCTTTAAATTTTTTGATTTAGTTAATTTAATTAAACGAAACAAAAAATAATTTACATTATTTACATTACACTGTATTTCTGCCTGATAAGGCACCCGTTGGTGGTGAAAGCTAACGTTTATTAATTTGTGTTTTTAATACACTATGAACCGGATATTTTTGAACTTTATTGTTATCTACGGAATCTAACTTAGACCGTAGGTGGGGTATTGAAGTGCTGAACTGGGTTGCAGTTCTTAAGAGTAAAAAATGTAATTTCTGGATTCATTTTCACCCAGACACCCGACCCTTTCCCTCTGTGGTCTAAGTTAGAATGCAATGAGGTAGTATACCAAAATTTGATCGTTTTAAATTGTAAACTATAGATTTTACGAAAATGTGTATGGGGCACATAAACCCGGGCACCTACCCCTTCCAAAATAGTCTGCCGTCTAAATTAGAGTACCATGAGGTAGCATACCAAATTTGGTGGTTCTAAATTGAAAACGGTAGATTTTAGGAAAATTTTGTGTGAGGGCCGTTTGCCCCCGGCCGCCGACCTCTTGCATAAACAGTCTACCCTCTATATTAGAGTACCATGAAATAGTATACCAAATTTGGTGGTTCTAAATTGAAAACTGTAGATTTTACAAAATTTTTGTATGGGGGACCCCTGGCCCCCTGGCCCCTAGTTGTTCCAAAAACCATCTACCTTCTAAGTTAGAATACCATGAAGTGGTATACCAAATTTGGTAGTTCTAATTTGAAAAATGTAGATTTTACGAAGATTTTGTAAAGTGGGCAAATGACCCCGACCCGTTCCAAAAACTATCTACCGTCTAAGTTATATTACCATGAGATTGTATACCAAATTTGGTGGTTCTAAACTGAAGACTGTAGTTTTTACGAAAATTTTGTATCGGGGCTCCTTGACTCCGGGCCCCGAACCGTTCCCGAAATCCATCTACCGTCTCGTAGGAGCTTCATGAAATAGTATACCAAATTTGGTGGTTCTAAATTGAAAACTGCAGATTTTATGAAAATTTTGTATGGGGGACCCTTGACCCCGGGACCCTACTTGTTCCAAAATTCCTCTACAGTCTAAGTTAGAGTTTCATGATATAGTATACCAAATTTGGTGGTTCTAAATTGAAAACTATAGATTTTACGAAAGTTTTGTTTCGGGGGCCCCTTGACCCCGGGCCCGACCGGTTCCAAAAACCCTCTACCGTCTAAGTTAGAGTACCATGAGGTAGTATACCATATTTGGTGGTTCTAAAATGAAAACTGTAGATTTTACAAAAATTTTATGCGGGGGAGGGGCGCTCAACCCCGACCCGTTCCAAAAACTATCTACCGTCTAAGTTATAGTACCATGAGATTGTATACCAAATTTGGTGGTTCTAAATTGAAAACTGTTGATTTTACGAAAATATTGTATGGGGGTCCTTTGACCCCATGCCCCTAATTGTTGCAAAATCCATCTACCGTCTAAGTTAGAGTAGCATGAGATAGCATACCAAATTTGGTTGTTCTAAATTGAAAACTGTAGATTTTAGGAAAATTTTGTATCGGGGGCACCTTTACCACCGGCCTCGACCCGTTCCCAAAACCATCTACCGTCTACGTTAGAGTACTATGAGATTGTATACCAAAATTGGTGGTTGTAAATTGAAAACTATTTTTTTATTTGAAGATTAAAGACAATTTTGAAATGTAGATTTTACGAAAATTTTGTATATGGGGCTCCTTGACCTCGGGCCCCGACCCGTTCCCAAAACCATCCACTGTCTAAGTTAGACAACCATGAGATTTTATACCAAATTTGTTGATTCTAAATTGAAAACTGTAGATTTTACGAAAAATTTGTATGTGTGGGCCCTTGACTCCAGACGCCGATGCCTTCCAAAAACGGTCTGTGGACTAAGTTAGTTTCATGAGATAGTATACCAAATTTGGTGGTTCTAAATTTAAAACTGTAGATTTTAGGAAAATTTTGTATTTGGGGGAGGGGGGGGGGACTTGACCCAGACCCATTCCAAAAACTATCTACCGTCTAAAGCTTGAGTACCATGAGATAGTATTTGACGCTGGTTATTGAGTCGTGGGTTATTAAAGTATTACGCGGGTTAATCTGACGTACAATAACTGTGACTTGGGGTGATTGTGACGCAGGGTTATTGTGTAACGGGTTTTTTTCACGATGGGTTATTTTGTAACGGGTTTTTTTAACGCGGCTTTATTGTGACGCTGGGTTATTTAGACGCCGGGTTGTTTTGACTGGTTTATTACGACGCGGGTTATTTTTTCCGGGTTATTTTGATGGTACACCTTCTCTAGACCTTGCTAAACGACGAGAAGCATTCCTAGTGGAGATGAAAGGCTTAAGAGCAGCCGCACGACCACGGTAACCCATGGAATGAAGTTCTCTGCGAATGGTACGTGTACATACCAAGGTTTCAGCATTTTTACTCACCTGTACACTGAAGTCTTGTGCAGCACTCCGTCGATTAGCTGTAACGACTCTCATGATGCTTCGACGTCCTCTAGCACTGACTTTCTTTGGGGTGTCGGTACGCTTTGCTGCTTCAGGCCGTCATGTGTCTTCCACTTATTCAGTACATCCAATGCAGTTGGGTATGTTTAAACGCCTCTCGATTTCTCTTACGGACAACCCACTAATATAACACCCAACAATCTTTCCTTTCTCAAAGTTAGTTATCTCCTGTCGCGACATTTTCACTCAACCTCACAGTGTGCTATGATCGCCGTCAGCTGCAGGCTTGTTTTTATACAGTTTGTGGCTAAAGCGCGCATCTTACCAACGCAGCGGATCAGTTCATTTACTTTATGAAAGAGTGTATTGTGCCTTCTGTCAATATAGTGCACTTCATATTTGCGCTAATCGAATTAGGAATCTGAACATACTTCAGATTTGCCCTGGTCGAAGTATTGTTGCTTTCTCGAAGAAAGAAAAAGCCCTATTTTGACCCTTTTAATTTGGAAACGGATTGAAAGGGTCAAAATACATAAATGGATAAATTAATTTATCTGTGACACTTGGCGATGAAATTTTCAAATTTTCTGAGAGATGGTACATTAATGACCAGTAAGAGCTGCAAGAAAATTCAGAGTTTATGTTCTTATAGCCATGAATATCCTTAGAAATTAAATCACTTCTATTCCACACGCTTGTCTACATTTGTGGTGAGTTTAATCTTATTTTGTGATTTACTTCATGCTGTGGCATTTTCTATATCGACCAGCGTATTTGCGAAATTCTTTTTAACTTTTTAACAAAGCAAGAATACTATTACTCGATTTCTTATGAAATGAGTGAGGTACCAAATTGATTTGTTGTTTAGCTATAATAGGAATTTCCAAAGAGCATTGAAAGTGGTTTTAAAGCTATGTCTATAACAAAAATAAAGTTTCAGAAATGTTACGTTGTTTCGTGTCGAATACTTCAGAAAAAGATATGTGTAGTGGTTCTTGATATGCCTGTGAAAGATGGAAGAGGAAACAATATTAAGCTATTTCCACTGGGGTAAACAGAAGAACGATAACACTGTCATATTTATGTTACATCTCAAGGCATCCCACTGAGTGTTTTTTGCTTTCAGAATAATATTTACATTTAATTTGCATAAAAGTATTTGAGCTCTCTTTTTGCTTCCGAGAAGAAAAGAAGAATAGCATGCGAAGCAGAATCTTAAGGCGAAGCGATATGCATGTAAATAGAACTGTATTTATGTAACCACACGCATTTACCAAAACTGGAAATTTTCAGGTTCTGAGTTTGGTGAAAACAAACGTTCTGCTTCTTTTGTGCAGGAAATTTAACGAATAAAAAGCTCTCTTCAAGCTTTGGGGAAGATATGTTTTTTCTTTGTTTTTCATACGGCTAGGATCGAAAGTCATTAATATCCGAATGTAAAATTGTCTATACTGAGCAAAAAATAAATTCTATGATCAGATCTCACAAGTATAACGGGTACTTACGTATTAAACCGAGGACCTCAGAAGAGACCCGCGAATATCATTGTTACGAACTTCGTTATGGTCTCGTGACGTCACGTAAGAACATCATTTCATATATCATTCGATTCTTTGTTTATCGTTCTTACTTTGTTTGGCATTCTATGTGCTTTCATCGTTAATTGCTAAAGCTGTTTAAGTACGTACGCTTTCGCCATTTTGTGGAAATAGGATGAAAATTTGGGATCTACCTAACACTGAGGAAGAGGCAGTGAGTTATTTTTAGAGTTTAGGAATATTACCAAGACAGCGTATATGTAAGAATGACCATAATATGTAATTATACTTTTCATTTAAATATTGGCAATGTAATGTAAAAAGCTGTAAGAGCAAAGTAGGTATGCGTGTTGGAAATGGGTTCGAAGGATCTCGTATACCTTTCCTAACCGCTTTACGATTTATTTACTGTTGGAGTGAAGAGCTCGCGTCTATTGAGTGGTGTAAAAGGCAACTTGATATGACAGACAAAACTGTAACTGACTGGAACAACTATATGAAAGAAGCTTGTGTTGAAATTTTTGATAAAAGAAATAAGAAAAAATCGGACGACCGAATATGATAGTGGATATTGATATTGATGAAAGTTTGTTTACCAAACGAAAGAGCAACTCGGGACGAATATTCCCATAGCAGTGGGTTTTTGAGGGACTTTGTAGAGAGACAAATGAATGTTTTAAAATTCAAGTTGCTGATGGAAACGCTTCGACGTTAAGAAAGCTATTGTTCAAAATATAAACGGAGGCTATACGATATATTCGGATTCGTGGCGGACGTATAAATCTACTGAACTTAAAGAGGCTGGATTTTATCACACACTGTGAATCACAAATACAATTTTGTTGACCCCGACAGCCGGGCACAGACAAAATTTATAGAAAAGTTATGGGGTTCTACAAAATGGCGCAACAAGAAACATCGTGGTACTGCACGTCATCATATCGAATTTTATTTGGCGGTGTTGATGTGGTGAAGAATGCTACAAAGAGATGAAAACGCGTTTGAAGTTATACTTACCAATATTGCTAATGTTTGGCCACCATCAGAAAAGCTGGACTGATGCCTCAGTATATGTTTCTTTTCTTTATATTGAACTGTTTGACTTTTTTTATGTGTAATTTAGGCAGTATATAGGCAGTATATGTTGACTTTTGTATGTGTAATTTAGGCAGTATATGTTCCTGTTTTTACATTAAACTGTTTCACTCTTGTACAGTAGTGGCCGAAATTGTTGAAGCCTTTTGGAAAAAGTGTATTTTTGAGGTTTGATGGCTCATAACATCATATTTATTTGGAGTACTACCATAAAAGTATATATCAGTGGAAAGATAATTTTATCAGAAATGTAATGCAGCAACGTTTGTTCAATTATCTGTACTCTATGAAAAATTATAACCAAATAACCAGAAAAAGGAAGCACAACTAACTTAGGTTGATAGGAAGTAGCTTTCCTTCATTTGAATGTAGCCAATGAGCATGAGTGTTTAGAGAGCCAATCAGGTGTCATCTTGTTTTGGGATTGAGGCAATCAGGTCACAGTAGGATTCAGCTATTGATTTCATGTATTGGAACTGAGAGTAGAACATTTGTCAGTGTGTCATGTGATTGCTATCAAATTGTTTTTTTTTTTTTTTTTTTTGTGCGTTCTTTCATTTAGTGAGCTTGTAAAACGAAATAAAATTAAAGAAATGGCGCAAAAAGTTGATTGGTCACCCAGAAAGCGATGTAAAATAGTACTATTAAATGAACAAGGCTTCAGGTATAAAGAAATTAGAAGAAAAATTGATGGAAACTTAACCAAAGGTGGCATTTCGAAATTTTTGAAGATGTATAAGGAAACACAGTCACTACAAAACCAGACTGGTAAAGGCAGGAAAAGGAGCACTACAGCAAGGGATGGTAGAAGAATTAAGAGACTGTGCCTAGGTGATAGAAGAAAAACATGTTGGTGTATACAAGATGAAAGGGCGCAATGCAATGTGAAGTTAAGTGCAAGGATTGTTCGGCGCAGACTGCAGAAATTTGATCTAAAGGCTAGAATTCGACGAAAAAAAGCAATTTTTATCTCTCAAACAAAGGTTGAAAAGATTAAACTGGGCTAAAGCACATGTTAACTGGAAAGTGGAATAATAGGACACTGTTATTTGGAGTGACGAGACTAAAATCTCCCTGTTTGGTAGTGATGGCATAAAATACGTAAAGAGAAGAATAGGAGAAGATTTGCATCCTGGTTGCATTACATGTACCGTGAAACACCCAGTTAGTGTTATCATCTGAGGTTGTATGATATCAAAAGGTGTGGACAGAATTTGCGTGATTAATGGGAATATAAATGGCCCAAAAATACATTAATGAAATAATTGAGTCCAAGCTGAAGCCTTCCGCACGTGACCTTTTCCAAGATAAGGAAGAATATATATTTCAACAGGATTCAGCTCCATGTCATGTTGCTGCTGTGTGCAAAAAATGGTTTCAAGATAATCATATTCCACTGCTGGAAAGGCCTGGGAATAGCCCAGACCTTAACCCCATTGAAAATCTATGGAGCCGACTAAAGAAACTTGTTAGTCAAAAGCAACCCAGCAATAAAACCCAATTAATAGAAGCAATAATTCAATCTTTGTTTCATATTATAACAGCTGCAGAACTAAAAAACTTGGTTGACTCAATGAGAAAGCGGTGTAAGGCCGTAATTAACGTTGAAGGTTACCCAACTAAGTATTAATTGACATGGTGAGCACTTTTGTATATCTCATTTTTTCTATGTGTTTCACTTTTCTTCTTTACAACTGCTGTTCTTATACAAAATCCTTCATAAAAGTTATTGCATTACATTCTAGATGAAATTATCTTTCCATTAATATATAATTTTATGGCATTACTCCAAAAAAGTGGTGTAATGAGCCATCAAGCCTCAAAAATATACTATTTCTAAAAGGTGTCCACAATTTTTGCTACTACTACCTGTACGTGCCGTAGTTAGATTGGCGCCAAAATCGGTCTCTGCTGAGGTCCTCGATTTAATACGTAAGTACCGTATAAAGTCTAGAATATCTATGATCCACAAACGAAACTAAGTTGAATAATTTCCGATCATAATTAATGACGCAATAACACCAAAGTAAACGTTATTACGAAGACATCTTCCCGAAAATGTTGTGCCAATGATAAATACTTTACGTAGAGGTAAAAATAAATGCTATAAAGAAATTCACAGAAAATGCTATATATTTTTTCCAACTTACATGCGCGTATTATTT
Source organism: Macrothele yani (assembly GCA_039090855.1). NCBI lineage: Eukaryota > Metazoa > Arthropoda > Arachnida > Araneae > Macrothelidae > Macrothele > Macrothele yani. The sequence continues at coordinate 102,751,516 of CM077011.1, forward strand.
CTATTTTTTACCCTTCGCGAGACACCAGTCGACTCTTAGAATTCTTAATACAGTCTATGTCCGAAAAGTTCCAGGAATGACGCGATAAAAAATATTAAAAAGTACCATATTCAAAATTAATGCTGGTCACTCTCAAAATTCCACTTGTCCGAAACTAGCGTTTCTGAACCCTTGAAAGCAGTTCTGGAAGGCACTTTCCTGGATGTCCGGAAGTTGATTTGGCATGGCTGCTTGGATAGATGTAATATCTGCATGACACTGTGAGTGGGTACCTCTCCATTCGCCGCTTTGTTGCTTGGTTTGTGAATCATATTGCATGCACCATGTTTCATCTCCTGCAATAATTCTGGAACAAACACCATTATCCTCAGCTGCAATGCACAGCAGATCGGAACAGATCTATGAACGAGCCTCCTTTTGATCATCAATCAGAATGCGAAGTACCAATCTGGCATTAAGTTTTCGTTTTCTCAGATCCTTGCGTAGAATCTCATCATAGATAGAGCTTCTGATGCCTGCCGACTCAGCCGAAGCTCTCATTGTATTGTATAATTCGGTGATCTTTCTTTAACGGATTCCGCACCCCTTGGATTTCTTCCGCTGTTCTCACACAGGTGGAACGTACAGATTTCGAATCATCATCAATGGATTCCCGTCCGTCATGACACCGTTAATACCATTGGAAAAATCTGCAGCAGGATAATGCTGTGTCTGCATACGCTTCTTTTAACATTCTGCAAATTTCAGTACTGATTTACCTGGTTTCCAACTACATTGAATGTTTACTCTCTGCTCTTCCATGGCTAAAACGAAATGGGACGAGAATGCTTGCTATGAATTCCTTAATTCCCGACTGCCGCCTGTCGATACTGGTGTAAACCAGTTTCTAGCTGTTCACTGATTGACCAACAATTCTCTCTGGCATACACGTGATATTTTTATCCCACTACCGTTACGTCAGTAATGCGGTCAGTCCTTGAAGTTATTGGACGTAGGTTCTATTAGCTCACATGAACAAGCCGCAGGTGAAAGCAGTAATCATAGTTGGGGAGTATTTCACGACATTCGAAGATAAGCAACGATCCGTCTGTGAGTAAGATCAAAAACCCCTGGAGAGCAAGCCCCAGCGCGCGAACTGCGAAGGGGTGTGACGTACCGGTCAGTGGGCCATCGCAATCCTTCTCTCCAGAGAGGTCAATGGGCAAACGTAAGGGGAATGCCGATATTAGCTGAGCGTTCATGCTGCATTGGTCAGAATTGAGCTTTCGGTAGTAGTGCATGTGAGTTAGCGTTTTTAAGCAACATGCCTGGAAAAGATTGAGTGCGTTTATGTAGATCTAATTACAAAGCACATCCAAAAGCCACTGTTTTCAATTTTCCTGAAGGTAAAAGCCTTCGAAGAAGATGTATTTCTTCCGTACGAATATAGAATTTTGAACCCACCGTAAATTCAATGGTTAGTTAAGCCTAATTGTTCTCATGATAGCACGTTCAGCTTTCGTTGTAAATAAAACTATTATTTAGTTAATTGTTAGTCATTGGTTTGATTGACGGAGTAAAATATAAGGGCTAGCCTTCCGATTGTCAGCTCATTATTTGTTGTGGTTTAAATAATTATATTACTTACCATTCAACAATTCATTTCTATGAAAAAAAATTTATTTTCTTTATAAAATTCGTAGTTAGTAGTGTTCAAATTGAAAACAAAAAAGGAGATGTACAGATATTATTAACACATCAAGTACTAAGGTTAACCAGGCAAAGAAACTGGCAATAAATAATTACGTTATTTATTAATCAACATTTCATTTCCGTAAACCAAATGTAATTTTTCTTCACAAAATTTTCGTGTATCAGTGTCCTAATTAAAACAAGAATTCGCACGAAATGTACAGAACTACTTGATGCGCTGATAATATGAAGGCTAGCCCACAGAAAAATTTATTGGAATGTCCAACAAATATACCCAAAAGTTTGGAATGTGTCCGAAAGAATTCACTTATATCGCTAAAATTCAGCACGATCCCTGGAGTTTACTGGCTGATAAGTTAAAATGTATGTATGTACATATATTCAGGTGCTTACAATTTTTTTAAATTAGTGAATGTACAATTTAATTTAAATTACGTTCTGGTATAGATTGAGGTTCGGATTAGAGAACTATGATTTTGCATTGTCTACACTGAACTCTTTTGCAAAGCAGCACTTTAATTCCTAGTTACATTTATAGTCACATCTATAAGGATAGTTTAAGAAATATTGGCAGTGAAACGTTCCTCCCTGCAAGAAGAAGAACGTGCAAAAAAAGTACTTATGCACAATAAAGGAACAATTTTAATGATGCATGTGTTTTCAGCTTTTTAGGGAGTCTGTTAATATGTTAATTGATATCTTCAATATAGTTACAGATATTGGAAAATGGAAAAAAAATGTGACATTCAGATTGTCCAGCATATAATTTGCAGTGTTATGTTCATAAATTCGAAGATATTCAAATTAATACATTCCATGTTCATTTGATAAAATACTTTTTCCTAAATGATTATAATTTATAATTATTATTCTTTTAACTTCTAGAAGTATTTGTAAGATTTGAGCACACATCTTACCGTATTTTCAGTAAATATACCCACTAAATTGGAAATTTTACTTTGGCGTTCGTTACGTAATTAAAGAAAAATCTATTTTTTTCTTTCAGTTTAGTGAATCGAACTCGATGGGAATTTCAAAAAGTTTTAAGTGAAATTATTATGTTCATACAGTCCTACCGATTTGCCATTAACGCACTTTAAAAAATCGTAGTTGCAAAAATGCTTAACGTAAAATGCTGGGCTTTTCACGTTATGGGTGAAAAAACTTATGTTTGTGCTCCTTTTGCCAAATTGCAAACAAAAGGAAAATTTTCCTGAAATATTTAGTTTAAAGACCCGTACATGAAATCATTTCCCAGCACAAGAACAAAACTTTGGAATTCCTCGATTTACAGGTATAATTGCTGTGAACTGAGAAAAAAAAGAAAATTTATGATTTAATCTTTCGATGTTATCTAAGGATAAAAATTACAGAGAAAAAAACATGGTCGATTTATTGCTGTGTGCACGAATTGTCTAGCATCGCACTAGAAAAATTATTTCTCTGCGTTAACACCGCGGTACTTCGTTGACGTTTTCGGGTGCGGAGAGCTCAAAGTTCGAGTCGGCAGGCCTACTAGCTCTGACTGCAATGTGATTTTTTTCTGCCTGTGACATATGGACCGACATTAACGCAAATGAAGCCATTCAAGGAAACAAACGTATGAAAATGAGTTGCCCAACTGTTGTTTCTTCCTACATTCACAAAAAATATTCGATAAATGATAGAGCAACACATTGCCAGCATTACCGTTCTTTGGGGATCCGCTGTTCTGAGACTACTAACAATCGAGTAGGACCACCAATCGAATGACGGTGGCCCAATGGAACCGTCACTTTTTCAGGTAACGTCACTTATTTCAGAAAAGAGGTGCCACATTTTTCTTTCTCGTAAATGCTATTTGTAAAATCATGCCTGACCAGAGGCTTCACTTTCAAGCATAGCATGTGGCAGATGGTGTTTCTGAAATCCCAATTACAGGATTCATTTTCTTTTACAGCACCGCAGTACGAGACCTCTCTCCAAGCAATGTTTCCATCAGAGACTTCACTTTAAATAACAACACTTAACCCACGGCATTACTTCTGTCTGTGTATGGACAAGCCGCTTCATTTTCTGATAGAGCATCTATATTACTTCTAGTTTGAATACTCTCTGAAGGGAAGATATCAAAACAACAAAGACTAAAAAGTAACCCTACTACACAACCACGATGTGATACAGACTTGCAAGTGAAGTTAACCCTGATCTTAGCAATTATCCCGTGTCACATGTGTAACGTATAGCTTTAAATAACTTCCGTTTTAGCACGTCTTTTGTAAAAAAAGATCGTGCTTCTGTTATCGGTTTGTCCGTACGTCACTCCGTCCGTCAGTCCGTCCACCTGTACCCACGGTATCTCTGCAACTATTAGTCCAATTTGAAAAATTCTTTTGCATTCGGAAGCTTAAAATATGCGAATGATGATTCTTTATTTCGTTTTTTTTACGATGCCCAATTTTGACGCTAGGGGCGTAAATGCAGATGATGTCGAATTCAAAATTACGTTTTAATCCACATATTTGCTTCTAAACATCCGATTGAAAAAATTCTTTTATTTTTCGATTCCATTTATGTCAAAGAGTGTTTTAGATATAGTTTCATTTTCAAATTACGCATAGATTTTCCGCTAGGGGCGTAACAGTAAATTTCATTTTTTCGATAACTCTTCTCCTAAAATTCCCATTTGAAAAATCTTTTTTTCAGCGGTGACATCTTCTAATGGAAAATGTTTTGCATATAATTTCGAATTTTTCGTAAAGAATACTTTGGCCACCAGGGGGCGTAAGTGTTAATTTTTGCTTCTGACGTATTTGCCATAAAATTTGAGCTTCTAAAATATCGATTGAAAAAATTATTTCGTGGACTGATGCCACTCACATCGATAAACCTTTTCGGAACATTTTCTTCCTAAAGTATCTTACAGTTTCTACGTCAGGGAGCGTAGATGTATATCTTATTTTTGGCAATATCTCTACTTCTAGGAGTCCGATTTGAAAAATTCCTTCTTTGTTGGATAGTGTTTTCCGTGTGACATGTTTTTCATATAATTTCAAAAATTTCAAGTAATTCATAGACTCTCCGCTAGGGGGCGTAGAGGTAAATTGCGTTTTTCCCTGTATCTCTGCTTCTAAATCTCCGATTTGAAAAATTCTTTCTACAACGGATACAGCTCCTGATGGGAAATCGTTCGCACATAATTTCTAATTTTTGTAAAAAAAGGGTTTGGCCACCAGGGGGCGTAAACCTTAATTTCCGCTTCTGATGTATTTGCAGCAAAATATAAGCTTCTAAATTTTCGATTAAAAAAACATGTCGTTTGTAGACCGATACTACTCATGGCGACAAACCTTTTAGGAACATTTTCTTCTTAAAATAGTGCATGGTTTCTACGCCAGGGGCGTAGATGTACATCTTATTTTTGTCAATATCTCTACTTCTAGGGGTTTGATTTGAAAAATTCCTTTTTTGTTGACTAGTGTTTCCAGTATGACATGTGCTTCATATAATTTCAAAATTTTCAAGTAATTCATAGACTTTCCGCTTGGGGGCGAAAAGCTAGATTGCGTTTTCCCCTATATCTCTGCTGCTAAATCTCCGATTTGAAAAATTCTTTCTGCACTGATACAGCTCCTGATGGAAAATTGTTTGCATATAATTTCTGATTTTTGTAAAAAAAAATGATTTGGCCACCGGGGGCGTAAACCTTAATTTCCGCTTCAGATGTATTTGCAGCAAAATAAGAGCTTCTAAATTCTCAAATGAAAAAAACGTCGTTTGTAGACCGAATTATTCGTGTCGACAAACCTTTTAGAAACATTTTCTTCTTAAAATAGTACATGGTTTCTGAGCCATGGGGCGTAGACGTATATCTTATTTTTGTCAATATCTCGACTTCTAGGAGTTCGATTTAAAAATTCCTTCTTCGTTGGATAGTGTTTCTAGTGCGACATGTTTTTCCTAAAAATTCAAAATTTTCAAGTAATTCATAGACTTTCCGCTAGGGTGCGTAGAGGTAAATTGGGTTTTCCACTATTTCTCTGCTTCTAAACCTCCTATTTGAAAAATTCCTTCTGCACCGGATACAGCTCCTGATGCTAAATCCTTTGCACATAATTTCTAATTTTTTGTAAAAAAAATGGTATGGCCACCAGGTGGCGTAAGTCTTACTTTCCACTTCTGATGTATTTGGAGCAAAATATGAGCTTCTAAAATCTTGATTGAAAAAAAAGTCTTTTGTTGACCGATGTTACTCATGTCGGCAAACCTTTTAGGAACACTTTCTTTTTGAAATAATGCATGGTTGCTACGCCAGGGAGCGTAGATGTATAACTTATTTTTGTCAATATCACTACTTTTAAATGTCCAATTTGAAAAATTCCTTCTTTGTTGGATAGTGTTTTGGATGCAAAATGTTTTTCTTATAAATTCAAAAATTTCACGTAAATCATTTAAGACTTTCCGCTAGGACGCATAAAGGTAAATTGCGTTTTCTGCTCCTAAACCTCCGATTTTAAAACTTCTTCCTGTATCGCATACAAGACCTGATGGAAAATATTTTTCATATAATTTCTAATGTTTTGTAAAGAATGGTTTGGCCACCAGGGGTCATAAGTGTTAATTTCTGCTTCTGATGTATTTGTAGCAAAATCTGGGCTCCTGAAAACTCTACTAATTTTTTTTTCTGGGACCGATACTGCTCATATGGATAAACCTTTTGAGAATATTTTCTTCCTAAAATAATGCATGGTTTTCTTACCACGGGACGTAAAGTCACATTTTGTTTTGTCGATAACTCTGTTTCTAAGAATTCGTAAGCTCAAGATTCCGTTTACACCAATATCTGAGGGATTAAAGACCCGATTGAAAAACTTCTTTCTTCCGTCAGATACTATTGTTTTCCATACCGGTTCCATTGCCTTTGAATAGCTTTGATAAATTTAATTTGCGTCAGAACGGATTCAAAAGACGTGCTTATTACACCCGAAAGTTCGGTGTCATCTTTCTTGTTTAGTTTCTGTCTTCATATGTAAATTCATTTACTTCTCGGTTAAATATTTTCTAACTGAAAGACTTATTACTTTCCTGAAGAGTTTTTGTTACTTGGCAATGGTAACAGTGAGTCACAGCATGATAAAATGAAAATACTGAATGTAGCAGTGGACATATGGTTAAGAGCAGAATCTACAGATGTCGAGATCTATGTACTTGAAGTTGTAGTGATTACGAGTTGTTGTTTAACGTTGTGGTTTTAAAACTTTGATATGAAGCTTGTTAGGTTATATGTGAACGTCTATCGTTGTCATTAGAAATAATTTCGTCGGAAGACCTGAGAGTCACGATGTATGAGTGGATTTGATCTTTCCCTTAGTGAAGCAGTAAAAGTGGTGATATAAAGTAGGTCTAATATCTCATGCTGATTCTTATCTCTGTCCATTTGGTTATTTGTTATGAAGTGTAATTTATGTGCAATGCAATTATCGGAGGACATTATCTAATTAATCAGTTAATCAATTAAAATAAAACTACAACTATGAAATAATTAAAAAGTCCGCACACAGTTATTTTTGCTTTTTATCTGCAACTTGACCTCTCGCCGACTTTCAGTGCTGTCACACGAAGAGAAACTTTTTAGGAATTCCGATATGATTTTAGGTACAGAGAGTAATCAGGAGATACACAAACTTTACATGAAAGACAGTAATCAATGAAAGATAGTTAAAATAGATTACATTCAACACACGTGCAACACATGTAATCCTTCCTGTCCGTGTCCTCACCCATGGCTTTACCTTCTGATACAGCATCGTACGCATATAATCACCCCTGCTTACCTTATGGTATAACATCCCACGCATATAATCACACCTTCTGGTACAACATCCCACGCATATAATCACACCTTCTGGTACAACATCCTACGCATATAATCACACCTTCTGGTACAACATCCTACGCATATAATCACACCTTCTGGTACAACATCCTACGCATATAATCACACCTTCTGGTGTCCACATCAAAGGCTTTACCTTCTGGTACAACATCGTGCGCATATAATCACTCCTTCTTGTGCCCCCATCAAAGGCTTTACCTTCTGGTACAACATCCCATGCATGTAATCACTCCTGCCCGTGTCTCCATCAAAAGGATTACCTGCTGGTACAGTATCCCATGCTTGCAATCACTCCTACCCGTGTCTCCATCAAAGGCTTCACCTTCTGGTACAACATCCACGCATATAATCACTCCTGCATATGTCCAGATCAAAGGCTTTACCTTCTGGTACAACATCTAAGCATATAATCACTCCTGCATGTGTCCCTATCAAAGGATTTACCTTCTGGTACAACATCCACGCATATATATAATCAAAGCTGCATGTGTCCCCATCAAAAGCTTTACTTTGTAGTTCAACATCCCACGCATAGCAACTGCCCTACCAATGTCCCCATCAAACGCTTTATATTTTTTTCCTTTCAGCTTTCCACGCATAGCGTCTTCCGTATGCCTGTTCCTACCAAAGTTTTCATTTTTGTATACATGACTTTATGCTGCATATCGCATATAACATTTATCCGATCACAATCAGCGACTTTGCTTTTTGATAGCGCATTCCAGATGTGGCATTTGTCCTGTCCATGTCCCCACCAAATGCTTCTTTTCCTCTTGCTTCAAACCACGCACGGCAACTCTCCTACCCACGTATTCACCTGAGGTTTCACTATTTGATACAGCATTCCGCACTCACTCGTATCTGTCTTGCCATTATAGGTAATACGTTCCGTTGCAACATTTCGCATATGGCGTATCCCCTGTCCTCATCAGCTGCTTCAGTTTCTGATACTGCATCCCAGTGAGGGGGACATTTGCCCGTTCTGTGTAACCATCAAAAGCATTGTATTTTTTTTGCAGTATTCCGCTTTTGGCATCTGTTCTGCCCCTTTTCCCCTCAGTTGTTTCACATTTGCGATACGGAATCATATGTAATATATTTGTCCGTGTTCCCATCGCTTTACTTTATATTACAGTATGCCACATGAAACATATCTCTTGGACGTATCTCCATCAGAGCATCCCAAAGATAATATCATTTCTATTCGTGTTACTCCCAAAAACTTCACTTGCTATTGCAGCATTTTGCACGAGCCATTTGTCCAGTTCAATCTGCAATTTTTTTTACAATTATTTTATTGCTCACATTTAAAACTTACAGTTATATGAAAATGCAATACCCTAGGAGGAATCTGAACATATTAGTTGCAAGGCCCCCTATTAGATGTAAGAAAAGGAACAAAACGTATGAAAAATATAAAAGCAAGGAAGATGGTCATAACAGAAGCACCACTGTTAGCAGCATGCTTGGAACTACAATTTAATGATAAGATTGAGATGCATTATGGATATCAGGGTGATTTGCAATGTAATTTCGCAGAGACAATGACACTTTTTTTATTGTTACCAGAGATTTGATGCTCTCTGGGAGATTATTCCTATTCGTCTGATTGGGTCCCGGTTCGAGTCCCCAGATGAAGCATGGGTGGTGATTTTGTCTAACGGTACTGACGTGCTCGCTTACCTGAAATCAGTGGTCCAAAACTAGCGACGGATGATTGTTCATAGCCTTTTGTGATGCTCACGATGGACATTAAACCCCGAAACGAAAATGATCAAATTTCTGTGCACGCTGCTTTAAGCACTGAATGTGTGCAGCAATGTCTATGCATAGGCAGGAAATATTTGCAAAATTCCTTAAGAAAAAATTCCTTAAGAACTTAATCTTAAAAAATATGACTTTAACATGTATTACGTACAATCAAGCAGTCATTGAAAACTTTTTCTTGCCCATTGACCACGCTGTAAAGCTCAATAACCCACCACAGTATGAAGCAGGCACGTCGTGCAGTTAGTTGTGCTCCTCCTACATTATAATGGCAGACTACACAAACACAAATCTAAGGTATTCAGGCATGTCTTCAATAAGCCTTAGTGAAATGTACATAGCTTATCCCGAAACATCTGAGAATGTTTTTCATCAAATATATTCATTTCTGCGTTCAGCCTTGGCATGAGTCTCGAAAAAACGGTAGTGGTTGTAGTAACCATAGCAACCGGCCACACCTGTTGATTACGTATGTGTCGTCGGTAGTGCGCTGTTTAATAAGAGTGATTTCGTAAACCCCTAACAAGTGTTTTTGCGCTTGTTAGGGGTTCACGAAATAAACCTTATTAAACAGTACACTACCGACAACACATATACAACACATTTTTTTAAAACATGGTTGAGAAAAAAGAATAAAGATGCGCCACTAAATTTTGGTGTCAACATAAGAAGTCCGTCGGAGGGACTTTCCATCTTATGCAGGAAGCTTATAAAGAAGAATTTCTAGGGAAATGAAAAATGTACAGATGGCATAAACAATAATATATGGATGGTCAGGAATAAGCATCTTTAATCGCGCATAGAGTAAGACCTTCAACGTGTATTACAGAGGTAAACATCAATAGAATATATATTGTTATAGAGGAAAACAGACACCTGTCAGTTAACGATATCCCAGATACGATTCGCATTTCAAAATCATCAATTCACAGAATTGTAACAGAGCATTTGGGCATGAAACGAGTTTGTTCAACTTGGGTATCCCATTTCTTTTCATGTGCGGCCCACTGCAAAGCATTCCATGACCAGTTCTGTCGTTTCTTATTTGGAGAAAATGAATATCAAGTTGGTGCTCCTACCTGAATATAGTCTAGACTTGTCGCCATGTGACTTCTGGTTGTTCCCCATTTTTTAAAAAAGACATTATAGGGACGACAATTTAAGACTGATCAGCACTTGTGATCATGTGACTTCTGGTTGTTCCCCATTTTAAAAAAAGACATTATAGGGACGACAATTTGAGACTGATCAGCAACTTATTACATCTTTGCATGGGTGTTTCAAAAGCATTTCTAAAGAGGAATTGATGACATTGACATTAAAAAAAAACATTCAAAAAGTGGGAGGAACGTTGGGCAACCTGTATTCGTTGCAATGGACAGTATTTCGAAAGAGATGACCAGTTCCTTGATAATAAAGGCAATCATATTTCTTTATAGAAACATTCTCTGTTGTTTTGGGACAATCCTTGTATTTTTATTATCTGTCCTATACTCGTGAAGAGATGGCTCCACATATTTTGCCTTTTCAAAATGGAAAGTTCTATTTGAACTTCCAAAAGTGACAGCTCTGCTATATCAGCCAAAGCGCGACAGCTCCTGGGAGAGCAGGTCAAAAAAATAGTTTAAATAACTGGCAATTACAAAAACATCGTAAATAAATGAAATTTGCATGTTATACCTAATGATAACAAAAGGACTAAATTAGCTTAAATCTGTTTTGACACGTTGATGTCAGTCCAGTATGTCCGCTTGGTATCCGAATGGTCAGAAAAGCGAACATTTGGCTGGTCTTTCAGTTTGCTTCGTGTTCTAGTCTTAAACGACGCAGGAGTAATGCCTTTAACGTGCTGCGGTGTGTCCGTTCGTTCTATAGACTCCGTTGCCCTAAATTTGGGACTGAAAACTCCTAAAAGTCGGATTGCTAAGCCTTGAACCAAAACAGATGCGATATGTTAAAAACAAGTGTTATTACAGTTTTGATATTTTTACTTGGTAACAAAGAAATGGATTTAGGATAGCTGTAAATAAAAATAGTTTTTATGGTGTTTACTAAGCTTTCATTATTAATGCTAAACAGAATAGTATTTATGCAACTTAAAATAAACCTGATCAACACTTAAAGGTATTTACATCTGGGGAGGAGTTATCTGTGGCAAACTATATGTGTATATAAAAAATTGCCTAGGAAATGTGCATCTCTTGAGAACCGCAAACATAATTTGCAGTTATTTGTTTTAATATATCAGGAAACACTGAAGTGTACATGATTGTGCCATACCTTCAATTCCTGAAAGCTTGCATATCTTAGAATCCACCCTTTTGGTTTACACAATAACGACCGACGTACGTGGTTTCATCATCGTGCCATTTTGCAATCATGCATAGCATTCGAGTTTGAGAGAAGCAACTTTGTTTAACAAATTATGCCCTGCTGTTTTAAAATGCCTAAGAGAAAGACTAAACGTTAAAACACCTCAGTCCATTTACGCTTTATGGCTTAAAAGCCTCGCTGATACCAGACACTCGGCAAGTTCTGCTCTGTCAAATAGGCGTCCTCTTACATTTAAATGAACAGGATGAAATCGCTTCACAAAACGAGGTCGCCGGGACGTGTTTGTATGCTTACTACCAGCACGTTCGCGGATTTCTCTTAGTAATTAAACGCAATGGATTAACGTCTCGATTTGGCCTCAAAATCAACAGAGACCGGAGCATATCTACTTAACTGCTAAGTGCATTTCCGTATCGATAGTGTTGACTCTAATTTTGTGGCAGCTTTGAAGCGAACAGAAGTGTTTGATTTATTACAACCAGACGTTGTCGTATGAATATTTCTGCGAAATCCTCTTGAACTTTGCTTCTCCATAATTAATAATACGGAAAATATCTGAGCATCGTGTGCAGTAAATGGATATCAGATCAGCAAATAAAGCAGCGCAGCGTAGAGCATTCGAAATTTCGGACGATTGTCACTAATGTAAATTTGCATAGCTTTGGGAAAATTCAGTTCATTTTAGTTCTCTCAAATGAGAAGCTTTGATATCATGCGTATGCTTCATGGAACAGAGTATTGAACTTCATCACGACGCATACCTTTGAAATACAGTATTTACAAAAGGAAATTACTTGAAGAAATATCAAAATAATAAAATTTAGGAAGTAACTTTTCGGGATAATCTACTTCGTGCGGATTTTTCTATTGTCATAGATAGGTCTGCTGAAACTTTGTTCTTTTCTGTAACTCACCTCACGTCACTTGGGTTTTTGATAGTATTGGTCATTGATTTTAATTCTAATACACAAGAGACAGTTTTCTACATCCCTTATGGACCTTCGTTTCTTTTGATTTTGGTGAATGACTGCTCAGCTATTCTGAAATGCTTGACAAAAGTCAATGGTAACCTCAATTTTGTAATGAAAATATGTGAATTTCAGAAAACTCATTGAATGTATTTATAAGTCGAAGAACATTGATAAGATGTGCAATACCGCTTGATCAAATAGTCCGATCAAACATACCATAACTTTTCATTTAAACATCCGCGTTCAAATGTACGAAGTTTTTCAATTAAAGTATTTCGACCGAAAAAAATGGAATTATTAAATCAATAGCTTTATTTAAATACAATATACTGCAGTCTTTGCTTCAAGTGCCTCAAACAAATCTACAACACTGTTCCAGATGCCTCGATCAAACTTTATCGAAGTTTTTCTACGTAAAGTAGAAAAACTGTTCAGTCAATTATTCAGTCCAGTCAATTATTGTGATCACCTTCTACTTTTGACGTTAAAAGTGCGTAGCCAATGAAAGAAGGCACGTGATGTGAGCTGGCTTGGAGGGTATATAAGTTAAGCTGAGGGCATTCTGAAAACATATCAATTGTTGCTGTCATGGGTAATAGGACCGAATTTGCAGATTTGCAAAAAGGGATGATTATCGGCATTCGGGCCAAGGGTGAAAGTATTTGTGAAACAACACAGTTTGTGAACTGTACGCGTGCTGTTGTGGTTAAAGTCTCTCGTGATTGGAGAAATGGCACCATTGCGAATAAGCAACGTGAAAACTGCGGAGCACCACGTGCCATTGATGCGAGAGGTGAACATTGGCTGCGAAGGTGCTTGGGAGCCGATCGGTACGCTACAATGGAGCAACTCACTGGCCGAAAGAACCAGGAGGCTACCTGAAGTACAGTTCAGCAAACACTGCTGCGTGTGGGGCTCCGATGTAGACGGATGGTCACTGCACCTATGCTAACGAAGATGAATCGGCAGAAAAGGCTTACGTTTGCTCGACAGTATCGGAATTGGACATTTGGTGATTGGCAAAGGATTTACTTCTCCGCTGAGTCACGTTTTGTGTTTCACCGAACGGATGAACATTGGTGTATAAGGCGAAGAACATCGGAGAACATACACTCTTCAATTATTGCTGGAAGAACACAGGCTAGCGAGGGCAACGTTTCGGTCTCAGTAATGTTTTTGTATATGGACCGAATTCTTTATGAAACCATCCTTGCAGACCACGTACCCCCATAAATGCTGATTGTCCTCCATGGGGCGTATAAGATATTCCAGCACGACAATGCGACGTGTCACACATCTAGAAATATCCGAGAGTGGTTGGAAGAGCAAGATAAATATTTCAAAATACTTCCCTGGCCCCCTAATTCCCTAGACTTAAACCCAATTGAGCATCTGTGAGACCACCACGATTGTGTTGTTCGCTCTATGGATCCTCTATCACGCACCCTCCAGCAGCTGTCAGACGCGCTGCAGTCAGCATGGCTCCACATACATGCGAATACCTTCAAGCACCTTATTGAGTTATTCCAGCCCGTTTAGCTGCTGTCCGCGCTGCACACGGCGGTTACTCTGAATAATAGCTAGTGGTCACAATAATGTGATTCAACCGTGTAGATATTCCTTTAGCATGTCTTGAAAAAATTGCTTTTCTTCTCGGGGGGCTTAACGAACACAGTCGGCAACTCGACAGGGTATAAGCAGTCGGCCGTCCCTAATTTCGGGCCCCTGGTTCCAAGGAGGGTATAGAGCCTGTGCCGGGAAGAACACAACATTCATGCTTCACCAGGATGCGAACTCGGTCCCATCTTGGATGAATGGTCAGACGCCAGCATTTAGATAACTACGGAATCAGGTCGGAGATAAAATGTACGACACTTTATGTTGAAAATAGTTTGATTAAATGTACGATATTCTTTAGAGGGTTACAATCACATGTACGAAACTGTACATCATTCTGTCAAATGTAAGACCATCTGCATTAAAAGTGCTTCCATAAACCCCATAACAGCCTTCTGTAAAATTGTTTCGATGATCTACCAAAAACTACACTGGTTTCCATAAATTAAGTAACATACCAAAAAATGACGATAATAGGGCGAAATATAGTTCAAATTGTACGGATTTTGCATATGCTACGGGTGACGTCATGCAGCATCGATGTACGATAGGCAAATGAGTGGCACTGGAAGCGCTTTATGCAAATGTGCAACAGCTTAAAACCAGGTGTTTCGGATCGAGTCGCCAACTGTGTGGCGGTGAATGGCAAGATTTCGAGATACCGATTTTGTTAACATGGCTTCGGGACGTCATTTACCAGCAGAGTTACGCTACAGAGCGATAGGCCGACTCGAAGCAGGACAACGGCGGTCGGACGTCGCAAGGTGTCTCAACGTCGATCGCTCTGTGATCAGCAAGATGTGGCAGCAGTTCCAAGCCACAGTGCAGCTTTCCGAAAGTACAGCGAAGGTAGGGCAAAGGCGACGGCCTCTTCGGATGAGAGGTGTTTGCGGCTTTCGGCACGGCGGAACAGGACGGCTACTGCGACCCATCTCAGATCAGTACTTGTGTCAGCCACTGGACGGACGGTATCAGCTACGACGGTATGCAGTAGGTTACATGTAGAAGGACTGTATGCTCGGCAGCCGGTATTATGCGTGCCCTTCAGCCCCGCCACCGGAGGGAACGTTTCAATTAGGCACGATTGCATGTGAACTGGACTCATAATCAGTGGAGGTCAGTTCTGTTCACTGATGAATCGCGATACTGTTTACAGTGTTATTCTCGCCTAATTTACATCTGGAGAGAGGCCGGTATTCGCTATCTTACCTGGAATATCCAGGAGAGGGGCATCTATGGTGGTGATGGTCTTCTGGCGTGGGCAGGCATATAGTTAGGCGGCCTTACCGACTTCCATATGTTGCCACTTGGAAATTTCCGTGCTTAGAGGTACTAAGAAGACATCCTGGACCCTATTGCTTGTCCGTATGTGGCAGCAATTGGCGATACATTCGTACTGCATGCGGATAACGCCCTCACACAGCTTGCCTCCTGCACCAGTACGTGTAACAGGAAACTATAGGACGTATGGAGTGGGCAGCGTGCAATCCCGATCTGAAGCTCATTGAGTATGTCTGAGATGCTCACGGGAGGTGTTTTGCTGGCCTCCAGCCCCCTCCCAGAACCCTGCAGTGGCTCTGCACTGGTTTGATCCAGCAATGGACGCAGCTACCAACGGAACTGCTCGACATACATAATTAACAACATGAAACATCGCTGTCGGGCCTGTTTACTGTTCGGTGTAACCATACTCCGTATTGAAGTACCTTTTCCTATTTCATCTTGATACCTATATTTCTGTATTTTCATATTTGCATCCCTCATACAAAATGTAAATGCTTTGTATCACATGTTCTTACGTTCTTTTTTGTTGCGTTTGGTCTGATAAAGCTTACCACCAAATTTCATCCGAATAGGTTGCACACTGTTTTAGTTATCACGACTTTTCCATTTGTTGCTTAGTTTATGGAAAACAGTGTATCAGAAGCTGCTCCATCCTTTGATGCTGCCCCGGTGGCGCAGTGGTCTAAGCGATGGCTTCTGATCATTCGTCCGAAAGGGGTCCGGGTTCGAATCCCGGTGAGGCATGGATGTTGTGTTTGTCTTACGGCACTGGCTCTCTCCCTTTCCTGGAACCAGTGACCTTAAATTAGGGACGGGCGACTGCTTACAGCCCATTGAGTTGCTCACGGTGGTCGTTAAACCTCCAATCAAAAAATCCTTTCATTGCTCTGGAGCATTGAACAGGACCTTTAACCCAAGAAGTGTTCCCACGAATTACTTCATGGGATTTTATCATTATCGTTGAAATATGGTTATTTGTGATCAGAAGTAGTTAACATCGCAGAAGTTTATTTATTTTGCAATATTAATCACTAACAGTCATGACAGTTCTTGAAAGGGTTAATAAAAAAACATTTTTGAACATAACATTAAAGAAAGGGAAGAGCAGAAGGGAGAGTCGAATGAAAATCTCAAATAATCTTCTCTCACAATTTATTGAGCAAAAGTGGTACACACTTGTACCATTTTTCAGTGTAATCTTCATTTTGTGCAATGCAAGTCCTCCAGCGCTTACAAAGTGCATAGATTTCTGTAAAAGAAAATTCTTGCGGTCGCATGTGCAAGCACTCATGTACTACCTGCTGCACCTCTTCATCGGACCTAGAATTCTTTCCTCCCATCGTAGCTTCGAGTAGTCCAAAGATGTGGTAATCACTTGGGGGTAAGTTCTGGTGAATACGGTGGATGTGGAAGACACTCCAAGTGCAGGTCTTATATGGTTGCAACCGTTGCACGAGCAGTATAGAGCCGAAGGTTGTCATATTGCAACAAGGCAACAGTACTCAGAAATCTACGTAATTTGGATTTGATGGCAGGTCAAAGATGATTTCTGATAAGATCGGCATACGTATCACTGGTTACAGTGTTCCTTCTGGGCATGTTGTGCTCCAAAGGTACTCTTCGTGCATCCCAAAAGAGAGTAGAATAACCTTTCCTGCAGTTGGCTGCGTGCAGAATATCTTCGGTTTCGGTGAGGAAGGTAGGCACCGTTCCTTTCTCTCACTTTAGATTTCCGGCTGATGATAGTGAACGCAGATTTCATCTCTAATAACAATTATCTGTAGGAAGCCACCACAATCTGTTTCAAAGCACATCAAAAGTTATTAACAAACATCAACACGTCGTTGTTTTAATTCTAGAGTCAATTGTCGTGGTACCCACCTTGCAGACATTTTGTTGAAATGGAGAACATCATGGATGATGTGCTGCGCCGAACTATGACTGATGTTCAAAAGTACGGATATTTCATCCGCAGTCACTCGACGATTTCCCATCACAATGCCTTCAGCTGCTGTAATCCTTTAACGACCATAACGCCCAAATCATCCTTACGTACAAATGGCCATAGCCGCTCGAAACGTCTGGCTAGAGTGAGTCAGATTTCCTATCATTACTTGTTGTTCAAATTTTCTCGACCTATAAGTGATCAGCAGAATTCACTCTCAGTCACTATTGTTGTTATTAAACAAAGAAGCGAAACAACAGAGAGTTTCGGGTGTTATGGTATTTAGACTGATACAAGACTTTTGGGTCATGGTCGTTAAAGGGTTAATGGACTCTGGTGTCAGTACTCTGTGGCCTAACCCAGTCGAGGAGAACCTGTCACAGAAGTCCACCGTTTCGGGACTTCCTAATCCATTCGTACACTTGCTGGAGTAACAGACATGCATCACAATACTGCAAATTCATTCGACGATGAATTTCAATAGGCTTCACGTTCAATAGGCTTCACGCCTTTACTACTCAAAAACTGGATGACCGAAAGTTGCTCCTCTTTGGTGCATGTCTCAAGTTGGGCGGCCATCTTTGCCCCGCTACTGTGACGTCACTAAGCTTGTCTGCACCATGCTGCCACCTGTAAGAAAATCTTTTAGTTATTGTTACCCAGCAAAAGTAGTCTTCCTGGACCAGCATCATTTTACCGCTGCCGAACCGTCAATAAAATGTCCGGGCGGCTAACAGAAGGGCCAGCAGGTCAGGCCAACAGCTGGCTAACAGTTGGCACCCTATCAGTTGTCTGGCAATGCGGCTGGCCATGGCAGAGTGTCAGTGCCTTGAAGGCAAGCTCTCGAGATAGCAGCAGTATGTGAACGAGCGTTGTCCGGTTGAAACCCGCACCGGAATGAGCTTTCAGGAAAGGTAGGGCCACTGGTTGCAGGACCCGATTAACGTAACATTGGGCTGTCAAAGTGCCTATAATGAACACCAATGGTGATCTGGCATCGTAGGAAATTGCACTTCATACCATGACACCCGGCCTTCTGGACGCGTGACGCTCGACAACAAATCGTTTATCTTGGAGCTGACCACGGTGCCTCCACACACGGATTCGTTGGTCGCCTCCTCCAAGGCAAAAGCGTACTCGTCATTGAAGAACACCCGGTGCCATTCTGAGTGTCTCCTTGACAGTATGGCACGACACCATTGCAGTCTTTGGTGACGATGCAATGGTGTTAAGGACAGTCGTCGTAACGGCCTGCTTGCGTGTAGTCCTAAGTCGTGCAGCCGTCTGCCAATGGTGCTGGCACTAATCGGACGATACATGGAAGGCATCACTGCTCGCTGAATATACGCAATCGTGGATGTTCGGTCACTCCGTTCATGTCGGACAACCCGTCCGTCCTCTCTCGCTCTCTCTCTCTCTCTCTCTTCGTGGTTCGTCTAAGTTTCCCACCCCCTTCTTGTCGCTGTTGCGTGCCATGTGCTATCCGCTGCCGCCCACAGCGGCCGTTATGGCGCGAAATACGGCGATAAGACCATCACACTTCTCGGAGCCCAAAGACGCTGCCCCTATCGAACTTCTCCAACTGCTCGAATTGTTTTGGAACTGTTCTCCGAGGCATACTTCACTTGCAAAGGATGCAACCAACACAACAGCACGAGTCAGAATGGCAAAGAGGCGCAACGGGACGATCTTATATAGCCGGTCAGGCACAGCACTACGACCCCGCTTGCTGGAGTCTTATGCGCGACTGAGCGTATGCATGTCTCACGATGTCAAACTTACCCACCAAGTTTCATTCCTGCCGGTTGCTTCCTTCTGGGTGAAATAATTTTTTGACGATGAGTGTATAAAATTAAGCTTTTAAAAAACTTTGTTAATGACATGGATAAAATAGTGCTGGGTTTGATTATTTGACGGAAACGTTTCTTCGAATAAGCTATGTTAAAATTAAAAAGAAGGCGTTTTTTGGGTCCTCAAATAAGAAATTTTATTCAAGATGGAGGCTTCCATGATCTATTAAGCCAAGTTAAAAATCCCAGCGTGGAAGTTGAAAAATCAGCGTATGTGTTACGGATAAGTTCTTGGGAATCTTTAAAGAAAACAATTACTGTGACATTGTGGGTGAACTCTTACATTCATTCAAATATATGAGGAGAGTAATATATCCCTTAAAATTCATTTCTTTGATTTCTTTCCTGAGGATTCTCAGGAAAGAAATCTCGGTACCGTCAGCGACGAACATGGCGGGTAATTTCACCAAGATGTCGATCCTGGAAAAGCAGGAAAAGTAGATTTCTGGCATGCGTGCTGACTATTACTGGACACTTAAGAAGAATATTCCATATACTAAATACAGAAGAAGGTCATAAACTCTCATGCGTTATGTAATAAGAACAATGTTAGAGATGTACGGAGATGTACAACTTTTCCAGATGTTACCTGTATGTAAATAAATATCTTTGCGTGATAGAGTAAATAAGTAACATATTTGAATTCAGCATAAGAAGTACTATTGGGATCAGACAATTCTTCCTGTGTGCCAAATTTAGTTTCATTTTGTAAACCAGTGTAATTAGATACCAAAACGAAAGACAAGTTTAACCTGTAACCACCGTCTTCTTTTAATTTCTCTTTTTTCATTGATCCAAAGTCTATAAATCCTGCCACTGAAATATCCCAACCTCTTTAACTAAAAGTTAAAGGTCACGCATTTATCGCTAAAAGCTGGATTACATTTATTTGAAAGCCAATGTGCAAGAATATATACGCAAAGTCCAAGGTAAAAGCCCTTGATGCACGATATCGAATAAAAGATGATTATAGTCTAGATTAACTATGCGACCATGAAGCAGAGTAGGTTTATAAATGTATTATACACGTTAAAAATAGATGATTTATTAAAAACAGGTAAACCAGATTAGATATTTCTGGTCCACCTCTGACCCGTCCTCAGATACATTCGTGTAAAAGATGGAGCCGTATACACTATATTGACAACGGTCACCGGACAGCACTTCAAAAGCAAATAAAAAGATCCGCTGCGTTGTTAAGATGCGCGGTACAGCTGCAAATGGTATAAAAACAAGCCTGCAGCTGACGGCGATCATATCATACTGTGAGGTTGGGTGAAAATGACGCGGCGGGAGAGAACTAACTTTGAGAAAGGAAAGATTCTTGGGTGTTATGTAAGTGGGTTGTCTACAATAGAAAACGAAATGTGTCTGAACATACCCAAGTAAACTGTTTTCGATATACTGAATAAGGGGAAGACACACGGCGTGCCTGAAGCAGCAAAACGTACCAGCAGCCCAAGGAAAATCAGTGACAGGGGACGTCGAAGCCCCAGGAGAGTCGTCACAGCTAATCGACGGAGTACTGCACAAGACTTCAGTGTACAGGTGAGTAAAAATGCTGGAACCTCTGTATGTACACGTACCACTCGCAAAGAACTCCATTCCATAAGTTGCCGTTGCCATACGGCTGCTCATAAGCTACTCGTCGTTCAGCATGGTGTAAAGAACATTTATCGTGGACCATAGATCAATGGAAACGGGTCCTATGGACTGATGAATCCTGATATACGATAGTAGTAGTATATGGGGGGTACTATGGCACACACCAAAATCACATAAAAACCTCAAAATCAGGCATTTTTTGATTTTTCAGACCTCAATAATCACGAACATTTTAAGGCTTTTTATGATCAAAAACACCTTATTTTCATTAAAAATCATTGATTTTTGGGCATAAAATAGTCAAAAACATCAGATTTTTGAAAATTGAAGTTTTTACTCTGTTTTTTCATAAAAACAGACATCATAAAAACACGCATTTTTGATGATATTTGACGACTTTTTTGAACAATTGCAATCATTTTGAGCTTTGAATAGCTTTGAAAGTGATGAAATGATGGATTTAGTGATCAATAGAAAAGTTGTAAAACAAACTACTTTGCAAAGTCCTTTTTAAAAATGCATTAAAAAAGGGGTACCCAAAATGGATACCCCTTATAGGAAGATTAAAAATTTAGGAAGATTAAACAAATTCAAGATTTAATTAAAAATATTACAAAGATTTAAACGAATTCAATAATATAAGGTTTTGTTATGTAGTACTTCATTTCTCTTTAAAGATATGTCCTATTTTATTTTCTGTTTCGGTAATTCTTCTTTTGAACCTCTCTCGATCAACTGCATATGTTTCCCATATACCTTTTCATTTCCTACATATATGACAACAACATTAGGATTGAAGTGAACTTTCATTTTAATAGAATTCGTTTTTTTAAGTTTTTACTAATTCATAATCATAATATAGATCATCAATTTTACCTCTGAATCTGAATATATAATTACCTTTATTAATTTTTTTAATTGCACTGTCAGATAGTTTTCCGTGACATTTTCTAAGATAATATTCTTTTTCTTCATCATTGACTTCTATTTTTGCAATAGTTGTATCTCCGAATTTCGTTTGGATTTTTTTCAGTGACATCAATTTATAATCTCCAGGATTCAAATCTTTTAATTTCTGTGTTTCTGTAAATAATCTGATGCTATTGAACTCATCCATTTATAAGGTTTTATTTTTTTAAAGGCTTTTGAATACATGTGATGAGAACTGTAAATTACAATAACTTACAAACTCATTTAAAATTTCTAATCCTTTGTTTTTAATTTCCTCGTTTTTTTCTTTTTTTCAATTATTCTTTTTATCTTTTTTAAATATTTATAAACTATAGTTAGAATATCTGAAAACTTGTAATTATCTCTATACATATGAATCAAGTCATCACAAAAATGAGCGAATTGAGATATTTCGTTACTATATTTTTTATCTGAAGAACAGTATAGAGCTCTAAGGTCACCCATTAAATCCATTTATAAGTTTTCATTTTTTGAAATATAATTCTTATAATGCATACATCTATACATAGAGCATCCGGGGCCTAAAACTCTTGGACATTTAGGTATATCTAAATCAACAGATGGAATATCTTCAAGCATCTCTTTTTCCATTACTCCTCCTTTATATGCAAATGTACCACCATAAATATGGTACAGGTTTTTAATATAGTTCTTTACCTCACAATTATTAATCCATAGTTCTTTGCTATTTGGATATCTTTTAAATCTCAGTCCATGCACATCTAAAACACACTTACGTACGATATTCAATTCTTGTTCATCTAATTTGCAGTCAGGTGTGAACACTGATATTGTTTCACCAATATTCAGTTTTGAGTGTACCCAACTTATCTCTCTTGCTATCTTACGATTTGGGAGTACAAATCCTTGAATATTTATAATCACAATTATATCATTCATTGTTTATATTTACTCACTTTTTTTAAATACATATCCAAAAGGTACAGTATTCAAATCATCTAGAATTCTTCTTTTATCAAATCCAAACATGTATTTCTTGTTCAGTGTATCTACAGCTATATTTGTATCTTTTTGTATCTTAAACTGATTATTTGATATTTCTAAGTAATCTGTTTCACCTGTTATTACTTTCATTCTATCATTGAAATTCAAAATATTTTCATTCTCATAGCTCATTTTAAATCCTTTAACTTTACCTTTTACAGTTCCATCATTTAGTATGTATCCATAGTCTTTTGGTGCACCAGCTATCCAGGATTTCATATATTTGTCCTCTCCCAATTCATCTGTCCATTCTCCTAACATGCATCCTGTTTTGATTTTATTAGTTCCATCATCTATATACACAACACTATCTGTGTCTTTATAAATCACTTTTTCACGTAATTTATCAAGCATTTTATATAATCTAATTCTAGCAGAACTAGTGGTGAAAGCTGCTATATAAACGTTAGTATTGAAGTTATTTTTAACATATTCATCTTTCATTTTATAAGTCATTTCTACACAGTCATCATTCATAAATATCATATTTAATTCTTTGAGATTATCATCTAATATAATTTTATAAAATTCATCTAAATCCATTACGTATTTAGTCTGTTTCATATTTTTTCTCTGTCCAAACTTACCCCATAATGAGTTCAAACATATCTTACTTATAAATCTCATTCCTGGATTTTTTTCTATTTTTTCTAATTTTATATCTAATTTCTTGTAAACTGTCTTCTTATATTCTTTTTCACTTTTAAAGTTTTCAGACCATTTATCATCTGTTTCTAATTTGATTTTCAAAAACATTTTAACGTAATCTCTAAATAGTTCATCAGTTTTATTTTCAAAATTCCAAACCTCATATATTCTTAAAATTTTATATCTTTTTTTAATTGCTAAATTCATTTCATCAGTAGTCCATGTACTAGTGAAACATCTTTCGTCTCTTTTATGATTACACTCCTTATTTCTAATTTCAAAGCATTCTTTACATTTCTTTTTATCTACAACAGTTTTAAAGTGATTACATTTGATAGTTTTAGAACATGATTTACAAAGAGCAAACATCAATTTTTCATCTTTAATTGGCAACACTGGATGATATAAATTTCTAGGTGGTAAGACCTTACATTTGATGAAACCATACCATTCTTTATCAAATTTTTCAGGATTAAATATCTTAACAGGATGACCAATTGGATAATTATCAAAGTAATTTACAGTTGGATACAGTGAACATACATCAATATATCTACCTTTTTCATTATTTTTAAATTCATATTTCAATTTAGTAGGCTCACACCTACCCCCATAAAATGCATCTCTAGGATTTAAAGGTTCCACGAAATCTCTATTCCATTCATTTTTTATATATTTTTTAATTTCTTTATTATTATTAAAATCACATTCCCATATAACAATTAATTCATATCCAGCTTTTAAAATCTTCTTTTGAATCCTCTTAGTTCTTTTATATAAGTCTTTCATACATATCTGATTCTGTTCATTTATAGTTGATTCTCTATAACATCTATTACATCCATGCCAGTGACATCCATGAAATTGAAACACTGTGTTTTCATAAAATCCATCTACTTTATAAATTTTCTTACCTAATTTTAATTTTTTCTCTCCACCATTTAATGCATGTTGAATATTGATATTATTCTTTTTAGACAGATAATCTAACCAAGCAATTGATTTTTTACTATATTTGTCTTTTTGAATTGTATCATCATCTATGGCAATTGTACCTTTTTTTAAGAATTTATCTCTATAAATACTGATGCATACACCTGCTAGAGTTACATATTTAAATGGATCGATATTTGCGATTTCTAAGAATAATCTTCTCAATTCTAAACATCCTCTTCTTAAAATATCTACATCTGATCTACAGTATTTAACAAATTCTTTTTGAAAATCAAACGTATCGTTTTTAACAGTTTCATACCATTTTAAGAATTCATTTCTCTCTTCAGATTTCATAGAATCACATCCATAGTAATGTTTTTCAGGGTATTTACCTATATAATTTTGATTACATTCTTTATTAAAATAATGAGGAAAATAACCTTTTGCCATCTCTTCTAACCCAAATGTTTTTGGAAAATCTCTTAATGGAATCATAGTAAAATTGATTGAATCTATGAATCTTATATTATATCCAGATGCCTGCATATAATTGAGTTTATTTCCATTATATATAGTAAACACTTCTATTTTGTTTTTAAAACAGTATTTAGCTAAGAATTGAAAATCAAAGCCTTTACCATAATGAGCTAGTACAGTATATCCAAAATGTTTTTGTTGAAATAACCAATTACAAAAATCATTTTCATTTTCAAATATCTTTTCACTACCATCATACATTTGACATACAACTAGATTAACTTCATGAGTTCCTGTTTCTTGTTTAGTTTCAACATCAAAGAATATATATTTCTCAGTATATTCATATCTACATTTTTCACACCAATCTTTTCGATTTCTTGTTAACTTAGGACAATCATTTTCACATTTACCACCTTTAGCATCTTTACGTTTCATATAGCATTTATGATCATGTAATACATATTTCCAACAATTTTTACATCTCTTTTCACCACATACATGCTCTTTGGGTTTTCTCTCATATCGATTAATAATTCTTTTACATTTTAAACATTTCCATAGACATTTACATACACTAACACCTTTCTTATTTTTTCTTTTGTGGTTATCAAAACACTCCTCACCTTTAAATAATCGATTACATTTTTTACAAAATATCTCTTCACCATTACAGTTACTATTTGTTTTAAAACATCTATCACATTTGAGAGGACATCTGTGTTGATCTGATCTTTTATAGCTTATTTGACAATAATCACAGTAATTCTCTTTTCCTAAAAATCCTTTAACAGAAGTAATTACATCGAAATGATTTCTATTTTTCAATATGTAAATACATGTAGATTTATATTTACCACTATATATACGTTCATTAAAATTCTCTCTGCAAAATATATTTATCTGAATATCTAAGAATTCTTCAAATATTTTAACCTCTTCTAAGCAACATATTTCTAATGGAATATTGCATAGTTCATGTAATTTTACAGCTAATGATTTTTGTAAAACTCTACCCCTTTTGATGTATCTAATATCATTTTTTGATAATTCATTATGATTCAATTTATCACATAATAGCTTAGGATTTTGAATAGATAGAGTAGTTACAATTGATCTAGCTAAACATATGTTATCATCATTTTTTATCTGACAGATACTTCTTTTATTTTCTATTGTTTCATCATTAATTATCTTTATATGTTTACCTCCTGAAGGTAATTCAATTACATTAAAATCAAATATACAATCAGTTATTTCTAATTCCTTATATTCAATTTGATCAGATAATTTATAAATATATAGCTCATAGGCATCCTTAGTATACATCATTTTATCATGAAATGGTTTATTCAGTTTAGGATTATATACAATTATATCTACTTTACCTTGAATTTTACCAATTGCTTTTCTAAATATATATTGTAAAATATTGAAATATTGTTCAGGTTTAATGTTTACTCCAGCTACTCTATAATTCTTTCTATGTACCATATATTTTTTAATATATTTTCCTTTTGTTTCAATAATTTCATAATCAGGTTTAAATAATTTTTCAAGATTTACAGCTGTTTTAATTTTCTTTTCTTTTCTTGGTTTCAATTTGTTATCTTTGAATTTTAAATTAAAAGAATCAAATAATTTTTTAATTCTATTTCTTCTCTCTGGATGATTAATAAATATTTTTCTTTTTCGATCTAAATATTCTGATTTATCTAATCCAAGGATATCTACTAAAACAGACTTATAATCACCTGTATTTCTAATATATTTTATCAACGATTTAATTAAATCATCTTTTTTTACATTTCGTTTTTTGATATTTAATCTTTTTAAAGCATTTCTAAGTTTCTGAACACTAATAGCATTCAGAGCACTTTTAAGATGCACAATAACAGGCTTCAAAGCTTTATCCATTTATTAGGGAGTAAATTTATAAAGGGATTTTCGAAATCAAAAAGTGATAAAAGCTAAACGACGTTTGTGCAATTCACTTCTTAAATGTCTTTGTTTATGAGTATAAGTATATTGTTTACCACAATCACAATTTATTTTTCTATTCAAAATTATACACTGACAAGATTTGCAAAAATGCTGTCTATCAACTTTACCATAACGATGTAGAACATAAAATTCATCAATAGGTTTTGTTTGTTTACAACTTTTGCATGTTTTGTTCTCCATTTATTAGGAAACAAATTTTATAAATACTTTGCTTTAAGCTGAAAAGCTTGCTGCTTTAAAGTCTTCCCAGATCTTTTCATTTTTTGGATTTATATTAATTTTAATATCATTTGATATATTATAATAGTCACAATTTTTTTTAATAGAATATACATATTTTAAATTTTTCTCATAGTACATAAAATCCAATAATTTTAAAAATAAATCTTCTGCTTCCTTATTAAATTTAAGGTTATTTTTTCTTTTAAACTGATTAAAATATCTTATTCTACTAACATATCTACTTTTTAAATATTTATTATAATCTATATAATAACAGTCTTCCTCTTCATCATATTTCATTCTTTTTATTTGTTTCATTACTTTTTTAAAATTTTCAGGAATTTCAATTTGTTCTTCTTCTGAAGATGAATAAGAAAAGTAATTCGCTTCTTCAATATCATTATCCATTTATTAGATATCATTTTATTAAAAACTTTCTTTTAATATCGTATTCGTCAGTATTCAGTTGTTCTAATTATTTTCAGTTTTTTCTTTCACATATAGATGGTAGCACAAGCAATTAAATCTCTTTCTTGCTTAGATGTAGTCATTACTGATAAGCTGCGAGCGAAAATGTTTACATAACCAGAGTTGAACAGCTGCCAAAATACTCTCCGCGGCGCGCGATTATGTCCTCGGAAAGAAGCAGTTCTTCGTTACGTAACAACTTTGGATCATCGCCAAGTTTCTCTTGCTTGAAACGTAAATATATGTTTCAAGCAAGAATTTATCGGCCTGTGTTGGCCGATTGGTAGCGAGTCAGGCATGCATGCAAAAGGTCTCAGGTTCGAATCTCGGTACGGTAGAATGGCTCCCTGTCCCAAACTTTGAAATCAGAGTTTGGGTTCACGGTAGAGCGTTTGAGCATCTAAAAAGTTCTGTGTGTGGTGGAGGGTCTTAAGAGTTAACGCCCACCTGGCTGGCCAGGTACAAATAAATAAAAAAATGAAGCATAGACCCTCCACCGAAAGGGCGTTTTGCAAAAATTTTTCAAATTACAACCCAACTGTTAAATTCATCAGGATATCCCAACCATTTAACTAAGTATTTATTTCCTTTCTTTCTAATAATTTTTTCAATCTTATAAACCTCATCTTTCTTATCATATTTAACCAGTTCCTTTTCATAAAATGTTCCTGTAATTTCTTCATTATTTAAATCTTTTATTTTATATGTCGGAGGATCTGTGTTCAATATATCGGAAATTATAAATATTTCTTCTGTAAATGTTGGAAGATAACCTTTCTTAAATTCTCTTTTATATTTTGAAATTCTTATTTTATCTCCTTTTTGATATTTTGGTTTATTTTTCTCTTTTTCTTTATACAAATTATTATAAACTTTTAATTCATTTTCTTCCTTACTTGCTTCTATAGGTGTCATTTTAATGGATCTATGATAAGAATTATTATAATTCTTAATTAATTTATCTAGTACATTTATCCACTT
Source organism: Macrothele yani (assembly GCA_039090855.1). Lineage (NCBI taxonomy): Eukaryota > Metazoa > Arthropoda > Arachnida > Araneae > Macrothelidae > Macrothele > Macrothele yani. The sequence goes on from CM077011.1 coordinate 102,780,169, forward strand.
TCTAGTATTATTTGCTGTGAAATACTTCCACATTTTAGTCTTTAAAGTTCTATTGAATCTTTCAATAACAGCACATTTAATCTCAATATTTTCAGTTGTAAACCAGTGAATATTTTCATCCTTGAATAACTTTTGAGTTTGTTTATTTATGAACTCTGTACCCTTATCTGTTTGAAGTTTTTCTGGTTTTCTTTCTTTAAATATTTTTTTAAATGCTCTAGTTACCTCTTCACCTGTTTTTCTTTTAATCGGAATTGTCCAAGCATATTTACTGAATATATCAATCACTGATAAAATATAATTTGTGTCATTATTAAAGGATTTAAATTCTTGCATATCTATAAGGTCAGCTTGAAATTGGTCATTGACATGAGAAACATAAATTCTTCTTCTTTTAAATCTATGAATAAGTGGTTTATGTTTTGTATATACATCTTGTTGATGTAAAAACTCTTCTATATCTTTCCTGGGTAATTTAGTTTTTCTTTGTAATTCATTAATACCACAATAACCAGTTTCTGGTGTATAATAAATATTTTTAAGGTGTTTCACGACGTCTTTAAAAAAACACTCTTTTTAGATCCACAAACTTTACACTTTCCTTTTGCCATGGGTCTACCATTTTTAGCTACTATTTCTTGAATATCTTTAGTTTCAGTTTTCTGTTTGCACTTTAAGCAATACATATTTATATAGGATGAAATTCTTAAACCAAATGTTTTCTTTGCTTTTATAATTGGTTTTATAACAGCTCTAGCTTGTTTCTCTCCTAATGGATAGAATCCACTTGTAGTATTTTCAATTGAATCTAAATCGTTTAAGAGTTCTTGATCAGCAATATGTCTCTGTTTAGTATCTTTAGTTTTACTATAAGCTACGTCATGTTTTTTACAAGCTTTACCAACTCTGTTAATTCCTGGATCACCTCTTTTTAATATCTTTTCTAATTTTGTAAATGGGCCACAATACTGGTACCCTGGTATATGCATTTCAGGTGGATTTAATTTATCTTGTAACCATCCTACTATATCACCTCCTGTTATTATATAACCAGTACCTTTAATTTCTTTGAATATATGAATCATTTATTTATCTGTAAATCTATTTTTTAACTACGTATCTATAACCATTTAGCTGTGTTTGTTTTACATATTTTTCTAAAGGAAAATACTTAATATTTTTTATAAAATCTTCTTCTCTAATGTAAGCATCCTGTTCTGAAATTGAATTAGCGTTTATTAAATTTAATATCTGTTTATAAAATTTGTAAGCTTGTTTATATTCTTCTTTTCTTTCTGAAATATTTAGAGTTTTATCAACACCTTCAATGACTCCTGCTCCTAAAGAAAGAGCTGCTAAAGGAATAAATGCAAAAGCTGATAAACCTGAAGCACTAAATATAAATTTGCCTACTGATAGTGATATACTAATTTTATTATAGTAATTAAAACTTTTTCTGTATACATACATTTTCTTTTCTAAATATTCTTCCATTTATATAGGATCAAAGTTATGTCTGTATCTCATATGAGGATTTTTCAAATCGAACATGAAGAAATCATAAGGTTTTTTAATACTTTTTTGATAAGGATCTATATTAAAATCACCATCAATTTCTCTAATAATTTGTTTAATTTCTCTGTGCTGAAGTTTAAAAAATATAAAGTAATCACAGTTTTTTCTTATATCAATAGGTGTTGAATAATAGGTCTGTGATAAATAAATAATGGATGCATTTTTCTTCCTTCCTCTTATAAAAAATTTTTCAATTTCGTTTTGATCTTTTTCTTTTACACAGTCATCAAAAATAACTAGATTTTTTAATGAAGGATCTAAGTCATCTACAGTAATAAATTCATTTATGTCTGAACTAAATAATGTTTCTTTCTTAAACTTTTTAAATAATTTTAATAACTTATTTTTATTCTTTCCCTTTATTTTTAAAATGTCTTCCTCTTCTATATCATCAAACATTGAGTAATTTTCTTTTAATTTAGAGTATTTAGGTTCGTTAATATCTTTTGCACATATGAATAATGCATCAAAATTTAAATGATCATATATTAAATTTAATAGTAAATTTGTTTTTCCACATCCTGAAGATCCTGTTATTAAAAGTTTAAAAGGATGAATAGGTAACATTGGATTTTGATTTGGATCTATAAATTCTTCTGGTTCGGAATAATCTTTTATTTTAATGCTGCAAGGCTTAATCATATTTATTTAATAGAAATTCAGCATCTTCAATAAACATTTCAGCTTCAAATAATAAGTCTTCAGCTGGTATTCCTTGAGATAAATAACATTCAGCTAGATATAATGCCATTTCAGCAAAAGATAAATATTCTTCAATTTGTTCAAAATCTTCCATTTATATAAGTAAAATAATTTGCTTGGAAGTAAAATAATTTGCTTGGAAGTAAAATAATTTGCTTGGAAGCAAATTTTCAGTTAAATAAATGAGTAAAGTGATACAAGATTTATTAAAATTAGCAAAAGTAAATGCTGAACTAAGAAAACGAAATAAGAAAAAGCAATTAGAAGATTTAGGATATGAAGAGGCAATCGCAAAATTTCATAAACCTATAGTTGAAAAATTAGAATATCAAGATGTATCTAGAAAAGAAAATTTAAAAGCTATTCAAGATGCAATTGAAGAACTTTCATTTCAACCAATTGCAGAATCTTCAAGATTTCCTGCCTTAGAAGATGTTGAAGAACCTATTTCAGATGCTAAAGAAATGTATGAGAGAGAAGCAGGAATTCATAAAATTAACTTAAACAAAAACTTGAATGTATCAGTTATTAAAAAAAGTTAGGATTTGATTTACCTTCAGAATTAGTTAATAAATCTGATGAAGAGATTGATGAAAAAATAAAACAAGCAAATGAAAAAATCAGTGAAATCGGACGTCTAAAAGGTCCTCAAGTAAAAGCACTTAATAATGCTAAAGATGAAGAAAAAAAGAAAAAATTACAGAAAAAAATTGATCGTTTCGATTATAAAATGGCTGAGGTGCGAAAATATATTAGAGCATTAGAAGCTCTCAAAATGGGGAATTACTATATGGGTGAGGGTCTTAATATTTTAGATAAATTAACAGATAAAATATGTAAAGGAACTAAAAATAAGAAAGTATATAACCAAGTAGTTCAAATACTAGATTTATTATTGAAAGAGGGTAAAATGACTAATGAGCAAGTAAAACAATATTATTCAAAGTTTCTATCTTAATAAATGAGTAATTATATTGTATCAAGAATTTATTTGAGTGAAGGTCAGAAAAACAAATTAAAATCAGCAGTTAAGAAAGGTGAAGAAATTACATTGCAAATTGATAAAACTAAAAGTGCTAATCATGATATGTATTTAACAAAAACTCAAATTACTCAAATTAAAAATGGTAAACGAATAACTATAAGTAAGACACAATTAAAGAAAAACGGAGGTATTTTACCCTTTTTGATCCCTATCTTAGCTGCTCTTGGTACTGGTGCTTTATCTGGTGCTGCTAGTTTTGGTGTGAATAAAGCTTTAAGTAAAGTAACTGGATCAGGTTGTAAACCGAAAGGTTCACACCTTAAAAAAAAAACATTCTGGAAAGGGAGTTCTTCAGAATTACGAGGTATATCCAATAAAACGATAGAACAAAATATGAAAGATGTAAAAGGATTCAGAGGTGTATTTACATCAGATTTATTACCTAAAAAGATTAAGAAATTTGAAAGTGGAATTATTAATTTAGATATATCTACAGGACCTGGGACTCATTGGGTCTGTTATTATAATGATCCTAAATATAATTTTGTGGAATATTTTGATCCATTTGGAGAATATAAATATAAAGACATTAAATTGAATAACATTTTCATACCTAAAAATATTGTAAAATATCTTGAAACATCTAATAAAGGAATTAGATATAATTCGAGTTTTTTACAAGAACCAACATCTGTTAAATGTGGTTTTTATTGTATGAAATACATAACCCAAAGGAATAAAGGTAAATCACCTGTTGAAGTTTTATATTCTTTTACCCAAGAACCAAGTGGTTATAATGAAGATTTTGTGCTTAATAAATGTTAATTTTAGATTCAAAAAATTTTGAGAAATCAGAAGATTTTACAATTGAATATGTCCCACCTATTCCTGTTAATGAAAATTCAAAAATAGCTTTAAAATCTATGTCTATGTGGGTTTCATGGAACAATATTGATGAAGAAAATAATACATTTAAGTATTTTGATGGTAGTTTATGGCATGAAATAACTTTAGATAATGGAAATTACACATTAAGGGAATTAAATAACTTTTTAATAAAACGATTTGGAGATGAACCACCAATTAAATTTAAAGCTAATTTCGCTACACAGCGCTTTATAATTGAATTAAAAGATGAATATAAAATTGATCTTAGAGAGAGTAAATTACATGAAATTTTAGGATTTGAATCAGAAATATATGAAGATAATCATCAAGAAGGAAAATATATGGCAAACATTTCTAGAGGAGTTGATGACATACACATTCATTGTGATGTAATTATAGGGACTCTATATAATAATATTAATTCAGATATTTTGTATTCCTTTACGCCATCTAATCCTCCTGGCAGTTTAATAAAAATTGATGAAATAAATCCTTTATTTTTACCCATTAATAGACGAAATTATATTCATAGAATTCGAATGTATATCACGAATCAAGATAATGAACTGATAGACTTGAATAATATGAGAGTTTTATATAGATTAATTTTAGCTTAATAAATGAATTATAACAAACATAGATTATATGCAAAACGATATGGTGGTAATATCTTCACTGAAGGAATTAAAACTTTTGGAAAAAAATATTAGAAGTTTTAGGTAAATCAGCAAAAACAGCAATTGAAGATAAAGCTAAAAATGTTATTCAAAATAAACTTGAAAATATATTATCTAAACCTCCTGTAACTGTTAATGATATATTAGCTAAAACGAAAATTCAGGATCGATATGGATCTGGTTTGAAATGGTATAAATGAGTTTTTTATCCTAATAAATGGAAAAACTTTGGGACTTAAAAGCTATTCCAGATTATTATAGTAATAAAATTGCTAAGTATGAATACATAAAACATAATGAAGATAGTACTAATGTAAAAGAATCTGATCAATATAAGTTTACTATTAAAGATACAAATTCACCTATATTATATAGTAACGGTTATATATGCTTAGAAAGTAAAATAGTAAAAAATAATAATGATACTATAGGAACTGATAATGTTACATTTGTAAATGGTGGGAATCTGTTTAGATCCGCTTCATTAACTATAGGAAAAGAACAAACTGATTCTAATATTGAATGTGCTTCATTAATTCATCAAATTAATGGACTTATAAATTTCACAAAAGATTATTCCACTTCAGAGGCTACAAATATGATGTATTATGTTGATACATCAGAATCAGCTGATAAAGATAAAATAGTAATAGATGATCCTAATAAAGATGTAAAGAAAGGATCAGATATCGAATTAAAAGAAAATGCCTCTTATAATAAAGGATTTAGACAGAGATGGCTTTTAACAAAAAACAGTAATGTAATAAAATTTTGGATTCCTTTAAGACAACTGTTTGGGTTCCTCAACGATTTTAGAAGATTAATTTCTGATATAAAAGTTACATTTGAATTTCAAAGAAATAGTCATAATGATATGCTATACACAGATGTTGCAAATCCTAATTATAAAGTTATTATATCTGATTTTCAATTATGGTTACCTTATGTAGAGTTGTACCCATCCATTGAGGCTGAATTTAAAAGTATAGCTTTGAATTCTACACCTATTGAAATTACTTGGTGTTCTGCTTCAATTGAGAAAAGTAATCAGCAAACAACATCAAGTGGTGCATGTCATATAAGAACTACATCTGATGAGGTGTTAAGTGTTCTTGTCATTCCACAGTATGTAGAAAAAGAAAGCAATCAAAATCAGAACAATATGGTTTTTGATAATTTAGATCTCCTTGAATGCTGGATATTATGTAATAATAAAAAAGTTCCAGAAGAAATTTATAAAACGAATTTTAAAGATGGGCAGTTAGATTATAATAGATGTTATTCTGAATTATTAGCAGCTGGATTAAATACTCATAATACTGAAAGTGGATGTCTTATAAGTTATGTAAATTATGCGAGATTGTATCCAATCTTTTATTTTAATTTATCTAATCATCCAGAGTATACTAATATTTCGAATTTAAGACTAGAATTTAACTGGAGATTAGGATCAAATCCAGGTAAACCATATAGATTTTATTTCATCGTGAATGAAACAAAAAGAGGATCACTTAATATGGCTAATAAGGAATTTAAAACTTTGAAAACTTTAGATTAAATAAATGAATTGGTACCCTTTTGGTTCGTCTTATGAAGAATTTGGAATTGGACCATCTGGACCTCCTGGAAATGGATTTAAATTAACAGATGATGGTAATTATGATATGGAAGAAAAAAAATTTAAAAAATTGTAAAGAACCTATAGATGAACATGATGTTACTACAAGAGAATATGTTTTAAAACAAATGAGAGAGAATAATCTGGAAGTTAAAAGTGAAATAGAAAAAAATATTAATGGTAGTTTTTCAGATTTTGTTCAAGAAACTGCTGTAAGAATAAGAGATTTAGATGCTGTACTTAAAGGTGAATTAAGTAATTTGGATCAAAAATATTTACATATTCAAGATGGGAATGTAATTAATGCAAAAGGTAAAAGAATAGGAAATGTTGCTGATCCTACAGCAGATAAGAATGCAGTGAATAAGAGGTATTTAGAAAACAATGTTTTAATTTTAAAAGATGAAAAGTTTGATGTTCAAAATAAAAGACTAGTGAATATTCCATCTCCTCAGGATATGTATGACGCAGTTAATAAAAATTACGTGGATAATCAAAAATGTTATGCAACAATTCAAGAAGATAAAAAAGCATATAATACTCTTGGTGCTATGCGTTACTGGGAAACAGTCGTTTTTATGAAATTTAGTAGCAATCTCCTTGACAGAAATATGAAACTGAGTGAAAATATGGATATGAAAATTACATTTTATTTACGTCCTAATTATACTAATGGGAAATCAGAAGTTTTAATTACACTTGGGGAGAATATATTATTTAATAGTGATGCCTACACAGATAAACCTTTAATACTCTTTGCATCAGGAAAAAGAATGATGAATTAAGCATACAAGTCATGTCTTATTTAGAATTAAACATTTTTAAACCTTACTTAGAAATTGAAAAAATAACATTCCATTTATAAAAATTCATTCTATATAAATGGATAGGTTAATTAGGAACAATATTAATTGGGATTCATTTTCTAAAGATAATGAACTTTCAGAAGATATAATTAGAAGTGTAAAAGATGCAGTAAATTGGGATTTAATATCAGAATATCAAAAATTATCTGAAGATTTTATTTCAGAATTTCATGATAAAGTGACCTGGGATAAAATTTCTCAATATCAGATTCTTTCTGAATATTTTATGAATAACAATAAATTAAACTGGTCTTTGATTTCTCAATATCAAACACTTTCTGAGAGTTTTATATTAATGAATATTGATAAATTAGATATGAGAAGAATTTCTATGTATCAAAAATTAAGTAATGATTTTATAAAAGAATACTTTCGATTCTTAGACATGTCAGTAATTCCAATAAAACAAAAATTAAGTGAAGAAACTATAGATTTTCTTAGTGATTTTATTGATTGGAAAGAAGTTACAAGAAACCAAGAATTAACAGAAGATTTCATTATGAAATATAAAGATAAAATTAACTGGTGTGATATTGTTATCAACAGAAAATTCTCTGATGATTTTATAAATGTAAACTATAAAAAACTTGTTGTGTATTTACTTGCAAAGATATGTCATAAAATTTAAATATTTTTTAATCTTCCTAAATTTTTAATCTTCCTATAAGGGGTATCCATTTTGGGTACCCCCTTTTTTAATGCATTTTTAAAAAGGACTTTGCAAAGTAGTTTGTTTTACAACTTTTCTATTGATCACTAAATCCATCATTTCATCACTTTCAAAGCTATTCAAAGCTCAAAATGATTGCAATTGTTCAAAAAAGTCGTCAAATATCATCAAAAATGCGTGTTTTTATGATGTCTGTTTTTATGAAAAAACAGAGTAAAAACTTCAATTTTCAAAAATCTGATGTTTTTGACTATTTTATGCCCAAAAATCAATGATTTTTAATGAAAATAAGGTGTTTTTGATCATAAAAAGCCTTAAAATGTTCGTGATTATTGAGGTCTGAAAAATCAAAAAATGCCTGATTTTGAGGTTTTTATGTGATTTTGGTGTGTGCCATAGTACCCCCATATACTACTTACGATCCATCAGTCTGATGGCCGTGTGTTGGTATGGCGGCAGCCAAGGGAACGCTATTTACCACAGTGTACTCTTCCTACGGTCAAGTTTGGAGCTGGAAGTGCATTCGTGTGCGTTTGTTTTTCGTGGTATGGTCCCGGACCATTTGTTATCGTGGACAAACCTGTAACTAGCACGTCTACCTCAATATTCCGGTCAATTATGCCCTACCAAATCTGTAACAATATTATGTAACCTAGCCTTGTTGGTACCTGCAGGATTTACACCGAGCTATAAAGTAAGAACTGTTACGGCGTGGTTTGACGATAATTCTTTATCGTGTGTGGACTGGCCAGCACAGAGCCCTGATTTTAATCCCATAGAGTACCTATGGGATGAATTAGAGCGTCGCGTAAGAAGTTTGGAACCAAAGCCTACTACTAAGCCAGAGTTAGTGGCAACATTATGTACTGAATGGAAGCGAATACCTATAGCTGTATTACAGCACCCTGTCGAAAGAATGTCTCGAAGGGTCAGTGCCTGCATTAAGGCCAAAAGTGGACCGACACCGTACTAATGTATGTCAATAAATGCTATGTTGTGTTTCTATATTGACAAAAGTCACCGGACTTTTGTCAATATAGTGTATGTAGAGACGATTTACATTGACAGCGACATTTTCGGTGCGCAAAAATAAAATCGTCTCTATATACACTGCTCCATTTTTTACACGAATGTTCATAGATCTGAAGGTAGGTCCAAGGTGGACCAGAAAAATAATATATCATTTTTAATATATCATTTAGGTTTAACTTGTGTAATACATTTAAAAACCTACTGTGCTGCATGGTTTCACACGTTAATATAGACTAAGATAATCTTTTATTCGATATCGTGCATCAAGGATTATCTTTTATTCGATATCGTGCACCTTGGGCTTTGCTTATATATTTGGTGCACGAATATATTTAGTATGTGCAAGAAGATGGCTTTAATATTTTTGTAGCCCTGCAGAACATGTAAGAAGTATTATTCTTATCCTAAAGATTTCTCTCGAGTTGTATCAAGCTACCTCCTGGAAGCAAGTTTATTTTAAAATTCTTTGGCTTTTTGTTGCCTTCTAAGATTCAGTTTCTCCCAAATAATCTTACTCGAGAACGTAAACAGCACAGAAATTCTAGAAGAAGAAGGGTGTTCACTTAAGGAATTCGCAGCTCTCAGCTACTAAACAGCCGGAAAAGTAGTGCATTGTAGGTGGCTCCTTCAATATTCCAGCGGCTTTAGATGCGGAAGGATGATCCAAGACTTCATTCTTCCCACTGAAAGAACTACTTTAAAGTTGAGAGCGTTCTCATTCCCGAAGGATGATGCCTTCTTCTTCGTAAATGTAAGCAAAAACCCTTTTGAAACGAGCATTGTCCTTCTCGATCAAACACCCTCCACTCCAGAAAAAAAAAAGTATATCATATAAAAGAACGGTAAAGCGTGAGAAACGGCCAATTGGGAATATGCAAGCTGAGGATGTTTTTTCAGGGATGCTTCTTTTTGATATCGTATATCCTATCTTAGTTGCTGCCTTTATTTGAGTCGGGAACTAAAATGTGCGATGTCAAATCAAAGTAAAAGTACTAAAAAAAACATCGAAAGGAGAATGTTTCGCAGAATGTTTCTTTAAAATCTTCTTTCTCCGAAGAGATAAACCTACGGAAATGCCAAGAACCACTTTTTGAGAGAGTGAAGTTATCTTACGATACCCGATGAAACACTGATTCCAGACAGTTGTGGTAATACATAAAACTCAGGACATGAGACCAAAAAACTTTGAATAAAACGCAAAAGCTAAATGACTAAATAACAAATGTAGTGCCACTGAATTCCTACAATGAGCACCACTTATGGCGCATAAACTAAAATTAATTTCCTAGAGATTGGTCCACGCCGGAATCGAACCCGAGTCCACTTATTCCGGAAGAAATCGCTCTACCAACTGAGCTACGCAGACGTTCGTTGTCGCTGCTATCTGTCTTTATGCCGTGTGCGTCACATCTCCCCCCCCCCCGAAAGAGAGCCGGGGGCATGGCTCACGGGTCAGCCGTGACCATGAATCGTAGCAGGCAGCCATCCGCTGTAGAACGTACACTTGAGAACTCCTAGTCAATCTAGTGTGTGCAATGCAAAGTCACACACATTTATTTTTCGAAGCGCTGGAGAAGGGATTCTCTTATTTTTCCTATCTCGCGGTGTGGAAAGAACATCACACCATTCCAATATCTTGAACGGCCGGGTCATCTGGAAAGTTCGGGCGCCATTTTAATGAAGTAAATTTCTCCATCATTTTTGGTCCACGCCGGGAATCGAACCCGAGTCCACTTATTCCGGAAGAAGTCGCTCTACCAACTGAGCTACGCAGACGTTCGTTGTCGCTGCTATCTGCCTTTATGTCGTGCGCTTCCTGCAGCGCAGGCACGTCACACAGTGTTTAAAAAATTTGAGGTTACTTAGGATTTTTGCACACCTAGAGAATCGTTCATGCTTATACAGTATGAGCAAAAAGGTTCCCAAATTTAAACTTCTCAAATTTCTAAAGCATTTTCTAAATGCGGAGAAAGTAAATTGTTTTGCGACCCGGACTGCGGGTCGCGAGATGTTTTTGAAATGTTAAACTTTGTAATTATTTCAAAACACAAAATCATAAAAAATGGGAAATTGAAAGAATGAAAAAAAAATTAAACAAGAAAAATGACACCGAATCTTCGGTTGTAACCAACACGTCTTTTGAATCCTTTCCGACATAAAAATTACACCGACCAGCGAATACATTATGACCATTAACTCGATAAGTTGTAAGACCCCCTTTAGCAAACAGCGGCCACTTGGCAAGGCATCGGTTCGATGAGGTGGCGATAGGTATCCTGGGTTATCTGGTACCATAATATCAACAGCAGGTCTTCCAGTTCCAGTACATTTCGGGGTTTTGGTGATTTGTCGCGAACCCGCTTTTCCAAGTCGAACCACAAATATTCCATTGGGTTCATGTCAGGTAAATTTTTTTTTATTTTTTTTGATAGGAAGTTTAACGACCACCGTGAGCAACTCAATGGGCTATAAGCAGCCGCCCGTCCCTAATTTAGGGCCACTGGTTCCAGGGAAGGGAGAGAGCCAGTTGCCGTAAGACAAACAGAACATCCATGCCTCACCGGGATTCGAACCCAAACACCGTTCGGACGAATGATCAGAGGCCATCGCTTCAGGTAAATTTGGAGGCCAGGTCATTAACAGAAAGCCCGCAGCATGTTCCTCGACCCACTCCTTGACGATTCTGGCAGTGTGACATGGCGCATTATCCTGTTGGCAATGGCGATCACCAGCAGGGAACACAGCTGCCATGTATGAGTGAACTTGGTCCGCAACGGCGTTCAGATACCTGATAGCTGTCAGGGATTGTGCCATTGGGATAGTAGAGCCTAAATTAATTCAAGAAAATATCGGCCAAACAATAACACCGGCGCAGCCGGTCTGTTTCCGCTCAAGAATACATCCAGGTGCCATAGCCTCAGTTGGTAATTGGTGTATCCGTGCTCGGGCGCCTACCTGATGCACCAGGAATCTCGATTTGTCTGACCAGGCCACTTGCTTCCAATCATCAACGGTCCAATCTCGATAACATAAAGACCATTTCGTGCGTTGTTAGCGATGGCGTGCAGTGAGCATGGGGACCCGTCTGGGTATTCGGCTACGCAGGCCCACGCGCAGAACCCTGCGATAAACTGTGTGCTGTGACGTATTTCCCTGATCAGCACTGTTGTAGCTGCGGGTGATTTGTCGCACTGTGGCACTGGGGTAGCTGTGAATATTGCGCGACATTCTCCACTCCTCTCTCGCATCAATGAGCTGCGGACGACACACGGTTCGTCGTTTGGCCATCGGTGCACCACTTATGATACGTACTAACTACAGTGGAACGTGAACAACCCACAATCCACGCCGTTTCCGAGATCGTAGTTCCGAGGCGCCGGGCCACCACAATTTGTCTTTCCTGAAACACCGATAAATCGGCAGCTTTTCCCATTCTGACTCCGAACACTCTAATATCCGAAAGCTTGTCCTGGGGTTGTACATATAGTGCTCTGTGAACTTCACCATCGCCAGCGTTCGGTTTTTAGGCGCGCTCATTTTTAGGTTTTTAGATAGTTTTTAGGCGCGCTCAAGGCTGGAGGTGGTAATAATTGTAGAAAGGCTCATCTATATATATATTTTAAAAATCATTCATAGTCAACGGAACTCATTACGAGAAAATAAAATCAACCACATTCCTACAATCATAAAAGCATGTAGAAACAGAAACAGTTATTTTTGCCCCTTAGCTGTTGAAAAGTTAGTTACGAAAATTAACAAATTCTACACAAAACGTTTCCTTTAGCTCAAGGAAAATATCAGTGACAAAGGGGTTTCTATGTCGAATAGTTAGAAGAACAGACATAGAGGAAAACGTGATGTAATTTAACGCCCCCTACGAAAGAATTTTGAATAATGAAAAAGTAAAAATTGTGCGAAAGGTATGCTTCATAGCAAAAGCTATGTTAAGGTAGAGGGATTTTTCAAATACTTCTCTTGCAAGAAGAAATAGCGAAGAAAAAAAAGTTTTGATCGCTCTACCCCTTAGCGGGTACACTGTGCATTATTTGCAAAAGATAATATTCTCCATCCTTTATTGTAGCAAATATAACACAGTAAAAGTAGAAAATGTGCAATAGGAGTTTTAGAAGCGGATATACAGCAGTACACACTAACACCACGAAGCGTCATATCAGTGAACTACAAAACCGCACCAGCATAGGTAACGTATTCCCCAAAGTAGAGTTCTTCCTCCGGAATTCGAACCCAGACTGAACTACTGGAAGCAAACTTTGTCTATTCGTCTACCAGAAAAGCAGAAGTTTCGCGACACGTGGGTTTGATTTTCTTCCCGGGCTACAGAATGTTATTTCCAAGATTGTTGAGAAGTTTGGTATAGGATAAATGTTAAATCATGCCATTTTAGATCGTTCGCAGCTACGAATTCTTCAAGAACTGTAGCATGATAACTGTCCAAAAGGGGACACATTTGCAAATAACATTTTGACTCTCATTAAGGGTATTAATGAATTCTTTCTACGTGTCTGCTTTTCTGACGTGACTACGTTATATCTTAGACTTACATTTTGCAAACAAAATGTGCGCATTTGAAATCGGAAAACCCATAGTAAGAAGCAAGACTTTTCGGGACAATCTGAAGATCCGTGTCAGCTGTGCTCTAAGGCGTATAATTGACCCTTTCTTCGCTGAGAACACGGTTTTACCAAACGTTCGTGACTGCCACGTAGAAGGCCTCGAGTTCGATCCCTGGCAGGTACGAATGTTCAAACCACTAAATATCCGCCGTGCGTCGGAATGCCACGTTAAGCTGTCGGGCCCGGGTGCTGTCCCCCCGGTAATAAACAAGGGCGTCTTTCTCCCCCTTTCTACCTCGCTTCCGTATCGCTTTCCTATCGGACACTCTAGCTCAAATCTCCTAGCTTCCTATTTCTAAGGGTTGTTTAAGACCTCGGGTCAGACACTTCTTTCCTAAAATCATTTACATACGATCTGATCTGATCTTTTCATCAGTTGTGCCACTCTTCAGCTGCACCGTGATCTCCCGTAAGATGGTGAACCTCCTCATTGGGCACATGTTATTCCTGAAACTCTCGACGTAACATTTCCAAATATATTGATTGACAGCGACTGGCCAATCCTATGGCCCCCAATATCACCAAACTTTACCCGATGAATTTCTTTCTGTGAATTATGTTAAAGATAAGGTTTATGCAACAGCTGTTCCAGATATCAGGATTTCGCGAGGACACATACAATAACACCACAGATACTCCAAAACGTGTCGCGCGAGTGTGAATGTTGTTCAGATATTTTTTTGATAGTGTTCATAAAAAAAAAGAAAAAAAGTTCATTGTTTTATGTGATAGCTCATTAAATTCATTAATAGTGTATATAAATTTTAACTGTGTAGGTTTATCTTCTCCTGTTTATAACTGTGTCTCACTATTTAAAAGCTATGATCATCATAATTGTCAACCATTATCAATCCACTGCTGGACGAAGGTCTTCCCAAGATTCTTCCACAACGGTTTATCTTGTGCCAGTCTCCTCCATGTTACTCCCGCATACTTTCGAATTTCATCCACCCATCTCCGACGTGATTTTTTCTGGGTCTTTTCCTGTCCTTTGGAATCCAGTCTAAAATTCTGGTGTCGATCGGTGGTCTGTCCTTCTGGCAATATGTCCAGCCCATTGCCATTTCAGGAATTTTACGCTGATCAGGAGGTCTAGCAATCTTGTCATTTTTCTGATTCACGTCTTCCTCTTCTTATCTCTCTTGGTTACACCAAGCATGCACCTCTCCATGATTCTTTGAGTTGTCTGCAGTCTCTGTATGTCTCTTTTAGCTAAGGTCCATGTCTCTGCACCATACGTAAGCACTAGAAGGATGCATAGATCAAACACTCTTCTTTTAAGACATAATGGTATATTGCTCTTGAAAATTATACTGTTTCTTTCAAAAGCTCTCCAAGCAAGTTTCATACGTCGATTCATTTCTTCAACAATGTGACCTTCACTTGATATCTGCTGTCCGAGATAAATGTGGGTATTGGTTATCTCCATCTTTTCTCCATCAATCGATAAATCTTCACTCGCATTGTAATAACTCTGGTACCTTTCGTAATGTCTGGAGTACATGTATCATCCCTTTCATATAGTTTTTAGTACATCACTTTTGTTTTTAGAAAGTTCATTTTAATCCCACTTCTTTACTCTTGTCAGGAAGTTCCTGCATCATACCCTGCAGCTCTGATGGGGTAGTTGCGAAAATGGCTACGTCATCAGCAAAACGAAGGTGAGTTAGATAATATCCATTAATCTTTATCCCTTTGTTTTCCCAGTTCAGTGATTGAAAGACATTTTCCAAAGTGGCATTAAAGAGTTTGGGAGATATAGTGTCACCCTGACTCACTCCCTTTCCAATTTTTATGGGTGCTGTTTTTTCAAATAGCCGAATCTTTGCACTTGGATTTTCATAGATGTTATTAAGAGTATTAATGTATGCATCTTCAATACCGCAGGATTTCAAAGCAATTGAAACTGATGATGATTTCACCGAATCAAAGGATTTTTCATAATCGATAAAACCCATGCATAACGCAAGTTCATATTCCCTCGCTCTTTCAATCATTTCTCTCAGTACGGTTATATGACCTATAGTGCTGTAGCCACTCCTGAATCCAGCTTGTTCGCTCGGTTGAGCTATGCCCAGTATCACCTTCAAGTGGGGTGAAAGAACTTTAGTGAATATTTTATAAACCACTGATAGGAGGCTGATAGGTCTGTAGTTCCTGAGATCCTCAATGTAATCTTTTTTTATGTAGCAGGATCATTGTAGCATTGTTCCAATCTTCAGGAATCACCCCTTCATTAAGGCACCGAGTAAAAACTTGGGCGAGTACTGTTTCAATTTCTCCACTTGCTTCTTGTATGATGTTTACGGTAATTCTATCTTCTCCTGGAGCTTTACCCCGTTTCATGTTCTTGATTGCATGTGAAACTTCTTCTGGGAGGACTGGAAGAACTCTGGTACCTTTCGTAATGTCTGGAGTACATGTATCATCCCTTTCATATAGTTTTGAGTAGAAATATTTCACTCTTGTCAAATTTGCACCTCCATTTCTTGTTACAGAACCATAAACTTTCCTCAGAGACATAATCTGTTTTCTTCCCTTACTGAGATGTCCCTTTGCTCTCTTCAGGCTTTAATTGTTTTTAATTGCTTTCCTCACTAGTTCACAGTTGAATTTCCTTACGTCTTCAGTGGTACTTTTTTAAAAGCTGTATCATGCTTAAAATAGGCAAGCCATTTATGGAAACCCTATTGATACTTCCAAAATGAGTTCCGAAATTTGTTTGGAATCTTCAACAAAATATTTTAAAGAAATCTAACAGTTGAAGCTAGAGCTAAAGCACAAAACAACAAAGGTCGTTTTAAAGAATACAACTTTTGTCTATATTTACCATCACTAAGATCACACCGAAAACCAGCTCCTAGGCAGGGGTGTGTTTGTTTCGAAATGCACTGAAAAAATACCGGAGAACGTCGCCAGCATGAGCAAAATTTAAAATAGAAATTAGGTATTCCGTAGTTTCAATAAATAGTCGTCATTTTTCTTTAAGCAGAAACTCCAAGTACGTATTTACAGAAGTTCTGCTTGTTAAATTTCAGTTGTAAAAATCAAGGTGTTGCTCTTTCTTTTAGGAAACGTTCAACAATACCACATTGTTGCATGTTACTCTAGGTACTGCTACTAATACGTAACTTTCTTGGAAGAAATGATTTATACGAGATAGTCTGATTTCTGTAGTGCTTTTACCTCTTTCACAAATTTTTTCTTTACTTACTTGAGTAATTTATGCATTCTGTTAATTTTAAAAATACTCTTTTGCCTGACTTTTCTTTCGTGAATTATTTATTGAAAGATCTTCAGGAGTTGTTCTTTTTTGTGTCAATTAAGGAACACAAATCGTCTTTCGAAACAGGTAGTTCTTTTTTCTAGTTCTATAATTGGCATTATGACCGTTTTGTTTACGCTTTCCAACCGTAGGTTGAAGAAGCGTATATGCTTCAGCTTTGTCTGTCCGTCTGTCCGCACGATAACTGGCGTAAAAATGGGTCGATTTCGATGACATTTTACTATGTGGCAGGGGACCACCCGGGGACGAAACCTATTGAAAATGGGACAAATGGGGTCAAAGGTCACAACGTAGGAGCGGGATCATTCCATTACCCTTATGCGTCATAACTTGCGTAAATAAGGTTTGATTTCAATGAAAGTTTACTATGTGGTAGGAGACCGCCTGGGGACGAACCCTACACAAAATTGGCGAAGTGGGGTCAAAGGTCAGGACGTAAAATCGGGATGCATTCCATTGCCCTTATGCGTCATAACGTGCGTAAAAATGGTTCGATTTCGATGGAATTTCAGTATGTAGTAGAGGACCACCTGGGGACGAACCCTATTGAAAAAGGACGAAATGTGGTCAAAGGTCAGGACATAGGATTGCGATGCATTCCATTGTCCTTATCCCATATTATTAAGGTGGACGTCAAGTAATTTTGCTTCCTATACTTCCAATGGAAAAACTTTTGTGCACATTTCCTCCACAATTAATGTGTTCCCAAGGATGAGAATTTGAACATCGATTAAAATAACTTCATATTATAAATTAGAAAACTTAATATTTTCTAAAACATAACCATAATTATATTAAAAATCAATAAATTTTCCTTTGGTGGTGTTGAAACCAGAGAAAAGATGGCGCGACCTGTACTTTGATGACGTCAGTGGACAAAAAGATGTTGGATTGCATAATTACGGTTATGGTTTAGAAAATATTAAGTATTCCAAGTTATGAAATAAAGCTATTTTAATCGATTTCCAAATTTTCATCCTTGTGAACGCATTAACTGTCCAAAAAAGATTGCGCGACCTGTATTTTCATGACGTCAGTATACAAACAAATGTTGAATTGCATAATTATGGTTACGTTTTAGAAAATATTAAGTATTGCAAGTTATAAAATGGAGATATTTTAATCGATGTTCAAATTTTCATCCTTGGGAACGCATTAATTGTGAAGAAAATGTGTACAAGAGTTTTTCCATTGGAAGTATAGGAAGCAAAGTTACTCGACGTCCACCTTAAAGTAGCAATTCTTGTATGTACGTATGTACATTTTATTTTGAAAACGGCTCTAAGAATTTTGATGAAAGTCGTTAACCTACCGTTTTCTGGTACTAGAAATCAATTTAACTTAATCTCGGCTTTAGAAGAATTCCTTTAGTGGGTTAAATAACCACCCCGAATTATAAAGTTTTTAGTGATGGCGTTGTTCCAATAACGTTACCAATGCTTAGAAATCTTATGACGTCACAACTCGCGTTTGAGAATGTTGGCGCGCAGTCACGCCATCTGTCTCTTTACGTCACGAGTTGTGTGTGGATCCTATTAAAGACTTATGACGTCACACTTCCGGCGGGCAGATAGTCGCCGCAAGTGTGACGTCATAAATCTTGATTAGGCATCACGCGTTGTGTGCGTATGTCCGTCAGAACGATAACTCGTGTAACAACCGTTGGATTTGGACGAAATTTTAGTATCTGGTAGGGGATCACCTATGAAGGAACCCTATTTAAAGGAAACGGAATGGGGTCAAAGGTCAGTACATAGGAGAGGGATCGATTCCACTGCTCTTATGCGCCATAACTAACGTAAAAGAGGTTCGATTTCGATGAAATTTTAGTATGTGGTAGGGGACCACCTTCCGACAAACCTTATTGAAAATGGGCGAAACGGGGTCAAAGATTATGTCACAGAAGCGGGATCTATTCCATAGACCTTATGCATCATAACTTACGTAAAAATGTTTCGATTGCGACAAACCTTTATCATGTTATTTCGCAGGTATACCAAGCCGGTTCTGTTTAATATCATCGAAATGGGATCAAAGGTCAGGGCACAGGACCAAGATTTATTACACAGACATTATTCTCATAACTTGAGTAATGATTTCTGTAATCTTGGAAAGCGTATTATAATCAATGCATTGCATGATTTTACTAACTTGTTTAGTTATGATAAGCTCCAATACGAAAGATGTGCTTTTCGTTTTGAATAGCAAAGAAGACACTGCGCAATTAGAAGTCAAAGCGAGTCAAATGAAGACAACGCTTCATCAGTTGCTCTAAAGAATAGAGCAATATTTTCCTAATTTTATTCCTTGTTTTAGAAAATTACAATAATCACAATAAATGGTAAGAATTGCGAAGATTTAAATCTACAATTTAGCATTCAGCTTAATGAGGCAGAAAAACGCAATCTATAATGTGATGCATTCTTGTTCAGTGTATTTAACCTTTAGAAAATGCGCAAGTGAAATATAAATATTTTGTATATATATATATATATATATATATATATATATATATATATGGGATGTAAGGTCAGGTGATGCGTAACATCACAGCCTCTCCTTGACAAATGTCAACCCCGCCTTCTCGTGGTACATCCTGTTCCCACTAAAGGGGTTCTGACGACCGCCAATAGCGGTATAACTATACCATCGGGATTAGAGGAAATGCTATCCCACACTCACCAACCCGCTTGGCCAGCGTGGTGAGTTATGGCCAAACCCTCCAAAATGACTCCACAACTTAAATCTTGGCCCTCAGTCTCCGGCAGCTGGAATGTACCTGGCCAAGGCAGCGGCCAGTGCGACATGAAGGCAGAGGGTGCTAAGAATCCCCGGAGGACCGGACTAGGCTGCCATCTGATGCTGACCTTGGCTACGTATAACGGACGCTCCCTATCTTCTGATTCAAGGCTTCTTGAATTGGAAGAGGAACTACAAAGGATCAAGTGGCACATAGTCGGGCTAAGTGAGGTAAGGAGAAAAGGAGAAGATCTCATTGAACTGAAAAGTGCACATCTCTTCTACTATCGTGGGACAGATACTGGCAGAACTAGTGGTGTTGGATTTATAATAAACAAGAAACTGAAGGATAAAGTTGTAGAAGTTGAAAGTTCCTCTGACAGAGCTGCACGACTCGTTATCCAACTCTCGAGAAGATACCAGGCTCAGATTATTCAAAACTATGCACCCACCACAAGTCATGCTGAAGAAGAAATTCAAGAATTTTATGAGGAAATTCGTGATCTAAATAATAACGGTAAGCAGCACTTGAAGATAATTATGGGAGATTTCAATGCAAAAATAGGACAACGGCAACCGAATGAAACTTCAGTAGGTAAATTCGGTCACGGCAACAGAAACCAGCGTGGAAATACTCTCGTAGAGTTTGCAGAGGCAGAAGGGTTTTTCATCTTGAACTCCTTTTTCAAGAAAAAGCCACACAGGAAATGGACATGGAGACATCCAAATGGGACGACAAGTGAAATTGATTTTATTATGTGTAACAAAAAATTCGTCATAAAAGACTGCAGTGTGCTAAACAAGTTCAACACAGGCAGTGACCATAGATTGGTGAGATGTAAGATGCACCTCAACACTAAACTCGAACGTAGCAAGCTCATAAGACAAACAAAATGTATTGACATAACCAAAATTAAAAAACACCATAATACCTTGAAATTGGAACTGAAGAACAGATTCTCTGCTTTAGAAGGCCTAACATCGGAAGACGTGGATATTTCTGAAGTTAACAGAAAAGTAACCAAAGCTCTTATGGAAACAGCAACCAAATTAGCTGGGTCTAAGAACAAATTGCATGTGAGCAAATTATCAGGAAAAACCAAAATGTTGATGCAAAAAAGAAGAGAGATGAGGACAACTAAAGAAGATGTGACTTCCAAAGTGGAATATAGAGAGCTATGCAAGACAGTACGAAAAAGTATCACTGAAGACGTAAGGAAATTCAACTGTGAACTAGTGAGGAAAGCAATTGAAAACAAGAAAAGCCTAAAGATAGCAAAGGGACATCTCAGTAAGGGGAAAAAACAGATTATGGCACTGAGAAAAGAAGATGGTTCTGTAACAAGAAATAGACGCGAAATTTTGACAAGAGTGAAATATTTCTACTCCAAATTATATGAAAGGGATGATACGTGTACTCCAGACATCATGAAAGGTACCAGTACCAGAGTTCTTCCAGTCCTTCCAGCAGAAGTTGCACATGCAATCAAGAACATGAAGCGGGGTAAAACTCCAGGAGAAGATGGAATTACTGTAGACATCATACAAGAAGCAAGTGGAGAAATTGAAACAGTACTCGCCCAAATTTTCACTCGATGCCTTAATGAAGGGAAAATTCCTGAGGATTGGAACAACGCTACAATGATCTTGTTACATAAAAAAGGTGACATTGTGGATCTCAGGAACTACAGACCTATCAGCCTCCCATCAGTGGTTTATAAAATCTTCACTAAAGTTCTTTCACACCGCTTGAAGGTGACACTGGACATGGCTCAACCGAGAGAACAATCTGGATTCAGGAGTGGCTACAGCACAATAGATCATATCCACGTACTGAGAGAACTAATTGAAAGAGCGAGGGAATATGAACTTCCGTTGTGCATGGCTTTTATCGATTATGAAAAAGCCTTTGATTCGGTGAAACCATCAGCAGTTGCAATGGCTCTGAAACAATGCGGTATTGAAGATGCATACATTAATATTATTAATAAAATCTATGAAAATGCAAGTGCAAAGATTCGGCTGTTTGAAAATACAACACACATAAAAATTGGAAAAGGAGTGAGACAAGGTGACACCATATCTCCGAAGCTCTTTAATGCCATATTGGAAAATGTCTTTCAATCACTGAACTGGGAAAACAAAGGGATAAAGATTAATGGAGATTATCTAACACACCTTCGTTTTGCTGATGACATAGTCATTTTTGCAACTACCCCATCAGAGGTAAAGAGTATGATCCAGGAACTTGCTGACAAGAGTAAAGAAGTGGGATTAAAAATGAACTTTCAGAAGACAAAAGTGATGTTCAATGCTTTTACAAGAAATGAAGATTTATCGATTGATGGAGAAAAGCTGGAGATAACAGACACGTACGTTTATCTTGGACAGCAGATATCAAGTGAGGGTCACATTGGTGAAGAAATTTATCGGCGTACAAAACTTGCCTGGATAGCTTTTGGAAGAAACAGCATGATTTTCAAGAGCAATATGCCATTATGTCTTAAAAGAAATGTGTTTGATCAATGCATCCTTCCAGTGCTTACGTATGGTGCAGAGACGTGGACCTTAGCTAAAAGAGACATACAAAGGCTGCAGACAACTCAAAGTAGCATGGAGAGGTGCATGCTTGGTGTAACCAGGAGAGATAAGAAGAGGAACACGTGGATCCGAAAAATGACAAGAGTGGAAGACATCATGATCAGAGTTAAATCCCTGAAATGGCAATGGGCTGGACATACTGCCAGAAGAACAGACCATCGGTGAACAGCCGAAATTTTAGATTGGATTCCAAGGGACAGGAAAAGACCCAGAAGAAGACCACATGGAAGATGGGTGGATGAAATTCGAAAGTATGCGGGAGTGACATGGAGGAGACTGGCACAAGACAGACCGTTGTGGAGGAAACTTGGGGAGACCTTCGTCCAGCAGTGGAATGATAATGGTTGACAATGATGATGATGATGATATATATATATATATATATATACAATCTCTTCCATCAAAACAATGCTAATGCGAATGGGTTTTGCCATTCAATGATAGTAGCTACCATTTTTTTATCATTTATTACCATTTTCAAATTTTAGCTTCTAGTACTTTCTCTATTTTTGTTCTGAAGAGCTCTGTTTCTGTGCCACAATTACTATTAGGTTGATGCAGATGAAATGTTCGTTTTAAGCTGATAAACATGTTCTACCCCTCCAGCGAAATGGTGTCGCTCCAGCAGCGTCACATGGTTTAAATCACAGGGCCGGTATATATCAGCTGGCCTGACGGTCAACGATCTTGACCGCCACAGATATGTCTCAGGATCGAACCAAGCATGTACGAAAGTTCCAACCACTTAATTCCCGCCATGTGTCAGATGGGTATTTTAAGCCGTTTGACCCAGGGTACTAGCCACAAGACCATGATCCTCCCTCCCTTTCTACCTCGCTTCCGAGTGATTTTCCTGTCAGACACACTACCCCAAATCTCCTAGTTTCCTACTTCTAAGAGATGTTAAAGACCTGGGGTCAGACACTCTCTTCCTAAAATTATCTACATAAATCTCTCTGTGCCTCATTTTAACTGCGGACACACAGGTTTTGGTCAAATTAGATCATAGAGACAGGCCAATTGCACGAAACCTTTCTGTACGAGTTCAAACTTGGTCACCCGCGGGGTTTGTCTTCCCGAAACATAAATACAGCATTTGGGCAGAGTGCTGCGAATTAACACACCATACACCGATGGTTCAGAAAATTCCAAGCAAGAGACACGTCACAAACAAGTTTGTCCAACAGTAACTGTAGCAGATAAGAAGCTGAAGAATGGCGAAGAAACTGACTCACTGTGAAGTGTCAGTGAGATTGCAACGTATGTCCTTGCGCGCCATGTGATGTTCACAAATTTATCGGTGGCGGAAATCCAATTCGTGGCTCCTCGTTCCGGAATCATTTGTTCTAATCGACTAAGCTACACCAAAAGAGTGTATCGCAGCAGATTTATTGTCTTGACACGTGCTTTACCTTTGTAGTAGGTCACAATCAATCAACAGTAGTCCGGTGCCTGGGCTGCACTGAGGAAGGTTAAAACACCGGATGTTTGTGTGCGCCACATGAACTGGCACAATTCATTCACCCTTCAACCCTTGAACGGCCCTGTAACTACCACAGGGCCCAAAAGCCCGTACATAAAAAAGGCCATAGCCGCCCGAAACGCCTGTCTAAAGTGAGTCAGATTTCCTACTCTTACTTGTTCTTCAAATTTTCTCGACATGTGAGGGATCAGCAGGAGTCACCCCTCAGTCACTATTGTTGTTATTGAACGAATAAGTTAACCAACAGACAGTTTCGGCCGTTAGGATATTTGGAGTGATAAAAGATTTTGGGGACATGCTGGTTAAATGGCTAACCTGCTGGAACAGATTAACTCGGGGTGAGCAAACGGGCATGAAATCATCTCGAACGAATATATCGGCTGTCCAAGAAGGGGCAGAACGCGGCTGGAACCAGTGACACTGCGCATCAGGAACAATTGCTTTTCTCCCTCACCTTTGTTATTCAATGTGTTCATTTAGGGGGATGATAGACATTAATCTTTTCTGACTGGTTACCAGCTGAAGGGGATACGACAATGACGATGAACCAAAGACAGGAGATTAAGTGGATTGTTTTCACCCAGTGGCATGATGTCTGTGTCAAAAGAATACCCTTTCCCCGTCATGCCTTGGTTAAAGGACTAACAAGGAGCTTTTATCACCTGTGAGAGGTTTATGTTCAGCACTGCTTAGATGAGAGGGCGAAAGGAATTATTTTGCCGTAGCTTCCGTAAAACCCGGCTTTGTATACATTTCGGTTTGGAAAGCACAGAAACGTTTGGGCACTATTTGATTCAGGTACATTAGCCCCTTAAAGGGTTAAGCCACTTCGCCTATGGGCGTATTTCTCTCCTTTTCAGACGCAGAGGGACAGATTCCTGCATCTGATCATAACCTGCGGTGAAAAGTGGACTCTCTACAACAATCGCAAGCGACAATTGGTTGAATTCCACGAAGCCACCTAAATATTGTCCAACGCAACCCCTACATTCGCGGAGCGTACCGATTTTTGCAATTTTGTCTCCTCCCGGCAAGATCCATTATTAATTTCTCCACACAGGTGAGACCATCGATTTGTATCACTTTTCTTTTGATACCGGGGCAAACTGCCTTGACTGGGCCAGTCGATCCTTCCTATTATTACGCCAATGAGCCATTTCATTATGACTACCCCCAGAGTAGAAAAATGAGTGCGCCTGGAGACCGAATGGTGGCGCAAGTGAAGCTCTCAGAGCAGTATGTATAACACCCGAGGACCGGGTTCCGGTAAGTAGAATGTTCGTGGTCAGAATAGGAAAAGCTGCCAATTTGTCGGAGTTTCATGAAGGACAAATTGTGATGGCACGGCGTCTCAGAAATACTATATCAGAATAGGCGCGGTTTGTGGGTTGTTCACGTCCCGCTGTAGTGAGTACGCATTATAGTGGTGCACAGATAGCAAAAGACGAACCGTCAACCAGACGTGTGTCATTCGCAGCTCATTGATGCCAGAGAGGAGTGGAGACTGGCTCGTACTATTCACAGCGACCGCAGGGCCACAGTTCGATAAATCACCCGCAGCTACAACAGTGGTGATCATGGCAAAGTGTCGCACCACAAAGTTCATCGCACCCTCCTGAGCATGGGCCTGCGGAGCCAAAGGCCCAGCCAAGTCCCCATGCCCACTGCACGTTATCGCCCACAACGCATGAAATGTATGGGCCTAAGATCATCGAGATTGGACCTGGATGATTGGAAGAAAGTGGTCTTGTCTGACGAATCAAAATTCTTGGTGCATTACGCAGACGCCCAAGTGCGGAAACGCCGATTACCAACGGAGACTATGACACGTGGATGCACCGTTGGGCGGAAACAGGTCGGCGTCGGCAGTGTTATGTTGTGCGCTATGTTTTCTTTTGACACGTTAGGCCTCATTACCTTAATAGTACAATCCCTGACAGCTCTCAGGTATCTGAATATCGTTGCGTCGTTGCGAACCAAGTTCGCCCATTCATAGCAACTATGTTCTCTACTGGTGATGGCCATTACCAACAGGATAATACGCCATAAGACACTGCTAGAATCGTCAAGGAGTGGTTCGAAGGACATGCTGGTGACTTTCTATTAATGCCTGGCTTCCAAATTCACCTGACATGAACCCAATCGAACATGTGTGATTCAACTTGGAAAAGCGGGTTTGTGCTAAATCCCACCACCCTAAAATATACAGGAACTGGAAGACCTGCTGTTGACATTATGGTACCATATACCGCAGGATACCGATCGCTACCTCATCGGATCGATGCCTCGCCGAGTGGCAGCTGTTTTGGGGGCTAAAGGGGGGTCCTACAGCTTATTAGGTAGGTGGTCATAATAAAATGGCTCATAGGTGTAATTCCAAGTATGTAGCGGACTGCGGCTCAGTGAGGTCGTGAGTGATGGGAATAAGTGCAATATGTTGTACATAAATTGATATATGCTCTCGAATCACTCGATTTGTTATACACCCAAAAAGGTCTTGGCATCAGAAAGATGCATGACATAAATTACTCTAGGGAATATTTTTTTCTTATTTTCTGATGCATGAGGGTTTTCATCTGATTCTAAGAATTTTTTCAACGCTGATTTTCAATCTGAAATCGGTTTTCCTCTACATGTTCTAGTTTTCGTGCAATTTGAAACTTGTGATTTTCGCAAAAACAGGACACCCTTTGCTATTTACACTAGGGATAGCTTGAGAACTCGGCTTACATCTACCCTAACCTTGGACTAATTAGGCTAATTTTTTTTTCAAACATCAATTTTTTTTGTCTTTATTGTTAATTTTGGATTTTAGAAATTTATCTGATTTACACAAAAATCACATCCGTATTTCTTTGTTTCAGATCTGATCATGGCCCCTTCAAGTAGACGTGAATGTATAAATAATCCTAATGCAGTCTGTTATGTATGTGGCTGCTACACACTTCTTCGTCGAAGGCGCAATATAACTTCATTTGTGAGGCGTGGCTAATAAAGCCTATTTTAACGTTCCCGTTGGTGACCAAGGCAAAAAATGGGCTCCTCATAATGTGTGTCATAAATGTGAGGATATTCTTCGTGACTGGACAAAAGGAAAACGAAACGGTTTGCCTTTTGGAGTTCCTATGGTTTGGCGAGATCAGAAGAACCACATAACTGACTGCTATTATTACCTGGTCAACAAGAATGGTGTCGGCAAGAAAAAATGGCATAAGATCTCCTATCCCAGTATTCACTCAGCAATTCGACCCACTCCGTACTCTGAGGAACTCCCGGTTGCAGTTTTTAATGGTTTTGCCTCATCTTAAGATGAGGGCAATGAACATGAATCGGAAGAGCACGAGGGTTTGTATAACGAGCTTCAGGAAATGTTTTCAGATTTGGAAAAGCCCTCATCTGACACCAAACAATCATTAACCCCTCATCAGTTTAGCCAGCCAAAATTGAATGACTCAGTGCGTAATTTGGGGCTTTCCAAGAAAGCAACTGAGGTATTTGCCCTCAGGCTGCAAGAGAAAAGCCTACTTGTCCGCTCTGCATACCTTTCTTATTCCAGAAAGCGGGATCAGATACTTTTTAACTTTGTTTCAGAAGACGAGCAGTTTAGCAATTTGTTTACTACCACGATATTCCAGGTCTTCTCAAGCAATTAAGTGTTACCTCGTATAGTCTAACAGAATGGCGATGATTTCTGTTCAGCTCAAAGCGCAGCCTCAAGTCTATTCTCTTGCACAGTGGCAATGTTTATGGAGCGGTTTCAGTTAGTCACTTAGTTCATTTTCGAGAAGAACATAATGACATAAAAATGGTCATTGACTTACTCAAATATCTCGAGCACAACTAGATCATTTGCGTGGACCTAAAAAGGGTCAACTTCCTCATTTGTAAACAAAAAGGATTCACGAAGTTTCCATGCTATCTTTGCATGTGAGACAGCCGAGCTCGAGCGAAATACTGGACCCAGAAGGAGTGGCCCATCCGTGAAACTCTGGAAGCAGGCTTGCCAAACATTGTGAGTGACCCAATCGGCAGCGGAGAGAAGATTATTTTTCCACACTTCATATCAAACTCGGCTTGATGAAACAGTTCGTGAATGCATTAAGTACTGATGGTGAACATATTTTCTGATTTTTCGGCTTTGTCTTTGGAGAAGATCAAACAAAGCAGGGGTTTTCGGTGGACCTCAAATTCGTGCCAGGAAGATGAATGACAAGGAGAAGGCAGCATGGCTGTCTTTCGTGGCAGTTGTACAAAGTTTCTTGGTAACAAAAAGGCAAATAACTGTGAGGTTTTCATTACTATAATAGAATGCTATTGGCTTTTCGTCATCTTGGGTGCAACATGAGTCTCAAGCTCCATTTCCTGAATAGCCACTTTGATCAATTCCCCGAGAACCTTGGGGCTGTGTGACGTGCCTTCCCAGCCGGACGCACACGACATAAAGGCAGATAGCAGCGATAACGAACGTTCGAGTAGCTCAATTGGTAGAGCGACTTATTCCGGAATGAGGAGACATGGGTTCGGACCCCGGCTTGGACAAAAATGACGGAGCAATTTACTTCGGTAAAATGGTGCCCGAACTTTCCGGATGACCCGGCTGTTCAAGATCTCACAATGGTGTGACGTTGTATTACACACACCAGATTGGCTGGGAGCCCTCAAGTACGTTCTACAGCGGATGGCTGCCTGCGACGATTCATGGTCACGGCTGACCCGTGGGCCATACCCCCGGTCCTCTTTTTGGGGGGGGGGGAGATGTGACGTGCCTGCCCAGCAGGACGCACACGACAT
The DNA here is from genome assembly GCA_039090855.1 of Macrothele yani. Classification (NCBI taxonomy): domain Eukaryota; kingdom Metazoa; phylum Arthropoda; class Arachnida; order Araneae; family Macrothelidae; genus Macrothele; species Macrothele yani. The sequence continues at coordinate 102,808,716 of CM077011.1, forward strand.
AAAGGCAGATAGCAGCGATAACGAACGTCCGCGTTGCTCAATCGGTAGAGCGACTTATGCCGGAATGAGGGGACCCGGGTTCGAACCCCGGCGTGGACAAAAATGTCGGAGAACTGTACTTCGCTATAATGGTGCCCGAACTTTCCGGATGACCCGGCTGTTCAAGATCTCACAATGGTGTGACGTTGCATTCCACACACCAGATTGACTGGGAGCTCTCAAGTACGTTCTACAGCGGATGGCTGCCTGCGACGATTCATGGTCACGCCTGACCCGTGGGCCATGCCCCCGGGCCTCTTTCGGGGGGGAAGGGAGATGTGACGTGCCTGCCCAGCACGACATAAAGGCAGATAGCAGCGATAACGAACGTCCGCGTTGCTCAATTGGTAGAGCGACTTATGCCGGAATGAGGGGACCCGGGGTCGAGCCCCGGCGTGGACAAAATGACGGAGAAATTTACTACGTCATAGCTGTTAGCAAAAACTTTTCCATCAAGACCTCGTGACCTTGGAACACCGCTATCAAGTGCGATGGGACAAAAATATGATTGAAGACTTCAGCTGTAGCATCACACGAGATCGACCGGAGAAAAAGTCCACAGACGCCACAACTACAAACGCAAATTCTTGCTTGAATAGGACATATTTGAATTTTGCATCCCATCCTTATCAGTTGTTCTCAATCACCTATCATCTTTATGTCGAAATATATGTTAATTTAAAGTAAAAAAGCATTAGTGCAGACTCATATTTGACTATAATGAATAAATGTTTCAGATTCGACAAGTGGCGATACATATTTTACTCCACACAAGTGATTGTTTGCCTTTTTCAAACTTTAATGCATATTGTGATGCACCTACAGGTTTTTGCGAATAAATAAAGAATATATTTGCCAAGACGGTTGTGTAAAGCTAATTTTAATACTGAGTGACCATAAATTCCTCAGACAGAGTATGTCACTATGCGCGAGGCGTAAAAATTTCGCCAAAAATGAAAATGTTGAATTGTAAAATATCTAGAGCTTACAGAGAAAAACTAACTTCAGATTTGAATTCAGCACACTCAAATTAGTTAAGAAAAAGTGCTGGTATCAATACAACAAAAACTTTGTTCCCCAGTGGTATCTGCAAAGAATATCGATCTTTTTCTTTTTTTTTTTTTTTTTTTTTTTTTTTTTGCAGAAATTTATTACATCGGGTCCTCTACGATACGAAAGAGAAGGTTTTGATGAAAGCAACGTCGCTCAAATTTTCCACACACGTTTCTTATATTTTTTTTCGAAACCTATTAAAACTATATGATTTTAATTATATTATGATGAAAGCAACGTCGCTCAATTTTTTCACTCATGTTTGTCATATTTTTTCGAAACTTATTAAAATTAAATAATTAGATCCGTACTAGACGGGACTTCTAGCAAATCTCCCAAATAATCAAAAAGTAAATAAATTAGGAATAAAATGCCGCATGATAGTGGCCCCTCAGAGCAGAAGAAGCAAAAAAAACCTATTCAAATTTCATCTCCCAAAACTCAGTTTCAATTTTTTGTATTCGTCATTCATGAGGAAATGCCTATAATATACATAGGAGAAGAATAAAATGAACGTCATGCACAAATTTCCGCTTAAAATATTTTATTTACGTCTTGCAAAATTCGTGGAAAATTTGTTAAAAGGTGATGTGTTCCTATCTATGCTCTTAACAACAAAGAAATATTATCACGAAAAATATTGGGGGATCTATTTGGGTAACGTTTGCTTTACTATGAACTCGAAAAACAAGGATCAATAGATATTTCGAGCGACGCTGGTGAACAGTAGGGGAATATAAATCATTTTGCAAACTAAGCTCAAGTAAAAATTCATCAAACAAATAATGAAATAATGATGCTAGTTTGTTGGGTCTTCGTGAGATGAGGAAAATTCAATGAGAGTTCTTTTTAGGATGTAAACTATGTAAGACTGCAAATATCAATGCATTGTTTGGTCTGAATACATCTGGCGTGAACTTCAGAAAACATTTTCACAATGTTTTAACAAAAGGGGGCATGTAAATCATTATTTTAGCATATTGTAGAAATGATGCGTAGGTAAAAAAATGAATTTAAGATCCTGCATACCTTTTGCGTGCGACGCTCTGCAAAGTTTGAAATATGAATAAAATGAATAAGTGGAAGGTATGAATGACGTCGATAGCCGCCCCGGTGGCACAGTGGTCTAAGCGATGGCTTAGGACCATTCGTCCAAAAGGGGTCCGGGTTCGAATCCTGTTGAGGCATGGATGTTGTGTTTGTCTTACGGCACGGGCTCTCTCTCTCTTCCCTGGAACCAGTGGCCCTAAATTAGGGACGGGCGACAGCTTACAGCCGTCGATGATGTTGTGTTTGCCTTACGGCACGGACTCTCTCCCTTCCCTGGAACCAGTGGCCCTCTTAATGAATGACGTCGATTAAGAGGAAGTTATAAATGACGTCGATTAAGAGGAAGGCATAAGTGACGTCAATTAAAAGGGAGATATAAAAGACGTCGATTAAGAGGAAGGTATGAATGACGTCGATTAAGAGGAAAGTATGAATGACGTCGATTAAGAGGAAGGTATAAATGACGTCGATTAAGGGGAAGGTATGAATGACGTCGATTAAGAGGAAGGTATAAATGACGTCGATTAAGAGGACGGTATAAAAGACGTCGATTAAGAGGAAGGTATGAATGACGTTGATTAAGAGGAAGGTATAAGTGAGGTCGATTAACAGGAAGGTATGCATGACGTCGAAAAAGAGGAAGGTATAAATGACGTCGATTAACAGGAAGGTATGAATGACGTCGATTAAGATGAAGGTATAAATGACGTCGATTAAGAGGACGGTATACATGACGTCGATTAAGGGGGACGTATGAATGACGGCGATTAAGAGGAAGGTATAAATGACTTTAATTAAGAGGAAGGTATAAATGACGTCGATTAAGGGGAAGGTATGAATGACGTGGATAGTCATTGGACGTGACCCGAGTAATACAACAGCTGAACAAAAATGGTGTACTACGGAGCATCCCGGACACACCTAACCGCTGACAATCTGTCATTAACAGCGGAGTACATTGAACGGCAATAAGGTACGTTTTCTGTTTTATTTCACACTTTTCTCAAAAATGTACAGTGTGCAGAACTTTTTTTAGCACCCCCGTACATTTCCGCGATCAAAAATAGAAACCCTGAGAAGCAAATTCATACGTGCGTTTAAAAAGAACAGTGGATTTTAAAACATATGTAGAGTTATTTAAGTTTTTAAAGCCAACTTGAGTGCGAAATTGACTGTTTAAGCGTTAGTTACATTCTTTTCTTAAACTGTGCAGGGCTGTTATGGGGAATGATCATTTTCGCGATATCGGTCATTGCTTCTAGACAATAGGCATTGATTTCCGATAAAAATGTGGAAATGAAATTTGTTGTCCGCTACAACTCCAAAGAACTTTTTCCATCAAATGTATAGCTGTGATTAGTACGTTGGGTACTAAGATCAAAGGTTCTTATCTCATGAAGGAATTCTCCAGTTACAGATACAAAAGAATTTTATATTTGTTGCTTGAATCATATATATATATATATTACTTGATGTAACCAGGACAGATAAGAAGAGAAACGCGTGGATAAGCGAAATGACAGGAGTGGAAGATAAAATACCCGAAATGGCAATGGGCTGGACATGTTGCCAGAAGAACAGAACACAGATGGACAAACAAAATTATAGACTGGTTTCCAATGTACAGCAAAGACCCGGGAAAAGACTATACGGGAGGTGGGTGGATGAAATTTGAAGGCATGCCGTCGTGACATGGAGTAGACTGCCGCAAGATAGACCGCTGTGGAAGAAACTTGGTTAGACTTTCATCCACCAGTGGATTGACAATGGTTGATGATGATGATAAGGTAATATATGTAACGAATGTTTTTCCCAAAAATAAAACAACCTTAACCACAGCCAGTAGAAACGTTAAACTCGGCCTCAAATCAAACCCTCCGTTAACACTCCGTGGTCGAGATTTCAATCAATGATTTATAAGCTGGTACGTTCTTCAAATATATATATATTATTGTTCAGATAAACCTTATAAAGAGGATGTTTACACACTTGTAGAACGTTTTTGGTAAGAAATTACAGAAAATATGAAAAGTTCAAAGAATTTAAACTGGCAACAGCCCGTTAGATGAATACGAAAGAAACATCTGATGCAGTTAAATATCATCTGCTAAGAAAATGCCGCATGTAAACAAACTGTGTACAGAAGGTTATGTTTTTGCTCTTTACGAAAAGAATTATTCGTATTCTGTAATTAAATAATGCCGTTAAAATCATTGAATTTGCATTTCTAAATGTACAATAAGCAATATAATTAATATTATAATGAAAATCGTCAAGCAACAGTTTAACAGGGAAAATAACACCAAACAGATATCCAAAGGAGGTACGTACTTTTACGACTATTTCAAAAGTAAGTTCTCTGATATGAAGAAATTAACTAGTGCACCAAAAGCTATTAAATCGAAACCAAATGCCGTCTCCTACACGATACACTTTAATGATAAAAAAACTATGTACAATTAAAAAAATATTTGTTTAAGAACTTTCAACGCCACACCGGCGTCATCCTCAGAAACAATGCAGCAGTTAGCACAGAAGTGAGTAGCCTATACACTTTTACAAGACAAATAGCAGTTAATGCGCATGTGCAATAATCGACAAAGTCCAAATCATGTTCAGTGGGTACAAGCATAGTTGGTAGGCGTGACCAGGCCCAAAAGTGTTTTCCAAGGAAGTGGGTTCATCGTTACAGCATCTTTCACAATTGACGAATATGTAAATATTTTCACAGAGAAGTGTTGATCGACGATTCCTGGGAGAATCCAGAATAATGGTGTCATTCCAACATGGTAGGTAAGAACCGTTTAAACAGAGTCTCGACAAAGATGTAGCACCAGATTGCGTCCTATGATTATACTGATGCTCGTAAATGCGGCGCCCCAAATTACGAGTGGTACAACCCACATAACATAAATCGAGTTCTGCAGGGGTAGTAGATTTAAGTGGAACCAAATATACACCGTGACGGTTCACACATTGAACACAGTCTCTGTCCTTTTGAACAGTGTTAAATAAAGTATGAGACCTTACACAAAACTTGAGTTTGTACTTATAACATATGTTCTTTAAGATGTTACGTACAGGTGGTATAAATGGAATGCATCCCACAAATTGGTACTCACATTTATCTACAAGCAAAGCTGTCTTCGGTCGACCAATTGATTTCTTAACAATCAAGCGATCAATATTATTGTTGTTTAAGAACTTTCAACGCCACATGGGACAGAGGGTAACCGAAAGTCAAGGCATACTGTCTAATCCTAGCCAACTCTTGGTCCCAAAGATCCTGTGTGGACAAGTGTGTGAATGCACGATTAATAAGAAAATGAAAAGCGGATAATTTTTGCGACATTGGATGAGAAGAAGTAAAAGGTATAAACGTAAGAGAAAAAGTTGGTTTACGGTAAACAGAAAATGTTAAGGAGTTATCGAAAAGGTTACGAAAAAGGCAAAGGTCGAGAAAAGGCAAAATTCCAGAATTCTCAAACTATACCTCGAAATTGATAGAATGATGTCGTGAAGAAAGTAAAGTGGCAAACTCATCGAACCTGAAGGCCAAACAACCAAAACGTCGTCGACGTACCTGATGTAGAGGAGTGGTTTTATGGGAGAAACAGGAATTAGGGTATCCTCTAAGTCCTGCAACAAAACCTCAGCAAGCAATGGAGGCAAGGGGACCCCATAGGGACACCTGCCAACTGTCGATAAATAAAACCATTGAAACAAAAACATGATCTCTTCGAAATAAATAGAAGAGTACACATTACGGAAGAAATTTCATCGGAAAAATAAATGCACAAACCAAGAAGTCTGGCATCTATACCATCATGAACATAAGAAACGGGGTGTTCGGAAAAATAGCTACTACATCGAGTGAAGCCAAAACAGTAAGTGGAAGTGTTGGTGGACAAAAAAGAACGAATCCTAGAGAGTACTTCGGTGGAACTGGAAACGAAATAAGAAGGAGATCAGATGAGGGGAGCCAGAAATTCGACTAAAGCTCCCACAAGATTGCGGGTGGGTGCAAACGAAGATGAAACCAAAGGTCGGATAGGGGTCCCCGATTTATGGAGTTTTAACTGGCCAAATAAAGAAGAAACCCTGTAACCAGGGGAGGGTGCAAACTGTTAAATAAAGACATGTGCAAAGCTGAAAGAGCCTTTAATATTGATAAAGCAGCAACAGTGGCATTAGTAGGATCCCGGCGACAAACGTCGGTACTAAGATCGGAGATAGCCAGCTGCACCTTGTCAACATATTCATTCCCATTCATGATGACAACCTAATGAGTTTTATCAACTCGTGTAATAGCTAAAATCTGGTCTTCACGAAGAGCTCGAATACTTCTGAGTTCGTCGTTCATGGCCCTAAATACAGCTGAGTGTTTCTGCTTAGAATTATTAGATGACAATATACGTGCAACACGATGTCTAGTATTTCGACTGGTAACGCACTAATGACATCTTGGAATTGCGGGATAACGTGCAATACGTTAGGCCTCGTATCGTTATAGGCAAACTTGATAACCCTCATCAATGCTTGTTTCTGAATAGCACTTAGTGGTTTTTCACTAAAGCTAATGAAAGGTTGAGATACCTGATCTCGATTGAACATTGGGGTAAACGTTGATGGTTTTCCGTCAGTTGCTTGAGCAACTAGTGGTCGAAGTTTACCAATATGAGTAGAATGAAGCTGCTGCTGTCTAGATAAGGTGGCAGCAAAACAACATGTCAAACGTACGGTGTAAAATAACGGGATGAAAGTTACCAGCAAGTTCCAAATATTTACAGTACGAGTGCGGTGCAAAAAATCTAACACACCCCGTTTTTGTCGAATGACACTGGATAATCTCTTAGTTTCTGCAATACGCAAAAGACGGACGTCGCGACCCGAAATTGGACATCGTCGAATAGTCAGAATGTAGAAGGTTCTCACTAGCTGGTTCATAGCTGCGATGATGTTAACGACATATTTACCAGTAGCGGCAGGCAAGATATGAAGAAATTACCTCGTGAACCAAAGACTATTAAATCGAAAACAAATGCAGTCTCCTTCACAATACACTTTATTGATAAAAAATACTATGTACAATTAAAATAAATATATGTTTAAGAACTTTCAACGCCACAACAGCGTCATCCTCAGAAACAATGCAGCAGTGAGCACAGAAGTGTGTAGCCAATATACTGTTACAAGACAAATAGCTGTTAATGCGCATGTGCAATAATCGACAAAATCCGAATCAAGTTCAATGGGTACAAGCATAATTGGTGGGCGTGACCTGGCCCAAAAGTGTTCTACAAGGAAAGGGGTTCATCGTTACAGCATCTTTCACCATTGACGAATATGTGAATACTTTAACAAAGAAGTGTTGATCGACGATTCCTGGGAGAATCCAGAATAATGGTGTCATTCCAACATGGTAGGTAAGAACCGTTTAAACAGAGTCTCGACAAAGATGTAGCACCAGATTGCGTCCTATGATTATACTGATGCTCGTAAATGCGGCGCCCCAAATTACGAGTGGTACAGCCCACATAACGTAAATCGAGCTCTGCAGGGTTAGTAGATTTAAGTGGAACCAAATATACACCGTGACGGTTCACACATTCAACACAGCCTCTTTCCTTTTGAACAGTGTTAAATAAAGTATGAGACCTTACACAAAACTTGAGTTTGTACTTATGAGATATGTTCTTTAAGATGTTGCATACAAGTGGTATATATGGAATGGATCAAACAAATTGGTAGTCACATTTTTCTGCAAGCAAAGCTGTCTTCGGTCGACCAATTGATTTCTTAACAATCAAGCGATCAATCATGTGACGAGAGTAACCGAAAGTCTAGGCATACTGTCTAATCCTAGCCAATTCTTCGTCCCGGAGTTCCTATGTAGACGAGTGTGTCAATGCAGGATTAATAACAAAATGAAAGGCAGATAATTGTTGCGACATTGGATGAGAAGAAGTAAAAGGTATAAACGTAAGAGAAAAAGTTGGTTTACGGTAAACAGAAAATGTTAAGGAGTTATCGGAAAGATTACGAAAAAGGCAAAAGTCGAGAAAAGGCAAAATGCCTGAATTCTCAAACTCTACCTCGAAATTGATAGATTGATGTCGTAAAGAAAGTAAAGTGGCAAAGGAAAGAAACTTATCGAAACCTGAAGACCAACCAACCAAAAGGTCGTCGACGTACCTGATGTAGAGAAGTGGTTTTATGGGGGAAACAGGAATGAGGGTATCCTCTAAGTCCTGCAAAAAAACCTCAGCAAGCAATGGAGGCAAGGTGGACCCCATAGGGACACCTGCCAACTGTTGATAAATAGAACCATTGAAACAAAAACATGATATCTTCGAAATAAATAGAAGAGTACACATTATGGAAGAACTTTCATCGGAAGAATAAATGCACAAACCAGGAAGTTTGGCTTCAATACGATCATGAACATAAGAAACGGGGGTGTTCGGAAAAAGAGCCACTACATCGAGTGAAACCGAAACAGTAAGTGGAAGTGTTGGTGGACAAAAAAGAACGAATCCTAGACAGTACTTCGGTGGAACTGGAAACGAAATAAGAAAAAGATCAGATGAGGGGAGCCAGAAATTCGACTAAAGCTCCCACAAGATTGCGGGTGGGTGCAAACAAAGATGAAACCAAAGGTAGGATAGAGGTCCCCGATTTATGGAGTTTTAACTGGCCAAATAAAGAAGAAACCCTGTAACCAGGGAGGGTGCAAACTGTTGAACAAAGACATGTGCAAAGCTGGACGAGCCTTTAATTTTGATAAAGCTGCAACGGTGGCAATAGTAGGATTCAGACGACAAACGTCGGTACTAAGATCGGAAATAGCCAGCTGCACCTTGTGAACATATTCATTTCGATTCATGATGACAACCTGATGAGTTTTATCAACTCGTGTAATAGCTAAAATCTGGTCTTCACGAAGAGCTCGAATACTTCTGAGTTCGTCATTCATGGCCCTAAATACAGCTGAGTGTTTCTGCTTAGAATTATTAGATGACAATACACGTGCAACACGATGTCTAGCATTTCGACTGGTAAGGCACTAATGACATCCTGGAATTGCGGGATAACGTGCAATACGTTAGGCCTCGTATCTTGATAGGCAAACTTCATAACCCTGATCAATGCTTGTTTCTGAATAGCACTTAGTGGTTTTTCACTAAGGCTAATAAAAGGTTGACATACCTGATCTCGATTGAACATTGGGATAAACGTTGATGGTTTTCCGTCAGTTGCTTGAGCAACAAGTGGTCGAAGTTTACCAATATGAGTAGAATGAAGCTGCTGTTGTCTAGATAAGGTGGCAGCAAAATAACATGTCAAACGTACCGTCTAAAATAACACGATGAAGGTTACCAGCAAGTTCGAAATATTTACAGTTCGAGTGCGGTGCAAAAGATCTAACACACCACGTTTTTGTCGAATGACACTGGATAATCTCTTAGTTTCTGCAATACGCAAAATACGGGCGTCGCGACCCGAAATTGGACAACTTCGAATGGTCAGAAACTTTGGTATAACTTGCAAGTCACGACAACACAATAAAAAATTAAGATGCGATATTTCAGACGTCAGACGATATTTTACCTTGTAGAAGGCTATCACAAGCTGGTTCATAGCTGCAATGATGTTAACGAAATATTTACCAGTAGCGGCAGGTAAGATATGAAGAAATTAACTCGTGAACCAAAAGCTATTAAATCGAAAACAAATGCCGTCTCCTGCACGATACTCTTTAATGATAAAAAAACTATGTGCAATTAAAATACGTATATGTTAAAGAATTTCAACCCCACAACGGCGTCATCTTAAAAAACAATGCAGCAGTGAGCACAGAAGTGAGTAGCCTATATACTTTTACAAGACAAATAGCAGTTAATGCGCATGTGCAATAACCGGCAAAATCCACATCATGTTCAGTGGGTACAACCATAGTTGGTGGGCGTGACCTGACCTAAAAGTGTTCTCCAAGGAAGGGGGTTCATCGTTACAGCATATTTCACCATTGACGAATATGTGAATACTTTCACAGAAAAGTGTTGATCGATGATTCCTGTGAGAGTTCAGAATAATGGGGTCACTCCAACATGGTAGGTAAGAACCGTTTAAACAGAGTCTCAACAAAGATGTAGCACAAGAATGGGTCCTGAGATTACACTGATGATCGCAAATGCGGCGCCTCAAATTACGAGTGGTAGATTCCACATAACATACATCGAGCTCTGCAGGGTTAATAGCTTTAAGTGGAATCAAATCTACACCGTGACGGTTCACACATTGAACACAGTCTCTGTCCTTTTGAACAGTGTTAAATAAAGTATGAGACCTTACACCAAACTTGAGTTTGTACTTACGACATATGTTCTTTAAGATGTTACATATAGGTGGTATATATGGAATGGATCCCACAAATTAGTAGTCACATTTATCTGCAAGCATAGCTGTCTTTGGTCGACCAACTGATTTCTTAACAATCAAGCGATCAATCATGTGACGAGGGTAACCGAGAGTCAAAGCAAACTGTTTAAATCTAGCGAACTCTTGATCCCGGAGATCCGTGTGTGGAGGAGGGTGTGTATGCACTATTAATAAAAAAATGAAAAACAGATAATCTTTGCGACATTGAATGAGAAGTAAAAGGTATAAACGTGGCAGAAAAAGTAGGTTTACCGTAAACAAAAGATGATAAGGAGTTATCGGAAAGATTACGAAAAAGGCAAAAGTCGAGAAAAGGCAAAATGCCTAAATTCTCGAACTCTACCTTGAACTTGATAGAATGATGTCGTGAAGAAAGTAAAGTGACAAAGAAAAGAAGCTCATCGAAACCTGAAGGCCAAACAACCAAAACGTCGTCGATGTACCTCATGTAGAGAAGTGGTTTTATGAGGGAAACAGGAATGAGGGTATCCTCTAAGTCCTGCAACAAAACCTCAGCAAGCAACGGAGCCCATAGCACCAGCTTGTGAGAGAACCTGCTTGTAAGAGCCTTCTACAAGGTAAAATTTCTTCTGACTTCTGAAACATCCCATCTTAACTTTTTATTGTGTTGTCGTGACTTTCAAGTTATACCAAAGTTTCTGACTACTCGACTTTGTCCAATTTCGAGTCGGACGGCCGTATTTTGCGTATTGCAGAAACCAAGAGATCATCCTGTGTCATTCGGCAAAAGTGTGGTCTGTTAGATATTTTGCACCGCGACTCGTACTGTAAATATATATTTGGAACTTGCTGGCAACCTCCATCCTGTTATTTAATACCGTACTTTGACATGTTGTTTTGCTGCCACCTTATGTAGAGAAAAGCAGCTTCAATCCACTCATATTAGTAAACGTCGACCACTTGTTGCTCAAGCAACTGACAGAAAACCACCAACGTTTGCCCCAATGTTCAATCGAGATCAGGTATGTCAAACGTACATTAACCTTAGTGACAAACCACTAAGTGATATCCAGAAACAAGCATTGACGAGGGGTATGAAGTTTGCCTATCAAGATACGAGGCCTAACTTATTGCACCTTATCCCGCAATTCGAGGATGTCATTAGTGCCTTACCAGTCGACATACAAGACTCAATTAGACATCGCGTTGCACGTGTATTGGCATCCAATAATTCTGAGCAGAAACACTCAACTGTATCTAGGACCATGAATGACGAACTCAGAAGTATTCGTACTATTCGTAAAGACCATAATTTAGCTATTACACGAGTTGATAAAACTCCTCAGGTTTTCATCATCAATCGAAATGAATATGTTCACAAGGTGCAGCTGGCTACCTCCGATCTTAGTACCGACGTGTGACGTCGGAATCCTACTAGTGCCACCGTTGTAGCTTTATCAAAATTAAAGGCTCTTCCAGTTTTGCACATGTCTTTGTTCAACAGTTTGCACCCTGCCCCTGGTTATAGGGTTCTTTCTTTATTTTGCCAGGTAAACCTCCATAAATCGGGGACCCCTATCCGACCTTTGGTTTCATCTTTGTTTGCACCCACCCGCAATCTTGACCGAGCTTTAACCAAATTTCTGGCTCCCCTCACTTGATCTTCTTCTTACTCCGTTTCCAGTTCAACTGAAGCACTCTTTAGGATTCGTTCTTTTATGTCCACCAAAACTTCCACTTACTGTTTGGCTTCACTCGATGTAGTAGCTCTTTTTCTGGACGCCCCCGTTTCTTATGTTCATGATCTTATTGAAGCCAAACTTGTTGGTTTGTGCATTTACTTTTCCGATGAAATTTCTTCCATAATGTGTAGTCTTCGATTTAGTTCGAAGAGATCTTATTTTCGTTTTAATGGTTATATTTATCGATAGTTGATAGGTGCCCCTATAGGGTCCCCCCTGTCTCCATTGCTTGCTGAGGTTTTTTTGCAGAACTTAGAGGATACCCTCATTCCTGTTTCCCCCTAAGTGAAAACACAAGTTTGTCCGCGACGGGATCGAACTGGCGCCCCGTCATTCCTGAATAACTTGCTCTCCTAACTATGCAACACGGACGGAATGTATCGCAGCAGATTTGTCGTCTTGACACATGCTTTACCTCTGTAGTACGTCACAACTACACCAAAATACCACAAGTGGTAGTTTCTTAAAGGTTAATTGCAATATGGAATCTGAAATCATAATAATGAACTTTTCATACTGTCTTGCATTAAAATCCATTAAGCTGCCTTACACTAGTAAGAGCCGAGTTGACATACTGAGACCCAACTGAGTTAATCGCTGAAAATGCTCGTATACTCCAAGCCTACTTCAGAAAATTCTAGAAAACTCAAGAGTATACCAGCACAGATTTCTTTAGCAGTTAGAGCGATGACATCCTTACACATCATGCATCCTCTGGAAAACTCCACTGTACACTCGTGAGAGAATGAGACTGGAAAAGGCAAATAACGTCATAGAATTGTTATAAAAAAAAAGACTTGATCTCTCTTGCCTGATGAAGGGATCTCGGGAAAATTCTGGGGTCAGCGGACAGCACAATTATAGCTTTTGATATAGAACAATAAATGGATTCAGAAGCTTTCTGGTGAAACCAATGGTGAAACCTATTTTGTGAGAGTTTCCTGAGAGCCTGATTGTATGTTTTTTGTGCCCCTCTGTTTTTTTTGGGTTTAAACATCCCCTCGAGCATGCAAGTTTGTATGAGGTCGCCCATCATTACTAGAGTCACTGGTTTCAGAGGAGGGAGAGAATCAGAGAATTAGTACGAAAACCACGTCCATATCTTGTCACGTATTAGGACGTAGAACCGGTAGTTTGGTTAGACAAAATATACCCTGTAGAGCACTCAACTAACCACCAAGTGTGTGTTTATGTATGTGTGTGCGTGTGCGATGCGATACTAGGAGCGTGTTTATTTCAATATACACTGGTGTGAAAAAATTAAGGGCGAAGAGGAGAAATTAGCATAACAGCGGAACGAGCAGGCAGAACGGACCGAAAGACCACTCAAGATATAGACTAGGCTCCGGTACGGTAGGGCACGTGCATATTCGCAGCATGACGTGGGGGGGGGGCGATTATCGAAAGGGTATAAAGCACACGGGCGGTATGCGCTCAGCAATTCGGTGAAAGCTATTGCACGGTGTACATCGGTTTGAACGACGTCGAGTTGCTGCCACTGTGTGATATGGCCAACAGGCAATCCAGTAGACGACATCTGGATGACTTTACCCGAGTTCGCATAATTGGAAATTTGGAAGGAGGTCAAAGTGTGACTACTGTGGCCGAGGATTTCGAGATCACTCACAGCATCGTTTCACGAGCTTGGAGAACATGTCAAACGACAGGAACAGCTGTCCAAGAGTTTAGCAGTGGTCGTCCACGAGCAACCACGGCGGTGGACGACCGGTATATTGTCCTACCAGCGAGGGGAGACAGACGAAAGACAGAGGGAGAAATCGCAAGACACATGCAACAGACAACTGGACGTCCGCTATCGCGTTTTACCGTGGCCAGGAGGCTGCACAAAGTTTGTCTATTTGCTCGACGACCAGTACTGTGTGTGCCATTAACGCCTGCTCATCTCGAGACGGCGGATTCTGTGGTGCCAGGAACACAAGAACTGGACACATCAGCAATGGGGTCGAGTTCTCTTTACAAATGAGAGCCGATTCAGTCTGACGAGCGGTTCTGGACGTATACACATCTGGAAAGATCAGGGAACGCGCAATAACACCTCCAACATCATCGGAAGGGACCAGTTTGGAGGTGGCAGAGTTCTCGTTTAGCGTGGTATCATGCTTGGTAGCCGTACCGAACTCCACATCTTCCAAGGAGGTTCAGTCACTGGTGTCCGCTATTGTACCGAGGATCTCCTGTCTCACGTGCGTCTGTTTAGAGGTGCTGTGGGTCCTGAGTTCCTCTTCATGAACGACAACGCTACACCTCATCGTACAGTGGCTGTCGCAGAGCTGTTGGAGAGTGAAGATATACAACGCATGGATTGACCCGCAAGGTCCCCGGACCTACATCCAATCGAACACGTGTGGGACCTTCTAGGAGACGCTTGGCAGCACGTCACCAGCCGCCAGCAACGACTCCGCAGCTGCGATTGGCGCTACAAGTGGAACGGGCCGCGATGCCTGACAGCCCACAACCACGTCCTCAGCATGGACAGACATTGTAAATTCTTCTGCAACGCAGTCAGGGGTGATCATATACTCTACTAAAACCATATTTTTCTTGGCAGCCGCCTGTCACATGGACGTTTCTGTCTTCTGTCCAGTTGTGCTCGAAGCTACCTTTTCAATAAAGTGCCTTTGTATCCCTTGGATTCCTTGTTTGGACGGTTTTGCTCACTTGTCCCATATTCTTACATCTTGGGGATCTTATGTTATGATTTGAGTCGATATGGAGCACTTCTCCACGACGTTACATTCAAAAACCCGTCTCGTCCTTAATTTTTGCACGCCAGTGTATTAGGTAGAGGTACACTGAAGAGCAATTGAATTAGAGACAGCTGGCGTTATGCAACTGTGGCGCTGTGGGCGACCCTGTAAACGGAAACGACATGACGTATGCAGCGATCCGACAACATAAGGAGTGATGCGAAGGGAATCAGTAAGAATCGGACGCAGTATGGGTAAGATGAAGGATCTAAGCGCATGTGATCGTGGGCAAATTGTCGGGGCCCGACGAATGGGTCACCCCATCTCGAAAGTCGTGCAGACACTGGGATTTTCACGAGCAACCGTGTCACGGGTGCACCGTGAGTACATTGAATCCGGTAAAACCATCCATGCAAGGGCCAACTGCCGTGAACAACAGCGTGTGGATGAGCGGGATCATCGTCGGCTAGCTTGCATTGTAACAGCGGATAGACGGGCCACAGTGCAAGAAATCACTCGGCAATTTAACGCTGGTGCACAAAAACATGTAAGCAGCCACACCATCCAGAATCATCTCCTCGCTATGGGGTACAGAAGCCATCGTCCCACAAGGGTACCGGTGCTGACCGCACGTCACTAGGTGCAAGGATTAGCATGGCGCGGGGACATCGCCATTGGACCCTAGACATGTGGAAAAATGGTGCCTGGACTGATGAGTCGAGATTAACGTTGGTACATGCGGATGGCAGGATGCGAGGACGGCGCAAACCACATGAAGCGATGGAACCTTCTTGCCAGCAGGGTACTTTTCAAGCTGGTGGGGGTGGCATTCTTGTCTGGGGACTGTTTACGTGGACTGAAATGGGATCCTGGTACGTGTGACATCGTCCCTCACAAGTCAACGTTACCGGAATATCCTGGACGACCATTTGTTCCAGCTTGTGCGTCTTCAACATCCCACTGGGGACCTCATCCTGCAACAAGACAATGCACCGTGCCATCGCTCCCGAATTGTATCCGAATGGTCGGATGAACACTCCACCGACGTGACCTCACTTCCTTGGCCAGCTAGGTGAGCTGACCTCAAACCCATCGAGCACATCTGGGATGCCATCGAGAGAGATGTTCTAGGCTCTGACCCCTCTCCATGAAATCTTCGTGAACTGTGGGAGCTTATTCAGGGGTCGTGGATCCGTATGGCTTCCCAACGCTTCCGGTGTCTTCAGTTTCTGCATCAACTCTTCTTTTCTTCAGATGAATTCATGTCTTTGGATAAATTAGCCCAAGGAAATGGATTCAACAGATATTGGAAACGGAAATTAATTTCCACAGTTCCTAAATACGATTGTTCAACGATGCTGCAGTTAAGTTTGGAGATTCTGGCTTTACATAGTTTCCGCACGTGGGAGAATCGAAACAGTGAATTGAGAATAATCATTCTCCGAATAATTTTTACCTCATAAACATTCCGTTACTCATGAGAGGAACGTCATGCCTCAAATAGTTCGAAACATTTTATAAAATGCAATTCATTGTTTTCCACGAGTTATGCTGAGAATAACTCATACACGATGTGCCGCGGGGTAACTGTAGAAATATTAGAGGTCATCATTGTGTCTGAAATTTGGCGGAGAATAAGTTATCATCCTAAAATGTCAACGAAGTGAGTATTTATCTATTGTCATTTCTCTGTTTATTCCGAAGTGAAGTCACGTTACAAAGTTGGAACCGATCCCTCTCATGTATTAGAAGTGCTAGCATCACAGACCTTGAACTACTCGTAGTAATAGTTGCTTAGAGAATGTTTGATTTAATATTTCCCAGTGAAGCATTTCAAATAGAAACTACGAGTTAGTGGCAGAAAAGATGGGAAAGACCTTTGTTCACTGTCTCAGGTTCGAGTGTCTTCCCCATCTTGCGATCATGTTATCAATGGGTAAAGTTTAATTAGCGCTCATATTTTGCTGCAAGACTTGCAACCATATTCAAAATTTAATCACCAAATAAACCCAAAGTTCAAACTTCTAATGGCAGAATCATTAAAAAATCAGAATTTTTCAGGATTATACGAACATTGTATTAAATGCAAGGACATTTAGAGATATAAAAGTAAGTAACCCCCAACCCCCCGGAGAAATCAAACCTCTGCTGATTAAGTCATTAAAACAACTGAAAAGTAAGAAGTTTTCATATATTGTATGTGACAAGGGTGTAAATCCGAAGATATTTGAAAAAAAAACCGGTCTAATTCCTTAATGGGAAAATGTTTATAGCAAAACTTGGTCTGTTTCATAAATGAGAAGATGGTAATAGCAAAAACTGATCTGATTCATCAATGAGAACATGGTAATCGCATAAATCGGTCTAATTCATCAGTGAAAACATGGTAACAGCAAACATTTGCCTAATTCATCACTGAGAGCTTGGTAGTAGCAAAAATTGGTCTAATTCATCAAAAGGAACATGGTAAAAATCTGACATCATAAATCCGTAAGATTTTGCGGATTTATGATGTCAGAAGCTGACTTAAAAATACACATAGCACCGTGGATTGTTGGCCACCGTGGCGTAAATGTAACGCACTCGGCTAGATATCGAGAGTTCTATGGTTCAATTCCACAGCAGCGGCTGAAAAACAACTTTTCGACTGCTGTGTGTTTCTGGAACATGGAAAGAGCGATGTATTTATTTATTTAGAACATGGTAATGGAAAATATTGGTCTAATTCATTAGTCAGAACACGGTAGTAGAAAATATTGGTCTAATTCATTAGTCAGAACATGGTAATAGCAAAACTTAGTCTAATTCATCAACAAGAACATGGTAATAGCGAAAATTCGTCTAATCCATCTGTGAGAACATGGTAACTGCAAAAATTGGTGTAAATCATCAGTGAGAACATGGTAATAGCAACAAGGAAACAATACAAAACAAAACGAACTGTCGCTCGAATCTCCACCCTACTAATAAAGCTACAAATAAGTTTTGTCATAATGAAATCGAATGAATTTCTTACACACAAAATAAAACACAAGGACCGAACAGAGTTAGACGGACATATAAACTTTTTTGAGAAGCTTAAACATACAACTGAGGTTCATGCGTACTGCACGAGTAATGCGACTAACAATGAAAATTCATCATAGGGTCATCCCTTTTAAAGCTAACATGATGGAAGTTACTGTGCGGTTGTCGTTGGAGTAGCAAAATTTCATCCTGTTCAAAAAACGCAATATTGAGGGTCATACACAATTACCGAGCAGCGATGTTTATACGTGGAAAGGCTCTTCGCAATAAAAGTCGACAAAAATTTCGCAACACAGGACAAAAGATACCGTGACGTAGTCAGACATGCACTTAGATCGTATCCAACATACTAAATGCACATTTGAGTTTCATGCTTACCACGTCAGCAATGAGATTAATCGCAATGTCATTTTGGAAGCGGATGAAGGTACAGAAAATATTATGGTGCACTTACACGAGTACCTGGATTTTATCCATTCCAGAGAACGTACAGCTAATGTTCATGCGTAATAAGCGAGTTGTGAGATCTTAAAGAATAATTTATTTCAGCACCATTTCAGCGCCGGATGACAACACAAAATACAGCGAAACAAAGAAACTCCATTTGATTCCGTCTGTAAAATGCATCACTGTCGTTCATGCGCGGTAAGCGAACTGTGCTATTCATTTGAAGATACTACTGTGTAGATGGATAAGCACCGCGATATCATTCGGAACAGTAAACGCACAGCAGTTAATAAACACGCGTAGTAAGAGAGCAGTGACGCTCATAAGCCATTCACAGAAGAGCCAAAATATTATGACCAGAGCGTCTTTATGAAAATCGAAGCACTTGAAGGCAAACGACGGCGCGCATGAGTGTCATGAAACGGAATAAATAACAAATGATACTGAACTCTGTTAATCAGTGTTATTCTTTCTTCAGATGGAAAAGGCAGCGGACTTAGGCGAGTTTGACGAAGGCCAAATTATAATGGCCAGACGACTGGGTCAGGGGATTTCCTAGACGATATGGCTTTTAGGGCGCTCACAGTCAGCTGTTGTTAGTACCTGCAAAAAGTGGTGAGAGGAAGGAAACCCCACGAATCGCCGACAAGATGTGGGCTGATAACGGCCCATCCGTTCTAGAGGTGAACGAAAGGTATCCCGTTTGGTACAAGCCAATAGAAGAGATACTGTGCCCCAACTCACCGATAATTTGAATTCTGGTGTGACGAGAGTAATTAATGTGTCGCAACATTTAGTACATCGAACCCTGCTGAAGATGGTTGCTGCGTAGCAGCAGGCCGCTCTGAGTCTCCATGTTAATTGCTGTTCACTATAAAAAAGCCTGGGCACGCACGCATAAAAACTGGAAATTGAATGATTGGAAGAAGGTCGTCTGGTCCGATGTACCTTATTACCTTCTGCACCACGTGGACTTCCCGGTACGTGTGCGTCATTTACCAGGATACGTTTTGAAACCAAGATGCACCGTGGGACCAAAACAAACCGGTGGAAGAAGTTTAATGTTTTGGGCAATGTTCTGATGGGAAACCCTGGTTCCAATCATTCGTGTGTAGGAAACTATGACGTCTGCCCCCAACCCAAACATCACTGAAGACTAGATATATCCTTTCATGGCAAGGCTATTCGTCTCCAATAATGCCTTGTTTCAGCAGGATAATATTGCATGCCGCAATGCCCGGGTTGTTCCAGACTCGGTCGACGATTATGAAGACGTATTGCTGTGGCAATCGTAGGCTATGGCTTCCCGGGTTCCCGGACCATAATGCCTGGAGTGCGGGGAGGTGTGGCGCTCGATAGCGAGGTTGGGATTGTATCGTTGACTCAGGGACCTCCACACCCTGACACGATGATCATCTGTCCCTAAAACGAAGCGGCATTCATCCCTAAACACCACGCGTAGCCAATCTGTGGCGTTCCACGTCGCTCTGGCCTGGCACCGCTGCAAACGGTGCCAGTGATGTTCCGGTGTTAATGGCAGCAAACGTAAGGGGCGCTGGGATCGCAGATTTGCTTCCGCAACGCGTCGGGAAATGGTTCTTGGGAACACAGGAGCCAATCTATCAGCCTGTATTGTGAACCGGGTTGGCGCGGGATCTGTTCGTGCCTGGTGCACGATCCGTCGATCTTCTCTACCGGTAGTCCTCCTGATCCGTCCAGAGCCGCTCCGTCATGTGGCAGTGCCGTCACGCGTCCACTGCTCCCAACACATTCTTACGGTATGGCCAGAACAATCCACGTGGGGCTATACGGTGCGCCGACCACCCTGAGGTTTTCAGCCCAATGATCAGGCCTCTCTCAAAATCCGAAAGTTGCGTAAATCAACATCGATGGCGTCTACCTGGAATTTTTGTCACTCTGTACTCTTGCTTGCGTCGGTCGGTGCTTTTTCGCTTTCGGTTTATAATGCTGCCGTTTCGTGCTTGCAGCGCCACCACAGTGTGTGTGGTCATACGCAATCGCACCAAACGTGGATCATTTGCATACCACCACGCATTCTAGCTATTTGCAAAGTTTTGCTGTTGTAGCATGTTTTCTTCTAGGTGCTCAAATTTCATTGCCCGTGAATGTATATAACGTAATTAGTCGAAATATGTCTCTTAAACTGCACTTCTTGGAATTACATCAAGAATATTATCCCGAAAATTCTTAGAGCTGAAAACGACGGACTTGGTGGAAGGTTACACCAAGAGATTTCAAAAAGAGGGAAAGATGTGAAAAAAAGGAGAGTCCAGTCGTATTGTCTGATTACTGTTGGGATCTAATAAGGAAATAACAACGATTATTCGACAATCGAAAGTCGTCAGAAAAAGAATTCTGAGTAACATAAATCTATTAGAGAAAGCTTTCGTAACTGCGTTGCTACTTATTTTTTTAAAAAAATATTTCAGAAACTTGAGGCAACACCAAAGAAATCAAAAGCAGATTTGGATCAGCGTAAGAAAATATTTGTGGAGATCGCTTGTTGCCGCATATGAAACAAATAAAGAAATTTAAAGTTTGTTGAACAGTGAATCATATCGCTCTCATAGTTCAATTATTTTTCAAATCGGACGGACAGGTGAAATGATATGGTGTCCGCACAAGCAGCTGTTGCTCTGGCTTTTTTGAAATTTTCCCCAACTCATTCACCAAATTTAATTTCTTTTCGCTAAATGTAATCTCAAGTGGCAATTTCCCCCTCTCCATTGGAAACATAAAAAAACATAAGGGTTATAATAATACAAAAACAATAGGTTATATATTTTTTACAATTAATCATCATCTTCATCAACCGTGGGTACAATTCCCGTACGTGTGTGCCGCTATTTTAACTATATTGTCGCATTGGAGTCTGTTCATTACGGCGTGACTCAGTTCTTGAAGCGTTCCACCGCACCAATCTTTAATATAATCAGCCCACACATGGTGAGGGCGTCCTCTTGCATTCCTTCTGTTCATTAAGCCAAACACCAATGTTTTTATCTTTCTGTCATTTTTCATTCTGCAGACGTGTCCAAAATATCTTATTTTTCTCTATATGACTTTTTTGGAACAGGGTCACTTTTAGTTGTATTCTTCTGTGCACTTCTTCATTTCTTATCCTCTGGGTCCATCCAATTTGTAAGATTTTACGATAGAACTTTATCCAAAAGCAGTATCCTTCTCTCTGTTTCCTTTATCAATGTCCAAGTCTCGCTTCCACAAGCATTGTGCTGAAGATGCATGTCTCGAGAATGCTTAACTTAGTTTTGAAGCTAATAGCTCTGCTCTTCCATATTTTATCAATGGCTTTTAACAGTGTTATGGAAATAGCAACGATCATTCAACAATCGAAAGTCGTCAGAAAATCCTTTGTAATTCTAATTAAAATTTATTTTCTGCTGTCACGTTGTATAGCTTCCAAGATAAATGAATTTTTCCACATTTTCAAATTGTTTGCCTTCCAGAATGATATTTTTCCTGATCTCTTTTGCGCCAAATACCATTGTTTTTGCCTTTTCAATATTCATCTTTAGTCCATATCTTTTACTCTCATTATTCAATTTTTGTACCGTTTGATCCAGTTTCATTTCGTCTTCTTTAATCAGTGCAATGGCATTTGCAAAACACTGATGGTTAAATCTCTGTCCTCCAATAGAAATTCCAGTGTCCTCGTACTTGATTTTGTCCAACATTCTCTCCGGATGGGAGATGTAGATGCTTGGAGATATTGGATCTCATTCTGTCTCCAATCCTGACAACTGCCTGTGGATTCATGTTTATTTGTTTCAAAAGCCTAAGTATCCTGGCTAATCGCCAATATTTTCGCCAAAACCTTTTATCCATCGCCAAAACGATTTTTTTTTTCGTAAATTGCGAATTCAATAGGCAGCATGATCCTGTGCACACGTAGTTTTTTTATTCTAAAACTGACCAATAAAAAATAAAAGAATAAAGAAAGAAAGGTCAAATGAGATAACCTCCTCCCAATTAGACGTACGTTTTTCTCTTTTTGTGAGGCGAATTTGTGTTGCCATTTCTTTCGGTGAAAATTCCAAATTAGGGAATTTCTTATTGATCATTAGTTCTCATATTATTTCTGAAATGGATATTCATGCAAAATATAATGCAGTTTCCTCTGCCACTTTTAAGTTTCCTAAAACTTTAAAGATATTCAAAAAATGAGTACGCTAAAAAAGAAAATAAGGTTTAATTCTGTAGATTTGGTAGCTACGAGAATCAAGACTGTGCATCTTAATTGTAATTTTAAAACCTTTTGAAAAAATGGCAATATATAACAAATTACTATCAGCAAACAAGCGAAGTTTTGTTTTATAAATTCTTAAACTATTCCAACGTGTAAAACATTTTAATGAATGCTAAGCTAATTTTAAATAAAGGAAGCTATTGTCATAATTTTTGCGGGAGATTAAAAAAGGTATTTTTTTTTCAAAACTGGATGGAAAAACGTAACATCTGAAAACATTTATCGCAAGAGAAAAAAAATACGGCGACTTTCGTTTGTTCAACAGCGTGAACTATGTAAGTATCGCTGCTTAGAAATTTATTTGTTCACATAAGGAAATCTGATAAATGGTTTTGTGGCTCTACAGCTTCATTCTTTTCTTTCCTTTTCTTTTGTTTGAGTGAGAGGATATTATGTTTATTCTGCAACTTGTCAGAATTCGAACTTAAAGAGAAAGAGCTAAAGAACAGTAGCGCTCGAAGGCATTTTTTATTGCATTATCATCTGCGTTCATTAAATATGCAACACGTGAGAAGATTGGCCACAGAGTTTCGCATAACTCGATTGCACCTACGTGGTGATACTCTGCAATGCCTTTTTTAAATTCATTACTTTACTCGTGAAACGCATTGCACACATTTTGTAGAAGAAACGCATTATGTATTCAGTAGTTAGAACTTTGAAAAATGCCGAATCTCGAAATATGCAAAACTCCAGCTTTACCTCCTTTTTTCAGATTTATGAGCCGCAGAAGCGCAAACCTTTTTCGATATTTTGGGATTACTTTCTACAATTGCTGCGTTTCACTGAAAAAATTGCGATAGTCCAACATTTTGACTGCTCATGTGGAACGTAAGTGGTGGAAGTCTAGGGAAGCTAACTTGAACACTTTTATCAGTTGTGAGATATCATATGATGAATAAAATGTCTGGGGAAACGTTCCTATTGGAGTCAATAGATTTTGCCCGAAACGTGTTACCAACATTTTAAATGGGATTCTCCGCGAGATGGGTGTTTATGTCGTTTTCCTCAACTTTCTGACTTCTTTAAGCAGATGCATCAAAATAATGTTTTTCGTTATATGAACAAAAAATGCTTTTTTCGTTATATAAAAACAAAACAATAACGATCATCAAAAATTGGACCAAGCAGAAAAATATCTCCTGCGTTTTAAGCATATTAAACAGAAATCTTTCAGAGACATTTAGTAAGGGCTTAAAAAGCTCCATTATTCGCCAATTCACAGTCTTTAAAGGACAGCTAGATAATTAACTACAGCATTATGGAAATTCAAATTACCTAGTCTTACCATAAATACTGTTACAAAATATTCAATGAAATCGCAAAAGAAATTTAAAGGTACTTTAATATACCTGTGATATCAAGTAAGAAGCACGCTTATGAATACACGGCACCAATCACTTTTCAAAATAGCATCCTTTTGCCTTCACACAGTCCTTCAGTCTCTGTGGCCACTCATCAATAGCTTTACACAGGGAAAGCTGCTACTTCCCGTACCAAAGAGCGTTTGAGACTGTCAGTTCTGGGGTGTCTCTTTCTGCAGACCATGTCCTCCAGTGTGTTTCACAACTTGTAGTCGATTGGGTTGAGATCTGGGCTGCTTGAAGGCAAATCAGCTGGATAAATGAAGCCTGGCAAATTCGCTTGAAGCCACACCTGGGTTCACGTTGCCTTGTGGGTAGGTGCGAAATCTTACTGAAAGCTGCACTGTCGGTTTTGGAAGAGGGTGTGACTCACATTTTTGACCACAGACTCCAAAACCCTGACTTTGGCGGATGTTTCACACCTTTCTCACAGAAATGGAACTCCGTGGTACCCATCGTAGGAGACTCCCCACCACACCATGACAGAAGCAGGATGATGGTCTGTCATGGTCCTTAGAGCTCTCTACTGAGCTTTTCGTGAGGTTGACGCATACACCCTGTCATTTTGGCTATTCAATAGTGAAAATGTTTTCATCAGAGAAAAGGACCTGTCTGTGTAGGATGTATGCGTAACGCTACAACAAACGTTTCGCTTTTAGCACCTTCTGCTGCTTCAGTTGAAGGGTGTGGAAGTGTCCTGTACGCCGCCGGTAAGATCTCGCCCTTAGGTCACTCCGCAGTATGCGTGAGATCGACATTTTTGAGATGTTCAGCTCACAAGCCATCACTGATTGTTTTTCTGACAGGATTTCTTCTAATTCAGGCTAACACTGCTTTCACCAGGCGAGGAGTTCCCACGGTACAAGGTCAACCCTTTCTGGTGTGATCAGCGACGGTCCCTATTTCAAGAAACCGTTTTAATGTCCGGTAGACAAACATTCAGCTATTTTCAGCTTCTTCTGCATGTTGAAAATATCGAAAGCTGATTTTCCAACTTTGTGCAGCGCTATTACAGCAACACGATTCTCATAATCGCCCCACTCCATGGCATGTACTTCACGAAACACGTTATCTCCTGTGCGACTGAACGCACAATGATTCACTAGCTACTTCAAGCCTCCTGGCTGATCGGTGCGCACAGTTGCGCGCCATCTGTCGAACTTTTGTAACAGTATTTATGCTAAGACTGGGTACCATTCACTACTTTTATTCGGTTTTTATTTTCAACATGAATGTATGATAAAATCAAATCAAATATCGGTCACGTTCTTAGCCTAATACAATAGGATAGTACAGTAAGATGGGTGAATTAGCTGTTCCGATAAGCACCGCGGGATATACAGAGTTACGCATCCCTGATCTGTTTCGCGGAGGGGGACGCAGTCTCATCATTCATGCCCTCATTCGGGGCTTGAGCCCAAATCCAAGATTTTGATATTGGGCCTAAGAAGTCCGCCTACTTTACAGCTCCGTCACCGGCGCGAAATACCATTGTGTCTGGTTATTTCCTAAAACAATTGATTCGCAAACCTGATGGCATAGGTTCCCTGCAGTTTAGGAAATTTCGTAGGATATATTCACAGCCATTTTTTCAAAAAATTACAACGAGAAAACACCTGTTACAGTTTCACGAAACAATGCTTATTAAACTGCGCACAACCGACGACGCATGTGCGATAAACAGGGGTGGCTGGTTGCTGTGGTTACTACAACGACTACAGTTTTATCAAGACTCGTGCTAACTTCGAAAGCAGTCCTGCACAGTTTTTTATAAAAACATTCTCAGTTGTTTTGGGACTAGCTATGTATATTTTCATGTAGTTTTTTTTTATAAATAATGGAACATTTTCCCGCTGTACGGCTCTGAATTGACTTAAAACTGTGTCCCGCTTAACAGATACGTGTCTCGTTACTTGACGAATGATTTTTCAGAAAATGATTCGTTTTTTTCGATTTCAATTTGCAAAAATGATATCAAAAAACGCATTTACAATCATGCTTTGCTCTTATCAGTTACATTGTCCTTGAAAATTATTTTATCATGGCAATTTGTAAACATGCGGTACTTTGAACTGTATTAATATTCGTAGAAATAAGAAAAAACAGTTAAATAATGCGTCGCATAATAACGAAATGATTTGAACGTACTGGCAGCATATTAATGATACATCACAGTAGGTATATTAAAATATGAATTTATTATCTGAAATTCGACTAAAACGTTTTCTATTAAAACATTATAAAAATTTCTTGTATCATATCTACTGGGAACTAATTAATTGCCTCCTTGAGAGTGGCAGTGGTATAACAAATTTAATTAAAAATGCTAAGTAACATTTTTTATGCAAGATCTGAAGAAGTTTAAAAAACCAGGAATGATTTTGCAAACGCTCAGATCCTCAAATATGCGTAGTTTGAAAAACAAAAACACTGAATATAAGCGAGCTTAAAAAAAATAAAAAAATATTTCTGTTTTAAAATTTTTAGCCGATAGGTTTTTAGCTAAAGGCAAAAAATAAGTAAAAAAATTATATTGGTTTAACTAACAGAGGCGAAAGATAAAAAACGAAAAAGTTAATATCTTGTGATTCCTGGAAAGACCGCAGTATAAAATGAAATTTCAACTTGGCTGCTGAACTGTCGTGGCGTCGAAGCTGAAGATTCACACTTGATGAATTAATGAAAAAATCTAAAGATTTCTTTCTCTCTCTCTGTTTGGAACTACAGGTGACGATTAGGACAAATGAAAGGCGACTGCACCAACAAAATCAAGGAATAAGATGCGCTCAAATTGTTTAAGTTCCTGCTGAACATTTGAAATATCACAATATAAAATATCATGTGTTCTCGAATATTTGAAAATATTATGGTGGAGGTTCCGTATATACTCTTTCAGCTCTTTGTGCCTATCACGATCGAGTTATTTTTTTAAATAAATATCACCCGACAATGTAGTATATGTTTACACCTGAATGAGTGCCTGAGAGTGTGGCAAACATCTGTTTCTTCAAAGTGACCCACGTTTTGACTTATAAACTATATTGCTCAAGAGAATTACGGGAGAAACAGACATTTTAAGGAAAACACGTGCGACTGACGTTGTTGAATATAAAATATCATATTTATGTAAGATACAGTAGAATATTCAGTAATATGTGGGTGCCAAAAAACACATAAGATAATTTTTATGCACTCTTTTCATTTAACGCACATGATGTGATATGCTATGCAACAATCGGTTTGTACAACAAGGCTTAGTGGTTAGCGAGTCAGACTGTCAGTGGAGAGTCCCCAGGTTCAATCCTGATATGGTGTAATTTGCTAAGAATCACTGAATATCCTCCGTGCATCGGACGAGTACGTTAAATGACAGCCCCCGGGTTGGACCCCACGGTTACGTTGGGTATCCATTCGTACTCCCCCTGACTTTCTCTCACCCTCTATGAGCAACATCGTACTTGTACGGTGGTGCCATCTACTGTGCTGACTTTCTCACTTACAAAACAGTTCTGTCAAAGTCGCAGACTTGCTCTCGCTCCTTCCGTTTCTGTGCCCTGCCCAAAAGGCGGACCCGCTGTAGGTGGTTTGGGCCTAAACCTTCTCTGTGGACGGAAGTCCTACATGAAAATGCCTAGCTGCCTCTCTCTGTCTCTGACTTTTGAAAGTGCTAACTGACCTATTGTAGCATGCGTGGTCCCCTCTAATGGTTCAGACTGCTACACATCTGTGTGGCATGGAATCCAAGAGGTTATCGAGGAGGGTTTGATAATATCTTCCCCACTCCTCAACGAGATCAGTCTGCAGTTCACGAAGACTCAACAGAGGTGTCGGCACAGATGCAATGCGCCTGCCAAGTGCATCGCAGGCATGTGCTGTTGGATTTGAGTCAGGGCTGCATTCTGTCCACTCCCTACGCTCAATCACTTCTCTTGATGCATGTTGTCCAGTAGATGAGGTTTATGAGGTTGAGCGTTATCGTCCATGAAAAAGAAGGAATCATTGACGGGTGCATCACACGGCGTGACATTTAGTCTGTGAATCTCGTCTGTATACATCTGGACCATATGACTGCCGTTTTGGATGACGTACAGGTTCGTACGTCAACCGATACTTATGCTTGTCCAGACCATCTCTCCATATCTGTTGTAATGTGATGCTTCCTGCACAGAAGCTGGGTCATTTCGTGTGTTAGGTTGCTTCTAGATAATAATTCGTTGATTGTCAGACTCCAGACTGAATCTCGACTCGTCAGAGTACAGAACTTGACTGAATCTCGACTCGTCAGAGTACAGAACTTGACTGAATCTCGACTCGTCAGAGAACAGAACTTGACTGAATCTCTACTCGTCAGAGAAAAGCACTTCACTCCATTCGTCGTGTCCCCAAGCACATTGTTCCTCACCCCAGTTTCTACGGTAAATACGGTGTCGTGCGGTTAAAGAAACACACAGAACTGGTCTACGTGGATAAATGCCACTTTGATGTAGGCAGTTGTGGATAGTTTGAGTTCAGAACCTGCGTATTGTTCGCACGAGAAGATCTCTTAGAGCTGAGTACTATTTTGTCGCATATTCCGACGAACCGTTAACAATAGATAACGGTCGTCCATTTCTGTAGCTCTTTGAGAACGGCTTTGACCCTGCCTTTTGACGTAGGACTACGTCTAACTTCGCGGGATAGTATGAGGCGACTTACGGCCGACCGCCAGTGCCAAAAATAGGTTCCAATTGAAATCATTAGAGCGTTAAAAATACGTACCGCACACTAATCGGGTTAGCACATTCGTAAACAGCATCGAGTAAAATTCACGTACTGCGTAATACATCGTGAGCGCGACGCTCCCCTCGCTCCCTGTGGGCGTGGGAGGTGATGCAATATTTCTGGGTGTGCAGTTCCGTTTGAATCGGTCTATCTCAGAAATCATGAGCGCAACACGACTGTGCGTGGTATCGTTTTAAAGCTCTCTACGAGATCTATTCAAATATATGAAGAACATTTCGCATTGGTTTGAACTGAACATTTTACAAATTATTTTCTTATGAACCGATGAACACTTTTGACAATATCGCCGTTTATCTGGACAACCGTGAGTGCAAAATCACTGCGCGTAGGATCGTATTAAAGATCTCGACGAGATCTATTCAAATATACAAAGAACATATCGCAGTGATTTAAACAGTTTGTTTTTAATTATTTTCGAGTGAACGGATTAACATTTTTGACAATGCTGCGGAATTTGCAGAATGAACTCAAGCAAGAGTGGAGAAAATCAAAACGAAAGACAAGAACAAGTGATGAGAAATGTAAGAAGCTCTAGAACACTGTAGCCCAACGAACTAGAGTGTATCGAGAACGCCTGGAAGCAGCAACAGCCAAACAAAAATTCAGCACACCGATCCTAGTTCTACGTTCCAAACTGGCTGCTCAATCAGAACTGAGCCAACCTACTTTTTTTCTAACACTTCCTGTATCCTGGTATCGTGTCCACAATCGTGAAAAGACATTTCGCGGTACTCCAAAGGCATCTCCTACCACTCGCTCTCTGACCTGCTTCTACACTGCAGGCCACCCAAAATGCAACACCAAGAAGGACACGAGATAGCAAATCCAGATTTACTGGACACATAACAACAGATACAAAGATAAAACGATTGATCTCACAGGCCCGTGCGACTTGTGCAACACGCAGACATCAATAGTTCGTGTGGATCACATGGCTGGCAATAACAGCCGCTACCCGCCGCGGAATCGAACGAAAGAGGCTTTCAATGTGGGCTTGGGGTATGTCGGTCCAGGCTGCTTCCACACGTGTCTACAGTTCATGAGGCGTAGCCGCGGGTGGTGCTTGCCGGGCCACTCGGTTTCCGATCAGTGACCAGACGTGTTCGATGGGCGACATATCGGGAGAACAGGCGGGCCACGGCAGCAGTGATACCTGGTTAACCGTGAAGAATTGTTGCAAGATGCGTGCCACGTGCGGGCGATCATTGTCCTGTTGAAACGTGGCCGCTGGCAGGTCCTGGAGGTAAGGGAGGACTGCAGGCTCCAAAACGTCGGAGATGTAGCGGTGGCTGTTGAGTGTACCGGCGATGCGTACCAGAGGGGTGCGTGAGTCATATCCAATTGCGCCCCAAAACCATACCGCCAGGCGACGGACCGGTATGGCGATGCATAATGCAGGCGTCATACAGTCTCTCGCCACGGAGCCGCAACACGCGGATCCGACCATCGTGGTGTAGCAGGCAGAAGCAGGATTCATCGGGGAAGAAAATGTCATGCCGTTCCGTAGTCCAGGTGCTGCGTTCAATGGCCCACTTCCGCGCACTCGCCGGAGGTGTAACGTCAATGGTAGTCGGAGAATGGGCGCTGTGCGACAAGTCCCCGCTCCTGCAAACGACGTCGAACGGTACGTGCTGACACAGGTCGTTGCGCAACATGCCCTAATTTTTGCGCTAACGTTCGTGACGTGGCGGTGCGAGCCGTCAATACCCGCCACACAACATGCCGGTCCTCTTGTTCAGTGGTGCGTCGCGGATACGGCAATCGCTCACGTCGGTCCGTCCGTCCCTCCTGCACCCACCAAATCCATAATCGTCTCACTGTAGCTGGATGTCGTCTCACACGGGCGCCGATGTCTCGGTACGATAAACCGCTGTCGCGATAAGCCACTATTTGCCCTCTGTCGAACTCCGAAACTTGCTGGAAGAACTGCCGTATTGTGCTACGAGGCATCAGGAAGCTTCCCACGCACAGGTCCGGCAGCACAACACACCAACACACTTCCACTACTTGCTCCCCGCCTTCTGTGCACTCTTCTCATATTGCTTCTCGGTGGCGTGCCGGGCGCACATGATTTGCATATGCCCTGCAATGCTAATCGTTTGCATGTTTTCTCGCGGGCGACGCATGCTGCGAATTTCATCCCAATCGGATGCTTCCTTCTTGGTGTTGCATTTTGGGTGGCCAGCAGTGTAGTTTGCCAAGAGCTCTCTACGCCGTTGGTTTCAGAAAAGCATGCTGTTGAGACATATTTCGGAACGAAATGTCACAACAATCGAAGCGGAAAACCTTCGTTTTAATCCCAACCTGTGATGTATGCATTCTGACGTCACATACGCTAATTTCCATAACCATAGGCATGATTCGGCTGTCCACGTCACAGTGGACTTGTGTTATGCACGTTTCGGTAGCATATCAGACAACTGGCTTGCATAATATCGCCAAATGCACATGCTCTCCTAATTATTATGAGCAGTGCATTACGTTTATTCATTTGTATTAAACTTATTTCTAGAAAGCTGTAGGCCAATCTAGACAAATAAGTAGCGAATTCGGTCTCCAGGCTTTGTCAGTTGGTTTCAAATACGCTTTTTGACCAGCGCTTTTGAAATCCACTTACTATCGCATCCCGAAAGTGTGAGACAAATGAGCAGAAAGTCACCAAAGACAGAATAGGAGGTGAATAATACACTGTGCCCAAAATTAAAAGATAATTTATAAATTGGTACAAAGCATTAAAAAGAAAATACAGTAAAATTTGGTAATGATGCATATGATTACATAACTTGCGTAACTCAAGCTGAAGGAAATATTAATATATTAGAGTGAGTCGAAAGTTTTGCAATATTTGGATCACTTTATGTCTTCATACGTACCTTTACGACGAAAGATGACTAGCATTCAAAGTATAGGCCATCGTGTTGCACTGCCTTTAGCCATCTGTCTCAAAATTCTTCGATTCCGCGGCGGTACCAGTTCTTGTTCTTCGAGGCGAAGAACTCCTTCACTCCAGTTGCCACTTCTTCTGTTTTTTGAACTGCCGTCCGCGAAGGAAGTAGGCCATGGACTGGAACAAGTAATAATCCGACGGGGCAAGGTCCGGACTATATGCTGTGTGTGGCATCAGTTCGATTCCTTCAAGTTGCTGATGTTTTGCCTGGGTCGTTTACGCGGTATGAGGCCAACAGTTGTCTGCTGTAGGAAAGCGCGCTTTCTGTTCACCATTGCCGGGTACTTCTCCTCCAAAACGGCATACATCCGCTCCATCTGTTCAGAGTAGAGGTTGGCATTGATGTTCGGCCGTCCGAAACAAATTCGTAATGTATTATCTCCTCAAAATTCCACCAGGCGTTCTACCTGACTTTGGATGATCATTGAGGTTTGTATCACCTGAGCGAAATTTCTTGAATCATCTGGTTGCGGTGCTGTGGTCCACGGAACCTTCACATTTCGCATGACAAATGTTTCGTGTTGCTTGAGCAGCTTTATGGCCGAGTTCAAACTCGTAAAGCAAAAGTTCCCTAATTAGCCGGTTGTGGCTGTTCATCTCTCAGGCGTCCCAACCACAGACAGAACGACGACATGCAATGCTGTTCACAGCAACGACTACCACTTTATATTCCTTTCGACTGACTGCAGTGCGCGACTTCAACTAGTTTAAACACGTGACATACCAGCCGCAGCACATGCGTTTATGCAAATATTGCAAAACGTTCGACTCACCCTGATCTTGTAATTTTACGTTAAAGAGTGGTTACTATTTTAATCTTGTAATTTACATTAAAAATAAATTCATTGAGCAATATTTATATAACGCTCTTTGCTTAAGACATTTTATTTTAATATGGAATATGATTATCTCTGACAGTCATGCAGCTGAAATAATGTCTCCTCATACTGTTTATGAGGATATTGATGAGTTCATGAGAAATTAATGACCACTTCTACAAGTGAGATATTCCGAGTTCTTGAAAAGTTCTGGCAGGGTACTGACGAGCTTCAGTTTGTGTCCCTAGTGCATCTCGTACATGTTCAATAAGACAGAGTACAGGGATACTGGGTGGCCACTTCATTCAGCTAAGATCTTCATATTCGAGAAAATCTTTGACCAAATGAGCTGAATGAGGTTGGAAATTATGGTCGATAAGAATAAATTCTGAAACGACGGCTCTTCAGAAGGCCCTAACATATGGGTTCGGGATCTCGCCTTCGTACCTCAGGGAACGGAGTGACTTTGGAAGATATGCAAGTCTGTGCGATCGTTTATCATGTTTCTCTCCATATCATCACGCCACCGCCACCAGAGTAACCCCTTTTCTGATGTTAGAGGGATTATTGAGGGCTCTTATTACGCTTCAGATAAGTATTACTTCATTTTGATATTATGTAAATGAAGTAATTCTCATCCTATTACTTCATTTTAGGATATTATAGATTTCAAGAGACATTAATAAATGTTTAAAGTGACACACATAAATAATTAGTACAACAAAGTCACTTATCCCAAGTAATTTAATTATGCATAAAGTATAATTGTGTACGTTTGTATGTTAACTATATTTGTGTGAATCTCATAAATAATATATTGTCGCTTCATCACTATATTTGTCATAAAATTGTGCGGTCTATTTGCCCAGCATGTGACAACGAGTATATCTATAATCCCAGATGTGCCATCTAATAATATACTTCCAGTTGATTCTATGAATAAATGAGTATGTGTGGAGTACACATATTCCAAATAAGAAATCGAGCCGAGGCTTATTGGTTAGTTTTAGGATACTGATGGAAGGACCCTAGGTTCAAACCTAGATTGTAGAGTGAATTTCTAGCAATCGCTGAATATCCGCCGTGCATCGGACGAGTACATTAAGTGACGGGCCCCTCGTAGGAATCCCTCAGTTCAAATTCCTAAGCCTAAAGAGCACTGAAACTGAATGAAGTTAGATAGAGCACATATATTTGAAATATATGGATTTTTTTGAGTACATAGATTTGAAATATATGTACTCAAAAATGAGTACGTATATTTCAAATTAGAAATACATATTATACTCACAATTGATTCCCTGTATGTACCAAAAATAAGTATGTGTCTTTTTCAAAAACGAGACACAAGTACTCGGAGCTATTATAAGCCTTGAATGTACTCAAAAACGAGTGCAGTTTACTTATTTCTAAGTATCAATTTTTATCAATGCAGCACGTCCGATAGCTGTTGTCCTGAGGCCGAAAGAAGGATCTACGAACTATAAGGTAGGTGGTCATAATTTAGTGATCTCTCAGAGAACAACATTAAGTAAATAATCTGAAATAAACGACCAGAGTCAAAAGAACCGGCGCTTACGTAAACTTAACTGATTTTTTTGTCCATAAGTTAGTATCTATAAAGAGGCTTTTACTGGACTAAAAAAAAAAAATTGTAAATCATTTGATGATACTTAACTACCAGCTCGAATATTTTCTGCAAATAGAGCAATCTCTTTACACAATATATCTGCTACAATGTTTTTATCTCTCTATCACATTTCTACGACAGGTTTCCGCAACTCTTTGCACGTATAATATCAGGGGTATGAGCCGTCACTGATAACGACCACTATAAGGAAATCTAAGAGCTGTAAACACTTGCGCTTCACCAAATATCTCGCCGTAAGAGAGGTACGACTAATCGTGGGCTCGAAACCGAAACCAGTTCCGGCGACTAGACAGAAAACCACATCTCTAGTTAGTCTGCCATCGAGGAAGGCGACCAATGACGTATCTAGCGTTTTGCACCATGAATGTTGGGAATGCAACGTAAAAGAATGTGCAGAGTAGTTATTTTTATTTTTTTATTTTTTTCAGTTTAAAAAAAAAGGAAATTAAAAAATAAAAAATTAACTGAAGCACGGAAAATATCTATTCGTTTCACAGAACCCAACTACAGGAGAGAAAATAAGAAAGACGACACCGAAGTATGGGCTGTAATTAACACGTCTTTCGAACCCTTTCCGAAACGAATAAAATTTATCAAAAGTATTAATAGGATGGCACGGATTAGAAAAGCAAATCAACCGGATTTTCACAATCGATAAAAATAGAAACAGTGACTTACACTCACCAGCGGCTGAAATTTATGTTACGAAAATTAACAAATGTTGCATAACTTTGATAAATAATGTAAGGAAACCATACAGCACAAAACGTTTGACATATGTATCAATAATGTTACAATCTCTCACTTTCGTTACTCTTTCAGAGATATCTTACAATTGCGTTTCAGCAACATCTATTTTGGAACATAACTCTTCGTACATTACGGTTACGTTAAAAATAGCATTCACCGATACTACTGTTTTATAGTTTCCATTGTACATAATTCCTACCTTGATGTTTCATTGCGCGATATTTAAGATTTTTGGTTTGTCAACGGCGTGGATGTGCATACTCACTTAGGCCATTTCAAAGATGCACTCACGTAGTCGTATTTCCATGTGCTACTGAGATATTATTTGGTATTACTGTCTTACTCGAGTTAGCTAGTTAGTTGTTTTAATAGTTCATCCTTTTGTGTTTGTGTGTGTGATTTAAGATCACCTGAAAGTAAGTAATTGTCTTGATTATTAAAATTCTTAAAAAATAAGCATTTTATAAAATCTAAGTAGATGACTGTGTTGTTGTATTAGTATACTGTACCAGCATGTTTTATTTACTTTAAGCTGAGAAATTTCATATTGGTAGGTATTTAAAGAAATGAAGAATTTGATTTTCTTTCTTTTTTTCGCTATAATATATTCTATTCCACATAAATAATAGAAATTTGACACCCTCATTTGGGACCGATTTTTATTTCTTTTGTTATCAATATATAAAGGCCGCCACTGCTCCCAATGGACAGCGGACTGCGTTGAACCTGTGAAAACGTAAATAACTCGTAATACGACTCTTGTTGCTTTTGAAACAGCTGTCGAGTGTAGTATTTTTTATTGTAATTTTACAAAGTTTATTAAATCTATAATGTTCAACCTAGTAAATACGTAACAGTAATATGATGATATCACAAATATCTTTCAAATACGTAACAGTAATGTAACGAAATTACAAATATCTTTCAAATACGTAACAGTAATTTGAATTTGGTATGCTGAAGTTACAAAACCTTTCACTGTAACGTGCCGTTTATGTTTCAAAGTTATGTAACGTTTAAGGACATTTTGACGTAACGCTAAGGTTTCTGAAACATTACTGTAACACATTGCACAACGTATCTGGAAGGTATCAATGTTTCAGTGCTTCGTACTTATAACATATACGAAATATTCTGTGCTGTGTGGGAAGAAGTTTCTATAACAGAAAGAAGTATCAGAGACAAAGAAAATGTCACATAGAACAGTTAAAATAAGAAATATAGAAAGAAACATGATACGTATAACTCTGAGCCTTCTAGGTGAAGAATTTCACGTAACGGAAAGTTAAAACTATGCAAAAATTATTCTTCATGGCAAAACTTATTGTAAAGAAAAATAACTTTTCAAATACCTGTAACGGAAAAAGAGATAACGAGAAAAAAGTTTCGACCTTAATGATCCCTAATGGGAAGAATGTGCGTTCACTAATGATGGAAAAGTTGAAAATATGCGAAAAGCATTCTTCATAGCAAAGCCTATGCTAAGAAAAAATAACATTTCAAATACGTCTAACGGAAGCACAGACAGCGAGGTAAAAGTTTTCGACCTTTACGTCCCATAGCAGGATGGATGTGTGTTATCTAAATGTTCCTCATCTTTGTTTTAGCGAATGGCATACTGTAAAAACAGAAATTTCTAAACAGAGTTTTTAGAAGTTGAGATACTACTGCAAACAAAAGTACACAAACACCACGTTGCCACAAAACTGCTATGAACTATAAAAACCCTTAAGTACAAACCTAAAGTGTTTCACAAATTAACTAATATCTGGTGTTAAAGGAAAGTTTTAAATCCGACATTTAGAAACAAAGATACCGAGAAAATCACATTCAATCTTTGCGTCCCCTAGCAGCGAAATTTTGCATTTTTGGAAAGACAATATGAACAAAACATTTCCACAGTTAGTTCAATGTGCTCGGAAACGAAGTTTTCCAATCGGTTATTTAGTCCTGCAGCAATTACTACAAGCACGCTGTTAATGGAAGCGTAAACTTACGTCCTCTGGTGGAACTTTTGTGCGTTAAGAAAAATGGGAACAACATTTTGCACAGGAAACGCTTTCCGATAAAGAAAGATATTTAAAAATAGGACAGTTAAAAGCAGAAATGTTGACAAAAAATTGATATACATCTACGCCCTCTGGCGAAAAAATACGCATTATTTTAAGCAGAAGGTATTCTCAAAAGGTTTTCTGAGCTAGGCGGTATCGGTCCACGAAAGAATGTTTTCATTAGAGATTCCAGAATTTCAGATTTTGCGACCAGAAGCATAAATAAGCACTCATGCCACCTAGTGACTGAATTATTATCAACCAAATATTAGAAATTGTATGTAGAAAAATTTCCACCAGGAGCTGTATCCGAGGCAGAAAGAAGTTTTCAAGTAAGATTTTTAGAAGCAGATATATAAGAGATATTTAACTTTAGCGGAAAATCTATGCAATACTTGAAAAAGAAACGAGCCCCAAAATACTTGGGGTGTTCAAATGAAAAGGTACGAAACGTCATAAGAACGTAACCGTTAACATATTTGCCTATGCCGCTATGGGAGAACGTAGCGACACATCTAGGGATGCGATTGGATGCGCAGGAGAGAGCAGAGGCTCTTATAAAGAGCGCCGTCCAATTGACGCGGCAGTGCGTGTGAGGACAGGACGGCGTTCACATTGCAAAATTCGACGATTGAGGAGCAGCGAGGCGTTATCCGATTTCTGACAGCGGAAGGTGTTAAACCGGTCGCTATTCATCGCGGAGGGTGTGGTTCTGCTCCATGATAACGCGCGCTTCTACACGTCTCCAGGGTCACACACGCGGAACTGGCCAAGTTCCAATGGGAGCAGCTTGACCATCCGCCCTATAGCCCGGACATGTCGCCCTGCGATTTCCATGTGTTTGGTCCCCTGAAAAAACATCTGAAAGGGAAGCGCTTCCACTCGGACGACGAACTCAAGGACGCTGTGCAGGACTGGGTCTCGTCACTGCCACAGGAATTCGGGGAACAAGGAATCCTTCGGCTCGTTAATCAATGAGGTCGTTGTGCTACGGCCTATGGTATATACTTTGAATAAAGTCTTCATTTATACCCACAGTGTCGTTTCGTACCTTTTCATTTGAACACTCCTTGTAGTATTCGTTTTAAATGGCAGCGAAAGGAAGACATAACTTTTCAATCGGATATTTAGAAATAAACATATGGAATAAAATTTCTTTTGTATTCGATATCATCAATATTTACGGCCTCTAGCGGCAAAGTTATGCATCGGGAAAACACCTGAATGCAAGGACCGTCGTTCTCATATTTCAAGCTTTCCGAAGCAGAGAGAATTTTTCAAATCGGACTAACAGTCGCCGAAATATGGTAGCGACAGACAGACGGACGGACAAAATGGTACTACAAACAAATATTTTTTTTAGAAGAGACGTACTAGAAATACAAACTAGTTCCATCCATTTGGATACTCTAAATATAACTTTTAAAATTTTTGAATGCTTTGCTGAGCTATCACCACTCCATGTCAGGACAATAGGCAGATTCATATTAAAATAGTGACTTTATGTTTAACAACTACCTTCTGAACGGAAAATGCAATACGAGAGTGTCATTGTCATGTAGGATACTCACCTTACAAGTAAACAGAAAACAATGATCAATTAATTCCCATCTCAGAATCTTAATATAAAAAAATGATTAGTGAATTAGCATTTCGGAGTCTCCAGAGAAAAAAATGATTAGTGAATTACCATCTCAATGCATCAACAGAAAACAATAATTAGTGAACTATCATCTCAGAGTTGAAGATAAAACAACGATTAGTGAATTACCATCTCAATATCTCAAGATAACACAATGATTAGTGAATTACCATCTCAGAGTCACAAGAGAAAGTAATGATTAGTAAGTCACCATCTCAGAGTCTCAAGAGAAAAAAATTATTAGTGAATTACCATCTTAGTATCTCAAGATAACACAATAATTAGTGAATTACCATCTCAGAGTCTCAAGAGAAACTAATGATTAGTAAGTCACCATCTCAGAGTCTCAAGAGAAAAAAAAATGTTTAGTGAATTACCATCTCAGTGTCTAAAGAGAAAACAGTAATTGGTGAAATATCTTCTCAGAGTCTCAAGATTACACAATGATTAGTGAATTACAATCTCAGAGTCTCAAGATTACACAATGATTAGTGAATTACCATCTCAGAGTCTCAAGATTACACAATGCGGAGTGAATTACCATCT
This sequence comes from Macrothele yani, assembly GCA_039090855.1. Taxonomy (NCBI): domain Eukaryota; kingdom Metazoa; phylum Arthropoda; class Arachnida; order Araneae; family Macrothelidae; genus Macrothele; species Macrothele yani. The sequence goes on from CM077011.1 coordinate 102,848,024, forward strand.
TATATACTCAGAAGAACACAATAATTTGTGAACTATCATCTCAGAGTTCAAGAGAAAACAATGATTAGTGAATTACCATTCAATGCAACAACAGAAAATAATAATTAGTGAACTATCATCTTAGAGTTGAAGAGAAAACAACGATTAGTGAATTAGCATCTCAGTGTCTCAAGATTACACAATGATTAGTGAATTACTATCTCAGAGTCTCAAGATTATACAATGATTAGTGAATTACCATCTCAGTCTCAAGTTTAACAATGATTAGTGAATTACCATCTCAGAATCTCAAGATTACACAATACTTAGTAAATTGCCATCCCATATACTCAGGAGAACACAATAATTAGTGAACTATCATCTCAGAGTTCAAGAGAAAACAACGTTTAGTGATTTGCCTTCTCAGAGTCTCAAGATTACACAATGCGTAGTGAATTACCATCGCATATACTCAGGAGAACACAATAATTAGTGAACTATCATCTCAGAGTTCAAGAGAAAACAACGATTAGTGAATTACCATCTCAGAATCTTAAGATAGAAGTATAATTAGTGAATTACCATCTCAGAATCTTAAGATAGAAGTATAATTAGTGAATTACTATCTCAGAATCTGAAGAGAAAACAACGATTAGTTAATTATCATCTCAGTGTCTCAAGAGAAAACAATGATTAGTGAATTACCATCTCAGAGTCTCAAGATTACACAATGATTAGTGCATTACCATCTCAAGTCTCAAGATTAACAATGATTAGTGAATTACCATCTCAGAGTCTCAAGATTATACAATGCTTAGTGAATTACCATCCCATATACTCAGGAGAACACAATAATTAGTGAACTATCATCTCAGAGTTGAAGAGAAAACAACGATTAGTGAATTACCATCTCAGAGTCTCATGATTACACAATGATTAGTGAATTACCATTTCATATACTCAGGTGAACACAATAATTAGTTAACTTCCATCTCACAGTTCAAGAGAAAACAACGATTAGTGAATTACCATATCAGAATCTTCAGACAAAAGTATAATTAGTGAATTACCATCTCAGAATCTGAAGAGAAGCCAATGATTAGTGAATTACCATCTCAGTGTCTCAAGAGAAACAATGATTAGTGAATTACCATCTCAATGCAACAACAGAAAATAATAATTAGTGAACTATGATCTTAGAGTTGAAGAGAAAACAACGATTAGTGAATTAGCATCTCAGTGTCTCAAGATTACACAATGATTAGTGAATTACCATCTCAGAGTCTCAAGAGAAAAAAAATTATTAGTGTATTACCATCTCAGTGTCTCAAGAGAAAAAAAAATTATTAGGGCATTACCATCTCAGTGTCTCAAGAGAAAACAGTAATTGGTGAAATATCATCTCAGAGTCTCAAGAGTACACAATTATTTGTGAATTACCATCTCAGGGTCTCAAGATTACACAATGCGTAATGAATTACCATCGCGTATACTCAGGAGAACACAATAATTAGTGAACTATCATCTCAGAGTTCAAGAGAAAACAGCGATTAGTGAATTACCATCTCAGGGTCTCAAGATTACACAATGCGTAGTGAATTACCCTCTCATATAATCAGGAGAACACAATAATTAGTGAACTATCATCTGAGAGTTTAAGAGAAAACAACGATTAGTGAATTACCATCTCAGGGTCTCAAGACTACACAATGATTAGTGAATTACCATTTCATATACTCAGGAGAACACAATAATTAGTGAACTTCGATTGCACAGTTCAAGAGAAAACAACGATTAGTGAATTACCATCTTAGAATTTTCAGACAAAAGTATAATTAGTGAAAAACCATCTCAGAATCTGAAGAGAAACCAATGATTAGTGAATTACCATCTCAGTGTCTCAAGAGAAACAATGATTAGTGAATTACCATGTCAGGGTCTCAACTGTTATGGTCGTCAAAAGTTTTATTTAAAACTCAGAGAATAAGAGAACGAAGGTTTAAAGGAGTTTTGTAATCATTATGAGTAATATTTTACGATTCATGTTTTTTACTTGCATGGTATGAATCATTCGCTGCAATTTGGCAATGAATTTTTTACCGCTAAAATATCTTATTTGACTGATAAGAGTTCCATGGAAGTTTTGGTTTCTGGACGACGGTGATAAATACCCCAATAACTTAAATCAAAGTGCTTGGTGTCCAGTGAAAAAAGCTAAAAATATATGCATTTTGATATAATTCTTCTTACACTTCTTCTAAAAGTCGTTACTGGCTAAAATAGCAACCGAGGAATAATATTTTTCTGACGCTGGTTACATATTTTACAATGGAATTTCTATTAAAAGCATTTAACTCAGTATCAAACTATTCAGTGAATACTTGATATGGCATGAACATGCCATTTCTTATGCCACTACTGAAGAGAGTTCCTGTGTTGAAATAGGACATACATTTATCGCACGTTTATCAATTTTTATATTCACCTAGAATGTAGCTAAGACAATTCTGCTTTTTTTAAATTTGTAATAATTACTGGAATATTTGAAAAACAATTGAATTAGATCTAGCAGTACATGTTTCGCGATGTGTTTCATTGACATAGTCATCTAGGACATGAATTTATCGGCCAAGAGTCTTATCAATGTCAATAATATTTTCTCTTTTTCGGTTTTAGTTCTTACTCGCATTCGCGTTATTGAGGGAATAGTTCTTGTTGATGAATACTTCCTCAAGCAATCTTCCTCTCAATACGATTTGACAAAGATTGTCTGGAAATTACTGCTGCAGGTAAAGATGATCGATTGAAGAATTCAATCAGCTTTCATCAAGCAAACGCAACGATGTACGCTTGCGTTCTGTTTAGTAAGACTGTTGTTTGTGTTCCTCAGAAAGTTCTTTAATCAACTCCCGGTTTCCTCCAGGTTTCTTTTTTTTTTGTGTGTGTATGTGTGTGTATGTGTGTGATTCCTTGCCGTATGTATCTGCTTTCTATATTCAGGCCAAAGCTAACCTAATTTGGAATACAAACAGAAAAAGCCTTTCACCGATAAAATATTTAATGGTTTTTCAGTGTTTCTCCGCAATAATGTAAAACAGAGTGTTGGGTACCGTCCCGTAAGCCGTGATGGTGTGCCGCCATAACGGGAGGCAGAACGAAAGGAAACACCATGCTCACTTAGTGTCCCCAAAACCACTTATTTGTCTACTTACCCTGCCAATTGCAATAAATCTTCCCCGGGTGTAGCTCTGTACCGCACATGACTGCTCATTAGAATTTATAACGTAGCCAAAACACGAATATCCGTATTTTGTTTAAATGATACCGAAATTGAGATGTTCATTTTTAAAAATAACCGTTCGTGGAACGTTCTATATAGCTATGAGCTTCTTAAATCCCAGTTTAAGTTCGAATACCAGCTTTTAGATTGGAACTATATCACGTGATGAAAGTACACACTCAATACCTCTCCTATAACAGAGATCTTAGATTTGCCGCGAATATTTTGTCATTTTTTCATGCCGTGTATTTTTCTCTGCAGTGGTAAAGTAATCCCAAGTGAAGAATTTCGATGTAACGAAAATGAGTAACGGGAGTTGTCAAAACTATTGTTGAATTCTTATTTTTGAATGCTGTCCAATAAAGTGACGCAACAATAGTTAATTTCATTGCAAATCAACATTTTTGTTTTACTAAACTATAGCTCAAATTTATTTCATCACGTTCTACATAAACTATAACGAAGTAAATTTCTTCGTCATTTTGGTCCACCGCGGGGATCGAACCCGAGTCCTGTTATTCAGGAACAAGTCGCTCTACCAACTGAGCTACGCAGACGTTCGTTCTCGCTGCTATCTGCCTTCATGTCGTGTGCGTCATGCTGGGCAGGCACGTCACAAAACATAACAATATCTCTTTGCAATCTGTGTAAAATACGAGAATCTGATGCTAAATGTGAGAAAGCCATTACAAAAATGCATTTTTAATGCCATGAAAACGGTGCGTCGTAGCAAAATTTGGCTTCCTCTCGACCATTCCGAAGAGGGATTACATGCTATTCACGTGATCTTTAAAATGATGTATAGCACGATGGGGTGTAACCTAGACCAACTGTTACTCAGTCCTCCTTACTGACACCACTGCGATTCAGTTTTTGTTTCTATCTTGAGGTGAGATTTTAGTTTGTGCATGCGAAGATGGACTTTAATAGATACATTACATTTCCTAGATTTCAAGTTCGATTCTTATGCTCATGCTAAATGTGGTTCCCCTTAGTGTTACTGGCGCTCATTGGCAAACACCGGAACGCCTTGATCACCGCATTCGATTCTAAGCTGTAATAGCAACACAAACCACAACGAACGACATTCGATGACGTTTACAGGCAGCCATGCACGTATATCCCCGTATTGACATGGACTGTGAGTTTCAGTTTCGCTGAGGCACGTTTTCGCTCTCGCTAGCCGTAGCGACGTCTGCCGCTCACCGCAGCTGCAGACGTCGCTATGTTTAGTCGCGCAAGAATGCATAGGTGCCGCCTTGCCATATTCGGCGACGAGTCTCGCTTCTGTCTCAGCTCCGAGAGTTGAATGTTGAGAATCAGAAAACGTGATCACAGGGATGATTTTAGTGTAATACCTAAGCATCATACAGTACTTCGGTTTGGTGTCATGCTTTAAAGCGTTAGCAATTAGAACAGACGTTCACCACTCGTTCACATAGAGGGAGAAATTACAGCTCGATGAGTTGCTGCTTCTTGCTTCTTTGCAGTTTCTTCCAGGTATTCTTGAAGCTCAATTTCAAGACAACAGCACCCGTCCGCACACTGCTAACCTCGGGATACTTTGCTTAAAATGTGTCCAGTTGCTTCCCTGACCAGCGCCATCGTTCAGACGTCTCTCCAACAGAGAGCATGTGCCGCGGTCATTATCAGACAGGTTTACTCCTCTGCATGACTCCCTCACAATATTGATGAAATGTCAACACAGGTCAACGATGCAATGGTTAACGATACCTCGGGAATCATTCATTCCGTGCCACGCCGTATTGCCGAATTTATAACGCAGAATGAAGGTTATTCGACCTACTGACTCAGGTTTTTCGAGGTCTGATCAAAAAGTTCCGACACTAGGACAATATACAACAAAGTACTTACGTTACTTAAGTCTGGCTATGATCTCCCTCAAAAGAGTCTCCTTGGGTAGCGATACACTGCTGCGTGCGTTTTTACCACTGTTGGAATGCTCCCTGGAAGTCCTGTTTGCGAACCGTGTCAAGCACCGTCTGCGATTCACGTTGGACCTCGTCCACGGTTTCAATATGGCGACCCTTGGGCTTCAGCTTCATCTTCGGGAACAGAAAGAAGTCGCAGGGGGCCAAATCCGGCGAGTAAGGCGGATGAGGAAGGGTAGTCATGCTATTGCGGCTGCAAATCTGGCTTGTTGCTAACGCTCTGTGAACTGTTGTATTGTCGTGATGGAGCAGCAAATCACCCCTGCGCCACATTTCAGGTCGTTTGCTGCGAGTGTCCTCTCTAAGACGCTGCAGAACATCGCAGTAAAAAAGGGTGGTGACAGTCTGCCCCTGAAGGGCGAATTCACGGTGCACAACCCGCGAATGTTGAAGAACACGATGAGCATGATTTTTGTTACGCTCAGGACCTGTTGGGCCTTCTTCGGTCGTGGAGATGCCGGGCTCTTCCACTGCGACGACTGTTGTTTGGTCTCCGGGTCGTAACCGTAGGCCCAAGTCTGGTCCCCAGTGATGACCCGTGACAGAAACGTTGGTTCATTCACCACCTGCTGACGAAGATCTTGACAGAGATCTTCACGGAGTGCCTTCTGTTCGGGGTTCAGAATCTTTGGCACAAATTTTGCAGCAATGCGATGCATGTTGAAAACCGACGTCAGAATTTTTTGCACTGTTCCGTATGACACATTGACGATGGTAGCAATGTCTTCAATGGTTCTCCTACTATTCTCATGCACCAGTTTCCTAATTTTGTCCACATTTTCGGGGGTTTTGCTCTTGGACGGTCGCCATGACCTCTCGTCGTCTCTCCGGAAGTTTGATTAATTGTTAAATTTAAATAGTCCGTCAAAGTATTCGTTTTTGAAGTTCTGCAGCGAGAGCCGATATTGTGGATAGCATATCGCACGAATATTGGCTACTGTTGCACAGGATATGTCTTCTCCTCTTCCTCATTTTGTGCACCAGCTGTTATACAGGGTGACTGTAAGCTTCTTCAACAAAACAAGAGGGGTGATAGTACACATCAAGACGAACAATATTTGCAATGGAACCTAGGTCCGCATTCCTCTCCTAGTGTCATAAAAGGGTAAAGTAAGCACACCGAGTTCCAGCCAGTGCATGTGAAGCACAAGATGAAAATCAGGTGCGCTGAACACATGCGTAGACGATGAGGAGCAAACATTTAAAAACGCAGCCGAACCCGTTCAGCGATATTACCGTGCGAACATCGCATGAGAATTGGCGTATACGTCTGATCGGCGCAGCGTACTGTGTTTTCCTGAAACAAGTGCTTCCCGGTCTGTTGCACGATGTTCCCCTCACCACATAGAGGGACATGTGGTTTATGCATGATGACGCCCCAGCACACTTTGACACCGAGGTACGATACTTTTTAAATGCGACATATCCCGGGCGGTGGATTGGACTCGGTGGACCTGTCGCTTACCCTCCACGTTCCACGGACCTTCATCCACCGGACTTTTTCTGGTACACATGAAAACATTAGTGTGCGAGACACCTGTGGACTTCTTGGAAGATCTCGTCGTGCGAATCGCTGTTGATGCGGACAAGATCAACACCACCCGGGGAGTCTACGAGAGGGTGCGACAGTCCTTCATTCGCCCTGTGCAACGACGCCCTTGGACGCCAGTTTGAGCAGCTCCTTAGAGTCTTTCTCTGATGCTATTGGAATTGTGCAACTCATAAATTAGGTATGTCTTTTTGTTTTCAGTGTTGAAGGCTCAACGTGGATATGTAACTTTACTCTTTTCCGGCACTAGGAGGGAAGTACGGTCCTAGGTTCCATTGCAAATATTGTTCATCTTGATGTGTACTATCACCTCTATTGTCTTGTTGAAGGAGTTTACAATTACCCTGTATATTGTGTTAGCGTAAGAAACCTGGTACTTAATTTATTGTGCAATTGATGTACGATATCTATGTATCAGTCTAAGGAGTCTGTAAGACAAGGCTATATATTTTATATTTAGAAGTTTTGTGAAATAATATTATAAAACAGTACATTGCGCCTTTTCTTAAAGGCAATCGAAAGTTAGTGTCAGTTGAAACAAAGATCTCAAACTCCAAGTCGTTCTGTTGCTTCGAAACATTATGAAAAAAAAACACGTAATTTGTAATGAGATGACATTCTACCAATAAAAAAAATTATAACGAAGGTATTCGAAAAAATAAGCTCCAACAGAAGATAAAATGACTAAATCACTCCTATTAATGAAAAAACCCCATCATCTTCTAATTAGTTTTCCTTGAACGTGAGTCAGATTCCTGTGACTTTCTGGCTCCGTGGTTAAGACACGCGGTCTCAGCCCCAAGCACCTGGGGTCGATCCCAACACCAGCGCGAAATAATTCTCTCGCGTAAGGGTTGAATATTCCTCGTTTTGGATTTTGCGAAACTTCTGTCTACATACGCAAGAACCAGAAAGGGACTTGGGAAGGGGGGGGGGGGCGGAATAACTGACTACAAAAAATCTGTAAAAATGTAGAAGTTAAAGAAAATGGGCACTTTTAAAAACGGAAATTTCGTTAAAAGACGGACACTTACCAGCAACTTTGCTGCATGTTATTTTCAGAAATTTTCCGTGAATTCACACAACTTGGTGTACATATGACATGGATGTGAAGTCAGACAATATAAGGAAACTTGAATATTTCGTCGTCATGAAGCGGGAAACGAATCCGCGTCTCCCGGATAGCGTCCGAGTATGCTAACTACAACGCTACCCAGAACGATCAATTTTCAAGTTTCCGATTAGTTTGAATATAACCATCACAGGATTCGCTAATCTGGGTGGTGTCGTGATTAACATACTCGGGTGCTATCCGGGAGACGCGGATTCGGTTCCAGCTCCAGGAAGACGACATTTTCAAGTTTTCAGATATTATCTGACTTAACATCCATGTCATATTTAGACCAATAAACGAATTCATATCTTCAAAATTTGTATTGTACAATGGTGTACCCGTATTTCATTCATTCACACCACTTATTTTTCACAGTGTAACGCGTATTAAACGGACAACACTCAACTGGAAAACGCTTATTTCTGAATCATTTTTGTTTAAACTCTCATCTTAACTGAGAACTGGAAGTCAAGAGGGACACAAATATATCTTCGTCTTTCTACCGTGATGGTCTGAATGTTTCACGTAATTTTAGAAAGCCCAAAATAAACTATAATGACAACAGTCACCGGATACTCCTTCAAAAGTAAATGAACGGATCCGCTACGTTGTTAAGATGCGCGGTACAGCTGCAAACGTTATAAAAACAAGCCTGCGACTGACCGCGATCATATCTCATTGTGAGGTTGAGTGAAAATGTAGCGGCGGGAGAGAACTTACTTTGAGAAAGGAAAGATTGTTGGGTGTTATATTAGTGGGTTGTCCATAAGAGAAACTGAGATACGTTTAAACATACCCAAGTCCACTGTTTTGGATGTACTGAATAAGTGGAAGCCACATGGCGCGCCTGAAGCACCAAAATGCACCGGCAGACCAAAGCAAATCAGTGATAGAGGACGTCGAAGCCTCAGAAGAGTCGTTACAGCTAATCGACGGAGTACTGCACAAGACCTCAGTTTACTTTACAGGTGAGGAAAAATGCTGGAACCTCGACATGTACACGTACGATTCGCAGAAAACTTCATTCCATGGGTTTCAGTGGTCGTGCGGCTGCTCATAAGCCTTTCATCAAATCTCGGAATGCCACTCGTCGTTTAGCATGGTGTAAATAACTTTTATCGTGGACCGTAAATCAATGGAAACGTGTCCAATGGACTGATGAACCAGATACGCGATCCATCAGTCTGATGGTAGTGTGTAGGTTTGGCAACGCTATTTACCGCAATGTACTGTTCCTACGGTCAAGTTTGGAGCTGGCAGTGTACTCGTGTGGGGGTGTTTTTCGTGAAATGGTTCCGGCTCATTTGTTATCGTGGACAAACCTGTTAACTAGCACGTCTACCTCGATATTCTGGATAATTATGCCATACCAACTCTGTGGCAATACTATGGAACCGAGCCTTGTTGGTACCAGCAGGATAATGCACCGAGCCATAAAGCAAGCACTGTTACGCCGTGGTTTGACGATAACCCCGTATCGTGTGTAGACTGGCCAGCACAGAGCCATTATCTTAATCCCATAGAGCACTTATGGGATGAATTAGAGCGCTGCATAAGAAGTTTGGAACCAAGGCCTACTACTAAGAAACAGTTAGCAGCAGCATTATGTACTGGATGGAAGCGTACACCTACCGCTGTGTTCCAAAACCTTGTCGAAAGCATGTCTCGAAGGTTCAGTGCAAGCATTAAGCCCAAAGGTGGACCGACACCGTACTAATATATGCCAATAAATGCTATGCTGTGTTTCTCTTGTAAGTGCCAGGTGAATTTTGTCAATATATTGTATATATTTTGTATTTCTCATACAGTGAAATACAGTATTTTGCTTCACTGCTTGGCATAATTAAGCATTTCTTCCTCTCGACAGCCTCGGAATTTTAAAGTATAAATGCGTGAATCCTATTTTTTTTAATTCTTTTCTTATTTAATCGTCAAAGTAAAAGAAAGCACACTGCATTTTGATTTCACTTCCCATTCCTCACAATGGTAACTTCCCATGCGAAAACCCGATGCGTGAATTCTGCCTACACGACATGGCTAAAACTTCTTCCTCAACGCAAGTTTCATTTCGTGAATAAATAATCACAAAATGTTTCATTTTCAGCGTGTAAGTTGTCCTAGGGGAAAAGTGTGTCGCGTGCATATCTTGTTGTGGTCTGAAAGAAATATACTGCTGTAGTCGTAGTGGTAAAAAGTTCCTTAAATAAGTTGCGAGAGGAAGGTGAACATTAAAATCTTGTTTCAGAAACTTCTTATTTCCACTGAACAGCTACCCTGAGAAAGTAAAAATGCTTAGTTCATTAATTTCGGAGTTTATATCTGTAGTTTCTGCACCACTTCTCATGCAACACGTTGGGTTCCTTCATGGCGAACAAGGGGTACTTTGCGTAAATTATCTTCAATTACGTACAGCAGAGAATTTACGAAATTGCACTGATTTCTTCCGTTCGCTTGTCGAGTATCCTTACAGCAACATGATACGTAATAAAAAAGAAAACTTGATTGATTGAGTACAGTTATGTCAGTGCAAAAAATACGCTAGGTAGTGGAAACATCTCTTTACAGAAGGACTGATCTTCGGTGTTAGTTTAACACCTGTCCTTTTCTATTTGTTCCAGTACAAATCGGCAAACTCAACAATTTCGTAATTTTTACTATATGGGGAAAGGGGAAGATCTTCAAAATAACATTCTTGTGTGTGTGAAAAGCAGCGAGGCTTGTATCTACAGTCGATTTTTAAACATTGTTTTAAGGCTTTCCACTGAAGACAGAATAAACAACAGTTTAATTCTCTTGACGAGAAGATGTACTGAGGAGAACTGCGTTAAATACCTTAATCATAATTCATCACTCTTTCCGCGTTTTTAAGTGAGTCACGGAAAAATTCTCATTAGCAGCTACCGGGAACCGAAACCAGGTTCTTCCAGTTACGCGCCGGACATGCTACCACTGCACCAGAGCGGCCTCGAATTATCCAGACTCACCTACGACGAACTGCCAAACCACATGGCAGGTTACATATTGGAGCCCCGCAGAATGCTGGGGATTCACCAAAGATGGTAAACAGCAACAGAACAAAAAACTAGGAGCCAAATGAATAATTAACACATTGGCTGGCACCGGCCGCCAATGATAATTTTTGACTCACTTATAAATGAATCACAATGCCTGACGTTTATCTTCTTATCTTATCTTAATTGGAGGTTTAACGACCACCGTGAGCAACTCAATGGGCTATAAGCAGTCGCCCGTCCCTAATTTAGGGTCACTGGTTCCAGGGAAGGGAGAGAGCCAGTGCCGTAAGACAAACACAACATCCATGCCTGACCGGGATTCGAACCCGGACCCCTTACGGACGAACGATCAGAGGACAGCGCCTTAGACCACTGCGCCACCAGGGCGGCCCTGACGTTTATCAGTGAGTCACAATCCGTGACTCACTGATAAACGTGGAAAGAGTGATGAATTCTGTTTGATGTTCCTAGTCCACGTCAATTGTGTGTATTAAATACCTTGACGAGATGTGCAAACATATTGTAATGATTTTACGCCCATTATTTGAGTTCTTGGAGGCGCGATTTATTAGGCTGATTAAATAACTTTTAAATTGCAGATGCTGATTGGATTTTACAAGGGAAGCAATGTTATGCACGATCTGTAGAATTAATCAAACACCAAAGAATTAGTCCCTTCTCTGTGGTCTGAGAGTGCGAAGAAACAGAACCATAAATTTGGAGCGATTTCGCATAAGGTGACCGCTTCGTAGACTAACGAACGTCATGTTTTTAGGTTTCAGAGGGTCATCGCTGTATTCCACTTATAACGAAGTAAATTTCTCCGTCATTTTTGGTCTACGCCGGGATTCGAACCCGAGGCCGCTTATTCCGGAACAAATCGCTCTACCAACTGAGCTACGCAGACGTTAACTCTGATTCCTATCTGCCTTTATGTCGTGTGCGTCCTGCTGGCAGGTACGTCACATCTCCCCCCCCCCCCCCGAAAGAGGGCAGGGGGCATGGCCCACGGGTCAGCCGTGACCATGAATCGTTGCAGGCAGCCATCCACTGTAGAACTTGCACTTGAGAACTCCCAGTCAATCTGCTGTGTGGAATGCAACATCACACATTTTTATTTTTCGAAGCGCTAGAGAAGGAATTCTCTGATTTTTCCTGTCTCGCAGTGTGGAAATAACATCACACCAATGCATGATTTTTAACGGCCGGGTCATCCGGATAGTTCGGGCGCCATTATAACGAAGTAAATTTCTCCGTCATTTTTGGTCTACGCCGGGATTCGAACCCGAGGCCGCTTATTCCGGAACAAGTCGCTCTACCAACTGAGCTACGCAGACGTTTACTCTGATTCCTATCTGCCTTTATGTCGTGTGCGTCCTGCTGGCAGGTACGTCACACACTGTTATCAAACAGTTTATGGTAAACGAGAACAGAAAAAACACTAACGCTCGTAAATTTGGCATTTAAAAGGGAAAAAGAGAATTGGAGATCTCAAGGAACCTTGTGTGTAGGCAGAAGGAAAGGCATCCCGTGGAAAGAATTAGAATATAGTCAGTTGCTTCCTGAGACCCGTGTGCGTCCCTTCTGGCGTCCAAAGTAAAGGATACTAGAAAAATGCTGCGTACTTATCATGTTATCAAGCAACTTTGGATACGCAGGATGTAAGACACTCCGTGGCTGGAGAAAGAATGACGACTGAAAAATTCCCCGACAGATGAGAGGATCTGTGAATATAAGAAAGCTTCCTTAAACGCTGGCAAGAAATTGCCCAACCGATAATCGAATGGGTCCTTAGCGACATCGCAGTCAACTGAGGTGCCAACAGTCACTCACCAGTGGCAGTTCGCCAGAAAATCCTTCATCTGGAGCACGAATGTGAACCACAGACACACCCCTAGAGAGCTGTGTAGAGGGTTTATCCAAATGTGTGAAACAAGCGAAGCATCCATGGATTGACCACATAAATACAGCATTACATCATCTAGTGTACTAAGAAGTTATTGAGGTTTGTGTTAAAAGTGTAGGAAGCGTAGAAAATATGCCTCACAATCAAAAAAATGTAGTGTCGATCGCAAGAGGATTGGATTAACCTACAGCTCTGGATATCGCCGCGTAAGCAATGAAATTTTTGTTTGTCTTATCTACCCTGGTGTAGGTCAGTAGCAACCAGTTATAGTGAGGGCTATGTACGCGTAACACCTATATAGAACATTTGATTGATGTTACGGAAAGGGTCATTAAACTAGTAAATCGTATAGCATTTTAATGTCGGCCCCACTTATCAATGGGCGTTCAAGGCGCCCTGCTAATTAAGAGAAATATATAGCGTAAATAGCAATGCCAATGAATTAAATGTGCCTGTATATTTTGCCAGAAAACATTTTATATTTGGATGTTTGTAAATATTATTCTGGTTAGGTGCAAGCCCTATCATTACAGCATTTGCGATTGAATCACTTTAATTTTATTGGTTAAATTTTATATCTGTTTTTTTTTTATGTAGTGGGACATTCTAATCGACCATAGCGGCTACCATAAATTAAAACAGAAAGATGAATCCCGTGGAGTAGCAAAAATATTATCTTGCTAAATGACTGAATCTTTCTATTTTCCGAAGCATTGTGTTAATTGTTGCTATAGGTGAAGACACATGAATTGATTTGACTTGAACAGCTATTTCAGAATAAATGTGTAAGAAAGAAAAAAAAGTCTGTATAAAAAAATTCTTACTTGCTATGCTAATATTTGACACATTGTGTCGTTGTAAACACTCCGCGCTGTGAAAATTAGAACTTTGATGTATTTTTAATTTTCCATCCTCGATGCAGCAAAAATGCTCTTGTGTTCCAAACTCTTCGACCCTCATGACTGAATCATCGCCAGCAGAGTGAAAAACATGTTATTCTATTTTATAGTCCCGACATGTCCCACTTTTAAAGAACAAACCCACTGAGACATATTAATATCTTGATGCTCTCTTATAATAAAAAAATTGGTGTCACAATGTTTAACACAATTACGTTCTTCGTTAAAACAAACAAGAAAATGTGCAACTAACATGTATGAATTCAAAATGTGCAAAGAGATTTCTATTCCAGAAAGCTGTCACACGCCTCTGATGTAATGCACAGACGGCTCATATATGGTATATATTCGTACCATAGACAAAAAAGGAAGCAGAAGCGCACAGTTGTTTATGGCGAATTATTTAAGGCGTAGCTATCACATTACTTGCTTTCACCCCGCCTGTATTATGTTGCTTTGGTGCCCTCGTTAAATAACTTGCACAATTGTGCACGCTGTGCTTTTATCTCATGTATGTAATGTTTTACCTTCACGGCGGTGTTTGTGCTGTTCTTTTTCTAATTGTGTACTATTGTTTCGCCTGTGTTATCCTGTAAATCATGCCCAGCCAATGTCATGTGACATGATGTGTTTCTCTCTGTCACTTCTGCAATTTTTATTCAATAAGCTTTGCTTGCAGCATTTGTTATTCATCCCCATTGTCATTGCAGTGTATATACCATCATGTTTTAACAGTTTTGTATTATTTCCCAGTGAGACGCCCAATACTGTACGTCTCCCTCTTATGTTTTCTTATGATAAATTTGAATAAAGCGATTTTGAAACCTTGTCCCTCGTTTTATAACGTCATCCGCGTTATGAAGCAATATTTTTCACTCATGTTTGCATTAAGGGGATTCTGAGCGCAAGTGTTTGGTTACCGTTTGGATGTAAACTGATATGACGTGTTTCATCTCTCTCTCTCTCTCTTTCTCTCTCTCTCTCTCTCTCTCTGTGGAGCTGCGCACTTTTCAGCTGAGCAATAATTCAATTCGTTTATTTTTGCTGTGCTGTCTGTGCAGGATAGGTTGAATTACAAGTTTGTGGAAACTAGCACAGCAAGGGAGCATGGAAAAAAGAGGCTAAAAAGGCCTGACAAAGTCCCATGTTCCCTGAACAAGGATTATAAGGTGGGCGAAAAAAACTAGTTGATAATCTTAACATAATTAAGTTAAATACAGTGGCAACAGGAAAAATGAAAATATTATTGCAATATATATATCAATGACAAAGATAAGTGTTAAAGTATATAGTGTACATATTAATCCCTCTCCACTACAATCGTTGATCTAGTGGCTGCAGTTCATGATGTAGTTTTTTAGTTGTTGTTTTTTCTGAAAAGGTTAATATTATTTAATGAGGTTAATTCCGTCGGCAGTGAGTTCCAGTAAGAATGTCCAATGTAGTTTAGAGTTTGTTTCATGGTTTCTGTCTTTGGATGAACAGGTCGGATGTGTGATTTTGTGAGTGTGTCGTGTAAGTGCGTCTTAGTTACAATCTGTATGATTATGGCATGTAGGTTGTTTTTAATGCGCCTAAACATAATTTTTCCAATGTTAAAGTAGTATAATTGGTTAATTGTAAGAATGTTATATTTGTTAGGGAAAACTCTTGCGTTATTGTATAATGAGAGTTGAGTATATGTGTTATATTTAAGATCAATTAATCTAATAAATTTGTTTTGAAGGACTTGAAGTTTAATAAGATTATATTTAGTCGTTTGTCCCCATGATACGATTCCGTAGTTTACATGCTTCTGAAACATAGTATAATATAATTGGATGAGTGATTTAAAGGAGAGGTTAGTGAGTACCAAGCTGATCACACCAATGTTATTAGAGAGTTTTGGTAGTAGACTGTCTATGTGTTTGTTCCATCTGAGATCATTATGCAAAAAAATCCCTAGATATGTTATCTAGGGAATAGTAATCCCTAGATACTTAATGAAAAGGATATTTCTCCTACAAAGCAATTCTATCTTTTAAGGTGTATTATGGCGTAATTATAAAACATTCTCTTGTCCGTGTCAACGCCAAAAGAAGAACTGAGTATATGATTTTATACACTGAGTAGCCACTTTATTATGACCACCACCTCAGTACTTCGTTGTGCTACCCACCTTTTGCTTTTAATACTGCTTCAATTCTTCGTGGCATGGACTCCACGAGATGTTGATAGGTGGTTTGTGGAATCTGTGACCATGCTTGATGAAAAGTACTTTCCAGGAGTGTGAGATTGCAGGGTTGTGGATCCAGCCAGCTCTCTAATGGATCGTTCAACTTCATCCCACAAATTATCAATGGGGTTGAGATCTGGAGATTGTGGGGCCACCTAGGCAAATTAAACCCACCGGCATGTTACTGAAACCAATCCTGTAAAATACGAGCACCAATGCTGTACATTACGAGCACTACGCATTATTTTGTTGAAAGTAGCCATCGCGATTGGGATAAACCATCCACGTGACAGGATGCACTTGGTTCGCAACGATGTTTAGATATGATGTGCCAGTCAGACGTTGATCAACACGAATTAAAGGGCCCAAAGCATGCCAGGTAAACATTACCCAAACCATAACGTTGCCTCCATCAGCTTGAAGGGAGGCAGCAATGCATTTGGGGTCCATGCTTTCGTGCTGTTTCGCCCAAATTCTCACTCGGCCATCGGCATGGTGTAACTGCAAACGTGATTCATTGGACCACATAATTTGTTTCCAATTATCGGCTGTCAAATCCTTGTGCTCCTGTGCGAACTGGAGACGTCTTCTCTTGTTAACAGCAGACAGCAAAGGTGTTCGAACAGGCCTTCGGCTACCATATCCCATCCGATGCAGTGTACGGCGAACAGTGCGTGCAGAGATCATTTGAGGTGGTCCTTGATTAAAATGGTCTGTAATTTGCTGCACTGTTGCCCTTCTGCTGTCTGTTACCAGTCTGGACACTCTCCGTTCCGCCCGACCAGTCACTAGTCGATGACGACCACACGTTGCACGTAGAGACCCAGTTTTTTGGCTGACAGTCTAGTCTTTAAACACTTTAACAACAGCTGCTCTGGAACATTTCACGAATGCGGCGGTGTCGGTGATACTCTCTCCATGGCTCCGAGCTTCTGCAATCATCCCACGTTGCAAGTCCGTCAAATCGCATTTTTTACCCATCTTGTCACCCAAAAATCACTTCTACTACTGTCGCAAGCACTAAACTTTCTCTTTTTATACTAGCCTCGCCCTCTAGCGGCATCAGCGTGCAGCCATAGCTCATTTGCTTAAAACTGTCAGGTAGTCATAATAAAGTCGCCGCTCAGTGTATATGATACTGTACATCGAGTGGCATTTATAAGTAGGTCAACCACTGCCACTAGGAGAGGCGACCGACCCAAAAATGAGAACATAAATGAACTTCATGACTTTATTTCAACTCCTTCATTTTCTGTAGAAAACGCAAAATTAAAATTATCATATTTGTTTTGAAAACTACAGCTTAGATGACTTGATTCAATTGCTATTGTTTTAGTCGTCAATATTACCCCGTCTCTCGTGAACCCGGAGGTTGATGAGCAGCATGGAAAAAGTTCACACTTCTCTCCCTAACATCTTTTTCTTTTTGTTTTTCATGAATTTCGCTTTTTAGCACGTCTTTTGTAAAAAAAGATCGTGCTTCTGTTATCGGTTTGTCCGTCCGTCCGTCCGCATCCACGGTATCTCTGCAACTATTAGTCCGATATGAAAAATTCTTTTTGCATTCTGAAGCTTGAAATGTGCGAATGATGATCCTTCATTTCGCTTTTTTTTACCATGTACAATTTTGCCGCTAGAGGGCGTAAATGCAGGTGATGTCGAATTCAAAATTACGTTTTGATCCACATATTTGCTTCTAAACATCCGCTTGAAAAAAAATTTTTATCTTTCGATTTCACTTATGTTGAAGAGTGTTATAGATATAGTTTCCGTTTCAAATTACGCATAGATTTTCCGCTAGAGGCGTAAAAATAAATAACATTTTTCCCGATAACTCTTCTTCTAAAACTCTGATTTGAAATTTTTTTTTCTGCAGATACATCTCTTGATGGAAAATCATTTACATATAATTTTGAATTTTTGGTAAAGAATACTTTGGCAACCAGAGGGCGTAAGCGTTAATTTTTGCTTCTGATGTATTTGCCATAAAATCTGAGCTTCTAAAATATCGATTGAAAAAGTTCTTTAGTGGACTGACGCCACTCACATCGATAAACCTTTTCGGAATATTTTCTTCCTTAAATATCCCACAGTTTCTCCGCCAGGGGCGTAGAGGTATATCTTATTTTTGTCAATATCTCTACTTCTAGGAGTCCGATTTGAAAAATTCCTTCTTTGTTGGATAGTGTTTTCCGTGTGACATGCTTTTCATATAATTTCAAATTTTTCAAGTAATTCATAGACTTTCCGCTAGAGGGCGTAAAGGGAAATTGCGTTCATCCCTTTATTTCTGCTTTTAAATCTCTAATTTGAAAAACTCTTTCTGCACCGGATACAGCTCTTGATGGGAAATCGTTTGCACATAATTTCTAAATTTAGTAAAAAAAAAAAAAAAAATGGTTTGGCCACCAGGGGGCGTAAATCTTAATTTCCCCTTCTGATGTATTTGCAGCAAAATATGAGCTTCTAAATTCTCGATTGAAAAAAACGTCGTTTGTTGACCGATACTATTCTTGTCTACAAACCTTTTAGGAACATTTTCATCTTAAAATAGTGCATGGTTTCTACGCCAGGGGGCGTAGATGTATATCTTATTTTTGTCAATATCTCGACTTCTAGGAGTCCGATTTAAAAAATTCCTTCTTTGTTGAATAGTGTTTCTAGTGTGACATGTTTTTCTTATAATTTCAAAATTATCAAGTAATTCATAGACTTTCTGCTAGGGGGCGTAAAGCTAATTTGCGTTTTCCCCTATATCTCTGCTTCTAAACCTCCGATTTGAAAAATTCTTTCTGCACCGGATACAGCTTCTGACGGGAATTCGTTTGAACTTTATTTGTAATTTTTGTAAAAAAATGGTATGGCCACCAGGTGACGTAAGTCCTAATTTCCGCTTCTGATGTATTGGCAGCAAAATATGAGCTTCTAAAATCTCGATTGAAAAAAAAAGTCTTTTGTTGGCCGATGCTACTCATGTCCACAAACCTTTTAGGAACACTTTCTTCTTGAAATAATGCATGGTTTTTACGCCAGGGGGCAAAGATATATATCTTATTTTTGTCAATATCTCTACTTCTAAAAGTCCAATTTGAAAAATTCCTTCGTTGTTGGATAGTGTTCCCGATGCGAAATGTTTTTCTTATAAATTCAAAATTTTCACGTAAATCATTTAGACTTTCCGCTAGGGCGTATAAAGGTAAATTGCGTTTTCTGCTCCTAAAACTCCGATTTTAAAAAATTCTTCCTTTATCGCATACAAGACGTGATGGAAAATATTTTTCACATAATTTCTAATGCTTTGTAAAGAATGGTTTGGTCACCAGGGGTCATAGGTGTTAATTTCTGCTTCTGATGTATTTGTAGCAACATCTGGGCTTCTGAAAACTGGACTAAATTTTTTTCTTTGACCGATACTGCTCACATGGATAAACCTTTGGCAAATACTTTCTTCTTAAAATAATGCATGGTTTTCCCACCAGCGGACGTAAAGTCACATCTTAATTTTGTCGATAACTCTGTTTCTAAGAATTCGTAAGCTCAGGATTCCATTTACACCGATATCTGAGGGATTAAAGATCCGATTGAAAAACTTCTTTTTTCCGTCAGACACTATTGTTTTCCATACCGGTTCCATTGCCTTTGAATAGCTTTGATAAATTTAATTTGCGTCAGAACGGATTCAAAAGACGTGCTTATTACACCCGAAATTTCGGTGTCATCTTTCTTGTTTGCTCCTTCTTTCGGAACATCCATCCATATTCCCTTCAATCAGTTTAGAGCTACAATCTGAATGTGCCACTAGGTGTCCACCATTTGCGTCATCTTGAGTGAATTGCGTACTCGGTCTTCCTCTTCCACGTCTTCCCTCCGTCATAACCTTAGTGAGGTCAGTGCTTCAGTATGAATGTCTCAGTAAGTGTGCTGCATTTGTTATGCCTTATATGTTTTGCGTCTAGGTTATCCTCTTCCATGACTTCATCATTTTCTCAATGGGTTAGTGCTCCAGTATGAATGTCTCAGTAAGTGCCTTCCATCTGTTATGTCTTGTGTGAATTTTGTCCTGGGTCATCATTTTCTCAATGAGGTTAGTGCTCCAGTATGAATGTCTCAGTAAGTGTTTTCCATCTGTTATGTCTTGTGTGAATTTCGTCCTGAGCCACCCTCTTCCATGACTTATCTCCATCATCCCTCAATGGGGTCAGACCTCCGGCATGAATGTCTCAGCAGGTTTTCTCCATTTGTTATGTGTTATATGAATTGTGGCCTCGGTCTCCCTCTGCCAGGTCTTCTCTTCATCATCCTTTCAATCAGATTAGTATTGCAGTCTGAATGTCTCAACAACTGCCTCCACTTTTTATGTCTTTCATTAACTGCGTTCGTAACCTACTCTTCCGGATCTTTCGTCCACTATCACTTTAATCAGAACAGTACACTAGTCCGTAATGTTCCAATAATTGTTCTATAATTCTATTTCTCTGATCTGTTGAATGTGCCTATCTTTCTGATCGATTTCTAGTTCTTTATTTTTTAATCTTTCTATCCATATAATCCTCACCATTCAGCGCCAAAAGTACATATGGGAAGTTACAAGTAGTTTTTTTGTTTTTTGTTTTTTTTTATCACATTTCAGAAGTGTGTCCAGGTTTTTAATTCTTAGAAAGCTATACTTGAAATGATAGTTTTATTAAATTGCTTTTCGGTTTTTTAATGGTATAACATGTTTGTACATTAGCCATAATTTTATCTTCATGAAAATATCCTTTCTCTGTATTATTATTGACTTCAAGTCCTTTTCACTTTCGGCATCTGCTTCATCACGACTATTGTCTATGCAACTGAATTCAGCAACTTGCATTTGTGTATTCCCTTCACCGGAAAATTTCACCGCGTGTTTTTCATTCATTGTGTCTTTCATTGTTTTTCTTTTAATTAATCTTCAACTTGCATTTATTTCTTAAAAATTTGTTCAGGAGCAGGAAGCAAAGTATATTTGTAGCGGCGTTTTCCATTGAGAAAGTAGTTTCGCATAGTTATTTAAATATCGTTGATAAGTTCTATTCAGCGTACGTATATTGTGTTACGACGGAATGAAGAAAGTGGTTGGGATACCGGTAAGTAGATTTTGTTTCCACTTAATCCTGGCCGTATTGTGGAAGTGACAGGTTCCGGTAAGTAGATTTTGTGTTAATTGAATCTTGACCGTATTGTTAAAGTGACAAATTTCTAAAAGTAAATTTCGTTTTCATCAAATCTTGAACATATTTTTGAAGTGACAGATACCGGTAAGTATATTTTGTTTTCATCAAATCTTGACCGTATTTTTGAAGTGAGAGATACTGATAAGTAGATTTTGTTTGCATTGAATCTTGGCGGTATTGTTGAAGTGACAGATACCGGTAAGTATATTTTGTTTTCATTAAATCTTGACCGTATGTTTGAAGTGAGAGATACCGATAAGTAGATTTTGTTTCCATTGAATCTTTGCGGTATTGTTGAAGTGACAGATACCGGTAAGCAGATCTTGTTTCTATTGAATCCTGACCTTATCGCCGAAGTGACAAATTCCTGAAAATAAATTTCGTTTTCATTAAACCTTTAACATATTTTTGAAGTGACAGATACCGGTAAGTTTATTTTGTTTTCATCAACTCTTGACCGTATTGTTGAAGTGAGAGATACCGGTAAGTATATTTTGTTTGCATTGAATCTCGACCGTATTGTTAAAGTGGCAGATTCCGGTTAAACAAATTTTGTTTTCATTGAATCTTGACCGTATTGTTGAAGTGACATACCGGTAAGTAGATTTTGTTTTCATTAAATCTTGACCGTATTGTTGAAGTACAGATTCTGATAAGTAGATTTTGTTTTCATTGAACCTTCACCGTACTGTTGAAGTGACAGATTCCGGTAAGTAGATTTTGTTTTCATTGAATCTTGACCGTATTGTTGAAGTGACAGATACCGGTTAGTAGATTTTGTTTTCATTGGATCTTGGCGGTATTGTTGAGGGGACAGATACCGGTAAGTAGATCTTGTTTCTATTGAATCCTGACCTTACTGCTGAAGTGACAAATTCCCGAAAGTGAATTTCGTTTTCATCAAATCTTTAACATATTTTTGAAGTGACAGATACCGGTAAGTTTATTTTGTTTTCATCAACCCTTGACCGTACTCTTGAAGTGTCAGATACGGGTACGTAGACTTTGTTTTCATTAAATGTTGACCATATTATTAAAGTCAAATATACAAGGAAGTAGATTTTGTTTTCATTAAATTTTGGCCGTATTGTTGATAATGACAGATAACAGTAAATAGATTTTGTTTTCATTGAATCTCGACCGTATTGTTGAAGTGACAGATTCCGGTAAGTAGATTTCGCTTGGCATTGAATGTTGACCATATTGTTGAAGTTAGAGATGCCGATAAGTATATTTTCTTTTCACTGAATCTTTACCGTATTGTTTAAATGACATATACCGGTAGGTAGATTATGATGTCATTGAACCTTGACAGTATTGTTGAAATGACAGATTGGTCGTTAACCCTCCAATCAAAAAAAAAAAAAAAAAAGAAATGACAGATACTGGTAGGTATATTATCCTTTTATTGAATCTTTACCGTATTGTTTAAATGGCATATACCGGTAGGTAGATTATGATGCCATTGAACCTTGACAGTATTGTCGAAAAGACAGATACAGGTAGGTAGATTATCCTTTTATTGAATCTTGACCGTATTGTTTAAATGACAGATACCAGTAAGTACATTTTTTCATTGAATTTTGACCGTATTGCTCAAATGATTGATACCAGTAAGCATTTTTTTCATTGAATCTTGACCGTATTGTTGAAATGACAGATACCAGTAAGTACATTTTTTCATTGAATTTTGACCGTATTGCTGAAATGACTGATACCAGTAAGCATTTTTTTCATTGAATCTTGGCCGTATTGCTGAAGTGACATACACTGAAGTGCCAGAAAAACTGGTACAGACGAGCTAATGCAATATACATAGCAACGTCACCTATGCACGTACTCGGTTGCGTCCGCCAGAGCGTATGTAAAGTGTTAGGCATCCTTGCCAGCTGTCAGAGCTGTTTTCGGCATGAGAATGACAAGTAATAACGATTTAAGCGATTTTCAACGCGGTGTCATAGTTGGCGCTCGTGAGATGGGCCATAGTATTTCGGAGGTAGAAACGAAGTTTGGATTTTCACGGACGACCATTGCAAGGGTGTACCGTGGCTACAAGAATTCCGACAAAACTTCCAACCTACGTTACCAGTGTAGCCATAAGAAGACATTGGGTGAACGTGATCATCGTCGGCTGTCAAGAATCGCTTCACGCGACAGGCGTGCAGCACTCTCACAGGTATCATCGGAATTAAATGCTGGAGCCTCAACAAGCATAAGCGTCCGAACTGTGCACCGTACCCTGCACGATATGAGCTTTGGGAGCCGACGCCCAACTCGAGTCCCCTTGATGGGTGCACGACACAGAGCTATGCGCCTCGCTTGGGCACGGCAACACCGCCACTGGACACTTGATGACTGGAAACCAGTAGCCTGGTCTGACGAGTCGCGCTTCCAACTGTATCGGGCAGATGGAAAGATTCGTGTGTGGGGCAAACCCCGTAAAGCCATGGATCCCGCCTGTCAATAAGGAACTGTACCGGCTGGTGGGGGGTCCGTAATGGTATGGGGTGTGTTTAGCTGGACTTCATTTGGACCACTGGTACGTCTATAAACGTCTGTGACCGGCCAATGCTATGTGCGCATCCTTTCTGATGAGGTACACCAGTTCATGTCCTGCATTCATGCTGATGGGTTGGTCCTGTTCCAACAAAGCAATGCACCTCCACAAAAGTATCGGGATGCCAAATTATGGTTAGAGGAGCATTTATCTAAGTTCGGGGTGTTGCCATTCCTACCCAAGTCCCCATATCTGAACGTAATAGGACACATTTGGGATGACATGCAGCGCGCTATCGAACATAGGAATCCGAAACCTCGGAATACACCCGAATTGTGGAACGCTCTGCAGGAAGTATGGTGTACATTGCCTGCAGCTTCTTTCCAGAAGCTAGTGGAATCCATGCCCCGTCGTATTTCTGCAGTCCTGCGTTCCCGTGGGGGACCTACCAAGTATTAAACTGGTGTACCAGTTTTTCAGGCACTTCAGTGTGTACTCTCCCAGCAAAAACAGTCTTGCTGGGACAGCAGTGGGCCATTGCTGGCAGCCAGCACTGCCAGCAATGTCCTATCACTATTTTGCCGCTGCCGAACCGTCAATAAAATGTCCGGGTGGCCAACAGAAGGACCAGCAGTTGGCACCCCATCAGTTGTCATATGCCACAACAGGGCAATCAGTGGTCTATCACAGGCAGTAGCTGCCACAAGTGGCCCTTCAGTGGCCCTGCAAGCACGTGCCAGAAATGAAGGCTAGCCTAATGTGGTCCGCTAGTGGCAGCCAGCAACCACGTGACGTGACTGGTGGCTTGCCGAATCTTGTCCGCCAATTTCCCAGTAGTAGCCATAATAATAAAAAGGCAAGGATAACCGCAGTTTCCTAAAGCTACAATTTTTTTTCTACCCTTATGAAACTTGTGAATTAGCGCACTGCGCTGGGGAAATTTTCTCGACAGACCGGAAAAACGCCCGTTTGCATCTGACTAGATTCGATTCTGGGCCGTTTGCGTGGAAGCCGCGCTCCCTACCGACCGGACTAATTCACTACGCTCAGATATGTGCTGGAAGCTATCTGTTTGGTATGCAATTTGTAATCGAAAGCTTCCCTCTTTCATTTTATAATATTGCGAGGTATTTTTCATAAAAGTCAGTTTCATATAATTGATAAATTAATTTTTTCAACGTAACAATAGGTTTTTTTTTACCTTAAGGGAACTTCACTCATTTTCAAGGCGTGTACATAGTTAGAGTCGCTTTCCAAAGTTTTGTAATGTCCTTGCCGTCTTGAAAAGAGATTGTTGAATAAATATATATTTACCCGGGTTTATGTCACATTCTGTTATATTTTTAACGTTGTGTCTTTCCTTTCCGTTGTCCAAAGCTACATTTGTTTTAAAGAGTAAAATATATTTTATTTTACTTCTCGTTATTTTTAGAAGCGAATTCCTCCCAGTCTTGTGTATTCAACCCATGGATGAGTACACCACATAGCGTTGCTTTTTTTTTCTTTCAATTAATTAATAAATTTTGTACGCGTATAATTCTTTTTTTTTCCAACAAGCGCTATTTTAATGGTTTTCCAGGATATGTGTTTCTAGCGGTTTAAAATTTTTTCTTGTTATTCATCCACTCCATTCCATGAATTGTTATTCATGGGAATGGAGTGGGTGTATTTGATGGCTGTAATCTAGTATTTCACGGCTTAATCTGATATCTTCGTTGACGTAAAATTTCATTAGGAAATTAATTCGCCTCCCCACATATGGATTTTTTCTTAACATCCACTAACATAACACGATGGCAATAGCGTCGTCTTCAACTAACTGGTACCATGAGAGACACAGCAAGTGTTGCTTCTGCGCATGCGCAGTCCCGATGCTTCCACCTGCTGTTGGTGGTTGCATTGGTTGCCAGCAACGGGCCACTAGTGGCACTTGCTTGGCGCCCCACAATTCACGGCGATACTGCAGGGCCTTCAATGGCTCGCCAACTGATAGCGCTGCCACCAACGGACCACTACCGGGCCGTGAGCGGCAGATTTCAGCCAGCAGTGACCCATCACTGCCAGCTGGTGGCTAGCAGTTTCTCAGCCCTTGTGTTTTTGCTGGGCTATATCCAATTAAGGTTTTAGTTGCTACAAACGACGGAGACGTAATCCAGTTCCAACGGAAAGCAACTTTAGTAAACAAATTTAGGTAGTAGGCTTTTAATAACGTTTCGAAGTTAAACCTAAAGTCAAAGTCAATTCTCCAAACACAAAAGATAACTTTTATGTTATATTATATTAACTGTATTTTTAACAACTCGCTATCATGAAATGCACTTTTTATCTCACCGTACCACAAAACACACATCTAACATATAGTTAAAATATGTATTTATCTCAAACTGCTCTTAAACCTTTAAGCGGTCATTGTATCTCATCGAAATGCTGCCGAAAACCTTTTAGCTCTCCAAACTGAATTGTTCACATTGAGGCCGGGTTACCAAAGTTACTGCAAAACAATTACTTCCCCTTCCATATCAGCGGGGCCGGCCATACGCCTGTCATTTGTGGTATAGGCTCTGCTTTTTAGTCATTTATTCTATGGTCCAAGGCCAGAGACCTAATGGAGAAGGGGATGACCATCCTCTGGACACGGACATCATGTTACTGGGTAGAAACAAGTGACTCATTCCTTTTTTAGATTCGTCGTTATTGTTATAGCCCTTTCAGTCTGTCAGAGGGGATTAGCGTCAATCATTCCCCAATATGACTATTTTTGAAAAACAAATTTAAGAGGAATGTAACGGTTTCTGTTCCACCACTTCATTTGTTCCGGCCGCTTTCAGATCACTTCTTACTGAATATATTCGTTCAAGCTTATTTCAACTCATTTTTAGCCCGAGTTTATTGGTTCCAGCTGGTTAAAGGGTTAACCAATCGTTGTCTAAAACTTCTCTGCTCTCATCATGTCCTCGATCTGCTCACCTACTGCTTTCAGTGATTACATTTTATTGACCTCTGACCCGCTGTCGGTGATGCCAAACTTTGAAAGCTTGTCAGAGAAAATAATGTGTCCTAAAATTTTAAGCGAGGAGAAACTAAATTAATATTAAGAACACAAAAACTCAAAAGGAGGTTTAAATTAGATGATACGCCATACAACATGATTGAACAATTTTCTTGATATACCGACTGATCCAAAAGTCGCGCAAATCTTTAAAAATCAATACTTCGCTGAGGTTTGAGAGTAGCGCAATGCGTTTTGCGCAGAAATGCACGGAATGACGTGGCCTTTTCTTTGTAAAAAACAAAATGTTTTGGACATTTTAGTTTTATTCATGGTCGCCACATGGTATTCTATCAGAGCTGACATCGGAAAAGCGACAGGTATAATAGCAGCTGCAGTTGAAATGGAATGTTGTCATTACTGGATAAAGCTCCGTTGGTGAAACTGTTTTATTGTAACTCGGAATCTGTAACTGCAGCTTTGCGATGCTTTCGTTCACTCACAGTGTTCGAAGTTGGAAAGGACCAGTGTCTTGGTCGGCAATGCAGCGGATGATTAAGAGATTTGAGGACACCGAAACTTTGGTAGCAAGTCCACAACGCGAAAGACCAGCAACGTGTGTTTCAGCTCACATGGGGAATCAACTGCTCGTGAAGTTGCGCGTCAAACTGGCCTTTCATATGGGACTGTTTGGAGAGCACCAAGACTACTCCTTCGCAGATATCCATACAAAATTTAACGCCTTCATGAACGTAAAGCTCCCGCTTTCGCGAAGCTTAGAGATTTTGCAACATAGGCCTTTCTGGAAATGGATGAAAACGAGGCCTGGCTGCTAAGTGTTTTATTGACAGGTGAAGCAGAATTCGCTCTCAACGGAGCAGTAAACACTCAAAACTGCCATATTTGGCCAACGTAAAATGCCCGGAATGTTGCAGAAACTTCACTCCATCAGCCAAAAGTCACAATGTAGTCTGAATCTACGTCGTCTTTCATTATTGGCCCATTTTTTCCTTCGAGGAAATCCGTGATACTGCTTTCGAAACAGTCTCTTTCACAGATACGCGTTACGCAGAACTTTTGCGAAACAGCATTGTACCGAGTTTGCAAGAGAGGCATGAACTGAATGCTGTAACATTCATGCAAGGTGGAGCGCCACCGCACATCGCGTTTCTTGTCAAGCAACTCCTGAAGTTAACGTTTTCGGAAAATCATTTGATCAGCCGTTATTTTTGAAACGAATGGCCACCCACGCCTCCGGACGTTACACCATGTTATATTTGGTAATGCGGCTACCTGACGTTACAAGGGTGAACAGAGATCGTCCCACTTCATTGGCCATTTCATCTATCCCACATCATGTGTCAGCCATACCAATGGATATGCTGTTTGATGCTGTCCATGGTGTCTTCTCTCGTCTGCAAGCAGTGCTTGCGAACGGTGGCACCGCATCGAGCACTTATTACCGTAAATAACCTTGTGTGGACGTTATGTCAATTTAACTTGTATTACCCCCAATAAATAATTCCGCTGTAACACCATCTGGCGACCATGAATAAAACTAAAATGTCTAATAAATGTCTTAATTTCACAAACAAATCCCAGGTCATTCTGTGCAAACCGCATTCTTCTATTGTTAAAACTGAGCGAATTATTGATTTTTTAATTTTTGCGCGACTTTTGGATCACCCAGTGTATACGTCACAGTAGATACATGTCATAAACACAGCAGGTCAGGCTGCTATGATTATGAAACTTATGTGTTAAAGGTATTCAGCACCCCTTCATGATTTTATGAGCGTACATTTCTTGCTGTGCATTATCTTTATACACAGTCGAGTCACATTATTGTGACCACCTCCTACTTTTGACGTCAACAAGATGCCGTTGACCACGATGTCTTTGAACAAGTGTGCGACCATCATGGCGCATCAAGATGAATCGCAACTCGTTGGAAAACACGACCTGTTGCCAATTGCAGCGCCAATGTCTGTGTTTGAGACCCCATTGCAGTCTGAGGCGTCTGTGGTTGAGGGTTAAAGAAATGAGCGGCAATGGGCTGCTAGGGACCAGTCCTCTGTTAAGTAGACGACAGCGAACTGTGCTGGAGGACAAAGCCTGACCTGTGACAGTGCTGCGCTAACGTAATGGGAGTCGTTGTGCGGTCGGTCAGTGCTATGCGTTGGAAATGTCCTTCATCCCGTGCAATGGTGAAATTTTGCGGTCCATTCCTCTGATTTCTGTGCTTCCGAGCCTCATATGTCCGCTTACGCACGTTCGCATCGCTGTAATGGGGTTTCGCCCCGTACGAGTGGCAATCACGCACGTCCGCATCGGTGTAATGGGGTTTCGCTCCGTACGAGTGGCAATCACGAACGTTCGCATCGCTGTAATGGGGTTTTGCCCCGTACGAGTGGCAATTTCGTGATAGGAAAATCCAGTTTCTCTTATCTCAACAATTCTTCCTCGCTCAAAGTCCGTCAGGTGTTCATAATGCGACCTCTTTCGGTTACCGAACATAGTGAGGCACAAGAAACACCCTTTCAACTCAATGTCGGCTCTTCACTGATTGCAACATCTCGTTTGAGTGAACTAGCTCTTTATGCCCAAGACCACAATTCAGACTGTGCTGCTCCGAAACCGCATTCGAATTTTCACTGACAGTTTAATCACTTACTGTCGAGAGCTGTTGTACATATCCTGTAAGTTTCAAGTTAATACCAGCAGTCCTTCATTGTGTTGCAATTTTCACAAACAGTATAGTGCATGATATCGCTTTAAGTCAGATGACAATATACTATTCATTTCACAGAGCATCCAGTTTTTCATTTGACATAATTCGATAAATATTATACAGGGTTATTCATAAAGAAGTATACAGTTTCAACGCATTATAAAACAAGAACAATATAAGATATTTTATGTTACCTGTAACAGAATTGTAAGGAAATATTTCAAGTTTTTTTAGAGACATTCATGAATGTTCTGTGAATGCACCCTTAGTCACACGACACACATCGAGCCGGTAATCGATTTCCGCCCAACCACTAGGTAAGATATCTGAATCAAAAGCAGTGATAGTGGCTGTGATACGCTTTTTCAGCTCCGCTAGATCAACAGGAAGGGGAGGGGCGAAACCGTGTAATTTACGTACCCCCACAGGAAAAAGTCACAAGGTGTTAAGTCAGGACTTCTGGGTGGCCATTGGGTCAGTGGCATGTTGTATTCCGCGGCTCGTCGAATCCATCGGTGAGGAAGATGTTCATCGACTGACTAGTCACGTGACACGCGCGCTATCGCCTACGTAATTTCCCTCAGTAGCGGGACACAAACTTTATGAGTATATCTACTTAACGGTTTGCAGTTGGTGTCCGTGTCTTCAACTGTTACTGTTTTACAGCATCTGGAAACTGTATACTTCTTTATGAATCACCCTGTATATACAAAACAAACGTTTTCTTGATTAAAAAATCTTACAAAACAGTAGACGGATTCATTAAGCACCATGTCACGGAAACAGCAATTTGAAACATTTAAAATAATTTTCAGAAAAAAAAAAAAAAACTTTTCATTTTTTCTTTAATAATCCCAAAACTAGAGCACCCTTCTTTCATTAGCAAAACTGCAGTCGAATCGGGAAGCCAACGCTTTTGAAAAAATTGATGGATGTATTCGGGCGTTATGAGTTTTATGAAACGACGCTGTTCCTGAATCTCTTACTCAGGAATTCTGCCTGTATTCAACAAATTGCAGGAAACGCTTCGGTACAGTTATTATATGAATAAATATTGTTTTATAAATAAGAAATAGATATTATTTCAAAATCTTACTAACATAGTTTTCTTTATTTATATTTCTTCAACGGATGCCTCATTTCTTTCTCAAAATTACTCAAAGCATATTTTAATCTTCATCTTCACCCTTAAATGAAAATTTATGCCAGTTTGTATCCTCCGTCTCGATACTTATAATCTCCGAAGCGTAATAAAGTACCGAAACATAATGAAAGTTTATCTCGTAGAATAAGTTTCAATAAATTATTTCCTTATCTAAAAAAAAATTGGAACCGGTAAGAGAAATAGAATAGGAAAGGCAATTGTATTTCCTAGCATACTAGAATTAAAGCTCACCTTTACTTTTTACGTAATAATAACATGAGGATTTCTTTAAAAAATTGTTCTCAAGTTCAAAAGCCGAGGTGATGGAGCCCGAGAAGTAATCAGAAGGCAACGTTCATTTTTTTACGGAATACAGGGCTTTTCCTATAAAAATGGATTTGACAAGATTACGCTAATCCTCAAAATGTGGAAGAGATGCGTTCCGAAGATTAAAGTTAAGAAACCGTAGAGCGGCAAAACTCCGAAAAAAATGTTTCTTTCCTTTTGGAAGCTTTTGCTCTGGATAAACCACATAATATTAGTTTTTTTCCACCCTTTTCTAAAGGAGTTTTAAACTTTTGCTCCTTTTAGAACTAAATTAAACCTTTCCGAACTGTGTGTTAATAAGTATATGCGAAAAGAAATATTTACGCTTTCTTCACGTAAATGTTTAAACACGTAACATACACTGCCGATAAAGATTTAAGCTCGAAACAACAAAATGGACGTTTGTTAAATATTTGTTTGCTCACAGAGTTTGGTTAAATTTCATAATATTATACGATAATGTACAGGGTGTATTCCTAACGAGTATGAGATGATGCAAATACGTATGAACAAAAAATGCGTACCTCAAATATGCAACCCTAATGTAGGATTAGGTATACAGCACATGTATTAATTGTGAAATGTGCCCCTCGTGCGGATAAGGCTGATGTAATTAAACCTGTACCGCCAGGAAAGGCATTACATGGATTATTTAAACTTGTTTAATCGAAAAGAAATTGTCGCGACACGACAAGGGCAACATACAAAAAAGGAGACCCCTATTGGCTAAGACAACCAGCGTACGAACGTGACTGTGCCATACACCAGTCATGGGAAAAACTACGCTAACAAACAAACAAACGCGACGCGAAAAATTGGTGGGAGATGCGTTTGCACATGAAACATGGTTAGGACCAACTTGGTCCTTTATTCAATAAAAACGAGAAAATTATCCAATTAATATTTAAAACATCATTTACAAGCCAAATTCATTATTGACAAAAGTCAAAAGGTAAAAGTTTAATTACAATTCATGGTTAATACAATACTACGTAGTACTAGAATTAAATTACAGCACGTATGCGAAGCAACCATTAGAGCAACCAGTTATGAAAAGCGATCCAGTGTTGAATTGAAAAAAGAAATAGACATATGCAGACAGGGGTGAAGCACGTCTCCATACAACAAATCTGCAGCGATATATTCCGTCGGTGCAACTAAGTCAGTTAGAGAAACTCACTCCGGAACGAGAAGACGGGGTTCGATTTCAGTCAGCGGTAAATTTGTCTTTTCACAGTTTTACTCAGCTCATTAATAAATAAATCTTATTAAAATAGAATTCGTTGAAATTGAGTAGCACCTTACAAATTGGACAAGATCATCCGAACAAGCCCCGTCAAGGAATCAAGCAGGATCAACTCTAAAATTTGCACACATGTGGTTCGTAGCAAAAGTGACGAAATAGTTTATTTGCAATATCGAAAAAGATTTTGTGTAAAACTACAGTCATCTAAATTGAGTTCAAAATCCGTTAAACGAAATAAATTTCTGTATCTCCGTAGAACCTATTCTTTTGCTCGACATTCCGAAGATTCAACAACATTTGTAGGAAGTGTTTAAAAAAGTCTCAAAGTTGTCGTTATAAGCTTGTTACCATTTAGAAATTCGATCCTGATGTACCGTCCCACCTTATTTTCTGCAGCTGACTCTGAGCGACGTCTGCTCTTTTTGGCACACTCAGGGGCTAAATAATGCTCGATTTTACTCTGAGTGACTTCCTCTTCGCTTCTCCTGATACACTGGCGGAAAGTAAAAAAAGAACACCAAGAAGGAATTGGCGGACGATCATGAAATTTACATATGTTAATGGGGTCGAGTTTACGTAGGTGTGATGTTAATTTCGGGACCAACCGGTGAGCGCTTACGCCACAGAATGGCATAATTTGCAAATTATCGTCGGTGGTATTTAAGGAGTACGGCGAAGTGAATATAATCGGACACGTTCGAAGACCCTGAAGAAGCTGCAATGCCTGGACATGGAAGACGTGTACGATTTCAGCAGTTATCGTACTATAGGTGAGGTCATCTAGTCGGACTCCACGAGGCCGGGTGGTCGTATCGTCGTATTGCGGAGAGAATTGGACGGGTCGTATCGGTGGTGGTACGATCGTGGCGTAGATGGTCCGAGGAACATTTCCACACGAGACGTGGAACCGGTAGTCACAGACGGACTGATGAGCGGACCAACCGACGCATAAGAAGAGCGGCGTTGTCAAACAGAACATCCACTGCGACGCAAATGCGAGCTGCCTTTGCACTTGAGGTGACTGTGCGAACAATCCGCAACCGTCTACTGGATCTAGGACTAAGTGCACGTGTGCCTCTGGCATCTGTACCTCTGACTCCAGCCCACCGTCAGGAACGGCTGAAGCGGTGTCGCCAACGTCTGCACTGGAGAACGCAATGGCGATCTGTCGTGTTCAGCTATGAATGCAGATTCTACTTGGGAGCCTCCGATGGTTGTATGCGTGTTCGCAGACGCACAGGGGAGCGTCTCCACCCTTCTTGCATCCGCCAGCGACACACAGAGCCTACACCTGGTCTGCTGGTGTGAGGAGCGATCAGCTATCACTCCCGTACATAACTAGTGTTAGTACCGGGTACGTTAAACAGCACCTTTTACATCAACAACATCATTCAGCCCGTTGTTGTGCCATTTGTAAGGTCCGTCCATCGTGGTGCTTTCCAGCGAGATAACGCATGCCCACACACGGCACGTGCAACGCAACTTGCACTTCAGGGTTTGAGATAACTTCCATGGCCTGTACGTTCACCGGATTTGTCCCCCATTGAGCTCGTGTGGGATTTTATGGGACAACGACTTATCCGGTCTCCACGGCCAGCCACGACCATCCCCGATTTACGCGTCCAGGTTGAGGATGCTTGGAACTCAATACCCCAAGCTTACATCCAACATCTGTACGACAGACTCCATGCCAGAATTGCACAGTGTGACGCAGTTCATGGC
This sequence comes from Macrothele yani, assembly GCA_039090855.1. Taxonomy (NCBI): domain Eukaryota; kingdom Metazoa; phylum Arthropoda; class Arachnida; order Araneae; family Macrothelidae; genus Macrothele; species Macrothele yani. The sequence continues at coordinate 102,881,786 of CM077011.1, forward strand.
GGTTCAACCTCATACTAACCATGTTACATGGAAATGTTATTTTTCAGTTTACCAGCAAATACAGCTATATTTCGCCATAATGTTTTGGTCACGTTATCCTCTGTATTCCGTTATTATGCTGTATAAATTTCGTTGGTATCAGACGTCTTCTTCTTGGTGTTCGTTTTTCACTTTCCGCCAGTGTATTTGTGCAACAAACGGTACTAGAATGACTACGTGGCTAATAGGAAATTTGGCGGATTACATGCATTTTTATTGCACGATAGTGAAAGTGCAGTTCGAGAGAAAAGCACTATGCTGCAAAGCGATTGCATGTGTTATCCCCGGTATGAATAAAGCATTTATTTTTTCCACTTTTGTTGTTTTCATTCGAACCAATCATGAATGAAAAAGTGGGCCTGCCCGCTGGTCGAATTGGTCTGAGGCGCGGGACTGATATGAGATGGGGATGGGTTCAAGTCCCAGAGGAGGAATGGATGGTGGGCCTGTCTTACGGCACTGTTTCTCGCCTCCGTCGAACATGTCGCCCAAAATTAAGGGTGGAAGAATATTTAGAGCTCATGGTGGTCGTTAAACCTCGAAATTATAAATATATATAGAGGGAGAGTGTGTGCTTTTATGTTTGCAAATTGGATCCTGTTGAACAGTCTCGAAAATGATATGTTACACAAGGTTAATGTCCGTAAACTTATATACACCACTCCGCTTTTGCTTTTTCTGTCGGAGCAAAGTCAAAGTAGAAAAAATCAGTTGTTTCCGATAAAAGTTGTATTTCCCCCCCCCCCCCTCTCTCTCTCTCTCTCTCTCTCTGTTTTTTTTTCTCTCACATTTCTATTCTAACTTTTGGTATTCCATTTCTCCTCATGTCGCACTTTCTATTCTTCCCACTTTTACCATTGTCAATATTTTCCAATTTTAATTGCATTGTTTGTTATCAGAATTTTGTTCTTCATTTTATGGCAATCATTGAATTTTGAAACTATATATATGTATCATCATTGTCAGCTATTATCAATCCATTGCTGGATGCAGCTCTCCCCAAGTTTCTTCCACAACTGTCTGTCATCTGCCTGTCTCATCGAATTTTATCCATCAATGTGGTCTTCCTCTGAGTTTTTTTCTGTCCTTTCAAACCCAGTCTAGAATTTCCGTTGTCCATTGGTGGTCCGTTCTTTTAGCAGTATGTGCAGCGCATTGCCATTTCAGGGATTTTACTCTGATCGTGATGTCTTCCACTCTTGTCATTCTCCATAATTACTAATTCCTATTTTCATATTTTCTGGTTACACCAAGCATTAATCTCTCCATGCTCTTTCAGTTGTCTGCAGAATTTTGTATATGCATATATTATTTATATATATTATAAAATTTCAAAGTTAAAATCCTGGAGTACACAACTCTATGAACACCAATGAATGAATAAATGAAAGAATGTGCAATGAGAAATTAAAATACTAAATATAAAACATGAAAAGTAGAATAACTCTAATTAAGAAAAGCCTTTGACTTTCCTATAAACTTTCTCACCGACGGGAGTTCTAACATTTCCAGTGCAGTGCATAGAAACGTGATTGTCCCTCAGCTTCTACGATTCGTTATTTGTCCAGTAGTGTGTTTGCCTTTTTTCAAATTCTAAAATGGTTTTACGCTGAACTGCTTACTAAGGGCTATCAACTTAATTTCGTGCTGTGTCAGTTATGGTTATTCCGTAATTCAAGACTCAGTAAATTTCCTAAATCATGTTTTTTAAAACATTTCTGATAATTCATACACAATAATCGATAGATTTCAAAACCATGCTTTAATCGATAGCTTTAGCTTCTATCAATGTTAATTAACCGTGACCTATTTGATACGGTCTACTGATGGCTTAGGTGACACTCCCACGTGCTTTGTTCATACCAACATTTGTCTGGGGATATGAAAAGCCATCTTCCCCAACTAGTGCTACCCTGATGATAACCGTTGGTTTCGCTCTGTATGTCACCTTATTTTGGTCTACTTGTTTCGTATGTTCTCCCTTTTTTGCTCCGGTTCTCATGTCTTGCAGCTTGGTGATAAATATTTAGGTTTTTGCGGTGGCCTGGTATGCGTAAAGGTTGGTCAACTTTTTTGATTTTTCTGTCGATGGGTTTGCGGTTGTTGTGTATTTCGGGTTTTTATATTTGATACTTATTATATTGAATATATATATACACTGCTGGCCACCCAAAATGCAACACCAAGAAGGACACGAGATAGAAAGTCAGATTTACTGAACACATAGCAACAGATACAAAGATGAAACGATTGAGCTTACAGGCCTCTGCGATTTGCGGAACACGCAGATATCAATAGCTCGTGTGGCTCCCATAGCTGGCAATAACGGCCTCTACACGCCGCGGCATCGAACGAAAGAGTCTTTGGATGTGGGCATGGGGTATGTCGGTCCATGCTGCTTTCACACGTTGCCACAGTTTAACAGGCGTAGCCGCGGGTGGTGCTTGCCGGACCGCTCGGTTTCCGATCAGCGACCAGACGTGTTCGATGGCGACATATCGAGAGAACAGGAGGGCCACGCGGCAATGACACTTGGTGGGCCGTAAAGAATTGTTGCACGATGCGTGCCACGTGCGGGCGCGCATTTTCCTGTTGAAACGTGGCCGCTGGCAGGTCCTGCAGGTAAGGGAGGTCTACAGGCTCTAAAACGTCGGAGATGTAGCGGTGGCTGTTCAGTGTGCCGGCGATGCGTACCAGAGGGGTGCGGATGTCATATCCAATTGCGCCTCAAACCATAACGACAGGCGACGGACCAGCATGGCGATTCATAGTGCAGGCGACATACAGTCTCTCGCTGAGGTGCCGCCACACGCGGATCCGACCATCGTGGTGTTACAGGCAGAAGCGGGATTCATCGGAGAAGACAATGTCGTGCCATTCCGTAGTCCAGGTGCGGCGTTCAACGGCCCACTGCCGCCGCACTCACCGGTGGTGTAACGTCAATGGTAATCGGAGCAATGGACGTCGTGCGATAAGTCCCCTCTCCTGCAGTCGACGTCGAACGGTACGTGCTGGCACAGGTTGTTGCGCAACACACCCTAATTCCTGCGCTGACGTTCGTGATGTGGCGGTGCGAGCCGACAATGCTCGCAGCACAACATGCCGGTCCTCTCGTTCGGTGGTGTGCCGTGGCCGCGGTAATAGCTCACGTTGGTCCGTCCGTTCCTCCTGCACACACCGAATCCATACTCGCCAAACTGGGGCTGGATGTCGTCCCACACAGGCGCCGATATCTCGGTGCAATAAACCGCTGTCGCGATTAGCCACTATTCATCCACTGTCGATCTCCGAAACGGGCGGGAATGACTGCCTTATTCTGCGACGAGGCATCAGGAAGCTTCCCACGCACAGGTCCGGCAGCGCAACACATTTCCATTACTTACACCCCGCCTTCTGTGCACCCTTCTTATACTGCTTCTCGGTGGCGTGCCGGGCGCACATGATTTGCATATGCCCTGCAATGCTAATCGTTTGCATGTCCTCTCGCAGGCGACGCATGCTGCGAATTTCAGGCCAATCCGACGCTTCCTTTTTTTTGTTGCAATTTGGGTGGCCAGCAGTGTACATGTATATATATATATCATCATCATCATCATCATCATCATCAACCATTATCAATACACTGCTGGACGAAGGTCTTCCCAAGTTTCTTCCACAACGGTCTGTCTTGTGCCAGTCTCCTCCATGTTACTCCTGCATGCTTTCGAATTTCATCCACCCATCTGCCATGTGGTCTTCTATTGGGTATTTTCTGTCCTTTGGAATCCAATCTAAATTCCCGGCTGTCCATCCATGGTTTCTCCTTCTGGGAATATGTCCAGCCCATTGCCATTTCAGGGATTTTACTCTGACGATGATGTCTTCCACTCTTGTAATTTTTCTGATCCAAGAGTTTCTCTTCTTATCTCTCCTGGTTACACCAAGCATGCACCTCTCCATGGCTCTTTGAGTTGTCCACAGTCTTTGTATGTCTCCTTTAGTTAAGGTCCACTTCTCTGCACCTTACGTAAACACTGGAATGATGCATTGATCAAACACTTTTCTTTTAAGACATGATGGCATATTGCTCTTCAAAATGATATTGTTTCTTCCAAAGGCTCTCCATGCAAGTTTTATACGCCGATTAATTGCTTCATCAATGTGATCCTCACTTGATATCTGCTGTCCAAGACAAATATAGGTATCAGTTATCTCTAGCTTTTCCCCATCAATCGATAAATCTTCATTTCTTGTAAAAGTATTGTACATCACTTTTGTCTTTTGAAAGTTCATTTTTAATCAAACTACTTTACTCTTGTCAGCACGTTCCTGGATCATACCCTGCAGCTCTGATGGGGTAGTTGCAAAAATGACTGCGTCATCAGCAAAACGAAGGTCAGTTAGATAATCTCCATTAAACTTTGTCCCTTTGTTTTCCCAGTTCAGTGGTTGAAAGACATTTCCCAAAGTGGCATTAAAGAGTTTGGGAGATATAGTGTCCCCTTGTATCCCCCCCCTTTCCAATTTTTATGGGTGCTCTTTGCACTTGCATTTTCGTAGATGTTAATAATAATATTATGGTATGCATCTTCAATACCGCAGGATTTCAAAGCCATTCTAACTGATGATGGTTTCACCGAATCAAATGGCTTTTCATAATCGATAAAAGCCATGCATAATGGAAGTTTATTTTCCCTCGCTCGTTTAATTAGTTCTCTCAGTATGTGGATATTATCTACAGTGTTGTAGCCACTCCTGAATCCAGCTTGAAAATAAATAAATAAAAACTAGGAGACAAAAGAGACTAAAGATAAGTTCCAAACATTCAGCGACTTAACAGGAGGTAACTGCAAAGCGAAACACAGAAACAATGGAAGCCATTCCGCAGGGCTTTTTTATGGTGGATGTTCTCTATATATACAGGGAGCATCCAGCATATATACAAAGACTGCAGGCAATATATATATATATATATATATATATATATATATCATCATCATCATCATTGTCAACCATTATCAATCCACTGCTGGACGAAGGTCTCCCCAAGTTTCCTCCACAACGGTCTGTCTTGTGCCAGTCTCCTCCATGTCACCCCTGCATACTTTCGAATTTCATCCACCCATCTCCTATGTGGTCTTCTTCTAGGTCTTTTCCTGTCCCTTGGAATCCAATCTAAAATTTCGGCTGTCCATCGATGATCTGTCCTTCTGGCAGTATGTCCAGCCCATTGCCATTTCAGGGATTTAACTCTGATCATGATGTCTTCCACTCTTGTCATTTTCGGATCCACGAGTTCCTCTTTTATCTCTCCTGGTTACACCAAGCATGCACCTCTCCATGCTTCTTTGAGTTGTCTGCAGCCTTTGTATGTCTCTTTTAGTTAAGGTCCACGTCTCTGCACCATACGTAAGCACTGGAAGGATGCATTGATCAAACACTTTTTCTTTTAAGACATAATGGCATATTGCTCTTGAAAATTATGCTGTTTCTTCCAAAAGCTCTCCAGGCAAGTTTTGTACGCCGATTAATTTCTTCATCAATGTGACCCTCACTTGATATCTGCTGTCCAAGATAAACGTACGTGTCTGTTATCTCCAGCTTTTCTCCATCAATCGATAAATCTTCATTTCTTGTAAAAGCATTGAACATCACTTTTGTCTTCTGAAAGTTCATTTTTAATCCCACTTCTTTACTCTTGTCAGCAAGTTCCTGGATCATACTCTGCAGCTCTGATGGGGTAGTTGCAAAAATGACTACGTCATCAGCAAAACGAAGATGGGTTAGATAACCTCCATTAATCTTTATCCCCTTGTTTTCCCAGCTCAGTGACTGAAAAACACCCTCCAATGTGGCATTAAAGAGCTTCGGAGATATGGTGTCACCTTGTCTCACTCCCTTTCCAATTTTTACGTGTGTTGTATTTTCAAACAGCCTAATCTTTGCACTTGCATTTTCATAGATGTTATTAATAATATTAATGTATGCATCTTCAATACCGCAGGTTTTCAGAGCCATTGTAACTGCTGATGGTTTCACCGAATCAAAGGCTTTTTCATAATCGATAAAAGCCATGCACAATGGAAGTTCATATTCCCTCGCTCTTTCAATTAGTTCTCTCAGCACGTGGATATGATCTATTGTGCTGTAGCCACTCCTGAATCCAGCTTGTTCTCTCGGTTGAGCCATGTCTAGTGCTACCTTCAAGCGGTGTGAAAGAACTTTAGTGAAGATTTTATAAACTACTGATAGGATACTGATAGGTCTGTAGTTTCCGAGATCCTCAATGTCACCTTTCTTATGTAGCAGGATCGTTGTAGCGGTGTTCCAATCCTCAGGAATCTTTCCTTCATTAAGGCATCGAGTGAAAATTTGGGCGAGTACTGTTTCGATTTCTCCACTTGCTTCTTTTATGATGTCTACAGTAATTCCATCTTCTCCTGGAGCTTTTCCCCGCTTCATGTTCTTGATTGCATGTGCAACTTCTGCTGGAAGGACTGGAGGAACTCTGGTACTGGTATCTTTCATGATGTCTGGAGTGCATATATCATCCCTTTCATATAATTTGGAGTAGAAATCTTTCACTCTTGTCAAAATTTCGCCTCTATTTCTTGTTACAGAACCATCTTCTTTTCTCAGTGCCATAATCTGTTTTCTTCCCTTACTGAGATGTCCCTTTGCTATCTTTAGGCTTTGGTTGTTTTCAATTGCTTTCCTCACTAGTTCACAGTTGAATTTCCTTACGTCTTCAGTGATACTTTTTCTTACTGTCTTGCATAGCTCTATATATTCCACTTTGGAAGTCACATCTTCTTTAGTTGTCCTCATCTCTCTTCTTTTTTGCATCAACATTTTGGTTTTTCCTGATAATTTGTTCACATGCAACTTGTTCTTAGACCCAGCTAATTTTGTTGCTGTTTCCATAAGAGCTTTGGTTACTTTTCTGTTAACTTCAGAGATGTCCACTTCTTCCGATGTTAGGCCTTTTAAAGCAGAGAACCTGTTCTTCAGTTCTAACTTGAAGGTATTATGGTGTTTTTTAAGGTTGGTTATGTCAATAGATTTTGTTTGTCTTATGAGCTTGCCACGTTCAAGTTTAGTGTTGAGGTGCATCTTACATCTCACCAATCTATGGTCACTACCTGTGTTGAACTTGTTTAGCACACTGCAGTCTTCTATGACGAATTTTTTGTTACACATAATAAAATCAATTTCACTTGTCGTCCCATTTGGATGTCTCCATGTCCATTTCCTGTGTGGCTTTTTCTTGAAGAAGGAGTTCAAGATGAAAAACCCTTCTGCCTCTGCAAACTCAACGAGAGTATTTCCACGCTGGTTTCTGTTGCCATGACCGAATTTACCTACTGAAGTTTCATTCTGTTGCCGTTGCCCTATTTTTGCATTGAAATCTCCCATAATTATTTTCAAGTGCTGCTTACCTTTATTATTTAGATGACAAATTTCCTCATAAAATTCTTCAATTTCTTCTTCAGGATGACTTGTGGTGGGTGCATAAGTTTGAATAATCTGAGCCTGGTATCTTTTCGAGAGTTGGATAACAAGTCGTGCAGCTCTGTCAGAGGAACTTTCAACTTCTACAACTTTATCCTTCAGTTTCTTGTTTATTATAAATCCAACACCACTAGTTCTGCCAGTATCTGTCCCACGATAGTAGAAGAGATGTCCACTTTTCAGTTCGATGAGATCTTCTCCTTTTCTCCTTACCTCACTTAGCCCCACGATGTCCCACTTGATCCTTTGTAGTTCCTCTTCCAATTTAAGAAGCCTTGAATCAGAAGATAGGGAGCGTCCATTGTAAGTAGCCAAGGTCAGCATCAGATGGCAGCCTAGTCCGGTCCTCCGGGGATTCTTAGCACCCTCTGCCTTCATGTCGCACTGGCCGCTGCCTTGGCCAGGTACATTCCAGCTGCCGGAGACTGAGGGCCAAGATTTAAGTTGTGGAATCATTTTGGAGGGTTTGGCCATAACTCACCACGCTGGCCAAGCGGGTTGGTGAGTGTGGGATAGAATTTCCTCTGATCCCGATGGTATAGTTATACCGCTATGGGCGGTGGTCAGAGCCCCTTTAGTGGGAACAGGATGCACCACGAGAAGGCGGGGTTGACATTTGTCAAGGAGAGGCTGTGATGTTACGCATCACCTGACCTTGCATCCCATATATATATATATATATATATATATAACTCTATGTGATATCAAATTTTATCGGAAAGCTGCAGAACGAATAGTTGGGCTCGACTGTGTTTAGCTTTTTATTCCACGCAATAATTCTTTTTCTCAGTATTAGCGACCTCCGTAAAACCTTTACACAGTAACCTTCAGCTATGAATGAAACTACCACAGTGATAAAAATGCAATGCTTTCTCAGTTTAACTAAATTTAACGAAGTATCACAAATAGATCCTCGCTTTGCAAACTAAGATCAAACTAGTGTTAAAATTTAGTTTCGTTGGCTTTCCAGAGCAAACTTTAATTTCAAATTGATAGCACATACAATTTTTCCACAGCCCTGTAGGTTAAATGTCATTTTAATATATATAGAATGACCATGACCTCAACTAAAGGATTTTGAGGGAAAATGACAAAAGATATAACACATTTTTGCTGTAACTGTTAGACGACGGCTGGATTTTTTTCTTTCGATAACAACTTCAAGAATAATTTTAGTTTTATTTTAAGTACTCCTTTCATCTGCTCGTAAATGTGCTTTTGTATACCTCTCTCCCGCACTGACTCATACGAAAGATCACCGTATCTAAAGCGATAGCACTCAAGCTAAGAATGAAACAGCAGTAGCACAGAGCTGTCTTTCTCATTATCACTAAAATCTGTCGTCCTATCAAGAAAACTATCGCAATGCTCAAAGCGTATGAAAAACATTAAAGCGAAATATTGGGAAATCCTTATGGAAGAAAAGAAGCTGAGCTGTATGAAATAAAACGATAACGAAGGCGATGATATCTACCGTCAAGCTGAACGCGCAATAAAGGCGAAATCAACCTGCTCCGCGGCCTGGACATAGTAAACAACAGTGCCTGTCTTACAGCTTAAAGATTATACACTGCGGAGTCATAAATTTTATTTAATGTCTTGTGCAATGACTCTGATGATGCCATCACCCATGGTCGACTGATAGTAAAACTTTACTCCTCAATCACCATTAAGTTTACGGGTACACATTATTACATGTACGTCTTTTCGCTCTTTCGGATAATATTTCAGTCTAATTAACTTCCTTTAGGTGATCGAAATGTGGAAGAAATTGAATCACATATTTTTTTCTGCTACGTTATCGACCTATTCCCGGAAATACTGATATTATAACATCAGGCATTTCATTGACTTTATTTATTATGCTCGTAATGGAATTTACATAACTTCATGGTCTATTTGCCCTCTGGGAGCTTTTTGTTGAGATCAACGTGAGTAATATATATTTGGCTAGAGATCACAGAAACATTACTAATATATCACCTGATTCCCCGTGTGGGCAGAGATAGGCACCTCAGCCTCATGCTTCTTGTTGCACCCGAGTGAGGACAGGGTGTTGGGTTTGTCCTATAACACTGATCCTGTCCCATTTCTGGCAGCAGCCTGAATTAGGGACGGGCTACTTCTTATGAATTTAGATGCCCCCGAGAGACGTTAAACCCAAAAATAAAATAAAAAAAAATATGTAAAGGTCCGGACCTAAGGGATGCCTGCACCAGTCAACTGGAAGGACCACCTGACCCCGTGCGGTCATTTACAACGGCAGTTCTCAGACTTTTTTGGTCTCATGGCTAATTTAGACTCTTAAAAAATTATTGAAGACCCCAAAGAACCTTTGTTTATGTGCTTTATATCTACTTATATTTATCGTACTAGAAATCACAACTGACAGTTTTTTTGAAATATTTATTTATTGATTCATTTTAAAATAGGAATAATAAGCCATTAGTGAGAAGAGTGGCATTGTTTTGCATTTCGAAAATCTCTTTAATCTCATGTTTAACAGACGACGTGCTGGATTCATCTGCGCTTCTGCTTCCAATCTGTTGCGATATGTTATTTCGGTTGAAATATATGAAGAAAATTCGACCTAACGCAGACATGTACTTGGAAACGAAAGGAGTGTTTTAATAGTCATTTTAGGTAATTGTAGATATTCTTCTTCGATACTACACCAAAATTGAACAAGTGGTGCTCCTTAAGTCGAAATGTCAAATCTGAACCCGTACGTAAGGCATTCGATAAGTTATAAGCCTATCATACAAAGATGAAGTTTTTTCAAAACTGCACCTTTTTTTTGCTTTCCAAACGTAAGTTGAAGAAGCGTGTAAGCTCCAGCTTTGTCTGTTTGTCGGTCTATTCATCCGCACGATTACTCGTGTAAAAAAGGTTCGATTTCGATGAAATTTTAGTATGTGGTAGGAGACAACTTGGGGACGAAACCTATGGAAAACGGACAAAATGGATTCAAAGCTCAGGACATAGGAACGAGATCCCTTTCATCCCCCTCATGCGTCATAATTTACGTAAAAATGTTTCGATTGCGACAAATCTTCACCATATTGTTCCGGATTTATACTGAAACGGTTCTGGGTTGAATATCATCGAAATGGGGTCCAAGGTCAGAGCACAGGAGCGAGATTTATTCCACAGCGATTATCCTCATAACTTGAGTAATAACTTGAATAATGATTTCTGTTATGTTGGAAAGCGTATCATAATCAATACACTGCATGATTGTACTAAATTGTTTTTCTACATAGTTATTTGTTGTGTCGATCAGAGTTGCTGAATCCCCCGCTGCGAAAAACGTTTATCTTTCTCCTCAAACTAACACTTCGTTGCCTCCTTCAGTTAGCAATCATCCGCAAAATGCCTACCCTGCAGTCTTTTTTCAGAATTTTGAAGAGGAAATGTCACTAGGGCCAAGTTCAGAAGAGTACAGTGGGTAGAGAAGCAATTGGAAGCCACAGTCTGCCGCAGTTTGCAGGGAAACATCAGTGATGTGCATGGGTGCACTGTGCGGAAGAAACAGACCACCCCGTCGCAATTTCTCTCGCCATTTATTCTTGATAGCTTTCCGCAATTGACGTAATACCGCGGCATAATAGGCAGCATTTATAGTCGTTTGATAACGCAGGTAATAAATTAACAGCAACCCTTCTTGTGTCCCCCAGAAATGGTGGTCATATTTTCCCGTGCAGATGGTTGTATTTTGAACAATTTCGGTGGTGGAGATCCATGATGTTTCAACTGCAGGCTCTCTTGTTTAGAGTCAGTGTCTAATTGGTGAAGCCACGTCTCATCACCAGTCACAATTCAGGAATAATAGTAACCTGAATCACAGTTAATTCGGTTAAGTTGAACCTGTTTTGCTTCCGCACATTCATTCTTCATCTCCGGTGCCTACATTTAAGGAACCCATCTGGTACCTTTGGCATCGCTAACCGCTCATGCAAAATGGTCCAGATATTGCTAATACGTCACTTCAGTTCCTCAGCTATCTGTACGACACCCATTTTCGTGTTTGACATCGCCAAGTTCTGAATTTATGGCACATTTCTGATCACCTCCACTTAGTGTCCTCGAGGGGGACGTCTTCCAACAAGGCTCTTCCTCGTTTAATGAGAGCAGCCGATCTTTTGACTGTGGCATATATAAGTGCATGATTGACATACGCACGAGCCATTCTTTTATGATTCTCGCTTGATGTTTCACCTCCTTCATCAAAAATTAAATCACCGCTCGATTCCCCAATTTCATCTATCGCTCATCCGTTGTTACCTTATGGACATTAATGCACTTGGTGTCGTCTAAAATGCTGTTTCGAGGCTAGGCCGATATACAACAAAATACTTACGTCCCGCTATGATCTCCCTCAAACTAGTCTCCTTGGGCAGCGATACACAGCTGCCAGTGTTTTTCACACAGTTGGAACGCCGCCTGGAAGTCCTGTTCGCTAATCGTGCAAAGCACCATCTGCGATTCGTGCTGGATCTCGCCCACGGTTTCAAAACGGTCACCCTTCAGCTTCAGCTTCAGCTTTAGGAACAGAAAGAAGTCGCAGGGGGCCAAACTCGGCGTGTACGGGGGTGAGTAAGGGTAGTCATGCTGTTGCGGCTGCGAAACTGGCGGGCCACATTTCAGGTCCTTTTCCGCGAATGTCCTCCCTAAGATGCCGCAGAACATCGCCTTAAAAAAGGGCGGTGATGGTCTGGCCCTGGGGGACGAATTCACGGTGCACAACACCACGAATGTCGAAGAAGACGATGAGCATGCTTTTGGTTGCGCTCCGAACCTGTCGGGCCTTTTTCGGTCGTGGAGAAGCCTGGCTCTTCCACTGCGACGCCTGTTGTTTGCTCTCCGGGTCGTAACCGAAGACCCAAGTCTCGTCCCCAGTAATGACCCGCGACAGGAACGTTGCTTCATTCACCACCTGCTTGACGAAGATCTTGACAGAGTTCTACATGGAGCGCCGTCTGTTCGGCGTTCTGAATCTTTAGCACTAACTTTGCAGCAATGCGGTGCATGTTCAAAACCGTCATCAGAATTCCTTGCACTGTTCCGTATAACAAATTGACGATAGTAGCAATGTCTTGAAAGGTTCTTCGACGATTCTCATGCCCCAGTTCCCTAATTCTGTCCACATTTTTGGGTGTTTTGCTCTTTGGCGGTCACCCTGACCTCTCGTAGTCTTCCAATGCCGTTCTGCCGCTCTTGAAGCTCGAGTGCCACTCAAATCACCTCGCACGACCCATTGATTCACTGCCATAAGCCTGCCGCAACATTTCACGTGTCTCCGTTCCCTATTTCCCGTGTTTGATGCAGAATTTGGTATTCGCTCGCTGTTTTAGTTTACAGTCCATATTGAAATTGCAACTTTTTTCTGCACGTGATCCCCAAATATCATGTAGCACAGCTCCCGTTGTTCACAGAACGACGCCACTCAGCACAATTACTCATGAAGGTCACTGCCCTCGACCGCTAGTCGCGCATGCGCGTACTGCCATCTGTTGGTGCGCTACGTACCTAGTCTTGGAACTTTTTAATCGTATTACGTATGATTGAATTATGGTATAATGTTGTACAGTACTTGAGTACCCGACATCCATTACTTTCGAAGTCAGGCTTAGAAACTATTAAACACCCCTCGTATAAAAGAAACGATTCTTACTGATTTACATTAAAGTTCGTCGCTCTATTTTGCAGTAGTAAAAACATAGCAGGGTTACTGAAAGCAAACTCAGTAAATTACCCTAAACTTACTATCTTTGAAGATTCTAGAAAAACCGGAAATAAACTCATCGTCAAAAAAATGATTGCACCCAGAAGGACGTATCGGATTGCAATGCTATTCTGGAGGGAGATACGTAAGGGTTACCAGGAACAGTAAATGATTAAAAATTGAGACTGATATGGGCAAACTTTATTGAGCTACACGCCAATAAGTAGTGTCTCTCAGTATGGCATTTAACCTCCATGCTTGCTCACACAGCACGCCATACGTCTCAGCATAGAATTTGACAGGTTCCTAATGGTGTACTGCGATAAGCCATCCTATGCAGCTTGAATCTTCTCATGCAGTTCTTGCAGATTGTGGAGTGTGTATAGCGCGTCCAATAGCATCTCACACATTTTCAATTGGCGATAGGTCTGGCGATGCGGCTGGTCATGGCAGAATGTCCGTGCCTTGAAGGCAAGCTCTCTAGACAGAAGCAGGAAACGGACGAGCGCTGTCCTGTTGGAAAATCGCACCGGAGTGAGGGTCCAAACAAGATAGGGCCACTGTTTGCAGGACCTCATTAACATAACGTTCGGCTGTCAAAGTGCCTGTAATGAACACCAAAAGTGATATGGCATCGTAGGCAATTGTACAAAACACCATGACACCAGGCCTTATGGATGTGAGTCGGTCGACAAAAAACCGTTCATCTTGACGCTGACCACGGTGCCTGCACACACTGATTCAGTGGTCGCCTCTTCCAAGACAAAAGCAGGACTCATCACTGAAAATCACCCGTTGGCATTTCGCGTGGCTGCATGAGAGTCTATCACGGCACCAATGCAGTATATAGCGAAGATGCAATGGTGTTAAGGGCAGTAGTCTTAACGGTCTGCGTGCGTATAGCCCTGCGTCGTGCAGCCGTCTGCCAATGGCGCTGGAACTAATCGTACGATGTATGGAGGGCACCATTGCTCGCTGAATATCGCAGTCCTGGCTGTTGGGTCACTCTGCGCATGTCTGACAACGCGTCGGTCCTCTCTTTCTCTCCGTGATTCATCTAGGTCTCTCAGACCCTTCCGATCGCTGCTGCGTGTCTTGTTGTATCCATTACCACCAACAGCGTGCTATGGTGATATCCGCACGACTGGTATGGCACGCAATATGGAGATAAGACCATTCCGCTTCCTGGAGTCAAACGATGCGGCCCCTCTCGAACTCCTCCAACTGCTCGAATTGCTTCCGAACTTTTCTCCGAGGAACATTTTGCTTTCAAAGGATGCAACCAATATAACAAAACGAGTCCGAATGGCAAACGCACGCAACGGGATGGCCTTATGAAGTCGGTCAGGCCCAGCGCTACAAGTCCTCCTTGCTTACGTCACTGGCCCGGCCGAGCGTGATACTTGAATGATTTGCATGTTGCACGATGTCAAACCTACCCACCAAGTTTCATTCCTGTCGGTAGCTTCCTTCTGGGTGCAACAGTGTTTTGACGATAACTGTGTATAAGTACATAATCCGTTAGCCGCCCGAATGATCTCGAAATCCCGCATCATGTTGTTTTGTTTTCATATGTAGAGGATTTTAGGAAGGGAGTGTCTGACCCCAGGTCTTAAACAACCCTTAGAAATAGGAAGCTATGAGATTTGGGATAGAGTGCCCGATAGGAAAGTGACACGGAAGCGAAGTAGAAAGGGAGAGGAAGACGCCCTTATTTTTTACCGGGGGCTAGTACCGGAAATCACGCATCATGTTGTTTTGTTTTCATATGTAGATGATTTTAGGAAGGGAGTGTCTGACCCCAGGTCTTAACGTGCCCATCCGACGAACGGCGGATATTAAGTGGATCGAGCGTTCGTACCTGCCTGGGATCGAGCCTGAGGTCTTTTCCGTGGCAGGCACGAACGTGGCCCACTGGGTCACTCGCGGCCCACGCATCATGTTGCCCCTGGAAAACTCCATTTCAACTTGTGAGAGAACAGGCAATCTCCCTCCTCCCCCGATTCCGCGGACCGCACTTTGAAAACTACTGCTCTAAAAGTTAATTTCAAAGATTACATCTCGTACCATGCGAAAATACGAAGTTGTCTATCACGGGAATTTAACAGCACCCTCTCACTCCGGAGTAAGTTGCTCTCCCAACTAAGCTGCGCGGACGGAATGTAACGCTGCAGATTTTTCATCTTGACACATGCTTTACCTATGTACAGTAATGATAAAAATAATTATTATTATTAATAATATAATTATTAATAATTATTATTTCACAACCAGTACAGTAATAATAAAAATAAAGCACCACTAAGGGTTCCATGGTTGTGGTTTAGCGTTATAATGATCGAATAGAATATTGTTTTTAAAGTTGACCTCCGCAACATTCTTTTTTCAACTAGATTTGGGCCCCAATGTGATATTGAATGCCTAATCGAAAACTACTGGTGACATCAACTTACACGTGCTTGTGTGAAGAGATTTCGCTCTTCTGAAAGATGGGTGTTTCCAGAAGGAGGAAGACTCAAGCATAGCTTCACAATCAAGAGAAATAAAGGCAAGACGTGACATTTTATTACTTATGTTTTAACACCTTTCCTCTAAACAAGCAATTAGGCCTAGTTTATGCCTAAATATAAATCCAGAAATTTTAGAGTTCGCTTATTTTTTTGTTTTTGTGGGTTTAAGGACTACCGTGAGTAATTCCATGTGGTGCAAGTAGTCGCCCGTCCCTAATTTGGGGTCACTGGTTCCAGGCAAGGGGAAAAGCCAGTACCGTAAGACAAACACAACATTCACGCCTCACCGTTTTTCGAACACTGATTCATCCGCGGCAAATGGTCTTACGCCAGCGCTTAGACTACCGCACCCCCGGGGCGCAGTTGAAGGTTCAGTCGCCTGCATGGAATCTTCACAGGGTCCTGGCAGACGAGAAAAGCGTGACACAATAAGACTTACCGCTCTTTAAAGGAGGAATGCACATGTGTTCAGATCTCCTTTAAAGAGCGTTTCTGAACAGGTATTTCGGAAAAGTTCTGAAGCAAAGTAATGAATAAATTTAGAGTTCTAGAAAATATGCATTGCATTAGGCTTATGCTAATAATGAAGAAAAGCTATGATCTCACATTCTGAGAGCATTTGGCTTAGGGTAATTTAATTAATATATGAATAGATGACACCCGGGCAATTTTATTTAATTATTTAGTAAAATATTTAATTAGCGGCAGGAGTAGGCGGCTATTTATACATTTATGTTTGTACATATGTGCAGGGTATCACAATTTTTCATTATTTTCTTTATTTTAATTTTTGAGGAGTCTTGCTCTTTTAGCTTAGTTTAATATTTAGTTTTAATTTTTATTTATTAGTGTTACATGTTATGTGTTTGTGAGGAGTCGTAATTTTTTTAGTTAGAATATTGTGTTCTGGAAGATTTTTTTGTCTAGTTTTCTTTTAAGGGCAAAGCAATTTGGATTCATAAATTTTATTAAGTTTTGAGTTTCATAACCATATGATTTGTGTTTTCTTTACTTGTTAAACAGTTGTAATTTGTTAATTTTTCTTGAGTATGAATGCATATGCCCTGCAAAGGACCGTTTTTTTATTTTCATTGATTGCGAGTGCTAATGATCTGAAAGGGCCGTTTTTAATTTTCTTTATTCTAGTGTATATACTCTGTAAAGTGCTATGTTTTTTATTTTGCATTCCTTCTTCAATAAAGGGTAGGCTATTCCTTAAGTGGTATGCTTATCTTGCAATGAGTTGTTTTCATTTAAATTGGTACAAGTTCAGATACATGTGAGCGTGAGCTGTTAGCTTGTCTTCTTTCATGTTATCCTATATAATTTGTTTTTATTTCGTTCAACATGTGTTATAGAGTGTGTTGTTATATTTATATTTCAAATAAGTGTATAATATTCTTATTTGCCCTAAGAAGGGCCGTGTAATTTTGTTCAATTTAGCTGAAATTGTTTGCTTTAATAGTGTTGTACTTGATTAAAATTGTAACAAACTTTTTCCCTAAAAAAAGGCCATCTTTGTTATATTTCAGATTTCTATAATGTTTTTGTTAACAGCTTTATTTCATTAATTTTTGCTGTTTAATCGCTATTTTTATGACGATGATTTATAACACGAGTTTCTAAATTGTATTTTGAAAAACTTTTATATGTATTGTGCTTTAATTTCTCAATTTAATTAAGTTTATTATGATGGGATAAAAAACTCGTTTGCATCATATATTGAGATTTTAGGTTGTGTCCTGAAGAAAGGGAGCTCTTTTCCCTCCCTTTTTATAATTTAATTTAGTCTTTTTTTGTAAAATATCTTAGTTTGAATGTATATGAAATACTTGTATGAATGGCAGTACCTTTTTTCATGATTATGAGGTGACCCTTAAAAGGACAGTTGTTTTCAATACATTTATGTTCATGTGAAAAGTAGCTCAAAAAGTTTTACTTCCTTTTATGATTTTTGGTTGTGCTTGTGCGCGTAATATTTTAAAGATTTTGTTTGTGTATTCGTTAACAGCTTCATTCTATTTATTTTTATCTACTTAAATGATGTAGTAGTAGTGATGATATTTCAGTGAGAATTGTAATATTCTTTTATCCTAAAAAGGAAGATATTTTAATTCTGTTTAAGCTTTCATAAATAGCATGTTCCCAGAAAACGGCCGTTTTTTAATTTCTCAAATGCATGTACCCTGAAAAAGGCTCATTATTTAGTTTACGTGAATTCGCTTTGTAAAGAGCCTTTCTTTCATAAAATATAACGTGGCTTCGGTAATTCCTTCTGTATGAAATTAAATGTGTTCTAACAAGAACATATTTTAGAATATGTTGATAATTCAATTGAAATACAAAATATAGAAAATCAGCGTTAATGCTGTGATAGTTCGCATTATAGGAAGGTCACAGTGATTAAATACTGTGGTTATGAATTGCCTAAAAAACTCACAGTGGTTGAAATCTGTGATACCTTTGTTGATACAGGGGATTGAAAGTCAATTACTAACCAGATCGCGTAGCACAGAGAACACTGGACACCAGTAAACACTGACAGCAGGAGATAATGCTTTGCTACCGGATTTCTTACGCCCGAGAATAGCCCTTTGCAAAGCAAAAAGCAATTCTTGACCAAATCCTCGTTTTAATTATTTTCACTTGCAATGTTACAACCATTTTTCACTTGCAAAAGAAAACGATGAATACGATAAGGCAGCCCCTTTGAAAACAAATGCACAACACTCAAAGCTCCTAAAAAGACGTTCGACCTCCACGGTAACCGGAAGTGGGCACTAAAGTATGACACATAACATCAACAGCTTTCGAAGCTGAGTTATATATCCCCGTTCTAATTGACCGCTCACTCAAGCAGCCTCACATTTGATTTAATATGCAGTGGGATTAAGTCTGTTGACAAGACGTCAATGATGTAGGACGTAACGTGATCCTACATCATTAACGTCTTGCCAACAGACGTGATTGTGGCAGCATTACGAAATACCCTATTTCACACGGAACGCCATGCTAACCTAACTTGCAACCCAGTTTCTAAACGAACTTTTCATGAAATTTACAAGTCAACAAAAAAAAAAAAAAAAAAAAAAAGACACACATCCTCTGTTACACAGCAGCAATGACTAATAGATGGAAATGCAAATACATGAAAATATTCTAATATTACTGATAGATGAAAATATTCCAATATTACGTTAGATGAAAATATTCTAGTACTACTAATAGATGAAAAAAATAATTCTGCGCCTACACAGGTAAAAAGAGGTTAAAAAACAGCCGGGATAAAAAGCAAGTAATAAATTATTCTGAGAATAATCAGATAACTCCCCTCTTATGCTAGTCACCACAGTCGTTTCTTTTTTAAAGTCGCTGACTCACAGCGAAGAAATTTTCCCTGTCTGCAAGAAAAGTGAAAAAAAGGAGGAAATGCTATCCCACACTTATCAACCCGTTTGGATAGTGTGGTGAGTCATGCACCACTTGCCCCCCCCCCTCCTCCCATACACACCGAAAAGGAATCTACAACCTAAAACTTTTAAAACTTAGCTCTCAGTCTCTGGCGGCTGGAATGTACCTCGCCAAGGAAGCGGTCAGTGCGACATGAAGGGAGATGATGCTAACAGTCACCGGACACGACTAGGCTGGCATTCGAATCAAGGGCACTAAAAGACCCAGAAGAGAACCACGTGGGAGATGGGTGGGTGAAATTATAAAGCATACTAGAGTGACATGAAGAAGACTGGATCATCCTTCAAGTTGCACTGAAATTTGGGGAGACCATCGTTCAGCAATGGATTCATAATTGTTAACAATGATGATAACGATGACTTACGTATATCTGATGTAGAGCTAGCGAAATTAACGGATCAAACCGATCCTGATGTACAAGGAGGGATCACTGAATTATGACCTCCTATCAAAAGGGGATGCGGCCCGTTGACCACGTGATATCCGAGAGGGCGCGATTAGTTGACCAGGATAGCATATATAAGGTGTGAGTGGGGTAATGGGTAATAAAATTCAGAGCGTGACCTGGTAAGCGGAAGGATTTACCGGATTTTGAGAAAGGACAAATTGTGGAGTTCGGAGAGCGGGTACCTCGATTGTTCGCGAGCAGTCGTAGTTGAAGTGTATCAGGACTATCGTGAAAATGGTCAAACAACGATCTGGAGGCCTAACTGCACATAACAACGAATCGTTGGTGCAAGAGGTGAGCTCCGGGTCTGAAGAATCACACAGGCCAACCGACGTAGAACTTTTAACAGTTGTAACAGGCAGTTGTACCCGATGTAACAGAGGTCAACCCGGAACCGTGTCTGTCATTACCATGCGTAGCACGCTCGCACCTATGAGCTGTGACAGCATACTACCCCGACGACATACTTTTATAAACACGTTTCATCGACGCAAAGGACTCCCCTGGTGCAAAAGATCATGGGAGTTGGACGTCGGATGAATGGAAACATGCGTGCTGGTCTGAGAAGTCGCGCTTTTTAATCCACTCCGTTGATGGTCGTGTACGTATTTGGCGCAAACAACATGAGGCATTCAATCCATTCAGCACGGTATTCAATCCATTCAGCAGTGCAAGCCGGTGAAGGTAGCTGTATGGTGTGGGACACGTTTACCTGGCCGAAACGTGAACCACTGTTGTATGTAGAACAACGTATGACTGGTTCCCACTATCGTGAATTGCTGGATGACTCTGCACACCCTGCAATGTTACACTTTTTCCCCAAGACGACAATGCGCGGAGACACAGGGCCACTGTTGAGCACTTTTTCCCGAATGGCGACAAGGTCTTCCAAGATGACAATGGGCGGTACCATAGGTCGGTATTTTGCAGGAATGGTTGTGGGAAAATAGTTCAAACTTACAGAATTTTGACTGGCCTCCGAACTCCCCCAAAATCAATCCCAAAGAGCACTTCTGGCACACTACTGTACGGCATATCAGGCGTCTGGATTAACTAATCACTTCCATACCTGCCTTGAAGGCGACATTACTCACAGCTTGGTTGATCATACCTCCCAACTGCTTTTGGAATGTGTTTTGGGGCAGGTGTTCCGTGAATGGAAACTTCTCTTGACATCTTATTGAATTGATGCCACGCCGGATAGCTACTGTACTGAGGGCGGAAGGAGGACCTACGAAGTATTTGGCAAGTGTTCAAAATTCAGTGATTACTCAGAGTATTATAACGAAGTAAATTTCTCCGTCATTATTGTTGCACGCCGGGGATCGAACCAGATTCCGCTTATTCTGGAACAAGTCGCTCTACCAACTGAGCTACGCAGACGTTCGTTCTCGCTGCGATCTGCCTTTATGTGTGCGTCCTGCGGGGCTGGTACGTCCCATCCCTCCCCCCCCCTAAGGAGGGCCAGGGGCATGGCCCACGGGTCAGCCTGGATCATGTGTCGCTGTAGGCAGCCATCCGCTGAAGAACGTGCACTTGAGAACTCCCAGGCAATCTGGTGTGTGGAATGCAACATCACACACATTTATTTTTCGAAGCGCCGAAGAAGGGATTCTCTTATTTTTCCTATCTCGCGGTGTGGAAAGAACATCACACCATTGCGAGAACTTTAACTGCCGGTTCATCTGGGAAGTTCGGGCGCCATTATAACGAAGTAAATTTCTCCGTCATTTTTGTCCACCACGGGGATCTAACCCGAGTCCTTTTATTCCGAAATAAGTCGCTCTACAAACTGAGCTACGCAGACGTTCATTCTCGGTACTATCTGCCTTTATGTCGTATGCATCCAGCGGGGCAGGCACTTCACAGTATATCTGATGTAGAGCTGGTGAAATTATTGGTTGAAGCCAATCCTGATCTACATGAACCTGCTAGTTCAACACATTGAAATTCAATTGGAGAGAATGAAAATATTATAGAAAAACTGCTGGAAAAGAAAATATCAACACCAGCAACTGAACCTAACTCCCATTTTAATGAGAAGGAGGATTATTAAAAAGACTGACCCCCTCTCAACACTAAAAGTTCTCAAGCTAGAGAAGAAAACAAGAACGGAGATCTGCTTGTTTATAGAGTATATAGAATTATTTACGAAGCCGTAAGATATGAAACTGACATTGAACATATACATTTGGTAGTTTATTGTACAGATGATACTACAACTGCAATTTACAGACACTCAGTATCTGCCTTATCAAATTAAGCGTAGCCAAATGCGGAAAAAATGAACCGAAGTGGAAATTACGTTTCGTCAGAGCAATTAAAATCTCCTCGTGAAGATAAAGAAAATAACAGAGCAACTAAGAAAGAGAAATAACCCGAAACTCATATATGAGAAGAATCACGCTGAGAAAATACGATGTAAGATACGACGGAAAGCTGCGAGTGTATGTGCATGAATTAAAACATGCCCTTAAGGAAAAAGTCGTATGCTGTGGCGATTTAATGAAGTATTTAAAAGCAGGAAACAAAACAAAGAGTTATTTGCTAATGAAAACGCATTCTACAGTAACAGAACAAATATCCACTTCTGGAGACACGGCAAAAGAAGATATAGAACATACTGGCGCACTATATGAACCTGAGGAGATAAAAGCGCGTACGAAGCCTCTTGGATGAAATTTATTGAAGAGGAAGCTGGGAAATGTCAAGATATGTATTCCGATGCAATTAATTATGATGAAATTAAAAACGCAATGAAAATCTCAAAAAAATTAGGGACCTGTCTGCCCCTGGGGGTTTCCACTCCTACTGGGAAACGTTACGCATATTAGTAGAAAACGTTTTGGTCTGTACGCTTTCTTCTAACAGATTATTTTAATGAAGTACTTACAGACCTGAAAGAAAAAACCGAAATTTAATGCTAGTGGCAGAAATATTTTATTTTACCTCACAAAGATAAGGCCAAACCGTGCCGTCCCTGTGGTGCAGTGACCATACGTCGGAGATGCCTCACCTTGTTCGAATAGCAGTGAACCATGGATATTATGTTTGTCTTACGGCACTGGCTCTCCCTTCCCTAGAACCACAGTGACCCCAATTTTGGAACGAACGACTGTTTATAACCCATCGAGTTGCTCACGTTGGTCGTTAAACCCCTAATAAAAAAATAAAGGCCTAACCGTAGAACTACAGATCAATTACTTGCCTCCCAAGAAGAGCGAAACCTCTGAACCGAATAAAAGTCATCACTTGGACCTGAAAGAATCCTCCGTTGTTTTAATGTGGTCACTGTTCTGAGGTTAGACCGAAATAAATAGCGTTTGCCAGTTGTGTGTTAGATTCAGAGGTCCTAGAAATCAGTGCAGAATTATAGACATATGAGGTCAGTGAGAGTATGCGAAGATCAGAAGGCAGATCCTATATGTTAGCCTACAGAAACTTGAGCTCAATCGAAAGTCCAACTTCCCAGATTTAGGTCAGTAAATTCAACCGATGGTTTGCAGCTGAATTTCTAAACCAGCTATAGCAATTGTTACAGTTGTGACGGACCTGCACCGCAGAACACACATGAGATAAAGGAAGATAGCAGCGAGAGCATACGTCCGCCTAGCTCAGTTGCAAGAGCGACTTACTCCGGAGTGAGGGGACCCGATTTCGATTCCCGGCGTGGAAAACCCGTGTTTCCACACAATAGAATGTAATTGTACAGTTGCCCAGCATGCGAGAGTTTTACTAGTTGTCTCCAATTATGGTTCACGAAAATTGGGAGACCCATAGTTGAAATTGAAAACTTAATCGTGATATTGACGATTTTTGGAAAGAAGTGTCTGATCCAAGGTCTTAAAAAATCCTTAGAAATGGCAAGCTATTTTAATAGGGTACCCTGTACGAAAATAACACCAAACAAGTTTACTGAGAGTAGAATGTAACTGCACAGTTAGGCAGTAGTTGGATAGAAAACAGGAGGGGATCAAACTAAGGGACACCGCACCTAACAGGAAGTACTCCAGGCACCAGAACACAAGCTCGCTGGCTTTGGTGGGGATTAAAGATATTGCTATTAGCGTGATATTTTTCAGGAAGACTCCTTAAGCGTACTTGGGTTCTGCCTTTCTTTAAACACTCTCTCCAGTTTGTTGAATCTGTATGTAGGTGGGTGCCGTATCAATATGGAGATGCATCAACACAAAATTCCCCATTTATTATACATGGAGCAAAAAGCAATTCGACCGCCTGATCCACACAACCGAAATTTTCTGTGATGACATAGGTATGGAATTTTGCCTCAACAAGCGCGAAACATAGATTAAGTAAGGAAGGAAAATCTTGATATTCCACTCTCGGAGAATCACTTTATTGGCCATTTTGAAGTTGTCAAAATCGCCAATAAAGCAAAATACACTGCCGGACAATTGCTAAGGACGGATGAGAATAGCAACGATAGCAACCATAAAATGGAAGGCAGGAAGATGTGGAAGTTAGCATAAGTGCGGGATACAGTAAGACGTGTTGTGCGTATGCAAACTTTGAATTGCCGAACTTGTTGGTGACGTCATAGCGCTGATAAGAGATATAAAGGATTTGACGCGTATTGACCGTTGTTGTTCAAACGCAAAGTTGAAAGAGAAAGAATCAATTGACGAACTTGCAATTTTCAGTATGTCTTCCCGACATCACCTAGATGATTTTACGCGTGGCCGTATTATTGGCAAGATTGAAGAAGGGCGAAAAATAACAGATGTTGCCAGGGAGTTCGACGTCAGCCACAGTGTTGTTTCAAGGCTTTGGAAATCATTTCAAACAAATGGAGAGTGTAGCAAACGTCACGGGGAGGTCGTGTTCGCAGTACGACACCTGCAGAAGATCGGTACATAGTGCCATCAACAAAAAGGCACCGGCGCAGCACAGCTAGTGAGGTAGCAAATCAGTTTATGGCTGCTACTGGCAAGCGGATCTCCCGAAAAAACTGTCGCCAGACGTTTGCATGAAGGAGGGCTATACGCCCACCGTCCTGTTGTGTGCATCCCATTGTCCAGACGTCATCGTACCGCCCGTTTGCAATGGTGCCATCAACATCGCAATTGGACTGATAACGACTGGTCTACTGTCCTCTTCTCAGATGAGAGTAGATACAGTCTATCGTCTGATTGTCGACGACAACTGATCTGGCGTGATAGTGGTACTGCATATTGTCCAGCAATCATACAGGAAAGGGACCGATATCCGACATGTAGTGTCATGGTATGGGCTGGCATCATGATCAATGGCCGTACGTCCCTCTATGTGCTTCCAACTGGGACTATGACTGGCCAACGATACATTAATGATGTTCTGCTAATTCATGTTCGCATGTTCCGTGGTGCTGTCGGTGATAGATTCATTTTCATGGACGACAACGCAACATGTCATCGAACAGTTGATGTCTAGGAGTGTCTTGAGAGCGAGGATATTCAACGCCTCGTATGGCCAGCACGTTCTCCAGATTTGAATCCCATTGAAAATGTGTGGGATGCTTTGAGGAGGAGTCTTGCTGGTCGCCAATGCTCTCCAATAAACAAGGACACCCTCATCCGTGCACTGACAGAGGAATGGGATAAATTACCCCAACAGCTGCTTGATAATGTTGTGCAAAGCATGACACGACGTGTGGAATCTTGCATCGCCCTCCATGGTGGCCATATCCCGTATTGACATCTTACGCCGGAACGCCTAATTGCATTTTTAAAAAAATGCAATTACCGGACGGTAATTGCATTTTTTTCACGTTTACGTATTCTGCACAAAATGGCCTGTTTGTCCCTTGAACACGTTCCAAAGCCTTCTGGATTTCAGAGCACAATAAATTGTCTTTCTTGTAATGTCCTGGCATTCTGACATTATTTTATTTCACTTTGCATCCAACCACACTTACTTTTTTATGCGCTATATAGCTGTTTATGATCCGTCCTTAGCAATTGTCCAGCAGTGTAGAATAATACTTAAAATGAAATTTAAAACAAAATATAGCATTGAAAATATTCTGCCGCCCCGGTGGCGCAGTGGTCTAAGGCGCTGGCCTCTGATCATTCGTCCGTAAGGGGTCCGGGTTCGAATCCCGGTCAGGCATGGATGTTGTGTTTGTCTTACGGTACTGGCTCTCTCCCTTCCCTGGAACCAGTGACCCTAAATTAGGGACGGGCGACTGCTTATAGCCCATTGAGTTGCTCACGGTGGTCGTTAAACCTCCAATCAAAAAAAAAAATATTCTACACACAAAACCGTGCTTCAAAAATAAATGTGTTGCTATCAACTCCTGGGCTGTACTTGTATTGTCTTTTGTCGATCTTTAAATGGACAAATACTGATCTATAGGAACTTGACCGACTCGCTATAATACATTTATAAAATACAGATCCCACCATACAAATTTATCATTTGAAATACTCCATCTAAAATGAAATGAAAAGAAGATGGAAGACAGCGATTCAATAATTTGGATCTATGCTGGAAACTAGAGAAACAACTCCAACTGTACCTAGTGATGCCATGTTTTTAAGCTTTACTCCTCCAAGGAACCTTAATATTGTTCGGATCTTTCCTCTATCAGAAAATAATTCATACCCACTGAAGTGTCTGAAAAGCTAACTTTTGCACGGAAAAAATCCAACCTCTTTACAACTGGAAAAAGTTGACAAAACTTCCTTACTAAAATAGTTAAGAACTGATAAGCTGTATTTAGAAACCGTGTGATTCTTCATTGGGATTCAAAACTGGGTTATCGGAACGCGGAACTGCAGGAAGCAACATAATGAAATTTAAAGATTAGGACACCCGTAGAACGTGCGCTAAAGCCAACAATAAAACGCATTATAGACGAGTACTCTCTCCTTGAATAAAAACGATACTTTAAAAGACACAACCTTTAAGCTCAGTTTCTACGTCAATAGCTTGGCGTAAGAAACGGCCTCTCTTTCTAAAATCCTAGCCTGTACTTCACCTCATTACAAGTAACAACCTGAACCCATTCTTGACAATCCAAATTACGTCAAATATGCATACACAAAGTTAACATTACAGACAAAACACTGACCACAAACGACCACACATTGTAATAATGTTAATAAAATTTTAAAAAGGACAACCCCTCCGCTTATTGAAAATATTCCAAAAGCAGTGTCTTTCAAAATTTAAGAACCTACGAATCGAAATCTAAAGGACTTGGAAGAACAGCAAAACATAGAACGTCGCAGTTTCCATTTTCTCAACAGAAGTGGTACCTAATAACATTTTTAAAAAATTCGATGGATTCGGTTTGATACAAAGCGGGCACGTATCTAGAATTTCTGTTTCGAGTCGACAAGAAAAATTGCGTACATATACACAGTCGAGTCACGTTATTGTGACTACCTCCTACTTTTGACGTCAGCAGTGCGTAGCCAATGAAAGAAGGCACTTGTCGTGAGCTAGCTGGGAGAGCATATATGGTGTGCTATAGGCATTCTGAAAACATATCACTCGTTGCTGTCTTTTCTTCAATACTGTGCATTCCTGATTGATTTGAACGACGACAAATTGAACATATGGCATCCCTGCCGGTTCTTTAAGTTGAGGTATTTTGAACACATAGCAACAGAATTCGTAACCGAGAGAATTCTTCCGTTTGTTGACATTCTGATATATTGTTTCAAACGAAAAGATGGCCGAAGAAAGTAGATCTAGATTGAGACAGAAACGCGGCGTGATGAGAATTTCCGTTTGCAAAATTGTTAAGCGATTGGTAGCGGAACTTAAACTGATGTGGATATAGATAATCTTAAAAAACTTTTAGAACATCTTAATGAAAAATCAACAGAACTAAAATTAATTGATTCCGGGGTGTACCGTCAAAATAACCCGGAAAAAATAACCCGGAAAAAATAACCCGGTTAAAACTTCTTTTTCCGGCTTCTGAATAACACGGCGTCACAATAACCCAGCGTAGCAATAACCCAGCGTGAGTGGCCGCGGGTGGCCGAGTGGGCAACGTTCGTGACTGCCACGGGAAGGGCCTCAAGTTCGATCCCAGGCTGGTACGAACGCTCGATCCACTAAATACCCGCCGTGCGTCGGATGGGCACGTTAAGCCGTCGGACCCCTAGTACTGGCCCCCCGGTAATAAATAAGGGCGTCTTCCTCCCCCTTTCTACTTCGCTTCCGTGTCACTTTGCTACCGGGCGCTCTAGCCCAAATCTCCTAGTTTCCTATTTCTAAGGGTTGTTTAAGACCTGGGGTCAGACACTCCCTTCCTAAAATCCTCAACATATGATAACCAAGCGTGAAAAATAACTTTTGCAAAATAACCCAGCGTCACAATAACCCAGCGGGAAAAAACCCGTAACAAAATAACCCTGCGTCAGAATAACCTGCGTCATAATAACCCACGACTTAATAACCAGCGTCAAATACTATCTCCTGGTACTCTATATATATCTCATATGCGCCGTGCGACAAGTCCCCGCTCCTGCAGACGACGTCGAACGGTACGTGCTGACACAGGTTGTTGCGCAACACACCCTAATTCCTGAGCTAACGTTCGTGATGTGGCGGTGCGAGCCGTCAATGCTCGCCCCACAACATGCCGGTCCTCTCTTTCGGTGGTGTTCTGTGGCTACAGCAATCGCTCACGTCGTCCGTCCGCTCCTCTTGCACGCACCGAATCCATAGTCGCCTCACTGTGGCGGGATGTCGTCCCACACGGGCGCCGATGTCTCGGTATGATAAACCGCTGTCGCAATAAGCCACTATTCGTCCTCTGCCGAACTCCGAAACGTGCTGGAATGACTGCCGTATTCTGAGACGAGGCATCAGGAAGCTTCCCACGCACAGGTCCGGCAGCACAACACACTTCCATTACTTACACCCCGACCTTCTGTGCACCCTTCTTTTAGTGCTTCTCGGTGGCGTGCCGGGCGCACATGATTTGCATATGACCTGCAATGCTAATCATTTGCATGTCCTTTCGTGGACGACGCATGCTACGAATTTCAGGCCAATCGGATGCTTCCTTCTTGGTGTTCCATTTTGGGTGACCACCAGGGTATATTGGTTTTACTAATATTCCAGAGTAATGTTTGTTAGTCAAATAGATGTTACAGGCAGACGGATTCCAAATTAAGATGGATGCCTCAGTTGCTTGGAGATTCTTTATTCTGTGTGGTGGTGTAAATGTAACCTACTCGAACGTAAATCGGGAGTTGCAGGTTTGATTCTTTCCAGGGTAATGTAATTTTCAAGTTTTCTGAAGCATGTATACTTGCTTGAATAATGTACATCTCTGAACTTCCAGGCTCTAGATGACTATTTGGGCCTCTCCGATCCTGGCCGAGAATGTTGACGCCAAAATGAATAATATAGAGTACAAGAAAGATACATGATTTGAATCATTTGTTCAACTCTCTACGAAAACCAAGAGCAACCAGCGAGCTCTCCGCAGTTGTACTCTTGAGTGGAAACATAAATTAGCAGTGGTTACCAATCAAGTGTTTGCGTTACATTGTAATTAATACATTTATTTTCCAATTTGCAACTCACAACCTTATTACTCAGATTTCCGATGTCTTTGATTTACGCACTCTGTGAGAAATACATTTCATCGCTAGAGCATATGCGAGTTAAATTTAAAGGATACAAATATTTTCTCTCGTGTTAAATTAATTGCGTGATAATTAATGATCATTTTGTTTCTTCTTTCACTTTAAGAACGATTCCTGATGTTAGTATATTTTGATAAATGTGTTTTAATCAAATGCTCCTTTGAAACTGACTCAACAACTTGGAACATTTACCATTCTTTTGTAGTTCTCCTCTGAGGAATATTTAGTATAAACTGATTGTGTTTTCTTTGAACCACAAATTAATTTCTCTAGTGTCATCGCTTTTATCCCTCCCTGCACTTGCTACTATGAAACAGCAATGTTAGTAAAATTTAAATACGGCGTTCGCTGCAATTTAAGCACGCTAACTTTTAAACGTAAACACAAATTTGAGGAAGCACATTTTTAGTAATTCCGATTGTGCCAATAATTGTAAGCAACTCGCTAACAATTTGTGAGCAGAGAATTGAACTTTTCAGACTGCCCTATTGTTATTGTAAGATAACAGAGTAAATAATCGAAATAATTTCATTTGCGTACATGTTTGTAGTCTTGGTAGTTTCAAATATCCATATCCGCAATGTACCTATAGCTACAAGCGTGATATTTACGTAATTACCTTATTATTTCTCTTATCGTATGCAAGATCTTAAACGATGTTTCTGACAATAATAAATACACAGTTGACGTTGATTAGGAACATCAAATAGAAGTCATCGCTCTTTCCACGTTTATAAGTGAGTCACGGAAAAATTCTCATTGGCCACCCCGGGTATCGAACCCTGAGTCTTCCAGTTACGCGCCAGACATGCTTCCACTGCACCACAACTGCCCCGAAATTCCCAAGACTAACATACGACAAACTGCCAAATCACCTGGCAGGTTGCTTCTTTTGAGCCCCGCACAATGCTGGGAATTCACCAAAGATGAGCAGTAGCAATTGAACAAATAACTAGAAGGTGAATGAGTAATAAATACACAGTTGACGTGGATTAGGAATATCAAATAGAAGTCATCGCTCTGTCCACGTTTATAAGTGAATCACGGAAATATTTTCATCTGTAGCCAGCGGGAATAGAATCCATTTTGTATTTATTATTCATTCGCCTTCTAGTTATTTGTTCAGTTGCTGCTGTTCATCTGTGGTGAATCCCCAGTGCTGTGCAAATCTCCAAAGAAGCAACCTGACTGGTGGTTTGGCAGTTTGTCGTATGTGAGTCTGGAGAAATTCGAGGCGGCTGTGGTGCAGTGGAAGCATGTCAGGCGCGTATCCGGAAGACCCTGGGTTAGATTCCCGTAGGCGGCCGATGATGACTTTTCCAGGACTCACTTATAAATGTGGAAAGAGCGATGGCTGCAATTTGATGTTTCTGACTTTAAGTTCGGAAGGCGTGTTTTAACAATAGTGCAAGCAACTGAACGAAGCATCTTGTGCAATAACCGGATGATGTAAAAATAAGATACAACACTCTTTTAACGTACAACTAGTATTATAGGAGTCAAATTTCAAATGCTAAGATCAGATCTGATAGGTCTCCTGCAATATTATGAGAGCTATTTGAAGCAAAGGTGTATATTCCCAGATGGATACTTACAGAAAGTTATTCAAATAGTTCACTAAATGTCTTGGAGATCGCCTTTCTATTTTCACCTCATGGATATAACCCAATCATAGGCAGAAACCCCATATATTTTGAATATCAGAATTTCCTGCAACAAAAGATTTCCCATAGCGGTCAAACATTGAGCGACTGAACACTAGTATTCTTACTTCCTTAAACATTTACTGTCCATATGACCCAAAACTCTCGTGCATACAGACGTCCACCGCATTCCGAATAACTCGTCTAGAGTGAGTAGAACTTACTATCCTCGCGTGTCCTTTCAATTCGCTTGCCCACCCTCAATCGCCATTATCATCAAACGAAGAGGTGAGACAGGGGTTGGTTTCTCCCGGGACGATATTATTTACTCTCAAGATATCGCATCTGTTTCCCGCGGAAGAATGCAACGATTGTTCCCGAGAAACGTCTGAAGGTAAATGCATTCAAGTCTACAGACCAGAAGTTTCGTGTTATGACCTAACACTAGTCCTTCTTTTGTCAACGTGTAAAAGGGGGGACAGCAGTTCGAAAAGCAGCAACAGACAGTTTCGGGCGTTAGTTACGTTATTCAAGGCGACACACGACTTCAGGGTCATTGGTCTTTAATGGGTAAACTAACTAGCTAATTATTTGCCATCGAAAATATGTATCATATATGAATTATTACTGCAAGTACACATTTTTGGCAAATAATAACTTTTCGTAAGCTTTAATACCAAAAAGCACCAGAAATATTCAAATTTTTTTTGCTGTAACCTACATCTGGAAAATATAAATATGAAGTATTTTAGTATTTTTATCCGCAGGTAGCACATATTATTGCTTGTTGTTACACTGATTTTAAATGTTATAAATCCAGTCGTTATTTTTTTCGGATGATTTTGTGAACTAAACCGTAAACATTTGGCGAAACGGAGAAAAAATGTCTCCTGGCGGCCTGTGAACAGCTAAGATATTATCATTTGAGTAACTTTTATTAGAGTTAATATAATGTTTTTAAATATAAAATATTTAGGTTGTGATTTAAGATCTTCCAAAAAGGCCTACAACATAGGTGCCTTGTCAGCATATGAAGACCGATTCGTTGAGTCTCTATTGATTAGCTTTTAAACCAAATTATCACATACCAAATATTAAAATCACAAGTCCAGATTTAGTGAAATTGGACAGCTTCTACATAAACCTTTGTGTCACTATGATCTTACGTACGTATTTATAGCACTAGAAAAACTGGTACATTTCGCTTTGTTCAACTAGGAATGTTCGTATCTTTAGTTTTGCTCCACTGAACAAACTATCCCCCTCATCTCAGAGCTCCGAACGAAATGCAAGTTTTGTACATCCCCTTATATAAGAAGGTGAAGGAATCTACCGGTGTGGAAGATTTTCGCAGTGTGCAAGTTTTCTTAGCAGCAGATGAAAGTGTGGGAGTTTACTGGTGTGGAGATTTACCGGTGTGGGAGTTTACCGGAATGGAAGTTTCCCGGTGTTAGAGTTTACCGGCGTGGAAATTTTTAGGTGTGCGAGTTTACCGCTGTGAGAGTTTTTCGGCGCGGGAGTTTACCGGTGTGGACATTTTTCCGTGTGGGAGTTTGTTGTCGTGGGATTTTACCGGCGTGGAAGTTCTCTGTGTGGGAGATTACCTGTGTGGGAGCTTTCGGGTGTGGGGGATTTTCGCTGTGGGATTTTATCGGAGTGGAAGTTTTTCCTTGTGGGAATTTCCCGGTGTGGAAGTTTTCAGTTTTGAGAATATCCCGGTGTGGAAGTTTTCAGTTGTGGGATTTTATCGGAGTGGAAGTTTTCCCTTGGGAGAATTTGAGAATTTCCCGGTGTGGAAGTTTTCAGTTTTGAGAATTTCCCGGTGTGGAAGTTTTCAGTTTTGAGAATTTCCCGGTGTGGAAGTTTTCAGTTGTGAGAATTTCCCGGTGGGGAAGTTTTCCGACGTGGGAATTTACTGGTGTGGGGTTTTCTCGGAGTAGGAGTTTACCTGTGTGAGAGCTTACTTGTATGGGGGTCTTTCGGTCTGGGAGTTTACCGGCGTGGGAATTTTCTGGAGTGAGAGTTTACCTGTGTGGTATTTTTCCAGTGTGGTATTTTCCCGGTGTGAGAGTTTACCTGTGTGGTATTTTTCCAGTGTGGTATTTTCCCGGTGTGAGAGTTGACCTGCGTATGATTTTTCCAGTGTGGGAGATGACGGGCGTGGGAGTTTTCCGGTGTGGGATTTTCCCGGTGTGAGAGTTGACCTGCGTATGATTTTTCCAGTGTGGGAGATGACGGGCGTGGGAGTTTTCCGGTGTGGGATTTTACAACCACCCCGTTTGAATCGCGGATGATACATTAGTTACAGCATACATAAGTTACCTTTCTTAAAATTTTAAGGAAAGCGTGTCCTTTCCTTAAAATTTTAAGCGTGTCCTTTCCTTAAATTTCCAGACAGGAGCCTTGAAATGTATATGGGACATTCTCTTGCTCTTCGGTGCTCACGCAGTTACATGAACATTTGAGAAAAACATAAATCTGGATTCCTTTATTCATCTTATAATGATCTGCACTTATTCGCTTGCAGAAAAAACCTTACATTTCTTTCAAGATCTTACTTACCGTTATGACTATCCTAAGTGTGTGGAAGCTGTATTTCTGGAAACCTACAAGTACATTCCGAAGAAAGCGTGCATCTTTCGATAGTAGGGACATTTCTTCTTATTGCTGCTTTCTATTAAGGAAAAGTTTAACAAACATCAGATCAGCTTGTCATTGATAGTTGTTCCGAAAAGGGGGACAGTCATTCAAAAGCTTCGCCAGAGTGCACCACCTCTCGTCACCCACAGAGGGCGTTGTACGTCTTCCATCTGCCATTGTTCGTGAAATTGATTACGAGAGAAACCATAAAGTCAGCCAACTAATAAAGTCGTGTGCCGTTCACTATAACAATAGCAAAAACACATGTCACACAAAAGCACACACAAACTCGCCTCTGTAAATGGACATCAATAAATACGAAAGTCCGGGCGTAGCCTACGACATCATTAAGAGCGATGCTTCTGTAGCAATAACAGCATCCTCAACTCCCTTTCCGAGGAAGAATAATAAAAAGGCAACTAATGAAATTACCTCTCAAAGATTCTGAGAGAGGGCATGCTTAAGGAATAGTTACAGCGTAAAGCATAGCAACACATTCCGGTATCTCGTCGTCTTAAGGAAACTGGTCTAAAATCCTTTATACAAAAGAAAATCATAAAGAATAACATATAACAGATGTTCCTTCTTCTGCGGTTGTATAGTTGAAATCGTTTAAAAATTAACCCAGTATAATGGCTCATCAATTATAGATTCAAATGCTTTCTTCTAAGAATTGATACGATTTTGACAAAATGTTTAGCAAGGGAGATTTTATAATGAAATAAATAAAAGTTCTATTTACTATTGAGAAAGATATTACGTTGTTTGTGAAGAGATTATGGAGTAAAAATTTGTGATCTTCGTATAAAGAAGGTTTTAATATTTTGAAATAGTTAATCCAAAGTGTTTGAATGTACGCGCTTATAGCGAGAAAAGAAGGTCCATGTATTCAATTCAAAATTACTAGATCTATAGGAGAGAACGGAATATTATTCCGTGATGCTTCGAAACGAAATATTGTTGATCTATCTAAAACTCTTCAATGTTGGTCACAATTGGAAAATCTGGGACGCCAGGCACAATACCTCTTTTTTTTTTCAATTGCCTCATTTGTGCTATGGAGATTACATTCTGCATTTTGCACCAATGAACTTTGTAAGCAAAGTTCTTTTTCAGTGAAACGATTTCAGGATGTGTGAAAACACAAATTTGTCCGAACCCCTCCCTCCGGAGTGAACTGCTCTCCAAACTAAGCTACACGGATGAAATGTATTGTTGCATATACGTCGTCTTGACACGTGTTTTACCTCCGTAGTACGTCACATCATCTCCCTCTTAATTATTTATTTATATGAAGCGAAGTAGGAATTAATTTTTTCCATTAATTTCAGACGATGTGGGGGACAAACATCACACATTTTTCGAAGGACCCAACGGCCAGTACATCTATTTTCACGTTCGGGTGACAATGTGCAAACACAAATTTGTCCGTGGCCCCTCACTCCGGAGTATGTTACTCTCCCAACTAAGCTTCACGAACGAAATGTATCGCTGCAGATTTGTCGTCTTGACACGTGCTTTATCTCTGTAGTACGTCACAGATCTCTTCTAATGAACCACGATGTGTTCACAGTAGTACACGGGTGTGCAAAGCAGATAATGGAAAAAGTAAAATAACGCCGTAAATAGTAGCAGCAGCCAAACACAAATTAACATCAGCACCGTGTCTGGGAAGAGGAACAAAAGCACATGCGCAATAATTAAGCATGGCATGTGGTTTGCGGGACGTATGAACAAAATTCGTTCAGGCAGTTGAATAACATCAGTTGAACGGAAGTCACCGGACGGTGTTCATAAGTGTTACAAACGTTTAACGATAAGGGGGTTCCTAATTTAGATTGAGATACCCGAACCTACAGCGCTATGCGCCTTTTGGCAGGTGAAAGAGAATCTAAGAGAGTAAGGAGCAGATTGCCCTGATAGAATAGCACGAAAGAAAAGTATGGAAATATTAGAGCACAAGAAGTAAACGGTTTCCCGTTAAGTAATGAAGTTATAAGCTGCCCTACATACTTACCTGCAACAACAAGCCGTTCCGAGCGATATTTCTCTCCGCAGAAAAATGCCCGGTACACCGTTGTCACAAATGAGTACAGGGGAAAGGGAAACCTGAAAAAAAATATCACACACAGAATCAGTTTCCCAGAGGAAAATCGATGTTCAACACCGGATAAGACAAAACTGGCCATTTGCTCAGTGTTTCTCTCGGGTCCGCTTTAGCTTCGTTACTCGTTAGCCAATGAGAGAAAAGATTTTTCCCCATTGGTTTAAAAATAATTTTCTCAGGTTTACTTTTGTTGATTCTTGCCTGACATGTCAGAGTAACCATAGCTGAGGTGGTGTGATCACAAGATTACACCACCTCAGCTATGGTTACTCTGACATGTCAGGCAAGAATCAACAAAAGTAAACCTGAAAAATTATTTTTAAACCAATGGGGAAAAATCTTTTCTCTCATTGGCTAACGAGTAACGAAGCTAAAGCGGACCCGGAGAGAAACACTGAGCAAATGGCCAGTTTTGTCTTATCCGGTGTTGAACGTCGATTTTCCTCTGGGAAACTGATTCTGTGTGTGATATTTTTTTTAAGTTACTCATTTTGAGGTTTAAGTTACTCATTTTGAGTAAACAACAGAAAAAAAAATATAAAAACAGCCACAATCAGGGTTTTTATTCCTTATTTGCGGAGCCGGTAGTATAAGGGCCATTCATTTTTTTCTTTGCTACTTGTCTGCTTGTTGCAGAATTGTGTGCAACAGCGGAAAAAATTAAGTCCTGTTTTATTTTTTTTTTATTTTTTTTTCAGAACTAAGGCGTAAGAAAAAAAAATTAATATAAAAGACAAGACCAACAACACCTTTTTAGTAAGGGGAAGAGATATTCAGTACAAAGAAGATAAATCTTTTATGCAACATTTTGCTCAGCCCTTAAAATGGGCCGGGGTTTTTTTTTTGTTTTTTTCCCCCCAAAACTCTTGATATTCAATTCTTTCTTTCTTACCATGTGTGAAGAATAACTTCAATTTAGTCCCAGTTATTTTTTATTTTTTTGGAAGTATAACTGTGAACTTGATTCTTTTCAGGAATTTTATTTAAAATAGCCTTCGGTCTTTTAAATTTGTCAGTATCATTGACAACATAATTAAGGGCCTCCCTGACCAGAGAATTGGGATGTCTCTTGGATTTCTCGTAATACCTTTGCGCTAGATCATACATAGTATAATGTATAGAGCTGATATTTAGCATACTACGGATAGCATTATTGGATGTTTTACCATCGAGTCCTACCATCATACGAAGAGTTTTATTTTGAAACGCGGTAATATTATTTTTTTGCTGCTTTCTGCAGTCACCCCAGATAGGACAGCTATAAGTAATCACCAGACTGAAGCATGCTTTCCATAACAAGGTTTTATTTTTTAGCTAAGCCTTTTGTTTTTAATTATGTGTCGCAGACTTCCTCTTAGTTTAAGTGCTTTAGCTAGGGTTTCCTTAATATGCTTGTTTCAGCTCAAATTATGATCCATAGTGAAGCCTAAATATTTGACATCTTTTACCCAAGGTATTTTTTTGCCATACAATTCAATTTCAAAGTCAGGAGTGTAATTGTATGCTTTACGGGAGAACAGAATTGTTTGTGTCTTGTCAGTATTAATTTTAATTTTCCAGTTTAGGAAGTAATTCTCCAGTTTTTCCACATAGTATTGCAACATAAATGTTGCTTGATTTTTATTCATGGAAGTATAGGCCAGTGCAGTGTCGTCAGCATAAAGTGCTGTAGTCAGATTCCTGTTTTTAAAATTTGGAAAATCTGAAATAAAGATAGAGTATAGCGTTGGAGCAAGTACACTGCCTTGTGGAACACCAGCTTCAATTATTTTTTTTTAAGATTTCGTCCCATTAATGTTTGCACAAAATGTTCTGTTTTCAAGATAAGATTTGATTATATGAGCAATCCAAGGTGGGAAGTCATGTGCTATTAGTTTGAAGATAATTGCCTCTTGTGGACATTTATCAAAAGCCTTAGCTACATCCTGGAATATAGCAGCTGTGTGCTTCTTATTCATTACTCGTTCTGCAGATTTTTCAGTAACTCTCTAGAGCTGGTGCACTGTGGAGTGTTTGTCACGAAAACCTCCTTGAATAAATGGAATAACTGGGTATTCTTCACAGAACTGTTGTATCCTAACAAGTATAATTTTTTTAAAGATTTTTCCCAAGGTTGGGAGCAACGAAATCGGTCTGTGATTTTCAGGAATTGCCGGGTTTTTACCCGGCTTGGGTAATAATATTACCTCAGCTGTCTTCCAATCATCGGGGAAATAATTTAATTTAATGGCACAATTATATATTTTAGCAAGGGTTTGCACATACTCTTCTGGTAATGTTTTCATAAATTTATTATTTATGCCATCTTTGCCATGTGCCTTTTTATTTTTAAGATTATTAATGTGAAACCTAACTTCCCTTTCACTGATGGGTAGTGATTTTTCAAAGTCTGGAGGAACAAAAAAAATTTTTGGGCCCTTAAAAGGTCTCTTGTGTTTTCTTATTTTTCAGTTTATGGCGTTCCTGACGTAAAAGAGGTCGTAGCACCTTTAACTTGAGGTTGCTGTATGACTTTTGCAATTTTTAGAGCCGCGGATGACTTAGTGGTTAGCGAGTCAGACTATCGATGCAAGGTCCTCAGGTTCGAACATGGGCTGAACTTTCAGAGATGGTGTGATTTACTAACAATCGCTGAATATCCGCCGTGCATCGGACGAACACGTTAAGTGACGGCCCACAGGCTGGACCCACTGGTTAAATGGGTATCCTTTCCTATGCCCCCCCCCCTTAAATTATCTCACCCCTCTGTGTGCAACATCGTGCTTGTACGGTGGCGCCTTCTACTGTACTCTGATCTCACTACAAACTGTTCTGTCAAAAGTCGCTAGACTTGCTCTCATTCCTTCCGTTTCTGTGTCCTGCCCAAAAGGCGATCTCACTGTAGGTGGCTGGGACCTAAACTCTACTCCCTGTGGACGGAAGTCCTACAAGAAAATGACACTGTGGTTAGACTTTTGCATTTTTTTGGTTTCCGGACGTAATGGAGGTCGTAGCACCTTTACTTTGAGGTTGCTGTCTATCGGGCGTAAGAGAGCCCGTAGCATTTACTACTTTTGGCTGCTATTTTTACGTCAGAATTTCCCAACTATAATAACAGGAATCTGACTACAGCTCTCTATGCTGACGAAAATGCACTTGCTTATACTTCCAAAAATACAAATCAAGCAACTTTCATGTTGCAACATTATGTGGAACAACTTGAGAAGTATTTCTTAGATTGGAAAATCAAAATCAACACTGAAAAAACTCAAGCAATTCTATTTCCTAGGATTAAATGCAATCACAATCTAGACTTTGAAATAGAAATGTATAAAAAAAAATACCTTGGGTAAATGATGTTAAATATTTAGGACTTTTTATGGACTACAACCTAAACTGGAACAAGCATATTAAAGAAACTCTGACCAAATCTCTTAAGATCAGAAGAAGTCTCCAGCCAATAATAAACAAGTTAGTAAAATCATGTAATGCATTGATTATCATACGCTTTCCAATATACCAGAAATCATTACTCAAGTTATCACTCAAGTTATAAGAATAATGGCTGTGGGAAAAATCTCGGTCATGTGCCCTGACCTTAGATCCCATTTCGATGATATTAAACAGAACCGGTTTGGTATACCTCCGAAATAACATGATAAAGTTTTGTCGCAATCGACGCATTTTTACGTAAGTTATGATGCATAAGGGCTATGGAATAGATCCCGCTCCTGTGTCCTAACCTTTGAACCTATTTCGCCCATTTTGAATAGAATTCGTCCCATACTAACAGTTCATCCAAATCGAAGCATTTTTACGTAAGTTATGACGCATAATGGCGATGGAAGTGTTTCCGCTTCTATGTCCTGACCTTTGACCACCCATTTCCAATAAGGTTTGTCGACAGGTGGTCCCCTACCACATACTAGTATTTCATCGAAATCGAACCTTTTTTGCGTTAGTTATGAAGCATAACAGCAGTTGAATGAATCCCGCTCCTATGTACTGACCTTTGACCCCATTTCGTTCACTTTAAATAGGGTCCCTTCCCAGGTGATCCCCTACCAAATACTAAAATTTCAGCGAAATCGAACGATTGTTACGCGAGTTATCGTGCGGACGGACATACGCAAACAACGCGTGACGTAATGAGGCACATGGGAATCGCAACCATCTGCTTGCCGCAAGAGTGTGACGTCATAAAACTTTAATAGGACTTACATACAACGCGTGACGTAATGAGACAGATGGCGTGACCGCGCGCCAACATTCTCAAACGCGAGATTGTGACGTTATAAGATTTATAAGCATTGGTAACGTTAATGGAACAACGCCATCATTAAAAACGTTATAATTCGGGGTGGTTATTTAACCCATTAAGCGAATTCTCCTAAAGTCGAGATCAAGCTAAATCGATTTCTAGTACCAGAAAACGGTAGGTTAACGACTTTCATCAAAATTCTTAGAGCCGTTTTCAAAATAAAATATCCATACATACATACAAGAATTGCTACTTTAAGGTGGACGTCAAATAAATTTGCTTCCTATACTTCCAATGGAAAAACTCCTGTACACATTTTCTTCACAATCAATGCGTTTCTAAGGATGAACATTTGAACATCGATTAAAATATCTTCATTTTATAACTTGCAATACTTAATATTTTCTGAAACATAACCATAATTATGCAATTCAACATTTGTTTGTCTACTGACGTCATGAAAATACAAGTCGCGCCATCTTTTTTCTGGACAATTAATGCGTTCACAAGGATTAAAATTTGAACATCGGTTAAAATAGCTTCATTTCATAACTTGTTTCATAACTTGGAATACTTAATATTTTTTAAACCATAACCGTAATTATGCAATCCAACATTTTTTTTGTCCACTGACGTCATCAAAGTACAGGTCGCGCTATCTTTTCTCTGGTTTCAACATCACCAAAGGAAAAGTTATTGATTTTTAATATAATTATGGTTATGTTTTAGAAAATATTAAGTTTTCCAAGTTATAATATGAAGTTATTTTAATCGATGTTCAAATTTTCATCCTTTGACCCCACTTCACCCATTTTCAATAGGGTTCGTCCCTAGGTGGTCCCCTACCACATAGTAAACTTTCATTGAAATCGAACCATATTTACGCAAGTTAGGACGCATAAGGGCAATGGAATGATTCCGCTCCTACGTCGCGACCTTTGACCCCATTTGTCCCATTTTCAATAGGGTTCGTCCCCAGGTGGTCCCCTACCACATACTAAAATTTCATCGAAATCGAACCATTTTTAAGCCAGTTAACGTGCGGACGGACGGACGGACAAAGCTGAAGCATATACGCTTCTTCAACCTACGGTTGGAAAGCGTAAAAAATAAAAGGCTTAGCAGGAAAAATAAAACTTTGATATGGAAAGCCTGTATCAGCCCTGTTATTACTTATGTCTGTCCTATCTGGGGTAACTGCAACAAACAGCAGAAAAAATAAGATTACCTCATATCAAAATAAAACCCTACGTTATATGGTTGGACTTGATGGAAGAACTTCAAATCATGCTATCCGAAGCATGCTAAATATTAATTCTATCCATTACACGATGTATGACTTAGCTAAAAGATACTATGAAAAAGCTAAGATTCATCCTATTCCTCTGATCAGAGAGGCCATTAACTATACTGTCAATGAAACTGACAGATATAAGAGGCCAAAAGCTATCATGAATAAAGTTCCAGAAATGAACCCAATTCACAGCTACCCTATCAAAGAAAAATAACAATAATTGGGACTAGTGTTCAGAGGGTATTCTTCACATGAGAAGAATTTCTGTTAAAAAAAAAGGCTCTTTTAAGGGCCGTACTCTGTTTTGCAAAAGAAATACTTCACACATGTGAAGAAATTTTGTTAAAAAAACAAAAAAAGTGGCTCTTTTAGGGGCCGAACTTGTACAGTCCAGTTATATGAGACTGGCCCAGAAATGATGCACTGTGGTTTAAAAAAAAAAAAAAAAGAGGTACCAAACTCCCCTCCAGCCAGTGAAAAAAAATATATATAATTTTTCTGAGAAGCCCATGAGAAACGAGGTGAAAAGACTTCTCCTACACGGGAACTGAGCAAACAACAATTGTATGGTTTAGGGCTCCTTGCAACACGTGGTTTTGTGAGAAAACTGGGTGTTTA
This sequence comes from Macrothele yani, assembly GCA_039090855.1. NCBI lineage: Eukaryota > Metazoa > Arthropoda > Arachnida > Araneae > Macrothelidae > Macrothele > Macrothele yani. The sequence goes on from CM077011.1 coordinate 102,923,626, forward strand.
TCTGTCGGATTTTTCTTGTGTGGTTCTTTCCCTTTTTTTTTTAGGCACCCCTTTTCCCTGTCCTTTCCCCGATTTCCTGCGGCCTGGCGTTGACTGCGGGATGACTTGCTTTGATTGGATTGTTGCAGGCAAGTATGTAGGGTAGCTTACAACTTCAATACTTCACGGGAAACCGTATACTCCTTTTGCTCTAATATTTCTGTACTTTTCTTTCATGCTGTTCTATCAGGAAAATCTGTTCCCAAATATCTTATCTTTTTCTTTTTCACCTGACAAAAGGCGCAAAGCGCTGTGGGTTCGGGTCTCTCAACCTCAGATAGGAAATCTCTATTCGGATGCCTTGACCTCCGATTTTTTTTAAACGAAGCTTTCTGTTTACTTTTAATTAGGGATGTTAACACAGGTTTTTTTTTTTTTGCTAGTAAATTCTTCATAGAGTTGTGCACTTTGGGTGATGACACTAGAATTTTCTACATCCTCCGCATGTTTATAATAAGTAACCAGGGCCTTTTTCATTTTAATGGCTACATCAGTGTTAAGGATATCATTTATTTTAAACTGTTTTTCGAGTGAGTTTGCAAAGATTTCCGCTTTTTCTTCATCGGTTCTAACTACCGTCCCATCTGCTTTCTGGAGTGGTGGGAGTAATCTGATATTTTTATTTTGCAAACTTGAAGTAAGGTTCCAGAGGGTCATTTTATTTTTTTTATTCGAATTTTCGTAGTAGTCAATATGTGCTTCCTCTAATAATTGTCCCCATGAACCGTTTTCAAACTTTCTGATATCTCTTTTGATTTGTCTGTTAAGGGTGCAATAAAGGTCATAAAACGTTTTATTTCTGGTTCTTTGCCATTTATTGCGGTACCTATTTTTCTCCTTAATAAGATCCAAGATTTCTTTGGGTAAAAAGTACGGATTTCTTTTTTCTTTGGCAGGAGTTTGTCAATCTTCCATAACCTTTTTAATGGCAAGGTTAACGGTTTCAATAGCATTGTCAATTTCTTCTTTGCTATTGCAATCTCCGATTTCTGGAGGTGGTACTAGTTTAATTTTTTAAAAAAATTGCTTTATGTTCGTGACCAATTTGGGTGCTACCATTACAGTTTTGTCAGTAAAAAGCTGCAGATGAACGGGGTTATGATCAGAGGAGAGCGCTGCTGCAGTATAGATTTCAAAATAATATCTATTATTTTTGAACAGCGCAAAATCTAGCACATTACTAGTTCTTCTTGACGTCGTTCTGGTGGGTTCGGAGGGTGCCCCCAGATCAATATTTTTATTTAAGAGATATCTGAAAATATTGTTCCCACTTTTATTAGCTCTGGGAGAGTACCAATAGCGGTGATTGCTATTAAAATCCCCCGCTACTATGGTGGGGATGTCTTCTTCAAAAAGTTTGTCCAGAGCTTCACTGGTAACCGTATGTGACGCATGATTATAAAAGGCCGTAAACTTGATCGGGTTACTTTTAGTTTTAATTATAACCGAGTGCACTTCTTGACCGTCTTCAGTGTTGCAAGGTGTTTCACTTTTTTTTGTTTTTAGATTGGAGGTTTAAAGACCACCGTAAGCAACTCAATGGGCTATAAGCAGTCGCCCGTCCCTAATTTAGGGTCACTGGTTCCAGGGAAGGGAGAGAGCCAGTGCCGTAAGACAAACACAACATCCATGCCTCACCGGGATTCGAACCCGGGCCCCTTACGGACGAATGATCAGAGGCCATCGCTTAGTTTCAATATTCGCTTTTATTCACTTAAAAGAATTACAACAGAACATCCCCAACCTCACACGCAGTGTGAGAGAAGGGGAGAAATAAAACAAAATGTAGATATTTACAATGAAATGGTAATTGTACAAATGAGCAATGGCAGGCATTGCATTACTTGCTGTAAACAGTAGTAGCTCTGGGATAATTGTTCACTGAAGTCTTGGAACATCACTGGAGCGAAACAATTTACAGAAAAAAATTCCGTGCAGTTCTAGTGACATGGGAATCACTGGTGGCAGAGAATCACTGTGAGGATGAAGAGAACTGTGTACAAAAGGTGACATCAGCAGGAAACAAACACAATCCAGTTCCAGGAGGAAACATGGTGAGGGAACAGTAAAAATTGAAAGTTCCGACGTAGGTTTATTAAAACAGCAGATGAACAGTATGGGCACTAGAAAACCGAAACCAGGGACGACACGGCGACCATGTTTTGAAGAAGGCAGGTAACCGTGCCGTGTCATTCGCCAAGGAGTATTCCAGGGTGAGTCTGGATTTAACCCTGTTGCGATAGTGTGCAACTAAAGAGGTAGAGAATGTGATAGGATCTGGATCTTGTAACTGTAGCAGGTGAGAGAAAATAATATATTTAGCTAGGATAAATAAATACGAACAAACTGGTAAAATAGAGGTGAAACTTGTAGAACTGTGGCCGAGGAAACGATAATCTTCTAGGGTGAGATCACTGGTACAAGAAGGATGTGCAAGTTGAAACATACTGTGAAATAGTGGGAGCAGCGTCGGACAGTAAACAAACATTTGTAAGACGTCTCCAACGACGTTACAAAAAGGACAGAGATCTGATTATACTATATTTCTCCGGAACGAAGTCGAATGGACAGTCAGTCGATTGTGCAAAAACCTCCAGTGCACATTAAGTTCTGAGGAGGGCCGGTGAATATTGGGCAGTAGACCAGACCGAGGTTAGTGCAAAAGAAGGAACAGAGGGAATAGGGCAAGGTACCGCAGAAGAAGAACGGAGAAAACGGTACAGGGTGCGGGTGGAAAGACTGTTTAGAGGGAGGAGATCACCGGAAAAGGGAAGGAAGAACGGAAAAGGGAGACGGGCAGAGGAAACGGAAAGGAGGTCAGAGGAATCGACTACAGAATGAAAAAGTGATTGAAGAGCATGTTTAAGTTAGAGGAAGTTATCAGAAAGTTTGGGCGAGGGTGGGAGGTTGGGAAAAAGGTCGGAAACGGGTTTCCATGAAAAATCGGGGAGGACCAGTTGGGAAACTGAGACTACAATAGCGTGTAGCCATGCGGGGAAAAAGAAAAAGTTGGCAGTAGGGGGATGGAGGACGGAGGAGAAAAAAAGAGGCTCGGACAGAAGATCAAGAGTGGAAGCGGGGGGTTGGGGAATGAGCGGTAAAGAACGAAGGAACTGAACAGCTTCATGATAGACTAGAGGAAAACGGGGTGGGAATGAGAGTGTGAATATCCATCTTGAGAAGAAGATGGACGGTGAGGCAGGGATTAAGGGGGAAGTCAGAACATTAAGCAGAAGAATGGAAGCGGAAGAGTCTGGTTGAACTGTCAAACGGAGGAAATTGAAAATTCTTACAGCTTTATAACGTATGGTAATCTGTGGCATATTGAGGCCACCACAAGTCGAAGGTAGAGACAATACTGAGGAAGATAACCAATGAGTAGTTGACCAAACAATGCTGAGCATTGCTGATGTTGTTTCAGTTTGAACGTAGGCTGGTGGCGGTTGTGCAATCCAGGAATGATAAACTAACGAGAGAATGTGGGTGCCAGCAAGCCGTTCACGACTGTGGTAGGTCAAACAGCACTTTAGCTTTGACCAGTAAGCAGCGGTGTGACGTAGTTTCCTGATGAAGGGTCTCCAGGTGGCAGCAGCTGCTGAGACCCGGCTTCCAATGTGCACCCCAAGTATCTTTGGACTATTGGAAGTCCAATGAGCGCCCCACGGTGCATCGGGGCGATGTCTCCAAGAGCCACAGCACAAGCCTGTACACTTTGAAAGGTTTAACGAAGCGCCGGATGCCGCAGAATACACTTGGTACCATGCAAGAACAATTGTGAATTGCCATTCTTCTCGGATGAGAAATGTGAGATCATCGGCGTAGGCAGTAAGAACGATAGAATGGTGCCTGGTGCTCTGCTGAATGGTGGAGGGGGAGGTTGTAGAAGAGAACGGATAGAGCAAAGAAAGGGCTCAAAGACTAGAGAGAAAAGGTGTCCGGAAAGAGGACATCCTTATCGGGTGCCCTTACGAAACGGAATGGGGGCTGTAAGGAAGGAGGCCGTCCGGATATGAACAACTAAGTCATGGTACAGGGCAAGGAGGGCTGTGATGAAGACAGATGGGAAACCGAAGGCAGAGAGCACAGAGGCAAGCCACTAATGACTCACGTTATCAAAGGCCTGCCTCGGATCAAGATTGAGGAAGGCTAAAGGTTCGGAGGAAAGGTGGGCAAGGCAATATGAGTCACGGAGGAGATTGATATTAGTATGAATGCGTAGGCTAGGGATGGTGTACGTTTGGTCGGGATGTATGACGGCGGGAAGGACAGGGTTCAATCGAAGAGAGAGTATTTTAGTATAAATCTTGTAGTCAACATTAAGAATGGATTTAGGACGCCAGTTATCCAACTCCAGCACACACCCCTTCTTTGGAAGAAGAATGATGTGAGCTAGAGTAAAAGCGGGGGTAGAACAGATAAAGAAAAAGCAGCTGTAAAACAAGGCAATAGGAGAGGGTGTAGGAAAGAGGAAAACGTACGAAAGAAATTAACTGTCAACCCGTCAAGACCAGGTGACGAGTGACAGTTAAGTAGGGCAAGTGACTGTACTACTTCTGCTGGGGTGATAGGTATAGAAAGAGATGTAACATGATGCGATGGAATATGTAGTAAGGCAAGAAGAATCGAATCAGCATGCGGAAAACTTGACTGGAACTGAGGAAAACGTGACTGGAAATATGTTCTAACACCGGAGCAAATGAGAGTGGGGTCATTAGTAACAGTTCCATCGGATAACTTCAGATTACGGAGGTGATGAGCAGAACATTTGTGGAATTCCAGGTCTTGAACCTGTTCACATAGATAGTCATTTGGCTGGAGATAAAGGAGCTTGAGGCGCTGAAGAGCTTGTTGGGAGACAGGAAGATCAAGGCACGAAGTTCAGCTTGGTAATGAGAAAACAGCGGAGAATCAAGATCTAGGGTGGAAAAAATCGAGCGTGCAGCATCAATCTTCATAGAGGCGGTAGTACGTTTTTCGTGGGAATATTGTTTGGTATAAAGAAGAATTTGGAATTTGACATTTAACCAGTGTTGCAAGGGACAAGAAGCAAAAGGGAGCATATATATGGCTTGTTGGAGCTGCGATTGAATGGAATTTACGTAGGTTGAATCAAGTAAAAGATCATCATCAAGGGTCCAAGTTCGGTAGTATTGCCGAGGAGATGGACCGGTGTGAAGACACATTACGACACAGCTGTGGTCGGAAGAAACTGTCGGTGTGTGAGAAAGGGAGATAACTGAAGGAAGAGCAATTGAAGAAACATAAAACCGGTCAAGTCGGGCAGTTGTAGGGGAGGAAGTGGAGTAGGAGCGCCAGGTGTACGGACGAAGAAATGGGTGCAGGTGTCGAAAAGAATCTTGGAGTTGTAGCTGGTTGATGTAGAAAGTGCTCGGGTAAGAAAATACCTGGTATCAGCTGGACCGTCCGATCTGTCGAGGGATGGGTCAAGGGTGCTGTTAAAATCACCACCTAAGATGACAATATCAGTGGCTGGAAGACCTGGAACACAGGTAACAAAATGCCCAAAAAGACAGTCTGCATACTGTTGATTGCCGGAAACATAGATGTTGAAGATATGGTATCGGAAGTTGTAAAGTCGGAAGGACAGAAGCTGCAGGAGGTCACGATAAATCGGTTTGACCGTGACATCAGTAATGAAGGATCGAAGACGAAAATGGATGGCCACCGCAAGTCCTGCGTAAAGACTAAGTCGATGGACATGGTAGAATTGAAATGGCCAAGTTCGCCACCAGTCGTATGGGGTGTTGGGATGACAGTTAGTCTCCTGTAGCAATAATATATCCGCATCACGCGGTGTAATGTCTTCAAACACTAACGCATTGGTAGGAGGGACGGAGCATCCCTTACATTTGAAAGAAAGTAATTTTAACTTGAAAGAGGTTGTAGTGGTTGAATATTACTGTCAGCACTTCTGTGAAGACTGGTTACACGTTTCTTTAAGTTAGATGTCTGCGCATTAGAGACTGTGTCAATTTTCGGCAAAAGAGCAAGTAGATTCTGAAGTTAGGTGATAATAGTATGAAGCTGAGCATTACGTGATTGAACGCAGTCTAGCTGCTTGAAAGGACGTGACGGTTGATTGAGTATGATGAGAGCAAGATCAGACGGAGCCAGCGGCCCGTCTAATGCAGAGAAGGTTTCCAGATATTCTGCAAAAGCTTTTTAATCCAACAATTTTGGAACAGCTGGGAACTTAAGACATTTAGAAACTGCAGTTGGAGAGAAAGACTGTAGAATTGGCGAACGGGAACGAGAGCAGCGTGGAGAAGACGTCACCGGCGAGATTGAACTCTGTCTAGTACGTTTCAACGTGGGAACGCCGGGAGAAGCTGGTGGGTGTAGGACAGTTAGATCTGACTCCACATTAGGGGATCCAAGGGAAGAAGATGAAGCAACACAACGGAGGGGTTGCCATTCCTTCTCGGAGATAATAACCTCCGAAGAACGTAGAGGTACCACAGCAGCAAGTGTGTCCAACGTTGTAGAGGTGGCCAAGGTTCCCGTAGTAGAGATCGATGACTTGGAGACTGCTGACGAATGATCATCCGCTGGGGGAGAAGCCTCTGGAACAACAATAGCAGGGATCAAGGACGTCTGTGGAGCCGAGCTTGGCGTGGCCAGAGAAACTGATGTTGAGGGTGGGGTGTTGACTTCGGGCGGTATGGAAATAGGCGGCTTGGCAGATGCATGTGGACAACGTGATTGGATGTGGCCATATGCCTAGCATTTAAAACAATGCAAGGCAGAAACGATATCGATCCGGAAAAGCTGCTTCCCTACAATCACAGTGAGGTCAGTAGGGCAGTCAGCAATGGCATCTTCAGTAGGGAACAGGATCCTTGCTTGGCGATGCAGACCTACGATGTTCCTGTCATCTGGGTCTGTTAGTGCGGAAGACAGTAGAAATGGAACCAACTACTTTTCCACAACGGGAAAGGGCCGCCATTAAGTAATGGTCCTTGATTTCTGGTGGTACAGGATAGCAAGTAACAAGTGCGGGGCGCTGCGTGAGCGGGATTCCCAGTAAGGTATGATCCCCAACATGCAGTCCGTCAGATAAGACGCGCTCCACAAACTCTGGCTTCGCAAACTAGATGAGAACAGTCCTAGGTTTCCTCCCCATATGGGTGATCGCTCATTTAGGGAGGATTTGGCGTACGGCTAAGGAACATTTCTTAAGGCTGGTGTCCGGGAGTGCATCAAAACATAAGCCAAGTTTCTATGTGCGTAAAACCTCTTGCCCAGCAGCTAAAGTTTCCGGAATTTCGATGCGTAATTTCTTGTTGTCTGTAGTGACAATCATATCAAGAAGCATTTTGTACATGGATTCTTCGCTGTAGAGGAAGATGAACTGGTACCCTTTACAACGGAAGCATAAGGTAAAGTTGCCGTAGGAATGGACGGAGATGGGGAAGGTCGAGACGCAGTGCTCGCAGCAGCAAATGAAGTACCAGAGACAACGGATACTGAAGAAGTTAATGACGTCACAGTGGTTGACAATGTCGGGAAATCAACATCCATAGATTTGGAAGAAGAGGTGGTAACATCAGATAACGCGGCTTGGTAACCATCTGCGTGTGGTAGTGACGATGACCGAACGTGCCCAGGCGGGGGCGGAGCTTCGCTATCAAGCTTCATACCTGGCTTATCAGATGCGGTCGCCGCCATTTGCAATGGCTGGCCTGCTAAACCCGACCATGGGCAAAGCCAGGACGGAAAAAGAGTTAGTACAAGTAAAGTTTTACTTACAGCGCGTCAAGGCCGGACTCAATCGACAGAGGAGACGTTCACAACACAGGAGATACACAAAATGACGGCACACAGACAAAATAACACCAATAAACGCAGGTCAAACACGGAGCACAGGTCAACACAACCTTTATAAAGCCATCGCTTAGACCACTGCGCCACCGGGGCGGCGTGTTTCACTATGCTCTAATCGGTCAATAACCGCAATCAAAATTCCACCGCTTTTGGTGGTTTTGTCTTTCCTGTAGACCTTGTAACTGGTTTTTTTTAATTTAATTTTATCACTTAGCCATAACTCATTAATTAACGCAACGTCAATTTTTTTATACTTTAAGTAGGCTAAAAATTCTCTGTGTTGTCTTTTGATACCCTGCGCATTCCAAATTAGAATGTTAAGACCATTTGTTTCAGTTACTAAAACTCCATCCTCAGAAAAAGAAATGCCCTCAAAAGGGCCGACTTTTTTGTTTTTTTTTTCTTTCTTAGAAAAAAAGGGAGAGGTGCTCTTAAAAGGGCCTTTGTTTTTTTTAAGCTGTTTTCCTCTTAGGCTATGCTGCTAACAGTAATACTATCTTGGGCATTAGTAACAGTGTTTAACCGAAGCATTTCTTCATTGTTGTTACTTACAACATTTTTAACTGCAATGTTGTACGTGTAACTCGGAGAAACTTTTTTTCCGCTTCCTTTAATTCTTTGCTAAACCTTCCAGTGAAGTAATTTATTTTTATTTTCTTAATAGTTTTATTGGTTTCCTCTCTTTTGCAGGTTTTTTCATTCTCAGAAACAGAAATGCCCTTAAAAGGGCTGGTTGTTTTTTTGTTTTTTTCTTCCTCAGACAAAAAAGAAGAGGATAAGGGAAAGGTGCACTTAAGAGGCACCTTTCCCCCTTTGTCTTCCTTGTATTTTTTAAGCTGTCTTTCTCTACGGCTATGGCGCCAACAGTAACACTATCTTGGGCACTAGCTATAGCATTTAAATGAAGCATTTCTTTATTGTTGTTACTTGCAACATTTTTAACTGCAATGTTGTACGTATAACTCGGATAAACTTTTTTCCGCTTCCTTTAATTCTTTGCTAAGCCTTCCAGTGTAGTAATTTGCTTTTCTTTTCTCTATAGTTTTCTTAGTTAACTCTATGTTGTAGTGTTTTGGACCTAAATAGTTTTCCACATCTGCATTCATTTTATCAACCAATTTGGTGTTTTGATAATTCGAGAGATATTTTTGTATCCTTTGTTCTAGCACAGAATTTGGAAGTTGCTTTTAATTACAACCTTTTTTTCTCTCTATGTAATAAATTAATATTACGGAGATATTTTTTGGGTCTTTTTTAATAATTCTGTGTCTTTTATTGCTTCCTGTAATTTGAAGCTGTCACTGCTTTCTTGCAGTGCGTGAGGTTGTTCCTTACGAGCATTTTTTGTGTGTTTTTTCCTCACTCTTATTAACATTTTTTTGTGTTTCAATTTTTTTATTGTAAAGCTGAGCTTTACTCGTGTGAATTTGTGTTCCAGTCTTTTATAACTGCGTTTCCTTCTCCTGAAAAGTACAAATGGCCAATTCCTTTTTGAACAATTTTTCAGTCGGCCCTAAAAAGGGCCGTTTTTTTCCGTAGACTGACGCAGATTCGCACTCTTTTTACGAAAAATCTCACAGGAGTAGCCTGATGCCGCAGCGCTCTCAGGTCTATTCAAATAGTCAGGTCCCGCAGGATTACCTGATCTATTTTTTTCAACAAAACCATCCCCAGAGGGGAATCCGTCGGTATCTCCACCCGACAAACTAAAATAGTCAGGTCCCGCAAGATTATCTGATCTATTTTTTTTTCAGAAAAAACCATCCCCAGAGGGGAATCCGTCGGTATCTCCACCCGACAATTGAGGTTTCAAAGACCTCATACTTACCTTCTTACTTTTCCTGGTCTTTTTTTGAACACTGTTGTTTAACTCAGCAGGTAAACACCTTATCCTCCTGGATCTTCTAAGATCATTTTCTACATCAGTACAAACGTTGAATTGTGTACCTTGTGTACCAGAGAGGACAACATGGCCTGTTACGTTCATATTGCTGAATAATTCTCGTGGTCAAATAATTGGGAGGCTCGAGGAGGGTTTAACAGTGATGAGTGTGACCCAAGAGTTTGGTATCACCAATATCATCGTATGGCGTGCATGGTTGTCCCTAAGGTTTACGGGAGCAACTGTGCTAAACACCAGTGGTAGTCGTCCACAAAAACCACCCCCAGTGAGGGCTGGTCTCTGCTCCTACAGGCCAAGAGAGATCGAACACCAGACAGCAAGTAACCTCTGCAACATGACGCACAATACGGTTTACAGTAGACAGGCGACTACACGAATGTGGACTGCTTTTCCGGCGACAATTACGCTGTGTTCCACACCGTTTACAGTGGTCCAGGGTGTTGGAAATCCTTATAAGAAATATGAATGTCGGAGTTCCACTACATTTGAACTAGAGGCTTCAATGCATGTTTAACCGAATTGCAGGTATCCTTGCGCTTACTGTTTTATTTGTTTGCTGTAGCGAGCGTTGCCTAAATACCGTCCTGATGACGTCAGTAAGTTATTGCGCAGTTAGTTTCTTGGCGAAAAAAAGGAATTATCTCGTCGATGTAAAGTGTGCGCTCGTTAAAAGCTGTACCAAGTTATATGTACATGTGTGTGGAGATGTAGTTTATAGATATCCAAGTAACAATTATATATCCACTAATAGATCAATTACTATTACGTACCTCTAATTCTAAGTTTAAATGATGGCAGCACAGTATAAAGGAACAAAAACAAATATTAGTATGGCCAGTATGGATGTGAAAAGTCTTCCTCCAAATACACCAATATCAGATGCCATAAAAATTATTATACAAATCTTGCAAGAACAAAAAGAATTAACAAATGAACAGATTGGAGAAATAAAAACTATCTTAACATATATTTCAAAACATAATTATTTTTTTTATAACAATAACATATATGTTCAAGAGAGGGGTGGCCCAATGGGATCACCTCTTCCTTGTTTATTTGCTGAGTTAATCTTGCAAGAACTTGAAAGAAAGATGATAGATACATTAACAGAACAAACATTATTATATAAACATTATGCGGATGACTTTTTTGTTTTCAAATATGCAAGAGGGGAATCTAAAAAGCTTAGCAAAAAGGTTTACAGAAATTTTCCCAACCATAGTTCTAAAATTGAAAATGGAGCAAAACAAAACTATATCCTTCCTAGATGTTTGTATAACAAGAGCAGAACATGAATTTCAATTTAAAGTATATCGAAAACCATCCTATGAACCAATATTTATTCCAAATAACTAACCATCCGATAGCACAAAAAAGAAATGATGTTTATAATCTAATAAAGAGAACATATACGTACACATACAAGCAATATTGAATTTCAGAAAGAAGAATTAATGTGGATAACAACAGTAGCAAAGAAATGTGGATATTCTGAACATGTAACAAAAGATTTAATAAAAAAAATGTGAGGCTACAATAAGCAATATGAGTAAGTCCACCAGGCAAAGAGAAGAGAAACATGAACAACACCAAAAGCAATACATAGTTTCGTTTCCATATACTGATGGAGTAACAGGAAAAATTAGTCATGAAGCAGCAATACATAAGAAAAATATTGGACAATCTATAACAACAATGTCTACAATGATAAATAATACAAGGCAAAAAATTCCAAATTTGCAAAAAGAAGGAGTATATAGAATACCTTTAGAACATGAGAACAACCAAGTAATAAAAAAAGAGTATATATTTTCAACCAAAAATAGACTTATAAAAAGAAGAAATCAACATATTAAAAATTGGGAAAAGGGAGAGAATGTTACAGCAATGGTGCCGTACTGTATTGACGAAAATGCGAAACCAAAATTTGAAGATATTTAAATCAAAAGCGGATATGAGAATGAATGGGAATTGAGGTACTCAGAGGCTCTTAACATAGAAAAAAATAAACACATAGCCTGTAATAATAATGAACCAATCATCATGGAAGAACCATGGAAGGCCTTAATAAAAAGAGAAAGAGAATATAAAGAACAGCAATGGAGAAGGAAAGGTGGGACAAAAAGGAATGAAGGAAACATAGGAGAATTAAACAGCGAATGAAATATAGATGGCAGCACAGTATCAAGGAAAAACATGAAACTCAGGAATGCAGGGAGGAGCACGTGATCCTTTAGCCCTTTCGCACACGGGGAAAGATCCCGTCTAGTGCACATTGTCTGTCTGCAACACCGTGGTTAGGAAAAGTGCTCTGAGGATGACCATATATAGCTCGAAAAGCTTCAACAAACGTTTGGTGGAATGGTGGTGATCTCAAGCACGCAGTGATTTTAAACTTTTTATTGGATTTTAATAGTGAAGTATTTCTTCAAATTTAACTGCTGGTGCAACAGGTACAGTGAACGTCGATGGATTGTGTTTTTTTAATTATGCATTTTTAAACTTCAAATTAAACTACTGGTGCAATAAGTACAGTGAAAATCAATGGAATGGGATATTTTATTAACATGTATTTAGTGAGTTTAACATTTAAAGAACAGGAACCATAGTGCAATAACGTGTGAGCAATAGTGTACATAAAAAAAGATTAAAACCAAATGTTTCATCTCCCAAAGAATTTTCATTGGAATATCGCGAAATGTGTTGAGAATCGTCAATGAACCCACAAACAAAGAAAATGACACACCAATAATGTGCATCATATAAACTAAGGATTAGAGGTACGTAATAGTATTTGATCTATTAGTGGATATATAATTGTCACTATGAACTTTCGGTGTGAGTTATCAACGAGGACCTGAAACAAACTTTTGTGGTTCTACTGAGATATTTTATAGGTATCCAAGTGTTTGTTTACTTTATTCAGGTTTTCAATGAATAAATAGTTTTGGTTTGATGAATGGTAGCATCTATTTATGCTACGCTGATAGAACGGCGGATCTCCGTACAGCTGGTGAGTGGTTTAGTGCGTTTTATAAAAGGCAAACTTCAATTATAGATTTAATTTATTTAGAAATTTCTAAAACAAGAGAACTTAAGAATTCGATTGCAGAACGGTTAGGTACAGTTCTCTTTACTGAAGAGAGCAGAAAAGATAGTCCTGTCATATTATCCTCTACTGGAAAATGCTGCAAATTTCTGCCGTGAACTTATTGGAGATGTGACACGTTGCACCTTCCTGTTGAAAGTAACCATCTGCAAGTTCCTGATCATCCAGCTGGTTGACAAACTTTTTAAAGATTTCCAAGTATCAGTCGGTATTCACCGTGTCTTTAAAAAAGATTGGCCCAATGATACGGCGTCAGAACATCGCACACCAGACACCGATTTTCTGGTGGGTGGTTTAAGCCCACCAAATTTCTTCAGAAACACCTTTTGACATTGTTTGAAGGAACCCGTTACCCAGTACTGATACATAATAAACACACGCACTTCAAAGGAGTACACCATCTTCATTCGACCTCTTTGCTGAAACTGTCTGCACCGATACGCTGTTCCCCCACCACTACTAGACAGATGACGCGTTAGTGCGGAGCCCCCCCCCTCCTCCCCTCCAGCTGCCGGGGAGACATTTTATTCACAGGTAATGCATGTCGACTGCTTCGCCAGCGAATAAAGATTCGCTCCGCTCGGGTTTCACGCTCATCGTATATTCCCCATCTCATATATTCCACATAATAAGTGTTAACTTCCAAGTTAATCACCCAGTAACATCGGCGAATTTATGAAGAGGAAACATTTATTTAACGTTTAAAACTCATGTAAATGAAGAATGTCTTAAAACTTATTGGAATTAGCTTTAAATTGTTCGGTACAGTCATTTGCAAAAGTTTAAGATCATCAATCTGTTTGCAGCCATTTTATCAGATCGTGTCAAATCATTTCGTGATTACATTGTTTCGTTTTGTAACTGCATCATGCTACACGTATACTGTGAATATTTATCGAGTTGGCGTTGCATTTCAAGTTCAATCAGCCTTAGCGCTTCCATGAAATGAGGCTGTGATTTCCATTTTCTCTACAGTGTATTATTGGCAAAAGAATCATTAAGAGATTAGTGCAGAAGGTACAACCCAGCAAAAACAGTGTTGTTGGGCGAGCACTCCGGCCAGCACTGGTATCCAGCCCTGCCAGCGGTGGCCCAGCGCTATGTTGCCGCCGCCCAACCATCAATAAAATGTGCTGGCGGCCAACACATGGGCCAGCAGTTCGGGCCAGCTGCGGGCCAACAGTAGCACCTCCATCAGTTGTCATATGCCAGAACAGGGACATTAGTTATCCATCACAGGCAGTAGCTGCCACAAGTGGCCTTTCAGCGGCTCTATACAATCGCGTGACATAACTGATGGTTTGCCGAATCTTGTCCTCCAATTTCCCAGTGGTAGCCATAAAAAAATAAAATAAAATAAAGGATAACCGCAGTTTCACAAAACTACAACTACTCCCCCCCTCTTACGAAACTTATGAATTATAGCCTTGCGCTGGGGAAACTTTCTCAACAGGTCCTGAGAAACGCCCGTTTGGATTTGGCTGGAAACTAACCAAGGACTGTCTGCGTGGGAAGCGGTCGCTCTACCAGCTGGACTGATTTGCTACTCACGAGCATTTGCTTGAAGCTGAGTCCCTTTCCTGTGGAATGTGTACCAAATGGTTCTCTTTATAATTTTACAATATTGCGAGGTATTTTTCATAAATGTCAGTTTTATGTAATTCATAACTTTAATTTTTCAACGTAACTGTGTTTTCGTATTTTTTACCTTAAAGGAATTTCACTCATTTTTAAGGAGCGTACCAACTTAAAGGCTCTTTCCAAAGTTTTGTGCTGTCATTGTGGTCTTGAAAGGCGATTGTTAAATTAATATATTTACCCGTTCATGTCAAATTCTGTTACATTTTTAATGTTGTATCTTTCCTTTCCACTGTCAGAAGCTACATTTGTTTTAAAGAGGAGAGATTTTTTATTTTACCTCTTGCTATTTTTAGAAGCGAATTCCTCCAGTCTTAGGTATTCAACCAATGGATGAGTACATTATATCCACATAGCGTTTATTTAGTTGTTGTTGTTTTTTTGTCAAATAATTGATAAAATGTGTACACGTATAATTTTTTTCTTTTCCAACATAGCGTTTTTTTAATGTTTTTCCAGGACTTTTGTTTCAAGCGACGAAAGATTACACAGAAGTTATTTCTTGTTATTCATGGGAATACAGTGGGTGTATTTCATGGCTATTATCTAGTTTCATGGCTTTTTCTGATATCTTCGTCGAGGTGGCATTTCATTAGGAAATTAATTCGCCTCTTACATATGGCTTTTTTTCTTAACATCAACTAAAATAACAGGATGGCGACAGTGTCGTCCTCAAGTAACTGGTATCACGAAATATACAGCACGTGTTGTTTCTGCGCCTGGTGTTGGGGTTGCATCGGTTGCCAGCTACGGGCTACTAGTGGCACTTGCGTGGAGGCCCGTAATTCACGGCGACGCTGCAAGGCCATCAATGACTGCCAACTGATGGCGCTTCCACCATTGGACCGCTACCGGGACGTGAGCGGCAGATTTCAGCCAGCAGGGACCCATCACTGCCAGCTGTTTCCCAACACTTGTGTTTTTCCTGGGAAGTAGTGATTTTATACCAAGAAAGATGTTCGAAACCCGAAACAATAAAAAATTGCATCTCAGGAATCCTAATATCGTAATGTGATCACAAAATAATATCATAATAATAGATGATTGGATATTTAGCCATCGGAAAAAGATTTGCCGTCCAAGGAAAACATTCTCTCGAGATGACTATGCTATACAACGAATATTCAGTCGCCCGATTATACAGGGTAATTCAAAATTATTGCCCCGATTACAAAAGACAATAACGTGTGTATGAAGATAAATTTCCAGCTGATATCCCTACATAAGGAAGAAGAAAGTTCAGAATTTTATTGCAAACTACTGCTGTGTTGCAATGGTGACGCAGGAAAGTGAGCTGCCCGTGCCCCAAAGCCACTGGGAAGAAATGACGACAGCAGCAGGAAAGGCGTTTTGGGTGCAGGAGTTTCAAAAGTGTCATTCTGTTGTTACAGTGGAGATAATGTTTCGTAATTGCTACAAACGTGCTCCTCCAGATGCTAAGAGCATAAGGAGGTGGCATAGACAGTTTGTAGAAACAGTATGTCTTTGTAAAGGGAAGATTACCGGCCGACTACGTGTTTTAGAGGAAAGCGTTGACAGAATTCGTCATAGTTTTAAACGCAGTCCACGCAAGTTAACTTACCGCGCCAGCCAGGAGCTTCAAATACCGCAAACAACTGTTTGGCGTGTTCTTAAACGTAGGCTGCAAATGAAACCAACCCTACAGAGTTCAAATTTTGCACGCCCTGAGGACCGACGACAAAGTGCAGAGTTCTACCTTCGCTGAAGCCATGGAGGATGACACATTTGTTTCACGCCTAATTTTCAGTGATGAAGCAACTTTTCGTATCTATGGCAAGGTAAACTGTCACAACACTCGCACATTGGGCACGAAAAAACCTGCTGCTGTGATTAAACATGAGCGTGACTCAGGGAAAGTCAATGTGTTCTGCGCAATTTCCAGTGTGAAAGAGGTATTGACCTTTTTCTTTATTGAAGATACAGTAACAGGTAACATTTATCTAGATATGATTCAACAATGGCTACTTCCACGACTGGATGACGATTCCAGGGACTACAGCAAGATGGAGCACCCCCACAATGGAATATGCACGTTTACCAATTTTTGAACGAAGTTCTTCCGAACCGTTGTATAGGTCATTGTGGACAGGACGACATGGTTTTCTGTGACCATTCCAGTCTTGCGCTCTATTAAAAGAGCTTCAGAAAATGGATGCGTGGGAAACAGATAAAGAACAGGTCGACCAAGGCTGTGTACCGAACGTGATGATCGCATGTTGATTCGTCGTTCCTTAAAATCAAGGTTTAAAACAGACACTGATTTATTTTTTTATTGGAGGTTTAACGAACACCGTGAGCAACTCAGTGGGCTATAAGTAGCCGCCCACCCCTAATTTAGGGACACTGGTTCCAGAGAAGGGAAGTAGCCAGTGCATTAAGACAAACACAACATCCATGCTTTACCGGGATTCGAATCCGGACCCATCTCGGACGAATGATCAGAAGCCATCGCTTAGACCACTGCGCCACCTGGACGGCGTCACTGATTTAAGAAATCAGTGGAATAATGAAGTAGGTACTATTGCATCTGCACGAACAGTTCGTCGTAAGCTGCAAGAAAATGGACTGACTACACGAAAATATTTCCCCACTGAACAACAACGGCTCAAAAGAATTGCTTGGGCCAAAGCACACAAAAATTGGACTGTTGATGAATGGAAAAATGTTATTTTCAGTGACGAAGCAACTGTTACTATTTCCCCTAATAACGGAAACAATTATGTACGTCTTCGGGCCGGTGAAAGATATAAGGCATGCTGCACCCAGCCAACAATCAAGCACCCACAGTCGGTGATATTATGGTCTTGTATTTCAGCCAGTGGTGCTGCCCGTCTGCACATTGTTGATGGCACATCGAATGGATCGAAATATGTGGATATGTTGCAGTCCAAACTGCTACCATCTGCACAAAACATGGACATGCGGAATTTTATCTTTCAGGACGATAACGCGCCATGTCATCGGTCAAAGTTTGCTGACGAGTGGTTTATTCGAAAAGTTATAATAAAACTTCAGTGGCCGGCACAATCACCGGATCTTAATCCCATAGAGAATCTATGAGTGAGATTAAAGCAAAAGATCCGTCAACAAGGACCTACATCTAAAACAGCATTAATTGAGTCTGTAAGAGCCGTATGGCACCGTGTTTATCACCAACGGACAACTAGAGAAACTCATTAGTTCCATGCCAAAAAGGTGCACTTTGTTGCTAAGAAACCGTGGTTATACAATTAAACATTAAAGCACATTTTGCTATTTGGTAAGTTATTTCAAGTGTCCTGCAGGTTTCTGTACAGTAATTCTACGTTAAATGCATTGTACACTAATTTCACAAATTCCACTATGTTTTGCTTTTTATGACCAGACGCTGTACTTTTGCTTGTAACTTCACTTCTATTACTAAAGGATATATTATGCTGAATTCAGATATTCTGTAAGAATATCTGAATTCAGCATAACATATCCTTTAAAATTTCTGACTTTACCATTACGCCGTATAAGTTGACTTCAAACATCAAAAATTGACTCTCGGTCCAATGGTGCAAGACTTTTGGCCACGACTGTATATATATGTAGAATGTGTTTTTGAGTTAGTATACGTTCTACCGGCCCAGAATTCAGAGGCCCAGTCAGCGACCGGAAAATTCCGAAAGTAGCAAAATGAATATTTCCTCACACATCCGATAGTAATTCCTTAAATCAGGAGGATGGGTTTCTTTTGATTCATTCAATGAACTCTTATGTCCAACTCTTCTCTTTCTAATAGCCAATTTTTTTCCATTTTGTTCTTTTCCTTTTCCTGTACGTTTTCAGATTTTCATATAAAACGTTACGGTTCTTTGATAATAGAAAACGGTATTTTCACCCTTTACAAGACACTCAATAAGACGCGTTCCAGAGAAGTCTCATTCAAGAGTAACGGACTGTCTGTGACCAAATCCAGCCGGTTGGGGAGATCACAGATTTTTCAGCACTTAACCGCTCCACTTGGCGGCGTGCTTTCAAAATTCTGTGCCTGTGGGGGCCGTCGCTATTGTAAAACTTTTTAGCAGGTAATCAGTCAGAGAAGGTTATCCCCGAAAATGACCAAATTCAATAGCAAAACTAAAGGGAAAGCAATGCTTTCTGATACGTACTTTCAGTCGTTGTAGTCGCTTCGGCCCACATTTTTTTTTTTTTTTATTGGAGGTTTAACGACCACCGTGAGCAACTCAATGGGCTATAAGCAGTCGCCCGTCCCTAATTTAGGGTCACTGGTTCCAGGGAAGGGAGAGAGCCAGTGCCGTAAGACAAACACAACATCCATGCCTCACCGGGATTCGAACCCGGACCCCGTTCGGACGAATGATCAGAGGCCATCGCTTAGACCACTGCGCCACCGGGGCGGCCCACATTTTGGACAGCGAATTTATTCGTTCGAGACGATTTCAACCCATTTTGCAAACGCTGAACTAATTCCTTCACGATGGTTAAAACTGAACGCTTTATCAAAAAAGTTTTAAGTAAAGGTTTCCAATTATGTGTGCTGCATTTAAATGAATTTTTATCATTTTGAGCTCAAAAGGAATTTTTTGGAGTATCCTTACTCTGGGCAGCGATGATAAGAGATTCTTTGATTCCTATTATCCATACTCATTCCCGAAGCTGATTTTCCTCGTAATTCTCTCCCAGTGTGCATTGGTGTTCCTTCTGAAAATTAACGCCTCCATTTAATGAAATGCTACTCAGTGAAACCGCGTGTCAGTGATCCCGTTACTGCTCAATTGCGCTCGGTTCACTTTGCCTCCGCCTGGTGAGTTTGCTAATTAGGTTATCTTAACTTGCAAAGAGATCCTTGCACCGGCGACGTCGCGCTTTCGCCTAAATGAAAGAGACTGTAAAATAAATGACGTCATTTTCGGGGTTTCGGATTGCAATCAATGCTCCAACTGTTTGTTTAAAAGTCAAGGGTATCCTGACCGATTACCGTGAGGAAGCGAAAGTGAATTCATTAAAACTTCAAGCTCTTTTTATTTGGTTTTTATCCCCCGCCCCTTTTTTATTTAAGGTTTCTTTGATCAGGGACACAATACGTGAAATCTCTTGTGTCTCAGGTTGAAGTGTAACTTGTCGGAAAAAAAATATTAATTTTAGTACTTGTTGATTTTGGAGACACTTTCATCAAATATTTTTTGTTTATTTTTCAAGTCGTGATGCATTCAATAAAAATAAATTAGTTATTTTATTTTTTATGTCAGCCAGATGACATGTTGAAGAAATAGAAAGGAAGGGAAGCAGAACTAGCGATTCAGAAAACACCAAAGATGGGAATAAGTACATTTCATGAATTCTAATACCTATATGTTGTTGTTTTTATAGGAGGTTTAACGACCACCATGAGCAACTCAGTGGGCTATAAGTAGTCGCCCGTCCCTAATTTAGGGCCACTGGTTCCAGAGAAGGGACAGAGCCAGCTCCGCAAGACAAACCCAACATCCATGCCTCACCGGGTTTCGAACCCGGACCCATCTCGGGAGAATAATCAGAAGCCATCGCTTAGACAAATGGTTCCCAAAGTGTGCGCCGCGGCGCCCAGTGGAGTCGCGGCTTCCTCACAGGGGCGCCGCAAAATATTACAAAATTTTCATAATTTTATCTTTATTTACAATTCAATGTGATAGGACGCGGCATCTCGACATCCAGCGGACCTGGTGCAAACCATTAACTCACTTAGTAATAACTGTTTGCAGAAGCCTCTACAAATGGTTACTAGATGGCGCTCTACAATAATGTTATAGCGTGAGCTTTCCCCCCGCCCGATTACCGCCCGACGGGTGCACCTGTGTGATTCGTGCGGCCGCTACCGGAAGTAACCTGAGCTTTCGCCCCAGCCTCCGTGCTTCTGATAAACATTCCTCCCTCGTTCTCTGAGCGTCTAGAAAGGAGACTCTCAGTCCAGATTTTTCGTGAAGAACACCAAATCCTTTAAATATGCCCATCCGTTGTCATTCATGACTCATTTGGTGTTTAGGAATCTGTTATGTTGATACTCTGTCGCTGCGTTTCGGCGTTTGTAAGCTTTTGGCGTATCAACTGCATATTGTTGTGATTAAGTGAAGTGAAGTTTTTGAAGTTTTTCTTCTCGTACGTATTTTTAAAAATGGATCGGTTTTTACTAAACAGTAATAAGCGTTGTGAAGGTGAAAATAAGGAGGGCACATAGTGGCAAGAGTGTGAAGAAGTGTAAATATCGAACATATGATGACAGTTATTTGGACTTTGGTTTTACGTCGACAGAAGTCAATGATGAAGAGAGGCCGCAGTGTGTAACTGTATATGAAAGTTTTGGCGCCAAACGGTATGTTACCAAGTAAGTTGAAATGCCCTTTAGAAACCGATCATCCCAGCATGCTTAGTAAATCTCATGATTGCTTTACGAGAAAGTTACAAGAGTTAAATCAACAAAAAGGTAGTTTTTATAAACAGGCATCAGTACCAAACAATGCTTTGCTAGCATCTTACAAGGTGGCACATAGGATCGCAAAATATAAGATGCCTCATGCCATCCCAGAAGAACTCATTCTACCTGCTGCTGTAGATATGGGGAACATTATGATCGGTGAATCTGCTGGGAAGGTGCTTTCAAATGTGTCTTTGTCCAATAACACCATCAGTCGCAGAATACAGCACATAGCGGAGGACCTCAGTGATCAATTAATTGAAAAAATGAAAGGTAAGGAATTTGGGTTGCAGCTTGATGAGGCCACAAATAATAATAATAATAATAATAATGCTCACTTGATTTGTTATGTACGGTTTATAGATAGTAATAACATTGTAGAAGACCTCTTTTGTAAAAATATCACTGTTAGTGCTGAGGCTCAAGACTTCTTCTTTGATATTTTTATATCCGAAAATAATTTGGAATGGACTAAGCGCGTTGGTGTTCGTACTGATGGTGCTCGATCTATGTCCGGCGGTTGTGGTGGATTGCAGCCACTTATTCGAAGCAAAGACCCTGATGCACTGTGGACCCATTGCGTTGCTCACAGGGAAGCACTCGCGTCAAAATATCTGAATCCTACATTGAACAAGGTTTTAGAATATGTAGTGAATGTAGTAAACTTTATAAAAACTCGGTCGTTGAAGGCAAGGTTTTTCAAAAAACTATGTGAGGAAATGGGATCCGAGCACACGTCTTTGTTGTATTACAGCACTTCGCGATGGCTCTCTCTCGCGGTAGTGTTTTGTCTCGTACGTTTAAACTGCGACAGGAAATTTATATTTTTCTTAAAGAGGAAGACCACAAGTATACCGAAAATTTTATGAATGAAGATTCTTTGGCAAAATTAGCATACTTATGTGATATTTTTGAAAAGATGAATGCTCTGAATCTCCATGCTGGGAAGCAACATGTGCCTTTTGAAGTCGTTTAAGAAAATTTCAGCTATTATAAAAAAAAACTAAAACTACGGAAAAGAAATATGAATGAAGACGGAGGTTAAGAATGTTTCCCTTGTTGCAACAGTTTTTGACCTCCAATGGTGTTGATTTCTCTCGAGGCATGAAATCCATTTTTGAAGAACACTTATCACAACTTATCACCTGGTTTGAGAAATATTTTCAAAATGATAATATCGATAAATTTTTCTGAACTGAAGATCCATTTCATGCAGCTGCTCCATCTGGATTTATTGCTGCAGAAGAAGAGAATATTATTGAGTTCTCTTGCGACAATACATTGAAAAAAAATTTAGCAGCATGGAGTTACCTGAATTTTGGATATCAGTAAAAGATGAATATCCCCTTCTGAGTGGTAAATCTCAGAGAATTTTAATTCCATGTGCGACTTCTTATTTGTCCGAAGCTGGGTTTCCCGCGGTCGCTGTGATGAAAACTACGTATCGCGCGAAAATCAATGTGTAGTAGGAAATGAGGGTGGCTGTGTCCAGTTTGATTCCAAGATTTGATAAAATGTGCGGTGATCAAAAGGCTCATCCATCCAATGAATTATAATTGGTTAAAATTTTTCAATTACATTTTTGTGATCTTCAATACGTGTTTTATTTATTTTTACCTAAGCGTACTTGTTAGAATTTGACATAGGCAAAGTGGACTTGTTAGAATTTGACATAGGCAAAGTGTACTTGTTAGAATTTGACATACGCAAAGTGCACTTGTTAGAATTTGACATAGGCAAAGTGTACTTGTTAGAATTTAACATTGGAAAAGTGCACTTGTTAGAATTTTACATACGCAAAGTGCACTTGTTAGAATTTGACATTGACAAAGTTTACTTGTTAGAATTTGACATAGGAAAAGTGCACTTGTTAGAATTTTACATAAGCAAAGTTTACTTGTTAGAATTTGACATAGGCAAAGTGTACTTGTTAGAATTGACATAGGGCGCCTTGGGAAAACCTGGATTCAGCAAGGGCGCCGAGACACGAAAACCCCACTGTGCCACCGGGGCGGCATACCTATATGTGTCATCTATTTTGATGCAATATGTATTGCTGTTACTTGTGAGGCCCTTTGTCGCTACCATTACTAAATTTTACAAGTCTAGAAAAAGTCAAATAGTTATTTGAAAAAAAAACGTGTTTAATTTTTCGAATAACTGTAACAATTTTAGGAATCAGTTTAAACAGCTCTGCGTATTACTAAATGGGCAGCATAATATATATACATTATTTGGGAAAAATTGTCAGGACACCTGGCGTTTTATACAATACTGCATTTATGGTAAAATCAATAAAGAGTTGGCCCATTTTGGGCACAACTACATGGTGTATTCTCCTTAGCACACATTCAATGAGTTTTGAAACGCAGTCGCTGGTATATGGTTCCATTTTTCCCGCAAAGCTGTAGTCAGCTCAGACAAAGAACTTAGACATGTCTTTCGAGTCCGAATCCGACCATTAAGTTCATCCCTAAAGGCTCCTATAGGACTAAGGTCGGGGGCTTTGAGCTGGCCACTCCAAATTCTGTACAATATATCCTTAAACCATTACAAAATGAAGGTGATGTAGAAATCATGTCTTTATGGCACGGCGCTTTGTCTTGCTCAAACAAGAATGGCCATTCTCTTCCAAACTGGCAAAGTGAAGGCAGTGTGGCGTTGTCTAGAATGTTTCTAAACTTCTCAGTGCTCACGTTTCCATCCACATTCACCAACGGTCCAAGCCTATACCACGAGAAACATCCCCAGACCATGACACTGCCAACACCAAGATTAACAGTTGGGATGACACATTGTGGCAGATACCGTTCAACTTGCATATGTCACACCCAGAAACGAACTTGAGATTTTAAAACGGTGTAGCGTGATTCGTCACTCCATTACACTCGTGGGACCATGGAAGTTGTACTTTGCACCAAACAAGTCGCTTACTCGCATATTAACGGCTTATTAACGGCTGATTTGCAACAGCTCAACCATGGAAATTTAACTTTGACAGTTCCTTAAGAACTGTCTTAGGGCGCACACTTATTCCTGTTGAATCAGAAAATTGTTTGGTAATGATTTGTGCAGAGGAATGACGGTGATGACAAGTTTCAGAGCTTCCTTATCCCTTTCCGTCAATTTCCTTGGCCTTCTTGAGCGTTTCTTGGCGGTCGCAAGTCCCTCACGTTTCTATTAACTGACAATGTTTTGAATAGTTGACCATGAGGATTGCAGTTATTCTGTAATTGCTAGCATGACAGGTTACTGATATGGCACCCCATAATAACACCTAGTTGGAAGTCGTCAGTAAGCTCAACACACGTTGCCATGTCTCACGAGTACTCTATATACAACGTTTCAGGAGCTTATTCGCTGTTTTAAAAGAGATCTGGCGCCCGTGATCTATTGAAATGTTTCTTTTTTTGTTGTGGAAACGGGTGTCCGGAGACTTTTCCGCATAGCGTCACTATATATAATTATGTATTTATCCATGACGTCTATTTAAACAGGGCCTTTAATGAAATAGCTGTTTGTTTCATCCTATATAACAAATTTGATTGTGTAATATAGTAGAAAAGTTGTACAATTTGATTAATAACACTAGTCTACAAAAAAAAAAAAACATGCTGTCCCAAAGATGTTATTGGCCAATCTTTATAGTATTTTTCGCGCTAAATTCAATGATGAAAACCATATTTCTCTATCACGTAAGGTTTTTGTGTGACAGTTATGTAAATATTTTACATTAATAACATGTACACTAAGGAAATTAATTAATGTGCAAAGAACCTAAAAGTTCTTATTTGAAGATTTCTGGGATACTTTGCCTCAGCAAGGTCCCTTTTGAGAGTCCAGCAGGAATCTGCTAACATACTTGAACTCCGCTTTCATTTTTTCGATGCTTGAAATGTCCTGATGAAAGCGTTCACCGTGTTCATCACTTACGGCGCCCAGGTTTTCAGGAAAGAAATTTAAGTGAGAGTGAAGGAAGTGGATCTTCAGTGACAATTTGTTTTGTAATTGTTCTCAAATATCCTGAGCAGATAGTGCAACAATATAATACACTGCCGGAATGATTCATAAATTCGATGCTTTTACCTACCAGCATTTCAATAACTTAATATGAATAGCTTTTCCGGCTACAAAAGCTTGGAATTTCATTTTGTTATCGCGTCTTTTGAATTCGTTTTCTTGACTAAACACACAATATTCATGTTTGCATGGGGTGGGAAAAAAAAAAGAATGTCTCCAAATGCAAGTCAACAGAAAAGTGCTAATTACCGTACATACAAGAACAAATCACTCTATAAATTAGTATTAACGACTTCCGTCTAGTTCCACGATACAATAAGTTAAAACTAGATTGAGAGTTGAAACTTTATTAAAAGCATTGACACACATTAGGCCTTTCGGGCATTACCATAAGCCCATCTTCAGATGGTAAAATTAGACATTACGTCCAAATATATATAGGTAACAGGTAAGTGGCCAAAATTAAAAGAAAATTTACACATCAGTCTTGACATAATGGTCACGGCTAAAATTCTCCAGTTTATTATTTAACGAGGTGAGCTGTCATTACAACACGAGTTGTCCAAATGGTAAATGTGTAAGCTCATAAGAATAACAAGTTCGTTTGAGTAGAGGCTTTCAATGTAGATTTAACTTATTTAAGAACAACCTTCCACAAATATTCCTTAGGAACATTTGTTGAAGGATGCAATTGGGAATTGGAATCCGAAACCGGAATATTTTTTCTCTTGTACGTTCAGACCGTGACAGTCAATAAGGACAAACAACATGGTGCTTATAAGATACCTTTACAAAACCTGGGCACGTCATTGCCTCCTTCCTGTTACGTAGGCTCCATCCGGGAGAGCTAGGGGGACGTTTGAAAAGAACATAAAAATGATTTGAAACAGGGTAACTTGTCCACGGCTCTAGCAACTGTAATCATGTGTAACTACGTTCCACAATTGGACGAGGCAATAATTATCTTTTCAGCCTCTACTCAAACCAACTTGTTATTCCAATTCCAGGGCTTTGGCAACAATCTGTTCCACCCAGTCACATAATTTGCAGCTGGTGACTTTTAACCGTGACCATTATGTCAAGACTGATATATAAATTTTCTTTTAATTTTGGCCTCTTACCTGTTACCTATATATACTTGGACGGACGGTCTAATTTTACCATCTGAAGATGGGCATATAGTAATGCCCGAAAGGCCTAATGTGTGTCAATGCTTTTAATAAAGTTTTAACTTTCAATGTAGTCTTAATCAATTCTATCGTACAAACAGACGGAAGTCATTAATACTAATAAGTGCAAATCAATCCAAAATGTAGTCACTATCGATTATCAATCCCATTGTCCCGGTAGCCGTTCGATACCGTCCCTGGAGAATTGCGGCTGCTTGGCCGCATTGATGTGAGTAAGTGGGCGTCTGATTCCGATTTGTGAGTTGCTGTTCGTTGTGACGTGCCTGCCCCGCAGGACGCTCACGACATAAAGGCAGATGGCAGCGAGAACGAGCGTTTGCGAAGCTTAGTTGGTAGAGCGACTTGTTCCGGAATAAGTGGACTCGGGTTCAGTCCCCGACGTGGACCAAAAATGACGGAGAAGTTTACTTTGTTATATCGTCCAGAAATTGCTGCAACGACTGAAAAAGGTAGTAGTCGCTTGGGTCAGTGTCCGGGAAATAGGCTGGCTGCGGTAGCATCTCACAGCCTAGGTCCTTGACCTTGTGACAGGTCAGCCGTGCTGTGTGATGTCTCGCTCTAAGCTGCTGTAGGAGAACGCCTTTGTGGTTCAGCAGTGCTGGTCGTTTCGACGTGAGCGATGTATACAGATCGTCGAGCTAACGGTAGTACACATCGGCGGTGATATTGGTGTTGTACGGCACAGAGATGGAAACGGGTCACGGGTCAACGTGTCGGAAATTTCTTGCGGGTCCAACGGGTCGAGTCAAGGTGTTCGTGACCCGATGATTTTGACCCGGTTTTATTACCATTTTATTTTTGAAAAGAGAAAAATATATTTCAAAGAGAAATGCGCGTTGTGAAATTCTGTAGTCGATACTGGTGCACAGGGAGTGAATAATGATTTGTCATGCAAAAATAGTGTCGTCTCTTTCTTAAAGCAACGAATATTTCCACCGAACGACGTCAGACAACATACCGACTCCATATCGTAAAAATATCCTTCTTTTGCGTTCTTTTACGGGTAGATTGTCCAGGGCAAGGTACAGGCAAACGCCATTCGCTTGCTTCTTAGCTGATTCATTCTCTCCGTGCGAAGTTCACTGTATGACTAAGAGTTACTTTTCACATCACGTCTTTTACATTGAGCATTCGGAGGTTTTCAATCGATGTGCTAACATCGCGTTCCCATGACATGTCATGTCGAAATTAACTCCTTATTTGTTAATATGGATGGATTTAAATATTAAGGAGGTTAAGAAAGGCGTCGAGGCCAACAAATACGTGCGTGTTGAAAACCACAAGGGGAAGAGTGAATGCTGGAAATTGTTTTCTCTCATTAAGGAACCGGTGAATAATTCTGTGTTGTTTGGTCTTGCTTGTTGTTCAAAATGTGGAAAGTGTATAATTACAAACAAAGATGTCGACGGTGTAATAAAAGATTCAGGAACCAAAAATCTAACGGATCATATGAAAGTATGCGCACCTCCACCAAAGCGTGGAAAGAGCAAACAATCAACTTTGTCGTTCAAACGACCATCAGTTAAAGTACGAGATGCTGATTTCGATCAAATAAGGAAATGTGAAAGTGAACTAGTGGCACCGTCTCACTTAGCTTTTCATGTAGTAGATAATATGTGCTTTCGTGGTTTTGCTCAAGAATTAGTGAAACTGGGAGTAACGCATGGAATTATCGATGTAAACAGTGTATTAATAGGCAGGAAGACAGTAAGTTCCGACTGTTTGAAGATGGTTGAAGGCGTGAAAAATAATATTAAATATTCCTTACAACCAGCCATAGAAGAACAAGCTGTATCTTTCAAGACTGACTTATGGACTGATAACGTTGCACAGAGAAGTCATTTGGATATTACATTCTTCTGGATTGAACAACAAGGTGCTGATAGATCATGTTGGAGTCTCAACCATGCTATGTATTCTTGAGCTTATTTCCCCGAGAAAAAGACCGCTCAGAATATTGCAAACGTGCTAAATGCTACTTTGCGGGAAGTAGGATGTGACCAGACCAACACACCTGTTACTACAGATAAAGGGGCAAATATTGTAGCAGCAACAAAATAAAATGTTCACATTAATTGTGTCTGCCACAGGCTAAACACGGCAGTTTCTAGAGCGTGAGAGAATTGCAAGGAAATGGAGAGCATTAAGGAGTTCGACCAATGTGCTAACAATTAAGTGAGGTATGTAAAAAAAACTACCGGCGTTCAATCGGAGTTGAATATCTTGTTGAAACACGGTGGGAAGATTCGTCCATGGCGATCTTTTCAGAGAATGTTCACTTCGATAATCGAAAATCTTAAGACGGATAGTAAATCGAGACTCGTGCTACGCGACAGAGGAAAAAAGTGTCTTTTGGACAGCGTAAACCTAAACCTTCTTAAGGGAACTGTTGAATTCTTAGCTCCAATGAGCAACGTGCTCGATATGCTAGAATTTGCTTATATGCCATATAACGAAGTGAATTTCTCCGTCATTTTTGGTCTACGCCGGGATTCGAACCCGAGTACGCTTATTCCGGAACAAGCAGCTCTACCAACTGAGCTACGCAGACATGTATTCTGATTCCTATCTGCCTTTATGTCATGTGCGTCCTGCTGGCAGGTACGTCACAGCCAATATTACAAAATATTTTGCCAGCCTTTTATCTGCTGAGAAATCAATGGGATACGAAGAAAGACAGTGATGTGGTGGAAGTCCGGAGAATGAGAAGAGTATTTGTAAATCAGCTTGATGAGAAAATGTTGAGCTCGATTACTCCTATTCATTTTTGTGCAACATTGCTTGACCCAAGCTTGAAAGCATTCTTGTTCGTGCCTGCGCTAAAGATAACTGAGCGAAAAGCTATGATGAAGTAATCATTTCACTGTATTCGTGATTACGCCGTAAGTGTAATTGCTAGCATGAGTAATCCAGATGAATTGTTCCACACTGAAGAGGAGAGCAATAATCTAAATACAGCAGAACCATCAACTCATGGAAGTCCACATGGAGAACGCAAATTAGAGAATGACCCATTTGCTTCTTTCCGAAAAAGTAATGTTGAACGAATTACACAAACTGTGAATCAAACAATCTTCGGAACTGAAGATCTTGATGTGCAACTGAAGCACTACTATATAATTGTAGGACCATTCATAACTCCCCAGTGCAAATGTGGAAAGTGCAAGGACACCCGTGAATTGTCTTTATTCGATCCTCTTAAGTACTGGGGTGAGCAGAGATTGACGTATCCCATGCTAAGTACCATTGCGAAAATAAATTTGGTAATACAAGAGTCAGAGCGCCACTTTTCGTGTGCTGGCCGGTTGCAATAAAGGAGCGTGGTAGAATGAAACCTCAAACTTTGGAGGCTCAAGTCCTGATTAATGAAGGCTTAAAGAAAGGGATAATGCCGCATAACCCAAGTTGCCGGAGTTGCCGCTCCTGCGGCAACTTGGGTTATGCTTACATGGCGTCAATGAGCAGAAGGTTCTACGCTTCATCGTACTGGGTCTGGAGCTCGAAATCGCACGACCAAGCCGAAAGACAGGCACTTGCACCTTATGGCAGTTACGTCGCGCACAATACCATCCACGACACTTGCGCATCAATAGAGGATGGTCACACATCATCCGAAGTGTACAAGCATTATTCGTTACCGATTGCTACAAAGAGGCCTCGTTGCTTGACTTTCCATTGCTGCGATGTCCATTGCTGTGACTTTCCTGGACTCTGAACCATAGGCGCCAGCGATTGCAGTGGTGCAGTGAGCGTCGAAACTGGAGTGCTAAATGGGATCATATTGTGTTTTCCGACGAGTCCAGATTCAATATAATGCATCACCACGGGCGAATCATTTTTCGTAGATACCGCGGTGAACGGCATCTGGAAGGCTGCATTGTGCAGCGCCATACTAGTCCCACGCCGAGCGTAATGGCCTGGGACGCTCTTAGGCTTCATTCACGCACTCGTATACTACGCATCAGAGGCACATTGAAGAGTCAACGCTACATCTCTGAAGTGCTGGAAGCTGAACTTCTACTCCTCCTTCAGACGATCCCGGTAGCTGTCTTCCAACAAGACAATGCCCGACCATATGTTGCTCGTACTGTCCAAGTCGTACTCTGTGCTCATCAATTTACTCGTCTTTCCTCGCCTACTCGCTCGCCAGATTAGTCGCCTATAGAGAACGTCTAGGGTGTCATGGCGCAATGATTGGATGGCATGAGCTCGCCGCCTGTCACAACCAACGAATCGTGGATGCGTGTAGAAGCAGAATGGAATGCAAAACCGCAGACGACCATCCAAACTCTGTTTCATTCGATCCCACGGCGTGTCGGGTCGGTTATAACCGCCCGATTACATGGTGGATTTACTTATAAGGCCAAAACATTTGTAATAAGTAAATCCATATGGTGGATTTACTTATTACTAATTTTTTGGCCTTCCCCATCACGAACCGGTGTGCAATTGTGATCACTTGCAGCTTGTACTGTAACTAATCACTCCCACAAATTTTATTGTGATTTCTTCTTTCTTTCTCGGTGTTGCAATTTTTATGAACAGCATTGTATTACCAGAAGTGATTCCTTGGATGAGCTTATCGAATTTCCTTAAGTGCATAAGAAATAAAAAGTAACTTTGTCGCTTATTTGAAAGAAGAAACAGAAGTTGCTGCTTCATTTATTTTACTAAACCATACAACTTTCTCTAACAGGTGCCTGGCCCACTTAACACCCCTATCTTATTCCACTCAATTACATTGGAATGGATTATCTCATTACCCAGGAAATAAGCTTAATTTTCTTTGTTGGTACCAACTTCACTGGAAAAAAAGTAAAAGTAAAAAAGACAAGGAGTGAGAGAGAGGTCGCGTTACTGGAGAATCGATAATTGGGCGGCAGTTGTGTTGATGGCGTCGAAAGGTAGACGCGAACAAAGATGTGGTCCTTACAGACTGAGTCTAAAGGCTGCTGCATCTCTGCCTCAGAGTTGGTCATGTTTTCTGTTGCATCACCCTCTCCGGGGTCGTAGACACCAATGTCATTAAGACGAAACCCTCTTTTGCCAGGTCGATAAGATAATGCGCTTTACCGTGCGTCTTTCAAGGATGTTGTCTTTTCTGCCTCGACGCAACTTTATCAGACGAAGAGTAACTTATCAGTTACATTTGTTCGTAATTTAGTGAAGAGGAATTGGCGCTCTCGAATGCATCATTAACAGGAAATAAAACAATTCGAGCGAGTAGAAGGTTAAATAAGGTTCAAAGATACCTTCAACGGTGCTGAATTAATTAGAAGTATCTTTTTTTTTATGCATATCTTAAATTCAAAAACAATTGAGAATGTCTTCAATGCTCAAGAAACGACTGTAAATAATTTAATTTTCGATCATGCTATATGTTAATAGATAATGTGGTATTTGTGGAATTTTTAGAGGTATCGAGTATACAGTAAATAGTAAGTAACGCTGTACTAATGATCCGATTTATTGGCGTAGGAAATAAACACATAAGCGTTTCCAAGCTTTCGCACATCAACCAGATGGCTTTTTCAAGGAAGTTAGACAGAAACTGCAAACTGAAAAATAGAACGCTTAACAATTTGAACGCGGGAACTTGACAATAAATAGATGCGACGTTATATTCATTTAAAGGTACGAGGCATCACGTTGGTTGCACGCGGAATCCTGGTAGAGAAAAGGTGTTACTTGAAGAATTGGTTCCAAATTCGTGGCAACTCGAGCGAGACACAATCATTGCAAGCATCGCTGTTGGTAATGATCTCCAAGGTTTCCCGAATGGCTGTACATTTAGGGGTAGAGTAGCTAGCTAATTTCTTTATATCATCCCACATGGGAGTAGCTAACTTGAATTTTACTTCTCTGGATAGTGCCGTGGTTACTTTACCGTATTTTGTGTCCCTTTTATGTTCTTTGACTCTGATTCCAAACGAACGCTTGGTCATTCCAATGTAGTATCGTTTAGAGCCATTCGGATACTGTAGGGGGATCGCATAAACGCCTGCTTCGCAGGAGAGAGGCAACTACGTTATTTAGGCTCAATTCCCTACATTCCAAGTGTGTCTTACAAACTCAAAAATGCCCTCAAAAAGATGAACTACAGCGTCGGCATAAGGTCCCCTGCATCTTTTACATACTATACTAAAGAGAAATAGTGAAAAACCACCTCTCTCATGCGAAGCAGGCGTTTATGCGATCCCCCTACAGTATCCGAACGGCTCTAAACGATACTACATTGGAATGACCAAGCGTTCGTTTGGAATCAGAGTCAACGAACATAAAAGGGACACAAAATACGGTAAAGTAGTCACGGCACTATCCAGAGAAGTAAAATTCAAGTCAGCTACTCCCCTGTGGGATGATATAAAGAAATTAGCTAGCTACCCGACCCCTAAATGTACAGCCATTCGGGAAACCTTGGAGATCATTACCAACAGCGATGCTCGCAATGATTGTGTTTCGCTCGAGTTGCCACGAATTTGGAACCAATTCTTCAAGTAACACCTTTTCTCTAATAGGATTCCGCGTGCAACCAACGTGATGCCTCGTATCTTTAAATGAATATAACGTCGCATCTATTTATTGTCAAGTTCCCGCGTTCAAATTGTTAAGCGTTCTATTTTTCAGTTTGCAGTTTCTGTCTAACTTCCTTGAAAAAGCCATCTGGTTGATGTGCGAAAGCTTGCAAACGCTTATGTGTTTATTTCCGAAGCCAATAAATCGGATCACTAGTACAGCGTTACTATTTACTACTTAATTGGTGTACTGTTCCTTGTTATAAATCGAGTATATGTTTTGCCAAAATCTATCACTGATCATTTACTTACTATTACAGAATATAAGATCGTACAATATAGCGATTGTAAAAACTAAATGCATTTCTGTGATATTATTTACAGTTATTTATACTTTACTCTGATTATTTATACTTTCCATTTTGTAAGATATGACAGTTCTAGGTTATTTTTAAGGTTTCCTTCAAAGAATTAATGCCACGTGTGTATTATTTTTTGTTTCCTGGCTTAAGGACTACGATGAAAATATCTACGGGTTATGTGTAGTCCCCCATTTTTAAATTGGGACCAATGGTTTCTGGGGGGACTTGCCAGAAATCTGCGCGTCTAACCATTTAGCCGCCGAGGTAGCCAAAATGCGTAATAAAAAGTTAAACTACATTTTTTTTTTGCTTTCCATTGTCATATCGTTCATTTCATACACATTTTTGCTACCTTTCACGAAATCTGGAACTTGAAAATTGGAATATGTACAAATTATTTTCGTCCCAGAAGCAAAGATCTGAGACAAAAAATAATTTTTCCAGCACGTATGGTAGAAGCGAATAGAGAGAAACGAGTTCTGTTTGAAATAAAACCATCCAATGGGAGATTAGCACATCAGGAAAAAACGCTCTGAGGGTCTCGACCTAGAAGCAGCTCTTTTTGTGCCACGGATAACTTCCGTTCCGTCGTATTTATGTCTTGAAGTTAAACCGTTCCTTTAGAAATGGAGGACGTACATGATCGGGATAAAATAATGTGAATACTATTATTTTAATGTTTATTTTTTTTTATTGGAGGTTTCACGACCACCGTGAGCACCTTAATGGGCTATAAGCAGTCGCCCGTCCCTAATTTAGGGTCACTGTTTCCAGGGAAGGGAGAGAGCCAGTGCCGTAAGACAAACACAACATCCATGCCTCACGGGATTCGAACCCGGACCCCTTTCGGACGAATGATCAGAGGCTATCGCTTAGACCACTGCGCCAAGAGGGCGGCATTATAATGTTTAATGTGCGTGTGGGTTACACTGAAAAAACAAAAGTTTTGATTACTTTTTGTGTATACGGATGAGTCATTGCATTATTACCACCTACCTAATAAGCCGTAGGACCCCCTTTGGCCCACAAAACAACGGCAACTCGGCGAGGCATCGATTCGATGAGGTGAAAATAGGTATCTTGGGATATCTGGTACCATAATATCAACAGCAGGTCCTTCAATTCCTGTACATTTCAGGATGGTGGTGATTTAGCGCTAACCTGCTTTTCCTAGTCAAACCACAAATGTTCGATTGGGTTCATGTCAGGTGAATTTAGATGCCAAGGCATTAACAGAAACTCACCAGCATGTTCCGCGAACCATTCCTTGACGATTCTGCCAGTATGGTAATGGCCATCACGAGCAGGGAACACAGTTGCTATGAATGGGTGAACTTGGTCTGCAACGATGTTCAGATACCTGCCAACTGTCAGAGATTGCGCAATTGGTATAATGGGGTCTAAAGTGTCCCACAAAACAGCAACTACATCATAACACCGCATCCACTGTCCTGTTTCAGCCCAGCAGTGCATCCAGGTGCCATAGCCTTTATTGGTAATCCGCCCATCTGCTCTCGGCATTCTACGTGATGCACCACGAATCGTGATTCGCCAGACCAGGCCAATTTCTTGCAATCATCCACGGTCCAATCTCGATGATTTGGGGCCCATTTCATGGCAATGACGTGCAGAGAGCGTAGGAACCTGGCTGGGTACTCGGCTACGTCGGGCAATGCGCAGAAGGCTGCCATGAACTATGTGCTGTGGCACATTGCCTTTGTCACCACTGTGGTAGCTGCGGGTTAGTTGTCTCACTGTGGGCCTGCTGTCCCTGTGAAAAATTATCGACACCCTCCGCTCCCCTCTGGTGTCAATGAGATGCGGAAGGCACACCACTGGGCGACGGTTCTTCATTTGGCCATCTGTGCACCTCTTTTGATACGTACTCACTACAGCGGCACGTGAACAACCCAAAAACCACGCCGTTTCAGAGATCGTAGTTCCGAGGCGCCGTACCATCAAAATTTGTTCTTCATGAAACTTAGATAAATCGGCAGCTTTTCCTAATCTGAGTCCAAACACGATACTAACCGAAAGCCGGTCCTCTGGTTTTATATATACTGCTCTGTGAGCTTCACCTGCGCCACCATTTGGTGTCGAGGCGTGCTCATTTCTGCTCATAATATAATGGCTCATATGTGTATCTTTCTTTGTGTATATTTTAGTGATTGTATGTTAGTGCGGTATGCAATGTATTCAGAATCTCTTCGTGCAAGCGGTCGTTGAAATTGTGGACCTGTCGGACTTCTAAAGACGACAAATCGTGAGAGTCTGTTTAGCAGGACCGTCGGGAACCATAACAGCCAAATTGTCGGACTTCTAAACATGACAAATCGTAAGAGTCTGTTTAGCCGGACCGTCGGGAACCATAACAGCCAAATTGTCGGACTTCTAAACAGGACAAATCGTATGAGTCTGTTTAGCAGGACCGTCGGGAACCATAACAGCCTAATTGTCGGACTTCTAAACAGGACAAATCGTGAGAGTCTGTTTAGCAGGACCGTCGGGAACCATAACAGCCAAATTGTCGGACTTCTAAACAGGTCAAATCGTGAGAGTCTGTTTAGCAGGACCGTCGGGAACCATAACCGCCAAATTGTCGGACTTCTAAACAGGACAAATCGTGAGAATCTGTTTAGCAGGACCGTCGGGAACCATAACAGCCAAATTGTCGGACTTCTAAACAGGACAAATCGTGAGAGTCTGTTTAGCAGGACCGTCGGGAACCATAACAGCCAAATTGTCGGACTTCTAAACAGGACAAATCGTGAGAGTCTGTTTAGCAGGACCGTCGGAAACCATAACAGCCAAATTGTCAGACTTCTAAACAGGACAAATCGTGAGAGTCTGTTTAGCAGGACCGTCGGGAACCATAACCGCCAAATTGTCGGACTTCTAAACAGGACAAATCGTGAGAGTCTGTTTAGCAGGACCGTCGGGAACCATAACAGCCAAATTGTCGGACTTCTAAACAGGACAAATCGTGAGAGTCTGTTTAGCAGGACCGTCGGGAACCATAACAGCCAAATTGTCGGACTTCTAAACAGGACAAATCGTGAGAGTCTGTTTAGCAGGACCGTCGGGAACCATAACCGCCAAACTGTCGGACTTCTAAACAGGACAAATCGTGAGAATCTGTTTAGCAGGACCGTCGGGAACCATAACAGCCAAATTGTTGGACTTCTAAACAGGACAAATCGTGAGAGTCTGTTTAGCAGGACCGTCGGGAACCATAACAGCCAAATTGTCGGACTTCTAAACAGGACAAATCGTGAGAGTCTGTTTAGCAGGACCGTCTGGAAACATACCAGCCAAATTGTTGGACTTCTAAACAGGATAAATCGTGAGAATCTGTTTAGCAGGACCGTCGGGAACCACAACAGCCAAATTGTCGGACTTCTAAACAGGACAAATCGTGAGAGTCTGTTTAGCAGGACCGTCTGGAACCATACCAGCCAAATTGTCGGACTTCTAAAGAGGACAAATCGTGAGAGTCTGTTTAGAAGGACCGTCTGGAACCATAACAGCCAAATTGTAGGACTTCTGAAGAGGACAGATCGTGAAAGTGTGTTTAGCAGGATCGTCTGGAACCAATAACAGCCAAATTTTTTGCTGTTCTCAGCGCAACAGTCTCCACGGTTGTGACTGCGTACACAAAGCCCGGCAAAACTTTGTTGGCGTAGAAGAATAGTTGTTGGGCTGGCATAACAATCAAGAAATCAATGCCACAGTACTTAAAAAGCACAATTTGTTCCCTAATATTATTCCAGCAAGAACTTACTTACCTTGGTCTTGGAAAGAAGCATCTTTCCGATCTTATGTAAACATAGCCAATAATATCATTGGCAAATCAAATCTGAAACAGCTTGAAATTCAAAAAATAAGAGAAATTGTTTTATGCAATGGTTACAGTCCCAACACTATGGCAATACTCTCTAAATGTTCTAAATCCTGTTCAGCCGCTGTGAAAAATAAATATAAATATGCAGGTCCCATTCAGTATATAATAGGTATTACCAACTGGATACATAAATGCTCAAAAAAGAAAATATCAAAATAGGCATCAGACAAGGTGCTTCAATCGCACAACAACTGCGGAACATGCGGTTTGGGAGTTTGTTGTTTGTGCGTCTGGAAAATTTTGAGGTGCAGTGGAAGCATATCCGGCGCGTAACTGGGAGAACCTGGGTTCGATTCCTGGTGGCGGCCGATGAGAAATTTTTCCGTGACTCACTTATAAACATGGAAAGAGCGATGACTTCTATTTGATGTTCCCGGTCCAGGTCAACTGAGTATTTATCATGCATTCGCCCTCTAGTTATTTGTTCAGTTGCTGCTGTTCATCTGTGGTGAATCCCCAGCATTGTGCGGGGCTCCAAAGAAGCAACCCTGCCATGTGGTTTGACAGTTTGTCGTTTGTGAGTCTGGAAAATTTCGAGGTGTAGTGGATGCATATCCGGCGCGTAACTGGAAGACCATGGGTTCGATTCCCGTTGGCGGCCGATGATACATTTTTCCGTGACTCACTTATAAATGCGGAAAGAACGACGACTTCTATTTGGTTCATTCTAAACTGCACTCTGGAGATGGGGGCGGTAAAAATTCATGTTCATAAAAATCTCAAGTGCATATGAGGGAAATGAAAAAAAGGGGGCAAAAAGATTCTCTGGGAGTGAAATCTAATTTCCAGAAAATACGATTTATTGCTGCTGAAGAAAACCTCTTGGTGCAATTTTTTTTTTTTACTAAAGTTGCTTAAATTTTCTGTCATTCAAAGTACAAAACACCACTACTTAAGTTCAAGTGAAAACAGTTGATTTGATTACCAGAACACGTAACAATAGCATTTGTCTTGTAGAAGAAATTCATAGAAAGTTTATGTGTTTCCATAAATTAAGAAAAATTGCGATGTATGAAACAATACATGATGAAATGTTATAAAATTAAATTTGATAAAAACCTACATCATATCGTGCGTTAGAGAAAGACCCTCAATATTTCGTACGAAACACATTATTCCGATAAAAGAGGACCACATACAAAACCAGGTGAAAAATAGGTGTCGAAATGAATTAGCCAAAGCACCACAACAGGGAATGCTACTTTGTGCTACTTTTCACCTCGCACAGCAATGCAGGCCTCACAGTGATGTTTTATGTTGTTGATGATGGTGTCTAAGAGCTTAGTATGTACCAAAAACCATTATTCGCGCAAAGCTTGTGTAAGCCTCTCCTGTTCTTGCGGAGGTGGATTGAGGGCAGCAATATGTACCCTCCCTAGGGCAACCAAATATGCTCGATAGGAATAAGATTTGGAGAACTGTCTGGCCAATTCATAAATAAAATGGTCTCTTCTTGAAGATCTTGTTCTACCTAAACCAGATCGGTTGGGACGAGTGTTACCGACTTGTAGGTGAAATGTATCTACTATGGCACCTGCATAACAGCGAACATTTGGGTTCCGGACATCATCCCTATAGCGCTGAGCATTCATAGTTATTCTTGGAAGAGGTCTGCGTCTACCAACAGAGATATCATTCAAAACAATCAAACTACCACGACAATAATTGCCCCTTTCGCTGTCCATAAAGCAAAGATAAAATCCCTCACGTTCTCTCCAAATCAGAGAACACCTGGAATCTCTCTGCAAAGCAAATCTGAACTCATATGTAGAGAGTACTGTCCACCATTTGATTTCAGTTCTATTGACGAGAACCCAATTCTAACGTTTCTCCTTGTGACTGGGGGTAAGGACTACGCAGAGTACTGGTCACCTAGCATACAGACCTTCTTCATGAAATCTTCTGCGCACAGCAAAGGCCGATGCTACAGTTCCTCTAGTCGCAGCAATGGCAGATCGCAGCTCTCTCCGGGTATCCGCCCTGTTCCTCCGCGCGTTTCATCGGAGATATCGGTTACCCACAGATGTTTTCACCCTAACCCTTCCTTCACTGTACTTTCCGGAAGCCGACTGCGTATTTTGAAATTGATTTAACAGTTTGTGACCAAGAAAGTTCTCACATGCATTTATCTTGCAATTTCCACTTGACTATGGCCTACCTGTAGCCTTCCGATAGCCGTCCACCTCATTTCATCTGTTAAATATTGTCTCGTAGCAATCATAACAAATTTGCTATCTCAAAATCCTTCATTTACACTCCGCAAACGACGTGACGCGCACCTCCGCGACAGCCCATTTTATGCTGCTGCTCATTCGCATGAACCGTGCCATCGTTGCTCATTCACATGGGACGCCGGTGGTCACGGTCATTCAGCTCCCGTGGTCGGCTACTGTGCTGTCTACGGTGGGGGGTATTGCCTTCCATGAGGTATTATCTGTACACACGTGACACCGTGGATTCGGAATGTTGAATGTCCGCACACTTCGGAAATTGAAAGTCCCATCCGTTCGGATCCCACTACCATGCCTCGTTCAAACCCCGATAATTCAAGTAGGCTTGCCATAATCCTACTGGCGGTTGTTCAACCTCACTCACGAAATTACACCTCGCAAGTGACAAAAATTGTGGGGTGCGTCCGTTCCTTCATACGAGGGCAGCGCCAGTTAAAAATTTGCATACTGCTATCTCATGGCTTTTGGCACTTCAGTGTACTTGAGAATGGTTTTTCAGTTACGGGGTGTCATTCAGATATTTTCCAATGAGTATCACGGCCCTGATGGACACAAGAAAAACATTCCACAACCCAGCGCACCACCATCACAGGTCTGCATTTCCTGAAGGAACCTTGATTCATCCGTCCAGACGACGTTTTTGCAGTCCTCAGTGGGCTTGTATCGACGAACACTCGCCCACTGGAGGTGAACTTTCATGTCCGGTGCTAAAAACATCGGCACTTGACGTGGCCATTACCTGTTGTATCCCATTTGCAACATGGTCCAATACGTGAAGATAGAATATGTTCTATAAATAATCATAATGTTGCAATGTGCTTCCATTATCAAGTTAGAAGGTGGTGTTATACGATTCTCGTAGAAAACGCCCCGTTGGTGGAGTGGTCTAAGCGATGGCTTCTGATCATTCGTCCGAAAGGGGTCCGGGTTTGACTCCCGTGAGCCACGGATGTTGTGCTTGTCTTACAGCACTGGCTCTCTCCCTTCCCTGGAACCAGTGTCCCTAAATTAGGGACGGGCGACTGCTTATAGCTCATTGAGTTGCTCACGGGGGTCTTTAAACCTCCATTCAAAAAAAAAAAGGTGAGACGTATTGCAGAGGTGAAACACGCGTGATGACAACGAATTTTCAGCAATACATTCCGTCGGTGTAGCTTAGTCGGTCAGAGCAACTCACGCAGGAGACGCGGGTCAGATAAAGACAAATCGCTATTTAAACCAAGGGTCCAATAGTAGAGTTAAGAAATTGGGTCGAGCGCGGTCGAATTCCTTTCAGAACTGCAGAGCGTTTGTAATTTTTGCGGTAAAAATGACATCCAAAAATGGTGTTTATGAGAAACATGATGTTCCTCGCACTGGAAGAAATTCTTCACAAAGGTGCTGCTGCCAACATGGTGGCCAAAAGTTTAGAGGCTGGCAATATTGCTAATCGTTCAAAGTAGGATTGGAGATTGGATTACGTGTTTGATCTATGGCGACGATTTCGTCCCTGCCGTGATACCAAGGGTCCTAAATTCTGGATAGGTGAGTCTTTATAAGCATTGTATGCGAACTGGATCCCCTCGCAAAATAAGAAAAATAAAGATGAAAAAAGTAAATATATTAGCATGGCGTCACTTATGTTGGTTTCGACTACTTATAAAGCAACAGAAATTTTATCACAAAGCCTACCAATGATCCTGGCAGTATGACACCAAAACATTGTACAGTAGATGATGTTTGCGAAGAAGCAACGGTCGAAGCGATGGCTTCTGATCATTCGTCTGAGATGGGTCCGCGTTTGAATCCCGGTGAGGCATGATGTGTTTGTCTTACGGCACTGGTTCTCTCCATTCCCTGGAATCAGTGGCCCTAAATTAGGGACGGGCGACTGCTTATAGCCCACTGAGTTGTCTACGATGGTCGTTAAACCCCCAATAAAAATAAGCAAAAGAATATTTCTTTTTCGGAGTACAGGATTGTAACAAAACGTCGCTTTTAAAGGTTAAGTATGATTTGTGAAAAAAGGAATTTGTCGGTGAGTGCGATTGGCTCCGGGTCTCTTCACTCCTCAGTGGGTTCCGCTACCCGACCAAGCTACACCGTCGGAA
Organism: Macrothele yani; assembly: GCA_039090855.1. Taxonomy (NCBI): domain Eukaryota; kingdom Metazoa; phylum Arthropoda; class Arachnida; order Araneae; family Macrothelidae; genus Macrothele; species Macrothele yani. The sequence continues at coordinate 102,964,929 of CM077011.1, forward strand.
TATATCGCTGCCGATTTGTCGTCTTGACACGCGCTTTACGTCTGTAGTGCGTCACAGATGAAGATGATTCCATTTTTATTTCAGATTGTTAAAACGGATACAACACTAAAGATTATTATATTTGCACTTTTAAGGTATTAAACTCCTGCAAAGTGCGCATAGTTTACTTGCAATTCATAAATGAAAAACTATTAGATAGTACCAATCACTCACCCTTAAGATCATGGTAATATCCATTGACAACACACTTCCAACACGTCAATCATCGTAATGTTTCTGGGCTTCCAAGGTTTACAGATATCTTGCTTACGATTCTTACTTCCGGGTGTGAAACATCGTATTTTTTTATTTTTTTTTAAAAATACGATGTTTCACACCCGGAAGTAAGAATCGTAAGCAAGATGTCTGTAAGCCTTGGAAGCCCAGAAACATTACGATGATTGACGTGTTGGAAGTGTGTTGTCAATGGAGATTACCATGATCTTTAGGGTGAGTGATTGGTACTTTCTAATAGTTTTTCAACACTAAAGAACTCAAAAACGGTGGTTTTACAAATCGTAACTTGAACGTCAAGTGTTGTTCCGTCTATCACGAAACCGAAACACTGTATAATCTTGATGCCATATGTTCCAATCTCTTAAATATTACATTTCAGAATATATTTCAGCCATTAGGCCATAAGCGGCCCTGTGGTTAGAGTACCCGGCTTCTTCTTTTTCTTTTCCTTTTGATTGGGTTTAACGACCACTGTGAGAAACTCAATGGGCTATAAGTAGTCGCCCTCCTCTAATTTAATGTCACTGGTTGCAGGGAAGGGAGAGATCCAGTGCCCTAAGACAAACACAACACCCATGCATCTCCGCGGTTCGAACCCAAACCCATTTCGGCGGAATAGTCATAAGCCAACGCTTAGACTACTGCCCCCATAGGCGGCGTAGCAAGCTTCCAAACATATTAATGGGGTCCGATTCCTGCTTATCCTTAAATATTTGCCGTGACTAGAAGAGCACACTAATTATAGTTCTGGAGCATTGGACTTCCCCCTTACAAATAAGATCATCTACTCTACTCACTTTCTACCTCGCTACAGTGTGATTTTCTGGTCGGGTACCCAGCTGCAATGTCCGCACTTGCTACTTCTAAGGGTTGTTTAAGACCTGAGGTCTGACACTCCTTCCTAAAGTGTTCTGCATAGATATAAGTTTTCAAGCATTGAACTTGGGAGACGAGGAATAAAGATTAATTCAGATTATATAACACACCGTTGCTTTACTGACACAGCAGCCATTTTTCCACGTAACGTCGTTAGGGCTGACCAGTATGGTCCAGGAACTTGCTTACAAGACTATATAGTTGGATTAAAAATGAACTTGCAGAAAACATAATTGATGTAGAATGATTTCACGTGAACTGATGATCTAGTAGTTGGTGGGGCAAATCTAGCTTGGACAACACATTCAAAGCTTGGGCAACATCTAAGAAAAAATTAACACGTGCATTAAACTTTTCTGTCGATCATTTCCAAGCGACAGTGAAATTTTCAAGTGCATTATATACCATATACAATTTCAAGTGCAGTTTACAACACTTGTCTTAAAAGAAAAGTGTTTAATCAATGCACCTCTCCAGTTCTCACTTACTGATCCTAGAGACATGGACCTTAACTAAAACAAAGCATACAGACGCTGCATACAACTCAAAGCAGCATGAAGTGGGGAATGCTGAGTGAAACCAGAAATTAAACATATTAGTAAAATCATGCAATGCATTGATTATTAAACGCTTTCGAACATACTAGAAATCATTACTCAAGTTATGAGGATAATGGCTGTGGAATAAATTTCGCTCCAGTGCACTGACCTTTGAACCCATTTCGATGGTATTCAACAAAACGGGTTTGATATATCTCCGGAACAACATGATAACGTCTTGTCGCCATCGAATCCTGTTTACGTAAGTTATGCCGCATAAGGGCAATGGAATGGATCCCGTTTCTACTATACCGTGAAAATAAATTGGGACAAGCTATTTTAATCTCAGAATTGTAATATGATTGCCAGTTGATGTCGGAAACCCACGTAAACCGGTTTTATCAGCTGTGAGGTGGTGTGACTGTTAGAACTTGATAGTAAGAATGTGGTTTGACCGGCTTTAAACAGGAAATAGGCACTTCAGCTTCAGTTGTGAGCTTTCGTGTGTGACAGGTGGATGTTAGTTTTTGCTCTCTGTGAGTACGTGTTGCCTTCGTGTATTGAAAAATGGATATTTCCCCAAGGAAGCGTGCAAAAAATATTTGCTCTGAAGAATCACACTTCTATGACAGTGAGAGATATCGCTTCTGCAGTTGGTGTAAGCAAATCAAGTGTATCAAGGCTGCTTACGCGATGCTATGCATCTGGATCATTGTCTCCAAAAAGGAGAGGTAAATGTGGAAGAAAACGAAAAACAACTCCACCAACCGATAAATATCTAATCAGAAATAGTAAAATGAATCCAAAAGAAACAAGCACCGACCTTTAAAGAGATTTGATGGCTAGTGGTTGTGATGCTAGTGATTCAACTGTACGCCGTAGGCTTCTGGACGTTGGCCAGAAGGCAAGAAGACCAACGGAAAAACAATATTTGATTGCGAAAATGAATATAAAACGTTTAGCATGGGCCAAAAAATATAAATCATGAACTGCTGACGACTGGAAAAAGGTAATTTTCAGTGATGAAACTCGTTTATTTGTGCAGTGTTACCAAACAAATTCCGTTAGACGAAGCAACTGTGAGCCCTTAAGACATGAGCATGTCAAACAAACTGTAAAACAACCTCTGAAACAGATGTGTTGGGGGTTTTTTTCACAACAAATGGCACTGGAAGCTTAGTTCCTGTTCAAGGTATGATGAATTCAGCCAAGTACGTAGAAATATTACAACGTAGGATTGTTTCATTCTTGCAAACTTTTGACGGGACATTTCAACATGACTTATCCCCATGTCACAATTCGAAATCGGTCACGAATTTCATGCTGGAAAATTAAATTCATTTGCTTGATTGGCCTGGAAATTCACCAGACTTAAATCCCATAGAAAACTTGTGGATTATTTTGAAGAGACGTTTAGGTAAAATGGACTGTACAACCAAAGAACGCATGATAACGAATGCTATAAAAGTGTGGTTCCACGATTATGAAGTCAAAAATATGTACACTCAATTAGTGGAGTCAATGCCAAAACGAATTCAAGAGGTCATTTCTGCTAAAGGAGGACATACCTCATACTAATACAGGTATTTATCAGTGTATATTAAGGCATAGAATGATATGAAGGCATAGTTTTGGAAAAAAGAGTGATTTTTTACTTTGTCTCAATTAATTTGCACATTATAGTATGTCCTGACCTTTGACCTCATTTCGTCCATTTTCAATATGATTCGTCCCCAGGTGGCTCCCTACCACATACTAAAATTTCATCGAAATCGGACCATTTTTACGCAAGTTATCGTACGGACAGACGGACGGACAAACAGACGGACAAAGCTGGAGCCTATACGCTTCTTCAACCTGCGGTCGAAAAGCGTAAAAAGGAACTGAAGGATCATAACAAGTTAGTAAAATCATGCAATTCATTGATTATGATACGCTTTCCAACATACCAGAAATCATTACTCAAGTTATTACTGAAGTTATGATGATATTGGCTGTGGAATAAATCTCGCTCCTGTGCCCTGAACTTTGATCCCATTTCTATGAAAATAAACAGAATTGATTCAGTATATCTCCGGAAAAACATACTGACGTTTTGTCGCAATCGAAACATTTTTACGTAAGTTATGACGCATAAGGGCGAAGAAATGGATCCCGATCCTATGTCCTGACCTTTGATCCCATTTCACCCATTTTCAATAGGGTTTGTCCCCAGGTAGTCTTCTACCACATGCAAAAAATTTCATCGATATCGAACCATTTTTACGCAAGTTATAAGGCATAAGGGCAATGGAATGGATCCCGCTTCTATGTTCTGACCTTTGACCCCATTTCGTCCATTTTCAATAGGGTTCGTCCCCAAGGTGGTCCCCTACTACATACTAAAAGTTGATTGAAATCGAACCCTTTTTACGTGAGTTATCATGCGGACGGACAGACGGACAAAGTTGGAGCATATACGCTACTTCAACCTACGGTTGGAAAGCGTGAAAAATGGCAGAGGTGACGACATCATGATAAAAATAAAGACCCACAAATGGAAATGCACAGAACATGCTGCTGGAAGAACTGACCAACGTTCGGCAACGGAAACATTAGAAATGATACGAAGCGACAGCAAAAGACTCGGAAGAACTGAACGTGTAACAGTGAGGAATGGTTGCTTTCAATTGGGAAGCGGGGAAGCGTCACTTAAAAGAAAATGGTTCTGGACTGAAAGCCGTGGAAGGGAACTTGAGGAAACCACCTAGCAGTGGACTGATAGTGGTTACTGAACGCAATATACTGTATTTTACATAAGTAATAAATTTAACGATAAAAATATTTTAATCTATAATTTATATATACTTGCACTTCAACGTACAAATTCTTGTGTGACGAGGAAGATCGTAGTTGTCAAGAACTTTTTTTGCAGTCTTTAAGGACCAACATGAACTACTCTTAGTATTATAAGCAGTAGTCTATCCCTAATCTAGGGCCAGTGGTTCCAAGGAGGAGGTAGGGCCAAAGTCATCGAACCGGCGTACCAGGAATGTCTCATGCGGGACAATAACCTGTGCGTATCTCGGAAAAATAGTTGTAGTTTGGGGAGTCAACGACCACTGTGGGTCAACTCATTGGGCTATGCGTAGTCGCCCGTCCCTAATTTAGCGCCACTGGTTCTAGGGAATGTATAGATCCGGTGCCATAAGACAAACACACCAACCACGTCTCACCGCTTATTAGAACCAGGAGCCGTCTCGGGAAGGATAATCAGATGCCGGAAATTGCGCCACCAGAGAGGCCGGAAACATCAGCAACAAGGGCCTCAGTCAAATCGGCTATCTGGGGCGTAGATTGAGATGGATTTATTTTATTATCAATTTCTTATTGTTATTACTTTCATACGTATATATCTAATTAACTGAACATGTAACATGGGTTCTTCATGCAATTGCGTTTTGAAGGATATTATAATTTGAATGTGTTCCTTTACAGCAGAAATCAGCATTAGTAGACAAATACTATTTCATTTCACTGGCTCTAAAACAGGAGTTTAGAAACAATGTGGCTTTAAATGATTGGGAAACGAATCTCACTGAAATCTGAAATTTGCAATGGAAGCTAGAGTTAGAGCTACTGTTTATAATTCCAAATAATTAGTATTCATTTGCACAGTACCGTCATTGTAATGGATTTTCGCGTCCTGTGGAATACGAGGGAAAACGCTGATCTTGTTATTCGAGCACACGCATCTCACGGAGACGTTATTACGAAAAAAAGAGATAAAATAAGAATAGCAAAATCTCATTAACTCCAACTCTCCTCTACTAATTAAACAGAAATTGAAATCCTACATACCTTGAAGATTCGACCATCCACTTCCGTTTTAGATTTTCTACTCAGAACTCCTAATGGGGAATTCCTAATCAGGATTTCCCGAAATCAATAAGAATATTTTTTACTTATAAAAAATCACTCAAAAAACGGAACACACTTGTAATTATTTCGCAAGCATCACATGCATTTATTAAAAGATTTCTTGACACAGCAAAATAACTGAATAATGCGCATGCTATATAAAAAAACGACGTTCATTTTCACCAGTATAGATGCCTCTTTTGCTTCCGAGTTATCTTGTTCGTTTATGAGCAATCACTGTAGCCAAAGAGAGTGAAGAAGAATAACATAAACACAAGAGTAGACAAAACGACTTGCCTCACAAGCCAGACAAATCTCTTGCCTACCTGAGTGGAGGAGATTTTTTACCTATGGGAACTCTTACCGTCGCTCATGCGGTTAAACATCTACAAGCACGTGCATTTTCAATTCTAGTTTATCTGTCTTCGAAGCAGAAAGTACATTCTCGAGAATAGACACCATGGCAAAAGCAGGGACCTTCTACGAATGACGACCTGCTTGAAACGTGCCTTCTATACATTCATTTAATCGCATCCCTGTACTGAAAGAATTCGCAGCAGTGCATTCGTTTTACTGTGGTTCGTATTCTGGGGCGTACCTCGGATCCTGCCAAAGGCAGCGGTGTGGTGTCAGGAACATATAGTCTTTGGGATATCAGCACACACACACATATATTTACATACACTATATGGACAAAAGTCGCCAGACACCCCTTCAAAAGCAAACGAACGGATCCGCTGCGTTGTTAAGATGCGTGGTACAGCTACAAATGGTATAAAAACAAGCCTACAGCTGACCGCGAACATATCGCACTGTGAGGTTGAGTGAAAATGTCGCGGCGGGAAGAGAACTGACTTTGAGAAAGGAAAGATTGTTGGGTTTTATATCAGTAGGTTGTCCGTAAGAGAAACCGAAAGGCGTTTAAACATACCCAAGTCAACTTTTTTTGGATGTACTGAATAAGTGGAAGACATATAGCGTGCCTGAAGTAGAAAAAATACCGGCAGACCAGAGAAAATCAGTGATAGAGTACGTCGAAGCCTCAGGAGAGACGTTACTGCTAATCGACGGAGAAGCAAAACCTCAGTATACAAGTGAGTAAAAATGCTGGATCCTTGGTATGGTCACGTACCATTCGCAGAGACCTTCATTCTAAGGTTACTGTGATCGTGTGGCGGCTCATAAGCCTTTCATCTGCACTTGGAATGCTACTCGTCATTTACCATGGTGCAAAAAACATTTATCGTGGACCGTAGATCAATGGAAAAGGGGCCTATGGACTGATGAATCCAGATATACGATCCATCAGTCCCGTGTATGGGTATGGCGGCAGCCGGGGGAACTCTATTTACCACAGTGTAGTGTTCCAAGTCAAGTGTGGAGCTGGTAGTGTACTCGTGTGGGGTATTTTTCGTGGTATGGTCCAGGCCCATTAGTTATCGTGGACAAACCTATTAACCAGCACGTACTTTGCGTTGATCTAGCTGTTTTTGATACATTCGCCTCTCAGGAACCATTTGAGATTCATAGGAAATTTTGATACATTTGATACATTCGCCTCTAAGGAACCATTTGATACATTCGCCTCTAAGTTTTTGATACATTCGCCTCTAAGGAACCATTTGAGATACATTTGATACATTCGCCTCTAAGGAACCATTTGAGATACATAGGAAATTTTGATACATTTGATACATTCGCACCTAAGGAACCATTTGAGATACATAGGGAATTTTGATACATTTGATACATTCGCACCTAAGGAACCATTTGAGATACATTTGATACATTCGCCTCTAAGTAACCATTTGAGATACATAGGAAATTTTGATACACTTGATACATTCGCCTCTAAGGAACCATTTGAGATATATAGGAAATTTTGATACATTTGATACATTCGCACCTAAGGAACCATTTGAGATACATTTGATACATTCGCACCTAAGGAACCATTTGAGATACATTTGATACATTCGCCTCTAAGTAACCATTTAAGATACATAGGAAATTTTGATACATTTGATACATTCGCCTCTAAGGAACCATTTGCGATACATTTGATACATTCTCCTCTAAGTTTTGGATACATTCGCCTCTAAGGAACCATTTGAGATGCATAGGAAATTTTTTGGATGGCTTTTAAGAACCGGGAGTAACTGATACACAGTATGTTTCCACCTTGTGTACTTCCGTTCGCCCCTACCTCCGTCTATCCTATGTTTTCGATGAATGTATCTGTAGCAGTTCGCGATGAAGATTTAAAAACTTCTACGTAACTTTTAAAGGGTCCTAATGGAATTTTCATCCCAGGTAAGCATTGTCCGTTCATCTGACTGTCAGTCCATGTGTTTCGATATATATTTGGGGAACCACTTCAGGTGGAGGTTGTCATGTCTATAAAAAAGTGTAATAAGAATTTTCACCGTACAAACGCAAATTTCTTTTGCAATTTCCTTATTTCTTCCAACAATTCATAACGCACACCTTTAACCTTAGGGTATTTATTATTTTTAGATGGGGTCCAGACCCGTTGAACTCCTCCCTCCCGTCCATGTGGCACTGCTCCTAATTTTAGAGTTTAAGCAATTTTGTTTTACATTTTTGACAAACTGTTTCTACAAATTAATTAAAAACTTTTCACAGCCTTGATACAATCGAATCGAGATCTAACGTTTTTGATGGGAACATCAAAAATGATCGTTAAATCCGTAAAATTGTCAAATGCGGAAACCAAATTTTGTGATTTCAAATTGTGACTTTAAACGCCATGTGATAGAAATAATCGGAAACTTTTCGTTGTACGATATCCGCAGGGAAGTATATACGTAGTAATAGTACATTAAAATATATGTAATTTGCATGCGTGTGCACATATAAATCCTACAAGTGCCTTGTTAAGAGAAGCACTATTGCAATTAGGTTTGAAAAAATCTATGACGTGGTTGCTAATAATTTTCAGCAATAATAACCCACCTCCACCTTGTTTTTCATTGTCACGGTATCTGCATGGTGCTGATTCACCAGGTAACACTGTGAAAACACAAATTTTTCCGTGACAGGTATCGAAATCGCGCCGCCTCACTCTGGAGTAAGTTGCTCTCCCAACTAAGCTACACGGACAGAAAATATCGCTGCAGATATGTTGCCTTGAACCGCGCTTTACTACGTCAGAACACCTTGTGCGCAATTTCACGTCGGCTTTTAAACTTTATCAATCCAAGTAGAAGATTCCGTGAACTGTTCGGGATCTAACTAAACGAAATCGCACGTTATAAGCTCTCTAAAGCAAGCGCTACATCACGTGACACTTTGTAATTGGTTCTGTGGAGAATCCGTGCGCTTTTCTGTGTTATGCGTGTGTCTGAGCACGGGAATCAAGTACGCTACGCCAAAAAGGTTGCTAGACATCCTATTACGTTACCGACGCTGTACAACATGTTGTGCCTTTCTCCTTCTTTTGAAAAGAGCAGGAAATGGGAAATGCACATTGGCCTCGATAGTTTACGTCATTCTGCCCCAAACTAAAAAATAGAAAACACTAAATTAATAATGAAAAAAGCTGTACGGCTAACAAACCGGAAAGAATGATAAGGGAAAAACGATAACATTAAAACATAAGATGTGGTTTTTCTAAACATCATTTATGTAGGAGAAAAATTAGGAATTTCAGGATGTGGCGTAAAAGTGGCGGAATTCGTTGGTCTACTGGCAGATCCGGACATGGCACTTCCGTACATAGACATTTTAGCGCCACTTCTCTACAAGTGTAATGTTACAAATTTTGCAGATGACAATACGATTTTTGGGAGACGCGGGTTCGATTTCCGCTCCAGGACGACGAAATCAAAATTTTCAAGTTTTCGGCTATTATCTGACTACGGTCCTTTTCACATTTACACCACAAATCGGATTGTCATCTTCAAAATCTGTATTATATGGTGTAATCCCTTATTTCTTTCAAGTGTAATGTTAATTACGCATCGTATTTTAGATGTCCTACGGCCCTACCGTTTTTGTAACAGTTGAGTACAAAAAGGAATTTAACTCTCTCGTACCCAGAAGATGCCTGTGGCCCTCTTTGATTTTGCTTCCTTTATGTGAGCTTAAAACATAGGCTCTATTTCAATTCAAAAACACTTATTTTTCTACGAAATAATTCGAATTATTTAAACTATTATTAACACATATTAACACATACGGGACTTAATGATTTTTGGCTCAGACATAGTATATTTATCAGCATTAATAAATAACACTATAATTTTTATATCATTTCAACTGCACGTCGTCAGCAATTTTCCATTATATTGTAGCATGAGTTCATAACATAATAACTTCTCTTCACGGTTTTTCCAGGCTTAGGACAGGCAGTTAAGAATCAGGCGTGTTTAAAAAAGGTGATCAGAACATGTTCTTGCCTTGAATGAGCCAAAAATCTTTGAAAAAAGCATAAGGCTTGCCTTTTAAAGTTTCAGGCAACAGTATAAGATCTGATTTGTTTACATAAAATCTCCAGATGCAACAAGATCGCTGTGCGACAGAATTTCAAAAGAAGAAACTAATAAAGTAGGTAGCGAATCTCACCCATTCTACAGAAAAGACATTTTGCCTCCCTCTGCCCTTGCGAAACAATTTGTGGGACTCAGTTGAGGAATGCTTGCTTGTACAGATCTGACATAAAATTTTCATTGTACCGAAGTGCCATGCCCTGATGTGTCACGACACAAAAGTCGTTAGATCTGGTAACCATTAGATTGCGATTTGACAGTATTGTTGGATCTTACCTTTACAGGCTGATGTGGCAGCGGCACCAGGTGAAGTATCGCCTGCAGTGAAGCACCCGATATCTCCACCGAAAAAAAATAAACATCTAAATAAAAATAAAAAAACACTAACGAAAATTTTGTCAAAAATTTTGCTCTCCTCCTCTGCTGCTAGGGGCTGGCAAGGAGTTTTCCTACTTGCGTTGACAACCGAAAATTATGCAACAACAAATTAATTATCTGATTCCAATAATTAATAATGACCTCCCATAATTAATTATAACAAATGAATTATTAACTTCCCGCAAAACCCGTACCGCGATTGGGCGTGGATGCCTGGATTTAACTCCAGCACGTCCCAATCTACCGAAAATCACAGCAACGCACACACACACTCGAAAAGATACCCAACGCTCATTTCACGTACGCTTGACATTTAATATCCAACGTTATATTATATACACTGCCACCTTTATCCATGAAGTGGCACAAAAATCTGCTGAGATGAATGTATGGTGGGCTGCTCTATCGGCAGCTTAATTATGCACAATGATTTAAACACTTTATCACTGATTAAACGATACAACTGATTTATCTAACTCTGATTTAACAATTAACACTGATTCAAACACTGTTCACTAATGAAATTCTAGTATGCACAATAAACAAATAGAGCGAAGGAAACATATGTGAGAGATTACCCAAAACATGTAAATACACACTTTAGGAAACTATAATTGAGTACGAGCGTGGGTACCAGCAATTAAAATGATACAGTAATTATCATGACTGCCGCAGTTTAATTATAAGCTATATATATCTCTATACCATTACACACACCTGCATAGGCTTGACGCCAAATTAGCAGGGAAGAGCTCTTAAGACTTATGGCCATAACACAAATAAAATCACGAATAAAATGTGTTGGAGGCCTCCGCTGTCGTGCGTACTCCCTTTCACAGGGGACAGAGTTCTATACGCTGTTCACTGTCCGACGGCACTTGTAAGTCATGAGTAAATGTTCATATAAAGACCACATACCTTGGCAACCGTTGTCTGAGGTCCTCAGTGCAGAGAAGTGGCAAGAAATATCCTGCCTGTTTTCGTATGTAGACCGCCTAGGCAAAAGTGCACTAATGTCGACCTAGTATCGGTCGAGAAGTCCAAAGGACTGAGATGTCCTCGTTTAAGAGGGGATCATTCATAGCCCTCCTTACTTGCTTCTCTGCTTCTTTTTCCCGAGCTCTCCCAGCGGTCAGCTCTCCGGCCTTGGTTCCATGCCCCTCGCTGGTGCTTGTCTCGTGCGTGTCTTTTCGAATCCGCCCTCCGAATGAATCGCCGCGTGTTTTTCTCTTCGCCTCGTTTCTCTCCTCTTTGTCCTGTCACAGGGCTTCTCTTAGCCACTTGAAAAGGGATTTATCACCTTGTTTTCAACTGTGGGTGGTAGTCGGTTCTCCCTTATCCCGTTCAGTTCGGAGAAAAATGCAACCACCAGAATGTCTCTTGGCTTCCAGAGGGAATTTTGGGGTGAGTTTTGCAGACTTTCGTTAGAGTTGAAAATGCACAAGACTGTCGCTATGAGTCCGAAATAGAGATGGTCTGTCTCCATGTGGCCTTCCACAATTCTCTTTTGCCAGAAGGCTATGAATTATGCACTTTTCAAATAATGAACAAATTTTAACAATGGCAGTGATGAACAAATTAGAGGATCAATTACCGTAACTATGAGTGCCGCCTTGCAGTTACATCGAAACACAAATTTACCGCATAAATGAAATATAAAAATTTTCCACAAGTTAGGCTGCACCCTATAACAGTATAAAACTTAGCAGAGTCTGCAGCACAAACGAAAAAATTAAAGACTCAGTGGAGAAGCATTGAATTTATACATTATGTGCTTGTTGCATGTGTAATCACATATACTTTACATATCGACTCATAAATACATGCTGGCATTCATAAGAATAATCAAAGTAATGGCCTTGAAAGTAACCGATAACTTTTATTTGAACTTTTGGCTGTTTTAACCCTTTAACCGGCTGGAACGAATTCATTCGGGGTTAGCGAAACGAACTGAAATAAGATCGAACGAATATATTCGCTGTCTAGGAAGTGGGTCGAACGCTTCTGGAACGAGTGAACCTGCATATCACAAAGCATCGCTTTCTGCTTAATATCGCTATTCAAAGTGGTCATTTACCGGTTGCTTTAACACTAATTGTTTCTGACTGATTACCCGCTGAAAGAGCTACAACAATGGCGACAAGCCTAAGAAAGGAGAATGATGATTGATTAATTTGTGGCCGCCCAGTAACATGATGTTAGTGTAGGAGTAACTAGGCCTTCCGATCGTCATGGTGCTGAGAATAGAGGACTAGAAGACAATATCCCCTCTAAGCGGCCACGAGCAATGCCCTAGTGAGCTGGGCAGGCATCAAAACCACTAGGGCAAAAAATTTTGTTTTCTCAGCTTCTCTTACTAATGCAATAGAAGTTGGAACTTGGATTGCAACCCTTATTTTTTCTAATCCCCTCCCCCTGTTTTTTTCACCGTTCTTTCCGCAATTGATTTTAAATAAAAAAAATATTAAAAACATTAATTAAAATTTTATTTCATAAAAAGTGAGAAGCTCAAACTTACTTCTGGAACAAAACCGTTTTACCAGCGGCTTACAATTTAACTAACCGGAATGCCTTTCCCCCGCCAACTACAGGGTTTCCCCGCCAACTACAGGGTGTGCCATATAAAAGAGGCCCGAGTATTATGAACGACAACATTCAGGCAATGTTACTATACATGGTAAAGAATAGTTGAAATGACAGAAAACAGGAGTAATTTACCTGCGTTTACAACAATTGCTGAAAGTGCTGTCCTCCGACATCAAGACACAGCTGCACACGACGGAACATGCTGTTCGTAACGCGCCACAACTCATCGGCAGCAATCTGGGTTATATCCGTAATGTTCATTTTTAATTCATCAAGCGTGTGCGGATCAGTTGCGCACACTTTCCTTTTAAATGCTACCCCACAGATAAAAGTCACAGGTGGAGAGATCGGGTGATCTGGGTGGCCATAGTCCCTTCGATACAGTTCTGTCCTCCCCAAAGAGTTTATACACAGCACGTACACTGTTCCGCGTAGTATGCGCCGTTGCACCATCCTGCTGAAAGAAAGCATATGTTTGCTCTTCTTCTGCAACTGCGGCAACAAATGGGTTGAATAGTTGCTGATCATAGCGCTCCGAGTTGATGATGTCAGTGAAAGAGAATGGGCCAACTATCCTCTTCGCAGACACAGCACACCAAACGCCTGTCTTTTGGTCGTACAGGGGAGTCTCCTTTGTCCGTTTGGGATTCGTGTCGGTCCAAATCCTGCTGTTTTGCACATTGACATACCCGGACAGATGAAACCATGCTTCATCTGTCATTTAATAAAGTGTTGGGTCCATTTCACCGCTGACAATGATCTCCTGAAACCACTTACAATATTGCATCCGTTTTGCATAGTCAAGAGTTTTAAGTTCATTTACACTTATGACCGCGTAGGAATTCTCCGGAGTAGTTAGTCACTGCTCTGGCTGTGACTAACTACTCCGGATAATTCCTTTGCAGCTGCACACGCAGAAACCGGTTAGAAGTGGAACTATGCGGTTTTAACTGGAAACCCGCCAAACAACTTTAACCCCCTAATAACGTCTGGCCACGGTGCCTCTTTTACATGGCACACCCTGTAGCATGGTTGCATAAGTCAGTACAATGAGCTTGGTTACAGTTTGCTGTAATTGGCAGGCGCTGATGTGTTGTTTTGAAAAAGACTCAATATCTGCCTCTTTCTCGGCGTGGGAAAATCTCTAATCCGCATTCTAGCGTTCACTATCAGCTGGCGAGAGGCTATTTTGCAAGAAGCCTTTGAGAAGGAAGAGGATAATGAGACGAACTTAGAAGGAGGCGAACGGCATTTATGAAAGGTGTTGTTTTGACTTTTGGGAGCCCTAATTTTATTTATTTATTTCTATTTTTGCAGGTAGTTGCTTTTCCATTTATGAAAATTAATTAGGGATTTGGGAATTGTAATCTAATATGCTTACCGCGCGGAAGATATTTCACTGCGCGGCCGCGCGCGCGTGGCTTAGAGGGAACTTTGATTGCTATAAGAGAGTGCGTATCACTTGTGTCAGATTCACGGACGGTACTGCTCAGATGAGAAGGGAGGAGGAATTATTTCATCCTAGCCTTCGTAGTACTCGGTACCTATGCAAACATGGAGCGTAAAAAATTGGGGTAACCGTTTGTTAAGGTATATTTGACACTTAAAGGGTTAATGTAGTTTAAATAATTGTAGTTTTAACCACACGGGAAATTAGACGTCAACCCAAGAACAGCTAGAATGCACGTTCAGCACATCAAATACTTATACACTGGCAGAAAGTCAAAAAAGAACACCAAGAAGGAGACGTCTGATACCAACGAAATTTATACAGCATAATAACGGAATAACGTGATCAAAACATTATGGCAAAATACAGCTGTATTTGCTAGTAAACTGAAAAATAACATTTCCATGTAACATGATTAGTACGAGGTTGAACCGCCATGAACTGCGTCACACTCTGCAATTCTGTCATGGAGTCTGTTGTACAGATGTTGGATGTAAGTTTGGGGTATTGAGTTTCAAGCATCCTCAACCCTGGACGCGTAAATCGGGAATGGTCGTGGCTGGCCGTGGAGACCGGATAAGTCGTTGTCCCATAAAATCCTACACGTGCTCAATGGGGGACAAATCCGGTAAACGTGCAGGTCATGGAAGTTGTCTCACACCCTTAAATGCATGTTGCGTTGCACGTGCCGTGTGTGGGCGTGCGTTATCTTGCTGGAAAACACCACGATCAACCGACCTTACAAATGGCACAACAACGGGCTGAATGATGTTGTTGATGTAGGAGGTGCTGTTTAATGTACCCGGTACAAACACTAGTTAGGTACGGGAGTGATAGCTGATCGCTCCCCACACCAGGAGACCAGGTGTAGGCCCTGTGTGTCGCTGGCGGATACAAGAAGGGTACAGACGCTTCCCTGTGCATCTGCGAACACGCATACGGCCATCGGAGGCTCCCAAGCAGAATCTGCTTTCATCGCTGAACACGACAGATCGTCATTGCGTTCTCCAGTGCAGATGTTGGCGACACCACTGCAGCCGTTCCTGACGGTGGGCTAGAGTCAGAGGTAAACATGCCAGAGGCACACGTGCACGTAGTCCTGCATCCAGTAGACGGTTGCGGATTGTTCGCACAGTCACCTCAGGTGCAACGGCAGCTCAGATTTGCGTCGCAGTGGATGTTCTGCTTGACAACGCGGCTCTTGTTATGCGTCGATCGGTCCGCTCATAAGTCCGTCTGTGACTCCCGGTTTCCACGTCTTCTCGTGTGGGAATGTTCCTTGGACCATCTACGCCACGCCACCATCATACCACCACCGATACTTCCCGTCCAATTCGCTCCGCAATACGACGAAACGACCACCCGGCCTCGCGGAGTCCGACTAGACGACCTCGCTCAAAGTCCGATTACTGCTGAAATCGTACACGTCTTCCATGTCCAGGCATTGCAGCTTCTTCAGGCTGTTCGCACGTGTCCGTACGCCGACGACTGATTACATTCACTTTGCCGTACTCCTTAGGCATTGCAGCTTCTTCAGGGTCTTCGCACGTGTCCGTACGCCGACAACTGATTACATTCACTTTGTCGTACTCCTTAAATACCACCGACGATAATTTGCATATTATGCCGTGCTGTGGCGTAAGCGCTCACCGGTTGGTCCCGAAATTAACATCACACCTACGTAATCTCGCCCCCATTAACATATGTAAATTTCATGATCGTCCGTCAATTCCTTCTTGGTGTTCTTTTTTTCACTTTCCGGCAGTGTATATACTTTGTTTGTTAGATTCGTTTAATAAGCTTACAGCCATTTTAAACCCAAAAATTATCTTTCTGAAATCCTGTTATGGTGCACGGCATTTGCAGAAAAAATCTACGAACCGCTTCAGTTTATCTATTATCGTTTAGAAAGCACTTAATGCTGTCGTAATAGTCATGCAAAATGACTCGCACAAAACTTTATTTCATCTCCCGAGAGAGTTAATTACCTTTGCTGCAGTAATTATCAAAGACTTCTTAAAAAACTTTCAATCACCAGAGGAAGTTTATTCGAAAAGCGATAATTAATGAAGTGCGCAGTTTATGGAAGTTAATAAACATGGGCGTTTTCACAAAACTAAGATACATTACTCTTTCCATTGTTCCGAATTGCAAATGAAAACGATTGGCTATATTTGCCAACCAGGACCGTAGCAAACGTTTCTTATCTGGGAGGGCAAGATTTGAAATTACGCCCCTTCGAGCTAACAGTTACGCCCCTTCGAGTTCCACTCAAATAATACGTGGTTTTTACTTTCTCACACACTGCCGTTATAGAAATGTCTAATGATTGTTCGAAAAACGCACTTCAGGTTTCTCACATACTTCTATTAAAAATGCAAAAATTTAGTAAATACCCAAGAACCACAGGTTGTAAATACCAAGTAAATTGTAAACGTTATGTGAACGCCGACAACACAACACTCCATAGAAAGGCAGAGCGAAAAACCGACCACCGTAGCAGGAATGAGTATCGGATAACGAACGTAACAACAGAAGAAGCTTTAAGGTTTGGAAAAATTCCGTTCAAATTTAAACGCTCAGAGAACTTTTTGCGACAGATTAATTAGTTCTTCATCCCAACGACATGTTCGGAAAGGTCATGGAGGTTATACATATTAGATATTGTTTTCTATGCCTCCACTCACTGTTTTGGAAAATTCCCTTCATGGATATGAGATGTTTTTTGTCGTTTTCTTCTTGATTGGAGGTTTAACGACAACCGTGCGCAACTCAATGGGCTGTAAGCAGTCGCCCGTCCCTAATTTAAGATCACTGGTTCCAGGGAAGGGACATAGCCAGTGCCCTGTAAGACAGGCACAACATCCATGCCTCACCGGATTCGAACTCGTACAATGGCGGACGAATGGCGGCTGTGAGATGTTCACACCTCTTAGTGCATGTTATTCTGTACTCTGGTTTAATTGCATGGAATACTGTATGAGAATAAATTTTTAAGATAAAAATACTGAAAGGTATAACTTACTTTTTTAGTTACAATTTCTAGTTTTTACATCCACCAGAGCATGCATTTACGTCCCTGGAATTAAAATCTTCGGAGGGCGTCTGCCCTCCATTCCATCCCGGTGGCTACGGCCCTGCTGCTAACACAAAACAATATGCAGTGTAGATCAAACGAACGACGTTTAAGTTTCCGGCTTTAAGTTTTCATGTGATGGAACACAAGTCTTACGTACGGAACTGTGAACTGAAGAAGTCGTCTATAGCCCAGCATTGTCTCGAAAATAACAATAAATTTTTGTTTGAAAATGCTACGCTTATTGATAAACCTGATTCGACTATCAAGCTTAATATATTAGAAGCTTTCCTCATATACCGCAACTCTTTTCTGCTTGTCAACGACATGACTTCTACGTTTCTTTCAAGCGCATGGGAACAACTCACCAAAATCCGTGACCATCAGAACTCTGATAATGTCACAATGATTTGAATATTTACGCTCCATTTGTCCTGATGATGCCGAGCCAAACGCTCTACGATACTATAGCCAATGCTAAATGAACATTTAATTGTGAATAAACGTTGCTAATTTATTATATCTCAAGATCACATGTTTTGTAGTTATAAATTAAACAGAACAATGTTTATTCAAAATACGTTTTATTTTAAAGTCGGGTATAGTTTCACTGAGCGTTTGGCTCCGCTTCATCTCATCACGAAAAATGGTACGTAAATATTTAAATCATTGTGACATCATCTGGGTTCTGACGGCCACGGGTTTTGGTGAGTTGTTTCCATACGCTTGAAAAAAAAATGTCGTCGACAATGTGGAAAGTTCCGATATGCAGTGGAACCACGGTTATACGTTTCTTAGTTCATCATCATCATCATCATTGTCAACCATTATCAATCCACTGCTGGACGAAGGTCTCCCCAAGTTTCCTCCACAACGGTCTGTCTTGTGCCAGTCTCCTCCATGTCACTCCTGCATACTTTCGAATTTCATCCACCCATCTCCCATGTGGTCTTCTTCTGGGTCTTTTCCTGTCCCTTGGAATCCAATCTAAAATTTCGGCTGTCCATCGATGATCTGTCCTTCTGGCAGTATGTCCAGCCCATTGCCATTTCAGGGATTTAACTCTGATCATGATGTCTTCCACTCTTGTCATTTTTCGGATCCACGAGTTCCTCTTCTTATCTCTCCTGGTTACACCAAGCATGCACCTCTCCATGCTACTTTGAGTTGTCTGCAGCCTTTGTATGTCTCTTTTAGTTAAGGTCCACGTCTCCGCACCATACGTAAGCACTGGAAGGATGCATTGATCAAACACTTTTCTTTTAAGACATAATGGCATATTGCTCTTGAAAATTATGCTGTTTCTTCCAAAAGCTCTCCAGGCAAGTTTTGTACGCCGATTAATTTCTTCATCAATGTGACCCTCACTTGATATCTGCTGTCCAAGATAAACGTACGTGTCTGTTATCTCCAGCTTTTCTCCATCAATCGATAAATCCTCATTTCTTGTAAAAGCATTGAACATCACTTTTGTCTTCTGAAAGTTCATTTTTAATCCCACTTCTTTACTCTTGTCAGCAAGTTCCTGGATCATACTCTGCAGCTCTGATGGGGTAGTTGCAAAAATGACTACGTCATCAGCAAAACGAAGGTGGGTTAGATAATCTCCATTAATCTTTATCCCCTTGTTTTCCCAGCTCAGTGACTGAAAAACACCCTCCAATGTGGCATTAAAGAGCTTCGGAGATATGGTGTCACCTTGTCTCACTCCCTTTCCAATTTTTACGTGTGTTGTATTTTCAAACAGCCTAATCTTTGCACTTGCATTTTCATAGATGGTATTAATAATATTAATGTATGCATCTTCAATACCGCAGGTTTTCAGAGCCATTGTAACTGCTGATGGTTTCACCGAATCAAAGGCTTTTTTCATAATCGATAAAAGCCATGCACAATGGAAGTTCATATTCCCTCGCTCTTTCAATTAGTTCTCTCAGCACGTGGATATGATCTATTGTGCTGTAGCCACTCCTGAATCCAGCTTGTTCTCTCGGTTGAGCCATGTCCAGTGTTACCTTCAAGCGGTGTGAAAGAACTTTAGTGAAGATTTTATAAACTACTGATAGAAGGCTGATAGGTCTGTAGTTTCCGAGATCCTCAATGTCACCTTTCTTATGTAGCAGGATCATTGTAGCGGTGTTCCAATCCTCAGGAATCTTTCCTTCATTAAGGCATCGAGTGAAAATTTGGGCGAATACTGTTTCCATTTCTCCACTTGCTTCTTGTATGATGTCTACAGTAATTCCATCTTCTCCTGGAGCTTTTCCTCGCTTCATGTTCTTGATTGCATGTGCAACTTCTGCTGGAAGGACTGGAGGAACTCTGGTACTGGTACCTTTCATGATGTCTGGAGTGCATATATCATCCCTTTCATATAATTTGGAGTAGAAATCTTTCACTCTTGTCAAAATTTCGCCTCTATTTCTTGTTACAGAACCATCTTCTTTTCTCAGTGCCATAATCTGTTTTCTTCCCTTACTGAGATGTCCCTTTGCTATCTTTAGGCTTTGGTTGTTTTCAATTGCTTTCCTCACTAGTTCACAGTTGAATTTCCTTAAGTCTTCAGTGATACTTTTTCTTACTGTCTTGCATAGCTCTATATATTCCACTTTGGAAGTCACATCTTCTTTAGTTGTCCTCATCTCTCTTCTTTTTTGCATCAACATTTTGGTTTTTCCTGATAATTTGTTCACATGCAACTTGTTCTTAGACCCAGCTAATTTTGTTGCTGTTTCCATAAGAGCTTTGGTTACTTTTCTGTTAACTTCAGAGATGTCCACTTCTTCCGATGTTAGGCCTTCTAAAGCAGAGAACCTGTTCTTCAGTTCTAACTTGAAGGTATTATGGTGTTTTTTAAGGTTGGTTATGTCAATAGATTTTGTTTGTCCTATGAGCTTGCCACGTTCAAGTTTAGTGTTGAGGTGCATCTTACATCTCACCAATCTATGGTCACTACCTGTGTTGAACTTGTTTAGCACACTGCAGTCTTCTATGACGAATTTTTTGTTACACATAATAAAATCAATTTCACTTGTCGTCCCATTTGGATGTCTCCATGTCCATTTCCTGTGTGGCTTTTTCTTGAAGAAGGAGTTCAAGATGAAAAACCCTTCTGCCTCTGCAAACTCAACGAGAGTATTTCCACGCTGGTTTCTGTTGCCATGACCGAATTTACCTACTGAAGTTTCATTCTGTTGCCGTTGCCCTATTTTTGCATTGAAATCTCCCATAATTATCTTCAAATGCTGCTTACCTTTATTATTTAGATGACGAATTTCCTCATAAAATTCTTCAATTTCTTCTTCAGGATGACTTGTGGTGGGTGCATAAGTTTGAATAATCTGAGCCTGGTATCTTTTCGAGAGTTGGATAACAAGTCGTGCAGCTCTGTCAGAGGAACTTTCAACTTCTACAACTTTGTCCTTCAGTTTCTTGTTTATTATAAATCCAACACCACTAGTTCTGCCAGTATCTGTCCCACGATAGTAGAAGAGATGTCCACTTTTCAGTTCGATGAGATCTTCTCCTTTTCTCCTTACCTCACTTAGCCCCACGATGTCCCACTTGATCCTTTGTAGTTCCTCTTCCAATTCAAGAAGCCTTGAATCAGAAGATAGGGAGCGTCCATTGTAAGTAGCCAAGGTCAGCATCAGATGGCAGCCTAGTCCGGTCCTCCGGGGATTCTTAGCACCCTCTGCCTTCATGTCGCACTGGCCGCTGCCTTGGCCAGGTACATTCCAACTGCCGGAGACTGAGGGCCAAGATTTAAGTTGTGGAATCATTTTGGAGGGTTTGGCCATAACTCACCACGCTGGCCAAGCGGGTTGGTGAGTGTGGGATAGCATTTCCTCTGATCCCGATGGTATAGTTATACCGCTATGGGCGGTCGTCAGAGCCCTTTGGTGGGAACAGGATGCACCACGAGAAGGCGGGGTTGACATTTGTCAAGGAGAGGCTGTGATGTTACGCATCACCTGACCTTACGTTTCTTAGTTATATATATATATATATATATTTTACTTTAATGCGCACTTGTGTCTCAGTAGCGATACTGCGCAGTACTTTCTATCCCTGATTTTTAGCACGTCTTTTGTAAAAAAAGATCAACTATTAGTCTGATTTGAAAAATTATTTTTACATTGGGAAGCTTGAAATATGAAAATGATGATCCTTCATTTCGTTTTTTTTACGATGTACATTTTCGCCACTAGAGGGCGTAAATGCAGATAATGTCGAATTCAAAAATACGTTTTATTCCACATATTTGCTTGTAAACATCCGATTGGAAAAATTCTTTAATTCTTCGATTCCATTTATGTCGCACAGTATTTTAGATATAGTTACTTTTTTTTTTTTTTTGATTGGAGGTTTAACGACCGCCGTGAGCAACTCAATGGGCTATAAGCAGTCGCCCGTCCCTAATTTAGGGTCACTGGTTCCAGGGAAGGGAGAGAGCCAGTGCCGTAAGACAAACACAACATCCATGCCTGGCCGGGATTCGAACCCGGACCCCTTACGGACGAATGATCAGAGGCCAACGCCTTAAACCACTGCGCCACCGGGGCGGCAGTTACTTTTTCAAATTACGCATAGATTTTTCGCTAGGGGGCGTAAAAGTAAATTGCATTTTCCCCGATAACTCTTCTTCTAAAACTCCGATTTCAAAATTTTTTCTTCAGCAGATACACCTCCTGATGGAAAATTTTTTGCATATAATTTCTAACTTTTGATAAAGTGTACTTTTCCCACCAGGGTGCGTAAATGTTAATTTTTGCTTCTTATGTATTTGCCATAAAATCTGAGTTTCTAAAATATCGATTGAAAAAATTATTTCGTGGACAGATGCCATTCACATCAATAAACCTATTTGGAATATTTTCCTCTTAAAATAATGCATGGTTTCTACGCCAAGGGGTGTAGGTGTATATCTTATTTTTGTCAATATCTCTACTTCTAGGAGTCCGATTTAAAAAATTCTTTCTTTGTTGGACAGTGATTCCAGTGTGACAAGTTTTTCATATAGTTTCAAAATTTTCAAATAATTCATAGACTTTCCGCTAGGGGCGCAAAGGAAAATTGCTTTCCCTCCTATATCTGTGCTTCTAAATATCCGCTTTGAAAAATTCTTTCTGCGCCGAATACAGCTCCTGATGGGAAATTGTTTGCACATAATTTCTAATTTTTGAAAAAAATGGTTTGGCAACCAGGTAGCGTAAGTCTTAATTTCCGCTTCTGATGCATTTGCAACAAAATATGAGCTTCTAAAATCTAGATTGAAAAAAAAAGTCGTTTGTTGACCGATACTACTCACGTCAACAAACCTTTTAGGAACATTTTCTTCTTGAAATAATGCATGGTTTCTACGCCAAGGGGCGTAGATGTATATCTTATTTTTGTCAATATCTTTACTTCTAGGAGCCCAACTTGAAAAATTCCTTCTTTGTTGGATAGTGTTTCTGATGCGAAATGTTTTTCTTATAAATTTAAAATTTTCAAGTAAATCATAGACTTTCCGCTAGGGGGCACAAAGGTAAATTGCGTTTTCTGCGTTATTTCGGCTTCTAAAACTCCGATTTGAAAAATTCTTCCTGTATGGCATACAAGAACTCATAGAAAATATTGTTCACATAATTTCTAATGTTTGGTAAAAAATTGTTTGGCCACCATGGGGCATAAGTGTTAATTTCTGCTTCTGATGTATTTGTAGCAAAAGCTGGGCTTCTGAAAACTCGACTAATTTTTTTTTCTCGGACCGATACCGCTCATACGGAAAGACGTTTGAGAATACTTTCTTCCTAAAATAATGCATGATTTTCTCACCAGGAGACGTTAAATCACGTCTTACTTTTGTCGATATCTCTGTTTCTAAGAGTCCGATTTGAATAATTCTTTCTGTGTTGCAGAGCGTTTCCGGTGAGAAATGTTTCTCATTTAAATTCATGTTTTTCTTAACGCACAAGTCTGCAACCAGGAGGCGTAATCTCACGATTCCGTTTACAGCAATGTCTGAGGGATTAAACACCCGATCGAAAAACTTCTTTCTTCCGTCAGATACTATTGTTTTCCATACCGGTTCCATTGACTTTGAATAGCTTTGATAAATTTATTTGCGTCAGAACGGATTCAAAAGTCGTGCTTATTACACCCACAAATTCGGTGTCATCTTTTTTGTTTAACTTAGCTATACATAATTCATGTATGTGGTTTTCGAGATTATACATAAAAATCAGAATTTCAAATTATCGAAAATACACGGTTCTTTGATTCTCTTATACGTAACATCGTATGTTACAAATCTGAGAGAATTGAGACAGTGTTGTTGTGTTCCTTCTTGGTGCAGCCAAAGTTGAACCTTGATCTATCAGAGAAAGATATGGTGTTTACCTTCGGCTGGATGAAAAATTGGTTTTGCATTTCATAACACACACACACACATAAACACACATCGCTTTTTAGAAATTAATAAATCTCTGGGATGTAACTTTGTTGCTCCTCTATATGTTGGCGTAGTAGAACGGAATTCTAAATGTATCACAATATTCAACACTAGCGTATAGCCCGTCATAGGATGGTTGTTTTTAAGCTTTAAATAAATATTATTATTTAGGGTATGTTGCCCGTCCTACGACGGAGTGGAATTTTTAATTGAAGCAGATTGAAAACATATCAAATAGACCCAGGATTTCTGTAAGGAAATATAGTAAGAAGTTATATAGTTAGAACTCACTCATCTTAGAACTGAAAATTGTGTGTTATTTACTTTTGTTTTTCAAGAGACCTCGCGATAAATAACATTGTATCTATGTGAAATATTTGTTGTTTAACAATTGCAGATCAAAGCATTTAGATAAATCGATATTTTGCAAAATGTGTTATATAATCAGCACTAAACTCGGAAAGTTGTTTCCTTTGCAAACTTACCTTAATAACTCTTACTTTGATTTTTCGCGTTATATTACTTTTTCTCCGACACACTTGTTATTCCCTCCGCGGCTTGTTTTAGACTGTCCTATTCGACGGTTAGTTTGAAACTTCATACCGAAGCTTTTTCTACAAAATAATGCGTTATCTGGTATTACAAATCGGAACTGTCTAAATTATCGACAATGCGCTATTGGGGCGACATCTGCTTTTAGATGCAGTTTTGCTCACTTTGGCATCTCTAGATTTCAGTTTATATTGTAGGTCAGAGCGTTTTAGATAGATCGATATTTTGCAAAATGTATAATATAATCAGCACTAAACTGGGAAAGATAGTTAATTTCAAAAAGTAAAAAAATAATTAAAGCGTAAATAATTAATATTTGAATTGTGCTAAATTAAATTATTATACAAATGCGACTTTCCGTGATATTGAGAATTTAATTCGAATTTTGTATTAGGATTATGCAAAAGTTTCCGCCGCCCCCACTAATGGGCGCTGTAGGGCTTTAACAGACCGGCGACCCGTGCTGTCAGTTCGTACATGAAGCCAAACATAGCGGTCGATAAAAGGCATTTGCGGCACTGTTTGTTATTCCTGTTTAGTTTAAAGAAAAGTGCGAATGAATCAAACGGTTCAATATGTCAGGCGTATGGAAAAACCGTTATGGGTGACAGGACGTTTCGAGAATGGTTTTCCACGTTTAAGAAAGGTGATCTAAGCTTGGAAGGCAAGCCACGTGCAGGTAGACTGCAGACACTCGTAGAAAAAGAGCTGCAACAGCTGTTTCAAGAGGATGCCACACAATCAGCCACGCAACTTGCGAAACGTTTGAAATTGGCTCAATCGACGGTGGTATGGCGTGTGCAGTCCTTGGGAAAGATCCAGAATATTGGTGCGTGGGTTCCGCATACTTTAACAGAGCGTAATATTGGTCAACGATTGTACATCTGCATGACGTTGCTGAAGAGGTTTCAAGGGAACAATTTCTTCTGGAAGGTTGTCACCGGGGATGATCCTCGGTCGACCCAAGTCAGCCATCAACATCTACTGCAAAACAGGATATCCACGGGAAAAAAGATGCTGTTGTGTGTGTGCTGGGATATGCATGGAACGGTGTACTTCAAACTGTCGAAACCGGGAGAAACAATCACTGCACAACGATATAGCGATCAGTTGATGAAGCTGAACGCCGCAGTCGAGCAAAAACGTCCATGGACAAAAAAAGGACGCCTCCCAGTCATCCTGTTACACGATAACGCCAAATATGTCTGTGACACCTCGAAATCAACTCATGAACAGTTACACTGGAAAGTTTTACCACACCTGGCATACTTCCCGGACATTGCACTCTCAGACTTTTAACTGTTTTGCTCTATGCAACATGCCCTAGCCCAACAGCGGTTCACTACAGTTCCAGAGGTGGAAAATTTCGTCACTGCGTTCTTCAGTTTAAAACCGGAGTCCTTCTATCACACTCGTTTTTTGCCTGAAAAATGTCAAAAGGTCACTGATGCTAACGGCCAATATTTCGTTGAATAAATGTTTACTGGTTTCCTGATTGTTCCTGTCTCCTTTCTTCTTAAAACGGCAGAAGCATTCCCCTAATAGATGGGATAAATAGAATCCGAGTATTTGATAATCCAATGTTTTTAACTTAGCACGCGATCATCTTGACATCTTAATGTGTTCGCGTGTAAAACTCAACTTGCTGTGGTATTAAGAATTCAATTCGAATTTTGTAGATCGGAAAAATAAAACTCGAGTCATTGATAAACCAATGTTTTAAATTAGCACCCGATTACCTTGACATCTAAAAGTGATCGTGTGCTACTCGTATTATATAGCAATCAGTCTCTATGACATCTCAAGAACACACACGATTAATCGATGTGTGATGGCGCAACAATGAAGACATTGCTGTGACGTCAAGTGTCCCAGAGAGAGAGAGAGAGAGAGAGAGAGAGAGAGAGAGAGAGAGAGAGAGAGATCTGTATGTTTATATGTATAATTCTGGTTTGCCATTGTGGTTTCAAATGAATGCATTCAACATCCAAAGAAGAATAAGCTGTTATTCATGAGTTCCGTACTGAAGCACTGGTCTCAGGTTCTTAGTTGTGAGGAGTTAACTTAATCCAGAATCAGAATTATTATAGACAGATAGAGTAATCAAAAGAGAAGTTTGATTTTCCTTGGCTTTGTGATTTTTGCAATAAGATAAAATGTATTATATTTTGTAACGATTCGACTTAAAATAAATTATTATTAAAGAAATCTTTTTCTTTTTAAAGCATAAATTTTACAAATGATACTTATTATTTTGAAATTTCGTTTATAAGTTTTTTTCATTTATACGCTTTGAAGACCACCCCAAGAAAAACGTATAAGCGCGGTTTGATCAGTTGAACCTCGGTTATAACTAAGTCTGCTTTAGTCGCGATATCTTACTGTAGTTTGAATCGCTTTTTCAATTCAGTTATAAGTAGCTCATTTATACGCTTTCTTCGATTATACGTTTTTTACATGGTTATTTGATTCTTTTATACGTTATCACAATTTTGAGAGAATCGAGACAGCGTTGATTGTAGCCATGGAATAAATGATGCAACTGAACATTTTCTAAATTACGTTCAAAACCCTTTTTTTCTCTGAATTCAAGAAATTTGAAGCAATCAAAAATTAGTTAGTATTTTACTTGACACTATTATTAACACAAGTAGTGGACAAACTGTTTTAAAAATTGCAAAGCTTAAGTAATGGATGAGCAAAAAGGTTTTTCAATATTAAAGAAAATCGTATTCGCATTCACTACCTAGTATTTCAAAGGTAAGGTTTTTTCTTTTTTCTTTTTTTTTTTTTTTTTTACATATGGAAAATGTGAAACCGTACAGAATTTCTTTGATCTTGCTTTTATAATGAAATTGGAATATATACATTATAACAGAAGTCAAATTATGCACACTGTTAAGCTAGCAAATTATTCATGTCTGCATGTCTTGCATTGCAAATTAATGTAAGCTAAAATAGGGAGACCCCCTTCTTTTTCTTTTTGGAGGCACTTCAAATTTTACAATACTGTTTAAACTCATGAATGCAATACGGGATCACACCACACAATGCAAATTTTGAAGATGACAACACGTTTTTTGGTGTAAACATGACAAGGATGGTAAGTCAGATATTATCCGAAAATATATAATTTCAAATATTTATCAAATGTTAATATCCGAAAAAATGTTATATTCAAATTAATAGGAAACGGTTAGCATACCTGGGCGCTATCTGGGAGTTGCAGGTTCGATTCCCGCTCCAGGACGTCGGAATGTTCAAATTTTCGAATATTATCTGACTTACCATCCATGTCATGTTTACACCAAAAAACGGATTGTCATCTTCGAAATTTGTGTACTGTTTAACATCAAACACTAATCATCGCTCTTTCCACGTTCATAAGTGAGTCACGGAAAACATTTCATTGACCGCCACCGGGAATCGAACCCAGGGTCGTCCAGTTACATTCCGGAATAAGTTGCTTCTATTCTGATTCCTATCTGCCTCTATGTCGTGTGCGTCCTTCTGGCAGGTACGTCACATCATCTCCCCCTCATTTTTATTTATTTATTTTTTTTTTGTCGAAGTGCTGGAGAAGGGATTCTCTTATTTTTCCTATCTCGCGGTGTGGAAATAACATCACACCATTGCGAGATTTTGAACGGTCGGGTCATCCGGATAGTTCGGGCGCCATTATAATGAATAAATTTCTCCGTCATTTTTATCCGCGCCAGGATTCGAACCCGGGTCCCCTCATTCCGGAATAAGTTGCTCTATTCTGATTCATATCTGCCTCTATGTCGTGTGCGTCCTTCTGGCAGGTACGTCACACTCTTTCCACGTTTATAAGTGAGTCACGGAAAAAATTTCATTAGCCGCCACCGGGAATCAAACCCAGGGTCGTCCAGTTACGTGCCGGATATGCTTCCACTGCACCACAGCGGCCTCGAATTCCTCTAGACTCACATACACTAACTGCCAAGCCAACTGACAGATCGCTTCTTGGAGCCCCGCACAATGCTGGGGATTCATCAAAGATGGTAAGCAGCAACTGAACAAATAATTAGAAAGCGAATGAATAATTAATACAGACATTTGGCGTGGACTAGGAACATCAAACAGAAGTAATCGCTCTTTCCACGTGTATAAGTGAGTCACGGAAAATTTCTCATTGGCCGCCACGCGGAATCGAACCCAGTGTCTTCCAGTTGCGTGGTGCAGTGGAAGCATATCCGGCGCGTAACTGGAAGACACTGTGTTCGATTCCCCGTGGCGGTTAATGAGAAATTTTCCGTGACTCACTTATACACGTGGAAAGAGCGATTGCTTCTGTTTGATGTTCCTATGTCCTCGTCAAATGTTTGTATTAACTGTTTAACATGTTGAAACTTCATTTATATGTTTTTTCCATTTATACGTCTTTCAAGGCTGTTCCTTAGAAAAACATATAACTGACGATCCGCTGTATTACAGAACTAACTAATCAATAAATAACATTTGCCAAAAGGGAAGTCAAAGTCTAACTTTTATTTATTGGTCCTTGGAAGGAAGTCAAGTCAACACAACATCACAGAATGATCCACCACTAACTATTACTCTAATTCAACTTTTCTTTTCAGTTCCTGCATCTACAATGGTGCCCAAAGGTTAAGATCATTTATATTTTCATTGTATATTTTATTTCTAAAAGGATGGGGGTGAAAATGTTTTTATAGGGAGTAAACAAAAGTTGAAAAGGATATGTACACACATAAATAAGCATGAATCTGTGCTTATTAATACAGAAAATCGATAAAAATAGAAAGCATACCATTTTCTGACGTTGGCTCACAATAACTAAAATTGACAGAAAAAATTCATAATTTTTCATGGATCATTTTAATAGGGTATATGTCTACCCTGACTGCAATGCATGATTGGGATCGGTGGGCCATGATTTTAAGAGACTGTCCAGAAATTCCTGTGGGAGGTTTCTTCATTCTTCTTTCAGCACCATCACCAGAATTTTTCTTTATTTGGTTTCAGTGTTAGGGGATTGCTTTCAGCAACACAGTTTCCCAGAGCGTTCCAAGCATTTTCGATTGTATTCAGGTCGGAGGAATACGTAGGCAGCTCCTTTTGGTTGATCCCCTCGCTCTCCAACAGTTCATTAACACATTATGATCGATGAGGGCGGGCGTTATTGTCCATAAAAACGAAAGAATTTCCCACAGCATCACGAACAATGCTTGCATGTCCTCACACTAACGCTGAGCATTCATTGAATCTTTCTTCAGCAATAGGAGCTCTGTACGCCCATTGACCATAGTTCCAGACAAGACCATTTTTCAACCACCCCTGTGATGATCAGTTTCTACGATTTTTATAGCTGACTAGGCAGTGCGGGATTCTCGCCAGATGTATTACCGCCTAGAGTCAGACGATAAACAAAATCGGTCTTCTTCTGTGAACAGAACATTGACCCATTGCTTTCCACTCAAGGAGGACACGTAGAGCGTCTAAGACACCATTGATTGCAAATTGGTTTTTCTGCTGAAGTCAATGGCAAACACTGTACATGTTTTCGAACATACAATCCGAAATTATTCAAACGCCTTGACACGGTTTGACGAGTTGTTTTGGTACCCGTACTTGATTCTAGCTGATTTGCTAACTTACCAGCAGTTGAATATTCGGCGAGACCTTTTAGCCGTTACAATATGATAACGATTTTGTTTTGGAGTAGTTTTACGTGATCGACCACTACTGAAGATTCTGTTAGCTATTCCATGTTCAGAAAATTGTTTCCAAATTCGTGACACTAAACGCTGAGCAATTACGAACTCCTTCGCTACGTCTGTCCTTGTCCATCATTCTTCCAGTTTACCAACAATAATACCTCGGGTAAATGATCCAGATGAGCTCCTTCAGATGTACTATAAGTCGTTATAACAACAACGAAAGGCAGATCTACACTCCAACACGTACAAAAGAAGCAATTTCTTCCCACTCACGTTTCAGCTTTTATCGCTGATCTGCAGTACACAGCTGTCACGTGATTCCTGATAATTTACATATTGCCTTACTCTAACGGGTTTCGATGGCAACAGAATGTTTTTACGACGAATATCTATCGAGTCCGAACTTTAGCATTTATATTTTCTCTCACGACTGAATCTTTTCTGGCTACTGCACTGACGTTGGGTGTTAAATGACATATGAGAAATACATAGATAAAAATCACGGTTACGATGTACAGTATATTCAAGCTAGCTTACGAACTAAGAGGCTGGGTTATGAGTTGTGTGGCGGTCTTGTTAGCTGTGCACATGTCCGATGATTTCTAGTCGATTTGCGTACAATTGCTGTTTTGCATTTAACATGTGGAGTTCTTAGCTTGATATTTTATGAGTCTCTCATTTTTGAGGTTCAAACTTGTTAGAAGTTAATTGTTATATTGCTTCGAGCTTAAGATTTTAATCTGTTACCACGGTTGTTATATTCGAGGAGTATTACACTTTATGAATAATATGATGACATATGCTAAC
Source organism: Macrothele yani (assembly GCA_039090855.1). Taxonomy (NCBI): domain Eukaryota; kingdom Metazoa; phylum Arthropoda; class Arachnida; order Araneae; family Macrothelidae; genus Macrothele; species Macrothele yani. The sequence goes on from CM077011.1 coordinate 102,996,021, forward strand.
TTTTTAAGGTACCTAAGGGGCGGAATAAACGTTGAAGCTTCTGTAGTACGTTTGTCTTCACTGAATTTCAATATATTGTTGAAGTGAGATGTCTCTTCTAAATTAATGACATTACATTTTAAACTCCTCTAGGTTTAAATGAAAACGCATAAAATACGATTGTTAATCAATTTTCAAGTAATGTTGGTGTTCGAGGTAAACTGACATTTTCACATAATATATTTACATTCTTAAAAGCAAAGAGCTTTTACGAATGTAAATATACGTACTTCGACATCTGACTACAGCAGATTCACTTAACGGAAAAACTTCTCAAGTGTTACGAACTCAACAACAATTTAAGACTCAGTATCAAAGAAGCTTAATACTCAGTGTTAAAGAATTAATCAAATGAAATAAGATCCAGCTTTAATCGTATGACATTAAAGTAACCTGCTAAGCGATGGCCTCTGATCTTTCGTCCGAAAGGGGTCCGGGTTCGAATCCCGGTGAGGCATGGATGTTGTTTTTGTCTTACGGCACTGGCTCTCTCCCTTCCCTGGAACCAGTGACCCTAAATTAGGTACGGGAGACTGCTCAGAGCCCCTTGAGTTGCTCACGGTGGTCGTTAAACCATCAATAAAAAAAACGTAACCTGAATTCTCCCAAAAATCTCTCTCCAAAGCAGCAAAGATCTCACGCTCTAGCCGAATTCGAATGAGAGCTCTGTTACGAACGTAAACATCACTGTTATTAGTATCATTTATTTACGTCGCTAACATCTGACCCAACATCAGTTTGCTAAACCAAAATTCAGCGAGAGAGAAAATGTAGCGTTAATTCAGTAACTGCTTAAAGCTCCATATCTTGTGCCTTAGTAAAAGACATTCCTTTCATCAGACACCACTCACTGGGAAAAACATTCCACGCGCATTTCCAGCCGAAAAGTGCACAATTACCCCCTCTGGGGATGCAAGCGTAAAATATATTTTCCTCGGTATCTTTCTATCTCAAAATCCGATTCAAATATTTATTTTAAAATTGCATTCCATTCACCTCATGCAAAAAGTTCTCATATACTCAAGGATTTTTTAGCATCAGTTCTTCTAAAAATCCTATTGAAAAAAAACTGTTCTGTATGCCTTTCGCAAAGGTAAAGACTGCGCACATTATCCTCATCAAGTAACACACATTTTTTATTGAGAAGGGAATACATGTATTAGGGGTATGCAAAAGTTTCCGCCGTTTTAAGGAGAAAGGAGACAGGAACAATCAGAAAACCAGTACACACAAACCAGTACACATTTATTCAACGAAATATTGGCCGTTAGCATCAGTGACCTTTTCCCATTTTTCAGGCAAAAAAATGAATGCCACTGTGATAGAAGGACTCGGTATTTGAGCTGAAAAACGCAGTGATGAAATTTTCTACCTCTGGAACTGTTGTGAACCGCTGTTGGGTTAGGAAATGTTGCATACAATGAAACAGATGGAAGTCTGATGGTGCAACAATGTCCGGGAAGAACGCCGGGTGCGATAAAGCCTCCCAGTGTAACTGTTCAAGGTGGCACCGACATGTGGTCTGGCATTATCGTGTAACAGGCTGACTGGGTGGGGTCCTTCACCTGTCCATGGGCGTTTTTGCTCGATTGCGACATTCAGTTTCATCAACTGATCGCTATATCGTTGTGCAGTGATTGTTTCGCACGGTTTCAGCAGTTCGAAGTACAGCGCGTCATGCCTATCCCACCACACACATAACAGCACCTTTTCCCCGTGGATATTCTGTTTTGCAGTGGATGTTGATGGCTGGCCTCGGTAGACCCAGGATCGCTTGCGTACGGGGTTGTCGCAATACACCCATTTTTCATTCCCGGTGACAACCTTCCAGAAGAAATTCTTCCCTTGAAACCTCTTCAGCAACGATATGCAGATGCCCAATCGTTGACCAATATTACGCTTCGTTAAAATATGCGGAACTAACACTTTCCAATCTTCTGGATCTTCCTCAAGACCCATAGACGAGTACCACCGTCGATTGAGCCGCTTTCAAACGTTTCGCCAGTTGCGTGGTCGATTGTGTGGCATTCTTTTGCAGCAGCGATTCCAGCTCTTCGTCTGCGAGTTCCTGCGGTCTACCTGCACGCGACTTGTCTTCCAAGCTTAGATCATCTTTCTTAAACCTGGCAAACCATTGTCGTCACTTCCGGTCACCCATAACCGTTTCGCCATACGTCTGACATATTGAGCAGCATGCTTCACTCGCACTTTCCCGTAAATTCAACAGGAATAACACACAGTGCCGTAAATGAACTTTATCAACCGCCATGTTTGGCTTAATGTACGAACTGAAAGCACGGGTCGCCGGACGGTTAGACCCCTACAGCGCCCGCTAGCGGGTGGCAGTGGAAACTTTTGCATACCCCTAATAATAATAGTTTCTTGCTATTTCTGCTCCTGGAAAATAATTTTTTGCCATTGCACTGCTTGAATCATTAAGAATATTTCGCAGGGATTTTTTTCTATTACACAATTGTGCCTTCACGGGGCGATTGGATGCGTTTACGCTCTAAAATAGTATCTCCGATTTTAAAAATCCCTTGAAAAATCCTTTCTTGGTAGCGTATTTTTCACTGTGAAGAGATAATTCTTTTCTTCCATTTTCTTTTCTAAATAACTCACAGGTTTTACGCCAGGAGCGTAAAATTTCATTACGTTTTTTCACGTATTCCTTTTTATTATTGTTCGATTTCAAAAATTCCTTAAGCTGTGAAAACACAGGAATTTGTCAGTGACGGGTATCGAATCAGCGGATCTTCACTCCAGACTGAGCTGCCTTACCCGACTAAGCTACATCGAAGCAATATATCACTGCAGATTAGTTTTGTTGTCTTGACGCGTGCTTCACCTCTATAATACGTCATATCATACCCGTCTTAAACGATTTTTTTTTGGAAGCGAAGGAGGAACCTTTCATTATTCCAGACGATGTGTCATTATTCCAAACGTTTTCCGAAGAACCCAACAGCTAATATTTTTACGTTCGAGCGTCAATGTGAAAACACAGAAATTTGTCGGTGATGAGATACAGTATCCGCATCTCCTCGCCCCGGAGTGAGTTGCCCTAACCGACAAAGCTACTTCGACGGAACGTATCGCTGCAGATTTCTCGTCATAACACGTACATCACCTCTGTAATACATCACACAGCATCGGACATTTTTCGTTATGAGAAACATTTTGTGGGCAATTTGTGCTTTTTCGTAGCACACACTGTTAGAAATCTACCCTTACTGAACGTAAGAAGCTACCTCTATATGTGGATGTTCTATCAGCTGTAGAAATTGGATTAAAAATATTTTATCTAACCGGCTCCATTCACTATGAAGTACGCTGCTCACATACCGTACTTTAAGTAATGCGCAGTTTTCCCAGTAGAGGGCGTAAATGCAAACTCACTTTCGCTTCTTTTTTCATCTAATTTAAAAAAATAGTTTTGTGTCGGAAAGTGTTTAAAAGAGGTTCTGGTTACGCCGGAGAGTTGGCGTCATTTTTCTTTTTGATTTATCATGAGTAATATTTTAAACATTTTATTTTGTATTTGTTTATATTCTGAATTCTTGACGAATGCGTCATTTTTATTTCGAATAATTTGTTAGTTTAGTATCAGTTTCATTTTGCTAGTGAGAATGATTCCCTGTAATTCGACAGTTGATTACCTTGCTTAAAAATCAATTACAGTGATGAAATTTTTTCGTAAAGAATGCATTGAAATTAGAAAAATAACTTGTCATGAGACGAAATGCAACTCTCTCTTAATGGTTATGAGCAACTTAATTTTAATGGAAATGAAGAAATAAAATAACGAAGTAAAAGAGATATCTCGACAACTTTCAATGAGGCAGCGTATTTGCTGATATACTACGACGAAAGTATCCGTTTACACCTATTGCATTATCCAAAAGTTGCGCACGACAGAAGAAAAATTGAGAAAGAAAACCGAAAGGATTTTTGTATTCTATTCAAAAAGATAAGGAAGAAATTTGGAAAATGAACACTAAACAATGACAGAGATTGCAACAGAAAATAAAAACTTAGTAAATAAAGAACTACCACTGCAAAGATAAAACAAAAACAAAATATGAAAACAATTGCCTTTGTTCAAACGCATAACCTGATTATAAAAGCTAAGAAATTGAGAATACGTGGAGAAATATTTAGTACTTTAATATGAACAATAAGCTTGCTAAACATACGATAAAACCGAATCTTAGTCGCTGAATTCATATTAGTACAACGAAATCGAGAAAACGGATACAGTAAATCTGAATGGAAGAAAGACTCTGAAAGCTCCAGTGGTTTAGCATTGCGCCACAAAAAGGAAAAACTGATGTAACAATACAATACAATACAATACAATTATTTATTGCACTCATTTAAAACTTACAGTTATATGAAAATGCAATACACCAGGAGGAATCTGAACACATTGGTTGTAAGGCGATTCCCCCTATCAGACGTAAGAAAAAGAATAAAACATATGGCATATATGAAAGCAAGTAAGATGGTTATAACAGAAGCACGACTGTTAGGAGCATGCTTGGAACTACAATTTAATGTTAGGGTTGAGATTCGTTGTGGAGATCAGGGTGATTTACAATGTAATTTTGCAGAGACAAGGAAAACTTTTTGATATTTTCCAGGGATCTGATACTCTCTGGGAGATTATTCCATAGGATAATGGCTTTATACAGTATGCTATTTAAACAATAATTAAGTCTAACACACGGCGGACATAATTTGTTGTTAGAAACAGATCTGGTGAAGATAGAATAATCCAGATATTTGATGTCAGATTGAAAAATAGACAGTTTAAGATGCATTATTTTAAAAAACATGATACCTAGTTTCAAGGTAAAAATTTCATGAATTTTTAGAATATTTAGTTTTAGAAATAATGTTTTTGAATGAGACATGTAATCTGTGTTCAGCATATAGCAAACAGATTTCTTCTGTAATTTGAGCAAGCATAACTTATTGTTTGCACTTATATTTGAATACCAAGATTCCAGACAATAGAAGAGATAGGTATAAATAATAGCATACTAAAATGTTTTTAGGACATTGATAGGGAATAGATGCTTAATTTTGCCAAGCAGGCCAACCTGTAAGGAAACGTTTTTTAAAACAAACTGAACAGGCGTATTCCAGTTAAAGAATTCATCAAACCAAATACCAAGATACTAAACTTTGTCCACAATTTTAAGGGGGCGATTATTAATCCTGACTGGAAATTTATTTATGTCCTCTCTTTTATGAACGTTTCGGAAATATACGGCGTTGGTTTTTAGAATAGTAAGTGATGACTTGTTAGAGCATAACCAATGAGATAAATCTGATAGATCATTATTGATCATTATCTGTAACTTATGCAAATCATGACATTTTTGAAAAATGACAGTGTCATCAGCGTATAGCAAAGCATGAGTTGATTGCAGGCACGGAGGAAGGTCATTAATATATAACAGGAACAGTAACGGTCCCAATACCGAACCTTGAGGCACTCCACATGAAATATTAAGTAGATCGGAGTTTATTTTATTTGCAGTGACATACTGTTTGCGATGAGAGAGGTAGCTCATTAAGAGGGAAAGAATTTTGCCACGTAAACCGTATTTGGGTAATTTATGTAACAGAATGTCGTGATTTACCGAGTTGAAACCTTTTTGGAAATCACAAAAAACACAAATAGTATATTAACTGTCATCTAGTGCTTCGGAAATGAAATTTGACAACGTAGCAACAGCCATTTCAGTAGATCTGTTTCTTTGGAAACCGAACTGTTCCAAAGAGATCATACCATGGGTGTGTAAAAAATCAACCATTCTGCTGTGAATAGACCTTTCAAAAATCTTACTCAAAACGGGTAACAAAGATATCGGTCTGTAATTACAGGTAGATTCCCTATCTCCTTTTTTAAAAATAGGAATAACCTTAGCGATTTTCAGACTGTCAGGAAACTGACCTGAATAAAAACTCAGATTAATAATATGTGTTATATGTGGTACTAAAATAGAGATCGAGTCTTTTATGACTCTGCTATTAACACTGTCTGAACCAGCACTTCTTTTTAGGGACAACGAATTGATAATACTATAGGTTTCAGTATCATTCAAAGAGCGTAGAAACATTGAAAAAGGAACTTCCTTAATTTTGGATAAAGAAGTATAACCTTTAGTATTTGCGGGCAAGTTTTGCTGAGATGCTAAATCATGACCTATGTTAATGAAGTAATTGTTGAATTCATCAGCGACTGATTTTGAATCAACATTAAAATTACCAGAATTTCCTTTTAACGTCAGCGAAGTTTCAGTAGCACAGGATCGTTTGTTAATTGCTGATTTAATCATTTTCCAGTTTAGGAGTTATTTCCTGCATCTGAAAATGCGAGGTTGTAATAAGCAACTTTCGCATGTTGAATAACATTTCTTAGGGCATAATTATACCTTTTATACTTATCACGTAAGTGACTGTTATAAGGATTCTTTCTACTTTTTTTACGAAGCTTATCCTTTTTCTTTTGGATTGATCTAATGATTCTTCAACAGTACTTTCTTCAAAAGAAATGAATTAATAAATTAAGGAAAATAACAAAAGTTATAAAGATAGAAATTCGGCGACAGATCTTGATCAATGAAATCACTTTGGTGAATAAACTAAAGTGTTAGAGCGCTCATTTTGCTGGTGATATTTTTAATTTGGTCGCAAATGTTTTCATCGATATTAAAAATAGACCGAATTACTACCTTTCGTATTTTTATTTCTAACTGAAATTCCTAAACATCTAACATTTCATTTTTCTCCTAATTCTTTGGTTCCGTTAGTGTTGGTTAATCAAAATAATATTATGTCAAATTATTTACGTTTGAAATTGTACTATAAGGTAATAAATTTTGATATTCCAGATAGTGTCCGGAGAAAAAACATTGTAAGGAACTAAATCTTCCTTATTTAAGATCTTAGATGAGTCGTCAATCAAGCAATAAATTAAATGGTTAATTTAATTCCGGATGCCGATTGTGTTGTGAACTGGGGCGTTATCATCTTTATAGATGACATCCCTTGCAAGAAGCAATGCCTAAGCCATTCGACAGACTTTAGCATACGGTTTATGGTAAAAGAAAGCACGGTGGTTTCTAGTGCTGGTAAATGTGTCGTTTAGAACGGGTAAGAAGAGTAGACCTCCTGTACACCTGCGTTTTTTGTGTGTACTCAGATTTGTGAACATATATCAAACAGTACAAGAGGTAAGGATTGGAGTATCATCAGTTGTTTTCTAAAACCCGTGGCAAAGTACGCCTGTCGCATCCTCAGTCCCATAAACGAACACTGAAGAATACTCCGTGCGCAGCTGAGAAAATAAACAACCAGTGGAGAACTTCTGCACAGAAGAAATGCCTAAAAGTATATGTGGGCCGTACCGGGGAAGCAATGATTAAAGTCAGTGTTTCCCACCTACCGTTCCGTGTGATGTTTTTTTCTGCCAATCCGACAGAAACGAGTGAATTTATTTATTTTTCGTTTGAATCCAAATGGAGTCAAAGTATAAGAGGAAATCTAGATCTACACTGCTGCCCACCCAAAATGTAACACCAAGAAGGACACGAGATAGCAAAGCCAGATTTACTGGACACATAACAACAGATACAAAGATGGAACGATTGAGCTTACAGGCCCGTGCGACTTGCGGAACGCGCAGACATCAATAGTTCGTGTGGCCCCCATGGCTGACAATAACGGCCGCTACACGCCGCGGAATCGAACGGAAGAGGCTTTGGATGTGGGCTTGGGGTATGTCGGTCCAGGCTGCTCCCACACGTTGCCACCGTTCATCAGGCGATGCATGATGCAAGCGTTATACCGTCACTCGCCGCGGTGCCGCACCACGCGGATACGACCATCGTGGTGTTGCAGGCAGAAGCGGGATTCTTCGGAGAAGACAATCTCGTGCCATTTCGTAATTTAGGTGCGGCGTTCAACGGCCCACTCCCGCCGCACTCGCCGGTGGTGTAACGTCAATGGTAATCGTAGGAATGGGCGCCGTGCGACAAGTAACCGCTGCTGCAGACGACGTCGAACGGTACGTGCTGACACTGGTTGTTGCGCAACACACCCTAATTCCTGCGCTAACGTTCGTGATGTGGTGGTGCGACCCGTCAATTCCCACCACACAACATGCTGGTCCTCTCATTCGGTGGTGTGCCGTGGCTGCGGCAATCGTTCACGTCAGTCCGTCCGTTTCCCCTGTACCCACCGAATCCATACTCGCCTCACTGTGGCTGGATGTCGTCCCACACGGGCGCCGATGTCTTGGTACGATAAACCGCTGTCGCGATAAGCCACTATTCCTTCTCTGTCGAACTCCGAAACGTGCTGGAATGACTGCCGTATTCTGCGACGAGGCATCAGAAAGCTTCCCACGCACAGGTTTGGCAGCACAACACACTTCCACTACTTACAACCCATTCTCTGTGCACCCCTCTTATAGTGCTTTTCGGCGGCGTGCCGGGCGCATATTATTTGCATATGCCCTGCAATGCTAATCGTTTGCATGTCCTATCGCGGGCGACGCGTGCTGCGAATTTCAGGCCAATCGGATGCTTAATTTTTGGTGTTGCATTTTGGGTGGCCAGCAGTGTATATTATTTTCTTATTTCATTCATATTTTCTTTTCTATATTTTTCTTATTTTAATTCTGTCTTAAATTGTGTAATAAAATTGTTGTTAATCATGATTCTAACATCAGAAAGAATTGTAATTAATGCCACATTGGGCGTCGCTTGGAGAACCAAGGCTCGCGTTGAATATTGAGCAGCAGGATATTTAATCGAAAAGTATGCTACTGTCGCCGGTTGACGATTCTGAGGCATATGGACTCTACAACCCGATTCCCATACGGTCTTCATTTAATTGTTCTGCGTTTTCAAGTTATAAAAAACAGGAAAAATTACAAAATAATGTTTGTAATCTACCCGAGAAGATCAGGTTTTCAATGCGGCCCTGCTGATCTGCCTAATTTGTGTAAACGTATGAATGCAGTATATCTCATTACTTGTATTGAAAGTGGCAAGAACGACATAACACTATTTAAAACAAACAAGTTAGTAAAATCATGCAATGCATTGATTATGATACGCTTTCCAACATACCAGAAATCATTACTCAAGTTATGAGGATAATGGCTGTGGAATAAATCTCGATCCTGTGTCCTGAACTTTGACCCCATTTCAATTATATTCAACAGAGCTGGTTTAGTATACCTTCAGAACAACATGATAAAGTTTTGTCACAATCGAAGCATATGTACGTAAGTTATGATGCATAAGGTCGATGGAATGGAACCAGCTCCTATGTCCTGACATTTGACCCCATTTCGTCCATTTTCAATAGGGTTTGTCCCCAGATGGTTCCCTACCATATACTAAAATTTCATCGAAATCGAACCAATTTTACGCAAGTTATCGTGCGGGCGTACGGACGGACAGAATACGGACAAAGCTGAAGTCTATACGCTTATTTACCCTACGGTTGGAAAGCGTAAAAAATGACATAGGACTACAACACTTCCAGACATATGACTTTAATAATATCACTGTCAACATTCTTGCTTTTGAACCATATTTAAACAAAAGACTATTTCTGAAAAATAAATCCATGCTTCAACATAAAACAAATTAACCATACGACTTAAACGAATGGTTTAGTGGGAAGAGGTCGGAAACTGGTTTCAACTTGAGCAATGAAATCATATATTTGAACTTTATATTTATACCCTTTTTACAATCTGATAACTTACTTAGAAGACACTCACGTGGTAATGGTAAAAATGAGAATCGGCATGTCGACCTTTTGGGTGCGTTGCATGATATAGACAGCAGAAAGGAACTGATTGTTAGATACTGTAGAAGTGTAATCTCCTCGCTGAATCGTGGCAAGGTGCGTCAGCTCAATGATTTACATGACAGTTACAACTATTACAATTCGCACGTTAAGATTGGTGTTCGGACTTTGAGACTTTAGATTAGATACAGCACAAAATCAAAGTAGGCATAAAAACTTTTCATTTTGCATTTTTCGATTCCAGAGAAAAAGCTATAACAGGTTAATCTTCAGGAATGTTTTATCAAAATGCAAGAGTATGTTTAAAAGATATAGACATATCTGTATGTTTTCAATACGTACCCACTATTGGTCAACAACTATTTAATTATCGAGAAGTACCTGAAAAATATCGGGAGGACTACTACTCTAGACCTCCCATGTCATTGTCACGAAGAAGAATATAAATATTTTCTAGATGAGAACTCCGGACATATTATAACTGGTGATCTAAGTATCGTTCCTTCTGACACTTTGCTTGGCATAATGCCAAAGGAGACACCTTTCGCTTAAGAAAAATTCTTGAACTTCATAAAATGGTTAATTCCATACAAACCGATCTGGTGAAATTTGGTTTAAGGTTGTCATCTTGCTGTCACTTGCCATATCAAACTTTTCTACCCTGGATTCATTCTATGTGTGAAATCTTGAAAAACGGTATTGTCTCAAATATCATGGAATAAAAACTCGTGCTTTGAGTTATGACTATAAATCAATAAAGGTTTTAAAAGATAATTTTATAATAACATCTGTCAACAAGGCCAAGAACAACTTTGCGATAATATGTAAGAAAGTTTATATGGTGTTAACACATACAGAACTTACTAAGTATTCTACATACATTAAAGTAGAAATAGACAAAATAGTATTAATAATAGAAGTATTGGGGTTCTAAAAATAATAAAAATATGTAATATTATGCTGAACTACATCTTTATTTACGCATTACCTAAATTCCATAAGAAGCCACTTAAATTTCGATATATTACATCTACTAAGAAATGCTACAGTAAAAGTGCGGCAGTAAAAGTTGAAAATCTCTTGAAAAATTTTCTATCAAATGTGGATTCTACATGGATAATTGGAAACAATTAGCCAGTCTTGGCGTTATAAGCCTAACGCTGCCTTCGAGACATTTGATTTTGTAAATTTATTTACATCAATAGCTTTAGCTAACCTGGGTAGGGTATGTGGTGAGCTATTCGATAACTCGAGTGAAAAACTATGTATCAGCAAGACATACTGGAACAACTTGAAGTCATTGTGTCTAATGAACAATTATGTTCCGATGGGTGATTGCTTATATCGACAAATAAAGGGTGTTCCCATGGGAAGTATATTTTTATCAACACTCGCTAACTTATACCTTCATTATTTTGAGTACGCCTACTTAAAAAAGACAAAGGTCTCGCATGGTAAATACATGAGATACATCGACGACGCTATTGATTTCGATGTAAATGACTTCACTTCAAAGAAACAACAGATTTACCATGAAGAGCTAGAGTTACAGAAGACAAGTGACAATGCTGCGAACATGAACTATTTCGACATAAATATAAAACTTTTGGACAATCATCTATTCACTACTTTTTACGATAAAGGAAATACTTTTAAATTTCCTGTGCAGTGTTTTATCAACTGGAGCTCAAATATCTTTATAAGGGTGCATAGAAACATAGTCATATCGCAGTCTTTTCGTATTGTATCGATTTATGGTGATTTCAACAGTCTATTGGATAAATTACAAGATTCATTGTGTCCTGCTGAAAAATGAATATTCACGTAATTTTGTCTTCAGTCTGTTTCGTCAATTGCTTAATGGCTCAAGACACAGCGTACAGTTCTACTCGTTAACTTTTGATTACATGATACGACGTATCAATATATAGTTACTTTTATATTTGAGATTGGCAACGTCTAGATTTTTTTCCGTTCACTTTTAGCAGATCTTACTACTTTTTGCCTTTGGTTGGTCTTGATGGCTTGGAGAGCACTCCACACATGCGTAGGATTTGCCGCATTTGTTTTGGGGAATCCAAAAGCCATCTTCCATACGTCGGTGTTCCCCTGATGAGATGAGCGTATATCTATTCGTTATTCTATTTTTCAAACCGACTTCTAATAACTGGACTGGAATTTACTATTCTTATTTTTGTGAACAGTGGATGCAATGGTTTTTATTCAGGTGTTGCTGCTATTTTCGGGTAAGTATTTTGGTGTTTGTTGTATACTTTTAATATTCACTGTCCTTTTTGAAATCTCGTGTATTTCGTTTGTGCTGTGTTGTTAAATGAATGGTTCGTAATATGTACAATATTAGGAACCAAAAGAAATAAAAAAAAATCAATGGAATGCTATGAGTAAACCAAAGGGTTCGAGGTGTGGGTTGCGCAGAGTAGCAAACCGAATAACCAAGCTATCTAGCAAGCACTCATACAGAACGGCCTTTATAAAGGGAGCTCGGTTCTATATATAAAGTGAGGTTTCTGGTGTTAGAAATCAACAGGAGGAACTCTAATGTTGACTAAACAAGCTCCCGTTGGCACACGACCGCTTGAAATGCAAGTCAGGAAGCAACAAATAGGTAACTAAATATGAATACAACATACCTTGAAATACATAGCTGTTATTCCAGAAATAAAACCAATATCACACACCACAAAAGCCGTAGACCAAATCAAACATAATAACCATGCCTTGATACTGAAAAGATACTGAAAAACGTCACCAGCCCAGATACTGAAAATAGTTATGGTTAAGTACTGCTACATTACAGAAAATTGAAGAATTTGATCAAAGTAAAGTAAGATGCGTCTTATAGTAAAACCTGAGTGAATAAGCCAAACCACAAGAGACACACCGTATTCACTCAAATTTTACATCTATGTGTTTCAAGGTATATTGTGTTCTATAACGAAGTAAATTTCTCCGTCATTTTTGTACACGCCGGGCATCGAACATGAGTCCCCTTAATTCCGGAATAAGTTGCTTTACCAACTGAGCTACGCAGACGTATGTTCTCGCTGCTATCTGCCTTTATTTCATGTGCGTCCTGCGGGGCAGGCACGTCACAATTCATATTTAGTTGTGTATTTGGTGGTGTGTCAAAAATCAACAGGTCCTCCTGTTGATTTTTGACACCAGAAACGCCACTTGATATATAGAACCGAGCTCCCTTGATAAAGGCGGTCCTGTATGCTTGATTGCTATATATATATATATATATATATATGGCAAGCAAGCATACCTATATATATATATATATATATATATATATATATATATATATATATATATATATATATATATATATATATATATATATATATATAGGGATGTAAGGTCAGGTGATGCGTAACATCACAGCCTCTCCTTGACAAATGTCAACCCCGCCTTCTCGTGGTGCATCCTGTTCCCACTAAAGGGGCTCTGACGACCGCAAATAGCGGTATAACTATACCATCGGGATCAGAGGAAATGCTATCCCACACTCACCAACCCGCTTGGCCAGCGTGGTGAGTTATGGCCAAACACCTCCAAAATGACTCTACAACTTAAATCTTGGCCCTCAGTCTCCGGCAGCTGGAATGTACCTGGCCAAGGCAGCGGCCAGTGCGACATGAAGGCAGAGGGTGCTAAGAATCCCCGGAGGACCGGACTAGGCTGCCATTTGATGCTGACCTTGGCTACCTACAACGGACGCTCCCTATCTTCTGATTCAAGGCTTCTTGAATTGGAAGAGGAACTACAAAGGATCAAATGAGACATCGTCGGGCTAAGTGAGGTAAAGAGAAAAGAAGAAGATCTCATTGAACTGAAAAGTGGACATCTCTTCTACTATCGTGGGACAGATGCTGGCAGAACTAGTGGTGTTGGATTTATAATAAACAAGAAACTGAAGGATAAAGTGGTAGAAGTTGAAAGTTCCTCTGACAGAGCTGCACGACTCGTTATCCAACTATCGAGAACATACCAGGCTCAGATTATTCAAACTTATGCACCCACCACAAGTCATCCTGAAGAAGAAATTGAAGAATTTTATGAGGAAATTCGTCATCTAAATAATAAAGGTAAGCAGCACTTGAAGATAATTATGGGAGATTTCAATGCAAAAATAGGGCACCGGCAGCAGAATGAAACTTCAGTAGGTAAATTCGGTCACGGCAACAGAAACCAGCGTGGAAATACTCTCGTTGAGTTTGCAGAGGCAGAACGATTTTTCATCTTGAATTCCTTTTTCAAGAAAAAGCCACACAGGAAATGGACATGGAGACATCCAATTGGGACGACAAGTGAAATTGATTTTATTATGTGTAACAAAAAATTCGTCATCGAAGACTGCAGTGTGCTAAAAAAGTTCAACACAGGTAGTGACCATAGATTGGTGAGATGTAAGATGCACCTCAACACTAAACTCGAACGTGGCAAGCTCATAAGACAAACAAAATGTATTGACATAACCAACCTTAAAAAACACCATAATACTTTCAAGTTGGAACTGAAGAACAGATTCTCTGCTTTAGAAGGCCTAACATCGGAAGAAGTGGATATTTCTTAAGTTAACAGAAAAGTAACCAAAGCTCTTATGGAAACAGCAACAAAATTAGCTGGGTCTAAGAACAAGTTGCATGTAAACAAATTATCAGGAAAAACCAAAATGTTGATGCAAAAAGAAGAGAGATGAGGACAACTAAAGAAGATGTGACTTCCAAAGTGGAATATATAGAGCTATGCAAGACAGTAAGAAAAAGTATCACTGAAGACGTAAGAAAATTCAACTGTGAACTAGTAAGGAAAGCAATTGAAAACAACCAAAGCCTAAAGATAGCAAAGGGACATCTCAGTAAGGGAAGAAAACAGATTATGGCTCTGAGAAAAGAAGATGGTTCTATAACAAGAAATAGAGGCGAAATTTTGACAAGAGTGAAAGATTTCTACTCCAAACTATATGAAAGGGATGATACATGTACTCCAGACATCATGAAAGGTACCAGAGTTCTTCCAGTCCTCCCAGCAGAAGTTGCTCATGCAATCAACAACATGAAGCGGGGGAAAGCTCCAGGAGAAGATGGAATTACTATAGACATCATACAAGAAGCAAGTGGAGAAATTGAAACAGTACTCGCCCAAATTTTCACTCGATGCCTTAATGAAGGGAAGATTCCTGAGGATTGGAACAATGCTACAATGATCCTGCTACATAAAAAAGGTGACATTGAGGATCTCAGGAACTACAGACCTATCAGCCTCCTATCAGTGGTTTATAAAATCTTCACTAAAGTTCTTTCACACCGCTTGAAGGTAACACTGGACATGGCTCAACCGAGAGAACAAGCTGGATTCAGGAGTGGCTACAGCACAATAGATCATATCCACGTACTGAGAGAACTAATTGAAAGAGCGAGGGAATATGAACTTCCATTGTGCATATCTTTTATCGATTATGAAAAAGCCTTTGATTCGGTGAAACCATCAGCAGTTACCACGGCTCTGAAATCCTGCGGTATTGAAGATGCATACATTAATATTATTAATAACATCTATGAAAATGCAAGTGCAAGGATTCGGCTGTTTGAAAATACAACACACATAAAAATTGGAAAGGGAGTGAGACAAGGTGACACCATATATCCGAAGCTCTTTAATGCCACATTTGAAAATGTCTTTCAATCACTGAACTGGGAAAGCAAAGGGATAAAGATTAATGGAGATTATCTAACCCACCTTCGTTTTGCTGATGACGTAGTCATTTTTGCAACTACCCCATCAGAGCTGCAGAGTATGATCCAGGAACTTGCTGACAAGAGTAAAGAAGTGGGATTAAAAATGAACTTTCAGAAGACAAAAGTGATGTTCAATGCTTTTACAAGAAATGAAGATTTATCGATTGATGGAGAAAAACTGGAGATAACGGATACGTATGTTTATCTTGGACAGCAGATATCAAGTGAGGGTCACATTGATGAAGAAATTAATCGGCGTACAAAACTTGCCTGGAGAGCTTTTGGAAGAAACAGCATAATTTTCAAGAGCAATATGCCGTTATGTCTTAAAAGAAAAGTGTTTGATCAATGCATCCTTCCAGTGCTTACGTATGGTGCAGAGACGTGGACCTTAACTAAAAGAGACATACAAAGGCTGCAGACAACTCAAAGCAGCATGGAGAGGTGCATGCTTGGTATAACCAGGAGAGATAAGAAGAGGAACTCGTGGATCCGAAAAATGACGAGAGTGGAAGACATCATGATCAGAGTTAAATCCCTGAAATGGCAATGGGCTGGACATACTGCCAGAAGGACAGACCATAGATGGACAGCCGAAATTTTAGATTGGATTCCAAGGGACAGGAAAAGACCCAGAAAAAGACCACATGGGAGATGGGTGGATGAAATTCGTAAATATGCGGGAGTGACATGGAGGAGACTGGCACAAGACAGACCGTTGTGGAGGAAACTTGGGGAGACCTTCGTCCAGCAGTGGATTGATAATGGTTGACAATGATGATGATGATGATGATATATATATATATATATATATATACTTAAGAGCAAAACTGAAGACTAAGGAAAAAATTTTAGAATTTAAAACGAAGGGTGCAAAATAACCTGAAAATCAAAACGCGCAACGCAGCAGTTTTGAAAATTCAGAATTCACATTCTATAAAGAAGATACCTAAGCAAAAAAATACATATATAATTTTGACTCACACCTAGTACAACATAGAAAAGGTTATGTATCTACCTGTGTGAGTAAAAGGAGAAAAGATAAAAAAATAAAATAAAACAACTGAATGTAGAAGGTGTCGAGAATACTGAGCCTTGGCTTTATCAAGGACCAGCAAAAACTCTGCATTTTCTCACTTCCACAAAGACCTAGTTGGAAATGGGTTTCTGCAAGGCCATAGATGCAAGTAACACTCCCACCCAAAATAGCTTAAAAAATATATATATAAGTCATGTCCTCCGTAGAGTAGCATAACCCAGCACTAGTTAACAATTTCGCTTGCATCCATTAACCTTCATGGCCCGACCCATGCTCTTCATCTGTTACTATTAAACAGAGAGAAGAAGATTAAAGAGAACTCAAGCTGTGAGAGTGACATAATAATTAGAAATGATTTTCAGCTATAACGAAATTCCAAGTTCGTTTGAGAGAGAATTTAAACCTGAAAAACAATGCAAAAGAAATCCAAATTTTACATTGCAATTAAAAAAGGAAATGTTAATTTATAACGAACAGATTTTTGAAAGAAAACTTGAGTCTAAAACCCCCTACTCTACAACTTATGACAGCACGAAAACGAGAATAAGTTAAAGATAATAATTAACTAAAGAAAACTTTGTGAAAGTTATATACCTTAAACAGTTAGTTGCAATATGTACAAAGTATTTCAGCAGTGCTTTAAGTGCATAATTAATTAGTTATTAAGAACTTAACTACTTTGAAAAAACAGCGCATAGACAGCGCATGGAAAAGGAACAAGCCTAGCCATCTTCTGTTCCTAGGTACCCCAAAAGACGCTCAAAGTTACAAAGAAAAGTAAGAGTTAAAACCCGCAAAAATGTTAACAGACAAACCAATGCTTAAAAGCTGAAAAGCTAAAAAACGACAGAGGAAAGGGTACATGAAGTACAAACATTGAACTTATAAAACCTAGAACCCAAAAACAAGGAAGAGAGCTTACCTCTTGTGTGACAAAAACTTTTCTCCTCACAAGAGAAGAACATGGCTGACCTCTTCCGCCACTCCCTAGACGCTGGGGGGCAGTGAGGGTGGGGCTGATGGCCTCCTCATACAGCAAGAAACCAACGCGCGGAGATTTTAACCAGAGAAAAAAATATATAAACTTAAGACTGTGGATCTGAATGATCAGAAAGAGCAGAATTAACTCTCCAGAATACATGAGAAATATTATAAAATACACGAGCAGTTTATTTAATAATCTTTGCATGTATTAAATCACCTTAGTGAGCTTCTATAGATTAATCAGAATCTTATTAATTTTAATGTTGGTTTTACTATTTTTAGTATAGCTATCCTAGTGATGAATAACTAGTTTTCTTTTTTATTTGTTTTTATTTTCTTTTATAAACAGATTTTTAAGCTTTTTTGTGATTTTGTTTATATTATTTAATTTTTTGTTTTAATAGGACCGTCATATCCATAGCACTAAGGTTCCTTTAGGTAGTTAATAGGCATCCTCTAGCCAACTTCCTTACGGCTTTGATTGGTCAGAATCATATTATTAACTGTGTAGAAAATTAAAGCAGATCTGCCAACCTTACTCTATTATTCAGAATAATTTTTCTTAAAGTTCTTTTGATGAAAGAAGAAGGAATTTCGTTCTCTAGAAAACTTTCTAATAGTATATTAATGTGGTAATTGAAGTCCAAATTGTTGCTGCAAATTCTTGAAATTCTTAGGACCTGAGAAATTAGTACATTCTCAATTACTTTGGTTGAAATGTTATTATTCCAGTGTAGATATTTAATTACTTTGAAAGGAAAATTAACTCTTTTATCAAAGAGGCTAATAGATGGGTTACCTCTGTTGAGCTTAATGCTTAAGTCTAGGAACTCAAGTTCCTGATTACTGTGGTTGGTTTTACATAAGTTTATATATATATGCGGTATATATATTGAATTTAATGGAATAACATCACCATGAATTTTAGGTTCAATTTTCTTATTCCGCTTTTTTTTATCATGATAAAACTCTCTCTCTCTCTCTCTCTCTGTTTTCCTATCCTTGTCAAATTAATTTTCTTGGTTTTAATCAATACGCATGATGCAAATCTCATGAAAACAGCATAAGGCTTGAAAAGGAAAAAAATTAATATATGCTGAACTTTTGCTCTCGATTCTGTTACTCTACTTACAACCGATTCCCATTTCGTTATTTCTTTTGCTTTTCAACTTAGGCGTTTTTCCATTTTTTTCTTTTTCTCAAAATGAAAAGGTTTTCCCGAAAATCCGTGCTTTGAATTCTAATTAAATGGTACATGCTACTCTACATTGTGCAATGGAAAACATATGGTGTAAATTTAGGTTGAAAGCTTTGTGTACCAACACAAACATATTTAATCACGGTGACTCCTGTCCTTTCTTTGTGTTGAACACTTACGTGTGCTAGGTTAAAAATTAAATTATTTCACGCAAATAATTTTTCAGCTTTCTCAGTTCTTCACTTTTTAATTCAATCAGAGAAATACATACCCAACTAACAAAGCTAAAAAGGAATTGGGTTTTGGGAACTCCTCTCTCTCTCTCTCTCTTTCGCTCTTTCTCTCTCTCTCTCTCTCTCTCTCTCTCTTTCTCTCCCTCCCCCTCTCTCTCTCTCTCTCTCTCTCCCTCCTTTTTCTCCCTTTCTTTCTCTTTTTCTCTCTTTCGCTTTCTCTGTCTCTTTCTCTCTCTCCCTCCCTCTCTCTCTCTTTGTCAGTCTCTCTCTCTTTCTCTGTCTCTTTCTCTGTCTCTTTCTCTTTCTCTCTCTCACTGTCTCTCTCTCTCTCTCTCTTTCTCTCTCTCTCGCTTTCTCTCGCGCTTCCTTGTTACCGCAACAAAGTAATTTAAGACTTTGCATGCAGATAAAACTTTCCCCTGGCGTAGCAACACTACAATGCGTTGAATAATTTTTTAAAATATATCAAATGAGAAATTACCTGCTGTAATATTATTCGAGATAAAGTTTTATATGAGTATGTTATGTATAATACCTAAGAAGTAGGCCAGACGACGTGTATTGCTACATTTGAATAGATAGCTTCGTTATTCCTGTCAGGAAAATTCATTTTTCGTTTAGCAGTTTCCTCAATTGGAATTAAGTTATTTTATTAATCTGAGGCATGGCTTCTTTATTTGTCAATCAATGAGCTAAATTTGCGATACAGTACATATAGAAAACGATGAGATGTACTTTTAGAGAATGTTTCAAAATTTTCTGCGATTTCATAATTAGGTTATCATAAATGTCGATACTGAAAAACGTATCTGTTAAAAGAAGTTTAAAAATGTAACTGTCATTTATCGGAAGGTAGAGCCCAATTTCAGTAAATCTTGAAACAGTGGTATGTCTTAATATCAGAATTGAAAAAAATCAATATGATAATATCATTGCTGTATGGGGAGAACAGTAAGAAAAATTCGATGCAATTACTTTATGTAATATCCAAAAATTTTATAAGATGTTTAAGGGAAAAAAACGAACACTAAATACTAAATTACAGTAGTTAGAGACGTGAGAATTAAGCACGTTTAGGCAACAATTAAATTTTCCAGTAATTAAAATGCAAGGTCGAATGCCTACGAAAAGGAATAATAAATAATACATAAACGGGGCAGAATCAGCCTTCACCAATTCGATATCAAACGGAATCACTCTCATATTATTGTAGCCGCCCCGGTGGCGCAGTGGTCTAAGCGATGCCCTCTGATCATTCGTCCGAAAGGGGTCCGGGTTCGAATCCCGGTGAGGCATGGATGTTGTGTTTGTCTTACGGCACTAGTTCTCTGCCTTCCCTGGAACCAGTGACCCTAAATTAGGGACGGGCGACTGCTTATAGCATATTGAGTTGCTCACGGTGGTCGTTAAACCTTCAATCAAAAAAAATATATATATATTATTGTAGAACGCGAAGCAACTGAATATCCAAGAAGCCTCCCACACAGAAATGATCCATAGCTCTTCCTTAGAAGGGCACGTAGCGACAGATCTTTATCTGAATGACTCTCCAAGGATCTGCGTAACACATGGAAAATAATGTAATAAAACTTGCAAAGTTCCAAACTTATCACGTAAAGCTGTACAGAGAGAACTTGGCTTGGACATTAAGAGGGTTGTACAAGGTACGATAGTTTCTTTTACGGGGTTTAATGGCCGCGTCGTGAGCATTATAAGAGACCATCGGTTCCTAATTTGAGGCCACTAGTTCAGGAGAAAAGAGGGAAGACGTGTCAAAGGACACATGCATGCACACACCGCCCATGCCGCATTCGGAGCTTCAACCCGCGATCATTTGATACGACAAACCAGAAGAAGCTCGACTGGGCCGGCTTCCTATTTTTTTTTTTTTTTTTTTTTCACTTCTTACGATGATAATCGACCACCGTGAGCAACTCTGTGGTCTATAAGCATTGATATGTCCCTAATTTGGGGTCACTTGCTCCAGGGAAAGGAGAAGAGCAGTGCTGTAATTGGTCTTCTCCTTTCCTTGAACAGGGCCATAACACACCACACACCATTCTTGCATCATCCGGGACTCGAAACGGGCTCCAAAGCCGACGAACTATCAAAAGCTGCCGCTTAGTCGACTTTGCCACAGGAGCAGCTAACTGTGAGTTGGGTTTGATGATTAGTCCACGCATCTGACCACTCGGTGATCGGGGCGGCAAACTAAGAGATCCCCTAGATCAGGGGTGGCCAAGACATTTCAATGCCCCCCTCCCCCCAGTAGCCCAAGCAATAACTTTATTTTTCTAATTTATCTCTTACTGACAATAATAATTATTTTTATTTTATTACTATTATTTTATTTTATTCTGGATTCATTTTATTTTGTTCTTGACGGAATTTATTCGAATTTCATAAATTATGCCGATGTGAAATTAGTCGCGATTTCAAAAAACTCATACTGACACATTCTTGACATTTTTTTTAAAAATAAATCGTGCTAAGACGGTATTCCATTGCAGCCTATTTAGACACATTTTTGTGTAAAGACTGACTCACGCTCGCCTCGTTAGAGGATAGCGTGAGCCAGTGCGTTAGATCAGATCATATGTAGAGGATTTAAGAAGGGAGTGTCTAACCCCAGGTCTTAAACAACCCTTAGGAATAGGAAACTAGGAGATTTGGGCTAGAGTACCCGACAGAAAAGTGACACGGAAGCGAGGTAGAAAGGGAGAGGAAGCCGCCCTCATTTATTACCGGGAGCCCAGTGCCAGGGGTCAGACGGCTTAACCTGCCCATCCGACGCTCGGCGGGCATTTAGTGGTTTGAACGTTCCTACCTGCCCAGGATTGAACCTGAGGTTTTCTCCATGGCAGTCACGAACGCTGGCCACTAGACCACACGCGGCCCTTTCAGTGCGTTAGAGGAGGGGGACAATGGATGAGAGGTGTCACGTGACTATACACAATGCTTGTCTTTTTACGCTAGCTGCCTATTTTCAGCCTGATTCGTCTCACAGTCACAATGTGCTGCTTCAGATTCTAAGTAATGTGTTGATATCAGTTTTATTCGTAGTAAATTGTTTTGAAGTGTGAAGTAAAATGGTTTTTAGTAAACATGACCCCTCAAAAAGGAAATGTGACAGTGACGTCGTGTTCCGGACATTCAATGAAGAATGGGAAGAACAATTTCTGTTTACTATGGAGAAGTCGTCGAAACCAGATACATTGGGGAAGTCGTCGAGTCAACATACATTTGTGAACTGTGATAATTGAACGAAATTTACTTTTTACAACATTAATTTTTATCCATGAATGTTGTAAAAAAGTAAAATTCGTTCAATTATCACAGATGCACACCTTGGTGATATGTTTCTTTTAAGTACATCGAGAATAGCACACAACATTGACAAATTGTTACGTCAGAAGCAGGTTGAAAAATAACATTAGTGTTTCAGGTGTATAAAATATAGTGTTGCAGGTATATGTATAACTATAATTTTTTAATTAACTTTGTCTCCTTAATTTCTGGTAAAACGGAAAGTTTTATTATTATAATTCAGTTTAATTTTTGTATAATAATAATTTTAATATTATGTGAGTAATTTAATAAAATGACTGTTTAAAAATGTATATGGATTTCAATACTTTACAAAAACATGTAAAATAAACCCCTTTTAGCTGATAATAGTTGTCAATATTTAAGTTGGTTACGGTGCTCCTTTAAATGATTTCTAAGAATTTGCAGGCCCAATTTCAAAAAGGTTGGCCATCCCTGACCTGCCGCCCCGGTGGCGCAGTGGTCTAAGGCGCTGGCCTCTGATCATTCGTCCGTAAGGGGTCCGGGTTCGAATCCCGTCAGGCATGGATGTCTTACGGCACTGGCTCTCTCCCTTCCCTGGAACCAGTGACCCTAAATTAGGGACGGGCGACTGCTTATAGCCCATTGAGTTGCTCATGGTGGTCGTTAAACCTCCAATAAATAAATAAAAAAAAAAATCCCTGACCTAGATCATAACGTGCCAACCCGCTGGTGCTCATTTTACGTGGCACTCGTTAAGATCGATTTAGGTTAAAATATAAATCACAGTAGAGATATTTTTATGCACACACTCAAACAGCCTAAGAGGCTCATCCTATAGGCAAACAAATTCCTTGTATTTTCTATAGGCAAACAAACAAACAGCCTAAGAGGCTCATCCACTGTGGTTAAATTTGACGTTATTATTATTCTTTAGGCAAACAACAAACAGCCTAAGAGGCTCATCCTATAGGCAAACAAATGCCTTGTATTTTATATTGGCAAACAAACAAATAACCTAAGAAGCTCATCCACTGCGGTATAAATTTGACGTTATTTTGCGTCGTTTCTCCGCACTCTCGTTCTCTTCCCTTACACCGACTGCCTTCTAATTCGAACTAACGTGCGGCGCTGGTTAAGCAAGGACACATTCTTCAGTTTTATGTTTGGTTGCGTACTGACTGCAATATTTTGTTATCACAATTCGTAAAATATTTTATCCGTACCCCGCATTTGCCCTTTGTGTTGTTTTGTAATTGGCTTTGACTAGACCATCTGCATCCAAAACGAAAAACAAAGACGATATCGCACGTCGGGCGTGTAATAATGAATGATGAGTACAGAGTTTACTTACAAAACGAAACTTTTCTAAACCGTGAAAAACAAACAGACAGCCTAAAGGCCCATCCACAGAAAAAAAAAATATATATATATACACAGTCCAGTCACATTATTGTGACCACCTCCTACTTTTGACGCCAACAGCGCGTAGCCAATAAAAGAAGGCACGTGTCATGAGCTGGCGTGGAGGGTATATAAGGTGTGCTGTAGGCATTCTGAAAACATATCACTCTTTGCTGTCATGAATAGAAGCAGCGACTTATCAGATTTGCAAAAAGGGATTATTATCGGCTTTCGGGCGAAGGGTGGCAGTATTTCTGAAACAGCGCAGTTTGTCAACTGTTCGCGTGCTGCTGTGATTAAAGTTTATCGCGATTGGAGAAATGGTACCATTGCGAATGGCCGACGTGGAAACTGCGGAGCCCAAAGTGTCATAGATATGAGAGGTGAACGTCGGCTTCTAAGGTGCGTGAGGGCCGGTCGACATGCTACAGTGGAGCAACTCACTGGCCGCATGAACCACGGGTCTACCGGAAGTGTGTCTAAAACGACAGTCCAGAGAACTCTGCAGTGTATCTGATTCACACGGATGGTCACTGCACCTATGCTAACGAAGGTGCATCGGCTGAAAAGGCTTACTTTGCACGGCAGTATCGGAATTGGACCTCCGCTGATTGGCAAAGGTTGCCTTCTCCGATGAGTCACGTTTTCTGCTTCATCGAACGGATGGACGCTGGCGTATAAGGCCAGAAACATCGGAGAACAAACACTATTCAACCATTACTCGAAGAACACAAGCTCATGGGGGCAGCGTTATGGTCTGGAAAATATGTTCGTTGTATTCTCTGGGTCCACTCAAACCTGTGGAAGGTACTACGGACCGAATTCGTTATATGAATCCATCCTTGCAGACCACTTACACCCATACATGCCGATTGTCTTCCCTGGGGCAGATGGGATCTTCCAGAACGACAATGCGACAAGTCACACAGCTAAAAATGTCCAAGAGTAATAGAAAGAGCACGACGAAGACTTAAAAGCCCCCTAATTCTTCAGAATTAAACGAAATTGAGCATCTGTGGGGTGGGACCACCTCGATCGTATTGTTCGCTCTATGGATCATCCACCATGCACCCTCCAGCAGCTGTCAGGTCCACTGCAGTCAGCATGGCTCCACATACCTGTGAACACCTTCCAGCACCTTATTAAGTCACTCACAGCCCGTCTAGTTGCATTCCGCGCTGCACGTGGCGATTACTCTGGATATTAGCTGGTGGTCACAATAATGTAACTCGACCGTGTATATCCAAGAAAGATATGACCTTAAAAAATAGACTAGCACAACTTTACGCAATTTGAAAGCTCCGTCTATTTTGGGTAGATTAATGAAGCCCAAAATCTAATATTTTGCAAGACTTTTTTTCCTTATGGAGTTATTCCACTGAAAAAGAAGAGCTGTCCCGGTGGCGCATTGTTCTAAGCGCTGTCTTCTGACTATTGGTCTGATATTGATCCTGGTTCGCATTCCGGTAAGACATGGATGTTGTGTTTGTCTTCTGGCCCAAACTGTCTTCCTTACTTGGAACAAATGACTCTAAATTAGGGAAGGGCGATTGCATATAGGCCACTGAGTTGTTCTCGGTGGTCATTAAACCAGAATAAAAAATGAGACTGATGTCAGAGGCGTGTAAGTAGCAGTAGTTTTGACCAGATGATTTGCTTCAAGCCGCCCTGGTGGCGCAGTGGTTTAAGCGATGGCTTCTGATCCTTCGTCTGAAAGGGGGCCGTGCTCGAATCCCGGTGAGGCATGGATGTTGTGTTTGTCTTACGGCACTGGCTCTCTCCCTACCCTGGAACTAGTGACCCTAAATTAGGGACGGGCGACTGCCGCTTATAGCCTATTGAGTTGCTCACGGTGGTTGTTAAACCTCCAATAAAAAAAATTGCTTCTATTTCGTGGTTTAACGTCCACCATGAGCAAACCTAAGCGCTATACTGTATAACAAACACCAGTCCCTGATTTACGGCTACTGGTTCCAGGGAAGGGAGAGAACCATTGTCGGAAGACGAACACACCACGCCATTGTACCACTCAGGGCTCGAACTCAGGCATAGATCGGACGCCTAGTCAGAAACGTGCACCTCTGACCACTCGACCAACAAGGCAACACTTTCATATTTTTCACAGCGGGAAAGCCTCCCAGTTGGCGCAGTGGTCTAAGCGCTGTCTTCTGATCATTCGTCTAAGTTGAGTCTCGGTTCGAATCCCTGTGAGGCATGGATGTTGTGTTTGTCTTACGGCCCTGGCTCTCTACCTTCCCTGGAATCAGTGGCCCTAAATTAGGGACGGGCGAATGCTTATAGCCCGTCGAGTTGCTCACGGTGCTCGTTGAAACCCCAATCCAAAAAATAGGGGAGAAAAGACAGGAATGTCAATTATTACAGCCGAAATAAATTCACGTAATCTATATATTAATTCTGTAAGATTTTTTACTGTGAGTCCTATTATGAGAGAACGGCTGAACGTAAAGATATAGTTGAAGTATAAAAATAAAGGTCTTACCATGTAGATGTGCCAGTCGAAAAGAAGCATGAGATTGGGGCAACAATGCGGGCGTTGTGGGACGGCAAAGTTATCATGTAAAGTACCGGGTGATCCAAAAGTCTTACACATTTTGAAAACGTAATAGCTCGCGGAGTTTTGAGAGTACGGCAACGCGGTTTGCGCAGAAATGATCAGAATGACATCGGATTTTTTATGAAATCACATAAATTTTTACTCATTTTACTTACATTATTCATCGCCAGATGGCGCCAAAGGCAAACAGGTCTGGATAGTGGGTATAAAAGCAGCAGTTGCGAAGCAACCACAAGTCACAGCGGTCCGTGTCAGTATGCTGTCATTACCGGACAAAGCGCTCTTGGTTAAATTGTTCTATTGCAACGCTGAATGTGCGAGAGCTGCTTTGAGAGCCTACCGCTCACTGAAAGGTGATAGCAGTGGGAAAGGACCGATGGAAAGTGCTGCGCTGCGGCGAATGGTGAAAAATTTCGAGGAAACGGGATCTTTGTCAGCACGCCCACGAAGCGGTAGACCACGAACACGTGCTGCTCCAGCAGAGGCGATTACGAAGGAAATGGATGTGATTGCAATGTCATCCGCACATGGTGACTCCAGTGCTCACCATGTTTCTCGGCAAACAGGCATTCCATACGGGACTGTATGGCGAACACTACGACGGATTTCGCACAGATACCAGTGCATACTGCAACGGCATCACGAACTGCAAGCTGGCGATTTCCAGCAGCATCTCGAGTTCTCAGCATGGTTTTTTGACAAATGAATGTCGACGAGAACTCGCTGATGAACGTTTTATGGACTTATGAGGCACACTTTTCCCTAAACTGAGCGGTAAACACGCACAACTTCCGCATCTGAGCCACGGAACATCCCCGAGCAGTCGTTGAAGCGCCACTTCATCAGCCGAAAGTGACAGTGTGGTGTGGGCAGGATTCACGGCTTCCTTCATTATCGGTCCGTTTTTTTTTTTTTGTTTTTTTTTTTGAAGAGGTCCGCTGCACGTCCTTTGAAACCGTTTCAGTGACAGGTGCACGTTATGCGCGAATATGTTACGAACGTATGTTATCCCAGGCTTGCAAGAGCGGGATGCAGTGAAATCTGTGCACATTTATGCAGGATAGAACACCACCCCACATAGCACGTTCCGTTAAGCAACTGATATAAGGGACGTTCGGCGAATTTCGTGTGTTGAGCCGACACTTTCCGAAGGCCTGGCCTCCTCGATAACACAATTGTCACACTGAAATTTCTGGCTTTGGGGTTACCTAAAATCACAAGTGTACAGATGTCGCCTTACTTCATTGGCCATGCTGAAAGGTGCCAGTTGACACCATGTGGCAGCTATAATACCGGGCATGCTCTTCAATGCCGTCCAGGGTGTTTTCTCTCGTCTGCAGGCAGTGCTGGAACAGGACGGCCATCACATTGAACACCTGGTACAATGAGGTGTCTAACCTGGTACAATCAGGTGTCTATTTTTTCGACACTTCCAACCTGTGGTTCCTGCGCCAACTGGTGATATAAAATGTAAGTAAAATGAGTAAAGATTTATGTGATTTCATAAAAAACTCGATGTCATTCTGATCATTTCTACGCAAACCCCGTTGCGCTACTCTCAAAACACTGCGAGTTATTACGTTTTGAAAATGTGCAAGACTTTTGAATCACCCGGTATATGGTAAAAGCGTGCGGTTGACTCACGCGCTGTTGAAGGCGTAAGCATGGGGGTACAGAGATAGTCCAAAGTCTTCTTTTTTATGAGCGAACCGTTGTGCAAAGCAACGCCAGCTGGCATTCATATCAAAGTTCTTCTCATCGGAATAGCGAACACTCTCGAAGACCTGATTGCGTTATGCCGTTGGACTGTGTGATGTATATATACAATTTAATATTCATTCGATCCAGTTTATTCACGTAGGTAAGACGTTTACAATTATGCAAATATTTAAATAAACATTCTATTGACCATTGTTGGTGGAAATATTTAGAATGTACATTGTAGATATTGAGTTGCACCATCTATATCTTCATTCTATAAGGTTTTTTACTGTGATACGTATTTTGAGAGAACGACTGAACGTAAAAATATGGTTCAGGTATCGAAAGAAAGGTCTTACCATGTAGACGTGTCAGTCGAACAGAAAACTGAGATTAGGACAACGGCTCGGGCGTGGCAGGAGGCAAAGTTTCCATGAAAAGTGTATGGGAGAAGCTTGCGGCCCTTATCTACATCAGGCGCTCAGTTCAGTGTCAGACTTGGTGTGTGCATGGTGTTTACTTTATTGCATACTTACCCTTAACAGAATGCCTCTTCTGCAAAAAAAAAGAAAACGTAAGAGTCTTACTGGAAGGAGTGGGCGATCAACGGATGGCCACTATATGTCTCAGACAAGAGCGAATGAAGAGTATTCGCAGCGCGAAACTGTTTCCAACAACATTTACAAACACAGTTGTGACTGAAGACGAGAGTGAAAAAAGCGCTATCAATTGAATTTTTTGCAAAAGACCGAGATGAGTGGACTTCCGCCTTACATTTTAAGACTGAAAAAGGGTGCAGTCGTGATGTTCATCACGAACCTGGCCGCCACGGTGGCGCAGTGGTCTAAGCGCTGGCTTATGATCATTCGTTCGTGAAGGGTCAGGGTTGGAATCCCGGTGAGGCATGGATGTTGTGTTTGTGTTACGGCACTGGCTCTCTGCCTTCCCTGGAACCAGTGACCCTAAATTCGGGACAGGCCACTTCTTTAGGACAGTGACCCTAAATTAGGGACGGGCGACTGCAACCGTGACGGTATTCTTTCCGTGAGGCCTCACGGAAAGGATACCGTCCCGGTTTTTCCAGATAAAATCAATGATATTCACCCTACTATTAATTTCTCTACGGAACTCGAACGCAATGGCGCCTTGCCTTATCTGGATGTTTTACTGAGCAAATTTCCTAAAAACCGCCCTCGCACACAAGTCTATTATAAACCCACATTAGTACCTAACCTGATGCTCCGCAACTCATTCTGTCCCGCCGACTGCAAGACAGCTTTATTTCGTTCTCGAATACGGAGAGCCTTTGCAGTCTCCTCGGATGTTCCTTCTAGGCAATGCGAATTGAGAAACGTTATCGAGCTGGCCACTGAGGCAGCATACGCCCCGAACCTGGTACATAGGTACATCGAGAAAAACCGAACCAGTCGTACTAATCTTCCTATGGAGCAGCTACGCTACTGGGATCAATTGCCTATATACCAAATACTTCCTAACAGCTCAAGAACGCGCTCAAGAAGATGAACCTCGGTGTTGGCATCAGATCTCCGATCTTTGTATACCATGCTTAAGGGAAACACTGAGAAGTCCCCACATTCCAATGATGCAGATGTTTATGCCATTCCTCTACTATATCCGGATGGATACGCGCGATACTGCATTAGAATGACTAAACGTTCATTTAGAATTAGAGTTAACGAACATGAAAGGGACATAAAGAACGGCAAAGTAACCTCGGCCCTCACCAGAAAAATCAAGTTGAAGTCCGCTGCTCCTATGTGGGATGACGTAAAGAAATTAGCTTCCTACACCACCCCAAAATCTACTGCCATTCGCGAAACATTGGAGATCATAACCAACAGCGAGTCGTGCAATGATAGCGTCTCACTGGAGTTGCCACGAGTTTGGAACCAGTTTTTCAAATAGTGGCTGCCTCTTGGTTTTCCATTCATGATTCCGCGTGCTAAACGAACATAACGCCTCGTGTCTTTAAATACCTGATCACGTTCGCATCTATTCGTTATTGCCAACTCAAGTCACCACGTTCAAATTGTTGAACCGTTCTATTATTCAGTTTGCAGTTTGCTGTCTACCTTTCTTGAGAAAGCCATCTGGTTGATGTGCGAAAGCTTGGAAACTTCTATTTCTATTCTACGCCAAAAAATTTCGGATCACTAGTATTGCTATGCTATTTAAGTACAGTTGGTGTATTGTTCCTTTCTATTAATTAGGATTGTGTGCAATATTTTCATAAACGAAAAACTATCTTAAAAGACGGCGTTATTTAATTTGCTTGTTAAGGGGCCCTGGAAGGAAAACATGGTTTGTCTGAAACTTCTTTTAATTTTAGAACCTGTCTAGACGGCATTCCATTACTCGTATTACTGAAACGTCTCATAAACGGCGCTCTTCGTTATTGCTTAAGAGCGATGTCTCCTGTTGAAGCAGAGTTCGTATGCAATAAACAAGGACAATACTGTGCGATATTTTCAGGCACGCAAAATTTTATTGGTGTCGAAAGATCAGTTTACTCTCAGTTCCTCTTAGAGAGGCAGCGTGGGGTCTTCCTGGGCGGAGAATTAGTGTCTCACATGGGACACTCGATTACAATCGAAGCAGAGAACAAAACAATAGCATGTTATTATAATTATTATTAAATGAAATTTTTACCAAAACTGGTTGCGAAGATTAAATCTTAAAAATATTGAAACATTTTGTATTTCATTTTAGGTATCTTACTTTTCATTCTATTATGCACTTGCATCTTAAAAATCACGATAGATACAGTAAAATATGAACATATTTTGTAATATCTTATATTTACTATATGCATTTTAATGTAATATAATTACAAATGCAGTTCCATAAAAACTAAAGTAATGCTTTTTTGAGCTGTCAACAATGCGAAGTGGAAAAATAACAACGCAGACGACTAATTGAATTGAGGAAGTATCTATGGCAACAGTGATCTGCCGTGGCAGACGATTCTGGTTTTGTTATTGCGCAGTTGTTTAAGGTACGTCTGCATTTTGCCGCACAGCTATGGAGGTGAGTGATTCAGAGTTAAGAAGTGAAATGCATTCTGCGATAAAATTTTACTATCGTTTGAGTAAAACGGCTCCAGAAAAAGTTGATTTAATGAAAAAAGCTTAAAATAAAACATGTTTGGGAGAGTCAATGATTTTTAGTTGGCACCATTATTTCAAAAAAGGATGTTTATCGGAAGAACCCGCTTCAAGGCCTGGTCGACCTGAACGTGTTGTTACGGAGCGTATTGTTAAACCTGTTTATGCAATCCTGCAAGAAGGTCGATGAATGGCGTGTAAAGACATAGCCGCGTCAACTAATATTTCAAAGTTGTCGTCATTCCTGCATTCTACGCGAGAAATCACTGCTGCATCGTGTGTATTCCAAATGAGTATCTCATCACCTGACGAGATAAAAATTGTTTAGGTGTGTCATCAGTCGAAACAAATCATTTTAAAGGATCCAAACTCTCTAATAACTGCCGGTGGAACATGGGTCAACTATTCGACCGCCTTCCGAAGCGCTCAACGAGTGTCTGGAAACACACAGGCCCACCTCCTCCGAAAAACGTCCGCCAAACCAAATCAGCTGGAAAGGTGACGAGGATAATTTTCTTTGATCATAAAGGTGTAGTTTACGAGCATGCCGTTCCTTCAAAAATTACTGTCAATGCTGAGTATTGCATTTCAGTCTTGAAGCGTCTGCAAAGACACGTATTGATTAAGCCATCGCAACTGGTGGGCAAGTGGACCGTATTCCATGATAACGTCCGTCCACATGTGGCTGCTTGTGTTTAACAGTTTCTTACGAAATTCAGTAGAGAAATCATGGCACAGCCTGACTGCAGTCCTGTTCTCGCCCCGTGCGATTTCTGATTGTTTCCAACAATGAAGGAGAAGTTCCGTGGAGCAACATTCAACAAAGATGCTGACGTTATTCAAGCTGTACAGGGGTCGCTAAAGCAACTTCCACAAAATGCCTTCGCCATATGCTTTGAAACGTGGATTGAACGATGGTACCATTGCATATCATCGGAGGGAAGATACTTTAAGAAAGAATAACATATAATTTGCTGTAGCTATATTTCTTCATTTTTTATGAATTTACTCTCAGTTTTTATGGAACGGCTGTTGTATATTAAAATATACTGTATTAATGTACGCATTTAATATACCATATTTTAATATAATATAAAAGAAGCAGGCATCCGAGGACAATTACGGAACTGCAAGATTTTTTCTAACAGTAAAAGCTTACAGAAGTATCACAATGACCAGCCGTCACATCCAAGATTCTCTGAAATAGGGCCATCGGTTTCGCGGAAAGTGATCTCACAACCAGTAATCTACTGCAGAGGTCATCAAACTTTGTGAGAGAAGGGCCAAATGAGAAATTGGTTAAATCTCGAAGGCCTGTATTAAAAGCAAAAGTAAAGCGAAAATCAATCAATGTAAATATTGTAAATTTTCAATGAACTAATATTTGTTAAGGTCTTACTAATTCATGTGGTCTGTAATTTAATAGGAAAGCTTTCAAATAAATATTTAAAGATATGCATACACATCTAAAACAAATACGAAACTGAACTTACTAAAGACAGAAGTTTAATCTTTAGAAAGATGACTTCATGACACCTAAAACTGAGAAAAAAAAACAAAAAAAAACAAAACAATGGTATTGTTTCTGGAATTCTTAAATTATATTTTCGATATTTGGTTTCAGGTTTGACCATCCAATTTTTTACGCTTTCCAACAGTAGGTTGAAGAAGCGTATATGCTCCAGCTTTGTCAGTCAGTCTGTCTGTCCGTCTGTCCGCACGATAACGCGCGTAAAAATGGTTCAATTTCGATGGAATTTTAGTATGAGGTAGAAAGAAGACCACCTAGGGACGAACCCTATTGAAAATGGACGAAATGGGGTCAAAGGTTAGGATATTTGAGCAGGATCTATTCCTTCGCCCTTATGCATTATGACTTACGTAAAAGGGCTTCGATTGAGGCAAAATTTTATCATCATGTTGTTCCGGAAGTATACTTAACCGGTTCTGTTGAATATAATCGAAATGGGGCCAAAGGACAGGGCATGGGAGCGAGACTTATTCTACAGCCGTTATCTTCATAACTTGAGTAATAACTTGAGTAATGATTTCTGGTATGTTGGAAAGCGTATCATAATCAATGCGTTGCATGAATGAGACAAGTAAGTGTTGGTCAATCGTGAACGGAGCTTCAATTTCACGTATTTAATTTTTGAGAAAGCTTGTTTACACACACACATATGTGCTACGCGTACTAAACACTGAAAGCATTTTCCTGACAAAAAATTTCAGATTTGTAAAACTATTTCTAGTAAAAAAAGAATAAAATGTTATCAAACTTTCACTTTTAGACAATGATTTCAAATTATTATCAGAAGACAATGACTTCGAATTATTATTAGATTGCAAATCTAACAGTTGCAACTGAAAATTCTCCTCGGCATCATTAACCGTAAATCTAAATGGGTTCTGCAATATTTGTAATCGATATTCATGATTGCAAAAATCCCCAAAATGTCTCTCAAACTCATCTATCAACAAATTAATGCAGTGGGTTTCACTCCCTCTCGGCCCCTGATTTTCTCTTATAACTTGCAAACTAAGGGACGTAATTCAGTAAACTTTGACATGGACCTACCTTGGTGTGTAGGACGTATGGTCAGAGAAGTGCCAAGGACAGAGAACACCCTATCGGCTTTAATTTCGCGCATGCGTGACACTTGGGCTACGAGTCGTGGTTCCGCCTAAGTGGGTGCGTCAACTCCCAGAATAGACGTATTTTGGATAGTGAGAATCCTAACACCGTGCATGAGACACCTCTTCATTATGAAAACATGGTTCCACCTAAATGGGTGCGTCAGTTCCCAGAATAGACGTATTTGGGATAGTGAACATCCTAACACCGTGCATGAGACACCTCTTCGTGATGAAAACATTGGGGTGTGGTATGTCCTCTGTCGCGGCTCCGCATTATTGGCCCAATCTTCTTCCATACTACGGTGGATGCCGCAGTCAACATGGAAATCTTCCATGAGTGTGTGAATCAGTTGGACGACGCGGAACTCCGTACTAGCTATTTTCAGCAGGATGGTGCCACCTGCCACACCTCTAATGTTCTAATGGCAGCTAGGTTGAAATTGTTTTTCCTGTTTTTCCTTCCTGTGGTTGAGGCATCCATTGCACCGAATGTACAACTGTCTGCATCATAGGTGGATAAAATATATCAGTCGGCGCTACAACACCTATCTGTGGCAGGAAGCGTCCAATTCTACCTTGAGTCCATATTTAAACTACCTTCATTAGTATTGAATTTGGTGTCTGGAGAACATCAAGAACATGCTGCAGTGAGCATTTATGTCAACCTATGAATCTGCATCGTGGTTTAATCATGCTTTGTGGAGGCATCAGTTTGGCAGGGCGCACAGTTCTGCATCTTTGTCCAAGGCACAGGGGCAACAGATTGTATCGAAACTGCATCGGATGGTGTACTGTGAACCATTTTCACGGTGTGATAAGCCACAGTTTCTCTGTGGGGAAGTTTATGCATAATTTCATCAAGCTCTTATCATGGTTGAAGAGCTTGAAGATAGTGGCACTGCACGTTTACGTCTACCTCCGAACGCCTCCGACCTCAATCAACAATAGAATACTTCAAGAAAGGCTGCAGAAGATCTTGGATAAGCATCACCCTTACACTACAGGCAATTTTGTCTTCTTCCCTAACCTCTGAGCGGCTTTACCTCACAACAAACTGAATCTCCTCATCTGTACTATGCCACGAATGTGCCAAGTGACTTTGTTCGGCCGAAGTGTCACAGTATACACTCACTGGATAAAACATTTGATACCTAACTAATTGGATGTTGTTTCTCCTCTAGTGCGTATAGCAGCCTGTACACACCGAGGTATCGATTTCACCATATGCGGGAGGTTTTCTGGTGGTAATGCCAGCCATTCCTGTTGCAGCGCAGCCTGAGAGGTAGGTCCAGGATGCATGGATCTTATGTTCCGCTCAGCAACATCCCAGAGAGCTTTTACAGGATTTAACCCTTTAACGACCATAACTACCAAAACGCACGTACATACAAACGACCGTAGCCGCCCGAAACACCTCTCTAGAGTGAATCAGATTTCCTACCTTTTACCTGTTCTTTAAATCTGCACGACGTATTAAAGACCAGCAGGACTCACCATCAGTCACCATTGTTTTTACTAAAGCGAAGAAGTGAACTAACAGACAGTTTCAGTCGTAATTGCATTTAGAACGATACAAGACTTTAGGGTCATGGTTGTTAAAGGGTTAAATCCGAGGATCTTCCGGGCCACTGGATGGTTTCAAACTTAGATGAGTGTTACTCGCGCCATGCTGGGGTGGTTCCAGCACGATGCGGCGGCGCAGTGTCCTTCTGCAATAAACCATCAGCCGCGGGATGCGCGAAGGCCACAAAAGCGTGTACGTGATCAGTCAGCACTTGCTGGTTTCGCGCATCGGTTAAGAGCTGTTCAAGACTCGTTAAAGGACCTAATGTGTCCCACCAGAAGGATCCCCAAAACTATCAGAGATACACCACCACCTTGGCACAATGAGGCCATGTCCTCATGCTATCGATGCCGCATCCGCACCCTTCCATCATCTCAGTACAGCTGAAAGCGGAATTCATCTGATCACACTACGCGGCACCACCCTGCAGAGATCCAGTTTTGATCTTCTCGGCTCTAGGGGAGGTGTAATGTCCGACGACGAGCATTCAACAGTGGCACGCGAGTAGGGCATGGTCTCCCGTAGCCGATTGTATGCAACGTGCGTTGTACCATTCGCTCGCTGACGCTGCGCGACCCTCCGACATCTAACCCGGATGTGATTTGCGCCGCTGTTGCCAAGTGGTCAGTCTGTACGAGCCTGGATGGTCTATGTCGACCCAGGTCATCAATGTCGTGTGGTCGCCACCGCTTGCTCGCAGGACGCCTGTCGGTGGTATACTAGCAGTATACCCTTGATACTGTTTTCCTCGGAAACCCTAGAGTTCTTACCACTTGGGCGACAGAATGACAAATATGCCTTGCGCTGACGATGCGTCCACGATAAAAGTCGCTCAGATCACCATGTTTACCCATGCTTGTCGACTACGATACACTGTTCGAAAGCCCTGCTATCTACATACAGGGTGTATAGGAAAGTACTTAAACAGGGAAATAACTTTTGAGCGCAAAATGCTAGAGTTGTGGACGTAGTGTGTACATATAGTAAAGTGACTATGTTTTATCAGATGAGACCAATTGCAGCACCCCTAGCGGCGAATTTCGGAAGTTAGCAATTCCATCGCGAGAACCAAGAGAGATAGCGAAAAAACGTCAATAGCAAACGTGTAGGCCGCCCCGGTGGCGCAGTGGTCTAAGCGATGGCCTCTGATCATTCGTCCGTAAGGGGCCCGGGTTCGAATCCCGGTGAGGCATGGATGTTGTGTTTGTCTTACGGCCCTGGCTCTCTCCCTTCCCTGGAACCAGTGACCCTAAATTAGGGACGGGCGACTGCTTATAGCCCATTGAGTTGCTCACGGTGGTCGTTAAACCTCAAAAAAAAAAAAAAAAAAAAAAAAGAAACGTGTAGAGCGTCACCAATTTAGTATGAAATGACGACCTACATTTACCAAAAACTCTAAGAGAAGTCCAGAAATGCAGATCTCTCGGTATCCGATCACCAGCATAAATACGTCACTCATCGCATGCAGAAGTGTGACATTATAGGGTGATGCAAATTTACTAATAAAACTAATACATGTACGTGTCGCCGCCCCGGTGGCGCAGTGGTCTAAGCGATGGCCTCTGATCATTCGTCCGAACGGGGTCTGGGTTCGAATCCCGGTGAGGCATGGATGTTGTGCTTGTCTTACGGCACTGGCTCTCTCCCTTCCCTGGAACCAGTGACCCTAAATTAGGGACGGGCGACTGCTTATAGCCCATTGAGTTGCTCACGGTGGTCGTTAAACCTCCAATCAAAAAAAAATGTACGTGTCAGCAAGGAACAATTTATTATGTGCTGTACAGTAAAGTAGTAGGAAATTCATACGACAGTAGGACATTATGAAGAAGAAAAACAAAATAATGTTCCAGAAATACAAAATGTCAGTACAAATACTTAAGCATTCGCGATGTGTCCACCATCTGCAGGAATACATATCTGTATTCGAGCTAGAACTTTTGTTGGACGTTCTGCAGCATTTCAGGTGTTACGTTACTGCATGCTTAGATAATACGGATTTGTAGAAATTTGCCATACACGACCAGATGTAAAGCCACACGTCGCACTGATGTCTCTCATACTGCAGTGTGGGTGGACCAGTGCATAGGCCAGGACGTCCACTGGCTGCACGTGCACACCTGCAAGTGTTGGCCTACCTGAACGGGAACGACTTGTAATGCTCCCGATTTCTCTCGGCCGGCTAACGACATTGATGATAGTAGCCGCAGTTGGATGAGAACGATTAAGGAAACGTATTGCATATTGGCGTGCTGCTTCTCATGCCCGACGACCCCATTTCCCGTACAACATAACCATCTTGCAGTACTCCTCGTTGGAATAACTAGCCATGTGTAGACTCGAAGATCCAGTCCACGCACTGTCTGACAAACCTTCTCTGACAGCCAATTTATGCTTGCCGATGAGGTATGACGTAGTGTTGCATTTGTATACTTTCATCCATCCTTCGCTATTTTGCAGGCAAAATTCGTTTATAGATTTTACGCTTTGCGATGTCATTCTTGACGTATTTGTGCCGGTGATCAGATACCGAGAGATCTGCATTTCGAGACTTCTAATAGAGTTTTTGGTGAATGTAGGGTGTCATTTCACTCTAAATCGGTGACGCTCTACACGTTTGCTATTGACTTTTTTTCGCCATCTCTCTTGGTTTTCGCGATAGAATCGCTAACTTCCAAAATTCGCCGCTAGGGTTGCTGCAATCGGTCTCATCTGATAGAACATAGTCACTTTACTATATGTACATGTTACTGCTAAAGCTCGAAAGCCGTTAATGTGCACATTACCTAGCTAATCTGCAGATTAACTGATTTGCTCCGTGTTTGTTCCCGAAGTAGACAGAGCAAAAACTGATGCCCGCTCGATTTTAGCTGTGGTTCTTAGAAATACAGAGGATGGCTTTTATAAACTTGGTACTAAAACGGGTATTTTAAAACAATTGTATACAAAATCTGAATTCAGTGCTTGCAAAGAGAGATTTTTGACGAAAGAAGATGTCCCTGCTGTAGAAATATCTTTACGTCAAACAGCAATAAAACAATCCCTTGGTACTGGGCAGAATTTCAGAAAATGTGACTGCAAATCTAAATGTACCACAAATAGGTGTGCTTGTCGCAAAAACCAATTGCTATGTAATTCAAAGTGTCACCAATCTTTAGATTGCACTAATAAGTAAGTATAATTTTATCATATGTTTTGCAAATTCATTTCCTTAATTATAATAATATTTTAAACCGTTTGATTCTTTCTATTATAGCTTTTTAATTGATTGATGATTGATTCTATCAACTAATTTGCTGATTGTTTGATTGTATTAACTTGATTCTTTATATATCAAAAAATAATTAAATAACATTATGTTAATTTAAGCGTACAGAAAAGTTGCTGTTGTTCCAGCAAAGATCTTATTTTCACTTTAACGAGTGCCTAGTAGGTAATGTGCAGATTATCTGGGTAATTTGCAGATTACCTAGGTAGTTTGAGCAGTGAAACAATTTTCGGCACTTTAACGGATCACCCTAGTTAATTTGCACATTACCTAGATAATCTGTAGAATAACTGATTTCTGTACTTTAGCGGTAACATACACACTACTTCCACAACTCTAGCATTTTGCTTTCAAAAGTTATTTCCCTGATTAAGGACTTTCCTATACACCCTGTATGTATTGCCTACGTATGGTTTGCGTCTGTTTCACTCTGTGCGGGGGTTACCCATGTCAACAGCCCAATACACCTGTGTGTAAAGTTTAGTCTTCTGAGTGTACTTACGATAAGTCTCGTGTGATTTTTTACGCTTTCCAACCGTAGGTTGAAGAAGCGTATATGCTCCAGCTTTGTCCGTCCGCTTATCCGCACGATAGTTCGCGTGAAAATGGTTCGATTATGATGAAATTTTAGTATCTGGTAGGGGACAACCGGGGGACGAACCCTAAAGAAAATGGGCAAAATGGGGTCAAGTTCAGGACACAGGAGCGGGATCCATTCCATCGCCCTCATGCCCTATAACTTATGTAAAAATGCTTCGATTGCGACAAAATTTTACCATGCGATTTCGGAGGTATACTGAACCAGTTCTTTTGAATATCATCGAAATGGGGTCAAAGGTCCGGTCACAGGAGCGAGATTTATTCCACAGCCATTATCCTCATAACTTGACGAGAATTGCTTCTATTCCGACAAAACTTTAGTATGTTGTTTCGGAGGTATACTGAACCAATTCTGTCTAATATCATCGTAATGATATCAAAGGTTAGGTCACAGGAGCGAAATTTATTGCACAGCCATTATCCCCATAACATGAGTAATAACTTGAGTAAAAATGCTTCTATTGCGACAAAACTTTAGTATGTTATTCTGGAGGTATACTGAACAAATCAATAGTCAGAGTAGGGAGGAGGGGTTATCTGCGCGTGATTTCTGGTATGTTGGAAAGCGTATCATGATCAGTGCATTGCATGATTTTACTAACTTCGCTTTTCTTTTTAGTTAGCGAAGTTTTCTCACGTTGGAACTTCAAAAATGCCACGCTGTACCTTTTGCCTGTCCATTTCATGTCTGTTTAATGTTCTGCATACAATGATGTCTATAATTAAATGCATAAAATTGATTTACATGGTGCCAATTTCCTTTTCTTTGTAACATTCCAAACCTTCTTTTTTTTTTTTTTGTGCACAGTACGTTCGGAGAGCATACGAAATGTCAGGTTTATACCTTCGGTAGCTTTATCGACTGATTTAATTTCTTTTTAAAGAAATATGAGGTGCTTTTCTCTGCGGTCTTGAATAACGAACCATTTTACTTCAGCTTTTACGTATTTTTCATTTTCTTTCAAGATTCTCAAATTCAGGCCCCTGAGGCTCAGTTCGCTGTATGGCGGACATTATCGACAAAAAAGAAGAAAATATGTATAAAAGAGTATCCGAAGGGCTTGCTTTTGCAACCAATTAATTTAAGCCGAAAGACGTTATTTCCTTGAAAAGCTAAGTAAACACTTTCAGTTTAAGTATTTAGAGCTTCCGCATCCTAAAAAGGAATCCAACATGAAGAAGACAGATAATAAAAACGTGCAACAAACTTCGTTTGTGGCGAGGGATTTACAGGAATTGGAGTAGACACTCATTTTTGCTTTCGAATGGCTTTTAACAAAAATCCCTACTAGACAAATTTGACTGTCGGAGTAGGTTTAAGATAAATGAATTATATTTTCAAAATTACATACTTCGGTGAAAAGAGAATTGCTGTAAATTGATTATCCGTTTTAACATTAGATGAGTAGGGATTTGAAGATAACAAACTAAAGGCTATGAACTTTTTTCATTGTATTTTTTATTATCGTGGCTTAACAGCCTATTTGAGCTTCAGGGTAAAAATGGATATCAGCCGTCCTTGACTTGAAGCTATTAGTTCAACGGATTGAACGAAGACAGTGTCGGAAAGGAAGCTCATCATCCAAGCCTCAATCGGTAGTCAGATGATTACGGATGCTTCGTTGACAAACCACCCACAGAGCAGCCAAAATCCATTTATTGAAAACATGCTTTCATTAAAAAAATCGAAAGAGAAAAACAATATGAGACTTTTGAAGTCTGTCTTAAACTGCGAGGTCAGTCTTAATCGTCTATAGTTGATTGAAAAAGTCAACTAGTTTTTAAGTCAGTCTTAAACTACCAGAATACTTACAGTTATTTAGAATTTTGAGGAAACATATGAATCTGAGGGAAGGAAGAAAACAGATTGACGGCAATTGAAACTTTCAATAGCTACCAATCACTATCGATCGTTCTTTTCTTTTTTCTGGAAATTCGGATTCTTCAAATTTAGAAAAGCTGAAATTTCACGATCATTATAAGAAAAATTCTAATACTATTTTCTTTCACTCTAGTATTTTAGATGGATATCAGAGATATCGGCTTTAGACTTAATTCATGCAGAATCCTTCTCGAATTATTTCATGTCTGAAAACATGCGCGCAATCAATCCCACATTGGAGATCAG
The DNA here is from genome assembly GCA_039090855.1 of Macrothele yani. Classification (NCBI taxonomy): domain Eukaryota; kingdom Metazoa; phylum Arthropoda; class Arachnida; order Araneae; family Macrothelidae; genus Macrothele; species Macrothele yani. The sequence goes on from CM077011.1 coordinate 103,037,406, forward strand.
AAAAAAGATGTGCAATGATTATACAGTTGCGGCGGGTAGTTATAAAAGCAGTTCAGTCAACACACATACACATGCACGCACACACAAATTTAGTGCATTTTAAGATTTAAAAGTTCATAGGAATATGTTTTTTTTGGGGGGGGGATTGGAGGTTTAACGACAACCGTGAATAACTCGATGGATCGCCCGTCCTTAATTTAGGGCCACTGGTACCAAGGAAGGGAGAGAACCAGTGCCCTAAGACAAACACAACATCCATACCTCACCGGGATTCGAACCCAGACCCATCTCGGGCAATCAATCCCACATTGGAGATCAGAAAAAAGGTGTGAGATGATTGTACAGTTTCGGCGGTAAGGTGCTAAAGTAGTTTAGCCAACACACATACACAGTCACGCACACACAAATTAAATGCATTTTAAAATTTTAAAAAATCATAAGAACATGTCCTTCTTTTTTTTTTTTTTTTTTTTCGGATTGGAGCTTTAACGACAACCGTGCGGAAGATGGGCTATAAGGAGTCGCCCGTCTTTAATTTAGGGCCACTGCTGCCAAGAAAGGGACACCAGTGCCCTAAGACAAACACAACCTCCATGCCTCACCGGGATTCGAACACAGACCCAACTCGGACGAGTGGTCAGTAGTCAGCGCTTAGACCACTGTGCCACCGGCGCGGCGACTGTGTTCTTAAAAATATTTCATGATACCGTATGAAAGCGAATTTACAACTTCCAGTGTTTATGGAAATGGCTGCATTCGTTAAAGTCACTGTATGAAAATAAAGTCCTTTTTGGCGATGGCGAGATTCGAACCCCAGATCTCCTCGCTGTGCAGTCAGTTATTCTCCCGACTGTTGCAGCTTGCCGTTTTGACTCTTGCCTCATCCCCAGTAATACGTCACATATACCCCCCACCCCCACCCTCGAGGAAAAGGCGGGAGAAGGAAATCGCAGGTTTCGGGTCCGCCGCAAACCATGCTTGAAGTAGCTCTCTATAGAAGATGGAATTCTTATGAATTCCAGGACGATGTGTGAAAGTAATACCGAACATTTTTTTTTTCGAACCTCAATGCAAGAAGATTCATTTTTACGTTGTAGTGCTAAAATGAAAATTAAACATTTTTTCGCCGTTGGTAGAATTCAAATCTACGTCTCCTTGCTCCGGAGCCAGTTATTCCCCTGAATGGGCTACACCGACCTTGGCTTATGGCTTCAACTTGCCGTTTTGACTCTTGTGTCACCCTAGTGGTACGTCAAAATTACGTTAAAGCAGCAGATAACACCCATCAGCAATCAAACACGTGCCATCCTTATTTACATACACAACTATGACGTTGCTTTGGCTTTATGAGCAGTTGACTACAAATGATTAAGACGTCTGATTTAAGCGATTTCGAAAGAAGCAGGACTCAAGGTTCTAGGCGAAAAGGTGCAAGTGTCTGAGAAGCGGCAGCCCTTCTCGGATCTGCAACAGCAACAACTTATCAAAGGTACCACTGAGACGTTCAGTGTGGTTCAACAAGCTTATGGTGATGTAGTTTTATCACGTGCACCAGATTCTGCCTGGGCTTTATTCGAAACGTTATTCCGCAACCTTCTTGCAGAACTTCATCGGACCTCGCAACGGAAGGCAGCCCATTTTCATGGCGGCGTTCCTCCGATTTCCTTCTGTCCTGAAAACGTCTGTTCCACTAAACAAATCATATCCACGGTGAAGCTGTTTGACTATAAACAGCTTGGAGCATGATGATCATCCCAAAGTCCTTTTCCCTTATTTTGCACGGAACCTTATGCATCTTTAAGCGGTGTTTCACTTAAACGTGATTATGCGTACGGCAAAACACAATAGAACGACGTTAAACAGATGGCAGATCAAAGGTCAAATCTTATTCGTGTATGTATGAACAGAATCACAGCAAATGTAATGATCCATTGAACTAAGTCTCCGGTGTAATTACTTCATCAGCACTGCTAATGTGTAAATAAGTTGAGTTATACACTGAAAAGCAATTGAATTAGAGATACCTGTCTAGTAACGTGTAGCACCACCTTTCGCCCTGATAACGGCGGCGATTCGTCTCGGCATGGACTCGACAAGACACCGGAAGCGTTGGAAAGCCATACGGATCCACGACCCCTGAACAAGCTCCCACAGTTCACGAAGATTTGATGGAGGGGGTCAGAGCCTCGAACATCTCTCTTGATTGCATCCCAGATGTGCTCGATGGGAATGAGGTCAGGTGACCTAGCTGGCCAAGGAAGCGAGGCCACGTTGGTGGAGTGTTCATCCAACCATTCGGATACAATTCGGGAGCAATGCAGTATGCATTGTCTTCTTGCAGGATGAGGTCCCCAGTGGGATGTTGAAGACGCACAAATGAGAGCAAATGGTCGTCCAGGATATCCCGGTAACGTTGACTTGTGAGGAACGATGTCCCACGTACCAGGGGTCCCATTCAGTCCACGTAAACAGCCTTACGAGAATGCCACTCCCACCAGCTTGAAGAGTAACTTGCTGGCCAGAAGGATCCATCGCTTCATGTGATTTGCGCCGTACTCGTATCCTGCCATCCGCATGTACCAACGTGAATCTCGACTCATCAGTCCAGGTAACATTTTACCACATGTCTAGGGTCCAGTGGCGATGTTACCGCGCCCATGCTAATCTTTGCGCCCTGTGATGTGCGGTTAGCAGCGGTACCCTCGTGGGACGATGGCTTCTGTACCCCATAGCGAGGAGAGGGTTCTGGATGGTGTGGCAGCTTACCCTTTTTTGTGCACCAGCGTTAAATTGCCGAGTGATTTCTTGCACTGTGGCCCGTCTATTTGCTGTTACAATGCTAGCTAGCCGACGATGACCCCGCTCATCCACACGCTGTTGTCTACGGCAGTTGGCCCTTCCAGGGATGGTTTACCGGATTCGATGTACTCACGGTGCACCCGTGACACAGTGGCTCGTGAAAATTCCAGTGCCTGCACGACTTCCGAGATGGAGGGACCAATTCGTCGGGCCCCGACAATTTGCCCACGATCAAATGAGCTTGGATCCTTCGTCTTACCCATACTGCGTCCAACTCTTACTGATTCCCGTCGCATCACTCCTTATATTGTCGGATCGCTGCATACGTCATGTCGTTTCCGTTTACAGGGCCGCCCACAGCGCCACATTTGCATAGCACCAGCTGTCCCTAATTCAATTGCTCTTCAGTGTACATGACGAGTTCTCTATGTTTCTTTATCGCGTTCGTGTTTAGCTAGGTCGTTGGTTTCTATAATATGCCTACGTCTGTCTTCCAGATTTTGTTGAAAGTCTTATATACGAAGGCAGATGCGGACAAGGTGTTTCTTCTGGCCTCTGTGATGAGTAGAAACAAACAGAAAGGCGTCACAGAATTCACGGATGTAATGAGCACGTCTTTTCGATCCTTTCCAACATCCCTAGTAAATATTTAGAAAAAAAAAATCTACATCATTACAAAAAAAAGACTATGCCTTACTTAAAATGTGAGCAGTATTCTACATAGTGCACGAGCCAGTTAAAAAAGATTAACCGCGCGGATTTCAACAATCACTAAAATATTCACAAATATGAATACCGACTAACACACACTAGCGGAAAAATGAGAGTCACAAAGAATTTCAAATTGTACAAAAAAACGAAATAGGGCACTGGTAGTCTTTGTAGAAAATTTATGCTAGGCATCTTTTGCGTGCTAAAATCTTTGTGGGTGTGAAATAAAACGATTAATTCGAGTGTATGCATTTCTAATTTATGAAGGCAGAGGCGAACAATGCCACTCACGATCACACAGAGACACAGTCCGGCACATAATAAGTGGAACTAAATCCTAGCAACAAAACAATAAGGTTTACTAATTACTGACTCTAAGCGGTATTTGGTAGGTGAATTAATGAATGTCATTGTCGTCAAACCAATTAAAGACGATATTAGAGTCATAAAAGTAAATATTTTCTAAACTATGGCGACGGCAACTGTACGTATTTCGACTGTTTAGTTTTTATCAAAAACCAACATTTGTTTATATTTAAACGAACGTAAGGAACGACCCTAGCACCGATAAAATGTGATGTAGCTAAGGAAGTCCTTGTGCGCATGCCTAAGCTAAAATCTGACCTCAAGATAGAAAGAAAAGCTGAATCGTAAGTGTGTTAGTGAAGAGGATTGGTAAATTCCCCATACAGCACAAAACGTTTCAGATATGGATCAATAATATTACAATCTCTCATTTTCGTTACATTTTCGGTGATATCTTACAATTACGTTTCAGCAACATCTATGTTGGAACATAACTCTTTGTACATTACGGTTACGTTAAAAATAGCATTCACCAATACTACTGCTTTATAGTTTCCATTGTACATAATTGCCACCTTGATGTTACATTCCGGCGATATTTAAGATTTTTGGTTTCGCAACGGCGTGGATGCGCATGCGTATTCATGCTATTTCACCGATGCACTCTCGTTACTCGTATTTTCACGTGCTACTGGCATATTTTTTGGTGATACTGTCGTATTCAAGTCAGACACTTAGTTTATTTAATATTTCATCCTTTTTTTGTGTGTGTGATTCAAGATCATCTGAAAGTACAAGTAATTGTTGCGATTATTATAATTTTTAAATTCTAAAAAGCATTTTATAAAATCTAAGTAGATGGCTGTGTTGTATTACTGTACTATACCAGCATGCTTTTTTTACTTGAAGCTGGGAAATTTCGTATTTAGAGAAATGAAGAATTTTATTTTCTTTCTTGTTTTCGTTGAAATATAGTCTACTCCACATGTATAACAGAAATTGGACACCCACTTTTGGGACCGATTTTCAGTTCTTTTGTTATCAATACATAAACGCCGCCACTGTTCCCAATGGACAGCGGACTGCGCTGAACCTGTGAAAACGTAAACAACTCGTAATAAGACCGTGGTTGCTTTTGAAACAGTTGTCGAGTGTAATATTTTTGATTGTGATTTTACAAGGTTTATTAAAACTATAATGTTCAACGTAGTAAATACGTAACAGTAACATGATGTCACAAATATCTTTCAGATACGTAACAGTAATGTAACGAAGTTACAAATATACTATCTACCAACAAGTAATTTTACACCTGTGATAGCAAAGGAAAACGAAGTTTATTTACCTTCAATAGTTGGTGGAGCCACCTACGAGTGGCGATTACAGCTGCGACCCTCCGGGGCATACTCTCAACCAGGCGTTTTACGACGGCTAGCGACATTTCCTTCCACTCGGCTTGGAGAACACAGGTCAGTTCCTTCACCGATGTCGGACGGTGGGGGCACCCCTTACGTCGACGCTCCAACTCGTCCCAAAGGTGCTTGATATGGTTAAGGTCCAGGCTCTGACAAGCCAGTCGATTCGATTAACCCCATTGTCACCATACCAAGCCATGGTGGACTGGACCTCGCAACATGACAGGTGGCATTGTCATCCTGAAAGTAACATGGGTTCACTCCGTAAGACTGCCACAACGTAGAAAGCGCATGGTCATTCAAAATGATGCAGTAGGTCTCGGCGTTGAGTCTACCAGGAATTACGACCAAGGGACCCGTTCCATACCAGGAGAAACACCCCCATAGCATAATTCCACCGCCGCCCAACTTCACAGTTGGCAAAATACATTCCGGCAGGAGGCGTTCTCCAGGCAGACGCCAAACCCAGACCCTGCCATCCGAACGGTAGAGGGTGAACCTTGATTCGTCGCTCCAGAGAACCTGTTTCCACTGTTCAACGGTCCACTGTCGATGTTCTTTGCACCACGTTAGCCGAGCTGCGCTATTGGACATGGTGAACAAAGGCTTGTGGGCGGCAGCACGTCCATGATAACCGAGGAGATGGGCTTCCTTACGGATGGTATTCATCGAAAGAACACTCCCGAATGCCTGTTGAAACTCCTGGCGGATGTGGCCCATCGATTTTGTGAGATTCCTCCGAATTTCTCTGGCGAGCACCCATCGGTCTCTAACTCCCAGTTTTGTGGGTCTGCCGGGTCGGGGCACATTCCGACAGTCACCTTTCATCTTACACTTGCCAATCACGTAGACCACTGTCGATTTTGGGTATTTCAACTCGTTGGATATGTCACGTAGGGATCGGCCATTTCTGTGACACCCGACGATTACACCTTTTTCGAAATCAGAGAGTTCCGAACTGCGTGGCATCTTGCATGCGACTGGTTGCGTTGTTGTTTCCCACACGATATTTAACGGCAGCGGCCGTGACGTGTATCAGGACCGCAGATATCTTCGATTGCATGGATGTCTTATTACTTGTTGGTAGATAGTGTATCTTTCAAATATGTAACAGTAATATGAAATTGCAAATACCTTTCACTGTCACGTATCGGTTATGTTTCAAAGTTATAGAACATTTGAGGACATTTTGACGTAACTTTAAGGTTTCTGAAACATTACTGTTACATTGCGCAACGTATCTGAAAAGTCTCAATGTTTCAGTGCTACGTACTTGTAACATATACGAGATATTCTGTGCTGTGTCGGTACGGATTAAATACGTATTAGTAATGTAACGAAATTACAAATATCTTTCAAATACGTAACAGTAACATGAAGTTGGTATGTTGAAGTTACAAAGACCTTTCACTGTAACGTATCGGTTATGCTTCAAAGTTATGCAGCGTTTGAGGACACTTTGACGTAACCGTAAGGTTTCTGAAACATTACTTTTACATTGCGCAGCGTATCTGAAAAGTCCCAAAGTTTCAGTGCTACGTACTTGTAACATATACGAAATATTCTGGGCTATGTGGGTCTGGTCTGGGATATCTACAGGTTAGTACCCCATCACTAGGGTGTGCCGAAAAAACTGTTTTTTTTTATTTAGATATCGCCTAGCGCGGAAAAGTTGCCTTTTGGGTCAACAAGAATAACAAAATATATATATATATATTTTAAATCGACCATTATCTTACATCTTCGCACGGCACACTAAGTTCGCGTTTTTTAGACCGCATCGGGCCGTACGCAAAAGCGGGTGGAATTTTTTTGTAATTGAAATCGAGTAACCTCTAGTGCGGAAAAGTGTCCTTTAGTGTTCCCAATAACAATGAAAAAAAAATACGCTGCGTCTCCGCACTGCACGCGAAGTTCACAATTTCCTTCCCACATTTGGCCCGTAGGCCTAGGCTGGGTAAAGGCATCCTAGCATGTAGAGCATCGGAAAAATCCGTAGTAAATTGCACTATTCTGAGTGCACCATGCGTGTGCATGTGTATTACACTCAGTTTGCTTTTCAATGTGTAGCGTATAGCTCTTCACTTGCATCCAATGTCACATATGGGAAACAACCCAGAACTCACCACGAGGTGGTGGCTACACTTCGAGTTCCGCCCACCCTCCCTCCAGTTCAGAATTTTATTTCTACGTGGTATACCTTGTTCGGTAATCCGATTTACTCGAAAAATGTGCCATTGATTGCCGTGATGCAATTGTCGCTCTTATGAACTGAATCTCTACTGGGCTTCATTACAGTCGATAGTCTCGAGAAGGTCATTGATAAAAACAAAATTATCCATGAAAAAAATAAGCTAAGGATGTAAAGAAAAAGCTGAGACAGAAAAGTCTTTCGCGGACTCTATTTTGACGGAAGGAATGACTTAACTCTGTTTCTAGATAAGAAAGATGATAAATGCCATCGTTCCGAAAAATAAGAAGAGCACATTACTATCTCTGAAAGGTGTCTGGATCGAATTATCTCGGCCATTTGACCCCAGCAGAAGAATCGTAAACAGCATCGCTATTTCTTAGAAGTTAATGGCATTGACTCAAGTTTTCTCATTGCTTTAGGGTGCGATGGAACTGTTAAAAATACCGGCAGGAAACAAGGTGTTATACGTCAACTGGAATTTCAGTTGCAAAGTTTTTTGCAGTGGCTGGTGTGCTTGTTCCATTTCAATGAATTTCCATTTCCCCATTTACTTGATGAACTCGATGGTAAATCAACAGGTCCTACAATTCGTTCAGGAGAGATTGGGGCAGCTCTCGAGGGCTGTAAATACCTCCCAGTAGTTGATTTTGCAGCTATTCATGTAAAATGAACAGAAGAAATGAAAGAATAGCAGGCTACACGTGAACTGAGTACCGACTAGCAGTATTTACTGGAAATCTGTTGATCCGTGTCACAGGGACACTGTGAGGTCAGTCTTTCTAGAAGAAATCCAAGACCACTGTCTCATTCGCTGTGGCTGACGGCAGCTAACAGAGTCACGCGCCTCATGTCGCCACTCAAAACCCATCGCAAACGTTGATCTGTGTTGCCAACTACATAATGAAAGTATATGTCGCGGTCTGGTTTTCCGTAAAGAAGCCTTCTTACACAGAAGGTGCCAAACACTTTTGAAAATGATAAACTTATTGCGCTTCATGGATTTCAAGTGCAAAGTAATCATTGATGTAGTGATCAAGAGAAACGCGTTCTTCAGACAACCAGAGAATATATTGCTAAGTATGATTGCGGACAAACGCACCCACGTTAGAGCTCTTGGATGGAGAAGAATAAAGAAAGCTAGGCAACAAATGAATTATGTCATAAGAGAATTCGAAGTGCCGCAAATAAATCTGGATGCTAATGAATATTAAGAGATGATCGATTGGACTAAAACGCGTCTTACCGAACCACCACTGACAAAACACATCTCAGACGAAGATCTGGATCGACTAATCGCAACTTCTGACGCAGCTGGTGAAGAAATAACCAAGTTATTTCTACGTTCCACACGCAAGCTGTGGAACGTTGCGTGAAACTGGTGACCGAAGTAGCTGCCCCAGAGTGTGGATTTGAAGCTGGATATTCGTTTATAAGAGCAACAATTGCATCACGGCAATTAGTGACGCATTTTTCGAGTAAAGAGGGTTACCGAAGGAGAAATACCATGCAGAAACAAAATTCTGAGCTGGAGGGAGTGTGGGCGGAACTCGAAGTGTAGCCACCTCCTCGTGGTGAGTACTGGGTTGTTTCGGTATGTGACATTGGAAGCAAGCGAAGAGCTACACGCTACACATCGCAAAGTAAACTGAGTGTAGTACACATGCACACGCATGGTGCACTCAGAACAGTGCAATTTGTTACGGATTTTTCCGATGCCCTACATGACAGGATGCCTTTACGTAGCCTAGGCCTACAAGCCAAATATGGGAAGAAAATGGTGATCTTTGCGTGCAGTGCGGAGACGTAGCGTATTATTTTTCACTGTTATTGCAAACAGTAAAAGACACTTTCCACACTAGGGGTTACTCGATTTCAATTACAAAAAGTCTCCATCAGTTTTTGCTTACGGTGCGGAGACGTAAGATATTTGTCGATTTCAAAAAAAAAATATTTTGTTATTTTGTTTACTTAAATGACAACTTTTCCGTACTAGGCGATATGCAAATTAAAAAAAAAAGTTTTTTTTTGGCCCGCACTACCCATCACGTTCTGAATCATTTCAAAGTTGTCGACAATAGCAAGTAATTCCCGGGTTCGAGAACAAGCCACATTTTGCTACGATGCATACATTACTGCAGTCGAGAAGATGCATAACATCCAAATGCATTTTTTTCAATGACTTTTATCGTTTATGTAAAACGTGATGAAATAACGTTCGGCGATAGTTCAGTAAAATGAGTTGATGAGTAGCGATGAACTTAACTAGTGTTGCGTTACTTCATGGGACAGCATTTAAAAATCAGATTTCAACAATAGTTTTGACTACTTCCATTACCTATTTCCGATTCATCCAAATATGATGCATAAGATTTACTTTACTACTGAGGAAAAGATGCATTCGCTGCCACAATGGCGTCCTGGTCTAAGCGCTGACTTATGACCATTCGTACGAGATGGGTCCGGGTTGGTGTTAGGTTGAAGTTCTAGTGGAGAGGTGGCCAGACGGTCGATCGCGAGCTGTCGTACGGCCGATCGTTTGTTTGTTCGTACGGTCGATCGCTAGCTGTCGTACGGCCGATCGTTTGTTTGTTCGTACGGTCGATCGGTAGCTCTCGTACGGTCGATCGTTTGTTTGTTCGTACGGTCGATCGCGAGCTCTCGTACAGTCGATCGTTTGTTTGTTCGTACGGTCGATCGTTCGTTTGTTGGTATGGTCGATCGTTTGTTTGTTCGTACGACTGATCGTTTGTTTGCTCATTTAGAAGCGTGTCTCCGACTGTTCCTCACTGAATATGTGCCTGATTATTCTAACCTTTGTGATGACATGGAGTGTCGTGCATGATCATTTAAGAATTAGGTACTGTTAATAAAGAACCTACAAGTAAAATTATATATTAATTAAAAGTAAATTTAATAATTTGTTTAAAAATAGTGTTGCAGAAATAAAAAATGATTTAATGTTGTAGTTTCTATATTTGTTTCCAAACTTACCAAGCCACACACACTAACACAATACTCGTGATATAGACTTATTCCTATTTAAATATGCCTATATCACTGCGATAAACCATGGTAGATCACAGTAGGGAATTAGAGCTTCAGGTAGATCTTGGTTCCTCAAAATTTGGCCACCCCTGTTCTAGTGTCTGTATAGAGCTGTGAATGATCTTAGTTGCAACTCCTGAGGATGATATTACAACGATAACAATGGTAACGAGCTCCTTATGCCACATTTCCTTGACTTCGTATCTTAATTCGCTATATTTGGACAGCTTCTCTCCGTGCGTATTCCGTATGTTGCATATCTTGGGCACGACTGTGTAAGTGAGGTATGTTGACTTCTCCTTGTCGACCAAGGCGATGTCTGGCCAATTGATGGGGATGGTCTTATCTGTTCTGATCGAACTGTAGCAGTACATATCGCGGGCGTTATTCTTTAGGATCGTTATTGGCTCATACTTGTAGTAGGCGTCTGGGTCAGTTGTGATGAGGTGGTGTTTTCTAGAATTCCGGGAATGCAAGGATCTTGTGTTCGTCTTAAGAGATTAGATTTCTCCCTTCCTTCAAACCAGTGGCCATAAATTAGCAACGGGCAACTGCTCATAGCACACTGAGTTGCTCACGGTGGTCGTTAAAATCCAAATACAAAAAACAAGATGCATAGCATCAAAAAACCTCTTCAGGAAGGAAGATTTTCTACTGCTGAATGAAGTTTTTCAAATGAACGATTAGATGAGACGTGGACGAAAACGTGATGTAACTTTATACTTCTTAGTGGAAAATTGTGCTTTATGGAAACAGGCAAAGCGGAACAAAAGTTGTTTATATTAAAAAGCATCCTATCTAGAAAGGATTTTTCCATAGTACATTTTAGGATCGAAGATAGCCTTTCAAGCAGAAATACACGCTGATGACCTTAGAGGCAGAGTCATGAATTACGACAAGGAAGGAAATGTGATCAAAATATTATTTTTCAAAAAGTTAAACGACAGTGGAAAAAATTCGAATCCCGCTTTTAGATACAGAGATAAAAGGACAATGTTCGTAATTTTTTTCCGTTGAGAATGGCACACAGTAGAAAAAAAATGTCTTACATGCCGTTTTTCAAAAGCGGAAACACTGCTACATATATTGATGTGTACTAACAATGTAAAGGAGTTGGTCTAGGGAAAAAAAGTTTTACGTGCCTAATAAGATGTGGAACCACCTTTGAACTTCAAAACCGCCTGAATGCTCCTTGGAGGGGACGCATACAACTCCTGGATGGTGGTTAGTGGGATATTACATCATTCTTCATGCAGAAACTGCACCAGACTATTGTTAATGGGATATCACATCATTCTTCATGCAGAAACTGCACCAGACCATTGTTAGTGGGATATTACATCATTCTTCATGCATACTCTACACCAGGCCATTGAGAGATGCAGGAGCGGAATAACGGGATCTTACTTTGTTTTCCAACACAGACCACAGTGGCTCGGTGATATTTAAGTTTTGTGATTTGGGAGGCCAAGGAAGCTGTTTTCCTTAAACCATGATTGGACATACCTAATGTTCCTCAAACCATGATTAGACATACCTAATGATCTTCAAACCATGATTGGACATACCTAATGTTCCTCAAACTATGATTGGATATACCTAATGATCCTCAAACCATTATTGGACATACCTAATGTTCCTCAAACCATGATTGGACATACCGATCTATGTGAATTGGGGCGTTATCATCTTGATAGATGGCATCCCCTGGAGGAAACAATGTCTCAGCCATTGGAAGGATTTGGTCGGCCAAAATCGTTTCATACACCCTGCCAGTCATCTGTCCTTCCAATGTAATCAGGGGACCTGCTAAAAACCACTATATGACCGCCCAGAGCATGATAGAACCACCACGATGATGCAATGTTGGGAGCAGACAGTCGGGGTTGTACACTTTGAGGGTGTTCTCCACATGTAAACATGACCTGCGGTGGGGAACAGTGTGAATGTGAATTAATCCGACTACATTACACGTTTCCAAGCAGCCCACGTTTTATGCTCTTGCCCCCACTGCCGTCGCCACTGTATATTCACCCCAGTCACCACAGGTTTTCCAATAGCAGCTCTGAGATGAATATCTGTTCATGCAATTCCCTGCACAATCTTTTCGTTGATACTGGGGTCTGGAGATGCCCACTGAGCGCCACACTAACTTTCAACGCCTTGGTCTTCTTATTACGGGTAACAATACTCTTTAATATTCTCCTGTCTCTGTCAGTCAGGGTCGTCTTCCAGCCGTTGTTGTGTTTCGCAGACGAGATTTTGCCACGAATACTGTATGCTGTCATGACGCTAAAGACTCTTGATACCTCCACTACCCTAGCGACTGTTGTCACAGAGGCACAAACTAGTCGGCCACCAACTACTAGCCCTCTTTCGAAGTCCGTTAGATCGCTCGTTTCGTCGTCACCCTGAAAGAAGTTTTGCAAGACACTTTAAATGCCCTTAAACAGGACGTTGAGGTTCCAAACAAAACTATTACAACCAAAAAGTGGTGTATAGCTGTTGTGGTCTACTGCCATTTTCTATTTATTAATACTCAATATAAGCACTACGTTTGAAGACACAACATTTAATAGTTATCTAATCAAGCATCACTATACAGCTAAAGGAAATGGCTGGCTAACCTAACGGCGTTGAACAGCATCTTACATAAACAGAAGCTTAACTATATGGTACGTCTGTCTCCTCCGTTGCTTCGAAACTAAATGCTGCTACTGTTGTTTTCGAAACAGTACGTGACTTCAAAGCACGCAGCATTCTCGTGAGCTACATGACGTATCATTACACGCGGCATCATAGACAATGACGTAACTACATTTCATTCTCTCCTTAAAAAAAACAATACATGTAAACAATTAAATAGTCTCTACGATAAAAGTCTTTGATTACAAAATTAAACGTTCCGGAGGTTTACGAATCCGACTCGAGCAGCGTAATGTCGGAGTTGATTGTCCTTGATCCAACAGCACTTCTTTGCCTTGTTGGCCAGGCTCTTTTTCTGGCGGAGTAAATGCGGAAGGATACTCTCCAAGTGTCTGAGGTTCCTTCTGTGGGTTTTTTTTCAGGATCCATAAATATTTCATGCGGTGTCGCTGCACTTCGCACTTGGTCCATGTGGCGGAACCAACTTCCCTTTAGCGTACTTACCTCTACCATGACATTCCCCACGGGTCCGATAACGGAACCTGGAATCCAGTCAGGTTCATGTCCAACATTCCTTACCCACCATCTATCACCTGCTTTAAAAGCGTCCGCAGAACTATAAGTAGGTGGCGATTCGGTGTGACTTTCCCCCGGGCGAACTAAATCAAGTCGACTCCTAAGAGGACGTCCTAACATAGCCACAACTTGTAAAATGCCAGTACTGGCCAGAGGTGCACGGCGGTAATTGAACAGGAAACGCTCTAGGTGTTCCTTCAAGGTACCTCCTGAAATCTTTTTAGTGCTGTTTTCGCTGTTTCCACAGCTCTCCCTGCCAGACCATGTGATTGTGGATGAATTATTGCAGCTCGTATATGCTTGATACCATTATGCACCATGAAAGAACGGAATTCACCACTAGTAAATGATGTGCTATTGCCACTTACTATACTTTTAGGTAGGCCAAAACGTGAAAATAGAGTTCTGAGAACTGCAGAACTGCAATAGCAACTGAAGATGATGTTGATGGAACGGGCGCAACTTCCAGCCACTTTAACCCGGCATCCATTATACCTAGTAAAGTTTGACCTTCGAGCGGTACTGAATGATGAATAAGTAATCTCTCTCAAGGAGATTTAGGAATAGACCAGGGCACCTGCTTTGCAGAAGGAAAGGAAGTATTTTCTTGGCAGGCATTGCAGTTCTGGACCTGGGCCTCTATGTCTTTATCAATACCGGCCACCATATCGATGAGCATGCCCATTCTTTAATTACATTGACGCCTTGATGCCCGTCGTGCAACTCATTAAGCATGATTTTCTGGCACTGCTCGGGAATAAACACTCTACATCCTCGAAGGATGACATCATTCACCATTGATAATTCATTCTACAATTCGAGAAATTTCTCAGTTCCACAGGCACATTTATCGGCCATCCACGCGAGATGTACTGCTTTACCCGCCATAGCAACTGATTATTTAAGATAGCCGTTTTAATCTAGTGCGAAGTACCAGGACCATCGTCAACCTGTTCCAACAGAAGAACGATCTCTGTTGGTAGCTGAGGCTCAGATTCCTGTACAGGTAAAGGTAAACGGCTGCAAGCAGCAATACCATTTAAGTTTCCCATGCGGTATTTGATTCTGTGTGCATAAGCAGACAACGTCAAAGCCCAGCGTTGAATGCGAGCGGCTGCCTCAGATGACAATGGCTTACTCTCTGAAAGTAAACTCACTAATGGGCGATGATATGTTATAAGTGTATATTTCCGACACAGAAGACAATTTCTGAAGCAGATCACTCCAAATACAAGAGCTCATGCCTCTTTTTCTAAATGGCTATAATTCTTCTCTGCTTTTGTTAGTGCACGAGAAGCAAAAGTAATCGGCCTTTCGGTTCCGTCCATCTGGTGTGATAAAACAGCACCTAGAGCATAAGGACTTGCATCACACGCCCATATTACTTCTCTATCGTTATCAAAGTGTACAAGCACAAAGGCGTTTCTAGGAACTTTTTTAGCCTTGAGGAAAGCATTTTTCTCTTTTGCTGACCACTTTCACGGCTATTTACGCTCCAGCAGCTTATATAACGGTGCTAATAGCGTAGCCATTGCAGGTAGAAACTTGGAATAATATGTCATCAAGCCAATTAAAGAACAAAGCTGGTCGACGTTTAAGGGAGCCGAAGCTTTCTCTATCACTTCTAGTTTAGATTCAACTGGATGTAGACCATCCCGCTCAATACGATGACCTAGAAATTTCACTGATGATTTCATAAATTCACATTTGGCAGGGTGCAACTTTTCACCTGCATCTTCCAGTCTGCTGGGCACCTGGTATAAATTATACAAGGGCTGACTGTTGTTTACACCTGTCACGAGCAAGTCATCTAGATAACACGAGGCACCTCGTTGTCCTTGTAACAGAATATCTATTTCTCTTTGGAAAATGGCGGGAGCTGAGGCTACTTCAAAAGGCAATTGAGCATAACGAAACAATTATTTGTGTATTAATTAGCACCAACCTTTGAGATTCTGGATCTAATTCTAATTGACAATAGGTATCCTTAAGATCAATTTTAGTAAAACTATCTCCACCCGACAACTGAGCAAATAAATCTTCGATTTTCGGAAGAGGATATTGCTCCAGTTGCGTTGCTTTGTTTACAGTACGTTTAAAATCTCCACAAAGACGAACTTGGCCGTCTCTTTTCAACACAGGTACTACAGGAGCAGCCCACTGAAAAGAATTTACAGGCTCGATAATGCCTTTTTGCAGCAGTCTGTCCAGTTCGGCATCGTCCATTGAACGTAAGGCATAGGGAACTATACGGGCCATATAAAATTTGGACTCCGCCATTGGAAGCAAAGACAGGTGCACTTGTACTCCTTTTATTTGTCCTACGCCTGGAGAGAAAAGCTGTTTATGCTTTTCTAAAACAGAACGAATAGTCACTTCTGATGACATGCTCACTGGAACGGCCTGAATTTCAACAACGGAAGGTGCAATTACTCTCTTCGGTGCCAAACACTCTGACATTATAGGTAGCTGTGAAATTCAGTTCCGTCCTGCAATGTTGACCGTGCCTTGCTTAACTACTAGCAAAGGAAGACATCTCTGTATCATGTTCACAGAGACGTTTGCTTGAAGTGCACCCAAAACATCAATCGGATGTCTGGTAAAAGACTGAAATTTGACATCCGTCTTCTGTAAAGGCGGGAACCCAAATTTCTCATATGTTCCAGCAGTTATTATAAAGAATGCATCACCTGTGTCCACTTCCATTTGTATACACTACCCTTCTATGTGGCAATTTATCGTCAATGGGTTGCTTCCATAAGGGATCTCACATTATCAAATTCAAACTGATTCGAAACAGTGCTCTCCACGTCACGAGTGGTTCTTCCTAACTGATTAATTTTAAAAGCAGTCTTCGTGGAAGTTTTCGTTCTATCTCTGACGCTGAATTTTCTATCTCTGACGCTGCCTTGGCGATATGGCCAAACTTCCCACAGGAGTGACATGCAGCATTTATGAAACGGCAACTTTGCTGCTGGTGTGTTCCACCACAACGGTAGCACAAGGCTTGATGAGAAACAGAATAGTTAGGCTTAACGATCTCTCCTATTTGAGGCTTTGCAAACAACTCTGGTGCTTTAACTGGTTTAACAGGTTTTCTTAATTTACTTTGCCTGCGACCTTGAACGTAGAATACATCGCTAACAGACGAAGAAACTGGCTTCAGCTCCGCTGGGTTTCGAATGGCGGCTTCCATTGAAAGTGCAATTTCTGTGGCACTCGCCAATGTTAATCTTGGTTCTGACAGAAGCTGCTTTTGAATGGCTACATAAGCAATTCCCCACACCATTTTATCTCTTAACATAGTGTCCATTGTTGCTCCAAATGCACAAAACTTTTCCATTCGACGTAGTTCCGCAATAAAAACATCAATAGGCTCACCAGGTCTTCGTACTGTACAGTCAAACTTATATAGTTCCACAATTTCGGAGGAAACGGGATTGAAATGCACCTCTAAAACAGACAGGAGTTCTACCAATGAATTTGAAGTTGGAATGCCAGGAGCTATAAGGTGTTTTAATAGCCCGAATGTGGATAAACCGACTACATTCAGGAATATAGCTCTCTTTCGGAGATCATCAGTTATCTCATTTGCTATGAAAAACTGTTCTAGGCGTTCAACATATTGGCTAAACGGTTCGTTATTTGAGACATACTCACCTACGACTACAAAAGTGGCCATCTTGTGCGTATGAGCAAGTTTGAGATTTCAAATTACTTCCAGGCTAAGAATTTCATAGTCCTCGTCGCAAATTATGTTGTGGTCCAGTTCTTCCATTTTCTATTTATTAATACACAAGATAAGCACTACGTTTGAAAACACAATATTTAATAGTTACCTAATCAAACAGCCCTATACAACTAAAGGATATAGCTGGTTAACCTAACGGCATTGAACAGAATCTTACATAAACATAAGCTTTAACTATATGGTACGTCTGTCTCGTCCGTTGCTTCCAGGTAAGGTTATTTAAAGACGATAAGGTTGGTTTTTACGGAGGAATAGCTGCCATTGGCTGATGGTCGTGAAGTAACGATCGAGCGCCATACTCCTGAAGGTGGCGTATCGACGAAAATTCGTAACTCGCGATCACTTCCACCAGTGTACGCTCACGTACCAAACTTTAGCTTTTTGCAATATGCAGAATATTTTAAGGCAGTTATAATTTCGTTTTGTTAATTCTCAGTAATTTTCCACCAGAAACACATACATAAAAAGCATATTCATCATATACATATTTTAGGTACAGCGACACTTATTTAGCTAATATAAAGCGAGGCCCACAAAACTCTGCAAATGCGGAATAGATACATCGATTATTAGCATTTTATTTCGAAATTTTAATTTAAAAAGGATGAAATTTCATAAATTCCATTAGAACAAACGACAGGTAAGTATACCGAACGTTTTAAATATGCCCAGAATAAAAATCTATTGTCAAATGTTCTTTCCATGCGACATATTTCAATATATTTTGTACACACTATCGATTCCAATAATTGCGCCGACATACACTGGCGGAAAGTGAAAAGAGAACAACAAGAAGGAGACATCTGATACCAACGAAATTTATACAGCATAGTAACGGAATACAGAAGATAACGTGATCAAAACATGATGGTAAAATACAGCTGTATTTGCTGGTAAACTGAAAAATAACATTTCCATGTAACATGGTTAGTACGAGGTTGAACCGCCAGGAACTGCGTCACACTGTGCAATTCTGGCATGGAGTCTGTCGTACAGATGTCGGATGTAAGTTTGGGATATTGAGTTCCAAGCATCCTCAACCTGGACGCGTAAATCGGGGACGGTCGTGGCTGGCCATGGACACCGGATAAATCGTTGTCCCATAAAATCCCACACGTGCTCAATGGGGGTCAAATCCGGTGAACGTGCAGGCCATGGAAATTGTCTCACACCATGAAGTGAATGTTGCGTTGCACGTGCCGTGTGTGGGCGTACGTTATCTTGCTGAAAAATACCACGATGGGCCGGCCTTACAAATGGCACAACAACGGGCTGAATGATGTTGTTGACGTAGGAGGTGCTGTTTAACGTACCCGGTACAAACACTAGTTGTGTACGGGAGTGATAGCTGATCGCTCCCTACACCTGGAGCCCTGTGTGTCGCTGGCGGATGCAAGAAGGTTGTAGACGCTCCCCTGTGCGTCTGCGAACACGCATACGGCCATCGGAGGCTCCCAAGCAGAATCTGCTTTCATCGCTGAACACGACAGATCGCCATTGCGTTCTCCAGTGCAGACGTTGGCGACACCACTGCAGCCGTTCCTGACGGTGGGCTGGAGTCAGAGATACACATGCCAGAGGCACACGTGCACGTAGTCCTGCATCCAGTAGACGGTTGCGGATTGTTTGCACAGTCATCTCAGGTGCAAAGGCAGCTCGGATTTGCGTACAAGTGGATGTTCTGCTTGACAATGCCGCTCTTCTTATGCGTCGATCGGTCCACTCATCAGTCCGTCTGTGACTCCCGGTTCCACGTCTTCTCGTGTGGGAATGTTCCTCGGACCATCTACGCCACCATCGTACCCCCACCGATACTTCCCGTGCAATTAACTCCGCAATACGACGATACGACCACGCGGCGTCGCGGAATCTGGCTAGACGACCTCGCTCAAAGTCCGATAACTGCTGAAATCATACACGTCTTCCATGTCCAGGCGTTGCAGCTTCTTCGGGGTCTTCGCACGTGTGCGTACGCCGACGACTGATTACATTCACTTCGCCGTACTCCTTAAATACCACCGACGATAATTTGCATATTATGCCGTGTTGTGGCGTAAGCGCTCACCGGTTGGTCTCGAAATTAACATCGCACCTACGTAATCTCGACCCCATTAACATATATAAATTTCATGATCGTCCGCCAATTCCTTCTTGGTGTTCTTTTTTCACTTTCGCCAGTGTATAAATAGACTGCAGTAAATAATATCAATGGTACAAACACGAATGAATTTATTATTGACCATATTTTCAAATCAAAGTTCCTGAGTCAAAGAAGGCATTGCATTAAAGTATTGTACATCATCAGATTTTTGTGGTTAAAATTTGTATTGTGTGATTTCCCCATTAAAAAATCAGGTAATAACATTTTTAATACTATTTCAAACAAAGTTTAAAGTTCAGATTGGAGTAATTAAATTGTATATAAAATTAAGTGGTAAAAATGTATGATACTGCTTTGTAAACAAACAGCTTTGACTTTTTACTTGAACCGTTTCACTAAAGTCGGCTCACTGACATTAATTTTAAAAAATCGTTTGAATGGACCTTATTCATGTGACGTCAGAAGTGAATTTCTACGGACCGACATGGCTGCTCATTCAATGTTTTCGCTAAAGAAAGTTTAAGATACATTGACTGGAAAACCGTAAGTTAACCGGGCGACATTTGAAGTTCAGTGTTGTACGTCAAGAATCTGTCACTTTTCGTCTAGGCTTCTCACCACCGGTTCTAATGTTTCCTTGAAATAATAGAGGTTATTTAGTATTGTAAGTGCAGGATAGTTAGCTAGTAACCATTTGCACTTACTTTATCTCTAAACATTAAGTTGAGGGAAAGAGTTTTTACTAGACCTTGTCACATTTACCGTGACTTGCAGTTTCAATCTAGGCTTCTCACCTCCTTTTCTAATATTTTCCTGGAAATAATAGAGTTGTTTTAGTATTTTAAGTGCAAGATAGATATTTAACTAGTAACCTTGTTCACTTATTTGATATCTAAATATTAAATTGAGGGACTTAGTTGTTACTAGATCCTTGTGTCATTCACCAAAGTATGTATGGTTCTAAAGTGTAGGTTTCTGGTTAAACCTACAGATGGTTTGCTAACTCGTGTTTCTTTTCGGAGACTTTTCATCCTCGAGATTTGTAATTGTCTACACTCTAAATTATATGAAGAGGGAATTTCTTTCTATCATATTTAACTTTACTTACTTTTTTCCTCCGTTTAGTAGCTATTACAAACTCATAATACTGCGGGAAAAACTTCAAAATTAAAAGTTCTGCTCTCGGCAACTTCCCTTAAGGAAAACAAATGGCCACATTAAAATGTTTTTTTGATATTACTTAGAGTGTGAAATACGAATTTCATGCAACTAGATCACGCAGTTTGCAAGCAACTGAAGCCGAAATATATTTTACACTTAGGACAAGCGACGTTCCCCTTCAGTTATTTCATATCCCCCAACATTATGATAATGTTTTCTTTAATCGTAAGTTAAAAAGCGCAATGTCTAATTTATACCCCATTGAAAAAATATTAATACGCAGTATTAAAACAACGTAAAATTTCTTCTTTCGCGCAGGTAAAAGAGCTTAATTAACGGTGCTCACATAGGACACACGCCGTTTTATCCGTACAAGCTCTGTGATCAAAATGTCGCCAGCTGCTGCCACTCATTTGCACAAGAACTTGCAGTCTATGTATCTTAAAGGTCTTTGGTTTCCGCTATTTGATTATCCCTTACTGCTGATTAATTTTGACAATCCTAACGTCATGGAGTCTGCCGATGAATTGATAGAGCTACAGGGCGAAGAAGAAGAAATTATTTTCTTAGAAGAACAAATCAAGGTCGAAGAAATATACCAAGATAATTTTGTGTTTGATGTTTATTTCGCATGATGTAGGAGAGCATCGCCGTTAGTCATCATGAAGTTTTTAATGTAGCATTTCTCGTACACGGTATATTAAATTTTCATGTTCTTATTGTCACACATTGGCGAAATATCTGAAACATAAACTTGAGTATCTTGTTTTGTAAAACAAAGCAAAAGCTCAGACAAATACGTAATAAGGAAAAAAACTGGGGTTCGCACGCTAGGCAATGTGCTTAAAAATTAAATGAATGCATAACATTAAATAAAGGATAAATTATAGATATGTTTGTTTTTAATCTTTGAGGAAGGTATAACTTAATTCGTAATTTGCCGATTCAAATATGCCGCCAATGGTCTCCTACCTTTCTTTTTATTCTTTATTTTCTCTCTTTTTTTTTTAAATTGAAATTTGAAGGAATACTACGAGGTTTCAACTGCCTTTGATTCGAAGTGTCATAATATCCAAAATCTGTTTCGTTAAAGTGGACAGAACATATTGGAGTGTGCACGTTGAATGGAAATCACCACGTTTCATTTTACGCAGCCATTCCTTTAACAATCTCGTCTTTTTCAGAGGAAAATTAAGGAACGTCTTTCTTTCCTCTACACAATTTTGGTTGCCGGATTTATTAGCACAACCATACGATGAGTAAAAGTTAGACATGTCGATCATAAATTTATGAAAATCGCGATTTTCCTGAACCCCTGAAAGGTAACGTCATGTTAAGCAATGGGAAAACAGTAAACTTATGTAAACCAACTGTTGTTGGTCCGCGGCCCCGGAAAAGCTTTCCCATGATGCAATGTGAGGTGAATAAGGTCCATTGAAAAACGTAGAAATGGAAAGACTCCGTCTGTCAGCTCAAATCTATAATAACAAGTTGGTAAAAAAATCATGCAATGCATTGATTATGATACACTTTCCAACATACCAGAAATCATTACTCAAGTTATCACTCAAGTTATGAGAATAATAGCTGTGGAACAAATCTCGGTCCTGTGCCCTGACCTTTGATCCCATTTCGATGATATTCAACAGAACCGGTTCAGTATACCTCCGAAATAACATGATAAAGTTTTGTCGCAATCGAAGCATTTTTACGTAAGTAATGATGCATAAGGGCTATGGAATAGATCCCGCTCCTGTGTCCTAACCTTTGACCCCATTTCGCCCATTTTCAATAGAATTCGTTCCCAGGCAGGCCCCTGCAACATACTAACATTTTATCCAAATCGAAGCACTTTACGTAAGTAATGGCGGTGGAAGTGATTCCGCTCATATGTCGTGACCTTTGACCCCATTTCGCCCATTTTCAATAGGGTTTTTCGCCAGGTGGTCCCCTACCACATACTAAAATTTCATCGAAATTGAACCTTTTTTACGTTAGTTATGGCGCATAACAGAATTGGAATGGATCCCGCTCCTATGTACTGACCTTTGACCCCATTTCGTTCACTTTAAATACGGTTCCTTCCCAGGTGATCCCCTACCAGATATTAAAATTCCATCGAAATCGAACGATTGTTACGCGAGTTATCGTGCGGACGGACATACGCACACAACGCGTGACGTAATGAGGCAGATGGGAATGGCGACCATCTGCTCGCCGCAAGAGTGTGACGTCATAAAACTTCAATAGGATCCACAAACAACGCGTGACGTAATGAGACAGATGGCGTGACCGCGCACCAACATTCTCAAACGCGAGATTGTGATGTCATAAGATTTCTAAACATTGGTAACATTAATGGAACGACGCCATGCCAATAAAAATGTTATAATTCGGGGTGGGTATTTAACCCACTAAACGAATTCTCCTGAAGTCGAGATCAAGCTAAACCGATTTCTAGTACCAGAAAACTGGAGGTTAACGACTTTCATGAAAATTCTTAGAGCCGTTTTCAAAATAAAATGTACATACATACATACAAGAATTGCTACTTTAAGGTGGAAGTCAAGTAATTTTGCTTCCTATACTTCCAATGGAAAAACTTCTGTACACATTTTCTTCACAAATAATGCGTTCCCAAGGATGAAAATTTAAACATCCATTAAAATAGTTTCATTTCATAACTTGGAATACTTAATATTTCCTAAACCATAACCGTAATTATACAATCCAACATTTATTTGTCCACTGACGTCATCAAAGCACAAGTCGCGCCATCTTTTTTCTGGATTCAACACCACCAAAGGAAACGTTATTGTTTTTTATTATAATTATGCTTATATTTTACAAAATGTTATGTATTCCAGTTTATAGTATGAAGTTATTTTAATCGATGTTCAAATTTCCATCCTTGGGAACACACTAATTGTGAAGGAAATGTGTTAAAAAGTTTTCCATTGGAAATATAGGAAGCAAAATTACTTGACGTCCACCTTAATAGTGTGAGATAAAGGCGATGGAATGGATCCCGATCCTATGTCCTGACCTTTGACTCCATTTGTCTCATTTTCAATAGGGATACTCTAGAGCTCGTCCCCTACCACATACTAAAATTTCATCGAAATCGAACCATTTTTACGCACTTTATGACGCATAAAGACAATGGAATACATCCCGCTCTTATGTCCTGACCTTTGACCTCACTTCACCCATTTTCAATAGGGTTCGTCGCCAGGTGGTCCCTTACCACATACTAAAATTTCATTGAAATCTAACCATATTTACGGAAGGTATAACGCATAAGGACAATTGAATGAATTCCGCTCTTATTGTAAAATACGAACTTCCACGCACAAAAGTGCGGAATGATACATTGACACTTAACGACTTGAGCGTGTGGTGAGTGATGTAAGGGAGTAGCGTGAGAGATATTGAAGGAGTAGGACATGCCGGGCTTTGGCTAAGGCAACAGTTCAGTTTGTACCGCGGAGTGTATTCCAGGTTATGTTTTTTGGGTAAAATAGTAAAGCAATAAATGTTTTGTGTTGTGATCGAGTGTCTGTGAGGTTACAGATAAAGAAAGAAGTGGAGGCACCGACGAGATCCGAGCTTCGACGGCGTTTTTATAACCGTGGGAATCGATGAATTGAAAAATCTTCAAGCGTGAGAACGAACCGACGCAACAGGGATTTTTTTCCTCTTTGTTATGGGAAGAACAAAGGATGGTGACTTGTTTTTCGAAACTAGTTCGTGAGAAAAATAACAGGTTCCCAATCGGATTTACACTTACGTTAGATGTTTATGTAAGTACTGTTTTTGTTGTTGTTCTTAGAGAATTATCCAAAGGAATGAGATATCAAAGGAAGCTTTTTAGAAGTTTCTGGGCACGGAATTGAATAGAAGGAAATAATTTCTGTCAAGAAATAGTACATTCAGATCAACTGTTTGAGCCTAAAGTATAGGTAAATGTAGGATATTGTTGTAAACAATTTCTGTAAACGAATGCACATATACGATAATAAATAAACATTGGGTACACGTAGAACTTGTCTAAATTCGGCATTGTTGAAATGGCTTTCTTAGGAAGAGCTCGCAAAGAAGAACTTCTACATTTGGCGGAAGAATTGGGTATACAAGTTACTCCGAATATCAAAATTCTGGAATTAAAAAGTAAAATTGTTAACTTTGAAGGTTATGAAGAGGATTTCGTGAAAGAACTTTTGGCAGGTATGAAAGTGCGTAGAAAAACAGAAAGACAAATGGAATTGGAGCTTGAAAAACGTAGACAAACAGAAAGACAAATGGAATTTGAGCTTGAAAAACTCAGAATAGAAGCTGGACGTCAGCCGCTGGGAGGCAGTTTGGAGCAAAATGGAAATGCTCATAACTGAGATTAGAACTTCGTCATTTGATGAAAACATTTGACCCAAACGACAGTGATATAAGTATTTACTTAGTTTTATTTGAAAGGAAAGCACAACAAGCAGAATTAGAAAGGGAAGATTGGGTCGCAAATTTGATAGGACTATTGCCCTACGAAATATCACAATTGATTGCCAGAGAAACTGTGGAAGATGCTAAAAACTGTGAATATGTTAAAAGGTTACTTCTTAAAAGATATAAGTTAAGTCCAGAGAAATTTAGATTGAAATTTGTACAACACATGCGTACATCAGAGAAGACCTGAAGAGATTTCGCCTTCGAGTTAGAAAATTATTTTAATGAATGGATTTCAGGACTTAAAATAGGCGATTTTGAAGTGCTAAAAAAATTAGTGATCACAGATCAATTGAAGCGGAGAGTGCTTATAGAAATAAAGGAGCATTTTATTGATAGATGGTCAAATATTGTCTCCCCTTCAGATTTGGCTGATATGGTGGACAATTATGAAAGTGTAAGAGGAGGAACCAAGAAAAATTCGTCGAATGAATTTTGTGTTCAAAGAAAATGCAAGGCAGTGAGAAAAAAACTAGAGATAACTATGAGCTGGGAAATTTTATGAAAACTGGATTTTATAACAAAAATTATATTAAGTAAGATGTAGGACAAGGGTGGTCAAATCGGAATGTATTTCCGAATGAAGAAAAGTATGATCGCAGACGGAAGATTCAATGTTACGAGTGTGGATCTTATAATCACATTTGACCTCAGTGTCCAAAGCTAAAATCACAGAACTCAGGAAGCGTAAATAGAATCTGAGAGGAAACTGAAGAGGATCTCTTGACACCCTATACATTTGAAGGAAAAATAAATGGAGTTACCATGCCTATTCTCCGGGATACAGGTTCATCAGTTGATATCATTTGTCAAGAGTATGTGTCGCCAGGTGAGTTTACTGGAGAACATGTGTGGGTACAGGATCTTCTGGATGAACAAAAGGTTTGTTTACCATTGGCAGAAATTGAACTAGAATGTGAATTAGGTCATATTGTAACTAAGGCTGCAGTGATTAGGAAGTCGCTAGATCAAGGTAGATATTTACTTGGAAATAAGACTGCCGCTTTGTTAAAAAAATTGATATGGAGTGACCACTTAATTCAGAACAGGTAAATGTTGTGGTTACTAGGTATCAAGAAAAACAGAAACGAAACAACGAAGAGAGAAATTCAGTAAAGAATGATTCAGGGAAGAAAGAAAAACAAGCGCTTGAAGGAGAGGCTGTGGGTTCTGAAGAATCAGATGAATTAGAAGAAAAAATTCTGCCACTGAGGCATGATGAAGATAAAGCCATGTTAGAGTTGGTAAAATTGGATTCAAAAAGTTTCATGGAAGATCAACGGCAAAGTTTGAATTGAGAGAAATTCTCAAAGAAATAGAGAAAACAGATTTTAAAAAGGCAAATGGTTATGCTGTACTAAGAAATGGGATGTTGGTGAAGAATAATATCAACAAGATTGGCGAAGAGGGAGATCTTATAGTTGTTCCAGAACAATGTAGAGAACAAATAAAAAACATGTGTCATGAGGGAACTTCGGGGCATTTAGGAGTGACAAAAACCAAAGACAGACTAGCGAAGTATTTTTATTGGCCTAACTGTTATAAAGACATTGAAGAATTTGTAAAATCTTGTGATTCATGCCAACGTGCTGGAAAAGCTGGGGACAAAAAGAAAGCACCTTTGAAAAAAGTTCCAATTATTCCTGAAATGTTTACAAAGATCAACGCTGATGCCTGTGGGCCTTTGCCCGAGACTTCAAGCTGAAATAGATACATAATTACAGCTATGTGTTTGTTATCCAAATATCCAGATGCGGTACCAGTCCCAGACATAATATCCAAGTCGGTAGTTGACGCTTTGTTACACTTTTTAGCCGCATGGGATTTCCGAAAGAAATTCAAACTGATCAAGGAGCCAGTTTTGTAAGCATTTTGACACTAGAATTTCTGGAGCGGTTTGGAATAAAAGTTACTCATAGTTCTGTATATCATCCCCAAAGTAATCCGGTAGAACGATTCCATCGAACTATTAAAAGGATGTTGAGAGTTTTATGTCTTGAGTCTGCTCCGGATTGTGAGAAACAGTTACCGGCGGCGCTGTTTGCTTTGAGAACTGTGACACATGAAAGCACAGGGTTTACGCCTGCTGAATTGGTTCATGGAAAATTTTTGAGGACGCCAATGACACTATTGAATGAAAAATGGATGGGTCATCCTGAAGAAGAAAACTATGTCACTAAATATGTATTTGTGTTAATAAATAGGAGATGTCAAGAACTTGCCATTGAAAACATGGAAGTGGCTCAATTGAAAAGAAAATATTGGTATGACAGAAATGCGGTGAAACGTGAATTTCAAGAAGGAGATTTAGTATTGGTTTTTGTTACCTGCAGGTTAAATAAGTTAGCGGAACAGTGGAAAGGACCAGGGAAAATTGAGAAAAAAATTTCAGAGACTAATTATGTAGTAAGCTTTGAAGGCAAAAATGTAAAGCATCAAGTATATCACATTAACATGCTGAAACCATACTATAAACGACCAGAATTTGTGAACTTATTGCCCGGTTGGGAAAATGGTGAAATGGATTTAGAGATTAAATTTCCGCAAGTTGAAAAAAATCCAAATATATTTACCTTCTCTGATATCGAGGAGAACAATAAACTTCGAGAGCGCCTAAATGGTCAACAAATTCAGGATCTGAAAAAAACTAATATGTCCTTACTTGAAAATGTTTTCTAATATTCCAGGGAAAGACTCATTTGGTCGAACATGATATCGAGCTAGCTAGTAATGCTATTGTAAGAGTTAAGCCTTGCAGAATGTCGCCCAGGCAGATAAATATTCTTAAAGCCGAGATAGATAAAATGCTGCAGTACAAGATTATAGAAGTTGGTGAATCAGACTATACATCACCCATGATTTTGGTAGAAGTATCCGGAAGATGTTTCCACACCCATGTATTGATTACAGGCGATTGAATGAAGTGACAAGGACCCAGTTCTATGCATTGCCAAACATAGAAGAAAGAGTCGAAAAGGTTTCTGGAGCGAAGTATATTACAGTATTAGATTTAACAAAAGGGTACTGGCGAATTCCATTAAGTGCTAGAGCTCAACGATTGGCAGCGTTTGTGACTACTTTTGGAACGTATCGGCCCTTAAAGATGCCATTTGGCCTTAAGAACGCATCTTATTTCTTTAGCAAAATGATGTCGGAACTTTTGAGAGGCTGCGAAGAGTTTGCCGTATCATATCTAGATGATGTTGCCATTTTTCCCGAAAACTGGGGGGATCATTTGATACATCTTGAAGAAGTGCTACAGAGGTTGCAGAAGGCTTCCTTGACCATAAAACCTTCCAAATGTAAGTTTGCTCAAGATCACTGTATTTGGGTCATATTGTTGGACAAGGATATCGGAAACCAGCGGAACGAAAGGTTCAGGCCATACAAAATTTTCCTACGCCAAAGAACAAGACGCAAGTAAGATCTTTCTTAGGCCTGGCAGGATATTACAGCAGATATATTCCAATGTTTTCTTCGATAGCAGCTCCCTTGAGAGACATCTTGAAGGGTAAAAATCGTAAAAAGGGAAATTATATGGTCAGAACACTGTGAGAAAGCTTTTGTGGAACTAAAATAATATTTATCTAGTTTTCCTGTTCTGTATGCCCCTGACTATGAACGTAGATTTATTCTACAAACTGATGCTTCAGATCAAGGAATTGGAGTCGTCCTTTCGCAAGAACAAGAAGATGGCGCTGAACATCCTGTACTCTATCTAAGCAGAAAACTTTCGACAGCAGAGAAGACATACAGTACCAGTGAAAAAGAATGTGCCGCCATTATATTTGCGGTACAGAAATTGAAATGCTACCTGGATGGTCAACATTTCTTCATACAAACTGATCATAACCCTCTCGTTTGGTTACGCACCAACGCAAGTTCAAATGCTCGTCTGATGAGATGGGCCCTTGCTTTACAAGCATATGATTTTGTTATAATTCATCGATCGGGAGCTATGCACAAAATTGCAGATGGACTGAGCAGAATTCCAAATTTAGATGATCCACCTTGATCATGTGTCTGCTAGTGAAAACATTATTTTTTTTTGGTTGTGGTATTATTACATAGAAATTGTTGGAAAGCACGTAAAGAAAATTGTTAAATTAACTCATATATTTCTTTTTGTAAATGGATTATTACTCATTATGTGAACTATGAATATTGAAATGTAAAATGACAAAAACTTTTTACCACTGGAAAAAGTTCCTTTGGAGTGAGGAGGGGTTGTAAAATAGGAACTTCCACGCACAAAAGTGCGGAATGATACATTGACATTTAATGACTTGAGCGTGTGGTGAGTGATGTGGGGAGTTGCGAGAGAAATATTGAAGGAGTAGGACATGCCGAGCTTTGGCTAAGACAACAAGTTCAGTTTGTACTGCGGAGTGTATTCCAGTTTATGTTTTTGTGTAAAGTAATAAATGTTTTGTGTTGTGATCGAGTGTCTGTGATGTTACAGACCAAAAATAGAAGTGAGTGATGTGAGGAGTTGCGTGAGAGATATTGATGGAGTAGTACATGCCGAGCTTTGGCTAAGACAACAAGTTTAGTTTGTACAACGGAGTGTATTCCAGTTTATGTTTTTGTGTAAAGTAATAAATGTTTTGTGTTGTGATCGAGTGTCTGTGATGTTACAGACCAAAGATAGAAGTGAGTGATGTGAGGAGTTGCGAGAGAGATATTGATGGAGTAGGACATGCCGAGCTTTCGCTAAGACAACATGTTCAGTTTGTAGCGCGGAGTGTATTCCAGTTTATGTTTTTGTGTAAAGTAATAAATGTTTTGTGTTGTGATCGAGTGTCTGTGATGTTACAGACCAAAGATAGAAGTGAGTGATGTGAGGAGTTGCGTGAGAGATATTGAAGGAGGAGGACATGCCGAGCTTTGGCTAAGACAACAAGTTCAGTTTGTACCGAGGAGTGTATTCCAGTTTATGTTTTTGTGTAAAGTAATAAATGTTTTGTGTTGTGATCGAGTGTCTGTGATGTTACAGACCAAAGATAGAAGTGAGTGATGTGAGGAGTTGCGTGAGAGATATTGAAGGAGGAGGACATGCCGAGCTTTGGCTAAGACAACAAGTTCAGTTTGTACCGAGGAGTGTATTCCAGTTTATGTTTTTGTGTAAAGTAATAAATGTTTTGTGTTGTGATCGAGTGTCTGTGATGTTCCAGACCAAAGATAGAAGTGAGTGATGTGAGGAGTTGCGAGAGAGATAGTGAAGGAGGAGGACATGCCGAGCTTTGGCTAAGACAACAAGTTCAGTTTGTACCGCGGAGTGTATTCCAGTTTATGTTTTTGTGTAAAGTAATAAATGTTTTGTGTTGTGATCGAGTGTCTGTGATGTTACAGACCAAAGATAGAAGTGAGTGATGTGAGGAGGTTTTTTTTTTTTTGATTGGAGGTTTAACGACCACCGTGAGCAACTCAATGGGCTATAAGCAGTCGCCCGTCCCTAATTTAGGGTCACTGGTTCCAGGGAAGGGACAGAGCCAGTGCCGTAAGACAAACACAACATCCATGCCTCACCGAGATTCGAACCTGGACCCCTTACGGACGAATGATCAGAGGCCAACGCCTTAGACCACTGCGCCACCGGGGCGGCTGTGAGGAGTTGCGAGAGAGATATTGAAGGAGTAGGACATGCCGAGCTTTGACTAAGACAACAAGTTCAGTTTGTACCGCGGAGTGTATTCCAGTTTATGTTTTTGTGTAAAGTAATAAATGTTTTGTGTTGTGATCGAGTGTCTGTGATGTTACAGACCAAAGATAGAAGTGAGTGATGTGAGGAGTTGCGTGAGAGATATTGAAGGAGGAGGACATGCCGAGCTTTGGCTAAGACAACAAGTTCAGTTTGTACCGCGGAGTGTATTCCAGTTTATGTTTTTGTGTAAAGAAATAAATGGTTTGTGTTGTGATCGAGTGTCTGTGATGTTACAGACCAAAGATAGAAGTGAGTGATGTGAGGAGTTGCGTGAGAGATATTGAAGGAGGAGGACATGCCGAGCTTTGGCTAAGACAACAAGTTCAGTTTGTACCGCGGAGTGTATTCCAGTTTATGTTTTTGTGTAAAGAAATAAATGGTTTGTGTTGTGATCGAGTGTCTGTGATGTTACATTATATCGTGACCTTTGACCCCACTTCACCCATTTTCAATAGGGTTCGTCCCCTGGCGGGCCCCTACCACATACTAAAGTTTCATCGAAATCGAACCATTTTTACGTAAGTTATCGTGCCGACAGACGGACGGAAAAAGCTGGAGCATATACGCTTCTTCATCCTACGGTTGGAAAGCGTAAACAACAGGAAGTTTGTGTATGTGTATGTGACTATGTGTTTTTGTCTTTCGCGATACATAATGAAAAACGTTGTTACCGATCTGAGTGTCTTTCCGCATTGTTTACATGCAACCTGATCACAACCAACGTGAAAAAAAGTAGTTCATGAAAAATTTTGGGCATTTCGTTTTTAGAATGTTTCGTACTTTTGTTCTGGAATTCATAAAGTTTACGTGTTCGTTTTTTCATAATTTGTTATAATAGACGCCTTAAGGAGCTTAGATTTTGCAATACCTTCGCTCAAAATATGGCAACTGTACCCGACTTATTGGTTACCGTTGGCGACTTGTCCTAGTAATATACTTAACTTTCATTTTGCTACTTTTGAGGCTTACTATTTTCGAATTTTCTTTCGATGTTTCTTTACTGTCCTCTTCGCTTTGGCAGTAATATTAGTGCGGCGCATCCTTATGAAGGTTCTTCTCCTAGTGTACACTTTTATAAGTTTCTCGAATGCTTCAGGATATTTTTCCGCAAGTAACTGACAAAAAGATTTCATTACATGCGGTGGTCGGATTTTAATTTTTAACTACAAATTATTTCTCAGCGAAATGTTCAGAGCATACAGTTGCATTTGTAAAATATATTTTATCTAACCTTCTGCATTTGATGAGACATTCCTTTCTCTTGGTATGATCTTGAAGAAAACTGTAGAAATTAATTCCTTTCCCTTTAGTGTTGTGATTTCTATTTTTGCATATGGTCATCGCACAATTTGGCATTATGGCTTTAGGAAAATGCCAAGAACATCGAAAACAAGAAGTCACAATACACACACCGCGCTTGATGATGATAATATAACTAGAATAACTCAAGTAATATAACTATAGAATAATTACACTATCTACCAACAAGTAATTGGACACCCCTGAAATCGACGATACCTGCGGACCTGATACACGTCACGGCCGTCGCCGTTAAATATCGTGTGGGAAACAACAACGCAACCAGTCGCATGCAAGATGCCACGCAGTTCGGAGCTCTCTGATTTTGAGAAAGGTGTAATCGTCGGGTATCACAGAAATGGCCGATCCATACGTGACATATCCAGCGAATTGAAGTACCAAAAATCGACAGTGGTCTACGTGATTGGCAAGTGGAAGATGAGAGTTGACTGTCTGAATGTGCCCCGACTCGGCAGACCCACAAAACTGGGAGTTAGAGGCCGACGGGTGCTGGCCAGAGAAATTCGGAAGAACCGCACGAAACACCAAGTCCAATAGCGCTGCTCGGCTAACGTGGTGCAAAGAACGTCGACAGTGGAAACAGGTTCTCTGGAGCGACAAATCAAGGTTCACCCTCTACCGTTCGGATGGCAGGGTCTGGGTTTGGCGTCTGCCTGGAGAACGCCTCCTGCCGGAATGTATTTTTCCAACTGTGAAGTTGGGCGGCGGTGGAATTATGCTATGGGGGTGTTTCTCCTGGTATGGCACGGGTCCCTTGGTCGTAATTCCTGGCAGACTCAACGCCGAGACCTACTGCACCATTTTGGATGACCATGCGCTTCCTACGTTGTGGCAGTTTTACGGGGTGGACCCATGTTACTTTCAGGATGACAATGCCACCTGTCATGTTGCGAGGTCCACCATGGCTTGGTATGGTGACAATGGGGTTAATCGAATGGGACTGGCGTTCGCAGAGCCCGGACCTTAACCCTGTCGAGCACCTCTGGGACGAGTTGGAGCGTCGACTTAAGGGGTGCCCCCACCGTCCGAAATCGGTCAAGGAACTGACCTGTCTTCTCCAAGCCGAGTGGAAGAAAATTACCGCTAGCCGTCGTACAACGCCTGGTTGAGAGTATGCCCCGGAGAGTCGCAGCTGTAATCGCCACTCGTGGAGGCTCCACCAACTATTGAAGGTGAATAAACTTCGTTTTCCTTTGCCATCACAGGTGTCCAATTACTTGTTGGTAGATAGTGTATATTAATATAACTAGAATTACTAAATTAATACAACTCTTGAATACAATTGACATCAATAAACACGACACAAGTGCAAGAAAGGGGGAGGTTGGAGCCGAAACATGTCTGTATCTGCTGTTGAATCGTACTCGATGATGATGACATGCTCAAATCACCGAAAATATTTTAGAGACGCGCATCTCTGTCATGGCCACCCCTGGCTTCCAGACTCTGCTGCTACTGTTGTTTTCGAAACAGTACGTGCCTTCAAAGCACGCAGCATTCTCATGCGCTAAATGACGTATTATTACACGCGACATCATAGACAATGCCGTAAGAACAACAATACTTTGCGTATTGTAACGTACGCAGCTGCATTAGAAGTCACGTCTACGATCGTGGTGTTCACATTATTTTGTCAAACATCTGCATATAAACACCACCTATATTACTAGCGCCGCCTATATTACAAACGTCACCTAGCGGACGGAATGTCCACCACAAGGCGACCAAGAATAAATGAAAAATATTCAATGAATGGAGTAGTATCAGATACTAAAGAATTTTTTAAATCCGGCGTTTATGAGCGGCAATATCGTCTAAAACGATTTTAAATTTGTGCCCACAAACCCCTAAATGTTGATTTATTTTGCCCAGGAAATGCCGTTTATGATCAAAATTTTTTTTTCAAATGAATTGCAAGTGTACTGCAAACAGAAATAAGCAATTGTGCCCTCTGGTGGAAAATCACGAGTTAAGAAAAATTCGAAGTTACGTGCAATATATTCTTCACTGAAAATACTATCTGATAAAAAAAATCATATTTGACTGCTCAAAGCGGAGATATCGACAAAAGCAGAATATACATCTACGCCACCTGCCGGAAAAATTGTGCATCATTGTTAACAAGGAATAGACACATAGAGGTTTTGTGTCACAAAAGGAATGCACACTTTCATCCCTCTGCCATCCTCCATCTAGCATAACTTTTCATCAGGAAATCTGAACTATTAAATATTTACAAAGCTGAGCGTTTAAGGTAATATCATTGTTGGTCAGAGAGCGAATTATATGCCAGTATTTTTTAGCAGTGTGTATATACATTGAAGTGCCAGAAAAACTGGTACACCAGTCATGCTTGGTAGGTCCCCCACGGGAGCGTGGGACTACAGAAATACGACGGGGCATGGAATCCACTAGCTTCTGGAAATATGCTGTAGGCAATGCACACCATACTTCCTGCAGAGTGTTCCACAATTCGGGTGTATTCCGAGGTCTCGGATTCCTGTGTTCGATAGGGTGTTGCATGGCATCCCAAATGTGTTCTATCACGTTCAGATCTGGGGCACTTGGGTGGGAGTGGCAACACCCCAAACTCATATGAATGCTCCTCTAACTATAATGTGGAGTCCCGACACTTGTGTGGAGGTGCACTGTCCTGTTGGAACAGGCCCAAACCATCGGCATGAATGCAGCGCATGAACGGGTGTACCTCGTCAGAAAGGATGCGCACATAGCGTTGACCGGTCACAGACGTTTGTAAACAGGCCAGGAGTCCCAATGAAGTCCAGCTAAACACACCCCATACCATTAAGGATCTCCCCCCCACTCACCAGCCGGTACAGCTCCCAGTTGACAGACGGGATCCATGGCTTCATAGGGTTTGCGCCACATACGAATCCTTCCATCTGTCCGATACAGTTGGAAACGCGCCTCGTCAGACCAGGCTACTTGTTTCCAATCATCAAGTGTCCAGTAGCGGTGTTTCCGTGCCCAAACGAGGCGCATAGCTCTGTGTCGTGCACCCATCAAGGGGACTCGAGTTGGGCGTCGGCTCCAAAGCCCATATCGTGCAGGGTACGTTGCACAGTCCGGACGTTGATGCTTGTTGAGGCTCCAGCATTGAATACCGATGATACCTGCGAGAGTGTCGCGTGAAACTATTCTTGACAGCCTACGATGGTCACGTTCATCCAATGTCTTTTTACTGCCACAGTGGTATCGTAGGTTGTAGGTTTTGCCGGAATTCTTGTAGTCACGGTAAACCCTTGCAATGATCGTCCATGAAAATCCGAACTTGGTTTCTACCTCCGAAATACTATGGCCCATCTCACGAGTGCCAACTATGACACCGCGTGAAAATTCGCTTAAATCGTTATTACTTGTCATTCTCATGCCGAAAACAGCTCTGACCGCTGGCAAGGATGTCTATCGCTTTATATACGCACTGGCGGAAGCAACTGAGTACGCGCATAGGTAACGTTGCTGTTGCTATGTATTTTGCACAAGCTCGTCTGTATCAGTTTTTCTGGCACTTCAGTGTATTCTATAAATACATTCTCATACAGAATTCTTCCATGATAACTTGGCTGCTGTTATCGATGAACATGTGCAAAAATCCTCTAAGATATAAGTATAATGGAGAATTTCTACTCTGACGAATGGTTTGAAGCCAGTGCTTCAGTCCACTCGACAAGCGGAACGGCAGTGTCATTTCATGATCCGTGAAAGCAGATTATTTGATTCATGGTATTGAGTGAAAGTTAAAATTTGTTAAACTGTGCTATTTTTATTTGATAGTTTTACACTGCATGGAAAAAATATTTCATACACACCCATTAGAATATGCAAATTAGAAATATCGCTACCGTGGCGAGATCGTAGCTCGGAGAAAAGACCTTTGCTCAATCACAGCAACTGCTAAAAAACTGGGATTTCCACTTCAGACCGTCTCGCCAGAACTGCATGAAATACGGCAAAACGTCAAACCAACGGAAGAAATGCGGCAGAAAATGTACAATTGACACTCAAGGTATGAGCAAACTGTTCCGCATTGTTACAAGGAATAGCATGCTACCTCGGAGCAGAAAACGTCGGATATTAATGAGGGCGCATGCTTATGCACACAGACTGTCCGACGTAAGCACACCTGACAAAAAATTAGTCACCCCTGGAAGAACTTGCCTAATAACAGGTGACGGTGCCTCTTGCCTTTATAGCAGCATGAATCTGGTGTGGAAGAGACTCCATGAAGTTGCGGATGTTCTGAACATCGATTCTCAGTCACTCTTGCATTAATTGGTACCGACGTTCCGTCAGTGTACGTGGGCGTCTATTCCGGCGTTTCGCTTTCTGTTCCAAATGATCCCACAAATTTTAAATAGGATTTTAATCTGAGGATTTGGCGGGCCAGTCGAGGTGAGGCAGTGGTTCTGATTGTTAGTCGTGCCACTCTCAGACACAGTTTTAGTTACTGTGCACACGGCAATTGTCGTTTTGGAGGACAGGAGAGACAATGTCATGCTGCTCCTAGAGATGTAGGGTAAAGGACAACAGTTCGTCCTTCAGAATGCGGTAGTACGCATGCTGGTTCAAATCCATCGTCACAGCAACGAGAGGGCCCATTTCGTGGTACGACAAACATCCCCAAAGCATCGCAGAACCGCTTCCAACTTGAACAACACCTTCGACACAATTAGGATTAAAATGCACTCCTGCAATGCACTCGACGTCCCCCATCATTACAGTACAAACAAAAACGAGACTCATCAGATCAAATTGCTCGTTTCCATTCCTCCTCAGTAAAGTTTTGTCGCCTCTGAGCCCGTTGATAACCTGCGACTTTGCGACTTGCTGTTAAAAGACACCTCTTCCGTGGTACTCTGCTCCAAATACCCATCGCATGCAGTTCTTGTAGCAATGTCTATTCGGAAACTATTTGCAGTGGACTTTCATTGACTGTTTGGAGCAATTGCTGCCTGGTTTAAAACCGATTTGCAGTTAGTAGGCATAAAACATAGCAGCGGTCACTGGTTATGAGAGTCGTTTTCCGGCCATAGTTACGTCGCCGATTTTCCGTTGACTGCGAACTACACCACTGTTTGTAGATTCGATGGAAAGCACGCTTCGACGCATCATCAAATAGGGCTACTTCATTCACTTTTTGTCCCTGGAAACGGCCAAACACGATGACTATTCATGCCCCTCAGTGACGTCTGCCTTAAGACCCATATTACAAACAAAATTCAACACACACGTTGCACTGGGCGAGACAGAAATTATCATGTAGACAAGGCTGTTTATCTCCCACCAATGCTACCCTCTGTGTAACCAGTAACCTCCGACTGTCATCTCTGTTACGGGTGACTAAGTTTTTGTCAGGTTTTCCCTTGTTAACTTCAAAGCACAGAAAGATTGGGCTGCAGTTTGCTAACGCCTATTACAACTGGAGCTTAGATGACTGGAAACAAATCATCTGATTTGACGAATCATGGTATCAACTCTATCACGCGGAAGGGAGATGACATGGTGGTAATCTCCCTTCCGCGTGATAGAGTCGGTAAGAACGCCGACTCTGTTTTTACCGATTCTCTTTCCGCACCATGAGGACGTCTTTCAGCAGGGCAAAGCCACATTGCACTGTACTCCAGTGGCGAACAATTAGCTCCAGTGTCATTCAAGTGAGTTTACCGTACTCGAATGTCCCCCTTCGATCGTCGGATCTCAACCCTAGTGAGGATTTGTAGGACGAATGGGAAAGATCTGTTCGATTCCGCCAACCCCACCTGCAAATGTAGATGCTCTACGAGAGTCAATCCTCGCTTCGTGGGTTGCAATACTACCTTCGGGTTTCCAACATCGCGCTGAGTCCTTACCAAGCGGTCTAGCTTAAAGGTGGGGCAACATTTTTTTAGTAGTTGTATATATTAATTAGCCCATTCAGTAAAATAGTTATCTGCGAAGACCAATACTTTCATATTGTACAAAAGAAAATCGGGTTTGTTTTATCTTTTTGTTACTTATATTGTTATTCTTGGTTTGTGTGTCATTGCATTTTCTCCGCTTCTACACAGTGCGTCAAAGAATTTTTAAGACTATCGCTAGATTTCAGCCTACGGTGGCGGCACCAGTATAATCGTGAATGCGTTATAAACCATGACCATCTGCTTGCTTTCTGCCAAAAGTACTACGCAGTTGTTAAAGTAACTCAAACGAAACGGCCATTCATTAGAGAAGTAAATTTTTTTCATGTTGAATTATTAAGATAGAACAAAGGGCTGTTATTAAATTTAACGCAAAACTTGGTAAAAGTGCCTCGGAAACGTACCAAATGATGAAACAAGTTTACGGTGAGTTTTGTTTAAGTAGATCAAATATTTTCCTCTGGCACAAACGTTTTTTATACGTAAGAGAGACGTTAGAAGATGATAAGCATGCCGGAAAACCAAGTTCATCTAGGACACATGAAATTATTGAAAACGTGCGTGATTTCGTGGCAAACAATCGATGTGCGTCACTAAGAATGATGGAAGAGTCTTTAAATATCAACAAAGAAACGATTCGAACCATCCTGCATGAAGATTTGGGCAAAACAAAAGTCTGTGCTAAATTTATTCCACACACGTTAACCAATGAACAAAAATCAAGGAGAAGTGCACATTGCAGAGACATCATTTCAGCCGCTGAAAATGATCCAAACTTCTCAGAATCGATTGTTACTGGTGATGAAACATGGTGTTTTCAATATGATCATAATACAAAGCGACAAAGTACGGAATGGAAGTCAAAAAACTTGCCACCAGCCAAAAAAACAAGAAAAGTTCCACCGAAAATCAAAACAACGCTCATTACATTGTTCGATAGTAAGGGCGTTGTTTTACATTGTTCGATAGTAAGGGCGTTGTTTTACATTGTTCGATAGTAAGGGCGCTCATTACATTTTTCGATAGTAATTACATTCTTCACTTGGAAAAAATCCACAAAGAATTTGTTCCAAGTGGACAAACAATTACTGGTGAGTTTTATTTAAATGTATTGAGGCGTTTGATGGGCAGAATTCATCGCATTATTCCAGAATATCGAGATGAAAGCAGTTGGTGTTTGTTGCACGATAATGCACCCAGTCACACCTCACTTCTTGTTCGTAGATTTTTGGCGAAAAATAACGTCTTTGTGTTGAATCATCCTCCGTATTCGCCTGATTTATCACCCTGCGACTTTTCTTTGTTCCCAAAACTTAAAATGACGTTAAAAGGGTGTTTTTTTTTATGATATTTCGACCATACAAACAGCTTCGACGCGTGCTTTGGAGGCAATTCTGCAAAGTGAACTGGAACAGGCATTTGAATCATTATTAAATCGCTATAACAAGTGTATTGAAGCCGGAGGGACTTTTTTGAATAACAAACCAAAACAAATTATAATTTCTTGTTTCTATTTCATTTTACAGACCCAGTCTTAAAAATTCTTTGACGCACTGTGTATGCTAAATTGAAGCGATCAAGTTCTCGTTAATGATGACTTCGTTCAGCTTATTCATCAGTTATATTTTCAACCTCATGCTGGAGACTTTCCAAACTATGCCTTCACTGTCTCTGTAATTGGCTATATTCCGTCTGTCGTAATTCAAATTATTTACTTGATAAATTCAAAGAGATCGTCTTGCCTTTTATTCTTTCTTCGTGTAACTTCTTAGATATTAATATTATATTCCCTAGAGTATGAAATGGAGAAGCAAAACTGATAAAAGAAAGAGACACAAAGATTGTAATGTCACGTTCTGAATCATGTTTCTATTCTGGGGTATTACAAAATAATAATGTTACTTCGAAAACAAATAAAACTGACGCTGTTATTTATTTGTTTATGCACTGGTATCATTAAAAACATGAAAAATATGTTTATACGTATCTCTCGGGCAAAAACCTAGGAAACGTAGGTAATCAGAGATATTATTTGTGCTTCACCCAGAGGTGAAATCAACTCTCTGTCTCGCCCGAAAGACATTCGTTCGTGTGTGATACGTACAAAGTGTAAAGTGAATGTACGGGACTGAATATAATAGAAGACCAAAATGCTTTTAAGAGGCTCATTCAACTGCACGAATATGATTTCCGCTTTTTCAGAAACACCGATTCGAAATTAAAAAGTACAAGAAGAGAAAATACCAAGCAAAGTATTAGTCGAAATAATCACTGATGCACTTCATTAATTTTTCCAACGTTGAGAAATAAGCAACAAATAAACTCACAAGCACATTGCTTTTCTGTCAAAGTTTTAAAACCCCAAAAAGGCTTCAAGCTTCTTGTTATCCATCATTACGGTTTAAACTACAAAGACATGTTGAATTTGATCCAGTGTTAAAGGACGTTGCGCGCGAAAGAATATGTGGCACCGAATCTTCTACAAATTTCATAGACTTTCTTTCTAGCTAATGAGCCCAAATCAAAACTGTCACACAAGCAAAATTATCGTTTTAATAATGTGTTCGCATCCCCAAGGTATTCCTTCCTTACCGAAATAATTGCTCAACCAGCATTAAGTGTGAGTAGGTCTACGTTTGTCATAAGTATGTGTATTATAACAGAAAACAAAAAGGATGTGCAATGCTTTTACAAGGACTACAGATTTGTCATTTGATGGAGCAAACCCATGAGCAAACAATGCGTATACACGTTCGAGTCACATTATTGTGACCACCAGCTAATATCCAGAGTAACCGCCGTGTGCAGCGAGGACAGAGGCTAGACAGGCTGAGAGTGACTCAAGAAGGTGCTGGAAGGTGTACGTCCACAGGTATGTGGAGCCATGCTGACTGCAGTGCATATAACAGCTGCTGAAGGTGCATGGTGGAGGATTGCTACTGCGAACAACACGATTGAAGTAGTGCCAGAGATGCTCAATTGCGTTTAAGTCTGGGGAATTAGGGGGATCAGGCAAATACTTTGAAGTCTTCATCGTGCTCTTTCAACTAGTCTCTCACATTTCTAGCTGTGACTCGTCGAATTGTCGTGCTGGAAGATCCCATCCGCCCCAGGGAAGACAATCAGCATGTTGGGCGAATGTGATCTGCAAGGATGGATTCATAACGAATTCGGTCCATTGTGCCTTCCACAGGTATGAGTGGACCCAGAGAATGCCACGAAAATATTCCCCACACCATAGCGCCGCATCCATGAACTTGTGTTCTTACAGCAATGGTTGAAGAGTGTTTGTTCCCGATGTTTCTCGCCTTATACGCCAACGTCCATCAGTTCGATGAAACAGAAAACCTGACTCATCGAAGAAGGCAATCCTTTGCCAATCAGCGGAGGTGCAATTCCGATACTGCCGTGCAAATGTAAGCCTTTTTTCTGCCGATGCACCTTCGTTAGCATAGGTGCACTAACCATCCGTCTGCATCGGAGCTCCATACGCGGAAGAGTTCGCTGAACTGTCGATTTAAACACACTTCCGGTAGCCTCTGGTTCATTCGGCCAGTGAATTGCTCCACCGAAGCATGTCGATCGGCCCTCACGCACCTTCGCAGCCGACATTCACCTCTAACATCAATAGCACGTGGTGCTCCGCTGCTTCCACGTCACTTATTCGCAATGATACCATTTCTCCAATCACGATACACTTTAACCACAGCACCACGCGAACAGTTCACAAACTGCACTGTTTCAGAAATACTGCCACCCTTGGCCAGAAAGTCGATAATCATACCTTTTTTGCAAATCAGCTAAATCGCTCCTTTTATCCATTACAGCAACGAGTGATATGTTTTCAGAATACCTACAGCACACCGTATATACCCTCCAAGTCAGCTCACAACACGTGCCTTCTTTCATTGGCTACGCGCTGTTGACGTCAAAAGTAGGAGGTGGTCACAGTAACGTGATATTTATTGGGGCAACAGATATGAATCTGCGTGTTTAACTTGGGCAACTGATATGAATATAGAGCTTCATCGAGGAGAAATTAATAGGCGTATGAAGCTTGGTTCGAGTGCATTCGGAAGAAAAGGTACAATTTTCAACAGCGATTTACCATTACGAGTATGTCCTAAAATGATGTCTAACGAATGCAGCCTTCTAGCTTTTCCTTATTAATTACAGACATGGACCTTAATTAAAACACGTAGACAGAGGCTGTCAACAGTCTCAAAGAAACACGAAGAGTTTCATGCTTAGTGTTGCCAGCAAAGATAGGAAGAGGAACTCATGGATCAGGAAAACATGAGTGGAAG
The DNA here is from genome assembly GCA_039090855.1 of Macrothele yani. Classification (NCBI taxonomy): domain Eukaryota; kingdom Metazoa; phylum Arthropoda; class Arachnida; order Araneae; family Macrothelidae; genus Macrothele; species Macrothele yani. Next base: position 103,079,857 of record CM077011.1, read on the forward strand.
ACATGATGATCAGAGTCAAGACCCAGCGGCGTCAATGGATAGATGAATTGACCGCCGTTGGACTACTGATTTACGACTAGATTGGATAAAAGGACAGAAAATGACACGCAAGAAAACCACATGAGAAATGCGTAGACTAAATTTGAGAGCATACTGGAGGGACACGGAAAAGACTTTTATATAATTTTGTGGAAGAAACTTGTGGATATCTCCTTCAAGAAATTCATTGATGATGGTTATCAAGATGATGATGGTATTATTAGGAGTACAGTAGGTCGATATATAGAAGTGGGGGTAAAAGATACCAGCAAATGAGACAGAAATCGCGGGTCTGGCTACATTAAACATTCGGCAGAAGACACGGAATCTGTTGGTTGTCGTTAGAGAAACACTGACAGCGTAGATTATAGAACCCACAACTGACTGCAAACATGCGCACTCTCGAGGATTTCAGCCGCTGTTCGCTGAAGAGAGATATTAAATCCACTCCGCGCGGTCTTACCGCCACTCCAGGTGAAGGAAGTCAAAGACGTAAGTTTCTGACTCCTTTTCCGAGTTGGATCCGAACTCGATTCCCGAATGAGGCTGGGTGATGAGCTTGTGATACAGTGCTGGCTCCTTCCCTGGAACCACTGACGCCAACTTAAGGACTGTGACGTGCCTGCCCCTCAAGACGCACACGACATAAAGGCAGATAGCAGCGAGAACGAACGTCTGCGTAGCTCATTTGGTAGAGAGACTTGTTTTGGAATGAGTCGACTCGGGGTTCGATTCACGGCGTGGACCAAAAATGACGGAGAAATTTATTTCGTTATAGGACTGGTAATTAGGGGTCGTATAATAGGAGGGTTGTACCGAAAGTAATACAAAACTGGGCATAACGTTTTTTTAATTGACAGAGGTCGTTCAAATTGCAAATTTTGGTAAAGTAACTATTTCTCTGTAGTAACTCTTCTACTTCATTGCAGGTAAATGATGGATTCCAAGCAGAAGCAACGTGCGGTCATTGAGTTCTTGACGAAGGAAAGGTGCAGGCTGTCCGACATCCACAGAAGGCTACAGAATTTTTAAGGAGATCACACAGTTGGCAAGTGCAATGTGCGGATGAAGAAGTTTAAAGAAGGGGAACCATCATTAAAGGTAAAATACCCAGTGGGAGACCATCATCTGCGACCACTGACACGAATCGTCACCGAGTGGATTAATTGATTCGCGCGGAGAGACGAGTCATAATCCGTGAGCTTGTTGCACAACTGAACTGTGGTCGTCACAATGTCATACAGAAGATGTTGGAACACTTAGGGTATCGGAAAGTGGGTGCAAAGTGGGTCCATGGGCAGTTGACACCCGATTTGAAAGAAAGAAGGGTGGAAGTCAGCTCTGATCTGCTGGAAGCGTTTGAAGCCAAGAAAGACATGTTTTTTTCGATAAGGTGACAGGGGATGAAATGCGGGAGTATCTTTACGAACTGGAAATGAAGAATCAATCCACGGAATAGCGTCACACTTCTTCACCAGAGCTTAAGAAGTTCAAGAGCCGGCGAACAGTACAGAAAGTCATGGTGACTGGTTTTGGGATGGCAGGAGTGTCATTCGCCTAGAGTTTCTGGAACATGGCCTTACTGTGACCAGCGAGCGGTATATTGAGACACTCAAGAAGCTTAGAGAAGCCATAAGGAGGAGAATCTGAAAAGTATCCATATTAGCCATGGCAATGCGAGACCACACACATCCTTCGCAACAAATCAGGCGATCAAAAAATTAGGCTGGTCGGTGGTTCCCCATCCACCGTACAGCCCAGATAGGGCGCCATCCGACTTCCATATGATAAGACGGAAGTTCTTCGTACTGAATAGTCACAACAATATTCATAAAGCTGTCTACGTACGATATACTAAAACACGTTTTGAAATTGAAAATTGAAACCACTTTATTCACAAATCAAAAACAAGTTGAAAGATGCAAGATCTTTCAAGGCCTCATAGCCCCATCCTCAGGCTAAGTGTTACGAGTCACAGAGAAGCGACCTGTGTATGTTGAATACAAAAACCCAAAAAGAGTTACTCTACCAACATGTGCAGTTTGAACGACCTCTGTCAGTCAATAAAAACGTTCTGCTAAATTTTGCATTACTTTCGATACAACCCTCGAACGTATTTGTGCAGCTCGATGTTTTACGCCGCGAACTGCGACGCATTTAGGTTAGTTAGTGCATGCCAACAACAATTGAGAATGGAAGGAGTTTGACGTCGTCGTGTATTATCTGGTCATCGTAGAGTGACTACAGGTTGGAAAGATCGACAGATTCCCCGGATGGTCGTCAGTACGAGAAACGCAACTTCCCTACGTATATCTAGTGTGACAATTACCTATGGAGTGCAGTCTCCACTGCCTACCTCTAACTTAAAGCAACAGGCATGGCATATTGCAGGGCTACTTCAAGCGAGCTGAGTGGCAGAACGAAATATCATCTTCAGAGATCCGACTCACATTTGTGTCGGACAGAAAAATGGCATCATGTGCATAGTTCAGCGCCATTCAGTCCCCCACTGCTAGGATTCTGTTGTGCAGCAACTTTGATTGTGACAGACAATCATCTCTTATAGTCATCGAAGGTATTTCAACGTCTCAGCGATATGTGGACATTATTATCCGCCCAATTGGGCTACCGCTTCTTCCTAGCATCCCATACGTAACATTCCAGTACCCCCCCATCCCTATCTCTCACCATCCCTCCCTGAGGCGTGGTGGCTGAAGCCTCAGGGAGGGATGATGAGGCATGGTTGAGTGGTTTGTCTTACAGCACTGGCTCGCTCTCTTCCCTATCGCGATTAGCTGGGTCAGTTGTTCAAAATTACGGACGGGCAACTGCATATTGATCCAAGATTAGCTCAAGGTGGTCGTCAACCCCTCCCAAACACTAACTCCAGCACGATAATGCCATACCACATGCCTCACGCTTTGCGCATCAATATCTGTCATAGATTTCGTGCAACAATGGCCAGCCGAGTCTCCAGATCTGTACGTCTGGAACAGGGCTTGCCCCGATTAAGGACTGGCCGACAGCTTATAGCTCTTAAAGTTGCTCAGGCTGATCGTTAAAAGCCTAAATAAACAAAAACGTATATTTTTAATAGTGACACATTTTGTGAAATTCTTCTTTCAATTTGGACAAGCTTGTTTAACGATGTTCAAGAACATGAAAGGCTAAGATAGTCATAATATTCTAATTTACGTATAATGGCTCTATCTATCTTAAAGAGGAAGGCAGAACCAAAGAAATGCTATGCCTACTAAATTCTACACTGCTGGACAATTGCTAAGGACGGATCATAAACAGCTATATAGCGCAAAAAAAGTAAGTGTGGTTGGATGCGAAGTGAAATAAAATAATGTCAGAATTTCAGGACATTACAAGAAACACAATTTATTGTGCTCTGAAATCCAGAAGGCTTTGGAAGGTGCTCAAGGGACAAGCAGACCAATTTGTGCAGAATACGTAAACGTGAAAAAAATGCAATTACCGTCCGCAGGCGTTCCGGCGTAAGATGTCAATACTGGATATGGCCACCATGGAAGGCGATGCAAGATTCCACACGTCGTGTCATGCTTTGCACAACATTATCAAGCAGCTGTTGGGGTAATTTATCACATTCCTCTGTCAGTGCACGGATGAGGGTGTCCTTGTTTATTGGAGGGCATTGGCGAGCAGCAAGACTCCTACCCAAAGCATCCCACACATTTTCAATGGGATTCAGATCTGGAGAACGTGCTGCCCATACGAGGCGTTGAATATCCTCGCTCTCAAGACACTCCTGGACAGCGACTGTCCGATGACATGTTGCGTTGTCGTCCATGAAAATGAATCTATCACCGACAGCACCACGGAACATGCGAACATGAGGTAGGAGAACATCGTTAATGTATCGTTGGCCAGTCATAGTCCCAGTTGGAAGCACATAGAGCGACGTACGGCCATTGATCATGTTGCCAGCCCATACCATGACACTACATGTCGGATATCGGTCCCTTTCCTGTATGTTTGCTGGACAATATGCAGTACCACTATCACGCCAGATCAGTTGTCGTCGACAATCAGACGATAGACTGCATCTACTCTTATCTGAGAAGAGGACAGCAGACCAGTCGTTATCAGTCCAATTGCGTTGTTGATGGCACCATTGCAAACGGGCAGTACGGTGACAACACACAACAGGACCGCTGGCGTATAGTCCTCCTTTATGCAAACGTCTGGCGACAGTTTTTTGGGAGATCCGCTTGCCAGTAGCAGCCATAAACTGATTTGCTACCTCACTAGATGTGCTGCGTCGGTGTCTTTTTGTTGATAGCACTATGTACCGATCTTCTGCAGGTGTCGTACTGCGAACACGACCTTCCCCGGGACGATTGCTACACTCTCCATTTGTTTGAAATGATTTCCAAAGCCTTGAAACAACACTGTGACTGACGTCGAACTCCCTGGCAACATCTGTTATTTTTCGCCCTTCTTCAATCTTGCCAAAAATACGGCCACGCGTAAAATCATCTAGGTGATGTCGGGAAGACATACCGAAAATTGCAAGTTCGTCAATTGATTCTTTCCCTTTCAACTTTGCGTTTGAACAACAACGGTCAATACGCGTCAAATCCTTTATATCTCTTATCAGCGCTATGACGTCACGAACAAGTTCGGCAATCCAAAATTTGCATATGCACAACACTTCTTACTGTATCCCGCACTTATGCTAATTTCCACATTTTCCTGCCTTCCATTTTATGGTTGCTATCGTTGCTATTGCCATCCGTCCTTAGCAAATTGTCCGGCAGTGTATTTTTCTATGGTAATGCGAGAATTTTATTTTTAATCATTTAAGAACCGGGTTAACTTCATTGTCTTTTTCAACTAATTTTAATGAGCTTAGTGAGCTCTACAAACAATTAAAATATTTCTCAGAATTAAGGATTGTCCTTAATTTCCAAAATGCCATAGCATATTCATTCAAAATCAAAAAATACTTAAGACGTCGCGAAATTTTAATACTTACTGTCCCTGCTGAATTGAGCTATCCTCCCCTTGTTTTCTTCACGGAAGTTATTACAGGCATGTTCTCATACTGTTATTGCTCGGAGCTTGGGATCTTCTTATCGAAACAACAAAGACAGGAAAGGACGCGCTACCTTACGAAACGACGGAATTAATTATGCGAAGAATCTTCGCGTGTTTGTCTTCGCCAATATTTTTCTTTTTTCTGCTAAACTTATGAGCAGAATACACGCTGAGCCTTTAGCGAGACGGTTGCTTACCTGGAAATTCCCCGTAGGAATTTATTAATTCAGGGTTGTGTTCACTTTCATTTCACTAAGCTACCAATTCTTTGCCTCTGGCAACGATAATTAACTGGTTTTGTCCTATGCACTGATTGAAAGTAAACTCGTTTTACTTATTTAAATATATTATGGAAACTTTTCTTTGAAGAGTTAGAAGTTTATGAAATTTCTCGTCTGAAAGCTCGGAAGCGAAACCAATCGTGGGAATAGCATTTATCTTTCTCATCTGCATAAACATAGCTTCAGTATAATGAATTCTTTCTCCTAAAACTAAAAATCCAATACAATTGCAGATTGAAGATACCTCAGTTGACTTAAATAAAGGACAACATTTAAATTTCAGAAAATTATCTAGCGTTTATTCAGATAAACGTAAATATTCTGTAATTAAAAGTAAATAACCTATTTCCAAATCTGAAATTAAGGTCTAAGCAGAAAAATGTCACAGCGCATGCGCAATACATTTTGCCTAGACTTCGGAATAAGTGAATTCTAACAACTGTAAACTTCATCCGAAGTCTTTCAAGCTTGTTGGGACTATTAGCGGAAACCTGCTGCTGCCTGGGAAACCTAATTTGTTTAATACGCAGGAGCACCTAGCACCGTACGTCATGAAGAAAAGAACTATTTTCAACCGGAACTGCAGTCGACAATAAAATTAAGTTATTGCTCCAACAAACATTGCCATTTGTTTTAATTAAACAAATGTCCCTCGCTTTACGCGAATCTTAATACCATACATAAGTTGGTCGCATTCCCTGAATTAGTTTCAGAATTCCTCAAGAAGATAACTGGGAAATGTTACATTCTGTTTTGAACTTTTGTAAACGAATAAATTTTTGGATGATCTCTATTTTATTTAAAATTTTCCAAAAGGAAGAGTTTCTAACGAACTTTACGTACGAGAGCTGAACGACAAAAATCGTGTTTCTTGATGCTGAATTCTGAGCACTGTGAACCCGATAAGGTAATTAGCCGAGCCATGTTCCTTAGATAGTGGCGCCAAAAGCGTGGGGGCAGTGAAGGTACACCCCTTCCTCCCAGATCAGAAGCTACTAGAACATTGCCCCTGTGAATTCCGTGAACCATAGGATCTATTTAAGCATCATAATTATATGTATATTTCTTTTTTTCTATTTCTATAACTCGTGTTCAATGGAACATCAATGTGCTTTAGTTATTCTACTGATTCTGCCACCTTTTTCTCCTCAAGTAGACATCTGTGAGCTTAGCACTTAAAGTAAAGACACCCAGAGTCACACGGTTGCCTCTGCCAGTGTCGTATCTTGGGTCCGAGACCTAGGCTATCTCACCCCCCTCCTCCTCCCCCTCCAGTACCGTTTTTGTTTTAAATTGCGAAGTTTAATTTTTAATTGTTAAGTAATAGAAGTAACTAATTTTATGTGCATGCTATTGCTAACATGATACCAAATAATTATGAGGATTAGGATTTGAATACTTTATTTGTGCATGAACTCCATTCTTCTCACCTTTTGCATGAACTTGAGTGTTACGTTTTCATAAAAAGTTTCTCCCGAATAGTCTTCCATATTTAAAAAGAATGTTTTTCTCTATTGACAAATCAGCCAAGTAGCTCGAATGTACATGTTCTTGTGTGGCTCTAAGATACAGCTTGATTCTTTTTAATGCAGAAAAACTTTTGCAGTTGTTGATGGAAACTTTAATATTAGGTCTGCTAATTTGTACACCTCATTAAAACGCTATGTCCAATTTATTCGACTTTATGTAACAAATAATGTCTCTTATAACTGCTTTGTTTTTGCATTAATCAAGGGCATAAAACACCTTCAGCTCATTTTTTAGTCGAACTGTATTAAAATTTGAAGCATAGAGTTTTTTAAATTTCTGACAGTAGATGTTCAAGGAATCTTTCACAAAAATTTTCAAAACCGTTTGAATCCAACAAAGCCACGAATTCAAGATATAATATCACTGATTTTAATTCGTTGACACTTTGCACAAACTGATACAACTCTCGTAAAACACGAGCTGTTACAGGCGGAGAAGCATGCGGGCGACTGAGGCAGTCGAAGTCTTCTCTTTTCTGAGCAAATCGTTGCGCAAATGGTCCATTCCCCACCATACACTCAGCCATGTTGTCATGGGAACGCTAGCAGGCAATCGCTTCGAAGATCTTCGAATCAGAAGAACGAAGACTCTGGATGAGCTGCTTGCGTTACGCCGTTGGCGTCACTTGCCAGACTGAGTCAAAGAAGCGAACCCGCACGTGTGGTTTTTTTCTTTGTTTTTTTGTTGTTGTTGTTTTTTTGTTGCGAAAGCATCGACATATCCTAATACCGTTGATAATTGACTTTTCTTTGTGTATATTTAACTGACTTTGATTTGTGCATATTCTGGGCTTCGCAGGTAACCTAGCTGGACTCGAATATACGCCACTAGCCTCAACCACTGTGCCCTTATTTATGACCGTGCACCTTACGTGCCCATTAATGAATTATTCATTTTCTGCACTTATGACTACAACACAATGACAGAAGACAGCTTGCCGGGTCGTGACAGAACGGTAAAAGTTTCTCCCTCACAGCCCAGCAAAAACAGTGTTTCTGGGACAGCACTGGCAGCCAGCAGTGCCCCAGCACTATGTTGCAGCTTCCCAACCGTCAATAAAACATCCCGGTGGCCACCACATATGCCAGCAGTTCAGTTGGCATCCCCATCAGTTGCCATATGCCAGAACAGGGCCATCAGGTATCCATCACAGGGGCAGTGGCTGACACAAGCGTAACTTAAACGGCGCACGTGCCATAAACGATGGCTAGCCAAATGTGGTCCGCTAGTTTCCCGGCAGTGGCAGCCCGCAAGCACGTTACGTAACTGATGTCTTGCAGAATCTTGTCCGCCAATTTCCCAGTAGTAGCCAAAAAAAAAAAAAGGAAAGGTTAACCACAGCTTCCAAAATGCAGAACTACATTCTTTTATATCCCCTACGAAACTTCTGCATCACAACAATGGGATAAATGTTTTCAACCGATCCCGAAAACCGCGCTTTTGGATCTGGCTAGCATCGAACTAACGGCAGTTTGGTTGGGAAGCGGTCGCTCTATCCACTACACTGGATTGGTGCGCACGACCCAATGCTTGAAGCTGAGCCTCTTTCCCACGCGATGTGAAACTAAGGGTTCTCTTTTAATTTTACAATATTGCGAGGTATTTTACATAAATGTCCGTTTCATATAATTCATAAATTTATTTTTCAACATAACGATTGTTTTTATTTAACTTAAGGGAACGTCACTCATTTTCAACAAGTGTACCACCTTTCCAAAATTTTGTGTTGTCCTTGTGGTTTTGAAAGGCACTTGTTTAATTAACATATTTACCTGTTCATGTCCCATTCCGTTACATTTTTAACGCTATATCTTTTCTTTCTACCTTCCGAAGCTGCGTTTGTCCTTAAAGAGGAAATATATTTTATTTAACTTGTCGTTAGTTTTATCAGCGAATTCCTCCAATCTTGTGCATTTTGTACATTATATGCACATAGCGTTGTTGTTGTTTTTTTCTTTCAAATAATTGAAAAAATTCGTGCGCGTATAATTCGTATTTTTTTCCAACATAACGATTTATTAATGTTATTACGGGACTTGTGTTTGAAGCGATTTAGTGTATGTTAGAACCAAAGATTAAAATTTTTTTTTGATTGGAGGTTTAACGACCACCGTGAACAAATCAGTGGCTATAAGCAGTCGTTCGTCCCTAATTTAGGGCCACTGGTTCCAGGGAAGGGAGAGAGGCAGTGCCGTAAGAAAAACACAACATCCATGCCTCACCGGGATTTCAACCCGGACCCCTTTCGGACAAATGATCAGAAGCCATCGCTTAGACCACTGCGCCACCGAGGCGGCAAAACAAAGATTATACCTTATAACGAAGTGAATTTCTCCGTCATTTTTATCCGCGCCGGGGTTCGAACCCGGGTCCACTCATTCCGGAATAAGTTGCTCTACCAATTAAGCTACGCGGACGATTACTCTGATTCTTATCTGCCTTTATGTCGTGTGCGTCCTTCTGGCAGATACGTCACATCTCCTGGTACGTTACAACCTAATTGTTTTTTAAATGGACGATGTCATCGATCTTTCCACGTTATTTTTTAAACAACGCATAGCGACTGAAAAATTGTATTCCGGCACCGCTGGGATCGAACCCGAGAACTCTCGATAACTAGTCGAGTGCGTTCGAATTTACGCTACGGCGCCAAGAATTCTCAGCGCCATGCGTGGTTTATCAGTCAGCATCTGACTACACGAATACGTATTGATGGTCTCAGCAACTGAGATGGCGTCATCTGGTGGCATTTAACGCAACAGCTAGTTAATTGTAGCTGATAAATTCAAAGGGCGATAGAAATGGTTAATATATATCAAATACGTGGAGATAATGTAAATGGACGATGTCATCGCTCTTTCCACGTTATTTTTTAAACAACGCATAGCAACTGAAAAATTGTATTCCGGCACCCAGCGGTGCCGGAATACAATTTTTCAGTCGAAAAAATACAATTTTTCAATTACAATTTTTATACAATTTTTCAATTTTTAATACAATTTTTTACAATTTTTCAATTTTTAATTTATACAATTTTTTTTTTAATTTTTATACAATTTTTCAATTTTTCAGTCGCTAGTGCAGGAATTTTACTACGAAATGAGTGTTAGTGCAGGAATTTTACTACGAAATGAGTTTCTATAAATATATGAGACATTGACTATTTCTTACAGTTCATTAATAATTATTTATATATATCTTTTTTCCAACAGTTATCTTCGTCGACATGGCATTTCATTAGAAAATTAATTCACTTCTCTGCATCTGGAATTTTTTCTTAACATCCACTAAAATAACACGATGACGATAGCGTCGTCTTCAACTGGTACCACGAGAGACACAGGTGTTGCTTGTGCGCATGCACAGTCCGGATGCTTTCACCTCGTGTTGGAGTTCCTTCTGTTGCCAGCAATGAGCAACTAGTGGCATTTGCTTGGAGGCCCGCAATTCACGGCGATGCAGCATGGCCATCAATGGCTGCCAACTAATGGAGCTGCCACCACCGGACCGCTACCGTGCCGTGGGCTGCAGATTTCAGCCAGCAGTGACCCATCATTGCCAGCTAGTGGCCTCCAGTTTCTCAACACTTGTGTTTTTGCTGTGAGAGAATGAAGATACTCCAGTAACTGTTACATTAAGACTAAAACAGTTCCATTGCATTAAAGTATCGTTAACTGTACAACACACGCACTGGAGAACATAATGTCACTCGTGTTATGTCGGTCGTTTTCTCTTTCCTTCTGAGAGGGATGAGAAGATACTGACGCCCGAACATTTCTCGAGGGGACGCGACATACACTCATTGCAATAGAAATCCGCGCACCTAGAAGGAGGCGTCCAATTGAAATGAGATTTTAGTAGTGAGATGGTGCATAGCAAGGATAGAAGTGATTACACTATCACACCAGTAGGACGATTACCCCCGGACATACAATACACATTCCGGTCAGCGTCAATACCGCGTCGGATCGCCTCGTGCTCGGAAACGTGCGGTGATACGGTCCGGCATGGAGTCAAAGAGACGTCGGATACTCTCCTGGGACAGATTGGACCACACTTCTTGCAGCTAACCTTCTAAATCACGAACACTGGGACACGGAGAAAGCTACCGTCCCATCTGGTCCCACACATGCTCGATTGGCAACAGATGAGGTGATCTGGCAGCCCACGGGAGCGTCGGAGCATGTCGTAGACAGTCCTGGGAAACCCGAGCCGTGTGCGGCCAGACGTTATCTTGTTGGAAAATGGCTCTGGGACACCTCGCCAGGAAAGGCAGCAGATGGGGCCGCAGATCTCCTGCACGCAGCGCTGGGCTGTCAACGTCCTTCGGATCACTGCGAGGGAAGTCCGGCTGTCATACGTGATGGCTTCCAGATCTTCACGCCTGGAGTTCGGGACGTGTGTCACTCTACAGTGTAGATGGCGTTGTAGCACTCACCTGCGGTCCTCCTCATTCTGACACGGTGGTCGTCAGTTCCTATACAGAAGCGAGATTCGTCGCTGAACACTCTACGTCGTCAGTCCATAGCATTCCAGGTTGCTCGCTGCTGACACTAGTGCAATCGACGCCGACGATTATCAGCTGGCAGAAAACGTAAGGGCCGTCGAGAGTGCAGATTCGCCTCTTCCAGGCTTTTGCAAATGGTTCTGGCGGACTCAGGAGTCCCTTGTACAGCTGCCACATGTCTCTAGATATCAGACAAGGACATCGTTGCATCAGTGAGTGCCGCTCTCGCGAACCCACGGTCCTATCTGCTGGTGGTGTGTCTGGGTCGTCCAGAGCCAGTCCACCATGCCAGGAGCCTTCACGTGTCCATAGTTTCCAACACGATCCCACCGTACTGTCCAACCGGCCGAAATGGAGGCCGATTGGGCGCGCAGACCACGCTGCCTCTCTCATCCCGACGATAGGGTTTCGTTCAAATTCCGTCACTTGCCCATACGCACATCTACGGCAGTTCCTCAGCATGTCTATCGTCAGTAGGATCATATGAGAGTGCGCTCTTTTCAATACTTTTCAGGTAATTTAAGTAGACTAACGAAACAACAATTCACATTAAATAAAAGTTTTGTCAATTAGAAGATTACATTGGAAACAATAAATTATATTATGCTATTACGTATTCTGAAAAGCAGCATTACGCCGAAGAAAATACCTTGCGTTTCCTTGCAGTTAAACACTCGAGATTTTCTATCTGCATCTCATGTACAAGCCTAAATCCTGCCTCCCGTGTGCACAAACTCCTGTGGCCCCCAGCTCATGGGTATTTGAGTTTGCATAGTTAAGCACTCTGCTGGAAGCTAGCCGGCGCTTAGTAGACACGCATAGAAACACATTTTTTCGTTGCCCTTTTTCGTTTTGTTAGTGGTGGAAAACGCAACCGCATGCTGCTGTGTCTTGCGTTAGTAACTGAATTATTTTAGCGCCCTTCTTATGTTTCACAGAGGGAACAGTTTAAGCGATAGCTTAACAATCTTACATAAATTATGCCACATGACGAGCTAAACATGCGTCTTCTTAATCATGAATATTTTTTACTCTTTGCTGAGACGTCCGTGCTGCTCTTATTCATTGGATTACAAATAATGAGCGAATCTGTTGCGAAACATACAGTATGAATGAAAAAGCAGATTCGTTAAATATTAACAGAAAGTGAATGCAGATGTAAAAACACCATTATGTTTTGATACTTCAGTACTTATAATTTTATTGTGAGGCATATACAAATATGAGTGCATCAGTTTCCGTCAGGTGTGTTCTAGCTGGTTGTCAAATCACGAGCCGCTGCTGAACTGATGTACACACGTTCTGTCTGTTCCTTTCATTTTTCATTTTTTTTTTCTCGGTTTAGTGATCAGTCAGATGGCGTAACTACGACCCCCGCAGCCCCCGGAGCTGCGGGGTTAGGAGGGGAGCACGTAACGAAGGGGCGTACTGCAGCTGTCAGTTATAGTTTTATGAAAATAATTTGAACAGGCGCAATAATTAACACAATGATTCATATTTTTCTTTCATTTAATATTTAGCTTTTCCTAAATAAATGCCTAGTTTCACTTTTAAAACACTGAATGTCCTACAGATTGAAAGCGTTCTGCTCTTTGACTACGGTTTGTAATACGATTGCTCTGCAATGGGTTGTAAATAATACGATCGCTCTCCAATCGCCCTCTCTCTCTGCGCTGCTGAGGAAAAGCGTGAGGCCACAGTGGGATTCTCCGAGGAGGACGTGGGAAAGCAGTCAGTTACCTAAGATTACGTGCACGACAGGCGTCAACATTTATTCACAGCAGCCGCAGATCTGCTATGTGTAAGAGGGGAATTTCTTCAAGGGATTTATTTTAGTTTTGGACAAAGCAACAAAGCAATTACACGTATTGTCAAATCTATTACTTAAAAAGTTAAAACTACAGGGCTCCAGGTACCACCATTACTTTTGCAGACACTCTCTCTGACTTCCAACGCCCCCCCCCCTCCCAACCACCATACACACACACCGCGAAAATTGCATCCTCCCTCGTGTTCGCAGTCCTGAGGAAATTATTGTGCTTAGGGGTGCTGAAGTAAACCTTGGGGAGTGGGGGGGGGGGGGGGTCGTACGTTGTGCTAGTTATGACACAATGATCAGCCCGACTAAGGTGATCAAATTATTCCTGTATCATGTAAGGAAAGGAAATTTTCTAGTTTCCTCGTAATCATTTATTTTTTATAAATTATTTATCTGTTTGTTTTGCTATGTTTATTCACCTCCGAAAGCATTAAAAGCATCTTTCGAAAACTGCACCATTTTATTGGGGTGTAGTAATAGAATCTAAGTAAAAACAGTATTCTTGCTACTCTAATTTCGCTTGCTAACACATCTGATAGATTCCTTCCAACCAGATTCCAACGTCTTAACCACTTACTTCTGTATACGAATTCTGCAGATGCACTAATTCGGTGAGCTAACTTATCAAAAATAGGAACCGCTTGAAATAAAAATTGTGTTAAATAGAAGTAGTGTGCTGCCATCTTTTAGCCAAAAGAAAACATTTAAACGTAAAGAATGAAATATTGGCAACTAGCTGGCAGCACGAGATAAGTGCTTCAGCGTAGATAAAATTGAAATCTGTGGTAGAAATTGATGCAGTTAAAAGGCGATATCATGCGGACCGACTTACCAGACCTTTATTGCGGAGGAAATATTGAGAGTATATGTCATTGTTTTCAGAGAATTCAAAAACAAATTACGATGCAATCGAACCAACGGACTTTTCGAGCATTTTTGAATTCGCTTTTGTTAAGGTGGAATTTAAAGTACAATAGAAGACAGAAGTCTAGTAAAACGAAATCAAATTTTTGATGTTTGAAGTCAACTTATGCAGCGTAATGGTAACGTCAGAAATACATATTATGCATCATTTTAAAGGAACTTTTATGCTAAATTCGAATAGTTTTACAGAATGTAAGTACCAGTAACAGAAGTGATGTTACAAGCAAAATTACAGCGTCTAGTCATAAAAGCAACAAATAGTGGAATTTGTGAAATTAGTGTACAATGCATTTAACGTAAAATTACTGTACAGTACATTATTGAAACTTGCAGGACACTTAAAATAACTGCCCAACAAGTAAAATACGCTCCAATATTTAACTGGATAACCAGGGTTACTTAGTAACAAAGTGCACCTTCTTGGCATGGAACTAATGAGCTTCTCTAGTTGTCCATTGGTGATAGCACGGTGTCATACGGCACTTACAGACTCAATTAAAGTCTTTAATTGAAACCTTTAATTGAATCTGTCTTTAATAATATCTGTTTTAATTAAAGTCTTTAATTGAGTCTGTAAAGGCCGTATGGCACAGTGTTATCACCAATGGACAACTAGAGAAGCTCATTAGTTCCATGCCAAGAAGGTGCACTCTGTTACTAAGTAACCGTGGTTATCCAATTAAATATTAAAGCGTATTTTGCTTGTTGGTCAGTTATTTCAAGTGTCCTGCAAGTGTCAATAGTATACTGTACAATGATTTTACTTTAAATGCGTTGTACACTAATTTCACAAATTCCACTCTTTGTTGCTTTTTATGACTAGACGCTGTACTTCGGCTTGTAACTTCACTTCTATTACTGGTAACAAAATTCTGTAAAAAATATTTCAATTCAGCATAAAATTTCTTTTAAAATCATGTATAATATGTATTCCTGACCTTAACATTACGCTTTATAAGGTGACTTCAAACATCACAAATTTGGGTATGTAACGATTGGTCGACAAACGGTTAGTCGACATAACGATTGGCCGACACACGATTGGCTGACAATAAGGATTGGTCGGCATAACGATTGGTCGACAGAAATTATTAGTCGACATAACGATTGGTCGACAGAAATTATTAGTCGACATAACGATTGGTCGACAGTAATGATTAGTCGGTATTAACGATTAGTCGACAGCTCCATTAATCGACATAACGATTGGTCGACAGTAACGACTGGTCGATATAACGATTAGTCGACATTGGTCGACATAAAATGGTCAACGAAACTTGGAGAAAAATTGAATAAGTGCAAAAAGTTTGGCGGTAAATTGCCCCACCGGAACATTGCCACACATCTTTCAGCAACCCAGAAAATTGCCACACACAGAAAATTGCCCCACCGGAACATTGCCACACATCTTTCAGCAACCCAGAAAATTGCCACACACAGAAAAATTGCCCCACCGGAAAATTGCCACATGGGTTTCATTAAGGGGCCGAGCACAAACCGCCGTTCGTCCGAGAAACGCTTTGAATGTGTGGCAATTTTCCGAGTTTCCGTATTATGTGTGCCAATTTCCCCCAAGTTGCCTATACCTAAAGTGCCCCGGGGCCCTTTCGGAAATAACATCGTTCAGAAGGCCCTCTATATAGATTTCACTTAGAGTACAAAAGATGACACGGGGGCCTTTTTGGAAATAATATGTTATAATGCTGTACGTTCTGAGGACTACATTCTAAAAGATATTATTTCCAAAAAGGATCGTTACGTTATGAGAGGTCAGTATGTTCTGAGCGGTACTGCTGCGAATGCAAACCATAATCCTCTGAACAAATGGTTATCTCGACCAGTCGTTACTGTCGACTAGTCATTACGGTCGACTGATCGTTATGTCGACCAATCGTGCTGTCGACCAGTCGTTACTGTCGACTGATCGTTATGTCGACCAATCGTGCTGCCGACCAATCGTTACTGTCGACCAATCGGGTGTCGACCAATCGTTATGTCGACCAATCGTTATGTCGACCAATCGTTTTTCGACCAATCGTTATGTAGACCAATCGTTTTTCGACCAATCGTTATGTAGACCAATCGTTTTTCGACCAATCGTACGATACCGAAAAATTTGACCAGTCTACAGCTGCAGGACGTTTGGCCACGATTGTAGAAATAATAGCACGGATTTTTAAGTTTAAAAAAATCTCTCGATAGGAAATAGAAACACAGCTGCTTTATCAAACGAGTTTGAAGTAGTCTACTTTTCTCAAGCTTACATAAGATGCACTGTAATTTAACTAGATGGATATCTGGATCCGTCTTGCAAAATTTGCAGAGTAACCAAAAGCAAAACGTCAACATAGCCAGTCCTCTCGACCTTGAAATAAAGGAGATTACCTTTTTGTAACTTTAAAAGGATATTCCAAAAACCAGGAAAACGTCAGTATCCCCCGATGATGGTATATCCTCACAATCAATCGATAAATATAAAGGAAAATTTGTAACTATACTTTATTTGAAATATTTCACATCTCTTCCCAAAGAATTTATTAGCGGATACTGTAAGCTGTGCTTTTTTGCTCGTTTTTTTTATTTATTTTTTCATATTTTACGCTTTCCAACCGTAGGTTGAAGAAGCGTATATGCTCCAGCTTTGTCCGTCTGTTTGTCCGTCTATCCGCCTGCCTGTCCGTCGGTCTGCCCGTCCGCACGATAATTCGCGTAAAAACTGTTCAATTTCGATGAAATTTAGTATGTCGTAGAGGATTACCTGGGGACGAACCCAATTGAAAAAGGACGAAATGGGGTCAAAGGTCAGGACATAGGAGCGGGATCCATTTCATTGCCATTATACATCATAACTTACGTAAAAATGCTTTGATTGCGACAAAACTTGACCATGTTGTTCCGGAAGTATACTGAACCGGTTCTGTTGAATATCATCGAAATGGGGTCAAAGGTCAGGACACAGGGGCGATATTTATTCCACAGATATTATCCTAATAACTTAACTAAAAATGCTTCTATTGCCGCAAAACTTTAGTATGTTGTTCCGGAGATATACTGAGCAAAGTATGGTTAATATCATCGAAGTGGGGTCAAAGGTCAGGTCACAGGAGCGAGATTTATTCCACAACCATTATCCTCATAACTTGAGTAATGCATTCTGGTATGTTGGAAAGCGTATCATAATAAATGCGTTGCATGATTTTGCTAACTTGTTTTAACAGCACGTCTCTTGTAAAAACAGTGCATACGGTACCACTTCTCCTGTCTGTCTGTCCGTCTGTGCACATCATATCATTGTAACAATTAGTCCGATTTCAAAAAAAATATTTTTTCATTGAGAATCCTTGAAATATGAGAACGGTGATTTTTGCGTTTCATTATTTTCCTTCTGCACAGTGGTGCAGTGGAGGCCTAGCTCCACCGGGCTCCTGTTTACCTAACTGAATCGGGCTTTTTTTGAAATTTATGTATTCAATCGTCGCCCATTGAGATTACATTTTCTTTTAAATAAATAACCTTAACCAAGTTTTTTCTTTTTCGGCCCTTCGCTCCCTATCTGTGTGTATGTGTGCATTTATATATATATATATATATATCAAATAATCATCATGATGTCCAACCATTATCAATCCAATGCTAGATGAAGGTCTCCCTAAGTTTCGTCCACAATTTCCTGTCTTGAGCCTGTCTCCTCCATATCACTTCTGCATGCTTTCGAATTGTATCCATCCATCTCCCATGTGGTCTTCCTCTGGGTCTTTTTCTGTCCCTTGGAATCCAATCTAAAATTTCAGTTGTCCGTCGGTGGTCTGCTCTTCTGGAAACATATTCATCCCATTTCCATTTCAGTAATTTCACTCTCGTCATGATGTCGTCCACTCCTGCCATTTTCCTTATCCACAAGTTCATCTTCTTATCTCTCCTGGTTACACCAAGCATGCACCTCTCCATGCTTCTTTGAGTTGTCTGCAGTCTTTGTATGTCTCTTTTAGTTAAGGTTCAGGTCTCTGCACCATACGTAAGCACTGGAAGGATGCATTGATCAAACACTTTTCTTTTAAGACATAATGGCATATTGCTCTTGAAAATTATGCTGTTTCTTCCAAAAGCTTTCGAGGCACGCTTTGTACGCCGATTAATTTCTTCATCAATGTGACCCTCACTTGATATCTGCTGTCCAAGATAAACGTACGTGTCTATTATCTCCATCTTTTCTCCATCAATCGATAAATCTTCATTTCTTGTAAAAGCATTGAACATCACTTTTGTCTTCTGAAAGTTCATTTTTAATTTCACTTCTTTACTCTTGTCAGCAAGTTCCTGGATCATACTCTGCAGCTCTGATGGGGTGGTTGCAAAAATGACTACGTCATCAGCAAAACGAAGGTGGGTTAGATAATCTCCATTAATCTTTATCCCTTTGTTTTCTCAGCTCAGCGACTGAAAGACATACTCCAATGTAGCATTAAAGAGCTTCGGAGATATGGTGTCATTTTGTCTCACTCCCTTTCCAATTTTTATGTGTGTTGTATTTTCAAACAGCCGAATCTTTGCGCTTGCATTTTCATAGATGTTATTAATAATATTAATGTATGCATCTTTAATAACTGAGGATTTCAGAGCCATTGCAACTTCTAATGGTTTCACCGGATCAAAGGCTTTTTCATAATCGATAAAAGCCATGCACAATGTAAGTTTATATTTTCTCGCTCTTTCTATTAGTTCTCTCAGTACGTGGATATGATCTATTGTGCTGTAGCCACTCCTGAATCCAGCTTGTTCGCTCGGTTGTGCCATGTCTAGTGTTACCTTCAAGCGGTGTGAAAGAACTTTAGTGAAGATTTTATATACCACTGATAGGAGGCTAATAGGTCTCTAGTTCCTGATATCCTCAATGTCACCTTTTTTATGTAGCAGGATCATTGTAGCGTTGTTCCAATCCTCAGGAATCTTCCCTTCATTAAGGCATTGAGTGAAAATTTGGGCGAGTACTGTTTCGATTTCTCCACTTGCTTCTTGTATGATGTCTACAGTAATTCCATCTTCTCCTGGAGCTTTTCCCCGCTTCATGTTCTT
The DNA here is from genome assembly GCA_039090855.1 of Macrothele yani. Classification (NCBI taxonomy): domain Eukaryota; kingdom Metazoa; phylum Arthropoda; class Arachnida; order Araneae; family Macrothelidae; genus Macrothele; species Macrothele yani. The sequence continues at coordinate 103,099,097 of CM077011.1, forward strand.
GATTGCATGTGCAACGTCTGTTGGGTGGACTGGGATAACTCTGGTACTGGTACCTTTCATGATGTCTGGAGTACATGTATCATCCCTTTCATGTAGTTTGGAGTAGAAATCTTTCACTCTTGTCAAAATTTCGCCTCTATTTCTTGTTACAGAACCATCTTCTTTTTTCAGTGCCATAATCTGTTTTGTTCCCTTACTGAGATGTCCCTTTGCTATCTTTAGGCTTTGGTTGTTTTCAATTGCTTTCCTCACTAGTTCACAGTTGAATTTCCTTACGTCTTCAGTGATACTTTTTCGTACTGCCTTGCGTAGCTCTATATATTCCACTTTGGAAGCCACATCTTCTTTACTTGTCCTCATCTCTCTTGTTTTTTGCATCAACATTTTGGTTTTACCTGATAATTTGTTCACATGCAACTTGTTCTTGGACCCAGCTAATTTTGTTCCTGTTTCCATAAGAGCTTTGGTTACTTTTCTGTTAACTTCAGAAATATCCACTTCTTCCGATGTTAGGCCTTCTAAAGCAGAGAATCTGTTCGTCAGTTCCAACTTGAAGGTATTATGGTGTTTTTTAAGATTGGTTATGTCAATACATTTTGTTTGTCTTATGAGCTTGCCACGTTCGAGTTTAGCGTTGAGGTGCATCTTACATCTCACCAATCTATGGTCACTACCTGTGTTGAACTTGTTTAGCACACTGCAGTCTTCGATGACGATTTTTTTGTTACACATAATAAAATCAATTTCACTTGTCGTCCCATTTGGATGTCTCCATGTCCATTTCCTGTGTGGCTTTTTCTTGAAAAAGGAGTTTAAGATGAAAAACCCTTCTGCCTCTGCAAACTCTACGAGAGTATTTCCACGCTGGTTTCTGTTGCCGTGACCGAATTTACCTACTGAAGTTTCATTCTGTTGCTGTTGCCCTATTTTTGCATTGAAATCTCCCATGATTACCTTCAAGTGCTGCTTACCTTTATTATTTAGACGACGAATTTCCTGATTAAAATTCTTCAATTTCTTCTGCATAATGACTTGAGGTGGGTGCATAGGTTTGAATAATCTGAGCCTGGTATCTTCTCGAGAGTTGGATAACGAGTCGTGCAGCTCTGTCAGAGGAATGTTCAACATCTACAACTTTATTCTTCAGTTTCTTGTTTATTATAAATCCAACACAACTAGTTTTGCCAGTATCTGTCCCACGATAGTAGAAGAGATGTCCACTTTTCAGTTCAAGGAGATCTTTTCCTTTTCTTCTATATATATATATGTAGCCACGCTCCACCATGTTACTCCGGCATGCTTTCTAACTTCATCCATCCACCTCTCGTGTGGTCTTCCTCTGGATCTTTTTCTGTCCCTTGGAATCTATGCTAAAATTTAATTTGTCCATCTATGGCCCGTTCTTCCGACAACATGCTCAGCCCATTGCCATTTCAGGGATTTTATTCTGATCATGATATCTTCCACTCTAGTCATTTTCTTTATCCACGCGTTCCTCTTTTTATCGTTCCTGGTTACCCCAAGTATGCAGCTCTCCATGCCGCTTTCAGTTGTTTGCAGCTTTTGTATGTCTTTTTTAGTTATTGCCCATGTCTCTGCTTTATACGTAAGAATTGAAAAGATACATTGTTTAAACACCTTTCTTTTAAAACATAAAGTCATATTGCTCTTGAAAATTGTACTCTTTCTTCCAAAAGCTCTCCAGTAAGTTTTATACGCCGATTAATTTCTTCATGACCCTCGCTTTATATATGCTGTCCAAGGTAAATATAGGTATCGGTTTTCCCCAGCATTTTCCCATCAATTGATAAATCTTCCTTTCTTGTAAAAGCATTGTACATCACTTTTGTCTTCTGAAAGTTCATTTTCAGTCCCACTTCTTTACCCTGGTCAGCGAGTTCCTGGATCATATGATGCAGCTTTGAAGGGGTAGTTGAAAAAATGACTACGTCATCAGGAAAACGAAGGTGAGTTAAATTATAATCTCCATTAATTTTTACCCCCTTGTTTTACCAGTTCAACGATTGAAATACATTTTCCAATTGGCATTAAAGAGTTTGGGAGATATAGTGTCGCCTTGTCTCTCTCCTATTCCCATTTTTATTGGTGTTGTATACTCAACTAGCCGAACCTTTGCACTTGCATTTTCTTAGATGTTAGTAATAATGCCAATGTAGGCATCTTCAATACCGCAGGACTTGAACGTCATTGTAACTGCTGATGGTTTCACGGAATCAAAGGCCTTTTCATAATCGATAAAAGCCATGCATAATGGGAGTTCTTATTCCCTCGCTCTTTCAATTAGTTCTCTCAGTACATGAATATGATGGGTGCTGCTGTAGCCACTCCTGAATCCAGCTTGTTCTCTTGGTTGAGCCACTCTTGTCATGGTAGCTTCAAGCGATGTGAAAGAACCTTAGTAAAGATTTGGGGATTATTTAACTCATTTTCGTTTTGCTGATGACGTAGTCATTTTTGCAACTACCCTTTTGTAGATGCAGAGTATGATCCAAGAACTTGCTAACAAGAGTAAAGAAGTGGGATTAAAAACGAACTTTCAGAAGAGAAAAGTGATGTACAATTCTTTTACAAGAAAAGAAGATTGATTGATTGATGGAGAAAAGCTTGAAACAACATATACCTACATTTACCCTGGCAGCAGATATCAGGTGAGGGTCACATTGATGAAGAAATTAATCGCCGTATAAAACTTGGATGGAGAGCTTTTGGAAGAAACAGTGCAATTTTTAAGAGCAGTATACCATTATGATTTAAAAGGAAAGTATTTAAACAATGCATCCTGCCAGTGCTTACGTATGGAACAGAGACATGGACTTTAACTAAAAAGAAAAAACTGCAGACAACTCAAAGAAACATGGAGAGATGTAAGCTTGGTGTAACCAGGGATAATAAGATGAGGAACTTGTCGATAAGGAAAATGACAAGAGTGGACGACAACATGACCAGAGTGAAATTACTGAAATGGCAATGGGCTGGACATATTGCTAGAAGAAGAAACCGCGGATGGACAACTGAAATTTGAGACTGGATTCTAAATGACAGAAAAAGATACAGAAGAGGACCCCATGGCAGATGGATGGGTGAAATTCGAAAGCTTGGCTGATTTTGGCCAATGAAAGCCTTCTTGGAGGTTAGTCTGGAGGATGTGTATTAACTAACTATTTGCAACCTTTAGTGCTATGGACAGGACAGTTTATTATAAATATAAAAGTAATAAAGTAGTTAAAAAACACAAAAGAAGTTTATAATACGTAATTAAATAATTCCAAAAAAAGTTTAAAACGTAAACTAGATATTCTATCGTAAGAATAGCTAACGTAAAAATGGTAAAACTTATGTAAAACTAAATAAGAAACTGTTTTTGTCCGTAGATGTATAGTAAGGTATTTTAATAGAGATGAAAATTATTAAATACACATTAGGTGTATTTGATGATCTTTTTCGTGTATTCCGATGAGGTTTTTGCTCTTACCAGACAAACAGGTCATCTTTCTCGCTTTGAAATTTTTGATTGGTGGAATATTGTATGCGGCGTGCTTTTTTGTGCGGGACAGTCCTCATGCTGTCTCTACCTTGACAGCCGGATTTGAGTCAGCCATTTTGTTCATGGATTTGCAACATGTTGGTGACTTTGCAGGTAGGCCATCTCATTTGATCGTTATGGAGAGTTTTTATATCTTTTATCGTTTCCGTGCTAGATGAAATTTATTTTTTATATTTTGGTTTTGCTTTTACTTGCGTTTTTTTTTCTCTTAGCCTTATTTTGACTTGCTCTTGTGCAAAAAGCTGCATTTGGGGAATATACATCGTTTTTTGGCTTTTGGCTGTGCGTCAATGTTCGTTGTTTGGCGGTACTTTTGCTTACTTGTACTCTGTATAAAGCATTCCTATAATACTGTGTATATATTGCAACTTTCATTCTTTAATATTTTAAGTACCTTTACCAATGTTTCTCATTACGTGTTTTTGTCTAAAATCATTTTGTGTTTTGTGGGAACTGTCTTTAAAGTGTTCTCTGTTATTTGCTCCTGCTCTCTCTGCTTTTTATTTATTTATTTTATTTTGCCTGTTCTTTAACATAGGGGCTGTTATATTTTATTAGTCGTTTTTGTACGGTGGTTCCTGGTTGAGTTTTACCCTTGGGTAGCTCACCACATCTTTTGGCCATGTGGTACTGCAGTAAAAAATATTTGGAACTCCTGGCTTGAAATAAAATCCTTGTGTTTGGCGTTTTTTTTTTTCTTACAAGTTCGGCAGTATTAGCATTGCATTGTTCCTCTAAAAACATTTTGTTGCAGTTAATGTTTCCCATGTTTCTTGCGTCAAAAGTCTTTGTTTTTCTCACAATATTTGTGAGCTCTGTGCAGTAGTTTTTCTGTTTTTCGGAGCGGTGATGAGATATGGGTCGGGCTAGTTATGACTTGGATGTATGCTAAATTAAAAAAAAACTTTTGCTTGTTTTTTAAAGTTTTCCGTTTCTTTGTGGGCGGTTCTGTTTATTTGGTATTTTTTGGGGACTTATACTTTTGGCCCACCCTGAAATTTGTGTTGCCCACCTTTGCCGCACACCCAGTTTAAAGTATGCCACTTTTCAATATATTTAACTTTTAAATATAATCTGCACTTTGCCAAGCAATGAGTCTTGCGTTTCATTTCATGTAGCCCTATATGTTTTCCCCTAGCAAGTGCGTTATCAAAGTAGCACCGCAGGGCTATGAAAATTCAGTTGATGTCCACTCTTCCAATTCCTTAGTTTTAGCCAATTTTTCATGTTTGTATGGCCAGGGAGCTTAATGAGGAGGGTGAATAGGAATTCACTGAGGGGGTCGCTACTAATTGTTCTGTTTGTTTTCTTTACAAAGTAGGAGATTCCAACACGAAAAGTGGAGTCTAAAGCTACACTAGCGTCCTTAAGACTTCCCCGGGTTAGTGTTCCCCGAGTTAGTGAAAGTGCAGGAAGTGGTTGACGACTACTTTGTGTGAGAGGAGTGCAAGGCAAAGTCGTTGGCTGGAAGGAAGGAAGTTAAGGAGGGGTGAGGCATTGTGTCTGCCGGGCACAACGTTACAATTTGATTTAGACAAACGAAAACGACATTTCATTTTAAATAAATTGTACCAGTACTATTTTCGTGAGCAAAAATGGAAAATTTTGAAAAGAAACTTAAGACAACGCATCCGTAGTAAGCAAAAAGTCGAAGGCGACATTCCACCTACACTTGTATCTTACACCCGTGTCGTAATTATTCAGGTCCGTGTATGTATGTGTGTCCAAGTGGAGGGGGTCGGAATTGCACAAATCCTTTTGTAGCCGGTAGTGTAAGCATTGAAACCACCCGGGTAGCAGTGGCGGCTTTTCAGGTGAAGTAGGTAAAGTGCCTCTTCACCTATTTTACTCAAAATAAAGTTTTATTCAGTATTTTTTTTATAATATATTCTTTTTTGCCTTTATTCAGTTCCAAGATACTCAAAATTTTTGAATAGATATTAATTCACATGGCGCGCTCAATACGGAAAACAAATCCTTATACGCAAAACAGTGCAAGTGAAGAGCCGAAATGAGAATGCTTGCAAGTCTGCAGTTTTCCGCCAAGTTGCCATGATAACCGTGACGTCACCCACCCCAATCTGCTCGCTCAAGTGAAGTGTTTCAGCTTCACGCGCCTTACCTCTGCATCTTTCAGTTTTTGAGCGTAAAGTCGTGAGAGATCACGGTGGAGTGGGCGGACTACCAGGGTACGATGCAATCTGCTAGGGCTTTTTCCTTGTGGTGCTGTGGTATTTTCAGAAAGGAATTTGATCTTTCGTGCTTTGTGATTATTTGTTGAAAGCTTTAACTGATATTTTAGGTTTGTGTACAATTTAACTGATAGTGATAGTTTTTAGTATGCATCCTGTGGACGACATTGTTTGTAATTTATTGCAAACTCCATTTACTCTGTGGAAAGATGAAGATGAAAGAGACATTTTGCTTCAAGAATGACCGACGGATTCACTAACAATTGTTGCCAAGAACGAAATCAAAAAGAGCGGTAAATCTAACAATATTTATTTAAAAAATTGCTAGTTTACTGAACATAAATGGATTTTTTGGCCCCGCTTACTTTTTAATAATAAACATTCAGCGTGGAATAAAGACGGATTCTCAGATTTATTAAGCGTAACACGGTCACTTCACAAACATCGTAATTCTAGCAAACACCTGAAATGCAGATTAATGTTAAGGAATTTTGAAAACATTCAAAATACCATTGCTGATGCCCTGAGGAAGAATGCTAGGCTTTTGAAAACACATTTTAACGAAAACGTTCATTTAAATAGACTTTTCCTAGTATTAGTCTATACTGTATTTGAGCAAACAAGAACTAGCATTCCATGGCCATGACGAAAGCATGGGCTCGATAAATCGTGGAAATTTCATTGAATTACTTTCATTTGTGATATGAAGAAATTCTTTAGAAATTGAAAATCAATACGAAAGGATAAAAAACTATTCAAAATGAATTAATTGAATGTATTTCTGAATACATAACCGATCACGTCAAAAATTAAATAATTTTTGATTGTTGATTCGGAAGGTGTATTGGTTGAGGGATTTTTGGGTTTCCATGATGTGAATGAAGAAAGAACGTTAGGAGCTTTATACAAAATGCTAGACAAAATTTTGGAACAGTTTGATTACCAACACAAATAAATAGGACAATATTACGATGGAACAATATTACGATGTAGCCCGTTTAAGTCTGGACACTTAAACGGGCTACAGAAAAAAAAGTCAAGGATAAAGCTTCTCAAGCTGTTTTTGTTCAATGCTTAGTTCATCGCTTGAATCTTGTATTACACCAGAGTTTTTCTAAAATTTCTAAGTGTCGAATACTGTTTGCAAGCCTCAGTGGAATTGCTTCGTTTGTTCACCATTCTGCGAAGCGGTCTTATACACTTATATCAACAGTCCCGCACGGGGATAACTGGTTTTCCAGTTATTTGGGGAGCGGCGCCCCACGGCCTGAGCTGACCTTGTGACTGGTCAACATCTGATGTCATGCCACCGCTTGTTTTTTGTTTTGGTGTTTGCAGGGACGGCTGTTCATCCAGCTGTTGGGGAGTTGCGGCCCCACGATCCCTAGCTGGTCTTGTGTCTCGCTTTTTCGTTTTTATTTATTTTCTCCACTGGCTAGTTGCCCGTGTTGTGTTCTCTACCTAATCTCAACCACGTTATGTACTAACACCCCGGTCTTGTGGTTTTGTTACCCTCCACCACTAACTGATTTATATTAACCGCTCAGTTCGTAGGTTGCTGAGATTCCGTTTAGGTTCCCTGCCAGGATTTGTCTTCTTTGGATTTCTTTTTTTCCTTTTAGCTGGTTTGGGTGCTAGACCTACCTGCATGTTTGCCGCGTGCGAAGACCCGTGAGGCGGAAATGGGATGTCTGGCGGCTGAGGTCGCAGGAGACCGGTTAAGTGCCTCCTGTGTACCAACACTCCTCTTCGACCCCGGCTTCGCTGTAAACGGGAGGCTAGAGCCTAACCCACCTCTGGTCAGAAGTCTTGTACCAAGTTGTGTGCAGGGCTTTAGCGGCTTTTTTGTCGTATTGCACGGCAGGGTGAGCCCGGGGGCTGTGGGATCATGCCAAAGGCGTTGGCATGACGGTACCCGGAGGCCGAAGTGTCCGCCGAGTGCGTGTGATCACAGCCAGTGGACTATATTTTGCAACTAAGCTCTAGAACTGTGTCTTGCGTCATGTGTTTGGCTTGCGGACCTCCAGTTCTCCCCTGTTGGGCTCGGGATTGTGGGCGGAGTACGTTGCAGATGAATTCTTTCTTACTCCCATGGGGAAACACAAACCCTCCTCAAAATTTAAAAAACAACAGGATATGGTGATTGATCAGGCGCCAAATTTGCCTCAACCACCTCCCACACATAACACACTGAAAAGAACTTTCGTTGAAAAACGACATCACCGCGACGTATCTTTAGATCCAGGTGTTGAGCCGTCAGCTCAGAAACGTCGCATTACACTTGCAGATTCGATACCTCAAGCTACTTTTTCTCGTCATTTCTTCTACTGACCAGATGTTGAAACTTTCCTCAAAGTCTCCTTTTTTTCATCTCGAAGGCACTTGCGGGTGTTGCTGGCTCTTTGAAGTCAGTGAAGAAGCTACGCTCTGGAGACCTGCTTGTGGAAACTTGCACTCTCTCTCAGAGCAAATCTCTTCTGCAGTTGACCAGACTTCAGGATATTCCAGTTCAAGTGACGGCACATCCGTATCTCAACACCTCCAAGGGAGTCATTTCTGAGCCCGACTTGTTGGTCTGCGATGAAGATGAACTTGTGTGTGAACTTGCTGATCAGGGTGTCATAGCTGCCAGACGCATGACTTTCAGGCGCGATGGCGCGCTGATCAAATCACGAAATGTTATTTTGACTTTTAACAGCCCGAAGGTACCTACTGAAATAAAGGCTGGTTACTTGTTATGTGCAGTTCGTCCTTATATACCAAATCCTCTACGCTGTTTTAAGTGCCAGAGGTATGGACATTCCCAGCGGTCCTGTAACAGTGTTGCGAGGTGCGCCAATTGTGGATCCCGAGACCACGAAGGGACTGGATGCACTTCAGAGCCCTGCTGTGTAAACTGTGGTGACTCCCACGCTGCTTATGCCAGGTCCTGTTCGAAGTGGAACGACGAGAAGGCGATCCAGCGCCTCAAGACCCTGGAGGGCCTCTCGTACCCTGCTGCCAAGGCCAAGTTGGGTATTCCCAACAACCGACAGCGTACTTTTGCCCCAGTGGTTCAGTCTCTGCCGCAACCCGTGCAGCCCTTTGTTCCGCGCCCTGTAGCTCTCGCCGCACTTGCCAAGCGATCTACAGTTGAACAAGCGACACAGGTGGATTTCCCCGAGCTCCAGCTTATTCGACCATCTGAGTCTGCGCCTTCTCTTTTGAAGACGACCGACTCTTCCGGTTCCCAGCAGACAGCCTGCACGTGCGGAAGACCCGGCCCTCAATCTGCAAAGGTGTGCCGTGTCCACCCACCTGCCGCGGTCCACCTGACCAACATTGCAACTGTCTCGGACTCAGCGAGGTCCCCACCCTCACCCAACATTATAGAGGAACATCGGGGGGAGGAGAGTGACAGTTCGTCCTCGCCCTCGGCCAGCATTATCTTGGAGTGTGTGGGGGAGGAGAGTGACTCATCCTTTGTGTAGTTGTGTTCGATTTCGTAATGTGTTTTATCATTCTCATTCCTCAGTTTTACTTAATCGGCTTGTTTCTCACCATTGTATAATGTTTTTCATACTGTTTGTTTCATTGTCTTTTTTGGCCCTTCCTTTGTACTCATGGTTCGGTTTTTTTACTTGGTCAGCCAGATTTTGCGATTTATGCCCCGTTTTTTTTTTTTTTTTTTTTTTTGTCTTGTGTCTGGCGCTCTTTGGCCAACCATGGCCCTTGCGCCATTAAAATCTAATAACCAACCAACCAACCAACCTATATCAACAACCGCAAGATGCAGACCAACCATAACAGAAACTCGAGGGTCCTCCACTTTGAAATTAGTAATGTAGTTGTTGAAGATTGGGATAAATTGAAGGAAGTGTTCGGTTTTCTGACGAATAGTGAATAATCAGATAAAAAATCAATTTATCTTGCCAAGGGGTTTTTGAATGATATGAACACTTTCGAATTTACATTTTTGGCTCCACCGATCTATTATTCGAACTTTTGAAGAAAAAATAACTAAACATAAACTACTGTGTAACTCAAATTAAAAAAAAAAAAACCTCGTGAAGTTTTGAGCCATAAAAGGAACGATGAGTTATTTGAAACACAGTTTAGAAAAGCTAGCAAAATCACAGAAATAAGCACGGGAATACGCTGCTCTTACACAGGAAACAATTTTTCAAAATTATAAACAATTGTATTTTGAAATTTTTGACCACATTCTTATAGAAATGGATATAAGATTTCAAGACTGTAAGAAACTTCAATTTGTCTGACTTGCTGACACAACCAAATTCGAATAATTTAATGCATGCTTTCCCACTCGCGCTCTTGAAAAATCAACATTTTTACGGAATCATGTTTACTAAACACCAACGCCTTAAAAATGAACTGAGTCTTGTATATGCCGATGAAAAATTAAGGAATATATTGACTCAAGAACTCCTTCGAATGTTTCACCGAGACAAAGACATTTTTACAGAAGATTATAAATTGGTTTTCCTCAGTTTAACAATTACATCTACAAGTGTGCCAGTGGATAGAAGTTTTCTTAAAAGAATACAAACTTGCTCAAGAAACACTAGTTCCCAAGATAGACTTGCTTCTCTGGCAAATATTTCTATTCAGGAAGACATTTTATTTATGCTCACGAAGAAACAACCATCTAACCATCTTATGACGACATAATCGACAAATTTGCAGCTTTAAGAGGAAGAAAAATTGATTTAATACGCAAAAAATAAGTAAGTCCTCATTAAGGGATTTTCATTGTAGAAAGTATATATATCTTTTCATACTGCTCTTGTACCTCTTCACCTATTTTTCCAACTATGAGCCGCCACTGCCGGGTGGTGCAGTGGTGTAAGTCCTGGCTGATGACCATTCGTCAGAGAAAAGTCTGGCTTCGAATCCCGGTGATGCATGGATCTTGTGTTTGTCTTACGGCACGGGCTATCTCCCTTCCCTGGAACCAGTGACCTTTACCCTTTCACTGGCCGAAACGAATTAACTCGAGGTTAGCAAAATTGATTGGTTCATATAAGCTCGACAGAATATATTCAGTGTCTGAAAAGTGGACTAATAGCTGCTGGAACGAGTGTACCTGCTCTTCAGGAAGTATTGATTAGCTCTATTATTCAAAGTGGAGATTTAGGGGAATGACTGACACTAATCCTTTCTGATTGATTACCAGCTAAAAGTGCAGGATATTGCAGAAATGTGTTCCAGCCCCGTTAGTGACGTCACGTGAAAGCCAAGTTTATCAACGGATTTCCAACGGTGTCATGTGTGACGTGAAACACGACACCGGATTACCAGTCCAAGGAGAGAGAAGACGTTTGAGTAACTTGATTTTACCCAGTGGCATGATATCCCTTCTCCATCATGTCTTAGAAAGTAAAGGATTGTATGGGAGTGGTTTCCCCGAGTGACAGGTTTATGGTTTTTACTGCTGAGATGGGAGGAGGAAATGACGTGATTTCCCGCAGTTTTCGTAAAACCCAGCTTCGGTGTGAACAATTATGTTTTGGAGACCATTTGGTTCAAATAAATCGGCCACTTAAAGGGTTAAATTAGGGTCGGGCGACTGCTTATAGCCCATCGAGTTGCTCACGTTGGTCGTTTAACCTCCAATAAACACCCGTCGCCCATCCTGATTTGGAAGTCTAGCGACGTCCCTGCTAATGAGCAACTTTCACTGCGGTGAGCTGGTTCTGAAAAACAGAAACAGCTACGAAATAGAAGTTGTGTTAAATTGAAGTAGTGTGCTGCCATCGTTTAGCTGAAAGCAACATTTAAACGTAAAGAATGAAATATTAGAAACTAGATGGCAGCACGAGATAGGTGATTCTGCCGCACTTAATAGCAATCTGTGGTAGAAACTGATGCAGTTAAAAGGCGATCATGCGTACCCACTTACCAAACCGTTATTGCACAGGAAATATTGAGAGTATATGTCATTCTATTCAAAGAATGAAAAGGAAAATTACATTTCATTCCAACCGATAGTCTTTTCGGGCATTTATGAATTATCTTTTGTTATGGAGGAATTCGAAGTGGAAATATTAGAACGGATGTACGTAGCTAGGGACACATCGTAAATTTTTTCTCGTACACATTTCCGAATGTTCTGTGAAAATCGTAACATTTCAGTAAATGCTTTGGATTATCCTTCCGGACATTAATTTCAGACACCAGGGTGCTGTACATTTGCCTGTCAATCAGTAGCTTCGTTTAAAAAATACCCACTAAAATTATTTCTTCTGCGTAAGATACAACAAAGATCTGCGTACATTTCCTGTTCGAAAGATACTCAGTTTCTTTAACTAGGACGTAAGTGTTCCTTTCTACACGGCAAATATTGGCGACGAATTCAGCATTTTGTTACATCGCATCTAGGTGATTTGCTGCTATGAAACCCGTTTTGATATATACACAATATCATCGGGTTTCTTCGGGTTTGACTGTTTGTACGTCGAAAACGAGGTGGCAGCACATTAGACGAACAAGCAAACAGACAGAGAGAACTGGTGCGGAAAGTTTCATGAATGAATTGTTGCAATTTAATGAAACAAGAGCAGCGCAGATTTCGCGCGAAATTTAGCAGAAGATCACCTGCAAGAAAAACTGTGCGCATTTGGTACAAATCATTTGCTGAAGGAGTTTGATTGTTAGCAGTGGTGAAAATAAGTGATTTATTTTGGGGGGGGGGGGGCGGAATTCAGCTGTTTAAATTATCGGATGATTTTCACACACACATATTTTATACGTCTGTGGTCTTTTACATACACATAAATAAAAATATTATAATGAACAAAACATAAGTCACGATAAATTTGTAATTCAGCCAAAAATGTCTACATCGGAATCATCAGGGTGTGCGCCAGCTGAAGGAGCTTCGTTGTTCTTAATTGAGCAGCTGAAAAAGGTAAATCATTTGGAATTCACTAATTGTACATATTAATTATCGTAATAAATGAGCGTATTCAGTTCATGAGTGTTATGCCGTATCAAAACGACAAAAGCTCCAAACACCGTTAATTTTAACTTAAGGTTGTCTTTGAATGAATGTAAGAGAAATTCGGTCCTATATCTGTAATGTAAATTCTTTTGAACACATTTTCTCGTTTGTTTTTTTCTTTGTAGAGTTTGAAATTTTGAGCACAAATAAAAGCGACCCATAGCTAATATATGCCAGTTATTATTCCGAAAAATTTGTTAGAATTTTTTTTCAATTAAATTTATCTGACTCGAAAGTATTCCAATTTGGCACTAGATGGCAATAAGGTAGCTTAGCAATGTTTCTGTCTGGAAGATACGAAATATTTCATTTCTGTCTGATTTTGTTAATTATCTAAGCCAAATAGAAATCACTGAATGGGGCCAAAAGTGAGATTGGAATCTTGTCTTCCATAAATCGTCTTAAATCCTACTGTACGTTTATTTTTCGCAGAGATTTTGTGTGCATTTGGAGAGAACCCCTGCATTTGAGCTATAAACACTCCGCCTACTTACTGAGCTCCATCCCCAAATAACGTCGTCGGTTAAAGCGTAACAGCGCGTATTTTGTCTTTTCGTTGTGGGAAACGAAAAAACCGCTTCCATTCTGAATATGGCGAGGTCTTCAGAGATTCGCTGACACCAACTTCTGGGACAGTCCCTCAAGACGTAAAAGCAGCGCCCAAGGAGGGATTTTTTGGGCCATCTATTGCAGAAGATGAACCCTACGACGCATTTTAAGACAGCCTTAAGAGAAGAAGAACACCTCAGAGAGTGGTCATTTTTAACTTACCAAATGAATCTCTGCTGTTAGATACCACTTTAGTAATTAGAGTATGCCATCTCTTCCTGAAGTCACTGCGGTCTCGGTCAGCTGCGATGTACCGAACTGTTACTGTGAATGAATTTGAGTTTGGTGTCATAAAACCAAATTTAGTGGTTTTTATTGACGTTGTTCAAAATCTAGCTTGTAACGTTGTTTCTAGTTCAACATTCCGTTCTACGGGATAAAGTACCAGAAGATACGAAAGTAAAACTGTCGAATGCAAACAACCTCTCTGGCTACGAGCCTGTAAGTTAAGAGTCGGAAATGACAACATTTGATGTCTCGGGGCAAAAGCTCTGCAAACCGTAAAATCAGAAACACGATTTTCAAACGTAAAAATTTTACACCCTTTACGAACAGAATTCATAGTTATAGATAAACTGCGAGCCGAAATTTCCTAGGTTTTGCTCAGCAGCACATTTTTTATTTTCAAATATCTGGGTAATTTTGTTCACCACTTATAAGGAAACACCGTTCCGCACCCTTTTGTTGAACTTTCACCATTGTTTGTTTGAGCCGAAACGTGCTGTTTTTCGTTTTCAATTTACGTCCCTCATCCCTGTTTTGGGTATACTACTAATTACTAATCTTTTTTTTTTTTTTTTTTTTCTTCATAAGGACTATTTTCACTGGATGAAATCAAGAACTAGAATTCGGACATTTTCAAATCACTAGGATTTGGTAAGCATGACAGTCAATATAAATCCTTACATACAATCACAAGACCTCAGAATAAAATTAATTACACTGGTCAGCAAAAAAAAAAAAAAAAAAAAAAAAAAAAAATTCTGGCCTGGACTTTTGCAGCTGTTTTAGACTAATTTCAGGGTGCTGATTCCAAATCTGATCTTAGATTTGCTCTATCACATTTCATTTTTATGCTATCGGCATACCCCATTTTCATGGATTTTACCCGAAATTAACTCGTTGTCTCACTTATGATTGCAAGTTGTTGCGAGTCAGTGACTGCTTTAGTGTTAAAATATGGTGTTGCATATTTAGGATAGTGTATTTATAATATCATTTTATGTAGATACCCACATTTATTTAATAGTTGGCTTCTACAGGTCGTGATCTAACAATGGCTACAACATCCGAAAGAAGGAAATGCAGTAATGACCCAGATATCTTCTGCTACATCTGTGGCAGCTTCACTTTGCAGGATCAAAGGCACAACATCAATACCTTTGTCAAGAAGGTATATCTTGCCTACTTTAAAGTATGACTTGGAGACCAAGACAAAAATTGGGCTCCTCATAAAGTGTGTAAAACCTGTGTTGAAATTTTGCGATCATGGTCTAAAGGAAAAAATGCTAAGCTGAAGTTTGGTGTGTCAATGGTTTGGAGAGAACCTACAAACCATTTGGATAACTGCTACTTCTACCTTGTCAATGTAAAAGGTTTCAATAAGAAAAACAAACAATACTTACAATACCCAGATATCCCATCTGCCAGACGACCAGTTGAACACTGTGAGGAAATATCTGTGCCTGTATTTACTGAACTACCAGAGATTGATGTTAAATCCCTCAGTTTATCTGCTTCTACAGATAATGATGATGATGATGCTCAGATCGAATATACACCATCTGATGCAGATTGTGCTAAAAGTTCTCTGTTTAGTTTGCCTGCCTGCAAGAGAAAGGACTTCTCAGACCTGGCACTACTGTCTCCTTTCATCGTAACAGAGAAGCAGCACTGCGAAAGTACTTCCATTCAGATGGTCAACTTGTTTATTGTAATGCTGTTGAAGGGCTTCTTCTCAATATGGGACTGCTCGCATATGATTCAAGTGAATGGAGACTTTTTATTGACAGTAGTAAAAGGAGTATGAAATGTGTGTTACTTCACAACAGAAATATATATAGTTCAATCCCAATAGGGCACTCTGTAAAAATGAAAGAAGAGTATGCCAACATCAAGATTGTTCTGGATAGATGGGAATACCATGTTCATGGATGGGTAATTTCTGTTGATTTGAAAATAGTTAATTTTCTGCTGTGTCAGCAAGGAGGTCACACCAAATACCCTTATTTCCCGTGCTACTGGGACAGTAGGGCTACATTAGAACACTGGGTTAAAAGAACTGGCCACCAAGAATCAGTTTGATGCCTGGTGACAGGAACGTCAAGAATGAGCCTCTGGTTGATAGGAATAAAATTGTATTTCCCCCACTGCACATAAAACTTGTGTTAATGAAGCAATTCGTCAAAGCTCATGATCACACTGGAGACTGCTTCAGCTATATATGTTCTACCTTCAGCTATATATGCCGAGAAGAAAAAGGCAAGAACATTTGATGACCCTCAAATAAGAACACTCATCAGGGATCCACACTTTGTTACAACAATGACTGCGGCAGAGGCTAGAGCTTGGAATGAATTCTCCGATGTGGTGCGGAATTTCCTTGGGAACAAGAAAGCGGACAACTATCGAAAGATTGTGGAGGAGCTGCTCTTGTGTTTTCGAGCACTTGCATGTAGAATGAGCATCAAGGTTCACTACACACATAGTCACTTAGCCCAGTTTCCAAAGAACATGGGTCACGTGAACGAAGAGCAAGGTGAACGCTTTCATCAAGACATTAAAATTATGGAAGAACCAAGGCTGATGGGACTCAAACATGATGGCAGATTACTGCTGGTTCTTGATGAGAGACATTCCACAAGCTGTACATCCGAGATCGTCAAAGAAGAGGTCGTTTATGCAGATGTAACATCACTATTGTCAATAACCTTTTTGTACATATTTTTCTTATCTTCACAATTTAATTCTTACATGGTAATATGCATTCACTCACATTGATATGCAGTCACTCTCACAACTTTGTGCTACGGCTGATTAAATGTTTGTTTCATTATTGTTGTATATTGTATCTTGTCTTGTATGTATGTCTGTTTAGCTATTCGTATATGAGCATGAATTTGCTGTTTTTATTCAAAAAGCGAATATTTGATATCTAAAAAACCTGATGTGATAGACATAAACTGATGCCAGATTTGGAATCAGCATGCCAAAATTACCTGAAAGCCGTTGGAATACCTTATGCCAGGAAAAGTGTGTTGACCAGTGTTATGCTTTTGGGACTTACTTCTGAACATGTAAAATCATTCTCTTTTATTTTTGTTTTTTGTTTTTTTTGTTGTTGTTGTTGTTAAAGTGAAGCTATGAATATCTTTTTTACAATCTGAGCTGTGAATATTTTACAAACTGAAGTTGTGAATATTTTGTTTCTCATTTCCAGACGTTCAAGTCTGGACTTTAGCGATATCATTCATAAAACTATTACCTTGTCAGAGGCTACCCACCTCGCTGTTAATTTACGTGCTATTCGTTTGACAGTCTAAACCCTTCCCGTCGAGATGTCTTCTATCTTCCTATATGTAGGTCTTATTGGGGATCCCTCAGACGTCTAACTGTGTAAGTTTCCTTTACGTTGCTGCTTCTTATTTAATATTTCGGTGACTGCTGGACGAATACTGTGGATTCAGCATTGATCCATAAATGCATGAATATGCAGATTCAGCATTCATTCACGAATACATGAATCTATAGATTCAGATTTATGATCATCCATAGACAGATTTATTCGTCTTTATGATCCTTAATGGACACATCCATTCAGATTTATGATCATCCGTGGACAGATTTATTCGTCTTTAATTGACAGATCCATTCCATGGGCAGATTTATTCGTCTTTATGATCATCAATGACAGATTCATTCAGATTTATGATCATCAATGGACAGATTCATGCAGATTTATGATCATCCCTCACCCGTGATTATAATCGTTCATGAATCTATGGATTCACTAATCGCAGCATTCAGAATCCATGAGTGAATGCTGAATGCTATGAATGAATGCTAACTGTCATGAATGCTGGATTAATTCATTCTGTTCTTCGGGCTTTTATTACGGAAATGTTCGTTTACTAATGTTATTGGTGACTGGCAAACACTCTGAAGGTGACTATTTTAATTTGTATCCTGTTTGGTTCTGCATGCTGCTTCTGTTGTTTTCTTTTTCAAATTTTGTTGCCTTTTTGTTCTTTCCAGTAGCCTCTCCATTGTGTGATAGTGCACTTACGTTATTTCCATTGCAATTCCGCGTGTTTTGTTTACTTTAATAACAATATTGGCCGTTAACATTTTTACTGATTTCATCGTGTGGGTTTTACGACTACTTTCAGCAGCTCTGATGCTATTCAGCATTCTTCTGTCCCTGATTTGGGCTCTCGGCTTGACTATAAGCTTTCTTCGTTCCTTGATCTGAGATCTCTGTTTGGCTATAAGCATTATTTGGTCCTTGATTCGGGCTCTCTGCATCAAGAGACGGGAGAGTGTCAATGCAGTAACATAAACACACCACTGATGTCAAAATTGGCCCTCGAACCGAAACTCATCTCGGAGAACTAGACCAAAACCTGTTCCTCTGACCACTCAGCCACCGGGGCAAATCGGTTGTTCGTATTTCTTCTCTTTTAAGTGTGCGAACAAATAAATAAAAGTGGATAGCGACACAAAACAAGTTACGAAATGAAATAGTCATTTTTATTTTATGCCTAACTGTCATTCTAACACTACTGTTAGATGGAAAACATCTCGGTGATCAACCGGAGCTCTACAGAATTTGAAATTTACTCCCCCAGTTTAACTGTAAACTTGAAACTTTTTTTTCATTGGAGATTTAACGACTATCATAAGCAACTCCGTGGGCTATGAGAAATCGCCCGCCGCCCTGGTGGTGCAGTGGTCTAAGCGATGGCCTCTGATCATTCGTCCGAAAGGGGTCCGGGTTCGAATCCCGATGAGGCATGGATGTTGCGTGTGTTTTACGGCACTGGCTCTCTCCCTTCCCTGGAACCAGTGACCCTAAATTAGGGACAGGCGAATGCTTATAGCCCATTGAGTCGCTCACAGTGGTCGTTAAACCTCCAATCAAAAAAAAAAAAAAAAAAAAAGAAGTCGCCCGTCCCTAATTTAGGGTCACTGGTTCCAGGGAAGGGAGAGAGCCAGCGCCGTAAGACAAACACAACACCCATGCCTCACCGAGAGTCCAACCCGGACCCATCTCGGACGCTTGAAACTTCATGAGCACTGATGTAAACAGTGTTGTAGGTCAAAGAAAATATCACACAAACAAGAGCGAATGAAATTGGCAATTGAGATATTGTACGAAGTCCACGAAGAGAATGCAGTTTTAGGGCCTGTGATATTTTTCGGCAAAGCAAATATTCATGTATCCCAAAATGATAACCACCCAGTCCTTCGAATACGGTTGCTCGCAACCACCACATGCTGAAAAGAAAATAAGAAAATGTCGAGTGTAGTTAAAAGCATAATGGCAAAATTGAGATCCTACTTTTTCACAGAATTACTAGTTATAATTATCTTTTAACTTGATATGCTGAAACCTTTCGCATTAGTACAGCTCCTGCAGATGGAACCAGATTTCGAGTTACATCAAGCAGCTGTTCCATCACACCAGTCTCTCTACAAGAGGAAGTTGCATGATAATAAGTTTTGTGGAAGACGGATTGGCGAAGGAAGTCTGACGTTTTGGCAACAATTTTCTACCTATTATGCCGCATTGGAATTTTGTCTGGTGACGTTACATCGATGATATTATCAATGTTCCTCCAATAAATTATCTTCACGAACTTTGAGTCAGGAGCTCTAATTCCACTAGCATGATCGTGCCAGATATACTGAAAAGAGCCCATGGATTGAAATCGACTGCAGTTTACTTGTTCGTGCAACGAAAGGCAGGCACTCATGTACAGATTTCGTAGTTTTTCTAACCATCCTTTCATCCTTTATGAATATGTAACGTAAAACAAAATCCATATACCGCTCGTCTAAGTAATGCGCAAGACAAATAATACGGGCATGGTGTAAAAAATACTTAGCTAGTTTATGTCAAACTTCACTGTACTACCATGGTACATTGACGTATAGTGGATACCCTGTACATGTGTGCGGGATTACACTCACATGCGAAATGGCGCACACATTCCTCAAAGATACAAACAGAGTGTGCCTTTGGTATAAAATTCGCATAGTCGTTATATTACCGTAGACTCCCATACAGGAGTGGGGAGGCGTCACTTGCCCTTCCCCGGAAATCGGATAATGCCGTTTCTGGTCTTGAAAGGTACTACTATACTATTCAAATTAATGGGGACAAAGTAAAACAAGTTAGTAAAATCATGCAAAGCATTGATTATGATACGCTTTCCAACATACCAGAAATTATTACTCAAGTTATGTGGATAATGGCTGTGGAATAAATCTCGCTACTGTGTCCTGACCTTTGACCCTATTTCGATTATATTCAACAGAACCGGTTACTATACCTCCGGAACAACATGATATAGTTTTGTTGCAATAGAAGCAGCTTTACGCACGTTATGAGAATAATGGCCGTGGAATAAATCTGGCTTTTGTGCAATGACCTTTGACCCCATTTCGTTGATATTCAACAGAAGCGGTTTACTATACCTCCGGAACAACATGGTAAAGTTTTGTCGCAATCCAAGCATTTTAGGTACGTTATGATGCACAAGGGCAATGGAATGGATCCCACTTAAGTGTCCTGACCTATGACCCCATTTCGCCCATTTTCAATAGGGTTCGTCCCCAGTGGCTCCCTACCACATACTAAAACTTCATAGAAATCGAACCATTTTTACGCAAGTTATGACGCATAAGGCGCTCTTATGCGTCATAACTTGCGTAAAAATATATTCCGCTCTTATGCCCTGCCTGACCTTTGACCCCATTTCACCCATTTTCAATAGGGTTCGTGCGCAGGTGGTTCCCTACCACATACTAAAATTTCATCGACATCGAACCATATTTACGCATGTTATGACGCATAAAAGCAATGGAATGGATCCCGCTTTTATGTCCTGACCTTTGACCGCACGCCTTCCATTTTCAAGAGGGCTCGTGTCCAAGTGGTTCCCTACCACATACTAAAATTTCATTGAAATCGAACCATTTTTACGCAAGTTATGACGCATAAAGCAATGGAATGGATCCAGCTCCTATGTCCTGACCTTTGACCCAATTTCACCCATTTTCAATAGGGATCGTCCACAGGTAGTTTCCTACCACATACTAAACATTCATTGAAATCGAACAATGTTTAAGCAAGTTCTGACGCATAAAAACAATGGAATGGATACCGCTCCTATGTCCTGACCTTTGACCCTGCTTCGCCCATTTTCAATAGAGTTCGTCTCCAGGTTGTCCCCTACCACATACTAAAATTTCGTCGAAATCGAACCATTTTCACGTGAGTTATTGTGCGGACGGACGGACAAACCTGCAGCATATACGCTTCTTCAACCTACGGTTGGAAACCGTTAAAAAACACTCTTATTTCCAAAACTATGCCTTTATATCGTTCTATGCCTTGATATAAACTCATAAATACCTGTATTAGTATGAAGTATGCCCTCCTTTAGCAGAAATGACCTCTTGAATTCGTTTTGGCATTTACTCCACTAATTGAGTGCACATATTTTTGACTTCATAATCGTGGAACCACACTTTTATAACATTCGTTATCATGCGTTCTTTGTTTGTACAGTCCATTTTACCTAAACGTCTCTTCAAGATATTCCACAAGTTTTCTATGGGATTTAAGTCTGGTGAATTTCCAGGCCAATCAAGCAAATGAATTTGATTTTCCAGCATGAAATTCTTGACCAATTTCCAATTGTGACATGGGGCCAAGTCATGTTGAAATGTCCCGTCAAAAGTTTGCAAGAATGGAACAATCCTACGTTGTAATAGTTCTACGTACTTGGCTGAATTCATCATACCTTGAACAGGAACTAAGCTTCCAGTGCCATTTGTTGTGAAAAAAACCCCAAAACATCTGTTTTAGAGGGTGTCGTGAAGCATGTGACTTAAGTGGCCGAAATGGATCAAACGAGCAACAAAGAAATTTCTTTATTGTGCTCATTCATTCATCTTTTTTTAATGTAGAATTGGTCATATGTTTCTAATTAAATTTATGTGTTTAGAGTGTAGTTAAAACGGTGCGTTTAACTACACTCTAAACAAATAAATTTAATTATTCTCCTGCGTTTCTCTCCTGGGTATCACCTGCGTCCGCTGATAGTTCAATACTCGTTTCACAATTGATATTCAGTTCGTAGGTTGAAGTTGCTTGTAAAGCTTTCCAGTCTTTGACTGAAAGTTTTTGTACGTTTCTTCCTGACAATCCAACTGCTGTTGCAATATCCGGACGTCTGACACTGGAATTATATAGAAGTGCTCCCACTGTTTCATGATACACTTTCTTATTTTCAAAAATTCGATTCATCATTTTTGACAACTTAAGTACGCAGTAGACATCGGAGTGTGAAATTTCATGGTTTTGTTTTCACTATATTTCTCTGTGATATTTATGATTTTCTTATTCTGATGCAATAGAAAACGTTTTCCATCTTGTTTTCTTTTCTGTTTCAATCCGTAGATAATATTTGACATCTCCCAGATCTTTGATTTCAAAATAATTTTTCAACATTTCTTCAGCCTTTTCTATATTTTCTCATTTGTTGCTGCATATCAAAACATCATCCGCATAAACAATTAAATATGTAGTAGAATTTGCATCGGCGAGTGTAAATAAACAACGATCTGCTACTGATTATTTATAGCCATGTTCTTCCCAGAATTTAACGAGCGTTTGATTCCATATTCCTCCTGACTGTTTCAGACCATAAATAGCTTTCTATAATTTACACACTTTATTTTGTTCACCTTTAATCTTATAACCTGGTGGTTGATTCATATAAATCTCTTCATCCAAATTACCATATAAATAGGCAGTTTTAATGTCGTCTATGTGTCTCACATACATTTTCTTATATGCTGCTATCTTTAATAGAGTTCTGATCGTGGAGTGGGTTACTACTGGTGAAAAACTTTCGCCGTAGTCAATTCCAGGTTCTGAGTGTATCCTGGGGCCACTAACCGTGCTTTGTGATTCGTAGAATCATAACTTGTATGTTTGATTTTAAAAATCCACTTGCAATTAATCACTTTCTTTCCTGGTGGCTGGGTTACTAACTCCCAAGTGTTGTTCCTTTGCAAAGATTCCATCTCATCGTCTGTAGCTTTCATCCAATGCAACCTTTGTGATTCCTCTATGTTTTGAATATTTCATTACAATTTTTGGGTTCTGTTTTGTTTTGTTTAGCAAGGCAGCTGTACTATTCAGGTGATATTCCTTTATTTGTCCTTGAAGATCTCCTCAAATGCACTGGGTTATTTTCAGGTTCAGACACACTTTCTTCCCTTATCGTTTGGGGAATATAGGTACTTTTCAAAATCACATCCTGTGTTGCTACATTAGGTTCAGAATCATTGGTCATCATTTTGGTGCTCGCATGCTTCTACTGTACTTTTTCTTTCGTCGAATTTTACATTGCGGCTGATTACGATTCTGTCATTTTATTTTATGTCCCCTAGATCTCTCATCATATCCAACGAATATGCCAGACTTTGCAAGATCATCGAATTTTCTCCTTCTTCTTCTTTGTCTGAGTAGATAAGACAGAGCTTT
Source organism: Macrothele yani (assembly GCA_039090855.1). Taxonomy (NCBI): domain Eukaryota; kingdom Metazoa; phylum Arthropoda; class Arachnida; order Araneae; family Macrothelidae; genus Macrothele; species Macrothele yani. The sequence continues at coordinate 103,122,247 of CM077011.1, forward strand.
GGATCCGAAGACTTTCGTATGACCTAAATATGGTTTCTTATCAGTCCACAGTTCCATAGGAGATTTACCCGTGCTTTTGGTGGGAACTCTGTTTTTAATGTACTGTACGTAGCAGTGATTACTGCTTCACCGCAATATTTATCTTCTAGATTGGCGTCTAACAACATGGCTTTAGTCATTTCTTTAAGTGACCTATTCTTTCGTTCTGCTATACCGTTTGATTTGCCGCCCCGGTGGCGCAGTGGTCTAAGCGATGGCCTCTGATCATTCTTCCGAAAGGGGTCCGGGTTCGAATCCCGGTGAGGCATGGATGTTGTGTTTGTCTTACGGCACTGGCTCTTTCCCTTCCCTGGAACCAGTGACCCTAAATTAGGGACGGGCGACTGCTTATAGCCCATTGAGTTGCTCACGGTGGTCGTTAAACCTCCAATAAAAAAAAATACCGTTTGATTGAGGACAGAATACCACAGTAGTTTGATGTTCAATTCCATTCCATGTTGTTATACGTAATTCTGAAACTCCGTGCTGGTGTATGCACCTCCATTATCAGTTCTTAGAGCTTTTGGCCTTTTGCCAAATTTGTTGCTTACACTCAACACATATTCTTTGAATTTCTTATTGCTTCATTTTTATGAGAAATAAGATATGTGTATGTAAACCTACTGTAATCATCTGCAAAAGTTATGTAGTATCTTTTACCACTTGAAGTAACTGATGACATGGGTCCACTAATATCACTGTGTACAAGTTCTAAAGTTTCATTCGTTCGGATTGGATTTACTTTAGAAAATGGTTTCTGTATCATTTTTCCTTTGATATATGCTATATGCTAAATTTTTACTCTCAAATTTTTTGTTGCTTGTATATTCTTGTGACCGAAACTCCTATGCCATAGGTTGATGGAATCATTTTTATCACAACATTTTACTAATTTTCTGCTTGTGCATATTGACGCTTCTCAACAGTTTGTAACTTAAATAAATTATTGTCGTCTGATATGCCAACAGAAGAAACAGTTTTATCATGTTTGATTAAGCAGCGTTTTGCCTTGGAAAACGACAACAAACGCTTTATAAATAATTCTCTTGACTGACAGCAAACTACTTTCGAGCTCAGGTACGTAGAGAACATTCTCAACTTTAATTCTATTGACTTTAGTATCAGTTTCGCAGTTGGAATAGCCATGGCCTACGCCTAGAGATTTTATTTTTCATCCATCTGCAGCTGTAGTATTTTCGTTAGAATGAAGGTCTAAATGGCAGACAAAACTCTTGTCATTAGTCATGCCTGTAGTTGCTGCTGAATCTATGAACCAATGAGTGCACGATAATGTGTTGTTGACTACGTCTTTCGCTCTATATGAATGGTTGTCATGACGTTTCATTACACTGCGTTCTGAGAATTTTTCTTTAGTTGCAAATTTAGCTCTGTGATTTTGTGTGTGAACGTTTCTGCCGCCATTTTTTTCTCAGTTTTGCCTTTATTTCTGTCTTTGAAATACCCGCATTCACTAACTGTGTGATTCCTTTTGCGGCAAAGTGAGCAATATTTACTTTCATTAGTGCTGTATCGACAGATTTAAGTGCAGGTACTGTGTTCGAAGTTTCTGCGTGTGTCTTCGAACTTTCTCGTCTTTTATTTTATTCATCCATTAACTTATTCTTCACAAATTCCAGTGTTAGGCCTGTGTAAGGTATTGCTTCTAAAGCAGTAAATAATGCGTCGTAATTAGCTGGGATGCTACACAACAACATAGCTGTATGGTGTGAGTCATCAACATTTTCGCCAATTGACCTCAACTTCGTTACGATTTCCAAAAAACGGTTAATATGTTCTTGCATAGTGCTACTTGCTTCGTTAAAACGGAAACTGCACAATTTATGTAACAAATAAAGTTTACTCGTTAAATTTTCTCTCTCATTGAATGCGAACCACACATCTTTCGAATCAGTGCAGTTTATTACGTGTACTATTTGATCATCTTTCAATAAAAGGCATATATTGGCTTTACAGATATTGTCCCTTTTGATCCATGTATCATTTTTGACTTCTGGTAGCTCTTGTGATTTAATCCCAGAGATTTTCCTTAATCAGGAACATCTGCATTTTAAATTTCCATGATGAATAATTGTTTGAATTCAGTTTTGCGATACTTACCTGAGTAGCCATTTTTATTGGGTTAATTTCTTTTTCTTTATTCAACGAGATTCAGATTGTCAGTCTCATAATCGTTCTAATATGTTAATAAAGTCATTCGTCGATAGCGAGGGCTAGCAAGTTATCTTGGATAATGTAAACAAGAAGATTCGAAAAATACTCACCTTATACCAGTATACATAAAAAAACGATTTTTTTAACAGAAACGTAGTTTCAAAGGATTACATATAAATCCTTTTGAAACTTGAATACGACGATAATTACGTTCCATCGTAATGGCGTCCGGATAATCAAAAAATTAACGTCTATTTACATTCATTTGTCTCACAACACTGGTTAAAAGTATCGTTGTCTGCTATCTCACATGCGATCGTACATCGTATGACACATCCACGTGTTTACAGAACGTGGCACGTTGCTTGGCGCCAGCCGCTAATCGCATTGGTTGCGGTTTGTTCCCAACAGTTATTACAGAAGGTGAGTTGAAAGTTTTGCAATAATGTGGATTCCTTTATGTCTAGCAACGTCTATAGCCATCTGTCTGCCAGTTCTTCGATTCCACGGCGGTATATGTTCTTGTCCTTCGAGGCGAAAACTCCTTCACCCCAGCTGCCACTTCTTCCTGGTTGTTGAAGCACCGCCCGCGAAGGGAAGGGGCCATGGACCGGAACAGGTAATAACTCGACGAGGCAAGTTCCGGTCTATATGATGCGTGTGGCATCAGTTCGATGCCCTCATGTTCCTGGAGTTTTACCCGTGTCTTTCGCGGTGTATGAGGCCGAGCGTTGTCCTGCTGTAGTAGAGATCGCTTTCTGTTCCCCAGTGCTAGGTGCTTCTTCTCCGAGACAGCATACTCCGCTCCAGCTGTTCAGAGTAGAGGTTGGCGTTGATGGTCCGACCGTCTGGAACAAATTCGTAATGGATTATCCCCTCGAAATTCTACCTGACGCAGAGCATCACTTTGTGCTCGAACCACTCACGTTTGGCAACAGGTGCAGGAAACTAGCCCGGGTTCAACCAGTGCCGTTTTTTGTTAGGATTACGGTAATAGACCTACTTTTCATTGCGCCTAACAATTTTTTTTTGATGAAACGTACATTGCGTGGGCTTCCTAGGAGTTTCGTGCAAACTTACACTCACTGCTTTGCTTGAGCAGGCGTCAGTTCGTAAGGGACAATGCGATAGTACCAGTAGACCTTGCCGAGGTTCTGAAAGTGACGAATCACGGTGGTCTATGGTATACCAAGATCGCCTGATAATATCAGGATGCTGGTTGTCAGATTTACCTCTATGGCTTGGCGAACGGCCTCCGAATCCACAGTTTGCAGCATACCTGACCTTCGCTGATCATTCTTGTTTCTGTCACTTGAGCGAAATTTCTTGAACCATCTGGTTGCAGTGCTGTAGTCCACGGAACCTTCCCTTTTGCATGACAAGTGTTAACGCTTCTAACTTTGCTTTAGCAGCGTTATGTCCGGTTTCAAACTCGTAAACCAAAAGTTCCCTAATTATCCGGTTGTGGCTCTTCATCTCTTAAGCGTCCCAACCACAGATAGAACGACGACATGCGATGCTGTTCACTGCAACTACTACCACTTTATATCCCTTTCGACTGAGTGCAGAGTCCGACTTGAACTAGTTTAAACAGGTGACATATCCGCCGCAGCATATGCGTTTATTCAAATATTGCAAGCGTTCGACTCACCCTCTGTATCTGGTAGAATGGAATCTAAGCCAACTGCATAATGCCTCATGTAGAAATCGATGACCTAACCAGCGCCTTATTGCAGTCACAAAATTTTAGATAGGTCGGAGATCGATACTTCCACCCAAAAAGGCCAACCGACAAAGTTACGCTACCTATTATGAAGAGTTTGATGATGGTAATAGACGTTTAGCAAGTTCCTCTCTCTCTCTCTCTCTCTCTCTCTCTCTCTCTCTCTCTCTCTCTCTCTCTCTCTCTCTCTCCCCAGATTAATCCATTTGTGTTGTCCAGTTAGAGAAAGGAAGGCTATTCCCCCGAGAAAAAGACACTACAGCGTTAGTTTTAAAGTCCGATCAATATCAGAGTGACTCCATTTTAAGAGAGCGCTCCTGTGGTTGGCACATAACGATGTGCATACAGCAGTTTTGACGACATAGATCCACAGATATGGAACCTTTTGATCACAATAATAGCTGATATCTGGCAAATGCCGCTTTTCACCGATTCCGTCTGCTCCGAAGTGCAATCCAGATGTCGTGCTGCGGAGATGAAGTGAACCGATTCAATGGGCGTAGGTCACGAGCGGTCGTTACCCTTGAAAAACTCGTTCACTTGGTGCACATCGGTTCCAGAATTTTGAGTTCTTAAAATGATCGATATCCAAGCATCAAGCTACCTATTGATTTATTGGCAATCCGGCTCGAAATCGCACTGGATCTTTTAGATTTTTTCTTCGTAGCACGATGAGAAAAATGGCTGTTATTGATGTATTCTGGAACATTCCAGGTTGTACTAATAGCATCAGATGGAAAACACTCCTGCATTCGCCCAGCGTCTTGTTTTTGCCATCCCCCTTACGTGCACCAGCATCCAGCACATGTTTTGACATGTTCACTTTTTTCCAGTTTAACCAACGCCGTAAGTAAGTCTAAAACACATAGGCAGTCGCCCGTCCCTAATTTTGGGCAAGCAAAATGGGGAAGACAGTGCCGTAAGTCAAACACATCGCCATGGGCGCCATAAACGAGGGTCAAGGGACTCCTCTGGAATTTGGATTACAACTGAAAAGGTTGTGCTGACATTTCAGAAACGTGTACGGCGTATCTTGAAAATTCAGATGAGAATTAAGGTACCACTTTTGGAAAGACAAGTTGTTCGCGGAAACAGAAAAGATTGTTCTTTCAGAAAGTGTTCAAGACGCCGAGTTTTACTCAGAATATTCAAGGGCACCACAAATCGCAGCCACACTCCCCACAACAACATATACCATTGAAAGATTATTCAATACCCAGCGCAGAGTGAAGTTTTGGGTGAGATCAAACATTACCGACGACAGCCTAAATGGTTTCTCTGTTTATTGATTGTCCATCGAAATTCAGTGCACCCAAATAAAGATTTTTTAAGATAAATTGCCGACCGATATAAGGTAAGCAATAGAAAACCGTAATTTTTATTTTCTTCCAACAGCAATGAGACAATCACAGCCCAGCTTAAGTATCGGAAGAAGTTGTTCTTTGCTAGCTAATTGGACTTCCTAACAGTGATTCGACTATTTTTTACTTAAATTATCTTTAAATACCCTGTACAATTATTTTTGTGTCTCTAAAGAAATAAATACGTTTCTCTTTATGCAGTGATACTGCATTTCTGTCATTTACCTTGAATGACTTAAAGCTTACAGATGTTTTGTGCGCCGGAACTCTGCTTTGATCCTCCCTTTGAAAAAAAAAACTTTGTTTCGACCCTCCATTGAAAAAAACTTTGCTTTGCCCACTCTTGAAGAAACTTTAACCCACTCTTGAAAAAACTTTGCTTTGACCCTGCATTGAAACAAGCTTTGCTTTCACCTTCCCTTGATAACAAAAAAGCTTTGCTTTGACCTTCTCTTGAAAACTAACTTAGCTTTTACTCTCCCTTGAAAAAAAAAACCCTTTGTTTTCACTCTTTCTTAAAAACAGTTTGCTTTGATCCTCACTTGAAAAACAACTCTGCTTCGACGATAACGTGAAAAACAAATTTGCTTTGACTCTCACTTGAAAAACAAATCTGCTTTGACTCTCACTTGATAAAACTTGGCTTTGATCCTCCCTTGAAACAAACTTTGTTTTGACCCTCCCTTAAAAAACTTTGCTTTGACGGTCCCTTAAAAAATAACTTTGTTTGGACCCTCCCTTGATAAAAAAGCTTTGCTGTGATCTTCCCCCCAAAAAAAAGCTTAGCTTGGACCCTCCCTTGAACAAACTTTTATTTAAACATTTCTTGAAAGATCTTTGCTTTTACCCTCACTTGGAAAAAAACTTTGCTTCGACCGTCCCTTGAAAAATAACTTTGCTTTGCCCATCTCTTTGAAAAAAATCTGCTTTGACCCTCCCTTGAAAATAAACTTGGTTTGACCCTGCCTTGAAAGAACTTTGCTTTGACCCTGCCTTGAAAAAAAAACATTTCGCGAGCGCCCATGCATAACACCCATGGATCTTTTGGGACCCTAAATCGAACACGGATTTGACGACATTTCCTAAACCTACGTTGAAACTCCGGTATCGGTGCGGATTATTTTGTCACATGTATGTTTTAATGCACCAGCAAACTGAAAATTAGTGTATGTCTCTTCTGCTTCGTTTACTGTTCACACTCTAATGTTTCGTTTCCAACGTCTGGCGAGCGGTGTATGCCATGGGACGAATTTTAAAGTTTTTTTATTTTAAAGTTATTTTTTACATACCCTGTACTTTTACTGAGTCTTTAGCAACCTCATTGGAAATACTCTATATCTTTGAGCTATATTGAATACTAGTAGTAAATTTATGAAACCCTTTGAAAGAAAAGGTGTCAAATTCCCATTGACAGTGAATACTCCGAGCAGCAAGTATACGGAAAAGAATGACATCAGGAAGTCCTCCTTTCTTCATTTCGGAATTTATTTTCTAAAAGAAGTTGCGCACATGAAAATAAGTAAAAATATTTGCCACCCCTATCTGTATCCATGCCGAATAAGGAATTATTTCACCTGCATTTTTCGCACTAGGCCATTATTATTCTGTTACAGATTTCTGTGAAACACTCAACGTTTCGGTTTCCCGATGAGGGCGCTCTCAGTCAAATTTAATTTAGGTTTCACTTTATATGTGGGCAGAAAGCAGGTTGACGATCTCATTGTTGCTCTTAGTCAATAGGAAATTAGGAACCGCAGCTGACAATCCGCAAAAGAAGTGCATGCGTTATTACTGTGGTGGTTCCGTTAAAATTCGTCTTGCGTTCTTGGTAAACAGAAGAGGCACAAAACAAGTAAATTAAATATATTAGAATGTTCGGGATTTAATAATTAGATATATCATGTGCACGGCCACTGGAATAATTATCTATGACGTAAAAGGTCGCAAAATTATGTAATTAGCAGCCCAATCCGTGATTTCAGTTTTACGTTTCGGTCCTGAGAAATGGCGTTTGCAAGTATATTTTCCAAATTTATACACTGGTCAAAAAAATAAAACTGTAGGGATGTTGCATGAAATGAAAGATGTATGTATCCCGACTCAGGTAACACGCTTTGAAATAACATTAGTGAGGCTATCAGCACAAACGATAAGGAGTGCGTTTACGAAAATAGTTTATTGTGAATTTCTGAACGCACACCAAAGTAGCATTGCAGTGTAAACGAAAGGGTTAATTCAGAGAATTTCCGTACCGATGTACTTCAGTACCCGGTGACACCACCTCTGTGTCGAAGAAAGTTGTGAAACCTACGAGGCATACCTACAATCACGTTTTTTGATAGGCATGTGACGCAGCTCATCCCATACTGCAGGCAACACGTTACGGAGTGTCTGCCAGCGTACGGGGATATGGAACGTGGTTATCCAGATATCAATACCCAGCGTTTCAAATGTTCAGCATTAACGAAGGCAGTTGTGACGATTTAATCCCATGATTTTCCATCCCCTGAAGCACACTCGAAGCATGGTGACTGATTACATTGTCAGCCGCCCCAGTGGCGCAGTGGTCTAAGCGATGGCCTCTGATCATTCGTCCGAAAGGGGTCCGGGTTCGAATTCCGGTGAGGCATGGATGTTGTGTTTGTCTTGTGGCACTGGCTCGCTCCCTTCCCTGGAACCAGTGACCCTAAATTAGGGACGGGCGACTGCTTATAGCCAATTCAGTTACTCACGGTGGTCGTTAAACTTCCAATCAAAAAGAAAAAAATTACATTGTCATCGAGAAAACGGAATGCATAACCAATAGCAGTGTGAAACAGTGCCACAATAGGCACAATGATCTCGTTTGGGCACACTGAGGCATTCATGTAACCTTGAAAAACATACAAGGAAATACGGTCATTAACCCTTTAAGCAGCCAATGTACCAGAACCGAATGACATCCCAACTTTTTGTGGTTCTCATACAGAAATGGTTACATACACCGCCGAGTTTTACGAAAGCTGGTTGTTTTCACTGCAAAACATTTCATCTCCCTTCACCCTTTAATGATCAGAGACCTGTCACTCTCTCTCTCTCTCTCTCTCTCTCTCTCTCTCTCTTCTAGGCCTTCTTTCTCTGCTTGTTGAACCAACACGTGACAGGTAATCTACGACCCAAAAATGATGCTAGTCTACCTAACACGAGCATCATGCTACAATTTACCCAAGCATGTTCACTCTCTTTTGTCAAGTTCGTCGCCATTGTTATAGCTCTTTTAGGAGATGAGCAGTCAGAAACAATTAGTGTCAATAATCCGGCTAAACTACCAGTTAAACTAACAAAACTAAATGGAAAGCAACGATTTTTGGTGCCCAGGTTCACACTCTAACTGCGTTCAGCTTACATTTAGACAGCAAACACATTCAGTCGAGCTTATTTCAGTCTGTTTTGTTAACCCCGAGTTAATTCGTTCCATCCCGGTTAAAGGGTTAAAACATTCTCCTGCCTAGTCCGGAACTGACTGCCGCTGATAAAAGTGGACGGACTGTTATAACGAAGTAAATTTCTCCGTCATTTTGTCCACGCCGGGATCGAACCCGAGTCCACTTATTCCGGAACAAGTCGCTCTACCAACTGAGCTGCGCAGCCGTTCGTTCTTGCTGCTATCTGCCTTTATGTTGTGCGCGTCCTGCGGGGCAGGCACGTCATATCCCCCCTCCCGAAAGATTCATGGTCACGGCTGCCCACGGGTCAGCCGTGACCATGAATCGTTGCAGGCAGCCATCCGCTGTAGAACGTGCACTTGAGAACTCTCAGTCAATCTAGTGTGTGGAATACAACGTCACACACATATATTTTCGAAGCGCTGGAGAAGGGGTTCTCTTATTTTTCGTGTCTCGCTGTGTGGAAAGAACATCACACTAATGTGAGATCTTGAACGGTCGGGTCATCCGGGAAGTTCGGGCGCCGTTATAATGAAGTAAATTTCTCCGTCGCTTTCGATCCACGCCGGCGATCGAACCCGAGTCCGCTTATTCCGAAACAAGTCGCTCTACCAACTGAGCTACGCAGACGTTCGTTTTTGCTGCTATCTGCCTTCATGTCGTGTGCGTCCTGCGGGGCAGGCACGTCACACTGTACATAGTGTGGTTGCAATCGTGCTTCGGATCTCCTCCACACGTGTCCTCGTCGAGTATCAGGATAGAGAGTGAAACTGGATTCGTCTGTAAAAAGTAAATGATAGCACTCTATATTCCATGATGTATACTGTAGGACCCAGGTATATATTTGACGACGAAGATCTGACGTCAATGCCATACATCTAAGCGGCCTTCTTGCTCTGAGTCCGTAATAAGGAATCACTTCGAGCTGCTTTTTGTGCCACAGTATGTACTGAAACGGTAGGAAACCAGTAGGTACTGGTTTCGTACAGTTTCAGTACATACTGTGATACCAGAAGCAGCTCGAAGTAATTCCCGCAATTGGCTACTGGCGATACTAGACCTCCTCCGAGCGCATACTGTCTAGCGATCTTGCCTCCTGGTGGTTATCCTCGGGCGTCCACACCTGCGTCGATTTGCAACATTTCGATTCCTTAGAAATAGCAGCAGCCACATCGATCTACCGTACACTTGCCTGTAACATACCAACAGCCCTATTTTCCTTAAACGTCATCTGGACATCATTTCAGGTTAAAGCAACACTGGCGGCCCCGGTGGCGCAGTGGTCTAAGCGATGGCCTCTGATCATTCGTCCGAACGGGGTCCGGGTTCGAATCCCGGTGAGGCATGGATGTTGTGTTTGTCTTTCGGCACTGGTTCTCTCCCTTCCCTGGAACCAGTGACCCTAAATTAGGGACGGGCGACTGCTTATAGCCCATTGAGTTGCTCACGGTGGTCGTTAAACCTCCAATCAAAAAAAAAAAAAAAAAGCAACACTGAAGGCAGTACATTCAGCAAACTTCTAGACCAAGCGGTGAAACGACTCCGCCGCCCCGATGGCGCAGTGGTCTAAGCGATGGCCTCTGATCATTCGTCCGAAAGGGGTCCGGGTTCGAATCCCGGTGAGGCATGGATGTTGTGTTTGTCTTTCGGCACTGGTTCTCTCCCTTCCCTGGAACCAGTGACCCTAAATTAGGGACGGGCGACTGCTTATAGCCCATTGAGTTGCTCACGGTGGTCGTTAAACCTCCAATCAAAAAAAAAAAAAAGAAAAAAAAAGAAACGACTCCTTCTCCACTTCTCGCAAGGTACTTATATCGGAGGTCACACACCACGTACTGTGATGTCATGACACTAATTTACATATACGGTAGCATTCTGGGCTTATAACCGATATCCAGTAGTCGCTAAATTTACATATCACAACGTCTTCTCTCGGAACCGTTATATCCCTAAGTGTTTTTGACCAGTGCACATTTAATTCAAGCATATAAATCAATTGTGAATTTGTTTCCTTCTTACGGACCTTACTGATTGAAATATGGATGATTCGAGATGTGGAGACCCGAATTTTGAATGTCGGTATTTTTTCTTAATACTGTGAAATTAAAAAGTGTCTGTAAATTCCATCTGCACGTGCAAAAGTAAAGAGAAATACATCAAAGTCTTAAAAACAGCACGATGTACAACAATAAGTTTCGACACCAAGTCATCAGTAGAACTTTATTTCTTCCATCTAAGGTAATTTCGTGTATTTTTTTTGTTTCAAAACAAATCCACAACTAAAAATAACTGATATTCTGCAGTTTGATTTTTTCTGACTGGAGGTTTAACGACCACCGTGAGCAACTCAATGAGCTATAAAAAGTCGCCCATCCCTAATTTAAGGTCACTGGTTCTAGGGAAGGGAAAGATCCAGTGCCGTAAGACAAACACAACATCCATACCTAACCCGGATTCGATCAAAAGCCATGGCGTAGACTACTAAGCCACCGGGGCGGCAATAATTTTACGATGATGAATTTTGAGGAACATATTATTATTTAAAGAAAAAGGATTAGGCCGTTTTATGATCACAATCATGAAAATCTCAGTTTCCCTCTGTAATTTCTAACCTTGTTAGTCCTTGCAAAACACATTTGGCTAGAATTTCATACCCAAAATCGGTTTGAATACCTATACCAAAATACCAGAAATTAAGAGAGCCAAATTTTTAGATAAGTTCAATGGTTGTCCCATGAGAATAAAGTGAAACTAACAAATGCTTGTAATTTCTGATTTCTTGGTTATCGTCTTAGAAAGATTTAAAACATATGATAGATTTATCACATGAGATCAGTAGGAGAGTTTTATAAAGTGTGATACGCAATCTTTCCACACTTACCTAACCAGAAGAAAATTTAGAAGACGGCATTCCTTCGGTGAACAGTGTAGGAGATCCATTAAAACAACTTTTTCTCAGGGCTATATTACAAACTCGTTAAGCTATGTTGCCTTTTTTTTCGTATTTTGTGTTTATATTCTATTTTAACTTTCATTTTTAGTTCCTATGTAAATTTGAGTTTGCTCTCTTTTCCACTTTCCAAACTTAACGTAATATCATCTCTCTTACATGAATGGAGGTTGGCAACATCATGACGTCCGAACGTAAGAGACGTATGCATGGGATAAGAACAAGAGAGATATACAGTGGAACCTCTATATTCGTCAGCCTCTATATTCGTCACATTTTTTCGACAAAAAATGCTCCGATATTTTTCCAAAAATCAAATATTCTTCACGAAAGGTCACCCACACATGGCCATCCTAACTTCGTGCAATCGCCCACGCAGTCAGGCAGCCAGCCCCGTGTGATAGCCCAGCAATCTGCCTTGTGAGATAGTTCAGTGCGCATCACCTGTTATTATCCCTTTGAATGTATTTGTTTTTAATTTTGCAACTTTTTGCAGTTCTCTTTGTAAAATAAAATGTGACAATGGCCATACAAAAGTGTAGTGAAAAAACAACAACCAAAAACGAAACTTGTGAGAACAACAATTGAGTTGAAAAAAGAATTCGCCGCCCCGGTGGTGCAGTGGTCTAAGCGATGGCCTCCGATCATTCGTCCGAAAGGGGTCCGGGTTCGAATCGAATCCCGGCGAGGCATGGATGTTGTGTTTGTCTTACGGCACTGGCTCTCTCCCTTCTCTGGAACCAGTGAACCTAAATTAGGGACGGGCGACTGCTTATAGCCCATTGAGTTGCTCACGATGGTCGTTAAAATTCCAATCAAGAAAAAAAAAAAAAAGCTTTCGAGAAGTCAGATGAGTAACGTGTGAGTGTGTGTGTGTTTGGGAGGGGGACGATAATTCTTGTTTCGGCGAGAAACTCTCAAACGAGGACTGACTTGTGTGACGCTGTGTTATCATGCAACAGCATCCACGACTGATCTCCCCATATTTAGGCCTGTCCGAGCGGATCGACTCACGTAGGTAGACGACGCATGACGTCAAGATACAGCTCCTTGTTGACTGGGTGTCATTCAGGTATAAATTCAAGTTGAACAATAAATACCCTGGATCTTCAAGAAGACCTCTAGCATGATCTCGCCTTTGCTGCTACCTCGGCAGAATTTTTGCTTGCGTGGTGACGATTGCGATTTCCATGTAGCTGATGACCGCTAAGTCTCCAGGTCGACGAGGAAGCACCGTTTTCCACCCTCCATTATGATTATCTTAAGAAATTGTGGGCCTTGATCTTTTGCTGTTACGAGATCTCTCTCTATTTCGATCCGTTTTGCCAACTGATCTTCCGTTAATAGGCGTCGGATGATGTGTTGACACACCAGGTGCATCTTCAGATCATCTGTTAGTATCCGTTGACACGTAGTCCCCGATATCCCAGCAGCCTCCGCTGTATGCTCGATCGTCTGTTGTCTGTTGGTACGTACAATAGCCGCAGGCAGCTTTCGAAATGTCTTCACCAGAGCGAGCTGTCACTGGCATCCCGCTTCGTTTGTCGTCTTTGACCTCCTGTCTGACTTCTCTAAAGCGTCGATGCATTTCAAAGTTTGTTACCGCTTCACGGTTTTTCGCCATACATGCTTTCAAATCTCCTAAGGCTTTGCTGGACTGTTATGCCAAACAATTGTAATGATTAATGTTAAGACGCTGCTCAAAAAACTCTATTTTCCCTCAATCGCCGAACATTGCGGCCGCCCCGGTGGCGCAGTGGTCTAAGCGATGGCCTCTGATCATTCGTCCGAAAGGGGTCCGGGTTCGAATCCCGGCGAGGCATGGATGTTGTGTTTGTCTTACGGCACTGGCTCTCTCCCTTCCCTGGAACCACTGACCCTAAATTAGGGCCGGGTGGCTGCTTATAGCCCATTGAGTTGCGTTATAGCCCACGGTGGTCGTTAAACCTCCAATCAAAAAAAAAAAAAAAAAAAAAACATTGCGTAACTTGCTCACAATACGCTAGTGTACCGCAGCAAGCACGTGACGTAGAAGGACGAATCCAATCTCCCTGTAAGGGGAGATAATGTTGTAACGTAACCCAATAAGAGTCGTGGGATTGCGATACACACACTTTGCCGTACAGGCGCAGTCCGGGAAGTTTTGTAACTACTCCATATAACGCTTAAATCTTCAGTACTGCATCATCAGTAGAATTTCCTTCCTTCCAACTAAGGAAATTTCATATCTCTTACTTTCTATATTGTCTCAAAAAGTAAGGTCACAAATATTTATTTCAAGCATGTGCTTCTAACAGAAAAAACTAATATTTTGTGAAGTAATATAAATTCGTGATTCGGATGGACTAAAAGGTTTTGTAAAAATTCTAGAAGGAATTTTGAAATAAACCTTATGCGGAATTTGAAATTTTTGAATCTTTTAGTAAAACCAGTTTTCCAAGTGTTGCTTAGTTTTAGCTGACATTCTTAATCCATGCTTTCCCATGTCGACGAAAGCTAGAGAGAAAGTTTTAGTTGATCCAAGCGTAAATTCCATAAAAAATGAAATAAAGGAATTTGCAAAAGCGCTCATAAATTCTTTTCTTTTTTTTTTCTGTTTTCATAGTTTGACGCTGGTTCAGTAAGATGAAAGTTTTAGGCGGAATTATTAGGTAAGTTCAACGGGCGAAGTTCGCAAAGTGCAACTTCGTCAAACCATGTTGACGCATGCACCAAATTCGAAATCAAGGAGAGGAAGAGGATCCATAGCAGCGAATTTGTTTTGCGTGCGCCCAGGGAAACTCGCCGAAAGAGACGTTATTTCTGCATGGGCACAGCATTAGATTTGCAAATTTTTCTCCTGACAAAAGAGTCTATGGTTAGATCAAAAATATAAAAAAAGTCACGAAATTAATTTATGAGTAAAAATAAATAAAGGAATTAAAGAAAGAGAAACAAACTGTAGAGTTGGTGTCATCAGTTGAAATGCTTAAATCATTGTAGATTACGACCCATTTATTAGTTCTAAATCTACTCAATGAAGTGAATAAAATGCAACAATTTCTTATATGTTTTCAAGAAGAAATGCTATAGAAGTATAGCATTTTCTATTTGGTAAAACGGAATCGATGGGGGCAGAATAGTCTCAGATTTTGTACTTTTTTTGGCTTTTTAACTATTTGCCTACAATATGGGTATATAATGAGGTAGATTGAAGATGGAAAAACTAAACGTTAAATTAACTTATAATTCGTAAGATTTAAAAATAAACTTAAACAAAGTTGTTCCCTAAACCGGAAGAGTCAACTATCGGCACACAAACGGATTTAAATTTTCAACCAATTCGCGACAGATATTCTCAACAAAAATCGCTCACCGGAAGAGTCAACGAACGACACAACAGATTCGACTGAGTACCGATTCGTGATAGTAGTTCCCTGCAGGTATCGTTAACCGTAAGAGTCCAAAAACGATGCAACGAACCCAGCTGAGAATTAATCCGCGACAGAAGTTCCCTGCAGAAAACATTTACCGGAATAGTCCATGAATGACACAACAGACTCGACTGAGAGAACTGATTCGCGAGAGACATTCCCTGCAGACGAACGTATCAGTGGCAATGAATTGTTTTAGCGAGTCGAATCGAAAGAACAGGTTCAACCATCGCTCCAACAGGGCTTAATGTTAGAGCCCTACCCAGTGTATCTCAGGTCACGTGTCAAAAACCTCGGGTTGTGCTAAGTCCTATGAAACTCCAGGGATCTGTCTTGAACTCTGCATTTGTGACGTATTGGGTATACAAATAAGTTTACATCGTTTGCAAATAAATGGCGTAACTAGCACAGATTTCATGTAATTGCAAAGGACAACACGTGTATAAGAAAGTCCTTGCAGCAAGCTTTGATAATTAATGGAGGACAGTTCGTCGCAGTGTGAACATCATTGTTTGTCAGTGAATTGAAAATGTCGAATTTCGTGCCAAAGAAACAGCATATGCGGGAAGTTTTGCTGCACTACTTCTTTTTAAAGAACACCGCTGCCGCAAGTCACCGTTTGCCTCGTGGAAGCTTATGGTGAACATGCTCTAGATGAAAGCACATGTAGACAGTGGTTCCAACAATTCAAAGGGAATGATTTCGACGTGGAAGACAAAGAACGTGAAGGTGCACCAAAAAAATTGAAGATGCTGCTTTGGAAGCATTACTGGAGGAAGATCCGTGCCAAATAGAAACGCTGAACGTTATCAACAACAACTAATCAATTTGAGCAGTGCATTGCTAGCGAAACGTTCGGAATGTGCGAAAAGACATGACAAGGTTGTTCTCCAGCATAACAACGCCAGGCCTCATGTCGTGATACAAGTAAAGGAAACTGTAGAAGCGCTTGGCTGGGATCTGTTACCCCATCCGCCGTATCCACCGGATATCACGCCATCAGATTACCATTTGTTTCGATCCCTGCATAGCGCCCTTTCTGGAGAGCGGTTCCGTTCTGATGAGAAGATCCAAAATTGTCTTGATAACTGGATTGCTTCCAAACAACCGGACTTCTTCTGTCGAGGAATCCACTTATTGCCTGAAAAGTGAGGGAAGGTTGTATGCTGCGAAGGTAAATACTTTGAATAAAACAATCGTTATCTGTCTATAACAAACTATTAACTTTTTCAACCGAAAAACTATGTAAACTTATTTGTACACCCAATAATTGGGGCGCTCTAAAAAAGTTTCAGAATTCAGAGATTTTCGGTTTTCGGAATTTTCGGATAAGAGATCCTCAACCTGTACTACTATACACGGTGAAAACAATTGTAAAACTAATTTCTTTCGGTAGGGATTCGCGTATCTATTTAATAACGGCTCTGCAATTTTGCCGCTTTCAGCTAAAAAACAAAGAGCCGTTTACCTAGAAGTACCCGCTTTTTCTTTTAAAAGTCTCGCAGGATTGATTGGTCAAAGTTACAACTAGCCCATATTTCATATCTTAACAGAAATGCAATACAACATAATAAGATTTACCTTACTTTCACAGAGTATAAAGCATGCACTTCTCCTACCCTAACAGAATAACAAAACAAACAATCTCATTTATTCACATCATTGATAAAAGCACCCAATTGCATTTTCCTCAGTAACACCCAGCTTTACATCTTCGGTACGAACTTCTTGAACGGAAGAGCCAATCGCTTACTTTACCAGAATACTTCATAAGCTGCTTTCCGAAATCCCAAATATCCAGTTGAAGTTCACTTGTTAAATAAAAAGCAACACGATTATAAACAACTTTGTTCCTGTTGATCTAAATCAATTCTTTTGGTATATTTTATTATTTGAGCTTATTAGTAAAAAGCAAGATTTCAGAAAAAACAGACTTGCAGATCATTATATCCTGATTCATAGAATTAGCACAAGCTCAAATATCGAAATTAACGTCAAAAAAGTGTTTTAAATTTCGCAAAAAAGGTTTCAAATGAGTTGCTCGATTTTAAATGAATTTAAGAAAAACTGTATTTGCAAATTAGAAATTACATTTTTCTTAAAATGTAAGATGTATTTAATGATTAGATTTGGAAGATATCCTCAAGCCTTGTGGCTGAGTCGTCAGAGCCGGAAGCTTTTAAAATAGCTACTTTTCCGAGTTGTACGCGGAAGTCATCGTTTCTGTACGCTAATACGCTCCTTTCCTTGGATACAGTAACCCTAAACAAGGGATTTACCATGTAACATGCTGCTGAAAGTTTTTCACCCTTCTTACAAAAAGTAAATTTAAAAGATATATAGGAAAGTCTCTGACTTTTGATATATAATTTCAAATACCTCCTCAACAGAAGTGAAGTGCGCATCACTCAAGTGATGTTGCAGGGAGCGAAAGAGGTGATAATCCGACGGGATGAAGTCTGGAGAATGCGCCGGGTGGGACATAATCTCCTATCCCAGGTCGGTCATCGTGTTTAAAGTCGTTTTCGCGGTGTGAGGACGCGCGTTATCCTGAAGCAACAGGACCGACCTTCTGCCCTTGCCGGTGTATGGCCTTTTCGCCTCCATTGCGTCATTCACACAAATGAGTTGTTGACAATAACGCTCCAAATTGACCGTTTCACTAGCTTTAAGCAACTCATAGTGTATGACACCGCGCTGATCCCACCATGTGCACAACAACAACTTCCTGGCATGAATATTCGGTTTGGAGGTACTGGTGGTAGGGTGACCTGGATAAACCCACAATTTGCGCCACTTAGGATTATCGTAGAGGATCCACTTCTCATCATAGGCCAAAATCTTGTAGAGGGAATCCTTCTTCTTGAATTTGGAGAGCAAAGACACATCAACATCGCAGCGCCTAGTCTTGTTCGCAGCTGTGAGTTGGTGGGGCACTCAACGGCCCTCCTTGTGAATCCGTCCAAGCTTGTGCAGGCGCTTTACAATGGCTTGCCGGGTTACCCTGAGTTCCTGGGCGAGCTCTGACTGTGTGCGACAGGGATCCGCGTCCAACAGTTGTTCCAGTTCCTCCTCGGTAACTTTCTGTGGCTGTCCCGGACGTTTTCCATCCCTGAGTTTGAAATGTCCCTGCTTCAACCGCTGGGATCACTTCTTACATGTACTGTAGGACACAGCTGCCTTACCAAAAGCAGCACAGATCATTTGCTGGACTTCCGCGGCACGTTGTTTCTGCTGAAACGCGAACAGAAGGCAGTACCTCAAATGTTGTTTCTTGAACGACATTGCTTTCGCCGTCAACTTTCGTCTCTTTTGTCACTACATCTGTGAGATGTTACGGTTGCCTGGAAGGCTGTGGGATGGCGCTGCAATCAGCCATTATCGCACACAGCTATTTGCATTTGCCGACGTTCTACGATCGCTTACGGTTACAGGCCGAGAATTAAGTTACACACTTAATAACAGGGTTAATATTCCCACACTCTTGACTGCAGGATGATGGAGCAAGTCTCTTATAAAGAATTGAATTAACTTCATGCATACAATCCTAATCACACGAAAGTAATATACAAATAAGCATACTGTTGGCAGCATTTCGAGAAGTTCTGAGCACACACACACAAGGAAAAACTGCTATTTTAAGGGCAACCTTGAGACAAAATCTATCTTATACCTACAATGTTTATTCATTCTGTCACATATTACAAAGACTAAAGCGCTGTTGTCTTCAACACTTTGAGTGTAAATAAATAAAGTCATCAGATCATACATACAGAGTGGCCAAATTATTATGATAACCCTGTTAGTTCGTTGCTGGGCCACCTTTGCCCTTAATACTTCATGAATCGTTTTGGAATGGACTCTATTAAATGTCGGTAAGTGGCATGGCATATACACTGGCGGAAAAAAAATCCCAACACCCCGAAAAAATAGTTGTAGAGGAATGAAATGGCGGCAATACATTTGTATAGGTAACATATTTAATCGATTAAGGTTTCAAGATCACGGCTTATTGTAAGCGCAAGAAGAGCCATTTTAAATGTGAAATGCTGGTTCATTAATAACCGGTGTAACCGCCAGAATGTTGAATGCAAGCACGCAAACATTAATGCATTGTGTCGTACAGGTGCTGGATGTCAGTTTGTGGGATGGAGTTCCATGCCTGTTGCACTTGGTCGGTCAATACAGGGACGGTTACTGCTGGTTGGGGTGACGCTGTAGTTGTCGTCCAATGAAGTACTATATGTGCTCGATTGGTGAAAGATCTGTTGATCTAGTAGGCCACGGCAACATGTCGACACTCTGTAGAGCATGTTGGGTTACAATGCTGTTCATGAATGGCAGCACAACAGGTTGAATCACCAGACCGACGTACAACAGTGCCGTCAGGGTGCGCGGGATAACCACGAGAGTGCTCCTGCTGTCATAGGAAATTGTTCCCAGACCATAACTCCAGGTGTAGGCCCAGTGTGTCTCGGCAGCTGACGGTTGGTTGCAGGCGCTCACCTGGCCACCTTCTAACCAACACACGGCTATCCCTGGCACCCAGGCATAACTGGCTTTCATCAGAAAACACAACAGATCTCCACTCCGTCCTCCAACGAGCTCTAGCTTGACACCACTGACGTCGCAAACGGCAGTGGTTTGGAGTAAGTGGAATGCACGCTACAGGGCGTCTGGCTCGGAGCTGTCCTCCAAGTAACCGATTTGTAATAGTTCGTTGTGTCACTGTGGTGGCAACTGCAGCTCGAATTGCTGCCGCAGACGCGGTACGAATCGCCAGGGCCATACGCCGTACACGGCGGTCTTCCCTCTCAGTAGTGCCACGAACCGGCCGGAACCCGGTCTTCTTGAGGCAGTACTTTCCCTTGACCACCGCTGCCAACAATCATGCACAGGGGCTACATTGCTGCCAAGTCGTTCTGCAATGTTGCGGAAAGAAAATCCACCTTCTCGTAGTACTATTACACGACCTCGTTCAAACTCCGTGAGCTGTTGATAATGGTTTCTTCGTCTTATTAAAGGCATTTTTGACTAACATCAACACACTACGTCGAATCTCAACGATAACTAACGCTCACGAACGTTACAGCACGTATTTACAGCAAACCTGCTTTGCATATTCCGAGAGGCGCTTTAGCGCCACACGTATGCGCCGAGCGCGAAATTTGCATAGACGTCATCTTACAGATGTACTCTTACCGCCTACCAACTATCGTTTATCTAACACAACCCCTTCTTGGTGTTGGGATTTTTTCCGTCAGTGTACATCAGCATAAATGCGATTAATTGACCCACCAGCTCTTTGAAGATTTAATGGTAGCGGATCCAGCTGTCTGATGCCCTTTTCGACTTCATCTCACAGATGATCTATTAGATTGAGTTCCGGTGATTGAGGACGATAATGCAGCGGGGAAAAGTTTCCGTGATGCTTATCAATCCATTCACGTACAATGTGAGCACCATGAGATAAATTACTGTCCTTCTGCAAATATCCATCTCCATTGGGATAACCTATCAACTTAACAGAGTGGACTTCAACTGCAACGATATTTAAATACATTTGGGGGGAGGAAGTTTTTCTAAATGAATCAAAAAACCCAAACGCTCCCATGAAGCCATGCACCAGACCATAATGTTGCTTCCGTGAGCTTGAACAGTAGTGACGATGCAAGGTTGGTCCATGGTTTCGTGCTGATGTTTCCATATCCTCACCCTTCCGTCTCTATGCTGTAGTTCAAAACGTCATTCGTTGGACCCCATTAGCCTTTTCCACTTATTTACCGTCCAAATCTTGTGTTCCTGAGCGAACTGGAGGAGTTCCTTTTTGTTCACCTCACATAGCAGTGGCTTTTGGACAGCCCTTCTGTTTCTGTAGCCAGTATGATGTAATATGCGGCGAACGATACGTTGAGAATCCATCGGACCTGGTCCCTGATTCACTGAGATATAAAGACATATACATGAATTTTAAAAGTTTGATGACATTAAAAGAAGCGAAGAATAGTGATTTATGTGTTTAACTGTTATTTTGAATAAATGGGTTCCGTTTCTTCGTGGAAAGAATCCCACTATCACCAAAATCTCCAACATTTCAAATATTTGTATCTATTTATCTACAAAGGCCGTTCCTTAAACACTGATACTATTAGTTTTTTAGTTCGCAATAGTGCTAAGGGGGAAAATAACCACGAAGAGGACTAAATGAATTAAGGGCGCATTTGTTGCGATACGTATTAGCCGTGGAAGACGATCCTTGTTTTGTTATTGCGCAGTTGTTTAAGGTGCGTCTACAATTCGTCATACAGCTATGGAGGTGAGTTATTCATCATTAAGAAGTGAGATGCGTTGTGCGATAAAATTTGCTGTCGTTTAGGTAAAACGGTTACAGAAACAGTTGATTTAAATAAATAAAAAAAGGCTTAATAAGATAAATGTTTGTGTGAGTCAACAATTCTTAGATGGCACCATGATTTCAAAAGATGTTTGTCGGCAGAACTATCTCCTTGACCTGATCGATCTGAAAGTGCTTTTACGGAGCGTATTGTTGACACTGGACAATTCTACAAGAAGAACGAAGAATGACGTGTGAATACATAGTGGCGCCAACTAATATTTCAGAAATGTCGGCATTCCGCATTCTACGCGACAAATTCCTGCTGAAACGTATGTGTGTTCCAGATGGGTACCTCCTCAACTGATGAGAGAACAATTGTTAGCTAGAGTTCAGGTATGTCATCAATGGAAACAAATAATTGCAAAGGATCCAAACATTTTAAAAACAGTAATAACTGCCGATGAAACATGGGTCCACTATTGCGACTACCTAATGAAGTGAGTAACAAGTGTCTGGAAACAGTCAGGCTCGTCTCCTCTGTAAAACGTCCGACAAACCGAATCAGGTGGGAAGGTAATGATGATTATTTTCTTTGATCATAAAGGTGATGTCTACCAGTATGCCGTTTCTCCCCAAATTAATGCAAGGCTGAGTATTGCGTTCCAATCTTGAAATGTCTGTGACGACACATTTCGATTAAGCCAGAGCAACTGGTAGTAGTCAAGTGGACCCTACACCATGATAACGACCGAACACATGCGGCAGATTGTGTTCAATAGTTCCTTACGAAATGCAGTATTGAATGCATGTCGCTGCCTGTCTGCAGTCCTGACCTCACCCCGTGCGATATCTGCTTGTTTTCACCAATGAAGGAAAAGTTTCGTGGCGCAGCATTCAACGCAGATACTGACGTTATTCAAGATGTACATGGGTCGCTAAAGCAGCTTCAACAAAATGCCTTCGCCTCATGCTTTGAAAAGTGGACTGAACGATGGCACCGTTTCATATCATCCTTTGGAAGATACTTTGAGAAAGTATAAAATACTTTGCTGTACCTATATTTCTTCCTTTCGTGTGATTTTGCCCTCTGTTTTAACTAAAAAATTGAAACTGTTGGTACTTTTACACTGAGTTAGCTTTTCATTAGGAATATCTACGTAATAAGGCGTTGGTCCATATTTGTGTGTAATCACGGCTCCCAGACGCCTAAGAATAGATTATGCAAAGCGTCGGGCAACCTCCAGGCGTAACTTGACCCATTTCCGCTGCAGCAGCTGAGTCAGTTCACTCTCCTTTGGTAGAGGAGGATCAGCAGTTCTCACAAATGTTCAATTGGGTACTGTCTGGGGAGTTTGTTGGCAAAGGGCATGTGCCAAGCACTTATACGAGCCCGATGGCATGGTGATATATTCTGTTGAAAAATAATATTGTGTTCCGGATACACCCCGTCAGATGTGAATGGCGATGGTCGGTTAACAGGTCTCTGTAGCGTCCACCATTCAGTATTTGTGGGAAGAAAACCAACAGGACCTAGGGTTTGCCACGTGAAAACTACCCAGACCAGAACACTACTTCCACCTGCTTTACAGTGCAATCCAAGTGGCAATCCAAGTGGCGCCATGAACATTTATCTGCATGTTCAGACATTTTGGCTTAATGATTGAAGTTACGAATCAATCACGTGATAAGTAAAAGAGATAAAGTGATAATAGTTTGCCGTAAAAAGTTTGGTCGTATCGATCTGGGCTCGATGGCTTCTGCATCGGAGTGGTTTCGGTGGCGAAAGCACGTGTCAGGAGTAAGAGTGCCTGAGTGGCGTCATCGGAAACCTAGAATCACAGAGACACCTTTTGGCTGTCGCAGATTGGCTTTATCACAGGACTACGTACAGCTTGTTGGTCCCTGAGCCACATCGCATTTTAAAAGCATCCAGATGCAACAACTGTCTGACGAATGTGGCGACATTAGTTGGAGGAAGGTAATCTGTGTCGCCGTAGTGGGACTGGTGCACGTAAGCGGACATCCAAACTTCTCCTTCGTAAAACCTTCGACTGCAAGCCGTAAAGGTTCATGGCGGACGAGATTCGACGAGGTGTACAGTCAACTATGGACATCGTCGTATCGACACGTATTGTGTGTCGTAGACTGTCTGTCGCATGTTTTATTTATGTATTTATTTATTTGCCATATTACATGCATTTAACTCCATAGCAACATAGCAGGGAGCCCGGGATAGCTCCCTGCTAATGATAGACTGACCCCTAAAATGAGAAAAAAAATTTAAATGATACAAAACTAGCAAGTGATTTTATATGAATCGGCAATACGCTACACAT
The DNA here is from genome assembly GCA_039090855.1 of Macrothele yani. NCBI lineage: Eukaryota > Metazoa > Arthropoda > Arachnida > Araneae > Macrothelidae > Macrothele > Macrothele yani. The sequence continues at coordinate 103,146,003 of CM077011.1, forward strand.
CCTGACGCAATGAGCTTCATTATTAAAATACAGCGCATTAATACGAACCCTTGGGACTAAAAAGTTATCATACCCACGAGTTTGATAACTATGCGCAAAATAAAAAAAATATTAAATGTAGATGTTTGTTAGCATAAACACGCTCATGCATTAAAAGCATCGGTCGATAAATGAATAATCTCTCAAATATCAATTATTATTTAAAACGACTGAACATAATTTCCTCATTTCCCAGTGGATTCAACAAACGAACATATTGATTTGCAAAGAAAACTTTTTATTAATATTACATTCAGTTTTCCTACCCCAAGCAAGCAGAAAATAAGACAATTATGGATAAATAAAAGAATAATTTAGTGTTAATTTACAAATGAAAGACTATAGACTCCAGATGAAACTCCTATTCGAGACCTCAAGTCCCGCGAAGCAACTTCAACATGGGCATCCCACTTTAAATTATCCTGAAACAAAACTCCTAAAACCTTAACCCGAAAAATCTTGAAAAATCAAAGGAATATCACTCAAAATCACTTCTGGTAGAGCCTCAACTCGAGCTTTTCGGCCAGAAAAAAACATGCATTTAGTTTTATGCGATATTAGGAGTTAGGAAATTGCAGCAAAACCAAGTCTGATATTAAGCCTTGGTTAACACGGAGTACTAAGTCAGACAACGCATAAACGGGGGGGATACTCATGTCATTACCAAAAAGGAGCGTCAACGCACAGGACCAAACATGAAAAATATCATTGACACAAATTAAAAATAGCAATGGCCCTATTACCGAACCCTGTTTAACACCACGAAGAACAGTTTTAATTCTAGAACGAACATTTCGAAAGTGAACGTATTGCCTAATCCAAATAAGATAGTTTTCAAAAAGAGTCCTTGCGACTCCCATAATGTTAATATGTTCGAGCTTAGAAATGAGGATGTTATGACAAACATTATCGAAGACACGACATAAGTCATAAAAAAATTCCCATTACACTCAAGCCTTTATCAATATTAGTTTGTAAGTAATTCAGAACATCAAGATTAAATCTCTCCATAGAACTACCACGTGTGACGTACCTGCCAGAAGGACGCACACGACATAAAGGCAGATAGGAATCAGAATAAAATGTCCGCGTAGCTCAAATGGTAGAGCAACTTATCCCGGAATGAGTGGACCCGGGTTCGAATCCTGGCGCGGATAAAAATGACGGAGAAATTTACTTCGTTATAATGGCGCCCGAACTATCCGGATGACCCGACCGTTCAAAATCTCGCATTGGTGTGATGTTATTTCCACACCGCGAGATAGGAAAAATAAGAGCAGCACTTCGAAAAAAAAAAAAAAAAGGATAAGGGAGAGATGATGTGACGTACCTGCCAGAAGGACGCACATGACATAAAGGCAGATAGGAATCAGAATAAAATGTCCGCGTAGCTCAAATGGTAGAGCAACTTATTCCGGAATGAGTGGACCCGGGTTCGAATCCTGGCGCGGATAAAAATGACGGAGAAATTTACTTCGTTATACACGGCGTAACACATATTGCTTTTTATTTAGTAAATTATTAGTTTCAATGTAAGATAACAACCGACTATGAATCAACTCCGCAAAAATGTTTGCATATACAAAAATTACTGAAATAGGATGATAATTTCAAACATCACTTCTGGATCACTGTATGTGAATTTCAAAGATTCTACCGTGTCTTAGAGGTTCAGGAACGATAAGCATATTTAGAATACTATTAAAAATATATACACAGGGTGAATCTAAAGTTTGGCAATATTTGGATCACTTTATGTCTTCAAACGTACCTTTGCGATGAAAGCTGACTAGCATTCAAAGTACAGACAATCGTGTTGCACCGTTTTTAGCCATGTGTCTGCCAGTTCTTCCGTTTCGCGGCGGTACCTGATCTTGTCCTTCGAAGCGAATAACTCCTTTATCCCAGCTGCCACCTCCTGCTGGTTGTTGAAGTGCCGCCTGCGAAGGATGTTGGACATGTACCGGAACAGGTAATAATCCAACGGAGCAAGATCTGGATTATATTCTGGGTGTGGCATCACTTCGATGCCCTCAAGTTCCAGGAGTTCTGCCCGGGTAGTCCCCGCGGTATAAGGCCGAGCGTTGTCCTACTGTATGAGAGTGTGCCTTCTGTTTACCAGTGGCGGGAACTTCACCTCCAAACCTTCATACGCTCAGAGCGGATCTTTACGTTGATGGTCCGACCTTTTGGAACTAATTCGTAATGGATTATCCTCTCGAAATACCACAGACATAGAGAATCACCTTGTGGTCGAAGCGCCTACGTTTGGCAAGAGATTCACGAAGCTGACCTGGATTGAACCACTACCGTTGCATGTTGGGATTACAGAAATATACCCATTTTCCATCGCACGCAACAATTCTCTTGGTGAAACGTACATCGCGCCGGTTTTCTAGGAGTTTCGTGCACACTTCTACACGGCGGTTTGCTTCACCTTGCGTCAGTTTGTGAGGGACAATGCGGCAGCTCATGTAGACCTTGCCGAGGTCCTGAAGGGGACGAACCGCGGTGGTCTGTGATATTCCCAGCTCGCCTAATAATGTCGGAGTTCTGGTAGTCGAATTTACCTCTACGGCCTGGCGTTCGGTCTCCGAATCCACGGTTCGCTGCCTATCTGACCTTGACTGATCGTCGAAGTTTCTATCACCTGAGCCAAATTTCTTGAACCATCTGCTTGCAGTTCTGTGCTCCACGGAACCTTCCCCTTTCGTATGACAAATGTTTCCTGTTGCTTGAGCAGCGTTATGGCGGAGTTCAAACTCCTAAAGCAAAAGTTCACTAATTAGCCGGTTGTGATTGTTCATCTTTTAGGCATCTCAACCACAAACAGAACGACGACAATCAGTGTTGTTCACAGCATGGACCACCAGTTTATATCCCTTTCGACTGACTGCAGTGCGCGACTTCAACTAATTTAAACACACGAAAAACCCGCCGCAGCACATGCGTTTATGCAAATATTACAAAACCTTTTGACTCACCGTCTGCATTAGTGAATTAGTAATTCAGAAGATACGAATTTCACTGCCCTTGGATGAACATTGTCAGGTCCAGCTCACTAACAAGGATTTAATTCATTCATCGAGGACATTGAATCATCCGCAATAAGCTTAAGGAAAAACGAAGAAGAATGGAAAGAAGGCAGGTTAAAACTTTTGAACGAACAGGTATATCAGATATCAAATTACCTGGTAATTCAATAAAATAAATATTGAAAAAAATAACAACTGTGCCAGCGTCGCAACACAGCTCAGCATCGTATAATTGTTTGGGGCGCTGCCATTTTCAACACCCTTTCTCCAGTCGCAGGCATACGAAGATCAATAAGAGCGCCACGTTACGTCGATGATGTGCTGCCGGTCGTTTGTTGGCTGCCGTGTCATCGTGATATCACTGATGCTCAGTGTACACAAGATAATGGCTGACCGCACACGTCCGATATCAGGTGTCAGTGCCCATGTGCTGCGGTGGCCATGAGACTTCCAAGAGTTTGTCCAACAGAGAACGTGTTTGACGTCATTAGATTTGCACGACCACCTCACAATGAGATGTACACTATCTTATCAGAATAATATGAGCACCCCCGGAATCAGAGTGTACCCGCCCAGGCGCGTCACAGAGTGCACGTGACGGGGTCGACCACACGGAAATGGAACCGGCCAGCGAGGACCAATGAAACATAATGCGTCATGTGAGCACAATGAATTTGACGGATGTTCAAAAACACTAGATTATTTGATGGACGTTCAAGAGGACTTCGTGCGTTGTCCGCTAGGTGCTGTTGTAAGAGTGTACCAAGAATGGACTACTGGCACACCGAGTACCTCACAACGTCGTAACTGTGGAGCCCCAAAGGCCTTCGACACTAGAGGAGAACATCCCTTCGGTCGGCTGATAAAAGACAATCGACGCGCAGCAGTGCAGCAATCGACCACGCAAGTGGACGCTATGGCACCGATGTACGTGTCCTCGATAACAGTAAAGAGGCCTCCATGTTAACCCAGGTTTATCGGCAACGAAGCCTACTGCTCGAATGCGACTATCGTCATTGAACAATGGAAGAGTGGGAAAATGTTGCCTTTTCCGACGAATCGAGGTTTCTGCTCCACAGATGTTACTCGCAGCGGTAGTGTCTATGTCTGGGGGATGTTTTCCTGGTATGATCTGGGACCGCTGGTGCAACTGGAAGGTTCCCTGAACTCCAAAAGCTAACAGTCAACCCTCACAAACCACATGCATCCCTTCATGTTTTACGTTTTCCCTGGTGTTGATGGTGTCTATCAACAGCACAATGCGTTGCTAAGAGGATGGGTGGCTCATTCCAGGAACACGGCAGCGATGTCTACGTTCTCTCTTGTCCGGCGAAATTTCACGACCTCAATCCCATAGAGCACTTGTGGCACTGTTCGAATCGACAGGTTCGACGTGCAGACCCACAACCACGTCTTCTCCAGGACCTCCGTGCTATGCTGCAGTCTGAATAGGCACGTCTGCCGCGCGCAACCTTCCAATGCGTCACTGCGTCCATGCCACGCCGTCTCGCCGCTGTCATCCGGGTTAGGGGATCATAATTTTTTGACACGACTGTGTGTTGTAGATACAGGTCAACGACGCCTATTCAGCAGTACCTATGGACACCATCTTGCCTATTTTCTACTCAATAGCACGCTATGTTGCCGATTGCATAGTCCAGCATGAGGTATCATAGGACTTACTGAATCATGCCATATTATGTTGTCTCTTCAGATATCGCAGTCATGAAACCGTGAGAAATGAAAGCCTTTCTTTCCCATGTGTTTATTTATATGTCTCTTATCTATTTATTTTCGTCTCGTTTCGTGCATTCTCCCATGGTGTGTTTAATTCGGTGTTGAGAAGTATGTGAAACCATTAAGGTACCATTAGGATATTTTTTTTTCTCCAGCTATGTTTGAAATCTTTGAAACATCAGTTTGCAGACCTAATGCTGATATGTGTAACAAATTATTTCCTCCTCCTCGATGCCTCGCCAATATTATTTCATTAATAAACCGAGTTACAGCAATTTATCTTGTAATCATATGGAATTGGGCATCAATTACGCATCTGTTGCGGTCAATAAATACGACAACAACACTGAGACGCATTACAATAGCGATGGCATTTGCATGGAATTCATTCACCTAATGATGCTTTCCATCGTGTTTGATGATAACGGAGACCCACAGGAATTTAGTTACATGTTCTGCGGTACTCACATAATGGTATTAGCGCAAGAATAACTACGTGTTTGACAAAACTATGGAGCTACTCCATGTGACGCCTTTGCATGAGAGAATGCGAACTGTTGCAACATGTGTAATGATACTGTCATAGGAAACAACGGAAGCAGTTTATGTGATGTCTTTGAGAAAAACATGCAAAATCTGATACTGTAATAAAAGAAAAAAACAATTTAATAAGACAAAATTAAATAAAGTCGTTTATTATATTGGCTTTAAGATATAGCATTTTAGAAGAGAGCTGGCTAAAAGATCTGAGTCATATCAGGTGATATATTTTGAAAGGAAAATGATAAGGCCAATACCATTTTGAAAGATAATCTCATAAAAAAATGGTAAAACTCTTTTGTCTAACAAAATCTTTTCGTGTCTTACAACTTACAATGAAGTCTTCAAGAACTAAAAATGCGGATATCAGATCGGATATTTAATAATCTAAAATATCATTGCATTTAATTATATCAATTCATCGAATTTTTTTAAGAGTTAATAAGAACTTCCTGAAAGATTTAATAAAAAATTCTATCAGCACCATTGAGTGGTTCATGCTTGTCCAGTAATCATTAATGAATTTTATAGTAATGTTTATTTAAAATATACCTTAATGACTGTTTCAGTAATGGATAAATGAAATATGCCTTAATGAATGTTATACGTGCCTAATGATATGCCTGATAAATGTTATACTCTACGTGCGTTATAATATGCTTTAAGAATGTTATACGTAGTGTTAATTGAAATACGGCAGGAGTAAACTCGAAAGTTTCCAGCCTAGTTCTCTTCGCACTGCTCTCTATTTTTGTGGTATGAATTCCTGCCATGGCCAGTTTTAGACTTGCCCACCAAACCTAAGCGTGAACCAAGACGAAGTCTAAACAAAGGCTGAGACAGTACTGCCAAGCAAAAACACAAGTGCTGGGAAACTGCTGGCCACCAGCTGGCAGTGATGGTTCACTGCTGGCTGAAATCTGCCGCTCACGGCCCGGTAGCGGTCCGTTGGTGGCAGCGCTATCAATTGGCGGGCCATTGATGACCCTGCAGCATCACCGAGAATTGTGGGCCTGCAAGCATGTGTCGTTGGTGGCCCGTTGCTAGCAACCAATGCAACCCCAACAGCAGGTGGAAGCAACGGGACTGCGCATGCGCAGAAGCAACACTTGCTGTGTCTCCCATGGTACGAGTTAGTTGAAGACGACGCTATTGCCATCGTGTTGTTTTAGTGCATGTTAAGAAAAAAATCCATATGTAGAGAGGCGAATTAATTTCCTAATGAAATTCCACGTCGACGAAGATATCAGATTATGCCATGAAATACTAGATTGCAGCCATGAAATACACCCACTCCATTCCTATGAATAACAATTAATGGAATGGAGTGGGTGAATAACAAGAAAAAATTTGAAACCGCTTGAAACAAATGCTCTGAAAAACCATTAAAAAAACGTTTGTTGGAAAAAAAAATTTACGCGTACAAAATGTATTAATTATTTGAAAAAAAAAAAGGAACGCTATGCGTATATAATGTATTCATGCATGTGTTGAATACACAAGACTGGGAGGAATTCGTTTCTAAAAATAACGCAAAGTAAAATAAAAGATCTTTCTCCTTTAAAACAAATCTAGCATCAGACAACGGAAAGGAAAGATACAACGTTAAAAACGTAAAAGAATGTGACATGAACCCGGGTAAATATATATTAATTCAACAATCGCCTTTCAAGGCGACAAGGACAGTACAAAACTTCGGAATGCGACTTTAAGTTGGTACACTCCTTGAAAATGAGTGAAGTTCCCTTAAGGTAAAAAAAAAAAAAACTATCGTTACGTTGAAGAAGTAAATTTATGAATTATATGAAACTGACTTTTATGAAAAATATCTCGCAGTATTGTGAAATGAAAGAGAGAACGAGAGAAAAGCTTTCTCTTTTACATTTTATTGTAAAATAAAAGGCAGAACGATTCGATTACACGAAACAGACAGCTCCAAGCACACACTCGTGCGTGGCATATTAGTCCGATCGGTAGAGAGCTCGCCTCCCACGCCAACAGCCGTGGTTTGTATCCAGCCAGATCCAAACGGGCTGTTCTCCGGTCTGTTGAGAAAAATTCCCCAGCGTAGTCCTATAATTCACACGTTTCGTAAGGGGACCCAGCAAAAAACAGTGTTACCGGGCCATTGCTGGCAGCCTGTACTGCCAGCAATGGCGTCATATGCCGCAATAGGGCCATCAGTTGTCCATCACAGGCAGCAGTGGCCTTTCAAGTACGTGTCTGAAATGATGGCCAGCCTAATGTGGTCCGCTAATTTGCCGGCAGTGGTAGCCAGCAACCACCTGACGTAACTGATGGATCTTGTCCGCCAATTTCCCAGTAGTAGATATAAAATAAAAATCAAGGACAACCCACAGTTTCCCAAAGCTACAACTTTTTTTTCTACACTTACGAAACTTGTGAATTATAACACTGCGCTGGGGAAATTTTCTCAACAGACCGGGAATACGCCCGTTTGGATCTGGGTTGTTTTAAAGAGGAAAAGCTACATTTGTTTTAAAGAGGAAAGATATTTTATTTTACTTCTCGTTATTTTTAGAAGCGAATTCCTCCCAGTCTTGTGTATTCAACCCATGGATGGGTACATTATAACAACATAGCGTTGCTGTTTTTTTCTTTTAAATAATTAATGAATTTTGTACGCGTATAATTCTTTTTTTTCCAACAAATGTTTCATTAATGGTTTTCCAGGACATTTGTTTCAAGCGGTTTCAATTTTTTTCTTGTTATTTACTCACTCCATTCCATGAATTGTTATTCATGGAAATGGAGTGAGTGTATTTCATGGCTGTAACCTAATATATCATGACTTAATCTGATATCTTCCTCGACGTGAAATTTCATTAAGAAATTAATTCGCCTCTCTACATATGGATTCTTTTCTTAACATCCACTAAAATAACACGATGGCGATAGCGTCGTCTTCAACTAACTGGTACCATGAGTTGCTTCTGCGCATGCGCAGTCCGGTTGCTTCCACCTACTGTTGAGTATACATTGGTTGCCAGCACTGGGCCACTAGTGGCACTTGCTTGGAGGCCCACATTTCACGGCGATGCTACAGGGCCATCAATGGCTCGCCAACTGATAGCGCTGCAGCCAACGGACCGTTACCGGGCCGTGAGCGGCCAATTTCAGCCAGCAGTGTCCTATCACTGCCAGCGGGTGGCCAGCAGTTTCCCAGCACTTGTGCTTTTTTCTGGGGAGAGAGAGAAAAAAAAATGTAGGTTGGAAACTGCGGTTATGCTTTATTTATTTTTTTATCGCTACTACTGAGAAATTTGCGGACAAGATTAGGCAAGCCATCAGTTACGTCACGTGGTTGCCGGCTGCCACTACCGGAAAACTAGCGGACCACATTTGGCTAGCCATCATCTCTGGCACGTGCTTTCAGGGCCGCTGAAGGGTTACTTGTGGCAGCTACTGCCTGTGATGGATAACTGGTGGCCCTGTTGTGGCATATAACAAATGATGGGGTGTCAACTGTTGGCCTGAACTGCTGGCCCTTCTGTTGTCCGCCTGGATATTTATTGACGGTTCGGAAGCGGCAACATAGTGCTGGCCCATCAACACTGTTTTTCTGTGTGTGACAGATATTGTACAGAAAACGACGGAGAGCTTATTTATGTTATTGGGTTGTAGCATGGGGTTCGTTGGCTTAACGCGCTCTCAACCGCGCCATGGGCGTTCATGGCTCAACACAGCATCAATGAATTTCCAGCACGCTACCAAAAGATTAATATTCGTCCCACGCGCTTCTCAAGCAACACAGCTAAGCCCAGCTTTATGATACATCACGTTCAGAACTTTTCCAGTTCCAACACTCCTGACTGTCTTGTAATTTGGAACATCGAAATGTGTAAAGGACACTCGTATAAGGGCATTGAAGATTCAAGTTTATAATAAGCCGGGAGAATATACAAATCTGGAATTCTGATATGATCCGTGGCGTTCAGACTTGTCAATTAATGTTCCTCCCTCGGATCTTCTAAGCTCGAAAATTCAGAGGACGATACTAGTGTTACCGACCCGTTTAAAATTAAAGGACAGCCATAAGAGCAGGAACTTGAAGGGTTATCAATCTCGAGCTCCCCGGAAAAACTTAATGGAAAAAACAAAGACTTAACTATTTCTTTTTAAAAAATAAGAGCTAAAGATTCAAATGGTAAGCAATTTCTCTAAAGTAAATTTGATTCTTCACTACGGAAATTGTGTGAAGTTATGACAACGCATTGCTGAGTTCACACTTTTGATAAGAAATACGAAATGTATTCTTAGTGACACTTTCGTGAAGTCCTCACAAAATATCACTGCGTCCCGATTCCTTTTGAATATTTTCTCATCTGGTAGTCTACGCTGAAAGATTTCTAGTCATCTGAAATAATTTCAAATAGATGGCCACAATTTACAGTCTAAGCAATAAAGTGCCAGACATACTGTTTAATCATAGAGTCAGAAGTTCTTTTAGGCCGTAGTTCCCTTTTTACGTCCGTACCATGTGGTTACGCGCATTCAGATATCAAGAAGCCCAAGCTGAACTCTTTACACCCCCCCCCCCCTCCGGTGGCGCAGTGGTCTAAGCGATGGCTTCCGATCCTTCGTCGGAATGGGGTCCAGGTTCGAATCCCGGTGAGCCATGGATGTTGTGATTTAGCTTATTCACTGGCTCTCTCTCTTCCCTGGAACCAGTGGCTCTAAATTAGATACCGGAGACTACTTAAGACCCATTGAGTTGCTTACGGTGGTCGTTAAGCCTCCAATCAAGAACGAAAAAACGCCACCTGAAATATTTACTAATCCTACTATGAACGATTTACTAATACCTTTAATCTGGATTCTGTAACCAGCAGCCAGATTATTTTTGCAGGCAAAATGCAAGGTCACGCATTTTCCGGTTGATTGACGTCATTTGGTTCCATTTCACAGGACACGTTATGCTGCAACGCTGATGCAAACAGCAGTTAACCTAGGCAAAGCTTTTGTAGTAATTTGACATAGCCTTCTTCAGTCTCCAAAAATATATCCCTTGGTAACGCGGGTATATATTAGGCGTATGAACGAGTCTTAAGCCTTGTGAAAGTGGAAGATCTCTTGTCTTACAATGGGAACGGGAGTTGTGGTCAAAGGTTGTGTGGGAAAGAAGGAATGGTGAGGTTCAACTGGTCTACAACCCCATCGGCAGGGCACTGGGTTGCCATACCAACCATTGTCGACGGCACGGCACACGTCATGTTTAGCTTTGATGATCGACCGATGTGGGAGCAACGTTCTATGGGAGGAGTTTCAATTGGCTACTATGGCTATTTCCATCTCTGTATCTTTTTTACTTTATGAGAGGTGCAGTCGGGAATTGGATTCCACTAGGACCACGCGAAATGGGTATCCCCATGTGGAAGAGAAAACTTTAGCCTTAGACAATTGACTATGTTTGTTTAACTGGGTGTTTAACGACCACCGTGAGCAACTCAGTGGGCTATAAGTAGTCCCCCGTCTCTAATTTAGGGCCACTGGTTCCAGGGAAGAGAGAGACAGCCAGTGCCGTAAGACAAACGCAACATTCATGCCTTACCGGGCGGGATTCGTACCAGGCCCCATCTCGGAAGAATGGTCATAAGCCATTGCTTACACCATTGCGCCACCGGAGCGCCCGATTGCCTTTGAAAATATTGAATAAAGTTGTTACGTTCTGAAATGTGCTATTTATGTTCTGGGATAGATGTCTTCTTAACTTTCGAGGGTCAAACTAGCTTGGCTGATTGTAGTTATTAGAAAGATATACTGTAGAGGCAAAGTGCAAAGGTCTTAGAGTGACATGTGTAATCAAGAGCCCTACAATTGTTATGTGCTGAATATGTTCATATAGGGAGCACTGTTATTTTTCTTGAGTGTAAAATTGAAACTTTGTTATATGTTATATTCAGAGTACACCTATTTTATTAAATGGGCTCATGATTTTCTTCCGAGAATTTTGGAAGACCAATTGGACACTGCTCTTGCAACGCCTTGATTTAGACAAATATTAAAAATGGCTCCATTTATTCCGGCTAAACAATATTTTGGCGGTGCAGGCTAATTCATGAGATGCTTACGACGATTCTAAAAAGAAGAAATTTGTAGCGAAACACTTTGTTAGATGTGCTACACGTGCAAGTTCTCATTTGTTCCATGTTGCGTACGTATTACGTTTCTTTTTTTTTTTTCTTTTTTTTTTTTGTGTGTGTCTGACAAATCTTTTTGGGAGAATACCTTAAGTAATTCATCCGCTGATATTTCAAACAAATATCTACATTTCGTATTTTGCAGTTTTAATTCTTAAAAGTAATGCAAATTCGCGTCTGCCGAAAAATCATTAAATTCCGTCATCGTCAAAATCATTAGTTGCACCCAGAAGAAATCAAACGACAGGAATGAAACTTGGTGGTTAAGTTTGACATAGTGAGACAATATGTAAATGACTTAAGTCACGCTCGGCCGCTCATGTAACGCCAGCAAGGAGGGGTCGTAGCGCTGTGCCTGACCGGCTATATAAGGTCGTCCCGTTGCGCGCGCTTGTCATTCGGACACCTACTGTTTTGTTGAATGAATCCTTTGCAAGTGAAGTATACCTCGGAGAAAAGTTCAGAAGCAATTCGAGCCGGTAAAGGTTTTCGAGAGTTGCCACATCGTCTAGCTCCATGAAGCGGGATGGTCTTATCACCGTATTTACCGCCATACCGGTCGTACGGATATCACCAAAGCACGCTCTTGGCGGTAGATGATATAACAAGGCACGCAGCAGCCACAGAAATGCTCTGTGAGACCTAGAAGAACCACGGAGAGAGAGAAAAGACAGGTGGTTCGACATGCGCGGTGTAACCAAAACAGCCACGACTGCCAATATTCAGCGAGCAGTGGTGCCCTTCACGCATCGTCCGAATAGTGCCAGTACCATTTGCAGACGGCCGTTCGACGTAGGAGTACACGCACTCAGACCATTAGGAGGACTGCCCGTAACACCATTGCCAAACACTACAATGTCGTACCAGACTCTCATGGAGCCACGCAGAATGCCGCCGGTGATCTCCAGTGACTAGTCCCGCTTTTGTCTTGCAGGAGACGACCACCGAATCCGTGTGAAGAGGCACCGTGGTCAGCACCAAGATGAACAGTTCGTTGTCGAGCGTCACATGTTCAGAAGGCCTGGTGTCATAGTGTGAGGTGCAATTATCTACGATACCAAATCACCTTTGGTGTTTGTTACAGGCACTTTGACAGCCGAACGTTTCATTAATGAGGTCCTGCAACCTTCTCTGAATGCTCACTCCGGTGCGAATTTCCAACGGGACAACGCTCGTTCGCATGTTGCTTCTGTCTCGAGAGCTTTCCAACAAGGCACTGACACTTGCTCACTCCGGTGCGAATTCACTCCGTGCGAGAGCTTTCCAACAAGGCACTGACTGAATGCTCACTCCGGTGCGAATTTCCAACGGGACAACGCTCGTTCGCATATTGCTTCTGTCACTGAGAGCTTTCCAACAAGCCTCATCGCCAGACCTATCGCTGATTGAAAATGTGTGGGATGCTATTGGACGCACTATCCACATTTGACCATCTGCAAGAACTGGTGAGAGGATTAAAACTGCATGGGATTGCTTATCGCAGGACACCATTAGGAACCTCTACAGCTCCATGCCGAGATGTCTGACATGCTGTGTGAGCAAACATGGCGGCCCGACGCCATATCGAGAGACACTAGTTTTTTGAGTGTTGCTCAATAAATGTTACCCATATCAGTCTCAATGTTTAATCATTTATAGTTCCTGGTAACATTTACCTTCCTCCTGAATAGGATTGCAATCCGATACGCCCCTCTGTGTGCAACTATTTTTTTAACTATGAGTTTATATCCACGAGAAAGTAAAATCTTACTGATTTCTTTCTTTATGCCTAGATATCTTGGTTTTCATTTAAATGAAACGCTTTAGGATTACGTTCCTGTAATAAAATTTGAATAATCAAGAAATTTCTGTCAGATATATACAAGTTCAGAAGTTCATCAGGAACAGTCAATTAGAAAAATGCTATTAACACACGTGATGTTTTGAATAATACAAAGAGATGTAAGAAACAGCGAGACGTTTCGTGTGAATTATATTGTTATTTAAGTGGAACTGGAAAAATATGAAACGACGATGTTGAAATGAGTTTGTTTAGTTCTCAAGAATACATACATAAAATCATTTCTTTTTGAAGGTTTAAAGAAAATTCTTGAAGATTCATTTTCTGCTGATTTTCTGGTGCATATTGCCACAGACTTGGTATTCCTCGGTTTTGCAAAATGTTGCGTGCTTGAATAAATCGGTATCTTTAAATATGTTTGCTCATAATCTACGGTTGCCGAGCGAAATGGATTTCAATAATTACTATCACTTGCAAGAGTTAGTTTGAAATTTTGTGTCTTATGTCGTTCCAAAATCCGGGTTTAAAAGAAAAAAGATATCAATCAAACTCGATCGAATGAATTACCTTGAGACTGTCAAAGAGTTCACATTCTTTATTCAAGATGTCTTTTGTTTTTGTATCGGGCTTTAATAGCCGCATTATGTAACACGAAGTGCTATTAACAGTCGGTTGTTGCTGTTGTTCGAGGGAATCTCGAGGGGCTGTCGCCGCTTGCTGATTTTTCGTCCCGAATTCGATCCCGTCTAGGGCGACTAGCAGAATACCAACGGTTCTGACTACTCAGCCACCGTGGCGGTAATATTCTTCACCACAAGACCCCTTTAAACATGTTTAGACTAGCGCTGACTTTCACGAAACTTAGGACTAACTATGCTCCTGCTTGAAACGATAGAATTTCTTAACTAGTGTAGTTTTATTTAAGAAGGCAATTTGGTAGTGTTTCGTATTAAAACCAGTTTAACTTGACAAACTGCCAGACACCACCAAAAAGAAAAAAGCTGAAAGATTCTGATGTTACCTTCAACCAAAACCTACCGAAAAATATGAAGAGGTGAAAAAATAGAAAGAGTACCGTGATTCTACCTGCATGTAATTTTTGCTATGCATCTTTTGCATGCCAAGATCTTTCTAGGTGTGATATAAAATCAGTCAATCGAAAGTATACATTTATTTACGTATTACACATTGCATTTATTAGCGCCAATCTTATCCACACCGAACCACAGTTCCATACATATTGAGTGGAATTTAACCATAACAACAAACACTGAGGTTTACTGATTCCTGGCATTGAGTTGTACTTAAATAAGGTAGCTGGATTAATTAATGATGTTGTCATGAACCTAATAAAAGAATGTATGTGAGCCGTAAAACTAAATATTTACTAAACTAGTGTGTGGAATGCAACATCACATTATTCCACTAAATATGTTTGGAACTGGCGATAGTAAGTACGTATTTCGATTGTTTAGGTTTTCGAAAACAAATATAAATTTTTATAGTTATATAGCATTGAGATTTAGACGAACGTAAGAAACCACGCTGACACCGATTAAATTTTCTGCCAACCGTGTTATGAGGAATGAGAGATACAACAACTCACTCTACGCTGCCACCGTGTTCAGTGAGAGCAGTATTACTTTCCATTCCCCTTCATCGGAAGCTCATGAAATTTAATTTTAATTTCTTTTTTGTTCCTTAATGCTTTTGCCGTTTAATAGAGTTAGGTACAGTTGCGAGCGCATGGCTTTGTTCTTGCGACATGAGGTTTTAACGAAGTATTTCGCATGATGGTGGTCTAAGAAGTGTGACGTACCTGCCCCGCAGGACGCACACAGCATAAAGGCAGATAGCAGCGATACGAACGTCTGCGTAGCTCAGTTGGTAGAACGACTTGTTCCGGAATAAGTGGACTCGGGTTCGATCCCCGGCGTGGACCAAAAATAACGGAGCAATTTACTTCGTTATAATGGCGCCCGAACTTCCCGGATGACCCAGCCGTTAAATATCTCGCAACGGTGGGATATTCTTTCCACACCGCGAGATAGAAAAAATGAGTCCCTTCTTCAGCGCTTCGAAAAATAAAAGAATGTGATGTTGCATTCCACACACTAGATTGACTGGGAGTTCTCAAGTGCACGCTCTACAGCGGATGGCTGCCTACGACAATTCATGGTCACGGCTGACCCGAGGGTCATGCCCCAGGCCCTCTTTCGGGGGCGAGGGGAGATGTGACGTACTTACCCGCATGACGTACGCGACATAAAGGCATATAGCAGCGATAACGAACATGTGCGTAGCTCTGCTGGTAGAGCGACTTGTTCCGGAATAAGTGGACTCGGGTTCGATCCCCGGCGTGGACGAAATATGACGGAGAAATTTACTTCGTTATAGAAGCGATAATGAGCTTTCAGCAAATTGCTGCATGTTTCGAAAAAGGGATGTAGAGAAGTAAGAACAGCGTGGAGCAGGCCTGTTGGCCGCAAGGCGGGGTAACAAATCCGCGCTTTTCTCAGGGAAGGAAGAAAACACAGCATTGGGGACACTTTGATCTGTTACTTTAGGGACATAGATTTCAGTTAATCACCGTAGAAGAGACGTGAATAATTCCGACTCCTCGATAAAGAGTGAAAGTTTTTATTTTTGATGTTCAAAACGGAATGAGTAAGCTGAGATTAAGTAGAAAAGGGGAATTTGAAAACAGCAAATTAACCGAGAACGAAGTCTGTTAGAAACAGTAGGAACAGGTAAGTACGTAAATAATGAAGAGCAATATATAAATCAGGAGAAGTACAATCCGTGATTTTTCCTATGTATGCAATATTGTATTGGGTTGATGTAGAGATCAACCGATACAATATCGGATACATAGTTCATGCCGGTTTTTTTCACGAGTGTTTAACAGGTCAGTGGTGGCGGTGCAGATGCCCAGTTGCATATCAAATAGTAGCCAGTAATATCGAATCGGGTATCTAAATCACATGGCTTTGTATGATTTTGGCTAATGGTTTTTTGGTTTTCAGGTCTGGAAGTATAGAGTGTCAAGCAGAAAGGAATGAAGAATTCCGACATCGGGTCCTCTACTAGTTTAACAAGGGAACCTCAGCCGCCGAGGCATATCGACAGATTTGTGCTGTTTATGGGGAGTATGCTATTGCTCCGAAAACAGCTTTCTCCAACATGATAAAGCACGCCCTCACTATGCAGATATCACCAAATTGTCCTTCCAGACCACAAAATGGGAGATAATTCCACATACGGCCTATTCCCCAGATATTTCTCCTTCAGACTGACGCCTGATCTGATATCTGTCGATTGCACTCCGTGGCAATACGTTCGACAATAATGTTGTTCTCCAGAATTTCCTTGATGATTTCTTCGCAGCAAAACCTGCGCGTTTTTTAAAGAATAGTATTGCAGACCTATCCAGACGTTAGCACATCATCGTAAAAAAGTATAAGAGGGAATACATAGTTGAATGATTCCGTTTTCGCTTCTCATGTAATCCATTTCTGCAGTGCGGTGAAAAAACGGCATGGACTTATATATCAACGCAATATGAAGAGCTTCATGGCAGAACTTAGTTTTCATTTATAGACAAGCCTCCAGAACTGTAATTTGCATACAAGCGAAGGATTGACGAAAAGAAACTGAAAGAAATAGAGCGAAAATGCATGTAACAGTATGTAGAGGTATCGTCCAGACGTTACCAAACGGATTCCGTAAGTCCATGGGTAGTTACAGTTATAAACCTAAAGTACATCCTCCTTCAAAATAAGAACATTTGGAAACGACACGCTTCTGCCAGCAGCGGTAGAGTTCGTCGAAGCAATTTTGGAAGCCGTTCTTGGCAATGTCCCTTAGTGCAACCATCGGTGCGGTTTTCACTTCTTCTGCTTTCGAAAATCGAAAACCCTGAAGTCAACGTGTCAGCTAACGGAAGGGGTGGAAATCGCAAAAGCGAGAAATCGGGTGGGTACGGTGGGAGAGAGAGTGCGTGTGTGAGGGGGAGGGAAGGAATGCAATAATTCATGTTTTGGCGAGACTCTCATAAACGAGGAATGATTTATGTTCCGGTGAATTAGCGTGCAACAGCATTCAAGATTGATCTCCCAATATTTAGGCCTCTTCGTGCGGATCGACTCACGTAGTCGACACATGACGTCCAGATAGAACTCCTTGTTGACTGGGCGTCCTTCAGGTATATAATCAAGAGGAAAAATAAATACCCTGGATATCGAAGATGAGCTCTAGCATGATGTTGCCCTTGCTGCCATCTCGGCAGAATTTCTGTTTGCATGGTAACGATGGCGATTTCCATGTAGCTGATGACCGCTCAGTCTGCAGGTCGACGAGGAAGCACATTTTTCCAACCCTTGTTATGAATCTTCTAAAGAATTGTTACCCTTGATCGGTGGCGGTTACGAGATTGTCTGCCATTTCCATCCGTATGGCCAATTGGTCTTCCGTTGATATGCGTCGCGTGATGTGTTGAAACACCAGGTGCACCTTCAGATCATATGTTAGTATCCGTCGACACAAGTATCCGATATTCCAGCAGCCTCTGCTGCATGTTCGATCGTGTGTTTTCTGTTGGCGCGTACGACGGTCTCAACCTTTGAAATATATTTACTAATGCAAGCTGTCACGGGCAGCCCGCTTCGTTTGTCGTCTTCGATCTACTGTCTGCCTTCTCCCAAGCGTCGATGTCAATCAAATGCTTGTAACCGCTACAAGTGTTTTTCGCCATAAATTTGTTTCAAAATCTCGTACGTTTTAGATAGAACGTTTCGCACAAATCATCGCAAAGCTAAATGTTAACGTGCTGCTTAAAAACTCCATTTTTTTTTTCATCAATCGGCGAACACTGCGTAAGTTTTCTTTACAGCGCCATCTCCCCTGTGACCGGAGATATTGTGTCCCAACGTAATCCAGGAAGAACCGTGGGGTTGCGATACACGTCCTTTGCCGAACAGGCGCAGTCCGAGAACTTATACTACATATAACGCTTAAAGTTTCAGCACTGAATAATCAGTACAATTTCAGTAAGAACCGTGGGATTGCGATACATGCACCTTGCCGTACAGGCGCAGTCCGAGAACTTATGTATACTACTCCATATAACGCTTAAATCTTCAGCACTGAATCATCAGTAGAATTTCTTTCCTTCCATCTAAGGCAATTTCATATCTCTTACTTTCGATACATCTCAGGAAGGAGGGTCTCAAAAATTTCTTTCAATCACCAGCTTCTAAGATAAAAAACTAAAACTTTGTGAAATGATATAATTTCGTGATTCGGATGGACAAATGTTTTGTAAAAATTCGAGAAGAAATTTTGAAGTATTCCTTATTCGGGTTTTAAATTTTTTTAATATTTTTGTAAAGACAGTTTTCCAAGTTTTGCTAGTTAGGTTAGTTCTAGCTGACATTCTTAATCCATGCTGTCCCATGTCGGTGAAAATCAAGAGAGATATATTTTTAGTTGATCTAAGCGTGAATTCCATAAGAAATAAAATAAAGAAATTTGCGAAGGCGCTCCTCATAATTTCTTTTTTCTTTTTCATAGTTTGACGCAGGCTCTGAAAGATGGAAAGTTTTAGACGGAATAATCAGGGACGCTCAACGGGCGAAGTTCGCAACGTGCGACTTCGTCAAACCACGTTGAAGCGTGCACCTAATTCGAAATCAAGGATAGTACTATACCGTGCAATTAATTTTATTCTCAGAATTCTAATGTGATCGCCAGTTGATGTCGGAAACCCATGTAAACCGGTTTTATCAGCTGTGAGGTGGTGTGACTGTTAGAACTTGATAGTAAGAATGTAGTCAGACCGGTTTTAAACTGGAAATAGGCACTTCAGCTACAGTTGTGATCTTTCGTGTGTGACAGGTGAATGTTAGTTTTTGCTCTCTGTGAGGACGTGTTGCTTTCGTGTATTGAAAAATGGATATTTCCTCAAGGAAGCGTGCAAAAATAATTGCTCTGAAAGATTACACATCTATGACAGTAAGATATATCGCTTCTGCAGTTGGTGTAGGCAAATCAAGTGTGTCAAGACTGCTTATGCGATACAATGCATCTGGATCATCGTCTCCAAAAAGAGAGGTAAATGTGGAAGAAAACGAAAAACAACACCAACCGATAAATATCTAATCAGAAATAGTAAAATTAATAATAAAAAAAGAAACAAGCATCGACTTTCAAAGACATTTATTGGCTAATGGTTGTGATGTTAGTGATTCAACTGTGCGCCGTAGGCTTAGTTGAAATCCGCCAAGTACGTAGAAATATTACAACGTATGATTGTGCCATTATTGCAAACTTTTGACAGGACAATTCAACATGGCTTGGCCCCATGTCACAATTCGGAATTGGTCAAGAATTTCATGCTGGAAAATCAAATTCGTTTGCTTGATTGGCCTGGAGATTCACCAGACTTGAATCCCATAGAAAACTTGTGGAATATTTTGAAGAGACGTTTAGGTAAATTGGACTGTACAACCATAGACTGCATGATAACGAATGCCATAAAAGTCTGGTTCCACGATTATGAAGTCAAATATATATGCACTCAATTAGTGGAGTCAATGTCAAAACGAATTCAAGAGGTCATTTCTGCTAAAGGAGGACATACTTCATACTAATACAGGTATTTATCAGCGTATATCAAGGCATAGAATGATATAAAGGCATAGGTTTGGAAAATAGAGCGATGTTTTACTTTGTCCCTATTAATTTGCACAGTATAGCATGTTCAGAGAAAGTGCGGGGATCCATAGCAGCGACTTTTGTTTTGCGAGCGCCCAGGGAAACTCGCCGAATGAGACGTTATTTCTCCATGGGAACA
The DNA here is from genome assembly GCA_039090855.1 of Macrothele yani. Taxonomy (NCBI): domain Eukaryota; kingdom Metazoa; phylum Arthropoda; class Arachnida; order Araneae; family Macrothelidae; genus Macrothele; species Macrothele yani. The sequence continues at coordinate 103,166,148 of CM077011.1, forward strand.
GCATTAGATTAGCAAATGTTTCTCCTGACAAAATAAGTCTATGACTAGATCGAAAATAAAAAAAAAAGTAACGAAATTAATTCATGGGTAAAAATAAATAAAGGAATTAAAAAAAGAGAAAAAAACTGTAGAATTGGTGTCATCAGTGGAAATGCATCAATCATTGTAGATTACGACCCATTTATTAATTCTAAATCTACTCAATGAAGTGGATAAAATGCAACAACTTCTTATACGTTTTAAAGAAGAAATGCTATAGAAAAAGAGTATTCCGTTTCAGGTAAAATGGAATGGATGAAGCCAGAATAGTCTCAGATTTTGGACCTCTTTGGCATTTTAAGATTTGCATACAATATAGGTATATAATGATGTAGCGTGGACACGGAACAACTATACATTAAATTAACTTATAATTCTTAAGATTTAAAAATAAACTTAAATTTGTTCCCTAAAACGGAAGAGTCAACTATCAGCACAGAAACGGATTTTATTCTCAACCGATTCGCGACAGATATTCTTAGCAAAAATCACTCACCGGAAGAGTCAATGAACGACACAACAGATCCGACTGAGCACCGATTCGTGACAGTAGTTCCCTGCGGATTTCGTTTAACGGAAGAGTCAACAAGCGACACAACGGACTGAGCTGAGAGAACCAATTCGCGAGCGCCATTTCCTGCAGCAGAACGAAACAGTGAGGATGAATTACCTTAGCGAGTCGAGTCCAAAGAATCGGTTTGCCCATCGCTCAAACAGGACTTAGTGTCAGAGCCCAATCCAGTGTATCTCAGGTTACGTGTCGAAAACCTAACGTTGTGCTAAGCCCAATGGAACTCCAGGGAGCTTTCTTGAACTCTTCATTTGTGAAGTAACGTGGGCGCTGGAAAAAAGTTTCAGAATTCGGTGGTTTTCGGTTTTCGGAATTTTCTGATAAGGGATCCTCAACATGTACTTCCAAAAATGGTGAAAGTATTTGTAAAACTGATATTTGTTTGGTACGGATTCTATTTAATAACGGCTATGCAGTTTTGCCGGTTTCAGCTAATAAACAAAGAGTCATTTTCCTTGAAGTTCCGGCTTTTTCTTTTAAAAGTCGCTCAGGATTGATTAATGAAAGTTACAACTAGCCCATACTGCATATCTTAACAGAAAGGCAAAACAACATAATGGGATATACTTTAATTTCACAGTGTACAATGCATGCATTTCACTTACCTTAACAGAAAAACTAAACAAACAAATCTCATTCAATCATGCAGTTGACAAAATCAACCAATTGCATCTTCCTCAGTCTTACACAATTTTACATCTTCGGTACGAACTTCTTGAACTTCAGAGCCAATCGCTTACTTTACCAAAATACTTCATAGGCTACTTTCCGAAATCCAAAATATGCAGTTGAAGTTCACTGGTTAAAACACTTTTTGAAGTTAATTTGAGAAAAACTGTATTTGCAAATTAGAAATTACATTTTTCTGAAAATGTAAGATGTATTTAATGATTAGATTTGCAAGATACCCTTACGCCTTATGGCTGAGTCGTCAGAGACAGAAACTGTTAGCTAATTTTCCGAGTTGAACGCAGGAGACATTGTTTCTGTACGCTAATACGCTCCTTTCCTTGGACAAAGTGACCCTAAATAAGGGATTTACCATGTATCATGCTGTTAAAAGTCTTTTACCCCCCTTACAATTTTTTTTAAAATATATGTAGGAAAGTCGCTGACTTTGGGATATAATGTAATTTCAAGTAACTTATATTCCTTTTATTGATATATATTGATTTAGTTTCTTCTGGGATGCTTAGGATTTCGGAATAATCAATGAAGACCGGTTTGTGACATCAACGTTCTTCCTCTGGAGATTAAATTATTAGCCGCTGTGCACACGGCACACACTTGTATAAGAACTCAAGATCCTTTTATAATTTTTTTTAATTGTTGATTTGATCTTCAATAATTAAAAATAAGTTTAATATTTAATTGTTGCAAAAACGACATTCAAGAATAAAGATATTTTTAAACAACTCCTGGCCAGAGAATCCCTTCAGGATACTATTCATTAATGGAATCTTCACAATAATTGTTGAATATTTAATTGTTACGAAAGATGACTTCCAACAATTGTTAGTGTTATTGTTAAATATTCTTGTGCCCAACAGTCCTTTGCAAGTAATTTGTACTCAATGAAACATACCAGGCCTCCAGCACAGCGGAGAAATGAGCTGCCATTTCTAGAGACAGTGACTTTTAATCATCTGATGATTTTCTCATCATCATCCAACTGTTTTATCTCTACTATCCTCGAAAATATAAATAAATAAAATCACAAAATTGATGAACAGGCGGAGTACTTGCGTTTTCACTTTTCTTCTGTCCAGTATCTTTTATAAGGGTGCCGTTAATTGAAGTTTTAGGGAACTTCTTAGCAATGTCCTTTAGTGCAACCAGCGGTGCAGTTTTCATTTCTTCTGCTTTCGAAAATCGAAAACCCTGAAGTCAACGTGTCAGCTAACGGTAGGGGTGGAAATCGCAAAAGCGAGAAATCGGGTGGGTACGGTGGGAGAGAGAGTGCGTGTGTAAGGGGAGGGAGGAGAGGCAGTAATTCATGTTTTGGCGAGAAACTCATAAACGAGGACTGACTTGTGTTCTGTTGAATTAGCGTGCAACAGCATTCACGATTGATCTCCCAATATTTAGGCCTCTTCGTGCGGATCGACTCACGTAGTCGACACAAGACGTCCAGATAGAACTCCTTGTTGACTGGGCGTCCTTCAGGTATATAATCAAGAGGAAAAATAAATATCCTGGATATCGAAGATGAGCTCTAGCAAGATGTTGCATTTGCGGCCATTTCGGCAGCATTTCTGCTTTCGTGGTAACGTTGGCGATTTCCATGTAGCTAATGACCGCTCAGTCTGCAGGTCGACGACGAAGCACATTTTTCCAACCCTTGTTATGAATCTTCAAAAGAATTGGAACCCTTTATCGGTGGCGGTTACGAGATTGTCTGCCATTTCCATCCGTATGGCCAATTGGTCTTCCGTTGATATGCGTCACGTGTTGTGTTGAAACACCAGGTGCATCTTCTGATCTTATGTTAGTATCCGTCGACACAAGTATCCGATATTCCAGCAGCCTCTGCTGCATGTTCGATCGTGTGTTTTCTGTTGGCGCGTACGACGGTCTCAACCTTTGAAATATATTTACTAATGCAAGCTGTCACGGGCAGCCCGCTTCGTTTGTCGACTTCGATCTCCTGTGTGCCTTCTCTCAAGCGTCGATGCCAATCGAATGCTTGTGACAGCTACAAGTGTTTTTCGCCATAAATTTGTTTCAAAATCTCGTACGTTTCAGATAGAACGTTTCGCCCAAACCATTGCAAAGTTTAATGTTAACGTGCTGCTTAAAAACTCCATTTTTTTCATCAATCGCCGAACACTGCGTAAGTTTTGTCTTTACAGCGCCATCTCCCCTGTGACCGGAGATATTGTGCCCCAACGTAATCCAGGAAGAACCGTGGAGTTGCAATACACGTCCTTTGCCGAACAGGCGCAGTCCGAGAATTTATGTATACTACTCCATATAACGCATAAGTCTTCAGCACTGAATCATCAGTAGAATTTCTTTCCTTCCATCTAAGGCAATTTCATATCTCTTACTTTCGAAATATCTCAGGAAGGAGGGTCTCAAAAATTTCTTTGATTCACCTGCTTCTAAGATAAAAAACTAAAACTTTCTGAAATGATATAATTTCGTGATTCGGATGGACTAATGTTTTGTAAAAATTCTAGAAATATTTTTTGAAATATTCCTTATTCGGGTTTTAAAATGTTTTTAATATTTTCGTAAAGACAGTTTTCCAAGTTTTGCTAGTCAGGTTAGTTCTAGCTGACATTCTTAATCCATGCTGTCCCATGTCGGTGAAAATCAAGAGAGAGATATTTTTAGTTGATCCAAGCGTGAATTCCATAAGAAATAAAATAAAGAAATTTGTGAAGGCGCTCCTCATAATTTCTTTTTTTTTTTCATAGTTTGACGCAGGCTCTGAAAGATGGAAAGTTTTAGACGGAATAATCAGGGACGCTCAACGGGCGAAGTTCGCAACGTGCGACTTCGTCAAACCACGTTGAAGCGTGCACCTAATTCGAAATCAAGGATAGTACTATACCGTGCAATTAATTTTATTCTCAGAATTCTAATGTGATCGCCAGTTGATGTCGGAAACCCATGTAAACCGGTTTTATCAGCTGTGAGGTGGTGTGACTGTTAGAACTTGATAGTAAGAATGTGGTCAGACCGGTTTTAAACTGGAAATAGGCACTTCAGCTACAGTTGTGATCTTTCGTGTGTGACAGGTGAATGTTAGTTTTTGCTCTCTGTGAGGACGTGTTGCTTTCGTGTATTGAAAAATGGATATTTCCTCAAGGAAGCGTGCAAAAATAATTGCTCTGAAAGATTACACATCTATGACAGTAAGATATATCGCTTCTGCAGTTGGTGTAGGCAAATCAAGTGTGTCAAGACTGCTTATGCGATACAATGCATCTGGATCATCGTCTCCAAAAAGAGAGGTAAATGTGGAAGAAAACGAAAAACAACACCAACCGATAAATATCTAATCAGAAATAGTAAAATTAATAATAAAAAAGAAACAAGCATCGACTTTCAAAGACATTTATTGGCTAATGGTTGTGATGTTAGTGATTCAACTGTGCGCCGTAGGCTTAGTTGAAATCCGCCAAGTACGTAGAAATATTACAACGTATGATTGTGCCATTATTGCAAACTTTTGACAGGACAATTCAACATGGCTTGGCCCCATGTCACAATTGGGAATTGGTCAAGAATTTCATGCTGGAAAATCAAATTCGTTTGCTTGATTGGCCTGGAGATTCACCAGACTTGAATCCCATAGAAAACTTGTGGAATATTTTGAAGAGACGTTTAGGTAAATTGGACTGTACAACCATAGACTGCATGATAACGAATGCCATAAAAGTCTGGTTCCACGATTATGAAGTCAAATATATATGCACTCAATTAGTGGAGTCAATGTCAAAACGAATTCAAGAGGTCATTTCTGCTAAAGGAGGACATACTTCATACTAATACAGGTATTTATCAGTGTATATCAAGGCATAGAATGATATAAAGGCATAGTTTTGGAAAATAGAGCGATGTTTTACTTTGCCCCTATTAATTTGCACAGTATAGCATGTTCAGAGAAAGTGCGGGGATCCATAGCAGCGACTTTTGTTTTGCGAGCGCCCAGGGAAACTCGCCGAATGAGACGTTATTTCTCCATGGGAACAGCATTAGATTAGCAAATGTTTCTCCTGACAAAATAAGACTATGACTAGATCGAAAATAAAAAAAAAGTAACGAAATTAATTCATGGGTAAAAATAAATAAAGGAATTAAAAAAAGAGAAAAAAACTGTAGAATTGGTGTCATCAGTGGAAATGCATCAATCATTGTAGATTACGACCCATTTATTAATTCTAAATCTACTCAATGAAGTGGATAAAATGCAACAATTTCTCATACGTTTTAAAGAAGAAATGCTATAGAAAAAGAGTATTCCGTTTCAGGTAAAATGGAATGGATGAAGCCAGAATAGTCTCAGATTTTGGACCTCTTTGGCATTTTAAGATTTGCATACAGTATAGGTATATAATGATGTAGCCTGGACACGGAACAACTATACATTAAATTAACTCATAATTCGTAAGATTTAAAAATAAACTTAAATTTGTTCCCTAAAACGGAAGAGTCAACTATCAGCACAGAAACGGATTTGATTCTCAACCGATTCGCGACAGATATTCTTAGCAAAAATCACTCACCGGAAGAGTCTATGAACGACACAACAGATCCGACTGAGCACCGATTCGTGACAGTAGTTCCCTGCGGATATCGTTCAACGGAAGAGTCAACAAGCGACACAACGGAATAAGCTGAGAGAACCAATTCGCGAGAGCCATTTCCTGCAGTAGAACGAAACAGTGAGGATGAATTACTTTAGCGAGTCGAGTCCAAAGAATCGGTTTGCCCATCGCTCAAACAGGACTTAGTGTCAGAGCCCAATCCAGTGTATCTCAGGTTACGTGTCGAAAACCTAACGTTGTTCTCAGCCCAATGGAACTCCAGGGAGCTTTCTTGAACTCTTCATTTCTGAAGCAACGTGGGCACTAGAAAAAAGTTTCAGAATTCGGAGGTTTTCGGTTTTTGGAATTTTCTGATAAGGGATCCTCAACCCGTACTTCCAAAAATGGTGAAAGTATTTGTAAAACTGATATTTGTTTGGTGCGGATTCTATTTAATAACGGCTATGCAGTTTTGCTGGTTTCAGCTAATAAACAAAGAGTCATTTTCCTTGAAGTTCCAGCTTTTTCTTTTAAAAGTCGCTCAGGATTGATTAATGAAAGTTACAACTAGCCCATATTGCATATCTTAACAGAAAGGCAAAACAACATAATGAGATATACTTTACTTTCACAGTGTATAATGCATGCATTTAACTTACCTTAACAGAAAAACTAAACAAACAAATCTCATTCAATCATGCAGTTGACAAAATCAACCAATTGCATCTTCCTCAGTCTTACACAATTTTACATCTTCGGTACGAACTTCTTGAACTTCAGAGCCAATCGCTTACTTTACCAAAATACTTGATAGGCTACTTTCCGAAATCCAAAATAAACAGTTGAAGTTCACTGCTTAAAACACTTTTTGACGTTAATTTGAGAAAAACTGTATTTGCAAATTAGAAATTACATTTTTCTGAAAATGTAAGATGTATTTAATGATTAGATTTTCAAGATACCCTTACGTCGTATGGCTGAGTCGTCAGAGACAGAAACTGTTAGCTAATTTTCCGAGTTGAGCGCAGGAGACACCGTTTCTGTACGCTAATACGCTCCTTTCCTTAGATAGAGTGACCCTAAATAAGGGATTTACCATCTATCATGCTTTTAAAAGTCTATCACCCTCCTTACAATTTTTTTTTAAATATATATAGGAAAGTCGCTGACTTTGAGATATACTGTTATTTCAAGTAACTTATATTCCTTTTATTGATACATATTGATTTAGTTTCTTCTGGGATGCTTAGGAATTCGGAAAAATCAATGAAGACCGGTTTGTGACATCAACGTTCTTCCTCTGGAGATTAAATTATTAGCCGCTGTGTACACGGCACACACTTGTATAAGAACTCAAGATCTTTTTATACTTTTTTTAATTGTTGATTTGATCTTCAATAATTAAAAATAAGTTTAATATTTAATTGTTGCAAAAAACGACATTCAAGAATAAAGATAATTTTAAACAACTCCTGGCCAAAGAATCGTTTCAGGATACTATTCATTATTGGAATATTCACAATAATTGTTGAATATTTAATTGTTACGGAAGATGACTTCCAACAATTGTTAGTGTTATTGTTAAATATTCTTGTGCCCAACAGTCCTTTGCAAGTAATTTGTACTCAATGAAACATACCCGGCCTCCAGCACAGCGGAGAAATGAGCTGCCATTTCTACAGACAGTGACTTTTAATCATCTGATGATTTTCTCATCATCATCCAACTGTTTTATCTCTACTATCCTCGAAAATATAAATAAATAAAATCACAAAATTGATGAACAGGCGGAGTACCTGCGTTTTCGCTTTTCTTCTGTCCAGTATCTTTTATAAGGGTGCCGTTAATTGACGTTTTAGGGAACTATTCCTCCCCTCCCCCTCCCCCCTTTTTTCTGCTTTGTCGTGAATCTGTCCTCTAGGCTTTACCGAAACAAAACGACAAGAACAAAGAACGAATGAATAGTTAACTAATAAAACTGCGAATCAAAGTACCTGGTTTCTGTGAAAAGCAGAACGCTTGATAATTTAAAATAATTACTATGCCAACACTCTGGACTGCAGGAAAATGGAGAATGTTTTGTATTAAAGGATTTGATTACTTCATACATAAAATCCTAATCACAAGAAAGGAATATACAAATAAGCATACCGTAGGCAGCATTTCGAGAATTTCAGAGCACACACACACACACACACAGACACACAAGGAAAAACTGATATTTTAAAGACAACCTCAAGGCAAAATTTACCATATACGTACGATGTTCATTCATTATATTCTCATATTCCCAAGAGTAATGCGTTCTTGTCTTTAAAACTTTGATTTGAAATAAATAAAGTCCTTAGATCATACCCACTACGTGGCCAAAGTGTTGTGATAACCATGTGAGCACGTTGTTGGGCCACCCTTGTCTTTATTACTTCGTGAATTCGTCTTCATATAGATTCTATTAAACGTCGGTAAGTGGCTTGTGATACATTAGCATAAATGCAATTAATTGACCCTCCAGCTTTTGAAAATGTTATGGTAGCGTATCCAGCTGTCTGATGCCGTTTTCAACTTCATCACAACGGTTTTCTATTGAATTGAGAACTGGTGATTGTGGAGGACAATGCAGCAGGAAAAAATGTTCGTGATGCTTATCGTTCCATTCGCGTACAATGTGAGCATCATGACATGGAGCATTGTCCTTCTTGAAGTATTCATCTCCATTAATAATTCTTCTGGAAGTATCCATCACTGTCCTTCTGGAAGTATCCATCTCCATTAACAATAGGGAAGCCTGCAGAACTCTAATTTGCATACAAGCGAAGGTTTGACGACAAGAAACTGAAAGAAATAGAGCGAAAATGCATGTAACAGTATGTAGAGGTATCGTCCAGAAGTTACCAAACTGGGTCCGTAAGTCCATAGGTAGTCAGAGGTATAAACCTAAAGTACATCCTCCTTCAAAATAAGAACCTATGGAAACGACCCTCTTCTGCCAGCAGCGGTAGAGTTCGTCGAAGCAATTTTGGAAACCGTTCTTAGCAATGTCCTTTAGTGCAACCAGCGGTGCGGTTTTCACAGCTTCCTTTCGAAAATCGAAAACCCTGAAGTAAACGTGTCAGCTAACGGTAGGGGTGGAAATCGCAGAAGCGAGAAATCGGGTGGTTACGGTGGGAGAGAGAGGGCGTGTGTGAGGGGGAGGGAGGGGAAGCCATATTTCATGTTTTGGCGAGAAACTCATAAACGAAGACTGACTTATGTTCCGCTGAATTAGCGTGCAACAGCATTCACGATTGATCTCCCAATGTTTAGGCCTCTTCGTGCGGATCGACTCACGTAGTCGACACGTGACGTCCAGATAGAACTCCTTGTTGACTGGGCGTCCTTCAGGTATATAATCAAGAGGAAAAATAAATACCCTGGATATCGAAGATGAGCTCTAGCATGATGTTGCCTTTGCTGCCATCTCGGCAGAATTTCTGCTTGCGTGGTAACGATGGCGATTTCCATGTAGCTGATGATCGCTCAGCCTGCAGGTCGACGAGGAAGCACATTTTTCCAACCCTTGTTATAAATCTTCAAAAGAATTGGAACCCTTTATCGGTGGAGGTTACGAGATTGTCTGCCATTTCCATCCGTATGGCCAATTGGTCTTCCGTTGATATGCGTCGCGTGATGTGTTGAAATACCAGGTGCATCTTCAGATCATATGTTAGTATCCGTCGACACAAGTATCAGATATTCCAGCAGCCTCTGCTGCATGTTCGATCGTGTGTTTTCTGTTGGCGCGTACGACGGTCTCAACCTTTGAAATATATTTACTAATGCAAGCTGTCACAGGCAGCCCGCTTCGTTTGTCGTCTTCGATCTCCTGTCTGCCTTCTCTCAAGCGTCGATGCCAATCGAATGCTTGTGGCAGCTACAAGTGTTTTTCGCCATAAATTTGTTTCAAAATCTCGTACGTTTCAGATATAACGTTTCGCCCAAATCATCACAAAGCTTAATGTTAACGTGCTGCTTAAAAACTCCATTTTTTTCATCAATCGCCGAACACTGCGTAAGTCGTCTTTACAGCGCCATCTCCCCTGTGACCGGATATTGTGTCCCAACGTAATCCAGGAAGAACCGTGGGGTTGCGATACACGCCCTTTGCCGTACAGGCGCAGTCCGAGAACTTATGTATACTACTCCGTATAACGCTTAAAGTTTCAGCACTGAATCATCAGTAGAATTTCTTTCCTTCCATCTAAGGCAATTTCTCATCTCTTACTTTCGATATATCTCAGGAAGGAGGGTCGCAAAAATTTTTTTCAATCACCTGCTTCTAAGAGAAAAAACTAAAACTTTGTGAAATGATATAATTTCGTGATTCGGATGGACTAATGTTTTGTAGAAATTCTAGAAATATTTTTGAAATATTTCTTATTCGGGTTTTAAAATGTTTAAATATTTTCGTAAAGACAGTTTTCCAAGTTTTGCTAGTCAGGTTAGTTCTAGCTGACATTCTTAATCCATGCTGTCCCATGTCGGTGAAAATCCAGAGAGATATTTTTAGTTGATCCAAGCGTGAATTCCATAAGAAATAAAATAAAGAAATTTGTGAAGGCGCTCCTCATAATTTCTTTTTTCTTTTTTCATAGTTTGACGCAGGCTCTGAAAGATGGAAAGTTTTAGACGGAATAATTAGGGACGTTCAACGGGCGAAGTTCGCAACGTGCGACTTCGTCAAACCACGTTGAAGCGTGCAGCTAATTCGAAATCAAGGATAGTACTATACCGTGCAATTAATTTTATTCTCAGAATTCTAATGTGATCGCCAGTTGATGTCGGAAACCCACGTAAACCGGTTTTATCAGCTGTGAGGTGGTGTGACTGTTAGAACTTGATAGTAAGAATGTGGTCTGACCGGTTTTAACCTGGAAATAGGCACTTCAGCTACAGTTGTGATCTTTCGTGTGTGACAGGTGAATGTTAGTTTTTGCTTTCTGTGAGCACGTGTTGCTTTCGTGTATTGAAAAATGTATATTTCCTCAAGGAAGCGTGCAAAAATAATTGCTCTGAAGGATCACACTTCTAGGACAGTGAGAGATATCGCATCTGCAGTTGGTGTAGGCAAATCAAGTGCGTCAAGACTGCTTATGCGATACAATGCATCTGGATCATCGTCTCCAAAAAAGAAAGGTAAATGTGGAAGAAAACGAAAAACAACACCAACCGATAAATATCTAATCAGAAATAGTAAAATTAATAATAAAAATAAAGAAACAAGCATCGACTTTCAAAGATATGTATTGGATAATGGTTGTGTTGTTAGTGATTCAACTGTACGCCGTAGGCTTAGTTGAAATCCGCCAAGTGCGTGGAAATATTTCAACGTCGGATTGTGCCATTATTGTAAACCTTTGACGGGACAATTCAACATGACTTGGCCTCATGTCACAATTCGAAATTGGTCAAGAATTTCATGTTGGAAAATCAAATTCATTTGCTTGATTGGCCTGGAGATTCACCAGACTTGAATCCCATAGAAAACTTGTGGAATATTTTGAAGAGACGTTTAGGTAAAATAGACTGTACAACCATAGACTGCATGATAACGAATGCCATAAAAGTGTGGTTCCACGATTATGAAGTCAAATATATATGCACTCAATTAGTGGAGTCAATGTCAAAATGAATTCAAGAGGTCATTTCTGCTAAAGGAGGACATACTTCATACTAATACAGGTATATCAAGGCAGTGTATATCAAGGCATAGAATGATATAAAGGCATAGGTTTGGAAAATAGAGCGATGTTTTACTTTGTCCCTATTAATTTGCACAGTATAGCATGTTCAGAGAAAGTGCGGGGATCCATAGCAGCGACTTTTGTTTTGCGAGCGCCCAGGGAAACTCGCCGAATGAGACGTTATTTCTCCATGGGAACAGCATTTGATTAGCAAATGTTTCTCCTGACAAAATAAGTCTATGACTAGATCGAAAATAAAAAAAAATGTAACGAAATTAATTCATGGGTACAAATAAATAAAGGAATTAAAAAAAGAGAAAAAAACTGTAGAATTGGTGTCATCAGTGGAAATGCATCAATCATTGTAGATTACGACCCATTTATTAATTCTAAATCTACTCAATGAAGTGGATAAAATGCAACAATTTCTCATACGTTTTAAAGAAGAAATGCTATAGAAAAAGAGTATTCCGTTTCAGGTAAAATGGAATGGATGAAGCCAGAATACTCTCAGATTTTGGACCTCTTTGGCATTTTAAGATTTGCATACAGTATAGGTATATAATGATGTAGCCTGGACACGGAACAACTATACATTAAATTAACTTATAATTCGTAAAATTTAAAAATAAACCTAAATTTGTTCCCTAAAACGGAAGAGTCAACTATCAGCACAGAAACGGATTTGATTCTCAACCGATTCGCGACAGATATTCTTAGCAAAAATCACTCACCGGAAGAGTCTATGAACGACACAACAGATCCGACTGAGCACCGATTCGTGACAGTAGTTCCCTGCGGATATCGTTCAACGGAAGAGTCAACAAGCGACACAACGGAATGAGCTGAGAGAACCAATTCGCGAGAGCCATTTCATGCAGTAGAACGAAACAGTGAGGATGAATTACCTTAGCGAGTCGAGTCCAAAGAATCGGTTTGCCCATCGCTCAAACAGGACTTAGTGTCAGAGCCCAATCCAGTGTATCTCAGGTTACGTGTCGAAAACCTAACGTTGTGCTCAGCCCAATGGAACTCCAGGGAGCTTTCTTGAACTCTTCATTTCTGAAGTAACGTGGGCACTAGAAAAAAGTTTCAGAATTCGGAGGTTTTCGGTTTTTGGAATTTTCTGATAAGGGATCCTCAACCCGTACTTCCAAAAATGGTGAAAGTATTTGTAAAACTGATATTTGTTTGGTGCGGATTCTATTTAATAACGGCTATGCAGTTTTGCTGGTTTCAGCTAATAAACAAAGAGTCATTTTCCTTGAAGTTCCGGCTTTTTCTTTTAAAGGACGCTCAGGATTGATTAATGAAAGTTACAACTAGCCCATATTGCATATCTTAACAGAAAGGCAAAACAACATAATGAGATATACTTTACTTTCACAGTGTATAATGCATGCATTTAACTTACCTTAACAGAAAAACTAAACAAACAAATCTCATTCAATCATGCAGTTGACAAAATCAACCAATTGCATCTTCCTCAGTCTTACACAATTTTACATCTTCGGTACGAACTTCTTGAACTTCAGAGCCAATCGCTTACTTTACCAAAATACTTCATAGGCTACTTTCCGAAATCCAAAATAAACAGTTAAAGTTCACTGCTTAAAACACTTTTTGACGTTAATTTGAGAAAAACTGTATTTGCAAATTAAAAATTACATTTTTCTGAAAATGTAAGATGTATTTAATGATTAGATTTTCAAGATACCCTTACGTCGTATGGCTGAGTCGTCAGAGACAGAAACTGTTAGCTAATTTTCCGAGTTGAGCGCAGGAGACACCGTTTCTGTACGCTAATACGCTCCTTTCCTTGGATAGAGTGACCCTAAATAAGGGATTTACCATCTATCATGCTTTTAAAAGTCTATCACCCTCCTTACAATTTTTTTTTAAATATATATAGGAAAGTCGCTGACTTTGAGATATACTGTGATTTCAAGTAACTTATATTCCTTTTATTGATACATATTGATTTAGTTTCTTCTGGGATGCTTAGGAATTCGGAAAAATCAATGAAGACCGGTTTGTGACATCAACGTTCTTCCTCTGGAGATTAAATTATTAGCCGCTGTGTACACGGCACACACTTGTATAAGAACTCAAGATCTTTTTATACTTTTTTTAATTGTTGATTTGATCTTCAATAATTAAAAATAAGTTTAATATTTAATTGTTGCAAAAAACGACATTCAAGAATAAAGATAATTTTAAACAACTCCTGGCCAAAGAATCGTTTCAGGATACTATTCATTATTGGAATATTCACAATAATTGTTGAATATTTAATTGTTACGGAAAGATGACTTCCAACAATTGTTAGTGTTATTGTTAAATATTCTTGTGCCCAACAGTCCTTTGCAAATAATTTGTACTCAATGAAACATACCCGGCCTCCAGCACAGCGGAGAAATGAGCTGCCATTTCTACAGACAGTGACTTTTAATCATCTGATGATTTTCTCATCATCATCCAACTGTTTTATCTCTACTATCCTCGAAAATATAAATAAATAAAATCACAAAATTGATGAACAGGCGGAGTACCTGCGTTTTCGCTTTTCTTCTGTCCAGTATCTTTTATAATGGTGCCGTTAATTGAAGTTTTAGGGAACTATTCCTCCCCTCCCCCTCCCCCTTTTTCTGCTTTGTCGTGAATCTGTCCCGTAGGCTTTACCGAAACAGAACGACAAGAACAAAGAAGGAATGAATAGTTAACTAATAAAACTGCGAATCAAAGTACCTGGTTTCTGTTAAAAGCAGAACGCTTGGTAATTTAAAAGGATTACTATGCCAACACTCTGGACTGCAGGAAAATGGAGAATGTTTTGTATTAAAGGATTTGATTACTTCATACATAAAACCCTAATCACAAGAAAGGAATATACAAATAAGCATACCGTAGGCAGCATTTCGAGAATTTCAGAGCACACACACACACACACACACACACACAGAGACACACAAGGAAAAACTGATATTTTAAAGACAACCTCAAGGCAAAATTTACCATATACGTACGATGTTCATTCATTCTATTCTCATATTCCCAAGAGTAATGCGTTCTTGTCTTTAAAACTTTGATTTGAAATAAATAAAGTCCTTAGATCATACCCACTACGTGGCCAAAGTGTTGTGATAACCATGTGAGCACGTTGTTGGGCCACCCTTGTCTTTATTACTTCATGAATTCGTCTTCATATAGATTCTATTAAACGTCGGTAAGTGGCTTGTGATACATTAGCCTAAATGCAATTAATTGACCCTCCAGCTTTTGAAAATGTTATGGTAGCGTATCCAGCTGTCTGATGCCGTTTTCAACTTCATCACAACGGTTTTCTATTGAATTGAGAACTGGTGATTGTGGAGGACAATGCAGCAGGAAAAAATGTTCGTGATGCTTATCGTTCCATTCACGTACAATGTGAGCATCATGACATGGAGCACTGTCCTTCTTGAAGTATTCATCTCCATTAATAATTCTTCTGGAAGTATCCATCACTGTCCTTCTGGAAGTATCCATCTCCATTAATAATAGGGAAGCCTCTAGAACTCTAATTTGCATACAAGCGAAGGTTTGACGACAAGAAACTGAAAGAAATAGAGCGAAAATGCATGTAACAGTATGTAGAGGTATCGTCCAGAAGTTACCAAACTGGGTCCGTAAGTCCATAGGTAGTTACAGTTATAAATCTAAAGTACATCCTCCTTCAAAATAAGAACCTATGGAAACGACATGCTTCTGATAGCAGCGGTAGAGTTCGTCGAAGCAATTTTGGAAACCGTTCTTAGCAATGTCCTTTAGTGCAACCAGCGGTGCGGTTTTCACTTCTTCTGATTTCGAAAATCGAAAAACCCGAAGTCAACGTGTCAGCTAACGGTAGAGGTGGAAATCGCAAAAGCGAGAAATCGGGTGGGTACGGTGGGAGAGAGAGTGCGTGTGTGAGGGGGAGGGAGGGAAAGCAATAATTCATGTTTTGGCGAGAAACTCATAAACGAGGACTGACTTATGTTCCGGTGAATTAGCGTGCAACAGCATTCACGATTGATCTCCCAATGTTTAGGCCTCTTCGTGCGGATCGACTCACGTAGTCGACACATGACGTCCAGATAGAACTCCTTGTTGACTGGGCGTCCTTCAGGTATATAATCAAGAGGAAAAATAAATACCCTGGATATCGAAGATGAGCTCTAGCATGATGTTGCCTTTGCTGCCATCTCGGCAGAATTTCTGCTTGCGTGGTAACGATGGCGATTTCCATGTAGCTGATGACCGCTCAGTCTGCAGGTCGACGAGGAAGCACATTTTTCCAACCCTTGTTATGAATCTTCTAAAGAATTGTTACCCTTGATCGGTGGCGGTTACGAGATTGTCTGCCATTTCCATCCGTATGGCCAATTGGTCTTCCGTTGATATGCGTCGCGTGATGTGTTGAAACACCAGGTGCACCTTCAGATCATATGTTAGTATCCGTCGACACAAGTATCCGATATTCCAGCAGCCTCTGCTGCATGTTCGATCGTGTGTTTTCTGTTGGCGCGTACGACGGTCTCAACCTTTGAAATATATTTACTAATGCAAGCTGTCTCGGGCAGCCCGCTTCGTTTGTCGTCTTCGATCTCCTGTCTGGCTTCTCTCAAGCGTCGATGCCAATCGAATGCTTGTGACAGCTACAAGTTTTTTTCGCCATAAATTTGTTTCAAAATCTCGTACGTTTCAGATAGAACGTTTCGCCCAAATCATCGCAAAGCTTAATGTTAACGTGCTGCTTAAAAACTTCATTTTTTTCATCAATCGCCGAACACTGCGTAAGTCGTCTTTACAGCGCCATCTCCCCTGTGACCGGATATTGTGTCCTAACGTAATCCAGGAAGAACCGTGGGCGTTGCGATACACGCCCTTTGCCGAACAGGCGCAGTCCGAGAACTTATGTATACTACTCCGTATAACGCTTAAAGTTTCAGCACTGAATCATCAGTACGATTTCAGTAAGAACCGTGGGATTGCGATACACGCAGTTTGCCGAACAGGCGCAGTCCAAGAACTTATGTATACTACTCCGTATAACGCTTAAAGTTTTAGCACTGAATCATTAGTACAATTTCAGTAAGAACCATATGATTGCGATACACGGACCCTCCCGTACAGGCGCAGTCCGAGAACTTATGTATACTGCTCCATATAACGCTTAAATCTTCAGCACTGAATCATCAGTAGAATTTCTTTCCTTCCATCTAAGGCAATTTCATATCTCTTACTTTCGATATATCTCAGGAAGGAGGGTCTCAAAAATTTCTTTCAATCACTGTTTCTAAGAGAATAAATTAAAACTTTGTGAAATGATATAATTTCGTGATTCGGATGGACTAATGTTTTGTAAAAATTCTAGAAATATTTTTGAAATATTCCTTATTCGGGTTTTAAAATGTTTAAATATTTTCGTAAAGCCAGCTTTCCAAGTTGTGCTAGTCAGGTTAGTTCTAGCTGACATTCTTAATCCATGCTGTCCCATGTCGGTGAAAATCCAGAGAGATATTTTTAGTTGATCCAAGCGTGAATTCCATAAAAAATAAAATAAAGAAATTTGTGAAGGCGCTCCTCACAATTTCTTTTTCTTTTTTCATAGTTTGACGCAGGCTCTGAAAGATAGAAAGTTTTAGACGGAATAATTAGGGAAGTTCGCAACGTACGACTTCGTCAAACCACGTTGAAGCATGCACCTAATTCGAAATCAAGGATAGTACTATACCGTGCAATTAATTTTGTTCTCAGGATTCTAATGTGATCGCCAGTTGATGTCGGAAACCCACGTAAACCGTTTTTATTAGCTGTGAGGTGGTGTGACTGTTAAAGTTAAATAGTAAGAATGTGGTTTGACCGGTTTTAAACAGGAAATATTCACTTCAGCTTCAGTTGTGATCTTTCGTGTGTGACATGTGGATGTTAGTTTTTGCTCTCTGTGAGTACGTGTTGCTTTCGTGTATTGAAAAATGAATATTTTCGCAAGGAAGCGTGCAAAAATAATTGCTCTGAAGGATTACACTTCTATGACAGTGAGAGAAAAGCTTCTGCATTTGGTGTACGCAAATCAAGTGTGTCAAGACTGTTTACGCGATACAATGCATCTGGATCGTCGTCTCCAAAAAGGAGAGGTTAATGTGGAAGAAAACGAAAAACAACTCCACGAACCGATAAATATCTAATCAGAAATAGTAAAATTAATCAAAAAAAAAAAAAAAAAACAAGCATCGACTTTCAAACAGATTTATTAACTAGTGGTTGTGATGTTAGTGATTCAACTGTACGCCATAGGCTTAGTTGAATTCCGCCAAGTACGTAGAAATATTACAACGTAGGATTGTTCCATTATTGCAAACTTCTGACGGGACATTTCAACATGACTTGGCTCCATGTCACAATTCGAAATTTATCAAGAATTTCCTGCTGGAAAATCAAATTCATTTGCTGGATTGTCCTTTCGGTTCTCTCAGCTCGGTCCTGCACAACGGATCGAGCTGAGAGATCCGATTCACGAGAGCCATTCCCTGCAACAGAACGAATCAGTGAGGTTGAATTACTTTAGCGAGTCGAGTCCAAAAAATCGGTTTGGCCATCGCCCCAACAGGACTGTGCGGCAATCGTCCGGTGGGGCAATTTACCGCCAAACTGTTTGCACTTATTCAATTTTTTTTCCAATTTCCGTTGCCCAATTTATGTCGACCAATTTCGACTAATCGTTATATCGATCAGTTGTTACTGTCGACCAATCGTTAAGTTGATCAAACGTGCTGTCGACCAATCGTTACTGTTGACTTATCATTACTGTCGACCAATCATTATGTCGACTAATCATTTCTGTCGACCAATCGCTATGCCGGCCAATCGTTATGTCGACCAATCGTTATTATCGGCCAATCGTTATTATCGGCCAATCGTTATGTCGACCAACCGTTTTTCGATCAATCGTTACATACCCCAAAGCGCCGTGCCACATCGCTAATGGGGTGCGTGATTGATTCCAGGGACACGACAGCAATGTCTACGTTCTCCCTGTTCCCGACGACATTTCCCGATCTGAATACCATAGAGCACTTCCGGGACTATTTGTATCGACAGGTTCGTCGTGTCGACCCACAACCACGTCATCTCTAGGACATCCCTGCTCTACTGCAGTCTGAATGGGCACGTGTGCCTCGGGCAATCTACCAGGGCCTCACTGCGTCCATGCCACGCCATCACGCTCCTGTCATCCGGGCCAGGAGTGGTTATTCCCATTATTAGGTAGGTGATCATATTGATCTGACAGGATAAGAGGACTGTATTTTGAACACAAGACAACGACGCCTGTTCAGCAGTACCTATATGCACCATTTTGTGTATTTTCTACTCGATACCACGCTGTGTTGTCATAGTCCAGCATGAGGGATCATAGAACCTATTGACTCGGACAACAGAATGTAGTCTCGTCCCACATCAAAGTCATTAATCCATCAGAAATGAAAGCTATTCTTTCCCATCTCTTTATTTATACGTGTGCTAAGTTTCTTCTCATTTCGTGAATACTTTCATGGTGTGTCAAATTCTGTGTCAAGCAGTATGTGAAACCTTTGCGGTTCAGGTTTCAAGTTGTCTGTGAGATATTTTTTATTCTCCAGTTATGTATCAATAGCCATATAATTTGAAATCTTTGAAACATGAGTTTGCAGTCATAATGCTGATTTATGCTACAAATTACTTCCTTCTCGACACGTCGCCAACGTTATTTCGTTAATAAATCGAGTTAGAGGAATTTATCTTGCAATTCTATTTAATTTGACATCAATTACGCATCTGTCGTGGACGATAAACGTGACAACAACACTGTGACTCATTTCAATAGCGATGGAATTTTAATGGAATACATTCACGTAATGATGCTTTCCATCGTGTTTGATGATAATGGAGACCCACAGGAATTCAGTTACATGTTCTGTGGTACTCACGCAATCGTAGTAGCGCAAGAATAACTACGCTGTTTGACAAAACTATGCGGCCACCCCAGCTACTCCAAGTGACGCCTTTGCCACGGGGTATGCGAAGTGTAGCAACATGTGTAATGATATTGTCATGCGAAACAACGAGAGCAGTTTATGTGGTGTCTTCCAAAAAAAATGCATGCAAAATCAATTACTGTAATAAATATAAATAATTTCATAAAACAAAATGAAATGGAATCGTTTTATACGCTTTCCAACCGTAGGTTAAAGATGCTCCAGCTTTGTCCGTCCGTCTGTCTGCACGATAACTGGCGTAAAAATGGTTCGATTTCAATGAAAGTTTACTATGTGGTAGGGGACCACCTAGGAAAGAACCCTATTGAAAATGGGACAAATGGGGTCAAAGGTCACGACGTAGGAGCCGGATCATTCCATTGCCCTTATGCGACATACCTTGCGTAAATATGGTTCGAATTTAATGAAAGTTTGCTATGTGGTAGGAGACCGCTTGGGGACGAACCCTGTTCAAAATGGGTGAAGTGGGGTCAAAGGTCAGGACATAAGATCGGGATGCATTCCATTGTCCTTATGCGTCATAACGTGCGTAAAAATGTTTCGATTTCGATGAAATTTCAGTATGTAGTAGGGGACCAACTGGGGACGAACCCTATTGAAAATGGACGAAATGTGGTCAAAGGTCAGGACATAGGATTGCGATCCATTCCATTGCCCTAATCCCATATTATTAAGGTGGACGTCAAGTAATTTTGCTTCCTATACTTCCAATGGAAAAACTTTTGTAAACATTTCCTTCACAATTAATGTGTTCCCAAGGATGAAAATTTGGTCATCGATTAAAATAACTTCATATTATAACTTGGAAAACTTAATATTTTCTAAAACATAACCATAATTATATTAAAAATCAATCACTTTTCCTTTGGTGGTGTTGAAACCAGAGAAAAGATGGCGCGACCTGTACTTTGATGACGTCAGTGGACAAAAAAATGTTGGATTGCATAATTACGGTTATGGTTTAGAAAATATTAAGTATTCCAAGTTATGAAATGAAGCTATTTTAATCGATGTTCAAATTTTCATCCTTGTGAACGCATTAATTGTCCAGAAAAAAGGTGGTGCGACCTGTATTTTCATGACGTCAGTAGACAAACAAATGTTGAATTGCATAAATATGGTTTTGTTTTGGAAAATATTTAGTATTGCAAGTTATAAAATGAAGATATTGTAATCGACGTTCAAATTTTAATCATTGGGAACTCATTAATTGTGAAGAAAATGTGTAGAGAAGTTTTTCCATTGGAAGTACAGGAAGCAAAATTACTTGACGTCCACCTTAAAGTAGCAATTCTTGTATTTATGTATGTACATTTTATTTTGAAAACGGCTCTATGAATTTTGATGAAAGTCATTAACCTACCGTTTTCTGGTACAAGAAATCGATTTAGCTTGATCTCGACTTTAGGAGAATTCGTTTAGTGAGTTAAATAACCACCCCGAATTATAGCGTTTTTAGTGATGGCGTTGTTCCATTAATGTTACCAATGCTTAGAAATCTTATGACGTCATAATCTCGCCTTTGAGAATGTTGGCGCGCTGTCACGCCATCTGTCTCATTACGTCACGCATTGTGTGAGGATCCTATTAAAGTTTTATGACGTCACACTTTTGCGGCAAGCAGATGGTCGCGATTCCCATCTGTCTCATTACGTCACGCGTTGTGTGCGAATGTCCGTCCGCAGGATAACTCGCGTAACAATCGTTCGATTTCGATGAAATTTTAGTATCTGGAAGATGATCATCTGGGAAGGAACCCTATTTAAATTGAACGAAATGGGGTCAAAGGTCAGTACATAGGAGCGGGATTCATTCCACTGCTTTTATGCGTCATAACTAACTTAAAAAAGGTTCGATTTCGATGAACTTTTAGTATGTGGTAGGGGACCACCTGGCGACAAACCTTATTGGAAATGGGAGAAATGGTGTCAAAGGTCATCACATAGAAGCGGAATCACTTCCATCGCCATTATGCGTCATAACTTACGTAAAAATGCTTCGATTTGGATAAAATGTTAGTATGCTGTAGGGTCTTGCCTGGAGACAAATTCTACTGAAAATGGGCGAAATGGGGTCAAAGGTTAGGACACAGGAGCGGGATCTATTCCATAGCCCTTATGCATCATAACTTATGTAAAAATGCTTTGATTGCGACAAACAAAATATTATCATGTTATTTCGGAGGTATACCAAACCGGTTCTGTTGAATATCATCGAAATGGGATCAAAGGTCAGGGCCCAGGACCGAGATTTATTCCACAGTCATTATTCTCATAACTTGAGTAATGATTTCTGGTATGTTGGAAAGCGTATTATAATCAATGCATTGCATGATTTACTAACTGGTTTACATTGGATTTAGGATATAACCTTTTAGAAGAGATTTCGTTAAAAGATCTGAATCATATCAGGAGATACATTTAGAAAGGAAAATGGTAAGACCAATACAATTTTGAAAGATAATCTCATAAAAAATAGTAAAACTCTTTCCCCTAACAAACCTTTTGTTTCTCACAACTTGCGATGAAGTCTTCAAGAACTAAAAACGTGGATATCAGATGGGATATTTAATTATCTAAAATATCATTGCATTTATGTAATTAAATTCATCGAGTGTTAAGTGTTATTAATATTAACTTCCAGAAAAATTGAAAAAAAAATTTCTATCAGCACCACGGAGTGGTTTATTCGATGGGTTGATGTAAAATCATGCTTGTCCGATAGTCATTAATGAATGTTACAGTAGTGTTAATTTGTCTTACTGAATGTTATACGTGCCTAATGATATGCCTCATGAATGTGATACGTGCGTTACAATATGCCTAATGAATGTTATACATATTGTTAATTGAGATACGGCCGGACGAAACTCTAAAGTTCACAGCCAAGTTCTCTTCGCACTGCTCCTCATTTTCTGGTATGGATTCCTCCCATGTTCTGATTTAGACTTGCCCACTAAACCTAAGCGTGAACCAAGACGGAGTCTCAATAAAGGTTGATACAGTATTGTGACAAGTATTGTACAGAAAGCCACGGAGAGCTGATTGGAGCCTTTTGGCGGCAGGTCATCGGGTGTGTTGAACATTCTGCGTGGTGATGGGACAAGATGGGAATGAGCCCCTTATTTATAGTGATACCAATAATATATTTCGCACGAAAACTGTAGAATTACTATATACACATGCTGTCGAAACGTACGATTAATTCAAACTGTGCCTCCAACTGCAAATTAAAATACATTTATTTACAATTAAAAACACTATTTACAATAAAAAGGCAAGTACTTTCAGGGATCTCATGTCCCCATCATCAGGCCTATGTGCCACGAATCATGAGGAGCTATCCCATATATATACATCACAAGAAAGCCCCCGTCACACGTCTGTTTTACATTCCTGTGTTGCCAACTTTAAAAGACACAAAACTATAATGTTTAAAAATAATTATACAAGTCAAAGTTATATCTAAGTTTCATTCTCGATGGCTGTGAGGGTTATTATCCGTCTCCATGGTTTGGTGTATAGGTAGGCAAGTCAAAATTACAACACTTGTTGCCATATGAAGTTATATGTAAACTTTCGGACACAAATATTGTACTTTTTGTTACATTTGAGCTGAGAATTTTAGCATTATTCCAATCGGGGGAGTACATTCCTTGCCCAACAGCAGTAGTAAGTGCTGCGTTTATAGTCCCTGTTCGCAGAGCATATTTATGTTCACTCACTCTCTTATCCAAAGTCCGAAGTGTAGAACCTATGAATAAGTGGAATACTATAGACACCATGTCTACAAAAATCTGAAACCTTATCACGATCGTTCCGAATTAGTGAAAAGATATTTCTAGTGCATATACCGAATTTCAAATCATATTTTTGGCATGCCTTTTTGAGGATAGAAATAATCCTCAAAATGCATGCCGAAAATATTATTGGGTTCTTGCATGGGGTTCGTCGGCGTAACGCGCTCTCAGCCTCTTCACAGCATCACTGAATTTCCAGCACGCAACCAGAAGATTAATATTCGGCGCATGCGCTTCTCAAACAACTCAGCTAAACCCAGCTGTATGGTAAGTCCCATTCAGAGCTTTTCGAGTTCCAACACCCCTGATTGTTCTGTAATTTGGAAAAACGAAATGGGTAAAGGTCACTCGTATAAGGACTTTCAACGTTCAAGTCTAGAATAAGCCCGGAGGAGATATAAATCGGGAAGTCTGATGCGATCCGTGGCGTTCAGACTTGTCAATTAATGTTCGTGCTCCGGATCTTCAAAGCCCGAACATTCAGAGTACCTACACTAGTATTACCGACCCGTTTGAAATTGAAGGACGTCCAGAAGTGCTGGAACTTGAAGGGTTTTAAACCTAGAGCTGACCGGAAAAATTTCAAGGAAAGAACAAAGACTCCACTAATTCTTTTTTAAAAATGAGAGTTGTAGATTGAAATGGTAAGCAATTTCTCTAAAGAAAATTTTAATTCTCGACTACGGAAATTGGGTGAAGTTAGGAAGAAGTTTTTATGAGGTGGGCTCTGACCCAGTGCCGTCCCGTTCCAAAAACCATCTGCCGTCTAAGTTAGACTCCCATGAGATAGTATACCAAATTTGGTGGTTCTAAATTGAAAATTGTAGATTTCACGAAATATTTCGAGGGCGGTGAAACCCCCGTGCCCCGACCCGTTCCGAAAACCGTCTAAGTTAGATTACCATGATATAGTATACCAAATTTAGTGGTTTTTAATTGAAAACTGTAGATTTTACGAAAATGTTTGTATGGAAGGGGGTGGCTCTGACCCCCTGGCTCCAACCCGCTTCCAAAAACCGTCTACAGTCTAAGTTAGAGTTTCGTGAGATAGTATACCAAATTTGGTGGTTCTAAATTGAAAACTGTAGTTTTTACGAAAATTTTTATGTGGGGGGGGGGCTCTAACCCCGTGCTCGACCTGTTTCCAAAAACCACCTACCGTCTAAGTTAGAGTACCATGAGATAGTATACCAAATTTGGTGGTTCTATATTGAAAACTGTAGATTTTACCGAAAATTTTGTATTGGGGGGAGGGCTCTAAACTCCCGGGCCCCGACCCGCTCCAAAAACCGTCTACGGTCTAAGTTAGAGTACCATGAGATAGTATACCAATTTTGGTGGTTCTAAATTGAAAACTTAAGATTCTACGAAAATTTTGTACTGGGGCAGCTCTGACCCACCGGGCCCCGACCCGATCCCAAAACCGTCTCCCGCTAAGTTAGAATTTCATGACACCAAATTTGGTGGTTCTGAAATTGATTTTAAGGAAATTTTGTATGGGGGGGCTCCTACCCCCGGGCCTTGACCGGTTCCAAACGGTCTACCGTCTAAGTTAGAGCACCATGAGATGATATACTAAATTTGGTGGATCTAAATTGAAAACGGTATATTTTACGAAAATTTTGTACGTGGAGGGGAGGGGGAGGGGGCTTTGAACCACCGCGCCACGACCCGTTCCAAATACCGTCTCCCGTCTAAGTTAGAGTTTCATGATACCGAATTTGGTTGTTCTAAATTGTAAACTATAGATTTTACGAGAATTTTGTATGTGGGAATCTTCCCCCCTGGCTCCAACCGCTTGCAAAACCATCTACAGTCTAAGTTAGAGTTTCGTGATATAGTATATGAAATTTGGTGGTTCTAAATTGAAAACTATAGATTTTACGAAAAAATTTTATCGGGTGGGGGGACTCTGACCCCGTGCTCGACCTGTTTCAAAAATCATCTACCGTCTAAGTTAGAGTACCATGATATAGTATACCAAATTTGGTGGTTCTAAATTGAAAACTGTAGATTTTACGATAACTTTGTACCGGGGGGGGGGGGGAGAAGAGTTCTGACCTCCCGGCCCCCGATCAGTTCCAGAAATGGTCTTCCGCTAAGTTAGAGTTTCATGTCACCAAATTTGGTGGTTCTAAATTGAAAACTAGATTTTACGGCAATTTTGTGATGGGGGGGGGGAGTGGGGCTCTAACCCTCCGGGCTCCAACCGCTTCCAGAAACCGTCTACAGTCTAAGTTAGTATACTACGAGATAGTATACCAGATTTGGTGGTTCTGAATTGAAAACTAGATTTTGCGATTGTTTTATTAAGGGGGCCCTTACCCCCTGGGCCGCAGCCCCTTCCAAAAGCAGTGTACCGTCTAAGTTAGAGTACCATGAGATAGTATACCAAATTTTGTGGCTCTAAATTGAAAACTGTAGATTTTACGAAATTTTTATGACGGGGGCTTTCACCCCCCCCGGGTTCTAACCCCTTCCAAAAAGCGGCTAGCGCCTAAGTTAGAGTTTCATGATACCATACTTAATGGTTCTGAATTGAAAACTGTAGATTTTGCAAAAAAAAATTATGCGGGGGGGGGGCTCTAACCCCCGGGCCTTGACGCTTTCCAAAAACGGTCTACCGTCTAAGTTAGAGTACCATTAGATAGTATACCAAATTTGGTGGTTCTAAATTGAATACTGTAGATTTTACCGCATTTTTATGACAGGGGGCTCTTACGCCCCGGGCTACAACCCCTTCCAAAAACTGTCTAGCGTCTAAGTTAGAGTATCATGCGGTAGTATACCAGATTTGGTGGTTCTGAATTGAAAACTGTAGTTTTTAAGAAAAGTTTATATGTGGGGAGGCTCTGACCCCCGGTACCTTGAACCGTTCCAAAAACGGTCTACCGTCTAAGTTAGAGTACCATGCGATAGCATACCAAATTTGGTGGTTCTAAATTTATTACTGTAGATTTTACGGCATTTTTTGTGACGGGGGACTCTTACCCCCGGGCTCCAACCCCTTCCAAAAACCGTCTAGCGTCTAAGTTAGAGTACCATGAGATAGTATACCAAATTTGGTGGTTCTAAATTGAAAACAATACTTAATTGGAATTTGTGAATAGTATAGCATCATGTCTTTTCTTGTCTACAATACTGTAGTATACATTTTCTTTGCATCGCTCGTGCTTTATTGTCTGCCTCTCCATCGCCCTTCGGGGCGAAATAATTTTATGATTTTAACAATATTTTGTTTTACGTTTCACTGGAACTTTCCAGTTGTTGTATATACCACTGTATTTATTGGCAGAATTCTACTGTCATGTACATAGAAATGCTATTTTTATTTGAAGAATAAAGACAATTTTGAAATGTAGATTTTGCGAATTTTTTTTATAGGGGGGCCCTCAACCCACGGGCTGCAACCCCTTCAAAAAATCGTCTAGCGTCTAAGTTAGAGTACCATGAGATAGTATACCAGATTTGGTGGTTCTGAATTGAAAACTGTAGTTTTTAAGAAAATTTTGTATGGGGGGGGGGGGGCTCTGACTCCCGGGTCTTGACCAGTTCCAAAAACGGTCTACCGTCTAAGTTAGAGTACCATGAGATAGTATACCAAATTTGGTGGTTCTAAATTGATTACTGTAGATTTTACTGCATTTTTTATGACGGGGGGCTCTTACCCCCGCACTCCAACCACTTCCAAAAACCGTATAGCGTCTAAGTTAGAGTTTCATAATACCAAATTTGATGGTTCTGAAATGAAAACTAGATTTCACGAAAATTTTAAATCGTACGTTTTCCTGCATTCGTTTTGTATGTAACCAAAATCTGTAAACGTGACGAATTGACGTAGTCGACGAATTGAGGTCAGTCGACGTAACTGACAGCTCGACGAATTGACGCACGCGACGAATTGACGCACGCGACGAATTGACGTGACAACCGATAATAGTAACTACGTATTTCGATTATTCAGTTTTTCGAAAAAAAATATTTATTTTTATTAGTATACAAGTGTTTCAAAATGATTTGAATGATTTAACATTGCTATATACACTATCTACCAACAAGTAATTGGACACCCCTGCAATCAACTACATCTGTGGTCCTGATACACGTCACGGCCGCCGCCATTAAATATCGTGTGGGAAACAACAACGCAACCAGTCGCATGCAAGATGCCACGCAGTTCGGAGCCCTCTGATTTCGAGAAAGGTGTAATCGTCGGTTATCACAGAAATGGCCGATCCATACGTGACATATCCAGCCAGTTAAAGTACCCAAAATCGACAGTGGCCAACGTGATTGGCAAGTGGAAGATGAGAGGTAAGTGTCGGAGTGTGCTCCGACCCGGCAGACCCTCAAAACTGGGAGTTAGAGACCAACGGGTGCTGGCCGGGGAAATTCGGAAGAACCACACCGAATCGATGGGCCACATCCGCGAGGAGTTTCAACAGGCATCCGGGAGTGTTCTTTCGATGAATACCATTCGTAAAAAAGTCCATCTGCTCGGTTATCATGGACGTGCTGCCGCCCACAATCCTATGATCACCATGTCCAATAGCGCTGCTCGGCTAACGTGGTGCAAAGAACGTCGACAGTGGGACGTTGAACAGTGGAAACAAGTTCTCTGGAGCGACGAATCAAGGTTCACCCTCTACCGTTCGGATGGCAGGGTCTGGGTTTGGCGTCTGCCTGGAGAACGCCTGCTGCCGGAATGTATTGCGCCAACTGTGAAGTTCGGCGGCGGTGGAATTATGCTATGGGGATGTTTCTCCTGGTATGGCACGGGACCATTGGTCGCAATTCCTGGTCGACTCAACGCCGAGACCTACTGCACCTATTTGGATGACCATGCGTTTCCTACGTTGTGGCAGTTTTACGGGGTGGACCCATTTTACTTTCAGGATGACAATGCCACCTGTGATGTTGCGAGGTCCACCATATCTTGGTATGGTGACAATGGGGCTAATCGAATGGACTGGCCTGCGCAGAGCCCGGACCTTAACCCTATCGAGATCCTCTGGGACGAGTTGGAGCGTCGACTTAAGTGGTGCCCCCACCGGCCGAAATCGGTGAAGGAACTGACCTGTCTTCTCCAAGCCGAGTGGAAGAAAATACCGCTAGCCGTCGTATAACGCCTGGTTGAGAGTATGCCCCGGAGTGTTGCAGTTGTAATCGCCGCTCGTGGAGGCTCCACCAACTATTGAAGGTGAATAAACTTCGTTTCCCTTTGCTATCACAGGTGTCCAATTACTGGTTGGTAGATAGTGTTTATTGTAAAATTGTCAAAACAAGATATAATTTCACACATATGTAATTTAACTTTTCAAGTTTAATAATCAGTGGGTAACATGAAGCTGGCTGTCACAGATACTCAATGTGAGCTCCCTCGGTTGCTGTGCAAACGTCAAAGTGGTAATCTAACTCTGTCCGGTCTCCCAAATGCAAACATTTTGCTTGTTCACCTTGCCACTAACAAAAATTGTAGCCTCATCACTGAACCACAACTTCTCTAAAAAAACATCGTCACTGCTCATCTCTTGAAATGACTCACAAAACTGGAAGCGGGTGGCGTGGTCCGACGGTGTTAGCTGCTGTAGCAACTGTACTCGATAAGGGTACATTTATAGACGCTTACGCAATACGCACCACACAGCTACTCTGAAAATATTTCCTAATTCTTTCCACATCGGGCTTAGAAGTCGAAGGTCTGCGAGATGATTTACACTTACAAAGACAGCCTGTTCGCTGAAATGGATCATACCACCTTCGAAAAGAGTTTGTTGCTGGTGGTTCTTTATGAAATAATGCCCGAGACTGACGTTGCACACTCAACACTGACCTACCTGCATGAAATTGTGAGACGCAAAATGCTTTCTCCTCATCACTGGCAGCTATGTTCACAACTAGTACGCCTGCCACCTGGCGGTAGAATTATGAAGTACTGGTACTGTTCAGAAATAAACTTTAGGGTGTGCTCCAATGTATTTCACCGGATATTTGATCGCTGGTATTCTTGTATTCCAGATGGAACATGTTGTTATCGTTCAAATCATTTTGAAATGCCTTGTACAATACTGAGATTTAGACGAACGTAAGGAACCTCCCTGACACCGATAAAATGTAATGTAGCTACGAAAGTCCATCTCCGCATGCGCAAGCTAAAATCCCACCACAAGGCAGAAAGGAAAGTTGAATTGCAAGTGTGTGAGCAATGGAGATTGGTAACTTTTGGTCTATATAGGAGTTTCACCCCATTGTGTTGT
Source organism: Macrothele yani (assembly GCA_039090855.1). NCBI lineage: Eukaryota > Metazoa > Arthropoda > Arachnida > Araneae > Macrothelidae > Macrothele > Macrothele yani. The sequence goes on from CM077011.1 coordinate 103,195,849, forward strand.
ACATTGTTTTAAAGCCCTTGTCAATAGCACGTAACGTCCCCGTGGACTGGGAGTCGAGAAGAAGCCAATAATCGCTACGGACCACCGTTTTTGGAATATTTCCGAAAATCAACCTAAGTGGCTCACCGACTACTCCCGGTACCCATTTTCTTTAAATTGAATTTTTTTACTTGAAATTTACTTGACCACTGTCGGGAAAGGTACATAGATAGTATCGAAAGCTTCACGTGAAATGAAAGGACAACTGACACGAAAGGTGAGAAAGGCGGTATACGTCATATTCTTAGGGAAAAAACCTTCGCGTACCAGGAGTAACACTTTGATAGCATCACTCGATGATCATATGGTCTGTGGTTCAAACTTCTGTCTCATACAGCTGGGCCAAGGTGCATATACCAGATGAGATATGAATGTTTTGTTTGTCCAAACTTATCTGTGGTACGGTTAAGGTTTGAGTAGCTGCAAGTTTAACATATGCGTGCTTAAGTGTGTACCTATGAGTCTGTGCAATTGCTAGAAATGAACTTTGTGAACACATATCATAGTTGTCAAAGAAGCATTCAGACGGCCAGGGAAAGGATCAACATTACTTACGAATAGTTTCACATCTTTATTTTGACCAGCACTGGAATGCCAGGACGCTCACACACTATGTTTATCAATTCTTCAACAACAACAACTCTCATACATAGATCACGACACATATAAATCGCTACAACTGTATCGAAAACATCACATCAAATATGTCGCTCAGCTCTCTGAGTAACTCTGGGTAGCATCCGTCTCTGCACTCAACAACTCTGCGCAACGTACACATTCAATCTAATTATATTAGTTAGCTCTAACTCACTGTCAGTGTTGTCAAAGTGAGAAAGCTCTTCGGAAAAGTAAGTCCCGTTCAGCTACAAAACGTTTAACAAGAAGAAATTAAATTTACATTAGAAAACACAGACTGAAAAGAAAAGTTAAATAGAAGTAAGCTTCACAACTGATTCTTTCCATTCCCAGAAGCAAGTTGCCCAACTTTGTGAACTCTTTGAAAAAAAAACCCATCGAAGCACCCGAGAAAGTATTTCGATCCTGATGAAACTCGGCATGCAAGTACCTCAGGTTCGAATATGCAAATGATTAAAAAAATAACGACCAATGACTGAATAGTAGTCCGAAGCAGCGCATGGGAAGCGCGCATCGAGGGAGGTATATATAGAGAGGAGAGCTCGCACGCAAGGTCAATAGTGACAGTGGATCACTAAGCTCCACGGACTGTGAGGATGCCTCGACGTCGGATCCGTGCACAATATAAGCAGTTGCGCGAGTTTGAGAGAGGACGCATAATTGGGCTGAACGAGGCTGGTTGGTCATGTCGACCGGTTGGAGTTGGTCAAGTCGCCGTATTTGGGTCGGAGCGACGCGGCAATCGGACGATGTTCGCCGCAATTGGTCGAGGAGAGTACAAAGCAGCGGCACATGGGCAGTAGACGGCCGAGGACAACAACAGAATGCGACGATTGAGTGATTGTGAAGGCCGCACACACAGAACCGAATTCGTCGCTCTCAATCATCCGTGGACATGTTCGTCGTGTACAGGTACGAACATGGCCTCCACGACCGTTACCAGACGACTTGCGGCACAGAGACTATACTTGAGGAGGTCACTTCGTGGCCAGCCACTGAGCAGAGGGCCTCGGCGGCATCGGTTGCAGTGCTGTCGGACCCGATCAACATGGGAGAGTTGAGCATGCGGGTCTGTCTACAGCTGCTCGTCTCTAGACAGACGCACGAAAACAGTTTCTGTCTGGAGAATCATTTCCCACGATAGCCAAACACCCTTGGTAGCCTTCCGTACCGCCCTCACGGCTGAACGGTACGTCAACGGCATTCTACGACCTGTTGTGCTGTCATTGCTGTCGCAGCATCATCGAGCAGGTTTTCAACAGGATAATGCCCTGGCCAGCGTGACACCTTTCCATGGCCAGCCAGGATAATGCCTGGGCCAGTCGACACCTTTCCATGGCCAGCCTGATCGCTCGACCTCTCACCGACCGAACATGTTTTGGACATGATAGTGCGCCAGCTACGCCTATCCCGGAATGTCAGCGAGCTGGCCTGCAATTTTGACAACATCTGGCATGCTATACAGCAGGACAGTATCCGCGAACTGTATGCGTCTGTCCATGCAGGATAACAGCATTTATCCGAGGCAGAGGTGGCGCTACAACGTACTGACTTGTTTCACTCGTGACGCTGTTTTATCCGAATAAATGACACAACTGCTCTGGAATTGCAACCATTTCCTTTACCATACACGTACATTGCACGTACCTATTTTCATCTTGACTGGATGATTCCTTCTGGATGCTTCGGGGTGTTTGTTTGTTTGTTTCGGAAAAGAGTGTATATAAAAGATGATTCCTACTTTAGAGGAGACTAAAAACAAAGAATCATTGCGATTGCACCTAATTGGTCAGAAATTACCTGCAAAGAGAAATTCCAGAAATATGTACAGGTCCCAGAGGCATAACTGGGCATTTCAGAATCGGAGCAAACCGCAAAATATTGTCCCCCTACCTATACAGCTACACACACCGGCATTTGAATTACAAACCTTTATGGAGATGTATGAAAACGTCATTTACGCAAGGCATATGCAAAATACGTGGTCACGTGCGTCACCTCGTAATCTAGGCAAATATTTTAGATTCAGTAGTGTTGATCACAATGGGAAAACCAAAAGATGTTTCGAAGTTCGATAATGGGGGTTGTTGTAGGTGCCCGTCTGGCTGGAGCGACTTTCTTGGAAACATCAGAGTTTATCGGTTTCTCAAAATGTAAAATATCACGTGCGTTTAATGAGTGAAAAATAATCCACAAAGCTTGTCTTAGAGGCGTAACTGTGGCGCAACTACAGTCTGTCAGGAACCAGATCGCCGTCGTCTGAGAAAGCTTGAACGGAGAAACAGAGCTTCCTGTGAGTAGCAATTGACGGAAGCATTCAATGAAGGATGTTCTGACCCATCTCAGGGAACGATGAGAAGGGAGTCGAAGCAATTCAGTATTGGCCGTCTCATACCTACACGAAAGGCAGTGATTTCTTCGAAAAACAGGAATGTTCGCCTACAGTAATGCCTGGAACGCCAATACTGGACACTGGAAGACTGGAGAAAAGGCATGTGGTCCGACGAGTCCCATAACACCTTGTTATGTACCGACGGTAGAAAGAGAGTTTGGCTGGAGCGCCGTGAAGCAACGGACATAGCTTGACTTGCAACCACATCTCAAGGTCCTGGAGGTGGTTTCATAGTGTGGGGCACGTTCTGTTGGTACCAAACGGGTCCCCTGATATTGCTGGGAGGTCAGGTGTTCTCCAAAGTTTTTATGAACATTATTGCCAAGCAAGTCCATTCTGCAATGTTCACTTTTTATCCAACAGGTGACGGCTGTTTCATGGACGAACGACAATGCTACTGCCCATTGCGCAAGATGTGCTCAGCAGTGATTGGGTGAGCATGATAGCGACTTCCAACATCTTCTCTGACCTCCACAAAACCAGGTTTTAAACCCCATTGAAAATGCATTTGACATATTAAAAAAACAAATGCAGGAGCAAAACCTGCTTGTTTCAAATCTATGCCACTTGAAGGACTATCTTGGGCACGCGTGGTATTGCTGTAAATGTAGATGTAATTATGCTAAAGGAGGCCCAACCCAGTATTGAATGAAACTTTTTAATTGAGTGACCCACATGTGTTTCTTATGTATACTGTGCATTACTGACTTAAGATGCGCATTTCTATACAGGGTGATTCAGAACTCATAGGACAAACATTAAGGGGGTGGTAGAGCACACTGCAACGAACATTTTTTGTATAAGAATGTATGGGCGCAAGTCACGTGTTGAGGCACAAACAGAAGAAATATACATGAAAGGAAACATAAATTCTGTACTTACAGCATCGTTGACAAGTGCTTCTTTACAGCAATGTTTAAAATAATTGCTCAAAATTGCGTCCAACCTCTAACCCACACGCTACACGTCCACATGCGTACCAAGAACGATTAACATATGTGAATATGTGGGCGGGTATTGTGAACGACTTCCTGCTTGGCCCATGTCTACTACCAACGCGACTCAATGGCAGATGTTATCGTATTTTTCTGGAAGAGGTTTTACCAGAATTGCTTCAAGATGTACCACTGGCCGTCTGACAAAGACTGTGGTTTGACCATGATGGGGTGCCAGCCCATTTCAGCATTAATGTGCACAATTGCCTGGATGACACTTTTGGGACGCGATGAATTGGCCGTGGTGGACCAGTTCATTGGCCGCCCCGATCGCGCGATTTATCGAGCTTCGATTACTTCTTATGGGGACATCTGAAGGCCCTCGGGCCCTCGTTTACGAGACATCAGTTGACTTTGTTGAAGAACTCGTCGCTCGAGTACCCGTTCTGGATGCACGTGGGAGAGAAATACATGGCATCTTTAAAACTGTACGCCAATCACGCCGTCGAGGCTGCCACACATGTAATACTGTTGGAGGACGCAATTTTGAACAATTATTGTAAACATTGCTGTAAAGAAGCACTTGTCAACGATGTTGTAGGTAAACAATTTATGTTTCCTTTCATGTCTCTTTCTTGTGTTTGTGCCTCAACGCGACACTTGCCCATACATTCCTATACAAAAAATGTTTGTTGCAGTGTGCTCTACCACCCCTTAAAGTTTGTCCCATGAGTTCTGAATCACCTTGTATATACACACAAATATACACTGCTTGTCACATAATTTACGTCACACCCCAATGTTGTCTCAATAGGAGGGACACAATCCATCTCTGACTTTTTGTGCTACTTTTTAAGGAAACCTCTGACTGTTCTTAATCTGATCAAATGTTGCAAAAGTGCATGGAGACTGCAATTACTTTTTACACAAAATGAAATTGCGTCTACTACAGTAGTAACTCTATAGTGCTATTCCGGTGTCTTCGTTAAAGTACTGTGCAGTTGAATGCAATCTCACCATCGCTGGTTTTGCATTGGTGGAAGGAAAGGAACGAAGTGGGAGTCATTGGATGGACGACCCTGGGGATGAAGCAATGAAGATATTGTATTATCAATTCTTGTACACGTAAAAACTCATTGTAAAACATTATCGCAAAAGCTCTAATATGACTCGTCAAGCTTTTAATCAGATAAAGAACAGAAATGCCAGCATGAAAATACTTTAATATTTAAAAAATGCTTTAATAATTAAAGAACAGAAATGCCACCATGAAAATACTTTAATATTTTCAAGATATGTTTACTATTGCACCACGTATCTATTTGTCCAGTCACTGATCATAAATATTTTCAAGATTCGTACAAAACATAATGTATGTTGGTTTTGCTTTTTAATTGCAACTAAAAATTCTGTAATATACGTACATCCAAACATATGGGTAGATTTTTGTGAATGTCAGAGCATGCACGAAAAAAAGCGTTTTGCACTGATTTTATTTAAATGAATAAGAAAAGAAATAAAACTACGTTATTTGTAATCTCTATCTGGTAGCCAAACTCTTGAAACAGTGCCCATTTTTGATCAAATGTACCATGACTATGAGTAAATTCAATACATATGACCATCAAAAAACGTTCTTGTTTTCCTTTACATTTTCTTAATGGTTGTTTCATTTCCCAGTAGATTTTGAAAATGATTTTTGTATTGAATTCAGCACATAATTAAAACTGATTAATATACTCGTATTACAGTATGTATTTTGTACTAAAATGATACAGTGTTCTCAACACAAACCATTTAAAAGGTGTGTGTTAAATATATATTAATTTTAATTTTTAATCATTTTTGGCTGAGTTTAGCTGATAGATTAAGGTATTACTAGTGACAAAAATCTAAATATTTACTTAATTTAAACTTCTCTCTTAATAATACATAGATTGAGTTAGTTAATAATTTTACTTATCTGGATACTGTTTTACACAATGACTTGAAATGGAATTCGCATATAAAAATGTATTATTATAAGGAATAATTAGTCATATACTAACAAACTTATCTGTTAAAACACTAAAATTATTATATCACACTTTAATACATCGACATCTTGATTATTGTTTACTACCCTGGAATCAAACAACACTTACTAACATTAATCAATTGTAAATTCTCCAAAATAAATACATTCGATTAATAGATTTTAAACCAAAGTTAAATGGTAGCAATTTCCTAAGACAAAATACATTTAGATATTCCAGAGTCAACTCGAACAAATGTAACAATTTAACAATTAAGCAATTGCTTAATTTCAACTTAGACAAAATCATGTGTAAACGAATCAAGTAGAACCTTGGAAAGGAGCTTATAAAAATTAATACCGCTACTTACCGATATAATATTGAAAATCAAGCTCTATTGATGCTTATTACACCTGGAACACAATATCTACTAAACAAATTCTCAATTATTCCATTCCACAGTTTTGGAATCCATTGCCTGCAGAATTAATATCTATTAATAACTTCAATTTGTTTAAAATCATTAAAATACTACTTACCTAGCAACTAACATTCATTCAATAATGCATAATGGGGGATGAGTTGAAAGAGGGCTACCAACGGAGGGGAGGACGTGGAGGAATTCGGGACCAGACGGGGGTATTCGGTGAGTGACCAGAAGAAGGGGATCTTTAACAATGGGGATTTGGTATGGAGGAAAACTCAACTTCTTATTACCTTAATAATTATTGATTGGTGTTTGTGTGTGTCTGTGTTGCACAATGATGGCATTCAATTGATTGGGTGATGTACGTGTTATAATGAATAAATTTCTCCGCTGGACGTGTAGTGCAGGGAAGCTTACGTTAAGTCACGTTAGGGTTATTGGAAGGTTACTTGACGTAGCTAAAGTGTGCCCAATCTTCAAAGTGCTAGAGTTTGTTTAGGTTAGACACGCACGTGCAATAAGTTCATTGAATATGAAACTTCTTTTTTACTCAGCGTTCCTCATTATCTTGAATTTCAGTAATATAACTTCGGTTTTAGTACATTAGTACCTTGAAGGCTCCTTATTAGAGCGGTAAACACAATATACTCTGGACTTAACGTAGACACACAATGAAATAGACTTAACGGCCAGACAGAGGTCTGACAATAATATGAATTAAGAAAACGTACTAACTTTTAACCTTTTATTGGGGAACTCCTGGTATTACTCAAATACACTCCAACAAAACACAACTACTGATATTTCGTACTATCGTAGATAAATCACATAACAATAATAATGAAAGAACCTATCACATATAACGAAGCTACTTGGTATAGTTGAACGCGCCTATATATACTGCATACCACCACGTCATGACTTACACTCGTTGCCACATATAATTCAGCGGGAGAAACAACATCTCGTTAAGTGAGAAGATAATTTGCATAGGAAAATAAAATAACAAGAGATAGTAAAATCAAAAGGAAACTGAATCTAGAGTATACGTTACATCATCTCCCCGTAATTTTTTTTTTTTTTTTTTGAAAACCCTATCAAATTTTGAGTGTAGTCTTACATTTCGCTGACTGACGTTTATCGTCCTAATTTTTTTTTTGTGGCAGCAGTATTTACAACTTCAAGCTTGGCATAACAAATTCAGTAAACCGGTGTCCGCAGCTATTGTCGTCTGTGAAGCAGGGAACACTTTTAATACGTGTACAGAACAAACCTGCATCGGCATACCTTATTTTTATTCTGCCCAGCAGGAATCACTTTTTTTATTTCATTTTACTTCCTCATATTTTCAAATCTATATTTGTATCGTTGATTACAAACCAACTGTATCAGCAGCAAAGATTGCCTGTAGCTGCCTAACAGTAACAATTTTCACTATTTTACCCCTAACACACATATAGATAAAAAAAATTGGATTAGTAGACGGACATAGAATATATATATATATAAAAACTACATATATACACAAAAAGAATGCGTAGGCCCACACGAAAAAAAAAAAAACATTCTGTCACGCCAACTGGTCGTGTAGGAAAAACAACATAATGAGAAAAGAACCCGTCCACGAGAACTTACTTATCTCGAGGACGCATAAAAAACCCTAGTACGATATCTTTTTCCAGGACTAATCGGACTGTTAAATTCTGGTGGCGTCGATCTTTTCTGCGACTTGAATGGATCTGGAACATCTGTAGTCTGTCGGTCAAGAAAGCCCTGCGTCTGACAGGAACGGTCAGGAACGGCTGAAGTCTGTCGGTCAGGAACGGCTGAAGTCTCTCGGTCAGGAACGGCTGGTCTCTCGGTCAGGAACGGCTGAAGTCTCTCGGTCAGGAACGGCTGAAGTCTGTCGGTCAGGAACGGCTGAAGTCTGTCGGTCAGGAACGGCTGAAGTCTGTCGGTCCGGAATTCCCTTCGTCTGACAGGAACGGGCTCCCCCAGGCTTTCGATATGTTGTCCCTTTGTGCTGGGGCCCGTGTTGTCCTTCCAGCATTCTTTTGAAGGGACGTGGCTCCGGCCACATCGCTTGTTTTCGCTTTCTACTTTTGGGCATGACAGTAGAAGCAGGCAGCGGCCCTGTTTGCCCTGAGCGTAAGTTCCAGGGGCGAAACCCGGGCGGATGCAAGGATCTCTGCCTTCGTCGCTGTTGCGGCGAAGCAGATTGGGGAGACAAGTTGCGTTTTCGACCAGCTTTTGGTGTTGCTGGAGGATTTGTAATTTGTGTCTGACGTTTAGGAATCGTCAAACTATTGTCTATATCTGATAAATCAGAAATATGTGATGACTCTGAGTCGCTGCTGTAAGTTAGTGGTCGTGCAGGGCGATGTTTATTTCTGCCTATAGGAATACTCTCTGACGAGGTATTCAAGGAAGTAGGAGCCTGTGCTGGTGCAGAGTTATTAGGGAATGGTGCAGCAATAGTCTCGGCAATGGTTGGAGGGAAAGGAATGATACTAGAATTTGAAGAACTTGATTCGAGCCTTCGTCTTATGGTAGAATCAGGTTGCGTTCTTGAAATCCAGTCTTGTGGAGGGGAGGGTGAAGAAAAAATCACTGGAGATTCTTCAAAAAGGTTTGTCGGTTCGTCTAAACTTTCTGGAGGTTGATCGTGTGATATAGACTCTTGAGTCTGTGGAACAGAAGGTTGAGTAGGATTGATTATAAAATCAATATTTCGTTCATGATACTTGCGACACTGAGCAACGTGTACGTATTGAAATTGATTGTCAGGTTTTTCAAGGATAATGTTATTTTCATACATTTGCCACCCGATATGGACCTTCGTAGCTGGGTGCAAATTTCTTTACTAAAGTATGAGAAACAGAAGACTGGAAGTGTGTCTCCACGAGAGTTAGATCTCCAACGACAAGATCTGGTTCCCTACGCCTAGTATTATAATATCTTGCTTGAGCCGCTTGTGCTCCTATCATTGCAACACGAGCTTTCTCTGCCATGATTCGTACTGATTGCGGAGTTGGTCGCTGGTTTAGTTCGTCGATAATCCCCGTTAAATTTTCAAAAGGAGTCTTAATTTTTCGACCCAAAAAAGTTCTGCGGGAGTAAACTTAGTAGATTCGTGAACAGACGAGCGGAGGGCGTACGAAAAAATGCTCAAGATGTTCGTTCCACCGCTCGTGATGATCCATGACAAATGTAGCAATCATTTTAACTAGCGTGCGGTTTACTCGTTCCGCGGGATTACTCTGGGGATGATATGGGGAAATGAATTTATGCTTTATGTGTAGTCTCGCACACATTCTTTCAAAAATGTCAGAAATAAATTGGGGACCATTATCCGAAACTACTTGATTAGGTGCACCATATCTAGAGAATACTTCATTAATTAATACATAACAAATAACTTCCGCCGTAGCGGCTTTAATGGGAAAAACTTCTACCCATTTAGAGAAATTATCGGTTAATACTAAAACGTAACGAGCTTTGTTTTTAACAGATAAAGGATAAGGTCCCAATAAATCTATTGAAATAATGTCAAAAACGTGAGAACTTGAACTAGATTTCAAGTGACCGGCCGGTCTTACATTACGGTAATTATTAATCTGACACAAGTGACATGATTGAACGTACGCGAGCACACTTTGGTACATGCCAGGCCAACAGGCAACATCCCGCATTTTACAACGGGTCTTGCAAATACCTAAATGGCCTGCAATAGGTTTGTCATGGAATTCGTTTAAAAGGGCCATTCTAAGGGTTCGCGGAATACATGGGCGAAACTCTGCCCTAGTAGTCCTAGATTTCGTATAGTAAAGAAGACCCTCTATGACTTCAAAATGCTGTGACCTCCCAGCCAGAAAAGGGTTACTTTGTTGTGGTGAACCCGTAAGCAAAAAATTACAGATTTCCCCAAAATCTGGATCATTTACTAATTCTGCCATTATCTGCTCTCTGGATGTTATATCAGCTATTAAAAGTAAAGGCTGACATCCAGGAGTAGTTTCTGTGGGAACCCCACTAATCGGGGCGCGAGACAATGCATCCGGTAATTGATTCTTATGACCTGGCTGGTACGAAATTTTGATATTGCTCTCTTGTAACTTAAGAGCCCACTTCATAAGTCTTTGAGAGAGGTGCTTAGCAGAATTCAAATACTGAAGGGCAGAATGATCCGTAATTATATTAACTGTCAATTCGTTGAGATAACATTGAAATTTTTCAAGAGCATACACTACAGCAAGACATTCGCGTTCCGTAGCTGAATAATTGCGTTCAGCTTTGGCTAAAATACGGGACGCAAAAGCTATTGGATGCCCAGCTTGTGACAAAACGCAACCAAGACCAACTCCGGATGCGTCAGTGTAAAAATTAAATTCCTTAGTATGATCTGGGAAAGCTAATACAGGAGGCTGAGTCAACGCAGATTTTAGTGTTTCAAACGCTGCGTTAGCCTCAGGTGTCCAAACAAACTTCTTGTATTTACGTTTCAAAGCATACAATGGCTTACAGATTGTAGCATAAGCGGGGACGGACTGCTGATACCATCTGGTCATTCCCAGAAAGCGTGATAGTTCTTTGGCTGTTTTTGGCCGTGGAAAGTCAACTATAGGCCTGATTTTTTCATCACCCGTAAATAAGCCGTGGGGAGTGATTTTCAACCCCAGATATACAATCTCGTCCCTCGCTATCTGGCATTTACTAGGTTTTAACGTCAAGCCAGCATTGTATATGAGTTGGAACACCTGTTTGAGCAGAGAAAGGTGCTCGCCAAAAGTCTCGGATGTAATAATAATGCCATCCAAATATATATGCACATGGGGACCTAGAACAGGTCTGAGAACCGTATCCATAAGCTTTTGGAAAGTAGCAGGTGCAGAGGCTAGTCCAAAGGGCATACGCAAGTATTCATAAGCCCCAAAAGGAGTCACAAAGCCTGTTTTATCTACGGAGTCTGGATGTACGCAACCTGCCAATATCCACTATTTCAATCCAAGGTTGACATCCATTTAGTTGACGATAGGTCATGCAAAATATGCGACATGACAGGTAGTGGATAATTTATCGGTTTCGTGACTTGGTTTAGCTTGCGGAAATCTGCCACGAAACGAAATTCGTTGGGTTGTTTCTTTGGAACAAGAAAGGCAGGTGCGGGAGAGGCGCTTGTTGATTCCCTTATTATGCCGTTTGATCATCTCTGAAATTTGACGTTACATTTCATGTTTTTTTATGGGGAGCACAAGGGTAAGGTTTCGTCGCTATCGGTTTCGAACCATCAGTGTCAATGACGTGATAAACCACCTGTGTGAAAATAGGTTGGTCGGAAAATAAACCAGGTCTTTCATGCAAAAGTTGAGAAAGCTGGTTTCGTTGCCTCTCATTCAGTTGTTCACTCAGTAACAAATTCGTTATGTCTATAGGATCTTTAGGAATCACTTTGACAGGTTCCGGAAAGGAAATAACATGTTGTTCGAAATTCATGGTAACTTTAAAAGTATTGATAAAATCTATGCCCATTAGACATTTAACAGGTAGGTCGTCTATGAGCAGGAAAGAATACGTAAAACGAGCCTTTCCCAGCCCTAGAGATAATGTGACAGTTCCTGTGATACTGAATATTTCGTTATTTGCACCTCGCAAATACTGCGTCGCAGGCTGGACGTGTATTGCAGGAAAACTTTCAGTGCAAAACTTCGTATTTAGGGCTGATATTTTAGAACCAGTGTCGAACTTTGTCTCGACAATAATATCTTCAATTGTCAATAACACATCAGGCAACTGAGGAGTTTGGACAGTCAATAATACTATTTTAGGGTCAGAATTCATGGTATCAGGAAGCAGTGCCGACCCTTGGTCTACTTCCTTTGGAAGTTTAAAGGATTCCTGGTTGTATTTTCATGCGGTCTGAAACCTCGGCCCTGCCTGGTATCTGTAAAGTTTTCACGCTTAGAAAAACTTCGTGAAAACTGCTGCGGGAACTCCGCATTTCTGTTGAATTTTCCACTTCAATTATTTCTTCACTCAGCACGGGCAGAAAAATCATTATTGCCCTTAGCATAAAAATGTTCCGAATTCTGCGGATTGGAACGGGGTCGAGCATACTGTGCATTTGTACTGTATCCCGAAAATTGTTTAGAAACTAGCGGTTGGTGTACCACTCTTCTATGCGGTGGTACGTACGATGCTTGGACTTGCACCTGTGTACGCTCGTGTTGAAAGTCATTAGGCCTATTATGCTGCTGAGGATTTTCGTGATAAGCCTCCCGGGGTTCTTGAGCATGTTTAGTTGGTCCATGTTTGCCGTGTCGCTCCTCATACGTTCGTATGAGGCGAAGGCACTCATGTATTATAGCAGGGTGTCGGAACTCAATAAAATCCTGTAGAAATGGATCGAGCTGTTGCAATAGGATGTCCAACATGTCGACATGACTGGCATGTGGATCTCATAATTTATACAAGCGTGTTGTTTCTAAAGCAAACGCAACAGGACTATCGTTGGGTCCTTGCTTACGAGAAAAAAGTTGTTGTGCAAGGCCAGCTCGACTGAGGCCGAAAGGAAAGACTTCCAAAACTTCCGCTCGGAAATTCTCATAACGAGAACCCGGGTTCGATATTCTCCACTGCCGATACCAGGTCTTAGCGGTATCTTTCAAGAAAGTGCCTGCTATTTGCACTTTGCAATCTTGTGGAATATTGTATAAGTCGAAATGATCCTCCAAATCTTTGAGAAATTATAAGGACCCCCCAAACCATTGAAAGTAATTGCTCCCTCGTGCGGCACGAAATGTGCAAGCATTTTGCTTCTGTGAGAGGATTGAAATACCTCAGGTACGACCCGCGACTCAGAGTGATATGAAGCTGGTGAAGGGCGAAATTGTGAGGAATGTCTGGGTACTTGCAAATCATTGACATCAAAGTTAGACCCACAGGCTTCCTGCAGATTGTCGAAAATAACCCCACCTCCACCGAAACTTGATTCAGGTTGAAATAGTCAAGTTCTCTCAGGTATAATGAAGACATAGTCAATAGGTGTCAATACCTCGTGTTCAAGAAATGTTCGGGCGCCAATTATAATGAATGAATTTCTCCGCTGGACGTGTAGTGCAGGAAGCTTACGTTAAGTCACGTTAGGGTTATTGGAAGGTTACTTGACGTAGCTAAATTGTGCCTAATCTTCAAAGTGCTAGAGTTTGTTTAGGTTAGACACGCACGTGCAATAAGTTCATTGAATATAGAACTTCTTTTTACTCAGCGTTCCTCATTATCTTGAATTTCAGTAATATAACTTCGGTTTTAGTACATTAGTACCTTGAAGGCTCCTTATTAGAGCGGTAAACACAATATACCCTGGACTTAACGTAGACACACAATGAAATAGACTTAACGGCCAGACAGAGGTCTGACAATAATATGAACTAAGAAAACGTATTCACTTTTAACCTTTTATTGGGGACCTCCTGGTATTACTCAAATACACTCCAACAAAACACAACTACTGATATTTATTCGTACTATCGTAGATAAATCACGATAGTACGAAATACCTATCACATATAACGAAGCTACTTGGTATAGTTGAACGCGCCTATATATACTGCATGCCACCACGTCATGACTTACACTCGTTGCCACATATAATTCAGCGGGAGAAATAACATCTCGTTAAGTGAGAAGATAATTTACATAGGAAAATAAAATAACAAGAGATAGTAAAATCAAAAGGAAACTGAATCTAGAGTATACGTTACAGTGTGTTTACAATTATTATAATTTTGTAATGTTTTAGGTCTCTACCAAATCTGAGAACATTGGGAGGGGGAGTAAAACTGTGTGCGCATGCTTATTTGCGACATGCGTCATTACTGTAACTTCAGTGTATGTATATATAGGGGACGCACCGGACTGAGGCAATTTGTCTGAAGATGGGAACAAGGTGTCCCGAAAGATCTCACGGATTGTGAAGTCGTATGACTTTTATTAAAAGTTCTTAAAAATCAATACGGAGTTTCTTCGAGTGAGTTACGTGTGTGAAGGTTTCTTTTACATAGCTTTTAGGTTTTCTTATTACCTTACTCTTTTATTTGCCGTAATATATTGTCTATTGAAAATAACACTTGATCTATAATTTAGTTAGCATGTTGTATTTTAGATCTGTTACTCTTTTCTTTATTTCTTTTTTCCCCTGAGCTTGCTGCTGCTCTTATGTGTATGCTCTTGGCTTGTCTTATACCTGGGGAGATCGAGATTAAGTCAGGTCTCTGCGAGGTTTTTTCCTTGATCTTCTCTGCTGTTATATTTAGGCTTACATGCAACTGTTTAGAATTTTCACCTTTTTATGTAAAAACAAGGTAAATATCGTAAGTGAATTGAATTATCTTATTTCATATGCTGTTATTACAATATACAAATAATTGCTAAAAGATAATTTAGGTGGTTCTAAGCATGACCTGCTTTCTGAGGGGGCATGCTTAAGCAAGCGAGCATGCCCATAGTCGATGCCTATGTACCCAAATAATTGTTCACGTAGGGACAAAATGATAGTTTGAACTGACATGCTTGCAAAGTAGATAAACTTTTAGCTATTAAAAAAGGAATACCTAAAAAGGAATTTTGAGATTCATAATACGAAAGTATTACATTCAAATCCCCACATCATTTACCTTAAATTCTTTGAATTTCCTTTTTTTGTTGGGTGGGTGTGTGTGTGTGTGTGTGTGTGTGTGTGTGTGTGTGTGTGTGTGTGTGTGTGTGAGTGTGTGTCATACTCACTTAAAGAAAAAAATGATCTCAATTTGCTGAAGGTTCTGTTCTTACTAAAGTAAGTTGCCATATTTCATTTTATTTATTTTGATAAAAGGAAGAAATTTCTGCTCCTTGCAAGCCTTATTTGCTTCCCTTCCTACAATTCGTTATGCCTTTCCAGCAATTCATTTTCTTCGGATACTGCATCAATTTCCGTTTCTTCCCATAACGAGATACGAATGTTCCATTGAGATTGATCTAAGTGCTTGTGCGCAATGAATGGGAAAACCACGCATTAAGAACTTCTGCATCTCATCCGAGTAATTGACTCAGGCTCCGAGGGGAAATGGGCACATGCAAAAAAAAAAAAAAAAAGGGAACGACAGACATCCGTTGATCACGTTCGTTACTGCTTCTCTCTTTGTAAATGGACTAGGAATTCTCTTAAGAGAGAAGAGAGGTTAGGTTGAGGTTTAACCTTTGCTGTCCATGAAAGATTGCTTTTCAGCTGGAACTTTCGTGGACAGGAAAGTGTTTTTGAGACTGTCTTATTTGCAGCTCTCGTGGATGAGAACATTTGTTCAGGAAATCACAGTAATAGCAATTATAATTTAGTGAATGACCCTCAAAAATAATCAGTCTTGTTCGGTTTAATTTCAATATGCATATTTGCTTCCTTTGTTTTGCTGTTTTCAGTTCAAAGATTGCAGGGCACTTTCTCTTTTCATGAAAGTCTCAACTTTCTTGAAAAATGCGTCCAGAGAAACGTTTTTATCTTTATTCGCAGAAAGGTTAAGAATAGGAACTTCTATTCAAATACTGAATTCAACCTTGGCTGCTTGTTCAAAAGAAGTACTCGTATGTATAGTTTAGGTCAGTTGTGCTAAGTAATATGTTTTTTTAGCTTATTCAGGTCAATAAGCGTAGTTATATGCACCATGAATGGCAAGTATTGGGTGAGGGTAAAAGTTCTCGCTCTTTCCATTCATGAAAGATAAAGACATTTTTAACTTGCACAATGCTTTATTTCAGTCTATTACGTGGCTCAGTTATCAGCGATGACACGTTCCATCGTTCGATTTGTTGTTTAACCCTTTAACGTCCATGACCCCAAAATCGTTTATCACTCCAAGGATCATAGCGCCCGAAACTGTCTCTTGGTTCACTTTTTTGTTTAATAACAACAATTGTAACTGAGATTGACTCCTGCGGATACCTCATGGGTGGAGAAAATTTGAAGAACAGGTAAGGGTAGGAAATCTGACTCACTCTAGACAAGCGTTTCATTCGGCTATGGCCGTTTGTATATACAGTAGTTTGGGCGTTATGATCGTTAAAGGTTTAATTCCCGAGAAAACGGAAGTAGCGTCATTGAAGTTAAAAAAAACAAAAAACACTTGAATAGCAGTTTCAGCCCCAATAAGATCCTTCATGGTTTTACCACCTGTATGAATCCTCAAGATCGGGAACAATTGATAATATCTTGTTGCTAAGTCCGGTGAATACGGTGGATGAGGCCACAGTTCCGAGCAATTTGGGCTGTTCTGCCATAGCCACATGCGGTCTGGCTTTATCGTTAAGAAAGAGCACACTTTTTCGAGTAACCAGAATGGAACGCTAATACTTTAAGGCCTCGTTTACTTTCTCAAGTCCCTGAGAGTAACGATTTGCTGTGATCGTTTGCTTAGGTGCCAACAGCTCATCGTTGATAATTCCCTTGGAATTCCTCCAAACACCAAGCATAACATTCTTTTGATGGACACTGTGTTCGTTCCTGAAGCTCATCCTTCTTTTCAAATAGATTTAGTGCGTTTAATATTATTATATTATTGTACAGCACCCATTTTTTCTTTTCATTCATTATTAAGTCCAAGAACGGGTAGCTTTTGCATCGGGCTTGCAGAGCTGCACTTATGGTTAGACTATCCGTTCAGTTCATAGCCAATAAATAAATACACAGTCGAGTCACATCATTGTGACTTCCTCCTACTTTTGACGTCAAAACCGCGTAGCCAATGAAAGAAGGCACGTGTCGTTAGCTGGCTTGGAGGGTACATAAAGTATGCTGTAGACATTCTGAAAACATATCATTCGTTTCTGTCATGCATAAAAGGAGCGATTCATCAGATTTTCAAAAACGGATGATTATCGGCTTTCGGTCAAAGGTGGCATTATTTTTGAAACAGCGCAGTTTGTGAACTGTTCGCGTGCTGCTGTGGTTAAAGTGTATCGTGATTGAAAAAATGGCACTATTGCAAATAAGCGACGTGAAAACTGCGGAGCATCACGTGCCATTGATGTGAGAGGTGAACATCGGCTTCGAGGTGCGTGAGAACCGATCGACACGCTACAATGGAGTAACTCACGGGCCGAATGAACCAGGAGGCTACCGGAAGTGTGTCCATAACGATAGATCAGTGAACCGTGCTGCGTATGGGGCTCCAATGCAGACGGATGGTCACTGCACCTATGCTAACGAAGGTGCATCAGCAGAAGAGGCTTACATTTGTACGGAAGTATCGGAATTGGACCTCCGCTTATTGGCAAAGGTTTGCCTTCTCCGATGAGTCATGTTTTCTGCTTCGTCGAACGGATGGACGTTGGCGTATATGGTGAGAAACATTGGAGAACAAACACACTTCAACCATTGCTGGCAGAACACAAGCTGGTGGGGGCAGCGTTATGGTCTAAGGGATGTTTTCCTGGCATTCTCTGTGTCCACTCATACCCGTGGAAGGCACTATAGACCGAATTCGTTATGAATCCATCCTTGTGGACCACGTACACCTATACATACTGATTGTTTTCTCTGGGAAAGATGGGATATTCCAGCACGACAATGCGATTTGTCACACAGCTAGAAATGTCCGAGAGTGGTTGGAAGAGCACGAAGAAGACTTCAAAGTACTTCCCTTGCCCATTAATTGCCCAGACTTAAACCCAATGTATCATCCGTGGGACCACCTCGATCGTATTTTGCGCTCTATGGATCCTCCAACACGCACTCACCACCAGCTCTCAGATGCAATGCAGCACCTTATTGAGTCCCTCCCAGCCCGTCTAGCTGCTGTCAGCGAAGCACACGGCGGTTACTCTGGATATTAGCTAGTAGTAGTCACCAGAATGTGACTCGAACGTGTAAATATAATTGATGTAATACCCACTGATCTAGTTTTCGGACCATATCAACAGCCTGAATTCTTCTCACGGCATTCAAAGAAAGTTTATCTGCAAAATCCTAGTATATTTGATGAGAGTCGGATACAGTTGTTGGCAAGAATTTTACATCACACATTTCATCTTAAGGGGCGTGCAGAATGGGACTTATCTAGGGGCGTGCAGAATGACTTAAATGTCCGAGAGTGGTTGGATCAGGCTTCCTATTTATCATCAGGCTTCCTATTTATCATCAGGATTCCTATCACCCAAGCGCAGTTTCACCAAGCAATTCGTTATGTTCGTTCGCTTACAGCGTGCATTCTCATATGTAAAGTAATATTCCCAAGTGCCTTGGTGCCAATACGTTTTTATCGAACGAAAAAAGTAAACGGTGGTGACAATAAGTTTTATCAAAACTCATGGTAACACTTCAAATGTTGCAAACTAAACGAGTTGCAATTGCCAAAGCTGCTGCTTCTGTCACAACGAAGTTCTAGATGGCTCTATGTTTTTGAAGCTCAATACAAAGCTTCCTTGCCAAACATTTCTAAAATTGCTCAAATAAGAGTGGCAAATTCCTGTAAAAATTAAAAAATAAGGCAAAGATTTTTTTAATTGTGCATAGAAAAAAGATTCCATATAAACTTTGAAACTAGGTAAGGTACTTTTTGTCACTAACAAGTATTTCAGCTTCATATAGTCTTTTATCACTGACGAGTATTGTAACTTTTCGCAGTCCTTTGAAGTACTGACGTGTTTTTGAACTTCCTGCAAATTTTTGTCGCACTAACGAGTATTTCATATTCTCGCAGTCGTTTGTGTTACTGACGAATGTTTTAGATTCCCGCAGTCCTTTGTAGCATTAGCGTGTATTTCAGCTTTCCTCAGTCCTATTTGGCAATAACGCGTGTTTCAGCTTTAATCAGTCTTATGTGGCAATAACGTGTATATTGAGTATTTCAGCTTCCCGCAGTCCTTTGTACCACTGACAAGTGTTTAGCTTAGCTTCTCGCAGCCCTTTGTGTCACTGACAAGTATTTCAGCTTCCGGCAATACTTTGTGGCATTGGCGTATATTTCAACTTCCTGTAGTTCTTTGTCGCACTGACAACTGTCTTAGTTTCCCGCAATCCTTTGTGGCACAGATGAGTATTTCAGTTTCACGTAGTCTTTTATCACTGACGAATATTTTAGCTTTTCGCAGTTCTTTATGGTACGTGTATTCCAACTTTCCACAGTTCTGTATCGCACTAACGAGTATTTCAACTTGCAGCAGTCTTTTGTATCCCTGGCTAGTGTTATAGTTTTCCGCAGCCGTTTTGTGGCACTGACGAGCATTTTGTTCTCGTACGACGGAAATTTTAGCGAAATTTCAGTGCTCTTATTAAGTGATCTTAACTCGAGGGTATTACACAAAAACTTGCGCATTTCGATCTTTGCCATTGCTCAACCAATAACGTCAATAACTTACACCTACACCATGGAGAACGTGGAAAGCAAGGAAACAACACAATGCCCATACAGCACAAAAGGTTTCAGATATGTATCAATAATGTTACAATCTCTCATTTTCGTTACACTTTCAGAGATATGTTACAATTGCCTATCAGCAACATCTATTTTGGAACATAACTCTTTGTACATTACTGTTACGTTAAAAATAGCCTTCACCGATACTACTGCTTTATAGTTTCCATTGTACATAACTGCTACCTTGATGTTACATTCCGGCGATTTTTAAGATTTGTGATTTGGCAACGCCGCGGATGCGCATGCGCATTTATGCCATTTCACCGAAGCACTCTCGTAGTCGTTCCATGTGCTACTGGGATATTCTTTGGTGATACTGTGGTACTCGAGTTACATGGGTGTAGGAGAACTAGAAACCGGAGAAGTGGCTACAAAAATTTTAAGGGGCCGTATAAAATTTGCCTTTTTGACCACTTCGTGACCACGACCCCCAGAGGTTGGTTATCTGAGTCATATAAAGTTTTTGTAATTTGGTCTTTTCTAAATTGCTATTGTTAATGTAAATTTTTATAAAAAAATGTTTCTGATTATCTGAGGGCATTATCTGAGGGCATATGCTTACCCAACAAACCTGTCGGGTGGGGGAGGGGGTAGGGTAATCCCAAAAGTGTAAAATATAAAGCATTTCTGGTTTCTGGTCCGATTAGGAAATTTTTAGCTTTTGCAAGCTACAACTCAACACATTAGGTATGTGCCTACTCAGCAAACCTGTCAGGGGGGGGGGACAAAAACTGTAAAATTTAAAGATTTCTCGTCCGATCGGGAAATGTTAAGCATTGGCCAGCTACAAGTCCACACATTATCTGAGGGCATGTGCCTATTCAGCAAACCGGTCAGGGGCGGGGGGGAGTTCAGTACAAAAGTGTAATATATAACCCAGCAAAAACAGTCTTGCTGGGCCAGCACCGGGCCATTGCTTGCAGCCAGCACTGCCAGCAATGGCCCAGCACTATCTTGCCGCTGCCGAACCGTCAATAAAATGTCCGTGCGGCCAACAGTTGGCACCCCATCAGTTGTCATACGCCAAAACAGGGGCATCAGTTGTCCATCATAGGCAGTAGCTGCCACAAGTGGCCCTTCAGCGGCCCTGCAAGCCCGTGCCAGAAAGGATGGCTAGCCTAATGTGGTCCGCTAGTTTGCTGGTAGTGGCAACCGGCAACCACGTGACGTAACTGGTGGCTTGCCGAATCTTGTCCGCCAATTTCCCAGTAGTTGCCATAAAAAAAAAATCAAGGGTAACCACAGTTCCCCAAAGCTACAACTTTTCGTTTTCTACCCTTACGAAACTTGGGAATTTTAGCACTGCGCTGGGAAAATTTTCTTAACAGACCGAAAAAACGCCCGTTTGAATCTTAGTGGATACCAAACAGGACCGTTTGCGTGGGAGCTGACTCTCTACCGTCCGGACTAATTTGCCACGCACACTCGTGTGCTTGAGCTGTTTGTTTCGTGCGGAATATGTAATCAAATGATTCCTTCCCTCTTTCATTTTACAATATTGCGAGGTATTTTTCATAAAAGTCAGTTTCATATAATTCATAAATTTATTTTTTCAACGTAACGATAGTTTGTTTTTTTTTCACCTTAAGGGAACTTCACTCATTTTCAATGGTGTACATACTTAAAGTCGCTTTCCAAAATTTTGTACTGTCCTTGTCGTGTTAAAAGGAGATTTTTGAATTAATATATATTTACCCGGGTTCATGTCACATTCTGTTACATTTTTAACGTTGTATCTTTCCTTTCCGTTTTCCGAAGCTACATTTGTTTTAAAGAGGAAATATATTGTATTTTACTTTTCGTTATTTTTAGATGCAAATTCCTCCCAGTCTTTTGTATTCAACCCATGGATGAGTACATTATATCCACACAGCGTTGCTTTTTTTTTCCAACAAACGTTTTTTTTAATGGTTTTCCAGGACATTTGTTTCAAGCGGTTTCAATTTTTTCTTGTTATTCACCCACTCCATTCCATGAATTGTTACTCATGGGAATGGAGTGGGTGTATTCCATGGCTTAATCTGATATCTTCGTCAACGTGGAATTTTATTAGGAAATTTAATTCACCTCTCTACACACGGATTTTTTCTCTTAACATCCACTAAAATAACACGATGGCGATAGCGTCGTCTTCAACTAACTGGTACCATAAGAGACGCAGTCCCGTTGCTTCCACCTGCTGTTTTGATTGCCATGGTTGCCAGCAACGGGCCACTAGTGGCACTTGCTTGGAGGCCCACAATTCACGGCGATGCTGCAGGGCCGTCAATGGCTCGCCAACTGAAAGCGCCGCGACCAACGGACCTCTAACAGGCTGTCAGTGGCAGATTTCAGCCAGCAGTGAGCCATCACTAGCAGCTGGTGGCCAGCAATTTCCCAGCTTTTGTGTTTTTGCTGGGAAGGCATTTTAAAGAATTTCTGATGCGATCGGGAAAATTTCAGCATTTACACCCTACAAGTTAACAAATTACCTGAGGGCATGTGCTGCCTCAGGATACCTGTCGGGCGGCGGGAGGGGGTGGGGGCAAAACAACTAAAATATAAAAGATAAATTATTTCTGGTTGTAAATGCTGATAATCTCCCAATCGGACGACAAATTCTTTATATTCTACACTTTTGGTATTACTCCCCCCCCACCACGACAGGTTTCCTGGGTAGGCATATGCCTTCAGATAAATTGTTGAGTTGTAGCTTGTAAACGCTAAAAAATCTCCTGATCGGACCAAAAATTCTCAATATTTCATATTTCAAGTGTTAAGCACAACCCCCCCCCCCAACCCCCCCCTAATAAGTTTTCTCGGTTTACACATCCCCGCAGAGAATTTGTTTAGCTGTGATTTATAAACCTTGAAAAACAACGTAAATAAGAAAATATGAAATGACGGAAATGTAATGTGTGCCAGATAACAAATCTCGCCAGACGTAGCCACGGAGCCGACCAGAACGCAATTTTTGCACGGCCCCTTAAAATTTTTGTGGCCATTCCCCGCTTTGTCTTTGTCCTGAAAATCATGGAAATGTCTAAATTTCTTACTGAAAATGAAGTATTAAAAAAAAATATAGTTGCTCAAGTAGTGGGGAATATAGCCACACAAAATGTGTTTATGCAAAACAATTTTATATCACTTAAATTCCAATGTGTCCAGTTCTCCGTGTGGCCTGTTCTCTGGTGGCCACTTCTCCGTACCCGGAGTTAGCTAGTTAGTGTAGTAGTGTCCGTCTTTAAGTTTTGCACGATAGAGTATAATATCTTAGTGCGTTTGTTATTTTTGAATCAGAAGAAAAAGTCTCAATAAAAGTAGTTTAGTTTGTAAAGGTAGAAAAAAATAATATTGAAATATTGAGAAGTTGTAACGACTACTTAAATTTTGGAAAAAAAATAGAGTAGGATATGCATTAAAAAATACATTTCGTTGATTAATCATGAAGAAATTTAAGACATCCTACAGAAAAATAAAATGATTCGTGGAAAAAATAATGCATTTCTTTTCAATAACGTATTCGCCAAGCACTGACCTTCTCGTTATTTCCTACAGAATGCTGTAAGCGCGAGGTGTCCCATGGTCGAGTGGGATAATGAATCTGCCTAGACACCCTCTGGACAGGGGTTCAAACCTGGCGTGTTCTTAGAGGATTTGTATTTCCTTGGAAAGAAAATTTCCTTAGCGTCGTGACGTCACACCGTAAAATTTCCCTCTGGGGAAAAACAATGGCGTACAAAAGATATCAGTGAGGGAGGTAAAAAAATGTTCGGTAGGACCACGTGGCACACAAAATGTTATGGTTGAACACAAAGAGAAAATGGCGGACAAAAGTTGGTCGGGAAGATCACGTAGAAAAAAAATGGCTGCGACTGACGTGATCATGCTTGACCTGGAATCGACCACATGCGTCCTTGACGCAGCGCGTGGACGGCTTCCTTTTTACAGAAGTCCCCCATTTTCAGATAACAGTAATATGATGATGTCACAAAGAACTTTCAAGTACGTAACAGTAATGTAACGAAGTTACAAATATCTTTTAAATACGTAACGGTAACATGAAGTTGGTATGTTTGAGTTACAAAGACCTTTCACTGTAACGTATCGGTTACGTTTCAAAGTAATGTAACGTTTGCGGACATTTTGACGTAACCGAAAGTTTTCTGAAACATTACTGTTACATTGCGAAACGTATCTGAAAAGTCTCAATGTTTCAGTGCTACGTATTTGTAACATTATAATGAATAAACTCTTTTCTACCAGCTAAGCTAATTATAATGAATAAAGCTTTTAACTACTGAGCTAGTAATGTTTTATAATGCTTCGGCTACTGAAGCATATGCTTGTACTAAGCTTCTAATAGTGAATTCAAATGGTTGTTGTTACTAGTTAATTAAGATCATGAATAAAGTATCCTGCTAGTAGTGTAGTAATAGTATTGAACAAACTTATAACTGGTAGTAATGTTGTAGCAGTAATTAGGATGAATAAAGTCTTAACGCTGGTTGTTAATAGTAATAAACTAATGACATAAACCTAACAGCCAAACAGAGATCTGACAAGAACTATGAATTGAGAAAGACGTACTTACGAAAAGCTCTTTTATTATATAACTCTGGTCATCCAACACACACACACAACTCGTTTCACAATAATGAAGAATCAAACTAATCACATAGAACGAAGCTCTCAATACAACAACAGCAACAAACTCTCTAATTCACATAAACCAACGCTCTCCGTACAACAACAAACGCTCTCTTCAGGTATCGCTGAACGCGCCTATTTATACTGGCTACCACCACGTCATGACTTACACTCATTGCCAGATCTCATTCAGCGGGTGAAATAACATCTCGTTCAGTAAGAAGATAATTTACATAGAAAAATAAAATAACCAGAGATAGTAAAAATCAAAAGGAAAGTAAATCTAGAGTATACGTTACATCATCTCCCCCTTAATTTTTTTTTTCCGAAAAACCTATCAATTTTGGAGGTAAGTCTTACACTTCGTTGATTGACGTTTATCGACCTCTTTTTTGTTGTTGTTTTGGTGGCAGCAGTATTTACAATATCAAACTTGGCATGACAAAATCAAGAAATCTGTATTCGTCTGTGAAACTTGTATTTTTGAACAAAACAAACCTGCATCGGCATACCTTCTGTAACGTACCAGGAGATGTGACGTACCTGCCAGAAGGACGCACACGACATAAAGGCAGATAGCAATTAGAATCAATGTCCGCGTAGCTTAATTGGTAGAGCAACTTATTCCGGAATGAGTGGACCCGGGTTCGAACCCCGGCGCGGATAAAAATGACGGAGAAATTCACTTCGTTATAATGGCGCCCGAACTATCCGGATGACCCGACCGTTCAAAATCTCGCATTGGTGTGATGTTATTTCCACACCGCGAGATAGGAAAAAATGAGCAGCACTTCGAAAGAAAAAAGAAAAATAAGGGGGAGATGATGTAACGTACCAGGAGATGTGACGTACCTGCCAGAAGGACGCACACGACATAAAGGCAGATAGGAATCAGAATAAAATGTCCGCGTAGCTTAATTGGTAGAGCAACTTATTCCGGAAGGAGTGGACCCGGGTTCGAACCCCGGCGCGGATAAAAATGACGGAGAAATTCACTTCGTTATACTTCCTTTTATTCTGCCTAGCAGGAATCACTTTTTTAATTTCAAATTACGTTCTCATTATTCGTTGAATACACACCAACTGTATCAGCAGCGAAGATTGCCTTGAGCTGCCTAACAGTAACAATTTTATTATTTTACCCCTAAGCACATAGATATATAAAAAAATTTGGATTAGTAGGTGGACATAGAAGAAATATAAAAAAACACATATATACACAAAAAAGAATGCATAGGCCCACACGAAAAAAAGAAATTCTGACACGCCAACTGGTCGTACAGGAAAAACAACAAACTGAGAAAAGAACCTGTCCACGAGAACTTACTTATCTCGAGGACGCATAAAAAACTCTAGTACGATAACGTTTTCCAGGCCTAATCGGACTGGTAAATTCAGGTGGCTTAGATCTTTTCAAGGACTTGAATGGATCTGGAACATCGGTCTGCTGTCGGTCAAGAAATCCCGGCGGCTGACGGGAACGGTCAGGAACGGCTGAAATCCGTCGGTCCGGAACGGCTGAAGTCTGTGTGTCCGGAAATCCCTGCGGCTGATAAGAACGGTCAGGAACGGCTGAAGTCTGGCGGTCCGGAAATCCCTGCGGCTGATAGGAACGGTCAGGAACGGCTGAAGTCTGTCGATCAGGAACGGCTGAAGTCTGGCGGTCCGGAAATCCCTGCGGCTGATAGGAACGGTCAGGAACGGCTGAAGTCCGTCGATCAGGAACGGCTGAAGTCCGTCGATCAGGAACGGCCGAAGTCTGGTGGTCCGGAAATGCTTGCGGCTGATAGGAACGGGCTCCCCCAGGCTCTTGATATGGAGTCCCTTTGTGCTGGGGCCCGTGGTGTCCTTCCAGTATTCTTTTGGACGGACGTGGCTCCGGCCACATCGTTTGCTTTCGCTTACGCCCTCGTGGCATGAGAGTAGCAGCAGGCATCGGCCCTGTTTGCCCTGAGCGAAGGTTCCAGGGGCGAAACTCGGGCGGATGCAAGGATCTCTGCCTTCGTCGCTGTTGCGGCGAAGCAGATTGGGGAGACAAGTTACGTTTTCGCCCAGCTTTTGGTGGTTCTGGACGGTTAGTAATAGTCAAATTATTGTCCATAACTGATAAATCAGAAATGTCCGAAGCCTCTGAGTCGCTGGTGTAATTTAGTGGTCGTGCAGGACGATGTTTATTTTTGCCCATAGGAATACTTTCTGACGAGGTATTCAAGGAAGTAGGAGCCTGTGTTGGTGCAGAGTTATCAGGAAACGGCGCAGCAATAGTCTTGGCAATGGTTGGATGGAAAGGAACGATACTAGTATTCGAAGAACTTGATTCGAGCCTTGGTCTCATGGGAGAATCAGGTTGCGTGTTTGGAAACCCGTCTTGAGGAGGGGAGGGTGAAGAAAAATCACTGGAGATTCTTCAAAAATGTTTGTTGGTTAGTCCAAAATTTCTGGAGGTTGATCGTGAGATATAGACTCTTGAGTCTGTGAAACAGAAGGTTGAGTAGGTTTGATTATAAAATCGATATTTCGTTCATGATACTTGCGGCACTGAGCAACGTGTACATATTGAAATTGATTGTCAGGTTTTTCAAGAACAATGTTATTTTCAAACACATTCGCCACCCGATATGGACCTTCGTAGCTGGGTGCAAATTTCTTCACTAAAGTATGAGAAACAGAAGACTGGAAGTGCGTTTCCACGAGAGTGAGATCTCCAACGACAAGATCTGGTTCCCTACGCCTAGTACTATAATATCTTGCTTGAGCCGCTTGTGCTCCTAGCATTGCAACACGAGCTTTTTCTGCCATGATTCGTACTGCTTGCGGAGTTGGTCGCTGGTTTAGTTCGTCGATAATCCCCGTTAAATTTTCAAAAGGGGTTTTAATTTTGCGACCCAGAAAAAGTTCTGCAGGAGTAATTTTAGTAGATCCGTGGACAGACGAGCGGAGGGCGAACGAAAAAAGCTCCAAATGGTCATCCCATCGTTCATGATGACCCATTACAAATGTAGCAATCATTTTCACTAGCGTGCGGTTTACGCGTTCAGCAGGATTACTCTGGGGATGATATGCGGAAATGAATTTATGCTTAATGTGTAGTTTCGCACACATTCTTTCAAAAATGTCAGAAATAAATTGAGGACCATTATCCGAAACTACTTCATTAGGTGCACCATATCTAGAGAATACTTCATTAACTAATACATTACAAATAACTTTTGCCGTAGCGGCTTTAATGGGAAAAACTTCAACCCATTTAGAAAAATTATCAGTTAGTACTAAAACGTAACGAGCTTTGTTTTTAACAGATAAAGGATAAGGTCCCAATAAATCTATTGAAATAATGTCAAAAACATGAGAACTGGAACTAGATTTCAAGTGACCGGCCGGTCTTACATTACGGTAATTATTAATCTGACACAAGTGACATGATTGAACGTATGCGAGCACACTTTGGTACATGCCAGGCCAATAGGCAACATCCCGCAATTTACCACGGGTCTTGCGAATACCTAAATGGCCTGCAATAGGTTTGTCATGAAATTCGTTTAAAAGGGCCATTCTAAGGGTTCGCGGAATACATGGGCGAAACTCTGCCCTAGTAGTCCTAGATTTCGTATAGTAAAGAAGACCCTCTATTACTTCAAAATGTTGTGACCTTCCAGCCAGAGAAGGATCACTTTGTAGGGGCGAACCCGCAAGCAAAAAATTATAGATATCCCCAAAATCTGGATCATTTATTAATTCTGCCATTATCTGCTCTCTGGATGTTATATCAGCTATTAGAAGTAAAGGCTGACATCCAGGAGTAGTTTCTGTGGGGACCCCACTAATCGGAACGCTAGACAATGCGTCCGGCAATTGATTCTTATGACCTGGCTGATACGAAATTTTGATATTGCTCTCTTGTAACTTCAGAGCCCACTTCATAAGTCTTTGAGAGAGGTGCTTAGCAGAATTCAAATACTGAAGGGCAGAATGATCCGTAATTATGTTAACTGTCAATTCGTTAAGATAACATTGAAATTTATTAAGAGCGTACACAACAGCAAGACATTCACGTTCCGTAGCTGAATAATTGCGTTCAGCTTTGGCTAAAGTACGAGACGCAAAAGCTATTGGATGCCCAGCTTGTGACAAAACGCAACCAAGACCAACTCCGGATGCGTCAGTATAAATATCAAATTCCTTAGTATGATCCGGGAAAGCCAACACAGGAGGCTGAGTCAACGCAGACTTCAGTGTTTCAAAAGCAGCGTTAGCCTCAGGTGTCCAAACAAACTTCTTGTATTTACGTTTCAAAGCATACAATGGCTCACAGATTGTAGCATAAGCGGGGACGAACTGCTGATACCATCCGGTCATTCCCAGAAAGGGTGATAGTTCTTTTGCTGTTTTAGGCCGAGGAAAGTCAACAATAGGCCTAATTTTTTCATTATCAGTAAATAAGCCGTGGGGAGTGATTTTCAACCCCAGATATACAATCTCGTCCCTTGCTATCTGGCATTTACTAGGTTTTAACGTCAAGCCAGCATTGTATATGAGTTGGAACACCTGTTTGAGCAGAGAAAGGTGCTCGTCAAAAGTCTCGGATGTAATAATAATGTCATCCAAATATACATGCGCATGGGGACCCAGAACAGGTTTGAGAACCGTATCCATAAGCTTTTGGAAAGTATCAGGTGCAGAAGCTAGTCCATAGGGCATACGCAGGTATTCATAAGCCCCAAAAGGAGTCACAAAGCCTGTTTTATCGACAGAGTCCGGATGTACTGCCACCTGCCAATATCCACTCGCCAAATCCAAGGTTGACATCCATTTGGTTGACGACAGGTCATGTAAACAATGCGACATGACGGGTAGTGGATAATTGATCGTTTTTGTGACTTGGTTGAGCTTGCGGAAATCTGTCACGAAACGAAATTCATTGGGTTGTTTCTTTGGAACCAAAAAGGCAGGAGCAGCCCATGAGCTTGTTGATTCCCTGATTATGCCCTGCTTAATCATTTCAGAAATTTGACGTTGCATTTCCTGTTTCTTATGTGGAGCACAAGGGTAAGGTTTCGTCGCTATCGGTTTCGAACCATCAGTGTGAATGACATGATAAACCACCTGTGTGAAACCAGGTTGATCAGAAAATAAACCAGGGCTTTCCTGTAAAAGGAGAGAAAGCTGGTTTCGTTGCCTCTCATTCAATTGGTTACTCAATATCAAACTCGTTATATCCATAGGGATCGTAGGAATCATTTCGACAGGTTCCGGAAAGGAAATCACATGTTGTACGAAATTCAAAGTTATTTGAAACGTATGAATAAAGTCCATGCCCATTAGACATTTCACAGGTAGTTCGTCTATAAGCAGGAAAGAATGCGTAAAACGAGCTTTTCCCAGCCCTAGAGATAATGTGACAGTTCCTGTGATACTGAAGATTTCGTTATTTGCACCTCGCAAATACTGCGTCGCAGGCTGAACTAGTATTGCAGGAAAATTGTCAGTGCAAAACTTCGTATTTAGGGCTGATATTTCAGAACCAGTGTCGAACTTTGTCTCGACAATAATATCTTCAATTGTCAAGAATACATCAGGCAACTGAGGAGTTTGAACAGTCACAAATACTGTTGTAGGGTCAGAATGCTTGGTATCAGGAAGCAGGACCGACCCTTGGTCTACTTCCTTTGGAAGTTTAAAGGATTCCTGGTTGGATTATCATGCGGTCTGAAAACTCGACCCTGCCGGGTATCGGGAAAATTTTCACGATGAGGAAAACTGCGTGAAACCTGCGTCGGGAACTCCGCGTGTCTGTTGACATTTTCAAATCTATTACTTCTTCCCTCAGCCCGGGCAGAAAAATCATCATTGCCCTGAGCATGAAAACGTTCCGAATGCTGCGGAGTGGAACGGGG
Source organism: Macrothele yani (assembly GCA_039090855.1). Classification (NCBI taxonomy): domain Eukaryota; kingdom Metazoa; phylum Arthropoda; class Arachnida; order Araneae; family Macrothelidae; genus Macrothele; species Macrothele yani. Next base: position 103,226,258 of record CM077011.1, read on the forward strand.
TCGAGCATACTGTGCATTGGTACGATATCCCGAAGATTGTTAAGAAACTCGCTGTTAGTTTGCCACTCTTCTGTGTGGTGGAACGTATGAAGCTTGGGTGTGCACTTGTGTATGCTCTCGCTGAAAGTTATTATGCCTATTATGCCGCTGAGGGTTTTCGTAATAAGCCTCGCGGGGTGCCCGAGCATGGTGAGTGGAACCATATTTGAATGCCTTCACCTTCATACGTTCGTATGAGGCGAAGGCATTCATGAATTGTGGCAGGGTGTCGAACCTCAAGAAAATCTTGTAAAAATGGGTCGAGCTGCTGCAATAGGGTATCCAACATATCGACATGACTGGCATGTGGATCCCATAGGTTATATAAGCGTGTTGTTTCCAACGCAAATGCAACAGGGCTATCGTTGGGTCCTTGCTGACGAGAAAAAAGCTGTTGTGCAAGGCTAGCTCGACTGAGGCCGAAAGGAAAGACCTCAAAAATTCTGCACGGAAATTTTCATAATGAGAATCCGGGTTCGACACTCTCCACTGCCGATACCAGGTCTTAGCGGTATCCTTCAAGCAAGTGCCTGCTATTTGTACTTTGCAGTCTTCAGGAATATTGTATAGATCAAAATGATCTTCCAGATCTTCGAGGAACTTTAAGGATCCCTCCAACCCATTGAAATGAATTGTTCCTGCATGCGGCACGAAATGGGCAAGCATTCTGCTTCGCTGAGAGGATTGAACTCCCTCAGGTACGACCCGCGACTCAGAGTAATAGGAAGCTGGTGCATTACGAAATTGTGAAGAATGCCTGGGTACATGTAGATCATTCATATCAAAGTTAGACCCAAAGACTTCTTGCAAATTGTCAAAAAAGCACCATCACCCTCGAGACTTGCCTTAGGGTGAAAAATTGAAGTTGTCTCAGGTAAGGAAGACATGGGTAATAATTGTCAAGATCTCGTGTTCGAGAAAAGTTCGGGCGCCAATTATAATGAATAAACTCTTTTCTACCAGCTAAGCTAATTATAATGAATAAAGCTTTTAACTACTGAGCTAGTAATGTTTTACAATGCTTCGGCTACTGAAGCATATGCTTGTACTAAGCTTCTAATAGTGAATTCAAATGGTTGTTGTTACTAGTTAATTAAGATCATGAATAAAGTCTCCTGCTAGTAGTGTAGCAATAGTATTGAACAAACTTATAACTGGTAGTAATGTTGTAGCAGTAATTAGGATGAATAATGTCTTAACGCTGGTTGTTAATAGTAATAAACTAATGACATAAACCTAACAGCCAGACAGAGATCTGACAAGAACTATGAATTGAGAAAGACGTACTTACGAAAAGCTCTTTTATTATATAACTCTGGAATCATCCAACGCACACACACAACTCGTTTCACAATAATGAAGAATCAAACTAATCACATAGAACGAAGCTCTTAATACAACAACAACAACAAACTCTCTCCTTCACATAAACCAACGCTCTCCGTACAACAACAAACGCTCTCTTCAGTTATCGCTGAACGCGCCTATTTATACTGGCTACCACCACGTCATGACTTACACTCATTGCCAGATCTCATTCAGCGGGTGACATAACATCTCGTTCAGTAAGAAGATAATTTACATAGAAAAATAAAATAACCAGAGATAGTAAAAATCAAAAGGAAAGTGAATCTAGAGTATACGTTACAACATATATGAAATATTTGTAACAAATATTCTATTCTTCGTATTTGTAACAAATATTCTATTCTTCGTATTTGTAACAAATATTCTATTCTTCGTATTTGTTACAAATAATCTTGTTGTGTGGGTCGTACTGTTTAGCTGATAGCATCTTAATCGCGAATGTCTAGCGTTGTTACCACAGAGAAGAAAGTAGCACATTATTATAAGAAGTAATTTGCATACACTTGTTGCTTTGGAAGCTACCGTACTTTGTTGGTTTTTCGTCGTTACCTCTGTTTCCTGAGATGATTAGCATTTCATTTACATTTTCATTGACACTTTAATTTTTTCTGATACTTTACATATTTATTGGCATGTGATGGAACTTATTCTTGCAGTAGAGCATATGTACCTAGGCGTTTTCTGGGAGACGCGGGTTCGAGTCCCGCTCCAGGAAGATGAAAATTTTCAAGTTTCCGGATATTATCTGACTTACCATCCTTGTCACATTTACGCCAAAAATCGGATTGTCATCTTCAAAATTTGTATTATATGGCGTAATCCCGTACTTCTTTCATGATTTATCTGCTTCTCCGGGCAATCACGGGATAGGATTATTAACCTCCAGATTCGCTAAACATGAATGCCGGTTGCTTCGACTAGCGAATCCTGTGATGGTTAAATTCAAATTGATCGGAAACTTGAGACTTGGTCGTTCTGGGTGGTGTAGTGGTTAGCATACCTAGGCGTTTTCTAGGAGACGCGGGTTCGAGTCCCGCTCCAGGACGATGAAAATTTTCAAGTTTCCGGATATTATCTGACTTACCATCCTTGTCACATTTACGCCAAAAATCGGATTGTCATCTTCAAAATTTGTATTATATGGCGTAATCCCGTACTTCTTTCATGATTTATCTGCTTCTCCGGGCAATCACGGGATAGGATTATTAACCTCCAGATTCGCTAAACATGAATGCCGGTTGCTTCGACTAGCGAATCCTGTGATGGTTAAATTCAAATTGATCGGAAACTTGAGACTTGGTCGTTCTGGGTGGTGTAGTGGTTAGCATACCTAGGCGTTTTCTGGGAGACGCGGGTTCGAGTCCCGCTCCAGGACGATGAAAATTTTCAAGTTTCCGGATATTATCTGACTTACCGTCCTTGTCACATTTACGCCAAAAATCGGATTGTCATCTTCAAAATTTGTATTATATGGCGTAATCCCGTACTTCTTTCATGATTTATCTGCTTCTCCGGGCAATCACGGGATAGGATTATTAACCTCCAGATTCGCTAAACATGAATGCCGGTTGCTTCGACTAGCGAATCCTGTGATGGTTAAATTCAAATTGATCGGAAACTTGAGACTTGGTCGTTCTGGGTGGTGTAGTGGTTAGCATACCTAGGCGTTTTCTGGGAGACGCGGGTTCGAGTCCCGCTCCAGGACGATGAAAATTTTCAAGTTTCCGGATATTATCTGACTTACCATCCTTGTCACATTTACGCCAAAAATCGGATTGTCATCTTCAAAATTTGTATTATATGGCGTAATCCCGTACTTCTTTCATGATTTATCTGCTTCTCCGGGCAATCACGGGATAGGATTATTAACCTCCAGATTCGCTAAACATGAATGCCAGTTGCTTCGACTAGCGAATCCTGTGATGGTTAAATTCAAATTGATCGGAAACTTGAGACTTGGTCGTTCTGGGTGGTGTAGTGGTTAGCATACCTAGGCGTTTTCTGGGATACGCGGGTTCGAGTCCCGCTCCAGGACGATGAAAATTTTCAAGTTTCCGGATATTATCTGACTTACCATCCTTGTCACATTTACGCCAAAAATCGGATTGTCATCTTCAAAATTTGTATTATATGGCGTAATCCCGTACTTCTTTCATGACTAATTTACGTCTTCGCAGTTTCTGACAGTGCAGATTGCACTATGCTGATGACGTAGTTCTACTGGCAGAGAACAAAAATGAGTTGCAGAGTTTGTCGTCAGGGATGTGCAAAGTTTATATGAAATACAAACTTAACATAAATAACAGAAAACCCAAAATTATGGTTTCTGAGAGAGGAACTATTACTACTAAATGCAAGACCAGCCAAAATGTCATAGATATGAACCATGTGAATGAATTTGTACATTCAGGAAGCACGAATGAACAAATGCATTCACATGGTCTATTTGTATGACACAGAAAACGAATCAGATGGTGAAATTACTAGGTGAATGAATCCTTGCTTGAAAGTCACGGATCCTCTAGGAAGATTCCGCAAAAATGGTGGGTTATCAAAAAAGTTCCGAATGACTATATCTATAACAAAAAGGCAATTATTCGTACTCTGATGTACGGAAGTAAAACCTCGGCAATCCAGAAGAGTCGTTTGTGTGATGGACAAATGCGTTGCTTACGGTCGATTTGTGCCAACAGACTTTCTAAACGTGTGAGGATCGAAGATGTGTCCGGCATTGTGCAGCTGTGTGGCACAGAAAACGAATCAGACGATGAAATTACTAAGTGGATGAATCCTTGCTTGAAAGTCACGGATGATCTAGGAAGATTCCGCAAGAATGGTGGGTTATCAAAAAAGTTCCGAATGATTTACCTCTATAAGAAAAAGGCAATTTTTCGTACTCTGATATACGGAAGTAAAACCTCAACAATCCAGAAGAGTATTTTGTGTGATGGACAGATGCATTGCTTACGGTCGATTTGTGCAAAGAGACTTTCTAAACGTGTGAGGATCGAAGATGTGTAATGTGAAGCAAAATGCCGTTAGTAAGGTGCAGACAAACAATCTTAGGTAATTTGACCGTGTTGTAAGAATGAGTGGTGAAATGCTTACTAACAGAATTTATTCAGCCCGAGTGGCAGGAAAAAATGGAAGAGGAAGACCACGAAAATCATGGGAAGAGCTAATGTAATAATTAAGACTTAGATAAAGTACAAATGATCTTGTGTGAGACGTGTAAAGAATGTGACTGAAGCTCGATTTGTATGTGGACATACTTAAAACAGAGGAGTTAGATTTATCAACAGTAAGTAAAATCTAGTTCCATCAATTTTAAACTTTTATCAAGGAAATGAGCTTTTATGAGAAGCTAGCCTCTGAATCTCAGGGACAGCTTAGTGATATGTATGGGAAGAAACTTTCAGTTGCCTGGCTGTCTAGATCGATTCATTTTGTATCCAAGGTTCGACTCTTCGTATTGCTGAGCCGGTGTTCGTATCCTGAAGACGACAGAAATTTTGTGTTCATTTTTACGGAGCTCTTTCTCTTCCTGGAATCAGCAGCTCTTGTTGCTAAATGCTTAAGGGGCGATCGTTACATCTCAGAACAAAAACAAAGAGGGGATAAAAGAAAAACGAGCTTTGGTTGCTCAGTGCATAAAGTTATACTTATAACTCAGACCTCCTAAAGACATAGGTTTAGTGACTCACAGCCATTATTTCATATACGGTGCAAATCAAGAACAACATTTCTATGAAAATAAAATGAGAGAGCAAAGACATTCGCGATGAAGCAAGCGAAAAAATTTTCACATTTGCTCGCATCATGAGACCATATAGAATCTGAATGCGTTTCGAACAAATATTTGCACAACCTTTCGCAGTTCAATGAGGAGATGGATATTATCTTAATAATTCCAGTTAGGAATGAAGCCCGTTTCCAAGGCAATCCACAGCTGGATATTTTTATCATTAGCAACTTTGTAAAACGGCAGTATCGCAAACAATCTTTGATTCTAAGAATCAAATAATTGGAGCTCCTTTCAAAAGTCAAATTTCATTCACTGATAAATCGCTATTCTTTCGCAACATATTGATTTTATGTTACCAGGCATAAGTCAGTTTCTTTCAGTTAAGAGACGTATGAAGATGAAATTCGTCTCACATATCCCCCACTCGTGAAAAACATTATTACTATTCGATTCCGAAAAAGAAACCTATTCAAATATATCATTAGACTAGGTGTTAGAATTATACACATCTTTCTTACTTACTAGATGATTGTACTGTTATTACTGGGACTTCATTGGAGGCATAATTGGGCATTTTTTAGTTAACTAAAATTATCGGATTACATTGATGGGTCCAATGATTGTCAATGGGCACAGTTCAATCATGGTAAAAAATGTAGCATGGATTGTGTCTTATCGTAACTATAATAATTTTCATATATATTACGAGTATATTTATGAAAGAAGACCGAATTTTAAAGCCAATAAAAATACGACAAGCCATTCCTAAGATTAAGAAAGCAGCCCCGGTGGCGCAGTGGTCTAAGAGAAGGCTTCTGATCATTCGTCCGAAGAGGGTCCGGGTTCGAATCCCGGTGAGGCATGGATGTTGTGTTTGTCTTACGTCACTGGCTCTCTCCCTTCCCTGGAACCAGTGACCCTAAATTAGGGATGAGCGACTGCTTATTGCTCACTGAGTTACTCACGGTGGTCGCTAAACCTCCAATCAAAAAAAAAAAAAAAAGATTAGGAAAGTATTTGCTTCACAAAAGAACCAACGAATGTTATGTTCCATTAGAATTTCAGAAAAATAAATGTTGTTCGTATATAAAAGTGGATTCAGGTTCTGAGAAAACAGCAACGTTGGGACCGTAGTGATACACTGTTTTGTTATAATTATAACGTTGAATTCTTAGACGATATAAATTATATCTACAGTACTTTATTACAGAGGATTCCCTGTGATAATTTTTTTCACGATGTAATTAGAACCTTGAATTCCAGGACAGACGTAAATGATATATTCAGCACTTATTATGGAAGATTCTCTGCGAAAATATTCACGATATAATTAAAACCTTGAATTCCCGGACATGCAGGAATGATATCTTTAGCACTTTATTACGGAGGATTCTCTATGATAATATTTCACGTTATAAATAAAATCTTGAATTCCTGGACAGATATAAATGATATCTTCAGCACGTTATTACGGAGGATTTTATGTGATAATATTTCACGATGTAATTAAAACGTTGAATTCTTGGACAGACATGAGCGATATCTCCAGTCGAACGTTTTAGTTAACTAAAAAATCCTTAGATTCTGAGGTTAGAATAAGCCTTATCTTTCCAGAGAATTTTTAATGTTTTCACGTTCTTTAGAAGAGGATAATTCGGCCCCTTTTTAATTATTCTCCCCGGCATTCTTGATCTCTCCTTATCTTACGGCCAGAAAATTTCATTTTTCATTTAACCGGAAAAATTATCTGATTTGGGGCCAGGTTTGGAAGCATTGTCGAAATGGGGTCAAAGGTCAGGGAACAGGAGCGAGATTTATTCCACAGCCATTATCCTCATAACTTGAGTAATGATTTCTGGTATGTTGGAAAGCGTATCATAATCAATGCCTTGCATGATTTTACTAACTTCTTTACAATGGCGGACACATTGAAAAAAAAAAAAAACGTAGCCTACGTTAAAGTACATTACGTTCATATAACCTGAATGTCACTTTGTTAGCTCTTTCACGCGCGCCCGTACATCGTTCTATATTTTAGAGTTGGTAGAACGTGTCAGGTTGCTTTGCATCTGCCGATATTCAAATTGATCACGGCATGTTCCCAACAATTATCTCTCTGGTTCATTTTCTAGACAGAGTTTACAAATGTCTGAAACTTTATAAGCATGTCACGTGCAATAATGTTATCCTATATAAAATGAAAAAAAAAATACTAATCAGAGAACGAAGAGTGGCCAAATGGTAAGAGCAACCGCCTTTTGACCAAAGGGTCACGGGATTGATCCCAAGTAGACCGAACTGATCTGAATCCCTGAATGCTCGGCGTGCGTTGAATGGGGACGTGAAGCCCTAGGTCCCGGGAAAATTGACACCACGTTGTGGCTAATGTCATCTGTTCCTTCCCCCGCCTTTGTTCTTTCTCCCTAGAAATTCTTCTGACGCCATATCCTTGCACTCTAATCTATGTCAACTCGCAATTTCAGTCTGGCAGTCTTTGTCTGGCCTGTTTATCCGGTGTAGTACCTGAGCCTCTATATTCAATCCATTGTAATTTCGTTCAAGAAAACCAGCACAGAAGTATACCCTGGGGCACAAAATGTTGCATCTGAGTCTTCGCTGTGGGTGTAGACCCTAAGAGAAATAACTAGATGTAAGGAGAAAGAAAAATACTTGATTGAATTACGTACAGCAAAGGCCATCCCGTTGGCGAATAGTCAGATGCGCGAATTTCTAAATTATCATATGAGTTTAAGTCCAGGATAACGCATAGGTGGTGAACTTGACTTGCAGCTTGGATTTGCATCTTCTCCGAAGGCAGACGCCCCAAATGGCAAACAACTGAGCTTTCTGGATTTTTAAATACCCATGGAGATTGCTAAACCTTCTCTCCGACTTCCACCAAAAAATACGACATTTTCAACTGATACTTGGTGAAAACTGAACATCAGTAGCAGTGACTTTCTACAGTTAATTTGACTTACATTAATTTCTAATCCCTTCTTTTATCGTCAAACTAAAATAAGAATTAATAGATACCTTGCAGAGATTTTGATCAGTTCTTCTTGGCAGGAAGGACTACATCTGTTGCATACGCAAATCGATTTAAAAAACAAGCAAAAAAGAAACGAAGACCTACACTGGGGTTCGGCTGCCTATGGCTCGGGTGCCATTCAGTGGCACCGAATGAAATTTCTGGTGGCAAACTAAGAGATACTGTTGAAACGTAAGGAATATGCTGAAAGGGATCATGATGGCACTATATAGTTTTAAATTCGATAACGCGCTTTGCGCAAAACAGATTTGGAGGCACACCAAAAATGTAATGCTTGTACTGCAGTTGAAATTTTTATATTAGGTGTACAGATAAGTTTTAAATCGTTTTCTGTGTGACGGAATCGCTACTTTACATATCTGTTATTTTCCCGCGTTGTTGTCATGTGACTGTAACTGGTCCAGAGTATAAAATGTGACACAGAAGTTTGCCCAACAGTCAAACGCACTTGCACATCGGTAGGTGAAAGATGGCAAGTGATACTGCATTTATTCGACACTGCATTCTGTACGAATTTCATCAAGGAAAGCGTGCTGCAAAGGCATGTGCATCGATCTGTTCTGTTCTTCGGGAGAATATTGTATCGAAAAGCACGTGTGAGTTTTGGTTTAGACGGTTTCAAGCAGGTGATTTTGATGTTAGCGATCAAGAACGTAGCGGTTCCCCGCAGAAGGTTGCACATGAGAAACTGCAAGCATTGCTGGATGAAGATTCGTCTCAAACGCAAAAAGAACTTGCTGAACAACTGGGGATAACTCAACAAACCATTTCCAATCGTTTACGGTCAATGGAAAGATTCAGAAGGAAGGAAATGGTGCCAAATGACCTGATCTTTAGTGTAGCGAATGGCACACAGTAAAAAAGAAATTTCTTAGCAGGATATTTAGAAGCGGAGATACAGCTGCAAACAGAAGTGCACAAACACCACCTAGTAACAGAACGGTGAACTATAAAACTCCTCAAATGCTAACCTAAAGTATTCCGCAAGGCAAATGGCATCCTGTACGGAAATAAGTTTTTAAATCGCACATTTAGAAGCACAGATATTAAGAAAAATAGATTATATGTCAGCGCCACCTAGCGGGGAAAGTGTGCATTATTTTGCGAAGAAAATGTACACAAAGGGTTTTCGTAGTTAGTAGTATCGAACCGAAACAGAATTTCGTCAACCGGGTTATTTTGTCCCGTAGATACTGCTGTACACGGAAACGCCCTCTAGTATCAAACTCCTGCATTAATATTTTTGTACATGAGAAACATTTCGGACCTGAAACGCTCTCCAACAAAGAAAAAAACAAATCGGACTCTTAGAAGTAGAGATATCGAGAAAAACAAGAAATATATCTGCGCCCCCTGGCAAGTACACTATGCGCTGTTGTAAGTAGGAGTATTCTCAGAAGATTTTCTGAGGTGACCGGTATCGGTCCGCGAAACAATTTTTCAATCTGGTATTCAGGAGCTCAGATTTTCGGCAAAAACATCGGACGCAGAAATGAAGACTTACACCACCTGAACCATTCCTTACCAAAAATTAGAAATTATATGCAAAACATTTCACATGAGAAGCTGCTTTCGATTCAGGCAGAATGTATCAAATCACACTTTAGAAGCAGATATATCGGTGAAAATGCAATTTACTTTTACGCCCCTAGCGGAAAATCTATGCATTACTTGAAAAAGAGACTGCGCCTAAAATAGTCTTCGTCATAAATTGCACCGAAAAGAAGAAAGTATTATTTCAATCATATACTTAAGAGCAAATATACGGAATAAAATGTATTTTGAATTCGATATCATCTGCATTTGCGCTCCCTAGCGGCGAAGGTGTATATCCTGAAAAACCGGAATGCAAGAATCAAAATTATCACATTTCAAACTTCCCAACACAAAAAGAATTTTTCATATTGGACTAACCGTTGCAGAGCTATGGTATCCACAGACGGACGAACGGACATACAAACCGATAACATAAGCACGATCTTTTTTACAAAAGACGTACTAAAAATATGGGCATGCCGTTTACTAATGCATAATTTTGGAAAGAAAGCATTTGCAGTGCGCCAAAGAACTTTCATACATTTTCTGAATACAAAAGGTACTAGAGCTAAAATCCGAGATATATGCAGTCGTTTGCAAAATTTAAAGCCACCTGTCAATTTATTAAAAATTAAAATTTTCAAAGAAACAATTAATTACTAGTCAGATATATTTGAACAAATGACACCTCACATGAGTACTTACATTCTTTAGTGCACAAAAAGATCGAAATCAATACTTAGTGAGGCCCTCTTTGCTTTTTTATAACGAACAGAATGCGATGCGGCATACTCTCAATGAGAAATTTGCAGTAGTCACTGAAATGTCTTTGCATCACACGCACTTTTTAGCGTCAATCAAAGCTTGGGAATTTGATGGCTGATTTTCTGCTACCTTGTCTCTTAAAATGGTCCACAAATTTTGATGGGGTTAAGGGCGGGACTATTATCGTGCGAGTCAAGCACAGTTATGTTTTTCCTCTACAGATAGTCCTTTACTGTCTTTGATCTGTGACATGGAGCACCATCATGCATGAAGATTTTGCATCTGTGCACTTGCATGTGAGTCTCTCGCGTAACATTTCCACACAAAAAGGACCAGTCATGGTAGTGCCTGTCGGAAAAAAGTATCATGAAGCAGTACCGGATGCTGACATAGCACCCCATATCATCTGACTAGCCGTATGTCTCACGGTGCTAACAATGTATTTTTCATCAAACCTTTTGCCTTTTGGTCGTCGAACATGTGCTTCACGTGATTCAGATTGACGTACAGTTGATTCATCGGAAAAAAGAACTTAGCTCCAATTTTCGGCAGTCCATGATTGATGAAGCTTCGCAAACTGAAGTCTCTTCTCTTTCATGACAGAGGTTAGTCTAATTTTATGTGCAGGTTTATAAGACTTTAATTCAAAATCTTAGCTAAGACGTCGAGAAACAGAGCTGAGACTAATATCAGACCCCTTTGAATGTAGAAATGCCTTAATTTTCTTTTACGAACTCCTCGGAAAACGGCATAACTATTAGCTTTAGAATATTGTCATCACGTTGGGCTGTTTTCCTTGGACGTCCACTTCTCTTTCGGTCACCAAAGTCTGGATAGTTCATGATCGTATCGCCACCCCGGAGTCGCAGTGGTCAAAGCGATGGCTTCTGATCATTCGTCCGAAAATGGGCGGGGTTCAAATCCCGGTGAGGCATGGATGCTGTGTTTTTCTTACGGCGCTGGCTCTTTCCCTTCCCTGGAGTCAGTAGGCCTAAATTAGGGACGGGCGACTGCTTATAGCCCATTGCGTTGCTCACGGTGGTATTTAAACCACCAGTCAAAGAAACAAATGATCGTATTATGAATAGCAGTCTTGTTCACATTCACCTTTCTGCTTATATGACGTTCGGTGTATCCTTCGTGCTGTAAAGTTACTGCTTGTGTCCTCTGAGCAAACACTTAATGACGCTTATTTGCCCATTTTTCGATATATATAGAAAATACGTACAAAACCTCTCAGCAGGAAAACCAGAAGCAAACAGACGCTCGCACGCTTCCCCAACTCTATCAACAGCTGCCGCTGTAGGATTATGCAACACTGACAGGAAGTTGTGTAATACTAACAGTAGCTCTGGCAATCGGCAGATATCTCCTAATAACAACAGGTGATCTTAAACGTTTGCAAATGACTGTAGGATATGAGCAATATTTTTGCCATCCGCTACTATGGTTTTAAAAGCCATTGAAAAGTTTAATGTCGAGTCTTTCAGCAGTTTTTAGCAATAACTTTACTTTTTCTTTTAAGAAATGAGTAGGCAAACTTATAGCTAAGAAAATGAGATTCGAGCCGCACATAAAAGAGATAAAACGAAATAGAGATTCTGCCATTTCTTCTTACACAACAAATAGCAGTAAAAATGATATTTTGAGTAATTTTGTGTTCAAAGTTTACAGAAGTACGGCAGGCTGAGTAGTATGAGACTGTTCTTTATCCATTCGTCCTACACGGGGTAGGATTCGAATTCGGGTGGAGGCAGGTATGGTGTGTTTGGATTATAGCACTGGCTCTGATCTATCCCTGGAACCAGTGGTCTTAAATTTAGAAGAGGGAGAACGATTACAGGCTATTGAGTTGTTCACAGTGTGGGTCGTTAATCTGCCTCACCTCCAATCGACCTGAAAACAGAAGAATACAACGAGAACAAAAACTATCTCCACTGACATAAAAAGATCTCGATGCCTGACAACCCACTTATTACCATTACTCTGTCTTATTCTAGGGCTTCCTTTTTGTGTGCAGCCAAGCGTTTCTGGGTGTGACATCAGTTGTTACAATCTTTCGCCTTCCACACAGCACAAACATATCCAAATCGCGAAAATATATTTACACTAACTTCGTCTTCCGCAGAAGCATTAGCCAGCTTAGATATGATATTTAATGTATTAATTATTTAGCACCACTTAATACATTTTTTAGCTTTCTGGTATTCTTCTTAACTCTCCCATATCGGCCACACCATCATCATCATTATCATCATCATTATCAACTATTATCAATCCACTACTGGATAAAGGACTACCCTGTTACTTACTTAATGCTCCATAATGTGCATTCAATAACGCGATTAGCGCATTGATCTCAAATGACGACTAACGAAAGAACTAGAATTTTCCAACTCGCTGAACGGAAGACCGAAAAGAGAGACAGTACTTGCCCTCATTCATTAACTAATCCAAATTTATTCACATTAAGTGGATTCACAACACCATAATCGTTCACTGATAACTGCAGGTTGATTTAACACACACATAAGTTGATATTGCTTTTACAATAAGACAAGCACACACACATAAGTTGATATTGCTTTTACAATAAGACAAGCACACACACCGGCATTTTAATCCTTTTGTTGCCGACGAGAGAGAAGGAGAACAACAACAGCTTCACTTCTTTAGCACGAGAGTGCCAGAGAGAGAGAGTTTCACCCAGTGCGGCAGCGCCATCTATCGTCCTCTTGAATTGCGACAGACACATCTTGGTAATTCATCTAACATACCTAAGTTTCTTCAGGATATGCTTTCGAATTTCATCCACCTACCTCTTGCAGAGTCATCTCCTAGGTCATTCCCTACCCCTTGGAATCCAGTCTAGTATTTCAGTTGTTCAATAGTGGACAGTTCTTTAAGCAATATGTCCAACCCATTGCCATTTCAGCGATTTTACCTTGATCATGATAGCATCAACTTAAATCGTTTTCCCGACCCATGAATTCTTCTTATCCTTCCTTTTTTTTCAAGCATACACTTCTTCATGGTGCTTTCAGGAGTTTGTAGCTTCATGTCTCTGATCCATAAGTAAGAATTGGAACCATGCACTGATTAAACAGTTTCCTTTTCAAGACATAATTGCAAATTGCTCTTCAAAATTGTGCTGCTTTTTCCAAATGCTCTGCAGACAAGTTTGATACGCATATTAATTTCTTCTTCGATGCGGTCCTCGCTTGATATCTTGTTATCCAAGGTAAATCTAGGCATCGGTTACTTGTAGCACTGCCCATCAATCGCTGAAAGAATTCTAGAAGTAACCGATCTCATAATTAGGCTCTTCTTTCGCACTCCACTTTCAGTATCGTTGAAAGCGACAGGCTGCAGAAAAAAAACTGCCTTTATACAACCTGTTTTTTTAAATCACTCGGCGTTTTTGAAAATAATATTTTTCATTAGGTGATATCAGATGCCTTCTGCTTTTTCGAAATGTATTGTTTCACTCTGTAGCATGATTTCCCACTTCATCAGGTAATGCATGCAAATAGTAAAAACTTGTTAGATTTTTAAGCAAATTGTCTCAATGCCCTAATGCAAAGCTAACACAATGCTACTTGAGAAACGATGAACATACGGCACTCATGTGAAAATAACGTTGTTCTTACACTGAGTTAACTTTGCATTAGGAACACCAACCTAATAACGTGCTGTTTCACCTTTCTATGCAAAAATGGCTCATAGACGCCTAAGAAGAGATTCCACAAGGTGTTGAAAATCCTCCATGCCTGATTTGACTTATGTCAGCCACATCAGCTCCGTCAGTTCCCGCTCATTCCGTGGAGAAAAATTAGTAGTTCTCACACCTCGTTCTAGTATGTCCCACAAAATCGTGGAGAAGAATAAGTAGTTCTCACACATCATTCTAGCATATCCCACAAATTCGTGGAGAAAAATCAGTAGTTCTCACACCTCGTTCTAGCATGTCCCACAAAATCGTGGAGAAGAATCAGTAGTTCTCACACCTCGTTCTAGCATATCCCACACATTCGTGGAGAAGAATCAGTAGTTCTCACACCTTGTTCTACCATATCCCACAAATTCGTGGAGAAGAATCTGTAGTTCTCACACCTCGTTCTAGCATATCCCACACATGCGTGGAGAAAAATCAGTAGTTCTCACACCTCGTTCTACCATATCCCACAAATTCGTGGAGAAGAATCAGTAGTTCTCGCACCTCGTTCTAGCATATCCCACACATGCGTGGAGAAGAATCAGTAGTTCTCACACCTCGTTCTACCATATCCCACAAATTCATGGAGAAGAATCAGTAGTTCTCACACCTCGCTCTACCATATCCCACAAATTCGTGGAGAAGAATCTGTAGTTCTCACACCTCGTTCTACCATATCCCACAAATTCGTGGAGAAGAATCAGTAGTTCTCACACCTCGTTCTAGCATATCCTACACATGCGTGGAGAAGAATCAGTAGTTCTGACACCTTGTTCTACCATATCCCACACATTCGTGGAGAAGAATCAGTAGTTCTCACAGCTCGTTCTACCATATCCCACAAATTCGTGAAGAAGAATCAGTAGTTCTCACATCTCGTTCTACCATGTCCCACAAATTCGTGGAGAAGAATCAGTAGTTCTCACACCTTGTTCTACCATATCCCACAAATTCGTGGAGAAGAATCTGTAGTTCTCACAACTCGTTCTACCATATCCCACAAATTCGTGGAGAAGAATCAGTAGTTCTCACACCTCGTTCTACCATATCCCACAAATTCGTGGAGAAGAATCAGTAGTTCTCACACCTCGTTCTAGCATATCCCACACATGCGTGGAGAAGAATCAGTAGTTCTGACACCTTGTTCTACCATATCCCACACATTCGTGGAGAAGAATCAGTAGTTCTCACAGCTCGTTCTACCATATCCCACAAATTCCTGAAGAAGAATCAGTAGTTCTCACATCTCGTTCTACCATGTCCCACAAATTCGTGGAGAAGAATCAGTAGTTTTCACACCTAGTTCTACCATATCCCACAAATTCGTGGTGAAGAATCAGTAGTTCTCACACCTCGTTCTACCATATCCCACAAATTCGTGGAGAAGAATCAGTAGTTCTCGCACCTCGTTCTAGCATATCCCACACATGCGTGGAGAAGAATCAGTAGTTCTCACACCTCGTTCTACCATATCCCACAAATTCGTGGAGAAGAATCAGTAGTTCTCACACCTCGTTCTACCATATCCCACAAATTCGTGGAGAAGAATCTGTAGTTCTCACACCTCGTTCTACCATATCCCACAAATTCGTGGAGAAGAATCAGTAGTTCTCACACCTCGTTCTAGCATATCCCACACATGCGTGGAGAAGAATCAGTAGTTCTGACACCTTGTTCTACCATATCCCACACATTCGTGGAGAAGAATCAGTAGTTCTCACAGCTCGTTCTACTATATCCCACAAATTCGTGAAGAAGAATCAGTAGTTCTCACATCTCGTTCTACCATGTCCCAGAAATTCGTGGAGAAGAATCTGTAGTTCTCACAACTCGTTCTACCATATCCCACACATGCGTGGAGAAGAATCAATAATTCTCACACCTCGTTCTAGCATATCCCACAAATTCGTGGAGAAGAATCAGTAGTTTTTACACCTCGTTCTAGTATATCCCACAAATTCGTGGAGAAGAATCAGTAGTTCTCACACGTTGTTCTACCATATCCCACAAATTCGTGGAGAAGAATCAGTAGTTCTCACACCTCGTTCTACCATATCCCACAAATTTCCAATTGGGTTACGTGAGCTTGGTAGCTAAAGAAATGTGACACATTCTTTACCGTGTTCCTGCAACTGCTCAGTAGTTATACAAGCTCTATGACACGGTGCGTTTTCTTGTTGAAAGATGGCACTGTGGTCTGAATAAACCTCCTGCAGATATGGATGGTGAGAATCAGCTAATAGGTCGCTGTAGCTTCCAGGATTCAGTGGTTGTGATATAATATCCAACGAATCTAGTGCTTGCCTGGAAAAAGCTCTCCGGACCAGATCACCACCTCCTCCGGCCTGTTGTGCCCAAACTGTGCAATCAAGGACTAATAATTCATGTTGTTTACGCCATATGTGAACCCGGCCATCAGGATGGTGCAGCAGAAAATGGTACTCGTCACTCCAAACGTCCTTCTTTCACCTGAGAAGGACACATAACTGGCGTTCCTTGCCCGGCTTTTTCCTTGGCCGTTTCTAGGCGGTCTCGTTGGTCTCTGGCTGTGGAATCCCAGACGTAGTAAGCTGTGGCGCAATGGTTCATTTGGAAATAATCCAAATTGCACAGCAGTTGTACTGGTGGGACAGGTGGGTTAATAGTGCACGTCGTTTTTAACGTACCAGTAGTGGCACCCGACCCTCACCTCTAGGATAACCAGCGCGTGGCTGACCAATGCTAGTCCTTACGCTTAATGACTCTGTATGGTTCATCTAGTCCATACAGGAGTACGGGAGCATCCAACAAGTGCGGCTGTTTCCCAAATACTAGCACCTGCTCTACCTGCCCCAACTACCGGTCGCGGTCGAATTGGCTTACGTCGCCACTTTTCCTCATTACCGGCAAACGTTTACTGATTACGTACAGAGGATAGGTGTGCACAATTTATAGTATCCGCCTGTAACGTTGATATCACGTGATACTTCCTTATTTCTCCGAATATATAAAGGGGGTGTGTTGCTAATGCAAAACTAACTCAGTTAGCGTCTTAATCCTATCTTCTAGTCAATGGATGTCTGCGATGGTCAATTCATCAAAAGTCGTTCCTCGTTTACCTAGAGGAATAAGTTATTTTTCTTAAAACGTCCTTAAGAATTCGCAAAACTTTGTTTCATTAATCTTCGCTAATGAAAAGTTAGGTCTTGAAATATAATTCCATTATAATTTCTTACACATGCGAGGCCTGAACTTCCATCAGAATGAGCGACAAACAGAAAAGAAAAAAAGTATGTATTTGCAAACTTGAGAGCACGGATTTATTTCCTCCATTTATTTTCACGGAAGAAAAGAGGATTACTCCCTCCCTCATGGTGCTTCCTTCATCCTTTTACTCACGAATGACGTCATTACATTTGCACTTCAGCTGCATCAACATTCGAGTCTTCTCGTTTTCTATCGTGTGCATTCGAGACGCATATTTCTGAGATGTAAGGGGACCCGCGAAAGTATTCATCAAAAGGGAAGCTAAGCAAAGTTTATGGACCTGGAGCTCATTCAGTGGAACATAAGGTACTTAATGTTGTTCGTTAATTCGAGCAAATAATACTCATAAAAGCATTTCCAAACACAGCGGTTTGTTCGTTAGAAGTTACGTCGTTTTATCGAAATCTCCTAAGTAAATCCCAGATAATTAAATATTTGCGAAGGTTTTGAACCGTGAATGCCATGAGCGAAGGTCATATCGGATATCTTTAGAATGAGTTATGAATCAATTGGTATCTGTTATATTCTGCTTCCTTAATCTTCTGTCTGTTATCCTCTTCTCAATGGAAACGGCTGGTTCACAAATGCAGAAACAACAGCGGGTCTTCAGTGACCTTGCAACGTATACAATTTTAAGATGAGAAATGTGAAAATTTTACTTTCTGGAATCAATATTGTATCTTGTTTGAGCAATATTTTCCGCAAAATGCATAAGATTTTCCATGGTGTTCAACGAAAAATACCATGTCTTTTGAGTGTACCGTGACAAACATTTTGGGAATTACTGTCGTACATGGCAGTGCCATGTCAATGTATAAAACACACGCAACGTTTTGTGTTGAAGTGTACTGCAGGACTTGGGCTTCAAATACATGGATTTTAAATATCTGGAGTCTTGCTGAAAGCAGACACTGTTATCGCACATAATATTATGCGGTTCCACGTCCTCGACTTGAGTAAAGGACGTTAGTAGGGGTGTCGTAGTTTAAAGTTTCCCGTTCTACAATGGGAAATCCTATTTCTCAACGAGGATTGTACTATGCCGAACCAATAGCTCTCGTTATAATATTTTACAATAATCATCAAAATATCCGACTGCAAAGTATTGAACACGTGTTATAATAATATTGTTTCAAATATACGAAGAGTACCTATCTGATGACTTCAATTTGCATTTTGTTGTTTAAATCGTTACTTTGCGAAACGGTCGTTTTCTTCAAATCATTGTCTCTGCGATTGCCTTTTCAAATACGTATCCTTGCCTTTTTCTGTCCAGAACGCATCCACACTTGTAACTTTTCCTGATATCCCCCGTTTTGTCCTGCAAAAGAATGAAATCCTTCCAATTGGAATGCATTTATATTTCCTCGGGCATATCTAATAAATGCTCTAAGTTTTATTGCCGCAAAATAACTATTGTTAAAATAACTACGAACAGCTATTGTTGGGAATTGCAGGACTCAACCGTAGACTTTTTTTTTACATGAAACATAAATGGAACTTTAGCTGAAGATTTAGGTAAATGTGGTTTTTCTTTAAGAGAGTTCCATTCACGTATCTATACTGCTGGCCACCCAAAATGCAACACCAAGAAGGAAGCATCCGATTGGCCTGAAATTCGCAGCATGCGTCGCCAGCGAGAGGACATGCAAACGATTAGCGTTGCTGGGCGTATGCAAATCATGTGCGCGCGGCACGCCACCGAGAAGCACTATAAGAAGGGGGCAGAGAAGGCGGGATGTAAGTAGTGGAAGTGGGTTGTGCTGCTGGACCTGTGCGTGGGAACACTGTAAAAAAAAACCCTGAAATTCACATTACTTTTTTTCTGTGAATTTACATAAAAACTCTGTTTTTTCAGCTGATCTGTGTTTTGTGTTTTTCCTGGAATTTCAGTAAAACTTTGGAACATTGTGTTAAAATGTTTGTAAATTCACAGAAAAATTTAGTGCGAAAGATCTGGCAATGGTTTATAGCGTAATGCGCATGCGCAGTTCGACTCCACCTACGAAAACAGCGATCAACGTGAATGCAAACCCCATGTGCAGCACGAAACCTTTCTGGTAAGTACATTTTTCAGTTTCATTATGATTTAAATCAACTGCAGTTAATTGATTTCAGATATGTGCGCTGCTCTGTAGTATATTTGAAATTGTGTGTGTTATACTAACATCTTTAAAATCCATCATTTACACAGTACTGGGCTGTTTACCAAACTGTTTTGTTATGATATTTTAATTCACATATATAAGGTATTTTGGTAAACCTTCCAAATTGTCAGTTACATTAGAAAAATAACTTAAAATTTCATGAACAAGACGAAATTTTAATAGGGAACGTTGCCCGACCAAACCGATCCGCCTAATTGAAACGCCAACAGGCAACTCCCAATACCAAATTTTCGAATCAGAAACCCTCTGGATCTAAGGTTATTGTGTGGTACAGATACATATAGCGAAATATCGCAATCCTTCGCATTTTTTTATCGCATTGGTAATGTAAAGAATTACCAATCAGAAACGTGGTGAAAAGTAATTACAATCGGCAAATTGTCAGAATTTTTTGTTACACAACCCTGAAAATTTAACCATTCAGCAGATACAAGTTTCCAAAGGCCCATAAGTCATACTGTTTTTGCTCCCCCTCCCCCGCCCCCATCCAATTAAACTTTTTTTTGTAAAAAGTTTAGCCTATATGTTCTAGTTAAATTTTTTTTTGTATCGATTTACAGTTATGGTGATGCAGTGGTAGGAGCCCCTTGGGTAATTTTTACTGAAAATCCAAATCCCTGCAAAATTCGTTCTGTTCCTATTAGGATTGAAGAGACTTTGGAATGACGAAGACTGAGAATTTGAAGATTTGTTTTCAGGACATTTCACATGAAAGCATTAGTAATGTGAAACAAATCCAGCACATTTGTGAAATATCTGACAATTTTTTTTACCGATATTCTAACTTATCGGACCGTTAGCGATATTTTCCAAAACAATGATTTTCCTCGAAATTCTGCATCGGCTATATTAAAAATCTAATTTATGTTCGATATTTAACGGTGAAACAACTTATCTATTGATTTAAAGGCCAAGTCTTAAGTATCGCTATCACGAACTTTCCAAATCAGAAACCAATTCGATGGCACTGCGGGTCAATAAAACGAAGAGATGCGTAACTCGGAGTATGGCACTGCACCCATTAAACGAAGAGATACGTAACTCGGAGTATGACCAGTCAGAGTTAAAAAGAATCGCTAAAAATGAATTAAAGGTACCGACCGGTCTAGAATACTATGAAACTAAAATTTGTTTTTTTTTGTTTCTCTACATATGTATAAAAAATGCTAAAACTCCCACTTTTTTTTTTTTTTGGCAGAACTGACATTATTTCACTTGAAGTATCATACCATGAATTCAAGTGGATCTTCAAATTTCCAGTGTAAAATGTGCAAATCCTTTTTTCCAAGACTTAAGTCCTATGCAACTCATATAAAAATACACAAAAACATTACTAGGGTGCAGTTTCCTTGTGGTTTCATAACATGCTCTAGAACATTTGCTAAATTTTCATCTTTGAAGACACATACTTCACGTGACCATCTGAAACTTACACCATTGTGTACTACTCAGACTTTATTAAAAATAGCCTGCCCCATTCAAACAGGTCAGTAACAGAATGCAGACTGAGCTTCCTTAATTTCACATGTTCAACTACACATAAAAAGACAAGGTGAAGTTCCACGTCCTTATGAGCAGCGTAGTAAAACATTGGTAAATTTAGTAACAGGTCGACATTTTCATCGCACTTGTCTCAAAAACATACAACAAATTTTCTGACTGCCAATAAATTCAGGAACAACGAACTTTTACAACCTTGTACAATTTTTAATGCATGCAAAATAATGGGAAAAGGTGCAAAAACATAGTATTAGATAAAAGGAAAGAAATTTATGTGGGACTACGATGATTTGGAAGAGTACGTGCAGTAGGCTTAGGACGACGGAGTGAAGGTGGAGTCCGGTGAATGGAAGCTTCGTTTAGAAGGGCAAGTAATGTGCGGAAGATTACAGAAGAAAGTGGTTCCGCAGTACGCAGTCATAGAAGCATCTTTTAGGAATACGCTGAAGGAAACAGGTCGGCTTTACACAGCATTGTAAACTGTGGTGTTGGCAGCTTTTTGAACGGTGTGAGTGGCTCTTTCCAAAGTCTCCATATTTCATTTCAGATTTCGTCAGGGCTTAAAATTTCATTATCCGGCAAAATACAATAAGCTCTTGACCTCCCTGCTATATTATGATATCTAAATTGAAGACACTCCTTTATTTTCAAAAATATTCGTTTCAGGGCGCAAAAATATTAGCTACACTATACGGAATAAATTATCAGGAAAAACCAAAATGTTGATGCAAAAAAGAAGAGAGATGAGGACAACTAAAGAAGATGTGACTTCCAAAGTGGAATATATAGAGCTATGCAAGACAGTACGAAAAAGTATCACTGAAGACGTAAGAAAATTCAACTGTGAACTAGTGAGGAAAGCAATTGAAAACAACCAAAGCCTAAAGATAGCAAAGGGACATCTCAGTAAGGGAAGAAAACAGATTATGGCTCTGAGAAAAGAAGATGGTTCTATAACAAGAAATAGAGGCGAAATTTTGACAAGAGTGAAAGATTTCTACTCCAAATTATATGAAAGGGATGATACATGTACTCCAGACATCATGAAAGGTACCAGAGTTCTTCCAGTCCTCCCAGCAGAAGTTGCACATGCAATCAAGAACATGAAGCGGGGGAAAGCTCCAGGAGAAGATGGAATTACTATAGACATCATACAAGAAGCAAGTGGAGAAATTGAAACAGTACTCGCCCAAATTTTCACTCGATGCCTTAATGAAGGGAAGATTCCTGAGGATTGGAACAATGCTACAATGATCCTGCTACATAAAAAAGGTGACATTGAGGATCTCAGGAACTACAGACCTATCAGCCTCCTATCAGTGGTTTATAAAATCTTCACTAAAGTTCTTTCACACCGCTTGAAGGTAACACTGGACATGGCTCAACCGAGAGAACAAGCTGGATTCAGGAGTGGCTACAGCACAATAGATCATATCCATGTGCTGAGAGAACTAATTGAAAGAGCGAGGGAATATGAACTTCCATTGTGCATGGCTTTTATCGATTATGAAAAAGCCTTTGATTCGGTGAAACCATCAGCAGTTACCACGGCTCTGAAATCCTGCGGTATTGAAGATGCATACATTAATATTATTAATAACATCTATGAAAATGCAAGTGCAAAGATTCGGCTGTTTGAAAATACAACACACATAAAAATTGGAAAGGGAGTGAGACAAGGTGACACCATATCTCCGAAGCTCTTTAATGCCACATTGGAAAATGTCTTTCAATCACTGAACTGGGAAAACAAAGGGATAAAGATTAATGGAGATTATCTAACCCACCTTCGTTTTGCTGATGACGTAGTCATTTTTGCAACTACCCCATCAGAGCTGCAGAGTATGATCCAGGAACTTGCTGACAAGAGTAAAGAAGTGGGATTAAAAATGAACTTTCAGAAGACAAAAGTGATGTTCAATGCTTTTACAAGAAATGAAGATTTATCGATTGATGGAGAAAAACTGGAGATAACAGATACGTATGTTTATCTTGGACAGCAGATATCAAGTGAGGGTCACATTGATGAAGAAATTAATCGGCGTACAAAACTTGCCTGGAGAGCTTTTGGAAGAAACAGCATAATTTTCAAGAGCAATATGCCATTATGTCTTAAAAGAAAAGTGTTTGATCAATGCATCCTTCCAGTGCTTACGTATGGTGCAGAGACGTGGACCTTAACTAAAAGAGACATACACAGGCTGCAGACAACTCAAAGCAGCATGGAGAGGTGCATGCTTGGTATAACCAGGAGAGATAAGAAGAGGAACTCGTGGATCCGAAAAATGACGAGAGTGGAAGACATCATGATCAGAGTTAAATTCCTGAAATGGCAATGGGCTGGACATACTGCCAGAAGGACAGACCATAGATGGACAGCCGAAATTTTAGATTGGATTCCAAGGGACAGGAAAAGACCCAGAAAAAGACCACATGGGAGATGGGTGGATGAAATTCGTAAATATGCGGGAGTGACATGGAGGAGACTGGCACAAGACAGACCGTTGTGGAGGAAACTTGGGGAGACCTTCGTCCAGCAGTGGATTGATAATGGTTGACAATGATGATGATGATGATACGGAATAAGAGTACAACTACAAATGAAGTACTTGAAGAAATCAACTACCCCTGTACATATTTCAAACCATAACTAAAACTTGAAATTCAACCGGAACCAAAAGTTCTTACTCAACACTTCTGTCGTACATGAAAACATTTACATTCCTTCATTTGTTTCCATTCGGATACATTGTGAAACTAATAATGACATTCTGCACATTTCTTTCTCAAAAATTAAAAAAACAGTTTTTGAACTATTTCCACTTGCGCCGGATTACAGCACGCATCACACTCTTCCGAAGAATACACTCCACTTTTATTGTATTCTTCTGTGCATTCACTACGAACTTCTGCTCCCTATCAAAACACGGAAGCTTCACGTCGTTGCCGTTAACATCGCTTAAGCCTCCTCCCTCACCAACTGCTACATACCATCGTACTCCAGGTAAATACTTCGGTGAAATTCTTTTACATTCTTTTAAATTACTGTATTTTTGCAGCTTGCAAAAATACAGTAATTTAAAGGAATGTAATTTAAGTAATTTTAAAGAATTTTATGTCGCACTCTCCCCACACAGTGAACTTTTCCCGACTAAATAATTTAGGACGTTAAATTACACATTTACCACATTGGTAAATTTAGTAACAAGTCGACATTTTCATCGCATTTGTCTCGAAAGCATACAACAAGGTTTCTGACAGCCGATAAATTCAAGAACAACGAACCGTTACAACCTTGTGAAGATGTTGACAGTGAGAGTAACCTAAATAAGGAGAATGTAAATGAACTGAGTAGCAGTACAAACAGTAAAATTTCAGCCTTAGACATAAACACATCAGTTGCTTTGTTTTGTTTAAGGCTACTGGCCAAATTTTATTTACCTTCTTTTGTTGTCGATGTGATGCTACTACTAATTCAAGAACACATGTTATATGTGTTCTTGAATTAGTAGTAGCCTCACATTTTTTAATATTTTTAAATGTCATACCTGTAAAAATATTCTCAAAAGTGATGCTACTACTAATTCAAGAACACATGTTATTCTCTGAAATTATTTATTTTTATATATATAAAAGTGAAAGTATGTTTTGTTGGAAACACAAAGAAAGATGCTGCGCACTTCGCAGTAGTCGAAAAGTTAAAAAAAGTCCACACAAGAGAGGAAGAGAAAGCATTGTTTTGAAATTCTCTTTGCGTCGAGTGCGTGGTTCATCATATGAACTCTATACAGCCCCCCCCCGTTGCGCAGTGGTCTAAGGCGATGGCCTCTGATCATTCGTCTGAAAGGGGTCCGGGTTCAAATCCCGGTGAGGCACGGGTGTTGTGTTTGTCTTACGGCACTGGCTCTCTCCCTTCCCTGGAACCAGTGACCCTAAATTAGGGACGGGCGACTGCTTATAGCCCATTGAGTTGCTCACAGTAGTCGTTAAACCTTAAATCAGAAAAAAAACTCTATACGCTAAGTGGCAACCGAACAGAAGTTGTTCATCAGCAGCTGCAATAATGCAATCTTTAAAAAGAAATGAACCCCAATATGTTATGTGTATAGGTTCAATGTTTATTAATATTTAAATTTAAACAAATCTATTATTTAATAAAATAACGTAATAATACATTACGTTATTTTATTAAATAATAGTTTTGTTCATCTAATGAAACCATTATTCAAGGTGAGTTTGTTCATGCATGCAATAGTTCTTCTTTTCCAAAGTTTTAAGTCCGCCATTGGGGCATTGGGCTACTTGCTTCTGAAAGACATCATGGTTGAAATGTAGATAAACAATATGTTTGTTCCGCATATGTTCGTAAGCGGTTTGATGGATTTACACCAAAATTGGCATACATACTCTTCATCACCCAGATTAAAAAACAGGTGGGACGATTTTTAGAAATTCCATCCCTAAGGGGGTCAAATGTGTTTTTATGAGGCCCTCTATAGACTGGGTAAAAGTCGGCTACTGAAGTATTGCTCCTTGTCAGAGTAACAGTTATCAGGTGACGCCTCACTGCTCGTAAGTGTCCGTGGTACAGGCATACGGGAAAGAGTCCAAATGGTTATGCATCATTCTTGATGGTTTTCTAAGCGATTTTCTAGAAAGTGCCTTATCTAAACTAGAAAGCTGAATGCGATGTGCAGGAAGTGTATTGTACATGTTTGCTATTTCGAGTTTTTAGGACTCAGAACGGCCATTATAAATTGTGATAAGGTGTTGTCTGAACGGCAGGTGCAAACAAAGTACTGTTTTGTGATTCAGCATGGTGAATAATTTTGAAGTGGTCAAAAAAAAAAAAAAAGAACGGCGATGCTGGGTACCTCCACTAGTAATTGATAAAACATACATTTTAAAATTGTTGTGGAGGAAACATTGGTTTTGAAATTTTTTAGTGTTAGTCATGCAAAACATATTTCCACTTTGTGTTCTCAGCTATAAATGTGCCTCAGAAATGGCAGCACTTGTAAGGAAAATCTCCTGTTTGTATTCTTGTAGCCACAGGGCAAGAATTCCTAACCAAAAAGCAAATTAAGTAGAAGTTAAAAATTTCCACTTCCTTCCACAACAGTTATTTATTTAACATTGCATTAATAAAGGTAAATAAACCCAGTTGAATTTTTACAGCTTTTCCAGTACCACAGGCTCCATTAAAAAGTAAAAGTTCAATGTTACTTTAATTTTATCATTATTAGTACTTGCAAAATGTCATTGACAAGATAAAATGGTTATCAAAGTTATTGGTTTGGGCTTGCAAATAAGAAATCCAGTTGTCTGCCGGGTGTGTAAATAAAAATGTGTTGGAAGGGGAAATTCATAGGTCAATTTTTTTAAGCATTAATCGAAAAGAAATTAAGTAAAATAGCACAAGAAAAAGTTGCTCCGAGGTCCACCCTCTCTCCCATTAATTCAGTACTGTCTCCCTAATAGTAAATGTTTCCCTGAATTCCGGCCCATACAGCAAGCCAAGAGGGAATGCCGTCATAAGTCATAAACCTTTCAGCGAGCATTGTTCCTGATCATCCTGCTTCCCATTGTTCCTGATCACTCTGCTTCCCGTTAAGACGACACACAAAAAAAACTCCAACGCTGAAATATAAACTGATACAAAAACAGTAAAGCCATGTGAAACACTTCCCAAAAACAAACTACCAAATACAAATAACCCAATGGCATGAATTCGTCGGTCGGTTGGTGATAAGTGTGGAATATCAAACCCTTTTCCAAAAGTTATAGCTGCTTAACCTTAAATACGTATCAAATGAAACAAAAAGGTTTAAAGCAAACTTGCACGAACACTGAGTAACAAATCTCTCGGTGCTCTAATAAAAGCCCACCCAGACTTTTGTGGCTTGGCCTGTGGATATTAAAAACGGAATAACTATGTTTAGATGCAAAAATCTAACTTATTATTTACAACTCCTAGTTTAAAATGTAGTTGATATATAAACCTGTTAAGAAACGAATGCATGAATTGTGTTGGAAGCCTATGAATTGAAACAAAAAAACTTGCTTTTTATGAACTTTTGATTAATAATCTATGAAGATAACAACATAACAAACTGTTTGTGAACTTGCTTTTTAATAATCCTAGATGATAAACGAACGAATGTATAAACTCTGTCAAAAACAAGGTTCACACATACGAGCAATACTGTTTTGTTTGAAATTTTAAGAACCCTGCTATGACATCACGCGCGACAGCAGCGCCGCACATTAAGGCTCGATCAAGTACTTCCTCCGATCCAGACAGCATGGCATCACATCATTCGGAACTGCTATTCGTTCAGTTCGCCGCTCGCGAAGCACTTGAAGTCAGGAGACATCAGAACTTGGAATCTTCGTGGATGTTTAGTAATTATAATATTTCAGCAGGCTTTTAGATTAAAAAGGAAGGTCGCCCATCCTGCTACGGCAAAAAGTGGGTCCTCTGCCCTTTCTATTATTGCACTTAGAATAGTAAAGATTGTTCTCTTTGAATATTAATTGAAGAGACGAGTTAAAAGGTCAACTGTTGCCTAAGTACAGTGGGCAAGCTTTGCTATAAAAAGTGCTAGGTTCTCAAGAAGTCTTTCTTCCATTGCACTACGGAAGGATAAATTTATAAAATAGGTATGCTGCCTTAATAAGTAAGCTTCTCTGCCTTTAGAGGAGTTTAAACTCCCCGATAAAAAGTGCTTTTCTTAGTTTTTTTTAAAGCTTAGGAAAACTCGGAGCAAAATCTGGATTTTTCGCACAAACTCGTGCTGAAAAAACTATTTTTGCTAGGAATTGCGCACTAATTTATTTAGAATTAATTAAATTGGACAGCATATTCCTGGTCTTTAAACATACACAAGCACCAAAAAGATTTTCATTTCAGTAATTATTTTCGATAAATTCTGCATTTCTATGCAAAATGATGCGGATGCACTAAATAAAAATATATGCTCCAGAAGTAAATTAAACAGTGAATTGAGGGACTTTTCTCAGATATAAAAGGCTACAAAAATAAAAACCTCCAACACCCAAAGCAAAATAGCCTTAAAAATAAAGATAGTAAGCGAAAAGCTGTAAATGCATGAAACAGCAAGAACTGGAGGAAGTGTGCTCCGCCCCTCTGGAAAAATCCAGAACAAGGAGACAAATTTGGTTGTGATAGAAATAAAATTAGATTATAAGAGAAGCCTGCATTTTTCTCTAAAGAAAAAAAACGGCGCACAAAGTAAAGTAGAAACCACATGCATTTAAGTGACGTGGGAAACTAAAAAAGTGGTTTAAATTCAAAATAGACTGCGTAGGGTGTGTGGTTTAAGGTGGTTGTTGCAAGAAATCAATCATCAGAAAAGGTATTCCAGTAAAGAAAACCGTCAGCATTTATCCATACTAACTGGAAAAGCAGAGGGAAAGGCCTCGCTCCAAAGTGCAAGTCACCATAACACGGAGTACCAGTTAATGCGGAATCAGCGGAACGAATGATGTTACGTCACAATACCTGGACGTTATCCTTTTTAGTGTCGACCGAGAACAAACAAGCACTGCTAGAAGATCAACAGCCAATGGGAAGAAAGTAAACAAATGGAGCATCAGCGCTGGACTGGCCATTCTCCGAACCATTACGCCGCACATGTGCAGGTTTGAACTTCAGCGTTCAGCATGGAAGAAAATAATTTGGCGTACGATTACGAAAAATTTAGTTTTGGTAGTGTCGTGATGGCGGGCCAACGCGACACCCGTCCTGAGACATAGGTTGTGCATCATTCTTCTGAGGTCTAATGACATCCCAATTTCCTTGAAGTCTTCTTGGACGGTTTTCAACATGGCTTCTCCATCCTCACCGATGAGTTGAGTGCACCAGAAAGGTAAAACCTCAAATATTTCCTTTTTTTCCTTTGGCCATCAAAATTCTACATAAACAAATGCTGAAGGCCCATCTCCATATGCAGAAAAAAAAAAAGAGCAGGAAGCGGAAATTCCAAATAGAAAGTGTTTGATTGCTAATTTATAATTCTGATGAAACATGATACTTTCTAGTTGCACATTATGGAATTAACCAAATCATGCCATTATACATGGAACATATATAGTATCTGAAACAATCATTTGATGTTTCAGAATATTTCTGCTTCACGCGTTATGTTCTATGAAAGTTCGACTGGCTGATACGTAATGTCCGACTGTGAAAATTATTTGTGTGTCATTATAATTAAAAAATGACCATTATAATTAAAAAATACATATTAAGCGTATTAATGCTTACCACTTGCGAACTACCCCGCTTTCCTTCGCTGACAATGAAGGAAAGCGGGGTAATTCTCAAGTGGTAAGCATTAATATGTATTTTTTAACTATAAGGATCAATTGACATAAATAATTTTTACCGTCGGACGCTACGTATCAGCCAGTTGAACTTTCACAGAACATAACGTGTGAAACAGAAATATTCAGAAACATCAAATGATTGTTTCAGATATGAAACATGATACATTTTGCCTGATAGAAGAAAAAAATTCAAGTCAATGAGTTTCTGAAGTTGAGCAAGTGTTGAATACATTTTTTTCTATTTTTTGTATGTCCTTGTGAAGGAAGAATGAAGGGGGAATTGCTAAGAATGTTCTTTTCTGTTCGACCCATCAGATGCCCCGAAAGGGTATGCTAAATTTTTAAATTGGAGTTTTAAATCAAAATGTTGAAATAGAGAAAGAGAAGGTACTTATGTTAAGAGGCTTTGGGGTAGAAAATTTAGAAATTTGCAAAGCTAGAAGAAGAGGTAATGCATTACTGTCTTTCAAAAATTCTGTATCTGTTAATTTTTTCTTATTGGCCAAAGTGTAAAGATGTGTGATGTATTCATGTGGATGGAGTGGTATATTCAAGCTGGGGGAAGTGGGGTGTTAAAAATGTGACTGTCTTCAAAGCCTGTTAATAAATATGAGTGAATAATTACAAGGCAATTCTATATAATTTTGGTATATTGGTGTAAATTTGGTAGTTGTGAAGAGTAGTTATCCCATGCTTTTGTGATAATTTATTTCGGTGAAAAATATTTCCAAAATGAATGTAAATTAAGTGAAAGAACTAATCAATGGTGTAGCTTGTGAAATATGAGTCCCTTCAAAATTCACTTGGGCTTAAACCACTTTTGGCCTTCTCGGGTGTGATGTGTTAAAATTAATGCTCAAATTCGTCTGTTAAAGAAATTCTGTGAAACAAAAAAAGTTATTTTCAGCCAGGCAAGAGGCCTCAGCTGCAAATAAATAAATACAGCTGAAGTCAGCTTTCTCACCCAATTTCTGAGTCACATTTGCTCTTGTGTTCAGTGATTCTAGGATAATATGTGCAATTTTTGTGTTTTGTTTAGTGGCATCTCATACAATCCCCCTGGCAGGTCATTTTTTTTTAAACAAACTAGTCTATTTTTGTTTTGGGGATATTGCGGCAGCGTAATTTATTTATTTAAATTTGTTTATCCATTATCATCACGAGCCTTACTAAGTTTTCTTTGGTGCATACATATATTTTGAGATATGATATTGGAATTTCATAATCATCAAGAATATTAATAATTTTAATGTTTAACCAAATGTACACAACAGTTATACGTATCATTACCCTAATTTGCACAATATTTATTGCTATGTGTTTAATACTAATTCTTTGCATTTTCTGTTTTTCAGGGTGCTTTGCAAACACAAACCCTCGGAGGGGAACGAAAGTTCCAAAAAGAAGGTGCAGCAGCCTGCAATAGCACCTAGGGTGTTGCAACTTGAAGAAAAGATAAAAACATTGAAACAAATTTTCAAATTTGGTCCAGTTTTAGAAATGAAATTGAAGCATTTTTTTTCTGTACATAATCGGAAATAAAGTGGGGCACATATCATTAAATGTACTTTGCTGAATCTTTGAAATCTGACATACGTATTTGCATTTTGGTATAAGAATAATAATAGAACAAATATCATGACAGACCATGAGTGTTAATACTGAAGGTTTTAAAAGAGCACGAATGCTCCTCTAAAATCATCCATCTTTATGTTAATGGTCAAATCTCATTAATATTCTATGAAAACTGCAGTAATTAGCTTTGATCATTTTTTTTAACTACTAGTAATGCAAGGAAAATGCTAGCACTCCTATATGATACAGTAGCATTAACAGATGTAGTGTTGAAAATCACAATTACAAAATGTATCTACATTTATCTTTCCTGTTTATAAGCAATGGTAATTTCTAGTCTTAGTGTAAACACATGTAGGCATTTACAGAGCTTTCAGCTTGATACAAGCTGTTAATCATACCAACTAGCTTTGAATAATCTGGTGGTTTTGGAGAAATTCAAATATACCTAAGAAATGTTAGCTTGCTAACAACATCTTTGAAAACAGCGAGCTGTGGGTAATTACAATTTGTAATTAATGTTTCATTTGTTTATTTTTGTTGTGTCCTAGCATTTTACTGTGCAGGAAAATAAAACTCTGGAACATTAAATTCCTACCAAAACACTTGAAGTTTTTTTTTTTTTTTTTATGCTTACATAGTTGCCATGACCGATTTCTACTCCTACGAAATCTTTTCTTTCCATTAAAATTATAAGTTGATTTATACAACAGCAATGTTTATAACTTGGAACACAGATTCAGAAGAAAACCCAAAAGACATTCATTGAAGTGTTAAGAACAGGCAGTTTTTTTGTTTTTTTAATTCTACAATATTCTTCCAAAATTCTGCTGAAACAATGACAAAAAATTTTATACACATAAGCTGGTGCTAAAAGATACTTAACATATGAGTGACGGCAACAAGAAAAAGTACATATCTGCTATTGATCACAGTCATTTCATAAACAGAACACATTGACCATTAACATGTGGTATTTGTACTGTTTGTATAAGGTGGTTTCTAAAAATGAAAATCTGAAATATTCCTGCAAAAACTATTTGTAAACAACGGTTTTATAAAACAGATCTTCTAACAAAAAAAATATTGTGTGAAGAAACCTGGTAGTTTTTTTTAAATAAGAATTCCTGTAGGACGTTTTGTTGCCAGAAATGTAAATACTATTTACATAAACAGAACTAAAATATCAATTACAAAGGAAAAATTTTGTGGTGAGTATAAAAAAAATGTGTGGTAATTATAAACCAAAACATTGTACAAAACAAAATTTGCCTGCTGAAAACAAATACTACTTACATAAACAGTTTATAGAAATAAAATATTATTGAGGTACTTTGCCTATTTAGTTTTCACACCTTATATTTCGCCTGGTTCTGTGTAAATACATGTTCCATGCGAAATGTGTTTGGGTGTTTTCTTACATACAATATTATATGATACTCGTTTCGACCAGAATGTGGGCAAAGAAATTATGTAAAAAACAATGTAATTAAAAGGAAACCTAAATATCACAAAAATGATATTTGGAAATTAAAATTTATGAAAAGAAACATTGTCTGAATCCAAATTTTTTGGGAAACAGAATATTTAAAAAAAAAATTCGAAGACCAGACCTAATCTGTCAGAAAACATCATTATTTTGCGGAAAAGTGAAATAATATAAAAGTTTCGTAATTAAATTTATAATTCTATCAGAAAGAAATAATTTGTGGAAAAAGGTTAGTAAACATAACTTTTCTATGTAAAGAATTATGCCCAGGGAATAAACAATTGGATAAAATATAAAACATAATATTTGTAAATATACATAGTAACTATCAGAAAACAATTATTTTGTGAAAAAACATTACGTTATAAAACAGTTTTTGTAAATAAACATAATAATTCTATCAAAACACCGAATGTTACAAAACAAATTTTGTGAAAAAACGTAATAATTCTGTCCGAAAACAGAAATATTTTGTGAAAATGCGGAATGGTATAAACCAGGTTTTGTAAAATAACGTAATTATTTTGTAAGAAAACACAAATATTTTGTGAAAATACTGAATAGCACAAAACGGTTTTTGTAAAAAAACGTAATAATTCTGTCAGAAAACGTAAATACTTCGTGAAAAGACAGAATGTTATAAAACTGTTTTTGTAAATAAACGTAATAATTATGTCAGAAAACGGAAATGTTTTGTGGAAAAACATAATATTATAAAACGAAAGTTTTGTAAAAAAACAGAATTTTTATTAACGGAACGAAATTATTTTGGCAACTGTGCTGCCATAAGATTTTACGTTAATTCACGGAATTTTTTTACAGTGAAGCTTCCTGATGCCTCGTCGCAGAATACGGCAGTCATTCCAGCACGTTACGGAGTTCAACAGAGGACGAATATTGGCTTATCGCGAAAGCGGTTTATCGTACCGAGACATCGGCGCTTGTGTGGGACGACATCCAGCCACAGTGAGGCGAGTATTAATTCGATGGGTGCAGGAGGAATGGACGGACCGACGTGAGCGATTGCCGCAGCCGCAGCACACCACCGAACGAGATGACCGGCATGTTGT
Source organism: Macrothele yani (assembly GCA_039090855.1). Classification (NCBI taxonomy): domain Eukaryota; kingdom Metazoa; phylum Arthropoda; class Arachnida; order Araneae; family Macrothelidae; genus Macrothele; species Macrothele yani. Next base: position 103,259,878 of record CM077011.1, read on the forward strand.
GCGGCGGGCATTGACGGCTCGAACCGACACATCACGAACGTTAGCGCAGGAATTAGGGTGTGTTGCGCAACAACCTGTGTCAGCACGTACTGTTCAACGTCGTCTGCAGGAGTGGGGAGTTGTCGCACGGCGCCCATTGCTCCGATTACCATTGACGTTACACCAGCGGCGAATGCGGCGGTAGTAGGCTGTTGAACGCCGCCCCTGGACTACAGATTGGCACGGTATTGTTTTCTCCGACGAAACCCGCTTCTGCCTGCAACGCCACGATGGTCGAATCCTAGTGTGGCGGCACCGCGGCGAGAGACTGTATGACGCCTGCATTATGCATCGCCATACCGGTTCATCGCCTGGCGTTATGGTTTGGTGCGCAATTGGATATGACACGTACACCCCTCTGGTACGCATCGTCCGTACACTTAACAGCCACTGCTGCATCTCCGACGTTTTGGAGCCTGTAGTCCACCCTTACTTGCAGGACCTGCCAGCGGCCACGTTTCAACGCACAATGCGCGCCCGCACGTGACACGCATCGTGCAACAATTCGTCACGGCCCACCAGGTGTCACTGCTGACGTGACCCGCCTGTTCTCCCGATATATCGCCCATCGAACACGTCTGGTCGCTGATCGGCAACCGAGTGGCCCGGCAAGCACCACCCGCGGCTACGCCTGATGAACTGTGGCAACGTGTGGAAGCAGCCTAGACCTACATACCCCAAGCTTACATCCAAAGCCTCTTTCGTTCGATGCCGCTGCGTGTAGCGTCCGTTACTTGGTGTTGCATTTTGGGTGGCCAGCAGTGTACATACAAGCAGTCTTTAACGGGCTTGCAATTTTCACAAACAGTAGTACTCAGCGGTGAGCCATTCCATTATGACCACCCCCACTCTAGAGAAATGAGCTCGCCTGGAGACCGAACGATGACGCAGTTGAATTTGACAGAGCAGTATATATACAACCGAAGACCGGCTTCCCGCAAGTAGAGTGTGCGGAGTCAGAATGGGAAAAGCTGCATATTTATCGAAGTTTGATAAAGGACAAATCGGGATGGCACGGCGTTTCGAAACTACGATCTCGAAAACGTCGCTGCTTGTCGGTTGGCTGCGTACCTCTGTAGTGAGTACGTATCAAAAGTGGTGCCCAGATGGCCAAACGACGAACCGTCGCCCAGTCGTGTTCGTTCGCAGCTCATTGATGCTAGAGGGCAGCGGAGACTTTCGCGCATTGTTCACTTACCGGAGAGCAATAGTGCGATAAGTCACCCGCAGCTACAACTGTGGTGATCAGGGCAACGTGTCATAGCACACAGTTCGTCGCAGCCTTCTGCGCATGGGTCTGCGTTGCAGAAGATCCAGAAGTGTCCCCATGCTCACTGCATGTTATCGCCAACAACGCATGAAATCGGCCCAAGATCATCGAGATTGGACCGTAAAGGATTGAAAGAAAGTAGCCTGGTCTGACGAATCAAGATTCCTGGTGCATCACGTCGACAGCCGAGCGCTGATAACCCAGTTACCAACGGACGCTATGGCACCTGGATGCACAATTGGTCCCATTACTCCAATAGCATCCCAATAGCATTCTTGGGACACTTTAGGTCCCATTATTCCAATAGCATAGTCCCTGACAGCTGTCAGGTATCTGAACATCGTTGCGGACAAAGTTCACCCATTCATGGCAACTGTGTTTCCTGCTGGTGATGGCTATTACCAACAGGATAATACGGCATGCCACACTACCAGAATCGTCAAGAAGTGGTTCGAGTAACATGCTGGTGACTTTCTATTAATGCCCTGGCCTCCAAATTCACCTGACATAAACCCAATTGAACATTTATTTTTTGACTTAGAGAAGTGGGTTCGCGCTAAATCACCTCCACCCCGAAATGTACGGGAACTCGAGGACCTGCTGTTGGCATTAAGGTACCAGATACCACGGGATACTTATCGCCATCTCATCTAATAGATGTCTCGCCGATTGGCCGCTGTTTTGAGGGCTAAATCGGATTCTACAGCTTATTAGGTAGGTGATCATAATGTAATAGCTCATCGACGTACATAGAACTACTTCTTAGTCAGAGTTTTTGGAGTGTTCCTTAAATCATGAATGGGAAATATTGCATGGAAGCAGTTTACTGAAATATTTTTCAGTAATCAAAAGACAGGAATTTTAAAAAAGAAAAGAATAAGATCTATACTTGTGGCAGTGGAATTGGCTGAAACTAGCGTCTGTGAATATGTATAGGACATTTGAAATACCTGCAGCATCTACATTTTTCTATTGTCATGTGATCAGTGTAATGTTCTTCTGAAGATCCAGGGTGTTTTTTTTCTTGAAGAGCCTGTGGTTTGAAAACGTTGAGGGTTTTTCCATTTGGAACTAAAATGAACAGTTTTTAATTTCTGAATAGAACTGGTCATTGGAAGACATGGAATTTTCATGTTGACTCCAACAATGTTTAAAAATGGACTCTGTGTTTCTACATTCATGACAAAACTGAGGCGAACAGGATACTGTGGGCGTTTAAATTGAATGTCAGATGGAAGGTTTGGAATGCGTTATAGAAATCGTGTTTTTATGAAGCATACCAGTCTTGAAGGTAGCTTCAATAACATTTGGTTGGATTTTTTATATTTACTAGTGCACCATTGCAGAAAGTTGGTGTATACGGATTACGTGAAGGTACAAAAATGAATAAGCGATATGAGGTGGGACAGTGCGCGAACGGAGAAGTATCAATGTTAAACTTTGAACAGATGAAATGCAAGAAAATTCACATTTTCCTGACATTTCGTTTTTAGCACGTCTTTCGTAAAGAAAAGATCGTGCTCATGCTATCGGTTTGTGAAAGCATCCGTCCGTCTGTGGACACCATATATCTTTCTAACTATAATCCGATTTGAAAAATTCTTTTCCCATTGGGAAACTTGAAATATGCGACGATGTACATTTTCTCCGCTAGAGGGCGTACATTCAGATGATATCGAATTCAAAGCACCTTATATTCCATATATTTGTTTCTAAACTTCCGATTGAAAAAATTCTTCTACCATTCGATTCCATTTATGTCGAATAGTATTTTAGGTATATGGACTTTTTGAAGTTATGCATAGATTTTCCGCTAGGGGGCGTAGATGCATATCTTCTTTTTGGCAATATCGCTACTTCTAAGAGTCCGATTTGAAAACTTCCTTCTTTGTTGGATAGCGTTTCTGGTGCGAAATGTTTTTTTCAAAAAATATCAAAATTTTCAAGCAACTCATGGACTTTCCGCTATGGGCATAAAGGTAAATTACTATTCCCCCGATATTTCTCCATCTGAAACTCCGTTTTGAAAAATTCTTCCTTGAAGTAAAATGTTTCTCATATAATTTCTAATATTTGGTAAAGAATGGTTTGGCCACCAGGAAGCGTAAGTGTTAGTTTCTGCTTCTGATATATTTGCATCAAAATCTGGGCTCCGGAAAACTCAAATGATTTTTTTTTCCGTGACCGATATCGCTCACATCGCAAAACTTTTTGATAATACTTTTTTCTAAAAATAATGCATGCTTTTCCCGCCAGGGGCGTAGATGCATATCTTATATTTGTCTATATCACTGCTTCTAAGGGTCCGATTAAAAAAAAAAATTCTCTGTTGGAGAGCGTTTCCCCTGCGAAATATTTCTCATATAATTTCGAATGTTCCTTATCGCACAAGTCTGCAACCAGAGGACGTAAGTTCACGATTACGTTTGCAGCAACATCTGCGGGATAATTTCAAAATTTCATTAAAATCTTGCAAATATCCAATTGAAAAACTTCTTTCTTCGGTCAGATGCTACTGTGTTTGCTACCGGTTCCATTGACTTTGAATAGTTTTAATAAATTTAATTCGTTTCAGAACGGATTCAAAAGACGTACTCATTACACTAAAAAATTCGGTGTCATCTTTCTTGTTTATATTCAGGGTGCAGCCCGTTTTAACACACAAAGAGGAGCAAAGTTCCGATTTTCCATTACTACCCACTATAATCACTACGACAGCATGGAAGAAAATATCGTGGCCTATGCACAAAAGTGCATTGAAATATTGTTGCCCAAGAATGTAATGAAGATATGTTACGCAAATGGGAAATGAAAATTGTGTGGACGTATGCAACAGTATACAGCGAAAGCAAATTTCAACAGTGGCTGAAAGCTTTAAAATTTCATTAATATTATTAAAATCTTGCAAATTTGAATAAAAAAAATGTTCCAATGTACATACCCTCATCTGCAGATTTCTTCCGAATTTTGGCCACTACGTTCATTAGTTTCTTCGGTATGCGGCTGAGAGACATGCACGTAAATTTTTGTTATTTTAGATACTTTCGCCCTAGCGAGTCGTACGAGTTCCTAGATTCTGACCATTCGTCTGAGGTTGGTCAGGGTTCGAATCCCATGTGAGGTGTAGATGGTGTATTGGTGTATTTGTCTTAGGCGACACTGAATCTTTCCTTTCTCTTGAAACAGTGTTTTCAAATTAGATAAAAATGTGTTCTCAATTTTCGTTAATCATTCACATACACATACGCACACACACACACACACACACACACACAAATACTTAGAATGTTTTAATTTCAGTTTGTGAAAGGTACTGGGATATTTTTCTAAAATATCGTTCCTTTACGATAAATAATCGATTTATATCTGTCGAAAGGAATCAGATATTCTGTTTCAGGAAAGTCAAAAAGCACCGAAAAATGATGAAGTCTTAAAACGAATAAATTTATGTTAGCTAAGCGGAATTACCCCAAATCATTGGTAAAGTGTCTTGAGGAATTTTGGTGCAGAATCATGGTGTAATTTTAATACTTAAGTTGCGTTTTTTTGTAACTTTAGTTTCCATGAAGACATTTATGAACTTCAAACTTATGTTACAAATCTTTACATCGCTTGCGAATTTGTGTTAATTCGTCATTAACCTTTTCACGATGACTTTAATTGCTTCACAGCGACGCTAGTAAAACCTGCCTTTTTGGAAACGAGTTTTAAAGAAAAACTTCCTAGCATTTTCTCACATATCCATCTGTACACTTCAGACATCATTTAATTGCTCATTTTGGGGAACACTTTGCTTTAATGAAAAATTATGACTTTTCAACGCTACGTTGCTAATTATTCTGGAACTGTTTGCAATCATGTTTAGACATACTCGGTCATAAAGTCATATGATTTTAAAAGCACAATTGTTCACACATAAGAATGGTCTTACGAATCAGCATATTTTCAACTTTTATTTGAACAAATCTGAATCCCATGCAGAGATTATTTGCTTTCTTTAGAATTTCATAGATGTTTTTTCTTGCAAAGCTTGCTCCCAGTCAAATCAATAAGAAATATCTTTTGGAGTGTTAATGCAACTCGCATGGCTACTCTTAGAAGCATCCTCATAATACTGATAGCAATTAAGCGCAAGATGATATAACGGTAATTCCCTTGCTCGCAAAAAAGCTAAATATATTTTACATACTTTGTTCAGCGAAATGCTATTACAAGCCCCCCACCCCCACCCCGAATATGTTTTAAAAGGTATGCGCACCATTATATAATCATGTTTCAGTGCTAATTTAATTAAAATTAAAAGAATTACACGTGCAACTATATTTTAGTGGTTCTTTTAAAATGAAAGTAGAAGCTATGTTCTTCATTCTCTGTTACTTAGTCAATATGGATTATATAATTGCATGCTATTGCTTCTTCTTTTACCATTGACATAGTTAACTAGCTTATTACGAAGTTGAGATGAAGATAAACATAACTCTCAGAAATTTTTCATCTGTGGAGCTATTGTAAATATAATGTTATGCACACACAAGCTTAGCCTGCAGAATGTGAGCTAGTAGAACTAGCTGAACGAACATTTATTTTGAGGGGAGGAGAAGTGGGCAGGAGGTATAAGTAGACCTTTTGTTGTGACTGCTAACTGGGGAAAATTCAGAAAATATTTCTATCATTCTGTGTTCTGACAAATTAATGTCCTGCAGGTTCGTTAAGAATCGGGAACATTTTCATTAAATTAAGATGCTACCGGCATGCAGAAGTGGCGATGTTACACTGCATTGTTATCAGAAATTTGGATTTTGACAATTCTTCACCAATATCCCCAAATGCATAAAAAATACCCCCGAAAAAACAAAATCACGCAAAGTAACATTTTAAATTGCGTGATAACTGGTTTTTGTTGTAGTTGCTACTGGGAATGCAGGAGATCTCTAGATAGTAAATAATTTTTGAGCCCCACAAAGAAATACACTATATCGACAAAAGTCACCGGAAACCCAGAAGAGAAACACAACGTAGCATTTATTGACATACATTAGTACAGTGTCGGTCCACCTTTGGCTGCCGCCCCAGTGGCGCAGTGGTCTAAGCGATGGCCTCTGATCATTCGTTTGAACAGGGTCCGGGTTCGAATCCCGGTGAGGCATAGGATGTTGTGTTTGTCTTACGGCACTGGCTCTCTCCCTTCCCTGGAACCAGTGACCCTAAATTAGGGACGGGCGACTGCTTATAGCCCATTGAGTTGCTCACTGTGGTCGTTAAACCTCCAATCAATCAATCACCTTTGGCTTTAATGCATGCACAGACCCTTCGGGACATGCTTTGGACAAGGTTTTGGAACATAGCGGTAGGAAAGCGCTTCCATTCAGTACATAATGCTGCTGCTAACTGTTACTTAGTAGTAGGCCTTGGTTTCAAACTTCTTATGCAGCGCTCAGTTTCATCCCATAGGTTCTCTATGGGATTAAGATCAGGGCTCTGTCCTGGTCAGTCTACACACGGTACGGAATTATCGTCAATCCACGCCGTAACAGTCCTTGCTTTATGGCTTGGTGCATTATCCTGCTGGTACCAAGAAGGCTCGGTTCCATAATATTGCCACAGAGTAGGTAGAGCATACTTGTCCAGAATATCGAGGTAGATAACAGGTTTGCTGGATAACAGGTTTGTCCACGATAGCCAATGGGCTAGGACAACACCACAAAAAACATCCCCTTAAAGGTGCACTGCCAGCTCCAACCTTCACCGTAGGAACACTAAACTGTGGTAAATAGCATTTCCCCGGCTACCGCCATACCCACACACGGCCTTCAGACTGATGGATCGTGTATCGGATTCATCAGTCGACAGGACTCGTTTCCATTGATCTACGATTCACGAAATATGTTCTTTGCGCCATTCTAAACGATGAGTAACATTACGAGTGGAGATAAAAGGCTTATGAGCAGGCACACGACCACTATTACCCATGGAATGAAGTTATCTGCGAATGGTACGTGTACATACTGAGGTTCCAGCATTTTCACTCACCTATACACTGAGGTCTTGTGCAGTACTCCTTCGATTAGCTGTAACCACTCTCCTGAGGCTTCGACGTCCTCTATCACTGATTTTCTTTGGTCTGCCAGTACGTTCTGCTCCTTCAGGCACGCCATGTGCCTTCCTACGTATTCAGTACATCCAAAAGAGTTGACTTGGGTATGTTTAAACGCCTCTCGGTTTCTCTTATGGACAACCCACTAATATAACACCCAACAATTTTCTTTTCTCAAAGTCAGTTCTCTCCCGCCGCGCCACGAAATTTTCACTCAACCTCACAGTGCGATATGACAGCGGTCAGCTGCAGGCTTGTTTGTATACCGCTTTCAGATGTACCGCGCATCTTAACAAGACAGCGGATCCGTTCGTGTCCTTTTGAAGGGGTGTCCGCTGACTTTTGGCAACTTAGTATATGTGTCAGACGAAAAATATTAGATGGAAAAAATATCGAATTTGAGATGAAAAATGTATGTTCTTGTCGATATATTTAGACACCACATCAACATGTAATTTAAAAAAAAATAGGGCGCACACTGATTCCCAATAAACGACTATGTTAGGAAATACCCATACCGTCAACTGAATTAGAAACTTTTTTAATACCGTGTTTGACCACCTTTCACCCGAATTACAGCACGTATGCCACTTGGCATAGATTCCACAATGTGTTGGTATGCGTCCACGTCTACAGAATACCAGGTGTTCATCAGATAGTCTTTAACTGTCTCAGATTTGACGGAAGAGGACTTTCCGGACTTTGTGGTGGCCAGGGAAGATGAAGGGAATTACTGTCATCCTCGCTGAACCACTGCTAAAGACATCTTGCGCAGTGGAGTAGTATTGTCGTCCATAAAATAGCAGTGGATAAAAAGTCAGCATTGCAGGATGGGCTCGATGGGCAACAATGTTCAGAACATTCCTTGAGGGCCCCCGACCTTCCATAATATCAAGCGATGCATTCGCTACCAACAGATCGTGCCCCAAACAATATACGTCGCGTGCCAAAAATCCAATGATAAACTAAAAACCGTCAAAGCACGGTATATGAGGTGATAAGTTAAAATACTTTATTAAAATTAAAATTCAAGTGAGATCTTTCGGACCTCGCATACAAGGTCCATCTTCAGACTAAAAGACAAATGGAAGAAGGTCGCCAAAGACGCAGTTTTCTTATAAGTATACTTTAACAGAACGAATCATGATCTGCGCAGGTTCACAATTTAATCGAACGTTGTCATAGTGATTTGAGATACACTTATACGTTGTAACATATGATAATATCAGCATTACAATACCCATAATTAACTTAAGTGTAGTACACCACTGCGATTTGAGGTTAATATGTAATTATTAACATATACAGGTAAGTCTTTCAGTTCAAAATAAAGTTCCCATATGAGGAGACCCTTTTAGGTGATGTCAACCAGAGTCTCAGAGCTACAACTCACTACAGTATCAATCTCCACGGGAACGGTATGAACATAAGTTTTTAGTCGTTTCAGCAAACAGAGTTCATTTTATGAACTCTGTCTGCTGTCAAAGTGCGATTGTCAGAACATCAATATAATACTGTATTAAAAATGGTGCAACTTCCAGAGCTTTAGCCTGGCAAGTTTTTAGTGGGACGCACGAACCAATATGTAACTTCTATTCTCGCCGCCCATTGATCTAAGTCTTATCTATTGTTCACTGAGAGCCTTTACATTCATAAAATGAGCTCTGTCTGCTATAACGACGAAAAACCTATGTTCATACGGCTCTCGTAGAGATTGGCACTAGAGTTATAGCTCCGGAGACTCCAGTTGACATGACATAAAAAGGGTCTTCTCATATTGGAACTTTATTTTGGACTGAAGGACTTACCTGTATATGTTAATAATTACATCGTTATCTCAAATTGCGGTGATGCATTACACTTACCTTAATTATGGGTATTGTAATGCTTACATTATCATATGTTACAACGTATAAGTATCTCAAATCACTATGACAACGTTCGATTTAATTGTGGACCTGCGCAGTTCATGAGCCGTTCTGTCACAGTATAATTAAATGCGTCTTTGGCGACCTTGTTCCATTGTCTTTTAGTCTGAAGGTGGACCCTGGAAACGGGGTCGAAAAGATCTCAATTATATTTTTAATTTTAATAAAGTATTTTAACTAATCATCTCATAAATCCCTGAAATGGCAATGGGCCAGAGGGACAGACCATCGATGGAGAGCCGAAATTTTAGACTGGATTCCAAGGGTCAGGAAAAGACCCAAAAGAAGACCACATGGGATTTGGGTGGATGAAATTCGTGAGTACGCGGGAGTAACATGGAGGAGACTGGCACAAGAAGACCGTTGTGGAAGAAACTTGAGGATACCTTCTTCCGGCAGGGAATTGATAATGGTTGACAATGATGATGATATCGTGCTTAGATGGTTTTTAGTTTATGATTAGATCGTGACCCACACCATCACACCACCTCCAGACCCTTAAGTAGTGTTTTCAAGACAAGCTGGTACCACTGTTTCATGGGGCTTCAGCCAAACTCTCTGCCTATTGTCGGTACAGAGCAATGTATACCGCGACTCGTTGGTCCACCCAGTCAGAATTTTTTTATGTCACCGTAGACAAACTTTCCCATTCTTTGCATAAATCAACAATTTCCATATCTGTATGCGACAGCCAATACCGACGGTCTTTAAATCCTTGAGCATATTTTGCTGAGATATGGGCCGTGAGCAGCCTTCACTGAATGCTTTATTCAACTGCTGCACACAGGAAATCCCTGTTTCTCCGTGCAAGTCTTATCAGGCAACTGCGATCTTGTTCCTGACAGATTGTCGTCGCACCCAGTTACGCCTCTCAAATAAGAAACGTGGGTTATTTTTCATTGATTAAAGACTCGAGACATCTCACCTTTTGAGGAACCAATCATCTCTGCTGTTCTCAAAATCTTCGTTTCAGTCAGACGGGCACCCACAATACGTTCTAATCGAACTCCAAATGATCCTTTGTTTTTTCCATTGTGGTAAGCACAACTGGTGATTACTGACGAGCAGCAGTCTTAAATAGTGGCCTATATCACGTAGCGTCGCACGTGAACAATATTTTTGCATACACGCTTGTTAGTGACGTTCACATATATATGCATGAAAGTTTCTAATCCAGTGGCGATTTGTGCATGTGAGCAAATACGTTGTACGGAATTTCGGGAATATCCACCAGGTCTTTTAGGAGCTGTGGAGATTACATGGATCGTACAAATAAGTAAGTACAAAATTATTATTCGAGAGCCAACACACACACACACACACACACAAACAAAAGGTTTATGCAACTTCTCATTAACACTATTGTTAGCACCATTGGGATGTTTTTCCGGACTGCTACAGAATATTTAATTCTTGTAACGCCACGACCTGTATCTGTTGTTTCTGTTCTACAATAATACATATTACAGCCTATCTGCTACATAGCATTGTCATATCCAAAGTCCTCTTACTTTTGGAATTTTTTTTTTTTGGTTGGAGGTTTAACGACGACCGTGAGCAACTCGATGGGCTATAAAGCAGTCACCCGTCTCTAATTTAGGGTCGCTGGTTCCAGGGAAGGGAGAGAGCCAGTGCCGTAAGACAAACACAACATCCATGCCTCAACGGGATTCGAACTCGTACTGATCTCGGACTAGTAGTCAGAAACCATCGCTTAGATCACTGCGCCACTGGGGCGGCCAAAATATTTTTTTTCACCAGATACCTTGTTTGTAGGCTTCAGTTCTTTGAAATGGGAGACTGATTACGAGCGTATCGATACGAAACTAGGTGTTCTTCATGGCTGTTGCTCGTGACCATTTTTACCTCTAATCTAAGTAAATGACATTCTTTCTCATATGTCAGACTCAAACCCTAAAGTTATAATACGCAGGCGATGCAAGTCTCATTCTTTCAGAAATAAATCTCATTGATGACATCAATGTCATTAATAAGGACGTGCATAATCTTTAGACTTTAGGTCACCAATAATAAATTCGTACTTAATGCAGATCAATGTATTCTCCTGATCGCGTAAAAGATCTCGAGGATTTTCCCTAATTTAATACAACAGATTTACATTTAAACTTCCTAACAAATGGTGGTTCATTGGGCATCATAGTCGGTATCCGAAGTTTTTAGACACCAAGGGTTGATGACCTGTGTAAAGATCTCGAGGAGTATGATACATAATTTTTCCACCTCAAATTCGATATTTTATTCCAGCTAATATTCGTCTTCTCATACATACACTCATTCTCAAAAAATAGTTGTACTCAGAAGGACGTGTTGGATTACAATGCAATTCGGAATAAAGGTAAAGATTATTAAGAACAATAAATGATCAAACATTGAGACTGATATGGGCAATAGTTATTGAGCTCCACGCCAATAAGTAGTGTTCTTCAGTATGGCGTCGCGCCGCCATGTTTGCACACACAGCCTGCCACACGTCTCTGCATGGAGTAGTACGGGTTCCTAATTGTGTCCTGCGATAAGCCATCCCATGCAGCGTGAATCTCCTCACGCAGTTCCTGCAGATAGTGCGGTAAGGATGGAGTCTAGATATCGTGTCCAATGACATCCTACACGTTTTCACTCAGCAATAGGTCTGGCAATGCAACAGGCCATGGCAGAGTGTCAGTACCTTGACGACAAGCTCTCGAGACAACAGCAGTATGCGGACGAGCGTTGTCCTGTTGCAAAATCGCTCCAGAATTAGCATTCAGAAAAGCTAGGGCCGCTGGCTGCAGGACCTCGTTAACGTAACGTTGGGCTGTTAAAGTCCCTGTAATGAACACCAAGGGTGATCTGGCATCGCGCGCAATTCCACCCGACACCATGACACCAAGTCTTCTGAAAGGGTGATGCTCAACAACAAGCCGTTCATCATGGCGCTGACCACAGTACCTCTACACACGGATTCGTTGGTAGTCTCCTCCAAGACAAAAGCCGGACTCGTCACTGAAGATCACCAGCTGCCATTCTGAGTGGCTCCTTGACAGTCTAGCACGACATCATTGCAATATTTGGCAATGTTGCAATGGTGTTAAGGGCAGTCGTCGTAACGGTCTGCGTGCGTGTAGTCCTACGTCGTGCAGCCGTCTGCCAATGGTTCTAGCATTAATCGGACGATACATGGAGGGCACCACTGCTCGCAGAATATATGCAATCGTGACTAGTGTGTCACTCCGCGCATGTCGGATAACCCGTCAGTCCTCTCTCTCTCCGTGGCTCGTCTAAGTCTCGCAGACCCTTCCTGTCGCTGCCGCGTGCATTGTCCTATCCACTGCCGCCAACAGAGTGCTATGGTGATATCCGCACAACTAGTATGGCACATAATACGGCGATAAGAGCAACCCGATTGCTGGAGCCCGACGACGCGTCTCCTGTCGAACTCTTTCAACTACTCGATTTGCTTCAGAACTTTTCTCCGAGGCACGCTTCACTTGCAATGGATGCAACCAACACAACATCACGGTTCAGAATGACAAGGGCACGCAACGGGACGAACTTATATAGCCTGTCAGGCACAGCGCTATGACCCCTCCATGCCTACGTCACATGCGCGGCCGGGCGTGATACTTGAATCATTTGCATGTTTCACGATGTCAAACATGTTTCGCGATGTCTCCAAGTTTCATTCATGTCGGTTGCTTTCTTCTGGGTGCAACTATTTTTTGTGATAAGTGTATTTCCTTGTGTGGCTCAAAATTCTTTCAACATAAATGCCTCCAAACCTCCTGGGTTCCCCCGTGCTAACTTAACTGCAAAACGGTATGTAGTAGTTGCACCAAACATTGGTACCTTAGCAGCTACACCAATTTTGAAGCAAAAGTAAACCATTGTCTGATGCATGAAATACATAAAAACATGGTGCAATGCGTACAACTTCGCACCATTTAGGTTGAATACCACACCGTAGTGCATAATAACCTTTTTTGTATTTCATGCATCACACAATGGTTTACCTTTGTCTCAACAGTACTGCAGTTCTTCTATCACCATTTTTTGGTGTATCGTACTACAAATATTTTAACAGTGTACAAAATAAACCAATCATCACTCAATCAAAAATGTTACTTTGTGTGACAGGGTTTTTGGGAATATTTGAAAATTTGAAGAATCATTGTGCATATCTGTATTTTTTGCAAGTCGCGTACTGATGACCACTGTAAAGATACCAGGAAGTATATATAGACTGGTCACAAAAACTATGATACTCTTTCTGGATATTGCTGTTTCGATGAAAAAACCTGATGATATGCAAATTTAGCGACTACTGGAGATCGGTTATCAGCGTGGGTAGCTATATGTAAATTAGCATCATGGAAACAGAGCACGTGGTGAAGAAGCTCCGATAAAAGTACTCTGCGAGAAGTTTAAAACTATTCGTTTCACCGCTTGGTCTGCAGATTTGCTGAATATATACACTGCCGGACAATTGCTAAGGACCGATTACAATAGCAACGATAGCAACCGTAAAATGGAAGGCAGGAAAATGTGGAAATTAGCATAAGTGCGGGATACAGTAAGACGTGTTGTGCGTATGTAAATTTTGGATTGCCGAACTTGTTCGTGACGTCAAAGCGCTGATAAGAGATATAAAGGATTTGCCGCGTATTGACCGTTGCTGTTCAAACGCAAAGTTGAAATGGAAAAAATCAATTGACGAACTTGCAATTTTCAGTATGTCTTCCCGACATCACCTAGATGATTTTACGCGTGGCCGTATTATTGGCAAGATTGAAGAAGGGCAAAAAATAACAGATGTTGCCAGGAGTTCGACGTCAGCCACAGTGTTGTTTCAAGGCTTTGGAAATCATTTCAAACAAATGGAGAGTGTAGCAAACGTCACCGGGGAGGTCATGTTCGCAGTACGACACCTGCAGAAGATCGGTACATAGTGCTATCAACAAAAAGACACCGGCGCAGCACAGCTAGTGAGGTAGCAAATCAGTTTATGGCTGCTACTGGCATGCGGATCTCCCGAAAAACTGTCGCCAGACGTTTGCATGAAGGAGGACTATATGCCCGCCGTCCTGTTGTGTGCATCCCATTGTGCAGACGTCACCGTACCGCCCGTTTACAATGGTACCATCAACATCGCAATTGGACTGATAACGACTGGTCTGCTGTCCTCTTCTCAGATGAGAGTAGATACAGTCTATTGTCTGATTGTCGACGACAACTGATCTGGCGTGATAGTGGTACTGCATATTGTCCAGCAAACATACAGGAAAGGGACCGATATCCGACATGTAGTGTCATGGTATGGGCTCGCATCATGATCAATGGCCGTACGTCCCTCTTCGTGCTTCCATCTGGGACTATGACCGGCCAACGATACATTAATGATGTTTTGGTACCTCATGTTTGCATGTTCAGTGGTGCTGTCGGTGATAGATTCATTTTCATGGACCACAACGCAACATGTCATCGAACAGTCGCTCTCAAGGAGTGTTTTGAGAGCGAGGATATTCAACGCCTCATATGGCCAGCACGTTCTCCATATCTGAATCCCATTGAAAATGTGTGGGATGCTTTGGGGAGGAGTCGTGCTGGTCGCCAATGCCCTCCAATAAACAAGGACACCCTCATCCGTGCACTGACAGAGGAATGGGATAAATTACCCAACAGCTGCTTGCAAATGTTGTGCAAAGCATGACACGACGTGTGGATTCTTGCATCGCCCCCTTGGTGGCCATATCCCGTATTGGCATCTTACGCCGGAACGCCTGCTGACGGTAATTGAATTTTTCACGTTTACGTATTCTGCACAAAATGGCCTGTTTGTCCTTTGAACACGTTCCAAAGCCTACTGGATTTCAGAGCACAATAAATTGTCTTTCTTGTAATGTCCTGGCATTCTGACATTATTTTATTTCACTTGGCATCCAACCAAACTTACTTTTTTGTGCGCTATATAGCCGTTTATAATCCGTCCTTAGCAATTGTCTACCAGTGTATATGCCTTTAGTGTGGAACGAATCTGAAAGGATGTCCTGACGACGTTCAAGCATGGACAACAGAAAGAGGTCTGCTGGTATGTTACAGGCAGGGCATGCAGATGTATGGCAGATTCATGTGGTTGCTTCTCAAAAGATTTCTCAAAGTGCAGTAAGTGGGCTACACACAATATTTCGACGACACAGAAATGTTGCAGATCGACTCAAGAATGTCGTCCGAGGAAAGACACCAGGGTGCTAGATGGGTATCTGACAGTAAGTGCTCGGAGAACGCCTAGTATCACTAGTAGCCAACTCCGGGGATTAGTTCGTGCTGCTTTGGGTGTCACAGTATGTACTTAAAAAGTACGATACCGTGTTCACGAGTACGGACTCAGAGGAAGGAGGCAGCTGATATGTATAGCATTGACATCAACTCACCTTCGTCAAAGATGTACCTGGGTACAACAGTAGATATCATGGAATACGGACTGACACTATATACTTTCTACAGACTAATCCGGTTTCGGTCTATATCCTGATACTCGACGAGGATACACGTGGAGATGATCCGACACACGAATGCAACCACACTATTTGCAGTCCGCCTACCCTTACTAGCGGCAGTCAGTTTTGATCTGAGTAGGGGTATGATTTGATGGAGATCCTTTTGCCCATTAGGACACTGTTTCACATTATGATATGCCTTCCGTTTTCTCGATGAAAATCACCGTGTGTGGAGTGTGCTTCAGGAACTGGAAAATCATGGATTGAAACATTACAGCTGCCTCCGAGGTCTCCTGAACTTAACCCTATTGAGTACATTTGGGACGATGTACAGCGATGTCTGGATAACTATTTTCGATACCCCAATACATTGGCAGACTTCCATAATGTATTCCTGTAATATGGTACGAGATGTTTCATACACTCATCAATAACTTCATTGGAAGAGTGCCTTGTAGGTGTCAATACGTTATTTTTTTTTATTGGAGTTTTAACGACCACCGTGAGCAACTCAATGGGCTATAAGCAGTCGCCCGTCCTTAATTTAGAGTCACTGGTTCCAGGGAAGGAAGAGAGCCAGTGCCGTAAGACAAACACAACATCCATGCCTGACGGGATTCGAACCCGGACCCCTTACAGACGAATGATCAGAGGCCAACGCCTTAGACCACTGCGCCACCGGGGCGGCCAATACGTTATTCGACATGGTGTTGCCGGGTACTGAAATCCAGAGATATGGACATTCGCCGAATTTACCATTTTGTGTATATTGCAGTACTACTTTTTTGTGTGCACAATATTGAATAATAAACCGTTTCTGTAAACACACAATTTATCGTTTGTGTTACGTGGCTTCACTGATGTTATTTCAATGCATGTTACTTGAGTCAGATACATACATCCTTCCTTTCATGAAATATTCCTTGACCAGCGCATATTTTTTTCGAACTCGGTATTTTGTTCCTTCTTATATCTTCCGTCGTGTATATGCTTCCTTGTGATGCTCAAATATCACTCACAGTATGAGATCAAGGGTGCCCGGTACCAAATGAAAAAAATCCCAGTCATTACTTAACAGAAAATGTTGCATGATGGGATCAGTTTCTTTCATTCTCTCTCAACATAATCGGACCAGTTTGAAATAATGGATACATGAGTACATAATCCAAGGTCACCTTTTTGAAACGGGTCGTATGCTGCTAATTGCCGAGTTACTTACATATAAGAAAAGTCGTTCTCTTTTAATAGGTCATTCACAAAAATGCCGCCCCGGTGGCGCAGTGGTCTAAGGCACTGGCCTCTGATCATTCGTCCGTAAGGGGTCCGGGTTCGAATCCCGGTCAGGCATGGATGTTGTTTTTGTCTTACGGCACTGGCTCTCTCCCTTCCCTGGAACCAGTGACCCTAAATTAGGGACGGGCGACTGCTTATAGCCCATTGAGTTGCTCACGGTGGTCGTTAAACCTCTAATCAAAAAAAAAAAAAATTCACAAAAAGTTCCTTTCACACTTTCTTTTTCTTCTGCAACCGATGTTTACTGAAACTAGACTAGCTTCTGGTGTGTATCTCAATAATCCATTAGTAACTGTAAAGCGCTTATTTCCTTAATGGATAAATACGGAATTACATTGACCAGTCAGGTAAGGCAATTCCGTTCTTATAAATTAAACGAAACATCTTTAGCGCAAATTTATTTTTCCTGGTGGTGACATTCCAATCCAAGTCTTCTCGCTACGGAGGCAGTTATTCTCCCGACTTAACTGCACCGACCTTGTCTAATCGCCGCTGCAACTGCCGTGTTGACTCTTGCGCCATCTTAGTAATATGTCACACGTTTCTAATAAACTTCTAAACTTCTTTAAATTAATTCGTGTCTGCATGACCTGATTGAGTAGAAGCAGTGTTGTTAATGAACTGTTATATATTTTTGTTCTTTCTAAATTTCTTGTAAATTTTCTCATCAAGAAGGCGCTTAATATCAAACCTCTTTCATTTCCACAACTAGGAGACTTCATCACTAGCATGCAAGAAACCGTCCTTTTTCCAGTCTATGCCGTTCTGTGTCAGAGAGTGCTCAATGCGACTTCATTTCCGTAACGTTTTAGGTACTTCCAGACTAAAATACTCTATGTAGCAATAATTCCTCGTAAATAAATTACTCTGCAAATTCGGAAGTTGTGAATCCGTTTATTGGTGAAAATGTGACATGAATAGTAAGTCAGATAATATCCGGAAACTTGAAAATTTCGTTGTCCTGGGTGGTGTAGTGGTTAGCATACTCGAGCGCCATCCGGAAGACGCCAGTTCAATTCCCGCTCCAAGACGACGAAATTTTCAAGTTTTTGGATATTATGTGACCTACCATTCATGTCATTTTTACACCAAAAAACGGTTTCACAAGTTACAAATTTGTATTTTACAATGGTGTAACCCCGTATTTCATTTATTAAATTACTCTGTTCTTATATTTATACAGAGCCACTTTTAAGAGACTGCACTGAGGAAAAAAGTTTGGTTGAAACAACAAAATAGTTTTGTTGAGCTGTTTTGTCGATTTACTTTGTTGCTTTAGCAAAACTTCATCGGAATTGTTTTGTTCGCAACACAAAATTATTTCGTTGGTTATATTTTGTTAATTGAACTATATGATGGTGGCATCGACTTTACGCAAAGGGCACGTGATTACTAGCTACTCCATACGGGCCCTACCAGACTACCACTGACCAGAAGAATATCGTTTTGCGCTTAAGATTTTGTTTTGAATTATGATCGACTGACTGCGAATTTTGATTTGCAATCGGTTCCTGATCGCAAATAAAATTTTGCACATGAGGTAATGATAAGAGTTGTAATTTAAGTATAGAGCTTCATTTCATGTAATGGCTATATATACAAGGTGTTTCAAAATTCGTGCGGCAACTAAAGATTGCATGGTGATAGTACTTGGAACATATAGAACGTCAAGAAAAATAATACGATTTTTTTCGTCTAACCGAAAATGTCAATAATTTGTTTTATCCAAAAGCTAAGGAAAACATTGAAAAAGAAATCGGATTTAGAAGCATGTTACACACGCACCAAAATAGTGTCAATACATCGTTATGTCAAGTATAAATCGTCGGTGAACATTCCAGAAGATTATAAACCGAACTTCAAATGCTGAATTCACAGATAAGAATTGACTCGCAAGAACAAGTACAGGTACAGCCGAGTGGTTAGCACACCTTGCTCCTGAACTAAAGATCTCAGGTTCGAAGCAGTGAGGGATTTTCCGCTGGTTCTATAAAAGTTTCCTCGTGACGTAAAAAAAGATTAAGGACAAAGTGTCCCAGCTACATAACTCTTAATTTTGCTGGAGCAAGAAAAATTTGCTCCGGCAAAATCTTGCCATCAGAAAAAAGATTAGGGACAAAGTGGCCCAGCTACATAACTCTAAATTTTGTTGGAGCAAGAAATTACTGTGTCACGATAACAATGTGTTTGACACCACCTAAAATTACGGCACCGGTAAAGTCTTGACATCGGAAAAAAGATTAGGGACAAAGTGGCCCAGCTACATAACTCTAAATTTTGTTGAAGCAAGAAATTACTGTGTAACGATAACAATATGATTGACACCGCCTAAAATTACTGCACCGGCAAAGTCTTGCCATCGGAAAAAAAGATTAGGGACAAAGTGGCCCAGCTACATAACTCTAAATTTTGCTGGAGCAAGAAAACATTGCACCGGCAAAATCTTGCCATCAGAAAAAAAGATTAGGGACAAAGTGGCCCAGCTTCATAACTCTAAATTTTGTTGGAGCAAGAAATTACTGTGTCACGATAACAATGTGTTTGACACCACCTAAAATTACTGCACCGGCAAAGTCTTGCCATCGGAAAAAGATTAGGGACAAAATGTCCCAGCTACATAACTCTAAATTTTGCTGGAGCAAGAATTAACATCGGAAAAAAGATTAGGGACAAAGTGGCCCAGCTACATAACTCTAAATTTTGTTGAAGCAAGAAATTACTGTGTCACGATAACAATATGATTGACACCGCCTAAAATTACTGCACCGGCAAAGTCTTGCCATCGGAAAAAAGATTAGGGACAAAGTGTCCCAGCTACATAACTCTAAATTTTGCTGGAGCAAGAAAAAATTGCACCGGCAAAATGTTGCCATCAGAAAAAAAGATTAGGGACAAAGTGGCCCAGCTACATAACTCTAAATTTTGTTGGAGCAAGAAATTACTATGTCACGATAACAATGTGTTTGACACCACCTAAAATTACTGCACCGGTAAAGTCTTGACATCGGAAAAAAAGATTAGGGACAAAGTGGCCCAGCTACATAACTCTAAATTTTGTTGAAGCAAGAAATTACTGTGTCACGATAACAATATGATTGACACCGCCTAAAATTACTGCACCGGCAAAGTCTTGCCATCGGAAAAAAAAGATTAAGGACAAAGTGTCCCAGCTACATAACTCTAAATTTTGCTGGAGCAAGAAAAAATTGCACCGGCAAAATCTTGCCATCAGAAAAAAAGATTAGGGACAAAGTGGCCCACCTACATAACTCTAAATCTTGTTGGAGCAAGAAATTACTGTGTCACGATAACAATATGTTTGACACCGCCTAAAATTACTGCACCGGCATAGTCTTGCCATCGGGAAAAATGATTAGTGACAAAGTAACCCAGCTACATTACTCTAAATGTTGTTGGTGCAAGAAATTACTGTATCACGATAACAATATGATTGACACCGCCTAAAATTACTGCACTGGCAAAGTCTTACCATCGGGAAAAAAGATTAGGGACAAAGTAACCCAGCTACATTACTCTAAATTTTGTTGGTGCAAGAAATTACTGTGTCTCGATAACAATATGTTTGGTTGCAGAGACAAAACATTTTATCACGATAACAATACATATTGTTGGATCAAACAAATTTCCCAAAATCGACCTAGGCATTTTGTTAAATGAACAAAACGTTTTGTCATGATAACAGTAAATTTTGTAGAATCAAGAATAATTTTCAGCAAAATACTTTTGTAAATTCAACAAACATTTTTGTTGACTGCATATCGACAAAAGGTTTTGGTTGATTCAACATTTTTTTTGCTGAATTAACAAAATGTTTTTCTCAGTGTGTATGCGAAATAGTCTATGAAGGAAGCGCCCTGTGATTTCAGCTTGTGACGGTCAAATGGTGCACGACTTACTCCGATTTTCGCGCTCATTCTTTAAAATTAATTGGGCATGAACGCATGACATATGTTCTAATATGACTTTCTTTTTGGTTCGTGTGTCTATGTAAATTTCGGCTATTTTTTTTTTTTTTTTTTTGATTGGAGGTTTAACGACCACCGTGAGCAACTCAATGGGCTATAAGCAGTCGCCCGTCCCTAATTTAGGGTCACTGGTTCCAGGGAAGGGAGAGAGCCAGTGCCGTAAGACAAACACAACATCCATGCCTGACCGGGATTCGAACCCGGACCCCTTACGGACGAATGATCAGAAGCCAGCGCCTTAGACCACTGCGCCACCGGGGCGGCAAATTTCGGCTAGTTCTCCTTACAAGAGTTTCTAAACTTATCGCCACGTTTTCTCTCTTGACTGAAAGTTTGGTGGCAACCTGAATTGAAGTCGGAAGTAGAATGACATGTGAGTTCAACAGAGATAAGAGGGATGCTTACTAAGTATGGAGCTCTCGTTTTATTGATTTAAATTCTGCTGACTTTCGTTAGGGTACCTGATTTCGTTAGATGTATGCTGTTTTTTGGTAGCCGTTACGAGTATCCTGTTAGGATACTCGTTCTTGTAAAAATTTGATTAGTTGTTTACTCTATTTTGGAGACAGAAGTTAACGTTTAACCTACATGTTGATAAATTCTGTTAATGTTTTAGGGATAGTGAAAAGTGTTACGTGTATCTGAGAATTAGGTGTGTCCAGAGTCAGATTACTGGAAGATATTATACACTGAAGATCAATTGAAATAGAGATACCTGTCTAGTAACGTGTAGCACCACCTTTCGCCCTGATATCGGCGCAATTCGTCCCGGCATGGACTCGACAAGACACCGGAAGCGTTAGGAAGCCTTACGGATCCACGACTCCTGAACGAGCTCCCACAGTACATGAAGATTTGATGGAGAGGGGAGGGGGTCAGAGCCTCGAACATCTCTCTCGATGGCATCCCAGATGTTCTCGATGGGATTGAGATCAGGTTACATAGCTGGCCAAGGAAGCGAGGTCACGTAACGTGATCCATCTATTTGGATACAATTCAGGAGCGATGGCACGGTGCATTGTCTTGTTGCACGATGAGGTTCACATTCGGATGTTGAAGGCGCAGAAACGGGAGCAAATGGTCATCCAGGATATCCCGGTAACGTTGACCTGTGAGGGACGATGTCACACGTACCAGGGGTCCCATTTCAGTCAACGTAAACAGTCCCCAGACGAGAATGCCATCCCCACCAACTTGAAGAGTACCCTACTGGCAAGAAGAATCCATCGCTTCATGTGGTTTGCGCCGTTCTCGTATCCTGCCATACGCATGTACCAACGTGAATCTCGACTTATCAGTCCAAGCAATATTTTTCTGCATGTCTAGGGTCCAGTGGTCATTTTTCCGCGCCCATGTTAATTTTTGCACCCTGTGACGGGCGGTCAGCAGCGGTACCCTCGTGGGACGATGAATTCTGTGCCCCATAGCGAGTAGGTGGTTCTTGATGGTGTGGCTGCTTACACGTTTTTGTGCAGCAGCGTTAAATTGCCGAGTGATTTCTTGCACTGTGGCCCGTCTATCCGCTGTTACAGTGCGAGCCAACAGACGATGACCCCGCTCATCCACACGCTGCTGTCCACGGCAGTTGGCTCTTGCAGGGATGGTTTTACCGGATTCGATGTACTCACGGTGCACCCGTGACACAGTGGCTCGTGAAAATCCCAGTGCCTGCACGACTTCCGAGTTGGAGTGACCCATTCGTCGGGCCCCGACAATTTTTCCACGATCAAATGCCCTTAGATCCTTCGTCTTACCAATACTGCGTCCGAATCTTACTGAATCCCGTCGCATTACACCTTATATTGTCGGATCGCTGCATACGCCATGTTGTTTCCTTTTACAGGGCCGCCCATAGCGCCATATTTGCATAACGTCAGCTGTCTCTAATTCAATTGCTCTCCATTGTATATATTGCGTGTTAAATTCTTAAAGTGCCTGAGGGACTTAAAAAAGTTGAGTTTTTATATGTAAAGACTTTTTCTTTAACTGTCCTTTCAACCAATCAGTGTTTAATTAAATGATATTTGTGTTTACCTATCCAGAGTATCACGTAAACGCTACGGAATGTTTTCGTCAAAGCATTGTTATTATTCACGTAATGTACATGTTCTAGGCAACTCTTTTCACCCAGAGCTACACATAATTAACTAAGAACATTACCACCGTTTAATTGCGCATGTTGTATTTTACTGATGAAACCATACTATTCTGTGGTTCGTACGATCCAAATGCTACTTGCGTATTGGTTTTGCGACGTCTGATATTAGGAAGATCATTGGTTGGCGTTATTTTACGGTACAAATTTTCAAATATCCGATTTGATTGTAATCATCAAAGACCATAGAGGTTTTGGAAAAGCTTTCTTCTAATTTTCTGCTGCAGCGATATGTTGTCTGACTGAGTGTTCGTAAATGAATATCCCTTATCTAATATGGTTGTATTTTTACACTTGACTACATGTGTTCACTCTTACGAAAGGGTATTCCATCTTTGCTACTCCTTGCGTTACGTAGTGTTTAGTAAATTGTGGATACAATGACTTTGTTTGTTTCGTTTTTAAAAGAATATACCGCTGCCGTGAGCAGCTCAATAACAGTAGCCCGTCTCTAATTTGAGGCCACAGGAAAATTCCAGCACAGAAATACAATAGGATTCGAATTCGTACCCCTCTCGGACGATTATTAGAAACCAATGCTTCTTTCCACTTGGCGAAAGAGATGGAAATACAACTTCGGATATGGAAATACAACTTCGGATGTGGAAGTCACCGTCCTTGCTCCGTGACCCGAAACTGTTTTTCGATTATAATTTAGTATAATTTGTTTTATGTTAAACAACCTCCTTTGTGGAAACACAAATTTTCGTAAAATTCTGCCTTAATTCCATTTCTTCGCTTTTTCTCTGCATATTCGTTCATCACAAATCATTATTAAAACAGCATTATTAGCATAACGAACGTTTTAACACCGTTTTCTCTCCGGATCATTGACCGAAAGGTATTCCGCGATCAATAAAATGGATTCTTTTAGCAGGACTTAGAAAACCTGGTGTTCTTTTTCCTCACTACTCTTTTCCTCTTTGCATATTTAGTTGCGCGAAAAAATATTTTCAGATTGTTCACCTTTCTCGACCCTTTTTGGCAGGTATTTATAAACTAACAGAAATAAAGTTTCTCTTATGGGCATTTTCATAGCCGTGCTTTTAATCAGGATGAAGATTTTGGTTAAACACAATCAAATAAATTAATTTCTCCCTAATTACTAAACACAATATCCTGCCAGAATATGATTACTGCTAGAATTAAAGGAGAAAAAGGAAAGTATTACCATAAATTTCTCTGTCTTGCATACCGAGCAAGGCAAGAACAATTTTAATATACCCAGTCGGACATGTAGCCCAAAAAGGAAAATAAAAAATAGATGCCCGAATCCAAATTTTTCTTGCCCGAATCCAAATTTTTCTTGCCCGAATACACGCACGCACACACGCACACACACACACTATGTACACATACTGTACTATTTTTTCTAAAAATTTCAGAAAAATATACACCTTATATACCCATTATGTACTTTTTTTCTAAACATTTCAGAAAAAAACGTACAAATTATGTAAACATACTGTATTATTTTTTTAAACATTTCAGAAACAATATAAGAAACGAAGTACTTTTACTGCATTTCATTAATTGTCCCCAGCCGTGAAATATTAACTTACCTATGGGTCATTCCATGTCAAAACATTACAAAAATATAAAATTTTTGATCTGAACCCTTTTGAGTTTCATTAAACTTAATGAAATTGTAGACTTTATAAAGAAACTAATCAGCACAAAATATTTCCTTCTTACATACAAAATATTTGAACCGTTATAGGACTTTAAAATTTACCGAAAGACATTTTTGTCTCTGATATGCTTATCCCAAACGACAATAACAGTAGACCTAATCGGTCAACAGACCTTGTATTGAGTCCATTTGGAAGGTATTATTGCACACACATCAGCTTTCTTTTGAGATATAAAGCAATCACATTATGAGCAATTTAGTTTTGAAGTCATCCACTTTGAACTTGAATTTTCCAAAAAAATCCCATTAATTTTATTAAAGAAAGCAGAGGGAGGAGTCCGTAAGAAAATGGACTCGGAAATAAAAAAAAACATTACTTTGTTGCTAAACGTTTTATTCTGTGCTAGATTTTTTTCATGCCGGATTGAGCATGTAGGGAAACAAAATACATGCCCAGACGGAATTCTTACATGCTATCGGCATCTCGTTCAATATAATTTTTGACTTTGATATCGAGGTAATAATTTGTTTACAAGTTAAATTTCGGAGATACGTCTGCAATAAAGAAAACCGATTAAGACCCTCCGGCTATCCACACTAACGGCTTCGACCAACGTTACACCAGAAATAGCTGCCGGACATCCTCTATGCAAAAGGTGTCCTGTACAGACGTAGAGTCTAAAATCTCGTCTATCCACCCTAATTTCCAACGTTAAGCCAGAAAGAGCTGCCTGACATCCTTTATGCAAAACCGTATCCTGCACAGAAATACATTCCCTGAGACCATAAGCTTAGGGGTAGAGTGTTCGCTAACAACGAAATAAGCTGCCCTAAGTGTTGTACATTTGTGCACTTTAACCTGATGATCCTCTATTTCCAGAGGCAAAGCAGTGGCTTCCCAGAAACGTGAGATATTTTGAAAAAATAGTAAATTTTCGACGTAAGCTGTCAAGAAGCAACCTCGGGGCTTTTTGTCCAGAAGCGGTCAACAACTCCAGTTAGACAGAAGGGGGTTGACTGAGCTAATCCTTGAGATTGAGCAACGTGCCCGAAAGGCATATTTTTCTGCGCGTTAACGTGTTTTCCCGATTTAGAAGGCCAAATTTTAGCGAGAGCAGCCGCTGCATAGTCTACGGGAAAGGGTGATCGCCCAGGAAGCCAATGATCTCGGATGCTAAGAAAAAACTTTTTGATCCACCTGCAGATAAGACCAACCTGACATATATACTACCTTGGCCCCAAATCAAAGATAAAAAAGGTATGGTGGGAGAATTCTCGTGTCCACTAATAAATAACGTAAAGATAGGCGTGAGAGTGCATCATGCATAATCGTCGTTAGTCAGAACTTTCCGCCTCTTACAACTGTATTAAAAAAGCAGTTACCAACATCTGTGCTTCACAGGGAACGCAGCTCAACGCATTTCGGTTGTATGTCATATAGCTGTGGAGCTGGAGATCTGCACAAATTTTCAGTTGGTAACTTGTAAGCAATCGTACCTGCTGGCAGCTCACATTCGTCATGCATGTGGTATTTCCCTCAGATCATGCAGCATCATATTCACAGTATTTGACAGCTGAGAGTAGTAATGCCGCTAAGGGTGATTTTACTCACTCGCACCATTTGCAGGCTCCGCGAGCTGCAGCAATATTGGTTTAAGGCATTTTGGCATCCTCCACAAAATAACATTTCAAACCCTATAGGTTAATAAATCACATTGTCAATAAATATCGAACTGCAGGTATTTTGTCAGCGAAAATACAGATATTTCGATACGTAAAAGTTGTACATCTATAAATCCTCATAGAGCTAGCAATTCAAACTGATAGAGAGCGCAATGACACAACACATTCAAAAGTAACGGACATATACATAACCTCGGCTGATTACCAACAAAGAATCTACCGTGGATTTTAGTCAATCCTGAAAGCCGACAACATAAATCAGCAGTGTTTACTTAGAAACTTGAACATGTATACGGAAATGGGCTCACAAAAATTACTTTTTAGCACAACTTTTGAAAAAAAATGTACGTAATTTTAGATATGGCCGTCCGTCCGTCTGTGGGCACCATGTCTTGGCAAATTTTAAATCGATCTAAAAGAATCTTTTTGCAATCTAAAACCTAAACTCCAAGAGGAACAATCCATAGGCTTTGTTCTTTTTCCGATAATCTCGCAGTTTGGGGGATTATATTCACATGCGATTAAATTTAAAATAAAATTTTGTTCTATAAAACTGCTTAAGAAAACTAAAAATTTCCATTTTACCTTCCGATACATTTTACGACAACGACACTTTACTACCGAAATAATGCATGGTTCACTGCAAGCGAACGTAATTATATATTGCATTTTATCCCCCAAATCCCTGTTTCAAAAAATCTCAGTTCAGAAATACCTTTTGCGTTTGATAGATGTCGTGATGATGAGTATATTGCGTGCACTTTACAATATTTTGTTGCAAAAGGATTTGCTACTAGGGGGCGTAAGTGCATATGTCTGTTTATAGCAATTTTGCAATCATATCTTTGTTTCTAAAAGTCTAAGTAATATAATTATTTTTCAGTTAGAAGCCACTCACCCAAAACAGCATTTCTTTTTGTAAAATTATCGATTAGTTTCTCCGATAGGAGGTGCTCGCTTTTAATTCTTTTTCAAATGATAGAGTTTGTGGCGAAAATTTTTTTCATAAAAATTGCTAATTTCGTACCATACAATTTTGCCACTTGAGGGTGCAAGAGTTGTTCTCTGTTTGTACCATACTTGCAATCGTATAATCGTTTCGATTTGAGAAATCCACTTTGTCTTCGATATCCTCCGCTACGTAAAAGGCTTTCAGCAAAATTTGTGGGGTTTCGTATCCGCTTTGTCTTGGATATCCTCCTTTACGAAAAAGGCTTTGTGCATAATGTGTGGTTGTTCGTATCCGCTTTGTCTTGAATATCCTCCGTAGGGAAAATGGCTCTGTGTATAATTTGTGGTTTTTCGTATCTGCTTTGTCTTGGATATCATCCGTTACGAAAACGGCGTTGTGCATAATTTGTGGCTTTTTGTAGCACACATTTCCTCCGGTAGTGGCTGGCAATAGCTATATCTGTTTGCGCATATTTTACACATTTTGCTGCAATCCGGTTTTTGTGGGAGTAATAGTGCTTAACTTTTCCGATAACAAAATGTTTTTTTTCCCCTTCAGTTTTACTAAAACATTTTGCAATCTGTTGCAGATCTCCTTCCGGAGAAAATGACTGGAGGGATAAAGTGTAGCCAAAATTAGAAATTCAAACAACGATATTCCTTAAGTTGCAGAAGAATGGCGTTTTGAGGAACGGCGAGTGAAGCAGAAGTTCAGAATATACCGAACCTCATCAAAATTTGATTACTTTTTGTTGCAGGTTTCTAGCACTACCTGTAGCTAAAATTCTCGTCATTTGTCGTTCGTGATGTTGCTGAGCGAGTAAGGAGAAATTTCGTAAAGCTTTACCTTTATCTAAACACCTTTCTTAGTTGTTATTCATGAGCAAAATGTGATGAAACAGCAATCTTGCCCCTTTCATACACTGCGGATTAATCAGGCTGTTACTCACATAAGAGAAAACGTCCTTTTCGTATGACCTTGTCGTTGCCCAAGAGCATCGGGAGACGGGAAATTGGGATCCATGTACACAGCACTATTAATAACGCATTACGCCCGTGTTGATATTACCGGCCGACATTTTGACGTTGTTTGTCGCTAGATTAAGAACGTTTATCACGAAATGACATGAAGTAAATGTTAGTGGACGAAAGGAGAGGCATCGAAGAGAGTAGGGAAATTCTTGAAGATGAAAGAAAGCAACCAACACCAATTATGCAAATTCATGCACATCATGCTTACTACAGCACGTGAAAGACTCGGATCATTAAACACTGTATACGGACTGTCTGTATCTTCAAAATGAGAACAAACCTACAATTTTCAGTGTCAAATTCATACTTAGCTCCTTCAAATTAGTAAAAAAATTATTTATTTCGTTTCCGAAATATTTTCAGTGTTGCACATTATAACTACTGAAGGCATTTACGAAAACACTCACGATATTTAAATAAAAGTCTCCGCAAAGAGTAATTAGAGAAAATAAATTCAATTTGACGTGACACTACAATAAATAGCAACTTAAATGCAGAAAAACATTCTTGCACATAAACCATTTGGATGAATACCGTCTTCACACGATTTTAATGATCTTAAAATATGATATACATATACAGTTAAAATACTATAAAACACACTAGCACTTTCAGAGCGACAGTCGCCTCATCATCAGGTGTGTTCGGATCTCCCAAACCGTTCAGCATAAATATCCGTACTGTGCCATAACTGCAATCGACGTAACAGAGTTTTGCGACGTAAGCGCCATCTGCCCCGGTGGTTAAACCACGATCAGAGCGACACCACACCACAAATCGTAAACATGATTATAACTGCAACATTAATTATTAAAGTCTAAAAAAGGAAAATAGTTCTGTGGGTTGTCCAACACTAGTAGACAAAAGACGTATCCAAATATCTGGTAGATCCCAAGGGCAATTATCATTATAGCAACTTCGTGTGAAAGCGGAAATGAACAAACTCTCAGTCGCCAGTAGCATGTGTGTAGAGGCTGGGGTAATCAAAATTTTGGTATTGTCCCAATCAGGGATTTAATCTTCTGAATCAATGCACTTGGTAAGGGCTGTACAGATATGTTTTGCTTTTAAACTATATTTATGTTCCTGCAGCCTAAGGCACAGTTTCCGACGAGTGGAGCCTATGTAATAGTTAATACTCTCATGTGAGACATAATAGCAACTTATTTTTACTGTCAAACCACATGGTTACTGAAAGATTAAAAAAAAATGTGAGTAGGTCTCTTTGTGTGTTCCGTTTGTTGCTCGCAGGATGTCGGAACGATAGTACAGTTCCACCCACGTACGCTTCAGTATGTTAGGTATAACAAGGAGGAAGGCTGCAGTAATGCGTTCTTTGAGCTCAATAATAGATGTAACCTTTTTCTTATAAACAATGTCCTTAATAAAACCCCTCGCGTGGGGTAATATCAGGAGAACAGGTGGCCATGAGCTCGGACCTCCACATCCAATCCAGCGTTCTGGAAAAGGGTAGTCTAAAGATCTGCATACATCCAAACACCAGTGCGGGGCGCACTGTCTTCCTGGTAAATGATGTCTTGAATATCCTCGAGTCGTGGAATTACATATTTTTCTAACATTTCCAGGAACAATGGTTGGTTTAGCGAAGAAAAAGGGCCCAATTACATTGTCTTTCATTAAGCCAGCCCAGATATTAACCTTCGGGCTGTCTCTCTCGTGTGCTACGACCCCATGGGGATTTTCCGTGCCCCAGTTTCGGCTGTTATGTTTATTTACTCTGCCAGAAACATGGAATTTCGACTCATTTGCTGAAATAGATCCGTGATAGGAGTGTATGGTCTTCGTCAATGCGATTAAGCATGTCTACCGCTAGTGCTTTTCGACGTGATTGACCATTCGGTCGAAGATTTTGCACTAACTGCACTTTATATGCATACAGCAGTGTACACTTTTTACAAAAGTACACTTTTTACAAAGGTTTCCAAAATTGTGGAAACCTTTTTGTAAAAGTGTACTTTTGAGGTTTGATGGCTCATAACACCAATTGCTTTTTGAAGTAATACCATAAAATTATATATCAATGGAAAGATAATTTCATCAAGAATTTAATGCAACAAATATTGTTCAATTATTTGTATTCTATGAAAAGTTATAGCTAAATAACCAGAAAGAAAGCACAACTTGCTTAGGTTGATACGAAGTACCTTTCCTTCATTTGAATGTAGCCAATGAGCATGAGTGTTTAGAGAGCCAATCAGGTGTCACCTTCTTTTGGCAATGAACCAGTCAGGTCACAGTAGGATTCAGCTATTGATGTCATGTATTGAAGCTGAGAGGACATTTGTCAGTGTGTTATGTGATTGCTATCAAGTTGGGTTTTTTTTTGTGTATGTTCTTTCAATTAGTGAGCTTGTAAAACGTAATAAAATTAAAGAAATGGCGCAAAGACCCAGAAAGCGATGTAAAATAGTACTATTAAGTGAACATAGCTTCAGTTATGAAGAAACTAGAAGAAAAATTGGTGGAAACTTAACCAAAGGTGGCATTTCTAAATTTTTGAAGGGGTATAAAGAGATTCAGTCACTACAAAACTAGACTGGTAAAGGTAGGAAAAGGTGCACAACAGCGAGTCATGATAGAAGAATTAAGAGACTGTGCCTAGGTAACAGAAGAAAATCATCTGTGGGTATACAAGATGAAATGGCGCAATGCAATGTGAAGTTGAGTGCAAGGACTGGTCAGTGCAGACTGTAGGAATTGGACGCTGAAAAATTTTCGGACGCTGAAATTCCTGGATATGGATATGCTAGAATTTCTGGATATGACAGGAATTCCACCATATCGAGGTAGAAATTCCTGGTTGGTGGTTCTTTACCGTAGGCACTTTAAAAATTCTTTTGAATGTCTTTTGCACACTTGTTCTTCTCAAACTGTAGCACACAAAATGGCTTCTCAGGACCGGAAGCTGTCATCTTTCAACAAGATTATGCGTATGTAGGGGTACGAAAGCTAACGCTAACGGGCGGTGAATGATGTAAATACACGCCTCAGAAGTAACAACGAGGAAACTTTCACGTCTTCTCTTTCATTTGGTATAGAAAAGTAAATGGTATCTCTCTTTCTCCATGTAGAATAAATTATTAAAGTGTTCTCACCATTTTTAAACACACTGTGTTTTATGTGACCACAAATTTGAATATTTTGCACAGAATTTGTTTGATTCAATGTTCATCACATCTGATTATTATGATCTCGATACTATACATTTATTTCAATAATTAAACTAACTGCCAGATCATTTCCACAGACCTACCTTGAAGAAGGCCTTAAAAATCGACTTTTCTTTGTTTCAGGGATTAATAAAACCCATGATCGAGCTCTGTTAGCAATGAGCAGTTTCTAGTCCTTAATTTAAGGACAATGGTTCCAGGTAAGGGACAGAGCTATCCAGCGTAATAATACTAACACATTAGACATATTCAATACGTAGGAACTGTACACCAATTATCATCAAAATATTAGGTGTGCAACTTAATTCTCGACCACAGGCACGACACGTTGACAGCAAATTATAGCAAATCGAATACGTACCTAATCAGGGAAATAATCCCCGTCGTGTTGGATACATTTAAGCCATCGATCATGGAACTGCCGAATGCCACTGCGAAAAGAAAGAGGGCTATTTCGAGTTGATAAAGTCATCAATACTTGTGTGGACCTCCTCGACAGAAGAGAAGTGCGTATACTTCAGTTGATGTTGCAGGGAGCGAAAGAGGTGATAATCCGACGGGGCGAAGTCTAAAGAATACGCCGGATGGGACAAAATCTCCCATCCCAGTTCGGTGATCGTGTTTAAAGTCGTCTTTAGCGGTGTGAGGGCGCGCGTTGTCGTAAAGCAAAGGACCGACGTTCAGCCCTTGTCGGTGTATGGCCTTTTCGCCTCCAATGCGTCACTCACACGAATGAGTTGCTGACAATAACGCTCAGCATTAACCGTTTCACCTGGTTTGAGCAACTCATAGTGTACGACACCGCGCTGATCCCACCATATGCACAGCAACAACTTCCTGGCATGGATATTCGGTTTGGCGGTACTGGCGGTAGGCTGACCTGGATAAATCCACGATTTGCGCCTCTTAGGATTATCGTAGAGGATCCACTTCTCATTACAGATCAACATCTTGTGGAGGAAATTCTTCTTCTTGAATCTGGAGAGCAAGTACACACCAACATCGTAGCGCCAAGACTTGTTCGCAGCTGTGAGTTGATGAGGCACCCAACGGCCCTCCTTGTGAATCCGTCCAAGCTTGTGCAGGAGCTTTGCAATGGCTTGCCGGGTTACTTCGAGTTCATGGGCAAGCTCTAACTGTGTGCGACAGGAATCCGTGTCCAACAGTTGTCCCAGGTCCTCATCGTCAACTTTCTGTGGCTGTCCTGGGTGTTCTGCATCACGGAGATCGAAATTTCTCTGCCTAAACGGCTGGAACCAATTCTTACACGTACTGTAGGACACAGCAGCCTCACCCAAAGCAGCACTGATCATTTTCTGGGCTTCTGCGACACTTTTATTCAGCTGAAACGCAAACAGAAGGCAGTGCCTCAAATGTTGCTTCTCGAAAGACATTGCTTTCACCGTCAACATTCGTCCCCTCTGTCACTACAACTGTGAGCGGTTACGAATGCCTGGAAAGCTGTTAGAGGTTCTGCAATCTGCCATTATCGAACCCAGCTATTTGCATTTGCCGACGTTCTATGATCGCTTGCCACCGTATGATATGGCCAACAGGCAATCCGGTGGACGACATCTGGATGACTTTACCCGAGGTCGCGTCATTGGGAAGTTGGAAGAAGGTCGAAGTGTGACTAGTGTGGACGAGAAGTTCGGAATCGCTCACAGCATCGTTTCACGAGCTTGGAGAGCATTTCAAACTATAGCAACATCTGCCCGAGAGTTTAGCAGTGGTCGTCCACGAGCAACCACGGCGGCGAACGACCGGTATATTGTCCTACAGGCGAGAAGAGGCAGACGGCAGACAGCGGGAGAAATCGCAAGGCACATGCAACAGACAACTGGACGTCCGTTATCGCGTTTTACCGTGGCCAGTAGGCTGCACAAACGTGGTCTATTTGCACGACGACCAGTACGGTGTGTGCCATTAATGCCAGCTCATCGGAGACGGTGGTTTCTGTGGTGCCAGGAACACAAGAACTGGACACATCAGTAATGGGTTCGAGTTCTCTTTGCGGATAAGAGCCGATTTAGTCTGACAAGCAAATCTGGACGTATACGCATCTGGAGAGAGCAGGGACCACGAAATCACACCTCCAACAACATCCAAAGGGACCGGTTTGGAGGTGGCGGAGTTCTCGTTTGGGGCGGTATCATTCTTGGTAGCCGTACAGAACTCCACATCTTCCAAGGAGGTTCAGTCACTGGTGTCCACTATTGTACCGAGGTTCTCATATCTCACGTGCGTCTTTTTAGAGGTGCTGTGGGTCCTAAGTTTCTCTTCATGGACGACAACGCTACACCTCATCGTACAGTGGCTGTCGCAGTGATGTTGGAGAGTGATGATACTCAACGCATGGATTGGCCCGCAAGATCCCCGGACCTAAGTCCAATAGAACACATGTGGGACCTTCTCGGGAGACGCTTTGCAGCACGTCACCAGCCACCAGCAACGATTTCGCAGCTGCGATTGACGCTACAAGAGGAATGGGCAGCGATGCCTCAACAGCTCCTTGGCAACTTCGTCCTGAGCATTGACAGACGTTGTAAATCCTGCAACGCAGTCAGGGGTGATCATATCCCCTACTGAAGACTGGAGTTTTCTTGGCAGCCGCCTGTCACATGGACTTTTCTGTCTTCGGTCCAGTTGTGCTCGAAGCTACCTTTTCAACAAAGTGCCTTTGTATCCTTTGGATTCCTTGTTTGGACGGTTTTGTTCACTTGTCCCATATTCGTACATCTTGGCGATCTCATGGTATGATTTGAGTCGATGTGGGGTCCTTCTGCACGACCTTACATTCGAAAAACCGTCTCGTCCTTAATTTTTGCACGCCAGTAATTAATAAAAATTTTCGAAATTTCTTGGCAATGATAGCGCCTTTCTGGAGTTACCAAGTATTTGGCATCAATTCTTCAAATAATGCTGCGT
This sequence comes from Macrothele yani, assembly GCA_039090855.1. Classification (NCBI taxonomy): domain Eukaryota; kingdom Metazoa; phylum Arthropoda; class Arachnida; order Araneae; family Macrothelidae; genus Macrothele; species Macrothele yani. The sequence goes on from CM077011.1 coordinate 103,294,555, forward strand.
TTTCTAAAATAGTACCGCGTGCCCAACCAACGTGACCTCGTTTCTTCGAATTATCATGTTTGCGCCTATTCATTTATTGCGTTGTCAAGTCACGCAGCTTAAATTGCTAAAATGTTCTATCATCTAGTTTGCAGTTAGCTGTCTACCTTCCTTGAAAATGCCATCTGTTTGATATGGGAAAGCTTGGAAAGTTTTGTTTCTATTCCACGCGAAGAAATTTCGGATTATTAGCATAGTTATACTATTTTGAGAACATTAGACATACCTCATCGTGGGCTTGAATCCGAGCGCAGTTTCATGAGAGTGGTCAGAAGCAAGCGCCACAGACCTAATGGGCATCAACACGAATCGTCAATATGCACCGAAAATCCAAAAAAGGAAGACCAGCGGGTCTTTACACAGATTGAAGAAATTGAAAGTAAATGACAGCGCGTGTGAGGGTCATGAAACGGTATACATAATACCTAATACTGAACTGTATTAATCAGTGTAGTTCTTGTTCTTCAGATGGGAAAGGCAGCGGACTTAAGGGAGTTTAACAAAGGCCAAATTGTAATGGCCAGACGACTGTGCCAGATCACTGCGGATAGAATAAGACTTGTGGCGTGCACACGATCAGCCGTGGTTATTACCTTCGAAAAGTGTTCCGAGGAGGGTTAACTACGAACCGAGAGCAAAGGTGTGGGTTCACCACGGCTCATCGATTCTATAGGTGAAAGAAGTCTATCCCGTATGATACAAGCAAACAGAATGGACACTGTGGCCCACCTCGCTAGTAATTTGAATTTTGGTGATATGAATTAATGTGTAACAAAGTTAGTAAAATCATGCAATGCATTGATTATGATACGCTTTCCAACATACCAGAAATCATTACTCAAGTTGTGAGGATAATGGCTCTGGAATAAATCCCGCTCCTGTGCCCTGACCTTTGGCCACATTTTGATGATATTAAACATAATTGGTTCTGTCTACTTTGAAAACAACAGACTAAAGTTTTGCTGCAATAGAAGCATTTTTAGTCAAGTTACGACGATAATGGCTGTGGAATAAATCTCGCTCCTGTGCCCTGACCTTTGACCCCATTTCAATGATATTAAACAGAAGTGGTTTAGTATACCTCCGGAACAACATGATAAAGGTTTGCCACAATAGAAGCCTTTTTAGTCAAGTTATGACGATAATGGCGATGCAATGGATCGCCCTCCTATGTCCTGACCTTTGACCCCATTTGGATGATATTCAACAGAACTGGTTCAGTATACCTACGGAACGACATGATAAAGTTTTGTCACAATCGAAGCATTTTTACGTAAGTTATGACGCTAAAGGGCGATGGAATGGAACCCATTTCGTTCATTTTCATTAGGGTTCGTCCCTAGTTGTCCCATACCAAATACTAAACTTTCATAGAAATCGAAACACTTTTACGCGAGTTATCGTGCGGACAGACAGACAGATGGACAAAGCTGGAGCATATACGCTTCTTCAACCTACGGTTGGAGAGCGTAAACCATACACAACGCATGGAACCCTGCTGAAAACGAGGCTGCGAAGCCGCTATGATTCCGTTTGCCAACCTCGTTTCACCTTCGAAAGCGCCTACATTGGGCACCCGAGCATCAAAACTGGATACTGAATGATTGGAAGAAGGTCGTTCGAAAGATGAATATCGTTTCCGGTTGTACCATGTCGTGTACGTGTGCATCGTTTACCTGAGGAAGTACTGATACCTGGTTGTACCGTGGGAAGAAACCAAGCTGATTCAGGAAGTGTAATGCGTTGGGCAACGTTCTGCTTGGAAATCCTGTTTCTAGTTATTCATATGTAGGAAGCTATGACTTCTCTCACCTACTTAAACAACATTGCAGACAAGATTCATCCTTTCATGGTAAAGGTGTGCCCCTCTATACTCAGGTCAGAGCTAACTTGATTACTATGTTAAAGCTGTGAAACCGATTCACCGACATGAAATCGCCTGTTTATCAGTATTTATCCGCGCACTAATACGGGGCCATGTGTCGTGGACTCTTCCCCCTAAGGGTGACTGAATTCGAGACAATAGGAAACTTCCCGCGTTCCATCACGGTGTCTCCTTCCACACCTTATCAATCTTGTCGACCATCAGACAAATGATTTCTAAGCAAGTATTATAAAACAACATCCACGAAGAAAGGAGTAAGCTAATTACAATGAATGCCAAGTCATTATCTCTCCTCCTTCGGCTAACAATGTTTTCCGTACGTAGTCGCAGTAAATATCCTAGTGTTAACTGTATAGCCTCTCTGAAGCAAAACAGAAGTGACAATGACGCTACCAAAATGCGAATATTTGTATTTTTTAGAAATGCGACCGAAAGTGAGATCTTCATTTTTTTAATGTGCGTACGTACGACATTTAGAACATCTACACTGAAGAGCAATTGAATTAGAGATACCTGTCTAGTAACGTGTAGCACCACCTTTCGCCATGATTACGGCGGCGATTCGTCTCGGAAGCCATACGGATCCACGATCCCTGAACAAGCTCCCACGGTTCCCGAAGATTTGATGGAGGTGGGTCAGAGCCTCGAACATCTCTCTCCATGGCATCCCAGATGTGCTCGATGAGATTGAAGTCAGGGGACCTAGCTGGCCAAGGAAGCGAGGTCACGTCAGTGGAGAGTTCATCCAACCATTCGGATACAATTCGAGAGCGATGGCACGGTGCATTGTCTTGTTGCAGGATGAGGTGACGCACCTCATCCTGGGATGTTGAAGACGCACAAACGGGAGAAAATGGTCCTCCAGGATATCCCGATAACGTTGACCTGTGAGGGATGATGTCACACGTACCAGGGGTCTCATTTCAGTCCACGTAAACAATCCCCAGACATGAATGCCACCCCCACCAGCTTGAAAAGTACCCTGCTGGCAAGAAAGATCCATCGCTTCATGTGGCTCGCGCCAAACTCGTATCCTGCGAGCCGCATGTACCAACGTGAATCTCGACTCATCAGTCCAGGCAACATTTTCCCACATATCTAGGGTCCAGTGGCGAAGTTTCCTCGCTCATGCTACTCTTTGCACCATGTGATGTGCGGAAAACAGCGGTACCCTCGTGAGACGATGGCTTCTGTACCCCATAGCTAGGAGATGGTTCTGGATTGGTGTGGCTGCTTACACGTTTTTGTGCTCGAGCGTTAAATTGACGAGTGATTTCTTGCACTGTGGCCCGTCTATCCGCTGTTACAATGCGAGCTAGCCACACGCTGTTGTCTACGGCAGTTGGCCTTTGCAGGGATGGTTTTACCGGATTTGATGTACTCACGGTGCACCCGTGACACAGTGGCTCGTAAAAATCCCAGTGCCTGAATGACTTCCGAGAGGGAGTGATCCATTCGTAAGGCCCCGACAATTTGCCCATGATCAAATGCGCTTAGATCCTTCGTCTTACCCATACTGCGTCCGACGTTTACTGATTCCCGTCGCATCACTCCTTATATTGCCGGATCGCTGCATACGTCATGTCGTTTCCGTTTACAGTGCTGCCCACAGCGCCACATTTGTATAACGCCAGCTGTCTCTAATTCAATTGCTCTTCAGTGTATATATCCATGCTTTCTTAGGTCTGAGTTCAAGCTCGAACACGACTTTTTTATTGGAACTTCATTATGCAGTCGCAGTACACACTCCATAACTTAAACTCCATTGTCAGGTTAGCTTTACCCCGAGTATAGTAAAGGATTCTTGCCCGGATTGTTTGATAATGGTTCGCGGAACATGAGGAAGACCTCCAGGTATTACTCTGACCCCAACATTCCCCAGATATCAATCTTATCAAGCGTCTGTGGTTTGTGCTGGAACCAGCCAGGCGATACAACCACGTAACTTACCAGAGTTAAAGGTCTGCTAGAATGATGTTGGTACCACATACCACAAGACACCTTTAAAACTTTTGTAGCGTTCATGCCTCACAGTGGCGTGCAAAACTTAAGAACCGTTCGGACTTTTTCGCCGTAGCTTGGCAATGAAGCATCCTGGATAAATGAATGTCATACCACAGAGATCTGAGTATGTACAACACGGGATAATGAGCAAAACATGTGTAAAAATGAATACAAAAGTGTACACTGGGATTTTACTAAGAAATGGCCGTTAAGCAGTACAAAACAAGGTACAGAACCATCGTTTCCACAGATGGATTACCGCAAAGAAGTGGTCGTCAGTAAAGAATGTGATGTCCCCTAACAACAATGGCTGTGTTGCACTATCTGGCCATACTTAACACGAAGCTGTCGACAAGTTCTTGGGTCAACTTTGCCCATTACTGTAGTATCCACGTTTCAACTGATGGACGTTTTCCTGCCGATGTGGGAGTGTCGCAAGACGTCTCCCAAGAGCGTCCTACACATGTTCTATGGGATTTAGATCCCGGAAGTACGCAGGCCAATCCATACGAGTGATATCTTCACTTTCCAACAGCTTATCTACTGAACGTGTACGATGGGGTCTCGCGTTATCATCCATAAACACGAACTCCGAACCAATGGCACCTCGGAATAGGGGTACATGGGGAAGGAGCACCTCATCGCAGTAGAGCTTTGCGGTTACGGAACCTTCTTCAAAAATGTGGAGCTCAGTTCGACCATTCAGCGTATTACCTACCTAGACGAGCAAACCAACACCGCCATACCGAACTCTTTCGGTAATGTTAGCCGGTCTATAACCTCTCTCCAGATCTGCTGAAGTCCAGAATCGCTCGTGATACTGAAGCGACTCTCATCCGTGAAGAGTACCGCACCCTATTGCTCTATGGTCCAATCCTTGTGGTCCTTACACACTTGTAATCGATGTCTCCGATGGGTAGGCTTTAATGGGATGCAGCGTTCAGGTCGTCGGGCAAATAGTCCATCTTTATGTAGACGTTTGGCAACGGTGAACCGCGATACGGCGCGTCCTGTGGTTATCTGCAGTTGCATAGCGATATTGCCAGCTGTCTGGCGTCGATCACGTTTGCCCTGTAAGACCATATATCCATCATCTCTTGCTGTTGTTTTCCGTGGCCAACCACCTCTGACCTTACTAACAACTGGTCTTGTCCTTTGGAAGGTCTTCCACGCACGTGAAACAATGCTATGCGTCACGCCGAACTCCCTGAGCGACCCTCGTCGGGGTTCGCACTTCCTCCAGCTTTTCGATTAGTTGACCACGTGTAAAGTCATCTAAATGTCTCCGCGTGGACATTTTCTCGTCTGCGACACACTAACAAACTCCTGATATCCATTTCAGGTCTGTCATGTGATCTGAGACATCACATTTCGGAAATCTGCATACGCATTATCTTTCTACTGATCCGCTTGCGTTCTGCAAATAGCCTCAAGCTTGTGTGTTTCACTGGGCGCTTATAATCTGCAAGACTAATGCCTGTCCTAACGTTTCGCACTCATGTGTAGCTATTTTGAAATGTTTCCACTCTTCCGTGTAGTTTTTGATGTCATGCCATTCAAAACCTCGTACATTTAAACTTCAATTTTAGTGAAACAAAAAGTAGTTGGGAAGTCAGTTTATAACTGACTTTTAATTAGCGTCATTAAGATGTTCAAGCTGTAGAAAGATTAAGATAATTTTTGTAAATAAAATCTAAATGGTTCACTTGAATAGCAGCTGTGTTACATTCGGCTAATTATCAAATGTCAAAAATTCACAAATGGAAAAATTGTCCAGACTGGATCAAATAGGATATACTGCAATGCAGCAGACAATTAAAATAACAGTACAGTAGATTCCGGTTAATTGGAACACACTGGAAATAAAACATTTTGGGACCGCCCAGGTGACGCGCTGGTCTGAGCGATGGCTTATGACCATTCGTCCGAGAAGGGGAACGGGTTTGAATCCCGGTGAGGCGTGGATATTGTGTTTGTCTTACGGCACTGGATCTCTCCCTTCCCTGGAACCAGTGCCCTAAATTAGGTACGGGCGACTGCTAATAGCCCATCGAGTTGCTCATGGTGGTCGTTAAACATTCATGAAAAAAAACCAGTTTGCCTCAATTAAGCGGCTGCCCCAGCCCCAATCAGCGGCGCACCCAATATTTCTTTAGGGGTGGGCCAAACTTTCGATGTTTCAAATAAAACTGCCGTGGAGAAAATATCTCCCAAAATATTGAGAAGCGATAAAAATATATCCGCCGTATTTAAGGGGTTTCTAATTATTCGTTAAATATGTATTTAAAAACATATACAACTATATTAAAACTAGCAGTCATGCCCATTTTTTCGAACAGTGAATCTATAAAATCATGTTTTGAACATATGATTAAAGAAAAGTAATTAAGGGAAAGAAAAGTTATTTAAGATCCATAAATGTTTCACGATTTAGAACAAGGTCGTGACGTCTGCGCGTACGGTATGACGTAAAACTGTAGAAGGATTTGCTACCCCTTAATTTTAAATCAACATTTTATAGAATTTTTAAAACATTTCAACCCATCCGGATTTTGAACAGTAAAGCTAAGTAACCCTTCTGATTTTTTTTTAGTTTTCACTCTTTTATAGGTGTAAAAGTGATAGCAAAATTTAACATAAAATACTCAACAAAATATTTGCCGGACCTTTAGACCAATAAAAATTCAACAAAGTATATACTGGACCTTTAGACCTATAAAAATTCAACAAAATATTTACCGGACCTTTAGACCTATAAAAATTCGACAAAATATTTACCGGACCTTTAAGACCTATAAAAATTCAACAAAATATTTACCGGACCTTTAGACCTATAAAAATGCAACTAAATGTTTACCGGACCTTTAGACCTATAAAAATTCAACAAAACATTTACCGGACCTTTAGACCTAGCAGAATATCAATTTGTAGATCTCTAGATCATTTAGAAGTGGTTGAACAATTCGCGAAAAATTCAAGCAGTCAATTTTCCATGGCATCCGTCTTGGTTTTTTTTTAATTTTTGGACTTTACTAGATATTACTACTAATCAGTATACCAATTTTCGGATATCTATATCATTTAGAAGTGGTCGAACAATTCACGAACGGAAACACTCGCATTATCCCATTTCCAAAATTTGCTTTATATATACACTGCCTGACAGAGAAAATGCCACACCACGAAGACGTGAACGCAGCGCCATGTTATGCTGACGTACAAGTTATGCAAATGATTGCATTTGCAGGCCAATCGCACGAACGGCGCGCGGGATGTAAGCGGATAACCAGCCCGTGAGGCCAAACATTCGAAACGTCGTAACGGCCGCGAGAAGTGAGTGGTTCTGCAGTAACCGTGTCTCGAGAACGAACAAGGGGTGCCAATGCCGTTAAGACGCCGTCGTACGCGATTTCTTCAAACGGATGAGTTCACGAGAGGTGTCATCGTAGGCCTTCGTACCGCCAGATGCTCCTTGCATCGTATTGCGGATGAAACGCAACGTGATGCCACAACCGTCGGTCGCATTTGGAGACAGTGGTGCCAGGAAGAATCTGTGCAACATTTTAAATGGGGAAGGGGGCGGAGCACGGAGACGGACGTCCGAGCGCACAGATCGTCGCATCCGACGTCATGCCGTGGCGAACCCACAGGTCACAAAGGGCGACATCTTGCGGAGTGTACGGGGAGGCTTGGATGCTCCGATATCTACGCGGACAGTGCCGCGCCGATTGGCTGCGTCTGGTTTTGCTGTCCAGCCGGCCGTTGGGAAGGCTACCCTTAACAGCGAGCCCTCGTCGTCATCGCTTGGGTTGGTGTTCAGCGTCGAATCGCGGTTCTGTCTCACCACGGATGATCGCCGTTCGAGAGTCTGGGTAAGACGTTGTCCGGCAACGTCTTACCCAGACTTTATATATACACTGCGTGACAGAGAAAATAGACCAAGACTTTATATATACACTGCCACACCATGATTCCACGTTGCCCGGCAACGTGGGAATCATGGTGTGGGGTGCTGTCAGAGCCAAAAGCCTCCCACCCCTGGTACGCATTACGGGCACATTGATGTCACGCCGCTATGTTGACGGGCTGCTGCGGTCTGAGGCACTACCGTATCAGCAGGATACCCCAATCGCTGTTTTTTTAACAGGATAACGCCCGGCCGCATACCGCTCGAATCAGCTTGAATGTTTTACATGGTGTGCAGTTGCTTTCCGTGCCAGCATGATCACCCGAGCTCTCACCTATCGAGCATCTGTGGGACACGATCGAACGTCAGTTGAGTACCCTCCCACCCCCGGAAAATGAAGATGAGCTGTTGACTCGCATCAACACCGCATGGTCCACGATATCCCAGGACTCTATTCGGACTCTCAATGCCTCGATGTCACGTCGGATTCAACGCTGTATTACCCAACATGTGGGCCACATGATCATCCTGTATATTCGGCCACTGACAATTAGATCATTTGTTCTGGACCTACTTGGCTATCTGTGTGGGAAGTTTGGTCTGTTTTCGAGCATTCCTTCATGATGGGTCATTTTCTCTGTCAGGCAGTGTATATATAGATAAGCAGCCGATAAAAAAGAACGAAGGACCAAGTGAAATCTCATGGGGATGGCCCTGGCCCCTGGGCCATCCCCACTGAAGGCGCCACTAGCACCAATTATTAGAAGCTGTACCCCAAGGAACTGATTTGGGATGTCCTTCAAGAATTTGTCCTAAAAAAACGTCTGCCCCAATTTACCGATGGCCCAATTAACAGGAATTTACTGTACTTAATAATGCGAGAGGGCCTTTTAAAATATTAATATACTTTTGAATTTCTTGATTTCGGAAACCAAATTTAATCCTTTAAGCTGTCGTTGTATGTACCTGATCCAAATGGTGCATCAGATTTTTCGCATTCCCCAAACAGCAACGTATATATACACTGCTGGCCACCCAAAATACAACACCAAAAAGGACACGTGATAGCAAAGCCAGATTTACTGGACACATAACAGCAGACACAAAGTTGAATCGATTGAGCTTACAGGCCCGTGCGACTTGCGGAACACGCGCACATAAATATTCGTGTGGCCCCCATGGCTGGCAATAACGGCCGCTACACGCCGCGGTATCGAACTAAAGAGGCTTTGTATGTGGGCTTGAGGTATGTCGGTCCAGGCTGTTTCGATACGTTGCCGCAGTTCATCAGGCGTAGCCGCGGGTGATGCCAGCCGGTCCGCTCGGTTGCCGATCAGCGACAAGACGTGTTCGATGGCCGACATATCGGCAGAACAGGCGGGCCACGGCAGCAGTGACACCTAGTGGGCCGTAAATAGTTGTTGGGTGACGCGTGCCACGTGCGGGCGCGCATTGTCCTGTTGAAACGTGGCCGCTGGCAGGTCCTGCAGTTAAGGGGCTCCTGGCAGGATCCAAAACGGCGGAGATGTAGCGGTGGCTGTCGAGTGTACCGGCGATGCGTACCAGAAGGGTGCTGGTGTCATATCCAATTGTTCCCCAAACCATAACGCCAGGTGATAGACCGGTATGGCGATATATAATGCAGGCGTCATACCGTCTCTCGTCGCGGTGCCGCCAAACGCGGATCCAACAATCGTGGCGTTGCAGGCAGAATCGCGATTCATCGGAGAACATAATGTCGTGCCATTCCGTAGTCCAGGTCCGGCGTTCAACGGCCCACTGCCCCCACACTCGCGGGTGGTGTAACGTCAATGGTAATCGGAGCAATGGGCGCCGTGCCACAAGTCCCCGCTCCTGCAGACGACGTCGAACGGTATGTGCTGACACAGGTTGTTGCGCAACACACCCTAATTCCTGCGCTAACGTTCGTGATGTGGCGGTGCAAGCCGTCAATGCCCCCCTCCCAATATGCCGGTCCTCTCGTTCAGTGATGTGCCGCGGCTGCAGCAGTCAGTCACGTCGGTCCGTCCTTCCCTCCTGCACCCACCGAATCCATACTCGCCTCACTGTGACTGGATCTCGTCCCACACGGGTGCCGATGTCTCGGTACGATAAACCGCTGTCGCGATAAGCCACTATTCGTTCTCTGTCGAACTCCGAAACGTGCTGGAATGACTGCCGTGTTCTTCGACGACGCATCAGGAAGCTTCCCAAACACAGGTCCGGCAGCACAACACACTTCCACTACTTACACTCCGCCTTCTGTGCACCCTCCTTATAGTGCTTCTCGGTGACGTGTCGGGCGCACGTGATTTGCACATGCCTTGTAATGCTAATCGTTTGCATGTCCTCTCGCGAGCGAAGCATGCTGCGAATTTCATGCCAATCGGATGCTTCCTTCTTGGTGTTGCCTTTTGGGTGGCCAGCAGTGTAGTTGCCGTATGTTACGAAAACTAGCTACGGAAAAATAATTCTTTCCCTTCTCTCATTTCGTTCTTCTGATCGTAAACATGTCACGGATGATAAGTGCTCACTTCTAGTCCTTTATTCTCTGCTCCAAGACATAACGGCATGATGAGGAACGGCTAATTGCTCTAACACGGAAATCATGCAACTCGTCAGAAACAAGAAACTCAAGCATCTTCTATCTCCTTTGTTAAGTTTGCCACCACGTTTATATCCCTTTCAACAGGTAATCAGTCAGAAAGGATCAGTGTCAATAATCCCCTTAAGAGTCCACTTTTAATAACAAAGCTAAGGCGAAGCAATGCTTTCCGATACTCAGGATCCTTCGTTCCAGCCGCCTTATCTCACTTCTTTAACAGCGAATATATTTTTTTGAGCAGATTTCAGCCCACTTTGATGACCCAGAGTTAATTAGTTGCAGCCGATTCAAGGGTAAATATTAGGCAGACGTCTAGTTACTTCTTTACCAGTTGAGCTTTGTTCATTTTCGCGATACAGAGCACTGCTGCAACCTTTTCCCACTTCTAAATAGCAAAGATTTTCAATGCTTCAATATATTCTTGAAAAGTTCTAACAGTTTTGATCGAAGTAAATGAGAGGATATTAACATTTGCAATGCTCAATGGTACAAATATATGTCTTTTTATAGTAATTTAAAAAGAGCAGGTACAGAAACATTGGAGTTAACACTGGAAACTATATAAAATATTTCCTAGCTGGATAAAAAAATACACTATATTGACAAAAGTCACCAAACACCTCTTCAAAAGCAAATGAACGGATTCGCTTCGTTGTTAAGATGCGTGGTACAGCTGCAAACGGTATAAAAACAAGCCTGTAGCTGACCGCGATCGTATCGCACTGTGAGGTTAAGTGAAAATGTCGCGGCTGGAGATAACTGACTTTGAGAAACTAATGATTGTTGGGTGTTATATTAGTGGGTTGTCCATAAGAGAAACCGAGAGGCATTTAAACATACCCAAATCAACTGTTTTGGATGTACTGAACACGTGGAAGACACATGGCGTGCCTGAAGAAGCAAAACGTACAGGTAAACCAAAGAAAATCAGTGATAAAGGACGTCGAAGCCTCAGGACAGTCGTTAGAGCTAATCGACGAAGTATTGTACAAGACCTCAATGTACAGGTAAGTAAAAATGCTGGAACCTCGGTATGTATACGTACCATTCGCAGAGGACTATATTCCGTGGATTACCGTGGTCGTGCGGCTGCTCATTAGCCTTTCATCTCCACTCGGAATGCTACTCGTCGTTTAGCATGTTGTAAATAACATTTATAATGGACCGTAGATTGTCGAAAGCATATCTCGAAGGGTCCATGCATGTATTAAAGCCAAAGGTGGACTGACACCGTACTAATGTATGTCAATGAATCTCGTGTTGCGTTTCTCTTCTAGGTTTCCCTTGACTTTTGTCAATATAGTGTATATATAAAGAAAAAACAAAATGAAATTATCAATTATAGATACCAAGCTACATAAAACGGAAAGTTAAAATCAAATAAAAAATATTGCATCAGAAATCGGAGTAATCCTTGCTAAAGCTGAAGTAAACAAATGTTGGCAAAGAAAGTGATTATGAATTACTGTGAAAGAATTCGTCACTCGATGCATTACGTCGGATAAAGCCACTCCGGTGGACGAGTGGTCTGTGGCGCTGAATTCTGGCCATTCGTCCCAGATGAGCCCAAGTACGGGTCTCGGCTGAAGCATGGGATGGTATGCTTGTCCATACCTTTCCTGTAACTCTTTTGTAGGTCCCACAGTCGTTCGCTGTGGGAATTAAACGCCAAAACAAAACAAAATAGCACATAAGTATCCTAACATAGGCACGACCTGCTTGAAAGTGCACTGTCCAAAGACAGAACGGAAATCAGATTCGGGTTCGTTTTCGCCTCCAGGAAACTGTAAATTTTTTCAAGTGTTTGCTACGTTAGCAAACATAAATTTTGTCTCCATGCAGCAAATTAGAGAATTTCTGTTCTCTCGCTGTGAAACAGCGATTATTTTTGCACGATTTTCTGCTGAGCTGCACAAGACTCCGAAGAAGTAAAAAAATATCCGTGACTTGGCAGCGTTTTTGAGACTTCCTTCTCTGCTCTAAGTATGGCAAAAAGATATTGTAGAAAATATTTCGATATTGTGTTTCCTCTCTCCTTTAGAGTTATCTACACGAAACCGACTCCTTTTGCTGCCGCGGTGTACGTTCGGAAACAAATTAATTAACAATCATTCTCTGAAATTCCTTCTAAATTTCAGAGAATTAATGAATTATAATAGCAAGATGCAGCCTTCACGTTTCCGGAGGCAGATTTCACTGGAAAATCAGAAGAGTATCGTTTCGGTAGTCTAAAGCGATTTATTCTTTAATTGGGGCTAGCAGCACATTTTGAATTTTGGAGTGAAGCCTTGTGAGTAACGCAGTGATAAAACTGTTTCCTGTCGGTTAAAATACCATGTCTTCGTTGCTTCAGGTATTCATTATGGCTTCAAATGCAGCTGAGATTATAGTTTAATTAACTTAATGCTGCATGCTTTTCATGTTAACGAAGTAAGCCAGTTTCATTCCACTTACTCATAAAAACAGTGGGAAAATTTTGGATGATTACTGGCGCTTTGGATTGTCGCCATGCCGACAAAGTATTTCCCTAAAGTGAACGCGTACGTTTCGAATCAGTAAGAAATAACTCTCTGCTGATTTTCTGTTTTAGAAAATATCGATGAGAATAATCAATCAACAGCTACCCACAGATACTTTGAATCTGTGTATTAACATCAGCTGCAACACTAACTTCAAAACATTTGCAAAGCTGATTCTTCATCATGATCATAATTCTGATCACAAAGACATTTACAGAAAAAAATGTCATTTCCAGAATATATGGTCGGGCAATTTCGAAAAATAACACAAACAGTAAGAAATTTTATTGCTCTCAGACCTTTGTGCAATTATAAGGGATTTAAGCAGTCCTTTATTTGGGGCCACACTCTCCAGCGAAGGGAAAGAGCCAGAGCCGTAAAACACGCACACCAACTATGTATATTAAGAGAACACAACGTGGTTTGTCACAATATTTATTTTTCAAGTCGACCATGGTTTCCCTGGGTATGTACCTAGCTTCATCAGGATAAATGGCACGTAAATATTCAAATTGTATATAATATCATAAATGGTGTTTACAGTCACGTGTTTTGGTTAGATGCTTCCACGCGTTTGATAGAAATGGTGTGGATGCCATGTTGTAACGTACCAGGAGATGTGACGTACCTGCCAGAAGGACGCACACGACATAAAGGCAGATAGGAATCAGAATAAAACGTCCGCGTAGCTCAATTGGTAGAGCAACTTATTCCGGAATGAGGGGACCCGGGTTCGAATCCTGGCGCGGATAAAAATGACGGAGAAATTTAATTCGTTATAATGGCGCCCGAACTATCCGGATGACCCGACCGTTCAAAATCTCGCAATGGTGTGATGTTCTTTCCAAACCGCGAGATAGGAAAAGTAAGAGAATCCTTTCTCCAGCACTTCGGAAAAAAAAAAAAAAAAAAAAAAAAGGGGGAGATGATGTAACGTACCAGGAGATGTGACGTACATGCCAGAAGGACGCACACGACATAAAGGCAGATAGGAATCAGAATAACACGTCCGCGTAGCTCAATTGGTAGAGCAACTTATTCCGGAATGAGGGGACCCGGGTTCGAATCCTGGCGCGGATAAAAATGACGGAGAAATTAACTTCGTTATAGTGTCATTAACAAGTTGCGAATACTTCTGATATATATAGAAAGTTCCCAAAATATCAAGTTCTGTGGTTGAATCTGGTTATTTTCCAAAATATCAAAGCTTCAAAAATATCAAGTTTGATGGTTGAATCCGGTAAGTTTGATGGTTGAATCTGGCTTGACAAACCAGACTCAACCACCAAACTTGATATTTTGAAAGCTTTCCATACATATACTATCAGAAGTCTTCGCAACTTGTTAATGACAAGGCGTCCACCCCATTTCTATCAAGCAGGTGGAAGCAACTAACCAAAACTCGTGACTGTAAACACCATTTATAATATCATATTCAATTTGAATATTTACGTGCCATTCTTCCTGATGAAGCTAGGTCAATACCCAGCGAAACCCATTGTCGACTTGAAAAAATAAATATTTGTGACAAAGCACGTTGTATTTTCTTAACATATATACAATGTATATTCGTCACAAGACTGTAGTCTTTGAGATCAAAAACACACCAACTATGCTTCATTCGGAATTCGATCCGGGCCTCATCTCGGACAAGTCAGAAGCCAGCGCCTCACATCATTCGGCCACGGCTACCACTAGGTAAAAATTTATGTCTCTGTCCACTCAGCCACCGGGCCGACATTTGGTAAAGTTTTCGGCAACATTGGAAATTGCCCTCTGATGTATATTATATTCACACATTTTCAGAACGACTTTCCTGCAATATAATTAATGTTTAAAGTAAAATTATTCCTTTTTTAAATGTTCTATCTAATAACATTTTCTCTGGAAATGAACCTACACCTAGACTTCCAAGATAACAGCTCATTTCTTCAAACTGGTAGTGGTATTTTATTCCACTCCTCTTCCACTGCTTTCCATAGTCCAATCATTGTCTTTAGCTTGCGTTTAGAAAGCGCTCTTTTTAGCAGTCCGAAGGCACAATAGTCCATTGGTGACACATCAGGGGACTTAGATGGAATATGAGCAAAATGTACAGACATGTTTTTAGGAAATAAAATGGTATATTTGGATTTTGCGGATGGAGCTCTACTCTTTAAAGGCTCTGTGAATAAAGGATTAGTATTTCCTCTTTTATTATTGGAGTTAAAACATAATTTTGGTAACATGTGGAATTGATTATAACAATCTTTTCAACTATCCTTAACTTTAATTTTCCATTGTACGAGAAACCAGCAATAATCATGAATCCGTTACTGAAACTTTCTTTGAATTTATGGAACAAAGTTTGTAGGTCTTTTTCTGCTCTTTTGCAATAGTAAATCGAACTTTTGTTCCAGTCGTTTAGGTAGATATATGCTTCATCAATAGTCACAATAACTGTTCATCTGTCTTCGGCTACGTGATATTCATAAAGAAATTCACGCCGTTTTCCGTGCTCAGCCACATCCCTAGCCAAAAACTATTCAACATCACGTTTTTTGTTTAGATTCAAATCTTTGTTTATTCCCTTTTTACAGTTGATACAGAGATTTTTAACGATTTAGCGATTGTTCTTTGGGGCAGTGGATTTTCTTTTAAGACCAGAGACCTTACTTTTGAAATACACTGAGCTTTCGAATATCCGTACTAATTAATGAACGCATGTGCATGGAAATCGGAAACACGGATAATCCGAAAATGGCACTGTAAAACTGAAACTACGTGCTACTGTACATATGGATTCAGAGGTTTTAAATGACTGACCCATTGAACCATACAAGAATTAAACTTTTCATAACACGATTACATTCTTAATCAAATTTCTCGTGTTTAGCATTGCTACACCATTACAGCCTCGCATATATTTCATGAGTTTTTCCTTTTGTTTCTTGAAATTACTTGCAGCCAATTAAGCTGGTCTTGACTTGCAGTCTCAACGCATATACCCATTTCCATGGCTAATCTGTGAACAGGCTCCCTTTTCCTCTAATATATTAGTTGTGTCCATTTTTTGTTTAATTGCTAAAACTGACTTTTGTCGTTTAAATGGCTAACTGGACCCATTCATCCTTGGTAAAAGCTAAAAAATCTTTAGAGTATTATACACTGCTGGCCACCGAAAATGCAACACCAAGAAAGACACAAAATAGCAAGGCCAGATTTACTGGACACATAACAACAGATACAAAGATGAAACGATTGAGCTCATAGACCCGTGCGACTTGCGGAACACGCAGACATCAATAGTTTGTGTGGCCCCCATGGCTGGTAATAACGGCCGCTACACGCCGCGGCATCGAACGAAAGAGGCTTTGGATGTGGGCTTGGAGTATGTCGGTCCAGGCTGCTTTCCACACGTTGCCACAGTTCATCAAGCGCAGTCACGGGTTGGTGCTTGCCGGGCCACTCTCTTGCCAATCAGCGACCAGACGTGTTCGATAGGCGACATATCGGGAGAACAGGCGGTTCACGGCAGTAGTGACCACCTGGTGGGCCGTGAAGAATTGTTGATGTGATGCGTGTCACGTGCCGGTGCGTATTGTCCTGTTGAAACGTGGCCGCTGGCAGGTCCTGCATGTAAGGGAGGACTACAGGCTCCAAAACGTCGGAGATGCAGTGCGTTGGCTGTTGAGCGTACCTGGCGATGCGTACCAGAGGGGCGCGGGTGTCATATCCAATTGCGCCCCAAACCATAACGCCAGGCGATGGACCAGTATGGCGACTGTGATGGTGTAAAAACCGTTAGCAAAAAAAGAATGGAAAGAAATGCCAGCGTCGCACAGAAATATAGGAACTGCTGAATGTTAAAAAAGTAAACGTGGGAAAAATCAGAAATGGGCAAGGGAACGCCATTTTTGAAGTGAAAAGCGAGGAAGGGAGAATGACATCCATTTTGGTGACCAGTTCACAAGGTCACAACGAGCCCATGAATTCTCAGAACTTAAAATATGGAATTCTTCGAAGAGCACCCATCTAGCGGATGTAAACCGTGGGAAGCAGGACGCGGAGAGTGAAGGATGCCCAGCTAAGGGAGGTCGAATGCGTTCTTGTGATTGGCTAAGCGCTTGCTGGGGCTCAGAAAAGTTTGAGGAGAAGCAATCAAATTAGCTGACAGGTATGTTGAGGCTAGAGAAAGGCAGTATGTACAGGGCAGTCAAAAATCTCAACCAGGTAAAGGATATTTTAGTCAGGAGAAAAGACACCAGGTTAAAGAGGAAAGCAAGTTCAAAATTCAACTGATGCATCAGGAATGGGTTCAAAAATTAGATGTTACATATGCGGAAAAACTGGTCACAAGTCATTTGCATGTAGAGGAAGTAGAGATAAGGTAGCAATAAGTAAACCGCAAGTTGACAGTAGTGTAAATGATAAAGCGGGAACTAGTAAACAGAATTTTCAGTCATTACGAGAAAAATCTCCATCCATGTTGTGTTCAACCGCAAAATCCATTTGGGCAACACCACAATCTAGCTTTGGGCCATATTTAGGAGAAGCGAAGTTGAACGGAGAGACACTTTGCACTTTGCGTGACACAGGGTCGTGCATTTCTCTTATTAAAAGCAGTAACGTCCCTCCAGGAACACAAACAGGTAAGCAAGTCACAGTTTACCCCGTGACTGGTAACAAACAAGAGTTGGACATAGCCGAGGTAACTGTAGAAGTTAATGATACGATGAAGACACGCGAGTTTGCAGTAGTGTCAGATATCCCGTGGGATATAATCCTCGGAAACGACTGGGAGGTACCCTCAGAAAACCCAAGTAGTGAAGTGAATAGGGATAAGGAGGAGGAAAAGAAAAGTCAGAAACATTGGAAGTAGAGAGAGACATAAATCAAGTTACTGAACAAGATTTAGGAAGTATAGAAGAAAATAGTAACCACAGAGTGAAAAAGTACAGACAGCACTCATAAGAAAGAGTGTGGGGTGTTAACTAGGGGAATGTTAAGAGCTCAAGAGGAAGAAAAACTTAAAAAGAGTGAAGTCGAGAAACATTAGGTGCAAGAAGTAGGTAGTGCAAGTTCATGTCTACAAATGGGTGAAGATAGTGAAAGCGAGCAAGAGGTTGGAGATAGTGACATGGAAAGGGTAGTGGAGAGTGACGAGAATTTATATCAGATGTTTACATCTGAAGAATTCAGTAAAGCGCAGAAAACTGATGTAAGTTTGGAAAATGTTTGAAAAAAGTTGGAGGCTGTGGCAGTCACTCACTCGGTCCATCCGTCCCTCCTGCACCCGCGGAATCCATGCTCTCCTCACCGTGGCTGGATGTCGTCCCACATAAGTGCCGATGTCTCGGTACGATAAACCGCTGTCGCGATAAGCCACTATTCGTCCTCTGTCGAACTCCGAAACGTGCTGGAATGACTGCCGTATTCTGCGACGAGACATCAGGAAGTTTCCCACGCACAGGTCTGGCAGCACAAGACACTTCCACCACTTACACCCCGCCTTCTGTGTACTCTTCTTATAGTGCATCTCGGTGACGTGCCGGGCGCATATGATTTGCATATGGTCTGCATTGCTAATCGTTTGCTTGTCCTTTCGCGGGCGATGCATGCTGCGAATTTCAGGCCAATCGGATGCTTTCTTCTTGGTGTTGCATTTTGGATGGCCAGCAGTGTAGAAGCACTTCTTCAAACGAACACTGAAAAACATGAAACAAATCTTGAGTCACAACCAGAGCTTTTTTATGAACGTGTATCCAAACACCACACTGACGAGCCAAAGTTTCACACCGCTTACCTTATTGCTTACGTAACGTTGGAAGGGAATGTTAGTGTGCCTGTAGCTTCCAAGAAGTTATAGATTACGGGTGGAACTTTTCATTACGAAGGGGAACACGTTTGGCGCTCAGGTATCAGTTCGCCACTTCCGCAGTGGAGGTAACATGTGGACGAACAGGGGACACCGGGACAGTTTGCCAAGGGTCTGGAAGTGGCGGAGAGGAGGAGGCTGAAGTCTTGGGATTGTCTGTTGACAGCAGCAAAACTGCTGTCGTCACTCTTCATCCTACCTGACACCACAACACACATGCGCGCGCGCACACACATACACACACACACAGGTGTACCTTTTATTAAACCCTGTTTTTTAAAGAGATTACCACGACCTCAGGTTTTTAAAGATTCTGTGCGGGTGAAAAATTCACAAGCAATTTATTTGTCCCTGAAGCTACGAAAGTGGTAAGAGTAAAAACACATAACGTAAAAACACGTTTCTTCAACTGATGATTGAAATTGAATTTCGATTTTTCTCAGCTCCGTTGGTTAATGGAGATATCCGGCTAAAGAGCGTCGATAAATCGAGGTTTTACTGTGCATTGGAATTTCACTATTTGTATACTTTTTTTTTTTTTTTTTTACGTTTCACGGATAATACGCAAAACAATTTTCCTCGTACCGATAACTAGGGAGGTTAGCGTAGTCGTAAAATTACGTACATTGTTTGTTTGGCGTTCTGTTATCTGTTAAAAGCAACGCTTGGCGATTTTTCCCTCTGTTATTAATAATATCGCTTATTTTACATTTAGAAATGCTAATTCCATGATTTTCAGAGCGAATTTTAACTACAGAATACGAATATTTCTCTTCACAAAGATCAAAAGCATAACATTCTGTCCACAGCTTCTTCACGTGTGCCATTTTCTTAACAGACGGTATGTAACTGCAGCAGATGTTTCTCTCGTGTTCATCTAACAGGCTGTTGCCAGTTTCAGTTCTTTAAACTTTTTTATTTTCTGTAATTTCTTATCAAATAGGTTCTAAAAATGTGTGAACATTTCTTTCCATTAAACTATCAAAATTCACTGTGCATCAAGCTTCGGTTTCGCCCTAAAAAAGGTAATAAAAGTGCCTCAGTTCCACATACGGGAATATATGAATTAAACCAAGCTTTGCTGCTTTTTATATACTGTATATAAAATAGTTCTGTACATCTCCTGCTTTTTCTACCTACACTCACACTGCAGTCAAGTTGTACTTTATACTTACACTCAGTAATAAAATATAACCAGTGATAAAAAGAAAACTGCAAAATTTTGCGCGGTGACATACACTATATTGACAAAAATCACCGGACACCTAGAAGAGAAACACAACTTAGCATTTATTGACATACATCAGTACGGCGTCGATTCACCTATGGCCTTAATGCATGCACAGGGTTTCTTTTTTTTCGACAAGATTTAGGAACACAGCGGTAGGTATCGCTCCCATTCAGTACATAATGCTGCCGCGAACTGTTGCTTAGTAGTAGGCCTTGTTTCCAAACTTCTTATGCGGCACTTTAATTCATCCCATATGTGCTCTATGGGATTAAGATCACGGCTCTGTACTGGCCAGTCCACACACGATACGGAATTATAGTTAAAGTCACGCCGTAACAGTTCTTGCTTTACGGCTCGGTGCTTTATCCTGCTGGTACCAAGAAGGCTGGGTTCCATAGTATTGCCACAGAGTTGGTCGGGCATAATTGTCCAGAATATCGAGGTAGACGTGCTGGTTAACAGGTTTGTCCACGATAACCAATGGGCCGGGATCATACCATGAAAAACACACCACACACGAGTACACTGCCATGCTTCAAACTTCACCGCAGGAACAGTACAAATGATGTGCTGTACAGGTCAAATTTGGAGCATGGCAGTGTACTCGTGTGGGGGTGTTTTGTCCCTTACCTGGAGCCAGTTGTCAGAGTTACACATGGTGGTCGTCAAACTACGCTATATATAGAAAAACAAAGGATTAAATTGTTGCAGCGTTATCCCAAAACGCAATGACATCTGTCATGTTTCTCGCGATATCTCTGAAATGATAGCTAAAGTCTCACCGCGTACCTTAACACATGTGCAAATTACTAAATTTAGGTTTCCAAGTTCATGGGGATTCTACCTCCTGTTTCGTTTTATTATTCACAAGATAATTTTTCTTTTCTTTATTTTAAAATGATGAACTACAGACATTGCATTAACATACTTTTCATTTTACTATAAAGAAACAACGTTTTGCAATGCAATAATTTTTAACTTAGCGGCTACTGTATTTTCGCGTGGAACTATGATCTAGTTTCCTCAGGACTATGACTTGTCTATTTCGTTGTGACGACGGTTGTTTGTTTCCCGTGCAGCATGTCACGTGACTGTTATCAGTTTTGACCGGCGCTTTCCAAGCAATGGAGTAATATGACGTCGAGGATGATTTTTTTTTTTTTTTTTTTTTTTTTGATTGAAGGTTTAACGACCACCGTGAGCAACTCAATGGGCTATAAGCAGTCGCCCGTCCCTAATTTAAGGTCACTGGTTCCAGGGAAGGGAGAGAGCCAGTGCCGTAAGACAAACACAACATCCATGCCTGACCGGGATTCGAACCCGGACCCCTTACGGACGAATGCTCAGAGGCCAGCGCCTTAGACCACTGCGCCACCGGGGCGGCGATGATGTTTTTTTTTCACCAGAGAAGTACGCTTTTGAGAAATGTGAAATGTGTGCTCCTAAAAAATCAAAATCAGACCTTATCTATGTTTTTCAAACAAATTTACTCCATCAAACAAAAATTGGGAGCTATTTCCCCAACAGTGTTGAGCTATGGAAGATTTATTGAGCTCACACTTTTTAATATATGACTGGTTTTCTTTCAATCTGAATTTATGGGTTCTTCGCGTCTAACCTATGTACGACAGGCAATGGATCCGATAGATTCCCCAAGAAATGTTTTGTCAGGAACTGGGTTATTCTTATAGAGAAAATCGTTTTATTTAGGTGAGTGAAAACCACATCACTAAGTATTTATATTCATCTTATTTACGGAAGAAAATAAGATAATTACACTGCTGTCCACCTAGAATGCAACACCAAGAAGGACACGAGATAACAAAGCCAGATTTACTGGACACATAACAACGGATACAAAGATGAAACAATTGAGCTTACAGGCCCGTGCGACTTCCGGAACACGCGGGCATCAATAGTTCGTGTGGCCCCCTGGCTGGCAATAACTGCCGCCACACGCCGCGGCATCGAACGAAAGAGGCTTTGGATGTGGGCTTGTGGTATGTCGGTCCAGGCTGCTTCCACACGTTGCCACAGTTCATCAAACGTAGCCGGGGGTGGTGCTTGCTGGGCCACTTGGCTGCCGATCAGCGACCAGACGTGTTCGATGGGCGACATATCGGGAGAACAGGCGGGCCCCGGCAGCAGTGAAACCTGGTGGGCAGTGAAGAATTGTTGCACGATGCGTGCCACATGCCGGCGCGCATTACCCTGTTGAAAGGGGGCCGCTGGAAGGTCCTGCAGGTAAGGGATAACTACAGGCTCCAAAACGTCGGAGATGTAACGGTGGCTGTTGAATATACCGGCGATGCGTACCAGAGCGTTACGTGTGTCATATCCAATTTCGCCCCAAACCATAACGTCAGGAAACGGACCGGAATTGCGATACATAATGCAGGCGTCATAAAGTCTCTCACCGCGGTGCCGCCACAGGCAGATCCGACCATCGTGGTGTTGCATGCCGAAGCGGGATTCGTCGGAGAAGACAATGTCGTGCCATTCCGTAGTCCAGGTGTGACGTTCAACGACCCACTGCCGCCAAACTCGCTGGTGGTGTTACGTCAATGGTAATCGGAGCAATGGGCTCCGTGAGACAAGTCCTCGCTCCTGCAGACGACGTCGAACGGTACGTGCTGACACAGGTTGTTGCGCAACACACCCTAATTCCTGCGCTAACGTTCGTGATGTGGCGGTGCGAGGCATCAATGCCCGCCGCACCACACGCCGGTCCACTCGTTCGGCGGTGTGCCTCGGCTGCGGCAATCGCTCACGTCGGTCCGTCCTTCCATCCTGCACCCACCGAATCCATACTCGCCTCGCTGTGGCTGGATGTCGTCCCACACGGGCGCCGATGTCTCGGTACCATAAACCGCTATCGCGATAAGCCACTATTCGTCCTCTGTCGAACTCCGAAACGTACTGGAATGACTGCCGTGTTCTGCGACGAGGCATCAGGAAGCTTTCCACGCACATGTCCGGCAACACAACACAATTCCACTACTCACACCCCGCCTTCTGTGCACCCTTCTTATAGTGCTTCTCGGTGGCGTGCCGGGCGCACTTGATTTGTATTTGCCCTGCAATGCTAATCGTTTGCATGTCCTTTCGCGGGCGACGCACGCTGCGAATTTCAGGTCTATCGGATGCTTCCTTCTTGGTCTTGCATTTTGGGTGGCCAGCAGTTTATATTATCAAAAGTATTCGGACAGTACCAAACATTTGTATAAGTACTAAGAACGGTTGCTCAAGAAGTTGCGCTGAGAGTGGGGATATTCGTGTATAAAGCTGAGATGTTCAGTCGTGTTATCAGAAACGTTGGGGCGGATATGCAGCGTAGAACTGAACTTTCTGAGTTTCAGCATGGTCTGGTCATAGGACGTTATTTGAGTAACGTTGCCGTACAGAGTATTGCAGCTAAACTAAACATACCGAAATTGACAGTAAGTGATGTTGAAGAGATGGAAGGGAACGTGCAACTACAGCCAAAAAACCCTTTGTGGAAGGCCGCACATACTGACGGAATGTGACAGGAGGACTATGTTGAGAAATCCCATTCTTCTCCTGCCGTTTTCATCGCTGCTGAAGTAGAAAATGCGTGTGGCTGCTCAGTTAGTAGAGTAACTAATTGAAGAGAGTTGCGCAGCGTCGGTTATTATGGTAGAGAAGCGGCACACAAGCCTCGCATCACTACCGTGAATGCGAAGCACGGTTTGAAATGGTGTGTTTCCAATCGTTGCTAGACTGCATCGTCTGGAAAGCTGTTCTTTGAAATGATGAGCCACGCTTTCACTCTTCCACTTTAATGGGAGTGTTCCGATTTGGCGACAATCCAGCGAACGATATTCGTTGGACTGTGTTCTTCCAAATGTTAAATTCGTCGGAGGCTCCATCGAGACGTGTGGTTATTTTTAGTGAATTGGCTCGGCCTGTTTGTTATTAATCCACAAACCATTAACTCCGAAATGTACCTCGACGATCTGGATAAGTTTATCTTACCAACAATGTGGCAGTGTTGTAGAAAGGAGGGTTCTCTTTTCCAACACGATCGAACTCGCTAACAGACTGCACGGTTGGCATCTTGAAAATGAGGTAGAAATGTTAAACTGGCCTGCTCAGTTTCCTGATCGCAATACCGTAAAACACCTCTGAGATTAAATGAGGCGACGGATACAAAATCGTCCACAACAACCGTCGTCGCTCTCCACACTAGCAGCAGCTTCGCAGGACGAATGGCAAGAGAAAAATTCGTGTCTAGACCTACCGGAAATTGGTAGATAGTATGCCTCGAGCTGTTGCTGCTGTGATACAAGCAAAAGGTGGGCCGACTAACTACTAATTGTGATAATAAAGTCATTTGCCCCAAAATATTGTAGTGTCTGAAAATTTTTGATAATACACTGAAGAGCAATTGAATTAGAGACAACAGGCGTTATGCAAATATGGCGCTGTGGGCGGCCCTGGAAACGGAAACGACATGAGGTTTGCAGCGATCCGGCAATATAAGCAGTGATGCGACGGGAATCAGTAAGAGCAGTATGGGTAAGAACGAAGGATCTAAGCGCATTTGATTCTGGGCAAATTGTCGGGGCCCGAAGAATGGGTCACTCCATCTCGGATGTCGTACAGGCGCTGGGATTTTCACGAACCACTGTGTCACGGGTGCGCCGTGAGTACATCGAATCTGATAAAACCATCCCTGCAAAGGCCAACTACCGTGGACAACAGCGTGTGGATGAGCGAGGTCATCGTCGACTAGCTCGCATTGTAATAGCGGATAGACGGGCCACAGTGCAAGAAATCACTCGGCATCTTAACGCTGGTGCACAAAAATGTGTAAACAATCACACCATTCAGAAACATCTCTTCGCTTTTGGTTACAGAAGCCATCGTCCCAAGATTGTACCGCTGCTGACCGCATACAACAGGGTGCGAAGAATAGCATGGGAGCGGTAACTTCGCCACTGGACCCTAGACATGTGGAAAAATGTTGCCGGGACTGATCAGTCGAGATTCACGTTGGTACATGCGGATGACAGGATACGAGTACGGCGCAAACCACATGAAGCAATGGATTCTTCTTGCCAGCAGGGTACACCTCAAGCTGGCGGGGGTGGCATTCTCGTCTGGGGACTGTTTACGTAGGCTGAAATGGGACCCCTGCTACGTGTGACATCGTCCCTCACAGGTCAACGTTACCGAGATATCCAGGACAACCATTTGCTCCTTGTTGTGCGTCTTCAACACCAAACTTGGGATCTCATCCTGCAACAAGACAATGCACCGTTGCCTCGCTCCCGAATTGTATCCGAATGGTTGAATTGACACTCCACGGACGTGACTTCGCTTCCTTGTCCAGCTAGGTCACCCGACCTCAATCCCATCGAGCCCATCTGGGATGCCAGCGAGAGAGATGTTCGAGGCTCTGACACTCCTCCATCAAATCTTCGTCAACTATGGGAGCTTGTTCAGGGGTCGGGATCCGTATGGCTTCCCAACGATTCCGGTGTCTTGTCGAGTCCATGCCGAGACGAATCGCCGCCATCATCAGGGCGAAAGGTTATGCTACACGTTACTAGACAGGTATCTCTAATTCAATTGCTCTTCAGTGTATATGCATGTCCGATATGTCAAACTGACCCTGAATGAAATAGAATCCCCAATAATTTTCGTCAGGATTTGGGGTTGTTGTTTTTTAGAACAAATTACTTATTTACTGAAGTGAAAATCACATCACTCTAAATTTATAATCATCTTACAGAGGGTGAGTCAAAGGTTTTGCAATACTTGGATAATTTTATGTCTTCATATAGTACGTTTACGAGGAAGGCTGACTAGCATTCAAAGTATAGGTCATCGTGTTGCGACGGTTTTAGCCATCTGTTTGCCAGTTCTTCGATTTCGCGGTGCTACCAGTTCTTGTCCTTTGAGGCGAAAACTCTTTCACCACAGCTGCCACCTCCTCCTGCTTGTTGAAGTGCCGCCCGCGAAGGAAATGGGCCATGGACTGGAACAAGTAATAATCCGACGGGGCGAGGTCCGGACCATATGCTGGGTGTGGCATCAGTTCGATGCCCTCAAGTTCCTGGAGTTTTGCCAGGGTCGTTCGTGCGGTATGTGGCCGAGCGTTGCCCTGCTGTAGGAGAGCTCGATTTCTGTTCATCAGGGCCGGGTAATTCTCCTCCAAAACGGCATAAATCCGCTCCAACTGTTCAAAGCAGAGTTTGGCGTTGATGGTTTGACCACCTGGACCAAATTCATAATGGATAATTCCCTCGAAATTCCACCAGATGCAGAGCATCACCTTGTGCTCGAAGCGCCCACATTTGGCAACACGTTCTGAAAGCTGGTCTGGGCTCAACCACTGCCGTTGTGTGTTTGAATTACGGAAATAGACCCATTTTTAAGCGCACGTACCGATTCTCTTGATGAAACGTACATCGCGCTTGTTTTCTTGGAGTTTCGTGCACACTTCCAATCGGCGGTTTGCTTCAGTTGGCGTCAGTCCGCGAGGGACACTGCGGCAGCTCCTGTAGACCTTGCCGAGGTCGTAAAGGGGACAAACCACGGTGGTCTGAGATATGCTCAGCTCGACTGATGATCTCCGAGTGCTAGTTGTCGGATTTTTCTCTACGGCCTGACGCACGGCCTCCGAATCCAACGTTCGCGGCCTACTTGACCTTGGCTGATCGTTGAGGTTTCTGTCACCTGAGCGAAAATTCTTGAACCATCTGGTTGTGGTGCTGGGGGTCCACGGAACCTTCCACTTTCGCATTTCTGACGTGCCTGCAACGCAGGACGCACATGAGATAAAGGCAGATAGCAGCGTGAGCATACATCCGCGTAGCTCAGTTGGGAGAGCAACTTATTCCGGAATGAGGGGACCCGGGTTCGATGCTCGACGTGCACAACAATGACGGAGAAATTCACTTCGTTATATTGGCGCCCAAACTTCAAGAATGACCTGCCCGTTAAAGTTCTCGCAATGGTGTGATGTTCTTTCCACAGCGCGAGACAGGAAAAATAAGAGAATCCCTTCTTTAGCGCTTCCAAAAATAAATGTGTGGATGTTGCGTTCCACACACCAGATTAACTGGGATTTCTCCAATGTACGTTCTTCAGCGGATGACTGCCTAAAGCGACACATGGTCCCGGCTGACCCATGGGCCATGCCCCCGGCCCTCTTTCGCGTGGGGGATGTGACGTACCTGCACCGCCGCAGGATGTACATGAGATAAAGGCAGATAGCAGCAGGAGCTTACGTCCGCGTAGCTCAGTTGGGAGAGCAACTTATTCCGGAATGAGGTAACCCGGGCTCAATGCCCCGCGTGGACAAAATGACGGAGAAATTTACTTGGTTATACATGACAAATGTTTCGCGTGGCTTGAGCAGCGTTATGGCCGAATTAAAAGTCGTCAAACAAGAGTTCCGTAAATAGCCGGTTGTGGCTCTTCACCTTTTAGGCGTCCCAAGCGCAGAAAGAAAGACTACATGCAATGGTGTTCACAGCAACGACTACCATTTCATATCCCTTACGACTAACTGCAGTGCGCGACTTAAACACGAGACATGCCCGCCGCAGCGCATGCGTTTATCTAAATATTGCAAAACTTTCGACCCACCGTCTCTGTGTAAGGAGTAAATAAGACGCTCAACGAAATGCAGACTCTCCGCATTGCACGTACGTTGGAAGACTACACAGGAATGAGAAATATATTTTTAACTTCATTTTTCAGTAAAAACTTTCCGGAAATGAAAAAAAATTCTAATTACATTTAGGTGCTGCTAACCTGGCCCTTTTAGCTGGTGCTTTTATTTTATCATTACCATTCCTACCGCGTGCTACATCTTTACATATACGTTGTCTGTAAATTCAGTGAAATGGAGAAAATGAAACATAAAAGAGGATTTTTATTTTAAATATATGAAAGAAAGTGCTCATTACCGTGAAGTACGACATTATATATTTTTTATAGCGTAGACGGAGACTTTTGCAGTGGAAACGTTCTGGGAGTTTCATGTTTCATCAAAGATATTAATATAAACGCTTATGATTCAACATTTTTTTCCTTTCTCTGCTGACTTAAATAGAATTTACTTTTTACATTGGACAATGTTTTACAATTTATCATCTTAAAAAGATGTGCAAGTTGCGTAAACGGCGTCTCTATGAAGGATTCATGTCGTCGAAAGTAAATTCAAATGAAGCAGAAAAATGATGTGAAGAATAAAAAAACAGCCGAAGTCTAATTCTGGGAAACGTACAAAACAAAAGCATGCAAAAAATAAACTGTGTGCAATGTTAAATCATGGAAGACTTAGAACTAAATACAAAAAAGAAATCCACGGAGTATGTTTCTGTGTTAATCTTAGTTATTTCAAAGGCTTTAACGTTCCCCATATTTCCTTTGTGACGACTGGAGGAATGGAATTTCGGAATACTTACGTGCCTTCTGTAACTAAAATAGGTAACTTATTTGATGAACTGTAAGCACTTCAAAAGCGAGATTTAAATTTGAAGTTATGCCTGGACCCGCTCGCACGTGCTTGTGTTATGGAGATAACTTACGAAATACTGTCTAAACGTATCCAATAATCCTGAGATATGAAAACTAAGCAGATATTCCTAGCGCTCAGCATGAGAGCAATGGGGAAACATTATTAAAGCAGTTTCACGTGGCTTAGAACGAAAACGGCATTCATAAGCTTTACAGAATTTTCAAATTTGACTCTTCTTTACTATTACTTACCTACACTGCTCAACATAGAAAATGCAACACCAGGAAATATTTGTAAGAGCGCCATGCAGATAGGTGGGTGTGTGTCTACAGTTGGGTTATGTAAATGATTGCTGTTGCGAACCAATCACGTGATAACTGAAAAGACAAAACGTCTCCGCGTCGCTAAATTTGGTCATCCTCAGCTGGGCGCGTTTGGTTTTTTGGAGATTTAAAAATCACTGTGAGAAACTCATTGGACTACAATTAGTTGTTCGTCACTATTTAGGGCAACTGGGATGGGAGAGAGCCTGTGCCTTAAGACAAACACAACATTCGTGCCTCACTGGGATTCGAACCTGAACCCATTTCGGACGAACGGTCATAAGCCAGCGCTTAGACAACTGGGCTACCGTGGCAGCAACCTGGGCGTGTCTACCACTGCATCGGAATGATTTCGGTGTCAAAAGCACTTGCAAGGAATGAAAATGCGTCAGCGTTGCCATGGGGAATCCTAACACCACACGGACACCTGTAACAGATGCTTCACAGTAGGGTAACGTGCGGATGGTTAGTTCCTTCGTCGCATTGGGAAGCTGATGCATTTGGAAACAACAAGGAATATGGCAACAGTGGTTGGTAGGAGGTAACGTGCATCGCCATATGCTACCGGTGCACGTTGATGGACGTTCGAAAGCCTCAATACCCACATCAGATTGTAATCTGGAGCAACCCCACAAACCGCAGCGGACGACATTTGACACGGTGAAACAGGGAGCTATGCACATCACCATATCGACACGGACTTTGAGGCGCAGATTCCTTGAAGTAAGTTTGCGTTCTCGCCAGCCATTGCAATGACTACCACGCACAGAAGCACATCGTCACGCAGTATCGCAAACCACCGTACCAAACATACTTGGTAGTTCGGATTGAAACATGTCGTGTTGAGCGACGAGCCACGCTTCGGTCTCAGCGCCAAGGATGGGCGATTGATATTATGAAGATGATATGGTCATCGGGATGATTTTTCTTCCACCCATGAGGGTCTTAACGTCTTTTCATTCTGCTGTCATGGTATGAGGTGCTAGCAATTAAAACTGCCGGTCGGCGCTCGTACGCATAATTGATACAATCACCTAAAAGATGGTACATCGATGAGGTGCTACAGCCCGTTTTGTTGCCGTATCTCCGTGATATTCCTGATGCCCATTTTCAACATGATAACGCCTGCCAACATCAGTACACGACACCTACAAGGTGTCCAAGTGCTGCCCTGACCAGTGCGTTTCGCAGACTTCGCCCTAATACAGAACGTATGGGAGTTTATATACAGGGTGTTTCACCAGGTAGTCCGCCCAAAGAACTAACTACTGTTTTCTTTCCACTCCACCTAGAAGCACGACTTTTGGTTAGCAAGTGACCTCGATCCTTGAGAAATGTGTGGGAGTGATTTTCCTGATAATGTGATAACTCATTGTAACATCACCACACCAGATAGCCGGGTCATGCTAATTCTACCCGGAGGCAATCTGGGTGTTTTACTGTGCCGTTGAAAGTCATTCAGGATGGATGTGTATACCGTTGCAGAACGGGTGTTTATTGTGAAAAGTTATTGGATAACTAAGTTTATAAAGGTAATACAAAGGGAATTCCTGGAGAAGTTTTGGAGAAGAGAAGCACCAGACAAACGTTACATAGCCAGGTTAACGAAAAAATTTGAAACCACGAGCAGTGTTTTGAGCCAATACAGTGGCGGACGTCCTACTTTAACGGAAGAAAAAATGGAAGAGGTGAAGCACAGGCTGCTGGCATCACCGAAGAAGTCACTACGACATTTGTCAGAAGAAAAGTGGGTATTCTACACTGAAGAGCAATTGAATTAGAGATACCTGTCTAGTATCGTGTAGCACCACTCCACCTTTCGCCCTGATGACGGCTGCGATTCGTCTCAACATGGACTCGACAAGATACCGGAAACGTTGGGAACCATACGGATCCACGACCCCTGAACAAGCTCCCACAGTTCACGAAGATTTGATGGAGGGGTGTCAGAGCCTCGAACATCTCTCTCTATGGCATCCCAGATGTGCTCGATGGGATTCATGTCAGGTAACCTAGCAGGCCAAGGAAGCTAGGTAACATCGGTGGAGTGTTTCTCCAACCATTCGGATACAATTCGGGAGCGATGTCACGGTGCATTGTCTTGTTGCAGGATGAGGTCCCCAGTGGGATGTTGAAGATGCACAAACGGCAGCAAATGGTCGTGCAGTATATCCCGGTAACGTTGACCTGTGAGGGACGATGTCACACGTACCAGGGGTTTAATTTCAGTCCACGTAAACAGTCCCCAGACGAGAATGCCACCCCCACCAGCTTGAAGAGTTCCCTGCTGGCAAGAAGGATCCATCACTTCATGTGGTTTGCGCCGTACTCGTATCCTGTCATCCGCATGTACCAACGTGAATTTCGACTCATCAGTCCAAGCAGCATTTTTTCACATTTCTACGGTCCAGTGGCGATGTTCCCGCGCCCATGCTAATCTTTGCACCCTGTGTTGTGCGGTTAGCAGCGGTGCCCTCGTGGGACGATGGCTTCTGTACCCCATAGCGAGGAGATGGTTCTGGATTGTGTGGCTGCTTACACGTTTGTGTGAACCGGCGGTAAATTGCCGAGTGATTTCTTGCACTGTCGCCCGTCTATCCGCTGTTGCAATGCGAGCTAGCCGACGATGACCCCGCTCATCCACGCGCTGTTGTCCACGGCAGTTGGCTGTTGCAGGGATGGTTTTACCGGATTCGGTATACTCACGGTGCACCGGTGACACCATGGCTCGTGAAAAGTCCAGTGCCTGCACGACTTCCGAGATGGAGTGACCCATTCGTCGAACCCCGACAATTTGCCCACGATCACATGCGCTTAGGTCCTTCTTTTTACCCATACTGCATCCAACTCTTACTGATTCCCGTCGCATCACTCCTTATATTGTCGGATCGCTGCATACGTCATGTCGTTTCCGTTTACAGCGCCGCCCACAGCGTGACATTTACATAACGCCAGCTGTCTTTAATTCAATTGCTCTGCAGTGTATTTCCACCTGCCTCAGAACCGCAAAGAAAGCATTGCTTCACTCGTACCGTATGACAGCTTTGCAAAAATGTTGAAACGCGTCATTTTTACTCGCAATTACCAACATTTCGGATTTATCATGGTTTACTGACGAAACATGGTTTCATTTGGACGTTTATGCAAATTCCTAAAACGCGCAAATCCGGGTTACAGATAATCCACATGAATTAAACGAAACCGGATTACAACGTGAAAATGTCCGTATTTGGTGTACTGTGCTGTGTTCCGAACCAGAGTCATTGGAAGCATTTTCTTCTGAAGCGTAGTACTCTCGGCTTCTTATGTGAATATTTTCAGAAAATTTGTGGACCAAATAACCGACATCGATTTGACAACGGGATACTTTCAAGTGGGTGGAGAGACATGCTCACACGTTCCGTGTGAACATGACTGAAATTTCTCATTTCTTCGGTGACCGAGTGATCTCCAAAGGACTGTGTCCATCTCCTTCACTCGAATTGACTCCTTTCTATTTTTAATTGGGATATTTGAAATGTCATGCTTACAGCAATAAGCCCCGCACCTTAGAAGACTTAGAAAGCAACATCAGTACAGAAATTCGGACTATCGATGAGGACATGATGGGGAGGACCTTAGATAATATGTAGCATCCCGTTCGAGTCTGGACATTTCCAGCATTTATTGTGAATGCTGTTACATTCCCATGACCAAAGGTACGTTCTAAACCACATTTTATATTTCTAAGTAGAATGTGTTGCTAAATATGACTGATTCTTTAGATAGACTACCTTGTGGAACACCATGTATATACTGTGTGGAACGTTGTATATATTTATGCTTTACATCGAAATGATGTCTCTAACTGAAATGAATGTCGTACTTAAAGGGTAGTAACAAATGATTACACGTGCAACCTTTGTCCCGGTGCCAGAGTGTTTAGTGGCGATAGCTTCTGGCTAGTTATACCATCTGGGCCTTAGTTCCAGTCTCCGATGAGGTTTTTTTCTTACGGTTCTGGCTCTCGTACATCGCTGGGGTAGCTAAAAATTAGGAATGAACAAATGTTTTGAACCTTTAGATTTATTCATTCTAGTTTTAAACGACGAAACGAAAAAAAAAAAAAAGAATGATACGTATTTACAACTTGTTTAAAGAGGACAGATATGTTAAAATTGGGTGACAGTCAGTGCCTAGTGTGGACCATTCCTACTGCCAATGGAAACATTATTACTGTCATGTAGTGGTGACAAAAGCGCCTAATAATGTCGTCAAGTATGGTTCTCCACATTTGCTGACCATGCATCTGAAGATATATCTTCTTTTGAGATGGAATCAGACATCATCTGCTCAGGTTGCTTCAGGTTCCATTCTGCTGGTTCATGACATTGCTCAAATTCAAAATATCCGTACAAAATGCGCAGTACCCCATCTAAGCATAAAATAATTTCATTGCAACTCAGGTCACTAATTCCTTTTGGTTGGAAGTACAGATAATATTATCTTGATGATTTGTGATTTCATTTGGAATTGCTACGCAAATGCAGCTCGCAAAGATTTTCCCATGATCGCGATCCTGAACTTTTGTTCTCGGAGTTCTCATAATTTTGACACACTGATATTCCCATCAGATTGCAGGCCTTCCGGGCTTTCACTCTTTTTTGCTTTCGGTATGAGACGATGATTTTGCAAGTGCATCTGCAAAATAGCCTTGTCACATGACCAGCTCATCAATCTTCTCTCTCCTACATCTACTTCTTGTTTTATTGCTGCCCTTTCACGTATATCCGAGTCCTAGTTCTTGTCACAGATTTGACCCAGGAATATTCCCATCTGATTGCAGAACTTCCGGGCTTTCTATATTTGCCTTGGGTATGAGACGATGATTCTGCAAGTCAATCTCCAGAATAGTCTTGTTACCTGACCAGCCCATCGCAGTTCTCTCTCCTACCTCTTGTTTTATTGCTGCCCTTTCACGTATATCCGAGTCCTAGTTCTTGTCACAGATTTGACCCAGGGATATTCCCATCTGATTGCAGAACTTCCGGGCTTTTTATATTTGCCTTGGGTATGAGACGATGATTCTGCAAGTCAATCTGCAGATAAATCTTGCTACCTGGCCAGCCCATCGCAGTTCTCTCTCCTACCTCTTGTTTTATTGCTGCCCTTTTACGTATATCCGAGTCCTAGTTCTTGTCACAGATTTGACCCAGGGATATTCCCATCTGATTGCAGAACTTCCGGGCTTTTTATATTTGCCTTGGGTATGAGACGATGATTCTGCAAGTCAATCTGCAGATAAATCTTGCTACCTGACCAGCCCATCGCAGTTCTCTCTCCTACCTCTTGTTTTATTGCTGCCCTTTCACGTATATCCGAGTCTTAGTTCTTGTCACAGATTTGACCCAGGGATATTTCCATCTGATTGCAGAACTTCCGGGCTTTCTATATTTGCCTTGGGTATGAGACGATGATTCTGCAAGTCAATCTGCAGATAAGTCTTGCTACCTGACCAGCCCATCGCAGTTCTCTCTCCTACCTCTTGTTTTATTGCTGCCCTTTCACGTATATCCGAGTACTAGTTCTTGTCACAGATTTGACCCAGGGATATTCCCATCTGATTGCAGAACTTCCGGGCTTTTTATATTTGCCTTGGGTATGAGACGATGATTCTGCAAGTCAATCTGCAGATAAGTCTTGCTACCTGACCAGCCCATCGCATTTCTCTCTCCTACCTCTTGTTTTATTGCTGCCCTTTCACGTATATCCGAGTCCTAGTTCTTGTCACAGATTTGACCCAGGGATATTCCCATCTGATTGCAGAACTTCCGGGCTTTTTATATTTGCCTTGGGTATGAGACGATGATTCTGCAAGTCAATCTGCAGATAAATCTTGCTACCTGACCAGCCCATCGCAGTTCTCTCTCCTACCTCTTGTTTTATTGCTGCCCTATTACGTATATCCGAGTCCTAGTTCTTGTCACAGATTTGACCCAGGGATATTCCCATCTGATTGCAGAACTTCCGGGCTTTCTATATTTGCCTTGGGTATGAGACGATGATTCTGCAAGTCAATCTGCAGAATAGTCTTGTTACCTGACCAGCCCATCGCAGTTCTCTCTCCTACCTCTTGTTTTATTGCTGCCCTTTCACGTATATCCGAGTCTTAGTTCTTGTCACAGATTTGACCCAGGGATATTTCCATCTGATTGCAGAACTTCCGGGCTTTCTATATTTGCCTTGGGTATGAGACGATGATTCTGCAAGTCAATCTGCAGAATAGTCTTGTTACCTGACCAGCCCATCGCAGTTCTCTCTCCTACCTCTTGTTTTATTGCTGCCCTTTCACGTATATCCGAGTCTTAGTTCTTGTCACAGATTTGACCCAGGGATATTTCCATCTGATTGCAGAACTTCCGGGCTTTCTATATTTGCCTTGGGTATGAGACGATGATTCTGCAAGTCAATCTGCAGAATAGTCTTGTTACCTGACCAGCCGATCGCAGTTCTCTCTCCTACCTCTTGTTTTATTGCTGCCCTTTCACGTATATCCGAGTGTTAGTTCTTGTCACAGATTTGACACAGGGATATTCCCATCTGATTGCAGAACTTCCGGGCTTTCTATATTTTCCTTGGGTATGAGACGATGATTCTGCAAGTCAATCTGCAGAATAGTCTTGTTACCTGACCAGCCGATCGCAGTTCTCTCTCCTACCTCTTGTTTTATTGCTGCCCTTTCACATACTGTATGTCCGAGCTTCCAATAGGGTCCATTTTACGGATGTTGCGTGTCCTGTGTTCAATACTCGCAGCGTTACTCTGTGGCTCTCTGCCTGTATAGTTGTTCTTTTCCATATTTCGCATGCGCATGTCAGCGATGGCACAACATTGCTGTTAAACAGATCTGCCCGTATTTAGGTACCCTGGATTTGGTCCGTGGTTCTAGTCTTCAGATCGCATATAAAAATGTCCTTATCGGCGCAAAGGTGTGTATTTTCATTGTTTTCCATGTAGACAACTTTTCAAAACCTTGAAAAAAGCCTTGCCCTGGAAAGGAAATCGAACCGGCATCTCCCCATTTCCGTTGAGACATGCTATCGTCGCATGTGAGCGGACTGCGCCGCCAGTATAAGGGAAGAATTTCAGGTGGTCCGCCATATTCTGAGCCGGTAGGCCTTATTAATAAATTACTCACCCAAAAAAGTGGAGATACAGGGCTTGGACAAAATAATATGAACACCATAATTATAGGAGCAACTTTTATTCGTGCAAGCTACACTGAAAAAATAAACGCTGTGACTTTATTTTGTGTTTCTTATCTTTTTGTTGGGTGTGTGTATAAGTTCTACCCATTTTTGTAATCTACAGAGAAAGGAGGAGAACTCAACAAATAACGTACCGACGATTTCACATAGTTGTCATCATTCTGTTTGACCTCTTGCTATCTACCTATGAGTAGGTGAATCCCACGCCGGAAAAAGTCCTGTGTTTTAGAGTTTAAAAAGTCATGTAATGCCGTTTTCACATCGTCCAGATCATCGAAGATTTGGAGAGCGAAAGCATTCTGTAATGATAGAAAAAGGTGGTAGTCCGTAGGTGTTAGGCCAGGGGAACACGCCGGGTGAGGTAACACTTTCCAACCAAAGTCCAGTAATTTTTGACGAGTGATTAAAGCAGCATGAGATCTGGCGTTATCTTGATGAAGGATCACGCCTTTGCGATTGACGAGTGCTGGGCGTTTTGATATAAGTTGTTCTCTCAATCTGTCCAATTTTTGGTAGTAGAGGTCAGCATTTATCGTTCGGTTAGGTGCAAACACCTCCCAGTGGATTATTCCCTGGACATCCCACCAAACAGTTAACAAAACCTTTTCGGGATGCCGTCCTCCTTTTAAGGTTGATGGTGCAGGCTCTGCACCTTGGCACCAGTTCGTCGACGCTTTACATTACGGTACAGTACCCATTTCTCATCACCCGTTACAATTCGTTCCAAAAACGGTTCATTTCTGGGACGAGAAAGCAAAGAAACACACAAACACACTTACGGATTCTCTCCACTCGTTGCTCTGCAGGAAGCTGGTGCGGAACCGAGATATCGAACTTGGTGATGAACCCAATCGCATTCATCCGTTTTCGACGGTTGTTCTGCTTACCGACAACGTTTCCGCTACTTTCTGAACGACTGGATGCAGGTTGACATCGCGTGGTCCAAATCCTCGTCAGAAACTACAGATGGACGTCCAGGACGTGGTTCATCTTTACAGCTTTTGTCTTCGTCCCGGAATGTCCGAAACCAACGGCCACATGTGCTATCATCAACTGCATCCTCCCCATACACTTGACAGATGGTGCGGCAAGCGACGGCTGCCTTTATCGAACTCGTACAGTAAACAATGTCTAATCTGTTCCTTATCGCATGCCATGCTACACCGTCCGTGGTTTCCGTTACGAATGATTTACTCGGGCAAACCTAGTGCCTCTCTATGCTATGCTGCTCCACGCTTTATTGGTAGAAAATTCAGCATCGCAGCGTCAACTGTGACGGCAGTTCTCCGATCGCAATTTGCATCTATTACAAAAACGGGTAGAACTTTTTCATACACCCATTACATACTCTCAAGTAGCATGCCAGTGTTGTACAAGTTGTGTTTAGCTGCGAATTCTATGAGCGGTAGGTGAAATAAGTGACCTGTCAGATCAAAAAAGAGGAAAAATCTTTGGAGCCCGTTTAGCATAATCATCTGTAACTATAAATGTCACATTATTCGGTATTACAAGAGCAACTGCTTCCACGGTTATGATCTCGTGAACAAAGAATGAGAAGACTTCGTCGACAAAGAAGTATAGTGGGCTCAAACCGAGATTAAGTGAGAAGGATTGTCGAACAGTAGCAAATTTTGTGTCCAAACAACAGCAGCAAACTTGACGACAGCAGATTTCATTATCCACCTAGAAGACTCTGTTTCCACAAATTCACTCTGCAGAGCACTGCACAAAACCAACGTTCATGGAAGAGCTGCAATTGCTAAACCTGTAGACACAGAAACGAACGTTACAACTCGAAAAAGATGCTGTCATGCGCATAAAATATGGACAGCTGATGACCGGAATCGTGTGATATGGTCCGATGAATCCTCATTTACACTATTCCCAACATCAGGTTTGGTTTATGAATGGAGAACCTCGAAGGAAACGTACAATTTGGAATCTTTGGTTGCAACTATGAAATATAGGGGTGCATTTGTAATGATTTGGGGTGCCATATTTCTTATTACGCTAGCCTCATCATTACCCTACAATGTAGACTGATAGTGATAGTTTTGCTTTCCTACTACTACCGCCTGTTGCACTCATATTGGTCACCGTGAATAATCTTCACTATCACAGTGAAGATTATTCACTGTGGTAGTGATAATATTCACTGTGATAGTTATAAGCTTATCACAGTGGAGATTATTCACTGTGATAGTTATAAGCTTATCACAGTGGAGATTATTCACTGTGATGGACATAAGTTTTTGCTCTTTACTACTACCGCTTGTTCCACTCATATTGGTCATAGTGTACAGAATAACGCGGGACTCGGAGTATCAAACAGCAGCAATACACTCCACTGAAAAAAGTAAGTCCACCGCAATGCTGTCTCTCAACGCCGAATCTCCAACGCTCATGCGCAGTTCGAGAGCGCAGCAGTCAGGTGAAAGGGGGAATCATTTGGCGCCGCCGAGTCGTAACTTACTTTTAGAGCACTGGAAACCAAGATAATCCGTTGGGTTTTCAAAAGCCTGGATCTCACGTTTAAGTTGCCTTCAGAAATGTGACCATACTAAAATTCCGCAAATAATACGATTTCGCCCTGCGGTTAACGATTTGTCCATCCCTGCCCTACATGGTCGAGCTACTGCCGGTTAGCATTTGGACATTCTAGATGATTACATGCATCCTATAGTACAAACTGTTGGTTCCCAGCAATGATGCCCTTCTTCTAGATGATGATGGGCCTATACACACAGCCAGAACAGTTCCATCTTGGTTTGAGGAGCACCAAGATGAATTTCAACTTCTGCCCGGGAAAGCCAATCACCTGACTTGAATAAAATCGAACCACTGTGGGAAGTTTTGGAGAGCAGATTGAAAAACAGATTTCCTTCTTCTATATCTCGGAAACAATTAGCTGATGTTCTGATAAACGAACAGTGCGAAAGGAAGAAAGGAAGTAATTTCTTCTTATATTAAGTATTTACTAGAAACATCTCATGCCACGGTTCAGAAAAAGTAGTAAAATATTGTTACTCAATACAAACACTTCGATCAACCATAGACTGGTGTTGAAAAGATTCCTAAAGAGTGAATGTTAATGCTGGCATACAGCTAAATTTAGGGGTGGGCTACAATAATAACTTTTCTCAACGTCGGCAGCAAAAAGAACCCGGCATTCAGGGCCGTCAGTCCGGCCCTGACGTTAGACCACCCAGCTAAACGTGGTTCCAAGCAACTGAAGTTCAGCATATGTAGACCAGTCCAATGCTTTCTCACATCCGCGTACAGATATGCAACGATTAGTCATTTATTATGACCACCCCCAGCCTAAAGAAATGAGCTCGCCTGGTAACAGAACGGTGGCACAGGTGAAATTCTCAGAGCAGTATATTTACAAACCGGGGACCAGCTTTCGGTTAGTAGAGTGTTCGGAGTCAGAATGGGAAAAGTTGCCGATTTCTCAGAGTTTAATAAAGGACAAACTGTGATGGCACTGCGGCTTGGAACTACGATCTCGGAAACGGCGCGGCTTGTAGGATGTTCATATACCGCTGTAGTGAGTACGTATCAAAAGTGGTGCACAGATGACCAAACGACGAACCGTCGTCCGGTCGTGTGTCGTCTCCGTAGCTCATTGATGCCAGAGTGAAGCGGAGAGCGTCGCGCATTGTTCACAACGACCGCAGAGCTACAGTGCGGCAAATCACGCGCAACAGTAGTGATCAGGCCACTGTGTCACAGCACAAAATTAATCACAGCCTTCTACGCATGGGCCTGCGTAGCCGAAGACCCAGCGGGGTCCCAACGCTCGCTGCTCGCCAACAACGCATGGAATGGGCCCAAGATAATTGAGATTGGACTGCATGGATGATTGGTAGAAAGTGGTCTGCTCTGAAGAATCAAGATTCTTGGTGCATCACGTAGACGGTCGAGCGCGGGTACGTCGGTTACCAACCGCGGCTATGGTACCTGGACCCACTGTTGGGCTGAAACAGGCTGGCGGCGAAGGTGTAATGCTGTGTGAGATGTTTTCTTGGAACAATTTAGGCCCCATTATCCCAGTAGCATAATCTCTGACAGCTGTCAGGTGTCTGAACATCGTTGCGGACCAAGTACACCCATTAATGGCAACTGTGTTCCCTGCTGGTGAGGGCCAATACCAACAGGATAATGCGCTATGCCACACTGCCAGAGTCGTGAAGGAGTGGTTCTAGGAACATGCTGGAGACATTCTGTTAACGCCCGCCTTCCGCATTCACCTGACATGAACACAATCAAAAATTTGTGGTTCGAAGTGGAAAAGCGGATTCGCTCTAAATACCCACCATCCCGAAATGTTTGGGTACTATAGAATTTAAACAAAGACATCGCTTTTTCCACGTTTTTAGAAATACACAGCAACCGAAAAATTGTTATTCGGTCACCGCCGGGGAATGAAATCCCGGATCTCTCGAAATCTAGCCGAGCGAATTCAATGAAAGTCATTATCAGTTAAAAAAATGGTCTGAAGTTCCAAAGAGTTTTGTTGCTTTAAAATATCACGTTGAACAAAAATATTAATTTGTGATGTCCTCCTACAGAAAAAATAAAATTATTGCAATCGTACTGAAAAAAATAATTGGTTCCAACAGAAAAGAAAATAACTAAATTTCTAGCATTAATGAAAAAAAAAAAAAGAGATATTCGTGATCGCGAGGTTAGTTTTACCTTGAACGTGAATGCAATCCCTAAGACTTTTTAGCTCAATGGTTAAGACTCACGGCTTATGTAAACTAAACCAATCGACTTGAGTTCGATCCCCACCACCGATGCTAAAGGATTCTCGGGCTTAAGGGCTGAAAATTTCAGCGTCTTCGATTTTGCGAGATTTCAGTATAAATACAGAAATCTTGAAGCGCAATTTTACTGAAAAATAAAACAAAAACGGAATTAGTGGCTACGGAAAATCTGTGAAAATGCGGAAATTAAAAAAGACGGATACTTTCAAAAACGGAAATTTTGTTAAAAGACGGACACTTTCAAAAACGGAAATTTTGTTAAAAGACGGACACTTTCAAAAACGGAAATTTTGTTAAAAGACGGACACTTTCAAAAACGGAAATTTTGTTAAAAGACGGACACTTACGGAGAAATGTGCTGCACCTCATTTTCAGAAATTTTCCGTGAAGTCACACCATTTACTTTTTTACAGTGTAGCGCACAGGTTCCAGTGCTTCAGGGAACATCTTTGTTGTCTTGGGTAGTGTAATGGTAGCCTGCTCGTACGGAATTCGAAAGATGCAGATTCGATTTCCGCTACAGAAGCTGTTTTTTCGTTTCCAAGGAGATGGATACATGGGAAATAATGAAAATGTGCACCTTTTTGCAGATAATTATACCTTCTACGTCAAAAGAATAGTTGCACCCAGAACGAAGCAACTAACACGAATGAAACTCGGTGGGTAGGTTTAAAATCGTAAGACATACAAATGATTCAAGTATCACGCTCGGCCGCGCATGTGACGCACGCTAGGAGGGGTAGTAGCGCTGTACCTGACTGGCCATATAAGATCGTCCCGTTGCACTTGCATGCCATTCCAACTCGTGTTTTGTGTTGGTTGTATGCTTTGTAAGTGAAGTATACCTCGGAGAAAAGTTCAGAAGAGATGCGAGCAGTTGGAGGAGTGCAAGAAGGCCGCATCTTTGGGCTCCGGGAAGCGGGATGGTCTTATCTCCGTATTGTGCACCATAACAGTCGAGCGGATATCACCATAGCTCGCTGTTGGCGGCAGTGGATAGAACAAGGCACACATCATTGACAGGAAGGGTCTGAGAGACCTAGACAGACTACGGAGTGAGAGGACCAACTGGATGTTCGACATGGACGGAGTGACTCAACAGCCATGATTGCGGATATTGAGCGAGCAGTGGTACCCTCTATGTATCGTCCGATTAGTGCCATCAACAATGGCAGACGGCTTCACGATGTAGGACTACACGCATGCAGACTTTACGACGACTGCCCTTTACACCATTGCATCATCGCCAAAAGCTGCAATGGTGTCGTGCCAGACTGTCAAGGAACCACTCAGAATGGCAGCGGGTGATCTTCAGTGAAGAGTCTCGCTTTTGTCTTGGAGGAAGCAACCAACGAATCACTGTGTGTCAGCACCGTAGGCAGCGCCAAGATGAAAGGTTTCTTCTAGAGCGTCACTCGTCCAGAAGGCATCGTGTCATGGTAAGGGGTGCATTGCACCCTTACCATGGCACCAGACCTTCTGTTGTGAAGGTATGTGGCCTGTCTTCCTACGATGCCAGATCACCTTTGGTGTTCAATACAGGCTCTTTGATAGTCCAACGTTACGCCAATGATGTCCTTCAACCAGTGATCCTACCTTTTCTTAACACTCACTCCAATGCTGGATTCCAACAGGACAACTTTCGTCCGCATACTAATGCTGTCTCGAGTGCTTACCTTCAAGACACTGACACTCTGCCATGGCCAGCCGCATCCGCCAGACCTATCGCCGATTGAAAATGTTTGGGATGCTATTGGACGCGCTATCCAAACTCCACCCCTACAGCATAGTCTGCAGAAATTGCGTGAGAAGATTCAAGCTGCATGGGATGGCTTATCGCAGGACACCTTTAGGAACCTGTACAACTCCATGCCGAGATGTCTAGCATGCTGTATGAGTTAACATGGAGGTGCGACGCCATACTGAGAGACACTACTTATTGGCGTGTAGCTCAATAAATATTGCCGATTTCATTCTCAATGTTTAATCATTTGTTTTTCCAGCTAGACTTTACCTTCCTTCCTAATAGCATTGCGAACCGACACGTGCTTCTGAGTGCTACTATGGTTTTGACGTAGATTGTATTTGCATTTACCTTCCGTGTATTTATGAAG
This sequence comes from Macrothele yani, assembly GCA_039090855.1. Classification (NCBI taxonomy): domain Eukaryota; kingdom Metazoa; phylum Arthropoda; class Arachnida; order Araneae; family Macrothelidae; genus Macrothele; species Macrothele yani. The sequence continues at coordinate 103,337,555 of CM077011.1, forward strand.
AACTATTTCTTCAAGGAGATCTGTTTCTATTGATTACCAAGATAGTATGTTAGAGTTAATACCAATGGCACTCTGCTGAGCACTTGTAAGAAGTAAACCGATCTGTAATGCTATTATTGGTATATTTTCACGGTATTCCATGTAACCACTTCCTTCAGAAAACTTGAATATTTTCATCGTCCTGGAGCAGGAATCGAAACCGCACCTCCCGATTCCCGGTCGAGCATGCTACTTTATTACACTACCCAGACCAGGGAAATTCGATCGGAAATTAAAAAGGAAATACGGTGGGGCAAGAATAGCTTCGACTAGCGCAAATCTGAAGGTTCTCAGATATCTACGTTCAGTTATTTGGAATTCCCTTGTCTTGGTTAGTTAAATGACCAGTATGCTCGACCAGAAATCGGGAGATCAGGGTTCGATTTTCGCTCCAGGACGACGAAAATTTTCATGTTTATCTGAAGGAAGTTGTTACATGGAATGCACTGAAAATACGGCAATAACGTAGCATTACAATGCCTACCTTGTATTTATGAAGAATTTCTCGGAGAAATTCGTTTCACAGTTGTATATCTCTTATATTATATCAAAGAAGTGACGGCCGCCCCGGTGGCGCAGTGATCTAAGCGATGGCTTCTGATCATTCTTCCAAAAGGTGTCCGGGTTCGAATCCCGGTGAGGCATGGATATTGTTTGTCTTACGGCACTGGCTCTCTCCCTTCACTGGAACCAATGGCCTTAAATTAGGAACAGGCGCCTGCTTATAGCTCATTGAGTTGCTCACGGTGGTCGTTAAACCTCCAATTGAAAAAAAAAATTAAAAAAAAATTAAGTGACGTCCTCTTCCTAAATTATCTTTCTGTAAATCAGTTCAAGAACACGCATTTCATCAAAATATATTTGTACCGAATAACAAAATGCGACTAAGTGTTCAACTATTTTTTTCTCTGATGCAAAACGCAATGCCACACACCAGAGGCGTTGTTGAAAGTCAAATTACGCTCTTTGCAAAGAAAAAAAAGCACCCCGGGAAAATCTTTCGATCCTGATGAAACTGCGCATGCAAGTACCTCAGGGCCGAATATGCAAGAGATTAAAAAGTAACAACAAAAGAAGAAATAGTGTCCGGCCGTAGCTCATGGGAACTGCGCATCGAGGAGGGTATATCAAGAGCAAAACTCACCAGCAGGGACAATTGTGACAGCGATTGCGGTTGCATTAACTTCCACGGACTGTTGACGTCGGATCTGAAAAAAAACCTGCATTTGAGCGAGTTTGAGAGAGCTTAGAGAGGCCGGTTGGTCAAGTCGCCGTATCGCCCGGTATTTGAGTGGAAACGACGCAGCGATAGGATGATGTTCGCGCCAAAACGTTGAGGAGGGCATCACCTAGCGGCACGAGGGCAGTGGACGATCGACGGCAACGACAGAACGCGAGGATAGAGTGACTGTTAAAGTCGCACGAACAGAATCGCATTCATCGCTCTTAACTATCCGTGGCCATGTTGCGTAGTCTACAGGTACGGGATTGTCTGGCCGGACCGTTGCTAGACGGCATGCGGCACGGGACTACATTTGAGGAGGCTACTACGCGACTTACCACTGATTAGCGAGCATCGTTGGCACCGGTAGCAGTGGTGTAGGGACTGATCAACGTGGGATAATGTCCAGTGGCGACGTGTTGTCTTCAGTAATGAGTCACATTTTACATTTGGCACCGACGACCAGCACACACGTGTCTGGAGAGGAGGCTTGCAACAAAGGAATCTCGCTTTTACAGTGGAACAGCATACGTCTCGAACAGCGGGAGTAAGGGAGCCATTTTCTACGATAGACCGACACCCTTGGTTGTTCTGCGTGCCACGTTCGCGGCTCAACGGTACGTTGACAACATTCTACATGTTGCGTTGCTATTCCTGTTGCACCATCACCAAGAAATTGGTCAACAGGATAATGCCCGACCACAGACACCACACGGCTATCACAGGCCTGACTCCGTAATGTCGACACCCTTCCATGGCTCCATGGCCAGCCCTATCGCTCACCTGTCACGGATCGAACGTATTTTGGACATGATAGGATGGCACCTACGCGCATCCCGTTATCTGAACACCATCTGGCACGTTATACCTCAGGACAGTAACGGTAAACTTTATGCGTCTACATCACGGTGAATACTTGTATCCGTGTATAAGTGGCGCTACAAGGTACTGAAGTATTCCACTCGGGTAGCTGTTTTATCCGAATAAATAAACCAACTGCTCTCGAAATGCAATCATTGCCATTCCTATACATGAACATTGCACGTACGAATTTTCATCTAGATTGGATGAAGCTTTCTAGGTGTTTTTTACGCTTTCCAACCGTAGATTGAAGAAGCGTATATGCTCCAGCTTTGTCCATCTGTCGGTCCGTCTGTCAATCCGCACGATATAGCTCGCGTAAAAATGGATCGATTTCGATGAAATTTTAGTATGTGGTAGGGGACTACCTGGGGACAAACCCTACTGAAAATGGGAGAAATGGGATCAAATGTCAGAACATAGGAGCGGGATCCATTCCATCGCCCTTATGCGTCATAACTTACGTAAAAATGCTTCGATTGAGACAAAACTTTGTCATGTTCTTCCGGAAGTATACTTTACTGGTTCTGTTGAATATAATTGAAATGGGGTCAAAGGTCAGGTCATAGGAGCGAGATTTATTCTACAGCCTATATCCTCATAACTTGAGTAATGACTTGTGGTATGTTGGAAAGCGTATTATAATGAATGCATTGCATGATTTTACTAACTTGTTTTTTGGGTTCCTGTTTTTGTTTTTGTTTTGCACAGAATGTAAAAGTTGTTTCTAATGAAGCAGGCAAAGGAAACATTGCATGCGCAACGGGATCTGACTCAAAGAGACAAACTGCTTTCTACCATGTTGCATCGTACCTCAAGCTCGTGTGGAGTACATTGAAATCGAAGTAGAGAGTGTTTCAAAATGGGGTATACAACTTTGTAAGAAAATAGAAAGGAAATAGTAACAGATGAACAATTTGTCTTACTGTGCAAATGTAGAATAACCCTTGAAGTTTGAAGACAGAGAGTCCGATTTCGATGTGACTGCCTCCAGTAATTCTACAGACGTTCCAATGGTAGTCACTTTCCTGCCACTCCCGGCATAGCATATAAGGCGTAACAGCAGCAATGGCGGCAGTAATTCTTGCACGCAGCTCATCGATATTGGTTGGTAGTGGCGGTACATAGACACGATCTTTATCAAATCCCCACAAGAAAAAAACCTAGTGATGTAAGTTTAGGGAACGTGGTGGCTATGCTACAGGCGCACCTCTACCAATTCATCTGCTTCAAAACTGGGTGTTCATGTAGGACCTTACGTCGTTTAGGTAATGTGGAGGTACTTCATCTTTCTGGAAGTGTAAACGCCCGTTGTGGTCATCATCTTCTATTTGCAGGATGACGTACTGCTGCAACATATCGAGGTATACAATACCAGTAACGGTGTACTCAGCAGAAAATAAGGGCCCGAACTGTTTTTTAATGCTCGTGGCGCAAAAAGCGGTAGTTTTTGAACTGCCATGATCATGTTCTATGGTGACGTGTGGATGTTCGCTTCCCCAAACTCTACAGTTATGGTTGTTGACTTAATCACTTACGTGAAAAGTGCACTCCTCACTGAAAATAATAAAGTACTAATTTTCTTCTATCCGACTGATAATTTCTGTTCAGAAATATTTGCGTATCTTTTACCATCGTATGTCTTCAGATGGCGCACAATGGTAAATTTTTACGGCTTGAAATGAAGACGATGTTGCACAATGCTTCACACAGTCACATGCGGAATGTCAGTTTTCATGAGAAGAACGTCTCGCTGATTTTCGAGGATTTCTAACGAAACTCTCGGCATTTTGTCTACAACAGCATCAGAGTCAAACGGGTGACTACTTGACATCTGACGACCGATAGAACAGCCTGTTTCCACAGAATTATTGTGCAACGCGTAGATCGTACGTCTACTTGGAGATTCTTTGCCGTATTGTTGGCAAACATTCCCCTGATCTTGTGTGGCAGACTTTGTTTCCTCGAATCAAAACACACAGCGTGCCGCTCCGCACCATCGAAAGTCGCCATTTTGCAAACGTTTGACATAGAACGCCCTCTCGTGGTGTAATTCGGCAATCTAGTGACGTGGCAAAACGTATTGCTTTCCACTACGTTATGCGGCTGACTCAGCTTCAGTATGTGTTTCGAGCTGTTCTCTGTACCCTGCAAAGTTGTGTAACCCTTTTGTAACACCCAGTACACATTTGCCGTTTGTTTCACGCCCAGATAATCCGTCTTAACTTCGCACTCTCTCTGAACTCAAACCTAATTTTAAATACGTGCATAACCATACATTTATTATTAATGCTAGCTAAATATTTATGCATTGCAACATAAACGAAAATGACTTAAAATTTCGCATCATTTGTGTTTAAAAACTTTTCCTTGTGTAAATTTGCATTGGGGAAAGGCTTAATATACTTCCAAAACATCTTACGGAATGCTTTAGAGAAATATTTTCTCTTCGCAATAGTTGAAAGTTTTGAGTAATTCATCGATAAACGTCTTACTAATTCAAGTGAAGATCACAAATGATGCAGAAAAGAAACTTTCAGGCTTTTGAAGTCAACCATAAGAGCGGAAAGAAGCGACGTCATCATTCCTTCGTCGATGTTTGCGGAGAAAGAATCAGCCAGTTCCTGCTCTGTAATTGTTTACTGAAGTGAAGTGAAGTTGGTTTGTTTGCTGAGCTTCTGCATAGTGTGGTTGTGTTATACAGTATACATGAGGCGGAAGTTTTCCTCGGTTTTGTAAACACGAGCATGTGTTGGGATTTTTCGAATTCTTTTAATTTTACATGTGTAATTAATTATTAAAAGACTAGAATTTCGATTCTTAAACCAAGGTATGTCTAAATTACGTAGTTTCTGAAGTATTTCTGAAGTACTGAAATAAGCGCTGTTCGAAAATACAGTTATACACTGAATTGACAGAAAAACTGGTACGGACGGGCTTACGCAAAATACATAGCAACGTCACCTATGCACGTACTCGGTTGCGTCCGCCAGTGTATATATAAAGCGATAGACATCCTTGTCAGCTGTAAGAGCTGTTTTCGGCATGAGAATGACAAGTAATACTGATTTAAGCGATTTTTAACGCGGTGTCATAGTTGGCGCTCGTGAGATGGGCCATAGTATTTCAGAGGTAGAAACGAAGTTCGAATTTCCACGGACGACCATTGCAAGGATGTACCGTGACTACTAGAATTCCGGCAAAACCTCCGACCTACGATATCAGTGTGGCCGTAAAAAGACATTTGGTGAACGTGACCATCGTCGGCTGTCAAGAATCGTTTCCCGCGATAGACGTGCAACGCTCTCGCAGGTATAATCGGAATTCAATGCTGGAGCCTCCACAAGCATCAACGTCCGGACTGTGCAACGTACCCTGTACAATACAGGCTTTGGGAGCCGACGCCCAACTCGAGTTCCCTTGATGGGTGTACGACACAGAGCTATGCGCCTCGCATGGGCACGGCAATACGCCACTGGACACTTGATGACTGGAAACAAATAGCCAGGACTGCCGAGTCGTGTTTCCAACTGTATCAGGCAGATGGAAGGATTCGTGTGTGGTGCAAACCCCACGAAGCCATAGATCCCGCCTGAAAGCAGGGAACTGTGCCGGCTGGTGGGGATCCGTAATCGTACGGGGTGTCTTTAGCTGGACTTTACTGGAACCCCTGGTACGTCTAAAAACGTCTGTGACCGGTGAACGCTATGTGAGCATCCTTTCTGACGAGGTGCACCTGTTCATGTCCTGCATTCATGCCCAGCAAAAACACAAGTGCTGGGAAACTGCTGGCCACCAGCTGGCAGTGATGGGTCACTGCTGGCTGAAATATGCCGCTCACGGCCCGGTAGTGGTCCGTTGGTGGCAGCGCTATCAGTTGGAGAGCCATTGATGGCCCTGCAGCATCGCCGTGGATTTGGTGCTCCAAGCAAGTGCCACTAGTGGCCCGTTGCTGGCAACCAATCCAACCCCCAACAGCAGGTGGAAGCAACGGGACTGCGCATGCACAGAAGCAACATTTGCGGTGTCTCTCATGGTACCAGTTAGTTGAAGACGACGTTATCGCCATCGTGTTATTTTAGTGGATGTTAAGAAAAAAATCCATATGTGGAGAGGCGAATTACTTTCCTAATGAAATTTTACGTCGACGAAGATATCAGATTAAGCCATGAAATACTAGATTACAGCCATGAAATACTAGATTACAGCCATGAAATACTCCCACTCCATTCCCATGAATAACAATTCATGGAATGGAGTGGATGAATAACAAGAAAAAATTTGAAACCGCTTGAAACAAATATCCTGGAAAACCATCAAAACAACGTTTGTTGAAAAAAGAATTATACGCATACAAAATTTATTAATTATTTGAAAGGGAAAAAAAGCAACGCTATGTGGTGTACTCATCCATGGGTTGAATACACAAGACTGGGAGGAATTCGCTTCTAAAGATAACGAGAAATAAAATAAAATATATTTTACTCTTTAAAACAAATGTAGCTTCCGACAACGGAAAGGAAAGACACAACGTTAAAAATGTAACAGAATGTGACATGAACCCGGATAAATATATATTTATTCAACAATCTCTTTTCAAGACTGCAAGGACAGTACAAAACTTTGGAAAGCGACTCTAAGTATGTACACTCCTTGAAAATGAGTGAAGTTCCCTTAAGGTAAAAAAAAAACTGTCGTTACGTTGAAAAAATCAATTTATCAATTATATGAAACTGACTTTTATGAAAAATACCTCGCAATATTGTAAAATGAAAGAGGGAAACATTCGATTACACATTGCATACCAAACAGACAGCTTTAAGCATGTGCCCGAGCGTGGCAAGTTAGTCCGGTCGGTAGCGAGCTGAGTTGACACGCAAACGGCCCTGGTTCAGATGCAAACGGGCGTTTTCCCGGTCTGTTGATAAAATTTCTCCAGCTCAGTGCGTTAATTCACAAGCTTCAAAGGGTAGAAAAAAATTGTTCCTTTGGGAAACTGCGGGTATCCTTGCTTTATTTTTTTTTATTATTATTATGGCAACTACTGGGAAATTGGCGGAAAAGATTTGGCAAGCCACCAGTTACGTCACGTAGTTGCGGGCTGCCACCAACGGCACACTAGCGGATCACATTAGGCTAGCCATCATTTCTGGCACGTGCTCGCAGGGCCACTGAAGGGCCACTTGTGGCAGCTACTGCCTGTGATGGACTGATGGCCCTGTTGTAGCATATGGCAACTGATGGGCTTCCAACTGTTAGTCAGCTGTTGGACTGTACTTCTGACCCTTCTGTTGGCCGCCCGGACATTTTATTGACGGTTCGGCAGCTGCAACATAGTGCTGCTGGGCCAGCAAGACTGTTTTTGCTTGGTGCTGATGGGTTGGGCCTGTTCCAACAGGACAATACATCTCCACACAAATGTCGGGACGCCACATTATGGTAGGAGGAGCATTCATATCAGTTTGGTGTGTTGCCATTCCCACCCAAGTCCCCAGATCTGAACGTGGTACAACACATTTGGGATACCATGCAACGCGCTATCGAACACAGGAATCCGAGACCTCGGAATACACCCGAATTGTGGAACGCTCTGTAGGAAGTATGGTGTGCATTGCCTACAGCATATTTCCAGAAGCTAGTGCAATCCATGCCCAGTCGTTTTTATGCAGTCCTGCGCTCCCGTGGGGAACCTACCAAGTATTAGACTGGTGTACCAGTTTTTCTGGCACTTCAGTGTATATATACAGTCGTTCAAGATGAAAAATCCTTCTGCCTCTGCAAACTCAACGAGAGTATTTCCACGCTGGTTTCTGTTGCCGTGACCGAATTTACCTACTGAAGTTTCATTCTGTTGCCGGTGCCCTATTTTTGCATTGAAATCTCCCATAATTATCTTCAAGTGCTGCTTACCTTTATTATTTAGATGACGAATTTCCTCATAAAATTCTTCAATTTCTTCTTCAGGATGACTTGTGGTGGGTGCATAAGTTTGAATAATCTGAGACTGGTATCTTCTCGACAGTTGGATAACGAGTCGTGCAGCTCTGTCAGAGGAACTTTCAACTTCTACCACTTTATCCTTCAGTTTCTTGTTTATTATAAATCCAACATCACTAGTTCTGCCAGTATCTGTCCCACGATAATAGAAGAGATGTCTACTTTTCAGTTGGAACAATGCTATAATGATCCTGCTACATAAAAAAGGTGACATTGAGGATCTCAGGAACTACAGACCTATCAGCCTCCTATCAGTGGTTTATAAAATCTTCACTAAAGTTCTTTCACACCGCTTGAAGGTAACACTGGACATGGCTCAACCGAGAGAACAAGCTGGATTCAGGAGTGGCTACAGCACAATAGATCATATCCACGTACTGAGAGAACTAATTGAAAGAGCGAGGGAATATGAACTTCCATTGTGCATGGCTTTTATCGATTATGAAAAAGCCTTTGATTCGGTGAAACCATCAGCAGTTACCACGGCTCTGAAATCCTGCGGTATTGAAGATGCATACATTAATATTATTAATAACATCTATGAAAATGCAAGTGCAAAGATTCGGCTGTTTTAAAATGCAACACACAACAAAATTGGAAAGGGAGTGAAACAAGGTGACACCATATCTCCGAAGCTCTTCAATGCCACATTGGAAAATGTCTTTCAATCACTGAACTGGGAAAACAAAGGGATAAAGATTAATGGAGATTATCTAACCCACCTTCGTTTAGCTGATGACGTAGACATTTTTGCAACTACCCCATCAGAGCTGCAGAGTATGATCCAGGAACTTGCTGACAAGAGTAAAGAAGTGGGATTAAAAATGAACTTTCAGAAGACAAAAGTGATGTTCAATGCTTTTACAAGAAATGAAGATTTATCGATTGATGGAGAAAAACTGGAGATAACAGATACGTATGTTTATCTTGGACAGCAGATATCAAGTGAGGGTCACATTGATGAAGAAATTAATCGACGTACAAAACTTGCATGGAGAGCTTTTGGAAGAAACAGCATAATTTTCAAGAGCAATATGCCGTTATGTCTTAAAAGAAAAGTGTTTGATCAATGCATCCTTCCAGTGCTTACGTATGGTGCAGAGACGTGGACCTTAACTAAAAGAGACATACAAAGGCTGCAGACAACTCAAAGGAGCATGGAGAGGTGCATGGTTTGTATAACCAGGAGAGATAAGAAGAGGAACTCGTGGATCCGAAAAATTACGAGAGTGGAAGACATCATGATCAGAGTTAAATCCCTGAAATGGCAATGGGCTGGACATACTGCCAGAAGGACAGACCATAGATGGACAGCCGAAATTTTAGATTGGATTCCAAGGGACAGGAAAAGACCCAGGAAAAGACCACATGGGAGATGGGTGGATGAAATTCGTAAATATGCGGGAGTGACATGGAGGAGACTGGCACAAGACAGACCGTTGTGGAGGAAACTTGGGGAGACCTTCGTCCAGCAGTGGATTGATAATTGTTGGAAATGATGATGATGATGATGATACAGTCGTACCTTGTGTTCTGGAAAAAAAATTTTCTCCTTCACTTTTGGCATTATGTCAGTGTATTTTCCATAAATAACTCGAAGCATTTCCTTCAAAACCCTTGCTATATCCAATTATTAGAGACTCCTGTGCTGGAGAAATGCAAGGTGTTTACAAACAGGTGTTCAGATGTCTTTGTGTTCATCATTCATCTCCTTTAGGAGATGAGGGTCATTTGTTCGAATCTGAAAGGAATGCGTTCTAGGAATTCTGTTCGATGGGGAGGGGTATTCCCTGACCAAGCGAATCTTTCTTGGAGCATGAATAGAGAGAGCGTGACGTCACTTGGAACCAGTTCTACTCAGAGACCTCTGGGGTCACTCTTTTCCTGTGAATAGGAGACCACATGACTAAGACAGAGTTTTATTTTCCTCTTTGTTCGTGGAAATAGTTTCAGTTTGAGAAGTCCATGGACACAGTAAGACATTCCTGGATGTTCTTGAGTGTTGTACGCGTGTATTCAGAGGCCACCCTAAGTGATTGTAACGTTAAAACACGACAATAGCAGTAGTAAAAAGAAAGTTAAAAGTGCTTCCAACTGAACAACTGAAATTTTTGGACGAAAACACAACAATGAAGAAAAGCGAAATTTCTGCAAAGTTTGGGATACCTTCGAGTTCATTTTCAACAATTATAACAAATAGAGGAACTATGATAAAAAAAACAAGCAAAAAGTGAAGAAAAATCGAAAATCAGCATACCCCGAAGTGTGGCAGGGTGTGTGTGCGGAAGTGGTTTGTGCAATGTCGCGACCCAGAAGCTCCTGTCAGCGGATCACTGTTGCAGCAGAAATCCGAGCTCTTTGCTAAGGAGCTTGGCTGCAGTAAGGGGCGCACCCAACGATGGAAGGGGGGAGGACAAGGGTCTACCCCTCCCCATGAGGCTAAGTGTTTTGTAATATGATTCCAACACCATCGGTGTCCGACACGAGAGATTCCTAACCCTCTAACTGTTCTCCAATTTTCCTAATTGGTGAATTTCAATTTTCATATTTGCTGAAATCACGCATTATAGAATTTGTTTTAAAATACGTACATTATCTGTAGCTATGATATAGAAATAAATAAAGTAATTGTATTTGTGGTTAACTCGTTTTCTGAAACATGCATTTTTATTAAAAGTAAAAACAACAATGAAAACCCCATTTGCAGCTGGAAAAGTCATGAATACAATGTAATAAATTATTTCACAGATCAAAACATTTATTACAATAGTCACCTCGCGTAAGTACACATACATGAGCATTTTTAACTTGCAGATCCGGACCCCCCCCCCTTCAAAGCTAGCAACGGGTGACTGGAAAACTTGAAAACTTCAATAACAGGCAGAATATCGTCTTTAGGAGGCTTTGTGGCGAAAGTGCGTCGGCTAACCAAAGTGTTTGTGAAGAGTGGTTCAAAGAGCTTCCTTCTTCACAAAGATACGAGCCATATGATGTGTTTCATGCCAACGAAACAGGATTATTTTTCCAGTGTTTGCCAGATAAAACAACTACATTCAAGGGAGAGGAGTGCCGTAGTGGTAAAAAAAGCAAACTACGTGTGGCTATAGTCTTAGCAGCAAATCAAAGTGGCAGTGAAAAATTTCCCATGACGTACATCTCAAACTCACCGTTCAAGATAAACAGCATGGATGACAAGCGAAATTTTGGTGATTGGATGGAAGGAGTTGCCACAGCTAGGGCTCTTTAAAAAACAAGAAAGATTCTCCTTTTCATTGATAACCCTAATGCCCACTCTAATCTTCCAAGTCTAAAAAATATCACTGTGAAATTTTTTGCCTACTAACACGACATCCAAGTTACAACCTCTCGATCATGGTATCATCCGTAGCTTCAAAGTCGGATACAGGCAGCAGCTTGTTAGGAAACTTGTAGACATTATTGGTGAAGCTAAAGCCTTCCCCACCATCAATGTCTTGAATGTAATGCTGATGGCTGATTTCGCTTGGAGAAATGTTACAAAAGAAAAAATTGAAAATTCTTTAATCAAAGCAAGATTCGGAGAAAGAAGAGTAATGAGGAACAAAAGCAGACGGGCGATTTAAATGCAGTCGAAGCTTAAGAAGGAAATAGCGTAAATTCGGAACAGTGGATGGTCGTCAAACAGAACCTAAATCTTGCAGTTTCATTCGATGATTTATTGGAAGTTGGCATTTCCCTTCAAATTTGCGGTACTTTAATGGATGCAGAGAGTGGATGTAAAAGCAGCATTAGACGAATATGATGATGTGGAACAGCAGGAAGAGTGCCAAAAAGTGACTGTAAAGGAAGCAGAAAAAGCTGGTAATACGTTGCGTACTTTTCTGGAAAAATCGGAAAATATAGGTCCCGAATCATTTACCTCAATTGCTGCATCAGTGAAAGTTGTTCAGTAGCTGAAAGACTTAGCCCGGCAACAGACTTTATTCACGAATTATTTTTGCTAAGTTATGTTGTATACGTACATATTTCTAAACTATAATGGGTAATGTATTATTGATCTGAAAAGTTTTATTTAAAATAGTACCTTGATATCTCGAAAGCTATTTTTCTCGAATTTTTTTGTTTCTGTCAGATTCGAGATAATATATATATCATCATCATCATCATCATCATTGTCAACCATTATCAATCCACTGCTGGACGAAGGTCTCCCCAAGTTTCCTCCACAACGGTCTGTCTTGTGCCAGTCTCCTCCATGTCACTCCCGCATACTTTCGAATTTCATCCACCCGTCTTCCATGTGGTCTTCTTCTGGGTCTTTTCCTGTCCCTTGGAATCCAATCTAAAATTTCTGCTGTCCATCGATGGTCTGTTCTTCTGGCAGTATGTCCAGCCCATTGCCATTTCAGGGATTTAACTCTGATCATGATGTCTTCCACTCTTGTCATTTTTCGGATCCACGTGTTCCTCTTCTTATCTCTCCTGGTCATACCAAGCATGCACCTCTCCATGCTCCTTTGAGTTGTTTGCAGCCTTTGTATGTCTCTTTTGGCTAAGGTCCACGTCTCTGCACCATACGTAAGCACTGGAAGGATGCATTGATCAAACACTTTTCTTTTAAGACATAATGGCATATTGCTCTTGAAAATTATGCTGTTTCTTCCAAAAGCTCTCCAGGCAAGTTTTGTACGCCGATTAATTTCTTCACCAATGTGACCCTCACTTGATATCTGCTGTCCAAGATAAACGTACGTGTCTGTTATCTCCAGCTTTTCTCCATCAATCAATAAATCTTCATTTCTTGTAAAAGCATTGTACATCACTTTTATCTTCTGAAAGTTCATTTTTAATCCCACGTCTTTACTCTTGTCAGCAAGTTCCTGGATCATACTCTGTAGCTCTGATGGGGTAGTTGCAAAAATGACTATGTCATCAGCAAAACGAAGGTGGGTTAGATAATCTCCATTAATATTTATCCCTTTGTTTTCCCAGTTCAGTGATTGAAAGACATTTTCCAATGTGGCATTAAAGAGCTTCGGAGATATGGTGTCACCTTGTCTCACTCCCTTTCCAATTTTTATGTGTGTTGTATTTTCAAACAGCCGAATCTTTGCACTTGCATTTTCATAGATGTTATTAATAATATTAATGTATGCATCTTCAATACCGCAGGATTTCAGAGCCGTGGTAACTGCTGATGGTTTCACCGAATCAAAGGCTTTTTCATAATCGATAAAAGCCATGCACAATGGAAGTTCATATTCCCTCGCTCTTTCAATTAATTCTCTCAGTACGTGGATATGATCTATTGTGCTGTAGCCACTCCTGAATCCAGCTTGTTCTCTCGGTTGAGCCATGTCCAGTGTCACCTTCAAGCGGTGTGAAAGAACTTTAGTGAAGATTTTATAAACCACTGATAGGTCTGTAGTTCCTGAGATCCTCAATGTCACCTTTTTTATGTAGCAAGATCATTGTAGCGTTGTTCCAATCCTCAGGAATTTTCCCTTCATTAAGGCATCGAGTGAAAATTTGGGCGAGTACTGTTTTGATTTCTCCACTTGCTTCTTGTATGATGTCTAAAGTAATTCCATCTTCTCCTGGAGCTTTTCCCCGCTTCATGTTCTTGATTGCATGTGCAACTTCTGCTGGAAGGACTGGAAGAACTCTGGTACTGGTACCTTTCATGATGTCTGGAGTACATGTATCATCCCTTTCATATAATTTGGAGTAGAAATCTTTCACTCTTGTCAACATTTCGCATCTATTTCTTGTTACAGAACCATCTTCTTTTCTCAGTGCCATAATCTGTTTTTTCCCCTTACTGAGATGTCCCTTTGCTATCTTTAGGCTTTGGTTGTTTTCAATTGCTTTCCTTACTAGTTCACAGTTGAATTTCCTTACGTCTTCAGTGATACTTTTTCGTACTGCCTTGCATAGCTCTATATATTCCACTTTGGAAGTCACATCTTCTTTAGTTGTCTTCATCACTCTTCTTTTTTCCATCAACATTTTGGTTTTTCCTGATAATTTGTTCACATGCAATTTGTTCTTAGACCCAGCTAATTTTGTTGCTGTTTCCATAAGAGCTTTGGTTACTTTTCTGTTAACTTCAGAAATATCCATTTCTTCCGATGTTAGACCTTCTAAAGCCGAGAATCTGTTCTTCAGTTCCAATTTGAAGGTATTATGGTGTTTTTTAAGGTTGGTTATGTCAATACATTTTGTTTGTCTTATGAGCTTGCAACGTTCGAGTTTAGTGTTGAGGTGCATCTTACATTTCACCAATCTATGGTCACTGCCTGTGTTGAACGTGTTTAGCACACTGCAGTCTTCTATGTCGAATTTTTTGTTACACATAATAAAATCAATTTCACTTGTCGTCCCATTTGGATGTCTCCATGTCCATTTCCTGTGTGGCTTTTTCTTGAAAAAGGAGTTCAAGATGAAAAACCCTTCTGCCTCTGCAAACTTTACGAGAGTATTTCCACGCTGGTTTCTGTTGCCGTGACCGAATTTATCTACTGAAGTTTCATTCTGTTGCCGTTGCCCTATTTTTGCATTGAAATCTCCCATATTTATCTTCAAGTGCTGCTTACCTTTATTATTTAGATCACGAATTTCCTCATAAAATTATTCAATTTCTTCTTCAGCATAACTTGTGGTGGGTGCATAAGTTTGAATAATCTGAGCCTGGTATCTTCTCGAGAGTTGGATAACGAGTCGTGCAGCTCTGTCAGAGGAACTTTCAACTTCTACAACTTTATCCTTCAGTTTCTTGTTTATTATAAATCCAACACCACTAGTTCTGCCAGTATCTGTCCCACGATAGTAGAAGAGATGTCCACTTTTCAGTTCAATGAGATCTTCTCCTTTTCTCCTTACCTCACTTAGCCCGATGATGTCCCACTTGATCCTTTGTAGTTCCTCTTCCAATTCAAGAAGCCTTGAATCAGAAGATAAGGAGCGTCCGTTGTACGTAGCCAAGGTCAGCATCAGATGGCAGCCTAGTCCGGTCCTCCGGGGATTCTTAGCACCCTCTGCCTTCATGTCGCACTGGCCGCTGCCTTGGCCAGGTACATTCCAGCTGCCGGAGACTGAGAGCCAAAATTTAAGTTATGGAGTCATTTTGGAGGGGTTTGGCCATAACTCACCACGCTGGCCAAGCGGGTTGGTGAGTGTGGGATAGCATTTCTTCTAATCCCGATGGTATAGTTATACCGCTACTGGCGGTCGTCAGAGCCCCTTTAGTGGAAACAGGATGTACCACGAGAAGGCGGGGTTGACATTTGTCAAGGAGAGGCTGTGATGTTACGCATCACCTGACCTTACATCCCAATATATATCATCATCATCATCATCATTGTCAACCATTATCAATCCACTGCTGGACGAAGGTCTCCCCAAGTTTCCTCCACAACGGTCTGTCTTGTGCCAGTCTCCTCCATGTCACCCCTGCATACTTTCGAATTTCATCCACCCATCTCCCATGTGGTCTTATTCTGGGTCTTTTCCTGTCCCTTGGAATCCAATCTAAAATTTCGGCTGTCCATCGATGATCTCTCCTTCTGGCAGTATGTCCAGCCCATTGCCATTTCAGGGATTTAACTCTGATCATGATGTCTTCCACTCTTGTCATTTTTCGGATCCACGAGTTCCTCTTCTTATCTCTCCTGGTTACACCAAGCATGCACCTCTCCATGCTTCTTTGAGTTGTCTGCAGCCTTTGTATGTCTCTTTTAGTTAAGGTCCACGTCTCTGCACCATACGTAAGCACTGGAAGGATGCATTGATCAAACACTTTTCTTTTAAGACATAATGGCATATTGCTCTTGAAAATTATGCTGTTTCTTCCAAAAGCTCTCCAGGCAAGTTTTGTACGCCGATTAATTTCTTCATCAATGTGACCCTCACTTGATATCTGCTGTCCAAGATAAACGTACGTGTCTGTTATCTCCAGCTTTTCTCCATCAATCGATAAATCTTCATTTCTTGTAAAAGCATTGAACATCACTTTTGTCTTCTGAAAGTTCATTTTTAATCCCACTTCTTTACTCTTGTCAGCAAGTTCCTGGATCATACTCTGCAGCTCTGATGGGGTAGTTGCAAAAATGACCACGTCATCAGCAAAACGAAGGTGGGTTAGATAATCTCCATTAATTTTTATCCCTTTGTTTTCCCAGCTCAGCGACTGAAAAACA
The DNA here is from genome assembly GCA_039090855.1 of Macrothele yani. Taxonomy (NCBI): domain Eukaryota; kingdom Metazoa; phylum Arthropoda; class Arachnida; order Araneae; family Macrothelidae; genus Macrothele; species Macrothele yani. Next base: position 103,353,851 of record CM077011.1, read on the forward strand.
CCCTCCAATGTGGCATTAAAGAGCTTCGGAGATATGGTGCCACCTTGTCTCACTCCCTTTCCAATTTTTACGTGTGTTGTATTTTCAAACAGCCTAATCTTTGCACTTGCATTTTCATAGATGTTATTAATAATATTAATGTATGCATCTTCAATACCGCAGGTTTTCAGAGCCATTGTAACTGCTGATGGTTTCACCGAATCAAAGGCTTTTTCATAATCGATAAAAGCCATGCACAATGGAAGTTCATATTCCCTCGCTCTTTCAATTAGTTCTCTCAGCACGTGGATATGATCTATTGTGCTGTAGCCACTCCTGAATCCAGCTTGTTCTCTCGGTTGAGCCATGTCCAGTGTTACCTTCAAGCGGTGTGAAAGAACTTTAGTGAAGATTTTATAAATTACTGATAGGAGGCTGATAGGTCTGTAGTTTCCGAGATCCTCAATGTCACCTTTCTTATGTAGCAGGATCATTGTAGCGGTGTTCCAATCCTCAGGAATCTTTCCTTCATTAAGGCATCGAGTGAAAATTTGGGCGAGTACTGTTTCGATTTCTCCACTTGCTTCTTGTATGATGTCTACAGTAATTCCATCTTCTCCTGGAGCTTTTCCTCGCTTCATGTTCTTGATTGCATGTGCAACTTCTGCTGGAAGGACTGGAGGAACTCTGGTACTGGTATCTTTCATGATGTCTGGAGTGCATATATCATCCCTTTCATATAATTTGGAGTAGAAATCTTTCACTCTTGTCAAAATTTCGCATCTATTTCTTGTTACAGAACCATCTTCTTTTCTCAGTGCCATAATCTGTTTTCTTCCCTTACTGAGATGTCCCTTTGCTATCTTTAGGCTTTGGTTGTTTTCAATTGCTTTCCTCACTAGTTCACAGTTGAATTTCCTTACGTCTTCAGTGATACTTTTTCTTACTGTCTTGCATAGCTCTATATATTCCACTTTGGAAGTCACATCTTCTTTAGTTGTCCTCAACTCTCTTCTTTTTTGCATCAACATTTTGGTTTTTCCTGATAATTTGTTCACGTGCAACTTTTTCTTAGACCCAGCTAATTTTGTTGCTGTTTCCATAAGAGCTTTGGTTACTTTTCTGTTAACTTCAGAGATGTCCACTTCTTCCGATGTTAGGCCTTCTAAAGCAGAGAACCTGTTCTTCAGTTCTAACTTGAAGGTATTATGGTGTTTTTTAAGGTTGGTTATGTCAATAGATTTTGTTTGTCTTATGAGCTTGCCACGTTCAAGGTTAGTGTTGAGGTGCATCTTACATCTCACCAATCTATGGTCACTACCTGTGTTGAACTTGTTTAGCACACTGCAGTCTTCTATGACGAATTTTTTGTTACACATAATAAAATCAATTTCACTTGTCGTCCCATTTGGATGTCTCCATGTCCATTTCCTGTGTGGCTTTTTCTTGAAGAAGGAGTTCAAGATGAAAAACCCTTCTGCCTCTGCAAACTCAACGAGAGTATTTCCACGCTGGTTTCTGTTGCCATGACCGAATTTACCTACTGAAGTTTCATTCTGTTGCCGTTGCCCTATTTTTGCATTGAAATCTCCCATAATTATTTTCAAGTACTGCTTACCTTTATTATTTAGACGACAAATTTCCTCATAAAATTCTTCAATTTCTTCTTCAGGATGACTTGTGGTGGGTGCATAAGTTTGAATAATCTGAGCCTGATATCTTCTCGAGAGTTGGATAACGAGTCGTGCAGCTCTGTCAGAGGAACTTTCAACTTCTACAACTTTATCCTTCAGTTTCTTGTTTATTATAAATCCAACACCACTAGTTCTGCCAGTATCTGTCCCACGATAGTAGAAGAGATGTCCACTTTTCAGTTCGATGAGATCTTCTCCTTTTCTCCTTACCTCACTTAGCCCCACGATGTCCCACTTGATCCTTTGTAGTTTCTCTTCCAATTCAAGAAGCCTTGAATCAGAAGATAGGGAGCGTCCATTGTAAGTAGCCAAGGTCAGCATCAGATGGCAGCCTAGTCCGGTCCTCCGGGGATTCTTAGCACCCTCTGCCTTCATGTTGCACTGGCCGCTGCCTTGGCCAGGTACATTCCAGCTGCCGGAGACTGAGGGCCAACATTTAAGTTGTGGAATCATTTTGGAGGGGTTTGGCCATAACTCACCACGCTGGCCAAGCGGGTTGGTGAGTGTGGGATAGCATTTCTTCTAATCCCGATGGTATAGTTATACCACTATGGGCGGTCGTCAGAGCCCCTTTAGTGGGAACAGGATGCACCACGAGAAGGCGGGGTTGACAATTGTCAAGGAGAGGCTGTGATGGTACGCATCACCTGACCTTACATCCCAATATATATATGTGTGTGTGTGTGTGTGTGTGTGTGTGTGTGTGTGTGTGTGTGTGTGTGTGTGTGAGTGAGTGTGTGTGTGAGTGTGTATGTGTGTGTGTGTGTGTGTGTGTTCTGTGATTTAAAATGTCCTTCAATCACTGAATTGGGAAAACAAAGGGATAAATATTAATGGAGATTATCTAACTCACCTTCATTTTTCTGATGACTTAGTCATTTTTGTAACTACCCCATCAGAGCTGCAGAGTATGATCCAGGAACTTTCTGACAAGAGTAAAGAAGTGGGATTAAAAATGAACTTTCAGAAGACAAAGTGATGTTCAATGCTTTTACAAGAAATGAATATTTATCGATTGATTAGGAAAGCTGGAGATAACCAATACCTACAATTATTTTGGACAGCAGATATCAAGTGAGAGTCAAATTGATGAAGAAATTAATCGGCGTATAAAACTTGCCTGGACAGCGTTTGGAAGAAACAGTATACCTTTCAAGAGCAATATGTCATTATGTCTTAAAAGAAAAGTGTTTGATCAGTGCATCTTCCCAGTGTTTACATAAGGTGCAGAGACGCGGATCTTAACTAAAAGAGACATACAAAGACTGCAGACAACTCATAGTGGCATGGAGAGATGCATGCTTGGTGTAGCCAGGAGAGATAAGAAGATGAACTCGTGGATCCGAAAAATGTCTAGACTGGAAGACATCATGATCGGAGTAAAATCCCTGAAATGGCAACAGGCTGGACATACTGATAGAAGGACAGATTATCGATGGACAGATGAAATTTTTAATTGGATTCCAAGGAACAGGAAAAGACCCCTATGGAAGCTGGGTGGATGAAATTCGGAAGTATGCGGAAGTAACATGGAGGAGACTGGCACAAGACAGACCGTTGTGGAAGAGGCTTAAAGAGTCCTTCATCCAGCAGTGGATTGATAATGGTTGACAATGATGATGATGATGATATATACATATATATATATATACATAATATATTGGGATGTAAGGTCAGGTGATGGGTATTATCAGAGCCTCTCCTTGACAAATGTCAACCCCGCCTTCCCGTGGTGCATCCTGTTCCCGCTAAAGGGGCTCTGACGACCGCCAATAGCGGTATAACTATACCATCGGGATCAGAGGAAATGCTATCCCACACTCACCAACCCGCTTGGCCAGCGAAGTGAGTTATGGCTTAACCCCTCCAAAATGACTCCACAACTTAAATGTTGGCCCTCAGTCTCCGGCAGCTGGAATGTACCTGGCCAAGGCAGCGGCCAGTGCGACATGAAGGCAGAGGGTGCTAAGAATCCTAGGAAGACCGGAATAGGCTGCCATCTGATGCTGACTTTGGCTACGTATAATGGACACTCCTATCTTCTGATTCAAGGATTTTTGAATTGGAAGAGGAACTACAAAGGATCAAGTGGGACATCGTCCGGCTAAGTGAGGTATGGAGAAAACGAGAAAATCTCATTGAACTAAAAAGTGGACATCTCTTCTACTATCGTAGGACAGATACTGGCAGAGTTAGTGGTGTTGGATTTATAATAAACAAGAAACTGAAGGATAAAGTTGTAGAAGTTGAAAGTTCCCCTGACAGAGCTGCACGACTCGTTATCCAACTCTAGAGAAGATACCAGGCTCAGATTATTCAAACTTATGCACCCACCACAAGTCATCCTGAAGAAGAAATTGAAGAATTTTATGAGGTAATTCGTTATCTAAATAATAAAGGTAAGCAGCACTTGAAGATAATTATAAGAGATTTCAATGCAAAAATAGGGCAACGGCAACAGAATGAGACTTCATTAGGTAAATTCGGTCACGTCAACCGAACCCAGCGTGGAAATACTCTTGTTGAGTTTGTAGACGCAAAAGTGTTTTTCATCTTGAACTTCTTTTTTCAGAGAAAGCCACACAGGAAATGGACATGGAGACATCCAAACGGGACGACAAGTGAAATTGATTTTATTATGCGTAACAAAACATTTGTCATAGAAGACTGCAGTGTGCTAAACCAGTTCAACACAGGTAGTGACCATAGATAGGTGAGATGTAAGATGCACCTCAACACTAAACTCGAACGTGGCAAGCTCATAAGACAAACAAAATGTATTGACATAACCAACCTTAACAAACACCATAATACCTTCAAGTTGGAACTGAAGAACAGATTCTCTGCTTTAGAAGGCCTAACATCGGAAGAAGTGGATATTTCTGAAGTTAACAGAAAAATAACCAAAGCTCTTATGGAAACAGCAACAAAATTAGCTGCGTCTAAGAACAAGTTGCATGTGAACAAATTATCAGGAAAAACCAAAATTTTGATGCAAAAAAGAAGAGAGATAAGGACAACTAAGAAAGAAGTGACTTCCAAAGTGGAATATATAGAGCTATGCAAGACAGTACGAAAAAGTATCACTGAAGACGTAAGGAAATTCAACTGTGAACTAGTAAGGAAAGCAATTAAAAACAACCAAAGCCTAAAGATAACAAAGGGACATCTCAGTAATTGAAGAAAACAGATTATGGCACTGAGAAAAGAAGATGATTCTATAACAAGAAAGAGAGGCGAAATGTTGACAAGAGTGAAAGATTTCTACTCCAAATTATATGAAAGGGATGATACATGTACTCCAGACTTCATGAAAGGTACCAGTACCAGAGTTCTTCCATACAACCCAGCAGACGTTGCACATGCAATCAAGAACATGAAGCGGGGAAAAGCTCCAGGAGAAGGTGGAATTACTGTAGACATCATACAAGAAGCAAGTGGAGAAATCAAAACAGTACTCGCCCAAATTTTCACTCGATGCCTTAATGAAGGGAAAATTCCTGAGGATTGGAACAACGCTCAATGATCTTGCTACATAGGTGACATTGAAGATCTCAGAATTTACAGACCTATCAGCCTCCTATCAGTGGTTTATAAAATCTTCACTAACGTTCTTTTGCACCGTTTGAAGGTAACACTGGACATGGCTCAACCGAGAGAACAAGCTGGATTCAAGGGTGGCTACAGCACAATAGATCATATCTACGTACTGAGAAAACTAATTGAAAGAGCGAGGGAATATGAATTTCACATTGTGTATGGCTTTTATCGATTATGAAAAAGCCTTTGATTCGGTGAAACCATCAGCAGTTACAATGACTCTGAAATCCTGCGGTATTGTAGATGCATACATTAATATTATTAATAACATCTATGAAAATGCAAGTGCAAAGATTCGGCTGTTTGAAAATGCAACACACATAAAAATTGGAAAGGGAGTGAGACAAGGTGACACCATATCTCCGAAGCTCTTCAATGCCACATGGAAAATATCTTTCAATCACTGAACTGGGAAAACAAAGGGATAAAGATTAATGGAGATTATCTAACCCACCTTCGTTTTGCTGATGACATAGTCATTTTTTCAACTACCCCATCAGAGCTGCAGAGTATGATCCAGGAACTTGCTGACAAGAGTAAAGAAGTGGGATTAAAAATGAACTTTCAGAAGACAAAAGTGATGTTCAATGCTTTTACAAGAAATGAAGATTTATCGATTGATGGAGAAAAGCTATAAATAACAGACACGTACGTTTATCTTGAACAACAGATATCAAGTGTGGGTCACATTGTTGAAGAAATTAATCGTTGTACAAAACTTGCCTGGAGAGCTTTTGGAAGAAACAGCATAATTTTCAAGAGCAATATGCCAGTATGTCTTAAAAGAAATGTGTTTGATAAATGCATCCTTCCAGTGCTTACGTATAGTGCAGAGACGTGGACCGTAACTAAAAGAGGCATACAAAGGCTGCAGACAACTCAAAGTAGCATGGAGAGATGCATGCTTCGTGTAACCAGGAGAGATAAGAAGAGGAACTCGTGGATCCGAAAAATGACAAGAGTGGAAGGCATCATGATCAGAGTTAAATCCCTGAAATGGCAATGGGCTGGACATACTGCCAGAAGGACAGACCATCGATGGACAGCAGAAATTTTAGATTGGATTCCATGGGACAGGAAAAGACCCAGAAGAAGGCCACATGGGAGATGGGTGGATGAAATTCGAAAGTATGCGGGTGTAACATGGAGGAGTTTGTCACAGGACAGACCGTTGTGGAGGAAACTTATGGAGACCTTCGTCCAGCAGTGGATTGATAATGGTTGACAATGATGATGTCGATATAATATATTATCGTGAATGCACAATTAACAGATACGTTCAAATTTGCTGAATCAAGTCAATATCACATTTTTTCGTTTAGGATAAATCCATCCGTTTTCAAAGCAGCACCTTTCGGTGCACGAAATTAAAATCCTGTACATTTAAAAATTCAAAATTCTAGTGAGCCTTAAAAATATTTAATTGTACACAGATTAAAAAGTAAAACATTAAATCATAAGATCTTTCATGTTTCCATAAACCCATTATCAGAAGAATAAAACCAAACCCTAGCATGGGTATAGGCATGTATAAACATGTGTACACCACGTCATTCATATGGCGTCCCTAGATGTAGTTTCATTATACACGAATGTACCTATGGAAGCTACATTTCAGTTGATTCAGGCTTTGCTCATTGATCCTGACATTCCTGCCAATGATATTGCTTTCATAATGAATGCTCTTCATCTCATTAAAAAGCGTTCATTTTTCAAATTTCAGAACATATTTTACCAACAAACCGACGGGACATCCATGGGTTCACCTTTATCAGCAGTCTTAGCAGAAATTCTTCTACAGCATATTGAAAATAAAGTCATACAAGAATTCCCACAAAAACCTAGTCTTTATATCCGTTACGTTGATGACATCTTGGTAATTTGGCCATATACCATAAATCAGTTACAGCAGTTTGTCAACGCTATGTCTGCTCAATACCCCTCCATCGAACTCACGATAGAACTTGAAAATAATTTCGTCTTACCTTATCTTGACTTTCAAATTACTCGTACCCCTTCTGACAATTCCCTGTCTTTTGCCGTTTATCGAAAACCTACTTCCACACCCACTCTAATTCCGTACAATTCTGCTCACATTTTTCAGCATAAAATTTCTGCTCTGCACTTCCTATTTAGAAGAGCATATTCACATTCTTCTAGCCAATTCGCCAGAGCTCAGGAACTACAATGCATATCATCTCTCGCTAAAAACCATGGTTTACCCGGACAACGTTGTTAAGGGAGTGCACAATAAAGTACGGTTTTCTATGTCAACTGCTTTACTTAGTGAGCAAGTGCCTAAAAATTATGTTGGATCTGTAGATTTTAATCCACATGTTGTAAACCTCCTTACCAACATATGTTCTCGTCATAAAATACAATTTGGAATACGATCATGCAATCTATATACCATTATCCGCAATGATCGTGACAAAATTGACAAAGGGAAAAAATGGGGTGTGTATGTTATTCCTATGCTCGACACTATCTCTGGTGAACTAAACAATCATTATGTGGGTTCTACCAAAAGAAATTTGAATTTGAGATTAAATGAACACAGATATGATCCAAAAATGAATCACCAAAGCACCTCATTTGCAAGAACCATAAGTGCTGGAAATTCCATCCCAGACTGGGACAACGCTAAAATCATAAACACACCTAACTCTGTTTATTCCTTGTTATTTGCAGAAAGCCTCTATATTTCGGCTTATAATACAAGTTGCTGTAATGACTATTATCCTTATGTTTTACCTGAACCTTGGAGCAATCTTGTTGGGAAGGACAGCACAATAGCAATTGCTTCTGTTAAGTGATCATTGGCTAACTATGCCTTTTTTAGATTGTCTTGTTATCTGGTATATCATGTGACATTGACATTACCTTTCCCATGATGCATCTAATCCACGTACTTAAGACCAGCATGTAGCCACATGGTGAAATTACATCTGATGAAGGTGTCAATGTGACACCGAAAGTGCTCATGTGTTTTTAAACTGTATATAGATTTCATTTTTTAGCTGAATAAATATCATCGTGCAACAAGACGGATTTCTTTTAATACTACCACGTCATTCAAGGAAGTAAGACAATAAATCTATAACTGCCAGAAGCACGGAAGGATCACGCAGAACACATACAAAAATACATTCAGTCTTCTAAATAAGGGGACTAAGCAGGCGTGACAAAAATAGACCTGCAAATTAGTTTACAACAGTAAAAGAAACACAGAGGACTGAATTTATTTTTGTATGTGTTCTGCTATCCTTCCATGCTGCTTGCAGTTATAGATTTATTGTGTCACTTCCTATGCCTATACGGATGCTAGGGTTTGGTTTTATGCGTCTGATGATGGGTTTATGGAAACACGAAAGGTCTTATTGTTTAATGTTTTCTTTTAATCTGTGTACAATTAAATGCTTTTAAGGCTCACTTGAGTTTGGAATTTTTAAATGTACAGGATTTTAATATCGTGCACCAAAGGTTGTTGCCTTGAATATTGATGGATTTATCTTTCACGAAGAAATGTGATATTGACTTGATTAAGCAAATTTGAGCGAATGTGTTCATTGTGCATTCACATCTGAGGCACAGACGGTTCCTTTAAAATTTTAAAAAAAATTACGATTAAAAATAGCCCTTGAGGAGACTACCCTGTACTTTTTAATACACTGTCGTGATTTAAGTTATTCCTAAATTTCTAACCTTAAGGACTAATCCACGCTCTTGGAGGGATTGCCAAGTACTGAGGAAATCCGAAAGTTACTTGCGGAACTTTGTGCGAAAAGGTGCCTACTAAATCACCTACAAAGGACATATCAAGCATCTTTACTATTTGCAAGGCAAGTTCACCCCATTATGTTTGATCGTTACCTTATTGTGCTTTCAGCAATCATAGAAAGTGCTGTAAACCAAGCTCATGATAGACATGTTCATAAATTGCGTTTATTTGTGGATCGGGACCTACCTACTAAATATTTTAGTGCCAAGACTTGCAGGACTAATCGAAGTCAAGCTCAATCAAATGCTGCTTTTACCAACTACAGCGACGTCCAACTCAATCAAGCACAAATCTCTGCATTAAACAGAGGTCCAAAATATGCCTTTTTGAATACTAAGATTAATAATTTTAAATTAATTACTCAGATTGAGGCTATCATTTCACATTTAAAAAGTGAAGAAGTTAGGCATAGAGTAGTTAAGGAAATACGCAAGATTAAAACTCTGCCCACAACAGGATTATGGTGTTCTTTAAGAACATAAAAAGGCAGCTTATGGAACTACATAAAAATTCAAAATTGGCGATAATATCTGCGGAAAATCTTCGTAAATAATTTTCCTAAATAGAGTTGATTACGAATGCAAGACGAGGGAGGCTATTGATCAAATACCACATGCTGTTCTTAACCATGACCCCACGAATGCAACCTTGTCTTCCTTGGATAAACTCAAGAAACTTCACTCCCTCCCTTCGGCAATTCTGCAAGGTATATACAATGTCCCCGGATCACGGGTACCACAACTGTTTGGTAAAATTAAGATCAATAAAGAAGGTCATGCATTGCGTCCTTAAGTTTCAGGTTTTGCGGCTCCTATTCGACCTCTGAAAAAGGCCTTCGCCACTTTTCTTAAGCCTTGAATAAATGACTCACCTTACTCTGTTAAACGTTCGAAGGTAGAGCTAGATAAGGTCAAGAATGTCGCCATCGATAGCTCCTTATTCTTATTAGCCTAACTGGATGTTGGTGCTTTATTCCCGAACGTCCCATTGTCAGATGTTCAAGACATTATTTCTTCGAAGCTATTAGCTTTGGGACATGATCCTGAGGCCGTTCATTTTGTTTTTGCTACATTAAAATTGGTACAAAATCGTTCATTTTGAAAGTTCAATAAAACCATATATTGCCAAAGCGAGGGAACTCCTATTGGGTCTCCTTTGTCTCCAGTGTTCGCTGAAATAATATTGCACCATATCGAAAAAAAAAAGGTTTTGCATGACTTTAGATTTAGCCCATGTTTTACATCATCATCATCATTATCAACCATTATCAATCCACTGCTAGACGAAGGTCTCCCCAAGTTTCCTCCACAACGGTCTGTCTTGTGCCAGTCTCCTCCATGTCACTCCAGCATACTTTCGAATTTCATCCACCCATCTCCCATGTGGTCTTCTTCTGCGTCTTTTCCTGTCTCTTGGAATCCAATATAACATTTCGGCTGTCCATCGATGGTCTGTCCTTCTGGCAGTATGTCCAGCCCATTGCCATTTCAGGGATTTAACTCTGATCATGTTGTCTTCCACTCTTGTCATTTTTCGGATCCACGAGTTCCATTTCTTATCTCTCCTGGTTACACCAAGCATGCACCTCTCCATGTTTTTATATAAGATACAGTATATTGACAAAAGTCACCGGACACCTAGAAGGGAAACACAACATATCATTTATTGACATACATTAGTACGGTGTTGGTCCACCTTTGGCCTTAATGCATGCACTGACCTTTCGAAACATGCTTTCGACAAGGTTTTGGAACACATCGATAGGTATGCGCTTCCATTCAGTACATAATGCTGCCCCTAACTGTTGCTTAGTAGTAGGTAATGTCCCAAACTTCTTACGCGGCACTCTAATTCATTCCATAGGTGCTTAATGGGATTAAGATCAGGGCTCTGTGCTGGCCAGTCCCCACGCGATAGGGAATTATCGTCAAACTAAGCCGTAACAGTCCTTGCTTTATGGGTCGGTGCATTATCCTGCTGGTACCAACGTGGATGGGTTGCATAATATTGTAACAGATTTGGTAGGACAATATTGTCCAGAATATCTAGGTACAAGTACTGGTTACCAGGTTTGTCCACGATAACCAATGGAAAGGGATAATAAAACGAAAAAAACCCTCACACGAGTACACTGCCAGCTCCAAACTTGACCGTAGGAACAGTACGCTGTGGTAAATAGCGTTACCACCATACCCACACACTGCTATCAGACTGATGGATCGTGTATCTGGATTCATCAGTCCATAGGACCCGTTTCCTTTGATCTACGGTCCACGATAAATGTTCTTTACACCATGCTAAGCGACGAGTAGCATTCCGAGTGGAGATGAAAGGCTTAAGAGCAGCCGCACGACCACAGCACCCCATGTAATGAAGTTCTCTGCGAATGGTACGTGTACATACCGAGGTTCCAGAATTTTCATTCACATGTGCACTGAAGCCTTGTGCAGTACTCCGTCGATTAGCTGTAACGACTCTCCTGAGGCTTCGACGGCTTCTATCACTGATTTTCTTCGGTATGCCGGTACGTTTTGCTGCTTCAGGCAAGCCATGTGTCTTTCACGTGTTCAGTACATCCAAAATAGTTGACTTGGGTATGTTTAAACGCCTCTCGATTTCTCTTATGGGCAACCCACTGATATAACACCCAACAATCTTTCCTTTCTCAAAGTCAGTTCTCTCCCGCCGCGATAGTTTCACTCAACCTCACAGTACGATATGATCGCAGTCAGCTGCAGGCTTGTTTTTATACCGTTTGCAACTGTACCGTGCATTTTAACAACGCAACGGATCCGTTCATTTGCTTTTAAAGGGTGTCCGGTGGCCTTTGTCAATATAGTCTTTGTCGACGACGTGCTTGTTATTCGGAACCACAGTAGGGACGAGCTGAACTTATTCGCATGACGCATGTCATCTCAATAGCAATCGATAAAATCCACTGTTAAATTGGAGGTGGAAGGCAGCCTACCAATTCTAGATCCCATGCTGAAGGGAGACATTTTTACTGGCTCCTTGCAGTATTCGTTGTTTAGGAAGGCGTCATCTATGTCTACTGTTATACCGGCATCCTCTACGCGCCCTAAGAGTTATAAATTATCTTCAATTAACTTTATGTTAAGAAGAGTCTTCACCTATTCATCCAGTAACCGTAGACGCGACCTGAAAATTGCTAAGGTGTATAATATTGCTACTGCCCACGGTTTCTCAGGGTCGACTGTTCGTACCGCTTTTAACAAGATTTGACAGGACGGCACTGCTTCCCTTCAAAGGGACTATCACACACGGAAGTTCGTTGGCTCCATGACCAAATTTTCAACGTGAACTCCCATCCTTAAGTGTATCTGTAGGTCTCATGACCTTGATTTTGGAAGCCGTACAACCAACATTTTGGTTTTTGTAAAAAGTGATCGTGACGAAATCTCCAGTATTGAAAGATTTGGGGCATATGGAATACTCTTGAAAAGCGTCGATAAAGACACCCCTAACAGCTTTTATGTTGGGTCAACTAAACGGCCTTAGAGGACAATATTACATGTACATAAGTACGCTGTTAAGAACGGACTTAGGAACACGCCCTCGCTCGTTTAGAATATGATGGTTCACATTCCCTGGTCTGGGAAAATACTTCCACCATCGTGACAACATGTTCCATATCATCACTGTTGTTCACAGGGAGTTTGGTAATAACATCAAAAGGACAACTTTGTTGAAATGACACACTATACCTGCCTTTTTACCGGACCCTTGGAAACAAATAATATGGATTGTTGATCAACCGGGTGGTGACTGATCTTATATTTGTAATTATTTCATATTTAAAATGTATTGGGCCGAACGTGGGTGAACTCTGTTCCTTTTGCTGTTGTAAACTGATTTACAGGTTTATTTTTGTCACAGCTGCTTGGTCCTCTTATTTAGAGGATAGCATATAATGTTGTATGTGTTTTGTAATTCTTCCATGCTGCTGGCCGTTATAGATTTATTGTGTCACTTCCTTCAATGACGTGGTGTACACATGTATATGTATATGCCGATACCCATGCTAGGGCTTGGTTTTATTCATCTGATAATGAGTTTATGGAAACCCGAAAGATCTTATGATTTAAAGTTTTACTTTTTAAGCTCTGTACAATTAAATGTTTTTAAGGCTCACTTGAGTTTGGGATTTTTAAATGTACAGGATTTTGGTATCGTGCACCGGAGGTTGCTGCCTTGAAAATTGATAGATCACAACATTCCGATTACTTTAGACCAGCGGTCGTCAAACTTTTAACACCTACCGCCCACTTTTGTATCTTTGTTGATGACAACACTTCCTTACCGCCCACCGGTGGCACAGTAACTCAATTTAGCACAAGTGTAAAGTAATTTTTAGAGGAAAGGGTTTGTAAAAAATATGTACTTAAATTTATCTTTTTATTTATACTTCATCTACTGTATGTTATTGTCTGTTATTTATACTTTATGTGCGTGATTTACATAATTAATAAAACGTGTTTTGTGTTATTCTCAACACTCCGTATTTACGGATTACCTTGTTTTGGGTTATTATCTACATTCAAAGTTTATAGATGGAATTCAAAAGTAAATTGAAAAAGCATATTTTAAAAAGTTAAACTTGCGAAGTTGTTAGCATTGTATTCGAAATATGGCGGAAGAACAAAATTTTTAACAACGGACAAAAAACACCCACCACCCACCATCAAAGCTTTAATTGCCCACAAGTGAGTCGCTTAACTCAAGTGTAAAAAAGAAAGAAAAATATAACTGGATATGACATGTGTTAAGAGGAGACAACCTATTAAAACGAATAATAGGAGGGAATATTGAAGTAAAGGGACCAAGAGGAATGAGACGATTAATGATGCTTGATGACATAATGGCTACATGTGACTTTCAATAAATGAAGGAAGAAGCAAGAGACAGAGGAAACTGGAGGAAGAGAACTTGCTGAGATATCGTTGGACCTGTCAAGAGACAGAACACTAATTATAATGAAAGCTTTCTCGCGAATCAGAACTATGGAGAATTAGACTATGAATGAAGTCCCTCACATAAAACTGATGTTATGGACTCCAATCTGGAGAAGCCCTCGATGTCATCACCAAGTTAAAAGATCAAACTGCTTTAGAAAAAATTAAAGGGAGTAAATTGAGTCGAATGAAGAATTAACAGAGTTAAAAGATCTTTCCGCATTGCCACAACTTCATCATGGATTCTACCTCATCTAGTCATAATCTTTCTTGGGTCGGCTGAAATTAAGAAACTCACCAACCAAATTTGACGCTCGATCGACTCCAAATGCGTGGTCTAATGGTCTGTATCAACCTTGAACAGAAAACGTGGAACTACTAACAACGACAATGAATTTAACATATGTACTTTTAACCTGTGGTACGTACGCGTATACATTATACACTGATGAGCTGTTACGTTATGGCCATCCCCAGCCTAGAGAAATGAGCACGTCAGGAGACCGAACGGTTGCGCAGGTGAAGTTCATAGAGCAGTATGTGCACAACCCGAAGACCGGCTTTCGGTTAGTAGAGTGTTAGGAGTCAGAATGGAAAGAGCTGCCGATTTATCTGAGTTTGATAAAGAACAAATTGTGATAGCACGGCGCCTTGAAACTACGATCTCGCAAACTAAACGGCTTGGGGGTTGTTCACAAGCCGCTGTATTGAATACGTATCAGATGTTGTGCGCAGATCGAAAAAAGACGAACCGTCGTCCAGCCGTATTTCTTTCACAGCTCATTGATGCCAGAGAGAAGGCTGTCGCGTATTGTTCACAGCGACCGCAGGGACACAGTGAGACCAATCATCCGCAGCTACAGAAGTGGGGATCAGGGCAATGTGTCACAGCACACAGTTCATCGCAGACTTCTGCGCATGGGCCTGCCTAGCCGAAGACCCAGCCGGGTTCCCATGCTCACTGCACGTCATCGCCAAGAACGCCTGAAATTGGTCCAAGATCATCAAGATTGTACCGCGGATGATTGGAAGAAAGTTGCCATGTCTGACGAATCAAGATTCCTCGTGCATCACGTAGACGGCCGAGCGCGAATACGCCGATTACCAACGGAGGATATGGCACATGGATGCATTGTTGGATGGAAACTGGCCTGCGGCGGCGGTGTTATGCTGTGGGCGATGTTTTCCAGTGAAACTTTAGGCCCCGTTATCTTAATAGCACAATCCCGGACAGCTGTCAGGTATGCGAACATCGTTGCGGACCTAGTTCCCCCATTCATGGCACCTGTGTTCCCTGCTGGTGATGGCCATTACCAAAAGGATAATGCGCCATGCCACACCTCCAGAATCGTCAAGGAGTGGGTCGAGGAACATGCTGGTGACTTTCTGTTAATGCCTGCCCTCCAAACTCACCTGACATGAACCCAATCGAACATTTGTGGTTCGACTTGGAAATGCGAGTTCGCGCAAAATCACCACCTCCCCAAAATATACGGGAATTGGAGTTCCTGTTGTTGACTATTAGGGTACCAGATACCCCAGGATACCTTTCGCCATCTCATCGAAATGATGCCTCGCCGAATGACCGCTGTTTTGTGGGTTAAAGAGAGTCCTACAGCTTATTAGGTAAATGGTCATAATGTAATTCCTCATCGGTGAATAGTCAAAGTTGTCCAGACACTACCTTTGATTGGTTAATTTGCCCATATACGATATAACTATTGCCCATACACATACAAAAATACGCACGTGACCTGCTAAACATCATAGAGAAGCATGATCAGTAGAATGCGCGGTGCAGGAGAGCTCAATGACTTTCATCCTCGCAGGGTGATATGATGCCATCTTAGGAACAAGTCAATTTGGCGAATTTTTGCCCTCATGTAATTGCCCTGATCAACTGTAAGTGATGTTACTATGAAGTGTAAACACCTAGGAGCAACAACAGCTTAATCACGACCTGGTCAGCCGCGCTGAATGACAGAGAGGGACTACCGAGTGCTGAATTGCGTGGTGCAACAAAATCGCCAGTCTTTTTTTATAATACTCACCACCGAATTCTGAAATTCCGCTGGAAAGAACACCAGCACTATAACGGTTCGTCGAGAGATGAAGGAAATATGTATACATAGCTGAGCTTTCGCACATAAGCCTGACATCAGCAAGATTAACGCTAAGCGTTCGTTGCTGTTCTATAAACATCGGCGCTAGTGGACTCTGAAGCAGTGTAAACGCTTTCTCTGGACTGATGAATCAAACTTCGTCATCTATCAGTCCAACGGAAGAGTATGCGTGCGGAAGATGCCAGGTGAAATATAATTGCCTGACTGTGCTGTTCCAACTGTAAAGTTGGGTGGTAGAGGCATAATGCTCTGGAACTGTTTTTCATGGTTTAGGCTGGGTGACCTTGATCTAGTGCGCTGGAATCTGAATGCTGACGCCTATAATGACATAATGACATTCTTGACAGTTCCGTCCTCCCGACATTATGCAAAAAGTTCCGTGAACGCTCTTTCCTTTACCATCAGCAATATACCAAAGACATTACGATTGTTCAGACAATTCCGTTTTCCCAACATTACGGCGAATGTTCGGTGAACGCCATTTGCTTTACCACCAGCAGTATACCAAAGAAATTACGATAGTTTAGACATTTCTGTGCACCCAACATTATAACAAAAGTTCGGTAAACGCCTTTTCCTTTACCACGAGCAATATGCCACTGTCCACAAAGCGAGGTCTGTGCAGGAATGGTTTGATATGATTGAAGTGGAAGAACTTGCAGTGGCACTCACAGACCCCGATCTCAATACAACGGAATACATTGCGTTGAATTGGAACGCTGGATGTCAGCCAGCCGGACCAGTCCGTCTCGGTGACCCACCGATTAAATGGTAGAAAAGAAGGCAGTTCCTGCAGAAACGTACAAAAATCAAATGGGGAGCCTTCCGAGCAGGATAAAGGCCACGATAGTAGGAAACGGTAGACCAACTGAGAACCTTGCCTATTTGGACTTTTTAGCTAGGCAAGTGTCCGGATACTTTTGATGAGAGAGTGC
Organism: Macrothele yani; assembly: GCA_039090855.1. Taxonomy (NCBI): domain Eukaryota; kingdom Metazoa; phylum Arthropoda; class Arachnida; order Araneae; family Macrothelidae; genus Macrothele; species Macrothele yani. The sequence goes on from CM077011.1 coordinate 103,370,936, forward strand.
ATCTGTATCGTATGTTTCATCATCATCATCATCATCATCATTTTCAACCATAGATTCCTAGAAATATACGGTAAAAATAGCTACAGTGGACCCTTAGCTGTACGTTTCTCAGATATACGTTTTTTACTTTTATACGTAATTCATTAATACGCTTCATGCGATTATACGTTAAAATTTGAATTGCATAGCATAAAAATACACAGTTCGTTTATTCTTTCAAACGTAACCTGGCAGTTTACAACTTTGAAAGAATTAAAACAGCGTTGTTGCGTTTCTTCTTGGTGCAACCAAGGTTGAACCTTGAACCCATCAGTGAAGGTCGGTTTGGAAGTAAAATTGGTTTCGCATTTAATGACTCACACGTCCTATGGGCCAATTAAAAATTTATAAATCTTTGTGGTTCCACCTCTCCGTGGCGAAGTAGAATAGAATCCTAAATGTACCATGAATATTCAAAATTCTGGTTTCATATGCATGCGCTCAGGATCCGCAGAAAAGAAAAGCTGTTAATTAATGAGTGTCAGAAAAGAAAAACTGTTAATTCTTGAGTTCCATAGAAAATAAAAGCTGTTAATTCATGAGTTCCATAGAAAAGAACAGCTGTTAATTCATGAGTTCCGGAAAAGAAATGCTGTTAATTCATGAGTCCCATAGAAAATAAAAGCTGTTTATTCATGAGTTCCATAGAAAATAAAAGCTGTTAATTCATGAGTTACATAGGAAAGAAAAAGCTGTTAATTCATGAGTTCCGGAAAAGAAATGCTGTTAATTCATGAGTTCCATAGAAAAGAAAAGCTGTTAATTCACGAGTTCTACGCACTGGTCTTAGATTCTTAGTTGTGAGGATTTCACTTAATCTAGAAATGGTCATCATTTTAGGCTTTGTGATTTTTGCAAAGCCAGAAAATATACTATGATTTATAACGCTTTTTTTTAATATTTTACCGCCAATTCGACTTTAAAGAAATCATTACTAAGAACATCTTATACTCATTTAAAGCATAAATTTAATAATCGTACCTAACATTTTGAAATTTCGCTTAAACGTCTTTTCACATTTATGTGTTTTTAAAGCCCCCAGTGAAACGTATAACCTAGGTTTCACTGTATGTGCCGGACGAACAAAAAAAAAAAAAAAAAAAAAAAAAAAACAGACAAAATTCTGAAATCAGGTTTTCTGTATAACAGCAGAATTTCGGTGCGTTAATTTTGATGAATTGCCTTTCTGTTATATCATATTTTTCCTACGATATACTATTTTCGCGCTTAGGGAAAGGAAAGCTGAAAACGCCCGATAAGGAATAGCTTACATTACATGCTTACATTACAAAACAGAAAAAATGTAGAACTTTAGTTTCATTGATGCTCTCTTCTATTTTCTTCTGTCTTCTTCTTCTTATGGGAAAATTTTTTCTAGTCGTTTCTCTTTTGTACCTTAGCCAAGTGTCTACTGTGATTTATATTTTCTTCTTACGAAGGTTAGCAAAAAATAAATTGTGAAAGAGAAAGTCGTACAGAAAAAGCTCTCTTCTTAATTTGTGAAGTGATTTTATCTACTGAGACAAATTGGAAAGATATCGCTTTCCAAAAGTGTGGTGATCAGATGAAGAGCGATTATTTTGATGGAACAGATGATTATTATACGAAGGTGAGCGAACTATTAATGAAAAATCAATAAGTGACTTTCATTTTCTTTTATTTTCATTACACATATTTTAGATATAACTATCAGAAAAGTTTATCATTGTCAGAATTCTTTTCCTAAAAGTTTTTGAATCATCGGACTAAATATTTTCACATAAAATAGACTGTTCTGGTTTGCAGAAAAGATTTAAAGAATAAGGTGAACCTGAAATGTACTGCTTTTTGCAATAAACGCTCTGTTATGTTAAGACGGATATGAGAAATCTGTCATCATGTGGACATGTTTGTATAACCATCACAGAAGACTTCATAAACTTCGATGAATTTTTGTGTACTCTTTATGTGCACACTCTCTATTTCGTATTTGAATTTTGTTTTTAGATGTCAGTCGCCCGTTTAGTCTACGGAAAAAAACAGCATTTCAAATGCGCTTCCTCTACTTTTATGGAACTAGCTCAGCACCAAAATATTGGCGAGAGTCGATATGGCAATAATATTCCTGCCTTCTTCTGACAAACAGGGTAAAATAAAAAAGACACGTGGGTTTCAAACCTCTTACCTTTTCTTTTTGATTCCGAAATAAAAAGATATAAAAAAAAGCGACATGTTTTTTAAAATTGCAATGGAATGTACTACTGAACCTGTGCTTCATTTCATAAATCCCTTGCTAATCTAGGGCGGCCGGATGCTCAGTATATTAGCACAGCATGAAACCAACAAGTATTGGTGATATATGCGACTTGTGCACTCTAGGGGTTTTTCTAAACGCACTTTAGGTGATTTTATATCGGGCTTTAAATATATGAACAGATCCAGTATTGCAATCTTGATTGTCATCCGTAAAAGTACATTACGAAGGCTATATTCCCTCCATACAGGAAAAATATGCTGCATTGCGATTGAACTGACCCCCCCCCCCAAAAAAAAAATGATTTCTTTCCATTCATATAACAACTGCAAGGAATCACCCGAAAGTTAAACAGAAGAAGCAAAAGCAAATGTTTAAACAAGATGAGACCAAATTCTTGGTTTTATCTTTCCTTCATCGGCAATGAATAAATTTGGTTATCTCTTTAATTCCAAAATGCCAGCCAATGTGGTCATTCTAATATCTTTCAATTTTTAATACAAACTATTTCTGTAAAATTCAGCAAATACAGCAAAAGTCCGATATTGCGAGTACGGCTTAGAGGGAGAATCCCTCTGTTACGAGAGATTCAAAATGCACCGTTAGTTTGTTAATTGTAAACAAGGAAAGATCTTCCTGCATTACGAGTTGATCTAAGAAGCTGCTGCTGTAACGAGAGGCTTTCATGGAAAATCTTTCTTCTGTCAAAGACATCCAAGGAATTTTTTCCTTGAAATTCCATGAAGCGGTGGGAAGATTAACGCGTACAGTCGCACACTGAATTGAGTCACCAACGGTTAGTTTGCTTGGCTGTTTGGATGCTGTCAATCCGCTTTCCTTAACCTCTCTACACGACAGTGGGAAGTCAGAACATTTTAATGAGATGAGTCATAGACTGCTTAGCTGTTTGGATGTCGTCCTTCCGCTTTCTTCCACATCTCTCCATAACGGTGATAAGTCCAAAAAATGTTTGTGCGCGTGTACGTCGTGTGTTTTCTTTCTCTAAATGGAGAATGAAAGGAAAGATGTGACTTTGGAAACAAAGCTAAAGGTTTTGTATGAATATAAGAAAAGTTTGAAGTCGAGGAGTGATATCGCAAAAAAATTTCGTTTTACATCGCCCATATGTATAATAGTCATATATACTGCTGACCACCCAAAATGCAACACCAAGAAGGACACGAGATAGCAAAGCCAGATTTACTGGACACATAACAACAGATACAAAAATGAAACGATTCAGTCCCGTGCGACACGCGCAATACGCAGACATCAATAGTTCATGTGGCCCCCATGGCCGGCAATAACGGCCGCTACACGCCGCGGCATCGAACGAAAGAGACTTTGGATGTGGGCTTGGGGTATGTCGGTCCAGGCTGTTCCACCCGTTGCCACAGTTAATCAAATGTAGCCGCGGGTGGTACTTGCCGGATCACTCGGTTGCCGATCAGCGACCAGACGTGTTCGATGGGCGACATAGGGGAAGAACAGAAGGGCCACGGCAGCAGTGACACCTGTTGGGCTGTGAAGAATTTTAGCAAAATGCGTGCCACATGCAGGCGCGCTTTGTCCTGTTGAAATGTGGCCGCTGGCAGGTCCTCCAGGTAAGGGAGGACTACAGGCTCCGAAACGTCGGAGATGCAGCGGTGGCTGTTGAGTGTACCGGCGATACGTACCAGAGGGGTGCGGGTGTCATGTCCAAGTGCGTCCCAAACCATAACGCCAGGCGACGAACCACTATGGCGATGCATAATGCAGGCGTCATACAGTCTCTCCCCGCGGTGCCGCCACACGCGGATCCGACCATCGTGGTGTTGCAGGCAGAAGCGGAATTCGTCGGAGAAGACAATGTCGTGCCATTCCGTAGTCCAGGTGCAGCGTTCAACGGCCTACTGCCACCGCACTCGCCGGTGGTGTAACATCAATGGTAATCGGAGCAATGGGCTCCGTGCGACAAGTCCCCGCTCCTGCAAACAACGTCGAACGGTACGTGCTCCCACAGGCTTTTGCGCAACACACCCTAATTCCTGCGCTAACGTTTGTGATGTGGCGGTGCGAGCCGTCAATGCCCGCCGCACAACATGCCAGTACTCTCGTTCGGTGGTGTGCCGCGACTGCGGCAATCACTCACGTCGGTCTGTCCGTCCCTCCTGCAGCGACCGAATCCATACTCACCTCACTGTGGCGGGATGTCGTCCCACACGGGCACCGATGTCTCAGTACGATAAACCGCTGTCACGATAAGCCATTATTCGGCCTCTGTCGAACTTCGAAAGGTGCTGGAATGACTGCCATATTCTGCGACGAGGCATCAAGAAGCTTCCCACTCACAGGTCCGGCAGCACAACACACTTCCACTACTTACACCTCGCTTTCTGTGCACCCTTCTTATAGTGCTTCTCGGTGGCGTGCCGGGCGCACATGATTTGCATATGCCCTGCAATGCTAATCGTTTACATATCCTCTCGCGGGCGACGCATGCTGCGAATTTCGGGACAATCGGATGCTTCCTTCTTGGTGTTGCATTTTGGGTGGCCAGAAGTGTTTTAAAGCCATTAGTGATGGGAAAATCACAAAGACTGCGCTGCTTTCGTGGTGCATTTCTACCGAGCACATATGAAGTTAATAAGAAGCCGTGGATGATAATTCCGTTATTTATCAAGTGGATGAAACCACTTCACAAATAACGGCATTACCATAAACCAGTATCAACTGAGGTGTACACCTCTATTAACCTTCCTTAGTTTATATTTTATATTTACCGTTAATCCCTTCTTAGTTAAACATTTTCTAACTGAACGGCACATTAATTTCACGAACTGCTTTTAAAATTTTGCAGCGCTTAGTGAGTCAGAGCAACGTAAAATGGCCAAATTAAATGCATAGAGTGTGGACATAGCGAAGTTGAATACATGTCTAGAATATGTACTAGTAGATTGTTTAACGTTCACATAAAACCTGTTGAGGTAAATGTAATTGATGAAAAAGTACCATTGCTATAAGAAGATAGATGTTTGTGTCGCTGCCAGGGAGATTATAATCTGGCAGTGAATTGTATTCATGCGTATTAGACCTTCCCTTGCGAGGAACAATAAGTGTAAAATATCGTTAAGCAGTAAATGCTGATTCACTTATCCTGATCATTGAGATCTTTATTCAAGTACATATTATGGAAGAAAAATATATACTCAACTAAGATAATTACGAACACTAACTAGCATAGACACACAATTAATAAGGTAAACCTACTGAAATTTTAAAGCTAAAACTCTAAATATCATCATCATCTTTTCTCAATTCACTGAAGAATGAAGGTCTCTCCCGCAACTGTGTCTTGATGAATTTTCTTCCAACCTTAAAAATAATTCCGTGAAATCCACGAATTATTTTCCTTGATTCCTTGCATGAATTGAGGAAGCATATTCCTTGTTCAACATTTTCCGTGACATAACAAGAAAAGAACCTGAATTTCACGAAATTTTCGTACGCCAAGTAATTTCTGAAATTTGAGTAAATTTTGGGTCATTTCTTTTCAGCACGTCTCTTGAAAAAAGAATCGTGCTATTGTTACCGGCTTGTCCGTCCGCCTGTGGACACCATATCTCTACATCTATTTGTCCGATTTGAAAAATTCTTTTTGCATGTTGAAACTTCAAATGTGCGAATGATGATCCTTTATTTTTGTTTTGTTTTCACGATGCACAATTTCGCCGCTAGAGGGAGTAAACGCAGATGATATCGAATTCAAAATACATTTTATTCCATATATTTGCTTCTAAATATGCGACTGAAAAAGTTTTTTTACCTTTAAATTCTATTCATATCGAATAGTATTTTAGGTATAATCACTTTTTAAAGTTACGCATAGATTTTCCGCTAGAGGGCATAAAATTAAATTGCGTTTTCCCCGATATCTCTGCTTCTAAAACTTCGATTTGGAAAATTCTTTCTGCAGTGGATACAGTTCGTGATGGAAAATCTTTTGCGTGTAATTTCTAATTTTTGGTAAAAAATAGTTTGGAAACCAGGGAGCATGAGTGTTAATTTCTGCTTCTAAAGCATTTGCAGCAAAATCTGAGCTTCTAAAATCTCGATTGAAAACATTTGCCCGTGGACCGCTGGCGCTCACGTCGATAAACCTTTTTGGAATATTTTCTTCTCAAAACAATTCACAGTTTCTCTGTCAGGTGGCGTAGATATGTAACTTCTTTTTGTTAATATCTCTGCTTCTAAAGGTCCGATTTAAAAACTACCTTCTTTGTTGGATAGAATTTCCGATGCGCCATGTTTTTCATGTAATTTAAAATTTTTCAAGTAATTCATAGACTTTCTGCTATGGGGCTTAAAGGTAAACTGCGTTTCCCCTGATATCCCTGCTCCTAAAACTCCGATTTGAAAAATTATTTCTGCACCGGATACAGCTCCTAATGGGGAGTCTTTTGCATATAACTTCTAATATTTCGTAAAGAATGGTTTGGCCACCAGGTGTTGTGAGGTTACTATCTGCTTCGGATGCATTTGCAGCAAAATATGAGCTCCTGAAAACTCAATTGAAAAAAATATTTGTGGACCGATTCGTACACAGTAAAAGCCAAATTTGTAACATTTGCGAAATATCTATGTAAAAAGGGAAATGCTCTAAACTGACTTTTCTGAAATAAATGGAATTATTGACAACGGGAAATCTATCAAAGTACTGAAATTAGAAACGGACATTTTTCAAAACCGAAATTTCGTTGTTGGCGTTGAAACCTGCGGGTAAGTTTGCTGTACGTTATTGTCAGAATTTTCAATGAGTTCCCACAAATTATTTATTTGCAGTACATATCACTCCGGCATGCATTCGGATTCCATCCATTCATCTTCTACACAGTATTCTTGGTACTTTCCTGTCCGTCGGTATCCATTTTAGTATTTCAGCTGTCCAACTGCGGTCAGCTCGAGAAATATGTCCAGTCCATTTCTACTTGATTGTCTTCGATCATGATTTCAAAAAACACATAGAAAAACCTTTTGAGAATACTATGTTCTTAAAATGATGCATGGTTTGGTGTTCCCACCAGAGGACGTAGATACATACCTTATTTTTGTCTATATCTCTGCTTGTAAGAGTCCTTTTTGAAAAATGCCTTCTTGTTGGAAAACATTTCCGCTGCGATATGTGTTTCTTATAATTTCAAGCTTTTCTTAATGCACAAGTCTGCCACCAAAGGGCGTAAGCTCACGTCTCCGTTTACAGCAATATTTACGGGACTTAAAACCTGATTGAAAAACTTCTTTCTCCGGTCAGATAATATTGCTTTCCATACCAGTTCCATTGACTTTGAATAGCTTTGATAAATTTAATTCTCGTCAGAAAAGATTCAAGAGCCGTGCTCATTACAACCGAAAATTCGGTGCCATCTTTCTTCTTGTATATTAACAGTAAAATGCCGATTTTAAGCGATGTTAATGAAAAATTTGAATTTTCAGAAACCTTTCCGTTGTTCTTCTCCTAAATTAACGGGGAAATTGTGTTCTCACTTTTTCCCGTATTTATATGCCGGATTTTTTCCAGTAATAGCAGTGAATCGCGGGAATAGACTACTTGAGGTTTAATGAAATATTAAATTTCAATCGTCTGTCGGCGACCAAATTTTGAAGTTCTGTTGAGAGATCGGATAGTGGGGATAGCATTTCCCATGATATTTAGGTTATTGTGGCTGCGGATATACCTTCCTCTGTTCTCACATTTGTGCACTAACTACTGTAGGTCGTGATACCGTAAGAATCCTGGTACTTAAATTTTTGTACGGGTGATTGTATGATATGTATGTATTAGTCTACGGACCCCTTTAGATAAATGCTATTAAAATTGTTAAGAGCAAATTTTATATTTAGAAGTTTTGTGAAATAATACCATTTCATTTTTTCTTAAACATAATTAAAAGTCATTGTCAGTGTAAGAATATCTCGGGTTCCAAAACATTCTGTTGTTTCGAAAACTCACGATGATAAAATATGCAATTTGTGACAAGTCCTCCTTCATAGAAAGTAAATTTTTATAAACCTATTCGGAAGTAATAATAAACTCCTCCAGAATATAAAATGACTAATTTACTCGCATTAATAGCGAAAAACATTACATCCTCGTGAGATTCGAATAATTTTCATTTTACCTTTTACATGACCATGTGTTAATTGTGTTTCTACGTCAGTCGGTAGCGCACTTTGCGTCGATGAAGACGACGTATCAGGTTCGAACGCCACCAATGAAAATAATTAATTCATTTCGTACACAGAAGAAGCTAAATTTGTAACATTTGCGAAATATCTTTGTAAAAAGGGGAATTCTCTAAACTGACTTTTCTGAAATAAATGGAGTTATTGACAACAGGAAATCTATCTAACTACTGAAATTAGAAACGGAAACTTTTCAAAACCGAAATTTCGTTAAGAAACTGAAATTTCGTTTTTGGCGTTGAAACCTGCGGGTAAGTTTGCTGCTCGTTATTTTCAAGAATTTTCCATGAGTTCCCACAAATTATTTTTTTGCAGTACATATCACTCCGGCATGTATTCGGATTCCATCCATTCATCTTCTACACAGTATTCTTGGTACTTTCGAGTCCCTCGGTATCCATTTTAGTTTTTCAGCTGTCCAACTGCGGTCAGCTCTAGAAATATGTCCAGCCCATTTCTACTTGATGGTCTTCGATCATGATTTCAACTCTTGTCGTTTTTTTATCTTAGATACACCGAGCTTGCAGCTTTCCATGCTTCTTTGAGTTGTCCGCAGTCTCTGTATGTCGATTTTTCTGTTAAGACCTATGCTTTTGATCCATAAGTAAAAACTGGAAGGATGCATCGGTTTGAATTTTTTCTTTTAACGCAAAATCGTAACTTTCTCTTGAAAATTGAGCTGTTTCTTTCAAATGTACTCCGACCAAGTTTCGTATACCTACTCATGTCTCCTTCAATATGGCTTGTTACCTGTTGTTCATGATAAATACGCTGTGTAATCAAAAAGCATGCAAACTGCTTGCGTAAGTTCGAAATCGCCCCGACACAGCAGGAAGCGGTTTGCCACAGGTTGACTTTGGAACCTTCTACACATGTGATGTGAGTCATGTCTCTCCTGTTCGTCACATGTTTTTACAAATTGTCCTTTGTTCTTATGTGTGTGACCCTATTCGAATGCATTCGCCATGTCGAAAAAAAAAATTATCAACGAATGTGCATCAGATTTTGCCAAAAACTTGGCGAAACTTGAGAAGACGAATATTTACATTTGCGAAATATCTTTGTAAAAAGGGGAATTCTCTAAACTGACTTTTCTGAAATAAATGGAGTTATTGACAACAGGAAATCTGTTGTCAATAACTCCATTTATTTCATTCGTCATGTCGAAAAAAAAATTATCAACGAATGTGCATCAGATTTTGCCAAAAACTTGGCGAAACTTGAGAAGACGAATATTTAAAGTTACAGAAAGTATATGGGAGGAATGTGTGCGTCATGCACAAGGACAAGTTGTATATATATATGGATTTATGAGTCATGCACAAGGACAAGTTATATATATATATATATGGAATGTATGAGTCATGCACAAGGACAAGTTGTATATATATATGGAATGTATGAGCCATGCACAAAGGAGTGTATAAATATTTTAAAAATGGTCGCGAAAGTGTCGAGAGTGATGAAAGGTCTGGGAGGGCCGCCACCAACACAAGCGAAACAAAATTTCAACGTTAACCGCCCAACTGTGCGGTAATATCACCGAATCACTATTAGTGAGTTATCTATAGACTCCAACATTACTTTCGGTCCAGTTCAGTAGATTCTTACGGATGATTTAGGTATGAAACTCGTGTCAGCCATATTTGTACCAAAATTGCTCTCAGCTGAATAAAAACGGACCCATGTTCTTCATTTTTCCCTTAAGCCTATTAGGAATAATTTATTGTTCGTGATGAATGAATTAAATTCTAATAGTATTCTAAGTACTGATATTGTTCCTGAATCTCAAAAACTCAATAGAGTCAGTGTAATTCACAAAAAAGGATCCAGAAGTGATGTTTCAAATTATCGTGTTATTTCTGTCATTTTTGTACTTGCAAACCGTTTTGAGAAGTTGATTCATAGTCTGTTGTTATCTTACATTAAAACTAATAATTTACTAAACAAGTTAGTAAAATCATGCAATGCATTGACTATGATACGCTTTCCAACATACCAGAAATCATTACTCAACTTATGAGGATAGTAGCTGTGGAATAAATCTTGCTCCTGTGTCCCGACCTTTGCCTCCATTTCCATGGTATTCAACAGAATTGGTTCAGTATACCTCCGGAACAACATACTAAAGTTTTGTCACAATAGAAACATTTTTAATCAAGTTATGAGGATGATGGCTGTGGAATAAATCTCGCACCTGTGTCCTGAACTTTGACCCCCTTTCTATGATATTCAATAGAACCGGTTTAGTATACCTCTGAAACAACATGTTAAAAAGCATTTTTACATAAGTTATGACACATAAGGGCAATGGAATGGATCCCGCTCCTATGTCTTGACCTTTGACCCCAGTTCGTCCATTTTCAATATTATTCGTCCCCAGCTGCTCCGCTACGACATACTAAAATTTCATTGAAATCGAACCATTTTTACGCGAGCTATCGTGTGGGCGGACGGGCGGACAAACAGACAGACAGACGGACAAAGCTGGAGTATATACGCTTTTTCAACCTACTGTTGGAAAGCGTATATAAAGAGCAATATGGATTCCCTCTTGGTAGTTCTACGGAGACAGCTACTCTTGATGTTCTAAATTATTTACAAACTAAAACTGATAAAGGCTTGAGTGTAGTGGGAGTTTTTTGTGAATTACCACGTGCCTTCGATACTGTTTGTCATAATATCCTTATATCTAAGCTCGAACATACTGGCATTAGGGGAGCCGGAAAGACTCTTTTTGGAAATTACCTTACTGGAAGGTGGCAATATGTTCAATTTCGAAATGTTCCTGCTAGTATTAAAAATTTTCTTTATAGGGTTCCACAGGGTTGGGTCATCATCATCATCATTGTCAACCATTATCAATCCACTGCTGGACGAAGGTCTCCCCAAGTTTCCTCCACAACGGTCTGTCTTGTGCCAGTCTCCTCCATGTCACTCCCGCATATTTACGAATTTCATCCACCCATCTCCCATGTGGTCTTTTTCTGGGTCTTTTCCTGTCCCTTGGAATCCAATCTAAAATTTCGGCTGTCCATCTATGGTCTGTCCTTCTGGCAGTATGTCCAGCCCATTGCCATTTCAGGGATTTAACTCTGATCATGATGTCTTCCACTCTCGTCATTTTTCGGATCCACGAGTTCCTCTTCTTATCTCTCCTGGTTATACCAAGCATGCACCTCTCCATGCTTCTTTGAGTTGTCTGCAGCTTTTGTATGTCTCTTTTAGTTAAGGTCCACGTCTCTGCACCATACGTAAGCACTGGAAGGATGCATTGATCAAACACTTTTCTTTTAAGACATAATGGCATATTGCTCTTGAAAATTATGCTGTTTCTTCCAAAAGCTCTCCAGGCAAGTTTTGTACGCCGATTAATTTCTTCATCAATGTGACCCTCACTTGATATCTGCTGTCCAAGATAAACATACGTATCTGTTATCTCCAGTTTTTCTCCATCAATCGATAAATCTTCATTTCTTGTAAAAGCATTGAACATCACTTTTGTCTTCTGAAAGTTCATTTTTAATCCCACTTCTTTACTCTTGTCAGCAAGTTCCTGGATCATACTCTGCAGCTCTGATGGGGTAGTTGCAAAAATGACTACGTCATCTATAATGTATTAGCTTTATATTCTTTTTGCTAAACTAATTATTATGAATGAATAATGCTCTAAGCTTCAAAATAATGAATTCCCAAAAGGGTGTTGTTACTCGTTAATTATGAACTTAAACAAAGTCTCAACGCTGGTTATTTATATTAAGTAGTCAAAGTCATAAACCTAACAGCCAGACAGAGATCTGACAAAACTAAGAATTGAGAAAGACTGAACTTACTGAACAACTATTTGTTTATTGGCAAGACTCTTGGTCAACTAAGGCACTCATGTATCTTGTACATAATAATGAATAACTTTCCTCTTACAACCAACACAACACAACTCAACCTCAACAACACAACTCCACACCCTCGATGAACGCGCCTATATACTAGCTACCACCACGTCATGACTTACACTCATTGCCAGATCTCATTCAGCGGGTGAAATAATATTTCGTTCAGTAGGAAGATAATTTACATAGTAAAATAAAATAACTAGAGATAGTAAAATCAAAAGGAAAGTGAATATAGAATATACGTTACACATCAGCAAAACGAAGGTGGGTTAGATAATCTCCATTAATCTTTATCCCTTTGTTTTCCCAGTTCAGTGATTGAAAGACATTTTCCAATGTGGCATTAAAGAGCTTCGGAGATATGGTGTCACCTTGTCTCACTCCCCTTTCCAATTTTTATGTGTGTTGTATTTTCAAACAGCCGAATCTTTGCACTTGCATTTTCATAGATGTTATTAATAATATTAATGTATGCATCTTCAATACCGCAGGATTTCAGAGCCGTGGTAACTGCTGATGGTTTCACCGAATCAAAGGCTTTTTCATAATCGATAAAAGCCATGCACAATGGAAGTTCATATTCCCTCGCTCTTTCAATCAGTTCTCTCAGTACGTGGATATGATCTATTGTGCTGTAGCCACTCCTGAATCCAGCTTGTTCTCTCGGTTGAGCCATGTCCAGTGTTACCTTCAAGCGGTGTGAAAGAACTTTAGTGAAGATTTTATAAACCACTGATAGGAGGCTGATAGGTCTGTAGTTCCTGAGATCCTCAATGTCACCTTTTTTATGTAGCAGGATCATTGTAGCATTGTTCCAATCCTCAGGAATCTTCCCTTCATTAAGGCATCGAGTGAAAATTTGGGCGAGTACTGTTTCAATTTCTCCACTTGCTTCTTGTATGATGTCTATAGTAATTCCATCTTCTCCTGGAGCTTTCCCTCGCTTCATGTTCTTGATTGCATGAGCAACTTCTGCTGGGAGGACTGGAAGAACTCTGGTACCTTTCATGATGTCTGGAGTACATGTATCATCCCTTTCATATAATTTGGAGTAGAAATCTTTCACTCTTGTCAAAATTTCGGCTCTATTTCTTGTTATAGAACCATCTTCTTTTCTCAGAGCCATAATCTGTTTTCTTCCCTTACTGAGATGTCCCTTTGCTATCTTAAGGCTTTGGTTGTTTTCAATTGCTTTCCTCACTAGCTCACAGTTGAATTTCCTTACGTCTTCAGTGATACTTTTTCGTGTTGTCTTGCATAGCTCTATATATTCCACTTTGGAAGTCACATCTACTTTAGTTGTCCTCATCTCTCTTCTTTTTTGCATCAACATTTTGGTTTTTCCTGATAATTTGTTCACATGCAACTTGTTCTTAGACCCAGCTAATTTTGTTGCTGTTTCCATTAGAGCTTTGGTTACTTTTCTGTTAACTTCCGAAATATCCACTTCTTCCGATGTTAGGCCTTCTAAAGCAGAGAATCTGTTCTTCAGTTCCAACTTGAAAGTATTATGGTGTTTTTTAAGGTTGGTTATGTCAATACATTTTGTTTGTCTTATGAGCTTGCCACGTTCCAGTTTAGTGTTGAGGTGCATCTTACATCTCACCAATCTATGGTCACTACCTGTGTTGAACTTGTTCAGCACACTGCAGTCTTCGATGACGAATTTTTTGTTACACATAATAAAATCAATTTCACTTGTCGTCCCAATTGGATGTCTCCATGTCCATTTCCTGTGTGGCTTTTTCTTGAAAAAGGAGTTCAAGATGAAAAATCCTTATGCCTCTGCAAACTCAACGAGAGTATTTCCACGCTGGTTTCTGTTGCCGTGACCGAATTTACCTACTGAAGTTTCATTCTGTTGCCGTTGCCCTATTTTTGCATTGAAATCTCCCATAATTATCTTCAAGTGCTGCTTACCTTTATTATTTAGATGACGAATTTCCTCATAAAATTCTTCAATTTCTTCTTCAGGATGACTTGTGGTGGGTGCATAAGTTTGAATAATCTGAGCCTGGTATCTTCTCGATAGTTGGATAACGAGTCGTGCAGCTCTGTCAGAAGAACTTTCAACTTCTACCACTTTATCCTTCAGTTTCTTGTTTATTATAAATCCAACACCACTAGTTCTGCCAGTATCTGTCCCACGATAATAGAAGAGATGTCCACTTTTCAGTTCAATGAGATCTTCTCCTTTTCTCCTTACCTCACTTAGCCCGACGATGTCCCACTTGATCCTTTGTAGTTCCTCTTCCAATTCAAGAAGCCTTGAATCAGAAGATAGGGAGCGTCCGTTATAGGTAACCAAGGTCAGCATCAAATGGCAGCCTAGTCCGTCCTCCGGGGATTCTTAGCACCCTCTGCCTTCATGTCGCACTGGCCGCTGCCTTGACCAGGTACATTCCAGCTGCCGGAGACTGAGGGCCAAGATTTAAGTTGTAGAGTCATTTTGGAGGTGTTTGGCCATAACTCACCACGCTGGCCAAGCGGGTTGGTGAGTGTGGGATAGCGTTTCCTCTGATCCCGATGGTATAGTTATACCGCTATTGTCGGTCGTCAGAGCCCCTTTAGTGGGAACAGGATGCACCACGAGAAGGCGGGGTTGACATTTGTCAAGGAGAGGCTGTGATGTTACGCATCACCTGACCTTACATCCCTCACCTGACCTTACAGGGTTGGGTACTAGGGTCATTACTATTTTTTATTTATGTTAATGATATTTTTCATGATTGTTCCTTGACACGAGTATTTTTTTTTCAGTCATTCGGTGTCTGACTTAATACCCCGTGTTAACAACGCCTGACAGGAATATCAGACTTGGTTTCCTTGAAATTTGTTAACTCTTAATATCACAAAAACTAAATATGTTTTTTTCCTTGCGGAAAAGCTCGAGTTCAGGCTGTACCGGAAGCGATTTTGAATGATATTTCTTTGATTTTTCAAAATAGGGTTAAGTTTTTAGGTGTTTTATTTCAGGAGAATTTAAAGTGGAATACCCATTTTGAAACTATTTCGTGTGACTTGAGGTTTCGGATAAGAGTTTTATCTAGAGTCTCCAGGCTATTGCCATTAAATATTAAATTAGCACTATTATTATTTTATTTTTCCTGACTTATCTTATTGTCTACTTCCTAGGGGTAGGACAACTAAATGTAACATTAATAGAATTTCTTCTTTCTCTCTATTCTAAAAAAAACGTAACTGCCACCGCTGCTGCTGCCGCTGTTTTAGAAATTTCGCGACACTCTTGCTTTCCTAGCTCGCAGCGCAAAACGTATTAAAAACAAAATTATGAAATTTACATCGTTTGTAGACAATTGTTTGGAGAACACGCTGAAATAAATCGTTTCTCGATTCTAGCGATACTTCAAGAGCTATTGTATTTCAAAGTTAAGTTAAGCAAAAAAGTGCTATCAGGTCACCTTACAGACACACTAACAGCAACAGAACCACGATACTTTGTAGGCATGTAGTGCCATGACCTAATTTTTGCACCTCGTCGCCCTTTTTAGCACGTCTTTTGTAAAAAAAGATCGTGCTTCTGTTATCGGTTTGTCCGTCCGTCCATCTGTAGCCACGATATCTCAGCAACTATTAGTCCGCTTCGAAAAATTCAATTTGCATTGGGAAGCTTGAAATATGCAAATGATGATCCTTTATTTCGTTTTTTTTCTACGCTGTACAATTTCGCCGGTAGAGGGCGTTAACGCAGATGATGTCGAATTCAAAAATACGTTTTATTCCGCATATTTGCTTCTAAACATCCGATTGAAAAAAAAAATATATCTTTCGATTCCATTTATGTCGAAGAGTATTTTAGATATAGTTACTTTTTCAAATAAAGCATAGATTTTCCGCTAGGGGGCGTAAAAGTAAATTACATTTTCCCCGTTAACTCTTCTTCTAAAACTCCGATTTGAAAAAGTTTTTCTTCAGCGGATACATCTCCTGATGGAACATTTTTTGCATACATTTTCAAATTTTCGGTAAAGAATACTTTGGACACCAGGGGGCGTAAGTGTTAATTTTTGCTTCTAATGTATTTGCCATAAAATCGAGCTTCTAAAATATCGATTAAAAAATTCTTTCGTGGACTGATGCCACTCACATCGATAAACTTTTTCGGAATACTTTCTTCTTAAAATATTCCACAGTTTCTCCGCCTGGGAACGTAGATGTACATCTTATTTTTGTCAATATCTCTACTTCTCGGAGTCCGATTTGAAAAATTCTTTTTTTGTTGGATAGTGTTTTACGTGGGACATGTTTCTCATATAATTTCAAAATTTTCAAGTAATTCATAAACTTTCCGCTAGGGGGCGTAAGGGTAAATTGCGTTTCTTCCTATATCTCTGCTTCTAAATCTCCGATATGAAAAATTCTTTCTGCACCGGATACAGCTCCTGTTGGAATATCGTTTGCACATAATTTCTAATTTTTTGTAAAAAATAGTTTGGCCACCAGGAGATGTAAACCTTAATTTCCGCTTCTGTTGTATTTGCAGCAAAATATGAACTTCTAATTCTGGATTGAAAAAAACAACGTTTGTTGACCGATACATGTCGACAAACCTTTTAGAAACATTTTCTTCTTAAAATAGTGCATGGTTTCTACGCCAGGGGCGTAGATGTACATCACTTTTTTGTCAATATCTCTATTTCTAGGAGTCCGATTTGAAAAATTCCTTCTTTGTTGATAGTGTTTTCCGTATGACATGTTTTTCATATAATTTCAAAATTTTTAAGTAATTAATAGACTTTCCGCTAGGGGGCGTAGCGGTAAATTGCGTTTCCCCCTATATCTCTGCTTCTAAATCTCCGATTTGAAAAATTCTTTCTGCACCGAATACAGCTCCTGATGGGAAATCGTTTGCACATAATTTCTAATTTTTTGTAAAAAAATAGTTTGGCCACCAGGGGGCGTAAATCTTAATTTCCGCTTCTGTTGTATTTGCAGCAAAATATGAGCTCCTAAATTCTCGATTGAAAAAAACGTCGTTTGTCGACCGATACTACTCATGTCGACAAACCTTTTAGGAAAATTTTCTTCTTGAAAAAATGCATGATTTCTATGCCAGGGGGCGTAGATTTTTATCTTATTTTTGTCAATATCTCTACTTCTAAGAGTACGATTTGAAAAATTGCTTCTTTGTTAGATAGTGTTTCCGATGCGAAATGTTTTTCCTATAAATTCCAAATTTTCAAGTAAATCATAGACTTTCCGCTAGAAAGCACAAAGGTAAATTGCGTTTTCTGCTCCTAAAGCTCTGATTAGAAAAATTCTTCCTGTATCGCATACAAGACCTGATGGAAAATATTTTTCACATAATTTCTAATGTGTGGTAAAGAATGGTTTAGCCACCAGGGGTCATATGTGTTAATTTATGCTTCTGAAGTATTTGTTGCGAAACCTGGGCTCCTGAAAACTCGACTAATTTTTTTTTTTCTTTGACCGATACCGCTTATACGGATACACCTTTTGAGAATACTTTCTTCCTAAAATAATGCATGGTTTTCCCACCAGGGGACGTAAAGTCACATCTTATTTTTGTCGATATCTCTGTTTCTAAGAGTTCGTAAGTTCACGATTCCGTTTACAGGAATATCTGAGGGATTAAAAACCCGATTGAAAATCTTCTTTCTTTGGTCAGATCTATTGTTTTCCATACCGGTTCCATTGACTTTGAATAGTTTGATAAATTTAATTTGCGTCAGAACGGATTCAAAAGACGTGCTTATTACACCCGAAAATTCGGTGTGATCTTTTTTGTTTTGAATTTCGATTTATTGGGTTGTCACAAATGTCATGACGTATTTTGGCACCCGATGGCGGTTGGGCGGTTTTGGAAGGGCTAGAGGCATGCGCAGCTCTGTTATCGCTATGGCATTCGACAGGGGCTAGTTCTAGTTGCAGTCTAAAAGGAATAGTGAGCGATTTGCTTGATTTGCGGAGATTTTACATCTAATTGAAGATGGAAGACCAAACTGTGAATTTTTTACATACTTAACTATTTTACCTTCGTAAAGGGAAGAACGCGCGTCAAGCTTGTGAAAAGTTGCGTAAAGTGTACGGTGATAACGCTCTACAATAACATCAGGGCCAGCGGTGGTTCGCAAAATTCCGTGTTGGTGATTTTGACCTCAACGATGCTCCTCAGTCCGGGAGGCCAACCGGGGTTGATGACGACCAAATCAAGACATTGATAGAGTCAAAACTACGTTACACGACACGAGAGATTACAGACACATTGCACATCCATTATTCAAGCGTTCACGACCACCTGAAGAAGCAGGAATACGTAAGAAAGCTCGATGTGTGGGTTTCTCATGAACTCAAAGAAGCTCCATTGGCGGCGCGTATAAACATCTGCGATATGCTCATTAAACGTGAGGGAAACGATCTTTTTCTGAAGCGACTGATAACTGGTGACGAAAAGTGGATTGTGTACAACAATGTGCTGCGCAAACGGTCTTGGTCCCGACGTGCTGCTTTGCCTCAAACGACATCCAAAGCAGACATTCATCAGCGGAAGGTTCTGGTCTCAATGTGGTGGGATTTTAAAGATGTCTGGTTTTTCGAACTCCTACCACGGAACGAAACAATCAATTCGAATATGTACTGTCGGCAATTGGCCAGTTTGAACGAATCCATCATCCAGAAACGTCGAGAGCTCGTTCATCGTAAAGGTGTTGTGTTCCATCACGACAACACGAGACCACACACAAGTTTGATCACCCGCCAAAAATTATTGTAGCTTGGCTGGGATGTGTTGCCACACCCAGCATACTCGCCTGACCTTGCGCCGTCAGATTTTCACTTGTTTCGCTCTCTTTAACAGTCCTTGCGTGGTATAACGTTCAATTCAGATGAGGCTGTAAATCAGCACCTTGTGCAGTTTTTCGCCACGAAAGACAGGTCCTTCTATGAACGAGGCATTTTGCAGCTCACTGAAGGACGGCAAAAGGTTATAGAACAAAACGGGCACTATATCATTGCCTGATCTTTGTTTTTTGTATCAATAAATGACCTTTGAAAAACATGGCTAAAATACGTCATGACTTTTCCGACAACCCAATAGTTTACGAGAAATTGAATTTCTAAATTTCACAAAATTCTCTATTTCGCGATGGGATGCATTTACAAAAACGGATATATGGCAAACTGTAAATCATAACGCCTTGAAATTTTTACAGCATAAACTTACAACTATCGTCCCTTTTCTACAAAAACGTATTTAAGAAAAGTCATTTTCTGATTTTTAAGTATTTTTAAAGACACAAAGGAAAGAAAAGAACTGCTTGTCTGCCTTAACGATAACCACAGAGGAACGTTCTGGTCCCGTGACCTGCTGCCATGGTTACGCAGATATTTTGTTATGCACATGTTTTGTTGGTAAAGCCATAAAGGAAGGATCTATAGAGTGGAAACAGACGTAGGAGCCAATGGAAATTCCTCACATAGAAAGTGTCGCCCCCACGGACCTAAAACAGAAGCAAAATGTGACGTGACCCCGTGACGTCGGCAATAGTTGCTACGGCAACCCAGCGCTCGGATATGATCAGATGAACAACAGACACGTAAAAACCCAAAAGTTATGAATTCTGTAAGGAAAAGTATCCGATCAGTAAGTAATAAGCAAAACAATACCACTTATTAGAACGCTAGAGGAATTGAAAACCAAAAAGAATCTTAAAATTAATAAAGTATTGTGTGTATTCGTTTTAAGCACTGCCGGATAGCAAGCCAAAGTCAAAAGTCAAAGTAAAAACATTCGTTCGGACAAAAATCACATGGTTCTTGGGTGTTCCTGGGAAACCAGCTGTCAATCAACTGTAATTCTGTTTTAGGTCGCTGGTGCGCTGCAGTCGACTTCTTGATGTCATGAATTTCAGCTTTATACAGCCAGTGTCTTCTCTACATATCCTTTCTTTATGGGTAAAACTATCTCAGTTGTTTAAGGTGGACGTCAAGTAATTTTTCTTCCTATACTTCCAATGGAAAAACTTCTGTACACATTTTCTTCACAATTAAAGCGTTCCCAAGGATACAAATTTGAACATCGATTAAAATAGCTTTATTTATAACTTGGAATACTTAATATTTTTTAAAACATAAACATAATTATTCAATCTAACATTTGTTTGTCTACTGACGTCATCAAAGTGCAGGTCGCGCCATCTTTTTTCTGGGCAATTAATGCGATCCCAAGGATGAAAATTTAAACATCGATTAAAATAGCTTCATTTTATAACTTGGAATCATATAGGTAGGAAATGCAGCAGACGCCTTAACCACAGATTTCTGAAGCCGATCTGTTTACTCAATGATATTCCTCCGCGTGCTTGGTTACCCTCTTGGTCTTGTCTGCCATAGGAAAGCATTGAAAATTTGTGACTTTTAGAAGCTCATATTTTTTGTTAAACTTGTTTGTCAGCGTAGATTTTTTCTGTGTTAGACAGCATACTTTAGCTTTTTCGTATTTAGTTTCCATGGGATCCTGCGTGGCATTCAGTTGTGCAAATAAATTAAAAAAATACCAGGTATTTCATTCCACCGGTTAGAATTACTTTATTTTTCGTTTACTGGGTTTGATTAAGTTCTTTGGAATTCAATCGTCGATTGCAATTTACTATGAATGGTTACTGTATATTTTGCTGTGATTTGCTTGTTTTTAGCATATTATGTAATGTTCTAAATTTGTAGCAAAATTAAAGATATCGCTAGGTTTATGTAGGTTACACAGAGCTGTTTACGAAAGTTGTAGCAAATTTTTCTGGAATAGTGTACGTTATGTAGTCGAAGGGGTATTCATAACTGAACCACGTTTAAAAGGAGGTTCAATGTAACTACATGATTAAGATAATCGTCTTTGAATTATTAATAACCCACTTATAATTATGACAGTGTTCATATCCATAAACTTTGCACTATAAACAACAACGATAGGGGTTAGGAATTAGCTACATTTACCAAAGGTTCATCTATTTCTTTTTTCCTGTTTTAGGGCCTGACCAGTATACTAAATTACAGATTTGACCATAACTAGTAAATAACACTCATTTTTAACTAATAGACAAGGTGCTTTTGATAGTGTGCTACAAGATCAATTAATAGAACTGGAGCTCCTTTATTTAAAACTGAACTTCACAGTACAAATACAGGTTCTCTGGATTAGCAGAGGACATTGAAACAGTAACTTTTGCATGTGAGACACTGCACTCACCGTTTCTTGGAGTTATATCACAACGCAAAGCATCACTGTCAATATCTCCTGATTCACAACAAAACCACTTCGTTTGTGAAACATAAAATGATGTTGATACTAAACACAGTAGATGAGAAAAGTGAAAGTTGAAACACAAAGTGTGCACAGATATTTAAAAGATTAAAAAAAGATTAGAAGAGACAAATGAACAAGGAAGCATTTGAAAGTGATCGAACATGAGTACCTTACAGAAGATTTGCACTTCTGGCTCCTCTCAAGCTATGACCCTTTAAACATATGTATGCACAATTTTGATTTTTGAAGAAAGATTCTCATAATACATGGAAATGCATTAGAATTATTAACACAGCAATCATACATCTTTAAATTGCCTGTATTTCCTTTTCATTCCAAGAATAGATTTGATTCTCTTCAGCCACCCCATTTCTAGTCATTGCACATTTTTGGTATTCTAAAACTTGATGTTATCTTATTCATTTTACAGAGCAGTAAACATTTTAGATTTTCAGTGACTTTGATATTCCATAAATAAGCTATCAGTCAAATATATTTCTTTCACTTCCGGTACCAAATGTTTTCTTTAATTGATTTAGTTGCTATTCTGTAATGCATGTATATGTTCTGAGACTAATAATTGTTTTCATGCATTTTAACTCTCTCATGAATAATCTGCTTTTTCTGTCTAATATTAAATTACAGCATTAATATTCTACAGCATATATGCTCTAATTAAACTTTCCCCTTTTGGTTTTCTGTTGATATTTAAAGTCCTTCTTGTTACCTTTTCTTCCTTTACATCATATCTTACTTTTTTTGGTAAAATCAGTGAGATGTAGCTAAAAGGTCATTCCTTGCTCAGTGAGTGTGGCATGTGGGTTTTGTCTATCGGACTTATGATCTGTCTCTATTTTATCAACAGATTGTAATTTCTTCAAAGCCGAGGTATTTGTGGTAGCTGAAACATTCAAATATTTGTTGTGGTTTATTAGCTCACAGTTCATGTTCTGATTAGTTCAGTGTAATTACCCTTTACTGTTTTGCACATCAGTGTAAAAATCTTGTACCCAATATTTTGACAGTTGTTACAGATTTCCTGTATTGTATATATATATTGTTATATGCTTTGATATTCTTGTTGTATATCCATGCATCCCCCACCCTCCATTTTTTGTTTTCCCATTAGGACTGAAGGACTAAGCCTTTTAAGAGAAAAGACACTCATACCTGGTGTGGCACCCATTGTATGTGAAGGAAAGCATTTTGCTGCTGCTAGTGAAGGCTACTGAAGATGAGATTTAACTCTTTGAGATAAGTGCTTTGTATTGGATTTACATATAAATTTCCATACAAACATTTATCTTTAATGGTGTGAATTGCAGCAGAAAGCTAAGTTCCAGCTACAAATACTGTTGGGTAAGCTTTTCTTTTCTCGAATATATAAAAATGACTTCAAGAAGTTTATTATGTATGTGGGCATCAACTCATAATAATTTTTCTTCATGTTCTAACTAGCTCATTATCTTTGTCTTGTGTAACTAGAGGTATATTGAACCCCCATTAGGAAATGATAGTACTGACATATTTTCTGCAGCTTAGAATGTACATAATGAGTGTGAAATGCAGCTCACAGATAGGATTTTTGATGACAGAAATAGGGGGAAATCTTGAATGCAGCTGAAGTATAAATACAACAGCATAAAATTACAAAGATATTAATTGCGATATATGAAAATGTATAGTTATGGTAAACAAAGAAATTACTTGATTGACAACTTTATTACTTAACTAATCAGATGAAATAGGCTGTCGTAAGACGTTCTAGATTAATAGGTCAGCATTATTTTTGGAAATCAGATTTTGGTACTGGAGATGTTAAATAGATAACAGTGAACTAAAGATGATTTAGTATCTATGGCAGAAAATTTCCACTTTTATATTTCCCATGCACTTCTGATTAGTTATCCATTAATTTTTGTGACCATAAAATGTAGGTTAAATGTGCATTAGCTTATGGGCTGCTGTTAACAATGCTCTCTGTCATTAGAGCTAAAATCAATCACTTTGTTGTGTTGATTAACAACTCTTTATGTGATCAGATTTTCCTATTCTTGAATATATGTTGTGCTAGCAACAAACTGCAGGGTTTATCCTCAATGAATTCTTTATTAATAAATATAACCTTGCTCATAAATGGTATACGTATATTTCAAAAACCAAATTAAAAATCCTTATTGTATACACACGTCTGTTTCATTTACTACTTAAAAGCTATTAACTTATTACATTAGGAATGTGCCTCTGTTGATAGTGATGTGTATTAGAAGTATAATATTTTGAATGCAGTTGGATTTATTTTAAGATATCTTACGGTAGGAATTATTTCTGCAGCTTATGTAAATCTGTTTTTATCAAGACATTTGATCAAGTCAGATTTCCTGTACTATCAGCAGGACTTATAAATCCTATTTCCACAAACTTATAAATTTTATATCTTCTTGCTATATTTTGTAACTGCACCTTTTAAAAAGACTCCCGAAAAAAAATCCCTTCCTATCAAGGCCTGTAGTTTTAAAATTATTTACATTCATACCTTTGAAGCACACCACAGTTCTAACCAAATCAGTTGGAATTTCCTACCTCAATTAGAAGAAACTAAAATCACTCAAGTGTCTAAAGCAATTGTAAAAAATAAAATGAAGACAGAGTAACGTCGTATTTTGAGTCTGATTTTTTAAATTTATTTGTACAAGCTAGCAGATTCCCCATTTTTTCTATAAAGGCTTGGAAATAAAATCTAGATATTTCATGAACATTTGTTTTTTTAAATAATAATGTTCAATGAGAATATCCTCCCCCCCTCCTCTTGTTTATTTGCTTAAGAACAATTATAATTGTTCTTAAGTGACAGAGACATAGAGAGATTTTAAACACTTCAACAAGTATAATTGTTTTTAAGTGACAGAGACAGAGAGAGATTTTGAACGCTTTATAAAATTATGCTTAGTATAAGCACATTTTAAATCGTCTGTTCATATACGTCTCAGTTATTACGAAGACGCTTTTTTAGATCTATTTTCCTCCATGAAAATCTAAGTTTATGTACTAAAATTCCTTTCATGTAAACCTAAGATTTTCTTAAACCTATTCCACTGCTTTTCCACTTTGCTTAAAATTTAAGATAATGAAAAATCTTAAGAAAACGAACAGGGTCTCACTAATGCTTTCCTACGGAAAATCGTCTGCTTTTGCATCTTGAGGGTAACCACGCCAAAGCTGGCGGTACTACTTTATGCGCGGAAGCGTACAAACCCGGCTTCACTTTGCTAGCATGGGAAGAGTTGGCAACAGCGTCTCCTCTTATTCCTACCTCCATGCTTGGAGTACTTAATATTTTCAAAAACATAACCATAATTATGCCATCAAACATTTGTTTGTCTACTGACGGCATCAAAGAACAGATGATCGCGCCATCTTTTTTCTGGACAATTAATGCGTTCCCAAGGATGAAAATTTGAACATCGATTAAAATAGCTTCATTTCATAACTTGGAATACTTAATATTTTTTAAAACATAACCATAATTATCTAATCCAACATTTGTTTGTCTACTGATGTTATCAAAGTACAGGTCGCGCCATGTTTTTTCTGGTTCCAACACTACCAAGGGAAAAGTTATCGATTTTTTATATAATTATGGTTATGTTTTAGAAAATATTAAGTATTCTTAGTTATAATATGAAGTTATTTCAATCGATGTTCAAATTTTCATCCTTCGGAATACAATAATTGTGAAGGAAATGTGTACAAACGTTTTTCTATTGGAAGTATAGGAAGTAGAATTACTTGACGTTCACCTTAACGGTTTAGCATAACGGTTTATGTTACGAAAATGCTTTTTGGACGCTTTTGTTTTCCTTAGTGGTAAATTTAGTAAGTTCAAACGACAAAAGTCCGACCTTCAAAAAGTTAACGACAGTAAAAAAAGCTCTGAAGTTTCGGAATAACAAGCTTTATTTGCTTAGACATGCAATCAAAATTGAAACTTTTATGAATTTTCCAGTTTTTATTTCATGGGATATACTCGGAGATTGCCGCCCCGGTGGCGCAGTGGTCTAAGCGATGGCCTCTGATCATTCGTCCGAACGGGGTCCGGGTTCGAATCCCGGTGAGGCATGGATGTTGTGTTTGTCTTACGGCACTGGCTCTCTCCTTCCCTGGAACCAGTGACCCTAAATTAGGGACGGGCGACTGCTTATAGCCCATTGAGTTGCTCACGGTGGTCGTTAAACCTCCAATCAACAACAACAACAATACTCGGAGATTGAGCTGCAGGGCCCGAGCGCTACTCTGGAAACGAGCGTAGAGAGCCTAGAGGCGCAGCCCCTAGTCTTTTAAAAAGGCACTAAAGGAATATTATATTAATAGTTAAATTTGATTAATTTTAGTTATATCGTAATGCAAGTGTGTGTGTATATACTAGGTAATTTGAAAGATATTTAATTACTTGACTTTATATTTTTCTCATTTTAGAAGCCAGGGGCTATTCAGGCTAACATTAGCAGTGACCCATCCCTGGTTCCCTGCTATGTTGCTATGGAGTTAACTGGGTGTAACATCGCAAATAAATACATCCCAGCAAACACAGTCTTGCTGGGCCAGCAATGGCCCAGCACTATGTTGCCGCTGCTGAACCGTCAATAAAATGTCCGGGCGGCCAACAGAAGGGCCAGCAGTTCAGGCCAACAGCTGGCCAACAGTTGGCACCCCATTAGTTGTCATATGCCACAACAGGGCCATCAGTGGTCCATCACAAGCAGTAGCTGCCACAAGTGGCCCTTCAGTGGCCCTGCAAGCACGTGCCAGAAATGATGGCTAGCCTTATGTGGTCCGCTACTGGCAGCCAGCAACCAAGTGACGTAACTGGTCGCTTGCCGAATCTTGTCCGCCAATTTCCCAGTAGTAGCCATAATAATAATAAAAAAACAAGGAGAGCCTCAGTATCCTAAAGCTACAACATTTTTTTGTCTACCCTTACGAAGCTTGTGACCTAATGCACTGCGCTGGGGAAATTCCCTCGACAGACCGGAAAACCGCTCGTTTGCATCTGACTAGATTCGATCCTGGGTCGTCTGCGTGGAAGCCATGCTCGCTACCGACCGGACTAATTCACATGTTTCAGCTGTTAGTGACCCTAAAACGACGAAAAATGTTTAAAAACTATCATAACAGGTGATGAAACTTGGAATTATGGGTATCACCCCGAAACTAAGGTTCAGTGTGCACCGTGGAAGATCGCAAACTCTCCCAGACCCAAAAATGCGCGACAGAACCGCAAAAATGTCAAGATGACGTCTCCTTTTTTTTTTTTTTTCATTCATGAGAGAATTGTGCATCATGCATACGCTCCATCAGGGCATACAATCAACACTGTCAAGTTTTGCAGCGTTTGATGGACGCAGTTCATTGCAAAATGCCGGCATTGCATGACAATTGCTAGTTGCAAGTTGCAACCCCACGATTAAAACGCGCTCTCCAGCGCATCTCATTTGTTCAGTAGAGTATCTAAGCACACCATGCAACAGGTCCGACAGCCACCCTTCTCGCACTGTAAGAAACTGGTACTTAGAAATAAGCAATTATACTGGGCTTAAAATAACTAAGATCACTTGCGTCTCATTTTTGAAAAAGACACGTACTCATTTTTGAGTACATACAGAGAATCAATTGTGAGTACATCTGGCATTTCTAATTTGAAATATATGTACACATTTTAGTACATATATTTCAAATATATGTACTCAAAAAACATATATTTCAAATATATGTGCTCTAACTTCTTTCATTTTCTGTGCAAGGGCACAGAAACTGATGGAAGTTAGAGCGAATCTAGCGTTTCTGACAGGATATTTTGTAAGTGAGAGAGAGAGAGAGAAAGCATGTTATATGGCACCACCGTACGATTTTGCACATACAAGGCAGAGAGACATTAGAGGGTGTGCATAGGAATTTTAACCGGGGGATTCCTACCCGAGGGCCGTCACTTAACATGCTCGTCCGATGAACGGCGGGTATTCAGCGATTGTTAAAAATTCACACTACCAGGCGAGGCTGGAACCTGGGGCCCCTCCATCAGTAGTCTGAAACTCTAACCACTGAGCCATCCGCGGCTTGATTTCAAATTTGGAATGCACATACTCCATACATACTCATTTATTCTAGAATCAACTGGAAGTATATTATTTGATGGCACAACTGGGATAATAGATATACTCGTTGTCATATGCTGGACAAATGGACTGCACAATTTTATGTCAAATATAATGAGGAAACGACAATATATTATTTATGAGATTGACACAAATATAGTTAATGTAAAAACATACACAAATATACTTTATGCATAAATATATTACTTGTGACCAGTGACTTTGTTGTATTAACTATTTATGTGTGTCACTTTACACATTTATTAAACAATTTATTTTGAAATCTATAATATCTAAAACGAAGTAATACGAGATTATATTTCTTGACGCAGTTATTTGTAAGTACGTATGGTTACTTATATTTGAGCATGTCATATACTCGTTTACGATACGATTGTACTTAAAAAAAACGCGTAGGTGCAGGTTCCCATTTTTAAGTACATTTGTTTAACAGTGCGAAAGCTTTCCTCCGTGCGGCTTTTATATCTTTCCTAAAATCACATATCACTTAAAAGGGAAATAATTCAAGATATTGAGGATATACAACAGAATGCGACGAAGCAGCTGCTCGTTTTTTTTGTTTGTTTTTTTCCGAAGATGATTTTAAAAAATGCTACGAACAGTGGAAACAGGAGACTACTTTGAAGACGATTAAGTTTCAAATCTGTAAGTATTGTATTTTTTTAGCACGTCTTTTGTAAAAAAAGATCGTGCTTATGTTATCGGTTTGTCCGTCCGTCTGTACCAACGGTATCTCTGCAACTATTAGTCCTATTTTAAAAATTATTTTTGCATTCGAAAGCTTGAAATATGCGAATGATGATCCTTCATTCGTTTTTTTTTTTACGATGTACAATTTCGCCGCTAGAGGGCATAAATGCAGAAGATGTCGATTTGAAAAATTACGTTTTATTCCACATATTTGCTTCTAAACATCCGATTGAAAAAATTATTTTATCTTTCCATTCCATTTATGTCGAAGAGTATTTTGGATATAGTTTCTTTTTCAAATTACGCATAGATTTTTCGCTAGGGGCCGTAAAAATAAATTGCATTTTTTCCGTTAACTCTTCTTCTAAAACTCCGATTTGAAAAAAAAAATTTCAGCGGATACATCTCTTGATGCACAATCTTTTGCATATAATTTCGAATTTTTGCTAAAGAATACTTTGGCCACCAGGGGGCATGAGGGTTAATTTTCGCTTCTGATGTATTTGCCATAATATCGGAGCATCTAAAATATCGATTGAAAAAATTCTTTCGTGGACTAATGCCGCTCACATCGATAAACCTTTTCGGAATATTTTCTTCCCAAAATATTCCACAGTTTCTCCACCAGGGGGTGTAGATATATATCTTATTTTCGCCAATATCTCGACTTCTAGGAGTCCGGTTTGAAAAATTCCTTCTTTGTTGGATAGTGTTTTCCGAGTGACATGTTTTTCATATAATTTCAAAATTTTCAAGTAATTCATAGACTTTCCGCTAGGAGGCGTAATGGTAAATTGCGTTTTCCCCTATATCTCTGCTTCTAAATCTCCGATCTGAAAAATTCTTTCTGCACCGGATACAGCTCCTGATGGGAAATCGTTTGCACTTATTTTCTAATTTTTGTAAAAAAATGGTATGGCCACCAGGGGGCGTAAAACTTAATTTCCGCTTCTGATGTATTTGCAGCAAAACATGAGCTTCTAAATTCTCGATTGAAAATAACGTCGTTTGTAGACCGATACTACTCATGCCGACAAACTTTTAAGAAACATTTTCTTCTGATAATAGTGCACGGTTTCTACGCCCGGGGGCGTAGATGTATATCTTATTTTTGTCAATATCTCGACTTCCAGAGGGTCCGATTTGAAAAATTCCTTCTTTGTTGGATAGTGCTTTCCATGTCGCATGTTTAACATATAATTTCAAAATTTTCACGTAATTCATAGACTTTCCGCTAGGGGGCGTAAAGGAAAATTGCGTTTTCCCCTATATCTCTGCTTCTAAATCTCCGATCTGAAAAATTCTTTCTGCACCGGATACAACTCCTGGTAGGAAAACGTTTGCACATAATTTTTAATTTTTGTAAAAAAAATGGTTTGGCCACCAGGGGGCGTAAACCTTAATTTCCGCTTCTGATGTATTTGCAGCAGAATATGAGCTTCTAAATTTTCGATTGAAAATAACATCGTTTGTAGACCGATACTACTCATGTCGACAAACCTTTTAGAAACATTTTCTTCTCAAAATAGTTCACGGTTTGTACGCCAGAGGGCGTAGATGTATATCTTATTTTTGTCAATATCTCGACTTCTAACAGTCCGATTTAAAAAATTCCTTCTTTGTTGGATAGTGTTTCTATTGTTTCATGTTTTTCCATTAAATTCAAAATTTTCAAGTAATTCATATACTTTCCGCTAGGGTGCGCAAAGGTAAATTGCGTTTCCCCCTACATCTCTGCTTCTAAATCTCCGATCTGAAAACTTATTTCTGCACGGGATACAGCTCCTGATGGTAAATCGTTTGCCAGTAATTTCAAATTTTTGTAAAAAATTGTTTAGCCACCAGGTGGCGTAAGTCTTAATTTCTGCTTCTGATGTATTTGCAGCAAAATATAAGCTTCTAAAATCTCGACTGAAAAAAGTCTTTTGTGGAGTAGAAAAAAAGTATTTTTTCTTCTCATGTCGACAAACATTTTAGGAACATTTTCTTCTTGAAATAATGCATGGTTTCTACTCCAGGGGCGTAGATGTATATCTTATTTTTGTCAATATCTCTACTTCTAAAAGTTCGACTTGAAAAATTCCTTCTTTGTTGAATAGTGTTTCCGATGCGAAATGCTTTCCCTATAAATTCAAAATTTTCAAGTAAATCATAGACTTTCCGCTAGGGCGCACAATGGTAAATTGCATTTTCTGCTCGTAAAACTCCGATTTGAAAAATTCTTCCTGTACCACATACAAGACCTGACGGAAAATATTTTTCACGTTATGTCTAATGTTTGGTAAAGAATGGTTTGGCCAGCAGGGGTCATAAGTGTTAATTTCTACTTTTGATGTATTTGTAGCAAACTCTGGGCTCCTGAAAACTCGACTGAAATGTTTTTCCTTGGACCGATACCGCTCATATGGATAAACCTTTTGTGAATACTTTCTTACTAAAATAATGCATGGTTTTCCCACCAAGGGACGTAAAGTCACATCTTATTTTTGTCGATAATCCTGCTTCTAAGAGTTCGTAAGCTCACGATTCCGTTTAGAGAAATCTCTGAGGGATTAAAGACCCGATTGAAAAACTTCTTTCTTCCGTCAGATACTATTGTTTTCCATACCGGTTCCATTGACTTTAAATAGCTTTGATAAATTTAATTTGCGTCATAACGGATTCAAATTTTGCTTATGACACCCGAAAATACGGTGTCATCTTTCTTGTTTTATTATAAATCCAGTCTCGATTCTTTTTTATCACACCTCGTAACTATACCACTGTGATTAGCAGAAATGCAATCCTACACCCACCAACCCGAATGATCAGCGTGATTACAAACCCCACAAATGACTTCAAAACTTTGTTATTATAGATGCCAGAAAAAGTAATGGCTGCGGATATTACATGTGAGTTTCACTTCTGGTTGATACAATCGCGTTTTTTCAAATGAAAATGTTATGGAAAAAACAGAGGTGGTAAAATATTAAGGCCACCACTGAACCCATATGTTAGAGACAGTAGTGTAGATACAAGTTTTTTAAAAGCTTCCTGCAAATATTAAGGGTTTTCTGCAGTTTGGCGGCTAGAACACAACTACAAACAACCCAATGTGTACGTATAGCTTTTAAAACGAGTTTTCAAGTTATAGCAAAAGAAACGTTATCAAAACTGCTAAATACGGTATTTATGCCAGCAAGAGAAATGCTCGAAATTGGACAGAAAGATAATTGTTTCAGCATAAGAAAAACCATACGAAATAAGAACAATGAACAAAACAAATTTTGTATTAATTACTAGCATATAATGCGTATAAAAGAGTGTGTGCATTGATGACAAACATATAATGCATTGAAAGCGTGTGTACATTAATGACAAGAATATGCGTATAAAAACACGTTATAACATTATTGTCTTTTTCGTGAGAGATGTTGTCGTTACGTTATGTCTAAACCATTAGATAAGAATACGATGCAATAGCTCCTAATTAAATTTTTCGGCCAGGCGAATCATAAACAGAAGTCAACTTACGGGAATTATTTCTTTATTCCAGCACTATGTCAATAGAACATCACACATCGTACTAAAATTATTAATTTCACATTTTATTTTAACAATCGACGTTTACCACACATATCGACCACACATATCCACACCAGCAACTGTTATCTCGTTCTTTTATCTATCGTTCTTATCTTATACATTCATACGTCACTTTCAATTTGACCTCAAATGTTGCCAACCTCATTCTCGTTTGAGGGAAAAGATATAGCGTTAAGTTTGGAAGTATAAGCAGAACAAACTCAAATTTACATAGGAAAGGGAACTAAAAATGAAAGTTAATTTAAAATATACGTTACAACGTGTTCATTAATAACAAGCATATAATGCGTATAAAAGCATGTGTGCATTTATGACAAGCATATACCCGGTGTAAAAACTTGTGTGCATTAATGACAAGCCAAAAATGCGTATAAAAGCGTGTGTTCATTAACAGCAAGCATACAATGCCTATAAAAGTGTGTGCGCATTAATGGCAAGCATATAATGCGTATAAAAGCTTGTGCATTAATGACATGCTGTTTTCGGCATTTTCAAATTTAAATAGGAAAGCTTTTGGGAAAGATCGCATCTTCGAATTTTTTAATTGGAAAAAAGAAAAAAAAAAAGACATTAAAATTCCTATTTTAATATTTATTTTTAGGAACGAAAAGTTTTAGTTATATGTTTTGATTACTTTAATCCTTACATAAATACCGAAACAAAAATTGAGCTCGAGAAAAAATGGCCATTTTTTTGAGGATCTTTATCGTTTTTGCTTGTTTGCTCCAGGAAGAAGATTAAAATAACGAAGGAAAATCCTATCGGAACTACTCGCAGTTGGTGCGCGAGCTGACAGTGAAAGACAGAGTGCCCGAAACTTGATATATTGGCTGGGTAGAGGTGGCGCTGTTCCCTCACGATGTCCACAACGCTGCTCCCGGACTTCATTCACTCAGTGATGTTTTCGAAACTGAAGAGATCGCTTCCCCCGACAAGTGAGAGCTTTCCTCCGAACAGCAGTTAACTCTCTGGGGTTTCAACAAAACATCAGATTTCTGCGGATTTAAAGCAAAAATACTTTACCAGAACAGACGAGACAGTATGTTCATATTTGTTGCAGTTTAGCTGACAGGAAATATTTTGCAACGGAACTCAATTTCGTTTGTCGAAAAGTTCGTGAACTTAAAGTTATTTTTACAACCAACTGTTGCTGGGCTCGTCCACTACTGAAGCTTCTGTTCTGGTTCTTTGAATTTCTACCCTTCAAATTTGATCTAAAACACTCTTAAAAGAAAAGGTAAGAATTTGGGTTTTTAACAAATAGAAACTGTTTGCTATGAAATATAAATGCTATAGGAGAATTTGAGTAACGCAAACTGATTTTTAGCCGTGATAACTAATCTTTATTACTGACGTGAAATTTCTTAGGATTAAGAAATAGGAATTGTACACCAGTTAGGATTATTTTCTCAGAAATGAACATGGAATATCAGTTTTGCTTTCATAAATATAATACAAAACGACAGATCTATAATTTCACGACTACAATATATTGTATTGTAAGAACAGACGTGAAATTATAGATCTGTCGTTGTGTATTATAACATCAACTTTGCGGTCATCCCTTCGAAACTTGTAAACTACGTGCTCCGATGTAATGGCGCATACACTCTTAATATGCATTTCAATGCGTATTAGTATATGTCGTTTATTTCCACGAAAATTAGCGAAATCTGCCACAGTTACTAATAAAATTACAGGCTGGAAGACGATAAATCTAGGAACAGTTGGGGTTTTGTTCTAGAAAACGAGATCGATGTCTATACTTCGGTGTGCAGGCGCATACTCCGTAAAAACAGGACTTCTTTTAAACCTTTATCATTGTTTCTTAGTTTGCATACATGAATTATTTATTTTTATTACTAGTTAAAAATACTCTAGTAATTGCAAAATGAAACATGGAATGAATGCAAAGGAAACAAGTCACGTTTTCCTTATTTTCCAATTTTAGCATTACATTTGAGGTGCAGAACAAACCAAAATTTTAACGCTTTAAAAATATTCAACTTTCATATACACGGTGAATCATTTATGAAATTCGACTATTTAAGTCTGTTAATCTTTTTCCATTTTCTTGTTTCATCTTTTCTTGGAAAACACAGACTTCATATATTTTCCTTTCTCATTTAAATTTATCAATCATATATTGACATCACTTTTGACTGTATATACTAGTACGTGGAAGCAGAAAAACAATATATTTTACAAAATAAAAAAGTTTTATTTGAAACACAAGAACAGCTTCGAACCTACAAAAATTTAAATATTGAGAATAAACGTTTAGTTAAAGACTCACAACAAGTGGTTTCACAAACAATGTCTGACGGATTAAGTGAAGCACACAATCCTTAGGAATGTGAGTAGAAAAGAAACTTTTTGGATTTTAAATAATCTTTCCAAGAATTTCATAATGTTATTATTTTCCTAGTTTCGATTTTTTTATCTGATCTAAAAATCTTTTCGGGTATGCCGTTGTGATTTCTTTGAGGCAAAATAGAGTCATTCTCAGGGCATTATTTTATAGTTTAAGATTTTAAAAATCGTATAAAATTTAAAGTTCGCGATCCCACTCTATAATTCCAAATCACTAGTGTAAACAGGGAAAATGCACAGCATTGCTTTCCTAATCTAGGTTTTGCCTTCCGAGTCAAATAAGTGTTGTCTTTTATTTCGTTACTCTTATTTATTTATTTTGTATCTCGTAATTCTAAACCAAATCTGAATTTATTCCAATAAGCATCCAAGGATAATAGTTTTTTACTCTGTACTTTTTACCAGGAGGGATTTAAATTGCTCGTCGTTAAAAAAATGATAATCCATATCTTCGTACTCATATCCAAACCTATAAATATGAGAATCACAGATCCACAGAAACATGAATAAGAGTAATAAAGCATCGTTATTCTTATTCAACCATAGATTTTTTTTTTAATTTTATTACAGATCTGGTTGCACATAGAATTGCCAAGTCGAATTTATAATAACTTGCGTTTCTCATGCTACAGTCTGCAGGACATATTTCAGCGTACAAAGCAAAAATAAAATATCAATTATGTCGCCATGTACGTTTACTTTGCACGCTAAAATATTTCTTATAAAACAAAATTTATTGTTCTCTACGCTCCGTACAATTCTGTAAAAAGTATAAGTTGTCCAATTGGGACGCTTATTACTGACGTCGCAAGAACACATGTTGCTATTACCTGAAGACATAACGTCATCTTCTGGATTTCGTATAAGTAATGAATTTTCAGATATGAAGAATCAGTAAGTTTGCATTACGAATATTTTAATTGCTATGCTTGACTTTATTGTCCGGTCTTAAAAAAGATATTGGAAAGAAATACACTCAGGGACAATGAAATTTGCGCACCAAGAAGGAAGCATCGGATTGAACTGGAATTTTATGGACGTAATGATACAGATGAATGATACACATGATGGCAAAAAACTGAGCTACAGGACAATTAACAAGGGATCTGTGGCACGCAGTCCGGTCATCTTCAATAGCGCGTCGCACCACCTCGTACGGTGATACATGCTGCAATACGGTCCGGTGTGGTGGCGAACAGATGCCTGATGTTGTCCTGCGGGAGGCTAGCCCACACGTGTTGGACGGTGTTCTCCAAACCCCGGATAGTGCGGCCCGGCGGCAGCTGGCGTTTCAACTGGTTCCACACATGCTAGATAGGGGAGATGTCCGGGGAGTGGGCAGGCCATGGAAGTGTCTGGACGTAACGTAGGCAGTCCTGGGCAACCCGTGCCGTGTGCGAGATTATCCAGCTAGTACAACGCACCTGTAATCCGGGCCAGGAATGGGAGCACATGGGGTCGTAAAATCTCTACATACCGCTGGCCCGTCAATGATCCACGTACCACTACTGGAGCTGATCGACTATCGTAGGTAATGTCTCCCCAGACCATAATGCTAGCAGTGGGGAAGGCGAGGTGCTCGATAGCGAGGTTGAGATTGTGCCGTTTACCCGGGGACCTCCACACCTGGACACGATGATCATATGTCACCAAAACGGAGCGGCACTCATCGCTGAACACCACTCGTTGCCAGTCTGTGGCGTTCCACGTCGCTCTGGCCTGGCACCACTGCACACGGAGCCGGCGATGTTCTGGTGTTAATGGAAAAACACGTAAGGGGCGCTGAGATCGCAGATTTGATTCCGCGAGGCGTCGGGAAATGGTTCGTGGGCACATGGAAGCCACTACATCTGCCTGTGTAATTGACAGCGTTCCCGTGAGATCCGTTCGTACCTGGAGCACGATCCGTCGATCCTCTCTACCGGTGGTCCTCGTGATCCTTCGACGCCGCTCCGCCGTGTGGCAGTGCCATCACGTGTCCACTGCTCCCAACACAGTCGGAAGGTATGGTCAGAACTATCCACATGGCAGGCTATATGGCGCGCCGACCACACTGAGGTTTGCAGCGCAATGATCAGGCCTCTCTAAATATCCGTACGTTGCGTAAATCGACGTTTGTGGCGTCTAACAGCAATTCTTGACACTCTGTACTCTTGCTAGCGTCAGCCAGTGCTTTTCACTTTCATGAGGCATCGACTATACGCCGGTTTGTAAGGCTGCCGGTTCGTGCTTGTAACGCCACCACAGGGTGTGCGGTCATGAGGGATCGCAACAAACGTGGATCATTTGCATACCGGCTTGCATTCTAGCTATTTGCAAAGTTTCGCGGTTGTAGCAGGTTTTCTTCTAGGTTCCCAAATATCATTGTCCGTGAGTGTATGTTTAAACATTGATCCGTTTACTTACAGCAAACCATAATTTTACTTGTTTACTAGCAAAGAGGACAGAAGTCACCTGGGATAACAAGTACACGAGTTTTCCAAAATTATCAATAGAACACATCGCACAGAAAAAACATTTAACTTAAATATATCCGGTAAATAAAAGAAAGGAATTAAAAAAAGGTTTCAAATGTGTACTTATGCGAAACAATTGGCTGCAACCGAAACAGTACCAGAGCTGGAAACGGGTCTAAAATGTTGGACCCGGACCCGACCCGGACGTCACATAATTGGGCCGGACCCGAACCCAACCCGGTCAAATCTGCTTTGAACTATAATATCATCATCATCATCATCATTGTCAATCATTATCAATCCACTGCTGGACGAAGGTCTCCCCAAGTTTCCTCCACAACGGTCTGTCTTGTGCCAGTCTCTTCCATGTCACTCCCTCATACTTTCGAATTTCATCCACACATCTTCCATGTGGTCTTCTTCTGGGTCTTTTCCTGTCCCTTGGAATCCAATCTAAAATTTCGGCTGTCCATCGATGGTCTGTTCTTCTGGCAGTATGTCCAGCCCATTGCCATTTCAGGGATTTAACTCTGATCATGATGTCTTCCACTCTTGTCATTTTTCGTATCCACGTGTTCCTCTTGTTATCTCTCCTGGTTACACCAAGCATGCACCTCTCCATACTGCTTTGAGTTGTTTGCAGCCTTTGTATGTCTCTTTTAGCTAAGGTCCACGTCTCTGCACCATACGTAAGCACTGGAAGGATGCATTGATCAAGCACTTTTCTTTTAAGACATAATGGCATATTGCTCTTGAAAATTATGCTGTTTCTTCCAAAAGCTCTCCAGGCAAGTTTTGTACGCCGATTAATTTCTTCACCAATGTGACCCTCACTTGATATCTGCTGTCCAAGATAAACGTACGTGTCTGTTATCTCCAGCTTTTCTCCATCAATCGATAAATCTTCATTTCTTGTAAAAGCATTGTACATCACTTTTGTCTTCTGAAAGTTCATTTTTAATCCCACTTCCTTACTCTTGTCAGCAAGTTCCTGGATCATACTCTGTAGCTCTGATGGGGTAGTTGCAAAAATGACTATGTCATCAGCAAAACGAAGGTGGGTTAGATAATCTCCATTAATCTTTATCCCTTTGTTTTCCCAGTTCAGTGATTGAAAGACATTTTCCAATGTGGCATTAAAGAGCTTCGGAGATATGGTGTCATCTTGTCTCACTCCTTTTCCGATTTTTATGTGTGTTGTATTTTCAAACAGCCGAATCTTTGCACTTGCATTTTCATAGATGTTATTAATAATATTAATGTATGCATCTTCAATACCGCAGGATTTCAGAGCCATTGCAACTGCTGATGGTTTCACCGAATCAAAGGCTTTTTCATAATCGATAAAAGCCATGCACAATGGAAGTTCATATTACCTCGCTCTTTCAATTAGTTCTCTCAGTACGTGTATAGAATCTATTGTGCTGTAGCCACTCCTGAATCCAGCTTGTTCTCTCGGTTAAGCCATGTCCAGTGTCACCTTCAAGCGGTGTGAAAGAACTTTAGTGAAGATTTTATAAACCACTGATAGGAGGCTGATAGGTATGTAGTTCCTGAGATCCTCAATGTCACCTTTTTTATGTAGCAAGATCATTGTAGCGTTGTTAAAATCCTTAGGAATTTTCCTCTCATTAAGGCATCGAGTGAAAATTTGGGCGAGTACTGTTTCGATTTCTCCACTTGCTTCTTGTATGATGTCTACAGTAATTCCATCTTCTCCTGGAGCTTTTCCCCGCTTCATTTTCTTGATTGCATGTGCAACTTCTGCTGGAAGGACTGGAAGAACTCTGGTACTGGTACCTTTCATGATGTCTGGAGTACATGTATCATCCCTTTCATATAATTTGGAATAGAAATATTTCACTCTTGTCAAAATTTCGCCTCTATTTGTTACAGAACGATCTTCTTTTCTCAGTGCCATAATCTGTTTTTTCCCCTACTGAGATGTCCCTTTGCTATCTTTAGGCTTTGGTTGTTTTCAATTGCTTTCCTTACTAGTTCACAGTTGAATTTCCTTACGTCTTCAGTGATACTTTTTCGTACTGTCTTGCATAGCTCTATATATTCCACTTTGGAAGTCACATCTTCTTTAGTTGTCCTCATCACTCTTCTTTTTTGCATCAACATTTAGGTTTTCCCTGATAATTTGTTCACATGCAATTTGTTCTTAGACCCAGCTAATTTTGTTGCTGTTTCCATAAGAGCTTTGGTTACTTTTCTGTTAACTTCAGAAACATCTACTTCTTCCGATGTTAGGCCTTCTAAAGCTGAGAATCTGTTCTTCAGTTCCAACTTGAAGGTATTATTGTGTTTTTTAAGGTTGGTTATGTCAATACATTTTGTTTGTCTTATGAGCTTGCTACGTTCGAGTTTAGTGTTGAGGTGCATCTTACATATCACCAATCTATGGTCACTGCCTGTGTTGAACTTGTTTAGCACACTGCAGTCTTTTATGACAAATTTTTTGTTACACATAATAAAATCAATTTCACTTGTCGTCCCGTTTGGATGTCTCCATGTACATTTCCTGTGTGGCTTTTTCTGGAAAAAGGAGTTCAAGATGAAAAACCCTTCTGCCTCTGCAAACTCTACGAGAGTATTTCCACGCTGGTTTCTGTTGCCGTGACCGAATTTACCTACTGAAGTTTCATTCTGTTGCCGTTGCCCTATTTTTGCATTGAAATCTCCCATAATTATCTTCAAGTGTTGCTGACCCTTATTATTTAGATCACGAATTTCCTCATAAAATTCTTCAATTTCTTCTTCAGGATGACTTGTGGTGGGTGCATAAGTTTGAATAATCTGAGCCTGGTATCTTCTCGATAGTTGGATAACGAGTCGTGCAGCTCTGTCAGAGGAACTTTCAACTTCTACAACTTTATTCTTCACTTTCTTGTTTATTATAAATCCAACACCACTAGTTCTGTCAGTATCTGTCCCACGATAGTAGAAGAGATGTCCACTTTTCAGTTCAATGAGATCTTCTCCTTTTCTCCTTACCTCACTTAGCCCGACGATGTCCCACTTGATCCTTTGTAGTTCCTCTTCCAATTCAAGAAGCCTTGAATCAGAAGATAGGGAGCGTTCGTTATACGTAGCCAAGGTCAGCATCAGATGGCAGCCTAGTCCGGTCCTCCGGGGATTCTTAGCACCCTCTGCCTTCATGTCGCACTGGCCGCTGCCTTGGTCAGGTACATTCCAGCTGCCGGATACTGAGGGCCAAGATTTAAGTTGTGGAGTCATTTTGGAGGGGTTTGGCCATAACTCACCACGCTGACCAAGCGGGTTGGTGAGTGTGGGATGGCATTTCCTTTAATCCCGATGGTATAGTTATACCGCTTTTGGCGGTCGTCAGAGCCCCTTGAATGGGAACAGGATGTACCACGAGAAGGCGGGGTTGACATTTGTTAAGGAGAGGCTGTGATGTTACGCATCTCCTGACCTTACATCCCGAACTATAATATATATATATATATATATACTAGGGGTGTTCAAATGAAAAGGTACGAAACGACACTGTGGGTATAAATGAAGACTTTATTCAAAGTATACACCATAGGCCGCAGCACAACGATCCCATTGATTAACGAGCCGAAGGATTCCTTGTTCCCAGAATTCCTGAGGCCGTGACGAGACCCAGTCCTGCACAGCGTCCTTGAGTTCGTCGTCCGAGTGGATGCGCTTCCCTTTCAGATGTTTTTTCAGGGGATCAAACACATGGAAATCGCAGGGCGACATGTCCGGGCTGTAGGGTGGATGGTCAAGCTGCTCCCACTGGAACTTGGCCATTTCCGTGTGCGTGACCCTGGAGACGTGTGGACGCGCGTTATCATGGAGCAGAACCACACCCTCCATGAGCAGCCCCGGTCTTTTGTTCTTGATGGACCTGCGTAGTGTCTCACAGTACACATCGGAGTTAATTGTTCGTCTGTGCTGGAGGAATTCAACAAGTAGTCAATTGGACGGCGCTCTTTATAAGAGCCTCTGCTCTCTCCTGCGCATGCGGGCGCCCGCGCATGCTCCGATCCACGCCGGCGACTCCAATCGCATCCCTAGATGTGTCGCTACGTTCTCCCATAGCGGCATAAGCAAATATGTTAACGGTTACGTTCTTATGACGTTTCGTACCTTTTCATTTGAACACCCCCTAGTATATATATATATATATATATATATATATATATATATATATATACAATGGGATGTAAGGTCAGGTGATGCGTAACATCACAGCCTCTCCTTGACAAATGTCAACCCCGCCTTCTCGTGGTGCATCCTGTTCCCACTAAAGGGGCTCTGACGACCGCCCATAGCGGTATAACTATACCATCGGGATCAGAGGAAATGCTATCCCACACTCACCAACCCGCTTGGCCAGCGTGGTGAGTTATGGCCAAACCCCTCCAAAATGATTCCACAACTTAAATCTTGGCCCTCAGTCTCCGGCAGCTGGAATGTACCTGGCCAAGGCAGCGGCCAGTGCGACATGAAGGCAGAGGGTGCTAAGAATCCCCGAGGACCGGACTAGGCTGCCATCTGATGCTGACCTTGGCTACTTACAATGGACGCTCCCTATCTTCTGATTCAAGGCTTCTTGAATTGGAAGAGGAACTACAAAGGATCAAGTGGGACATCGTGGGGCTAAGTGAGGTAAGGAGAAAAGGAAGAAGATCTCATCGAACTGAAAAGTGGACATCTCTTCTACTATCGTGGGACAGATACTGGCAGAACTAGTGGTGTTGGATTTATAATAAACAAGAAACTGAAGGACAAAGTTGTAGAAGTTGAAAGTTCCTCTGACAGAGCTGCACGACTTGTTATCCAACTCTCGAAAAGATACCAGGCTCAGATTATTCAAACTTATGCACCCACCACAAGTCATCCTGAAGAAGAAATTGAAGAATTTTATGAGGAAATTTGTCATCTAAATAATAAAGGTAAGCAGCATTTGAAGATAATTATGGGAGATTTCAATGCAAAAATAGGGCAACGGCAACAGAATGAAACTTCAGTAGGTAAATTCGGTCATGGCAACAGAAACCAGCGTGGAAATACTCTCGTTGAGTTTGCAGAGGCAGAAGGGTTTTTCATCTTGAACTCCTTCTTCAAGAAAAAGCCACACAGGAAATGGACATGGAGACATCCAAATGGGACGACAAGTGAAATTGATTTTATTATGTGTAACAAAAAATTCGTCATAGAAGACTGCAGTGTGCTAAACAAGTTCAACACAGGTAGTGACCATAGATTGGTGAGATGTAAGATGCACCTCAACACTAAACTTGAACGTGGCAAGCTCATAGGACAAACAAAATCTATTGACATAACCAACCTTAAAAACACCATAATACCTTCAAGTTAGAACTGAAGAACAGGTTCTCTGCTTTAGAAGGCCTAACATCGGAAGAAGTGGACATCTCTGAAGTTAACAGAAAAGTAACCAAAGCTCTTATGGAAACAGCAACAAAATTAGCTGGGTCTAAGAACAAGTTGCATGTGAACAAATTATCAGGAAAAACCAAAATGTTGATGCAAAAAAGAAGAGAGATGAGGACAACTAAAGAAGATGTGACTTCCAAAGTGGAATATATAGAGCTATGCAAGACAGTAAGAAAAGTATCACTGAAGACGTAAGGAAATTCAACTGTGAACTAGTGAGGAAAGCAATTGAAAACAACCAAAGCCTAAAGATAGCAAAGGGACATCTCAGTAAGGGAAGAAAACAGATTATGGCACTGAGAAAAGAAGATGGTTCTGTAACAAGAAATAGAGGCGAAATTTTGACAAGAGTGAAAGATTTCTACTCCAAATTATATGAAAGGGATGATATATGCACTCCAGACATCATGAAAGATACCAGTACCAGAGTTCCTCCAGTCCTTCCAGCAGAAGTTGCACATGCAATCAAGAACATGAAGCGAGGAAAAGCTCCAGGAGAAGATGGAATTACTGTAGACATCATACAAGAAGCAAGTGGAGAAATCGAAACAGTACTCGCCCAAATTTTCACTCGATGCCTTAATGAAGGAAAGATTCCTGAGGATTGGAACACCGCTACAATGATCCTGCTACATAAGAAAAAGTGACATTGGGGATCTCGGAAACTACAGACCTATCAGCCTCCTATCAGTAGTTTATAAAATCTTCACTAAAGTTCTTTCACACCGCTTGAAGGTAACACTGGACATGGCTCAACCGAGAGAACAAGCTGGATTCAGGAGTGGCTACAGCACAATAGATCATATCCACGTGCTGAGAGAACTAATTGAAAGAGCGAGGGAATATGAACTTCCATTGTGCATGGCTTTTATCGATTATGAAAAAGCCTTTGATTCGGTGAAACCATCAGCAGTTACAATGGCTCTGAAAACCTGCGGTATTGAAGATGCATACATTAATATTATTAATAACATCTATGAAAATGCAAATGCAAAGATTAGGCTGTTTGAAAATACAACACACGTAAAAATTGGAAAGGGAGTGAGACAAGGTGACACCATATCTCCGAAGCTCTTTAATGCCACATTGGAGGGTGTTTTTCAGTCACTGAGCTGGGAAAACAAGGGGATAAAGATTAATGGAGATTATCTAACCCACCTTCGTTTTGCTGATGACGTAGTCATTTTTGCAACTACCCCATCAGAGCTGCAGAGTATGATCCAGGAATTTGCTGACAAGAGTAAAGAAGTGGGATTAAAATGAACTTTCAGAAGACAAAAGTGATATTCAATGCTTTTACAAGAAATGAAGATTTATCGATTGATGGAGAAAAGCTGGAGATAACAGACACGTACGTTTATCTTGGACAGCAGATATCAAGTGAGGGTCACATTGATGAAGAAATTAATCGGCGTACAAAACTTGCCTGGAGAGCTTTTGGAAGAAACAGCATAATTTTCAAGAGCAATATGCCATTATGTCTTAAAAGAA
This sequence comes from Macrothele yani, assembly GCA_039090855.1. Taxonomy (NCBI): domain Eukaryota; kingdom Metazoa; phylum Arthropoda; class Arachnida; order Araneae; family Macrothelidae; genus Macrothele; species Macrothele yani. The sequence goes on from CM077011.1 coordinate 103,414,810, forward strand.
AAGTGTTTGATCAATGCATCCTTCCAGTGCTTACGTATGGTGCGGAGACGTGGACCTTAACTAAAAGAGACATACAAAGGCTGCAGACAACTCAAAGAAGCATGGAGAGGTGCATGCTTGGTGTAACCAGGAGAGATAAGAAGAGGAACTCATGGATCCGAAAAATGACAAGAGTGGAAGACATCATGATCAGAGTTAAATCCCTGAAATGGCAATGGGCTGGACATACTGCCAGAAGGACAGATCATCGATGGACAGCCGAAATTTTAGATTGGATTCGAAGGAACAGGAAAAGACCCAGAAGAAGACCACATGGGAGATGGGTGGATGAAATTCGAAAGTATGCAGGGGTGACATGGAGGAGACTGGCACAAGACAGACCGTTGTGGAGGAAACTTGGGGAGACCTTCGTCCAGCAGTGGATTGATAATGGTTGACAATGATGATGATGATGATGATGATATATACAATGCAATGGGATGGAATGGGATGGAATGGGATGCAATGGGATGTAAGGTCAGGTGATGCGTAACATCACAGCCTCTCCTTGACAAATGTCAACCCCGCCTTCTCGTGGTGCATCCTGTTCCCACTAAAGTTGCTCTGACGACCGCCCATAGCGGTATAACTATACCATCGGGATTAGAGGAAATTCTATCCCACACTCACCAACCCGCTTGGCCAGCGTGGTGAGTTATGTCCAAACCCCTCCAAAATGATTCCACAACTTAAATCTTGGCCCTCAGTCTCCGGCAGCTGGAATGTACCTGGCCAAGGCAGCGGCCAGTGCGACATGAAGGCAGAGGGTGCTAAGAATCCCCGGAGGACCGGACTAGGCTGCCGTTTGATGCTGACCTTGGCTACCTATAACGGACGCTCCCTATCTTCTGATTCAAGGCTTCTTGAATTGGAAGAGGAACTACAAAGGATCAAGTGGGACATCGTCGGGCTAAGTGAGGTAAGGAGAAAAGGAGAAGATCTCATTGAACTGAAAAGTGGACATCTCTTCTACTACCGTGGGACAGATACTGACAGAACTAGTGGTGTTGGATTTATAATAAACAAGAAACTGAAGGATAAAGTGGTAGAAGTTGAAAGTTCCTCTGACAGAGCTGCACGACTCGTTATCCAATTATCGAGAAGATACCAGGCTCAGATTATTCAAACTTATGCACCCACCACAAATCATCCTGAAGAAGAAATTGAAGAATTTTATGAGGAAATTCGTCATCTAAATAATAAAGGTAAGCAGCACTTAAAGATAATTATGGGAGATTTCAATGCAAAAATAGGGCAACGGCAACAGAATGAAACTTCAGTAGGTAAATTCGGTCACGGCAACAGAAACCAGCGTGGAAATACTCTCTTTGAGTTTGCAGAGGCAGAAGGATTTTTCATCTTGAACTCCTTTTTCAAGTAAAAGCCACACAGGAAATGGACATGGAGACATCCAATTGGGACGACAAGTGAAATTGATTTTATTATGTGTAACAAAAAATTCGTCATCGAAGACTGCAGTGTGCTGAACAAGTTCAACTTAGGTAGTGACCATAGATTGGTGAGATGTAAGATGCTCCTCAACACTAAACTGGAACGTCGCAAGCTCATAAGACAAACAAAATGTATTGACATAACCAACCTTAAAAAACACCATAATACTTTCAAGTTGGAACTGAAGAACAGATTCTCTGCTTTAGAAGGCCTAACATCGGAAGAAGTGGATATTTCGGAAGTTAACAGAAAAGTAACCAAAGCTCTAATGGAAACAGCAACAAAATTAGCTGGGTCTAAGAACAAGTTGCATGTGAACAAATTATCAGGAAAAACCAAAATGTTGATGCAAAAAAGAAGAGAGATGAGGACAACTAAAGAAGATGTGACTTCCAAAGTGGAATATATAGAGCTATGCAAGACAACACGAAAAAGTATCACTGAAGACGTAAGGAAATTCAACTGTGAGCTAGTGAGGAAAGCAATTGAAAACAACCAAAGCCTAAAGATAGCAAAGGGACATCTCAGTAAGGGAAGAAAACAGATTATGGCTCTGAGAAAAGAAGATGGTTCTATAACAAGAAATAGAGGCGAAATTTTGACAAGAGTGAAAGATTTCTACTCCAAATTATATGAAAGGGATGATACATGTACTCCAGACATCATGAAAGGTACCAGAGGTCTTCCAGTCCTCCCAGCAGAAGTTGCTCATGCAATCAAGAACATGAAGCGGGGGAAAGCTCCAGGAGAAGATGGAATTACTATAGACATCATACAAGAAGCAAGTGGAGAAATTGAAACAGTACTCGCCCAAATTTTCACTCGATGCCTTAATGAAGGAAGATTCCTGAGGATTGGAACAATGCTACAATGATCCTGCTACATAAAAAAGGTGACATTGAGGATCTCAGGAACTACAGACCTATCAGCCTCCTATCAGTGGTTTATAAAATCTTCACTAAAGTTCTTTCACACCGCTTGAAGGTAACACTGGACATGGCTCAACCGAGAGAACAAGCTGGATTCAGGAGTGGCTACAGCACAATAGATCATATCCACGTACTGAGAGAACTAATTGAAAGAGCGAGGGAATATGAACTTCCATTGTGCATGGCTTTTATCGATTATGAAAAAGCCTTTGATTCGGTGAAACCATCAGCAGTTACCACGGCTCTGAAATCCTGCGGTATTGAAGATGTATACATTAATATTATTAATAACATCTATGAAAATGCAAGTGCAAAGATTCGGCTGTTTGAAAATACAACACACATAAAAATTGGAAGGGAGTGAGACAAGGTGACACCATATCTCCGAAGCTCTTTAATGCCACATTGGAAAATGTCTTTCAATCACTGAACTGGGAAAACAAAGGGATAAAGATTAATGGAGATTATCTAACCCACCTTCGTTTTGCTGATGACGTAGTCATTTTTGCAACTACCCCATCAGAGCTGCAGAGTATGATCCAGGAACTTGCTGACAAGAGTAAAGAAGTGGGATTAAAAATGAACTTTCAGAAGACAAAAGTGATGTTCAATGCTTTTACAAGAAATGAAGATTTATCGATTGATGGAGAAAAAGTGGAGATAACAGATACGTATGTTTATCTTGGACAGCAGATATCAAGTGAGGGTCACATTGATGAAGAAATTAATCGGCGTACAAAACTTGCCTGGAGAGCTTTTGGAAGAAACAGCATAATTTTCAAGAGCAATATGCCATTATGTCTTAAAAGAAAAGTGTTTGATCAATGCATCCTTCCAGTGCTTACGTATGGTGCAGAGACGTGGACCTTAACTAAAAGAGACATACAAAGGCTGCAGACAACTCAAAGAAGCATGGAGAGGTGCATGCTTGGTATAACCAGGAGAGATAAGAAGAGGAACTCGTGGATCCGAAAAATGACGAGAGTGGAAGACATCATGATCAGAGTTAAATCCCTGAAATGGCAATGGGCTGGACATACTGCCAGAAGGACAGACCATAGATGGACAGCCAAAATTTTAGATTGGATTCCAAGGGACAGGAAAAGACCCAGAAAAAGACCACATGGGAGATGGGTGGATGAAATTCGTAAATATGCGGGAGTGACATGGAGGAGACTGGCACAAGACAGACCGTTGTGGAGGAAACTTGGGGAGACCTTCGTCCAGCAGTGGATTGATAATGGTTGACAATGATGATGATGATGATGATATACAATGCGCTAAAAAGTTTCTCCGCAGTGTATGTCTGTTGCACATGTTTTCAAACACATTTACGTGAGCCAAAAAGTATCTCAGCAGTAATGTTAAGTTCCACCTAATTTTGATGGCGATGCAGTCAAATATTTGGAATTAAGCAACTTGTATGTTAAATTCGGTTTTTGCTGTTTTCTTGATAACATATCAATTTTCATAATACGTTTCACAACAACACCAATTTTTACAAGTTTGTAATGAGTTGAAAGTTTCCAAAATGGGGATGTTGTTTTCATCATTGCTCCACAGAAGAAAGGGACACTTTTCCTTTTAAGGACACTCTTCCTTCATATTGTATGACAAATTATTTTTTAGTCCGCGGGCACAGAATTCCATAGTGCACATCTTTCTTAGTAAAAAAATGTATTTTTTGCTTTTCAAAAATAAAACGGAAACAAAACCGAGTCGAAATCGGGTCAGGAGCACATTGAGCCGACCCGTTTGACCCGCTAGAAATTGTCGACCCGTTGGTTGACCGGTGGCCCGTTTCCATATCTGAACGGTACAATGTACAGATCTTCCAGAGCACAAGGAACTTTATCCTTCAAAAGCCTATTGGTAACCCAGCAAGAACAGTCTTGCTGGGCCAGCACTGCCGGCAATGGCCCATCACTATGTTGCCGCTGCCGAACCGTCAATAAAATGTACGGGCGGTCAACAGAAGGGCCAGCAGTTCAGGCCAACAGCTGGCCAACAGTTGGCACCCCATCGGTTGCCATATGCCACAACAGGGCCATCAGTGAGCCATCACAGGCAGTAGCTGCCACAAGTGGCCCTTCAGTGGCCCTGCAAGCTCGTGCCAGAAATGATGGCTAGCCTAATGGGGTCCGCTAGTGTGCCGTTAGTGGCAGCCGGCAACCACGTGACGTAACTGGTGGCTTGCCGAATCTTGTCCGCCAATTTCCCAGTAGTAGCCATAATAATAAAAATAAGGATAACCGCAGTTTCCCAAAGCTACAACTACGCTGGGGAAATTTTCTCAACAGACCGGAAAAACCCCCTTTTGCATCTGAACCAGGGCCGTTGGAGTGATAGCTGAGCTCTCTACCGACCGGACTAATTTGCCACGCTCGAACATATGCTGAAAGCTGTCTGTTTGGTATGCACTGTGTAATCGAATGCTTCCCTTTTTCATTTTACAATATTGCGAGGTATTTTTCATAAAAGTCAGTTTCATATAATTGATAAATTAATTTTTTCAAATAACGACAGTTTTTTTGTTTTGTTTTTTTTTACTTTAAGGGAACTTCACTCATTTTCAAGGAGTGTACATACTTAGAGTCGCTTTCCAAAGTTTTGTACTGTCCTTGCCGTCTTGAAAAGAGATTGTTGAATAAATATATATTTACCCGGTTTCATGTCACATTCTGTTACATTTTTAATGTTGTGTCTTTCCTTTCCGTTTTCCGAAGCTACATTTGTTTTAAAGAGTAAAAGATATTTTATTTTACTTCTCGTTATTTTTAGAAGCGAATTCTTCCCAGTCTTGAGTATTCAACCCATGGATGAGTACATCACATAGCGTTCCTTTTTTTTCTTTCAAATAATTAATAATCTTTGTACGCGTGTAATTCTTTTTTTTTTCCAACAAACGTTGTTTTAATGGTTTTTCAGGATATTTGTTTCAAGCGGTTTCAAATTTTTTCTTGTTATTCATCCACTCCATTCCATGAATTGTTATTCATGGGAATGGAGTGGGTGTATTTCATGGCTGTAATCTAGTATTTCACGGCTTAATCTGATATCTTCGTCGACGTAAAATTTCATTAGGAAATTAATTCGCCTCTCCACATATGGATTTTTTTCTTAACATCCACTAAAATAACACAATAACGATAGCGTCGTCTTCAACCAACTGGTACCATGAGAGACACAGCAAGTTTTGCTTCTGCGCATGCGCAGTCCCGTTGCTTCCACCTGCTGTTGGAGTTGCATTGGTTGCTAGCAACGGGCCACTAGTGACACTTGCTTGTAGGCCCACAATTCACGGCGATGCTGCAGGGCCATCAATGGCTCGCCAACTGATAGCGCTGCCACCAACAGACCATTACCGGGCCATGAGCGGCAGATTTCAGCCAGCAGTGACCCATCACTGCCAGTTGGTGGCCAGCAGTTTCCCAGCACTTGTGTTTTTGCTGGGAAACGATGTTGAATATTCGTCCGTTTGGAGTTAAATGAAGAGGTTTTTATCGATGCCAACTCTCTGAAGAAACCAACATAGACCTGACTGTTAAGATTTGATGTGGATGTTAATCCCACCGCTCGTCAATAAATTTTAATAATTGTGGTAGCTTTTATTCCACTCAAACATGCACACATCTTGTTTATCGTAGCTTTGGCAAAACAGATATGGCACTTGTCATCAGCCGCCGTTCCTTATTACCGCAGGTCGGCGCAAATTAAAACGTAGCATTATTCAATTCAAATTCAAGGAGTTAAACAGTTAAATTTTTAATGAAGCCACACGAACACAAGAACAGTACAACATATACGGAAACATTAAATTTACCATACTCTGAGAGTTTATGCAAGGTCATCCTTGACCCGCTACCTAAATAATTATTAATTTATGGGGTGGAAAGGACGTCTGTTTTTTTTACTCAATTTAACAATTTAATTTTGAAAAACCAATTTCTGAAATGTAATGTAACAATATGCGGCTTTCTCCTCTTATGGAGAGAAACAGCAGCTCAAGACGTCAATCAAGCAACATCTGTGCCCCCATCGCCGAACAAAATCTGCCTCCAAATCCCTTCTTTGTTTTACAATTCACCATTCTTTCACTGATGTCCACAGAAACATAAGCAAACGCTATGCGGTTAACATTCTTTAAGTCAGCACTTAAGTAATGGTAACAGGTTTTCACCGCTTTGCTCAATTCTGTTCCATTGGGCGGTTGTTTACATAAACACACAAGTTTTTCTCTCTCTTTTTTTAACATGGCAGTTCGCATCATCACACAGACTATGAGAAAGCATGTTGTGTAGGTTGACTTCAACATCTTTTAATCAGGGTGTACGAAATACCTCTAAAAAGTTGTGATAGTGATACCCCAGATAATATTTATTTGAGCTCTACTAAAAGAACAACGGGAGCTAGGCTGAAAGAACATAAGTATGCCATCAAGAATGGACTCCGAAATACAGCCCTGGCACGACTTGTACCTGAGGGGTTACACTCACCTATGTGGTCTGACACTCGTGTTACTATCACTCAGGCTCTGTTTCGTTCATGTTACTCACAGAAAGTATGGTGATTGTGTCAAAAGGACCCAAGTGTTGTAATGACAACTTACCAGAACTCTTACCAAGCCCTTGGAAACACATTAGGTTTTGACTGATGGATAACTTAATATGGAATATACTTGACTGCACTTTAACTTTTTTACTTGAGATTTGGAACACTACTGTTAATGAACTATTTTTTTTAATGGCTATATTCTAAGCTACAAACTGCCTAGCATCATGTGTAAGAATTTTTATTTTCATTTCTGGCGTATTGCTATTTTGTGAATATTAAGATGTGGTAATTGGATCTATTATATAATACCATTAACTTCTTGTTAAAGTTATAAGTTTAGGGTGGGAACCCCCAACCGGCACCCACTTATGTTTTTCACCCTTTCTCTATAGCTTTCCTCACGGCTGTCAAACTTCTACATAAGTATCCTCCCAACCAAAGGGCGATGGTCTTTTTATGTCACCTGTTGCACACTCTGGCGTTGTTGTTACATATGTATATATACGTGTATGCCATCATTACCCGAACTTAGGGTTTAATTTGTTTTTTCATCTGAAGATGAGTTTTAGGAAACTCGAAAGATCTCATCAGCTTTTCTGTTTTTTCTGTTCTTATGCCATTGAATTCGTGTACTATTAAAAGCATTGGAGCTCTTCCGAGTTTTAGTGTTTCACTAGTATTGGATTCATTAACGTGCACCGAAAGATTGCTGCCCTGGTTTTGTATCTAACTTATTCTGTACGTTTCAATTCACCGTCTTCTTGTATCTTTTAATCATTTGTGCCTTGTTGTTACTCATGGGGAAACTGAGACAAATAGGAAACTGTTGGCGTTTAAACTGAAAAATGTTTAATGGGACGATTGCAATGCATGGAAACAAACATAATCTATACCAATCATGGTGATAGCTTCGATGAAATATGACATGAATTTCTTGACAGTCAGTAGTAATTCGTTGCAGTGTATTCTTGGATCCAGTTTATGCCAAAATAAAATAAATAAAAAGGGATGAAAATGAGACGGGAGGATAAGCGGACGAAGAAATAGCAACGCTATGTTTTAAAGAAATGAAATGAAAAACATCATATTTTTATTCCATTTCATTTCTCGTAATATATTTGCATTTCATCGAAATGTATTTCCTTTAAAAAAGTAATGGAAACTTTTTATAATGCGTACACACGTAAAGCCGCGGTGCAAAACGTAAGCAAACCCGCCGGCAGCTGCTACTGAAGGATACACGACACGTAACGTTTCGAAAGTCAAACCTCAAGCACTGTTACAACCTATTAATATTGTAGTTTCTATCATGTTTGGCTTGAGGTCCTCGTAGTTGTTTCCTACATACTTACGCAAAGGTGTAATGAAATAATTTTGCATGAGATCGCGCTCGTTATGTCTAACACAAAACAATAATTGAAGAAACCAAGCCAAAATCTTTCCGTAAAAATAGATTCAAAAATTAATTAAAACTGCAAATCTGGCTTTCGAAAAATTGTGGAAGACGCTCATGCACTTCGAAAGGTTTCTGCCAATTTTTGAATCTCGACGTTCAGATTATTTTACTGTAGTCGTCAGACAGACAGACACGGGAATTTTATGACTAGAGATAAGCTTCCTATCATTACTATTTTCGTCATTACTGGCAGCAAATTGAAAACAGGCCTTCACCATAACAGCCTACGTTTGAGCAAACCTGTCTTTGCCATCCCGGTGCTTGAGATGTAAGAGATGAGAGATTCTGCTCGCTCCAACGATTTCAGACCAGACTATTCCTTGTTCCTTGTTCAATCCTCAACTGGAACTCGAACGAATGTGAGAGAGTACACAAGACCGAAATTGTCTTTCTTTCACTTTCGCAAATAGAGATCGTTTTGACTGGAAGGGGAGAGAGAAAAAACATAAAACAGGGCAAAATAAACATTTTATAACAAAATAAGTCTTTCACCTTATGGGTGATACAGTTGCGCCGCAGACGCAGTTATACCCGCTCGGAATACGGTTGGGTTGTTTATCCTGCGGCATTGGTTCATTGCCTTACCTTTAAGCAGTGGCTTCAAATTACAGATGGTAAACTCCTTATTACCTCAGATGCTCATGGGGAATAGTTAAAGGATAACCTGTCTTTTCCTACGAATAACACTCGATGGCTCATTCAAGAAACGAAAATTAAGGAAACTTAAAGCATTTCACGAAAAGTAATTTTCTATAAAGTTATGTCTTTATATGTGAAATAAATAAAAATATAATATGTATTTCTTGTTTCTTTTACATCAAACGTTTTTGGCTCGTATAAGATATGTTCAAAAAAATGCAATGAAATAGAATTCGTAGTTCCAGTTAACACAATGTGCTGTATGTATTACATACGCACCCTTATAATAGCGTTTGAGATAATATTAGCCTGTTTTGAAAAAGTACTGTGAGAGTGATTATATTTCTAACGCATTGCTTTCCCGTTTAAGCTAAAAATCGAATTATATATTTAGCACTTTGTGCACATAACATTCTGGTATATCTCAAAAGACTTAATAAAGAGCTACCCATCAAATTTATGACGCGAATGTGAAAGAGTGCACAGGACCGAAATTATCTTTCTCTTTCGCAAACGGTAAGTGCAGATCGTTTTGCCTGGAACGGGAGAGAGAAAAAAACATAAAACAGGACAAAGTAAACAGCAGGCTTTCGCCCTCTTGGTGATACTGTTGCGCCGCAGACGCAGTTATCCTCGCATGCAGCAAACAATAGAACATGTCACTTTAAATACAGAGGGTGAGTCGAACGTTTTGCAATATTTGCATAAACATATGTCCTGCGGCGGGTATGCCACGTTTTTAAACTAGTTCAAGTTCCGCATTACAGTCAGTCGAATGGGATATAAAGTCGTAGCCGTTGCTGTGAACAGGATTGCATGTCGACGTTCTGTCTTTGGTTGGGGCGCCTAAAAGATGAACAGCCACAACCGGCTAATTAGGGAACATTTGCTTTACGAGTTTGAATTCGGCCATAACGCTGCTCAAGCAACACGAAGTGTTTGTCATGCGAAAGGGAAAGGCTACATGCACCACAGCACCGCAACCAGATGGTTCAAGAAATTCCGTTCAGGTGATAGAAAGCTCGACGATCAATCAAGGTCCGGTAGGCCGCGAACCGTGGATTCGGAAGCCGTGCGCCAGGCCGTAAAGGCAAACCCGACAACCCGCACTCGAAGATTATCCGACAACCCGCACTCGGAGATTATCCGACAACCCGCACTCGGAGATTATCCGACAATCCGCACTCGGAGATTATCCGACAACCCGCCCTCGGAGATTATCCGACAACCCGCACTCGGAGATTATCCAACGAGTTCGGCTACTACAGAATACCGTGGTGCGTCAACATAAGGACCTCAGCAAAGGTCTACAGGAGCTTCCGTAGTGTTCCTCATGAACTGACGCCAACTGAAGCAAACCGCCGAGTGAAAGCGTGCACGAAACTCCTAGAAAACCCGCTCTATGTATGTATCATCAAGAGAATTGTTATGTGCGATGAAAAGCGAGACTATTTCCGTAACCCTAACGCACAACGATAGTGGTTGAACCCGAGTCAGTTTCATGAACCTGTTGTCAAACCTAGGCGCTCAAAGAAGAACTCAAACCTCTGCCAGCTGGATAAGAAGCGCGTAACTTGAGATTAATTGGGATTTGCGCGTAATTTGGGTACCGGTTTGAGTATGATGCATAGATGTTGCGATTGTCTTATGGGCCTGGCTTAGTCTTTTCGTTACAATTTTTGGCCCTACATTAGGAGCGGGTGACTTCTATCACCTTACACGATCATGTGGGTTGTCAAACCCCAAAACCAAGATAAACAAGTTAGTAAAATCATGCAATGCGTTCATTATGATACGCTTCCAACATACCAGAAATCATTACTCAAGTTATGAGGATAATGGCTGTGGAACAAATCTTGCCCCTGTGCCCCCACCTTCGACCCTATATCGATGATATTTATCAGAATTGGTTCAGTATACCTCCGGAACAACATGATAAAATTTTGTCTCAATCGAAGTATTTTTAGATAAGTTATGACGCATAAGGGCAATGGAATGGATCCCGCTTCTAGGTCCTCACCTTTGACCCCTCGCTATTTTCAATAGGATGCGTCGCCAGTGGGTCCCCTGCCACATACTAAAGTTTCATCAAAATCGAACCAGCTTTACGCAAGTTATGACGCATTAGGACAATGGAATGGATTTCCGTCCTATATCCTAATCTTTGACCCCATTTCGTCCATTGTCAATAGTGTTCGTCCCCAGGTAGTCCCCTAACACATGCTGAAATTTCATCGAAATCGAACCATTTTTACGCAAGTTATCGTACGGACAGACGGACAAAGCTGGAGCATATACGCTTCGTCAACCTACGGTTGGAAAGCGTAAATGATTCGTTAGAAAAGTGACACAAATAGAAGGGTCTAATAAGTACTGGTACTCAAAATTAAAGAAACACACATCAAAAAAAATAATAACTCTGCCCCGATGTCACACGTGAATCGTGGCAGAATTCCGATAACACAAAAACCGATTATGTAAAGCAGAAAATACTGTGAACGATATGAACGCAAGCAGATGGGGTTTCCGTATATGGGAGATTCGAGTCCACTGCGCGCGCTGTTTCGGATTGCACTGTCAGGTGCAGTGATAATACGCCATTATATCTCAAAGAGTTCATTGATATGATTCATTACGGGGAAGAGCTACACTGGTGTGCAAAAATTAAGGACGAAGAGGAGAAATTAGCATAACAGCGGAACGAGTAGGCAGAACGGACCGAAAGACCACTCAGCAGATAGACTAGGGTCCGGTACGGTAGCGCATGCGCATATATGCAGCATGACGTTGAGCAGGGGGCGTCGGAAGTGTATAAAGCACACGGGCGTTATACGCTCAGCAATTCTGTGAAAGCTATTGCACGGTTTACATCGGTTTAAACGACGTCGAGTTGCTGCCACCGTGTGATATGGCCAACAGGCAATCCAGTAGACGACATCTGCTGATTTTGCCCGTGGTCGCGTCATTGGGAAGTTGGAAGAAGGTCGAAGTGTGAACAGTGTGGCCGAGAAGTTCGAGAACGCTCACAGCATCGTTTCAAGAGCTTAGAGAGAATTTTAACGACAGGAACAGCTGTCCGAGAGTTTAGAATTGGTCGTCCAAGAGCAATCACGGCGGCGGACCACCGATCTATTGTCCTACAGGCGAGAAGAGACAGACGGCAGACAGCGGGAAAAATCGCAAGGCACATGCAACAGACAACTGGACGTCCGTTATCGCGTTTTGCCGTGGCCAGGAGGCTGCACAAAGGTGGTCTATTTGCACGACGACCCGTACGGTGGGTGCCATTAACGCCTTCTCATCGGAGACGGCGGTTTGTGTGGTGCCAGGAACACAAGAACTGGACACATCAGCAATGGGGTCGAGGTCTCTTAACGGATGAAAGCGTAGTTAGTCTCACGAGCGATTTTAGACGTATACGCATCTGGAGAGAGTAGGGAACACGCAATTACACCTCCAACATCATCGATAGAGACCGATTTGAAGGTGCAGAGTTCCTGTTTGGGGCGGTATCATGCTTGGTAGCCATACTGACCTCCACATCTTCCAAGGAGGTTCAGTCACTGGTGTCTGCTATTGCACCGATGTTCTCCTGCCTCACGTGCGTCTGTTTAGAGGTGCTGTGGATCCTGAATTCCTCTTCGTGGACGACAACGCTACACCTCATCGTACAGTGGCTGTCGCAGAGCTGTTGGAGAGTGAAGATATTCAACGCATGGATTGGCCCGCAAGGTCCCCGGATCTACATCCAATCGAACACGTGTGGGACCTTCTCGCGAGACGCTTGGCAGCACGTCACCAGCCGCCAGCAACGATTCCGCAGCTGCGATTGCCGCTGCAAGAGGAATGGGCCGCGATGCCTCAACAGCTCCTTGACAACCTCGTCCTCAGCATGGACAGACGTTGTAAATCCTGCAACGCAATCAGGGGTGATCATATCCCCTACTAAAGACTCGAATTTTCTTGACAGCCGCCTATCACATGGACGTTTCTGTCTTCTGTCCAGTTGTGCTCGAAGCTACTTTTTCAATAAAGTGCCTTTGTATCCTTTGGATTCCTTGTTTGGACGGTTTTGCTCGCTTGTCTCATATTCGTACATCTTGGGGATCTTATGGTATAATTTCAGTCGAAGTGGAGCACTTCTGCACGACGTTACATTCGAAAAACCGTCTCGTCCTTAATTTTTGCACTCCAGTGTATATGGATATAAGAAGCATAACATTCTCAAGCTGAAGTGGTCAGATCGTGATCTTGAAGTTTGCGTTTTTAGGTGCAATGATAACACGTCCTTTTATCTCAGAGAGTTCATTCAAATGATTCATTGCGGTGAAGAGCTATATAGAGATTAAGATTAGAACAGTTTTTAGCTGATGTGGTCAACGATGATCTTGGGGTTTACTCTGCTAGGTGCAGTGATAACACGTCCTTTTATCTCAGATAGTTTTAAATTATTCATTGCAGTGTAGAGCTATATGGAGTTTAGAAGAAACACGGTCTCAAACTTATGCGGTCAGATGGTGATTTGTGGATCGATCTGTAGTTTGCCGTTTCTGAAGACCATTTCAGGACTAAGCAAAATATATGGAGAAGACCTTAGCAAAGACGTCGGAGAGACACTTCTGCTTGACAAAATCCCTTATCCGTGTTAATCGCTAGGCGCTATCCCGACAACACGGTACGTCAGTTGGCACTGAGCAAACTGAATCCGGACGAACAGTATACCAAGGATCGCATAAACCTGATATGCATGGAAGACGACCTATTATGTGTGCCTCTTGTGCGTACCTCAGAAAAGAGCTCGCTTGGAACGATTTCGTCGTGTTTTGGATCCATAAAATACGAGCGCATACTCTATATGGATTAGAGAAGATTCTGTTTGCAACCAGATTCTCGGAGAACGTTCATGTATAGCGAGACCGTGGCACATATATGCCGATGAAGGTTCTGGAAATGGACTATTTCGGAGGTGGTGGAATAATGGTTAGGTCTGGAACCTGCAACAATGGTTGTGTGCCTCTCCATGTATTAACCAGAATAAACTGTCGCTACGAAATCCTAGATCATCCAGGTCGTCTTTGTAGTATTCTTAGTTGTTCCGAATTTCCTTATTAACTGACGACAACGCCTGACATCATAGAGTTTTTTGATCAATGAAAATCTTGAAAGCTGGGATATTGAACGTATGGAATAACCAAAACGGTCAACAGATCTTAATCCGCTTGAGCATGTTTTGGACAATTTAGGTCGACTAATTGCTGCTTGTTCCTCTCCGCTTACAGGACTTACTGTGAGCTTTTCAGGAAGACTGTGATTTAATCCCACAGTCTCATTTTGGCACTTTCGTTCAAAGTATGGCTCGGAGCTGGGAATCTTGCATTACTGTAGGTATTTACCACTTTTCGTATTGAAGACTGATATGCCATTTATTTTGCTGATTCGTGTGATATCGATCCATGACCTATTTTACTGACTTTTTACACAGGCCCATAATTATAACGCATGTATATACATCTTCTTTTTTTGTGTTCATAAATGTGAAACACTGCGCTACACAGAAAACGTAAAGTTGCTTTCCTTATTTTCATTACTTTCCTAGTTACTGTCTGCTAGCTAGGTTTCTGTGGCTGTTGCTCAAAGTTTTAACGTCAGTGTAGATATACGCCACAAACCACCAAACCTTTTCGAGTTCTGCCTTTTGCTTTGCACTGAACGTCGGAAAGTAATTAGGGAACCAAGGATTACCTAAGTTGCTTAACCCTTTAACGACCATGACCCGAAAATCGTTTATCACTCCAAATACCATAACGCCCGAAACTGTCTGTTGGTTCACTTCTTTGTTTGATAACAATAATAGTGACTTAAGGTGACTCCTGCTGATCCCTCATAGGTCGAAAAATTTGAAGAACAGGCAAAGGTAGGAAATCTGACTCACTCTAGGCAGGCGTTTCGGGCGGCTATGGCTGTTTGTATGCTCCGGCGTATGGTCGTTAGAGGGTTAAAGTTGAGAATCAGAAAACAGAAGAGAGTTATATACAGGAGTTGTCTAAAATGATGGAAACACCTAATATGGTGTGGGAGCACCCTTGGCATTTAAAACTGCTTGAATCCTCCTTAGAATGGCCGCATACAAGTCCTGGATCGTTGTAAGTGGTATGTTGTACCATTCTTCCTGCAGAAACTGCTCCAATTTCTTGAGAGACGCCGGAGGAGGATAACGGGATCGTCACAGACCACAGGGGCTCAATGATGTTTAAGTCCGGTGATTGTGCAGGCCAGGGAAGGTACACAACTTCATCCTCATGTTCCTCAAACCATGATTGAACAGCTCGACGTCCGTAAATCGGGGCATTATCATTTTGACAGGTCCAATTACCTGACGGGGAAAATGTCTGCGCCATTAAATGCACACGGTCGGCAAAAAAGTGACAGTCACCGCTAGTGATCCGTCCGTGTAAGGTGATAAAGGGGCCTGCTGCAAACCACGAGATCATGGCCCAAACTATTACGGAACCGCCCCTATGCTTTACTGTAGGAAGGAGATAGTCTAGGTTGTATGCTTCTGCGGGGTTTCTCCACACGTAAACCCGTCCTGTGGTGGGGAATAGTGAGAAACTTAATTCATCGGAAAACAAGACCATGTTTCAATTCATCAGCAGTCCACGTTTTATGTTCCTGGTACCACTGTAATCTCCATTTCATATTCACCTGTGACACCAGGGGTTTTGCAATTTTGCAATCGCAGCTCTGCCGTAAATATTGTGCTTGGGCAATTCCCTTTGCACGGTATGAGTTGACACTGGCGTTTGGAGATGTGCGTTAAGCTCAGCAGTCACTTTCGTCGCCGTGGTCTTCCTCCTTGTGGTCACAATCCTCTTTTAGTCCTCCTGTCTCTCGCAGTGAGTTTGGTTTTCATTCCACACTTGTGTCTCGCAGATGATGTGTCGTGAACAGTGTATGCTGTCATGACCTTCGACACGGTACCTCTCGATACCCCCAATACCTGTGCCACTCTGGTTACCGACGCACCAACCAGACGGGCTCCTACAATCTGTCCACTTTGGAACTCCGATAGATCACTCATTGTGTCTTCACCTGGAACGAAATTATACAAACACCGATTTACAATGCAATCACACAGACCCTTGAGACTATAAACAACACTTTTTTACAAAAAACGTTTCAGCTACATGTTCGTTTTACTCAAAATGCAGCACAAACCAAAGTCACTGTTTTCAGCGAGGTATGGTGAAGTGTGTTTCCAGTTTTCCACTGTTTATTCCTCTTTATTTAGATATTCATTAGCAAAATAATTAAGATAATATTAGTTTTTGCTTATGAAAACATTTGTAAATTATTCAAATACATTTCATATATAAAGGAGCAGCTGTAATTATTAGGAACACGAATTTCTGGTGGAGCAAAAATACCAAAGGTTGATTATTACTTCAGTTTTCTGTTAGTATTAAGTGTGCAACTTAATTCTCGGCCACAGGCACGACACGTTGACAGCAAATTATAGCAAATCGAATAAGTACCTAATCAGGGAAATAATCCCCGTCGTGTTGGATACATTTTGTGCAATCAGTCAGAAAGTCGAATGCCACTGCGGAAAAAAGAGGGCTGTTTCGAGTTGATAAAGTCATCAATAATTGTGTGGACCTCCTCGACAGAAGTGAAGTGCGTATCACTCAGGTGATGTTGCAGGGAGCGAAAGAGGTGATAATCCAACGGGGCCGAAATCTGGAGAATACGCCGGGTGGGACAAAATCTCCCATGTTAGGTCGGTGATCGTGTTTAAAGTCGTTTTCGCGGTGTGAGTACGTGCGTTATCCTGAAGCAACAGCACCGGCGTTCTGCCCTCGCCGGTGTATGGTCATTTCGCCTCCATTGCGTCACTCACACGAATGAGTTGCTGACAATAACGCTCAGCATTGACCGTGTCACCTGGTTTGAGCAACTCATAGTGTAGGACACCGCGCTGATCCCACCATATGCACAGCAACAACTTCCTGGCATGGATATTCGGTTTAACGGTACCGGTGGTAGGCTGACCTGGATAAATCTACGATTTGCGCCGCTTAGGATTATCGTAGAGGATCCACTTCTAATTATAGGTCAAAATCTTGTGAAGGAAATCTTTCTTCTTGAATCTGGAGAGCAAGGACACAGAAACATCGTTGCGCCTAGACTTGTGCGCAGCTGTGAATTGGTGGGGCACCCAACGGCCCTCGTGAATCCGTCCAAGCTTGTGCAGGCGCTTTGTTACTCAGAGTTCCTGGGCGAGATCTGACTGTGTACGACAGGGATCCGCGTCCAACAGTTGTTTCATTTCCTCATCGACAACTTTCTGTGGCTGTCTCGGAAGTTCTGCATCACGGAGATCGAAATTTCCCTGCATAAACCGCTGGAACCATTTCTTACACGTACTGTAGGACACAGCAGCCTCACTCAAAGCAGCACAGATCATTTGCTGTGCTTTCGCGGCACTTGTTTTCTGCTGAAACGCGAACAGGAGGCAGGGACTCATATGTTGCTTCTCGAACGACATTGCTTTCACCGTCAACTTTCTTCCCTTCTGTCACTACAGCTGTGAGCGGTTACGGTTGCCTGGAAAGCTGTTGGATGGCGCTGCAATCAGCCATTATCGCACAGAGCTATTTGCATTTGCCGACGTTCTATGATCGCTTGCGGTCAGGGGCCGAAAATTAAGTTGCGCACCTAATATACTGTAATACAATAACGTTCACCAATGTGGAATCGGAATTGTATCTGGAAAGCCTCTTAAGTTTTCGAGTTCAAAATATTTATGACTCTTCCGCCTGGGCGACTCTGGACAATACAGCATGCGCGCTTCAGTAAACGAAATTTTAAAATTTCACAACACAAAGCTGAAACCAGAAGTTTAGAAGAATGTGAGCATGTTAGCTGAAAATAAAAAAAGAAAGGGGATCTTTTTTATTACATTTAAAAGATTACTCTCTAACACAATTATAGAGCAGTAAAAGGCAAAGAAGATGAGAAGAAGTCTTTGCAAGTGAAGGTGAAGTGCATTTCCAATTTTTCACTGTTTATTTATCTCTATTTTGATAATCATTAGCAAAATAATTAATTAAGCTAATATTAGTTTTTGCTTATGAAGACATTTTTAATTATTCAAATTCATTTAATTTTTGCTAGTAATTAATTACGGCGTATGTGTTTCCTGAGAAGAAATTAAAACAGGATTCATTAGAATTTTTATAAATTGTCCGTTTTCGTATTGGCTACGCTTTCACTAAATCTGTTATTCAGGGAGAAAAATAAAGTCATACATTTATTTATTTTTGTTATTAATAATTAAAATTAGTGTGTGTTAATGTTATGCTTACCATCGAGAAAACTTAAAAAGATAATTTCTTTTCTAATGATTTTGAATATCGCTCGTAAGCTCAAAATCTTAGTTTCGTGAACACTTTTTGCTAATGCTGAAATTATGAGCTTATGGGCGATTTGCGTAAGCTCATAACGTTAGGGATATCTACAATGTTTGGTACCTAGCAGATACTATTTCATATCGGAAAATTTTTCTTTCCAGTTTTTAGGAAAGAATTTATGTTAAATATTACGCGATTTTCATGAAAAAATATGGAAGCATCGATACTGTGCTTGTTTGAAACGCCATTTTAAATTTTTGTTCGAGTGAGGGAAGAATTTGTAAGCGGGAAATCTAATAGCATGAATTAACGTAAAGCTACCTCATTACCCTGTGCAAATTTTGTTTACCAACTGGAACTTCCTGATGAAAAATAAGTACTCTGTAATACGGGTTAATTTTCGTACAAAATAGTCTTTATATGTAACATTTTCTGTTACGCAGTTTTTCTTATCCTAAAATTTTAGTTTCGATAGTTTTTTATGTCTTTATTTCAACACTCTTTAAACTTCAGTATTATAAATAGAATGTTCAGAGTATTCAATAGGCTGCGGCTGGTCTAATTCTCAAAACGCGAGTTTCAAAGACGAAGGAGAAGGGGCCATCCTGGTTGTCTCAGCCAGAGGCTTCAGGGTGCAGACTGTTCTTTGCAAACAAGTATACTCCCTAAAATATTTAATCCTGTAAAGCTTAGGTTTCAAAATTTTCCTGTCGGGGTGCCCTGTCCCACGTCTTAGAATTTCCATTCTTCCTACACAAAAAATATTCGCATGAATACAGGGTAATTGTAAACTCCTTCAACAGAACAAGAAGGGTGATAGCACACGTCAAGACGAACAATATTTGCAATGGACCCTAGGGCCGCATTCCACTCCTAGTCCCAGAAAATAATAAAATCACATATCTACGTTGAGCCTTCAACAATGAAAACAAAGAGACATACCTAATTTATGAGTAACACTATTCCAATCGCATCAGAGAAAGACTAGGAGGAGCTGCTCGAACTGGCGTCCAAATGCTTCGCTGCATAGCCCACACCAGCCAATGAAGGATTGTGACACCCTCTCGTAGACTACCGGTGTGGCGTTGATCTTGTCCGCAGCAACAGCGATTCGCGCGACGAGATCTTCCAGGGAGTCCACAGGTGTCTCGTACGCCAATGTTTTCGCGTGCCTCCCCAGAAGACGTCCAGTGGATTAAGGTCCCGGGAGCGTGGAGGCCAAGCTACAGGTCCACCGCGTCCAATCCACTGCCTGGGATATGTCGCATTTAGGAAATATCCGACTTCGGTGGCAAAGTGTGCAGGGGCCCCCATCATGCATAAACCACATGTCGCTCCGTGGGGTGAGAGGAACATCCTGCAACAGACCGGGAAGCACTTGCTCCAGGAACACACGGTAGGCTGCACCGGTCAGACGTTCTGGTAAGAGGTAACGTCCCGCCATGCAATCACCATGTGATGTTCGTACGGTAATATCGTTGAACGGGTTCTGCTGTGATTTTGAATGTTTTCTCCTCACTGTCTACGCACATGTTGAGCCCTCCTGATTTGCATCTTGTGCTTCTCATGCACTGATTGGAACTCCGTGTGCCTGCTGGAAGTTTTTCGAACGTGCTCTTTTCTGGCACTACGCGTGAAATGCGGCCCAAGGTTCCATTGCAAATATTGTTCGTCTTGATGTGTACTATCGCCTCTCTTGTTTTGTTGAAGAAGTTTACAATCACCCTGTATAAAGTCATATAAGTCAAAACTAAAGCTTCCCAAGCAACTAGTACCACGACACTCACGCAAAATTCGGAACATAAACCGAAGAGCCAGAAGATTATGACCACGTGCCTAATATCTTGTTTGTCCTGCACAGGCCTCCAAAACAACTCTTATCTGGCGAGGCACAGACGCTACAAGATTTATAAAGGTGTCTTGTGCTATCAGCTCCTAACACTCGAACCAGCAGATCCTGTAACGCTTGTAAACTGCATGGTTGAGCCGTCGCAGATTGGCTTTTCTGTTCCAACACAAATAGCAAATGCTCGAGTGGTTTCATCTATGAGAAATTTTAACACGTCTTTTGAAATAAAGATCGTGCTTATATTACCAGTTTGTCCGTCCGTTCGTTTATCTGAGGACACCATATACTGCAACTATTAGTCAGATTTGAAAAACTTTTTTTGCATTGGTAAGTTTGAAATGTGCGAATGGTGATCCTTCATTTTTTGTTTTTTTGTTTTTTCTTTACGTTGCACAATTTCACCGCTAGAGGGCGTTTAGGTAGATGATATATATTTCGAAATATATTTTATTCCATGTATTTGCTTCTAAACATCCGACTGAAAAAGTTATTTTAGCTTTCGATTCCATTTAGGACGAAGACTATTATAGGTACAGTCACTTTTTCATGTTACTCACAGGTTTTCCGCTAGGCGACGTAAAAGTAAATAGCGTTTACCCCGATATCTAAGCTTCTAAAATACTGATTTGAAAATTTCTTTCTGTAGCGGATACAGCTCCTGATGAACATAATTTCTGATTTTTGATAAAGAATGATTTGGCCACCAGGAGAGTATGAGTTAATTTTTGATGTATTTGCAGCAAAATCTCAGCTTCTAAAATCCCAATTAGAAAAAGTCCTTTGTACACCACTCACGTCGATAAAAATTTTCGGAGTACTTTTTCTTAGCATGGTTTCTCCGCCAGGAGTCGTAGACGTATATCTTTTTTTTTCTCGATAACTCTGCTTATAAGAATCCGATTTGAAAAATTCTTTCTTTGTTGGAGAGCGTTTCAGGTGCAAAATGTTATTCATATAATTTGAATTTTTCTTAACGCACAAGTCGGCCACCAGAGGGCGTAAGTTCACGTTCCCATTTACTGCAGTATCTGCAGGATAAAAAACCCCACTCAAAAACTTCTTTCCAGGCATATACTACTAACTACGCAGAATTTGTGTGCGAATCTTCTTCCCAAAATATTGCACAATTTCGTCGCTAGGAGGTGCAAATACTTAACCTGCTTTTCCCAATATCTCTGCTGGTACATGTGCGATTTAAAAACTTCTTTCAACACCGGACGCCATTTGCCTTGCATAACAGTTTCGCGAAATTTTGTAGTTCACGGTTCTGTCGGTAGGTAGATTTTATGTTCTTCTGTTTTGCAGCTGTATCGCCACTTCTAAAAACACTATTCGGAGTTTTTTATTACTGTATGCCATTCGCTACAATAGATATGTGGAGCATTTTCTTCTTTAAATAATGCACAAATGTCCCGCTAGGTGCGTAAAGGTCGAAATCTTATTTTCGCTAACACTGTTTCCGGGAGACGTATTTGAAAAGTTCTTTTTCCTTAGCATAGCTTTTCCGATGAAGAATATTGTTCGCTTATTTTTAACTTTTGCATTATGAAAAATTCTTCCACTAGCAGATGAAGACTTGAATCATGTTTCCTTCTACTGTATTTTTCTTCTTTTAACTGTTCTATTTGAAAATCTCTTTGGCTCTGATACCTTCCTGGTGCTATGAAAAAAATTTTGTGCGCCATTTCTAAATTTTCGTAACAGGCGTTTTAGCCGCTAAGGGAACTAAGAATATGTTTGTATTTCTGGATGTTATATCGACTGAAGAAACCGGTTGATTGCTTTCGTAATCGGTCCCTTTCACTATGAATAGCTTTGATAAATTTAATTCGCGTAAGAATGGGTTCAAAAGACGTGCTCATTGCAACCGAAAATTCGGGGTCGTATTTTTTGTTTGAAGGACAAACACAACATCCATGCGTCACCGGGATTGGAAAAATGACCCTTCCCGGATGAATGGTCATAAGACAGCGCTTAGACCATAATATCACCGGGGCGGCATGAAGAACTTTTCCTCATGCTCCGCGAACCATTTTCCAACATTCTAGGCAGTGTAACAAGCTGCATTATTCTGTTGATCGAAGGCACTACTAGAGGGAAATATCACTATATACATGACATGTGACGTCACTGAAAGAAAACACTACTAGAGGGAAATACCATTATAGACATAACATGTGACGTCACTGAAAGAAGGTACTACTAGAGGAAAATACCATTATAGACATATCATGTGATGTCACTGAAAGAAGGCACTACTAGAGGGAAATACCATTCTAGACATAACATGTGACGCCACTGAAAGAAGGCACTACTAGAGGGAAATATCATTATAGACATAACATGTGACGTCACTAAAAGAAGGCCCTATTATAGAGGAAAACAGCATTGCTATGAAAGGATGTACCTGGTCTGGAGTGATGTTAAAGTAGGTGGCAGGCGTCATAGTTTCCTCCACATGAATGAATGAACCCATGGTTTCCCAGCAAACATCCAAGACGCACACGTACCTGGACGTCTACATGGTGCACTGAACCGAAATAATCATCCGAATAATCTGAATATCTACCACTCAACGATTAGTGCAAAAATAAAAGCAGGTGCAGACCTACAACTGTGCATAACCTTGAACAACTGTGCCGCAATCATGTTTATAAAATAGAGCTACATTATGGTCACTCAGTGCACTGTAGCAGGCTTGGTTGCCGACACGGTTGGCGGTTAGATTCCAGCTCGACTGTCTAACCATTAAATATTCTCCGTGCCTCGCGGAGAGCACTGTAATGGTGGTTCCGGGGCATTGGACCCCCCCCCCACCCCCTCACGCTTTACAAATAAGATCATCTATTCTACTGAATCTCTACCTTGCTTTCGTGTAACTTTTGGCCGGGCACTCTAACCCAAATATCCTAGCTTCCTACTTCTAAGGTTTTTTTTTTTGATTGGAGGTTTAACGACCACCATGAGCAACTCAATGGCTATAAGCAGTCGTCCGTTCCTAATTTAGGGTCACTGGTTCTACGGAAGGGAGAGAGCCAGTGCCATAAGACAAACATAACATCCATGCCCCGGACCCCTTTCTGGCGAATGATCAGAGGCCATCGCTTAGACCACTGTGCCACAGGGGCGGCAAGGAATGTTTAAGATTTGGAAACAGTCACTCCCTTCCTAAAATCCTTTGCATAAAATAAATATCTAAATCTCTCACTCAGTACACAATAAACGCAACTGTAGTCCAGATATTTTTAACATAACTCGTATTAAACGAAACCGCGAATTTCATAGTCTTGGCAACGCAGTAGATTCTGTATAGTTAGCCTGGAGACAAGTCCTCAGGTATGACATACAACAAGTAGCAGGAAACGTTTTGGTTGTTGACCATTTTAACATGGGGATGAGTTATTTTCAAAATATACCTCGTTTGTTCTACCGAGTTCATAAGAGTGGGAGAGTGACCTATGATTAGGAGTAGCAAAGCTTTCACAAGCAGTTGAAGCAGTACAATTCTGTTTGTCAGACAATAATTTAATACTTTTATTCCCTCCAAATCAAATGGGACGACATGGAGGCGAAATAGTTAGGTGTAACTCTTTGCAAATGCTTTCAGTTGTATTTCCATGCGAAAAAGAAACCCAAAAGAGCCTCTCACAGTCCTATTTCCCAGGAAAAAGAAAAAGATCAACAATTCTTCTTTGCATAATTCGAATACATGTTTGCAAAGTCATACATTTCGCAGATACAAGAATGGTGAGGTATTTTTAGAAAGCTCACAACCGTCGGTTAAAAAGGCTCCATTAAAAGATTTGGACAAAAACCTCCGTAATCATAGATAAGTTTTCTCGTTCGTCCTTTTGGAGAATTAATCATAAATACGTCTCCCAGTATTCTCACAGAATGTACGAGGACAGTTCAAAATGTAACAGCAAATTGAATATTTTGAGATACATAATTTCAATGAAGGATATAAATGTTATTTCATTTTTGTACATAATCACCCACCTTTTAAATACATTTCTCACACCGTTGCACCAACTTCTGTAGTCCAACAGAAAAATATTTTTTTCCCTTCGTTATTTCGAAGCGTCCTTCAGGCAGGAGGTCCAAACACATGATAATCAGAGGGAGCATAATCAGGGCTGTATCGGGGATGCTGTAAGATCTGAAATATCGATTTCCGAATGGTGTAAAAAGTTGCAGTGGCAGTGTAAGAGTGAACATTATCATGAAGGAGAAGAACGCCTTTAGACAAAAGTCCTCTGCAACGGCTCCGTATTGATGGCTTCAGAACCTCCTCCAGCATTGCACTGTATCGAGCACTATTCACAGTTTCCCCCTTTTTCTGATAGTGCACCAAAATTGGTCAATTTCATATCCCAGACGAGAGTGAACAGGACATTTCCGACGGAGAGTTGAGACTTGAACTTCTTCTTTACTGGAGAAGATGTGTGTCGCTCTTCTGAAACTTGCCTTTTTGCTTTTGGGTTCATTCTGATGCACCCACGTTTCGTACCCGGTGACGATACGCGCCAAGACGTCATCTACGTCGTATTTATACCGCGCCAAAAAGGCTGTGGAAGTCTGCACACGAATCATCTTGTGCTCATTAGTCAGTATCCTGGGCAACCACCGTTCACACAACTTGCGATACTTAAGAACCTTCATGATACTGGTATGAGTGGATCCGATACCGAAATCCAGTTCTCTAGCCAGAACTTCTAAAGAAATGAGCCTGTTTCCATGAAAAATGGAGTCAGCACGATCCACTTTCTCATTAGTGACGGCTGTGCTGGGACGACCAGAGCGTTGCTCACCATAGATGGACGTTCGCCCATTTTTAAACGCATCTACCCACTCGAACACTCTTATTTCGGCACTGTAGGCATCTCCATACTGCTGCGGCATTCGTCTATGAATTTCACGAGGTTTCAAACCCTAGGACCACAAAAAGTTCTCGCGAATCAGCCAATAGGCAGTTTACTGATCAGTATGCCGTCCAAATTAATTCAAGAGACATAATTCTAATCGTACCTTAGTTTCCGTAAATTTTCATTTATAAGGCAAAGCAATGAAATCACAGCTTATTGCAAAAGCCTCTCATGAAATTGCTTACTCTGCCGACATTCGCGGTTGCAATTTTGTGTCCTTCTCTAAAGCCTAAGCATTTCATCTTTAATATTGGCAGATGTTATTCAGTTTAATCGAATGGTATTATCTACTCTCGCTATTGTCGGAAACAAGGAGACGCAATCACAGCTTATTACAAAAATCTTTTTATGTCAGATATGTAATTAATTTTTATAACAACGAAGAAGTCTTGTCTTACTTCTACGTTAATTTAACACATCAATATACTAAGAAATAGTTCCTAAATAAAAGAAACCTTAACGGCCAGACAAAACATGTAAACGACAGAAGTCAAAACTTACGGAAAAAAGGCTTTATTCAGGATGTAGCAAACACATCGTAGCATAGCATATTGCACTAAACTCTCCACACACCACACATTATCACAACACTCCTATCAATAATCAGTTTACAACCCAACGCTTGCAATAGTCGCTCTCTTACAACGCTCTTTTAGCAACAATTGAGTCGTCGCTTTTATATCTTGTTTTTATCAAAACAGGCATACGTCACGTGCATTCAACCTCAATTGTGTTGCCAAACGTATTCGTTTGAGAGAAAGATATCACGTTACGAGTGAAGAATAACAGAATAAACTCAAGATTTACATAGGGAAAGAAACTAAAAAGGAAAGTTAATTTAGAATATACGTCACATTGTGTACGCGGCAACCCTTCGCGGCTTCAGATTTCTGCACTTCACTGAAGCCTTAGCAATACGCACATCTTGAATATGAGCAAAAAAACATTTTAAGTCTAGAAATAATAGAGAATGCTAGTACTCCGAAGCTGGAGTTATAAACCCACTTACCGGAAAAAGTAAAAAAAAAAGGTCAAAGTAGAGCAGGCCAATTCGGTGGCGAAATGGTCTAAACGCTGGCTTCTGGCAGTTATTTCGAAATGGAGGTTCGAATCCCGTGAAGCATGGATGCTTTTTATTTCTTAAACGTCTGGCTCACTCCCTTTCCTGGAACCAGTGGATTTAAATTGGCGAACGGCGTCTGTTTATAGCCCATCCAATTGTTCACGGTGGTCGCTAAACCCCCAACCATAAACAAAAAACAAGAAAGGTAGAATTGAGAAGATAGAGAGCGGTAGGTTGAAGAAAAGAAAAAAAATTGTGTGTTCTGCTTGATAATTGGAGATCTAAAGAATAATTTAACAACATATAATCTGTTCTGAGTAAGTCAACATTAGTTCCCTACATTATTCAATTTTTCAACTCTAGCCATTGGAGCCGATGATTTGCATTGTAAATGAAAGATCCTGAAAAAGTGCGTAATCTTGGGAAATAACGTTCAGTCAGCAACAGAAACCTTGAGTTGATAAATATTTTAGATGAACGTTCATGAGAATCAATGAGAAAGAGAGAGAGAGAGAGAGAATGATTTCTTAATTGATGTACTTTATATTTACGAAGAACATTAGATCTTCACTAACGAAGCATAACAGATATTCTCTAAAGTGGAAAGCAAAAAATAAGTTGTGTCAATTCATAAAAAATTGCTGAAAATAACATGCTGCAAAGTTGCCTGATATTTCCGTTACAAAATAAGGAAACGTCAGTAGTTTGATTGATTTCCCGTTGATACTTTTTTCCACTTTTTTCTTCAGAAATGTTAGTTTCGTTTTTTTTTTCGGGTTTTTACAGAAATTTCTGGAGTTTCCAAAAGCTTTGCTTTCGATGTCTTCAGTCACTATACAGATATTTCCTAATTTACGAAGTGCAGAAATTCCTATTATTGTACCGCGATGGAGATAGTGCCTGCGATGGTTTGCATGCTAGTATAGAGCATTATCAGCTGAGCTAGCAAGACACTAGCAAACTATTCTCGTTTAAGGTAGAAACGGATAGTAGTGGAACCAACGATAATAAAATATACTTCTCTGTGGTGTGAAAACAGAAGTTTGTCCGCGACGGACATCGAATCCTTATCCCCTTACTCCGGAGAAAGTCGCTCTCCCAACTGAGCTACGCCGACAGAATGTCTCGCTGCATATCTGTCGTCTTGACACATGTTTTCATCTCTGTAGTACATCACATCATATCCCTCTTATTATTATTTTTTTGTCTTTGAAGCGAAGTAACAATTTTTCATTAATTCCAAACAATGAGTGGAACAAACATTACACATTTTTTTTTCGAAGAACCTATCGGCTAGTGGATTCATTTTCCACAATCGGGCGCCAATGTGAAAATACAAGTTTGTCTGCGACGGGCATCGAATCAGTATCCTCTCACTCCGGAGTAAGTCGCTCCCCCAACTGAGCTACGATTTCTTTGCTTTTTTTAAAAAAGAAAATTTAAAATCTGATCTGGAAAACTGGTGCCTGATACGTTACTACGCAAAACGTTGCATTTATTGCATTTACGAAACTGTTAATTTTGCACTCCATGATAATACTACCACGTCACCCCTTAACACCTCATAGGTTTGCAATTTTAGAAGTAGCCAAATTAGTCGTTATCACCCAGTATAGATAAAGATAATACAGCAGTACATTCCCTTATTTTTAATTTGAAAGTTTCCTGGCAAAGAAACAAAAAAAATCAATTGAAAAAATGCAACATTATGTAACTGAACTGAAATCAATTTGTTTACATGTAGTCAATAAATTTTTACCCTGGATATATGTTAAAGTACCCTGAGCCATCACGCTTCGTAAAACTTATTAATGCAACGATGTCTAAGGTTACCGCAATTAATTTGCGAAGAATAACTCATTTAAAATCTGATACCTAGCTTTCTTATTTTGTCTTATTTATTTATTGCGAGGGTAATAAATAATTAGTCAAGAACATCGTTAAAGCTGATGTGCGCATTAACGTTTTTTGATTTATGAAGTAATTACTTTTCGTTTTACCTTATTGCCGGAGATTTTACATGCATTGTCCTTGATCGAGTTGCCAATACCACAGTTCCGCCATTTTTTTCATTAATGACACAAATTAAGTTGTACATATCACGGCTAGCTCAAATTAAGTCATTTTCTCTTATCAGCGAGATAATTTAAGTAGATTACTAGGCGTTCAAACTAGAATGAACGAACTAAAATAATTGGACATAGTAACGTCGAAAATAGCAGCAACTCTTCTTCATATGAGAAAGGAAGGATGCTTTTTTGTAATTTTTTTTCAGCTAAATGTACTCACCTTGTTAGCTTGCACTACCACAACGCGATGAGAAAGTAATCTTTTCTGACGAAAGAATAAATGTCTCTCACTTCTGAAGAGCCGCCGAGGTGGCTGAGTAGTCAGAGGTGTAAGTTATTCGTTAGTTGTCCAAGTTAGACCAGGGAGTGAGAATCGGGCAACACATGGCTGGGGCACTTGTCCAAAGGCCTGGGCTTCTTCAATTCCTGGGACCAGCGAGCACAAATGAACCTATTAACCAGGTGGAACGACTTAATTAGAGGTTTGTATACGTTAAACAATGGCGCGTACTTATCTGAACCATCCAAACAGTTTCTGTTACATTTGTGGGCAATTTATTTTAAATTCTCAAAGGCGACATTTCACATCGTTGATTTTAAAATCCTATGAACTTTATTTCCAGTGCAAAATGGATGATGAAGAAAAATCTTGGTGGCCTCACATTTGTTTTAATTCATGTGCAATTTTGTTGACTGGCTGGTTGAAGGGATAATGTCAAATTGCCAATTGCGGTACCAATGGTTTGTAGAGAACCTAAAGACCGCTCAACAGACTGTCATTTCTGCATCACTAAGATATCTGGAATTACAGCTAAGACCAAAGACACGATTCAGTATCCCAGTATTCCTCCAGCCGTGAGAACTGTTCCTAATGGTCCAGATCTTCCTGTACCTCCACAGTCATGGAGTTTAGATGATAGTAATAGTGATGAAATAAATCCTTACAGCGAAGAAGACATTGAAGTACAACAAGACCCTGATTTCTCGAAAGATTATTTGCCTCATCTTATAAGTCAAGAAGAATTAAATGATCTGGTTTGTGACCTTCATTTAGCAAAAAGTTAGGTCCAAATATTGGCTTCAAGAGTGAAGCGATGGAAACTTTTACAACCAAGTACAAAAGTATGTAATTTTCGTCGACGACAGCAAGAGTTTGAACACTTATTTTCGAAGAGTAGTGATATTGTGTACTGCAATAATATAGACTTATTGTTTGAAACGTTAGGACAGCAACACAAGCCTGAAGAATGGAGACTTTTTATAGATTCCTCAAATATAAGCTTAAAAGCTATCCTTCTTCATAACGGAAACATGTATCCGTCAGTACTTGTTGCATATGATGAATACTAGGAAGAAACACATGCAAATATGAAACTGTTGCTTCAAAGTATAGTTTACAAAAACACTCATGGAATAATTGTGGCGATCTTAAAGTGATAGCTTTACTCCTCGGTCTACAACGTGGATACAGAAAATACTGCTGCTTCCTCTGTGAAAGGAACAGTAGGGACAGAAATTATCATTACATTAAAATAAGCCTGGCCTAAAAGAGTCCTTAATTCCAGGTAATAAAAATGTTGTTGCTGAGGTATTGAAAAAATGGAGAAGCCTTCCAGGTAATAAAATGTTGTGTGACGTGCCTGTCCCGCAGGACTCCCACGACATAAAGGCAGATAGCAGCGAGCACGAACGTCTGCGTAGCTCAGTTGATAGAGCGACTTGTTCCGGAATAAGTGGACTCGGGTTCGATCCCCGGTGTGGACCAAAAATGACGAAGAAATTTACTTCGTCATAGTTGTTTAAAGGCATTGAATACATATGAAGAAGCCCTTCGTTTTCTAAAGAACAAGTTCCACAAAATATCTGACGCCAAAATTAAACAAGGAATTTTTATTGGCCCACAGATCAGGGAACTTATGCGTGATCTTGCATTTAAAGGCACTTTGAATAAGACTCAAGCTGCTGCATGGAAGTTCCTTGAAGATGTGGCACTGAATTTTTAGGTAACCGGAAGGCAGAAAATTTTAAAGAACATGTTAATGAGCTTCTAGAAAACTATAAAGCCATGTGATGCAATATGCCCCTTAAAATACATTTCCTTCACTCGTATCTGAACTTTTTTGCACAGAAGTTAGGAGCTGTAAGTGATGAGCACGGATAACGTTTTCATCAGGACATATGTACCAGAGAAAACCGCTATAAAGGATAATGGAGCCCTAAAATGCTAACTGATTACTGTTGGATTCTAAAAAGGGATGTAGTACAACCAAAGCACTACTTTTTAAGGTGTGACGTGCCTGCACCGCAGGACGCACATGAGATAAAGGCAGATAGCAGCGAAAGTATACTTCCGCGTAGCTCAGTTGGGAGAGCGACTTATTCCGGAATGCGGGGACCCGGGTTCGATGCCCAGCGTGGACAAAAAATGACGGAGAAATTTACTTCGTTATAAAGGTAAGTGTAATTAATTGCTTGTAGCGAAATATTCATTCCAAAATGAAGGCTTATTTGTACACTGAAACAACAGGTTATTCGAGAACTATGCCCGATAGCACAATTTAGCAAACAGATTTGTGATCAGCATGACAAATACTGTATGATTCGGCATATGCAGTCTTTGTAACAAACAAAAAGTTTATTTTTGTTGTTCGGTGTTATTAGTCCGATTAGGGAAATTATTTTTGCATTCTAAAGCTTGAAATGTGAGAACGATTATCCTGGCTCTCTGGATTTTGCTTATGATGCCCAACTTCACTGCTAGAGGGCATAAATGGTACGGAATTCTAAATACATATTACTCTATGCACAATACTTGCTCCTAAATATGCGTTTGAAGAAAATATCTTTCTTTCTATGCTACTCATAATGGACACTGTTTTGAATACAGTTTCTTTTTCAAGCAATTCGTCGACTTTTTCTAGTGTGTATTAAGGTCAATCCGGTTTACGCGTATCTCCATTTCTAAAGGTCCTATTTGAAAAATCCTCTCTGCATCGGATAGAGCACCTGGTGAGAAATATTCTGAATAAAATTTCTAACTTTCAGTAAAGAATTAGTTGGCCACCAGAGCGGCGTATGCGTTTTTTTTTTTTTTTCCGTTTCTGAAGTATTTCTACAAAATCTTTGCTTCTGAAAACTCGATTTAGAAAATTCTTCCGTGGACCGACAGTGCTCACCACGAACAACGTTTTGAGAATGCCTTCTGCTCAAAATAGTGCACAGTGTTTTCGCCAGGGGAGTTGATGTACATCTTATTTTTGTCGATATCTTTGTTTCCAAGAATCAAATTAAAATTTTCTTTTTCTTTACCGGATAACGTTACTGGTGCGAAATATTTTGCACATAATTTCAAACTTTTCTTAACACACAAATATGCCACTAGAGGGCGTAAGTTAACGTTTTCGTTCACAGCAAGTTGCAGCAATATCTGCAAGACTGAAAACCCATTTGAAAAAATTATTTTTTGATCAGATACTACTAACTATGAAAATGTTTCTTTGTCAATTTTCTTCCCAAAATAATACATATTTACCCGCTAGAGGAAGCAAATATTTAATCTGTTTTTTCTAGATGTATCTGCATTTAAATGTCTGATTAAAAAAAAATACTTTGGCACCGGATACCCTTTACGTTGTGGAACACTTTGCTCGGACTTGTGGAGGTTTTTTTTCTGCGCACAGTTTTGTCTTCAGGTTGTGTTTGTGTGCTTCTGTTTGTAAACCTTACTGAAAACTTTCTTTTTTACTGTATTCCATTCGCAATAATAAAGATGGAGAACATTATCGTCACGAGAAAATGCACAGCTTTCTTGCTCGGGGAGGGAGTATCATCAAACAGAAGTCATCGCTCTTTCCACGTTTTTATAAGTGAGTCACGGAAAAATTCTCGTCAGCCGCCACCGGAAATCGAACCCAGGGTCTTCGAATTATGCGCCGGACATGCTTCCACTGCACAATTCGAGACCGCTGTGGTGCAGTGGAAGCATATTCAGCGCATGACTGGGAGACCCTGGGTTCGATTACCGGTGGCAGCCGACGAGAATATTTCCGTGACTCACTTATAAAAACGTGGAAAAGGCGATGACTTCTGTTCCTGGGGAGGGGGATAAAAGTTTAAACTTTTCCACGCTATCTCTGCTTCCAGGATACGTATTTCGTATTTGTAAAATTATTATTTCCTTCGCATGCCTTTTGCTATGAAGAATACTTTTCTCATATTCTCAACTTTGCCATTAAGCAGAATTATGTCACCCGAAAGCGTTGAGTAATCTTTATTTATTGTTTTAACTCTTCGATTTGAAAATCGCTTTGTCTCTGATATCTTCTTTCTTTTATGAGAAATGTTTTGTGCACAATTTGTTGATTTTCATGACATACATTTCATCTACTAGTGGAAGCAAATGCATGTTTCTGTATCTGGATGCTTCATCTCTATAAAACATCCGGTTGATTGCTTTTTCTAATAGGTTCCGTTGACTACGAATAACTTTGAAAATTTTCATTCGCTTCGGGAAGGATTCAAAGGACGTGCTCATTATATCCGAAATTTCTGGGCGTCACCTTTCTGGCTTTATCCCTTTTTAGCACGTCTTTTGTAAAAAAAAAATCGTGCTTATGCTATCGGTTTGTCCGTCCGTCCGTCCGTCCGTCCGTACCCACGATATCTCTGCAACTATTAGTCCGATTTGAAAAATTATTTTTGCATTTGGAAGCTTTTAATATGCGAATGATGATCCTTTATTTCACTGTTTTTTACGATGTACAATTTTGCCGGTAGAGGGCGTAAATGCAGATGATGTCGAATTCAAAAATACGTTTTATTCCACATATTTGCTTCTAAACATCCGATTGAAAAAACTTCTTTTATCTTTCGATTCCATTTATGTCGAAGAGTTTTTAGATTTAGTTCCTTTTTCAAATTACGTATATATTTTCCGCTATGGGGCGTAAAAGTAAATAACATTTTCCCCGATAACTGTTCTTCTAAGGCTCCGATTTGAAAAAAAAATTCTTCAGCGGATACACCTTCTGATGGAAACTCGTTTGCATATAATTTCTAGTTTTTGGTAAAGAATAGTTTAGCCACCAGGAACCGTAAATGTTGCTTTTGATGTATTTGCCATAAAATCTGAACTTCTAAAATATCGATTGAAAAAATTATTTTGTGAACTGATAACACTCACATCGATAAACATTTTCGGAATATTTTCTTGTTAAAATAATCCACAGTTTTTCCGCTAGGTGGCGTAGATGTATATCTTATTTTTGTCAATATCTTTGCTTCTAATGGTCCGATTTGAAAAATTCCTTCTTTGTTGGATAGTGTTTTCAGTGTGTCATGTGTTTCATATAATTTGAAAATTTTCAAGTAATTCATAGAGACTTTACGCTAGGGGGCGTATAGGTAAATTGCGTTTCCCCTATATCTCTCTGCTTCTAAACCTCCGATTTGAAAAATTCTTTCTGCACCGGATACAGCTCCTGATGGGAAATCCTTTGTACGTAATTTCTAATTTTTGTAAAAAATGGTTTGACCACCAAGTGGCGTAAGTCTTAATTTCCGCTTCTGTGATGTATTTGCAGCAAAATATGAGCTTCTAAATTCTCGATTGCAAAAGTCGTTTGTTGACCAATACTACTCATGTCGACAAACATTTTAGGAACATTTTCTTCTTGAAATAGTGCATGGTTTCTACGCCAGGGGGCGTAGATGTATATCTTATTTTTATCAATATCTGTACTTCTAGGAGTCCGATTTGAAAAATTCCTTCTTTGTTGGATAGTGTTTCCGATGCGAAATGTTTTTCATACAAATTCAAAATTTTCAAATACATCATAGACTTTCCGCTAGTGGGCACAAAGGTAAATTGCGTTTTCTGCGTTTTTTCTGCTTCTAAAACTCTGATTTAAAAAAAAACATTCTTCCTGTATCGCATACAAGACCTGATGGGAAGTATTTTTCACGTAATTTCTAATGTTTGGTAAGGAATGGTTTGGCCAGTATGGGGGCATAAGGGTTACTTTCTGCTTCTGATGTATTTGTAGCGAAATCTGGGCTCCTGAAAACTCAACTAATTTTTTTTTCTTGGACCGATACCGCCCATATGGAAAAACCTTTTGAGAATACTTTCTTCCTAAAATAATGCTTGGCTTTCCCACCAGGGAACGTAAAGTCACATCTAATTTGTTTTTATATATCTGTTTCTAAGAGTCCGATTTGTAAATTATTTCTGTGTTGGAGAGCGTTTCCAGTGCGAAATGTTTCCCATATAAATTCATGTTTTTCTTAAAGCACAAGTCTGCAACCGGAGGGTGTAAGCTCACGATTCCGTTTACAGCAATATCTGAGGGATTAAAAACCCGATTGAAAAACGTCTTTCTTCCGTCAGATTCTACTGTTTTCTACACCGGTTCCATTGACTTTGAATAGCTTTGATAAATTTTATTTGCGTTAGAACGGATTTAAAAAGCGTGTTTATTTCACCCGAAAATTCGGTGTCATCTTTCTTGTTTACAATTTTCTCTGTTTTCCGGTTTTCAGGAACTCGTAAAGATGTCCCTTATACACTGAATACCATCTGGCCTATCTCACGATTGTCTCTACCATGAAACGTGGGGAATTCCCAGTTGCCTTTATACTAATGGAAACATGCATATTGTTCCGGACGGGCGCAATTATTTGCTCTTGCCAGACGCGAAAATTTTATGATAATGGCAGTAACTTTTTCCCCACAAAAAGAGAAGTGTTTTCGGGGATAGGAAGCTAGCGATATCAATCGAAAAATCCGTCTTATCAACAGCCAAACCAAGGGCAAAGGTAAATTCGCCTTGCTCGCCACTTCCATGATCAATTCCTTTGGAAGACCCAGTTGAGGAACAAAACTTTCCTGGCGCTACATTTTCTTCCAGCTAGTTAGCTATTTTCCCTGTCAATTTTCTCCTATTGTACATTTCTCACTACTAAAAATTTCCAACGTAACAATATTGATAGTCCCTGATATATCAGTTTCAGATTTCAAACGCTCCCGAAAAAACCGCAGCTGATTTGTAGAAAATTACACCGCCCAAATCCGACTAAATCAATCTTTGAAAATCACATCCGTTGATTTGCCGTATTGTTTGTTTTCCTTTGAAGAATTTATTTTCACTAGATCTTTTGCTGATGAATTCTTTCACACACATTGTTTTTCTACTCATTCCGGTGTTTTTTAATTCAAGATGTTTACTTTGCCTGTTTTTAATTGTTCGATATTCATTGGTTTTATTATAAGATGGTATTTCCCCTTTTTAGACTGCCTTAATTTACGCTTTCCAACCGTATGTTGAAGTAGCGTATATGCTCCAGCTATGTCCTTCTGTCCGTCCGCGCGATAACTCGCTTAAAAATTGGTGCAATTTCCAAGAAATTTCACTATGTGGTAGGAGACCCCCTGGGGACGAACCCTATTGAAAATGGGGGACATGGGTCAAAGGTCAGGACATAGGAGCGGGATCGATTTCATTGGCCTTATGGGTTATAACGTATGTAAAAATGCTTTGACTGCGACAAAACTTTATCTTGTTGTTCCGGAGGTATATTAAACCGGTTCTGTTGAATATCATCGAAACGGGGTCAGGACACAGGAGCAAGATGTGATCCACAGATATCATCCTCATAACTTGCTAAAAATGCTTCTATAGTAACAAAACTTTAATATGTTGCTCCGAAGGTATACCAAACCAATTCTGTTCTGTTTAATATCATCAAAATGGGGTTATAGGTCAGGGCACAGGAGCGAGATTTATTCAACAGCCATTATCTCATAACATGAGAAATGATTTCTGGTATGTTGGAAAGGGTATCATAATCAATGCATTGCATGATTTTACTAAATTGTTTTATTCTTGCAAGTGTACTTCATTTAAAATGTTCCTAATGATTTGGTTCTTTCCTGGTGAATTTCTAAAACCTTCATTTAAAAGTTTGGCTTGAATCTGTATTGTTCAAGCATTTTCCTGTGAGATCACCAAATGCTTTTTGCTTTTATGTGTACTTGAACTTCTTAATCTCCATGCTCGAGAAATTGCCATTGAAAATTTACGTTCGCGGAACTTCAGCAGCGGCTATTAAAGGTTAATGTTGCCATCCTTTAAATGCATGCTTCCTTTTAAGAGGAATACATGAACGAACATTCTTTTCCTTTCGAGAAATCTCTAAAAGAAATCGTAGTAAAAATTTTTCCTTCGCTTTGCAGCAGAGTAAAACGGTAAATAAGTGGGAATTGATTAATTAAAATCTGATGTATGGCTGATATTCTTCTGCAATTTTTTCATTTCTTTTTTCCGGGAAGCAGCTGAGAGGACAATCTTAAAGGCGCGGGCATATTCAAGAGCAAATTAATAATTTTTTACCGAAAAGCAAAAATTGTAACATAAATCACGAATACCGGATTTTCCTGGGATATATTTTTTGTTTAGCAATTGATGTGTCAAACGAAACATCACTGGAAAAAATCAATACTATTCCAATTGGCTCCGAAATCTGAAAACACTGCTCATTCTTCATAGTAGCATCGGTATTTTAGTTAACAGTTTCCATTCTTGTGATCAATAATATCTACAGAAAATGCATCCGAAAGCTTGCTTTTACACTTCAGGGCTGTGTGTACAATTACAGAACTATTAAAAAGTGATCAAACAGAAGTCATTACTGTTTCCACGTTTTTATAAGTGAGTCACGTAAAAATTCTCATCGGCCGCCACCGAGAATTGAACCCAGGTCTTCCAGGTACGCG
Source organism: Macrothele yani (assembly GCA_039090855.1). Lineage (NCBI taxonomy): Eukaryota > Metazoa > Arthropoda > Arachnida > Araneae > Macrothelidae > Macrothele > Macrothele yani. The sequence continues at coordinate 103,451,971 of CM077011.1, forward strand.
CCGGACATGCTTCCACTGCAGTGGAAGCATGTCCGGCGTGGAAGCATGTCCAGCGCGTAACTGGAAGAACCTGGGTTGTTCTCGGTGGCGGCCAATGAGAATTTTTCCGTGACTCACTTATCAACGTGGAAAGAGTGATGACTTCTGTTTGATGTTCCTGGTCCGCATCACGCGTCTTTATTTATTATTCACTCGCTTCCTGGTTATGTGTTCAGTTGCTGTTTACCATCTTTGGTGAATCCCCAGCATTGTGCGGGGCTACATGAAGCAACCGGCCAAGTGGCTTGCAGTTAGTCGTATGTGAGTCTAGAGGAATTCGAGGCCACTGTGGTGCAGTGGAAGCACGCCCGGCGAGTAACTGGAAGATTCTGGGTTCGATTTCCAGGTGGCAGCCGATGAGAATTTCTCCGTGACTCACTTATAAAAACGTGGAAAGAATGATGACTTCTGTTTGATGTTCCTGGTCCACGCCCCTTGTCTGTATTAATTATTCAAAAAAGTGGATGTGTTGAATAATCAATCCTGGCAGCTCATTAGACAAAACGTGCTAGCTGTCTCATTCTGTTAGTCAGCGCAGCTATGTAAAAAAGAAAGAGATAGGAAGAAGGAAACTGCCTCTTTTAAACTAGCTAAGTTTTCGCGCAAAATTAAAAACGCGAGCTCTTCCGTCAGAGAAACAGCATGCACCTTCTGTTCAAATCAAATTCTCACAAAATAAGTGAGTGTTTAATGAGTGAAGTACTAGCAACGTCAAGCAATATTTTCATTACACTACAACCAAGGGAAATCAATGTGAAGTTAGTGCCCCTTCTTTGTAACTTCTGAGCGATTTATTTGCTGAGATTTTAACTATGTAACCGCTTCTCTTCCAACTATTTTTTTGGTATAGAGTCTCCTCATTATCGAAGTCAAAAAACTTTTGTACATTTTCAGAAAAATGACAAAACTATTTTAAACACTTTTTTCTCGTCCTAAAGCTAATCATCTAATTACTTTCCCGACTCATGTATTTGGACAAGCATCAAAGTTCGTTAACGGGGAAATGACACAGAATTCTGTAACCCATACCACTAATTTAACTTTCTTCTTAAGTTTCTATGTTCGCCTACAAATTTGATTTTTCCTCGTTATATATGTTCTGACTAAACGCCTCAGGATTTCTCCCGAGTAACTTTTTAAAGTTGACATTCCGACAGCGAGTCAAAGTGTAGTTAAGAAGGTAAATTAAGCGAAGATTTATAAGAGTTTAGTAAGAGCTTTAGAGAGTTGTATTAAGAGTTAGATATGTATTCAGAGAATGAGAGTTGATATTCTGAGAGATATGCTATGAGAGCAGAACGATAAGTGATGTAAGATTAGATGTCATGTGATGATGGCGCGCGATATTCATCAAACGTACGTTGTTAAAAAATAGTTACTCGAAATGTTTTCACCTTGATGTTACAAGCGACGTATTGATGTGAAGAATATTTCACATGCTGGGATATACAGGGTGATTCAGCTAAGCGTGTAAATACTTCTGGTAGTGGTAGGTTGCACAAAGACAAATCGGAATCACATAGCAATTCAGGGTCGGAAACGCCATCTTCATGCTGTAGATTGAGCTGTTCGGCCGAGAGCCCGCTCATGCGTTCTTTCATGATAACGTCATTTGTAAACCGTCCGCAGAGGTAGCAGAATGGCTAAATTCACGATCGCGGAAATGGCTGATATGCACCTTGCATACGGAGCAGCGTACTGCAGCGAACGAGCCGCCGTGCGACTGTACCAACCAGGAAGGGTACCCGATGAGGCGAGTGCTAAACCATCAAGTGTTTGCACGGCTGCTTCATAGGTTATGCGACATTGGTTCTTTCCAGAGGCATTCCAAGTGTCGGGAATGATGGGTGCGCACTTCTGGCATCGAAGAGAATATGTAAGTCACGCAGCAGACACTCCAAGTGCCAGCACACGAGCAATTGCCCATCGGCTCGGTCTGTTCCAATCCACCGTATGGAGGGTTCTGCACGAAGATCAATTGCATCCATATCATGTGCAGCGCATTCAGACACTAAGCCCTGAGGAATACCCTCAGCGCATTCAGACACTAAGCCCTGAGGAATACCCTCAGCGCATTCAGACACTAAGCCCTGAGGATTACCCTCAGCGCATTCAGACACTAAGCCCTGAGGAATACCCTCAGCGCATTCACACACTAAGCCCTGAGGAATACCCTCAGCGCATTCAGACACTAAGCACTGAGGATTACCCTCAGCGCATTCAGACACTAAGCCCTGAGGATTACCCTCAGCGCATTCAGACACTAAGTCCTGAGGATTACCCTCAGCGCATTCAGACACTAAGTCCTGAGTAATACCCACAGCGCATTCAGACACTAAGCCCTGAGGAATACCCTCAGCGCATTCAGACACTAACCCCTTAGGATAACCCTCAGCGTATTCAGACACTAAGCCCTGAGGATTACCCTCAGCGCATTGTATTTGCGCAGTGGTACCTGTAGAATAGAGCGGCAGAACCCTAATTTCCTGCTTCTGTGCGGTTCACAGACGAAGCGTTCTTTACACGGAAAGGTTGCTTCAATGCACATAACGCGAATGTATGTTACAGCTCATGTTCGCAACTTTAAATACCTTCTGTAACGTTAATGCATTTCGCAAATGTCTTGTGAGTAATAAAAAGCATTTTGTCCTCTTACGTGCTGATCTCTCATTTCTCGTCCTCTCTGTACGCTAGCACATGAAGATGGCGTTTCCGACCCTGCATTGCTGTGATTTCGATTTGTCTTTGTGCAAGCTACCCCTTCCAGAAGGTTGTACACGCTTAGGTGAATCACCCTGTATAATAAAACGGACATTGGATTTGCAAGTACGGTCTCATCTTTTCCCCTGAACCATTTATTTGAAAGTGCATAATTTGAGATAATCAATGGTCAATTAAGGTTGCAGCTTCTATGAACAAGTGACGAATGAGTTACAATCAGGTGAGTTAACCAAATTTAGTTTAAGACAAATGACATTTAAGTTAAACCTCAAACCGATATATTTATAAGCATTTAAACCCTATTAAAGGAGCATCCCATTTATAGTTTAGGCACAAGCTATAGGCCTGTTAGAAGATCGTCGTATACAAACTTTCACTTCTGAGATGTGTTCTATAGGAGAGTAAAGGACAACAAATTCTGGCTTAGAAACATGATCATAATGACCAAGCCAGAATTTGTGATCCCGTAATTTTTTTCTACATGGCCGCCAAGGTACAGTAGGGTAGTTATTCTTCCTTCTCCATAAATCTGGCCTTATGTCAAAATACTATGACTTTGCGAAGACGATTGTTGCTACAGTATTACTCCTAAGATTATTCCTAACAATTATTGTAATTAGAGCTGTTCACCTAAAGTTAACCATTTTCAAACAGAATGAGTATTTTAATTGGAAACCGGCAAATCTGGGGTTTACTAATAACACTGATAAATCTCCACACCATAAACGAATACGTCTCTTCAGCTACCACTATTGCGTACCAATATAAGCTTAAATTTTAGTTTAGTGTACTTTAACAACCATCACTTTTACGCTCACAGAATTTCGAGTACGAATCGTGTTAGTTCGGCAGTTTTGCAGGCGAAATTACTTGCACGTTTTTTGCACTCGAAATTGAAAAGTCATTAAGCAGTTTTCGTCAGTGATACAAAGAACCCATTCGCTATCTTGTTCTATGAAATTATACACAGATAGGTTCAGCGCTGGAGAATGTTGAAGAATGTGGTATCACCGAGTTCTCTGAAGATAGGTTCGCTGCATTTAAAGATGTGTGAAAGATGGCATGGTATTATATATGCTCTTATACAAGAATCCGTTCTGTGTATATTCAGGAGTAGCAGTTCTTCAAGAAGAATAATACAAAAGATTCCGCTGATTTTTTTCAAAGATTACTATCATTAGAAAAGAATTTCGAAAATGAAACTCTTACTCTAATAAACTTAAAGTTTCTCAATTATTGAGTTTCACTGATCACATTAATGAGCACTTCAACGCATTTGTTCATTTGTTTAATGCAAAAGATAAAAACTTTTAGACACTAAAATACGTTCCTCGCAAACGTATTCCATGTTCTGTGAGTCCGCAGTCTGAGTACTTCATACTTCTTCACTTTACGCAGGGCACTTGCGGTATTTTTTATTTTTGGTAAAATTAACTATTCCAGATAGAGAATCATTTACTTTGAAAATTGTCTAAAACTCAGATACGTTCGTCCAAATATTTTGGAAGAGTTTATGAAAGGACATTTTGTTTGGTAAAATGGAAAACATTTCAACATCATATCAATGAATCAAGTACTCGAACAAATGTACAACAAGCTGGCCAAAGATCCTGGTGGAATTATTGGAATCACGTGATGAAAAAAAAAGCCTTTGCTCAAAAATATCTTTTGCAACATCTGGAAATAATAATAAACAGTTCTATCTCACAATGTGTGGCGTTCAGGTGAACGATTACTATGATGTACACTGTGAGAATATACACTGAAGAGCAGTTGAATTAGAGATACCTGTCTAGTAACATGTAGCACCACCTTTCGCCCTGAAGACGGCGGCGTTTCGTCTCGGCATGGACTCGACAAGACACCGGAAGCGTTGGAGAGCCATGCGGATCCACGACCCCTGAACAAGCTCCCACAGTTCACGAAGATTTGACGGAGGGGGGTCAGAGCCTCAAACATCTTTCTCGATGGCATCCCAGATGGGATTGAGGTCAGGGGACCTAGCTGGCCAAGGAAGTGAGGTCACGTCGGTGAAGTGTTCATCCAACCGTTCGGATGCAATTCGGGAGCGATGTCACGTGTGCATTGTCTTGTTGAAGGATGAGGTCCACAGTGGGATGTTGAAGACGCACAAACGGGAGCAAATGGTCGTCCAGGATATCGCAGTAACGTTGGCCTGCGAGGGACGATGTCACACGTACCAGGGGTCCACATTTCAGTCCACGTAAACAGTCTCCAGACGAGAATGCCACCCCCACCAGACTGAAGTGTACCCTGCTTTCAAGAAGGATCCATCGCTTCATGTGGTTTGCGCAGTACTCTTATCCTGCCATCCGCATGTACCAACGTGAATTTTGACTCATCAGTTCAGACAATATTTATCCCACATATCTAGGGTCCAGTGGCCATGTTCCTGCGCACCTGCTAATCTTTACACCCTGTGATGTGCGGTCAGCAGCGGTACTCTCGTGGGACGATGGCTTCTGTACCCCATAGCGAGGATATGGTTCTGAATGGTGTGGCTGCTCACACGATTTTGTGCACCAGCGTTAAATTGCCGAGTGATTTCTTGCACTGTAGCCCGTCTATCCGCTGTTACAATGCGAGCTAGCCAACAATGACCCAGCTCATCCACACGCTGTTGTCCACGGCAGTTGGCCCTTGCAGGGATGGTTTTACCGGATTCGATGTACTCACCGTGCACCCGTGACAGTGGCTCGTAAAAACCCCAGTGCCTGCAGGACTTCCGAGATGGAGTGACCCATTCGTCGGGCTCCGACAATTTGCCAACAATCAAATGTGCTTAGATCCTTCGTCGTACCCATACTGCGCCCGACTCTTACTGATTTCCGTCGCATCACTCCTTATATTGTCAGATCGCTGCATACGTCATGTCGTTTCCGTTTACAGGGCCGTGTACAGCGCCACATTTGCATAACGCCAGCTTCTCTAATTCAATTGCTCTTCAGTGTAGTACACTATGAGTTTTTTCCGAGTCGAACACTTGCAGGTGAGGAGAAAATTAAATGAACTTTGCGTTTTATCCGTGAAAGGCAGAATCCATTCGATGAATCAAAATAAAGTCTCAAGATTCGTGTCACAGGTTGGCATTTCACTGAAACCCAGGAGATTTTTAGCCGGAATGCCGGGACATTGGAGTAAAACAGCATCTGTCTTTCTGAGGGAAGCTTCCTCGTAAGGCTTAGAAGTTATTAAGAATTATACAGCATGTTATGAAGATTGCCATTCGATTAAACAAGCAAACATTCGATGTACAATATGAAACTGTTGATGTTATGAGGTTTATTGATGTGCCACGAGAGATAGGTTATTCTATAGACCATTTACTGTGCTGAAAACTAACTTCAACATCCTTCTTTCTGATAAAGCATGATTTTCTTTAGAAAACGAACAAATTTGAAATTTTTAATGAGCTGGAGAAAGAGTAGCCATGTCTCCCAACGAAAACCGTGCATGCTTTATCCATGAGTGGTAGCAGCATCCACTGGGATGTCATTAAAAGATTTTCAGATTTTTGTGAAGGATATCTTCCAAAGTATTCTTAATATCTCCCGAGGCTCCTAGAAAGCTGATATGCTCTTAGTGCGTATAGAGATGGTATCGTTAAATATTCATAGAGATACCGAAGAATGACATTTGTCCCAAATTTAAATCAGCATGTCTAGCATGGAAACTCCTCTGCCGGAGGACATGAATGTATCAGGTAACCACAAAATTATTTACAGTTATTTGAGGGAGAAAAAGGAACACCTTGTATTAACCGAATTTTCGGAGAGATGGCGTTTCCCCTGCGCATATGAATCAGATGAGTAAGCAGTTTGGTAGTGGAAAGACCAGCGATTACAGTGGGGATATCAGTGAAGATTATTCGTGAGGTTTTGTTATTCCAATTTAAACTTGGTTCATATACTGCAGAAACAACTCGTTGAATTTGCTTAGCATTCGGGGAAGATGCTGGGAAGGAAAGCACAACTCGGAATTGGTTGTGAAAGTTCAGAGGCGGAGATCAATCCCTTCAAAAAAAGGCCTGTGGTGACCGTCCTGTCAGCCTTGACACATAAGCCCTGAAAGTTGCTATTGAGCAGGACAGTAGCCAAACATGCCAGGAACTAGCCCAGTTATTTGGTTTTAGTGATAAGACGGTTCAAAAACATCTGCATGAAATAGGTAAGCCATACAAATTGTCTGAGTGCGTCCCGACGAATTGTCTTCAGTGAACAAAAACGCAACGTGTCTCAGCTTGCCTTGCATTGCTGGCTCGCTATGACAATGAACCATTTTTGTGTAGGATACTCGCATGTAGGAAACGTGGGTTCAGTACAGCACCGCAAAAACGTTCCAGACATTAATTCTCCACCACTGAATCAATTCCTCACACATCGAAGTCGAAACGGTATCCCTGCAAAGTTATACGCTGTGTATGTGGTTGAGAGCACGTGATGGTGTAAATTGTAAAATATCGCAACGTGGCCAAACCATCACCGCTGCAGTGCATTGTTAACAATTGAAACGTCTGCATGAGGACCTGAAAAAAAGGAAACAACTGAAACGTGTGCATGAGGACCTGAAAAAGAAGAAAACAACTGAAACGAGTGCATGAGGACCTGAAAAAGAAGGAACTAACTGAAACGTGTGCATGATGACCTGAAAAAGAAGGAAACAAATGAAACGTGTGCATGAGGACCTGAAAAAGAAGGAAACAAATGAAACGTGTGCATAAGGACCTGAAAAAGAAGGAAACAACTGAAACGTGTGCATGAGGACCTGAAAAAGAAGGAACTAACTGAAACGTGTGCATGATGACCTGAAAAAGAAGGAAACAAATGAAACGTGTGCATAAGGACCTGAAAAAGAAGGAAACAAATGAAACGTGTGCATAAGGACCTGAAAAAGAAGGAACTAACTGAAACGTGTGCATGAGGACCTGAAAAAAAAGGAAACAACTGAGCTGTGTGCATGAGGACCTGAGAAAGAAGGAAGAAGCACTAGTCAATGAAAGGGAGTTATGTTCCTTCAAGATAACGGCCCTGCCAACTCTTATGTATTGACCAGAAACGCTATCAAAGAACTTGGGTGGTAGTTTTTATGCCATCCAGCTTGCTAACCAGATATCTCACCTTCAGACTAACACTTATTTCTTTCACTCGGCAATCATTTGCGTGGACAAGACTACTCCAACTTCGATAAATCGCACGCCACCCTCCAAAACGTTTTTCCTTCCCACGACCCGGAATTCCTTCGTAGGGGTATATATAAGTTGTTAACACGTTAGCAGAAGGTTGGTGATGTATTTCGTAAATATTTTGATGAATGAATTGCTTTTCTACTACGTATCTATTACATTTTGTCTCAGTCTCCGAAAACGGCAAATGCTTTTGCGGTTACCTGATATTTTCGGCTTCTTCAGAACACTAGAAAAAAGCTTATGATGTGTCACATACTCATTGTTCACCTGGATACTGCACATGTAGATCCCTGCTCCAAAGGAAGACTTGACTTACATGCAATAAGTGGCGGAGAACGCGTAATGTAAATCTCAATTGTTTCGGGCTGGGCCGTAAACTAGAAATTCTGAGTTGGACTAGGACGGGCTTCCTTAATTAAGGCACGTGCAGATTTCTATTTGCGAATGCATTTTATTAAATATTATTTGATATCCGTGATTTATGTGATTATAGTCATGATTGTAATACTTCTTACTTCAAATGATAGCAGTAGCCATGCGAACGTATAGAATCGACAGCATAGAATTTTCTTGGTAGGAAATCATTTTCGGCTACAAAATTTGAAGAAAAGATGTCATTCTGCTAGGCTTATGTACACAGAGATGGTACGAAATCACGTTAATTACCCAACGGCTGTCCAAAAGCATTCTAGAGGAGTGAACAGCTCTGACTCCACGGTAGAGGAAATCAAAGTTCTAACTATATATTTGTAAATATCGTGATTGGAACAGTGTGCAGGATATTTGTGAATGAGCAAATAAGTGAAAGTCGTAGTGACTTACTTTTATAGCAAAGCATAAATTTTCGTGAGGTGGGACACGAAATGAAATCAAATCTTCTGCTTCGGAGCCGAATGCGTTTCCAATCAAGCTATACCGACGGAGGTTGCAGCTGCAACTCTGCCGTTTGACATGTGCGCCATCTCTAATGTAGGCACGTCTCATATATTCCTTCCCCTCCCGCTTGGGAAAGGATTGGGATGTAATCGTAGGTTTGCGGGTCATCCAGCAACCATCCTTGAAGGAGAGCACACTGTAGAAGAAGGAACTCTGACTAATTGCAGACGATGTGTGGAACGTACATCACGCATTTTTCGAAGAACCCGACGGCCAGTAGATCCAATTATACTTTCGGGCACCAATCTGAAAACATAAACTTTTGCCCGTGGCGGGGTACGAAACGGCATTCTTCTGTTCCGGAGCTGAACGCTTTCCCAATGAAGGTACACCGACGGAGGCTGTCGCTGCCACTTTGCCGTCTTGACACGTGCGTCATCTCTGAGATAGGCACGTCACGCTTATAAAGAACTGCGTCGTTGTTTTCACATGAGTATGATAAGCTAGCAACCGTAAATCACTGAACCTATGTATCAGGCGTACTATTAGGATGTAAAGAAAGTTTCTGGAAAAAATTGTATCTGAAGTGTGTAATGCAAGCTGTTGCGAGCCGGCGGTGATGTAAACATCCCAGAGTACTGTGCACAAAAGAATAGATTCTAACGACAATATCCACGCTGTTGGGGTGAAGATTAGTTGTACGTGGCGACGATGTGATGGAGATATCCAAGGAAGGTGTGTACAATATTGCTCTATAAATATCTGAATGGCGTGAAAGTTCCGAAAGCACTTGCAAAATCCCGAAACGTTCGTTCGGTGACGATATTTTTGGATAGAGTACATGCTATGACTGGTACAGGAAATTTGACACTGGTTAACGGAATTTGTCTGATACGTCCAGAAGTGGCAAACGCAGTAAGATAGAAGGAGATACACTGCACCGCATGCTGTCGACCAAGCCTGATGCTGCACTACGAGAACTGAAAGAGGACCTGAAGAGCCCCCATACGACCATAAGACTTTGGAAGCTGGGATATTCGTGTAAACTGTTGAAATTGGCATGCCTCGCTTTGTCTGACGAGAATCGGATGTAACGCTACTCCATTGCTGTTCCTCTGCGTAAAAGAGGAAAACGGGAGTGCTTTTTGCATCTGTTGGTCACGGCTGAGTCTCATACAAGGACGAAAAGTGGGTTTCCCACGAGGATGTCACGCTACAAAGAGCATTGACCAAGCAGGGACAGTCCCCAACAGAAGGTCGCTAAGCCACCTCTTCACGGGACGGAAGGTGATGCTGATATGCTGGTGGGATTGTCGCTGTGTGATTCACTATAAACTCTTACCGCGGAATAATACTATCACAGCAGATGCTCACATCTAACAGTTGGACCGTCTCCATGTTGTACGGCAAGTAAAGAGGCCAGCGTTGATTAAAATCCATGGTGTTATTTTTCACCAGATAACTCTCGTCTATATGTCGCTGTGCGGACCCAGCAAAAATTGCACGAGCTGGAATGGGAAGTATTGTTTGCATCTCCCTTATTCCCAGTCCGACTTTCATCTCTTCTAGTCCATTCTGAATGGGAAAAACTTGGCTAATGACGATGATGTGAATCGTTGCATGGATGAATTCTGCAAATCTCGCTCGCCAGACTTCTGTCGCAATGGGATATTTCAACTCCTAGATCGGACGAACAATGTCATCAGTTCCAACAGGGACTACTTGGACGATTAGGTTAAGGGCTTTGTACAATTTTCTAAGCTTGAAATACAGACTGCTCTATTTTCCGGGTACTTTTTTTACAACCTGAAATACTTGCCTGAATTCAGGGCCTGCCCTCCACAGAATTACTTTCAGATTTTGCATTGGAAGTTGGGGGAGGAAGGTTGACGACTGCCATGAGCAATTTAATGGGCTATAAGCAGTCGCCTGTCCTTAATTTGGGGATACTAATTCCGGAGAAGGGGAAGACATAGTAGCATAAGGCCAAAGAAACATCCGTGCGTATGCTGCAATTTGGGCCTCGACCATCTCGGACAAATGATTGGAAGCAAACGCTTGGTGTTACTTGGCTTCCAAAGCAAAAATCTTAGACTTAATTAAATGTTATCGATTGAATAGGCAATTCATGTGTACCATCTTAGTTCATGGGTATGCAAAAGTTTCCGCCGCCGCCGCTAGCCGGCGCTGTAGGGGTCTAACCGGCCGACGACCCGTGCTCTCAATTTGTACATGAAGCCAAGCATGGCGGTCGATAAAGTTCATTTCCGGCACTGTTTGTTATTCATGTTTAATTTAGGGAAGGGTGCGAGTGAAGCATACGGTTCGATATGTCAGGCGTATGGCGAAACAGTTAAGGGTGAGCGGATGTGTTGAGAAAGGTTTGCCAATTTTAAAAAAGGGGATCGAAGCTCGGAAGACAAGCCACGTGCATGTAGACCGCAGGAACTCGCAGACGAGGAGATGGAATCGCTGTTGTGAGAGGATGCCACACGATCGACCATGCAACTGGCGAAACGTTTGAAAATGGCTTAATCGACGGTGTTACGGTGTCTATGGGCCTTGGGGAAGATCCAGAAGATTGGTAAGTGGGTTCCGCATACTTTAATTAAGCGTAATATTTGTCAACGATTAGGCATCTGCATATTGTTGCTGAAGAGGTTTCAAGGGAAGACTTTCTTGTGGAAGGTTGTCACCGGAAGTGAAAAATGCGTCTATTGCAACAACCCCGTACGAAAGGGATCCTGGGTCGACTCAGGTCAGCCATCAACATCCACTTCAAAACAAGATATCCACGGGAAAAGATGCTGTTGTGTGTGTGGTGGGGTATGCATGGAGTGCTGTACTTCGAACTGATGAAACCGTGCGAAACAATCACTGCACAACGATATAGCGATCGGTTGCTGAAACTGAATGTCGCAATCGAGCAAAAACACCCATGGACAGGTAAAGGACGCCCACCCAGTCATCCGGTTACACAATAATGCCAGACCACATGTCGGTGCCACCACGAAATCAGCGCTTGAACAGTTACACTGGGAGGTTTTACCGCAACCGGTTTACTTCCCGGACATTGCACCCTCAGACTTTCATCTGTTTCGCTCTATGCAACATTCCCTAGCCAAACAGCAATTCACCACAGTTCCAGAGGTGGAAAATTTCGTCACTGCATTCTTCAGCACAAAACCCGAGCCCTTCTATCACAAGGGCATTCATTTGTTGCCTGAAAAATAGCAAAAAGTCATTGATGCTAACCGCCAATATTTCGTTGAATAAATGTGTACTGGTTTCCTGATTGTTCCTGTCTCCTTTCTCCTTAAAACGGCGGAAACTTTTGCATACCCCTACTAATTTACTTACTTTGCTTTCATACTTTATTTACTTAATTTCTTAATTGCTTGCATACTTGCTTACTATTGATTTATATTTTCTTTCCTTGAGTTCATCCTATTTGACAGTTAATTTAGGTTATAAAGAAAAAATTATTTTTAGGATATTTGTCATTCGAAACTGCTTGAGGTGTAACAAACTAAACAGGGCGGCAATTAAATAATGGAATAGATTTTTAAAAATATCGGTAAAACGTACGGGTCTGAAAGGCATGCGTTTTTGTTAAGTCATTTATTAGCTATGGCGTGGCAACAGCGTTTGCGTGAGAAATGCGCAGATGATTACAATATAAAATTGAAGTTGTGATTCCATCTATTGGTGTAAATTATGACACGAGTGGTAAGTCAAATAATGTCTAAAAACTTGAAAATTTCATCGTCCTGGAGGGCGAATCGAGACCGCATCTCCCGGTTTGCGCCCGAGTATGCTAACCACTACACAAGTTTCCGAGTCATTTGAATTGAACACATCACAAGAATCGCCAGTCGAAGGAACGGTATTCATATTTAGCGAATCTGGATGAATAGAATTCATTGTCACCCATTACGGATTGAGGCAGATGATTATTTACGTCGTACATGAAGTCATTCGTTGGATGAGCCTTGTCAAGCTCTATAATGGAGCAGAGAGCAAATCTCGAGCTCTGTTTGAAAATCGGTAAAACTGCAGAATATTCAAGCAAAGCAAACTGAATTTGCTTGTACCACTTACTGGTCGTCCATGTTACATTTCTCAGAAAACTTAAAAAAATCATCGTCCAGGAATCGAACTCTGCATCTCTCGATTACCGGTGGTGTAATGGTTAGCATATCCCCCGGTAATCGAGAGATGCAGGGTTCGATTCCCGCTCCAGGACGGTGAATTTTTCGAGTTTTCGGAGAAATGTTACATGGATGACCACTAAGTGGTACAAGCAAATACAGCTTGCTTTGCTTGAATATTCTGTCGATTTTCCATTTATTATGAAGAATATTTCTATCTTCATTGATTTACGGTAAAACGGTGTCTGTAATATTTGAGTTGTTGCATGATGCGTATGGAGCTAATTGCCCATCTCGTGCGCAAATATTCCGATGGTACGCACGTTCCAAGAATGGGCGGGAAGATTTGGAAAACTACGAAAGGCCCGGAAGCCCGGTTTCAGTGCGGACGTCTGAACTCACTAAGAAAGTTCGCGAAATGAAAAAAAGTTATTGCTACGTTACCTTGCGGATGCTGGGAAGTGAGCTCGCTGTTAATAGGTAGACGATTCGTCAAAGTTTAGTGCCAGATTTAGGAGGTGGGGGGAGTTTGCGGCCGTTTTGTTCCGCATGCTTTGTCAGAGACCAGAGACATGCACGAGCGGAAAACGCAAAAGACATTCTGGAGACGGCAGAAACATGGCAAACTTTTCTCCAAAGCGGGGTGGCAGGTGAAGAGACATGGTGTTTTCGTTGTGATCCTGAAACGAATCGTCTCAGTGCCCAGTGGAAGTCACCACATTCACCCAAAGAAATGAAGATCAGGTTACAAAAGTCCAGAATCATGAAAATGTTTGTGTGCTTTTACGACAGCAAAGGAATTCCGCATCACGTGTTCATTCCTAAAGGTACAACTGTCATTGAAAATGGCTGCACATCCATTTTGGAACAATTGTGGAAGAGGACTGTTCGTGTTAGTTTTTGAACGTTGTGAAGGGGGTTGTTGAGTACAAAAATGGGCAATAGTTCGTTCTTCACAATCACATACACACACAGAGCAGTCAGCGTACAACAATTTATCGCACGAAAAACCAGTGTGTTTACTCAACCATCCCCCTATTCTCCAGATTTGTCACCGTGTGATTACTTTTTATTCTCTAAACTAAAGCTTCCATTAAAAGAAAACATTTTTCAATACATTGAAGACATACAAAGAACTGTGACATCGGCTCTTCATTCCATACCGAGAGATGCCCTCTACAAGTCTTTCCTATCGTTGTCTGATAGTGCCGCTTCTATTTAAGCAGGAGGAATGTAGTTCGAGTAAAATATATTCACGCGAATTTTCCTGCTTTCCATTTTTGTTTTAAAATTTAGCCACATTTCTCAGTTGCAGCACTGTGTATAACGCGATTTGCGTTTTCATTATTTTCAGTATCGTGGTTCTAAAAGAATTCAGTTACGTCAGTGCCGCTCCTTAATTTCAATATGACTTCAAACATTGCATTAGGTGTACAAATAAGTTTTAAAGCGCTTTCTGTATGACGTATACCGCACATGTCCGACATTACCCCGCGTTTTTGTCATGTGACCGTAACTGGTCCAGAGTATAAAATGTGACACGGAAGCTTGCCCAACAATCAAACGCACTTGCACATAGGTAGGTGAAAGATGGCAAGCGATACTGCATTATTCGACATTGCATTCGGTACGAATTTCATCAAGGAGAAAATGCTGCAAAAGTATGTGAATCGATTTGTTCTGTTCTGGGGGAAAATATTGTATTGAAAAGCACGTGTGAATTATGGTTTAGACGGTTTAAAGCATGTGATTTTGATGTTAGCGATCGAGAATGTAGCGGCGCGGCGCAGAAAGTTGCACATGCGGAATTTCAAGCATTTCTGGGTGAAGATCCGTCTCAAACACAAAAAGAACTAGATGAACATCTCTGGATAACTCAACAAACCATTTTCAATCGTTTACGTGCAATGGGAAAGATTCAGAAGGAAGGAAAATAGGTGCCACATGACCTGAGCCAGAGGAACAAGGATGAACATGTCATAAAGTGTTTGAATCTGTTGAATAAACAACACAAAAAAATATTTCCTGTGGGAAATCGTTACGAGTGATGAAAAGTGGATATATTACGACAATCCCGAACGCAAAAATCACTGGGTAGATCCCGCTGAAGCAACGACTTCGACACCGAAACCCAATATTCACTTCAAGAAAGCTCTGCTGTGCATCTGGTGGGATATGAAGGATGTGCTCTACTATGAACTACTGAAACAGGGTCAAAGTGTTACTGCTGACCGCTACAAGCAACAATTGCTGCAATTGAAGCAGGAAATCTGTCGAAAAAGTCAATTCACAGGCAAAGCATTGGGTCCCGTGAAATTACTGCGTGACAACACTAAGCCGAATGTCTCTAAATCGGTCATGTTATTGACGCTTGGCTGGGACGTTTTGGAGCACCCTGCTTATAGTCCCAACATCGCCCCTTCAGACTATATTATTTGTTCCGATCCATGCAACTAGGTTTGTCTGCTGTACTGCTCCGGACATGTCACGAAGTGCAAAAGTGAGTTGACGACTTCATCGAGTCACAAGACAAAGTATTCTACACGGCTGGAATTCGTCAGCTGCCCGACCGATGGCAGAAGGTGATAGATAATTACGGCGCATATTCTGATTCGTAAAGATACTGTTGTTTTCTCGCGAATTGTACATGTTGCTTTGTCTTAAAATGCTTTAAAACCTATTTGTACACCTAATAATTACAAGTTTTTGTACTTCCAATTCAATCGGTATTTCAGCTAGAAATTTGGTGTATTTTTCTGGCACTTAACTTGCAAACGTGAGGTTTAAATTCCTAAGTGATATTTTTATATTTCTTACGTTACTGATGAAAAGAGTGTGTTCATTAAAACAAGATATCTATCCGCATCTGGCCTAAACGTTCGTAGTGCGTCCCTGTCAATTCACATATCTGACATGTAAATTCATTTCAGAAACCGTTTCGTAGATAAGTAGATATGAAACTGTGACACGCTGCATTACTGAACTTATGTTTTAAAGATGAGTTGCGCAAAATTTCACTGAATCCCTATTTACATTGGCTTTCCCAGCAGAGAACATATATGGTGTTTTATAAACATGGAAATCTTTTCTTAAGAGAGCACTATATCATGGAACCCAACTTGACACAACTTCCTTAAAAATTCCGTATTTCGCACGTTGCCGATGAATTCTAGATTAAGTTTACCAAGAGTAAAAGATTCGCTAGTATGAAGATTCTCTGAATTCCCATTCTCGTCCTACATCTGAATTTCAAAGAATCAATCGAAGATTCTTTTGAATTTTCACAGTGGCACTTATACAGATAACTAAACCCTTACAAAATGTTTCTTTTTTAATAAAATAAGTTTACGTTATCACTATGGCAGCCATCTTTTCCGTCCGTCCGTCTGTGTACTCCATGTCTTTGTATCTGTTAGTCATATTTAAAAAATTATTTCTGTATTGGGGATCTTGGACTGTGCTTTTAAAGTGATGACTGTTTTTGCCAAATCCCAATAGGCCCTGTAAGAAACAAATTTTGGGTGGAGAGAGCTGGAGGTTCGGGGTTTAAATAGAGCAGTTGGCTTCTACAGCTATGTACGAAAGCAGTTGAAAAAGTAACAGCAAATTGAATATTTTGGGAAACATATTTCAATTAGAGATGCAAATGATATTTCATTTTTCTTCATAATCTCCCACCTTTTTAATACATTTCCCACACCTTTGCAGCAACTTCTTTAGTCCATCAGAAAAAAATGCTTTTCGTTGAACCTTCAGCCAGAAATGCACCGCCTCTTTGACCTCCTCATCACTCCCAAATCTTTGTTCTCTCAAAGCGTACATGAGGGGATCCAAACACGTGATAATCAGGGCTGTACTAGAGTTGCTGTAAGATCTGAAATGTCACTTTTCGAATGGTGTAAGGAGTTGCAACGGCCGTGTGAGGGCGTTCATTATCATGAAGGAGAAGAACGCCTTTAGACAAAAGTCCTCTGTAACGGCTCCGTATTGTTGGCTTCAGCACCTCCTTAAACACTGCACCGTGTCTGGCACTATTCACAGTTCCCACCTTTTCCTAATGTTTTCCCCTTTCTCCAAATTGGTCCATTCATATCCCAGTTTTCCCCTTTCTCCAAAATTAGTCCATTTCATATCCCAGAAGAGAGTGAACAGGACCTTTCCGGCGGAAGGTTGAGACTTGAACTTTTTCTTGACTGGAGAAGATGTGTGTCGCCCTTCTGAAAATTGCCTCTTGCTTTTGGGTTCATTCTGATGTACATACGTTTAGTCCTCGGTGACGATACGTGCCAAGACGCTGTCTCCTTCGTAATTATACCGCGCCAAAAAGGCTGTGGAAGTCGGCACACGAATCATCTTGTGCTCATCAGTCAGCATCCTGGGCACCAACTGTGCACACAACTTGAATTACTTGAGAACCTCCGTGATAATGGCATGAGCGGATCCGATACTGGCATCCAGTTCCAAAGCCAGAAATTCTAAAGAAAGGAGCCTGTTTTCACGAAAAATGTCGTCAGCGCAACCCACCTTCTCATCAGTGACGGCTGTCCTGGGAGGACCGGAGCATTGCTCATCACGGATGGATGTTCGCCCATTTTTAAACGCACCTGCCCACTGATACACTCTTCTTTCGGCGATGCAGGCATCTCCATACTGTTGCTGCATTCTTTTATAAATTTCACGAGGTTTCACACCCTCTGACCACAAAAATCTGATTATTGCCCTCTGTTCCTCTACGGTGCAAACAGCTAAGGGCGCCGCCATTTCGTTTATGATACTCTTCTGCTTAAGCAAGCCACGCCATCTATTGGGCAGTATCAGCACCTTCTCTAAGAATGTATCTTCCCGGCGCGGGAGTTTGAATGCCAGGGGTATTCGTTTCAGGAGTTACTGTCAATTTGCTGTTACTTGTGGAACGACTTACGTGCATAGGCTATCGCCCGTCCGAGATTTGAAGCCACTATTTCCAGGAAACGCAGAGGGGCCAGCGCAATTGGAAAAGCACAGCACCCATACATGGACGCATATGAGGTATGGTTATTAATTAACAAGACTGACTCTATAGCTTTATTAAAATCAGAAACTTACATTTTTAACACTTATCACCTTCAGTGCTCTCACCGGATCAACACACCACTGCATTCTGGTATTCTATCGGGAAAAGTAGTGCTAGGGCTCATCTGGTGTGATCTCTTTAAGAAGCTTAGTCGTTCTCTTCTTCACCACAGTAACTGACTCAAAACGTGTGTCAATTACTGTGGTGAAGAAGAGAACGACCAAGCTTTAAATGAACCATTTGGCAGCGCCCCGGTGGCTCAGTGGTCTAAGGCGCTGGCCTCTGATCATTCGTCCGTAAGGGGTCCGGGTTCGAATCCCGGTCTGGCATGGATGTTGCGTTTGTATTACGGCACTGGCTCTCTCCCTTCCCTGGAACCAGTGACCTTAAATTAGGGACGGGCGACTGCTTATAGCCCATTGAGTTGCTCACGGTGGTCGTTAAACCTCCAATCAAAAGAACCATTTGACTACAGGAAAAATAATAGTTACATGGTGCCAAAACGTCTCCACATCACAGAGGATTTGCAAGCACTGTGATGCGTTTCTCGGCTAAAATCTACTTTATTGACGGCGCTGAATGAGCTGGCGTGTTGTTCTGGTGAAAGATGAAGACATTTTTCCACAGCTGTGGCCACATTTTTTTACTCGCTCCCTCAGAGTCACCAGAGCCTGTTTTTAGTAATACTGGTCCCAACGGTAACCCACTTTGCATAACTTACCCTACTAATGTCAAAGAAAACAACTAGCATGGCCTTGAACTTAGACAAATAGACATGCTTTACCGTTCTTTCTTCATCCGTGGTGACGCCGGTGTTTTACAATGCAGCGACTGTTTCTTCGTTTCAGGATCACATTGAACAAGTCAGTAAAATCATACAATGAATTGATTATGATACGCTTTCCAACATACCAGAAATCATTACTCAAGTTATGAGGATAATGGCGGTGGAATAAATCTAGCTCCTGTGCCCTGACCTTTGACGGGTTCTGTACACCTCCGGAATAACATACTAAAGTTCTGTCGTAATATAAACATGTTTTGTCAAGTTATGAAGATAATGGCTGTGGAATAAATCTCGCTCCTGTGTTCTCACTTTTGACCCTATTTCGATGATATTAAACAGAACCGGTTCAGTACATATCCAGAACAACATGATAAAATTGTGTCGCAATGGAAGCATTTTTACGTAATGTATGACGCATAAGAGCAATGGAGTGGATCCCGCTCCTATGTCCTTTGACTCCCCTACGACATACTTCAATTTTATCGAAATCGAACCATTTTTACGCGAGATATCGTGCAGACGGACAGAAAGACAGACAGACAGATGGACAAAGCTGGAAGATATACGCTTTCAACCTACGGTTGGAAAGCACGGCACCTTACAAGCCCCAAGGATTGCGATTGCAGGGCCGGTCTTGGACGCGCGGGCATGCGGAATCGCACGAAACTTTAATCATTTGCATGCCCTCCCCGTGGCTATTCGCCGAGTTTCGCGTTAATTGTACGGTTTTCCTTTGATGCGCGGATTTTTGTGACAATGAGTGTATATATATATATACACTGAGTGGCCACTTCATTATAACCACCCACTCAGTACTTCGTTGGGCCACATTTTGCCTTTACTACTACGTCGATTCTTCGCGGCATGGACTCCACGAGATGTTGATAGGTGGTTTGTGGGATCTGAGACCATGCTTGATGAATAGCACTTTCCAGGAGGGTGAGATTGCAGGGTTGTGGATCCAGCTGTCTGATGGCTCGTTGAACTTCATCCCGCAAATTCTCAATATGGTTGAGATCTGGAGATCGTGGGGGCCACCTAAGCAAAGTAAACTCACCGGCATGTTCCGGAAACCAATCCTGTATAATACGAGCACTATGGCTTAACCAATTTGTTAATGTAGGAGCTTGGAACTCTTATCTCAAATGCTGCATAAACAAGAACCATATTTTATATAATAATACTCTCTGTAAGCAAGTAACTGGTATACCTATGGTAACATCTTCTTCCACCAGTGTAGCAAATCTATTCCTGTTCTTTAAAGAATATAAATTTATCAAGAATAGATCCACATGCTCAGATAACTACCTTTTCACTTTTAGATATATTGACGATTTGCTTTGTTTAAATAATTCAGAAGTTATAGAGAGTGATTTTGCAATTATCTATCCTAGCTCTCTTAACTTATGTAAAACCAACCACAGTAATCAGGAACTGGAGTTCCTAGACTTAAGCATTACAGAGATATCCCATCCATCAGCCTTTTTGATAAAAGAGTTAACTTTCCTTTCAAAGTAATTAAATATTTGCACTGGAACAATAACATCTCTACCAAAGTAATTGAGAACGTACTAATTTCACAGGTACTTAGAATTTCAAGAATTTGCAGCAACAATTTGGACTTCAATAACCACATTACAATACTATTAAACAGTTTTCTAGAAAACAAAATTCCAACATCTTTCATCTAAAGAACTTTAAGAAAAATTATTCTGAATAATAGAGTAAGGTTAGCAGATCTGTTTTAATTTCTACAAAGTTAATAAAATGATTCTGGCCAATGAAAGCCTTTTTTAGGAAGTTGGTCTAGAGGATGCATATTAACTACAAAAAGGAACCTTAGTGCTATGGACAGGACAGTCCTATTAAAAATAAAAAATAAAAAAATACATATAAAATCACACAAAAAAACTTTAAAATTTGATTATATAATAAAATAAAAATAAATAAAAAGAAAACTAGGTATTCACTGACTAGAATAACTAAACTAAAAATAGTATAACTAACGTTAAAATGAATAGGATTATGTTTTGTTTGTAGAGGTTCACTAAGGTTATTAAATACAAATAAATATTATTATATACACTGCTTGTGTATTTGATGTTATTTTCATGTATTCTGGAGAGTAAATTCTATTCTTTCTGAACAACCATGAAATTCTTAGTGGCATATTTCTCATGTTTAAAACTCCGCGGGAAGGTTCCTTTTCAGTGCGTGGAAGCCTTCAGACCGTCCCTAGCTGCACCCCGAATCTAGGGCGTGGCCAAAGAGAAAGTTAGGGGAGAAAAGTTTCGGCCATGTTTTTGACTTTAGTGGCATAAAAGTTACGTAAGAGTTAAGCTCTCTTCTTTGTTCTTGAAGTTTGGGAGTTCCTAGTTCTTTTTAAGAACTTTTTAAGCGGTGTTTACTATTTTTACATAAGGCAATCAGGTGCATGCATGTCTATATACTTTGTGTTTTTTTCTCTTTCACTTTACATGGAATTTTAGCGTTATTTAGGGCACTTAGGCTAAGTAGCTGGCCGTATTATTGTACTTGTAGTCAACGATGTGTTTCAATGTCAGAAAGAACGTAATTGCTACATCTTTAAGCACTTAAAGCACTTCTGGAATACTTTGTATATATTGCAACTAATTGGTAAAATCATGTAATATTCACAAAGCATTTTTTAGTTTGTTATTATCATTTTTTTTGTTCAAGAGATGTGTGTTGTTGAAGAGAAGGGAGTTCAATATTCTAGTTCACTTTCAGGAATCTGTTCTTTTAAAAAATTATTATTTTTTATTATATGGCATTTTTGAATAAGAGTTTTTTATTGCAAAGCATTAGAATCTGTAATACTTTGGTATTGCTATTCTGGTTTAGATTCTCTCTTAGGAGGTTGGGTTGCTTGGCATTGTGTTATTACTGAATAATCCTTATGTATCAACCAGTCACTCTCTCAACTTGTGTTTTTTTGTAATCGTTTTTCTGATTGGGCCAGGAAAGCTATAGATGCATGCAAAAATAATATTATCTTGTGTGTTGACTTGCAACTCCGGGGAAGTTGTGATATATTTCTAAAAAAAATTTTGGTGGGCATATTACTTGCATCTATGGCTTTGCAGAAACCCATTTCCATCTAGGTCTTTGTGAAAGTGAGAAAATGCAGAGTTTTGCTGGTCCTTGATAAAGCCAAGGCTCGACACTTTCTACATTCAGTTTGCAATTTTTTATCATCTTTTTACTGATACCTGTCAGTATATGAGATTTACTATGTTGTTTTAGGAATATTGGTTGAAAAATGGTTATTGTTTGTGTATCTTCTTAAATAGTATGTGAACTCTGAATATTCTTGACTGCTGCGTTGCGCGTCTTGATCTTCAGGTTTTTGCAAATTTATTCTTAAATTCTTATATATTACCTTTGATTCTGTCTATATATATATACTGTATATTCTGTACTTGTAGATGGCATCCAACGTAATTTACATGCAAATAATATTAAGCGTGGAAAATGTCAACAAACGGAATAATGTTGAGATTCATTCTATTTTATGAGATATATCCATTAGTAGGGACTTACAAAAAGCTACTTCTGCATGCATGCAATCCAAAAAATGGTTCTAAAAACAGCATAAATTTAAATATTTATGTTTTAAATCGGGGATATTTCAGATGAATGTGAGGTTTAAAACATTCATCCCACTAAAATTCGAAATGCAACGTCATTTAATCTTATCTATTTTGTGGAAAGGTTGTTGAAATTTGTTTAGATACCGATAAAAGATAAATAATAAACGTAGTTACCATGGCAACCTTGTATGTACTTGTGTATTAAGCCTAGTCCAATTCATCCCATAAGTACTTTCTACTACGTGACATGCCAGCAGATGAAGCGAAAGGATGCTTCTGAATTTTGGTATTCTTAAATTCCAGTGCTTTTGTTTACTTTTCATTGTGCAAATTTTGGTTATACCTAGTTATATTTTATATTCTGAACGTCACGCTTGAACTCCCAAGAGTTCGTTCTTTTTTTTCTTTTTTTTTCTTTTTTTTTTGTTTTGTTTTTTTGTTTGGCAGTCCATCAAGTGCAGATTTTCTGAACAAAAATAAGGAGAGATTACTCTGAAGATGAGATCGGTTTACCTTCTGTGCTTTAGTCTGTGTGCCGCTTTTGGAATTTATGAGTACACTTTTATGCAAGTATTGTTCAGCTGGGCTACGAATGATGTCTATTTGAAATCTACGTTGTGATGTCTATTTGAAATCTACTTGGGGTGTTGTGCTTACGACTTCTACGGTAAGCAGTTTTGGTTTGGTTCAGTAAAAATAAACACTTCCCAAGAAATTGACAGTTAGAGATATAAATTCCAGTGTGTCGTCTGTTTTTGAATTACTATTGTTACACTATGGGTAGTCTTATTTTTCGAATGAGTTTCGAGACGCAACGCAGAGGATGATTCCGGAACGGTCGGGTTCGAGCCCTGAATCAAAGAGAAGTAGAGAGTGGGCACGCAAACTTTTCCTCCAGAGGGTATTAAACTAATAAAAATGAAAGCGTCATTTTGTAACTAACATGTTAGTAAAATCATGCAATGCATTGATTATGATACGCTTTCCAACATACCAGAAATCATTACTCAAGTTATGAATATAATAGCTGCGGGATAAATCTCGCTCCTGTGCCCTGACATTTGACCAAATTTCGATGATATTAAACAGAATATTAGTATACATGGTATACCTCCGGAACAACATGATAAAGTTTTGCCGCAATCAAAGCATTTTTAGGTGAGTTACGATGCATAAGGGCGATTGAATGGATCCCGCTCCTATGTCCTGACCTTTAACCCCATTTCGTTCATTTTCAATAAGGTTAGACCCCAGGTGGTCGCCGACCACATAATAAAATTTAATTGCAATTCAACTATTTTACGCACGTTATGACGCATAAGGGCAATGGAATGTATCCCGCTCCTATGTCCTGACCTTTGAATCCATTTCGTCCATTTTCAATAGGGTTCGTACCCAGGTGGTCCTCTACCACATACTAAAATTTAATCGAAATCGAACCATTTTTTACGCTTGTTATTGCGCGGACGGACGGACAGACAGATGGGCAAAGCTGGAGCATATACGCTTCTTCAACTTACGATTAGAAAGCGTAAAAAAATACAAATTTCAGATAATAAGAAACCGCACAATTACGTTAAATGAAAAGTGAATAACTCATATGTAAATCAATATGTCAGACTGCCCCTAGGTGAAGACCTCAGTAACGACACAATTTCCTTGGTACTGCAGGCAATAATTTAGACTGCAAAATTTTCCTATAAAATCATTTAACATCTCAATTGTCTCTCACATAAATGATCTTCTTATCTTATATGTGACGAAAGCGTAATCCACTTAAGTTTCTGTTCTACAACACAAGAGACACTAGTTCCATCCACGCACATGATGACGCCCGTCACAAAACACACGTGTCTCTTAGCGCTGTCTCAAGAACATTGAATGAAATATCAATGAATGAAATACGGGACTACACCATTCTGCAATACAAATTTGTTAGATGTGAATCGGTTTATTGGTGAAGATGATATGGATGTTAAATCAGATAATATCCGAAAACTTGAAAATTTCGTTGTCCTGGAGCAGGATTCGAACCGCGTCTCCCAGACAGCGCCCGAGTATGCTAACAACTACACCACCCAGAACGACTAAAATCAATAGGAAACTTGGCCGCCCTGGGTTGTTTAGTGGTTAGTATACTCGGGCGCTATCCTGTAGAGGCGGGTTCGATTCACGCTCCAGGACGACGAAATTTTCAAGTTCCAAGATATTATCTTACTTAAGATCCATGTCATATTTAAACAGATTCACATCTTCCAAATTTGCACAGGAACACTGTTTTTCAACCCGTTGCTTTCTTTTCGGATGCACACACGATTTAATCGCGTGACTCACACTCAGCTCCCATACCCTAAGAAAAATATTAAAGTATTTTTACGTAAATGTAGATCAAAGTTCGCTGCTTGCTAAGTTTTTCCACTGTAAGGAAAAAAAGGTGGCAACATTCGCCATTGTCACAGCTGTAACGTTTGGTACTAAACGACACATTGTTTACCAAATCTCCACCAAAGTACTTCTTCAGATGACTTTTCGTACTTAGCAATTAACAGGGATTACATATATTATATAACAGCGTATTTTTGTTAAACGTGAACCCTGTAAAACACCCTTCCAGCGCCAGTTCATGGTGAATTCATCTGGGATTTGAATGAAGGGAGAATATATTAACACTCTTTCCTTCATTCGAAGCACCTCTTGGAAAGAAGAAAACAGCTGAAAGCTTTTTTCGTGGACTTTGTCATCTTTCGGTAAAAGGAAGATCAGGCATGATGTTTAATCACTTATTAATGATTGAACCCCGTGTCTTATTATTTCATTAAATATATTCTTTTTAAATGAACGACTTTTGAAAATAAAAAATACGTGCTCATAGAATCGCAACGTCCCTCTGACCGTCTGTCTGTGTGCACCATATCCATTCAATTACAGTGGAAGCCTGTTATAACTCGGGTATACGGGGACATGGCGATAACCGCGTTATAGAGATACCCGCGGTACATCCAAATCTGAATCATGTATCACTAATAATACACACAAAACAACAACACCGATCCGTACGCTGACAATTCTGAAAAGCCACTGGTCTTAATTAATCAAGAGAAAAATATTCAGCGATGTAAAACAGTAAACAGGAAATGAGCTGCCGGAAAACTGAAGGGAATTACTGTACGGAGTTCCACGTAGTGATTACGCCTGCTTCTACTCTTCTGATTCACGAAATTAACATTTAGAGATGTGAGGTAGTATTGCCCGTTTCACACAGCCGGAAAATACCCGTCGAAACTCCCAGCTGTCCTACTGCTCGTTTTCAAGCGGACCACAGAATTAATTGTACTGATACATTTAGACGAGGGAAAAAAATTCCGACGCAGCAGTAGCCGCTCAACTTCGGCGAGGCCGCGGAGATAGCGCCTAGTGGTCAGCGTTCGTGACTGCCACGCAGAAACCTCAGGTTCGATCCCAGGCCGGTATGAACGCTCGAACCACTAAATATCCGCCGTGCGTGGTATGGGCACGCTAAGCCGTCGGACCCCGGGTACTGGCCCCCCGGTAATAAATAGAGGCGCCTTCCTCCCCCTTTCTACTTCGCTTCCGTGTCACTTTCCTATCGGGCACTCTATTCCAAATCTCCTAGCTTCCGATTTCTAAGGGTTTTTCAAAGCCTGGGGTCAGACATTTCTTTCCTAAAATCTTCTACGTATGATGTGAGTGTGTGTGCTCAACCTCGGCTCCACAAACCTGACGGAGAAAATGCCGTACGAATTTAGAGAAGCATATGTGTTAGGCAAGATATACACACCTGCGGCCAGCGGATCGTCCACTACAGCAATAAAACAATCACTCCTGTGAGAGGGAGTGGGGCAGAACGGGCTGGCGCCCGGAGAGTTCGATTGTCAATTACTTTAGATCAGACCATACAAAGAGCCACTGATTTAGTTCCCGCTCATCCGTTGAGCAGTTTCTTCCCAGTTCTTGCAATAAAACCGCTTGTGTAAAAGATAGCCAAATATTACACTGCGAGAAGGTTTTATTGCTTCGACGGATTTTTCCGCCTGTGTGAAACGATCTTAAACAGGAAATGGGCTGCCATAAAACTAAAGGGAATAGTTCCATGAAGTGATTACTCCTGGTTCTATACTCTAACATCACGTGAAATGCATACACTGTAAAAAATAAGTGGTGTTAATTCACGGAAAATTTCTGAAATTAACGTTCACCAGAGTTAATGTCCGTCTTTTTACGAAATTTCCGTTTTTAAAAGTGCTCGTTTGTTCTAACTTCCGTATTTTCCCAGATTTTCCGTAGTCAGAAATTCTGTTGATTTTCAGAAAAATCCATTTCAGGTTTTTCCAAATTTAAATTCCGCAAAATCAATGACCCCTGCAATTTTCAGCCCTTACCCTAGATATTCCTTCAGCTGCAATCAGGATCGAAACCTCGCCGTTTGGGTTGGTTCAATATGTAAAGCCGCTTTAGCCGCAGAGCCACAAATTCTCAGAAGCCCGAATCACGCACGCCGTAAAACAAATTACGCGATGGTGTTTTTTTTTATTAATGCGAGTGATTTAGTCATTTTATTTTTTGTTGGAGCTTATTACTTTCCTGAATAGGTTTGTAATTTTTTTCTTATAGGAGAATTTTTCACGAATTAAGCATTTCTCATTGTGATTTTTCAAAGCATCAAAATGCTTTCCAAACTGATATTTTTTAAACTGACAATGACTTTCAGTTATCTTTAAAAAAGGTGAAATGTACTTTTTTATAGTATTATTTCACAAAAAAACCTCCTAAATATAAAATTTACTCTTGATAACTGTATTAGCTTTTGACTTAAGTTGTCCAAAGACTAATACATCGACATAGTATAATAATCTGTGCAGTAAGTTAAGTACCTTGCTTCTTATAGTAACGCAATATATATAATAAACAGCTGGTGCACAAAATAGCAAATTCAGAATTTTTCCATGATACGAAAAATTCGTGAAATTCAGGTTTCTATTTTACGAGAACCGTTGTATCAGAAATATGCTTCGTTAATTCACGAAAGAAATGACAGAAAGTGTCTCGAAAATTTTAGAAATGTTTTTACAGTGTAGTTGTACAGGGTTTCCCACTCGCCAACGAACACGGCCGTTTTTTAAATAATATTAACACCAATGAAGATATTGCAACGAAATTGGAAGTGGACTTACCTCATTTCGTGCGAAATATTATGACATCACAACATGTGCTGGAAGTGGCCACAATGTGCAACCAGACAGGCCAGTGAAAACCCCCACCGCGATACATGAAGAATCCCTTCGTTTCAGAAAATTGGTGTTTGGTGTGGGATGACCCCGCGCCGCATATTTGGCTCCATCTTCTTCGATACAACCATTACAACAGCTGCATAAATGGAAATCTTCAACACCTTTGTAAATCAATTGGATGACGACGAACTCTCCATTGGATATCACCAGCATTATGGAGCGAATCACACACCTATATGGCCGAAATTCAGTCCTTTTTCGGCGACCGCGTCATTTCGAAGGTTCTATGGCCACCGTGCTCACCCGATCTGACGCCTCCTGATTACTTTTTATGGGATATCTAAAAGGGAGAATTTACCAAAAGAAACAGCGAACTATAGATGCCTTGAAAGCAAACATCACCAAAGAAATTTAGGCTGTGACGGCGGACGTATTGGCAAGGACTTTCCACAATATGGTGAGCCGGGTTTAATGCTATTTGGACACAAATGGTGGCCACTTCCAGCACGTGTTGGGACATCATCACCTTTCGCACGAAATGAGGTAAGTCCACTTCAAATTTCGTTGCAATATCTTCATTGGTGTTAACACTCTGTACATTTAAAGTAGGATTTTTTGTGTATGCATTTAGTTTTACGGGACACGATCGGTCCCGCGATATATCCGATTCCGCGGTATAACCGACCGCGTTGTATTCAATTTCCACTACATCACTGTTACTTGAAATAATTCTTTTCGAAGTCACAAGATACTTCAAATACGACGATCCATACGTGTTGGTGTTTTTCCGATGTTAAAGTTCGCCGTTAGGGTGCGCAAATGCACTTTCTATTAAATTCAAAATATATTGTATTCTGTGCAGTTTCTTCAAAGGAACCGATTCCAAAAATTATTTTTTCCTTCCCACATATTTTCACACGAAGGCCATTCATTTTACGTACAGTTTTCATTTAGAATAAAGCATGATATCACCTCTATGGAGCATAAATGTGTATTATATTTTTCTCTCTCTCTTTTTCTGAAAACCGGAATTTAAAGACTGTTTTTGCATTAGATATAAGTCACGACGAGGAATAGTTTCCATGAATTTTGCAAGATTGTATGACAAAATGCTTTACCGCCGGGATAGAAAATGTTGTTTTTAACACGATTGCAATTGTATCTTCAGTTCTATAAATCTCACTGAAAGCATTATTTTTCAGTAAGACGACACTCAGCACAGAAAAGTGTTGTGTACTTTTTTTCTTAATGTTTTCCTTCTTGCGATGGTTAATGTAAATCTCTGTAATGATGATATCTCCAATTTTAAAAGTTCGACATAAAAAAATGTCTTTTCGGTACTGACAGCGTTTGTGACGAGCAATATTTTTCACATATTTGCCAAATTTTGCACCATATGTTTTTCCGTTAAGGGGCGTAAATGTTCATTTTCATTCATTCCACGCTTGGAACCGTGTCATGGTTTCTAAGAACTATTTGGGAAATTCTTTCTGCCTTCGATATCTTCTGTCACGAGACGTTTTGAGAACCATTTGTGATTTTTCGTAGCCCAAAATATAGCCGTTAGTGGCAGAAAATAATTATTTCTGTTTGTGTATGTTTTTCCGCCAGAAACCAGGCTGCTATCTTATTGTTTGGTTGATTTTCTAGACGTTTTAGTACAGTAGAAAGAACACTGCTTACATTGCTCTTTAAAATCATGCGCATAATTTTCCTAGGTGACGTAAATGAATTTTTCCTTCTGCTGAATTTTTTCTTCTAAAACTCGGCTATGGAATTTTTTTCCTTTCGGAAAGAATTCCAAAGATGTGCTCATTGCACTAAAGAATTTCGTGTGTCCTTATAAAACAATCATTAGTTGTTCAGTGAGTATTATGACGTATACAGTAAATTAACTATCATTCTTACTTGTCTGTCACTATGTAAATTTTGAGTTGGTTCTCGTTTAGCGTTTCACCTTAACGTTATATTTTCTCGCTCACTGAATGTTATCTGGCTACACTGTGGAGGCCAAAGGTGAATGACGTATGCATGAATGACAAGTTTTTTTTTATTTTTATCTTTCTTTCTTTTTTTTATTTTGTTGGAGGTTTAACGATGAACTCTGTGAGCACCTCAATAGGTTGTATGCAGTCTCCCGTCGTTAATTTAGGGCCACTGGGTTCCACCGAAATGCGAGAGCCAGTGCCGTAAAAAACACAACATCCATCCTCACTAGGCGATTCACACACGGACTAAGCTCGGACCAATCATCAGAAGCCAGCCCTTAGACCACTGCACCAGCCGGCCAGCTAAACAAATCGCTGCATATATAATGTGTTAAGCTAACAGCTGTGTGTGGTGCGTTAGCGTTAGACGTGGACGCTGTCTTAATCTGTAAACGATATTTCGCGCAGAAAGTGTATGCCAATCTGTGGTATAGTATTCGTGGAAGCTGTCTTACACTGAAGCGGTCTCTTCTTGAAGTCTGCGTGTTCAAGTGCTGTTATAATCAATTATTAGTGCAGTTAAAAACTAGTTCCCTAGGATTATTATTTTTTTCCTTTTTTGATTGGAGGTTTAACGACCACTGTGAGCAACTCAATGGGCTATAAGCAGTCGCCCGTTCCTAATTTAGGGTCACTGGTTCCAGTGAAGGGAGAGAGCCAGCGCCGTAAGACAAACACAACATCCATGCTTCAACTGGATTCGAACCTGGATCTCTTTCGGACGAATGATCAGAGGCCATCGCTTAAACCATATCTAGCACTCCGAAGTGGCCGGGAGTATTAGATATCAAATGAAGTGCCTATGATGTATTGACGGAATAAAAAAGAACTATAAGTAACTTTCCTTGAACTTTGTCTAAGTGCCTCCTGTTTCACTTAGAGTGAGCGAATAAGAACAAACTTTACGTAGTGTTCCCTGAGATACACATATACAAGTTTTAAACATTGAAGAAACTTAAGTTTGTACATTCTATTTATCAAAAAATTAGTCATTTTACGTTTCCTGGTGTTTATTCCATATAAGGTTTCGACTCTTGGGCTTCTCCTTGTCCATATAAGATTTCAACCCACGGGTTTTATTAAAACAGAACACAAAGTGACACTCTTCCTGTTAATCGTCACTAAAACCCATCGAGTTCATGCATTGAAGACGGAAATTTTCTAGAAAAAGAGGAATACAGTTGCCCGTTCGTTGTGAAAATCACTGGAAGATTAGTTCAGGTAGTATCTCATCAGAAATGCATTCCCCTTCCTCCACTTTTCGCGATAGGTAAGGGCAAAGCCGATCGAAATGATGGGCTTTCAACATCTCATGCTTTCATGAGACGTTTCCACCTTCGAATTTCCGCTTTATTTACTTTTGAGTTTTAAATGATAGTGAAACCCTTTGTTAAATCTACAATTTCTTTATCCTGACATAACAGCCCGAACTAAAATTATTAGAAAATACTAATATACAGTACTTTAGAGTGTATTTACAGGAGAGAGCAGTTAGCTAAAATATTTGTTTAAATAATATTATATAATGATTAAATCACAAATCCACTTGCATCTGTATGTTTATTTGTTGATCAGTCATTAAGCATGTAATGATTCATTTAATAAACGAAATTTGGAAAATTGCTGAGATCACATCACTTCAAATACGTCATTATACACTGAAGAGCAATTCAATTAGAGACAGCTGGCGTTATGCAAATGGGGCGCTGTGGGCGGCCCTGTAAACGGAAACGACATGACGTATGCAGCGATCCGACAATATAAGGAGTGATGCGAAGGGAATCAGTAAGAGGCGGACGCAGTACAGGTAAGACGAAGGATGTAAGCGCATTTGATCGTGGGCAAATTGTTGGGGCCGGACGAATGGGTCACTCCATTTCGGAAATCGTGCAGGCACTGGGATTTTCACGAGCCACCGTGTCACGGGTTCACCGTGAGTACATCGAATCCGGTAAAACCATCCCTGCAAGGGCCAACTGCCGTGGACAACAGCGTGTGGATAAGCGGGGTCATCGCCGGCTAGCTCGCATTGTAACAACGGATAGACGGGCCACAGTGCAAGAAATCACTCGGCAACTTAACGCTGGTGCACAAAAACGTATAAGCAGCCACATCATCCAGAACCATCTCCTCGATATCGGGTACAGAAGCCATCGTTCCCCGAGGGTGCCGCTACTGACCGCACATCACAGGGCGCAAAGATTAGCATGGGCGCGGGAACATCGCCACTGGACCCTAAACATGTGGGAAAATGTTGCCTGAACATATGAGTCGAGATTCACGTTGGTACATGCGGATGGCAGAATACGAGTACGGCGCAAACCACATGAAGCGATGGATCCTTCTTGCCAGCAGGGTACTCTTCAAGCTGGTGGGGGTGGCATTCTCGTCTGGGGACTGTTTACGTGGACTGAAATGGGACTCCTGGTATGTGAGATATCATCCCTCGCAAGTCAACGCTACCGGGATATCCTGGACGACCATTTGCTTCCGTTTGTGCGTCTTCAACATCCCACTGGGGGGGGGGGGGGGGGACCTCATCCTACAACAAGACAATGCGCCGCGCCATCGCTCCCGAATTGTATCCGAATGGTTGGATGAACACTCCACCGACGTGACCTCGCTTCCTCGGGCAGCTAGGTCACCTGACCTCAAACCCATCGTGCACATCTGGGATGCCATCGAGAGAGATGTACGAGTCTCTGACCCCCTCCATCAAATTTTCGTGGACTGTGGAAGATTGTTCAGGGTTCGTGGATCCGCATGGCTTCCCAACGCTCCCGGTGTTTTGTCGAGTCCATGCCGAAACGAATCGACGCCGTCTTCAGGGTGAAAGGTCGGAATACTAGATAGATATCTCTAATTCAATTGCTCTTCAGTGTATATATACTAGCACTTGAAATTCTTTCCTCTTTTGATATTGGGCCGTCCATAAAGTACGTCCGAGATTATAAGGGGGGTCCTAACAACCTGACCAAATGTGACATGGGGGAAGGGGGAGGTTTAGTAATTCGGACGACCAGCGGTAAAAAAATAGTGGATGGTATATCTTCGTTTTGTTTTTGTTTTGTTTTTTTCTTCTTTTAATAGTTAAAAAAAGGTACGAAATTTTTGAAATTTCTGATGTTATTTAGCTAAATCAGAATATTAATATTAAGTTCTCGTGTTCGTACTACCAAATCTATCGTGTTTTACAGATGGTATGATCAGGAGTGTTGCAACCTTGAATGCGTGCGTTCATTTGTAGATCTTTATTTCAGAATGATAAAGTTCGGGTAGCATTTGGGAATAAATTAATGCCTAAATAATAATTTTTTTCTGAAGAAAACGTGTAAATATATGGAAGATTCCTTTAAATCATTACATGCTTAATTCTTTCTGTTTCTCAACGAACTTCTAAAAGCAGTCGTCAAAAATAAAGGGTGGTTAATAAGAAATATCCCGTCATATGGAAACGGAAAAAGTGGAAATATAATTTTCCGTTAATATACCAGAAGAATTGCGGAATTGTTTCTGAAATTTCAGAATAAAACGGCAGTTTTTCCACTTTTTCTAGCCAAAGGCAATGCATACACTGTAGCATAGAAATGTAATGACGGAAAGTTTTCCAAAAATTCGGAATTTTTCGGGCGTACGAAAAATCCGTGAAATTCAGGTTTTTTTACCTTTATCTCACGGAGAAAGTTGTACCAGGAATATGCTTCGTTAGTTTAGGAAAGGAGTCACGGAAAACAATTCGTATACTTTGGAAAATGTTTCTACAGTGCTGTATTCTCTGAAGTAGAGCGATGCTCCTGCTTCTAGAAAACATGAGTGCTAAGGTCGTAAACTTACTAACACACCATTCAGTCGTGTCGTCATTAACACAACACAGAACGTTTCCTCATGCAGATCAAGCATTGAAGATTTAAAATTCTGAAGAGAATTTGCAGTAACCATGACAGCCGTCTTCGATTACTGAGCCCTCAAAAAATTTAGTCGCCCGTATGCAATTCAACCGAATCTTGACAGACGGGAAAGACGTGAGGCCGTAGGTCCAACCGTCTTGAAATTAGGAATAAACACATGATCAGATAAGAAAGCTTTAAAGTAAAAGTAATGAAAAATTAGAGCTAGAGTGTATGCATTGCCTTTGGCTAAATGCTAAGCAGGTGAAAAGCTAAAAAAACAACATGCCTGAATAATACTATTTTACCTGAATACTACTTGCCTGAATCATATTATTTCAGTGTGGGCTGCCCACAGTCCACACTGAAATAGTATTGATGTCAGCAGTAGCCTATGATTAAGTATTACTCCTTTGTATTGGGAAGGGTTTTGCTTTGTATTTTACTGTATATTTTATGTTTGAGCAGACATCACTTATAAATTATTTTTTTTACTCCTTTTTTTTTTTTGCATGTAACTCTTACTTGCTTTTGCTGGAGTTTGTTAGAGCTTACTCTTACTTGATTTTGCTTGCTTTTGCTGGAGTTTGTTAGAGCTTACTCTTACTTGCTTTTGCTTGCTTTTGCTGGAGTTTGTTAGAGCTTACTCTTACTTGCTTTTGCTTGCCTTTGCTGGAGTTTGTTAGAGCTTACTCTTACTTGCTTTTGCTGGAGTTTGTTAGAGCTTACTCTTACTTGCTTTTGCTGGAGTTTGTTAGAGCTTACTCTTACTTGCTTTTGCTGGAGTTTGTTAGAGCTTACTCTTACTTGCTTTTGCTGGAGTTTGTTAGAGCTTACTCTTACTTGCTTTTGCTTGCTTTTGCTGGAGTTTGTTAGAGTTTGTTAGAGCTTAACGCTTTGCAAAGCGTGATGAAATCCCAGAAGATACTGAAGAATAGGTTTTGCTTCGGCCACTTAGAGCTTAAAAGCTGCCATTTGCAAAGCATGACGAAATCCCAGAAGACGCTGAAGAATAGCTTTTGCTTGGGTCTGTTAGAGGTTAAAAGCTGCCCTTTGCAAAGCATGATGAAAAACAAAACACGCCGAAGGATTATATTAGCTTGAGTCGGTTAGAATTTTAATAGCTGCCCTTTGCAAAACAAGTAGAATCCTGTTAGTGCTAGCTGAAAAGTACAAGGAGGGAGAATTGGAATTGTTAAAATGCGCAGGAAATCTTAAGAAGGTAGGGTCCCTCAAAACGACAAACAGCTAAAAAGAGACTTGCACTCCTGAACCAACGTTTCAGTGATTACGTGCGGGAAGCGACTGTGCGCCAAGCAACCCTGTGGAAAATCGTGCGCGAAGTGACCCTAAAATATTCCATCGTGGACAAAGCGACCCTGCTGATCGAATCATTTTACTTATATGTATATATATATGCAAATCATAGTCAAATTATTTACATCTAGTTAATTAATTACATACATCAAGTTTTTTATACTAAATGCAAGTTTTTAATATTATTATATATATATATATATATACAAATCCTAGCCAAATTATTCACATCTAATTAATTAAGTACTTATACATCTTCTGAATTTTGTAGCTTTGGTCCTTAGTCCAACTTGGTAACATAGCTTAATGCTTCATGCATTTTTTAAAGTTTTTAGAATTTCCAAATTCCGCCATGATATTGCAATGCGTTCGTCTACTTGTATATACATTTTCTTCCGTTTTGGACCAAGTTCTCCTAATTCTTTTAATTGTTGTTTGTACATCACACGTCGAATTTGGAAATTCTTAAGACCTTAGAAAATGCCTGAAAGCATTAAGCTATATTACCAAGTTGGACTAAGGACAAAAGATACAAAATTCAGAAGATGTAAGTACTTAATAATTAGATGTAAATAAATTATATATAAAAATGATTCGATATAAAATTATATTAAAAACATGTATTTAGTATAAAAAACTTGATGTAAGTAATTAATTAATTAGATTTAAGTAATTTGACTACGATTTGTATATACTGTATATATATAAGTTAAATGATTCAATTAGCAGGGTCGCTTCGCGCACGATTTCCAGAGGGTCGCTTGGCGCACGGTCGCTTCGCGCACGACACCGTTTCAGTCAACTAGTGGGGCGAGAAGTGTGGAGCGTGAAAGGAAATCCACATACGGGACTGTAATACCCGAGATGCAACGTTGTCCATCCTGAAGGATGCTTCACCATATATATTTCCACCCATCCCAAAGAAGGATGCCCTGAATCAGCATTGAGTGCATACATGATGCATTCTGAAGCGAAACGTAAATTCAAGCAGTTCATTCACTGAGCTGCCCGAGTCCACGCTCAATCACGAATGATAAATGATGTAATGAACTTTTTTCTGATATTGAGGTCTGCATGTTGAATGCGCAAATTTTACAAGACGGAAACCGTGAATTCAATATTTAAGTACATTTTCTACTGGGATATTATGCTTAAGATTGGAAATCCGTTAGCTTCGATAATTACCGTCTGTTTTGCTTCCGATTATACCAATTAACATGTCTTCTCCTATAAAGAGATTCTCGAAGGAAGCATTTCTGAGGAGCTTAAATCGCTGAACAATATAAATCCGATATCCCTGAAGGCGAATTTAAGATTGATTGCAGCCTGATGATTCACCTTCACCGTCGAAATATTCGGGAATCTCTCACCTTTCAGAATGACGATTAGCGGCCCATTATGTATTAAGCATTCATTACACAACCAAGACGTCTTAAGTATTAATGCGCTTTTCCTAACAACATGCCGAATTGTGACTCACCCAATATCTGATCACCTAATTAGAGAGAAGTGCTGTTGATGTACTTACGCTCCTGTTTGTGAAGGCGTTATAGGACTTTACACCCCTTGAGGACTAAACTCCAATAGTCAGTAATCACGGTAACAAGGCCTTCGTATCGAATTTGCTCTACATTAACTTTAGCGGTGGTTGAACAAACTTCTTTGATGCAGCTAACAAATAACTTTCTTCAAATGACAAATTTAATATTTTCGAACTTCTTGCTCGAAAATGCTTCAATTTTCAAACGTGTAGAAAAAAAAATTAAATCTAAAAAATACTTTGAGCTTGAAAACACGCAGTCCTGAAAAGTTACTGCAAGAAATGTCACACGGAATTCCTCGATTAAATTCACGCGCTATTTAAATCCTTAGAGAAACAGAAAGCAATTTCCAAAACGGATTTTAAGAATAGAAGAAAATCGGCGGAATTTTAATTCCTTTAAGGAAAAAATATGCATTATTAGGGTTAGTCAAAGCTTCGTCCCGCTTTGGGATATACAGTCAAACCTCGGTTTGACGAACTTCTAGGAACCAACAGTTTGGTACGTAAAATCGCGGAATTCGCTAAATCCAGGAAGCATTTCGAATGAAACATTCAAATTTAGCTAGTGTTCATAATAGAATACGTAAGCAGCTGTGTTCTGTTTATTTCAGTGACATTTAAATTATGTATAGTACTTTTAATTGCAAATTTATTGTAAAAAATGCTATAATATGTACACATTTACTTTGCATATTAAATACATAATTCGTAGATATTAGACTCCGATATGTAGCATCAAAATTTAAGCATACTTTAAAATTTCGAGAAAAATACGACAGTTGATTTTTTATCAAGCGTTTAGCTTCTTGAATAATGATTTACTGCATGAAACAGAACATTATTTAGTACCAATTAACTTGCAAAAACAGAATATGTGTTGATTACCTTTTTACATTGTGCAAAAGAAATGCTTTAGAGAAGATTGTTCATTTTTGTTCTGAACGTTTAGCTTTATAAATTGCAGCTTCAATTTTAAGAAGTGCGTGAAAAACATCATCATTAATATCAAAGGGCATCAAGTACTTTTTAGCACATTCTGTACTGTTACCAGCATCACTAAAGTAGCTAACCTTCAGTTCTACTTCATCTTCTTCATCAGAATCTGATGCATTTGGTCCAATCTGTTTATCGAAAACATCATCAAGGGATTGCATTTGGGCTAACTTTTAACGTAAAAATGCTGGTTAACATAGTTTTGTGGTTTAAAAAATAAAATGTTTGCTAAATTGAGGAAATGTGTTCATTAAATCGGGAAACGACAAGCGTTAATTTCAATGTGATTTCGTTCGAACCATAAAAAATGTACGTAAAATCGGGGAATTCGTTAAATCGCAGTCCGTTAAATAGGGGTTTGATATTATTCCTGTGAGATGCGTTCGCCAGCTTCGACTGGATACCGCAGTGAGTTGGAAACATAAACCTGATGCCGCACGAAGCCACATGGCGTTTTCAGGTGAGTAGAGGATGCAGACCGACAATCGTGCTGTTCGGGAGTTCCTACGACATTGTTGGAAAAATAAATCGAAACTCTGATACTTCTTGTAGATAACCAATTCTATCTATCTTTCGCATTCCGAGATCATTGTGGGCGTGAAATAGAACCAGTGATTCGAGAGTGTGCAATTATTAACGTTCACCACATTGCATTCAGTAGCGTCACTCACGACCACACCCAGGTACATTGCGGTAGATATTACGTGGAATTAAATCATAACAACAAACAATAAGGTTTATTAATTCCTGACATTCAGCGGTACTTAGGTAGGTGGATTGATGAATGTTATTTTTGTAAAACCAGTGAAAGGAGAATGTGAGTCATAAAAGTAAATATTTATTAAATAATGACGGTGGCAATAGTAAGAATTTCGACTGTTTCGTTTTTTTAAACAACTAGAGGCTGTGCCTCTAGGCTCGCTACGCTCGTTTCCAGGGTAGCGCTCGGGTCCTACAGCCTGATCTTTAAGTACATCACATGAAATAAAAACTGGAAAATTCTGTTCTAATTTTTCTTCTTCAGCTTTACAAATCCTGTTTTGTATAACATTTTTATTTTTTTAACGTACTGATTGTTTTTTCCTTCGAAGTGGCATGGTTAAACAAACACAGGAGAAATGTCACAGCTTTGCAAACATCGTTTCGTCAGAATTGTCGACAAATGTGTTCGACTGTCTCTTTCCGGTGATGCCAGCTGACGAAATGAAAATGTTTTCCCAGTTGTTCAAGACTTTTTGCGCTGTATCGATTCCAAGATGGCGTCTTCTTTACAGTTTTTGTTTCGCTCCTTGTGAACTCCCTGTTGGATTTTTGCGGAACATTTTTTCTATTTCGTTCTATTTTTATTGAAAGGCTTTGTTCTTCTGCCATTCCGAATTTTCCGAGTTTTTTTACTGTCGTTATGTTTCGGAAGGGCGGACTTTTGTCGTTTGAACTTATACGTCAGAATTTTCGACAAACGTGTTCGGCTGTCTCTTTCCGGTGATGCAATCTGACGAAGTGAAGATGTTCTCTCAGTTGGTCAATACTTTTTGTGCTGTGTCGTTTCCAAGATGGCGGCTTGTTTACAGTTTTTTTTTCTCTCCTGGTAAACTCCTTGTTGGAGTTTTGCGAAATGTTTTTCAATTTCCTTCAATTTTTATTGAAGGACCTTGCTCCGACGCCATTCCTACGTTTCCTAGTTTTTTTACTGTCGATATATTTTGGAAGGGCGGACTTTTATGACTTGAACTTATAGCACTTAATAAATCTACCACTAAGGAAAACAAAAGCGGTGCAAAAAGCCTTTCCGTGAGATGTATACATCTTACGGAAATACTAAACCGTTAAGCAACTAAGATACTTTACCGACAAAACATATGCATAACAAATTTCGTGCGTCTCCATGGCAGGAGGTCATGGGATCAGACATTCCTCTGTGGTTATCGTGAAGATAGACAAGCCGTTCGTTTCTCTCCTTTGCGTTTTTAATAAATACTTAAAAATCAGAAAATGACTTTTTCTTATTTTTTTTTGTAAAAAAAGGATGACAGTTGTACGTTTAGGCTGTAAAAATTGCAATGCATTATGATTTATAGTTTGCCATACATCCGTTTTTTTAAATGGATCCCGTCGCGAAATAGAGAATTTTTGAAATTTAAAATTTTAGTTTCTCGTAAACTAAATTGAAATTCAAAAAAAAGGGTGACGAGGTCCCAAACTTCGGTCATGGCACTACATGCCTACAAAGTTTCATGGTTGTGTTGCTGTTAGTGTGTCCGGAACGCGATCTGATAGCACTTGTTCGCTTACCTGAACTTTGAAATACAATATCTCTTGAAGTATCGTCAGAATCGATAAACGGCTTATTTCAGCGTGTTCTCCAAACAAGTCTCTACAAACGATGTAAATTTTATACTTTTGTGTTCAATACGTTTTGCGTTGTGAGCTAGGAAACATGAGTGTCGCGAATTATTTCTAAAACAGCGGCAGCAACTATTTTTCTTAGAGTAGAGGGATATGTACGCTGGTGTGCAAAAATTAAGGACCAAGAGGAGAAATTAGCATAACAGCAGAACGAGCAGGCAGAACGGACCGTAAGACCACTCAGGAGATAAACTAGGGTCCGGTACGGTAGGGCATGCACATATATGCAGCATGACGAGGGGGGGGGAGATGTCGGAAGGGTATAAAGCACACTGGCGGTGTACACTCAGCAATTCGGTGAAAGTTATTGCACGGTGCACATCGGTTTGAACGATGTCGAGTTGCTGCCACCGTGTGATATGGCCAACAGGCAATCTAATAGACGACATCTGGATGACTTTCTCCAAAGTCGCGTCATTGGGAAGTTGGAAGTAGTTCGAAGTATGACTAGTGTGGAGGAGGAGTTCGGGATCGCTCACAGCATCGTTTCACGAGCTTGCAGAGCATTTGAAATGACAGGAGCAGCTGTCCGAGAGTTTAGCAGTGGTCGTCCACGAGCAAACACGGCGGCGGATGACCGGTATATTTTTCTACAGGCGAGAAGAGACAGACCGCAGAAAGCGGGAGAAAACGCAAGGCACATGCAACAGACAACTGGAAATCCTTTATCGCGCTTTACCGTCGCCAGGAGGCTGCACAAAGGTAGTCTATTTGCACCACAACCAGTACGGTGTGTGCCATTAAGGCCTGCTCATCAGAGACGGTAGTTTCTGTGGTGCCAGAAACACAAGATGTACACATAACCGATGTACACATCAGCAATGGGGTCGAGTTCTCTTTACGGATGAGAGCCGATTTAGTCTGACGAGCGATTTTGGACGTATAAATATCTGGAGAGGGCAGGGAACACGCAATCAGTCCTCCAACATCATCGAAAGGGACCGGTTTGGAGGTGGCTGAGTTCTCATTTGAGGCGGTATCGTGCTTGGTAGCCGTACTGACCTGCACATCTTCCAAGGAAGTTCAGTCACTGGTGTCCACTATTGTACCGAGGTTCTCCTGCCTCACGTGCGTCTGTTTAGAGGTGATGTGGGTCCTGAGTTTCTCTTCATGGACGACAACGCAACACCTCATCGTACAATAATGTTCGCAGAGCTGTTGGAGAGTGAAGATATTCAACGGATGGATTGGCCCGCAAGGTCCCTGGACCTAAATCCAATTGAACACGTGTAAGACCTTCTCGCGAGACGCTTGGCAGCACGTCACCAGCCGCCAGCATCTATTCCGCGGCTGCGATTGGCGCTTCAAGAGGAATGGGCCGCGATGCCTCATCAGCTCCTTGACAACCTCGTCCGCAGCATGGACAGACGTAAATCCTGCAACGCAGTCAGGGGTGATCATATCCCCTACTAAAGACTGGATTTTGCTTGGCAGCCACCTGTCACATGGACGTTTCTGTCTTCTGTCCAGTTCTGCTCGAATCTACCTTTTCAATAAAGTGCCTTTGTATCCTTTGGATTCCTTGTTTGGACTGTTTTGCTCACTTGTCCCATATTCTTACATCCTGGGGATCTTATGGTATGATTTGAGTCGATGTGGAGCACTTCTGCACGACATTACATTCGAAAAACCGTCTCGTCCTTAATTGTTTCACACCAGTGTCTTATTAATATTATACAGATTTAGATGAATATAAGAAATGACTCTGACACCGATCGGATTCAATTATGAAATGGAATGGATGATGTTACAAAGGAAGAGTTGCGAATGCGAAGAACAGTGCCAGAGTAAAGGTTAGAGAGAATACGAGAGAAAAGCTGAGGTAAACCAAATTGAGAGAGAGCAGAGAAAAGATAAGTGTGGTTAATAGAATCGAAAGCTTGGCACTGATCAATGTTAAATATAAGAAGCGTGTTGGGGTGTCGAGACGCAAGCTGATAGATGTTAGGGATAGTGGAAATATTACTGGAAATAGGACGAGACGGAATAGCGTAAGGTGGATCAAGGTGAACGATATGGGTGAGAACAGGATGAAGTCGAAATGAAAGAATTTTCGCGAAGAGTTTATAGTCGGTGTTGAGAAGTGAGATGGGTTGCCAGTTAGAAAGCAATTTGAGATCGTCAGATTTAGGTATAAGACGGATGATAGACAGAGTCAAATCAGGGGGAAGAGTAGACGTAGAAAGCACTGAGTTAAAACAGGCAGTTAAAAGTGGAAGCAGAGCAGAGAAGAAAGTCTTATAAAAACTGACCCTGAGTCCATCAGGAGCCGGTGCAGATTGTTCATTTGAACTGGTAACAGCTATACAAATTTCGTATGAACTAATGGGTTCGGTGAGAACAGTTCGAAAACTTTCAGGAATTCCAGGAAGATTTTGCAGTATGGACACGGTGTAGCTTGGAGCTGCTATGGAGTGTTGAAAACGGCAAACGGCGTTGGAAATAGGTATGAACAAGGCCACAGATAAGTGATTGATCAGCAGTAATTGTACCATCTGGGAGAAATAGGTGTGAGATGGTGTTAAATTGCTTTTGCCGAGTCTGCAGTTGCTGCTGTTTGATCATCATAAACCCGTAGATGAATTTTGAACAAATCAATGCTGCACGAGCCACTGGTTGAAGATGATGATGAAGATCCGCTTGGTATATGGCATGCTTTTCTGAGGAGTCATTCGAAGTAATCTTCGGATACGACTGATTTCCATGCACTGAAACACCTTAACTGAGAATGAGGACTATGACATCCATTTGGTAGTTAGTCACAAGTCCATGGGATCAGACCTCGACGAAAATTTCGTAACTTCAGTGAAAAGAATATGGCATACATCAGTTTGAAAGGCTGGATCATTAAGACAATGATCATCAATCGACGAAACTTTTGTTGGAGATAAAATAAAAACTGACGTAGATTAGAAACATCAAATAGAATTCATCGCTCTTTCCACGTTTATAACTGAGTCACGGAAAAATTCTCATCAGCCACCACCGGGAATCGAACACAGGATCTTGCAGTTACGCGCCGGACATGCTTTCACTGCACCAC
The DNA here is from genome assembly GCA_039090855.1 of Macrothele yani. NCBI lineage: Eukaryota > Metazoa > Arthropoda > Arachnida > Araneae > Macrothelidae > Macrothele > Macrothele yani. The sequence continues at coordinate 103,494,844 of CM077011.1, forward strand.
AGTGGCCTCGAAGTTCTCCAGAATTACATACGAAAAACTGTCAAACTGTCTTCTAGTTATGTGTTCAGTTGCTGCTGTTCATCTGTGGTGAATCCCCAGCATTGTGCGGGACTCCAAAGAAGCAACCTGCCAGGTGGTTTGGCAGTCTGTCGTATGTGAGTCTGGAGAATTTCGAGGCCGCTGTGTTGCAGTGGAAGTATGTTCGGCGCGTAACTGGAAAATTCTGGGTTCGATACCAGGGCTGATGAGAATTTTTCCGTGGCCCATTTATAAAAGTGTTTGTTGGAGCTGCTGGAGGTCGTAAAGTGTACAGTACAAGTAAAACAGGTCGATGATTGGAAGACAAGCTTGCTTCATGGGTGATTGAAAAAAATGGAGGGGGGGGGGAGTGTGGGAAATTGGAAACGTAAAATTGGTCATGTCGTACAGCAGCAGTATTCTGGAATTGTGTACTGAAGAGCGCCAAATAAATTCCTTTTTGCGGGTACAGCTCTCGGAAAGCATCAAATAGGTCAAGATCATTTAACAACTTAGAAAGTTGTCTAACAATAAGGGGATGATGTTTTGCAGAGTTTTCACGATCAAGCAATAGATTGAGAACACATTTGAAATCGCCCCTGATAATGATGATGTCAGACGGGGAGATAGATTGTAAAACAGTCTAAAGATGATTCAGGAGTGTAAGAGCTTCAAGAGGAGTAAGTGGGGAAATGAATATTAAGAAGATGAATCAAATCCGAAAATACTTTAAAATGCACATATTGAAAGATGCCAGGAACACTTTGTGATTCAATAAAATTGGTGCTTAGAGGATGAAAGCGACGATGAAATGCGATAGATAGCTGTGCCTGAACTGGCGTGACTACGGAAATTGTGATGGAACTTGTAAGGCCATTGACGCCATGCAGAAATATCTATCTTAGAGGGACTATTTGTTTCCTATAGCAATAAAATATGAGCATGAAGAGGGTCTTCAAACACGAGGGAATTTACAAGTGGAGTCGCAGACCTCCTGCAATTGAAGAAAACAATCAGGAAATGGGGGGTCATGTTTTGGCTGAAGATGGTCGTCGGCAAGTGGCTGAGATGTATACATATCATGTAATCCACACAACGCTTGTATACAGCAGCCTTGTAATCAATAGGTACACTAGAAAAAAATTAAGAAAGGAGGTGAAACTGCTGCAAGTGTTCAGAAAGAACTTGTAGATTTAATGGATATTATTGAGTGCAAGAAAAGGTTTAGTTTTCAGTAGACGTATGAGTTCCAGAAGGTCAGCATATGTTATAGGAGAGGTAGGTACATCCCTATTTTTAAGAAGAGCAACGGTGCTCGGTGAAGGAAGGGAGAGGGGCCATTCAACAGCGTGAGCATATTCGGTATCACTAGAATCAGCGAAATCCTCATCAATTTTTAAATCAGCAAGAGAGACATATGGATTACTTAGAGAGATAGGTACGGAGAGATTACTAGTAACAGACAGGGCTTACTCTTTCGAGGCACTTTTTCACAATCACATTCGAGCTACTCCTAATTTTATTTCGTCTCCGTCTTCCTGGTAACCTCCAATGTTGTTTGCACTCGTAACCATCGAACTGCCGTTGCCGCAATTGCTGATGATCCCACAATCTTTGTTCGCCATGACTCCTCTTTTGCGGTCACCAGAAATACATATCAATATGCTGAAGCTTCAGTTTCCTCAATTGCTGCAGAAAATGCAATGGTCTCTGGGTAGGAACTATGTGGACCGCGCAGACCAGCCTTGGTCGACTCGCTGGTTATCCACGCATATGAAAATGCTCGGAGTTTAAATTGGAAGACCACTTGATATTGCGAACTCCATCTGGACACTTCTCACAAATCGAATTCATCATAGGATATCACCTCTTTGATGCATAAAATGTAACGTTTCATTCTTCAGTAGAGCGCAAATGATCAACACCAAATTTTTCCGAAAATACCACACCAGTGGCTTTCGGTACGCCCTCCGAAGACTTTCCTTGATCACCTCCAGCGAATTTTTACTGAGTTTATTTGGAATACTACCCATTAGCTATCGAAATAGATTATTTCTCTTCCCATTTCTTATGGTGGTTTAAATGTTCCTGACGTGCATCCTCTCATTTCACTCTAGATACCCTCTACTTTCCTCGCAGTCCACACCTTACTTTCCCCACTTTCTTGCGGATGGACATTTATCCCCTTACAGCCCACTCCCTTTCTGACATTTACAGAGCTGCTCTCACCCTTGGTTTTGCTTGTTCCTATTCGCTTTCCAACGTCCTCTACTAACGATCTTCTTACCGAACCCCTTTTCTTTATATCCGTAATTTATCCTCGTTTTCACTCCTACTTTCAGTACCATACCTGGCTTGCTTAGGGGAAGAAGGGGGTGAGGGTCTCTCAGCTGGTCCTCCCGGATCTGACGTGCAAAAGCCGCATAAAAGTTTCTCCTCTTCTACCTTATACTACAGGCAGTAGAGCGAAACTTCATCTGATTCAGTCATCGTTACGCCGTTTATATCCAGATTTAGTTGTTCAACATAGTCTTATTGCTCATCCCTCTGCTTCACTTGCAACTCCGCATGTAATCTACCTCAGTAATCAGCCATACTTACCGCATTCCATCGCAACCAAGCTGCTTTACCGACACCTGATTATTCATTTCATCAATCCAATACCGATCCTTTCAGTTCCAGCTAATGGACTAACACCCACTTGGACTGATGCTCTTCACTCATTTGCTTCACCTAATGCACGAGAAGTGCACTGGCTTCATCTGCACCAACGTCTAATCACTCAAGAAAATACAATTGAAGAATTTGTCCACGTAAATTCTACAAATTGTATTTTCTGCAAGACCGCTGGTGATGTGCATCATTCATGTTCTACCTGATGAGACGTGCCTGAGCAAATGAGATAAAGGCAGGTAGCAGCGAGAGCATACGTCCGCGTAGTTCAGTTGGAAGAGCGACTTACTCCGGAGTGAATGGGCCCAGATTCGATGCCCGGCGCGAACAAAAATGACGGAGAAATCCTAGTTCTGCAAGCTAAGTTCGCCATTTATGTTTTCCATGTGAAAAGTCAAAGCCACAGAAATCTTCATTCCTACACTTTCCCCGAAAATGCATATGCACATGTTTTCGTTCATCCATTTGTGATGTTTTGAAAATTGAATACACTTATGCTGTTAATTAATACACTGAAGAGCAACTGAATTAGAAACAGCTGGCGATGCGGGCGACCCTGTAAACGGAAACGACATGACGTATGCAGCGATCAGGCAAAATAAGGGTGATGCGACGGGTAAGAGTCGGACGCAGTATGGGTAAGACGAAGGATCTAAGCGTACTTGATCGTGGGCAAAATGTTGGGTCCCGACGAATGGGTCACTCCATCTCGGAAGTCGTGCAGACACTGGGATTTTCACGAGCTACTGTGTCACGGGTGTACAATGAGTACATCGAATCCGGTAAAACCATCCCTTCAAGGGTCAACTGCCGTGGACAACAGCGTGTGAATGAGAGAGGTCATCGTCGGCTAGCTCGCATTGTAACAGCGGATAGACGGGCCACAGTGCAATCACTCGTCAATTTAACGCTGGTGCACAAAAACGTGTAATCAGCCACATCATCCAGAACCATCTCCTCGCTATGGGGTACAGAAGCCATCATCCCACGAGAGTACCGCTGCTTACCGCACATCACAAGGTACAAAGATTAGCATGGGCACAGGAACATCGCCACTGGACCCTAGACATGTGAAAAAATGTTTCCTGGACTGATGTGTCGAGATTCACGTTGGTACATGCGGATGGCAGGATACGAGTACGGCGGAAACCACATGAAGCGATGGATCCTTCTTGCCAGCAGGGTACTCTTCAAGCTGGTGGGGGTGGCATTTTCGTTCGTGGACCGTTTACGTGGACTTAAATGGGACCCCTGGTACGTGTGGCATCATCCCTCACAGGTCAATGTTATAGAGATATCCTGGAGGACGATTTGCTCCCCTTTGTGCGTCTTTAACATCCCACTATGGACCTCATCCTGCAACAAGGCAATGCACCGTATAATCGCTCCCGAATTGTATCCAAATGGCTGGATGAACACTCAACCGACGTGGCCTCGCTTCCTTGGGCAGCTAGGTCTCCCTACCCCAGTCCTATCGAGCACATCTGGGATGTCATCAAGACAGATGTTCGAGGCTCTGACCCTCCTCCATCAAATCTTTGTGAACTGTAGGAGCTTGTTCAGGGGTCGTAGATCCGTATGGCTTCCCAACGAGTCCGGTGTCTTGTCTAGTCCATGCCGAGATGAATCGCCGCCGTCATCAGGGCGAAAGGTGGTGCTACACTTTACTAGACAGGCATATCTAATTCAATTGCTTTTCAGTGTATACCACTCAAGATATTTTTTGACAAATAGGAACCATGTGCATCATGGTTCGAAATACGAAACTAAACTCTTGTACTACTATACAACTCTTCATATACGATATTATCAGCTGATTTGTGCTTTTTTCTTCATGTACTTATACACTGAGGGGCCACTTTATTATGACCACACCCTCAGTACTTCGTTGAGCCACCTTTTGCCTTTAATACTGCGTCGATTCTTCGTGGCATGGACTCCACGAGATGTTGATAGGTGGTTTGTGAAATCTGAGACCATGCTTGATGAATAGCACTTTCCAGGAGTGTGGGATTGCAGGGTTGTGGATCCAGCTGTCTGATGGCTCGTTCAACTTCACCCCACAAATTCTCAATGGGGTTGAGATCTGGAGATTGTGTGGACCATCTAAGCAAAGTAAACTCACACGCATGTTCCTGAAACCAATCCTGTACAATACGAGCGCTATGGCAGGACGCATTATCTTGTTGAAAGTAGCCATCGCCATTATGATAAACCATCCACATGACAGAATGCACTTGCTTCGCAAGGATGTTTGGATATGACGTGCCAGTCAGACGTTGATCAACACGAATTAAAGGGTCCAAAGCATGCCAGGAAAACATTCCCCAAACCATAACGTTGCCTCCACCAGCTTGAAGGGTGGTAGCAATGCGTTTGGGTTCCATGCTTTCCTGCTGTTTCCGCAAAATTCTCACACCGCCATCGGCATAGTTCAACTTAAAATGTGATTCATCGGACCACATAATTTGTTTCTAATTATCGACTGTCCAATCCCTGTGCTCCTGTGAAAACTGGAGACGTTTTCTCTTGTTAACTGCAGACAGCAAAGGTGTTCGAATAGGCCTTCGGCTGCCCTACCCCATCCAATGCAATGTACGGCGAACAATGCGTGCAGAGATCATTTGAGGGTATCGTTGATTAATATGGTCTGTAATTTGCTGCAATGTTGCCTTTTCATTGTCTGTTACCAGTCTGGAAATTCTCCGCTTCCGCCCGAGCAATCACTAGTCGATGACGACCACAAGTTGCACGTAGAGACCCAGTTTTTTGGCTGACAGTCCAGTCTTTAAACACTTTAGCAACAGCTGTTCTGGAACATTTCACGAATGCGTCGGTTTCGGTGAGACTCGCACCATGGCTCCCAGCTCCTACAATAATCGCATGTTGCAAGTCCGTCAAATCGCATTTTTTACCCATCTCGTCACCCAAAAATCACTTCTACTACTATCGCAAGCACTAAGCTTTCCCTTTTTATACTAGCCTCGCCCTCTGGCGGCAACAGCGTGCAGCCATAGCTCATTTGCTTAAAACTGTCAAGTGGTCATGATAAAGTGGCCACTCAGTGTGTTACGGACCATTTTTGCTGTTATGAAATCATTAGAGAATACTATTGTCATCTTCTAGAGTCTTGAAGACTCCTTCTCAGTGAGCACAGTCTCATTATTTATATATGCGTTCTTTTTGTATTTTTTTGTATATAATTGCGTTTAATTTGTATAGATGTTTTTCATAAATACTGTAAATTCTGAACTACGAAAAGACCATCTTCGCATGCTGAAGTTAAAATTTGACCTCAAGATAAAAAGAAAAACTGAATCGTAAGTGTGTTAGTCAGGAGTATTAATAACTTTTGGTCTAGTAGGACATCTACAGATTACACCCTAAACCTTTTCAAAGCTCTCGTCAATGTCCGGTACCATCCCTTCTTCCTTCCAGGATGGTCGAGAGGAAGTCAAATTTCGCTAAAACGCATACTTTACTACAATCAGGAAATGTGCATACCCTCGAAATGCATTTTCGTAATGACTTTTATCACATTTAGCGTAAGGTTCTCTTACTTTGAGCAGGTTGCAATGAGATATTGTTGTGCTGACGTAAAATGTAATAAAATTAGGTTCGGGGATAGTTCCGGAAAATACGTTGCTGTGTAACAATAAGCTTAACTATTGTCGCGTCACTTTGTGACGTACTAAAGAAGGTAAAGTACATGCCAAGACGACAAATTACACCGATACATTCTGTTGGTGTGTAATTCAGTCGGTTAGAACAACTGGCTCCGGAGCGAGGACACTCGGTTTCTTTTTCTTTTTTTTTTGGAGTTTTTTTTTTTTAATTGGAGGTTTAACGATCACCGTGAGCAACTCAGTGGTCTATCAAGCCCGTCCCTAATTTAGGGCTACTGGTTCCACGGAAGAGAGAGAGAGAGCTAGCGCTGTAAGACAAACACAACATCCATGCCTCACAAGATTCGACCCCGGACCCATTTCGGACGAATGATCAAAAGCCATTGCTTAGACCACTGCGCAACCGGGTCGGGAAAAGGGGCGGCTTCAATCTCCGTAACCCGCAAAATTATGAATTTTACATTAGCGCCCGATTGTGGAAAATGGATCCGTTGGGTTTTTAGAAAATTATATGTATGTTCCACACATCGTCTGGAATTAATGAAACTTCCTTCTTCGCTTCAAAAGAAAAAAAAATTAAGACGAAGATGATGCTACGTACTACAGAGGTGAAGCACGTGTCAAGACGATAAATCTTCGGCGATATATTTCGTAGGTGTAGTTTCGTTGGTTAGAGCAACTGGTTCCGGAGCGAGGAGACGCGATTCGACCTTCGTCACCAACAAATTTGTGTTTTCACAACTTCATGGGACAGCATGCGGCACGATCAGATTGCAATCATGTTTTTCACTACTTCCGTTACCCATTTTCGTTACATTGAAAATTTTAACCTCTGGTTTAATATTTTACTGTCGGGAAACATATACAGCATCAAAATGGTGAAAACGCAGCAGTAGGAGCGAAAGAAATTTCTGCAGTTGGAGTCGACGAAATTGTACACTGTTAAAAATTTTTGTAGTAGGTTGCACCAAAAAGTAGTGCTACACCAGCGGCACCACTTTCTTAGAAAAGATACATCATTCTGTGGTTCAAGATAAACCCAACAAGATGGTACAATCTTGCGTGCAACCTTATACCGTAACGTGGTGAAAAGTTGAACCACGTTGTTGGGTTTTGTTTACAAAACACTATGGTGTACCTTTCTCAGAAATTGGTGCAGCTGGTGTAGCACCAATTTTTGGTGCAACCCACCACAAAATTTTCAACAGTGTAGAAAGAATCACTGCATAAAAATATTTCGGCGTTTCAATAGTCTCGAAAACAAGTCATGATTGGAACTTCCAACGGCCTCCAACACTGACAACCAACCTGGCCAAAGCTGTGACGACGAACCCTGGCACCAGTACACGATAACTGGCAAACGAGGAAAGAGTCTTTCCAATCCACCATCGCTTTTCACCTGGACCAGCTTGGTTTCCCCTCCAGGTGAAGTCCAAAGGTTTCCCATGAATTGACACCCCAGAGAACGACACAAAGTGTCACTCTCTATCTCGGATAGCTGTTAAATATACAGGACGATAGGTTTTGGCGTCGCAGATGATGAAAGGTAGATATTCTTTCGTTACGCTATTACTGGGAACCAGTGGCTAGGGCCCCGCCAGGAAGCACAGCCAGACGCAAAAGAAGGTGATTCGAGAGCAAAGTAACTCTGTGCATTTGGTGGAATGGTGAAAAGTCTTGTGCACTGAGAACGCGTGCCAGATGGTCAGGCTGTGGACAGGAATTTCTATGCACAGCAACTGCGGCGGGTCGACGATGCTCTGCGTTAAAACTCTCCAACGCTCATCAATAGGATGAGGGCGTTTCTGCAAGTGGATAATGCCCCAAGTCACATCTCCAGAGTGGTCCATGATGCCCTGTGCCACCGCTACACTGTGCTCATTAATACAAAGCGAGCATTACTGCAAGTGGGTAATGCCCCAAGTCAACCTCGAGAGTTGCCCATGACGCTCTGCGCCAACGCTACCCACCTCTCATCAATAGGAAGCAGGCGTTGCTGCAAGTGGATAAAGCCCAAAGTCATACCTCCAGAGTAGCCTATGATGATCTGCGCCAACACTACCCACCGCTCTTCGGTAGCAAGCAGGCGTTGCTGCCAGTGGATGATGTCCCAAGTCACACCTCCAGAGTGGCCCCATGATGGTATGCGCTAACGCTACCGACCACTCATCAATAGGAAGCAAGCGTTGCTGCAAGTAGATAATGCCCCAAGTCACACCTCCAGAATGGCTAATGATGATCTGCGCCAACGCTACCCACCGCTCTTCAATAGGAAATGGGCGTTGCTGGAAGTGGATAACGCCCCAAGTCACACCTCCAGAGTGTCCCACCATACTCTGCGCCAACGCTACGCACCGATCATCATTAGGAAGTGGTCGTTGCTGCAAGTGGGTAATGCCCCAAGTCACACCTCCAGAGTGGCCCATGATGCTCTGCGCCAACGCCCAATAGGAAATGGGCGTTACTGCAAGTGGATAATGACCCAAATCACGTACTTCCAGACTGATCCACCGAAAACTACAGAAACTGAAAGGGGTAGAGACCTGTCCAGTCCTCCATACAGTCCGGAGCTTTCTCCATAAGACTACTACCTGTTTCATTGCATGATCTATTTTCTACTAGGATGGCACTTCGCTTCAGTTGTAGATATGGAATCAGGTAGAATAGAGTTTTTGTTTTCGCAAACCGGGTGAATGATACCGGCGTGGGATCGTGCATCCGGTGAAATTTTGCCAAATGAGTACAGTAAAGCGCGTCTGTACATTAAAGAATGCCGTGATTGTGTATAGAATTCTTTCATCATTAACCCTTTAAGCTGCCGATGGACCTAACCCAAGTGGTGCCCCAAATTTTCTGCGCTTTTCAAACAGAATGTTTTTTACATTTAGGCTTAAGAAAGCTTAGGCAAAATAATTTTTCCTCATCAGGTCTCAGCGTTACCGGCCATAAACCTGTCGCAATCGATAAGCGCTTCGTTCTAGTCCTTTATTCCCTGATCCATGACCCAAGGTTTCATGGGTCAGGGCTACTCCCTTGACACAAACATCATGCAGCTGGGTAGAAACAAAAGACTCAAACATCTCCTATCTCATTTCTTAGGTATGTTTCGTCATTGCCATAGCTCTTTTAGCAGGTAAAATGAGCCAGAAAGGATTAGTGATAATTATGCCCCTAATCTACCACACTATGAATAACAAAGCAAAGGGGAAAGTAAAGCTTTAGGTTTATTTATTTTATGTCTCATGCCCAACTTTAATGAAAGTCGAACATGAGGGATTCATAAAGAATTGTAAAGGATTTTTTTTCCTGATTCACATTTAAATACATCTTTTTACCCACTTTCATACAATTTACTTAATCTAAAGATTTATCTAAAAATGTGAAATTTATTTAAGATTCGATTTTGCAGAAAAAATATGTAAGGAACACTATAAAGAGTTCCCGGGTTAAAACACCAAAGAACACAAAGTTAAAATATTTCTCACAGATATACTATTCGAAGTAAATTTCATGTGGATCCAAGCGATAATATCTCACAATAAGTACTTATAAATCATAGCCATACCCTTTCACATCTTTCATACAGATCTATCAAAACATCTTTGCAGGAGGGGGTGTCCTAGAAAAACCGCCAGGAGCAGGGTTTTTTTAAATTTGTTTAGAATCACTTCATCAGGGAGCACATCATGCGCAGGTTCGCTCTTTCCAGCCTCGTTTGGGGCACTTCTAAGACAGCGAATGTATTCGATCAAGCTGATTTTAACTCATTTTCTTAATCCCGGGTTAATTCGTTCTAGCCAGTTAAACGTTAAGAGCGGTAAACATTCGTGCAGTTAAAATTCAAAAGTTAAAGACAACACCGTCAATACACGATAAAAAATTGTGAAAGGAGAAAACTCTTTACAAGTCAGATTAAACTTTACTAAAAGTTAAAATATTTACAGATAAAAACGTTGGATCTTTCAGGATCACTATATCTCATTCTCAGACTATGTGCTAGTATGCTCTATATACACATTGTCTAAGAAGTTCCATGACGTAAGTCCAATTTTTGATGAGGGCTCACCCCGCCCTCTAGCGGAAATCAGGTTACAAGCGGAAGTTCGTCAATACTATACAATTGAGTCAACATGATACACATAAGATAAGTTATGATATAAAAAAAAATTAACTGTGTAATGTTGACGAACTCTCTTGTGACCTGATTCCCGCTAAGTGCGGAGTGAGCACTCTTCAAAAATCGGACCTACGTAATGGAAGTTCTTAGTCAATGTATCTATAGAGCACACTAGAACATACTATTGTAGTCTGAGGATGGGACATAGTGATCCCGAAAGATCTAACTTTTATCTGTAAATATTTTAAATTCTACTTGACTTGTAAAGGGTTTTCTCCTATCATAAGTTTTTATCGTGCATTGACGGTGTTGTCTTTAACTTTGTCAGTTAAACTTTCTAGCTGCAAAACGGGTTACACTTTTCACTAACCCTGGTATTTTACAGAATTTTGACAGGTTATGTCATAATACATATCAATACAAGGTTTAATAAAAGTTTTATTGAAATACTTAAATTTGTCTTATTTCCTTAATTTATATAACTCACCAGTGTAGTTCTTCGTTTGCTTTGGTGGGGAAGAAAAAGATGATGTACAGTATCGTATGAATGAAATTCAAAAAATGTTTTACTATATATAATAGAGGAAATAATAACACGTTCTATTATTGACGAAAATTCTTCTGAAATAATATCTCTTACCACAAATGTGAACGGAAGAACAGCTCTGTGTAGTTTGCATTGTTCAGAAAACAGTCCTGAAGAACGAAAAAATATATGTGTATGTGTTAATATATATCTTGTTCTTGTGTGAGTGTTCATAGAACATCTTTTTCAAAAACTCTGATCAGCTCTCCGAGCAAGTTGAGTATGTCTCCTCCTTTTTTAATTACTTATTTTTCGGATTTCGAGTAAATGTTCTGAATGGATGAATCAATTAATCTCACAAGGTCACGGAGAGCATTCTGGAGGGGGACATTCTCGCTTAACATTTCCAGGGGTATTACCGATTTGTAAAAAAAAAATCATCTTCCGGTATGTAAAAATAATCCACAATGAGCAGTTTAACTGGGGAAACATGTCCCGACTTTATCGAATAACGGAGAATTAAAGGTTAGACGAACTGGACTGCATTATACTTGTGTTTCAGAAACCGTATTAAGGAGGTTCAAGATGTTTACTCTTTTTAGCGGAACTCATTTAAAGCATTTTTAGAGAAATATTTCTTAATAACATGGTTAATTAGTTTTAGAGGCCCTTCGTCCTAAAGATGAAAGTAGAATAGAAATCAATAAATGCAGTTACTCCTAGGAAAAAACTGATATCTACAGAAGATGAAAAAATACCGAAAAAAACAGCAATGATTACATTTACACGCCGTTAAAATATATTAATGAAGGCATACTTTGGTGATTACTGAACCTCCATATCCCGGATGAACTCAAAAATGCTGTTAACATAATTGGATTTCATAAAATCTTTTCAATTATGTGAACAAATGTTTTCCACAAAAACAACTCGAAGCATAATGGATCGCATTTTAATAAAGTAAAAAGGAAATGAAACTAATTAACAATGCCATTCCGATAAAATCTGCGAATGTGAGCTCACGTGCGCTCTGTTTTACTTGTATCATTTGCAGATAAATCCAGCTGCCTTCATCTCCCGATCTCCTTAACTAATCCCTTAAAATTATATAACTAATTCAGTAATTGAAATTACACAAACTAGAGAAAAACAAAACTTTCAACAAGTTAAATCTACTTTAAAGCATTCGATATAGTTTCACTTCAGCAATAATAGCCACGATATATCATAAAAAAGTGTTTTCTTCAGAAAAAAAAACTTTCCGACTTATAAGTCGATGTGGAATATTAGTCGAATGGGTTAAGCTTCTCGATTTCTTTATCTTCAGGAATAGATAAGTCACACCTGAGTATAAGGCGAGGCTAAAACAAGTACCGTTTGTGTTCCGAAATTCTGGCACTATACCTTTAACGTTTCAGTAAATTTTGGGGGCCCGGAAAGTAATGTCGTTTTTGGAAAAGAGGAGAAACATTGTTTGTAACAGAAGACATTTGTTTCTTAATCAGTTACATAATCGTCATCATTATCGATCACACTTGTCCATCGTGAAACAAACTTTCAATGCCGTCTTTATAAAAAGATGTTGGCTGTGATGCCAAGAAGTCCGAGAGATCCGTTTCGACATCATCAGTATTGTGAAATCTTTTCCCATTAAGAAAAAGCTACAGAGTTCTGAACAAATGGTAATCAGATGGTGCAATGTCAGGGAATAAGGAGTATGGGGCAAAACTTCCCAGCCAAAATCTCTGTTAGTCTGCTGGATCCGTCTCGCTTTGTGAGGTCTCGTGTTGTAATGCTGGAGGATGACATCTTTTTTTTGACCAGTGCTGGATATTTTACAGTAAGAGCTTACTTCAAACGCTGGAGGATGACACCTTTTCTGTTGTCCAGTGCTGGATGTTTCACAGTAAGAGCTTACTTCAAACGCTGGAGGATGACACCTTTTCTGTTGACCAGTGCTGGATGTTTTACAGTAAGAGCTTGCTTCAAACGGTCCAGTTGTTGACAATAGAAGTCTGCAGTTACGGTCTGTCCGGGTTCCAAGAGCTCAAACTGAGCTACACCAGCGGTAGTCCACCAAACACAGAGCAAAACCTTTTTTGGGTGTAGGCCTGGTTTTGGCGCAAGAACTGGTATCTCACCTGGAGAAAGCCACTGGCTTTCGCGTTAGTAGTTCACGGAAAGAATTCACTTTTCATCTCCAATGACAATTCGCTGAAGAAATGGACTCTTTTCTTGTCGGCTGAACAAAGAGTTGCAGATGGTGGAACGCTGGGCTTTGTTGTCAGGTGAAAGTTGGTGTGGGACAAAAACTCCTTGTTTATAGACCTTCCCTATCTCTTGTAGGTGCGCTTGAACAGTAGACCATGATGCATTGAGATGTTGGGATAATTCATCAATGGTTTGACGAGGATCTGCCTCAACAGCTGCGCTCAGCAGGTCATTGTCCAACTCCATGGACCTTCCTGCTTGAGGGGCATCAGAAAGGTCAGAATTGTCCGACCGAAATCGGGCGAACCAACGCTGGCACGTGCAGACATTTAACTCATTTGGATAAACTGCGCAAATGTTATTGGTGGCTACGGTTGCATTGTTCCCCTTGTGAAATTCATACAGCATTCAATGACGAACATGTGTCTCCTCATGTTTTATGTCACTCATTTTGTTCTGCAAATCTGGAAGACAAAAACACCTACATAGGTTAAAGGCGAATAGTTCATCCACTTTTACACACACTTACTTTACGTTGAACCTACATAAACACCTCAAAACTGCTCCCCAAACTTAGTCCCCCAAAAAACGACATTACTTTCCCCGTCCTAGCAATATTTAAAGGAAGAAAATGGGAGGTAATTTCTGCAATTTCCTTTTCGACAAAATGTTTAAGTAGGTAAGCTTTTCTTTTCTTAAGAAATGACGCTGCCGTATTCTTTCTCTCCGACCGACCAGACGGATAAATCGCCGCGCAAAGATGAAAACAACAAATAAAATAAAAAAAAAGAGGTCACACACACACACGTCCCAAATCAGAGTGATGCTTGTAGCGTGAGTACGGTTGACTGCTTTCTCAGAGAGTCCTATTGAAATCTGATACTTAAAGAGCTTTTGATTTCAATCGGAAACATGAAATAAACTAGGATGAGCAAAATAAGTGAAAGCAACAATTTATTTTAATTCGGTTGAGTGGTTCAATTGAGACATCGTCAGAGCGAAAAACAGACTGCCTTCGCTAGAAGCTGAACACTGGTGTCCTTTAAGCGGATGCGTCGGGCTGTAAACTCAATTTTCACCAGCAAATCAACGCGTTTCAAAGGTTTAATCATTGCGAGATAAGTGAATTGCATCGATTATAGATCTCACGGCTTGCAAAACTAAAGGTGAATACTACCTACGGGGTCTTGGAAGACTAGTGAGGGGGAAACAACTAACATACGGCAGCTGCCGCTCTAAATCGGTCACAGCGATTTTAATGTTTCTGCGAACAGAAATATCCGTTTCAACAGCTTTTCAACAAGTTGTTAGTGAACGGAATATTACATTTTGTACTCTTCTGTATGGTTTCTTAAGAAAGCCTTTCTGGCTGCTTGGATAACGACCGAATTTAAGGAACAATATTTTTTTTCTCATTCAGAAATTTCAGTAGATAGGTCAGTGTGGCACATACAGGGGTTGAACAAAACAATGTGAACACCTAGGAAAAGAAAGTTTTACGCACCTAATATGGTACGGTACTACCTTTTGTATTCAAACCCGCGTGAATACTCCTTGGAATGGACGCATACAAATCCTGGATGATAGTTAGTGGGATGTTGTCCATGCTGAAACTGCTCCAGGTCCTTGAGTGATGCAGGAGGAGGATAACGGGATCTTACTCTGTTATCCAACACTGACCACATTTGCTCGATGATGTTTACGTCTGGTAATTGGGAAGGCCAAGGACGGTGTAAAAACAGAGGAAGACCCCGTTATGCTCCCCCTGCATCTCTCAAGGAGTTGGAGCAGTTTCTGCATGAAGAATGGTGTAACATTCCCCTAACCACCATACAGGATTTGTACGCGTCCATTCCAAGGGAGATTCAGGTGGTTTTTTATTTAGGTTCTCCACGGGTAAAGACCTCCTGCTATGACGAATAGTGCGAATGTGGATTTATCCGACCATATTACACACTTCGGAGCATCGGTAGTCCACGTTAGTAGTGTAGAAATGGGGATTCGAATCCACATACCACATGCGGTATATGCGGTATATTTGGATTAGAAACCCTATGGGGATTCGATTCCACATACCGCATGCGGTATATGCGGTATATTGGGATTAGAAACCCCATGGGATTTCAAATCCACATGCGGCATGCGGTATATGCGGTATGGTTTGGATTCGAATCCCCATGGGGTTTCTAATCCATGAGGTATGTAGTGAATCCCCCTCACCCCGAAAGTCACCCTTTTTCCCTGTGGCAACACTATTTAAGCCCACGGGAGTTGGGGTGACGGCCATAAAGGGTTACATTTATGCCTCCACTTGGGGAAATCCTAAAAATAGGGTGTCAAAGGGTTAAACATCTCTTTCCACCATGAAGTAATAGCTCAGTAAGGGATAAATCTATGGTTTCAAATGGTTAATTTCGGCTTTAAGGGTTAAAGCTTATGACCCGAAGTTGGTGGGGAAATGAATAAATACGATGTTAAACATCGCTTTCCAACGTGAAGCAAGAGCTTATTGAGCGACGAAACTCGCACTTTTTTCCGCTGGCAAGACTATTTAATTCTGCTCCTTTTCTACGTGGAAGCAGAGGTAGAACGTTAAGCTTTTTGGAGGTGGCAACCATGTTTAACCCAAAATGAGTTGGGGTGACGGCCATAAAGGGTTAAATTTATGCTTCCACTTGAGAAAATCCCCAAAATAGGGTGTCAAAGGGTTAAACATCGCTCTCCAACGGGAAGCAAGAGTTTATTGAGCGACAGTACTCGCACTTTTTATTGGTGGCAACAATATTTAATCCGACTCCTTTTCTAAATGGAAGCAGAGGTAAAATGTTGAGCTTTTTGGAGGTGGCAACACTGTTTAAGCTCACATGAGTTGGGGTAACGGCCACAATGGGTTAAATTTACGCTTCCACTTGGGGAAGTTCCCGGCAATCGCAGAAATCGGGTGTCAAAGGGTTAAACATCGCTCTCCAACGTGAAACAAGAGTTTATTCAGAGACGAAACTCGTACTTTTTACCGAGAGCAACACTATTTAATCCGACTCTATTTCTAAATGGAAGCAGAGGTATAAAGTTAAGCTTTTTGGAGGTGGCAACACTGTTTAAGCCCACATGAGTTGGGGTGACGCAAATTTCGACTATAATGGGTTAAATTTATGCTTCCGCTTGGGGTAACAGCTTTGTGAGTTATAAATCTAGGGTTTCAAAATGTTAATTTCTGCTTTAAGAGGTTAAGCTTATGATCAGAAGTTGTAGGGAAATTATTAAATACAATGTTAAACATCGCTTTCCAACGTGAAGCAAGAGTTTATTAAGCAACGAAACTCGCACGTTTTTCCGATGGCAACACTCCTACATGAATTGGGGCACGTGTTTTTATTTTGGGAGGCGATTTTAACTCTCCTTGTAAATATACGTGTGTGAAGTGGGTTCATTTTATCCACCAAACGTTTTTAACCTCTTGGGGTTTTTGGGTTCCCAGTCTACTTGATTAAAACACACAATAAAATTTCCATGCGGTGGTTATATGAAAAATTTCCCACCAACGGCGATTAAAACAAGCGGATTTATGGGGAGATTTACAGTTAATTTAACTGTAAATTTAATTTATAGTTGAATTATTTCGTGGTAAGGCATCTATGATGTTGGTTCTGAGCAGCCACGCCAGCTCGCTTTCTTTTGTGTTTGTGTACGCAAATCTTTTATCGCTCCCAAATATGGGAACGATGTAGGCGCCTTATTACATTAATGCAAGATGCAAATTAAATGCAAATCACCTACATGCAAGAAGTTTACACCCGTGCGGTTTGTTCACACACATATAACTTAAATCTAAGGCTTATTCTAACCATCGAAGTGGGAACGAAATTCCAAAAAACCTATCAAAAAAAAAAAAAAAAACACTTTGAGGGAATTAGCCAACGAGTGACCAAGATTCTCGTTGCTACTGACACAGACGTAACGGTTTTTATCGAAAACTCGTTTATTCAAACGGTTCCCGAGAATATGAAACATCAGACTGAGAGTACAATACAAATATTTAAGAAGCACCCGGACATTATATACTGGGATTCGAATGGGTAATTTATTTTCAAAGGAAATGTTAAGGAGAATTCCAATACTGTTGACTTGATAGATTTCTTAATGAGAAGTAAATCCGATAATGCCACTATTTTCGCATTACCACAAGTTTCTCAAACCTTGAAAGTAATACACTTACTCTCGAGGTATGTAAAAAAATAAACGTGTATTTCATCTCCCAACTGAAATAGTTCCACAACACCCAGTAACTAAAAGGGGTGGAATCGACTTTTTTTAGTTGTGCGGTATTTCCCATGTTGTTCTATGGGATTTTAGCGATTTGAAGAAAACGAAAATTCCAAAAATCGCCCTCTTAGTGAAAAACAACAAAATCATTTTTGACTTGTGAAAATCTATACGGTTCAAAAACGAACTTTTTGAAACATGAACGTTTCAAATATTGGCACATTGAAAAATGCACGTTTCAAATATTGACTTTTAGAAAAATGCACGTTTCAAATATTGACTTTTAGAAAAAATAAGGGACTCAAATATTGACTTTTAGAAAAAATAAAGGACTCAAATATTGACTTTTAGTTGGAGGGCATTTCCCATGTTATTCTACTGGAATTTTGCGATTTAAAAAAAATGAAAATTTAAAATATCGCACTCTTAGTGAAAACGTCAAAACTATATTTTGACTTGTAAAGGTTTAATCGATTCAAAAACGAACTTTATGAAAAATTATCATTTTAAGTATTGACTTTTAGAAAAACATGAATGAATCAAACAACTTCGTAAATTCATTCTGAAAGACTTCTGTCAGCTCGCTCTCCCAACTTGAAAGTGAATGGGAGCGAAAATAACATTTGAACGCAAAAACGCATTTTGTTAAGACTGCATGAAGTTATGCACATTGTTTACTGGGTTCTTGGAAGAAGCTAAGTTATTGTTTTTGGAGAAATAATTTTAAGAATGGAGGAAAAATGTCTGTATACAAGGTGAATCATTAAGAATATCATTAATGTGGAACTATAGAATTTGATGTGGAAAGACATGAAAGAAACGAATTGAGGATGTTTGTTTCAGTGTGGGAGACTACTTGTTGTCTGTTTTTTAAAAGAAACAAAAAAAAACATATTTAGAATATGATTAACTGTTCTCTTTGTTCAAGACTAATATGATCTTGAAGTAATTAAATAAATGAGGTGTGATCAGAAAAACAGATTCGATAGGGAAAACCCGTTTAAAACGAAAGGAAAAGGAATGTGTTTAAGTATGTTCATACTAACTTTGGAGAGTAGAGTAAAATGACCAAATCAAAAACGGACCCGAGGAAAATTCATGAACTCAGATTTCGTCTTTTAGAATAAAAAATGAAGTTTCAAAATATGGACCTTTAGTAAAACACAGGATTTTCAGAAACTTATATTTAGTCGATTTACATTTCCCCTGTAATTATATCGGAAATTCATGGGAAAATTAAAGTATACGGCGTTTTTGACTCACGAGGTACGCGAATGTTTCTGATCCATGAGGTATGCAGTGATATCCCTTCTCCCGACGAAACGGTGGCAACACTGTATAAGCCCACATGCGGTGTGCTTCGTCGGGAGGAGGGATTTCACTGCATACCTCATGGATCAGAAACGTTCGCATACCTCGTGAGCCAAAACGTCGTATACTTAAATTTTCCCATGTAATTCCAATAGAATTACATGGCAAATGTAAATCGACTAAATATAAGTTTCTGAAAATCCTATGTTTTACTAAAGGTCAATATTTTGAAACTTCATTTTTTATTCTAAAAGACGAAATCTGAGTTCATGAATTTTCCTCGGGTCCGTTTTTTATTTGGTCATTTTACTCTACTCTCTAAAGTTAGTATGAACACACTTAAACACATTCCTTTTTCTCATTTATTTCGTTTTACATCGAGATGCGTCAAAACTCTGTGTATATTTCATTCACTCAATGACCAGTTCTAACGTGCGAGACATTACACTACATGTGAAACTTCTGCGTTTGTTGTATTTCATTTAGGCGTTAACTTTCGTTTTAAATGGGTTTTCCCTATCGAATCTGTTTTTCTGATCACACCTCATTTATTTAATTACTTCAAGATCACATTAGTCTTGAACAAAGAGAACAGTTAATCATATTCTAAATATGTTTTCTCTTGTTTCTTTTAAAAAAACAGACAACAAGTAGTCTCCCACACTGAAACAAACATCCTCAATTCGTTGCTTTCATGTCTTTCCACATCAAATTCTATAGTTCCACATTAATGATATTCTTAACGATTCACCTTGTATACAGACATTTTTTCTCTATTCTTAGAAATTATTTCTCCAAAAACAATAACTTAGCTTCTTCCAAGAACCCAGTAAACAATGTGCATAATTTCATGCAGTCTTAACAAAATGCGTTTTTGCGTTCAAATGTTATTTTCGCTCCCATTCACTTTCAAGTTGGGAGAGCGAGCTGACAGAAGTCTTTCAGAATGAATTTACGAAGTTGTTTGATTCATTCATGTTTTTCTAAAAGTCAATACTTAAAATGATAATTTTTCATAAAGTTCGTTTTTGAATCGATTAAACCTTTACAAGTCAAAATATAGTTTTGACGTTTTCACTAAAAGTGCTATATTTTAAATTTTCATTTTTTTTAAATCGCAAAATTCCCGTAGAATAACATGGGAAATGCCCTCCAACTAAAAGTCAAATTTGAGTCCTTTATTTTTTCTAAAAGTCAATATTTGAAACGTGCATTTTTCTAAAGGTCAATATTTGAAACGTGCATTTTTCTAAAAGTCAATATTTGAAACGTGCATTTTTCTAAAAGTCAATATTTGAAACGTGCATTTTTCTAAAGGTCAATATTTGAAACGTGCATTTTTCTAAAAGTCAATATTTGAAACGTGCATTTTTCTAAAAGTCAATATTTGAAACGTGCATTTTTCATTATGCCAATATTTGAAACGTTCATGTTTCAAAAAGTTCGTTTTTGAACCGTATAAATTTTCACAAGTCAAAAATGATTTTGTTGTTTTTCACTAAGAGGGCGATTTTTGAAATTTTCGTTTTCTTCAAATTGCTAAAATCCCATAGAACAACATGGGAAATACCGCACAACTAAAAAAGTCGATTCCACCCCTTTTAGTTACGGGGTGTTGTGGAACTATTTCAGTTGGGTGATGAAATACACGTTAATTTTTTTACATACCTCGAGAGTAAGTGTATTACTTTCAAGGTTTGAGAAAATTGTGGTAATGCGAAAATAGTGGCATTATCGGATTTACTTCTCATTAAGAAATCTATCAAGTCAACAGTATTGGAATTCTCCTGAACATTTCCTTTGAAAGTAAATTACCCATTTGAATCCCAGGATATAATGTCTGGGTGCTTCTTAAATATTTGTATTGTAGTCTCAGTCTGATGTTTCATATTTTCAGGAACCGTTTTAATAAACAAGTTTTCGATAAAAACCGTTACGCCTGTGTCAGTAGCAACGAGAATCTTGGTCACTCGTTGGCTAATTTCCTCAAAGTGTCTTTTTTTTTATAGGTTTGTTGGAATTTCGTTCCCACTTCGATGGTTAGAAAAAGCCTTAGATTTAAGTTATATGTGAGTGAACAAACCGCACGGGTGTAAACTTCTTGCATATAGGTGATTTGCATTTAATTTGTATCTTGCATTAATGTAATAAGGCGCCTACATCGTTCCCATATTTGTTAGCGATAAAAGATTAGCGTACACAAACATAAAGAAAAGCGAGCTG
This sequence comes from Macrothele yani, assembly GCA_039090855.1. Lineage (NCBI taxonomy): Eukaryota > Metazoa > Arthropoda > Arachnida > Araneae > Macrothelidae > Macrothele > Macrothele yani. The sequence continues at coordinate 103,515,812 of CM077011.1, forward strand.
GCGTGGCTGCTAAGAACCAACATTATAGATGCCTTACCACGAAATAATTTAACTATAAATTAAATTTACAGTTAAATTAAATGTAAATCTCCCCAGAAATTCGCTTGTTTCCATCGCCGTTGGTGGGAAATTTTTCATATAACCACCGCATGGAAATTTTATTGTGTTTTAATCAAGTAGACTGGGGAACCCAAAAACCCCAAGAGGTTAAACACGTTTGGTGGATAAAATGAACCCACTTCACACACGTATATTTACAAAGAGAGTTAAAATCACCTCCCAAAATAAAAACGCGTGCCCCAATTCATGTAGGAGTGTTGCCATCGGAAAAACGTGCGAGTTTCGTTGCTCAATAAACTCTTGCTTCCCGTTGGAGAGCGATGTTTAACCCTTTAACACCCTCTTTTAGGGATTTTTGCAAGTGGATGCATAAATTCAACCCTTTATGGCCGTCACCCTAACTCATTTTGGGTTAAACATGGTTGCCACCTCCAAAAAGCTTAGCGTTTTACCTCTGCTGCCATTTAGAAAAGGAGTAGAATTAAATAGTGTTGCCACCGGGAAAAAGTGCGAGTTTCGTCGCTCAATAAGCTCTTGCTTCACGTTGGAAAGCGATGTTTAACATCGTATTTATTCATTTCCCTACCAACTTCGGGTCATAGGCTTTAACCCCTTAAAGCCGAAATTAACCCTTTGAAACCATAGATTTATCCCTTACTGAGCTATTACTTCATGGTGGAAAGAGATGTTTAACCCTTTGACACCCTATTTTTAGCTCTGCCACGAATACCTTGTTTATGCAGTTCTCTGCGCGCTGTTTACGTTGATACTGGAGTCTGGAGATACAGCTTCACAGTAATTTTCGGCGCCGTTGTTCCTTGTTACGGGTAACAATCCTCTTTAATGCTCTCCTGTCTCTATCAGTCAGGGTCGTTTTCCGGCAACTCCAGTGTTTTGCAGACTAGATTTTGCCAGGACCACGATATGCTTTGCACATTTGCTCTCGATACCCCCAACTCTTGCGACTGTTGTCACCGAGGCACCAACGAGGTGGCCACCAGCAACTAGCCTTCTTTCGAAGTCCGTTTGAACACTCATTTCGTCGCCACCCCGAAAGAAATTTTTGCAACAAGACACTTTAAATTTACTTAAACATGACCTTGAGGATCAAAGCAAAGCTATTACAACCAAAAAGTGGCGGATACCTGTGCGTATTGCGACGTACGCAGCTGCATGAAAAGTCACGTCTCTGAGTCTCTGAGCGTGGCGTTTGCATTATCCTGACCAACGCTTGTAAGTCGAGGTCCGGACTTCTGAAGAAGAAGAAAACTCTCGACTTATACACCAAAAAATACGGTTGTTGTTGTTTTTTTTAAATATTTTTCTTTCTAGTGCAAAAATTAAGTTGTTTCGTATTATAACCAAACATTTATCAATGTGCAGTTTTGCGATATCAACCGTATGCCATTTGTTGCATTTTATAATGATTTAATATTCCTTTTGAATACCACCCACACAAATACAAATATAGATTTTTGGGGTGTTGATGGATAATATTTGAAATTATTGTTATCTATCACTTGTGGTTAAATTTATCTGCTGTCGCAGTAGCGCACTGATTTAAGCGCTGGATTCTGACTATTTCGTCCAAGATGGGTCCGCGTGCGAATCCCGATGAGGCACGGATGTTGTGTTTGTCTTTAGGCACTGGATATCTCCCTTTTTTGGGATAAGTGATCCTAAATTAGGAACGAGGGACTGGTTATAGCCGATCGACTTGCTCACTGTGGTCGTTGAACTCCCAAACAAATAACTTTATCGTCCCTATAAGACCAACGCTTGCATTTCAGTAACTACCTAACAGACACAAGGTACAAAAAAAGAAAAACTAAATGCTATATATCGAACGTGCGCTTTTTGCCGGTGGTGGAGTTCGAATCCCCTTCTCCGGAACTGAATATTCTGCCACATAAATTATGCCGCAATCGCTGCAACTTGCCGTTTTGACTAATGCTTCAAATCAGTGATACGTCACATCTATCCCACCCTTGAGAAAGGCGGGGGCGCAAATCGTGCTTGAAGGTAGAATAGAATGAATTATTATTAATTTCAAACGATGTGTGGAAGAATCGTCACACATTGTTTTCTCCGAATGTCTAGACCAGGAGATTAATTTTTACTTTCTGCCGACAATACACCAAACGTTCCCTTTTTTGCCGGTGGTGAAATTCAAACTCATTTCTTCCGTCTCCGGAGTTGGATATTTTCCCAAATGAAATTCCCTGGCAAGGGTTATCGCTGCATTTTGCCGGGTTCTTGTTTTGTTTTTTTGAAGGTTTTAGCGACCACCGTGAGCAACTTGATGGGCTATAAGCAGTCGCCCGGCCCTAATTCAGAGCCCCTGGTTCCAGGGAAGGGAGAGAGCCAGTGCCGTAAGACAAACACAACATCCATACGTCACAGGGATTCTATCCCAGACTCATCGCGGACGAATGATCAGAAGCCATTGCTTGGACCACTACGCCACCGGGGCTGCCTTGCTGTTTGGACTCACACGTCAGCTCGTTTGCACATCAGAATGCTACTTGAACAGAATGAACGAATTGTTATACCGGGGGTCTAAAAAATAATCCATTGAAACGAGATATTATCTCTTGAACATTTGATCACAGATACATACTTTCAATTAGAAAAATACTCAAAATGACTAAAGACTTACTATGTGGCAGTTGCACCACTGTGGGTGGCATTTCCGTAAAAAAAATTACACAATCTTCGCAAAAAAAAGTTTAATCAAACAAGTTGCTCAATGTCCTAAAAAACAACCCTCTCATTCTGCTTGCAAACCTCACGGGGATATTTGCGATGAAAAATAAAATAAAATAACTGTGTGATGCTCTCAACATTGTTTTCAACTTAATGTTTATAATACTGATTCATATCCAATGCTGTATAAATACAGTACTGAAAGTGAAAACAATGTTGAGAACATCACACAGTTCTGCGGCCGCTTACCGTATATACCACAGTTAAGCAACATTTTAAAAAAGGAATGTAATAAGGTTAATAAAAGATTTGCCCATGTTGTCGTCGGTAATAACAAATTCACAAATTCCTTACTGCCGATTACAGTAACAACGCAGTTATGCATTGAGCAGCAATATAAAAATAATTCCACCGGTAATACAAATAGCATCTACATAGGTAGTACGAAAAGATGACTACAGACAAGAATTGAAGAGCATAAGAGAGATTGGAAAAACGTCTTTTATTACTTAAGTATTATTGTGTTAATAATAATTTTATTTCCGTATGGGAAAATGCAAAAATATATGCTACGTATAATACACATAAGAAGATTTTGTATTCTGAGTCTACTATGATAGAGGATATAATTGCAATGTACAGGCATCACTTGAATTGCCTGTTGCCTGGCGGTACATAATAAAAGAAAGAGAAACAAAAGAAAAGATCATAATAACAAAATCTGTGGGAAATGTCTCATCCCATAACGATGAGTAATGATATTATATAGAATGAACACTAAATGGTGCAACAATGGAATCTGTGGAAAGTCACGAGAACAACGCATAAGTATGAATGGGCGATGAACCAACTGGTGGCTCGTAAGTAGTTAGCGCAATAAAAGCACATTGGTATCTCTTGCACCCGACCGCCGAACAGAGTTGGGCAGGAATGCATTACAAAGTAATGGAAGTACAGATCACAATTAACGTATAATGCATTACAATGTAATTCCAAGTATGGTTTGTACAAGGTAATGGAATTAATCTGTAATGCATTACAATGAAGAGGATATAATTCAGTTATTTAATACTGCCATTCAAACCAAATGGAATTATTTTTTAATGAAATTACACAATTTGCAAATAATAATTACATACTAATAGTTTATTGAAGTGTACGTGTGCCAAAATCTATGTCAAGAAAAGTCGGCCATGTAACGTAGCAGACAAAGACCGAAGTGTCGTGTAGAATGTTCGAGAAGCGGCAAGAGTGGGTTAGATGTTTGTAGAATGTTCCAGAACGATCGCGCAATAGGAAGTAAGAGAGCTTTATGTAAATCAAAAATATTCCAGAAGGTTCAGGTCCTGTCGTGAAGTATATATAAAGGAGTCAGTCGCTCGCTAGTCCAGTTTTCGTATCGGACAAGTAAAGGACAACAACACTTGAGAAGTACGGCAAAGATGTCAATAGTTCGCAAATTTCTGTAATATTCGGCAGTGCACGCTGAGTAGCTGAAGTGTGAGTGTAGTACTAATATGTGCTTGTGGCTATAGTGGGGTAATTATTTTGGACAGTGAAACATATGTAGTGGACGAGAATGTTGTACTGGAGATGGACGAAATGAGTATCTCTAACCGAAATAAACATCCCATTCGTACTTACTTCATATGTATTATTTCGTTCAAATCACTTTACTTGTGGCAAAGACGGGGCAACTACTCATATCATACACGTACAATCTCCAATACCTACCTATACGCATTTGAGGTCAGAGGGGTGGAACAATTGCCAAAAAAACCTACACAACGTGTAAGGGTGTACTGGTTGCTCCTTTATTCACGTTGTATTGCTACCCATAAGTTACTGGTTAATTACCAACATATAGTTAACCATTAACCATCACGGTTATAATGGGTAACTGCTACATGTCATTAAAATTACGATGTAATTCTAATGACCAGTTTACCATTACTATGCAATGGTAACGCTAAGTTCTTGTTCCCATTACAATTACGATGTAATTCTAATGACCAGTTTACCATTACTATGCAATGGTAACGCTAAGTTCTTGTTCCCATTACAATTACGATGTAATTCTAATGACCAGTTTACCATTACTATGCAATGGTAACGCTAAGTTCTTGTTCCCATTACAATTACGCTGTAATGCATTTCCGATCAATTCAATTACGATTTTGCCCAACTCTGCCGATGAAGATGGGCACAGAGTACCCTGAAACGTGTCCGGTGATACGAGCGTAGAACGATTTGTTGACTATTTTAATTTTTATATTTTGCAATATTGTGATATCGAGCAGTGAAACACTTCGGCTGTTGAAATTCTTACTGCGTCGATGAAGTCTGGTCTTAACAATAGTCTTAGAATGGTTTTAACTCATCACCCCTCTTTTTTCGAATTGGGCAATTGTTTGTGTCTGTGTTGAACTATGAATATTGAATATCCTTTAATGGTGTGGTGCAACAGGGGACACCAGACAAGTAGCATAGCTGAATTGAAATGTAATAGGTATGCTTGCACTTGACGTATGCAAACAAAGAGGACTGAAAATGAAATAAGGTGAGCGTAATGTGTGTAGCTCGATATATCTCATTGACGATTTTTTCTTGTCTCACAGGCTGGAACATACATAAGCTTACAAAATGTAATGGAAATATATTGAATATGTAGCGATGTGCTTAAGTTCAGATATACATTGTAAATATTTCTTTGTCCCTGATGTCAACTTGCCGTTTTTGGGCTCCTATACAATAATATGTGTAACAGTATTTTATGGGACTTTGTCCTAATATACACTGACTATCTCCCACGTGTTTTGTTGTTCAAATATATTGTATAGTTTGAACGTTTACTAAAAAGTATCAAGGTAATGATTAAATTATTTATTTGGTAAAATGCACACTAATATATATATAAATATACATTATTTCTGATTCATTATGTCACTCTTACAACTTGAGTTTTCTATAATCATCTTCTTTCTGTTTAATAGTAACAGATGAAGAGCATGGGTCGGGGCAGGAAAGTTGTGGATGCAAGCTAAATTGTTAACTAAAGCTTGGTCATACAACTCTGCGGAGGTCATGACATATATATATATATTTTAATTTTTTTTTTTTACTTTGCAGAAACCCATTTCCAAATAGGTCTTTGTGGAAGTGAGAAAAGGCAGAGTTTTTGTTGGTCCTTGATAAAACCAAGGCTCAGTATTCTCGACACTTTCTACATTCAGTTGTTCTATTTTTCTCTTTTTACTCACACCGGTCATTGAACTGGAAATAGACATGGAGACATCCAAATGGAACGACAAGTGAAATTGATTTTATTATGTGTAACAAAAAATTCGTCATAGAAGACTGCAGTGTGCTAAACAAGTTCAACACAGGTAGTGACCATAGATTGGTGAGATGTAAGATGCACCTCAACACTAAACTTGAACGTGGCAAGCTCATAAGACAAACAAAATGTATTGACATAACCAACCTTAACAAACACCATAATACCTTCAAGTTGGAACTGAAGAACAGGTTCTCTGCTTTAGAAGGCCTAACATCGGAAGAAGTGGACATCTCTGAAGTTAACAGAAAAGTAACCAAAGCTCTTATGGAAACAGCAACAAAATTAGCTGGGTCTAAGAACAAGTTGCATGTAAATAAATTATCAGGAAAAACGAAAATGTTGATGTAAAAAAGAAGAGAGATGAGGACAACTAAAGAAGATGTGACTTCCAAAGTGGAATATATAGAGCTATGCAAGACAGTAAGAAAAAGTATCACTGAAGACGTAAGAAAATTCAACTGTGAACTAGTGAGGAAAGCAATTGTAAACAACCAAAGCCTAAAGATAGCAAAGGGACATCTCAGTAAGGGAAGAAAACAGATTATGGCACTGAGAAAAGAAGATGGTTCTGTAACAAGAAATAGAGGCAGAAATTTTGACAAGAGTGAAAGATTTCTACTCCAAATTATATGAAAGGGATGATACATGCACTCCAGACATCATGAAAGATACCAGTACCAGAGTTCCTCCAGTCCTTCCAGCAGAAGTTGCACAAGCAATCAAGAACATGAAGCGGGGAAAAGCTCCAGGAGAAGATGGAATTACTGTAGACATCATAGGAGAAGCAAGTGGAGAAATCGAAACAGTACTCGCCCAAATTTTCACTCGATGCCTTAATGAAGGAAAGATTCCTGAGGATTGGAACACTGCTACAATGATCCTGCTACATAAGAAAGGTGACATTGGGGATCTCGGAAACTACAGACCTATCAGCCTCCTATCAGTGGTTTATAAAATCTTCACTAAAGTTCTTTCACACCGCTTGAAGATAACACTGGACATGGCTCAACCGAGAGAACAAGCTGGATTCAGGAGTGGCTACAGCACAATAGATCATATCCACGTGCTGAGAGAACTAATTGAAAGAGCGAGGGAATATGAACTTCCATTGTGCATGGCTTTTATCGATTATGAAAAAGCCTTTGATTCGGTGAAACCATCAGCAGTTACAATGGCTCTGAAAACCTGCGGTATTGAAGATGCATACATTAATATTATTAATAACATCTATGAAAATGCAAGTGCAAAGATTAGGCTGTTTGAAAATACAACACACGTAAAAATTGGAAAGGGAGTGAGACAAGGTGACACCATATCTCCGAAGCTCTTTAATGCCACATTGGAGGGTGTTTTTCAGTCGCTGAGCTGGGAAAACAAGGGGATAAAGATTAATGGAGATTATCTAACCCACCTTCGTTTTGCTGATGACATAGTCATTTTTGCAACTACCCCATCAGAGCTGCAGAGTATGATCCAGGAACTTGCTGACAAGAGTAAAGAAGTGGGATTAAAAATGAACTAGACAAAAGTGATGTTTAATGCTTTTACAAGAAATGAAGATTTATCGATTGATGGAGAAAAGCTGGAGATAACAGACACGTACGTTTATCTTGGACAGCAGATATCAAGTGAGGGTCACATTGATGAAGAAATTAATCGGCGTACAAAACTTGCCTGGAGAGCTTTTGGAAGAAACAGCATAATTTTCAAGAGCAATATGCCATTATGTCTTAAAAGAAAAGTGTTTGATCAATGCATCCTTCCAGTGCTTACGTATGGTGCAGAGACGTGGACCTTAACTAAAAGAGACATACAAAGGCTGCAGACAACTCAAAGAAGCATGGAGAGGTGCATACTTGGTGTAACCAGGAGAGATAAGAAGAGGAACTCGTGGATCCGAAAAATGACAAGAGTGGAAGACATCATGATCAGAGTTAAATCCCTGAAATGGCAATGGGCTGGACATACTGCCAGAAGGACAGATCATCGATGGACAGCCGAAATTTTAGATTGGATTCCAAGGGACAAGAAAAGACCCAGAAGAAGACCACATGGGAGATGGGTGGATGAAATTCGAAAGTATGCAGGGGTGACATGGAGGAGACTGGCACAAGACAGACCGTTGTGGAGGAAACTTGGGGAGACCTTCGTCCAGCAGTGGATTGATAATGGTTGACAATGATGATGATGATGATGATATATATATTTATATGTGTGTGTGTGTGTGTGTGGCACAAATATACGAGAGTTGACAGGGGTGTCATTCTCCTTGATTTTCAAGAAAGTGGCCGTACCGTGATCAGCGAGCGTTACATTGAGACACTTAAGAAGCTTAGAGAAGCCATAACGAGGAAGGGACCGAACAAGAATCTGTGAAGGATCCACATTCACCATGAAATTGCGAGATAACACACATCTTTGGCATCAGACGATCAGCAAATCTAGGCTGGTCGGTGGTGTTGGTCCATCATCCAACGTACAGCCCAGATTTGGCGCCCTCCGACTTCCACCTGTTCGGTCCAACGAAGGAGAGTATCCGTGGGCAACGATTTGATGACACAGACAAGGCGAAAGTAGCTGTGAAGAAGTGAGTTAAACAGTCTACACCTGATTTTTTTAAAGAAGATTCGAGAGTTGGGTTCAACGATGGCGCAAATGCTTCACTTGTGATGTCAACTATGTTGAGTAGTACCTTTGTATAGAGAAATACACTGAACAGCAACTGAAAGAGAGACAGCTGGCGTTATGCAAATGTGGCGCTATGGGCGGCCCTGTAAACGGAAACGACATGACGTATGCAGCGATCAGACAATATAAGGAATGATGCGACGGGAATCAGTAAGAGTCGGACGCAGTATGGGTAAGACGAAGGATCTAAGCGCATTTGATCGTGGGCAAATTGTCGGGGCCCGACGAATGGGTCACTCCATCTCGGAAGTCGTGCAGTCACTGGGATTTTCACGTGCCACTGTGTCACGGGTGCACCGTGAGTACATCAAATCCGGTAAAACTATCCCTGCAAGGGCCAACTGCCGTGGACAAAAGCATGTGGATGAGCGGAGTCATCGTCGGCTAGCTCGCATTGTAACAGCGGAAAAATGGGCCACAGTGCAAGAAATCACTCTGCAATTTAATGCTGGTGCACAAAAACGTGTAAGCAGCTGCACCATCCAAAACCATCTCCTCGCTATGGGGTACAGAAGCCATCGTCCCACGAAGGTACCGCTGCTGACCGCACATCACAGGGTGCAAAGATTAGCATTGGCGCGGGAACATCGCCACTGGACCCTAGGCATGTGGGAAAATGTTGCCTGGACGGATGAGTCGAGATTTACGTTGGTACATGCGGATGGCAGGATACGAGTACGGCGCAAACCACATGAAGCGATGGATCCTTTTTGCCAGCTGGGTACTCTTTAAGCTGGTGGGTGTGGCATACTCGTCTGGGAACCGTTTACGTGGACTGAAATGGGAGCCCTGGTATGTGTGACATCGTCCCTCCAAGGTCAACGTTACCGGAATATCCTGGACGACCATTTGCTCCCGTTTGTGTGTCTTCAACATATCGCTGGGGACCTCATCCTACAACAAGACAATGCACCGTGCCACCGCTCCCGAATCGTATCAGGAGGTTGGATGAACACTCCACCGACGTGACCTCGCTTTCTTGGCCAGCTAGGTCACCTAAACTCAATCCCATGGAGCACATCTGGGATGCCATCGAGAGAGATGTTCGGGTCTCTGACCCCCTCCCCTCCATCAAATCTTCGTGAACTGTGAGAGCTTGTTCAGGGTTCGTGGATCCGTATGGCTTCCTAACGCTAACGGTGTCTTGTCGAGTCCATACCGAGACGAATCGCCGCCGTCATCAGGCCGAAAGGGGATGCTACACGTTATTAGACAGGTATCTCTAATTCAGTTTCTCCTCAGGGTAGTTACTCTACCAACATGTGCAATTTGAACGACTTCTGTCAGTTAAAGGAAATATGCCCACTTTTGCATTACTTTCGGCCCATTTCTCGAATGTACACTATACTGACAAAAGTAACCGGATTCCCCTTCAAAGCAAATGTACTGATCCACTACGTAGTTAAAGTGTGCCGTACTGCTGCAAACGGTATAAAAACAAGCACGTAGCTGACACGATCCTATCGCACTGTGAGGTTTAGAGAAAATATCGCAGCTGGAGAGAACTCACTTAGAGAAAGGAAAGACTGTTGGGTGTTATATTAGTGAGTTGTCCATAAGAGAAACCAAGAGGCGTTTGGTTTAAACATACTCAAGTCAAGTGATTTGTATGTACTGAATAAGTGGACGACACATGGCTTTCCTGAAGCAGCAAAACGTACCGGCAGACCAAAGAAAATCTCTGATAGAGGGCTTCGAAGCCTCAGGAGAGTCGTTACAGCTGATCCACGTGCCCAAGCTTCAGTGTACAGGTGAGTAAAAATGCTGGAACCTCGGTATGCACACGTACCATTCGCAGAGATCTTCATTCCATGGGTTACCGTGGTCGTGCGGCTGCTCATAAGCCTTTCATCTCCACTCGGAATGCTACTCCTCGTTTAGCATGGAGTAAAGAACATTTATCGTGAGCCGTAGATCAATGGAAACGGGTCCTATGGACTGATGAAACCAGATACACGATCTATCAGTCTCATGACCGTGTGTGGGTATGGCAGCAACCGGTGAAACGCTATTTTCCACAGTGTACTATTCCTACGGTCGAGTTTGGAGCTCGCAGTGTACTCGTGTGGGAATGTTTTTTGTTATATGGTCACGGCCCATTGGTTATCGTGGACACACCTGTTGACTAGCACGTCTACTTCGATATTGTGACAATTATGCCCTACCAACTCTGTGGCAGTACTATGGAACCGATCCTTGTTGGTACCAGCAGAATAATGCACCGAGCCATAAAGCAAGGACTGTTATGGCGTGGTTTGACGATAACTCCGTATCGCGTGTGCACTGGCCAGCACAGAGCCCTGATCTTAATTCCATAGAGCACCTATGGGGTGAATTTCAGCGCCGCATAAGAAGTTTGGAACCAAGGCCTACTACTAAGCCACAGTTTGCGGCAGAATTATGTACTGAATGGAAGCGCATACCTATCGCTGTGTTTCAAAACTTGGTCGACAAGATGTCTTGAAGGGTAAGTGCATGCATTAAGGCCAAAGATGAATCAACACCGTGTTATTGTACGTCAATAAATGTCATGTTGTCTTTGTCTTCTAGGTGTTGGGTGAATTTCGTCAATATAGTGTATAACAGTAATGCGGATTTTGTGCTCTCTAAAAAGCTTCTTCACTGAGTAAGAACATTTGTCAGACTGCGGTATTTAGAATGCTTTGTTCTAAAACTTCCGATGGTGTAGTGTTTTGGACAATCCCATTTAAAAGATATCACTTGTCTGGTGATTTACAACACAGAAACAAGGCGACAGCTTCGAAGAACAGAGAAAAGTCAGTGACCCCTTTTAGAGCTGCAATCTTCACCACCCACAAAGCACAAGTGATTTGCGATTCGAAGCGTCCCGGCTAACAGTATTGGCTTACAACATCAAATAATATGGTGCTGACAAAATGCAGTTTTCAGACTTTTTCTGTTATGTTTCTTTCCGGCAGAATAAAAGAAACAGCTTCGGTTTCCGGCAGAAAGAAACGCAACTGACAAATTCTCACCACATGCCTGTTTCATGATTTCTTCTTCATGACGATGAAGAAATGCAGTTTTCTACGAACTTTATCCTCTATTCAGAGTGATTTTGTTTTCTCTTCAGTGCTTATAATAATTTCGGCGTGAAATACAGTAGATGAACCATTAGTTCATTTTTATACTTTCGAATTCCTGTAATTTCTGCGCTTTAACCTTTTATTTCATACTTTTCATAAAGTCGAATGCCTTAGCGTGTACGAAGATGTCTATTTATTACGCATATATCTTCCCTCGTCATATGAATGGATCACTCCGGTGAGTGAGCGCGGTGTGCGGAATGAATCAAGCACATCGCTTTTCCGACCACCATATAAGGAGCAGGTAAGTTATGTGAGGCAGCTTATAACTTCATTACTTAACGGAAAACGTACACTCCCAACACTCTCTTTCTTTCGCACTGTCACATTCTGTTCTTTCCTATTAGGGCACTCTGTTCCTATAACTAATTTAAAAAGAATTTGTTTTCTTAATCCTTCCAAAAAGTGCAGCGCGCTGTAAGTGAGCAGGCCCTGAATCGTTTTAAGATTTCGTCGCATCGTATTCGAGCTTCACATGACAACACGAAACAAAGTGCTGCTGCATAAGACGATCGTCAGGCCAGTGTTTACCTATGGAAACCCCAATCTGTGAAGGTATTAGTAAGAAACAGCAGGAGCGATTCGAGTGGGTGCAGAGCCTAGCACTTCGAATAACTGAATAACTGGATCCAACTAGCACTTCGAACAACTGAATAACTGGATCCAACTAGCACTTCGAATAACTGGACCCCACTTCGGAACCTGAGGAACAGATTTGGACTTCAGAAGGTACATGAGTTTGACACCAGACTCGCTAAAAAGTTCTTCAAGAAGATGGTTGCTCACCGTAATTAACTTGTTAGGGATGCGGTTGACTGTAACCCCAGAGAATTCCTCAGGTACCCTGGAACACAGGCGGAAGTCATGATCCCTCTCCCGATTGGAACATGTAGAAAGGCCGCACTGTTTCTTGGGCTGAGGCCTTGGAAATAGTGTTCAACCTTGTAGGCATGTATACGATTAGGTGGCTACACAAACCACCACTCCCTTCACTTTCAGGTTGATTAGTGACGGTGAGTACTGATTGCCGCTCCGTGAGTTTCACTGCCATTTGCGCAGGGGTGGGGGTGGTGGAGACGGTTGGCTGTGGTTGTGACGCACTGGATGCTGTTTCGCTTACGGAGGTTCCTTCGTTCCCTCCTTCCTTCCTCTTCCCAAGCTGGTGAGGCAGAGTCTTCGGAGATCAGTCCTCTCCTCCCAGTCCTTAGATTCTTTTGGTTTTCTTTCTATTGAGTTAACTTACTCAGATCTTGTAGCTTTCAATTTCTCAAGGGCAGTTTTCGGAGATGCATGCTGTGTATCTCGCCCTTTGTCATCTACAGTCGAGCACTCTTCATCGAGCTATAATGTATCTGGATTCTTTGAGTGTACTGCAGGCCCTCTCTTCTGCCGACTTGCCTTTTTTTTTCTTTTTTTTTGACTGGAGGTTTAACAACCATCGTGAGCCAACTCTATGGGCTATAAGCAGTCGCCCGTCCCTAATTTAGAGTAACTGGTTCCAGGGAAAGGAGAGAGCCAGTGCCGTAAGACAAGCACAAAATCCATGCCTCACCGGGATTCGAACCCGTACCCATTTCGGACGAATGATCAAAGGCCATCTCTTAGACCACTGCGTCACCGGGGTGGCTCCCTTTTTTTATTGCGTGAGACGGTTACTGTGTACCTTGCTTCAGAACGGTTTACAAATACAATTTTGCTGGATTCCCGGCCATGTTGGAATCACAGGCAACGAGTGTGCTAATGCGGCTGCTGTATCTGCTTTATCTTTCGTCGCCACACCATTGTCACGGTTTCAGCGGGATTTGCGTTTTCTGATCCGTGATTCTATCAAGCGCACGTGGCAGGATCAATGATACCAACAGGTTGATAACAAACTGCATCGTATCAAAGCGGTTCTTTGGGTCTGGAGTTCCTCATGTGCCCGGAACCGTAGGGAGAAAGTTGTGCTTGCATGTTTCCGCATTGGGCATTGTCATTTCAGTAACCGCTATTTGCTGTGTGGCTACACTGCCCCTATGTATGTGACGTGTGATGTGCCTTTAACCGTTGTTCATATTTTGTGTTCGTGTCGTCGTTTCATTCATCAACGCTATCGTCATTTTCTTTTATCAATTCTACCAGATGACTTAGTGACCCTGAGTCGACTTTTAAACGATCAGTGTGACGTCTCTTCTGTTTTATCGTTTCTTCGTGTTACCGGTGTTTTACGCTTTGTGTAGTGTGTTGTTTATAGTCGATTTCCGCATTTTGTCCTTTTATTGCTGCCATTGTTCGCTTTTAATCAAGTTATATCATCATTACTGTGTTAAATTGTATTCGTTATACTGGTGCTTTTTGTTTTTCTTGTTTGTTATACTCTGCTGCCATATACCACGTTTGTTGTTACTGTTTTATACATTTATCGTTTTGTTTCAATATTGTTTTTTCTTACTTTTTAATGCTCTGATGAAGCGCTCTTTGTTCCTTTGATCCCCTTGCGCCATAAAACGCCAACCAACCAACCAACCAAGGGCAGTTTTAGATCTGTGGTCATTTCCTTCCTAAAACCACTTCAATCAATTTCAATTTCGAGCATCAGTTAGCGTTTTGATCGTGGATCAAAATCGGAAAAACGAGTCATCTGTGCGACTTTCAACGTGGAGTAATAATTAGCCCCTGGAGTGAAGGTTCATGCACCTCCCGAATGGCTGACCTCTAAGGACTACCGTAACAAGCATTGACCGTGAACGTTGTGACATGCAGAAAACTTCCAGCAGTCCGCGATCCATTGGACGAAAACATCTGGTGGATCAGAGGTGTCAACTGTGACTATTGAGAATCTTTAAAGCCAACAGACGGACCTCAACCCAGCAAAACAGTGCAGAATTCAACATTAGTGTGCAGAAGGTCAATATCGAAGGAACCATTCCCTAATGGGCTACAACAACCGATGGCCATATCAAATGACGATGTTGTCAGCATACAGAACGAAAGCGTATCTCCAAAGGGCCAGGAAGGTTCGAACGTGGAGCGTTGAGGACTGGGGAGAGTTTTCCTTTACACACAAATCACAGCTTTTGCTGCATCATACGAATTTAGCGATGCTATCCAGAATTTTCTGAAGCTATCTTGTCAGGAGTAAAGATCGGTGGCGACAGCCTGCTGGTGTAGAGAATGCTTTCCTGACATGCATTAGGTACTTGGTGAATAATCATCAAAAGATATCTGAAATGCGAGGCATCTCTGAACATCTTTTCCGACGATGGTATGCTTATTAACACGGAGCTCTAATTGCTTAATGTGATTAACGGTAGAGTTTTAATATTATTAAGTAATAAGAAGATAGGTTAAACTTCACAGAAGAGTCAAAACATCATGACCACCTGCCTCATGTGATGTTGGTCCTCAACGTGTCTCCAAAACAGCTTTCGCCCGGCGAGGCATATACGCTATAATATTTCTAAAGGTGTCTTGTTGTAGACTAGTACCAACAAGCTACCAGCAGGTCCTTTAACTCTTGTAAGTTAATTGGCTAACATGCCACAGATCAGATATTCTGTTTTAACACAAACCACTGATGCTCGATTGGATTGTTATCTGTGAAATTTGGAGGCCAGGACTTTACCTGGAAGTATTCCTTATGTTCTGCGAACCCTTCTCACACAATCTGGGCAGTGAAGAATGGCTCATTATCCTCTTGAAAGAAGGTACTATTAGAAGGGAATACCGTTGCCACGAAAGGATGCTCCTGGTCTACAATGATGTTTAGGTAGGCGGTAGAACTCATAGTTGAATTCACATGGAGAACATTGCCCAAAAGCAATACACTTCATCCACATGCTTGTTTCCTTCCCACGGTGCATTCTGGTGCCAACACGTCCTTTGGTGAACGATACATACGTACCGGGCCGTGCACATCGTGCAACAGGAAATGGAATTCACCTGACCAGACGACCTTTTTCCACTTACTAAATATCCCGTTTTGACGGCTGCGTGCTGATTGAAGGCACTTTGTGGGTGAACCGAAGTAACGTATTGGAACTAGGAGGGACCTTAAGCTATCAGCCCTGTTTTCAGCAGGATTCGATGTAATGTGTATTGTGACACATTACTCCCGTCACCAGCATTCAAATTCCCGGCAAGTTGCGCTACAGTTATCCTGTGTTGGTTTGTACCATACGCGATGGCTTTTGCCCGCCTCTAGCGTCGATGGGCGGTCGTTGTCACATATCCTGTTAGTGGTTTAGGGATTTTTCGTCCTCAGACCACTTTCTCAAGCTATTAACCACAGCTGGCGATGAACTGGAGTGTTCATCGTCAAGCCTTGCCGTCTCAGAAATGCCCTGACCCAGTTGTCTGACCATTACAATTTGGCCTCTGTCAAACTCGCTTAAGTCAGCTGCCTTTCTCGTCTGAAATACAAGAATAACACTGACAAACAGAGCTCGGTATCGGGCATTATTTATCCTGTTTCACACGCGTCCTTGATATCGATCATGATATATGTATATTTGTAGACTCTGCTTGCAATTAAATAAATAAGCAATGATTTTCTTACCTTATGCTCGACATTTAAGGTTAAAACGAGTGATTTATTGAACTAAAAGTAGATTAAAATGGTTAAACAAACAATGGTATATAGTCAAACTCCTATTTACCGGACTGCGATTTAACGATTTCCGCGATTTTACGTACCTTTTTTGTGGTCCGGACGAAACCACATTGAAATTAATGCTTGGCGTTTCCCGATTTAACGAACACATTTCCTCAATTTAATGAACATTTTTTTTAAACTACCAAATTAAGTTAACCATAATTTTCACGTTAAAAGTCAGCTAGAAAGAGAGCTTCGCGCAACAGGAAAATTTTACGCATGCAGTTAACCAGCGTTTTAAAGAACACCATCTGCGACACAGCTTCACGGAATCATAAATCAGTTCGACTTTCCTCCGACTATCAACCGTAAGCTTCTTACAGGGAGAAGCAAGTGACCAACAAGTTCCAAAGGAGCGCAACGTTTTCTTGCATGGGTGGGAAGCTTAAAAATGAAAGGCGGTATGGGGGAGGAAATCTAGAGTACCATGCAGATTCTTGTTTTCAGCTACAGACAGATCAGTAGCACTCTGTGAAGTCAGGGGCACACATGGTACGTACCCATTCCTGAACCTCTGGAGTTTTTCGCCAAATAGCACGTTTTTTTTCTTTTCTTCTCAGTGTTAAATTCTACAGCTCAAATTAAAGAACACAGCTCGTTTACGGACAAAGTTTTGATGAGCACAGGTAGCAATAGAAAAGCTGCTTACGTATTCTATTATGAACACTAGCTTATTTTGAATGTTTCATTCAAAAGGTTTCCTCGATTTAGCGAATTCCGCGGTTTTACGTACAAGATTGTTTGTCTCTTGAAGTTCGTTAAATCGAGGTTTGACTGTATTACACATACTTCATCAGCGCTCACCCCACAGCAACTACTAACTGCACACTCTCTATTCCGTAAATTAAAAAGTTAAGTTGTTGAATTCCCTCAAAGGATTTTACCCATAAAGTCTTGAAAGCGTCAGACTTTAGAAAAAGTGCTGTTAAGTCGTTTGAAGTTAACTCGCTGATGTAAGTTACCGCCACTTTCATTTTTAGTTTATAACGGTAAGATTGTTGAAGAAGTCACTTTCTAACAATTTTTGAACTAAATCCAGTATTGGAGGTTTGCTATATGCTGAATCCTGTCGTCGAGCTGGCTCAAAATGCATAGGCAACTGACGTCATCTTGTTGTTGCCACGTGTTGATGTCATTTGATTGACTTCATCTTGCTGTTGCGAGGTGTGACGTCATCCACCGGACTTCGCCTTGTGATTGTCATCCGAATGTAGATTCTCGATTCCACGAAGAGAAGAATTGAACTGATACTACGAAACAACACAGCAAATCCCATACAATTACATGTGTGTGTGTGTGTGTATGTGTGTGTGTGACTGAATAAATAAATGTTCATTCATCATGCGTACAGTCTACCCTCAAACAGATCAGCACGTTAAACAGGATAACGCACTTGGTCACAAGGGTCGTATCGTCATTGAAAGCTTTCCTTGCTTCATTGGCCAGCCGAATCCTAGGATTTGAACCTTATCAAGCATCTCCATGTTCAGGTGGAACGGAATGTTCGCTGCGAGACTGTTCTGTCGCATAATTTGCCATTCAGTCAGGTACAATATTACTGCACGACGCTTCTAGCATCTGGTATGTTCCATGCTTTCGCGAATACTGTCTATTCCGTAGGAAAAGGGAAGAGCAACACGGCACTTGGTAAGAGTACCTAATAAACTCACATCTCAATGCGCTTCGCAAAACATAAAGCATGCATCAAGAAAATTCTTCACACTTTACGCTAATGAAGGATAATCTTAACATTGGGTAACGAACCCTTTATCATCTAAGGCCTAATAGTGTTTCACGTATTTTGCTTTTCAAATTTTTTGACAAGAAAACCAGGAGAATTTTAGTCTGTTATATATTTTATTTAAATTTAGAGTTCTGTAGCTTGAAAATTTCTTCCGTTCTCCTTTCACTGTTGAACGAGCAATATTTTTTATTTTTTCCGATGGAGTGCGCACAGATTACTTCTAGGGGTATTTACAACCATTTAACGAAAAACCTTAATTTTAGTTTAACTAAAATCTCGGAGCATTATCAAAACCCGGATACCTACTAAATTTCAACTCATTTTTAAAACGTCGTTTGTGAAAAAGATCATTCTTATGATACCGGTTTATCCGTCCGTTCGCCTGTGAACAATATCTCTGCAATTACTAGTCCGATTTGAAAAATTCTTTTTGCATTGAGAAGCTTTAAAATGTAGTGCGAATGACGATCCTTCATTTCGTTCTTTTTACGATGTAAAATTTCGCCGCTATAAGGCGTAAATGCAGATGATACCGAATTCAAAATGCATTTTATTCCGTATATTTGTTTCTAAACATCCGATTGAAAAAGTTATTTTACCTTTCGATTCCATTTATGTCGAAGACAATTTTAGGTATAGTAACTTTTCAATTCAAGAATAGATTTTCAGCTAGCGAGCGTAAAATCAAACTACGTTTTCCCAGATACGTTTGCTTCAAAACTCCGATTTGAAAAGTTCTTTCTGCGGCGGATGCAGTTTCTAATGCGAAATGTTTTCCATATAATTTCTAATTCTTAGTAAACAACGGTTCGGCCACCAGGGGCGTAAGTGTTAAATTCTGCTCTGATGTATCTGCATCAAAATCTGAGCTTCTCAAATCTCGATTAAAAAACATATTTCGTTGACCGATACCGATGATACGGTAAACCATTCCGGAATATTTTCTTACTAAAATAATGCATAATTTCTCCGCCAGGGAGCGTACAAGATTTGTTTACTCTTGTTCATGCTTTCAGGTGTAACTCTGACTTGCCTACATTTGTATAGGCACATCAGGGTCTTGCCAGGACTTTTCTGGCCTTTCGCAGGTCTCCCTTGCTGTTACAATTACTTACACTGTTGCCATATTACACTGTATTCTTGGTTTTAATGTAAAGGCTAAATAAACTGAATTGAATTGAATCTCTGCTTTCGTAAGTCCGATTTGAAAAATTCCTTCTTTTTTGATAGCATTTCCAGTGCGAAATGTTTCTCATATAATTTCAAATTTTTTTTTAAGTAAAGCGTAGACTTTCCTCTAGGGAGCGTAACGGTAAATTGTGTTTCTCAGCCATATCTCTGCTTTTCAAACTCCGATTTAAAAACCTCTTCCTTTCTGTAACGGATACAGTTCTTGATGGGAAATATTTTGCATATAATTTCTAATTTTTGTTAAAGAATAATTTAGCCACCAGGAGGCGTGAGCGTTAATTTCTGTTTCTGATGTGTTTACAGCAAATTCGGAGCTTCTGAACACTCGACTGAAAAAATTATTTCGTGCGCCGATACCGCTCACTTCGGAAAACCTTTTGAGAATACCTTTTTCTTGAAATAATTCATGGTTTTTCCGCCAGGGGCGTAGATGCATATTATATTTTTGTCGATATCTCTGCTTCTAAGCGTTCGATTTGAAAAATGCTTTCATGATATCTCTGCTTCTATGAGTTCGATTTGAAAAATGCTATTTTTGTTAGAGAGCACTTCCGCTGCGAAATATTTCCTACATAATTTCAAAATCTTCTTAACGAACAAGTCTGCCACCAGAGGGCATAAATCACGTTTCTGTTTACTGCAATATATGCGCGCTTAAAAACCCGATTGAAAAAATTCTTTCTTTGGTCAGATGCTACTTACTATGCATATTCTGTGTGCGCATTTTGCTCCCAAAATAACGCATAATTTCGCCGCTAGGTGGCACAAACGCTTAATTTGTTTTTCTCGATATCTCTGCTTCTACATGTGCGATTTGAAAACTTCTTTTAACACTAGATGCCATTTACCTCGTAAAACACTTTAGGTTAATATATGAGGAGTTTTATAGCCCATAGTATTGTCGCTATAGGTGGTGTTTGTGTGTTTCAGTTTGCAGCTGCATCTTCGTTTCTAAAAACCCAATCGAGAATTTTTTCTTTACTGTATGTCATTCACTACAATAGGAATGTGAAGCATTATTCTCTTTAAATGATGCACACATTTCCTGCTAGGGAGCGTAAAGATCAAAACCTATTTCTCGCTATATCTGCTTTTGGGGAAGGTATTTGAAAATTTCTTCTTCGTTAGCATAGTTTTTTCTATGAAGAATATCTTTCGCCCGTTTTCAACTTTTCCGTTATGCAAAATTCTTCTGCTACAAGACGTACCTGTACATCAGGTTTCCTTCCATATTTCTTCATTTAACTGTTTGATTTGAAAATCTGTCTTTGTCTGATATTTCCTTGAACTATAAAAACCTTTTTGTGCGCCATTTGTTTATTTTCGTAACATTAGCCGCTAGTGTAAGTAAGTCGCTGTTTCTGTTTCTGGACGTTTCATCGATTGCAGGAATCCGGTTGATTGTTTTCCTAACCGGTTCCATTGACTTTCAATAACTTTGATAAATTTAATTTGCGTCAGAAACGATTCAAAGGACTTGCTCATTAAAACCGAACATTAGGATTTATTTTTCTTGTTTGCTTTCGCCGTGTTTTCCCAATTGCAACAAGTTCCAGATCATCTTCATGTAAAAATAATGAAATACTGGTTCTGAAACAGCGATTCATTCGCACGTTTCTTAAATATTAATACCTGGTATTTTTCCTTTATCATGTTTTCTACAGTAAAACGTTCTGGGAAAAATACTTGGAAATTTTAATTACAATTCTTGACACTTTTCTTTTATGGGAAACCAATGGTGATTTGAAATATTGATACACTTTTTGAGAAAATAATGTTAGTTTTGACCTGAAAGAAGAACCTGGCAAAATCAGTGAGAAACATCATAAAAAAGAAAAGAAAACTCGTTCGCAATGTAAAGTGCACGTTGTGTGGGTGGTATGGATGGAAATTTTTCTGGAGACATAAAATAAAATGTTCGGGAAGCCTGCTCGTGTTAGTTTATTTTCCTTTATAAACTGAACTACAAATTTCAGATTCTTCTTTTTCATTCATCTGAAAAATATCTACATTTTCCCTCCTGAATCTTCTGTCAATATATAGACGCTGATTAATAGGGGGAAATGATGAAAACTGTTTACAAAGATCTGAAACTTCATATTGAAAAATCTTTTTATTTTGTCCTGTTAATTATTTCATAGTTTTATCTCTAAGCTTTGTACTTCAACTTTTATGCTTTCTACCACTTTTTATTTTGAAATTTGCGCAATTTTGCGTTTTGTATCTTCCTTTACAAAACTGAAAACTTGACAGATCGAAAGAAAATTAATTTTATCAAAATAAGTTCAAGAAAATATAACTCAAACAGGATTCAAGGTTGCTGTTATTTCCGAGTTCCCCTTATAAAGCTCTCTTTCTCCGTACTGGATATTTTGCATTTCTTAAATCCGTAGATAAGCGTTTCGATCTTGAAAATAAGGAGTCAGAGTCTGTGTTTCAAAGCAAATTCATCCTTCCGTTATAAAGGTAACGGATGCTCAAAACTTACTTCACAAATCCCTACGAAACTTTCAACTTGTTTATAATTCAAAAGTTCTGCAGTGTCGTTATTCGAAGCTTCAAATCCTTTTTCTCGGAACACCGCTCTGATTAATTAACTTCCCAAATCCAAAGCCTTTTGCTTGGTATTATTCCGAGTTAAGACCGATGTTTCATTAAATGACTTCCAGCTAATATACTTTTGATCGCTCTTTATCCAAACTCTAATCACTTCACGCTATTCTTGAATCATTAATACTCTGGTGTCCGGAAAGGCCGTATTAACACTGCAGGCCGAAAATTTGAAATAAATACCGCTCTATTATTTCAGTGCTCAGTTTAACAATTTGAGACTTTCTCAGTAGAGCTTCTCTATCTTGATTTTAACGCTGAAATCTGTAATTCCAAATTCTGATAAAAGCTTATAGGCGTTAAGGAAAAGGGAAGTACCAAATTCTGATATATCCCTGAAGTTTCAGGATAATGAGCAAGGAAATAAGTCGCAGCCGTGAAAATGCAAAAGGAATCTGCTATGTGGATTGTGTGTATAGACAAGCTTACTTAGGTTTTGTGGTTTTGAAATAGAAAACTCCATGAAAATGTTCCTGGAAGAAAAGTTGAATATGGTAGAACCTATCTGAAGCACAAACGCATTTTTCGTTAAACTTGGAATTTCATGTAAAGGACGCTTCAAAGAAAAGGTAGCAGCACGCTTTCGTTTTCTTCATATTCTTTACTGTAAATAAAGGAAATAAATAATCGTAGGCTATAGTTTGCTTTTTATTTTTATTTGTGGCGATACAGTAATCCATATACGGGCATTTTTGAATGCTATGCATCTCTCCCAACAGCAGTAAAGTAAATCTCTTGCATAGAATTTTGATGTAACAGAAATGGGTAACGGAAATAATCGAAAACATTGCTGAAATCTGATTTTTGATTGCTGTCTCGTGAAGTGACGCAACAATAGTTAATTTCATTGTTACTCAACAATATATTTTACTAAACTATATCATCGAAAATTATTTCATCACGTTTTATATAAACGCAACAGTATCTCGTTGCAATCTGCGCAAATTACGAGAATCCGATGCTGCATGTGATAAAAGCCATTACAAAAATGCATTTTGGATACAAGAAAGCGAAGTTTGGCATTCTGTCGACTCCACAAGAGTGGTTACCTGCTGCTGACGAAACGTACTTGAGATTGACCATTTCTTTCTGTCTTGAGAACAGATTTTGGCTTGCGCATGCGTAGATGAACTTTCGTACCAACATAACATTTCCTCGGTGTCAGGGTCGTTTCTTCCTGTATCTGAATAATAATAATACAAACAATAAATAGTATTTTTGACAAACTAAATACACTAGTGTGCAAAGATTAAGGACGAAGAGGAGAAATTAGCATAGCAGCGGAACGAGCAGGCAAAACGGACCGTAAGACCACTCAGGAGACAGACTAGAGACCGGTACGGTAGGGCATGCGCATATATGCAGCATGGCGTAGGGGGGGGCGCATCGGTAGGTTATAAAGCACACGGGCGGTGTACGCTCAGCAATTCGGGGAAAGGTATTGCACGGTGTACATCGGTTGAACCACGTCGAGTTGCTGCCACCGTGTGATATGGCCAACAGGCAATCCAGTAGATGACATCTGGATGACTTTACCCGAAGTTGCGTCTTTGGGAAGTTCGAAGAAGGTCGAAGTGTGACTAGTGTGGACGAGGAGTTCGGGATCGCTCACAGCATCGTTTCACGAGCTTGGAGAGCATTTCAAACGATAGGAACAGCTGTCCGAGAGTTTAGCAGTGGTGGTCCATGAGCAACCACGGCGGCGGATGACCGGTATATTGTCCTACAGGTGAGAAGAGATAGACGGTAGACAGCGGGAGAAATCGCAAGGCACATGCAACAGACAACTGGACGTCCGTTTTTGCGTTTTACCGTGGCCAGGAGGCTGCACAAAGGTGGTCTATTTGCACGACGACCAGTACGGTGTGTGCCATTAACGCCTGCTCATAGGAGACGGCGGTTTCTGTGGTACCAGGAACACAAGAACTGAGCGCATCAGCAATGGGGTCGAGTTCTCTCTACGGATGAGAGCCGATTTAGTCTGACGAGCGATTCTGGACGTGGAGAGAGCAGGGAACACGCAATCACACCTCCAACATCATCGAAAGGGACCGGTTTGGAGGTGGCGGAGTTCTCGTTTGGAGCGGTATCATGCTTGGTAGCCGTACTGACCTCCACATCTTCCAAGGAGGTTCAGTCACTGGTGTCTGCTATTGTACCGAGGTTGTCCTGCTTCACGTGCGTCTGTTTTGATGTGCTGTGGGTCCTGAGTTCCTCTTTATGGACGACAACGCTACACCTCATCGTACAGTTGCTGTCGCAGAGCTGTTGGAGAGTAAAGATATTCAACGCATGGATTGGCCCTTAAGGTCCCCGGACCTAAATCCAATCGAACACGTGTGGGATCTTCTCGGGAGTCGCTTGGCAGCACTTCACCAGCCGCCAGCAACGATTCCGCAGCTGCGATTGGCGCTACAAGAGGAATGAGCCGCGATGCCTCAACAACTCCTTGACAACCTCGTCTTCAGCATGGACAGACGTTGTAAATCCTGCAACGCAGTCAAGGGGTGATCATATCCCTTACTAAAGACTAGATTTTTTTGGCAGCCACCTGTCACATGGACGTTTCTGTCTTCTGTCCAGTTGTGCTCGAAGCTACCTTTTCAATAAAGTGCCTTTGTATCCTTTGGATTCCTTGTTTGAACGGGTTTGCTCACTTGTCCCATATTCTTACATCTTGGGAATCTTATGGTATGATTTGAGTCGATGTGGAGCACTTCTGCACGACGTTACATTCAAAAAACCGTCTCGTCCTTAATTTTTGCACGCCAGTGTAGTTGAAAAGTTTCTTATTGCCCTTCCACAGTTTAGTAAATATTTACTTCATGACTAACATTTCTTTCAGTGACTTTAAGACAATAACATCCATTATTCCACCTGCCTAAATGCCTCTCAATGTCAGGAATTAGTAAAAATTGTTGTGTGATGTTATGATTTTATTCCACTCGGTGTGTACCGGACTGTGATCCGGTGTGGTTTTGAATGACGCGAATAAATGCCACATATTGTACATAAATAAATGTTTAATCTCGAGTCACCCGTTTTAAATCCCATCCACAAAAATCTCGGTATGAGAAAGATGCATAGCATAAATTATTTACAGAGTACCAGAGAACTGTCTCGATTTTTTTTTACTTATCGAACTTCAGCGTCTAGATTTTAATCCTGGGTGAAAGAACAGGATCTTTTCTTAGTTGCTTTTGCATTGGCACTCCTCCTCTTTTCTGTGGAACTATAGGCCTTAAATTAGGGATGGACGACTGCTTATTCCCTTAGAAACCCATTATGTCTTGTTTTCTTTTCAGTTTTTTTTTAATTAGGGAGTTTGTACAATTTATTTGACCTGGTGGTACAGATACAGTGACAGAATAAACTGACATAGATGTACCGTATTGTCAGGTAAACATAAACAGTATATTCATTTTACATCAACAATGTACATGGCGAACATGATATATAGTATGCCAAATGATCAAGTTACACAGAGAGCCAGTGCTGATCAAATAACACATTGAGAGCCAGTGCCGTAAAACAAATACAATGTCCATACCTTACACGGGATTCGGACCCAGACCCCTCCTTCGGCGAATGAACAGAACGCATTGCTTAGACCACTGCGCCACCGATTTAACGACCACCGCGAGCATCTGAATGAGCTATAAGCAGTGGTCCATCCATCATTTAGCGCCACTGGTTCCAGGGAATGGAGAGAGCCAGCGCCATAATAAAAACACAACATCCATACCTTACCCGGGATTCAAACCAGGCCTCCTCCCTGGACGCATGAGCAGAAGCCATCGCTTAGACCACTGCGCCACCGGAGCGTCCCTAACTTAGGGCCACTGGTTCCAGAGAAGGGCGAGAGCCAGCGCCGTAAGACAAGCACAACATCCATGCCTCAAAATGATTTGAATTCGGACTCATCTCGGACGAATGACCAGAAGCCAATACTTTGGCCACTGCGCCAGCAAGGCGGCCATGATGTCTTTAAACATCTAAACAGAAAAACGGAACACAGATTAAACTAACATGCAAGCCAAAGAAATAAGTTATTCTGTAGCACAGAGGTGAAGAAATAGATTTTATTTTCATAAGATGGTCAAGTTTTCAGCAAGTTTTCAGAGCCGCTGGTTTTTGGTTAGACGTCTGAGAAGAGCCCGAGTTCGAGTCCCGGATGAAACTTGGGTGATGTGCCCCTTATATAGTTTCGGTTCTTTCCTGTCCCTGGAATCAACAATCCGGTATTATAGCCCGTAAAGTCGCTCATCGTGGTCTCAAAACCCCCATCGCCCAAAAAATTACAGGAAGTCTGCAGAAGTAGTTTTACTGCCAAAACCAAACAAAACTTTAGCTTTGCCTGAAAATCACACCCCAGTTTATATTTTACCAACGACGGGAAAAATTTTAGAGTGAGTTATTCTTACCAGAATACTGTGAAGAATTCCCAAAAATATATTTTATAGTGAGTTATTCTTACCAGAGTTCTGTGAAGAATTCCCAATAATACCGTATGTTCAAGGTGGGTTCAGAGAAACGCTCTCCACCATACATCAGCTTACCAGGGTAGCTTTAAAAATTATGAAATATTCAATTTAAAACAAATATACGGCAGCCATATTCTTTATAATGCGAAAGCATTTAATATATGTATAATGAATAGAGTTCTCCGCTGGACGGGTTGTACAGGGAAGCTTACGTTAAGTCACGTTAGGGTTATTGGAAGGTTATTTGACGTAGCTAAATGGTGCCTAATCTTCAAAGTGCTAGAGTTTGTTTAGGTAAGACTCACACGTGCATTTAATATGGAACTTCTTTTTACCCAGCGTTCCTCATTATCTTGAATATCAGTACTATAACTTCGGTTTTAGTACATTAGTATCTTGAAGGCTCCTTATTAGAGCGGTAAACACAATGTACCCTGGAATTAACGGAGATACTCAATGAAAGAGACTTAACGGCCAGCTAGAGGTCTGACAATAAAATGAACTAAGAAAACGTACTCACTTTTAACCATTTATTGGGGAACTCCTGGTATTATGAAACACACACTCCAAAAACACGACTACTGAATATCCGAACTTTCGTAGAATCGTATAACAATCATTAGGAAGAACCTATCACATAAAACGAAGCTTGCTCGGTATAGTTGAACATGCCTATATATACTTCATACCACCACGTCATGACTTACACTCGTTGCCACATATAATTCAGCGGGAGAAATAACATCTCGTTAAGTGAGAAGATAATTTGCATAGGAAAATAAAATAACAAGAGATAGTAAAATCAAAAGGAAACTGAATCTAGAGTATACGTTACATATGCTGGCATGAAGAAATAATTTTTTTACTTATTACACATGCCCTCACTGGATAATTTATGTGATAAAATCATATCTGCAAAACAGAAAATCGTGTGTGAAATTAAATGGAAAAAGAAGCCATATTTAGAAATGTGACACAAGTGCCTCAAGGAAGCGTTTTCTCTCCAACATCTATTCTATTTTTAAGTCAGATTTTTTCACATTTAATAAGAAAAATATGACGACTGCACAATACACCAAAGTTATTGCTATTTCATGCACTTCAAAAAATAAAAACCAAGCAGCCTGCATGCATCAACGCTATGTATAAAAAAAATGAACCGTACTTTCAAGACGGAAAAACGAGTGCTAATAAAACAAGGAAATTCTTTTCTCCAAAAAAGTACATAGCTTTAACCCAGATTTTGAAATTGAATTTTATGGCAAAAATACTGCGAAAAAGAAGTTAATTACTTTGTCTAAACCAGGACAAAGAATTAAACTGGAATAAACATATTTCAGTGACTACAGAGGTATTTATAGGGCTATGTGCCTCCCTAGCATCCCTAATTAAAAATAAAAATAAAAGTCTGTCTGAAAAAAAAAAGCATTGCGGAAAGTCTGCTTTAATTCCATATTAAGGTATGGCAGTGCCATACATAATATGGACAAAAGGCAAAAGTAGGCTTTCCAGTATTGCACTATATTCCAGGTAGGTGAACGATACATTCATAATTTTTAGGAAATTTAGCCAAGATTTGATTCAAAATTGTTCAAATGACATTCAGTAGTTGTTATCCGACTATAACGTTTACCACAGAAATGGAAAAAAATTAATGAATTACCGTTCCTGGATGTCATGGTTTCAAGAAGAGAGCATCGACTAGAATTTCAAGTATACCGGAAATATACTTACGCTCCAGTGTTCATTCCTGCTAGTTCCTGTCATCCAATATCCCATAAACTTTCCACGTTTAGGTATTTAGTACAAAGGGCTTTCACAATATGTAGCAGTAGTAAGCTGCGAAACGAAGAGCTCGTTTGGATTTTGAACACGGCTATTGGATATGGATATAGTAAAATAAAATGGTGTACATATTGATTTATGACCACAAACAGAAGTCTGAAGAAAAGAAAAAATCTTTTCCGGTACATTTCCATATCTCCCAGCCATTACTTCCATATTACATAGAGAATTTGATAAAGTGAATAAGAGTTTCGGTACCAATTTTACACTTATGCTGATATACTCTTAAAAAATAAAGGACCTCAAGAATGTTTAAATAAAGCTTGTGCATATACTATCCCAGTAGTATATCAAAATTCTATGTGGGAAGTACAAAACATCGATTAAAAACTAGAATACAACAGCACCAAGATAATTGGAAGAAAAAGAATGGAAGACGGCTCTAATTGAATTTTGCATGGGTAATGCATGTAACCCTGATTTTGAAGGGGTGAAAACTGTTCTTGATCAGCGTTCAGAGAAACTAATGCGTTTTTCAGAAGCCCTCGTCATTAAGAAAACATGGAAGGACAACTGTAATAAGATCAACCCTATTAAAGTTCCATACCCGCGGAAACTTATATTGGAAAAAGATACTCAAAATAAACCAAAAAATAAAAAGACTCAATATAACTCAAGAAATATGAGAGATGTTGGGAACTGTCCATTTAACTATGATCCTGAATTGAGTTCATTAGTCGGCTTACAGCAAATTGTTAACGAAGTTTCCACTATGACGAACCAATGATATCACAGATGACGTTGACAAGACGTGACAGCCAATGCTATGCATCGATGGGTTATAAATACCCAGGTGCTTTACTAGCAATACTAAGAACCGCTTGTAAATGGTATAATAGACATACCAAAATGCATCGCGCGTATCAGAAAGATCACACGAATATACTTGGGGGGGGGGGGTGTGGCTATGACACTGACAGTTGTGTAGTTTTACTTCTTCATTTGATTTTAACTATAGGTTCAGAGTCCACAGATTGACTATTGAACGAGAGACTAGAACACCTCTTAGAAAGCCTAGTGCCAGCTACGGAAAATTCATTCGAAGCCAGAGGAACAAGGTTTTTATTGTTTAATAGCTGTTAACTAGCATCTAGGTTTTAATGAAATTAACTGTTTTTATCATACTACAATAGTGTGTGCAATTAATTCAATTCACCTTAGAACAGCATGTTCTTACCCCATATTTCGCAATCTGAAAGACTTGTATATATATGTGTTTGTAGGTGACGTGTAATTAAAATAACTACACGTTTCATAGATTATAAGGAATTTTAATTTATGCATTCAAATATCCATTAAGCCAATGTCACTGGTGTGATATCTTCTTGTGATGAAAATGTGCACAGTTTTACAGCATGTTTCATACAACTTCAATTGCGATAAATTTTAGTGCTATCGTTGTGAAAAAAGTTATTGAACCGATTAACGAAAACAACGATATAGTTCGTTGGAAGATATGTTCTTTCAAAATACGTTACTTTTGGCACCCCGTTGATTAATAAATAATTTTTATTCCAAAAAAGAAACTCGATCCATCTATATGTGTAAAAGAATTTAGGAATACAATTCGTCGACCATATTAAATAAAGATGCCCTTAAAACTCACACACACAAACTACGACTTACTTACACAACGTATAAACAACAAACTAAAAAGAAAAACAGTGTGTTTCTGTTCTTATGGTCGAAGTACTCTCGCGAGTAGTAGCGGCTCCCGGTCTCTTGCAGCACGAGCCTTTTTACGAGCTTTACTCGCAAAATATTCTGTCTTTATGCTGTGAACATACAAGTCTATTCTGGACCAAATGTATGCAACATATATTAACTTACAAAAAGATACTACGACAAAGCCAAGAATCACCCAAATTGTTTTGTTTGGTAGATTCTTAACTACGATGTTAAGGCTCCAGTGAAATACGAAAAAGCAAACCACATTTCAGAAAATGTGCCTGAAAAAATTCCATTTAGAACTGGGTCAAGAAACTCAGCAGCTAACTGGGATAAAATTAATTTTTAATTTCAGACCTTCTACGAGTACCGCTGGTGAACGAGTGATCATAGTCACTCTTCATCCGTGTGCCTACAGCGCCGGGAGTTAGCGAGGATAATCGAGATTGCAGTGATGTTTGGTAATTCTAAAAGGACTGTCCTTGGACTTATGTATGACAGAAACCTCTTTGCGTTCACTACTCTGCGAAATGTGCAGACTACTCTTTTTGTGGGCGCAGTGGACTTCATTCCGCCAGTTGTGAATGTGCTAAAGAACTTTTGTCGGTAACATCAGTTGGACTTCGGCATACGGACTACTAAGTTCGTAAAGACCGGGACTCTGTGGAGACTGTTAACAGACATGGTGTTTACTGTGTGCCTCTCCTTTCTAATATCCCGGGAATGGATGATAAAATCTACATTATTTCGACTATATGCACTCTGGGAGTGAGACTGTTGGAGCATAAGTATGCCGTGCGTTCGGGTATGTCTTCAACTTCATTGACTCGAACTGTAGCGAGGGGTGAACATACACCTAATTGGAAACAGCCTAAAGTTATTATGTCTGTTCCAAATAAAGTTACCTTGCCCTTTGCGGACAGCCCATGCATTTAAAAACACTCATCAATTTGTTTTAACGAGGACTACCCAGTTCTCATTCCGGCACCGTGGCGTTTACTTGTGACGGAACAGTTCGGCGAGGATGGCGATGACGTGCCAACTGCGTAATGGTTTGTAACTACACTGACGGAAAAAAATCCTAATACCAAGATGGGGTTGTGTTAGATAAACGAGAGTTGGTGGGCGGTGAGAGTACATCTGTAAGATGACGTCTATGCAAATTTCGCGCTCGGCGCATACGTGTGGCGCTAGTAGTGCCCCTCGAACATGCAAAGCAAGTTTGCTGTAAATACGCGCTGTAGCGTTCGTGAGCGTTAGTTATCGTTGAGATTCGACGTAGTGTGTTGATGTTAGTCCAGAATGCCTTTAAGAAGACGAAGAAGCCATTATCAACAGCTCACGGAGTTTGAACGAGGTCGTGTAATAGGGCTACGAGAAGGTGGACTTTCTTTCCGCAATATTGTAGAACGACTTGGCAGGAATGTAACCACTGTGCATGATTTTTGGCAGCGGTGGTCAAGGGAAGGTACTGCCTCAAGAAGACCGGGCTCCGGCGGGCCACGTGGTACTACTGAGAGGGAAGACCGCCGTGTACGGCGTATGGCCGTGGCGCATCGTACCGCGTCTGCGGCAGCAATTCGAGCTGCAGTTGCCACCACAGTGACACAACAAACTGTTACAAATCGGTTACTTGAAGGACAGCTCCGAGCCAGACGCCCTGTAGCGTGCATTCCACTTACTCCAAACCACCGCCGTTTGCGACGACATTGGTGTCAAGCTAGAGCTCATTGGAGGACGGAGTGGAGATCTGTTGTGTTTTCTGATGAAAGCCGGTTCTGCCTGGGTGCTAGTGATGGCCGTGTGTTGGTTAGAAGGAGGCCAGGTGAGCGCCTGCAACCAACCTCTCTGTGGCCGAGACACACTGGACCTACACCTGGAGTTATGGTCTGGGGAGCAATTTCCTATGACAGCAGGAGCACTCTCGTGGTTATCCCACGTACCCTGACGGCACAGTTGTACGTCGGTCTGGTGATTCAACCTGTTGTGCTGCCCTTCATGAACAGCATTCCAGGGGGTGTTTTACAACAGGATAACGCTCGCCCGCATACCACTGTTGTAACCCAACATGCTCTACAGAGTGTCGACATGTTGCTATGGCCTGCCAGATCGCCAGGTCTTTCACCAATCGAGCACGTATGGGACATCATTGGACGACAACTCCAGCGTCACCCCCAACCAGCATTAACCG
This sequence comes from Macrothele yani, assembly GCA_039090855.1. NCBI lineage: Eukaryota > Metazoa > Arthropoda > Arachnida > Araneae > Macrothelidae > Macrothele > Macrothele yani. The sequence continues at coordinate 103,548,079 of CM077011.1, forward strand.
TCCCTGTATGGACCGACCAAATGCAACAGGCATGGAACTCCATCCCAGAAACTGACATCCAGCACCTATACGACACAATGCATGAACGTTTGCGTGCTTGCATTCAACATTCTGGCGGTTACACCGATTATTAATGTACCAGCATTTCACATTTAAAATGGCTCTTCTCGCGCTTACATTAAGCTGTGATCTTGAAACCTTAATCGATTAAATATGTTACCTATACAAATGTATTGCCGCCATTTCATTCCTCTACAACTATTTTTTCGTGGTGTTGGGATTTTTTTCCGTCAGTGTATATTCTGTAAAGGAGTTTCTCTTTCATTAATTACTTTACACCCAGGTCTGCAATGTATTATGGGTGATATGTGAGTCTATATGTCTTCGTGCTTGTCTTTATTTTGTGCATTCGGTCTAACGATGGGGTCACAGTGAACCCTGAAAGATCTAGCCATCGGTTGATTTTAACTTAATTTTTTTTATCGTGTAAATAAATGTCAGATTTTATTCCGCAGCACTTTTCGGTTTTTAATCGTGCTTAGACAGCGTGGTTTGTTTATATGCAAATGAAGAAAATGGCATGCAACTTATAAGCCCCCTTCGTTGTCTTTCTGTTCATTTGTTCTGTCCAATGTTGGACTCCAGTTTGCAAGCTGGTAAGCATGTAGTGTAGATTAAAACTTCAACACCAACGAATACTTCTAAAAACTTTAATATTTCATTGTCTTTACTTTGGAATTTTTCTTACCACGGCACTCTGTTCCCGCATCTATTCCTTCTATTTTTCTTCCTTCCAAAAGGCGCATAGAGTTCCAAATACAGTCATTGTCATAAAAATCCGCGAACCAAGAAAAAACCGTGTGATTAATGCGAAACTCAGCGAACAGGTACTGGGAGGTCAGACATGCAAATGATTAAAGTTTCGTGCGATTCTGCATGCCCGTGAGTCCAAGACCGGCGCTGCAATCGCTCTCCTTGCCACATTTGTGCCGAAGTGCACGATAAGAGTTAGGCGAGATACCTGAGCGATAGATATGCCGAGGAGCCGCTGTAGATCTATGTACGAGCAATTGACAGAGTTTGAACGAGGCCGCATCGTCGGGATGAGAGAGGCTGGGTGGTCGGCCCACCGAATCGGCCGCCATTTGGGCTGGCCCGAGAGTACGATGTGATCATGTTGGGAGCAATGGATACGTGATACGGGAATGCACCCAAACACGGCGGACTGGTTCTGGACGACCTAGACGTACCACCAGTAGAGAGGACAGTGGGATCGTGAGACCGGCACGCACAGATGCAACGACGTCTTTGACCAATATCCACAGACAACGTCTTTGGCCAATATCCAGAGCGGTTGTACAAGGGACTCCTATGTCCACCAGAATAATGAATGGAGGCACTTTGCATTAGAAATGGATTTTATACGTATAGCATATCATTGAATATTTCACAGTACTAGAAATATTCGATTAAAAAATGTTCTATGTACATACCTTACTATGTGGTGTAACTGTGAAATTATCTCTTTTAATGGCAGGAATCCACCTAGAACACAAATCTTGGTCTTTTTGGAAATCCATGTTAGTTCCTGTTTTATAATATCCACGGCAACTAGGAACACAACACGGATGTGGCATAATCAAATACCTATCGCATTCAATTACCGGTTTATAAAAACTGTAATGGTGAATAAATTTGAAATACGTGGAGATAATGTAAATATACGATGTCATCGCTCTGTCCACGTTATTTTATAAACAACGAATAGCAAATGAAAAATTGTACATCCGACACCGCTGTGATCGAACTCCAGATCTCTCAATAACTAGCCGAGTGCGTTCGATTTACGCTACGGTGCCAGCAATTCACAGCGCTATTCGTGGTTTAGCGCTGTGAATTGCTGGCACCGTAGCGTAAATCGAACGCACTCGGCTAGTTATTGAGAGATCTGGGGTTCGATCCCAGTGGTGTCGGATGTACAATTTTGCACTTGCTATTCGTTGTTTATAAAATAACGTGGACAGAGCGATGACATCGTATATCTAAAAAACTGTAATACAAATGTTAGTTGAAGCAAACCACAAGAAAGGAACACTATTAATTTCACGCAAGCATGGAAAACCTTAAAAATTGCAATTCACACGGTTAGGCGTAGCGTGGTAATGCTGACACAGACTGTTTGATCAGTAGATACACGAAGTGTGACGTCACTGAAAATGACGTCACGACATGATAGGCCTTCAAGATTTCGGAGGTAACAACCAGGTACATCCTTTCATGGCAACGGTATTACCTGCTAGTAGTGTCTTCTTTCAGCAGAATGATGCGCCATTCCACACTGCCCAGATTGTTCGACAATATTTCTTGGAATATGTGGGAGACTTCCAGGTACTGCCCTGGCCTCAAAGTTTCCCAGACATCAGTCCAATTGAGCAATCTGGGGTTTGTATTGAAACAGCAAATCCAATCTGCAGTGGTTCAACCACGTAACATTACAACAGTTAAATGGTCAGTTGGCAGCGTGTTAGTACCAGATATTACGTACAATACCCTTTAAAAATCTCATAGCGAGCTATATCTCCCCGGGTAAGAGCTGTTTTGCCGGCACGTGGAGGATCAACATCACATAGGTAGGTGGTCATAATGTTTAGGCTCCTTGGTGTATATATCGACGAAATGCAAATAGAATAAAAGAAACGAAAGGAAAAAAAGAAAAAAAAAAAAAACAAACATATTATTTCAATTCCTCCCTTCTCTCATCCTGTCATGTCGCACTGCCAAAGAACTGTACAAAACACTGATTATATATTGTAAATATACAGATGTTTCAAATATATCAAATTTCCTATATCCATAATATGTAAATGAACAGTGTTATTCTTCTAATTGTGAAGGAACCATAACATATGTTTTTCTCTTTTTTGTAAGTGGCTTTCGTTTTATTACTGGAATTTCAGTTAAATGTTTACGTGCAGTACGTCCTATTCTTAATTACCAGAAAATTTGAAACCCAAAAGCCGATTCATATATCTTTTGATAAACCCAATCAAAGCTGGGTCCTTTGGCTCGTTGGCCAGGTGTACAATTACTTAAAAGTGTGTTTAACGATGTGTACCGATTTTAATCTTGATATGTAGACTTTGATCTTTGTATTTTTATAACAATGCTCATATTCCAAGAAAGTAAAGATGCCGTTTGTTTTGTGTTGTTTTTCAGATGAATTGCTGTTGCCTCGCTTTTCAATGGAGATTTTAACGTTGGACTGTTCTCACCTAAGTTTCAGGTAGCCGGAGATCAATAGCTGGCAACGAGGAAGTGAAATGATTTAATTTCAGTACTGAAAACATTTCCACAACCTCAATAAAAAATACAGTAGCGATAATTATTGCCATACTCGTTTCCACGAATAAAATCCCAATCCTCAATGAAAAGGTTTATGGAATGTCCATTTGCAAGCACTTCATGTGATTTTTAGCATACACAACAGCAGCGAATCGGGAAATTTGACTTCGGAATATTTCTTTTTGTGCTGATGAGCCCATTGAAAAATTATTGCTCGTGATGCACTGAAATGTTTTTACAAAACGTTAATGAATTATTGTTGTAAACTGACTGAAAAATATATTTTCGTTTGATACTCAAGAAGTAAAAGTAATCGGAAAGGAAAGATTTGATTCTATTTTTAGGGAGCCTTTCCTTTTTATATAAACTCATCATTTTACTTAACTGTCATGCTTCGTGGGTAGTTCCACAATCTTGTTGCAGAATTGAAATGCATTGCAAAAGCCTTAATTGATACCATTTTCTCCAAAAGTGACCCTTTAAAACTACTAGCACCAACAAGGAATTGGTGAAACCTGATATTCGTAGAGGAAAAGAATATTTTCATCATAGGTTTTTATTATTACAAAGCAAATTATTATTGATATTTCTAATCTGCGATCATTCTGAAATTATGAAACATTAAGTAAAACAGTATTGTACGTGCACAGGTCGTTCGTTATTTAAGGCACAAAGTTTCATGATCGCAAAATTGTAAAGGTTTTTGTGATAAAACTCCAGTTTTCTTTAAAATTCACGAGGTGTTTTTGCGCACAATCAGTTATCCAAAACACCTGAATTAAATATCTAATGCGATATGAAGTGAGAGTTCCTAAATATTAGAAACGTGACATCTGCTATATTTTTCTGTACAGTTTTGTATATTAAATTTTTTTGCTTCTTTGCTATTAGAAAAGTAAATTACATCAATCTCCATTGATTATCGATAAAATAAGTCATCACATTGAATAATTAGATAAAGAATTCCAAGAAAAAGACACGAACTGCGGAAAAAAGGCGTCTTCAAACTATTTGGAAAATAATATTTTTCAATGTAAACATTTCTTATGGTGCAGCGTATTGTTTCAGAAGGAACAGAAAGAGTGATTTCTTGCTTCATAACCTGTGGAAAGTTTTCTAAATTGCAAGTCCGTCTGTTACATTTATTACCTCCCACCATACGAAATCGATCTGAGATTGCACAAAAAGGTGCACTTATTTTATAATAGAAGCTTATGTTAGCACTTACATGAGGAAGGTTTATACATCTTAATCAGAAATGTAAGATGATACGTTGGAGCTTCTAACGTATTGACATTTATTTTGATAAAGATAACAATTGAATTTACTATTTCTCTGCACTTATCGTAGATAATGGAACACAAAACTGGCTGCTAACATTTCTACTTCAAATTTCCAAGACTATAATGGTAGTTTTAAAGACAGCGTACATAATTTTAAAAACTTCGGGGTACCTGAATTTTAATTAAGATATGTACTTGTGCAGTTTATGTGACACGCCCAGAACCATATTCTTAAATATAGACATTTTCCATCGGTTATACAATGGGTTTGCATTACGCTTTGTTTTAGACAAATAAACTTCTGGTGGAATTCGAGAATTTGTGTATTCGAGGGTTCGAATTTCAAACTGAACATCCTGTTACCACATGTCTCTGTCCGTATGAAATCTTTTAATATTATATTGGCTTGTGCGTGTAGATTATTTGAAATCCAAATAGTCTAGAGACCAGCTCGTAAAATATGTGCAGCATTTGGATTGCGCCATTTTTGAAAAGAGAAATAAGAGAATGTTAATGGAACTTACAGAATTCAGCTGGCTCAGAAACTCCTGTGATAGAAGAACTATAGAAGTCTGTGTTGAAATGCCTCTGCAGTTGAGTTTAAAGCTGCAACATTTCATTTATTTATTATCTTTCCGCAACTGCATGGTACATAATTAAACATAAAATGACTAAAAGAAAAATCTATCTAGGCACTTTGAATTTGCCTTGAAAGTATCGTTACAGATTTCCACAAACTTCTGAGCACAGAATTATTGAGAACAGTTGCAAGATTCAAGTTACATGTATTAAAAAATAATGTGGAATTCAGAAGAGAACATAACTTTCGAAGAATTTCATTTGATGAGATTTTTGTAAAGTGGTAGATTCTCAGGCAGAAAAGTGGATGTGCTTCTTTAAATTCGAACATGAACAATAGTTCAGTATGTGTTTTAAAAACATTTATGCTTACAGAACGCAAGTATTTTAATCATGTAGGGAAAAAACTGATTTCATGTTCTTGATGACGTAATTGCTGCATCTAAAGGAAATCATCCAAGAAAAATGGTGAACAATTTACATAAATGCATGTAATGCAGCAGATAAAATGATTAAGAACAAATTAGTTGATGTACTGACAATTTCATATTTTTGCGTAACGTAGTGTGTTGTGTGTGTATATATATATATTTTCAAGATCGTCAACTTCGGAAAAGTATCAATGAAATATACACACAGTAAAGAAGGAAACATTTACGCAGATAAAACTCAAATCCGCATGTACGATAACTGTACATTTTATTTGATTTCCAAGATAACTATTCAACACTAGATTTTTTTAGTGCTGAACCCACATGGCTCGTGTTACTTGTTGGTAGATATCATCCTTTTCACAAGTTACACTTCTTGACAAGTAAAAACAATATTATAATATGTCAGCCACAATTAGAGACGAAATTTGGGAAACCATTCTTCCATAAACCATCAAAGAATAAATAGCAACTGAGGAACTATTATGCTATTCAAACGCACTCGTCGTTGAAATGAAGTGAATTAAACTCTCCGCGTTAGAAAACCGGAAGTTGCAGTGATAATCTTTGTCAGTTCCCCAAAGTCCGTCTGCAATTATGTTGAATATAATGTTCTGCGCGCCGTGGTTAATTCTGTTCTGCTGTCTTCTTCTAACGTCTCTGGATTCCCGCACGTCCAAAGTAAGAGCCGCTAGTTTTACCATGGGGTATTTAACTGGATCTCAAAGGCGGCCTGGGAACAAAGGTTATCCCAGACCTGGACTCACTATCTCTGGAGCCATCAGCTTAGCCGTGGAAGAAATTAACAATCACCATCCCCTGCGACATAATCATACTCTTTCATTTACGGTGGCGGAAACCTATGGCGAGGAATCGGAAAGTATCTTACAAACAGCTATTCTGTGGACTAGGAATATTTCAGTTTACATTGGTCCTCAAGAAACCTGTGTTCATGAAGCACGGATGGCTGCGAGCTTCAATCTTCCAATGATTTCCTACGTGAGTAGAAAAGCTTTTATGGTATTTTGCTGTCTTTGTTAAAAACAAATTACACTTTTATTCTTTCTTCTGTTTTTTTCAAGTGATATGTGGAATGAAAATATAATGAATTAGTTTAAAAACAAAAATACTGTGAAACAAAGTACATGTCCTGAAAATTCATCAAGAATGTCTGTTTTACTTTCATTAATAGATTTCTCTCCGTTCAAGTGTCACATATTAAAGGTGTTTTATGAATTAAAAAAGAGTTTAAAAGACACACGAGAAAGATTATTTAACTGGAATTTCATTAAAAAGTTGCCTGCTTATCACGCTGCAGAAATGTTTTCGCTTTGTTAAAAATAAAGTACACTTTTATTTTCTCATTTGTTTTTCAGGTGACACGTGGAATGAAATTATAATAAATTAGTTTTCAAAGAAATAAAAAAGTAAATGCCGAAAAACCAAGTACACGTGATGAAAATTCACCAACAATGTTTTTATATAATACAGTAGAATGGTTTTCAAAGAAATAAAAAATATTAATACCGTAAAACAAAGCACATGTGCTGAAAATTCACCAAGAACGTTTTTACATAATATGGTTAACTAGTTTTTAAAGAAATAAAAAAGGTAAATACCAAACAGCACAGCCCAAGTAATGAAAATTCACCGAGAATATAATCTAGTAGATTAACTTTCAAAGAAATAAAAAAAAATACAGAAATACGAAGCACATCTGTTGAAAATTTACCAAGAATGTTTTTACATAACATAGTAGATTAGTTTTCAAAGAAATAAAAAAGTAAATACCGGAAAATAAAGCGCATACGATGAAACTTCAGCAAGAATGCTTTTATATGATATAGTAGATCAGTTTTCAAAGAAATCAAAATGGCTAATTATTGAAAAACAAAGCACATGTGGTAAAAATTCACGAACAATGTGTTTATATAATATAGTTGATTGGTTTTCAAAGAAATGAAAAATAAATACCGAATAAAACAAAGTACATGTGCTGAAAATTCAGCAAGAACGTTTCAACATAATATAGTGGACTAGTTTTTAAAGAAATGAAAAAGTAAGTACCAAGAAACAAAGCACAGGTAATGAAAATTCACCGAGATAATTTTTATATAATATAGTAGATTAATTTTCAAAGAAATAAAAAAAAACCACCGAAATACGAAGCACATCTGCTGAAAATTTACCAAGAATGCTTTTACATAATATAGTAGTTTAGTTTTCAAAGAAATGAAAATGGATAAATATTGAAAAACAAAGCACATGTGACGAAAATGCATTAATATTTTTTTTGTTTTTTCTTCCATTAAAAGATTTCACTGTATTATGTATTTTAATGGTCACGTATTAAATGTGCTCTATGACTTTAAAATAAAACTAGGAAAGTCATACTGGGAAAGATAATACTCAACTACAATTTGATTAAAAGCTTTTCTGCTTGCCATGCTCTAAAAATGTTTTCGCTTTATTAAAAACAATATTTACTTTTACCTTCTCTTTTGCGTTTTTCAAATGATACATGGTGATCGCGTGCTAATTTAAAAACATTGGATTATCAATGGCTCGAGTTCTATTTATCCGATCTACAAAATTCGTATTAAAATCTTAATATCCCCGCAAGTTGCGTTTGTATAACAATTTAATTTAGCACAATTCGAATATTAATTTGTACGCTTTAATTATTTTTTACTTTTTAATTTAACGAACTTTCCGAGTTTATTGCTAATTTTACTAAACATTTTGCAAAATATCGATCTATGTAAACGCTGTAACCTACAATAAAAACTGAAATCTTGAGATGTCAAAGTGAGCATTGCATCTAAAAGCAGATGACGCCCCAATAGCACATTGTCGAGAATTTACATAGTTCCGATTTTTAATACCAGATGCCGCATTATTTTGTAGAAAAGGCTTTGGTATGAAGTTTCAAACTAACCGTCGAATAGTACAGTCTAAAACAAGCCGTGAAGGGAATAACAAGTGTGCCGGAGGAAAAGTAATTTAACGCGAAAAATCAAAGTAAAAGTTATTAAGGTTAGTTCACACGAAAACAACTTTCCGAATTTAGTGCTCATTATACTACATATTTTGCAAAACAGCGATCTATCTAAACGCTCTAATCTACAATTGTTAAACAACAACAAATATTTTACACAGAATGTTATTTATCTCGAGATCTTTTGAGAAACTGAAGTAAATAGCATATAATTTTTAGTTATAATATGAATGAGTGCTTACTATATAAGTTTTTACTATATTTCCTTACAGAAATCCGGCGTCAATTTGATTTGTTTTCAGTCTGCTTCAATTAAAAATTCCATTCTCTCATAGGACGGACAACATTCAATATATACACGGTCAAGTTACATTATTGTGACCACCATATAATATCCACAATAACCGCCTGTGCATCGCGGACAGCAGCTAGACGGGCTGGGAGTGGCTCAATAAGATGCTGGAAGGTGTTCACAGGTATATGGAGCCATGTTGACAGCAGTGCATCTGACAGCTGCTGGAGAGTCCGCGGTGGAAAATCCATAGAGCAAAAAACACGATCGAAGTGATCCCACAGATGCTCGAGTGGGTTTGAGTCTGGGGAATTAGGCGGCCAGGGAAGTACTTTGAAGTCTTCATCGTGCTCTTCCAACCGCTCTCGGACATTTCTAGCTGTGTGACACGTCACATTGTCGTGCTGGAAGATCCCATCCGCCCCAGGGAAGACAATCAGCATGTATGGGTGTACGTGGTCTTCAAGGAAGAATTTATAACGAATTCGGTACCATTGTGCCTTTCACAGGTATGAGTGGACCCAGAGAATGACACGAAAACATTACCCAGACCATAACGCTGCCTCCACCAGCTTGAGTTCTTTCAGCAATGGTTGAAGAGTGGTTGAAGAGTGTTTGTTCTCCGATGTTTCTCGCCTTATACTACAATGTTCATACGTTGGATAAAGCGGAAAACGTAACTCATCGGAGAAGGCAATCCTTTGCTAGTCAGCGGAGGTCCAATTCCGTTACTGCCGTGCAAATGTAAGCACTTTTATTTTTGATTGGAGGTTTAATGACCACCGTGAGCAACTCAATGGGCTATAAGCAGTCGGTCGTCCGTAATTTAGGGTGAGTGGTTCTATGGAAGGGAGAGAGCCAGTGCCGTAAGACAAACACAACATCCATGCCTCTCTGAGATTCGAACCCGACACCTTTCGGACGAATGATTAGAGGCCATCGCTCAGATCGATGCGCCACCGAGGCGGCAAAAAGCATTTTCTGTCGATGCACCTTCGTTTGCATAGATGCAGTGACCATCCGTCTGCATCGAAACAAAGTATATGCCGCTGGATTCACTGAACTGTCGTTTTAGACATACTTCGATAGCCCCTGGTCAATTCGGCCAGTGAGTTGCTCCGCTGTAGCGTGTCGATCGGCGCTCATGCACCTTCGAAGCCGACATTCACCTCTCGCATCAATGGCACATGGTGCTCCGCAGTTTTCACGTCGCTTATTCGCAATGGTGCAATTTCTCCAAACACGATACAGTTTAACCACAGCATTACGCGAACAGTTCACAAACTGCACTGTTTCAGAAACACTGCCACTCGTGGTCCGAAAACCGATAATCATCCTTTTTTGCAAATCTGAAAATTCGCTCCTTTGATCCATGACAGAAACGAGAGATATGTTTTCAGAATGTCTACACTATACCTTATATACCCTACAAGCCTGCTCACGTCACGTGTCTTAATTCACTAGCTATGTGCTGTTGATGTCAAAAGTAGGAGGTGGTCACAATAATGTGACTCGACTGTGTATTAGTACGCATTTATTTAAAGCTTAAAAATAACCGTCAAAGGACGGGCTACACGCAAGTACTTTATATTGAATATACAACCTACGTCAGAAAATATACAGGACTGATGCAAAAAATATAAAAAAGTACCATACTCATAATTAATGCTTGTTACTTTTAAAATACCGCCTTTCTGAATCAACACAGATTTTCCGGCGTTTCTAAAGATCCTGAAAATAGCTATTGAATGCATTTTGCAGATGTAAAGATCCTGAAAACAGTTCTGGAATGCATTTTCGAGATGTAAAGATCCTCAAAACAGTTGTGGATCGCATTTTCCAGATGTAAAGATGCTGAAAACTGTCCAGGAATGCATTTTCCAGATGCAAAGATCCTGAAAACAGTTCCGGAATGCATTTCCCAGATGTGAAGATCCTGAAAACTGTGCTGGAATGCATTTTCCAGATGTAAAGATCCTCAAAACAGTTCTGGATTGCACTTTCCAGATGTAAAGATCCTGAAAACTGTCCAGGAATGTATTTTCTAGATGCAAAGATACTGAAAACAATTCCGGAATACATTTTTCAGATGTAAAGATCGTGAAATAAGTTTTGGAATGTATTTTTCATATGTAAAGATCCTGAAAACTGTCCCGGAATGCATTTTCCAAGTGTAAAGATCGTGAAAACTGTTCTGGAATGCATTTCCATATGTAAAAACCGTGAAAACAGTTCTGGAATGCATTTTCCAGATGTAAAGATCCTGAAAATAGTTCTGGAATGCATTTTCCAGATGTCCGCAAGTTGTTTCGTCACGGCTTCTTGGATAGATCTAATGCCTGCATGACCCCATCTCTTTAGTGTACGTTTAATACTGGGGAACTGTCCTCATGTTTGTCGATCATACTGCAGGCACCATGTTCCATTTCCTGCAATAATTCTAGAGGAAAAGTCAGGATCCACAGCTGCAATGCCCAGCAGATCGCAATAGATCGATGAACGGGCCTTCTTTTGGTCATCATTCATAGTGCGGGTTACCAATCTGGCATTAAGTGTTTGTTTTCACGGATCTTCGGGCACAATCTCATGACATATAGACTTACTGATGCCCACCGACTCAGCCAAAAGTCTCACTGTGATTCGGCGATCTTTCCTTAACTGATTACGCACCTCTTCGAAATTTTTCTCCGTCTCCACACTGGAGGGCCTCCCACGTCTCGGATCATCCTCAAAGGATTCCCGATTGTCACGAAACCGTGCATATCATTCGAAAATTCTACTGCGCTTCTTTGAATATCCTGTATGTTTATAAAGCTGATTTAGCAAGTTTTCAAAGAAAACGGATGTTCACTCTCTACTCTTCCATTACTAAAATGTATTGGGACGAGAACGCTTGCTATGACTCCCTCAATGCCCGTCTGCCGCCTGTCGGTACCGGTATAAACCGGTTTCCAGCTGTTCAATGATTGGCCAAGGATTGCTGTCTTCTGGCATACACGTGATGTTTTTATCCCACTACTGTACGTCAGTTATGCGGTCAGTCCCGGAATTTATTGAACGTGCGTTGCGTTAAATCAGCAGAGTTCTGTATCACATAGTATTGCACAAAATACCTTGCTCTGTAATCTTGACTTCGGTGATGATTGAATGAGAAAGAAATAACAGTGATGTATTTTAAACAGCAAAAAACTTTGTTTAAAATTTTTAGGTTCAATTTAATCGGCCGCCACGGTGGCCAAGCGATAAGAGGTGTAGATTTCTGGTAGGCTAAAGAGATGGGTCCTGGTTTGAGTCCTTGATCAAACAAGGGTGGTGTGCATGTCTTAGGGTATTGTCTCTCTCCCTTCCCTGGAACCAGTGTCCCTAAAATCGGGACGGGCGACTGCTTATATGTAGCTCATTGAGTTGCTCACTGTGGTTGTTAACCCCCCCTCAAAAAATAAGGAATAATCTCGTAATTTATTCTTGTCTTGCAAACTGCAACGACGTGAATGTTTGTTAAAAATATGGGGAATATTCTAGTCTTGAATGTTCTCCAGATTCAAGACTGGAATGTAAAGTCTTAAACTGGACTTAACTATTAAAGGCCTCATCAAATCTGGTGATCAATCTAGTTGTAGGCATTCTAGTTTGCAACAAGGTGAACGTTTTAGTCTTGCAAACTTCAGCAAGTTTCTTGAAAATTATTTCCTTCAGTCGAAGACCCAAGATTGTTAGTTCTATCTATGGAACAGAAGAAATATTTTGCATAAGTATTTTCATTTTTCATGAGCAAACAAAAATTTTTTTATTAAGAGGAGCAACTCAGGTGCCTTAACGGTTGGAAGTGTAGGAATCTGGCAAGTCGTCCTAAAAAGGGTCTAGGTCAGATGATGCAATTGCTTAACCTCTGAATCCAAGAAAAAAACCCGGTTTAAAATGGAACAATCTTATACATCCTCTTAAAGAAGTTCTGGTGCCTTCTGTTTGTACAAAACGGAGACTATTGATGTCAGTAATGACCGGGGATGAGTTTATAAATTCAGAGGCCGGAAAACAAACTTTAACCCTTTAACGACCACAACGCCCAAAACGTCCGTACATACAGACGACCATAGCCGCCCGAAATGCCTGTCTAGAGTGAGTCAGATTTCCTCCTATCTCTTCAAATTTTCACAACCTATGAGAGACCAGCAGGAGTCACCCTCAGTCACTATAGTTGCTATCAAACAAAGAAGTGAACCAAGAGACAGTTTCGGGCATTATGCTATGCAGAGTGATGCAAGATTTTTGGATTTAAAGGGTTAAAGATAAACCTTAGAGTGGTAGGTTGTCAATCCTAAGCCCGGATTAAAAGCAGGGACAGTCTGAAGGGTTCATTCGTGCGGACAATGGCATATCCATCAGAGAAATTGCTAAACTCTGGTCGCAATGATGTACAATGGATATTAAAAGATTCACTCTACCGAAAAGTATGTGAAAGTGTGATCTCTGTGTGAAAACACCCTATTTGAAAAAATGGGAGTGGAGATTGGCACAAATTAGCTGCAGATGATCGAAGCTCAAGGCTTTTTTTTCAGTATGCGCATATACTGATGCAAAAAATGCCATCATATATCTGTAACTTTTTTATTTAGAGCGTTTACCGTAAACGACATATTTCCTTAAATTTTTTCCCAAATTTCCCAATTTCTTAAAAATTTATGCTGATATCATTTTCTTTCAACGTTTATGTGTTTTTGTGTGTTAACCATCCTAAAAAAAGAAATACCCATTCTTGCATTTTTTTAAAAAGTGCCCTCAACGTAGTGGGATACCTTGAAGAGGTTGCAAGAAGGATACATTCACAGAGTAGAAGACCCAGAGGTAAATCTTCCATAGAGGCTCGTGGCAACAATTTGGCCCCGAAGATCTCAATAGAACAGCGCGCCAGTGGACGGACATGGAACTAAAGCGCCGAAACCGTAACCGTGAAAGTCTACTTTTACAACTCAGATCAGATCATATATAGAGGATTTTAGGAAGGTAGTGTCAGACCACAGGTCTTAAACAACCCTTAGAAATAGGAAAGATTTGGACTAGAGTGCCCGACAGGAACGTCAACACGGAATCGAAGTATATAGGGGATGAAGACGCCCTTTTTTATAACCGGGGGCACATCAAGCCATCGTACAGGGGATCCGACGGCTTGATGTGCCTATCCAATGCGCGGTGGATATTTAGTGGTTCCAGTATTCGTACCTGCCTGGGGTCAAACCTGAGAACTCTCCGTAGCAGTCACGAATGTTGACCACTAGCACATCAGCGGCCCGAGTTTGCAACTCATGATCATGAGCATGATCATATGTAGAGGATTTTAGGAAGGGAGTCTAGGGTCCAGTGGCGATGCTCCCGCGCCCATGCTAATCTTTGCACCCGGTGATGTGCGGTCAGTAGCGGTTCCCTCATGGGACGATGGCTTCTGTACCCCATAGCGAGAAGATGGTTCTGGATGGTTTGACTGCTTACACGTTTTTGTGCACCAGCGTTAAATTGCCGAGTGATTTCTTGTACTGTGGCCCGTCTATCCGCTGTTACAATGCGAGCTAGCCGACGATGACCTCGCTCATCCACACGCTTTTGTTCACGGCAGTTGGCCCTTGCAGGGACGGTTTTTCCGGATTCGATGTACTCACGGATCACCCGTGACACAGTGACTAGTGAAAATCCCAGTGCCGCCCCGGTGGCGCAGTGGTCTAAGCGATGGCCTCTGATCATTCGTCCGAACGGGGCCCGGGTTCGAATCCCGGTGAGGCATGGATGTTGTGTTTGTCTTACGGCACTGGCTCTCTCCCTTCCCTGGAACCAGTGACCCTAAATTAGGGACGGGCGACTGCTTATAGCCCATTGAGTTGCTCACGGTGGTCGTTAAACCTCCAACCAAAAAAAAAAAAAAAAAAAAAAATCCCAGTGCCTGCACCACTTCCGAGATGAAGTGACCCATTCTTCGGGCCCCGACAATTCGCCCACGATCAAATGCGCTTAGATCCTTCGTCTTACCCATACTGCGTCCGACTTTTACTGATTTCCGTCGCAGCGATCCCACATCGTTTCCGTTTACAGGGCCACTCACAGCGCCCCATTTTCATAACGCCAGTTGTCTCTAATTCAATTGCTCTTCAGTGTATATGCATTCTAGTGCATGGATACCTATCTTTCCCATAGGGAGGTGTGCATATGACGTGTCTATAGTCTGTATAGTATCATATGTTATTATAGATATGTATTCTGGAGTCTCTGTATTTCCTTGTATATGTAGACAGAGACTCTACGCAAAACAAGTTGAACATCTCATATCCTAAATTCAAAGTCTGCATTTTTCTTTTCCAGCGCTGACACGAAATTTCTCTCATTAACTGTTGCTGAAAAAAGCTGACATGTTTCTGAGTAAATCTAATGTTATTGATAATAGTAAAGTTAAGAACAACATTGCTAATACTGGAAAACACCACTCATCAACAATGAAAAACGTGCCCATAGACGATATGTTAGATGTCTGCGATGGTCTTTTTCAAAGGCTCGAGTAGGTAATTTAATGGCGGAACAACAAATCATGCCAGTTCAAAAAATCAAATAGAATCTCTTGCAACAAAATCGCCCCTCAAAAGCGTATGTATTCCTTCTCCTTAACATATTCTTCTAAATTACTTTTCACTACATTTAACTGCAATTAAATTTAATGACGCATTTGGCATTTATTTGTAAACTTTAAAAGAAACGGACAAATGAGTACATTACCTAAACAATTCTATCTTGTATAATACACACTCTTTGCAAATTATAAAAAAAGAACTCCAAAGAAATAATAATAATAATAAGTGTTATTTTTGCTGCTACATTGTAGGCTTTGTGAATGTACATAAATATTTTATATTTCATAAGAACAGCAGGTAAAATCAGGGAAAAGCCCTCGCAGAGTCCTGACAAGCCCTAATTTCCCAATTAAATAAGCAAGCAGTCCCAGGTTCATAAAACACAGCAGTAATGTTAGATGTTAGTTATACTATAAACAATTTTTTAAGTTGTTATTATTTTCATTAATTAACTTAGCAAGTATTTTTTATTTTGTTTTTGAATAAATTTAGGTTATTTATTGTGCTCAACTCAGCTGGCAGTGCATTCCAATATTCAAGACCAACATAATTTAAGCTCCGCTTTATCATGAGGGTTTTTGGATGCATGGGTCTTAATAATGATTTGTGTCTCGTATTGTAGTGAAACAGCTACACAAACAGTAGGATGTAGTGCCTATTTCTAGCTCGAAAACAAGCGGTTACCCGGCGTTGCATATACGCATATAGTTCGAGGATACTGTCCGGAGGTACCACATGGCAGATGGTGTCCAAATTTCGGCCTTGTTCGCCGGCATTCCGGAATGAATGTAGGTGGCGTCCCATCAGGTCGCAAACATGTTCGATTGGTGAGAGGTCGGGTGATTGTGCTGGCCACGGAATGGTGTCGACATTACGGAGCCAGGCTCGGGAGAGCCGTGGCGTGTGCGGCCTGGAATTATCCTGTTGAAAATTTTCTTGCTGTTGCTGTGACATGAATGGCAACAGAAGCAGAAAGTAGAAAGTCGTCGACACACCGTTCACTCATGAGGGCCCCTCGGAGGACTACCAAGGCTGTCCGGCTATCCCAGGAAATTGCTCCTCAGACAGTCACTTCCGGATTAAAAGCCGTGTGCGTTTCCACGGTAAAGGCAGGATCCGTGCACTGGGCGGCTCGTCTACAGACACGTATGAACTAGTCTTCGGCGCCAAGTGCAAACTGAGACTCATAACTAAAGACAACACGACCTCACTGGACTGCGGAATGGCCTCGTCGAATGTAGCCCCTGTGCCGCACGTCTTCTGGCAACTGTCCGGATGGTGACTTCCGTACCTGTAGATGACGCAAATGACCACGTATGGTTGAGAGCGACAGATTTGGTTCTGTTTGTGCGGCCGTCACAATCGCTCGATCCCCGAGTTCTGTCCTTACCCTCGGGGTCCACTGCCCGCGTGCCGCTGGGCTGTGCTCTCCTCGCTCACTCATTTGCACCAGCATCGTCCATTTGGTCGATCCGCACCAAATACCTGGCGATACAACGACTTGACCAACTGGCCTCCCTCAACTCAATTATACGCCCTCTCTCAAACTCGCCCAACTTCTCGTATTGTTCACGGATACGACTTCGAGGCATTCCTCACAGTCTGGTGGAGGTTATTTTTTTTTCTTTTTTTTTTTTTTGATTGGAGGTTTAACGACCACCGTGAGCAACTCAATGGGCTATAAGCAGTCGCCAGTCCCTAATTTAGGGTCACTGGTTCCAGGGAAGGGGGAGAACCAGTGCCGTAAGACAAACACGATATCCATGCCTCACCGGGATTCGAACCCGGACCCCTGTTCGGACGAATGATCAGACGCCATCGCTTAGACCACTGGAGGTTAATGCAACCGCAATCCGTTGTCATAATATTCTTGCGTGCGAGCTTCGCTCTTGGTATACCCTCCTCGATGCGCGGTTCTCAAGCGCTGTGGCGGGCCACAATTCAGTCATTAATCGTTATTTTTTTATTATTTACGTATTGGGCGCTTAGGTACTTGCATGCGGACTTTCATCAGGATCGAAAGACTTTTTCTGAGTACTGCGGATTTTTTTTCTGGCAACGAGTGCATGTGTATACGTGCATACCCTTAATATTTTCATATATACGTATAATATAGTATTATCATCGCGTATATTATCATACATATAATGTACATATCGATACAAGAAAACCCCGGTGTAAACGTTTCTCATTTAAACGTTCTCCTTACTCATACGTTAAACGTCGCAGGTAAAAAAATTCTGAATTGTCCTTCAAATTAAATTTTATCAATTATACGTTAATCGAAATAGCTTTCTTTTCATTCGTACGTTAAACTGTGGTGTTGTGATGTCATGAATTAGGAATTCAAACCGCGCGAATCCCACTTATCTGTCTTCCCCCTCTCCTCCTTCGCCGCAAATTCTGTTTTCCATTTTCCAATTTCCAATCTCTCCATCTGCCTTTCGCTGTTCCTCATCTGATGTCCCTTGATTTCTGTGATGATTTAGTGACGGGGTAATATGAGGTGTGGGGTGAATTCTGTCCTGTTAGAGAGAGAGAGAGAGAGAGAGAGAGTGTGTGTGTGTGTGTGTGTGTGTGTGTGTGTGTGTGTGTGTGATATAGTCTGCATATAAATACCGGGGCTCTACCGCGTATTCTGCATAGGCTCAGTTTATATTATTGTCCGGGATTTTCTGTATGCGTGAACCGATATTTGTATAGGTACCGGAATTGTGGTCTTGTTGTGATAAAAGGTATTAGGTAGAATGTCCCCATCCTACGTCCCCCACTCGCAGCCAGTGCAAGATTTAAGGGGGCTATAGGTACGTTCACTTCCGATTATTTTTTCTAAAACGCAGATCGAGCAGTAGAGGCGGAGCCAAGGGGTAAGGGTCCTAGGGTCCGGACCCCGATCCCCCTTGAAAAGAGACTGAGTACGAATTTAAAGCGGTACACACTATATTGACAAAAGCCACTGGACAGCCCTTCGAAAGCAAATGAACGGATCCACTGCGTTGTTAAGATGCGCAGTACAGCTGCAAACGATATAAAAACAAGACTGCATCTGACCGCGGACATATCTCACTGTACGGTTGAGTGAAAATGTCGCGGCGGGAGAGAACTACTTTCAGAAAGGAAAGATTGTTGGACGTTATGTTAGTGGGTTGTCCATAAGATAAACCGAGAGGCGTCTAAACATACCCAAGTCAGCTATTTTGGATGTACTGAATAAGTGGAAGACACATGGCGTGAAAGCAACAAAATGTACCTGCACATCAAAAGAAAATCAGTGATAGAGGACGTAGAAGCCTCAGGAGAGTCGTTACCGCTAATCGACGGAGTACTGCACAAGACTTCAATCTACAGGTGAGTAAAAATGCTGGAACCTCGGTATGTACATGTACAATTCTCAGAGAACTTCAGTCCATGTGTTACCCTGGTCGTGCGGCTGTTCATAAGCCTTTCATCTCCACTTGGAATGGTATTCGTCGTTTAGCATGGTGTAGCGAAGATTTGTCGTGAACCGTAGATCAATGGAAACGGGTCTCATGGACTGATGAATCAAGATACACGATCCATAAGTCTGTAGCCGTGTGTGGGTATGGTGGCAGCCGGGGAAAGGCTATTTACCACAGCAAAATGTTCATTCGGTCAAGTTTGGAGGTGGCAGTTTACTCGAGTGGCGGTGTTTTTCATGGTATGGTCCCTGCCTATTGGTTATCGTGGACATAACCAGCAGGTCTACCTCAATATTCTGGACAATTATACTCTACCAGCTCTGTGGCAATATTATAGAACCGAGCCTTGTTGGTACCTGCATGATAATGCACCGAGCCATAAAGCAAGGACTGGCTTGGTTTTACGATAATTCCGTATCGTGTGTAGACTGGCCAGCACAGAGCCCTGATCTTAATCCCATAGAGCACCTATGGGATGAATTAGAGCCCCGCATAAGAAGTATGGAAACAAGGCCTACTACTAAGCAACAGTTAGCGGCAGCATTATGTATTGAATGGAAGCGCATACCTATCGCTGTGTTACAGAACGTTGTCAAAAGCATGTCTCGAAGGGTCAGTGCATGCATTAAGGCCAAAGGTGGACCGACACCGTACTAATGTATGTCAGTATTAGGTGTCAGGACACTTTTGTCTCAATATAGCGTATATGTATATATGAGGCTTTCACCAATGAACCATAGCGATGGACCCTCTTCTCCCCCTTAAGAAATTATTGGTTACGCCACTGTCTAGTAGTGTTGCCCGGTGTAAACTGTGGGAGATTTGCTTTAATCATTGCCTTATCGAAATGTTAAAGGTTCTTGGCTCACGTCAGAGTTTTCCTCTCTGGACGTCTATGTGCGTGTGATTTAAATGGAAAGCCGTGTGCGTCTTACACACAAAATTAATATGTGGGCATTGCCTGTTAACTGTCAAAATGGTTTCAATTATATTCACAGTGAAATTTTCCTGAAGCAATTTTACAAGCGATGGCGAACTACAAAAATTCAAACATGAAAGTAGTGTTTATACAAACCAACTACAGACGTTTAGCAATCGCATGAAAAATCTGTGCATGTGCCGAAAATACGATCAGCATAATGGCTGCCTCCATTTGTTCACTTAGTCACGTGATTAGGGTCAAGAAGTATTTCTGAGACGTATACATTAAGAATTTTAAGACTTCGTGTAGTCACATTGTTTAACACTGGAACAAACGGCATCGCTATTGTTTGTTCGCCTGTCTCCTTCCGGTTGCGGTTTCATTTGCCAGTGATATATTAAATGTTGAATAATTCATTAGTTCTGCATTTGTATTTGATCAGGAGCTTATTTATGAAGTTATTCAATGTTTCCTGAAAGCTCATTATCTTGTTTTCCACATTTACGATAGGTTTAATTACTTGTCCTTCATTTGATATTTGGTAAATATAATGTCTTTTGATATTCATTTTCTTTCCTGTACTGAATGTTGTTGCTTTTAAGTGTAAGGAAACGATACTGCATATTTGAATTAAAACTGCATTTTATAAGATATGTGTGAAATTAAACATTGTCGGAGCTGGTGTATATAAGATAAATTTAATTATTTAATGTAAATGCATGACAGCATTATGGAGGTTCGCTATTTTGCAATGATTTCTTTCATTAAGACATTTTGCTACCACAGCACATTTGAGGAAACATGGGGCTCAGGGTCTAGACAATATTTTGAGGACACAGTATTAGTGGCACATCTAGGAAATTCACTATGCGTGGATGAACAAATATACCCAGGAGAAAACGTGCCCAAAATATGATGAAGAAGCCACAAAAATATCCCCGCCGTATTGGACGAATCAGTGATAGCAAGGAAATGAAAAATGCATGGTTGAAAAATGGATACCAGTTTAGTTCTGCTTTAACCCCCCCTGCCACCGTCCGAGGGTTGGGTTCATTTTGTTGAAATTATAAAATACACTGGCGGAAAGTGAAAAAAGAACAACAAGAAGGAGACGTCTGATACCAACGAAATTTATACAGCATGACAACGGAATACAGAGGATAACGTGATGAAAACATTATGGCAAAATACAGCTGTATTTGCTGGTAAACTAAAAAAAACATTTCCATGTAACATGGTTAGTACGATGTTGAACCGCCATGAACTGCGTCACACTGTGCAATTCTGGCATGGAGTCTGTCGTACAGATGTTGGATGTAAGTTTGGGGTATTGAGTTCCAAGCATCCTCAACCTGGACGCGTAAATCGGGGATGGTCGTGGCTGGCCGTGGAGACCGGATAAGTCGTTGTCCCATAAAATCCCACACGTGCTCAATGGGGGACAAATCCGGTTAACGTATAGGCCAAGGAAGTTGTCTCACACCCTGAAGTGCATGTTGCGTTGCACGTGCCGTGTGTGGACGTGCGTTATCTAGCTGTAAAATACCACGATGGACCGACCATACAAATGGCACAACAACGGGCTGAATGATGTTGTTGATGTAGGAGGTGCTGTTTACGGTAATCGGTACAAACACTAATTGTGTACGGGAGTGATAGCTGATCGTTCCCCACGCCAGGAGACCAGGTGTAGGCCCTGTGTATCGCTGGCGGATGCAAGAAGTGTGGAGACACTCCCCTGTGCGTCTGCGAACACGCATACGGCCATCGGAGGCTCCCAAGCAGAATCTGTTTTCATCGCTGAACACGACAGATCACCATTGCGTTTTCCAGTGCAGACGTTGGCGACACCACAGCAGCCGTTCCTGACGGTGGGCTGGAGTCAGAGGTACACATGCCAGAGGCACACGTGCACGTAGTCCTACATCCAGAAGACGGTTGTGGATTGTTCGCACAGTCACCTCAGGTGCAATGGCAGCTTGCATTTGCGTCGCAGTGGATGTTCTGCTTGACAACGCCGCTCTTTTTATGCGTCGATCGGTCCCCTTATCACTCCGTCTGTGACTCCCGGTTCCACGTCTTCTCGTGTGGAATGTTCCTCGAACCATCTACGCCACCATCGTACCATCACCGATACTTCCCGTCCATTTCGCTCAGCAATACGACGATACGACCACCCGGCCTCGCGGAGTCCGACCAGACGACCTCGCTCAAAGTCCGATAACTGTTGAAATCGTACACGTCTTCCATGTCCAGGCATTGCAGCTTCTTCATGGCCTTCGCACGTGTCCGTACGCCGACGACTGATTACATTCACTTCGCCGTACTCCTTAAATACCACTGACGATAATTTGCATATTATGCCGTGCTGTGGCGTAAGCGCTCACCGGTTGGTCCCGAAATTAACATCACACCTACGTAAACTGGACCCCATTAACATATGTAAATTTCATGATCGTCTGCCAATTCCTTCTTGGTGTTATTTTTTCACTTTCCGCCAGTGTAGTATGAGTCAAACGAATTCCTAATGTATGAAAATTTCCCCCAATTACAGATGTGTACAAAAAAAAAAATTCTAATGCTTTCGAAAGATTTGAGGATGAACTTAGGTCGGCAAAATGTTTAATGGAGACTCCTCCCAAAAAAAGCAGAAAGAATTAGAAAATAAATAATTTTCACAAGTGTGACGCTTTACAGAGGTGAAAGCATGTGTCAACACGACAAATCTGCATTCCCATCGCGGACAAACTTGTGTTTTCACATTGGCGCCCGATTGTGGAAAATGGATCCACTGGCCGTTGGGTTCTTCGAAAAATGTGTGATGTTTGTTCCACACATTGTTTGGAATTAATGAAAAATTCCTGCTTCCCTTCAATGAAAAAAAATTTAAGAGGGAGATGATGTGACGTACTACAGAGGTGAAAGCATGTGTCAAGACGACAATTGTGCAGCGAGACATTCTGTCAGCGTAGCTCAGTTGGGAGAGCGACTTACTCCGGAGTGAGGGGACATGAGTTTGATGCACGTAGCGGACAAACTTGTGTTTTCACACAAGGCTTCTCATAGTTCTTGCTGTGCAATGTGAAAAAAATAACTGTAGAACTCTGTCAATTCTTGTAGCAGCTTGCATAATTCTGACGCCCATTAAATATTCGAAGCAAGGGGTTGCAGCTCCATAGCCTCCCTCTTAAATGGACCCTGGTTGCTACAAATGATTCACTTTGGAAGATATGGGTGAAAAACGAAAACCCTGATTTGTTTTGTTACCAACAGAAACTTGGACTTTTCCTTTTCTTTATTTACACTCGATAGCATGGCCCACTTACTTTTCCTGAGCCGATAAACAAGTCAGATGCAGACTGATAAACGCACATAGCGCCGTGGATTGTTGGCAACGTAGCGCAAAGCGAACGCACGCGGCTAGTTATCGAGAGATCTGGGATTCGATTCCAGCGGTGTTGAAATCCAATTTCTTGGTTGCTGTTTGTTGATTAAAGAAGAACGTGGAAAGAGCGATGACTTTTTCTATTTACATTGTATCCACTTATTTGGAAGATTTTCACCATTTCTCCCGCCCTTGGGACTTATTATCTATAATTAAATAGCTTGTACCGTTAAGCCCCACCAGATGGAGACATCTCAGTTGCTGAGCCCAGCCCTACGGATTTGTGAAGTCAGATGCTGACTGATAAACATACGTAGCGCAGTGGATTGTTGGAACCGTAGTGTAAAGCGAACGCACTGGCCTAGTTATCGAGAGATCTGGATTCCCGGTGTCGAAATACAATTTTTCGGTTGATGTGTGTTAATTAAAGAAAATCGTGGAAATGGCGATGACTTTGTCTATTTACATCGTCTCCACGTATTTAGAAGGTTTTCATTACTTCTCAGCGGCATTGAAAAATAGCAAAGTGTTTTGTTTTATTGAGAAATATTAATTTGCCTTATTTCATAAACTGGCGAAAAAGACGAGCTAACCCTTTATTAAGTGGCTGATGTACTTGAGCCAAAAAGGAGCCACATATTTTCTGAGATTCCCAAACAGAAATGTTCTCATAGCTGCAACGTTTTACGAACTCTGAGGCACAACAATTCCTTCCTTATCTGCCCTGTACCGATTATATACCTCCTACGTATGTGTGATACAAACTCCTTTGAAGTCATTTAGTCTGCTCCATGACTTAAGGCATGATGAAGCAGGGCTACTACACCTGATACGAACATCGTGGCTCTGAGAAGAAACAGATAACTAAAATATCTTCTCCCTCCTTTTTTTTAGAATCATCACTATTGCTATAGTCGTTTCAGCAAGCAATTAGCCAGAGGGGATAAGTGTCAATCGTCCTCCTAAATGACCGATGAGCACATTCACTCATTCCAGCCGTTTTCAGAGAGATGTTTTGTCAGCAAATATGTTTGCCCTAGCTGATTTCATCTCATTTTGTTAACCCTGAGCATGGTGATCGTAAAGTTCCGGAACTTTGAATTTAAAAATGATTGCTTATGCTGTAAGCAGAAGTTTACCCAATTGATGTGGCAACACGAGTTAGCAACTCGTCGAGGTCAAATATCGCGCGTGTCGAATCCGTGATGGAAAATGGCAGAGTGTGAGAAATGATCAGCTGGTTCCCTCTGTGCTACGAAAGTTGCTCACTTTAGCGTCGCCAGTTGCACAGAGGCATAGATTAGATGAGGGAGCAGAGAATTTGTTCATTTGATGCTTATTTGCAAACCCAGTCTTACAGACACTGTATAGAAGATCGGATGAAAGTTTTCGCAGCATGCTGTGGTAAGTAAATCAATGATGCACATCCTACGATTTCGAAAATTGGAAGTGTTGATGATATGCCTAGAAGTGGCCGGTCAAGTGTGTTAACCCCGGAAGTGATGGACGATGTTGAAAAACGTTCGCAACCGACGCGTAAAAAATCGCGTCGTCGCTCATCTCAGTAAGTGAAACACTCTTACGGCTCAGTACATAAAGCAACTAACCGATTGCTGCTTCATGCATACACAGAGAAATTTGTCCAAAAGGCACCTAATTACGCATAAGCGTCTGCTGGATTGCCGTTGGTTTTATAAATTTTCTCGACACAACAAGGGCTTATTGAACAATATTTTGTTTTCGGATGAAGCGTGGTTTAATTTGAACTGGTATGTGAATTCGCAAAATACGCGATATTGGTCGACAGAGAATCTTCATATCCTTCATCCAGTGTCTTTGCATTCCGAAAAAATTGGTGTGTGGTATGCCATATCTCGACGCAGAATAGTGGGACCACTTTTTTTGACAGTACTGTTAATGCGAGTTTTTATGAATATTCGATTTTTCAGTTTGTGTCCCTATTGCAAGAAAATGAACGTTCCGTATGGCATCAACTGTATGGAGCAGAATGTGACGCAGCTAAGCCATAGAGGAACTTCTGAGAAGTTTTTTTGGTGACCGCATTATTTCTGAAGGATTTTGGGCTCCACGCTCACCGGAGCTTTCACCTTCTGCCCCCCCCCCTCCTTGTGGGGAAATTTAAAAGACCGTGTTTTTGCAAACAACCCGCGTGCTCCGCAGTCCTTGAAAACAAACAGTATTCGAGCTATAGCGGAAATAACGCCATTTACGAAACACATGCGCCGTCGGTTTGATATTTGCCTCCAGAAACACGGAGATCGTTTCCAGAACCTTCTTTAGGTCAACACGAGTTGCTCAAAAGTCGATGAAAGATGTATCACAGTCGTACGAAAACTGTATGTATCTGCATAACATTAGTACAAATTATTCAAATTAGAGTTAAGGAACTTCCCCGTCACCCTGTATTTGCGCTCAGAAATGGTTTATACAAAGGTTATGCAGAATAATGTGAACACTCAGGAAAAGAAGATTTTACGTACTATAACGTAAATCTCTTTTCGTACTGATACGTTATTTTAAAAACATAACCATATGATGAAATAGTACCTAAATTAAACCTTAACGGCCAGACGAAACATTTAAACAGAAGTCAAACTTACGGAAATTGGTTTTATTTCTCCAGCACAGTTTATAGCACTTCAGGATAGTATAGAAATCACATAACACAAATCAACACTCCACATTCCACATTACACCACACAAGCAACTATTGTATCGTAGTTTATATCTCTCGCTCTTATCTCATAACAGGCATACGTCATATTCATTCTACCTCAATCGTGTTATTAACAACAGTATTCGTTTGAGAGAAGAGATATCACGTTAAGTGTGAAGTATAACTGAGAACAAACTCAAGATTTACATAGGGAAAGAAACTAAAAAGGAAAGTTAATTTAGAATATACGTCACAGTACTTAGTAGGGCATTGGACCACCTTTGGCACTCAAAACCGCCTGAGTCCCCTTGGAATGGACGCACACAAGTACTGCATGCTGGTTAGTGGGATCTTACACCATTCTTCATGCAGAAACTGCTCAAGGTCTTTGAGAGATGCAGGAGAAGGATAACGGGATCTTACTATGTTTTCCAATACAGACCACAGTGGCCCGATGATGTCTAAGTCTGGTGATTGGGTAGGCCAAGTGTAAGTTCGTCCTTATGTTTCCTCAAAACATGATTGGACATTCCGAGCTATGTGAATTGTGGCTTTATGATCTTGATAGATGGTATCCTTTCCCGGAAACAATGCCTGAGCCATTTGATGGAAGTGGTCGGCCAAAATGATTTCATACGCCCTGCCAGTCATCCGTCCCTGCAAGGTGATCAGGGGACCTGCTGAAAGCCACGTTATGACTACCCACAGCATCACAGAACCACCGCCATGCTGCACTGTTGGGAGGAGACAGTCTCGTTTGTACACTTCTGGTGGTCTTCTCCGCACGTAAACACGTCATGCGGTAGGGGATAGTGTGAATGTGGATTTATCCGACCACATTACACCCTTCCATACATCGGCAGTACACGTTGTATGGTGCTGGCACCACTACCGTCGACGTTGTGCATCCAGTCGGGTCAATAGAGTTTTTCCATAGCAGCTCTGCCATGAATATCTTGCTTATGTAGTTCCTTGGGCACTGTTTTCCTTGATGCCGAGTTCTGGAAAAACAGATTGAGCGTTGCACTAATTTTCAGTGCCGTGGTCTCCTTCTTGCGGGTAACATTTCCTTTTAATTGTGACAATTCTCTTTCCGGCCGTTGTTGTTTTTCACTGACGAGGTTTTACCACGAACACACGGTATTATGTGATGACGCTAAACACAGTAGCTCTCGATACCTCTACTACTCTGGCGACTGTCATCGCGGAGGCACCAATTAGCCGGCCTTCTACAATTAGCCATTTTTGGACATCCATCAGGTCATAAGTAAATAAATACATCACTCTTTCCACGTTCCAGAAACACACAGCATCCGTAAAATTGTTTTTCAGCCGCCGCTGTGGAATTGAACCAACAGAACTCTCGATATCGCGCCGAGTGCGTTACATTTACGCCACGGTGGCCAACAATCCACGGTGCTATACGTTAATGCCCACCAGATGGAGACGTCTCAGTAGCTGAGCTTATCTTACGGATTTATGATGTCAGAAGCTGACTTAAAAATACACATAGCACCGTGGATTGTTGGCACCGTGGCGTAAATATAACGCACTCGGCACGATATCGAGAGTTCTGTTGCTTCAATTCCACAGCGGCGACTAAAAAACAATTTATCGGATGCTGTGTGTTTCTGGAACGTAGAAAAAGGGATGTATTTATTTATTTATTTACTGTCGCCACGTATTCGGAGTATTTTCACCTTGGATCTCGCCCTTTGAATTTATCTGCTATAATATATATAGCTAGTGCCGTTAATGCCCACCAGATGGAGACGTCTCATTAGCTGAGCCCATCTTACGGATTTATGGTGTAAGAAGCAGACTTAAAAATACACATAGCACCGTGGATTGTTGGCCACCGTGGCGTAAATGTAACGCACTCGGCGCGATATCGAGAGTTCTGTTGTTTCAATTCCACAGCGGCGGCTGAAAAACAATTTTTCGGATGCTGTGTGTTTCTGGAACGTGGAAAGAGCGATGTATTTATTTACTTATTAATTGTCGCCACGTGTTTGGAGTATTTTTACCTTGGATCTCACCCTTTGAATTTATCTGCTATAATATATATAGCTAGTGCCGTTAATGCCCACCAAATGGAGACGTCTCAGTAGCTGAGCCGATCTTACGGATTTATGATGTCAGAAGCTGACTTAAAAATACACACAGCACCGTGGATTGTTGGCCACCGTGGCGTAAATGTAACGCACTCGGCGCGATATCGAGAGTTCTGTTGGTTCAATTCCACAGCGGCGGCTGAAAAGCAATTTTTCGGATGCTGTGTGTTTCTGGAACGTGGAAAGAGCGATGTATTTATTTATTTATTAACTGTCGCTACGTATTTGGAGTATTTTCACCGTCTATCAGGTCGTTCATTTAATTGTCACCTTGAAAGAAATTTTGCAACATGACACTTTAAATGCACTTACACTGCTGGCCACCCAAATTGCAACACCAAGAAGGAAGCATCCGATTGGCCTGAAATTCACAGCAAGCGTTGCCCGCGAGAGGACATGCAAACGATTAGCATTGCAGAGCATATGCAAATCATGTGCGCCCGGCACGCAGACCGAGAAGCACTATAAGAAGGGTGCACAGAAGGCGGGGTGTGAGTAGTGGAATTGTGTTGTGTTGCCGGACATGTGCGTGGAAAGCTTCCTGATGCCTCGTCGCAGAACACGGCAGTCATTCCAGCACGTTTCGGAGTTCGACAGAGGACGAATAAAGGCTTATCGCGACTGCGGTTTATCGTACCGAGACATCGGCGCCCGTGTGGGACGACATCCAGCCACAGTGAGGCGAGTATGGATTCGATGGGGGCGGGGGCGATGACGGACCGAAGTGAGCGATTGCCGCAGCCGCGGCACACCACCGAACGAGAGCACCGGCATGTTGTGTGGCGGGCATTGACGGCTCGCACTACCACATCACGAACGTTGGCGCAGGAATCAGGTTGTGTTGCGCAACAACCTGTGTCAGCACGTACCGTTCGATGTTGTCTGCAGGAGTGGGGACTTGTCGCACGGCGCCCATTGCTCCGATTACCACTGACGTTACACCACCGGCGAGTGCGGCGGCAGTGGGCCGTTGAACGCCGCACCTGGACTACGGAATGGCACGACATTGTCTTCTCCGACGAATCTCGCTTCTGCCTGCAACAATGCGATGCTCGGATCCGTGTGTGGCGGCACCGTGGCGAGAGACTGTATGACGCCTGCATTATGCATCGTCATACCGGCCCGTCGCCTGGCGTTATGGTTTGGAGTGGAATTGGATATGACACCCGCACCCTCTGGTACGCATCGCCGGTACACTCAACAGCCACCGCTAGATTTTCTGTAGGACCTGCCAGCGGCCACGTTTCTACAAGACAATGCGCGCCCGCACGTGGCACGCATCGTGCAACAATTCTTCACGGCCCACCAGGTGTCACTGCTGCCGTGGCTCGCCTGTTCTCCCGATATGTCGCCCATCGAACACGTGTCGTCACTGATCGGCAACCGAGTGGCCCGGCAAGCACCACCCGCGTCTACGCCTGATGAACTGTAGCAACGTGTGGAAGCAGCCTGGACCGACATAACCCAAGCCCACATCCAAAGTCTCTTTCGTTCGATGCCGCGGTGTGTAGCGGTTATTATTACCAGCCATGGGGGCTACACGAACTATTGATGTCTTCGTGTTCCGCAAGTCGCATGGGCCTGTAAGCTCCATCGTTTAATCTTTGTATCTGTTGTTATGTGTCCAGCAAATCTGGCTTTGCTCTCTCGTGTCCTTCTTGGTGTTGAATTTTGGGTGGCCGGCAGTGTAGATCAGATCATATGTAGAGGATTTTACAAAGGCAGTATCTGACCCCAGGTCTAAAACAACCCTTAGAAACAGGAAGCTAGGAGATTTTGGCTAGAGTGACTGACGGGAAAGTTACACGAAAGCGAGGTAGAAACGGGAGGTAAACGCTCATATTTATTACCGGGGAGTGGGGGCAAGTACCCGGGGTCTGACGGTTTAACGTGCCTATCCGACGCACATGGCGAATGTTTAGTGGTTCGAGCGTTCGTACCTGCCTGGGATCGAACCTGAGGTCTTCTTCGTGGCAGTTACTAACGTTGACCACTAGGACACCCGCGGCCCCTTAAATGCTCTTAAACAGGACCTTGAGGTTCTAAACAAAGGTATTACAACTAAAAAGTGGTGGATACCTTTGCGTATGGCGACGTACACAACTGCGTTAAAAGTCACGTCTCCGAGTGTGGTGTTCACATTATTCTGCCCAACCCCTGTATATCATATTGCAAACCACCGACAGTGTTAAACTGGTACACCAAAGCATAAGTTTTCATTTAAAGTATTATTTATACCATTTATTTAATGTGATAGATCAGGTGCTTTTATGAAGCACATGCTTCGGTTCATTTCATCATAGAAATAAGGGGGAAATGCAGCATAATATTCCTCCCTTAAAAATCGAATAACGTGTTTCGTATGATAAATATTAAATAGGTGGGCGTAAAATGTTATCTAAGCTCCAAGATACCATTTCAATGCTATCAATACGCCTTTTTCGTATTGACACAGTTTGAATATAGCTGTGAATCTGCATGCTTGCCAGTGTTGAATAATACATCTTGAGCAGAACTGCGAATATGGCGCTTTCTTTCATAAATATTTATCTTTGGTTAAAAGCTTTCAAATCGTCGCAATTCGCGGTAAAGAGATTTCTCCCGAATGATATTTAGTTTCTGTTTTCATGATTGCTGTTCTTATCACAGCGCCTATCGCCGCAATAAGCCCTCAGAAGCCACGGAGATGTTCCACGAAAGGAGAATTCAAAGCTGGAGCATATACGCTTTTCAACCGTACCCCATTTCGTCCATTTTCAATAGGGTTCGTCCCCAGGTGGTCGTCTACCACATACTAACATTTCATCGAAATCGAATCATTTTTACGCCAGTTATCGTGCGGACAGGCGGACGGACGGACAAAGCTGGAGCACATACGCTTCTTCAACCTACGGTATTAAAGCGTAAAAAACGTTCAGGAAAGCCGCACAAACTGATGGAACAGACAGAAAAGCCATGGTAAGAAATGTTAAGAAATGCCGTTCTCCCTCTGCAGTTTCCATCGCTGCTGAAGTAGGAAATGCTTGTGACGGTTCGTTTAGTGCCATAACTATCCGCGGAGAGTTGCGCAGTGTGGGTTATTTTTCTGTAGCAGGGGCACACAAGCCGCACGTCACTACTATGAATACGAAGTGCCATTTGGAGTGGTGTGTCGTTCCTGGACTGTTGGCGACTGGAAAGCTGTTCTTTGGAGTGATGAATCAAGCTTTTAATTCTTCCAATCTGGTCGCCGCGTTTAGATTTGGCGAAACCCGCGAACCGTTAGGTTCAGCGGAGGTTCCATCAAGGTATGGAGTTGTTTTTCGTGGATGGGACTCGGTCCGTTCGTCATTATACCACAAACCATACACTGTGAAGTGTATCTCGACTTTCAGGATAATTCTGCGCTACCAACAATGAGGCCCTATTATGGAAACGACCGTTGTCTCTTCCAACACGATCCGGCTTCCTACCACACTGCACGGCTTGTGCAGGACTGGTTTCTGGAAAATGAGGGGATATTGTTAGACTGGCCTGCTTAGAGTCTTGATCTTAATCACATAGAACACCTCTGGGATGAACTCGAGTAACGGATTCGAAATCGACCACAACGACTCTGTTCGCAATGGCAGCAGATTTACAGGACGAATGGGGAGCTAGTCCTTTCGAGACCTACCGGAAATTCGTTGATAGTATGCCTCGATGTGTTACCGATGTCCTACAAGCAAAGGTGGACAGACTAGCTACCAATTGCGGTAATAAAGCCATTTGTCCCAAAACATTGTGATGTCCGAATACTTTTATATTTTAGTGTACATTCATATGTATATATATATGGACAAGGCTCAACCGAGAGAACAAGCTGGATTCAGGAGTGGCTACAGCACAATAGATCATCTTCACGTACTGAGAGAACTAATTGAAAGAGTGAGGGAATATGAACTTCCATTGTGCATGGCTTTTATCGATTATGAAAAAGCCTTTGATTCGGTGAAACCATCAGCAGTTACAATGGCTCTGAAATCCTGCGGTATTGAAGATGCATACATTAATATTATTAATAACATCTATGAAAATGCAAGTGCAAAGATTCGGCTATTTGAAAATACAGCACACATAAAAATTGGAAAGGGAGAGAAACAAGGTGATACCATATCTCCGAAGCTCCTTAATGCCACGTTGGAGGGTGTCTTTCAGTCGCTGAGCTGGGAAAACAAGAGGATAAAGATTAATGGAGATTATCTAACCCACCTTCGTTTTGCTGATGACGTACTCATTTTTGCAACTACTCTATCAGAGCTGCAGAGTATGATCCAGGAACTTGCTGACAAGAGTAAAGACGTGGGATTAAAAATGAACTTTCAGAAGACAAAAGTGATGTTCAATGCTTTTACAAGAAATGAAGATTTATCGATTGCTTGAGAAAAGCTGGAGATAACAGACACGTACGTTTATCTTGGGCAGCAGATATCAAGTGAGGGTCACAATGATGAAGAAATTAATAGGCTTACAAAACTTGCCTGGAGAGCTTTGGAAGAAACAGCATAATTTTCAAGAGCAATATGCCATTATGTCTTAAAAGAAAAGTGTTTGATCAATGCATACTTCCAGTGCTTACGTATGGTGCAGAGACGTGGACCTTAACTAAAAGAGACATACAAAGGTTGCAGACAACTCAAAGCAGCATGGAGAGGTGCATGCTTGGTGTAACCAGGAGAGATAAGAAGAGGAACTCGTGGATCCGAAAAAGGACAAGAGTGGAAGACATCATGATCAGAGTTAAATCCCTGAAATGGCAATGGGCTGGACATACTGCCAGAAGTACAGACCATCGATGGGCAGCCGAAATTTCAGATTGGATTCCAAGGGACGGGAAAAGACCCAGAAGAAGGCCACATGGGAGACGGGTGGATGAAATTCGAAAGTATGTGGGAGTGACATGGAGGCGACTGGCACAAGACAGACCGTTGTGGAGGAAACTTGGGGAGACCTTCGTCCAGCAGTGGACTGATAATGATAGACAATGATGATGATGATGATGATGATGATGATATAAAAAACATAGTATATTTTGTTTGTCCAGTAAATTTCTTGTTGGACCCCACCCTAAATGAAATTCTGTGTGCGCAAGTGCCAGGAATGGGAGAGAGCCATTGCCGTAAGACAAACACAACATCCATGCCTCACCGGGATTCTAACCCGGACCCCTTATGAATAAATGATCAGAGGCTATCCCTTAGGCAACTGCGCTACAGAAAAATACGCCTCTGAGTCTGAACTAGATGAAAAACAACAGAAACCAGATGAACATTTCCGGAAGAAAATGATGGATTTATGGGAAAAGCGCGTAATAAAAAAACATATTTCAAAGCAGTAAGCAGATTTCAGAACGCGATTACAGACGGACGGATAAAATCGAACACAAAACGCTCTTCTTGTGAAAAGACGTTCTAAAGAAAGAGAGCTGCAATACTCAATGCTTTCATAGTAATTCAGGGAAAGAAAATCTAAAAAAAAAAAAAAAGGCTATATCTGCTGTGCCAGCCGAGTTGCTTGCAAAAAAAATGTCACTGCGATAAGATGGTTAACTAAACTGAAAGGGCAAGACACGTTTCCGTCGTCAACAGAAGCAACAAGCGGTCAAATTTCGCGTGTCACACTGATGTGGACCAGTGATAAAAACCTGGATACCCTGGGTGCATTAACCCAAGACACCCCGCATGAACCACCGCCAGCATAGAAAGAAAACGACTGGTGTTGCAAGAATTACTGGCAAGCAGCTCACCAGGTGGCCCTTTATGAAAGCCTGCATGTTAAAGCCAACGATAGAAGGAATGGAATAATTTATGGGCAAATGGCGGTTGAGAACGGAAGTAATTACACCCGCCTCTGTTCCTCTTAAGTATGAACCACCCTCTGTTGTCAGTAGTTTCAAGGCTACCACAGCAATCCTACTTTTATCTTCTTTTAATCATCCTTTAAAATTAGTTTGTAAACTTTCCACGTCGAGAAAAAATATTTGGGCAAAATTCTTGGATTCCGAACTGCGATGCACTTTCATAGAATTACACAAATATCTTTACAGTAAAACCAGCTGTCAAATCCGTTCTCCGCGCGGTGAATCTATAAATTCATTTCTTGAAAATAAAATTAAAGAAAGGGAAAAGAAATTTAAACCAAAATTCTTGTTTAACATTAATTCTTTATTGGTCTAAATTGTCGGACAAAAAGTAAAAAGGGAGCTAACTATAGCATTTCAAAATAGTACTTATTGTCAATGAATGAAATACGGGATTACACAATTGTACAATACAAGTTTGGAAGATGTGAATCCGTTTATTTGTGTAAATATGACATGGATGTTAAGTCAGATAATATCCGAAAATTTGAAAATTTCTTGCCCGCCCCTGTGGTGCAGTGGTCTAAGCGCTGGTTTGTGATCATTCGTCCGTGATGGGTCAGGGTTCGAATCCCAGTGAGGCATGGATATTGTGTTTTTCTTACGTCCCTGGCTCTCTGCCTTCCCCGGAATCAGTGGCCCTGAATTAGGAACGGGCGACTGCTTACAGCTTATTGAGTTGTTCACGATGGTAGTTAAACTTTCAATTTAAAAAAAAAAAAAAAACTCGTCCTGGAGCGGGAATGGAACACGCGTCTCCCGGATAGCGCCCGAGTATGCTAACCACTACGGCACTAGCTTG
The DNA here is from genome assembly GCA_039090855.1 of Macrothele yani. Lineage (NCBI taxonomy): Eukaryota > Metazoa > Arthropoda > Arachnida > Araneae > Macrothelidae > Macrothele > Macrothele yani. The sequence goes on from CM077011.1 coordinate 103,582,833, forward strand.
CTTCGACTAGCGAATCCTGTGATGGTTATATTCAAATTAATCGGAAACTTAAGTGACAAAATATAAGGAAATTTTGCATTTATCGAGGCAGAAGAAAACTGTTGCACACAGTCCTGACATGGACGAATAGAAATGATGCCACACAGGACAAAAACAAAAGCGCAGCTGTATATCATATTGAGATGTACAGTATATGTATATCACACTTAGATAAGAAGGCAACAATTAAAACAAATTATCTTTTGAAATGTAACAGAAACGTTCTATTGAAAGATACCCGCATTAGAGAGGAGGGATATCAATCGATTTCAAGAACCTATAGGTTTCAAAAGTAAACATACGGATTTAGCCGAAGAACTTGAAAGCAAACCGACGAAAATCACTTGCTTACACGGACACTTATTGGAAGAAATAATGTAGAAATTGAGGGAAAGCTGCTGACCAAGTGTAACAGTGCCATTTGCTGATAAAGCACACCTCTTGATAAAAACCATTTTAGTGAAAGTTGACTTACCTTGGCTTTAGCTTAAAAGATTTATCGATAAAACACGTTTTTTGGAAGAAATAGCGTAACATGATAAGTTAACCTACAAGACAGCTAAAAAGAATGTCGTGGGGAACTGAAAATGGCCTGCACAAAAATACAACTGAAAGGTCTTTAAACAAAACAAAGTCCTGGAGAATAATTTCAAATTAGGAAGCAATAAAAAAAAATTCTAGGATAAATGTTATCTGAAATTTTCCATTAAAAATGTACAGTTAAGGAAGACGAGGAGAAAACACCTTTTTACGAGGGTCATAGCCAAACTTCTGAACACATTCATCTAAAACGGAGGCGGATGATGCAATCGGGAAAATAATTGCGTCATATCAAAGCCAAACTCTCAGTAATGCACTGGTGTCAGAACGACGCGCTATCATTTGCTGTATGGACGTGGAATGTTTGAAAATGGAAGCGTGCAGCTCTTCAGGTCGAGACACAGCGTTAGACCAGCGCTCGATCGTAAACATAGAAAATATGCTGGGAAAATCTCCGACACGGATCCACACTGCCTTGAAAGAAGCTTGTGGGGAAGAAACTCTTGATCGAAGCACAATTTCTCGCTGCGCATCGCGCTTTCGGGAGGGCCGAAGGAGCATCGAAGATGATCCCCACTCAGGCTGACCTCATAGGTCGATAGACAAAACACCTGCGGCGATTTTTGAAACGCTTCTCGAAGAGAATCGTCGTTTAGCAGTAGAGAAGATTGTTCCTCATGCAAATTAGTTCACCATGTCTTTCACCGGATTTTGATCGACTCACTGGGGAAAAGAAAAATCGACGCGCGCTGGGTGCCCCCATCACACTCACCCCCAAACAGAATGCAGCCTGAGTGAGCATCGCACAGGATCTTCTCCATATGTTCCAAAGGAAGGCGACACCTTCCCGAACAGAATTGTCGCAATTGATCAGACTTGGACCCGTGATTTTTAGTCGGAACTGAAATCACAATCAGCGGAATGGAGGTATCCAAGTTCCCCACGCCTCTCGAAGTGTCGTTAGCAACAATCCAAAGCGAAGCAAATGATGATTTTTGCATGTGATGCCCAGGGTGTTGTGGTCTCTGATCGTGTGCCCGTAGAGCAAAATGTCAAGGCACGATATTATCGTGACTTTCTGAGGACAAATTTGAGACCTAAAATGCGTCAAAATCGCCCCAACTAGTTAAAAGCGGGAGCGATCTTGCTGCATGACAACGCATTGTGTCATGGCGCAGCGCCGGTACGTGGACTTTTGTCGAAATATGGTTGGGAAACTTTATCCCGTCCACTATTTAGCCCTTATCTCAGTCCACCAGACTTTGATCATTTCCCAAAGTTAAAAAAAGAGGCTCCGTGGCATCCGCAACGAATCGCTGGAAGAACTGTCATTGGACGTGACCCGAGTAATACGACAGCTGAACAAAGATGGCGTACTACGGTGCATCCAGGACATTCCTCACCGCTGGCAAGCTTTCATTAGTATAGCGGAAGAGAGTATATTGAACGGCAATAAGGTAAGTTTTTCCGTTACTTCACACTTTTCTCGAAAATGGACAGTGTGCAGATCTTTTTGTTAGGACGCCCGTGCAAGGTGTCTTATCGTTCTTACCTGCCGGAAGAACAAAATAGGTGCTTCACAACAAAACTTGCAGAGGAAAGGAGATGAGAATAACTTACCAATGAATTATACCAGCTAGAAAAAAAGACGCCCAGGAAATAACCGCTTCCTATTTTTTTATTCCAGCAATGAGGGTACAAACAGGTAATGTACACGAATTCCAGGAAAAAAAGTATTTTGATCAGAAGTGGGACTAAAATGAAGTGGGACTTACATTTCTTCAGTAAAAACACGACGTTAATTTAAACAACAGTAGGAGAAGGAAGACCTTTTGTAGAAATAGGGCCTTGATGGGAAGAGGAAGGAAGAAAAATGGGGAGTTCAAAGAGATTTCGGGTGAATTACTCATCAAAAGAGTGTATTTGTCGGGTAGAGACACAAACGATTTAAAACAGTTGGCACGGTAAAGGTGATGGCGAAATACTTATACCCAATGAATTCTTGTCAACAGAAGATACGATTGGAGATTATGCTTTCACTAAATATACGAGGGGTAAGTAAATCAAAAAGTAAGGTCAACGTTGTCGTATATCAAAGAAACTAAGAGGCATACAAATAACAATTACCTTATTTCTCAACATAGTCCCACTGTCGTCCAACGCATATTTTATATCTGTCTACAAGCTTCTGGATTCTTGAAGAGAGGAATGATTTGTGGTGTTCCTGCAGCCACGAATGCACCGCTTCCTGTACCTGGATATCACTTTCAAAATGGCGGCCTCGCAAAGTGTCTTTCAGAGGCCCGAAGACATGAATGGCGCACAGCGCCAGACAGGAAGATGTAAGCAGGATGTGGTAACACCTCAAACTTCAAATCGGTAACTGTTTGTTGATTTGCCAATGCCGTATGTGGACGACCGTAGTCGTGCAGCAACAGCACTTGTTTGAATATTATTCCCCGTGTTTTGTGCAAATTGCTGGTTTCAATTTGTCTTTCAGCAAGGCACAATATGACCCACTCTTAATTGAGTCACCCTGTGCTTGAACATTATCAAGCACAGGGTGAGGTCATTTCATGTAAGAAAAGAGACTTAGCATTAATTTTCGTGCAGAAGGGAAAACTCGGAACTTCTTTTTGCGTGGAGAGCTCTGAAGTTTCCACTCAATGCTTTGCCTTTTGCACTCGCGGTCGCAATTATGGACCCATGTTACGTCCACAGTGACCATCCTCTGCAGAATACTTGGCTCTCACTTATACCGCTGCAGAAAAAATTCTGCTAAATTCCAGGTGCTGCTGCTTGTGCGCATCAGATAACTACCGTGGCACCCAACTGGAACACACTTTATGATATCCGAGATCATCATGCACTATTGAGAATGCAGAACCATAGCTAATGTTTATCTTTTGGGAGATCTCAGACAGAGTAGCCCGCGATCATCTTTAATGAGCTCATCGATGCGATCCAGATAGTCCTTTGTGCGAGAGGTCGACGAACGACCCGAGCGAGCTTCGTCAAACACATTCGTTCCACCGGCTTGCATCATTTCTATCCACTTGTACGCATGTCTCTAGCACATGCACTTGCCCTCCCATATTGCTCAAGCATCCTAAGATGAATTTCAGAGACGTCAGCCCATAATATTATCACTACACTTCGTTGATCGACGATGGAGCATTCCAACAAACGAGCGGCCATGTTTACGCCCTTACAACTGCTGGCTAACATCGGTTATCGATTGCATCTACCAATTGTCAAGGTCACGCGCTCGGCTCTCCCCAAATAGCAACCTGCCGCAGCTTTGCTTGCCTACGTAATGGGAGCATTGACCTCATTTTTTCATTCACCCTCGTAAATTCCACAGAAAACAACAAAAACAGAAATCTAAAAAAATTCATATCATATTAGAAAAAAAATGGGGAAGGGGAAGAGAAGAGCAACGAAAACAAACAGGCACTGTGAGCGCACAAATTTGGCGGTGACGGATCTCCTCGCGCCGGAGTGAGCTGTTCTAACCGACTAAACTACACCGACGGAATGTATCGCTGCACATTTGTCGTCTAGACACGTGCTCTTTTTTTTTACTATTGGGGGATTAGCGACCACCGTGACCAACTCATTGGGCTATAAGCAGTCACCCGTCCTTAATTTAGGGTCACTGGTTCCAGCGAAGGGAGAGATCCACTGCCGTAAGACAGAAAAAACATCTATGCCATACCGGGATTTGAACCCGGTTTCATCACAGGCGAATGTTCATAGACTAGCCCTCAGAGCACTGCACCAGCCTGGCGGGGCAGGGGAAGGCTTCACCTCTGCACTACGTCACATCATCCCTTCTTAATTTTTCTTTTTTGAAGCGCAGAAGGAATTTTTTTATTAATTATAGACGATGTGTGGAACGAACATCAGACATTTTTCGAAGAACCCAACTGGCAGTGGATCCATTTTTGAGTTCTTTTTTTTTTTTTTTTTTGATTGGAGGTTTAACGACCACCGTGAGCAACTCAATGGGCTATAAGCAGTCGCCCGTCCCTAATTTAGGGTCACTGGTTCCAGGGAAGGGAGAGAGCCAGTGCCGTAAGACAAACACAACATCCATGCCTGACCGGGATTCGAACCCGGACCCCTTACGGACGAATGATCAGAGGCCAGCGCCTGAGACCACTGCGCCACCGGGGCGGCCCATTTTTGAGTTCGGGCACCAATGTGAGCAAGCAAATTTGCCTGCGACGGGGATTGAACTCGCGTTTTCTGAAGGGGAAAATGTTCTGAACATGTGATTTTCAGAAAAGAATATTTGCTGTGAAAATGCATTATGCGAATTCGGGAGAGAGAGAGAGAGAGAGAGAGAGAGAGAGAGAGAAAGACTTCCCAAGAAATTCATAGAGTTAAACAGAGAGTAAGAAATACAAATACTTATTAAGGCCGCTAACAGAATAGCAATTGTCTAGCTCACTGTAAAACATCTACATCAAAAAACTTAAAAATTACATCCTCCGGGAGAGGGAATCAAACCCCATCTGCAAGTAATGGCTATTCTGTTTGACGCTTTGACAATTTTATAATATAATTGTCCCATGTATTTGTGAAGAATATTTTTTTGATTGAAGGTTTAACGACCACTGTGAGCAACTCAATGGGCTATAAGCAGTCACCCGTTCCTAATTTAGGGTCACTGGTCCCAGGGAGAGAGAGACGCAGTGCCGTAAGACAAACACAACATCCATGCCTCACCGGGATTCGAACCCGGATCCTTCGCGGACGAATGGTTGCATTCCAGCGCTTAGACCACTGCACCACTATGGTGGCATTTCTTTTTGTTTCGCAATTTCCAAGAATGATACATTCTCAATTTCCAAGAATTATACGTTCTCAATTTCCGAGAATGATCAGTCAAGTCAGGGAAGCTGAAGCATGGCGGTCGTTATGTTTTCTAGCTGTTGATTTGGTTTAACTGTGAATTTTTAGTTCACAAATATTGAAGGAGTTATTTGTCCAAGCACATTCGTCTTGGATTATTCAAGAATACTGTGACTGGAGGGCATAATATTCTTCAATATTTTTTGGCTGTCAAGGTTCTGCGTCATTGACCTCATCGCTTCGTGAAATAGAACTACCTGGTTACTAAGTCTGATTGATTCGTTGGTGGAAGTGTAATAACTTACTGTGAACTGTATTGGAACATTTCTCTGATCTTAGGGCTCTATGTTACTGACCTTATTGGCTATGAAGGGAGACTTTGAGTTTATCTGTGATTCATTCATCATCCTAACTGAATTATAGATTTACCACCTAGATACTTTATTTCAGTATGTTATCTATTTTTCTGAACTTCACAACGTAAGTAACTGAACTGGTCCCTTAATGTTTTTTTTTTTTGAGGCATTTATTGTTTATTACCAAATCAGTTTTTCTATCTTACAACTTTGTGACATTTACCTCGTAGATACTGTGCTGCCATCTGTCTCTGGTTTGTGTCCCAACTACCTAGTTTTGGAAGTGATTTAACTTACTGTGAACTGTTTGCAAGTTTTTTTACTTATTATTTAAAGAACAGTCCTTGCCATGATTGCTTCATAGCTGATGTTTGCACATACTGGTGGTTTTCACTGACCGCTGAATCTTGGCTGAATAATTCGTGTGGGGGGTGGATAGTGCACATGATCTGATATTCAATTTTCTTCATGCAGCTTATTAATCATATTGTGGCATTTTTTTTTTTTTTGATTGGAGGTTTAACGACCACCGTGAGCAACTCAATGGGCTATAAGCAGTCGCCCGTCCCTAATTTAGGGTCACTGGTTCCAGGGAAGGGAGAGAGCCAGTGCCGTAAGACAAACACAACATCCATGCCTAACCGGGATTCGAACCCGGACCCCTTACGGACGAATGATCAGAGGCCATCGCTTAGACCACTGCGCCACCGGGGCGGCATGGCACTTCTGCTCTGTTGGTAACATAGATTGTTTTACCTATTATGGTATCTAGAAGAAATCAGTTCTCTTTACAGGCTACTAAATCTAATTTCCCTCCATTGCCTGGTGCAGAGAGTGAAATGGCTGATATGGACTTCTTAAGACAATCTATAATAGAGATAAACTAAAACCTGAATGCTCTTAATTTAATACCACATCTAAGAGAAGAACTGGTTAAGATAAAACACTCTGTTTATTAGTTAAATATGAAAAATGGTGGAATATCCTTGAACTGTATTAATTTGGAACAACAGAACCTGACCCTGCTAAATAAGATTGAAGTATTAGAGGCAAATGAGCTTAAGTATATGCAGGAATAACAGATATTGAGAACTGAACTGAATGATTTAAATCAGTACCAACGAAACTAAATTTAGAGGTACATGGTATTGACCAGACAGGTATCAAGACTGAATGTCAACTTATGAATCATTTGAAATATACTGGCTGAGAAGCTTCAAATTCAACATTACCAACCGTCAGATGTGGATATTGCGCATCGACTTCCTAATAACAAATTCAGTGATCCAAAAAATTCAACTATCATAATGCAGTTCAACTCAAGAACTATAATAAACAACTGGATTTCTAAAAAACAAATTTAGTATTAAATTATTATATGAATAGTAGTCTACAACCTACTGAGATTTATTTAAATGAAAACCTAACAGTACTTAACAAATATCTGCTTTGGCAGGCACGCTCTTTGGTTCAAAAACATTTAATAAAATGCGCTTGGTCTTGCAATGGTGGTATTTACATCAAGAAAAATGACGTCTCAAAGAGTAAGGATTAAGACCCTTGATCAACTTGAGCCATTTGGACTAAATAATTGAACATTATCTGTGTCATATTATTTGATGTTGTGTGGATGAGTGGTTCTGTTTTATCATTGAAATGATTCATAACTATTATACTACACAACAGTTAAATGATACCCTGTCCCCTACCTCTACTAATATAATATTTTCCACTTAAATGCAGGTTTTTGATAAATAAAATCGCATTATTTCAAGCCTAATACAAAATATTAACCCTTTAATTGATATTTTATGTATTACTGAAGCATGGTTCCCAGGGTAAGATTACTCTATACAATTAGAAAATTATAATATTTTCACTTAAATATAATCTATTCAAGATGGGGGAGGGTGGTGATCTATTGTAATAGGCGATACAAATATTTTTTGTATCGCCTATTACAATAGACAGCTTTACAGTCTTAACTCGTAATATGAAGATTTTGACTATAGAAAGTCAGAACTTTATTGTAGCAGTTTGCTACAAACCACTAAATGTAAACCATCGATTCCTATTATCCACTCTAAATGAACTTTTAAACTTTGCAAATTTATCTTACAAAATAACTTTTATATTTGGTGACTTTAACATATATATACTTCACAACCACATTCAATGGCAGTCCAACTAAAATACTTAATTCAATCTTCAGGATTTAATAATGTCATTGAACTCCCAACTCGAATAACCTCTAATACTAACACAATAATTGATTTGTGTCTTACTAACACTCAAAAGGAGTAAATTATTTCTGGTATACTCAATTAGCATTTCAGTGATCATCTTCCTATTTTTTATTTGTTATAAACAAAATTGTAACGTAGTACAGGAACATGAACTCTCTATCACTAGATCAATTAAATACACAATTTTTGAGAACTTTAAATCTCAATTGGAGGACATAAATTAGGATCTCGTAGTAAATAGTAATTTACGAAATGCAGCATATCAAAATGTATAAACAAATAACAAGTGTTATTTGATCAAATATTCGTAAAATCTTATCGACAGAGAAACCTCAGGAATAAATTCAGGAAACATTGGATAACTAATTCATTATTTAATCACAAAAAAAAAAAAAACATTCACTAAATTTCTAAAAACTAGACAGCAGTCTGATTATCTTAATTTCAAAATGTATAGAAATAAACAGAACTCTACTACTAGAACTACTAAAAGGAAATTTTACATTAATATTCTATTTTAAACTGTTATAGCTTAACTTGGAAACATTTAAATACTTTAATGGGAAATAATACCAAATTAATTACCTCACAATATCTTGTTGATGCAAATACCCAAAATATATTTGAGGAAAAGGAGATATCTACTCAGTTATAGTGCCATTTTACTTCTATCCCTCAAATTATTAAAAATAATCTTAAAAAAAACTGCGTAATTTTCCAGTTATCTTCAGGTACTTTTAGAACTACCACTCTTTGCCTTACTGATATTACTCGAGATGAACTACTTATCGAATTTCGTTGATGATTGGTTGGTTGTTGAATTTTTATGGCGCAAGAGCCATGTGTGGCCAAAGAGCACCACTTATCGAATTTCTTGGTTATGTTGACATCCATCCTAAGGTTGTCAGGCATGTAGCAGACATCTTAATAAATCGTTTGTTAAACATTTTTAATCTTTTATTTCGAACTGGTCTTTATTCAGATGGACTAAAGATAGTGAAACTTTCTCCTAAATATAAATCAGGCTTGTAGAATCAAGAAGACAATTGTAGACCTATTGCAAAAATGTCGATTTTTGCAAAACTTTTAGAAAAGCTTATTTGTAGTAGACTCATACCTTATCTTCAAAAATATAACATAATCAATCCTAACCACTTTTGGTATTCAGCCTGATAAATCAAACTCCACAGTTTTACTTCATATGCAAAATATTATACAGAAAAATATGGAACAAAAATGACACTTGCATTATTGTTGGATCTTACTAAAGCTTTCGATATATTAAATCATGAAATTTTATTAAGAAAAGTTACATAATATTGGAATAAGAGGTATTTCTCAGACACTCTTTAAATATTATTCACTGACAGACAGCAATTAACACAAGTAACTCCATTAGAATATATAAATTCTGGTATACCACAGTGCTCTATTTTGGGTCCGATCCTATTTAATATTTATATTAATGACATATTTTCGGTTTTATCTAATGCACACATTATTCTTTATGCTGATGATACTACCATTCTTTTTATTGGTTCAGAAACCTCTTATATTATTAATCGGTGCAACCTTGAGTTATTAAAGTAGCTAAACTAGTTCACCTTAAATGAGCTTGTGGCAAATACAAAAAAAAAAAAAAACAAGGAAATGATATTTGCAAATCGTCAGATAAATCTAACACCTCCTAGTCCTCTACTTTTAGAAGATAACACAATAGAAACAGTAACTGATTTCAAATATCTGTGGACGAATTTACAGTCTAACGTAAAGTGGGATAATCATATTAACTTCTTATTGAATAAAGTATCTTCAAGTATTGGGATAGTTAGTCGTGTTCTTACTAACTTATCAGTTTCAACACTAAAGCTTCTATATTATTCTTTTAGGTGCAATCGCATTTAAATTATTGCATTCTATCTTGGAGACAAACAACTAACTCTAACTTTAGGAAACTTCAGACATTATAAAATAAATATATTAGAATCTTAGAATTAAAACATAACTCCTATATGAATCACTTTTCACTAATGAGCTCACGTCTACTGAGCTTCAATTTTGGAATTCTCTACCTCATGATCTTACAGTAATAAAAAATTTTAATCTATTTAAAAAAATGAAACATTACATTTTACATTTGAGACTGCCAAGAATATAAAAAAAAGAATAAAAAAAATGAAATGGAAAATGAAAAGAAAAGAAAGTGACAAAAAAGGGATAAAATAAAAAAATGGGTATAAGGAAGGTTAAGTATGGGAAGATTGGGAGGAGGGTGGATAAAAAGTTGGGAACGGGAATAATAACACTAATTTCTACTAACAATAACTTTGAATGTTCTACGCCATGCTTTCAGGGTTAACTCTCTCTTGCCCACATTTGTATAGGGTGATCAGGGACTTGTCAGAACTTTTGTTGCCTTTTCCCAGATCTCCTTTGCTGTTGGAATTACCTACACTATTGTTATATTGCTTTGGATTTTGGCTTTAATGTAACAGCTAAATAAACTGAAATGAGTTGAATTGAATTTTTCACGTTGCTAGCTTCATTTTCTTCCCGGCAGCTTCCACATTGAAGGGTGCTTTAATTATTTTTCGTTTTCCTTGTCTTGAAAGTTATATAGCTTTTAAACCCCAGATAGGCCTTATATTTTTAAAATCATTATACACCAAGTGTTGCTCAACGGTAATTGACATTTTTCTTCTGAAGGGGTCACTTTCGTCGAACACGGCGCGTTTCAAACCTTTCCCAATTTAAAACCCTGAATATATCATCTATTATATTACTGTTTCTTTAAAACCTGTAACGAAAATGGGAAGATGATGCCATTTATTTTAATGCATATTTTTCGAGGAATGCGTTTCTTTCAAAAAATATTTGGAGAACAAAGCATAACTTTCAGTTAGTTGAGTCACAGGCAGTTTACTTACTTAACGTTCTTGTCATCGCAACGACAGTTGCATAAAATTTGGTAGAGTATGTGCAGCAGACTTCTGTTAGGTTTGCTAAACATGTCCAACAACAAATTAAAACTTCATTTTGAGCAAAAGATTTGGCTAAGTAATGTCTCAATTTGTTTTTGTACCTGGGAAAAGTTTCTTAAAAGTAATAAAAAATTTTAACATCTAAATGAGCTTCTACCCACGCAATGGAAACTGCGTTGGAGTTCATATTATGTGGGATTCCCCTTTCTGTGATGAAAACAGGTTTCATATTTAGTTATTAACAATGAAAACGCTAATTATTAACGCAGGTTGCTATCAACCATTCTTGTAAAAGCAATCTAGTTGATATGCGAAAGTTTGGAAAGTTTATTTCTATTTTACTTCAATAAATCGGATTGCTAATATAGTTTTACTATTTTAATAAAAATTACATTTTGTTATTGGTATCAAAATGTAAAAGGAGCTAAGCAGTATCAAAAGCTATGTTTCTTGTTAAATCTGAAAAAAAAAAAATTCTTTAGCAAATCTTATGCCTCAAAAATTGCAGGAATGAAAAACCTCTATGAGCGTTCTTTCAATAACACAGAACACTTTTTTTCACGCCAGCGATAAAAATTGGTGAAAGGATATAAGACATCCAATTTTAGCCTAATTACTAAGTTAGACTTCTTGCTGAGTGGGAGCATATCTCCAGTTTCGTAGATATTAAAATGCTGTTAATCACCTTGTTACGGCAGCATTAAAGAAACATGTTCTTGCTAACAGAGAAACAGGATTACAAATGTCTTGGCAATATTGGTATTTCTTCGCTTAAAATATATGCGTGCTACATTACTGACATTAGGTATTTATTAGAAAAAAAAGTTTAGCTTCGAATAAGTCACAGAATATCTTAAGCCGTATCAGTAAAACAATATTTAACTAAGCAAGACAAATAAAACGTATAAATAGAGACACTATATTGTTCGTAAATTTTGTAATTTCCGTTGCACTATAAAAACGGAGATTCACGATCCACGTCGTAGTTTCACAAATTCCAAACTAGAAAAACACTTGAGAGATCAGCTTAGTTTACAAATTTGGGAACGTCATTTGCATGCCCACTTTTTAACCTGTAACTGGGTAATAAAATAAAAAGTACATTGTAGAAACTCATCGAAAGCTAAAGAAGTTTATTAATAAATAAAAATTTTGAAAATGTTTTTCACGTCATGCCATCCAAAAAAATGTACTAATCTACAAATATCTTCTAAAAATCTGAATCTGCCGCACCTAGCGCAGAAATCAAAAATGTTTTGAAAATCCATGAAAAATTATGGTCATTCTTGCAGTAATCGGATGCGAAACTAAACATTAAAATAGGACTTAAAAAAGTGCATATTTAGTGTGCAAGTATTTATACATGGACTTTCCTTAGAGGCCTACCAATTCAAATATTGTGTTCATTATTCGTATCATCATCATCATCATCATTGTCAACCATTATCAATCCACTGCTGGACGAAGGTCTCCCCATATTTCATCCACAACGGTCTGTCTTGTGCCAGTCGCCTCCATGTCACTCCTGCATACTTTCGAATTTCATCCAACTATCTCCCATGTGGTCTTCTCCTGTGTCTTTTCCTGTCCCTTGGAATCCAATCTAAAATTTCGGCTGTCCATCGATGGTCTGTCCTTCTGGCAGTATGTCCAACCCATTGCCATTTCAGGGATTTAACTCTGATCATGATGTCTTCCACTCTCGTCATTTTTCGGATCCACGAGTTCCTCTTCTTATTTCTCCTGGTTATACCAAGCATGCACCTCTCCATGCTGCTTTGAGTTGTCTGCAGCCTTTGTATGTCTCTTTTAGTTAAGGTCCACGTCTCTGCACCATACGTAATCACTGGAAGGATGCATTGATCAAACACTTTTCTTTTAAGACATAATGGCATATTGATCTTGAAAATTATGCTGTTTCTTCCAAAAACTCTCCAAGCAAGTTTTGTACTCCGATTAATTTCTTCATCAATGTGACCCTCACTTGATATCTGCTGTCCAAGATAAACGTACGTGTCTGTTATCTCCAGCTTTTCTCCATCAATCGATAAATCTTCATTTCTTGTAAAAGCATTGAACATCACTTTTGTCTTCTGAAAGTTCATTTTTAATCCCACTTCTTTACTCTTGTCAGCAAGTTCCTGGATCATACTCTGCAGTTCTGATGGAGTAGTTGCAAAAATGAATACGTCATCAGCAAAACGAAGGTGGGTTAGATAATCTCCATTAATCTTTATCCCTTTGTTTTCCCAGTTCAGTGATTGAAAGACATTTTCCAATGTGGCATTAAAGAGCTTCGGAGATATGGTGTCACCTCGTTTCACTCCCTTTCCAATTTTTATGTGTGTTGTATTTTCAAACAGCCGAATCTTTGCACTTGCATTTTCATAGATGTTATTAATAATATTAATGTATGCATCTTCAATACCGCAGGATTTCAGAGCCATTGTAACTGCTGATGGTTTCACAGAATCAAAGGCTTTTTCATTATTCGTATACTAGCCACAATATGTCGTAAATAACGGGATAATAATGGAATTAAAAAATAGAAATTCGAGCTTGGGAAAATGCTTTCCCAAAATCAGAGATTGAAAAAACTTCTTCTTCTTAAAGGATTTGGAGAAAGCAGTTTGTGTAATTGTCTTTCTCCCAAGTAACATTATGGGATAAAAAATCGTAAGTCCAAAACTTTCAATGTGCAATAATTTTAAATCAAAACTGCATTTCGTTTGTCCCTTTACTCGAATTTTAGTGTTTGGCTGTAACTTCGATAATAGATACTAATCTCACCCTTAATTACGTAATGTCCGCGGATTATCAGCTAAAGAAGTTATAAATTTAGGATCTGCGGCAAACATGCAAAAAAGGGGGGCTGCGGGTGGCATAGTGGGCAACGTTCGTGAATGCCGCGGAAAGGACCTCAGGCTCGATCCCAGGCAGGTACGAACGCTCGATCCACTAAATATCCGCCGTGCGTCGGATGGGCACGTTAAGCCGTCGGACCCCGTGTACTGCCCCTCTCCCCGCCGGTAGTAAATAAGGGCGTCTTCCTACCCCCTTTCTACTTCGCTTCCGTGTCACTTTCCTATCGGGCACTCTAGCCCAAATCTCCTAGCTTCCTATTTCTAAGGGTTGTTTAAGACCTGGGGTCAGACACTCCCTTCCTAAAATCCTCTACATATGATCTATCTAACATGCAAAAAGGTTTTTGCGCAACTTTGATGTTGTTGGGAGAGGTGAGGTCGTATATTCAGAAAATTGCCAAAAAATGCTTTAACAGCAAAAAAACGTAAAGTAATACGAAGACGAGTCAGCATTAATTGGAAAGCAATTTTTTTTTTTTTTTTATTTACGAGCTAACAGAAATATGATGCATCCAGGGCTGAAATATTTGCTCGCGCTGACGACCACGTTCAGTGGAAGCTTAGTGTTACGCACGTTCATCGATGCCACACGCCTAACTATGGAGCTGCACATTAAAGAATCCAGCTATAGCGTCGTTAGGTCTGACTGCAAAAATGCAGTGAGCTTAAAAACGTCGTGAATTTAGCATTTTATTCACTTGAAAGTAGCACAAAAGCTCTTTAAAATTAGTCATTTTTCATAAGAAGATCGTTATCTTCAATTATTTTCGACTGCCCGATCATCCCGTGAATCGCGACTTTTGTATGGGAAACACATCTCGGAATCAACAACGCAGGCACGGATTGCACGTAATTTTTTTTCTAAATTTCACGGTGCGTTGATTATGCACCGCCACAGATTATAGGAACGAAAATACATACTCACGAGAGAATGAACCTAGCTTTTTATAGTTTTCGGATCTGTCTAAAAGTAACCCTTGAAATTTCTAGTCGAACCTATAGAAACAAATATTCAAGAAACAAAATATTCGGTCTAAAAATCTAAGCGACATCAAAATCTATCAGGACATCTTTTGCATCAGTAAAAGCTGAAAAGCGTATGATTAATTATAGTCTCAATTACAATCTTGTAAAACTTTTCTTTTAGAGGCGGAGGAGTTATACCACCATGGCTGATCAAAAAGTTATCTTTGGGGCTGATCAAAAAGTTTCGCTGCAATCCCCATACTCGTTATCAATATATTTCATACTAAATAAAATATACAATATAAAGAGTACGTCTACTATTTTCATCATTGTCCCCAATGGTGTTCAGGTACCTGTTGCTACGAAAGTCACTAGAAACGTTATCTAACTAGCGATGAATGAGTTGTAATGCAATCAAATTTCCTTTATTGCATTTCCATATATTTCCATTCACGATCAATGAACCACTCAGATTTTATGAGGAGAGAAGAAATTCCAGAAAACAGCAAGAATCTTATTTTTCATATGCCTCAGTCCACTCTAACACAACTGTTTTGATCTCTTCGTCACTGGAAAGCTGACTAACCCATACGTGTTTCTTAAGATGTATGAAGAGAAAATAATCACTAGGAGCCAAATATGGGCTATTGAATTCTTGGAATCTAGGCCAAAATTGCAGCCTCTGCTTTGTGGGATTTGTGCACTGAAGCATTGACGTGGCCGACGTTCAGTAAGATAATGCACTCCGTTGCTCAGCTTTCCTCGGCGTTTTGTCACCCAGGAAGCGTTTCAGGCAGGCAATACAGGCACCCCCTATGATTGCTGTTTGGTAAAACATGTACGCCACAAGAAGAATTTCTTCGGAGTTCCAAAAGAACGTCGCGATTATCTTTACCCGAAGATGGCTAGGTGCGACATTCCTTGAGAGGAGGAATAGCATGATGTTTCCACTGCATCGACTATTTTTTGGCCTGAGATTCCCTCTTCTTGGGCCTCAGATTCTTTGGCCTCAGATTCCCTTTCCTTTGGCTTCAGATTCACTCTTCTTTGGTCTCAGATGCCCTCTTCTTTGATCTCAGATTTGCTTTTCTTAGGTCTCAGATCCCCTCTTCTTTGGTCTTAGATTCCATCTTTTTTGGTCTTAGATTCCCTCTTCTTTGGTCTCAGATTCGCCCTTCTTTGGTCTCAGATTCGCCCTTCTTTGGTCTCAGATTCGCTTTTCTTAG
This sequence comes from Macrothele yani, assembly GCA_039090855.1. Taxonomy (NCBI): domain Eukaryota; kingdom Metazoa; phylum Arthropoda; class Arachnida; order Araneae; family Macrothelidae; genus Macrothele; species Macrothele yani. The sequence continues at coordinate 103,598,911 of CM077011.1, forward strand.
GTCTCAGATCCCCTCTTTTTTGGTCTTAGATTCCCTCTTTTTTGGTCTTAGATTCCCTCTTCTTTGGTCTCAGATTCGCCCTTCTTTGGTCTCAGATTACCTCTTCTTTGGTCTCAGATTCCATCTTCTTTAGCCTCAGATTCCATCTTCTTTAGCCTCAGATTCCATCTTCTTTAGCCTCAGATTCCCAGTTCTTTGACCTCAGATTCCCTGTTCTTTGGCCTAAGATTCCCTCTTCTTTGGTCTCAGATTCCCTCTTCTTTGGTCTCAGATTCGCACTTTTTTGGTCTCAGATTCCCTCTTCTTTGGTCTCAGATTCGCACTTTTTTGGTCTCAGATTCCCTCTTCTTTGGTCTCCCCCTTTGGATTCCCCTCTTCTTTGGCCTCAGATTCCCTCTTCTTTGGTCTCTGATTCCCTCTTCTTTGGTCTTAGATTCCCTCTTCTTTGGCTTTAGATTTCCTCTACTTTGGCCTCCTCCTTCTTTGGTCTGAGTTTTCTCTTCTTTATTCTTAGATTCCCCCTTCTTTGGCCTCAGAATCGCCCTTCTTTGGTCTCAGATTCGCCCCTCTTTGGCCTCATATTCTGTCTCCTTTGGCCTCACATTCTCTCTTCTCTCTTCTTTGGCCTCACATTCTCTCTTCTCTCTTCTTTGGCCACATATTCTCTTTTTTCCCTTCTTTGGTCTCGTATTACTTCTTCTTTGGTCTCAGATTAACTCTACTTAGGCCTTAGACTCCCTCTTCTTTGGTCGCAGAATCTCTCTTCTTTGGACTCAGATTTCCTGTTCTTTGGCCTCAGTAGCCCTGTTCTTTGGTCTCAGATTCCTTCAGGTTTTGTCCCCGGTAAAGAGCTTTTTTCAAACATTTCTACGGATCTGCTCCGTACAGCTCCAAATTCTCTTGCGAAAATTAATCTTACATTGCGTTTGTGGTGTAAGCATTCTGGTGACCCAGCGAAAAAAAAATCTTTGAAATGCCCAAGTGATCACACTGGATAATAAATGCCGTTGGTTCCAATATGTTTCATTCTCGTGAAATTGCGACGACCTTAATTTGCCGGACTTGAATCATCATGTCGCAGATTTTTTTTTAATCTTTCGTGATTCATTTCTTCCACTGGTCTTACTGAACTTTGATAATCTCCACTAAAACCGTTTTGACTAGAAATTCACTTTGTGTAGGGAAGGTGCATGCTTGTAAGATATTGTGGGATATGTCCCCTCCACTATTTCTGACCCTCCATATTTCTGACTGCAACCCTTTTCGTGTTTAGCTTTGTAGCACGTCTTTTGTAAAAACAGATCGTGCTAATGTTACCGGCTTGTCCGTCCGTCCCCACGATATCTCTACAACTATTAGTCCGATTTGAAAAATTCTTTTTACATTGGGAAGCTTGACATATGCGAATGATGATCCTTTATTTCGTTTTTTTTTTTTTACGATGTAAAATTTCGCCGCTGGACGGGGTAAATGCAGATGATGTAGATTTCAAAAATACGTTTTATTCCACATATTTACTTCTAAACATCGGATTGAAACAATTTTTTCATCTTTCGATTCCATTTATGTCGAAGAGTATTTTAGATACAGTTACTTTTTCAAATTACACATAGATTTTCCGCTAAAGAGCGAATAACTAAATAACATTTTTCCCGATAACTCTTCTTCTAAAACTCATATTTGAAAATTTTTTTCTTCAGAGCATACAGCTCCTGAAGGAAAATCTTTTGCATATAATTTCAAATTTTTGGTAAAGAATACTTTGGCCACCAGGGGGCGTAAGCAATAATTTTTGTTTCTGATGTATTTACCATAAAATCTGAGCTTCTAAGATATCGATTGAAAAAATTATTTCGTGGACTGATTCCACTCACATCGATAAACCTTTTCGTAATATTTTCTTCTTAAAATATTCCACAGTTGCTCCGTTTGGAGGGCGTAGATGTACATCTTTTTTTTGTCAATATCTCTACTTCTAAGATTCCGATCTGAAAAATTCCTTCTTTGCTGGATAGTGATTTCAGTGTGACATGTTTTCCTATAATTTCAAAATTTTCAAGTAATTCATAGACTTTCCGCTAGGGGGCATAAGGGTAAACTGCGTTTCCCCCTATATTTCTGCTTCTAAATCTTCGATTTGAAAAATTCTTTCTGCACCGGATAGAGCTCCCAATTGGGAACCGTTTTCACATGATTTCTAATTTTTGTGAAAAATGGTTTGGCCCCCAGGGGACGTACATCTTAATTATCGCTTCTGATGTATTTGCAGAAAAATATAAGCTTCTAAATTCTCAATTGAAAAAAAGTCGTTTGTTGACCGATGCTACTCATGTCGGCAAACCTTTTAGAAACATTTTCTTCTTGAAATAATGCATGGTTTCTACGCCAGGGAGCGTAGATATAAATCTTATTTTTGTCAATATCTCTACTTTTAGGAGTCCGATTTGAAAAATTCCTTCTTTCTTGGATAGTGTTTCCAGTGTGCCATGTTTTTCATATAATTTCAAAATTTTCAAGTAATTCGTAGACTTTTCGCTAGGAGGCGTAAATGTAAATTGCTTTCCCCCCTATATCTCTGCTTCTAAATCACCGATTTCAAACATTCTTTCTGCACCACTGGATACAGCTCCTGATGGGAAATCCTTTGCACGTAATTTCTAATTTTTGCAAAAAATATTTTGGCCACCAGGTGGCGTTTCTGATGTATTTGCAGCAAAATATGAGCTTCTAAAATATCGATTGCAAAAAAAGTCGTTTGTTGGTACTACTCATGTCGACATACCTTTCAGGAACATTTTCTTCTTGAAATAATACATGGTTTCCACGCCAGGGGGCGTAGTTGTATATCTTAATTTTGTCAATATCTCCACTTCTAGGAGTCCGATTTGAAAAATTCCTTCTTTGTTGGATAATGTTTCCGATGCGAAATTCTCTTCCTAAAAATTCAAAATTTTCAAGTAAATCATAGATTTTTCGCTAGGGGGCACAAAGGTAAATTGCGTTTTCTGCGTTAATTGTGCTCCTGAAATTCCGATTTGAAAACTTTTTCCTGTATCGCATACAAGATCTGATGGAAAATATTTTTCACATAATTTCTAAAGTTTGGTAAAGAATGGTTTGGCCAACAGGGGGCACAAGTGTTCATTTCTGCTTCTGATGTATTTGTAGCAAAATATGAGCTCCTGAAAACTCGACTAATTTTTTTTTTTTTTTTTTTGGACCGATACCGTTTATATGGAAAAACCTTTTGGGAATACTTTCTTCCTAAAATAATGCATGGTTTTCCCACCAGGGGACGTAAAGTCACATCTTATCTCTGTTTCTAACAGTCCGATTTGAAAAATTCTTTCGGTGTTGGAGAGCGTTTCTGGTGCGAAATGTTTCTCATATAAATTCATGTTTTTTCTTATTGCACAAGTCTGCAATCAGATGGCGTAAGCTCACGATTACGTTTACAGCAGTATCTGAGGGATTAAACACCCGATCGAAAAACTTCTTTCTTCCGTCAGATACTATTGTTTTCCATACCGGTTCCATTGACTTTGAATAGCTCTGATAAATTTAATTTGCGTCAGAACGGATTTAAAAGACGTGCTTATTACACCCGAAAGTTCGGTGTCATCTTTCTTGTTTCCATCTGTAAATAAATGACTTTCCTAATGGCCTACCTATGTGTTGTGAATCCATTTATTTACTCCGCATGAAATTCTTATTTCTGCTGCTGGAGCCATGCTTTTACAGCAATTTTTACTTCTTCATTTGTGTCCAAAGCACGTCTTCTTAGGAGATATTTCAACATAGAAAACTGGTCGAAAATCGCTTTCGATTTCCATTCGTGCGCTGTATACTTCCGCTGAAAATCTTCATGGATGTTGCCATGAAGCATTTCAGCGTCATACGTCAATTCTTTGTGGGCTAATTCTTTTCAGCGTGATGCGTTAGTTTTGTGGACTAATTCTTTTCAGCGTCATGCGTCAATTCCTTGTGTACTAATTCTTTTCAGCGTCATGCGTCAATTCCTTGTGTACTAATTCTTTTCAGCGTCATGCGTCAATTCCTTGTGTACTAATTCTTTTCAGCGTCATGCGTCAATTCCTTGTGGACTAATTATTCGCCTGTGAAAATTCCTAAGGTCCTCAACTTTTATTTACCTGCAAATCGCGTACAAGAAAGTACACGATTTGGGTTGTCTTTCCGTCCGTTTCTCTCTCTCTCTCTCTTCCTTACACGAATGGTATTCTCATCGACATGGTGAGTTGATAAAAATTTCTATTATTTAACGGACGGAAATCACTGTATTCGATTTCAGACATCACTTTTTCCGTCCACTGGTCGTCAATTGGTCTGTAAGTCCGGCCTTCGAAATTATTTTTTCGCTTCTAACGGCCATATTTAAGAAATTATTTCTCTAACTGATGGAGACAGGCATGCACACCATATCGTCAATGTCTGTTCTTCCGTTCATCCGCCTGTATGTCCGTCTACAGAAATAGCATTTGCTCATTGGAATATCGTATTGGTAAGATTATTTTCTTGCCCTATAAGGGGAAAACACAAACATAAGATTTCAAACATCTCTTCGTTCGTCCATCCATTCGTCATTTTGTGTATCCGTACATCCTCAGAACTTATGTCTCTCTTCAAAAAGTCGGATTGCAAATATTCTTATCATATTCAGTGTAGAAAACATCTGCATAAACATTAAAATATCTCTCCTTTCATCCATCTATTCGTCAGTTTTTCTCTTCGTCCGTCCTCAGAAATTATATATCCTCTTCTCACTGCTACATTGAAGAAATTCATTATGTGACTGATTCAGGTAGGTATGCGCATCTGATTAGCGATGCCTTTCCTGCGGTCTGTATGTCTGACTGGAGAAAGGACAATGCAATTTCAAGATGTAGGATTTTAAAAGGGATTTTTCTGTCATATAGGGGTGAACTTAAAGATGAAACTTAAGACTATTCTCTGTTCATCAATCCAGGCGCAGAATGGGTCGCCATATTCTGGGTCGGCAGGCCTTACCCTGCCTGAAGAAAAAAATGTACATACACTTGTACTTTTACAGTACATTCTTCTTTAAACAAATGCCAAGTTATGCTAAAGCAGCAAAGTTTGTTAACTATTTTTCCGGCTTCAAATAGAACAAGAAAGATGACACCGAATTTTCGGGTGTAATAAGCACATCTTTTGAATCCGTTCTGACACAAATTAAATTTATCAAAGTTATTCAAAGTCAATTGAACCGGTACGGAAAACAATATTATCTGACGGAAGAAAGAAGTTTTTCAATCGGATTTTTAATCCCTCAGATATTGCTGTAAACGGAATCATGAGCTTACGCCCTTTGGTTGCAGACTTGTGCGTTAAGAAAAACATGAATTTATATGAGAAACAATTCGCTCCGGAAACGCTCTCCAACACAGAAATAATTTTTCAACCCGGACTCTTAGAAACAGAGATATCGGAAAAAAATAAGATGTCACTTTACGTCCTCTGGTGGGAAAACCATGCATTATTTTAGGAAGAAAGTTTTCTCAAAAGGTTTTTCTCTATGAGCGATACCGGTCCAAGAAAAAAAAAATTGTCGAGTTTTCAATAACCAAGATTTTGCAACAAATACATCAGAAGTAGAAATTAACACTTGTGCACCCTGGTGGCCAAACCATTCTTTACAAAACATTAAAAATCATGTGAAAAATATTTTCCATCAGGTCTTGTATGCGATACAGAAAAAAGTTTTCAAATTGGAGTTTTAAAAGCAGAAATATCTCAGAAAACGCAATTTACCTTTGTGCCCCCTAGCAAAAAGTCTGTGATTTACTTGAAAAATTGGAATTTATAGAAAAAACATTTCGCATCGCAAACACTATTCAACAAAGACGGAATTTTTCAAATCAGACTCCTTGAAATAGAGATATTGAAAAAAATAAGATATACATCTACGCCTCCTGGCGTAGAAACCATGCATTGTTTCAAGAAGAAAATGTTCCTAAAAGATTTGTTGACATGAGTAGTATCGGTCTACAAACGATGTTTTTTTTTCAATCGAGAATTTAGAAGCTTATATTTTGCTGCAAATACATCAGAAGCGGAAATGAAGATTTACGCTCCCTGGTGGCCAAACCATTTTTTTTCACAAAAGTAGAAACTATGTGCAAACAATTTCCCATCAGGAGTTGTATCCAGTGCAGAAATAATTTTCCAAATCGGAGATTTAGAAGCAGAGTTATAGAGGGAAACGCAATTTACCTCTACGCCCCCTAGCGGAAAGGCTATGAACTACTTGAAAATTTTGAAATTATATGAAAAACATGCCACACTGAAAACACTATCCAAAAAAGAAGGAATTTTTCAAATCGGCTCCTAGAAGTAGATATATTGACAAAAATAAGATATACATCTACGCCCCCTGGCGGAGAAACTGTGGAATATTTTAAGAAGAAAATATTCCGCAAAGGTTTACATAGGTGAGTGGCATCAGTACACGAAGGAATTTTTTCAATCGATATTTTAGAAGCGCAGAATTTATGGCAAATACATCAGAAGCAAAAATTACCCTTACGCCCCCTGGTGGCAAACGTATTATTTACCAAAAATTTGAAATTATACGCAAAAGAATTTCCATAGGGAGGTGTATCCTCTGAAGAAATAATATTTCAAATCAGAGTTTTAAAAAAAGAAATATCTGGAAAATCCTAATTTATTTTACGCCCCACAGCGGAAAATCTATGCATAATTTGAAAAAGTAACTATATCTAAAATACTCTTCGACATAAATGGAATCGAAAGATAAAATAATTTTTTCAATCGGATGTTTAGAAGCAAATAAATGTGTGGAATAAAACGTGTTTTTGAATTCGACATCATCTGCGTTTACGCCCACTAGCGGCGAAATTGTACATCGTAAAAAAACGAAATGAAGGATCATCATTCGCATATTTCAAGCTTCCCAATGCAAAAAGACTTTTTCTAATCGGACTAATAGTTGCAGAGATATCGTAGGTACAGACGGACGGACAAACCGGTAACATACGCACGAACTTTTATTACAAAAGACGTGCTAAAAAACAAAACAAAATTATGTAGCAAATTTTCTCTCGAGCCAGACCACAGATTTTGATATCCGCCTACCCCCATTTTTTTGACACTCAAATTTTAGCTCCGTCCCTTTTGGCTGATATTCTCTACCACAATCCGTTTTTGCAAAATGCAGCTGAATAATCAATGCAACATTATCGAACATGCTATCAATAATCTGCGATACAAACTCTAAATTCATTGTGTAAGTTAATGCACTGAAGTTCACCTACGGTAAAATTTTTGGGTTGATTTATATACATATTTTTGTTTTATGAGATCTGCATCAGATTTCTTACTATGGGGCATTACAGCTACACGAATTCTTGAATTGCAGTCCTAGAAAGTCTCTTTCATGTACAGCAAAAATGGATTTCCCATTTGAAAGTAACTATGTAAAAATCAATTTTTATATTCTTTAATTTCTCTCACTTTGTAAACGTGCCTGAAATTCCTGCTCCTCTGACTACATATTTCCAACACATTAGGAATGTCTTCCCTTCATCTGTGGTGTGATTTTTTCATAAATATTTCAAGCGGGTTTTTTCGTAAATATTTTTTTTAATGATTGGGAACCTTCGAAAATGAAATTAATTTTCGGCATATTTGACTTTCTTACCAAAAGCAAAAAAGCTATTGCAATTCTGAATTCAGCTATTGCAATAAAATTCAAAAGAATGGAGTAAAGACTTTGACAGCCTCTCTCGGAGAACTTACATTGTCTATTGCAGGGGTTCTTAACATGTGGGTCGCGACCCAAACTTGTATCACCGGGGCTTCCGAGATAGATCGCCGTAGCTTCTCAGAAAAAATAATTAATTTTTTTTTTGTTAATTTCAAATTTTAAACCTTCCTGTTTACAACGCGTAGAAGCGCCGGAATTTCTAGAGATGACATCACGGGGACTACCAACGTCGCTTCTTCTGGGCACTAGGATCGTGGGAAATTTTATGGCATCACATCATTGCAAAATTTCTCCACAAAACTAAATTTTCCCACTAAATTTACCGGGAAAACCTCCAACTTGGCAACACTGGCCTGCCTCCAGAATTCTATGACAAGAGATCAACAAATGCGACACGGAAAGGAGACGGCAGAGAGAGAGAGAGAAAGTATGGACTTTAGAGGCTTTCAGCGAACATATTATATATATAAGCATCCAGATCCTTTTGTCTCTCTGGAGCGCTTGACGTCACAGCAACGTCTGCATTATTTCGCCATCACTTATCGAACAATTGTTGTGTGCTCCCGCGATGCCAAAATGATTGCCTGTTATATAACAGCACGCGATCATTTTTAGATGTCAAAGTGATCGCGTGCTAATTTTAAAACATTGGATTATCAATGACTTGAGTTCTATTTATGAGAGCTGCAAAATAAATCGAATTAAAATCTTAATAACACAACAAGTTGCGTTTATATAGTAATTTAATTAAGCGCAATTCGAATATAAATTTGTTCGCTTTAATGATTTTTTACTTTTTTAATTTAACTGTCTTTTCGAGTTTAGTGCTCATTATATTATACATTTTGCAAAAAATCGATCCATCTAAATGCTGTAAACCTACAATAAAAACTGAAATCTTGAGATGTCAAAGTGAGCAAAAATGCATCAAAAAGCATATGCCGCACTAATAGCACATTGTCGAGAATTTAGATAGTTCCAATTTGTAATACCAGATGTCGCATTATTTTGTAGAAAAAAGCTTTATTATGAAGTTTAAAACTAACCATCGAATAGGATAGTTTAAAGGAAGCAATGAAGGGGATAAAAATGTGCCGGAGAAAAAGCCATTTAACGCGAAAGATAAAAATAAAAAAGTTATTAAGGTAAGTTTACACGAAAACAGCTTTCTGAGTTTAGTGCTGATTATATTATATATTTTGTAAAATATCGATCAACGTCAATGCTCTAATCTACAATTGATAAACAACAAATATTTTACACAGAATGTTATTTATCGCGAGGTCTTTTTAAAAACGAAAATAAACAACACATAATCTTTAGTTCTAACATAAATAAGATCTTACTATATACGTTTTTACCATGTTTCCTTACAGAAATCCGGCATCTATTTGATTTGTTTTCAATCTGCTTCATTAAAAATTTGACTACGTCACAGGACGGGCAACATCCCCTATATATTAATATTTATTTAAAACTTAAAAACAACCGTCATAGGAATGGCTGTACGCTTGTTATTGTAATAAACACCCAGACCCCTCTGTTTCTCTGGAACGCTTGACGACACAGCAACGTCTGCATTGTTACGCCATCATTTATCGATCAGTTCGTGTGCGCTCTCGCGATGTCAAAATGATTTCATGTTATATAGTAGCACGCGATCACTTTTAGATGTCAAGGTGACCGCGTGCTAATTTGAAAATATTGGATTATCAATTAATCGAGTTTTGTTTATCGGATCTGCAAAATTCGAATTAAAATGTTAATATCACGGCAAGCTGAGTTTGTATATTAATTTAATTTAGCACAATTCGAATATCAATTTGCACGCTTTCATTATTTTTACTTTTTTAATTTAACTAACTTTCCGAGTTTACTGCTGATTATGTTGTACATTTTGCAAAATATCGGTCTATCTAAACAGTGTAACCTACAATAAAAACTGAAATCTTCAGATGTCAAAGTGAGCAAAATTGTATCTAAAAACAAATGTCGCCCCAACAGCACATTGTCGATAATTTAGATAGTTCCGATTTGTAATGCCAGATGTCGCATTACTTTGTAGAAAAAGCTTTGGTGTGAAAATTCAAACTGAATGTCGAATATGACAGTCTAAAACAAGCTGTAAAGGGAATAGCAAGTGAGCCGGAGAAAAAGTCTAAGTTTTTACTATATTTCCTTTAAAAAGCCGGCGTCTATTTGATTTTTTTCAATCTGCTTCAATTAAAAATTTCACCCCGTCTTAGAACGGGGAACATTCCTTATATATTAATATTTATTTAAAGCTTAGAAACAGCCATCCCAGGACGGGCTATACACTAGTTCATTAATAATAATAAAAAGGAAATACCAACTTCTAAAAATTTCATCGGATTTTGCCGAAAATTTCCAATGGGAGTTTAATTTGACGTTTCTTGGTAACTGTAAAAATTGTATTCGGTTGTTTAAAAAATTGGATACATTTTTTTTTTTTTCGTAAAATTTTCTCCCAGTCTGATTCGGCAACGCAGCCAATTGAGCCGTCCAACACCTGCAAGGAAGTGATCCATTCATAGAGGGAAGATGCTTTCATCCCCGCAACCTTCCGAACTTCGTACCCCCCAACATGACCCACAGCATTTGACGGTAATTTCAAAATCCGAAAATTATGTTACACACTGTGTAATAATGAACAATTACTACACGTATTTATAATATTACATTAGCATTTTTTATTTCAAAATAGATCCATGGGTCGCGAAATTGATCGTCTTTTTAATTTTGGGTCTTGTCCAAAAAAGGTTAAGAACCCCTAGTCTATTGCTTCTCAGCGGAGGAAGTAATTTTTTTGTTATGTTAAATTTTACTAGGGATCTGCAGTCCAGGAAAACGGGTAAAATGTTATAAATTTATTATTCCCTCAATACAAAAAAATGCTGAAATGATTTTTGGACTTGTGTTGAAAAGATGTTTAAACCAGAAACGGTGATGCTGACATATCGCTTATTGTAAGACGGAGAGACTTGATAATCTTTACTAAAAGTGGGGCATGCAAAATCAGCTTCCAGGGCCGCTTATGAATCGCAATTCCATCACTGCGTCATTCCATTCGTCAGCTTGTTTTTCAGTCCTCAAAACCGGTATTTCTTCTTCTAAACATCAGAGAAAAGAAACTCTAAGTGGCTGAAATCGCATTCATGTACAGAATAACAAGGTCTGTGAATCCCTTCATCCGTCTGTTTTTCAGTGTGTAGAAACGACACTTGGCCGTTTAAAATGGGGATGTAGTTTCAAGAACTGACAGGCGAATGAACGAACGCAGAGGAGACTTGAGATCTTCTGGGGCCTTAGGCGCTAAAATGTTCAGGGACCCCCTCCTCCTTCTTATCCTTTCAGAAATATTCATCCGTCAGATTAACAAAAAAAGTGGGGGTGGGCAAGAAAAAGGTCATCACACTTTTTTAAAATGCCATCACTTCCTATTATTAGAACATTCTGTAAGAAACAGTGCTAGCGTAATCATTTTGCATGTCCGTGCACATCGAACTTTTTGATTTCAAAGATATTTCAAAAATTATTTTTGCGGCTAACAGGAAATCAATGGATATTAAGTTTGGCACTTTTAACATCCCATATACTTCATGCACTTCAGTTATCATTAACAGAACTTTGAGGCTAATAGGGAATCAATGGATGGTAGTTTTGGCACTTTAAATCGGTCCCGGACGATTCGTATAACGACGATTGGTCCAATGTCGATTTGGCCGCCCCGGTGGCGCAGTGGTCTAAGCGATGGCCTCTGATCATTCGTCCACAAGGGGTCCGGGTTCGAATCCCGGTGAGGCATGGATGCTGTGTTTGTCTTACGGCACTGGCTCTCTCCCTTCCATGGAACCAGTGACCCTGAATTAGGGACGGGCGACTGCTTATAGCCCATTGAGTTGGTCACGGTGGTCGTTAAACCTCCAATCAAAAAAAAAAAAAAAAAAAAAAAAAAATGTCGATTTGTCCAATGCCGGTTCGTCCAAAGGGACGATTGGTCCGATGCCGATTGTCCAATGTCCGATTCGTCCAAAGGGACGATTCGTCCAAAGGGACGATTCGTCCAATACCGATTCGTCCAATGGCACGATTGGTCCAATGCCAATTCGCCCAATGGTACGATTGGTCCAACGCCGATTCGTCCAATGCTATCATCTTGCCAACGATAAACTATTTTATCTTCCAGAAAGGAATAATAATTTAAATTATTCTCCTCTTTATGTCCTTTTGAAAGATCATTTCCGTATATTTAGTAATTGTAAACATTTTACATAAACCTGGTTACCACTTCTCAGCTGTTTGCAGGGCACCTAGGCAGCGGGCATTTTTTGAAGATTTTATTTTACAACCTAGATATTTGGTATTTGTAAATATGTTATAAAACCTAATAAAAGGCACTTATCCTATCATTTCTCAGGTCTTTACAAGGCACCTAGGCCCCGGGCCTTTTTAGAAGATTTTGAGTTACAACCTAGATATTTGGTATTTGTAAACATTTTATAAAACTTTATAAAAGGCACTCATCGTATCATTTCTGAGGTCTTTGCTAGGCACCAAGGCCGCGGGCCTATTAATAAATATTTCGTGCTTAAGTGAAAGCGCAATATTATTAACTTGATTTAATATGTAAACGTTATGAATATGACATCGGTAGAATAAAAAGCCCTAAAAATGCCTAGGCCTAGAGCCTATGAATTAATATTTCGTGTCTAAGTAAAAGCTCAATATTATTAACTTGATTTAATATGTAAACGTTATGAATCTGACATCGGTAGAATTAAAACTATTAAGAAAGCCTAGGCCTAGGGCCTATGAAATAATATTTCGTGTTAAAATAAAAGCGCAATATTATTAACTTGATTTAATATGTAAACGTTATGAATATGACATCGCTGGAATATAAACTGTTGAAAAGGCCTATGTCCAAACCCCGACCAGTTGTTTCCGTTGGGCAGTTGGCGGAAAACCCCACTACATTCTACAAACAGAAACAGAACACCAGTATTCTATATTATTTCATGCAAAAGAGAAACATTGAAGTTGATAGAACGGCTCGTACACCAGTAACTTCATACGGCAGTAAGAACAGTATAACAAGAAAACGCGATTTCAAAAAAAAAAAAAAAGAAAGAAAGAAAGAAATTTGTAACCACAATATTACGCATGAAATGTAACATCATTTTACATTCTTTGGACTACCGGTACTTTCGTATAACATCGGAGATAGAATCAGAACAGATGAGACTTTTAAATCACGAGTAGCACTTCGGACAGATAGGACGGAATTGGACCAATCGTCCATTGGACGAATCGTACCTTTCGACCAATCGTCATTGGACAAATCGTACCAGACCTCTTTAAATACCAGTATCCATTTATACTTGCACTGCAGTTATCAGAAACAGAAGCATACAAATTAAATGCAAAAGATCCGGTGTAGGGCCAGACATATCGATTCTTAGATAATACCTTTTGTTTCCCGCCGTATAGCGAGCTACCGCCTCGCCTTTACTATACGATCTGGCTATCAAGGCAGCTGAAGGCGTCCGTGTGTAGAAGAATAATTACCTCGACAAACTCAGTCCAGTACACGGAAATAAAAACAACAACAACAAGACTTTATTATTCCGATAACATTTGCTTCACGGGTTTCCGATGACTTTCCACTCAGGTTCCCGTGCTGACCACGTGCTACCTTTCCACAATTCTTTCCGCGATACCCGGTGGACGAAGGAATCCTCCTTCCCGTTCACCACGCTGCACGTCTGCGATAACCGCCGTCCTTCCGTCAGAAACCGGAGTCCAAACCAGGCCCCTCTCTCCTTGACGACCGAAGCTTAACTGTCTCACTTAATCCTCCTCGCCCTTTCTGTCCTCTATCACGCATGCGCAAGAAAAACTGGTTTTCCCGGTCAGCACGTGAAATACCTGTACTCAGGAATGTCGTCGGATACCCGCAGGGGATTACAACCTTGCAGGTATACAAAAGCAGTATGACAACTTGTTTAACAGAAGCACTCGAGCAGCTGACTCTTCAAGGTCAGATGCCCCAGGTGTTCATGCACCCCTCTCTTAATCCCCCATAGGATTAAAATCGTACCACGTGGGTGGTGAAGAATATCAGTTATTATCTAAAACAACAAAATGGCGGAATGAAACGTCCGTCCGCACGTGTTCGTCACAATATTAAAAGTACATAAATTCATATTTGACAGTTCGATTACGGGCGACCCCTACAGGCCCCCACCAAATGAACGAGAGATACGGTCTTTTGCCGTATTCTCGAGTCAGTCTCTTCATTGCCTGCTGATCTTGGGTGACACAACATAATACACTTTTTCACTTCTCGCACGTTATGTAACATATACACTTGTACCACCCTGAGACCTTCTGTGGATCTCCACCTGTGCCGTGAAACATTCTCACCATGACGCTGCCCTACTCTTTAAAACTGAGTCTTGACAACGCATCGGCGTGAGGAATTAGTTTGCCCGCGACATGAGATATGGATAAATTAAATTGGGAAATAGCCAAACTCCAACGCTGTAATTTTGAACTTTGCGATGCGGAACGGGTGAGAAAAGTAAGGGGGTTGTGATCGGACATAACTTCGACCCGGTTACCGAAAATCCACCCTTCAAACCTTTGCAAACCCCATACTATGGCGTACGCCTCCTGATGGCTGCCCGCCCATCTGGCTTGTGTCCCATTTAATTTTTTGCTAGCATAGGCCACTGGCCTAATGTTGCCTTCCTAATCCCTCTGACTCGAACAACATGCCACCGCAAAGGAACTCGCATCCGTGTGTGTAAGATAAAATGCTTACTGAAATCCGGGGTGTTTAATACCGGTGCCTTACACAAATTTTCCTTCAGAGTCCTCCAACTTTTCCGACCAAACTACCCTATCTGCCGCCCTTTTTCCTGTGCAATCTGTTAAAGGTTTAGCTATCTTTGCGAAGTTAGGTACGTAATCACGGTAATACCCACATAATCCCAAAAAGCTACGTATTTCCTTTTTGTCTGAGGGGGCAAAAGGTCCCCGATGGCCTGCAATTTCTCGGGGTCCGGCCGGTGATGGCCCGAGCCGACCACGTGCCCTAAGTAATTCACCTCTGTACGGGCGAAACAGCATTTGTTCAAATTTCCCGTAAAGCCTGCCGCCTCCAAACTTTCAATTACTCCTTTCAAATGTTTCAAATGCTCCTCCCATGAGCCAGAAAAAATAGCCACGTCGTCCAGGTACGCTATCGCATAGTCTTGGTGCGGGGTAAAAACCTTATTCATGGCTCTCTGAAAAGTAGCCGCCGCTCCTGATAACCCAAAGGGCATTACTTTCCATTGATAGAGCCCCTTATGCGTTGCAAAAGTGGTATACTTTCTACTGTCGGGGTCCATTGGGATTTGATAATACCCCTTTAACATATCAAGCGTAGTAATATACCGGGCTGCCCCCACCTTCGCTAACAAATCTGGGATATGAGACATCGGAAATGCGTCCGGAACAGTGTGAGAATTTAACATTCTGTAATCTACACACATCCGAATCTCTCCATTTTTCTTAGCCACGCATACTACCGGATGACTATACTCTTCTTTTGATTCTTCAATCATCCCACGATCCCACAACTCCTGGATCTGGCTCTCCACTGCTCTCTGCATCGATTGTGGCACCTTGTACCTGTGCTGGGTACGAAGTACGCTTTCCGGCTTGAGTGTAATTGCGTGCTTCCCCACTGACGTCTCTCCCACTTCTCCCGAAAAGAACTTCTTCGAGCTGTTCACCAGCTCCTGTAACTCCCTAAGTTGCTCCCGATCCTTTCCCTATCTATCCTGATTTCTTCAGGTTCTTTTGCTTCCTCCGTTTTCCTCACCGGAGCCTCCTTAATTTTGCCGAACTCCTCATCGGTCTCAAAAATCACTCCGACTACACTGATCCGGGGCTTAAACTCTATTAGCTTCCCCACGTGTACATGCCGAAGCTGCCCGTTTCCTAGTTCAACTACATAGCTATTGGACCCCCGTTTCTCAGTTATGTGCACTGGGCCGGTCCAGTTAGCATACACCTTGTTCTTGGAGTCCGGGATAAGGCCTATCACCTGGTCTCCCACTTGAAAGGACCTCTGTCGCAGCCGACGGTTATAATACGACGTATACCGTCGCTGCTGTTCCACCGCCACCTCCTCCACTTGCTGAGCCGCCTTCTCCATGCGCTCCTTCATTTGGTGCAGGTACTGCTCCGCTGATACTGATATGCCAACGGGCAGCCTACATTCCCCCGCCCAATTTTTTCTTCAGAATGGCCAGCGGACCAATGGGCTCTCGCCCGTATAGCAACTGAAACGGGGCCACGCCCGTTGTAACATTGGGAACCTCTCTATAGGCCCATAATAAATATGGCAAAGCCTTATGCCACTGCCGAGGCTCCTCCCTTATCACATGATGCAGCATCCCTTTCAAAACTCTGTTGAATCGCTCGACAAGACCGTTCGAGGTGGGATTTCCCGGGACGGAGAACCTAGGAGTCGACCCTAGACGACTTAGGATCTCTTGTGTCAACCCCGACACAAAATTTGTGCCCCGGTCCATCGCTACTACCTCCGGAATCCCTGTGCGCTGAAAAATTTCCAGTAGTGCGTCGCACGTGCTCCGGGCATTCAATGAAGTCAGACATACGGCTTCCGGCCACCTAGTATGCTGATCTAACATCACTAATATCCACCGGTGACCCTTGCTCGACGGTGGTTCAATCGGTCCGATTAAGTCCACATTAACAACCTGAAGGGGGTCTCCTAACTGCCTCAATCGGAACCCTGTCTGCCCTCGTGATGGGACGTCTCAACTGACACGCTTCGCATACATCACAATATCTACGCACATCTTTCTTCAAGGTAGGCCAGTAGAAAGAATATCTAATCCGCTCTAGGGTCTTCTTGTGGCCTAAATGCGTGCCAAAAACCGAATCGTGTGCCAGCATTAACACTTGCGCCCTCCGCTCTTCAGGAACTACCAACTGTAGCGTAACCTGTCCCAACACTGGCTCCCGATGATACAACATTCCATCCGTATAGAGATATCCACCTCTCCCATTTTCCGCCTCGTTCCTAGCGGCTGCTAACGTCACACACCTCTTTTGTTGCTCTGTAAACAAGCGTCTGTCTGAACTCTCCCTGAGCTTCACTCGTATCCAAATCAGTAACACTATCTCCTGTTCCCTCGCTAGCTGTCGTTGCCTCTCCTGATTGGTCGGCCTGCTGTTGCTCTCGCTGATTTTCCTCGCCGGCTTTAGCACTGAGCGCTAAAATTCTGGGGCTATTTTGCTCTTCAAGCCACGTTCCACCAACTAAGCGCGCTTGCTCCTCCTCCGCTGAAATATCTGTGATCGCAGGGCTTTCAATTCCTCGAATATCCTCCCCTTCGATTAGCGCTTCGCCAGTCTCAGATTGTGGATGCACATCCGGCCTATTCCCTAACTCTAACGCCTTTTCACACGAGGTTGCCCACATCGGAGTAGCTTCCTTAAACATTTCATGCGCTGGTAATCCTCAGCTGCTATAATTACCCTGTTTACTAGATTAGGAACAATTGCACACATCACTTCACAAAAACTTTCTGGCGCTTCTCCTGTTTCTAATCCCTCTTCATCTAATCGGAGATTCAATTGTTTAATTGCAAACTCTCCCTTACTACCATCGAAGCCTCTTAAAATTATTCTACCCTTTGGTTCCAACAACTCTTCGCCAAGTAAACCTCCTCTTACACAACTCACCTCCGCGCCTGAGTCAATAAGGATTTCGGTGCTCTTTCCGCATTCCGACTTAACCCTCTTCACTTCTCCTACCGGAATTTCTATTACCTCGTTCTGACTTCCTTCTTGGCCTAAAACTCTATCTACCTTAGCCGTCATTCTTTTATCATTGCTGACCTCTATCCTTCTCTCTGAAACATCTTCGGCTCCCCTTTGTCCCATCGCTACTCTGTTTACCTTATTTGGGGGGTCTTTCCTCCAATTCTGAGAGTAAGAGCTGGGAGTACTCTGGGATGCCTTCTGGTTACAGTTTGATTTACGGTGCCCTACTACTCCACATCTAAAGCATATAATTCCCTTATCCAAACTGGAATTCCTTTACGATAGGCCTCGAGTAACCTGGCTTATTTCCGACTCTCTGATCTGTCCCGGAAAACTTTCCTTTCAATTGATTTCTACCTGTCTGAAAACTTCCCTTCTTCCAGGCTTCTGATTGACCTCCTTTGAAATACGTTCCCAAGGGATGACTGGGTTTGTATCTTACTTCTTCTATTCCCATAGCTCCCCAGTGACTTTCGTATAAATCACAAAGTTCTCCTAATTCTGTCGAAGGAACTAACTTTCCTACGGAACCTCTTTGAAGAATGTAGGTCTTCAGTTCTGGGGACAACAAAGTTTTGAATTTGTCGCATACCAACAAATTGACTAACTGATCGAACTCTTTCACTTCACTACTGTTAATGTAGTATGTTATGGTCCTCTTAATACGTCCGGCTAACTGCAAGTAGCTTTCCCCTTTGTTCTTACTAATATTCTCAAATTGTTTCAAATAAATATCCGGAGTCAAATGGCATTCCATCAAAATTGCCTCCTTAACTATTTCGTACTTATCGTACTGCTCTATAGTCAAACGACGAAATAAGTGGTTCACACATTCTGAATTGAATAAGGCTATCACCAAACGACCTTTCATTTCTTCCGGTACTGAGTGTAATACAAATGCCCTTTCTAACGAATCAAAGAAGTCCAGAATTTCTTCCGGCTTACTGGGACTTCTGGGTAAAGTTCTTTCTAAGATTCTCATGTAGTCGGCCAACTTACCCTCATTTTTACCTTTAATAGACTCCTTCTCTTTCTCATTAATTAATTCTAATTTTCTTAACTCAAATTCCCTTTCTTCTTTCCTATCCGCTAATTGTAATTCTAGCATTCTTTGTTCCCTCTCCGCCTTTCTCTCTTCCATCTCAAGCATTTTAAATTGAAGTTCCCATTCCATTCTAGCTGGATTATTTTTCTTGTCTTCCATATTAATGCTTACTTCTTTACTAGAATCTAATTCTGAATCGCTAAGAATACTATTATCTTCGTTGTCCGCGTCTAAATTATCCTCAACTTTCCCTTCCAAAAGCTCAGTCATGATAATACACTACAATACACATTCAAAAAATACACTCATGCAAAGAAATAAGAAAAGAAATCATGCAAACTTCCGCATTAAATCATCGAAGGTTAATCTGCTTCTTGTTTTGTTTCTAACCTATCTCTACCTTCATGCATTACCCGAACATCTATTATCCTGTTTTACTCAGAATACTTATATTCCTTCTGCCTCTTTCGCTACACGTAAAACAAATCACTACGCTATTTTAGCTTCAAATTTCTTAAATCGTAAACATGAAATCTCGACTTATCTAAACACTTATTACTTAATGAAAATATTTTGACACTTCGCATTCTCTAGCAACTGACATAAAATTAACTGTTACAAAATTTTACTTTACAATGCTTTACTCTGAGAATATCTAATTATTAGATTTCCTTTCCTTTCTAGTACCATGATGAGAACTTCTACTCTTAACCCTAAATTATACCAAATGCACAGGCAAAGACACAGAAATAATCTCAGAAAAAAAAATGTGGTACGTTACCGGAGCACTCAGGCCCCCCTTCTGCTTCTTCTGTTGTCTTGCTTGTAAGTCCTCGTCCGGCTTGGGATTTCCGTACGCTGAGGTGCACACTGTCTTTGTATTAGTCGACACGATGGATACCTTATCTCTGCTAGCACGCTGGTGTCTCTTTCTTCCGGTCGGCACGTCATCAGAGTTCTGTCATTCGGTCACAGGAATTTTCACCAAAAAGGCCGTTGTTCCTTCTTCACACGTGTCGCCAATCACGTCATTCATGAGCTCGCTTTCAGGCTGATCCTACCGACTGCGCCACTTTATCTGGCTGTAGGGCCAGACATATCAATTCTTAGATAATACCTTTTGTTTCCCGCCGTATAGCGAGCTACCGCCTCGCCTTTACTATACGATCTGGCTATCAAGGCGGCTGAAGGCGTCCGTGTGTAGAAGAATAATTACCTCGACAAACTCAGTCCAGTACACGGAAATAAAAACAACAACAACAAGACTTTATTATTCCGATAACATTTGCTTCACGGGTTTCCGATGACTTTCCACTCAGGTTCCCGTGCTGACCACGTGCTACCTTTCCACAATTCTTTCCGCGATACCCGGTGGACGAAGGAATCCTCCTTCCCGTTCACCACGCTGCACGTCTGCGATAACCGCCGTCCTTCCGTCAGAAACCGGAGTCCAAACCAGGCCCCTCTCTCCTTGACGACCGAAGCTTAACTGTCTCACTTAATCCTCCTCGCCCTTTCTGTCCTCTATCACGCATGCGCAAGAAAAACTGGTTTTCCCGGTCAGCACGTGAAATACCTGTACTCAGGAATGTCGTCGGATACCCGCAGGGGATTACAACCTTGCACGTATACAAAAGCAGTATGACAACTTGTTTAACAGAAGCACTCGAGCAGCTGACTCTTCAAGGTCAGATGCCCCAGGTGTTCATGCACCCCTCTCTTAATCCCCCATAGGATTAAAATCGTACCACGTGGGTGGTGAAGAATATCAGTTATTATCTGAAACAACAAAATGGCGGAATGAAACGTCCGTCCTCACGTGTTCGTCACAATATTAAAAGTACATAAATTCATATTTGACAGTTCGATTACGGGCGACCCCTACATCCGGTTTGAAAATGGAAAAGTAGGAACTGCAGGTTTTTGAGTAAGAGTATCATTGAAACTTTTTATTGCTTTTTCAAAAACTAGTTTTAATTCAGTTTAAATAATAGGAAAGGTGATAATACTTAATAATTATCAGTATTAAACCAAGGGAGCAGAAAGTAATGAGAAAATGTTGTTGCAACACAATATAAATTACTTTTAATACTATTACATAAGATAGCGCAATATTCTCAGATTTCTTTATTTTTTTCAGCCTAAATATTAATAACTCTTTTGGTTTAAGACGGTGTAGAGTTATTATGGCCGAGAAAGAACTTGATTGTCCTAAGAAAAGCTATCATGTGAAGAATATTTCTTTTTTCATTGATTATCCTACCATGAAGGAAAAAAACTATTAACAGCAAACACTCCCGATCACCAGGAAAGTTTTTTACAAGTACTCCTCATCGCAACTCGGGAAGAAGGTGGGAAGGTTCCAACACAGATGTGTTCCCTTGGCTGGAAGTACCATGAAAGCAATTTATAGCACAGCAGGCCAGTTAAGAATTCGCCTTAAACAATGAAAAGTGTGGGAAGCGTGCATACCTTCTTTACCAACCACTAAAAGAAACTCGAAATTATTTTAACCGTTCCTTTCAAAATAAGTACCGGGTGTTCATAATTAAACTGACACTACTCAGAGGCTTCGGTAGCTCGATCGAACAACCGGAATGGCACCAAACGTGGTAAGGGGACGAATGACGACGTGGGAAGAAGGATGCCGCGAGAAAAAAACTTAGTTCCAAACGTCGCCGATAGGGAAAAATGTGGTGCTCTTGTAGTCAACATAACCGATAATTTGCCTAAAGCGCAGGCACGACGTCAAAATGCAAATTCAAGCCTACGTAGGCGACAACAGCGCCAGTAATGCGGGCTATAAAGACATGGAGAAAGTTCCGAAAGGCATTCCAGCTTTGCGCAGAGGCAATGTCATAGCCAGTGAAGGGCAACTGAGGCGTGACTATTGCTAGTTGAAAATATTTCCCAACGAAAGGCATTCCGAGGACCAGTATAGCTCAGCATGCGTTTTACGTTTCCACAGCGCGCGTTACTTGTGAAGTTGTTTTACCAGTCCAGTGCAGCGGCCGATCTTCGTGAGTTCAGAACCCGTCACAACCTACGTAAAGGCCCTCTCTCAATGAATGCATTAAAAGGCATGATTCGGAAGTTTCGACGATTAATGCATTAAAAAGCATGATTCGGAGGTCGACGAGGCTTGGCCGTGGAGAATTCTGTGGGGAGATGAGGCGCATTTTCATCTGAATGAGGCTGTTAACACGCTCAATTGTCGAATTTGGGCATGCGAACCACCCCACTCAATTCAGGAAATGCCGTTGCATTCACCAAAACTCACTGTTTGGTGTGGCTTCACAGCGAACTTCATCGTTGGGCCATTCTTTTTTGAGACCATTACTCCAACAGGACCCGTAACCTGTACCGTTACCGCGCACAGGTTTCACGATATGCTGACTAGTTTTGCCGTTCCACAACTGCAGCAAAGACAATGTCTAGATCGGTTAATCTTTATGCAGGATGGAGTACCACCGCACATTGGTCGATTGGTACAGCAGCTGTTGCGGCATCACTTCACAAACGAAAGTGTCATTAGTCGCAGTTTTCCGGTTGCATGGCCGCCTCGTTCCCCGGATCTAACTCCATGTGGCTTTTGGCTGTGGGGGTTTTTTAAGTACAAGGTCTATTTTGGTGGGGTCCCGACGTTCTCTGCCTTAAAGGACAACATATCACGGACTGTGATGAACATTCCTTGTGACGTGTTACGTTTGGCCATAGAGAATGTTGTGTAGCAAGTGCAAAGTGTGGTCCACGAGAACGGCGGTCACATTGAAGGTGGTCGTTGCCCTCGCCGGGGAAGTGAATGTGCTGAATAAAAGGTAATGTTTCAATTCCTTTTCGTCTTTGTTAATGATTTGTCTGTCCATTATACCTATTTTTGACATTGCACAGCGCCACATTTTCCCCTATCGGCGACGTTTGGAACTAAATCGTTTTTTCGCGGCATCCTTCTTCCCACGTCCTCATTTGTCCCCCTACCAAGTTTGGTGTCATTCCGGTTGTTCGATCGAGCTACCGATGTCTCTGAGTAGTGTCAGTTTAATTACAAACACCCGGTACATTGATAAGAACTCAAAAATTCGGAATATCAGCAACAGCAAGAAAAAAGTTTATTATTAATATGAGAAAGTAAAATATCAATTGACAATACAAAGTAGTCGCTGTAAGGATTGATTTGCTTCGGTTCGTGAAAAATAAAACTGAAAATCCAATTGTATGTTTTCGGGGTACCTGAAATAGCGAGGCCCTAGGTGCGCGCCTAGTGGGCCTAGCAGGAAATCTGCCCCTGAGCGAGAGTATGAAGAGTTTCTTGAAAACATTTTTCCTTATTACCTTCATCAGAAAATTGAGGTCTGCGTTTTCTTTTATTATGTCAAAAAGATGCGTAAGATTTTCTTTATACCTCGACCAGAGTTATCAGAAACAGAAGCATAAGTTCAAACGATCCAGCTTGAAAATGGAAAAGTAGGAACCACAGATTTTCGAGTAAGAGTATCATTGAAACTTTTATTGACCGCCTGGGTGGCGCAGTGGTCTAACCGCTGGCTTATGACCATTCGTCCGAGATGGGTTCGGATCCCGGTGAGGTATGGATGTTGTGTTTGTCTTACGCCACTGGCTCTCTCCCTTCAGGGATGTAGTTCTAAATAAAAAAAAGTGCCTTAGCGGTGAACCGACTAGAAAAAAATACCTTCAAAATCTGATTCGTTGTTTTTATTATTTTTTTTAATTTAATAACTAATTACCTATATCAATTGATATTAAAACTGCTTAAAACTGTGTAATCTGAGCAGTTTTGAATAACAGGAAGAAAGAAGCGTGAGAGACATATGCTAGGATTATAAAATGTTTGTTTAAATACAGCTCTGTGTCGTTTTATAAGATTTTAAATATGCATTGGAAATATTTGTGAACTAACAGAGTAACATCAATTCAATATTACTAATGCGCCGTTTTCGCTAAGATTATGTGGTACATGTGAAAGATTTTTGTATTGCCCGAGGAAAATTTTTGGAGTCAGATAGTGACTCACGGATTACTTTTATTGGAGTCGATACCAGTGTTGAGTTGTTTAACACAAATGTCCATCACTACCGTTTTCTCTCTGAGCACTGCAATCTTAATCCTACGGAGTAGTCACCTCTTACAAATTTATTTTGACTGTCTAGATAAAGGAGTTCAGCCGCCCCGGTGGCGCAGTGGTCTAAGGCGTTGGCCTCTGATCATTCGTCCGAAAGGGGTCCGGGTTCGAATCCCGGTGAGGCATGGATGTTGTGTTTGTCTTACGGCACTGGCTCTCTCCCTTCCCTGGAACCAGTGACCCTAAATTAGGGACGGGCGACTGCTTATAGCCCATTGAGTTGCTCACGGTGGTCGTTAAACCTCCAATCAAAAAAAAAAAAAAAAAAAAAAAAAAAATAAAGGAGTTCACATTCTCTTTGTGACATAATCTTATGATATGTGAGACGCCCTATTGCGTTGTTCAACTGCAAATGTAGATCAATCTAACACAGTATTTTTTTGTTTCTGTGTTTAACAACTACCATGGACAACTCATATGTCTATAAGCAGTCGCCGGCGTCTAATTTTGGGTCACTTTTTCCAGGGAAGAGACAGATCCAGCACCTCTGTGGCCACGCACAACACCCATAACTCATCCGGGGTTGGGACTCAGTACTGGTTCGGAAGAATGGTCAGAAGCCTGCGCCTCAGACCACTCTACCACCAGGGCAGCCATCTCTGTAGTATGAACAATCGGTTAAGATATAAGTATGTTTGTATACAGAACACAGTTTTGCGTATTATTGCATACACGATCATTTAAAAAAGTTCCTTTGCCCACATTCTATTACCGGTTAACCACGAAAAGTGCCTTAGCGACGCTAAGCCTAGGAAAATAGTGCCTTAGCGCCGCTAAGTCCCTTCTACATCACTGTCTCCCTTCCCTGGAACCAGTGACCCTAAATAAGGGACGGGCGACTGCTTATAGCCCATTGAGTTGCTCACGGTGGTCGTTAAAATTTCAATCATAAAAGAAAACCTTTGTTGCTTTTTTAAATGTTAATTTGTTGTCAATTTAAGGAATAGAAAAGGTGAGAATATTTGATAAATATCAGTATCAAACTAGGGGAGGGGAAAGCAATAAGAAAGTACTATTGCAATACAATACCAATTTCTTTAACACTATTCAATAAGAAAAAGAATAACAGTGCAACATTTTCCAATTTCTTTATTTTGCAGCCTAAGCACACACTTTTTGTGAAAAAAAAAAAAAAAAAGAACGAAGCACCCCGAGAAAGTCCTTTGATCCTAATGAAACTCTGAATGCAAATACCTCAGGGCCGAATATGCAAATGATTAATTAAAAAATAACGACCATGACTAAATAGCGCCCCGCGACAGCGCATGCGGGAACCGCATCGAGAAGGGTATATCAAGAGCAAAGGGCGACACAACGGGTCGTACCGGACAATTGTGACAGCGAATTGCTGGTACATTAACCTCCAGACTGTGAGGATGCCACGACGACGGATCCGTGCACACCAAGAGAAGTCGAACGGGTTTGCGAGAGGATATATAATTGGGCTGAGAAAAGCCGATTGGTCAAGTCGTCGTATCGCCAGACATTTGGATAGGAGCGACGCGGTAATCGGACGATGTTGGCGCCAATGGGTCGAACAGGGCACCACAATCCAGCGGCACACGGGCAATGGACGGCCGAGAACATCGGTGGAACGCGAGATTCGAGCTATACTGTGAGAACCGCACAAACAGAACCAAATTCGTTGCTCTCAACAATCCGTGGCCATGCTGTGTCATCCACAGGTACGGAAGTGGCCATTCGGACCGTTGCCAGAAAAGTTGCGGCACAGGGATTACATTCGAGGAGGCCAATCAGCACCTTACTACAGATCAGAGATCATCGCAGGTATCAGTTGCAGTGATGTCGGACCCGATCGACGAGGGATAATGTCCAGTGGTGTCATGTTGTCTTCAGTGATGAGTCACGGTTTGCACTTAGCACCGATGACCAGCGCATGCGTGTCCGACCAGGCACGGATCTTGCTTTTACCGTGCAACGAGACACAGTGCTAGGACACCCAATCTGACCGCATAGGAAGCTATTTCCTACGATAGCTGGACACCCCTCGAAGTCCTCCGTACTACCCTTACGGCTCAACGGTACGTCGACCCATTCTACGACCTGTTGTGTTGCCCTTCCTGTAGCACATGACCGAGTAATTTTGCAACATGATAATACCCGGCCACAAGTGGTACACCTCTCCCGCTCATACCTCTGTAATGTCGACACCCTTCTAGACCAGCCCAATCACCCAATTTCTCACCGATCAAACATGATGGGACCCCACCTACACCCAGCCCGGAATGTCGGCGAATTGGCCCACAATTTGAACACCATCAGGCATTCCATACGTCACAATAGTATCCGTAAACTGTATGTGTCTCTGCCGCGCTGGGTTTCTGCTTGTATCCGCGCGAGAGGTGGCGCTACAACTTACTGACTCCTTTTGTAACTGTTTTATCCGGATAAATGGCCCAACTGCTGTGGAATTACAATCATTTCCTCTCCTGTACATGTACATTACACATACCAATTTTCATCTTGATTGGATGATTCCTTCTGGGTACTTCGGTTTTTTTTTAGATATTTTTTTTTTCACTTTTTTTTTTTGCTCTTTTTTCTTTCTTTTTAGCGAAGATTGTATTGGCTACTTTGCTTTAGGGTGGTGTAGAAAGATTGGTGCTAAGGAAGAACTTGATTATACTACCCCAAAGAGAAAAGGTAGAAAACACCCAGGATCATCATCAGGACAGTTTCTATAAGCACTCTTCATCGCAGCCCAGGAAAGACAGGTTAAAAATTCCAACACAGATGTTTTTCCTTGGCTGGAAGTCATATGAAAGTAATTTATATCACAGCCAGCTAAGTATTCGCTTTATACAATGAAGAGTGTGGGAAGCGTCAATCCTTATTTCACCTACCACTAAAAGGAAGGCTAGGTTATTTTAACAGTTTCTTTCAAAACAAGTACATCGATAACAATTCGAAAATTTAAAATGAGAAAGTGAATTATCAATTGACACAATAAAGTGGTCACTTTAAGGATTGATTTATTTCTATCCGTGAAAAGCAAAACAAAACTTGCAATCCAGTTATACGTTTTTGGGGCCCCTCCAGCTCTGGGGCCCTAGGCGCGCGCCTAGTGGAAAATCGGCCTCAGAACGAACGTAAAGATATTTGAAATCATATGCATATGATTTCCATTATAAGAAAGAGAAAGAACTTTAACAATCTGAAATTTTGAAGCTGAAATATCATGTTGCAGACGTCGCCCCGGTGGTGCGGTGATGCTCTAAGCGATGGCTTCTGATCATTCGTCCGAAACGAGTCCGGGTTCGAATCCCGGTAAGGCATGGATGTTGTGTTTGTCTTACGGCACTGGCTCTCTCCCTTCCCTGGAACCAGTGACCCTAAATTAGGGACGGACGACTGCTTATAGCCGATTGAGTTCCTCACGGTGGTCGTTAAACTTCCAATAAAAAAAAAATGCAGACAGACGGACATCGCTAATTTTGTGCGTATGCCTGTCTATCAGTCAGAGAAAGATTTACTTCAATCTGTTCATTAAAAGTAGAGATATTCTCGGGAATCGACGGGCGGACAGACTCACGAAGGAAATGATATCCATCGAAAACCTTGAGCCCATGCCGCCAAGCGATAAACCTCATCGTTGGGCATTGCAGGAAATGTAGGGAAGTTCCGTTCACAATGTTAACAATGGAACGCAGCTGTTGTTGTTTTTTAATACTGCTTTTTCGCCAGTCCTTCTGTGTACACCATACCTTTAAACTCATAAGTCCTATTCGAAAATTTATTTCCTCATTCGTAAGCCTAACAGTGGGAACGATAATCCACATCTTTTGGTTTTTGAAAATACTTTGGGGGAACGAAATGCACATGCTATTGAATTCAAAATCTAATTAACTTCAAGCCATTGCTTTCAAAAATTAGATTGAAATATTTTTGCCATCGGATGCATATTCTCACGAAAACCATTTTACGTACAGTTTCTATTTCAAACAATGCACAGTCTCCTCGCTAAGAGGCTTAGAGGTATATGGCGTTTTCCCTGACATATCTGATTTTAAAAGATCGATTTGAAAAACCATTTTTGCTGCTAAAAGCGTTTACGTTCATGAAATCTCTGCATTCAATTTGTAATTTTTCATAGCCAAAAATTTAAACACTAGGGGATGAATGTTCATATTTCTTTTTGCGGCATTTCTTTACCAGTACATGCTCTTCTATAAGCCCAATTGAAAAAAAAAAGAATTATAATTATTCGCCACAATATCGTAAAGACTGAGAACATTAACCATTTGAAATAATGCACGATTTGTTCCGCTAAGTGCTGTAAATATTTAAATTCTTCTCTTGATATATCTGCTTCTAAAAGTTACAATCGGAAAACTTGGTGCCATTCCACTATGAGGAATATTTTGCGTATATTTTCTGCGTTTTCGTAGTACACATTTTTGTCGCTAGGGATCCTCTGTGTCTCTGCATCTGCAGAAGTGTCACTTCTGCTTCAAGTCTGATTGAAAAAATACTTTCATGTTCATATACCCTGCACTATGGAGAATATTTTCGCCCTCGTTCTTTTTCAAAAATTCGCTCAGTGTTTCCTTAAAGTTGCATTAATTTTCCTCCATAGCTCTGCTTCTGATCTTTCGATTTGAAAAAATTATTTTTACTTTACAATAAACATGTGCTTTATTGTAAAGTACGTTTCTTTCGCAAGTGGGTGTACGTAGCTATATCTGTTTTCAAATGTTTTACGTTTTAAAGCTCTGTTTAAAGTTTTGTGACTCTAGGACACCGATTGAAAACAATATTATTGTAACTGATTCCTCTCACTATGAAGAACACTGAGCAGTACATCTTAAGAAATTCTCCGTTTTCTGCTGGAAGCATGAACTCACTTTCTTTTCTGCACATCGTCTCCTTTCCTGAAAATCCGCTTTCAAAAATTATTTTTGCTTCTGGAAGAATTCAAAATACGTGCTAACTATGCCCAAAGATTTGACGTCCCCTTCCTTACTATTTTAAGATCGAGTTATTTCTCCTTCTTCTAATCAGAGTTGGAAACGGGTCAAAAATTTCGGACCCAGACGTCCCATAACTTTATCCGACCCGATCCGGACACGCAACCCAAGTAGCACAGCCTCGCAATTTAACGTACGCCCAACACTGAGCCACAGTCTTCTAATCCTAAAAGAAGGTGGCTCAGTGTTGGGCCAACGTTAAATTGCAAGGCTGTGCTACGTGGGAACTGACCAGAACAAATCTGCTTTGAACTATAAATTCGAAACTAAATTTATGTTTATATACATATAAACGTAATGAACGTATTCATCCCAATAATTGCTTGATATTTAATTTTTGAAATCCTTTTTTACGCTTTCCAACCGTAGGTTGAAGAAGCGTATATCCTCCAGCTTTTTAAGGTCCGTCCGTCTGTCTGTCCGCACGATAACTAGCGGAAAAATGGTTCGATTTCGATTAAATTTTAGTATGTGGTACTGGACCACTGGGGACGAACCCTATTGAAAATGGGACAAATTGAGTCAAAGGTCACGACATAGGAGAGGGATCGATTCCAATTGCCCTTATACGTCATAACTTGCGTAAATATGGTTCGATTTCCATGATATTTTAGTATATGGCAGGAGATCACCTGGGGACGAACGCTATTGAAAATGGGTGAAGTGGGGTCAAAGGTCAGGACGTAGCAGCGGGATGCATTCCATTGCCCTTATGCGTCATAACTTGCGTAAATATGGTTCGATTCCGATGAAATTTTAGTATGTCGTAGGGGACCACATGGGAATGAACCCTATTGCAAATGAGGGAAGTGGGGTCAAAGGTCAGGATATAGGAGCGGGATGTATTCCATTGCCCTTATGAGTCAAAACGTGCGTAAAAATAGTTCGATTTCGATGAAATTTTAGTATGTGGTAGGGGTCCAATGGGGACGGACACTTTTGAAAATGGACGAAATGGGGTCAAAGGTCAGGACATAGGATTCGGATCCATTCCATCGCCCTTATCCCATACTCGTAAAGGAGCGATTTTTGTATGTATGTAAATTTTATTTTGAAAACGGCTCTAAGGATTTTGATGAAATTCGTTAACCTACCGTTTTCTGGTATTAGAAATCGATTTAGCTTGATCTCGACTTGAGGAAAATACGTTTTGTGGGTTAAATAACTACCCTGAATTACCACGTTTCTAGTGTCATGGCGTCGTCCCATTAATGTAACCCATTCTTAGAAATCTTATGACGTTACTCTCTCGCGATTGAAATGTTGGCGCGCGGTCATGCAATCTCTCTCATTACGTCACGCTATGTGTGTGGATCCTATTAAAGTTTTATGACGTCACACTCTTGCGAGCAGATGGTCGTGATTTCCATCTGCCTCATTACGTCACGCGTTGTGCGTGTATGCCCGTCCGCACAATAACTAGCGTAAAAATCGTTCGATTTCGATGAAATTTTAGTATGTAGTAGGGGAACACCTGGGAAAGAACGCTACTGAAAGTGAACGAAATGGGGTCAAAGGTCAGGACATAGGAGCGGGAGTCATTTTACTGCTCTTATGCGACATAACTAACGCAAAAACATTTCGATTTCGATGAAATTGCAGTATGTGGTAGGGGACGACCTTGAAAATGGGCGAAATGGGGTCAAAGGTCAGGACATAGGAGCGGAATCACTTCCATCGCCATTATGCGTCATAATTTACGTAAACATGCTTCAATTTGGATGAAATGTTGCTATGTTGTAGGGGCCAGCCTGGAAACGAATCCAGCTGAAAATGGGCGAAATGGGGTCAAAGGTTAGGACACAGGAGTGGGATCTATTCCATAGCCCTGATGCATCATAACTTACGTAAAAATGCTTCGATTTTGACAAAATCGAAGCATTTTTACGTAAAAATGCTTCGATTTTGTCATGCTTTGCTCTGTTTGCTCGGTCCAAGATCCCATTGCTTCAGACTCCTACGTTCCGTGTGTGTCTAAGGGTATGTGCTACCGTTCCTGCTACTTTTCCGAGTCAGAAAGTACGTATTTACTTCGAATTTTATCATAATATTACCTGCTGACTACACTCTACTGCGTTTCTGAAGTGTGCGCCCAAGTACATGTTCCAATGCCTGCTGTTCCTTTCCTGCATACTCTGCTCAAGTAATAGGCTGCCAGCAATCTTCCCAGCTGTTTTTCAGCACCAGTAAGTGAATTTCATATCGATATTCCATCATTTTTCATCTCGGTGGGTATGTTTACATCTGCCCATCGTGACTTGTCTTGACTTCCTTCTCTCTTCTCACCTGCATTCTATTCAGTTGCCTTCCGTGCTTATCTTCCTGTTATTTACATGCCTTCCCGTTTACGTCACCCTCTGATAGTGGTCCTTGGGTGACGTCATCGTTACTGTGCTCCATCTGTCTCTCGCCGTTCTTCCAGTGACGTCATTACCTCGCATCTTCGCATCGTCTGCCTTCTTTACGTACCTTTTGCCATCTCCATCGTCTTATGCTCTCGAGATTGTGCTGCTTTGCTTTACAGTTTCTGATTTGTACTATGTCTACTGCTTTTCTGCGACCACTGACGCTTCCTCCGGATGTACTACTTGACAGCTCAACTCATCTCTTAACGCCCGCAGTCACTGCCTTCCCCTCGGATCCTCTCTCAACTGCCTTGGGCTTCCGGTTTTCTCCTACCGGCTCCGTTTTAATAGCTCATTTATTAGAGTCCTCGTCACCGGGGAAGCCTTTCTTCACTTCTTTAGCTCTCGGAGTAAAATATTCCGCGCTTCCACATACTAAACTTAAAGCTAACACTTCAGCACTCCATCAGATTGTTCCAGTTGATGCCATCACGCACATCGCACGAAATCCTCGCTCGGTGTTGGTTTATTCTTCTAATCCCGCTCAAGTTGAGTTGGTTCTTTCTTCTCCAAATTCAGTCGCCGACTAAAGTTTGTTCGCAATTCCTCTTGCTCATTGCCCTACTCTCGTTAGTTTATCTCCAGTTCCTCCTGAACTCTCCAACGATTTACTGCATGCTTTCCTTTCTCAATATGGTATAGTTATTGGCCTCATTAAAACTTTGCCGGATGCTTCAGACGATCAAAGGAATCGTCCCTATTATAGTTTTTGACGTCAAGCTCTCGTCGTTTTTCCTGACGAACAGTCCATTGTTTCCTGTTTGACAGCTTTCCGCGTTATTTGCGGTCCACACACTCGCACTGTCAATGTTTTTACTACCTATCATTAATTTTCTTGCAAATTACCCAGTCACCATATTACTTCTTGTCCAACTCGGAATTTTTCGACTTCCATTCGCCCTTCTGCCTTGCCAGAATCGTGTGACTTTCCTTTATCATCCAGATCTTTGTCGACTTTTCCTTCTACATATTCGCAGCTTCCGGTTTCGAGTGGTTTGTTCCCGGCCCCTGATTCTTCTACTTCACGTGTTTCTCCGGATAATATTGTTCCTGATCATGTACTACCGACAGCTATCCTGGATGTTCTCCCTTCTGTTACTACTACACCACTTTGCACGCCTCCATCGAGCCCGTCTTCTGCCCAGATCTTGTTGAAATGCCCTCAGTCACCCTCTCCGCCTTCATCTAATGCTCCTGTCAGTCCATTGTCTCCATGTTTGACTGCGGTCTCCACTTCTGTGGTTCCACACTTCGTCACCACGGAACCAGCGTCTACCAGCTGTTTTATATCTCTTGCTTCCTCACCTACCCAGTGCAACTTATCTGTTTCTGTGCCTCCAGATTCTACGTCATCTCATTTTTCTTTACCGACGGCTGATGTTGCTTCGTCTCCTGCTCATCACCTACAGTCCTCACTCCTAGATGCTCCTGTTACAACTTCATGTTCACCGCTGTGCTCCTTTCAAGCAAGTCTATTTTCTACAGGGCCCTACACTGACAGCCCTCTACTGTCTTCTGGGTTGCACCAATCTTCGGTTGATGTCTCCATTCGGCCTTTTTCTTTAGATACTTCTGCTTCGCCAACTCCTGAGTCACCGGACGAAGATCCTACTCCACCTCTTATCAGCTGTCTCATGCCAATCGTCTCTGTGAGTTCTTCACTCCCAGAAAATCTTGTCATGTCCATTAAACCTGCATCCTCCGACTCACAATGTGCCCATTTGCCTTCAGACGTGTCATCTTCCTCTACAGCCGTTCCTGTCGTCCTTCCATCAGCTTCAGCCACTGTTCCTGCCTCATCGATTGTTCCTACCAGTGCTCCTTCACCTCTGCTTCAGCATGCTCCATTGTTGCCTTCCTCGACTTCTGCTGATAGTACACTGTTTACCAGCAAGTAATTGGACAGCTGTGATAGCAAAGGAAAACGAAGTTTATTCACCTTCAATAGTTGTTGGAGCCTCCACGAGCGGCGATTACAGCTGCGACTCTCCGGGACATACTCTCAACCAGGCGTTGTACGACGGCTAGCGGTATTTTCTTCCATTTGGCTTGGAGAAGACAGGTCAGTTCCTTCACCAATTTCGGACGATGGGGGCACCCCTTAAGTCGACGAGTCCATTCGATTAACCCCATTGTCACCATACCAAGCCATGGTGGACCTCGCAACATGACAGGTGGCATTGTCATCCTAAAAGTAGCATGGGTCCACCCCGTAAAACTGCCACAACGTAGGAAACGCATGGCGATCCAAAATGGTGCAGTAGGTCTCGGCGTTGAGTCTACCAGGAATTGCGACCAAGGGTCCCGTGCCATACCAGAAGAAACACCCCCATAGCATAACTTCACCGCCGCCGAACTTCACAATTGGCACAATACATTCCGGCAGGAGGCGTTCTCCAGGCAGACGCCAAAACCAGACCCTGCCATCCGAACGGTAGAGGGTGAACCTTGATTCGTCGCTCCATAGAACCTGTTTCCATTGTTCAACGGTCCACTGTCAACGTTCTTTGCACCACGTTAGCCGAGCAGCGCTATTGTACTTGGTGATCAAAGGCTTGTGGGAGGCACCACGTCCATGATAACCGAGAAGATGGGCTTCCTTACAGATGGTATTCATCGAAAGAACACTCCCGGATGCCTGTTAAAACTCCTCGTGGAAGTGGCCCATTGATTTGGTGCGGTTCTTCCGAATTTCCCTGGCTAGCACCCGTCGGTCTCTAACTCCCATTTTTGTGGGTCTGCCGTCACCTCTCATCTTCCACTTGTCAATCACGTAGGCCACTGTCAATTTTGGGTACTTCAACTCGCTGGATATGTCACGTATGGAGCGGCCATTTCTGTGATACCCGACGATTACACCTTTGCCGCCCCGGTGGCGCAGTGGTCTAAGCGATGGCCTCTGATCATTCGTCCGAAAGGGGTCCGAGTTCGAATCCCGGTGAGGCATGGATGTTGTGTTTGTCTTACGGTACTGGCTCTTTCCCTTCCCTGGAACCAGTGACCCTAAATTAGGGACGGGCGACTGCTTATAGCCCATTGAGTTGCTCACGGTGGTCGTTAAACCTTAAAAAAAAAAAAAAAAAAAAAAAAAAAAAAGATTACACCTTTCTCGAAATCAGAGAGCTCCGAACTGCGTGGCATCTTGCATGCGACTGGTTGCGTTGTTGTTTCAGACACGATATTTAACGGCGGCGGCCGTGACGGGTATGAGGACCGCAGATATCGTCGATTGCAGGGGTGCCCAATTACTTGTTCGGAGATAGTGTACGTTTTTCTTACTTGTACATCTTCTACGGCTCGACGTTCCGACGGCGGCGTAAGCAGCCTCTTGCTCCAGATCCTCCTTCACAACAAGACTTTGCTTCTTATGGTGATTATTGCCGCGCTTATGAGCGTTGGGTGAAACGTGCTATGTATAAATATCCAGACTTCTCCTTCCCTTATCCGCTAACACCAGTTCTTATTATCCCAGTATCTTCCAAAGTGTGAGCCCTTAGACTTCTTCTTGCCTTTTGCTATGCTTAATATCCTGTGTATTTCATGTTCCTCAAAATATCTCTCTGTTTGAGAGAGTGGCCTGCGCGCCCATAGTTCTTTTTCTTATGTTTTGTTCTCCTCAATGCCTCACGTGTAAGCCTGCGGTTTTGTCCACGTGTTTTTAGCCTTTTCCCCATGTTATATGCCCCGTTTTATTGTACACTATAAGTTGTCTAATAAAGCGATATTAAACGACAAAATTTTATCATGTTATTTCGGAGGTATACCGAACCGGTTCTGTTGAATATCATCGAAATGGGATCAAAGGTCAGGGCACAAGACCGAGATTTATTGCACAGCCATTATCTTATAACTTGAGTAATAATTTCTGGTATGTTGGAAAGCGTATCATAATCAAAGCATTGCATGATTTTACTAACTTGTTTAATAATAAAATAGGTTACTTGCCAAATTTTTAGTTCCACTATTTTGCGTAATCCAGAAGTAATGGCTGACTATGACCGTGACCATACAGAATATCACAAATGGGAATCATTATTTACGATTTCACAAATGTATTTTTTTAAATGTATTTAAATTGTTCATTCTTTCTACGCTTTGATGGAGGTGCGCATAGATTCATATGGTCCGTAAGATTTTTGGTTCCATAATATTTTATTACACTGTCGACATCTTTCTTTGTAATTATACACTTTTCACATTTTGAACAACAAGCAAAACTAAACAACACAGAATTATTCACAGGCTCCTTAATGAGACGAAACAATTTCCAGCATTCACTCTTCCCCTTGTGGTTTTCAACAAGCACGTATGTGTTGGCCTCGACGCCTTTCTCAACCTCCTTAATATTGAATTCATCCATATTAAGAAAAAAAGGAGTTAATTTCGATATGACATGTCATGGGAACGGGATGCTAGCACATCAATTGAAAACTTCTGAATGCTCAATGTAAAAGATGCGATGTGAAACGTAACTCTTAGTCATACAGTGAACTTCGCACGGAGACATTGAATCAGCTGAGTAGCAGACGAATGACGTTTCCCTGTACCTTGCCCTGGATAATCGCACTGTAAAATAACGCAAAGGAAATATCATTTTACGATATAGTGTCGGTGTGCCTGACATCGGTCGGTTTAAATCTTCGTTGTTTTAAGAATAAGACGACAATATTTTTGCATTTGAAATCTTTATTCACTCCGTGGTACCATGCCGACTACAGAATTCCACAACGCCCATTTTCCTTCGGAATATGTTTTTATCTTTTCAAAAATAAAACGGGAATAAAGCCGAGTCCAAATCGGGTCTGGAACGTCTTGACCCGACCCATTGGACCCGCAAGAAATTATCGACCCGTTGACCTGTGACCCGTTTCCACCTCTGCTTCTAATCTCTTTTCTTTATTTATGGATCTGTTTTGGAAAGACAATCTCTGTAAGCGAAGTATTAATTTTACCTGTAGCGCTTACAAAATAATGCGGGAGATATAGCAGTAACATATTAGTGAAAAAGAGATTTCCCAGAGCATTTTGTGCTAAGTATAGTACATTTGTAATTTCCCGCGTGAAAAATGAGAGAAACTTTGCCTCCGATTAATAAGTGACGAACAGTGAGATGAGAAGTCCCTGGAATATTATCAGATGTGTAAAAAATTTAAGGATGCAAACCATAAAGATTAATTATTGGCTATCGCTGCTCCAGTTTGGAAAATATTCAACTATATTCTACAAGGCTGTATCTAGTTCTGTCAATCCCTCTTTCATAGTTCTTCTGGAACCTGCTTATAGAAGTGCAAGCATTCTACGTGGCAGAGATAAACCGTGTTTTATTTTCGATTTCAGTGTCGTCCCTCTTTCGCAAGGGCAGAAGAATAACGGAATATGTTTTTTCTTTCTTCTTGTGGAAATGCTTATAAGAGAAATTCAATATCCTTGAGAAAAATAAATCAAACATGGGGTTTGTCGAGAAACTGCTGAAATAGAAACAGGGCGCAACAGCAGAAATTACTTCCGAACGACATCGGCCATTTTTTATTGTATCAAGTAAATTGACTTTGTATATATATACAACTTTTCGTGAGGAATTACTCGGTGACTCAGGAGATAATGTTGTGTGCGCCAAAGATTTTTCTTCCGTCCCCCAAAATCTGTTCACAGGAAGAGTAGGAACCTCAAGAAGAAGATGTCGCCAGATGTGAGTTGAAATCAGATATCACGCAAGAGTACGTTTTCCCAAGAGGAGTGTTTGCTGTACCCTTGAAGGTGGTTGTTACTGAGGAATGCGTGGCATTCTCTCTCTCTCTCTCTCTTCCCTTCCCAACTCCAACACTCAAACCTTGTTCTTTTCCCTTTCGCATCTCTCTCATTTTTCTGGCTGCCTTGATAGTCTTATACTTTAAATCCCTACGGGATTTATTTTGCGACCAAACAGATTGCTTCAATTTGCCATTTCACGCTATTTAAGTACTTCTATCCCGTTTCTAAAGCTTCTTTTTTTTTTTTTTTTTTACTATGGATTGTTTTTATTTTATTCAACGCAGCTACGCGCGCTGATTGTTGCTTTACCGCAGTATTCATAATTTATGTATTTTTAAATGAAACAGCATTCAAGTACAAAGTTCAGTATGCGATATCGATTTTTATAGAACTTCTCTCTCTCCCTCTGTCTCTCTCTCTCTGTCTGTCTGTCTGTCTGTC
Organism: Macrothele yani; assembly: GCA_039090855.1. Taxonomy (NCBI): domain Eukaryota; kingdom Metazoa; phylum Arthropoda; class Arachnida; order Araneae; family Macrothelidae; genus Macrothele; species Macrothele yani. The sequence continues at coordinate 103,636,316 of CM077011.1, forward strand.
TGTCTGTCTCTCTCTCTCTCTCTCTATCGCTGTCTGTCTGTTGGTCTTTTTCTGCTTATATCTCTCTGACTGTTTGTTTCTCTTTCGCTATCTGTCTCTCTCTCTCTCTGCCTGTCTGTCTATCGCTCTCTGTCTGTCTATATCTCTCTGACTGTTTTTCTCTCTTTCGCAGTTGGTTATCTGTCTCCCTCTTTGTCTGTTGACCCCCCCCTCTCTCTCTCTCTCTCTCTCTCTCTCTCTCTCTCTCTCTCTCTCTCTCTCTTTCCCCCTCTCTCTCTCTCTTTGTTTCGGGGTTTAAAGACCATCATGAGCAACTCTGAAACAAATTCCAGCCTTTGTACAATTCAGTGAAAAGTTTTGCATAATGACAGATATCCTTCTATTTGTGGAGTACTGGAAAAGAAACACGATGTCAGGAACTTCCGGTTGTTTGCCACCAGCCACTTGACTGACAATCATCTGACGGTGTTGTTCTAAAAGAGGACCTGATTGTTAATTTAAGTTCCGTTTGTGTTTCTTAAAATAACATCTCTCCCCAAGTGCTTGTGAAAGTGGCATCTTCTAATTGCAGTTCAAGAGACTCCATTTCGTTGGATGTTCATTAGAACGACAGCTCAGAGGAGCACGGAGAGGTTTAAGTGTCCTTACATAACAATATCAATAATCGCTGTCAAAAATAGTGAAATCTGAATTCACGGCAGCTTTGCTTAGCATTGGTAGGATAAATATTATTATTTTCGTTTTTACTGGAATTACACCATTGCTTTGCCGCAGATGTTATCTAACAAAACAGTCACCCCTGTTACCTAATTTATGCAATTAACTATGCCATTAAAGATCTCTCGATCCAAAGTGAAAGTCCGTGAGTGAAAGATGTTTCATATTAACAGAAGAGCATATCTTTTATTATTTTTGCATTCTCGTTAGAGATCATTCAGGGAAGTGAGGTTTATTAAAACGCAAAGGTTGTACGAGCAATAAAACCATAAAAGGTAGCCTCGAATTCTTGGACGTAATCAACACATCTTTTGAAAGAAATTTCAAACCTGGTGGGATAAAAATGTCTCAAGTTTTCTTTGTTTTTGTAATTTTGAAAAGTGTGATGAGTTGCTTTTAAGTACTGAAGGCGTTTCGTGCGGCCTGTCAGGAATATCTAATGTAAGAAAAGCGAACGTACATGGAAATCTTTGGTCATGATTTCATCAAACGGATGCATAAGGAACTTCCCCAAAAGCGTCTTTAGATGGGCCTACACGGTATACATGTAATGTGTGACGTGTACCTCTACGAGTATTTTAACTTTCCTTTTTTAATTCTTTACGCTTTCCAACCGTAGGTGGAAAAAGGGTATATGCTCCAGCTTTGTCCGTCCGTCCGTCCGCATGACAACTCGCGTAAAAGCGGTTCGATTTCGATTAAATTTTAATATGTGGTAGGGGATCACCTGGGGACGAACACCATTGAAAATGGACGAAATGAGATCAAAAGTCAGGACACAGGAGCGGGATCTATTCCATAGCCCTTATGCATCATAACTTACATAAAAATGCTTCGATTACGATAAAACTTTAGTATGTTATTCCGGAGGTATACTGAACAGGTTCTGTTGAATATTATAGAAATGGGGTCAAAGGTCAGGGCACAGGAGCGAGATTTATTCCACAGCCATTATGCTCATAACTTGGCTAAAAATGCTTCTATTGTGACACAACTTTAGTATGTTGTTCCGGAAGCTTCTATTGTGACACAACTTTAGTATGCTCATTCTATTGCGACAAAACTGAACCAGTTCTGTTGAATATAATCGAAATGGGGTCAAAGGTCAGGACATAGAAGTGGGATCCCTTCCATTGCCCTTATGCGTCATAACGTACATGAAATGGCTTCGATTGCGATTAAACTTTAGTATGTTGTTCCGGAGCTATACTAAACTGGTTCTGTTGAATACCATCGAAATGGGGTCAAAGGTCAGTGCAAAGGAGCGAAATTTATTCCACAGCCATTATGCTCATAACTTAGCTAGAAATGATTCTATTGCGACAAAACGTTAGTATATTGTTCTGGAGGTATGCTGAACCAAAGCTATTGAATATCATCGATATGGGGCCAAAGATCAGGGCACAGGAGCGAGATTTATTCCACAGTCATTATCCTCATAAATTGAGTAATAACTTGGGTAATGATTTCTGGTATGTTGGAAAGCGTATCATAATCAATGCATTGCATGAGTTTACTAACTTGTTTACGCTTTCCAACCGTAGGTTGAAGAAGCGTATATGCCCCAGCTTTGTCCGTCCGCACGATAACTCGCGTAAAAATGGTTCGATTTCAATGAAACTTTGGTATGTGGTAGGGGATCACCTGGGTACGAACCCTATTGAAAATGGGAGAAATGAGGTCAAAGGTTAGAACATAGGAGCAAGATTTATTCTACAGCCAATATCCTCATAACTTGAGTAATGATTTCTGGTATGTTGGAAAGCGTATCATAATCAATGCATTGCATGATTTTATTAAATTGTTTATTACTTTAGTGATTTAACGACCACCTTGAGCAACTCGATGGGCTATAAGCAGTACCCAAGTGGACCGCAGATGGCCTAGTGGTCAACGTTCGTGACTACCACGTAAAAGTCTCAGGATCGATCCCTGCAGGTATAAACGCTCGAACCACTAAATATCTGCTGTGCATTAGATGGACGCATTGAGCCATCGCACCTCGGGCACTGGCCGTCAGGTTATAAATAAAGGCGTTTTCTCCGCCCTTTCTACCTCGCTTCCGCGTAACTTTCCTGTCGTGCACTTGGCCCAAATCTCCAAGCTTCCTATTGTTAAGGAGCTGTGGTTGTGAAAACACAAAGTGGTGAGTGACGGTGGTCGAAACCGCGCCCCATCACTCCGTAGTAAGTTGCAAGGGCCGCGGGTGGCGTAGTGGGCAACGTTCGTGACTGCCACGTAAAGGACCTCAGGTTCGATCCCAGACAGGTACGAACGTTCGATCCACTAAATATCCGCCGTGCGGCGGATGGGCACGTTAAGCAGTCGGACCGCGGGTACTGGCCCCCCTGGTAATAAATAAGGGCGTCTTCCTCCCCTTTCTACTTCGCCTCCGCGTTACTTTCTTATCGGGAACTCTAGCTCAAATCTCCTGGCTTCCTATTTCTAAGGGTTGTTTAAGACCTGGGGTCAGATACTCCCTTCCTAAAAATGATCATTTGATAATCGTAGTAAGTTGTTCTCCCAACCAGTGGCGTATCTTGGGTCCGAGACCTGGGCTATCTCACCCCCCCCTTCCAGTACGGTTATTTTTTAAAAAATGCGAAGTTTAGTTTTTAACTTGTCAAGTAATAGAAGTAACTTTTTTTCTAAATTTTAGGTACTAACATGATACCAAATTGCTAACATGATACCAAATAATTATGAGGATTGGGATTTGAACACTTATTTGTGCATGAACTCTATTCTTCTTCTGAATACTTTATTTGTACACGAACTCCATTCTTCTTTCCTTTTGTGTGAACTTGAGTGTTACGTTTTCATAAAATGTTTCTTCCGAGTACTTTTTCATATTTAAAAAGAATGTTTTTCTCTGTTGACAAAACAGCCAAGTTTTTCGAATGTGCATGTCCTCGTGTGGCTCTAAGATATGTCTTCATTATTTTTAATGCTGAAAAACTTATTTCGGCAGTTGCAGTTGTTGATGGGAAGTGTAATATAATATCTGCTAATTTGTAAACCTCACTAACCACTATGTCCAATTTATTCAACTTTATGAAACAAATAATGTCTCTTACCGATTGGCTTTTGTATTCATCAAGGGAATAAACAACATTCAGTTCATTTTTAGTCGAGCTGTATCAAACTTTGAAGCATCGAGTTCTTTAAGTTCTGACAGTAGATGTTCAGAGAAGCTTTCACAAAATTTATCAAAACAGTTCGAATCCAACAAAGCCACAAATTTAAGATATAATGTCTCTGATATTAATTAATTGACACTTTACAAAGACTGAAACTCCTCTCGCGAAACAACTCGCGAAACACTCTTATGGGAGTATGCGTGTGACTCAGATAGTCTAAGTCTTCTTTTTTCTATGCGAACCGTTTCCCAAAGCAATGGCGCATTGCCCTCTACCAGCTGATTCGTGTTGTCATGGAAACGCTAGCAGACGATTGTACGGAAGGTTTTTGCATCAGAACTGCGAAGACTCTGGATGAGCTGCTTGCGTTAGGTCGTTGGTTTTCCCTCTCCAGAGTGAGTCAAAGAAGCGAATCCGCACGCGTTTGTTTTTTTTCGCACCGAAAGCATCGACACATTTTAATTCCGTTGATGATTTACTTTTATTTGTGCATATTTAATTAAGTTTTATTTGTGCATTCTCTGGGCTTTGCAGTAAGTCCAGCTAGCCTCGAATATACGCCACTGCCCCCAATTAAGCTACACACACAGAATGCATCGCTGCAGATTTGTCGTCTTGACACGTGCTTTACCTCTGTAGTACGTCGCAGCGTCAGATACTCCCTTCCTAAAATCCTCTTCATAAATCTCTAAAATCTCTAATTTAAAGCACCTGTCTCCAGGGGACGCTGAGAACCAGTCCCGTCAGACAAATACAACCATACCTCACCCAGGTTCGGCCCATGTCGGAAACATAGTCATAAAAATGGTCAGTGTGCCACCGGGGCCGAAACTTTCTTTTGAGTTCCTGTGTTCATATGTAAATTTGATTTCTTCTCATTAAATATCTTCTGATTTAAAGTCACAGAGTTCCATTCAATGAATTTGATAGGCAGCAATCCTGATAGTAGATCAAAGGGCAAGATACGTAGCTAAAGGCCCAGAGGTAGGAGCTCGGTGGCTGCCCCTGTGACGCAGTGGTCTAAGCAATGGCCTCTGATCATTTGTCTGAAAGGGGCTCCGGGTTCGAATCCCGGTGAGACATGCATGTTGTGTTTGTCTTATGGCACTGGCTCTCTCCCTTCGCTGGAACCAGTGACCCTAAATTAGTGACGGTCGACTGCTTATAGACCATTGAGTTGCTCACGGTGGTCGTTAAACCTCCAATCAAAAAATAAAAAAAGGTTAGTGTGCGCTATTGCTGCAGATGAGTTATTGAGGGAGTAGTATTCTATGCTCAGTGTTAGATGTAAGTTGAGCAGTATTCAGGTTGAGAGAGCGATTCACTAATGATTTATATCCTATATTCAATGTGCTTTGTCCATTTCCCATAGCAGGAGGAACATCGGAGAGAAATACACTGGCGGAAAGTGAAAAAAGAACACCAAGAAGGAGACGTCTGATACCAACGAAGTTTATACAGCATAATAACGGAATACAATGCATAACGTAATCAAAACATTATGGCAAAATACAACTGTATTTGCTGGTAAACTGAAAAATAACGTTTTCATGTAACATGGTTAGTACAAGGTTGAACCGCCATGAACTGCGTCACACTATGCAATTCTGGCATGGAGTCTGTCGTACAGATGTTGGATGTAAATTTGGGGTATTGAGTTCCAAGCATCCTCAACCTGGACGTGTAAATCGGGGATGGTCGTGGCTGCCCGTGAAGACCGGATAAGTCGTTGTCCCATAAAATCCCAGACGTGCTCATTGGGGGACTAATCAGGTGAACGTGCAGGCCATGGAAGTTGTCTCACACCCTAAAGTTCATGTTGCGTTGCACGTGCAGTGTGTGGGCGTGCGTTATCTTGCTGGAAAACACCACGATGGACCGGCCTTACAAATGGCACAACAACGGGCTGAATGATGTTGTTGATGTAGGAGGTGCTGTTTACGGTACTTGGTACAAACACTAGTTGTGTACGGGAGAGATAGCTTATCGCTCCCCACATCAGGAGACCAGGTGCAGGCCCTGTATGTCGTTGGCGGATGCAAGAAGGGTGGAGACGCTCCCCTGTGCGTCTGCGAACACGAATACGGCCATCGGAGGCTCCCAAGCAGAATCTGCTTTCATCGCTGAACACGACAGATCGCCATTGCGTTCTCCAGTGCAGACGTTGGCGACACCACTGCTGCCAATCCTGACGGTGGGCTGGAGTCAGAGGTGCACATGCCAGAGGCCCATGTGCACGTAGTCCTGCATCCAGTAGACTGTTGCGGATTGTTCACACAGTCACCTCAGGTGCAACGGCAGCTCGGATTTGCGTCGCAGTGGATGTTCTGCATGACAACGCCGCTCTTCTTATGCGTCGATCGGTCCGCTCATCAGTCCGTCTGTGACTCCCGGTTCAACGTTTTCTCGTGAGCGAATGTTCCTCGGATCATCTACGCCACCATCGTACCACGACCAATACTTCCCGTCCAATTCGCTCCGCAATACGACGATACGACCACCCGGCCTCACGGAGCCCGACTAGACGACCTCGCTCAAAGTCCGATAAATGCTGAAATCGTAGACGTCTTCCATGTCCAGGCAATGAAGCTTCTTCAGGGTCTTCGCACGTGTCCGTACTCTGACGACTGATTACATTCACTTCGCCGTACTCCTTAAATACCACCGACGATAATTTGCATATTATGCCGTGCTATGGCGTAAGCGCTCACCGGTTGGTCCCGAAATGAACATCACACCTACGTAAACTCGACCCCATTAACATAGGTAAATTTCATGATCGTCCGCCAATTCCTTCTTGGTGTTCTTTTTTCACTTTCCGCCAATGTAGAACAGTGAAAAGCATAAACATAGCAGGAAGTTAATTAATTCCAGCCGATAAAAGGTTTAAAACATGAGCACATATATACTTCAGAGCAATTGAATTAGAGATACCTGTCTAGTAACGTTTAGCAGCACTTTTCGCCCTGATGACGGCGAGGATTCGTCTCGGCATGGACTTGACAAGACATCAGAAGCGTTGAGAAGATATACGGATCCATGACCCTTGAACAAGCTCCCACATTTCATGAAGATTTGATGGAGGATGCTCAGAGCCTCGAACATCTCTCTCGGTGTCATCCCAGATGTGCTCGATGGGATTGAGGTCAGGTGACCTAGCTGGCCAAGGAATCGAGGTCACGCCGGTGGAGTGTTCATTTAACCATTCGGATACAATTCGGGAGCGATGGCACGGTGTATTGTCTTGTTGCAGGATGAGGTCCCCAGTGGGATGTTGAAGACGCACAAACGGGAGCAAATGGTCGTTCAGGATATCCCGGTAACGTTGACCTGTGAGGGATGATGTCGCACGTACCAAGGGTCCCATTTCAGTTCACGTAAACAGTCCTCAGACGAGAATGCCACCCCCACCAGCTTGAAGATTACCCTGCTGGCATGAAGGATCCATCAGTTCATGTGGTTAGCGCTGTACTCGTATCCTACCATTCGCATGTACCAACGTGAATCGCTACCCATCAGTCCAGGCAACAGTTTTCTACATGTCTAGGGTCCAGTAGCGATGTTCCCGCGCCCATGCTAATCTTTGAACCCTGTGATGTGCGGTCAGCACCGGTACCATCGTGGGACGATGGCTTCTGTACCCCATAGGAAGGAGATGGTTCTGAATGGTGTGGCTGCTTATACGTTTTTGTGCACCAGCGTTAATTTCCGAGTGATTTCTTGCACTGTGGCCCGTCTATCCGCTGTCACAACGGGAGCTATCCGACGATGACCCCGCACATCCACACGCTGTTGTCCACGGCAGTTGGCCCTTGCAGGGATAGTTTTACCGGATTCTATGTACTCACGGTGCACCTGCGACACAGTGGCTCGTGAAAATCCCAGTGCCTGCACGACTTCCGAGATGGAGTGACCCATTCTTCGGGCCCTGACAATTTGCCCACGATCAAACGCGCTTAGATCCTTCGTCTTGCCCATACTGAATCCGACTCTTACTGATTTCCGTCGCATCACTCGTTATATTGTCGGATCGCTGCATACGTCATGCCGTTTCCGTTTATACGGGCGCCCACAGCGTCACATTTGCATAACGCTAGCTGTCTCTAATTCAATTGATTTTTTTTTCTTTTTGATTGGAGGTTTAATGACCATCGTGAGCAACTCAATGGGCTATAATGAGTCGCCCTTCCCCAATTTAGGGTCACTGGTTCCAGGGAAGGGAGAGAGCCAGTGCCATGCCTCACCGGGATTCGAACCCGGACCCCTTTCGGACGAATGATCAGAGGCCATCGCTTAGACCACTGTGCCACAAGGGCGGCCAATTGATTTTCAGTGTATAACATAACGAATATGTGTTATAAATTTAACTTGAATAGTGCGATTCCTTTTTGGTGTTATAATTTTCAGAAACAGTTGTGTATTATTTTGCGCATTATTTTATTATTCCCTTTTTGGTAAAGCTGAGTTTGAACAGTAATTATACAGGGTTAAGGATGAGAGTGAAGAAATTTATATTTTCGAAGGGTATTTATACTAAACTACTTGCCACCAGCTCAGAGGCGTATATAGAAGGGTGCCAAGGGGCTTTGCCCCCCCCTCCCGAAGGTGTTTCGTTTCTTTGTTAAAACGCAATTTACATGAGAAAAAAGGCTTTAATTCAGGAAAAATGCGTCAACCTGCAATAGAAAACATTGCTTTAATTTTTTCTCTGTTTTTTAGTAACTTTTATTTTCCTCTGATGGATTTAAAAACCTTCATTTTCCGTCGCCCACCCCCTCCCCCGAAAAAATCTATATACGCTCCTGCACCGGCAATTCGCTCCCAAGGGCAGCGGGTGGCCTAGTGGGAAACGTTCGTGAGTGCCACGGAGAAAACCTCGGGTTCGATCCCAGTAAGGTACGAACGATCGAATCACTAAATATCCACCGTGCGTCGGATGGGTACGTTAAACTGTCGGGCCCCGGGTACTGGCCTCCCGGTAACAAATAAGGATGTCTTCCTCCCCCTTTCTACTTCGCTTCCGTGTCACTTTCTTATCAGGCACTCTAGCCCAAATGTCCTAGCTTTCTATTTCTGAGGGTTGTTTAAGACCTGAGGTCAGACACTCCCTTCCTAAAATTCTCAACATATGATCTGATCTACTGGCTCCCACAAAAGTAATCCCGTATTGCTCATTTTCTGATACTTGTTTTTATAATGGGCAGTAAAAAAAAATTCCCCACGCGTACCTCATGATCTTCGAAAAACGGCGCATTAACCACGCTAACTAGATGTGAAAATACCAATTACATCTATTCAATTCAATTATTTAAATGCACTAAATGGACAAATTATTATATAAGGGTCGCCCAAATGAAAGTGAGATTCGTGTAATAGCGTCGTTGCATAATTACACAGAGTCGTGTATTTGCGCAGGAAGATAGCGAGTCGTGTCAATGAAGCACGCTGTTATCGTTGGCAAGTGTCAGTGTGCTGTTTGCACGTGCGGAGTCAAGTTGACTACAAGGGTCGTGACATGGATTCGCCCAAACATACCCAGTGGGCAGTTATGCAATTTTTGACGGCAAAAGGTGTTAGTGGAGCCGAAATTTATCGTAGTATAAAGGAAGTGTATGGGAATGAGTGTCAGTCACGCTGCACAGTGTTCCGCTGGTGTAGTGAATTTCGTAAAGGACGTGTGAGCACGGAGGACATGCCGAGACCTGGACAAGCACACGTGGCCATCACCATGGAATCGATTGCTGTCGTAGGCAACCTTGTGAAGGAGAATCGCCGAATCACCACCAGCTATCTGCCGACAACATTGTCCGTGAGAAAGGGAACTGTTAACACCAGTATCCATCGCCGATCGGGGCACAGCAAGGTTTGCGCACGATGGTCGCCAACAAACTCCAAAAGGAGCCAAGATTGTGGCCGCAGATGAAACTTGGTTCCACCACTTCGATCGGGCGAGAAATCGAATGGCGGCATCCCAACTTCCCCCCCAAGCTCAGTTTCTTCTTTTCCATCCCTTAAGGAGAGCTTGAAAAGTAATGTTCACGGTTTTCTTTAATGAGAATGATCCATTGCTATTGGATTGGCTGGACGCAGGCAGTACGGTCAAGGCAACCACATACTGCAACACGTTACGCAACCTCAAAACGGCCATCAAGCGTAAACTACCCGGTATATTGTCAAATGGGGTTTATTCTGCTGCACGACAACGCACGCTCGCATGTGGCTATAGTGTGCCAAGATTTGCTGCGGAGCTTACCCTGGGAGGTCGTCGACCATCCCTCCTATAGCCCCGATCTGTCGCCCTGCGACTACCACATCTACGGTCCACTGAAAAAAGCTCTCAAATGCCGCTGGTTCGCTAACAACGCTGAGGTCCGGGACGTCGTTGAAGACTGGTTTTTACAGTCAACCACGGACGTTCTTCGCTCATGGTATTCACAATCTCGTGCCATGCTGTGACACTTGCTTGTACCGACGAGGCGACCCTGTGTAGCCGGTATGTAGCCCATGTATCACACTTACTTCCTGTATGTTCACATATTCCGACCTATAAACAATATGCAAAGCAGAAGTACCGCGTCAGCCACGTGCGATGCCGAAACTCGCAATGGTTATCAATAGAGCAGGTCTCAACGCATTGGAAACCTGTCACGGAAAGTTAACCATGGAGAAAGGCAGTGACGTAAGTGAATTTGACCATTGCCAGATAGTAGTTGCGAGGAATTCGGGCTGTTCATTTACCGTAACTACTGAACTGTTGCGATTTCCGCGCCTGACCGTCGTACGTGTATACCAAGACTACCAACGGGAGAAATGTGGCCTTAAACGTACAACATAAATTGTCCTGTATTGTTAAAAGGAATTTCAAGGCTACCGTAAACCTACTGTATAACTTCGGATTTTAATGAAAGCACTGGAAGCACGTCATCTTGTCTGACGAATCATGGATTCAACTCGACCATGCCGATGGGAAAGTACGTGTCTTCCAAAACAATGGAAACAACTTGCCTAGTTGGGGTCATAGAGGCAGGTGGATGCGGTGTAACAGTTTGGGTGCGTTTACATAGGCTTCCTTGGAAAACACCCCTTAACTGGCGAAAATCTGTTACTGTATGCGGACGACCTCGCTGGTGCTCTACAGCCGATCTTAACGATTCTCTTTCTGCACCACGACGCCATCCTTCAACAGGAAAGTGCCATGCCGCATATTTTCCGAGTGACAACCAATTGGCTCCAGGAGCATTCAAGTGAGCTTACCACACTTGAGTGGACCCCTAGATTCCCGGCACTGAGAATTTGTGGGACGAATTGGAAAGATCTGTTCGAGTCTGCCAAATCCCACCTACAACTGCGGATGCTCTACGACAGGCGATCCTTGCTTCATGGGTGGCAATACAACCTCCGTGTTTTCAAGACCTCATTGATCTTTACAAAGATGTTTTCAACACCTCATTGATTTTTACAAGATGTACTACGACAGGCGACCCTTGCTTCATGGGTGGCAAAACAACCTCCGTGTTTTCAACACCTCATTTTGGAGGATTTTCACCTTGGATATCGCCCTTTGGATTTAACTGCTATAATATATATATATAGCCAGTGCCGTTAATGCCCACCAGATGGAAACGTCTCAGTAGCTGAGCCCATCTTACTGATTTACGATGTCAGAAGCTGACTTAAAAATACACATAGCACCGTGGATTGTTGGCCACCGTGGTGTAAATGTAACGCGCTCGGCTAGTTATCGAGAGTTCTGCGGTTCAATTCCACAGCGGCGGCTGAAAAACAATTTTTCGGTTGCTGTGTGTTTCGAGAACGTGGAAAGAGCGATGTATTTATTTATTTACCTCATTGATTTTTACAAAGATGTTTTCAACACCTCATTGATTTTTACAAGATGCTCTACGACAGGCGATCCTTGCTTCATAATACAACCTCTGTGCTTTCAACACCTCATTGATTTTTACAAAGATGTTTTCAACACCTCATTGATTTTTACAAGATGTACTATGACAGGCGATCCTTGCTTCATGGCTGGCAATACAACCTCCGTAGTGGAAATACAACCTCCGTAGTGGAAATACAACCTCCGTAGTGGAAATACAACCTCCGTGTTTTCAACAACTCATTGATTTTTACAAGATGTACTACGACAGACCATCCTTGCTTCATGGGTGGCAATACAACCTCCGTGGTGGAAATACAACCTCCGTGTTTTCAACACCTCATTGATTTTTACAAAGATGTTTTCAACACCTCATTGATTTTTACAAAGATGTTTTCAACATCTCATTGATTTTTACAAATATGTTTTCAACACCTCATTGATTTTTACAAATATGTTTTCAACACCTCATTGATTTTTACAAAGCTGTTTTCAACACCTCATTGATTTTTACAAATATGTCTCAGTGTTGCCGTTGTGAGGGCACGAAGGTATAGCATCACCAAATTACGAGGGTTGTAGCGAAAGTAATGCAAAAGTGGGCATAACTTTTTTATTAACTGACAGTGGTCGTTGAAATTCCACATGTTGGTACAGTAACTCTTTCGCTATAGTAACCCTTCTTCATTGCAGGTAAAAAAAATTATTCCAAGCGGAAGCAACGTGCAGTCAATGAGTGCTTGATGAAGGAAGGGTTCAAGCTGTCCAACATCCACAGAAGGCTACAGAATGTTTATGGAGATGACACCACTGACAAGAGCAATGTACACAGATGGAAAAAGAAGTTTAAAGAAGTGGAAACCAGCGTTGTAGACAAACCACGCAGTGAAAGACCATCATCTGCGACCACTGACACGAATCGTCAGCGAGTGGATGAATTGATTCGCGCGGAGAGACGCGTTACAATCCGTGAGCTTGCTGCACAGATGGACTGTAGTCATAATAACATACGGAAGGTGGTGGAAGATTTAGGGTATCGAAAAGTGTGTGCAAATTGGTACCTCGGCAGTTAACATCCTATTTGAAGGACAGAAGGCTGGAAATCTGCTCTGATCTCCGAGAAGCGTTTGAAGCCAATGAAGACACGTTGTTTTCCGATCTGATGACAGGGGATGAAACGTGGGTGTATCCTTACGATCCGGAAACGATTAATGAATCCATGAAATGCGTCACACCTCTTCACTAAAGCCTAAGAAATTCAGGAGCTAGCGATCAACAAAAAGTCATGGTGACTTTTTTGGGGTGGATGACAGGGATGTCCTTCTTCTTGATTTTCTGGAATGTGGCAGTACCGTGACCAGCGAGTGGTACATTGAGACACTCAAGAAGCTTAGAGAAGCTATAAGGAGGAGCAGACCGAACAAGAATCTGAAAAAGATGCACATTCCCCATGACAATGAGAGACCACACATATCTTTGGCAACAAATCAGGCGATCAGCAAATTAGAATGGACGGTGGTCCCCCCATCCACCGTACAGCCAAGATCTGGCGCCATCCGACTTCCACCTGTTCGGTCCAATGAAGCACAGCCTCTGGGGACAACGATTTGATGACACAGACGAGGTGGCTGTGAAGAAGTGGGTACAACAGTCCACACCTGATTTTTTTCAAAGAGGATTTGAGAGTTGGGTTCAACAATAGCGCAAATGCATCGCTTGTGATGGAGACTATGTTGAGTAGTACCTTTGTATAGAGAAAGAGTTACTCTACTAACACGTGCAATCGAACGACCTCTGTTAGGTATTAAAAAAGTTATGCCCACTTTTGCATCACTTTCGGTACAACCCTCGTATATAATAATTTGTCGATTCAGTTCATTTTTCACACTGAAGGTTTGGAATCATGAGGAATGCCTTAGCAGTATTTGAAGAAAAACTTAATCCTAGTATGTTTCATTCTTTTATTTAAAATTCTTCAAACTGAGCAAATGTAATTAAAACTGGTAAATTTGTAATAATTAGAATTCAGTAAAGATGCCAAATATTTAAGCAAAAAATCTGATTTTACTTCGTCTTTGAAAAAATTGTTGGTCTTCTGCTGACCGCTATGACACTTTTTAATTTCGAACTACTCCCCTGACAGAGACGGAGCCACAGGGGATAGGGGGGCCGCAAGCCCAGCCAAAATATTGGTGATCTCCCCCCTCCCGTTAGCCCCTCCCCCCAGAATGTTTTGGATAAATAAAGAAAATGTAGTTCACTTTACTATCGGAGCTGCATTTTCTTGTGTGGTAATGGGAGAAGGGTAGCATTATGCAATTATGTTCCTCCAGCCACGATCCCTGACCCAGACGGGAAACCTTACTTGCATATTGGGCTTCCGCTTTGGCACACAAATGTCAAAGGCCGGACGGAAGTTCAAAGAAATCGTCAATCCGATGCCACGGCTCATGCCAGTGGGTTTGAAAGTTGAATATGCATCACTCTGCCAATCCCATCACCGCCCTGGAGCCCTCGCAGTCTATTTTTTTTTCGATTGGAGGTTTAATGACCACCGTGAGCAACTCAATGGGCTATAAGCAGTCGCCCGTCTTGAATTTAGGGTCACTGGTTCCAGGGAAGGGAGAGAACCTGTGCCGTTTTTTTTCTAAATTTATTTTTGGATTGGAGGTTTAACGACCACCGTGAGCAACTCAATGGGCTATAAGCAGTCGCTCGTCCCTGATTTAGGGCCACTGGTTCCAGGGAAGGGAGAGAGCCAGTGCCGTAAGACAAACACACCATCCATGCCTCACCGGGATTCGAACCCGGACCTCTTACGGACGAATGATCAGAGGCCAACGCCTTAGACCACTGCGCCACCGGGGCGACCCTCGCAGTCTATGACGAGTAACGGGCGTTATCACGATCGTCGAAAACAGCAGACAGTGATCGGCGTCAGTCACCACCAGACAGTGAGCGAAATGTCTCTTGGCTGGTTAGTAGTTACACTCGTTTTCTTTCTCGTTCTGGTGGAAAATCTAATGTTTCCTGCTTGATTTTTTTTTTTTGCACGTATTGTGCGTGATACATGAAAGTGAGGTATTTCTTCCCAAACCAAAGTTATAAATAACATGTCTGCAAAACGATCAATCCATGATTTTTTCGAACAAGTGTTAATCAGAAGAAGAAAAGTAAATTATGCGATAGTGCCTAGAAAGCGGATAATGATTATCAGACGTCTTCAACTTCATCAACAGCGTGTGGTGAATCATTAGGAATCAACGGGAATTCTTTAAGTGCTTGTAGTGATTCAATGGAAAATTTTTATGAACGCAATGCTTGTGAAAATTAAACACTGGAAGGACCACATGGTCGCAAGATAAAAAACGTTGAACTCGGAGAGCTTGATATAGCAACTTCACTTTCGGATCAACCCAAACAGCCTATATTAAAACAGTTCCCACAAAAAAAAATACGGTAAAGAACAAAGAAGCTTCCAGACATATTAATATAACATGTTTCCATGGCTTGCATATAGTATAAAGAGAGATTTCGCCTTTTGTTTTCCATGTAGAATGTTTTCATCGGACGACGAAAAACATGAGGTCACCTTCGCTCAGCGAGGTTACAACAATTGGAAAAAAGCACTTGAAAAAGATTTGGGTTTTAAAAAACACCAAATACCTTGACCCACAAAACTTACTTGGTGTCGTGCACCTCTTATAAGAAAATGAAATCAAGAAGGGCAGATTCATCAGTTGCCACACTTTAAAGTGCTGCATTGCATATGCAGCGGAAGTCAAGGAAAAGCTTTGTTTAGGGCAAGCGACGGCAGTTTTTTTAAATTCTTGACTTTAATAATATATATGAAGCATAATGCGCTCCCCCCCTCAGATTTTGGAGCGCCCACCCTAGAGCCGTCCCTGTCCCTGATGCTTCGTAAAGATAAAAGACATGTTGTTTAAAATACTACGCATGGTACGTTGTCTAGTGAACGACCCCAACAAGCGCAGAAAATTGGATGCAATGATGATTCTACTTTACAGTGAGATTCAGGAACAGCTGGTTATTCTTAGACGTTCTTTGTAGGATGCAGCCTCCTTCCCGCCGTGCGAGAAGAGTATATGCTTTAAACGAAAGCCAATCAGAGCGCTGCCCTTCCAACATACCCAGTGAACCGACATGCACCTGTTGCATGAAACTACGAAAGCGGAAGTTAATTTGCTATCTCATCACAACTTGAAACTTCTTTTTTTTTTTTTATATGTTTTTTTTTTTTTACCTATTTTTTTTTTTTGCTCCCTTTCATATGACGTTACGTCGTTCTGTATCTGTTTGCATCTCTTGTTATCTTGAGTTGAAGCAAGTGGGAGTGAATTAAAAGAAAACCGAAATTGAATGGCTGTTACGTCACAGCACAGTCTTAACAATAAATCCCTTTCGCAATTGCCTCTCTTCAAAGTTCGACTTTCTCGGTAACATTGTTTAGTTAATTCTCAAAACCCGAGTTACGCGCGACTTTACATGAGAAAACGTAATTGCGTTGCACAGTTCGAGGACTGATTACCGTGAAGAGAGAACAGAAAGCGCCTTAATTACTGAGTCAGGAATAAATTTGTTTGCTGATTCACTTTCAAAAGGAGTAGTGATATAATCTAGAAGTAGTCATCTGATACTCCCTTATCGAAACCGAGGGAAAGCTTGCTATTAATAAGATTTGTCGACTTCTGCTGCCGAACTGCTTTTCTGCTGAAGTAGCACATGAATATTCTACGGTGAATTAAAAGAAATGTTGCAGAACAGACATTAAATTGACAGGAAAATAATTTTAGAGTGCTTCTTATATTGATACATTGACAAGAACCTCCAGTACAAACTTTACGTTAGCTAAATAAAAAATATATATACTGAACAATCTATGTGTTTTAGATGCTCATATTTGCAGACGTGCTTCATTCATTCGTTATCGTAAGGTTGCTTTTCATTCATACCCAAATGAGAAGCGTGCGGAAGTTCAGTGTTACCAATGGAAACAGTTTTAAATAAATAGAAACAATTTTTTCCAATGTGAAACTGCATTGCAGTGCAAATTACGTATCGCGTCGTTCATTCCATATTGGACGTCGAGAGATATCGCAAGCTGATTTTCTTTATGAAAGAATAGATAGTGAAGCCATTGGCAAGAAGGAAGATGCCCAAGCGTTTCCACGACCAATCATCATCATTGTCAACCATTATCAATCCACTGCTGAACAAAGGTCTCCCCAAGTTTCCTCCACAACGATCTGTCTTGTGCCAGTCTCCTCCATGTCACTCCCGCATACTTTCGAATTTCATCCACCCATCTCCCATGTGGTCTTCTTCTGGGTCTTTTCCTGTCCCGTGGAATCCAATCTAAAATTTCGGCTGTCCATCGATGGTCTGTCCTTCTGGCAGTATGTCCAGCCCATTGCCATTTCAGGGATTTGACTCTGATCATGATGTCTTCCACTCTTGTCATTTTTCTGATCCACGAGTTCCTCTTCTTATCTCTACTGGTTACACCAAGCATGCACCTCTCCATGCTGCTTTGAGTTGTCTGCAGCCTTTGTATGTCTCTTTTAGTTAAGGTCCACGTCTCTGCACCATACGAAAGCACTGGAAGGATGCATTGATCAAACACTTTTCTTTTAAGACATAATGACATATTGCTCTTGAAAATTATGCTGTTTCTTCCAAGAGCTCTCCAGGCAAGTTTTGTACGCCGATTAATTTCTTCATCAATGTGACCCTCACTTGATATCCGCTGTCCAAGATAAACGTACGTGTCTGTTATCTCCAGCTTTTCTCCGTCAATCGATAAATCTTCATTTCTTGTAAAAGCATTGAACATCACTTTTGTCTTCTGAAAGTTTATTTTTAATCCCAGTTCTTTACTCTTGTTAGCAAGTTCCTGGATCATACTCTGCAGCTCTGATGAGGTAGTTGCAAAAATGACTACGTCATCAGCAAAACGAAGGTGGGTTAGATAATCTCCATTAATCTTTATCCTTTTGTTTTCCCAGTTCAGTGATTGAAAGACATTTTCCAATGTGGCATTAAAGAGCTTCGGAGATATGGTGTCACCTTGTCTCACTCCCTTTCCAATTTTTATGTGTGTTGTATTTTCAAACAGACGAATCTTTGCACCTGCATTTTCATAGATGTTATTAATAATATTAATGTATGCATCTTCAATACCGCAGGATTTCAGAGCCTTTGTAACCCGCTGATGGTTTCATCGAATCAAAGGCTTTTTCATAATCGATAAAAGCCATGCACAATGGAAGTGCGAAACCTTGGGAGTTCTGTCAACTGCGCTTGCGCGCGTGAATTCCAAGAGACAGCAGGAACTCTGACGTAGCTGTGATCTACAGAACACACGTTCTCTATCAGCACTATTGCATTTGGATTCACGCGTGTTCTTAGCGGATTATTTTTTTAACTTTCATCACGGTGCTTTTCTTCGCGTTTGTTTTAAGAGCTACTTGCTGCATGTGAACACCTGTTTTATTATTACTTTGCGTATTATTTTACCTATTTATATCTTCAAGTCGTCTTTTAAACAACCACAATGAATGGCGTACTTCGGACGCGTCAAATATTTATATCGTGGGTAAATGTTCTTGTGTGATTACGAATCTCCAGAATTTATGATTTTCTGTGAGAAATTATGATGAAAAAGTGAAGGAAATAATTGACAACAGCAGACCCACTTCTTCGCTAAAAACATTAAAAACACAATCTAGAAATATACGTAGTTTACCACTTTCACGATTTTTGGCATTCTGACTATTCGTGGCTGTGTGGATGAGTAACAAAAAACGGATTTATTATCTGTTGGCTGTGTCTCCTGTTTTCTCCAGAAATAAACGCTTGGAATAAAGCTGGTGTGCATGACTTAAGTAGTTGCAGAGTCTTCAAATGACGTCATGAATCTCTCTCTCTCTTTCTCTCTCTCTCTCTCTCGCTTTGTATCTCATTGTCTCTGGCCCATTTTATTTCCCTATCGATTTTGAAATTTTTTTAATAGCGAATGATCATGGCAGTTTGGTTTCAATAATACGTGATTGTGTTTTATACTTTTCTAGAGACAAATCTGCCGAAAATAAAACTATATAGATTTATGCTTATACAAAAAAAAATAAATAAAATAAAACCTCACTCCATTAAAAAGAAAAATAAAGATTGAGAGAAGCAATGTAAAAAAATCTTCGCTGTAACACTTAAAAAAAACTTAACACGTTTATAGGTTCTGGTAACACAACCGAAAACATTGCTTTGCACAACATTATCAAGCAGCTGTCGGGGTAATTTATTCCATTCCTCTGTCAGTGCACAGATGAGGGTGTCCTTGTTTATTGGAGAACATTGGCGACCAGCAAGACTCCTCCCCAAAGCATCCCACACATTTTCAATGGGATTCAGATCTGGAAACCGTGCTGGCCATACGAGGCGTTGAATATCCTCGCTCTCAAGACACTCCTGGACAGCGACTGTTCGATGACATGTTGTGTTGTCGTCCATGAAAATGAATCTATCACCGACAGCACCACGGAACATGCGAACATGAGGTAGCAGAACATCATTAATGTATCGTTGGCAAGTCATAGTCCCAGTTGGAAGCACATAGAGGGACGTACGGCCATTGATCATGATGCCAGCCCATTACATGACACTACATGTCGGATATCGGTCCCTTTCCTGTATGTTTGCTGGACAATATGCAGTACCACTATAACGCCAGATTAGTTGGCGTCGACAATCAGACGATAGACTGTATCTACTCTCATCTGAGAAGAGGACAGCAGACCAGTCGTTATCAGTCCAATTGCGATGTTGATGGTACCATTGCTAACGGGCGGTACGGTGACGTCTGGACAATGGGATGCACACAACAGGACGGCGGGCGTATAGTCCTCCTTCATGCAAACGTCTGGCGACAGTTTTTCGGGAGATCCGCTTGCCAGTAGCAGCCATAAACTGATTTGCTACCTCACTAGCTGTGCTGCGCCGGTGTCTTTTTGTTGATAGCACTATGTACCGATCTTCTGCAGGTGTCGTACTGCGAACACGACCTCCCCCGTGACGTTTGCTACACTCTCCATTTGTTTGAAATGATTTCCAAAGCCTTGAAACAACACTGTGGCTGACGTCGAACTCCCTGGCAACATCTGTTTTTTTCGCCCTCCTTCAATCTTGCCAATAATACGGCCACGCGTAAAATCATCTAAGTGATGTCGGGAAGACATACTGAAAATTGCAAGTTCGTCAATCGATTCTTTCCCTTTCAACTTTGCGTTTGAATAACAACGGTCAATACGCGTCAAATCCTTTATATCTCTTATCAGCGCTATGACGTCACGAACAAGTTCGGCAATCCAAAATTTGCATACGCACAACACGTCTTACTGTATCCCGCACTTCTGCTAATTTCCACATTTTCCTGCCTTCCATTTTATGGTTCCTATCGTTGCTGTTGTCACCCGTCCTTAGCAATTGTCCGACAGTGTAGTATAGTGGTTCTCCTCTAGCGTGAATAATAGCCTGTACACGCCAAGGCATCGACTCCATCAGATACCGAAGGATTTTCGGAGGTAATGCCAGCCATGCCCTGTTTTTGCAGCATTGCCCATGACTCTGCCTGAGACATCGGTCCATGATTCGTGCATCTGATGTTCTGCTCCACGGCATCCCAGAAAGCTTCTACAGGGTTTTAATCTGGTGATTGTGGGGCAAGTGGATAGTTTCAAACGCAGATTATACTTCCATTCACCCTAAGATGACACTGCAGTTTAAGGTACTAGAGCCTACGCACTGAGCCTTTGATGACGGCCGAGAGTTATGTTCATCTGCGACACTCCCCAATGTCCTGCTGTTAGCAGCTGTCAATCTCTTCCCCCTCAACTCAGTGGCATCCTTGTCTACCAAACACTGCATAACTACGCATGGGTGTGTTGGTCTAATTTTAAAACTTAATTTCTGAAAATAGATCATTTTTAGAATTGTCCAAAAGAACTACTATCTGTACTTATAAGTAAACAGCTAGGACAATATAAGATCAAAAGATCAGATCGTATAAATAGGATTTTAGGAAAGGAGTGTCTGACCGCAATTCTTTAAAAAACCTCAGAAATAAGATGCTAGCAGATTTCGGCTAGAGTACCCTACAGGAAAGTGACACGGAAGCTAGGTAGAAAGGGGGAGGAAGATGTCCTCATTTATTAACAGGGGGCCATTACCCCGGGTTAGACGGCTTAACGTGCCCATCCGACGCACGGCGAATATTTAGTGGTTCGAGCGTTCGTACCTGCCCTTGATCGGACCTGAGGTTCATCCGGGGTAGTCACGAATGCTGACCACTAGGCCTAGTATATACAATATAAAGTATGATCCCGGGAAATAAATGCGTTGGTTTTCATGGAAAATGTAGGAAACTACTTTTAGTGGCGGCAATAGGAGGTTACACGTACCCACCCCTTCAGTGTCATCTTACGGTGAATCGAAGAACAGTGTTCCTCGAACCTTGCCTGTGTGGTTGCCGGCTGCTGAGCCGGCGCATTGTCTTCATAAGTCACGAAGGTCATCAAAACGTGTAGGCGACAAACCATACGTGCTGATAGCGGTCAGCGGTTAAGGGCCTCTGCAGATATACTAAATGACCTAGTGTATCCCATGAGAATGCTCTACGAACCATCACAGAGATACCACCGCCTTGAACAGAGCCTACATGGCTCAACGGAGTCATGTCCTCATGCTGTAGACGCCACACCCGTACCCTCTCGCCAGGTAGGTACAGCTGAAAACGGGATTCATCTGACCACACGACGGTGCGACATTCTGCGGAAGTCCAGTTTTGATGCCCCTGGTACGAAGCAAATCGTAATTTCCTATGACCAGCAGTCAACAGTGACACAGGGGTAGGACATCGGCTCCCGTAGACTAGGGTATGCAGCGTGCGACGTACCGTTCACTCGCTGACGCTGCTTGTGCCTCCGATATTTAACCTGGGTGTGATTTGCGCGGCAGTTGCCAAGCTGTCATTCTGTGCGAGCCTGGATAATCTACGTCGACCCCAGTCATTAATCGGTCCCGGACGATTCGTCCAACGACGATTAGTCATATGCCGATTGCACCAATGTCCGATTCATCCAATGCCAATTCGTCTAATGGTACGTTTGGTCTAATGCCGATTCGTCCAATGGTACGATTGGTCCAACGCCGATTCGTCCAATGCTATCATGTTACCAACGGTAAACTTTTTTATTTTCCAGAAAGGAATAATAATTTAAATTATTCTCCTCTTTATGTCCTTTTGAAAGATAATTTCCGTATATTTAGTTATTGTAAACATTTTACATAAACCTGGTAAAAGGCACTCAATGGAGCATTTCTCGGCTGTTTGCAAACTACCTAGGCCGAGGTTATTTTTTGAAGATTTTAATTTACAACCTAGATATTTGGTATTTGTAAAACATTCTATAAAACCTTATAAAAGGCACTCATCGTATCATTTCCCAGGTCTTTACAAGGCACCTAGGCCGCGGGCCTTTTTGGAAGATTTTGAGTCACAACCTAGATAATTGGTATTTGTAAACATTTTATAAAACCTTATTAAAGGCACTCAACGAATCATTTCTCAGCTATCTACCAGGCACCTAGGTCGCGGGCCTTTTTAAAAGATTTTAGGTTACAACCTAGATATTTGTAAACATTTTATAAAACTTTATAAAAGGCATCCATCGTATCATTTCTGAGGTCTTTGCAAGGCACCTAGGCCGCGGGCTATTTTATAAGATTTTAAGTTACAACCCAGATATTTGGTATTTGTAAACATTTTTTTAAAACTATAAAAGGCACTCATCGTATCATTTTTGAGGTCTTTGCTAGGCACCTAGGCCGCGGGCCTATGAACTAATAATTCGTGCTTAAGTGAAAGCGCAATATTATTAACTTGATTTAATATGTAAACCATGAATATGACATCGGTAGAATAAAAAGACCTAGAGCCTATAAATTAATATTTCGTGCCTAAGTAAAAGCTCAATATTATTAACCTGATGCGATATGTAAACGTTATGAAACTGACACCGGTAGAATTAAAACTGTTAAAATAGCCTAGGCCTAAGGCCTATGAATTAATATTTCGTATTTAAATAAAAGCGCAATATTATTAACTTTATTTAATATATAAACGTTATGAATATGACATCGCTGGAAGAAAAACTATTGAAAAGGCCTCTGTCCAGACCCCGACCAGTTGTTTCCATTGGGCAGTTGGCGGAAAACCCCACTGCATGCTACAAACAGAAACGGAACACTAGTGCTTTATATTATTTCATGCAAAAGAGAAACATTGAAGTTGATGGAACGGCTCGTTCATCAGAAACTTCATACGGCAGCAAGGACAGTATAACAAGAAAACGCGATTCCAAAAAAAAAAAAAAAAATCTGTAACCACAATATTACGCATGAAATGTAACATTATTTTACATTCTTTGGACTACCGGTACTTTCGTATAACATCGGAGATAGAATCAGAACAGATGAGACTTATAGCACGAGTAGCACATCGGACAGATAGGACGGAATTGGACCAATCGTCCATTGGACGACCCGTACCTTTGGACCAATTGTTCATTGGACGAATCAGCATTGGACAAATGCTGATTCGTTCGTTGGACGAATCGTACCAAACCCGTGATCAAAGGCGTGTTATGGGTCACCCCCTTGCTCTCTGTGCAATGCTACGTCCATCGATGGTATACTCGCGGTACACCCTTGATACGGTTGCCCTCGAGAGCCATCCGGTTGTTACCACTTGGGCAATAAATTGACTCATCTGTCTTGTGCAGACAATGCGTCCACCATCAAAGTCAAGTAAATCATCACGTTCGTTTACCCATGTTTGTCGATTGCGATACATTGCTGGGAAGCTCTGCTGTCCGCCTATTTATCGCCTGCTTTTGATTTAGGCATGTTCCACTCTGCGAGGGGGTGCCCATGTTAACTGTTCATCCCCCTTATTTCTAATGTTTTGTCTACTGAGTGTATATTTTAAATCTTACTTCTTGGCTCTTGTTATCAAGATCCTGGAGCATACTTTGCATCTCTGTGGGCGTACTTGCAAAAATGACCATGTCTTCTTCAAAACGAATTAAACAATCTTCATTCATTTTTACTCCTTTGTCTTCTCAGCTCAATGAAAGATATTTCTACAATGTCGCACTGAAGAGCTTCGGAGATATTGTGACACCTTTTCTCATTCCCTTTCGAATTTTTATATTTTCGTATGTAGTCACTTGTTTATTGATAAATGTCCCTTCGTGTGGCGTTCAGAGATAACAAGAATCTCACATAAGTTTCTCATTCTCACGAAGCGAGTTCAGGAAAGAGAAGCAAATATGATATTTGGAATGTTGTGGCAGCAAGTTAAGGGCCGTCTCCTAGGAAACAATTGCTCTGAAGAATTAAAGCACCAAATCTCGCAGGGATCAGATGTACATGAAGGAAACAGTAAGACACAGCAGATCGATTCTAATTGTAGAAATGTTCCTGATTTCTAAGCCAAGCTTCTGTTTGTTTCAAACGACATCATTAAAAATATGAGTGGTCGAGAAATTTGCCCTTAACATTCATTTAGGCGTTTTTTACAAAGCAGTCTGTAGAACGAGGAGCTCTTTTTGTGTAGTACTGTCATCTGCACAAAGGCAGACGACAATACAATCGTCCACAAAAATTACAATCCAATTATTTAAATTCACAAACAAAAGATTTCATTTATGTAAAGGCCGTTCCATAAAAACTGAGAATATTGTTTTTGAGTTGGCAACGGTGCGGAGGGGTATAATAACCACGCAGACGACTTACTGAATCAAGGAAGTATCTATGGCAACAATTATTAGCCGTGGCAGACGATTCTGGTTTTGGTATTGCGTAGTTGCTTAAGGAACGTCTGCATTTCGTCGTACAGCTATGGAGGCAAGTGATTCAGAGTTAAGAAGTGAAATGCGTTGTGCAAAACACATTTTGCAAAACGGTTACAGAAACAGTTGATTAAATGAAAAATCTTACAAAGATAAAACTTTAGGTGAGGCAACAATTTTTACATGGCTTCATGATTTCAAAATAGGGCGTTCGTCGGCAGAACTTGCTCATAGGCCTGGTCGACCTGAAAGTACTGTTAAGGAGAGTATTGTTAAAGCTCTTTGGACAATCCTGCAAGAAGATTGACAAAGGACGTGTGAAGATATAGCGTCGGCAACTAATATTTCAAAAAGTCGGCCTTCAGCATTCTACGCGACAAATTACTGTTGCATCGTGTGTGTTCCAAATAGGTATCTGATCACTTGAGAACAATTGTCGGCCAGAGTTCAAGTGTGTCATGAGTGGAAACAAATGACTGCAAAGGATCCAAACCTTCTAAACACAGGAATAACTGCCGATGAAACATGGGTCCACTAATTCGACCCCCTCACGAAGCGAGCAACGAGTGTCTGGAAACACACAAGCTCGCTTCCTCCAAAAAAAGTCCGCCAAACCAAATCAGCTGGGAAGGTGGTGACGATAATTTTCTTTGATCATAAAGGTGTAGTCTACCAGCATGCCGTTCCTCCACAAATTACTGTCAATGCTGAGTATTACATTTCATTCTTGAAGCGTCTGCGACGACACATATTGATTAAGTAACCGGAAATAGCAGGCAAGTGGACCCTACACCATGATAACGCCCACACACATGTGGCTGCTTGTGTTCAACAGTTTTTTACGGAATGCAGTATTGAAATCATGCCACAGCCTTCCTACAGCCCTGACCTCGCCCGTGAGATATCTGGTTGTTTCCAACAATGAAGGAGAAGTTCCATGGATTACTGACGTTATTCGAGCTGTACAGGGGTCGCTAAATCAGCTTCATCAAAATGCCTTCGCTATATGCTTTGAAAAGTGGACTGAAAGAGAGGACCGTTGCATATCATCCGAGGGAAGATACTTTGCCCTTTACGTTGATTTTTTTCATTTGTTTTCTATATCTCGAAAATGAATGGATGCGTTGTCGCGTTTTGTTGCAATTACAGTAACATATCCGAAGCCACATATTAGATCATCGAATACGTTTCTAGTATGGAACAACCATCACTGAGCAGATATTTGACTTTTTAATGGAACGTAATAACTCAGAATTTAAGGTGCTTCGTAAAATAAAATGGATTCACACAAGTACAAAAGGCAACACGAAACAGAGAATTAACTTAGGGTGTTTTACGGGACATTTTATGTTGTACCGTCCCACAAATAAAACCACAAATTTCTAAGCTCTTGGGAACCACAGTAGTACAGAAATTTGTAAAAGCTGTCTGAGGGCGTACCTTCTCCTGAAACCCGGGGAAATAAACAGCATCAACATTTGTGCCTTCCTTTTCCAGGACACCTAGAAGGGATCCTCATCCTCCAAAAAGAGGATGATCTCCTTCCTTATCATCTGATGAAGATGAAATTCATGCTCCTTTTGCAAAGCTAAAAAACGCTGTTGTCTCGTAGTAAATGCCGTCGTTAGTCTGCTTTACTGCTTTCTAGTGTTGCACATTATAGCAAGTGTGGTTGCCTCCTTGCTTTTTCTTTGCGTAATACCTCAACTGGTGCCTCTATTCCTTGGTGCTTAGGGAGGAGGTCGGATCCATGGCTTTTTGGCGTTTTATTTATTTTTCTCTGCTCAACATTGATATGACTTTAGGTTTCTATTATTTTTGTTTGCATTTTTTAGGCTTTCTCACTTTTATTATTTTCAGATTTTTTAGTTCACAATCAACATAGCAATTCCTGTACAGAGAGAGAATTCTCTAGCGCTAATCTTGAGCCCGCTTTTATTAAATTTATTTATTCACAATATTTATGGGAATTTTGATAGGTGTTATTTTCGGGTGGGAGAGGTTCAGCATAATTTATTGTAATTTTCTCTGTTTTATTAAGAGTCCCTTTTAGATTTAGATTTAACTTAGTGGCCTAACAGCGTAAGCAAAGCTATATGTTAAGTTTTTCCTGAAAAATGAAAAAAAATGCTAATTTTAAAAAATGAGTGAAATACTGTTTCGACGTTATGAACAGTAGATCATCCGATTCCAATATGCTTTTCGGAAAAAATGTAGATATTCGGGAGAAAGTTTTGAGTGAGATGTGTTCTAAGCCTTCATCCACGCGTGTCATTGGAGGAAATGAACTTCCATTCCAGACTGGCCGGATGGTGACTATATCCTCGTTTAAGGTGGAACTACCTAAAAACTTTGCCCTTTGTTTCGAATGGTAAAAACGTCTGTAGGCATTTTCTTCGTAATTAATGCATTCCCAAGGGTGAAGCTTTGCACATTGACAAAAATAACTTTATATTATAGACTAGTATACTTAATATTTTCTAAAACTTAACCATAATTATATTGAGAATCAATAACTTTTTCTTTGGTGGTACTCCGACCTGGAAAATAGTGCATGTGACATATTAAATGCAACCACGTCGCTTCTTTTCTCAATAATTTTATTAATTTTCGGAATGGAATTAAAATTTGAGTCTATCCATGCGATGGTCTGGAATGTTTAGAATGATTTGAGCCACTTGGATTAAATTTTTTGACAAAATTTTAGCTCAAAACGTTACAAGTGGTTTATTTCGTAATTAAAAATCAGCGGTACCCACAGTTCTGTTAACATTTGTAGCTAAATTATTATCAGAAAACTTAATCTAAGTGGCTCCAACCATTCTAAACAATCCAGAACATTCCATGGATAGACTCAAATTTTAATTCCATTTTGAAAAATAATCAGATTATTGAAATAAATGTGAAACGTGATTGCATTTAGTAAGTCACATGCACATGCAGCGCAATCTATTTGCACGCCTGTACACCACCAAAGGAAAAGAGACTGATTATTAATAAAATTATTGTTAAGTTTTAGTAAATATGAAGTAAACTAGGCAAACATATACAGTCATTTTTATCGATGTGAAAATTCCCATCCTTGGGAATTCATTAATTAGGAAGAAAATGTCTACAGAAATTGTTTGCCATTGGAAACATAAGGGAAAGTTTTTAGGTGGAACCACCTTAAAGGTGGCCAATATGCAAAGAAAATTTCTAAGCAACAAATATTGAAGACTCGTGCGACATTAATCACTGAAGCGATGAAAGATTTCCGTCTTTAGCACGATTTAATGATTAAAAGATGAGAAATATATTGTATATATTTCTCATCTTTTAATCATTAAATCGTGCTAAAGACGGAAATCTTTCATCGCTTCAGTGAAAATTTCTAATATATTGCTGTTTTAGTGATGTACGATGGATGTTTATTCTTCATGGTAGAAGTACATTTGTTCAATAAGAGTTATCAAAAACCTTTCATGCGGTATTCTCGTTTTCGCTCGGTATTTTCCCCCTCTGCATTGAAAAAACATTTACGTGTTTGTACAATTTATCTTTTAAAATAATTCACTCAACACTGGTGCTGTTGATTTCATTGAAAACGTCTACAGCTCTCGAAGAGTTGTGGTTCCGCACGCTTGTGGCCAAGCCTCGCTTATGTCAGCCCTCATGTCACAGCGGCGTCAAGAGAAACGCAAGATCGGCGAGATTAATATGAACTGAACTCTCCTTCATTCTAAGTTCTTTGGATCACACTCTTCATTCTGAAATACATGGAAGCATATTGAAAGCTAGACGCACAGAAAACAATGCTCATATTTGCAGCAATGTGAACTACTGATATTTCTGTTAACATCTGATAACATTTATAACAATTTTACGTCCACAAATAAGAAAACTATGCCGTATTTAACAAGAAAAATGACACCGAATCATCGATTGCAATGAGCATGTCTTCCAAATCCTTTCCGACGCGAATAAAATTTATTAAAGTTATTCAAAGGCAGTGGAACTGGTTAGGAAAAATAATAAACCGGATTCCTGCAATCGATAAAAAATCTCGAAATGGAAGCAGTTACTTACTTCCAGCAGTGGCTAAAAAGTACAGTGGTGGCAAAAATTGTGGAACCTTTTTTATATTTTCATGTTTTGCAATATTGCAGGCTTATAGAAAATGTTATTTTGCGCCAAATGCAAATGTTTACATGTCAATTTAAAGAAAATTTAATGCTAAATTCAATACAAAAACAGAATGCAGATGTATGCAGAAAACGTTATGCTTACTTAAGTCTAAAAGCAGAAACACAAGTGTGATTTAGTTAAGAACCTGATTGTAAGTGTAACCACAGTCCTTGTTGTCAATCACAGTCCTTGTTCTGGGGACCAATCAAATGGCAGTAGCTGCAGTACATCTTATGAGAAGTTGAGGAAAGTCAGTTTTGCTGTTAGTTCTGTAAAGAAAGATTATTAGCGGTGTAAGTGAAGCATAATGGTAAATTGTGTGAATATGTTTAGTATATCTTTAGATTTAACGTGTAGATAGTAAATACAGCAATGGCACCAAAGAAAAGAGTTGATTGATTACCCACAAAAAGATCAGGATTGTTTTATTACATGAATCGGGTCTTACTTATGCTGAAATTGCAAGGCAAGTAGGTGGGTCAGTGACAATATCTGGTGAACGAAAGTGCTGTTTACGTTATCAGCGAAGACAGTCACTAAACAACAAACTAGGAAAAGGCCAAAATAAGTGCATAAAAGCTGTTGATAACCGAAGAATAACATGACTGTGTCTGAAGGACAGAAAAAATTATGTGAGGTTATCAGAGCTGAACTGTGTTGAACTAGTGTTTCTGACAGTTCAAGAACAATTAGGATCATACTATCAGATATGGGACTAAGATGTAGGATTCCGAGAAAAAAGTCATATCTGAATCTACATCAGCGCAAGAAATGACTAAAGTGGGCAAAATAATACATTGGATGGACAGACGATCAGTGGAAGCAAGTTATTTTGAGCGACGAAAGTAAGATATCCTTATTGGGTTGCGATGGCCGAAAATATGTGAGACGTAAAATACGACAAGAGCCACATCCTGATAACATGGAGACCAATGTAAAGCACCCAACAAGCGTTATGGTTTGGGCATGTACGGCAGCAAATGGTGTTGTCCGCCTTCATGTAATCGACGGCATGCTGAACACAACAAAATGCATTGACACCATAATGGAACCAAAACTTCTACCTTCCTCAGGAATCCCTTTCCCAACAATACACCATTTCTTTTTCTGCAGAATTCAGCTCCCACCACACAGCAAATATATGCAATCAGTGGTCCACATGAAAGTCCATTCCATTGTTCACCTGGTCAGGAAACAGTCCTGAGCTGAACCCGATTGAAAATTGGTGGCATCGTTTGAAAAGCCTTGTACGAATGAGGCGTCCATGAAATAAAAGGCCATTAATTGAGGCTATAATTGCTTCCTGGCACCACGTAATAACGAAGACAGAGCTTCAAACGCTTGTTGCATAGATGAGACGTCGCTGCGATGCGGTTTTAAATAATAAAGGCTACTCTACTAAATACTGATAGCATATTGATATCGTAAGAGTATTACAGTATATTCAGCATGATTGCAGTATTCCCTGCATCACTTTTTTTGTACTGCATATATATCATTCTTTTTTTTGTATTATATTCAGCATTCAATTTTCTTTTGACATATAAACAGCATTTTGTGCAAAATAACATTTCCTTATAAGCCTGCAAATTTGCAAAACATAAAAATTTCAAAAAGTGTCCACAATTTTTGCCACCACGGCATATTATGAAAATTAGCAAAGGTCACACAAGAAGTTTTTCGTAGCACAAGGAAGTATTAGAGACAAAGAGATTTTCAAACTCAACAGATAAAAGACACAACATAGAAAGAAATGTGATATAACTCTACGCTTCCTAGCGGAAGAATTTTGGATAACGCAAAAGTTGAATATGGACAAAAGTATTTTTAATGGCAAAAGCTATGTAAGCAAAGATAACTTTTCAAATATGTCTCCCAGAAGCCGATATAGTGCGAAAACGTTTTTGACATTTACGCCCTCTAGCGGGAAACCTATGCAATATTTTAACAGAATAATGCTCCAAATCTTTATTGTAGCGAATGGAATACCGAAAAAAAGAAATTTCTCAATAGGGTTTTTAGAAGCGGAGATACAGTTGCAAACAAAAGTGCACAAACACCAGCTAGTGACAGAACTTTAAACTGCAGAGCTATTCAAATACAAACCTAAAGTGTTCTACAAAGGAAATGGTACCCGATGTTAAAAGTGCACAAACACCAGCTAGCGACAGAACTTTGAACTGCAGAACTCCTCAAATACAAACGCAAGTGTTCCACAAGGTAAATAGTACCCTGTGTTAAAAGTGTATAACCAGCAGCTAGCGGCAGAACTTTGAACTGCAGAACTCTTCAAATACAAACCTAAAGTGTTCTACAAAGGAAATGGTACCCGATGTTAAAAGTGTATAACCAGCAACTAGCGACAGAACTTTGAACTGCAGAACTCCTCAAATACAAACGCTTAAGTGTTCCACAAGGTAAATAGTACCCTGTGTTAAAAGTGTATAACCAGCAGCTAGCGGCAGAACTTTGAACTGCAGAACTCTTCAAATACAAACCTTAAGTGTTCCACAAGGTAAATGGTACCCTGTGTTAAAAGTGTATAACCAGCAACTAGCGGCAGAACTTTGAATTGCAGAACTCCTCAAATGCAAACCTTAAGTGTTCCACAAGGTAAATGGTACCCTGTGTTAAAAGTGTATAACCAGCTACTAGCGGCAGAACTTTGAACTGCAGAACTCCTCAAATACAAACCGTAAGTGTTCGACAAGGTAAATGGTACCCTGTGTTAAAAGTGTATAACCAGCAACTAGCGGCAGAACTTTGAACTGCAGAACTCCTCAAATATAGACCTTAAGAGTTCCACAAGGTAAATGGTACCCTATGTTAAAAGTGTATAACTAGCAGCTAGCGAAAGAACTTTGAACTGCAGAACTCCTCGAATACAAACCTTAAGTTTTCCACAAGGTAAATGGTACCCTGTATTAAAAGTGTATAACCAGCTGCTAGCGGCAGAATTTGAACTGCAGAACTCCTTAAATATAAACCTTAAGAGTTCCACAAGGTAAATGGTACCCTGTGTTAAAAGTGTATAACCAGCAGCTAGCGACGGAACTTGGAACTGCAGAACTCCTCAAATGCAAACCTTAAGTGTTCCACAAGGTAAATGGTACACTGTGTTAAAAGTGTATAACCAGCTGCTAGCGGTAGAACTTTGAACTGCAGAACTCCTCAAATATAAACCTTAAGAGTTCCACAAGGTAAATGGTACCCTGTGTTAAAAGTGTATAACCAGCAGCTAGCGACGGAACTTGGAACTGCAGAACTCCTCAAATGCAAACCTTAAGTGTTCCACAAGGTAAATGGTACCCTGTGTTAAAAGTGTATAACCAGCTGCTAGCGGCAGAACTTTGAACTGCAGAACTCCTCAAATATAAATCTTAAGAGTTCCACAAGGTAAATGGTACCCTGTGTTAAAAGTGTATAACCAGCAGCTAGCGACGGAACTTGGAACTGCAGAACTCCTCAAATGCAAACCTTAAGTGTTCCACAAGGTAAATGGTACCCTGTGTTAAAAGTGTATAACCAGCTGCTAGTGGCAGAAGTTTGAACTGCAGAACTCCTCAAATATAAACCTTAAGAGTTCCACAAGGTAAATGGTACCCTGTGTTAAAAGTGTATAACCAGCAGCTAGCGACGGAACTTGGAACTGCAGAACTCCTCAAATGCAAACCTTAAGTGTTCCACAAGGTAAATGGTACCCTGTGTTAAAAGTGTATAACCAGCTGCTAGCGGCAGAAGTTTGAACTGCAGAACTCCTCAAATATAAACCTTAAGAGTTCCACAAGGTAAATGGTACCCTGTGTTAAAAGTGTATAACCAGCAGCTAGCGACGGAACTTGGAACTGCAGAACTCCTCAAATGCAAACCTTAAGTGTTTCACAAGGTAAATGGTACATTGTGTTAAAAGTGAATAACCAGCTGCTAGCGGCAGAACTTTGAACTGCAGAACTCCTCAAATATAAACCTTAAGAGTTCCACAAGGTAAATGGTACCCTGTGTTAAAAGTGTATAACCAGCAGCTAGCGACGGAACTTGGAACTGCAGAACTCCTCAATTGCAAACCTTAAGTGTTCCACAAGGTAAATGGTACCCTGTGTTAAAAGTGTATAACCAGCTGCTAGCGGCAGAAGTTTGAACTGTAGAACTTCTCAAATACAAACCGTAAGTGTTCGACAAGGTAAATGGTACCCTGTGTTAAAAGTGTATAACCAGCAGCTAGCGACGGAACTTGGAACTGCAGAACTCCTCAAATGCAAACCTTAAGTGTTTCACAAGGTAAATGGTACCCTGTGTTAAAAGTGTATAACCAGCTGCTAGCGGCAGAAGTTTGAACTGCAGAACTCCTCAAATATAAACCTTAAGAGTTCCACAAGGTAAATGGTACCCTGTGTTAAAAGTGTATAACCAGCACCTAGCGACGGAACTTGGAACTGCAGAACTCCTCAAATGCAAACCTTAAGTGTTCCACAAGGTAAATATTACCCTGTGTTAAAAGTGTATAACCAGCTGCTAGCGGCAGAACTTTGAACTGCAGAACTTCTCAAATACAAACCGTAAGTGTTCGACAAGGTAAATGGTACCCTGTGTTAAAAGTGTATAACTAGCAACTAGCGGAAGAACTTTAAATTGCAGAACTCTTCAAATATAAACCTTAAGAGTTCCACAAGGTAAATGGTACCCTGTGTTAAAAGTGTATAACCAGCAGCTTGCGACGGAACTTTGAACTGCAGAACTTCTCAAATGCAAACCTTGCGTGTTCCACATGGTAAATGGTACCCTGTGTTAAAAGTGTAAAACCGGCTGCTAGCGGCAGAACTTTGAACTGCAGAACTCCTCAAATATAACCAGCAGCTAGCGACTGCGTAAATTGTTCCACAAAGTAAATGGTACCCGGTGTTAAAATAATTTTTTAAATCGCACATTTAGAAGTAGAGATATTGAGAAAAACATATTAAATATTTGCGCCCCTAGCGGTAAAAGTGTGTTTTTTTTTAAAGAAAATACACAATAGTAGTATCTGAGCGAAAAACAATTTCTTTAATCGAATCGGGCTTTAATTGCTGCAGATATTGCTGTAAACGGAAACGTGGACTTAAGTCCACAAGTTGCACACTCGAGCGTTAAGAAACATTTAGCACCCGAAACGCTCTCCAACAAAGAAAGATTTTTCCAATTGGCGTCTTAGAAGCTGAGATATCAACAAAAATAAGATTTATATCTAAGATCCCTGACGGAAAAACTATTCACTGTGTTAAGGAGGAGGTATTATGAAAATATTTTCCGAGGTGAGCCATGTTGGTCCACGAAAGATTTTTTAAATCGAGTTTGCAGGAGCTCAGATTTTGCTGCAAATACATCAGAAGCAGCAATAAATGCTTACGCGCCCTGGTGACCAAATCATTCTCTACCAAAAATTAGAAATTGTATGCTAATTATTTTTCATCTGGAGCTTATTAGAAGCAGAAATATTGTGAAAACGCAATTTACCTTTACGTGCCCTAGCGGAAAATCTGTTCATTACTTGAAAATGTTGCTGTACTTAAAGTGGTCTTCGATATAAATGACATCGAAAGAAAAAATAGTTTTTTTCGGCCTCATATTTAGGAGCAAATATATGGAATAAAATGTATTTTGAATTCGATACTATCTGCTTTTACGCCCTCTAACGGCGAAGTTGTGCATCACAAAAAAGAAGAAAAAACGGTATGCAAGATTCATCATTTGCCGATTTCAGGCTTCCCAATGCAGAAATAATTTTTCAAATCGGACAAATAGTTGCAGAGATATGTTGTCCACAAGCGGACGGACAAAATGATAACGTCGTCACAGTCGTTGTTTACAAAAGACATACTAAAAAGAAACTGAGTGCAAAATGGTGTTCGTTCAAATCATGCATTTAGGAGGGACGTTTCAGAATAAAATGTATCGTTTTTTTCGTTAGGATCTGACTCTACTGGTAACGTTATGCGTCGGAAAAGACCAAAACGCATGGATCATCGTTTTTTCAATTCATCTTTCCCAATGCAAGAATTTTTTGGAATAAGACTACTAGACGCAGATATACAGTGCTTACACACACATGGGTGGACGATTGTAATAATAGCATAACCATGTTCTTTAAAACAAAAGAAATGTCTTGTTAAAACTGTGGCCAGGACCTTTGGCTAATCTCAGTGACAGGATGGTTAGAGGTACGAACTTTTCGTTAATCGTTCGTGCTCAAATCTCTGACGATACGTAAAATACGGTAATTTTGCTCCACCCCGGAACTAGTGATTCCAAGTTAGAGAAAACTGAGTCCTTCTACGCCCTAGGTTCTTTTAAATGTTTTAAAATCCATAGGCCTTTCCGCTCCTCAAAAAGGCCTATGGATTTTAATTCTTCCCGGAACTAGTGACCTCTATGTAGGGATAAG
The DNA here is from genome assembly GCA_039090855.1 of Macrothele yani. Lineage (NCBI taxonomy): Eukaryota > Metazoa > Arthropoda > Arachnida > Araneae > Macrothelidae > Macrothele > Macrothele yani. Next base: position 103,671,566 of record CM077011.1, read on the forward strand.
TGAGCCCTTCTACCCCTAGGTAGATTATCCTAGATGTTTTTCAAACCATTCTCTTTCCCCTCCTCAAAACTCCTATGAGGTTTGCTCCTTCCCGGAACTAGTAACCTCAAATTAGGGACGAGTGAGTCCTTCTACTCGTAGATCTTCGTAGATGTTCCTAAATCAATTCTCTTGCTCCTCCATCTGCAAAACATTCTACTGAATTTGCTCCTTCCCGAAACTAGAGACCCCAAATTAGGGTCGAGTGAATCATTCCACCCCCAGATACTCTTAGATGATTTAAAACTCATTTTGCTCCTTCCCGGAACTAGTGACTCCAAATTAGGGACGAGTGAGTCCTTCTGTTCGTAGATCTTCATAGATGTTACTAAATCCATTCTGTTGCCCCTTCCTTAAAAAAATCTGTTGAATTTGCTCCATCCTGGAACTAGTGACCCCAAATTTGGAACGAGTGAGTCTTTCCACCCCTAGATACTCTTAGATGCTTTAAAACTCATTTTGCCCCTTCCCGGAACTAGTGACCCCAAATAAGGGACGACCCACGTAACACAACCTTGCAATTTAACGTAGGCCCAATACTGAGCCACCGTCTTCCATTCCTAAAAGACGATGGCTCAACAATGTTGGGCCTACGTTGAATTGCAAGGCTGTGCTACCTGGGGTGTGAGTCCTTCTACTTTTAGATCTTTGTGGATGTTTTTAAATCCATTATCTTGCCCCTCCGCAAAACATTCTGTTGAATTTGTTCCTTCGCGGAGCTAATTACCCCAAATTAGGGACGAGTTATTCCCGGAACTAATGACCCAAAATTAGGGACGAGTTATTCCCGGAACTAATGACCCAAAATTAGGGACGAGTTATTCCCGGAACTAATGACCCAAAATTAAGGACGAGTGAGTCCTTCTACCCCCTACATTCTCTTAGATGTTTTAAACTCCATTCTCTTTCCCTTCCCAAAAAATCCTGTGGATGTTGCTTCTTTCGGAATCCAGTGACCCCAAATTAGGGATGAGTGAGCCCTTCTACTCGTAGCTAGATGCCCCTAGATGTTTTTAAATCCGTTCTCTTTCCCCTCCCCAAAAACTCCTATTAGTTTTGCTCCTTCCCGGAACTAGTAACCCCAAATGAGGGATGAGTGAGTTCTTCTACACCTAGATGCTCCTAGATGTTTACGTCCTTTCTTTTTCCCTTCCCCCAAAATTCCTATGTGTTTACTCTTAACATTCTCAGCAGTTAGTTGACAACATTTACAAATCCTTGCGAGCCGTTATATGATACGAAAGGTTTCTTTAAAGTTTTCCAAAATAAGTATAGGAAGGTATTCATGGTATGGGTTCAAGTGTCCGAACCAAATACCTTGTAAGTAATGACATAATTATGCTACATGCGGCATTGCAATAGTTAAAAACACTGGAAATGCCGAGGCCACTTATAATTTGATAATTGTGGTAATTTCTAACTCTCTCCCAATGCAATATTTCTTTCGCTAGGAATGTCGAAACAGGATCTCCTCTGGTAAGTTGTGTCTTCGGAAGAAATGCATGTCAAAAGACTCTTTGTTAATTTGAGCAAATTGCAGTTAAACTATGAAAGAATAGATAACGATGTCGAGCAACTCAATCAATTTTGTTATCGAAGACGAAGCGCCAAATTTTTATTTCTACAGTCAGCACTCAAGCTTCGAATTACAAAGTAATTTCTTAACGACTTTACGTCAATCACGAAAAAATATCCTTAACTCATTCCAATTTATTTTCAATGCTCAAGTATGTGCATTATGTTATAATATGGAAATGTGGATATTAATTTTCTTTAAAATAATTGTTAATCCATTCTGGAAGACACTGTGAAAACCATCGAAATATTTAAAATGCAAAACCGCGTAGTATAGCATATTAAATGGCCTTGAACAACAGCCGTTTATTTGTCGGTTTACGTTTTTATCAATGTCTCATATTATGCAAAAGAAAGATGAAGCTTTAATATGTGTTTAGTAAACTTTTTTTTTGCAAAGGACGAATTTTCACTGTACTTAATTTTGCATCGTTGAAAACCGTTGTGCGTCGAGTGGCTTTTGGCAGACTAGGCGATGAATTTCGAAAACATTAGGAGGTATACTCATCCTTTTATGAAGAGTTATCTAAAATTTGTTGTGGATTAAATAAATTTTACCCGCGAACGTTAGATGAACATAAAGTATAACTGTATATTTAATTTTTAGACATGCAGTTCACAAATTTTATAGGAGATTTCTTCTTTCGCATGAGCTGTCACTGCGCATAACCACTTATACAGTTTATGCTCTAAATTCCTGTAAGTTTATGTGGCTACTTATGTGTCTCTGCTAATACTCTGTAACAAAATCTGAAGAGCTGTATGCTTATCTGAATATTTTGATGTTTCTTTATTAATTTTGGTGCGAGGAGTTCAAAATTTCCGCTATTGTTTGAGTAGCATTAACAGTTTAGCCACAACGAAACTCTCATTGCACGCTAGAAAGGCAACGAAATGCTGGTCTTCATTACCTCCTCACCCTAAATAACTGTTTGAGGATACACGCATATGTAGCTTGGAAAGCAAGTGAGACAAGGAGACATAATATCTACCAGTATCTTGGGTGCCAAGCTAGAGAACAGAATGTCTTTCAGTGATTGAACTCGGAAAACAAAAGGATAAAGATTCAAGGAGATCGTTTAAGTCATCTTCATTTTGCTGCTGGCACACGCACTATGCAAATACCACGTAATGCACATATTCTAATTTAATATTTAGTTTCATTCCCTATGTAAATTTTCTGTTTAAGCGTTTCACCCTTAACGTTATATTTCCTCATTTATTGAATGATATTTAGCAACAGTCTTGGGGTCAGGTCTGAATAACATGTGTATGATTTGACATGCGAGTCACCTCTCAGGTAGGCACGTCACATATTTCCATCCTCCTCCTTGAGAAAGGGCTGGAACGAAATCATAGGTTTCTGGGTCAAACTGCAAACCATACTTGAAATAGCATGCTGAGATGTGTGGATGATACATTACACAGTTTTTAAAGTGCTGATGAAGGAATTCTCATGAATACCACACGATACGTGAGAGAAGCATCACATATTTTTTTACTGGAACCTTACGGCCAGGGTATTCATTTTCACAAGTAGATTCAGCCGACATTATGAAGAAAAGCCCTTCCTGCCGGAGATGCCATTCTAACCCACATCAGTCTTCTCCGGAGTTAACTGTTCTACATAATTAACAACACCGACGAAGCTTATTGCCGCAACTTTGTTGTCCTGACATGTGAGTCACTTCTGTAGTACAGTGAAAATTTTTCAAATATGTGGACACAATGTAAATAGACAGAGTCATCGCTCTTTCCACGTTTTTCTTTAAATAACACACACCAGCCGAAAAAATTGTTATTCGACAGATCGAATCCCAGATCTATCAATAGGCAGCCGAGTGCGTTCGCTTCACGCAACGCTTCCAACAATCCACGGGGATATGTGTGGTTATCTATCAGTATCTGACTTTATAAATCCGTAGAGATGGGCTCAGCTACTGAGACGTCTCCATCTGGTAGGGCTTAACGGCACAAGCTATTTAATTATAGCTATTACATCTATTTACCTCTGTAGTACGTCACATACACAAAGGTCATAACAAAAGTTCTGCACACGTTAATCTAAAACGGAAGCGGATGATAGAATCGGGAAAATGATTGCGTCATGTCAAGGTCAGACTTATACGAGGGTCATAAAAGTTATCCACACGTTAATCTAAAACGGAAGCGGATCATGCAATCGCGAAAATGATTGCGTCATGTCAAGGTCAGAGATATACGAGTGTCATGACAAAAGTTCGGCACTCGTTAATTTAAAACGGAAGCGGATGATGCAATCGGGAAAATGATTGCGGCATATCAAGGTCAGACTAATACGAGGGTCATAACAAAAGTTCTGCACATGTTAATCAAAAACGGAAGTGGATGATGCAATCACGAAAATGATTGCGTCATGTCAAGGTCAGACTTATACGAAGGTCATAACAAAAGTTCTGCACACGTTAATCTAAAATGGAAGCGGATGATGCAATCGGGAAAATGATTGCGTCATATCAAGGCCAGACTAATACGAGGGTCATAACAAAAGTTCTGCACATGTTAATCAAAAACGGAAGTGGATGATGCAATCACGAAAATGATTGCGTCATGTCAAGGTCAGGCTTATAGGAGAGTCATAACAAAAGTTCTGCACACGTTAATCTAAAACGGAAGCGGATGATAGAATCGAGAAAATGATTGCGTCATGTCAAGGTCAGACTTATACGAGGGTCATGACAAAAGTTCTGCACACGTTAATCTAAAACGGAAGCGGATGATGCAATCGCGAAAATGATTGCGTCATGTCAAGGTCAGACTTATACGAGGGTCATAACAAAAGTTCTGCACACGTTAATCTAAAACGGAAGCGGATGATGCAATCGGGAAAATGATTGCGTCATGTCAAGGTCAGACTTATACGAGGGTCATAACAAAAGTTCTGCACACGTTAATCTAAAACGGAAGCGGATGATGCAATCGGGAAAATGATTGCGTCATGTCAAGGTCAGACTTATACGAAGGTCATAACAAAAGTTCTGCACACGTTAATCTAAAACGGAAGCGGATGATGCAATCGGGAAAATGATTGCGTCATGTCAAGGTCAGACTTATACGAGGGTCCTGAAAAAAGTTCTGCACACGTTAATCTGATGATGCAATCGGGAAAATGATTGCGTAATGTCTAGGTCATACTTATACGAGGGTCGTAACAAAAGTTCTGCTCACGTTAATCTAACAAGGAGCGGATGATGCAATCGGGCAAATGATTACGCCATGTCAAGCTCAGACTCTCAGCAACGCGGTGGTGTCGGAAAGATGCGTTATCATTTGCTGTCTGGATGTGTTAAGGTTTGGAAATGGAAGCGTGCAGCTCCTCAGGTCGAGTCACACATTAGATCAGCGCTTGTACGTGAAAATAGGAACTTTGCGGGGAAAACTCCGACGCAGATGCACACTGCTTGTAAGAAGTTTGTAGGGAAGCAACACCTCATCGAAGCACAATTTCTTTCTGCGGACAAACTTGAGACCGAAAATTCATCCAAAATCACCCCATCTTGTTGGAAGCGAGAGCGAATTTTGTGCATAGCAACGACACGTGTCATCGTGCAGCGTCGGTGCGGGGACTGCTGTCGAAATATGCCTGGAAAACTTTATGCCACCCACCATACAGCACTGATCTCTCAGGCCACCTGACCTTGATCTTTTCCTAAAGTTAAAAAATCGGCTCCGTGGCATCCCCTACGAATCGCTGGACGAACAATCATTGGACGTGACCTGCGTAATACGACAGCTGAACACTGATGGAGCACTACGGGGCACCCAGGATCAACCTCACGGCTGGAAAGCTGCCATTAGCAGCGGAGGGGAGTACATTTAACGGCAACATGATACGTTTTCTCTGTTATTTCACGCTTTTCTCAAAAATTGAGTGTATGCAGAACTTTTGCTATGACACCCGTATCCCCCAACTTGAGAAAGGGCTGGGACAGAATCGTAGGTTTCAATGTCAGCCGGCAAACCTTACTTAAAGAAGTTCACTATAGAAGAAGGAATTGTAACTAATTCAAGACGATGTGTGGAATAAACATCACTCATTTTTCGAAGCGAAAAAGGAATTCTCATTTATTCCAGGCGATGAGTGGAATGAATAACACTCATTTTTCGAAAAACCCAACGGACAGGAGATTCATTTTGACATTCGAGCCCCAATGTGATACCCAAATTGGCCGGTTTCGAGCCTCAAACATACATCTTTCTCCTCCGGAAAAGAATGTTTTACCAATTAAACTACGCCTGCAAAGGCGTATCACTGCTACTTGAAACCTTAACATGTGCGTCATTTCTATTGTAAGTCACAAACCAGAGAACTTCAGCTCATTATCCACGGACTTACTGACAAGCGAAAAAAGGTTTATAAAATAAATGGACTAAGTCATTGGTTTCTACATTTTTCTTTAATTAACACACAGCAACCAAAATATTGTATTTGTTGGCACCGTAGCGTAGCGTAAGGTGAACGCACTATTCTGGTTATCGAGAGACCTGGATTTTGATCCCAGCGGTGTCGAAATACAGTTTTTCGGTTGCTGTGTGTTAATTAAAGAAAAACGTGAAAAGAGCTATGACGTTGTCTGTTTACATCGTATCTACCTATTTGGAAGATTTTTACCATTTCTCTCGCCCTTTGGATTTATTAGCTATTATTAAATAACCTGTGCCGTTAAGCCCCACCAGATGGAGACGTCTGAGTTGCTGAGCCCAGCCCTACGGATTTGTGAAGTCAGATGCTGACAGATAAACACACATAGCGCCGTGGATTGTTGGAACCGTAGCGTAAGGCGAACGCACTCGGCTAGTTATCGATAGATCTGGGGTTCGATCCCAACGGTGTTGAAATCCAGTTTTTCGATTGCTGTGTGTTAATTAAAGAAAAACGCGGAAAGAGCAAAGACTTTGTCTATTTACATTGTCACCACATATTTGGAAGATATTAACCAAGGGGGATAAAAGATGAACTTAGAGATAACCCAATTGATGTACACTACTTTTGTATGAACTGCGTATTTGATGGTTGATGAGGCAAATATAGAAGAGCCAACATCTACATAGTACAACAGACATCATGCAGCAAGGGCCGCATCGTAGAAAAAGTTAATAGGCGTGCAGACTCTGGCTAGAGAGCACTTGTAAGAAACAGTGCAATTTTCGAGAGCAATTAGTCATTGCTTCTTAAGATTAAGATGTTTAATCAACGCATCCTTCCAATTCTTACTTATGAAACACAGACATGGACCTTAACTAAATTGGACATACAGAGGCTGCGTACAACTCAAAGAGGCACGGAGAGATGCATGCTAATACAATGAAAGATAGGAAGAGGAACTCATGATTCAGAAAAATGACGAGATTAGGTGAGATCATGATGAAAGTACACATTCTGAAATACCAATGGGGCTTGGACCTATTGTTTGAAGAACTACGGTTGAAAAACTGAAGTATTAGCTTATATACTAAATGACAGGAGAAGAACAACTTGCAAGAATTGGATTGATAAAATTCGAAAGTTTCTCGGAGTGACATGGGCGCAAATTTGTGGGTGTGACTTGGGGAAACCTTCACCTGGCGATGGATAATGGTTAATGATAATTCCGAGGATCTCAGAGAAGGGGATAGCTCAGTTAATATTTATATTGCATGTACGTATTCATTTTTGTTTTTTTATTACTCAAATTTGCATTAGAATGATGAATATGTTTTTTTTTTATATGTGTGTATGCTAAAGTAACAGCAGTAATGCACCCTGTACACTGTCTGACACAAAAAATGTCACACCAGGAAGACGTGAACGCAGCGCCATGCAAATTACAGGGTGGCTGCACTCCTACAAGTTATACAAATGACTGCAATTTCAGGCCAATCGCACGAACGGCGCGCGGGATATAAGCGGACAATCAGAACGTGAGGACATCAGTCGAGACGTCGTTTCGGCGGCGAAAGGTGATTGGTTCTGCTGTAACCTGGTCTGGAGGACGAACAAGGGGTGCCAATGCCATTCAGATGCCGTCGTACGCGATTTCGTCAAACGGATGAGTTCACGAGAGGTGTCACCGTAGGCCTTCGTACCGCAGGATGGTCCTTGCGTCGTATTACGGAAGAAACGCAAAGTGATGCCGCAACCGTCAGTCGCATTTGGAGACAGTGGTTCCAGAAAGGATCTGTGTAACGTCGTCGGGGGACCCAAGCACGAAAACGGACGTCCAAAGGTACCGATCGTCGCATCCGACGTCATGCCTTAGCGGACCCACTGGTCACAACGGATGACATTTTGCGGAGTACACGGGGAGCTTGGATGCTCCAATATCGACGCGGACAGTGTCGCGACGATTGGCTGCGTCTCGTTTGCTCAGTGCCACCGCAAGCTTACGCGAGGCTCTGTGTGAACTCTCCCTGCGAGGCCCTCTTGCTAACTAATAATTTTTGCTAAATCAACCTGGCTAACAGTATTTTGCGCACGTACACAATAGAATACTTTTATTTTCTGATAAGGTGATGATAAGCTTTTTACTCATTTGTTTTAGAAGGAACTGATATTTTTCTTAAACTTGTAGCTGCAACTGCTATTATTATTAAGCTGAACCTTCGTTCTCCTTTGCAAAATAAAAACAAGAAAGATGACACCGAATTTTTGGGTGTAATAAGCACGCCTTTTGAATCCGTTCTGACGCAAATTAAATGTATCAAAGCTATTCAAAGTCAATGGAAGCGGTATGGAAAATAATAGATATGACGAAAGAAAGAAGATTTTCAATCGGGTTTTTAATCCCTCAGATATTGCTGTAAACGGAATCGTGGGCTTACGAACTCTTAGAAACAGAGATATCGACAAAAATAAGATGCGACTTTACGTCTCCTGGTGGGAAAACCATGCATTATTTCAGGAAGAAAGTGTTCTCAAAAGGTTTATCCATATCAATGGTATCGGTCGAACAAAAAAATTAGTCGAGTTTTCAGGAGCCCAGATTTTGCAACAAATACTTCAGAAGCAGATATTACCACTTATGACCCCTTCTGGCTAAACCGTTCTTTACCAAACATTAAAAATTATGTGAAAAATATTTTCTATCAGGATTTGTATGCGATACAGGAAGAAGTTTTCAAATCGGAGCTTTAGGAGCAGAAAAAACGCAGAAAACGCAATTTACCTTTGTGCCCCCTAGCGGAAAGTCTATGATTTACTTAAAAAATTTGAATTTATAGGGAAAAAAATTTCGCATCGGAAACACTATCCAACAAAGAAGGAATTTTTCAAATCGTTTCTTAGAAGGAGAGATATTGACAAAAATAAGATATACATCTACGCCCCCTGGCGTAAGAACCATGCATTTTTTCAGGAAGAAAATTTTCCTAAAAGGTTTGTCGACATTAGTAGTATCGGTCAACAAACGACCTTTTTTCAATCGGGAATTTAGAAGCTCATATTTTGCTGCAAATACAACAGAAGCGGAAATTAAGATTTACGCTACCTGGTGGCAAAACCATTTCTTACAAAAATTAGAAAATATGTGCAAACGATTTCTCAGGAGCTGTATGCGGTGCAGAAAGAATTTTTAAAATCGGAGATTTAGAAGCAGAGATATAAGGGGAAACGATATTTACACTTACGCCCCCTAGTGGAAAGTCTATGAATTACTTAAAAATTTTGAAATTATATGAACCACATGTCACACTAGAAACACTATCTAACAAAGAAGGAATTTTTCAAATCGGACTCCCAGAAGGAGAGATATTGACAAAAATAAGATATATATCTACGCTCCCTGGCGTAGTAAACATGCACTATTTTAAGAAGAAAATGTTTCTAAAAGGTTTGTCGACATGAGTAGTATCGGTAAACAAACGACTTTTGTTTCAATCGAGAATTTAGAAGCTCATATTTTGCTGCAAATACAACAGAAGCGGAAATTAAAACTTACGCCACCTGGTGACCAAACAATTTTTACAAAAATTAGAAAATATGTTCAAACGATTTCCCAGGAGCTGTATGCGGTACAGAAAGAATGTTTAAAATCGGTGATTTAGAAGGAGAGATATAAGGGGAAGCGCAATTTACATTTACGCCCCCTAACGGAAAGTTTATGAATTACTTGAAAGTTTTGAAATTACATGAAAAACATGTCACACGGAAAACACTATCCAACAAAGGAATTTTTCAAACCGGGCCCTGGAAGTAGAGATATTGACAAAAATATGATGTACATCTACGCCCCCTGGAGGAGAAACTGTGGAATATTTCAAGAAGAAAATATTCCGAAAAGGTTTATCGATGTGAGTGGCATCAGTCCACGAAATAATTTTTTCAATCGATATTTCAGAAGCTCCGATTTTATGACAAATACATCAAAACCAAGAATTAACGCTTACGCCCCCTGGTGGCCAAAGTATTCTTTACCAAAAATTTGAAATTATATGCAAAAGATTTTCCAACAGGTGATGTATCCGCTGAAGAAATGTAATTTACTTTTACGCCCCCTAGCGGAAAATCTGTGCGTAATTTGAAAAAGTAACTATATCTAAAATACTCTTCGTTATAAATGGAATCGAAAGATAACATTTTTTTTCTAAATCGGATGTTTAGAAGCAAATATGTGGAATAAAACATATTTTTGAATTTGACATCATCTGCATTTACGCCCTCTACCGGCGAAATTGTACATCGTAAAAAAAAAAACGAAATAAAGGATCATCTTTGCATATTTCAAGCTTCCCAATGCAAAAAGAATTTTTCAAATCGGACTGATAGTTGCAGAGATGGCATGGGTACAGACGGACGGACAAACCGATAACAGAAGCACGATCTTTTTTTACAAAAGACGTGCTAAAAAAGGTGAATGTTAGTAATACTATGAAATATGCAGTATGAATTTTTTAAAGTTGTTTTACTATAGCTGTGTAGTTTAAAAATGAAACCTATGCGGAACAAAAAGAAAAATGTTTTAAATACGTACATCAATTTCCTAGTGAATTGTAACACATTAAAAAATGTCCTTTAAAAGTTATAGAAACAGTCATCGTATTTTATGAATATACTGGTATGCACGTAAAAGGAAGACTTCACGTTTTACCTGTCACGCAAAAGAGACCTTTCTCGCCTTTTGTCCAGCAAAATCTTCAATAATATCATCGTAATTTAGTTTTGATGACACATCGCGTTCTATTGACAATGTAGCGAGTGCAGTTAACCTTTCTTGAGACATGCTTGTCCTCAGATACGATTTGATTAAATGCAAGCGAGAGAAACTTCTTTCCGCACTCTCGACTGTTATCGGCACAGTTAACATGATTCTGTACGCGATAGATACGTTAGGGAAGGGATTTTGCATTCCGTTTAAAAATTGCAATACTTGGATGGCAGTATTGACGTCGTCCGGAACTATTATAGTTCTCTGACTATTTTCAGTTATGTAAATAGCTTCTCTCCGCATATATCGCGGGAATTTCCTGAACGACGGGTAAAATCTAAGTTTTGCAATATTTCATTAGATCTTTGTCATGCATTTGTTTCCCTTACGGTAGAGAGCACAAAAATCCAAACATGTCACATTACACTCGTTATATTGTTCAAAATGAGATTTCAGATACTGTAAAGCAGTGTCTGTAATAGGATAAAAATACTCTATTTTAAAGACTTCCTCTGTAGATTTTGTATTTCTCAAGGGATCATTGTCTGCTTCGTAATCAAAGATTCTCCTTTTTATTAGCCACTTTATGCTCAGAAAATTTTGCTTCAACACCTAACTGTTCACAAATTTCACGAACGGCTACAATTGCTGTATTGAAGCCTTCATTTTTTTTTGAGCCACTTTATGCTCAGAAAATTTTGCTTCAACACCTAACTGTTCACAAATTTCACGAACGGCTACAATTGCTGTATTGTAGCCGTTCGTGAAAAAGCCGTTCGCGGGATATAAGCGGACAATCAGCACGTGAGGACATCAGTCGAGACGTCATCACAGCGGCGAAAGGTGAGTGGTTCTGCTGTAACCTGGTCTGAAGGACGAACAAGGGGTGCCAATGCCATTCAGATGCCGTCGTACGCGATTTCGTCAAACGGATGAGTTCACGAGAGGTGTCACCGTAGGCCTTCCTACCGCAGGATGGTCCTTGCGTCGTATTACGGAAGAAACGCAAAGTGATGCCGCAACCGTCAGTCGCATTTGGAGACTGGTTCCAGAAAGGATCTGTGTAACGTCGTCGGGGGACCCAAGCACGAAAACGGACGTCCAAAGGCACCGATCGTCGCATCCGACGTCATGCCGTAGCGGACCCACTGGTCACAACGGATGACATTTTGCGGAGTACACGGGGAGCTTGGATGCTCCAATATCGACGCGGACAGTGTCGCGACGATTGGCTGCGTCTCGTTTGCTCAGTGCCACCGCAAGCTTACGCGAGGCTCTGTGTGAACTCTCCCTGCGAGGCCCTCTTGCTAACTAATAATTTTTGCTAAATCAACCTGGCTAACAGTATTTTGCGCACGTACGCAATAGAATACTTTTATTTTCTGATAAGGTGATGATAAGCTTTTTACTCATTTGTTTTAGAAGGAACTGATATTTTTCTTAAACTTGTAGCTGCAACTGCTATTATTATTAAGCTGAACCTTCGTTCTCCTTTGCAAAATAAAAACAAGAAAGATGACACCGAATTTTTGGGTGTAATAAGCACGCCTTTTGAATCCGTTCTGACGCAAATTAAATGTATCAAAGCTATTCAAAGTCAATGGAAGCGGTATGGAAAATAATAGATATGACGAAAGAAAGAAGATTTTCAATCGGGTTTTTAATCCCTCAGATATTGCTGTAAACGGAATCGTGGGCTTACGAACTCTTAGAAACAGAGATATCGACAAAAATAAGATGCGACTTTACGTCCCCTGGTGGGAAAACCATGCATTATTTCAGGAAGAAAGTGTTCTCAAAAGGTTTATCCATATCAATGGTATCGGTCGAAGAAAAAAATTAGTCGAGTTTTCAGGAGCCCAGATTTTGCAACAAATACTTCAGAAGCAGATATTACCACTTATGACCCCTTCTGGCTAAACCGTTCTTTACCAAACATTAGAAATTATGTGAAAAATATTTTCTATCAGGCTTTGTATGCGATACAGGAAGAAGTTTTCAAATCGGAGCTTTAGGAGCAGAAAAAACGCAGAAAACGCAATTTACCTTTGTGCCCCCTAGCGAAAAGTCTATGATTTACTTAAAAATTTTGAATTTATAGGGAAAAAAATTTCGCATCGGAAACACTATCCAACAAAGAAGGAATTTTTCATATCGTACTCTTAGAAGGAGAGATATTGACAAAAATAAGATATACATCTACGCCCCCTGGCGTAAAAACCATGCACTTTTTCAGGAAGAATATTTTCCTAAAAGGTGTGTCGACATTAGTAGTATCGGTCAAAAAACGACCTTTTTTTTCAATCGGGAATTTAGAAGCTCATATTTTGCTGCAAATACAACAGAAGCGGAAATTAAGATTTACGCTACCTGGTGGCTAAACCATTTCCTACAAAAATTAGAAAATATGTGCAAACGATTTCCCAGGAGCTATATGCGGTGCAGAAAGAATTTTTTAAATCGGAGATTTAGAAGCAGAGATATTAGGGGAAACGCAATTTACACTTACGCCCCCTACCGGAAAGTCAATGAATTACTTGAAAATTTTGAAATTATATGAACCACATGTCATACTAGAAACACTATCCAACAAAGAAGGAATTTTTCAAATCGGACTCCTAGAAGGAGAGATATTGACAAAAACAAGATATATATCTACGCCCCCTGGCGTAGAAAACATGCACTATTTTAAGAAGAAAATGTTTCTAAAAGGTTTGTCGACATGAGTAGTATCGGTAAACAAACGACTTTTTTCAATCGAGAATTTAGAAGCTCATATTTTGCTGCAAATACAACAGAAGCGGAAATTAAGACTTACGCCACCTGGTGACCAAACAATTTTTACAAAAATTAGAAAATATGTTCAAACGATTTCCCAGGAGCTGTATGCGGTACAGAAAGAATGTTTAAAATCGGTGATTTAGAAGGAGAGATATAAGGGGAAACGCAATTTACATTTACGGCCCCTAACGGAAAGTTTATGAATTACTTGAAAATTTTGAAATTACATGAAAAACATGTCACACGGAAAACACTATCCAACAAAGGAATTTTTCAAACCGGACTCCTAGAAGTAGAGATATTGACAAAAATATGATGTACATCTACGCCCCCTGGAGGAGAAACTGTGGAATATTTCAAGAAGAAAATATTCCGAAAAGGTTTATCGATGTGAGTGGCATCAGTCTACGAAATAATTTTTTCAATCGATATTTCAGAAGCTCCGATTTTATGACAAATACATCAAAACCAAGAATTAACGCTTACGCCCCTGGTGGCCAAAGTATTCTTTACCAAAAATTTGAAATTATATGCAAAAGATTTTCCAACAGGTGATGTATCCGCTGAAGAAATGTAATTTACTTTTACGCCCCCTAGCGGAAAATCTGTGCGTAATTTGAAAAAGTAACTATATCTAAAATACTCTTCGTTATAAATGGAATCGAAAGATAACATTTTTTTCTAAATCGGATGTTTAGAAGCAAATATGTGGAATAAAACATATTTTTGAATTTGACATCATCTGCATTTACGCCCTCTACCGGCGAAATTGTACATCGTAAAAAAAAAAGAAATAAAGGATCATCTTTGCATATTTCAAGCTTCCCAATGCAAAAAGAATTTTTCAAATCGGACTGATAGTTGCAGAGATGGCACTGGTACAGACGGACGGACAAACCGATAACAGAAGCATGATCTTTTTTTACAAAAGACGTGCTAAAAAAGGTGAATGTTAGTAATACTATGAAATATGCAGTATGAATTTTTTAAAGTTGTTTTACTATAGCTGTGTAGTTTAAAAATGAAACCTATGCGGAACAAAAAGAAAAATGTTTTAAATACGTACATCAATTTCCTAGTGAATTGTAACACATTAAAAAATGTCCTTTAAAAGTTATAGAAACAGTCATCGTATTTTATGAATATACTGGTATGCACGTAAAAGGAAGACTTCACGTTTTACCTGTCACGCAAAAGAGACCTTTCTCGCCTTTTGTCCAGCAAAATCTTCAATAATATCATCGTAATTTAGTTTTAATGACACATCGCGTTCTATTGACAATGTAGCGAGTGCAGTTAACCTTTCTTGAGACATGCTTGTCCTCAGATACGATTTGATTAAATGCAAGCGAGAGAAACTTCTTTCCGCACTCTCGACTGTTATCGGCACAGTTAACATGATTCTGTACGCGATAGATACGTTAGGGAAGGGATTTTGCATTCCGTTTAAAAATTGCAATACTTGGATGGCAGTATTGACGTCGTCCGGAACTATTATAGTTCTCTGACTATTTTCAGTTATGTAAATAGCTTCTCTCCGCATATATCGCGGGAATTTCCTGAACGACGGGTAAAATCTAAGTTTTGCAATATTTCATTAGATCTTTGTCATGCATTTGTTTCCCTTACGGTAGAGAGCACAAAAATCCAAACATGTCACATTACACTCGTTATATTGTTCAAAATGAGATTTCAGAGACTGTAAAGCAGTGTCTGTAATAGGATAAAAATACTCTATTTTAAAGACTTCCTCTGTAGATTTTGTATTTCTCAAGGGATCATTGTCTGCTTCGTAATCAAAGATTCTCCTTTTTATTAGCCACTTTATGCTCAGAAAATTTTGCTTCAACACCTAACTGTTCACAAATTTCACGAACGGCTACAATTGCTGTATTGAAGCCTTCATTTTTTTTTTTGAGCCACTTTATGCTCAGAAAATTTTGCTTCAACACCTAACTGTTCACAAATTTCACGAACGGCTACAATTGCTGTATTGTAGCCGTTCGTGAAAAGCCGTTCGCGGGATATAAGCGGACAATCAGCACGTGAGGACATCAGTCGAGACGTCATCACGGCGGCGAAAGGTGAGTGGTTCTGCTGTAACCTGGTCTGAAGGACGAACAAGGGGTGCCAATGCCATTCAGATGCCGTCGTACGCGATTTCGTCAAACGGATGAGTTCACGAGAGGTGTCACCGTAGGCCTTCCTACCGCAGGATGGTCCTTGCGTCGTATTACGGAAGAAACGCAAAGTGATGCCGCAACCGTCAGTCGCATTTGGAGACTGGTTCCAGAAAGGATCTGTGTAACGTCGTCGGGGGACCCAAGCACGAAAACGGACGTCCAAAGGCACCGATCGTCGCATCCGACGTCATGCCGTAGCGGACCCACTGGTCACAACGGATGACATTTTGCGGAGTACACGGGGAGCTTGGATGCTCCAATATCGACGCGGACAGTGTCGCGACGATTGGCTGCGTCTCGTTTGCTCAGTGCCACCGCAAGCTTACGCGAGGCTCTGTGTGAACTCTCCCTGCGAGGCCCTCTTGCTAACTAATAATTTTTGCTAAATCAACCTGGCTAACAGTATTTTGCGCACGTACGCAATAGAATACTTTTATTTTCTGATAAGGTGATGATAAGCTTTTTACTCATTTGTTTTAGAAGGAACTGATATTTTTCTTAAACTTGTAGCTGCAACTGCTATTATTATTAAGCTGAACCTTCGTTCTCCTTTGCAAAATAAAAACAAGAAAGATGACACCGAATTTTTGGGTGTAATAAGCACGCCTTTTGAATCCGTTCTGACGCAAATTAAATGTATCAAAGCTATTCAAAGTCAATGGAAGCGGTATGGAAAATAATAGATATGACGAAAGAAAGAAGATTTTCAATCGGGTTTTTAATCCCTCAGATATTGCTGTAAACGGAATCGTGGGCTTACGAACTCTTAGAAACAGAGATATCGACAAAAATAAGATGCGACTTTACGTCCCCTGGTGGGAAAACCATGCATTATTTCAGGAAGAAAGTGTTCTCAAAAGGTTTATCCATATCAATGGTATATCGGTCGAAGAAAAAATTAGTCGAGTTTTCAGGAGCCCAGATTTTGCAACAAATACTTCAGAAGCAGATATTACCACTTATGACCCCTTCTGGCTAAACCGTTCTTTACCAAACATTAGAAATTATGTGAAAAATATTTTCTATCAGGTTTTGTATGCGATACAGGAAGAAGTTTTCAAATCGGAGCTTTAGGAGCAGAAAAAACGCAGAAAACGCAATTTACCTTTGTGCCCCCTAGCGGATAGTCTATGATTTACTTAAAAATTTTGAATTTATAGGGAAAAAATTTCGCATCGGAAACACTATCCAACAAAGAAGGAATTTTTCAAATCGTACTCTTAGAAGGAGAGATATTGACAAAAATAAGATATACATCTACGCCCCCTGGCGTAAAAACCATGCACTTTTTCAGGAAGAATATTTTCCTAAAAGGTGTGTCGACATTAGTAGTATCGGTCAAAAAACGACCTTTTTTTTCAATCGGGAATTTAGAAGCTCATATTTTGCTGCAAATACAACAGAAGCGGAAATTAAGATTTACGCTACCTGGTGGCTAAACCATTTCCTACAAAAATTAGAAAATATGTGCAAACGATTTCCCAGGAGCTATATGCGGTGCAGAAAGAATTTTTAAAATCGGAGATTTAGAAGCAGAGATATAAGGGGAAACGCAATTTACACTTACGCCCCCTAGCGGAAAGTCTATGAATTACTTGAAAATTTTGAAATTATATGAACCACATGTCATACTAGAAACACTATCCAACAAAGAAGGAATTTTTCAAATCGGACTCCTAGAAGGAGAGATATTGACAAAAATAAGATATATATCTACGCCCCCTGGCGTAGAAAACATGCACTATTTTAAGAAGAAAATGTTTCTAAAAGGTTTGTCGACATGAGTAGTATCGGTGAACAAACGACTTTTTTTTCAATCGAGAATTTAGAAGCTCATATTTTGCTGCAAATACAACAGAAGCGGAAATTAAGACTTACGCCCCCTGGTGACCAAACAATTTTTACAAAAATTAGAAAATATGTTCAAACGATTTCCCAGGAGCTGTATGCGGTACAGAAAGAATGTTTAAAATCGGTGATTTAGAAGGAGAGATATAAGGGGAAACGCAATTTACATTTACGGCCCCTAACGGAAAGTTTATGAATTACTTGAAAATTTTGAAATTACATGAAAAACATGTCACACGGAAAACACTATCCAACAAAGGAATTTTTCAAACCGGACTCCTAGAAGTAGAGATATTGACAAAAATATGATGTACATCTACGCCCCCTGGAGGAGAAACTGTGGAATATTTCAAGAAGAAAATATTCCGAAAAGGTTTATCGATGTGAGTGGCATCAGTCCACGAAATAATTTTTTCAATCGATATTTCAGAAGCTCCGATTTTATGACAAATACATCAAAACCAAGAATTGAAAGTTTTGATTTTTTGTCAATTACGCCCCTGGTGGCCAAAGTATTCTTTACCAAAAATTTGAAATTATATGCAAAAGATTTTCCAACAGGTGATGTATCCGCTGAAGAAATGTAATTTACTTTTACGCCCCCTAGCGGAAAATCTGTGCGTAATTTGAAAAAGTAACTATATCTAAAATACTCTTCGTTATAAATGGAATCGAAAGATAACATTTTTTTCTAAATCGGATGTTTAGAAGCAAATATGTGGAATAAAACATATTTTTGAATTTGACATCATCTGCATTTACGCCCTCTACCGGCGAAATTGTACATCGTAAAAAAAAAAAAGAAATAAAGGATCATCTTTGCATATTTCAAGCTTCCCAATGCAAAAAGAATTTTTCAAATCGGACTGATAGTTGCAGAGATGGCATGGGTACAGACGGACGGACAAACCGATAACAGAAGCACGATCTTTTTTTACAAAAGACGTGCTAAAAAAGGTGAATGTTAGTAATACTATGAAATATGCAGTATGAATTTTTTAAAGTTGTTTTACTATAGCTGTGTAGTTTAAAAATGAAACCTATGCGGAACAAAAAGAAAAATGTTTTAAATACGTACATCAATTTCCTAGTGAATTGTAACACATTAAAAAATGTCCTTTAAAAGTTATAGAAACAGTCATCGTATTTTATGAATATACTGGTATGCACGTAAAAGGAAGACTTCACGTTTTACCTGTCACGCAAAAGAGACCTTTCTCGCCTTTTGTCCAGCAAAATCTTCAATAATATCATCGTAATTTAGTTTTGATGACACATCGCGTTCTATTGACAATGTAGCGAGTGCAGTTAACCTTTCTTGAGACATGCTTGTCCTCAGATACGATTTGATTAAATGCAAGCGAGAGAAACTTCTTTCCGCACTCTCGACTGTTATCGGCACAGTTAACATGATTCTGTACGCGATAGATACGTTAGGGAAGGGATTTTGCATTCCGTTTAAAAATTGCAATACTTGGATGGCAGTATTGACGTCGTCCGGAACTATTATAGTTCTCTGACTATTTTCAATTATGTGAATAGCTTCTCTCCGCATATATCGCGGGAATTTCCTGAACGACGGGTAAAATCTAAGTTTTGCAATATTTCATTAGATCTTCGTCATGCATTTGTTTCCCTAACGGTAGAGAGCACAAAAATCCAAACATGTCATTAAACTCGTTATATTGTTCAAACTGAGATTTCAGAGACTGTAAAGGAGTGTCTGTAATAGGATAAAAATACTCTATTTTAAAGACTTCCTCTGTAGATTTTGTATTTCTCAAGGGATCATTGTCTGCTTCGTAATCAAAGATTCTCCTTTTTATTAGCCACTTTATGCTCAGAAAATTTTGCTTCAACATCTAACTGCTCACAAATTTCACGAACGGCTACAATTGCTGTATTGAAGCTTTCATTTTGAAATTTGTTCAAAAATTTAGTAACCCCCTGAAGCATATTTTCTGCCATGTCAAGCTGCATGCTTTCTGATTGAAGTGGTTTGCTGACACTGTTTACAGAAAAAAGTATGTCATACCATATAACAATACCCAAATTCATAACTCTGAAGCTCATGTACTGCCAATCAGCGAGCTTCACATTTGATTTTAGGATGATTTACTGTGTCCGCAACTTCAAGAAGTCCGTCCCTTACTTCTTTTGCTTGGTATCTAATGGGTTTAACACTTTCTACACGGC
Source organism: Macrothele yani (assembly GCA_039090855.1). NCBI lineage: Eukaryota > Metazoa > Arthropoda > Arachnida > Araneae > Macrothelidae > Macrothele > Macrothele yani. The sequence continues at coordinate 103,691,349 of CM077011.1, forward strand.
TTTCACATCTAGTGTCACAGGACTTCTTAACAGTAATATAAGAAGTCCTAAGCGTATGCACAGACATCACTGTGATGTTTGTGTACGCGTACTCATGGAGAACTAGGATGATAATTCATATGTTTTGAACTGTCAGGTTTGTGTGTGTGTGTGTGTTGTGTACTTAATGTTATATTTTTCTTTCTTTCTCTCTTTTGTTTTGTTTTATTTATCCACCAGCGCGAGGCCCCTCAAAGCGCGAGGCCCTGCACTGAGAAAAACGTTTTTTTTTTTTTTTTAATTCAACAAATATTTTGTTGACCCAACAAACAATTTTGTCGATATACAGTCAACAAAAGTGTTTGTTGAATTTGCAAAATTATTTTGTTGAAAATTATTGCTGATTTAACAAAATTTATTGTTATCACGACAAAACGTTTTGCTCATTTAACAAAATGATTAGGTCGATTTTGGGGAATTTTTTGATCCAACAAAACATTTTGTTATCGTGACACAATATGTTTTGTTGGATCAAAAACAAATTCCCAAAATCGACCTAATCATTTTGTTAAATGAACAAAACGTAATGTCGTGATAACAATAAATTTTGTTAAATCAGCAATAATTTTCAACAAAATAATTTTGCAAATTCAACAACTTTTTTCGTTGAATTAATAAAACATTTTTCTCAGTGTGTGCGGTCGCATGCGTAGCAGACCCTTATCGGCGGCCCTGGGTCTGATGTCCAGTAGTCTGTTGCGAAGGCTACCCTTAACAGCGAGTCATCGTCGCCATGGCTTGGCGTGGTGTTGTTCCAGAGCTGCGTGGGATGCCGAATGGAACAGTTTGGTGTTAAGCGACGAGTCGCAGTTCTGTCTCATCACGGATGATCGCCTTGTGAGAGTCTGGAAGCGACGTGGTGAACAGGCAGATTCCTCCGCCATTGGAGCACCACACGGCTAGGCAACGTGGAATCATGTTTTAGGGTGTTATCAGAGCCAACAACCGCTCACCACTGGTACGCATTACGGGCACATTGACGGCACGCCGTTATGTCGACGAGGTGCCGCGGTCAGTGGCAAATTGTATCGTATCTTCAGGGAATCCCAAGCGCCTTTTTTCAACTGGAAAAACGCCCGGCCACATACCGCTCGGATCAGCCTGAATGCTTTACACGTTGTGCGGATGCTTCTCTGACCAGCACGATCTTTCGACCTCTCGCCCATCGAGCTTCTGTGGGACACGATTGGACGTCGGTTGAGTACTCTCCCGCCCCTGCAAAATGAAGATGAGCTGTGGATTCGGATCAACACCACGTGGTCTACGATACCCCAGGACAATATTCGGATTCTCATTGCCTCTATACCACGTCGGATTCAACGCTGTATCTACCAAAATGGGAGCCATACTCCTTATTGATCAGCCTGTATATTCGGCCACTGGAGCCCAAGTACGTATGTGACAATTAAATCACTTGTTCAGGACCTATTTGGCGATCTGTGTGTGCAGTTTGGTCTGTTTTCGAACATTCCTTCATGGTGTGGTAATTTCTCTGTTAAGCAGTGTATATGAAAAGTCAGTTTTGTTCTTTTGAAAGACTGCTCGCCTTTTTGTAAAACTCTTCTTAAATGATGCCATGTTAGGTCAGGCTTTTCAAGAAAAGTTATCGTCAAATACAATGGTGATGTTCGGTTTGCCTTCCACATGCATAGAGACGGAACCTAAATGACATTATTTTAACTAACTGTCAAAGAACGAAGCCTCTGACGAGAATAAGTCGATGAGAATAAAGACTGAGATTGCTATGAGATAGAGAAAGCGGTGATTTTTCTGTTAAACTGGTGGCAACCCATAAACTTCGGAATGTAAATATATTGTACATATTAACAGATACGCTTCTAGTGATTACTAAATGTTTCCAAAGTCATAGTGAGGTACTTTCAATATGGGCATTCATCCTAAAAGATAAAATGAGCCGCAAAGGTTGGACCTGACAGGCGACATGCATGAACCCAGTGCCAGCCGCCTCACGATGATGATGATATATACACTGACGTGCCAGAAAAACTGGTGCAGACGAGCTTATGCAAAATACTTAGCAACGTCACTTATGCGCGTACTCGATTGCGTCCGCCAGTGCGTATATAAAGCGATAGACATCCTTGCCAGCTGTCATAGCTCTTTTCGGCATGAGAATCACAAGTAAGAACGATTTAAGCGATTTTCAACGCGGTGTCATCGTTGGCGCTCGTGAGATGGGCGCCAACGATGACTTTCCGAGGTAGAAACGAAGTTCGGATATTCACGGACGACTACTACGAGGGTGTATCGTGACTACTAGAATTCCCGCAAAACCTCCAACCTACGATACCATTGTGGCCGTAAAAAGACATTGGCTGAACGTGACCATCGTCGGCTGTCAAGAATCGCTTCACGCTACAGGCGTGCAACACTCTCGCAGGTATCATCGGAATTCAATGCTGGAGCCTCAACAAGCATCAGCGTCCGGACTGTGCAACGAACCATTCACGATATAAGTTTTGGGAGCCGACTCCCAACTCGAATCCCCTTGATGGGCGCACGCCTCGCTTTGGCACGGCAACACCGCTACTGGACACTTGATGACTGGAAACAAGAAGCCTGGTCTGACTAATCGTGTTTCCAACTGTATCCGGCAGATGGAAGGATTCGTGTTTGGCGCAAACCCCATGAAGCCATGGATCCCGCCAGTCAACAGGGAACTGTACCGGCTGGTGGAGGGTCCGTAATGGTATGGGGTGCGTTTAGCTGAACTTCAATGGGACCCCTGGTACCTCTACAAACGTCTGTGACCGGCCAACGCTATATGCGCATCTTTTCTGACGAGGTACACTCGTTCATATCTTGCATTCATGCTGATGGGTTGGGCCTGTTCCAACAGAAAAATGCCACTCCACACAAGTGTCGGGACGTCACATTATGGTTAGAGTAGCATTCATCTGAGTTTAGGGTTTTGCCATTCCCACCCAAGTCTCCAGATCTCTACGTGATAAAACACATTTGGGATGCCATACAACGCGCTAACGAACACAGGAATACGAGACCTCGGAATACCCCCGAATTGTGGAACGCTCTGCAGGAAGTATAGTGTGCATTGCCTACAGGATATTTCCAGAAGCTAGTGGAGTCTATGCCCTGTCGTATTTCTGCAGTCCTGCGCTACGGTGGGGGACCTTCCAAGTATTAGACTGGTGTACCAGTTTTTCTGGCACTTCATTGTACATTATTGTAATATTTATTAACTTTATTACTAAGCTTTCTTTAACCTCATTAGTAACCACTCTCAAAATGCCAAGCTCCTTCCAGTGCTTGGCTCCGAAATGTTTACAAGAATGCAAAAGAACGTATAAATGAGTATCCACAATAATTTTATGATATGCATTAGCATTCATTTAAACAAATAACCATAATATTTAATGAATAAGACTTATGACTCCTTGAGCTATGCACGTATTGTTGTTTGACCAAAAATAGGAACGAAATAGGTTCGTTAATGGGTGATTCCGTGTCCTACAGATTTTCCGCTTTTTAAGATAGCAGTTTTCTTCGCAGTACTGCCTCAAACAAATATAGTCCGATTCGTTATCATTTCTTTAATCCTGCAAGTTAATAAAGTAATCCTACCTCTCTATTTATTACTTTATTGGAACTTTGGAGTCCATTAAAGGGATTTATAAAGGTATTCAACTATGAATTACACTTAGATGAGCGAAATATTTAATTATGCTTAATTTTCTGCTGGGCTAAAGGTTAATGAATTTTTATTAATTCAACATGCACAAGCGACGCATTTCTGTATGTTCATTGTTCATCCACCTATGATGCGAGCAGATATTAGACAGATCAGTCAATACTCTTTAACTTCGACATAACTGAATTATTTCTTTTTACTTCGTTCGATTTCGTGATGCGCATCAAAAGGTAATCATGACAGACGTCCGTGAATTTACAGACGAATTCCAACGTGTGGATTTGTTGTGCTCTCCTAGAATTGTAGCGAAGGTACCTCGAAGCACGCTTCTATTAAATTAGAGCAACTGTTGCTGGAGGCTTTCATGGGTGCCAGGAAACGGAATTATTTGCAGAACACGTGTCTCTAAGGAGTTCCTTGGACATATTAAACGGCCTTCTCTTGTTCTGTAATTAATAACAGAAAACTTCCGCTTTCAAACACCCATTAATAAAAAAGTTCTGCATCTCGAGCTCTTCTGTTTTGTTTGCTAATCACTTGCTTTTTAACTGTGTTATTCAGTGGGACTCTTCGTAAGACGTATAGGAACTAAACACTCGATATTGTTTAGTTTTGGAAATAACGTCTTCCACCCTTCGAAACTGGAAATTGCTTTTCGACACATTTGGTCAGGGTTCAAAAAGCTTTCAAACTCCCCGATGTATTCGCTAACCTTTTACGAAATGTATACAGGTATCACCCTCTTTTCGAAAGTTCGGCTCGCTTTTACAGAAGATCTACATTAGTACCTGTTTTCGCTAAACGAAAGAAATCCGAAAAGGATCTTCGCTTTAACAAATACAAAAAGGGCGAAAAGCGGGAACTACGTTAGCGTTTATTTTGCAATGAGCAGTTGTAGAGGCAGCGCTCAGTCTTAGCAGCGAGCGTGGCGCCACCATGCTCCTTCCCAGGAACTACATTCAGTATCAAACTGCCATAGCTTTGATTTGTGTTTATAACCATCTGTGCTTTATCCGATTTATTTTGTGCGTCTATTAGCAAGAGGTATCTTAAGCTATCCGAAAAGCCTAAGAGAGCTCATAAGGGTGTTACGCTCAACGTAAAACCGGACTTAATTAAACGTTTCAATCGTGGAGAAGAAAATAAAGATATTGTACGTACGTTGAACTTGCCTGCGTCTACCATTTGTATTATTTACACGCACAGAAGACGTTTTAAGCGGACGAAGTTCTTAATGGTTCTCCTAGTAGCGAAGTGGATTCTTTTAGTCGGTATTGAGCAATGTATAAAATGCGCATTTATCGATATGCTGTATATTTATCATATCATTCCTGCATTTACTATATGTTAGCGTTATGTTTGGCTTTATGTGTTATATGGTAGGATATAGAAGGTTATTTCTTGGAATTGAGAGCCCTCAAAGATTTTTCGCATGTGAACTAATGGTCATTGTTTCTTCGCGTTACTCCATTTTGGCTTATCAAAAGGGCGTAAAGCAAAGAAAAACGGACCGAAAGACCACTCAAGCAGGCAGAACGGACCGAAAGACCACTCAGCAGGTTGACTAGGGTCCGATACGGTAGGGCATGCGCATATATGCAGCATGACGTGGGAGGAGTGTCGGAAGGGTATAAACCACACGGACGGTGTACGCTCAGTAATTCGGTGAAGGCTATTGGACGGTGTACGCTCAGTAATTCGGTGAAAGCTATTGCACGGTGTACATCGGTTTGAACGACGTCGAGTTGCTGCCACCGTATGATTTGGCCAACAGGCAATCCAGTAGACGACATCTGGATGACTTTACCCGAGGTCGGGTCATTGGGAAGTTGGAAGAAGGTCGAAGTGAGGCTAGTGTGGCCGAGGAGTTCAGGATCACTCACAGCATCCTTCCACGAGCTTGAAGAGCATTTCAAACTACAGGAACATCTGTCCGAGAGTTTAGCAGTGGTCGTCCACGAGCAACCACGGCGGCGGACGACCGGTATTTTGCCGTACAGGCGAGAAGAGACAGACGGCAGACAGCGGGGAAATCGCAAGGCACATGCAACAGACAACTGGACGTCCGTTATAGCGTTTTATCGTGGTCAGGAAGCTACACAAAGTGATCCATTTGCACGACCACCAGTACGGTGTGGGCCATTAACGCCTGCCCATCGGAGACGGTGGTTTCTCTGGTGCCAGGAACACAAGAACTGGACACATCAGCAGTGGGGGTCGAGTTCTCTTTATGGATGAGAGCCGATTTAGTCCGACGAGCGATTCTGGACGAATACACATCCGGAGAGAGCAGGGAACGCGCCATCACACCTCCAACATCATCGAAAGGGACCGGTTTGGAGGTGGCGGAGTTCTCGTTTAGGGCGGTAGCATGCTTGGTCGCCGTACTGACCTCCACTTCTTCCAGGGAGGTTCAGTCAGGTGTCCGCTAATGTACCGAGGTTTTCCTGCCTCACGTGCGTCTGTTTAGAGGTCCTGAGTTCCTCTTCATGGACGACAACGCTAATGTACCGAGGTTCTCCTGCCTCGCGTGCGTCTGTGGGTCCTGAGTTCCTCTTCATGGACGACAACGCTACACCTTATCGTACAGTGGCTGTCGCAGAGTTGTTGGAGAGTGAAGATATTCAACGCATGGAATGGCCCGCAAGGTCTCCGGACCTAAATCCAATCGAACACGTTTGAAACCTTCTCGTGAGACGCTTGGAAGCACGTCACCAGCCGCCAGCAACGATTGCGCAGCTACGATCGGCGCTACAAGAGGAATGGTACGCGATGCCTCAACAGCTCTTTGACAACCTCGTCCTCAGCATGGACAGACGTTGTAAATCCTGCAACGCAGTCAGGGGTGATCAAAACCCCTACTAAAGACTGGATTTTTCTTGGCGGCCACCTGTCACATGGATGTTTCTGTCTTCTGTCCAGTTGTGCTCGAAGCTACCTTTTCAATAAAGTGCTTTTGTATCCTTTGGATTCCTTGTTTGGACTTTTACTCACTTGTCCCATATTCTTTCATGTGGAGCACTTTTGCGCGACGTTACATTCGAAAAACCGTCTCGTCCTTAATTTTTGCATGTCAGTGTATAAACTTTTGTGGTCAGTTTTTAACTATTTCTAAACTTTCTATCGAAGTTACTAACGTTTCACTTTGCTGTGAGTAATTTTCTTTTCTGGTTTGCTGTTTAACGACCACTGTTGTGAAAACAGATATTTGTCAGTGACGGGGATCGAATTCGCGTCTCCTCGCTCACGAGAAAGTTTCTGTAACCGACTAAGCTACACCTACGGAATGTATCACTGCAGATTTGTCGTCTTAACCAGAGATGAAAACGGGTCACGGGTCACGGGTCAACGGGTAACAGTTTCTAGTGAGTCAAACGGGTCGGGTCAAGATGTTCTTGGCCGCCCCGGTGGCGCAGCGGTCTAAGCGATGGCTTCTGATCTTTCGTGCGAAAGGGGTCCGTGTTCGAATCCGGGTGAGCCATGGATGTTGTGTTTGTTTTACGGCACTGGCCCTCTCCCTTCCATGGAACCACTGACCCTAAATTAGGGACGGGCGACTGCTTATAGTCCATTGAGTTGCTCACGGTGGTCGTTTAACCTCCAATCTTTAAAAAAGAAAATAATAGATGTTCCTTTCCCGGTTTCGACCCGGTTTCAATTCCATTTTATTTTTGAAAAGTAAAAAAAAAAAAACTTTTTTTAAAGAAAAATGCGTACTGTGGAATTTTGTGCTCAGTAATGGTGCCCGCGGACTGAAAAATGATTTGTCATGCAATATGAAGGAAACGTGAGGGGAAATGATTAAAACAACATACACATTTTGGAAACTTTGAACTCATTATGAACTTGTAAAAATGTATGCTGCTGTGAAAAGTATTCCGATGCTTAATATGTTATCAAGAAAACAGCAAAAACTGAAATTAAACAAACAACAAATTGCTTAATTCAAAAATTCCGACTGTAGCGCCATCAAAATTAGGTGGAACAGCCTTAAAATTACAGTGAAGGGACTTTTGACTCTCGCAGATGTGTTTGAAAACATGTGTAACACAGTCAGTTAGGCTATGTCACGCAAATGGAGGACGACAGTTTCAGTACTTCCTGTAAGTACTGTAAATGAGTAAATTATGCGTTCTTGTAATACATTTGTTTGATTTGCATATAACCTAAGGTACCCAATGCGGAGACACTTCTGATGTCCTGAATATACACTATATTCACAAAAGTCACCAGACACCTAGAAGAGAAACACAACATAGCATTTATTGGCATACATTATTACGGTGTCGTTCGCACTGACCCTTCGAAACATGCTTTCGACAAGGTTTCTGGACAGAGCGATAAGTATGCGCTTCTACTGAGTGCATAATGTTGCCGCTAACTGTTACTTAGTATTACACCTAGGTTCCAAACTTCTTATACGGCACTCTAATTCATCCCATAGGCACTCTATGGGATTAAGATCAGGGCTCTGTGCTGGCCAGTCCACACACGATACGGAATTATCGCCAAACCACGCCGTAACAATCCTTTGCTTTAATGCTCGGTGCATTATCCTTCTGGTAAAAAGGCTCGGTTCCATAGTATTGCCACGGAGTTGGTGGGGCATAATTGTCCAGGGTATCGAGGTAGACGTGCTGGTTAACAGGTTTGTTCAGAATAACCAATGGGCCGGGATCGTACCACGAAAAACATCTCCTCACGAGTACACTGCCAGCTCCAAACGTGACCGTAGGAACAGTACACTGTGGTAAATAGCGTTTCCCCTGGCTGCCACCATACCCACACACGGCCATCAGACTGATGGATCGTGTATCTGGATTTATCAGTTCATAGGACCCGTTTCAATTTGTCTACGGTCCACGATAAATGTTCTTTACACCATGCTAAACGAAAAGTAGCATTCCGAGGGGAAATAAAAGGCGTATGAGCAGCCGCACGACCACTGAACATATGAGATGAAGTTCTCTGCGAATGGTACGTGTACATACCGATATTCCAGCATTGTTATTCACTTTTACAGTGAGGTCTTGTGCAGTACTCCGTCGATTAGCTGTAATGACTCTCCTGAGGCTTCGACGTCCTCTAGCACTGATTTTCTTTGGTCTGCTGGCAAGTTTTGCTACTTCATGCACGCCATGTTCTTCCACTTAATAAGTACATCCAAAACAGTTGACTAGGGTATGTTTAAACGCCTCTCGGTTTCTCTCATGGACAACATACTCATATAACACCCAACAGTCTTTCGTTTCTCAAAGTCAGTTCTCCCCCGCTGCGCCATTTTCATTCAACCTCCCAGTGCGATATGATCGCTGTCAGCTGCAGACTTGTTTTTATACCGTTTGCAGTTTTACCGCGGATCTGAAAACGCAGCTGATCCGTTCATTTGCTTTTGAAGCGTTGTCCGGTGACTTTTGTCAATATAGTGTATATTATACTTCAAAGTAGATTTGTCCGTGTCAGGTCTGGGTTACTTACAGATCCGTGTCGGGTCCAATTATGGGATTTCCGGGTCCGTGTCTGGCGCACGTGGCGTCCGGATCAAAATGTTTTGACCCGTTTCCAACTTTGGTCTTGACACGCGCTTCACCTGTGTAGTACGTCACAGCATGATCAACTCAGAGGAAATAAGGAATCGTCTATCCCTAATTTAGGGACACTGACGCCAAGGAACGACAAAGCCAGCACCATCGAGCAAACACAGCGTCCATGCCTCATCCAGGAGACGAATCTAAGACCATCTCGGACGAATAGTCAGAGTTCAGCGCCTAAGGCCACTCGTCAACGCTTGAAGCACTGTACGAGGTTATTAAAAATAAAACAGATTTCTGAACAACAAGCCTTTTTATTATTTGAGATAAAAAGAAAAAAAATTATTAGCGGTGCATCATTCAGAAGGCTATGTGACGCATACTCTAAATTAAATTACGTTTTAAGTTCCTGTCTTCTTAGATAAGTTTTGATTTATGATCTTCCAGCAGTTTTATGACTGAACGGCGAATTTATGTTTGGCAACCTGACTATGGGTCAAAGAGCAATGACATGTGCTAAATCTTATGAAAAGAGTCGCGGTTTTGGAATGTATCTTGGAATTTGATTTGTGCGACCGATTTGATTTAAGATATACACGAGTTCTCGCTGACTTGAGCAGTCGCTTTCCCTCTCACAGAATATTTTCGCCACGCCACTTAGTTCTAGGGTCTGAATTATTTCTCGTACTTTACCACTATTTTGCGATTACCCTGTTTCGGAGCACGATGTTGCAAGTGTTGCGAACTGGTAAAGTACACAGAGGGAGTGTACAGTTTTGCAATATTTGGATTACTTTATGTCTTCATACGTATCTTGGCGATGAAAACTGACTAGCATTCAAAGTACGTTGTATAGGCCATCGTGTTGCACCGTCTTCAGCCATCTGTCTGCTAGTTCTTCGATTGCGTGGCGGTACCAGCTCTTGACCTTCGAGACGAAGAACTCCGTCACCCCAGCTGCCACATCCTCCTAGTTGTTGAAGTGCCGCCCGCGAAGGAAGTGAGCCATTGACAGGAACAAGAAATTATCCGACGGCGTAAGGTCCGGACTATATGCTGGCTGTGTCATCAGTTCTATGCCGTCAAGTCCGGACTATATGCTGGCTGTGTCATCAGTTCTATGCCGTCAAGTCCGGACTATATACTGGCTGTGTCATCAGTTTGATGCCGTCAAGTCCGGACTATGTGCTGGCTGTGTCATCAGTTCTATGCCGTCAAGTCCAGACTATATGCTGGCTGTGGCATCAGTTCGATGTCGTCAAGTCCATACTATATGCTGGCTGTGTCATCAGTTCGATGCAGTCAAGTCCAGACTATATGCGGGCTGTGGCATCAGTTCGATGCCGTCAAGTCCGGACTATATGCTGGCTGTGTCATCAGTTCTATGCCGTCAAGTCCGGACTATATACTGGCTGTGTCATCAAGTCCGGACTATGTGCTGGCTGTGTCATCAGTTCTATGCCGTCAAGTCCAGACTATATGCTGGCTGTGGCATCAGTTCGATGTCGTCAAGTCCAGACTATATGCTGCCTGTGTCATTAGTTCTATGCCGTCAAGTCCGTACTATGTGCTGGCTTTGTTATCAGTTCGATGCTGTCAAGTCCGGACTATATGCTGGGTGTGTCATCAGTTCGACACCGTCAAGTTCCTTGAGTTTTACTCAGGTCGTTCTGGCGGTATAAGGCCGAGTGTTGTCGAGACGTAGGGGAGCGCGCTTTCTGTTCACCATTACGGGGTACTTGACTTTCAAAACGGCATACAGCCGCTCCAGCTGATAGAGTAGAAGATGGAGAAGTTGGCGTTGATGTTCCGACCGTCTGGAAGAAATTCGTAATGGATTATCCTTTCGAAATTCCACCAGACGCACCTTATGCTCGAAGCGCCTACGTTTGGCAACAGGTTCTGGAAGCTGGCTCGGGCACAACCACTGCCGTTGTGTGTTAGGATTACGGAAATAGACCCACTTTACGTCGCATGTAACAATTCCTTTGATGAAATCGCACGGCTTTTCTTCAGCTCCGTGCACACTTCCACTCGGCGGTTTGTTTCAGCTGGCGTCAGTTCATGTGGGACAATGCAGCTGCTCCTGTAGACCTTGCAGAGATCCTGAACGTACTGAACCACGGTAGTCTGTGATCTGCCCAGCTCGACTGATAATCTCCGAGTGCTGATTGTCGGATTTGCCTCTACGGCCTGGCGCATGGCATCCGAATCCACGATCCGCGGCCTAACTAACCTTGGTTGATCGTCGAGGTTTCTCTTACAGCAGCTACCTGTCTGATAGAAGAGTCGAGTTCGAAGCGGGGAATGGGCAATCCTCGCGTTCGTACCATAGAGGGTGTCCGCAAGGATCCAACTCCGGGCCGCTCTGGTGGAATATAGTTGCTGATTCAGCACTGAACCTAGACCTGGGGCCCGCAGTGGAGATTCAAGCCTATGCGGACGATTTTGTTCTCGTGGTCTCCGCCTCAGGGAGACACGTGATCGAAAGAGAAGCACATAGGGCCTTGGATGTGCTAGAAAATTGGAGCAGAAAAAGCAAACTGTGCTTCGCTCTTGAGAAGACCACTCTGCTAGCAATAGCTAAGAGAGGAGTAATGAAAACACCACCCCAGTGCAGATTCCAAGGGTGCACTATCAAGGCGGTGCGTGAAATGAAATACTTGGGTGTGGTCCTGGATCAGAGTCTATCAGGGCTGCCACACCTGAGGCACCTTAGAACAAGGTGCACGGTGATTCTCATTAGATTGAATGGCATGAGGTTAACGGGCAAAACCAAGAAGGCCATCTATCAGAGAGGAATTGAAAGAATTCTGACGTATGCAAGTGGAGCATGGTGGACTCCCACAGTCAGAATGAAGAAGGGGATAAACCAAATCCAAAGGTTGGCCCTACTAGGGATAACCGGTTGTTTTCGCACAACGTCGACCCTAGCACTCCAAGTGCTGGCGGGGAGCGAGCCGGCAGACCTAGTAGTGGAAAGGGAGGCAGCAATGCACTGCCTAAGGTCAGGCGAGGACGCCTACCTTCTCGGTGCGCCGCATCGAGCCTCCGACATGGAGATGGAAAGCGTGGACTGGCAGATCCACCCTGCCGAGGAAATTTGCCCACTGTGGGACAAGGAGAAACCCACGGGAGTTGGGCATGAGCTCTTCACGGACGGCTCAAAGTTGAAGGGACAAGTGGGGGCAGGCTTCTGTGCGTTCTCGGACGGGAACGAAGCCAAAGCAGGAAGCGTGAAATTATCGCAGAACGCTTCTGTCTTCCAGGCAGAACTTCTGGCGATAGAGATGGCACTCACCTGGGCACATCCCAGGCGTAGTGAAGAAAGAATAAAACTCTACTCGGACAGTGAGGCAGCACTGCAGGCTCTGAGTAGATTCAGGGGAAGAAACCCCATCGTCCAGAGGATCAAAACCCTCTTGAGGGCAGAGGGAGATGGGGCAGTTAGTTTCCACTGGGTACGAAGCCATGTCGGAACCCTAGGAAACGAAAGGGCAGATCAGCTGGCGAAGGCAGCCACGCTGAAAGAGACGGTCGACGTGCAATGCAGAACGCCGCGAAGGTGTACTCGCGCAGCATTAGCACGTCGGACCATGACCGAATGGCAGGTCAGATGGGACACGGGAGAGACAGGGCGGAAGACACACAGAGTGTTTCCGAAGGTCTCGACCAAACGAGCACAGACAAATAAGTTCCTGAATCAAGTACTCAGTGGCCATGGCATCAGCCCTGAATACCTAGGCAGATTTGCCATCAGGAACTGCACTTGTCCCTGTGGAAAGAGAACGGCAAGCATAGAACACTGCGTACTTGAATGCAGTGGCTTCGCCGAATGGAGAAACACACTGATCCCAGGTGTGCAAAGAACGCGAAGATTGGATCTGCTCATCCAATCTTCCGTTAACAGGAGGGGATAATAGCCTTGGTTGAAAGGCTAACCCTCCAGCAACATACCATCTTCCCCAATCAAACGGGGACCGAAACGCAGGAGGTGAACGTGCACACCGAAAGCGATTCGGAAGATGAATGAGGGCAGAAGTCTGTGGGAAAGCAGACGAAAATCCCTCCAGTGTACATACTATGTAAATAATTTTTTTTGCTATCTCTCAATGGTGTAAGTCCTAAGCATGAGGACAGCGTAATTGATGTGTGTAGATGTTTTGAAAAATAATAAAGGGAAATTATTCCCCAAAAAAAGTTCGAGGGCAAGGAATCTTCCAGTCAACGATAAAGTAATGAACGACCTATCCCGCCAGACAGAGCGGGAACCCAGACAAGGTATACTAGGTCGCCTGCCAGCACGTCACCGCGTGCTGGTCTCTGGGCCATTGGGGTGGCCAGGGTCCGAACCGGCGTCTCAAGGCAGGATAATTGTCGCAACATGTCAAAATAACATCCAAGGTGCTCAATAAGTCCCCGTGGAGCCAAGACAGATTGGCGGAACGGGACAATGAAATCAGTATATATTACCTGATCGAAACTTCCTGAACCATCTGGTAGCGGTGCTGTGGTTCCACGAAACCTTCCCTTTTCGTATGTCAGATGTTTCGTATTGCTTGTGCAGCGTTATAGCAGAATTTAAACTCGTAAAGCAAAAGTTTACCTAATTAGCCGATTGTGGCTGTTCATCTTTTAGGCGTCAAACCCACGGACAGAACGATGACATGCAATGCTGTTCACTGCAACGACTACCACTTTATATCCCTTTCGACTGACTGGAACCCGCGACATACCCGCCGCAGCGCATGCTTTTATGCAAATATTGAAAATCTTTCGACTCACTCTGTGTATTATCAGCCCTAGTATTATGTGTTGCTGAAAGGTTTGCAATATACTGGTCATACATTAACATCGTTACACTATACTCTAGTGAAGCTAAGTTTTAAGTCAGCAGTGCTTTGAATCGAAACTGTTAGATGTCATTGCTCTACTCCAAATCAAGATAAGAGTGAAGCCAGATCACAGCCTTTCTGTGGAACGCAAGAACTGTTTCAATGCGAAAAGCATCTACTCCTGTCCTTGCTTCACAGCAAAGGATCCTTGCACTGACTCTTCCCGCATGCAGGGCTTTATGGCCTAACCGAAGAGCATTACATTATCCTTTGTTTTCTCCTCTCCTACGCTAAGGCTACTAAGATATAGAATCTGGTGAAAAAATTCTGGTGAAAAAATTGTGTTGGCTTTCTTTCGCTCACTATGCTGCGGACTACTTTTCCTGGCGGATGTAGCTGTCCCTAACCTTTCACAATGGTACACTCTTAGGTTCACTTGGAGTATAAGTAAAGCTTTATAAAACAAATCGTATTTTTGCAACATCGGCAACTACAACTTAAACTACACTGCTGGCCACCCAAAATGTAACACCAAGAAGGAAGCATCCGATTAGCCTGAAATTCGCAGCATGCGTCGCCCGCGAGAGGAGATGCAAACAATTAGCATTGCAGGGCATATTCAAATTATGTGCGCCCGGCACGCCACAGAGAAGCACTACAAAAAGGGCGCACAGAAGGCGGAGTGTAAGTAGCGGAAGTGTGTTGTGCTGCCGGACCTGTGCGTGAGAAGCTTCCTGATGCCTCGCCGCAGAATACGGCAGTCATTCCAGCACGTTTCGGACTTCGACAGAGAACGAATAGTGGCTTCTCGCGACAGCGGTTTATCGTACCGAGACATCGGCGCCCGTGTGGGACGACATCCAGCCACAGTGGGGCGAGCATGGATTCGGTGGCTGCAGGAAGGATGGACGGACTGACGTGAGTGATTGCTGCAGCCACGGTACACCACCGAACAAGACGACCGGCATGTTGTGCGGCGGGCATTGACGGCTCGCACCGCCACATCACAAACGTTAGCGCATGAATTAAGGGTGTGTTGCGCAACAACCTGTGTCAGCACGTACCGTTCGAAGCCGTCTGCAGGAGCGGGGACTTGTCGCACGGCGCCCATTGCTCCGATTACCATTGACGTTGCACCAGCGGCGAGTGCGGCGGCAGTGTACCGTTGAACGCCGCGCCTGGACTACGGAATGGCAAGACATTGTCTTCTTCGACGAATCCCGCTTCTGCCTGCAACACCACGATGGTCGGATCCGCGTGTGGCGGCACCGCGGCGAGAGTGTATGACGCCTGCATTATGCATCGCCATGCCGATCCGTCGCCTGGCGTTATGGTTTGGGGCGCAATTGGATATGACACCCGCATCCCTCTGGTACGCATCGCCGGTACACTCAACAGCCACCGCTACATCTCCGACGTTTTGGAGCCTATAGTCCTCCCTTACCTGCAGGACCTGCCAGCCGCCACGTTTGAACAGGACAATGTGCGTCCGCACGTGGCACGCATCGTGCAACAATTCTTCACTACCCACCAGGTGTCACCGCTGCCAAGGCCAGCCTATTCTTCCGATATTTCGCCCATAGAACACGACTGGTCGCTGATCAGCAACCGAGTGGGCAAACAAGCACTACCCGCGGTTACGTCTGATGAACTGTGGCAACGTGTGGAAGCAGCCTGGTCCAACATACCCCAATCCTACATCCAAAGCCTCTTTCGTTCGATGCCGCGGCGTGTAGCGGTCGTTATTGCCAGCGATATGGGCCACACGAACTCTTGTTGACTGCGTGTTCCGCAAGTCGCACGGGCCTGTAAGCTCAACAGTTTCATGTTTGTATTTGTTGTAATGTGTCCAGTAAATCTGGCTTTGCTATCTCGTGTCCTTCTTGGTGTTGTATTTTCGATGGCCAGTAGTGTATAAATAAAAATTGATAAAGCTTTAACTAAATTAATCCACTGAAATTTTCTAGCATCCCCTTTAAAGCGGTTTAATTTATTATAAACTATTATGGGAATATGGGTTCCTCAATTATTTTGAAGCATTTCCAAGACATTTCTTACAGTATAACAGTAAATGATTTATTGACGTAGGGTACAAACTACAGCGTAAAAGTAGGCTTTCGCCACTCACGTGTAGCTTCTTCAGACAAGGCTAATATAAACACTAAATTGGAAATATATAAACAGTTTCAGAAGTTTTCAAAATTTGAACGAGTGTAAAATAAAACTGTTTAAACGATGACATTTTCACGCACATGTGATACTTGTTACATGAATTAGCGTTTCGTGGTGCCCAGGTTCAAGGGCCACACATAAGGTAACTCTATGGAGGTGTCTACATTGGAAACGTCAAGGTTTCACAGGATTTCTATTGTCTCTCTATAGGCTGTGGCTTTAACCGTTGTGTATGGGGCAATTTTTCGGATATCCTGCCAACTATGTGTGTCAGCATGGTTTTTGGTCTCTCTCGCTAATGCCGTTGTAAGTTTTCCGTACATTACGTCACGTTTGTGCTCCTGGAGTCGTACTTTGAACGAGCGTTTTGTCATGCCAAAAAATTTTGTCATGTTCTCCTTAGTTGAGCCGTCAAGTTACTCCAAAGGGATTGCGTATACTCCAGCGTCCTGAAGATTAGTGCTACTTCGTTTTTCGAGTGTGATGTATGAGACAGTCGTTTTTGGAACCTTGATGCCTAAGCCAAGCTCGAGTTTTCGGAGGAGGATTTTTAAAAATATGAGAAACTTGTGATGTATGGGCACTCCCCAATATACCGGAGAAGTGGTTTTCCTCTCTGCGGTGACGAGATGGTGACGGTTGATTCTGCCCTGTTGATGATGCTGTTTACTTGGTGGCTGTCAAACCCAGCTGTAGACGCAAACGTTCGCAAATCGTTGACCTCCTTCAATCGGGGTGGGGTGTTCGAGGAGAGGGCGATCTCACGCCTGGCTCTGTGTCATATTAGGGCCAGCTTTCGGGTATTTGAGCAAAACGAATCTGGAGTGATCACGTTCGGCACATACGTGAGTTTGTAATAAACCTGCGCAACGAGGTGTCCAGAGTCTTTTTTTTTTTTTTGACAAGCACATCCAGGAAAGGCAACGATGATTCAATCTCCCTTTCCATAGTGAACTTTATGTGCGGAATTGATGACTGAGAAAAAATGGTTGAGCATTGCTTCACCTTTGTACCACACAAAGAAAATATCATCTGCGTAGCGCAGCCAGATACTTGGGGAAGGTGAATGCGTAGTGAGGATTCTATTCTCGAGCTGGCGGAAGACAGCTTCTGTTTCTACCGTCAAGAGCGCCGAGTCCATGGGGACCCCTCTGGACTGCTTATAGATCCGACACTGGTGGCTGAAGAAATTGGATCCCGTGACAAGGTCAAGTACAGTTGGAATTTCCGAGAGCGAACTTTATGTGAGCTAATCAGAGTTTGCTAAAGCTTTCTTTAACAGCTTCACGGCTTCTTCTACGGGTACAGATGGGTAGAGTTACTCAACGTCGAAACTACCTAATATATGGGTAGGTCCTATCTATAAGTTCCGTATTCTTGAGATGTGTTCTTCTGATGAGCGGAGAACTGCATCAGACGGCGGTAAAAAGGGGGACAAGAACTTGGCCAGCTTCTTTCTCTAGGTAATAAGATGGGGAAGATTTTCTTGAGACCATTGGTCGCACGAGGTTTCCCGGCTTGTGATGCTTAGGTCTGGCAACAGTTAAGCCGGGAAACTCAGTGGGACCAATAGTCTTACGGAAATCTATCCTATGCTCATACCTCACACTCGAAAAAAAGAGTAGCGTTAATCTTCAGCAGGCTAGAGTATGCGCAATCCCTCTTGAGTGTCCCAACGGCTCAACTAAGAAGTACATTGGCATGACAAAACGCTCGCTTAAAGTACGACTCCAGGAGCACAAACGTGACGTAATGTAAGAAAAACTCACAACGGCACTACCAAGAGAGATGAAAAACCATGCCGCCACACCTAGGTGGCAGAATATCGGAAAAGTGACCCTATACACAACGGTTAAAGCCAGAGCCTATAGAGAGACAATAGAAATCCTGTCTAACTCACCGTCTGCAATGTAGACATTTCCATAAAGTTAACTTATGTGTGGCACTCGAACCTGAGCACCACGAAATGCTAATTCATGTAACAAGTATCACATGCGCATGACAATGTCATCGCTTAAACAGTTTTATTTTACTCTTGTTTAAATTTTGAAAACTTATGGAACTGTTTATTTATTTCCAATTTAGTGTTTATATTAAGCCTTCCTGAAGAAGCTACTCGTGAGTGTCTAAAGCTTGATTTTACGTTGTAGGTTGTACCTTACGCCAATAAAAACAGAATTCAACCATTTACTGTTTTTGATTTAGGCGTATTCTACCAGATTATAAATTAATTCCCTGCACGTTTTCACTGAAGGGGACTCAACTAGCATATTTGTGTAAACGTGTAGAAACTTCTCATTGATGGGTAACGTACCTGCTTCCGCGAGAAGACTTATGCTACGGCATGTAGCAGTGGTTTAACCCTTTAACGACCATAACACCCAAAACGCCCGTGTGTACAAACGGTCATAGACGCCCGGAACGCCTTGTGTAGAGTGAGTAAGATTTCTTATCCTTACTGATTCTTCAAATTTTCTCGACCTATGGGGGATCAGCAGGAGTCACCCTCAGTCACTATTGTTGTTATTAAAGAAAGAAGTGAAACAACAGATAGTTTCGGGTGTTATGTTGTTTAGAGTGACGCAAGATTTTTGGAACATGGTCGTTAAAGGGTTAAGCGCTGGCTTCTGATCATTTGTCGGAGATGGATCTGGCCGCGAATGCCGGTGAGGCGTGGATGTTAGGTATGTCATACGGTACTGGCTCTCTTCCTTCCCTGGGACCAGTTGTCCTAAATTAGAGACAGGAGACTGCTTATAGCCCATTGAGTTGCTAACGGCGGTCGTTAAAACCTCAAAAAAAAAGTAGCTGTGACGTTCCTGAAAAGCGCAAAATATACGTTACAGACGGTATGTATGAATGGCGCTACAGGTCTCTAGTACGGATTCCGTACAATGAGAAAAAGAAATTACTTTTCGGAGTTTGATATGGGAAATTATTATCTAACTTCTGAGTAAAAGTACATTCTTTCACTTCGATGCATATTGAATATTTGCAACTGAAGGACTGAAATTAAATCAACGTTTGATTGCTGCCACAGGTTCACAAAATTATGCTCCAATTAGTCTTGATCCTAATAAACATTATATTTTGAACATTAAGCAGTTGTATTTACGCTCTCTTGGTACTCATACGTTCAAAAGAATTAAATTGGGATTTAATGATAATATCGTAAACATTCATCAGGAAGCTCATGAATATCATACGAGATATATACATATGTTAGAGCCATGTTTTTCGAAAAATCAACAACAAAACTAAGTATTGGATATCAAGGGCCAAACTTTTGGAATTACTTCCCCATAGAGAAATTCATAATATTAATAACTATAGCTTATTTAAGAAAAAAATCAGTACCTGCTTACTTACCCACTAATATTGAGAAAAAAGGGGGAAAGTAAAAAGAAAGGTAAAGAAGGGAAAAAAAGAAAAGGAAAAAAAAGGGTGGGAGAGAACAGATGAAAGGATAAGGGGGTAATGAAGAAAAAAGAGCATAAAAGAACAGAAAAAAAAATAAAGGGTTTTAGTTACAACGGGGAAGGGGGAATTGAAGTATGAGGGATGGGGGAGAAATCACTCATAAGACACAATAAATGAAATATTGCCATACCATTTAGACTGAATATGCGAGGGTTATATTTAACTAAAAGCTGCTAATGACGATCCCCACATTATTTATAAATATGAAATGTAATTGCATGACTTTGTTTGATAACATAATTACAAACACTACTATTTGTTCTCTTTATATTGCTTTCAACACATTAAGGCACCGTTATTATGCATTTACTACTATCTACTAATATATAATATATTTAAAATTACTATCTAATAATATATTTAACATTACTATCTACTAATATATTTAACATTACTATCTACTAATATATTTAACATTACTATCTACTAATATATTTAACATTACTATCTACTAATATATTTAACTATCTACTAATATATTTAACATTAATATGTACTAATATATTTAACATTACTATCTACTAATATATTTAACATTACTATCTACTAATATATTTAACATTACTATCTACTAATATATTTAACATTACTATCTACTAATATATTTAACATTATGTTTAAGAGATGTTATCTATTTTATTTCTTAACTTTTGCTTTTTACGAAGGGACATCGGGACTTGTCAGGTCACTTCTGGCCTTTTTCCTGATCTCCCTAGTTGTTATATACATACACTAATTCGTTATTTCAAAAGAGTATCTTATATGTGTATTATAACATCTAAATCAATAAATTGAATTGAATTGAATCATGCCCGTGTATTACTAAGCGCATCGAAAAGCTGATCTATGATGGCAATCCTCAGATGCATTACGAAATTGGGTCGAGAGAAAAGCCGTTAGTACTTCGCAAAGAAATACTCCACGCAGATGTAAAATCAATTTAGCACAGCGTTGACATTAAAGCAAAAATTCCACAGTGGATTGAAAATCGCGACTGATGAATTGCATCAAGGATTAAATATTTATTATTAAGTCCATTATTTCTTACGATAGCATCTGTCGTGAAAACCCTGACAACGTTCGGTATTCGGCTAACCGATCCAAAAAGCAACACCTGCTCATTCCGGGTCAGGTGATGTATATTTTGGGAGAGAAAATCTAAACAGTTTGAATCGGAAGGAAAGAAGCGACTTGTGCCGGCTCGGAGAGAGACTTTTAAACACTGGAGATGACGGAACACGCCTCCACGATTTGCTCGCACAACATACAGGTTTTATCTCTCTCGCTACCCACCTAAAATTAGAATTCATTTTTATTTCCTGCCAGTTAAAAATAGAAACTCCCCTGAGACATTTCAAATGTCCCAGCGAAGGCGTTCTCTCGCCTTTCTTCCATTTTTCTTCCTTTCTTTCTTAATCTCGGCGTCGTTGCTCATCGGTTTTTGCAGACAGTCTGGAGCCCACATCACTTGTTATATTTTTGCCTCCTTCGCTTCTTATCGTGGATGCGAGAGCGATAAAAATCACCGGTAAAACGAATTACGTGCAGTACAAGCTTTGGAACTTTAATGATGAGATAATCTAATTACTCACATAGCAAATAATTGATTGCACTTGGAGATAGATAATTATGTTCATGTGTTTTAAATAAATTAAATTTATAATTTCAGTGGAAGCCGGATATAACGCGGCCAGTTACACCGCGGAAAGGGATAAAACGCGGTTCCGGTCCAAAGAAAATACATGCACAGACAAATACATACTCAGAATCGGATATACTGCGGGTATCTCTATAAACCGGTTATTGACCTGTGTCGTATACCTGCGTTATAGGCGTTATAACAGGTGTGACGTATATTCTAAATTAACTTTCCTTTTTAGTTTCTTTCCCTATGTAAAATTTGAGTTTGTTCTCAGTTATACTTCACACTTAACGTGATATCTTCGCTCTCAAACGAATACTGTTGGCAACGCAATTGAGGTCTGAATAAACGTGACTTATGCCTGTTATGAGATAAGAACCAGAGATAAAAATTACGACACAGCAATTGATCGTGTGGGGTGTTGAATGGGGTTGATACTGATTTGTTAGGTAAAATGTGAGGTGCTATGTTGTATTGATGAAATCATCTGGAATAAAGCCAATTTCCCTAAGTTTGACTTCTGTTTAAATGTTTCGTCTGGCCGTTAAGGTTTAATTTAGGAACTTTTTCATCGTATTGGGTATGTTTTAAAATAACGTAAGAAGAGTGATAAAAGTTCAGTACGAAAAGACATTACGTTATACAGGTTTCCAATGTATTTTCTGTTTAGCTATCCACCCAGGGATGGCGAAGGGCTAAATTATTTAGGGACAGCACACATGGGAGAATTTGCTCGTCCCCAGGTTTACCTTTCCATTTTTAAAGAAATTGATAAACCCTCTTTTTCTCTCGGAAATGTGTGTTACAGGACTTGGTACTGCATTATTTGTATATCACTGCCCTGCGTGAAGGGTTCGTAATGCTACGCTTCCAGAGAGTTTTTGTATCGGTAATTTAACTCGTATTTTACCGGACTGGAGCAGATAAATAAAATATAAATAAAATATCGACTAAAGTTATAACTCGCTCTTGCAGTGAGGAAAGTGTTTATTCATTTGATATAGGGAAAGTCTCAGAGCATTGTCCGTGATTTCCATTCATTCTTTATATTATCATTAACACGTTGATCCCCTTCTCTCGCACGGTCAGTATTCGCCTTCCTACTTTTCCATCCTCCCTTGATGATCAGCATTTTCTCGGTTCGCACCGAAGAGCTTAATATCTCGACACCTCCCTCGCTCTCTGCCTTACCATCGAATCCCCAGCAGAATAGTGAAGTCCCTGCTTGTGCCAAGCTTAAGAGTGTCCCTCTTTTCCTACAAGGCGCGAACGTTCCATTATTGCCAACCTCTCACCAATCAGAGATCATTATCCAGTTGCCTGCTCGCACGGTAATAACGCCCCATAAATCTAAATTTCCCTCTGATGGGACGGTCAGAAGCGAAAGCTAGCCCAAGTTAGTTTTTTTATTGGAGTTTAACGACCACCGTAAGCAACTCAGTGGACTGTTAGAAGTCACCCGTCCCTGATTTAGGGCCACTAGTTCCAGGGAAGAGAGCCAGCCAGTGCCGTAAGACAAACACAACATCCATGCCTCACGGGATTCGAACCCGGACCCCCTACGGACGAATGATCAGAAGCCATAGCTTAGACCACTGCGGCATGGGGGCGGCCAAGTTAGTTTGACCATCTGCATCGAAAATGGCGAAAAAGGATGCTAACGAAAAGGAAAGGTGATTCGAATTCACTATACACAAAATGGCACCTAACTTCACTCCTGACAACCATTGATGCTGTGGTTACATTTTAGGAGAAATGACCCCTGAACAAGATTCTTTTTCTTAGCCGGGAAGGCATAAATCTTCAATCCATCTAGTTTAAATCGACCTACAGGTATTTTTACAAAATTGATTTCTTGATTTCAGTTTTTTTTTTCAATTTTCTATTCATTTGCTTTTAAATAAAACAAAACTCAGTTTTTCTCTCTCTGTATCTATTTATCTCCTAATTGTCATTAATCTTGCATGGTGATTTGATGATGCAGGATGCAAGGCAAGCTATTTCTCGTCGATTTCCACCCAATGAGAGATTAGACAACATTATCCCGGCCGCATGAGCTATACGCAGAAATGATATCTTCGGAATATACGCCGAAAAGGAAAAAGATTATCACCAGCGCGTATTTATGCAAATCGAAGCAACTGCAGATAAACGACGACGCGTGTGAAGGTGATGAAACGCTGTAACAATACCTGATACAGAAACCTGTTAACCAGTTTTATTCTTGTTTACGCTTTCCAACCGTAGGTTGAAAAATCGTATATGCTCCAGCTTTGTCCGTCTATCCGTCCGCACGATAACTTTCGTAAAAATTGTTCGAATTCGATGAAATTAAATTTTAGTATGTGGTAGAGGACCACCTGGGGACGAACCCTATTGAAAATGAACGAAATGGGGTAAAATGTCACCACATAGGAGCGAGATCAATTCCATTGCCCTTATGCGTCTTAACTTACGTAAAAATACTTCGATTGCGACAAAACTTTATCAGGTTGTTCCAGAGGTACATTCAACAGGTTCTGTTGAATATCGTCGAAATGGGGTCGAAGGTCAGGACACAGTAGCGAGATTTATTCCACAGCCATTATCCTCATAACTTGACTAAAAATGTTTCCATTGCGACAAAACTTTATCATGTTGTTCCGAAGGTATACTGATTCGGTGCCGTATAATATCATCGAATGGGTTCAAAGGTCAGGACACAGGAGCGATATTTATTCCACATCCTCATAACTTGAGTAATGATTTCCGGTATGCTGGAAAGCGTATCATGATCCATGCATTGCATGATTTTACTAACTTGCTCTTTAGATGGGAAAGGCAGCGGATTTAAGCGAGTGTGACAAAGGCCAAATTGTGATCTACATACGACAGGGTTAAATAATTTCCGAGACGGCAATACTTGTAGGGGCACACGGTCAGCGGTGGTTAGTACCTCTAAAATGTGGTCCGAGAAGGGGAAAACACCACGAATCGGAGGCATGGTTTGTGCCAGTCTTGACTCATCGATGCTAGAGAGTGAGCGAAGGTCTGCCATATGATACGAATCAACAGAAGGAATACTGTGGCACAACGTGCTTGTAATATGAATGCTGGTGACGGGAGCAGTGTGTCACAATACACAGTATACCAAACCTTGCTGGAAATTGAGCTGCGTGGCCGCTCTGAATGCCCATACTGACCTCGGTTCACAGCTAAAAGCGCCTACAATGAGCACCCGAGCATCAAAACTGGACTATTGAAAGTAGGTCGTCTGGTATAAGGAATCTTGCTTTCTGTTCCACCATGTGGACTGCCGGGTGCATGTGTCTCATTAAGCTGGGTAAGTGTTGGCATCAGGATGTACCGTGGGACAAAATCAACCCGCTGGGGGAAGTGTAATGCTTTGGACAATGTTCTGCTGGGAAGCACTGGGCTCAGTCATTGATGTTCAGGAAAGTATGACGCCTACCACCTAACTAAACATCATTGTAGACCAGGTACATTTTCCTCATGATAATGGTATTCTCCTCTGGTAGTTTGAGCAGGATAATGCGCTATGCCACACCACCGGAATGTTCGAGAATGGTTGGCGGAATATGAGGAACACTCCAGGTATTTCCATGGCCTCCAAATTCCCAAGACATCAATCCAAACAATCATTTGAGATTTGTGTTGGAACCGCAAATCCGACCTGCGGTATCTGGACCCAGTGGCAATGCTTTTAAGGTAATCTCTCTTCTGGCTCTTCAAAGCTCACTGGGTATTGTTGAAATATCATCGTAAATAGTTTGGCTGGTTGCAAACTCCCGTTTCGGAAACTCTGTCTTGACACCGATCACTGCGACTTGACAACACTAAAAAGCAATTTAATAAATTTTGAAGTGTCTGCGTGTTTTCCCAATACATAATGGTTACTACAGACACGCAAAGATATCGTCACTTATTTATACAGAAATGCATCACGGAAGAATTGTTAAAGTTAGCATAAATCTCTAACTACACACCTATAAAGTTCATAGAGAAATATATCCTGTGGAATTCTCTTCAGTAGTAATCGAAACATGGGTTATAGTTAATATTGCAAGTTTGCACACATATTTTTCACACCATGTTTATAAAAGTTTAAACCGGTTTTAAATAATAAAGTATTTTTCAGGTCAAAAAAATGTTTTTTTTTTTAGATTTCTATGTAGCATCCGCATCGTTGAATTATGGTACAGCAAACGCTATTATGTTGCAACGGAAAGTAAAAGATGATTATGTTATTGTAAAAGCAACTTCTGCTATGATTCCAACGCAGAAATAGTCGGAGATTCAGAGAAGAACACTTTTCTCACCCCAAGTGTTCTGTTTGGACGATGTATTATACCTGTGGTGTCTCCCATAACGAGGCACTTGTTCATTTTCCTGTATTGTACGGCGAAGATCACCAGTTCTTACGATATCGTTTTACATTTATCCAAATTATGTTTCAAAGATAACAATCCCGTGTTGTTCTCAGTTTTGTTTCTGTTCCTAAAGAACCGTTTCTTTTAGCCGTATTCAGCTGTAAAGTGTAACGATTTCATAAAACGTTCAGACGACCATACGCCATTCTTAATGTACAGTATCTACGAAGGTTTTGTGCTACCAAAACACTTAATCATCCACCAGGGCTCTCTTGTAAAATAAATGACTTCCTATTGCCTCCGGATACCGAAGTTCAATTCTTGGTGTTCTGCTGTGACGTTGCATGAAATCCTAAGATGCCTTTATCACAGATCTTCTTGTTCAACACACTGTTGCGATTTGTTATGGTGATTCATGATAGCTTCAATTGTGTTCGTTACTGAGACATTTCTGCTATTACACGCGATCTGTTATGGAAACGCATATCACATGGCAATGTCTGTATGTCAGACATAAATTAATAAGTCATATTTGAACTATACGTCACTGCGCACTATCATACACCAAACTACACTCACGGACAATCAAATCGCACCAAGAAGGAAGCATCGGATTGAACTGAAATTTTATATGACGTAATGATACAGATATATGATACACATGATGGCAAAAACAGAGCTGCAGGACAATTACAGAAGGATCTGTGGCACGCAGTCCGGTCATCTTAAATAAGCGATACATGCTGCAATACTGTCCGGCACGGAGGCGAACAGACGTCTGAAGTTGTCCTCGAGGCAGACTGGCCCGGACGAGTTGGACGCTGTGCTCCAAATCCCGGATAGCGCGGCACGGCGGCAGCTAGAATTTCAACTGGTCACACACATGCTCGATAGGGGACATGTTCGGTGAGCGGGCAGGCCATGGAAGTGTCTGAACATGAAGTGGGCAGTCCTGGTCAACCCGAGTCGTGTGCTGGCGGGCATTTTCCTGTTACCACAGCGCATCTGCAATCCTGAACAGGAATGGGAGCACATTGGGCCAGAGGATCTCATCCACATACCGCTGGCCCGTCAATGATCCACGTACCACTACTAGAGCTAATCGGCTATCGTAGGATATGGTTCCCAGACCATAATGCCTACAGTGGGGGAGGTTTGGACCTCGATAGCGAGGTTGGGAATGTACTCCCATTCCTGTTCAGGATTGCAGATGCGCTAGGGACCTTCACACCCGGACACGATGACCATCTGTCCCCAAAACGAAGCGGTACTGATCACTAAACACCACACGTCGCCATTCTGCGGCGGTCCACGTCGCTCTGGCATGGCACCACTGCACACGAACATCTCTGGCACCACTGCAGCCGGAGATGTTCCGGTGTTAACGGCAGCACACGTAAGAGGCGTTGGGATCGCAGATTCGCTTTCACGAGGCATCGGGAAATGGTTCTTCGACACATAGTAGCTGCTACATCTGTCTGTATAGTGGACTGGGTTCCCGTTGAATATGTTCGTTCCTGACGCACGATCCGTCGATTCTCTCCTCCGTCTCCTCCTAGTCCGTCCGGACGCGCTCCTCCGTGTGGCAGTGGCGTCACGTGTCCACTGCTCCCAACACAGTCAGACGGTATGGTCGGAACGATCCACGTGGAGGGCTATACGGCGCAACGACCACCCTGCGGTTTTCATCCCGATGATCAGGCATCTCTCAAAGTCCGTAAGTTGTGTAAATCGAGGTCTCTGGCGTCTACCAAGGCATTCTTTTCACTCTGTACTCTTGCTTGCATTGACCGGTGGTTTTCGCTTTCATGGGGCATCGACTACACGCCGGTTTATAAGGCTGCCGGTTTATGCTTACAGCGCCACCACAGGGTGTGCGGTCATGCGTACTCGCACCAAACGTGGATCATTTGCATACCACCACGCACTCTAGCTATTTTCAAAGTTTCGCGGTTGTAGCGTGTTTTCTTCTATGTGGGAAAATTTCATTCTCCGTGAGTGTATTACCAGAAGGAAAGGATTTATTTCCCATAATAATTCTATTTTTCAGCAATACATCAGTCTTCCGCGCAGAAGGGAAATAGGTTGACGCTGATTTCGTAAGATAAGTGGAATGCCATCTCTATGCCTCTCACGTTCTCAGAGTTGTGAAAACTTTTGAGAAGAGTGACGTACTACAGAAACTACATGTCAGAGGAGTAAAAACCAGTGATAAGCACTTGTCGGTGTAAATTAATTGGGAAAGCAAATGGCTCCGGAGCAGATTGATTGCGGTTTCTATTTCCGCCACTGGCAAATGTGTTATACGCTATATTGGGGTTGAACGGACACTGAATCTCGTGACCGTTGGGTCTTCAAAAAATTTGTGACTTTCGTCTCACATATCACCTGGAATTGTCAGAATTCTTCTTCTACAGTAAGCTCTCCTTCAAAGTTGGAATGTCGGCTGACCCTAAAACCTACGATTCCGTCCCAGCCCTTTCTCAAGGTGCGGGGGAATTATCATTGTCAACCATTATTAATTCACTGCTGGATGATGGTCTCCCAAGTTTCTTCCACAATTATCTGTCTTGAGCCTGTCTCCCCCATGTCATTCCGGCATGCTTTCGAATTTCATCCATCCATCTCTCATGGGGACTTCTTCTGGGTCTCTTTCTGTCCCTTGGAATCCAGTTTAAAATTTCAGTTGTCCATCGGTGGTCTGTCCTTCTGGCAAAATGTCCAGCCCATTGCCATTTCAGTGATTTCACTCTGGTCATGATGTCGTCCACTCTTGTCGTTTTCCTTATCCACAAGTCCCTGTTCTTTTCTTTCCTGGTTACACCAAGCATGCATCTCTCCATGGTCTTTGAGTTGTCTACATTCTTTGTATATATTTTTTAGTTAAGGCCCATGTCTCTTCTCTATACGTAAGCATTGGCAGGATACTTTGATTAAACACTTTCTTTTTAAGATACACTGAAGAGCAATTGAATTAGAGATACCTGTCTAGTAACGCGTAGCATTACCTTTCGCCCTGATGACGGCGCCGATTCGTCTCGGCATGGACTCTACAAGACACACGAAGCGTTGAGAAGCCATACGCATCCAAGAACCTTGAACAAGCTCCCACAGTTCACAAAGATTTGATGGATGGGGGTCAGAGCCTCGAACATTTCTCTCGATGGCATCCCAGATGTGCTCGATGGGATTGAGATCAGGAGACTTAGCTGGCCAAGGAAGTGAGGTCAGGTCAGTGGAGTGTTCATCCAACCATTCGGATACAATTCGGGAGCGATGGCACGGTGCATTGTCTTGTTGCAAGATTAGGTCTCCAGTGGGATGTTGAAGATGCACAAACAGGAGCAAATGGTCGTCCAGGATATCCCAGTAACGGTGACCTGTGAGGGACAATATCACACGTACAAGGGGTCTCATTTCAGTCCACGTAAAAGTCCCCAGACGAGAATGCCACCCCCACCAGCTTGAAGAGTACCCTGCTGGCAAGAATGATCCATCGCTTCATGCGGTTTGCGCCGTACTTGTATCCTGCCATCCGCATGTACCAAGGTGAATCTCGACTCATCAGTCCAGGCAACATTTTTCCACATGTCTAGGGTCCAGTTGCGATATTCCCACGCCCATGCTAATATTTGCACTATGTGATGTGCGTGTAGCAGCGGTACCCTCGTGGGACGATGGCTTCTGTACCCCATAGCGAAGAGATGTTTCTGGATCGTGTGCCTGCTTACACGTTTTTGTGCACCAGCGTTAAATTGCCGAGTAATTTCTTGCACTGTGGCCCGTCTATCCGCTGTTACAATGCGAGCTAGGCGACGATGACCCCGCTCATCCACACGCTGTTGTCCACAGCATTTGGCCATTGCAGGGATGGTTTTCCCGGATTCGATGTACTCGCGGTGCACCGGTGACACCACGGCTCGTGAAAAGTCCAGTGCCTGCACGACTTCCGAGATGAAGTGAGCCATTCTGAGGGCCCCATCAATTTGCCCACGATCAAATGCGCTTAGATCCTTCGTCTAACCCATACTGCGTCCGACTCTTACTGATTCCCGTCGCATCACTCCTTATATTGTCGAATCGCTGCATACGTCATGTCGTTTCCGTTTACACGGCCGCCCACAGCGCCACATTTGTAGAACGTTGTCTCTAATTCAATTGGTCTTCAGTGTATAATGGCATACTACTCTTAAAAATTGTACTGTATCTTCCAAGAGCTCTCCATCCAAGTTTTATACGCCGATTAATTTCTTCTTCAATGTGACCCTCACTTGATATCTTCTGCCCAAGATAAATGCAGGTATCGGTTGTTTCAAGCTTTCTCCATGAATTAATAAATCTTCTTTTCTTGTAAAAGCATCGTACAAAGTACATCACTTTTGTCTTCTGTAAGTTCATTTTTAATCCCTGTTCTTTACTCCTGTCAGCAAGTTCCTGGATCATATTCTGCAGCTCTGCAGGGGTAGTTGCAACAATGACTACGTCATCAGCAAAACGAAAGTGAGTTAAATAATCTCCATTAATCTGTATCCCTTTGTTTTCCCTGTTCAATGATTGAAATATATTTTGCAATGTGGCATTGAAAAGTTTGCGAACACCTTGCCTCACTCAGTTTCCAATTTTTATTAGTGCTGTATCCTCAAATATCCGAACCTTTGCACTTGCATTTTCATAGATGTTATTAATAATGTTAATGTCATCATCATCATCATTGTCAACCATTATCAATCCACTGCTGGACGAAGGTCTCCCCAAGTTTCCTCCACAACGGTCTGTCTTGTGCCAGTCTCCTCCATGTCACTCCCGCATATTTACGAATTTCATCCACCCATCTCCCATGTGGTCTTTTTCTGGGTCTTTTCCTGTCCCTTGGAATCCAATCTAAAATTTCGGCTGTCCATCTATGGTCTGTCCTTCTGGCAGTATGTCCAGCCCATTGCCATTTCAGGGATTTAACTCTGATCATGATGTCTTCCACTCTCGTCATTTTTCGGATCCACGAGTTCCTCTTCTTATCTCTCCTGGTTATACCAAGCATGCACCTCTCCATGCTTCTTTGAGTTGTCTGCAGCCTTTGTATGTCTCTTTTAGTTAAGGTCCAGGTCTCTGCACCATACGTAAGCACTGGAAGGATGCATTGATCAAACACTTTTCTTTTAAGACATAATGGCATATTGCTCTTGAAAATTATGCTGTTTCTTCCAAAAGCTCTCCAGGCAAGTTTTGTACGCCGATTAATTTCTTCATCAATGTGACCCTCACTTGATATCTGCTGTCCAAGATAAACATACGTATCTGTTATCTCCAGTTTTTCTCCATCAATCGATAAATCTTCATTTCTTGTAAAAGCATTGAACATCACTTTTGTCTTCTGAAAGTTCATTTTTAATCCCACTTCTTTACTCTTGTCAGCAAGTTCCTGGATCATACTCTGCAGCTCTGATGGGGTAGTTGCAAAAATGACTACGTCATCAGCAAAACGAAGGTGGGTTAGATAATCTCCATTAATCTTTATCCCTTTGTTTTCCCAGTTCAGTGATTGAAAGACATTTTCCAATGTGGCATTAAAGAGCTTCGGAGATATGGTGTCACCTTGTCTCACTCCCTTTCCAATTTTTATGTGTGTTGTATTTTCAAACAGCCGAATCTTTGCACTTGCATTTTCATAGATGTTATTAATAATATTAATGTATGCATCTTCAATACCGCAGGATTTCAGAGCCGTGGTAACTGCTGATGGTTTCACCGAATCAAAGGCTTTTTCATAATCGATAAAAGCCATGCACAATGGAAGTTCATATTCCCTCGCTCTTTCAATTAGTTCTCTCAGTACATGGATATGATCTATTGTGCTGTAGCCACTCCTGAATCCAGCTTGTTCTCTCGTGTGAGCCATGTCCAGTGTTACCTTCAAGCGGTGTGAAAGAACTTTAGTGAAGATTTTATAAACCACTGATAGGAGGCTGATAGGTCTGTAGTTCCTGAGATCCTCAATGTCACCTTTTTTATGTAGCAGGATCATTGTAGCATTGTTCCAATCCTCAGGGATCTTCCCTTCATTAAGGCATCGAGTGAAAATTTGGGCGAGTACTGTTTCAATTTCTCCATTTGCTTCTTGTATGATGTCTATAGTAATTCCATCTTCTCCTGGAGCTTTCCCCCGCTTCATGTTCTTGATTGCATGAGCAACTTCTGCTGGGAGGACTGGAAGAACTCTGGTACCTTTCATGATGTCTGGAGTACATGTATCATCCCTTTCATATAATTTGGAGTAGAAATCTTTCACTCTTGTCAAAATTTCGCCTCTATTTCTTGTTATAGAACCATCTTCTTTTCTCAGAGCCATAATCTGTTTTCTTCCTTTACTGAGATGTCCCTTTGCTATCTTTAGGCTTTGGTTGTTTTCAATTGCTTTCCTCACTAGCTCACAGTTGAATTTCCTGACGTCTTCAGTGATACTTTTTCGTGCTGTCTTGCATAGCTCTATATATTCCACTTTGGAAGTCACATCTTCTTTAGTTGTCCTCATCTCTCTTCTTTTTTGCATCAACATTTTGGTTTTTCCTGATAATTTGTTTACATGCAACTTGTTCTTAGACCCAGCTAATTTTGTTGCTGTTTCCATAAGAGCTTTGGTTACTTTTCTGTTAACTTCCGAAATATCCACTTCTTCCGATGTTAGGCCTTCTAAAGCAGAGAATCTGTTCTTCAGTTCCAACTTGAAAGTATTATGGTGTTTTTTAAGGTTGGTTATGTCAATACATTTTGTTTGTCTTATGAGCTTGCCACGTTCCAGTTTAGTGTTGAGGTGCATCTTACATCTCACCAATCTATGGTCACTACCTGTGTTGAACTTGTTTAGCACACTGCAGTCTTCGATGACGAATTTTTTGTTACACATAATAAAATCAATTTCACTTGTCATCCCAATTGGATGTCTCCATGTCCATTTCCTGTGTGGCTTTTTCTTGAAAAAGGAATTCAAGATGAAAAATCCTTCTGCCTCTGCAAACTCAACGAGAGTATTTCCACGCTGGTTTCTGTTGCCGTGACCGAATTTACCTACTGAAGTTTCATTCTGTTGCCGGTGCCCTATTTTTGCATTGAAATCTCCCATAATTATCTTCAAGTGCTGCTTACCTTTATTATTTAGATGACGAATTTCCTCATAAAATTCTTCAATTTCTTCTTCAGGATGACTTGTGGTGGGTGCATAAGTTTGAATAATCTGAGCTTGGTATCTTCTCGATAGTTGGATAACGAGTCGTGCAGCTCTGTCAGAGGAACTTTCAACTTCTACCACTTTATCCTTCAGTTTCTTGTTTATTATAAATCCAACACCACTAGTTCTGCCAGTATCTGTCCCACGATAATAGAAGAGATGTCAACTTTTCAGTTCAATGAGATCTTCTCCTTTTCTCCTTACCTCACTTAGCCCGACGATGTCCCACTTGATCCTTTGTAGTTCCTCTTCCAATTCAAGAAGCCTTGAATCAGAAGATAGGGAGCGTCCGTTGTAGGTAGCCAAGGTCAGCATCAAATGGCAGCCTAGTCCGGTCCTCCGGGGATTCTTAGCACCCTCTGCCTTCATGTCGCACTGGCCGCTATGTTAATGTACGTATCTTTAACACCGTAGGATTTCAAAGCCATTGTAACTGCCGATGGTTTCACGCAATCGAAGGCCTTTTAAAAATCTATAAAAGTCATGCCAAATGGGAGCTCATATTCTTTTGTTCTTTCAGTAAATTCTCCCAGTACATGGATATGATCCATAGTTCTTTATCCACTCCTGAATCCAGCTTGTTCTCTTGGTAGAGCCATGTCTAGTGTTATCTTCAAGCGATGTGAAAGAACTTTAGTGAATACTTTATAAACCACTGATAGGAGGCTGATGGGCCTTTAGTTCCTGAGATCTTCAACGTCACCTTTTTTATGTAGCAGGATCATTGTAGCATTGTTCGAACCCTCAGGAATCTTCCCTTCATTGAGACATTTGGCGAAAACTTACGCGAGTGTAGTTTCAGTTTCTTCACTTGCTTCTTGTATAATGTCCATGGTAATTCCATCTTCTCTTGGAGCTTTTCCCCGTTTCATGTTCTTAATTGCATGTGCAATTTCTGCAGGAAGGACTGGAGGGACTTTGGTACTGGTACCTGTCGTAATGTCTGGAATAGATGTATCATCCCTCTCATACAGATTTGAGTAGAAATTTTTCACGCTTCTCAAAATTTTGCTTCTATTTCTTGTTACAGTCCCATCTTCTTTTCTCAGAGCCATAATTTGTTTTCTCCCCTTACCGGGAGATCCCTTTGCTCTCTTCAGGTTTTAGTTGTTTTCATTAACTTTTATCACTAGTTCACAATTGAATTTCCTTATGTCTTCAGTGACACTTTTCCGTACTGTTTTGCGTAGCTCTATATACTGTATATTCCACTTTGGAAGTTACGTCTTCTTTATTAGTCCTCATCTCCCTTCTCCTTTGCATCAACAGTTTTGTTTTTCCTGAAATTTTCTTCATAATAAACTCGTTCTTAGACCACTTATTTTTGTTGCTCTTTCCACAAGAGCTTTGGTGAGTTCCTGTTAACCAGAAATATCCACTTCTTCCGATGTTAGGGCTTCTTCAGCAGAGAAATTTGTTCCTCAGTTCCAACTTGAAAGTATTATGATGTCGCGCGCCCGCATTTCTCGAGGGGGAAATGTGTGACGTACAACAGAAGTGACGCACACGTGAAGACGGCAAGTAGCAGTGATAAGCACTTAAAATCCTATACAGGTTGTGCTAAATCCTATGCACCCGACGAACAGTTACACACTCCTCCTCCAACCAACTTCGTAATGCTGAATTTTTCAAGATTAAAAATTTGGCTGCTTTGTATGGTTATCCCCCTTGGATATGGACAGGCTATTTCGCCGTAGAGTGACATTTTTTCCTCAACCTTAGTCCAGGAACGTAGATGCACTAGGTATATTACCTCGTTGCAGTACATTCTAGGTGTTACCAATGTCTTATAGAACATCTGCAAAAACACGGCGTTGGCTTTGGAGTCAGAGCTAACAGCATTTTGACTTTAATCAAAAGCGACAGGGATTCAGTGCCAATGGACTGAATTTTGACTTTAATCAAAAGCGACAGGGATTCAGTGCCAATGGACTGAATTTTGACTTTAATCAAAAGCGACAGGGATTCAGTGCCAATCGTTATGGGGTTTGTGCCATTACTCTTAAATCCACGGAACCAAATGAAACCGATAGGATTTACCAGGGCTCTGCATCTCGTAATCTTAGTTGCAGAATTTCAGAGCATAAGTATAATATAAAGTCTGGTACTCCCACCACAGCCATGTCAAAATTGTGTTCACGTAGTACCCATTATCCGCTCTGGGCCGTGACCAAAATCTTTGGCGCTCCAAGACAAAAAATCTTGTTTGCCGAAAGCCTACTGATTCACAAGTTAAAACCCATGTGTTTTAACGACGATTACCCTACTGTAATTCTGCTGTCTTGGAAAAATTTGGTAGATGGGGAGGTACAATCTAAACTATGAATTCTAGACACTCACCTAATATTACAGTTTTAGTGTTTTGTGAACTTCATGTCTTTCATTGGTCACACACTATCAAACAATGCTTACGTCACTAAGTGTTTGTATTTATACCATTTCGTTCTTGTCCAGTCGGCAAATGTATTCACATCTATAGACGAGTTAGTTTGCTGACTCGAAAGATCTCATGTATATATCAGATTTTTAGCTAATGTGTTTTTAACCATTAAAGATTTTAATCGTGCGAAAGGCGGCCTTTATTTTTCTACTGGAAAGCACTTGTCGACTTGTCGGTGCAGCTTAATTGGGAAAGCATTGGGCCCAGGAGTAGGAGCGAGCTATTTCAAGTTTCACCACAGGTATATTTGTGTTTACACAGGAGTCATGAACTAGTCAGCGCAAGATGAACACTATGACAGTCTTCAAACAAATATCTGAGGTTTTAGATAGCTTTCTGGCACGCCCACTTAAATGTTACATTATTAAAGATGTTCTTTCTGCTACATGATGTTTTCTTGGAAATATAAGAGTTTGTTGTTTTTAAAATTTTCATACGTTTATGCATCAAGCGATTCCCTGGAAAATTCTACAAGAAATCCGTTTTATTCTCTCCGCTTTCACTTCTTCAAATGCAGTAAGTTTTCCAGTTAATACAAAATTCAGCTTGAGATAATCGCTACTTCTTCTTCTTGGTTACTTAGTCCAAGGACTAGTTGTTCAGTAGATGTACTTTGTCTCTCCATTCCTCTCTATTCTCCACCGTTCTATTGAAGTCATAGTATGTCTTAGTTCAGGTGTCTTGGAGTAACTGCGTCACAAAACTATTCCTTGACAGTCCTCTTCCTCCCTTGTCTTGAATTTTCCTTTCCAAAACTTTCAGAATCAGTCCTCCATGGGGCAATGTATGTCCCATCCATAAAATTCTCCTTCTTTTTAAGATGTTGAACAGATTCTTGGGTTTTCCCACTCTCTCCAGGACCTCCTCGTTAGTCTTTCTATCGAGCCCGCTTATTCTCTCCATTCTTCTATAGCTCCACATCTCTAATTCCTGCAGCCTTTTCACTTCCCTCTGGGTCATATCCATGTCTCAGAACCGTAGAGAGCTACTGGCCAAACATATGCCTTTAAAATTATCTTCCTCAATTTTAGATCTATATTTTTGGCTGTCAGTAGTCTTTGATTCTCTTTCTAAAAGCCGGTTTTGCCATTCCCAGTCTCATTCAAATTTCCTTTTCACATCTCGCATCTTCAGTAATAATTTGACCCAAAATGAAAAATGATTTAACTTGTCCGATGTATTGTCCTTCAATTTCAAGGAAAGCCTGTTTTGGATCCTTCCCTATTACCGTTAGTTTTGTCTTATTTTTATTTATCTTCATTTCATAGATATCCACATGTTTGTGTGTTTTTGACATCATGCGTTGTAATCATTTGGCTGATCCTGACACTATTGCTTGATCATCAGCAAACTTAATGTCCTTAATTTTTTTTAGCATAGCAGTTAATCTGAAGGTGCAAGGAATAATGATCCCCAGTTGCGAATAATTTTCAACTCCTATTTGCAAAAGTTCCAATCCATTTTCACTTTCGAACAGAAAGTATAAAGGCATACTTTCATAATTAATAGTTCTACGCCTATTTAATTTTTTACCACGCCTTATTAAAAAAAAACAAGTTCTCAAACTATCACTATGTCCGTCCGTCTGTCGACAACTATTAGTTCGATTTGAAAAATTCCTTCTGAAGTCGAAAGCCCACAGTAGAACGGCGATCTATATCTTTTGGTGGTTTTCCCACGCGTTACCTAATATTCACAATTTGTACATGCGCATGCTATTAAATTCAAAATACATTTTACTAAATGTAATTGCTTAAAAAAGGATCCAAGATATTATTTTAATCTTCAGATACCTTTTACCAGGTAGGCCAATATACGAACTGTTTCTATTTTAACTAATTCATTGTGAAGAGGGCGTTAACGTATAACGAAGTAAATTTCTCCGTCATTTTTATCCGCGCCAGGATTCGAACACGGATCCCCTCACTCCGGAACAAGTCACTCTACCAATTGAGCTACGCGGTCGTCTTATTCTGATTCGTATCTGCCTTTATGTCGTGTGCGTCCTTCTGGCAGGTACGTCACATCTCCTGGTACGTTACATCATCTCCCTCTTATTTTCTTTTTTTTTTTTTTTTTTTTTTTTTTTTTTTTCGAAGTGCTGGAGAAGGGATTCTCTCATTTTTCCTATCTCGCGGTGTGGAAATAACATCACACCATTGCGAGATTTTGAACGGTCGGGTCATCCGGATAGTTCGGGCGCCATTATAACGAAGTAAATTTCTCCGTCATTTCTGTCCACGCCAGGATTCGAACCCGGATCCCCTCATTCCGGAATAAGTCACTCTACCAATTGAGATACGCGGACGTTTGTACTGACTCCTATCTGCCTTTATGTCGTGTGCGTCCTTCTGGCAGGTACGTCACATCTCCTGGTACGTTACAAACATATATTGTATTTTCCCAAAATCACTGCTTGTGAACATAAGTTGTTTTAAGTTCTTTTTTGCGCTATATTGAAGTCGTGAAGCATATTCTGCTACCATTTTGCAGTATCTTGTGAAAATATTATTTGCCACTAGGAGGCATAAGTGCATACTTTGTGTTTCTAACAGACTTTCAATGGAACCTTCGTTTTTCAAAAAATGTAATTAAAAACATTCTTTCTCATTCAGACTCCACCCACCGAGGAAAACATTTATGTGTACTTCTATTTTTTTTTAAGTACGTTTTAGCTTTCCCGTTGGGGGCGTTCCTGTACTTGTAAATAACAGCTTCAAAAATTCAGATTTTAAAAATTCAGATTTTTTAAAATTATTTGCCACTAGGAGGCATAAGTACATATTTTCTGTTTCTAACAGGCTTTTAATGGAACCTTCGTTTTTCAAAAAAATATAATTAAAAACATTCTTTCTCAGTTATAACGAAGTGAATTTCTCCGTCATTTTTATCCGCGCCGGGGTTAGAACCCGGGTCCCCTCATTCCGGAATAAGTTGCTCTACCAATTGAGCTACGCGGACATTGATTCTAATTGCTATCTGCCTTTATGTCGTGTGCGTCCTTCTGGCAGGTACGTCACATCTCCTGGTACGTTACATCATCTCCCCCTTATTTATTTTTTTTTTTTCGAAGTGCTGGAGAAAGGATTCTCTTATTTTTCCTATCTCGCGGTGTGGAAATAACATCACACCAATGCGAGATTTTGAACGGTCGGGTCATCCGGATAGTTCGGGCGCCATTACAACGAAGTGAATCTCTCCGTCATTTCTATGCGCGCCGGGGTTCGAACCCGTGTCCACTCATTCCGGAATAAGTTGCTCTACCAATTAAGCTACGCGGACATTTGTTCTGATTCCTATCTGCCTTTATGTCGTGTGCGTCCTTCTGGCAGGTACGTCACATCTCCTGGTACGTTACACAGTCAGACTCCACTCACCGAGGAAAACATTTATGTGTGCTTCTTTTTTTTTTTTTCAAAATGAGTTTTAGCTTTCTCGTTGGGGGCGTTCATGTACACGTAAATATCAGCTTCAAAAATTCAGATTTTAAAAATTCATTTTGGTACTGATAACCTTTGCTGTTAAAAATGTTTTGCATATGTTTGTCAATTTTTGGAACTACATCGTTTTGTCACTAGGGTATGTAAGCTTTCACTTCTCTTTGTACCATACTTGGAACTATATCTACAGGGGTTGGACAAAATAATGTGAACACCTAGGAAATTGGCGACATGTCTTTGTTAATGAGGTATTGGACCACCATTTGCGTTTAGCAAAGCTTCCAATCTTCTTGGAATAAATTCATACAGCTCTTGAATAGTCACCACTGCAATGTCATAGACGTCTGCTCCCTGGGTTTTACATACCTTAATCTAGTTTTCAACATATTCCCCGTGGATGTTAAAGCATTTGTCATATTGTGGTTCAAGTTTCTGGATACCCTCCTCATAAATGTATTCAGCCTGGAATTTGAGCCACAGCTCAAACGTCGTCTTCAGGTCATCGTCGGACGGATGATGTGTTTCCATTGCAGGAACTCCTGTTTAGATTCAAGTGTGACGTGAGAAGCCCAGGTTTCATCTCCCGTCATTATACGGCTAAATAGATCATCGCTTTCCACCGCGTACCGCCCCCATAAAGTTCAAAGCAGATCCCCTCCGCTTCGTTTTGTGCTCTTCCGTCAACATCTTTTGCCTCCATTGGGAACACGCTTTGCGGTACTGAAGCCTTTCTCTTATGATTTCGAAACGTCAGGGAAATGTTCTGAAAGATTTTCATTATCTCTTTCCATCAAATCTTCCGTGACCAGATAAAGACCACCTCGGCGCAATTCCTCACAGCACTCTGTTGTCCTTCAGTAAACATTCGAACCCACTTCAGCACCATTCCTGCACTCATTGGGTTATCACCTTAAATTTCCTGAAGTTGCAGATGAATCTCACTTGGTGTGGTATTTCTCGCATTCAGAAACTTATCACAGACCGGACTTCGCAGTCCGCGGGCCGTTCTATTAAATTAAACATTATTAACGCACAGCACGAAACTTTAACAAAAGCAAAACCTCACGAAATGGCGTCAGGGCGTGGCTAATGAATGAGGCAACACAACTGCACATGCGCGAGTCTAAGGCGAATACTTGTGCGGGAGTGATGCGCAAACGGTACTTACTTTCTGGATGGTCCTCGCACATAACGTCGACTGAAAGTTTCAGTTTTAAAAAACGGAAATAGTAACAACTCTAGAGATTTTTATTATACACTACTGTTTGTGATAATTGCAACACTTAGAAGGAATCACGTGATTGGCATGAACTTTATAACCCACATTACTGATACGACTCCAAATGGGTGATTTAAGTTTTTAGAACATTACAACAATATTTACCTGCTAACATCAGTATCTTGGGAAGCCTCCGCGAGCTGCAATAAGAGCTTCTAGGCGACGTAGCATTGAATCGAAAAGGCGTTGGATGGTGTCCTGGGTAATTGCTTGCCAGACGGCATCTATGCGATTCCACAAATCATTGGTACTGGCCGCTGGAGGAATTTGGTGGGCCATTTGCTGAGTGACCATATCCCAGACATGTGCAATAGGCGACATGTCTGGCGAACGTGCAGGCCAGGGAAGAAGCGGTATCTGCTGTGAGGCGAAGATGGCGTGAACATTCCTGGCAACATGTAGTCGGGCATTGTTCTGCTGGAATATAACGCGAGGTGTGCTCTGAAGGAAGGGCATGACTTCTGCCAGTACAAAATCTCTGATGCAGTGGTTGCTGTTGAGATTGGCCTCAAGCCAAAGCAGCCGAGATCGCGAACGGTACCCAATGGCTCCCCACACCATCACACTTGGCATTCGGCCCGTATGACGCTCGACAATGCAAGCTGGAAACAAGGGTTCACGACAATACCGTCTAATGCGTATCGGCCATCATGGTACTATACCGTGCAAATGAATTGGGACAAGCTATTTTATTCTCAGAATTGTAATGTGATCGCCAGTTGATGTCGGAAACCCAGGTAAACCAGTTTTATCAGCTGTGAGGTAGTCTGACTGTTAGAAATACTTGATAGTAAGAATGTGATTTGACCAGTTTTAAACATGAAATAGGCACTTCAGCTTCAGTTGTGAGCTTTCGTGTGTGACAAGTGGATGTTATTTGTTGCTCTCTGTTAGTACATGTTGCTTTCGTGTATAGAAAAATGGATATTTCCCCAGGGAAGCGTGCAAAAATAATTGCTCTGAAGGATCACACTTCTATGACAGTGAGAGATATCGCTCCTGCAGTTGGTGTAGGCAAATCAAGTGTATTAAAACTGCTTACGCGATACAATGCATCTGGATCATCGTCTCCAAAATGGAGAGGTAAATGTGGAAGAAAACGAAAAACAACTCCACGAACCGATAAATATCTAATCAGAAATAGTAAAATGAATAAAAAAAAACTAGCACTGACCTTCTCACAGAGATTTATTGGCTAGTGGTTGTGATGTTAGTGATTCAAATGTTCGCCGTAGGCTTCTGGAGGTTGGGCGGAAGGCAAGAAGACCAACGAAAAAATCAATATTTAAATGCAAAAATGAAAATAAAACGTTTATCATGGACCAAAAAATATAAATCATGGACTGCTGACGACTGGAAAAAGGTCATTTTCAGTGATGAAACTCATTTATTTGTACAGGGTTTACCAAGCAAATGTCGTTAGACTAAGCAACTATGAACCCTTAAGACCTGAGCATGTCAAATAAACTGTAAAATACCCTCTGAAACAGATGTTTTGGGGTTTTTTCACATCAAATGGCACTGGAAGCTTAGTTCCTGTTCAAGGTATGATGATTTCAGCCAAGTACGTAGAAATATTACAACGTAGGATTCTTCCATTCTTGCAAACTTTTGACGGGACATTTCAACATGACTTGGCCCCATGACACAATTCGAAATTGATCAAAAATTTCATGCTGGAAAATCAAATTCATTTGCTTAATTGGCCTGGAAATTCACTAGACCTTAATCCCATAGAAAACTTGTGGTATATTTTCGAAGAGACGTTTAGGTAAAATGGACTGTACAACCAAAGAACGCATCGAATGCTATAAAAGTGTGGTTCCAAGATTATGAAATTAAAAATATGTGCACTCAATTAGTGGAGTCAATGCCAAAACGAATTCAAGAGGTCATTTCTGCTAAAGAAGGACATTCTTCATACTAATACAGGTATTTATCAGTGTATATCAAGGCATAGAATGATAAAAAGCCATAGTTTTGGAAAAAAGAGTGACTTTTTACTTTGTCCCAATTAATTTGCACAGTATAGTAGTCCAAGTTGAATCGGGACTCGTCCGAAAGCACGACATGGTGTCAATCAGCATGCCGTTGTCTGTATTGAAAGCCCAAACCCAGCTTAAGACGTCCATGGTTCAGGGTCAAAGGAATCCGCCGCAAAGGGATGCGTGCAGCCAGTCCTCTATGCAGAGGATCGCGTCGAACTCTTGGAGGCAGACAATGCCACACATCTTGCAGTGCTGTTGTGCTAACACTTGCAAAAATGAGGAACGGTTAGTTACTGCCATGCGGATGAGGTGTCGGTCATCCCACGGTGTCGTCACATTTCTCGGTCCACTGCCGAATTGTCGACGCACCTGGTTTTCCTCGGTCCACTGCCGAATTGTCGACGCACCTGGTTTTCCTCGGTCCACTGCCGAATTGTCGACGCACCTAGTTCTCCTTGGTCCACTGCCGCCACACGCGCATCACTGTCGGGGCGTTATGTCTCGTTCGAGCCGCAATGTCGCGGAACGGAAGTTTACCTTCACGCAGACCAATTATTTGTCCCCGTTGAAACACTGTCGTAAGGTGATTTTGCGATTTTGCGCTCTTCGTCGTCGCCGAGGCATCATTGAATTCTGGAGACCCTTTTCACAGCTCGCTGTCCGCGATGCACTACTGATGTGCATCCTAAACAGCCCTCTCTTTGTACCCCTTACTCGACT
Organism: Macrothele yani; assembly: GCA_039090855.1. Lineage (NCBI taxonomy): Eukaryota > Metazoa > Arthropoda > Arachnida > Araneae > Macrothelidae > Macrothele > Macrothele yani. Next base: position 103,734,177 of record CM077011.1, read on the forward strand.
GTCCAGATATATGAATAGAAGTGCGCAATTACTCTGCACTTCTAATTATTTGCATGTCCTGTAAATTTCACGTGATTACCATCATTCCTTCATGGTGTTGCAATTTTCACAAACAGTAATTTATAAACAACGGAAAGTTACAGGATTACTTGAATTCTTTTTTCTAAAATTACTGATCCTCTGTCCGGTCCAAATCTAAGCTAAGCCTACTACGAATTATTTTTTAACGGCATCCCAAACCGGTGTGAAATTAATTCCTAAGAAAAAAGGCATCTTCAGATAAATATTCTGCAGAATTCATTTTTTATTTATTTGAGTAAGACCTTTTTGTCATTCTAAGTTTAAATGTTTCAGCAAACCTATTTCTATTTTAGTGCCATCAGGCATTTACTATTTAATTTTTTAGGGAATTTAAACTCTCTTTTTTTTAATATAAGATACAGCAGTATGAAATCGAAAGGAGAAAAGAAAAGAAGGTTCTGTTGTTTTCACTAACGATTATCTCTTTAAAGCCATCTCAATTACCGTAGCAGATGGTTAAAAATTTATGTGTTTCCTGTGACGAAATTTCTAAAAAGAAATAAAAATATAGAATGAAAGAGGCATCTAGTTTTTTATACACAATGCAGCTATTTTCCATTTTTTCCGAGAAAATTTACCTAATACTCTTTTTGATATTTAGGATATAATTAATATTTAGAACATGTGACTGCAATTTTTTCTGCATTTTCTAAGTCTCAGTTAATCCTACAGATTTTGAGAGTTCCTTTTCTGGCCTGCAGGAAATGGGTTTTAAACTTCCCAAACTTCTACTTCAAACTGAAAAATAAAGCATTTAATGTCTCCATGTTGTTATTTAGCTTTTCCCTTCTTTTTACTTTTTAGAACTACATGAAGATTATCACCCATGTACGTTCGAATGTTTCCCTAAGTAAATTTTTTCTGCCATTATTGTGTGATTGAATCTGATAAATATGATTTCCAAATGCGAAGCAGAGAAGTACAAATGTTTCAATGTTTCGAACATTGTTAATTACTATTCTGAAATACAGAGGAAAATAAAAAGAAAACAACAAGAAGTATGACACCAAATTCACAAGTGTAATTTAGCGCAAACGATAACGAACTAACTGCATCAAGGAAACAAGAAAAATGACACCGAATTTTCGGGTGTAAGAAGCACGCCTTTTGAATCCGTTCTGACGCAAATTAAATTTATCAAAGCTATTCAAATTCAATGGAACCGGTATGGAAAACAATAGATCTGACAAAAGAAACAAGATATTCAATCGGGTTTTTAATCCCTCGGATATTGCTATAAACGGAATCGTGAGCTTACGAACTCTTAGAAAAAGAGATATCGACAAAAATAAGATGTGACTTTACGTCCCTTGGTAGGAAAACCATGCATTATTTTAGGAAGAAAGTATTCTCAAAAGGTTTATTCATATACGCGGTATCAGTCCAAGAAAAAAAAATTAGTAAAGTTTTCAGGATCCCAGATTTTGCAACAAATACTTCAGAAGCAGAAATTAACACTTATGACCCCTGGTGACAAAACCATTCTTTACCAAACATTTGAAATTATGTGAAATATATTTTCCATCAGCTCTTGTGTGCGATACAGCAAGAATTTCTCAAATCGGAGTTTTAGGAGCAGAAATAACGCAGAAAACGCAATTTACCTTTGTGCCCCCTAACGGAAAGTCTATGATTTACTTGAAAATTTTAAATTTATAGGAAAAACATTTGGCATCGGAAACACTATCCAACAAAGAAGGAATTTTTCAAATCGTACCCTTAGAAGTAGAGATATTGAGAAAAATAAGATATAGATCTACACCCCCTGGAGTAGAAACCATGCATTTTTTTAAGAAGAACATTTTCCTAAAAGGTTTGTTGACATGAGTAGTATCGGTCAACAAACGACTTTTTGTTCAATCGAGATTTTAGAAGCTCCTATTTTGCTGCAAATACAACAGAAGCGGAAATTAAGACTTACGCCCCCTGGTGGCCAAACCATTTTTTTACAAAAATTAGAAATTACGTGCAAACGATTTCCCATCGGGAGCTGCATCCGGTGCAGAAATAATTTTTCAAATCGGAGATTTAGAAGCAGAGATATAGGAGGAAACCCAATTTACCGCTACGCCCCTTAGCGGAAAGTCTATGAACTACTTGAAAATTTTGAAATTATATGACAAACATGTCACAAGGAAAACACAATCCAACAAAGAAGGAATTTTTTAAATCAGACTCCTAGAAGTAGAGATATTGACAAAAATAAGATGTACATCTACGCTCCCTGGCGGAGAAACTGTGGAATATTTTAAAAAGAAAATATTTCGAAAAGGTTTATCGATGTGAGTGGCCTCAGTCCACAAAATAATTTTTTTAATCGATATTTTAGAAGCTCCGATTTTATGGCAAATACATCAGAAGCAAAAATTAACACTTACACCCCATTGTGGCCAAAGCATTCTTTACCAAAAAGTTTGAAATTATATGCAAAAAAATTTTTTTAGGAGATGTATCCGCTGAAGAAAGTTTTTTTCAAATCGGAGTTTTAGAAGACGAGTTATCGGGAAAACTGTAATTTAATTTTACGCCCCCTAGCGGAAAATCTATGCGTAATTTGAAAAAGTAACTATATCTAAAATACTCTTTGACATAAATGGAATCGAAATATATATTTTTTTTCAATCAGATGTTTAGAAGCAAATATGTGGAATAAAACGTATTTTTTAATTCGACATCATCTGCATTTACGCCATCTACCGGCGAAATTGTACATAGTAACAAAAAAAACGAAATAAAGGATCATCATTTGCATATTTCAAGCTTTCCAATGCAAAAACAATTTTTCAAATCGGACTAATAGTTGCAGAGATTCGTGGGTACAGACGGACGGACGGACAACACGATAACAGAAGCACGATCTTTTTTTGCAAAAGACGTGCTAAAAACTGCTCTTTAAAGATTGCCAATTTGAGCAAGCTGTTCATACATGCTAATAAACACATACACGTTTTTCGGGGTGAGTAGTCTTGTTGCAAAAAAATGAATTTTTTTCAGTTAGATGTTTAGAAGGAAAGATACGATTGCAGACATATTAAAAAACTAAAAATGCACTCACGATTGTAAAGTAATTTTTAAAATTTGATATCTGGAAGCAAAGAGTTTGGGGATAATACAATATTCATTTCGGCACCTTGGCGGCAACACCATAAATCATTTGAACTAGAAACTGTACGCAAAATCACCTTTGTGATAAAAGTTATCGGAAGGTCAAAAGGAATTTTTTGAATCGGGTTTTTGAAACGCTTGTGCATAGCAAAATATATTTTGAACTCAACCACATGAATTTAAAATTCAATTGTTCTGCATCAGAAATAGATCAAACTATACGTATCAACCATCACTTGTAATCTGTAGAAAGAATTTCGAATTGGATTAATAAACTGCTGGTGTCAGAAACTAACGTGACAAACACAAATTTGAGAATATGTCCAAAACGATACGACTGATTGTTATACTGTATATGGCTTATTTCATACCTTTCTTTTATATTTTTGGATATTGGTGTATTAAATTAATCGGGAGATCTGTTCATTATGGGTATGAACTTATTAGTAGTTGCCACTAGTCCAGAACCATAGTAGGGTCTGGACACCCTTATCTTCACTTTGTACTCACCTGAGAGGCGTAGCGAAGGATCACACATTTGTTAAACAGAGCTGACATCATTAAAGACATAACAACTTTACTCCTATATACATGAAGTGACGGTTGATGAAACACTTACAATGATGGGAGAAATATATTCTATTGAAGGCTCACTTTGTTAAGGTATTGAACATGTACAGTTCCATTTCAATATTCCAGTTCCTACACAGCAGTCAGAATTCCGTCAAGATACACACACTGTCCACAGTTATGCTAGGGGTGTCAAGGTGATGCTACAATCTTGTTCTTCAGCAGAGGCATCGACATGTTCATACTATTAAATACTGTTCAGGATGGTGACAATACCGCTCAGGATAGCACAGGGAGTGAGAACTCCTCACCCACTATCTAACTTATTTTATCACTCTCCTCACCCACTATCTAACTTATTTTATCACTCTCCTCACCCACTATCTAACTTATTTTATCACTCTCCTCACCCACTATCTAACTTATTTTATCACTCTCCTCACCCACTATCTAACTTATTTTATCACTCTCCTCACCCACTATCTAACTTATTTTATCACTCTCCTCACCCACTATCTAACTTATTTTACACCGAGGAGCCATTACGCTATGACCACCTACCTTATAAACTGTAGGACACCTTTTAACCAGCAAAATAGCGGCCACCCTGCGAGGCGTCTATTCGATCAGGTGGCAAAAGGTATCCTGGGCTATATGGTACCATAATGTCAACAGCAAGTCCTCCAGTTCCCGTACATTTCGCGGTGGTGGTGATTTAAGCTGAACCAGCGTTTCCCAGTCGAACCTCAAATGTTCAACTGTGTTCATGTCAGGTGAATTTGTAGGCCAGGGCATTATCAGAAAGTCACCAGGATGTTCCTCGAAAAAATCCTTGACGATTCTGGCAGTGTGGCATGGTGCATTATTCTGTTGGTAGTGTCCATCACCAGCAGGGAATCACAGTTGCCATGAATGGGTGAACTTGGTCCTCAACGATGTTCAGATACCTGACAGCTGTCAGGAATTGTGCGATTAGGATAATGGGGCCTGAAATGTCTCACGAAAACATCGCGCACAGTATAACACTGCCGCCGCCGCCGCCGACCTAGTTCATTCGAACAGTGCATCCAGGTGCCATAGCCTCTGTTGGTAATCGGCGTATCCGCGCTCTGGCGTCTACATGATGTACCCAGAATCTTGTTTCATCATACCAGGCCACTTTCTTCCAATCTTCCACGGTCCAATCTCGATTATCTTGGGCCCATTTCATGCGTTGTGGGCAATCACGTGCAGTGAGCATGGGGGACCCGGCTGGGTCGTCGGCTACGCAGGCCCATGCGAAAAAGGCTACGGTAAAATGTGCGATGTGGCACATTGCCTTGACCACAATTGTTGTAGCTGTGGGTGATTTTTCGCACTGTGACCTTTAGGTCGCCGTGAACAATGCGTGACAGTCTCCGCTCCCCTCTGGCATCCATGAGCTGCGAACAACACACGGCCAAACGACGAACCGTCGTTTGGCCTTATGTGCGCGTGCACCACTTTTGATACCTGCTTACTACAGCGGCACGTGAACAACCCATAAGCTTCGCCGTTTCCGAGACTGTCGGTCCAAGGCGCCGTGCCATCACAATTTGCCCTTTATCAAACTTCGATAAATCAGCAGGTTTTCCCATTTCGACTCAGAACACTCTACTAACCGAAATCCGGTCCTCGGGTTGAATATATACTGCTCTGTGAACTTCACCTGCTCAACCGTTTGGTCTTCAGGCGCGCTCATTTCTCTATGCTGGTGGTGGTCATAATGAAATGGCTCATCGGCATATAAGCCAAGACCTCGGCCCAGTGCTGATAATGATGAAATTTATTCACCAACCTCGGCTGTTTAAAAATTATGCTGGCGACCCAACCGCAGCTGAGCGCCCAAACTTTGAGGTCTCCTTGTTCATCCTCAGAAGAAAACGGACCTCCTTTCCAAGTGATAGCTACCTCCCAAATCCCGCCAAAAAAAAAAAAAAAAACTTTTTCTTCCCTCAACTTTCTATCAGAGCCTGGACAGTGAACGACCAATCACAAGCTTTCATTTTGACCCTCAAATCCTTTGCGCTCTATGATCTCCGAGTGCTGTCACTCTTCCCATGACATACTCCAGATGCCCACTCTGCTGTTGCTATGCCTTCTGTGAATTCCACGTTTCCAAATTCTTAGAAAGTCGCAACATCTTGCCAATTCTTGTAACCTGATCACAAAAATGGCTGCAGTTTCTTCATCCGTTCTTTTTTACTCAATAATGGCGTCCCATTACCCGAGTTTACTCAATAATGGCGTCCTATTACCCGAGTTTACTCAATAAGGGCGTCTCATTACCCGAGTTTGCTCAATAATAGCGTCCCATTACCCGAGTTGACTTTATAATGGCGTCCCATTACCCGAGTTTACTTAATAATGGCGTCCCATTACCCGAGTTCAGTCAATAATGACGTCCCATTACCCGAGTTTTCTTAATAATGGCGTCCCATTACGCGCGTTTACTCAATAATGGCGTCCCATTTCCCGAGTTTACTCAATAATGGCATCCCATTACCCGAGTTTATTCAATAATGGAAAAGACGCGCTAAATATAGGAGAAAAAATCTCTCATGACTCTTACGACGCTATTATTGAGTAAACTCGTCCAATTACCCGAGTTTACTCAATAATAGCGTCCCATTACCCGAGATCAGAAGTTTCTCACTTTACGTTTTTCTTTTTTTGAAATTCAACATTACCGCTGATTTTTCTTTCAATATGAGCGATTTTTTCTCCTATTTTTAGCACGTCTTTTCGAAAAAAAGATCGTGCTTATGTTACCGGTTTGCCCCTTTCGTCTGTCCGTCCGTCCACCTGTAGACAACATATCTCTGCAACTATTAATCCGATGTGAAAAATTCCTTTTCATTGGGAAGATTATAATATGCGAGTGATGATTCTTTATTTTGTTTGTTTTTTCACGATGTACAGTTTCGTCGCTAGATGGCGTAAATGCAGAGGATATCGAATTCAAAATGCATTTTATTCCATGCATTTGCTTCTAAACATCCAATTGAAAAAATCATTTTACCTTTCGATTACATTTACAGCGAAGAGTATTTTAGGTACCCAGCAAAAACAGTCTTGCTGGGCCAGCGCTGGCAGCCAGGACTGCCAGTAATGGCCCACCACTATGTTACCGCTGCCGAACAGTCAATAAAATGTCCGGGCGGCCAACAGAAGGGCCAGCAATTCAGGCCAACAGCTGGCACCCCATCAGTTGTCATATGCCACAACAGGGCCATCAGTGGTCCATCATAGGCAGTAGCCGCCACAAGTGGCTCTTCAGTGGCCCCGTACGTACGTGCCAGAAATGATGGCTAGCCTAATGTGCCGTTAGTGGCAGCCGGCAACCACGTGACGTAACTGGTGGCTTGCCGAATCTTGTCCGCCAATTTCCCAGTAGTAGCCATAATTATAAGCAAAGATAACCGCTGTTTCCCAAAGCTACATTTTTTTCCTACCCTTACGAAGCTTGTGAATTAACGTACTGCGCTGGGGAATTTTCTCAACAGATCGGAAAAACACCAGTTTGTATCAGAGTAGATTTGAACCATGGGCCGTTGGCGAGATAGCTGAGCTCTCTACCGACCGGACTAATTTGGCACGCTGGAGCTTATGCTTAAAGCTGTCTGTTTGGTATGCAATGTCTAATCGAATGCTTCCCTCTTTCATTTTACAATATTGCGAGGTATTTTTCATAAAAGTCAGTTTCATATAATTGATAAATAAATTTTTTCAACGTAACGATAGTTTTTTTTTTTTTACCTTGAGGGAACTTCACTAATTTTCAAGGCGTGTACATACTTAGAGTCGCTTTCCAAAGTTTTGTACTGTCCTTGCCGTCTTGAAAAGAGATTGTTGAATAAAAATATATTTACCCGGGTTCATGTCTCATTCTGTTACATTTTTAACGTTGTGTCTTTCCTTTCCATTGTCCGAAGCTACATTTGTTTTAAAGAGTAAAAGATATTTTATTTTTACTTCTCGTTATTTTTAGAAGCGAATTCCTCCCAGTCTTGTGTATTCAACCCATAGATGAGTACACCACTAAGCGTTGCTTTATTTTTCTTTCAAATAATTAATAAATTTTGTACGCGTATAATTCTTTTTAATTTTCCAACAAACGTTGTTTTAATGGTTTTTCAGGATATTTGTTTCAAGCGGTTTCAAATTTTTCTTGTTATTCATCCACTCCATTCCATGAATTGTTATTCATCGGAATGGAGTGGGTGTATTTCATGGCTGTAATCTAGTATTTCATGGCTTAATCTGATATCTTCGTCGACGTAAAATTTCATTAGGAAATTAATTCGCCTCTCCACATATGGATTTTTTTAACATCCACTAAAATAACACGATGGCGATAGCGTCGTCTTCAACTAACTGGTACCATGAGAGACACAACCAGTGTTGCTTCTGCGCATGCGCAGTCCCGTTGCTTCCACCCGCTGTTGGGGGTTGCATTAGTTGCCAGCAACTGGCCACTAGTGGCACTTGCTTGGTGGCCACAATTCACGGCGATGCTGTAGGGCCATCAATGGCTCGCCAACTGATAGCGCTGCCACCAACGGACCACTACCGGGTCGTGAGCGGCAGATTTCAGCCAGCAGTGACCCTTTACTGCCAGCTGGTGGCCAGCAGTTTACCAGCACTTGTGTTTTTGCTGGGTATAGTCGCTTCTTCAAGTTACTCATTGATTTTCCTTTGGGTGGCGTAAAATGAAAAGCCTTATAAATAGCATGAGGATTCTTTGTGTGAGCTGTATCGCTGTTTGGGGTAATCACCATCCCTATTAAGCTCTCGAAATCCGCGCTACTTGCTGCATCTCTTTTGGACTGCTATGGTGTCATGCCCATGTTTCCTCCACTTGCGGTGATGGCATTCCTTTTCTGTTGTGTATTGATGCGTTATCGATATACTCTCATCGTCATAAAAATCCGCGCACCAAGAAGAAACCGTGCGGTTAACGCGAAACTCTGAGAATAGCTACGGGGAGAGAAGGCATTCGAATGATTACCGTTTCGTGCGACTCCGCGTGCCCGCGCGCCCGAGACCAATCGCTATCGTTGGAGCTAATAAGGCGCTGTGCAGGGGACTCCACACGCCTGCAGATGTTCACCGTAAGAATAAGGTGTGATCCCTGAGCGATAGGCGGAGTTTGAACGAGGCCGTATCGCCGGGATGAGAGATGCCGGGATGAGAGATGCCGGGTGGCCGGCGCGCCGAATCGGCCGCCACTTGGTCCGGTCGGACAATACGGTGCGATCGTGTTGGGAGCAATGCACGCAGGAAGGCACCCACACACTGGGGACTGGCTCCTGACGACCCGACCAGCAGAGAGGACCGTGGGATCTTGAGAGCGGCATGCACAGATGCAACGACGTCCTTGTCCAATATCCAGAGAGATTTGGCGGCTGTACAGGGAACTCCTGTGTCCGCCAGAACCATTTCCAAACGCCTGGCAGAGGCGAATCTTCACTCTTGACGGCCCTTTCGTTTTCTGACCATCGTCGGTCTCGATTGCAGTAGTGTCAGTAGCGAGCAACGTAGAATATACTACGGACTGCAACGTATTGTGTTCAGCGACAAATCCCACTTCTGTATGGGAACGGACAACCATCGTGTCAGAGTGTGGAGGACTGCAGGTGAGCGCTACAATCACAACCTTACTGTTCAGCGGCACACGTCCCGAACTGCAGGCGGAATGGTACCATTGCGTATGACAGCCGGACTTCCCTCGCAGTGATCCGAGGGACGTTGACATTGACAGCCTAGAGCTACGTACAGGAGACCTGCTGCCCCAAGTGATGCCTTTCCTCTCGGGGTGGTCCGAAGCCATTTTCCAACAGGATAATACCCGTCCGCACACGGCTCGGGTTTCAGAAGACTGTCTGCATCGTGCTTCGACGTTTCCGTGGCCTGCCAGATCGCTTGAGCTTTTACCCATCGAGCACGTTTGGGACCAGATGGGACTGCCAGCTTTCTCCGAATTAGAACGTCAGTTGCAAGAAGTGCGGGCAGATCTGTACCAGGATAACATACGGAGTTTCTTTGACTCCATGCCTGACCGTATCACCACATGTATCTGAGCACGAGACGGTACGACGCGGTAGTAACGCTGACCGGAATGTGTACCATATGACCGCGGGAAAACGTTGGCTGCCGGTTCGTGCTTGCGGCGCCACCACAGGGTGTGCGGTCATGTTCACTCACACCAAACGTGGATCATTTGCATACCTGTACGCACTCTAGCTATTTGTGAAGTTCCGAAGTTGTAGCGTGTTTTCATGTAGGTGCGCAAATTTCATTGTCTGTGAATGTATTTTTTCCCTTTTTGTTTTTAAAGACGTGTTATATAGTCTTGACTGGGTGTCCGTAAATGAGAACTAAGAATTTCTTTTTGTTTGTTTGGATGATTGCTACGAATAGGCTGATGTAGAATCTTAAAGAATTATATCCATTACATTCACGAAAAGTCCATAAATAAATAGATCTTAACACTTCGCACATTTGGAGTAAAAAAAATGGCCACAAAATGAATGAGGATGAAAAATTAGTAAACCTTTAACTCAGAAAATAAAAAGGTAAAGAGCGTTAATTAAACGAAAAAAATTACTGACATAACTCAATGTTGCCTTCTTTTTTTTTCACAGTTTTGCTTTCGGAGTTGCAAATAAAAGCCTCTCAGAAGCTGAAGTCAGGCAATTGAAGCTCAAAGCCAACAGGTGTGTATCAATCAAACATCTGTTAATAATATTCACCTGGCAATCATGCATTATTAATGAGACGCTATACATTAAACGACTAACGCACAAATTTATAGAACCCTCCTAATATTGCAATTATGCACTCTTAAGACTTTAATCCATTCTTCTTCATAAAGAAAGAGTATGCAGCTTTGCAATGACGCGTTCTCATCATGTCTTCAAAAAACCTGAAATATTCTCTTCAGTTTTCAATTAAGTTTGTGAAAGAGTCTTCCATCATCTTGTGTACTTAGAAAGAAAGGACGCCAATGAAAATATCTTTAAAAAATTTTCATTTTTCAAAGGACACATAACAAGCTAAGCAAATTCAAAAATGAAATAAAGAAAGAAACATTCTAGAACTGTCAAAGTCTCTTCGGAGTCTAACATTTAATAAGTGCTATTAAACTTGAGAAATCGATAGGGAGAAAAAAATAATTATAAGTGTACGTATTTTCCAGGTCACAGGGCCGTTCTGTTTCGCTACAAAGAGCGAAGCAGAATGAAAAAAAGTTTTCTGAAGAGGTTATGAAATGATATTCTCTTTTTCACAATTTTTCAGGATTCTTAATGCGCATTTTCGTAAGCGAACCGTTGTCAGCGCGCACTAGAGCCTTGAGCTTTCTTTTATCATTCATTCGCCTTCTAGTTATTTGTTCAGTTGCTGCTTTTCATCTTTGGTGAATCCCCAGCATTGTGCGGGGCTCCAAAGAAGCAACCCTGCCATGTGGTTTGGCAGATTGTCGTTTGTGAGTCTGGAGCATTTCGAGGCCGCTGTGGTGCAGTGGAAGCATATCCGGGGCGTAACTAGAAGACCCTGGGTTCGATTTCCGGTGGCGGCCGATGAGAATTTTTCCGTGACTCACTTATAAACGTGGAAAGAGCGGTGACTTATATTTGATGTTCCTGGTGCACGTCAACTGAGTATTTATCAACGTAAGTACATCAGAGCACCACCCAATCTTTCCGGATGCCCTGCCGCTCGAAGCATTTTTGGAGGAAACGAATGGCGAAAGAGTATCGTAGCGCTATACTATATAAAGAGACATATTTCCCTTAGCAGTTTCCAGTTTAGAAAAGCATCGGTTAATTAATGGGAGAGCAGCAAAGGAAAGTTTTTAAGAGGATTTTTTTATTGCCTAAACATGTTAGTCATAGTTTTCGGTCGCGTTCATACCCGGCCTCTAACTTGCAATATAAAATTCGGGCTCAGACGGGCTCGGACTGGCATACTTCGGGTTCGGACGGGCTCGGGCTGGCATACTTCCGGCTCGAAAGTGCTCGGGCTGGCATACTTCGGGTTCGGAAGGGCTCGGGCTGGCATACATCCGGCTCGGACGGGCTCGGGCCGGCATACTTCGGGTTTGGACGGGCTCAGCCTGGCATACTTCTGGCTCGGACGGGCTCGGACTCTTAAAACTGAGCTGGAACTCAGAACCGCTTTACGTCTGTTCGGCCATGGAAACTCATTCCCTTTCCCCACTCGACGATCCATTATGGTGCTGGCGTTGCTTCCAGAGGCATTGTGGAACTCGATGATGAGTGTTGTAATCGAGGGCTGGTGAGGTTTTTGCACCACCAGCTTCAGCATTTGGTGGTCCAGCTCTGTCATTTTACGTGGCCTACAAGGTCGCTATTAATCTATTATTGCTCCACGGCATTTCCACTTCAAAATACACCACTTTGGACTTTTTTCTTATGATTCACTCTCTCAGTCACCAGCACTTGTTTGTAGGTTCACTCTTTCTCCACAAGAACTCACTCTTGCCAAATTACACTTTAACGTTAATTAAAACAGTTAACATGGCTCTGGATTTCGGCTTGTTTTGCCGTGCTTTCTTGTTCCTTCGTGACGTTGGTGTTATCCAATACATTGGTTAATGCTTTCATTTCAGGGTTGAATTGGAAAATACACGTTTTATTACAAGTAATAACACTTTCTAAAGTTTGGAGTTCGCCTGCATTTGTCCTAGAATGGCATTATAAATTCGCTTGCCATTTCCTTTTTTGTTCATGTGTGAGAAGTTTCGGAAATGTCTTGGCACAAACTTCGTCATCTTCTGATTTTAATGCACTATTTGCCTAACAGTCTTTTTATCAATGTTTTCCATTTCTGCTATTGCTCTAACACTCCTTCGTCGATCATTTTGAAATGTTGCGTAGATTTGTCGAAGTTGTCTTACGTTTCTGATGCGCTTGGGTATCACCGACGTTCGACGCCGTCAATGCCATCCTGGCCTTCATTGAAACCCTTATATTACGTAAAAACACACGCACGTGATCTGCCTTCTTACTCGTACAGTTTATCGAATGTAAGAAAAGATCTGGCAGTCATCTTTTTTAATATCAGTTGCTCAATTAGTGAAATCAGCATTTTATTTTTTTGAAGAGTGGTGAACAACGGCTTCATTTCCATTGATACGTAGCATGCAACTAATGCAGAGAGTTAGGTGAATTATGCATTTCCGGTTGAGGGCAGTTCAAGGTCAAAGTGCTCCCACTCACTTTGCACTCCCAATCACACGTTTCATTTCCGACAAGCACAGTGTCTCGTTATGTGAAATCCCTACCTGGTATGTTACAATGTCTACAGTAAATGAATAAGGATCTTATTCCGATTTCTAAAACGGAGACAGCAATTGATAAAGAGTCGTTGATTTTTTGTTAGTATTATCATGCAAAATATTGAAGAAAAAGTTTCTCTTGAAGCTCATGTAAAGCATTCTTCCAACAAAGATTAAATGTGAAGCTCTCTCTCCGACAATACGAGACAGTTAATAAATAAGAGATCCAGTAATGCCATCCAATTATTTATCGCTGAAAACTGGTGTTGTGGGCTTACGAAAAACACACATGAGGAGATCAAGGCAAGATACGCTTACGAAGAACACACGTCAAGATAAAGTTGTTTTTCTTCCGGATCAGAGTTAAAGAAGATTAAGGTGAAAAGAAGATAAGCGAAGTGTCTAAACAATTTTACCGATTCCTGATGTTGGAAAATGGCTTTTTTATGTTGTTAGGTGGGTTTCTGATACTTGTACAATAAAAGTTTCTATGTACGATGAAAAAACGAAGTCAAACACTAACGAAAATCAACTACTTGTGTAGAAATGGTAATGATAGTTAGCTATCTAAAGATCTAGAGCTTTGGAAATTAGAATTGTGTTACTTCTTGTGATATATGGTGTTTGGCACAATAAGCTAATGTTTATGTTAGATGAATAAAAAGTCACTTGATAAGCCGAATAAGATGGAACTTGCCTGACTGGCGTTTAATTATGTAATAGTATTAACTACAGTATTAAAGCATTCGTTTTATACCAATGGTCTTATAAATTATGAATAAAATATTTGAAATTTAAGAGTTCTCCCGTCCTGTTCGGGAATAAAGTCATTACAAGGGCATATTCGTTTACCATGTAGAGAATATGTATTGGACTGAAATTATCGACTACACAAAAAGAAGATCTATATTTAATGATTGGGAATTCTTTTTTCTTAAACTCACGACACTTGTCGTTTCAACTTCACATACAGCGTGCGTCTTTCGTGTTTATTCTATGTCAAAGAAATACTTTGCGATTACTATTTATCATAACAGTCCGAATGCGATTTTTTTTCTCAAGAACATTACTTGCAACACTTCACTGTTCAGACCCACAAAAATCTAATAATATTCCGCTGTTCTGAAGTTTATGAAGCATTTTGAATGCAATGACTTCAAGTAAAGAAGCCACAGAGTAAATAAATTATTAAAGACCTGTTAAGGTTGCGCATTTTTTTAGCACGTCTTTTGTAAAAAAAGATCGTGCTTCTGTTATCTCTGCAACTATTAGTCCGATTTGAAAAATTCTTTTTGCATTCGGAAGCTTGAAATATGCACATGATGATCCTTTATTTAGTTTTTTTTTTTTTACGATGTACAATTTCGCCGGTAGAGGGCGTAAACGCAGATGATGTCGAATTCAAAAATACGTTTTATTTCACATACTTGCTTCTAAACATCCGATTGAAAAAACTTCTTTTATCTTTCGATTCCATTTATATCGAAGAGTATTTTAGATATAGTTACATTTTCAAACTACGCATAGATTTTCCGCTAGCGGGCGTAAAAGTAAATTACATTTTTCCCGATAACTCCTCTTCTAAAACTCCGATTTGAAAATTTTTTTCTTCAGCGGATACATCTCCTGATGGAAAATCTTTTGCATATAATTTAAAATTTTTGGTAAATAATACTTTGGCCACCAGGGGACGTAAGTGTTAATTTTGGCTTCTGATGTATTTGCCACAAAATCGGAGCTTCTAAAATATCTATTGAAAAAATTCTTTCGTGGACTGATGCCACTCACATTAATAAACCTTTTCGGAATACTTTCGTCTTAAAATATTGCACAGTTTCTCCGCCAGGGGGCGTAGATGTACATCCTTTTTTTGTCAATATCTCTACTTCTAGCAGTCCGATTTGAAAAATTTGTTCTTTGTTGGATAGTATTTTCAGTGTAACGTGTTTTTCATATAATTTCAAAATTTTCAAGCAATTCATAGACTTTCCGCTAGGGGGCGTAGCGGTTATTGCGTTTCCCTCAATATCTCAGCTTCTAAATCTCCGATTTGAAAAATTCTTTCTGTACCGGATACAGCTCCTGATGGTAAATTGTTTGCACATAATTTCTAATTTTTGTAAAAAAAATAGTTTGGCCGCCAGGGGGCGTAAATCTTAATTTCCTCTTCTGTTGTATTTGCAGCAAAATATGAGCTTCTAAATTCTCGATTGAAAAAAACGTCGTTTGTTGACCGATACTAGTCATGCCAACAAATCTTTTAAAAACATTTTCTTTTTAAAATAGTGCATGGTTTCTACGCCAGGAAGCGTAGATGTATATCTTATTTTTTGTCAATATCTCTACTTCTAGGAATCCGATTTGAAAAATTCCTTTTTTGTTGTATAGTGTTTCTAGTGTGACATGTGGTTCATATATTTTCAAAATTTTCAAGTAATTCATAGACTTACCGCTAGGGGGGTGAATGTAAATTGCGTTCCCCCTATATCCCTGCTTCTAAATCTCTGATTTGAAAAATTCTGTCTGCACCGCGTACAGCTCCTGATGGGAAATCGTTTGCACATAATTTCTAACTTTTGTAAGAAATGGTTTGGCCACCAGGTGGCGTAAGTCTTAATTTCCGCTTCTGTTGTATTTACAGCAAAATATGATCTTCTAAAATCTCGATTGAAAAACAAATCGTTTGTTGACCGATACTACTCATGTCGACAAACCTTTTAGGAAAATTTTCTTTTTGAAATAATGCATGGTTTAAACGCCAGGGTGCGTAGATTTATATCTTCTTTTCGTCAATATCTCTACTTCTAAGGGTACGATTTGAAAAATTCCTTCTTTGTTGAATAGTGTTTCCGATGCGAAATGTTTTCCCTATAAATTCAAAATTTTCAAGTAAATCATAGACTTTCTGCTATGGGGCACAAAGGTAAATTGCGTTTACTGCGTTATTTCTGCTCCTAAAGCTCTGATTTGAAAAATTCTTCCTGTATCGCATACAAGACCGGATGGAAAATATTTTTCACATAATTTCTAATATTTGGCAAAGAATGGTTTAGCCACCAGAGGTCATAAGTGTTAATTTCTGCTTCTAAAGTATTTGTTGCAAAATCTGGGCTCCTGAAAACTCGACTAATTTTGTTTTCTTGGACCGATGCCGCTTATATGGATAAATCTTTTGAGCATACTTTCTTCCCAAAATAATGCATGGTTTTCCCACCAGCGGACGTAAAATCACATCATTAAGCCCAACATACACAAGGAAATATAATAAAATATAAAGAATTAATCATAGTGCAAACCCACAAATCCTATAATATATAAAAAAACCTAACTAACAGTAAAATAATGTATAATATTGTGCCTTGCTTTTTTTTCAATAACCAGCAATATATACAACAAACATCTTTTATCATTTTGGCCCACAGGAAGGTCCAGAACCACAGAAATGTCTACAGGCAGCAACAAAAAAATTAATGAAATGCTACAGAAAGTTCTAATAAAGCAAAACACTAATCCCAATCACATAGCCTGCTTGTAAGTGCTGAAAAGAGCCCCTAAAAAAATTCTGAAAAAAATATAGAAAAATAGCCAGAGCAACCATTACCTCCTTACCATGCCTGAAGACAACAATACACTACTGCTACTTCTATGAGGTGAACCAACTTAAATTCAGGGGCAGGCCCTTTGCAGCGCCATCTAGCGTCCAATTTCAGAACTTTCCTGGTGTGAGCAGTTTAAGCCTGGTTAGACTTCAGAAACCAGAATTAATGCACTGAAAAAACCTTTACAATTTATCAGTGCAGACCAGAATACTAAAATGCCCTTCTTGCTAGCAGGGAGGCCATCCCTGCTCCCAAGAGTTCAAAAAGTATTATAACACCCAAATATCACCATTCCTCCCAAACCTTTGAACTTGAACTGTTACTATTTTTTTTATTATATCTTAAAAAAAAACTATCTATATAGTTACCCTTAAGATATTTTTCTAGGCGTTTTTTGCTTTTTTTTTAATTATTTAAAAAAAAACTAAAACTTTGGGGGGGGGGGGGGGTATCAAAGGAGAGGAATTGAATTGTGCATTACAGGTTCCTTAGTTGATTGCTAACAATATCATTGCCTAAACGTCTAGAGTTTAGCTTTAATTTAGACAATTCATTCAGTCAGCAGGATTTAAATTAAATTAAGCCTTCCATCTTAATTCTATTTTTGAGAACTACTTTTCTTATTGCTATTTTTAAGAAGTCCTTAGGAACTTGGTTTTCAATAAACTGTTTGATTAGAATAATAACATGTTTTTCTAGTTCAGAGTTTAAGCTACATATCCTAGAAAGCCTTAGTACTTGAGATATGAAAACATTTTCTATAACTTTATTTGAAATATTGCTCCACCACATACCATATTTAACAATTTTAAATTTTAATTGATTTCTCTTATCATAAAGACTTATAATTGGGTTACCTGCATTGAGATTAATAGTTAAATCCGAAAAATCAAGAACTTGGTTATTATCATTAGTTTTATTAAGTTTAAGGCTCTTAGGATAAATAGCAGCAAAGTCCTTCTCTAGATTTCCTGAATTATCAAAGCAAATAAGGTCATCGATATATCTGTAGGTATGAGAGTAACTTTCCTGATTGGAAGAATTTGACTTCATGAATTGATGTTCTTTAAAAAACAGGAACAAGTTGCATACAGCTGTACTACCCATAGGTATACCGTTAACCTGTTTGAATAACTTGTTATTGTAAAGGATAAAGTTATTTTTAATACAACAATTTAGAAGCGTATGCCAAGAAATTTCCGAAATAATGTTGGAGATTTGAAATTCATTAAAGAGTAGCATTAGTGTACTAATAATGTCATCAATCGGAAGGCCGGAATACAGGTTTTCAAAGTCATAGCAATTAGCCTCTGCAGGCGTGCTACCAAAAATTTCCGAAATGACCTCGACATTGCTTTTAAAGCAAGGCACAATGTTATACATTATTTTACTGTTAGTTAGTTTTTTGTTATATATTATAGGATTTGTGAGTTTGCACTATGATTAATTTTTTTATTTTATTATATTTTCTTGTGTATGTTGGGCTTAATAATTTTCTTTACTGGTGCTTGAAACCATGCCCGTTGGTATATTCATTTATAATTATTTTAATTTTGCAGCTCTGCTGTTTTTTTAGCTTTTAGCTGTGGGTATTGGGGTTTTTGGTTTGCAACTATCTTGCTTGCATTTTTGTCTTTTTGTTCACTCTTGGAGTTAGAACTGCTTTTCTGGATTTGTGTTGAGGGAGTTTGTGCTCCTTTTTCCTAAATTTGGCTGTTGCTTTCTTTTCCATTTGGTTGTTTGCTTTTCCTGGTTTAATTTATTTTGGTTTATGATTATTTTGTAAAACTTTTTTGTAATTACTGGTTATTTTTGACTGCTAGTTTGTTTCCTTTTTGTAACCAGTTTAATGTATCGCTTTGGTACATTTATTGGTTGGATTTGCTCACTTTCTTCAATTTTGCTCACTTTCTTCAACTTTTAATTTTTGTTGTGAGGTCGGGCAAATGTGTTTTAGTTTGCTGGGTACGGGTTTTTATTAGATATCCCTTTTATTGATATTATTCCCCTAAATTTATTTAGTCCTTTTAGGAAATTAAAATAGCAGAAACCCGCAATTCTCTGGTCTTAGAATATTAGTGAGTGTTTTTGTTGCTTGCCCTTGACGAAGCCGACAAGAGGTCAATCATTAATATGCTTTCCTGCATTCTTTTATTCAGTACTTTGCATCGTTTGAAGCTAACCTGGTTCGGATGGTGTATTTGATGACTTATGGTCTTTCTATTATTTTTATTTTTATTGTTCAAAATTTTGCTTTGTTTTGCCCTATATCATCACAGGATTTGTACAGAATGTCAGAAATTGTTTAAAAGCTGCTGAAATGGATATTCCCGGTCAAGAGAAAGATCATTAATTGCCGTGATCGATTTGGAGAAGAGCTGTCGTATGTTAATTGCAACCTCCTCTCCGTATCACACTGCAAGTATACCTTCCTAATTCGGCAAACGACATTGTAATCACAGATCGGCCGGTAAATGGCAGCACGATACGGCTCCCTCGTATACGTACCGCTACAAAACACACCAGCCGTACTCTCTTAGCCGCGCCGGTGCCTCAGTGCTCTAAGTGATGGCTTTTGATCATTCGTCCGAAATGGGCCAGGCTTCGAATCCCGTGACGCATGGATATGGTGTTTGTCTCAAGACTCTGGCTCTCTCCCTTCCCTGGAACCAGTGGCCCTAAATTATGGACGGGAGACTGCTTATAGCCCATTGAGTTGCTCAAGGTGGTCGTTAAATTCCCAATCAAAAAAAAAAAGTAGTACTCCCACGGCGAAACACAGAGGAACTAATAGGTACCACGCGAGAGAGCGTGAGATTGAAGTAGAGTGAACGATTACTTGCTGCCATCTATCGGCCTTGTGAGAATTACTTATCGGCCGACTTCGGAGCAATACACTAGCGTCACTTCGTAAGAAAAAATTAAATTACGAAATCCGACTTTTTTGCCGAAAGGAAAAATGTAGAAGTTACCTCCCTTTCTTTTCTTTTTTTACGCTTTCCAACTGTAGGTAGAAGAAGCGTATATGCTCCAGCTTTGTCCGTTCTTCCGCACGATAACTGGCGTAAAAATAGTTCGATTTCGATGAAAGTTCATTATGTGGTAGGGGATCATCTGGGGACGAAACCTGTTGAAAATGGGACAAATGGGGTCAAAGGTCACGACGTAGGAGCGGGATGCATTCCATTGCCCTTATGCGGTATACCTTGCGTAAATATGGTTCGATTTATGCGTTATACCTTGCGTAAATATGGTTCGATTTATGCGTTATACCTTGCGTAAATATGGTTCGCCTGGTGACGAACCCTATAGAAAATGTGTGAATTGGGGTTAAAGGTCAGGACATAAGAGCGGGATGCATTCCATTGCCGTTATGCGTCATAACGTGCGTACAAATGGTTCGATTTCGATGAAATTTCAGTATGTGGTAAAGGACCACCTGGGGACGAACCTTATTGAAAATTCATAAAATGTAGTCAAAGGTCAGGACATAGGATTGCGATTCATACCATCCCTCTTATCCCATATTATTAAGGTGGACGTCAAGTAATTTTGCTTCCTGTACTTCCAATGGAAAAACTTTTGGACACATTTCCTTCACAATTAATGTGTTCCCAAGGATTACCATTTGAGCATCGATTAAAATAACTTCGTATTATAACTTGAAATGCTTAATATTTTTTAAAACATAACCATAATTATATTAAAAATCAATAACTTTTCTTTTGGTGGTGTTGAAGCCAGAAAAAAAATGGGGCGACCTGTATTTTCATGACGTCAGCAGACAAACAAATGTTGGATTGCATAATTATGGTTATGTTTTAGAAAATATTAAGTATTGCAAGTTATAAAATAAAGATATTTTAATCGATGTTCAAATTTTCATCCTTGGGAACGCATTAATTGGGAAGAAAATGTGTACAGAAATTTTTCCATTCGAAGTACAGGAAGCAA
Source organism: Macrothele yani (assembly GCA_039090855.1). Classification (NCBI taxonomy): domain Eukaryota; kingdom Metazoa; phylum Arthropoda; class Arachnida; order Araneae; family Macrothelidae; genus Macrothele; species Macrothele yani. The sequence goes on from CM077011.1 coordinate 103,754,808, forward strand.
AATTACTTGATGTTCATCTTAAAGGAGCAATTCTTGTATGTATGTAAATTTTATTTTGAAAACTGCTCTAAGGATTTTGATGAAGGTCTTTAACCTACCGTTGTCTGGTACTAGAAATCGATTTAGCTTGATCTCGACTTTAGGAAAATCCGTTTAGTGTAATCGTCATTAGATGTTACCGCGCGGTCACGCCATCTGTCTCATTACGTCACGCGTTGTGTGTGGATCCTAATAAAGTTTTATGACGTCACACTCTTGCGAGCAGATGGTCGCGATTCCCATCTGCCTCATTACTTCACGCGTTGTGTGCGTATATTTGCGTCCGCACGATAACTCGCGTAAAAATCGTTCGATTTCGATGAAATTTTAGTATGTTGCAGGGGAACACATGGTAAGGAACCGTTTTGAAAGTGAACGAAATGGGTCAAAAGTCAGGACACAGGAGTGGGATCCTTTCCACTGCTCTTATGCATCATAACTAACGTAAAAAAGATTTGATTTCGATTAAATTTTAGTATGTGGTAGGGGGCCACCTGGGGACAAACCCTATTGAAAATTGGCGAAATGGGCGTCAAAGGTCAGTACATAGGAGCGGAATCACTTCCATCGCCAATATGAGTCATAACTTACGTAAAAATGTTTTGATTTGGATGAAATGTTAGTATGTTGTAGGGACCTGCCTGGGAACGACTCCTGTTGAAAATGGGCGAAATGGGGTCAAAGGTTAGGACACAGAAGCGGGATCTATTAAATAGCCCTTATGCATCATAACTTACGTAAACTTGCTTCGATTGCGATAAAACTTTATCATATTATTTCGGAGGTATACTAAACCAGTTCTTTTGAATATCATCAAAAAGGAATCAAAGCTCAGGACACAGGAGTGAGATTTATTCCACAGCCATTTTCCTCAAAACTTGAGTAATAACTTGAGTAATGATTTCTAGTATGTTGGAAAGCGTATCATAATCAATGCATTGCATGATTTTACAAACCTTGTTTATATTTATTGGAACAATTATAACGCACAATTGACGTGGACTATTAACCTCACCATGCAGTATTTGTATGCGTCTATTCCATGAACGCATACAAATATGTATAAACGTGGAAAGAGCGATGACTTCTGTTTGATATTTACTGGAACATTAGAAATATAGTTACAGAATTTCCGAAAGCTAGCTGTATTTTTTTAGCCCCTGTCTCACACTCAGGATCGATTTGTCTATGAATGAAGATAACGGTATTGAGAAATTTAGCCCTTTTGACTTATGCTCCATATTGACTTATAAGCCGAAAAATACGGTTAATTCTGTTTGGAATGAATGAATAGAAAGCCTGAACCGCCGCAGGAAGAAAAAGGAGGAATGAAACCATTTTTCATGAAGGAAAGCCTGAAAAATCCTTCGTTAAGGAAAAAAATCTAAGTCACCTTAAATCGGATAACTGCATAGACCAGTTTTTTTTTACGTCTCGCTATCCTCTTTAGGAGAATCCCGAACAATATAATTAGATTTGTCTGAACATTTGTTCCACTTCGGGGGCGCAGTGGAAAGAGTCATCACCATAGCAACAACCTAGAAAGAAATATTTGTGACGTCACGGTTCGAGTTTCGTGTTTTCATGCAGGTGTTCAGTGAATGGAAACTGCTTTCCGGATTAAATTATGAGACGTCATCACTTTAGCAATAACATAGAAAGAAATATCTGTGACGACAAGTTTAGTTATAGTGTTTTAGTTCAGGTGTTCAGTAAATGGAAACTTCGAATCATGTCAGCGTGTGACGTAACAACAGTATGACGTAGTACGTTTTTCATTGTTGTAATGTTTGGGAAACATACTTTCGTATTTGGATATTACAAACGAAAAGAATACCTGGTTATCAAAATATTACTCTACATACCTTATTTCCTTCTATCATTATTGACAGGTAGTTACACATGTAAACACCCGGACCGACGCTATCAGTCTCTCTCTCTCTCTCGCAAACCGCGTGACCGTGGCAAACAACAAACCATGTTGCGTTACAACAAACAGAGTTCCGTTGGCAACAACAGGAATCGCTGTTGCGTTACTCAAAAGTGAAAGAAAATTCCATATGGTCATCAAGCTTCCTGTTCCACTACTAAACACATAATTCTCAGAAAAGCAAGCCAGTTCGTAAGAAGCAGAAACTCTTCGACAAGTTTCGCTCATGATCGTCGATGAAATCTCCATGTCTGAACATGGGCCTCGCTGCATTAATCACCTTCTGCACGAATCGATACAACGCGAATAACCGTCTAGTGGAAAAGTGATCGTCGTTGGAGGATACTTCAGGCAAACATTAGCAGCCACACGAAGGAAAAGGATTGATGTCTGCGAATGCAACTTTCAATCGAATACACCGTTCAATCGAATACAACTGTTCAATCATTTCATGGAAATATAACATAGAGAACCAACATGCGAAACGCGCAGCGCAATGCACGTAGCAAATGACTGCTCGACGTCAGTTGCGAAGATATATAGGAGATTCCAGATGTGCCTCGGTTCATGATTGCAGCCAAGCCACAAATAATTTCTGATGAAAATCTGATCGACAGCATTTAGGGATAATATTTGAATGAAATGGCACTCGAGGGAATGGCGAAGCGCGACATTCTTACACGAACAAAAAGATACCCTTAGCATGAATAGACCAATTATAGCAAAGCTGACGTAGCATACGGAAATATACTACACCGCCTACACAATCGTCTCCGAAGATCTCGGTGATGAAGATATTTATTCTTCAGGTTTCCTGCACAACGTATTCCTGTTCTGTATGCCGCCAGAAACTTTAGTACTCAAAGTCCGAATAATCAAAATACTGCTAATTACTCGGTGCGGCAATTAAATAATGATACTGAATTAAAAAAACTGGAAAAGCAGGAAAGCCTATGTGAATATATTTCATCCCAAGTACATTCCTCCTGTGTTAATTCAAGAAGTTGTACGATCAGCCGACGAAAGGAAGGACTTGCAGAGGTCGTCTTTTGATACGGAGTGAAGAGCTGATGTCAAAGTTCTTGGCATGTGCCCAATGTCTTAGAAAACGTTTCTTCTTATAGGCAGTTTAATTTAGGGAATAGAAAGTAGTCATACCGAGATCAATCCGGAGAATGGGGGGATGAAAAATACTGGTAAGCAATACACACACTTATTTTCCTCCCAGAAATAGCTGTAAAATTACTACTTTGTATGCGAGTGTGTTACCGTGAAGAAGGAATCATAGCCCGTTTCTGTACTCAGGCCTAACACGAGCAGTCGTCTTTCACAATCGTTCCAAAATGGTTGAATAAGCATTGCCAGAGACAGTTGTACCTTCAGGAATGAACTCGTGATGCAAGATTTCTTTCCTGTCTTACAAGCATTGTCACATTTTTGGACTTCTGTAACCTGAACTCCTCTCCTTTGGGCCATTATGGTGACTTCCGCTGGGCATTGTGACGATTCGTTTCAGAATCAAAACGAGAAAACCATGTCTCGTCATCTTCCACAATGCATTAGTAAAACGTTTGCGTTATTTCTGCAGTATCCAGGATGTATTTTGCGTACGTACTCCACTCTTGCATGTTTCTGGTCGTCTCAAAAAATATGCGGAACAAAACGAGCACAAATTTTATCCCCCAAATTTTGCACTAAAATTTGACCAATCGTCTCCTTATTAACACTGAGCTAATATTCAAGCATCCTCAAAGTCACAAAACGATTAGTTTTTATTCTTCCCAGAACTTTCTAAATGCGTTCCGACGTGCGCACTGAAATAGACCATCTGGGTCTTTCGTCACTTTCCAAATCTTTCCACTCATCCTTGAAACAAGCATATCATCGGACTATTTGTGCACGAGATTGGAAATTAGCCTCATAGACATTAGGCAACAATTCAGCTGTCTTAGATGCAGCTTAACCATTTTTCAAACAGAACTGGATATTCTGCTCTCTGCTCTACGAGGTATACAAAGGTATGACAATGTTCTTCCACCGAATGACGTCATGAAGGGCATAAATAATCATCTACGCAACTCTCACGTAAACGCTGTTGTCATCGCATAGCTGATAAATAAATTATTAAAGAAGCATGCCTTCCCGACTCGTGTGTTTTACCGGGGATTTTTTAAAACATTCATTAGTCTCATTACTTGATCACTGCACTGTGCAACATGGACTCGAAGAAATGATTTTGTAAAAGAGCACGCCTTTGCATCACAACACTACGTAGGAATGCAATTCAAACCGCAATTATTTCTCAGCGGTGTCGTGGCGGAACGGTCAGTGTGCCATTAATCAATTTGCCCCCGAGCGATGTAAATCTCCCTTATATTCCAAACATCAATTCCCGATAACTCCTGCTTACTCCACGACAATCAACAGCTCTCAAAGGCAAACTTTAAAAACACCTTGACATCTATTTGGACGAGCCCGTGGTTTCTCACGGCTAAAACTATGTGGCATTGTCTATATTCAGGAAATAAATTTTTTTCGTTAAGGGAACTTAAACGCAAACAAATATATTAATCCATTACATATCAGAAATACAACAAAATGGTATCGCGACGGTAGTGCAGTGGTATAAGCGCTGGCTCATGGCCATTCGTCCAAGAAGGGTCAGGATTTGAATCACGGTGAGGTATGGATATTGTGTTTGTCTTGTGGTACTGGTTTTCTCTCTCTCTCTCTTTTCCCTGGAACCAGTGGCGCTAAATTAGGGAAGGGCAAATGCTTATAGCCCATTCAGTTGCTCACGGTAGTAATTAAACCTACAATAATAAAAGAAAGGTGTTTATCGCGATATCTACTAATCCCCTTAGGAAAAAAATTAACACCATTATGGCAACGCGATAATAACATCATGAGCCCAAGTTTACGAGAAATTATTATTTTTATTATTATTTTAATTTAAGAACGCTTCATCTAGATAAGAAAATTTAGAGACATAGCTTTTAAACTCGTCGTATGCAAGGGTTATCGGCTAGCATCTAAAACAACATTTGTTGTCCCGAGGAACCCCTACCTAAGGAAATGTTTAGAGTCAAGAAAGCGTTGACAGCTGGGAGTACAATTCAAACACTACTAAATTCTGAAGATATTTTTTTCAGTAAAATATGGTCAAAAACATTCGGACACTCATTTGGTGTAATGGATTTGCCCATATTCTTCGCAGCCGTAGCCCATACATGTATAAAAAGACATACTTGGCTTGGAAAACATCATAGACAAGCACGGGCAGTAGAATGCGCCGTACGACAGAGCTCAATGACTTTCAACATAGCACAGCCATAGGATTCCATCAACAAATCAGTTCGGGAAATCTTTTACTAGCGATGTAGCTACCCTGATTAACTGTAAGTCATGCTATCGTGAAGCTGAATCGCCGAGAAGTAACAACGGCGTAATCGCTACCTGAGAGGCCATCTAAAGAGACAGAGCGGCATCGCTGAGTGCGGAAACGCAGGTGGCGATAACATCGCATCTCAGTGGGTGGGACATACACCACCAAGTTCCAAAATCTTTCTAGAAGCAATGCCAAAACTATAACGGTTTTACTAAACTTTACACGAGAACCCGGGCCTGCAGAACAATACAACGCAGGTCCCGCTCAATACAGGAACTATGGACTACAGTGCAAGCTGCTTGCTTGCAGATTCCCAAAAAGTGTACACACACCTTGTGGTGTCGATGTCATGCTAAGTAGTTGCCGTTCACAGGACGAAAGGAAAGACCCACGAAGTATAGGGGAAGCGGGTTGCCTCTCACTTTGTCCGTCTTCATTTCGTCCACGTTCACTTGGTCCAGTTCATTTAGTCTGCGGTTCATTTTCTCCACTTCATTTCTTCTACAATTCACTTTGCCCATGTTCATTTCTTCCACGTTCACTTGGTGCACTTCATTTCATGCACGGTTCACTTTGTCCGTGTTCATTTTGTCGAGGTTCACTTGATCTAGTTCATTTCGTCCACGGTTCATTTTATCCATGTTCATTTCTTCCACACTTCACTTTGCCCGTGTTCATTTCGTCCTCGTTCACTTGGTCCACTTCCTTTCTTCCACGGTTCACTCTGCTCGTGTTCATTGCGTCCAAGTACACTTGATCCATCCATTTCGTCCACGTTCACTTGGTGCGTGATCATTTGGTCCACGTTCCCTTAGTCCAGTTTATTTCATCCGCGGTTCACTTTGTCCATGTTCATTTCTTCCACAGTACACTTTGTCCATGATTCATTTCCGTTCACTTGCTCTAGTTCATTACTTCTACGGTTCACTTTGTTCGCGTTCTTTTCGCCCTTGTTCGCTCGGTCCAGTTCATTTCGTCCACGGTTCGCTTTGCCCACCGTTCACTTTTTCCGCATTCATTTCGTCCTCAGGATGGATGGAATACCGTGGAAATTTTCTGGTTTGATCGATTTTTTTATTGCAGGTCAGAAAAATAATGTCAGCGGACGTTGCTTACCTGCAATTTTTGGCTGTTTAAGTTTTTCGATTAAGATATAACGATTTTAAGTGTTACTTAAAGTAAAACGAGGAAATGAACTTCGAAGAGATTTTTATCTCTTTTGAGCTGTACGATGTTAATCAGTATGACATAAATCAAAGTTTTACAAAAATCTTTTAATGTTTTGAAACACATCTTGTATTTTGTTTTCATATAGTTCTTAAATTTTCAGTATATTTTTTTTGTTTTAGTAATTGTTTATAACTTATGTATTACTAATTTTCATACGAATGAACTATAGTGCTCTCTATATATGTCATAGCTATTAAGGTAAGAAAAATTCATAAAAGTAATATGGGGGAAAAAAGTATAGATTGGTGTTTACTGAAAAAAATATAGACCAGGTGAACGTAGGCGAAATGAACACGGACAAAGTGAACCGTCGACGAATTGACCTCGACCAAGTGAACGTGGACAAAATGAACTGGATTAAGTGAAGGTGGACAAAGTAAACACGGACAAAGTGAACCTTCGACGAAATGAACAAAGTGAACCGTGGACGAAATGAACTGGACCCAATGAACATGGACGAAGTGAACACAGACAAAGTGAACTGTGGACGAAATAAACTGGACCAAGTGAACGTGGACGAAATGAACAAGGATAAATTAAACCGTGGGCGAAATGAACTGGGTCAAGTGAACGTGGACAATATCAACACGGACAAAATGAGCCGTGGACAATATCAACACGGACAAAATGAGCCGTGGACGAAATGAACTGGACCAAGTGAACGTGGACGAAATCAACACGGATAAATTAAACCGTGGGCGAAATGAACTGGGTCAAGTGAACGTGGACGAAATCAACACGGACAAAGTGAACCGTGGACGAAATGAACTGGACCAAGTGAACGTGGACGAAATCAACACGGTCAAAGTGAACCGTGGACGAAATTAACTGGACCAGGTAAACGTAGACGAAATGAGCACGAACAAAGTGAGCCGTCGACGAAATGACCTGGACCAAGTGAACGTGGACGAAATGAAGTGGACCAAGTGAACGTGAACGAAATGAACACGTACAAAATGAACCGTGACGAAATGAAATGGACCAAGTGAAAGTGGACGTAATGAACACGGACAAAGTGATCCTTCACCAAGGAAGCGATCATCATTCAGTGATTACTCAGTGTATATAGAGGTTTCAGCAGATTTGTTTAGTATCGACAGTATTTTCAATCATTTGAAGGCTTCTTCTTTCAACAAACAGTTCTGATTTCGATTACGAAGCGGAAATGCTTCCAAAACTGAAATTCCTTGTTTGAACAAGTATTTTTATTGGCACACATAATTCAAGTGATAGTGTGGAAGTTTGTACTCCCAGTAAGAATATCGGTCAGCATTTACATTATATTTTCACATTTAGAAAATGAAGAGTGGAAAATTTGAAAACCTCTGTTTTTCTTTTATGAACAAACATGTTACATTAAGTGCAAGGCTTAATGTTTCCTGTCCCACTATCTTGATGATAGGAATACGCAGCTGTTCTTAGACGGAGAAAGCGATACAAAGTTTAAATGGAGAGTATGATCTGAGAAACTGTGCAGAGAAAAGCACAATTGTGAGAATCGTTTGCGACGCCCCTTCACGTAATTGCGGGGGAGTACTAAGGAAAATAAGACAATTCTGGGCAAAGTGAACGTGAGTTTTTAGTTGAAGGAGTAATTAAACATCCATTTCTTTTTGCAACATTTTCTTCTAGTTCATTGTTTAGAATACGCCTTCATGATGGAAAGCTGTTTTTATCATTGCGTGACCCTAAAGAAAAAACAAGCAAATAAAAAATGGAAACACGGCTGATTTTCTTTGTATCACACCAAAAAAAATATATTAAGTAGGGGACTCCAAAAGACCATTGTAAGCAATTCTGGTTGTCCTTATACCTCATCAAAAAAATTTAAGATGATCAAAAAGACCATCGTAAGAAATAGTGATTGTCCTTGAATCTCACTAAAAAATCTTAAGTAGGATGATCAAAAAGACCATTGTAAGCAATTGTAATTGTTGTTGAATCTCACCAAACACTCGTAAGTAGCAGGATCGAAAAGACCATTGTAGGCAATTCTGATTAACCTTGCATCTCACAAAAAAAAGCTAAAGTAGAAGACATTGGTCTATTACTTAAGCTCTTTTTTTCTCTCTAAAAAAGAAGCTTAAGTAAAAGACCATTATAGCTATTTTGATTATCCTTGTAGATCATAGATCATATGTAGATGCTTTTAGGGAGGCAGTGTCAGAACCCCGGTCTTAAGCAACGCTTAGAAATAGGAAACTAGGAGATTTCGACTAGAGTGTCCAATAGGAAGGTGACACGGGAACTAGGTAGAAAAGGGGAGGAATACAACCTTATTTATTACCGGGGGCCAGTACTCGCTGTCCAACGGCTTAACGTGCCCAAATTATCATTGTATCCCACCAAAAATCTTAAGTAGAAGGATCAAAAAAACCATTATAACCAATCTGATCTTGGAGTCCATGCCCCACTGTACAGACTCTTCGTACAGTCGAAGTCCCACTGTGCAGACTCCTCGTGGAGTCGACGTCCCGATTGTACAGATTCCTCGTGGGGAAGCGGATTCCCCATATTTTGTCCGTGTTCATTTCTTAATTTTGCAGCATGTTAAAGTATGTTAAAAAAATTAAGAAATGTTTCGCGAAAAGTTTCCCATGGCTGAAGAAAGATATCAGAGGCAAAGCGATTTTCAAATCAAAAAGTTAAAAGAACGGATATAGAGGAAAACAGATATAACTTTACGCTCTCTAGCGGAAGAATTTTGAATAATGGAAAAGTAGAAACATGCGGAAAGTTTTCTTAATCGCTGAAGCTATGCTAAGGAAAAATAGTCTTTCATATACCTCTCCTGGAAATACGGATAACCAGAAAAAGGTTTTGACGGTGGTTGTACCGAAAGTAATGCAAAAGTGGGCATAACTTTTTATTAAGTGACAGAGGTCCTTCAAATTACACATGTTGGTAGAGTAACTCTTCCTCTATAGTAACCCTTCTTCTTCATTGCAGGTAAGTAGTGGATCTCAAGCAGAAGCAAAGTGTCGTCATTGAGTTCTTGACGAAGGAAGGCTGCAGGCTGTCCGACATCCACAGAAGTCTACAGAACGTTTACGGGAATGACACCATTGACAAAAAGTGAAAATCCTCCAAATACGTGGCGTCAGTAAATAAACAACCATTATAACCAATCTGATCTTGGAGTCGATGCCCCACTGTACAGACTCCTCGTGGAGTCGAAGTCCCACTGTAAAAACTCCTCGTGGAGTCGATGCCCCACTATACAGGCTCCTCAAACAGACACACACATAGCTCCGTGGATTGTTGGACACCGTGGTGTAAGGCTAACGCGCTCGGCTAGATATCGAGAGATCCGGCATTCAATTACACGGCGGTGACCGAATAACCTTTTTTCGGTTGCTGTATTTTGCTAAAACGTGGAAAGAGCGATGTCTTTGTTTATTCCTTGACAAGAGCAATGTGACACACCATTGACACCTGATTTGACGGAGAGAAGGGTGGAAGTTTGGTCTGATCTCCTCGAAGCGTTTGAAGTTCACGAAGACACGTTTTTTTTTTTTGATCGAATGACAGGGGATGAAACGTGGGCATATCTTTACGGTCTGGAAACGAAGAATCAATCCATTGAATGGCGTCACACCTCTTCACCAAGGCCTAAAAAATTCAAGAGCCAGTGATCAGCACAGAAAGTCAGGGTGACTGTTTTTTGGGATGATAGGGGTGTCATTGTCCTTGATTTTCGGGAACGTTGCCGTTCCGTGAACATGGAACTGTACATTGAGACACACAAGTAGCTTAGAGAAGCCATACAGAGGAAGAGATCGAACAAAAAATCCGAAAATGACCCACATTCACCATGGCAATGCGGGACCACACACTCGGAGAAGAACTGCATCCTGATTGCATTACATGTACCGTGAAACACCCAGTTAGTGTTATGATCTGGGGTTGTGTGACTTCAAAATGTGTGGGCAGAATCTGCGTGATTAATGGGAACATAAATGGCCAAAAATACATTAATTAAACACTTAAGCCCAAACTGAAGCCTTCCGAACGTGATCTTTACCAAGATAATGAAGCATTTATATTTCAACTGGATTCAACTCCATGTCATGTTGCTAATGTGTGCAAAAAGTTGTTTCAAGATATTCATATTCCACTTCATGAATGGCATGGTAATAGCCCAAACCTTAATCCCATCGAAAATCTATGGAGCCGACTAAAGAAACTTGTTAGTCAGAAGCAACCCAGCAATAAAACCCAATTAATAGCAGCAGTAATTCAATCTTGGTTCCACATTATGACAGCTGCAGAATTAAAAATATAGGTTCACTCCATGGGAAGGTGTTGTAAGGCCGTAATTAACACTAAATGTTACCCATCTAAGTATTAACTGACATGGTGAGAATTTTTCTATGTGTCATTTTTTCTGCGTGTTTCACTTTTCTTCTTTATAACTGCTGTTTTGATGCAAAATCCTTCATAAAAGTTACTGCATTACATTCTTGATAAAATTATCTTTTCATTGATATATAATTTTATTATATTACTCCAAAAACAGTGGTGTTATGAGCCATCAAACGTCAAAAAAACACAATTTCCAAAAGGTTTCCACAGTTTGGGCCACTACTGCATAGTCTAACTGCATTCGTCTTTCATTTGTCAACCGACTTCTACCTCAAACACTTTACTGTCAAACACGTGTCCACGCAATTAAAACCTGCGGATGTGTCCCGGACACAGCCTACCCTCATTTTTTGATGTATAAATGCGTTAATCAAAGGTTTCGGACTCGTTCGGGCCCCAGAAGCTCTATCTTGCAATATAAAATTCGGGTTCGGGCTGATATACTTCGTGCTGGGGCTCGGGCTCTTAAATTTGAGCCCGAGCTCAGCTCTGCTTTGCACTACCCCAAGAGACGTTTGACGTTGATCTCGCTGATGTTAGGATTGCGTGCGGCTGCTCTGCCATGCAAACCCGTTCCTTTCCTGTGAGGATTGTGTGCGGCTGCTTGGCCACGCAAACCCATTCCTTTCAGCTCTCGACGAACCCTTATGGCGCTGGTATAGCTTCCGGTGGCATTTGAAACTCGGTAGTGAGTGTTGCAGCGGACGAAAGGTGATTTTGTTGTACTGTCCTCCTTCAGGACTTGGCAGTCCTGCTCTTTTAATTTACGTGGGCTACTATGCCGCAATTGCGCAGTTGTTGCACCTAGGCATTTTCACTTCGCAATAACATCATTTACGATTGATGGGAGCAGCTGAGGAGACATTTTCTGTACTGATTGGTTGTTAAGATGGCATTTTATAGTGGTGCCACGTTTAAAGTCTCTCAGTTGGGCCGTATGCCCCATTCATGCTTGTCTATGAAATTTGCAAGGCCATGTGTGTCTTTTTTATACCTGTATGGGAAAATCCACTACTCAGAAGGAGTATCCGGATGCTTTTGAGAATATAGTGTATATTTCAATCTGCATGCATGTGGAATTTAAATTTCCAGAATCAAATTCACGGTCTATATGGTGAAGCAAAATGAAATAACAGTTTTACTTTTTTATAAAAAGAAACCGCTGTTGTATTAGATTAAACAGGAAATTTCTTAACATACAGTGGTTCTACCTTATCCTCTACACCTCCCGAAAAAAACAACTATTTCATATAGCAACACAGTCGGGTAGGTAAGGTTCACCTGGCATTCCCCACATTCAGATATATCCGTCTGTCAGCAATGGATACGGTGCAATGTTCATTTAGGTAAAGGTGCCAGAACACTACACAAATCAGTTTTTAATAACTTCACTTTTAAGCGAATAAGGAGTCACTCAAATAACTTCAGAAAATATTACTTACTATTAGCCTTGTTCAGCAAAACCTTTTTTAGCTCGACTCAGTCTTCAACAACATTAGTGAGTAATCCAGAAACTTGTGAGAGAACGTTTAACGAGAAACAACAACGCTAATTCTAAATATTAAATACGCGGACGTCAAGAAATGACAATTTCAAGTACTTCAACTTCCACAACTACAATTATATCAACCTTAAACCTTATATACTGACGCGAAAAAAAATCACAACACCAAGAAGGGGTGGTGTTAGATAAACGACAGTTGGTAGGCGGTGAGAGTACATCTGTAAGATGACGTCTATGCAAATTTCGCGCTCGGCGCATACGTGTGGCGCTAGTAGCGCCCCTCGGAACATGCAAAGCTGGTTTGCTGTAAATACGCGCTGTAACGTTCATGAGCGTTAGTTATCGTCGAGATTCGACATAGGGTGTTGATGTTAGTCAAGAATGCCTTTAAGAAGACGAAGAAGCCATTATCATCAGCTCACGGAGTTTGAACGAGGTCGTGTAATAGGGCTACGAGATGGTGGATTTTTGTTCCGCAATATTGCAGAACGACTTGGCAGGAATGTAGCCACTGTGCATGATTGTTGGCAGCGGTGGTCAAGGGAAGGTACTGCCTCAAAAAGACCGGGTTCCGGCCGGCCACGTGGCACTACTGAGAGGGAAGACCGCCGTGTACGGCGTATGGCCGTGGCGCATCGTACCGCGGCTGCGGCAGCAATTCGAGCTGCAGTTGCCACCACAATGACACAACGAACTGTTACAAATCGGTTACTTGAAGGACAGCTCCGAGCCAGACGCCCTGTAGCGTGCATTCCACTTACTCCAAACTACCGACGTTTGTGACGTCAGTGGTGTCAAGCTAGAGCTCATTGGAGGACGGAGTGGAGATTTGTTGTGTTTTCTGATGAAAGCCGGTTCTCCCTGGGTGCCAGTGATGGCCGTGTGTTGGTTAGAAGGACGCCAGGTGAGCGCCTGCAACCAACCTGTCTGCGGCAGAGACACACTGGATCTACACCTGGAGTAATGGTCAGGGCAGCAATTTCCTATGACAGCAGGAGCACTCTTGTGGTTATCCCACGCACCCTGACGGCACAGTTGTACGTCGGTCTCGTGATTCAACCTGTTGTGATGCCATTCATGAACAGCATTCGAGGGGGTGTTTTACAACAGGATAACGCTCGCTCGCATACCGCTGTTGTAACCCAACATGCTCTACAGAGTGTCGACATGTTGCCGTGGCCTGCTAGATCACCAGAGCTTTCACCAATCGAGCACGTATGGGACATCGTTGGACGACAACTCCAGCGTCACCCCCAACCAGCATTAACCGTCCCTGTATTGACCGACCAAGTGCAACAGGCATGGAACGCCATCCCACAAACTGACATCCAGCACCTTTACGACACAATGCATGAACGTTTGCGTGCTTGCATCCAACATTCTGGCGGTTACACCGGTTATCAATGTACCAGCATTTTACATTTAAAATGGCTCTTCTGGCGCTTACAATAAGCTGTGATCTTGAAACCTTAATCGATTGAATATGTTACCTATGCAAATGTATTGCCGCCATTTCATTCCTCTACAACTATTTTTTCGTGGTGCTGGGATTTTTTTTTCCGTCAGTGTATAACATTCAGTTCTCATTGGACAAATACGCACGCCGTGCGTTCCGACCTCATGGTGTTACCAACCATATTCTTGGTCACCCGGGTGGTGCAGTGATCTAAGCGATGGCCTCTGATCATTCGTCCGAAAGGGGTCTGGGTTCGAACCCGGTGAGGCATGGATGTTGTGTTTGCCTTACGACACTGGCTCTCCCCCTTCCCTGGAAGCAATGCCCCTAAATTAGGGACGGGCGACTGCTTACAGTCCATTGAGTTTCTCACGGTGGTCGATAAACCTCTAATAAAAAAACCAAAAAAAAAACCCTTTACTCTTGCGAGAGAGAAGAATGCTATGGAGAACGAACTAAAATTTACATAGAGAAAGAAACTAAAAAGTAAAGTTACATTACACTATACGTCACAACGGTTGCAATTGAAATTCAGTTTTATGCCATCAGACCTCAAATGAAGTTTTTTGAGAGAGAACTTTTGGTAGTATAGATAGTGACCACTGAGTACAAGAAATCCTTTCGGCAGATACCATTCAGTAAAAGTAACATTTTCCGCAGATTTTTCTTTCCTATCGATTAACAGTTTTGCCACTCGAGAGGATAAACCTATATTAATGGATTTCATTCGCTCTACCTCAGCTACCAAAAGTTCTCTCTCAAAAATTTATTTTGAGACCAGATGGCGTAAAATTGCATTTCAATTCGCAACCGTATCCTCTGCTTATAAAAGCCCAATTGAAATTAATGTTTTTTGTATTAAAACGCCTTCGCTATGAGTAAGAACGAGCTCCTATTTCAGCACTAATTTCTTATTTTAAAAACAAAGTAATTTTATATTTTGCCAATTTGCTCATCCAAGGGATTTGTGCGAACTTATGTGAGGAGGTGAAAGGCAATCAGGTGTCGTTGGTGCCAAAGAAAGTAATTACTGGAGTAATTCCTGAAGCTAACTATCTCGGGAAAGGCAATTCCGAATGACGCTAACGCAATAAAACCTCTAAAATGGAAGGCTGTTACGCCTTGGTGGATGGCGTCGAATGTATTAGTTGGCTGTTTTATGTCCCCACAGAAGGATGTTTGTGGTGTTGGCGACAAAGAGTTGGATTGTTAATGCGTTTAGCTAACTGAGTTGCCAAGGGCTTAGAAATGGTAAGGAACCGTGATAGAGAACAGCAAAATATGTAGATTCGAAACGAGAAGTGGGCAGGATGGACGTTAGCTGAAAGCAAGTGATTTTTGAAACGTCTCCGATGCAAGGCACTATGCTAGTGCAGGGTGTGGTGTACTGCGCAGCGAACAGGATATAACAGTAGCCTTAGGTTGCTTTTCTCTCAGACAGGAGAGAGCTTGAAAGAATGACGTTTGTGAACTGTCGCCTGTTCTCACAGTAGCCGGACTAGGAGAGAAAAAACTTCGCCAAAACAATTTCCTAAACTGCATGAACAAACTCACTATTGAATCACTGAATCAGAACTGGGCTTCGAATTTTCTTTAGCTAGACATCTCGAGTTTCCGTATACAGCTGGTTCGAATTCTTGATATCTATATACACTGAAGAGTAATTGAATTAGATATACCTGTCTAGTAACGTGTAGCACCACCTTTCGCCTACATGACTGTGGCGATTCGTCTCGGCATGGACTCGACAAGACACCGGAAGCTTTGGGAAGCCATACGGATCCACCACCTCTTAACAAGCTCCCACAGTTCACGAAGATTTGATGGAGGAGGGACAGAGCCTCGAACATCACTCTCGATGGCAACCCAGATGTGCTCGATAGGATTGAGGTAAGGTGACCTAGCTGTCCAAGAAAGCGAGGTCACGTCGGTGGAGTGTTCATCCAACCATTCGGATACAATTAGGGAGCGATGGCACGGTGCATTGTCTTGTTGCAGGATAAGGTCCCCAGTGGGATGGTGAAGACGCACAAACGGGAGCAAATGGTCACCCAGGATATCCCGCTAACGTTGACCTGTGAGGGACGGTGTCACACGTACCAGGGGTCCCATTTCAAGCCACGTAAACAGTTCCCAGACGAGAATGCCGCCCCTACCAGCGTGAAGAGTACCCTGCTGGCAAGAAGGATCCATCGCTTCGTGTGGTTTGCGCCGTACTCGTATCCTGCCATCCGCATATACCAACGTGAATCTCGACTCATCAGTCCAGGCAACATTTTCCCACATGTCTAGGGTCCAGTGGCGATGTTCCCACGCCCATTCTAATCTTTGCACCCTGTGATGTGCGGTCAGCAGCGGTAGCCCCGTGGGAAGATGGCTTCTGTACCCTATAGCAAGGATAAGTTTGTGGATGGTGTGCCTGCTTACACGTTTTTGTGCACCAGCGTTAAATTGTCAAGTTTTTTCTTGCACTGTGGCCCGTCTATCTGCTGTTACAATGCGAGGTAGCCGACAATGACCCATCTCATCCACACGTTGTTGTGTACGGCGGTTGGCACTTTCATGGATGGTTTTACCGGATTCGATGTACTCACGGTGCACCCGTGACACAGTGGCTCGTGAAAATCCCAGTGCCTGCACGACTTCCGAGATGGAGTGACCCATTTGCCGGGCCCCGACAATTTGCCCACGATCAAATGCGCTTAGATCCTTCGTCTTACCCATACTGCGTCCGACTCTTAACTGATTCCCGTTGCTATCTTTAGGCTTTGGTTGTTTTCAATTGCTTTCCTCACTAGTTCACAGTTGAATTTTCTTACATCTTCAGTGATACTTTTTCGTACTGTCTTGCATAGCTCTATATATTCCACTTTGGAAGTCACATCTTCTTTAGTTGTCCTCATCTCTCTTCTTTTTTGCATCAACATTTTCGTTTTTCCTGATAATTTATTTACATGCAACTTGTTCTTAGACCCAGCTAATTTTGTTGCTGTTTCCATAAGAGCTTTGGTTACTTTTCTGTTAACTTCAGAGAT
This sequence comes from Macrothele yani, assembly GCA_039090855.1. Lineage (NCBI taxonomy): Eukaryota > Metazoa > Arthropoda > Arachnida > Araneae > Macrothelidae > Macrothele > Macrothele yani. Next base: position 103,771,755 of record CM077011.1, read on the forward strand.
GTCCACTTCTTCCGATGTTAGGCCTTCTAAAGCAGAGAACCTGTTCTTCAGTTCCAACTTGAAGGTATTATGGTGTTTTTTAAGGTTGGTTATGTCAATACATTTTGTTTGTCTTATGAGCTTGCCACGTTCAAGTTTAGTGTTGAGGTGCATCTTACATCTCACCAATCTATGGTCACTACCTGTGTTGAACTTGTTTAGCACACTGCAGTCTTCTATGACGAATTTTTTGTTACACATAATAAAAATCAATTTCACTTGTCGTCCCATTTGGATGTCTCCATGTCCATTTCCTGTGTGGCTTTTTCTTGAAGAAGGAGTTCAAGATGAAAAACCCTTCTGCCTCTGCAAACTCAACGAGAGTATTTCCACGCTGGTTTCTGTTGCCGTGACCGAATTTACCTACTGAAGTTTCATTCTGTTGCCGTTGCCCTATTTTTGCATTGAAATCTCCCATAATATTATATATCACTCCTTATATTGTCGGATCGCTGCATACGTCATGTCGTTTCTGTTTACAGGGCCGCCCACAGCGCCTAATTTGCATAACGCCAGCTGTCTCTAATTCAGTTGTTCTTCAGTGTAGTAAAGTCGAACCAAACTATTTCACGAAATTCGAAGAGGACGAAATTCTCTCCTGTTTTGCCCTTCTAGAAATACGATTGAAGAAATTTTCTTCTGTATACCGCTAACCATTCACTTTGCAGAACATTAATCAAAACTAGATTTTTAGCAATGGGCAGGCTTTCCGTTAGGGAGCGAAAACGTATGATAATATTTCTGTTTAATCCCTATTCAAACTTTCCGAATAAAAAAAAACATTTTTTTGCGTCAGAATGTGTCTATTATGGAAACCATTTCTCGTACCACTTTTACTTCTGCATATTGTACAGTTCTTCGCTGAGCAGGGCGCCGTGAAATGCATATTTACGGCTAAAAGGATTGCATAGTTTGCAAAATATAGAACAACTAACAGTTATACCCATTCTACCAACGATAAATATATAATTTTTTTGAAAATATAGTTTAAAAAAGGGAAAAGCAATTAAGGGAAAGAAAAGTAATTTAAGATCCGTAACTGTTTTACGATTTAGAACAATGTCGTGACGTCCATACATACGGTTTCACGTAGAACGGAGCAGGCATTAGCTCCCATGAACTTTAAATCAAAATTTCATGGAATTTTTATAGCATTTCAACGTTTCTGGCATAATGATCTTTAAACCTAACAGCATTTTGAACAGTAAAGTTAAGCCTATCTCTTGAATTTTTTGATTTTCTGACTTTTCTACGAGTAGAGGTGCTAGAAAAATTCACAGAGACAATATTCAAAAGCCGCCATTTTGATATTTTTGGTTTTCGGACTTTTCTAGGTATCCGGACCGTATGCCACAAACAGACAAAGTTCCAAAGCAGCCGATTTGATTTTTTGGTTTTAGGCGCTTTCTAAGTATACGGACCTTAAAGCCTATCAGCACGCCAATTTTCAGATCTCTAGGTCATTTAGAAGTGTTAGAACAATTCGCAGACGGAAGCATTTGTATTTGTTTTCCTATTTTCTCACTTTGCTTTATATACTACACAGTCGAGTCACATTATTGTGACCACCTCCTACTTTTGACATCAACAGCGCGTAGCCAATGAAAGAAAGCACGTGTCGTGAGGTGGCTCGGAGGGTATATAAGGTGTGCTGTAGGAATTCTGAGAACATATCACTCGTTGCTGTCATGGCTAAAAGGAGCGAATCATCAGATTTGCAGAAAGGGATGATTATCGGCTTTCTGGACAAGGGTGGCAGTATTTCTGAAACAGCGCACTTTGTGAACTGTTCGCGTGCTGCTGTGGTTAAAGTGAATCGTGATTGGAGAAACGGCCCCATTGCGAATAAGCGAAGTGGTAACTGCGGAGCACCCCACGTGCCATCGATGTGAGAGGTGAACTTCGGTTTCGAAGGTGCGTGAGGGCGGATCGACACGCTATAGTGGAGCAACTCACTGGCCGAAGGAACCAGGGTGCTACCGGAAATGTGTCTGAAACGACAATCCAATGAACACTGCTGCGTATGGGGCTCCGATGCAGACGGATGGTCCCTGGAACTATGCTAACAAATGTATGCGTTGGCCGAAAGAGCATACATTTGCACGGCAGTATCTGAATTGGACCTCCTCTGATTGATAAAGCATTGCCTTCTACGATGAGTCACGTTTTCTGCTTCATCGAAATAATGGACGTTGGCGTATAAGGCGAGAAACATCGGAGAACAAACACTCTTCAACGATTGCTGAAAGAACACAAGCTGGTGAGGGCAGCGTTATGGTCTGGGGAATGTTTCGTGGCATTTCCTATGTCCACTCATACCGGTGGAAGGCACTATGGATTGAGTTCGTCATGAATCCATTCTTGTAGTCCACGTACGCCCATACATGCTGATTGTCTTCCCTGGGACGGATGGGATCTTCCAGAACGACATTGTGACGTGTCACGCAGCTAAAAATGTCCGAGAGTGGTTGGAAGAGCAGGATGAAGACTTCAACGTACTTTCCTGGCCCCCTAATTTCCCAGACTTCAACGTACTTTCCTGTCCCTTTAATTTCCCAGATTTCAACCCAATTGAGCATCTGTGGGACCACCTGGATCGTGTTGTTCGCCATATAGATCCTACTCCACGCACCCTCCAGCAACTGTCAGATACACTGCAGTCAGCATGGATCTACATATCTGTGAACACCTTCCAGCACCTTATCAAGTCACTCCCAGCCCATCTAACTGCTGTCCACGCTGTACACGACGGTTACTCTGAATATTAGCTGGTGGTCACAATAATGTGATTCGACAGTGTGTATATATATAGGTATATTTTTCTCTGCATACATTACCTGTACCCATAAAAATAAGTTTGCGCATATGTCTTGTTTATGATGATACACGGTTTTTCTATAAAGGGCTGAAGGGTTTGCTTATACTTACGAAAGTCCAAATAAAAATTATAAAAAAAGGCTTTTGCTTCAGAAAGTTTTCTCGATTTATAACATTTCGAACTAAATTTCTGTTAAAGTAATCCACTTTTCTTGTAGCTCTCAAATTGGTATTTTCTTTCACAACTGTTTCTCACCTTTCAAATCCAAACAAAAAGAAGGATTGCATTTTGCATGAAACTGCACAAACTCTTTGTTGGTGAGAGGGCTGTAAGATTTCACATGCCCATAAATGTCAGATGATTATTACATTCTGTATTATCATAATTAGCTTTGAAGGCAAAAAACAGGCTCATCGCACACAATAGTTGGGTACAATCCTTCTGTGCTATTTATTTTTGAAACAAAAACGCTTATGCATGCTAATGTTTCTGCAAAATTTCCAATGTAACTCGTCATTTTGGGTCTATTTATTCCGACACGACAATTTATGAGAATATTTTGTATAAGAGGATGAACCAAGTTTTTGCCCGCAGCTTTCAGAAAAATATTTTTATTTTTGCCTTCATCAAAATTGTCAAAAATACAAAAGGACTATTTGTGAATGAAAGTAAGAGCACGTTAAATAAGAATCCTGAAAACGGAAATTTTCCTCGTGTTCTTCAGCAATGCATTTTTATTTAGTGTTGCCAAAATATTACAGTTAATTACTAAATGGGAAATATATTTTAAGAAAAACACACTTGTAATATCTACTTTTTTGGAAAAACATGCAAATCTTTTTCACCTAAAATGTAATTCTTTTTTCCACCTAAAATGTAATTCTTTTTTCCACCTGAAATCTTTGACTTTTTTTTTTTTTTTTGATTGGAGGTTTAACGACCACCGTGAGCAACTCAATGGGCTATAAGCAGTCGCCCGTCCCTAATTTAGGGTCATTGGCTCCAGGGAAGGGAGAGAGACAGTGCCGTAAGACAAACACAACATCCATGCCTGACCGGGATTCGAACCCGGACCCCTTACGGACGAATGATCAGAGGCCAGCGCCTTAGACCCCTGCGCCACCGGGGCGGCAATCTTTGACTTATATTTCCAATGGGCAAACTTCTGTAGCCATTTTCTTCACAATTAAGGAGTTCCCAAGGATGAAAATATGAGCATCGATAAAAAATAACTTCATATTATTGCCTAGTATGTATACTTAATGTTTTCTAAAACCAAACCATAATTATATTAAAATTCAATAACTTTCGCTTTGGTGGTGTTGCGTCCAGAAAATAGATGGCGTCACATCTACATGTGACTTACTAAATGCTATCACGTCGCATTTTTTTCAATACTTTTATTAATTTTGGGAATGGAATCAAAATGTGAGTGTATCCATGTGACTGTCTAGAATGTTTAGAATGATTTGAGCCACTTATATTAAATGTTCTGATAAAAATGTTGCTGAAAATGTTAACAAAATTATACATGCTGCTGATTTTTAATTCCGAAATAAACCAGCTAGCTTACTCTGCAACATTTTCATCTAAACTAATGTTAAGATATTTAATCTTAATGTCTCGAATCATTCTTAATATTTTGCTATCGCATGGATGGACACAAGTGTTGATTGCAGCCGAAAAATTAATGAAATTATTGAAAAAATGCGAGTGATAGCATATAGTAAGTCACATGTAGATAAGGCGCCATCTATTTTCTGGTCTCAACACAACCAAAGGAAAAGTTATTGATTTCTAACATAATTATGGTTACATTTTAGAAAATATTAAGTATACTAGACTATTATATGAAGTTATTTTTTATCGATGTTCAAATTTGCATGCTTGGAAACGCATAATTGTGAATAAAATGGCTACAGAAGGTTTCCCATTGGAAATACAAGGCAACGATTTTATGTGGATCCACCTTAAGAAAAATACCACAGGCATTTTATTTTTTGTGTCGGCCAAGGTTTTGCTGTGCTCTGGCCCATCTTCTTCATGACTAATTTGTATTTCTTTATTCAACTTCCTTTTTGTCTTGATTAAAGTGTCGATCGTGAAGCTTGGTGTTCAGATGCACGGGGATCTGGCTAATCATCAGAGTACGGGTTGAGTCATGAGTTGTGAATCTCTTCTTGGCGCCGGTTACATCTTTTCTCTGGAGCCAGTTGCCCTATATCAGGAACGGGCGATTCCTTAAAGTCTTAAGGCGGCCACAGACACACACGTTTGAGTGTCACGCCTGCAAAGTGTCACGCCAGTTTTGTTCCTGAGGTGGTATGTAGCGTGGAATGAAGAGGATTTCAGGCAGGCGCTGAAGAGCTTCACTCCTGCTTCACTCCACGCTATATGCCTGCCGATTCAGGCACAAAACTTCCCCGTTCGTTGGCGTGACACTCAAACGTGTCATTCAAACGTCTGTGTATGTAGCCACCTTAAGAGAGAAGACGCTTAAGGCCAACCCCCACGCCTCCTTTTCTACCCAGAAGCATGATGCACGTTTCGAAGGAACTAGCCCTTCTCTTTCATGCCTTGAGTCATGAACCACAGGGTAAATGACTAGAAAGAAGAGCTTATCACTCTTGTTAGGTTCATGGTCGGCACTCCAACAATACGAAGCGGATAGGAAATATTTTGCCGTAGCATTCGTCAAACTCGGCCCCTGTATGAACACTTTTGTGTCGAGTTTAAGCATTATTTGATTCAGGTTCATCTGCCGATTTAAGGGTTAACGAGCACTATGTGAAAATCGCGGGGGGGGGGGTGCATAAATAGCAACCCGTCCCGAATTTGGGGTCGCTTGTGTCACGAAGGGGGACACTGTTAGTCCGGGACTCAAACGACTAAACAGAAACCAACCCCTCTAGCCACTCGTTTACACGGGTAGCAGGGTTCGTATTCCAGACGAAGAATGGGTGATGTGCTTGTACTATGGCGCTGGCTCTTTCCCTTTCCCGGAAACAGCGACCCTAAAGAGGAACAGGCGACTACTTATATACAGTAGAGTAGCTATTAGTGGGCGTTAAACCCCAAAACAAAATACAGCGGAACCTCATATATGTGTTTTATAAGGAACTAAGTAAAATTAAACGTACAACTGAAAAAAAACTTATAAATGAAACAACGACAGTTTAACATTAGAGGCAATACGGAATTTTTATATCTGCGATATTTTAAATATAAATGAGAAAAATGTAAAAATGAGAAACGTATAAACGAAGTTCTTCTGTAATAAAAAAAAATGTTTTTTATTTATTTTTTTCAATGTATAGGCAAAGTTTCTGAGACGAAATTCACTGAGCAACGTTCGATATTTCATTATCGACACTCTTCTCTTAATACTATGTATGGAATATATAGATATTCAGTAGTTAGAATTCAAATATCAGGGACACCGAGAATCACTCGGTTAAAGTGGGGATGAGGGCACAAAAAATTTATATTTTGATATGTTATTTCCAAGTATTGTAATGTTAATCCGTTCAGTTGTACGTTGTCGTAAGTGTTCCAGTCGCTGAACACGTTCATCCGCGGTTTCGGTTGCGATTCACTGTGATGAATGACTTCGTAGTTCTTCCAAGCGCTGGTTACCTTCTTCGGATGATTCAGTTACGATTCGCTGTCTATTTATTCGCAGCATTTGTTCGAGGTTTTCTTCCGATATAGTTTCACTGACTGTTATTATAACGTCGGACATTATTTCCATGCTCCTCGCCTTAGCTGCTCGTAATGGTCTTTTTGTAGGCTGATCTTCTTCCAATGGAAGGTCATATGTTTCGAGACTGGAAAGTGACCGGAAACCATCGGCTCTTGAATGTCCAAGCTGTTCCATATTTAATACCATATTTAATGTATGGAATGTATGGGTCAATGAGAACTTTTCCGTGACTCACTTATAAACGTGGAAAGAGCGATGACCTCTGTTTGATGTTCCTAGTCCACGTCAAATGTCTGCATTACTTATTCATTCGCCTTCTAATTATTTGTTTAGTTGCTGCTTACCATCTTTGGTCAATCGCTAGCATTGTGCGGGGCTCCAAGATGCAACCTGCCAAATTGGCTTGGCAGTTAGTGTATGTGAGTCTGGGGGAATTCCAGGCCACTGTGGTGCAGTGGAAGCATATCCGGCGCGTAACTGAAAGACCCTGGGTTCGATTCCCGGTGGCGGCCAATGAGAATTTTTCCGTGACTCACTTATAAATGTGGAAAGAGCGATGAACTCTGTTTGGTGTTCCATATTTACTTCTTCCGCTTGTCTTTCTTACAACAGTGCCGTATTCTTCTTATTAGAGTTGAAACGTCCACGTTTCGTAAGGGATCGACCAGCCATATTTTTTTATATTGTTTTATCACCCACGTGACACTCTGTTAATAGTAATTAATAAAAATGAATTAACTGTTTTTTAGCACATCGGATACGCTCGTCATCAAGTGACTATTCAAAAATGTAACAAAAAAATCCTGTATTAACAGTTTACCGTTTGAGGGGGAAAACACACGAAATCAACGTTCCGCTGCTTATACGGTACTGCGCATCAACTCCAGGCAGCTGGCACAACTCACTTTTTGTTCTAGAAGAAAATAGAAGTAATGCGAAATAAGCACAGAACGCGTGACGTACCTAATGATGCAAATGGTCGCGAGAGTTTGACATCATAAAAGTTTAACAGGATCCACTCACAACGCGTGACGTAATGAGGCCGATGTGTGACTGGGCGCCAACATCTCAATCGCGAGAGTGTGACGTCATAAGGGTTTCCAAGCATGGGAAACATTAATAGGACGACGCCATGACACTAAAAACATGGTAACTCGGGGTGGTTATTTAACCCACTAAACGAATTTTTCCAGAGTAGAGATCAAGCTAAATCGATTTCTAGTACAAGAAAACGGTAGGTTAACCACTTTCAGCAAAATCCTTGAAGCCGTTTTCAAAACAAAATTTACATAGATGCAAATATACAAGAATTGCCTTTTTTAATAGTTTAACAGGATCCACTCACAACGCGTGACGTAATGAGGCCGATGTGTGACTGCGCGCCAACATCTCAATCGCGAGAGTGTGACGTCATAAGGGTTTCCAAGCATGGGAAACATTAATAGGACGACGCCATGACACTAAAAACATGGTAACTCGGGGTGGTTATTTAACCCACTAAACGAATTTTTCCAGAGTAGAGATCAAGCTAAATCGATTTCTAGTACAAGAAAACGGTAGGTTAACCACTTTCAGCAAAATCCTTGAAGCCGTTTTCAAAACAAAATTTACATAGATGCAAATATACAAGAATTGCCTTTTTTAATAATGGGATTGAAAGGAGCATCTACGCAGACTCAGAATATGCCATATGTTTTATTTATAGAGATATCACAATATATGCGATCCCGAAGTACTTTCGCTAATATGCAGGTTTTACTTTTTTCCGTCGATACTTACAGACTTTCCATTTAAATAAATAAAAATAAACAATCCAATAAGCTTATAGCGTCGTAAAATTCCGTTTATTTACTGGCGTAGAAAATATATAGAATTGCCGAGCTTTAGCTGTCCACTGGGAGGCGTTTTCAAGGAAATAGATAGACATAAAATTCATAGAATTAGAACAGATACAAAAAAATGACGATTTTTTGAAAAATCACTTGGATGACATCACGAGCGGTAATACGAGTATTTTTATCATACAGTTATACGGTGTGTTGCGATGTATTTCTATCTTTTAATAATGCATGCCAAAGTATTGGTAGTTCCATGGAGACCATACCATTGATTGCTAGTTTTATGCAGAGGATTTCGACTGTTCCGCTGATGGCAGTCTGTTTAAAATTTATACATGGGGAAATTCTAATATTATTTCACATAAGAGCAACAGAGCAATGCATGACACTTCTAGCAAGCGCTTTATTATTCATGTCTTGGTTAACACTTCGTATATGTTCTTTAAATCTGGTGTCACTAGATGTACTGGAATAATTATATCTAGTGACAATAGATGTAAAGAACACGTGAATGTTAATCAGGACATGAAGAATACAACGCTTGCCAGAGAAGTCATGCATTGCTCGACCGCTAACAATATTAGTTGGATTACCCTTATACAGGACTTTTAAAGAAACTGACATTAGCAAAACAGTCAAAATTCTATGCAGCAAACTAACATGCAATGATATGGTCTAAATGGAAACTACCAATGGTTTGGCATGCATTACTGAAAGACGGAAACACATCGCAACACACCGTATGCACTATATTGACAAATGTCGCCGGCCACCTAAAAGAAAAATACAATATAGCATTTATTTATATACATTAGTACGGTGTCGGTTTATCTTTGGCCTCAATGCATGCACTGACCCTTCGAGACATGCTTTCGGTAAGGTTTTGGAACACAGCGATAAGTATGCGCTTCCATTCAGTACATAATGCTGCCGCTATTGCTTAGTAATAAGGCTTTGTTCCAAACTTCTTATGCGGCGCTCTAATTCATCCCATAGGTGCTCAGGTGCTCTATGGGATTCAGATCAGGGCTCTGTGCTGGCCAGTCGACACTCCAATATGGAATTATCGTCAAACCACGCCGTAACAGTCCTTGCTTTATGTCTCGGTGCATTATTCTGCTGGTACCAGCAATACTCTGTTCCATAGTATTGCCACAGAGTTGATAGGGCATAATTGTCCAGAATATCGAGGTAGACGTTCTGGTTTACAGGTGTGTCCAATATAGCCAATGGGTTGGGACTATACCACGAAAAACACTCCCACACGAGTACACTGCCAGCTCCAAACTTGACCGTAGGAACAGTACACTGCGGTAAATAGCGTTCCCCCGTCTGTTGCCATACCCACACGTGGCCATCATACTGATGGATCGTGTATCTGGATTCATCAGTCCATAGAACCCGTCTCCATTGATCTACGGTTCACGATGAAGTGTGACGTCATAAGATTTCTAAGCATGGGAAACGATGAATTGCATTCCGAGTGGAGATGAAAGGCTTAAAAGCAGCCGCACGACCACGGTAACCCACGGAATGAAGTTTTCTGCGAATGATACGTGTACATACCGATATTCCAGGATTGTTATTCACTTGTACACTGATGTCTTGTGCAGTACTCCATCGATTAGCTGTAACGACTCTCCTGAGGCTTCGACGTCCTCTATCACTGATTTTCTTTCGTCTGCTGGCACGTTTTGCTGCTTCAGGCACGCCATGTGTCTTCCACTTATTCAGTACATCCAAAACAGTTGACTTGGGTATGTTTAAACGCCTCTCGGTTTCTCTTATGAACAACCGACTAATATAATAGCCAACAATCTTTCCTTTCTCAAAGTCAGTTCTCTCCTGCCGCGACAGTTTCACCCAACCTCACAGTGCGATATGTCAGCTGCTGGCTTGGTTTTATACTGTCTGCAGCTGTACCGCGCCTCTTAACAACACAGAGGATCTGTCCATTTGCTTTTGAAGGGGTGTTGGATGACTTGTCAATATTGTGTATTTGCGTGTGCGACTACAGAGGTGAAGTACTTGTCAAGACGACGAATCTGCAGAGATACATTTCGCTGGTGTAGTTTAGACCAGTGTTCTCCAACCGCTGGTCCGCGAGAAGCGAGTGCATTTATTAATTTTTTTTTAAAATCGAAATGGAGTCAAAGTAAGAGGAAATCTATATCTCAATTTTTTAAACACCTATCGCGGAAGATTAAAGGAAGCTTGGATCGCAAATCTCTTCACAGAAGATCTGAACTCCTGCAGGCTAACTGAGCAGGAAAAGGAAGCTTTTGTTGAACTTCCTTCTGATGCCAGTCTGGTATCGATATTCAGATCTAAATCTCTCACTCAGTTTCGGGGTATTATGGAGAAAGAATATCCAAGACTTACCAACAAAGTTCTTAAATTATTGGTAAGTTTTCAACAACGTATTTATGCGAGAAAATATTTTCAGCCGTTTCGGCAATCAAAACAATGCAAAGCACAGTAACGTAAAGGCCATTAATGCTACACTGTGCCTTGCAGAGACAACGTTGGAACTTCGACTCGAGAAGATTGTTGCGACGCAGCAGCAATATATGTTGCATTGACCCCAGAAAAAATTACATTACCAGTAAGGAAAATATTGTACTATATTGATTATGGTTTCCGTTAATTAATCATTAAAGAATGATGAAAGATAGAATAATATTAGCTGTAAATAGTTGACATGGAATAATATCGTATGTAAATAAAGTATTGTAAGCAGTGATCGTTATAATATAGAATACACTCACGGACAATGACGACAAATCTTCAGTGATACATTTCATCGGTGTAGTTTTGTCGATTAGAAGAACTGGCTCCGGAGCAAGGAGGCGCGACTTTGATCTGAGTCACGGACAAATTTGTGTTGTCACACGTGATAAAAATACACGTAATACCACTCGAGACGTCATCCACGTGGGTTTTTCAAAAATCATCTTTTATCTCTTAAGTGTTCTAGTTCTCTGAATTTTAAATCTATCTATTGCCCTGAAAACACCTGCCAGGGAAGAACAAAATCTTGACGCTTCTATATACTTTTTACGCCATTAAGGTGAACGTCAAGTAATTTTTCTTCCTATACTTCCAATGGAAAACTTCTGTACACATTTTCTTCACAATTAATGCGTTCCCAAGGATGAAAATTTGAACATCGATTAAAATAGCTTCATTTTATAACTTGCAATACTTAATATTTTCTAAAACATAACCATAATTATGCAATCCAACATTTATTTGTCTACTGACGTCATCAAATTACAGGTCACGCCATCTTTTTTCTGGTTTTAACACCACCAAAGGAAACGTTATTGTTTTTTAATATAATTAAGGTTATGTTTTAGAAAATGTTAAGTATTCCAAGTTATAATATGAAGTTATTTTAATCGATGTTCAAATTTTCATCCTTGGGAACACATTAATTGTGAAGGAAATGTGTAAAAAGTTTTTCTATTGGAAGTATAGGAAGTAAAATTACTTGACGTTCACCTTAAGAAAACGCGTTTTTACTATGCTATAAGCGTTTTGGATTGTGCATAGTCCGGTGTACTTGCAACTAGGATTACTAAAAAATTAATCTTTAGAATACTTCGCTACCTTTTTTGCGGACCTTAAAAGATTGAAATTCATCAGAGAAAGAAGTAGTGTATCTATTTGCGTACGCTCTATAGAAGAAACGCTACGCAATTTTTATGGTTTGACATTGTCCTGGACTAGAAAAATGGGTTTGGATATTGGAAGAATCGTCAGCTTGGAAAAGCTCAAAAAGAACATATACTTACGTGATATAATGGGGGCCATGGGCTGACACTAAATGCAATTTTTAACCACTACTAGAAGGGATACCCGGTATTTCCAGGGTAAATATTACTATTTCTGAAATCACCAAGTTCAGTGGGTGAAAGTTAATGGATGAAAAAGATATTCCTGTAATTTTCCAGTAAATTTATTTTAATTCATTTAGGTTTGTGCTCTTTGGTGAACAGTATTTTTGATTTTCCCATTGGTAGCAAAACTGTAGAGATTTTAGGATTGCCAACCGTTCATCAGGCAACGTAGAGTTGTCCGTGTGAAAATCAGGGTTCCTCCAAATTAATGTCAGTCACTGCCAATGACTAGTTGATGCAGTAATACGTCTACAAAAAAAGAAAAAAGAAAAAAAGAGCCGGGATGGCTGTGAATGTAAAAAAAAAAAAAATATCTTTTTTTTATTTAGTTAATTTACTTTTACGAACTTTCAGCAAAGAAGAGGAATGGAGATATTTACCCTTTGAGGAGACATCAACAAAACTGCCGTGCATCTCGCGTGACTTCTGAGAATCCTGCGACACTGAAATGCAATGTATCTATGTCATGTCACGTACATGCGGCTTCACATTGGCATTGATCATCCTTTTGTTTACCGTTTCAAATTTTGGATATCTGGAACTCTCTATTCACATTAAATGGTATTGCTGCAAAATGTAGCCGCCCGTTGGTGGCGAAAGCTAATGTTTATTAATTTGTGTTTTTAACACACCATTAAACGGATATTTTTTGCACTTTATTGTTATTTACGGTCTCTAACTTAGACAGTAGATTTGGTATTGGAGAGCTGGATTGTGTTGCAGTTCTTAAAAGTAAAAAATGGGACTTTTTAGGAATATTTTGTATGGGGGCCCCTTGACCCCGGACCCCGACCCCTTCCAAAAACCGTTTACGGTTTAACTTACAGTACCATGATATAGTATACGAATTTGGTGGTTCTAAATTGAAAACTGTAGATTTATATAGCTGACATGGAAACAAACATTCAGTTTTATATACAGGGTTGTCATAATTAAAGTATCTCTAGTCAACACTCTGTGGAGAGATATTTAGTAGTCCAAACGCAACCAAATTTGGTATGCTGACAATTGAATACATACGGAAAAGATTTCCGAAAAAAAAAGTTCCAAAAGTCACCACTAGGAGACTTCTGGCACTGCAAGCTGCGATAATATAGACAATTTTCGGCTCTACGTGGGAAACGACACACATATCGAAGCAGAAATCAACACACGTGTTGCGGTCAAGACGTTTTGTTGCACCCTCGCCCTGGTTGAACTCGTAGACATCCAGTTTCCTCTAAACGAGCAATCATTCTTCTGAGAGCACATGGAGTCAATGGACTTCGGGGCAAATTCTTAACACGTCGGAATTCTCGAAGGCCACCAGCAGCATTGCTCGCGTTTTCATAAAACCGCTTCTCAAGAAGAGCGCGTTCTGGCAAAGTGATACCCATTGCCGTTGATGGAATACGAGTGGCATTCATGATCATGATCATATGTAGAGGATTTTAGGAAGGGAGTGTCTGACCCCAGGTCTTAAACAACCTTTAGAAATACACTATCTACCAACAAGTAATTGGACACCTGTGATAGCAAAGGAAAACGAAGTTCATTCACCTTCAATAGTTGGTGGAGTCTCCACGAGCGGCGATTACAGCTGCGACCCTCCGGGGCATGTTCTTAACCAGGCGTTGCACGACGGCTAGCGGTATTTCCTTCCACGCGACTTGGAGAAGACAGGTCAGTTCCTTCACCGATTTCGGACGGTGGGAGCACCCCTTAAGTCGACGCTCCAACTCATCCCAGAGCTGTTAGATAGGGTTAAAGTCCGGGCTCTGATCGATAGGGTTAAGGTCTCGCAGGCCAGTCCATTCGATTAACCCCATTGTCACCATACCAAACCATGGTGGACCTCGCAACATGACAGGTGGCATTCTCATCCTGAAAGTAACATGGGTCCACCCCGTAAAACTGCCACAACGTAGGAAGCGCATGGCCATCCAAAAAGGTGCAGTAGGTCTCGGCGTTAAGTCTACCAGTAAATGCGACCAAGGGTCCCGTACCATACCAGGAGAAACTCCCCCATAGCATAATTCCACCGCTGCCGAACTTCACAGTTGGCACAATACATTCCGGCAGGAGGCGTTCTCCAGGCAGACGCCAAATCCAGACCCTGCCATCCGAACGGTAGAGGGTGAACCTTGATTCGTTGCTCCAGAGAACCTGTTTCCACTGTTTAACGATCCACTGTCGACGTTCTATGCACCACGTTAGCCGAGCAGCGCTATTGGACTTGGTGATCAAAGGCTTGTGGGCCGTAGCACGACCATGATAACCGAGCAGATGGCTTCCTTACGGATCGTATTCATCGAAAGAACACTCCCGGATGCCTGTTGAAACTCCTCGCGGATGTGGCCCATCGATTTGGTGCGGTTCTACCGAATTTCTCTGGCCAGCACCCGTCGGTCTCTAACTCCCAGTTTTGTGGGTCTGCCGGGTCGGGGCACATTTCGACAGTCACTTCTCATCTTCCACTTGCAAATCACGTACCTCACTGTCGAATTTGGGTACTTCAACTCGCAGGATATGTCAGGTATGGATGGGCCATTTCTGTGATACCCGACAATTACACCTTTCTCGAAATCAGAGAGCTGCGAACTGCGTGGCATCTTGCATGCGACTGGTTGCCTTGTTGTTTCCCACACGATATTTAACAGCGGCGGCCGTGATGTGTATCGGGATCGCAGATATCGTCGATTACAGGGGTGTCAAATTACTTGTTGGTAGATAGTGTAGGAAACTAAGAGATTTCGGCTAGAAAGGGGGAGGAAGACGCCCTTATTTATTACCGGGGGACCAGTACCCGGGGTCCGACGGCTTAACGTGCCCATCTTTCGCCCGGCGGCTATTTAGTGGATCGAGCGTTCGTACCTGCCTGGGATCGAACCTGAGGCCCTTTCTGTGGCAGTTACGACCGTTATCCACTAGGCCACCCGCGGCCTACGAATGGCATTCACCATACCTAGGACAGTGCTATACCCTGGAGTCGCCCGTAGCGCGTGTGCCTTATGTAAATAATACGTTTTCTTGTCACTCGTAGCGCCAGAAAGATTCATTTCCCTCGTAGAGCCGAAAATTGTCTATAGTATCGGAGCTTGCAGCGCATAAAATCCCCTGGTTTTGACTTTTCGATTTATTTTATTTATTTTTTTTTTTTCCGGAAATATTTTTCGCATGTCCTGAATCGTCAGCATACCTAATTTGGTTGCGTTTGGATTGCTAGATATCTCTTCAGAGAACGTTAAATAGGGATACTTTAATTTTGATCATCCGGTATACAGACATACTTTTGGACCCTTTTTGGTGGATACGTGGAACCGGAATGTTGCTGCTTGGTGTCCAAGAGTGTATTTCTGGAATTCTGGTGGCTTGAATAGAACAAATAGATATTTATTAAATAACATTTCAAAGCTCTCGCACATTAAACAGATGTCTTTTTCAAGGAAGGTAGACAGCAGTTTGCTGTCTAACTTCCTTGAAAAAAGCCATGCTGCTCTCTACTTTCGTTGGAAAAGCCATGCTGATGTCTGCCTTCCTAGAAAAAGCCAAACTGCTGTCTACCTTCCTTGAAAAAGTAATCTGGTTGATGTGCGAAAGCTTGGGAACTTTGATTTCATTTTTCTACACCAAGAAATTTGCAATGACGAGTATAGTTATACTATTTAAGTAAAATAGATATTTGTTTTATCTAGAGTATAGGCCGCGGGTGGCTGCCACGGAAAGGAGCTCATGTTCCATCCCAGTTAGGTACGAACGCTCGATCCACTAAATATCCGCCGTGCCACGGATGGGCACGTTAAGCCGTCGGACCCCGGGTACTGGTTCCCCAGTAATAAATAAGGACATCTTCCTCCCCCTTTCTACTTCGCTTCCGTGTCACTTTCCTATCGGGCACTCTAGCCCAAATCTCCTAGCTTCCTATTTCTAAGGGCTGTTTAACACCTGGGATCAGACACTTCATTCCTAAAATACTCTACATATCATCATGTTTTATCTAGAATTTAGACCCCTTTCATCCGGCATTTGTAATAATTCGGTCCTCAGTTAAACAAAGAAGTGTTTTGTTAAAGTTAGAATAAAACTAAAGAAAATGTAGAGTAGTAAAAGGTTATTGAAAGAAGGATTTCCTTTTGTGGAATTGCACGTGGAACAGTTTTTTTTCTTTTATTTGGGTGTGCCAACTGAGTTCCAAATTCTTTTTTACTCTCCTACTTCACAAAATGTCTTTGAAACCAGAAAAGGAAAGAAAGAAGGGAGGAAAAAAAGAAAACTTAGCCCTAGAACGTAAATTATCGTGGAATAGAAGGAGACCGCAGGCAGTTAATACGCAATAAGAACGTGAAAGGGCGGCAGTTCCTGTCTGAAGAAAATCATCTCACTGTGTCCTCAGAAAAAGTCCACCACATCATTTTGTTTTCTGACTAACGTCGAGTAGTCATTTTGTTCATATTTGATTTTACTCTCATTAGCCACGTTTAGCAAAAATTCCATTTTTTTTATGCCAATGGAATTGTGTAAATTTATTCTGTTGAATGTAGCGCTTTCTCAATTCAAAATTCGATTAACTTCTCTCGGGGGGCACTTTTATTGAATTAAGCAAGAATTATTTTAAATGAGACAAAAGAAAAGGAAAAGCATGCCATCTTCAAATAGCAATAAAATGCAGATGGCTAACAACGTCACGCTAACTTGCGTCTTTTAAGCTATATTCTAGCATTAGTTTCGATCAAACACTTGTATAAATGTCAACGGTGCTACCGCTGAAACAACACTATAAAACACCTGTGCAAAAAAGTGACATACACAGTATATTTCTCTCAGCTGAGTATTGCTTTTCGGTTTCTTGTTCTTTAGAAAATATTCATGCACAGCTTTTTCTTAAATTTAGAAAAAGCTAAAATTTTAAGCTAATTTTTTTTACGATCTTGAATTAATCACGGGTCTTCTACTTCCCCGATATGAAACTGGAATTAAGGCAAATTTCAGTGGACCTAATTCCAGGAAACAAGAGGGTAAACCTAAAAGTAAAAATACAGTTTGCGGATCTAAAGCGACATCAGCCGACCAGTTAACACGTCGTAACGGCAGTTACACTACGATGGGCGGTCAAAAAGTTTTTATTATCACTAAGAAAAAAGAGATCTACGCACATGAGCTTTGGTGTTGGAGTTAGTCCTCCGCATATCACCATCTAGTGCAACGCACTTCTCCCAGCGATGGATGACCTGTGTTGTAGAAGGACTCTCTTTGGCTGTCCAGGAAGTGCTCCACCTAGAAAATCACCGCATCATCGTCCATGAAACAACTGCCACGCATCGGGTTCTCTAGCCGAGGAAATCGGATGGTGCCAGATCAGGAGAGTAAGGGGACTGAGGCAGAATTTCCTAACACAAACTAACCATTCAGGCTGAACCAATAACCGTACACCATTCAGGCTCCACAGGCTGAGCGCTTTTGTTTTCGGAGCTCTAGCGGTGTTCCACCTTACAGCAACACGAAAACACGAAATCATTCGCCCGTGCCAATAGCTCAAGGTCATGCGTCTTCCGCACAGCGAAACTTTTTATGCTAATCCCACTTGCTTTTGGCAATAAAAAAACTTTTGGACCGTCCCTGTAGGTGGCAACTGCATCGAGTAACACAACGCGTCTCGCTGGCTCCGGCGGTGAGTGTGTAAGCATGGAATATTTTAATTTAGATTGCACCGATGTTCAACAGCGTGTTGTAATAAGGTTTATTTGGGCACATAGGGTCAAACCCGCTGAAACAGAAAAATGTTAGCACTGTATGGTGATAAGTATACAGGCCAGAGAAAAGTTTACGAGTGGGTTGGAATGTTTAAATCTGGCTGAAAAAAGTGTTGCTGTCGAAAATCGATCAAGTCGGTCGCCAGCGTCTCGAACTCAATACTACACTGAAGTGCCAGAAAAACTGGTACACCAGTCTAATACTTTGTAGGTCCCCCACGGGAGCGCAAGACTGCAGAAATACGACGGAGCATGGACTCCACTAGTTTCTGGAAATATGTTGTAGGCAATGCACACCATACTTCCTACAGAGCGTTCTACTATTCGGGTGTATTCCGAGGTCTCGGATTCTTGTGTTAGATAGCGCGTTGCATGGCATCCCAAATGTGTTCTATCACGTTCAGATCTGGGGGGCTTGGGCGGGAATAGCAACACCCCAAATTCAGATGAATGCTCCTCTAACCATAATGTGGCGTCCCGACACTTGTGTGGAATGCATTGGCCTGTTGAAACAGGCCCAACCCATCAGCATGAATGCAGAACATGAACGGGTGCACCTCGTCAGAAAGGATGCGCACATAGCGTTGACCGGTCACAGACGTTTGTAGACGTACCAGGGATCCCAAAGAAGTCCAGATAAACACACCCATATCATTACGAACCCCCTACCAGCCGGTACAGTTCCCTGTTCACAGGCGGGATCCATGGCTTCATGGGGTTGGCGCCACTCACGAATCCTTCCATCTGCCCGATACAGTTGGAAACGCGACTCGTCAGACCAGGCTACTTGTTTCCAGTAATCAAGTGTCCAGTGGCGGTGTTGCCGTGCTTATGCGAGCCGCATAGCTCTGTGTCGTGCACCCATCAAGGGGACTCGAGTTGGGCGTCGTCTCCCAAAGCCCATATCCTGCAGGGTACGTTGCACAGTCCGGACGCTGATGCTTGTTGAGCCTCCAGCATTGAATTCCGATGATACCTGCGAGAGTGTTGCTGGCTTATTGCGTGAAACGATTCTTGACAGCCGACGATGGTCACGTTCACTTAATATCCTTTTGCGGCCACATTGGTATTTTAGGTTGTAGGTTTTGCCGGAATTCTTGTAGTCACGGTACACCCTTGCAATGGTCGTCCGTGAAAATCCGAACTTCGTTTCTACCTCCGAAATACTATGGCCCATCTCACGAGCGCCAACAATGACTTGCGTTGAAAATTGCTTAAATCGTTATTACTTGTCATTCTCATGCCGAAAACAGGTCTGACAGCTGGCAAGGATGTCTATCGCTTTATATACGCACAGGCAGACGCAATCGAGTACGCGCATAGGTGACGTTGCTAAGTATTTTGCATAAGCTCGTCTGTACCAGTTTTTCTGGCACTTCAATGTATATCGATCGTGTTGTAATGTTTCTAGTAGTTAAATATTATTATTGAATTGATCTGTTTGATTCCTCAGCTAACTTGATGAACATAGAGCAAATTAGGCAACGAATTAAAAGTAGACGGCCAGGATGAAAAGAATCATCATTTACGTAAAATGGAAACTGCTTCTTATTTTCCGCGAAGTGGTAACTCACAAGAACTTTCAGTGACCATACACTTTAGTCGACAATGATCAGGTCACAGTTCACCAGATGACACTTAATAGCAATCATATACACTGAAGGGACAGAAATCATGGGATAACGACCATGAAACGAATAGGCCCACCTTTCACAGAGGTAAGGGTGGTCACACGGCGAAACATTGAGTCTACTTGGTAACGAAAGTGTTCCACAGATATCTCCAACAACGCCTGCTGCAATAACCGTCGCATCCTTGGAAGGAATGGGACGGAAATAAAGGAATCGACGGAAATAATCCGAAGCTTAAATGGACCTTTCCACAGCTTCCCAAACATTTTCCTTAGGGTTCATGTCTGGTGAACGGGAATTCTGGGCGGGAATTTCTGCTTAATGCTGTTCTAAGCAGACGGGTATAAAACAAATGGTGCGAATTAATGGAAAATTCCTGAAAATAACATGAAGCAAAGTTTCCGGTAAATGCCCGTGTTTTAAGGAAATTTCCGTTTTTAAAAGTGCCCCCTCTCTTTTTAACTTTCGTATTTGCACATATTTTCCGAAGTCAGTAATTTCATTTATCAATATTCAGAAACTGCGTCTCAGGTTTATTTATACAAAAATTTCGCAAAATCGAAAATCCAGAAAATTTCAACATTTACGCCAGATTATTATCCTTTAGCGCGGTAGGGGGGATCGAACCAAAGTCTATTGGGCTAGGGTCTACACAAGCTGCGTGCCTTAACCACGGAGTCTCAATGTTTTCTTA
The DNA here is from genome assembly GCA_039090855.1 of Macrothele yani. Lineage (NCBI taxonomy): Eukaryota > Metazoa > Arthropoda > Arachnida > Araneae > Macrothelidae > Macrothele > Macrothele yani. The sequence goes on from CM077011.1 coordinate 103,792,109, forward strand.
ATCACCTTTACGGTTTGAGGTCAGACTTATTTAGCGACGTTCAATCTTTTTTTTTTTTATAAATGCGAGTGATTCAGTCATTTCATTTTCCGTTGGAGCTTATTATTATTTTTCGAATATGTTTATAATATTTTTTTTTTGTAGAAGGAGTTATCACAAATTCATATTTTTTTCGACTTGATATTTAGACGCAGCAGAATGCTTTGGAATTTTAGGCCTTTTTTCTAACTGACAGTAATTTTCATGTATCTTTAAGAAAAGTTAAACGTACTGTTCTATAGTATTATTTCATAAGACATCTAAATATGAAATTTACTCTTGACAGCTACAGTATCTTTTGTCTTAAGCACTCCATAGACTGGTATGTAGACATTGTACAATCACCTGTACAATAATTTAAATACCTGGTTTCTTACGGTAACATTATATACAGCATAATAGCTGGTGCACAAAAATCGGGGCAAGAGAAAAATTTCCGATGCCCCAGTAACCAAAATTCATGCCTTATGCTATTCACAATATCCGATCTTGCTACAGAACTTCAAAATCGGTTCCTCTGAGAGATGATTGAAAATTAACAGTTTATCGAACCTCAAGTATTCCAGCGAATCTCTCCTGTTGTCAGAATGTTTTCGTCATATGGGTACGGAAGAAGTGAGAAAGGAGTTTTTCCGTTAATATACGAAATGAATTGCGGAAAAGTTCCTGAAAATTCAGAATTTTCCGTTACGCATCATAAAAAGGGAAATTTAGCGTCAACATAAGAACGAAATTGCCGAAAGGTGTCTGAAAATTCGGAATTTTCCGTTAACATATCTTAAAAATGGAAATTTAGCGTCAACATAAAAAAAGAAATTGGGGAAAGGCGTCTGCAAATTCAGAATTTTCCGTTAACACATCTTAAAAATGGAAATTTAGCGTCAACATAAGAAGGAAATTGCGGAAAGGTGTTTGAAATTTAATAATTTTTCTGCTGTACGCAAAATCTGCGAAATTCAGATTTCTTTCTGTGATTTCACTGAAAAGTTTGTATGAGAAATACGCTTTGTTAATTCGCAAAAGGAATCACAGAAGGTGGTTCATTAATGTCAGAAAATGTTTTACAGCGTAGTGATGAAAAGGCAAAACAGGCTGTGCGTAACGTTGAAAAAGGACGTGCTGTTTATGTAAGGTTCACTGTGTTTCTTCAAAGACAATAAATTACATTTAGTTTTTGATTTGCCTTCGCACACAGATTTACCAGCAAAGAATTTGCTATTGTATCTCTTGTTCAATTTGAGTCCTCAAAAAATCAACTTTTTGTTTTTTCCCTTTATTTGTTATTATTTTTTCCCCTTGGAGTCAAGTTCGATAAAACTTAAAAGACATATTCAAATTGCAAACTGAAGCAATATAAGTTACTTCTAATCTAAAAACCTCAGTGCTTACAAAATCAAAACGCTAAAAAGAGGCAGTATCGAAATTCTATGTTAAACCTCTTCAATATTTTACTATCCTATAGTTACTACAGTAGTTTGTAGGAAGCCTTATTCATATCTTTTCGAAGTTACTCATGCGTTATCTATGGAATAATGCAATTTTTTCCTCAATTCGTGTGTGTTGCAGCGCTTCCAAGATATATCTTCGTGCTAAAAGAGGTCGAAATATTTATTTTTTGTGCCCACATTACTTGAAGAAACATTTTCTTTGCCATCAAAAACCAAAACAAACTTGATTTCTAGCAGCTTTTGGCTTCAACAAATTGCGGAGAATTGTGTGAGAGTAGAAAGCTCCTCTCTTCTTTTTTGCCGCTCGCTAAAGTTTGATAACTTCTTACACTAAGGTGAAAGCTTTTCAAAACTAATACACACACTTGGTCGGCGTGAAAACCGGCCTCTTCCTCTATCAAGAAGAATAAAGCTAAAGAGAGTGAGAAAGAGAGAGAAGGAAAATATACCTTACGAGAACGGGGAACACATTCTGAAAAAAATCTGTAATTTCTAAGGGGATATGGACCACTCGGTACTATTTACTTAACAACTTTTCTTTTCCTCCTTGGCTTAGCTTTTCAGTTTTCGTTGGCTACTGCAGTTGATTATGGTTTGGGATAGTGTAGTGTTGTGCACAAATGGATCGCAAAATACATTTGCAACATAAAATAAAATAAATGAATACATATTTAATAAATTTTAAGCGGCAACTAAAACTCAGCTGTAGTCTATTTGTAAGTACATTCTCTTCTTTATGTGAATTACAGATCTATCGTTAGCTTTCAGAATTTGCAGTTTCTCGAAGACTAGATTAAGTTCTTTCTTGTACTCACTACAGATAATGCTGACAATTGAAAACGTGTTTTTAATTTTTTCCCTCAGGGAAAACATATTACAAGGCTACTGCAAATTGTAACATAAGCCGAATTTAAAGCCTGGCTACTTGATAAACTTTTTCTTCTCATAAAGGAGAGTAAGTTCAGTTTGTGGTCTTTTTTTAATTTTATGAGTACAACTATATAATTCGAAAGTTACAAAAATAATGGTAAAATCTTAAAAAAGAGAAATTTTTATTTCTTAAATTTAATTATCTTGACAAATAGAGAGTGCACCATGCATTCATACTTTCATTTTTCAGTAACGTTTTTAGCTGGGACGTACCACTGAGGTGACGCAAGAATCAAAAGGGCAAGTTGCAGCAATGAGCTCAGTCGGCGTAGCTCAATCGGAGCAACAGATACTCCGGAGTGGATAGGTATGAATCCCGTGACGAGCAAAAATGGCTTTTTTTCGCATTGGTACCATATTTAAAAAAGAAAGTAACCTGTCAGGAAACACAAGTGCAAAGCGTTTTATGTCTGTCTCTACGGAAAGTAGCCTGTCAGAAAACACAAGTGCAAAGCGTTTTATGTCTGTGTCTACGGAAAGTAGCCAGTCAGGAAACTCAAGTGCAAAGCGTTTTATGTCTGTGTCTACGGAAAGTATCCTGTCAGGAAACACAAGTGCAAAGCGTTTTATGCCTGTGTCTACGGAAAGTAGCATGTCAGGATACACAAGTGCAAAGTGTTTTATGTCTGTGTCAACGGAAAGTAGCCTGTCAGAAAACACAAGTGCGACATAAACATAAAACACTTTCGCAGCCGTGTGTCGAGCAAGCGTCAGCTCCGTGTATTTGAGGCAATCACGCAATTGGTTGGCGCTTGACATCCAATGGTTACGAATTAGGCAGATCCCTCGCCTGTCACGGGACACTAATGTAATATTTCCGTTACCCATTTGCGTGAGATGTGTTGTCAGGAAAGATGCATGGCATCAAAAACAGTTGACGAAGTGCCAACCTGATAAAAGAGTAATTAATCTGAACTCACGAACACGAAGTACCCAGTGCGGTGTTGCACCGTCCTGCTGGAAGATGATAGCCGTTTTCAGGACCTACAATTGGGAGGGTAACAAACTCACTCAGCATGTCCAAATAAAGATTGGATGTGGTTGTGTTTTTTGGTGAAAAAGAAGAGCTCGGTGATGCGGTTTTGCTAGGAGACCGCCCCAGACGTTAACCTTAGGGCTGTCACGTTCAATCTCACTGACGGTATGTGGGTTTTCTGACTGTCACATTCTACAATTATGCTTGTTGATAACATCACAGACAGGAAAAGCTGCCTTGTCGTTGAAGAAATCAGCAGGCCTTCCTCATTATCAATCCTGTGTAGTACATGAACAGCAAAAGTGAAACGTTTCTCCCCGAGGTGCAGTGCCTGTGTCGAATGCTCTTTGCAGAGAGTCACGTGCAAGGGCCTATGCAGCACCCTATGTATCATTATAAGTGGCAACCCTAACTGCATGGACTTCTCTGGACTTCGTAGGTAACGCTGTGGAACGCCTTCCGTATCCCCTTCACTTGTGCTTGACTGACTAAGGACCTTGTCGTGAACTTACTAGTCTCCATAAACTTATTGTGCCATTCGCGTATTGAGGGTCTGGATGGTGGATTAGGTCGGTATTTGGTACGGAAATTCCTTTCGACTTCTGTATCTGACGTCGTCTCTATGAATCATGCCTCACACTGAGATTTTTCCTGTGGAGTAGCCATCACAAGTTCAGGATCGTACCTTAAAGTAAACAGAGATGGAAACAGATCACGGCTCAAATGTGTGGCATTTTTAGCGGGTCAAACGGGACGGGTCAACGTGTTCGTGACCCGAGTTCGACCCAGTTTTATTTCCGTTTTACTTTTGGAAAAGACAGAAAACAAATTCAAAGAAAAATACGCAGTGTGCAATTTTATGCTCGATACTGGTGCCCGCGGAATCAGAAAGGATTTGTCACATAATATGAAGGAAGAGTGTTCTCAGAAGGGAAAGTGTTTCTTCCTTCTGAGGAGCAATGATGAAAACCACATCCACCTTTTGGAAACTTCCAATCATCATAAACGTGTGAAAATTGCAGCTGCAGTGAAACATATTCTGAAGCTTAATATGTTATCAAGAAAACAACAAACACTGAAATTAATCATACAACAAGTTGCTTAATTCAAACATTTTGACTCAAACAACATCAAAATTCGGTTGAATAGCCTTAACATTGCTGCGGAGGGACTTTTTGATTCCCCCAGATGTGTTTGAAAGCATGTGTAAAAAAGTTATGTTGCATCTTGCAAATGAAGAACGTCAATTTCAATACTTTCTGTAACTTAGTGAATAAATTACGCGTTTTTATGATACATTTGTTTGTTTTCCATATAACCTAAGATACCCTAACGTTCTTGTGTGTCCGCGCCGGGTATCAAAACCGGATCCCCTCACTCCGGAGCAAGTTGCTCTTCCAACTGAGCTACACGGACATGTGCTCTCACTGCTACCTGCCTTTATCTCATGTGCGTCCTGCGGTGCAGACACGTTACAATACCCTTTGGGGAGAGACTTTTGAACTCCCTGTGTATATGTTATAGTTCAAAGCAAATTTTTCCAGGTTGGCTCCGGGTCAATTACAGATCCGGATCTGGTCCAGCTGTGTGATGTCCGGGTCTGCGTAGGGTCGAGATCCAAAATGTTTGACCCGTTTCCAACTCTGAAAGTAAACAAAATCCTTTTGCGCAATAATAAAACTTTATGAGACGCTGTTACATGTACAGAAAACGGAAATCTGCTATCGCATTTCGTTTAGGTTTTTATTGAGGTTCAAAGATGTAAAGGTAATTTTGGAACACCCTGTGTATTGATATCTTGCCGCCGTTGTTCAAAAATTGTTCCGACGTCCTGGAAGTTTTCACTGACTACGCGAGGGTACTATGAGTCTTTCTTCTGAAAAATTTTACCCATTATTCGTAGCTAACAACGAGCAAATATTTTCTATAGGAATTAAAGAAACTGCTACAACGGTATTGAAGAACTTCGTGTACTTTTCTCACTCTCTGTTTATCCGTACTGGGTTTTTTACAAATGTAGCCTCAAGGTTTTGGATTAACTTCTAATCGATATTTTCGCTCCTTCTCATTTCTGTATTTTGAGGAAACTAATAAAGAACGACTTCAAGCATCAGATAAAATTCTTCTTCGTGTTACAGCAAAGAAACTTACTCCCAGTACATCTACGCAGGGTGGATTTTATTGGATTTTTTTTTTCACTTTAAGCCTTGTGGGTAATGGAAAAAAGTACATCACAAGTCAAACGAAAATTCTTTTCCGATTTGTAACAAAAAATTCCTCTTCCAGATGTTGGTTCTACGTATAGTGGCATATTAGTAAGTTAGTTCGTTGTAGAATTGCTTTGTAAAACGCAACGGCAAGTTACTTTCGCCTTTTGTTTCAACTCTTCGTGCTGATTGGAAAATAAAGTAATAGGTTTCGGGACGACACTACTACAAATTACTTTCTATTCCTCAAGCCGTTCTAGATTAAACTGGTGCCTTATAACTCTTAAAAAAGTGTTTCTCGATGAAATATATAAAAAAAAACGATATTAGAAATCTGATTTAGAAGATGTGACATTTGAGGAGTAGAGCCAATAGAAAATTGCGCCACCATTCAGTTCATTGATCAGAGTTTAAAAGCAAACGACAAATTGCCTTCATCTTTTGTTCACAATGATCCAACCTTTCCTACTGAGTTGGAAAGAAAGTAATTGCCATTAGAACAACGGGATTAATTTCCTTTCGCAAGAATCAAAATTAAAGATAATCCAAGAAGGCTCAAATTCATCAACTGGAAAAGAGTTTCGTTACACTTGAGACAAATGTATAGTAACAATCACTTGTTCAAAATTTTAATAAAGAATTCAATATTGTTAATGAGATTATTCTTTTGTAATTCGTGTAAAAGAACACCATTTCAGCTATACGAAGTTCTGCTTCCCACTCTCTCCTTAAGTTTATCTTATGAGACAAGGTATCTCCATTAGTAAATTTTCTTAGTTTCTTAACAATTACGTTTTCTCTGATGTACCACTTTCCAATTAAAAATCGCCGCCCCGGTGGCGCAGTGGTCTAAGGCGTTGGCCTCTGATCATTCGTCCGTAAGGGGTCCGGGTTCGAATCCCGGTCAGGCATGGATGTTGTGTTTGTCTTACGGCACTGGCTCTCTCCCTTCCCTGGAACCAGTGACTCTAAATTAGGGACGGGCGACTGCTTATAGCCCATTGAGTTGCTCACGGTGGTCGTTAAACCTCCAATCACAAAAAAAAAAAAAAAAAAAATTAAAAATCTCGGCTTTCGGGATGTCAGAAACTTTTCAATCAGTGGTAATTGTATCTGGTTGTAAAGAAAGTTTCAGGAAAAAATCGTTATGTGGCGTGTGTAATGCAGAGTACTGCGGGCCTGAGGTGACGTAAACTTTCCAGAGTGCCGTGCGCGAAAGACTAGATTCTATGGACAGAACGTACTCTGTTGTGATGAAGATTAGTTGCACGTGGCTAAGATACAACGGCGATATTGAAGGACGGTGTGGGTGAAATATTCCTCTATGAATATTTGAATGGCGTGAAAGTTGCGGAAGCATTTGAAAAATTGTGAAACGCTTTTGGGAACGATACACACCTAGCACAGTATATTTCGTATATGTTACAGGTACGTAACACTGAAACATTGAGACTTTTCAGATACGTTGCGCAATGTAACAGTAATGTTTCAGAAACCTAACGGTTACGTCAAAATGTCCGCATATGTTACATAACTTTGAAACATAACCGATACGTACCAGTGAAAGGTCTTTGTAACTTCAACATACCAACTTCATGTTACTGTTACGTATTTGAAAGATATTTGTAACTTCGTTACATTACTGTTACGTGATGATGTAGGGCATTTCTGTAAAAAGTAACCCGTCCACGTGCTGCCTCAAGGACGCATGTGGTCGATTCCTGGTCAAACATGCCGTAGGTCGCAGCCATTGTTTCTCCACGTGATCTTCCCGACCATCTTTTGTCAGGCCATTTTTTCTTTGTGCTCAACCATAACATTTTTTGTGCCACGTGATCCCACCGAACAAGTTTTGCTCGCCATTTTTTTTACCTTCCCACATGGTCTCAGCGATTTCTTTTGTACGCCATTTTGTTTTTCCCCCATCAGGAAATTTTACGGTGTGACGTCACGACGCTAGGGTAATTTTCTTTCCAAGGAAATACAAATCCTCGAAGTCACACCAGGTTCGAACCCCTGTCCAGCAGGTTTGTAGGCAGATGCATTATCCCACTCGACCATGGGACGCCATTGATTACAGCGTTCTGTAGGAACTAACGAGAAGGCTGCGAATACGTTGTTTATAGAAATGCATTATTTCATTTATTTTTCTGTAGGATGACTTAAATTTCTTCATGATCAATAAACGAAATGTACCTTTTAATGTATATCTCACTCTTTTTTTTTTTTCAAAACTTGCATAATCATTAAACTTTTCAATATGTCAACATTATTTTTTGTTCTACCTTTACAAACGAAAAACTACTTTTATTGACACTTTTTCTCCTGATTCAAAACCGACAAACGTGCTAAGATATTATACACTGGTACGGCAAAACTTAAGGACGGACACTAGTGTACACTAACTAACAAACTCCGAGTACCGGAGAACTGGACACATTGGAATTTCAGTGCCGTTAATTTGTTCTGCATAAACACATTTCGTGTGGCTATATTCTCCACTACTTGAGCAACCATTGTTCATAAAATATATTTTTTTAATAATTCATTTTCAGTAAGAAATTTAGACATTTCCATGATTTTCGGGCCAAAGACAAATCGGAGAACTGGCCACCGAAGAACTGACTACCGGAGAAGTGGCCACCAGAGAACTGCCTACAAAATTTTTAAGGGGTCGTATAAAAATTGCGTTCTGGACTGCTCCGTTGCTACGTCTCCCGAGATTGGTAATCTGACACACATAACATTTCCGTAATTTCGTAATTTCTTATTCACGATATTTTTCAAGGTTTATAAATTACAGATAAACAAATTCTTTGCGGGCATGTGCAAACCCAGGAAACTTATCGGGGGGTGGGGGGTGGAAAGGTTGCTTAAAACCTAATATATGAAATAGAAAAAAATTCTGGTACGATCGGGATATTTTCAGTGTTTACAAGCTACAACTCAACACATTATCTGAAGGCATGTGCCTACCCAGGCAACCTGTCGTAGGGGAGGGGGTAATACCAAAAGTGTAGATTATAAAGAATTTCTCGTCCGATCGGGAGATTTTCAGCATGTACAACCAGAAATTATTTGCTTTATATTTTAGGTATTAACCCCCCCCCTCCGGGAGGTTTCCTGAGTCAGCACATGCCCTCAGAGAGTTTGTTGCGATGTACGTTGTAACTGCTGAAAATCTTCCGATCGGATCAGAAATTCTTTATATTTTAAACTTTTGCTGTTACCCCTCCCCCTGTCATGTTTCCTGAGGCAGCACATGCACTCATATAATTTGTTGACTTGTAGGTTGTAACTGCTGAAAATCTTCCGATCGGGCCAGAAATTCTTTATATGTTACACTTTTGGGTATTACCCCTACCACCACCACCCCCTCCCGACAGGTTTGCGGAGTAGGCACAGGCCCTCAGATAATGTCTCGAGTTATAGCTTGTAAATGCTGAATATCTCCCGATCGTACCAGGAATTTTTTTATATTTTATACTTTTGGTGTTAATCCAACAGGTTTCCTGAGGCAGCACACACCCTCAGATAATTTGTTGACTTGTAGCTTGTAAATGCTGAATATTTCCCGAACGGACCAGAAATACAGTACTTTATATTTTACACTTTTGGTATTACCACCTCGCTCCCTCCCTTGACAGTTTTCCTGAGTCACCACATGCCCTCAGATAATTTGCAGACTTGTAGTTTTTAAAACCCGAAATCTTTTGTTGAGTTGTAAATCACAAACATTTTTTAATAAAGAATTATATTAATAATCGCAATTAAGAAAAGATGGAAACTTTAAATGACTCAGATAACCAACTTCTGGAGGTCGTTTACACGAAGCGGTCAAAAATGCAATTTTTATACCGCCCCTTAAAATTTTTGTGGCCAGTTCTCCTACACCCAGCTAACTCGAGTACGACAATATCACCAAAGAATATCCTAGTAGCACGTGGAACGACTACGAGAGTGCTTCGATGAAATGGCACAAATGCGCTTGCGCATCCACGCCGTGGTCAAATCAAAAGTCTTAAATATCGCCGGAATGTAATATCAGGGTAACAATTATGCACAATGGAAACTACTGTAAAAAGCAGTAGTATCGGTGAATGCTGTTTTTAACGCAACCGTAATGTACAAAGAGTTATGTTCCAAAATAGATGTTGCTGAAACGTAATTGTAAGATATATCTGAAAGTGTAGCGAAAATGAGAGATTGTAATGTTACTGATACATATCTGAAACGTTTTATGCTGTATGGGTACTATCGGACACAGTACTTGCTATGACTGGTATAGGAAATTCGACAGTGGTGTACGGGATCTGCAGACCCAGTAGCCGAGAAGTGGTAGACACAGTAAGGTTGAAGATGATACATTGCAATTCGTGCTATCGACCAAGCCTGACGCAACACTACAGGAACTGGCAGAGGAACTGAAGACCTCCGTTGCGACCATCAACATACGCTTTCGGAAGTTAGAATAATCGTGTAAACTGAGCAAATGATTACCCCATGCTTTGTCTTACCAGAATCGGATTCAACGCTACTACAATATATTGCTGTTGCTCTGCGTGAAAAAGAAAAACGGGAGGGCTTTTTGATTCGATTCATCACTGGTGACAAAAAATGGGTCACATGCATGAATGTTACGTGACAAAGAGCATGGATCAAGCAGCCACAACCCCCACAGAAAACGCTAAGCCACTTCTTCTTCATGGACGGAAGGTGACGTCGAGTGGGATTGTCGCAGTGTGATTCACTATGAACACTTTCCGCGGAACGATACAATCACAGCGGATGCTTACATCCAACAGTTGAACAGTCTCCATTCTGCACTACAAGAAAAGCACTCAGCGTTAATTAATCGCCAGGGAGTTGTTTTTCACCAGGATAACGCGCCTCGTCATGTGACTTTATGACCCAACAAAAATTGTACGAGCTGGAGTAGGAAATATGGTCGTCCCTCCCACCCTTTTTCGGACCTAGCCCCGTCCGTCTTTTATCTCTTCCGCTTTTTGCCGAATTTTTTCGCTGAGAAAAAACATTTATGTCAAATGTTGCAAGGATGACTTTTTCAACTCCCGCTCGCCAGACTTCTACCACAATGGGATATTTCAACTCGTAGATCGGTGGAACAAAGCCATCAGTTCAAATAGGGACTACCTGGACTAAATGCTTTGTACGATTTTTTTAAATTTGGAATATATGCTTCTCTGTTTTCCTGATACTTTCTATATAATCTGATACAAGCTTTTTTGTATGTTTCCGAGCAGCCATCAGCAAGTGCTAAGATTATGAACACTAACCCGTTTTTAATTTGCGACAACTTATTCCAGGGAGGGCAGAGATCTAACGTTATAAGACAATCACATCACCCATGCCTACTGAAGTTTCGAAATAGGCCCAGCGATACGAACTAGTCAGAAACGAGTTTCTGTGACCTTCGACCCCCAGGGAGGATTCAAGCATTTTTCTCACGCTTAGTGTTATTAAATACATTCTAAAAAATGTTTCTGCAATTCACGATCCACTTTCCGTGATTTCTTTCGTGAAATAACGAAGCGCCGCCCCGGTGGCGCAGTGGTCTAAGCGATGGCCTCTGATCATTCGTCCGAACGGGGTCCGGGTTCGAATCCCGGTTAGGCATGGATGTTGTGTTTGTCTTCCGGCACTGACTCTATCCCTTCCCTGGAACCACTGACCCTAAATTAGGGACGGGCGACTGCTTATAGCCCTTTGAGTTGCTCACGGTGGTCGTTAAACCTCCAATCAAAAAAAAAAAAAAAAAAAAAAAAAAGAAATAACTAAGCACATTTGTGATACAACATTTTCCGTGAAATGACGGGAAAATAACTGAATTTCACGGAATTTTTTTCGTACGCCTGAAAAATTCTGAATTTTCAGAAAACCTACCGCAATTTTTTACTTATATTGTCGTAAATTACCGTTTTCAAGATGTGTTAACGGAAAATTCTGAATTTTCAGAGCAATCTTTCCGCAATTCCTTAACGGAAAAACTCTGTTCTCACTTTTGCTGTATCCATATGACGTAATCATTCTGGTAATACGAGAGATTCACGAGAATACTGGGGTTATTATTGAAGTATTTGATTTCGAAGTTCTTTAGCGGAATCTGATATTGCGGATAGTATATCGCATGCATATTGATTACTGTGGCACAGGATATTTCTTCTCGTCTTCCCTATTTTGTGCACTTGCTATTATAAATTGCGTTACCATAAGAAACCGGGGACTTAATTTATTGTACAGGTGATTGTACAATTTGCTGTGGCGTAACCATGTCCGATCACACATACACACACATTATATGTGTACATATATATACAATACTATGTACAATGCACATACTCTGTACCATAGAGTTTGAAAACCCCGCCCCCTACAGCTACACACAGACAGGAGCAGAGCAGTTGCTGAGGTGCGATCTAACGGGCAAGACATAAGCGCCTCTGTTGGCGAATTGTGGAACTTAGCGAACACAACTGCAAAACTGTGGTTGATGGGGCAGAAATGTAAATTACAAAGTTGTAAAACTGACTTTGGTTATTAGGAATTGATATCGCTGTTTTATAAGGTACACATTATACACGTATTTGGATTCTACGAAAAATTACAATCTTATATTATTAAATCTAGCTGGTTCACATCATAAAGTGTGCATTATATCATTATATTCCTGAAAAATGGGGGGGGTCCTGTACATTGGGGATCCCCGACTCCGAAAATCTGGGGGTCCTGACCCACCAGAGGTGACGCCTATGACGATGTGTATGGACAAATGCTATATATCTGTCAACAGTAATATTTTATATTAAGAAGTTTTGTGAAATAATATTATGAAACAGTATATTGCATTTTCTTTTTAAAGATAATCGGAAGTTGTTGTCAGTTTAAAAAAAGATCTCAAACTCCAAATCATACTGTTGCTTCGAAAAATTACGATGAAAAAAAATACTTAATTTGTAATAAGACCTGCACAGAAAAAAATAAAATTATTGCAAAAGTATCCAAAAAAATAATAAGCTCCAATAGAAAATAAAATGACTTGATCCCTCGCATTAATTAAAAAAATCGTCGTCGCCAAATTTGTTTTACCTTGAACGTGAGCCCGATTCCTGTGTCTTTCTAGCTTAGTTGTTAAGACGCGCGGCTTCAACCCAAGCGCCATGGGCTCAATCCCAACCACATTTGCAAAAGGATTCTCTCGTGTAAGGGCTAAAAATTCAGCGTGTTGAATTTTGCAAAATTTCTGCCTAAATACGGAAAAACTTGAAACTGACTTTTCTGAAATAAACGGAATTACTGAGTACGGCAAATCTGTGAACGGAAGTTTTATAAACAAGTTAATAAAATCAGGCAATGCATTGATTATGATACGCTTTCCAACATACCAGAATTCATTACTCAAGTTATGAGGATAATGACTGTGCAATAAATCTCGCTCCTGTGCCCTGACCTTTGACCGCATTTTGATGATATTAAACAGATTTTTTTCAGTGTACCTCCCGAACAACATACTAAAGTTTTGTCGGAAAAGAAGCATTATTAGTCAAGTTATGAGGATAATCGCTTTGGAACATATCTCGCTCCTGTGCCCTGACCTTTGACCCCATTTCGCTCATTTTCAATATAGTTCGTTCCCAGGTGATCCCATACCATATACTAAACTTTCATCGAATTCGAACCATTTTTACGTAAGTTATGACGTAAAAGGGCAATGGAAGGGATCCCTCTCTTATGTCCTGACCTTTGACCCCATTTTGCCCCTTGGTTCATTCCCAGTATGTCCCCTACCACATACTGAAATTTCATCGAAATCCAACCATTTGTACGCGAGTTATCGTGCGGGCGGACAGATAGACGGACAAAACTGCAGCATATACGCTTCTTCAACCTACGGTTGGAAAGCGTAAAAAACAGGCACTTTTAACACGTTGGTAAAATCATGCTATGCATTGATTATGATACGTTTTCCAACATACCAGAAATCATTACTGAAGTTATGAGGATAATGGCTGTAGGACAAATCTCTCTCCGATGCCCTGACCGTTGACCCCATTTCGATGGTATTCAGCATAACTGGTTAAGTATACTTCCGGAACAGCATGATAAAGTTTTGTCTCAATCGAAGCATTTTTATGTAAATTATAACGCATGAGGGCGATGGATGGATCCTACTCTTATTTCCTGACCTTTGACCCCATTTCGCCCATTTTCAATAGGTTTCGCCCCCAGGTGATCCTCTACCACATACTAAAATTTCATCGGAATCGAACCATTTTTACGCGGGTTATCGTGCGGACGGCCTGACGGAAAAATCTAGAGCATATCCGCTTCTCCAACCTACGTGAAAAAAGAAAATTCATATACGATTCTTCAACCTACGTGAAAAAGGAAATTCCGTTAAAAGACGGGTACTTACCGGCAACTTTGCTGGTAGTTAGTTTCAAAATTTTTGCGTGAATTCGCAACACTTGTTTTTTATAGTGTACTTATTGATACTGACTGAAATTTAAACAAGAAAGATAACACCGAATTTTCGGGTGCAATAAGCACGTCTTTTGAGTCTGTTCTGACGCAAATTAAATTTATCAAAGCTATTCAAAGTCAATGGAACCTGTATGGAAAACAATATAGTATCTGACGGAAGAAAGAAGTTTTTCAATCGGGTTTTTAATCCCTCAGATATTGCTGTAAACGTAATAGTGAGCTTATGCCCTCTGGTTGCAGACTTGTGCGTTAAGAAAAACATGAATTTATATGAGAAACATTTCGCACCGGAAACACCCTCCAACACAGAAATATTTTTTCAAATCGGACTCTTACAAACAGAGATATCAACAAAAATAAGATGTGATTTTACGCCCCCTGGTGGGAAAACCATGCATTATTTTAAGAAGAAAGTATTCTAAAAGATTTTTCAATATGAGCAATATCGGTACAAGGAAAATAAAAAAAAATTTAGTCGAGTTTTCAGGAGCCCAGATTTTGCTACAAATATATAACAAGCAGAAATTAACAATTATGCACCATGGTGGCCAAACCATTCTTTACAAAACATTAGAAATTATGTGAAAAATATTTTCCATCAGGTCTTGTATGCGATACAGGAGGAATTTTTCAAATCGGAGTTTTAGAAGCAGAAATAACGCAGAAAACGAAATTTTCTTTTCTGCCCCCTAGCCGAAAGCCTATGATTTACTTGAAAATTTTGAATTTATAGGGAAATCATTTCGCATCGGAAACGCTATCCAACAAAGAAGGAATTTTTCGAATTGGCTCTCAGAAGTAGAGATATTGACCAAAAGAAGATATACATCTACGCCCCCTGGCGTGGAAACCATGCATTATTGCAGGAAGAAACTGTTTCTAAAAGGTTTGTCGACATGAGTAATAGTGGTCAACAAACGACTTTTTTTTCAGTCGAGATTTTAGAAGCTCATATTTTGCTGCAAATACATCAGAAGCGGAAATTAAGACTTACGCCACCTGGTGGCCAATCCATTTTTTACACAAATCAGAAATTGTGTGCAAAGGATTTCCCATCAGGAGCTGTATTCGGTGCAGAAAGAATTTTTCAAATCGGAGATTTAGAAGCAGAGATATAGGAGGAAACGCAATTTACCTCTTCGCCCCCTAGCGAAAAGTATATGAACTACTTGAAAATTTTAAAATTATATGAAAAACATGCCACACTGGAAACACTATGTAACAAAGAAGAGATTTTTCAAATCGGACTCCTAGAAGTAGAGATATTGACAAAAACTTAAGAGCAAAACTGAAGACTAAGGAAAAGATTTTAGAATTTAAAACGAAGGGTGCAAAATAACCTGAAAATCAAAATGCGCAACGCAGCAGTTTTGAAAATTCAGAATACGCATTCTATAAAGAAGATACCTAAGCAAAAAAATACATATATAATTTTGACTCACACCTAATACAACATAGAAAAGGTTATGTATCTACCTGTGTGAGTAAAAGGAGAAAAGATAAAAAAATAAAATAAAACAACTGAATGTAGAAGGTGTCGAGAATACTGAGCCTTGGCTTTATCAAGGACCAGCAAAAACTCTGCATTTTCTCACTTCCACAAAGACCTAGTTGGAAATGGGTTTCTGCAAGGCCATAGATGCAAGTAATATTCCCACCTAAAATAGTTTAAAATATATATATATATAAGTCATGTCCTCCGTAGAGTTGCATGACCTAGCACTAGTTAACAATTTCGCTTGCATCCATTAACCTTCATGGCCCGACCCATGCTCTTCATCTGTTACTATTAAACAGAGAGAAGAAGATTAAAGAGAACTCAAGCTGTGAGAGTGACATAATAAATAGAAATGATTTTCAGCTATAACGAAATTTCAAGTTCGTTTGAGAGAGAATTTAAACCTGAAAAACAATGCAAAAGAAATCCAAATTTTACATTGCAATTAAAAAAGGAAATGTTAATTTATAACGAACAGATTTTTGAAAGAAAACTTGAGTCTAAAACCCCCTACTCTACAACTTATGACAGCACGAAAACGAGAATAAGTTAAAGATAAATATTAACTAAAGAAAACTTTGTGAAAGTTATATACCTTAAACAGTTAGTTGCAATATGTACAAAGTATTTCAGCAGTGCTTTAAGTGCATAATTAATTAGTTATTAAGAACTTAACTACTTTGAAAAAACAGCGCATAGACAGCGCATAGAAAAGGAACAGGCTTAGCCTTCTTCTGTTCCTAGGTACCCCAAAAGACGCTCAAAGTTACAAAGAAAAGTAAGAGTTAAAACCCGCAAAAATGTTAACAGACAAACAAACCAATGCTTAAAAGCTGAAAAGCTAAAAAACGACAGAGAAAAGGTACATAAAGTACAAACATTGAACTTATAAAACCTAGAACCCAAAAAACAAGGAAGAGAGCTTACTTCTTGTGTGACAAAAACTTTTCTCCACACAAGAGGAGAACATGGCTGACCCCTTCCGCCACTCCCTAGACGCTGGGGGGCAGTGAGGGTGGGGCTGATGGCCTCCTCATACAGCAAGAAACCAACGCGCGGAGATTTTAACCAGAGAAAAAAAAATATATAAACTTAAGACTGTGGATCTGTATGATCAGAATGAGCAGAATTAACTCTCCAGAATACATGAGAAATATTATAAAATACACGAGCAGTTTATTTAATAATCTTTGCATGTATTAAATCACCTTAGTGAGCTTCTATAGATTAATCAGAATCTTATTTATTTTAATGTTGGTTTTACTATTTTTAGTATAGTTATCCTAGTGATGAATAACTAGTTTTCTTTTTTATTTGTTTTTATTTTCTTTTATAAACAGATTTTTAAGCTTTTTTTGTGATTTTGTTTATATTATTTAATTTTTTGTTTTAATAGGACCGTCATATCCATAGCACTAAGGTTCCTTTAGGTAGTTAATAGGCATCCTCTAGCCAACTTCCTTACGGCTTTGATTGGTCAGAATCATATTATTAACTGTGTAGAAAATTAAAGCAGATCTGCCAACCTTACTCTATTATTCAGAATAATTTTTCTTAAAGTTCTTTTGATGAAAGAAGAAGGAATTTCGTTCTCTAGAAAACTTTCTAATAGTATATTAATGTGGTAATTGAAATCCAAATTGTTGCTGCAAATTCTTGAAATTCTTAGGACCTGAGAAATTAGTACATTCTCAATTACTTTGGTTGAAATGTTATTATTCCAGTGTAGATATTTAATTACTTTGAAAGGAAAATTAACTCTTTTATCAAAGAGGCTAATAGATGGGTTACCTCTGTTGAGCTTAATGCTTAAGTCTAGGAACTCAAGTTCCTGATTACTGTGGTTGGTTTTACATAAGTTAAGAGAGCTAGGATAGATATTATCAAAATCACTCTCTATAACTTCTGAATTATTGATACACAGCAGATCATCAATATATCTAAAAGTGTAAAGGTAGTTATCTGAGCAGGTGGGGTGATTTTTAATGAATTTATATTCCTTAAAGAACAGGAATAGATTAGCGATATTTGTGGACATTGATGTTCCCATTGGAATACCGTTCACTTGCTTATAGAGAGTATTATTATATAAGATATGGTTATTTTTTATGCAGCAATTGAGATAAGAGTTCCAAGTTCCTACATCAACAAATTGGTTAAGTTTAAATTCTGCATACAGCTCTTTAAATGTAGTGATTATATCTGATAGAGGCAGATTAGTATATAGGTTTTCAAAATCATAACTATTAATATCTAGGGGACAAACTTTGAGTATAGTAGAAATTACTTCTGCATTATTATTAATTATCCAAAAATCTCTGTACATCAAGTTAGAACAGTTTCTAATGTGTTTCAAAACCTTCTTTAAGACATCTTCAAAAGCAAGATCTATTTTCTTTTTATGACTCCTTACTCCACTAGCTATGAACCTGAACTTCACAGGATCCTTATGAAACTTAACCGTTGCAAAAAGAAATGGAAATTCAGGCCCATATCTTCTAGTTTGTGGAATTTTAAGTTTGATATACATCTACGCCTCCTGGCGGAGAAACTGTGGAATATTTTAAGAAGACCATATTCCTAAAATGTGTATCAATGTAAGTGGCATTTGTCCACAAAAGAATTTGTTCAATCGATATTTTAAAAGCTCAAATTATATGGAAATACATCAGAAGCAAAAATTAACACTTACGCCCCTGGTGGCTAAAGTATTCTTTACCAAAAAATTTGAAAATATATTCAAAAGATTTTCCATCAGGAGGTGTATCCTCTGAAGAAAAAAATTTCAAATCGGAGTTTTAGAAGAAGAGTTATCGGGGAAAATGTAATTTACTTTTACGCCCCCTAGCGGAAAATCTATGCGTAATTTGAAAAAGTAACTATATTTAAAATACTCTTCGACATAAATGGAATTGAAAGATAAAATATTTTTTTCAAGCGGATGTTTAGAAGCAAATATGTGGAAAAACACGTACTTTTGAATTCGACATTATCTGCATTTACGCTAGCGGCAAAAATAAAAGATCATCATTCGCATATTTCAAGCTTCCCAATGCAAAAAGAATTTTCAAATCGGACTAATAGTTGCAGAGATATCGTGGGTACGGACGGGCGAACAAACCGGTAGCATAAGCACGATCATTTTTTACAAAAGACGTGCTAAAAAGGAAAAGCTAAATTTTTCGTGCTTTTCTGCCTATCAAAATAATCCGTAGGATAAATTTTTCTCTTACTTAATCTATAAAAAAAAAATACTGATTTGTTCTCCCTCATGCATACAAGTGGAAATTCCGATACAGAGTGCACAAAAGCAATTCCAAAGACTAAAACTGCTTCGATAAAAATTAAAATCACCGGTTGAAGGTTACGTACGTACAGGTACATTAATATAAAATAATAAAGGCGTAGTGCTCCTCAATGTTTGAAAGATGTGTATACAATTTAGTGAACAACAATCTAAAGTTTGTTCTGATTCACTTACTTTAAGTGAAAGAGGAATGCTTCAAATGAATTTCAAGAAAGGGCTACTTGCAGTTATTATTCAGCCGAAACTCTCTAGGTACTTCACTAAAGACGAACATTTAGGTAATAATTTCAATCCACATTTCAAAATTGCCTTTATTCTTCAGTAAAATAACATTTCTATGTACATGACAATGGAATTCTGCCAATAAATACAGCGGTATATACATCAGCTGGAAAGTTCCAGTGAAACGTAAAACAAAATATTGTTAAAATCATAAAAAAAAAATATTTCGCCACGTAGGGCGAAGGAGAGGCAGACAATAAAGCACGAGCGATACAAACGAAAATGTTTACCTACAGTATTGTAGACAGGGCAAGACATGATTCTATACTATGCACAAATTCCAATTAAGCATTACTACCATACTAAAGATTAAACACAGCTTATTAACTGGAATTAGTAAACAGAAAAGCAGATTAACGAACTCTGACACGGAATTTTAAATCATCACTCGAACACGCGAACTTTTCACCGCTTCAGCGTAAGACAGCTGCCACGAATACTACCCTACAATTTGTCTGCTAACTCCATACATTATATCACATTCTAAGATTGTCAAACAAGTACATGTCATTCATTCTTGACCACAAGACTGCTGCCAACATAACATTCAGTGAGTGATAAAATACTGTATAACGTTATGGTTGGAACGCTTAAAGGGAACGAACTCAAAATTATTCATGGAGAAAGACAACTAAGAATGAAAGTAAAATTAGTGTATACGTCATAAAGGTTTAAAATTTTACGTAGATAAAGATAACTAAGAATGAAACTTAAATTAGTGCATACGTCACACAGGTTTAAAATTTCCATAGATAAAGACAACTAAAAATGATACTTAAATTAGTGCACACGTCATAAAGGTTCAAAATTTACGTAGATAAAGACAACAATAAGAATGAAAGTTAAATTAGTGTACACGTCCTAAAGGTTTAAAATTTATATAGATAAAGACAACTACACTGGCGTGCAAAAATTAAGAACGAGGCGGTTTTTCGAATGTAACGTTGGGCAGAAGTGCTCCACATCGACTCAAATCATACCACAAGATCCCCAAGATGTACGAATATGGGACAAGTGAGCAAAACCGTCTGAACAAGGAATCCAAAGGATACAAAGGCACTTTATTGAAAAGGTAGCTTCGAGCACAACTGGACAGAAGACAGAAACGTCCATGTGACAGGCGGCTGCCAAGAAAAATCCAGTCTTCAGTAGCGGATATGATCTCCCCTGACTGCGTTGCAGGATTTACAACGTCTGTCCATGCTGAGGACGAGGTTGTCAAGAAGCTGTTGAGGCATCGCGGCCCTTTCTTCTTGTGGCCCTTTCTTCTTGATTCCGCAGCTGCGGTTGGCGCAACCGCAGCTGCGGAATCGTTGATGGCGGCTGGTGACGTGCTGCCAAGCATCACCCGAGAAGGTCCACACGTGTTCGATTGGATTTAGGTCCGCGCAACTTGCGGGCCAATCCATGCGTTGAATATCTTCACTCTCCAACAGCTCTGCGACAGCCACTGTACGATGAGGTGTAGCTTTGACGTCCATGAAGAGGAACTCAGGTCCCACAGCACCTCTAAACAGACGCACGTGAGGCAGGAGAACCTCGGTACAATAGTGGACACCAGTGACTGAACCTCCTTGGAAGTTGTGGAGGTCAGTACGGCTACCGAGCATGACACCGCCCCAAACGAGAACTCCGCCACCTCCAAACCGGTCCCTTTCGATGATGTTGGAAGTGTGATTGCGTGTTCCCTGCTCTCTCCAGATGTGTATACGTCCAGAATCGCTCGTCAGACTAAATCAGCTCTCATCCGTAAAGAGAACTCGACCCCATTACTGATGTGTCCAGTTCTTGTGTTCCTAGAACCACAGAAACCGCCGTCTCCGATGAGCAGGC
Organism: Macrothele yani; assembly: GCA_039090855.1. NCBI lineage: Eukaryota > Metazoa > Arthropoda > Arachnida > Araneae > Macrothelidae > Macrothele > Macrothele yani. The sequence goes on from CM077011.1 coordinate 103,813,131, forward strand.
GTTAATGGCACACACCGTAATGGTCGTCGTGCAAATAGACCACTTTTGTGCAGCCTCCTGGCCACGGTAAAACGCGATAACGGACGTCTAGTTTTTTGTTGCATATGCCTTGCGATTTCTCCCGGTGTCTGCCGCTTGTCTCATTCCGCCTGTAGGACAATATACCGGTCGTCCGCCGCCGTGGTTGCTCGTGGACGACCACTGCTAAACTCTCGGACAGCTGTTCCTGTCGTTTGAAATGCTCTCCAAGCTCGTGAAACAATGCTGTGAGCGATCTCGAACTCATCGGCCACACTAGTCACACTTCGACCTTCTTCTAACTTCCCAATGACGCGACCTCGGGTAAAGTCATCTAAAGTCGTCTACTGGATTGCCTGTTGGCCATATCGCACGGTGGCAGCAACTCGACGTTCAACGGATGTACGCCGTACAATAGCTTTCACCGAATTGCTGAGGGTACACCGCGCGTGTGCTTTATACCCTTCCGACACCCCACCCCCACACACACGTCATGCTGCATATATGCGCATGCCCTATCGTACCGGATCCTAGTCTATCTCTTGAGTGGTCTTTCGGTCCGTTCCGCCAGCTCGTTCGGCTGTTATGCTAATTTCTCTTCTTCGTTCTTAATTTTTGCACACCAGTGTATATATATAAGAATGACAGTTAAACTAGTGTATAAATCATAAAGGTTTAAAATTTACATAGATAAAGACAACTAAGAATGAAAGTTAAATCAGTGTATACGTCATAAAAGTTTAAAATTTACAAACAAAAAGCAACTACGAATGCAAGTTAATATAGTGTATTCTTCGTACAAGGTTTAAAATTTACATAAATAAAGAAAACTACATGAGAATGACAATTAAATTAGTGTATACATCATAAAGTTTTAAAATTTCCATAGATAAATGCAACTAAGAATTTAAGTTAAATTAATGCATACGTCATAAAGGTTTAAAATTTAAAAACATGAAGACAACTAAGAATGAAAGTTAAATTAGTGTATACGTCATAAAGGTTTAAAATTTACAAAGATAAAGCAACTAAGAATGAAAGCTAAATTAGTGTGTACGTCATACAAGGTTTAAAATTTATGTACATAAAGAAAACTACATGAGAATGAAAGTTAAATTAGTGTATACGTCATAAAGGTTTAAAATTTACAAAGGTAAAGACAACTAAAAATGAAAGTTAAATTAGTGTATGCGTCATACTAGGTTTAAAATGTACACACATAAGGAAAACTACATGAGAATGACAATTAAATTAGCGTATACATCATAAAGTTTTAAAATTTAAATAGATAAAGACAACTAAGAATGAAAGTTAAATTAGTGTATAAGTCATAAAGGTTTAAAATTTACATAGATAAAGAAAACTAAGAATGATAGTTAAATTAGTGTTATCATGGTTCTTCTATCACATTCCGTCAGTTTGTGTGGTCTTCGTGAACGCTTTTTGTTGTATGTTACACCGTCCGGCATCTATCTCTTCGCGACGTCATTTATGACATCCTACGACCTGCACACGCTGGTTCTCGGTGCGAGTAAGTAAATGTCCACGCGGCATTTTCGTTTGAAAGTTGCTGATAACAGGAGATAACATCTACGCTTTACATACGTACTTCTTCAAACTAACAGCGCACCTTCCTGAGGTACCACTCATCGTGCTTATGCGAATATTTTTTGGCGTCTGAATATTTTTGATGATAGAGTGTGCATTTCACTAGGCGTTGGAAAATACTGTGGAAGAGAAATCCTTGTGCGAACGAGAGAGAGAGAGAGAGTTTTCGGCTTCTTCCTGTTCGTTGATTTACGGTCAGTAGACGTTGTTTTACGATGCTTGTGTAGGAAAAACGGGTTCATTTGGCCAGATATGAGGTAACTGTTTTTTTACGCTTCCGAACCGTAGGTTGAAGAAGCGTATATGCTCCAGCTTTTTCCGTCCGTTTGTCCGTCCGTCTGTCCGTCTGTCGGCACGATAACTCACGTAAAAATGGTTCGATTTCGATGAAATTTTAGTATGTGGTAGGGGACCGCCAGGGGACGAACCCTATTGAAAATGGGTGAAGTTGGGTCAGAGGTCACCACATAAGAGCGGAATTCCTTCAATTGCCCTTATGCATCATAACTTGCGTAAATATGGTTCAATTTCAATGAAATTTTAGTATGTGGTAGGGGACCACCTGGGAACGAACCCTATTGAAAATGGGTGAAATGGGGTCAAAGGTCAGGACATAGGAGCGGGATGTATTCCATTGCCCTTATGCGGCATAAGGAGCGTAAAAATTGTTCGATTTCGAGGAAATATTAGTATGTGGTAGGGGACCACATGGAGAGTAACCCTATTGAAAATGGGACAAATGGAATCAAAGGTCAGGACATAGGATCGGGATCCATTCCATCGCCCTTATCCCACACTATTAAGGTGGACGTCAAGTAATTTTGCTTCTTATATTTCCAATGGAAAACCTCTTGTACACATTTCCTTCACAATTAGTGTGTTCCCAAGGATGGATATTTGAACATCGATTAAAATAACTTCATACTATAACTTGGAATACTTAACATTTTGTAAAACATAAGCATAATTATATTAAAAAGAATAACGTTTCTTTTGGTGGTGTTGAAACCAGAAAAAAAGATGGCGCGATCTGTGCTTTGATGACGTCAGTGGACAAATAAATGTTGGATTGCATAATTACGGTTATGGTTTAGAAAAATATTAAGTATTCCAAGTTATGAAATGAAGCTATTTTAAAGGATGTTCAAATTTTCATCCTTGGGAACGCATTGTTTGTGACGAAAATGTGTACAGAAGTTTTTCCATTGGAAGTATAGGAAGCAAAATTACTTGACGTCCACCTTAAAGTAGCAATTCTTGTATGTATGTATGTACATTTTATTTTGAAAACGGCTCTAAGAATTTTGATGAAGGTCGTTAACCTACAGTTTTCTGGTACTAGAAATCGATTTAGCTTGATCTCGGCTTTAGGAGAATTCGTTTAGTGGGTTAAATACCCACCCCAAATTATAAAGTTTTTATTGGCATGGCGTCGTTCCATTAATGTTACCAAAAGCTTAGAAATCTTATGACATCACAATCTCGCGTTTGAAAATGTTGGCGCGCGGTCACGCCATCGGTCTCATTACGTCACGCGTTGTGTGTGGAACCTATTAAAGTTTTATGACGTCACACTCTTGCGGCGAGCAGATGGTCGCGATTCCCATCTGCCTCATTACGTCACGCGTTGTGTGCGTATGTTCGTCCGCACGATAACTCGCGTAAAAATCGTTCGATTTCGATGAAATTTTAGTATCTGGTAGGGGATCACCTGTGAAGGAACCCTATTTAAAGTGAACGAAATAGGGTCAAAGGTCAGTACATAGAAGCGGGATCCATTCCACTGCTGTTATGTGCCATAACTAACGTAAAAAAAGGATCGATTTCGATGAAATTTTAGTATGTGGAAGGGGACCACCTGGCGACAAACCCTGTTGAAAATGGGAGAAATTGGGTCAAAGGTCACGACATAGCAGCGGAATCACTTCCATCGCCATTGTGCGTCATAACTTACGTAAAAATGCTTCGATTTGGATAAAATGTTAGTATGTTGTAGGGGCCTGCCTGGGGACGAATTCTGTTGAAATTGGGCGAAATGGGGTCAAACGTTAGGACACAGGAGCGGGATCTATTACATAGTCCTTATGCATCATTACTTACGTAAAAATGCTTTCATTGCGACAAAACTTTATCATGTTATTTCGGAGGTATACCGAACCGGTTCTGTTGAATATCATCGAAATGGGATCAAAGGTCAGGGCACAGGACCGAGATTTATTCCACAGCCATAATTCTCATAACTTGAGTGATAACTTGAGTAATGATTTCTGGTATGTTGGAAAACGTATCATAATCAATGCATTGCATGATTTTACTAACTTGTTTTGTGTAGTGAAGGGAGGAGTTTAGCTGATTACCAAGTTAAAGTGGAGCTACCTTTGGCAAAGGACAGTGCGTGATTATAGACATCAGGTTTTCTTACTTCTAGTATTTTGAACGCTTTTCCCAATTTTTATTGTGACCGAATAAAATTTTATCAATTATCACAGTTCGGACTTACACTAAAGTCGCAAATTTTTAGGAATACCCAAACACATCACACATGTGCCTCCCTTACTTATGTTAAGCAACTCTGACATTGAGGTGGTTTTTTAAACAGCTCGCTACAGAGCTACAGCAAGGGATCCTCTTACTGCAGCTCTGTTACGACTATTATGGACATCCCTGTTACGACTATTATGGACATCCCTGTCTCGACTATTGACATCCCTGTCACGACCATTATGGACATCCCTGTCACGACTATTATGGATATTCCTGTCACGACTGGAATGGTGAACCATAGACTGGCGGAGGAAAGTCTACAGTCCTGTCACGATTATTATGGACATCCCCGTCACGACTAAAATGGTGAACTAAAGATTGTCAGAGGAAGGTCTGCTCTAGCTGCAGCCCTATGACGACTATTATGGACATCCCCGTCACGACTTGAATAGTGAAGCAAAGATTGGCGGAAGAAGGTCTTCTCTAGTTGCAACCCTGTCACGACTATTATGGACATCCCTGTCACGATTATTATGAATATTCCTGTCACGACTGGAATGGTGAACCAAAGATTGGCGGAGGGAGGTCTGTTCTTGGTACAGCCTTGTCACGACTATTATGGAATGGTGAACTGAAGATTGGCGGAGGTAGGTCTGCTCTTGCTGCATCCCTGTCACGACTATTATGAACATCCCTGTCACGACTCGAATGGTGAACCAAATATTGGCGGAGGAAGGTCTATTATGGACATCCCTGTCACGACTATTATGTGCAACCCTGTCACGACTCGAATGGTGAACCAAAGATGGGCGGAGCAAGGTCTGCTCTAGTTGTAGCCCTGCCACGACAATTATGGACATCCCCGTCACGACTCGAATGGTGAATCAAAGATTGGTGGAGGAAGGTCTGCTCTTGCTGCAGCCCTGTCACAACTATTATGGACATCCCCGTCACGAATCGAATGGTGAACCTAAGATTGGATGAGGAAGGTCTGCTCTTACTGCAGCCCAGTCACGACCATTATGGACATCCCCATCACAACTCGAATGGTGAACCAAAGATTGGCGGAGGAATGTCTGCTCTTGCTGCAGCCCTGTCACGACTATTATGAACATCCCTGTCACGACTCGAATGGTGAACCAAAGATTGGCGGAGGAAGGTCTATTATGGACATTCCTGTCACGACTATTATGTGCAACCCTGTCACGACTCGAATGGTGAACCAAAGATGGGCGGAGCAAGGTCTGCTCTAGCTGTAGCCCTGCCACGACAATTATGGACATCCCCGTCACTACTCGAATGGTGAATCAAAGATTGGTGGAGGAAGGTCTGCTCTTGCTGCAGCCCTGTCACAACTATTACGGACATCCCCGTCACGAATCGAATGGTGAACCTAAGATTGGTGGAGGAAAGTCTGCTCTTTCTGCATCCCTGTCACGACTATTATGGAATTCCCCGTCACAACTGGAATGGTGAACAAAAGATTGGATGAGGAAGTTCTGCTCTTACTGCAGCCCAGTCACGACCATTATGGACATCCCCATCACAACTCGAATGGTGAACCAAAGACTGGCGGAGGAATGTCTGCTCTTGCTGCAGCCCTGCCACAGCTATTATGGATATTGCCGACACGACTCGAATGGTGAACCAAAGATTGACGGAGGAAGGTCTGCTCTAGCTGCAGCCCTGTCACGACCATTATGGACATCCCTGGCACAACTGGAATGGTGAACAAAGATTGGCGGAGGAAGGCCTGCTCTTGCTGCAGCTCTGTCACGACTATCATGGATATCCCCGTCACGATTGGGATGGTGGATTAAAGATTGGCGGAGGAAGGCCTGCTCTTGCTGCAGCTCTGTCACGATTATCATGGACATCCCCCTCACGACTGGAATGGTGGACTAAAGTTTGGCGGAGGAAGGTGTGCTCTTGCTGCAGCCCTCTTACGACTATTATGGACATCCCCGTCACGACTGGAATGGTAAACCAAAGATTGGCGCAGGAAGATCAGCTTTTGCTACAGTCCTGTCACGATTGTTATGGACATCACTGTCACTATTCGAATGGAGAAAAAAGATTGGTAGAGAAAGGTCTACTATTGCTGCAGCCCTGTCATGACCACTGTGGACATCCTTGTCACGACTCCAATGGTGAACCAAAATTTGGCAGAGGAAGGTGTACTCTTGTTGCAGACAATGCATCGACTACTACTGACCGTAGGGGATCGCCGAGCTAGGCCGCAGTGATGGCGTAGCAGAGATGAATGCTGAAAGGAATGGCATCATTTTGTTTTCAGGGATGAGCCACGATTTTGTCTCGTTTCTAACGATCGTCCACTCTGCATATGGCAACGATTCAGCCACAGGGAAGAGCCAGGCTGTTACCATCGAGTAGTGCACTACGCGCTAATCGGGCATTCTAGAATGTGGTGACGTTAGTTACGATACTCAGTCACCAGTGTATAATAACTAATAGCACTGCACCATAGCGGGCACGGTTTAAGGCCAGCGGAACGAGGATAACGCCACGTGTTAAGGATATTTCTGAGGTATCCAGTATGCCCTTTTCCTGCCGCCCCGGTGGCGCAGTGGTCTAAGGCGATGGCCTCTGATCATTCGTCCGAAAGGGGTCCGGGTTCGAATCCCGGTGAGGCATGGATGTTGTGTTTGTCTTACGGCACTGGCTCTCTCCCTTCCCTGGAACCAGTGACCCTAAATTAGGGACGGGCGACTGCTTATAGCCCATTGAGTTGCTCACGGTGGTCGTTAAACCTCAAATAAAAAAAAATGCCCTTTTCCAGCAAGATAAAGCTCGGATACACACTGCTAACATCTCCCGAACGTGGCAAGGCGTCCTTAGGATTCTATGTCGGGCAAGGTCTCGGGCCCTATTGTGACGTACCTATCTTAGAGGTGTGATGCACATGTCAACACCGCAAAGTTGCAGCGACAAATTTCGTCGGTGTAGCTTAATTGGGAAAGCGTCCTGCTCAGGAGTAGAAGAATGCGGGGTCTAGCTCCTCCACCTGAAAAACTGTGTCTCATATTGGCCCCTGAACATAAAATAAATCTTCAAGACGTTGGGTTCTTTTAAAAATGTGTGATGTTCGTTCCACACATCGTCTGGGTTTAGTCAGAATTCTTTCTTCAATAGTGAACTCTCCTGCAAGTGTTGTTTGCTGGTTGACCTGGAAACCTACGATTCCGTCCCAGCCATTTCTCAAGGTGGCGGGATATACGGGACACACCCACCTCAAAAGTGGCACGCATCTCAAGACGGCAAAGTTCTAACAAACCACGCCACTGTAGCTTAATTGGGAAAGCATTCGGCTGCGGAGCTGAAAGATGCGGGTTCGAAATCGCCACCTGCAAATAGCGCTTAACCATCACCAATCGCGCGGGTAGCCTAGTGGTCAGCGTTTGTGATTGCCACGGAGATAACCTCTGGTTCGATCCTGGGCAGGTACGAACGCTTGAACCACTGGATACCCGCCGTGCATCGGATGGGCACGTTAATCCATCGGATCTCGGGTACTGCCCCCCACCCCCGGCAATAAATAATGGCGTCTTCCTCCTCCTTTCTACCTCGCTTCTGTGCCGTTTTCGTCTCGGGCACTCTAGCCCAAATATCCTAGCTTCCTATTTCTAAGGATTGTTTAAGGCTTGGGGTCAGACACTCTCTTCTTAAAGTCCTCTACATATGATGTCATCTGATCTGATGTATCATGGATTGAACATCTATGGGACCTCGTTGGATGGTGTACCGAAGCTTCGCTTCGCACGCACCGGAATATAGGACCAGATAAACGCTGTGTGGTTAAATATAGGACCAGATAAACGCTGTGTGCCACATTATAGGACCAGATAAACGCTGTGTGGTCCCAGATACCACAGCACAGTATTGAAGGGCTGCATCCCTCCAGTCGATATGAGTTTGATTGTGTTGCACAACCTGGTGATCACACAAGACAATAATTGCTTTAATATACGTGTTCTTCAAACACATAACGTTTACTGTTTTTCGTGAACGCATCACATTTACTGTTTTAATATCTTTTGCGAAGATATATGAATAAATAGAAACGCAAAAGCGTTGGATATTCATAAGAAAAGGGCACAAACTATTGAAAACTATGTTATATTTTCCGCAGGGTATCAGGGAATCGCAAACACTAAGCGAATGAAATATCCTCGTTTGAATCACGCTTCTTTCGTTGAATGCGAATTCCATCTCTTTTAAAATGACGTACGTTTCATCGTCATGGCGAGGACCGTGGAAATGAATAGCAGACATGATTTCATATTTCCCTGCTGATTGAAATATGACTTTGTATACCAACTGAGAAATCCTTGAGAAAAGCAGAAGATGTGAAGAAGCGAGAGACTGCAGCCACTTCTTCGTATTCTTCGAAGATGCATCGACGAGTTGGGGTCCTATTCAACATGCCAGTGTCGTGTGACTTTGTTGAAGTAGAAAATTGAGCGTAGCGTTTATTTGTTAGAGCCGGACGAATTCAAGGTCTTTCCGAAATCTTAGCATTGGGAATCACCCAGCTAAGCTGTTCTCTGTGAATGTTACGTGAAGGAAATAACTCTATTCATTTTCAAATAATTAAACAAATGATATTTCGAGAGCCCTGTAACATTTCACACACGTGACCAAAACAAAATGCATACTTACCATTCCAAAAGCTTCAATGCTGTTAATTATTTGTTTCATCGGCGCTCCAAAACATCTATGGTTTCAATTGATTTTTCCTGTTTCTCATAAGGAAATTTTTTAAGTCTAATAAAACCGTACATTTGGAAAGCAAACCTATTAGTATGGCACAACGCAAAGTTTGCTTTGAAAATTCTCATGCATACACCGATGAGCACATTACGACCACCTCCAGCCTAGAAACATGAGTGCGTCTGGACCCCGAACGGAAGTGCAGATGAAGCAGTATATGCACTGAAGTGCCAGAAAAACTGGTACAGACGAGTTTCTGCAAAATACATAGCAATGTCACCTATGCTCGTACTCGGTTGTTTTCGGCAGTCCGTACATAAAGCGATGGACATCCTTGCCAGCTGTCAAAGCTACTTTCGGCATGAGAATGACAAGTAATAACGATTCAAGCGATTTTCAGCGTGGTGTCATTGTTGGCGCTCGTGAGATGGGCCATAGTACGTATTTCGGAAGTAGAAACGAAGTTCGGATTTTCACGGACGACCATTGCAAGGGTGTACCTTGACTTGAAGAATTCTGGCAAAACCTCCAACCTACGATACCAGTGTGGCCGTAAAAAGACATTAGCTAAACGTGACCATCGTAGTGCTGTCAGGAATCGTTTTACGCGATAGGCGTGCAACACTCTCGCAGGTATAATCGGAATTCAATGCTGGAGCCTCAAGAAGCATCAGAGTAAGGACTGTGCAACGTACCCTTCACGATATGGGCTTTGGGAGCCGACGCCCAACTCGAGTCCCCTTGATGGGTGCACGACACAGAGCTATGCGCCTCGCTTGGGCACGGCAACACCGCCACTGGACACTTGATGACTGGAAACAAGTAGCCTGGTCTGACGAGTCGCGTTTCCAACTGTATCGGGCAGATGAAAAGATTCGTGTGTGGCGCAAACCCCATTAAGCCATGGATCCCGCCTGTTAACAGGGAGCTTTATCGCCCGGTAGGGGGTCCGTAATGGTATGGGTGTGTTTATCTGGACTTCACTGGGACCCCTGGTACGTCTATAAACGTCTGTGACCGGCCAACGCTATGTGCGCATCCTTTCTGACGAGGTACACCCGTTCATATTCTGCATTCATGCTGATGGATTGGGCCTGTTCCAACAGGACAATGCATTCCACACAATTGTCGGGACGCCACATTATGGTTAGAGGAGCATTCATATGAGTTTGGGGTGCTGCCATTCCCACCCAAGCCCCCAGATCTGAACGTACTAGAACACATTTGGGGTGCCATGCAACGCGCTATCTAACACTGGAATCCGAGACCTCGGAATACACCCGAATTGTAGAACACTCTGCATGAAGTATGGTGTGCATTGCATACAGCATATATCCAGAAGCTAGTGGAGTCCATGCCCCGTCGTATTTCTGCAGTCCTGCGCTCCCGTGGGGCACTTACCGAGTATTAGACTCGTGTACCAGTTTTTCTGGCACTTCAGTATATACAACTCAAGGACCAGCGTTCGGTTAGTAGAGTGTTCGGAGTCAGAATGAAAAAACTGCCGATTTATCGGAGTTTGATAAAAGAGAAATCTTGATAGCATGGAGCCTCCAAACTGCGATATCAGAAACGGCGCTGCTTGTTGACTGTTCACGTGCTACTATTGTGAGTACGTATCAAAAGTGATGCACATATGGACAGATGACGAACCGTCGTTTAACCATGTGTCGTCCGTAGCTCATTGATGTCAGAGGAGAGCGGAGAATCTCACGCAATGTTCACAGCGACCGCAGGGCCATAGTACGACAAATCACCCCCAGCTACAATAGGGATGATCGGAGCGATGTGTCACAGAACACAGTTCATCGCAGTCTTCTTCGTGTGGGCCTGCGTAGCTGAAGACCCAGCCGGATCATCATGCTCACTCCACGTCATCGCCAGCAACGTATGAAATGGGCCGAAAATCATCGAATTTGGACTGTGGATGATTGAAAGAAAGTTGCCTTGTCTGACGAGTCAAGATTCTCGGCGCATCACGTTGAAAGCCGAGGGCGGATACGCCGATTACCAACGGAGGCTATACACATGGATGCACTGTTGAGCGTAAACAGGACGGCGGCGGCTGTGTTATGCTGTGGGCGATGTTTTCTTGGGACACTTTAGGCCCTATTGTCCCAACAGCACAATCATTGACAGCTGTCAGGTATCTGAATATATTTGCGAACCAAAGTCTTCCATTCATGGCAACTATGTTCCCTGCTTTTGATGTCCATTGCCAACAGGATAATGCGCCATGCCACACAGCCAGAATCATCAGGGGTTGCTTCGACAAACATGCTGGGGACTTTCTGTTAGTTTCTAGGCTACCAAATTCGCCTGGCATGAATCCAATCGAACATTTGTGGCCCGACTTGGAAAAGCGGGTTCGCGCTAAATCACCACCACCCCGAAATGTACGGAAACTGGAGGACCTGTTGTTGATATTATGGTACCGGATACCCGCCCAGTGGCCGCTGTTTTGCATACTAAAGGGGGTTCTGCAGCTTATTAGGTAGACGAAATAAAAAATGCAACACGAGAAAGTATTTGTTGGAGTTGGGTACTTGTCGACCGTTGGATTACGTATATAATCGCAGTTGTGAACCAATCATGTGATACGTAAGGGAGATAAAAGTGCAGAACGGTTCGGCATAGCTAAGTTTTGTCGTCCTTACCTGGGGGTGTGAACCACTGCATCGGAGTAATCTCGGTGTTCGAAGCACGTGTAACGAGTAATAATGCCAAGGTGGCGTTACTGGGAATCCTACAATCAAGCGGGCACCGCTATCAAGGGTTTTCATAATGGGGCTACATACGACCGCTTCGTCTCTGCGTCGCATCCAGGAGGAAATGCATCTGCAAGCAACAACTTTCGGCGGAATAAGACGACAGTGTTTGGAGGAAGGAAATGTGCGTCGCCGTAGTGGGAGTGGTACATGTAGGAGGTCGGCCGTACACATCTACCACCGCATTCGATAGCAAGCTGTAGCAGTCTCACAATTTTCAGCGGATGACCTTCGTCGTGTCAGCAGACAGCTACGGCCATCCCCATATCGACACGGAATGGTAATCGCTGATTGGCTGTGGTAGGTTCGCGCGCCTCTCGCCAGCCACTGCGATAACTGTTGCTTACAGCGGCACTTCGTTGAACACGATTGAAGTGGTGCCGTAGAATACAGAGAGGCACCATTCCAACCACGTTCAACGATTGGAGTGGTGCCGCTCGGAAACGAGACTCGTCGCTGTGCACACCACTCCAACCGTGTTCAGCGACGACGAGTCTTAATTCGGCGACCGACGGTGGCCGATTGAGAATCTGTAAAGGGCGTTGTCACCGGGCTGATCTTGATGCTGTCGGTGAGTGTGATAAATCTTTTCAAACTAGTGTCATCGTTTAGGGGGGATCAGTTTCAACACTCGTTTATTGCTCGTACACATAGTGGTGAGTACAAATGCAACACGTCAATTTGTCGATGAGATGCCGCAACCTGTTTCTTTTCTGTATTTCCCGGCGTCAACAAGAAAACGATCCGCCCGCACACTGACAACACCAGCAGACAGTGCTTATGAGGTGTACAGGTTCCGCCCTGACCTGCGTAATTCCCAGAATTCTCCCCAACAGGGGACGTGTGGGACATCATTGGCAAACGACGTAACGCTTCTGTACGACCGCCTCGCAATGTACGTAAATTTTAGACGCATGCAAACGACGAATGATCTGCGACACGTCAGAACACCATCCAGGGAAGATTTCCACTCGATGTCTTTCCGTATTACCTAATTTATAGCCCAGCATGGCGGTCACAGGACCTACTCACTCAGCTCACACGATACTATAACATTTCTAGCCCATTGCATTGAAACAAACTCTCAAAAATTTAATCGTTCCAATTCGGACATTCCTTCTTAGATTGACATTTTCCATGTGGAACAATGTACATTTAAACCATTGACGTAACGAGCACAACGCCCCTCCGCAAAATGTACTTCAGTACCCCGAAGCACAGTAATTTTTCAGGGAATTTGGAACACCAGGGGATGTGTGTGTGTGTGAGTGTGTGTGTGTGCGTGCTTGCGTGCGTGCGTGCGTGTGTGTGTGTGCGTGCGTGCGTGTGTGTGTGCGTGCGTGCGTGCGTGCGTGTGTGCGTGCGTGTGTGTGTGAGTGTGTGTGTGCGTGTGTGTGTGAGTGTGTGTGTGTGCGTGCGTGCGTGCGTGCGTGCGTGCGTGTGTGTGCGTGCGTGCGTGCGTGTGTGTGTGTGTGTGTGTGTGTGTGTGTGTGTGTGTGCGTGCGTGCATGCAATAGTGCTGGTGGAGTAGGGACGTCAGGAAGACAGGGAAAGTGTCTGGAAATGTAAAGAATGGGTACATAGAGCTAACTAGTTTTAACGTTTTTAAGTATTGGGTTTATGCGAATGAAATGTCCAGGAAAGGTCCAGAAAACGTGGACAGCGAGAACGGAAAAATAAGACGGCTTACCAAGGAAAAATAGTGCCCCTCAGCATCGACACATAGTTGCTACCTGTCCGTCAAGGACATGATCCCGGCGCGAAGAAAGTCTTGTGGCTGGGACCCGAAGAAATCATCAACTGCACGTCAAATCTTGTTGCCTGTCGTGAACTGTTTCCCAGACCGGAAGTGACCCAGGCGACCAAACAGATGATAGTCTATCGAAGACAAGTCCGGGTATTAGGCAGGATGAGGCAGTGGTTCATAGATCACGGCACTTAGTGTCAACATCGTTCGTTGTGCGACATGAGGGCGGGCGTTGACGTGAAGCAGAAAAACATCATGTCTGTTGACCAAAGCCGGTTGTTTCTGTAGCAGTTTCCGGTGCATCTGGTGTAATTCAGGACAATAACATTCTGCAATGATGGCTTCGCCTCTTACCAAGAAATTCCGAAGAGTTATCCCGGCTGTGGACCACCAGACATGGAGCATCATCTTCTTGGTGTGTAGGGGTGGCTTAGGATGCCGTCCAGCAGGCTGTGCCTTGCTTAACCATTAGGCAGATCGTTTCCGATCATCATCAAATACCCACTTCTGGTCGCAGATGACGATTCGATCCAGTAGATGTTCCTGTTTATTCCTTGCAAGCAACGACGTGCAGACTTCCAAACGTCTAGTCTTGTTGACAGTTGACAACGCACGAGGCAGTCACATGTCCAGTTGTTGACCTTACCCAGCAAAGCCAGACGCCGAAAAACTGTCGTATAGTGGACACCTGCCTCACGATACGAGTTTCGGGGGTTCGCTTCAACCACACGTAACAGATCATCGTCAGAAACAGCTACAGATCGGTGACCACGTGCTTTGCTTTGCAGGTCCGTATCTCAGCTTGGGAACTTCACAAACCACCGCCGAGTAGTTCGTTCGTTTGCTATATTCTCTACAAACGCTTTATTAACGTTTCGAGCTGAAATTCTTGCAGAATGGCCCAGTTTAAATTCATACAGGAAGATGACTCTCAAATCCGGCATCTGTATGTTTCCTTTGCAAGCCACGTTATATCCAAACAAACCACGCCTGAACCTTGTTCTTCACACACGTGCTTGATATTTATCGTAACTCTGAGACGTAATGCCCGCAACACCTGTGTGTGGTTACATTCCGCTTTGTGGGGTCCTGTCCCCACTTCTCGTTCGCTCCACACATTTCATTCGCACGAACCCAATAATTTTTTTAATAGAAATACGTAATTACAAGATCAGCCAATAATGGATCCACACGGAGCAGGATCCTTATTGGCTGACATCTGCCATAGTCTAAGTGCTTTGGGCTGTGACAGATGCATGAACATGAATATCCATTTTATCGCAAGAAACGAATTCGTCAAGATATATATAAATGGTTAAGGTTAATAGTGATAAGAGGTGCGGATGTTGGTTCTGATCATTACTTGGTAGTGTCACGAGTGAAACTTAATGTTGGTTGGAGGAAAAGGAATAGAAAGAGACCCAGGATAGAAAGAATAAAGGTTGATATGCTCCTTGAAGATCATCAGCGGTACTCTGACTTACTCAGAGAACGACTGAAGGATCTGAAATCTTGTGAGTGGGATGTAGAAAATAAGTGGGAATGTTTTAAGAACTGTGTTGTCAATGCTGCTAAAGAGTTCTGTGGCACCACAATAGTGGGTAACAGTAGAGGTGATGCTTGGTGGAATAGTGAGATTGAAGAGGCAGTAAAGAAAAAGGAGGAAGCCTATTTGGGGATGTTGCAAGGTAGAGTCTCTGTGGATGAATATCGCTGTAAGAAGCGTGAAGCTGCTAAGCTGGTTTGCCACAGTAAGGCAAAAGATAGGGAGGAGAAAGTGGAAAGGCATGGACTGGCTTTTTGGAAAGAGAGAAAGTCCTTCTGGAAGTACATGAGACTCAGGAAAAATTGGGGAAACAAAGTTGTAAGTTGTGTGAAGAATGAGATTGGGGAAATGATATGAGAGCCCAATGAGTTAAGTGAAAGATGGGGTGAATACTTCTGTGAGTTATTAGATCAGGAGAGCAAAAATGATTTTGAGACAGATGCAGATGATGTCACAATGAGGGATGAAAGCACAGGAGGGATCTCAAGAGAAGAAGTGTGTAAAGCTCTAAAATCTCTTCAGAATGGTAAGGCTCCAGGAGTTGATGGCATAACTGCAGAGATGTTGAAGTATGGTGGTGACTCTGTAATTGACTGGTTAACTGAAATTTGCCAGTTGTGCTGGGAGTTAGGAATGGTCCATCGGGATTGGAAGGATGCCATCATTGTTCCCTTGCATAAGGGAAAAGGTGATCAGACTGAATGCAGGAACTATCGTGGTATTAGCCTACTGAGTGTGCCAGGGAAAGTGTTTGGTAAGGTTGTTATTGAAAAAGTACGGAGTCTTACATCATTGAAAGTGTGGGATGTTCAGAATGGTTTAATGCTTGGTAAAGGCTGCACTAACCAGATTTTTGCATTACGCATGATGATTAAAAAGTATCTGGCTGTTGGGAAGAAAGTTTTTACTGCCTTCATAGATTTAGAGAAAGCTTACGACCGAGTCAATAGGACACTTTTGTGGAAGGTATTGAATGAATATGGTGTTACTGGGAATCTACCTAATATTGTAAAAGCCATGTATGCTGGTAGTAGAGCTTGTTTACGAGTGAATGGTGTTTTATCAAAATGGTTTTCCATTGGTGCAGGAGTTAGACAAGGTTGTGTAATGTCACTATGGCTGTTTAATATATTTATGGACGCATGCATGCGAGAGGCCAAAATAGATGATAGTGGTTTATGTCTTGGTGATATCCGTATGTGCAGATTGCTGTATGCTGATGACACTGTCCTGTTGGCAGAGAGCAAAAGTGAGTTGCAGAGTATGCTGACTCGGATGCATGAAGTTTGCATGAAATTCAAACTGAGTATAAATAAGGGAAAAACCAAAGTTATGGTGTTTGAGAGAGGAACGTGTAGCACTGAATGTAATGTAAGTATAAACTGCACTGTGATTGACCAGGTGAGTGAGTTTGTGTATTTAGGAAGCATGTTTGACAGAGAGAACAAGTTGGATGATGAAATCAGTAGGCGAGTGAATTCTTCTTTGAAAGTCATAGCTGCTCTGGGAGGTTTTCACAGGAATGATGGGTTCTCTAGAGAGTCCCGCATGGCTGTGTATGAAACAGTAATTGTTCCTACTCTGATGTATGGCAGTTAAACCTGGGTCCTGCAGAAGAAGCATAGGAGTCGTTTGTGTGCTGGAGAAATGCGTTACTTACGTGGGGTTTGTGGCAAGACACGATCTGATTGTGTGAGGAATGATAATGTATTGCAGTTGTGTGATGTAAAGCAAAATGTTGTTAGCAAGGTGGAGACCAATATGCTTCGGTGGTTTGGATATGTTGAAAGAATGAGTGATGAAATGCTTACTAAGAAAATATTTTCTACCCAAGTGGCAGGAAGGAAAGGCAGAGGAAGGCCAAGGAAGACATGGGTGGATCAGTCTCAGGAGTGTCTGCATGAGGGAAAGATTTTGAGTATGAAGTATAAAAGATCTTGTGTAAGGCGTGTAATGGATATCGGTGAAGCACGAGTTGTATGTCAAGATCGTTGTAAATGGCGAAGTTTGATACGACAACAATAAGTAAAAATATCTGGAAGTTTGTATTTCTCTTTGGAGCTAACCTCTGAATCTTAGAGAACAGCTTAGTGATATGTATGTATGTATGTATGTATGTATGTATGTATGTATGTATGTATGTATGTATGTATGTAGGTTAATAGTGTTAAGACTTCATAACCACTCATTTTGCTCTCACTTGTTTCTAAAGTGCTTGACTTTTGCAAAATGATTGTTTATTTCTTAAAGTTTTGAACAGTTGACGTGCTCAGAAAATTATCACTCTTTTGATCACTAACGACACTTGAGTTTTATTAACTGTGCGCAAAAAGGACTGGTCGAGTTTTGGGTATCTTCGAGCGCTCTCCTTCTTCATTTTACTTTCGCCCATACTGTGCTATACTTGGATGCGTTTGTAATATTTTGCAAACGCTTGTCGTTCACTTGAATATTCAAGTATAACGAAGTGAATTTCTCCGTCATTTCTGTCCACGCCAGGATTCGAACCCGGATCTCCTTATTCCGGGAACAAGTCACTCTACCAATTGAGCTACGCAGACGTTTTATTCTGATTCCTATCTGCCTTTATGTCGTGTGCGTCCTTCTGGCAGGTACGTCACATCTCCTGGTACGTTACATCATCTCCCCATTTTTTTTTTTTTTCGAAGTGCTGGAGAAAGGATTCTCTTATTTTTCCTATCTCGCGGTGTGGAAATAACATCACACCAATGCGAGATTTCGAACGGTCGGGTCATCCGGATAGTTCGGGCGCCATTATAACGAAGTAAATTTCTCCGTCATTTTTGTCCACGCCAGGATTCGAACCCGGATCCCCTCATTCCGGAATAAGTCACTCTACCAATTGAGCTACGCGGACGTTTTATTCTGATTCCTATCTGCCTTTATGTCGTGTGCGTCCTTCTGGCAGGTACGTTACATCTCCTGGTACGTTACACAAGTTTTCACACAGTGAAGGAAATACGCATGCTTTCTATAAGGAAGAACTAAAAGCGATGGGCGCAGTGGTCTAAGGCGTTGGCCTCTGATCATTCGTCCGAAGGGGTCCGGGTTCGAATCCCGATGAGGCATGGATGTTGTGTTTGTCTCACGGCACTGGCTCTCTCCCTTCCCTGGAACCAGTGACTCTAAATTAGGGACGCGCGACTGCTTATAGCCCATTGAGTTGCTCACGATGGTCGTTAAAGCTCAAAAAAAAAAAGCGATGGGGGAGTTTAATTGTTTTGTCCAAAACTAAAATATTAGGGGAATGCAAAAGTTTTCGCCGGTTTGAGAAAAAAGCAGACAGGAACAATCAGGAAACCAGTACACATTTATTCAACGAAATATTCGCTGTTAGCATCAATGACATTTTGCCATTTATCAGGTAACAAATGAATGCCCCTGTGATAAAAGGATTCTGGTTTTGAGCTGAAGAACGCAGTGACAAAATTTTCCACCTCTGGAACTGTAGTAAACCGCTGTTGGGCTAGGGCATATTGCATAGAGCGAAAGAGATGAAAGTCTGAGTGTGCAATGTCCGGGAAGGAAGCCGGGTACAGTTAAACAGCCAATGTGACTGTTCAAGGGTTGATTTCGTGGTGACACCAACATGTGGTCTGGTATTATCGTGTAACATGATGACTGGGTGGCATCCTTTACCTATTCATGGGCTTTTTTGCTCAATTGCGGAGTTCAATTTCATCAACTGATCGCTATATCGTTGTGCAGTGATTGTTTTGCCTGGTTTCAACAGTAAGAAGTACAACACTCCATGCATATCCCACCACACCACAGCAGCACCATCTCCCTCGTGGATATCGTTTTGCAGCGGATATTGATGGCTGGCCTGGGTCGACCCAGCATCGCTTGCCTACGGGGTTGTCGCTTGAGACCCATTTTTCATCCCCGGTGACAACCTTCACCAAGAAATTGTTACCTTGAAACCTCTTCAGCAAAGACATGCAAATGCCCAATCGTTGATCAATATTACGCTCCATTAAAGAATGCGAAACCCACTTAATAATCTTCTTGACCTTCCCTAAGGACTGTCGACGCTGTACCGCCGTTGATTGAGCCACTTTCAAACGTTTCGCCAGTTGCGTGGTCAATTGTGTGGCATCCTCTTGCAACAGCGATTCCAGCTCCTCGTCTGCGAGTTCCTCCGGTGTACTTGCACGTGGCTTGTCTTCCAAACTTAGATCACCTTTCTTAAACCTGGCAAACCATTGTCGACACGTCCGCTCACCTTAAACCGTTTCGCCATATGCCTGACATATTGAACCGTATGCTTCATTCGCACTTTTCTTTAAATTAAACATGAATAACAAACAGTGCCGCAAATGAACTTTATCGACCGCCATGCTTGGCTTCATGTACGAACTCACAGCACGGGTCGCTAGCAGGTTAGACACGTACAGTGCCCGCTAGCGGGGACGGTGGAAACTTTTGCATACCCCTAATATCCCCTGATATCTCATTTATACATCGCAGATATGCGGCTACTGTGAATAAATTTTGGCGCTTGTCATTAATCCTAGGTGACTGGTAGTTTTTCCACATTTCCCACGGGGATTCCCCATGTGGCCTCGCATTTTTCTTCAGCAGCGTACAGAGTGCGCGATTGGACAGCGATCGAAATTATTTACAACCCATGGGTAAGCGATCGTATTACGATTCATTGCAAAGCGATCGGATTAAGGTTAGCACAAAGGGTCGGATAACTTCAATCTTCAGGGCATGCAGATTGAAGTTATTAAGATAATATGAAACTGGATTAATTATTTGTTTGTTTGTGCGTGTTCAGATATTTTTAGTAAAACTACAACTGTCAGCTGTAGTACGCCCCTTTGTTACATGCGCCCCCACGCAGTTGCGGGCGCTGCGGGGTTGGTAGTTACGCCACTGAATTAAGCGGGTATTTTTTTATCTTGTCAAATACGTAGAATTTCTTTTCGAAAAATGTTTGCTCGATTTCTTAACGCTCTTAAATTTAAAACTCCTGTTTCACTGATAACGAAATGTTCAAGTGGCAGTGTAATTGAGGAGCTGGCAGCAAAAAGGGGGGCAGCTCCCTTTTTGACATTTTGTGGGAAATACGAAAAAACTATTTATAGAAAATATGGTTTAACTTTGGTTGGCAAAAAATTCGCCACTGTAAAGATAACATTATCTCTAAAATACATGTATTTTCTGAATGTTTTTTCTCTAAAATGAGTATAGGATAAATATAAAAAAATTGGATCTTCCCCCTTTTTGCACCAAATGTAATAAATTTCATTAAATTTCGAATTTAAAAAAGTAAAGCATAAAAAAAACTAAATAATGTTAATAACATGTGTTTAAAGAACATTAAACAACATTGCAAACTCTGATTGTTAATAAAAAAAATAATATATCACAATTTTATTCATCGTCCCGCATCGTATTCGCACCAAAAGAAGATGAGAGCGGCTCCTAAAATATTAATATCTCACCCATTTATTATCGGATCTGCCTGGTTCTTGCACCAATCGATCCGGCATATTTTTCTCAGATTAGTAAACATATTAAGTAAAAATCGACCAAAAATGGAGCTGCCCTCCTTTTGCTGCGAGCTCCTCAAATGTTTATTGAAAATTTGTCGTGGCGAATGGTTAAGAAGGTATCAGTGACTGACGACGTAATTGATAACGTAAGTGTTTCCGGGTGATTTCCCTGACCGCTGTTGTTTATAAGAATTTTACAGTAGAATATCCCAGCCAGTTTTGGCAAACCCTATTTAATTGGAATAGCGTCATTCTTCCGAGGCAACCAAATCGTTTTTAATTAACGCTATTCCAATTAAAGAGGCTTCGATTGTTTATAAATCAGCTAGAAAAAGAAATTTCATCTAGAACATGCGAAATTTATTTCCAAAAATTTTAAAAAGGTTTAATGTTCAAACGATAGTTCGCACGATCTTCTCTGCAATACTCTCGTTTACAGCAAACTAAATTTTATAATGAAAGACAACCTTTCCGATTGTTTGGCTGGTTCCGTATAGTTAAGCGAATTAAAAGAAACGTTATCGTTTTAACATGGCTGAAGGGAGGCAATTTTCACACGCCTCGAAACCGTCAGATACTAGAAGATATAGGTTGCAGTAGCTTATACAGTATAAACAGATGACTTCATCCGTGAAATTGCGGGACATCTTTATCGGCGAAGTTCGATCTTTTCACTAAGTACCGTGTGGTGCTTATTGCCATGAGACACAAACCGTGTAACGAAGCATTTGCTTAAAATTAATTATAGAAATAGAAAAAGACATCAAACTTCAACCTAATTAAGTTTCGGAGTTTTTTAAAGTTTCCATTTGAAGTATTTCGCCAAAACAATTTTTTGCGACAGATTACCAAACGAAAACAAGATTAATAGAATGATTCAAACACACTTCAAAAAAAAAACTCGATCGTTGAGACATTTTGTCAATAGAAAGTCTCGCGGAAATGACTGAACTTTGATTAAATCAGTTGAAGTAATTTATTTTTAGTAGTAAAATATTGAATCTCATTATAATCAATTCAGATAATAAGAACGGAGTGTCAGGATAAATTTTATTACTTTCTGATAACCACTCTGGGGTGTATAAATTCCGCTTCTGTAACCAAAATTGTGACGTAGGGTTCCTACTCTGGTGCCCCCAAAAGTTACACCCACACGAATAATTGATCGGTACCGCTTTTGTACCAACATTGCAAACAGGGACGATAAATTCTAAACAGCTGAGGTATAGCTCCTCACACAGACTTCGAAGTTTCGCTTTCACACTGACACTGCAAACAGAGACTATATTTAAAATAGTGTACCTATTCTATTAAATAGAATTTATTGGCGTAGAATAGAAATCAAAGCTTCAAAGTTTGCAGGAACGTAATACTGCACACAATGAGCACTGAGAAAGTGATATGAAAAGCAGTACTCATAGGAAACAAAGGAAGGAGGAAACACAAATGACACATACACTAAAGTTCCAGAAAAACTGGTACATACCAGCTCATGCAAAATACATAGCAACGTCACTCATGAGCGTACTCAGTTGCGTTCGCCAGTGCCTATATAAAGCGATAGACATCCGTGTTATCCTGTAAATCATGCCCAGCCAATGTCATGTGACACGATGTGTTTCTCTTTGTCACTTCTGCAATTTTTTATTCAATAAGCTTTGCTTGCAGCATTTGTTATTCATCCCCATTGTCATTGCAGTGTATATACCATCATGTTTTTTAACAGCTTTGTATTATTTCCCAGTGAGATGCCCAATACTGTACGTCTCCCTCTTATGTTTTCTTATGATAAATTAGAATAAAGCGATTTTGAAACCTTGCCAGCTGTCAGAGCCTTTTTCGGCATGAGAATAAACAGTAATAACGATTTAAGCGGTTTTCAACGCGGTGTCATAGTTGGCGCTCTTAAGATGGGCCACAGTATTTCGGAGGTAGAAACGAAATTCGAATTTTCACGGACGACCATTGCAAGGGTGTACCATGACTACAAGAATTCCGGCAAAACCTCCAACCTACGATACCAGTGTGGCAGTAAAAAGACATTGGGCGAACGTGACCATCGTCGGCTGTCAAGAATCGTTTCACGCGATAGGCGTGCAACACTCTCGCAGGCATCATCGGTATTCAATGCTGGAGCCTCAACAAGCATCAACGTTCGGACTGTGCAACGTACCTTGCACAATATGGGCTTTGGGAGCCGACGCTTAACTCGAAATGCCCTTGATCGGAGCACGACACAGAGGTACGTGCCTCGCTTGGGGACGGCAACAGCGCCACTGGGCACTTGATGACTGGAAACAAGTAGCCTGATCTGACGAGTCGCGTTTTCCAACTGTATCGGGCAGATGGAAGGATTCGTGTGTGGCGCAAACCCCATGAAGCCATGGATCCGGCCTGTCAACAGAGAACTGAACCGGCTCGTGGGGGGGGGGGAGGTCCGTAATGGTATGCGGTGTGTTTATCTGGATATCACTGGGACCCTGGTACGTCTACAAACCGTCTGTGACCGGCCAACGCTATGTGCGCGTCCTTTCTGACGAGGTACACCAGTTCATGCCCTGCATTCATGCTGATGGGTTGGGCCTTTTCCAACAGAACAATGCACCTCCACACATGTGTCAGGACGCCACATTATGGTTAGAGGAACATTCATCTGAGTTTGGGGTATTGCCATTCGCACCCAAGTTCCCAGATCTGAACGTGATAGAGCACATTTGGGATGCATGCAACGTGCTATTGAACACAGGAATCCGAGACCTCGGAATACACCCGAATTGTGGAAAGCTCTACAGGAAGTATGGTATGCATTGCCTACAGCATATTTCCAGAAGCTAGTGGAGTCCATGCCCTGTCGTATTTCTGCAGTCCTGCGCTCCCGTGGGGGACCAACCAAGTATAAGACTGGTGTACCAATTTTTCCGGCTCATCAGTGTATGCTTCAGAGCTGCATTTGTTGAAATGCTCGTCTTAAAAGCATAGAGAGCTGTGGCAACTTGGTTTTCCACATTCATGTCCTGGCCTTCAACGTTGGCTTGTCTGTCACATTTTCTCCAAGGTATAGTTAGCCTTCTGGACAGATCGACGAACATTCAACTAGCTCTTCTTTTGTTTCAAACAGCCGCTTCTACATCACTCGGCCGTCTGCTCCAGCACGGTCGCTGTAGCCACTAACCCTATCATGACGGCTTCGGCCGGATCAAAGGAAACCACACAGTCGAGAGTTTCCCCTTAAAGGCCTCCCGCCATTATTGTCAAAATTGTAAGTGAAAATGACAAACTCTCAACGTCTGTTAATCAGGTTTCTCCACGAGAAATTCCTCACTCCAAATTACGTCGCCTTCATCTCAGCGTTTCGAAAGCGGACCATACTTTGTGTGTGAAAAATTGTCACTATCTTTCTCAGATCAGTTTATTTCTTCTTGATGATTTTATTTCTGCCAGCACGAAAGGATCACACATTTCCATCCTATATTTTACAGTAATGGTTGGCGAGTTTCAAGTTCGTGTCCACCGAACGCGCTTTTCGAAGGGGACGGTGAAACCTTATACGCTTGTCGTCCGCCTGTGCGCACTTAATGCTATGCTTGTGGCTTCTCGCAAAAGGTTTCTAATTAGCACCCACATGGTTGTCCCGAATCAATAACATTGGTTTCAATTTAAAACATGTAAATGTTTTCACTCTAATACCATTTTCAAACATGCTAATTTCAAAAATATACTGCGGCAAAACCCAGCTTTCCCATGCAATCACATCTGGAGGACGCGAAGTGTTTAACTGATTGCACGAGTAGAGGTGTTTCTTTTTTCAACGCCTTAGGAACATGATGTAAGTATTTCGTAAAATGAATAGAAGAAATGGAACATAGAATACAAGGCATTATTGAAAAGTTTGGTTAGTACGATTTTTACGGACAGAGCTGACGTTTAAACACCTACCAGACAAACTGGTCAAACAATTATGAACCTTTATAATAAATAGGACAGTCACATAAACAGTACAGGACCATATATGCAATTATTATATTAAAATAATTAAAGCGTGGACGGTGGTTTTTAAACTTTAAATAAATATTAATACGTATATAAGGGATGTTGTCCGTTCTAGGACGTGGTAAAATTTTTAATTGAAGCAGATTTAAAACAAATGAAATAGACGCCGGATTTCTATAAGGAAATATAGTAAGAACTTATTCACGTTAGAACTAAACATTATATGCTATTTGTTTCCGTTTTCCAAGAGACCACGATATATAACATTCTGTGTAAAATATTCTTTGTTGTTTAACAATTTTCTTTGTAGTCCAGCTGTTTTCGTGTAAACTTACCTCAATAACTTTTTATTTGATTTTTCGCGTTAAATGACTTTTTCTCCGGCACACATGTTATTCCGTTCAGGGCTTGTTTTAGACTGTCCTATTCAACGGTCAGTTTGAAACTTCATACCGAAGCATTTTCTAAAAAATAATGCGACATCTGGTATTACAAATCGGAACTATGTAAATTCTCGACAATGTGCTATTAGGGTGACATCGGTTTTTTGATGCTAATTTGGAAACTTTGACATCTCAAGATTTCAGTTTTTGTTGTAGGTAAGAGCATTCTAGATAGATCGATATTTTGCAGAATGTATAATATAATCAGCATGAAACTCGGAAAGTTAGTTAAGTTAAAAAAGTAAAAAAATAATTAAAGCGTGCAATTCAGTATTCAAATTGTGCTAAATTAAATTCATGTACAATCTCAAGTTGCCGTGACATTAAGATTTCAATTCGAGTTTTGTAGATCGGATAAATAGAACTCCAGTCATTGATAATCAAATGTTTTTAAGTTAGCACACGATCACTTTGACAACTTGTTCAACTTATCATATTCCATGTACTGGCATTAAGGTGGTTCCACCTAAAATCTCTGCCTTATGTTTCCAATGGTAAAATTTCTTTACGTATTTTCTTCAAAATTAATGTATTCCCAAGGATGAAAATTTGCACATCGATTAAACAAACTTTAAGTTATAGCATGGGATACTTAATACTTGCTAAAACATAACCATAACTAAGCAATCCAACATTTGTTTGTCTACTGACGTCATCAATGTACAGGTCGCGCCATCTATTAACAAGACTGAACATTTCTCAAAGGAAAATGATTGATTTTTAATATAATTATGGTTATGTTTTAGCAATTATTAAGTATACCATGCTATAACTTAAAGTCAGTTTTATCGATGTGCGAATTTTCATTCTTGGGAAAACATTAATTGCGAAGAAAATATGTGAAGAAGTTTTACCATTGGAAACATAAAGCACAGATTTTAGGTGGAATCACCTTAAGGCTCCCGAATTCGTTCCTCAAAAAACAATCTTTTCCATTACCGTTATTGGAAAACGTTGCTATGGATGTTTCTGGAACACCAATTACGATTTCTGTATTAATGGAGTTGATGATAATAGTACCAGTTGATTTTGAATTAATGCGAACCAGTATGCATTTGGTTTTACATGGAGTAATATGCGACATGATTTCATGCAATGCTTCGCGTTGCCTATGTTCGGTTTTACCATACTACATGGAGTGTTACTACAAAACAGTCTGGGAATGGCGGTCGTTGTGCGCTCTCATCAAAGTTTACCGTCAACATTTGTCCTGCTATTTGCAAAGTCCCTGCACTGTTTCCATACTTGTTGCTGTGACGTACTACCTTCGCCGTACACTTCCATCAACTGGAGATGGATCCAAAATCCTTCACACGAAAAAACGAATAACGCTTCTCACATTCTCATGTTCCTACAACAGTCAGTCCTAATAAACGAAGCGGTTCAGAGCCTTTTAATGGCAAAAATATCTTCCTGGCTCTTTGGGCATGCTCAAAAAGTATATCAACATGAGTCAAAAGTTTGTCGTTTTGAACTACATAGTGCATGTATAATGTTGTGCTTCCGTACCGGTGAGAAACTATCGGTAGCGTCGGCTGGGTACCACGATGAAGTGGAATACATGAGGTTGAAGACGTGTATCTGGAAGGAAGCCACACTACATTATTAGTTGGGCAGACGATGGAGATCGATGAACGTGATGTTTGGGTGCTCCTATGCCATTATTGAACCAAACGGTTAAACGCGGCAGCAAGAGCGAAAGAAATCTGCGCAGTTGAAGGGAAGGAACGTGGTTCCAACCAGTGGAGCGTCGTCGAAGGAAGTGAATGACGTGACACTTTAACTTGAATCTCTTCGAATGATTTAGCTGAATCTAAAAATTAGTCACTTTTTCCTTCACAAAAAATATTTCTGGAAAATGCCGTGGCTTTGAAGCGAAAGCTCTCCCATTTCTAAACATAAACTGGAAATGTGAGCCGTTCGTTCCAAATTGCATTACGAATTCATAAACAGACGATCTTGTAACTTTGCGTAGGCCATGGGAAGATATAAGGGCCGCAGTACTAAATCACTTCACTCCAAGACTGTCAACAGCTCCGACGTAGGAACCTAGGTTTTATTAAATAACAGGACCGTTATGTTAACCAGTGGCATCAATGTGCGAGGTGAAGCGACAGCAGTCGCCACTTTCCCCAGTACAATTTTGAGCTCAGACGGTTCTCCTGGTTTCGCCCGGTGTGTTTGTATTATGACTGCGAGTGGAACTTCAGTGTCAGTGATGTTTCTTTATTATTCTTCGTGTGTTCTTAATCTACACTTTTGTTTAAAAAATGAATCCGGAAACCGATACAAGAGTCTGCAACACGTGCACATGCATTTTGTTTCAAACTCTGCTCACTCGTTGGACTAATGAAGACAAAAGGAACCTACTCGCTTCCAACCGACAGACACCGATATTATTCCTACCAGTCACAAAGGCAAGCAAATCCGGAAAGTCATATCACTTGCGTTTCAAAAGCGCATGATATCATGATAATTTGTGGTTGTGAGAAAGTCGTTATTTTCAAAGGCTCTTTTGTTGCCTTTGCTTGCTTCTTGGGTTGCAAAAACATTTGTGAAATCATACTGAAATCAGAATTTGCAAATGGAAACATTTGTGAAATCAGAATTTGCAAATGGAACTCGTGCTTTTAACAAGCATGATGATTCTGCAGAACATTTGAAAGGTATTAAACAAGCGCAAAAAAATCTTTCCTCCGAACTTGTAGTTAAACGGTCGTTTTACGATGACATCATTGACCACGAAGCTTCCTTGAAGGGCAAAAGAATTGACCTTCTCTATAAGTAAGAAATAGATGCACATTTTCCATGGATTTTCATTTTGTAACACTTTACCTGCGCCTTTAGTCACGAGCCGCTACTGGCTCCAGCGTTTCAATGCTGAAGACACCAGACTCGTAGACAAGCCAACATAAGGCTGCACAAGTTTTTTTTCTTCTCCATGCTTCATGGAATAGTTTCCCATGCACGAACACCCACAAGCAGAACAACATGCCACTCTGTACCGCATATTGCTTTGAAATCCACACGTGGCGTCGAATAATTGCAGATCATGAAATTGAATATTCTCACGTTATGCTACCACTAGCAACCAATAGCTGAGGACACGCTTGAAAACAGAGCGGGTAGTGCAAAAAGGGTGGTTCGAGAAGAAAGTCATTCTGTAAATTTGGTAGAATTGTGAGGTATGTGTGCATTGAAAACTAGTGCCAGAAGGTGAACGGTAACGTATATGCCGAACGTCTGCAGTGGGTACATCATGCACTGCGACAGCGCTACCTAAGTACTTATCAACAGGAAGCAGACGTAGCTGCAAGCGACAATGCTTCTGGTCACACCTCCAGGGTGGTCCTCCGAAAATCACAGGAATCGGAAAGTCACATCTCTAGCGTGGTCCACCGAAAACTACAGGAATTGGAAGGTCACACCTCCAGGATGGTCCACCAAAAACTACAGAAATTGGAAAGTCACATCTCCAGAGTGCTCCACCGAAAACTACAGGAATCGGAACGTCACACCTCCAGGATGGTCCACCAAGAACTACAGGAATTGGAAAGTCACACCTACAGGGTGGTCCAACAAAAACTACAGGAATTGGAAAGTCACACCTCCAGAGTGCTCCACCAAAAACTACAGTAATTGGAAGGTCACACCTCCAAGATGGTCCACCAAAAACTACAGGAATTGGAAAGTCACACCTCCAGAGTGCACCACCGAAAACTACCGAAATTGGAAGGTCACACCTCCAGGATGGTCCACCGAAAACTACAGGAATTGGAAGGTCACACCTCCAGGGTGGTCCACCGAAAATTACAGGAATTGGAAGGGATTGAAATTTTACAAATCCTCCATACAGCTGGGCCTTTGGCACATAAGACTGGCACGTGATTCGCCCTACGACCCATTTTCTACATTGATGGAACTTCACTTCAGTCGTGAATGTGGAATCTGGTATCAAAGAATTTGTGTCCTCGAAACTGCCTAGCGATACTGCTGTGGGATCGGGTCGTTAGTGGAACGTTGACAAAAGTCTGTGAAAAAATACACGCTCACATCACTTCAGCCTGAACTTTGCAGGATGAAATGAGCGTGTATTTATTTTTTGCACCATTAAACTTTTTATATGGAAGCAGGACGAAACTTTGACTTACCTTGATAACTTTACATTCGCGCGTTAAGAATTTTGATACCGGACATTGTATCTTATTTATTGAGCGACGCTTGTAGATACCCGACGTCAAAGATGATAGATACTTCCCAAAGATATATTTGCCGCCGCTGGGCAAAGGTATAATCTTTTTTATGCTTTCCAACCGTTGGTTGAAGAAGCGTACATACTCTAGCTTTGTCCGTCCGTCTGCCGGCACGATAACTCGCGTAAAAATGGTTCGATTTCGTTTAGTATGTGGTAGGGGACCACCTGGGGACGAACCCTATTGAAAATGGACGAAATAGGGTCAAAGGTCACGGCATAGGAGCGGGATTCATTCCATTGCCCTTATGCGTCATAAATTACGTAAATATGTTTCGATGTCGATGAAATTTTAGCATATTGTAGGGGACCACTTGGGAAACGGGTGAAGTGGGATCAAAGGTCAGGACATAGAAGCGGGATGCATTCCCTTGCCTTTATGCGTCATAACGTGCGTAAAAATGGTTCGATTTCAAAGAAATTTTATTATGTGGTAGGGGACCACCTTGGGACGATCTTATGACGTCACAATCTCGCGATTAAGATGTTGGCGCGCGGTCACGCCATCTGTCTCAATACGTCACTCGTTGTGTGTCGATGATATTAAAGTTTTATGACGTCACACTCTTGCGGGCAGATGGTCGCGATTCTCATCTGCCTCATTACGTCACGCGTTGTGTGCGTATGTCCGTCCACACGATAACTCGCATAAAAATCGTTCGATTTCGATGAAACTTTAGTATGGGGAAGAGGAAGAACTGCGAAGGAACCCTATTGAAAGTGAAAGAATTGGGTTCAAAGGTCAGGACATAGAATTGGGATCCATTCCACTGTTTTTATGCCTCATAACTAACGTAAAAAAGGTTCAATTTCGATTTAATTTTAGTATGTGGTAGGGGATCACCTGGGGACAAACCCTGTTGAAAATGGGCGAAATGGGGTCAAAGGTCAGGACATAGGAGTGGAATCACTTCCATCGCCATTATGCGTCATAACTTACGGAAACATTCTTCGATTTGGATGAAATGTTAGTATGTTGTAAGGGCCTGCCTTTAAAATGGGCAAAATGGGGTCAACGAATCGTATTGAAAATGTGCAAAATGGGGTCAAAGGTTAGGACACAGGGGCGGAATCTATTCCATAGCCCTTATGCATCATAACTTACGCAAAAGTGCTTCCATTGCGACAAAACTTTATCATGTTATTTCAGAGGTATACTGAACCGGTTCATTAGAATATCATCGAAATGGGATCAAAGGTCAGGGCAGAGGACACGAGATATGACGCATAATGGCGATGGAAGTGATTCCACAGATCCTCGTAACTTGAGTGATAACTTGAGTAATGATTTCTGGTATGTTGGAAAGCGTATTATAATCAATGCATGGCAGGAATTTATTAACTTGTTTTTTCCTTTTTTTTTGTGCAAAAGCTCATAATAAATCATCTGATTCCAAGATATTTCTAAAATTCGTTTCTGCAACCAATTCATTTCAGTTTTTTTGTTTGGTAACACAGGTTTACTAATCTGAATATTTTGTTTCCTTTGGGAGAACAGTACTGCCGTATATTTGCTATTTACCTCTTTTATTTCCAACTTCGCGATATTTCGTTCGTTTATCGATTCAGTTTTTCTTCTCGTTTCTCTTGCATGCTTGCTGAAAACTGTGTAATAAGCTTAAATCAGCATTTATTCACTGTTATTTTGATAGCATCAGAAAATGCGATTTACAAATCCTTTTGGAAAAAACATTACGGGTAGTTAAATTATTTTCCGCTTTGAAAGCTTGCAGTTTTTTGTAAATGATCGTAACGCTAAAAGAAAACGGACTGCATTTCTCTATCCCTAAAATAGTTTTACTGCGTAAAAATATCGTCTGAAAGAATAAATTGTTCCTCCAAACATTCTTAAATCCCTATTTCAAGGTTTTTCTTTTTCCGTGGATTCCACATTACATCTTACACGAGGCTAAAGTTTGGGCAACGTATTCCCGATAGAGAAATAAATAGTATTTTCGCATTTAGAATAGAGATTCGGAGTTCAAAGTAATCTGGAATTTCATTTGACACAAAAAAGATATATATTTCTTACTGTAAGATAGGTTACTACTTTTCTTCATCTACTGAAGTTTAATGCGTTAAAATCCTTAAAAAACGTTCCACGGATATACCAATCATTTTATGTGGAAAGTTTTATGTTTAAAATTTATCTTCTGGAAGAAAATCGAAGGCGAAGTTAAAAAACTCTAATTACATGGTGCAGCTTAGATTTACTACAAAGGATTTAGAAGCACATTCTCATTTGGAGATATGAAAAAACTAGTTTTTACTTTAATATATTATTTATTATGTGCAGATAAAAAGTATTGTTATAACAGGGAGTATCACAATTTTAAAAGGACATAAAATTATGACAGGGAGAGTCATACACTTATATACACTGCCGGAAAGTGAAAAAAGAACACCAAGAAGGAATTGGCGGACGATCATGAAATTTACATATGTTAATGGGGTCGAGTTTACGTAGGTGTGATGTTAATTTCGGGACCAACCGGTGAGCGCTTTCGCTACAGCACGGTATAATAAGCAAATTATCGTCGGTGGTATTTAAGGAGTACGGCGAAGTGAATGTAATCAGTCGTCGGCGTACGGACACGTGCGAAGACCCTTAAGAAGCTTCAATGCCTGGGCATGGAAGACGTGTACGGTTTCAGCAGTTATCGGACTTTGAGCGAAGTCATCTAGTCGGACTGCTCGAGGCCGGGTGGTCGTATCGTCGTATAGCGGAGCGAATTGGACGGGAAGTATCGGTGGTGGTATGATGGTGGGGTAGATGGTCCGAGGAACATTCCCGCACGAGAAAACGTATAACCGGGAGTCACAGACGGACTGATGAGCGGACCGATCGACGCATAAGAAGAGCAGCGTTGTCAAGCAGAACATCCACTGCGACGCAAATCCGAGCTGCCGTTGCACCTGAGGTGACTGTGCGAACAATCCGCAACCGTCTACTGGATGCAGGACTACGTGCACGTGTGCCTCTGGCATGTGTACCTCTGACTCCAGCCCACCGTCAGGAACGGCTGCAGTGGTGTCGCCAACGTCTGCACTGGAGAACGAAATGGCGATCTGTCGTGTTCAGCGATGAGAGCAAATTCTGCTTGGGAGCCTCCGATGGCCGTATGCGTGTTCGCAGACGCACAGGGAAGCGTCTCCACCCTTCTTACATCCTCCAGTAACACACAGGGCCTACACCTGGTCTCCTGGTGTGCGGAGCGATCAGCTATCACTCCCGTACAAAACTAGTGTTTGTACCGGATACGTTAAACAGCACCTTCTACATCAACAACATCATTCAGCCCGTTGTTGTGCCATTTGTAAGGTCGGTCCATCGTGGTGTTTTCCAACAAGATAACGCACGACCACACACGGCACGTGCAACGCAACATGCACTTCAGGGTGTGAGACAAGTTCCATGGCCTGCACGTTCACAGGATTTGTCCCCCATTGAGCACGTGGGGGATTTTATGGGACAACGACTTATCCGGTTTCCACGGCCAGCCACGACCATCCCCGATTTACGCGTCCAGGTTGAGGATGCTTGGAACTCATTACCACAAACTTACATCCAACATAGTTACGACAGACTCCAAGCCAGAATTGCAGAGTGTGACGCAGTTCGTGGCGGTTCAACCTCGTACTAACCATGTTACATGGAAATGTTATTTTTCAGTTTGCCA
Organism: Macrothele yani; assembly: GCA_039090855.1. Taxonomy (NCBI): domain Eukaryota; kingdom Metazoa; phylum Arthropoda; class Arachnida; order Araneae; family Macrothelidae; genus Macrothele; species Macrothele yani. The sequence continues at coordinate 103,845,923 of CM077011.1, forward strand.
GCAAATACAGCTGTATTTTGCCATAATGTTTTCATCACGTTATCTTCTGTATTCCGTTATTATGCTGTATAAATTTCGTTGGTATCAGACATCTCCTTCTTGGTGTTCTTTTTTCACTTTCCGTCAGTGTATGTTTTGGATATAGAATTTATTTTTCGCTTACTAGGATTTTTTACTTCTTTGCGATGATAAGATTCATAGTCGGAAGTACAAATAACGTAGAGAGAGCATGGAGTTAAAAAAACTGGTATGTGTAAACGCGACCAATATTTTTTTGTCTCTGGAATGCTTCAACATCCTGAGATGGAACTCATCCGAATAAGAAAGTATTTAATAAAATAGATTTCTTCCTTTTGCGATAACGTGTTTTTAGTTCGGCTGTTGTTTTATATTAACTTTTCCTGATTTCTGTGATTATCCAGGGAGAACCGCTATGAGCTGATACTGCTGTCTAGAGCTGATCGATCGAGAGAAAGCAAAATAGAGCAGAACCTGTTTTATAGGTTTCTTCGCCATGGAAGTCCATTTCCTTCACCTCTCGGGGAACAATTCTGGCGTTGTTTCCAGAAGTATTTTGAAACTCGGTGATGAGTGTTTGCAATCCGAGAGAGGCGATTTTGTCGCACCACCCACTTTAGCATTCCGCGGTTCTTCTCTGTTATTTTACATGATCTACTAGGTCGCAGTTTCACTGTTGTTGCTCCCTGGCGTTTTCACTTCACAAAGATTCACTTAAAGTTGATCAAGGCAAATGTAAGAGAGCAAGGCTTTCTGACCTGACTGATACTGAGATGGCATCCCATGACCGTGCCACGTTGAAAGTTACTGAGCTGTACCGTAAAGCCCATTTTTGACGTATACTCTAATTTAACTTTCATTTTAGTTGCCTTTATCTATGTAAATTTTGACTTCATTCACTTTAACCGTTTCAACCAAAGAAGAGTAGAATGAGAGGAAGGTGCGTAACCAGCAATTCCTATGTAAAACTCTGAAGCCGACGCTCCTGAGCTGCAGCTACCTTATGCTACTCTTCTGATGACGTTCCCATCGAATTACGCACCTAACTACGTCATAGTGGTTAGCACTTTTAAAACCTTGAGAAAAGAAACAGAATATCATTTACATTTATGGATATACTCCATAATATCACCACTCTTTTCTTTCCTTTCAAATGAATGCTAGGGCAAGTTGTACCGCGCGTGTGACAAAAATCGCAATAACTTACCACACGGAAAGTCCATGTCGTTTAAAGTCATGCATTAAGCAGTTCGCAAACTAGAGATGAGCTCGGGCTCGGACGGGTTCACAATTCATTAACTACCGAAAAACTCGGGCCCGGGCTCGGAATTACACGTGTTGAATTTTATTGTGGATTTCTTACCATGGTGGAAGGATTTTCAATTTCCTAAGCTAGCTGCCATTGCAAGGCAAATTTTGCTTAGCAAGACTTGCATTATGCATTGTCCAAAGCTATGACCCCAGCAAGGATTAGTTAAAGAAGGTCTGGTATCGAAAAACTGGGAAAAAATCACATTCCCATTTTTTTTATTTTATTAAAAATCAAGAATCGTATCTTTAAAAAGATGTATTAATTTCCAAAATTGTACAGTTAGACGTATTGTTATTTATTTTTTTAAATTTCCTCACTCCCGCGATTTTTGGAGTGACGTTGGTTTTTAGTGCAGCAGGTCAAGTTTTAGAGAAAAGAAGATCAAGTTAGAGTGCTGAGGCATTAGATGCAATTCTCTCTCTCTCTTTTTCATGATGAACTTGATCAGGAAACTGCACACACATATGATAATATTGTGATTATTATACTATTAAGCGCAAAGCTTTGTTAATGTTACATTGCAGAATAATCTGGTCTGGAATGTTTTTACGTTCTTTTTTTTTAATTTTGGAAATTTCCCTACATGCTTTTTTTATATTCTACTACATCACTCTAAACTACCTTTACCAATTAGCATATATGTAAATTATATTGCAAATATTAGTTTTCTAGAGTCAAAATTTCAAACAATTGCAACTATCTGTACGGCGTTGTACATTTTATAATGCAATTTTTCAAAATAAAAGTAAATTTAGAAATCAAAAAGAAATAACGAATGGAATTTTTTGTTTCTAAACGATTTTCTTTCCTTCAGCTTTTACCAAAATTACTGATTCCCCTGATACGGTCGAAGGGCACATTGATAAATTATTTATTTTCAAATCCACATTTTAGAACATTTGGCTTTATGCGTAATATTTCTAAAAACATATTAATATTGTGAAGTGGATTAACTGAACTAAACTTTTAAAACTAATGATTTTTAAACTAATCCTTGGTTGGGCCATATCTTTGGCCAGTATATAATGCATAAATGCAAACCTTGATAAGCAAAATTTTCCAAGAATGAGGGCCCGGGATCCTAAAATTAAGCACGAACTCATCTGCATCGCAAACCCTTGTAGTAAAAAACAATATATGCTAAATTGTTTCATGTGACTGAGTGAATATTCTTGAAAACGCAAATACAGCGAAATATTACCTTAAAAACCGGTAATTCGCGTTAAAATAGAAAACTTCAACGAATAGTACAAAAAAAATTGTATAGCGTTTATAGCGCCCAACTAAATCCAAATATTGGCGTTGATAGGCCCATTACTGTACAAGGATAACAAACGCCAAAATTTACAATATCTAAAAACTACGACAAAAAGGAAAACGGATTTTGTTGTATAATAAAAACGACTTTGAGTTTTGCTAAATTTTAATAGAACGTTTTCAGGAATGTAGTTCTTGGCCGGGAGTTACTAAAAACAGGACAACTCCAGATCGCAATGGAAATGTTTTGCTATTCCATTATAAATTCTTAAATTTGGAAATAGTATTAGACGTATAAGGCTCCCTCCTGTGAAGCGTGATTCCAGGCAGATTTTTTATCTGCTTTATTAGTGCAGCGTACGGCTGCGCACGCTGGCATTTTTAAGAAGTTTCTTTTCGCAGAAACAACGCAAACAAAAATGAAAATCAGAAACAAAAAAACTTTACTGCAACTACGCCAGAGTTCACTCCCATAGATTAGAATGCCCAAGTGAGTAACTGAGGGTATGGCAACATGGCTGCCTAACAATTTAACTGGCTTCACCTGTGAGAGCACATGCTCCATCTCCTTATTCTGTCGTCCTTGTTTCAACCTTGACGTTATATTTTTCTCTTTCACGGAATGAAGTTGGCAATAATCTTGAGGTCAGAGTGCGTGACGTGTTGACAGATAAGAACGAGGAGATATAATGTTGGAGCAAGCAGAAAAAAGTGTGGTGTGATGTGATGTGATGTGATGTTGTATCGACTATTGATAAAAGTGCTGTAGCAAATTGCTATAGGTAATATGCAGGGTAATTCCATATCTATCAACCATGTATTGCCTGGGCATACGCCAAATGAAAGAGGAAATCTCTGAATTTTAGTAGGTCACCACGAGAGGGCTCCACTGTCGCTATGGAGCAGCCTCATTGGCATTGTGCTTTTCACCGTATCTTCAACGAAGTGCTCCCTTGCCATTGGATTGGTCGCAGTGGACCCGATGACTTGATGCTCTACAGCTGGCTACCTAGGTCACCGGAACTTACACTCTGCAATTTTTTCTTTTGGGGGTATGTTAGTGATACTGTGTACATGCTACTGTTGGCTACATCCCTGGATGAGCTCAAAAATGCATTGCTACTGCATTGGAGTAGTGACAACATACATGCTGGACTGAGTATTGGAGGAAATAATGTATCGTCTCAACGTTGCTAGTGTAAATAAAAGAAGTCACACAGAGCACTTGTAAGATGAGAAACAAAACTCGGACAGTTTTTCTTTTGATTGATGTATCATGACTCACTCTGCATTTGTAAACTTCGAATATGTAGTAATTTGAAATCGGATGAATCATTTAGAATTACCCTGTATTATGTACACTATATTGACCTAAGTCACTGGACACCTAGAAGAGAAACACAACATACCATTTATTGAAATACACTAGAACGGTGTCGGTCCACCTCTGGCCTTAATGCATGCACTAACCCTTCGAGACATGCTTCGGATAAGGTTTTAGAATACAGCGATGGGTATACGCTTCCATTTAGTACCAAATGCTGCCGCTAACTGTTGCTCAGTAGTAGGCCTAAGTTCCAAACTCCTTACGGCACTAATTAATCCTACAGTTAATATATGGTATTACGATCAGGAATCTGTGCTGGCCATTCCACACACGATACGGAATTATCGTCAAACCAGGCCGTAACAGTCCTTGCTTTATGGCTCGGTGCATTATCCTGCTGGTACCAACAGGACTCGGTTCCATAGTATTGCCACAGAGTTGGTAAGACATAATTGTCCAGAATATCGAAGAAGACGTGCTGCTTAACAATTGTGTCCACGATAACCAATGGGCCCAGACCACACCACGAAAAACACCCCCACACGAGTACACTGCCAGCTTCAAACTTGACTTTAGGAAGAATACACTGTGGTAAATAGCGTTACCCCGGCTGCCGCCATATCCACACACGGCCATTACACTGATGGATCGTGTATCTGGATTCATCAGTCCATAGGACCCGTTTCTATTGTTCTACGGCCCACGATAAATGTTCTTTACACCATGCTAAACGACGAGTAGCATTCCGAGTCGAGATGAAAGACTTATGAGCAGCTGCGCGACCACGGTAACCCACGGAATGTAGTCCTCTGCGAATGGTACGTGTATGTACCGAGGTTCCAGCATTTTTACTCACCTGTACACTGAGATCTTGCGCAGTATCCTACTCCGTCGATTAGCTGTAACGACTCTCCTGAGGCTTCGAGGTCCTCTATTACTGATTTTCTTTGGTCTGCCGGTACGTTTTTCTGCTTCAGGCACGCCACGTGTCTTTCACGTATTCAGTACATCAAAAACAGTTGACTTGGGTTCGTTTAAACCCCTCTTGGTTTCTCTTATGGACAACCCACTAATATAACACCAAACAATCTTTCCTTTCTCAAAGTCAGTTTTCTCCCGCCGCGACATTTTCACTCAACCTCACAGTGCGATATGATCGCGGCCAGCCGCAGGCGTGTTTTTATATCGTTTGCAGCTGTACCGCGCATCTTAAAAACGCAGCGGATCCGTTCATTTGCATTTGAAGGGGTTGTAGGGTGACTTTTTTCAATATAGTGTATATGCTGAATAGAAGTTGATATCGGACCACTCTTCTGAATGGCGTTGCTGAGGTCGTTTTGTAAGTGCGTTATGTTCCGGAAGTGCAATACAAAGTTGACAATAAAGATAATTTGTTCGTAATTGCTTTCACGTCATCTATTTTCTGGCCGTTGAGTAGTTTAATTTATTTCAGTGCATAATTCAATATCTGTGTTTGTTTGCTACCCGGTGCTTAAAGCTTCGAAGTTACAGTGTCATGAGCTCAATTGGCAAATAGTATGATAGTAATATTTCGAGTAGAGGCATTTTAAACAAAAAACATATTACACATTGTATTGTTCACAGTTGTTTATTACGTTTTCCAGGGCCTCGAGTGTCTTTTTATATCTGTATGGGCCATGGCTGTGACGTATATGGGCAAATCCACTACTGAAAAGGGGTATTCAGATAGTTTTGATCAGATTGTGTATGTCTAAGTAGTCCTCATCAGCCAGTATCAACGATTAAATTGAAGCACGTGCTACCTAACTAAATCATTGTTTACTTAGCCGTGCTGAAATATTCGCCCATATCAAATGCAAGTAAATAATAAAAATAAGCTGTACACCAACTGTACTCAAAATAGTATAACTATCCTAATGATCCGAATTTCTTGGCGTAGACTAGAAATCAAAATTTCCAAGCTTTCGCACATCAACCAGATGGCTTTTCCAATGAAACATTAGGATTCCTTGAAAATCCTATGTGGAATGAAATAAAGAAATTATCTTCATACTCCACGCCCAAATCTACTGCCATTCGCGAAACGTTGGAAATCTTGGCCAGCAGCGAGGTTTGCAATGATAGCGTCTCTCTAGAATTGCCTAGCATTTGGAATCAATTCTTCAAATAATGTTGCGTTTTCTACCACGGAACCGCGTGCTCAACCAACGTGACCTCATTTTTTCGAATGACTGATCACATTTGCGCCTATTCATTTATTGTCTAGTCAAGTCTCGACGTTCAAATTGTTGAGGTGATCTATTATCCAGTTTGTAGTTAGCTGTCTGCATACCTTGAAAGATCCATCTGGTTGATGTGCGAAAGCTTGGAAATTTTGATTTCTATTCTACGCCAAGAATTTCGGATCATTAGGATAGTTATACTATTTTGAGTCAATCCATGTGTTAGGAATGTAGATAAAGAAGAAATGAAGTCTAGATTACAACCTGTTGACCAGAATTTGGAAATAATTATGAGGGAGATTAAATTTTAAACGATTCTATCGTTTTGCTGCCATTGAAATAAGATGAAAAAAATAATTATTAGTTTCAACCGTTCACTTAGTCGAAAATAAATTTGCAGAAGACCATTTTCAAGTGTCTTGTTCTTCACATTTGACGATGTAATCAAAAGTACTTGCTATAGAACTCAATGGAAATTTTACTTATAAAGAATAAATTACGATGTGAGATTTTCAGTGGTAAAAGACTCATCTGCCCCGAGTTTGGACAGTTTGTTGACAGTTGAAAGGGAGAGAAATTCTTCGCGGAAATGGATGTCACTCTGGGGATCACGTTGGGCTCTGCTTCGCGGAAACGTGGAATACCCCGACATAAGTTGTCAATTAAAGAAACTGGCCAAGTCAGGGTAACGGAATTGCAGCGCAGGTTCTTGGAAAGGAAGAACGTCGAGATAAAATACAAATAGCGAGAAATCTTTTTCGTTTCGCTTACAAGAGATGTATTCGCTTAGGGTACCACTAATTAACGGTCTTTAACATTCTATTTCAGATGACAAAAAGCGGTGAGTTCCAAAAATGCGAAGCACATGATGAACTATCTCACGGTTCTAGAGCATACAGAAATACATTGCAGTTTGAGATCTACATAAATACAACTTCGATTTCTTCATGATTTCATTTCTTACATCATGAGACCTGATAAAAGCGTGAACCGTCCCAACTTTTCCGGCGCATATTGGTGAGGAGTTCAAATTTGTCATTAAGAGAAACATAGTATCGGTAGAAGTTAAAATACAATTTTTAAGTTAGTACATAAATCGAACTATTCATGAAGAAATTCAATAATTTTTTACAAGCAGTTTTGCTTTTGCATTACTTATGAAGCAAAAGACAATCAGAATATTTTAAATTAATAACGAGGATCTATACACCAAAACTGCAAAACTATACTAGTAATCCGATATATTGGCGTAGGAGTATAAAAAACAAGTTAGTGAAATCATGCAATGCATTGATTATGATACGCTTTCCAACATAGCAGAAATCATTACTCAGGTTAGGATCGAGGATAATGGCTGTGGAATAAATCTCACTCCTGTGCCTGACCTTGAACCTATTTTGATTATATTAAACAGAATTGGTTCAGTATACCTCCGAAATAACATACTAAAGTTTAGTCTTAATAGAAGCATGTTTAGTCAAGTTATAAAGATAATGGCTGTGAAATAAATCTTGCTCCTGTGCTCTGACCTTTGACCCCATTTCGATGATATTCAACAGAAGAATTGGCTCAGTATACCTCCGGAACAACGTACTAAAGTTTTGTCACAATAGAAGCATTTTGAGTCAAGTTATGAGGATAATGGCTGTGGAATAAATCTCGCTCCTGTGTCCTGACCTTTCACCCCATTTCGATGAAGTTCAACAGAACCGGTTCGGTGTATCTCCTGAATAACATGATAAAGTTTTGTCGCAATCGAAGCATTTTTACGTAAGTTATGACGCATAAGGGCAATATAATGGATTCCGCTCCTATATCCTAACCTTTGACTCCATTTCGCCCATTTTCAATAGGGTTCGTCCCCAGTTGTCCCCTACCAGGTACTAAAATTTCATCGAAATCGAACCATTTTTACGAGAGTAATGATGCATAGCGGAAGTCAAATGGACCCCGCTCCTGTGTCCTGATCTTTGACCCCATTTCGTGCATTTTCAATAGGGTTCGTCCCCAGGTTGTCCCCTAGCGCATACTAAAATTTCATCGAAATCGAACCATTTTTACGCGAGTTATCGTGCGGAAAGACAGACGGACAAAGTTGGATCATGTACGCTTCTTCAACCTACGGTTGGAAAGCGTAAAAAATGCTTGCAAGCTTTCGCACATCAACCAAATGGCGTTTTTAAGGAAGTTAGGCAAAAGACTATGACTTCCTTGAAAAAGCCATCTGGTTGATGTGCGAAAGCTTGGAAACGTTTCTTTATATATTCCTACGTTAGTCAATCGCATTACCAGCATAAATTTGCAATTTTCTACAGAATATTTTAATTTGCATGTGTAAATATTATACTCTTGTAATTTACATGAAAGAGCAGTCAATGGAACAATATTGAGAATCTTTTGCCTAAGATGTGTGGTAGTTTAATATGGAATGTAATCACACCTGACAGCGATATAATTAAAACAATGTTCCCTCATAATGTTTATGAGAATTGATGAGGACTTAAACGATTAAGAACAACAAGGGCTCTTTTGAGTTCTTGAAGTATTCGGACGTGCGTCTGGCAAGCTCCAATGCGTTTTCCAAGATCATCTCACACATGCTCAATGGGATTGAGGTCAAGGGATATCGGTGGCATCTCGTTTCGGCGAATATTTTGCTCTTCGAGAAAATAGACGAACAAATGGGCTCGATGTGGTTGTGCATTGTCGTGCATAAGAATGAAATCAGGACGAAGGGCTTTATTGAATAGAATGCCATATATTTTCGGGATCTCGTCTCAGTACCTCATTGTAGCAAAAAGAGCCACTTGAAAGATGTGCAGGTTTGTGAGGTATGTTTGTCATTATTCCCACCCGTACTACGCAGGGTGCCCAATAAGTAATGAAACTGATTTTTTTCGGGACAGCCGTTTGAATTAAAGTAACAAACGTGTTTATAGTTTTGATCGCCAGAGTGTGCTGTGATCGCAGGAGCAACTTTCGAATCATGTGACGCAGCAGTTTTCGTGTGGCCACCGTTGATGTAAGACTGTGTGAGTGAAGCGTGTCAGACGTTGCGTAATTGAGCAAAGATATGTCATAAAATTTTGATGTAAATGAGGAAAAACTGTCACGAAAGTGTATTAAATCCTAATAAACCTTTACGACGGTGACTGTCTGAACTGTGCAAAGGTGTTCCCTTGGTTTTCAACGCTAAAAGATGAGAGAGAATCCCTAGAGAATGAACCACGCACAGGACGGTACTGCTTCTGCACGGAAAAATGAAAATGTAGTGAAGGCTAGCGAAATTGCTGCCCATGACAGGCGAAAGACCAGTTGCTTACTCTCTGAACAGCTTGGTGTCGTAAGGAAAAGGCCAGGGTAATCTTAGAAAAAAGATCTTCACAAGAGGAAGATTTGTTCGAGCTTTGTGCTAAACTCGTCCTGACGCCCGCACACTGTGCGCTGCATGTGAAGCAGTTTCTAGCTTTCTGTTTCGGATAGAGTGCCTGATGGAAAATATTTTCCATGTAATTTCTAATATTTGGTAAAAAAAGGTTTGGCCATCAGAGGGCGTAAGTACTTATTTCTGCTTCTAATGCATTTGCGACAAAATCTGAGCTCCTGAAAACTCGACTGAAAAAACTATTTCTTCTTTCGTAATATCGATACCATTAACATCGAAGAACCTTTCGAGAATAGAGTCTTCTTAAAATAACGAATGTTTTTACCTCCAGGGGGCGTAGATGCATAGGTTGTTTATGTTCCATAGTTCTGCTTCTAAAAATCTGATTTCAAAAATTATTTCTTTGTTGGAGAGCGTTTCCGCTGAAAAATGTTTCTTATATAATTTCAAATATTCCTGAACGCCCAGGTCTGCCAACAGAGAGCGCAAGTTCACGTTTCCGTTTAGGAGTAATATCTGTGGGAGTAAAACCCTGATTGAAAAACCATTTTCTCGGTCAGATATTAATAATTATACAAACTCTGTGAGTGCATTTTCTTCCCGAAACATGCACAGAATCGCCGCATTGCGGCGCAAGTCCTCAATTTATTTTTCTCAATATCTCTGCTTCTACATGTCCTATTTAAAAAACCAACCAGTTCTGTTTAAACACTATTTCAACACCGGATGCCATTTACTTTGTAGAACACTATAAGCTAGTATATGAGGCATTTTATAGTTTACATTTCTGTCGGTAGGTAATCTTTGTGCACTTTAGTTTGCAGCGGTATCGCAGCTTCTAAAATCACTATTCAGAAATTTCTTTTTTACTGTATGCCATTCGCTACAATATAGATGTGGAGCATTATCATCTTTAAATAATGCAAACATTTTCCTGTAGGTTCGTAAAGATCGAAACATTTTTTTTATATTTCTGCTTCCGGGAGACGTATTTGAAAAGTTATATTTCCTCAGCATTGCTTTTTCTATGAACAAAATTTTTCGCTTATTTTCAACTTTTCCATTATGCAAAATTCTTCCGCTAGCATACGTAGACTTATATCATGTTTCCTTTTCTATATTTCTTCTTTTAACTGTTTGATTTGAAAATCTCTTCGTCTCTGATACTTTCCTTGTGCTATGAGAAACCTTTTGTGCGCCATTTGTAAATTTTCGTAACATGCTTTTTAGCTGCTGGTGGAATTAAGTAAACATTTTTATTTGTGGATGTTTTATGGGTCGTAAGAACCGGTTGATCTTTTTCGTAACCGGTTCCATTGACTTTGAATAGCTTTGGTAAATTTAATTCGCGTCAAAACGGATTCAAAAGACGTGCTCATTACAACCGAAAATTCAGTGTCATATTTCTTGTTTGTTCTTGTCTTGATAAATTGGCCACAGATATAGGGAAATGTGCCTGCTGAAATCTTGCAGCGTCTTGATGCCATCTCAGAAAATTGTAGATATGTATCAACTCCGGCAGCTGGATCTAAACAGAACTGCCGCCCCGGTGGCGCAGTGGTCTAAGGCGCTGGCCTCTGATCATTCGTCCGAACGGGGTCCGGGTTCGAATCCCGGTGAGGCATGGATGTTGTGTTTGTCTTACAGCACTAGTTCTCTCCCTTCCCTGGAACCAGTGACCCTAAATTAGGGACGGGCGACTGCTTATAGCCCATTGAGTTGCTCACGGTGGTCGTTAAACCTCCAATCAAAAAAAAAAAATCTAAACAGAACTGGTTGGTTGCTGGCATATGTATTTATACAACTATTTAATCAAAGAAGAGTTCTAGAAGGTTCTCCAGAGTTCCAGAAGTTACTCAAAGTTTACTCAGCACTGAATCCACCTAGAAGGTTCCGAAAAATAGGTAAATTTCGAACTATAACCACCCTCGTCACAAAAGCATAATTTGTGGGGAATAATAGCCATTTTCTATACTTCTGATGCATAAGGAATTAGGAAGTAACAGTTACTACCCAGAACAAATATAAAACAAAATTTTGTTACGTAGTGTTATTCACATTCTTATGACTATTTTCAATGCTGTTACGTCATGAGTAATGTAAAGGCAACATATGCCATAAAACAAATCAACAAAGCGTTGGAGCATTTTACGCTTCAGGGATTCACATTGCATTTTATTTTACATGTTGTCCCTGTGCCGTCTCTAAAGGGACAGATTTTGCTGAAAAAATTAATGACGTTACCCAAATTCTTTCACAAGTTAAACCCTACTGCCGAAATTATCGAGTGCGCTGAGATTATGATGTGAAATGTAAAGTTCTACTTTCAGTTTTTTTTTTTTTTTTTTGGTTTTCTGTCCCTCAACGGGAATAAAGATTCAGGAATCTGTAACATTTTTTCTTACATTGAGAAACGGGGTTTTTCCGAATGCGTTATTTGTATGACAGAAAAGAGTTAGGGGAAGAAAAAAAAGGGAAACTTATTTTCTACATGTCAAACATAATCCGCTTTGTTTCGGCGAAAACTTACATTTCCACGGTAAACAAAGGAACGTGATTTGTTTTCCACTTAGTCCGCTGTTCCCGCCTTCCTAATAACGGGCAGATGGAACTTTCTGTCAGAAAACTCCATATTGAGAGAAGAATGAGAGAGATGGAATTCTAAAAAAGGATAATTATCCTAAGTTTTTCCCAACAAGAAAGTTCTCTTTTTGGTGGATTGAGGAACACTCTGTTTCTTAAGAGTTAGCTTTACATTAACCGCCTTTTAAACTAAAAGAATTTGTGATTCATTCCATGTTGGAAAAGTTCTAGTACTTTCAAATTTAATTGTATTGAATTCTCAACGAGCAGGTTTGGAATCCCGTGAGATTCACTTTCAGATAATCTGAAAGACGAGATATTCCCAGAAAATACAAAATCTGGATCAAAATGACTTGAAACTAAAACCCCAAATCTGTGAGTAAAAACTCTAGCTTTAAAAAAATTTAAATAATTTAACATTCCGACGTGTTTCCTGTTTTTCGATTCAGAGTTCTGACGTTGACTACATATAATGACGAGATAAAAATATCCTGACAAGAGTTAAGAAGTGGGATTAATAATGAACATTCAGAAGACAAAACTAACGTACAATGCTTTTACAACAAATGAAGATGTATCGATTGATGCGGAAAAGCGGGAGATAACATATTCCTACATTTACTTAGGTAGTAGATATCATAGGAGGGTAACATTAATGTAGAAATTAATTGGCGTAGAAAACTTGATTGGAGAGGTTTTGGAAGAAACAGTACAATTTTTAAGAGTAATATACCATTATGTCTTAAAATAAAAGTATTTAATCAATGCATCATTCCACGACCTTCGTACGGAGCACAGACGTGGCCCTTAACTAAATAAAACATACAAATACTGCAAACAGCTTAAAGCAGTCTGGAGAGATGCGTGCTTGATGTAACCAGGAAAGACAAGAAGAAGAACTCGGGGATAAAGAAAATGGCAAAAGTGGAAGACATCTCGATCAGAGTAAAACGCCTGAAATAGCAATGAGCTGGACATATAGCCAGGAGAACAGAACACCGATGGACAACCTAGATTTTGGACTGGATTCCAAGGGAAGGTAAAAAAGCCTAAAAGAAGACCACTTTGGATATGAGTGGATAAAATTCGAAAGCACTCGGGAGTGCCATGGAATAGACTGGCTCAAGACAGATCGTTGTATAATAAAGAAATTTGGGGAGACCGTCAACCAGCAGTGGATTGATAAGGTTGATGACGATGATGTATATATATACACTGAAGTGCCAGAAAAACTGGTACACCAGTCTTATACTTGGTAGATCCCCCACGGGAGCGAAGAACTGCAGAAAAACGACGGGGCTTGGACTCCACTAGCTTCTGGAAATATGTTGTAGGCAATGCACACCATACTTCCTGAAGAGCGTTCCACAAATCGGGTGTATCCCAAGTCTCGGATTTCTGTGTTCGATAGCGCGTTGTATTCCATCCCAAATGCGTTCTATCACGTTCAGATCTGGGGACTTGGGTGGGAACGACAACACCCCAAACTCAGATGAATGCTCCTCTAACCATAATGTGGCGTCCCGACACTTGTGTGGAGGTGCATTGTGCTGTTGGAACAGGCCCAACCCATCAACATGAATGCAGAACATGAACGAGTGTACCTCGTCAGAAAGGACACGCACATAGTGTTGGTCGGTCACAGATGTTTGTAGACGTACCAGTGGTCACAGTGAAGTCCAGCCAAACACACCTCCTACCATTACGGATCCCCCACCAGCCGGTAGTTTCCTATTGACAGGCGGGATCCATAGCTTCATAGGGTTTACGCCACACACGAATCCTTCCATCTGCCCGATAGAGTTGGATACGCGACTCGTCAGACCTGGCTACTTGTTTCCAGTCATCAAGTGTTCAGTGGAGGTGTTGCCGCGCCCACGCGAGGCGCATAGCTCTGTGTCGTGCACCCATCTAGGTGACTTGAGTTGGGCTTCGGCTTCCAAAGCCCATATCGTGCAGGGTACGTTGCACAGTGGTCCGGACGCTGATGCTTGTTGAGGCTCCAGCATTGAATTCCGATGATACCTGCGAGAGTGTTGCACGCCAATCGCGTGAAACTATTCTTGACAGTCGACGATGGTCACGTTCACCCAATGTCTTTTTACGGCCACACTGGTATCGTAGATTGGAGGTTTTGTCGGAATTCTTGTACTCACGGTACACCCTTGCAATGGTCGTCCATGAAAATCCGAATTTCGTTTCTACCTCTGAAATACTATGGCCCATCTCACAAGCGCCAACTATAACACCACGTTGAAAATCACTTAAATCGTTATTACTTGTGATTCTCATGCTGATACACATCTGACAGATGGCAAGGATGTCTATTGCATTATATACGCACAGGCGGACGTAACCGAGTATGCGCATAGGTGACGTTGCTATGTATTTTGCCTAAGCTCGTCTGTATCAGTTTTTCTGCACTTTAGTGTATATATATATACACTGCTGGCAACCCAAAATGCAACACGAAGAAGGAAGCATCCGTTTGGCCTGAAATTTGCAGCCTGCGTAGCCCGCGATAGGACATGCAAACGATTAGCACTACAGGACATATGCAAATCATGTGCGCCCCGCACGCCACCGAGAAGCACTATAAGAAGGGTACACAGAAGGCGGGGTGTAAGTACTGGAAATGTGTTGTGCTGCCGGACCTGTGCATGAGAAGATTTCCGATGCCTCGTCGCACAATACGGCAGTCATCCCAGCACGTTTCGGAGTTCGACAGAGGACGAATAGTGGCTTATCGGGCAAGCGGTTTATCGTACGGAGACATCGGCGCTCGTGTGGGACGACATCCAGCCACAGTGGGGCGAATATGGATTCGATGGGTGCAGGAGGGACGGACCGACCGACGTGAGAGATCGCCGCAGCCGCGGCACACCGCCGATCGAGAGGACCGGCATGATGTGCGGCGAGCATTGAGGGCTCGGAACGCCACATCACCAACGTTAGCTCAGGAATTAGGGTGTGTTGCGCAACAACCTGTGTCAGCACGTACTGTTCGACGTCATCTGCAGGACCGAGGACTTTTCGCAGGGCGCCCATTGCTCCAATTACCATTGACGTTACACCACCGCCGAGTGCGGTGGCAGTAGGCGGTTGAACGCCGCACCTGGACTGCGGAATGGCACGACATTGTCTTCTCCGACGAATCCCGCTTCTGCCTACAACACCACGGTGGTCGGATCCGCGTGTGGCGGCACCGCAGCCGGAGACTGTATGACGCCTGCGTTATGCATTGCCATACCAGTCCATCGCCTGGCGTTAAGGTTTGGTGCGCAATTGGATATGACACCCGCACCCCTCTGGTACGCATCACCGGTACAGTCAACAGCCACCGCTACATCTCTGACATTTTGGAGCCTGTAGTTCTCCCTTATCTGCAGGACCTGGCAGCGGCCACGTTTCAACAGGACAATGCGATCCCGCACGTGGCACGCTTCTTGGAACAATTCTTCACGGCCCACCAGGTGTCACTGCTGCCTTGGCCCGCCTGTTCTCCCGATATGTCGCCCATCGAGCACGTCTGGTCGCTTATCGGCAACCGAATGGTCCGGCAAGCACCACCTGCGGCTACGCCTGATGAACTGTGGCAACGTGTGGAAGCAGCCTGGACCGACATACCCCAAGCCTACATACAAAGCCTCTTTCGTTCGATGCCGCGGCGTGTAGCGGCCGTTATTGCCAGCCATGGGGGCCACACGAACTTTTGATGTCTGCGTGTTCCGCAAGTCGCACGACGGGCCTGTTAGCTCAATCGTTTCATCTTTGTATATGCTGTTATGTGTCCAGTAAATCTGGCTTTGCTATCTCGTGTCCTTCTTGGTGTTGCATTTTGAGTGGCCAGCAGTATATATATATATATATATATATATATATATATAACTATACCATCGGGATTAGAGGAAATGCTATCCCCCACTCACCAACCCGCTTGGCCAGCGTGGTGAGTTATGGCCAAACCCTCCAAAATGACTCCACAACTTAAATTTTGGCCCTCAGTCTCCGGCAGCTGGAATGTACCTGGCCAAGGCAGCGGCCAGTGCGACATGAAGGCAGAGGGTGCTAAGAATCCCCGGAGGACCGGACTAGGCTGCCATCTGATGCTGACCTTGGCTACGTATAATGGACGATCCCTATCTTCTGATTCAAGGCTTCTTGAATTGGAAGAGGAACTACAAAGGATTAAGTGGGACATCGTCGGGCTAAGTGAGGTAAGGAGAAAAGGAGAAGATCTCATTGAACTGAAAAGTGGACATCTCTTCTACTATCGTGGGCCAGATACTGGCAGAACTAGTGGTGTTGGATTTATAATAAACAAGAAACTGAAGAATAAAGTTGTAGAAGTTGAAAGTTCCTCTAACAGAGCTGCACGACTCGTTATCCAACTCTCGAGAAGATACCAGGCTCAGATTATTCAAACTTATGCACCCACCACAAGTCATGCTGAAGAAGAAATTGAAGAATTTTATGAGGAAATTCGTGATCTAAATAATAAAGGTAAGCAGCACTTGAAGATAATTATGGGAGATTTCAATGCAAAAATAGGGCAACGGCAACAGAATGAAACTTCAGTAGGTAAATTCGGTCACGGCAACAGAAACCAGCGTGGAAATACTCTCGTAGAGTTTGCAGAGGCAGAAGGGTTTTTCATCTTGAACGCCTTTTTCAAGAAAAAGCCACACAGGAAATGGACATGGAGACATCCAAATGGGACGACAAGTGAAATTGATTTTATTATATGTAACAAAAATTTCGTCATAGAAGACTGCAGTGTGCTAAACAAGTTCAACACAGGCAGTGACCATAGATTGGTGAGATGTAAGATGCACCTCAACAACTAAACTTGAACGTGGCAAGCTCATAAGACAAACAAAATGTATTGACATAACCAACCTTAAAAAACACCATTATACCTTCAAATTGGAACTGAAGAACAGGTTCTCTGCTTTAGAAGGCCTAACATCGGAAGAAGTGGATATTTCGGAAGTTAACAGAAAAGTAACCAAAGCTCTTATGGAAACAGCAACAAAATTAGCTGGGTCTAAGAACAAATTGTATGTGAACAAATTATCAGAAAGAAGATGTGACTTCCACAGTGGAATATATAGAGCTATGCAAGACAGTACGAAAAAGTATCACTGAAGACGTAAGGAAATTCAACTGTGAACTAGTAAGGAAAGCAATTGAAAACAACCAAAGCCTAAAGATAGCAAAGGGACATCTCAGTAAGGGAAAAAAACAGATTATGGCACTGAGAAAAGAAGATGGTTCTGTAACAAGAAATAGTAGCGAAATTTTGACAAGAGTGAAAGATTTCTACTCCAAATTATACGAAAGGGATAATACATGTACTCCAGACACCATGAAAGGTACCAGTACCAGAGTTCTTCCAGTCCTTCCAGCAGAAGTTGCACATGCAATCAAGAACATGAAGCGGGGAAAAGCTCCAGGAGAAGATGGAATAACTGTAGACATCATACAAGACGCAAGTGGAGAAATCGAAACAGTACTCGCCCAAATTTTCACTCGATGCCTTAACGAAGGGAAAATTCCTGAGGATTGGAACAACGCTACAATGATCTTGCTACATAAAAAAAGGTGACATTGAGGATCTCAGGAACTACAGACCTATCAGCCTCCTATCAGTGGTTTATAAAATCTTCACTAAAGTTCTTTCACACCGCTTGAAGGTGACACTGGACATGGCTCAACCGAGAAAACAAGCTGGATTCAGGAGTGGCTACAGCACAATAGATCATATCCACGTACTGAGAGAACTAATTGAAAGAGCGAGGGAATATGAACTTCCATTGTGCATGGCTTTTATCGATTATGAAATTGCCTTTGATTCGGTGAAACCATCAGCAGTTACAATGGCTCTGAAATCCTGCGGTATTGAAGATGCATACATTAATATTATTAGTAACATCTATGAAAATGCAAGTGCAAAGATTTGGCTGTTTGAAAATACAACACACATAAAAATTGGAAAAGGAGTGAGACAAGGTGACACCTTATCTCCGAGGCTCTTTAATGCCACATTGGAAAATGTCTTTCAATCACTGAACTGGGAAAACAAAGGGATAAAGATTAATGGAGATTATCTAACCCACCTTCGTTTTGCTGATGACATAGTCATTTTTGCAACTACCCCATCAGAGCTACAGAGTATGATCCGGGAACTTGCTGACAAGAGTAAAGAAGTGGGATTAAAAATGAAATTTGAGAAGACAAAAGTGATGTTCAATGCTTTTACAAGAAATGAAGATTTATCGATTGATGGAGAAAAGCTGGAGATAACAGACACATACGTTTATCTTGGACAGCAGATATCAAGGGAAGGTCACATTGGTGAAGAAATTAATCGGCGTACAAAACTTGCCTGGAGAGCTTTTGGAAGAAACAGCATAATTTTCAAGAGCAATATGCCATTATGTCTTAAAAGAAAAGTGTTTGATCAATGCATCCTTCCAGTGCTTACGTATGGTGCAGAGACGTGGACCTTAGCTAAAAGAGACATACAAAGGCTGCAGACAACTCAAAGAGCCTTGGACACGTGCATGCTTGGTGTAACCAGGAGAGATAAGAAGAGGAACACGTGGATCCGAAAAATGACAAGAGTGGAAGACATCATGATCGGAGTTAAATCCCTGAAATGGCAATGGGCTGGACATACTGCCAGAAGAACAGACCATCGATGGACAGCCGAAATTTTAGATTGGATTCCAAGGGACAGGAAAAGACCCAGAAGAAGACCACATGGAAGATGGGTGGATGAAATTCGAAAGTATGCGGGAGTGACATGGCGAAGACTGGCACAAGACAGACCGTTGTGGAGGAAACTTGGGGAGACCTTTGTCCAGCAGTGGATTGATAATGGTTGACAATGATGATGATGATGATGATGATGATGATATATATGTTCACCTTTGGCTTTAAAGCATGCACTTACCCTTCGAGAAATGCTTTCGACAAGGTTTTGGAACACAGCGATAGGTATACGCTTCCTTTAAGTACATAATGCGGCCCTAACTGTTGCTTAGTAGTAGGTCTTGGTTCCAAACTTCTTATGTGGCTCTCTAATTCATCCAATAGGTGCTATATGGGATTAATATCAGAGCGCTGTGCTGGCCAGTCCACACACGATAAGAAATTATCGTGAATCCAAGCCAAACAGTCCTTACTTTATGGCTCGGTGTATTATCCTACTGGTACCAACAAGGCTCGGTTCCGTAGTATTCCCATAGAGTTGGTAATGCACAATTGTCCAGAATATCAAGGTAGATGTGCTGGTTAACAGGTTTGTCCACGATAACAAATGGGCCGGGACCATGCCACGTAAAACACCCCCACACGAGTACATTTCCAGCTCCCAACTGGACCGTAGGATCAGTACCCTGTGGTAAATAGCGTTCTCCCGGCTGCCGCCATAGCCACCCACGGCCATCAGACTGATGGATCGTGTATTTGGATTTATCAGGCAGTCCATAGGATCCGTTTCCATTTATCTACGGTCCACGATAAATGTTTTTCACACCATGCTAAACGATGAGTAGCATCCCGAGTGGAGATGAAAGCCTTATGAGCAGCCGCACATCCACGGTAACCCATGGAATGAAGTTCTCTGCGAATGATTCCTGTACATACCGTGGTTTCAGCATTTTGACTCACCTGTACATTGAGGTATTGTGCAGTAACCTGTCGATTAGCTGTAACGACTCTCCTGAAGCTTCGACGTCTTCTATCACTGATTTTCTTTGGTCTGCCGGTACGTTTTGCTGCTTCAGGCACGCCATGTGTTTTCCACTTATTCAGTACATCCAAAACAGTGGACTTGGATATGTTTAAACGCCTCTCGGATTCTCTTATGGACAACCCACTAATATAGCACCTAACAATCCATATATCATCCTCATCATCATCATCGTCAACCATTATCAATCCACTGCTGGACGAAGGTCTCCCCAGGTTTCCTTCACAACGGTCTGTCTTGTGCCAGTCTCCTCCATGTCACTCCCGCATACTTTCGAATTTCATCCACCCATCTTCCATGTGGTCTTCTTCTGGGTCTTTTCCTGTCCCTTGGAATCCAATCTAAAATTTCGGCTGTCCATCGATGGTCTGTCCTTCTGGCAGTATGTCCAGCCCATTGCCATTTCAGGGATTTAACTCTGATCATGATGTTTTCCACTCTTGTTATTTTTCGGATCCACGAGTTCCTATTCTTATCTCTCCTGTTTACACCAAGCATGCACCTGTCCAAGGCTCTTTGAGTTGTCTGCAGCCTTTGTATGTCTATTTTAGTTAAGGTCCACGTCTCTGCACCATACCTAAGCACTGGAAGGATGCATTGATCAAACACTTTTCTTTTAAGACATAATGGCACATTGCTCTTGAAAATTATGCTGTTTCTTCCAAAAGCTCTCCAGGCAAGTTTTGTGTGCCGATTAATTTCTTCATCAATGTGACCCTCACTTGATATCTGGTGTTCAAGATAAACGTACGTGTCTGTTATCTCCAGCTTTTCTCCATCAATCGATAAATCTTCATTTCTTGTAAAAGCATTGAACATCACTTTTGTCTTCTGAAAGTTCATTTTTAATGCCACTTCTTTACTCTTGTCAGCAAGTTCCTGGATCATACTCTGCAGCTCTGATGTGATAGTTGCAAAAATGACTATGTCATCAGCAAAACGATGGTGAGTTAGATAATCTCCATTAATCTTTATCCTATTGTTTTCCCAGTTCAGTGATTGAAAGACATTTTCCAATGTGGCTTTAAGGAGCTTCGGAGATATGGTGTCACCTTGTCTCACTCTTTTTCCAATTTTTATGTGTGTTGTATTTTCAAACAGCCAAATCTTTGCACTTGCATTTTCATAGATGGTATTAATAATATTAATGTACGCATCTTCAATACCGCAGGATTTCAAAGCCATTGTAACTGCTGATGGTTTCACCGAATCGAAGACTTTTTCATAATCGATAAAAGATATGCACAATGGAAGTTCATATTCCCTCGCTCTTTCAATTAGTTCTCTCAGTACGTGGATATGATCTATTGTGCTGTAGCCACTCCTGAATCCAGCTTGTTCTCTGGGTTGAGCCATGTCCAGTGTCACCTTCAAGCGGTGTGAAAGAACTTTAGTGAAGATTTTATAAACCACTGATAGGAGGCTGATAGGTCTGTAGTTCCTGAGATCCTCAATGTCACCTTTTTTATGTAGCAAGATCATTGTAGCGTTGTTCCAATCCTCAGGAATATTCCCTTCATTAAGGCATCGAGTGAAAATTTGGGCGAGTACTGTTTCGATTTCTCCACTTGCTTCTTGTATGATGTCTACAGTTATTCCATCTTCTCCTGGAGCTTTTCCCCGCTTCATGTTCTTGATTGCATGTGCAACTTCTGCTGGAAGGACTGGAAGAACTCTGGTACTGGTACCTTTCATGATGTCTGGAGTACATGTATCATCCCTTTCATATAATTTGGAGTAGAAATCTTTCACTCTTGTCAAAACTTTGCCTCTATTTCTTGTTACAGAACCATCTTCTTTTCTCAGTGCAATAATCTGTTTTCTTCCCTTACGGAGATGTCCCTTTGCCATCTTTTGGCTTTGGTTGTTTTCAATTGCTTTCCTTACTAGTTCACAGTTGAATTTCCTTACGTCTTCAGTGATACTTTTACGTACTGTCTTGCATAGCTCTATATATTCCACTTTGGAAGTCACATCTTCTTTAGTTGTCCTCATCACTCTTCTTTTTTGCATCAACATTTTGGTTTTTCCTGATAATTTGTTCACATGCAACTTGTTCTTAGACCCAGCTAATTTTGTTGCTGTTTCCATAAGGGCTTTGGTTACTTTTCTGTTAACTTCAGAAATATCCACTTCTTTTGATGTTAGACCTTCTAAAGCAGAGAATCTGTTCTTCAGTTCCAACTTGAAGGTATTATGTTGTTTTTTAAGGTTGGTTATGTCAATACATTTTGTTTGTCTTATATATATATATTTAATTGTCCCGATCAATTTCCAAGAAGAACAACTTTAAAGATTGTGAAAACAATACAAATCAATGAAATGAATGACTAGGATGTGGAATCACTGTAATTCAACATGACCCCCTTGAATGTCGACGTACAACTGACTCCGCTTCACAGCTCATCTAAAATCCTGTTCTAAGAGATCAGGTGTAATGGTGCCCACAGCAGCTGCAATGCGATTCCTCAGTTCCAAGATATCCGTAATCTTTATCTAATACACCTCGGACTTAGGCAGCACCAGGCAAAATGTTCAGTGATGTCAGGCCAGGTGAACGAGGAGCCCATAGCCTATGTAATCCTCTTCCCTTTCACCTGCCAGGAAACGCCGCATTCAGGTAATCACGCACAATGTTCGCAAGGTAGTGTGGTGCTCCGTCCTGTTGGAACACAACTGTATCGAAAATGCCATCTGAAATCATCTGTGGCTTTAAGAACAAGCGTAGCATACCCAGATACGTTTCCCCTGTGATTGTAAATTCAGCAAACCTGAAAGTCCCATACAATTTAGTAATCGATCCCAAGCAGGCATTAACCTTAGGTGTATTTCTTTCCCACTGAAAAGTCTCATGCAGCTGCTAATCCGCTCATATCCTGCTGTTGTTGCGGTTTACAATTCCACACATCTGAAGGTGACCTCATCACTGACCAATAGGTGATCCATCAGGTCATCGTGTTCCACGGCCTCCAGGAGATCGCAGTATTATAGCCTGGCGAGACGCAAGGGAATGAACGATGTGGACAAGGTAGGCACTTTTCTGAAGAATGAAGCAAAGGGTTATCCACACAGTTGTTTGGGATACTTCTAGCTACCTACTGAGTCTGTGTGCGGAGGCACGAGAGCCTCGCTGGATTGCTTCCGGTATATGCCACAGCCTCTGTCGATGTCACCGGACTCCCAGAACGTTCTTAATCCAATACACTTCCTGTTCTGCTAAATTTGTTCCAAGATCCTGATATATGATGGATGAAGAAGTTTACACAGATGTACACAGATGGATGAAGAAGTTTAAAGAAAGGGAACCAGCACTGAAGAAAGACCACGCAGTAGGAGAGTAGCATCTGAGACCAATGACCCGAATCGTCCTCGAGTGGATGAACTGATTTGCGCGGAGAGACGGGTCACAATCCTTTAGCTTGTGGCACAACTAGAATATGGTCACAATGCCATTCAAAAGATGGTGGAACACTTAGGTCTTCGGAAAGTACGTGAAAAGTGGGTGACACGGCATTTGAAACCCGATTTGAAGGAGAGAATGGTGGAAGTATGCTCCGATCGGCTGGAAGCGTTTGAAGCCAATAAAGTTACGTTTTGTTTTAGTTCTGGTGATAGGGGATGAAGCGTGGGCGTATGCTTACGATTTGAAATGGAGAATCAATCCTTGGAAGGGAACACACCTCTTCACGAAGGCCTAAGAATTTCAAGAATCAGCAGAGAAAGCCATGATGACTGTTTTATGGTATGACAGGGATGTCATTCTCCTTGATTTTCTGGAATGTAGCCGTACTGGGACCAGCGAGCGGTACATTGAGACACTCAAGGAGCTTAGAGAAGCGATAAGGAGGAATTGACCAAAAAAATCTGAAGAGGATCCACATTCACCATGACAATGACCACACACATTTTTGGCAACAAATCAGGCGATCAGCAAATTAGGCTGGTTGGTGGTTATCCATCCACTATACAATCTAGAACTTGCGCCCTCCGACTTCCATATGATCAGTCCAATGAAGGACAGTCTCTGGGGACAATGATTTGATGACACAGACGAGGTGAAAGTAGCTATGAAGAAGTGGGATCAACAGTCCACACCTAAATTTTTCAAAGAGAATTCAACATTTGGGTTCGACGATGGCGCAAATACATCGGTTGTGATGGAGACTATGTTGAGTAGTACCTTTGTATAGAGAAAGAATTACTCTAACAACATGTGCAATTTAAACGATCTCTGTCTGCTAATAAAAACGTAATGCCCACTTTTGCATTACTTTCTGTACAACCCTCGTATATGACCTGAGATTTTTACACACACACATATAAGTGGAAAAATATAGGATATTACAGTAGGACGGCAACAGCACCTCTCAGAGGATGAATGAAAGATCGCCTTCCGTCACTCTACTGTCCCGATCTATTGAAAAATGAAGAAATATAACATCTCAATTCAAAGTTTGAGGACACCGTGAATATGAAGCCATGGCAAAATGACTCTCTTTATTCATCATTGTGATATGCTCTGCGCATTGAGATGCACAAAAAAATCCAAGTGAAAAAAGGACTCGGAAGACTTGGAAGTATAGTGGCGTCAGTATAATTTAGTGAAGTGGCTTCCGAGTAGAATAGATCACCTGTTTCTTGCGGAGGTTGTCTGACATTTAGCGCAACGATGATTATTTTTTTCAGTACAAGCTCTTTTTCTGCCATAGAAACTATACAAAATATTTTGCAGAAATTAAGAGGTTTGTGTCCTTCAAGGCAGATTGCTGCATTACTTATTTACTTGTTTCGCCATTTCTGAGACCCCCGCACAATACATTTATGGAATTTCCAATAAATATGCTTAGTCCGCTTTTCTCAGATATGCCCGATATTCTGCCTGACTTTCTGTACCAGTGGTACATGACATAAGGACTTGTTGATTTGTTCCTAAGATATCTTCTAACCTGTCTTTGCCCGTGGTAGGATTTCCAACTTACTACTTCCTGCTCATAAGTTTTCCCAATTGAACTATGCCTTCCTCAGGTTTCAATCCTGGGTCCTCTACCCTTTAATATTTGCATTAAAGACATTTTCTGTTCAATCACTGATTTGGATCTTCTTTTATATGCTGATGATATAACTGTTCTTACAACATGAAGTAATACTCCTGAAGCCATAAATAAAATTAATACTCAACTATGTAAAAGTTTAGATTGGTTAAACACTAATGATTTGCTATTGAATAATAATAAAACTAAATCTCTGATTTTTACTAAACCACATTTCATACGATTATCAAATATTATTTTTTCCATAAATAGCAAAAGTATTGAAGAGGTCAGTTCTTTAATTTACATGGAAATTACTATTGACAATAATCTTAAATGGAACAAACATGTGAATAACCTTCTTTATATATTATCTAAAGTTATTAATTCAGTATTGACAAATCTTTCCCCCAAATATCTGATTCTCTTATACTATACTATGTTCCAAAGACACATAAAATGTGCTATATTAACATGGTGACAGACTACAAAATATAATTTCAAAAAACTGCAAACATTGCAAAAAAAATGTATCAGATTGATTCATCTTAAACTTAATACAGGAGCAGAGTTATCATTATATTCCAACACAAAAGTTTACCCGAATAAATATAATATTCTAACAATCAACCAACTTTATTATTTTAATATTGGAAAAATCATGTTCAAGAAAATAAAAAAATCTACACACCGATATAATAAAAAATACTCCTCAAACACATCCACGCTACAGACGAACTAAAACATATAATCGACCGAATCAGCCAAAGACGGAAATTATGAAACAAAGGCTAAATTACGTTGGCCCTAAAATTCATTACCAACGGAACTTACAATACTTATTGTTTTAACCTTTTTAAAAAGAAATTAAAAAGCTACATAACGAACGACAGTACATAACCCATTAAATAAAAAAAAAGGAATTGCTAATTTTTAAATAAATTACACTTTAATCTTTTATTCCTGTTTCGCTCTCATTTTTATCCACACCACTGATTATGCTTGATGCTCTGGCTCGTTTTGTATTCCCTTTACTGTTTCTTTTTTTTTTTTTATTTAACACTGCTGTTCAGGGAGCTTGGGCCTTTGTCAGGCCTTGTTAACCTTCTCACTTTGCCTCCTTGTCGTGCTCTGTTTTATACACTGAGTGACCACTTTATTACAACCACCTGACAGTTTTAAGCAAATGATCTATGGCTGCACGCTGTTGCCGCCAGAGGGCGAGGCTAGTATAAAAAGGGAAAGCTTAATGCTTGCGACAGTTGTAGTAGTGATTTTTGGGTGACGAGATGTGTAAAAAATGCGATTTGACGGACTTTCAACGTGGGATGATTGTAGGAGCTCGGAGCCATGGAGCGAGTATCACCGAAACCGCCGCATTTGTGAAATGTTCCAGAGGAGCTGTTGTTAAAGTGTTAAAAGACTGAACTGTCAGCCAAAAACTGGATCTCTACGTGCAACGTGTGGTCGTCATCGACTAGTGACTCCTCGGGCGTAACGGAGAATGTCCAGACTGGTAACAGACAACAGAAGGGCAACAGTGCAAAAAATTACAGACCATATTAATCAAGGACCCCCTCAAATAATCTCTGCACGCACTGGTCGCCGTACACTGCATCGAATGGGATATGGCAGCAGAAGGTCTGTTCGAAAACCTTTGCTGTCTGCAGTTAACACGAAAACGTCTCCAGTTCGCACAGGAGTGCAAGGATTGGACCGTCGATAATTGGATTGTGTGGTTCAACGAATCACGTTGTCAGTTGCACCATGCTGATGGCTGAGTGAGAATTTGTCGGAAACAGCACGAAAGCATGGACCCTGAATGCATCGCTACAACCCTTCAAGCTGGTGGAGGCAACGTTATGGCTTGGCGAATGTTTTCCTGGCATGCTTTGGTCCCTTTAATTCGTGTTCATCAACGTCTGACTGATATCGGTGAAGGAAACGTCTGACTGATATCGTCCCACCGTCCGAAATCGGTGAAGGAACTGACCTGTCTTCTCCAAGCCGAGTGGAAGAAAATACCGCTAGCCGTCGTACAACGCCTGGTTGGGAGTATGCCCCGGAGGGACGCAGCTGTAATCGCCGCTCGTGGAGGCTCCACCAACTATTGAAGGGAAATAAACTTCGTTTTCCTTTGCTATAACAGGTGTCCAATTACTTGTTGGTAGATAGTATATATACCACGGTTATCTCTTAAAACGCAGTTATCGCCTTTTTCCCCGTGTACCAGTGTTATAACCGACCCCCCCCCCCACCTTCCCCCGGTGGCGCAGTGGTGTAAGCGATGGCCTCTGATCATTCGTCCGAAATGGGTTCGGGTTTGAATCCCGGTGAGGCATGGATTTTGTGTTTGTCTTACGGCACCGGCTCTCTTCCTTCCCTGGAACCAGTGACCCTACGTTATGGACGGGCGAATGCTTATAGTCTATTGAGTTGCTCACGGTGGTCTTTAAACCTCCAATCAAAAAAAAAAATAACCGGCTTCCACTGTATTACATTCATCAGATGAATCCGGGTCAGTAAGGGGTAATAAGTGGTGCCCACGTGCCTTTGTGGTGTCACTATATCTTCCTCTCCAGAAAGGTAAATGAGGACGAAGGTCAAGGTGTCTTTTTAAGGAAGGTCAGAATTAAAGAAAGAGAGTGAAACAATTTATTTTGGCGTCATCAACAAAAATCGCTACCAGGCGGAAAAGTCTTAAGAAAACGGAAAAGGCAGCAGATAGCTTCAGCAGGTTGCTGCAGTTTGAATCTTCTCTAACCACTGCTTCATTTAACCGATGAGCATGGTTTTGGCCTTTTGTGAAGTACCACTCATCTATCTCATCCGCTCATGGCGGGTTGAATCCTCCAGAGACGACTATGCGCCCTTGAGGGTCAGAGGAAGATTAATACACCCGGCTTGTCATTCCCCTGGGTGGCATGCGGATGAGGGACAAAGTGCGTCTGCGGCAAACTTCACAGGGAACCATCTACGCCTTCACGTCCCTTACCATAGGGAGCCTAAGGAAAACCCCGGAAAAACCGCAGACTAGATGGCCGGCAGGAAACGGGTTAGAATACACGTCAGAAATGTCCGTCTCCCACACAGTGCGTAGCGACTTAACCAACAGCTTTATGTCGGTCGTTTGTGAAGTACAGTGTAATTTAATTTTCCTTTTGGGTTCCCGTTATCTATGTAAATTTTAGTTCGTTCACCTTGCCCATTTTCCAAACTTAACGCCCCATTTCCTCTCTCGACTGAATGGTTTAATGGCACCAGAAGTAGAATGATGTATGAGGAAAGCAAAGATAATATTGATGTTTAGAATATGTGTTCGCTGGCATTTGAGCTGCGTGGCGTTCTAGCTTACCTTGGTCAGGTGTTTACCAGTTAATTTCCGTCAACGTACTGTTTCTTGAATGCATTTTACTAGTTAGATACTTTGTGGCTTGAGTTTGTTAGAATTTAATTGTTATCTAGTTTCAAGCTACAGCATTGCCAGTTACCAAGTTTGCTATAATTGAAGAATTTTGCACGCTATGTGTGATATGGTGAAGTGTGCTAATCGTTAAATTGACAGGTTTTGGATGCAATAATAAAGATAATGTTTCAGAAAGTATACTGGTATATACTAGTCGTTCAAGCCATTCATTGTGTAATTAAAAATATATGTGTAGGATATTTCGCTATCCAGGGCATCACATAAAACCTACGGAAAGTTTAAATCAAAAGAGTATTCTGACTTACGTAATATAATGTTCAAGTAGACTGACTTTTCTTCACACATTGAGAACAGTACACTTTACTGTGGTAGTTTATTCCACACCTATCCCCAACGAACACGTCCTACCATGTTTAGGTTCTATTTCTTCGTTTCTTTAATTTGGAAGAACTGTTTGTTCTCTATGGTTAGTCTGGAATAAAACGTACATTGTATCTTGGGAAAAAAAAAGACTGTTCACCAAATTCGCGCAAAATTACATGAAGAAAAATTCATTACAGCACATTCTTTCCAAAAATAATTACTTTACGTGCTTGACAATTATTTGTGAGGATCAATTCTTCATCAATTTTAATATTTTGATAATATTCGATATCCATGGGTATAGTTAAAATGAATTAGTCACTAAAGTATAAAAGAAGTAGATCACGAATGACAGAAGCCGGTAAAATGGCTATAATTGTGTATATACATGTTCTAGCAAATTCATTATCATCTCAGCGTGGCTTCATTGCATATGTGAGTTCAGTTTTGCAAAACCTACAGCACCGGAATTCCACAAAATTTTCGAACAATGTATTTGTTTTGAGTCAAAATACTTTGCTTATAGAAATCTACACAACATTGATTTCCACTTCAATTTTTCTGATTTCTTCCTTCGTGTCTCTTATGATCCCAAAGGATGAACATATTATACCCAATTCATCATGTTGCAAATGCGTTACTGAATTTCTGGTAATAGTCCGAAAGAAAATGCTTCTCTAAATGCACAATAATCATAATCAATATTCTTCCTGGTAGAATAACTTTGATTGCAAATTGGCTTTTGCCTTCGAGGAGAAAGACATTTTCAGGAAGTATGCTAGGGGAAATGCTTTCTCAAATTTGAGAAAACGTAAATGGAATGCATTTCCAAAATGAGCATGATCAATAACCTTCTTTTCTTAACAACCTTTGTGGCTCTAGTTCAGGATAAAGGAAAGTTTTCTAAAACAATGCAGGAGGTAATATTGGATTTTGAAATACGAACATGCCGCCAGACGAATCAACTCAGTTTTGCTTCTTTTGCAAATACCATCAGTAAAATTATTAGAATTGGAATTTCTGAAGACGAAGAACGTACTTTATTGTGCTATACACGAGGCAACGATGGATTTTTTTAAACTACTGACAGCATTTTTTTTTTTTGATGGCCGACTTTATTGAAAGCCAACCATAAGGGATTAATAAAGAGTTGGTAACGTGTTATTATATTTTTCCCCAGTAGCAATCATGCCCGTTTTTCGAACGTTGAATCTGTAAAATCATTTTTTGAACATAATATTAAAGAAAGTCAAAAGTAATTAAGGGAAAGAAAAGTAATTTGAAAATCCGTAACTGTTTTACGATTTAGAACAACGTCGTGAACTCAATGCATAGGGTTGGACATAAAACGGAGCAGGCTTTGGCGCCCCTTTTTTAATTTCGATTTAATTTACGAGAAATTAAATTGTTAAACTTCACAAAATTACATATTTCGTGATGGGATTCATTTTAAAAAACAGATATATGACAAACTATAAATCATAACGCACTGAAATGTTTACAGCATAAACTCACAACTATCATCCCTCTTTTGCATTAAAAATGAAGAAAAAGTCATTTTCTGATTTTTAAACATTTTTTTTTCAAAACGCAAAGGAAAGAAACAAAAGGCTTACTCTGCCTTCATAGTTAATCATACAGGAAATTTCGGTTCCGTTACCTGCATCCATGCTGACGCAGCTATTTTTAACACTCTCTTCTCATTGGGTGAAGAACGGACAGGTTACAATCAAACTGGTTATGACGCAATGCTTAGTGACGTGGCGACCTTTAAAAGTTCGGCGTTTTCCACCGGCATACGTGAATACTAGGTAAATGTAGGCTTTCGCCTCATATATAAAAATCATAGCCGGAACATGCGAGTGTGTTGGTCAGCGGATTGTTCAACCACTTCTAAATGACCTAGAAATATTAAAATTGGCATGCTGATGAATCTTAAGGTGCGTATACCTAAAAAAGTATGAAAACCTAAAAAAAACAATCAAAATGACAGCTTTGGAACATTATCTGCTTGAATTTTTCTGGAATTGTTTGACCACTTCTAAATGACCTAGAAATCTAAAAATTGGCATGCTGATAGGTCTTAAGGTCCAGATACATTGTCTGCTTGAATTTTTTATGAATTGTCAGACCAGTTTTAAATAATCTAGAGATCTAAAAATTGGCAATCTGGTAGGTCTTAAAGTCCGGATACCTGAAAATTCAAGAAAAAAAAAAGAAAGAAAAAAACCAGCGCTTTGGAACATTCTCTGCTTGCATTTTTATACCATTTCTACACCTAGAAAAATGTCTGAACACCAAAAAAATTCCAAAGGGTGGCTTAGTTTCACAGTTTTAAAATGCAGATAGGTTTAAAGATAATTTTGTGAGAATCATTGAAATGCTTTGAAAACTTCAAATTTTGATTTAAAATTAAAAACAGTTACAGATTTTAAATTACTGTTCTTTCCCTTAATTACTTTTCTCTTTCTTTAATTTTATGTTCAAGAAATGATTTTACGGGTTCACCAGTCGGAGAACGGGCACGATTGCTAGTTTATTTAGACAAAACTATCATAAGTACTTAAAAATACAAGATTCCAGGTTTAAAAAAATAAACCCAAAGGAACACAAAGTTAAATCAACCTCTCATCCACTGTAGAATCCAAGTCATTTTGGATCTAGTAAAAATGCTCATGAAATTTTTAATACCTACAAAAAAACTATTTTTTTTTTGTAATACCTGTTTTAGGTTATTAATTTGTACAACACACATCAACCTTTTACATCAACTTCGTGGCTGGCAGAATGACCAGGAAGAACCACCCCGAACAGGTTTTATACAATTAATTGAGAATCTCTCATTTGTGGAGCGCTAAAAAACAGTCCCACAGTGAAGTGGTACTTTAAAAAAAGGGGGTGGGGGTGGAATGTCGAGTTGCTAAATATTGTATTATAACGTACTTTCAGGTCGTGTCTCATAAAATATAGAAAAGTTATTCACAGTTCTCTGAGATGTGGTTACTTAAATTGTACAAAGAGAAGTATCTGATGTTAGAAATTGTTGGAAACAGAAGGAAACATACGGCGCGCTTTGCAGTAGTTGAGGTAAAAGTTCACATGAGCGAGGAGGAGGAAGAATAGTTTAGAAATTATCGTTGCATCGAGCGCGTGGCTCATCACGTGAACCCACACACGCTAAGTGGCAACTGAACAGAAAAGGTGCTTTTTATCAGCTGCAATGATTTAATGCCCGCTATAAAATGAATCTTCCATATGTTCTGTGTATAGTGCTCCTATTACGTTATTTTATTATTTAGTTATTTTTCTCATCAAAGGTACCATTATTTAGGGTGAGTTCATTCATGTATGCTATAATTCTTCTTTTCCAAATGTTTAAGTCCGCCATTGGGGCATTGCGCTGCTAGCTGCAGAAAGGCTTTAACGATAAAGTGTAGATATATAAACATTCAGTTTATATATCAGACATAACTATCACACAAAGAATAAAATTGATTATGAACTAAACTGTTCCATGGATGAGACGAAAATGAACTGGGAATGAAATGTTAAATGGAATGCAATAATGATAAACGCTGACTAAGGGTTTCAGAAACCGAAAGTAAAAAGTTAAACCTTTCATTGCATAAGCCATGTTGCATGCGTAATTGATAAAGAAGTGAAACTGTTGCTCTTAAACAACAAAAATGGCGTTTTCTCGTCCAATAAACGCAACAAATTTTTCCATCGCAAAATTGAATAATGGAAATTATACAGTTTGGAAATTTAAAATACAAATGCTTCTCATTGAAGAAGATACTTGGAATGTTGTTTCCCAAAGGTAACCTACAGTTAAAACTGAGGACTGGATAAAGAAAAACGCACAAGCGATGTCAACAATAAGTCTAATTTTGCCTGATGAACAACTAATAAATGCCATAAATGAAACGACTGCACGAAACACACTACTGGCCACCCAAAATGCAACAACAAGAAGGACACGAGATAGCAAAACCAGATTTACTGGACACAAAACAACAGATACAAAGATGAAACGATTGAGCTTACAGGCCCGTGCGACTTGCGGAACACGCAGACATCAATAGTTCGTGTGGCCCCCATGGCTGGCAATAACGGCCGCTACACGCCGCGGCATCGAACGAAAGAGGCTTTGGATGTGGGTTGGGGTATGTCGGTCCAGGCTGCTTCCACACGTTGTCACAGTTCATCAGGCGTAGCCGCGGGTGGTGCTTCCCTGGCCACTCGGTTGCCGATCAGCGACCAGACGAGTTCCATGGGCGACATATCGGGAGAACAGGCGGCCCACGGCAGCAATGACACCTGCTGGGCCGTGAAGAATTGTTGCACGATGCGTGCCAAGTGCGGGCGCGCATTGTCCTGTTGAAACATGGCCGCTGGCAGGTCCTGCAGGTAAGGGAGGACTACAGGCTCCAAAACGTCGGAGATGTAGCGGTGGCTGTTGAGTGTACCGGCGATGCATACCAGAGCGGTGAGGGTGTCATATCCAATTGCGCCACAAACCATAACGCCAGGCGACGGACCGGT
The DNA here is from genome assembly GCA_039090855.1 of Macrothele yani. NCBI lineage: Eukaryota > Metazoa > Arthropoda > Arachnida > Araneae > Macrothelidae > Macrothele > Macrothele yani. The sequence continues at coordinate 103,879,133 of CM077011.1, forward strand.
ACGGCGACGCATAATGAAGTCGTCATACAGTCTCTCGCCGCGGTGCCGTAATACGCGGATCCGACCATCGTGGTGATGCAGGCAGAAGCGGGATTCGTCGGAGAAGATAATGTCGTGCCATTCCGTAGTCCAGGTGCGGCGTTCAATGGCCCACTGCCGCCGCAATCGCCGGTGGTGTAACGTCAATTGTAATGGGAGCAACGGGCGCTGTGCGATAAGTCCCCGCTCCTGCAGACGACGTAGAACGGTACGTGCTGACACAGGTTGTTGCGCAACACACCCTAATTCATGCGCTAACTTTCGTAATGTGGCGGTGCGAGCCGTCAATGCCCGCCGCACAACATGCCTACCCTCTCGTTAGGTGGTGTGCCGCGGCTGCGGCAATCGCTCACGTCCGTCCGTCCGCCCTTCCTGCACCCACCGAATCCAAACTCGCCTCACTGTGGCTGGATGTCGTCCTACACGGGCGCCGATGTTTCGGTACGATAAACCGCGGTCGCGATAAGCCACTATTCGTCCTCTGTCGAACTCCGAAACGTGCTGTAATGACTGCCGTATTCTGCGACGAGTCATCAGGAAGCTTCCCACGACAGGTCCAGGAGCACAACACACTTCCACTACTTACACCCCGCCTTCTGTGCACCCTTCTTATAGTGCTTCTCGGTAGCATGCCGGGCACATATGATTTGCATATGCCTTGCATTGCTAATCGTTTGCATGTCCTCTCGCGGGCGACGCATGCTGCGAATTTCAGGCCAATCGGATGCTTCCTTCTTGGTGTTGCATTTTGGGTGGCCAGCAGTGTATGTGGTTAGCTTTGCAGATAATTCACGAAAGAACAAATTTAAGCAGTAAGCTCTATTTGCTTAGAAACTGTACAGTAAAAGGTACAATGACTGCGAAAATATGCAAGAACCCTCAACCAGATATTAGAAATCGCAAATAAACTAAAATCAATAGGTGAAGAAATTAAAGATTCACACCTAGCAGCTATAATGTTGTGTGGTTTGCCATCCACATATGACACACTTGTAACAGCTCTTGAAGCAAAACATGAGGATGAACTGATATTAGAAAACGTAAAAAATAATATTTTCAACGAACAGAATAGTCGAAAAGAGAGAGCACAAACAAACACAGATTCCACAACAGTATTTCAAACAAGTGACAAATGTAACAGAAACGCGAAAGAAGCAAAACATTGCACATATTGAAATATATGCAATGTTTTGCTTCTTTGCGTTTTGTAAAAGGAAATAAGAATACACAGGTCCCAAAAACAGAAGAATACAAACACACAGGCAAGAAATCAGGCTAAAGCTGCCAGAAATAAATCTGAATCAAACAAAAAATGATGAACTAAAATTCAAACATGAAACAGAAGAGTTCATATGTAAATCAACACTAGCCAAGGTTGAAAATACAAAATGGTCAATTGATTCAGGCGCCACTAGCCATAACACAAAAGCCATATCCCAAGGACAGAGTACATAAAACACGAAAGCCACTAGAGCTAATTCATAGTGACGTATGTGGTCCTATGGAATCTATAACTCCTGGAGGGAAAAGATCATAACTTTCATTGATGACTTCAGCAGATTTACATATGTTTATCTAATGAACAATAAAAATGAAGCTACAGAAAAATTGAAGCAATACATTGCAGTCACAAGCAACAAATTCAAAACCAAACCTGGTACAATCAGAACTGACAATGGAGGAGAATATGTTGGTTCAGTATTCGAAAACTATCTTGCCGAGAAGGGAATTGAACACTAAACAAGTGTATCATATTCACCACAGCAAAATGGCGTGACAAAAAGGAAAAATTTGATATTTCATTGGAATGGCAAAACAATGCGCATGGATTCGAAAATAGAAAACAAGTTTTGGGGAGAAGCCCTCAACACTGGAACATACCTGCAAAATAGTTTACCAACCAGATCCACAGGGTAATTGTCATTCGAACTATGGAAGAGCTGCAAGCCTTACATAGGACATATAAAGATGTTTGGCTGCAAAACATATGCTTATCCCCCAAAGTAAATACGAAAGAAATTTGACAGTCATACTGAAGAAGGAAGATTGGTTGGATACAGTGAAAGAACCAAAGGATATGTTATCCTACTACCAGGAACAAACAGGGTGATAATAAGCCGTAGTGTGAAATTTGATGAAAGTCCCGGTGTACAGGAATATTGTAGGCCAATGTCAAAATCAGGTGAAAACACACAAGATATTGTTTTTGAAAGAGAAATGCCTTTGTTAGGATCAAATGGATCAACAGCTGAAAACACAAGTACACAACCCAGAAGACCGGCTAGAACTGCAAAATGAAAACCGCCTGACAGGTTAGCATACATTGCCAAAGTGAAACCTAAGCATGAGCCTACAAACTGGCATGAAATACAGAAATTGCCAGAAAAAAAGACAAAAAATATCTGGAAGCCAAAAATGAAGAAATTAAATCCCTAAACAAGAATAAACCTGGGAACTTACTGATTTTCCCAAAGAGAAGAAAGCCATTGGCTGCAAATGGACATTTAAAATTAAATAACACCCTAATGGGGACATAGATAGATACAAAGCACCACTTTTAGCAAAGGGTTTTAATCAAAGACCTGGTAAGATTACGACCAAACATTTGCTCCCGTCGTAAAACACACTACAATTCGCACCCTACTTACAATAGCAGCATACAGAAAGATGCACGTAGATCATTTTGATATAAAAAACTGCTTTTTTGTACGACAATTTAGAAGAGGAAATCTATATGTCTCAACCAGCAGGATACATAGAAAATGCCAAGAAATAAAAGTATGAAAACTCAATAAATCTACATATGGACTCAAGCAATCTGCCAGGGAATGGAATCAAACCACTGCAAATTTCTTATCTGAAAACGGTTATGTCCAAGAAAAAGCAGACCCATGCTGTTTCACACGCTTGGAAGGGGATTCCTTCACATATATAATCGTTTATATGTGGACGACATTTTTATTGCATCTGATCTCATGGAAGACATCAACAAATCCAGAAAAAATATTTGAAACCATGGTTGAAATAAAAGATCTTGGAAAGGTGACAAATTATTTGGGCATACAGGTGGAAAGAGACAATGATGGAAGTTGCAAATTTCATCAAAGGCCAAAAATAAAGGTTTAAATTAACAAATACGATGAAGAGCCACTAAAGAAAAGTTATATACCGACGTCTACAGACTTTGGAAAACACAATCAAGCAGAAGAACACACACTCCATATATCGCGAAGTAGTGGGAGCCTTGCTGTACATTTCCACAGTCACAAGATCTGATATAGCAACTGCAGTGTTGGCATTTTAAGTAGAAAAATTAAAAGTCCATCATCACAAGATTGGAAAGCCATACAGAAAATAATTAATTATCTGAAAACAACGATCGGCATAAGGCTTCACCTCAGTGCTAAACACCAACCCGTCCTCAAGGGATATGCTAACGAAGATTGGGCAAGTGATGTCAAGGGCCGAAAGTCCACCAGCGGATATGTATTTCAACTTGGGAATAGCACCACATCGTGGAACTCTAACAAACAGAATTGCATCGCTCTCTCGTCAACAGAATCAGAATTCTGCATCTCATGCTTGTCAAGAACAGATTTGGATTCGAACTTTACTAGATGATCTGCATTATCCACAAACAGAGCAAACAGTATTGTTTGAAGTTAATATATCATGCAAAAATCTCTTCAAAAATGAGATAATGAGCGCTCGAGCAACACACATAGATGCAAAATTAAAATTCATCAGAGACCTTCAGCAGACAACACTAAAATTAGAGTTTTAGTGTTGTCTGCTGAAGGTCTCGGATGAATTTTAATTTTACATCTATGAGGTGAATCTCATGTCAAGTCGACAAATCTGCAGCGATACAATCTGTCGTTGTAGCTTAGTCTGTTAAAACAACTGGCTACGAAGCGATGAGGCGCCGTTTCGATCCCCATCACCGACAAATGTGTGAATTCTATAACCTTTGAACATTCAACGTAACATAATTTATCAACAGGTAGGTTAAACTTTAACTTCTACATGGAAAACAGAAAAACAAACTAACCGGATTTTAACAGGAGCAAGACTTTTAACGGGAAACTCAAAGCACATCAAGCGAGCAACAGCTTACATCTAACGAAAGTCAGCAAAATACATCTAACGAGAGACATCCTGAAAATACATTGTAACAATCCTTCTTATCTTTTTCTAGCTACTACGTCATTCTGCCCCTGACCTCAATTCAGTTTGCAACAAAACATTCAGTGAGGGAGAATATGTGGCGTTACGTTTGGACAATGTTTAAGGAGAACCTACTAAAATCTACATTGGTAACAGTTACCAAAATGGAAAGACATAGTGGATTATACGTTACACACAGTACTTTCCCGAACACATCTTACAATTTGGAAACACTGAGAAGGAGTCAGGGCAACATGTAATGAGTAGATTAAATCTATGAGCGTGGAGATGCAGGTGGAGTTGTCGAAATTTCTGTACACGGGTTGTTTTTGTCGGTACTGACAAAATAGTTGTTGGGGAGTCGATTGTTAAACGCTGATATAAATACATGCGAACGGCGAATATATATGATAGTATGAGATTGAATTCTTCTGTTTAAGCCAACGAGTTTAACTTCTGGCAAAGAGATTACCTTGATGCCCTGAAGTATACAAGTACTAAACGAATAAATTGATAGTCTAATGTAATTTAGTTTGCTGAACTTTTACACCTAGCTCTTTGTTGACCCGGTGGCGCCGTGGTCAAAGCGCTGGCTTGTGACCATTCATCCGAAATAGAACCGAGTTCGTATCCCAGTGAGGCATGGATTTGTGGTCATCTTACGGCACTGGCTTCCTCCTTCCCGTGGAACCAGTAACTCTAGATTACAGACGAATGACTGCTTATAGCCCACTGAGTTGCTAACAGTGGTCGTAAGACCCCCTAAAAAAACCTGGCTGTTTGGTTAATTTTTTGACGAAATGTATTTTATCTGCAACGAAGAGGTTTAAGAACATTAGCCAACCTAAAACAGCATACTAACGGTCAAACAAGCATCTGAACCCTATTCGAGCGCCTTGCTAGATAAAATACTGTTAACCCTCTAAAGACCATAACGCTCAAGACGCTCGTACCTACAAATGCCCATAGCCGCCCGAAACGCCTGTGTAGAATAAGTGTCTTCAAATCTTCTCGGTTAATAAGGGATCAGCAGGAGTCACCGTCAGTCACTATTGTTTTATTGAACAAAGAAGTCAAACAAGAGACAGTTTCAGGCGTTGTGGTATTTAGAGTGATACAAGATGTTGGGGGTCATATTCGTTAAAGGGTTAACTATACACAGTCGATTCCCATTATTGTGACCACCACCAACTTTTGATGTCACCAGCGCGTAGCTAATGACAGAAGGCACGTGTCGTAAGCTGGCTTGGAGGGTACATATGGTGTGGTGCTGTAGGCATTCTGAAAACATATCACTCGTTGCTGTCACGGATAAAAGGAGCGATTTTTCAGATTTGAAAAAAGGGATCAATATCGGCATTCGGGACAAGGGTGGCGGTATTTCTAAAACAGCGCAGTTTGTGAACTGTTCGCGTGCTGCTGTGGTTAAAGTGCTTCGTGATTGGAGAAATGGCCCCATTGCGAATACGCGACGTAAAAACTGTGGAGCACCACGGGCCATTGACGTGATAGCTAGGTGAACCTCGGCTGCGAAGGTGCGTGAGGGCTGATCGACACGTTACAGTGGAGCAACTCACTGGCCGAATGAACCAGGGGCTACCGGAAGTGTGCCTAAAACGACAGTTTAGCAAACCCTGCTGCATATGAGGCTCCGATGCAGACGGATGGTCACTGCAACTATGCTAACGAAGGTGCTTCGAGGGAAAAGTGTTACATTTGCACGGCAGTATTGGAATTGGACCTGCGTTGATTGGCAAATGATTGCTATGTCCGATGAGTCACGTTTTCTGCTTCATCGAACGGATGGACGTTGGCGTATAAGGCGAGAAACAAGCTGGTGAGGGCAGCGTTATGGTGTGGGGAATGTTTTCGCGGCATTTCCTATGTCCATTCATACCTGTGGAAGGCACTATGGACCGAATTCCTTATGAATCCATCCTTGCAGACCACGTACACCCATATATACTGATTGTCTTCCCTAGGGCGGATCCGACTTTCCAAAATGACAATGCGACGTGTCACACAACTAGAAATTCCCGAGTGGTTGGAAGAGCACGATGAAGACTTCAAAGTACTTCCTGGACCCATCATCATTTTCCAGATGTAAATTCAATTGAGCATCCCTGGGACCACCTCGATCGTGTTGTTCACTCTATGGATCCTCCGCTACGCGCCCTCCAGCAGCTGTCAGATGCACTGTAGTCAGCATGGCTCCACATAACTGTGAACACCTTCTTCTTTTTTTTGGGGGGGAGAATGAGGTTTAACGACCACCGTGAGCAACTCAATGGGCTATAAGCAGTCGCCCGTCTCTAATTCAGGGTTACTGGTTCCAGGGAAGGGCGAGAGCATGTGCGCTAAGACCGGATCCCTTTCGGACGAATGATCAGAGGCCATCGCTTAGACCGCTGCGCAACCGGGGGTGGCGTGAATACCTTCAAGCACCTTATTGAGTCACTCCCAGCTCGTCTAGTTGCTTTCCACGCTGCACACGGCGGTTGCTCTGAATATTAGCTGGTGGTCACAATAATGTGACTCGACCGTGTATGTAATCAATGTACTAACCTTGAGTCAAAGAAAATCATCTCGATATCAGTAATCCTTATTCTTAGCATATTTTTGCATGAAGGTCATCCATGTACAATGCTTGATATTGATAATCTTCTTGTGTAATCTTTCTAGAATAAAGAAAAAGCTCTACTGGCAGATCAAAATTTAATGAAACCCAGACAGTACTCGAAAGTATTTTTTCAAGTAATAAAAATAGCCTATTTACGAAACATCAGCTCTTACGCTGTTTCATAACGTAGTTTTTCCTGTCCCTTAGAAAATAAAGAAATATTTTTCTAATTCCTTCGAAGTAAATAACAAATTTCCTATGTGCAACGAAGACACTTATGAATTTAAATTTTTTTTCTATTTATTCTATCTTCTTTTTTGAACGTAATTTACAAACATTTTACTCCTGAACTGGTGCTCTTTTGCTTCACTGTACGTGATAGCTATATTTCTTCCTATATTCTTACATCATTCAAATTAGTTAACTTTTCTGTGATGACTTTGTTGCCTTTTTTCCGTTCTTGGACAATAGTTGTGAATCCATCCCTTATACAGCTGGAGGCTTTCCCCCGCCTCCAGCTGTATAACGTCGTCGGCACAGCAACGAAACAGAACTTTGGAATTTTTTACGTGTTACTGATTCATTAGATTGTGGCTGTGTTTAGTATGACGACGTTCTGTACTGTAAAATACAAGTACTGTAATTTTCATCATGTAATCCCCGGACTGTTAAAAAAGCTATAACTTTAGGCACAGCGGATAATTTACCGCTCTATTAAAAAAGTAAGTCTTGGCGAAACAATAGAAAAGCGTAATTCACTACCAAGATAGAGGTCGGCAAACTGTGGGAAAGTTTTTTTTTCCTGTATTTTACTTAGGAACCTTTTTATAGAAAAATGAATGCAGCGAGGGGGAGGGGTGGGTCTCTCTCTCTCGGACGATCACGTGTTGAACAAAGGTTGGTGTCCCATATGCTCGTGGGTGCCGCAAGTCTAACTACGGAACTGCGATATTGCTAAAAAAGCTCGTGATTTTGGCTCTTTGTTCACTTGAAAGTAACAAAAGCACATGAAAAATAAGAGTTATTTAATTATTTTTAATTGGGAAATATTTCTTCCTATGTCTTGGGCTGCTGGGTCTTCCCGTAAATCTCCACGTTTTCTCAAGGAAATTGTGACACGGGATCAGAATCGCAGGTTCTGATTATTCAGCAAACTATTTTTTCTCAATTTCCCGATTTGCGGGTTTTACGGCGGGAATTACGTTAGTTATAATTTTCTGTTATAACGAAGTGAATTTCTCCGTCATTTTTATCCGCGCCAGGATTCGAACCCGGGTCCACTCATTCCGGAATAAGTTGCTCTAACAATTAAGCTACGCGGACATGTATTCTGATTCCTATCTGCCTTTATGTCATGTGCGTCCTGCTGGCAGGTACGTACATGACATAAAGGCAGATGAAAAAATCCAAAGAGGGCCCCCGAAAGAGGGCCGGGGACTTGGCCCACGGATCAGCCGTGACCATGAATCGTTGCAGGCAGACAACCACTGAAGAACGTGCACTTGAGAACTCCCCGTCAATCTGGTGTGTGGAATGCAACGTCGCACACATTTATTTTTCGAAGCACTGGAGAAGGGATTCTCTGATTTTTCCTATCTCGCGGTGTGGAAATAACATCACACCAATGCGAGATTTTGAACGGTCGGGTCATTCGGGTAGTTCGGGCGCCATTATAACGAAGTGAATTTCTCCGTCATTTTTATCCGCGCCAGGATTCGAACCCGGGTCCACTCATTCCGGAATAAGTTGCTCTACCAATTAAGCTACGCGGACATGTATTCTGATTCCTATCTGCCTTTATGTCATGTGCGTCCTGCTGGCAGGTACGTCACACTGTGTATATGCTGAAAAATAAATTTCTTGGATGTCATGTGCATTTACGATTGCTTGAAGTTTTTTGCTATTTTTCTGTCAAGGAATTCTTTCACCGTGTCCATGGTGAACTTTTAATTCCTAACAATCCTAACGATTATTGTCATAGTTCAATAGCTTCGAAATGTTTCCAGTTTCTTTCCTCAGATTCTACCCGGATTACTATTTGAATTGCGAATCTAAAAGGGCCTCCGTATTGCGTTGTTCCTACCGCGATAAACAATTCTGAAAGCTATAAGCAGCCGCCCTTCCCAATTTAGGGGCCACTGATCCAGGGAAGGTACAGACTCAGCTCCGTCAGACTAGCACACCATTTATGCTCCGTCTAGGACTCAAACCCGAGCTCAGCTTGGACGGATGAGCAGAAGCCAGAGCCTCAGAACACTGGTCCCCCTGAATGGATGCATATTCCTAGTACTCGGAGATTCCTGTGTGTGTTTTGATTCCAATCTCGGAGATTCCTGTGTATGTTGTGATTCCAATCTTTCCCGTGTATGGTGTGATTCCAATCTCGGAGATTCCTGTGTATATTGTGATTCCAATCTCGGAGATTCCTGTGTATGTTGTGATTCCAATCTCGGAGATTCCTGTGTATGTTGTGATTACAGTCTCGGATATTCCAGTGTATGTTGTGATTCCAATCTCGGAGATTCCTGTGTATGTTGTGATTCCAATCTCGGAGATTCCCGTGTATGGTGTGATTCCAATCTCGGAGATTCCTGCGTATGTTGTTCATTCGCAGAGAAATTCTGATGTAAATATCCTTGCGGTGCGGAGTTTTGTAGAACAAGAATACTTTGTTCGAATAAAGTGTTCGGACAGAAATAGGTGTTTGGTACATTAAGCAGTGGCTTACTGGGCCCCGCTAGTGCAGTAACGTAATTTTTCGCTAAGAATGCGTGAAGATCATTGCCATGGGTTTAATATGCTTAAAAGTGTGCACACAGGGAGAGTCATCATCAACGTAAACCATTGTTACTCTACTGCTGGATGAAAGTCTCCCTGTGTATCTTTCACAACTGTCTGTCTTCAGCCAGTCTCCTTCATGTCACTCCACCATGCTTTCAGATTTCGTCCACGCTTGGCCCCCGATATTTTTATAGTTATTTTTCTGTCCCTTACTATTATATCAAGTCTGATATTGAGTTGATGCATACGTTAATGCCGGTTTTTTCACCGCACTACAGGAATGTATTAAATCAGAAGGGAAAAGGGAATAAATTAACTATGTAACCACCCCCCTCCCATTATTTACGACGGTGTCCCAACGTCTGTGTAGGTATGCAGTGACATTCTTGAAAACACGTGCTAGTTTTGCTGCGAAGAAATCATCAAGAAAATTCTAGAGATCAACATCATTGTTGAACGTTCTGCCACGGAGTGCATTCGACAGAGATCGGAACACGTGATAGTATGAAGGGGCGACATCTGGGAAATAGGACGGATGTGGAAGGATCTCCCATTTCATGTCCTGAATGGCCATTGTGGTGATGTTTTGCACTGTGATGTCGTGCGTTATCATGATGGAAAAGGACAGCATGCCGCCGATGTGGCCGTTTCTGCTGAATTGCTCCCTCCACATGGCGGAGTTGATCACAGTAGAGTGCAATGTTGATGGTCCGATTCCTCGGCAGCATTTCCCAGTGAATAATGCCTTCCATGTCCCACCAGACACACAACATGATCTTCGCGGGATGAAGTTCATGTTTTCGATTTAACGCTGTACTTGTGCTTCTTAAGTCTGGTGTTAATAGAACGGGTGATGAAACCTATATAAACTTGCTGTGGGCAGGTCGGGTTCACAGGTTTCATTGGGATCGTGTAAACACCATATTTTTCTTCAAAGAGCTTATTGTCGCGGTCTTTTTTAACCAATGGCAGTATGTTGTTTTTTCTAATCCCAAAGCCCAAATGATTCCTGTGGCATGCATTTCTTAATGGGAAATAGAGCTCAGGAGGAAAATAGACAGAGCCCACATATTTATTTGGTTGAGTGTGTCATGTAAGAAAGTGGGCAATGCAGATCTCTCTATTCCCTTCATAACCTTGTAAATGATTGTTCTGGGGTAACTGTGGTCCTAAGCCATATCAAAAGCTTTACAGCCTTTTTTCGGCGTGGTGAAGTAGAAGTCGAGTGTGTGAACACACGTCGTAGTAAAAAAAGGCACGATAGACAATTTGTAATGAACAGGGTGAGCAGAAGATTAACACAGAAGTATATGATGGTATATGATGGTTTGCGGTAAAAAGATATTTATAATGACTGAGATTCCAGGTCTCGTGATAATAAAAAAATCTGAAAAAGGTAATGAGTGATTTCATTCTGTCTCAATCGTAAATTTACTGGTGAGGAAAGATGATGATTAAAGTATGAGCAAAAAGGTCTAATTCTTCAAGTGCTGCTTTAGCCTAGAGTTAGTACTACACGAGAGGAATTTTTTCATGTCAAAACAACATTCACCGATAGGGAAATTGTACAGTTGAGATTAGAAAATGCATAATGAGAATAAACCACAATTTTTATAAGATTACAGGCAACAGAAAGGAGAGTTAAATTACAGTATACGTATAATGCCTTCTGATCACGTGGGGAATAAATGTGTGCTTTTGATATGAAATATGAAAACAATATTTTTAATAGGGTGAAGACAAATATTCTTAAGTGGTTTTGCTATGTTGAAAGAATGAATGGTAAGATGCTAACCAAGAGAATTTATTCTGTCTAAGCGTCAGAAAAGAAAGGTACACGAAGACCAAAGAAATTGTGGGAGGACCACATTCAGGAGTGTTTGTACGAGAAAACGATAATTACCAAAGATCTTGTGTGAAATATATGATAAATAACATTCGAGCTTGAGTTTCGTACCAATGTCGCTGTTAGTGGAGATGTTTGTTGTGTAAATAGTAAGTAAAACCTACCACCAAGCACACACACACACAATATTAATAAACTTAAATATAGCTAATAAATCAAAGGGAATCCTGAAAGTAATGCCTCATCCCTTATAAAAAAATTCTTGTAGCAGCAAAAATGTGAAAATTGGAGGCAAAATACTTGGGCATATTGTTAATAATGCTAGCCTATTCAAAGTATTGTTCATCACATTCTATATATTTCCGCGATCTTTGAACCCATTGCTAAAATCCATTTCGGAAAAATTCCTGATCCTGTCGTTTCACCTATGAGTTCACAGCCAGTTAACGTCTGTCACATCATCGAAACGTTTCTCACGATTAGTGTTTTTCAAAGAGGCAAATAGGAAAAAGTCTGAGGGAGCCAAATCAGGACTGCACATGGGGGAAAATGGGACACCACCGTCCATTCCATTTTGGCAACAGCATGTGAAGTTTCCATTAAGATGTAGAGACGTGCGTTATCATGATGTAAAACAACATAATGAAGTGGAATGCTACGTCTTTTCCTCCTGATAGCTTCTTTTAACTTCTTCAATGTCTGCACATAATGATCACTGTTAATTGCTGCACCACGTTACAAAAATCAGTCAAAATGACATCACGTTTGTTCCAGAAATTTGTCACCATCACTTTCCCTGCGGAACGAGTTCTTTTCACCATCTTCTGTCGAGGCGAAGATGTGTGGTTTCATTCCATTGACGCAGGTTTTGTTTCTGGGTCATGAAAAAACACCCAGGTTCCATTCCCCGTCACAACATTTGAGAAAAACACCTCACCATCCCTCTCATAACAGTCCAAGAGATTTTGCACATGTCCACCCTTTGCTCCCATTGTTCACGCGTTAGGTTTCTTGGGATCCACTTTGAATACATTTTCCTGATTTCCAAAATTATGACCACAATGAATTGCATCGCGCAACTCCTAGATGATGATACGACGATCAGCTGTGATGAGGCATTTTGCTCGCTGCCTGTTGGCATCTGTCACTGTAGTTGTGGGTCTTCCACTCCGTTTTTTGTTCTACACTGAACTTTCTCCCTTTCGAAAAATCTTCATCCATCTTCGGACATTACAGATATCGATTGTGGCAGTTCCATACACCGCCAAGAATCTTCTGTGGATTTGTGGAGCTTCACATCCTCTTTTACCAGGAATTCAATTACGGATCACTGCTTTTTCTGTCATTCATGATCTTTAATTCCGATTCTAAAACAAAATTGTTCTCACATTGGTAATATGACAAAGTATATGTCAGTGCAGTTTCATTAAAATCACATCAAAATTTCAAAAGTTATTACTTCAAATTTTCAAAAGTTATTTTCGTTACTTTCAGGATGTCTTTTGCATTTCTATTCGTAGATAACATCTGAATCCCAGACAAAATTAGTGATATATCTGCGCATGTATTTTTATTTCCAAAGAAGTATGATTAAATCTTGCGTAATCTTAATTTGGCACTTGCGTTTAGTTTTCATTAATCTCATTCATTACAGTAGACATTTAATGTTAAATGATAAAAAATCTCATTGAAGCATATTGGCTTTGTACGCTTTTTATTTATTAAGTACATAGGTTATAAGATATCCCAAATAACCACGCATATTGTTTTTCAAGTTTATTTTTAAATGGTTTTCGTGTCATCGAGTCTTTGAAATGCTTTCATCATTTGGGGGAGCATAGGCACTTTTAATAAATGTCAAAACATACTGCCAATTAAAACAGAAAATATCTTTCTGGAAAAGAAAATAATGTACATTAAGACTTGTTCAAGGAAATGTTCGTACACCCCAGTCACCTGCGTTAATTAAAGTGCATTTTTGTGTAATATATTGAAAATGAATTAAAAAAAAAAGGCAATTTTCTATTTCATCATGTTCTTCGCGAAAAAATAACTACGTTTGAATTTCGCTTAAGCTTATTTTGAACATACGTATATAGTTTGAAGATTAATTGGAATTCACAAGCAAATTGTTTATCAAATGTGCAATAATGCCATTCCACCTAGACGGTATGAGTTTATTAATTTTAAAGGTTTTGCCTTATTTTTGAGGCATTTTGCTACAAGTATTAACGAAGCATGTTTCTACAATAGCATTTAAAATACAATTTCTGAAAACTTATTTTATTATATTCCAAGTGCACACAATGAAAAACACGAGAGGAAGAGCTCTTAAAGGACTTAAGATTTTATTTATTCCTCAAGGACTTAACATTTTATTTGCTTCACAACATTTTAAATTTCCTAGTGATCAATTAACATAAGAAGCACAGAGGTGTACATATTCGATCCGCTGAAAGACAGTTTGGTTTCAATACCTGCTGCTTTTTTTTTCTTCCTTTCTCCGTTTCCTCTTTTTTCTATTTCCTTACCTCCCCACCCTTCTCCTTTCCTATCCAGTCCTTTTCCACGAAAGAAGATGTTTTATCATAAATAAAAGTTCCTTATCCAAATAGGTAGCTGCGGATACGTCTATGATCCTTCTGCGAAAGCCTTCCTGGAATTAAATGAATTAAAAAAAATTATTTGAAAAAAGTATTGCTGAGTAAACCTGAAGATTCTTTTTACGCAACTGTTTGTGAAAATTGCAACATCAAGAAAGAATCGCGCTATTCAAGTTAAATTTATACTACGTATTCCCCCTGTTGAAAGAGATAACTCACATTAATAACATTAATAATATCTCGTGCTGAAAGGATCAAGTAAATTGCAGAAGCAATAGCTGCCAGAGGCGCGATTCGCAAAAACGTCAGCCGAATTAAACTGCAAAGCTAAAAAGATTTTATTTACATATTTACAGCTTAAAAGCAACTAAAAAACGCAGGCAAGATGTTTCACAGCCGAGATGGCCGCATCGTCTGGTCCAATGAGGAATACTTGTGTGGAGGCACAGTATTATATCAAAGCTAAAGATAAACAAGTAATCCTTGTTGATTAAAAACATTCGTTGAATTTCGGTCTAAAAACCCAAAACCTCTTTACTTATATTAGGAAGGACAGAGACGTAAATAATATCTTGACATCTGCCGGAATATATATAATCCCACTAACAAAAAAAATCAGTAATATGGAAAGTGTGGAATACACTTATGTGGGAAGTACCAAGAGACACTTGAAGAATAGAATATTCGAACACCAAAGAACCATTTCTAAAGCAAACTGTTCCACAGCTCTAGCTTGAGGCTGTGTACAAGTGAAACTCCAACCTAACTGGAATGGCATTAAATTAATATCAGGCTTCAAAAACGAATGAACGTTACAATACGGCGAGGCAGTTGTGATCCAGAAATCAGCGGATTCATGCTGCAATTAGAAGCAACCAGTCTTACCCCCAACACCTTGGAAACAACTCATTTATCTAGACGGACCAACCAACAATTTCCACAGAGATGGGAACAGCTACACGGGCTGCGAGACTAATCAGTAACCAACCTGACACACCAAGTCACCCGTGTCTGGGGAACTTTATCGAGAACGCCAGTCTACAAATTGGACTTGCGGCGGCGTCGCACAGATCGGCTTCTGGAAACTTTTAACTATGACTATGTGAAGTGTGGTTTCTTTTATTATTTTAGTATTCTATTAGCGTACACTTGAGGATGGAATTATATCGAGCATCCCGGAAGTGCTTGTGTTTTTCAAATAAATGTGTTAACGTGTCAAGACGGTGTTGCAACAATTACCTTTGGGACAGTATTATATAGTTAGCCCCTTAGCCCCAAATTTCCACATGCATGCATAGCGAGATAAAATCAAGATGGCAGGGTGATTAACTCAAGAGTAATACAAATGTAGTACACCATCATTATTAGTTCTTAAGTCTGCCAAAAGTGATTTCCAAACAGAGTTCACAAGAAACGGCAGTTCCTCATTGCAGTAAACATCAGAAAAATGCAATGTTTCCGCAAATAATATACCGTATGTACTCGTGTATAGGTCAACCCCCGCCCCCGATTTTTATCTGAATATTTGCAGTTTTTGTATATCCCGTGTATAAGTCGACCCCCTGATTTTTATGTGGATATCTCTGCAGTTTTTGTATACCTATCTTGTGTATAAATTGAAAAAAAAACATTATTTTCAGAGAATGCGCCCGCATGCAGAAATGTGAACCTATTTATTGTTGTCGCTGGCTCTCGCAATGTTGCTTGCGGCACTTTCCTGCACAATGTGGGTGGAATCGAGGCACAATTCTGGGAAGTTGATAGGGCTCACCACCCTGGTTAGAGAATTTTAAGGGGAAGGTTACACATTTTAACAATAAATGAACCCACTTTTGCACATAGTCCCCCCACCCACCCACCCACCCCCCGCTTCTCCCATTTTTGGAGAGTAAAGCATTTGTTCTTGCAGCAAACGAATATCGTGATGCGTTTACCAAACGTCGTAAGGCAGGCATAACGTTATTTAAAAAAAAAAAAAATAGCACTTCCTGAAACATATTTGGAAAGCGTAAATAGGTGTTGATGTCAACCTGATAGCTTTTTTATCCCATAAAGAACATGCATACCGTAAAAAATAAATGTGTAACTTTTGAAGGTTTCAATTGATTTCTTCAAAATTTAAAATGAATCTTTATTTTGATGTATTGCGGACAGTGAAAAATTTGCAGGCAACCATTTAAAAAATTGAAAAAAATGTGTTCTATAAAATTTTCTCCCACTACCTTGTGTAGCGTAGCAGCTGTCGGTCAACTGCTGAGTTGTAGGAGTGTGTGATTGACAGAGAGGTCGTTTATCTACTTCCGAATTTCATCCGCCCTCTGCACCGTGTTTGAGGCACACAATCGGCTTTAGTGACAAAACCAAACATCGCCCTATTCAGTAAAGATGCAATCCTTTTTTGCTCGCACTTAAGTCTTCAGAAAAGGTAACTGTTTGTTTGATTTTAGAGCCGGGGCACACTCAATTTAATAGCAAACGTAAGTAGGTTTTTAAACTAATGCACTTTTCTACTATCAATGGCAGTGTTGTTCTGAGCGATCGGCCAAGTTTAAACACTTTCGTTTTCGGGATGCATTGATCTAGTTACCGCTGCTCTGTAGATTGTCACACCTCTCTTCGTCGTCGTTAAGCAGAATCAGCGACCTCCTTTTGCAATAGTCTGACCTTTTCCCTCTTCATCCTCCCGTAGAGAATTGAGCACGGTCGTAGGTCACGGTACGGTGCAACTTAAACTACTGGCTGACGCATTCACCTCTTTGTTATGGGTGATTTACCAGCGGTGCAGTCAAGGCCATATCGAGAGATCTAAACTGGACTGAGCCATCCTTGCAAAAGGAGTTTTTCTATTAGTGAATAAAAAGAACTCGTACATATCAAATCAAGAAAATTCTGAGTAATAATTTTCTTCTGTACCAGTAACACCCAGAAAATGACTAAATACACAACTGCAAATGAACTGATGGCGCAAAGAGCTAGGTATGCGCAATTCCATAAGGCATCAAAATTTTGGTTTTCAACTTATCAGAAGTATCTTCCGTGTATAGTTAGACCCCTAATTTCGACCTAAATATTTCATTAAATAAAGTCGATCTATACACGAGTATATACGGTAGTCTGTTTATTACTAGCAGATGTAAGAATCCTAACCCTGTCCCAGTAAGGGTAAAAACCTCAGAGGAGATAACTCATTGCATTTGTACAGATAAACAGGATTTTTTGTGGCTTCAGAACCCAGTATCGTGTGAAGCCATCTCGAGCAAAAATAACAGCCCTCTACACGACGGAGTGACATTGAATGAAAGAGATTCCTGATGCCGTCCTGAGAAATAGCCTGCAAGGCTGTTTCTATGCTAGACGAGAATTCATTCATGGTGCCTTTGCGGAGGCGCTTGACGGGCCAGTCCCTTAGCAACTATGTTCCAAACATGATCGATCGGGGACTTATCCGGCAAACGTACAGGCCACGGAAGAGGAATTAGACATTCCGGGCCACATGTGGTAGAGGATTCTCCTGGTGGAATATAGTGCCAGGATAATTATGAAGGAAGGGTATAATCTCTGCCTCTGAAACATCCCTGATGCATTGCTGGCTGTTGAGGGTTCCCTCAATTCCTATCAAGCGAGATCGCGAATTGAATCCAATGACGCCGCAAACCATGACGCTGCAAAATGCAGGTGCCGTTGAACACGTTGTCTTCGAACCGTATGCAACCATCGTGGTACATCAAGCTGAATCGTGTCTCGTAAGAAAAACAGACCTTTTCAGAATCAGCATGCCAACGCCTGTGTTCGAGAGCCCACTGCAGCCGGCTGTGGTTGAGGGTCAAAGGAATGCGCAACAACGGGCCGCTAGCGATTAGTTCTCTGTTAAGCAGATGATGTCGAGCTGTGCTAGTGGACAAAGCCTGACCTGTGACAAGGCTCCACTCCTGCGCTAACACTACGGATGCCTCTGTGCGATCGGTCACTGTCAGAGGTGTTTGTCACCCCGTGCAGTCGGGCGATTTTGCGATCCATTTCCCGGATTTCTTTGCATCCGAGTCTCATTTGTCCAGTGGTGCCAGGTTGACATCAATATACTGGCGTTTCGTTCCGTACGAGATGCAATTACGTGGTAGGGAAATCCAGCTTATCTAATTCCACAATCCTTCCTCGCTCAAAGACCGTCAGGTAGTAACAATGGGACCTTCTATGGGGACGGTGCGTAGTAAGACACAAGAAACATCCTTTCAATTCAATCTCGCCTCTTCACTGATTGTGATTGCAACATCTCGTATGAGCCAGCTCTTTATACCCCAACACCCAGACAGTTCAGAAAGCGGTGCTCCCAAACCGCAAGTGCATTTTCACTGACATTTCATCCATTTGCATATCCCAAGCTGTTGTACATATTCTGAGAGTTTCAGTCTAGTGTAAGCAGTCCTTCGTGGATTTGCTGTTTTTACAAACAGTAGTGTCGTATTTAAATACTATAATTATACTAGTTATTCGAAATTTCTTTGTGTAGAATAGAAATAAAAATTTCCAAGCTTTTGCACATACCAGATAGCTTTGTCAAGGAAGGTACACAGCAAATTGAATAATAGAACGCATCAAAAATCTGAACGTGGTGACTTGACTCGACAATAAACGAAGAGATGCTAACGTAATCAGGTATTCAAAGACATAAAGGGTTATGCTCGTTTACCACGAGGAATCGTGGAAGGAAAACAAAAGACATTAACTATTGGGAGAATTGGTTCCAAATTCGTGGCAACTCCAGGGGTACGCTATCATTGCATGACTCGCTGTTGGTTATGATATCCAAAGGTTCGCGAATGCAGTACATTGTGGGTCGAGTAGGAAGCTAATTTCTTTCCGTCATCTCCACACAGGAGCAGAGGACTTGAACTTGACTTCTCAAAACGATACAATACTGAAGAGCAATCGGATTAGAGATACCTGTCTAGTAACGTATAGCACCACCTCTTGCCATGAAGACGGCGGCGATTCGTCTCTGCATGGACTCGATAAGACACTGGAAGCGCTGGGAAGCCATACGGATCCACGACCCCTGAGCACGCTCCCACAGTTTATGGAGATTTGATGGTGGGGGTTCAGAGACTCGAACATCTCTCTCGATAGCATCCCAGATGTGCTCTATGGGATTGAGGTCAGGTGACTTAGCTGGCCAAGGAAGCGAGGTCACGTCGGTGGAGTGTTCATCCAACCATTCGGATATAATTAGGGGCCGATGGAACGGTGCATTGTCTTGTTGCAGGATGAGGTCCCCAGTGGGATGTTGAAGACGCACAAACTGGAGCAAATGGTCGTCCAGGATATCCCGGTAACGTTGACCTGCGATGGATGATGTTACACGTACCAGGGGTCCCATTTCAGTCCACGTAAACAGTCCCCAGACGAGAATGCCACCAACACCAGCTTGAAGAGTACCCTGATGGTAAGAAGGATCCATCGCTTCATGTGGTTTGCGCCGTACTCGTATCCTGCCATCCGCATGTACCAAAGTGAATCCCGACTAATCAGTCCAGGTAACATATTACCACATGTCTAGGGTCCAGTGGCGATGTTCCCGCGCTTATGTTAATCTTTGCACAATGTGATGTGCGGTCAGCAGCGGTACCCTCGTTGGACGATGGCTTCTGTACGCCATAGCGAGGTGATGGTTCTGGATGGTGTGGCTGCTTACACGTTTTTGTGCACCGCCGTTAAATTGCCGAGTGATTTCTTGAACTGTGGCCCGTCTATGCGCTGTTACGATGCGAGCTAGCCGACGATGACCCCGCTCATCCACACGCTGTTGTCCACGGCAGTTGGCCCTTGCAGCGATGGTTTTACCGGATTCGATGTACTCACGGTGCACTCGTGACACAGTGGCTCGTGAAAATCCCAGTGCCTGCATGACTTCCGAGATTTAGTGATCCATTCGTGGGCTCCGACAATTTGCCCACGATCAAATGCGCTTAGATCCTTCGTCTTACCCACACTGCGTCCGACTCTTAGTGATTCCCGTCGCATCACTCTCCTTATATTGTCGGATCGCTGCATACGTCATGGCGTTTCCGTTTACAGGGCTGCCCACAGCGCCGCATTTGCATAACTCCAGCTGTCTCTAATTCAATTGCTCTTTAATGTACACTGGAATGCTAAACGTTCATTTTGAATTAGAGGCAACTCACATGAAAGGGACATAAAGTAACCGCGAAAGAAGTCAAGTTCAAGTCCTTTGCCCCTATGTGGTGTGACGAAAGAAATTAGCTACCTACTCCACCCCAAAATCTACTGACATTCGCGAAACTTTGGAGATCATAACCAACAGCAGGTCGTGCAATAATAGCGTCTCACTGGAGTTGCCACGAGTTTGGAACCAGTTCTTCAAATAGCGAATACCATTTGTTTTTCTTCCGTGATTCCGCGTGCAAAATGATCATAACTTCTCGTGCTTTTGAATACCTGATCACGTTGCCATCTCTTCGTTTATTGTCAAGTCAAGTCACCATGTTCAAATTGTTGAAGCGTTCTATTATTCAGTTTGCTGTCTACCTTCCTTGAAAAAACCATCTGGTTGATGTGCGAAAATTTGGAAGCTTTGATTTCTATTCTACATCAAGAAATTTTGGATTACTAGTATTGTTATACGTACTATTTAAGTACAGTTGGTGTACAGTTTCTTTGTCCTTTAATTAGTAGCGCAATACGCCACTCTAAGGTATATTCAGAAAATGTGGAGAAGCACTTAAGATAATATCCTTTGTTTTAAAAGCAATTTTTCGCCTTTGGAAAATACACAGACGCAAGTGATTATTTGTTCTTTTTATCACATTGTGGGAGAAATCTTTTCATCCGCGAATAGATTAATAAAATTTAATTCTTCAATCTCGGAATTTAATGAAATAGAGAATTTCGTTTTACTTTTTACGATCACCATTCGTTACTTAAGGATCTGTATTTACGGAATTCTCAGATCCAAGCAGCTCATAGTGATTAAAAGAACAAAGGTTGAAAGTGAACAAACGATATTCTTTTCAGCATACCGATAATTGGCTTTCCTGTGTGAATAGCACTAACATTTGCTTTAGTGGTTTTCATGTATTTCTTACGCTTATCCAAAGATATTCCTGCGTTCATGATTTCTTTATCACCAAACGTTTCCGAATAGCAGAATTAAAAGATTTAAAGTAATCCTACTTTACAGTGTGTAGGATGAATAAGGGCCTCTTGAGAATTTATTTGCACTTTCAAACCAGACGGAAAGCAAGCTCGTTTTTGTGCAGAATTCACACTAAATCTTAATAGATAGAAAATATTTTGAATTTGATTTGTTCTTTTTGTACTTTTAGGCTTTGTTGTTTTTTCACATTATTTTTCAACACTGACAATATTAAAATGCTAAATAAAGAAACACCAGTTTGGCTGCACATAGCTTACAAAGATGAATTAGATTCCTGTTTCTGGTATAGGTTTCTTTCAATTTGCAGAGTTATATAAAAAAGAAATGCCTTTTAAATAAAATATAACTGCAGTATTAAAATTAACAGCGGCAGTTTAACTTTATATTTCAGATGTGAGAGCATGAAGTTGATCTGTTCTTTTTTATTAGCATTTCAGTGTTAAATTCACGCGTATAAAAAAAATATAATAGCTTACCAAAAATGAAACAAGTGTTCCTGCAATTAATTTCTCTGTTTAATTTAGCAAATCTCGAACATCTAAGCGAAACAAAGAGATACCTTAGAAAAATGTTCAGAAAAACTTTCCCTGTAGATTTTGGGCAAGAAAATACAGGTTTCAAAAGAAAATTCCACGGAAGAAAATGAAAACGGAAAAAGAAAAATTCCCCCAATGTTCGAAAAGAAAGCGACAGTGAGCCTCTAGACTAAGACAATAAATGCAGAAAATATTTGCTGAAATCCTAATTAGGTCATGATTTCGACAAAACTATATTGTAGCCTTGTCCATTGAATGATCTGAAAATCCTGCTCACGGAAAGCATAAGAGATACAAACGTTGATTTGTTTTTGTTTTTCTGAGAGAGGTAGTATAAGGTTTTTGATGAATATCGAAGGCTTAGAACATACAGGGTTGTGTTAAAGGACTTTTCGCAACACCATTGTTTTCGAGTTCCCCCTCGCCATTTATCGGTTAGCTCCAGCATTTCATCTTCCCCAGAACTTTGCAGAGTTTAGGACAAAAAGACTGGTCAAATTCCTTTTGTCAGTCCTCCGGAGAAGAGAAGTTGTTTGTATGGAGCGGGTTCTACAGAGGACGGAATAAAAGAAAATCTAAAGGCTCAAAAATAAATGGAAATCTGAGATCGGCTGAAAGGAGATACAAGAGAAGCTCCAAGAATATTTTTCTGGTGCCCAAAGAAACATTAAATCTGGCTGTGCACTGGCGGAAGAAAACGCCAGTCCTTTTGGCCGTTTCTGGACGTTTATCATTACGTGGAGCTCCTAGCGTCTGCAATTAGAAACAGTACTATCAGAATTGATCGCTTGGTTATCCAGTAGCAGTTCGTAATAAAAAAATCGTATGTAGCCCCACTAGACGCAGTGCCTTATCTGGATATAGACCTGTGACGCAGTATACTCTAAAATAACTTTGTTTTTAAGTTCCTGTACCTATGTAAATTTTTTGTTCGTTCTCCTTAAACAATTTTTAACTTAACGCTTCATTTTTCTCTCGAGTGAATGTCTGGAGGCAACCTGAATCGAGGTCTAGAGTAGAATGACGCATGAGAAAAACAGAAGCAAGAATGATATTTACAATGTGTGTTCGCTGTGTTTCCAGCTCGGTGGGGTTCTAGCTGGTTTGGTCAAATGCTTTCTACAGAGGGTGAGTAGAAAGTTTTGCAATATTTGCCTAAACGCATGTGCTGCGGGGGATATGTCACGTGTCTGAATTAGTTCAAGTCGCGCACTGCGTCAGTCGAAATGGATATAAAGTGGTAGTCGTTGCTGTGAACAGCATTGCATGCTGTCGTTCTGTCTGGGGTTAGAACACCTAAAAGACGAACACCCACAACCGGCTAATTAGGGAACTTTTGCTTTACGAGTTTGAACTCCGCTATAACGCTGCTCAAGCAACACGAAACATTATTCAGCCGAAAGGGGAAGGATCCGTGGACCACAGAACCGCAACCAGATAGTTCAAAGAATTTCGATCAGGTGACAAAAACCTCGACAATCAACCAAGGTCAGGTAGGCCGCGAACGTGGATTCTGAGGACGTGCAGCAGGCCGCAGAGACA
This sequence comes from Macrothele yani, assembly GCA_039090855.1. Classification (NCBI taxonomy): domain Eukaryota; kingdom Metazoa; phylum Arthropoda; class Arachnida; order Araneae; family Macrothelidae; genus Macrothele; species Macrothele yani. Next base: position 103,902,438 of record CM077011.1, read on the forward strand.
AATCTGAGAACCAGCACTCGGAGATTATCAGGTAAGCTGGGCATATCACTGACAACCGTGGTTCGTCACCTTCAAGACTTCGGCAAGGCCTACAGGAGCTGCCGCATTGTCCCTCACGAACTAACGCCAGCTAAAGCAATCTGCCGAGTGCACATGTGCACAGTACTCCTAGAAAACCCGTGCGATATACGTTTCATCTAGAGAATTGTTACGTGCGATGAAAAGTGGGTATATTTCCCCAATCATAGCACACAACAGCAGTGGTTGAGCCCAGTCTAGCTTCCTGAATCTGCTGCCAAACGTGCGCGCTTCGAGCACAAGGTGATGCTCAGCGCCTGGTGGAATTTCGAGGGGATAATCCATTACGAATTTCTTCCAGGCGGTCGGATCATCAATGCCAATCTGTACTCTGAACAGTTGGAGTGGATGCATGCCGTTCTGGAGGAGACGTACCCGACACTGGTGAACAGAAAGCACGCTCTCCTGCAGCACGACAACGCTTGGCCTATAACGCGTGAATGATCCGGGCAAACCTCCAGGAACTTGCGGAATCAAACCGATGCCACACGCGGCATATAGTCCAGAGCTTGCCCCGTCGGATTATTATTTGTTCTGGTACAGGTGCAGGGCACACGTCCTTCGCGGGGGCACTTCAACAACCAGGAGAAGGGGGTAGCTGGGGTAAAGGAGTTTTTCGCCTCGAAGGACAAGAACTGGTGCCGCCGCGGATTAGAAGAACTGGCAGACAGATAGCTGAAGGCGATGCAACACGATGGCCTATACTTTAAATGCAAGTCAGCTTTCGTTGTAAAGGTACGTATGAAAGCGTAAAGGATCTAAATATTGCAAACCTTTTGACTCACACTCTGTAGTCAATTTCTGTCAAAGTACTGTTTCTTAGATATGTTTTGCTAGTTCGATGTTTTGAGACTCGAATTTTTTAGAAGTTGATTGTTATATTGCTTCGAGTTTGCTGTACTTGAAAAGCATTACACGTTCCGAGTAATACGGTGATGTGTGCTAATCGTTAAAGTAGCCAGTTTTGGACCAAATAAAGAATTTAAAGTTTCTATAAGTAGACTTATTTTTTACGGGTATCGTTCACTTGATCGAAAGGTTACTTGATCGAAAGGTTACTTGATCGAAAGGTTACTTGATCGAAAGGTACATTTCACCGAAGGGTCATTTAACCGAAAAGTTCATTTCACCGAAGGGTCATTTAACCGAAAAGTTCATTTCACCGGAAGGTCCTTTTACCTAAAAGTTCATTTCATCGAAAAGACATTTAATCGAAAAGTTCATTTCACCGAAGGATTACTTTACCTAAAAGTTAATTATATCGAAAGATCATTTCACCGAATGGTCAGTTTATCGAAAACTTAGAATTTTGTTGTTAGAGATCTGTTAGAGTGTGGTGCTGGTTTTTGAAAAACTGGCCACCTAAACATTTTTTTTTTTTTTTTTTTTTTTTTTGATTGGAGGTTTAACGACCACCGTGAGCAACTCAATGGGCTATAAGCAGTCGCCCGTCCCTAATTTAGGGTCACTGGTTCCAGGGAAGGGAGAGAGCCAGTGCCGTAAGACAAACACAACATCCATGCCTGACCGGGATTCGAACCCGGACCCCTTACGGACGAATGATCAGAGGCCAGCGCCTTAGACCACTGCGCCACCGGGGCGGCCCGCCTAAACATTATCGGATTGTATAAAAAATACACTTTTAATTTCTATGAAACCCCCATGAGTAGGTTTCTCGAAATATAACATTAATTATAAGGGCTAGATCTGTGCCTTTTTGTCAAATTTTAATCCTCCGAGCTCATATTTACAAGGATTTCGTAGCAAATCAGGTAAATACTGTTCCTGTTTTACTCAAAAACGAAACAATTTTTTGACCGTAGGCCTAGATGCAGGACATTTAAATAGATTTTAACTCTATACTCATATTAATAAGCATTACATAAAATGTAAAGTAACTTTTTATGTAAACCTTATGAACATGAGCACGCACGTTTAAAATTTGCTAAAAAGCCTAAGCCGAAGCCTGGAGTCCTAAACTTAATTTTTTTTTGCCTGAAAAAATGTGCAAAATTATTAACTTGACTTTTTATGTAAACTTTATGAACATGAGTTCTCACGATTAAAATTGGGTAAAAAGGCCTAACCCAAGGCCTAGGGACCAAAAATATATTTTTTTTGCCTGAAAAAAATTGTGCAACATTATTAATTTTACTTTTTATATAAACCTTATGAACATAAGCAATGAACATGACTTTTATGTAAACCTTATGAACATGATTAAAATTTGCTGAAAAGGCCTAAGCGGAGGCCCATAGTCTTAAAAAAAGATTTGTCTTAAAACTGAATCTTTGCGTTCTTTGTGACACGGGGAAAGAAAAAGTGTAATTTGAGTATATAATCCCCTAAAATTTCGGTGGTCTGTCTGCCGAACTTGCGCCACGCTTCAACAGATCCTGTAATGAAATCCCAAAGTTTTCGATAAACTGACCCTTCGGTGAAATGACCTTTCGATGAAATGAAATTTTGGGTAAAGAGACCTTTCGGTGAAATGAACTTTTTGATCAAGTGACCCTTCGATGAAATGTATCTTTCGATCAAGTGACCCTTCGGTGAAATAAACTTTTCGATCAAGTGATCTTTCGGTGAAACAATCTTTTCGGTGAAGTGATTTTCGGTCAAGTGACCCTTCGGTGAAGTAAACGTCGGCCAAATGAACCTGACCCATTTTTTACTGGTCATTCAAGCCAATCAATGCGTAACAAAGAAATATCTGTGCCAGATTTTCAGCTATCTTGGGACATTACATAAAGTCTACGGACCGTTTAAATTAAAGCATTATTCTATCTCACCTAATATACTTTTTTAAAGAGACTGAATTTTCTTCATTTATAATTAAGTAAGAGCATCACATTTAGTAAAAAACTTTAGAGACTGGCCTTTGGAGTGATTCATGGCGGCTCATCTCCTTTTTTCCACGATCCCTTTTCTGCTCCACGGCAATATACACAACCTATTTCTCATTGCCTGTCATCATTTGTAGGAGAAATGGGAGATTTTCATTCCGTTTCAGCAGTGAATATCAAACGCATAAGCGCTCTGCTTCATTTTTCATAGAGTGGTACCCATACTTTAAGGCGATTCACACATCCAAGATGTGTGAAAACAGACATTTGTCGCAGATGCATATCGAACACACATCTCCTCACTCCGGAGCGAGTTGGTCTAACCGACTAAGCTACACCGACAGATTGTTTCGCTGCAGATTTGTCGGTTGATGATGACGGTGAAGGACTGTGAGCATAGGCACACGAATCGGTCTGCTGTTACGGTGACCCATATCCAAGGGCGTATGATGAACTGTGTGTTCGGACACATTGGGCCCTTCACCACAATTGACGTTGTGGGTAACGTAAACCCCAATGGCCCACCTGTTGCTGCGGACAAGACCAGATAGACTGCGCTGACCTCTGGCATCAATAAGGCGTGGTCTGCTCACGCCTTGTCGACGACTCGAAATGTCACCGGATTTGGACCATCTTTGATAGGTACTAACAACTGCATAGCATGAGCAGCCTACCAGCGTCGCTTTTTCGGAAGTGCTCTTACATAGGCGTATTGCCATAGTGATATGGCCTTTGTAGAAATGAGGTAAATCCTATGTTTTTCAATGTTGAAACGAAACGAAATATTGACTGAGAGAGCTCCGACCTAGGTATTATACAGGGTGCATAGGAAAGTCCCTTTAGCCTGGAATAACTTACGAACGGAAAGAGGTACAGTCATGCAAGCGAGATAACGGTATAGTAAAGCGACAACGCCCAATCGAATGCAACCAATAGCAGCGCCCCTAGTGGAGAAATGCGGAAATCAGCCATTGCAAATCGAAAACGAAAAGAGATAGAACAAAATTTCTAATAACAAAGTTATAGAGCATCAATTAATTAGTACAAAACTATATTTGTTTCACACGGATAAGATAAATTGTCGCCTGAATACCATAAAATGTCTAAAATCGATGCGCGACCTTTTGTGTGAATTTTGAAAGGGAACAGGCATAGCTATGAGCAAATACACAAAATGTATTGCATAAATGCATATTTATGGCAATACAGTTTGATGACGTCAGAGAAAAAGAAACAAAAAAGGCAAACTGGCGCACGGTGATACAAATTTAATGTCTAGTAACATCTCTCTTTCAAACTCTTTTAATTCACGATATGTATCTACTACCGATCTTGAATTATTTGTTCACGCAAATGCAATGATGTCCTCCTATTTAAATACCTAAGAAGCGGCGGGTTCGTCCAATAGCAAGAGCTGTGTCACGTTGTCCAGCGACCAGGTTTTCCATGGTTTTTGTCCTCTCAGTATAGATCAGGTAGTTTCGCAATCCTGTGTTACCCCCATTGGTTCTTTAAAAATAGGTATACACCAATACACCATTACATTATGACTACCCGCAGGCTAGAGAAATAAGGACGCCTATAGAACAAACGGTGGCGCAAGTGAAGTTCACAGAGCAGTATACATACAACCCCAGGACCGGCTTTCGGTTAGTAGTTTTTAGCACGTCTTTTGTAAAAAAAGATCGTGCTTATGTTATCGGTTTGTCCGTCCGTCCGCCCGTCCGTCAGTCCGTCCGTCTGTACCCAAGGTATCTCTGCAACTATTAGTCCGATTTGAAAAATTAATTTTGCATTGGGAAGCTTGAAATATGCGAATGATGATTCTTTATTTCGTTTTTTTACGATGCACAATTTCGCCGCTAGAGGGCGTAAATGCAGATGATGTCGAATTCAAAAACATGTTTTATTCCATATATTTGCTTCTAAACATCCGATTGAAAAATTATTTTATCTTTCGATTCCATTTACGTCCACGAGTATTTTAGATATAGTTACTTTTTCAAATTACGCATATATTTCCCGCTAGGGGCGTAAAAGCAAATTGCATTTTTCCCGCTAACTCTTCTTCTATATCTCCGATTTGAAAATCTTTTTTCATCGGATACATGTCCTGATGGAAAATCTTTCGCATATAATTTAAAATTTTTGATAAAGAATACTTTGGCCACCAGGGTGCGTAAGTGTTAATTTTCGCTTCTGATGTATTTGCCATAAAATCGTAGCTTCTAAATTACCGATTAAAAAATTCTTTCGTGGACCAATGCCACACACATCGATAAACCTTTTCGGAATATTTTCTTCTTAAAATATTCGACAGTGTCTCCGCCAGGGGGCGTAGATATACACCTTATTTTTGTCAATATCACTACTTCTAGGAGTCCAATTTCAAAAATTCCTTCTTTGTTTGATAGCGTTTTCCGTGTAACATGGTTTTAATATAATTTCAAAAATTTCAAGTAATTCATAGACCTTCCGCTATGGGGCGTAAAGGTAAATTGCGTTTCTCCCTATATCTCTGCTTCTAAATCTCCGATTTGAAAAATTCTTTTGCACCGTATACAGCTCCTGATGGGAAATCGTTTGCACATAATTTCTAATTTTTGTAGAGAAATAGTTTTGCCACCAGGGGGCGTAAATCTTAATTTCCGCTTTTGATGTGTTTGCAGCAAAATATGAGCTTCTAAATACTCGGTTGAAAAAAACTTCGTTTGTTGACCGATACTACTCATGTCGACAAACCTTGTAGAAACATTTTCTTCTTAAAATACTGCCAGGGGTCGTAGATGTATATCTTATTTTTGTCAATATCTCTACTTCTAAGAGTCCGATTTGAAAAAATCCTTCTTTGTTGGATAGTGTTTACAGTGCGACATGTGTTTGTATAATTTCAAAATTTTCAAGTAAATCATAGACTTTCCGCTAGGGGGCGTAAGCGTAAATTGCGTCTCCCTATATCTCTGCTTCTAAAAGTCCGATTTGAAAAATTCTTTCTGCACCGGATACAGCTCTTGATGAGAAATGGTTTGCAGATAATTTCAAATTTTTGAAAGAACATGGTTTGGCCACCAGGTGGCGTAAGTCTTAGTTTCCGCTTCTGATCATTGCAGCAAAATATGAGCTTCTAAACTCTCGATTGAAAAAAGTTGTTTGTTGACCGATACTACTCATGTCGACAAACCTTTTAGGAAAATTTTCTTCTTGAAACTAATGCATGGTTTCTACGCCAGGGGGCGTAGATGTATATCTTGTTTTTGTCAATATCTCTACTTCCAAAAGTCCGATTTGAAAAATTCCTTCTTTGTTGGATAGTGTTTCCGATGCGAAATGTTTTTCCTATAAATTCAAAATTTACAAGTAAATCATAGACTTTCCGCTAGGAGGCACAAAGGCAAATTGCGTTTTCTGCGTTATTTCTGCTTCTAAAACTCCGATTTGAAAAATTCTTCCTGCATCGCATACAAGACCTAAGGGCAAATATTTTTCACATAATTTCAAATGTTTGGTAAAGAATGGTTTAAGTACCAGTGGTAATAAGTGTTAATTTCTGCTTTCGAAGTATTTGTAGAAAAATCTGGGCTCCTGAAAACTCGACTCATTTTTTTCTTCGACCGATACCGCTTATATGGATACACCTTTTGAGAACACTTTCTTCTTAAAATAATGCATGGTTTTCCCACCAGGGGACGTAAAGTCACATCTTATTTTTGTCGATATCTCTATTTCTAAGAGTTCGAAAGCTCACGATTCCGTTTACAGCAATATCTGAGGGATTAAAAACCCGATTGAAAATCTTCTTTTTTTGGTCAGATCTATTGTTTTTCATACCGGTTCCATTGACTTTGGATAGCTTTGATACATTTAATTTGCGTCAGAACGGATTCAAAAGACATGCTTATTACACCCGAAAATTCGGTGTCATCTTTCTTGTTGGAGTTAGAATGAGAAAAGCTGCAGATTTATCGGAGTTTGAAAAAGGACAAATTGTGATGGCACGGTGGATCGAAACTACGATTTCGGAAAGTAAGCGTTTTGTGGTTTGCTTACGTGCCGCAGCAGTGTGTACGTGTCAAAAATGGTGCACAGAAATGCCCAAACGACGAACTGTCGCCAAACCGTGTGTCGTCCGCAGCTCACTGATGCCAGAGGGGAGCGGAGAATGTCGCGTATTGTTCACAGCGACAGCAGGGCCGCATTAAGAAAAATCACCCGCATTTACAACAGTGGTTATCAGGGCAATGTATAAGTTCATCGCAGCCTTCTGCATATGGGCCTGCGTAGCCGAAGACCCACCGGGTTCCCATGCTCACTGCCCGTCACCGACAACAACGCATGAAATGGGCCCAAGATCATCGAGATTCGACCGTGTATGCTTGAGAGAAAGTGGCCTGGTGAGACGAATCAAGATTCCTGGTGCATCGCGTAGATGGCCGAGCGCGTATACGCCGATCATTAACGGTGTCCGTGACACCTGGATGCACTATTGGGCGGAAGCAGGCCAGAGGCGGCCGTGTTATGCTGTAGGCGATGTTTTTCTGGGACACTTCAGGCCCTATTATCCCAATAGCACAATCCCTGACAGCTGTCAGGTATCTGAACACCGTTGCGGACCACCAAGTTCCCCAATTCATCACAATTGTGTTCTCTGCTGACGATGGCTTGTGACCACCTACCTAATCAGCTGTAGAACCCCATTAGGCCGCAAATTACCAGCACGATGCCGTGATATTACCAACACGATGGTGTGATATGCCACAGTGCAAGAATCATCAAAGAATGGTCCGAGGAATATGCTTCTGACTTTCTATTAATGCTGTGGCCTCCAATTTCACCTGACATTAACCCAACCGAACATTTGTGGTTCGACTTGGAAAAGTCGGGTTCGCGCTAAATCACAACCACACCGAAATGTACGAGAACTGGAGGAACTTCCGTTGGCATTATGGTACCAGATGCCCCAGTATACCTATCGCCAACTCATCGAATCGATGCCTCGCCGCGTGGCCGCTATTTTGCGGCCTAATGGGGTTCTACAGTTTATTAGGTACGTGGTCACAATGTAATAGTCCATTGGTGTACATTCCATTTTTCGTTATGGATAAGGAATATTAAACTTTCTATGCCCTAAAGACATCTATGAAAATGAAATCTGGTGTAATTTGATTTGAAGCTCCACAAAGTGGTATATTTCTATGAAACTAATGAATGTTTAAAGGATCGACATGAACATTATCAACCATTCTGAATCAGTTGCTAGATGAAAGTCTAACCAACTCACATCCACAAAATTGTCTTGGGCAATTTTCGGCCATGTCTTTGTTGCAGGCTTTCGAATTTTTTCCACCGCCGTGGTCATCTCCTTGGTAAGCAGTGCAGTATTTCCGTTGTCCAACGGTGGTCAGTTTTAGCAACATGGTCGACTCACATTATTGTGACCACTAGTTCATATACAGAGTAACCGCCATGTGCAGCGCGGACAGCAGCTAGACGGGCTGAAAGTGACTCAATAAGGTGCTAGAAGGTGTTTACAGGTTTATGGAGCCATGTTGACTGCGGTGCATCTGACAGCTGCTGAGAATGTGTGTGGTGAGAATGCGAACAACAAGATCGAGATGGTTCCACAAAGGCTCAATCGGGTATACGTCTGTGCAACTAGGGGGCCACGAAAGTACTTTGAAGTCTTCATCGTGCTCTTCCAACCATTCTCGGACATTTACAGCAGTGTGACACGTCGCATTGTTGTGATGAACGATCTCATACGTCCCAGGGAAGACAATCAGCATGTATAGGTGCACGTGGTCTGCAAGGATGGATTCATTACGAATGCGGTCCATAGTCGCTTCCACAGGTATGAATGGACCCAGAGAATGCCACGAAAACATTCCCCAGACCATAACGTTGCCCCCACCAGCTGGTGTTCTTCCAGCAATGTTTGGAGAGTGCTTATTCTCCGATGTTTCTTGCCTTATATGCCAACGTCCATCCGTTCGATGAAGCAGAAAACGTGACTCATCGGGGAAGGCAATCCTTTGCCAATCAGCGGAGGTCCAATTCCGATACTGCTGTGCAAATGTAAGCCTTTTCAGCCGATGCAACTTGGTTTGTAATAGGTGCAATGACCATCCTTCTGCATCGGTGCATTGAGCCAGTGAGTTGTTCCACTGTAACGTGTCGATCGGTCCTCACGCATTTTCGAAGCCGACGTTCACCCAGCTCTCATATCAATGGCACGTGGTGCTCCCCAGTTTTCACGTCGCTTATTCGCAATGGTGCCATTTCTCCAATCACGATACACTTTAACAACAGCAGCACGCGAACAGTTCACAAACTGTGCTGTTTCAGAATGCATCCAACATTGTCTCGAAAGCCGATAATCATCGCTTTTTGAAAATCTAATAAATCGCTGCTTTTATCCATGACAGTAAGAAGTGATATGTTTTATATGTTTTCAGATTGCTTACAGTACACCTTATACATGTATACCCTCCAAGCCAGCTCATGACACCTGTCTTCTTTCACTAGATACACGCTGTTGGTGTCAAATTTGTTGGTGGCAGGGGCGGCTGCTGCTATGGGGCTGTGGGGTCACAGCCCCCCCTACCCAAAGGAGTTTTTTTTCATGCGGTACCAAGAGAGAGAAGTTTTCTGAACTCAACTGGGAGTTTTTCCTACATAACACCACTGGAGCGGAAGTAACGTTGGCGGACTGCGCCGTTTGCAGCCCTTGACGGATATTGAAACCAACTCATGGGGGAAACTCTGCCTATTCCCACATCAGTTCGTTTTCTTTGAATAAAACTTTCCTGGGGACTGCATTGATGGTAGCTCTCGCTAGCGGGGTTGCTCGCGAATGCAGTCTCTCGTTGGGTGGGAATGCATCGCAGGGTCTGTGTGCTTTGTTGATTAATACGATTTTGTGCTTCCGAATAAGAAATAAAATATGGGAATGAATTAAAAATAATGACGAATGTTGAAATAAAGTATTAAATAAAGTATGTTTGAATGTATTACTCAACCTGTTTTTTTTTGTTTTTGTTTTTTTATCCTTCCAATTTTTGGTTTGTTCCTGCTTTTATTTAACGTAATAATTCTAACAACAATGTTACTCCCATCGAACTGTAAAGTAGTTGTGTTTGCTAATAACAAATACTCAGTTGCCGGGACTTTTGCAAAAAGTTTTACTTATATTTTCTTTTCTGATCAAAATGGGCATGTGAGCAAATTGCGATTAAGAATAGAGTTCAGTATTGGATAAATTGGAAAAAAAAAGAGAGAGGGAGAGAGAGATTAATTTCTGCAGCGAAATACTTGCACAAAATTGATTTCTTCACTTACCAAGCACAGCGAAATTTTTGCTTTTAAACTCACGTAAATTTTTATTTACCAAAAATCCTTGAAGTCACTCCACTGGGTACATTTTATTTTTCTGCCGCATCCCCTCCCCCCCTCACAAAAATAAGCTGCGTATTTCAATTGAGTTAGTGCATTATACTTAATATTTTTTAAAAAGAACATTTAATCAGATATCATTGTTTAGAAAATTTACGAAGTTGGTAAATTTTGGAAAACAAATTTTTCTACACTAAATTGTTATCAAGGCTTCAAAATTAAAATTGGACTGACTATGTTTCCAATCCGTTTTTATTAAAGAGACTTAGTATCGCAATAAGAGACTGCGTAACGCAATAAGAACTCATCGCGAAATTCTGGCAGACCCTTCAAAATTCCACAAAATGTTTTTCATCGCCGTCCGAGTTACAGTGGTCGCTATTAAGTCGAAGTTTCAAAGGGTGCATATCAGAAGAAAAAATATTTATTGTCATATTTCTAGGGGTCACAGTGAGACACTTGAGAAGGCGTTCATGACCTGGAGTGTGTGTCTCCGTTGTCACTGCCACTGCCACACGCATTAAATTTTTTACATTTTTTTGTCCTTATATACTTGTATATATCTATATATACAGTATATACGTATATGCATGTATATAAAATTTGCAACCACTATCAGTCCACTGCTGGATGAGAGTCTCCAAGTTTCTTCTTCCACAACAGTCTGCCTTGAGCCAGTTTCTTTCATGCTTTCGAATATCATGCACCCATCTCCCTCTTGTCATCTTCTGAGTATTGTTTTTTCCCTTGCTATATAGTTCGATACTTCAACTCTCCGTCAGTGGCTCTTTCTTCTTGCAATATGTCCATCTCATTGCTGTTTCAGGCATTCTGATCATAATGTATTCCACTCTTGTCATTTTCCCGATCCACGAGTTTCTATTTCTATCTTTCCTGGTAACATCAAACATGCATATCTACATGCCCCTTTCAGTTGTCTGCAACATGTTTATGTCTATTTTAGTTGAGGTCCATGTCTGTGCTTCATGCGTAAGAACTAGAAGGATGCACTGATTAATCAGTTTCTTTTTAAGAAATAATGCATCCGACCGAGTTTTATAGGTCGATTATTTTCTTCATAAATGTGGCGATGTGGCCATCACTTAATATCTCTTGCCTAATTTAGGTACCGGGTACCTGTACATTTTCCCTATCAATCACTAAATATAAAATTTAAATATTCATTTCTTGGAAAAAATAAGCGCTTTCGAGCAATATATATATATATTGAATACATATATTATTATTATTATTATTATTATTATTATTATTATTATTAAACGGACAGCATCAGCACAGGCTCAGTAACTTAGCTTATTCGAAGTGATATCTACAAAATTGCGATGCAGCTCCCCCATCTCCGCTTATCACGAGCCGCCACTGGGTGGTGGTTTCAATAATGTGACTCGACTGTGTATTTCCACATCATGATCATTATTTCAATTACGATATCATCTACTTTTGTTTTTTTCTAATCGATAAGTATCTTTTCCTGACTTTTTAGCTACAACAAGCATGCATCTGTGAGTTGTATGCAGCCACTGTTTGCCTTTAAGATCCATGTCTGTAATTTTTAAGCAAGAACTGGAAAAATAAACCGATTAACCACTTTTCCTGTACAACAATTGTAAATAACTTTTGAAAATCGTATTGTTTCTTCCAAAAGCACCCCAGCCATGATTATTATGCCAAATAATTTCTTGTACGATGTGAATACACAATTCTACGGAAAATTATATTTAACTCCCTCTCTCATTTTTGAAATTTTTTCATAATCAAGGCACATTTAACATATGAATTCGCATGTTAAAGGTGCCTTGATTGTGAAAAAAACCCCGTGAATCATGTTAAAAATTTGTATGATTTGTAAACATTTTGCTACAAGCATGAATCATGTTTAAAATTTGTATGATTTGTAAACATTTTGCTACAAGCATGAATCATGTTTAAAATTTGTATGATTTGTAAAAACGTTTGCTACAAGCATGAATCATGTTTGAAATTTGTATGATAGGCGATTGATTACGATTTTGTTGAAGGTAGTTATACTGCACTTTCCCCCAAATCTACGATCATTATTTATTGCCTAGAGATTTTGGTTTGTTGAGGAGGACAGCGAATATCATTTACTGAACTGTTGCGAAATTAGAGAGAATGCCGACAATGTTTAAATGTTTCAGTTCTGGTACTTGCACGTTTAAAGTTATTTTGTGTGTAATTAGGCATTACTATGTGGAATAAACTACCTTGCGAGAATGTTGTTCCTATCTAAAAACTATTGAACATTTTAATTTTATAGCCAGTGCATTGCAAATGGAACGTGTCACCCAACACTTTTACAACAGAAGTGATGGCAAAGTTAATGCAATATTGCCCTACGATATTTGTAAACATTGTGTTTGAAGGTAAATTAAGTAGTTATACACAGTCGAGTCACATTATTTTGTTCATCTCCTGCTTTCGACGGCAACAGCGCGTATACAATGAAAGAAGGCACGTGTCGTGGGCTGGCTTGGAGGGTATGCAAGGTCTGCTGAAGGCAATCTGAAAACATATCACTCGTTGCTGTCATGGATAAAAGGAGCGATTAATCAGATTTGCAAAAAGGGATGATTATCGTCTTTGGCGCTAAGGGTGGCAGTATTTCTGAAACAGAACAGTTTGTCAACTGTTCGCGTGCTGCTGTGGTTAAAGTGTATCGCGATTGGAGAAATGGCACGATTGCGAATAAGCGACGTACAACCTGGGGAGCACCACGTGCTATTGAAGTGAGAGTTGAACGTCGGCTTCGAAGGTGCGTGAGGGCCGATCGACACTCTGCAATGGAGCAACTCACTGGCAGAATGAACCAGGGAGCTACCGGAAGTGTGTCTAAATCGACAGCGAACCCTGCTGCGCATGGGGCTCCGACGCAGACGGATTATCACTGCACCTATGCTGACGAAGGCGCATAGGCAGAAAAGGCTTACATTTTCACGGCAGTATCGGAATTGTACCTCCCCTGAGTGGCAAAGGTTTACCTTCTCCGATAAGTCACGTTTTCTGCTTAATCAAACGGATGGACGTTGGCGAATAAGTCGAGAAACATCGGATAATAAACACTCTCCAACCATTACTAGAAGAACACAAGCTGGTGGGGACAGCGTTATGGTCTGGGGAATGTTTTCGTGGCATTCTCTTGGTCCACTCATACCTGTGGAAGCCACTATGGACCAAAATTCTTTATGAATCCATCCTTGCAGGCCACGTACATTCACACATGCTGATTGTCTTCCCTGGGATCGATGGGATCTTCCAGCACGACAATGCGACGTGTCACACAGCTAGAAATGTCCGAGAGTGGTTGGAAGAGCATGATGAAGATATGAAAGTACTTCCCTGGCCCCCTATTTCCCCAGACTTAAACCTAATTGAGCATCTGTGGAAAAACCTCGATATTGTTGTTCGCTCTATGGATCCTCCACCACACGTTCTTCAGCAGCTGGTCAGATGCACAATCAGCATGGCTCCACAAACTTGTGAACACCTTCCATCACTATATTGAGTCACTCGCACTGTCCACGCTGCGCACGGAGGTTATTCTTGATATTAGCTGGTGATCACAATAGTGTGACTCAACCGTATAGGAGTTTTTCGGCTTTCTGAGCGTGGTATCAATAGCTAACCCTGGCCTTTCCTGGTCTGTTCCATCTCTTTAGAAAGGAATACCACATCACGTATTGATTGTATGGCTTAATGACACGTATAAAACGTCATATCATAAAAAAATTCAACCCAAAGGTTATTCTCACCACGAAACTTACTTGAATGCAACAGTGTGTAACTGCGTTTGTAGCTGAGAAACAATATTATCTTTGTCTTATCTACTGTATTTTTGCTTTCGGGTTTAAGGACGTATTAATTAAACGCATTGAAAACTTTCATTTGTTTTTTTTTACTTACATGAGAACATAAAAAAAAACGTGCCAAAAGATTCAGGGTGGTGACTTAAAAAAAATCAAAGGTCCTGTTCAGATAAATGTTTCATGCGATATTCGAACCAAAAAGCAGTGTTACGAACGCCAGAGGATCACGCGCTGAACTTTGTCGTACTTTTCAGGATGAATCACTCATTCCTATCCAGTTAATTTTTAAAATGACCAAAGTATAGGTTCTCCTTCAGTTAACACCGATATAGGACCAGTTGTTGTTGCTTATGAGAAGCATGCGAACGTTTGTCATCTTAAGCGATAGGTTCGCAGCTGCATCGAGTTATCACTGAATTCTTAATACCCCACTCAAAAGTGAATGCGGGTCGTTGACCTCGTGGTTTCCGAAAGGGCGCGATTAGTTGACCAATATAGCATATATAAGATGTGAGTGGAACAGTAGGTAGTAAAATTCGAATCCTTATGGATAAACGGAAGCATTTATCGAACGTTGATACAGGACAGATTGCGGGAGCTCGAAGAGCGAGTGCCTTGATTTTCCAAACGGCTGAACTGATGGGTTGTTTGCTAGTCGCTGTAGTTAAAGTGTATCAGGACTCGCGTCAAAATGGTAAAACTGCGACCCGGGAGAAAACTGCATAGTACAGCAAAAGGTTGAAGTGAGGGGTGAACGCCCGGGTTGACGATTCGCACAGGTCAACAGACGCAGTACTTTTCAACAGTTGACTACCCAGTACAACAGAGATCAACCCGGAACAGTATCTGTCGTGGCCATGCGTAACACTCTCGCATGTATGGGCTATTATAACAGCAGACGACCTCGACGACATCCTCTCCTAGCCGTGGTTCATCGGCGTAAAAACTCGCCTCGTGCAAAGGTCATGCAGGTTCGACGTCGGATAACTGGAAAAAAGTGTGCTGAGGTAGCGCTTTTCTCTCCATTTCATGGACGGTCGTGTATGTATATTATTTGGCACAAACAAAATGAGGCACTCGAGCCATCTTGCACGGTCTCCCCAATGCAAACCGATGGAGGCGGTTGTATGGTGTGGGAGATGCTATCCTGGCAGGACATTGGACCCCTGGCGCTTGTGGAGCAACGTATGACTGGTTCCCACTGTCACGAGTTGCTTGCTGACTGTGTGCACTCAACAATAATGCACTGTTCCCCTTCGGGGAACAGTGTCTTTCAAGAAGACAATGCGCCGAGACACAGGTGCAGTGTTGAGCAGGGATTGTTTGAGGAACACAGTTAAGATTTCCAGCATATCGATTGGTCTCCGAACTGTCCCACTATCAACGCGATAGAGGCCTTGTGGGACACTATGGAACGGCATATCAGGCATCTGGATACACGAATCACCTCCATACCTGTATTGAAGACTGCATTACACACGGCTTAGCTGGCCATACCTCCAAACTGCTTCCGGCATCTTATTGAATTGATGCCACTTCGAATAGATGATCTACTGAGGCCGAAAACAGGACCGACGAAATATTAGATAGGTGGTCATAATTCAATAATCACCCAGTGTATATTCATTCTTAAACGGATCACCAGAAGGCGCAAAAAATCATCTTCCGCTTATTTGTGTTCTCATCTATTACTCCACTTTTGCTGCCACAACTCTTCGGATAATGATTTCGCTAGAAAATCAGGGTGATTCGTAAATAACTATACAGTTTCAACGCACTAAAAAACAAGAACAATGTAAGATATTTTATGTTACCTGTAACAGAACTGTAGGGGAATGTTTCAAGTTTTTTAGAGACAGTCACAGATGTTCTATGTGTGCACCCTTAGTCACACGACACACATCCAGCCGGTAATCCATTTTCGCCCAAACGCGAGGCAGGATATCTGAATCAAGTGCAGTGATAGTGGCTGTGATACATTGTTTCAGCTCCGCTAGATCAACAGGAAGGGGAGGGGCGAATACCTTTACGTACCCCCACAGGAAAATGTCACAAGGTGTTAAGTCAGGACTTCTGGTTGGCCATTTGGTCAGTGGCTTGTTGTAGTCAGCGGCTCGTCCAATCTATCGGTGAGGAAGATGTTCATCGAGATAATCTCGCACGTCGCCTAACCAATGCGGTGGTGCTCCATGCAATTGGAGCATAAAGTTGTGACTGTTGTCCTGCAACTGTGGAATCAACCAAAGACTTAACATATCCAGAAAAGAGCCTCCCGTGACAGTTTTATCGTGAAAAACGAAAGGGCCGTACACTTTCGTTTTAGACACAGCACAGAACACATTTACCTTAGGGGAATCTCGCACGTGTTGCACTGTAAATATGTGATTCTCCGTTCCCCAAAAGCGAACATTGTGCTTGTTTACCTGACCACTCACGTGAAATGTAGCTTCATCGGTGAAAACTAAGTGATCGGCAAAATTGTCATTTTCAAAACGGTGCTGCATTTTGACACAAAATCAAAGCGCTTTGTCTTGTCAAGTTCAGTGAGATTTTGCAACATCTGCACTTTGTATGGAATCATTTTCAGCTTCTTTCTCAAAATTCTCCAGACAGTAGGCTGTGAAATTTTCACTTCACGACTCACCTTCCGCGTTGAATTTTCCGGGCTTCGTTGAATTGCGGTGCAAACACTATCGACGACTTCTTCCGATATACGCGATCGATCGTCCCGGACGTTTAAGTTTGCACCAACAGCCCGTAGTTTCAAATTTGTGATGCCAATCGTAGATGGGTTTTCTTGTTGGAGGTTCTTTTCCGAATCGTGATCGAAAATGCCGTTGCACAACATTTACAGATCACGCACGCTATCGCCTACGTCACTTCCCTCAGCAGCGGGACATAAACGTTATGAGTACATCTACCAAACGGTTCACAGTTGTGGTCCGTGTGTTCAACTGTTACTGTTTTACAGCATCTGGAAACTGTATACTTCTTTATGAATCACCCCGTGTATCTTGTATGCAAGAAGTCATGGATTTGGAGTTGGCTTTACCAAAATTGGGTTTTATTGTTTTTCTCAAATTCATCCAAATTTTACATGATTTTTCTGAGACCGATTAGCAGTTCGTCATCAGTTAAATAAATTGGGAAATTACAATTGCGAAAAAAGAAAAAAAATCAGGACGACAAATGTCGCTACGCAAAGAGTGGAATATAAAATAAACATAGTGGACAAGAATTGCCCTCACCAAATTAAAAGTTGCTTCATCAACATCGACAGAAATCGTATCGTGCACCAAGCTGAGCTGAGTTTTTAAATAAATGGAGGTACTTTACCAAAGAAAGTAAAATAAGGAAGGCACAAGAACAATAAAACTAAGGGAAGTATAAGAGATATTTATGAATAAATGAATACATCGCTGTTTCCACGTTGTAACCGCACACAGCAACCGAAAAATTGCTATTCGGCCTCCGCCGGGGAATTGAATTCCCGGATCTCTCGATATCTTGCCGAGCGGTTCATGACTTTAGAATTCTAAAACTAACTATGTATTCATACTATATTCTGTTTTCAAAATGATCAGGTACTTAAAAGCAGGAGATAACTGTTACACAGAGAAACAACATAAAAATTCGATCAATATTGGCGAGACGTGAAATCATCGAACAAAACAAGAAGAAATTATAAACCATTGTAGGTGCATACATTACGCTTTGCTGACTGGTAAAAGAGAACTAGAACCTCAATATTTATGCATATAAAAGAATCATAGCATGAAGTCGTAATTAAAGGAGGTAAAGGAAAGTAAAAACATCACCACCGAATTAAGTAAAATGAGCTTTAAACAAAAAAAAAGGAATGATTAGCAAAATGTTTTGTAAAACAATGTTAGATTAGATATCTGAGGAAAACATTAAAGTAAAACACAAGGCAGCTCACCTTGGTGCACGATACGTCAATAAAATCAATCCATGGCTTAAAATCTGAGTTGACGAACATCAACTCTGTAGCTTGAGCATAATTAAAATTATGGTTCATCAATTCAGGTTTTAAACCATGAATTGATTTTATTGACGTATCGTACACCAAAGTGCAACTTTGGTGCACGATACGACAATGTATTCATTTGTATTCCTTGTGTTTTACTTTGATGTTTTTAGCTACACGAAAACATTTATAGATCGGAAGAAAATATCAAAGATTATGCCGACTTATGAAATTTTTGTTAACTAGTTTCCACGCTTTGAACATTAAAATAGTTAATTCAACTGCAATTTTTATTGGAAATTGATGCCTTTAAAGTTGTGAGCAAATCCAAGGTTTCTATTCTAACACTGTGCATGTAAGGCGGGAATGTTTTTCTCTTTTCTCCAAACAGGGCCGTAACTAACGTATGGCCAGTGTGGCCCTTTTCGTAGGCGCGAATTAGACGATTCGGGGGTTAAGATATTTAAATAAATAGCAGTTAGTTACTGTAAGGTTTAAAACAGCAGAGGGAGTACGAACTTTATATATATTTGAATATTTTCATTATTTTATATATGCATGAATTTTGTTTTTTAATGGCGACATGAAATGTGATTTCTCCAAAAGGTGGAAGCTAATCTTTTAGTCACGAAGCTACTTACGTAAATGCGTGACCTAGCTGACGTGCATATTCGGTGGCGTATGAGTCAAGTGGTAAAGTACAGCGATAAATTTCCCAATCTGCCAGTGGCTATTCTCCCAAGCCGGCGTAGTTCAAATGGGAAAATAGCCACTGGCAGAGTGGGAAAACGTTGGTTCAAATCCCACAACCGGCAGAGAACTGTTACACAGTACTGGTGCCCGAACGTAAATGAATCTCCTGGCAGTGAAGTTCGAAAATATGTGTGATGATTTTTCCACAAATTTCGTCTTCTAGAGTGAACTGGTCTTTCAAGCATGCTTGTCAGCTGACCCAAAAAACCTGCGTTTCGTGCCCCCAACCTTCTCAAGGGGTTGGATGATGTAAGGTACTACGTAACATGACGTAGATGATGAGCTACTGTGGTGATGTATGAGTCAAATTGGCAAGTTGCAGCAGTAAGCCTTGCCGTTGCAGTTCAGTTTGAAAAATAGCTGCCTCCGGAGTAGTAGAAGTGGGAACGAAAGCACCACCGGCTAAAAGGTTTTTACACTACATAAAAATATAATATTAATAGCTTTCTTGACTGCCGAATTAAGCTGAAGCAGCCACGAGTTGTCTACTTCTGCTTGGTTCACTCTGGGTGACAGGGTGTTGCTACTTCAGCTTGGTTCAGACTGGGGGACAGGGTGTTGGCTACTTCAGCTTGGTTCACTCTGGGTGACAGGGTGTTGCTACTTCATCTTGGTTCAGACTGGGGGACAGGGTGTTGGCTACTTCGGCTTGGTTCACTCTGGGTGACAGGGTGTTGCTACTTCAGCTTGGTTCAGAGTGGGGGACATGGTGTTGGCTACTTCAGCTTGATTCAAACTTGGAGACAGGATGTTGACTACTTCAGCTTGATTCAGAGTGGCAGACATGGTGTTGGCTACATCATCTTGGTTCATACTGGAAGGCATGGTGTTGGCTACTTCAGCTTGGTTCAGACGGGGGACAGGGGTGAACTGTGAATGTAACAGGGACACACGGTTGCTGTTTGAATGGCCCACAAAGAAACCGGTGTATAGAGACAGATCTAGCTGATGTTACTAACGAATCTGTAAAAATTTGAACACACGAAAACTCAGTTTAATTTGTAACTAGTTATCTGTTTTTGTAAAATATACTGAAAATAGCAATGAATTATCTTCGTTATGAAAGACTATAATTATATATTGTTTATAACAGAAAACTATAATGCAGATTTTTGTAAAAATATCAATTTTCACAGTTGAAATTTTGTTTTTATCTTATGATTACTCCATTTGAAATAGACTTTTCCCATAAAGGAGCGTATTTAATTTATGGCCATGAGCGCTCCAAATCCTAGCCAAGGTTCTCACTACAAATATTGTTTGTTAAGTGGTGCAACGTTTTCCCTCAAGAGAAATACAGGAAGAATTCGGTTTACGCCGGGGTAAGATTCCTGAGATTTCCGGTATAAAATGAAGAGTCGTAAATTGAAGCAAAAGTACAATGGGAACATATGCAAATACATTAGGTTCTGTTCCAAGAATTTCAGTAATCAACACAAAATACATGAAAAATGTTTTATTTTTATGAAATGTACCTACTGAAAATTGCATAATATTTTAAGGTAATTATCTCTAAGAGAAAGAAAGAGCATTTACTGTTTTAAAAACGATAGAATAGATGTCTGTTTGGCTTTCTTCTTTTCTGATAACAAGTTACAATATGGCTGTAGAACTGTCTCAATTCGTCTCTTAGCAGTTGAGTTCCGCTCCCAGCTGGCGACATGGCTACAGAAGTACTAACATCACTTATTAAACCTCTAAGAGTCTGGGACGAGGCGTCTAGCGTGTACAAAGCTTTCTTTTACCCAATGTCAGCGACGCGCCTAGCGCGTACAAACGTTTATCCAACTCAGTGTCATAGAGTCCGGGACACCGAGTTGGAGAAACGTTTGCACGCACTAGACGCATCGCTCACACTGGGTAAAGGAAAGCATTGCCTGCGCTAGACACGTCACTGTCACTGGTTAAAGGAAAGCTTTGCGCGCGATTGACGCGTAGCTGACACTTCGTCCATGACACTGAGTTGGTAAAACGTTTGCACGCACTAGACGCGTCGCTGATGCTGGGTAAAGGAAAGCTTTGCGCTCGCTAGATGCGTTGCCAACTTTTTGTCCATGGCATTGAGTTGGAGAAACGTTTGCACGCACTAGATGCGTTGCCGACTTTTTGTCCATGACATTGAGTTGGAGAAATGTTTGCACGCACTAGACTCGTCGCTGACACTGGGTAAAGGAAAGCTTCGCACGCGCTAGACGCATTACTGACACTGGGTACAGGAGTGCTTTGGACGTGCTCGATGCATCGCTGACACTGAGTAAAGGAAAGCATTGGACGCGCTAGACGCATCGCTGACACTCAAAGGGTGAAATCAGTGCCTTTTGCATTGATTTCACTGTTTGTGCACAGTTAGCTTCACCTTTAACCTTTCGGAGAATAGGAGTGTGTGAAAACAGAAATTTGTCGGTGATGGCGATCTAACTCGCGCTTCCTCGCTCCGGAGCCATTTGTTCTAACCGACTAAACTACACCGACGGAATGTACCGCTGCACATTTGTCGTCTTGACACCTTCTTGGCCTCTGTAGTACGTCAAGTGCAACTGTCAGCCTCCTGTTGTCTAGACACCAGCGGTGTCTCTAAGAACACTAACAGTAAAAGCAATGCAAGAGGCTATTGCTCTTATATCGGCATAGTGTCTAGACAACAGAACGGTGATGGTCACTCCTAAAGTTTCGGTGCCCTGTTGTTTAGGTACCATGCAGTGCATGCTTCACAGTTCACTTGCAGTTGTTAGTCCACTGGTAATGTAGTTTGTTTTTTCTCGTCAAATTTTATATTACTTTTTTTAATTATTTAAACTAGGGGTTCGTAATCTTTTTTGGCCACGACCCGAAATCAACAAGACGATGAACTTCGCGACCCATGGGTCTTTTTTAAATTCAAAATGCTAATGTAATAATATAAATAAGTGTAGTAATTGTTCAATATTACAAAGAGTGTAATAACATTTTTGGTTTTTGAAATTACCGTCAAACCAGTGGCGCTCCCAGTGGGGCAGGGTTATCTATATGGGCGGAAGTTATGAATAATAACATATTGTGAGACAAATAATATAAATAATTCGAGATTAAAACCTTTTATAAAACAGATCTCAAAAATAATTACTCACAATTGTTCAGTGCGATCCTTTACCTTGCACTACTACTGAAAGCTCTTCAAACCGTGGTTGTGTCTTTAAAAGACAGCATCTTAAGTCAGGATGCGGTTCTAGTTGGCTTCTAATCTTTGTTTTCATGACAGAAAGTGTCGAAAGCCAACTTCACGTAAGTATATAGTCGAAAACGGAAGTAACACTTGCATAACTTGGTTGACCAGAATGGGTTTAAAAAAATTAAGAATTTTTCTTTTCTGGGAAGCTATGGCGACCCATATCGAAAGCCCCGGTGACCCAATTTTGGGTCGCGACCCATAGGTTAAGAATCCCTGATTTAAACTTTGGGCCGTAGTATAATCATTTAGTTTCGCGCACATTTCTCTATTTTCAATACAAAGTGTTATCTTTAATCCATTATTATGCATCATGCATACTAGATTGTCTTTACAAGCAATAATACATTTTCAGTCAAAATAATTAGTAACGCCTTAACGAATTCCATTTTTTTCTCCTATTAAGCAAAGAAAATTAGTTGGTATCATCTCTCACAAAGCATCAAGTACCACACATTCCATGCAGAGAATTTTCACAAAATGAAAAACTATTTTATCTTCTCCAAAGGGACGACAAACAATCTCCTGCAACATTGTGAACATTTTGTTCATTCAAAGATTTATTCGACAATTTGCTGATTATGTCGGAGAAAGAAGGTGTTGATGCGGAATGGGCAAGAGTTCACAAAAATTCTTTTCCTGTAAGAAGAAACTCATATTCCTCCTGTGAGAAAGTGTAGAAAACAAAATTCTCATGAAACAAATAATATTTCATAAGGTGAATGAAAGGAGTAGAGTTATGAAAAAATGCTAAAGTTGTGGAACTTCCTACAAATACTCGTTGAAGACTAAAACACTCGCGAAAAGGATTGGCATTTCTAAAGTAATAAAAATAGGATCTTTTGTCGGGGAAGATATTCAATACCCAGGAAGTTTTATTTCGTGTCATGGGAATCTCCCATTTAGAATGATACTACAGATGGTTTCATTTTTAAAGCTCCTTTACTTTTTGATCTTTGTAATCTTTTCTGAGCCAGTAAGTGACCTGCTTTATAGAAAATGATCAATCTTTTCGCTTTGCTATTATATAACGTTTCGAAACAAATCTGAGTTTCATTTCTTTAAATCGGCCAAGATGACGTTCTGGTGAAATTGTTTTACAGCATTTCGTCAGAGAACCTATAAGAAGGACTTATTTCAAGTTAAAGTTAAACTATTAATATTTATACATTGAACGTAATGTCTTTTTCGTGAGCAAGATTGATTTTACGCTATGTCTAAACCATGACTAAGGAATATTGGACTAAATAAGAATACGATGCAAAAGTTACTGCCAGACGAAACATAAACAGAAGTCAATTTACGATCATTTTTTATTGGTCCAGCAATACTTCAGTAGATCCAACATATAGTGCAGCAGGTAAACTTCACATTATTCTTAGTGACCGAACGTCTACACACACACACACATCCACCTGAGCAACTGTTGTATCGTCCTTTTGATCCATCATCCTTATCACATTCATACATCACTTTCTCTCTGACCTAAAATGTGTTGCCAACCTCATTCTCATGAGAGAGAGAGAGAGAGAGAGAGAGAGAGAGAATATAACGTTACGTTTGGAAGTATAAAGGTGAACAAACTCAAATTTACATAGGAAAAGGAACTAAAAATGAAAGTTTTTTTAGAATATACGTCACTATCTTCAAAAGTAAAATTTGTTTTACAAGTTCCCATGAAGATACGCAGTCATTTGCGTCCGCAGTAGGGTACTACGCGAGTTTAAAAGGTTTACGTGTTGGTTGTAAAGACTAAGTTAAGAAAGATCTGCGTTTTCGAAACGAAATGATTCAACGTTATCAGTAAAGAGAGAAATTTTAATAATAGTTGTGAATTTTGTAGTGTTCTTAGGTTTTAAGAGTGTAACTATGTCTGCAGTCAGTTTACACTGAACACCAAAATTTAGCGCAACTTGATGAATTATGGAAAATATCGGGTAGCTTAATTCTCAATGTCCTTTGTGAATTTTGTAGTGTTCTTAGGTTTTAAGAGTGTAACTATGTCTGCAGTCAGTTTACATTGAACACGAACATTAAGCGCAGCTTGATGAATTATGGAAAACATCGGGTAGCTTGATTCTGAATGTCCTTAACTAATCATAGATTGATTAAACGAGCAGATAAGTGATAAGCAGTATTTATTCAAACTTCTACGTTATATTCATTCCTTTGTGTACTAGTTAGCACATTGCATCGTATCATTTGTAGCGTGTCACATTCTTCAGATATGTAAAACTTTTGAACAGGTTAAATGCTGAAACAATAGACTTCTAATAAACTCGAGCACCACAAAGAGATACTCTAAGAATCAAACTATTATCTCAAAAACATTTGGGGTAAAACAGTAAATAGCAAAAAAAAAAAGACAGCTAGTTTAACGAAATCAACTTCACATCTCGTAAGCCAGTCAGCCAGCTAAAATGCATTGAAAACAACCTTCTGATCTCATCTTTTTACATTAGTCACACAATCTTCAACCTCCAAAATACATTCGGGCGAGAGAGAAAATAAGAAGGTTCTGTGTGGAAAAATGCTTATGGAGAAGAAACAAAATTTACATAAAGACCAGAACTAAAAAGCAAAGTTATATTAGAGCAGGGGTTCTTAACGTATGGGGGCGCAACCCAAACTTCGGTCTCTGTAGCTTCTCAGAAAAAAAATTAGTGTTTATTTTTTTCTTTATTTAAAATTTTAAACCTTCTTCGTGTTTAAAACACGTGTAAAGGCCTCGGAATTTCTGTGGATGGCATCACGGGGACCACCAACGTTGTTTTTTCCGGTCACTGGGATCGCGGTAATTTTTAGGACGTCACAGCATTGCAAAATTCCCCCTAAACCTAAATATTTTTGTCCCTTAAATTTAACGGGAGAACCCCCAACTTGGCACCTTTGGCCTGCCTCCAGAATCCTATGACAAACAATCAAGAAATAAGAAACGGAAGGGAGACGGCAGTGAAAGAGAAAGTATGGACTATGGAGGCTTTCAGGGAACATTCATTAATAATAATAAAGAGAAAATGCCTAACTTCTAATGTTTGCATCATATTTTCAAATAAAAGTTTATTTTAACGTGCCTTGGTTACTGTAAAAATTGCATTCAGTAATTTAAAAAATTTGAGGAACTGAAATCTGTTTTACAAAAGGTTTTAATTTCCAATAATTCATATTATTTGTCTCACACTATGTTATTTTTCATTCCTTCCCACTATATAGATAACCCTAACCTCCTCCATACTTAACTGCGCCACTGGTTTGACTGTAATTTTAAAAACCAAAATTTTGTTGCGCTCTGTGTAATAATTGAATAATTGCTACTCTTGTTTATATTATATTATTACATTAACATTTTTAATTTCAAATTAGACCCATGGGTCGCGAAATTGATTGTCTTGTTGATTTTTGGCTGTGGCCAAAATAGGTTACGAACTCCTGTATTAGAGTGTACGTTACGATTTCTATTTTCTTTGGACGAACTTTATTTTCTACGGTGTCTCGAAATTTAAAACAGAATTCAACGTTTAAAAAAGAGCAAATTTCGTAAATTTGCTATTACGGTCCAGGGAGCTTATACAATTATTTCAGTTTTTAATATCATATTTACTAATTCATTTCCTTACTTTAAGCCAGCTGTGTGCACCTTAAAACTGGTCATACAAAAACTTCTGGTACCACATCATTGTTCTACATTTACTAGTTCGAAATTTACTGGCATCTGGAGATCAGACATGTTATGAGTAGGGTCTGGATTATATGCAATTGCATATTTTAGCTCGAAAATTGACGGTTAAAATGCATATTTCAAGCGAAAGAACATTACAGTTTGTTTCAACTTTTAACGGCCGCTTATTTAAAATCAACATAAAAAAACAACATGCTTTAATCTCCGGAGACCTGATAAAGTAAGTAATCACGCAAGCTCAAAAAACTTCTAAGCTCGGCGGTAGATCAAAAGATCGGCTATCCACAGAGACCAAGCGAATTAAAAATAAACTTCCCTTCTGTGCACGTGGCAACAAGAAAGGGTAACCGGAAAATTTCCCACAGGTAAATTCTCCGACCGGACAATTCCCTCACGTTCGGTAAATTGCCCTACATTGGAAAACTTTGCCATAGGAAAATTTCCCCACGGAAGTCTCCCCCATCCTTTTCAGTCAGGGACCGTGCACAAATTGAATTTTACACAACATATCGGATGTGGTAGGGATTTCCGGGTTGACCAATTACATTTTCAAGCACTTCAAATCAAACGACAGCCTTACAAGTAGCACAAATATGTGGGGCAAATTTCCGGGTTCCGCATTTCGATTTTTACTGCAATATACAGGGGTTTTGCAAGTATTACTGCCATGTAGGGGAAATTATCCACACCGTCTAATATCCAGAGTAATCGCCGATTACACCGGCTAGTATCCAGAGTAATCGCCGTGTGGCGTGTGGACAGCAGCTAGACGGGCTGGGAGTGACTCAATAAGGTGCTGGAAAGTGTTCACAGGTATGTGGAGCCATGCTGAGGGCTATGCATCTGACAGCAGCTGGAGGTGTGTGGTGTAGCATCCATACAGCGAACAACACGATCAAGGTGGTCCACAGATGTACAATTGGGTTTAAATTTGGGGAATTAGGGGGCCAGGGAAGTACTTTAAAGTCCTCATCGTGCTCTTCCAACCACTGTCGGACATTTTTAGCTGTGTGATACGTCGTATTGTCGTTCTGGAAGATCCCATTCGCCCTTAGGAAAGACAATCTGTATGGCTGCAAGGATGGGTTAGTAACGAATTCAATCCATGTCTTCCACAATTATGATTGGGCCCAGAAAATGCAACGAAAACATTCTTCAGACTATAACGCTGCCACCATCAGCTTGTGTTCTCCCAGCAATGTTTGTTTTCCGATGTTTCTCGCCTTATACGCCAACGTCCATGCTTTCGATGCAGCAGAAAACGTGACTCATCGGAGAAGGCAATCCTTTTCCAATCAGCGGAGGTCCAATTCCGATACTGCAGTGCAAATGCAAACCTTTTCTGCCGATGCACCTTCGTTAGCTTAGGTGCAGCGACCATCCGTCTGCATCGGTACCCGATACGCAGCAGGGTTCGTTGAACTGTCGTTTTAGACACACTTCCGGTAGCCCCATGCTTATTCGGCCAGTGAGTTGCTCCTCTCACATCAATGGCACGTGGTGCTCCGCAGTTTCCATATCGCTTATTTGCAATGGTGTTATTTTTCCAATCATTATTCACTTTAACCACAACAGCACGCGAACAGTTCACAAACTGGGCTGTTTCAGAAACACTGCCACCAAAAAACGATAATCATTCCTTTTTTGCAAATGTGACAAAATCACCCCTTTTCTCCATGACAGCAACGAGTGATATAGTTTCAGAATTCCTACAGCACACCTTATACATCCTCCAAGGCAGCTCACGACACGTGCCTTCTTTCATTGACTACGCGCTGCTGACGTCAAAATAGGAGGTGGTCAAAATAATGTGACTCGGCTGTGTAGACGTACTGTATATAATATAAATTTATAAGGTAGTTAAGGGCAGACATAGATATATCCAGAGTCGAGATAAGGAAATCGAAGTCCAGAATAATGGTAGCCAATTCAAGCCATGGCAGCAAAGTTTTAGTTAATTAGAAACACCAAGAAAAGTCTACCCTTCCACCTGAGGGTTGCACCAGCCAAGCAGCAGCCCACCAGATGTATGGTGAGATGATGTTTTTATCCCCTGTTCCAGTTCCAGTGTATATACTAACGGACAGTGAAATTTGCGCACCGAGAAGGAAGCATCAGATTGAACTGAAATTTTATGGACGTAATGATACAGATGAATGATACGCATGATGGCAAAAACAGAGCTGGAGGACAATTACAGAGAAATCTGGGGCACGCAGACCGGTCATTTTCAATAGAGCGTCGCACCTCCTCGTGCGGCGATACATGCTGCAATACGGTCCGGCATGGAGGCGAACATACGCCTGATGTTGTCCTGCGGCAGACTGGCCCACATGTGTTGGACGGTGTGCTCCAAATCCCAGATAGTGCGGCACGGCGGAAGCTGGCATTTTAACTGGTTCCAGACATGCTCGATAGGGGACAGGTCTGGGGAGCAGGCAGGCTATGGAAGTGTCTGGACATAAGGAAGGCAATTCTGGGCAATCTGAGCAGCGTGCGGGCGGGCATTATCCTGCTGGTATAGCGCACCGGAATCCCAGACAGGGATGGAAGCACATCGGCCGTAGTATTTCATCCATATACCGCTGGCCCGTCAATTATCCACGTACCACTACTACAACAGATCGGCTATCGTAGGCTATGGCTCCCCAGACCATGATGCCTGACCCGAGGACCTTCACATCATGAAGCGAAGATCATCTGTCCCCAAAAGGAAGCAGCACTCATCCCTCAACACCACACGTCGCCAGTCTGTGGCGTTCCACGTCGCTCTGGCCTGGCACCACTGCAATCGGAGCCGGCGATGTTCCAGTGTTAATGGCAGCACACGTAAGGGGAGCTGGGATCGCCGATTCGCTTCCGCGAGGCGTCGGGAAATTGTTCGCGGGCACACAGAAGCCGCTACATCTGCCTGTATGGTGGACCGCGTCCCCGTTGTATCCGTTCGTGACTGGCGCATGATCAGTCGATCCTATCTACCGGTGGTTCTCCTGGTCCGTCCGAAGCCACTCCACAATGTGGCAGTGCTGTCATCTGTCCACTTCTGCGAACACGGTCGGATGGTATGGTCAGAACGATCCACGTGGTGGGCTATACGGCGCGCCGACCACCCTGTGGTTTTTAGCCCGATGATCAGACCTCTCTCAGCCGCCCCGGTGGCGCAGTGGTCTAAGGCGCTGGACTCTGATCATTCGTCCGTATGGGGTCCGGGTTTGAATCCCGGTCAGGCATGGATGTTGTGTTTGTCTTACAGCACTGGCTCTCTCCCTTCCCTGGAACCAGTGACCCTAAATTAGGGACGGGCGACTGCTTATAGCCCATTGAGTTGCTCACGGTGGTCGTTAAACCTCCAATCAAAAAAAAAAAAAAAAAAAAAGGCCTCTCTCAAAGCCCGTTAGTTGCGTAAATTGACTTCCCAGGCATCTACCCGGCATTCTTGTCACCCTGTACTCTTGCTTGCGTTGGCTGGTGCTTTTCGCTTTCATGCGGCATCGACTACATGCCGGTTTATAAGATTGCCGGTTCGTTCTTGCAGCGCCACCACAGGGTGTGCGGTCACGCGCAATAGCACCAAATGCTGATTATTTGTTTACCAGCACGCACTCTAGCTATTTGCAAAGTTTCGCGGTTGTAGCATGTTTTCTTCTAGGTGCGCAAATTTCATTGTCCGTGAGTGTACATATGCACGGTCGCTAAGCCTCCTCTTAGATAGATTTAGGGATTTATTTTAAATATAAACTCAGAGGTGTGACAGGCTTACGCAGCAATGGACCAGTCAACATGGCTGACTTTATCCTTTTAATTTAACGTAACTTTTATTTGGCCTCCAGCTAAAGGATGTAATTGCTTAATTCAACATACCTTTCTTTATAATAAACATGTTAATTAATTAATCTGGTATAGCAAACTTTTCTAGGCTGTGTATATTTTTCTAATTCATAATTTGCCTCTTTCTTTTTTTTTTTTTTTTACGAATACCTCGTAACGAACCTATATGAAACACAAGGCGACGGGCGTGAACTTTGAGTTTGGGTACCTTAAATTTATGGGGACAAAACCTCAGTATTTATCCATTGAAACGATGAAATAAGTACTTCGCGACTATCTCACTGCCGTGGGCGCGGTAATAGGAGTTTGTGGATAGGGAAGTGTCAGGTTAGATTTGGTCAGTAGCGCATGTGGTAAAAAACTATTGTTGAAAATTCCTGATGACAGAGGAAAACAGCTTTACTGATTTAGAACCTGATAGTTGTCGATTTCTTTCAAATCTTTCCGTTAAAGACAGGAAGTAGCAGTTCTTCGTATTTCGTGCAGATATTATCATGAACTCTTCCCTTAAAGCGTCAATTCCGTTTGCCATTTCTAGAGTTTCTATTATACTCGTAGAAGAACGATCATCTTTTCGTTTTTTCAGTGGCTATGTGCCGTTCTGAACACATTGTAAACACACAGATCTCGTGTGCAACAAAATGTTTGAAAACCAGGTCTGCATTTTTTCTGAGTATCCCTATCTTCAGCTCTTCAAAACTGTAGTAAATCCTACTTTTAAGGAGCTTCATGTTTAGTAACAAAATGAAAAGTACTTTCATGTGTAGTAACAAAATAGTTAACATTTGTTTAATGTCCGCTGGAAATTTTGACCTTGTTGATAACCTTTCCACAAATGAAGGAAAACAAAAAAAAAATTTCATACGGAAAAGCTAAACGTATAGAGCTCAATCATTTATAGAGGTCAAAGAGACGCGCGTTTCCTACTAAGTGTCTCGAGATTATAATTAAGAATAATTTATACATTTTACAGACGGTTATGATAAATCTTTTTAACTGAAATTTAAAATCGCCGCTATATTCAAAATTTCCGAAGGTGAGAAAAAAGGCTGAGAGAATACTTTTTAATCATGTCTGATTAAAGTTGTCTCGCTAACAAAGGGAAAGAGTGCTGCAAAGCAGCTGCTGAGAGGTCAGATTCTCATACCGTCTAGCGATTAGTGAAAGTTGAAAGACGCCGCCGAGAAAGAAAGAGGGTAATGAGTGAAACCCACAGACAAAACGGTTTCTCTGAACGAGTGAGTGTCCTGATAAATCATCTGGTGGCCTCAGGAATGTCAAAGAAGATGAAAGATATCAGCATCGTGTTTACATTAATGGGTGTACACCGGATGTGCTGCAATTACGAGTTAATGAGATGTTAAAAAAATGAAAACAAGCTGAGAGATATTACAAAATAAATAGTGTGATAAAAAAGAAAGAAAAATGTTATGTTGTACCCAAACATGCATGATTCATGAATTTCTTAAAATACAAACTCTTCGTTAAGTATTCTCAGTAAAATAATTTTGGTGGAAAGAAGGCTTGTATGGAGTGGAATTCGTCTAAAAAAGGATATCAGTTTTGACAAAACTAAAATTTAGAATACATATAAGACACTATGGTCCGAAGGAGTAATTAAATTGTAAAAAGGTTTTAGAGCTTAAAATATACATTACCTATTTAAGTCTTATGCAAATTTTTGGTTATATCTAGTTATACATTCTGAGGTGAATGTCAACTCCAAGAGTACATATTTCTTAAGAGTATATGTATGTAGTTATTCCCAAAAGGATATATTTCTCAAGATTATATATATATATATATATATATATATATATATATCATAGAAGACTGCAGTGTGCTAAACAAGTTCAACACAGGTAGTGACCATAGATTGGTGAGATGTAAGATGCACCTCAACACCAAACTTGAACGTGGCAAGCTCATAAGACAAACAAAATCTATTGACATAACCAACCTTAAAAAACACCATAATACCTTCAAGTTGGAACTGAAGAACAGGTTCTCTGCTTTAGAAGGCCTAACATCGGAAGAAGTGGACATCTCTGAAGTTAACAGAAAAGTAACCAAAGCTCTTATGGAAACAGCAACAAAATTAGCTGGGTCTAAGAACAAGTTGCATGTAAACAAATTATCAGGAAAAACCAAAATGTTGATGCAAAAAAGAAGAGAGATGAGGACAACTAAAGAAGATGTGACTTCCAAAGTGGAATATATAGAGCTATGCAAGACAGTAAGAAAAAGTATCACTGAAGACGTAAGAAAATTCAACTGTGAGCTAGTGAGGAAAGCAATTGAAAACAACCAAAGCCTAAAGATAGCAAAGGGACATCTCAGTAAGGGAAGAAAACAGATTATGGCTCTGAGAAAAGAAGATGGTTCTATAACAAGAAATAGAGGCGAAATTTTGACAAGAGTGAAAGATTTCTACTCCAAATTATATGAAAGGGATGATACATGTACTCCAGACATCATGAAAGGTACCAGAGTTCTTCCAGTCCTCCCAGCAGAAGTTGCTCATGCAATCAAGAACATGAAGCGGGGGAAAGCTCCAGGAGAAGATGGAATTACTAAAGACATCATACAAGAAGCAAGTGGAGAAATTGAAACAGTACTCGCCCAAATTTTCACTCGATGCCTTAATGAAGGGAAGATTCCTGAGGATTGGAACAATGCTACAATGATCCTGCTACATAAAAAAGGTGACATTGAGGATCTCAGAAACTACAGACCTATCAGCCTCCTATCAGTGGTTTATAAAATCTTCACTAAAGTTCTTTCACACCGCTTGAAGGTAACACTGGACATGGCTCAACCGAGAGAACAAGCTGGATTCAGGAGTGGCTACAGCACAATAGATCATATCCACGTACTGAGAGAACTAATTGAAAGAGCGAGGGAATATGAACTTCCATTGTGCATGGCTTTTATCGATTATGAAAAAGCCTTTGATTCGGTGAAACCATCAGCAGTTACCACGGCTCTGAAATCCTGCGGTATTGAAGATGCATACATTAATATTATTAATAACATCTATGAAAATGCAAGTGCAAAGATTCGGCTGTTTGAAAATACAACACACATAAAAATTGGAAAGGGAGTGAGACAAGGTGACACCATATCTCCGAAGCTCTTTAATGCCACATTGGAAAATGTCTTTCAATCACTGAACTGGGAAAACAAAGGGATAAAGATTAATGGAGATTATCTAACCCACCTTCGTTTTCCTGATGACGTAGTCATTTTTGCAACTAGCCCATCAGAGCTGCAGAGTAAGATCCAGGAACTTGCTGACAAGAGTAAAGAAGTGGGATTAAAAATGAACTTTCAGAAGACAAAAGTGATGTTCAATGCTTTTACAAGAAATGAAGATTTATTGATTGATGGAGAAAAGCTGGAGATAACAGACACGTACGTTTATCTTGGACAGCAGATATCAAGTGAGGGTCACATTGATAAAGAAATTAATCGGCGTACAAAACTTGCCTGGAGAGCTTTTGGAAGAAACAGCATAATTTTCAACAGCAATATGCCATTATGTCTTAAAAGAAAAGTGTTTGATCAATGCATCCTTCCAGTGCTTACGTATGGTGCAGAGACGTGGACCTTAACTAAAAGAGATATACAAAGACTGCAGACAACTCAAAGTAGCATGGAGAGGTGCATGCTTCGTGTAACTAAGAGAGATAAGAAGAGGAACTCGTGGATCCGAAAAATGACAAGAGTGGAAGACATCATGATCAGAGTTAAATCCCTAAAATGGCAATGGGCTGGACATACTGCCAGAAGGACAGATCATCGATGGACAGCCGAAATTTTAGATTGGATTCCAAGGGACAGGAAAAGACCCAGAAGAAGACCACATGGGAGATGGGTGGATGAAATTCGAAAGTATGCAGGGGTTACATGGAGGAGACTGGCACAAGACAGACCGTTGTGGAGGAAACTTGGGGAGACCTTCGTCCAGCAGTGGATTGATAATGGTTGACAATGATGATGACGATATATATATATATATATATATATCATCATCATCATCATTGTCAACCATTATCAATCCACTGCTGGACGAAGGTCTCCCAAGTTTCCTCCACAACGGTCTGTCTTGTGCCAGTCTCCTCCATGTCACTCCCGCATATTTACGAATTTCATCCACCCATCTCCCCATGTGGTCTTTTTCTGGGTCTTTTCCTGTCCCTTGGAATCCAATCTAAAATTTCGGCTGTCCATCTATGGTCTGTCCTTCTGGCAGTATGTCCAGCCCATTGCCATTTCAGGGATTTAACTCTGATCATGATGTCTTCCACTCTCGTCATTTTTCGGATCCACGAGTTCCTCTTCTTATCTCTCCTGGTTATACCAAGCATGCACCTCTCCATGCTTCTTTGAGTTGTCTGCAGTCTTTGTATGTCTCTTTTAGTTAAGGTCCACGTCTCTGCACCATACGTAAGCACTGGAAGGATGCATTGATCAAACACTTTTCTTTTAAGACATAACGGCATATTGCTCTTGAAAATTATGCTGTTTCTTCCAAAAGCTCTCCAGGCAAGTTTTGTACGCCGATTAATTTCTTCATCAATGTGACCCTCACTTGATATCTGCTGTCCAAGATAAACATACGTATCTGTTATCTCCAGTTTTTCTCCATCAATCGATAAATCTTCATTTCTTGTAAAAGCATTGAACATCACTTTTGTCTTCTGAAAGTTCATTTTTAATCCCACTTCTTTACTCTAGTCAGCAAGTTCCTGGATCATACTCTGCAGCTCTGATGGGGTAGTTGCAAAAATGACTACGTCATCAGCAAAACGAAGGTGGGTTAGATAATCTCCATTAATCTTTATCCCTTTGTTTTCACAGTTCAGTGATTGAAAGACATTTTCCAATGTGGCATTAAATAGCTTCGGAGATATGGTGTCACCTTGTCTCACTCCCTTTCCAATTTTTATGTGTGTTGTATTTTCAAACAGCCGAATCTTTGCACTTGCATTTTCATAGATGTTATTAATAATATTAATGTATGCATCTTCAATACCGCAGGATTTCAGAGCCGTGGTAACTGCTGATGGTTTCACCGAATCAAAGGCTTTTTCATAATCGATAAAAGCCATGCACAATGGAAGTTCATATTCCCTCGCTCTTTCAATTAGTTCTCTCAGTACGTGGATATGATCTATTGTGCTGTAGCCACTCCTGAATCCAGCTTGTTCTCTCGGTTGAGCCATGTCCAGTGTTACCTTCAAGCGGTGTGAAAGAACTTTAGTGAAGATTTTATAAACCACTGATAGGAGGCTGATAGGTCTGTAGTTCCTGAGATCCTCAATGTCACCTTTTTTATGTAGCAGGATCATTGTAGCATTGTTCCAATCCTCAGGAATCTTCCCTTCATTAAGGCATCGAGTGAAAATTTGGGCGAGTACTGTTTCAATTTCTCCACTTGCTTCTTGTATGATGTCTATAGTAATTCCATCTTCTCCTGGAGCTTTCCCCCGCTTCATGTTCTTGATTGCATGAGCAACTTCTGCTGGGAGGACTGGAAGAACTCCGGTACCTTTCATGATGTCTGGAGTACATGTATCATCCCTTTCATATAGTTTGGAGTAGAAATCTTTCACTTTTGTCAAAATTTCGCCTCTATTTCTTGTTATAGAACCATCTTCTTTTCTCAGAGCCATAATCTGTTTTCTTCCCTTA
This sequence comes from Macrothele yani, assembly GCA_039090855.1. Taxonomy (NCBI): domain Eukaryota; kingdom Metazoa; phylum Arthropoda; class Arachnida; order Araneae; family Macrothelidae; genus Macrothele; species Macrothele yani. The sequence continues at coordinate 103,937,746 of CM077011.1, forward strand.
CTGAGATGTCCCTTTGCTATCTTTAGGCTTTGGTTGTTTTCAATTGCTTTCCTTACTAGTTCACAGTTGAATTTTCTTACGTCTTCAGTGATACTTTTTCTTACTGTCTTGCATAGCTCTATATATTCCACTTTGGAAGTCACATCTTCTTTAGTTGTCCTCATCTCTCTTCTTTGCATCAACATTTTGGTTTTTCCTGATAATTTGTTTACATGCAACTTGTTCTTAGACCCAGCTAATTTTGTTGCTGTTTCCATAAGAGCTTTGGTTACTTTTCTGTTAACTTCAGAAATATCCACTTCTTCAGATGTTAGGCCTTCTAAAGCAGAGAATCTGTTCTTCAGTTCCAACTTGAAAGTATTATGGTGTTTTTTAAGGTTGGTTATGTCAATACATTTTGTTTGTCTTATGAGCTTGCCACGTTCCAGTTTAGTGTTGAGGTGCATCTTACATCTCACCAATCTATGGTCACTACCTGTGTTGAACTTGTTTAGCACACTGCAGTCTTCGATGACGAATTTTTTGTTACACATAATAAAATCAATTTCACTTGTCGTCCCAATTGGATGTCTCCATGTCCATTTCCTGTGTGGCTTTTTCTTGAAAAAGGAATTCAAGATGAAAAATCCTTCTGCCTCTGCAAACTCAACGAGAGTATTTCCACGCTGGTTTCTATTGCCATGACCGAATTTACCTACTGAAGTTTCATTCTGTTGCCGGTGCCCTATTTTTGCATTGAAATCTCCCATAATTATCTTCAAGTGCTGCTTACCTTTATTATTTAGATGACGAATTTCCTCATAAAATTCTTCAATTTCTTCTTCAGGATGACTTGTGGTGAGTGCATAAGTTTGAATAATCTGAACCTGGTATCTTCTCGATAGTTGGATAACGAGTCGTGCAGCTCTGTCAGAGGAACTTTCAACTTCTACCACTTTATCCTTCAGTTTCTTGTTTATTATAAATCCAACACCACTAGTTCTGCCAGTATCTGTCCCACGATAATAGAAGAGATGTCCACTTTTCAGTTCAATGAGATCTTCTCCTTTTCTCCTTACCTCACTCAGCCCGACGATGTCCCACTTGATCCTTTGTAGTTCCTCTTCCAATTCAAGAAGCCTTGAATCAGAAGATAGGGAGCGTCCGTTGTAGGTAGCCAAGGTCAGCATCAAATGGCAGCCTAGTCCGGTCCTCCGGGGATTCTTAGCACCCTCTGCCTTCATGTCGCACTGGCCGCTGCCTTGGCCAGGTACATTCCAGCTGCCGGAGACTGAGGGCCAAGATTTAAGTTGTAGAGTCATTTTGGAGGTGTTTGGCCATAACTTACCACGCTGGCCAAGCGGGTTGGTGAGTGTGGGATAGCATTTCCTCTGATCCCGATGGTATAGTTATACCGCTATTTGCGGTCGTCAGAGCCCCTTTAGTGGGAACAGGATGCACCACGAGAAGGCGGGGTTGACATTTGTCAAGGAGAGGCTGTGATGTTACGCATCACCTGACCTTACATCCCATATATATATATATATATATATATATATATATATATATATATATATATATATATATATATATTATGTCACTCTTACAACTTGAGTTTTCTATAATCTTCTTCTTTCTGTTTAATAGTAACAGATAAAGAGCATGGGTCGGACCAGGAAAGTTATGGATGCACGCTAAATTGTTAACTAAAGCTTGGTCATGCAACTCTGCGGAGGTTATGACGTATATATATATTTAAAAAAAAAATTTTTGGTGGGCTTATTACTTGCATCTATGACCTTGCAGAAACATATTTCCAAATAGGTCTTTGTGGAAGTGCGAAAATGCAGAGTTTTTCCTGGTCCTTGATAAAGCCAAGGCTCAGTATTCTCGACACTTTCTACATTCGGTTGTTTTATTTTTTTCTCTTTTTACTCACACCGGTCAATACATAACCTTTTCTATGTTGTGCTTGGTATGAGTCAAAAATTTTTTTGCTTCAGTCTCTTAATAAAATGTAAATTCTGAATTTCCATAACTGATGCGTTGCGCGTTTTGATCTTCAGGTTCTTTTGCATCGTTCGTTATATATATATATATATATAAGGTCAGGTGATGCGTAACATCACAGCCTCTCCTTGACAAATGTCAACCCCGCCTTCTCGTTGTGCATCCTGTTCCCACTAAAGGGGCTCTGACGACCGCCAATAGCGGTATAACTATACCATCGGGATTAGAGGAAATTCTATCCCACACTCACCAACCCGCTTGGCCAGCGTGGTGAGTTATGGCCAAACCCCTCCAAAATGACTCCACAACTTAAATCTTGGCCCTCAGTCTCCGGCAGCTGGAATGTACCTGGCCAAGGCAGCGGCCAGTGCGACATGAAGGCAGAGGGTGCTAAGAATCCCCGGAGGACCGGACTAGGCTGCCATCTGATGCTGACCTTGGCAACGTACAATGGACGCTCCCTATCTTCTGATTCAAGGCTTCTTGAATTGGAAGAGGAACTACAAAGGATCAAGTGGGACATCGTGGGGCTAAGTGAGGTAAGGAGAAAAGGAGAAGATCTCATCGAACTGAAAAGTGGACATCTCTTCTACTATCGTGGGACAGATACTGGCAGAACTAGTGGTGTTGGATTTATAATAAACAAGAAACTGAAGGATAAAGTTGTAGAAGTTGAAAGTTCCTCTGACAGAGCTGCACGACTCGTTATCCAACTATCGAGGAGATACCAGGCTCAGATTATTCAAACATATGCACCCACCACAAGTCATCCTGAAGAAGAAATTGAAGAATTTTATGAGGAAATTTGTCATCTAAATAATAAAAGTAAGCAGCACTTGAAAATAATAATGGGAGATTTCAATGCAAAAATAGGGCAACGGCAACAGAATGAAACTTCAGTAGGTAAATTCGGTCACGGCAACAGAAACCAGCGTGGAAATACTCTTGTTGAGTTTGCAGAGGCAGAAGGGTTTTTCATCTTGAACTCCTTCTTCAAGAAAAAGCCACACAGGAAATGGACATGGAGACATCCAAATGGGACGACAAGTGAAATTGATTTTATTATGTGTAACAAAAAAATTCGTCATAGAAGACTGCAGTGTGCTAAACAAGTTCAACACAGGTAGTGACCATACATTGGTGAGATGTAAGATGCACCTCAACACTAAACTTGAACGTGGCAAGCTCATAAGACAAACAAAATCTATTGACATAACAAACCTTAAAAAACACACCATAATACCTTCAAGTTGGAACTGAAGAACAGGTTCTCTGCTTTAGAAGGCCTAACATCGGAAGAAGTGGACATCTCTGAAGTTAACAGAAAAGTAACCAAAGCTCTTATGGAAACAGCAACAAAATTAGCTGGGTCTAAGAACAAGTTGCATGCAAATAAATTATCAGGAAAAACGAAAATGTTGATGCAAAAAAGAAGAGAGATGAGGACAACTAAAGAAGATGTGACTTCCAAAGTGGAATATATAGAGCTATGCAAGACAGTACGAAAAAGTATCACTGAAGACGTAAGAAAATTCAACTGTGAACTAGTGAGGAAAGCAATTGAAAACAACCAAAGCCTAAAGATAGCAAAGGGACATCTCAGTAAGGGAAGAAAACAGATTATGGCACTGAGAAAAGAAGATGGTTCTGTAACAAGAAATAGAGGCGAAATTTTGACAAGAGTGAAAGATTTCTACTCCAAATTATATGAAAGGGATGATACATGCACTCCAGACATCATGAAAGATACCAGTACCAGAGTTCCTCCAGTCCTTCCAGCAGAAGTTGCACATGCAATCAAGAACATGAAGCGGGGAAAAGCTCCAGGAGAAGATGGAATTACTGTAGACATCATACAAGAAGCAAGTGGAGAAATCGAAACAGTACTCGCCCAAATTTTCACTCGATGCCTTAATGAAGGAAAGATTCCTGAGGATTTTAACAACGCTATAATGATCCTGCTACATAAGAAAGGTGACATTGAGGATCTCGGAAACTACAGACCTATCAGCCTCCTATCAGTAGTTTATAAAATCTTCACTAAAGTTCTTTCACACCGCTTGAAGGTAACACTGGACATGGCTCAACCGAGAGAACAAGCTGGATTCAGGAGTGGCTACAGCACAATAGATCATATCCATGTGCTGAGAGAACTAATTGAAAGAGCGAGGGAATATGAACTTCCATTGTGCATGGCTTTTATCGATTATGAAAAAGCTTTTGATTCGGTGAAACCATCAGCAGTTACAATGGCTCTGAAATCCTGCGGTATTGAAGATGCATACATTAATATTATTAATAACATCTATGAAAATGCAAGTGCAAAGATTAGGCTGTTTGAAAATGCAACACACATAAAAATTGGAAAGGGAGTGAGACAAGGTGACACCATATCTCCGAAGCTCTTTAATGCCACATTGGAGGGTGTTTTTCAGTCACTGAGCTGGGAAAACAAGGGGATAAAGATTAATGGAGATTATCTAACCCACCTTCGTTTTGATGATGACGTAGTCATTTTTGCAACTAGCCCATCAGAGCTGCAGAGTAAGATCCAGGAACTTGATGACAAGAGTAAAGAAGTGGGATTAAAAATGAACTTTCAGAAGACAAAAGTGATGTTCAATGCTTTTACAAGAAATGAAGATTTATCGATTGATGGAGAAAAGCTGGAGATAACAGACACGTACGTTTATCTTGGACAGCAGATATCAAGTGAGGGTCACATTGATGAAGAAATTAATCGGCGTACAAAACTTGCCTGGAGAGCTTTTGGAAGAAACAGCATAATTTTCAAGAGCAATATGCCATTATGTCTTAAAAGAAAAGTGTTTGATCAATGTATCCTTCCAGTGCTTACGTATGGTGCAGAGACGTGGACCTTAACTAAAAGAGACATACAAAGGCTGCAGACAACTCAAAGCAGCATGGAGAGGTGCATACTTGGTGTAACCAGGAGAGATAAGAAGAGGAACTCGTGGATCCGAAAAATGACAAGAGTGGAAGACATCATGATCAGAGTTAAATCCCTGAAATGGCAATGGGCTGGACATACTGCCAGAAGGACAGATCATCGATGGACAGCCGAAATTTTAGATTGGATTCCAAGGGACAGGAAAAGACCCAGAAGAAGACCACATGGGAGATGGGTGGATGAAATTCGAAAGTATGCAGGGGTGACATGGAGGAGACTGGCACAAGACAGACCGTTGTGGAGGAAACTTGGGGAGACCTTCGTCCAGCAGTGGATTGGTAATGGTTGACAATGATGATGATGATGATATATATACACTGAGTGGCCACTTTATTTTGACCACCCCCTCAGTACTTCGTTGGGCCATCTTTGCCTTTAATACTGCGTCGATTCTTCGTGGCATGGACTCCACTAGATGTTGATAGGTGGTTTGCAAAATCTGAGACCATGCTTGATGAATAGCACATTCCAGGAGTGTGAGATTGCAGAGTTGTGGATCCGGCTGTCTGATGGCTCGTTCAACTTCATCCCACAAATTCCCAATGGGGTTGAGATCTGGAGACTGTGGGGGCCACCTAAGCAAAGTAAACTCACCTCCATGTTCCTGAAACCAATCCTGTACAATACGAGCACTATGACAGGACGCATTCATTATCTTGTTAAAAGTAGCCATCGCCATTGGGATAAACTATCCACATGACAGGATGCACTTGGTCTGCAACAATGTTTAGATATGATGTGCCAGTCAGAAGTTGATCAACACGAATTAAAGGGCCCAAAGCATGATGCCAGGACAACATTCCCCAAATCATAACGTTGCCTCCACCAGCTTGAAGGGTTGTAGCAATGCATTTGGGGTCCATGCTTTCCTGCTGTTTCCTCCAAATTCTCACTCGGCCAACGGCATGGTGCAACTGAAAACGTGATTCATCGGACCACATAATTTGTTTCCAATTATCGACTGTTCAATCCTTGTGCCCCTGTGCAAACTGGAGACGCTTTCTCTTGTTAGCTGCAGACAGCAAAGGTGTTCGAACAGGCCTTTGGCTGCCATGTCCCATCCGATGCAGTGTACGGCGAACAGTGTGTGCAGAGATCATTTGAAGGGATCGTTGATTAAGATGGTCTGTAATTTGCTGCACGATTGCCCTTCTGTTGTCTGTTACCAGTCTGGACACTCGCCGTTCCGCCCGAGCAGTCACTTGTCGATGACGACTACAAGTTGCACGTAGAGACCCAGTTTTTTGGCTGACAGTCCAGTTTTTAAACACTTTAACAACAGCTGCTCTGGAACATTTCACTTATGCGGCGGTTTTGGTGATACTCGCTCCATGGTTCCGAGTTCTTACAATCATCCCACGTTGAAAGTCCGTCAAATCGCATTTTTTACCCATCTCGTCACCCAAAAATCACCTCTACTACTGTCGCAAGCACTAGGCTTTCCCTTTTTATACTAGCCTCGCCCTATGGCGGCAACAGCGTGCAGCCATAGCTCATTTGCTTAAAACTGACAGATGGTCATAATAAAGTGGCCACTCAGTGTATATATATAGAATGAAAATATTACAGAACAAAAATACAAAATTTCAAAACAAATAAAAAACTGGAACAGGTTGCCGTCATCAGGAGAGCATCAACCTGTGGGAGTGGCCTTTCTAGCACCAACAAAACGACAAGGCAAGCCAAAATTGTCGGTTGGTCATGCTCCCTAGGCCACAAAACCAAATTCTAATAAGCACAAAAAATTACAAAAATCAAATTTAAAAAAGAAGAATTAAAAGCTTACCGGCAGAACAAAAACGGCCATGACAAAGAGTCAAACAAGACTGAACAGAGCACCCACAAGAACCCAAATATATACACTGATAAGAAAGGTGGTCACTGTTAAACAACTACCTGGTAAGCCAAAAATGTGTGAGTAGACAAGATGCAAAACTGTGTATGTAGATAAGATCTTCAGCTATTAGGGACCCACCAAATAGCCCTTTATGTTACCTATATATTTAAAATTGTTAGGTCCTAGGTTAGTAAAGCAGGTCAATGTTTAATTTGAAACTTTTGGACACAAAATTAAAGTTCAAAATTAAATGGTTAAAATGATTCCTTAAGAAATTTTTAGGAAAATTGTTAAATTGCAATTTAGAAAAAAGAGCTTTCAGATTTTTTGCAAGTAAGAGCTGTGTAGAGCAAATTTTAGCCACTCTATGAAACTGGAAGATGAGTAGATTACGATGTATAACTTTTGAAATATTGGATGACCAGTGAGTGTAGTGAATGATATCAAACTCAAAAGAGTTTCTTTTATCAAATAAATTCACCACACCTCTTCCCTCCTCGTCTACCTGAACCTCTAAATCGAGGTAACAAACACAAGTAGACGATATGTTGGTTTTTTCTAGGGTAAGGTCGTCAGGATACATGTCAGGGGCCCAACGTAAAAGTCCGGAATGTTAATGACAATAATGTCATCAACATATCTAAGAGCAATCCCAGGTAAAGGATGATTGGCAACATATCTATCCTCAAAAAAATGTAGATAGAGATTAGCCAAACTGCTAGAAAAGCGACTGCCCATCGGGATACCACGAGTTTGGAGGTAGAGCCCATCGTCCACGGTAACAAAATTGTTATTGATACAGAAATCCAGTAGGAAATGCCAATACTGTTCTGTAGTCCCGGGCTCGAACTTTGTATGTATATTTAGGGCTACCTGCCACAGACCCTTCAATGAAATTGAGGTGAAGAGGTTTTTAAAATCGTAAGTATCCACAGATGTGACAGTCACCGAGCCAAGTGTCTCCAAGACTCTGTTATTGCTCCCAATAATCCAGGTCGAACCCAACCCGCGAAGAGCCACGGACAAGTATCTCTGAAGCAACCCGCCCGCTTTGCTGTTATAGGAGTTGCGTCCACTAGTAATAAAACGGAAGGAAATAGGTTCCTTATGAAACTTAGGGATGGCATAAATAAAACGAAAGTTTAAGTTGGACACATTAAGCCTTATCCTTTTATGCAGAGCGATTATTTTCTTAACAATATATTTATGATTTTGAGAGACCGGAGTGTAAGTATCTGTGGTATTCCTCTCCTGTATCAGGAGATCCTGATAGAATTGTTTACAAAAAAAGGCAAAGTTATTACCAGCCTTATCCACTGGAGAAACAGTGAATAAGTTTTGAAGTTCACTAATTTGTGAATTAATCAAAGCAAAATTATGTGGCTGCCGGGTACAAACACCAGAGCTCTTGAACTTGTCTAGCTCATGACGAATGTCATATAATACAGAATCCAGCCATTCGTTAAAGGCTTCGAGGGGCAAACCAAACTCATACGAAAGTTTTAGTGCGCATTGTAAAAAATTACTGCGTAGAATAGAGACACATTTTTTAGTTTTGAATCGAGGTGTCAACCTGTATTTTGTGCCCAGAGACATAAGTGTGCGTAATTCTCGAAAAGGCACTATGTCCAGGTCACCGGTAACGATATGACCGTGGTAAGGGTTGACAAATTTACTGAATTTGTCAAGATGACAGTAACAGGTGTCATCCGCATTGCCCCTTATAGACTTTAAATCAGCAACGGTTTGCCTGTAGTAAAAAATACGGCGACCAAGCGGTTTATCATAGCGGAACTAGAAAGGCCACTCCCACAGGTTGATGCTCTCCTGATGACGGCAACCTGTTCCAGTTTTTTATTTGTTTTGTTGGTACTAGAAAGGCCACTCCCACAGGTTGATTTTCTCCTGATGACGGCAACCTGTTCCAGTTTTTTATTTGTTTTGAAATTTTGTATTTTTGTTCTGTAATATTTTCATTCTATATAAGCTACTACATGAGGTTTAGCTGCCTTCGGCGCTTCTCATGGTATTAGCCTTTTTGGTCTATTTTTCTTGTGTTAAATAATTTATTTATAAAGTAATCTTTTTGTTTTATTTATGTACTATCTATTATCTATGTGCTCCTCCGGATTGCTGCTTTGCGCATTCGGAGCTGCATATTCACTATTATTTTTCTTATGCTATTACGCTCTAATAAGGTAACCATACCACATCGGTCTTCGCGTGGGTTATCAAGGACCACGCTTGACCCTGAGGCAGGGGAGGGTCACAGCGAAAAGTGTGTTACAGCCTCCGGTGCCTGGACCTGAGGCAGAGGGGGCCAGTGTTACTTCTAAGCTACGGTCTCCATTTCAAGTTAATTTTCTTGAGGGTTATGCTTTTTCAGTTCCCCAATTTATTCCTCAGTTAAAATTTTCTAAATGCAATAATGGCAGGTGCAAGACTTGTTGTTGTGCTCATTCTTCTAATCTTGGTGAAGGTCATTCACCCAATTTTTGTAAAACTGTCAATTGTGTGTACTTGATTACTTGTGAAACCTGCCAATGTGGTTATGTTTGTCAGAGCAGTAATCCATTGCATATTCGCATTAACGGTCATAGGTCTGACATAAGAACCTTCAGAAGGAAATCTGATCGTGAGATTCAACATTTTCAGTCACACGATTTCAGCTAGTGCTGGTAGGATGTGTGGTGAAGTTTAGCATATTTAGCTGAAATTTCTGAAAAATGAACTAGTGGAACTTCTCATTACAGGGTGAAAACAATCTGTTCTATGTTGGAAAAACAAAACACAAGCAATGACCAAAAAACTTTATGAGAAAACCAAATTACAGGGAACAGCTCTGACCAATTTTCATAACTGAATTAATTATCGTCAGAAAATGAGCAAACAATTGGAAACTTGATGTTAAACAGCTAATAACCGTCCATCTCTGCACTCTTCAAACTTTTAACAAGGCAGTATTTCCCATTCCCACTGAATGAACTAGTTACTCATTCACATGCAATGCAGAAATGTGTAATCTTCTATTGCCAAATAAAGAACTTATGAGACATCTTTTAACTCTGGTTTGAAAAGCATTTGTTCTTTGAAATCACCGACTAGTTTTTGGATTTCAATGGAAAAAGAAAGTATTTGTTGCCTTTTACAACTACATATTTATGTGAAACTAGTGTTTCATCCTTAACCACCATAAAAACTAAATATTGAAATAAGCTGGATGTTGAAGATAACTTGTTTGTACATAAACACGAAAACTCCAAATATTGATGAACTTTGCAAGAGTAAATGAACTCATACATCTTATTGATACTAAACAAATGACTTGACCAGTTTTATTTGATTTTTTTAGCCATTTGTGCAATTTCTGTGACATCAGTGTACGTAATTTTAGCAAATATACGTGTGTATTTGTATTTTTTATATATTTTATACCCACATAAACACACTGAAATAAACTTTTTATTAAAGAATATGCCTGTACATATCTGTACTCCATAGCTAATCTTTGTATTCATTGGTGCAAATATAATACTTCACAAGTTCTTAAGTACATGAGCAAATGAAAAGGAGTATTAAAAAAACAAAGTATTGTTCAGCCAGTTTGTGCTTTAGAAATAAATCTGTCTAAATTCAGAAATTGAACACTATGCCGTAAAAAAAAAAAAAAAAAAGCACAAAACGGTAAGACAATATATGAGTGTTATATGGCAAAATGGAATTCATTTCAGACTACAAACATACGAAAAGAATGCTGCTCTACGTAATTCCCAAATCAGCATGTACAGATCGAATTTATTCGACATCCTAGTCAACGCTAGGATATACCCGGCGATAAAGACTTGCACAGAAAGTAGAGCACTGTATCATATTGATAGTAAAACATATATGGATGTGAGAGTTATGCCCCCACCCCAGTCAAATGAAATCTTGGCTACTACATTGATCTTCCTGTGTGACAATGCTTCAGCCACCCTCGTTTGGTGGTGAAACTTTTAAAATTATATATATATATATATGTACACAGTTCGTGAAATTAATATCAAACAAAAATGTGTGTAATTGATTTCGTTACTTTTACATATCATAATAAACTTAATTTTAAAAAGTGTCTACTCACGGTTTTCTTTCTTGAATATGGCGTCTTTCCCGCACATGTTCGTGACTTCGTGTTCGTCAGTTAGGGATGGGCGATATTTATCAATATCTCAAAATATCGATATTTTCGTCCGATATTTCGATATATAGTATTGATATCCAAGTTTCAATATATCAGAAAATCACTATATCGGTTTTTGATCTATCGGTGCGATATTCAATATATTGGTATTGGTCGTGTTTGATATTCAATATATCAGCGTATGGCCGATGTGATTTAACTTGTGGATTGAAATCTGTGTTCTTTCCTCTGGCATGTCACGAAAATTATGGTGCTTGAGGACTATCAAACTGCGATCTCATTATCGAGATTCACATGATGTTATGTCACCTTCCGATTTCTAGAACTTTACAAAGAAAAATATCTGCTGTGTTGAAAATCGCTATGGTTGAAAATTTTAACTATTAGTTGACAGTAGGCACCTAGAAAAGAAATTTAAAGAACGGATAGCAGATTTTTCTTTTGCCTATGAGTATTATGTTTGAAGTAAACTGGCTTTTTGACCAAAATTAAATACATACCAATGACACACAATTTGAGGTTAAGCATTTTTTTCTCAGTTTTAAAGTACGTAGATCTTAACAGCTGGCTAAGGAAATGCAAAACAGCTTTTCGAGAGTTTTCTTGATGTCTTACAAGTTATGTAGTATAAAGTTTGTTGTAATTCAGACTATGTATATATCAGACGTAATTTTTTTTATCATCCTTTGATAATTATCTTGTTAATACATAGTGAAACTTCCTGAATTAATTATATAATCTGGTAAAAATATGAGCATAACAACTTTCGTCTTGATCTGCTGATTATTCCACACTTACAGCATGTTATTTCCTCTGATTGTCCATTCGTTTTTTTGTTATCTAGGAGAGACAGGCTTTCTAACATTAATTAGTAAATCTGTACTTCATAAATTTGGATTATGATATTTTTTATGTTTTTCATACATTACTTAGTATGGCTTTCATTAATTAATTAGTAAATATATATACTTGATTAATTTGGATTACAATATTTTTTATTTTTATAATCATATTTTAACAGAGGACTAATAATCGTTAGCATTTTTTAAAATATCTTTCTGGAAAAATAATTGCTTTCTATGAAAAGGCCATCACAAATTATTCGTACTCTAATTACCGTTTTTAATAAAAATGTCACTTGTAAACATATTATAAGCACTTTAAATTTTTTTGCTTATACCATGGGAACTTTTTTGCTTACACCATGGAAGTAATTATATCTGTATACTCCATTAACATTGTGTTCTGTCTTAAACGATAAAAAAAATAGCAAACATTGTTCACACCTTCCGAAAAATATAAATGTATACAAAATGCTCTAAAAATTACAATAACAAAGTTTTTTTAAAGATTTTTTTCCATAACATTTCCTTGCTAGCTGATATAATGTTAACTTTGACATTTGCATCCCAATTCAAAAAGGCATTCTTTCTATAATTCAGTTATTCCCATGTTAATTGATGGTAAAGATTCCAGTCTACTGGGATTAATAAGTACTTTTGTTTTTTTGTCATTTATGCCATACTGAAGCTTCAACTTACCTTTCCTCGAAATGTTGGAAATATATATTTCTCATAATCTCACATTGATGAAAAACTCATGAAAACATTCCCTTGCAACTGGGATTTTTGGAAACCTTCTTGGCAGAAACCACGTCCCTGCTCCTCGAGCAATGCCCACACATGAAAAAAAGAAAATCACATTTTGGGATTTGGAAAGTATATTCAGCATTTCTGCAGATTACAAGCACACTTCTGTTGCATGATTAATTTATTTATTTTTGCATCAAAACTTTCTGCTATATACATATTTTTTATTTTAAGATCTGAAAAACAATAATTTATGTGTTTTTCATATCACTAAAAATACAGCTTAAGAGCTGCAATCTTGCATAAAGATAGTTTTAAGCTATAAAATGTAATAATAAATGACAAATAAAATTGCTCCCTTTTAGCAGGAGAAAGCAGCTCTTGAAAAAAAAATTCAGCTGATGTTTCTAAGAGGTTATCTGAGAAAACTGGTAGGATATTTTTTCCTCACATTCACTGCCAAGCTTGTGTATTATAATTAGTTATTACTTATTACCAAAACAATTTTTTAAGGTAAAGAATATTTTTATTTCTTAAGAGACACATATGGTTGAGTCGTCATTAGACTATGTAAATGCTATCTCTGGAGAGTAGTTGCCCAATTTTGTTTGCTCATGCTGATGAAACAATCCTGTTGGCATAGAGCAAAAGTGAGCTGCAGCGTATGTTGTCCCACATGTATGACGTTTGTATGAATTTCAAACTTAGTATATGTAAGGAAAAACCCAAAGTTATGTTTTTGACAGATGAATTGTTAGTATTAAATCAAACAGATCAGTCTAAATGGCAAAGAGATTGACCAGGTAAATCAATTTACATATTTAGGAAGCATGTTTGACAGAGAAAACAAATTAGGTGGCGAAATTAGTAGGCTAGTAAATTCATCTTTGAAAGTCACAGCTGCTTCAGGAGGATTTTGAATAAATGATGAATGATAGGTTCTCAAAAGTGTCCCTAATAGTTGTGTGTGAAAAAGTACAGTAATTGTTCCTACTCTGATGTGCAGCAGTGAAGGTGAAGTACTGCAGATGAAACATAGGAGTGATTTGTGAGCTGTAGAGATGCGTTACTTATGGGGGTGGGGGTAAGATATGTTCTGATCACGTGCGGAATGAAGATGTGTTGTAGATGAGTAGTGTGAAGCAAAATATTGTTTGTAAGGTGGGGACAAATATTCTTGGGTGGTTTGGAGAATGAGTGGTGAGATGATAACTAGGAGAATTTATTCTGCACAAGTAACAGGAAGAAAATGTAGAAGACCAAGGGAGGACCAGATTCAGGAATTCCTGCATGAGAATAAAAGAATAAATGTGAAGGTCAAATGGTCTTGTGTGTGATGGATGTCAGTGAAGCTCAAGTTGTGAGCTGAGATCACTGTAAATGCAGATGTTTGATACATCAAGAGTAAATAAAATGTAGTTCCATCAGTTTTAAACTTTAATCCAGCAGATAAGCTCTCATCAAGAAGATAACCTCTGATCTTAGAGAACAGCTTAGTGACATATATGCTTGTAAAGAGAAAATCCTTCATCTATACAGCAGGTTGAATATAACTAGAGGTGAGAAATCAGTACTTATTTTTGTGTTGTTTTGGTGTTCATAAGTGAAACATTAAATGCTATATCCCATTTGAGTTCAAAACTGTAAAAACTTTTTTAAATCTGCTGACTTCTTTAATTTTAAGGATAGACTCCACCAGTGACCATTTAAAATGTAAAAAAAAAATTATATGATATCGACGATAGCTTCTCAGGTGTTTTAGACTTAATAAAGAATACTTCAGATATTTATTGTGTACAAGTTTTTAATGGAGATGAGAAATCCGAAGAAATGGACTGAGAACTGGGGAAAAATGCTTGAAGTGAAGTGGTGTGTGTGTGTGTGTGTGTGTGTGTGTGTTGATCTCCATGAGCATCTAAAGTTGTTCCTAAATGTGTAGAAGCTAGATTCACCATAAGCAGACACATTTCCCTAATTTAGGGCCAGTGGTTCCAGGAAAGACAAGACAGGAACAACTTCTTCATGCATTTTACCACTAGGTAGGCACATTTTCCATAATTATTCAGATACTGAATAGTTTTCATGACATTTAATGAACATTTCATGACTGAATATATTTTATTCATGACATTTAATAAATATGTAGATTTCTTGACTGAATAGATTTCATGACATTTAATTGCTAAAACCTGGAAAGTGCGACATCTTTTTTTATTCACTGACGCCACATATTTGGAGGATTTTCACATTTAATGAACAGTGCTTCTTATTTTGAAAATTTGACTGTTTTCTAGCAGTTTCTGAGGAAGAAGTAATCTTTTTGTATAAGAATTTTCCTGATATTGATGCTGAATCAGTTGTAGCAGGTATAAAATCACATACAATTTTTGCAAACTTGATCAAATGTAAAACCGATGGGCGCAATGCAAGGTATTCATATAATCTGAGCATTGTTTCAGCTAATATATTAATATAGTCTTTAATGGTAGTCTAAGAACTCCCTTCCTACAACTAGTGCCAAACATTTGGCACAATGTATTGCCTTTTAATCAAACCAAGAACCCATATTTATGAGTACAAATGCAATTTTTACATCGCACATTTATTAGATTTTAGCGGGAAAAGAATTTTGAAAAAAGTAACTTTGTATACTGTAAAGAAACACTAGAGGAATCAAATGAGGAAGGGCACTGCAAATTAAAACTTTTCTGGACATCAGAATTTTGTTAATGCTATTCCGTTTAAGAATAACAGTGTTCACAAGAAAAAAAAATACATTCACAGTTTTTATCAAGAGAGAAATAGACATAATAACAAAATGGATAACACTGGGCAAATTAGGCCAAAACCTGTTACCAAGGTTTATTGTACTTTCAGTTTTTTTTTACAGAAAAAAAAATTATATATGTATCTACAGTGTATATAGACACTAACTTTGAAATAATATATTTTTAGCACGTCTTTTGTAAAAAAAGATCGTGCTTATGTTATCGGTTTATCCGTCCGTCCGTCCGTCTGTACCCTCGGAATCTCTGCAACTATTAGTCCGATTTCTAAAATTCTTTTTGCATTCGAAAGCTTGAAATATGCGAATGATGATCCTTTACTTCGTTTTTTTTAAGATGTACAATTTCGCCGGTAGAGGGCGTAAACGCATATGATGTCGAATTCAAAAATACGTTTTATTCCACATATTTGCTTCTAAACATCCGATTGAAAAAAATCTTTTATCTTTCGATTTCATTTATGTCGAAAAGTATTTTGGTTATAGTTTCTTTTTCAAATTACGCATAGATTTTCCGCTAGGGGGCGTAAAGGTAAATTGCATTTTTCCCGATAACTCTTCTTCTAAAACTCCGATTTGAAAAATTGTTTTTGCAGCGGATACATCTCCTGATGCACAATCCTTTGCATATAATTTCGAATTTTTCGTAAAGAAAACTTTGACCACCAGGGGGCGTAAGTATTTATTTTCGCTTTTGATGTATTTGCCATAAAATCTGAGCTTCTAAAATATCGATTGAAAAAACTCTTCCGTGGACTGATGCCACTCACATCGATAAACATTTTCGGAATATTTTCTTCCTAAAATATTGCACAGTTTCTCCGCCAGGAGGCGTAGATGTATATCCTATTTTTGTCAATATCTCGACTTCTAGAAGTCCGATTTGAAAAATTCCTTATTTGTTGGATAGTGTTTTCCGTGTGACATGCTTTTCATATAGTTTCAAAATTTTCAAGTAATTCGTAGACTTTCCGCTAGGGGGCGTAAAGGTAAATGGCGTTTTCCCCTATATCTCTGCTTCTAAATCTCCGATCAGAAAAATTCTTTCTGCACCGGATACAGCTCCTGATGGGAAATCGTTTGCACATCTAATATTTGTAAAAAAAAATGGTTTGGCCACTAGGGGGCGTAAAACTTAATTTCCGCTTCTGATGGATTTGCAGCAAGATAAGAGCTTCTAAATTCTTGATTGAAAATAACGTCGTTTGTAGACCGATACTGCTCATGCCGACACACGTTTTAGAAACATTTTCTTGTTATAATAGTGGACGGTTTCTACTCCAGGGGGCGTAGATGTATATCTTTTTTTTGTCAATAACTCGACTTCTAGGAGTCCGATTTGAAAAATTCCTTCTTTGTTGGATAGTGTTTTCCGTGTCGCATGTTTTTCAAATAAATTCAAAATTTTCAAGAAATTCATAGACTTTCCGCTAGGGGGCGTAAAGGTAAATTGTGTTTTTCCCTATATCTCTGCTTCTAAATCTCCGATCTGAAATTTTTTCTGCACCGGATACAGCTCCTGATGGGAAATCGTTTGCACGTAATTTCAATTTTTTTAAAATGTTTGGCCACCAGGTGGCGTAAGTCTTAATTTCCACTTCTGACGTAATTGCAGCAAAATATGAGCTCCTAAAATCTCGATTGAAAAAAAGTCTTTTGTGGACCGATTCTACTCATGTCGACATATATTTTAAAAACATTTTCTTCTTGAAATAATGCATGGTTTCTGCGCCAATGGCGTAGATGTATATCTTAGTTTTGTCAATATCTCCACTTTTAAAAGTCCGATTTGAAAAATTCCTTCTTTGTTGGATAGTGTTTGCGATGCGAAATGTTTTTCCTGTAAATTCAAAATTTTCAAGTAAATCATAGACTTTCCGCTAGGGCGCCCAATGGTAAGTTGCGTTATTTCTGCTCCTAAAACTCCGATTTGAAAAATGTTTCCTGTATCGCACACAAAACCTGACGGAAAATATTTTTCACGTAATTTCTAATGTTTGGTAAAGAATAATGGTTTGGCCACCAGGGGTCATAAGTGTTAATTTCTACTTCTGATGTATTTGTTGTAAAATCTGGGCTCCTGAAAACTCGACTAAAATTTTTTTCTTGGACCGATACCGTTCATATGGATAAACCTTTTGTGAACACCTTTTTCCTAAAATAATGCATGGTTTTCCTACCAAGGGACGTAAAGTCACATCTTATGTTTGTCGATAACTCTGTTTCTTAGAGTTCGTAAGCTCACGATTCCGTTTACAGAAATATCTGAGGGATTAAAGACCCTATTGAAAACTTCTTTCTTCCGTCAGATACTATTGTTTTCCATACCGGTTCCATTGAATTTGAATAGCTTTGATAAATTTAATTTGCGTCAGAACGGATTCAAAAGACGTGCTTATTACACCCGAAAATTCGGTATCATCTTTCTTGTCATGTATGTGTGCAAACTTCTTCAAAATTGCATTAAAAAGCTCTAGCCCTTTACCTCTCAACAATATTATGACTTTGCAGAACATTCTGCATTAGCAATTGCAATAATATGCTGTGATTACTGGCTAAGGGGTAATATTTCAGACAGAAGTACCCCAGTGATTTTGTTTTAGGCATTTTACTCCGCTTTTGTACTTAAATAAACATTTCGAATAATGGAAAAACCTTAACATGTGTAGAATAATCAAATCAATAAGAATTATTTACCCAATTGCCCGTGGTTTACTGGTCTTCCATGTAGCAAAATATTTCTTCCACAGATTCCATTTCAGGTATGTTTTTTATTCATATACATTCTTTAAAAATATATTGAGTGTGCTTAACAGGAAAGTTGACATCCAGTTCGTTTACTTTCAAATGATAATCAAAACCTTCAAATATCGTTGGTGACAGTTGATACTATCCACAGCCACAGTCCCCCATTAGTGGAAGGGAAGTGCAGATGTTACATAAACACAAAACTTTTATGATTGCTTTTTTGACTAATTTTTTCTCGCTGTATCAACAATCTTGCATAGGTAGTAATGTTAAGTACAGAGAATCATGATAACATGTTTTGTTAAAAAAAACAGTTTCCGCATTTATGTTCTGTAAATTTATGTGACAACTTCCTGCCCTTTGGCCACTTTCATCCCATCTGTGCTCTGCCCCTTCATTAAGAAATGCAACAAGGGGCATATATAGATTTTTTCTGAGGGCGTGCCAATGAAATGAAAAAAATTTAAATCCACCAGGATAAAATAAAAGAATGAGAATAGGAAAAAAAATTGCTAACGTAAATTAATGAATTTTTTTATTAAATTAAGCATTTTTGTTTCCAATGTAAGGCATATTTTAACAATAAATAAAACACATTTAAACACTTTCGGGGGAGTGGGCATAAATATATGCGCCCTTACATTACATAACTGTATGAAATATATAATATAAATACGCTCTTACATTACCATGGCTACGATGTAAACAAACTTGATGTTGGCTTTCCAGCTCAGCATAGAATATATATTTTTAGCGAATTTTTATGAATTATAAAAACGCAAAATGTTAATTCCGCTGTCGAAAATATTTATTTGCGTAACAAAACAAAGTTAAAAGGGCAAAATAAAAGCACTAAGTTTTCAACGAGTTTTAAAGTCGTAAAAACCATGGCGTCGGTCTTGTAAAAAAACATT
The DNA here is from genome assembly GCA_039090855.1 of Macrothele yani. Classification (NCBI taxonomy): domain Eukaryota; kingdom Metazoa; phylum Arthropoda; class Arachnida; order Araneae; family Macrothelidae; genus Macrothele; species Macrothele yani. The sequence continues at coordinate 103,956,759 of CM077011.1, forward strand.
AAATATCAATTCCGCTATCGGAAATAATTATTGACACAACAAAACGACTAAAATGGCAAAATAAACGCACTACGTTTATTTCCAAGTACAGCGTCCGTCTTGTAAAAGGTACGAAGTTAGTAATATACAGTACTTTTCTGAGATATCACTATTTTAATGGTATTAACAAAACTTGATTGCAGCTATATTTTCAAGCTGCAGGATATTTTTATACTCTTAGATCGTTTTAAGAACCCTGGAACTAGAGTATAAATTTCGTGTTTTAGAAAGAAAAAATTACTATGAAAATTCCTTGTGACTTAAGTTATACAATAATTTTATGTAAATCGTGTGATTTCCATCATTTCCGGATAACTCTGTAAGGAATAGTTTATGTGTATTTATTTATACACACTTTGACACTGTATTCAATAAAACAATACAGATTTGCAAATGGCGCAGCACAGAAGCTTTATTTAGTACTGGCTGAGATTTGTACGAACAGCCAATTAGTCCCAAGTTCCCAACAGCCAATACTTGGCACAACATCGGATCGGATTCAGTGATAACCCTAAGGCAGTGAATGCAGTGAATAAACCGGAATATCAGTCTTATTGAGATCAGAAGTATTGAAAAATATCGAAAAATCGATCCAATATATTGATCTTTCAATACAGATATTTTTGATTTGATATATCGGTCTCAGAAATATCAAAAGATATCATACTTTTGAAATATCACCCATCCCTTCGTCTTGGTGAAAAAACGAGCACCCACCGAAAAATCACGTGACCACTCGCTGACCAATAGCAGAAAGCGACGCATTCCGCATTCCTTTTCTGTCATTATCGTTCATTGGCTAACCCGAGCCTCTTAGGAACGTCCGTGAAATTACGGTTTAGAACAGTTTTCCTACATATCACTGCCCGTTGAAATACTGGCATCACCCTGGAACTGCAGGAACGAGCCTTGACCGTAAATATACATGGGCAACAAGATTTTTTTACGGGAATTTTTAACAAACACTAGTTGTGTACGGGAGTGATAGCTATTCGCTCCCCACACCAGGAGACCAGGTGTAGGTTCTGTGTGCCGCTGGCGGATGCAAGAAGGGTGGAGACGCTCCTCTGTGCGTCTGCGAACACGCATACGGCCATCGGAGGCTCCCAAGCAGGATCTGCTTTCATCGCTGAACACGACAGATCGCCATTGAGTTCTCCAGTGCAAACGTTGGCGACACCACTGCAGCCGTTCCTGACGGTGGGCTGGAGTCAGAGGTACACATGCCAGAGGCAAACGTGCACGTAGTCCTGCATCCAATAGACGGTTGCGGATTGTTCGCACAGTCACCTCAGGAGCAACGGCAGCTCGGATTTGCGTCGCAGTGGATGTTCTGCTTGACAACGCCGCTCTTCTTATGCGTCGATCGGTCCGCTCATCAGTCCGTCTGTGACTCCCGGTTCCACGTCTTCTCGTGTGGGAATGTTCCTCGGACCATCTACGCCACCATCGTACCACGACCGATACTTCCCGTCCAATTCGCTCCGCAATAGGACGATACGACCACCCGGCCTCGCGGAGTCCGACTAGACGACCTCGCTCAAAGTCCGATCACTGCTGAAATCGTACACGTCTTCCATGTCCAGGCATTTCAGCTTCTTCAGGGTTTTTGCACGTGTCCGTACACCGACGACTGATTACATTCACTTCGCCGTACTCCTTAAATACCACCGACGATAATTTGCATATTATGCCGTGCTGTGGCGTAGGCGCTCACCGCTTGGTCCCGTAATTAACATCACACCCACGTAAACTCGACCCCATTAACATATGTAAATTTAATGATCGTCCGCCAATTCCTTCTTGGTGTTCTTTTTTCACATTCCGCCAGTGTAGAAATCAACTTGTCTTTTTTGAAATCGGTGACGAATTGCGACTTCTGGATAGATTTCACAGTCATCCAACAGTGCAGGATTTTCATGACTGCCGTGCACTGGAGTTTTTCTTCAAAATAGCGTAACTCGCATTTCATATTATTGCGAAACTTTGCGTTTTACACGAGTTTTTATCTTCGCCCCGTCGATCAAATGTGCCAGTTTCGTCCTATTCCGGCGCAGGAGGTTAGGGTACTTTCCTTGTTAGTGAGAGATCTAATGAATAACATTCTTAAATTGAAAAACGGCTGAAAAGTAGGAAACAAAGAACAAGCATTTCACAGTAGGTTGTTTTAAATGAGCTAAGTCTATTTTATTTAATTTTCAAGTGGGGAGGAGAAATATTTTGGCAAACTGAACCACTCGACTTGGCGGTCATCTCTAAAGACTGTCATTTTTCCAGGGAACCGTAGATAACCTTGCTAGACTTGTTTCACTGTAGTTACGTCATTGGCGGTGAAATAAATTAACCACACCTGTGTCTTATGGGTTTGAACTCCGGCCCATGCAGAAAAAAGTTCAGCAGCCAGCACTTGAAACAATGCGCCATTGGAGAAGCTTCAGAATGAATAAACATCCTTCAACGAATTGATAACGAGGAACAGTACAACAATTATGAAGAATCATGCAATAAATACGGGGTTTCCACCAAATAATAAAAATTTCTGAAGATGACAATCCGATTTTTGGTGTAAATGTGACAAGGATGGTAAGTCAGATTACATCCGAAGACTGGAAAAATTCATCCTTCTGGAGCAGGACACGAACCCGCGTCTCCCAGATATCGCTCGGGTGTGCTAACCACTACACCACCCATAACGACCAAGTCTCAAGTTTCCGGTTAATTTGAATATTAATCAAATTAGTATTGAAGTTTTCAATTAATCGAAGCGATTAAATTTTAAACTTACCGTCCTTATCACATTTACACCAAAAATGGGATTGTCACCTTCAAAAATTTGCATTATTTGGTGTAATCCCGTATTTCTTTCATGATTTATCTGCTCCTCCGGGCAATCACGGGATAGGTTTCTTAAACTCCAGATTCGCTAAACGTGAATGTCGGTTGTTTCGAATAGCGAATGCTGTGATGGTTATATTCAAATTAATCAGAAACTTGAGACTGGGTTGTTCTGGGTGGTGTTGTCTTTATCAAACCCGGGCGCTATCTGGGGGACGCGGGTTTGGGTCCCGCTCTAGGACGATGAAATTTTCAAGTTTTCGGATATTGTATGACTTACCATCCTTATCACGTTTACGCCAAAAATCGGATTGTCATCTTCAAAAATTTGAATTATGTTGAAAATAGTAACACTGTACTAGTGATTCGTTTTATTGGCGCAGGAATATGTACCTTAGTGTTTCCAGTGTTTTCGCACATCAACCAGTTGGCTTTTTTAAGGAAGTTAGACAGAAACTGCAAACTGAATAAACGAACGCTTTAACAACTTGAACGCGGGAACTTGACTTGACAATAAATAGATCATCATCATCATCATTGTCAACCATTATCAATCCACTGCTGGACGAAGGTCTCCCCAAGTTTCCTCCACAACGGTCTGTCTTGTGCCAGTCTCCTCCATGTCACTCCCGCATATTTACGAATTTCATCCACCCATCTCCCATGTGGTCTTTTTCTGGGTCTTTTCCTGTCCCTTGGATGATGAATATCAATTCGTATCTATAATAAATAGATACGACTTGATATTCATTTAAAGATACGAGGTATCACTTTTATTGTGCACGCGGCATCCTGGTAGGGAGAAGGCGTTACTTGAAAATCTGGTTCCAAATTTGTTGCAACACGAGTGAGACGTTAGCATTGCAAGTACCGCTGTTGGTAATAATCTCCAAGGTTTCCCGAATGTCTGTACATTTAGTGATAGAGTAGGTAGCGAATTTCTTTATAACATCCCACATAGGTTTAGTGGATTTGAATTTGACTTCTCTGGATAGGGCCGTGGCTACTTTGCGTATTTTGTGTCCCTTTCATGTTCGTTGACTCTAATTCCAAACAAACGCTTGGTTATTCCAATGTGGAATCTTTTAGAGCCGTCCAGATACGGTATGGGGATCACATAAACACCTGCTTTGCTGTAAAGTGGTGATTTTTAAATATTTCTCTTTAGCATAGTATATAAAGATGCAAGAGACCTTATGCCACCGACGCCGTAGTTCATCTACTTGGATGCGTTCTTGAGTATGTAAGACACACTTGGTATGTAAAGAATTAAGCCTGAATAACAAAGCTGCCTAAACAAACACCGATAGCCTTTTTCAATCTACTTGGGCCCAATCGGCAGGGTGGTTCCATATCCACAATTTGCAGTTACATCTCAACCTATAAGTGGGATTTTTGTTGTCGCCCACGTTCACTGTAACAAATCATGTTTTTACGTATTAATTTTGGTGCTTCGCTATTTGTGATTTTTCTGTTTTAATGTGCCATTGAAGATAGCTCACCATGTTTCCCATGTTCTCTTCGATAATGTTGGGTTTTATGTTGTTGTATATAATTCTTCCTTCTGCACAGTTTACTGCCCACGCAATGACCCCTTCATTATGTTGAATATTTTTTTAAAATATTAGTCACTGTGTGTATAATATAATGTAACAAGATGCCCTTCTGAGTACATTTAGCGTTATTTCCCCTTGTCACTGAATACGTCTGTACATATGTTGTAAATTTTGAATGTAGCATCACTGTTGCATTTCTGTGAATTAGTACCTAATGTTTAATCTTTAGTATGGTAGTAATGCTTAATTGGAATTTGTGCATAGTATAGAATCATGTCTTGCCCTGTCTACAATATTGTAGGTAAACATTTTCGTTTGTATCGCTCGTGCTTTATTGTCTGCCTCTCCTTCGCCCTACGTGGCGAAATAATTTTTTTTATGATTTTAACAATATTTTGTTTTACGTTTCACTGGAACTTTCCAGCTGATGTATATACCGCTGTATTTATTGGCAGAATTCTATTGTCATGTACATAGAAATGTTATTTTACTGAAGAATAAAGGCAATTTTGAAATGAAGAACATGAAGATTAGAATGACCCTGGCGTTTTGGATAAAGTTACTATCTGAATCAATGAATATCCTGCATCAGTGGCCAAGTTGATGAAGCTTTCAATTTCGTGTTGTCTAGAATGGGTATCGGAAGACACGGCGAAAATCTTCTGATTCGAGAACGGAAGATAGTTTTTTTTGTATTCTGCAAGACAGAAAAGCTGCGGAACATTAGGTTGAAGACGGACGTAGGTTTATAGTAGACTTTTGTACCGAGGCGGTTGTCAGGCTCTTTTCTCAATAAAACATCCAGATAAGGTAAAGCGTTGTTGGGTTCAAACTCCATCGTGAAATTGATCGTAGATCGTAGAATTTGTCTTACTGACTTTTGTTACTGCATCAGTTTCAAATCATTACTTCTAAAAATAAGCTTGGAAACGCTTATGTATATTTTCCTACGCCAATAAATTTGATCACTAGTATAGTGTTACTATCTTTCAACGAAATCTTAATTCTTAAGTGAAATATATTTTCTGTCCTTTTGCTTTAATCTTAGTTTATTGAACACTGAGAAGCAACATAAAGTCAAGAAATATGTGATTTTACTTAAATAAGAAAAGCAAGAACGGGCAGTGCTATCGGACAGAAAAAAATACAATCATGCTTTACTCACGTCAATGCATTTTAACAACATGCTGAAACTCTTACGTGTCATACATAAGAAATTTTGAGACTAACATAACAGAAAGAGAAGGAAAATATATACACTGCTGGCCACCCAAAATGCAACACCAAGGAGAAAGCATCTGATTGGTCTCGTCGCAAAATACTGCAGTCATTCCAGCACGTTTCGGAGTCCGACAGAGGACGAATACTGGCTTATCGTGACGGCGGTTTATCGTATCGGGACATCGGCGCCCGTGTGGGAAGACATCCAGCCACAGTGAGGCGAGTATGGATTCGGTGGGAGCAGGAGGGACGGACGGACCGACGTGAGCTATTGCCGCAGCCACGGTACATCACCGAACGAGAGGACCGGCATGGTGTGCGGCAGCCATTGACGGCTCACACTGCCACATCACGAATGTTAGGGCAGAAATTAGGGTGTGTTGCGCAACAACCTGTGTCAGAACGTACCGTTCGACGTCGTCTGCAGGAGCGGGGACTTGTCGCACGGCGCCCATTGCTCCTATTACCATTGACGTTACACGACCTGCGAGTGCGGCGGCAGTGGGCCGTTGAACGCCGCACCTGATTACGGAATGTCACGACATTGTCTTCTCCGACGAATCCCGCTTCTGCCTGCAACACCACGATGGTCGGATCCGCGTGTGGTGGCACCGCGGCGAGAGACTGTATGACGCCTGCATTATGCATCGCCATACCGGTCCATCGCGTTATGGTTTGGGGCGCAATTGGATATGACACCCGCACCAATCTGGTACGCATCGCCGGTACACTCAACAGCTACCGCTACATCTCCGACGTTTTGGAGCCTGTAGTCCTCTCTTACCTGCAGGACCTGCCAGCGGCCACGTTTCAATAGGACAATGGGCGCCCGCACGTGTCACGCATTGTGCAACAATTCTTCACGGTTCACCAGGTGTCACTGCTGCCGTGGCCCGCCTGTTCTCCAGATATGTCGCCCATAGAACACGTCAGGTCACTGATCGGCAAGCGAGTGGCTCGGCAAGCACCACCCTCGGCTACGCCTGATGAACTGTGGCAACGTGTGGAAGCAGCCTGGACTTACATAGTCCAAGCCCACATACAAAGCTTCTTTCGTTCGATGCCACGGCGTGTGGCGACCGTTATTGCCAGCCATGGGGGCCACACGAACTATTGATGTCTTTGTGTTCCGCAAGTCGCACGGGCATGTAAGCTCAATCGTTTCATCTTTGTATCTGTTGTTGTGTGTGTCCAGTGAATCTGGCTTTGCTACCTCGTGTCCTTCTTGGTGTTGCATTTTCGATGGCCAGCAGTGAAAATAAAAGTTTTAAAGGGACGAAAATTAAATAACTTTTGAATTGCTTTTATTCATTCGTTTGTTCGCTATTGTTGTTATTCTGCTGCGTTTTCAAAAGTTTAAAATGACGTAATGACATGATGAAAAGTGAAAGTTCTTTTACCTGGTCTGATTTATCTTTTGGGAAGATATATGGAAATTTCACAAATACAGAGCAATGCTCGACGAAAGTCTAACAGTAAATAATAGTAGCTGATTATGGAAAACAACTTGGATATCCCAGATTGGTAATAATCTTGATTTAATGAGTAGCGGTCGTAAGCTTATCGTGTGCCAATAACCGCTTGTTATCTATGAAGTGAAGACGAAAATAAGAAAGGAAATGAATTCCTAGGAAGGTAAAAAATTAAAGAGTTCTTTGAAAATCCTGAATTTGTTTTACTGACTTTTGTTACTGCATAAGTTTCAAATCCTTACTTCTAAAATGTATGCAGCCTCCTACATGGGCTTGACTTCAACCTCAGAATAAAGAAAACCCGATTTACTCAAGTATAAATAATCTAGATATCGTACGAAGGAAATTACATTCGTTGTGCAGTCAGTGTCTTTACTCTAAATGCGATTCATTTCTACATTCTTGGGATTTAATGTTTACGCTACAATTGGCGTATCGGTTTAAATGAAATGCGGCGCTACTGGAGAAGAACCACCAGCGTCATTATTTTCCTCTGCTCCCTAGCAGGGAAAGTAGATATTGGAGCCCAATAAGCGTGCTATTCAGGTGCTCCTGCGAAATTATTAGAAAAAAAAACCGGTTAAGCGAGCGTGGCTACAGAAGTAAGAACAATGTGTGCAGTGGAACTCGAGCAAAATTTTCACAGCACCACTTCAGGAAACTGGTTCCGGCGTTTCGATGCTGGCAACACCAGTCTGAAAGATAAGTTGAGGTTACAACGTCCGACGACATCGATCACTGACACCCTGTCGAAGTGGTGGCAGCGAACCCCGGTCTATTATATGTACGACATTTGGCAGCTGAGGTGGTGTCTTCCCAATCTTTCGTCGTTTGTAACTTGCACCAGTTTGGTTTCTATTCCAGGCGCCATTGAATGGTTCCCCCATGAATTGACACCCTAGCGGGCAGAAAAACTTGTTGCTCTCTGTCGCAGATTACTGATAGATCCACAGGACTACAAGTTTTAATGTCGTATCTTCAGAAGGGTCTTACGTTATTCTGCCACTAGGAACTAGTGGCTAAGATCAAGACACGGAAGCAAGCAGGGAGCTTTGACAGGAAAATAATGCTCTGTATTTAAGATCAAGACAGGGAAGCACAACCAATGGTGCAAGGAGGGCAGTTTGACAGGAAAATAATGCTCTGTATTTAAGATCAAGACAGGGAAGCACAACCAATGGTGCAAGGAGGGCAGTTTGACAGGAAAATAAGGCTCTCTATTTAAGATCAAGACAGGGAAGCACAACCAATGGTGCAAGGAGGGTAGTTTGACAGGAAAATAAGGCTCTGTATTTAAGATCAAGACAGGGAAGCACAACCAATGGTGCAAGGAGGGCAGTTTGACAGGAAACTAATGCTCTGTATTTAAGATCAAGACAGGGAAGCACAACCAATGGTGCAAGGAGGGCAGTTTGACAGGAAAATAATGCTCTGTATTTAAGATCAAGACAGGGAAGCACAACCAATGTTGCAAGGAGGGCAGTTTGACAGGAAAATAATGCTCTGTATTTAAGATCAAGACAGGGAAGCACAACTAATGGTGCGAGGTTAACAGGAAAATAATGATCTGTATTTAGTGGAATTGTAAGAGTCCTGTACACTGGGAACTCGCGCCAGATGATCAGGCTGTGGGATGAAACTTCTTTGCCAAACAACTGCAAGGAGCAGTTGTTCAGCAGAGAAGTTTCCTCCTACAGCCTGATCATCTGCAAAGGGTACAAAATGATCTTCACCGACACTGCAAAGAGTCCAAAATGATCTCCGCCGATGCTGCAAAGAGTCCAAAATGATCTCCGCTGATACTGCAAGATTCCAAAATGATCTCGCCGATACTGCAAAGAGTCCAAAATGATCTCTGCCGATGCGGCAAAGAGTCCAAAATGATCTCCGCTGATACGGCAAAGAGTCCAAAATGATTTCCGCCGATACTGCGAAGAGTGCAAAATGATCTCCGCTGATACTGCAAAGCGTCCAAAATGATCTCCGCCCATACTGAAAAGAGTCCAAAATGATCTCCGCCGATACTGCGAAGAGTTCAAAATGATCTCCACCGATACTGCAAAGCGTCCATAATGATCTCCGCCCATACTGAAAAGAGTCCAAAATGATCTCCGCCGATACTGCAAAGAGTCCACCAAAATGATCTCCGCCGATACTGCAAAGAGTCCAAAATGATCTGCCCCCACGCTACCCAGCCCTCATCAAAAGGAAGTGGAAGTTGCTTCATCGGGGCAATGCCCCTATTCACATCTCTAGAGTGGTCAGCCGAAAACTACAGGAAATGGAACTGGTTGAGATCCTACCCCATATTCCATACAGTCCGGACCGTGTCCCATCAAAGTACCAGCTGTTTCGCTTTCTAGCCCATGCCCTACAAATATGGCACTTTTCTTCAGCAGTGGGTGGGGAATCTGGTATCACAGAGATTTTGTTCTAGAAACTGGCAGAGTCGCACAGCTGTGGGATCGTGACTCTAGTGGAAAGTTGGTAAAAGACAATAGAAAACACCGCCCTGTATTTTGCAGAAAGATGCAAGCGTATAATCTTGCATCTTTAAAAATTTTAGCTGCAAACCAGATGGACGTTTGACTATGGCATTCTAGATTACCAGGTTGTGGTCCGTACTGAACATGGTAATAGGGAATGCCATCCGCGTTCGTAATGGCAGTCACAAAAGGAATAATAAGAAAAAAAAATACGTGGTAGCACTTACGGCAAATGTTCCGTCTAAAACGCGCGCACGCGCGTCCGCTTTGCGACTTAACGTCCTCCACGCAGCTGAAATATCTTCTGCGGAGTAAGCATTTTATTATATTAAAATTTCCAAATCCCCAATTAATTTTCATAATTCGAAAATCAATTACTTGCAAAAATAAAAAAAAATAAAATAAAATTCGCGCTCACAAATGTCAAAACAACATTTTTCTTAAAGGCCGTTAGCCTCCTTCTAAGTTCGTCTCATTATCCTCTTCATTCTCAAAGGCTTCTTGCAAAGTAGCATCGTGCGAGCAGATAGAACAAGAAAGATGACACCGAATTTTTGAGTGTAATAAGCACTTCTTTTGAATCCGTTCTGACGCAAATTAAATTTATAAAAGCTATTCAAAGTCAATGGAACCGGTATGGAAAACAATACTGTCTGACGGAAGAAAGAAGTTTTTCAATCGTTTCTTTAATCCCTCAGATATTGGTGTAAACGGAATCGTGAGCTTACAAACTCTTAGAAACAGAGTTATCGACAAAAATAAGATGTGACTTTACGTCCCCTGGTGGGAAAACCATGAATTATTTTAGGAAGAAAATATTCTCAAAAGGTTTATCCACATGAGCGGTTTTCAAGCCAAGTAAAAAAAAATTAGTCGAGTTTTCAGGAGCACAGATTTTGCTACAAATACATCAGAAGCAGAAATTAATACTTATGACCCCTGGTGGCCAAAGCATTCTTTACAAAACATTAGAAATTATGTGAAAAATATTTTCCATCAGGTCTTGTATGCGATACAGGAAGAATTTTTCAAATCGGAGTTTTAGGAGCAGAAAACGCAATTTACCTTTATGCGACTTAGCGGAAAGTCTTAAATGATTTACGTAAAAATTTTGAATTTATAGGAAAAACAGTTCGCATGGGAAACACTATCCAACAACGAAGGAATTTTTCAAATTGGACTTTTAGAAGTAGAGGTATTGACAAAAATAAGATATACATCTACGCCCCCCGGCGTAGAAACCATGCATTATTTCAAGAAGAAAGTGTTCCTAAAAGGTTTGTCGACATGGGTAGTATCGGTCTACAAACGACGTTTTTTTTAATCGAGAATTTAGAAACTCATATTTTGCTGCAAATACATTAAAAGCGGAAATTAAGATTTAAGTCCCCTGGTGGCCAAACAATTTTTTACAAAAATTAGAAATTATGTGCAAACGATTTTCCCATCAGGAGCTGTATCCGGTGCAGAAAAAAAATTTCAAATCGGAGATTTAGAAGCAGAGATATAGGTCGAAACGCAATTTACCTTTACGTCCCCTAGCGAAAGTCTATGAATTACTTTAAACTTTGTCAAATAATAAGGCAGATTTCTTCTAATATCAAAGAGGTCCTTTTTTTTTACTTAAATTCAATTGCGAAAAGAACGGTGATAAAAATGTGGGGATTAAAAAAAATTAGGGTTCTAATCCAAGTTCCAATTTCTACTGCATTAGTAAGAGAATCTGAGAAAATATAATTTTTTGCCCAAGTGGTTTTGATACCTGACCAGCTCATTGGGTTAGGCGAGCATTGCCCACGGCCGCTTAGAGGAAATATTGTTTACGGCCACACAGTGAGAACCAACTAAGACAGTTGCAATACCGTTGCGATAAGCCTTTCGTTCGATGATGTAACGTGGTATGTAGTAGTTTACACCCTCTCACCAGACAAAGACACGTCTATTGTCCGATTCCTAGGTAAAACATGACTTATCCGTGAACAAGACGGTATACTACTTTTCCAAGGTTTAGGTCATGAGTGTGACATCATATTAAATAAAATATTTCTAAATGATTTTAGATTCAGTAAGACCTGCTCAATTACCATCAAAATAGCCGTGGTTTTCCATATTAAGGTTACATAATCCTTTTAATTGAAGGCTATAATCAATGGTCTAACGTCTTGCTATCTTTATTTAAATATATCTTTTAACCTTTCCTGAGAGTACAAAGATTCTCATTTATATAGGGGAACGACAAGACCCTGTCGAACTTTGCTTCAAAATTGAGCTGGACGGCCAAATACAACTTCGTTTCTTTCTTCATTTAAACAACCCTTACAAGGATAAACCAAGTTACCGCAGGTATAACAACATAATTTTTCCTAAAGGTCTTATTTAAGAAAAAGAGGTTAATATTCTTTTAGGAAACCTAGTGTATTGCTATCAAAAAGAATGTTGCAAGAAGTCGTGTGTATAAATCAGAGGGAGATGGAAGACTCGCCTAGGGAATTTATTTTTTTAGTTTTGAAAGAAAGAAGGAGGCCGAAGCAAAGAAAATAAGAACGCCTGTGGTTGACACATAACGGTGCACATACAGGAAGCGCATGCGTGTAAGGTTAGGAGTTATAGTTCCTTGAACGCATGTGGTTGACACATAACGGCGCACATACAGGAAATGCATGTGTGTAAGGACAGGAGTTATAGATTCTTGAACGCAGATAAAGACGTCTTCCTGTATCTGCAATGAGATCCGTACTCAGCTTTGATGCCGAGTACCGACCTAAGCCTACTGCTTAATAATGAGGTGTAACGGTCTTTTGAAAAGATGGCAACTCTTCGACCGCGCGTAACTTACAACGACGAAGTAAAATGCTTCGATGTATCTCTAAGCAGCCGCGGGATTATAGAAACGATCTGTAGCACTTTTACACGGTCGAGTCACATTATTGTGGCCACCAGCTAATATCCAGAGTCACCACGGTGTGCAGAGCGGACATCAGCTCGACGGGCTGGGAGTGACTCAATAAAGTGCTGGAAGGTGTTCACAAGCATGTGGAGCCATACTTACTGCAGTGCATCTGACGGCTGCTGGAGGGTGAGTGGTAGTGGATCCACAGAGAGAACAAAACGATGGAAGTGGTCCCAGGGATGCTCAATTGAATTTAAGTCTGGGGAATGAGGGGTCCTGAGAAGTAATTTGAAGTAATCATCGGGCTCTTCCAACCACTCTCGGAAATTTCTAGCTGAATGACACGTCGCATTGCCGGTTTGGAAGACCCTATCCGCCCTAGGGAAGACAATCAGCATATATTGGTGTACGTGGTCTGCAAGGATGGATTCCTAACGAATTGGGTCCATAGTGATTTCCACCAGTACGAGTGGACATAGGAAATACCACGAAACATTCCCCAGACCATAACGCTGCCCTCACCAGCATGTGATCTTTCAGCAATGGTTGAAGAGTGTTTGTGCTTCGATGTTTCTCGCCTTATACGCCAACGTCCATTCGATGAAGCAGAAAACGAGACTCATCGTAGAAGGAGGTCCAACTCCGATACTGGCGTGCAAGTGTAAGCCTTTTCTGCAGATGCACCTTCGTTATCATACGTGCAGTGACCATCCGTCTGCATCGGAGTCCCATACGCAGCAGGGTTTGCTGAACTGCCGTTGTAGACACTCCCGGTAGACCCCTGGCTCATTCGGCTGGTGTGTTACTCCACTGTAGAGTGTCGATCGGTTCTCACGCACCTACGCAGCCGACGTTTACCTTTCCAATAAACGGCACGTGGTGCTCCGTAGTTTCCACGTCGCTTATTCGCAGTGGTGCAATTTCTTCCATCACAATACACTTTAACCACAGCAGTACGCGAACAATTCACAAACTACGCTGTTTCGGAAATATTGCCACCCTTGCCCCGAAAGCCGATAATCGTCTTTTTTCGCAAATCTGTTAAATAGCTCCTTTTATCCATGACAGCAACGAGTGATATATGTTCCGAATGCCTACAGCACACCTTATACACCGAGTGGCCACTTTATTATGACCACCCCCTCAGTATTTCGTTGGGTCTCCTTTGGCCTTTAATACTGCGTCGATTCTTCGTGGCATGGACTCCACGAGATGTTGATAGGTGGTTTGTGGAATCTGAGGCCATGCTTGATGAATAGCACTTTCCAGGAGTGTGAGATTGCAGGGTTATGGATCCAGCTGTCTGATGGCTCGTTCAACTTAATCCCACGCATTCTCAATGGGGTTGAGGATCTAGAGATTGTGTGGGCCACCTAAGCAATTTAAACTCACCGGCATGTTCCTGAAACCAATCTTGTACAATACGTGCACTATGGCAGGAAGCATTATCTTGTTGAAAGTAGCCATCGCCATTGGGATAAACCAGTCACGTGACAGGATGCACTTGGTCCGCAACGATGTTTAGATATGATGTGCCAGTCAGACGTTGATCAACACGAATTTAAGTGCCCAAATCATGCCTGGAAAACATTCCCTAAACCATAACGTTGCCTCCACCATCTTGAAGGGTTGTAGCAATGCATTTGGGGTATATGCTTTCGTGCTGTTTCCGCCAAATTCTCACTCGGCCATCGGCATGGTGCAACTGAAAACGTGATTCATTGGACCACATAATTTTTTCCGACTGTCCAATACTTGTGCTGCTGTGTGAACTGGAGATGTTATCTCTTGTTAACTGCAGACGGGAAAGGTGTTCGAACAGGCCTTCGGCTGCCATATCCCATCCGATGCAGTCTACGGCGAACAGTGCGTGCAGAGATCATTTGAGGGTATCCTTGATTAAGACGGTCTGTAATTTGCTGCACTGTTGCCCTTCTGTTTCTCTGTTACCAGTCTGGAAACTCTCCGTTCCACCCGAGCAGTCACTAGTCGATGACAACCACGCGTTGCACGTAGAGACCCAGTTTTTTGGCTGACAGTCCAGTCTTTAAACACTTTAACAACAGCTGCTCTGGAATATTTCACGAATGCGGCGGTTTCGGTGATACTCGCTCCATTGCTGCGAGCTCCTACAATCATCCCACGTTGACAGTCCTTGAAATCGAATTTTTTACCCATCTCGTCACCCAAAAATCACTTCTACTACTGTCGCAAGCACTAAGCTTTCCTTTTTTATACTAGCCCCGCCCTCTGGCGGCAACAGCGTGCAGCCATAGCTCATTTGCTTAAAACTGTCAGGTGGTCATAATAAAGTGGCCACTCAGTGTATGCCCTCCAAGCTAGCTCACAACATCTGCCTTCTTTCATTAGCTACGCGCTGTTGACGTCAAAAGTAGGAGGTGGTCACAATAATGTGACTCGTATGTGTATAGTGAAATCATAAGAGCTAGTAAGGTATAAGAGCAACCGTTGAAGATATTGTATTAATCTAAACGTTTGCACTTGAGAATGAGATGTAGCTTTCCATTTGATCTCGCCTAATACTAGGGTAGTTTTAGGGTAGTTCTCCCTCTTACAATGACTGTTGCGTTTCGCAAAAATTAACGCGTGGATCATGTTAAAGAATCTCAAAATGCATGCATTTGTGCAAACGTATGGAAATTCTTCCGAGGTTATGCGAGGATATCATGCCTCATATCGCGAAACGTACGCAGTAGATAAAATAGTTCTTGAAACGACCGAAGATGGAGATAGGGTGGCCGCTCCCGTTGGCCGAGAGGACTGAGGCTGGTGTTTCAGGCGAATCGTCCGGAATTGAGTACCGGATGTGGCATAAGGGGGCGGGGGTGCTCCTGTCCTCTGACGATGGACCATCCAACTCGTCGGAGTCTGTGTCTCAAATTATGGACGGGTAAGTACTTATGGCCTTAGATGCTCACAGTTGTCGTTACTTATGGCGTTGTCGTATCTTATAAGGCACTTCATGTGTCCAAACAGCTAACTATTATTTTTAAATTTCAAAAACTACACCACGGCCCTTTATTACAACTTTAAGCGGCCGATACACCTGAACCAAATGGCGTCCAACATTTTCTACGCTTTCCAAACATAAACGTTTAGGTACGGCCCGGTTTAACAAAACCTACGGCAAAACAGTCTCTCCCAGTTCTCGTCTTAGCAGACAAACCTGTAACGGCTGATAAGCGCGCCCTTTCAGTCCTATATTTTCTGCACCATGACGCACGGCATGATGGGGAATTGCAAGTCCTATTGGCACGAACATCAAGGATGAAGTGATCAAATGTCATCTCTCTCCTTTCGTAGGTTCGTCTCCAGTCGAGCGTGAAGGATCATAAGATTTTTCGTGTGGTAATGTAGATCGAATGGAACACACACCGTCTTTACACGATTCAAAAACTTGATGAACTAAAGATTACACAAGTTTAAAAATTAATTTTATACTAAAAAGTTTAAGATACATGAGACCTTTTGAACCCACAGTGGGTTCATCCTCAGGTGTTTACTATATTACCGATGGAGAGTAACGAGAATTATATTTACTTGATTAAAGTAAATATAATTCTCGTTACTTTACTTTACTTTCATCAAGTAAATATAATTCCCGTTACTTTACTTTACTTTCATCAAGTAAATATAATTCTCGTTACTTTACTTTACTTTCATCAAGTAAATATAATTCTCGTTACTTTACTTTACTTTCATCAAGTAAATATAATTCTCGTTACTTTACTTTACTTTCATCAAGTAAATATAATTCTCGTTACTTTACTTTACTTTCATCAAGTAAATATAATTCCCGTCACTTTACTTTACTTTCATCAAGTAAATATAATTCTCGTTACTTTACTTTACTTTCATCAAGTAAATATAATTCTCGTTACTTTACTTTACTTTCATCAAGTAAATATAATTCTCGTTACTTTACTTTACTTTCATCAAGTAAATATAATTCCCGTTACTTTACTTTACTTTCATCAAGTAAATATAATTCTCGTTACTTTACTTTACTTTCATCAAGTAAATATAATTCTCGTTACTTTACTTTACTTTCATCAAGTAAATATAATTCTCGTTACTTTACTTTACTTTCATCAAGTAAATATAATTCTCGTTACTTTACTTTACTTTCATCAAGTAAATATAATTCTCGTTACTTTACTTTACTTTCATCAAGTAAATATAATTCTCGTTACTTTACTTTACTTTCATCAAGTAAATATAATTCTCGTTACTTTACTTTACTTTCATCAAGTAAATATAATTCCCGTTACTTTACTTTACTTTCATCAAGTAAATATAATTCTCGTTACTTTACTTTACTTTCATCAAGTAAATATAATTCCCGTTACTTTACTTTACTTTCATCAAGTAAATATAATTCTCGTTACTTTACTTTACTTTCATCAAGTAAATATAATTCTCGTTACTTTACTTTACTTTCATCAAGTAAATATAATTCTCGTTACTTTACTTTACTTTCATCAAGTAAATATAATTCTCGTTACTTTACTTTACTTTCATCAAGTAAATATAATTCTCGTTACTTTACTTTACTTTCATCAAGTAAATATAATTCTCGTTACTTTACTTTACTTTCATCAAGTAAATATAATTCGTTACTTTACTTTACTTTCATCAAGTAAATATAATTCCCGTTACTTTACTTTACTTTCATCAAGTAAATATAATTCTCGTTACTTTACTTTACTTTCATCAAGTAAATATAATTCTCGTTACTTTACTTTACTTTCATCAAGTAAATATAATTCTCGTTACTTTACTTTACTTTCATCAAGTAAATATAATTCTCGTTACTTTACTTTACTTTCATCAAGTAAATATAATTCTCGTTACTTTACTTTACTTTCATCAAGTAAATATAATTCTCGTTACTTTACTTTACTTTCATCAAGTAAATATAATTCTCGTTACTTTACTTTACTTTCATCAAGTAAATATAATTCTCGTTACTTTACTTTACTTTCATCAAGTAAATATAATTCTCGTTACTTTACTTTACTTTCATCAAGTAAATATAATTCTCGTTACTTTACTTTACTTTCATCAAGTAAATATAATTCCCGTTACTTTACTTTACTTTCATCAAGTAAATATAATTCTCGTTACTTTACTTTACTTTCATCAAGTAAATATAATTCTCGTTACTTTACTTTACTTTCATCAAGTAAATATAATTCCCGTTACTTTACTTTACTTTCATCAAGTAAATATAATTCTCGTTACTTTACTTTACTTTCATCAAGTAAATATAATTCCCGTTACTTTACTTTACTTTCATCAAGTAAATATAATTCTCGTTACTTTACTTTACTTTCATCAAGTAAATATAATTCTCGTTACTTTACTTTACTTTCATCAAGTAAATATAATTCCCGTTACTTTACTTTACTTTCATCAAGTAAATATAATTCTCGTTACTTTACTTTACTTTCATCAAGTAAATATAATTCTCGTTACTTTACTTTACTTTCATCAAGTAAATATAATTCCCGTTACTTTACTTTACTTTCATCAAGTAAATATAATTCTCGTTACTTTACTTTACTTTCATCAAGTAAATATAATTCTCGTTACTTTACTTTACTTTCATCAAGTAAATATAATTCTCGTTACTTTACTTTACTTTCATCAAGTATAATTTTTCTTTACTTTACTTTACTTTCATCAAGTAAATATAATTCTCGTTACTTTACTTTACTTTCATCAAGTAAATATAATTCTCGTTACTTTACTTTACTTTCATCAAGTAAATATAATTCCCGTTACTTTACTTTACTTTCATCAAGTAAATATAATTCTCGTTACTTTACTTTACTTTCATCAAGTAAATATAATTCTCGTTACTTTACTTTACTTTCATCAAGTAAATATAATTCTCGTTACTTTACTTTACTTTCATCAAGTAAATATAATTCTCGTTACTTTACTTTACTTTCATCAAGTAAATATAATTCTCGTTACTTTACTTTACTTTCATCAAGTAAATATAATTCTCGTTACTTTACTTTACTTTCATCAAGTAAATATAATTCCCGTTACTTTACTTTACTTTCATCAAGTAAATATAATTCTCGTTACTTTACTTTACTTTCATCAAGTAAATATAATTCTCGTTACTTTACTTTACTTTCATCAAGTAAATATAATTCTCGTTACTTTACTTTACTTTCATCAAGTAAATATAATTCTCGTTACTTTACTTTACTTTCATCAAGTAAATATAATTCTCGTTACTTTACTTTACTTTCATCAAGTAAATATAATTCTCGTTACTTTACTTTACTTTCATCAAGTAAATATAATTCTCGTTACTTTACTTTACTTTCATCAAGTAAATATAATTCTCGTTACTTTACTTTACTTTCATCAAGTAAATATAATTCTCGTTACTTTACTTTACTTTCATCAAGTAAATATAATTCTCGTTACTTTACTTTACTTTCATCAAGTAAATATAATTCTCGTTACTTTACTTTACTTTCATCAAGTAAATATAATTCTCGTTACTTTACTTTACTTTCATCAAGTAAATATAATTCTCGTTACTTTACTTTACTTTCATCAAGTAAATATAATTCTCGTTACTTTACTTTACTTTCATCAAGTAAATATAATTCTCGTTACTTTACTTTACTTTCATCAAGTAAATATAATTCTCGTTACTTTACTTTACTTTCATCAAGTAAATATAATTCTCGTTACTTTACTTTACTTTCATCAAGTAAATATAATTCTCGTTACTTTACTTTACTTTCATCAAGTAAATATAATTCTCGTTACTTTACTTTACTTTCATCAAGTAAATATAATTCTCGTTACTTTACTTTACTTTCATCAAGTAAATATAATTCTCGTTACTTTACTTTACTTTCATCAAGTAAATATAATTCCCGTTACTTTACTTTACTTTCATCAAGTAAATATAATTCTCGTTACTTTACTTTACTTTCATCAAGTAAATATAATTCTCGTTACTTTACTTTACTTTCATCAAGTAAATATAATTCTCGTTACTTTACTTTACTTTCATCAAGTAAATATAATTCTCGTTACTTTACTTTACTTTCATCAAGTAAATATAATTCTCGTTACTTTACTTTACTTTCATCAAGTAAATATAATTCTCGTTACTTTACTTTACTTTCATCAAGTAAATATAATTCTCGTTACTTTACTTTACTTTCATCAAGTAAATATAATTCTCGTTACTTTACTTTACTTTCATCAAGTAAATATAATTCTCGTTACTTTACTTTACTTTCATCAAGTAAATATAATTCTCGTTACTTTACTTTACTTTCATCAAGTAAATATAATTCTCGTTACTTTACTTTACTTTCATCAAGTAAATATAATTCTCGTTACTTTACTTTACTTTCATCAAGTAAATATAATTCTCGTTACTTTACTTTACTTTCATCAAGTAAATATAATTCTCGTTACTTTACTTTACTTTCATCAAGTAAATATAATTCTCGTTACTTTACTTTACTTTCATCAAGTAAATATAATTCCCGTTACTTTACTTTACTTTCATCAAGTAAATATAATTCTCGTTACTTTACTTTACTTTCATCAAGTAAATATAATTCTCGTTACTTTACTTTACTTTCATCAAGTAAATATAATTCCCGTTACTTTACTTTACTTTCATCAAGTAAATATAATTCTCGTTACTTTACTTTACTTTCATCAAGTAAATATAATTCTCGTTACTTTACTTTACTTTCATCAAGTAAATATAATTCCCGTTACTTTACTTTACTTTCATCAAGTAAATATAATTCCCGTTACTTTACTTTACTTTCATCAAGTAAATATAATTCTCGTTACTTTACTTTACTTTCATCAAGTAAATATAATTCTCGTTACTTTACTTTACTTTCATCAAGTAGATATAATTCTCGTTACTCTCCATCTGTAATATAGTAAACATCTGAGAAAGAACCTACTGTGGGTTCGAAAGGTCTCATGTATTTTAAACTTTTTAGTATTAAATTAATTTTTAAAGTTGTGTGATCTTTAGTTCATCAAGTTTTTGAATGGTGTAAAGATGGTGCGTGTTCCATTCTACCGTCTCCAGTCAGGATAATAATCAGAACGCATTAGTGTCAAACATTCCCTTAAATAACCACCCTGAATAACAAAGCTAAGGGAAGGGGGAAATAACGTTTTCTCATGTACCGGTTCACACGTTCCATACGCGTTCTGCGGACTTCTTACACAGCGAATATATTCGTTTGAACTGATTTCAGCCCATTCTTCTAACCCCGAGATAATTCGTTTCTGCCAGTTAAATTGTGTTAATACAGTAAAATACATGGCTTGAACTTATGCAACACAATTAAAGGAATAAAGCAATCCTTCTGGTGTTCAGCATTTTTTTTGAGAATATTTCTTTTCTATATACTGCAATAAGTGTTCTGTGCTAAAACAATTTTGCGTGAAAAAAGAGGCTCTTCCTACTACACTGATCACAAAAGGTTAGGAATATTGCGGTTTTAAAGAGAAAACGTGGTGATTTGCAAAATTAGCGACTACTGGAGATTGGTTATCAGCGTGGGTAGCTACGTCATATGTAAATTAGCATCATGACGACACAGCACGTGGTGTACAAGCTCCAATAAAAAGTAACCTTAGAGAAGTGGAAAACGGGTTCTTTGAGCCATTGGTCTAGAGGTTTGCTAAGTATTGCCTTCAGGGTGGTATTAACCTGAAATTATTTCCAGAAAACGTTTATGCATTGACAAAAAAATAGGGCGTATGATATAACACAGGCAGGTGTATCGCAGATTGATGTGGCTGCTGCTTTAGGAGTTTCGCAAAGTGTAGTAATTTGGATACACACAATATTTCTACGGCACGAAAATGTTGCAGATTGACCCAGGAATGGTCGCCCGAGAATAACTACCAGGAGGCAATACCGCTACTTGCCAGTAAGTGCTCGGAGAAGACCTAGTATCACAGGTATCCAACTCTAGGAATCACTTTGAGCTACTTCTGGTGTTACAGTATGTACTGAAACGGTACAGACTCATAGCAAGGAGGCCGCTGTGATGGGCATGGGCATCTGTCGCCACAAATGTAACTGGGACCGATGGTGCATGCCATGGAATACAGCCAGGCACCATGTACTTTTCACATACGAATCCCGTTTCGCTCTGTATCCTGGTACTCGACGAGGACACGTGTGGAGGAGATCCGGCATACGAATGCAACCACAAAATGTGTAATCCTTCCACCACTATCAGCGGCAGTCAGTTCTGATCTGGGCAGGAGTGTGTTTTAATGGCCGTACTTCCTTGTATGTTTGTTAAGGCAATAGGAATGCCCCAGTGTACCGAAATGAGATCATTGAAGCCAATGTGACATCGTCTTACGCTGCTGTTGGGCATGCATTTGGTTTTCTCGATGATAGTGCAAAGAAACATCGTGCCTGGAGCGTGCTTCAGGAGCTGAAAAATCATAGAATTGAATAGTTTCAGCTGCCTCCGAGGTCTTCTGACCTTAATTCTACTGAGAACAATTAATTGTACGCTGCACAGAGACGTCTGGATAACCACGTTCCATATACCTCAGTACACTGGAAGACCTTATACGAAACGAGTTGCCACAGACACTCATCAATAATGGCATTGCAAGAATGACTTTCAGGTGTCTAGACGTTCTTCGACAAAGAAGTGGTGTTACCGGGAACTGAAGTCCAGAGGTATAGACATTCTCCGAGTTTTCCGTTTTGTCTATACGTAGTGCGATCAGAAAAATTCTGACACTAGGTACGTAGCGCGCCAACAAATAGCAGTACGCAGATGCGCGAGCAGCGGTGGAGCGCAGGGACATTAATGAGTCATTGTGCCGAGTGGCGTTGTTCCGTGAACATCGGGAGCTGTGCTACACGATATTTGGCGACCACGTGCAGAACACAGCTGCGATTTCGGTATGGTCTACAAACTAGAGAGAAGCGAGCGAACATCAAATTCTGCGTCAAACTTGGCAAATCGGGAACGGAGACGCATGACATTTTGCGGCGGGCTTATGGCAATGAAGCAATGAGTTGTGCGAGGTGTTTGGAGTGGCACTCGCGCTTCAAGAGCGGCAGAATGGCACTGGAAGACGACGAGACGTCAAGGCGACCGTCCACGAACAAACAACCAAAAATGTGGACAAAATTAGGCAACTGCTGCATGAGGATCGTCGGAGAACCATTCAAGACATTGTTACCATTGTCAATGAGTCGTACGGAACAGTGCAAGAAATGCTGACGTCGGTTTTGAACATGCACCGCAGTGCTGCAAATTTTGTGCCAAAGATTCTGAATCTCGAACAGAAGGCGCTCCGTGTCGAACTCTGTCAAGATCTTCGTCAGCAGGTGATGAATGAACCAACGTTTCTGTCCCGGGTCATCACTGGGGACCAGACTTGGGCCAATGGTTACGACCCGGAGACCAAACAACAGTCGTCGCAGTGGAAGAGCCAGGCTTCTCCACGACCGAAGAAGGCCCGACAGGTCAGGAGCGCAACCAAAAGCATGCTCATCGTGTTCTTCGACATTCGTGAGGTTGTGCACCGTGAATTCGTCCCCCAGGGTCAGACCGTCACCACCCTTTTCTACTGCGATGTTCTGCGGTCTTAGGGAGGACATTCGCCGCAAACGACCTGAAATGTGGCGCAGGGGCGATTTCCTGCTGCATCACGACAATGCAGCAGCTCACAGAGCGTCAGCAACACGCTAGTTTTACAGCCGCAACAGCTTGACTACCCTTCCTCACCCGCCTTACTCGCCGGATTTGGCTCACTACAACATCTTTCTGTTCCCGAAGATGAAGCTGAAGCTCAAGGGTCGCCGTTTTGGAACCCGTGGACGAGATTCAGCGCGAATCGCAGATGGTGCTTAACACAATTTGCCAACAGGACTTCCAGAGAGCGTTCCAACAGTGTCAAAAACGCTGACAGCGATGCACCGCTGCCCAAAAAGACTGCTTTGAGGGAGATCATAGCCAGACTTAAATAACGTAAGTACTTTGCTTACGCTTTCCAACTATAGGTTGAAGAAGCGTATATGCTCTAGCTTTTTCCGTCCGTCCGTCTGCCTATCGGCTCAATAACTCACGTAAAAAAAAGGTTCGATTTCGATTAAATTTTAATATGTGGTAGGGGACCCCCTGGGGACGAACCCTATTGAAAATAAGACAAATGGGGTTAAAGGTCACGACATAGGAGAGCGATGCATTCCATTGCCCTTATGCGTCATATCGTGCGTAAAAATGGTTCGATTTCGATGACATTTTAGTATGTAGTAGGGGATCACCTGGCAAGGAACCCTGTTGAAAGTGAACGAAATGGGGTCAAAGGTCAGGACATAGGAGCTGGATCCATTCCACTGCTCTTATGCGTCATAACTAATGTAAAATAGGTTCGATTTCGATGAAACTTTAGTATGTGGTAGAGGACCTCCTGAGGACAAACCCTATTGAAAATAGGCGAAATGGGGTCAAAGGTCAGGACATAGGAGCGGAATGACGTCCATCGCCATTATGCGCCATTACTTATGTAAAAACGCTTCGATTTGGATGAAATGTTAGTATGTTGTAGTGGCTGGCCTTGGGACGAATCCTATTGAAAATGGGAGATATGGGGTCAAAGGTTCGGACACAGGAGCAGGATCTATTCCATAGCTCTTATGCATCATAACTTACGTAAAAAGGCTTCTATTGCGACAAAACTTTATCATGTCATTTCGGAGATGTACTGAACCGGTTCTGTTGAATACCATTGAAGTTGGATCAAAGATCAGGCCACAAGAGCGAGATTTATTTCACGGCCATTTTCCTCATAACTTGAGTAATGGTTTCTGGTATGTTGGAAAGCGTATCCTAATCAACGCATTGCATGATTTTACTAACTTGTTGTATATCGGCCTAGTCTCGGAACTTTTTGATCAGACCTCGTATTTCATTGCGACGTGGTTGTATGCAGAAATTGCAAAATGAATTGTTTTCGCAAATGCACCTGTATTGCTTTTGTTAGGTAGATTCAGTGACGGTATTTGAATTCGTGCTACTTAAGTCGGTTACAGATATACTTTATTTCATGCAAACTCCCTAAATTTTTGTGACCAGTGTGTAAAGTCCATTTTGTTTATTCCTTCTTTTATGATGCAGTCCTTCTTTTATGATGCAGTGGTATGGAAAAAATAAACTTCTCACAAAACTATAATTAGTGTTTTAGAGATAAGGAAACGAGAAAAGAAAAATGATCGAAGTTACGTTCGCAGAAATCTGGCATACCGTGAAAAATATGCCTCAGAAATAATGAGCACAATAAACTTCCCTAATTATTTATTTCTTGTTGTTACCCTTTTTCCAAGCGTAGTGCATTTCATATCGGATTTTTCATTTTGCTGTAGTTATCCGTGAATGTATTCCACAGGAAACGAAACAAGCAAGCAGACGAGCTTTTAATTTATTCAGTACTGTAAAGATGATAATTTTGCAACATTCCATTGGTGATAGTTTTGCAACATTCTAAAAAATTCATTATCGTGAAACGTGAGGAGCAGCAGAATTCATAAAAGTTTCACATTTAGCACATTTTTCTCATTTCACGTGCTTGTCTGTTTTTTTTTTTTTTAATTTTCATGAATCGCTATTTAAAAAAAAGCATTAGTTTATCTTTAACATTTTTCTCGTTCCAAATTCATTTACTGAGACAGCTAATAAATTCTAAGTGTCGCTCAGGGAAATCCTTTGTTATCGTTATGTATGCTTCATGAATATTCATCACAAAGTGATACACGATTATCTATATGCAATGAGTTTTCCATTTTTTTCTGTGTAAGCGGGTGCGTCGGAATATAGATCCGGAACAAATATTCTTTTCAACAGAGTCATTCGGATTTTTTTCATGACTCTAATTTCTTCGTCTTTGAGGCTGCCCCAACAGATTCCTATTTTATCCCTAATTAATTTGAGAATAAGACTCTATTTTCTACGTCACTCGAGCGAAAACAAATCCATCACCGAAACCTCTTCCTGATCTAATTACCTCGTCAAACTTAAACTTTTTCGGGAAAACTGAAAACAGCGTTGTGTCCTGATACTGGATTAGGTCTCGAATTATACTCTTGTGATATTTTGTTCACAACACACGGGCAAACAGAACGTCAGCCAGGAATAAAACGCAAATGCCTTTCAACTTAACAACGATGGAGCAAGGTGCAGATATTGCGATAAAAACAAATAAGATATATGTGGAAAATGGTGTTAAGCAACTTCCAGTGAACAAAAAATGTAACAGCGTTGGTACAACGTACGTAGGTGATACAAATTTCACAGATGTTACGTTTGTATGCAACACATAATTCTTAAAATAATTGAAGGAGAGAGAAAAAAGTTTAACATATTTGGAATGGAAACCACAATGTCCTGTTTTAATTGAGGTACTTCCTCAGTTAAGAACCATAATCTAATGATTTACGTAAAGCAGTTTTTGAGGCTGAAACTATAAAATAAGTCGTTCAGGAAGTTAGTGAACACTTTTGACTTATCATAATTCCGATAACAGAAAAGCATTGATCACATTATTTGGGGGTGATAAATAGTTGTTCCGCTCATTATCAATGACACTTTTCCAAACTGTGTGCAGTTCAAGAACACTATCAAAAGTACCAGTTAATTAAGTTTGTGGCAAATGTCCGCAATTCCGAGATCTAAATTATGTTTGTTCCTGTAGAAAGCATCACATATTTCCCTTTCAAATGTTCAAAATAGTTGAAATCATATGGGTTCATCCCGGTGAATCCGATGGATAGGTGTAGCTCTACCCTAGTGCCTGGACTGTTCGAGTGGTCAATGAACACTCGAACAGTCCAGGCCACGCGAGGCTATGTGTTGTCGTTCATGAGGACAAGCCACTGTGAATAATATGCTAATATCATTTACTAACAATTGATTATTACAGAATATGCTCTTCTTGAAACGTCTTATACTGCTATGATGTCATAGTGATGTTCTCATCATATGTGCTCTCAAACATCCATTGAACATCCATGACGCCGTTCCGATGGCGCAGTGGTCTAAGCGTTGGCTTATGACCATTCGTCCGGGAAGGGTCCGGATTCGAATTCCGGTGAGTCATGGATGATGTGTTTGCATTATGGTACTGGCTCTCTCCCTTCCCTGTAACCAGTTGCCCTAAATAAGGGACATGAAACTGCTTTTAGCTCATTATAACCTACACGTTTGTCCGCGCCGGACATCGATCCGGGTCTCCTTATTCCCAACTGAGGTGCTCGAACATGTGCTCTCACTGCTATCTGCCTTTATCTCACGTGAGTCCTGCAATTTGAGAAATCCCACAGAATTTGGTGTGTGGAACGCAACATCAGGGTGATTTATTTTTTCGAAGCACTGAAGAGTGGCGTAGTAGTCTAAGCGAGCGATGGCGTCTGTTCATTCGTCCGAAAGTGGTCAGGGCTCGAATTCCGATGAGGAATGGATGTTGTGTTTGTTTTACGGCACTAGCTCTCACCCTTCCCTGGAACCAGTGACCCTAAATTAGGGACGGGCGACTGCTTATAGCTTTGAGTTCCTAACGGTGGTCGTTAAACCTCAAATAAAAAAATTAAAAAAGAAGCACTGAGGAAGGGATTCTCATTTTTCCTGTCTCGCCGTGTGGAAAGAACGTCACATCATTGCGAGAGACTTAACAACTGGTTATCAGGGAATTTCAGGCGTCAATATGACGTACAAGTTTGTCCGCGCCGATCATTGAACCGGGTCTCCTCACTCCCAACTGAGCTACGCGGAATGTGCTCTCACTGCTATCTGCCTTTACCTCGTGTGCGTCCTGCGGGGCAGGCACGTGATACCATCGAGTTGCTCACGGTGGTTGTTAAACCTTCAATCAAAAGAAAAAAATCCATGACGAAAATCAGTAAGATTTTACGTTCCTGCAACTCTGCATGGTGAAAGACTCCGCGAAAGTACCAGGTCCAACCCAGAACCATGACTGACGTCTTTGCCAACATTCCACCTATGCAGAGGAACTTTGTGAGCACCCTATCTTTGCGATGACTCTACGCAAGATATGTGGCTTTTAGATGGTTGGTCGGTTGTTTGATTTTTATGGTGCAAGGGCCATGTTTGGCCAAAGAGCGCCAAACACAAGACAAACGACTTTTAGATTATTTGCATGGTGTAACTTCTTCTGTGTCGTGGTCAATGTGTACTGTCCCCAAGTCGCTAGTTTGCTCACTAGGGCGTAAAATATTCAGTCAGCACGGTACAAACCGTTTGTGTGAGACATATTCAGTTGTGTGGAAAGGACATTGACCCTACTCTACACGATTTCTGTAGTGCCTTTTGAATGCGTTTCTTGGCGTCGGTCATCTGGAATTCGAATCGGCCGACTGCATCATGAGGCATCTTTGGGTGATGTACTACCTTCCTTGTACCCATTCACTCATTGATTGTTTTGAAGGCATTTTGATTTACTACTGTTCGCAGAAGACTTTGTGCTTACGCCTTGTGAATGCTGCTATAAGACACACAACTTAAAAAAAAAACAAAAAACGCTGTTCTTCCAATGTCACTGATCGTCTCAGCTGCTCCATCGTTGTTGTCCTATTTCTTTGAGAGGGTGTTCTTAGGTACATCTAATAGGTGTGCGGATGTGGGGTGCAAGGGTGCGGCAGCACCCTTTATCCCTTTAATTTACCACGACAAATCTGCAAAACTTAGGAAAAATTATTACATTTTCCAATTATTTGTAAATTAAAGACATTAATATTATGACTTATCAGCAGAAGAATATTGGTTTGTACCCAGCCCTTCGCTTTAGAGCTACCCGTATCTTTAGCCCATTGCCTACATTAGATCAGAATACCCGAGCAATCAGAAAGTAAACTAGATGATAATTTTTTGGTACTTATTTACAGCAAATTGATGAGTTATAATTTAAATAGTTTTTCACGCTTTCCAACCGTAGGTTGTACGAGCGTATAAGCTCCAGCTTTGTCCGTCTGTCTGTCTGTCAGTCCGCGCGAAAACGTGCGTAAAAATGGTTCGATTTCGATCAAATTTTAGTATGTATTAAGGGACAACCTTTGAAGGAACCCTATTGAAAATAGACGAAATGGGGTCAAAGGCCAGGACATGGAGCGGGATCCATTCCATTGCTCTTATGCGTCATAACTTACATAAAAATATTTCGATTGCGACAAAACTTTATCATATTGTTCCGGATGGATACTGAACAGGTTTTGTTTAATATCATCGAAACGGGGTCAAAGGTCAGCCCACAGAAGCGAGATTTATTCCACAGCCATTATCCTCATAACTTGACTAAAAATGCTTCTATTACGACAAATTTTTAGTATGGTATTTCGGAGGTATACTGATCGAATTCTGTTTAATATCATCGAAATGGGGTCAAGGGTTAGAGCACAGGAGCGAGATTTGTTCCACAGCCATTATCCTCATAACTTGACTAAAAATGCTTCTATTGCGAGAAATCTTTAGTATGTTATTCCGGTGGTGTACCGAACCAATTCTGTTTAATATCATCGAAATGGGGGTCAAAGGTCAGGACGTAGGAGCGAGATTTATTCCACAGCCATTATCCTCATAATTTGAGTAATGATTTCTGGTATGTTGAACAGCGTATCATAATCAATGCATTGCATGATTTTGCTAACTTGTTTTTTAACTTTCTGCTTTTCCTAGTTTTTTTTTTAACTTTATGCTCACTAGTTGCTCGTGTTAGAGGAGTTTTCGTCGTGAAGACACAAACAAGTGCTTTCACTATGACACAGAAGTTTTGTCGTGAAGACAAAACTGCGTTCTACGATGACACAGGAAAGGCTGATTTCATTGATGATAGTGTGTATTGAACAATCACTAGCTATTTCCACACAGCTGGAAGATATGATTGATGGATTCCGAAACATGGTTCCGTTTGACCGACGAATGTCGTTGTAAATACAATGTGAATACATTTGTTTCTTTTCTTCTGTGATTTCATATAACGTACAGATAGAGTTTTTATAACTTCACCTGGTTTTATTTTTGACTGGGTCATTCGATCATATTTTAAAATGGAACTTGCGTATCTTAAGTAATTTTCCATGTGCATTCTGATGAATTAGTTTTTGACGAACCACGGCGTTACGGCGCACACAGACTTCAAAATTTTAAATGGAAGGGGATATTTTGTGGCATATCGTTAGAAATTTTATTTCTTTATATATACAAATCCAGAATCATTTAAGAAATCCATCCACCAATTCAAAAGTTAGACAAATGTGAAGGACGGGTGTATAAAATAGAGATGAGCTCGGGCGCGGGCTCAGAATTCATTACCGAAAAACCCGGGCCCGGTTGAACTACACGTGTTGAATTTCATTTCGGATTTGTTACCATGATGGAAGGATTTTCAATTTCCTAAGCTAGCTGCCATTGCAAGACAAATTTTGCTTAGCAAGACTTGCATTATGCATTGTCCAAAGCTATGACCCAAGCAAGGATTAGTTTAAGGAGGTCTGGTATCGAAAAATTGGGAAAAAATCACATCCCCATTTTTTGTATTTTATTAAAAATCAAGAATCGTACCTTTAAAATGATGTATTAATTTCCACAAGTGTGCAGTTAGAAGTATTATTATTATTTTTTTTAAATTCCTCAGTCCCGCGATTTTTGGGGTGACGTTTGTTTTTAGTGCATCAGGTCGAGCTTTAGAGAACACAAGATCAAGTTGAAGGGCTGAGGCATTAGATGCAATTCTCTCTCTCTTTTTTCATGATGAACTTGATCTGGAAACTGCACACACACATATGATAATATTGTGATTATTATACTATTAAGCGCAAAGCTTTGTTAATGTTACAAAATGAGGAATAATCTGGTCTGGAATGATTTTACGTTCTTTTTTTTTAATTTTGGAAATTTCCCTACATGTTTTTTTTTATATTCTACTACATCACTCTAAACTACGTTCACCAATTAGCATGTATGTAAATTATATTGCAAAGATTAGTTTTCTAGAGTCAAAATTTCAAACACTTGCAACTGTCTGTATGGCATTGTACGTTTTATAATGCAATTTATTCAAAATAAAAGCAAATTTAGAAATCAAAAAGAAATAACGAATGGAATGTTTTGTTTCTAAACGATTTTCTTTTCTTCAGCTTTTACCAAAATTACTGTTTCCTCTGATACAGTCGAAGGGCACGTTAATCATTTATTTATTTTCAAATCCACATTTTAGGACATTTGGCTTTATGCGTAGTATTTCTAAAAACATTAATATTGAGAAGTGGATTAACTGAACTAAACCTTTTAAACTAATGATTTTTAAACTAATCCTTGCTTGGGCCATATCTTTGGCCAGTGTATAATGCATAAATGCAAGCCTTGATAAGCCAAATATTTCAAGAATATGGGCCCGGCCGGGCCCGGGCTCAGCAAACACATGTAATCAAAGAAAGCGGGCCGGGCCCGTGCTTTAGGCTTTTGGACCCGAGCGCGCCCGGTCTCCTAAAATTGAGCCCGAACTCCTAAAATTGAGCCCGAACTCATCTCTAATATAAAAACTCAATCTGTATAGGCAATATGATTGTAAATAAATATTTTAAATGTTATTTTATATACGAACCAGACAATAACAACAACCTTTTTATTACATATATCATTAAGCTTTTAAAATACAGATCCTCTGTGCCCCCAAAATCTGAATTCCTCATTACTTCACCGTTTCTTTTGTGGTTGTTTTTGTTTTTGCTGACAGGGTCTTTTTTATATCTGCGGCATGCACCCCCATTGTTACAACCCTGCGCACGTCTATGGTACATTTATATGTGTCTGTATATATGTGCAAATACAGATTGAGTGAAAACTCGTAGAACTTGCTTTGAAATATTTATTAGCAGCGACAATTCAATGCGTGCAATTGGGTTGAAACTCACATATCTTGTGATTAAAAACGCTGCTTACCGATCTCAAATTATAAATTCTGTCAACTTTCTGATAACCCTGTTTAGTGTGCACGTTGCCGAAATTTTGAAAAGATGCTGTCATTATATAGCCGGACATTTGTGGGGCAGACAAACGTGTTCGTTGAACGAGCATATTTGTAGATGATGTGTGTGGTCTAATTTTGAATAAAGAGGCTTTTCATATGCACCTCAGACAAATTCTTAAAAATCCACGGAAATGGAAGATGTTTTTTTTCCCTAAGTTTTGTCCTCCACAGAGTGAAGAATCTTTGATCTCTAACAATCATTTGTGTGCAGAGCTCTAGACTAAATACATATTCAATGTCCTTTCTCTCAAAAGAACATTGAAAATATATTCCTTCTGATAGCTAAGAATTTCCCTCAAACATGCACATTAGCATTATCAACAACGTATATGCTGCTCATGAAAACTGGCGGCAGCAACAAAACGGATTCAGTGCGACTTCTTCCGTTCAAGAATCAAGCATGAAGTATTTGCAGTTTGTAGGGCAGAGGCCCACGCACCAGGGATCTTATCACGGGTGAGGGGATATAACATCCCTCAAGAGAATGAGTTAATGCAACAAAGATTAATTTTGCTTGACAGCCATTCTCGGAATTCAAATTATCGGAAGTCCGATCCTTAAGAAAATCGTGGGCAGATTAGCTTAGCAACTTTGCAGCTAAATGCACGCTTGAAATATTTGGCTCTCTGCCTAGCAGCTTCCAAAGAAGTTTTTAATGCAATAACTCGTAGCGTTTCGTTAAATTCATAAATGTTTTCTAAAACGACTAAGAATCGTCAAATGCATGACTTGGCAATTTAATTTCGGTCGAAACCCAAGGAACTAGGACCATGTCATGCAGCTCTTTTTAAAGTAAAATCGAATATCCGTTGCGAAAATTTTTGAGCGTGACCTCTATTTGCTTTCCTTGGGAAGAAAATTTTCTTTATTGCGGATGTGTTTCTCATTCTGTTTAGTCCTTTGAATCAGGACAAGAAAACCAAAGGAACATTTTTAAGGGTTCTTATTTTATAAAATAAACGACCTAATCTGTAAAAACTGTAAAATGAACAACCTGTTTGCTTTACAAAATAATTTATAAATGAAAAATCTCATCTGTAAAATAAACGACCTGCATGCTTTTGAAAATTATTTGATATTTAATGAAATATTAAATGGGCTTTGTACATACATTATACCAACAAAATTGTTCAGTTTGAGGTACAATTTCAATTCATCCTCAATAGAAGATATTTGTTTGATCATCCTCAGCTTTTGATTATATAAATTTTTAATTCAACTGTCTGTTTCTTTTCGAGTTCAAACGAATTGAATTAATTGGTTCAAAGGAAAACAACAAAAGGTATCAAGAAACTGCGAAGAAAAAGCAACGTATATGGTAACAGTATGGTTTGGGTGAACTCCATATAAAACACAACTCATCCATCAGATGTCTTCCAATAATGAACTATCTACAAGAATCAGCCGCGCAAGCTAAATTCGATCTGTCCAAAATCTGGGAACCCCTCTGACTGAATAGACCCATCGCTGCAGCAATTACCACTCTACCAGCGTTTCCGGCGTGGTGCGAGCATCAAGGTGGTTCATTCAACAGAGGGAAAGTTCTTTTATCATTAAGGATTATTTCTCCACAAGATCGCTTACTGCAGAAGGCCTACAACAATATATTTTCGTCGTAAGTACCTAGAGAGAATGGTTACCAATAAGATTTCCATATTTAGAGTGGTGACGGGATACAGACAGACTGGTTCCGTTAACAACAAGGGACACAAAACAACCATGACAATGTTGTATGTTGGGACAGTGTGACATACCATGGATAGGCTGCAGAACTCGCCACAAAAGTCGATACGGCGCTTATCAGCTGAAATTGGTGTTCCCGGATATCTCGTTCATCGAGCCACAAAACTGTTGAACTTGCGACCATATAGAAAATAATCTGCGCAGCTGCTACTTGGACGCGATGAAGAGAAACGAATAGAATATTGCCATTAGCTCCATCGTTTTATGCGTGAAGGGATTCATTTACTGGATACGTTATTTTTTCACAGACGAAGCAGGTTTTATTTGAACGGCTACTTTAATAGCCAAAACGGCAGGAATTGGAGGGCCCAAAATTCCCACGTGTATCATGAAATACAGTTGCACCCGCAAAGATAGGTGTTTGTTGCTGTTTGCCCCGTAAAATAATTATTGGTCCTCTTTTCTTTGAGGACACCGTGAACGCCGAAAAATACCAGCATCCACTGATGTAGTTTATTGCACTCTTGGAAGTTGACGAACGAAACTGTTGGATACAGCACCATGGCGAACATCATGCTTAGCCACCTCTTTCTTGAAGGAATTTTTCAGTGACCGCGTCATCATTCGTAGCTTATAACTACCCAGATCTCCTGACGTGACTCCGCCAGATATTTTTCTCTGAGGTTACCTCAAGGAAACTGTTTATAAAAACAAACCATGAACCGTAACACAATTGAAAGTCAACATTGAACAAGCTGTGACAAATATCCGTTCAGAAACTATGAAAAAGTTGCAAGAAACACTGTGAAAAGAGTGAATGCCTGTATTCAGGCACATGGTGACTACTTCCAGCACTTCCTGTAACATTTCACTTATTGTATGTATGCATTTATTCATGTCGGAAAAGTCATGACATATTTTGGCACCCGATGGCGGTTGGACTGTTGGGCGGTTTTGGAAGTACTAGAGGCATGCGCAGCTCAGGGATCGCTTTGGCATTCGACAGGTGTCAGTTCTAGCTGCAGTCTAAGAGGATAAGTGAGCGATTTGGTTAATTTGCGGAGATTTGACATCAAGTTTAAGATGGAAGAACAAACTGTGCATTTTCGCCATATTTTACTGTTTTACTTCCGTAAAAAAGAAGAACGCGCGTCAAACTTGTGAAAAGTTGCGTAAAGTGTACGGTGATAATGCTCTACAAGAACGTCAGTGCCAGCGTTGGTTCGCAAAATTCCGTGCTGGTGATTTTGACCTCAACGATGCTCCTCGGTCTGGGACGCCAACCTAGGTTGATGACGACCACATCAAGTCATTGATCGAGTCAAACCCTTGTTACACGACACGAGAGATTGCATACACATTGCACTTCCATCATTCAAGCGTTCACGACCACCTGAAGAAGCTGGAATACGTAAGCAAGCTCGATGTGTATGTTCCTCATGAACTCAAAGAAGCTCAATTGACGGCGCGTATAAACATCTGCGATATGCTCATTAAACGTGAAGAAAACGATCCTTTTTTCAAGCGACTGATAATTGGTGACGAAAAGTGGATTGTGTGCAACAACATGCTGCGCAAACGGTCTTGGTCCCGACGTGCTACTTTGCCTCAAACGACACCCAAAACAGACATTCATCAGCGGAACGTTCTGGTCTCAGTGTGGTAGGATTTTAAAGGTGTCGTATTTTTGGAGCTCCTACCACGGAACCAAACAATCAATTCAAATGTGTACCGTGGGCAACAGATCAGTTTTCACAAATCCATCATCCAAAAACGTCCAGAGCTCGTTCATCGTATAGGTGTTGTGTTCCATCACGACAACGGGAGACCACGCACAAGTTTGATCATCCGCCAAAAATTATTGGAACTTGGGTGGGATGTGTTGCCACACCCAGCATACTCACATGACTTTGCGCCGTCAGACATCCACTTGTTTCGCTCTCTTCAACAGTCTTTGTGTGGTGTAACGTTCAATTCAGATGATGCTGTAAATTAGCAACTTGTACAGTTTTTCACCACGAACAACAGGTCCTTCTATGAACGAGGCATTCTGCAGCTCACTGACGGATGGCAAAAGGTTATCGAACAAAACGGGCATTATATCATTATTTTATCTTTGTTCTTTCTATCAATAAATGACCTTTGCAAAACATGGCTAAAATACGTCATGACTTTTCCGAAAACCCAATATTTATGTTGTATACTTACATACTTGTTTTTTGCATTACAATAGTGATTGATGTGTTTCTTGTTCTTACTATCGGGTTGCGTTTTATATGGGACACCCTGTACAATAGATAGTGCTATTTGGGATTGTGATCTCAGTGAAAGGAACCGGAAAAAAGATGGTGTCGTGCATAGAGCGTTGAACAAAAGTAGACATAAGGAGATAATTTGAACTTCGGCGTGGTTGCTGATGAGACCTGCGAGGAATTATTTCCTAGGAAGCAGCAAGAGAATCAGTCAAGAATTTGGACATCCAACGTAGCTGAAGTCAAAAGAATTCAAAGCGACATTCTCAAAAAAAAAACATTTTCTTTGACTTAGGTTTAGGACAATAATCGAGTCATTCTGAAGAGCTATCTGAAAGAAAGGAGATAACTGAAAATACAGTAGAGCCTCATTTATACGTTTCTCACTCATACGTTTTTCACATTTATACGTAAAATATCGTGGGTGGAAAAATTATGAACTTTAATGTTCATGTTTTCCAATTATATGTTAATCGAATTAGCTTTCTTCTCATTTACTTCTTAAAGTATGGTACAACTATGCTATTGTTTTTGTATAGTTGGTGTTTTGTTTCTCGTTATTAATTTAAATTATGCTGTTCTGGTGTTGTGAATTAACAATCAAAACCACACGAATTCCGTTTACCATTCTCCTTTCCCACTCTTCCACCCTTTGCCTTTCGCTTTCCCAATTGCCTGTCATCCACCTCCATTATGAAACGCTCTGCAGAATTCGCGCGCTCCTGCTCAGCTATCATTATTCAGCTCATTTGGCACCTGCAGTAGACATCTGCTCTTGCTTGACGTTGTAATATCGGACTCTTTTCTTCAGACGTTCGTTTCGAATAGCTTTCTAAACAAATCTACAACATTGAAGAAGTCGTTTCACGACCTGACTGGAATGCTATAATTGAGGAGCAAGACTCATTGAGCTTTTTAACGAAGTAAATTTCTGCGTCATTTTTGGTCCACGCCGGGGATCGAACCCGAGTCCTCTTATTCCGGAACAAGTCGCTCTACCAACTGAGCTACGCAGACGTTCGTTCTCGCTGCTATTTACCTTTATGTCGTGTGCGTCCTGCGGGGCAGGCACGTCACAGCTTCCAATATTATGTCACTTGCGACGCGTATTTGGCAACATCTCTACTGAAGACTCTAAATCAAATGATTAAGAGAACAAAAGTACGATTAAAATGTCTGCAGTGACAAGAGTGATGATGATTCCTAGATAAGTACATCAGCACCCAAACTTGCCGATGCACTGAAATCGTTTGGCATCGTTAAAGACTTCTGTTTTAGCACCAATATGGATAAGATAAAAATGTAGGCTCTCAATGACCTTGAAAATGCGATATTTCAACATAAAAGTAAACAATTATAAAAAATTATTGTTTTAAACGATGTTAATGTATATGCGTTTTCTTTATAATGTGCTGCATCACATCTCGTTGTGTAAAACATATCAAGCGTAAATTAAGCATTAGCAATGCGCTGTATACTGTGTGCATACAGTATATTGAAAAAAAAAAGAAACTAATACATTTGAACATGAAAAACATGAGGTAGTACACTAACGGCTACGCCATGCTTAGCAACAGAATAATGTGCTGCCATCTAGGGACAGAAGCGTACATTGTTTCGTTTATACGCTTTACGTTTTTCCGATTATTCGTTAATTTTACTTGGTCCCTTAAAAAACGTATAAACAGGGTCCCACTATACTTCGTTTTTACCGAACTTTCTAAGCCTACAATGTGGTTCTAACTTTGGGACCTTTGCAAATGGAAACGCTCCTCCTTACAGATGAAAACCGTTTGCAGCTACTGCTTGTTAAAATGGTACCTCATCATCCTTAGAACAACGAATTGGCCCCGAGTAACTTTTATCAATTTTGGCCCATTTCGAAAGGCATTGCTGCAAAAAAACTTCGGTTTCGAATGAAAAGGTGAAACAAGCGGTGCGCGAATGCCTGTTCACGCAAGCAGGGAGTTTTTCTGGAGAGAAGTTCGTGCCTTAGTTTCTCAAAGGGAACGTGTTCTGGAAGACAACACGGTGGAAAACCTAATGTACGGGGGTCTTAGCAAAAATTCTGCACACTGTCCATTTTGGAGAAAAGTTTGAAGTAACGGAAAAACTTACCTTATTGACGTTCAGTGTACGCCCCTCCTATGCTAATGACAGCTTGCCAGCGGTGAGGTAGGTCCAGGATGCCCCGTAGTACGCCATCTTTGTTCATCTGTCGTATTACTCGGGTCACGTCCAATGAGAGTTCGTCCAGGGAGTCGCAGCGGATGCCATGGAGCCAATTTTTTAAATATGAGAAAAGATCAAGGTCGGGTGGACTGTGATCAGGGCTGTATGATGGGTAAGATTAAGTTTCTCAGCCATATGTCGACAAAAGTTCACGTACCGACGATGCACCATGACACGATGCGTTGTAATGCAGCAAGATCGCTCCCGTTTCCAACAAGTTGGGGCGATTTTGACGAATTTTCGGTCACCGCTTTCTCCTCAGAAAATCGCGATAATATTGCGCGTGGACATCTTGCCCTATCGGCGCTCGATCAGAGACCACAACACTCTGGGCATTGTACGTAAAAATCGTCATTTGATTCACTTTGGATTGTTGCCGATGACACTTTGAGGGGCGTAGGGAACTTGGATGCCTCCATTACGTTGATTGTGACTTCAGTTCCGGCTCAAAATCACAAGTCCAAGTCTCATCAATTGCGAACATTCTGTTTAGGAAGGTGTCTCTCTCCCTTTCGCACCTATGCAGGTGAACCTGGGCGTTGCTCATCCCGGCTGTCTTCTGTTCAGGAAGGTGTCTCTCTCCCTTTCGAACCTATGGAGGTGAATCTGAGCGTTGCTCACCCCGGCTGTCTTCTGTTCGGGGGAGTTGGTGGGGGAACCAAGCGCGCGGCGATTTTTCTTTTTTTCCAGTGAGTCATTCAAAATTCGGTGAACACACATGGTGGACAAATTTGCCTGATGAGCAATCTCCTCTACTCTTAAACGGCGATTCTATTCGAAAAGCTTTGCAACGATGGTCACAGATGTTTTGTCTTGTCACCGTTTGAGGTCAACCTGAGCGGTGATCATCTTCGATGCTGCTTCGGCGCCCCCGAAAGCGCGATGCCCAGCAAGAATTTGTGCTTCGATCTACAGTTCCTTCCCCACAAACTTGTTGCAAGGCAGTGTGTAACTGTATCGGAGCCCCCCCCCCCTTGCAAAGGTTCTATTTTCACATACCAGCGCTGGTCTAACGATGTCACTCGACCTGAGGAGCTTCACGCTTCGATTTCCAAACCCTTCCACGTCCACAGAGCAGATGATAGCGAGTCTTTTGGACACCACTACGTTGCTGAGAGTCTCACCTTGCCATGCGCAATCATTATCCCGATTGCATCATCCGCTTCCGTTTTAGGTTAACATGTGCAGAACTTTTGGTATGACCCTCGTATAAATCTGATCTTGACATGATGCAATCATTTTCCGGATTGCATCATCCGCTTCCGTTTTAGATTAACGTGTGCAGAACTTTTGTTATGGCCCTGGTATAAATCTGACCTTGACATGATGCACTCATTTTCTGGATTGCATCATCCTCTTCCGTTTTAGATCAGCGTGTCCAAAACATTTGTTATGACCCTCGTATCTGTTATGTTAGGTTTGAATAAAACAATAGTGTCCAAACATTGTCCTTTACTTTTCTTGTATTTCAGCAGGGTTGCTTCGGCTATGCACTGCAGGCCAACATGTTGGGCATATTTTGTTCGGAAACGTTTGTGTTGTCAAAAATTAGAAAATTCACACACGTGTCGGTTATTTTCTAGCATGTGCAGCGCCATTTCCCCCTAGAGGCACAATTTTGAATTTTTTTTTTTCTTTTTCGCGAAATCGTTTTCCATGCCAATGCCCTCAATAAGCTATTTACCAAGTTTCGTTGCGAAACCTCTGTTTATCGCTTCTCTAGAGACTCGCGAATAGTGATCCATAATTTATTTAATTTATACCTACACAGAACATCACGGTATCAATGACTTCATGGAAGTTTTTGGTGCATTTTAGCTTTTTTTCTTCTGTAAAAAATCCTAAAAATCTAACTTAATCTAACTTAAAAGTCTAACGCAGCTCAGGCTGATGGACAGTTGAGCTACATTACGCGAATGATATAAATTTGTGGAAATCGTAGAGCTGTATTTACATTGCTAAAGAAGCATTGTGCCGACCTTAATATCGGTAGCTGTGTTACATTTCTGTTAATGGAAGGAATGATGTTATGATCGTTGAAGGAAGAGAACGGGTGAAATGATTTGCTATTTAAATGAGCGGGCGTACAACATTTCGCTAATGAAAAGGGAAAGTTAAATGAATAAGGAGATAAGGATTCGGTGGTTAAATTCCAATGGGGATTTCTCTAAATCTGGCTTCTCTTGGGAAAATCTTAAGTGATTAAATGTGAAAAGTTTAAACCTCCGGAGTTAAAGATATGATAAGACGAATGACAAATTTCGTGATTCCTTACAACTTGAAACATGAGTTAGCAGAATTGCCTAAAATATAACTGGGAAGCTTAGTTCCGTTTTATGCTTAATTTCCACAAAGGATAGAGCTGAACGAAATCTTTGGTGTTATTAAAAAGGCTTATTTTAATTGATAGTTACATTACACTCGCAGCCAGTAGCAAAGAGCCTCTCTCACAGCGGAGCGAACGTTAAGATTACCTCATCAAATACTAACTTCCAATTCAACGACGAGACATCTGATTCAGTTGAAGATGTCAGCAGCGGGATTAAAGTGCAAATAATAGAAATTGTAAAGATTCCAAGATCATGTGTCATTATTCTGTCCGAAATCCACACTTTAATTACGCAGAGATTAAAGGCAAAACAGAAATTCCCCACGAGAAATTTTAATAGAATAAATGGAAAACAAAGAAAGCGCTTCGCAGCCGAAAGTTAATTTTTAATATTTAATAAATTCACCTAGTGGACTGACTGAGGAAAAGAAAATATGTTTTACTTTCCTTTTATTTGAATTTTTAATTCTTAATTGAAATAAAAAAAATATTCTGAGTTTTTTTTTATTTAATATTTCATCATGAAATAAATAGCGCGCCTGCCACTGAAACGGACTGAAATGTGTTCATCGATTTTTTTATTTTTGCCAAATAACAAAAATGTCATCGGAGGCGAAATGATTGCTTGCTGAATTATATTTTGTGCATTTAAACAATTTATTTTACTCATCTGCACATGTAAACATATAACGCACTTCTGTTCTCCCAAATATTCGTTAATTGGTTCAAATTACTGAAAATTTATTTTTGAGGGCAGCGGGTGGCCTAGTGGTCAGCGTTCGTGCCTGTCACGGACGGGACCTCGGGTTCGATCCCAGGCAGGTACGAATGCTCGATCCACTAAATATCCGCCGTGCGTCGGATGGGCACGCTAAGCCGTCGGACCCCGGGTACTGGCCACCCGGTAACAAATAAGGGCGTCTTCCACCCCCATTTATACTTTGCTTCCCTGAGACTTTCCTATCGGGCACTCTAGCCAGAATCTCCTAGCGTCCTATTTCTAAGGGTTGTTTAAGACCTGGGGTCAGACATTTCCTTCCTAAAATCTTCAACATCAGATCTGATCTGAATTTACTGTTGAGCATTTTTATCTCTTAATAAAGAATTATCTGATTAAGAACACATGTCTTTCGTTTAAATGCCCTGTCCAAAAGATCCGATTGGAAATATTATTAATGATCCGTACAAAAGAAGAAATTGTTATAAAACAGAGGTGAAGCTCTCATGTGAAATATCCTGAAACGTTTATAGCAATTAATGTAACATTCTGTAACTTGTATTCTATAAGGTGCTGGATAAAGTAATTTAAAAGTAATCCTAAGATAACCATTGAAAAAGACAATGCGCATTAATCAGTTTTAAACAAATGGTTTAATTTCGTGCGATTGTGCATTCCCATATAGAAATGTTGACATACACAGTACAGTGAAACTTCCGAATAACGGTCGCTGCTCGGACCAGGGAAAAGTTGCTGTTGTTGGGAGGTTAGACCTAGGTTAACATTGCTTCCGTGTTGACCTAGGTTAACATTGCCTCCGCGTTGGCGTAGGTTAACATTGCTTCCGTGTTGACCTAGATTAACATTGCTTCCGTGTTGACCTAGGTTACCACTGCTTTCGTGTTGACCTAGGTTAACATTGCTTCCGTGTTGACCTAGGTTAACATTGCTTCCGTGTTGATCTCGGTTAACATTGCTTCCGCGTTACCTAGGTTAGCATTGCTTCCGTGTTGACCTAGGTTAACATTACTTCCGTGTTGACCTAGGTTAACATTGCTTTCGTTTAGCTAGCCGCGCACCGAAAGCAAATGGTTAACCCTTTGCTTTGGTGCAAAAATAGAATAATTGTACAAAGCTTAAGCACAAAGAAAACAGTTTCAGAGCTTTCTCCAAGAGTAGAATGCTGAATGAAAGTCAACACAACAATTTAAAATAAAATCGTGATGTTAAGGATCTTAAGAAAGTAGAGGCTGACCCATTGTCTCAAACTTTCCTTTAGGAATATCAAGCCAGGTTTAAGTTTAGGATACACAATGGAAAAGAAAAGAAAAATAAGACAAATTGATAGACAATGAAATGGAACTGCATGTTTAGTTAGCCACGCACCATAAATAGGAACAGAACCCACAGGGACCAATCAAATACATACCGCCGCCAAAGGAACACTATTCACTCACCAGCTTCACGTTGCGACTGAAATTTACACAGGAGCTAGAGTTTTTCTCACGTAGAACTAAACTCTTACTCCTTTCTTTACATTTAAACACGACATCGTACTTGCTGTAATCCAACCTATGGAGCTCCAGGTACACTAGCATTCTTAATTCTTAGTAGAATTCCTTATTCCTATCTCATCCTCTTCGCTGAGATGCGAAGGAACTACGTAGAACCTTAAACGACAAAGTTTCGGTTAGACATCCTTCGAGACTGAGTGGGGTGTCCGTTGGACACTGTTAAGAGACTTCGCTGTTTTGAAGTTATTGTTAATGTTAATTCTAAGGAAACTATTATGTACCAATCAAGACTTGCGGTTGCTCGGAGGTGTCCGTTAAAGGAGGTCTCAAAGTACACTAACGGACAATGAAATTTGCGCACCTAGAAGGAAAGATGCTACAACCGCGAAACTTTGCAAATAGCTAGAGTTTACGCTGTTATACAAATGAACCAGGTTTGGTGCGAGTGCACATGACCGCACACTCCGTGGAGGCGCTGCAAGCACGAACCGGTAGATTTATAAACCGGCGTATAGTCAGTGTCCCCATAAAAGCGAAAAGCACCGGCCGACGCATTCAAGAGTACAGAGTGACAAGAGTGCCGGGTAGATGCCAGAGACGTCGATTTACGTAACTTACGGACTTTGAGAGAGACCTGATCATCGGGCTGAAAACCGCAGGGTGGTCTGCGCGCCGTATAGCACGCCGCGTGGATCGTTCTGAGCATACCGTCAGACTGTGTGGTTGGGAGCAGTGGACACGTGACGACACAGCCACACGGAAGAGAGCCTCCGGACGGACCAGGAGGACCATCGGTAGAGGGAATTGACGGATCGTGAGAACAGGCAAAGAACCGATCCCACGGGGACCCGGTCCACTATACAGGCAGAGATGTAGTGGCTCCTATGTGTAAACGATCAATTTTCCGAATTCTCGAGAAAGCAAATCTGCGATCCCAGCGCCTATTACGTGTGCTGCCATTAGCAGCGGAACAGCGCTGGCTCCGGGTGAAGTGGTGCCAGGACAGAGCGATGTGGGACGCCACAAACAGGCGACGTGTGGTGTTTAGTGGTGAGTACCGCTTCGTTTTAGGGACAGATGATCCTCGTGTCCAGGTGTAGAGGTCCACGCGTAAACGGCACAATCCCGACCTCGCTATCGAGCGCCACACCTCCCCCACCACAGGCATTATGTTCTGGGGAGCCATTGCCTACGATAGCTGATCAGCTCTAGTAATGGTACGTTGATCATTGACTGACCAGCGGTATGTGGATGAGATCCTACTACCCCATGTGCTTCCATTCCTGGCCGGGATTCCAGGTGCGCTATATCAGCAGGATAATGCCCGCCTACACACGGTTCGGGTTGTCCAGGACTGCCTACGTCATGTCCATACACTTCCATTGCCTGCCCGCTACCCGGACATGTCCCCTATTGAGCATGTGTGGGACCAGTTGACACCCCAGCTGCCACCGTGCCGCACTACCCGGGATTTGGAGCACACCGTCCATCCAATACGTGTGGGCCAGTCTGCCGCAGGACAACATCAAGAGTCTGTTCGCCTCCATGCCGGACCGTATTGCAGCATGTATCGCCGCACAAGGCGGTGCGACGCGCTATTGAAGATGACCGGACTGCGTGCCACTGTTCCCTCTGTAATTATCCAGAAGCTCTGTTTTTGCCATCATCTCTATTATTCATCTGCATTATTACGTCCATAAAATATCAGTTCAATCCGATACTTCCTTCTTGGTGCGTAAATTTCATTGTCCGCGTGGGTATATAAAAATATTGATGCATACTCAAA
Source organism: Macrothele yani (assembly GCA_039090855.1). Lineage (NCBI taxonomy): Eukaryota > Metazoa > Arthropoda > Arachnida > Araneae > Macrothelidae > Macrothele > Macrothele yani. The sequence goes on from CM077011.1 coordinate 104,000,891, forward strand.
CGGTGGCTGCATCCTTATGTTTCTATATGCATTCAGATGATTTTTTACTTTTATTTGCAAAGTAAGCAAAAAAATTTTTAATTCACTTCCAGGTATGATGGAAATACATTAACGTGAAAATTTAAAATAATTAGACAACCTGACAGAAGTTGCAAATTGTATTTAATCAATGGATATAGAATTGTTGGACAAAAATGCTGCCGAAATATCACCCCTAAAGTGATTTTTGTGTCGAAATATCACCCCTAAAGTGACTTTTATTAATCCGCGGTCGAAATCATTGAGCTCTGTCGATCGGGGCATTTTGCACACACAGATGTGTGGCTGCCTTATCAACAACAAACAACAAGAAATCTGACGATTGCCATTTAGTGAGGGGTTTCGCGCGCCTTTGCTGTCACTATATCTCCTGTATAGAAATAGAAGAGTGCGAGGGCCAAGTTTTCTACCAAGGAAGATCAGAATGAGATAAAGCCCCACGAGCATATTTATAGTTGTCACTCAAGGCAGATCAGATGAGATAAAGCCCTACGAGCGTATTTATAGTTGTCTCTCAAGGAAGAAAATAATGAGATAAAGCCCTACGATCATACTTATAGTTGTCTCCCAAGGCAGATCAGAATGAGGTAGAGCCCTACGAGCATATTTATAGTCTCAAGGCAGATCAGAATGAGATAAAGCCCTACGAGCGTATTTATAGTTGTCTCCCAAGAAAGATAAGAATGAGATAAAGCCCTACGATCATATTTATGGTTGCCTTCCAAGGCAGATCAGAATGAGGTAAAGCCCTACGAGCATATTTGTAGTTGTCTTTCTAGGCAGATCAGAACAAGATAAAGCTCTACGAGCATATTTATAGTTGTCACCCAAAGCAGATCAGAATGAGGTAAAGCCCTACGAGCATATTTATAGTTGTCATCCAAGGAAGATAAGAATGAGGAAATCCCTACGATCATATTTATAGTTGTCTCCCAAGGCAGATCAGAATGAGGTAAAGATTTACGAGCATATTTATAGTTGTCTCCCGAGGAAGATAAGAATAAGATAAAGCCCTACGATCATATTTATACTTGTCTCCCAAGGCAGATCAGAATGAGAAAAATCCCTACGATCATGTTTATTGTTGGGTCTCTGACGTGGTGATTGAGAAATTTTCTATATATAGAGGGTTGAACCGATATTTATGGTTGGGCAGCTTTCATCGCTCCCCTCCCCGGTAGGGGACATCACTGGTTCTGGGGGACTCGACCCCAAGTGGGGGCACGTGTAGTCATAATGATATGTTTGATTGGTAAAGATTTACCAGCATATTTATAGTTGTCTCCCAAGGAAGATAAGAATGAGATCATATTTCTAGTTGTCTCCCAAGACAGATAAGAATGAGAAAAATCCGTACGACCATGTTTATTTGTTGGGTCTCTGACGTGGTGATTCCAAATTTTCTGTATATAGAGGGTTGTCCCGATATTTATGGTTGGGCAGCTTTCATCCCCATCCCCTCCGGTGGGTGACATCATTGCTACGTTCTGTGGGACTCAACCCCAAGTGGGGGCAGATGTAGTCATAATGACATGTTACATGAGTGTAAATGAATACAATACGAAAAGGGTAGGAGCATTCCACCAATCTCAGTTCAGTAACATAATTTTATCCTCTAAATTCCTAGAAACTTGTATAATATGTGCATAATTTTAAGTAATTAACTGTAAGGGAAACAATTTTTGCACAATTGTAGTACTATTTCAGAGAATTCAAAAATAACAAACTTTTCGGTAAAACATAATTTTTTTATATTGTAAACACGTATATCAAATCATTAAAACTAAATTACGTTTTACGAAAAAGGCGTTAAGAACATGCCGGTTTTCTCGTTCGGTGGTGTGCTGCGGCTGCGGCAATCGCTCACATCGGTCTGTCCGGCCCTCCTGCACCCACCGAATCCAAACTTCCCTCAGTGTGGCTGGATGACGTCCCACACGTGGGCCGATGTCTCGGTACGATAAACCGCTGTCGCGTTAGCCACTATTCGTCCTCTGTCGAACTCCGAAACGTGCTGGAATGACTGCCGTATTCTGCGACGAGGCATCAGGAAGCTTCCCACGCACAGGTCCGGCAGCAGAACACACTTCTACTACATACATCCCACCTTCTGTGCACCCTTCTTATAGCGCTTTTCGGTGGCGTGCCGGACGCACATGATTTGCATATGCCCTGCAATGCTCATCGTTTGCATGTCCTCTCGCGGGCGACGCAAGCTGCGAATTTCAGGCCAGTCGGATGCTTCCTTCTTCGTGTTGCATTTTGGGTGGCCAGCAGTGTATTAGGTGTGAACTTAATTCTCGGCCCTTAACCGCAAGCGATCATAGAACGTCGGCAAATGCAAATAGCTGTTTGCGATAATGGCTGATTGCAGCGCCATCCAACAGCTTTCCAAGCAACCGTAACCGCTAACATCTGTAGTAACAGAAGGGACGAAAGTTGACGGTGGAAGCAATGTCGTTCGAGAAGCGACATTTGAGCCATTGCCTCCTGTTCACGTTTTAGCTGACAAAAAGTGCCGTGGAAGTCCAGAAAATTTTCTGTGCTGCTTTGGGTGAGGCTGCTGTTTCCTACAGTACTTGTTAGAAGTGGTTCCAGCGGTTTAAGCAGGGAAAGTTCGATCTCCGTGATGCAGAACGTCCAGGACAGCCACAGAAAGCTGACGATGAGAAACTGGAACAACTGTTGGACGCGAATCCCTGTCAGAGCTCGCCCAGGAACTCGCAGTAACACGGCAAGCCATTGCAAATCGCCTGCACAAGCTTGGATGGATTCACAAGGAGGGCCGTTGGGTTCCCCACCATCTCACAGCTGCGAACAAGTCTAGGCCCTACGATGTTGCTGTGTCCTTGCTCTCCAGATTCAAGAAGGATTTCCTCCCCAAGATTTTGACCTGTGATGAGAAGGTGGATGCTTCGATTCTCTACGATAATACTAAGCGGCGCAAATCGTGGGTTTATCCAGGTCAACCTAATACCAGTACGGCCAAACGGAATATACATGCCAGGAAGTTGTTGCTGTACATTTGGTGGGATCAGCGTGATGTCGTACACTATGAGTTGCTCAAACCTAGTGAAACGGTCAATGCTGAGAGTTATTGTCCGCAACTCATTCGTGTGAGTGACACAATGGAGGCGTAAAGGCCATACACCGGAAAGGGCAGAAGGTAGGTCCTGTTGCTTCAGGATAACGCGCGTCCTCACACCGCGAAAACGACTTTAAACACGATCACGGACCTGGGATGGGAGATTTTGTCCCACCCAGCGTATTCTCCAGACTTCGCCCCGTCGGATTATCACCTCTTTCGCTCCCTACAAAATCACCTTAGTGACACGCACTTCACTTCTGTCGAGGAGGTTCACACAAGTATTGATGACTTTATCAACTCGAAACAGCCCTCTTTTTTCCGCAGTGGCATTCGGCACCTCCCTGACCGATGGCTCATATGTTTCCAACACGACGGGAATTATTTCCCTGAATAGGTAAGTATTCGATTTGCTATAATTTGCTGTCTACGTGTCGTGTCTGTGGCCGAGAATTAAGCTGCACACCTAATACATATTATCTGGATCTCAGGGATTTCGGTCTGAAATCATTTTGTCCTCATTCTCGGAGTCAAGGGGCGACTCTCCGCCTTATTTAGGCGCTTACGTCTCTGTCACTTTTCTATTGTACGCCACAATTTATTTCAATTTTTAAAAATTGCGCGAAAATGGTTGACGACAACAACAATTCACTTTCAAAGATAAAAATAATTAATACACGCTATTGATATTCATTCGCCTTCTAGTTAGTTGTTCAGTTGCTGCTTTCTAACTTAGGTGAATCCCCAGCGTTGTGCAGAGCTCCAAGAACCAACCTGCCATGTTGTTTGGCAGTTGGTGTACGCGAGTCTGGAGAATTCGAGGCCGCTGTGGTGCAGTGGTAGCATGTCCGGAGCGTAACTGAAATACCTGGGTTTGATTCCCTGTGGCGGCCGATGATAATTTTTCCGTGACTCACTTATAAACGTGGAAAGAGCGATGACTTTTGTGTGAGATAAAAAGAAGTAAATTTTGGAATATGCATAATCAGCGAAAAAAATGTTTTGTAGCAAAATAATTTAATACAGTTCTTCCAACGTTCCATACGATTTTGAAAATGTCGCGTTATGTTTGATGACAACTGATATAATAGCCGTAGGACACCAGCACAAATATAATGATTCATAATACGACAACATAGATAAAGAAATTTTTTTCCGTTTAACGATGCTTTGAAAAGGAACATTGCAATATTTTTTAGTGTGTTTGGTTGTTGATATTAACCGAAAGTCCGTTTTACCAAACTACTAGCATTACTTAATTGTAAATTTGTTATGTTCCTTAAAGTTACGCCGTCCTTCAGATGGCTTAAATAATGTAGATATCCTTTACTAACCACTAAATGGCTTTAAGGGCCAGAAAGAAACCCAAGTCTTGTACTTACAAATCCAATATCTTAATTAGGTCCTCCACTCTAGGCAATTTAAGTGTCAGAACATCACATGCTGAGTACAATTCCAATTTGGTACTCACTTAACGGTTGAATAATATCTGAATGCATCAGAATACTCGTAGCGTAACACTCTTCAAGTCTTACTAATTTGACAACAACTCAAATGCTTTAAGGTAAAAAAAGCGCACCATTAAACATTGTCAGGTAAGCTAAAGTCTTTTGGCTTACCTGTCAATATAACAAACTCACAAAGTAGCCGACTTCTAACAAGAGCGAGCCTCTTAACGATACTCAATACCTCTTAACAAGAGCGTAAATATATCTAACGTGGGTCATCAATACACATCTAACGAAGGACATCCTCGTACAATCGGAAATATCATTCCTTTCTGTCTCGTAAACATACGTCATTCAACTTTTGGCCTCAATTCAGGTTGCCACAAGACATTCCGCGCGAGAAAAAATGCAGCGTTAGTAGTAGAAACTGCTTGAAGAGAGAATGAAGCAAAATTTACACAAGATAACAGGAACCAAAAAAGAAAGTTTAAATTAGAGTATATGTCACAAAATTAATTAGTGGTCCAGTAATCGGCAAAATTGGAATTACACCTTTCTGCACAACTTGGGTGTAATACTTTTCAAGCAAGTATTGCGGTCTTCGTATTATGCACTCTCTCATCCTTGACGTCACTGTCTCTTCCTTCCCTTCTTTGTCTCTTCATTCTCTTCTCTGTTTCTTCATTCTCTTCTCTGTGTCTTCATTCTCTTCTCTGTGTCTTCATTCTCTTCTCTGTGTCTTCATTGTCTGTTCTCTCTCTTCCTTGTCTTCTCTGTCTCTTCCTTCCCTTCTCTGGCTCTTCCTTCCCTTCTCTAGCTCTTCCTTCCCTTCTCTTGCTCTTCCTTCCTTTCTCTTGGTCTTTCTTCTCTTCTCTGTCTCTTCGTTCCGTCCTCTGTTTCTTCATTATCTTATCTGTATCTTCCTTTTCTCCTCTGTCTCTTCCTTTCTTACTCTGTGCTTTTATTCACTTCTCTGTCTCTGTCCTTCCCTTCTCTGTCTTTTCATTCTTTTCTGCTTACTTCCTTTCCTTTTCTGTTTCTTCCTTTCCTACTCTGTGTCTTCATATTGTTCTTTGTCTCGTCCTTTCTTTCCCTGGTTTTTCCTTCCCTTCTTTGTCTGTTCATTTTCGTCTCTGTCTCTTCCGTTAATTCCACGAGATCTTGATATTATCTACCTTCTCATCTCTGCCTCTTCCTTCTCTTCTTTATCTCTTCGTTTCCTCCTCTGTGCTTTCATTCTCTTCTCTGTCTCGTCCTTTCTTTCTCTGTCACTTCCTTCTCTCCCTTCTCTGTCTCTTACTACCCTTCTCTGTCTCTTCCTTTCCTTCTCTATCCCTTGCTTACCTTCTCTCCTCTGTCTCTCTCTCTCTCTTCCATTTTCTATAATCGGACTTGACCCGTACTTAAGAAAGTACGTAGAAATAGGTTTTAGGTTATGGAGCTTCCAATTTCATTTTACTATCATATTGTTTTCGGTACATTAAAACCAAAAACTATTTTTCACACCTCTCTTCTTAATCCGGATATTTTTCTATATTAAGTTCTTGAGGAAAAGAAAGAACTACAGTATATAGTACAATATATAACGCACATTTATCATGGATTCTGTGGAGAGAAACTTTTAATCGCGGAAGAATCTTTTTAATCGTGACTGTCCTTTCTCATAGACGCAGATTTTATAACTTTTACTGCAAACCACGCGTAAATTAAATTAAATTTAATAAAACTGTTCCGTATTAAAAAAGTTAAAAGAGATATGCTTGAATCCCATTTACTGGTGGATGGAACAGTGTATTGAAAGATAAATTCGGAAAGTGCCGAATGGTTCAATTGTGAAATCTGGAATGAAACAATTTTTCAGTCCAATAAATAGCCAATTTTCTCAAAACGGATATCTAGGAGTGGTTTTGTGCAGCAGCAGAAAACATAAATATGAGAAAAGATTCGCATGCTCCAATCTGTTCCTCAAAAAATAAATGACGCCAATGAAATAATGTCAAGACCCAGTGGATTCAAATATCAGCAGAAGATGCTCTATCTGTTTGATTCGAAAAACAAATTGTTGACATTCAGTGAATTCCCCCATTCACGATGTTTTATATAAACATAGATTACATTCATGTCAACCGAGAAAACAAAGCTCTATAATTTTCCATCCAAATGTTGGAATGTTGGAAACATCATTTACTCGCAAAAATATGTTCCGATGTTTTCGGACATTTGTCGAAATGCTTTTTTACTTACGTACGAAAGAAACACGTCTTTTTATTTGTATCGAAAGTACATCACTCTGGCGTTTGTTTCGTTTCTTAAAAAACATGTCTGGAATTCAGGAAATATATTGAGGCCTTTTTCATATATTAAAAGTAGATGCAGAAAATAACCAGTATTCGGTTTTCACTCCAGTATTTTTAGTAGCATGTTTTAGTATCTATAGCACCGTGTTGCACTGCAAATGCGACTATTATTACAATAACCCGAACAAATAACTTTATTCACAATTATATTCTAAGGTCTACTATAGTTTCCCTGAGGGTTTGTCTCCGTTCTTAAGAAGAGTTGGAACGAAAATATTTAAATCAATGCGATATCTTCAGAGTTCTGGCAGTCACGTGTTTTAGCCAGTTGTTTCAACGAGACTGAAGACAAGAAAGATGACACCGAATTGTATGGTGTCCAAACAGGTCTTTTGAATCCTTTCTGATTCGAATTACATTTATCAAAGTTATTCAAAGTGAATTGAACCGGTCCGGAAAACAATACATCGGTTTCAACAATCCATGAAACATCCAGAAGTAGAAATATCTGCTTAGTTCCACCAGCGGCTTAAAATCATGTTACGAAAAATAACGAATGGTGAACAAAAGGTTTCTCATAGCACGACGAATGGATCACACACAAAAAGATTTTCAAATCGAACAAATTTTCAAATTGAAAGAAGAAATATACGAGAGAGGGAAACACTATGCAGGGTGCATAGGAAAGTCCCTTTAGCCTGAAATAACCTGCGAACGGAGCAAGTGAGATAACGGTATAGTAAAGCGACTATGCCCGATCGAATGCAGCCAATAGCAGCGCCCCTAGTGGCGAAATACGGAAGTTAGCTATTGCAAATCAAAAACGAAAACAGGTAGAGCAAAATTTCCAACTACCAAGTTGCAGAGCATCAATTAATTAGTACAAAACGACATTTGTTTCACACGGATAAGATAAATTGTCGCCTGAATACCCGAAAATTACCGAAATCGATGCGCGACGATTAGAATCTGCATATTCACATTTCGCAAATGTGTCGGGCCGCCCCGGTGGCGCAGTGGTCTAAGCGATGGCCTCTGATCATTCGTCCGAAAGGGGTCCGAGTTCGAATCCCGGTCAGGCATGGATGTTGTGTTTGTCTTACGGCACTGGCCCTCTCCCTTCCCTAGAACCAGTGACACTAAATTAGGAACGGGCGACTGCTTATAGCCCATTGAGTTGCTCACGGTGGTCGTTAAACCTCCAACCAAAAGAAAAAAAAAATGTGTAGCCGTATGCAAATGCAGATTGTGACATTGTATCGTACCTACGATATAAAAACCAGTAGCAGGATGTACCCGGATCAGAAGTTTAGGTCTACGTGCGCTGAGTGAGAATGGCGAGCTTCACTAACTCCCCAAAATTAGGTGTATGCAACAGCGCCTACAAGTCTGCTGGATCTACGTCGTCGTGTTACAGATGCTTGCAATAGTATGACACCTTTCATGATGAGGAATGTGCATGCAGAGTTACTTTCACGAATACAAATGTGTATCGTGGGCAATGGCGAACTCTTCGAACATACTCGAAATTAACCTTTTATCACTCTGCGCCAGTTTGCCTCTTTTTTTTGTCTGACGTCATCAAACTGTATTGACATAAGTATGCATTTATACAATAAATTGTGTGTATTTGCTCATGCCTGTTCCCTTCAAACGTTCACACAAAATATCGCGCATCGATTTCGGATATTTTAGGCTATTCAGGCGAAAATTTATCTTATCCGTGTAAAACAAATGTCGTTTTGTACTAATTAATTGATGCTCAACAACTTTGTAATTGGAAATTTTGCTCTATCTCTTTTCGTTTTCGATTTGCGACGATTAACTTCCGCATTTCGCCACTAGGGGCGCTGCTATTTGATCGGGCGTAGTCGCTTTACTATACCGTTATCTCACTTGCATAACTGTACCTCTCTCCGTTCGCAAGTTATTCTAGGCCAAAAGTGACTTTGACATAAATGCACCCTGTATAACTCTATAATTTCTAGCGGAGAATTCCTCATAATAAAAAAGTTGAAGATAGGCGAAAAATATTTTTCATGGAAACAAGCTATGCTAAGGAAACATAGCTTTTCAAGTACGTCTGCCCGAAACAGCGAGAAAAAGGTTGCGGTCTTTACGCCCCTTAGCGGGAAATCTGCGAATTATTTAAAGAAGATAATGCTCCACTTTTCTGGTGTAGCGAATGGCACACAGTTAAAAAGAAATTTCTCAACAGTGTTTTTAGAAGCGCCAATACAGCTACAAACTGAGGTACAAAAACACCACCTACTGACAGAACTGTGAAATAGAAAATTCCGCGTGTACCAGCCTAAAGTTTTCTACATGATAAGTGGCATCCGGTGTTGAAAGAGTTTTTAACTCCCACATGTAGAGTCAAAGATATTGAGAAAAAAAAAGAATTAAGCATTTGCTCCCCTTAGCGGCGAAATTGTACATTATTTTGGGAAGAAAATACGCACACAGGGTTTGCATAGTTCGCAGTATCTGACCGAAAAAGAAGTTTTTCAATCGGGTTTTTAGTCCCGCAGATACTGCTGTAAAACGTGAACTTACGCCCCCGGGCGCCAGAGCTGTGCTTTAAGAAAAATTTGAAATTACATGAGAAACATTTCGCAGCGGAAACTCTCTCCAACAAAGAAATAACTTTTCAGATGGGACTCTTAGAAGCAGAAATATCGACACAAATAACATGTACATCTACGCCCCCTGGCGGAAAACTATGCCGTATTTTAAGAAAGTATTCTCAAAAGGCTTTTCGATGTCGGTCTACGGAAAAATATTTTCAATCGGGCTTTCAGGATCTCAAATTTTGCTGCAAATTCATCAGAAGTAGGAATAAGTACTTACGCGCCCTGGTGGCTAAACCATTCTTTACCAAATATTAGAAATTGTATGCGAATCATTTTCCATCAGAAACTGCATTCGGTGCAAAAATAATTTTTCAAATCCGAGTTTTAGAAGCAGAGATATCGGGGGAAATATTGTATTTAATTTACGTTTGGGCCCCCTAGCGGAATGTCTATGCGTAACTTGAAAAAGTCATTGTACCTAAAGTAGTGTTTGACATAAATGGAATTGAAAGGTAAAATAATTTTTTCAATAGGACCTTTAGCAGCAAATGTATGGAATAAAATGCAATTTGAATTCGATATCATCTGCATTTACGCCCTCTAGCCATAAAATTGTGCATGGTGAAAAAGAACAAAAGAAATAAAGTATCACCATTCGCATATTTCAAGCTACCGAATGCAAAAAGAATTCAGATCAGACTATTAGCTGCAGAGATATTGTGACATCCACGGACGGACGGACAAACCGATAATATAAGCGAGATATTTTTTTACAAAAAAGGTGCTAAAAGTGGACTGGCCCGAGGCGCAGTAATCTAAGCTGGGGCTTCTGATCATTCGTTTCAGATGGGTCTGGATTTGAATCCCAGTGGGGCATGGATGTTGCATTTGTCTTGAGGGCATGGATGTTGCATTTGTCTTTTCCTCCCTTTAATTAAGGACGGGTGACTGTTTATAGCCCACCGAATTGCTCACGCTGGTCGTTAAACCTGCAAATAACCACAACATGAAAAAATGGATTCCATGCCATGTCGTTGACATGTCCTCAAGCGTGCTTGAAATGTTTTCAAAACATCAAGTTTGGTGGCAAAATCGAGCTGGATTTTATTAAAGGTATCATAGCACACAGTAGATATACTATACGTACATAGCTCATTCTTAACTCACAAAACCGTTTAAGTATTTTGGAAGCCGAAACCTGTCCACACACTTACGACCACCCGGTAGATATAATTTGGCTGTCACACCATTTCCTACTCAGATTTGCTTCATAATTTCAAGAATTCTCGTAATTCTTAATTTCAAAGTTATTTTAAAATCCATTAACAAAATGAATTTTTGCAGAATAAAAGATTATGTCGAAGATGTAAATTCCTGTGGAATTTATCAGGATTCTTGTGCATATGGAGTGTCATATACAGGACAGACCCGCAGAACCTTAAATGTTTACTTTCAAAGGAACACAAGGGGTGTATACGAAATGTGAGCTGAAGTAGTCGTCTGTGGCTCAACATTGCCAAGAAAATATCCATAAATTTGGTTTGAAAGTGCTAAACTTATTGATAAATCTGCTTCTAGTATAAAGCTTTATATTTTGGAAGCTTTCCGCAGCAAATTATGAGCCTTCAACGAAATTGCCACAATTCCATTTCGTTCACGAGTGGAGAAACAACAACTCACCAAAATCTGTGACCGTTAGAATGTTGATGACGTCACAATGATTTAAATATGTACGAAGGTTGTACCGAAAGTAAGGCAAAAGTAGGAATAACGTTTTTCTTAACTGACAGAGGTCGTTAAAATTGCACATGTTGGTAGAGAAACTCTTTCTCTTTACGAAAGTCTCCATTATAAGCGATGCATTTGCGCCATCGCTGAACCAAACTCTCGAATAATCTTTGAAAAATTCAGGTGTGGACTGTTGTACCCACTTCTCCCCAGCCACTTTCATCTCATCTGTGCCATCAAATCGTTGTCCCCTTAGACTGTCCTTCATTGGATCCAACAGGTGGAAGTCGGAGATTGCCAGATCTGGGCTGTCCGGTGGATGGGGGACCACCGACCAGCCTAATTTTCTGATCGTCTGATTTGTTGCCAAATATGTGTGTGGTCTCGCATTGTCATGGTGAACGTGGATCCCTTTCAGATTCTTTTTCGGTCACTTCCTCCTTATGGCTTTTCTAAGTTTCTTGAGTGTCTCGATGTACCGCTCGCTGGTCACGGTACGACCACGTTCCAGAAGATCAAAGAGAACGACAATCCTGTCATCGCAAAAAACAGTCACCATGATTTTCTGTGCTGATCACTGACTCTTGAACTTCTTAGGCATTGGTGAAGAGGCGTGACGCCTTTCTATGGAACTATTCTTCGTTTCTAGATCGTAAATGCACGCCCACGTTTCATCCCCTGTCACCAGATCGAAACAAAACGCGTCTTCATTGGCTTCAAATGCTTCCAACAGATCGGAGCAGACTTCCACCGTTCTCTCCTTCAAATTGGGTGTCAACTGCCGAGGTACCTACTTTGCACACATTTTCCGGTGCCCTGACTCTTCCACTATCTTCTGTATGGCATTTTGATCACAGTCTAGTTGTACAACAAGCTCACGGATTGCGACTCGTCTCTCCGTGCGAATCAATTCATCCACTCGCTGACGATTTGTAACAGTGGTCGCAGATGATGGTCTAAAACTGCGTATTTTGTCTAAACTTCTTCATCCATCTGTGCACATTGCTCTTTTCAATGGGGTCAACTCCTTCTATGGATGTAGGACAGCCTGCACCCTTCCGTCGTCAAGAACGCATTGACGGCACGTTGATTCTACTTGGAATCCATTATTTACTTGCAGTGAAAAAGAAGGGTGGCTATAGAAGAATAGTTACTCTAGCAACATGAGCAATTTGAAAGACCTCTGTCAGTTAATAAAAAAGGTATGCCCACTTTTGCATTACTTTCGGTACAACCCTCGTACGTACCTCTATTTGTTCTGGTGCAGCCGACAAAAACGGTCAGCAAAACTATAGTACGCGTAGACCTTAGAATAAAATATAATTGTGAACAAACGTTGTATTAGGTTTGATATATCTCCACATCACAAGAATTATAGTTGTATAGCTTTTAATACCGTTACGTTGCTATATTTGAAAGTATTATTTTCAAACGGTAGCTACGTTTCCACACTAACCATGAGTAACTAACTACTGTTCCTGTTGAAGCCGTAGTGTTACAAAAGAACGATGATCAAAATTTACTATATAAACTCGGAGGAAAATTCTTGGCAAGACGGTAACGGAATATATCTTGACATGTTCCGAAAACAGTATCTGTTCGCTCTGCCCTTTCCTTCAATACCCGAGTTTCAGTTCTTACGGGATTGTTTTGTTTTAATTGGATTATTGTTCTAGCGAATTACGTTGCTTGTACAAATTATATTTTCATGCAGTTTTAAAAAATATTTGTTTCATGTTTTTACATCAAATGGATGGATTTGAGATTCTTTGAAGATTGCTTGATGACAGGAATGTTTCAGAATTTTACGGGGATTGCTATATTTAGGCACTCAAAGTTAAAATATGTCGGAGCTATTTCTTACCAAATGTGATGATCTGAATTAATTGAGTAAGAGCGATTCCGATTCGCTCTTCAATGCAAAAATGTAACAAAACGTTTCTGCAATCGCGACGGGTACGCGAAAAGGAATTAATTCCCATGTGATGTTATAAGCAAAGTTCTTAATCTTTTTCCAGTGTTTGCAATGCTAATTTCCGATTTTACTACCAAGAAGCGTTCCTTTCATAAATGAAAGCCTCGTTTTCTTTTTTCTTGAACTTCTGTGTATGACACTTTTAATAAAACGAAACAAAACAATGGCAACAATTCCGTCTTCAGATAAATTGGTAAGATTTAAGGAATACATAACCATCTTGTCGGAAGAAAACACATGGAAGAAGAAAATAACTCACAGTTCTTTCACTTGAGCGTGCGAGGGCCGTTCAAAAAGTAAACGCCGATTGATTTAAAATAGGACAGAAATGCAATGCAGCGGACATACTTGCACTTACATACTTTCGAAGTATTCTCCCTCCTTCTACCTGAATGCACCGGTCCCAGTTTTCTACCCACTTCCGGAAGGAGTGTTCGAAGCTCTTCCACGACATGTCGTTCAAGATACCCAGCACAGCACTGTTCAGTTCAGTATTTGATGCAAACCGAAGCCCATTAAGTTAGTTTTTCCCTTCAGAGAATAGATGCAAGTCCCACGGCGCAGGATCCAGTGAATACGGAGTGTCGGACATTATTTCTATGCCTTGATCTTGGATAACCTGCTGGGAAAGCAAAGCACCATGGCTGTCACGGTGGCGCAGTAGTCTAAGCCAGCGTTCCGCAAACTTTTTCTACTCATGGCACACCCAAAATGTTAATAATACGTATGATACGACACTATTAATATAAATACGTAATGCAATTAACCTACTATTATTATTATTACTATTATATTATATTATTATATTATTATTAAGAAGAAATCGACTCGTGCATTTATGAGCAACTAGCAGGGGTACCCGGTATTTCCCGGGTAAATATTCGTGGAATCACCAAGTTCAGCGGGTGAAATTTTATGAATGAAAAACATATTCCTGTAATTTTCCCGTTAATACCAAATTTGGTGCTTCTAAATAGAAAACTGTAGAACTTTTTTTTATACCAAGTTTGGTGGTTCTAAATTGAAAACTGTAGAACGTTTTTCGAAAATGTTGTATGGGGGACACCTTGACCCCCCCGGCTCCGACCCCTTCCAAAAACTGTTTACGGTCTAAGTCATACTATTATCAGATACTATACCAAATTTGGTTGTTCTAAATTAAAAACAGTAGAACTTTTTACGAAAACTTTGTATGGGGGCCCTTTGACCCCCGAGCTCTGAACCCTTCCCAAAACCGTGTATGGTCTAAGACAGAGTACCATGAGATAGTATACCAATTTTAGTGGTTCTAAATTGAAAACTACTGTAGACATTTTAACTAAAATAACGAAAATTTTGTATGGAGGCCCCCTTGACCCTCCAAGGGTTCCGATACCTTCCAAAACACTTGTACAATCTAAGTTAGAGTACCATGAGATAGTATACCAAATTTGGTGGTTCTAAGTTGAAAACTGTAGATTTGTATAGCGGACAAACAAACAAATAATACAAACTTTCACTTTTATATATCCACTGAACAGCAATTGAATTAGAGATACCTGTCTAGTAACGTGTGGCACCACCTTTCGCCCTGATGACGGGGGCGTTTCGTCTCGGCCTGGACTCGACAAGACACCGAAAGCGTTGGGAAGATATACGGATTCACGACCCCTGAACAAGCTCCCACAGTTCACAAAGATTTGATAGAGGGAGGACAAAGCCTCGAACATCTCTCTCGATGGCATCCCAGATGTGCTCAATGGGATTGAGGTCAGGCACCAAGCTCGCCAAGGAAGTGAGGTCACGTCAGTGGAGTGTTCATCCAACCATTCGGATACAATTCGGGAGCGAAGGCACGGTGTATTGTCTTGTTGCAGGATGTGGTCCCCAGTGGGATGTTGAAGACGCACAAACGGGAGCATATAGTCGTCCAGGATATCCCGGTAACGTTGACCTGTGAGGGACGATGTCTCACGTACCAGGGGTCCCATTTCAGTCCACGTAAACAGTTCCCAGACGAGAATGCCACCCCCACCAGCTTGAAGAGTACCATACCTTCATGTGGTTTGCGCCGTACTCCTATCCTGCCATCCGCATGTACCAACGTGAATCTCGACTCATCAGTCCAGGCAACATTTTTCCACATGTCTAGGGTCCAGTGTCGTGCCCATGCTAATCTTTTCACCCTGTGATGTACAGTCAGCAGCGGTACCCTCGTGGGACGATGGCTTCTGTACCCCATAGCGAGGAGATGGTTCTGGATGGTGTGGCCGCTTACACGTTTTTGTGCACCAGCGTTAAATTGCCGAGTGATTTCTTGCACTGTAGCCCGTCTATTCGCTGTTACAATACGAGCTAGCTGACGATGACCCCTCTCATCCAGACGCTGTTGTCCACGGCAGTTGGCCTTTGCAGGGATGGTTTTACCGGATTCGATGTACTCACGGTGCACCCGTGACATAGTGGCTCGTGAAAATCCCAGTGCCTGCACGATTTCCGAGATGGAGTGACCCATTCGTCGGGTACCGACAATTTGCCCACGATCAAATGTGCTTAGATCCTTCATCTTACTTATGCTGCGTCCGACTCTTACTGATTCCCGTCGCATCCCTCTTTATATTGCCGGATCGCTGCATGCGTCATGTTGTTTCCGTTTACAGGGCCGCCCACAACGCCACATTTGCATAACGCCAGCTATCTGTAATTCATTGCTCTTCAGTGTATATGTTGATTACCAGATTTTTTCTCTCAATTTTTCTAAGTCTTGAAAATCGCTTCCCAGAGCTTAGAAAAACTCTTTTTTATTGAAGAGTTGCTAATTTATCACTAAATTACCATGTAAACGAATATCCCCGATGAGAAATTGTTATACGCTTCGAGAATTTTATATGATTCTAGTGCCTCTAACTGCTATATGGTAATGGCGCTTTGAACAAAGATGAAGTAATAGAAAATATTTTCTGTTTGCACTTCTGGAAAACTTTTCGCGTCACCTTTGAAGATGCTTAACATTCGGTACATAGGGATCTTTTCCTTCAATATCATTATTATTTTTTTCCAAATACCGCATTTTGTACTCGAAAGTTAAACTTTCAAAGTAAGACACCATCATTTCAACGGGGACTGGTTGTCCTTCACTTAATTTATTAAGGCTCATTACCATGATGAAAGTCACGTGTCTGCTACATAATCATAGGCAGTGGAAGCTACGAAAGAATGCGAACGGCGATTTTTGCTTTGACTTTTCACTAAAATCGTTACTGCTCAGTTCCCTTTGGTCATAGAGTAATGTTTCATACACATTAACCTTCCTCGACAAATGCTTTATGGATTGGTGAAACCCGCATCAAATTCCGTCCAGCGATTCTCAAGATTTGCACGAGCAAACAGACGGACGTCTACCGGGGACTTTATTTTATACTATGTATGAACTTTAATTTCCTGTAAAAAATACACTTTTCTAATATTATTAAAGTAAATAATTGTACTGATACTTGCGCCTGCTTAGCTGCATACAGGCGGCTGATCCGTGGCGGAATCCTTGACAATGCAAGTCTCAGTTTTTCATCGACGAATTTGAGTCTCTCCCTCTTTGATGTTTTAATTTCAGTAAACGTCAAGAAGCCCAGTTCACACAAATATGTAGTTGAAAATGACAATAATATATGAACTGCCATCTCAGTGATAGCCGGGTATTCACTCCCTATTGCCAATCAAAATGTGTCCAAAGGCACCGGCGTCGGAACCGCGGGGGCAGAGGTGGCTGTTGCCCCCGCACGCAGATGAGTGTAAAGGCAGAACATCACATTTGCACCCTCAGTTTTCTTTCTTTCTGAATTACATATTTTCTTGATTGGAAATCTCAAACATTCGTGTTTTTTATTTATTTTTTTTTTGTAAGTTCATTTTGACAAAAATTGAGTATTGCATTTTTTACCATGAACTATCTAGAAATCTGATTTTTTTTCAATGCAACTCCTGATGAGACCCCACGGAATATTAGCTACATCAAATAGTCCATTGGGCTGATTCCCGTTTGAAGACCAGCAACGTTTTGTGTCTCATTAAGTGTAAAAAATTATTCTTCCTCTAAAGAAATGAGTAAAACTAAATAGGGAAATGGAAGTAGGGTGAGGAATGAGATATACGTTCCTTCAATGTTGAATTATATCGTCTACGGCTACAATTCTTGTGGAATTCGTACCAATCCGGAAATATCAAAATCTATAGTTTAACGCCGTTTATGTATACAGTTAGTTTAGATTGAGAAACTATATGGATATGATTTTTTTTAAGATGAATGTTTAATCGAAAAAAAAATTACTAGCAAATTTTCGTAATGAAATTAGCACGTCATCTTTTACAGTAGGACGATGCATTTTATGAAATGATAAAATACTTTTTTACATCTTGCCTCCGCTTTCAAAAAAGAGTTCCGACTACACTGTCCAAAGACATTTCGAGAAGTTTTAATTTTAATGTTCCGTCTGCTTTTAAATCTGCGAGTTCCTTTTGTATATTTATCGGAAGAGGTTTAGAATTCGCAACGAATGGATCACGAACCCAGTCAAAATCTTGAACACTCTCTCCAAATTACTTCTTGAACTTCTGCTGCAAGATTTCTAAATGCTCTTTAATTAAGTCCATCACCACTTTATTACCGTCATTAAGTGGCCATACAGTCGGGAACATCTCAAACGACCCATTGTCAATTCTGTGTATCCACAAATTCAGCTTATTCCCAAATCCTTGAATCTTATCCGTACTAGTCAGAATATTTTCGTTCCTACCTTGCATTTTTCTGTTCAGCTCATTCAAGTGTACGAAAATATTGGAACGATATACGAACTTATGTACCCAACCCATTCATCATCTGCAAATAAATCCGCGTACTCATGCCCCACAAGAGTCAAAAATGCATGTACCTCTTCTTTAAGTTCAAATAGTCGAGTTAACACTTTTCCTCGTGATAACCACCGTACTTCTGTATATAGCAGGAGTGTAGTGTGTTCTGATCCCATTCCCTAACACAAAAAGGGAAAAAAGCCGCGAATTGATGAGGTTCACGACTTTTGCTATTTCGTTCAGCACAACTTTCAAAAAAGATGCCAAAGGCTTAGCAAAAATGGCTTCGCCGTGAATGAGACACTGATTGCATCGTATGTTAGGATTTACTTCGCGTACTTTAGCTACAAATCCTTTCACTTGGACTGTCATAGAAGCGGCTCCGTCTGTACAAACACTAACGCAGTCCTTTTATTTTGAGCATATATTCATTAGTCACACGAAATATGTCTTCACCAGTGGCTCGCTCGGGAAGATTTTTGCAACAAAAGAAATTAGTTGCAATTACATTTTCATCGATGTACCGAATGTAGGCAAGAAGATGTGTATGACCGCTAATATCGGTGGACTCGTCGATCTGAAGTGAGAAATTCTAACTGCTGTTGATTTCCTCCTTCATAATGTTTTCAATGTCAATAGACATGTCACTAACTCGGCGACTGATTGTGTCAGCAGGAAGAGGAATTTTTGAAATTTCATTAGCAGCTTCTGAACCCAGGACTATATAACGAAGTGAATTTCTCCGTCATTTTTATCCGCGCCGGGGTTCGAACCCGGGTCCACTCATTCCGGAATAAGTTGCTCTACCAATTAAGCTACGCGGACATGTATTCTGATTCCTATCTGCCTTTATGTCGTGTGCGTCCTTCTGGCAGGTACGTCACATCTCCTGGTACGTTACATCATCTCCCCCTTATTATTATTATTTTTTTTTATAAGTGCTGGAGAAAGGATTCTCTTATTTTTGCTATCTCGCGGTGTGGAAATAACATCACACCAATGCGAGATTTTGAACGGTCGGGTCATCCGGATAGTTCGGGCGCCATTATAACGAAGTAAATTTATCCGTCATTTTTGGTCTACGCCGGGATTCTAACCCGAGGCCGCTTATTCCGGAACAAGTTGCTCTACCAACTGAGCTACGCAGACGATTATTCTGATTCCTATCTGCCTTTATGTCGTGTGCGTCCTTCTGGCAGGTACGTCACATCTCCTGGTACGTTACAACTATTTCCACCATCTCATTACAAGCAGGCATCAACAACGTTTCAGCTATTGTGTGTGGTTTTTTGGCCTTTACGATAAGATCGGCTACCTTATAGCTAGCTTCATGTCCTTTTTCCGAAACATGTACTGTCGCAGTCATGAACGCTGCTTGTTTTTTGTTTTGTTCCAACAACCGACGAAAATAATTCATATCTTTACTTGACAGAGAAGAATGTTTTGTTGACAAATGTAGTTTCAGTTTACTGGGAACCATAGCAGCATTACTGAACTTTTCACCACAAACGATGCACTCGGGGATTGGGCAAGTTTTATCACCACACCAAAAATAAACGTAAAATAAATAATTATCACTATACTGCCGCTGCACTAATTTTTGTTTCTTTTCTTTTCGGGCTCAATGCTTTCACTACTTGCACTCGTGGACGGAACACTCCGTACAAGAAACTTTTCCATCTTGAAAACATAAAATAGTTTAATAATAACAGAAAATAGCAGGAAAGACTAGCAATCACAATTTTTGGACTACTTCAGAGCACAGCTGTGATAGAACTGAAATAATTGTAAGACGCGAGACCTATACTCTTCAAAGAGAAGAAAGGGCACACATATCCACTTATTTAAAATAAAGTCTAACAAGGGGTAGGTGCATCGTTACAGGAAAAAATAATAAAGTTGAGTAGTAGGCCTACTAACAAACACGGATAAATAATAAAATAATAAAAGACAAGGAAAATTCCGCTAATCCCCGCACTTTTAGGAAAAAACGTACACAGAACATGCAGCAAGTATAACAAAGAAGCCGAATAGCGCAGCGGTAGAGGCTGGAAATACAAATATATCAATAAGCAAAACTACGATATAACAACTGTGAGTAAAACATTTACATTTAATTTCTTAGAATACATAAAAATTCGCGGCATGTAATAAAGATTAAACAAGCAGCATCTTATTTAAACAATGCAGCAGCAGATAAAGCAATACAAGCATATAAAATACACTAACTGGAATAAAATTAAAAAATAATAATCGACAATGAATTTCTTACAATAGGATAATACACTGGTGTGCAAAAATTAAGGACGAAGAGGAAAAATTAGCATAACAGCGGAACGAGCATGCAGAACGGACCGAAAGACCACTCAGGAGATAGACTAGGGTCCGGTACGGTAGGGCATGCGCATATATGCAGCATGGCGTGGGAGGATGGGGAGTGTCGGAAGGGTATAAAGCACACGGGCGGTGTACGCTCAGCAATTCGGTGAAAGTTATTGCACGGTGTACATGGGTTTGAATGACGTCAAGTTGCTGCCACCGTGTGATATGGCCAACAGACAATCCAGTAGACGACATCTGGATGACTTTACTCGAGGTCGCGTCATTGGGAAGTTGAAAGAATTTCGAAGTGTGACTAGAGTGGCCGAGGAGTTCAGGATCGCTCACAGCATCGTTTCACGAGCTTGGAGAGCATTTCAAGCGAAAGGAACAGCTGTCCGAGAGTTTAGCAGTGGTCGTCCACGAGCAACCACGGTGGCGGACGACCGGTATATTGTCCTACAGACGAAAGGAGACAGACGGCAGACAGCGGGAGAAATCGCAAGGCACATGCATCAGACAACTGGACGTCCGTTATCACGTTTTACCTTGGCCACGAGGTTGTACAAAGGTGGTCTATTTGCACGACGACCAGTACGGTGTGTGCCATTAACGCCTGCTCATCGGAGACGGCGGTTCCTGTGGTGCCAGGAACACAAGAACTGGACACAACTGCTATGGGGTCGAGTTCTCTTTACGGATGAGAGCCGAATTAGTCTGACGAACGATTTTGGACGTATACCCTTCTGGAGAGAGCAGGGACCACGCAATCACACCTACAACATCATCGAAAGGGACCGGTCTGGAGGCGTCGCAGAGCTGTTGGAGAGAGAAGATATTCAACGCATGGACTGGCCCGCTAGGTCCCCGGACCTAAATCCAATCGAACACGTGTGGAACCTTCTCAGAAGATGTTTAGCAGCACGTCACCAGCCGCCAGCAATGATTACGCAGCTGCGAGAGGAATGGGCCGCGATACCTCAACAGCTCCTTGACAACCTCGTCCTCAGCGTGGACAGACGTTGTAAATCCTGCAACGCAGTCACGGGTGATCATATCCCCTACTAAAGACTGGATTTTTCTTGGCAGCCGCCTGTCACATGGACGTTTCTGTCTTCCGTCCAGTTGTGCTTCAAGCTACCTTTTCAATAAAGTACCTTTGTATCCTTTGGATTCCTTGTTTGGACAGTTTTTCTCACTTGCCCCATATTCTTACATCTTGGGGATCTTGTGGTATGATTTCAGTCGATGTGGAGCACTTCTGCACGACGTTACATTCGAAAAACCATCTCGTCCTTAATTTTTGCAAGCCAGTGTACGTAAAAGGTCGCGTCACACCTTTCACCTTGCGGCGGCACACTGGTTGCGGAACACTGCCATAGAGCATGTACGGCAACTCATTGGACGACGCTTGTGAGCCTTTCTTTGGCCACCCCGAAATATCGCTAAATTAAGATACCATATAAAATTTCCGAGGTTCTGGGTACCTCAGGATACGGTTATAGAGCTGTATCGTTCATTGATGCGTGGTATGTCTGATTGCATTGCTCAACATGCAGATCACAGAAGGTATTGATTGACTGATGTTCATGTGATCCTGTTTCGCACACTGTCAAATGGCTTTGTAAATTAAATCGTGAATCGTCATCCTCATGTTTTACGTCCCCGGTAACCTTGGGCTGATTCTGAGAACTCTTTCTGGATGGGGAAATTTCGATGTCTAGCAGTGTATTGTACCAGTGGCATCCTGAAAGTAATGTCTCCTCCTTAATAGCTTTTGAAATTTTGAAGTGATTCTAATGAAACCGTATTGACATGTACTATGACATGTTACCAATGTGGGAACAAATTGTTTCCAGAATCGGAAATAAAGATCATGAATGACAGAGAAAACCAATTGAATTCATGGAAAAAGAGGAATGCGAGGCTCCAGAAATTCACAAAAGACTCCTGGCAGTGTATGGTGCTGCCACAATCGATATCAGTAATGTCCGAAGATGGATGAAGACGTTTCGAGAGGGAGAAAGTTCAATGTCGGGAAAATAACGGAGTGAAAGACCCGCAACTGCCGTGAAAGTTTCCAACAGGCAACGAGTTAAAGACCTCATCACAGCTGATCGTCGTGCCACCATCCAGGAGTTGTCTGTTCTTTGGTTTTAAAGATATTTAAAAAAACGAGTTTTTCCATTTTTTGGGGGAAGAAAACTTATTTTTATCATTATTCAAGATTTATAAATTTCGAACATACTTAAATCTCTTAATGCTAAAGGAATTGTTTTGTAACATTTGAGTTCGGGTTCTACAAGCTGTCACGAGCACGCACGGTAATAAGCAATCGCTCATACCTAATTTACGGCCTCTGGTTCTAGGAATGGGAGAGAGTCTGGGAAACGCATTCCAGGTTTGAGCTCTGTTCTTACTCAGATGAATAGCAAAATGCTTTTGTCTTTAAGTACTCAGCGGCACATCAGAGTAAAAAATATTGCAATTAGGTAAACCAAACATCACAATTGTGGAAAAGAGGGCATATATACATTAAGGAACCATAAATTTATGGCCATCGAACAAATAGCGTGTTAGCCTCCTTTCGCCGTATTACCGCTTGTCACCCGGGGTGATATCAACTCTATTAAACCGGACCGCGAAAGGTATCCTTCAATCATCTGCACGAGCTGAACAGAACGATGTCCAAGAGCTCGACAATGGACGCTTGCGTGAAATGCGAATTCTGCCTTCCAATGCAACCCACAAATGTTCAATATCATTCAAGTCAGAGAATGTTGTCTTCCAAGGGAGCGTACGAAATGTTTGGACATGATTCTTGAACCATTCCTGCATAGTACTGGCATTTTGACCCCTGACCTTGTCTTTTTGAAAAGGTCCAGTGCCCTATGGATGTACGATCAACTTGAAGAATAACACTGGGTCCAAAGCAACGGCTAAATATAATATTTCGGCAAGACTGTATTCAACGGGGATGAAGGCGACCAGTGATGTCCACCACAACATTCCCATACCGTGAATTTGCAGACTCAGGACTGTTTCCCTCCAACAATGCTGTCACCTTGCAGCCCTTCACCCGCTCTGTGTCAAATGTTAACACGTCCATCGGCAGGCTGGAGTTGGATCTTAGACTCATCGGAAGCCTCTTTCTAGTCGTCCGATGTCTAGTCACAATTCTTAGTGCCAATTTTAAGAGAAACTACCAATGACCGCCGGTCAAGTATACGCTCTTGAAGAGACCGCCGACTCTTCATGTCCATCCACGAGAGCGTCTGCTGGATTGTGCTCGGAAAGTTTCATGTGTGTGCTCTGGTTGTAGTCGGCCGCTAGCTGAGGGATCGTGAGACACCTGTTGTCTCGAGCACGTTCTAAACGGCGTTTACCAACATTGTCAGCCATTGGTGGTATAAACTTTCTACCCGTTGGAAGGATGTGCTCCACTTTTCGGACTACACCAGCTGCACCCTCAGGCCTTTAACATGTAGCAACGCCTGCTCTTACTGAAATTCTGGCACCCGACTTCTTCGATCCGATATAATAATCACTCTCATCTGAACTCCGATAGGTTTGCCCATTGCAGTGACTTCGTACTGGAGAGATGACCAAACCTAGCTATGCCGTTTTTCTATATATTTTTTCAGGGACGTCACTTCTACATGCTGTGGGATGCGTGCTTTGGTGAGGACAGCGGAGAACATAATCACCTGGCCCATGTGTGTTTGTTCCAAGAAAGCACTTTTAAATTGTTAATCAACGACATATTCTGCGTCTATCAAGCAAAGAAACTTTTAGGACGATAATATTTGCTATTTTAGGCAATATAGTTGGATGCCCTCTAAGCCGCCTCAATGGACGAGTACACACGGGTAATCAAACGAGGATGGTAATCAAACGAGGATGGAACACACCTTGGCTCTCCTCCTCCGCGGAACCACTTTCCGAAATTTAGGCACGGGCGTGTGGCAGTAGTTTTTTAAACCCGGATAAAAAGAGTCTTCAAAAGAAATGATTTAAAAAGATACTTTTTGAAGATGACAATCCGATTTTTGGCGTAAATGTGACAAGGATGGTAAGTCTTTTTTTATATTTACTTTATTCTCATAAACGCATAACTTACTTTTTTCATAAATTCGCGAGGAATGTATTTTGGAGATCTGCCCCGTATTTAAATTTGGAGACATATAACGTCTTGTCATGAAGTAGTACATATATCTTTAAAACAATCCTGATCTACTTATGAAATTATACAAATCTAATAATGAAAATATTCTAACGTCTTCATACAATTTCAGTTTTGCGCTCATCATGAGACGTCCGACAAGAAACTATTTCCGACATTTGCAAGGACAAGACCACCAGATACTCAGATCTCCAAATCTGTAGCATCGGTTTTGCTGACATTTGGCTGGATGAAAGTGGCTTTCCTTTATTCCACAACACAAGATAGAAATTTCCGAGAGGTAGCAAAAACAATCAAGAAAACGCTCGAAGGAGAAGGTGTGAGTGTTCGCTATTTGGGAACGTGGCCCGAAACCTATCATTACGGTTACGGAGAGAATCCGTTTGATCATCTTGTGGAGGAGTCCTACAGAGAAGCTAGAAGTAAGTTCATTTTATTACACGCAATAAAAGTAACACGATGAAACTTCTCCAAAGTATTCTATTAAGTTTGATGTAAAGTTCCAAGAATTTCTTGCTTGCGATTTCACGAACTGCTGTATGCATGCAAACATGTCTCATATAACACGAGCATTAATTTTCTTTGTCTTTGGAAACAAGCTGAACTGTACCTGGCGTTTCCTAGGTCGAGCTTTTATGACGGAATTTATATATTTTGATTTTTCGGGCAGTAAACTGCTCAGAATAAATGATAAAGAAATTGAATGTGTGGAAGAATACATATATCTAGGAAAACTAATTGCCACAAAGAAACAGGGAATTATGGAAGAAATTGACAGAAGAACAAAAATGGGGTGAACAGCTTTTGGGGAGTTGAAGAAGAATCTATGTAGAAAAATAAAGCCGGAAAACAGAGCGAAACTTTTTAATCAATTTAAAATACCTACTGCCATACTTGGCGCTGAAATTTGGCCTATGACGCCCCGGTGGCGCAGTGGTCTAAGCGATGGCTTCTGATCATTCACACGGAAGGGGTCCGGGTTCGAATCCCGGTGAGGCATGGATGTTGTGTTTGTCTTACGGCACTGGATCTCTCCCTTCCCTGGAACCAGCGACCCTAAATTAGGGACGGGCGACTGCTTATAGCCCATTGAGTTGCTCACGGTGGTCGTAAAACCTCCAAACAAAAAAAAAATTTGGCCTATCAAGAAAAAATTTTTAGACAAATTGCAAAAAAACACAACGTAAAATGGAAAGATCTCTACTAAATACCAGTGGCGTACCTTAGGTCGGAGACCTGGGCTATACCCCCCCAAACAGTACTGTTTATTAAAAATGGCAAAGTTTATTTTTTAATTGTTAAGTAATACAAGTAAAAAAAAATTTCAAAATTTTAGGTACGTGCTATTGCTAACATGATACCAAATAATTATGAGGATTAGGATTTGAACACTTACATGTACACTAACTCCATTCTTCCTTCCTTTTGTGTGAACTTGAGTGTTACGTTTTCACAAAAATGTTTCTTCGGAGTACTTCTTCATATTTAAAAATAATGTTTTTCTTTATTAACAAACCAGCCAAGTTGCTCGGATGTGCATGTCTTTGTGGTACTCTAAGATATATCTTGGTTCTTTAATACGGAAAAAACTTCTTTCGCCAGTTGCAGTTGTTGATGAACAGTTAAATATTGATCTGCAAATTTGTACACCTCAATAAACACTATGTCCAATT
Source organism: Macrothele yani (assembly GCA_039090855.1). NCBI lineage: Eukaryota > Metazoa > Arthropoda > Arachnida > Araneae > Macrothelidae > Macrothele > Macrothele yani. The sequence goes on from CM077011.1 coordinate 104,027,035, forward strand.
ATTTAACTTTATGTAACAAGTAATGTTTCTTACTGATTTGTTTTGTATTCATCAAGGGAATTAAGCACCTTCAGTTCATTTTCTAATCGAGCTGTATCAACATTTAAAGCATAGAGTTCTTTAAGTTCTGATAGTAGATGTTGAGGGAAGCTTTCACAAAATTTATCAAAACAGTTCGAATCCAACAAAGCCACGAATTTAAGATATAATATTTCTGACTTTAATTCATTGATACTTCACACAAACTGAAACAACTCTCGCGAAACAGGCGCTGTTATACGCGGGACCATACGAATGACTGAGATAGTCCAAGGCTTCTATTTTTGGAGCGAACCCTTGCGAAAAGCAATGGCCCACTCACCTTCGTAGCTCATTCATGTTGTCATGGAAACGCTAGCAGGAGATAGTATTGAAACTCTTCGCATCAGAACAGCGAAGACTCTCGAAAACCTACTTGCGTTATGCAGTTGATCATCGCTACCCAGACTGATTCTCATAATCGAAAGAAGCGAATCCGCTCGTGTTTTTTTCGCACCGAAAGCATCGACATATCTTAATAATGTTGATAATTGACTTTTACTTGTGCATTCTCTGGGCTTCATAGCTAGCCTAGCCAACCTCGAATATACGCCACTGCTACATTCGTATAAGAGTTCAAGATAAAATAAGGAATACAGATATAAGATGCAGTATAAAAATGTTTAGACATAGGTGAAAAGATACTCAATACTCAATGGGCTATAAGCATTCGCCCGTCCCTAAGTTAGGGTCACTGGCCCCAGGGAAGGGAGAGAGCCAGTGCTATAAGACAAACACGACATCCATGTCTAATCGGGATTCGAACCGGACCCCTTTCGGACGAATGATCATAGGCCATCGCTTAGACAATTGCGACACCGAGGCGGCTAAAATGGAAATGGGCTATAGCAAGAATGAAAAATAATAGATGGACTAATATACTTACAGAATGGGGACCATATAAAGGAAAGAGAAGAGTGGGAAGACCAGACGGAAGATGAATGGATGATATAAACAGAAGTGCAGAAAAGCTGTTGAAGTGACAAGCCCAAGACGGGAACATTTGGAAAAACATGAGAGAAACATATAGCCTCAATTGGCTATTAAAAGTTTTGCAAGAAGAAGAAGAAGAAAACTAAAGAGCAAACTAGTTCACAAACACACTGTAAAGATCTCAGTGTAACGGATAGATGATTTGATATTTAAATAATTCAGTCGCATCCGGATATAACGAATAATACGAAGATCAGCAGAAACCGGAGTTTTTGCAGATCTGTTGAACCTCGTAATATTTCCCCATGTTATTGAAACACCGTATTAAGAACATACTGTTTTGAAGAAAACGAACAAATCGAAGTTCAGCACGGTTGTCACGAAGAAAAATACACTGTGGAGCCAAAACATTTTGACCACTTGCCTGTACGATGTTGGTCGTCCACATAACGCCAAAACTGTTCTTACCCGGCGAGAAATGGACCTTGCAAGTTTTTTAAAGGTGTCTTGTGGTATCTGGTGCCAACATGTTACCAATAGGTCATTTAGCTGTCGTACGTTAGGTAGTTGAGCTACCGCAGATGGAATTTTCGGTTCCAACGCAAAACACAGATGCTCCATTGTATTGATGTCTGGAGAATTTGAAGGCCAGGGAAACTTCTCATGCAACCTTCCTCATGTTTCGCGGACCATTCCCGAACAATCCGATGAGTGTGGCATGGGTGCCTTATACTGCTGAAGGAAGGCACTACTAAACGAAAATGCTGCTGAGATGAAGTATGTTCCTGTTCTGTAATGATGTTTCGGTAGGTCGTAGACGTCATGGTTTCTTGAGCATGAATTACTGGAACCAGGGTTTTCCAGCAAAATACTGCACAAAGCATTACACTTCCAACACTGGCGTGTTTTATTCCTACACAACTTCCCAGGTAAACGATACACACGTACTCGGCTCTCTATTCAGCAGTTTTTCAGCAGATTAGGGGTTTTTTTTTACTGAGACTGGACCTCAGGGATACCACAGAAATAGGGCAATTAAACGGACTGTAGCGCCTGATTGAAGTTATTTTGTTGAGACTGGGCATCAGGGATACCACGGAGATAGGGCAACAAAACGGACTATAGCGCCGTGATTGAAGTTATTTTGTTGAGACTGAGCCTCAGGGATACCATGGAAATAGGGCAACAAAACGGATTGCAGCGCCTGATTTAAGGTATTTTGTTAAGACTGGACCTCAGGGATACAACGGAGATGGGGCAACAAAACGGGCTGCAGCGTCTGATTGACATTGTCGTTTTGAGACTGGACCTCAGGGATACCACGGAAATAGGGCAACAAAACGGACTGTAGCGCCTGATTGAAGTTATTTTGTTGAGACTGGGCCTCAGGGATACCACGGGGATGGGGCAACAAAACGGGCTGCAGCGTCTGATTGACATTGTCGTGGTGAGACTGGGCATCAGGGATACCATAGAAATAGGGCAACAAAACGGACTGTAGCGCCTGATTGAAGTTATTTTGTTGAGACTGGGCCTCGGGTATACCACGGGGATGGGGCAACAAAACGGGCGGCAGCGTCTGATTGACATTGTCGTTTTGAGACTGGGCCTCAGGGATATCATAAATATAGGGCAACAAAACGGACTGTAAGGCCTGATTGAAGTTATTTTGTTAAGACTGGACCTCAGGGATACAACGGAGATGGGGCAACAAAACGGGCTGCAGCGCCTGATTGAATTTATTTTGTTAAGACTGGACCTCAGGGATACAACGGAGATGGGGCAACAAAACGGGCTGCAGCGTCTGATTGACATTGTCGTTTTGAGACTGGGCCTCAGGGATACCACGGAAATAGGGCAACAAAACGGACTGTAGCGCCTGATTGAAGTTATTTTGTTGAGACTGGGCCTCAGGGATACCACGGGGAAGGGGCAACAAAACGGGCTGCAGAGTCTGATTGACATTGTCGTGTTGAAACTGGGCATCAGGGATACCATAAATATAGGGCAACAAAACAGGCTGCAGCACCTGATTGACGTACCACTGTGCTGTCATTGTGCCCATTATGCGTACGAGCAGTGAATGGCTGTTAAAATTAATAACATTCTAAACCTGTTTCCAGGCTGAGAGGTGTACGATGCTCACGGATTGCAGGAATATCAGTAAGGTAATTGATAATTTCGTTGAGTCCAGACTCAATCGGCGAATGTCGGAGATGAGAAGCAATATTTGTCGCCGAATACAACATGGTCACTTTCTTCGCACCACGTATGTCTGGCACGACACCGTTACAAGCTTATGGGACGAGGTGCAGCCATGAGTGGCAGTCGTCACAATGGGTGACGAGAACGCGGATCATGATCATAGCTGGATTTGGAGCTGTTACAGCTTGTCGTCCAATACGTGATTAAGGCGTTCCGACATCCGCCTACGTGCACCAGTTCCACTACGGCGACGCACGTAACCTTCCTCCAACCAATGTCGTCTCATTCGGCCGACAGATGTTGCTTTTCCTATGCGTTTTTGCCGCGATTCTACGCACGGATTCCCAAACCGTACGAGCTTTTATGATCAGGCGACGCTTGCAAAAGTTATGCTTGTAATGGTGGCATCCCTGATTACGTTTCCCAGGCATTTTCACTGCTTACACGTGCTTGTGCCACAGAGATCACTCAGATCCGCATGTCATGGTGAGCACTAGCTACTCCGGGCCGTTCATCATTTCATCTCCCTCACCCATCACGTGATTGTTTCGCAATTGCAATCACTTACATAACCTAACTTTCGACTTATACTCACCAATTTGCATGCAGCTCCTACTTATATATCGCGTTGCCATATTATGACGTATACTCTAATTTAACTTTTATTTTTAACTTCTTTCTCTATATAAATTTTGGCTTTATTTCTCTTTCAACGTTTCAACCTTAACGCTGTATTTTTCCTACTCAAGGAATGTTTTTGTGCCACCAGTCTTCCGTGGGCGAATGCTTTGCAAACGCGGGATGATTGAAAAGAAATGTAACCTTTTTCAATTCCTTAGTGTGGATTTATTTTTCATATAAAAGGAAAGGTAAATATTACAGAGGACACCTTTAGCTACGTGTCTGTTCAAACAATACGACAAAATATGAACAAAAGTATCTAAGTAGAACAGGAAAATAAATTTGCTATAGTTTGAACCCTGTTAGCAAAATGTAGACTTCAAATGTGACATTCAAAACTCAAGGCGCATCTAGAAATGCCACCTTCTCGAATTTGAATTCATGTGGTTGCTGTCACTTTTTAACCTTCCTTTTCAGATCCTGAGAATAATAATATAGACTTCTCCTGCTACTCAAACCCTTCAACATTTTCTTGTCGGACATCGAAATGCAGGGCTCTTTCAATAGTATGTGATAGAACTGAGGTTTTAACAAGGAAGTGCTGAATGATAACAGTAGCTCACTGGAAAGTACCGGACTAATTGACGAGACTCACAGAATAGATAGATAAAAAATTCGCAGAGAAACAGAATCCCAGCGACGATATCTACAACACGAAATCTTAGTTGAGAAATTTTAGGCTTTGTTAAAAACAAAAAGAACATAATTGAAAATGTGAGAAATAGAAATTACGTGAATTTTATTCTTGGTGAGCACATATCTCACTTCTGTGAACCAGAATCAAAATACATGGGTCACGCTGTTCGTTGTTGTTCGTAGGCTAGAGATTTGTTCGATGAGTGTAGCGTTTGTGTGTAGCTGACTTATTGAAACCGTACATAAACCAAAACTTCATCTACAGTGAAATGCGAGTCACTCAAATAAAGTTCAAAAAGTTTTCACATACAGCTAATCCTTTAGTGCTGTAAATAGTCATTTGATCATTTGCACTTCAGCAAAAAGAAATCAATTTAACGTGGGTTAATACCGAAAACTATGAAACACACCACTGGGACTTGAGCTAATATCCACAATAACACTTAACTACGAACACAACACTGTCATTAAAGTAGAACTCGCATCCTTTAACAAACATAAACGGTAATTAAGCAGTCCCGTATCCAAAAGGAGCATTAACATTAATATTCAAAATCCCCTTCTCACAGCCACTGCATTGCCATTACGCATTATATTGACAAAAGTCACCGGACACTTAAAAGAGAAACACAACATAGCATTTACTGACATACATTAGTACGGTGTCTATCCACCTTTGGCTTTAATGCATGCACTGACCCTTCGAGACATGCTTTCGACAAGGTTTTGGAGCACAGCGATAGGTATGCGTTTCCATTCAGTACATAATGCTGCCGCTAACTCTTCCTTAGTAGTACGCCTTGGTTTCAAACTTCTTATGCGGCGCTGTAATAAACCCCATAGGTGCTCTATGGGATTAAGATCTGGGCTCTGTGCTGTCCAGTCCTCACACGCTACATAAATATCGTTAAACCACGCCGTAACATTCTTTGCTTTATGGCTCGATGCGTTATCCTTCTGGCACCAACAAGGCTCGGTTCCATAGTATTGCCACACAGTTAGTAGGGTACAATTCTCCAGAATATCGAGGTAGACGTGCTGGTTAACAGGTTTATCCCCGATAACCAATGGGACGGGACCATACCACGAAAAACACCCCACGTGAGTACACTGCCAGCTCCAAAATTGACCGTAGGAACAATACACTGTGGTAAATAGGTTTCCTTCCCCGGGTTGCCGCCATACCTTCACACGGCCATCAAATTGATGGATCGTCTATCTGATTTCGTCTGTCCATAGGCCCCGTTTCCATTGTTCTACGGTCCACTATAAATGTTCTTTACACCATGCTAAACGACGAGTAGCATTCCGAGTGGAGATGAAAGGCTTATGAGCAGCCGCACGTCCATGGTAACCCATGGAATGAAGCTTTCTGCGAATGTAACGTGAACATACTGAGGTTACAGCATTTTTACTTCCCTGTACACCGAGATCTTGTGCATCACTCCGTCGATTAGCTGTAACAACTCTCCTGAGGCTTCGACGTTCTCTATCACTGGTTTTCTTTGTTCTGCCGGTACATTTTGCTGCTTCATGCACGCCATGTGTCTTCCATTTATTCAGTACATCGAAAACATATGACTTGGGTATGTTTAAACAACTCTCGGTTTCTCTTATGGACAACCCAGTAGTATAACACCGAACAATCTTTCCTTTCTCAAAGTCAATTCTCTTCCGCCGCGACATTTTCACTCCACCTCACAGTGCGATATGATCGGGGTAAGCTACAAGCTTGTTTTATACCGTGTGCAGCTGTACCGCGCATGTAACCAACGCAGCGGATCTGTTCATTTGCTTTTGAAGGGGTGTGCGGTGAGTTTTGTAAATATACTGGATATCTCGTGCAAGTATTGAAACTACGTCTTATAGCAACACGCTCATGTGCTAACTTCATCGCGTCGTTGAAAGCAAGATCTTAGCTCATGAAAGCACTGAAAAAAGGATCCAAGGAAAGAAAAGCTCAGGAAAAACAATCAAGGAAAACAATCCAATGAAAATGTTTATACGACCCTCTAAGCTTCCTACATGGAAGTGACGCAAAGAAATCAGAAAATAATTTTTTTTATGACCCCATAAGCTTCCTACATGGAAATGACACAGAGAAATCAGAAGTGAAATTTTTATAACTCCCCTAAATTTCCTACAAAGTCACCCAACATGGAAGTGGACACAAGAAAATAAAAAATGCTTGCAATTTTTACACGGCCTCCTAGATGCTCGAACCTCCATGGAATCAATCATAACAAAGCTTAAGGTAGCAATCTTAAAAGCATGATAATTAAAACACTACGCAGGATTCTGATGAAGTGAAGAACTTATTTAATGTATAAGTTAAAAGATTCAAAATAAAGCCATAAGAACTTTCGGTCTTCCTAAAGACCATCATCAGATGGAAGTACTGAAGGAGCATTTTTGGTTAGGGAGATATATAAGTAACCTACAGGCGTGACGTACAGAACAGGTGATCATGTCGTCAATCCAAATATGATGATCTTAAATCGATGTATGAATACATACAATCAAATAGTCAAATGTATTCATATATCGATTTAAAATCATCATATTTGGATTCATGACTTTAATCGATATATGAAACATACAATTTCATATGTCGATTTTAATCGATATATAAAATTGTATGTATTCATATATCGATTTAAAATCATAATATTTGGATTGACGACATGATAATTGTAGGTCATACCACTTCCCCACTCTCGTTATTTGTAATACAGTGTAAAGGTAGGCAAAGTACGGTTATAAAAAATTATGAACTTCCTATAAAGTTATAGTATAAAAATGTATTTGGATATGTGAATTAACACGAACTAAGATCCACGAAAACAGCCGGGAAAGTTTTATATGTCCCACTAGGCAACATGAAAGTAGCCGTTGGATTTTATTTCCATAGATGTTTTTGCCTTGGCTTTTCTTTCCTTTTCTTTTTTTTTTTTTCACTGGATTATTTTTTAGTTGGATTTTGTTTCCTGGCTATTTTTTCAGTCGATCTATGAGTCGACCTGAGAGTCACTTTGTATCAGTGAATTATTTGACCCTTCGATGAGTGGAAAAATAAGACGTTAGATCTGTTACGTAAGTCTCTTATCTCTTTTACCTCTTATGTTGATACTTTACTCTGACCGATGGCCGATATTTAATTGTGCGGAAGAGTTTTAATATATCTTTTACGAAGTTGTCTAAAAATATTTAGCAACTGAAGTAGGGCATTAGACGCACAACTATCAGATGTTTAAACTACAGCTAGAGTTCAGCAATCAACTAGCTTAAACGCTATAGTGGATTTGATACTCGACATGCATGATTCTGGCAAAAATCCTTTCAGACAAGCCGAGTAATGAACAGTTAGTTGTACACCGGTAATTTTATGTATCAACCATATTTACATCAGTGTGTCCGTGACATATTTTGTATTTAAGGAATTTTATGTCACATCATAAAGTTGGAAAAACAGGAGTAGTTTTTGTTACGTTTTGTTTTTTGGTTCACATCTAATGCCCAGTGAACAAATGAAAATGATCTCTGAAACCCTATCTTTTTTGTTTTAACGAAAAAATAACGCTAGACCAGTAAATCCAAAGTTATTACAAAATTTTTGCAATCAACCTGCGTCGGTAAAATACTTTCCCTTCGGAAGATGAAAATTTGTCTTTAAGCTGCAATTTAAATCCTGTTCGGCACCTCACAATTTTGGCCTACGGATCTCAACATTCTCCGCTTTAATTTTATCCCAATCGACAACTTTTTGAAGGTATTATAGGTAGTAGTTAGAAAAAAGCATTTTTTGAAACATTCTAGAGAACGTACGCATTGCAAATAATGTCTCTTCTATTGAATGTCATGCTAAAAGCAATTTTTCTTCGGTCGGACATAAGGGAGCATGGCAGAATGCGTTCACATAAATTTTAAATTTCAGGATATTAGTGATTTCACTTTTTAAATATCATAGCGTATCTTTGACTTGCACTTTTAAAAATATGACATGTCTTTGGCTTACACTTTTTATGATATCTTAGTGTATCACAGAATTAAATTATGAGAGCAAGATCAGGAATAACAGATATTATAAAAATAATAAAAGAATCAAAGTGGAGATGGGCTGGACATGTTGGAAGACTGAAAGATGAAAGATGGACACGATTAATAACAGAATGGCAACCGAGAGATAGACGGAGACGAAGAGGGCGCCAGAGAACAAGACGGAGAGATGACCTTCAGAGCCTTAGAAGTGCTAAATGGTGGGCTGAAACTAAGGATCGTGGAAATTGGAAAAGACTGGAGAGACCTATACCCTGCAGTGGGTGTCAATGGGGTAAGAAAAAATGAAGAAGTAGTGTATCACAGCATTTACACATTTGTAAAACCTGTTGACAATAATTTCGCAGGATTTTTCTTATGTCAGTGTTAATGGAGGATCAGCAAAGGGCAAAAGCAGTTTACAGAAATTTGTAACAAAGACACATAAGTAACGAAAAACCTTAATATTGCCCATAATATGTGTTTTTATGAGTGCAAATCAATTACCCGTTATTACGGGTAATTGATCTTCAGGGAATTATGACGGGTAAAATTATGGTGTAATTGTAATTGATTTATAAATTACCCATTATTGTGCAGATTATTGTTCTTAATAATGCACAGAAAAAACTACATTATTATCGCAATGCGCTACTTGGCATTATGATTAAGTATTTCATTTCGGTATCTGTGATCCCTTTCGATATACAGTATGCTCAGTTTTCTGGAACTGAAATAAAATAAAAAATTCATCAGCATTTACCTAAATACCTTGTCAAAAGGAAAATACAGCACCATTATTGATGGAGTGCATTCCATGATTTATATCGATTCTGAAACAAACATCGCATTAAAAATCAAAAAATCATCGATTGAAATTAACTTCCCTTAATTCGCACTGGTGCGAGGCTATAGCTGTTTTTAATAGCTAATGACGAAACACTGAATTTAACGTATCATGGATTTATTTCTTCTCGCACATAAGCTACAGGACATGATTTCTTTACTTTAGGTTATTTTTGTATCACGAACTTTAAACTGCGTTAACGAAAAACGGTAATTTCAGTATCTTTCTCCTGTCAGATTAGTTTACCTTATAACGAAGTAAATTCCTCCGTCATTTTTGGTCTACGCCGGGATTCGAACCCGAGTCCGCTTATTCCGGAACAAGTCGCTCTACCAACTGAGCTACGCAGATATTTTGTTCTGATTGCTATATGCCTTTATGTCGTGTGCGTCCTGCTGGAAGGTACGTTACATCTCCCCCCCCCCGAAAGAGGGCCGGGAGCATGGCCCTCGGGTCAGCCGTGACCATGAATCGTTGCAGGCAGCCAGCCACTGTAGAACGTGCACTTGAGAACTCCCAGTCAATCTGGTGTGTGGAATGCAACATCACACATTTTTTTTTTATTCGAAGCGCTGGAGATGGGATTCTCTGATTTTTCCTATCTCGCGGTGTGGAAATAACATCACACCATTGCGAGATTTTGAACGGTCGGGTCATCCGGATAGTTCGAGCGCCATTATATCGAAGTAAATTCCTCCGTCATTTTTGGTCTACGCCGGGATTCGAACCCGAGTCCGCTTATTCCGGAACAAGTCGCTCTACCAACTGAGCTACGCAGACGTTTTGTTCCGATTGCTATATGCCTTTATGTCGTGTGCGTCCTGCTGGCAGGTACGTCACAACCTGTTTAAAAAGCTAAATATCCTGGAGCATGTCTTCCCTTCCCCAAAGAAGCGCAATATTTGTAAGTGCCCTACACAGTGCATGAAATACCATTTACATTTGCGATGTTTTTGATACAGAAAAAGAAATGCTAATAAAGCTTTAGTCATGCTTTGTTGTGATAAAAAACATTAGGATCGCAATGAAGTTGAAAGGAATGATAAAAGAAACGCTTCGACTAGTTAAAAAATTAAAGAACTTTCAAAAACTACATAAATGTTAAATTTACGTGACTGAAGACATAACGAATTTAAGAACTAGTTGCTGACCCAGTCCCTTTGATATTATAATTTACGTTTACGGGAATAAGAGCGTCTACGCCCCAAAGAGCGAAGATTCATCTGTTTATTACGGTAACGAAAACAACACTAAAACAACAAAAAATTGTGTCACAAAATACACAGTTGAGTCACATGATTGTGACCACCTCATACTTTTGACGTCAACAACGCGTAGCCAATGAAAGAAGGCACGTGTCGTGAGTTGGCTTGCAGTGTATATAAGGTGTGCTGTAGGCAATGTGAAAATATATCACTCGTTGCTGTCATAGATAATAAGAGCGATTTATCAGATTTTCAAAAAGGGATGATTATTGGCTTTCGGGCCAAAGGTGGCAGTATTTCTGAAACAGCGCAGTTAGTGAACTGCTTGCGTTCTGCTGTGGTTAAAGTGTATGGTGATTGGAGAAATGGTACCATTGCGAATAAGCGACGTAAAAACTGCGGAGCACCACGTGCCATTGATGTGAGAGGTGAACGTCGACTACGAAGTTGCGTGAGGGACGATCGACACGCTACAGTGGAGCAAATTACTGGCCGAATGAACCAGGGGGCTACCGGAAGTGTGTCTAAAACGATAGTTCAGCGAACCCTGCTGCGTATGGGGTTCCGATGCAGACGGATGGTCACTGCACCTATGCTAACGAAAGTGCATCGGCAGAAAAGTCTTACATTTGTAGGGCAGTATCGGAATTGGACCTCCGCTGATTGGCAAGGGATTGTCTCCTCTGATGAGTCACGTTTTCTTCTTCATCGAACGGATGGACGTTGACGTATAAGGCGAGAAACATCGGAGAACAAACAATCTTCAACCACTGCTCAAAGAACAGAAGCTGGTGGGAGCAGCGTTATGGTCTGGGGAATGTTTTCATGGCATTCTCTGGTTCCACTCATACCTGAGGAAAGCACTGTGGACGGAATTCGTAATGAATCCATCCTTGCTGACCACGCACACCCAAACATTCTGATTGTCTTCCCTGGGGCGGATGGGATTTTCTAGAACGACAATACGACGTGTCATACAGCTGGAAATGTTCGAGAGTTTTTGGAAGAGCACGATGATGACTTCAAAGTACTTCCCTCGCTCCCTAATTCCCCAGCGTTTAACCTAACTGAGCATCTGTGGGATCACCTGGATCGTGTTGTTTGTTGTATAGATCCTTCACGACACACTCTCCAGCAGCTGTCAGATGCACTGCAGTCACCTTCCAGCACCTTAATGAGTCACTCCCGTTCCGTCTAGCTGGTTTTTGAGCTACTCGCGGCTGTTTCTCTGGATATTAGAGGGTGGACACAGTAATGTGACTCGACCGCGTAGAAATACAAGAAGCGGTGTAAATCTCCGATAAACGGAAAACAGACTGCACAAAACTAAAAACACCTATACAGCATAAAAATCGAGAACACAGAGTACACATCACAGTGACCATTTAAAAGGCGATCGAGATCTTCTGATTCGTCTGGTAAAGTTGGTAAAACCAAACAACAAGTACATACACAAAGAAAACGATGTCCCAAAGGTGAAACATGAACAACACTGTGATAAGGACACAGAAACGCAAAAGGAGTGCTAAATTAGTTGAACAGGTCTAAACAAAACCCATAAAAAGTGACTGTTTGATCACTAAAGGAAATCTGTTCAGCTTTAAAGACAAGGGTATGCTGAAAAATGTACCTCTATACATTGGCCCACTAAAAATTAGGTAGGTCTTGAGAAAAATAGTAAGCAGTCTAAGTCCAAGCTGTCAATGGCGCCGACAAATTCTGCATCATTACTGATGGCCTACGGAGAATATTATTCAACATTGCGTATTTAGTCAAGCTTGCCAATTATAGAGCGATCAACAAAAGCATTAAAACCACTTACCTTGTAAGATGTAGGTCCTCGTTTCGCCGCTAAAAGAGATCTCACCCGAGGAGACATAGACTCAACAAGCTGTTGGTAGCTCTCTTTTGATCTTAGTACCATGACAGCAACCGCAGTGTCCCGCAGTTCCATGGCAGCAACTACCATCCCGCAGTTCCCGTAAATTACTTGTTTGGGTTGATGCTGCTCGTACCAGTTTTTCAACTCAAACCACAAATTCTCGATAGGATTCAATGAAAATCTGGGCCATGGCACTAAATGGAATTCCTCTTCATGTTCTTGGAACCATTCCTCAACCTTCTTGGCAGTGGGGTATGGTCTTGTTGGAAGACGCCATCACCGCCATGGATACAGTTGCCATAAAGGGGTGTACTTGATCAGCCACGATGTTCAGGTACGTGACAGCCCTTATAGTTTGCTCTACAGGGATAATGGACCCAAGCCTTCCCCAATAAAATATTGCCCACACCATCAGACTCCCTGCATCCGCCTGGATCCGTCCCACAGTGCATCTAGGTGATAAGGTCTCCTGAGGTAAGGCTTGTGCTCAAGAGCTTGTCCGTTGAAATGGTGTAACAGAAAACGAAATTCACCTGACCATGAGACTATCTTGTAGTCTTCTATGGTCCAGTGTCGATGATCACGTGCCCACTGCAAGCGTAGACGACGCTGAACGGTCGTGTGCATAGGCACACGAATGGGTATGTAGCTGTGGAGACCCATATCCAAGAGTGTACGATGAACTGTGTACTCGGACACGTTGGGCCCTTCACCACAATGGAAATTAAGGATAATTTAAGCCGTAGTGGCCTTTTTGTTGCTGCGGAGACGACGAAATACATTGCGTTGACTTCTGGCATCAATGAGGCGTGGCCTGTCCACGCCTTGTCGAGGGCTCGAAATGTAACCTGTTTCGGACTATCTTTGATAGGTACAGTACTAACTGCTGCATAGCGTGAGCAGTCTACCAGCGTCGCTGTTTCGGATATGCTCTTACCAAGGCGTCTGGTCATAAATATCTGGCCTTTGTCGAAATCAGATAAATCCTTTGCTTTTCACATTTAGAAACCAAACGAAATACTGACTGAAAGAGCTCCGAACCAGGTTTTATACAATGTCTGTCCGGAAAGTAATGACTCTCATAAAATAACAGACGTTTAATTAAAGTTATTCTTACATAACATTAAAATTCTTAAGAATAACATCCTTGAACAACAATACACCGCTGCCAGCGGTTCTGCCACGCCGCGTAGCTTGGCTGGAAGTCGGGAACAGGGATCGCTTTCAAAGCCCTCGTCGCGGCAGTTTGCACGTTTGTAACAGTCCCAAAATGGTGTCCTTTCAGGCTGGATTTGAGCCAGGAAACAAAATGAAGTCAGCCGGGGCCACGTCCGGGCTGTAAGGAGGTTGGGGCAGCGTTGCCACGTTGTGTTTCACCAGAAACTCTCTCCCTCTCAGCGACGCATGGCTCGGCGCACTATTGTGGTGACGAACCCAAGTGTTGGGGATCTCTGTGCGGACACGCGTAACTCTGTTCTTCAGCCGTTGAAGCACTTCCACCTAAAATGCAGCGTCGACCGTTTGTCTGGGTGGTACGAACTCCTTATGGACAACACCTTTACAGTCAAAGATGAAAATAAGCATCGATTTCGTCTTCGATTTGCACATTCGAGTCTTCTTTGGTTGAAGAGACTCAGGAGTGTTCCACTCTGAGCTCTGTCTTTCAGTCTCCGGATCGTACTCAAAGACCCACGTTTCATCGCCTGTTATCACTTTCTCAAAAAAAAAAAAAAAAAAAAAACAGGTTCACTCCTCACACGGTCCACAAGCTCACGAGAAATCGACACACGGTTGTTCTTCTGTTCATCGGTCAAAACCTTACGAACCAATTTGGTGCAAACTCTCCGCATCTGCAATTCTTGCGTGATGATTCCATGCACAATGGATTTCGCGAGTCCGACGTGATCTGCTACCAATCTAACACTCAGACGTCGGTCAGAGTCCAAAACCGCTTTCACCTTTTCCACATTGTCCGAAGTGTGAGACGATGAAGGGCGCCTTGGGGTGGCTCATTTTCGACGCTCTCTCTTCCTTCTGTGAAGGTTTTGTGCCACCGAAACTCTTGTGCTTTCGATAAAGCATTCTTCCCGTAGGCTTTCTGTATTATAAGCAAGCGTTTCGGTTGCAAATTTGTCAAGTTTAACACAAAACGTTACCGCATATCGCAGTTCGACACTCTTCTGCATTTTGACCGTTACGCGACGCTCACACAGCTGTCCACATTGCAAGATTTCCTCACTCTGTAAAAGCTCAGAGCCAACTGACGAGACATCGATCGTTTGCCTAGCACACGCCGCCACCCGTCCCGCCCGGAGACTCCGCCCTCCGGCCCTTCTGATTGGCCCAGGAAAAGTGGTCTCTTTACTTTCCGGAAAAACATTGTATATATCATTTGCTACCTTGGCATCCGACGCTGATTGTCTGCAAGCGCAGGTATTTTCATAACGCAGAGGTGGTTTTAATAATTCGACTGATCGGTGTATGCACTAATATTTTGCATAAATTTTCCACATGCCAAATATTTAAAAAAAGTTATAGAGTATTTCGGCCTTCTTCACATGTAGAGCATCAGATCAAGACTTAAAGACAAACAATACAGGAAGTTCATCGGAATGCCATGATGGTTTACATTATAACTCTTGTTTGTTTGTCCATGCAATTTTGGTGCACTTCACTTGTAACGTTTTATTACCAACTGCTATGGTGCTAAACATTAAAGGATAATTTATAAATTCTTACAGCATTTATGAAGAAATTCAATAAAATTTGATAAAGAAGTTTGTTATCGAATTTCATATATTACTCAACCAGAAGAATATCATAATCTTATAATTTGCGTGAAACAGAGCAGTCCGTGGAATAGTATATAAATTCCCTTGCTTCAGAAATATGGTATTTGAATATAGAGTATCGTCATCCTTGCCAGACTCGTATCTCAAGCAATATACCCTCATACTGCTTACGAGGGTATTTATTAGGTGTTGACAGATTAATGGCAACTGCTCAGCATAAATTGTTCTGTCTTCTTGAAATGTCCTGGTAGGGGATTGGCGATTTCCAATTCGTTTGCCCAAGAGAATCCCACATATGCTCATTGAAATTGAGATAAAATGATCTCGGTGGCCATTCCATTCGGTGAATATCCTTGTCTTCGAGAAAAATTGTCGATTAAATGAGCTGAATGAGTTTGGACATTATCTCCCATAAGAAAAAATCTGGATTTAGATCTGTTTTGAATGACATGCCAAATGGGTTCAAGATCTCGTTTCTGTACTTCAGGACAGTAACACTGTAACTTTGAAATGCTTGTAAGTTTGTGTGCTATTTTTTCTTGATTTCTACCTAGCCCATGTGGTTTAAATACCTAAATAAATGTCAAAAAATACATGTTAACTCAGAACACCAACACTACATGAAGCGTGATTAAACTATCGTAACTAATTAATTTAGTTTCATTCCTTGATAGCTTACTTCTTAATGTCTTTAATTATCATAACAAACTACTCATATAAGCCGACAATCTTATTTAATGGCGTAAATACAAACAATAAATATATGCCGAGCTTTCGCACTCATTTGGGAGGTTTCGTCTGGGCTTACTTATCAGAACTTAAAACGGTCACAGACAACTTTATTTCAGTTTCTGACCTCTGGAAATTAAACCCACTCGAAATCTTCCATCGGAGTGCGAAAGCTCGGCATTCATTGAGTGTTTGCATTTCCGCCATTAAAAGGAGTTTTCATACTTATATGAGTCGTATGTTATAATATGAAAGTGTTGTACAGTATTTCGTAATCCTTAATTAAACACAGAAATTCTCACATCAAGTACTCACAGTCTTAAAGTTCTATTCAGGTCAGAAAAGGTGAGGGCCATTTCGATAATATTGAAACACAGTTTTGGATATACGCTCTTCAATCAAGCTCGAATCACATCAATATCTGAGTATGTAACACGTCGACTATCGCATAAAAATATCTTTACAAAACAATTACAATCCTCGCCGAATTCAGGAAACTGCCGCCCCGGTGGCGCAGTGGTCTAAGCCGCTGGCCTCTGATCATTCGTCCGTCTGGGGTCCGGGTTCGAATCCCGGTGAGGCATGGGTGTTGTGTTTGTCTTACGGCACTGGCTCTCTCCCTTCCCTGGAACCAGTGACCCTAAATTAGGGACGGGCGACTGCTTATAGCCCATTGAGTTGCTCACGGTGGTAGTTAAACCTCCAATCAAAAAAAAAATTCAGAAAACGTGAGTTAGCCAGTGCATCTAACCAAAGACAACAGCATACACTTAATGAAAGACAGCTGAATACCTACAACGAGGCACGGCTCTCACATACGTCATAAACCTCTCTTTGTTTTTCGCATACGTCACTTAACTTCCGACCTCAATGCAGTTGTAAAACAAATATTCCGTCGCTAGAGAAAATGAAAACGTTAGTTAAAGTAATAATGAGGAACTCCTAGCTTTTGCACATCAAACAGATACTTTTTCTAGGAAGTTAGAGAGAAATTACAATCTGAATAACAGCACGCTTTAACAATTTGAACGCGGTGACTTGACTTGTCAATAAACAGATACGACGTTATATTCATTTAATGTCATGTTTGTCTCTCTGTTGCTCGGTTTGAGCGTCGTGACCAAATTCACATCGTGTCGATAGTCAAGATTCGCCATTCTTCTTAATTCTCCACAGTTCTCATGATTTCTGCAACAGACAGATTTGTGAGAGTTTTTATTTGATCGATGAATCTTTCTGGGGACCTCCTCTCGTTCTTTTGCCGTCGACGTTTCCCTGAATACAAATTTTTATATACCGTCTCGCAGGATGATGTGGGCGGATGGAGGTTAGTATACCCTGTTAAATTGTCTGAAGAAGACGCTTGTGCGCGTCTGCGTCGAGCCCTCTCAAGATTGATGTATTAGTCATATGCACAACCCAAGATATTCTCAGCATGCTTCTGTAGCAGGTCATTGCAAACGTCTCAATTCGTCTGCGACATGCTGCATTTAAAGTCCATGTTTCAGAACCACAAGTCACGATGGGAAACACGAGGGCTTTGACCAGCCTCAGCTTGATGGTTTCGCTGATGTGGCGATCCTTCTAGATTGTTGCAAGCCCTGCCATTGCAGATTTGGCCATTCCGATCCTCCTTTTGATCTGGCCTTCGCAATTGCCATTGTTGGTTATGCTGGGCCCCAGATATAAATTCTGATTTTCGAGCGACATAGGGTATCTGTTCGAAGATTTGAGGAAGCACTCCGGTCTAGTCAACTGCCATAAGGCAACACTTGGATCTATTTAGTTTGTGACCAGCTTCGGCGCTGTAGTGTTCGATGCGTTTGAGAAATTGCATTTTCTCCTCCTCTGAAGCAGCTATAACAGTGGTATCATCCCAATAGCGTAGATTTGATATTTTCCTACCGCCTATTAACACCCCACCGTACCAGTTTTCCGTTAATTTCATGATTAACCATTATCCAAATATATTAAAGGCATGGTTGAGAGAATGCATCCTGGGAGAACTCCCTTTCTCACGCTGAATGTATCAGACATTTTGCCTATATTAGAGCGTTGAAGAGTGACAATAAGAAATTATAAGATGCTCCAGTACGGCCATCCATCTAAGAACTCGCAACAGCTGTCTAACGTCGTGGCCTTATGTTTTAGAGACGGATTTGGTTGGACTCATATAGCAATCGTCTGCAGCAGTTGTGTCAGTAGTACTGCTTTGCCCTAGTCAACGGTGACCATCTCTTTTCTGTTTAAACTGTCTCCAGAGTTTTTACAGGACACTTTGTGTAACATTTAATGCTCTGGAAACTTCTGTTTATGACTGACCTGCTTCCATCCTAACAATCTCTCACCACCGCTGAAAATAATCAATACTCTGTCTTCGGCACGCAATGAATTATACAGGGATTAGACAGAATAATGCGAACACCACGCTCAGAGACGTGAATTTTAATGTATCCGCGTACGTCTCAATACGAAAAGGTATCCACCACTTTTTGGTTGTAATAGCTTGTTCAGAACCTCAAGGTCCTGTTTAAGTGCATTTAAAATGTCTTGTTGCAAAATTTCTTTTAGGGCGACGACGAAATGAGCAACCTAATGGACTTCTAAAGAGGGCTAATTTTTGGTGGCCAATTGATTCCTCCGTGGTAACAGTTGCCATGGTAGTGCTGGCATCGAGAGCTACTGTGTCTAGCGTCATGAGAGCATTCAGTGTTCATGGCAAAACCTCGTTTGAGAAACACAGGAGCCGCGGGAAAACGATCCTGACTGATAGTCAGGAGAGCATTAAAGTGGATTGTTACCCGCAATAAGACCACGGCACCGAAATTTAGTGCGGGTCTTAATCTGTATCTTAAGACTTCAGCATCAACGAAAACAGTGCGCAGGGAACTTCATAAACAAGATATGCATGGCAGAGAATGCACAACGTCAACGGGAGTTGTGCCAGAATCATACAACGTGGACTACCGATGCATGGAAGATTGTAATGTGGTAGAATGAATCCACATTCGCACTATTCCCCACAGCAAAGACGTGTTTACATGCGGAAAACACCGTCAGAAGCGTATAACCCAGACTTTCTGTTCCAACAGTACAGCAGTGTGGTGGTTCTGTTCCTTTCTTGGCGGTTCTATCCCGTTCTTGGCGGTTCCATCGAGGTTTGCAGAAGGTCCCTTGATAATCTTGAAAGGACGGATGACTGGCAGGGCGTGTGAAACCATTTTGGCTGACCAAGGTCATCCAATGGCTCAGGCATTGTTTGCTGCAAAGGATACCATCTATCAAGATCATAAAGCCGCAATTCACAGAGCTCAGAATGTCCAATCATGGTTTGAGGAACATGAGGAAGAAATTACACTCTTTCCTTGGCCTCCCTAATCAACAGACTTAAACATCATCGAGTCACTCTGCTCTGTGTTACATAACGGAGTAAGATCCCCTTCTCCTCCTGCATTTCTTAACGACCTGGAGTAGTTTTTGCTTGAATAATGGTGCAACATCCCACAACTACCAACCAGGATGTGCATGCGTCTATTTCAAGCAGGGTTCAAGCGGTTTTGAATAACGAAGGATGTCCCACACTCTACTGGGTACGTAAAACCTTCTTTTCTAAGGTGTTCACCTTTTTCTGTCCAACCACTGAATAACCCAGGATTTACATATTGGTTGAAGAATTAATAGCGTTAAATACACTGAAGAGCAATTGAATTAGGGACAGTTGGCGTTATGCAAATGTGGCGCTGTGGGCGGCCCTGTAGACGGAAACGACATGACGTATGCAACGATCCGACAATATAAGGATTGATGCGACGGGAATTAGTAAGAGTCGGATGGAGTATTGGTAAGACGAAGGATCTAAGCGCATTTGATCGTAGGCAAATTGTCGGAGCCCGATGAATTGGTCACTCCATCTTGGAAGTCGTGCAGGCACTACGATTTTCACGAGCCACTGTGACACGAGTGCACCGTGAGTACATCGAATCCGGTAAAACCATCCCTGCAAGCGCCAACTGCCGTGGACAACAGCGTGTGGAGAGCGAGGTCATCGTCGGCTAGCTCGCATTGTACCAGAGAATAGACTGGCCACAGTGCAAGAAATCACTCGGCAATTTAACGCTGGTGCACAAAAACGTGTAAGCAGCCACACCATCGAGAACCATCTCTTCGCTATGGGGTACAGGAGCCATCGTCCCACGAGGGTACCGCTGTTGACCGCACATCACAGGGTGCAAAGATTAGCATGGGCGCTGGAACATCGCCACTGGACCCTAGGCATGTGGGAAAATGTTGCCTGGACTGATGAGTCGAGATTCACGTTGGTACATGCGGATGGCAGGATACGAGTATGGCGTCAACCACATGAAGCGATGGATCCTTCTTGCCAGCAGGGTACTCTTCGAGCTGGTAGGGGTGGCATTCTCGTCTGGGGAATGTTTACGTGGACTGAAATGGGATCCTTAGTACGTGTGACATCGTCCTCCACAGGTCAACGTTACCGGGATATACTGGACGACCATTTGCTCCGGTTTGTGCGTCTTCAACATCCCACTGGGGACCTCATCCTACAACAAGACAATGCACCGTGCCATCGCTCCCGAATTGTATCCGAATGGTAGGATGAACACTCCACCGACGTGACCTCGCTTCATTGGCCAGCTAGGTCACCGGACCTCAATCCCATCGAGAAAATCTGAGATGCCATCGAGAGAGATGCTCGAAGCTCTGACCCCCCTCCATCAAAGCTTCGGGAACTGTGGGAGCTTCTTCAATGGTCGTGGATCCGTATGGTTTCCCGACGCTTCCGGTGTCTTGTCGAGTCCATGCCGAGACGAATCGCCCCCGTCATCAGGGCGAAAGGTGGAGCTACACGTTACCAGACAGGTATCTCCAACTCAATTGCTCTTCAGTGTATATCTCAATAGTAATGAAATCTCCTACCCCGTTATCATATCAAGCTACAAGGATAGACACTGTGAGAAAGAAAAAGCTGGTGTGTATGCTATACCGTAGGTGTATCCTAACAACACAAAAGAAATGTACATCGGAAAGACAAAGCGATCCAGAGACGCTAGATGTAAAGAACAAATCGAGGTGTCAAACAGGACATGTACAGTCAAACCTCGATTTAATGAATTTCAACGGACCAGCATCCTTGTACGTTAAAATCGTGGAATTCGCTAAATCGAGAAAGCCTTTCGAATGAAACATTCAAATTAAGCTAGTGTTCACAACATAATACGTAAGCAGCTAAGTTCTCTTTGTTCCCGTGAAATTGAAATTAGGTATAGTACTTTTAATTGCGAATTTATTATCAAAAATGTTATAATACATACACATTTACTTTGCATATTAAATACATAATTCGTATATATTAGATTTCAACATGTAGCATCCAAATTTAAGCGTACTTTAGAATTGCGAGAAAAATACGATAGTTGATTTTTTCTTGAGCATTTAGCTTCATAAATAATGACTTCAGTATCCTAAACTGCATGAAAGAGAACATTAATTAGTGCTAATTAACTTGTAAAAACAGAATACGTGTTGATTACCTTTTTACATTGTAGAAAAGAAATGCTTTAGAGAAGAATGCTTATGTTTTTTTTTTTTGTTTTTTTGAGCGTTTAGTTTTATAAATTGCAGCTTCAATTTTATAAACTGCGTGAAAAACCTCAACATTATTATCTAAGCGCATCAAGTAGTTTTAGCACATTATATACTGTTACCAGCATCACGAAAGCAGCTAACCTTCAGTTCTGCTTTATCTTCTTCATCAGAATCTGATGCATTTAGTCCGATCTGTTCATCAAAAACATCATCAAGAGACTGCATTTGGGCTAAGTTTTAACCTGAAAATGTTGGCTAACATAGTTTTGGGGTTTACCAAATAAAAATTAATGTTCGCTAAATTGAGGGAAATGTATTCGTTAAATCTAGAAACGCCAAGCATTAATTTCAATGTGGTTCCGTCGGGACCATAAAAAATGTACGTAAAATCGCGGAATTCGTTAAATCGCAGTCCGTTAAATAAGGGTTTGACTGTAGAATACAGCATTCGCCAGAGAAAACATGCATTACTCGACCTCTCCTATGTGGAATAATATTAGAAGAATTACCCTTTACACGAACTTTAAACAGCCTGCCATCAGGGAAACATTTGAAATCCTCTCCAGCAAAATGCATACAATACAATGCAATGATATCGTCTCCACGGATCTATGAATGGTTTGGCATGCGTTTTTGAAAGATGGAAACACATCGCAACACACCGTATAATTGTGTGATTAAAATTCCCGGAATACTGCTCGTGGTATCACCTGTGTTATTTTAAAAAAACTCATCTTTGTTTCTTACGTGTTCTAATTCCTTGCATCTTATGTATACCATTGCCTTGAAAAAGCCTCCCAGTGGATAACGAAAGCTTGGCGAATCTATATACTTTTTAACGTGAGTAAATAAACGGATTTACTAAGCAATAAGGGCTTCTTGATAACACTTAAGGTAATGAAATTGTTATAGCATTCATTATGCATTTTATTCTGCCTGGTAGGAAGCTATACTTTCTGTATGAAACAGGATTTTTGAACAATATGATTACTTTCAGACAGAGGTGCTTAAGGTATTCCTTCTTTAGTTATTTTTTTATTAGTGCAGTTTTTTTACGGAGATGTTAATATATGTGATAATTTGATTATGTGCTTTCACAATACACCAGTGAAACTCCTCTTCTGTTTTAAAACTAATTTCCACAGAGAAATACAAATACTTTTCACGAAGATTAATTATCTATTTTTGTTTATGAGTCACATTTACTTAATTACTTTAACTTATCCTACTAATCTAAAATCTTCGCATTCCATGTGTTTTAGCATAATGCGCTTAACAGATGGAATTTCGATTTTTTTAATAGATATCCCATGGGAGGACTCGTAAATAATAAGAACCGACAGATCACATCACTCTTTACTAATTGAAAGAAAATCTCAAATCATATTACAGGAATTAAGAATATCTTCCTTAGCGCATTCACGGGAAAACGTAATGCTGGAGTGTTATTTACTGTTTGATGGGATATTAATTGAAGAACGGAGGAAATCAAAACAGCTTTTTGATTCCATTGTAAAAAATATTATTTACTAAAAACAGACGTTACTCTGATTCTTTAAGATTTAGCTTCAATATTTCATTATCACGCTCACTATAGAAAATATAGTATATTAACAGCAAGTCTCATTTCTTTTATTTTTTCTTCCTTGGATAAAACCTACATAGACAGTTTTTAATCATCTTTCCTCAAAGTATCAAACTTATAATAAATACATTAATAGGAGAAAAATACTCACGGATGTTTGAGTCGCAGTGGAGTTTAAAACAGCTGAAACATCTACTCCAAAACTGGTCATTATAATTCCGCTTAAACGATATCCTGTTTGTTTGTTTTTACTACTAAACCTGAAACTACTTTTCCAGAATATGTTCAGTCATCGTCTAAATGACGTCTTCTATTCTTATTAGAAATTATTTATCTACACTAATTGCCACCCAAAATGCAACACCAAGAAAGAAGCATCCGATTGGCCTGAAATTCGCAGCATGCGTTGCCCGCGAGAGGACATGCAAACGACTAGCATTGCAGGGAATATGCAAATCATGTGCGCCCGGCACACCACCGAGAAGCACTATAAGAAGGATGCACAGAAGGCTGGGTGTAAGTAATGGAAGTGTGTTTTGCTGTCGGACCTGTGCGTGGGAAGCTTCCTGATGCCTCGTCGCACAATACGGCAATCATTCCAGCACGTTTCAGAGTTCGACAGAGGACGAATAATGGCTTATTGTTACAGCGGTTTATCGTACCGAGACATCGGCACCCGTGTGGGACGACATCCAGCCACAGTGAGACGAGTGTGGATTCGGTGGGTGCAGGAGGGACGGACGGACCGACGTGATCGATTGCCGTAGCCGTGGCACACCACCGGACGAGAGGACCGCCGTGTTGTGCGGCGGGTATTGACGACTCGCACCGCCATAACACGAACGTTAGCGCATGAATTAGGGTGTGTTGCGCAACAACATGTGTCAGCACGAACCGTTCGATGTTGTCTGCAGGGGCGGGGACTTGTCGCACGGCGCCCATTGGTCAGATTACCATTGACGTTACACCACCGGCGAGTGCGGCGGCATTGGGCCGTAAAACGCCGCACCTTGACTACGGAATAGCACGGCATTGTCTTCTCCGACGAATCCCGCTTCCGCCTGCAACACCACGATGGTCGGATCGGCGTGTGGCGGCCCCGCCACGAGAGACTGTATGACGCCTGCATTATGCATCGCCATACCGGTCCATCGCCTGGCGTTATGGTTTGGGGCGCAATTGGATATGACACCCGCACCTCTCTGGTACGCATCGCCAGTACACTCAACAGCCACCGCTACATCTACGACGTTTTGGAGCCTGTAGTCCTCCCTTACCTGCAGGACCTGCCAGCGGCCACGTTTCAACAGGACAATGCGCGCCCGCACGTGGCGCGCATCGTGCAACATTTCTTCACGGCCCACCAGGTACGACTGCTACCGTGGCCCGCCTGTTCTCCCGATATGTCGCCCATCAAACACGTCTGGTCGCTGATCGGCAACCGAGTGGCCCGGCTAGCACCACCCGCGGCTACGCCTGATGAACTGTGACAACGTGTGGAAGCAGCCTGGACCGACATACCCCAAGCCCACATCCAAAGCCTCTTTAGTTCGATACCGCGGCGTGTAGCGGCCGTTATTGCCAGCCATAGGGACCACACGAACTATTGAAATCTGCGTGTTCTGCCAGTCGCACGGGTCTGTAAACTCAATCGTTTCATCTTTATATCTGTTGTTATGTGCCCAGTAAATCTGTGGTTGCTATCTCGTGTCCTTCTTGGTGTTGTATTTTGTGTGGCCAGCAGTGTATATTACTTAAATACCAGTGGAAAATATCACGACGGCCCGCTGGCGCAGTGGTCTAAGCGCTGGCTTCTGACCGTTCGTTCGAGATGAGCCATGAGTGGGGTGTTGTCTTTCGGCACTGAATGAGGAATATGCGGGGTACTTACAGTCTTTGAACCGTGATTAAGGTATTCAGTAGATGGTATATTGCCTTTCGGTACTGAATAAAGCACGGGTGATATTGTCTTATGCACTGAATGAGACGTGAGCAGCGTACTTGCTGTCTTTCGGCCGTGAATAAGGAATGGATAGCATATTACCTTCCGTCACTGAATGAAGCATAAGTCGTACACCGATGATCCATCACATTATGACCATCACCAGCCTAGAGAAATGAGCGCACCTGGAGACCGAAAGGTGGCGCAGATGAAGTTCACAGAGAAGTATATGTACAACACGAGGACCGGCGTTCGGTTAGTAGAGTGTTCAGAGACAAAATGGGAAAAGTTTCCGATTTATCGGAGTTTGATAAAAGAAAAATTGTGATGGTACGGCGCCTCTCAACTAAGATCTTGGAAACGACGCGGCTTGTGGGTAGTTCACGTGCTTCTGTAGTGAGTACGTATAAAAAGATTTTGGAAACGACGCGGCTTGTGGGTTGTTTACGTGCTTCTGTAGTGAGTACGTATCAAAAGATCTTGGAAACGACGCGGCTTGTGGGTTGTTCACGTGCTTCTGTAGCGAGTACGTATAAAAAATGGTGCACAGATGGCCAAACGATTAGAGGAAGGTAATCAGTACAATAAAACCATATGGATGTCCCTTACAACCGACCGCTGAAGATGGGCACAGTGTATCCTGAAACATGTCCGTACGAGCGAGGAGGGACTTGTTGACTTTTTAAATCTTTTAATCTTGATACTTGATAATAGCTCGTGGTGTTGACGGAGGGAGAAGTAGAGGAGCTGTGCTGATAACGATGGTGGATAAACACCTACAAAAATTAGCACTACAGTTTGTAACGACACACTTACCACTGAACATCTAGTGATCATTTGTTAGTTTGTGTGTGTATGTGAGAAAAAGTTCTTCACTATCAATGAAACTTTCCTTTAAGAAAAATGGTCTGATGTACCTCTGGTGATCATTCACAATTTATTTGATGTCCTTTCAACTTTCCATTTTTAAGAAAAATGCGCAGGTGTTCTTCTGGTGATTCATCACGATTTATTTGAAGTCGTTCCACGTCGAATGATGTAAGCTATTGTTAAAGCACATTGTAGCCATATTCCTCTTAAAACCATTACAGCAGCTCCTCTGAGGTATTTCTATTCTTTTCTACAACAGGAGTATACAGAAGAAATATGTACGTCGGCTGTTACTCTAAAAACTTGAAGGGTGAATACCTTTTGCCACTCAGAATAATATCAGAGAAACCTACAAGAATGTTTCCAGACAGAACCGTACAATTTCATTTCATTTTTCTTTTCTCGTGAAAAGCATGTCGCGTATTAAATCCTTTTATTTTAAATGGTTTGTCATGCGTTAATTAAAAGATGGAAACACATTGTGGAGCACCATATAAGTGCGTGACAAAGCAAATCATGTAATATTATTTTCAAAAATCATCTGTTTCTTACGTTTTTCAATTCCCAGCATTTTTATGCCTACCATTGCCTTGGAAAAGCCTCCCAGTAAAGTGCGAAAGCTTGGCGAATCTTTGTGCTTCGCCACGAAACATATACTAATATAATACGCTATATGCGTTTCATGAGTATTCACAGCCTGGTGTATTTAAAATAAATTTTTCTTTTATCTTTCTCTTTTACGTGTTTTTGCAATATTCCGGCATTGAGGATACCAATTAAACCGCATCGTTGATGATTTAGAAAGGAAACTCCAGTTACTGCCGTGAAAAAGTTTAAATCATTCGCAGAACATTTGATAGCGGTTTTTGGTTTCTTTGTCCTGAACTTCCGTTACCTTTTCTGGTAGGGGGAAAATCGCACTGTAAAGTACATCAAGCAGTAATTCGTTTGGTATTACCATACTCATCATTTTTGTTAATTATGTTATAAATTATTTTGTTTAAGGCTCATAGATAGAGAAGCCTTACCGAAATTTATAGCCTGCATCATTTTAAGTTATTAACACTTCTCTATAAAAAAAGCATTTTTCGCGCAGAAAAACGCAATTATTACAGACGAAAACAATCTAAAAAGAAATAATGAATATTTTACGGACAGTGCTCTTACAAAGATATTTCATGTAGCGAATTTTCTGTATAACCAAATTAGGGCATTGGAACTCATATTTCAGCATGGCTTCATTTTATTATTTATATTCAATCATACTTCTCGCGCAAAGTGTTTTAGAATAATCTCGTTTCGAAAATTCGCTTTTCCCCCAGCATTTACAATCAATTTCATTTACTTTAACTAAGGAGAAAGGCATCTCATTACAGATAAAAAGGAGTCAAATTATCCAAAACTCTCCGGAGAATTTATCTAGCGAATATGTCAAAAATTAGCTCTGAAAGACGAATTTGATATTTTTACCTATTCTACAAGTAACAGAATTGAGAAAATGCAATTAATGATGCTTCTGAATCACAGAGTATGTTTTTTAAAAGAGAAAGAAGCGGAATACATAATCAATGATGCATGTCTGAGTTTTGCTTAAATATATATGCTACCTCGTTTCGGAAAATGGAAATGAAAAAGAATAAGAACAAATTTGGAATTTAGGAGACACAAACTAACCTACTCGAGCTCATTCGAGTAGTAACGATAAGCCAGTAACCCCCAGGGATTGTTACGGCAGTACAATGTTATTTTATTTCAAGAACTGATCATAGTAAAAACAGTTCGCCGTATGAATAATTAAAGTGTGTTTAGATTATTTTGGTGATCACGCAGTCAGGTCAAAGACGTTTTAAATCAATTTTTATTTGCTTTCTGTTTTTTGCACGTGCTTAATAAAACACGTTCGGTATTCTAAATAGTATCACTTCGTTCGTCCGTCTGCAGATATCATACTCTGTACTTATTAGTCCCATTTGATATTTTTTAACATTACGAAGTCCGAAATGTAAGTATGATGATTCTTATAAGTGCGGTCCTTCCCTGATGCGCAACTGTGCCTCTAGAGTGTGTAAATGTAGATGCTATGGAATTCAAAAGGTACTTTATTCCACGTAATTGCTTCTAAATATCCAAATAATTCCTTCTTCTCTTTGATAACCTTTACAACGAAAACTATTTTGGGTAGAGTTTCTTTTTCAAGTACTGCATAGTTTTTTCCGCTAGAGACGTACAGAAAAACTAGGATTTCCCGATATCTCTGGTTCTAAACACCCGATGTTAAAAATTCTTTTGGCGTCGGATATAGCTTAAGGTATGAACTGTTCTTCATTCAATTTCTGATATTTTGTAATGTACTGTTTTGCCACTACGCAACATAATTGTATATTTCTGTTTCCGATGTATTCACAGCCTTAACGGCGCTTCTAAAAACTCGATTGACAAAATTACTTTAAAGCAGATACCGCTCACAAAGGAAACCATTTTGCGCATATTTCTTTCTTAAAATAATGCAGTTGTTTTTTTCGCAGCAGGCATAGGGCCTATCTTACTTTTCTCACTTTCTCTTCTTCTGACGGTCTGATTGGAAAAATTCTTTCGTCAGACAGCGCTTGTCTTGACCCATGTCTTTTGTATAATTTCCAACATTTTAACACCGAAAATTACCAATAGACGGCGTAACGTTTCGTTTCGGTTTATAGAATATTAGCGGCAATACCTGAGCGTCTGAAATCCCGAAAGAGAAATCGCTTTTCGGTCAGATATTATTAACTACGAAAATATTTTATACGCATTTTCTGCACAAAATAATACGAAGTTTCCCTGTCAGTCGTTGGAGAATATTTTATCTGTTTTTCTAGATATTTCTGCTTCTAAAAGACCAATTCCAAAAACATATATATATATATTAACATCGGATACAATTCATCTTGTGGAACATTCACGACATACATCTGGGATTGTGCAATTCACAGTTCTGGGCCGAGATGGTGTTTGTGAGTATTTCTGTTTTCAGCTGTGTCTCCAGAAAAAATACCCGATTGAAAATATCCCTGTTACATTGCATACTGCCCTAAAGTGCCAAAAGTCATGGGATACGTACCTAGTTCTTTTTTTTTTAATTTTAATAAAAAAAAAAACTACGTACCTAGTATCGGGTAGGACCTCCCATAGCAGGGCGAAATTCAGCAACTCGACGTTGCATCGATTCCACAAGTGCCTGGAAGACTTTTGGAGAGATGTTGAGTCATGCCGTTCTGAACAACCGCCCACACTTCCGTGTTTTTTGTAGGTGAAGGTACTGGGTGCGAAAGGCCATTTTTACCACGTCCCATAAATATTATATTTGGGTTCATGTCGGGCGAACGTGGTGGCCACACCATCCTTCCTAACTGTCCAGAATGGTCCTCTGACCAATTTTTGACGACTTGGGCCTGATGACATAGTGCATTGTCCTCCAGAAAAATTTCATCGTTGTTGGGGTACATGAAGTCCATGAAGGGCTGCAAATGCTCAACTGGAAGAGCAACAAAAGCGACTGCCGGTTAATGACGTATTTACGAGGACCAGAAAACCCAGACAATACCACGTAAAGACATACCACACATGTATGGAATCACCACCAGGTTGCACATTGCCTTGTTGACGGCCTGGATCCATGGCCTCATGGGGTCTGAGCTACACCCAAAGATTACCATTATCTCCTAACAACTAGAAGCGTGACTTATCGGAGCAGGTCACGTGTTGTCAGTTTTCCAGGGTCCAATTACCGTGTTCACGAGCCCAGATGAAGCGCTGTGTCCGATGTGGGGCGTTAACAAAGGCACTGTGGTGGGTCTTCTACTCGCAAACCCCATGAAGGCTAAATTGTGCTGCACTGACCTGATGGATATGTCTCTGGTACCTCCTTCATTGAATGTGACCTGATGGATATGTCTCTTTTTGGTATTTGTATCTTTTTGGTATATGTCTCTTCATCTCATCATTCCTTTTGGTATATGTCACTTTTTGGTATATATCTCTTCATCTCATCATTCCTTTTGGTATATGTCCCTTTTTGGTATATGTCTCTTTTTGGTATATGATATGTCTCTTTTTGGTATATGATATGTCTCTTTTTGGTATATGATATGTCTCTTTTTGGAATTTGTATCTTTTTGGTTATCTCTCTTCATCTCGTCACTCTTTTTAGCATATGTATCTTCATCTCGTCACACTTTTTAGCATATGTCTCTTTTTGGTATATGTCTCTTCATCTCGTTACTCTTTGTGGTATATGATATGTCTCGTTTTGGTATACGTCCCTTTTTTTGGTTCTTTTTGGATATGTCTCTGATACCTCCTTCATTGAATGTGACCTGATGGATATGTCTCTGGTACCACCTTCATTGATTGTGACCTGATGGATATGTCTCTGGTACCACCTTCATTGATTGTGACCTGATGGATGTGTCTGTGGTACCTCCTTCATTGAATGTGACCTGATGGATGTCTCTTTTTCTTTATGGTACCTTTTTGGTGTATGTCTCTTTTTGGTATACGATATGTCTCTTTTTTGGTATACGATATGTCTCTTTTGGATATTTGTCTCTTTTTGGTATATGTCTCTTCATCTCGTCACTCCTTTTGGTATATGTCTCTTTTTGGTATATGATATGTCTCTTATGGGAATTTATATCTTTTTGGTATATGTCTCTTTTTGGTATATGATATGTCTCTTATGGGAATTTATATCTTTTTGGTATATGTCTCTTTTTGGTATATGCCTCTTCATCTCGTCACTCTTTTTAGCATATGTCTCTTTTTGGTATATGTCTCTTTTTGGTATATGCCTCTTCATCTCGTCACTCTTTTTAGCATATGTCTCTTTTTGGTATATGCCTCTTCCTCTCGTCACTCTTTTTAGCATATCTCTTTTTGTTATATGTCTATTTTTTTCTTTTTGAATATGTCTCTGGTACCTCCTTCATTGAATGTGACCTGATGGATATGTCTCTGGTACCTCCTTCATTGAATGTGGCCTAAAGGATATGTCTCTTTTTCTTTTTGGTACCTTTTTTGGTATATGTCTCTTTTTGATATTTGTCTCTTTTTGGTATATGTCTCTTCATCTCGTCACTCTTTTTGATATATGTCTATTCATCTCGTCACTCTTTTTGGTATATGTCTATTTTTGGTATATGTCTCTTTTTCTTTTTGGTTCTTTTTGGATATGTCTCTGGTACCTCCTTCATTGAATGTGACCTGATGCCTAAATTGCGCTGTACTGACCTGATAGTTATGTCTCTGGTATCTCCTGCATTGAATGTGGATGTTATTTGAGCTACTGTCGCTTGTCTGTTAGCACGGACAATCCTGGTCAGACTCAGTTGTCACGGTCATTCAGAAACCGTGGTCTGCCTCTGCGCTTTCCAGGATGGGTGGTTATGCCTTCCATGAGGTATTCTCGGTACACACGTGACACCGTGGTTCAAGGAATCTTGAATGTTCGCAGAATTTCGGAAATTGAATGTCCCATCCGTCTGGCTTCCACTACCATGTTTTGTTCAAACTCCGATAATTCACGTCGGCTTGCCGTAATCCTACTAGCTGTTGTTCAGCCTGACTCACGAGATTACGCCTCGCAAATGATAAAAATTGTGGCTTGCGTCGAAGCCTTTATACGACGACAGCGGCAGTTAAAAAATGTGCATACTGCTATCCCATGACTTTTGTCACTTCAGTATATCTTCTTAGAACGAAATCTACAAAGCTATAGTGAAGGGAAAACTCTTAAATTGATTTCAAACGACGGTTTTGGCTTTCTGTAATTGATTGTTGTATCAAACACTTTTGTTCAGTCTACTGCTCTCGTAATGTGATATGCTTTAATTGCGCGAGCACGAAATCCCTCGAAAGCCGTTATTTCTAATTACTGTTATTTCGTGTTCCCTTTTGTTCATTTTCAATCTCGAATTTCTTACTTCTATCGCACATTATTCATGATGTCCTTTGAGCAATTATCTTTTTTTTGGTCAATCGGCAGCATATCTGAGACGGTTACTGATCTGAATTTTCAATTTTCCTAAATTAATTAACTACCTTTGTCAAGATATATGTCCTAATCCTGAAAGTAAATGTTACTTAGAAACTTATGAGACATAATTGTTCCATTCAAGCTCACTAAAGACTAATCTCTTCTCCGATATTTTTCTCAATTATATTTAGTAACTATGGGCTGGGATCATGGCATTCAGATGTAACGTTAGTCAATCTTGGTTTTCTTCATATCAAAGTCAAACATCTTTTTAAGATGAGAAATTTAAGACTTTTTGTATTTGAGTTATACTTAAAGCAATATAGAACAGAATGCAAGTTCCTCATAAAATCGCACATCATTATTAACAGAACGAGCAAGAATAATATGCGTTCTTTTAATATACTACATATTTTGGAAATCTTCAGGACACGTAGTAATTTATTAGGTACCCCTACCTAAGTGTTGGCTCTTCTCTGGCCTTCGAAACAACTTCAATTAGCACCTCAAAGATGTTCTAACATCTCTATAGATTACGTTCAGCCAAGAGGCTATGATGGCGTCCGTCAACTACTGAATGCCTGCTGGAAAAGAATCTTCGTAACAAATGGTTTTCTCAATCTCATCCCACAGATGTTTAACTCGGTTAAGAGTTAATGGGGGACATTTGAGTGATTTTAAGTCACAGTCGTGCTTATGGAACCGCTGTGTGGCAATTCGAGCCTCGTGGATTGGGACACTATTTTGCTGGGAATAGCTCTCTATCAGGAAGCACCATGTACTCGTGTGGCTAGCCTGCACTGATGTTCAGATATCTCGCGGCATGCAAACGCTGCTCCACAGGTATTTAAGAACCCACTGCGTGCCTAGTAAACATACACCAGACTTTTCACTGCCGCTATAAGCATGTAGAATTAACCCTACGAAGCTGGGATCCATCAATTTGGGCTGTTCACGCCATACCTTAACCCAGCGTTTCTCACTGGTGGTCCGCGGCAGCCCATCAAGTTGTTCGCATGAAATTTCAGAAGAATGTGCGAATCCCTCCTCTTAAATTTTGAGTGCATGCTGGAAACGAATATACAGAGCTATCCGATAGAGCCATTAAGCATTTTCCTTACAACTGTCAGTTCAGATTTTCGGATTTAGTTCAGATCAAGAGCAAAGAAGGAAGTAGATTGGAATTTTCGAAGCTACTCTACTACTCAAACTAACGGTCATCTAACCGGATATAGATCACTTGGTAAAAGATCGCAATCAGCAGCATCTCTGTCACAGATGCTATGAATATTATTGTAATTATTATTTTTGTCATTAATTACTGAATTTTTATAAATGGACTTTCAGAAAAGCATTAAAATCTAAAGAGAAAATTAAAGTATAATTGTCCATATAACATTATGCATATAACCTAACTTGAATTGTAATGAGAATTTTTTTGCTGTGGCCCATGGGTGTAGCTACAATTTAAGTTGGGGGAGGGCGATTTTCGGAGAAGGTTTAAGTAATTTCCTATAAATATGACCGGTAAGAATTCTTACTTTTTGACGTTTGGAAGAGGGTTTGAAACCCTACACCCCGCTCCTCTTACCATATAAACTACTTTATTCGTGCTGGAAGATATTAAAATACATATTGCCGTCTGTCTGAACACGATTATAAAAGGAGTACTTAAAATATATACAAGATAAAAACATTAGCACTTTGAAGTCCACTATGGACCCGTCATCAGATGCTGTAGTTACGATTTGCCTTGGAAGAGGTATAACAACATGACTACGATAACCTTGTATAATAACATGACTACGTAATGAGCATGCGCATTGACAACACTGACACGTCGGTGTGCCTCCTGCATATATACCTCTTCCAAGGCAAATCTTAACTACAGCATCTGATGACGTTCCAGAGTGGACTTGAAAGTGCTAATGCTTTTATCTTGTATATATTTTAAGTACTCCTTTTAGAATCGTGTACAGACGGCAATATGTATTTTAATACACCCTCTCCTAACTACGCCCATGCTGTGATTACATTGCCAATTATTTAATTAAGCGAATGATCTATTTTTCTTTATAGAACAGACAAAATAAAATCTTTAACTCACCAAACACTTTCTTTCTTTATCAAATATAGGTATTCGAAAAATTACTTTGTTTCAGATAAGGTTGGCAACAGACTGGTTTTTTAAACATCTGGTCGGAATTTTTGGCGATTTTCTGCCTAAGGCCGTTGGCAAGGGCTTACCGGCCCTATTTGGAGACGATATTAATTTCCAGTAAAAAACTGCTGAAAATTTTCTGAAAACAGCTTAAATTTTCCAAAGTAAAGTAAAATTACATTTCAAGGAGTGGAGAAGGGTAAACCGAACCAAAGCTCAGGAGCTCATATCTATAAGCCCACGTATAAAGCACTTAAATTAGAGGATACTTTGGTTGTGTCTTTCCTTGGATGATCGGAAGGGGGGGGGGGGGGGGCTAGTCACTCACCGGCCGATGAGGGTGACCGGTAGGTGCTAATATTATTAACCAGGGTTGACAAACTTAGTTTCAGACAATACATTTTTCAATTTCAAGTTTCTCCCAGGCAGTGGCGTAACCATGTTTCAAAATCTTGGGGTTCAGAAATTATTGCACCTTTTCACCTTGCGTTCTCCATCGTACCTCTTTTAGGGAAGCGCAATTCACTAGTCTTTCTCGAACTACTGCTATCTACACTTTATACACATCTAAATTATTTGAAGCGAGCTGTTTCTTTTGGCGTCGGATATAGCTTAAGGTATTTAGCGTCACAGCTTCGTACGTAAGTGAGAATAACACATATCAGATTGTTATTGGATGTTTATAATAACTTGCTGCTTCTTGAGTACATGCTAAAGTGGCATGCGTATACATTGTAGCGCTAAAAGTCATGCGATAGCAGTATGCAAATTTTTAACTGACGCTGCTGTCGTATAAAGGCTTCGACGCACGCCACGATTTTTATCAGTTGCGAGATGTAATCTCGTGAGTCAGGATGAACAACTGCCAGTAGGATTATGGCAAGCCGACGAGAATTATCGGAGTTTGAACGAGGCATGGTAATGGAAGCCAGACGCATGGGCTATTCAATATCCGAAGTTATGCGAACAACCAAAATTCCTCGATCTACAATGTAACGTGTGAGCCGAGAATTCCTCATGGAGGGCATTACCACCCACCGTGGACTGCGTAGTGGCCGACCACGGGTGTTGAATGACCGTGACAAGAGGCGTCTCACCAGGTCTATGCTAACGGGAAAGCGACACTGGCTCAAATAACATCCATATTTAATGCAAGAGGTACCGGAAACATAACCATCAGGTCAGTGCATAGTAATTTAGCGTCAATGGGGTATGGGAGCAGAAGACCCAACAGAGTGCCTCTGTCAACACCACGACATCGGACACAGCGCCTCACCTGGGCTCGTGAAAATGGCAATTGAACCCTGGAAGACTGGGAACATGTGGCATGGTCCGATGAGTCACGCTTCCAGTTTTTCCGAGCTGGTGGTAGGGTTCGGGTGTGGCGCAGACCCCATGAGGCCATGGACCCAAGCTGTCAACAAGGCACTGTCCAAGTTGGCGGTGGTTCCATACATGTGTGGGGTGACTTTACGTGGCACAGTTTGGGTCCTCTGGTCATCGTAAACACGTCATTAACCTGTAATCGCTTTGTTGCTCTGCTGGGTGACCATTTGCAGCCCTACATGGACTTCATGTAACCAAACAACGATGGGATTTTCGAGGAGGACAATTCACCATGTCATCTAGCCCATGTTGTCCAAAATTTGTTGGAGGAGCATTCTGGACAGTTCCGACGGACGACATGGTCACCACGTTTGCCCAGCATGAACCCAATGGAGCATTTAAGGGGCGTGGTGGAAAAGTCCATTCGCACTCAAGATCCTGAACCTACAAATAGCCAGGAACTGTGGACGGCTATTCAGACGACATGGCTCAACAACTCTCCAGAAGTCTTCCAGCCATTTGAGGAATCGATGCCACGTCGAGTTGCTACACTTTGCCAGGCTATAGGAGTTCCAACACGGTAGAAGGTACGTATCCCATAACTTTTGGGCATTCAGTGCATAGCCTTGTCCGCAAGTCTGTCATTGCACAAGAGATCGTTTCTCAGATAGTAAAAAATATTTTTATTCGGTATGTCTAACCTCGACAGGTATTATAAATATCCAGCAGTATGCAGACTTTCGTTTTTCACAGTTTCCCAGTTGTGTGGCCAAAAACCTAACTCTTTTTTACGATTTCCAACCGTAGGTTGAAAAAGCGTATATGCTCCAACTTTGTCCGTTTGCCCGTCCGCGCGATAACTTGCGTAAGAATGGTTCGATTTCGATGAAATTTTAGTATGTGGTACAGGGCCACCTAAGGACGAATGCTATTGAAAATGGACGAAATGGGGTCAAAGGTCATGACATAGGAGCGAGATCCATTCCATTGCCCTTATGTGTCATAACCTTCGTAAAAATGGTTCGATTTCGATGAACTTTTAGTATGTCGTAGGGGTCTACTTGAGGACAAACACTGTTGAAAATGGGATAAGTGAGGTTAAAGGTCACGATATTGGAGCGGCATCCATTCCATTGCCCTTATGCGTCATAGCTTGCGTACAAGTGGTTCGATTTCGATGAAAGTTTAATATGTAGTAGGGGACCACCTGGGGACGAACCCTGTTGAAAATCGGAGAAATGAGGTGAAAGGTCACGGCATAGGAGTGAGATCCATTAAATTCCCGTACTGCGTCATAACTTACGTAAAAATGCTTCTATTACGACAAACCTTTAATATGTTGTTTCGGAGGTATACAGAACCGGTTCTGTTGAATATCATCGAAATGGGGTTAAAGGGCAGGGCACAGGGCACAGGAGCTAGATTTATCCCACAGCCATTATTCTCATAACCTGACTAAAACTGTTTCTATTGCGACAAAACTTTAGTATGTTGTTCGGAAGATAAACTGAACCGGTTCAGTTTATTATCATCGAAATGGGGTCAAAGGTCAGGACACAGGAGCGAGATTTATTCGACAGCCATTACCCTCATAACGTGAGTAATAACTTGAGTAATGATTTCTGGTATGTTGGAAAGCGTATCATAGTCAATGCGATGCATGATTTTACTAACTTGTGTTATGTTTTTACTAAACCAATTGGAAAACGTCTTTTTGCAATGCCCAAACGAAAGTGTGATAAAGGAAATGTCTTATAATTCCGGAACTTTCTGTTTCGCTGTGAATCGCCTTGATATACTGTAGATTGCATTTGGTAGGTCCACTAAAATCCTTTTGAGATTTGAGTGGTCTAACCCTGATCAAATTGTCTCAAGTATAATGTTCACTAAAATAAGAACAGTGTTTTATGTCACCACACTGTTCTGCATAGTGTCCATAAACCCGCAGATATCGGTCCCACTCATTGGTAAGAAGATATATACCAGACTTCGAGAGTGAAATTCATCTTCTTACCATCCTTCGAGACGAAGAGTTATGCCTTATTTAGCAGGGACCGAAGATTTAGGACCCGCATGAGGTAAGGAGAGGAATATTTGGAGGACGTTCCAGTGAAACTTTATCAATAGATAGGTCGTCAGTATAGTGCCATGAGGGCAGATATTATGTAACGTAATTGTCTTTCCGTTGTAACTTAGTCAGGAATTACGTTATGTGTGCTACAGTCAATGTAATATTAGGAGGTACCCATACGCATTACAAGAAAGTGGTCAATTGTAGCTCTTACAAATGCGTTTCTTTTGCTTGCATGGTTTGTACTCAACACTCACATCCGGTCTATTAGCGTACTCAATATAGTATCAGTGATTTAATATCCAATCGCAGTATTATAGCACGTCTATCACAATAGCACCAATTCGCTTAAACAACCGCAGCATTGCCTTTTTATCTATCGTTCTTATCCGGCCACACATACGTCACTCTTGTTCCGACCTCAGTATGTTGACACCATCATTCTCGTTTGAGGGGAAATATATAACGTTAAGGTTCAAACGTGTCTAAGAGAACGAACTCAAATTTACATAGAAAGAGAAACTCAAAAGGAAAGTTAAAATAGAATATATGTTACAATTATCTGAAATAAGACGACTAAACTTGCCAACATGACTGGATGTCCCTTCATGATTTCTTTTTGTTTTGTGGTTTAACGAACACCATGATCAATTCTAGGAATTATAATGTCTCCCGTCTTCAATTTAAGCTCCAGGGAAAGGAAAGATAGACAAAAATAAAAAACTCAAAAGGGAATATTAACCGGAAATTTGCACCTCCTATCATTCGGCCACCGTGATGGCATATTCTTGATAATAATCCTCAAATGAGGCATTCAGTCGTAGTAGGGAGCTACAGGGACAGGGGTTTCATTTATTAGGAGATTAATTGACAAGGATCTCAACAAAAGAACACCAAAATTGTGCTCGAATTGATGGCACCTCATTTTATCATCTGCCACCGCAAGAAAAAGAATTCTGGTTCATTCCCATGGTAAAGGATCAAGTTTAGTTGGTTTTCTTGTCAGAGGAGAAAACATTTGTAGCAAATTTAATACACACCTTCATTTAATCTGGGCGCTCATTCAAATTCTTGTAGGTTCAACAGAGACATCATCCTGTTCTTTTAGGATTCTAACAATCAGTTTCGAGAACAATTTCGTCTGTCATTATCAACTGCTCATCGGTAAACTAAAGTGTCATCTGACCTGAATGTCTATCGCTATTCGGACATGTACTACCTTCTCAAAAAGATTTACGCCCTTTCTTAGGGTTTAATGGGAAACTTAGTGATTGATATAGTATACTTACGGCATCTGTTCGTCAATTCGTGCGCATTATAAACTACCTGAAGACGAGCACCAGATAACGGCACGATGTTAAACGTTTTCCAGATGAAAAACCGTTGCTATGCTTTTAAATCACAGCTTGAATATGACACAAATATGCGTGTACGGTGTTAGTTGCGAACTGCATATTCATCCGGTCACGGCACCGTTTCGCTATGGTGGCATGACCGGATGAATATATTAACTATTGTTCCATAGTATGGTAAGGGCATACTGTGGAATAATAGTTAATTTACTGGAATTGTATTGTAAGCAGGAACAATTATTATAACGTTGCGTTGCTGTCTGTGTAAAACACTAAAGCTGAGCTTGTTTGGCTAACGTTCGCTTTAGCTTGACTTGAACACTCGTTGAACCCAGATAGCTTGAAATATTAGATGCAGCAGAAACATCCTTAACTAGACACGAAAGAGACAACTATGTACTTTTAAATAACAGCCAATTTGAGTAAGAAATCGTGATTTTAACAGAAACTATTTTTATTTACATACATTAGGCATTTCAGCGCGCAACGGTCACATAGAATAACTTACCCTCTACAATTCAGCGCAGTCGAGACAAGATTGCAGGCTGTCGTGAACTGCACTTGGAGATAAAAATGCTCTTCATGAACAGAAATCTTGTTAACAATACTAACACTTTCATAATGTTAGGTAAATCAAAATGTCTCCGATAACTTAAATCGCCTAGACCTTAGCAAGATTGTGTTCGATAAGGTAACTTCTTGTACACTGAAAATTACATTACCTTTCCAAGTTTGAACACATTTGTTCTTATACCTAGCTTTCGATTAATTGCACTTTGACCTGTTGCCAGGATTGCCAAATTCAAATTACTTGAACAGGAATCACTGACGTTCAGTTTATAAAAGCATTTAACGATAATGAAACAAAATTTATGCAAGAAGACAAAAACTCGAAGGGAAAGTTAAATTGGATTATCGTCACAATACTGATGCATACTTCTCTGGAAACAAAGGGATAGAAAAGCACACTGGTCAAACAAATTTAGAGATATTGCGGTTCCGAAGGAGAAATTTAGTGATATGCAAATTTAGCGAGTACTGTAGATCGGTTATCAGCGTGGGTACCTACGTCATATGTAAATCAGCATCATGGAAGCACAGCTCGTGGCGTGGAAGCTCCGATAAAAAATACCCTGCCAGAAGTGCAAAACGGATCGTTTAACCACTTGGTCTGGAAGTTTGCACAATGAATTGCCTTAAATCTGGGAGTAACCCGAAATGATATCTAGACGACATTTAAGCACTGAAAACAGAAATAGGTCTGTTTGCATGTTACAGGCAAGTGTACGGCAGATCGATGTGTCTGCTGCTTTAGAAGTTTCGCAAAAGTGCGGTAAGTCGGCAAGACACAAGATCTACTCTAGAGTGACCACTCTAGGGTCACAGATGGACCCCAGAGTGGTCGCACGAGGAAACCCACAAGGAGGCAAAATCGCTTTTTTGCAGTAACTGCTCGGAGAAGGCCTGGTATCACCAGCATCCATCTCCGGGAGTCACTTCGAGCTACTTCTGGTGTGCCAGTATGTATGCAAACTGTACGGAATTGTCTTGACGAGTACGAACTCAAAGCAAGGAGGCCTTTGAGATGTATATAACTGACATCAGCTAACCATCGTCAAAGATACACCAGAGTCCAACAGTACATGTGATGGAATACTTAGCGGCACCATGTAATTTTAAAAGACCATTGCCGATTCGTATTTTATTCTGATACCCGACGAGTACACGTTCGGTAGAGATCCGGCACACGAATGTAATCACACTATGTGTAGCCCGTCCACCCTTACCAGTGGCAGTCAGCTCTGGTCTGGGTAGGAGTGTGTTTTAATGAATGCCTTAATAGACCAAAACAAAATCATTGAACCCATTGTGAAACTGTTCACACAGCTACTGGACATGCATTTCGTTTTTTCGATGACAGTACAACTAGTCACTGTGCTTAGAGCGTGGTTTAGGAGATCGAAAACCATGGGATTGAATCATTAGAGCTGCCTACGAGGTCCCCTGACTTTAATCATATTGAGAACATTTGGGACGCTGTACAGCGACGTCTGCATAACACGTTCTATACACTGGTACACTGCTAGACCTCCGTAACCTGTTCCCTGCAATATGGGACGAGCTGCCTCTGACACTCATTAATAGTGCCATTGCAAGTATACCTCGTAAGTGTCAAGACGTTCTTCAAAAGAAGATTGATGCTACCAGATACTGAAATCCAGTATTGACATTCTTCCAATATACCATTTTGTCTATATTGCAGTGCTAGTTTGATCTGTTCAGAAATTGCACAATAAATTGTTTTCGTAAACGCACTCTTAATCAGTTTGTGTTAAATAGCTTCACCGCTGTTTATTTCAATGAGTTACCATGGATCAGCCACATACATCTTTCATTTCATGCAATATCCCTAACCTTTTTTGAAAAGTGTACTTTTCGTCTAATGGACATATTCATATTCAAGGTTCTCAATACACACTATATTGACAAAAGTCACCGGACATCCCTTCAAAAGCAAATTAACTGATACGCTGCGTTGTTAAGGGGCGCGGTACAGCTGCAAACGGTATAAAAACAAGCCTGAAGCTAACTGCGATCATATCGCACTGTGAGGTTGAGTGAAAATGTTGCAGCGGGAGTGAACTGACTTTGAGAAAAGAAAGATTGTTGGGTGTTATATTAGTGAGTTGTCCATAAGCGAAACCGAGAGGCGAACGCCAAGTCAACTGTTTTCGATGTACTGAATAAGTGGAAGACACATGTCGTGCCTGAAGCAGCAAAGCGTACCGGCAGACCAAAGAAAATAAGTGATAGAGGACGTCGAACCCACAGACGAGTCGTTACAGCTAATCGACGGAGTATTGTACAAGACCTCAGTGTACAGGTGACTAAAAAGGCTGGAACCTCGGTATGTACACGTACCGTTCGCGGAGAACTTCATTCCATGGGCTACCGTGGTCGTGCGCCTCCTAATAAGTAAGCCCTTCATCTCCACTCGGAATGTTTAGCATGGTATAAAGAACATTTATCGTGGAACGTACATCAATGGAAACCGGTCCTATGGACTGATGAATTCAGATACACGATCCATCAGTCTGATGGCCGTGTGTGAGTATAACGGCAGCCGGAAGAAATCTGTTTAACATAGTGTACTGTTACTACGGTCAAGTTTGGAGCTGGCATTGTACTCGCGTGGAGCTGCTTTTTGCGGTATGGTTCTGGCCCATTGGCTATCGTGGACAAACCTGTTGACCAGTACGTCTACCTCGATATTCTGGGCAATTATGCCCGACCAACTCTGTCGCAATACTATGGATCCGAGCCTTGTTGGTACCAGCAGGATAATGCACCGAGCCATAAAGCAAGGACTGTTACGGCGTGGTTTGACAATAATTCCGTATCATGTGTAGACTGGCCAGCGCATAGCCCTGATCTTAATCACATAGAGCACTTATGGGATGAATTAGAGCGCCGCATAACAAGTTTAGAACAAATCCTTCTACTAAGCAACAGTTAGCGGTAGCATTATGTACTGAATGGAAGAGCATACATATCGGTGTGTTCCAAAACCTTGTCGAAAGCATGTCTCTAAGTCTCAGTGCATGAATTAAGGCCAAAGGCGGACCACCACCGTATTGATGTACACCGCCGGTAAAAAAAATCCCAACACCAAGAAGGGGTTGTGTTAGATAAACGACAGTTATTAGGCGGTGAGAGTACATCTGTAAGATGATGTCTATGCAAATTTCGCGCTCAGCGCATACGTGTAGCGCTAGTAGCGCCACTCGGAACATGCAAAGCAGGTTTGCTGTAAATGCGTGCTGTAACGTTTGTGAGCGTTAGTTGTCGATGAGATTCGACGTAGTGTGTTGATGTTAGTCAGGAATGCCTTTAAGAAGACGAAGAAGCCATTATCAACAGCTCACGAAGTTTGAACGAGGTCGTGTAATAGGGCTATGAGAAGGTGGATTTTCTTTCCGCAATATTGCAGAACGACTTGGCAGGAATGTAGCTACTGTGCATGATTGTTGGCAGCGGTGGTCAAGGGAAGGTACTGCCTCAAGAAGACCGGGTTCCGGCCGGCCACGTATCACTACTGAGGGGGAAGACCTCCCTGTACGGCGTATGGCCGTGGCGCATCGTACTGCGTCTGCGGAAGCAATTCGAGCTGCAGTTGCCACCACAGTGACACAACGAACTGTTACAAATCGGTTACTTGAAGGACAGCTCCGAGCCAGACGCCCTGTAGCGTGCATTCCACTTACTCCAAACCACTGCCGTTTGCGACGTCAGTGGTGTCAAGCTAGAGCTCACTGGAGGACGAAGTGGAGACCTGTTGTGTTTTCTGATGAAAGCCGGTTCTTCCTGGGTGCCAGTGATGGCCGTGTGTTGGTTAGAAGAAGGCCAGGTGAGCGCCTGCAACCAACCTGTCTGCGGCCGAGACACACTGGACCTACACCTGGAGTTATGGTATGGGGAGCAATTTCCTATGACAGCAGGAGCACTCTCGTGGTTATCCCACGCACCCTGATGGCACAGTTGTACGTCGGTCTGGTGATTCAACCTGTTGTGCTGCCATTCATGAACAGCATTCCAGGGGGTGTTTTCCAACAGGATAACGCTCGCCCGCACACCACTGTTGTAATCCAACATGCTCTACAGAGTGTCGACATGTTGCCGTGGCCTGCTAAATCACCAGATCTTTCACCAATCGAGCACGTATGGGACATCATTGGACGACAACTCCAGCGTCACCCCCAACCAGCATTAACCGTCCCTGTATTGACCGACCAAGTGCAACAGGCATGGAACTCCATCCCACAAACTGACATCCAGCATCTGTACGACACAATGCATGAACGTTTGCGTGCTTGCATTCAACATTCTGGCGGTTACAAAGGTTATTAATGTACCAGCATTTCACATTAAAATGGCTCTTCTCGCGCTTACATTAAGCTGTGATCTTGAAACCTTAATCGATTAAATATGTTACCTATACAAATGTATTGCCGCCATTTCATTCCTCTACAACTATTTTTTCGTGGTGTTGGGATTTTTTTTCCGTCAGTGTATATCAATAAATGCTATTTTGTGTCTCTCCTCTGGGTATATCAGGTGACTTTTGTCAGTATAGTGTATGCTTTGGTTTAT
This sequence comes from Macrothele yani, assembly GCA_039090855.1. Classification (NCBI taxonomy): domain Eukaryota; kingdom Metazoa; phylum Arthropoda; class Arachnida; order Araneae; family Macrothelidae; genus Macrothele; species Macrothele yani. The sequence goes on from CM077011.1 coordinate 104,071,133, forward strand.
CTTAGAGCGAATATTACCTGCCTCAAACTAGTTGTTTTGAAAGTTACTGGTCGCTAATAGAGATTAGTTTCAGAGCTGGCTTCTTTTAGGTGACCGACCCTCTTAGTAAGAATTCTGTTTAACGAATACTTGTCTGGTGTGGTTAATTCTAACAGTAGATCATCTTATAGATTTCGTCAGCGACCGCAAGTCCTCCCACCCCCAACAAGAACAGAATACCGCTTGTAGTGAAGTGGGAGAGACTTAGTGACTTTGGAGGATTTGCAATTAGTTCAGCTTGTACAATCTATGTATTAATTCTATAAGGTTTTTTTACTGTGAATCCTATTTTGAGAGGACGGCTGAACGTAAAGGTATGGTTGAGGTATCAAAATAAAGGTCTTACAATGTAGATGCGACAGTCGAAGAGACGATTAAGATTGGGGCAGCGGTAAAGTTCCCATGCAAAGTCTATGAGAGAAGCGTGCGGTTGACTTTCGATCGCCTGCGGTTGACTCACGCGCTGTTGAAGGCCAAACATAAAGGGACTGAGATAGTTCGAAGTCCCTTTCCTGAGCGAACCGTTGCGCAAAACAACGCCAGCAGGCATTAGTAGCAAAGTACTCATCGAAACAGCGAACACTCTCGAAGACCTGCTTGCGTTATGCCGTTGGACTGTGTGATGTATATATACAATTTAATATTCATTCAATCCTGTTTATTGACGCACGTAAGACGTCTCCAATTATGTAAAGATGTAAATAAACATTCCGGTGACTATTGTTAGTGAAACTTTTACGGCGACTGCTCACGGTGGTCGTTAAGCCCATTGAGTTGCTCACGGTGGTCGTTAAACCTTCAGTCAAAAAAAAATCACAAACCTGGACTATTGTGTTTACCGAAGTGATTGAATTAATTTTTCAATCAAATAAATTTTACATTTGTTGTTTCATATGAGTTTATTATTTTCAAAAAAAAAAAAAAAAAAAAAAAAAAAAAACTAACCGTTCATCCCGACAGGCTAAGAGCATTCGCAACGCTAATCTCATTCCAACAACATTTACAACACAGTTGTGACTGAAGATGAGAGTGAAAGAGTGTGCTATCCAGTTGAATTTTTGCACACAATCGAGATGAGTCGCCTGCCATTTTACAACTGAAAAAGGGTGCAGCCGTGATGCTCATCACGAACCTGGCCGCCCCGATGGCCCAGTGGTCTAAGCGCTGGCTTATGGTGATTCGTTCGTGAAGGGTCCGGGTTCGAATCTCGGTGAGGCATGGATGTTGTATTTGTCTTACGGCACTGGCTCTCTCCCTTCCCTGGAACCAGTTACCGTAGGTTAGGGACGGCCGACTGCTTATAGCCCATTGAGTTGCTCACGGTGGTGGTTAAACCTTCAGTCAAAAAAAGAAAAAAAAAATCACGAACCTGGACTATTGTCTTTACTGAAGTGGTTGAATGAATTTGTCAATCAAATACAGTTTGCATTTGTTATTTCATATGAGCTTATTCTTTTCAAAAAAAAAAAAAAAAAAGAACAAGAGCAAACTAACCGTCGATTTCAACGGGTGTCGTCTAGTTTCCATTGAAACTCTTATGTAAAGAACTTAATGTGATGCCACCTTAAAAACACAATGTCATTAAAATGACCCGGATGACCAACGTATGGTGCGTCTGCCATATGGCATAGGCACAGCTCCTTCACCGAACGAAGTGCGCCAAAATTGCAGGCAGGGAACTCCTTATAATCATAGGTGTTCATGGAGACGGTTAAAACCGAAACGAAAAATAAGAACAACTCTAAATGGAAAACGTAGCTGTACCTTCAAGAAACTGAGTTTTCGCACGCGCCACCGTGGTGGCAGATTGGCTAGGGCTACGTCTTTCTGACCATTAGGTCGACTCAGGTCCGTCCTCTCGGGTGTCATGTGAGAAACAGGTGGTGTGCCTATCTTATGGCACTGGTTCTTTCTGTGCGGCGAAAAGAGTGACCTATCTTACGGATGGGAGACTACTTCTAGCATTAGGTGTTCACGACGCAGACATTCTCTTATGTGAGTTTTGAATCACACCTTGAACAAACATTATTTTGAATACTATGTACAGTTCTAACTGAAAGTTTAAATCCATTTAGCTCGATTGCTTATAATTTTCTCACATCAAGCAATCGAGTCTTTGAATATTGATGATATTCTTTTCGTTAAACATCGGAATAAATAAACAGGATTTTAGGTTGCTTCACGTCACATTAAGAAGGGAAATAAATACTTCGTACGATAGACTCCGTGACGTTAAAAATCGCGTGTTTGTTTTTCGTCAACAGAACAAAAACGCAATTTGTTTGTTTGTCGTCAAGAGAAGTAAATCATGAAAGAAATATAGGATTACACCATATAATGAAGATTTTGAAGATGACAATCCGTGTTTTGGTGTAAATGTAACAAGGATGGTAAGTCAGATAAAATCCAAAAACTTGAAAATTTTATCGTCCTTGAGCGGGATTCGAATCCGCGTCTCCCAGATAGCGCTCGGGTATGCTAACCACTACACCACCCAGAACGACCAAGTCTCAAGTTACCGATTAATTTGAATATAACCATCACAGGATTCGCTAGTCGACATTCATGCTTAGCGAATCTGGAGGTTAAGAATCCTATCCCGTGATTGCCCGGAGGAGCAGATAAATCATGAAAGAAATACGGGATTACACCATATAATGCAAATTTTGAAGATGACAATTCGTTTTTTGATGTAAATGTAACAAGGATGGTAAGTCAGATAAAATCCTAAAACTTGAAAATTTCATTGTCGTGGAGCGGAACTCGCAGATAGCGCTCGGGTATGCTAGCCACTACACCACCCAGAACGACCAAGTCTCAAGTTTTTGATTAATTTAAATATAACCATCACAGGATTCACTAGTCGAAGCAACCTGCATTTATGTCGAAGCAACCGGGCGCTATCTGTGAGCAAGTTTTTGGAGTTTATCTGACTTACCATCATTGTTACATTTACACCAAAAAACGGATTGTCATCTTCAAAAGAAGTAAACCTTAGTTTCGGGTTCATTCAACAATGTGAATATTTCTCACATTTGAAGGGCGTGGTCTTAATGATACGTCGAGACAAAGATGGCCAATTGCAAGAAATTGCCATTTTGTCGACCTTCAAACCAAAATACGTTAATCCATCTCGAGAACGTCTAATGGATTTATCCACTGAGCAGCTACTGACGTCAATATTGCATGAAAATGACACGATCATTATAGGCAAATCGTGTTAATCAACCCTTCAGTTTAATAAAACCGTAATTATATGAGAAGAAGATTCGAAACGTAACAAAGGCAATTGAACCGCCATTACATGGAAACGAATTTTGGAATATTCTACACACAAAGCCTTATAACAGGTTCATGGAAATTAGTTTCTAAATCCATTTGATAACACACGACTCTTTCGTGAAAACAATTAGGGTAAGAATACTACGAACCTTCTCGACAATTGCATTTGTCCTCCTGCAGCCAAGAGCTTAACACATTAGTTTTTGATTTCCCATGTGGAAGCTATCAAAGGTCATATTTCTCACAGGTTCCCTTTCGTCCTTGTAATCGAGTTCTTTAATTACTGTCGAAAAATCCACCTGATCTTTTAAAAATTAGCATTAAAACAGTTAAGGTTTCATGGTCTTTCCTGTGCAAGTTACAGCATACGCTGCTTCTTTTGCAAGCATAATCTGCCATGTACGTAATTTACCTTTAGGATATTTTTCACACAACCAGGAAATGGGACCACCTTTTTGGACAGAACTTGTTATCGAAGGAAAACTAGAGTATATAAGGGGCTGCTGAACTAACATACTTTGGGAGCATAATGAAAAACGTTCCATGAACATTGGGTAGGAAACAGTTTCTTTCCGAGTTATACAGTCGTATCAGTATAATATGACCACCTACCTAATAAAAGAAATAACCACCCTTGGTTCGGATGACAGCAGCGACACGTGATGACATGGACCCAGTGAGGCCCTGGAAGGTTGCCCGAGGCACTCGTTATCATTCGGACTGCAGAAGAGCACGGAGGTCCCGGAGACGGCGTGGTTGTGGGTTGGCACGTCGAACATGTCGATCCAAATAGTCCCACAAGTGCTCTATGAGATTGAGGTTGGGCGACTTTGCTGGCCAAGGGAGAACGGAGACATCGCTGTCCTGTTCCTGGAACCTGTCACGTATCCCCTTAGCGATGTGGCACGGCGAAAACAGTGACCTACCGGGACGCCGCATTGTCCTGTAGGTAGACACCATCAGCACTAGAGTAAACGTTCAACATGAAGGTAGGCATGTGTTCATCCAGGATGGACAGGTAGCAATTGGCGTTCAGGGACTCATCCAGTGGTACCAGCGGTCACAGATCATACCAGGAAAATGTCCCCTAGATATGCACACTGTCACCGCCGGCCTGTACTTGACCATAAAGTGTGTCAGGTTGTTGGTCCTCGTTTCTGTGACGTCTTATCCGCCACCGCCCGTTACTTCTGTGAAGTAGAAACCTCGATTCGTCGGAGAAGACAACCTTTTTCCATTGTCTAATGACGGTAGTCCTATGCGAACTGCAGGCGTCGTTGCCGATGAACTTGTGTTAACATGGGCATCTTGACGCAGCGTCGACTCCGGAGACCCATGCGTAAACAGGGTTCGCTCTGCTATTATCGGGTACACATATCTCGGGGATGCAGCGTACATTTGGATGGTCTATTGCTGCACTGTTGCGCTTCGATTGCCCCTTACCGGTCGACGGAAGCGACGTTCTCCTCTGGGAACGATGGCCTTTGTGGCTCCGCAGTTTTGACGTTGGGAAGGTACACGGTGTGCACGTGGCCCATTCTTGGTACACCCTTACTACAGTACCTCGCGAACAGCCCAAGAAGTCTACTGTTTCTGAGATGCTTGCACCCTTGGCGCTGTAGCCCGTGATCATTCCTTTTTGAACGTCCGTCAAATCACTACTTCTATTCATTGTGTTACCGTTAGGCATTATGGGTCATCAGCCCCGTGTGGTTGACCTTGTCACGTGCATTCTGTGACGCGCCTGGTATACAATGATTCCGGGGGTTGTCATATTATTCTGATACGACGGTGTATAATACCTGGGTTGAATGAAAAGTACTGGCAACTGATTACAGTTGCCAATACCTTTAATCCAGTATTAAAAATCATTTCGAGTTTTGGACGTTACTTGAATGTTTGTGTGGAACGAAGGAGGTAGCTTACGCCACACGTAATGTACAGCTGTTGTGTGAAGGCGGTCTAAAGACTGTTTACGAAATTAGAACAACGCAGCTAGATAAAAATTGAGGTTGCACGTGGTCGCAAAGCAAAGGAATGTTGGTTAGGTCTGAAGTATGCGCGTGGGAAAAGAGCTCTGCCCTGTTGTAGAGTTTCACGATGAGTGAAAGCATTTCGCAGCGGTTGAGAACAACCAGCAGATAATGAAAGATCGGAACGCCCGCACACCCCACAGATGAAAGTTCAGCTCGTGCAATTTTTACTTGATTGTGCACTGGACCACGCGCCAATAGACAAATGATGTTGGAATCAGTGATTTCACTATGCGCCACATTCTGTACAATGTCCTTGGCATGCCAAAGGTCGCAGGAAAGTGGGTCCCCTCATCATCTCACGGAAGTGCAAAAGTAGCTCCGATACGTCTTAGCAAAATTTCATTTGGACCGATACGATAATAAGGGGGATTCCTTTCGTCGTCGAATCGTTACCATTGACAAACGTTGGGTGCGGGCGTACAAGCAGGCACCCTAACGGCAATCAAATGAATGTTGGCATCAAGGATCCCCCTCCTCAAATTACGGCACGACCCTATAACGACCATGAAACAAAAATCTTGTATCACTCTAATTACTATAACGCCCGAAACTGTCTGATGTTTCACTTCTTTGTTTAATAACAACAATAGTGACTGTGGGTGATTTCTGCTGATCACTCATAGGTCGAGAAAATTTGAAGAACATGTAAAGGGTAGGAAATCTGACTCACTCTAGACAGTCGTTTCGGGCGGCTATGGCCATTTGTATGTACGGGCATTTTGGGGGTTATGGTCGTTAAAGGGTTAAAGTCTGAACAATTCTGATTGTTGCCTATGACATGGATGGTGAAATCCTTCATCATGATGTTCCTGAGAAACAATCTGTGAATGCCCAGTGCTATCCACGGTTTCTGGAGAAACATCTGCGTGTGTCACTACGAAAGTAGCGGCCATATTTCTTAAAGCAACCAACCAGTATTCATTCACGGCAATGCTCTTCGTCGTGTTGTCCAAACTATGCAGGAACTTTTGACATAACATTTGGAAACCTTGGAGCACCCACCGTGTAGTGAGCCAGCTTGGAGGGTATGCAAGGTCTTCTGAAGGCTTTCAGGCCAAAGCTGGCAGTATTTCTGAAACAGCCCAGTTTGTGAACTGTTCGCGTGCTGCTGTGTTTAAAGTGTATCGTGATTGGAGAAATGGCACCATTGCAAATAAGCGAAGTGGAAACTGCGGAGCACCACGTGCCATTAATGTGAGAGGTGGTCGTCGGCTTCGAAGGTGCGTGAGTGTCGATTGACACAATACAGTGGAGCAACTCACTGGCCGAATGGACCAGGGGGTTACCGGAAGTGTGTCTAAAACGACAGTTCAGTGAACCGTGCTGCGTATGGGTCTCCGAAGCAGACGGATGATCACTGCACCTATGCTAACGAAGGTGCATTGGCAGAAAAGGCTTACATTTGCACGGCAGTATCGGAATTGGACCTCCGCTGATTAGCAAAGGATTGCCTTCTCCGATGACTCACGTTTTCTGCTTCATCGAACGGATGGCCGTTGGCGTATAAGGCGAGAAACATTGGAGAACAAACACTCTTCAACCATTGCTGGAAGAACACAGGCTGGTAGGGGCAGCGTTATGGTCTGGGGAATGTTTTCATGGCATTCTTTGGGTCCACTCATACCTATAGAAGGCACTATGGATCGAATTCGTTATGAATCCATCCATGCAGACCACGTGCACCCATACATAGTGATTGTCTTCTCTAGGGCGGATGGGATTTTTCAGAACGACTATGCGACGTGTCACACAGCTCGAAATGTCCAAGAGTGGTTTTAAGAGCACGATGGAAACTTCAAAGTACTTCCCTGGCCCTAGATGTAAACCCAATTGAGCATCTGTGGAACCACTTCAATCGTGTTTTTCGCTTTATGGATCCTCCACCGCACGCTCTCTAGCAGCTGTCAGATGCACTGCAGTCCGCATGACTCCACATACCTGTGAACGCCTTCCAGCACCTTATTGAGTCGCTTTCATCCCGTCTAGCTGCTGTCCGCGCTGCACACGGAAGTTATTCTGGGTATTAGCTGGTGGTCACAATAACGTGACTCGACCGTGTATATTCATTGTCCATTGCCGACAGTGGATTTGAAAATCACATCTACCTACTCCGTAGAGGATATTCTCCCAATTGAACTACGCTGGCAAGCTTATTATGGCTTCGTTGTCCGTTTGACTTATACAGGGTGTCCCATAGAGATTTAACTAATTTCAAATAATCATAACAGTTTTAATATAAATGATCTTAGTACACGACTTGTGTAAATTGACAGAACAGATCATGAAATTTTATAGACATTCGACATGTGCACCACTTTTCACCCCAACAATGATCTAAACGGTATTCCAGTTCCAAATATGTTCGTTCGGGGATGTCCGTATTAACTTTCTGCGGTGCGTGTGTAATCCTCCTCTTTAGATCAGCAAGGGGTGCTCTAAACCTCACCCTTGATGAATCCCCATAAAAAAAACACACACGGTGTTAAGTCCGGCGAACGTGGGGGACATGAAATGTGACCACCACGCCCGATATATCGATTGGAAAACTTGATGTCCAGAGACAACCTCACAATCGAAGCCCAACGAGGTGGCGTTCCATCTTGTTGGAAAATGAACGGAGTTGGAAGTTCATCCAACTGGGGATACACAAACTACACAATCATGACCAGGTAATTATCAGCTCTCGCTGTCGCTTCCTGAAATAAAAAGGGTACAATAACACCGTCGACCATTTTGCCACACCAAACATTCACTTATGGGCTAGCATGTTCATCTTCCATTGTGCAATGCTGGTGTTCAGTTCTCCAAATTCTCACATTATGTTTATTAACCTTTCCAGAAATATGGAAAGTGCACTCGTCTGAGAAACTGATTTGTCTCAGGAAAGATTCAGCACTTGCAATGTTCCCCAACATCTCCTCAGAAAACTGTTTATGTTTTACATGATCATCAGGAGTTATATGATGGGCTATCTGTAGTTTTTACGGGTGCATTTCCAATCTCTGACGTACTACTCTATGCTCTGACGACCTGGGAATCGCCAGCTGTCATGCTGCTTGTCTGATTGACTTTCGAGGGTTACGAGTGAATGTTTGTCTCAGAACCTACTCCTTTTCTGGAGCCAGCAATGGTCGTCCAGGCCTTCTCTTTGTAAGGACGTTACCAGTTTCCTTGAATGACTTGTACCACTCTCTGATGCTGTTACGTGTTCCCATATTTGTTCTGATATTCTGTTGAACCTGCGTTTCGGATTGGGTTTAAATAAACCACTCAACAATCTAAGGATGTATTGGGTACACTTCTAGAAAACTTGAGGGTATTTCTAACCACTTGCAAAGAAACACAATGCCGATATTAGTTTTATATCCATCACTTGAAATTGGTTACATCTTTTTGGGACACCCTGTATATTCATTATCCAATTGCCGACAGTGGATTTGAAAGCCACGTCTACCTCCTCCGGTGAGGATATTCTCCCGAATGAACTACGCTGGCAGGCTTATTACGGCTTCATTGTCCATCTGACTTATACGGCACATAATCAGCCTATGGAGAAAGGCAGGACACGAAATAGTTGACGTGGTTCCGATCAATCGATACTAAGGCGTTCTGATGGCGCAGTGGTCTAAGTGCTGGCTTCTGATCATTCGTCGTAGATGGGCCCTGATTCGAATCCCGTTGAGGCGGAATGATGTCTTTCGGCTTTCTCCCTTACCTGAAGTCAGTGGCCCTTCTATACAAGAGTACGAGCGACTGCTTATTTCCCATCGAGTGGCTCACAGTGGTCGTTAAATCCCCAAATAAACAAACAAAAGAAAAACAGGTAGTAACGCTCGACGACCTTTTCACTGTATAAGTATTTATTATTTGAGTACGCTGTGTACGAAGGGCATCCTGAAAGTAATGCCTCGTCCCTCATAAGATTTTTATTTGTAGCAGAAAAATGTGAAACTCGGTGGTAAAATACTTGGACATATTGTTAGTAATGCTAACCTATTCAAAGTATTGTCCATCATTTTCTATACATTTCCGCCATCTTTGAACCCATTGGTAAAATCCATTTTGGAGAAATTCCTGAGGCTGTCGTTTCACCTATGAATTCACAGCCAGTTTAACGTCTGTCACATCGTCGAAACGTTCCCCACGAAGGGTGTTTTTCAAAGTAGCAAACAGGAAAATGTCTGAGGGAGCTAAATCAGGACTGTTAGGGGTTGGGGCATCACCGTCCACCCCATTTTGGCAATAACCAGTGAAGTCTACATTGAGGTATGGGGACGTACGTTATGATTATATAGGGCTCAATACTTGGCCCTATTTTATTCAATATTTACATTAATGACATTTTCTCTATTAACGCCACCTGATCTCTAACATTATATGCTAATGATACTACTCGGGTGATAATATACACCAGATCATATCCCTTTGCAATAATCAAATACACAAATTTTATTACTGGATAACCTCTAAAGAACTATTTTCTTACAAATTTTCTTACAAATTTTATTACTGGATAACCTCTAAAGAACTATTAGTCAATACTACCAAATCTAAGGCTGTTATATTTACAAGGCAGCGAATGAATACAGATCAAGACATATCGATATATTATGATAATAAAAAAATTGATATTTCTGATAACTTCACATATTTGGGAATTTACTTGCAGAATGATTTAAAATGGAATAAACACGTTGATCTGATCTGTAATAAAATTTCTAAAAATACTGGAATTGGTAGTCACATATTTTCTACACTTTCTATTAAAACGTTAATTCAATTAAATGATACACTAGTTCAAACGCATTTATTTTATTGTCTTTCATGATGGAGACAAACAACGAAATCCAATATTAAAAAATTACAAGTTCTACAAAACAAATATATCAGACTAATGGATCTTAAATATAATTCTACCACTAATATGGCATATGATGCTGATCTTTACATTCATACGCACTTTAACCCTTTAACGACCATGACCCCAAACTATTTTATTACTCCAAATACCATAACGCCCGAAACTGTCTGCTGGTTCACTTCTTTGTTTAATAACAACAATAGTGACTGAGAATGACTCCTGCTGATCCCTCATAGGTCGAGAAAATTTGAAGAATAGGTAAGGGTAGAAAATCTGACTCACATAGACAGGCGTTTCAGGTGGCTGTGGCCGTTTGTATGCACGGGTGTTTTGGGCGTTATGGTGGTTAAAGGGTTAATCCCAATAAATATATTATTAAATTTTAAACAACTAATTAACTATAACCTTGGACTAAATATGTATAAGAGAATAAAGAATAATATTAATTGTAAAATAATCGATATCCATAGTGTTACATATAAATACGATACCAGAAAAAGACTCTTATTAAAACGCGTAAGCCAAAAACTGAACTGATTAAGCAAAGCATAAATTATTAGGGCCCACACTATTGGAATCATTTACCTTCTGAAATAACTATAATTAAAAATTTTAATTTATTAAAAAATAAAATTAAAAAGCTACTTACTTGCACACTAATAATATTATTATTTTAAAAAAAAAGGGGGGGGGGATGGGAGTAAACAACAAGCCCGAAAGGGGTGGGTAATTAATGTAAAACGAACATTGCCTTTTTCATCCTGATACTTCGATTTTTTTCTCATGATCTGTCTAACGCTGGGCTCTATTTGACTATGAATTCGGAGTTTCAAGGCTAAGTCAGGTCACTATGCAAACCTTTTCCCTGATTCTCCTTGCTGTTTCATCATTTCCCAGATTGATATGTTAGTAATTGTATTAATTGTAGTAACATTTTATGTAACAGCTAAAAATGAAAATAAAATAAATAAAATAAAATATCGCGTCTTTTTCTTCTGATAGCTTCATTTAGTTTCTTCGATTTCTGAAGATAGTGAGCACTGTTTATTGTTGCACCCCGTTCAAAGAAATCAGTCAAAATGGCACCACGTTTTCCCCAGAAACTTGTCACCATCATTTTCCCTGCGGAACGTGTTCTTTTCACCTTTCTATGTCGAGGTGAAGATGTGCGCCATTCCATTGACGCACATTTTTTTCTGGGTCATGAAAAAACACCCAGGTTTCATTCCCCGTCACAGCATTTGAGAAAAAAACTCACCTTTCTTCTTATAACAGGTTCCTGCACATGTTAGCCTTTTGCTCACATTGTTCACGAGTTAGGTTTCTTGGGATCCACTTTGAACAAATTTGTCTGTAGCCCAGATCCCTAATTATCGTTTCCATAGCACTATGACCACAGTGAATTGCACCACACAACTCATGGATGGTGCCACGATGATCAGTTTTGATGAGGTCTTTCACTCGTTGCCTGTTGGCATCTATCACCGCAGTTGCGTGTCATCCACTCCGTTGTTTGTCCGGCACTGAAATTTCCCCCTCTCGAAACGTCATCTTCGGGTATTACTGATGTCGATTGCGGCAGCTCCATACACCGCCAGGAGTCTTCTGTGGATTTCTGGAGCCTCTCATCTCTCTTTCTCCAGGAATTCAATTACGGTTCGCTGCTTTTCTCTGTCATTTATACTTTTTATTTCCAATTCTGAAAAAAAATTGTTCCCACATTGGTAACATATCATAGTACATGCCAGTGCAGTTTCATTAAAATCACTTCAAAATTTCAAAGGTTAATAAGGAGTAAGTATTACTTTCAGGATGTCCATTGTAGATGAAACATCACACAATTTATTTAATCCTCACGGGCAGGAAATCCTTTTGTGTTCTCGTGCAAATATAAACTTTCTTTTGTGAACGGTAGAATTCGAATTCACATCTTCCTACGCAGGAGCGGCTGTTCTCTTAATTGAATTACAGCCGCAGGTTTATCAATGATTTACTGTTCATTTGACACATACGTCAAAAATTTGCGCAATTTGTTTAAATTTTTTCCTACCCTAAAAAAAACTCAACACGCCTTCTTTGAGTGCAAGAATTCCCATTGCTTGTTGTTAATTGCATATTGTAATCAAGAACTTCATTCCAAGGATTCCGTCGACTACAATCGAAACCTTGTTTTTAAAGTCGTATACTGATGCCGAAAAAACAAAAGTATCTGGCGCAGCAAATTTCACTAAAGCAGATCATTTCTAGGAATATAAGTATTTTTCGATAATTAAAGCAGATAAATACCTTTCCATCATGCTTCCGGGAATTCTCTGCTGAGCAGATATTTAACGTTTTATTTTGCAATTTTCGCTTGCAGTTGTTGAGATAATTGATTAACTTCCAAGATGAAACCGACGGATCCGATTTAAAAAAAAATGTTTCTTCATTTTTCTCTCTTCGCAATTAATCACCAAATGGTTTTCCAGGTCTAAGTGGTTTTCCAAGGCAATCGAAGTCTTTGCAATGAAACTTGTTTTAATTTAGTGTTGTTCTTCTGTTTGAAGGCTTTTTTATTGCTGCAACGGGAACAAAACATTTTATTAATTGCATCATTTCTAATCCAGAAAAGTGGCGCAGAATATGAATAAAAAAAAGTTTCCTTGAAAATCGAATATATTCCACTATCGTCCCAAAGACGGATTTTTTTCCATCAGCAGCTATTTTCTTACGATGTGTGTTTTGTTTGTATGTAAAGATAAATTTTGAGAAGTATGCCTTTTTTTTTTACAGTTTCAATTATTCGAACAGTGGCAAAATAATTTCAGAACGTCGGAGGTCCGGTTTTTCCTGTAATATTAAAAACATTGTGAATAAAGACAGTGCTTGCCGAAAGGAAGCATTAATTATGGTAGCATAAGAACCTTTCGAGAAAATACTTTTTTCTGAAAGAAGAAATTCGCCAGTAGGAAGTAATGTCGCAGAAAATATTTCATTGTAAAGGTAAAATTTTGCTTCAAGCCGAACAAAATCTAAAACATTTCAATCCGTTTTTAATTTCTTAAGCTCTGATATCCGAGGAGGACGTTTTCATTTTACCTGAAGTTACTCAACACTTACTGCGTGACACCTACACTACTCGACAATGAAATCACCCCATCGCCGCCCCGCTGGCGCAGTAGTCTAAGCGATAGCTTCTGACTATTCATCCGAGATGGGTCCGGGTTCGAGTCCCGCGCCCTGTAAAAAACGTTTTGTTCATTCAACAAAAGAATTGTTGAATCAACAAAAAAATTCGGTCGATATGCAGTGCACAAAAAAGTTTGTTAAATTAACAAAATAAGTTTGAAAATTATTGTTATTTCTACAAAACTTATTGCTATCATGACAGAACGTTATGTTCATTTAAGAAAATAATTTTGCCAATTTGGGGGAATTTCTTTGATCCAACAATATGTATTGTTATCGTGATAAAACGTTTTGTTGCTGCAACCAAACATATTGTTATCTTGACACAGTAATTTCTAACTCCAACAAAATTTAGAGTTATGTAGCTCGGACACTTTGTCCGTAATATTTTTTTCCGATGGCAAGACTTTGCCGGTGCAGTAATTTTAGGGGGTGTCAATCATGCTGTTATCGTGACACAGTAAATTCTTGCTCCAACAAAATTTAGAGTTACATAGCTGGGGCACTTTTTCCCTAATCTTTTTTCCGATGGCAAGACTTTGCCGGTGCAGTAATTTTAGGGGGTGTCAATCATGTTGTTATCGTGACACAGTAATTTCTTGCTCCAACAAAATTTAGAGTTACGTAGCTGGGGCACTTTGTCCCTAATCTTTTTCCGATGGCAAGACTTTGCCGGTGCAGTAATTTTAGGGGTGTCAAACATGCTGTTATCCTGACACAGTAATTTCTTGCTCCAACAAAATTTAGAGTTACGTAGCTGGGGCACTTTGTCCCTAAACTTTTTCCGATGGCAACACTTTGCCGGTGCGGTAATTTTAGGCGGTGTCAAACATGCTGTTATCGCGAAACAGTAATTTCTTGCTCCAACAATATTTAGAGTTACGTAGCTAGGGCACTTTGTCCCTAAACTTTTTTCCGATGGCAAGACTTTGCCGGTGCAGTAATTTTAGGGGTGTCAATCATGCTGTTATCGTGATACAGTAAATTCTTGCTCCAACAAAATTTAGAGTTACGTAGCTGGGGCACTTTGTCCCTAATCTTTTTTCCGATGGCAAGACTTTGCCGGTGCAGTAATTTTAGGGGGTGTCAATCATGTTGTTATCGTGACACAGTAATTTCTTGCTCCAACAAAATTTAGAGTTACGTAGCTGGGGCACTTTGTCCCTAAACTTTTTTTCCGATGGCAAGACTTTGCCGGTGCAGTAATTTTAGGGGGTGTCAATCATGCTGTTATCGTGATACAGTAAATTCTTGCTCCAACAAAATTTAGAGTTACGTAGCTGGGGCACTTTGTCCCTAATCTTTTTTCCGATGGCAAGACTTTGCCGGTGCAGTAATTTTAGGGGGTGTCAATCATGTTGTTATCGTGACACAGTAATTTCTTGCTCCAACAAAATTTAGAGTTACGTAGCTGGGGCACTTTGTCCCTAAACTTTTTTTCCGATGGCAACACTTTGCCGGTGCGGTGATTTTAGGCGGTGTCAAACATGCTGTTATCGAGAAACAGTAATTTCTTGCTCCAACAATATTTAGAGTTACGTAGCTGGGGCACTTTGTCCCTAAACTTTTTTTCCGATGGCAAGACTTTGCCGGTGCAGTGATTTTAGGCGGTGTCAAACATGTTGTTATCGTGACACAATAATTTCTTGCTCCAACAAAATTTAGAGTTACGTAGCTGGGGCACTTTGTCTCTAAACTTTTTTCCGATGGCAAGACTTTGCCGGTGCAGTGATTTTAGGGGGTGTCAAACATGCTGTTATCGTTAAACAGTAATTTCTTGCTCCAACAAGATTTAGATTTACGTAGCTGGGGCACTTTGTCCCTATAATTTTTTCCGATGGCAAGACTTTGCCGGTGCAGTGATTTTACGCGGTGTCAAACATG
Source organism: Macrothele yani (assembly GCA_039090855.1). NCBI lineage: Eukaryota > Metazoa > Arthropoda > Arachnida > Araneae > Macrothelidae > Macrothele > Macrothele yani. Next base: position 104,086,403 of record CM077011.1, read on the forward strand.
TTGTTATCGTGACACAGTAATTTCTTGCTCCAACAAAATTTAGAGTTACGTAGCTGGGCACTTTGTCTCTAATCTTTTTTTCCGATGGCAAGACTTTGCCGGTGCAGTAATTTTAAGGGGTGTCAAACATGCTGTTATCGTGACACATAAATTTCTTGCTCGAACAAAATTTAGAGTTCCGTAGCTGGGGCACTTTGTCCCTAAACTTTTTCCGATGGCAACACTTTGCCGGTGCGGTAATTTTAGGCGGTGTCAAACATGCGGTTATCGTGAAACAGGAATTTCTTGCTCCAACAAAATTTAGAGTTACGTAGCTGGGGCACTTTGTCCCTAATCTAAAAAGCGGTCACCGAGCAAATGATCGTATATAGAGGATTTCAGGAAGGAAGTGTCTGACCCCAGGTCTTAAACAACCCTTAGAAATAGGAAGCTTGCAGTCTTGGGCTAGAGTGCCCGATAGGAAAGTGACATGGAAGCGAAGTAGAAAGGGGGGGGAGTAGCCCTTATTTATTACCGGGGGCCTGTACCCGGGGTCCGACGGCTTAACGTGCCAGTCCGAAGCACGGCGGATATTTAGTGGATAGAGCGTTCCTACCTGCCTGGGATCGAACCTGTGGTCCTTTACGCGGCAATCACGATCGTTGCCCACTAGGCCACCCGCAACCCCGATCACCGAGCAGATTCTAACCTGTGACCTTTAGTTTAGGAACTAGGCATGCTACACACTATGCTATACATGCTCTCGCAAGCGTGTTCTTATCTGCAAATTCAACATTTGAAGGGGGGTTTATTACCTTCTGCAATGCTCACGGACTATTTGTACTTGACGTTCGATGTATTGACACTGTTTTGGTGCGTATGTAATATGTTTCTAAATCCGATTTCTTTTTAAATGTTTTCCTTAGATTTTTGATAAAACAAATTATTGACATTTTTGGTGAGACAAAAAAAAAAATAATAAATCGTAATATTTTTTTTAACATTCTATATTTCCAGGGTATTATCACCATGCAATCTTTGGTTGCCGCACGAATTTTGAAACACACTGTGTATATAACCAATACATAAAATCAAGCTCTATACATAAATTACAACTCTTATCATTACCTCACGTGCAAATTTTTATTTGCGATTAGGAACCGCCAGCAATCATGAAAAATGTATTATTGCTTTATCAGAAATCTGGGTTTAAATTTTATATGTACCCCTGTGCATCTAATAAGGTGCGGATTCTGTCGTGTTCATTGTAATTATACGTCTACAAAGTAAGGACAAATTATCACTGAATCCAACCAAAATAACACACATTAAACACTAGCATAACAATACGTAGGAATTATTAAGGTCTATCTTCGAACAATGCACCCACTTCGTAGTCAGCCATAATTCAAAGTTAAATCTTAAGCGCAAAACGAGATTCTTCTGGTCAGTGGTAGTCTGGTAGGGCCCGTATGGAGTAGCGAGTAATCACGTGTGCTTTGACGTAAGGCCGATGCCACCTCCATATAGTTGAATTAACAAAATATAGCCAACGGAATAATTTTGTGTTGCCAATAAAACAATTCCGATGGAGTTTCGCTAAAGCAACAAAAAAAATCGACAAAACAGCTCAACAAAACTATTTTGTTGTTTAAAACAAACTTTTTTCTCAGTGTGAGGCATGGATGTTGTGTTTGTCTTACGGCACTGAGTCTCTCCCTTCCCTGTAGTCAGTGGCTCTAAATTAGGGACGGGAGACTGCTTATAGCCCATTGAGCTGCTCACGGTTGTCGTAAATCCCCCAATACAAACAAATTACCCTATCCAAAAATAGTGAGACAATGAAGCCGAAAATTGCATTAGACATACAGTGAGGAGCGATTGAATTAGAGATACCTGTCTAGTAACATGTAGCACCACCTTTCGCCCTGATGAAGGCGGCGATTTGTCTCGGCATGGACTCGACAAGACACCGGAAGCGTTGGGAAGCCATACGGATCCACGACCCCTGAACAAGCTCCCACAGTTGACGAAGATTTGATTGGGGGTGGGGGGTTTCAGATCCTCGAACATCTCTCTCGATGACATCGCAGATGTGCTCGATGGGATTGAGGTCAAGTGACCTAGCTGGCCAAGGAAGCGTGGTCACTTCAGTGGAGTGTTCATCTAACCATTAGGATACAATTCGGGTGCGATGGCACGGTGTATTGTCTTGTTGCAGGATGAGGTCCCCAGTGGGATGTTGAAGACGCACAAACGGGAGCAAATGGTCGTCCAGGATATCCCGGGAAGGTTGACCTGTGAGGGACGATGTCACAAGTACCTGGGGCCCATTTCAGTACAGGTAAACAGTCCCCAGACGAGAATGCCACCCCCACCAGCTTGAAGAGTACCCTGCTGGCAAGAAGGATCCATTGCTTCATGTGATTTGCGCCGTACTCGTATCCTGCCATCCACATGTACCAACGTGAATCTCGACTCATCAGTCCAGGTAACATTTTCCCATATGTCTAGGGTCCAGTGGCGATGTTATCACGCCCATGGTAATCTTTGCACCCTGTGATGTGCTGTCAGCAGCGGTACCCTCGTTGGACGATGGCTTCTGTACCCCATAGCGAGGAAATGGTTCTGGATGGTGTGGCTGCTTACACGTTTTGGTGCACCAGCGTTAAATTTTCGAGTGATTTCTTGCACCGTGGCCAGTCTATTCACTGGTACAATTCGAGTTAGCTGACGAAGACCTCGCTCATGCACACGCTGTTGTCCACGGCAGTTGGCCCTTGCAGGTATGGTTTTACCGGATTCGATGTGCTCACGGTGCACCCATGACACAGTGGCTCGTGAAAATCCCAGTGCCTGTACGACTTCCGAGATGGAGTGACCAATTCGTTGGGCCCCGACACTTTGCCCACGATCAAATGCGCTTAGATCCTTCGTCTTACCGATACTGCGTCTGACTCTTACTGATTCCCGTCGCATCGCTCCTTATATTGTCGGATCGCTGCATACGTCATGTCGTTTCCGTTAACAGGGCCGCCCACAGCTCCACGTTTGCCTAACGCCAGCTGTCCATAATTCCATTGCTCTTCAGTGTAGAATGTTAGGTGCATAATACGTTAGTTATTTTCCAAGGCCTTACATAAGTATGACAGCATATAAGAGCAGTCAATATTTCTTGTGGCTACCATGTTCTGAAGTGCTCTCAGATATTCCGAGTAGCGTAGAGTGATATGGTTCTATAATGGCGCGATGCGTGATCTGGGACTACGCAGCGTTCACCTGGATTCATAATTCAGCGCTATTGCATCCAACGAGACAGATGCTAACAAGCGTTGTTGAATGAGTTCCCATATATATTCGATGGGATGATAGGTCCTGAGATCTCGCTGGCCGTAGAAATATGTGAATCTCTCGTAATCACGCTTTGGAGATGTTTGCGGTGTGTGGCAGAATATTATCGTGCTAGTAAACGCCCTCCACGTACTACTGGGCTGTCACCGTGCACGTTATGCGTATCACAAATACGTCTGTCGTAACTAATGGCATCTCATCAAAAATGCCCAGTTGACGTGCTTGCTCTCGAACAACAGCTGCACCCTTCCTGGGGCCGCACGCTCTTCAGATGCTGACTTGACGATCGTTTGGTGTCGCGGCAGAAACGATACTCATCGTTGAACACGACTTGAGATTCATGCCTACACGAGCTCTACTTGACGCCACTCCAGTACAGCTCGCCTTTGCCCAACAGCCAATGACTTTCGATGAAAGAAGCGCCAGGAGTGCAAATTTGTCTTTGCTAATCTTCCTTCACTGTCCGACACCGGACGTGGATGTACGTAGTCGTCGCTACATTGTCAGACACTGCCCTGATAAAACGTGAAAAATGTCTTTGATTACTCACTGTCTTCCATGTTTCGTCCAAATGGTATCCCAGAGCAGCTATTATCGGAGGTAGCTGACTTAGAATCTAGAGGGCTCTTACCAGCGTGCCGTAGATAATGTCTATGGACTACAAATCGGGATATTGGGCTGGACAAGATAGCATGTTGACAACTTCTACACATTGCTACTGTAAAATTTGCAGTATGAAATCGGGAATTGTCTTGCCGAAACGATGCGTTGTTTAATCTTGCCATGAACGGTATCGCAGTAGTTTCGAGTCTTTCTTTGACTGACAAGCAGTCAGAATTCCTATTAGAAGTACTAAACTGGAGCATGCGTCATAGAGAGTAGCTGCCTAAACTATGATGCTCGCTTTTCTGGAGGTGTGTCGTTCGATGCTATCCGTTGGGTTGCTGCATTTACTATATCTGCGTCACACGTGTATCAGACAACTATCTCGTTGAAGGAAGAATCGACATTCATCGCTGTACACTGCACAACGCCACTCTTCGAACCAAGATGCTCGGGAGCGGCACCACTCTAAGCGTTGACGACGATGGGAAGATGCCTGTGGTAAAAGATGGGATGGAAGCCGTTCGTTCATGGATACATCCCTTAGTTGGTTTGAAATGCTTTGCCGTGCTATTGGTGACTGCTCTTCTCGTGACTGAAAACGGGGCTGTAGGTCCTGCAAGCGCCTCTGGCCGGATAAATCGATCTTCGTGTCATACATTCGCTTTAGGCTGACTGCTTCCAAATCCACGTGTGTGAATGCTTTCTCTTATTCACGGTTTACCGCCACAATGGGCTGTGGCATTACGGTGTCTTACATATGACATAATACATCGAATGCCCCAGCAGTCTTCAAACAAGGCAGAGGTCCGTTAGCTGATGATAATAAAGATGGTGGTACGTTCTCAGCATTCTATTTATGACGGGCTTTCTGACACGTTCAGCTTTCTACCTATGACGGGATGCTGACACGTTATCAGCATTCTGCCTATGACGAGATGCTGACACGTTCAGCTTTCTACCTGTGACGGGATGCTGACACGTTATCAGCATTCTGCCTATGACGAGATGCTGACAAGTTCTCAGCATTCTACGTATGACGGGTTTTCTGACACATTCAGCATTCTACCTATGACGAGATGCTGACACGTTTTCAGCATTCTACCTATGACGGGCTTTCTGACACGTTCAGCATTCTACCTATGACGGAATGCTGACACGTTCTCAACTTCTACCTACTATATGACGGGATGCTGACACGTTCTCAGCATTCTACCTACTGTATGACGGGATGCTGACACGTTCTCAGCATTCTACCTACTGTATGACGGGATGCTGACACGTTCTCAGCATTCTACTTACTGTATGACGGGATGCTGACACGTTCTCAGCATTCTACCTATGACGGGCTTTCTGACACGTTCAGCATTCTACCTATGACGGAATGCTGACACGTTCTCAGCATTCTACCTACTGTATGACGGGATGCTGACACGTTCTCAGCATTCTACCTACTGTATGACGGGATTCTGACACGTTCTCAGCATTCTACTTACTGTATGACGGGATGCTGACATGTTCTCAGCATTCTACCTATGACGGGCTTTCTGACACGTTCAGCATTCTACCTATGACGGAATGCTGACACGTTCTCAGCATTCTACCTACTGTATGACGGGATGCTGACACGTTCTCAGCATTCTACCTGCTGTATGACGGGATGCTGGCACGTTCTCAGCATTCCACCTATGGCGGGCTTTCTCCAGGAGTCACTTTTCAGTAATTTGCGGCAATCGTATTCTGAAAGACATGTCGAACTATTACTCACGATCGCCGCATTCATGCCGTTACTACAGCGTCGGAATTTTCCGGATAGGTTATATATCTGGATCATTTGCATATACAAGGTATGATAAAAAAGTATTCAGACTAGATTTATTGAAAAAACGAGTACAAGACTGACTTACAGATTTAAAACTTAATCAAGAACGGGTAATTTTTTTTAGGAAGCTTAACACACAAAACCACATAAACGTTGAAAAAAAAATTGATATCAATATACATTTTGATAAAATTGGGAAATTTGGGAAAGAATTTAAGAAAATAGTTCGTACACAGTAAACGCTCTAAATCAAAAAGGTTATAGATATATGATAGCATTTTTTGCATCAGTAGATGAGCATTATTATTATCAATGTACTGAGCTAAAAGATAAGTGACGTTCCTAAACACTGCTGCGTTACACTCATTCCTGCATGCATTATTGTGAATTTTCGACAAATTTCTTCACTATTAAAATACACTGGTGTGCAAAAATTAAGGACGAAGATGATAAATTAGCAGAACAGCGGAACGAGCAAGCAGAACGGACCGAAAGACCACTCAGGAAATAGACTAGGGTCCGGTACCGTAGGGCATGTGCATATATGCAACATGACGTAAGGGGGGGGTTCGGAAGAGTATAAAGCACACGGGCGGTGACCGCTCAGCAATTCGGTGAAAGCTATTGCACGGTGTACATCGGTTTGAACGACGTCGAGTTGCTGCCACCGTGTGATATGGTCAACAGGCAATCCAGTAGACGACATCCGGATGACTTTACCCGAGGTCGCGTCATTGGGAAGTTGGAAGAAGGTCGAAGTGTGACTAATGTGGCCAAGGAGTTCAAGATTGCTCACAGCATCATTTCACGAGCTTGGAGAGCATTTCAAACGACAGGGACAGTTGTTCGAGAGTTTAGCAGTAGTCGTCCACGAGCAACCACGGCGGCGGACGACTGGTATATTGTCCTACAGACGAGAAGAGACAGACGGCAGACAGTGGAAAAAATCGCAAGACATATGCAACAGACAACTGGACGTCCGTTATCGCGTTTTACCATGGCCAGGAGGCTGCACAAAGGTGGTCTATTTGCACGACGACCAGTACGGTGTGTGCCATTAACGCCTGCTCATCGGAGACGGCGGTTTCTGTGGTGCCAGGAACACAAGAACTGGACACATCAACAATGGGGTCGAGTTCTCTTTACGGATGAGAGCCGAGTTAGTCTGACGAGCGATTCTGGACGTATACACATCTGGACAGAGAAGGGAACACGCAATCACTCCTCCAACATCATCGAAAGGGACCGGTTTGGAGGTGGCGGAGTTCTCGTTTGGGCCGGTATCATGCTTGGTAGCCGTACTGACCTCCACATCTTCCAATGAGGTTAAGTCATGCGTGTCCGCTATTGTACCGAGGTTATCCTGCCTCACGTGCGTCTGTTTAGAGGTACTGTAGGTCCTGAGTTCCTCTTCATGGACGACAAAGCTACACCTAATCGTAAAGTGGCTGTCGCAGAGCTGTTGGAGAGTGAAGATATTCAACGCATGGATTAGCCCTCAAGTTCCTCGGACCTAAATCCAACCGAACACTTGTGGGACCTTCTCGGGAAACGTTTGGCAGCACGTCACCAGCCGCCAGCAACGATTCCGCAGCTGCAATTCGCGCTACAAGAGGAATAGGCCGCGATGCCTCAACAGCTCCTTGACAACCTTATGCTGAGCATGGACAGACGTTGTATATCCTGCAACGCAGTCAAGGGCGATCATATCTCCTACTAAAAACTGGATTTTTTTTGGCAGCCGCCTGTCACATGGACGTTTCTGTCTTCTGCCCATTTGTTCTCGAAGTTACCTTTTTCAATAAAGTGCCTTTGTATCCTTTAGATTCCTTGTTTGGACGGTTTTACTCACTTGTCCCATGTTCTTACATCTTGGGAATCTTATGGTATGATTTGAGTCGATGTGGAGCACTTCTGCACGACGTTACATTTGAAAAACTGTCTCGTCCTTAATGTTTGCACGCCAGTGTAATATTAGTGATCTGAATTTCTTGGCGTATGATATAAATCAAAGTTTCCAAGCTTTCGCACATCAAATAGATGACTTTGTCAAGGAAAGTAGACAGCTAACTGCAAACTGGATAAGAAAACCTGCAAATCACCGCCTGGCTCAGATCCCAAACCTCTTTCGTAGACTTAAACACCATAAGCCGGGCAATCGACTGAGACCTATTGTCTCCAGAAGGTCCAAACCGACCTACCCTTTAGAGAAGGCATTATCCATATTCCTGCTACTCATCTACCTGAATCGGACTGCGTATTAACTTCTACTTTCGATTTCATCACGAACATCAAGCAACTCACTGTTCAACAACATGATATTATCTGCAGTTTAGACGTGGTATCCCTTTACCCATCAGTCCCCTTGACGGAAGCCATCAGAACGTTGAAAGAGGCTGTTTCTAATTCATCAGTTTATTCGCAAGAGTTTTGCCTCTGCATCTTCATATTAATGGACTTGGTCTCGAATTCCAGCTACTTCAGTTTCCAAGGGCAAGTTTAAAAGCAATTAAATGGCGCACCGATGGGATCTTCGCTTTCAGCCGTTCTCGCAGAAGCAATACTTCGCCCCATTGAGCAACATATATTCACTAACATCACCCCAAAGCCTACCACCTGGCTGCGATATGCGGACGGTAAAATAACCACTGCCCTATCAAGAGAGGTCAAGTTCGCTGATCCTATGTGGAATGATATCAAGAAATTAGCTTCATACTCCACACCTAAATCTACTGCCATTCGCGAAACTTAGAAATCTTGACCAGCAGCAAGGCTTACAACGATAGCGTCTATCTCGAGTTACCACGCATCTGGAATCAGTTCTTCAAATAATGCTGTGCTTTCCACCACTGTACCGCGCGCCCAACCAACGTAATCTCGTTTCTTCGAATGCCTGATCACATTTGCGCCTATTCATTTGTTGTCCAGTCAAGTAACCACGTTCAAATTGTTGAAGTGTTCCATTACCCAGTTTGCAGTTAGCTGTCTACTTTCCTTGAAAAGGCCATCTGGTTGATGCGCGAAAGCTTGGAAAATTTTATTTATATTCTACGCCAAGAAATTCTGATCACTAGTACTATTTTAACTGTAATTGGTGTACAGTTCCTTGTTTTTAAATAATTTCTTCACTATGTTGAATGTAAATAGCCATAACCTAACTTTGAACTGGCAAACAGAAAAACATTTAGTTCATTGCATGCACAACATTATAAGAAATATGCATACCACGTTTCGTCAATTTAATTTTGTACCTTTTGCAGTTATCAGATTTTCCGTAAATAGTTCGGGACGAAAATCTCATCCTGCAAAAATCGCGTTTCAAGTGTCACTTCCCGTTCGTTTGACACCTAGGTTTAGATATTCTGATTGCTATAACTCTGAATTTATTCATCGTTGACAAGAAACAAAGGCAGTTTTGGAATCCTACAGAATGGGGCTTTAAAACGAACGCATTTTAACAAAATGTGAAATTTGGCCCAAAACGACCTTTTCAACGTTTTGGGATACCTTAAATTTTATAAAGTGTGACATACTGTATTGCCAAGGGAACAACGCTACGCAATACCAAGCGTTTCTATGACGCCTTTTTTGCAGCCATTCCATACACAATAACTTGCAGTCATCTGATGATGGTTTTCATCATCAGATGATTGCATGAGGTTCTTTGAAAGTCATGGTGTTTTTTTTTTTTATATATTCATTCGGGTGAAAGAACACAGCCTGGCACACCTTGTAATTTTGGATATATTAGGCTTATAAAAACCTCAGTTATGGCAACTGAAAAGGAGCATTTGCGGAGAAGTTATTTCCGAGAATGCCCCTCAAAGCATCAGTTTACACTTATTTGTGCCTTCCCACCCAGAAAAAAAAAAAGTTTGGTCAAGCTAAGCCTGTGGCAATAACGTTGGATATCATACGCAGGGGTCTGTGTCGGTGAGCAGCAAAGCAACACTGGGACACCAATTTGTTGTGTAGGCGTGTAGTTGGAAAGGACAGAAGAAATGAAAAACGTAAAAATATAGACAGCTAGTTTGATTTGTCGCAAGTAACCCACGCGCGTGTCACTGTTCGGCGGCTGGGAACTCGAGTAACATTGTAACACTTGGTTTCTTTATTGTGTTTAACCTTCGAGCGGGCTCTCTGTCGCAAAATTTACGACACATGTAGTTTATTCCGAGTAAGAATTTTCTGCAAATCCCAGGTTTTCCATAGGCTGAAAGAATTTCTAAAACAACGTTTATGGAAGACACTGTGGGGGACAAGTTAAAGCCGGGACCTTTTATTTAGTCTGTGAGAAGACGTAGATGTGATAAGAGCGTTTGATGTAAAGTTTGCGACGCGCGCTCGTCCAAGTAAATATCGCATATTTTCATTCATCATGTATTATGTTACTTAATACATTCCCAGGTGTTATATTCCTTCGCCAAACCGACAAGTTGTCCGAAATATCGCAGAATATTTCTCAAAAAATTATCTCTCAGTCTTATGAGATAGCACCTCACTGCTAGAGCAAAGCTTCCAAACGCACCGTCCGATGTCAGTGCATTTCTCAAAGTAAATTATGGACAACCGGTAAATAAACTAAATGAAGAGCAACCGAAGCTACGACGCAGAGTATGTCGTTTGTGTGTCATAGACAAGAAAAGAACGTCAGCGCCAATTAAACGTCACAATTGTAATGCATTTGCTTGTAAACGCCTCTCCGAAGCCAACATTTTATGTGCTACACGTCACGCACATGACAATTTGCAATCAGAGTAAAAAAATGCTTCTGTTACGTTACGAATATTTTATTTTACTACTACTAGGGGCTGCGCCGCTAGGCTCGCTACGATCGTTTCTAGAGTAGCGGTCGGGCCTTGTAGCCCGATCTCCAAGTACATCACATGAAATAAAAACTGGAAAATTGTATAAATTTCAACTTTTATTGCATGTCTAAGCAAATGAGGCTTGTTATTCCCAAATTTCAGAGTTTTTTTAACTGTCGTTATTTTTTGGAAGGTCGGACTTTTGTCGTTTGAACTTATAGCACTTACTAAATTTGCTACTAAGGAAAACAAAAGCGGTCTAAAAAGCTTTTCCGTAAACCGTTATGCTAAACCGTTAAGGTGGACGTCAAGTAATTTTGCTTCCTATACTTCCAAAGGAAAAACGTTTGCACACATTTCCTTCACAATTATTGTGTTCCCAAGAATCAAAATTTGAACATCGATTAAAATAATTTCATATTATAACTTGGATTACTTAATATTTTCTAAAACATAACCAAAATGATATAAAAAATCAATAACTTTTCCTTTGGTAGTATTGGAACCAGAAAAAAGATGGCGCGACCTGTACTTTGATGACGTCAGTAGACAAACAAATGTTGGATTACATAATTATGGTTATGCTTTAGAAAATATTAAGTATTCCAAGCTATAAAATGAAGCTATTTTAATCGATGCTCAAATGTTCATCCTTGGGAACGCATTAATTGTACAGAAAAAAGATGGCGCGACCTTTTCTTTGATGACGTCAGTAGACAAACAAATGTTGGATTGCATAATTTTGGTTATTGTTTAGAAAATATTAAGTATTCCAAGTTATAAAATGAGGCTATTTTAATCGATGTTCAAATTTTCATCTTTGGGAACGCATTAATTGTGAAGAAAATGTGTACAGAAGTTTTTCCATTGGAAGTATAGGAAGCAAACTTACTTGACGTCCACCTTAAACAACTGAGATAGTTTTATCAACAAAACATACTCATAACAAATACTCTGCGTCACCATGGCAGCAGGTCACGGAACCAGAACGTTCATCTGTGGTTATCGTGAAGACAGACAAGCTGTTCGTTTCTTTCCTTTGCGTCTGTAAAAAAAATGTTTTTTTCATGTGAATCTATCGTCTGCTTTAGTGGTTCGTTTGACTGTGTTGTGTTTTCACCGTTTTGCCTCACTTGAAGTGAGTGTGTGTGCCTCCTGTTTAGTTATTTTGTGTTTCTTCTGTGTGACGCAGTTGCAGCACAGAGTGTTGTGTTTTTCGGCTTAGCGGCCATGATGGCTGCTTCCCAAGTACAAATGCAAGTTCCATCTGCTGATTTTATCTCCGCTGGATTTTCTTTGGCTACATCGACCGCTTGTGAGACAACTGTGACTTCTTCAAGTGTGAATTTGTCTACTTCTAATTGTGTTTCTGCTTCTAATGTGCTTCGTCCTAATGTTTCTGTATCGAATGTTCTTCGTCCTAATTTGCATATCCTGGGTGCCGAGTCACGTTCTGCTGCCACAGCTGCTACTCCTCCACGCTCGTATGCTGCGACTGCTCGTCCAAACCAATCTCATGCACCTCTTTCAATGCAACCAGAATTTTCTAGAGAAGATAAAGTTCTCAAGATTCGGATTTCTGACGACTCACCAGCAGGTAAAGAACTTTCCTCAGCTTTGCTATTAAGTGTGTATTTTCCGTCTCTTCGTAACACCTCCCTCCCCCTCTATTTGGAGACCTTGGTTAAAGTTGTTCCCAAGGAAAGCATTGTTTCAATTATTCGCATTTAAGGAGGTGTTGTCGTTCATTTTGTTCACCAAAAACCACCGACACCGTTCTTGCTACAGGCATTGATATTGGCTCCTTTTACTTGCAACCTGTTGCTTCTGCACAGCGCCCGGTCACAGTGACATTATCTTCTGTGCTTACTGCTATTCCTGACAACTTACTTGTTGCTGCACTTGGTACTCTTGGTCAAGTGGTGGGAGAGACAAAATTTCTTCCAGCTGCTGCCAGAGACTCTCCTTTCAACTTTGTGCAAGAGGGTCGTCGCTAAAATCGTGTTATTTTCCCCACTGACCAAGCCATTTCTTACCGCCCCACAACTCTGCAATTTGTTACGGACACACGAACATACGTTTTCAAATTATTTGCTGGTGTCCAGTGCTTCCGTTGCCGAGCTGAGGGACACCTGGTTTCTGAGTATCCTCACCGCACACCGGCACCTGGTGCTGTTCCCGATGCACCTCCATCTTCCACTTCTTCCTCCCTTACTACTGAACAAACTGTTGCTCTTATGTCAACCACGTCACCATCTCTGCTGATTGCTCCTTCCATGACTGCAGATATTTCGTTGTCTTCACTTGTTTCAGAACTGCCATTACCATACAACTCCGAGAAGGCGCTATCTTTCAAAACAACTACGCAGTTATTGCCAAGCACTGAACCGTCTTTACCATTCAATTCCGAACAGCCGCTTTCGTTTGAAACTTCTACGTCTTCATTGCCCAGCACTCAAGCGCCACCACCGTGCAACAAATTGGCACCCGTTTTACAGCCTATTTCGCAAATTCAAACACCTGCTTCTAAACTGTTCAAATCTGCTCTCAATGATGACATCTCATTTCCATCTCTTCCTTCTTCTGTGGGCTCCTCTGGACCCAAAACATCCGGGAAACGCCCAACTTCTGCGGAGTCTTCTCCAAAGCGTTCGCGTCGTTCAAGGCGTTCTCGGACCAAATCTTCTGCCACTTCCTCTGGAACCTCACCTGGCGTAGAGAATTTTTCTTCTCCACTTCGTACAACAAACAGATTCGCATGCCTCCCTACTGAAGATGATATGGATGTTGCTGCTAATTTAAGTGAATCGGCATCGGTTGCTTCGGATGTTGATGAAGATGATTCTTCTTTTCCCACCATAACCAAACTTTCAACTCTTTTCAAAGACTGTTCTGTTCCAGTGCAACCGCTCACATACACCGAACTTCTTGAACTAATTAAACACCCTAAAAAACGCAAATTGCTAACAATCCCGTGTATTCAATCCAAGTTAAATAGGTTACCTGAAATGCTTCAACAACTTCAATTACTTGATGAATTTTTGAGCAATATAACTCTTCCTCCTGATGCTGCCCAGTTTCAGCGGCGTCTTTCATACCTATTGAAGAAGCTTTCAGCTCAACTCGAAAACCATCCACAGCCTGTTCATGATATCTTAACTGATTTGTGTTAGTTTAAACTGCCGAAGCTTTGTCGGCAACTAATGCTCTTGTCTTCGAAGATGTTCGTTATCTTAAAGCTAACATCATTCTCCTGCAGGAAACAAACTGTTCTCCTTTGACAGACATTTCCAGCTGGCGACGCTGGCCTTTTGTTTTTTTTCACAATTTCCGTGCCTATTTGGGGTCCGGCAACGCAATTGGCATTCATAATCGTTTTCTTCCGTTTCTGTCTGACGTTGTTGAGTCACAGAGCCTGCTCGTGATTTTTCAATACCTTTCTTTTCGATTCTTTTCTACCCGTTTTTATTTGTTAAATTTGCACGTTCCTCGTAGTGATTCAGAAGCTACATCCCTCTTTCTTCGTGTTACTACAGTTCTCGCTGAGATTCCGTCTTCTGAAGTTGTGTCATGGCTGGTGACTTTAACTGTACGCTGCAACCTCTTTACGGTCGTGATGGGTCTCAAGATTTCCGCTCTTCTCTGGTTTCGCAACTCACTCAACTGGTCTTTAATTTTGATCTCCAAGATGCATTTCGCCTTCTCTATCCTGTGACCCGTGATTTAACCTGGTTTCCTCCTGCAGGATCCTCCAACGCTGCTGCACGTTTGGACTGATTTTATGTTTCGAGTTTTTTGCGTTCTTCCCTTGTTTCTGTTTCACATGCTCCAGCTATTTCCTCCGACCATTGTCCAGTCGTTCTACAATTTCATCTTCAATCCACTGGTGTCCCTCACCCAATGGTTTGGACCCTTGATGATTTCTGCCAGCAAGATCCAACTTTTATTTCTCATGTCAACTCCATTATTGCGCAATCAGTCAATCAAATTCCCTCCACTGTTGACCCGGCAGCTCTGTGGCTCTCCACCAAGCATTCCATTACTGCGTTTGCTAAACGTTTTTGTTTTTCTGTTCGCACCAATCATCTTATGGACATAGATTTAATCCGCCATTCTCTTCAGTCTACCTTGCACACCAATCCTAACTTTGAAATCCTGCACGCCCGGCTTCATCATCGACTACAATCATCGGCTAAATCTGCTCTGACTCGCTTGAAGCTCACCCTTCTTCACTTTCATGATGACCCCTTTCAGAGTCTTCGTCATCTTGAAGAACATCGAACTAAATACAATACCATCGCTTATCTTTCCCTACCAGATTGAACTACCACGGCAGATCCCTCCCTCATCTGCCAACATACTCATTCATACTTTTCTGGTCGTTTTCAACCTTCTCAGATGCCTCCAGCTGATTCCTCTCCACTTCTTCACGGTCTTCCTCAAATTCCTCAATGTTTCTTTTCTTCGCTAGGTGCTCCACTCTCACCAGCCGAAATTCGTTCTTCTGTTTTCAGTCTTAATGATCGTTCCTGACCAGGTGAAGACGGTCGTCCTCTTTCCTTTTTAAGGCTTTTCTTCCAACTCTTCTTCCTCTTCTTGTTGCCTGTTTTAACTTCGTTTTTTCTTCGTCTTCCTTTTCTTCATCAGCTTTTTCCTTTGCTCTTCTTCGCTTTATTCCAAAATCTGGCAACCTTGGACTCTTGACAAATAGGCGGCCCATTTCCATTCTAAATACCGATTACAAAATCTTTGCCAAAGTTCTTGCTCTTCGCCTTAATCCAGTTCTTTCGCACATCATCCATCCTGATCAGACCTACACTGTTCCTTCTCGTTCAATCGCTTCTAACGTCACTGTCATTCGTAACTTATATCCTCTTGCTTCTCGACTCTCTGAACCTCTCGCAATTTTCAATATCGACCAGCGTCAAGCTTTTGATTCAATTAACCACTCATATCTCTTCACTGTCCAACACCAGTTTGGTTTTCCTTCCTCCTTCAGTTTGGCGCTTTCCAGTCTTTACTCTCACTTTTTCTTTCGTGTTCGTACTTCAGCATTTCTCACCTCGGCTATTCCTTTTTCTAGTGGGATCCGGCAGGGCTGACCCTGTCGGGTCAACTCTTTGCTATCTCTTTTGAACCGCTTTTGATTTGTCTCCGTTCTCGTTTGTTTTCCTCAGTTCCACGTGGTGTTGCGTGCACCCGTCACCACCACACAGTTCTTTCGGCATAGGCAAATGACTTAACAGTCTTCATCCGTTCTGAGGGGGCATTCGGAACCCTTCGAAATACCTATCTTGAATATGCTGCGGTTTCTGGTTCTTCACTCAACATGGATAAATGCTCTGGATTATGGGCTGCGTCGTGGACGATCCGTGCTGACCGCCCATGGGGTGCCCACTGGTCTTCAAGCGTTGCCAAACTTCTCGGAGTCTACATTGGAAGCCTCTCTGCGGTTGCCGCTGCTACCTGGACAACCCTGGTTCAGCAGGTCAATCGCCGCCTAGCACCTTTTCCCCGTCTCAAGCCTCTTCTGTTGTTCCTCAGCCGTAACTACCTCCTCAACACCTTTCTCCAGCCATCTTTTTTTCATGCTTGGATTGCGCACCTTCCTCCGCCGTTTTTGCTTCGCCAACTTCAACGTACTTTTACTAATTTCGTCTGGAATGTCATTCATTGGGTGCAGCACTCCACTCACGTTCTTCCTATTTCTTTTGGTGGTCTCTCTCTCTCCGATATCTCTCTGAAGTTCAAAGCTTTCCATCTAAAGAATTTCCTTCGAAATTTCTCTCTCCAACCTTCTTCTTCTCAAACCATTGTCGACACGCTTCTCTTTCCCGAAAGTCCCCACCTCACTGTCTCAACTTTTCTCCGCATGGACCTCTTTCCTCTCGTTCCGAGCCATTTCCCTGAGTTTTACAGATCCGCTCTTACCTTCTGGCGTTCCTTATATCCTATTCGCCTTCCCCTGCCTCTACTAACGATCTCCTTGCGGAACCTCTCTTCTTTTATCTGCTATCCGCTCCTCTGCTTCTTCATATCTGCACTTCTCCACCTGGTTCACCAGTGGCGTGGTGCGAGTCTCCCAACTCGTTGATTCCAATCTTCGCTGGAAATCGCTCTCCCAGATCACTCCTCCTCTTTCTGATTCACCCATTCATCGTTCTCAGCTGCGATTACTTCAAGGCAGTATTCGTCGACTCTACCCTCTTCTCGCAGATCAACATGGGCTTATCTCGCAACCTTTAGCCCCTCATTGGCTTCCTTTTCTTGTGTATCTCAATGATATTCCTTTCCTTCCTCATCAGGTTACTGTCAAGCTTCTTTATCAGCATTTTGTAACACATTTTCTTGAACCAATGCCTATTCCCAATGTACCATCTTCAGATTTGCCAGCCACCTGGACAGACTCTCATACTACTCTCGCTTCTCCAAAAGCTCGTGACATTCATTGGTTACATCTTCATCGCCGCCTACTCACTCCTCAAACTCTTCATCGTGTCCGTCATCTGACTTCACCTCTTTGGTTTTTTTTGTTCAATCCTCGGAGACGTTCATCATGCATACTTCTTGTGACTGATGTTACAGCCCTTGCTCTCACTGATGTTCTCTCTCCTTCAAGAAGTTTGTTCTCACCTCCACACCATGTCACATTATCTTGTGTTACGTCACCACTATCCGTCGGCTCCCACGCATAATCATGTATGCTCCTTCCTAATTCTACAAGCGAAGTATACAATCTATCTTTACTATCATCGCAGCGTCGACCAACCTTCCTCTGCCGTTATCACACAGCTCGTCGTTTCCTCTGCCGTAGATATCGTCACTCCGTTACAGCCAGACTACAACTCGAATTTGACATTGCACAAGCAAATAACGCTGTTCCAGACTTCATGTCGATTTGGTCTCCACAACAGCCTTGGTTCCAGGTCGTCGAAAATGTCGTGAAACTGCTGGCTTAACCTTCGGCTCTCCACTACAGTGTTTTATTCCATCATAAGTGTTCTTCATTAGTGTTCTGTGTCTACTTTTCTGCCCAAGTGCGAGTCTTACTTTTACTACTGAATTCGCGTTTTGTTTTGAAATTGTAAATATGTACCTTCAAACTCTTACTGCTTTACCGTCTGTTTTTTTTTCTTTTTCAGTGAACTCACAGACACATTTTATTACTATTGTCATCAATGGACTCATTGACTTATTTTTTTAATACTGTTAAACAGGGCAGTCTGTGAGCGCCCGCTTTTTCACACCTTTTACATTGTTTTTATTTGATTTTTTAAACGCCGGCGATCACCTTGTTCTCTCCCATTTTTTATTACTCTATTTTGTACTTGTATATATTTTTTTCAGGGTTTTTCTCCCAACATTTTGAGCAATAAAGACCTTATGAAGACAAGCCGTTCGTTTCTTTCCATTGCGTCTTTAAAAAAATGCACAAAAATCAGAGAATTTTGTGAAATTTAGAAATTTAATTTTTCGTAAACTAAATCAGAATTTAAATAAAGGATTACGAGGTGCAAAAATTCCGTTATGGCACTACATGCCTACAAAGGTTTGTGGTTCTGTTGCTGTTAGTTTGTCCGAAACGTTACCTAATAGCACTTTTTTGCTTACCTTAACTTTGAAATACAATAGCTGTTGAAATATCGCTAGAATGGAGAAACGGTTTAATTCAGCATGTTTTCCAAACAATTCTCTACAAACGATGTAAATTCCTTTTTTTGGGGGTTTTATACGTTTCGCACTGCGAGCTAGGAAAGCAAGAGTGTCGCGAAATTTCTAAAACAGCAGCAGCAGCCGCGGCAGTTACTTTTTTTTAGAAGAGAGAGATTTGTTTTCCAGAATTTTCATTTATGGGTTTCTTTGGTTAATTAAGCAAATAAAAAGACTTATTTTAACAGTTCTTATGAAGTTTTTTTGTTATACAATAACATTCAGTAACTGTTCGATATCAAATATTCATCGCGTATCACATAGTAGGTCAGCAATCGTTTGTCGTAAAAAATACTATACTCGCCCGCTCGTAATAGAAAATCATACGCACCCGCTCAAAGGTTAAAGCAAGTTTTGAATTTATTAAATTTTTTATATTTATGACATAAATTACGCACTTTTACGAGTATTTTACGTGTCACGTAGAAAACAGTTCACCAACCCTGCACATACATAAAGCCGGAACCTTTATGCATTCGTTAACCACCTGTCAAAGAAAGAAGCCCGAGAAAAGGGAGTCGCGGATAAGTAACAGTGAGGAGACACGTAGACATGCGGAGGTTGAAAAGAGATGGAGGTTGCAATCGCATAGAGCAAGACTTTTTTTTCCTCTATGGGATTATTACCCACAAAACATGTATGTAAAATAGCTTATACTATAAGTATGGATAAGAAATGTATCAACATCATATTAATTGATTACTGGGCACTTTCAATAACGGAACATCCTAAAACCGAACCGCAAAAATTAAGATTGACATGCGAGACGTCTGAACGTAGGGCCTCGCTGTGTCACAGTAAAAAAGCTAATTAATACAGACATTTGACGTGGACCAGGAACATCAAACAGAGGTCATCGCTCTTTCCACGTTTATAAGTGAGTCACGGAAAAATTCTCATTGACCGCCACCGGGAATCGAACCCAGGGTCTTCCAGTTACGACATGCTTCCACTGCACCACAGCGGCCTCGAATCCCTCCAGACTCACACACATTAACTGCCAAGCCAATTTGGCAGGTGGCTTCTTGGAGCCCCGCACAATGCTGGGGATTCACCAAAGATGGTTAAGCAGCAACTGAACAAATAGTTAGAAGGCGAATGAATAATTAATACAGACATTTGACGGGGATCAGGAACATCAAACAGAGGTAATCGCTCTTTCCACATTTATAAAGCAACATGCCACATTGGCTTGGCAGTTAATGTGTGTGAGTCTGGAGGAATTCGAGGCCGCTGTGGTGCAGTGGAAGCATATCCGGCGCGTCACTGGAAGACCCTGGGTTCGATTCCCGGTGGCGGCCAATGAGAATTTTTCCGTGACTCACTTATAAACGTGGAAAGAGCGATAACCTTTGTTTGATGTAAATAAAGGCGTTTTCGAGAAGCTCCACTAATCTAAACCAAATATTGTAATTAGCATTATTTTCGTGTAGCTTTTAAAGATCAGTTCTCCATAGATATAATAAAAAAAATTTAAATAATTTTCATTGTGGCGATCGAACTGAAAACTAAAGCTGACATGAAACCAGTAACTAATTATAATATATATATATATATATACATATATATATATATATGGGATGTAAGGTCAGGTGATGCGTAACATCACAGCCTCTCCTTGACAAATGTCAACCCCGCCTTCTCGTGGTGCATCCTGTTCCCACTAAAGGGGCTCTGACGACCGACCATAGCGGTATAACTATACCATCGGGATCAGAGGAAATGCTATCCCACACTCACCAACCCGCTTGGCCAGCGTGGTGAGTTATGGCCAAACCCCTCCAAAATGATTCCACAACTTAAATCTTGGCCCTCAGTCTCCGGCAGCTGGAATGTACCTGGCCAAGGCAGCGGCCAGTGCGACATGAAGGCAGAGGGTGCTAAGAATCCCCGGAGGACCGGACTAGGCTGCCATCTGATGCTGACCTTGGCTACTTACAATGGACGCTCCCTATCTTCTGATTCAAGGCTTCTTGAATTGGAAGAGGAACTACAAAGGATCAAGTGGGACATCGTGGGGCTAAGTGAGGTAAGGAGAAAAGGAGAAGATCTCATCGAACTGAAAAGTGGACATCTCTTCTACTATCGTGGGACAGATACTGGCAGAACTAGTGGTGTTGGATTTATAATAAACAAGAAACTGAAGGATAAAGTTGTAGAAGTTGAAAGTTCCTCTGACAGAGCTGCACGACTTGTTATCCAACTCTCGAAAAGATACCAGGCTCAGATTATTCAAACTTATGCACCCACCACAAGTCATCCTGAAGAAGAAATTGAAGAATTTTATGAGGAAATTTGTCATCTAAATAATAAAGGTAAGCAGCACTTGAAAATAATTATGGGAGATTTCAATGCAAAAATAGGGCAACGGCAACAGAATGAAACTTCGGTAGGTAAATTCGGTCATGGCAACAGAAACCAGCGTGGAAATACTCTCGTTGAGTTTGCAGAGGCAGAAGGGTTTTTCATCTTGAACTCCTTCTTCAAGAAAAAGCCACACAGGAAATGGACATGGAGACATCCAAATGGGACGACAAGTGAAATTGATTTTATTATGTGTAACAAAAAATTCGTCATAGAAGACTGCAGTGTGCTAAACAAGTTCAACACAGGTAGTGACCATAGATTGGTGAGATGTAAGATGCACCTCAACACTAAACTTGAACGTGGCAAGCTCATAGGACAAACAAAATCTATTGACATAACCAACCTTAAAAAACACCATAATACCTTCAAGTTAGAACTGAAGAACAGGTTCTCTGCTTTAGAAGGCCTAACATCGGAAGAAGTGGACATCTCTGAAGTTAACAGAAAAGTAACCAAAGCTCTTATGGAAACAGCAACAAAATTAGCTGGGTCTAAGAACAAGTTGCATGTGAACAAATTATCAGGAAAAACCAAAATGTTGATGCAAAAAAGAAGAGAGATGAGGACAACTAAAGAAGATGTGACTTCCAAAGTGGAATATATAGAGCTATGCAAGACAGTAAGAAAAAGTATCACTGAAGACGTAAGGAAATTCAACTGTGAACTAGTGAGGAAAGCAATTGAAAACAACCAAAGCCTAAAGATAGCAAAGGGACATCTCAGTAAGGGAAGAAAACAGATTATGGCACTGAGAAAAGAAGATGGTTCTGTAACAAGAAATAGAGGCGAAATTTTGACAAGAGTGAAAGATTTCTACTCCAAATTATATGAAAGGGATGATATATGCACTCCAGACATCATGAAAGATACCAGTACCAGAGTTCCTCCAGTCCTTCCAGCAGAAGTTGCACATGCAATCAAGAACATGAAGCGAGGAAAAGCTCCAGGAGAAGATGGAATTACTGTAGACATCATACAAGAAGCAAGTGGAGAAATCGAAACAGTGCTCGCCCAAATTTTCACTCGATGCCTTAATGAAGGAAAGATTCCTGAGGATTGGAACACCGCTACAATGATCCTGCTACATAAGAAAGGTGACATTGAGGATCTCGGAAACTACAGACCTATCAGCCTCCTATCAGTAGTTTATAAAATCTTCACTAAAGTTCTTTCACACCGCTTGAAGGTAACACTGGACATGGCTCAACCGAGAGAACAAGCTGGATTCAGGAGTGGCTACAGCACAATAGATCATATCCACGTGCTGAGAGAACTAATTGAAAGAGCGAGGGAATATGAACTTCCATTGTGCATGGCTTTTATCGATTATGAAAAAAGCCTTTGATTCGGTGAAACCATCAGCAGTTACAATGGCTCTGAAAACCTGCGGTATTGAAGATGCATACATTAATATTATTAATAACATCTATGAAAATGCAAGTGCAAAGATTAGGCTGTTTGAAAATACAACACACGTAAAAATTGGAAGGGAGTGAGACAAGGTGACACCATATCTCCGAAGCTCTTTAATGCCACATTGGAGGGTGTTTTTCAGTCACTGAGCTGGGAAAACAAGGGGATAAAGATTAATGGAGATTATCTAACCCACCTTCGTTTTGCTGATGACGTAGTCATTTTTGCAACTACCCCATCAGAGCTGCAGAGTATGATCCAGGAACTTGCTGACAAGAGTAAAGAAGTGGGATTAAAAATGAACTTTCAGAAGACAAAAGTGATGTTCAATGCTTTTACAAGAAATGAAGATTTATCGATTGATGGAGAAAAGCTGGAGATAACAGACACGTACGTTTATCTTGGACAGCAGATATCAAGTGAGGGTCACATTGATGAAGAAATTAATCGGCACAAAACTTGCCTGGAGAGCTTTTGGAAGAAACAGCATAATTTTCAAGAGCAATATGCCATTATGTCTTAAAAGAAAAGTGTTTGATCAATGCATCCTTCCAGTGCTTACGTATGGTGCGGAGACGTGGACCTTAACTAAAAGAGACATACAAAGGCTGAAGACAACTCAAAGAAGCATGGAGAGGTGCATGCTTGGTGTAACCAGGAAAGATAAGAAGAGGAACTCGTGGATCCGAAAAATGACAAGAGTGGAAGACATCATGATCAGAGTTAAATCCCTGAAATGGCAATGGGCTGGACATACTGCCAGAAGGACAGATCATCGATGGACAGCTGAAATTTTAGATTGGATTCCAAGGGACAGGAAAAGACCCAGAAGAAGACCACATGGGAGATGGGTGGATGAAATTCGAAAGTATGCAGGGGTGACATGGAGGAGACTGGCACAAGACAGACCGTTGTGGAGGAAACTTGGGGAGACCTTCGTCCAGCAGTGGATTGATAATGGTTGACAATGATGATGATGATGATATATATATATATTATATAACTAATTATAATTGATATTATTGATACCGGCAACGATTCTTTTTTGCGTGGGTATGTATTCATCTCGACACGAAAAATAAGACGAAAAAATCGTATAATCATTCTCTTCTAGTAATCTGGCATCGTGTCAGTTGCAAAAGCAATGCGACTTTTTATGTTTCTGATCATAAGAGCAGTTCGTGTGCAGAAGCAAAATAGATGTGTTACAGGAAGTATTTGTTTTGGATTCAATTCCACGTATCATCCGAAACTCAAACAATGTGATTATGACCAAGACATTTTGTTTTCATACGGGCAAAGGAATATTTACCGAAGCGATGGCTAGAATAATCATGGAATTCCTCCGTGAGCTATTCTGCTAGTGAACCGTAAGATAACTTTGTCTGAATCTATTGCCTATATTTCCCACTACATCCTGCATTATACGCAGTTCTTTTAGCGATAGAATTTGATTATCACCGTGAATCCGTATTTTTCCTTTCTAATTCTTCGTGATGGTTGGGAGATTTTTCCTGGAGTAAAAAACTGTATTTCTTTAAAAACGTTAAGTGACAGAATTTCTCCGTTTTTTAGATAGAGCTAGAACAATGCTGACCCTATTGTATGTATCACTGTGCCAAATGCCAGAATATTAGTATATGCGGGGGTTTCATGTTATTTATCCAAGGTTGGCATGAATTGGAGTGCCTGATGAGGCACGGACTGGGTTTTTGTTTTACGAAGCTGGGTTAGGAACTACGGGCCCTAAATTAGGGACCGCCAATTAGATTTTCATTAGGAGACCTGAAATCCCACCCTCACGACAAAAATGTCAAATAAATATTTTGCACACAGATCTGGTTCTGTCATTTTCCTGGAAATTGTAGGGACGTGTAACTTTTTCTTGTCTTAGCTAAACATGGAAGGCGTGAAATCCCCCTCTTCCCAAAACAAAACAAAGCAAACAAGAAATACGACACCGAATTTTCAGTTGTGATGAGCACGTCTTTTGAACCCGTTCTGACACGAAGTAAATTTATCACAGCTAATCAAAATCAATAGATACGTTTAAAAAAATGATCAACCGGTTTATACAACGGATAAAACATCTACAATAGAAACATCTACTTAGTGTCATCAGCGGCTAAAAAGCATATCTCTATTCTAAAAAAAGTAACTGCACTGTTTTAGAAATTTTGCGACACTCTTGTTCTCCTAGCTCGCAACGCAAAATGTATTGAACACAAAAATATCAAATTTAAATCGTTTGCAGATAATTGTTTGGAGAACACGCTAAAATAAACCGTTTCTCGATTCTTCTCGCCAAACTTCAAGAGCTATTGTATTTCAAAGTTAAGATAAGCAAAAAAAGTGCTATCAGGTCGCGTTCCGGACACACTAACAGCAACAGAACCACGAAACTTTGTAGACATGTAGTGCCATGACCGAATTTTTGCACCTCGTCACCCTTTATTTGAATTTCGATTTAGTTTACGAAAATTTTAATTTCTAAATTTCACAAAATTCTCTATTCTGCGATGGGACCCATTAAAAAAACGGATATATGGCAAACTATAAATTATAACGCATTTCAATTTTTACAGCATAAATTTACAACAATCGTCTCTTTTTTACAAAAAATGTTTTTAACAAAAAGTCATTTTCTGATTTTTAAGCATTTTTTGAAGACGCAAAGAAAAGAATCAAACGGCTTGTCTTCATAAGGTCTTTATTGCTCAAAATGTTGGGAAAAACCCTGAACAAAATATATACAAGTACAAAATAAATATTAACAAGAAATGGGAGAGAACAAGGTTATCGCCGGCATTAAAAAAACAAACAAATAAATACAATGTAAAAGGTGTGAAAAACGGGTGCTAACAAGCTGCCCAGTTTAACAGTAGTAAAAAAAATAAGTCAGTGAGTCCTTTGATGACAATAGTAATAAAATGTGTCTCTGAGTTCACCGAAAACGAAAAAAAAACAGACGGTAAAGCAGTAAGAGTTCAAAGGTAAACAATTTCAAAACAAAACGCGAATTCCGTAGTAAAAGTAAGTCTCACCCATGGGCAGAAAAGTTAACACAGAACACTAATGAAGAACACTTATGATGGAATAAAACACTGTAGTGGAGAGCCGAAGGTTAAGCCAGCAGTTTCACGATATTTTCGACGACCTGGAACCAAGGCTGTTGTGGAGACCAAATCGACATGAAGTTTGGAACAGTGTTATTTGCTTGTGCAATGTCAAATTCGAGTTGTAGTCTGACTGTAACGGAGTGACCATATCTGCGGCAGAGGAAACGACGAGCTGTGTGATAACGGCAGAGGGAAGGTTGGTCGACGCTACGATGATAGAAAAGATAGATTGTGTACTTCGCTTGTAGAATTAGGAAGGAGCATACTTGATTATGCGTGGGAGTCGACGGATAGTGGTGACGTAACACAAGAAAATGTGACATGGTGTGAAGGTGAGCACAAACTTTTTGAAGGAGAGAGAACATCAGTGAGAGCAAGGGCTGTGACATCAGACACAAGAAGTATGCATGATGAACGTCTCCGAGGGTTGAACAAAAAAACCAAAGAGGTGATGTCAGATGACGGAAACGGTGAAGAGTTCGAGGAGTGAGTAGGCGGCGATGAAGATGTAGCCACTGAATGTCACGATCTTTTGGAGAGGCGAGAGTAGTATGAGAGTCTGTTCAGGTGGCTGGCAAATCTGAAGATGGTACATTGGGAATAGGCATTGGTTCAAGAAAATGTGTTAAAAAATGCTGATAAAAAAGCTTGACAGTAACCTGATGAGGAAGGAATGGAATATCATTGAGATACACAAGAAAAGGAAGGCTATGAGGCGCTGAAGGTTGCGAGATAAGTCCATGTTGATCTGCGAGGAGAGGGTAGAGTCGAATACTGACTTGAAGTAATCGCAGCTCATAACGATGAATGGGTGAATCCAAAAGAGGAGGAGTGATCTGGGAGAGCGATTTCCAGCCAAGGTTGGTATCAATGAGTTGAGGGACTCGCACTACGCCACTGGTGAACCAGGTAGAGAAGTGCAAATACGAAGAAGCAGAGGAGCGGATAGCAGAAGAAAAGAAAAGAGGTTCCGCAAGGAGATCTTTAGTAGAGGGAGGGGAAGGCGAATAGGATATAAAGAACGCCAGAGGGTAAGTGCGGATCTGTAAATCTCGGGGAATTGGCGGTGAACGAGAGGAAAGAGGTCCCTGCGGAGAAAAGTTGAGACAGTGAGGTGTGGACTGCGGGGAAAGAGAAGCGTGTCGACAATGGTTTGAGAAGAAGAAGGTTGGAGAGAGAAATTCCGAAGGAAATTTTAAAGGTGGAAAGCTTTGAACTTCAAAGAGATATCGGAGAGAGGCCACCAAAAGAAATAGAAAGAACGAGAGTGGAGTGCTGCACCCAATGAATGACATTCCAGACGAAATTACTGAAGGTACGTTGAAGTTGGCGAAGCAAAAACGGCGGAGGACGGTGCGCAATTCAAGCATGAAAAAATGATTGCTAGAGAAAGGTATTGAGGAGGTAGGCACGGCTGAGGAACGACAGAAAAGGCTTGAGGCGGTGAAAAGGTGCTAGGTGGCGATTGACCTGCTGAACCAGGGAAGTCCAGGTAGCTGCGGCGACCGCAGAGGGGCTTCCAATGTAGACTCCGAGAAGTTATATCGAGTTTTTAGGAGGTCAGATTTTGCTGCAAATACATCAGAAGCGAAAATTAAAACTTATGCTTCCTGGTGGCCAAACCATTCTTTACCAAAAATTAGAAATTATATGCAAAACACTTCCCATCAAGAGGTGTATGCGATACAAGAAGCATTTTTCAAATCGAAGTTTTGGATGCACTAATATCCGGGAAAACGTAGTTAACCTTAACGGCTCTAGCGGAAAGTCTATGAATTACGTAGTTGCAAATTTTGAAATTAAATGAAACATATTTCAGCAGCCCCGGTGGCGCAGTGGTCTAAGCAATGGCTTGTGATTATTCGTCGAAAAGGGGTCCGGGTTCGAAACCCGTGAGGCATGGATGTTGGGTTTGTCTTACGGCACTGGCTCTCTCCCTTCGCTGAAATCAGTGACCCTAAATTAGGGACGGGCGACTGCGTGTAGGCCATTGAGTTGCTAACGGTGGTCGTTAAACCTCCAAGTAAAAAAACGAAAAAACTTATTTCACACGGGAAACGCTATCCAACGTAGAAGAAAATTTTCAATTCGGACTCTTTGAAGCAGAGATATTAAGGAAAATATGTTATATATGTCTATGTCCCCTGGCGGAGAAACCATGCACTATTGTAAGAAGAAAATATTCCGATAGCTTTTATCGACGTGAGTGGTATCGGCCGATGAAGGAATTTTTTCAGTCGAGATTTTAGAAGCTCAGATTTTACTGCAAATACAACAGAAACTGAAATTACCACTTACGCGCCCTGGTGGCCAAAAATTAGAAATAATATGCAAAAAGGTTTTTTTTCCATCAGGAGCTGCATCTTCTGCAGAAATAATTTTTCAAATCGGAGATTTTAGAAGCCGAGATATCGGGGAAACACACTTTGCTATTACGCCTCTTAACGGAAAATGTATGTGTAACTTTAAAATGTGACTATACGTAAAATGGTATTCCGCATAAATGAAATCGAAAGGTAAAAGAATTATTTCAATCGAATGTTCAGACGCAAATACATGGAATAAAATGTATTTTGAAATCGATAACATCTACAATTATGTGTTCTAGCTTCAAAATAGTGCATCGTAAAAAAAAAAAAAACCGCGAAATGACGGGTTATCCTTCTCACATTTCTAGCTTTCCAATGCAAAAATATTTTTTTTTTCAAATCGGACTGATAGTTGCAGAGATATGGTGTCCACAGGCGGACGGACAAATCGGTAACATAAGCACGATGTTTCTTACAAAAGACCTGCTAAAAAGACGTTGGGTTCGTTCAACGGTTCTGGCTATCTCCCGTTCCAAGATTCAGTGGCTCTAAACTACGTACGAACAACTTATATGTCCCACAGAATTGATCATGAGGGTCATTAATGCTCCCTACCAAAATATGTATCTTAACAATATGATAAGCTTTAAAAATTTAATTATATATATCCCACAGAATTGATCATGAGGGTCATTAATGCTCCCCTATCAAAATATGTATCTTAACAATATGATAAGCTTTAAAAATTTAATTATATATATCCCACAGAATTGATCATGAGGGTCATTAATGCTCCCCTATCAAAATATGTATCTTAACAATATGATAAGCTTGAAAAATTTAATTAATTAGCTACAGTAGTACAAATTGAAATAAAATAAGCATTTACATGAATTCATAGTAGCAGTTATGTTCCCTTAATTTCGGCTGAATAACACTTAGGGCATTAAACACGTCGCCATTGATTTAGCCTGTTGTTTCAAAAACACATAGGCCGCCTAGGTAGCGTAGTGTTCTAAGCGATGGCTTCTGATCATTCGTCCGAGATGGGTCCGGATTCGAATCCCGTGAGGCATGGATGTTGTGTTTGTCTTACGGCACTGGCTCTCTCTCCCTTCCCTAGAACCAGTGACCCTAAATTAGGGACGGGCAACTGCTTATAAGCCCATCGAGGTGCTCATGGTAATCATTAAACCTTCAAACTAAAAAACAAAACAAAAAAACACTGGAGATTTTTTCAACAGTCAATGCCTGTACTTACGCCGTCGTACTCAACAGGCATTGTGTCAATACTTTTTGACGGGTTAATTGCATCATTGCATCTACGATATCATCTGTAAAAATAATGCCTGGTGTGGTGAAAAGTTCGCTACGTTAACGAAGTCGTCATTCGGAGAAACATAATCAAAATGTGTTATGTCATGACGTCACAACTAATCAGATTATGTTAGATCATCCCTTTCATCATCAAAGTTGTCTGTGCTATACAGCCCATCTTTTTTGATGCAGTTTTGGATACAAGTTTCAATCTCGATACTATGCAATACCGTCTTAGCACGATTTATTAAAAGATGAAAATTATGTACAGGTTAAACACACACACACATTAGCACTTTCGAGGTGCCGTTCTCCTTATCTTCAGATGTATTAAAAAACACGGCAACACGACATCTTATATACACATGTGCACCATGGGTACGTTACTGCATAGTCACGTGACAAGACAGGGCTCTTTGTGAACATTATATGCAAATCATGATGAAGGTGAGTTGTGAGGACGAGATTATTCCAGAATTAAACACGTTATGCTACTTGAAACAATAATTTGTCACCAAATGTATGAATGAGGTGCTCTCTATTTCCAGATAATTCAAAAGGGGTGTAATCGATACAAAATCGGTAACCAAAGGCTGTAATATATATGCTTCCCATGCAGAGTTTTGAGTGGGTAGAGGCGGGGGTTGCTAGTAATTTCGTGTTTTGACAGTCTGGGTACATAGCTCCGGAGTTAATATTACTTGCCAGGGCTGTGCTGTGTAAGTTAGCTTTTATGCTATACTTATGCTCTTGGAAGCGCAAACCTACTTGCTGTTTTGTAGATCCTATGTAGTTGCCAATGGTCTCACCTGAGCATGGATATAGCATAAGAATATTGTAAAGATCCCATTTTTGCAACATGTCAGCTTTGTAACGGTCTTTTCTAACATACGTTGACAGACATCTAGTGCTAACGCCAATACGTAGGTTATGTTTAAAGCACAGGCGAGATAGTACATTACTGATGTACGGAATGTATTCAATTGAACCCACAAATTTCCAACTATCACCAGCTTCATGTCTCGCAAGAATAGTGGAACGACTCGCCCTGACACTACCAAAAATACGTTTAACTTTATGGGTAGGGTAACCAAAACAACTGGCCAAATTAAAGTAAAGATATAACTACCTGGTTAAAGGAGGTCTTTGTGATGGCATGCATGTGTGCTCTGCGAAAAAGAAAATTAATAGCAGACGTTTTATACTGAAAGGGGTGTGAGAAATTGAATGGGGTTGTCGAGCTTATGGCTGAGGGTTTACGGTAAACTGAGAAACTTAAGGAATTAGAATTGGGGTTCCTATGAACACAAAAATCTAGATAAGACAATTTAAATTCGGTTCCTCTTATACCGTGAGCCTGATAGTTGGAAAAGCCGAAGATAATGCGTTGGCGAAATTATTTAATTCATCTTGGGTGTGAGGCCAGATCACCAAGACGTCGTCAGCGTATCTTATGTATAAACTGGGTGTGGAACGAAATTAATTGAGAACCTTGTACTCAGCATATTGAAGCAGAATTTCTGCTAACACTGCTGACAGGGGGAGACCCATCGGTGAGCCCTATAACTGTTGATAAATGCAAATCTGGAATTTAAAAAACGAACGTTGTTTAACAAAACGTAAAGCGTGCTATTTCCGTACTCAAAATATCCACGTAAAACTCCGGTACTCAAAATATCCGGAAAAGCACGTTTTAATGCTTTCCTGGATAACCAATACCAGCGTGCGATTTGTGGGTTCAATTGAATACATACCGTACATAAGTAATGCACTATCTCGTCTGTGATTTAAACATAACCTACGTATTGGCGTTAGCACTAGATGTCTGTCAACGTATGTTAGAAAAGAGCGTTGCAAAGCTGACAAGTTGCAAAAATGGGGTGTTTACAATATTCCTATGCTAGATCCATGCTCAGGTGAGACCATCAGCAACTACATAGGATCTATAAAACGGCAAGTAGGTTTCCGCTTGCAAGAGCATAAATATAGCATAAAAGCTAACCTACACAGCACAGCCCTGGCAAGGAATGTTCACTCCGGAGCTATGTACCCAGACTGTCAAAACACGAAATTACTAGCAAACCCCGCCTCTACCCACTCACTACTATGCAAGGAAAGCATATATATTGCAGCCTTTGGTGACCAATGTTGTAACGATTACACCTCTTTTGAATTATCTGGAAATTGGGAGCACCTCATTCATACATTTCGTGACATATTATTGTTTCAAGTAGCATTACGTGTTTAATTCTGGAATAATCTCGTCCTCACAACTCACCTCCGTCATAATTTGCATATAATGTTCACAAAGAGCTCTGTCTTGTCACGTGACTATGCAATAAAGTACCCATGCTGCACATGTGTATATAAGATGTCGTCTTGGCATGTTTTTGATACATCTGAAGATGAGGTGAGCTTTACTTCGAAAGTGCTAATGTGTGTGTGTTTTTAACCTGTACAAAATTCTTATCTTTTAATAAATCGTGCTAAGACGGTATTGCATAGTATCCAGATTTATCCTTTTGCACGAAGTTTTCGACTTGTATTTTGGATACAAGTTTGTTGTAATCCTCAAACATCAAATGGTATCAAGGTGGCAGTGTAGTTTAAGAATCGGCTTCTGACCATTCGTCCAAGATGGGTTCGGTTTCGAATCGCATGAGGCATGGATGTTGAATTTGTATTACCGCTCTGGATCTTTCCTTTCGCCGGAACCAGTTGCCTTAAATTAGGGACGGGCAACTGTTCACAGCATAGCCTCTTGAGTTGCTCACGGTGGTCGTTAAATACCCCAATAATTATATTAAAAGAAAAGAATAGAAATTTCTACTGCTTCTTCCATTCTTCCTAACATTGCTAGAATAATATTAAATTTTCGAAGCTAATCAAGCTAGAGGAACGCTCAAGGTTACTGGAACATGGGGGAATTTTCGATTCGAGGCATATATTGTTAAATATCTTTCCTTTTAGTATGTGAAAATAAAATATTTTGAATCGCTGAGAAGCCTGTAATGAAGCTCGACCGACAGCGCGAAAAACTGTGCTCCTCATTTAACTTTAAAAATGAAATGGCGGTGAACTCTTGGGATTTGAGATTAAATTTTCTAAACGTGTATCTTCAGCACCATAGAACTTTCACAAAATATTTTATAAGATTAAATACCCTCTAAGTACTATCGGAAGCTTCTGCAAAGAAAAGTTTCTTATATCAAGTTGGAAACAAATGGAATTTTTAATATAGTCATAAATCAAGCTGTTTTTTTCCATGTAACATTACCACAGAGATTTGAAAATTTAATCGTCCTGGAAAGTGAATCGAACTCGAATTTCCCAATTTGCGCTCGAGTATACTAACCATTACTTATTATGTGCGTTTTTTCTTATGCTTATTAGTGCTGTTTATTTTTTACGTTATCATTATTCATTATCAGAGTAACGCGCCAGTGGTGCGCAGCGCAGCCACCACCAAGCCTTCCCATCGGTTTTGAACACAGGTCTTCTCAGGTGTTGCGTTTTTCTCAAATCCCCAAGTACCGCATCTATCCATCTACTTCTGGGTCTTGTCTTATTTAATATTGCTTACCAATATCTCCTTCACAATTTCTCTGTGCAATTCATGAACTTAGTGTGATTCAAAAACGATTTTACAATTTTTAAAGCTTATAGAAATGTATTCGGAATACTTACAAAATTTTTGGAGTCGTCTATACGTAGCAAAACACACCACGTTTTACCGCACGTAATGCCATAGCACCGAATTCCGTATCCGCGAACAACAGCGGGATGCGTTTCAAAATAGCTGCTTTCACATGCAGGTGCGAAGCGTGCTCGCTGTGTGTTTTGGTTTGAAGATACAAAATACACGACGACTATTCAAAGGAAATTTCCCATCCAGTATCGTAGTGTACTTCCCACTAGACCTACTATTTACTCTTGCATTGACAATTTTGTTGAGACTAGTTGTTCTGTTCGCCATGAAAAATTATCTGGTTGTCCGTATGTTTCTGCTGCTCTCGTGGAACAAATAAGGGAGTGCTTCGTTTGTACTTCCACGAAATCAACGCAACGTTCGTCTCTTAAAAAGGTAATTCCCAACCGACGGTTTGGAAAGTGTTACGAAAACAATTGTACTTAAAACCAAACAGATTTACGATAGTTCAAGAAATTAGTAGCGCGGAATGCGTGGCTCGTAGGGATTTTTGGGCGGAAATTTTGCATCGGATGGAGGAAGACGGGACATTGCTGGACTAAGTAATCTGGAATGATGAGTCGAGATTTATTGTTAGTGCTAAGTTTAGCACCCACAAGGATTCTTAGCGCTGAAATTCAACACGGATATCTGGAATACGCTTGTGACAGTCCAATAGGTGAATGTGTTTTGCGCACATAGCAAATATAAGAATTACTGCCTCCCCTTATTTCAAGAGAAAACCATCAACAGTCCCACAGAGCACAGAATATTTCGTATATGTTACAAGTACGTAGCACTAAAACATTGAGACTTTTCAGATATGTTGTGCAATGTAACAGTAATGTTTCAGAAACCTTGCGGTTACGTCAAAATGTCCTCAAATTTCACATAACTTTGCAACATAACCGATACATTACAGTGAAAGGTCTCTGTAACTTCAACATACCAACTTCATTCTTGATCTCAAAGACTGCAGCCTTGTGACACTTATATATATACTGTATTAAGATAATACAACGTCGTTTGTCACAATTATTTATATTTTCAAGCCGACCATGCTTCAGCTGGGTATTGACCTAGCATCATCAGAACTAATGCCACGTTAATATTAAAATTGTATATGACATCATAAATGATGATTTACAGTCACGTGTTTTGGTTAGATTCTTCCACGCGCTTGATAGGAATGGGGTGGATGCCATTAACAAGTTGCGAAGTCTTCTGCTATATACACTGGTGTGCAAAAATTAAGAACGAAGAGGAGAAATTAGCTTAAAAGCGGAACGATCAGGCAGAACGGACCGAAAGACCACTCAGAAGATAGACTGGGGTCCGGTACAATACTGCATTCGCATATATGCAGCATGACGTAGGGGGGTCGGAAGGGTATAAAGCACACGTGTGGTGTAGAATCAGCAATTCGGTAAAAGCCATTGCACGGTGTACATCGGTTTGAACGACGTCGAGTTGCTGCCACCGTGAGATATGGGCAACAGGAAATCCAGTAGACGACATCTGGATGACTTCCCAATGACCCGAGGTCGCGTCATTGGAATTTGAAAGAAGGTCGAAGTGTGACTAGTGTGACCGAGGAGTTCGGGACCGCTCACAGCATCGTTTCACGAGCTTCGAGAGCATTTCAAACGAGAGGAACAGCTGTCCGAGAGTTTAGCAGTGGTCGTCCACGAGCAACCACTGCGCCGGAAGACCGGTATATTTTCCTACAGGCGAGAAGATACAGACAGCAGACAGCGGGAAAAATCGCAAGGCACATGCAACAGACAACTGAGCGTCCGTAATCATCGCATTTTACCGTGGCCAGGAGGCTGAACAACTGGAAACATCAGCAGTGGGGTCGAGTTCTAATTACGGATGAGAGCCAATTTAGTGTGATGAGCGACTCTGGACGTATACACATCTGGAGAGAACAGGGAACACGCAATCACACCTCCAACGTCATCGAAAGGGACCGGTTGGAGGTGGCGGAGTTCTCGTTTGAGGCGGTCTCATGCTTAGTAGCCGCACTGACCTCCACATCTTCCAAGGAGGTTCAGTCACTGGTATCCGCTATTGTACCGAGGTTCTCCTGCCTCACGTGCGTCTGTTTAGAGGTGCTGTGGGTCCTGATTTCCTCTTCATGGACGACATCGCTACACCTCATCGTACAGTGGCTGTCGCGGAGCTGTTGGAGAGTGAAGATATTCAACTCATTGATTGGCCCGCAAGGTCCCCGGACCTAAATCCAACCGAACACGTGTGGAACCTTCTCGGGAGACGCTTGCCAGCACGTCACCAGCCGCCAGCAACGATTCCGCAGCTACGATTGGCGCTACAAGACGAATGTGACGCGATGCCTCAACAGATCCTTGACAACTTCGTCCTTAGCATAGGCAGACATTCTAAATCCTGCAACGCAGTCAGGGGTGATCATATCCCCTACTAAAGACTAGAAATTTCTTGGCAGCCACCTGTCACATGGGCGTTTCTGTCTTCTGTCCAGTTGTGCTCGAAGCTACCTTTTCAATTAAGTGCCTTTGTATCCTTTGGATTCCTTGTTTGGACGGTTTTGCTCACTTGTCCCATATTCTTACATCTTGGGGATCTTATGGTATGATTTGAGTCGATATGGAGCACTTCTGCACGACGTTACATTCGAAAAACCGCCTCGTACTTAATTTTTGCACGCCAGTGTATGAAAAGCTTCAAAATTATCAAGTTTGGTGGTTGAATCTGGCTTTCAATTAGTTTTACTTCTTCAAAGAAAAATTTATGATCCTTTTCATAACAGTGGTTAACCCTCGATGACTTCTTCAGGTCACAAATCCGAATGTAGGTCTTGTTCTCCTTCAATGGAAAACGTAAGGCTCTACGAAATGCCTCATTCACATGTAATTTGATACATTCTTTATGAGTGTTTTTCTTAAACATAGTTATTTGATCCTAAAAATCTCATTTTGTTTATGGGTTTAAAAATCCCCTTAAAATTAAAGGTTTGGAAAATTTTTGAAATTTTGAAGGCAATGTCACGGGAAAATGGAATAATGGCAAAATTATCTCGCAATGGCCGCATCACAGGAGTTAATGTGGAGATAGGCTTCGGTTTCCGGAATTGTTTTAGAGCCTTCTCTAAAACGGAAGGGTTTTATCCTCGCTGTACTGCAACATGTTTAAGAAAATAAAGTTATTTTTCCAAACTGTCTTTACCTGAACATATATGTATCGCGCGATACACGCAAGTGTAAGAGGTGCTGAGTTTTTGTTGATAAAGGTGGTTAGACTTGGCAGGTGGTGGTGATGAAATAGCGAAAGGCTTCCGATAAATTGTGGTTACGAGATATCCATTTAAGAGAGTTACCAGGACGTTACGGAATTGTAGGCATCCGTTATTTTCAATTTCGTAGCTAGATTTTTAGGATCAAAGAACTATGTTGTAGACAAAAACTCGTGGTGAATTTATCAAAGTCCATGTGAATGTGGCGCTCCGTATATAGCACAGACCCGTAGAACCTTGCGTTTTCGATTGAAGAAGCACAAAACCTACATTCGGAATTGTGACCTACAGAAATCCTCGATGGGTAAACACTGTTACGAAAAGAACCACAAATTTCTCTTTGAAGAAGCAAAACTAATTGACAAGCCAGATTCAACCACCAAACTTGATAATTTGGAAGCTTTCCATATATATCAGAAGTGTTCGCAACTTGTTAATGGCCGCCCCGGTGGCGCAGTGGTCTAAGGCGTTGGCCTCTGATCATTCTTCGGAAGGGGTCCGGGTTCGAATCCCGGTGAGGCATGGATGTTGTGTTTGTCTTACGGCACTGGCTCTCTCCCTTCCCTGGAACCAGTGACTCTAAATTAAGGACGGGCGACTGCTTATAGCCCATTGAGTTGCTCACGGTGGTCGTTAAACCTCAAAAAAAAAAAAAAACTTGTTAATGACATGGCATCCACCCCATTTCTATCAAGCGCGTGGTAACATTTAACCAAAAATACGTGACTGTAAAATACCATTTATGGTGTCATATAGACATATACAATTTGAATATTTACGTGGCATTCGTCCTGATGAAGCTAGGTCAATACCGAGAGAAACCATAGTCGGCTTGAAA
The DNA here is from genome assembly GCA_039090855.1 of Macrothele yani. Lineage (NCBI taxonomy): Eukaryota > Metazoa > Arthropoda > Arachnida > Araneae > Macrothelidae > Macrothele > Macrothele yani. The sequence continues at coordinate 104,123,001 of CM077011.1, forward strand.
AAATAAATAATTGTGACAAATGACGTTGTATTATCTTAATATATATATACCAACTTCATGTTACTGTTACGGACTTGAAAGATATTTGTAACTTCGTTAAATTACTGTTACCTATTTGAAAGAAATTTGTGACATCATCATATTACTGTTACGTATTTACTACGTTGAACATTATAGTTATAATAAACTTTGTAAAACCACAATACAAAATATTACACTCGACAGCTGTTTCAAAAGCAACAACAGTCGTATTACGAGTTGTTTAGGTTTTAACAGGTTCAACGCCGTCCGTTGTCCTTTGGGAACAGTGGCGGCGTTTATATATTGATAAGAAAAGATATAAAAATCGATCCCAAATGAGGGTGTCGAATTTCTATTAGACACATGGAATAGACTATATTTCAGCGAAAAAAGAAAGAAAATAAAATTCGTCATTTCTCTAAATACCTGTCAATATGAAATTTCTCGGCTTCAAGTAAAAAAACATGCTGGTATAGTATATGTAACGTATACTCTATATTCACTTTCCTTTTGATTTTACTATCTCTGGTTATTTTATTTTACTATGTAAATTATCTTCCTACTGAACGGAATATTGTTTCACCCGCTGAATGAGATCTGGCAATGAGTGTAAGTCATGACGTGGTGGTAGCTCGTATATAGGCGCGTTCATCGAGAGTTGAGGTGTGTTGTGTTGTTGCGTTGGAGTTGAGGTTGTGTTGGTGGTGTGCGTACTATAAGAGGAAAGTTTATTCATTATTATGTACAAGATATATGAGTGCCTTAGTTGACCACGAGTCTGGGAAATAAATAGTTGTTCAGTAAGTTCAGTCTTTCTCAATTCTTAGTTTTGTCAGACCTCTGTCTGGCTGTTAGGTTTATGACTTTGATTACTTAATATAAATAACCAGCGTTGAGACTTTGTTTAAGTTCATAATTAACGAGTAACAACACCCTTTTGGGAATTCATTATTTTGAAGCTTAGAGCATTATTCATTCATAATAATTAGCTTAGCAAAAAGAATATAAAGCTAATTCATTATATATACTAATAGGACAACACATCCATCTACTTAAATTTTATAAAATGCTTTTTAGAATTTAAGAATTATAATAATCAAAACAATTACTTACTTTTAGATGATCTTGAATAACACACACAAAAAAAGGATGAAATATTAAATCAACTAATTAGCTAACTCGAGTACGACAGCATTACCAAAGAATATCCCAGTAGCATGTGGAAATACGACTACGAGAGTGTTTCAGTGAAATGGCATAAATGCGCATGCACATCCACGCCGTTGCCAAACCAGAAATTTTAAATATCGCCGGAATGTAACATCAAGGTAGCAATTATGTACAATGGAAACTATAAAAGAGTAGTATCGGTGAATGCTATTTTTAACATAACCGTTATGTACAAAGAGTTATGTTCCAAAATAGATGTTGCTGAAACGTAATTGTAACATATCCCTGAAAGTGTAACGAAAATGAGAGATTGTAACATTATTGATACATATCTGAAACGTTTTGCGTTGTATGGGGCATCGTGTATCTGGATATGCTCGAAAATTACCTCATCCCACATTAGGACGATGATGACCATGAAGAACGGATTCGGTTTAAACAAGATGGCGCAACATCACGCTTCTGTACAGATGTCCGGAATTTCCTTAATAAACGTTTCCCGCCAGGTCGTTGGTTTTGTCGAGAAGGGCTGATAGCATGGCCACTTAGGTCTACCGATTTAACACCAATTTTTTCCCTATGAGGTGTCATTAAAGATCGAGTTTTTGTTCCAAGCTTACCTGCAAATCTCGCTGAACTGAAAACTCGAATCACCGCTGCAGCTGCAGAAGTAACAACAAATATGCTGGTTCCAGTTTGGAAAGAAATTAACTTCAGATGGGATGTCTGCGATATCCCTAATGGCAATCACATCGAACGAAAATGGCTATTTATAGTAAAACGTATGTACTTTACTACAGATTAACGCCTGAAAATATTTTGTAAGTATTCTGAATAAATGTCTCTACCCTTTGGAAGTTCTAATGTCCTTATTGTACAGGGTGTTCATAAAGACTTTCCAACATTACAAAAATTAATATAAAAAATATACGTAAGTTTAAAAAAAATGGTTGGTAACATTATATAGCAGCACTCAATTTTTTTTTTTTTTTTGTTCTTTAGGTGACGCTACTGATGAATAAGAGGAGTATTTCATCAATAATGGCTTCCATACAAGAAAAAGCGGCGTGCGTGTTGTGGTTCCATGAGACCAAATCAGGAGTTACGGTCCAACCTCATTTTAGAAAGCAGTACAAACGATCACCACCGGACCGAAAAAGCATAAAAGCTTGGTATGAAAAATTGAAAGCGACGGGTAGTGTTGGTGATCTCCCCTAAGCGGGCGGACCACCGTTTAACCAAGAGACAGCTGTTCAGGAAACATTTCTGCGAAGCCCCAGGAAATCCATCGGTCGTGTTTCACTGGAAACTGAGATTTCCCGTGTCAAGGTTCACAAAATTTTACACAAACGTCTTCACTTTTATGCTTATAAGGTGCAGATCGTTCAAGCTCTTCACCCTAATGATCGGCCTCGCCGTGCTGCATTTGCGATGGAGATGTTGCACCGCATAGCTCATGATAGTGATTATCTGCACCATGTCTGTTTCTCAGATGAAGCCACATTCCATGTCTCTGGTAAAGTACATAGTCACAATGTGCAAATCTGGGCATTAGAAAATCCCATTATATCATCGAACAATAGAGGGATAGCCAGAAAGGGAATGTATTGTGCTGCCTGATGCACCACAGAATCATCGGACCCTTCTTTTTTACAGAGCCCACGATAACATGCCGTCTCGGAGGCGGAGTGGGGTAAGCGATGGCCTCTGATCATTCGTCCGAACGGGGTCCGGGTTCGAATCCCGGTGAGGCATAGATGTTGTGTTTGTCTTACGGCCCTGGCTCTATCCCTTACCTGGAGCCAGTGACCCCTTAATTAGGGACGGGCGACTGCTTATAGCCCATTGAGTTGCTCACGGTGGTCGTTAAACCTCCAATAAAAAAAAATAACATGTAACGTGTACCTGGACATGTTGGAACTTTTGTAGCACCTCAGTTGCATGCACTCCAACCTTCAGTTATTTTCCAACAAGACTGTGCCCCACCATATTGGTCAAAAATGGTTCGTGAGTTCCTGAATGCGACAGTTCCGGACAGATGGATTGGTGGCCGCGATGGTCCTGTGGCATGGCCACCTCGATCTCCCAACACAGCCCCTCCAGACTTTTCCCTGTGTGGTTATGAGAAAGAATAAGTTTATTCTAGTGGTGTTTCGGATATCGAGACGTTGAAGAGCAGAATAACGGACGTCATTGCTTCAGTTTCTGAGAGACTTTATGGAAACCCTCCTGTATATTAAACTTATAGATAATATCCAAATTATATATATTCTGTCTTAAAAGCAGTATTATATTACTCTTTCATTCCTTCCAATACTAACAAGGGAAGCCTTTCAACTGCCGCTCTCCAAAATTGAAGAAACGTGGCCAGGAGATAGTACTAAAGACAAAAATCAATGGGTGTGTTTCCGTTTTGGCCCAAATGAACTGACAACGGAGAACGAGTCGTCTGAAAATGGCCTTAGAGCACAAGTGGGGAAAATCATCTAACATGTGTTGTGGTGCGTGATATGTAACCCGAAATATCAGCTATGTCTCCATGATTCAAAAATAACCTCATGTCATACAAAAAGCAAGAAAAATATTTATTACAGGTGTAAATGAACATCTGTGGCATTGAACACATGACCGAAGCAAAGTAATTTGGAACAATGTGAACAACACAAGATCCCAAAGTTATCACATTACTGAACATTGTCATTGATATCTGAAAAACAAATACGTTGAACACTATCAGAAGAAGCATTCATATTACACAACTTTTATCCACGGATATAACTACATATTGTTGAAGTTTTCTGACTGCCATTGATTTTTAATTGATACGTTCGATGATTTTCTCCATTTGTGCTTTAAGGCCATTTTCAGACCCCTCGTTCACCTTTTTCAGTTCATTTGGGCCAAAACGGAAATATACCTATTGGTTTTTGCCCCTTAGTACTATCTCCTGGCCACGTTTCTTCAATTTTGGAGTGACAATTGAAAGGCTTTCCTTGTAAGTGTACTAGGACATTTAGAATGAGTACACGAGAAAATAGGTGAAAGCTAATCTAACAAGTTAGTAAAATCATGCAATGCATTGATTATAACACGCTTTCCAACATACCAGAAATCATTGCTGAAGTTACTACTCAAGTTATGAGGATAATGGCTGCGGAATAAATCTCGCTCCTGTGGCCTAACCTATGATCCCACTTCGATGATATTCAACAGAACCAGTTCAGTGTACCTCCGAAATAACATGATAAAGTTTTGTCGCAATAGAAGCATTTTTACGTAAGTTATGATGCATAAGGGCTACAGAATAGATCCCACTACTGTGTCCTAACCTTTGACCCCATTTCTCCCATTTTCAAAAGGATTCGTCCCCAGGCAGGCCCCTACAACATACTAACATTTTATCCAAATCGAAGCATTTATACGTAAGTTATGATGCCTAATGGTGATGGAAGTGATTCCGCTCCTATGTCCTGACCCTTTCCATTTCGCCCATTTTCAACAGGGTGTGTCCCCAGGTGGTCCCCTACCACATACTAAAATTTCATCGAAGTCGAAGAATTTTAACGCGAGTTATCGTGCGGACGGGCATACGCACACAACGCGTGACGTAATGAGGCAGATGGGAATCGCGACCATCTGCTCGCAAGAGTGTGACGTCATCAAACTTTAATAGAATCCACACGCAACGCGTGACGTAATGAGACAGATGGCGTGACAGCGTGCAATCTCAGTTGCGTGAATGTGACGTCATAAGATTTTTAAGCATTGGTAACATTAATGAAACGGCGCCATGACACTAAAAACGTTATAATTCGTGGTGGTAATTTAACCCACTAAACGAATTCTCCTAAAGTCGAGATCAAGCTAAATCGATTTCTAGTACCAGAAAACGGTAGGTTAGCGACTTTCATCAAAATCCTTAGAGCCGTTTTCAAAATGAAATTTTCGTAGATACAAGAATTCCTCTTTTAAGGTGGATGTCAAGTAATTTTGCTTCCTATACTTCCAATGGAAAAACTTCTGTACACATTTTCTTCACAATTAATGCGTTCCAGAGGATAAAAATTTTACATCGATTAAAATAGCTTCATTTTATAACTTCGAATACTTTATATTTTCTAAACCATAACCATAATTATGCAATCCTACATTTATTTGACTACTGACGTCATCAAAATACAGGTCGTGCCATCTTTTTCTGGTTTCAACACCATCAAAGGAAACGTTATTGTTTTTTAATATAATTATGGTTATGTTTTAGAAAATGTTAAGTATTTCCAAGTTATAATATGAAGTTATTTTAATCGATGTTAAAATTTCCATCCTTGGGAACACATTAATTCTGAAGGAAATGTGTAAAAAAGTTTTTTCATTGGAAATAGAGGAAGCAAAATTACTTGACGTCCATCTTAATAGTGTGGGATAAGGGCGATTGAATGGATTCCGATCCTATGTTCTGACCTTTGACCCCATTTGTCCCATTTTCAATATTCCTCTCCAGGTCGTCCCCTACCACATACTAAACTTTCATCAAAATCGAACCATTTTTACGCACGTTATGACGCATAAGCGCAATGGAATGCATCCCGCTCCTATGTCCTGACCCTTTACCCCACTTCACCCATTTTTAATAAGATTCATCCCCTGGCTGTCCCCTACCATATACTAAATTTTCATTGAAATCGAGCTATATTTACGCAAGTTATGAGTCATAAAGGGCAATGGAATAGATCGCGGTCCTGTGTCGTGACCTTTAACCCCATTTGTCCCATTTTCTATAAGGTTCGTCCCCAGGAGGTCCCCTACCACATACTAAAATTTTATCGAAATCAAACCATTTTTACGTGAGTTATCGTGCCGACAGACAGACGAACGGACGGAAAAAGCTGGGGCATATACACTGCTGGACAATTGCTAAGGACGGATCATAAACGGCTATATAGCGCATAAAAAAATGTAAGTGTGGTTGGATGCCAAGTGAAATAAAATAATGTCAGAATGCCAGGACATTACAAGAAAGACAATGTATTGTGCTCTGAAATCCAGAAGGCTTTGGAACGTGTTCAAGGGACAAACAGACCATTTTGTGCAGAATACGTAAACGTGAAAAAAATGCAATTACCGTCCGCAGGCGTTCCGGCGTAAGATGTCAATGGGGTATGGCCACCATGGAGGGCAATGCAAGATTCCACACGTCGTGTCATGCTTTGCACAACATTATCAAGCAGCTGTTGTGGTAATTTATCCCATTCCTCTGTCAGTGCACGGATGAGGGTGTCCTTGTTTACTGGAGGGCATTGGCGACCAGCAAGACTCCTCTCCAAAGCATCCCACACTTTTTCAATGGGATTCAGATCTGGAGAACGTGCTGGCCATACGAGGCGTTGAATATCCTCACTCTCAAGACAATCCTGGACAGCGACTGTTCGATGACATGTTGCGTTGTCGTCCATGAAAATGAATCTATCACCGACAGCACCACGGAACATGCGAACATGAGGTAGCAGAACATCAGTAATGTATCGTTGGCCAGTCAGAGTCCCAGTTGGAAGCACATAGAGGTACGTACGGCCATTGATCATGATGCCAGCCCATACCATGACACTACATGTCGGATATCGGTCCAGTTCCTGTATGTTTGCTGGACAAAATGCAGTACCACTATCACGCCAGATCAGTTGTCGTCGACAATCAGACGATAGACTGTATCTACTCTCATTTGAGAAGAGGACAGCAGACCAGTCGTTATCAGTCCAATTGCGATGTTGATGGCACCATTGCAAACGGGCGGAACGGTGACGTCTGGACAATGGGATGCACACAACAAAACGGCGGGCGTATAGTCCTCCTTCATGCCAACGTCTGGCGATAGTTTTTCGGGAGATCCGCTTGCCAGTTGCAGCCATAAACTGATTTGCTACATCACTAGCTGTGCTGCGCCGGTGTCTTTATGTTGATAGCACTATGTACCGATCTTCTGCAGGCGTCGTACTGCGAACACGACCTCCCCCGAGACGTTTGCTACACTCTCCATTTGTTTGAAATGATTTCCAAAGCCTTGAAACAACACTGTGGCTGACGTCGAACTCCCTGGCAACATCTGTTATTTTTCGCCCGTCGAAAAATGCCAATAATACGGCCACGCGTAAAATCATCTAGGTGATGTCGAGAAGACATACTGAAAATTTCAAGTTCGTCAATTGATTCTTTCCCTCTCAACTTTGCGTTTGAACAACAACGGTCAATACGCGTCAAATCCTTTATATCTCTTATCAGTGCTATGACGTCACGAAGAAGTTCGGCAATCTAAAATTTGCATACGCACAAAACGTCTTACTGTATCCCGCACTTATGCTAATTTCCACATTTTCCTGCCTTCCATTTTATGGTTGCTATCGTTGCTATTTTCATCCGTACTTAGCAATTGTCCGGCAGTGTATAAGCTTCTTCAACCTACGGTTGGAAAGCGTAAAAGAGTGAGAATGTGTGTGGTTCTTACAAAACTGATAACACAACTGTGATAACAATTACATTCTTCATTTGTGTTTGATCCCAAAGTGGTTTAATTTGTTGTGATTGTTTATGGTACTCAAAATATCCGGAAAATCACGTTTTAATGCTTTTCTGGATAATCTATGACCGCGTGCGAATTTCACCTCTTATGCATCAGTCGTTCAGAACATTATAAACTGCGCTGAATTTACAGCAAACATGAAGGCGTACCGTGTCCACGAGACATACAAAATTGCTTCCGTTCATCGTCAGTTCAGTTTACTTGTCGTAGATATATTGCGTTTCACGCTTCGAAGCCGTTACAACGATAGCTTTCAATGCATTATCAGGGAGATTGTTTCCGTGGATGCCAATATCCGCTGATCCTTTACAACACAGTCGCAGGAGAATCCACGTGAGTCTACTTTATGTGCCCCACTAGAATGAGGGAAATAACGATCAATGAACAAGACGTGGGATTTTCTCCATTAGTTTTAGGAATTCTGGAGCATATTATATAAAGGCGTTTCATTCCCAGCGTTAGTCATGAATGACCTACTGGAACACGTGCCAAGAATTTGTAAAGAAAAGAGTGACATTTGGTAATCTGTATGATGCGTAGTTCTGCGGGTGATTAAATGGCGTACAAGAAGAAAACTTACCGAGAATTTTTCATTTACTCTGAGATTTATTGAAAGCTGTGATTGGTAAAACAAGTTAGTAAAATCATGCAATGCATTGTTTATGATACGCTTTCCAACATACCCAAAATCATTACTCAAGTCATGAGGATAATGGCTGTGGAATAAATCTCGCTCCTATGTCCTGTCCTTTGACCCCATTTCGAAGATATTCAACAGAACCGGTTCAGTATACCTCCAGAAACACATAGTAAAGTTTTGTTGCCATAGAAGCATTTTTACTCAAGTTATGAGGATAATGGCTGTGGAATAAATCTCACTCCTATGCCCTGAATTAAAACCCCATTTCGATTGATATTAAACAGAATTGGTTCAGTATATCTCCGGAACAAAATGCTAAAGGTTTGTCGCAATAGAAACATTTTTACGTAAATTAAGACGCATAAGGGCAATCAAATGAATCCCGCTCCTATGTCCTGACCTATGACACCATTTCGCTCATTTACGCTTTCCAACCGCAGGTTGAAGAAGCGTATATGCTTCAGCTTTGTCTGTCCGCCCATCCTCACGATAACACGTGGAAATGGTTGGATTTCGACGAACTTTTAGTATGTGATAGGGGACCACCTGCGGACGAACCCTATTGAAAATGGGCAAAGCAGGGTCAAAGGTCAGGACATAGGAGCGGGATTCATTCCATTGCTCTTATGCGTCATAACTTACGTAAACATTGTTCGATTTCGATGACATTTTGGTATGTGGTAAGGAACCACCTGGGGACGATCCCTATTGAAAATGGGTGAAATTGGGTCAAAAGTCAGGACATAGGAGCTTGATCCATTCCATTGCCTTTATGCGTCATAACTTGCGTAAAAATGGTTCGATTTCGATAAAATTCTAGTATGTGATAGGTAACCGCCTGAGGACAAACCCTATTGAAAAGGGGTGAAATAGGGTCAAAGGTCAGACATGGCATAAGAGTGGAATATATTCCATTGCTCTTATGCGTCATAACTTGCGTAAAAATGGTTCGATTTCGATCAAATTTTAGTATGTGGTAAGGAACCACCTGGGTACGAATCCTATTGTAAATGGACGAAATGAGGTGAAAGGTCAGGACATAAAATAGGGATCCATTCCGTTGTCTTTATGCGTCATAACCTGCGTAGATATGGTTCGATTTCGATGAAATTTTAGTATGTGGTAAGGAATCACATGGGGACGAACCCTATTGAAAATGGGCGAAATGGCGCTAAAGGTCAGGCAGGGCATAAGAGCGGGATTTATTCCATTGCTCTTATGCGTCATAACTTGCGTAAAAATGGTTCGATTTCTATGAAATTTCAGTATGTGGTAAGGAATCACACGGGGACGAACCCTATTGAAAATGGACGAAATGAGGTCAAAGTTCAGGACACTGGAGTGGGATCCATTCCATTGACCTTGTGCATCATAACTTACCTAAAATGCTTGGATTGCGACAAAATTTTATCAGGTTTTTCCGGGGGTTTAGTTAACCGGTTCTGTTGAATATCAACGAAATGGGATCAAAGCTCACTGCACAGAAGCCAGATTTATTTAACAGCCATTATTCTCATAACTTGCGTAAAACTGCTTCTATTGCAACAAAACTTTATCATGTTGTTCCGGAGGTATAGTGAGTATAGTGAACCGGTTCTGTTGAATATCTTCGAAATGGGGCAAACGTCAGGACACAGGAGCGATATTTATTCCACAGCCCTTATACACATAACTTGAGTAATAATTTCTGGCATGTTGGAAAGCGTATCATAATCAATGCATTGCATGATTTTACTAACTTGTTTTCAATAGGGTTCGTCCCTAGGTATCCCTACCACATACTAATATTTCATCGATATCAAACCATTTTTACGCAAGTTATAACGCATAAGGGCAATGGAATGAATCTCGCTCCTATGTCATGACCTTTGACTCTATTTCGCCATTTTCAATAGGGTTCGTCCCCAGGTTGTCCCCTACCACATACTAAAATTTTATCGATATCGAACCATTTTTAAGCGAGTTATCGTGCGGACAGGCAGACGTACGAAACTGGAGCTTATACGCATCTTCAGTTCAGCACAATTTTATTAACAAGGTTGGGTTCAGGAGGCGAACATGGGCGTCCTGATACATATATTGTACGGTAAAATATACAAACTCTAAAATTCTATGTACATTATATACAGCACGATTATTGATTCACAAAGGAGCCTCGTGGTAAGACGTGCAGGCATTCTGCACAAGAACAATAACAGAGATTGTCGAAACATTTCGTCTTGAAGCATAAGTATATTATAGTGCTGACAAATAACAAAACGAGAATATTATAATGAAGCACTGTACAAACTGAGAACTGTAGATGACAAAGTAGACAATGCAAAACGTAAGGCAAACAGAATAACGGTGTCTTAGCACTGGTAGAAAAAATGATAATCAAAGAAAAAAAAACAAGAAAGACTATATACATTTGCACAGTATGGTGCATATTATATTCACATTTGTTAGAAGATATATGTTTTATGTTGAAGTTTGATTCCGAAAACCAATGGTGAGCATGCACGTTGAACTGAAGTTCAACAGAGCTAGGATAAACTACCGACAGTCAGTTGCAACGTCGCTGGCATGCCGGCGAACCAGGAAGCGGCCGGAGACCAGGTGGAACGGAAATGTTGTTCTCTCTGTTGGGCAACGGCCACAAGGTTTCCTAGACGAAGTCTTGAGAGGAGACGCTCCCGAAAGTGGCACAGTAGTTCCACAGAAGCTTGGTGGATGGTATAAGGAGATGAGATATCTCGGCAGCGCTGATGAAATACGTAGATGACGTGTTTCAACAGGATAAAAATATATGAGCAGATGGGTGGAAGCTTGACTGGCGGAGAGACCTGCAGGAGGAGTGTCTTATAGGCATCGAAAGGAAGATCAGTTGTGGCTGAACGTTGAGCAATGGAAAATGTAAGATGGAATAGTGGAAGGAGAATGACACAATGTAGATAAATGTGAGAGACATCAGCTACTTGAGCACAGAAGGGGCAAAGAGGTGAGTCAAGAATGGTCATGCGGTGGAGGATGGATAGAACGGGAAGACGGCGGTGGAGAAAAAGCCAGTGAGTGTTTATTTCAAGGGGAGCTAAAAGAGGAGAAAGGGTGGCAGACCAGACAGCGGTGAAAGAGGATTGGGAGACATCAGGGATGTGAAGGGGAGAAGGAGAGTGGGATTTTAAAAGTAACCGATAGAGAACTGAGGTTGAAAGAGAGGAGAGTGGAAGTGTAGATCTGCCGACTGAAAGAAAGAAAGGAAGGGGAGGGAGGCGGAAGGAACAAAGGTCAGGCCGGTGGTAGTTGCGAGATGAGGAAACTTAGCAATGATGGTAGAGAGTAGGGAGTCATAGACAGAGCGAGAGGAGAGTGAAAGTAGAACGGTGGGTGGGAGGCTGGCGTAGGGTCGCCAGGACAGATCTGAGGTTACAAGGTCTTTGACGGTTACAACTCCGACTCGGAGCCAAGAAGGATAGGCGAAGCATGAAAGATGAGGGGGTGAAGAAGAGAGGAGAAGAACAGGGGTTCGGCAAGGAGTTCAGTGGTGGAATCGGGTGGAGATCGAGTGAGCGGGAGAGAGCGGAGAAAGGTAAGAGTCTCCCGTAAGGCAGGAGGAAGGCGAGAGTGAGTGGTAGTACGGAGGTCCATTAGAATGAAAGAAGTGAAAGTGAAATTAGTGTTGCTCGAAGAGGTGATGACATTCCTTGCAGTAACGGCGTCGGCAACAGGTGAGGTATGAAGACGGAGGAACGAAGTAATCCGGAGAGCTTGATAGTACAGTCGTGTATCAATTAGGCCAATGCCACCTTGGTCAGGAGGAAGGCTGAGCTTGGGGGCACTAAGCCAGTGGTGTCCAGTCCAGATAACTGAGGTGAAGCAGCGAGTGATATCATTGAGACGAAGAAGTGGGGATTTAGTAGCAAGCCAGGAATGTGTGCACATGGAGAGAAAATAGGTTTGCGCTAGACGTGCACGTTGAAAATATGAGGTGCAGAACTGCGCTTTTCGCCAAAACGCAGTTGACCGATGAAGACGTGGCTGGATGGTATTCCACGTTGTGCTGGAGGCTTCACCTGGGATGCCAAGATGTACGCCAAAGAAACGTTGAGAGGCTGAAGACCAGTTCGCTCCCCATGGGGAATCCAAGCGGTCAACCCATGAGCCGCACCACAGGCCTGTGCTTTTGGTTGTATTAATCGCAGCTCCGGAGCAGGAGGCGTAATCGGAGAAAAGACTTTGGAGCAAAGAGAACTGTGAATCCAGGCGTATACAGAAGGTAACGTTGTTCTGCATACGCCACGGAAGTGGTAACATGGTGTCTCGTGCGGGCGATGTGTGGCGGCAGGGTGGCTTGAAAGGAGCGTTGAACGGAGCGGAGAAAAGATTCTAAGGCTATAGCGAAAAGTTGACCGGAGAGTGGGCAGCCTTGCCTCACTCCACGGCAGAAGAGGATTGGTGATGTAAGAAAGGTGGGCAACTTGACCTGGAAACTGGCGCCCTGTTAGAGGGAGGTGAGGAGAGAAATAAACGGAGATGGAAATCCAAATCGGAGAAGTGTGGCGCAGAGATAAGTGTGGGAGATATTATCAAAGGCAGACTGTTGGTCTAAAGAGAGGAGGGCCAGGGGTTCAGAGCGGGAGCGTGCAAGGTGAATTAGATCAGTCAGGAGATGGATGTTGTGAGATAGGGAACGGCCGGGAACTGTGTAAGTCTGGTTAGGGGAGAGGATGTAAGTGAGGATGGGATTTAGTCGTTGTGAAAGAAGCTTGGTATAAAGTTTGTAGTCGAGATTCAGTAGGGAAATTGGGCGCCAGTTCACCAAGTCAAGGAGATCACCTTTCTTGGGGAAAAGTACAACGTATGCATTTGTGAATCCCCTCGGGAGAGGAGAGTAAGTAAAGGCAGCAGAGAAAGTGGATAGGAGAAACGGAAGAAGAAGAGGCAGAAAAGTTTTATAAAAGCTAAAGGTTAGGCCGTCCGGACCCGGAGCAGCACTAGAATTCAGAGAAAAGAATGTAGTGTTTAGTTCAGAGGGCGTGGGGGAAAGGAGAAGAGAAGAAGCGAGATGGGGGGGGGGGAACCTGAGGTAGATTAGAAAGGAGAGAATCCATTGCTGCAGAGGATGGTTGAGGAGGTTCACTGAACTTCATGGAAAAGTACTGACGGACATGGGAACAAAGCGCAATCGGCTCATCTGATACCTCTCCAGAAGAAAGGCGTAGATGATGAAGTATGGACGAAGCTCGTCAGGTGTTTTCCACCGACGTCAGGAACTCATAGTTGTGAGCATCCGGCGTCAGGTGTTGCAAACGAAGTCGGCGGAGAGCTTGTTGCGCCCGAGGACTGAGAAGAGATCGAAGCTCTTCTTGAAAGGAGGAGAAGAGAGGATCACTGAGACTGAGCATGGATAGCATTGAACGAACATAGTCTAGGCGCATGTTCTGGAGTGTCTTTAATTGGAAAGAGTAGTTTCGGACATGCAGAACGAGCTGTTGCTTGATCTCCAACCAAGAATTTATTCCTCAGAGTGCAGATTGAAGCTGCGGTCTTCTGTCAATCAGGAATGACAGGACCGAAGAGCAGAATGCCGGGTCGGAGAGAAGTGCATCATCAAATGTCCACGGGCGAATTATCCTGGGTTTGAATGGTGCAGTATGGACTATGATGGCAATGGCGCAGTGGTCAGATGAGGCCGAGGGATGCACACTCTATTCTGTCACGGAAGGAAGTAGAGTACTGGAGGCATAAAACCTGTCAAGGCGGGCTAAGAAAGGATTTTGCGCATGAGAGGAGCGCCAAGTGTAATTAGTCGACCATGGATGAATATGCCGATGTACATCATGAAGAGCGTTGTTGGTGACAACTGTCTGGAGCAGGTTCGCCAGGGCATGGCGGCGCTCTCTATTTGTAAAAGACCTATCCAGAAGAGGATCCAGGGTACAGTTAAAATCCCCACCAACGAGAACAGTGTCTGACGGTGGGATACGGTCGAGTGCTCTACGAAGTCGCGTGAAGAGAATTGATAAATATGTTGTAGTGATTGGAATATAGATATTGAATAAATGATATATGGAAGACGCGATGGTAAAGGATGCATGCTGTAAGAGATCTCGACAAATATTTCGCACAGAGAGGGATGTAATAATAGAATTGAGAGTATGACTAATGCCGATGGCAAGACCGCTATGAGATGTTTTTCCATAGGCGTGATGAAACACAAAGTTCCGCTGGCGCCATTGAGAATAGACGGTAGTTGGTTTGCAATTTGTCTCTTGAAGGAGGAGAATATCAGCCCCCAACGGGTTGAGGTCTTCATATGCCAGAGAGTTGCTGAGGGGGAAGCGTATCCCCCGCAATTGAGTGACACGATCTTGAATTGTGGGGTTCCTTGCCTCTAGCTGAAGATCTTTCAGAGCTGGAGGAAAAGACTTGAGACGATTATAGAAGATTTGTGCCCACGGATGGGTAGGAACATTCTGGCGGCAGAAATGCGACACGTTGAAGATCTGCTCCGGCACAAGTTGGCGCAGCGATGGATTCTTGACTGCTAAGGCACGTGCTATTGCGTAACTTGTCGGATTCGTTGAGTATGTATGGAGATCAATGTATGAGAGCGGTACGGGAGGTATGTTGGCTGTCTGGAGAAATGCAGCGAACACTTCGACCGTGGGAAAGGAGTCTTCGGCTGGCGAGGTGTGTCGAGGAGAACTGCTGGATAGGGAGGTTGAACGAGGTGAAGTAGAGTTTTGCTTCTTCGCTATTCACCTGCTGCGGCCAGAGCCGCGGCGCTTCAGTGGAGGCTCGGTCGTCTCATCCTCACACTGCGTCTCTGGAGCAACGTTCTCCACATCAGCTGTTTCGGTGGTTCCAGTGGTAATAGCTGGTTGTAAACCTTCTGAAAGGGACTCAGTGGTGGAGCGACGACGTTACGGGAGTGAGGTAGCAATTGTAGGAAAGTCCTCTAGTGAAAAGAGGAAGCGGCTGTGGGAGCGTTGCGTTGACCAACGTCTGTAAGCGAACTTTCTTCATCATATCTTGGCTCCGAGGCCTGCTGTGCTGAAGTAGATGGTGTAGTACGCTTCGAGGTAGGAACAGTACCTGTAGGAGCGCCAGTCGGAGTCGGTGGAACTTGATGTGGACAGTGCACGCGAAGATGGTTTTCGCCATGGCAAAGCGTGCAGTGCAAGGAGGTAATGACGTCGATTCTCCGACGTTGCTGGCCACACCGTACGGTTAGGATCTTCGGGCACGCAAGCAGATGATCATCCGACGGAAATATGATACGGGCACTTCGACGAAACCCTGCAATGGATTTGTCATCGGGAACTCTGGGCGCCGCCGAAAGGGTCGTTATTGGTCCAACCACTCGGGTAAATTTGCTGAGTAAAGTGCATAGAGCGACATCTGAGACTTCAAGTGGGACTGGGTGGAAAGTGACCTGGATAGGTCACTGCGCCAGAGGTTCAGCCAGAAGATGCACATCTTTGTTGGATAAGCCATCAGTCATCACAAGGTCTGCATGTTCTTTACGGGCAAAATACACTAATACGGCCCGTGGCTTTCGAGCCGTATGAGTGATATAAGCTCCTGTAGAAAGCATCTTCTTTAGGGCAATACTATATTCTTTGAGTTTCGTGTCTGGTAATGCATCAAAACAGACACCGAAATCCATTGTGGAGAAAAATTGTTTCCCGGCTGTGGAATCCTCTGGGATATCGATGGTGGCAGAACTACCCTCAACACTGACGTAAGAGTCTGTAAAAAAGGGAGCAATAAACTTGGAAGGAACTCTCGCTCCGGAGGTCACTTTGGAGTAAGTGAGAGACGTAGAGTTGGCAGCGGAAGGATGCGACACAGTGCTGATTGCTGGTATCGGCTTGGTAAACTGAGTTGAGCCAGTTGAAGGCAACGCAACCGTGCAATCGGTCACATCCATAGCTTCGGCAAATGAACCGGGGACGTGCGTCAAGGTGACGTCACTCTCCTGGGCAGGGATATCAGCTTGAGCTTTTGCAGAGGAGTCGCGCGTCACATCTTGTATGCGTATGACGTCTCTGACGTGCATAAATGCTGATTGGTCTCCTGAGAGTGAGGAGGAGGAGGAGGTTGAATGAGCATCACTGATGTGGGCGTGGACATCACCCTTCTCAGTGCCCGCCATTGAAAATGGCGAGGATTAACTTAAGGATCGATCAACTTGATCGAAAATAATAAAACGCTGAATGCAAACAAAATATGCAACTCACCTACTTGGGAGCTGAGCTAAAAGAATGTACAGATCTTCTTCTCGAAGGGGAACACAAAAATAGGAACAAACACTCACTATACACTTCCAAAAACTGGGCACAAACACAGAGCTCGAAAGGAACGTGACTATATCGGTTATACGCATCTTCAACCTATGGTTGGAAAGCGAAAAAAAGCAATGACCACTTATTTATTTGTGTTTAAAATTTTGACGTGTCTCCTGTAGAGGGGTGAGGAGGCTGACGTCTCTGATTGCGGTACACCGTTCTCAGTAGGGAAAGGGTTGTCCTTTCGCAGTTTCGATGAAAGGAATAGATCCCGACAGATGCGCATTCGCAACTATAATGTCCCATACCAAAGGTGGGAAAGTTGCGGCCTTCTGGGCCATTAAGTGCGGCCATTTGAGTGAATCCAAAGTTTGCAGAGCAAATCCTTTAGTTTTTATTAATATGTTTTCCCCCGTCTTATTACTTATATTTAAATCTTGAAATGACAGTATCTAAAATACCAAAGAGTAAACGTAGATTCAACGAAATAATGCTCCCCGACTGTAGGCCGCAATTAAAACATTAGTAAGTCATAAGGGATGTTTTGGCACCTGCTACGCTCATGATTTCTTTCCATGGCTCCTAAAGAACTACAGATGGAATGGATTGAGCTCTCAGAAGATGACAATTTAAAGTCCTACTTTGACACTAACAAAGCTCCAATTGAAATATGGAAAAATGCAATAGAATGCCCACGCCTTCCCCAACAGGCACCAAAAATGCTTTCTTGCTTTTCAACCACTTATTGCTGCGAATCTACATTCTCCTACCTAACCCAAGTCAAGACGCCCGTAAGGTCACAAATGACGGATACCCATCTAGACGTTCACCTAAACGTGCTGAGCTCCATGTTGCAACCAACTATTCAAATGTTTCTAATAAGAATTCTTCGTGCGCTAAACATTATTTTAATTAGAAAAGCCTTTTCAGCACGATACGGTATTTATTAATACTGTATGTACTTAAAATATATATTTTTAAGGCACAGCAACTTACAAGATATTTCAAAGCATCAAGTGCTCCATCGTCAGGTATTTCAATATACATAAACAAATCAACGGATAAAAGCAAGAAGCATTTTCAAATTACGCGAGCACGTGATAACAATAACGAGGTTTACAATAAGTGTAGTGGAAGTTTGGTCATGCGCTAAAAGGATTCAACGAATTGCTATTACATATGCGAAGAAATATATACCCTACTATAGGCCCTCGAATACCTAAATTATTTGGCCAAGTAAAGACTCATAAGGAGGGTTTTCCTGTACGCCCACTTCTATCAGGATATGCAAGCCCAACCCACCAGCTCGAAAGTGCTCTAGCAAAATTCCTCAAACCATTAACTACAGGTTCCTCTAGCTCTGTTAAGGCTATTGACAACATTAAGCCATTCTTACGAAAGGGAAAGTCGTTTGTCATGGCATCATTCGATGTTGTCTCTTTATACTCCAATGTGCCGATTGGAGATGCACACTCCATTATTGAGAACCGCCTATTGGCTTTGAATTCTTATAGTATTAATGAAATCCAAGCAATTATCAATACTCTACGTTTCGTAAATAAGCACACATTCTTCCGGTATGAAGGAACCATTTACCGCCAGACTGGAGGTGCGCCGATGGGTTCCCCACTTCCAGTGGTACTCGCTGAATTGTTAATGCAAGACCTAGAAAACAAGGTTTTACAATATTTCCAGCTCCAGCCTGATCTCTACATTACATATGTAGGCGACATACTTGTTTTCTGGCCGCATCATAAAGACAAAATGAAAGAGTTGGATAAAGAGCTCTCAAAACATTACAGTTCCATAAATTTTACCATTGAGCATGAAAATGATAATATGCTTCCATTCTTGGACATTTCACCAAAAAAGCACCCCGATACCAATTGTTTATCCTATACAGTGTACAGAAAGCCCACAACACAATCTGCTAGTATTCCGCATAATTCATTGCACCCAAGAAAACAAAAACTTGCAGCTATAGAGTACATGGTCCGAAGAGCCTTCACCCACTCCTCCAATATTCAGGTTAGAAGAAATGAGTTAAATCACATCCAGATGACTACGATGGCGCTTGGCTACCATGAAGCAATCGTTGAAAAAATTGCTCGATCAGTGAAATGTCTAGTCAAAAGTACCTTACAAAGGGAAACCAGAATTACAAAATGTGTTGGCTCTGTCTACTATATACCTGAAGTCACTTTTTTTTTTCATATGCAGAGGATTTTAGGAAGAGAGTGTCTGACCCCAGGTCTTAAACAACCCTTAGAAATAGGAAGCTAGGAGATTTGGGTTAGAGTGCCCAATAGGAAAGTGACACAGAAGCGAGGTAGAAAGGGGGTGGAAGACGCTCTTATTTATTACCGGGAGGCCAGTACCCGGGGTCCGACGGCTTAACGTGCCAATCGACGCACGGCGGGTATTTAGTGGTTCGAACGTTCGTACCTGCCCAGGATCGAACCTGAGGCTATCTCCATGGCAGTCACGAACGCTGACCACTAGGCCACCCGCGGCCCTATCCTGAAGTCATTACAATACTAAAGAACATATGTAAAAAAACACCACATTTCGTTTCGAGAAAGTACGAAAAGTATTCGAGCCATCGTGCCAAACTACCGTGACCAAGTTTCCACACTCAACAGACATGGGGTTTACAAAATACCCTTAATTCCTGTTGACCCAGAAGATCCAGAAATTGCATATATAGGATCCACTGCACGCCCATTGCGAACAAGAATATATGAGCACAAGTACTCAATTACTAAGAACTCTGATGCTACCTCTCTTGCACGATTAGGTAATGCTTCTTGCTTTTATCCGTTGTTTTGTTTATGTATATTGAAACACCTGACGATGGAGCACTTGGTGCTTTGAAAGATCTTGTAAGTTGCTATGCCTTAAAAATGTCTATTTTAAGTACAGACAGTATTAATTAAAAATGTCCTTATCATGATGAAAAGGCTTTTCTAACTAAAATAATATTCAAATGTTTTCCAACGAAAAGCAGTCACAACAATGTCATGAAAAGGTTAGTTAACTTTAGAATTGACATTTGTTTACCCTCTCCAACCGTAGGTTGAAAAAGCGTATATGCTCCAGCTTTGTCCGTCAGTCCGTTCATCTGTCCGTCCGCACGGTAACTCGCGTAACAATTTTTCGATTAAATTTTGTGGTAGCGGACCACCTGGGGACAAACCCTATTGAAAATGGACGAAATGGGGTCAAAGGTCACGACAAAGGAGCGAGATCCATTCCATTGGCTTTATAGTTCATAACTTGCGAAAAATGTTTCGATTGCGATGAAATTTTCTTATGTGGTAGAGGACCACCGTGGAATGAATTCTATTAAAAATGGATGAAATAGGATCAAAGGCCAGGACATAGGAGAGGGATCCATTCCATTGCCCTTATGCATCATAACTTGCGTAAAAATGTTTCGATTTCGATGGAATTTTAGTATGTGGTAGGGGACCACCTGGGATCAAATTTTATTGAAAATGGACGAAATGGGATTAAATAGCAGGTTATAGGAGCGGGATCCATTTCATTGCCGGTTATGCCTCATAACTTATGCCTCATAACTTATGCCTCATAACTTACGTAAAAAATGCTTTGATTGTGACGAAACTTTATCATGTAGTTCCAGAGGTACACTGAACAGGTTCTGTTGAATATCATCGAAATGGGGTCGAATGTCAGAAGACAGGAGCGAGATTTATTCCACAGCCTAATATTAACCTCTTAACTTGCTTCGATTGCGACAAAACTTTATCATGTTGTTCCGGAGGTATGCTGAAACGGTTCTGTATAATATCATCGAAATAGAAGCGTACTATATGCTCCAGCTTTGTCCGTCTGCCCTTCCGCACGATAACTCGCGTAAAAATGGTTCGATTTCGATAAAATTTTAGTATGTGATAGGTGACCATCTGGGGACGAATCCTATTGAAATGGGCGAAATAGGGTCAAAGGTCAGGACATAGGAGCGGGATCCATTCCATTGTCTTTATGCGTCATAACATGCGTAAAAATGGCTCGATTTTGATAAAATATTAGTATCTAGTTAGGAAACCACTGGGGACGAAACCTATTGACAATGAGTGAAATGGGGTCAAAGGTTACAAAACAGGAGCGGGATCCATTCCATTGCCGTTGTACCTCATAACTTGAGTAAAAAGTGTTCGATTTCGATGAAATTTTAGTATGTGCTAGAGGACTGCCTGGTGACAAATTCTATTGAAAATCGGCGAAATGGGGTTACAGGTCAGGAGATAGAAGCGGGATCCATTCTATTTCCCTTGTGCATCATATCTAACGTAAAAATGCTTTGATTGTGACAAAACTTTATCATGTTGTTCCTGAGGCATAGTGAACTGGTTGTGTTGAATATCAACAAAATGGGGTCAAAGGTCATGGCACAGAAGAAAGATTTATTCCAGAGCCATTATTCTCATAACTTACGTAAAAATGTCTTTATTGCGACAAAACTTTAGTATGTTTTTCCTGAGTTATACTGAACCGGTTCTGTTGAATACAATCGAAATGGGGTCAAAGTCAGGACACAGGAGCGAGATTTATTCCACAGCCATTATACTCATAACAAAAGTAATATCTTGGGCAATGATTTCTGGTATGTTGGAAAGCGTATCATAATCATTGGATTGCATGATTTTACTAATTTGAAGTTAGTTAGCAGAAAGTGAGATTTTTACAGAAAAATGTGCATTTCGAAGTACATACAACTAAAGTTTTTTTAATGTGGCGTTGTTATTTACGCTTTCCGACCATAGGTTGAAGAAGCGTATATGCTCAAGCTTTTTCCGCCTATCTGTCTGTCTGCCTGTCCGCCAGTCTGTCTGTCTGTCCGTCCGCAGGATAACTCGCTTAAAATTGGTTCGTGTTCGATGAAATTTTAGTATGTAGTAGGGGACAACCTGGGGACGAACTCTAATGAAAACGAAAGAAATGAGGTCAAAGGTTAAGACATAGGAGAGGGATCCATTCCGTTTCTCTTATGCATCGTAACTTGCGTAAAAATGGTTCGATTTCGATAAAATTTTAGTATGTGGTAGGGAACCACCTGGGAACGACCTCTATTGAAAATGGACGAAATGGGTCAAAGGTCAGGACATAGGAATGAGATACATTCCATTGCTCTTACGCGTCATAACTTACCTAAAACTGCTTTGATTGCGACAAAACTTGATCATGTTTTTCCGGAGGTATACTGAACCAATTATGTTTATTATCATCGTAATAGTGTCAAAGGTCAGGGCTGAGGAGCGAGATTTATTTCGCAACCATTATGCTCATAACTTGAGTAATAACTTGAGTAAAAATGCTTCTATTGCGACAAAATTTCAGTATGTTGTTATGGAGGTATGCTGAACGAATCAATAGTCAGGGTAGGGAGGAGGGTTTGTCTGCGCGCGATTTTTGGTATGTAGGAAAGCGTATCATAATCAATGCATTGGGTGATTTTACTAACTTGCATTACAGCTAACTTAATACTGCCTTCGAACATGAAAAGGTTCCCCACATATGCTCTACACAAATAGCGAAGTTACATGGATTTTTTTACTGTGAGACTTACTGGCAGCTATCAGTGATTCAAAGGGAATGAATGACTTAATAACCTCTGTAGTAGTGATATTGCAACACCAAGAGAGAAAAGCTGCATAATTAGGAAATTCACAGGACTTGGTGATGGCAGAATTATGGCTACTTAATCAATACTACTTCGTAGGTTCTCCTTTCGCCCTGAATGTAGCAGCTATCCGGTGTGACATCGATTCAATTAGATGCTGGAAGTATTTGGCAGATATGGCAACCAAGCTGTGTGTAATGCGGCCTTCAATACAGGTATGGAGGCAATTTGTGTATCAACATGCCAGCCCTGTAGGTGACTGGCGTCTGGATTCCAGAGAGTGATATCGGGGTAGTTCGGAGGCCAATTGATAAGCTGGAAGTTTGAACATTTTTAATCATACCATTCCTGCACAGCGTTGGACCTTTGGTCACATTCGTCATACCTAATTCATCATACACCAGGGGTTCAAGTTCCTGCCAGGTAAACATGCGCCACACCATAAAAATGCCGCCACCTTCTTGCAGTGCAGAGACTACGCACGGTGAATATAGTTCCTCCTGTTGTTGGCGCCAAATACACACACGATCATCCACAGAGTGGAGTAAAAACGCTGCTCGTCAGACCAGCACCACACTTTTTTCCAGTAATCTGACGACCAGCGTGCATGATCTTTGCATCAGGCGAGTCTTATACGAAGATGAAACGTGGTAAACAGAAGATGTTGCCGGGATCGTCAGCTATTATAGCCCTTACGTGTGAACGTGCGACGCATGGTCATGACATGTGTACACTAAAGAGCAATTGAATTAGAGATACCTGTCTAGTAACGTGTAGCACCACCTTTCGCTCTGATGACAGCGGCGATTCGTCTCCACAAAACACCGGAAGCGTTGGGAAGCCATACAGATCCACGACCCCTAAACTAGCTCTCACAGTTCACGAAGATTTGATGGAGGGGGTCATCTCTCTCGATGGCATCACAGATGGGCTCGATGGGATTGAGGGCAAGTGACCTAGCTGCCCAAGGAAACAAGGTCACGACGGTGGAGTGTTCATCCAATCATTCTGATACAATTCAAGAGCTGCATTGTCTTGTTCCAGGATGAGGTCTTCAGTGTGATGTTGAAGACGCACAAACGGAAGCAAATAGTCGTCCAGGATATCCCGGTAACGTTGACCTGTGAGGGACGATGTCACACGTAGCAGAGGTCCCATTTCACTCCACGTAAAGACTCCCCAGACGTGAATGCCACCCACACCAGCTTGAAGAGTACCCTGCTGGCAAGAAAGATCCATAGCTTCATGTGGTTTGCGCCGTACTCGTATCCTGTCATCCGCATGTACCAACGTGAATCTCGACTCATCAGTCCAGGCAACATTACTACACATGTCTAGGGTCCAGTGGCGATGTTCCCGCGCCCATGCTAAACTTTGCACCCTAAGATGTACGGTCCGCAGCGGTACCCTCGTGGGACGATGGTTTCTGTACCCCATAGCAAGGTGATGTTCCCGGGTGGTGTGGCTGCTTACCCGTTTCTGTGCAGCAGCGTTAAATTGTCCAGTGATTTCTTGCACTGTAGCCCGTCTATCCGCTGTTACAATGCGAGCTAGCCGACGATAACCTCGCTCATCCACAAGCTGTTGTTAACGGCAGTTGGCCCTTGCAAGGATGGTTTTACCGGATTCGATGCACTCACGGTGCACCCGTGACCCAGTGGCTCGTGAAAATCCCAGTGCCTGCACGACTTCCGAGATGGAGTGAACCATTCGTCGGGCCCCGAAAATTTGCCCACGATCAAATACGCTTAAATCTTTCGTGTCACCCATACTGCGTCAGATTCTTACTGATTCCCGTCGCATCACTCCTTATTTTGTCGGATCGCTGCATACATCATGTCGTTTCCGTTTACAGGGCCGTCCACAGCGCCACATTTGCATAACGCCAGCTGTCTCTAATTTAATTGTTCTTCAGTGTATTAAGTAGTCAATTGTTGAAGAGTGCTGTGTCTTTTGTTCTGTACGAGCAGTTGGACTCGGCGATAACCTCTTATATCAACCTTTCTCTGCCTTGTCCAGATTTGCTTCCAGGTCTTTTTTTTTTGAAGATTTTAACGACAGTTCTGATAAACTTTAACTAGAGCGGCTCGCGAACAACTCAGCGTTTAACTGTTTGGGAAATCGAAGCACTCTCTCTCTAATCTCCGACAATTTATCCTTTTTTCATCTTTCCCTTTACTGATCACGCTTCAAATTATGCTACCTACATCTCCGCCCACACCTTATACATGCTACGTCGGTCAACTAATCGCGCCCTCATGTGGTCACTAGGCCGCCTCCACTTTTAATAGGGGTGGTCATAATTCAGTGATCACTCGAAGTAGAAGCAACGCAGATGTGTAAATTACCAAAGTTCCGCTGTGTGTGATCACGTAGGTGACGCTTGAAGTGGTTTAACCTTTTACTGAAAAGGAACCTAAATCCGTGTGTTACCTAGAATATCATAATGACCGAAAATGTCTATTGCTACTTTTAGAATTTCTGTCGTTCCCTGTTCACTGGTTAAGAAAAGAATTCTTAGTGCTCGGTCACCAAACCAGGCGTCTTTAGGTTATGCATAAACCTGAAGAAGCTTCCCGGTGTAATAACAGTATTCATCCACGGAGAGGAGACGCGATGTCATGATAATGAATGATATCGCTCTTGTAGAAACCAACTCGTCCAGTTTTGTTCAGAGACAAAAATGGTATCAGACAGGGGTGGATCCAGAACTTTACTCTGGGGAGGGGGGCGGTTTTATGGTATATGAAGAAGAAGACATAATGAAAATATTTTTTTAGATATACATAATAAATATTGGCGGTGCCGCTTCTACCTGGCGTTCCTTTGCAAGGTCTTTAAAATACGTTCACATGCTTCAGGAAGGTTAAATCGTTAAGAAGAGACGCGATGTCATGATAATGTCATGAACGAGAGCCTTACCCTGTTTCGAGACGTTACAGACGCTAGACAATGTGACAATAGCAAAGAACCAACAAAGAATACCCTCATACTTTTTTCCACGCTGTCCGTGTCGTCCCTTTACCTTTTACTCTCTCTCTCTCTCTATCTCTCTTTCTGTCTCTATTCTATTCCCTTCTCTTTCTTTTTTACTGAAACTAAAACAATGTTATACGTACACTGAAGTGCCAGAAAAACTGGTACACCAGTCTTATACTTAGTAGGTCCCCCACGGGAGTGCAGGACTGCAAAAATACGACGGGGCATGGACTCCACTAGCTTCTGGAAATATGCTGTAGGCAATGCACACCATACTTCCTGCAGAGTGTTCCACAATTAGGGTGTATTCCGAGGTCTCGGATTCCTGTGTTCGATAGCGCGTGTTGTATGGCATCCCAAGTCTGTTTAAATCATTTTCAGAGCTGGGGACTTGGTTGGGAATGGGAACACCTCAAACTCAAATGAATGCTCCCCTAACCATAATGTGGCATCCCGACACTTGTGTGGAGGAGCATTGTCCTGTTGAAACAGGCCCAACCCATCAGAATGAATGCCGGACATGAACGGGTGTACCTCGTCAGAAAGAATGCGCACATAGCGTTGGCTGCTCACAGACTTTTGTAGACGTACCAGGGGTCACAGTGAAGTCCGGAGAAACACACCCCATACCAGTACGGACACCCCACCAGCCGGTACAGTTCCTTGTAGACAGGCGGGATCCATGTCTTCATGGGGTTTGCGCCACACACGAATCCTTTCATCTGTCCGATTCATTTGGAAACGCGACTCGTCAGACCAGGCTACTTGTTTCCAGTCATCAAGTGTACAGTGGCGGTGTTGCCGTGCCCAAGCGAGGCGCATAGCTCTGTGTCGTTCACCCATCAAGGGGACCCGGGTTGAGCTTCGGCTGCCAAAGCCTATATCGTGCAGGGAACGTTGCATAGTCCGGACGCTGATGCTTGTTGAGGCTCCAGCATTGAATTCCGATTATACCCGCGAGAGTGTTGCACTCCTATCGCGTAAAACGATTCTTGACAGCCGACGATGGTCACGTTCACGCAATGTCTTTTTACGGTCACACTGGTATCGTAGGTTGGAGGTTTTGCGGGAATTCTTGTAGTCACGGTACATCCTTGCAATGGTCGTCCGTGAAAATCCGAACTTCCATTCTATCTCCGAGACACTATGGCCCATCTCACGAGCGCCAACTATGACACCGCGTTGAAAATTGCTTAAATCCACATAAATTGTCATTCTCATGCCGAAAACAGCTCTGACAGCTGGCAAGGATGTCTATCATTTTATATACGCACTGGCGGACGCAACCAAGTACGAGCATAGGTGACGTTGCTATGTATTTTGCATAAGCTCGCCTGTACCAGTTTTTCTGGCACTTCAGTGTATTTCAAATCCAGTTCCGTAGTAAGTTTAATTGTTAAATTGTTTTTAGAAAAACTGAAAACAAAATATGCAAAGCTAATTACTTACGATCTTCGCAACTTTAAACGCAAAAACTTTGTTAGGGGTTAGGGGGCGATCTCCACAGTCGCCTCCCGCTGGATACGCCACTAGTATATGAAGGTGACTTCAGCTAATCGCTCAGAGACCGGGCAAAATCGAACATGTGGAGTTGGAAATTCTATGCGAGCTATTCGGTTGTCTGAATGTTTGGGGGTTTGGTGCACTATGGTTGCTATAGTGATAAATTCGATCACGCCGGACATCAGAACATTGCTTCGTGAGACCTGAAATACTGCAGAATGACTCGTGGGAGACATGAACATTCAGAGACCCCGTATACGACGATGTCAACGATACCTCCATTTAATAACCATCCAGCAGGACCGGATCATACCAGATTGTCACTGCTTGCCATTGCTAATCGTGCGGAGCCAAACGTCAGCATCGAAAAACACTGATTGGCACATAGGCTTCAAAAACATCAACGAATACGCCTGATGAGGAAGTTGTGTAAAGTGACAAACTTAATCTCAGCTGGATGAATATATCCAAAGAGTGGTATTCATTCAGTATACCACTTATCATCCAGAATCACCCGTTTGTTACTGAGAGGTATAGCAGAGTTTAGTTGCAGAGCGCAGGTGGTGCAACCATATTCATGGAAATACTTAGAAGACTTCCTAGTCTGAAGGACAACAGCAAGCATATCATTAACTAAATGAGACCAGAAGTATCGCTTTGCCTAGAGAAGGTACCTACAGCATTTGACTCTGGAGTGGAGACGCGTGTTGTTCACCGCTTCTGCCTTACAGAAATCGATGGCAGGACAATGGTTTGATGACCTTGAAGCAGAACTTAATGTTGGCCCTTTGTTCTTTCCTCTGACGTGTGACGAGGTCCGAATTCCAGCGTGAAAAACGTGTGCACTGCTTGTGAAGACAAAAGTTTATTCGTGACGGGATCGAGCCTGCGTTCCTTTACTCCGGAGTTAGTTGGTCTTCCAACTAAGCTACATGGACGGAATGTATCTCTGCAGTTTTGTCGTCTTGACACGTGCTTTACCTCTGCAGTACGTCACATGCTTACCAACGGCTGAAGCGGAACTGGATGAACCAAAATGAATGCAATCGCTTACTGAGGGTTCCTTAGAAAGAGTTCATGGGTTGCCCAAGGAATTGCGAGCATAGTGCATCCAAACAAAAAAATCATTCTTGGAACTTTCCTGATTTACTGTGTAGTTTAAGTCTTGCATTTGAACTGGTAAAAACCCGAATGCGGACCAATCTAATCAAGATTTATTTACGTTTAAAGGAAAAATAGGGTGTATTATAAAATTATCTACAAATGAAAGAAAGAGGATGATAAATGTGTCAGCAGTTTTGTTTTTACTACAGAGTTCGCCATCGAAACATATTTGGATCTACCGGAATCGGGAGGAACATTTCACATTTATTCCAACGTCTCTCATTGAAAGGGAACTTTTCTCAGTTTCACGTGGAGAATGATTTGACAGGAATGGAGGTTTTCCGAACTTCAACCGAACCGTCTAGAATTCAATTCTGGGGATACTGCCTAAATAGAAATTAATTCAAGGAAAATAAAAGCATTTCATGAAAATGTCATGGCCACGATGACCTCGCATTATCAGAATTTCTTCACTGTGGAAAAGTCATTACGCAAACGCAAAGTACGGGTTGATGAAAAACGACATCCTCGGTTTGCTTAGACGCGCTACATTTTCTTTTTCTTATTTTTTCCTGCAATGAAGACACAACAGGATTTTAATAAATATGTGACCTTACAACGCTCAAATTTAATCATTAATTTTCTTATACTCACTATTTATTATTTGTGACCTATTTGTGGCATTGCATTGTATGGGCAGTATTTAAGCGATTTTTGTCTAAACTATACTTGTAGTCAGAAGTATATCTCATCTTTTTTTTTTACTATTTGCATAGTTGCACTTCGTTTACTATACAAGTCAAAAACGTCGACTCCGAGAAAGATCATCATCGCTTTTTAAGTAGAGAAAGCAAAATATACAAATAAGACCAAAAGTTTATTCGGAAGTTTTGATCCACACACTAATAAACTTTTTATTGTACGGTAATCAGAACTTCTATATCCTCATTGAAATGGTGAGAAACAAAGAATAAATCATGAGATGCAAAACCCCATGAAAAAGCAGCAAGGTCAGACACATGTATAATGAAAAGAGTATGAAGCATACACTGAGTTAGCTTTTCATTAGAAACACCTAACTTATAACGCGTTGGTCCACTTTTTTGTTCAATCAGGGATTACAGACGCCTAGGAACAGATTTTACATGGTGTCGAATATCATAAATGCGTTCGCTACAGCAGGTCCGTCTATCACGCTCATTCCGTGAAGGAGTATCAGCAGTTCTTACATCCCGTTCCAGCATATTCCACATACGATCAATTGTTTTACAGTCAGGGGAGTCTCGATGGCAAGACGATGTGGCGAATTCATTGTAGTGTTTCTCCAACCACTTAGTAGTTATACCACCCCGATGACACGGTTAGTTGTCCTATCGAAAGATGACACTGTGGTTCAAGTAAACTTCCTTCAGATACGGATGGAGATGGTCGGCTAATAGGTCTCTGTACAGTCCACAATTTAGTGTTTGTGGAATCATATACAAAGGATCTATGGTTTGCCATGAAAAAACTCGCCAGACCAGAACACCAACTCCACCAGCCTGTGCCGCACCGGTGGCGCAGTGGTCTAAGCGATGGCTTCTGATCATTTGTCCGAAAGAGGTCCGGGTTCGGATCTCGGCGGGGCAATGATTTTGCGTTTTGTTTTACGGCACTGGCTCTCTCCCTTCCCTGGAACCAGTGAACCTAAATTAGGGAAGGGCGACTGCTTATAGCCCATTGAGTTGCTCACGGTGGTCGTTAAACCTCAATCCCCCAAAAAATTCCTCCACCCGGTTGAACCTCAACTGTACAACCAGGGGTTAGGGCTCCATGCAGTTTACGCCATATGCAAACCCCACCATTAGCATGGTGCAGTACGAAATGGGACTCATCACTCCAGACGACCTTCTTCCATCTGTCGAGGGTCCATTGCTGAAAATCCATGGCCCATGCGAGGCGTTGTTTGCGATGACTTGGTGTCATCATGGGTACCCGCGTTCGTCTCTGGCTGAAGAACCACTGGCAAAGCAATGTACGACGCATGTTGCATGTGGAAAAAGGTCCAACTGCACCGCTGATGTACTGGTTGGGGTTCTTGGTTACTGTTAGATATCATTACTGCGATACTAGTCATGACATCCGACGCTCACTTCTAAATCCATCGCGTGTGGCTGAGCAATATTCGCCCTTCTGCTGCATGTCTGTGCATGGTTAATCCAGTCCTGGTACACACTTGATACAGTAGTACCGAAGCAGCCAACAAGTGCGACTGACCAATGTGAGCCCTTCTGCTGGATGTCTGTGCATGGTTAATCCAGTCCTGGTACACTCTTGATACAGTAGTACGGGAGCAGCCAAGAAGTGTGGCTGACCAATGTGAGCCCTTCAGCTGGATGTCTATGCACGGTTAATCCATTCCTGGTACACCCTTGATACAGTAGTACGGGAGCAGCCAACAAGTGTGGTTGACCAATGTGAGCTCTTCTGCTGGATGTCTGTACATGGTTAATCCAGTCCTGGTACACACTTGATACAGTAGTACCGAAGCAGCCAACAAGTGTGGCTGACCAATGTGAGCCCTTCAGCTGGATGTCTATGCACGGATAATCCATTCCTGGTAAACCCTTGATACAGCAGTACGGGAGCAGCCAACAAGTGTGACTGACCAATGTGAGCCCTTCTGCTGGATGTCGGTGCATGGTTAATCCAGTCCTGGTACACACTGGATACAGTAGTACGGGAGCAGCCAACAAGTGCGGCTGACCAATGTGAGCCCTTCTGCTGGATGTCTGTGCATGGTTAATCCAGTCCTGGTACACTCTTTATACAGTAGTACGGGAGCAGCCAACAATTGTGAGCCCTTCTGCTGGATGTCTGTACATGGTTAATCCAGTTCTGGAACACCCTTGATACAGTAGTACGGGAGCAGCCAAAAAGTGTAGCTGACCAATGTGAGCCATTCTGCTGGATGTCAGTGCATGGTTAATCCAGTCCTGGTACACACTTTATACAGTCGTACGGGAGCAGCCAACAAGTGCGGCTGTTTCCCAAATAGTAGTATCTTCCCCTTGGGCCCCAACTATCTGGCTGCTGTCAAATTGGCTTACGTCGCCACGTTTCGCCTATTACTGGCAAAAGCCTACTGATTACGTAGAGCAGATAGGTGTGCACTATTTATAGTAGCCGCATGTGACGTTGGTACTATGTTGTACATTGTTATCGGTTCGAATATGTAAAACGGGGTGGGGATGTTCCTAATGCAAAGGTATCTCACTTTATATATACTCAATGAACAAAACATTAGATATAACTACATAATAGCGTGTTGGTCCTTCTGTAGTGAAAATAACAGCCTAGGCATTGACCCCACTAGATGCGAAAGGGTTTCCAAACTGCCTTTTACAGCAATGTCCACAACTCCACCCTAGACATCAGTCAAGAATCCATTGATCTGATGTTCCGCTCCACGGTTTCCCAGAAAGCTTCAACAAGATTCAAATCAGGGGACCTTGGGGGACACTAGAAGGATTCAAATTCAGATGACTGTTCCTCGAGCCATCCCTGCGTTGTAGCTTCCTGGTGGCGAGGCGCATTGTCTTGATAAGGCAGACCATCTATCACAGGATACGCGTAGGCCATGAAAGCGTGAAGGTGAACAGCCAGTGCATGCTGGCTGCGCGCAGCAGTTAAGAACGTCTCCAGACGCACAAAGCAACATAATAGCTCCCAGGAGAAGAACCATCACAGAGACTACTTGGCCCGATGGGTTATGGCCCCATGCTTTCAACGCCACACCCAGCAACCTCCCGTCAGTTCGGTGCAGCTAAAATCGGGATACATCTGACCACGCCATGCGTCGGCACACTGCAGAGACAAAGTTTTAATGTTTCCTGCACCAGGATAGGCGTAATGTCCGATGTCGAGCAGTAAACAATGACACACGGGTAGGGCGTCGTCATCTGTAGCACAGAGTATGTGCAGTGTGCGCTCTACCAATGGCCCGCTAACACTGCTGGGGCCTATAACATTTAACCTGGATTTGATTTACGCCACCGTTGCCAAGTAGTCGATCTGTACAAACCTGATTAGTCTACATCGATCCCGGTCATCAATGGCGTTTGTTACCCACCGCTTGTTGTCTGGGCGCTTAATTGTCCGTCGGTGGTAAACCGACGTTATAGGCCGTCCCGGTGACGCAGTGGTCTAAGCGATGGCTTCTGATCCTTCGTCCGAAAGAGGTCCGTGTTCGAATCCCGGTGATGCAAAGATTTTGTGTTTGTCTTACGGCACTGGCGCTCTCTCCCTTCCCTGGAACTAATCACCCTAAATTAGGGACGGACAACTGCTTATAGCCCTTTGAGTAGCTCACGGTGGATGTTAAACCTCCAATCAAAAAAAAAATAAAATAAAAAAGGGATAACTCTTGATACGGTTGATAGGAAGCTGACATGTTTGTAGTTCCAGTGATCCTAAATACCACCTATTTTATACAGCAGGGTCCTTGTAGCATTGTTCCAATCATCATGGATCTTCTGTTCACCGGTGAAGACCCTCTCCAATAGGCCGTAAAAGAATGAAAATCGAATTGCGCAAAAGCTGCAGAGAGGAATTTTTAAGAGAAATACACTGCCGGACAATTGCTAAGGACGGATGACAATAGCAACGATAGCAACCATAAAATGGAAGGCAGGAAAATGTGGAAATTAGCATAAGTGCGGGATACAGTAAGACGTGTTGTACGTATGCAAATTTTGGATTGCCGAACTTGTTCGTGATGTCATAGCGCTGATAAGAGATATAAAGGATTTGACGCGTATTGACCGTTGTTGTTCAAACGCAAAGTTGAAAGGGAAAGAATCAATTGACGAACTTGAAATTTTCAGTATGTCTTCCCGACATCACCTAGATGATTTTACGCGTGGCCGTATTATTGGCAAGATTGAAGAAGGGCGAAAAATAACAGATGTTGCCAGGGAGTTCGACGTCAGCCACAGTGTTGTTTCAAGGCTTTGGAAATCATTTCAAACAAATGGAGAGTGTAGCAAACGTCACGGGGAGGTCGTGATCTCAGTACGACACCTGCAGAAGATCGGTACATAGTGCTATCAACATAAAGACACCGGCGCAGCACAGCTAGTGATGTAGCAAATCAGTTTATGGCTGCTACTGGCAAGCGGATCTCCCGAAAAACTATCGCCAGACGTTTGCATGAAGGAGGACTATACGCCCGCCGTCCTGTTGTGTGCATCCCATTGTCCAGACGTCACCGTACCTCCCGTTTGCAATGGTGCCATCAACATCGCAATTGGATTGATAACGACTGGTCTGCTGTCCTCTTCTCAGATGAGAGTAGATACAGTCTATCGTCTGATTGTCGACGACAACTGATCTGGCGTGATAGTGGTACTGCATATTGTCCAGCAAACATACAGGAAAGGGACCGATATCCGACATGTAGTGTCATGGTATGGGCTGGCATCATGATCAATGGCCGTACGTTCCTCTATGGGCTTCCAACTGGAACTATGACTGGCCAACGATATATTAATGATGTTCTGCTACCTCATGTTCGCATGTTCCGTGGTGCTGTCGGTGATAGATTCATTTTCATGGACGACAACGCAACATGTCATCGAACAGTCGCTGTCCAGGAATGTCTTGAGAGCAAGGATATTCAACGCCTCGGAAGGCCAGCACGTTCTGCAGATCTGAATCCTATTGAAAATGTGTGGGATGCTTTGGGGAGGAGTCTTGCTGGTCGTCAATGCACTCCAATAAACAAGGACACCCTCCTTCGTGCACTGACAGAGGAATGGGATAAATTACCCCAACAGCTGCTTGATAATGTTGTGCAAAGCATGACATGACGTGTGGAATCTTACATCACCCTCCATGGTGGCCATATCCCCTATTGACATCTTACGCCAGAACGCCTGCGGACGGTAATTGCATTTTTTTCACGTTTACGTATTCTGCACAAAATGGCCTGTTTTTCCCTTGAACACGTTCCAAAGCCTTCTAGATTTCAGAGCACAAATAATTGTCTTTCTTGTAATGTCCTGGCATTCTGACATTATTTTATTTCACTTGGCATCCAACCACACTTACTTTTTTATGCGCTATATAGCCGTTTATGATCCGTTCTTAGCAATTGTCCAGCAGTGTAGCATAATAATTAATAAAGTAAAAACCAGGGTCAATCTCATTTATTAAAAAAAACTGCACCACATGTATCTTCTGGAAAAATCTACAAACATAGAATGTATGCTGGAAGAACTAGAGAAAATTTTTGACGGAACAAATTGGAAAAAACGCAAAAAACGTTGAGAGCAATTTTTGCGGCTTCTTCAAGGACTAGCAAAAATTCCTCCTCCCTCAATTTCGCATAGACCTAGTGAACATGGGTTTCTGCTATATCACTTCTATATCGCTCCAAAAAACTCAGTATAATTTGTGCGTTCAGAATAGATTAAATATTTTTCCTAAAATGGAAAAAAATTGCCAATTGTCCGAGACTAATTAATCATTCCACGAAACGAACGGTGATGTTCTCGATAACACTGCTCATCTACCGAACTCTTTTAATTTCTTTCAGACACACACACACACACAAAAAAAACCTCGTTACATCCGTATAGATTTTTTTGCGGAAAGTAAATGCCAGAAAAAAATTCCAAGTACTTTACTTTGAACAACCTTTGTATTTCTTTTTAAACAGAGCAAATATGCAGAGCTGGTTATTCTCAAAGGAAACAAGTTTATGAAAATTAATAAATTTCTATAAGAACTTGCTCTGTTTTTCCCTGAGGCATCTTTTGTTTCTTCATGTACACTGCCGTGCAAAAATTAAGGACGAGACGGTTTTCGAATGTAACGTCGTGCAGAAGTGCTCCACATCGACTCAAATCATACCATGAGATTCTGAAGATGTAAGAATATGGGACAAGTGAGTAAAACCGTCCAAACAAGGAATCCAAAGGATTAAAAGGCACTTTGTTGAAAAGGCAACTTCGAGCACAACTGGACAGAAGACAGAAACGTCCATGTGACAGGCGGCTGCTAAGAAAAATCCAGTCTTTAGTGGGGGATTTGATCACCCCTGACTACGTTGCAGGATTTACAGCGCCCGACCATGCTGAGGACGAGGTTGTCTAGGAGCTGTTGAGGCATCGCTGCCCATTCCTCTTGTAGCGCCAATCGCAGCTGCAGAAACGTTGCTGAAGCTTGTGACGTGCTGCCAAGCGTTTCCCGAGAAGGTCCCACACGTGTTCGATTGGATTTAGGTCCGGGGACCTTGCGGGCCAATCCATGCGTTGAATATCTTCACCCTTCAACGGCTATGCGACAGCCACTGTACAATAAGGTGCAGCGTTGTCGTCCATGAAGCGGAACTCAGAACCCACAGCACTTCTAAACAGACGCATGTGAGATAGGAGAACCTCGGTACAATAGCGGACACCAGTGACTGAACCTCCTTGGAGGATGCTGAGGTCAATACGGCTACCGAGCATGATACCGCCACAACGAGAACTCCGCCACCTCCAAACCGGTCCCTTCCGATGGTGTTGGAGTTGTGATTGCGTGTTCCCTGCGCTCTCCAGATGTGTATACGTCCAGAATCGCTAGTCAGACTAAATCAGCTCTCATCCGTAAAGATAACTCGACCCCATTGCTGATGTGTCCAGTTCGTGTGTTCGTCGCACCCCAGAAACCGCCGTCTCCGATGAGCAGGCGTTAATGGCACACACCGTACTGGTCGTCGTGCAAATGGAACACCTTTGTGCAGCTCC
This sequence comes from Macrothele yani, assembly GCA_039090855.1. NCBI lineage: Eukaryota > Metazoa > Arthropoda > Arachnida > Araneae > Macrothelidae > Macrothele > Macrothele yani. Next base: position 104,158,684 of record CM077011.1, read on the forward strand.
TGGCCACGGTAAAACGCGATAACGGACGTCCAGTTGTCTTGTGCATGTGCCTTGCGATTTCTTCCGCACTCTGCCGTCTGCCTCTTCTTGCCTGTAGGACAATATACCGGTCGTCCGCTGCCGTGGTTGCTCGTGGACGACCACTGCCAAACTCTCGGACAGCTGTTTCTGTCGTTTGAAATGTTCTCCAAGCTTGTGAAACGATGCTGTGAGCAATCCCGAACTCCTCGGCCACACTAGTCATACTTCGACTTTCGTCCAACTTTCCAATGACACGACTTCGGGTAAAGCCATCCAGATGTCGTCTACTGGATTGCCTGTTGGCCATATCACACGGTGGCAGCAACTCGACGTCGTTCAAACTGATGTACACCGGGCAATAGCTTTCACTGAATTGCTTAGCGTACACCGTCCGTGTGCTATATACCCTTCCGACACTCAGCCCCTCGCCCCCCCGTACGTCATGCTGCATATATGCACATGCCCTACCGTACCGGACCCTAGTCTATCTCTTGAGTGGTCTTTGGGTCTGTTCTCCCTGCTCGTCTCGCTGTTATGCTAATTTCTCCTGTTCGTCCTTAATTTTTGCACACCAGTGTATTATTCTGTATTCAGAAAAGCTGATGGAATTTTGAGTAATTCCATTTTTCTCTAAAATTCCCTCTTATGTTTATAATCAGAATAATAATCAAGCTCCAATATTACGGATCGTTTACTTTTTGAAAACTCAACTGCCACCAAACGCGCTCTACTGTAAAAATAACACATATGTTTGAATTTAAATGCAATGCTTAATATCTGAATACACTGGCTTTCTAAGCTTTGTAGATCTCTGGCGATCTTATGGACGATCTTATTGGATTCAAATGGTACAATTGACAGTTAAAATCAGGGGGTCAACATTTTAATACTTACCGCCCAATTTTATATCTTTGTTGATGGTAAAATGTCTTTACGGGTGCCGCAGTAACTGAATTTTGTGCAAATGCGAAGTAATGTTTTTAGGGGTATGTTTGTAAACATTTGTACTTAAATTTAACTTTTTATTTATACTTTATGTATGTTTACACATAAATAATTTTAATTTAATGAATTTTTGCATCTTCATCGCTTACTAGTGCGGGAGTTGCTAATCTACAGCATTAACAAAACGTATTTTGTGTTATTCTCAGTACTGTGTATTTACGGATTAACTTGTTTTAATTATTATCTATATTCAAAGTTGAGAGATGAAATTCAAAAATAAATTGCAAAGCCATATTTTAAAAAGTCAAACTCACGAAGTTGTTTGCAATGTATTTGATAGATGGCGTAAGAAATAAATTTCTAACAACGGACAAAAACTCACACCGCCCACCATGAAAACTTGAATGGCCCACTTGTGGGCGGTAGGGACCAGGATGACGACCACTGGTTTAAATAATTTAATGCGGTAAAGGCTATTACACTGCAGGCCATTAAAATGCAACACCAAGAAGGAAGCATCCGATTGGCCTGAAATTCGCAGCATGCGTCGCCCGCGAGAGGACATGCAAACGATTAGCATTTCACAGGTATGCGCCCGACACGCCACTGAGAAGCACTATAGGAAGGTAAGAAGGGTACACAGAAGGCGGGGTGTAAGTAGTGGAAGGTGGTTGTGCTGCCTGACCTGAGCGTGGGAAGCTTTCCGATGCCTCGTCGCAGAATACGGCAGTCATTCCAGCACGTTTCGGAGTTTGACAGAGGACGAATAGTGGCTTATCGCGAAAGCGGTTTATCGTACCGAGACATCGGCGCCCGTGTGGGACGACATCCAGCCACAGTGAGGCGAGTATAGATTCGGTGGGTGCAGGAGGGACGGATGGACTGACGTGAGCGATTGCCGCAGCCGCGGCACACCACCTAACGAGGGGACCGGCATGTTGTGCTGCGAGCATTGACGGCTTGCACCGCGACATCACGAACGTTAGCGCAGGAATTAGGGTGTCTTGCGCAACAACCTCTGTCAGCACGTACCGTTCGACGTCTTCTGCAGGATCAGGGACTTGTCGTACGGCACCCATTGCTCCGATTACCATCGACGTTACACCGCCGGCGAGTGCTGCGGCGGTGTAACGTCGATGGGTACGTGCTGTATGGCGATGCATTATGCATCGCCATACTGGTCCGTCGCCTGGCGTTATGGTTTGGGGCGCAATGGGATATGACACCCGCAACCCTCTGGTACGCATCGCCGGTACACTCAACGGCCACCGTTATATCTCCGACGTTTTAGAGCCTGTAGTCCTCCCTTACCTGCAGGACCTGCCAGCGGCCACGTTTTAACAGGACAATGCGCGCCCGCACGCGGCACGCATCGTGCAACAATTCTTCACGGCCCACCAGGTATCACTGCTGCCGTGGCCTTCCTGTTCTCCCGATGTGTCGCGCATCGAACACGTCTGGTCGTGATCGGCAACCAAGTGGCTACGCCTGATGAACTGTGGCAACGTGTGGAAGCAGCCTGGACAGACATACCCCTAGCCCACATCCAAAGCCTCTTTCGTTCGATGCCGTAGCGTGTAGCGGCCGTTATTGCCATCCATGTGGGCCACATGAACTATTGATGTCTGCATGTTCCGCAAGTCGCCCGGGCCTGTAAGCTCAATCGTTTCATCTTTGTATCTGTTGTTATGTGTCCAGTAAATCTAGCTTTTCTACCTCGTGTATTTCTTGGTGTTACATTTTGGGTGGCCAGCAGTGTATATACATTAAACATTAGACCTTTAAGGTCCACAACGAACCCATCTTCAGATGTTAGTAGCAAATTGGAACTGAGTGTGAATTTAAATAAAATAATGAGAAGTGATTTCATGCTAGCGTCACATTCGCGTGATGGACATCATATCTCATGAAAAATTTGATAACGTCGATAAATATAGTACATCTCAAGCAATGAATTAAATATTACATATGCATATGAAGGAAAAATTGGTATAAGTCTCTAGGTGTTAAATTGTATTAAGCACCGTTTTCTAAGGTAAAGGGATGTGACAAGGAGTATCATCATTACAACTTAGTTCACCATTTTTGTGAATAAACAGGCTTTCCATTAGGAGGATTGATGCTTTTGAGTAGGTAGTGGCAATAATGTTGGCTTCGGTACAACATGGGTGATGAGATCCGTCTGATTACGAGGTTTTGACGTACTGTACAGCACTGGGCAGCCGTTGAAATCATTTGGGGGGTCCTCCGCACCGCTCCTAATTTTTGTGATATGTACTGGATTCATACTTAAATATTTAGTTCCACTTTACATAAAGTTAAATAAGATAATCGGAATATAGCGCAAATATTTGGTTTCTATAAAAAAAATCTATATCTTCAAAAAATCGTGTTTTAACAACCGATAGCGAATAAACACTTAAGAAATAAGACAACCAAGCAAGCAAGAAATCGGGGGTGTTTGATGTGGTTTGTACCTTACCTTCCTAATTGTTTATGGCTACCGTTTATTTTTCGCAATCACGTTCCTTGCACAGTTGTCAGCAGCTCACCATGCACGCAATCAGCAATCAGCTTCGGTGGGGTCATAAAGCCATAAATGTCAGAGCGGGAGTAAAGAATGTCCGTCCGAGAGCAGAAGACGCACTGCGAGACTGAGAATGATCTTTTCTCGCGCGAAGGATAATTTTGTAAGTTTTTTTTTTTTTTTTGCTGTTGTTGTTGCACTTATTATTTGTTTGACATAATTCTGTTGAGGCTTTTTTTCCCTCGCTTTATAAAACATATAAGCAGTCACCAATAGTAACACCAATCAATCCACGCAAGGTTAATATGCCAAATCGATAACAACCGGTTCACAAGGACTGCAAGTTGAATGATGGCGGGGGTGGGTAGAGATTTCCAAGATACACTTGTTGATCAAAGCAAAAGTTTCACTGTGATATACGCTGCGTTATACGCTATTGCAAAAAATAGCAAGCGAGAAAAATTATACAGTGCAATAATTATGAAGCGCGTTCCATTCCACCACTGAACACGCCAATTTGTTTGCTACTGCTCGAGTGAGCTCCTCAAAGGTATCGCTATTAGCCTACTGTCTGTCTTGACTAATTATATACACTTCCGATCTCAGCCTTTTTCAACAGGTATGGTTTTCTGGTAGTAGTTCCTAACAAGATGTTCAAATTTTGTCCAAAAGAAAAATTTTTATAGGAGCTCTTGTGCGCACGTTACAGAAAATTAAATCAGGAAGAATCAAACGGGGTTCAAGAATTTGGTTGCTATAAAAGAAATGTAATATCTTTATCATGAAATCATGTATCGGTTTCTTTGCGTTTACACTGAAGACAAGGTCCATTTAAACATCTAAAATTTTAACACCGGAAACGGTACCTGCCTTTCTAATTTCAGCAACTCTCGAAAATTTCAGAAGGCGGCACCTAAGCTATAGAGGTAAAAGCACGTGTCAAGACGACAAATATGCAGCGATATACAGTGGAAGCTCGGTTTTCGTGATTATTGCGTTCGAAAAAGTCTGACGAAAACTGAAGCAATATTTCCCATAAGAAATAATGTAAATCCAATTAATCCGTTCCAGACACCCAAAAATATTAACAATAAAAAACATTTTATGAAGAATAAATATATTTTTACATACAGAAAACAATGAGAAATAAATATAAATGACTAATGAAATAGATAAATGAACATTTAACATCACTTTTACAATTATTGAAGTGAAGACTCTTGTTGGCGTATGGAAGACGGCGAGGAGGAGAGGTTATTGTTTGGAAGAGGAATCCCCCTCAATAAAGACTTCTAGCCTATCTTTCTTTCTTTGTCTTTTACTGGCACTAGGACCAGCTTGAGAGTCACTGGACCCCTGTGGCACAAAAAATCTGTCCACAGAGGTCTGTTTCTGGCGTCTCTTTAAGATTTGCCTAAAATGGAACAAGGCATTGTCATTGAACATGTTGCAGACACGGCTTGCAACAGCTTTGTTAATGTGATATTTCTCCACAAAACTTTGCAACTCACTCCACTTTGCACACATGTCCTTAATGACTAAAGGAGGCACATTCTCCCCCTCTATTCCTCCTCCTCAAAAAACAATGAATTACGTTTACGAAATGTTTGGGATGAACACGCCGGTGATGCTCACTCAACGAGAAACAGAGGCAGGCTGAGAGTCACGAACGCTTGAGATGCTTTGTGTGGGTGCTCGCTGCTTCCGGCGCGGAAAGGAGTGGCTGAGTCACGTAGGCAGGGGGACGAGTTCATTTTCAACTCTACGAAAACCGAGCGGATGTACGATAACTGGGACAAAATTTCGACGAGGAAAGTCGTCGAAAACTGAATCGTGCGAAAACCAGGGCAAACGAAAACCGAGGTTTGACTGTATTCCGTCCGTGTAGTTGTGAGAGCAACTTTCTCCTGAGTGAGGAGGCGCGGCTGATCCCCTCAGAGACAAATTTGTGTTTTCACATTGGCACCCGAACGGGAAAATTGATGTACTGGCCGTTGGGTTCTTCGAAAAATGTGTGATGTTTGTTGCACACATCATCTAGAATTAATAAAAATTCCTCCTTCGCTTCGAAATAAATAAATAAATAAATAAATAAGGAGATGACGTGACGTACTATGGAGGTCAGGACGACAAATCTGCAGCCATATATATTCCATCTACGTAGCTTAGTTGGGAGAGCAACTTACTCCGGAGTCAGGGGGCACAGACAAATTTCTGTTTTTACGTTGGCGCCCGAACGTAAAAATGGTTGTACTGGCCATTGTGTTCTTCGAAAAATGTGTGTTGTTTGTTCTACACATCGTCTGGAATTAATAAAAATTCGTTTTCACTCAAAAAAAATAAAAAAAAAGAAGAAGAAGAAGAAAAAAGAAAGGAAAGAAAGAAAATGAGAAGGAAATGATGTGACGTACTACAGATATTGTGACGTACTATAGAGGTAAAAACACGTGTCAAGACGATAAATCTGCTGCGATATATTCCGTCAGTGTAGCTTAGTTGGGAGAGCAACTTACTCCGGATTGAGGGGGCGCGCCTTCCATATTCATCACGGACAAATTTTTATTTTCACAAGATATTTGAAGTTGAAGCTAACCACGGCGCATGTTGGCCACTGAGATTGCGCAGCAAGCCGGCATGACATCAGCAGAACAGTGAGAAGGCTAAGAGAGTAAGCCCCAGCTAACATGGAAGTCGACAAGGAGTACATCCACCATTGCACGATGTATAATTTTTTAGCGGTAGCTCCCTCGAAAGTGTTGCACGATATATTACCAGTGGGTACCCCAAGGCCACATCACATCAGTCCTGTCGTCTGTTTGAATGGTTCCGAGAAAGAAATTTTGACCTGTCAGACTGTCCCAAAGCCGGAAGACCCGCAACAGTGGATATGGACGTACTGAAGACTTTCGTGGAGACCGACCCACTTGTGACCACGCGGAAGTTGGCCGAACAGCTGGGGAACACCTTAGTGAGACCGACCCACTTGTGATCACGCGGAAGTTGGCTGAGCAGCTGGGGAAGACCTTAGTAGAGACCGACCCACTTGTGACCACGCGGAAGTTCACCGAGTAGCTGGGGAAGACCTTAGTGGAAACCGACCCACTTGTGACCACGCGGAAGTTGGTCGAGCTAATTGGGAATACTCACACGAGCATTATCACGCATCTGCGTCAACTTGGGAAGGTGCACAAAAGGAGAGTTTGGGTACCCTATCAGCTCACAGTTGAGCAAAAAGTAAGTTGCACGGGTGCATGGGTTTCCCTATCAGCTCACAGTTGAGCAGAAAGTAAGTTGCACGGGTGCATGGGTTTCCCTATCAGCTCACAGTTGAGCAGAAAGTAAGTTGCACGGGTGCATGGGTTTCCCTATCAGCTCACAGTTGAGCAGAAAGTAAGTTGCACGGGTGCATGGGTTTCCCTATCAGCTCACAGTTGAGCACAAAGTAAGTTGCACGGGTGCATGGGTTTCCCTATCACCTCACAGTTGAGCAGAAAGTAAGTTGCACGGGTGCATGGGTTTCCCTATCAGCTCACAGTTGAGCACAAAGTAAGTTGCACGGGTGCATGGGTTTCCCTATCACCTCACAGTTGAGCAGAAAGTAAGTTGCACGGGTGCATGGGTTTCCCTATCAGCTCTCAGTTGAGCAGAAAGTAAGTTGCACGGGTGCATGGGTTTCCCTGCATGCACGTGACTAAGTTGAACCATTCTTGGACCGCATTGTGACAGGTAACGACACATAGATCCAATATGACAATGTCATCCGCTCTCGTAAGGTTCTGCTGCCTCTTTGGTGGGATATCCGGAGTGTCGTGTTTTTAGAGCTGCTGGCGGACAAACACCACTGTTACTGCCGAAGTGTACTGCCGTCAGCTCAAGGATCAGCACTTATCGCCCAGGTTGAAACGACTAGCTCTTCTAAACCGCAAGGGCATCCTCACACAGCAGGGGTGACCTATCAAAAGATCAGGGACCTGGGCAAGGAGCTGCTGACGCATCCAGCCTATTCCCCGATATTGCCCCCGAGGGACTGCCTCCTCCTACTGTCGTTGCAGCATTTCCTGGACGGACATAGGTTCACCAAACGGGACGATGTCGAACTCACACTTAGTTCTTTGCGTCTAAAGCCACCGATTCTGCAAGGACGGTATCCAAAAGCTGCCTAGACGATGGAATCAGCTTTTGGCAAAAGATGACGACTACATTTTGGATTGATTGAACTTGCATTAATTAGCATTTTCCTCTTGCCTTGCATTTGAAGACATTACATTCTTCCTTACTGAATAAAGCATAACTTATCAACGTAATCTGCTTACTATCTTTAAACACATTTGTATCTCATTAAAATAAGATTTCAGACGTATAACTGAACTCAGTCGTATTGGCGAAATTATTATCCAAAAAACAAACACGCTGAAAACATTTCATAAAGGGCTTTGTAAACATTTTTTGGTCAAAATTAAGACTCTTGTTCTATCGCCAATTGGGATAATAAAAACTCGTGTGAAAATAGGGCCGAAATTGCTTTCCTACAGAACTATACAGTGTGTATAGTAAAGTCGCGCCCCAGCTGCCTTGCAGGCGATCGGAGGCGTATGATGATGTGGAACTAACTGGTTTGCAAACTCCAAAGAGCCGATTCTGTCAACTCGACTTCAGCGCCCGTAGCGGCGGATTCGCGATTACAGCTTCTCAAACTCGGAAAATATTTTTGATAACGCAAAAATATCATTGAAAAAGTTGAAGAGAACCTTTTGTTTGATAGGAGTCAGTCATAAAGTGTGGAGTTAACGGTCGAATTTAGGCTGTACAATAAAGTGGCATAAATATCCAAGGACATTTCTTAGGGATGCAATACCGTTGCATTTCTGTCTAAAGATGACAGGACTCCTAAACGAAAGAGAAAAATAATACAGCATGACAAAATTGAATATTTTCGCTCTCCCCGTTTGTACGAAACTACGGGGTTACGTTCGCCGATTGCAATTCCTTCCGCTCGCATGGCGTAATCACAGTTAAGAACGGAAAGGGTGGATTTCACAGAGAGAATGTATTTGGTACCCATGTTATTGGTTCACCATTCATACACCGAAATTCAATTACATTGCGCCCCTTAAAATGACATTCTACACTTATGCCACCTCGGTGTACAGATTAAATTCGATGCTGATCCTTACTTTCCATAACTAATTCCTAGGAGGAAGAAAACCTATCTCAGACTTTGACATTTTTCCTTTATCTACCATATTTTCACAGTCCGAGGAGCAAACTTTGTGAAATCCCCGCTAGATGCACTGAAGTTTGTGAAGTGTGAGTGAAATGGATTATGAAGCAGCGATAAGTCTTCCGGCGTAGATCAATTGGGCAGAAGAACCACTTCTGAGTAGGGAGATGTTGATTCGAATTCCACTACCGGCAAAGAAATGTTATAAGTTGAACTAATGGGATTTGTCCTTTGCCGCTTTTTCATCAATCCCATTCGTTCCACATCATGACGTGCTGTCGTTCATATCTAAAGCGTGAAAAGCTCTGATTAGATTTTAAGGTTGTATGTATAAGTGTCGCTCAAATGAAACTGAGACTGTCGGCTTTTTGTCGTAAGGGTTTATAGATTGGAATATGTCAACATTCAAGAAGTAAGAGTGATACATGGGCTCCTACACCGAAACACATACCTCCTACACCCGTTACACATAGTCGCTTGTCGATTCAAGCAAGTGTCCCAGCGCGGCACGAGCTTCTGAATACTCTCAGCGAATAACGTCCGTGGTTGGCTGCGGCGTCCTAGATCTCAGCATCGTTAGCAAACCGGCGGCACTTGAGCATTTTTTAGTGGCCCAAAGATATGGTAGTCGCAGAACGTCAGATTGGGGCTATTTCGGTCGAGAACATCCCAGCGGAAGCTCCGCAGAAAATCTTAGCACACTGTCGTCACATGCGGGCGTGCGTTGTCGTGCAGCATAATAACCGCATTTGACAACATACCGGGTGATGGTCGTTTTGAGGTTGCGTAACGTATTGCAGTAAGTGGTTGCCTTAACCGTACTTCCTGCGTCCAGTCAATCCAAAAGCAACAGACCATTCTCATCGAAGAAAACCGTGAACATAACTTTTCGAGCTCTTAAGGAAGATTGATTTTTTATTTTTGGAGCCTGGAGAGTTGGGATGCCGCCATTCCATACTCATACGTTTTGTGGCCGGATCGAAGTGATGGTACCAAGTTTCATCTTCGACCACAATCTTCGAAAGAAACTGTCCACCTTCTGCGTGATAACGATGCACGTGCTCCAGGCAAGCACCCGTTCGCCAAGTCTTCTGCTTCTCCTGAAGATTCTTAGGGACCCACTGTGCGGAAACCTTGCTATAAATCAATCGGCGATGAAGAATCGTGTTACCAGTTCCCTTACTCAAGGACAATGTTGCCTTAAGCTCGCAGGTGGTGAATCGGCGATTCTCCTTTACAAGGTTGACTACGGCAGCGATCGATTCCATAGTGATGGCCATGTGCCTCGGTATGTTCTCCGTGCTCACACGTCCTTTACGAAGTTCACCACACCAGCGAAACACTGTACACCGTAACTGACACTCCCATGCACATCCTTCATAAGACGATAAATTTCGGCTCCACTAACACTTTTGCTGTCAAAAATCGCATAACTCCCTGCTGGGCCTCTTCGGAAGAATCCATGTCACGACCCTACGTAGTCAACTTTCCTCCGCACGTGAAAACAGCACACTGACACGTGCCGCCGATAACAGCGTGCTTCCTGACATGACGCGCCATCTACCGGAACTAATGCACGGCAGTACCTAATTAAACAAAGAAGCTATTACACGAGTCTCACTTTCATTCGGGCGACCCTAATAATAACTGTTAGTTTAACCGCAGTTGTAAGGTTTAAGCCATTCGTTGGTTAGTGGTTTAGCTATAAACTCTATAACGTAAATGTCTTTTCGCACTAATACGTTATTTTAAAAACATAACCATACGATGAAATAGTTCTTAAATTAAACCTTAACTGCCAGACGAAACATTTAAAACAGAAGTCAAACTTACGGAAATTGGTCTTTATTTCTCCAGCACAGATATAGCACTTCACGATAGTACAGAGATCACATAACACAAATCAACACTCCACATTTCACTTTCCACCACCACACACAAGCAACTGTTGTATCGTAGTTTATATCTCTCGTTCTTATCTCATAACAGGCCTACGTCACGTTCATTCAACCTCAATTGTGTTTCCAACAATATTCGTTTGAGAGAAAAGATATCACGTTAAGTGTGAAGTCGAACTAAGGACAAAATCAAGATTAACATAGGGAAAGAAATTAAAATGGAAAGTTAATTTAGAATATACGTCACAACTCCTGAACTCTTCTAGTAAATAAATAAATCACTAACGGCCCTGGTAATGAATCAGCTGAAGCAACTTACATGAGTCATTCTATTATCTTGTCAATGGCACATCAGAACAAGCAGATCAACACTAGTCAAAATATAAACCAGCGGGTTTCAATTTATGCCGTGGAAACCAGATATAACGCAGTCGTTTATATCGCAGTATCGGATATAACGTGGGTCCGATAGTGCCCCCACCCTGCCAAACAAAATACATACACAGACAAATATTTAAATACGTACTCAGATTCTGATGTACCGTGGGTATCTGTATAACTCGGTTGTCGACTTGTCATCGTATAGCCGCGCTACATCATGCTTAACATTCACAATATTCCATAATCGTAACATTTGTTTCAAACAAAAAGCTATATCAAGCGCACTTCTACTTAACGAGTTGCTCTAACAAAACCACACTAACAACATTCAGTGTTAATGTTATATTGACCTCTGACCCTCTGTCAATGATGCCAAATTAAGAAACCTCATCGGGGAAGAAAATGTGTTGTATAGTCCGAAAATATTTAACAAGAAAAAAAAAACATTTGCATAAGAACACAGAATCACAAATGAAAGCTTAAATTAGATATGTACACCGATTAGCCATTAAATTATGACCATCCACATCCTAGAGAAATGAGCGCGCCTGAAGACCGATCGGTGGTCCAGGAGAAGTTCGCAGAACAGTGTATATACAACCCGAGGACCGGCTTTCGATTAGTAGAGCGTTCCGAGTCAGAATGGAAAAGTTTCCGATTTATCGGAGTTTGATAAACACGGCGCCTCGAAACTACGATCTCGGAAACGGCGCCGCTTTTGAGTTGTTCAGGTGCCGCTGTAGTGAATACGTATCAGAATTGGTTCACACTTGGCCAAGCGACGAGCCATCGTCCAGCCGTGTGTCGTCCGCAGCTCACTGGTGCCAGAGGAGACCAGAGATCGTTGCACATTATTCACAGCGACCGCAAGGCCACAGTGCGACAAATCACCCGCAGCTACAACAAGTGTGATCAGGGGAATGTGTCACAGCACACAGTTCATCGGAGCCTTCTACGCGTGGGCCTACGTAGCTGAAGACCCAGCCGGGTCCCCATGCTCACTACATGTCATCTCCAACAACGCGTGAAACGCGCTCAAGATCGTCGAGATTGGACCGTGGATGATTGGAAGAAGGTGTGCTGATGTGACGAATCAAGATTCCTAGTGCATCACGTGGACAGCCGAGCGCGGAGACGCCGATTACCAATGGAGGCTACGGCATCTGGGTTCACTGTTGGGTGCAAACAGGCCGTCGGCTGAGTTGTTATGCTATGAGCGATGCTTTCTTGGGGACACGTTAGGCCCCATTATCACAATAGCACAATCCCTGACAACTGTCAGGTATCTAAACATCGTTGCGGACCAAGTTCACCAATTCATGTCAACTGTGCTGCCTGCTGGTGATGGCCTTTACCAACAAGATAATGCACCATGCCACAGTGTCAGAACCGTCAAGGAATGGTTCGAGGAATATGCTGGTGACTTTTTGTTAATGCCCTGGCCTGCAAATTCACCTGACATGAACCCAATCGAACTTTTGTGGTTCGACTCAGAAAAGCGGGTTCGCGCTAAATCCCCACCATCCCGAAATGTACGGGAACTTGAAGTCCTGCTTTTCAAAATCGCTTTATTGGTATAACGAAATAAAATAGACGTTCATCATGGAGCGTCTTACAACCAAAATTCAAACTGATAAAATCAATGATATTTACACTGCAATGAAAAATGTTGGTGATATTGAGATGCTGCAATTGAGCTAAATACACAACAGGTGTAGAATAGAAACAACATAAGTTAGCCAGCATGTCACATGACACAGAAGAAACATATATCCAGGTAAACAGTATTGTAAACTTTGAACGCATGATAAAACAGGCAGAGGTTGAGCAAAACAATGATGCAATAGAATGACGAAATATATACATAGGTAAACATTACATGGTGCAGGCATACGCAAAAGCGAAAGAACGATGACAGAAGAATATAGTACAACTCATGCAACAGAGAAATGTATACTGCAATGAACAATATTAATAATAATTAGACGCCGCAACTTAGCTAAAACACAACAGGTGTAGAAGAAACACCATAAGATGGCCAGCGTGTCACATGACACTGAAGGTACATATTATCAGGTAAACAGTGTTGGAAACTTACAGCGCACGAAAAACATACACAGGGTGAGCAAAACAATGGTGAAAATACACTATCTACCAACAAGTAATTGGACACCTGTGATAGCAAAGGAAAACGAAGTTTATTCACCTTCAATAGTTGATGGAGCCTCCACGAGCGGCGATTACAGCTGTGTCTCTCCGGGACATACTCTCAACCAGGCGTTGTATGACGGCTAGCGGTATTTTCTTCCACTCGGCTTGGAGAAGACAGGTCAGTTCCTTCACCGATTTTGGACGGTGGGGGCACCCCTTAAGTCGACGCTCCAACTCGTCCCAGAGGTGCTCAATAGGGTTAAGGTCCGGGCTCTGCACAGGCCAGTCCATTCGATTAACCCATTGTCACCATACCAAGCCATGGTGGACCTCGCAACATGACAGGTGGCATTGTCATCCTGAAAGTAACATGGGTCCACCCCGTAAAACTGCCACAATGTAGGAAGCGCATGGTCATCCAAAATGGTGCAGTAAGTCTCGGCGTTGAGTCTACCAGGAATTGCGACCAATGGTCCCGTGCCATACCAGGAGAAACACCCCCGAAGCATAATTCCACCGCAGCCGAACTTCACAGTTGGCACAATACATTCAGGCAGGAGGCGTTCTCCAGGTAGACGCCAAACCCAGTCCCTGCCATCCGAACGGTAGAGGGTGAACCTTGATTCGTCGCGTGTTTCCACTGTTCAACGTTCCACTGTCGACGTTCTTGCAACACGTTAACCGAGCAGCGCTATTGGCCTTGGTGATCAAAGGCTTATTGGCGACAGCACATCCATAATAATCGATCAGATGGGCTTCCTTAGGGATGGTATTCATCGAAAGAACACTCCCGGATACCTGTTGAAACTCCTCGCTGATGTGGCCCATCGATTTGGCGCGGTTCTTCCGAATTTCCCTGGCCTGCACCCGTCGGTCTCTAACTCCCAGTGTTGTGGGTCTACCGGGTCGGGGCACATTCCGACAGTCACCTCTCATCTTCCACTTGCCAATCACGTAGGCCACTGTCGATTTTGGGTACTTCAACTCGCTGGATATGTCAGGCATGGATCGGCCATTTCTGTGATACCCGACGATTACACCTTTCTCGAAATCAGAGAGCTCGGAACTGCGCGACATCTTGCATGCGACTGGTTGCGTTGTTGTTTCCCACACGATATTTAACGGCGGTATCGTATATCAGGACAGCAGATATCGTCGATTGCGGGGGTGTCCAATTACTTGTTGGTAGATAGTGTAGAATGACAATTCTAGATATAGGCAGCATTATACAGTGAATACATACTCAATAGCTAAGCAAAATAACGGAAAAACATAGAACCACTCGTGCAATGGATATAAATACTGCAATGAAAATGAAGATAATAGGAAGAAACAGCAGTTGAGCCAATACACAACAGGTGAAGGAAACACATCATAAGGTGGCTAGCGCGTGACATGACACTGAAGGAATATATTTTCAGATAAACAATAATGCGAACTTAGAGCGCACGATAAGCAGACACAGTTTAGGAAAACGGTGATGAAATAGAATGAAAATTATATATATAGATAACATTATACAGTGCTGACATATTCAATAGCTAAGCAAAGGTAAGAGAAAAGCATTGGACAACTCGTGCAACACAGATAGTGCGTAAAATACAAAAGATGTTTTAAGTGTACACATATTGCACACAAGTGTAGTAGTATCACAAAAAGATATCACGAAATTTAATAAAACACAACAACGCCGTGAAGATGCAAAACTCAGCGCCACGTTGTAAAGCAGCAAGGATGGTTAGATTGAGGAGACCAGTTTCCACCGTGAACCACGTGTTCAGAGGATAGAAAGCTGCTCCCTGATGGTTGATGGAAGCTAAGCGGTGCTCAAAGCAGAGACGTGAATTTAGACGTTCTCTAAAGTGGCACACAAGTGCCGCACTCGCTTGTTGAGGAGAAACGGGTGAGGAGATGCTCCGGAGTTGCTGATGGAACACGTAAACTACATATTTGGCCAGTACAAAGAGATATGCACAAAGAGAGGGAAGAGAAACCGGTGGGTTATCACGTAATAGGAGGTATCTGTAGGCTGTAAACGATAACTCGTGGGAGCAAGAGCAACTGGCAATCTTGAAGTCTTGATGGAGTAGAGGCAGTAGAACAGGACAATGTAGGTAGACGTGAGAAACGACTGCCTCCTGAGCGCAGAAGGAGCAGAGGGCAAGAGAGTTGAGATATCATCATCATCATTGTCAACCATTATCAATCCACTGCTGGACGAAGGTCTCCCCAAGTTTCTTCCACAACGGTCTGTCTTGTGCCAGTCTCCTCCATGTCACTCCCGCATATTTACGAATTTCATCCACCCATCTCCCATGTGGTCTTTTTCTGGGTCTTTTCCTGTCCCTTGGAATCCAATCTAAAATTTCGGCTGTCCATCTATGGTCTGTCCTTCTGGCAGTATGTCCAGCCCATTGCCATTTCAGGGATTTAACTCTGATCATGATGTCTTCCACTCTCGTCATTTTTCGGATCCACGAGTTCCTCTTCTTATCTCTCCTGGTTATACCAAGCATGCACCTCTCCATGCTGCTTTGAGTTGTCTGCAGCCTTTGTATGTCTCTTTTAGTTAAGGTCCACGTCTCTGCACCATACGTAAGCACTGGAAGGATGCATTGATCAAACACTTTTCTTTTAAGACATAATGGCATATTGCTCTTGAAAATTATGCTGTTTCTTCCAAAAGCTCTCCAGGCAAGTTTTGTACGCCGATTAATTTCTTCATCAATGTGACCCTCACTTGATATCTGCTGTCCAAGATAAACATACGTATCTGTTATCTCCAGTTTTTCTCCATCAATCGATAAATCTTCATTTCTTGTAAAAGCATTGAACATCACTTTTGTCTTCTGAAAGTTCATTTTTAATCCCACTTCTTTACTCTTGTCAGCAAGTTCCTGGATCATACTCTGCAGCTCTGATGGGGTAGTTGCAAAAATGACTACGTCATCAGCAAAACGAAGGTGGGTTAGATAATCTCCATTAATCTTTATCCCTTTGTTTTCCCAGTTCAGTGATTGAAAGACATTTTCCAATGTGGCATTAAAGAGCTTCGGAGATATGGTGTCACCTTGTCTCACTCCTTTTCCAATTTTTATGTGTGTTGTATTTTCAAACAGCCGAATCTTTGCACTTGCATTTTCATAGATGTTATTAATAATATTAATGTATGCATCTTCAATACCGCAGGATTTCAGAGCCGTGGTAACTGCTGATGGTTTCACCGAATCAAAGGCTTTTTCATAATCGATAAAAGCCATGCACAATGGAAGTTCATATTCCCTCGCTCTTTCAATTAGTTCTCTCAGTACATGGATATGATCTATTGTGCTGTAGCCACTCCTGAATCCAGCTTGTTCTCTCGGTTGAGCCATGTCCAGTGTTACCTTCAAGCGGTGTGAAAGAACTTTAGTGAAGATTTTATAAACCACTGATAGGAGGCTGATAGGTCTGTAGTTCCTGAGATCCTCAATGTCACCTTTTTTATGTAGCAGGATCATTGTAGCATTGTTCCAATCCTCAGGAATCTTCACTTCATTAAGGCATCGAGTGAAAATTTGGGCGAGTACTGTTTCAATTTCTCCACTTGCTTCTTGTATGATGTCTATAGTAATTCCATCTTCTCCTGGAGCTTTCCCCCGCTTCATGTTCTTGATTGCATGAGCAACTTCTGCTGGGAGGACTGGAAGAACTCTGGTACCTTTCATGATGTCTGGAGTACATGTATCATCCCTTTCATATAATTTGGAGTAGAAATCTTTCACTCTTGTCAAAATTTCGCCTCTATTTCTTGTTATAGAACCATCTTCTTTTCTCAGAGCCATAATCTGTTTTCTTCCCTTACTGAGATGTCCCTTTGCTATCTTTAGGCTTTGGTTGTTTTCAATTGCTTTCCTCACTAGCTCACAGTTGAATTTCCTTACGTCTTCAGTGATACTTTTTCGTGCTGTCTTGCATAGCTCTATATATTCCACTTTGGAAGTCACATCTTCTTTAGTTGTCCTCATCTCTCTTCTTCTTTGCATCAACATTTTGGTTTTTCCTGATAATTTGTTTACATGCAACTTGTTCTTAGACCCAGCTAATTTTGTTGCTGTTTCCATAAGAGCTTTGGTTACTTTTCTGTTAACTTCCGAAATATCCACTTCTTCCGATGTTAGGCCTTCTAAAGCAGAGAATCTGTTCTTCAGTTCCAACTTGAAAGTATTATGGTGTTTTTTAAGGTTGGTTATGTCAATACATTTTGTTTGTCTTATGAGCTTGCCACGTTCCAGTTTAGTGTTGAGGTGCATCTTACATCTCACCAATCTATGGTCACTACCTGTGTTGAACTTGTTTAGCACACTGCAGTCTTCGATGACGAATTTTTTGTTACACATAATAAAATCAATTTCACTTGTCGTCCCAATTGGATGTCTCCATGTCCATTTCCTGTGTGGCTTTTTCTTGAAAAAGGAATTCAAGATGAAAAATCCTTCTGCCTCTGCAAACTCAACGAGAGTATTTCCACGCTGGTTTCTGTTGCCGTGACCGAATTTACCTACTGAAGTTTCATTCTGTTGCCGGTGCCCTATTTTTGCATTGAAATCTCCCATAATTATCTTCAAGTGCTGCTTACCTTTATTATTTAGATCACGAATTTCCTCATAAAATTCTTCAATTTCTTCTTCAGGATGACTTGTGGTGGGTGCATAAGTTTGAATAATCTGAGCCTGGTATCTTCTCGATAGTTGGATAACGAGTCGTGCAGCTCTGTCAGAGGAACTTTCAACTTCTACCACTTTATCCTTCAGTTTCTTGTTTATTATAAATCCAACACCACTAGTTCTGCCAGTATCTGTCCCTCGATAATAGAAGAGATGTCCACTTTTCAGTTCAAGGAGATCTTTTTTCCTTACCTCACTTAGCCCGACGATGTCCCACTTGATCCTTTGTAGTTCCTCTTCCAATTCAAGAAGCCTTGAATCAGAAGATAGGGAGCGTCCGTTGTAGGTAGCCAAGGTCAGCATCAAATGGCAGCCTAGTCCGGTCCTCCGGGGATTCTTAGCACCCTCTGCCTTCATGTCGCACTGGCCGCTGCCTTGGCCAGGTACATTCCAGCTGCCGGAGACTGAGGGCCAAGATTTAAGTTGTAGAGTCATTTTGGAGGTGTTTGGCCATAACTCACCACGCTGGCCAAGCGGGTTGGTGAGTGTGGGATAGCATTTCCTCTGATCCCGATGGTATAGTTATACCGCTATTTGCGGTCGTCAGAGCCCCTTTAGTGGGAACAGGATGCACCACGAGAAGGCGGGGTTGACATTTGTCAAGGAGAGGCTGTGATGTTACGCATCACCTGACCTTACATCCCAGTTGAGATATACGACAGAGGAAAAACGGAACAGAACGATGATTATGGAGGAAGAGCCAGTGGGTGTTTTGTTCATGAGGTGTGGAGAGGGGGGGCAGCAGCCCAAACAGCAGAAAGAGAGGTAGTAAGAACGTCAAGCATAGCAAAAACAGAGGGAATGGAAATGTGCACTAGGAGACGATACAAAGATTTAGATGAGAAAGAAACAAGAGGTGTAACCGTATGAGCGAGCCAAAGGAAGAACGGTAACGGAAAAGGAGCAGAGAGCACAGAGATCAGACCAGAATGGGACGCCAAATCAAGGGAAAGAGACAGGATAGCAGAAGGCAGAGAGTAAAAGATGAACCGAGAATTGCGGGACGAGAGAATAGCAGCTAGAAGATCGGTGAAAGGGCGCACGGAGAGGTCAGGGTTAGTAAGGTCTTGAATGGTTACAACTCCAGCATGAAGCCAGGAAGATAAAGCAAAGCAAGGGAGGTCGGGAGAGTGGAGAAGAGAGTTGTAGAAGAGGGGTTCAGCAAGAAGCTCAAAAGTTGAAGAAGGAGGGGAGCGCAGAAGGGGAAGAGAGCGAAGAAATTTAAGAGCTTCAGAATAAGCAGGGGGAAGTTTAGAGGGGGGGGCAGGACAACTGTCCATAAAAACTAGAGAGGAAAAAGAGAAGTGAGGATTTCGCCTGCAGGTGAGAACGTTTTTACCTAAATTGTAGATGTGACTAGAGCTGTAAAGAGGCGGACGAAGTGAATGACACGGTGTACTTTACGGCACAGAGAAACATCAGGCAGACCGGCTCCACCAAACGAGGGAGGTGCACAGAGCTTCGAGACGGAAAGCCAGGGATGTCGTACCCACATGACACTGTGAGACGCCGGGTGATCTCTTGAAGACAAAAGAGCGGGATTGGAGCTGCTATCAATGAATGCTGGCACATGGACAGGAGATATGTACGAGCGAGTCTCACACGCTGGTGATATGATGTGCAGAACTGCAGAGTTGGTCAGACTAGGATGTAACCGGTGCAAGTAGCTTGTGAGGCTGCATATTGTTTTCCTAGGTGAGCTCCTAGGAAGCGTTGGGTGGTTGAAGACCATGATGCACTCCATGGAGTATCTGTGCGGTTCCGCCACGCCCCGCACCACAGTCCGATGCTCTTAGACATGTTGAGCTCAGCAGCAGAACAGGAGGCGTAGTCGGAAAACAAACGACGAAGAAGGTGGAATTGCGATTATCTACGAATACAGACTGTAATGCCATCCGCATACGCAGAATAAATCACTGAGTGGCGTCGTGTACTAGCAACTGGCGCTGGTAGTGTAACTAAGAAGGAATGTTGAAGGGAACAAAGAAATGGGTCCACGGCAATCGCAAAGAGCTGCCCTCAAAGTGGGCAGCCCTGTCGGACTCCATGCTTAAAGGCGATTGGAGCTGTAAGGAAGGATGGCGTCTTGACATGGAAAACGGCGTCCCTGTAAAGAGAGAGAAGAGTGTAAACAAAGGCCAAAAAAAAATTCATCGTGCAGAAGAGTTTGTGTTAAGCAGTTATGTGGCACGTTGTCGAAAGCGGAGCGGCGATCCCAAGAGAGAAGGGCTAAGGGTTCGGAGTGGGTTTGAGCGAGATGAATTAAATCACACAGGAGTTGGATATTAGTAGAAAGAGAGCGTCCAGGAACAGTGTAGGTTTGAGAATCAGAGAGAATGTGACGAAGGACAGAGTTTAAACGGTGGGAAAGAAGCTTAGTGAAGACTTTGTAATCCTGGTTAAGAAGGGAAATGGGTCGCCAATTTCCCAAGTCAAGAGGGTCACCCTTCGTGGGAAATAAGACATGAGCGTCTGGGGAGCTCATCTGGAAAGTGGGGGAGAGGAGAGCAGCATAAATAGCAGGAAGAAGAAAAGGTAGGAGGAGAGGGGAGAAAGTACAATAGAAAGGGAAAGAGAGGCCGTCCGGACCCGGAGTGCCTTGAGGGTTGAGAGGAGAAAATACGTCAGATAGCTCAGAAGATGTGGGTGGAAAAGTTAAATAGGTAGCTAGTTGTGGGAGAACCCGAGAGAGATTAGAAAGTAGGTGAGAGTTAGTAGAGGAGGACGGGAAGGAGCCTCGCAGAACTTAGTGGCAAAAAACTACGAACGTGAGATCATAGAGTCAGCGGATCAGAAGTTACAACACCGGTTGGTAGACGAAGCTGCCGGAGTGATTTGGAGGACGTGCGTGAAGACTCCATCGACGCAAGGAAATCATAGTTGCAATCCTCTGGGTGCAGATGCTTTAAACGAAGGCGAAGTAGAGCCTGCTGCGCAAGAGGTTCAAGCAAAGCTCTAAGATCTGCCTGAACTGGAGGAAAAAATGGATCTGACAACCCAATGAGAGCAATCTTTCGTCGGGCGTGATCAATTTGCATCAGGCAAGATGTTGACGCTGTAAAAGCAAGCTGTGTGATGTGTAGTAAGAGCTCGTGTTTAACTTGCAGCCAATAAGTCAATGCGCAGGGAGCTGATTGTATCCCAGCACATTGAGCACTGAGGAAATAACGAATGGAGGCACAAAAAGAAGGATCACTGAGCAAAGAAGTGTCAAGTGTCCACAGACGAACTGTCCTAGGGAGCTATGCCGAAGTAAATGCTGTGAGAGAAACTGAACTATGATCGTAGGAGGCAGTGGGTTGTAGATGCGACTCAGTAATGGACGCAAGGAGCGAAGGTGAAACATAAATGCGATCAAGGCGAGCAGTCGATAGAGGTTGGTTCCCGAATGATCTCCAGGTATGAGTAGTATCATAGGGGTTGAGACGTCGATGTGCATCTGTCAAGGAGAAGTCAGAGACGACCTCTTGGAATAAGGCAACTAGAGCAATGCGACGTTCTCGGGTAGCTGGAGAACGGTCGGAGACGGATTCAATGTACAATTAAAATCTCCGCCCAGGATTATTCGGTCGGAAGGCGAGACCGCAGACAGAGCTCGATGCAGGCGGGTAAACAATATTATATGATGAAGAGAATGCCACGGAACATAGATATTAAAGATGTGAAAGCGGGTATCGTTATCAGAAAATGATGCACGTTGAAGTAAATCTCAACAGAGGTTCCTAACTCAGAAGCTTGTTAGAGTGGAACGGAACTGTTGATGTAGGCCGATCGCTAGCCCACTACCGAGGGAAAAACGAAGGGCGTGTTGAAATACATAATAGCTAGTTCGCCAACGTTTAAGTAATGTGGAGGTGTGACAGTTCGTTTCTTGAGGCAGAAAACGTCCGGCCGCAGGGGTGAAAGATCCTCCATGACGAGAGCATTTGCTAGGGGGCTCACAAAGTCCAGACAATTCAAGGTGGTGACCTTGAAAGTGGTAGATCCGAACCTGTGTGGAACTCTGCCTGAACGGCCGAGAAAATCAATCTAAAGCGCTTTATGTGGGCCAGGACCCACGACTTGTAGGCAGATTGCCTCTGATGGTGTCGAAGAAACTTATCAATGATGCTCGCTTGAGATAGAACTGCAGGGAGAACTGCCTCATACTGTCGTAAGAAGGCGGTAGTAGTAGATAAACTAGTCGTATGGCAACAAAACTGGTACCAGTCTTCAAGGGAGAGAGGCTCCCACGTTTCAAAACAGTTGGCAAGGTGCAGAGCAAAGAGTTCAAATGAAATAGGTCCACGAGTGGGGGACTCGCCAGATTCAGCAGCTGAGGAAGAGAGAGACGGTGCATCAGTGGTACCATCAGGGGGAACAAAATATCCGGAAGCGGACGGGGATTTTTGCTTCTTTTGCCGAGTTCCTGTGCGAAGTTTCGAAGACCTTTCAGCAGTGATCGTCGACACACGAGATGTTGTAGCAGTCAGAGGAAGGATCGTCTTAGTCACCATCACCAGAGACTCTAACTATAAAGGATGGCGAGCGATCCACACGAAGGTCGTGAGAAATAGAATCAGGCAGTGATTGTCGAGATGTAGGAAGTAAGGAAAAAGCATCAAGTGAGGACGTATCAATCGTAGAAGATATCTGTTGGCAAACGTCTGTAGTGCGACTTTTCTGTACACTGGGCTGAGGTGTTGTCGACGCTGAAGACGATGTAGCAGGCAGTGGTCTCTTGGAAACACTAGGCGGTCTGGAAGTGCTCTGCGATGACGAGGGTGCTAGCGGGCAACGAGCGCGCTGATGACCTAACTCTCTGCACAGAGCGCAACGTTCTAAAGTAAGTAAACCAATCTTATAGTGGAATTGGTCGCAGCGGACCGTGAGAGATTTAGGAAACTTGTGGAAATGTTCCTCACTAGGGAAAATAAGCTTGACGCTTCTACGGAAGATCCGAACATTTTTATTGGCTGGATCCTTCGCTGCACGGAATGCGTGGTCACAAGACCGGCCACCTGTCCACACTTACTTAAGGAATTGCAAATCATGTCATTAGAAATTTCAGGAGGGACCGAGTGTAGAGAAACTTGCACCGGGCGCCTAGCAATCGGTTCTACGATGAGATGACAGTCCCCAATGTCAGGCCCTTGGGTTAGGAGAGAAACAACATAATCTTTGCGCGAAAGATACAAAATTACTGCGAGTGGCTTGCAATTGAGATATGTGACAGAACCAGAAGGTAGAAATTCGAAGATAGTGTCACAATACACCTTTAGTGGGGTATGGGGCAAAGCATCTAGGCATACACCTAACGCTAGGGTAGAATAGAGGTCTTGTGCAGCAGAAGAAGCTTCTGGTACGACCAATTCAAGGGAATCGTTAATGATTCAAAAACAGGCATCTTCTAGAGAAGTACTTGGCAGCACTATCAGAAGGTAGAGGCTTGGCGCTGTTCAAAGGGTCTGGAGTAATCTTGGACGGCTTGCCTGAGAGCAGAGAGGCAGAGCCATCGGAAACATTAGTGACGTCATCAACTACCTCAGATACTTGTGTCGTAGCTCCACCAGGAAGAGTGGAATCAGGTAGTTGAAGAAGAAGACGCGCTGGCGTCAGGAAGAGGACGATACTCCCGAGGAGGTTATATTACTGGAGACACCACTGACTCTGCCGCCATAGGTCACAGCTAATCTGTGGTGTGGCCGCCCCGGTGGCGCAGTGGTCTAAGGCAATGGCCTCTGATCGTTCGTCCGTAAGGGGTCCGGGTTCGAATCCCGGTCAGGCATGGATGTTGTGTTTGTCTTACGGCACTGGCTCTCTCCCTTCCCTGGAACCAGTGACCCTAAATTAGGGACGGGCGACTGCTTATATCCCATTGAGTTGCTCACGGTGGTATTTAAACCTCCCAAAAAAAAAAAAAAAAAATCTGTGGTGTGACGTCACAAGCAGGCAAAAATGAACTAAATTATACCGTTGATTTTTTTTTTTTTTTTTGATTGGAGGTTTAATGACCACCGTGAGCAACTCAATGGGCTATAAGCAGTCGCCCGTCCCTAATTTAGGGTCACTGGTTCCAGGGAAGGGAGAGAGCCAGTGCCGTAAGACAAACACAACCTCCATCCATGCCTCACCGGGATTCGAACCCGGACCCCGTTTTGACGAATGATCAGAGGCCATCGCTTAGACCAATGCGCCACCGGGGCGGCACGACATTTATGCCAAAGCATATGAGGAAAGAGAGTTGATGTTATCTTCTATACTACAATACACCAAAGCACATATGAAGTTTACCAAATTACATCTAACTTGCTTGTCAGTAACACGAGATCAATGTTTTCTTTTACTTTTTTAGTGAAACAAACTTTGCGAAAGCTGCAAGATTCATCAGTGCTTAAGATCCCCCCCCGTTTTGGTGACAAAGTAGGTAAAAAAAACCCTGTGGAAATCTGAAGCCGCCCCGGTGGCGCAGTGGTCTTAGGCGCTGGCTTCTGATCATTCGTTCGTAAGGGGTCCGGGTTCGAATCCCGGTGAGGCATGGATGTTGTGTTTGTCTTACGGCACTGGCTCTCTCCCTTCCCTGGAACCAGTGACCCTAAATTAGGGACGGGCGACTGCTTATAGCCGATTGAGTTGCTCACGGTGGTCGTTAAACCTCCAATCAAAAAAAAAAAAAAAAAAATCTGATTCAAAAAATAGAAAGCAGGAACAGTATTCACGTTGTGTTTTAATCTGTCTTCTCGGCTCTGTAGTTCAGTTCAGTCTAAATTTCTTACCAGACATTGAATTTACTTCAGCTGTATCCATTTTCAAGAGTTGTTCATAGTGATAGAAAATAATCGAACTTCTCTCTTTTTTTTTAAAGAGGCACGCAGAAGAAAGTATTTCAGCTGTGTCCCTAAACAAACTAGAACAAAACTTTAAGTTCTTCGGAAGTTAAAATTTCTGCTTTCGCATATTTGAAAGATTTCATAGATTTCTCACGAAACATTGAATTTTATTTTTGCAAGGTAATAAGTAGCATCGATTCACAGAAAAAACAGCTGTGCTCTCAGAACCCTAAGCTGAAGAAATATTTCAGCTGTGTCGCTAAACAAACTAGGAAAGGCTTTTAGTACTTCGGATATGTGGATAGGTTTCTCTTATTAGCATATATATTGCGTTAGCTGCGCATAATTGACTTCACTGCACTGACTACTTTTCAAGTGCTTTATAACAGTTTCGGGTATGAGGACCTCCTTTTGTCCTAAAACTATTTCACCAAAAATTGAAATTCACAAATGCCAAAACCTATGGAAAAAAATATTTATATTGTGAATGTAGTCATATCTTTAATGAGAGATGGGTTTTTTTAAAAATATCTCTCATTAAAGACGTGGAGACATCACATTATTCTTTAAAATTCCTTTTTTTGTAATTACTTCTTTTGTTATCTCTCATTAAAGAT
The DNA here is from genome assembly GCA_039090855.1 of Macrothele yani. NCBI lineage: Eukaryota > Metazoa > Arthropoda > Arachnida > Araneae > Macrothelidae > Macrothele > Macrothele yani. The sequence goes on from CM077011.1 coordinate 104,183,960, forward strand.
TGTAGATACTTTTCCTTTCAAATTCCTTCTTTTGTAATTGCAGAGTATTATGATCCAAAATCATCTACTAACTCATAGCAAAGCGGTAGTTATTTACTCATAAAAATACAAATTCGTCGGTTGCAGACCTCGAACCTGATTTCTTGTGCTCCATAAACGAATGCCTTCTCAATTAAGCTATATGACAGCTTATCACTGCTACTGCGTTTTGACATGCACGTCACCCCTGTAGTACGTCACATACACTATATTGACAAAAGTCACCGGATACTCCTTCAAAAGCAAATGAACGGATCTGCTGCGTTGTTAAGATGCGCATTACAGCTGCAAACGGTATAAAAGCAAGCCTTCAGCTGACCGCGATCATATCGCAATGTGAGGTTGAGTGAAAATGTCGCCGCGAGAGAGAATTGACTTCAGAAAGGAATTATTGTTCGGTGTCATATTAGTGGGAAATAGAAACAGAGAAGGGGTTTAAACATACATAAGTCAACTGTTTTGGATGTACTGAATAAGTAGAAGTCACATGGCGTGCCTGAAGCAGAAAAATGTACCGGCAGACCAAAGAAAATCAGAAACAGAGGACGTCGAAACCTCAGGAGAGTCGTTGCAGCTAATTGACGGAGTACTGCACAAGACCTCAGTGTGCACGTGAGTATAAATGTTGGAACCTCGGTATGTACACGCACCATTCGCAAAGAACGTCATTTCATGTGTTACCGTGGTCGTGCGGCAGCTTATAAGCCTTTGATCTCCACTCGGAATGCTAGTTGTCATTTAGCACGGTGTAAAGAACATTTATCGTGGACCGTAGATCAATTGAAACGGGTCCTATAGACTGATAAATCTAGATGCACGACATATCAGTCTGATGGCCGTGTGTGGTTATGGCGGCAACCAGGTGAACGCTATTTACCACAGTGTACTGTTGCTACGGTCATGCTTGGAGCTGGCAGTGTACTCGTGCGAGGGTGTTTTTCGTGCTACGGTCCCGGCCCATTGTTATCGTGGACAAACCTGCTAGCCAACACGTCTATTTCGATATTCTGGACAATTATGCCCTACCAACTCTGTGGCAATACTATGGGAACGAGACTTGTTTGTACGAGCGGGATAATGCACCGAGCCATAAAGCAATTACTGTTACGGCATGGTATGACGATAATTCCGCGACGTGTGTGGACTGGTCAGCACAGAGATCTGATCTTAATCCCATACAGCTTCTATGGGATGAATTAGAGCGCCGCATAAGAAGTTTGGAACCAAGGCCTATTACTAAGCAACAGTTAGCGGCAGGATTATGTACTGAATGGAAGTGTATACCTAGCGCTGTGTTCCAAAACCTTGTTGACAGCATGTCGCGAAGGGTCAGTGCATGCATTAAGGCCAAAGCTAGAACGACATCGCACTAATGTATGTCAATAAATGCCATGTTGGGTTTCTCTTCTAGGTGTCCGGTGACTTTTGTCAATATAGTGTATATCCCCTCCCTAAGAAATGGGCTGGGAGTGACTCGTAGTGTTCGGAGTCGGCCGGAAAACTATGCTTTAAGGAACTCGCTGTAGAAGAAGGAATTCTAATTCATTCCAGACGATCTGTGGAAGACGTATCACACATTTTTGTAGCGTTGAAAAAGGAATACTCATTAATTCCAGATGATGTGTGCAAACAACGTCACATACTTTCCAAGAATCTAACATTCAGTATAGATCCATTTTTACATTCAAACGCCATTGTGAAACCCAGATTTTCCCGTCGTTGACCCGATGCCCCACTCTTCTGCTCCAGAGCCGAATACTTTTCCCAATTAAGCTACACCGACTAGTGCTTATCACTGTTGCTCGCTGTCTTGAGATGTACGTCACCTCTGTAGTACATCACATAATTCTTGAGTTTGTTCAGTAAAAAATAAGTGATAGATGACGTCGAAGCCTCAAGAGAGACAACGGGCACCCATTCAAAAGCAAATGAACAGATCCGCTTCGTTGTTAAGATGCGGTGCAGCTGCAAACAGTATAAAAACAATTCTGCAGCTGACCGCGATCATATCGCACTGTGAGGTTAAGCAAACATGTCGCGGCGGGAAAGAACTGACTTTGAGAAAGGAAAGATTGTTGGGTGTCATATTAGTGGGCTGTCCATAAGAGAAACCGAGAGGCGTTTAAACATACCCAAGCCAACTGCTTTCGATGTACTGAATAAGTGAAAGACACATGGCGAGCCTGAAGCAGCAAAACGTACCGGCAGACCTAAGAAAATCAGTGATAGAGAACGTCGAAGCTTCAGGACAGTCGCTACAACTAATCGACGGAGTACTGCACAAGACTTCAGTGTACAGGTGAGTAAAAATGCTGGACCCTCGGTATGTACACATACCATTCGCAGAGAACTTCATTCCATGGCTTTACCTGGTCGTGCGGCTGCTCATAAGCATTTGATATACACTCGGAATGCTACTCGTCTTTGAGCATAGTGAAAAGAACATTTATCCTGGACCGTAGATCAATGGAAACGGGTCCTATGGTCTGATGAATCCAGATACACGATCAATCTATCCGTTGGCCATGTGTGGGTATGGCGGCAGCCACGGGAACGCTATTTACCACAGTGTACTCTTCCTGCGGTCCAGATTGGAGCTTGCAGTGTACTCGTGTGGGGGTATATCCGTGGTATAGTTCCGACTCATTGGTTATCACGGACAAACCTGCTAAGCATCACGTTTACCTCGATATTCTGAACAATTATGCCCTACCAACTCTGTAGCAATACTATGGAACCGAGCCTTGTTGGTACAAGCAGGATGATGCACCGAACCATAAAGCAAGGACTGTTACGGCGTGGTTTGACGATAATTTCGTATCTTGTGTGGACTGGCCAGCACAGAGCCTTGATCTAAATCCCATAGAGCGGCTATGGAATGAATTAGAGCGCCGCATAAGAAGTTTGGAACCAAAGCCTACTACGAAGCAGTAGTTAGCGACAGCTATATGTACTGAACGGAAGCGCATACCTATCGCTGTGTTCCAAAACCTTGTCGGGTGCATGTTTCGAAGGGTCAGTGCATGCATTAAGGCCAAAGGTGGACCGACACCGTACTAGCGTGTGTCAGTAAATTCTAATTTATGTTTTTCTTCTAGGTGTCCGGTGACATTTGTCAATATAGTGTGTATATACACTGGCGGAAAGTAAAAAAAGAACACCAAGAAGGAGACGTCTGATACAAACGAAATTTATACAGCATAATAACGGAATACAGAGGATAACGTGATCAAAACATTGTGGCAAAATACAGCTGTATTTGCTGGTAAACTGAAAAATAACATTTCCATGTAACATGGTTAGTACGAGGTTGAACCGCCATGAACTGTGTCACACTGTGCAATTCTGGCATGGAGTCTGTCGTACAGATGTTGGATGTAGGTTCGGGGTACTAAGTTCCAAGCATCCTCAACCTAGATGCGTAAATCGGGGATGGTCGTGGCTGGCCGTGGAGACCGGATAAGTCGTTGTCCCATAAAATCCCCCACACGTGCTCAATGGGGGACAAATCCGTTGAACGTGCAGGCCATGGAAGTTGCCTCACACCCTGAAGTGCATGTTGCGTTGCACGTGCCGTGTGTGGGCGTGCGTTATCTTGCTGGAAAAAACCACGATGGACCGACCTTACAAATGGCACAACAACAGGCTGAATGATGCTGTTGATGTAGGAGGTGCTGTTTAACGTACCCGGTACAAACACTAGTTGTGTACGGGAGTGATAGCTGATCGCTCCCCACACCAGAAGACCAGGTGTAGGCCCTGTGTGTCGCTGGTGGATGCAAGAAGGGTGGAGACACTCCCCTGTGCGTCTGCGAAAGCGTATACGGCCATCGGAGGCTCCCAAGCAGAATCTGCTTTCATCGCTTAACACGACAGGTCGACATTGCGTTCTCCAGTGCAGACGTTGGTTATACCACTGCAGCCATTCCTGACGGTGGGCTGGAGTCAGAGGTACACATGCCTGATGCACACGTGCACGTAGTCCTGCATCCAGTAGACGGTTGCGGATTGTTCGCACAGTCACCTCAGGTGCAACGGCAGCTCGGATTTGCGTCGCAGTGGATGTTCTGCTTGACAACGCCACACTTCTTATGCGTCGATCTGTCCGCTCATCAGTCCTTCTGTGATTCCCGGTTCCACGTCTTCTCGTGTGGGAATGTTCCTCGGACCATCTACGCCACCATCGCACCACCACCGATACTTCCCGTCCAATTCGCTCCGCAATACGACGGTACGATCACCCGGCCTCGCGGAGTCCGACTAGACGACCTCGCTCGAAGTCCGATAACTGCTGAAATCGTACACGTCTTCCATGTACAGGCATTGCAGCTTCTTCAGAGTCTTCGCACGTGTCCGTAGGCCGACGACTGGTTACATTCACTTCGCCGTACTCCTTAAATACCACCGACGATAATTTGCATATTATGCCGTGCTGTGGCGTAAGTGCTCACCCGTTGGTCCCGAAAGTAACATCACACCTACGTAAACTCGACCCCATTAACATATGTAAATTTCATGATCGTCCGCCAATTCCTTCTTGGTGTTCTTTTTGCATTTTCCGCCAGTGTATATATAGGGTATATATATGCATATCATAGGTAAATAATACCATGTGAGTGTGAGTTTTCAGATTTACTATATGATCCTAATTTCTCATAAGGAAATTCTTGTATTTTCTGGACTCTTAACTAACAAGCCAATTCTAGTATGCATTAATAAGCATAAGCAATGTAAAAATTTGGGTTAGAAGTTATATATATGCATATAAGGGTATATATATGCATATCATAGGTAAATAATACCATGTGAGTGTGAGTTTTCAGATTTTTTTACTATATGATCCTAATTTCTCATAAGGAAATTCTTGTATTTTCTGGACTCTTAACTAACAAGCCAATTCTAGTATGCATTAATAAGCATAAGCAATGTAAAAATTTGGGTTAGAAGTTCGAAAGCCTAAAAAAATGTAAATCGAGTTCCAGTATTTGTCGCCGATTTTCTATAAAGAAAACAAAGAGATATGTCACTGCTGCGAATAGTTTCAGTCATTACTGAACACAAGGAAATTCATTTACCTAAATGAGGGTGATATTATCGATCAAATAATAAAAAATATAAAACATAGGTTTACCATCATTTAACACCTTACCTCCAGCTTCAGATCTTACGGGTAATTATCTCCTTCTTTTTCCCGCCCACAAACAGAAGACAAGCACAAACAAATGCTACTGAGTTGGCGTTTCAAAATGTCATGAGGTCTTCTTTGAAACGCTCAGCAAATATGATTAGCATTTTTAAGGAACGTAGCAATAGTTTCCTAATGCATGTTATCCTCGTTTCCATTACTCGGACGAAGAGTTCTTCAGGTTTTTAAATTTAGTGAGACTGATGTTAATTATTCCACAGGATGCCGTAGCATTATTTTTCCTTTACAGTTTCGCCTTAAACATATGTCTTACAGTAAATCCTCCATTGCGCAGTGACTCTTCAAAATCTTTTGCCTCAAGTTAGAGAAGTTATTTTTTTTTCTTTTTAAGGAGAAAGATCCTTTTATTCGATTAATAACGCGTTGTTTCTAAGCTGCTTTAATTCATCTGTATTCATGTTTCAAAAGAACTATCAGGAACATACCTCTAACTGTCTCTAATACAACTCCTGAGAGAAAGTGTTGATGCTTACAGCATTACTTTTTCGATCCAGGTGTGTTTCTTGGTAGGATATTTCTGCATCTAGAAAGCGGTTTACCAAACATTTCTTCTTTACCGGACATCGTACATCTTAAAATCGATAAGACAGCACTTTTTCTGCTAGGCGGCGTAAACATGTTTCTATGGTTGCTGCCATGACTACATTTCTGAGTGGTGGTGGTTGATATTTTTTTTTTTCGAATTTTGTGTTAGGTTACTAAAAATGTGAATAATGTTTTCTTTAATCTTATATGCGATGTTTCCTCTAAGATGCGCACACGCGCTGCCGCGCAACGACTTCCTGGCCGCAGTAAGCATTTCTGATTAAAATTCCCAAGTCCATTATTAATTTGCATAAATCGAAAATCAATTGCCTGTAAAAATATGTACATGCTGATGCGAATAAAATATTATCCCGCAAGTGGACAAGTTATGGATCTTGAGACAGTTTACAAGTTTTGGAAAAGTTACAAAAGCCGAAGACATCAGTCGACAACATCCTTAAAAATCGAAAACAATATTTTCCGAGTACTTTCAAAGATGGACGATTTCTAAATTCATACCGACGAGTCTTCGGTTCGGGGGCAAAAACTGAGACGCTAATTATTCCTTGAAAAGATTGTCAGATCAGAACGATTTTGCACTTTTTCTATTTGAACTGATTATTTTTCATTTAGTTTTTATTTTGTTTCTTATTTTCTTTGGTATTTTGATTTGCAAACACACTGTGTAGTATGTGTAAACATGCTTTTCCTAATTTCCCAGAAGCAAGTTTCAGCTTCTCACTTTTTATAAAATAAAATTTTTATTAATGAAATGTTTTAAATATTTTTTTTTATTTAAAATCAATTGCGGAAGGAACGGTGATAAAAATGGGGGGGGATTATAAAAAATAAGGGTTCGAATCCAAGTTCCAACTTTTACTGCATTACTAAGAGAAGCTGAGAATATATTTTTATTTTTTGCCTAAGTGGTTTTGATGCCTGCCCAGCTAATTGGGTTAAGTGCGCATTGCCCATGGGGCCGCTTAGAGGGAATATTGCTGATATGATGCATTATTTAGCAGCGAGATGACACAAATATGCATTTGTGAACTAAGCGCTGTATTACTGCTTCAACGGATTCCAATTAACAAGTTAGTAAAATCATGCAATGCATTGATAGTTATACGCTTTGCAACATACCGGCAATCGCGCGCAGACATCCCCCCCCTACCTACCCTCCCTGTTGATTCTTTCAGTATACCTCCGGAACAACATACTAAAGTTTTGTCGCAATAGAAGCATTTTTACTCAGGTTATGACAATAGTAGCTGTGGAACAAATCTCGCTCCTCTGCCATGACCTTTGACCCCATTTCGATTATATTCAACAGAACCGGATCAGTATTGCTCCGGAATAACATGATCGCATTTTGTCGCAATCGAAACATTTTTACGTAAGTTATGACGCATAAGGGCGGATGAAATGGATCCCTCTCCTATGTCCTGACCTTTGACCCCAGTTCACCCGTTTTCAATAGGGTTCGTCCCCAGGTTGTCTCCAACCACATTTTAAAATTTCATCGAAATCGAACCATTTTAACGCGAGTTATCGTGCGGACCGACAGGCAGACGAACAAAGATGGAGCATATACGCTTCTTCAACGTACGGTTGGAAAGCGTAAAAAAAAAAAAAACAGTTTTGCACCCGACAAAAGAAATCAAGGTCCTTTTTAATACAGTTGTGAAACTACTGATGCAAAGTATTCCTCCTCGGAAACGTAAATTCAAATTCATAGCTCAACACTGTAAAAAATAAGTGTCGTGAATTCACGGAAAATTCCTAATAACGTGCGACAAACTTTCCGATAGGCATCCGTCCTTTAAAGAAATTACGGGTTTTAAAAGTTCTCGTCTTTTTTTAACATCTGTCTCTTCACAGATTCTCCGTAATTAGTAGTTCCGTTTATTTGAGAAAAGTCCGTTTCAGCTTATTCCGTATTTATATAGAAATTTTGCGAAACATAAGACGCTGAATTTTTCATCCCTAATACCGTATAGCTCTTTTGTCGCAGTGGGATTCGATCGGATTGTCGCGCGTTTTAACCATTGAACCAGGTATAGAAGCAGTAGCAACCTTTACATTCAACGTAAAACTTTATTTTTCATTAATGCGAGCGAATAAAATTTTATTTTCACTTTGCTTATTATAAAATTTTATTTCATTATAAAATTTATTTATAATGAAAGAAAATTTTATAATAAACATTATTTTATTATAAAATTTTATTTTTCATTAATGCGAGTAAATAAGTCACTTTATATTCTGTTGAGGTTAATTATTTTTTAATAGGTTTGCAATATTTTTTCTATAAGAGGACTTATTGCATATTACGTATTTTTTTCATCGTGATTTTTAATTCTTTTGAGTGGCGCAGAGGTCCAATTGCTGGCTTGTAACAATTTGAACGAGATGGGGCCAGTGAGGCAAGAATGTTTTGTTTGTCTTACGGGTCTGGCTCTCTCCTATCCCTGGAACCAGTGGCCTTAAATTAGGGACCGGCGACTGCTTACAACCCATTCAGTTGCTCACCGTGATCGTTAAACCTCGAACTAAAAAACTCAACAGAATATGCTTTGGAACTTGGGAGCATTTTTAAATTTTTAGTGACTTCCAATTACCTTTAAAAAAAGATTAATTGTACTGTTTTACAGTATTATTTCACAAAACTCTTAAATATAATATTTACTATCCATAGCTTGTGGCGTGCGTGTGGCCGGGTAAGAACGATAGATAACAAGTTAATAAAATCATGCAATGCATTAATTATGATACGCTTTCCAATATACCAGAAATCATTACTCAAGTTATTACTCAAGCTATGAGGGTAATAGCTGTGGAATATATCTCGTTCCTGGGCTCTGACCTTTGACCTCATTTCAGTGATATTTAACATAATTCGTTCAGTATACCTCCGGAACAACATACTAAACTTTTGTCGCAATAGAAGCATTTCTAGTCAAGTTATGAGTATAATGGCTATGGAATAAATTTCACTCCTGTGCACTGACCTTTGACCCCATTTCGATGATATTCAAGCGAACCGGTTCAGTGTATCTCCGGACATGATAAAGTTTTGTCGCAATCGAAGCATCTTTACGTAAGTTATGACGCATAGTGACAATGGAATGGATCTCGCTCCTATGTCCTGACCTTTGACCCTATTTCACCCATTTTCAATACGGTTCGTCCCCAGGTAATCTCCTATCATTCACTGAAATTTCATCGAAATCATTTTTACGCTAGTTGTCGTGCGGACAGACGGACGGACGGACGGACAGACAGACATAGCTGGCCTTTATACGCTTCTTCAACCTTCGGTTGGCAAGCGTAAACAATAAAGATTACACCGAATTTTCGGGTGTAATAAGCACGTCTTTTGAATCCGTTCTGACGCAAATTAAATTTATCAAAGCTATTAAAAGTCAACGGAACCGGTATGGAAAACAATAGTATCTGACGCAAGAAAGACGTTTTTCAATCGGGTTTTTAATCCCTCAGATATTGCTGTAAACGGAATTGTGAACTTACGCCCTTTTGGTTGCAGACTTGTGCTTTAAGGAAAAACATGAATTTATATGAGAAACATTTCGCACCGGAAAAGTTCTCCAACATAGAAAGAATTTTTCAAATCGGACTCTTAGAAATTGAGATATCGACAAAAATAAGTTGTGACTTTGCGTCCCCTGGTGAGAAAACCATGCATTATTTTAGGAAGATGGTATTCTCAAAAGGTTTTACGGATGGGAGCTATCGGTGCAAGAAAAAAAAATTAGTCGAGTTTTCAGAATCCCAGATTTTGCTACAAATACATCAGAAGCAGAAATTAACGCTTATGCCCCCTGGTGGCCAAACCATTCTTTACCAAACATTAGAAATTATGTGAAAGTATTTTCCATCAGGTCTTGTATTAGATACAGGAAGAATTTTTCAAATCGGAGTTTTAGAAGCAGAAATAACGCAGAAAACGCACTTTACCTTTGTGCCCCTTAAGCGGAAAGTCTATGATTTACTTGAAAATTTTGAATTTATAGGAAAACATTTCGCATTGGAAACACTATCCAACAAAGAAGGAATTTTTCAAATCTTACTCCTAGAAGTAGATATATTGACAAAAGTAAGATATACATCTACGCACCCTGGCGTGGAAGCCATGCATTATTTTAAGAAGAAAATGTTCCTAAAAGGTTTGTCGACATGAGCAGTATCGGTGAGCAAACCACTTTTTTTTTAATCTAGATTTTAGAAGCTGATATTTTGCTGCAAATATATCAGAAGCGGAAATTGAGACTTACGCCTCCTGGTGGCCAAACCAATTTTTCAAAAATTAGAAATTATGTGCAAAGGATTTCCCATCAGGAGCTGTATCCGTTGCAGAAAGAATTTTTCAAATCGGAGATTTAGAAGCAGAGATATAGGGGGCGAGGGGGAGCAATTTACCATTACTCCTCCTAGCGGAAAGTCTATGAATTAATTGAAAATTTTTAAATTATATGAAAAACATGTCACACCTGAAACACTATCCAACAAAGAAGGAATTTTTCAAATCGGACTCCTAGAAGTACAGATATTGACAAAAATAAGATATATATATATATCTACGCCCCCTGGCGGAGAAACTGGAATATTTTAAGAAGAAAATATTCCAAAAATGTTTATCGATGAGAGTGGCATCAGTCCACGAAAGAATGTTTTCAATCGATATTTTACAAGCTCAGATTTTATGGCAAATACATCAGAAACAAAAATTAACACTTACGCCTCCTGGTGGCCAAAGTATTCTTTACCAAAAATTTGAAATTATATGCAAAAGATTTTCCTTCAGGATATGTATCCGCTGATTTTTTTTCAAATCGGAGTTTTAGAAGAAGAGTTATCGGGGAAAGTGTAATTTGCTTTTACGCCCCCTAGCGGGAAATCTATGCATAATTTGAAGAGGTAACTATATCTAAAATAATTTTCGACATAAATAGAATCGAAAGATAAAAGAATTTTTTCAATCGGATGTTTAGAAGCAAATATGTGGAATAAAACGAATTTTTGAATTCGACATCATCTGCATTTACGCCGCCTAGCGTCGAAATTATACTTCGTAAAACAAAAACGAAATAGAGGATTATCATTCGCATATTCCAAGCTTCCCAATGCAAAAATATTTTTTTAAATCGGACTTATAGTTGCAGAGATATCGTGGGTACAGACGGACGGACGGACAAACCGGTAACATAAGCACGATCTTTGTTTACAAAAGACGTGCTAAAAAGGCAATACAGCGGTTGTTTAAGGGGATTGATGTTATTGATGAAAGACTTGCTGTTATACTGTGTTTGGGTGTTTAATCAGTGATACTGTATCGAGTAAGCCAGTAAACCATATGTGAGTGTGGAGTACAACCCATACAAGCAAAATAAAAGTATTTGTAAGTACTACTTGACCTCTTTCTTTTAAGGTGTATGGGTACCTTCTAATATTGTTTTGACTTAGCATACACAACGTAATTACTGACGTAGGGACTAAGTTACAGCGGAAAGAAAATTACGTTATAAACTACAATAGCGTTTGTGTTAGGGACTCCCCAGATTTATACAAAGACATCATGCAATCACCTGTGCAGTAAATTAGGTTCCCAGTTTCTTACGGTAACATGATATACAATAGCAGGTGCATGAAATGTGAAAAAATACTATTCACAATATCTGATCTCGATGCAGAACTTTAAAATCAGGTCCTTCCACAGATGATCGAAATTTGACAGTTAGCCGTACTTCAAGCATTCCCGCAAATCGCTCCTATTAGTCGTTTTTTTTTCGCCATATGGATACGGAAAAAGTGAAAAAGGAACGGCGGAAAGGTTTCTGAAAATTCAGAATTTACCGTTAACACATCTTAACAAGTTAGTAAAATCATGCAGTGCATTGATTATGATACGCTTTCCAACATACCAGAAATCATTACTCAAGCTATGAAGATAATGGCTGTGGGAAAAATCTCGCTCCTGTGCCCAGACCTTTGATCCCATTTCGATCATATTCAACACAACCAGTTCAGTATACCTCCGAAATAACATGATAATGTTTTGTCGAAATCGAAGCATTTTTACGTAAGTTATGATGCATAAGACCTATGTAATAGATCCCGCTCCTGTATCCTAACCTTTGACCCCATTTCGTCCATTTTCAACAGGATTCGTTCCCAGGTAGGCCCCTATAACATACTAACATTTCATCCAAATCGAAGCATTTTTACTTAAGTTATGACGCGTAATGGCGATGGAAGTGATTCCGCTCCTATGTCCTGACCTTTGACCCCATTTCGCCCATTTTCAATAGGATTTGTCACCATGTGGTTCCCTACCCCATACTAAAATTTCATCGAAATCGAACCTTTTTTATGTTAGTTATGACGCAGAAGAAAAGTGGAATGGATCCCGCTCCTATGTCCTGACCTTTGACCCCATTTCGTTCACTTTCAATAGGTTTCTTTCCCAGGAGTTCTCCTACCACATACTAAAATTTCATCGAAAACGAACTATTTTTACGTGAGTTATCGTGCGGACGAACATACGCACACAACGCGTGACATAATGAGGAAGATGGGAATAGCCACCATCTGCTCGCAGCAGTGTGACGTCATAAAACTTTAATAGGATCCACACATAACGCTTGACGTAATGAGACAGATGGCGTGACCGCTCGCCAACATCTCAATTGTGGGAGTGTGACGTCCTAAGATTTTGAAGCATGGGTAACATTAATGGGACGACGCCATGACACTAAAACGTGGTAATTCGGGGCGATAATTTAACCCACTGAACGAATTTTCCTAAAGTCGAGATCAAGCTAAATCGATTTCTAGTACCAGAAAACGGTAGGTTAACAACTTTCATCAAAATCCTTATAGACGTTTTCAAAATAAAATTTACATACATATAAGAATTGCTCACTTAATAGTATGGGATAAGGACAATGGAATGGATCCCGCTCCTATGCCCTGACCTTTTACCCCATTTCGTCCCCAGGTAGTCCCCTGCCGCATACACAAATTCCATCGAAATCTAACCATATTTACGCAAGTTATAGCGCATAAGGGAATGGAATGGATCCCGCTCCTATGTCGTGACCTTTGACCTCACTTCACCCATTTTCAATAGGGTTCGTCCCCAGTGGTCCCCTACCACATACTAAAATTTCATCGAAGTCGAACAATTTTTACGCGAGTTATCGTGCGGGCAGACAGACGGACAAAGCTGGAGCAAATGCACTCCTTCAACCTACGGTTGGAAAGCGTAAACTATTGTTACGCGATTTATCGGGCGGACAGACAGACAGACGGATGGGCAGACGGACGGTCGGACATACGGACAAAGCTGGAGCGTTTGCGCTTCTTCAGCCTACGGTTGGAAAGCGTAAAAAATGCCAATTGACTGTCAATATAAGAAAGGAATTGTGGAAAGGTTTCTGAAAATTCAGAATTTTCCATTAACAACTTTAAAAAAGTTAGTAAAATCATGCAATGTGTTGATTATTACTCAACTTATGAATCTGTGGAATAAATCTCGCTCCTGTGTCCTGACCTTTGGCATCATTTCAATTATATTCGACAGAACCGGTTCAGTGTACCTCCGGAACAACATGAAAATGTTTTGTGGCAATCGAAGCTATTTTACCGTAAGTTATGACGCTTAAGGGCGATGCAATGGACCCCGCTCTCTATGTCCGAACCTTTAACCCCATTTCGCCCATTTTCAATAGGGTTCATCCTCAGGTGGTTCCCCACCACTTACTAAAATTTCATCGAAATCGAAACATTTTTACGCAATGTATGACACATAAAGCCAATGGAATGCATCCCGCACCTATGTCCTGACCTTTGACCCCATTTCGCCTATTTTCAAAAAAGGTCGTTCCCAAGAGATCCCCTACCACCTATTAAACTTTCGTTCACATCGAACTATATTTACGCAAGTTATGACGCATAAGGGCAATGGAATGGATCCCGCTATTATGTCCTGACCTTTGACCCCATTTCGCCTATTTTCAAAAGAATTCATGCCTAGATTGTCCCCTACGACATACTAAAATTTCGTTGAAATCGTACCATTTTTACGCGAGTTATCGTGCGGACAGACAGACAGACGGACAAAGCTGGAGCATATATACGCTTGTTCAACCTGCGGTTGGAACGCGTAAAAAATGGCAATTTATCGTTTATGTACGCACGTGCCTATATAGAATTTTTTCGGGGAGGGGGGACGAAAAATGGAAGTCTTTGAAATCCACCAGCACAAAATAAAAGTTAATGAAAAATAGAAGAAAATGATGCATCAACTTACATTAGGATATTTTCTAATGTAAGTTGATGCATCATTTTTATTAAATTAAGGCCTTTTTTTCCTAATGTAAGTCATATTATTTTAACCTAAAACATTAAAAAATGAAACATATTCGTCCCTCTCTAAATACGCCCCTGAGTGTGCGAAAGGAATTGCTTAAAGGTTACTGAAAATACAGAACTTTTATTCGAGAATAAATAATCCCTGAACTTCAAGTTCTTTCTCGTCATTTCACGGAAAAGGCTCCAACAGGAATATGTTTCGCAAATTGGCGAAAGGAATAAGGAAAACGTTCTGGCGCATTTCAGAATTTTTTTAAAGGTGTACTACAAAATTGAACCATAACATTAACTCTCACTTGAAAATTTCCTTTTAAAGCTCACTTGTAGAAACGGTGTGAAACAGTTGCAATTTTATTTTAACATCAAAAGAAATTACCCAGGCACCGTAATAAAAGAAGAAAGAGATTTCTTTATTTCACTAGCGGAACGTAAATCGATTTTTCCCCGAGGATAAAATTACTTTTGAACGTGTTAAGTTACATTAGCGCTTGCTTCAATGAAGTTTTCATTTATTTCATTCACTTAAGGGCATCGAATGAAACAAATGAAAACGGACAAATTAAAAGTTTTTACCCTCATTCACTTAATCGGCACATTATGGGACCAGCACTTAATATATTTTCTCATAAAAAAATCATTGAAATATCTTATTCTGCGTAGTAATACCGTATTTGCATAATTTGTTACTTACCGTAGGAAACTTAAAACAATCCTGTCTTTAATGAATGGTTGCGTTGATTCTCAAAGCGCTTCTGTAAAAAAATGCATGGCCTTTGCTAAAATGTGATTTTAATATTAAGTGCGCTCACGAATGGGAAGAAATGGGCTAACAGTTATTCCCTTGAAGCGCAAATTAACATCAATTTATGTAGATCTGAAAGCTTACAGGAGAAAATGATAAATCTTCATCAAGCAAATTAAGAAATATTTCTACTGATGGGAGGGCATTAAAATAATGGTTTTGATGAAAACTAGAAAACATCAAATAGGAAATATTCGAAAACTACTTACATTGAAGTGCCAGAAAAACTGGTACAGACGAGCTTATGCAAAATACATAGCAACGTCACCTATGCGCGTACTCGGTTGCGTCCGCCAGTGCGTATATAAAGCGATAAACATCCTTGCCAGCAGTCTGAGGGCCGCGGGTGGCCTAGTGGGTAACGTTCGTGACTGCCACGGAAAGGACCTCAGGTTCAATCCCAGGCAGGTACGAACGCTGGGTCCACCAAATATCCGCCATGCGTGGGATGGGCACGTTAAGCCGTCGGACCCCAGGTACTAGCGCCCCCGGTAACAAATAAGGGCGTCTTCCTCCCCGTTTCTACTTCGCTTCCGTGTCAGTTTCCTATCGGGCACTCTAGCCCAAATCTCCTAGCTTCCTATTTCTAATGGTTGTTTAAGACCTGGGGAGAGACACTCCCTTCCTAAAAGTATCTACATATGATCATATGCCAGCAGTCAGAGCTGTTTCCGGCATGAGAATCACAAGTAATAACGATTTAAGCGATTTTGAACGTGGTGCCATAGTTGGCGCTCGTGAGATGGGCCATAGTATTTCGGAGGTAGAAACGAAGATCGGATTTTCACGGACGACCACTGCAATGGTGTACCGTGACTACAAGAATTCCGGCAAAACCTCCAAACTACGATACCAGTGTGGCCGTAAAAAGACATTGGGTGAATGTGTCCATCGTCGGCTGTCAAGAATCGTTTCACGCGATAGGCGTGCAACACTCTCGCAGGTATAATTGGAATTCAATGCTGGAGTCTCAACAAGCATCAGCGTCCAGACTGGGCAACGTACCCTGCAGGATATGGGCTTTGGGAGCCGACGACCAACTCGAGTCCCCTTGATGGGTCCACGGCACAGAGTTATGCGCCTCACCTGGGCACGGCAACACCGCCACTGGACATTTGATGACTGGAAACAAGTTGCCGGGTCTGATGAGTCGCGTTTCCAACTGTATCGGGCAGATGGAAGGATTCGTGTGTGGCGCAAACCCCATGAAGCAATGGATACCGTATGTCAACAGGGAACTGTACCGGTTGGTAAGGGGTTCGGTATGGTATGGGGTGTGTTTAGCAGGACTTTACTGAGATCCCTGGTACGTCTACAATCGTATGTGACAGGCCAACGCTATGTGCGCGTCCTGTCTGACGAGGTACACCCGTTGATGTCCTGCATTCATACTGATGTGTTGGGCCTGTCCCAACAGGACAATGCACCTCCACACAAGTGTCGCGACGCCACATTATGGTGAGAGGAGCATTAATCTGAGTTTGGAGTGCTGCCATTCCTACCCAAGTCCCCAGATCTGAACGTGATAGAACACATTTGGGATGTCATGCAACGCGCTATCGAACACAGGAATCCGAAACCTCCTGAATACACCCGAATTGTGGAACGCTCTGCAGGAAGTATGGTGTGCATTGCCTACAGCATATTTCCAGTAGCTAGTGGAGTCCATGCCCCGTTGTATTTCTGCAGTCCTGCGCTCCCGTGGGGGACCTACCAAGTATTAGACTGGTGTACCAGTTTTTTCTGGCACATCAGTGTAGATTGCGAAAGTTCCATTATTTATTAGAAAGCAATGGACAATAGAGTAAATATTCGATAAACGTTTTCTGATTAGCCATTTTCAACGAACTTTCGTGGTTCCAAACAGGTATTGGTGTTCACAGGCCTGGCTTTTTTTTTTTTTTTTTTTTTTTACCAGTAAATTGAAAAAATCCGGGTTTAGATTGGGGCTTTTCTAGGAGGTTTAGTGTTTTCTTCTGGAATCAAAAAAATAATTCTTCACACAAAACGAAGACCGAGATGCTGAATAATGAGATGGCGAAGTTCATTGAGTTAAACGAATCTGCCACCGGATGCACTGATTAATTACGTTTTAAACCGACGAGCCAGGCAGTAAGATGATAGTCTGAAACTGGACGGTTTTAGTAATTTTTTTGTTAAGTATTTCTTGGCTCTTATATGTATTTATTTTAAGGTTGAAATCAAGTTTCGTTCTCGCGTCGTTGTCTTTAATGACTAAAACGGTGTCGTGAAAAATGCACAAAAAGAAAAACAAAATTTATCACCCGCACAGCGAAATAAGTGCACACTCCTACGTAGCCGGTTTAGTGAGTCACCATCCCGGCCAATTCACCCTGAAAACAATACACTGGAAATAGTGAGTCATTTCTGGAACAACTTCTCCTTTCTCTTCTTATTACTGTTCTGAGTCACGTGGCGTCCTCTCACGTGACTCAGAACAGTAGCATGTAGGACTGTAGGTGCATTTTCTTGGATCTTATAAAAATCGTGTTTCGGCACGTGGCGTGCCGGTGCATTTTACAGTCCTCTCTGTTCCATATGTCTTATATAAATTGTGTTTCGATATGGAAGTGTTATCTACTAATAAGGAGCCGTCTTTGCACTACAACGCCTACGCGTACCGTCAGTTTGGGACGAAAGAAGACGGAACTATCATTTGGCGTTGCTCGAAGGAAAGATCGACGTGATGTCGAGGGAGACTTAGGAGCAAAGAAGGCGAAATTTTGAATGCAACTGAGCATGTATGTGGAACTCCTGATGCAGCACGTTTAGAACTACACTGCTGGCCACCCAAAATGCAATACCAAGAAGGAAGCATCCGATTAGCCTGAAATTCCCAGCATGCGTCACCCGCGAGAGGACATGCAAACGATTAGCATTGCAGGGCATATGCAAATCATGTGCGCCCGGCACGCTACCGAGAAGCACTATAAGAAGGGTCCACAGAAGACGGGATGTAAGTAGTGGAAGTGTGTTGTGCTGCCGGACCTGTGCGTGGGAACTTTCCTGATGCCTCGTCGCAGAATATGGCAGTCATTCCAGCGCGTTTCAGAGTTTGACAGAGGACGAATAGTGGCTTATCGTGACAGCGGTTTATCGTACCGAGACATTGGCGCCCGTGTCAGACGACATCCAGCCACAGTGAGGCGAGTATGAATTCGGTATGTGCAGGGGAAACGGACGGAACGACGTGAGCGATTGCAGCGGCGGCGGCACACCACGAACCAGAGGATCGTCATGTTGTGCGGCGAGCATTGACGGCTCGCACCGCCACATCACGAACTGTAGCGCAGGAATTAGGGTGTGTTGCGCAACAACCTGTGTCAGCACGTACCGTTCAACGTCGTCTGCAGGAGCGGAGAATTGTCGTACGGCGACCATTGCTCCGGTTACCATTGACGTTACACCACCGGCGAGTGCGGCGGCAGTGGGCATTTCAACGCCACACCTGGACTACGGAATGGCATGCCATTGTCTTCTCTGACGAATCCCGCTTCTGCCTGCAACACCACGATGGTTGGATCCACGTGTGGTGGCACCGCAGCGAGAGACTGTATGACGCCCGCATTATGCATCGCCATGACCGTCGCCTGGCGTTATGGTTTGGGGCGCAATTGGATATGACACACGCAATCCTCTGGTACGCATCGCCGGTACACTCAACAGCCACCGCTACATCACCGCCGTTTTAGAGCCTGTAGTCCTCCCTTAACTGCAGGACCTGCCAGCGGCAACGTTTTAACAGGACAATGCGCGCCCGCACGTGGAACGCATCGTGCAGCAATTCTTCACTGCCCACCAGGTGTCACTGCTGCCGTGGCCAGCCTGTTCTCCAGATACATCGCCCATCGAACACGTCTGGTCGCTGATCGGCAACCGAGTGGCCCGGCAAGCACCACCCGCGGCTACGCCTGATGAACTGTGACAACGTGTGGAAGCAGCCTGGACCGACATACCTCAAGCCCACATCCAAAGCCTCTTTCGTTTGCTGCTGCGGCGCGTAGCGGCCGTTATTGCCAGCCATGGGGGCCACACGAACTATTGATGTCTGCATGTTCCGCAAGTCGCACGGGCCTGTAATCTCAATCGTTTCATCTTTGAATCTGTTGTTATGAGTCCAGTAAATCTGGCTTTGCTATCTCATGTCCTTCTTGGTGTTGCATTTTGGTTGGCCAGCAGTGTAGTTTAGAATTTTCAGCAGGCGAAGAAGAGAGCTTGCGAGGAGGATACATCAATTCCTAAAATCTACGCTGAAGAATTGGGGGAATTACAGAACAAAGGCTACGATTTCGAAACAGAAATCGTAGCCTTTGAAAAGTATATTATACCCGCCCACCATGAAAAGGATATTGTACCATCACAGGAGTAAATCTTACTGAAATCAAAAGGAACCGAATATCCGAGAAGAAGTTGTCCTTAGTTTTCTTTTGAGGGGTGATAATTTAGGAGAAAGAAATATAATCCTGAGTGGGGAGAAAGGAAGGGACATCTGGAAGTGCCATCAAGATTTTTTTATGTGTGGAACTCTTAAACGTTGTAGCAGATAATTTGTCAAATTAATACAATATACGCTGATTACGGAAGCTCAAACGAAGAAACAAACATCTATCCAGTTGTATTAGCCCTGTTGCCTTTGTTCGACTTTTTCGTCACATTGTTAAAGCTGCTCCAGATTGGAATCATGGAAAAGTTAATGTCGAATTTGAAGCAGCAGCAATTCCAGAATTAAAGACGTGATACTTTGACGTGATACATGTACATGAGAGCGCAACTGAATATTGAAGGTAAGAAGAGGAAAACAGCCTACTCAAGGTTAGACGAAAGGATAGAAAAAACAGTAAAGAAATACGAAGAAACTGGCAACATCAGGCCTTGTCTAAAAGCGATTTCCTACATGCAAAAAGTAGATAGTTTGCGAATATTGCATTATTCTTTTTACCTTAATATTATGTGCTGAATTGCAATGCACTGTTATCTATTTCATAAATTTAACTGATCTTACGATTTCAATATTTTTGTTATAGTAAGTCTTTTACAGGATTGTCATTACAATTACCTATAACTTAGCAGTTTATGTATCAGCAATGGTAACATCAGTAATAAACATGTATCTAATACGTATTTTAAAGTGTCTGTCTGTCACTTAAAGTGTCTGTCTGTCATTTATTACACCGGTGTAATAAACATCCTGAGTGTACGCTAATTTCTCACATTTCCAAATGTGCGTTTTTCTCATTGTGCGCTTTTTTCATGTATCCGAGTTATCAGCTTCTCAAAACCAAAACCAAAAAGAACTTCTGGCGTTATTCGTTGCCACAATGGATATCAAGAAGTGCGAAGCATTTGTTTTCATATTTGGGAATCCATGACTACATTGTTAGTATTTAAGTGTACCCATAGAGACAGATTTTGAATCTCAGCTTACGGAAAAGGGAACGAATACAACTCACATGATATCTATGTTAATTCCGAAACAGAAACCTGATAGGCCTACATTTTGCAGTACCATTTAAAAATTATTATGTGTGTGTGTGTTCATTTCTCCATTTCGAAAATCCATTTTCTTTCATTTTGAAATTTCCTATATGGAAAACGTATCGCGGCCCATGGAGTAACAGGTACTTATTCGGTATAAATTGTACCATAGCTGTCATGTGAGCTGAATCGTTTCTTTTTCTGAAAGTTTAGATTAAAAATCTGTCGCTGCAGTTAAATACAAACAAAGGTAGTCGTCGACCCCCAAATTTGGAAACAAATACAGTAGAACTCCAATTACCCGGATTCCAGATATCCGGATCGCTTATTCTTCTTTCAAGGCCATGATTTATTTACATGTTTTTAGTATTTTCGTTCACTTAAGAAATACAGAATCATAATGCAGTACAGTAGATATTTATTTTTTAAACTGCATAACATTTATTATAAAATACGATAAACGGAAAAATTAAATTCTACCTCTTCAGTTGATAAATACCTATTTGGCCCAACAGATAAAAGGCAACCAAATTATCCGGATTTTAATTCCTATGGGTCCGAGTTAATCCGGATGATTGGAGTTCTACTGTACTTCGAACTATCTCATCTCCATTGTGGCAACGAATGGCACCAGAAGTTCTATTTGGTTTTGGTTTCAACAAGCTGATAACTCCTTTCACGTAAACATCTCTCGCAAAAGAAGAAAAAATAGCCACGTTTTAGTCGATAAAAACATCGACTGACGCGAAAACGAAATTTGATTTCAACCTTAAAAGAAATGTATAAACCGTCCTGTTTCCGACTGTTATCTTACAGACTGGCTCGCCGGTTAAAAATGTAATTAATCAATACATCCGATGGTAACTCAATGAACTATGCCATCTGATTATTTTGCAAGACGGTCTTCGTTTTTTGAGACAAATTTTTATTTTTCATTCCAGGAGAAAATTCTAAACCTTCCAGTGCAGGCCCAGATTGAGCCCGGAATGTTTTACCGATGTCATAAAAAATAGCCAGGCCGTGCACATCTCTACGTGGAACCACGAGGTTTCTTTGCAAATGGCTAATCAGAAAGAGTTTATCGAATATTTACTCTCTTATTCGTTGCTTTCTAAGAAATAAAAAACTTGCACGATTTAAGTAGTTTTCTACTACTTCTTATTTGATGATTTCTAGTTTCCATCAAAACCATTATTTTTTATGCCTTTCAATCAATAGAAATACTTCTCAATTTGCTTGATAAAGATTTATAATTGTTTTTTCTAAGCTTTCAGGCCTACATAAATTGATGTTAATTTGCGCTTCAAGGGAATAACTCAAAAATATTCCAGGTAGTTGCTTTAGATGCAGGATCTTGATATGAAGAATCACATCACAATACAAATTCAAATTCATAAGCTGAATTTAAAGATTTTATTGTATATACATGCATTAGAACTTCCAGGTTTCCTAGAACCCATCGTCAGATACATAAACATGAGAAGGAATACGTTTAAATAGAATGTTACGTGACATGATGCAGGCATCAGATATTAATATGTGATACAATGTCACGTGGCTTCAAATTGTCTAAACGACGTGGTAAGTATCATGAAATAAATAAAAATGGAATGCAGGTATGCATACAATACTGCATTGTAAAAATAAATGAAAGTCAGTATGTAACTAAATTAATTGTGTTGTTCTCATCAGGAGATACAACAAAGAACTTTGCAGCAGTACTAAGGGTCATGTTCTCATATAAACCTGTCATCCGTCCCTTGCACAAAGCATTTTGAAATTCCATTGTAATGTACAAACAACATAAGTCGTTACATATTAAGTGACTTCACCCTCAGTCTGTCTGTTATTCGGATGACAGGTTGATATGAAGACATGACCCTTATCTCGATTACTGCTATAAAGTTCCTTGCTGTATCTCCTGATGAGAACATCACAATTAATTTAGTTGCATACTAACTTTCATTTATTTTTACAATGCAGTATTGTATGCATACCTGCATTCCATTTTTATTTATTTCATGATACTTACCACGTCGTTTAGACAATTTGAAGCCACGTGACATTGTATCACATATTAATATCTGATGCCTACATCATGTCACGTAACATTCTATTTAAACGTATTCCTTCTCATGCTTATGTATCTGACGATGGGTTCTAGGGAAACCGGAAAGTTCTAATACATGTATATACAATAAAATCTTTAAATTCAGCCCATGAATTTGAATTTGTATTGTGATGTGATTCTTCTTATCAAGATCGTGAATCTGAGGAAACTACTTCGATTACTTTTGACTATCTCTGCACGAATTTAAATCTTCTAAGGGAAAATCTGTTAGCGCATTTCTTCCCATTCGTGAGCGCAGTTAATTTTAAAATCATATTTTAGCAAACGGCATGGAATTTTTTACGAAGTGATTTGAGAAGCAACGCAGCCATTCATTTAAAGACACGATTTTTTTAAGTTTCCTAAGGTAAATAGCGAATTACGAAAATACGGAAACATTTGAGTAGTGTCATAAGACATATTTTCGCAGGTTCTTCAGATTTATCGAAGAAATACTAGGATTAATCGAAAGTTTGCACCACTTTGAGCTACACATAACGTTGAGCTCAATTCCTGTGAGAAACGATCATCAGCGTCGACTCAGTACCACACAAGACTGACGACATGCATTTGGCACGGAACCACATTGCGTTATCATGAAAGCGAAGGATGGAGGTCGATAAACGTGCTGTTCTGGTGCTCTTACTAGAGACCAGAGTTAAACGCAGCTGCAGTAACACTATGATCTATCAAATTTATCTCATTGGTTATGCTCTAACAAATTATCACTTAATATTCTAAAAACCAACGCCGTATATTTCCGAAACGTTCATAAAAAAGAGGACATAAATAAATTTCCAGTCAGGATTAATGATCTCCCCCTTAAAATTGTGGACAAAGTTCAGTATCTTGGTGTTTGGTTTGATGAATTCTCTAACTACAATACGCATGTTCAGTTTGTTTTAAAAAAGTTTCCTTACAGGTTGGCCTGCTTGGTAAAATTAAGCAACTCTTCCCTATCAATGTCCTAAAAACATTTTACTATGATTTTATTTATAACCATCTCTCCTATTGTCTGGAATCTTGGTATTCAAATATAAGTGCAAACAATATTTTATGCTTGCTCAAATTACAGAAGAAATCTGTTCGCTATATGCTGAACACAGATTACATGTCTCATTCAAAACCATTATTTCTAAAACTAAATATTCTAAAAATTCATGAAATTTTTACCTTGAAACTAGGTATCATGTTTTTTTTAAAATAATGCATCTTAAACTGCCTATTTTTCAATCTGACATCAAATATCTGGATTATTCTATCTTCACCAGATCTGTTGCTAACAACAAATTATGTCAGCCGTGTGTTAGACTTAATTATGGTTTAAATAGCATACTGTATAAAGCCATTATCCTATGGAATAATCTCCCAGAGAGCATCAGATCCCTGGAAAATATCAAAACGTTTTCCTTGTCTCTGCGAAATTACATTATAAATCACCCTGATCTCCATAACGAATCTCAACCCTATCATTAAATTGTAGTTCCAAGCATGCTGCTAACAGTGGTACTTCTGTTATAACCATCTTACTTGCTTTCATATGTGCCATATGTTTTATTCTATTTCTTACATCTGATAGGGGGAATCGCCTTACAACCAATGCGTTCAGATTCCTCCTGGTGTATAGCAATTTCATATAGCTGTAAGTTTTAAATGTGTGCAATGAATAATTGTATTGTATTGTATTGTACTTGTAACGAGTGGCTGAGGTCACTGCATAAAGCGCAGCCAGTGGTGCAAAGAAGGCGGTTCGGGAGGAAAAATCAGACTGTGCGTTTGGTGGAATTCTGAAGGTTTTGTGTCCTAGAAACTCGCACCTGATGTCCAATCTGTGGACGGGAACTTCTATGCCAAACAACTGCAGCGGATCTATGATGCTCTGTGCAAACGCTACCCAGCGCTCATCAATAGGAAGCTGGCATTGCTGAAAGTGGAAAACGCCCTAAGTCACACCTCCAGAGTGGTCCACCGAAAACTACAGGAATTAGAAGGGGTTGAGATCGCACCTTCCTACATTCCTTCATACAGTCTGGGTCTTGTCCCGTCCAACTACAACTTTTTTCTCTCCATAGCCTATATTCTACAAGAAAGACACTTTGCTTCAGTGTTGAGAGACTCGTTTGAGTGACTTACTATGGAATCTGGCTTCAAAGAGTTTCTGTCCTCCAAACTTGCCGAGTGATATCGCAATGGGATCGTGGATATGGTGGAACATTGGCAAAGAACTATACGAAGCAACGGCATGTTCTTTACAGAATGATGTGAGCGTGTATGGCTTTTTGCATCATTAAACGTTTTAGGTGCAAACGGGACGAACATTTGAATCATCCTGGTACACACCAACACAGTTTCGAAAAAATTCAGAGTTCGGAATTCCTGCGCATTAGTCGGAAGGATGATCAAGTTCAACTCCAAGTGTCTATGTGCTCCCCAAAAATAGGCTTCTCCAAAAATAAGAAGAAAAGTTAATATTATTTAATTTAATTTAATTTATAATCATCGTTTTTTTTTTCAAAATCCCAAAGGAAAGAAACAAACATCTGCTAATATTGCCGAGTTATGTACGTTTGCAGCAAAAGTTCCATTTGGAAAATATAAGTACGTAATTTGAGTAAGCGAAAATTCGATTGTTTACTTTTGCTCCTCTGTGTCCCTTGATTTATTTTGCTTTTCGAGTATTTTTTTCAGCGGCTAGTTTGAGAACTTAGAAATTATTCACAAACACACCGATAAACAGACTTAAATTATCCATTTATAAAAGCGTAGGACAAAGTCAAAAACTGCCGAGCTTCCGCTCTCCTCTGGGAGACTTTTTCTAGGGTACACGTTGGATGATTCAAGACAGAATAAGTACATAAACTGAAATATCGCCTGTTATGGTGAACACGTGTTAATAAGGAGAGATTAGTGAAGGTAACCTAAAGTCTAAATCATCATAAACCGTCTAATGTTCCTTGGTGTTAATCTCTAATTCTTCGGGTAGAAGATTGCGAAGAAAGACTATGTCACTTGGTATTAATCTCGGTTCTTCGGTCAGACGATTGCGACATGCGAAAGATTGAGTCATTGTATTTGGTGTAACGCTACAATACTTAGTGTCAACCTCGATTCTTTGGTCAGAAGACTGTGATATGATAAAGACTGAGCCATTGTAACCGGCGTAATGCTACTTCTGGTGTTAAACTCGATTCTTCAGTCAGAAGATTGCCACCTGCGAAAGACTAACTCATTGTAACCCGTGTAATGCCACTTGGTTTTAACTTCAATTTTTCGGTCAGGTTATTGCGACAGGCTTAAGATTAAGTCATTGTAACCGGTGTAATGCTACAACACTTGGTGTCAATCTCGATTCTTTGGTCAGAAAACTGTGATATTCTAAAGCCAAAGTCATTGTAACCGGTGCAAAGCTACTATGGTGTTGACTTCGATTCTTCGGTCAGAAGATTGCGACATGCGAAAGACTGGGTCATTGTAACCAGTGAATGCCACTTGTGGTGCTAACTTCGATTCTTCGGTTAGAAGATTGCGACATGCAAAAGTCATTGTAACCGGCGCAGTGCTACTTCTGGTGTTAACTTCGATTCTTCGGTCAGAATATTGTGACATGCGAAAGTCATTGTAACTGGTGTAATGCTGCTTGTTGTTAATCTCGATTCTTTAATCAGAAGATTGTGATATTCGAAAGACTAAGTTATTCTAACAGGTGTAATGTTACTTGGTGTGAACCTCGATTCTTCGGTCAGGATACTACGACGAAAGGCAAAGTCATTGCAACAGGTGTAATGACACTTTGTATTAACGTCAGTTCAGCGGCCAGAAGATTACCACATGCGCATGAAATTTCTAAAGAGAGGATCTCATTGCATGGGTGGTAATGACTGAGAATTTGTACAATTTTGCCTTGCCACCGCGACCCTACAGCTGGTGTACCGTATAATTTTATTTACGATATTCCGTAGAGTAGCAGATCCAGCTGGGGGCGATCGTTCCCTAATCAAACTTTTCCGCTTTAAATCGCCAAATACGTAAATCATTAACGTATTTATTTCTGGAAAATTATAGTAATAAATGCACAGATTTACCTAAACAGTTTTGTAATTTTAATCGGCTGCGGATTTGAACATCAGATGTTCTGTTCTAGCTTCAGAGAGAGAGAGAGAGAGAGAGAGAGAGAGAGAGAGCATGAAGAAAGAGAAATTAGAGTTTCAGAAACGGAGGAAGCTGAGAGCGGAAGGAAAAAGAGAAACTGACTGATAATGGAAAAAAACCGGTTGTGCTTTGTCAAATGTAATATTAAACAGAGGTTATAGCTCTTTCCACGTTTATAAACGAGTCACGGAAATGTGGAAAGAGCGATGACCACTATTTGATGTTCCTAGTTCACGTCAAATGTCTGTATTAATTATTCATTCGTCTTCTAATTATTTGTTCAGTTGCTGCTTACCATCTTTGGTGAATCCCCAGCATTGTGCGGGGCTCCAAGAAGCAACCTGCCAAATTGGCTTGGCAGTTAGTGTGTGTGAGTCTGGAGGAATTCGAGGCCGCTGTGGTGCAGTGGAAGCATATCCGGCGAGAAACTAGAAGACCTGGGTTCGATTCACGGTGGCGGCCAATGATAATTTTTCCGTGACTCACTTATAAACGTGGAAAGAGCGATGACCTCTGTTTGATGTTCATGGTCCAATGTCTGTATTAATGTAATATTTCCACAAACTTTCCAGAGGAAATATCCAGTAAGACACGGAATGTCCTGATGAAGTTAAGTGCAAGGATGTTCCTTTCAAAGGAAGCATGATCAGATCAGATGTAGAGGATCTTAGGAAGTGAGTGTCTGACCCCAGGTCTTAAACAACCCTTCGAAATAAGAAGCTAGGAGATTTGGGCTGTGACACAGAAGCGAAGTAGAAAGGGGGAGTAAGACGCCCTTATTTATTACCGATGGGCCAGTACCCGGGGCCCGACAGCTTAACGAGCCCATCCGACGCACGTCGGATATTTAGTGGTACGAGCGTTCGTACCTGCCTGGGATCGAACCCGAGGTCTTCCCCATGGCCGTCACAAGCGTTAACCACTAGGCCACCCGCGGCCCCAAAGGAAGTGGGAATCATGCATCGTGAAATAATAAACGAATATTTTGAAGAGGAATTACCGGTAATATTACGTAGGAATGGTTAGAAGAACTCAAATTTAATTTGAAAGAATCTATCAACACTGATATTTAAAAAGCACGTAGCTCCTTTCCTTGCTAAGCAGGAAACCGAACACTAGGAAGATAGAGTTGATTTTTAAGTAGTTTTTCTCACTTTGCGCTTTAAAATTAGCGCAATTCTTTTTCATGGAAAGGAGTTTTTGAAAAGTCGTGCAAAGCGAGGGAAGGGAGCTCTGTCATTTTGTGTGTGTGACCCTTCTTCAAAGTATATCTATCAATCTTTTTTTCTTTTTTTTTTTTTTGGCAACAGCAACCGGCCCCCTTCCGACGCCAAGGTAAGCTTTGATTCCATATCGGTATCGGTATCACATCGTTCTTTGCCGTTTTACCCTCTCTAACCCAGCTCCCTTCATGCCCGTTAGTCTAATGCAATAATAATTTCCGTTTGAAAGTTATTTGTTACCGTATACAAGAAAGATTTAGACGTGTGTGAATAAAAAAAAAATCCTTAATACATTTTAAAATTTCCGCTCTGCTTTAAACAAAAAAAAAAAAAAAAAGAAAAAAGGAGCACTTAGAGGGAATCATCCAATCAAGATGAAAATCGGTATGTGCAATGTACATGTGTAGAAAAAGAAACAAATGCAATTCAGAGCAGTAAGGTCATTTATTCAGATAAAACAGCTACACGAGTTGAACAAGGCAGTACGTTGTAGCGCCGCCTTTGGCTAGGATACAAGCTTTTACCCAGCATAGCATAGACGCACACAGTTCACTGACTTTCTCTTGTACTACGGCATGCCAGATGTGGCCCAAATTGCGGGACGGTTCGCCAACATTCAGGTATAGGCATAGGTAGCGTCCCATCATGTCCCAAACATATTCGTTCGGTGAGAGATCGGGTGAACGGGCTGGCCATGAAAAGGTGTCGACATTACGGAAGCAGGCTTGGGAGAGCCGTGCCATGTGTGGCTGGACGTTACTCCGTTGAAAAATTACTCGGTGATGCTGCGACAGGAATGGCAACACAACAGGTTGTAGAATGCAGTCGACGTAGCGTTGAGCAATGAGAATAGTACGGAGGTGTCTGGCTATGATAGGAAATGGCTCCCCAGACAGTCACTCCCAGTGTACGAACCGTGTGCCGTTCCACGGTAACAGTAGGGTCCGTGCCCTTGCCTGACTCCTTTCCAGCAGGTATGCGCTCGTCATCGCCGCCAAGTGCAAACCGTGACTCCTCACTAAAGGCAACACGACGGCATTGGAAACTATCGCAGGTTGGGTAGACCCGACACCACTGCAAACGATTCCCGCCGACCCGGTGGTGCAGTGGTTTAAGCGCTGGTTTCTGACCATTCGTCCGAGATGGTTCCGGGTTCGAATCTCGGTGAGGCATGGATGTTGTGTTTGTCTTACGGCATTGTTTCTCTCCCTTCCCTGGAACCAGTGGCCCTAAATTCGGGACGGGCGACTGCTTATAGCCCATGGGATTGTTCACAGTGGGCGTTAAACCCGAAATGGAGTTGTTTACGGCGGTCGTTAAACCCAATAGCCTGCTCGAATGTAGCCCCAATGCCATAATTCATCTGGCAACTGCACGGATGGCCACTTCCGTTCCTGTAAACGATGCAACGTGGTCAAGGATGGTGGGGAGCGACGAATTCGGTTCGTTCGTGCGGCTCATAAAGTCGCTGCAATCTCGTGCACTGTTGTTGCCCGCCGGCGTCCACTGCCTGAGTGCCGCTAGGTTGTGCTCTACTTCACCCATTGAAGGCAACATGCCAAATATATGGCGATACGGCGACTTTAACAGCCAGCCTTTCTTAGCCAATAATATTTCCTCTATCTAACTAGCTCAACTGCTCGTACTGTGCACGGATCCGACGTCGAAGCATCCTCACAGTCCTTGGCGCTTAATGCAACCACAATCTGATGTCACAATTGTTCCTGCATATGATATATGATCATATGTAGAGGATTTTAGGAAGGGAGTGTCTGACCTCAGGTCTTAAACAGCCCTTAGAAATAGGAAGATAGGAGATTTGGGCTAGAGTGCCCGATAGGAAAGTGACATGGAAGCGAAGGAGAAAGAAGACGCCCTTATTTATTACCGGAGGGGGGCAGTACCCGGAGTCCGACGGCTTAACGTGCCAATCCGACGCACGGCGGATATTTAGTGGATCGAGCGTTCGTACCTGCCTGAGATCGAACCTGAGGTCCTTCCCGTGGCAGTCACGAACGTTGCCCACTATACTACCCGCGGCACACAATTGTTCCTGCATGCGAGCTTTGCTCTTTATATACCCTGCTCGATTCCCGGTTCCCATGCACTGAAGCGCCACTATTTCGTCATTGGTCATTATTTTTTAATCATTTGCATATTCTGCTACCAGGTACTTGCATGCGGAGTTTCTTCAGGATCGAACAACTTTTTTCGGTTTGCTTCGTGTTTTTTTTTAGTTCAATAATACACCTTTTGTTAAAGCAAATAAAGTCTGTCTTTTATTCCTTATATGTTTTTTTTTCTTTTTTTGACCTGCATGATATTTAGGAATCTTAATTAATGCCATCCAGAAATCCTTCAAATTGTTGTCTCATGGTCGGTACTTTTTTCTTCGAAGATAAATCCTCATCGGATTCTGCACAACCTGAAGTTCTTCGAGCAGTTAATTATCACGATAAATAAGTAATGTTCCATTTTCTGCGATCATAAATCACGTTTTTTTCAGCGGAAATGTCTTGTTTTCAATAACAATTCCTGTATCTTCATTTTATATCTCATGAACTAGTTACTGAGAAATTTCCATGAGAGGTTGATAAAGATTCGGTTCTGATCTATTATTTAAATTATTTTCCTTTGGTGTTTAAAGCCACAATTCCACTCTCATTCAAAAGCCATTATAAGTTACACAGTAAACAGTAGATAAACACCAAATTGAATGAGAGAAAGACAGATCACATAACGAAAAGCTCTCAATAACTATGTTTGATTTTGCGAAATACGTATTTATTTAAAATCATATATCTGCTCCTTCTTTCACTTAATCACACCTCCCTCGGGAACCCCCGTGTGACAGGTATCATTTTAATGTTAAAAGAACAGATACTACAATTTGGAATTCGCCCCTATAGTACGAGCAATGACATCGCAACAGAGGGAGAAATATAAAAAGGTAGTAAAATCATGCAATGCATTGATTATGATACGCTTTCCAACATATCGGAAATGATTACTCAAGTTATGAGGATAATGGCTGTGGAATAAATCCCGCTCCTGTGCCCTGACTTTTGACCCCATTTATATGATATTCAACAGAATTGGTTCAAATATACTTAAGTTTTGGAAGTGGAAATCCTCCAAATACGTGGCATCAGTGAAAATAAACTAATACATCGCTCGTTCCACGTTTTACCAACACACAGGAACCAAAAAATTCTTATTCGGTCACCGTCGGGGAATTGAATCCCGAATCTCTCGATTTCTAGCCGAGCCCTTTAGCCTTACACCACGGTGGCCAACAATCCACGGCCCCATGTGTGTTTTTAGTCAGCTTCTGACATCATAAATTTGTAAGATGGGATCAGCTAATGAAGCGTCTCAGTAGCTGACCCCATCTTAGTTAAGTTTCCTGTTGAGTCAGCTCCAACGTCACGGATTCGATCCTGGCTCAGCGGAGGGATGGCTAAAAAGTACAGGGTCGTCGATTTTGCGGAATTTCAATTTAAATACGGACAAAATTGAAATTGACTTTTCTGATATAAAAGGAATTTTTGTCTACGGTAAATCTGTGAAAATACGAAAGTTAAAAAAAAACCGGGCGCTTTTAAAAACAAAAATTTCTGAAAAAGGCGAATACCTACCGTCCACTTTGCTGCATGTTATTTTCAGAACTTTTCCGTGAATTTACGCCACTTATTTTTTACAGTGTGTGCTACATAGGTGGACTAATCGCGCCTTCGCGGAAATCACACGGTCAATGGGCCGCATCCACTTTTGATAGGGGTTGTCATAATTCAGTGATCACTCAGTGTA
Source organism: Macrothele yani (assembly GCA_039090855.1). NCBI lineage: Eukaryota > Metazoa > Arthropoda > Arachnida > Araneae > Macrothelidae > Macrothele > Macrothele yani. The sequence continues at coordinate 104,215,711 of CM077011.1, forward strand.
TTTAACAACCGGAAAACATAATGTTATTTATTAAGACAAAATTAATGTATGCTGCTAAACCTTTTTTCAAAAGGAAGTATAAAGCCAATGAGAGTTCCTAATTAATTCACCGATATTTTTAAGAATCCTGAGATTTGATTTCCTCCAATCCCAACCCCCAACAAGCACCAAATCAATCCAATCCAAATTGTAGATACAGATCAGGAAGTTAACTTTCGTTCTTTTGCTATAAAAAGGAGACGCACGAAACGAAAGGCAGATAGAAGCATAATGTGGTGGGAAAAATAAATCTTCTATTGCAGTATATGCGAAAATGCGGAGAATACGATTCAATACAACGAGACTTTTTAACGTTAACTTGGCCAAGGCAGCTTTTTTCTTCACATGTTCAGGCTTAAAAGCAGCATATGCTGTTTTCTCTTACAGGATAGTCAACCGTTCTCAATTCACTGCTGGATGAAAGCCTCGCCAAGTCTCTTTCGCAACTCTTGTCTCCCGAAATCCTTTCTATTTAATATCACCCTGCTTTCGAAATTCCTCCCCCCACCTCCCATGTGTCCTTCTCTACGTATTTCAAAGGTGTTTGTCTGAAGCCCTATGATACCTTTTTTACGCTTTCCAACCGTAGATTAAAGAAGCGTATATGTTCCAGCTTTGTCCGTCTGTCTGTCTGTCTCTCTGTCCGTCTGCCCGTCTACACGATAACTCCGTAAATTTCGATGAAAGTTTAGTATGTAGTAGGGGACCACCTGGGGACGAACCCTATTGAAAATGGACAAAATGGGGTCAAAGGCCAGGACATAGGAGCTGGATCCATTCCATTGCTCTTATACGTCATAACTTGCGTAAAAATGCTTCACTTACGACAAAACTTTATCATGTTGTTCCGGAGGTATACTGAACCGGTTCTTTTGAATATCATCTAAATGGGGTCAAAGGTCAAGACACACGAGCGAGATTTATTCAACAGCCATTATCCTCATAACTTGACGAAAAATAATTCTATTGCGACAAAACTTTAGTGTGTTGTTCCGGAGGTATACTGAACCAATTCAGTTTAATATCATCGAAATGTCAGAGCTCAAGGCACAGGGACGAGATTTATTCCGCAGCCATTATCCACATAATCTGAGTAATAACTTGAGTAATGATTTCTGGTATGTAGGAAATCGTATCATAATCAATGCATTGCATGATTTTACTAACTTGTTTATGCTTTCCAACCGTAGGTTGAAGAAACGTATACGCTCCAGCTTTGTCCGTCTGTCTGCCTGTCCGCACGATAACTCACGTAAAAATGGTTCGATTTCGATAAAATTTTAGTATGTGGTAGGGGACAATCTGTGGACGAACCCTATTGAAAACGAACGAAATGGGGTCAAAGGTCAGGACATAAGAGTGGGATCCATTCCATCGCCCTTATGCGTCATAACTTATGTAAAAGTACTTCTATTGTGACAAAACTTTAGTATGCTGTTCCGGAGGTATATACTGAACCGGTTATTTTCAATATCATCGGAATGGAGTCGAAGGTCAGGGCACAGGAGCGAGATTTATTCCACGGCCATTATCCTCATAACTTGCTTAATAACTTGAGTAAAAGTGTTTCTATTGCGACAAGATTTTAGTATGTTGTTTCGGGGGTATACTGAACCAATTCTCTTGAATATCGTTGAAATGGGGTCAAAGGTCAGGGCACAGGATCGAAATTTATTCCACAGCCATTATCCTCATAATTCGATTAATAACTTGAGTAATTATTTCTGGTATGTTGGAAAGCGTATCATAATCAATGCATTGTATGGTTTTACTAGGCTGTTTAGTTAAGGTTCATATCTCTGACGCAAGAATATGAAGTGGAAAGATAAATATAATGTGTTATCATATAAAATTATTATTTGTGTGTGTTATCGTATGCAAAAAGGATTTAGAGTTTGTGAATAAGTTTCTTCCTCAACGGTTGTCTCCAGAAATCCTTTCCACATAATTCTACTTCCGAATTTCGTCCGCTGACCTCTGTTGTGGTCTTTTTTTGCGGGGGAGGGAAGGAGCTTTTCTTGTCCTTTGGTGTCTATTCGTGTCTTAGCTGTCCAAAAGTGGTCAGCTCTTTTAGCATATGTCCAGCCCATTGCCTCTCGAGATTCTTTACTTTGATGACTATGTCCTCCTCTCTTGTAATTTTCCTAACCCATGAGTCTCTTTTTCTATCTTACTTCTTTACACCAAGTAGACCCTGTCCCATACACTTTTAAGTTGTCTGAAGGTATTCCTTTTTTAGTTTAGGTCCATAGCTCTGGCGCATATGTATGAATTGGTAAGCACTTTTCTTTTAAGACATAATTGTAAATTTTTCTAGAAAAATTTTTGTTTCTTCTAAATTTGCTCAAACCAAGTTTTATATTCCTATTAATGTCTTCATGAAAACATTAACAGGTGTATGAAGCTTGGCCGGAGTTCATTTGAAGATAAATACGGTTTTAAAGAGCAACTTACCGTTCTGTTTTAAAGGAAAAGTCACCCCATCAAGCGGGGCTAAGTGTATATTAATCTTGGTTGCAATTTTTATTGTATCCAAAATGGCAATTGATAAATAGAAATTCGTTAGAACCTTTATGTTGATTTATTCACTTTCTGCCATAGTATATTGCTCTCCATTACGAACAGTTAGCGGTCATCTTCCCCTTCTTCACATACCATTTTCTTCGGAAACGTTATTTTATTTTTACTCCGGCAATAACTTCATCATGCTAAAACGCATCCATTTCTTTCCCCATTATTATTCTCTCTCTCTCTCTCTCTCTCTCTCTCTCTCTCTCTCTCGTTTGCTCACATCCATTCTCTCTTTTCGAGAAATTAAGCATATTCATTATTATATCACGTGGACTTGGGTATTCTTTCAAGGTCACACATAAAGACCGTGTTCCTGTTATTTAATCCGAATAATGGTAGATCCTGGTGATTTCCAAACCTGCCAGCCTTTAGGATCGTTTCTTGCGTGTCCTCATGAAAGAAAAGGCATCTTTTTTACCTCCATAAAGGATTATGGCTTTGCAGTTATCCTGTGTTCTGGATGTTTCGGGCAACGTAAAATACATGTAATAGAAGAGCATTATTCGTCGTCTATTGCGCTTCCAGTATGAGTGACAACTAGGTGTTATTTCTAGAAAATTCTTTGTTCAGTCTTCCTCACTTGCATTCGTGACAAAATGTTTGCCTCGCATTCTCAACTGCGAAAACACAAATAGTGGCGGAGTTGGAATAGCGCCTCCTCGCTCCGGAGCCAGATGTTCTAACCGACTAACCTACACCGACGGATTGCATTGCTGCAGATTTGTCGTCTTGACATGCGCTTCACTTCTGTAGTACGTCACATCATTTCTCTTTTAATTTTTATTTTATTGTATTTATGTATTTATATTTTGAAGCGAAAAAGGAATTTTCATTAATTCCAAACAATATGAAAAAAGAACATCACACATTTTTCGGAGAACCCACCGGCCAGTAGATCCATTTTTCCATAAGTAGACGCCAATGTGAAACAAACATAAGTAGGCGCCAATGTGAAACAAACACAAGTAGGCGCCAATGTGAAACAACCTCTGTCATATGTCACACAACCACGAATTGCAAAATACAGTACGAAAAGAAGAAGGCAACAAGGAAATGCACCGTATTTCTTAAAATGATATTTTCCGGGTTAAGAGATTAAACACGAATGATGATTGATAACCGCCCTGACTATATTCCCTTAGTTCTACAGCTACGTTTGCTATGGGTACATCCATTTGACTTTTCTATTGTATTGTTTTGTTATGCATATTTTCATTGTTGTTGTTTTTAAAATTTTGTGTATATTTGCAACTGTTGTGGTTAAGTTTTAGCTTACGTTTCATAACAATGCATCGTCTCTGCAGTAGGTCGTGCTGAAAAATATATTTAGGTTTGCGAAATATTGTATATTTCGCAAACCTAAATATACTAATAAGGAAATGAATCAGCGAGGCAACTTCTTAGCTTTCCACACGTACTTTAGAACAGTGCGTTTTTCCAGGATGTGAACTTGGTGCCTTCAGTTCATACAACAACCACAATAATCTCCACATAGAAGGGTTGGACAGAATAATGTGAACATCTAGGAAAAGAAGGTTATACTTACCTAATGGGGTGTGGGACCACCTTTGGAATTCAAAACCGCCTGAACCCTCCTTGGAATGGACGCATACAAATCCTGGATGGTGGTTAGTAGGATGTTATATCATTCTTCATAGAGAAATCGCTCCAAGTTCGTGAGAGATGCAGGAGGAGGATAACGGAATTTTACCATGCCTACCAACATACACCACAGTGGCTCGATGATGTTTAAATCTGGTGATTGGGGAGGCCAAAGAAGGTGTGAACGTTTGTCCTGAGTTCCTCAAACCATGATTGGACATTTCAAGCTCTGTGAATTGGTGCGTTTTATCCTGATATATGGCATCTCCTGAAGGATACAATACCTGAGCCATTGGATTGACTTGGTCGGCCAAAATGGTTTCATATGCCCTGTCAGTCATCCAGAAGACCTGCTAGAAACCACGATATGACTGCCCAGAGCATGACAGAACCACCACCATGCTGCACTGTTGGGAGCAGGCTGTCTGAGTAGTACGCTTCTGACGATGTTCTTCACGTGTAAACACGTCCTGAAGTGGGGAATAGTGTGAATGTGGATTTATCCTACCACATTACACGATTCCATGCATCGGCAGTCCACGTTGTATGCTCCTGGCAACACTGTCGTCGACTTTGTGCATTTACTCTGATCGCCAGAGGTTTTGCAATAGCAGCTCTACCCTGACTATCTTGTTTATGCAGTTCACTGCGCGCAGTTTTCCTTGATACTGGGTTCTGAAGATGCACATTGAGCTCCTCACTAAATTTTAGCTCCGTGGTCTTCTTATTACGGGTAACAATTCTCTTTAATACTCTCCTGTCTCTATCAGTCAGGGTTGCCACAAACACGGTATGCTGTCATGACGCTATATACAGTAGCTCTTGATACCCCCCACTACCCTGGCGACTGTTGTCACGGACGCACAAGCAATTAGCCCTTTCTCGAAATCCGTTACGTAGCTCATTTCACTGTCACTCTGAAAGAAACTTTGCGACAAGGCACTTTAAATGCACTTTAACAGGATCTTGAGGTTCTAAACAAAGCTATTGCAACCAAAAAATGGTGGACACCTTTGCGTATTGGTCATTTGTATATCACGCTGTCTTCGTACGATATGAAAAACCTAGCTTTCAAAATTGCAAATTAAAACCATATTTATTTACAAGTCTAAAAGTCAGTTAAAAACGACAAGATCTTTCGGAGCTCACTAGGCTTCATCAGGTCAAGTGCCGACAAGACAGATCAGATCATATGTAAAGGATTTTAGGAAGGGAGTGTCTGACACCAGGTCTTAAATTTACAACCCTTAGAAATCGGAAGCTAGGAGATTTGGGCTTGATTGCCCGATAGGAAAGTGACACGGAAGCGAAGTGGAAAGGGGGAGGAAGACGCCCTTATTTATTACCGGGGGTGGGGGAGTACCCAGGGTCCGACGGCTTAACGTGCCCATCCGACGCAGGCGGATATTTAGTGGTTCGAGGGTTCGTACCTACGTGGGATCGAACCCGAGGTCTTCTCCGTGGCAGGCACGAACGTTGACCACTAGACCACCCGCGGCCATTCAGGTCAAGTGCCGACAAGACACTTGGGGAGCTTACATTATAAGCACTTGCGGTAGACCCACAGTACATCTGGTTGCCACAATCACCTTTCGGTGATGCCAGTTTGATATAGTTAAAGTTCAAAAACCGATGGAAATCAAAATAATTCCTCACCTTTAAACCGTCGCTCCGATGATTCAATCAAACGTCTCCACTGACGGGGCACAAATGACGAAATTTCCAAATTACTTTGGTGACATTGGAGTTAGTATCTTCACTTCAGACCAGTTCGGAATATATCCTCCCTGGTTGACAGCAGCTGTAAAGGCAGTAGGGGTGTTGCCCGAGTGTAGAGCATATTGATGCTCAGACAAACGGATCTTCAATGTCCTAAGTGCAGAGCCAATATAGCATTTTAAGGCCCCATTCGGGTCCCCATTGATGAGGGGAGTCAGTAAACACCAGGTTTCTGCAAGGTAGGCACTGCATCCCTGTCGTTACGTACTAAAGAGAAGATATTTGTGGTGCTTATACCAAAATCTAAGTTATTTCTGTGACATACCCTTTTTAAAAAGGGAACAATCATAGGGTGGTAATCTAGTTTACCAACAAATTTAACTTGACTGGATTCAGGTGTTAATATCGTAAATCTCAGCTTCTGGACTTTTTGTACCAAACTTTGAATATAGTGGGTAGGGTAACCAAAGGAACGGGCTAAGGTCGTAATCGTAGACATTTCATCACTCCGAATTCTACTGGACGAAGAGTGCGTGAAGGCCCTTTTAATTAGGAACCGTAGTGCAGAGGCTTTATGTTCAGAAGTTCACATTATTCTAGGCTTTATGTTCAGGAGTTCACATTATATGCGTATTCGTGTTCACATTATTCTGTCCAGCCCTTGTACATGCTTCTTTATAACTCAAAATAACATACGTTCAACAAATCTGCGTAATAGTAATATGCGTCTCTAACCAGCTTCTCTATACGAAGTTGCTGCTACCATACTGTGACGTATTACGCAGATGAAGCACGTGTCAAGGTGACAATTCTGCAGTGACATATTCCGTCGGTGCAGTTTTGGTGGTTAGAACAACTGGCTCCGTAGCGAGGAGATGTAGCTTCGATTCCTCACCACCGACAAAATTGTGAATTCTACATTAGTGCCCGATTGTGGAAAATGGATCAGGTAGCCGTTGGAATCTTTAAAAAAGGTGTGATGTTTGTTCCACACATCGTCTGAAATTAATGTAATGAAAAATTCCTTTTTCGCTCAGAAAAAAAAATTAAAGGGAGATGATATGACGTATTACAGAGGTGAAGTACATGTCAAAACGATAATTCTGCAGCGACACATTACGTCGGTGTAGTTTAGTCGGCTACAACAACTGGCCCCGGAGCGAGGAGACGTCGATTTCCACTCCCAGAAAATTTGTGAATTTTGCAATGCCTCTATCAATGCTGCACTCTCACAACATCAAACGTTGGCGGTTTTTTTTTTCGATCTCTGAACCACTGGAAGTGACGCGAAACTGAAGAAGCCCTTTGGGGAAGTAATGTATCGTTCAGTAAGAAAACGTTTACCGAGAAAACAATAAATTTACCTAAGAACAGGGAAACAAAAGGAAACACCGAAATAAAATTCTAAAAATCACGAGCCATTTCCCTTGATTACTTTTGTAAATTGGCGAACCATATTCCTGACACAACTTGTTCCGCGAAATGACGGGAAAATAAAATGAATTTCTCGGATTTTTTGTACGACAGGAAAATTCTGAATTTTCAGAAATCTTTTCGTATCATCATCATCATCATCATCATTGTCAACCATTATCCATCCACTGCAGGACGAAGGTCTCCCCAAGTTTCCTCCACAACAGTCTGTCTTGTGCCAGTCTCCTCCATGTCACTCCCGCATATTTACGAATTTCATCCACCCATCTCCCATGTGGTCTTTTTCTGGGTCTTTTCCTGTCCCTTGGAATCCAATCTAAAATTTCGGCTGTCCATCGATGGTCTGTCCTTCTGGCAGTATGTCCAGCCCATTGCCATTTCAGGGATTTAACTCTGATCATGATGTCTTCCACTCTCGTCATTTTTCGGATCCACGAGTTCCTCTTCTTATCTCTCCTGGTTATACCAAGCATGCACCTCTCCATGCTTCTTTGAGTTGTCTGCAGCCTTTGTATGTCTCTTTTAGTTAAGGTCCACGTCTCTGCACCATACGTAAGCACTGGAAGGATGCATTGATCAAACACTTTTCTTTTAAGACATAATGGCATATTGCTCTTGAAAATTATGCTGTTTCTTCCAAAAGCTCTCCAGGCAAGTTTTGTACGCCGATTAATTTCTTCATCAATGTGACCCTCACTTGATATCTGCTGTCCAAGATAAACATATGTATCTGTTATCTCCAGTTTTTCTCCATCAATCGATGACGGTAAATTGCCGTTTTTAAGACGGGTTAACGAAAAATTCTGAATCTTCGCAAACCTATCGGCAATTCATTTCGAATATTTACAGACAAATTCTGAGAAGGATCGATTCGCAGGAATGTAGCCTACTTATCGTATGATCAATTGCTTCATTTCAATCGTCTGTGGGAGGATCTGATTTTGAAGTTCTGCAGAGCGATCCGGTATTGTGGATGCCATATGAAATATTGGTTATTGTGGCGACGGATATTTCTTAAACTCCCCACCATTTAGTTCACCAGTTGCTGCATACTGTGTTACCGTAAGAAACCGGATGATTAAATTATTATACTGGTGATTGTACGACGTCTGTGTACCCCTTAAGACAAAAGGTATTATAGCTAGCAAGAGTAAATTTCATATTCAAAGGTTTTGTTAAATAATACTATAAAGCAGTACCTTTCACCTATTTTTAAGCATAATTGAAAGTAATCGTCCATTTAAAATGATCCCTAGTTCAAAAGCATTCTGTTGCTCTAAAAAATTACAAAAATTATATAATTTGTAATTAGTCCACCTACAGTGAAATAAAAAAAAAATGTTCTCTTTAGAAAAATATACTCCAACAGAAAATAAAAGGATCGATTCCCCTGCATTAATAGCAAAAAACATTTCATCATTGGGCGATTAGAGCCCCTTTTCATTTCTGCTTTTTACGTGACTCTGCGTTACGTGTCTTTCTAGCTGAATCGGTAGCATGCGCGGCTGCCGTTTAATACCAACACTTTCTAACCCCACCACCGGAAAGCGCAAAGGATACGTTAATTTCATTCGCCAGGAAATAAGAATCTCTTGTAAAAGGTTTGGAAAAACTCAAAACCAAATTTTTTGCGAAATTTCTGTATAAATACAGAATAAGCCGAAACGATTTTGAGTCACAGATAACATTCCTTTCACAGGTTCGAATGTGTGTGTGTGTGTGTGTGTGTGTGTGTGTGTGTGACCTCTCTACACCGAGTTTGTCGTTTTATTTACTATCTGATTAGCTGACATCCGTTGTAAAAATGTAGGAGAAACTTGAGGGTTCGAACGTTACATTTAGAATGAAAAATACATGTACTATGTAAAACATTTATATAAAAGAAAGTAACTAAAAGGGGGAAAGTTAAAAATAATTATAAGTGTCGCACAGGTTTCTTTTCAGGATGTGTTGTTTTTGAATTTGCACAGAAATTATCTGTTTACCTATTTTCAGTTTAGTTTTTATTTCCTTAAATTTGTTTTCTGGGTTTTCGATATGTTCCTTCCAAATAGAACATTTTTTAGTCTTATATGCTGTATTTTGAATTTTTTAGGATTTATTTAAAATTTTAGCACGTGATGTTTCAGAAAATTTTACTTTTCACGTACTGACTTTGCATGTTCTTTTAATTTCCGTTGTTATATTGTGATACTCGATGAGCTGTCAAATCACAAATTTGTCGGTGACAGTGATCGAACCCGCCTCCCTCTCGCTTCGGAGCCTGTTGTGTTCTAAACAACTAAATTACACCGAATGAATATATCCCTGCAGACTAGTCATCTTGAACGTGTTTCATTTTTGTAGCACTGTCACATTAAATCGCTCTTCTTTTTTTTTTTTTTTTTTTCCAGAAGAAGGAATTTTTATTAATTCTAGACTTTGAGTGGAACCAACATCACACGTTTTTCGAAGAAATCAACACCCAGTAAGGTAAACGGTAAATTCCCCCACATTCGGTAAATTGCCCCACATCGGAAAACTGCCCCATAGAAAAATCCCCCCCGGAAATACCCCCACCTTTTTCTGCCAGGGACCGTACACAAATTGTATTTTACACAAAATATCGAATGTGGGGGAGATTTCCGGGTTCGCCAATGTCATAATCGTGGTATCGCGATTTTCTCTTGTTGTACTTTTCTGTTTATTTCATTTGGTGTGGGATAGTGGGAGGTATTGCATGGTGAATGTTATTGCACTTTATTTCACTGCGATACTCTTACCATCCAGATGCACTTACTTTTTCTTGCTGCCACCAGTTCAGATTGAGGTAAGATCTAGACGCCTTATGTAGATCACTTTATTTGAGACAGAGGCGTGGTTGAAGTTTTCCAAGCTGGTGTAGAAATGAGCCGAAGATATGTAACAAATAACAAATAAATTTATTATCCACCACTTAGGGTAGGATGAAGGTTGGTTGTACACCTTGCACTAGAACATACAACTGATGCCCGTCGGACTTTTAGATGACAATAGAGCTTGAGCTGAACAAATAGAAATATGGTGCTTCCTTGTTAGCACCGTTCAGTTTTTGGCTACACTTTAGCACACATATCAGCTTTATTACCATTATGAAGCACTTTGGAAACAAGATCTGAGATTATCAGATCTCAAATATAATGGATCTACACCTCAGCCTGATCCCTTGGAACAAAATATAGAAAATTACTAACCGCAGTTAGTTGAAATCTACCACTAGCTATTGAAGATTCAATGAATGCAATACCACAATGTGATATCCAGAGTATTTTCGACTCTTATTTTATGCCGAACCGAACCGTCTGGCAGCGGTTATTCATGCCCATGGTGGCTACTCTCCGTACTGATTTTTGTACGTTCTTTTCATCCGAATTACCTCAAATTTTAATCACTTCATCTTTGTACTATGGGGTATAAATAAACTTAGTTTCGCTATCTTATCTTTTTTCCTTCTTGGTGTTGCTATTTTAATGGCCAGCAGTGTATACACTGCGCTAAAAATCCAAATGCTGAACCCGGAAATGTCCCCCACATGGCAATAATACTTGCAAAACATCAAAACATCTGTAAATTGTAGTAAAAATCGAAATGCCGAACCCGGGAATTTGTCCCACAATTTTGTGCTACTTGCTTACGGCTGTCGTTTAATTTGAAGTGCTTTAAATGGAATTGGTGAAACCGGAAATCTCCCCCCACATTCGACATTTTGTGTAAAATTCCATTTGTGCGCGCTCTTTGACTGAAAACTGTGTGGGATATTTCCGTGCGGGAGTTTTCCTATGGGGCAGTTTTCGGATGTGGGGCAATTTACCGAATGTGGGTAAATTGCGCCACATCGGATCCATTTTTCACAATCCAGTAGATCCATTTTTCACAATCCGGCGGCAATGTGAAATCACAACTTCGCGCCTTCTCGCTCTGGAGCCAGTTGTTCTTCCCGGCTAAACTACACCGACAAATTCTATCGCTGTAGATTTGTCTTCTTGACACGTTCATCAATTCTTTAGTACCTCACAGAGTTTAGGTTTTTATGTTGTTAAACAATCTTAAAATTTATTCTTATCCTTGTCAGCGTACAGATGCTGGACATTTTACTGTAACCATGTAGCATCCTTAAGGAAACTTGAACATTATATCGCCTTGGAACGGAAAACCAGATAGCATTTTCCGAATAAACTTCGAAATTGTTATTGTTACACCCGCAGTTCAACGACGTTCCAAACAACTGAAACAAACTATCCATTTTAGATTTATTAATTTTCTATTTTTATTCTCAAGTAGACAATAACTCAGAAGGTGGACTTAATTTATTCTGAGCTTCAAAAAGTTAAAAGATCTTGCTGGACAGGAAGTAATACTCCCAATAGACAAAACATTAAAGACACCTAGTTACCTAATAGCGTGTTGGTCCTCCTCTAGTGCGAGTAACAGCCTGTAGAGGCCAAGGCATCGACTCCCCCAGATACTGGACTGTTTCCGTAGGTAATGTCAGCCATACCTATTGCAGCATTGTCCACAACTCTGCCCGAGACGTTAGTCCAGGATCCATGGATATGATGATTCGATGTACAACATCCCAGAGAGCTTACACGGAGTTTAATTCCGAAGACTTCGGGGGTCACTGGATGGATACAAAACTTAGAGGAGTGTTCCTCGTGCTATGCCTGGACGGTTGCGGCCCTTTGGGGAGGCGCCTTTTTCGGCTGGAACAAACAATAAGCCATAGGATGCGCGAAGCACATACCCAGCGGTTAAGGACCTCTACACAATAATACACAATAATGGACCATACACAATAATGGACCAAATGTGCCCCATGAAAAGGCTCTCCGCACACCATTACAGAGCCACCACCACCTTGAACAGAGCCTTCTGGCGCGACAGGGCCAGAGTTCCATGTTATCATTGCAACACCTGCACCCTCCCTTAACTTTGGTACAGCTGAAATAGCGATTCATCTGACCACACGACGGTGCGCCATTCTGTAGAGGTTCAGTTTTGATGTTCCTGGCACCAGGCGATCAGTAATGTCCGATGACGAGTAGTCAACCGTTGTGCACGAGTAGGGCGTCGGCTCCATTGGTCCATTGTATGCAGCGTGCACAGTACCATTCCCTCGCTGAAGCTAATTGGGCCTCCGACATTTGTGCGAGTATTGATATTCTTCGTTGACCCCGGTCATCGATGGTGTTTGGTCAGTCGCCGCTTGCTCTCTGGGCGCTGGTGCGTCCGTCGATGGTATACTCGCGGTGCACCCTCGGTACTGTTGCCCGAGAGAACTCTGGTGTTCTTACCATTTGGGCGATAAAATGACCCATCTGTCTTTCGCCGACAATGCGTCCATGATCAAAGTCGCTCTGATCACCACGTTTACCCATGTTCTTCGATTGCGATACATTTGGGAAGCCCTGCTGTCTGCCTATTTATCGCTTGCCTTCGGTTTGGGTGTGTCCCACTCTGCGTGAGGTATGCCTATGTCAGCTGCCCATCACCCTTATTTCTAATGTTTTGTCTACTGAGTGTACATGCATGAGTGAATCTTACGTTTCTCAGGCTCAAACATAAATTTATTTAATTGTACTTTAGTGACACGAAACAGTTTTGTGACCGTGGATACTTTTGACGGATTAAGAATCATTCTCAGATTGTAAAGGAAAATAAGATTAAGTATCTCACACACACACACACACACATGAATTGTGTCACCTGTGAATAGACAAAGTCATCTCTATTGCCACGTTTTTCTTTAATTAATACACAGCAACCAAAAAATTGTTATACGGACACCGTCGGGATCCTACTCCAGATCTTTCGATAACTAGCCGAGTGCGTTTGCCTTACGCTACAGTGGCCAACAATCCAGGGCGCTATGTGTGTTCATCTGTCAGCATCTGACATCACAAATCCGTCGAGATGGGCTCAGCAACTGAGACGTCTCCATCTGGTGGGGCTTAACGGCCCAAGCTATTAAATTACAGCTAATAAATCTTAAGTGCGAGAGTGATAGTGAAAATGTTCCAAATACGTGGAGAGAATGCGAATAGACAAAGTCATCGCTCTTTCCACGTTTTTCTTTAATTAATACATAGCAACCGAAAAATTGTTATCCGGACACCGTTGGGATCGTACTCCAGATCTCTCGATAAATAGCCGAGTGCGTTCGCCTTACTCCACGGTGGCCAACAATCCACGGCGCTGTATGTGTGTTTATCTGTCTACATAAATCCGTAGAGATGGGTTCAGCAATTTAGACGTCTCCATCTGTGGGCTTAACGGCAAAAGCGGTTTAACGGCACAAGCTGCCATTTCGGTTGCTGTGTGTTTATTAAAGAAAATCGTGGAAAGAGCGATGACTCTGTCTATTCACATTGTATCCTCGTATTTGGAATATTTTCACTATGACTCTCAGCTTTTGGATTTAGTAGCTATAATTTAATAGCTTTTGCCGTTAAGCCCATTAGATGGAGACATCTCAGTTGCTGAGCCCATCTCTACGAATTTTTGAATTCAGATGCTGACAGATGAACATACATAGCGCCGTGGATTATTGGCCATCGCAGCGCAAGGCGTACGCACTCGGCTAGTTATCGAGAGATAAGAGCTGTGTCCGGATAACAATTTGTTGGTTGCTGTGTGAAAATTAAATAAAAGCGCGGAAAGAGCGATGACTTTGTCTATTCCCATTGTCTCCACGTATTTGGAAAATTTTCACTATCACTCTTCCCCTGTGTCATATGTTTTGTACTCCATTTATGATGATTCTCAGAAATGAATTTCGTATTTTGTCCTCTGTAATTCAAAAGCTTTGCCACAGTCTGTGCCTACGATCATCGATCACTGTCCGTTGACTGCATTTTGTGCTGATATTTACTAGTATTACGTTGTTCTCTCCTTTGTATTAATTGTGGCTTTGACGTAGACAGGGGGAAAAAGAATGATCAGTAAATTTTTTCAATGTCATCTTAAAAGAAAAGTTCTATCTGACAAGCTGTTGATGCATACGTCAAAATAACGTACTTTCTTTACATTGGTCAACCAAAAAAAGAAGGCTTAGGTGGAAATTGTGTGTTCAGAAGTACGAATTCTGTGATGTAAAGCCTAAGAATGAAGAATTAATGTCTTTAAAAAAACGAATTTGATAAAATATTAAGCGAAAATATTGAGTTATAGACTTAAAACCGTGTTTTTTCGAACAACAACAACGAAAAAAGAAATCCAAATCTTGAGAAATTTAAATTAAAAAACATTTAATTTCATCTCTCATCCAAAACGCACACCAAGTTCCATTTTTAGCACATCTTTTGTAAAAAAAGGTCGTGCTTATGTTACCGGTTTGTCCGCCCGTCCGCCTGTACCCACGAAATCCCTGCAACTATTAGTCCGATTTGAAAAATTATTTTTGCATTGGGAAGCTTAAAATATGCGAATGCTGATCCTTTATTTCGCTTTTTTTTACGATGTACAATTTCGCCGCTAGGAGGCGTAAATGCAGATGATGTCGAATTCAAAAATACCTTTTATTCCACATGTTTGCTTCTAAACATCCGATTGAAATTTTTTTTTATCTTTCGATTCCATTTATGTCAAAGAGTATTTTAGATATATTTAATTTTTCAAATTATGCATAGATTTTCCGCTAGGGGGCGTAAAAGTAAATTACATTTTCCTCGATAACTCGTCTTCTAAAACTCCGATTTGAAATTTCTTTTCTTCAGCGGATACATCTCCTAATGGAAATTTTTTTGCATATAATTCCAAATTTTTGGTAAAGAGTACTTTAGCTACCAGGGGACGTAAGTGTAAATTTTTGCTTCTGATGTATTTGCCATAAAATCTGAGCTTCTAAAATATCGATTGACAAAATTATTTCGTTGACTGATGCCACTCACATCGGTAAACATTTTTGGAATATTTTCTTCTTAAACTTTTCAACAGTTTCTCCGCCAGGGGTCGTAGATGTATATCTTAGTTTCGTCAATATGTCTACTTCTAGGAGTCCGATTTAAAAAAATCCTTCTTTGTTGGATAGTTTCCAATGTGACATGTTTTTCATATAACTTCAAAATTTTCAAGTAATTCATAGGCTTTCAGCTAGGGGGTGTAGAAGTAAATTGTGTTTCCCCTTATATCTCTGCTTCTAAATCTCCGATTTGAAAAATTCTTTCTAAACCGGATACAGCTCCTGATGGGAAATCGTTTGCACATAATATCTAAATTTTGTAAAAAATAGTTTGGCCACCAGGGGGCGTAAATGTTAATTTCCGCTTCTGATGTATTTGCAGCAAAATATGAGCTTCTAAATTCTGGATAGAAAAAATTCGTCGTTTGTAGACAGATAGTACTCATGTCGACAAACCCTGTAGAAACATTTTCTTCTTAAAATAGTGCATGGTTTCTATCCTAGGGGCGTAGATGTATATCTTATTTTTGTCAATATCTTTACTTCTAAGAGTCCGATTTGAAAAATTCCTTCATTGTGGGATAGTGCTTCAGGTGTGACATGTTTTTCATCAAATTTCAAAATTTTCACTTTATTCGTAGACTTTCCGCTAGGGGGCGTAATGGTAAATTGCATTCCCCCTGTATCTCTGCTTCTAAATCTCCGATTTGAAAAATTCTTCCTGCACCGGATACAGCTCCTGATGGGAAATCCTTTGCACATAATTTCTAATTTTTGAAAAGAATGGTTTGGCCACCAGGTTGCGTAAGTCTCAATTTTCGCTTGTGATGTATTTGCAGCAAATATTAGCTTCTAAAATCTCGATTGAAAAAAAAAGTGGTTTGTTTACCGATACTACTCATGTCGACAAACGTTTTAGGAACATTTTCTTCTTGAAATAATGCATGGCTTTTACGCTCGGGGGCGTAGATGTATATCCAATTTTTGTCAATATCTCCACTTATAAGAGTCCGATTTGAAAAATTCCTTCTTTGTTGGATAGTGTTTCCGATGCGAAATGCTTTTCCTATATATTCAAAATTTTCAAGTAGATCATAGACTTTCTGCTAAGGGACACAATGGTAAATTGCGTTTTCTGCGTTATTTCTGCTTCTAAAACTCCGATTTCAAAAATTCTTCCTGTATCGCATACAAGACCTGATGGAAAATATTTTTCACATAATTTCTAATGTTAGGTAAAGAATGGTTTGGCCACCAGGGGGCGTAAGTGTTAAATTTTGCTTCTGATGTATTTGCAGGAAAATCTGGGCTCCTGAAAACTCGACTAAATTTTTTTTTTCTTGGACCGATAGTGCTCACACGGAAAAACCTTTTGAGAATACTTTCTTCCTAAAATAATGCATGGTTTCCCCACCAGGGGACGTAAAGTCACATCTTATTTTTGTCGATAACTCTGTTTCTAAGAGTTCGTAAGCTCACGACTCCGTTTACAGCAATATCTGAGGGATTAAAGACCCGATTGAAAAACTGCTTTCTTCCGTCAGATAGTATTGTTTTCCATACCGCTTCCGTTGACTTTGAATAGCTTTGATAAATTTAATTTGCGTCAGAATGGATTCAAAAGACGTGCTTAGTACACCCGAAAATTCTGTGTCATGTTTCTTGTTTGTCTTACGGTTAACAGAGAAATTCATTTCTGATAATCATAAATCTAAATGATGCATAAAATACATGACACGGTTTGATTTATGATGTACTAGTGGCGGCTTTTCAGGTGCAGTAGGTGAAGTGCCTCTTCACCTATTTCATTTAAAATAAAATTTTATTCGGTAATTCTGTGTTTATATTCTTCTTTGCCTTTATTGAGTGCCAAAATGCTCAAAATTCTTATTAGATCAATTAACAATGATCGTTCAATTCGGAAACCAAGTATCTCTACGCAAAACAGTTCAAGTGCAGAGCCAAAATGATAATGCTTGGAAGTCTGCAGTTATCGGCCGAGTTACCATGGTAACTGCGACGTCACCCTCTCCTATCTGCCGGGCAAGTGAAAAGTTTTAGCTTGAGACACTCAGGCTCTGCACCTGAAGTCGTGACCTTCGAAAGAGATCGCGGAGGAACGGGGCGGATAGCCCAGGGACCCCTTGCAATCCACTAGGGTTTTCTCGTTGCGGTACATGCTTTCCGAAAGAGATTTGTTTTATTTTCGTGTTTTGTGATTGTTTATCAAAAAATTCACCTGATAATTAAATTTCGTGTACAGTTTAACTGATAGTTTTAGTTTTTATTATGTATTCTGTGAACGGCATTGTTTGTAATTTATTGCAAACTCCATTTGATCGATGGAAAGATGAAGATAAAAGAGACATTTTACTTCAAGGAAAAATGTCTCTTTTATCTTCACGGATTCACTGACAATTGTCGCCAAGAAAAAATCAGGAAGAGCGGTACATCTTACAATTTTAACTGTAAAAACTGTTAGTTTACTGAATATCTATTCTTTCTCATGACAGAAAATGGCTTTGTAGCACTTCTGTGTTACAAAAATGATTTTCTTGACCGTGTTACTTTATAGTAAAAAACATTCGGCGTGGAATAAAGACGGTTTCTCAGATTAATTAAATATAACACGGTCACTTCATAAACATTCGGTCATTTCATAAACATGGTGATTCTAGCAAACACCTGAAATGCGAATAAAAGTTAAGGAATTTTGAAAAAAAAATAGAACATAAGGGAGAGTGCTAGGCTTTTGAAAAGGCATTTCAACGGAAACGTTCGTTTAAATAGACTTTTCCTGCAGACA
The DNA here is from genome assembly GCA_039090855.1 of Macrothele yani. Classification (NCBI taxonomy): domain Eukaryota; kingdom Metazoa; phylum Arthropoda; class Arachnida; order Araneae; family Macrothelidae; genus Macrothele; species Macrothele yani. The sequence goes on from CM077011.1 coordinate 104,233,800, forward strand.
GTGATTAATTCAGTACTGTATTTGAGCAAACAAGAACTAGCATTCCATGATCATGACGAAAGCATCGACTCGATAAATCGTGGAAATTTCACGGAATTACTTTCATTGTTGATATCAAGAATTTCTTTAGAAATTCAAAATCAATACGAAAAGATAAAAAATGTCTTCACAGGTGACTCAAAAACTATTCAAAATGAATTAAGTGAAGGTATTTCTGAATATATAAACGATCACGTTCAAAATGAAATAAATGAAGTTGAATGCTTTTCTATTCAAGTAGATGACACCACAGACATAAATTAGACTTCTCAGTGCTCTTTAATAATAAGATTTGTTGTTCGGAAGGTGTATTGGCTGAGCGATTTTTGGGTTTCCATGAAATTTTGGAACAGTTTGATTATCAACACAAATTAATAGGACAATGTAACGATGGGGCAAGTGTAATGTCTGGACACTTGAATGGACTCCAGAAAAAAATCAAGGCTAAAGCTCCTCAAGCTGTTTTTGTTCATTGCTTAGCGCATCGTTTGAAACTTGTATTACAGCAGAGTTTTTCTAAAATTTCTAAGTGTCGAATATTTTATGCAAGTCTCAGTGGAATTCATTCGTTTTTTCACCACTCAACGAAGCGATCTTATACACTCGCATCAACAACCGCAAGATGCATATTAACCATAACAGAAACTCAATAGTCCTCCACTTCGAAGTTAGTAAGTGTAATTATTGACGACTGGCATAAATTGAAGGAAGCATTAGAATTTCTTACAAACAGTGAACAATCAGACAAGAAATCAATCAACTTGCCGAGGGGTTTTTAAATGGTATGAACACTTTTGAATTTACATTTTTGGCAATAGTATTTAATGAAAGTTTTGGCTCCACCGATCCATAATTCAAAATTTTGCAAAAACATCACTAGACTTAAAGTAATGATGTGTAATTCAAATTAAAACAACTCGTGAAATTTTGACCCATAAAAAGAACGATAAGTAAGGCAACCCACTTTGTGCGAATAAAATTTAAGAGGATTTAGTACTTAATTTGAATAAGTAATATCATCATCATCATCATTGTCAACCATTATCAGTCCACTGCCGGACGAAGGTCTCCATAAGATTCCTCCACAACGGTCTGTCTTGTGTCAGTCTCCTCCATGTCACTCCTGCATACTTTCGAATTTCATCCACCCATCTCCCATGTGGTCTTCTTCTGGGTCTTTTCCTGTCTCTTGGAATTCAATCTAAAATTTCGGCTGTCCATCGATGATCTGTCTTTCTGGCAGTATGTCCAGCCCATTGCCATTTCAGGTATTTAACTCTGATCATGATGTCTTCCACTCTTGTCATTTTTCGGATCCACGAGTTCCTCTTCTTATCTCTCCTGGTTACACCAAGCATGCACCTGTCCATGCTTCTTTGAGTTGTCTGCAGCCTTTGTATGTTTCTTTTAGTTAAGGTCCACGTCTCTGCACCATACGTAAGCACTGGAATGATGCATTGATCAAACACTTTTCTTTTAAGACATAATGGCATATTGCTCTTGAAAATTATGCTGTTTCTTCCAAAAGCTCTCCAGGCAAGTTTTGTATTGCAATTAATTTTTTCATCAATGTGACCCTTACTTGATATCTGCTGTCCAAGATGAACGTACGTGTCTGTTATCTCCAGCTTTTCTCCATCAATCGATAAATCTTCATTTCTTGTAAAAGCATTGAGCATCACTTTTGTCTTCTGAAAGTTCATTTTTAATCCCACTTCTTTACTCTTGTCAGCAAGTTCCTGGATCATACTCTGCAGCTCTGATGGGGTAGTTGCAAAAATGACTACGTCATCAGCAAAACGAAGGTGGGTTAGATAATCTCCATTAATCTTTATCCCCTTGTTTTCCCAGCTCAGCGACTGAAAGACACCCTCCAATGTGGAATTAAAGAGCTTTGGAGATATGGTGTCACCTTGTCTCACTCCCTTTCCAATTTTTATGTGTGTTGTATTTTCAAACAGCCGAATCTTTGCACTTGCATTTTCATAGATGTTATTAATAATATTAATGTATGCATCTTCAATACCGCAGGATATCAGAGCCATTGTAACTGCTGATGGTTTCACCGAATTAAAGGCTTTTTCGTAATCGATAAAAGCCATGCACAATTGAAGTTCATATTCCCTCGCTCTTTCAATTAGTTCTCTCAGTACGTGGATATGATCTATTGTGCTGTAGCCACTCCTGAATCCAGCTTGTCCTCTCTGTTGAGCCATGTCCAGTGTTACCTTCAAGCGGTGTGAAAGAACTTTAGTAAAGATTTTATAAACCACTGATAGGAGGCTGATAGGTCTGTAGTTCCCGAGATCCCAAATGTCACCTTTTTATGTAGCAGGATCATTGTAGCGGTGTTGCAATCCTCAGGAATCTTCCCCTCACTAAGGCATCGAGTGAAAATTTGGGCGAGTACTGTTTCGATTTCTCCACTTGCTTCTTGTATGATGTCTACAGTAATTCCATTTTCTCCTGGAGCTTTCCGCCGCTTCATGTTCTTGATTGCATGTGCAACTTCTGCTGGGAGGACTCGAGGAACTCTGGTACTGGTACCTTTCATGATGTTTGGAGTACATGTATCATCCCTTTCATATAATTTGGAGTAGAAATCTTTCACTCTTGTCAAAACTTCGCCTCTATTTCTTGTTACAGAACCATCTTCTTTTATCAGTGCCATAATCTGTTTTCTTCCCTTACTGAGATGTCCCTTTGCTATCTTTAGGCTTTGGTTGTTTTCAATTGCTTTCCTCACTAGTTCACAGTTGAATTTCCTTACGTCATTAGTGATACTTTTTCGTATGGTCTTGCATAGCTCTATATATTCCACTTTGGAAGTCACATCTTCGTTAGTTGTCCTTATCTCTCTTCTTTTCTGCATCAACATTTTGGTTTTTCCTGATAACTTGTTCACGTGCAACTTGTTCTTAGACCCAGCCAATTTTGTTGCTGTTTCCATAAGAGCTTTGGTTAGTTTTCTGTTAACTTCAGAAATATCCACTTCTTCCGATGTTAGGCCTTCTAAAAAAGAGAATCTGTTCTTCAGTTCCAACTTGAAGGTATTATGGTGTTTTTTAAGGTTGGTTATGTCAATAGATTTTGTTTGTCTTATGAGCTTGCCACGTTCAAGTTTAGTGTTGAGGTGCATCTTACATCTCACCAATCTATGGTCACTACCTGTGTTGAACTTGTTTAGCACATTGCAGTCTTCTATGATGAATTTTTTGTTACACGTAATAAAATCAATTTTTCCATTTGGATGTATCCATGTCCATTTCCTGTGTGGCTTTTTCTTGAAAAAGGAGTTCAAGATGAAAAACCCTTCTGCCTCTGCAAACTCTACGAGAGTATTTCCACGCTGGTTTCTGTTGCCGTGACCGAATTTACCTACTGAAGTTTCATTCTGTTGCCGTTGCCCTATTTTTGCATTGAAATCTCCCATAATTATCTTCAAGTGCTGCTTACCTTTATTATTTAGAAGACGAATTTCCTCATAAAATTCTTCAATTTCTTCTTCAGGATGATTTGTGGTGGGTGCATAAGTTTGAATAATCTGAGCCTGGTATCTTTTCGAGAGTTGGATAACGAGTCGTGCAGCTCTGTCAGAGGAACTTTCAACTTCTACAACTTTATCCTTCAGTTTCTTGTTTATTATACATCCAACACTACTAGTTCTGCCAGTATCTCTCCCACGATAGTAGAAGAGATGTCCACTTTTCAGTTTAATGAGATCTTCTCCTTTTCTCCTTACCTCACTTAGCCCGACGATGTCCCACTTGATCCTTTGTAGTTCCTCTTCCAATTCAAGAAGCCTTGAATCAGAAGATAGGAAGCGTCCATTATACGTAGCCAAGGTCAGCATCAGATGGCAGCCTAGTCCGTTCCTCCGGGGATTCTTAGCACCCTCTGACTTCATGTCGCACTGGCCGCTGCCTTGGCCAGGTACATTCCAGCTGCCGGAGACTGAGGGCCAAGAATTAAGTTGTGGAATAATTTTGGAGGGGTTTGGCCATAACTCACCACGCTGGCCAAGCGGGTTGGTGAGTGTTTGATAGCATTTCCTCTAATCCCGATGGTATAGTTATATCGCTATTGGCGGTCGTCGGAGCCCCTTCAGTGGGAACAGGATGAACCACGAGAAGTCGGGGTTGACATTTGTCAAGGAGAGGCTGTGATGTTACGCATCACCTGACCTTACATCCCAATAAGTAATATATATACTTACATATATATTACTTATTCAAATTAAGTACTAAATCCTCTTAAATTTTATTTGCATAAAGTAATTGCCTTAACGATGACGTGTTTGAAACACTGTTTGGAAAAGCTAGCAAAATCTCAGAAATAAGCAGATCTATACGGGAATATGTTGCTCTTACAGAAGAAACAATTTTTCAAAATTATATTGTATTTTGAAATTTCGGACCACATTCTTATGGAAATGGATATAAGATTTCAAGACTGTGAGAAACTTCAATTTGTCTGTCTTGCTGACACAACCAAGTTCGACCAATTTAATTCATGTTTTCCCTCCGTAGCTTTTGAAAATCTACAACATTTTTACGGGAAAATATTTACTAAACTCCAGCGCCTTAAAAATGAACTGAGTCTTGTATATGCCGATGAAAAATTAAGGAATATATTGACTAAAGAACTTCTTCGAGTGCTTCATGGAGATAAAGACATTTTTGCAGAAGCTTGTAAATTGGTTTCCCTTATTTTAACAATTTATCTACAAATATGTCAGTGGAAAGAAGTTTTTCTTGCCTTTAAAGAATACAAACTTACTGAAGAAACATTATTTCTCAAGACAGGCTTGCTTCTTTGGCAAATATTTCTATTCAGAAAGATATTTTATTGATGCTCATGAAGAAACAACCATTCTATGACGACATAATCGACAAATTTGCAGCTTTAAAAGAAAGAAGAATTGACCTAATATACATAAAATAGTTCAGTCCTCATATGGTGATTTTCATTGAAACAGTAGATATCTTTTCATATTGCTCTTGTTGCTCTTCACCTATTTTTCCAACCACGAGCGGCCACTGTGATGTACTTAATCTGTGTAATTCAAAGAACTAGAAGTACTTTTTTTTTGTTCGTTTCGAAATACGGCAGTTGCATTTACCATGTCTTGGGAAAAGTACGGGACATTTAATTTGTCTTAGGGTACCATGCAGATTCTTTCGAAAAATTAATGTAACTACATGCGGTGTGCCAGTCTTTCAAGTTGGGAGTGCGATATCAGCATCAAAATTCGGATGGCAACTGAAGCAGTTACAAAACTCCTCCATACGGCTCCTCGAAAATCTGTCTGTATGGCTACTACTCTTTGTTTGAAGTAGCAGGAAGTCCATCCCGATGACCTCTACTTGATCTCATTTTTCAGGTACTCGTTGTTTTACTCCTTTTACTAACTGGAACTAACTCGAGGTTAGGCAAATGAGCTGAAATAAGTTTGAGCAAATATATTCGGTGTCTAAAAAGTTTGCAGAACGCTGTTGGAACGAGCAAACATGCACTTCAAAAAACATTGTTTTCCCCTTATCTTCTATTCGGAGTGGTCATTTAGGGAGTGACTGACACTAAGCTTGTTTAGATGATTGCCTGCTAAGCTAATAAAGGGTAGATAAGATGTTTGAGGGACTTTCTATCCGTTGGCATGACGTTCGTGTCACGGGGTAATGGCTCTGTCCCACTATACCTAGGGTTACTGAGCAGTGAAAAAACAACAACAAGGGACCGCTTAAATCACCAGTGAAATGTTTATAATCGTAACTGATAAGATGAGAGAGTGAAAGGAATTGTTCTGCCGTATCATTCGGGAAAAGGCAGCAACTATGTCTACATTTTTGTTTGAGGAACGCAGAAAGTTTTTGCACCATTTGATTGAGGAACATCGACCTCTCAAAGGGTTAAGTTTTCGAAACCGTCTGTGTGACCTTGGCTAATTGTTTTAAGTAGTAGAAAATGTGACCTCTGGTCATTGTTTTAACTAGTAGAAGCTTTTTATATGTCTTCTGGTCGATGTTTTTTATAAATATTTGTTCAATTATTTCATACTATTTTTATGTGGCCACTCGCTCAACGACGATTGGCCTTCCTGAGTGTGGTGCATCTTTCACATCAAAATTTTCAGACAGAAATTTCGCAAACCAATTCTGACACTGCCGTAGTTTTAAGGCTTCTTCACCATACACATCACATAACTTTTTATGAGCTTGCACAGTGTTTTTTCCTTTTCGGAAGTAATACGGCAAAACATGACGAAAATGCTCCTTTTAATCGTCCGTTTTGAAATCGACGCCAAACGAGCACTTGTTAACGAAATCGTGCACTTTCAGTTCCTAAATAAGCTTGAACTGTCAGCTGTCACGTTACATACTGAACTTGCGTTTCAAATTACGTTAGTTACATTTGAAGACATGTTTCGCCATCTCTGTGTAAACAACGCAATGACTTCAACCCTATACCATTGTTAAACAACTACAATTTTACACAGAATGATATTTATCGCGAGGTCTTTTTAAAAACGGAAATAAATGGCATATAATTTTTAGTTCTAACATGAATGAGTTCTCATTATGTAAGTTTTTACTATGTTTCCTTACAGAAATCCGGCGTCGATTTCGTTTGTTTTCAGTCTGCTTCAAATAAAAATTTCACTCCGTCATAGGACGGGCAACATCCCTTATACACTGCTGGCCACCCAAAATGCAACACCAAGAAGGACATGAGATAGCAAAGACAGATTTACTGGACACATAACAACAGATACAAAGATGAAACGATTGAGCTTACAGGTCCGTGCGACTTGCGGAACATGTAGACATCAATAGTTCGTGTGGCTCCCATGGCTGGCAAAAACGGCCGCTACACGTCGCGGCATCGAACGAAAGAGGCTTTGGATGTGGGCTAGGGGTATGTCGGTCCAGGCTGCTTCCACACGTTGCCACAGTTCATCAGCCGTAGCCGCGGTGGCTCTTGCCGGGCCACTCGGTTGCCGATCAGCGACCAGACGTGTTCGATGGGCGACATATCGGGAGAACAGTCGGACCAGGGCAACAGTGACACCTGGTGGGCCGTGAAGAATTGTTGCACGATGCGTGCCACGTGCGGGCACACATTGTCCTGTTGAAACGTGGTCGCTGGTAGGTCCTTCAGGTAAGGGAGGACTACAGGCTCCCAAACGTCGGTCATGTAGCGGTGGCTGTTGAGTGTGCCGGCCATTTCTAACCAGACGGGTGCGGGCGTCATATCCAATTGGGCACCAAACCATAACGCCTGGCTACAGACCGGTGTGGAGATGCATAATGCAGGCGTCATACAGTCTCTCGCCGCGGTGCCGCCACACGCGAATCCGACCAGCGTCGTGTTGCAGGCAGCAGCGGGATTCGTCGGAGAAGACAATGTCATGCCATTCCGTAGTCCAGGTGCGGCGTTCAACGGCCCACTGCAGCCGCACTCACCGGTGGTGTAACGACAATGGTAATCGGAGCAATGGGCGCCGTGCAACAAGTCCTCGCTCCTGCAGACGACGTCGAACGGTACATGCTGACACAGCTTGTTGCGCAACACACCCTAATTCCTGCGCTAACGTTCGTGATGTGGCGGTGCGAGCCGTCAATGCCCGCTGCATAACATGCCGGTCCTCTCGTTTGGTGGTGTGCCGCGGCTGCGGCAATCACTCACGTCGGTCCGTCCGTCCCTCCTGCACCCACCGAATCCATACTCGCCTCACTGAGGCTGCATGTCGTCCCACACGGGTGCCGATGTCTCGGTACGATAAACCGCTGTTGCGATAAGCCACTATTCGTCCTCTATCGAATCCGAAACGTGCTGGAATGACTGCCGTATTCTGCGACGAGGCATCAGGAAACTTCCCACGCACAGGCCCGGTAGCACAACACACTTCTACTACTTACACACCGCCTTCTGTGCACCCTTCGTATAGTGCTTCTCGGTGGCGTGCGGGCGCACATGATTTGCATATGCCTTGCAATGCTAATCGTTTGCATGTCCTCTCGCGGGCGACGCATGCTGCGAATTTCAGGCCAATCGGATGCTTCCTTCTTGATGTTGCATTTTGCGTGGCCAGCAGTGTATATTAATATTTATTCAAAGCTTAAAAACAACCGTCCTAGGACGGGCTGTACACTAGTTTATTATAATTTCGTAAATTACTGCAGGCAAGTAATAAGGATAATTAATATTGGAACAGGTTATCCAAACATCAGAAATTTATCCGTATTTTAATATGCGCGTTGCTAGAAGAACGGATGCACATATTTACAAATTTAGGAAGATATATTTTTGCGTAATTAGTTGAACAAACACGGCACACCAACAAATGCAGCTTGCAAATAAGCGTGGGAACTCACTGAGTTCTTCCCTTGCACAGGTGGCGGATGTTACGATCACGTGACCACATATCGCTTCTATCGCAGAGTCCTAAAGTCTGAAGAATACAACCCAAAAAACCTCTAATGCACATCGCTACTTTGCGTATGAATGCTGCGAGACGTACTTACGATTTATTCTCTAACAGTTTTAAGTAGTAGAAGCTATGTCTACGTGACTGTTATTAGTTTTTCTTCAAACAAAAAAAATGTCACCCTGCAAGCTACCTCTTGTTTCAAGGCAGCAGGAGGCTGGGTAATCGTTACTCTTGACTTCAACTAGAAGAATGTCTGGCTATATGATTGCACCACATTGTTGGAAGTGTACGCGAGGCTTTGCAACGGCAGCGACAAATTGGGATTACTTCTCAGCTCTACAAGAACAGCGAATCGAAATTCAGAGCGGAACGATACTTGCTGTTATCTGCTTCAGATGTGCGCATGACGATACACTACGCAGTTACTGTCACAGCGTTCGTCTCACAATAGAAAAGTGTGTTTTCCCACGTTGTTATTTGACGTGTGTCGAAAGCTCTTGTTCATGAGTGAATACTTTACATTTTCAATTTCTCCATTACGTTTCAGAGAGCAAACAGAAAATGTTTCATGAAATTATTCATAAGTTTGTCTTTTTACCAGTGAAAAGAAAAGGACATGTAATTTGGTTGCACCGATTATAACAGGTATGAACATTCTGGTATGAAATCTAACACTTCTTGAGACTTATTATTTTTTATGAACACTTCATGATCATTTTAGCATTTAATTTACGTTTCTATTACTAAGACATTTATAGGATTCTGTTTTTCACCATTGCATTATGAACAGGGTTTTTTTTATATCCAATATACAATGGCCGGTTTCAAGTTGAAGTTCCGTATGGGGGACTTCCTAGAAAGAAAGATATGTGCTACGTTTTTCTATTTCTGTGAGAACCAGTGAGGCAGCTAAAAGTACGTGTGTGATATTGAATGTGTGAGCGGAAGCACTGCCAGAAAAATGGTCCTGTCACGAGGAACATGTCGAGGAAAATAACAGTTTTCTGTATTTGGAGATTTCAATGTTATCGGATTTCAGAACTTTTCCTTGTGACGAAGGAAAGTCGCTTTCCCGATACAGATAGTACGTCTCCGCTATTTTTAAGAAAAATATTTCACTTGCGATTCATAAGGAATTATACACGGTGGTTTGTTAAAACTCATTACATTCTTTCTGAAAGTGGAAATTCATAGTTGCAACTAGAGCTAAAGGCACATAAACCAATAGGCAGATAAAAAGCATATCTTAGCATCTAATCGAAAGGAGAGAAATATAATTGATAAAGTGATGTTATTGTTGTGGGGAGCAATTTGTTGCTTAAATTTACTTTCGTCTATCTCATTTTTTACGCTTTCCAACCGTAAATTGAAGAAGCGTATATGCTCCAGCTTTGTCCGTCCGCACGACAACTCACGTAAAAATGGTTCGATTTCGATCAAATTTTAGTATGTGGTAGGGGACCACATGGGGACGAACCCTATTGAAATGGGAGAAATGAGGTCAAAGGTCACGACATAGGAAGGATAACCATTCCATTGCCCTTATGCTTCATAACTTACGTAAAAATTGCTCGATTTCGATGAAATTTTAGTACGTTATAGGGGACTACCTGGCGATGAAGCCTATTGAAAATGGGTGAAATGGTGTCAAAGGTCACGACATAGGAGCGGGATCCATTCCATTTCCCTTAAGCATCATAACGTACGTAAAAATGCTTGTATTGCGACAAAACTTTAGCATGTTATTCCGGAGGTACACTGAACCGGTTCTGTCGAATATCATCGAAATGGGGTCAAAGGTCAGGACACAAGAGTGTTACACGGCACTAGCAGTGTTCCTGCCGAGTCTGCCGGTAACGGTGCTTGAGACCTGAAGTACAATTTAGTTGGCCACGGCACCAGGTGAGAATCTCAGGTGCACTGCTGCACTCAAAGATTCACACCAGAACATAAAAAATGAAAAGTTGAAGAATGACCCGAAGCATAAGGCTTGGGTGAATCCACCTTGTGAACAAAATAACAACAACAAATAAAAAATAAAATAATCTAAAAAAAAATGATACTTTGGGATCAGAGTTGTGATGAGGTTCACCCGCAATCACCAATTCGTGACTGAGTGTAGTGGTCCGGATCTTACTCCGGTACATTCAATCCCCAACCAGCCAGTACAACACTCACTTTCGCAAATAACACATGATTCTCAAATACACAACACAACATTTAATAACGTTCTGCGAGATTTAAACAGATCCGGCGCTCTCTAGGCGCATAGACAATTGCCCCTCATATGTGGGCAGCATACGGTGTCACACTTTACTGTCGGATAACGCAGCCGACTGAGTCTCCACCGGACTATCTGAACAAGAGATACTACTCGTTTACACACTAAATAGAGCTGCAGGTGATATTCACATACAATTGCTTAGAGAATGAAAAAAAAATTATATGCAAACGATCACATTAAAAATACTCGCGACACAAAATACACAAGCACGTTAATTTGCGGTATAAGATTATAGGTGCGAAATACTGCCAAAGTTAATTAACTAAATCTAATAAGCATGCACATGCAGATCCCTTCCCCGCTCGCTTTGGCCCTGAACCAAAGTTAAAAGAAACTGTCCCGCCCAGCGGAATTTGTGGCCACACCCTCTCCCTTATTCATGTAAAAAAAAATAATCAGGAAATGGGCCCTGTAAGAAATAAATCTGTATGTGCAGGTATTTCCTCTGAAGTTCAGTCACTCAGCATTACTGCATCTATGTCCCTGCAGCTTTGGGTGTCGGGATGGCACAAGTTCGCAGATGTGCGAAGAAAGAAAAAGGAAATATTCATCTACTTACAGTTACGTGACTTTGCTGTGCAAATCCGTTGTGCATCACATAATATCACACGACAAAAAAAAAAACACACACACACAGACACTTGCACCATGTGGCAGCACCGATGATTCAACACTTCACTTTGACGCTTGATGTAAATGAAGCACACAATTAAAAATGGTAATATCACGCCGCACTTTGTTGCAATGATTAGAGTGCACACTGATCTATTCTCGTGACGATTTGAAGGTGGCCGTTAAGCAAAATAGGCCCTCTCACATCTGCAGTTGCGGTTTCCGAGATTGATTTTCTGTGTTCCTGGGAAATGATTTTTGTTGTCGTGAAGAAATAATTGTGAACGTCGACTGCTGGGAGAGTGGGACACATTCAATTCCGCTGCTGCTATAGTTGATTCCGTCCGTCGCTACCTTCCGTCCTTTTTGACCGTTCATTCCCAATTCAGTCAGTTCCTTTCCGTTCGCAAACCATCTATCTACCCTGCCTGAGTACGCAGTTCAAATATGCCACTCGCAGGTTTCGTTTCCATTTTTTTATCGAGTTGCGACCGCCAGCCCTGAGATTAATTTTCTCGGCCGAGCGAAATCAGACGTGCTTTTACCTTAAGCGTATATCGGCAACTGCTGACCGAAAACAACGCTCGAATCCACCCCCTATTCTTTTCAGCGATTCTAAACTCTTAATTGCCCATTGTCCCTCGCATACGTCAGTCAAAGTATCTTTCTCGCTGACAGAGTTATGTGTCTGCTGAGGGTCTCTTGGCCCACCCACTGAAGTAAACATACGGACCACAGCGTTAAGCTACAAGCGGAAAGAAGAAAAAGAAAGAAAAGTGAAAAACCACTTCGAACATTGCTGCTTCCATCCGCATTCGAAAGCACATTTCCCTCGTTCGTTTTGCAGCCCCTCTAAGACACTTGAGATAGGAATTTTTATGTTTCACTTCAGGGCTATGTGTGAGGTCTAGCAATTCAAAATGGCAAAAATATTGCGTTTCTTGCCTTCAAAAGCATTGGAGCGACTTCCCAATTATCCCGCAATTTTGTTAATTAATTTAGAGAACAGCCGAAAGAAAAAACAACGTAAATGAGAAATAAATAAAAAAACTGAACTGTAAAAGAACATGTGAGCCTGCCGAACTGTGATTCCTAGCTGCCTCATACAATACGCGACATGGCGGACAAATCTTAAAGTTTTCTTCAGGTTTTAGGATGGGGGGGGGGGGTGTCCACTGTAACATTCCATCCCCCCATGAAAGAAAAAAAAAAGGGATGACTGGATGAAGTTTATTCATCCAATCATTCCATTTTTTTTTTTTTTTTAACTGTAAACACTCAACCCTTTCCCACCGTCGCAAGGCACCTAATTCCGGACTTAAGTGCCCTGAGAGCGGAAGGAAAGTTTAAGGATTTCATCACACGTTCATTGCTACCCGTCGAGATAGGCGGAAAGAAAATTTAAATATGAGGCATAGCTTCGAGAATCCACGAGTTCCACAGATCTCTCACGTTCGATGCTCCTACGCCCGCTTTTATCTGCGCTCGATGCCAAATTCTTGCGTTCCACTGTCTTCGAGTTCCTTCTCAACATCGTAGATAATCGTGGTGTCACAGTCTTCCTGGGGATCCACTATAATGTCGACTGCTCCCCGTCTGTCAGTGTGTGGCATGGTGTTACTAGCCCTTAACACCCGCCCGTAATCATCCCTTGGTCTCAGCGACGCCCGCGAAATGATTGGAGGACTTTTGACCTGGCTTCCCTGCACTCGTAAGGGATTTACAATCATGCGGGTTCGCGCTGCAAAGGGTTCTGTTTCTGAGGGAGGCGGAATTGCTGCGGAGGGCGTTGGGTCGCCCGACTGTAGCATCCACATTGGGCTCTCCCATTCATCATCTTCATACAATTCTGCATCTTCGGACTCCCATGTGGTTCGTGCGAGGTGCTGTGACTCAGGTTCATCTCCCGCATCCCGAACTGTTTCCTGGAAATGCCACGTGTCGAATACCCTTCTCTGTGGGGCTTTAAAGATCCTATCAACATGGGTTAGGCGAGGACGCCTCATATCGTTCACCGGCACAATTTTGAAGTTAACTGGTGAAGTCTTTTCCACCACTCTAAAGGGTCCTATGGACGGTTTCATCAGCTTGCGCGATCTTGCCTTGGACGCCGAAGGGTCGTGTTGATAAACAAGATCACCCACCTTGATTTGCTTATCTACTGCCGTCCGTGCCCGATAGTCCCTTGAGTTCTGGGCTGCCTCTTCAAGGTTATCGCGAACAATTCTGAATGCTTCCTGCATTCGCATAACCAAGCTCTCTGCATCATTCGGGTGCTCAGAGTAGCTCCAAGGGATTTCCTCGCTCAGCAAATGCCCAGGCATATTAAAGTCCCTTCCAAACATGAGGAAATTGGGAGTTTCCCTAGTAGCGCTGTGAGTGGCCGCTCTGTACGCCATAGCTACAAAATCTGTAAACTTATCCCAATCTTTCCCAGTCGGAGAACAGTAAAGCGCTAAGGAGTGCATCACTGTACGGATACTTCGTTCCGCTTGTCCGTCAGTCTCCGGATGCCTCGGGCTCGTATTCAGTTTCTTAATGCCTAATCTTCTGTAGAGTTCGGACATTAATTCTGACAAAAAGTTCGTTCCTCTGTCAGTCAACAAAGTATGAGGTACTCCATGTCTCGCTATAACGTGCGTCGAGAATTTTTCAGCTACTTCTTTGGCTGTTTGAGATTTTAAGGGGATTAGCTCAATATACTTGGTAAAAGAGTCGGTGACTACCAATAGGTACTTGTTCCCGTTCTCTGTCGTGGGAAGAGGTCCTGCGATGTCCATGGAAATTTTGGACCACGGAACTGGCACTATTTCCGGGGTAATTAAACCCGCCTTTTGGTTTCTCTTGTAGCCCCGGCGTTTTAAACACTCCTCACAACTAGCAGTGTAATTTTTTACATCAGCAAACATATTGAGCCAAAAATATTTGAGTCTAATTCGCCCCAATGTCTTCTCAAACCCTAAGTGCCCTGCGCTTATACCATCATGCTCAGCTCTCATTACCTCAGACTTTAGAGAGTCAGGCACCACCAACTGTTCAGTAACAAGTCTGCGTGGACTGTTTTTGGCTGGCAAGGAAAAATGATATAGCAGGTCGTCACGCATGAAGTAGGTATCTGTGATTTTATCAACAGCAGAGTAGTCACGCCCCTCGATGCAATCGATTACTTCGACCAAATTCGGGTCTGCCCGTTGTGCAGCCTTTATGGCCTCAGCATCAAATGTAGGGCCTGGAGCCGCATCACTTGCTACCACTGCTGCAATATGCCTCGACAACACATCCGCGTTTGTATTCTTCTTCCCTGGGCGATACATTACATCAAAATCATATTCGGATAGACTGAGATTCCACCTAACAAGCCTAGAGTTGGGAGTCTTTAGCGTCATCAGCCACTTTAAGGGTCTGTGATCAGTTATAACTGTAAACTGCCTACCCACTAAATATTCCCGCCAATGCTTGATGGATGCAACTATTGCCAAAGCCTCTTGCTCAGTTGCGCTGTAATTTTGTTCTGCGGGATTAAGTTTTCTGCTGAAGAATGCAATAGGATGTCTGACGCCCTCTTCGTCCTCCTGCTCGAGTATACCCGCAATAGCCAATTTGGATGCATCTGTGGTCACGAAGAATCTTTTCGAGAAATCTGGGTAAGCCAACAGCGGCTCACTTATGAGCGCCCTCCTCAATTGCTGGAAGGACTCCTCACACTGCTCATCCCAGATAAATTTTACATTTCTCCTGGTGAGATTTGTCAAAGGTTGGGCAATGGATGCAAAATTTTTGATATGGCGCCTGTAGTAGCCCGCCATTCCCAAAAAGGCTCGGACGTGCTTAACAGTGCGTGGGGCTGGAAAATCCCGTACGGCCTCCACGTTTTCAGGGTTTGGCCTTACTCTTTGACCATTCAGAAGGTGCCCCAGATATGTAACCTCCTTGGTCGCAAACTCACATTTACTTGGCTTAATTTTAAGCTTGTGCCTTCTTAAACGTTGGAAAATTAACTCCAATTTCTCCAAGTGTTCATTTAAGGTCTTAGATGCACACAAAATATCGTCCACGTACACTAGAATGCCATCATCACGCTTGTCCAAAAACAATGAGTCTAGAGCTCTTTCAAAAGTTGCAGGACTGTTGCACAATCCAAACGGGAGACGGTTCCACTCGAAATGACCAAATTCGCAGGAAAAAGCAGTTTTGTGCTTGTCTTGTTCCCTGATTTTGATTTGATGATACCCTGCCAAAAGGTCTATTTTCGAGAAAATTCGGCATCCATGCAAAAGAGATAGGGTCTGTTGTATTCTGGGGACTGGGTAACTGTCTTTTCTGGTTATCTGATTCAATTTTCTAAAGTCACAACAGAAACAATATGAATTGTCCCGTTTTCGAATGAGGACAATTGGGGAGCTATATGGACTATCCGACTTAGAAATAATTCCAGCATCCAGTAATTCATTCACTTGATCTTTTAATTCAGGTCTAAGAGCATGCGGAACATTGTATGGGCGAAGCTTAAAGGGTTTGTCATCTGTTAGATGAATTTCATGTTCAGCGAGGTCAGTGCCCTGCAAATCTATGGGATCCCGTGCAAAAACATCGGAATATGTCATCAGTAATTCCAAAACCTTCTCCCGTTCAAAATAATTCAAATGCTCCAATTTAAAATCACCGGCAGACACAGGCAAAGTACCGCGCTGCGTTACACCTATTTCCCGTGAATTCTGAGTGATTTCCACAGGTTCTACTTGAAATAGCTTAGTATGTTTGTTTAACCAAATAGGGGAACTACTAGTGTTTGCTACTTTTACATCATATAAACCACTTGATGCGACATTATTAACAGACCGTGCCAAAAGTAATCCATCTTTGCGTGCACGTGGATGCGGTTCAAACAAGACAGTCTGTACTCTCATACGAAGCGGTGTTCCCAACTTCACTTGAAGGAACATTTCTGCGTTGGGAGGGACACAAGTTTTCTGCGCCAGGGAGGCAACAGTCACCCTCTCCTCAAGCATATCGTCCGCGTCCCTCTCTTTCTGCGGAGAGCACCGCGTGGGTGGGGGTCGGGAAACAACAGCTGATTCGAATGGGCAGAGAAGGTTAAGTGATGTGTTCGCATCGCATCAATTCCTAACAATGCTGAGTAATTTTCACTCAGCGGGTATTTTGACACATGGGCTTTGACAAAGATATTTCTTCCTTTGATTCGCAGGTTTACGTTGTAACATCCTAAGGTTGGAATGGTTTCCCCTGTGATGCTTTTTATCCTTAAATCTGACTTGATGGGAGTCAATTTCCTGCGACCTTTCAATCTTAAATAAGCATCTTTCGCCAAAAGAGTTACCGATGATCCCGTGTCGACTAATAACTTAATTTTGTCGCCTTCGAGATCTGCGTTAATAATCGGCAAATTGTCCCCACTTTGAATAGAAACATAACGCACCTGAGAGGATTTAAACTCTGACTGGGCCGAGATACCTCTTACAAATCGACCCTTATTTAGTTTAAAGACTTATTCTTGGAATCTGGTTTCTGTGTACCAAATTTTCCTGATACCTCGTAATGAGAATCTCTTCCACTTCCTCTGCTATATACCTGTTTGGGTATTGTCTCCGTCCTATTTGACCCATCCAAATTAGGGCACAACCGGATCACGTGGCCTTCTAATCCACACCCAAAGCACACAATTCTACTTTTGCTGCGCCGTGTTTGTTGCGATCCACAATTCTCCTAGAGTGAATCATTTCGATTACCGAAACCCCGGCGATCATCTGGCCTTGTTTCCTTCCATCTAGCTCGTTCCGCCCCGAAGAGCTGGGGGTTAGATCGCTGAAATGTCTCTCTATTTCTCTCATTCCCTTCCGATTTCCTGTCTTCTCTTCCCTGAGAATTCCCGACTAACTGCCCTACCGTATTCTCCGTGGCTTCCAAACGCTACAACATCTGTTGCAAAGTGCGGGCCAGCATTACCGACTCCTCGTCCCCTCTGCCTCCTTCCACCGTATTCACCGAAGTTTTTCTACCCATGAGTGCTAAATTCTCCTCCTCTTGAATTGCGATGAGAACTGCAGCATCCAAAGTTTCCGGGCATTTTGTTAGTACCCAACGCCTAATCGATTCAGATAACCCTGAAATAAATTGGCACATCGCTTCTTGATCCCTGTGCTTCCTTGTCTCTTCGGACATATCCGACTTATGACCATGATATTTCGTAGCTGCGCTCTTAAGACGTGTTGCGTGCTGCCGAACGTCTTGTCCTGGCAATTGCACACAATTCATAAACTGCTTCATTCGCGTTACCAATGGCTCTTCGGCTTGGAAGCGATCAATGACAAGCCGTTTAAAATTTACATATTCGGTTTCAGCCCTCAGCTCATCGCTATCAGATAGAAATTCAGCAGCTCTCTCCCGAAATTTAGATTTTGCAATCGCGAGTTTAGTTTGCTCACACCATCTACCCACCATCGCTACACTTTCGACATCCTGAAAAAAGTGTTTAGCACGATACAGCGGATCAGTGCCTGTAAATAGCCTCAACATGTTTATGCATCCCGCTATTTGCTCACCGTAAACCATAGGTGCGGCTAAAGCTGTTTGTCTCAGCTGTGATGTACCCGCTGTACTTGTAACAGGTGTACTCTCTTCCGGAACAATTGCAGCCCCAGTGCTCACATGTTCTCCGTCAGAGTGACCACCAGAATCATCTGAATCCATGTGACTCGCAGATGACGATTTTTTCGTGTTAGCCATTTTGTTTTTCTTACCCACTAAAATTATGGCAGTTCTTAGAAAACAGCTTAAGGCTTACTTAATGCTAAATTATACAAAATTCGCACCGAACAAAACTAAATAAAAATAGTAATGGCAGTCAATTCGCACTTATTTTACGAACATGAGTGTTGTTCCGCTAGCTGCAAAATATAGGTATCGATCCTGGGACAACGGCACCATTAATGTTACACGGCACTAGCAGTGTTCCTGCCGAGTCTGCCGGTAACGGTGCTTGAGACCTGAAGTACAATTTAGTTGGCCACGGCACCAGGTGAGAATCTCAGGTGCACTGCTGCACTCAAAGATTCACACCAGAACATAAAAAATGAAAAGTTGAAGAATGACCCGAAGCATAAGGCTTGGGTGAATCCACCTTGTGAACAAAATAACAACAACAAATAAAAAATAAAATAATCTAAAAAAAAATGATACTTTGGGATCAGAGTTGTGATGAGGTTCACCCGCAATCACCAATTCGTGACTGAGTGTAGTGGTCCGGATCTTACTCCGGTACATTCAATCCCCAACCAGCCAGTACAACACTCACTTTCGCAAATAACACATGATTCTCAAATACACAACACAACATTTAATAACGTTCTGCGAGATTTAAACAGATCCGGCGCTCTCTAGGCGCATAGACAATTGCCCCTCATATGTGGGCAGCATACGGTGTCACACTTTACTGTCGGATAACGCAGCCGACTGAGTCTCCACCGGACTATCTGAACAAGAGATACTACTCGTTTACACACTAAATAGAGCTGCAGGTGATATTCATATACAATTGCTTAGAGAATGAAAAAAAAATTATATGCAAACGATCACATTAAAAATACTCGCGACACAAAATACACAAGCACGTTAATTTGCGGTATAAGATTATAGGTGCGAAATACTGCCAAAGTTAATTAACTAAATCTAATAAGCATGCACATGCAGATCCCTTCCCCGCTCGCTTTGGCCCTGAACCAAAGTTAAAAGAAACTGTCCCGCCCAGCGGAATTTGTGGCCACACCCTCTCCCTTATTCATGTAAAAAAAAATAATCAGGAAATGGGCCCTGTAAGAAATAAATCTGTATGTGCAGGTATTTCCTCTGAAGTTCAGTCACTCAGCATTACTGCATCTATGTCCCTGCAGCTTTGGGTGTCGGGATGGCACAAGTTCGCAGATGTGCGAAGAAAGAAAAAGGAAATATTCATCTACTTACAGTTACGTGACTTTGCTGTGCAAATCCGTTGTGCATCACATAATATCACACGACAAAAAAAAAAAAACACACACAGACACTTGCACCATGTGGCAGCACCGATGATTCAACACTTCACTTTGACGCTTGATGTAAATGAAGCACACAATTAAAAATGGTAATATCACGCCGCACTTTGTTGCAATGATTAGAGTGCACACTGATCTATTCTCGTGACGATTTGAAGGTGGCCGTTAAGCAAAATAGGCCCTCTCACATCTGCAGTTGCGGTTTCCGAGATTGATTTTCTGTGTTCCTGGGAAATGATTTTTGTTGTCGTGAAGAAATAATTGTGAACGTCGACTGCTGGGAGAGTGGGACACATTCAATTCCGCTGCTGCTATAGTTGATTCCGTCCGTCGCTACCTTCCGTCCTTTTTGACCGTTCATTCCCAATTCAGTCAGTTCCTTTCCGTTCGCAAACCATCTATCTACCCTGCCTGAGTACGCAGTTCAAATATGCCACTCGCAGGTTTCGTTTCCATTTTTTTATCGAGTTGCGACCGCCAGCCCTGAGATTAATTTTCTCGGCCGAGCGAAATCAGACGTGCTTTTACCTTAAGCGTATATCGGCAACTGCTGACCGAAAACAACGCTCGAATCCACCCCCTATTCTTTTCAGCGATTCTAAACTCTTAATTGCCCATTGTCCCTCGCATACGTCAGTCAAAGTATCTTTCTCGCTGACAGAGTTATGTGTCTGCTGAGGGTCTCTTGGCCCACCCACTGAAGTAAACATACGGACCACAGCGTTAAGCTACAAGCGGAAAGAAGAAAAGAAAGAAAAGTGAAAAACCACTTCGAACATTGCTGCTTCCATCCGCATTCGAAAGCACATTTCCCTCGTTCGTTTTGCAGCCCCTCTAAGACACTTGAGATAGGAATTTTTATGTTTCACTTCAGGGCTATGTGTGAGGTCTAGCAATTCAAAATGGCAAAAATATTGCGTTTCTTGCCTTCAAAAGCATTTGGAGCGACTTCCCAATTATCCCGCAATTTTGTTAATTAATTTAGAGAACAGCCGAAAGAAAAAACAACGTAAATGAGAAATAAATAAAAAAAACTGAACTGTAAAAGAACATGTGAGCCTGCCGAACTGTGATTCCTAGCTGCCTCATACAATACGCGACATGGCGGACAAATTTTAAAGTTTTCTTCAGGTTTTAGGATGGGGGGGGGGTGTCCACTGTAACAAGAGCGAGATTTATTCCACAGCCATTATCCTCATAACGTAAGTAATAACTTGAGTAATGATTTCTGGTATGTTGGAAAGCATATCATAATCAGTGCATTGCATGATTTTACTAACTTTTTTTAATGGCACCATCTGAATGAAATTTGGCTTTTAACGATAAATTAATAATGATACAGCGCGAGCCTCTGATACAATCATCACTGCCATTGTTAGCACGACTTGTGTAATAAAAATATCGTGCTTATATAATCATTTTGCCGGTTCGCCTGTGGACATCATATCTCTTTAACTATTAGTCCGATTTCAAAAACTCTTTTTGAATTGGAAAGCTTGAAAGTTGAGAACAATGATCCTTGCTTTTCAGTTTTTCTACGATGCATATCTTTGCCACCACAGGGCGTAAATGCAGATGCTATCGACTTCAAGATACACTTTCATTAATATACCCGTAACTGCTTCTGAAAATCTGATTGAAAACGGTTTTAAACATTTTTCTTCCATTCGATACCTTTTTATAACGAAGACTACTTTGGGTACAGTCTCTTCTTTTTCAAGTAAATGCATAGAGTTTTCGCCAGGGATCGTAAAGGTAAATTGCGTTTTCCCTGATATCTCTGCTTCTAAAAGTCCTATTTAAAAAAGTCTTCCTGCATCGGATACAGCTCCTAATGGGAAATGTTTTGCATATATATATTTTTTATTTTTTGGTAAAGAATGGTCTGGTCGACAAGGGGCGTAAGTGTATTTTTTGTTTCTGATATATATTTGCACCAAAATTTGGCTTCTGGAAGCTTGATTTAAACGAGAAAGATGACACCAAATTTTTGGGTGTCATCTTTGGTAAAGAATGGTTTTGCTGCCAGGGGGCGTAGGTATATTTTTTTTTGTTTCCGATATAATTGCAGCAATATTTGGCATCTGGAAGCTTGATATAAACGAGAAAAATGACACCAAATTTTTGGCTGTAATGAGCACGCCTTTTGAATCCGTTCTGGACGCTAATTAAATTTATCAAATTGTTCAAAGTTAACGGAACCAGTATGGAAAAAATTATCAGGCGGGTGCCGAATTGGGTTCACCCGCCGTAATATTGGGATCCAAGAGGGTGTCAAATGGATTGTGATTCTGCGATTCCCTGATTTAGGGCTGACGCATATTTAGGATCGACTGACGGGGCGTGGATCCTGAAGCTGCGTCAGCCCTAAATCAAGCACTAATAAATCAATAATAAATCTGACCAAATCAAATCACTCATAAAATTTCCCTGTGCAAACTCGTAATTATTTAACTTCAAATTAATTCGTAATATCTCACTGCGCAAATTCTTAATCATCGAACTTCAAATTTACTCTTAATATTTCACTGTGCAAATTCTTAATCATGTAACTTCAAATGAACTCGTAATATTTAACTGTGCAAACTCGTAATTATTGACTTTTAAACTTCAAATCAACTACAACCTGCTTACTAAATAGTTTCTGTAAAATATTTCATTTCTGCACATATACGCACAAAACTTTGCTAATGAATTATAATTCACAAAACAAAACACTATATTTCAGCATACTCAATATTTACTACTTTCATTTAAAAATATATACTGCTTTTCGTTCAAATTATATACGCAAAACTATTGTTCATCATTACACTTTCTGTACTTTCGCAATGAAATTCTCAATATTTTCTGTTATATCGAATGAGTAATAACACCTATAAAATATTTGATTTATTTCCTTGCTGCTAAAATTCTGAATCTGTGCCATTAAAAGAACCATAAATTATCTTCCTTTCCAACTTCTTAATACCAAATCCAAAAATCCTAACTATTGTTAACCCTCCTACTACTACCCAAAATTCACTTTCTATAACCATTGGAAAAAACTTTGCTTTTTAACATACCCAATAATTGCTCCTCAATAGCCCTTGGTGCGACCAGATCCTGTTCACGGCACCAAATTATTATCGGGTGGGTTTCAAATTGGTTTAACCAGGCGTAATATTGGGATCCAAGGAGGTGTCAAGTGGATATACGAATTGTTTGTACGGAACGTGTCTCTAAAGTTTCTTACATACATGTTCATATTTTTTTCACGTTTTTTCCAGACCGAAAAATTATTTGATAGCGACGACTTGCGTGTAAGGTGTAGATGTTTAAAACAACGCTGTCGAATGATTCGTGGTTTTCTATACATTGGGCACTACCTTTTATTTTCAGCATCTTATCACTATCGTTTCAACACAAACACTCAGCGTCTATTGACATTATCTCGCAGGTATAACATTGGCACCAGTCAAGATAACCTTTTCTACCCTCGAATTGGTTTTTACATTTCTTCTTAAACATTCGTACTGTACCGGCAGAATATCGTGGTTCAAATGAATAAAGATTTACACTAGCCATTTTACAGATTGATGAAATCGAATGCGTGTCACAGAACGGTAAAGAGCACCGACTGGAGCCCTGCGTACGCTGAGCGTCCGGTCTCTTGTCTAGTGTGACGTCACTGCTGATTTAAAACAAGTTAGTTAAATCATGCAATGCATTGATTATGATACGCTTTCCAACATACCGGAAATTATTACTCAAATTATGAGGATAATGGCTGTGGAATAAATCTCGCTCCTATGTCCTGAGCTTTGACCCCATTTCGATGATATTCAACAGAACCGGTTCAGTACACCTCAAGAATAACATAATAAAGTTTTGTCGCAATAGAAGCAGTTTTACGCAAGTTCTGCGAATAATGGC
This sequence comes from Macrothele yani, assembly GCA_039090855.1. NCBI lineage: Eukaryota > Metazoa > Arthropoda > Arachnida > Araneae > Macrothelidae > Macrothele > Macrothele yani. The sequence goes on from CM077011.1 coordinate 104,257,126, forward strand.
TGTGGAATAAATCTGGCTTTTGTGCAATGACCTTTGACCCCATTTCGTTGATGTTCAACAGAACCGGTTCACTATACCTCCGGAAAAACATGATAACGTTTTGTCGCAATCGAGACATTTTTTGGTAAGTTATGATGCACAAGGGCAGTGGAATGGATCCCACTCCAGTGTCCTGACCTTTGACCCCATGTGGCCCATTTTCAATAAGGTTCGTTCCCAGGTGGTTCCTTACCACATACCAAAGTTTCATCGAAATCGAACCATTTTTACGCAAGTTATGACGCATAAGGGCAATGGAATAAATCCCGCTCTTATGCCCTGCCTGACCTTTGACCCCAATTTTCCAATTTTCAATAGGGTTCGTGCCCAGGTAGTTTCCTATCACATACTAAAATTTCATTGAAATCGAACCATATGTACCTATGTTATGACGCATAAAGGCAATGAAATGGATCCCGCTCTTATGGCGTGACCTTAGACCCCACTTCACCCATTTTCGATAGGGTTTGTCCCTTGGTGGTCCCCTACCACATACTAAAATTTCATCGAAATCGAACCATTTTTACGTGAGTTATCGTGCCGACAGACAGACGGACGGAAAAAGCTGGAGCATATACGCTTCTTCAACCTACGGTTGGAAAGCGTAAAAAAAACGCTTTAGCGGGAGAACTACTTACAATAATTTTCGTGTCTCTTTCGACATTACATTTTCGCGCGGAGAAACAAAAATTCCCGAAATGAGTTTACTCTTCCTTTAACAAGTTGCGAAGAATTCTGATATACGTACATGGAAATCTTCCAAAATATCAAGTTTAGTGGTTGAATCTGGCTTGTCGATTAGTTTGCTTCTTCAAAGAGAAATTTACGGTCCATTTCGTAACAGTGTTTTGCCATCGATGACTTCTTTAGATCACAGTTCCGAATATAGGTCTTGTGCTCCTTCAATCGAAAACGCAAAGCTCTACAGGTCTGTCTTATATACGAAGCGCCACATTTACATGGAATTTGATATATTTCTTAGGAGTTTAACATAGTCCTTTGATCCTAAAAAGTTAATTTTGTTCATGGGTTTAAGCGGCACTTTAAAATTAAAGGTTTTGAGAAATTTTGAAGGCATCGTCACGGGAAAATGGAATAATGGCCAAATTCTCTCGTAATGGGCGCATCACAGAAGTTAATGTGGAGATAGGCTTCTGTTTCCGGAATTGTGTTAGAGCTTTGTCCATAATGGAAAGGTTGTATCGTTGCTGTACTGCAACACGTTTAAGGAAATTAGTTTATTTTATGGTGTCCGAATGTTTTTCAAGCTGTACCGCCACCAGAGTTGGGAAGTTACGCGTAAAAAAAACACTTTCTACGTGACGCGTAAAATACGCATAAAAATGCGTAATTTATGTCATAAATGTAAAAAATGTAATAAATTCAAAACTTGCTTTAAATACAATAAAAAAATAGTGTTACGATGTTATTCCAGTTCCCAAGCTAACTGCAACATGTGCGTGGGTTACCTGCGGCAAATCAAAGAGCTCTCCATATTACGTTTTTCATTTCTTCTTTCCTTTCCAACGACAAGCCGACACCACACATTGGTTCTCTGTGTTGCTTTGCTACTCACCGACACAGATCATTGTGGATGATATACAACATTATTGCTAGTCATCAAAGGATGCACACAATTTTCATCATGTGTATTTTGTCACTTTGTGTTTTGTTTTCCAACAGAAGCCGGCATCTTTGGTCCTTTTAGTTTATGCTCAACTCATTATTTTCGCATTGCGGCAAATTTTATAAATGAATATAGTGTCTTTGTGCGTAATTCCAACATCGTTTATTTCCCTTTATTCCGATGACCGATGCAGTCATCCTGCTCACAGCGGCAACTTAAAACAGAAAATTTCATGTTTACTTATGAGAATACTACCACTGTTTATTTGCAACGACATATCCCTGATGTGCGGAGGAGAGAATATAAAAAATTATCCACTGCAAAAAAAAAAAAAAAAAAAAAAAAGAGGTTGAAGAGTTGCAACCGGTCGGGTTGTCGGAAAGTAGGCAAATTTGGGAGGAAACGGAAATATGGATTTGTGGTTAATGGAGAAGCCGAGGTGGGGTGCCCGGAGATTTTATTGCATTGGGGCTCGAGCTCGCTCTCCACGGCCCTGTGCACAGCGATTCACCTGAAAGCGTATGTAACTTGGAAGTAAAAAAAAAAATTAGAGTGCTTACAGTGATAACGCGGAGGAGATTCGGAGAACAAATTCACTACAAACTGAAAATGCAAAGAAAAGAAAACCCTGAAATTGCTTTACACTGATGATATTTTCTGGTTTTCAATACGAATGTGTATTTAAAGTTAACCTTAACCTTTTAAGCAGCAGATGTGCCTGAACCAAATACTGCCTAAAATTTGCTGAGTTCACCAAACAGAAATATTGAAATAACGGATGAGTTTACGCAAGCTGCGGCTAAATAATTCCTTCAACTTAGCAGTACCGAGCATAAGCCTGTCATGGGTGAGCAGCGCTCTCTTCTAGTTCATTATTCCCTGCTCCATTATCGAAGGAATGGTGGGGCGTCTAAAAATCTCTCTTCTTTCTTAAGGTGTCCACACATACATACTTTTGAGTGTTACGTTTGAATGTCACGTCAGCAATTGGAGGAGTTTGGTGCCCGAGGCGATGTGTAGCGTCTAGTGAAGCATGGGTGAAGCGCCTCAACGCCTGTCTGACATCTTGACCTTGAGAGGGACAGAACTGGAGTTCTGAGCCACAGTCTGTGGATGCATACAGCTTAGAGCCACGTGTTCCAATATTTAAAATGTCTGAGAACCAGCAGTTAAGCCAAGAAATGATGATGCAATTAATTTAGGTTTATCGCGAGAATTCATGTTTATCGAAAATTAACAGCATGGATTGTATGACTAAGGAATTGAAAGCTGAAGCTTTCAATTCTTGGAACCACACATTCCGAGTGTTAACAAAGAATTTGTATTAAAAAATACTATTGGAATGTGCTTCCCAAAAGAACTAAAAACAAGAAAGGTTACACCGAATTTTCGGGTGTAACAAGCACGTCTTTTGAATCCGTTCTGACGCAAATTAAATTTATCAAAACCATCCAAAGTCAATGGAACCGGTATGAAAAACAATAGTATCTGACGGAAGAAAGAAGTTTTTCAATCGGGTTTTTAATCCGTCAGATATTGCTGTAAACGTAACCGTGAACTTACGCTCTCTGGATGCAGACTTGTGCGTTAAGAAAAACATGAATTTATATGAGAAACATTTCGCACCGGAAACGCTTTCCAACACAGAAAGAATTTTTGAAATCGGACTCTTAGAAACAGATATATCGACAAAAATAAGATGTGACTTTACGTCCCCTGGTGGAAAAACCATGAATTATTTTAGGAAGAAAATATTCTCAAAAGGTTTTTCAATATGAGCAGTATCGGTCCAAAAAAAAAAAAAAAAATTGTTTAGTCGAGTTTTCAGGAGCCCAGATTTAGCTACAAATACATCACAAGCAGAAGTTAACACTTACGCCCCGTGATGGCCAAACCATTCTTTACCAAATATTAGAAATTACATGAAAACTATTTTCCATCAGGTGCTGTGTGCGATACAGGAAGAATTTTTCAGATCGTAGTTTTAGGAACAGAATTAACGCAGACAACGCAATTTACCTTTTTGCCCCCTAGCGGAAAGACTATGATTTACTTGAAAACTTTGAATTTATAGGAAAAACATTTTTTAATAAAAAATAAATTTTTCAAATCGGACTCCTAGAAGTAGAGATATTCACAAAAATATGATATACATCTACGCCTCCTGGCGTAGAAACCATGCATTATTTTAAGAAGAAAACATCCTAAAAGCTTTGCCGACATGAGTAGCATCGGTCTACAAACGACTTTTTTTCAATCGAAATTTAAGAAGCTCATATTTTTCTGCAAATACATCAGAAGCGGAAATTAATACTTACGCACCCTGGTGGCCAAACCATTTTTTTTACAAAAATTAGATATTATGTGCAAACGATTTCCCATCAGAAGATCCAGTGCAGAAAGAACTTTTCAAATCGAAGATTTAAAAGCAGAGATATAGGAGGAGACGCCATTTACCTTTACGCCCCTAGCGGAAAGTCTATTGTTATAGGGTGCAGCCTAACTTGTGGAAAATTTTTATATTTCATTTATGCGGTAAATTTGTGTTTCGATGTAACTGCAAGGCGGCACTCATAGCTATAATTAATTACGGTAATTGATCCTCTAATTTGTTCATCACTGCCATTGTTAAAATTTGTTCATTATTTGATAAGTGCATAATTCGTAGCCTTCTGGCAAACGAGAATTGTGAAAGGCCACATGGCGACAGACCATCTCTATTTCGGACTCATAGCAACAGTCTTGTGCATTTTCAACTCTAACGAACGTCTGCAAAACTCACCCCCAAAATTCCCTCTTGAAGCCAAGAGACATTCTGGTGGTTGCATTTTTCTCCGAACTGAACGGGATAAGGGAGAACCGACTAGCACCCACAGTTGAAAACAAGGTGATAAATCCCTTTTCAAGTGGCTAAGAGAAGCCCTGTGACAGGACAAAGAGGAGAGAACCGAGGAGAAGAGAAAAACAAGCGGCGAGGCATTCTCAGGACGGAGGCAAAGATAGACACACGCACGATACCAGCAGCAGCGAGCTGCATGGAACCAAGGCCTGAGAGCTGACCGCTGGGAGAGCCTCGGGAAAAAGAAGCAGAGAAGCAAGTAAGGAGGGCTATGAATGATCCCCTCTTGAAACGAGGACATCTCAGTCCCTTGGACTTCTCGTCCGACATTAGTGCACTTTTGCCTAGGCTGTCTACACACGAAAACAGGCAGGATATTTTTTACCACTTCTTTGCGCTGAGGACCTCAGACAACGGTTGCCAAGGTATGTGGTCTTTATATGAACATTTGCTCACGACTTACAAGTGCCGTCTGACAGTGAACAGCGTATAGAACTCTGTCCCCTGTGAAAAGGAGTACGCACGACAGCGGAGGCCTCCAACACATTTTATTCGTGATTTTTATTTGTGTTATGGCCATAAGTCTTAAGAGCTCTTCCCTGCTAATTTGGCATCAAGCCTATGCAGGTGTGTGTAATGGTATAGAGATATATATAGCTTATAATTAAACTGCGACAGTCATGATAATTACTGTATCATTTTAATTGCTGGCACCCACGCTCGTACTCAATTATCGTTTCCTAAAGTGTGTATTTAAATGTTTTGGGTAATCTCTCACATATGTTTCCTTCGCTCTATTTGTTTATTGTGCATGCTAGAATTTCATCAGTGAACAGTGTTTGAATCAGTGTTAATTGTTAAATCAGAGTTAGTTAAATCAGTGTTATCGTTTAATCAGTAATAAAGTGTTTAAATCATTGTGCATAATTATGCTGCCGATAGAGCAGCCCACTATACATTTATCTCAGCAGATTTTTGTGCCACTTCATGAATAAAGGTGGCAGTGTATATAATATAACGTTGGATATTAAATGTCAAGCGTACGTGAAATGAGCGTAGGGTATCTTTTCGAGTGTGTGTGTGCGTTGGTGTGATTTTCGGTAGATTGGGACGTGCTTTAGTTAAATCCAGGCATCCACGCCCAATCGCGGTACGGGTTTTTCGGGAAGTTAATAATTAATTTGTTATAATTAATTATGGGAGGTCATTATTAATTATTGGAATCAGATAATTAATTTGTTGTTGCATAATTTTCGGTTGTCAACGCAAGTAGGAAAACTCCTTGCTAGCCTCTAGCAGCAGAGGAGGAGAGCAAAATTTTTGACAAAATTTTCTTTAGTGTTTTTTTATTTTTATTTAGATATTTATTTTTTTTCGGTGGAGATATCGGGTGCTTCACTGCAGGCGATACTTCACCTGGTGCCGCGGCCACATCAGCCTGTAAAGGTAAGATCCAACACTATGAATTACTTGAAAAGTTTGAAATTATATGAAAAACATGTCACGCTGAAAACACTATCCAACAAAGAAGGAATTTTTCAAATCGGACTCCTAGAAGTAGATATATTTACAAAAATATGATGCACATCTACGCCCCCCGGCGGAGAAACTAAGGAATATTTTAAGGAGAAAATATACCGAAAAGGTTTATCGACGTGAGTGGCATCAGTCCGCGAAAGAATTTTTTCAATCGATATTTTACAAGCTCAGATTTTATGGCAAATACATCAGAAGCAAACATATATATATGTTTGCCAAAGTATTCTTTACCAAAAATTTGAAATTATATGCAAAAGATTTTCCATCAGAAGCTGTATCCGCTGAAGAAAAAAGTTGTCAAATCGGAGTTTTAGAAGAGTTATCGGGGAAAATGTAATTTACTTTTACCCTAGCGGAAAATCTATGCGTACTTTGAAAAAGTAACTATATCAAATATACTCTTCGATATAAATGGAATGGAAAGATAAAATAATTTTTTCAATCGGATGTTTAGAAGCAAATATGTATGAATAAAACGTATTTTCTAATTCGACATCATCTGCATTTACGCCCTCTAGCGGCGAAACTGTATATCGTAAAAAAAAAAAAAACGAAATGAAAGATCGTCGTTCGCATATTTCAAGATTTCCAATGCAAAAATAATTTTTCAAATCGGACTAATAGTTGCAGAGATATCGTGTCTACAGACGGACGGACAAACCGATAACATAAGCACGATCTTTTTTTACCAAAGACGCGCTAAAAATTGAAGCTTCAAAATTTTTCCTAAGATTGTGAGAAAGTGGCTGTTGTAAAATTCAGATCTATGTACGAACGTACAGTTGCCAAATATCGAAGGTCTTTCATTAGGTGGAATCGCTTTTCTCATTACTGTGTCTTGTTTAACCAGTGTGTGTTTAACTTTTCAAGGATTACACTGAACGTTTTCATGCCCGTCCGAAGATAATTCCGGAAAGCGTCAGGATTGTTTTCTATTAATTCATTCAATAAACTCATGTGTCGAGATTTTTCTCTTTCCAATAGCCATTGTTTTGACCATTTCGTTCGTTTCTTTTTCCAATCCGTTTTCAGGTTTTCATATATCAAAATAGTCATAGATAAAACTTGATATTTCTTTTATGAGAAAAAAGGCATTTTCATTCTTTAAAGAATACGTAAATGAGACGTGTTCGACAGAAGTGTCACTCAAAAGTGACAACTGTCTGTGGCCAGAACCAGTCCATGGAGAGACCACAGGAGGGAAAAGTTTTAATCTCCTCACCTCGGCGTGTGCGTGTGTGTAGGGGGGGGGGGGCTTCTTCTTCTGGGTCTTTTCCTCTCCCTTGGAATCCAATCTAAAATTTCGGCTGTCCATCGATGGTCTGTCCTTCTGGCGGTATGTCCAGCCCATTGCCATTTCAGGGATTTAACTCTGATCATGATGTCTTCCACTCTTGTCATTTTTCGGATCCACGAGTTCCTCTTCTTGGATCCGAAAAATGACAAGAGTGGAAGACATCATGATCAGAGTTAAATCCCTGAAATGGCAATGGGCTGGACATACCGCCAGAAGGACAGACCATCGATGGACAGTCGAAATTTTAGATTGGATTTATTCGTCCCTAAATGACAACTTTGGATTACAAATCAAAGGAGGGCAACGCTTTCTGAGGAGGGAAGCAGCGCTCTTTGATGCGAAGGTTCACTTATTGCAGCTGCGTTCGGCCCACTTCGTAGACAGCGAATTTTTTCATTCGAGCTGATTTCATCCCATGTTACACACCCCGGGTTAATTCGTTTCAACCGATTAAAGAGTTAAATAAATGGATCGTTTCCTGCTGTTTGTGTTTGTGTCTATATTTGTAAAAGCAGCATGTCGACTTTTCTGGAAAATGAATAATACTGACATCTTGATAAAGAAATATACAAAACTCAAGCTTCACATATTCTGGGTGTCACGAAGACTGAGCTTCAATGACTTACTTAAAAATAAAAGCCTTTGGATTGAAAAAAGAAAACATCCTGTTGATAAGTACTTTACAAAGCTCTTATAAAGCAGAGGGAAAAAAATTCTTCCGCTAGTCACAATACTCTGATTCTAGATGAAAGCCAAACATAACCCACGTTGGATTCTAAAGCTTATTGTGAAAGCGAATCAAAACATACCTTTGCTCCCTTCTGATATCGTTTGACGATTAACTTAATTGAAGCGACAATTTTTTCTACAAAGCGTTTTTGAGAATGAGCTGACGTATGATAAAATTCTTCGAGATGTGAGTTAAAAGAGTTTGGCTAAGCGGATTATTCCTCGTCACTGATTCCTTAAATTCTCAGAAAATGACGCATAATGCTACAGAAAAAAGAGAGAGAGAGAAAGAAAGAGTATTAAAAGAAACTGATCTCACGTCATCTCTTTACATGTCACAAAGGAGAACTATTAGCTAGCACCAGTTATTCCAACTGAGGTTTTCCTTTCATCATCGTGCGCATTTTACATTTTGGGGCACTCCTTGAATAAATACGAACAGTTAGTGGAATGCCTTTATGCTGTGGTGAAACTCAAATGTGAAAGTTCGTAAACTTTTTTATTTAACAGAAGGTTTAAAGGAAAGAATATCAGTATAGGAGTTCCTTTCCCCTCTTTCTCTGCTTCTAATGATTGGACAAAAAAATTAGAATGCATTTATAAAGTAAATTCAGGCAAAAGAAATATGTTGCGGTTTTATTTAAATCATTTCCTCTTCAATCATTTCCGGGTGTAATCTTTTAAATTTGACGCAACGTGGAATAGAATTAGAGCGTTTCGTTTTGTACGGAGAATCATTAGGAAATCATAAACTCTTCGAAGTATTCTTGAGAAATACCATGATTCCATCAGCCGATAAATCATTTCCTTGGAATTTTATTAAAATAAGTAACTTTTGAAGCAAACTGGCAGCGAAGTGAGATATTAGTTTCTGTGGAATCTGGATTTTTCGGTTAGAAACCGAAAATTCAATTTAAGCCGGGAAGATCAAAGTGCAATCAAACATGGAGCACTATTTCAAATGCATGAGACAAAACTTATGGTAATTAGACATTTAGTACCCTGCAGCCTTTAGTTAATTCAAAAGTTTTATGCTAGCACGTTCAATATGGGATTTTATTTTATTTTGGAAAAGTGACGCTTATCCGTTGTATACGCACACGTCTTTGTCTGGTATTCAGAAGTTGTTAAATAAATTACTGTTGTAAGTGTCGTACTATTAAATATATACTCTGTCGAGTCACATTGTTGTGACCACCTCCTACTTTTGAAGTCAACAGCGCGTAACCAATGAAAGAAGACGCGTGTTATGTGCTGGCTTGGAGGGTATGTAAGGTGTGATGTAGGCATTCTGAAAACATATCACTCGTTGCTGTCAAGGATAAAAGGAGCGACTTATCATATTTGCAAAAAGGGATAATTATCGGCTTTCAGGCCAAGGGTGGCAGTATTTCTGAAAGAGCGCAGTTTGTGAACTGTTCGCGTGCTGCGGTGGTTAAAGTGTATCGCGATTGCAGTTACGTGCTATTGATGTGAGACGTGCACGTCGGTTTTCGAAGGTGCGTAAGGGCCGATCGACACGCTATACTGGAGTAACTCACTGGTCAAATGAACTAGGGGACTACAGGAAGTGTGTCTAAAACGACAGTTCAACGAACCCTGCTGCGTATGTGGCTCAGATGCAGACGGATGGTCACTGAACCTATGCCCTATGCTAATGAAAGTAAATTGGCAGAAAAGGCTAACATTTGCACGTCAGTATCAGAATGGGACATCCGCTGATTGGCAAAGGATTGCCTTCTCCGATGAGTCACGTTTTCTGCTTCATCGAACGGATGGACGTTGGCGTATAAGGCGAGACACATCAGAGAACAAACAGTCTTCATCCTTTGCTGGAAGAACAGAAGCTGGTGGGGGCAGCGTTATGGTCTGAGGAATGCTTTCGTGACATTTTCTGGGCCTTCTCATTACTATAGAAGGCATTTGATCGTGGGAAAATTGTCGGGTCCCGACGAATGGGTCACTCCATCTCGAAAGTCGTGCAGGCACTGGGATTTTCACGAGCCAGTGTGTCACGGGTGCACCGTGAGTACATCGAATCCTGTAAAACCATCCCTGCAAGGGCCAACTACCGTGGACAACAGCGTGTGGATGAGCCATCGTCGGCTAGCTCGCATTGTAACAGCGGATAGACGGGACACAGTGCAAAAATTCACTCGGCAATTTAACGCTGGTGCACAAAAACGTGTGAGCAGCCACACCATCCAGAACCATCTCCTCGCTATGGGGCCCAGAAGCCATCGTCCCACGAGGGTACCGCTGCTGACCGCGCACCACAGGGTGCAAAGATTAGCCTGGGCGCGAGAACATCGCCACTGAACACTAGACATGTGGGAAAATGTTGCCTGGACTGATGAGTCGTGATTCACGTTGGTACATGCGGATGGCCGGATACGAGTGAAATGGAACCTCTGGTACGTGTGACATTGTCCCTCACAGGTCAACGTTACCGGGATATCCTGGACGACAACTTGCTCCCGTTTGTGCGTCTTCAACATCCCACTGGAGACCTCATCCTGCAACAAGACATTGCACCGTGCCGTTACATGGAAATGTTATTTTTCAGTTTACCAGCAAATGCAGCTGTATTTTGCCATAATGATTTGATCACGTTATCCTCTGTATTCCGTTATTATGCCGTATAAACTTCGTTGGCATCAGACGTCTCTTTCTTGGTGTTATTTTTTGACTTTCTGCCAGTGTATATACAGTATATATATTTTTTCCCATTAAAAAGCTTCGACAAAACATAGCGGTATAACTATACCACAGGGTTTGGAGGACATGCTGTCCCACACTCATCAACCCGCTTGGCCAGCGTGGCGAGTTATAGCCAAACACTCCCCAAAGTGATTTCGCAACTTAAAATTTAGCTCTGAGTCCCCGGCATGCTCAAATGTATCTGGGCAAAACAGCGGCAAGTGCGACATGAAAGTAGAGGGGAATATGAAGAGGAACTTACGAATGCCATGAGTGGAAGACATCATGATGAGAGTAAAATCCCAGAAATGGCAATCGGCTGGACATATTGCCAGAAGAACTGCCCGTTCGACAACCGCAATTTTAGAGTTGCTAACAAGGGACAAGAAAAGACCCAGAAGAAGACCACGTGGGGGATGGAATTAGAATGACAGACCGTTGTAGAAGAAACTTGGAGAACTTCGTCCAGCAGTGGATTGATAATAGTTGGCAATGGTGATGATGATGATATAAATTCCCCTAGTGACAAAACCGCGCATTATTTAAATGCCGGAATATCTGCGATATTTCCCATCGCGAAAAGCGCACAGTACCAAAATATTTTTCAAATAAAATTTTTATAGCCGGAGTTCAAGTTGCAAAAAAATAAAAACAACAACAAAAAATACGCCGTTCTGCTACCTAAGGTAAGAAGTGTCCATTGTGAAAACTTCAAAAACTTATGCAAAGTGTTCTCTGCGGTAAAAATATTTTTTTGAATCGGAATTTTGCAAGAAGAGATATCGAGGAAATTAAAATAGCCGCCCCGGTGGCGCAGTAGCGATGGCCTCTGATCATTCGTCCGAAAGGGGTCCGGGTTCGAATCCCGGTGAGGCATGGATGTTGTGTTTGCCTTACGGCACTGGCTCTCTTCCTTCCCTGGAATTAGTGACCCTAAATTAGGGACGGGTGACTGCTTATAGCCCATTGAGTTGCTCGCGGTGGTCTTTAAACCTCCAATCCAATCCAAATTAAAATATATATTTAATCCCCCTAGTGGGAAATATGTAGAAATATGAGTAAAATATTTTCTGTGGTGAGCGGTATATGGCAAAAAATATGATTTTTTTCAGTTGCGCTTTCAAAAGATGGATACTGCTGCGGATATGTTGCAAATAGGAATACCCGCTCACACCTCTTTGTGGCAAAATTGTGCGTTATGAAAAGCTAAAAGTTATATGCAGAACATACTGCATAACGGACGCTATCCATCACAAAAAAAAAATCAGATCTGTTGTTTAGAAGCAGAGATATCGCAAGACATAGAATACAGTCATGCCTCAACGACGCAAATTACTTTTAGCATGAACTGTTTCGTAATTCCCGGCCGATTTTAATACATGTTGAGCGTTTCTTATTCTGTAAGCATGAACACACTTAACATGAAATATTCGTTTAGACGAAGTGACATTTCTTCGCCATAGAAAAATTCATTCTCTAAGCGAGAACTGGCAACCATTTGTTTCTACTTGTTAATAATACTGCTTGATCCCATTCGTTTTGAAATCCACTGGGACACCTGGCTCATTTTTTATTCCGACAGTGCAAATGATGGAAAGTGTACAGTGGATGGGGTTGCGTTGGAACACTTTCGTTTGGGGGCGGGGGGTTATCTTTGTTGTACTCCTACTTCAACAAGAAATAAGGAATTTCAAGAACTGTGAGACTTTGAGCAGAGTGTGAATCTCCTTCCCACTCAACCCCTCCCATTTCGGCTTAGATTGAATTACCTTTCCATTAAAGAAACTTACTGTGTACATCGATGAGCCATTTCATTATGACCACCCCCAGCCCAGAGGAATGAGTACACCTGGATACCGAACGGTGGCGCAGTCGAAGTTCACAGAGCAGTATATATACAACACGAGGACCGGCGTTCGGTTAGTAGAGTGTTCGGAGACAGAATGGGAAAAACTGCTGATTCATCGTAGTCTGATAAAGTACAAATTATGATGGCACGATGCCTTGGAACTACGATCTCGGAAACTCAGCGGCTTCTGGGTTGTTCACGTGCAGCTGTAGTGAGTACGTATCAAAAGTGGTGCACAGTTGGCCAAACGACGAACCGTAGTCCGCAGATCATTGATGCCAGAGAGGAGCGGCGACTGTCGCGCATTGCTCACAGTGAGACAAATCACCCGAAGCTACAACAGTGGTGATCAAGGCAATGTGTCACAGCACACATTACATCGTAGCCTTCTGCGCATGGGCCTGCGTAGCCGAAGACCCAGCTGGGTCCCTATGCTCAATGCACGTCATCGCCAATAACGCATGAAATAGTCTCGAGATTGGTCCGTGGATGATGGGAAAAAATTGGGCTGGTCTGACGAATCAAGATTCCTGGTGCTTCACGTAGACGGCCGAGCACGGATACGCCGAATAACAACGGAGGCCATGGACCCTGGATGCACTGTTGGGAGGAAACAGGCCGGCGGTGGCGGTGTTATGCTGTAGGCGATGTTTTCTTGGTACACTTTTATCACAGTAGCACAATCTGTGACAGCTGTCAGGTATCCGAACATCGTTGCAGACCAAGTTCACCAATTCCCTGCTGGTGATGTCCATCACCAACCGGATATTGGACTATGCTACACTGCTAGAATCGCCACGAAGTGATTCGAGGGACATTCTGGTGCGTTTCTGTTTATGCCATGGCTTCCAAATTCACCTGGCATGAACCCAATCGAACATTTGTGGTTCAACTTGGAAAAATGGGTTCGCGCGAAATCACCACCACTCAAAAATATACGAGAACTGGTGGACTTGCTGTTGACATTATGGAACCAGATACCCCAGGATCATATCACCATCTCATGGAATCGATGCCTCGCGGAGTGACTGCTGTTTTGCGGGCTAAAGGGGGTCCTACTGCTTATTTTGGTAATTGGTTATAATGTAATGGCTGATCGGTGTATATGTGTGTTTCTTAGCACTTATTTAATTACAAGTACAGAGTTTATCGAGGATTTCTTTTAATAAATATTGCCTTCCGATTAATGGAATGGATTTCAATTAATCGTTTCCAATGTACTCTATTCACAGTTTCAGAAATATTCCAACAACGCTGTTCCAGAAATCAATTCATGCCTTCATGTTACACAAGGGCTCGTGCCCTTTGCTAGTACACAATGCGTCAAAGAATTTTTAAGACTAGCGCTAGATTTCAGTCTACGGTGGCGCCACCAGTGTAATCGCGAATGCTTTATAAACCGTGACCATCTGCTTGCTTTCTGCCAAAAGTACTGTGCAGTTGTTAAAGTAACTCAAACGAAACGGGCGTTCATTAGAGAAGTAAAATTTTTTTCATGTTGATTTATTAAGATGGAACAAACGGCTGTTATTAAATTTAACGCAAAACTTGGTAAAAGTGCCTCGGAAACGTACCAAATGCTGAAACAAGTTTACGGTGAGTTTCGTTTAAGCAGATCAAATTTTTTCCTGTGGCACAAACGTTATTTGGACGGAAGAGAGACGCTAGAAGATGATAAGCATACCGGAAGACCAAGTTCATTTAGGACACCTGAGATTATTGAAAACGTGCGTGATTTCGTGGCAAACAATCGATGTGCGTCACTAAGAATGATGGAAGAGCCTTTAAACATCAACAAAGAAACGATTCGAACCATCCTGCATGAAGATTTGGGCAAAACAAAAGTCTGTGCTGAATCTGTTCCACACACGTTAACCAATGAACAAAAATCAAGGAGAAGTGCACATAGGAGAGACATCATTTCAGCCGCTGAAAATGATCCAAACTTCTTAAAATCGATTGTTACAGGTGATGAAACATGGTGTTTGCAATATGATCCTAAAGCAAAGCGACAAAGTGCGGAATGGAAGTCAAAAAACTCGCCACAAGCCAAAAAAAAAAAACAAGAAGAGTTCCATCGAAAATCAAAACAGTGCTCATTACATTCTTCGATAGTAAGGGTATTTATTATCCACAAAGAATTTGTTCCAAGTGGACAATTTATTTAAATGTCTTGAGACGTTTGATGGGCAGAATTCGTCGCATTCGTCCAGAATATCGAGATGAAAACAGTTGGTGTTTGTTGCACGATAATGCACCCAGTCACACCTCACTTCTTGTTCGTAGATTTTTGGCGAAAAATAACGTCTGTGTGTTGAATCATCCACCGTATTCGCCTGATTTAGCAATCTGCAACTTTTCTTTGTTCCGCAAACTTAACATGACGTTAAAAGTGTGTTATTTTGATGATATTTCGACCATACAAACAGCTTCGACGCGTGCTTTGGAGGCAATTCCGCAAAGTGACCTGGAACAGGCATTCGAATCATTATTAAATCTCTGTAACAAGTGTATTGAAGTCGGAGGGACTTATTTTGAATAACAAACCAAAACAAATTATCATTTCTTGTTTCTATTTCATTTTACAGACCCAGTCTTAAAAAAATCTTTGACGCACTGTGTATTTCAGTAAATGGTACGAGCAGGACGGTACCAAGTTTTTCTTCTCTGGGAAGACGAGATTTGAAATTATGCTCCTTCGTGTTCCAAACTACGTCCGTTGGAGTTCAAAATTACGCCCCTTCGAGTTCCACTCAAATAATACGTAGTTTTTCCTTTCTCACACACCGCCGTTATAGGGAAAGTATTATGATTGTTCAAAAACCATACTTCAGGTTTTTGACACAATTTAAGTAAAAATGTATAAGCTGCCGTGGTGGCTCAGTGGTCTAAACGCTGGCTTGTGACCACTCGTCCAAGATAAGTCGGGGTTCGAATCCCGATGAGGCATGGATGTTGTGTTTGTCTTACGGCGCTGGCTCTCTCCCTTCCCTGAAACCAGTAGCCTTAAGGGAAGGGGGGTCTCTCTTTTTTTTTACGTTATTTTATTATTTTAGGTCTTAAGAATATGTGTACCAAGTTTGAAGTCGAAATTCGGAAAATTGGCCAAGTTATAATCTATTATTGCCCAGCGAGTTGGGTCACAGAGTTGGCGCAACTGTCGCAAAGCCGAAGCTGAGAAAACTCTGGACGAATTCAATCACAAACCTCCACTTCATAAAGATGTCGAAAATGCTATAAAGCCGATTTACAACGATTTGTCATCCAGATAGTTGCTGGAAAGGTGTTTGGGTGGTGACACTCAAAACGACAACGAAAGTTTCAATTCTAATGTTTGGGGGTTCGCGCCCAAACATCTTCACTCTGGCTTAAAAACCATCGAAATGGCAGCTTATGTAGAAGCAGGCATTTTTAATTAAGGTTTTTCTGCCGTCCTGAAAATGATAACAATGATAAGAACTGTTATTGGCGAGCAAACGAAGATGTTTGCCAAAGTGCGGGACGAACAGCGTCTGCAGATATCATCGAGACGCAACCTCGAGGCTCAAAAGAGGCTCGTATAAAGTGTAGAAGCGAGCAAATGTCTCTAAGCGAGTTCTACGAAGCAGAGGAAGGAACATTGTATGGTTCTGGTATAGCAGATTAGCAGAAAAATACTGTAAGTACTCGATATACCTCCGTAAACTGTACTTGAAACTTTAAATGCGTTTTTCACGAATGGTTGGCAAGATATTTCAAAAACTATTGGACCGATCGACTTCAAATGTAAAACTGCATGTTCAGCAAACATCCTTTTATCGTTTCATGAACCAGAAACGCGATACGTTATGCATATTTTTAATAGCAAAAAACACTGTCAATTGTTTGTGCTAAATTGATAATTTGAGTTTGACAAGTCACCATTTCCTCAAATACGTATATATATTTCTTTCTGGTTTATCAAACGATAACTACTTGTGTATAGAGTAAAACGCCGTTCGAGTTTTTTCGTTTCAGACCACCTAGAGTGGAGAAATAAGGCCAACCAGCGACCGCGGATTTTCGCTCAGTGTCATGGTCGAGGGGGATTTGCGGACATGATTCTTGATGAAACTTATTAAAAATTGTTTTGTAAATATCTGAAACAATGATAAATAGATGTACCTACTTTGGAATCAGTTGGATGTATAGCTTCGCCAGTAAACACTCCAAAACAAAGCGGTAATGTTAGCGCAAAAAATTAGAATCACCCCTTAAATTAGGGATGGGCGACTGCTTATAGATCACTGAGTTGCTCACGGTGGTGGTTAAATTCCCAATCCAAAAAAAAAAAAATGTAAGAACAAGAGCCACAGGTGGAAATACCAAGTAAAGCGTAAACGTTATGTAAACGCCGAAAATACAACACTCCTCAGAAATGCAGAACAAAAAACAAACCAGCGCAGGATGTATGCGTATCGGATAGAGAATATAACAATAGGAAGAAGGTTTGGGGTTAGGGCTTGGAAAAATTCCGTTCAAAGTTAAACGCTTAGAGAACTTTCTGCGACAGAGCAGTAATGATCAATCAGCTCTTCATCCTAACGACATGTTCGGAAAGGTCATGGCGGTTAGATATATCAGCATATTGTTTTTTATGCCTCCATTCACTGTTTCGGAAAATTCCCTTAATGGATATAAGATGATCACCCCTTATAGTGTATGTTACTCTGTAGCCTGGTTAGCTGCATGGAATACTGTATATGACTCACACATTTCAGTAGTTTCTTTAAAAGGAAAATACTGAAGGGTGTAACTTTATTTATTAGTTACTATTTCTATTTTTTACATCTCCCCAGAGCATGAATTTACGCCCCTGGAATGACCCTTCTGGGAAGGCGAAGGCCCTCCCTGACCTCCCGGTCGCTACGGCTTTGGGTACCAGATTATGCTACTGCTAGAACGAAATTCTACGCAAAAGGGCGATGATGAGAAAACGTCTCTTTTGATATAGGCAATATATATATATATTTTTTTTTGCCGTAAAGATTTTTTTGTCTACTAATCTCACAATATAGTAAGTGTTTTTGGAATCTGTTTGTTTTTCCACTTCGGTTGGCGAAATTTTCCAGTTTCCATGAATAAAAGACCCAAGAAGTAGTGTACGTATGCTTAGAACTTCAGTCAGTTGCTTGTTAGTCTTCATTATGTCCATTACACATGTTTGCTAATGTTTGCACCGGCGCTTTGTGAATTCGTGTAAACCCATCGAAGAAGTCGTCTTCTAAGATAGATGCATAGGTTCGCTTTTTGCGCGCTGGAAATCATTCGTTTTTATTTGATTTCTCTCTATTCTAAAAAAAGTAACTGCCGCCGCTGCTGCTGTCGCTGTTTTAGAAATCTCGCGACACTTTTGCTTTCCTAGCTCGCAGCGCAAAACGTATTGAACACAACTGTGTAACATTTACATCGTTTGTAGAGAATTGTTTGGAAAGCACGCTGAAGGAAACCGTTTCTCGATTGTGGCGATACTTCAAGAGCTATTGTACTTCAAACTTAAGGTAAGCAAAAAAGTGCTATCAGGGCGCGTTCCGGACACACTAACAGCAACAGAACCAAGAAACTTTGTAGGCATGTAGTGCCATGACCGAATTTTGTACCTCGTCGCCATTTTTTTGAATTTCGATTTATTTTACGAGAAATTAAATTTTAAAGTTTCAAAAAATTATCTATTTTGCGATGGGATCCATTTAAAAAAACTGAGATATGGCAAACTATAAATTATAACGCACTGCAATTTTTAAAGCATAAACTTACAATTATCGTCCCTTTTTTTACAAAAAAGTTTTTAAGAAAAAGTCATTTTCTGATTTTTAAGCATTTCTTAAAGACACAAAGGAAAGAAACGAACGGCTTGTCTGTCTTCACAATAACTACAGAGGAACGATCTGGTCCCGTGACCTACTGCCATTGTGACGGAGAGAATTTGTTATGCATATGTTTTGTTGGTAAAGCTATCTCAGTTGTTTAAGGTGGACGTCAAGCGTTTTTGCTTCCTATACTTCCAATGAAAAAACTTCTGTACAGATTTTCTTCACAATTAATGCGTTTCCAAGGATGAAAATAGCTTCATTTTATAACTTGGAATACTTAATATTTTCTAAAACATAACCATAATTATGCAATCCAACATTTGTCTACTGACGTCATCAAATTACAGGTCGCGCCATCTTTTTTCTGGTTCCAACACCAACAAAGGAAAAGTTATTGATTTTTTATATAATTATGATTATGTTTTAGAAAATATTAAGTATTCCAAGTTATAATATGAAGATATTTTAATCGATGTTCAAATTTTCATCCTTGGGAACATACTGATTGTGAAGGAAATGTGTACAAAGGTTTTTCCATTAAAAGTATAGGAAGCAAAATTGTTTGACGTCCACCTTAACGGTTTAGCATAACGGTTTACGGAAATGCTTTTTGGACCGCTTTTGTTTACCTTAGCGGTAAATTTAGGAAGTGCAATAATTCAAACGACAAAAGTCCGCCCTTCCAAAAAATAACGACAGTAAAAAAACACAGAAACTTTGGAATAAGAAGCCTTATTTGCTCAGACATGCAATAACAATTTAAATTTATATGAATTTTCCAGTTTTTATTTCATTTCATGTGATATATTTGTAGATCGGGCTGCAGGGCACGAGCGCTACTCTGTAAACGAGCATAGCGAGCCTAGAGGCGCAGCCCCTAGTGCTTTAAAGATTTATTATCCCACATTTACTTTATGAGCCGAATTTGAACTGTTGGCCAAAATAGCAGTACGAATTTTAAGCAAATGATCAATATGTATGTAGCCTTGGAAATTGTTCGCAATAATCAATGGAATAGGTAAATATTTCTTGGGAATAATATTTTAATGGCATAGTGCACTGGAAGTGTTTTTTGTTTTTGCCGAATTTTTTCATTTGTATACCTGATTTGTTGTTAGTTTAACAAGCATAAAGACGAAAGCAAAATATCGTAATTTGTCAAAGAACTTCTCAGCAAAGAATGCTTTTTGGCATAAATAGGAGTTGAATTAGCACTACGCAAGCAGATCTCATTTAGTTGTAGCTTCATTATCGTTACCACATCCCCCGAAACATTAATTTGGAACAGCCATAAGCAGTTTGCGGAAAAATTAAAAAGTCCAGGAACTTTCCTAATCTCTTCTCCTGATATAATTTACATAGATTCGCCGGCACGTTCTTGGAAATCATTATGAGCTAGCTTTGCAAAAAATTATCATAGAATTTGTCATCTCACCTCCGAGAAAACAGAATTTTTAAACGAAGAGCTGCTTTTTTTATTGAAGCAGGGATGCGATGATTAATATCATGGTGAATTAAAGAAAAATAGGTCTCTATAACGGAAAAAACAGACATCTGATAGAACTTTCACCTCTGAAATGAGCGAATTATCGGAATTATATAGTTAAGTGGTATTCCTTCTTACAGTGAAAGTGTTTTCTAAGTAAAACTGCTAGTTTTAATTTAGTTTAGTTTTAAAACTCCAACGCATCTAATAGAGGTTTACATAAACTTCAGAAAATATTGAAATTTTTACATCATTAAGAGATTCAGCAACCTCTGTGATCGCTATCGTTCTTCAAACTAAGTTCCCAATATTTCATCGAATTGAGCAGAACATTTTACAAAGTTGTGCAGTTTGTAAATTCTAATCAGTTTCCAAAATAAGAATTTGCTTGTAATTTATTATGCAATGGCAATGGCACGGGTTTCATACATTAGCATATTTATTTGCTATTAAAAACAACACAAGTTCTTTGAATCTCGTAAATTTCTCTCCCACATACTTCCATTTATTATGATGAAATATTTCTTACTTCACCAATACTGTTGGGTTGTAGAGTGGAAGGGAATCGGTATTACTTAACGGTCCCTGTATGCACCCAATTTAGGAACGGAGTTAATCGTTCCTAAATTGAGTCCATTAATTCCAGAGAAAGAACATATCAGATCAGTTGATATGTAGAGGATTTTGGGAAGGGAGAGTCGTACCCTTAGGTCTTAAACAACCTTTAGAAATAGGAAGCTAGGAGATTTTGGCTAGAGTGCCCGATAGGAAAGTGACACGGAAACGAGGTAGAAAGGGGAGGAAGACGCCCTTATTTATTACCGGGGGAGGGAGTACCCGGTTTTCGACGGTTTAACGTGCCTATCCGACGCACGGCGGATACTTAGTGGTTCGAGCGTTCACACCTATGTGAGATCGAACGTGAAGTTTCTCCGTGACAGTTACGAACGTTGACCACTGGACCATCCGCGGCCCCCTGGGAAGGAACACAGCTGAAGCTAAGTTTTTATTTCCGGGATGAAAGGAGAGGTGATGATTAACGACTACCGTGAACAACTTGATTGGCTATAAGCGGTCGGCTGTTCCTAATTTAGGGTGACTTCGTAAGGGAGAGATAGTGCAAGTCATACGCACCATCCAGGCTTCATTCGAGATTTTACTCTGATCCATTTCGTACGAATAGTCAAAAGCCAACGCGTAGACCAGTGCACCAGCCGAAGCTGTATAACAGGTTCATCACTGATGCATCTTTCGGTAACCCAACACCGACCCATCCTGAACGGATAGTCGGAACCCCGCGCTTCTGATCATTCGACCGCAGGGATGGTTACCGTCTTATGCAATTAAAATTAAATATTGATTATATGTAAGATACAACTCCACTTTATAATGCATTAATTTATTCCAAGACCAATTTTAAAATCCTTTAATACCATTGGGAATAGCTGAACAATATCTACACCTGGTTTATAACTTTCTAAAGAAAACAAGTTAGTAAAATCATGCAATGCATTGATTATGATACGCTTTCCAACATACTGGAAATGATTACTATAGTTGTGTGGATAATGGCTTTGGAATAAATCTTGCTCCTGTGTCCTGACCTTTGACCCCAGTTCGATGATATTCAACAGAACCGGTTCAGTATACCTCAGGAATAACATACTAAAGGTTCGTCGCAATAGAAGTAGTTTTACGCAATTTATGAGAATAATGGCTGTGGAATAAATCTTGCTTTTGTGCAATGACCTTTGACCCGATTTCGTTGATATTCAACAGAACCGGTTCACTATACCTCCGGAACAACATGATAACGTTTTGTTGCAATCGAAACATTTTTAGGTAAGTTATGATGCACAAGGGCAACGGAATGGATCCCACACCAGTATCCTGACCTTTAACCCCATTTCGCCCTTTTTCAATAGGGTTCGTCCCCAGTGGCTCCCTACCACATATTAAAATTTCATCGAAATGGAACCATTTGTACGCAAGTTATGACGCATAAGGGCAATGGAACAAATCCCGCTTTTATGCCCTGACCTTTGACCCCATTTCGCTCATTTTCAATAGGTTTTGTCCCCAGTCGCTCCCTACAACATACTAAAATTTTATCGAAATCGAACCATATTTACACATGTTATGACGCATAAAGGCAATGAAATGGATTCCACTTTTATGCTCTGACCTTTGACCCCATTTCGCCCATTTTCAATAGAACTCGTGCCCAGATGGTTCCCTACCACATACTAAAATTTCATCGAAATCGAACCATTTTTACGCAAGTTATGACGCATAAAGGCAATGGAATGGATCCAGCTCCTATGTCCTGACCATTGACCCTGTTTCGCCAAATTTTAACAGGGTTCGTCCCCAGGTGGTCCCCTACCACATACTAAAATTTCGTCGAAATCGAACCATTTTCACGTGAGTTATCATGCGGACGGGCGGACGGACAAAGCTGGAGCATATACACTTCTTCAACCTACGGTTGGAAAGCGTAAAAAAACGAAAAAAAGGAATTCAAAAGAAGTTCACACCCATGATGAGTGAAATGTAGAGCTAAGCATCTGAAATATTGTGAGGAATAAAAAATGCAATTCAAAAGTTCACACCCATGATGAGCGAAATGTCGAGCTTCGCATTTGAAGCACTGTGGAGAATCCTTTCTCAGAGAAATGTCAAACTCGGAGAAAAACGGTGAATGCCTGGGCGGCTGAAGCCGATGGGCTTTGAAAATATGTAGAAGGGTTGTCCAAATGATACATAGACTAGCTGCTGTGATTAAGTGTGCTTTTTTTACGGTATTAGAATATGTACACAGGTAAATTTAAGCATAACACACAAGCGCTGATAGCGCTAGAAATAGGCACCACAAAGACTTAGGCAAGTGTTCCATGGTCGACAAGTTTATGGATCATCTGTCAGGTGCTTTGGAACCCACTGCGCACACACTTTCGAATACCCCAGTTCGTGGTGGAGGATTGTGCCAATGGAGCCCCTGCTGTTGCACTTGCAGCTGATAACTCGCTAACTGCGGTAGAGATGGGAAAACCTATTCTTTTGAAAGAATCGATTCTTTCGATTCGACTCACTAAAAGATTCGTTCGGACCAATTCGTTAGTTTCGTTCGTCTGATCCTTCCGGTTTAGAGAACGATCTGTGTCTAGGAATCGATTCTGAGTCGGATCCTTTCGTTTGTTTCGGTCAGTGATTTTTCCGGTTTAGAGAACGATTTGTATCTAGCGAAACGATTCTGAGTCGGATCCTTTCGTTCGTTGACAGTTTCCGCTTCAGTGGACGATTTTTAAGTTTAAACTTGTTTTTAATTCTTATGGGAATTTTGTTCTTCCCGGGTTTCTTGTAAGTTCGTTTTGAAACGTTCAGGTAATTATTGGCATTTGTACACTTCTGAATAAGGTAAGATATTATGACTAGAACATGAACCTCACTGAGACACCGTGTTAAAATTTTGATGTCTTGTAAAAAATAGTTCTAAAGACATTTGAGCAGTTCTGACTGATTCATTCAGGTAATTGGCTTTTTTGCGGAATCGACTCTTTTCAGGAAAGTTTCGTTCACCAACGATTCCACTTGCTCATTCCAGTGGCGGATCCAGGATTTTTGTGAGCGGGGGGGGGGGGCAAGTGTCAGGGAGTAACCGTGGACCTTTCTGATATTTTTTTTAAATGAAAAAGTGTTCTTAGTATCTTTATTTTAGATACACCAGACTGGAATGATAAGTCTGGTGTATTTAAAATAAAGATACTAAGAACGCTTTTTCATTGAAAAGGAAAACAAAGCAGTACTCGTAGACTATTGTTCGAAGAACGACTGTTCTCCCTATTGTGAAGAAACTAAAATAATCAACCAACAGAATAATGTAAAAACAACACAAATTGCTGAAGCAGTTATCATACATAAAAACAAGACAATTGAACTGCAATAACAATAGTCCATGTGAATTATCATACGCATGCAGGCACCTTATGGAAACTGAAAATAAAATAAAAAATAACAATAAGCACAGACGAACAACAAAACAACGTGGTTGAAGACTAGATGGCATTGAAGACTACGTTACATTGACGCCCATGCGCACTAGGGCACATGATTATCAGTGAATCGGACTTTGACATGAAAGGAATATTCCCATTGAAAACGCCAGGGACAAACCTGGTGAAACGCACGTCCGGATACACCATGAGATATGGACATATGGTGGATGGCAGCTCGTGGTGGATGTACATACTGTACATAGAGACTACTTTTTAATCTTTGTATTATGTGTTCTTTTTTAGTTGGTATTTTGCATGAAGGATGATTATGTTTTGTCAATTCACGACTTCGAAAACCTCCCCCTCCTCCCGGAACTGAGTTTGTTAACTAGCACTGCTGCTGATTTAATGATACACGTCCTGGCCTTCAAGAATATTTGTTGCAATAGGACACAACAACTCATAGTAAGGAACTTTACTTCACAGTGCCCTATAGGTTACAGTTGTCGGCGACATAAGACTGGAAGTGATAGGCCTATAAACGAATTTACATTGGAGGACGGCTTGACCACATGCACCACGAGATATGGGTATATAATGGATAGCAGCCCGTAGTGTATATATATATGGTGTACTTATAGAGACTTTATAATCAACTTGTGCATTATACTTTCGCATCAAGGATATACACTTGTGTTGGGCCAGTTGACAATTTTAACCCTACGTCAACCCTAAACCAAAATTATAAATTGGTACCGCTCCTGACTTGATGATACAGGTAAAATCCTCAGGAATTAAATTTGTTACAACAGAAGGAAACATAGTAAGGAACTTTGTTTCACAGCGCTTATGATGTTACAACTGGCCTCGACACAAGACTGAAAGTTTAAAAACAAATGTTCGTTGGATTACTACTGGGCTCCTGCAATTCTTACAACGGAACTCAGGGTGGATGGCAGTGAAGAAGCATTGCATGTAAGTAGTACATTTGTTGAACATTAAAATTTAATTCTATATTGTAGTTCCCACATTTTATGCACCACCATGGGCTGTAATTAAACGTGAGCAACAGAATATAGAAAGATGATACACGTCTTTAAAAGTATTTCTTCACGATTTGCAACATCCTCTGGCATAGGTATTGTAGGATATAAAGACACTATGTCGAAACTTCCTATTGTAGCATTATCAAATATATTTAACCTTCTTGCGCGCTCCACAAATTCTTTTGTCGACTTGTTTACGTAATCAGAGTTTTTTAAACGTTCAAAGAACAATTTTGTTAGGGACTTTTCTAATATTTACGTAGATTTATTTTTTGCTGATATCGGTCTAAGGGCAGATCCAGGTTTATGATTCTTTAGCCGTCCAAAGAGTGGTGGAATTGTAGGGCCGGGAGGAAGCTTCGCTGACATTCTAATAATTTCCGGTAGATCTTTGTCCTTGGGTAGAATTTGAACTTTCCGTATTATGCTGTTCAGAGGATTCGTCAATTTCAGAATTGAGTCCGATTGATCAGCAAGTTCCTCAAGTTTTCTGATATAATCAGACCTGTTCATAATGGCAACTTGATTCGACTAACCGGTTTGGATGATTGTTATTCTATAATCGTTGCGTAGGTTCTCTAAAACCTTCGTCTGCCTGTCAATTTCTTTAATTTTCCTTTTTTCAATATTCCTCCTTTTAAAATTCATTACACTGCTTCTTAACTTCGATACCGCTAAACATCTGGTCATATTACGATCTTCTGCTGGAACTTGGGAAATTATACTTTCTATCTCAGATATTAACTGTTTGACTCTAATCTTCGATTGATGGTAATATGTGCCCGTGCTCTAGAACTATCACTTGCTTATCCGGCACTCTTACTGTCAATTCATTTATGAAGGGGATTTTGTAGTTATTATTTCGAATCTGAGTTGATCGAAGAATCTCCAGCTGCTTACGACGTTTCTTACTCAAGATCTCTTCGTCTCTTGAAATTGGGACACCGACTTGTCGGAGAAGTATATCAAATAAACTGGGTGGGGCTATTATCTCTTGTAACGTATCAGGAGATGTGACGTACCTGCCAGAAGGACGCACACGACGTAAAGGCAGATAGGAATCAGAATAAAAAGTCCGCGTAGCTCAATTGGTAGAGTGACTTGTTCCGGAATAAGCGGACTCAGGTTCGATTCCCGGCGTAGACCAGAAATGACGGAGAAATTTACTTCGTTATAATGGCGCCCGAACTATCCGGATGACCCGACCGTTCAAAATCTCGCATTGGTGTGATGTTATTTCCACACCGCGAGATAGGAAAAATAAGAGAATCCCTTCTCCAGCACTTCGAAAAATAAATAAATAAGGGGGAGATGATGTAACGTACCAGGAGATGTGACGTACCTGCCAGAAGGACGCACACGACGTAAAGGCAGATAGGAATCAGAATAAAAAGTCCGCGTAGCTCAATTGATAGAGCAACTTATTCCGGAATGAGGGGACCCGGGTTCGAATCCTGGCATTGACAGAAATGACGAAGAAATTTACTTCGTTATACTCTAATGTCTGGTATGTATATCTGGTAATATCTGAAAGTTTCGGATTACCGGGATTATTTTTCCCCTCACGCGATTCTTTCTTACGTCGTTGGAATGAGTTGTCATTGAACACTGATTTAAATTGTAGAAACTTAGGGATGATGTTGTTTTCTTTGCAGGACATCAGAAACTCTAGGTTTGCTGTCTCGCTCGCAAATGACCAGAAACTCTAGGTTTGCAGTCTCTCTCGAGAGACAGTGTGAGAAAGAAAAGACGTGTGTATACGCTATACCGTTGGTATATCCTGACAACACTAAAAAGATATATATCGGAATGACAAAGCGATCTTTGGAAACTAGATGTGAAACAACGCGTACGAAGTGTCAACTAAGGCATGCAGAAGAAATCGTGCATCACTCAGCCACTCCTGGCCCCTCGCTAGAGAGTAATCATGCATTGCTCGGCCACTCCTGTATGGAATATTATTAGGAAAATTGGCCCTTACGCGAATTTCAAAGAGACAGCCATCAGGGAAACAGTCGAAGTCCTATCCGACAAATTTGCATGCAATGATATGGTCTCTGCTGAACTACCAATGGTTTGGCATACCTCATTAAAAGACTGAAACAAATCGCGGCGCACCGTACAATTGAGTGATAAAAATTCATGTAATATCCCTCGTGGTGTCACGCACGGTTTTTTTTTCAAAAATCATCTTCGTTCTTTACATGTTCCAATTTTTATGTCTACCATTGCCTTGAAAAAGCCTCCCAGTGGAGTGCGAAAGCTATGTGAATCTGTGCTGACTACACCACAAAAATAAATGGATTTAATACGCTGTATGCGTTTCGTGTTTTTAGTATTTCTATCAATCCTTCCAATTAATTAAAGAAAGTAATATACTTCTAAGAAATACATTCTTTCACGAAAATTAATTCAATTTGCTATTAAAACCTAAGAAATCGAAGCCTTTCCTTGGTCCTGAGGGGAGAGCGCGCGCGCTCCACGCCTCTCCCTCCTCTGGATCCGCCCCTGGCCGATTCGTTCTTTTTGAACGAATTGTTCGAGAACGACTCACTTCTATTCTGCAGTTAATTTCCACCAGTTCGTCCACTGCTGCGATTGGGTCCGGTGTGATGGCGGCGTGTGCTTGGCCGGGTCTTGGAAGATCCGTAGTGCGCGAGCCCACCCTGAAATTCTTTACGCCATTTCAAGACCAAACTGCGTGCTAGGTATGCATTCCCGTAAACCACCTGCATCCGTCGTAAGATTGCTGTCGATTTGTTTCCCTGTTTAATCAAAAATTGGATCACGGCTAGCTGTGCCTGCTTAGAGGTATGCATCAGGTAGGTCGTTTTACGTTCCTTTGATATTACTCGCATCCAACGCGTCGAGCCAACTACAAGCTAAGCACGCTGCATTTTTCTTTCATGTGTGGTTATTACAGTGCTACCTACCCAACCGAGTTCATATTTCATTTGGAAAAATGAAACGTAAGTTTTCTTGGAAAATGAAACATTTCACGAGGACCCCCGAACTCAATGAATCTTAAACACATTGTAAAATCAAGAGAATTCCCGTCTTACAGACAAGGTGTCGAATAGCCTAAATTCCTGTGTAAGGATGCTCCAGAGTAGCAAGTCTGTTCCCAGAAAGCTATTTTAAAAATGCCATTTCATAAATCACGACTTTCATTGTTCAAATCGGGGAAATTACAAAATAATTGCAAAACAGTCTGTAGTCTGGACCCTTTTTAAGCACTTGGAGGTCGATATCATCATCATCATTGTCAACCATTATCAATCCACTGCTGGACGAAGGTCTCCCCAAGTTTTTTCCACAACGGTCTGTCTTGTGCCAGTCTCCTCCATGTTACTCCCGCATACTTTAGAATTTCATCCACCCATCTCACATGTGGTCTTCTTCTGGGTATTTTCTAGTTCCTTGTAATCCAGTCTAAATTTCGGTTGTCCATCGATGGTCTGTCCTTCTGGCAATATGTCCAGCCCATTGCCATTTCAGGGATTTTACTCTGATCGTGAGGTCTTCCACTCTTGTCATTTTTCTGATCCACGAGTTCCTCTTCTTATCTCTCCTGGGTACACCAAGCATGCACCACTCCATGCTTCTTTGAGTTGTATGCAGCCTTTGTGTCTCTTTTAGTTAAGGTCCACGTCTCTGCACCATACGTAAGCACTGGAAGGATGCATTGATCAAACACTTTTCTTTTAAGACATAATGGCATATTGCTCTTGAAATTTATACTGTTTCTTCCAAAAGCTCTCCAGGCAAGTTTTATGCGCCGATCGAATTCTTCATCAATGTGACCCTCACTTGATATCTGCTGTCCAAGATAAACGTAGGTATTGGTTATCTTCAGCTTTTCCCCATCAGTCGATAAATCTTCATATATGCATTGCTTCCTATTTGTTTTTCCTACTTCCTTCATACAAACTGTTAAAACTGTTATAAAAATTATACTGAATTTTTATACAGACCTAGGGCTTAGCATAAGTGACTAGATTGATGTTTTGTTCTTTTATTGGATGATTAATGACCACCGTGAGCAACTCAATGGGCTATAAGCAGTCGCCCGTCCCTAATTTAGGGTCACTGGTTGCAGAGAAGGGAGAGAGCCAGTGCCGTAAGACAAACACAACATCTATGCCTCACCGGGATTTGAACCCGAACCCCTTTCGGACGAATGATCAGAGGCCATCGCTTAGACCACTGCGCCTGATCGATCTGTTGTGTACCCTTTATTAGTTGAAAAATTTTAGGCCTAGGGTCTTTCTAAGCGTTTCAGGTTCAGCACGGTATTCTGTCTCTTGATCATATTTTATGATTGCTCAGTTGAAATTAAGATCTTTGTTCATGAGATTAAAAACAACCTCGTGATTCTAACTGTTTTTTTTTACATTAGTTAACAGCTGGCAAATTTTTCTATTTTCGAGAAGTAGGAATTTTTCTGTGGGCATTTTTTTTCATCGATTTATTTGTAGAAGGGGCGTTTTTACTGTGGGTATTATTTCTGTTGACATTTTTTCAGTGATTCGGCAGTAATGGAGTATCAAAAAGTGTTCTGCTATCTTCATGTGCTGATGCATCGGATACGATGCAGTTGTCCCTGATGAAGTGCTCAGTTATTTGACTCACTGATACGCTTCTCTAGGCGCGTCAAATATGGTCATCGTCCTCTCACCTCGGACGTTGACCAACTATATCTGTACCCCTCGGTGGTATGCTAATTGCCTGATTCTGCAGCGTAAATTTTTCTTTCAAATTCACAGTCCCTGAACTTTTGAGATTAACAAGAAAAATCTGTAATTCGCGGCGAAATTTTTGTCGCTGACTTTTTGAAAAACGTATGGTTAGATTAAATATTGAATAAATAACCAGTTGCAAATTTTTGATCGAGATGACATTGAAACAGGTGAAATATATTTAATATTTAAGCAGCTTATAAAAAGTATTTTTCCAAAAATTTATACTCTAAAAGGGCGAAATTTCACGAATAAAACAAAATTTCGAACTTTAGCTTACTGAATTTACCATTCTATATTTTTAAAACATATCAATTAACATGATTTGCTGTTTCATATTACACGAAAATGGAGAGCCTTAGTATGCATTTTTGTGCTGGAACACAAGATACTTGCTGTTGGCACGTAGGCGACGCCCCTCTGCTCATGTGAGAAAAACCTACTTATTAATCCCACAATATGTCCGCCAACAACTATTTTCCTCCTCTGCAGGGGACAGCGGGCGCGTTGTGCTATCAAGAGCTTTCCGTTAGGCCGAGCCTAAACCCGGGCTCGCCGCCCCGGTGGCGCAGTGGTCTAAGGCGTTGGCCTCTGATCATTTGTCCGTAAGGGGTCCGGGTTCGAATCCCGGTGAGGCATGGATGTTGTGTTTGTCTTACGGCACTGGCTCTCTCCCTTCCCTGGAACCAGTGACCCTAAATTAGGGACGGGCGACTGCTTATAGCCCATTGAGTTGCTCACGGTGGTCGTTAAACCTCCAATCAAAAAAAAAAAAAAAAAAAATAAACCCGGGCTCGTGCTGCATAATATTTACTGCGGTACTAGCTCGGGCTCTGAGGAGAGGGAAATTTCTTTTCTTTTTAAATGCGATTTCGAATGATTTAGCATATTCTTACACTTTCCAGTTAGTAAAGTGGTTTCTTTAGATAAATCCTTTACATGCATGGCGTCAGTGAATAAACAAAGACATCGCTCTGTCCACGTGTATCAACACATAGTAACCGAAAAATTGTAATCCGGCCATTGCTGGGATCGTACTCTAAATCTCCCGATATTTAGCCGAGTGCGTTCGCCTTACGCTACAACAGCCAACAATCAATGGTAAAGGCACAAGCTATATCCTATACTATTAAAGGACCAATTCTTGTATCTATGTAAATTTTATTTTGAAAACGATCTAAGGATTTTGATGAAAGTGGTTAACCAACGGTTTTCTGGTACTAGAAATCGATTTGGCTTAATCTCGACTTTGGAAAAATTCGTTTAGTGGGTTAAATAACCACCACGAGTTACCACGTCCTTAGTGTCATGGCGTCTTCCTATTAATGTTTCCCATGCTTATAAATCGTATGACGTCACACTCTCGCGATTGAGATGTTGGCGCGCGGTCACGCCATCTGCCTCATTACGTCACGCGTTGTGTGTGGATCCTATTAAAGTTTTATGACGTCACACTCTCGCAACCATCTGCCTCATTACGTCACGCATTACTTTTATTTTCTTCTAGAACAAAAAGTGAGTTGTGCCAGCAACTTGGAATTGATGCGTAGTACAGTATAAGCAGCGGAACGCTGATTTTGTGTGTTTTTCCCTTCAAAAGGGAAACTGTTAATACAGCATTTCTTTGTTACATTTTTGAATAGTCATTTGATGACGAGCGTATCCGCTGTGCTAAAATATGATTAATTAATTTTTATTAAACACCATTAACAGAGTGTCACGTGGATGGTAAACTTGAATATGAAGAAAGCTGTGGAAATTATCCCGACAACATTTAGGACTTAAACACCTCAGCCAAATATCGACAAAATATAATTCGATTAACCCCATGTTAACATTTATTGTTTGGTGTTTCATGTTTGGAAATAATAAAAACAATTTAAAAAAATTTCCTACTCCAACACAAAAAAATATCATTCATCTTTATTTTGATGTTTATTTTAAATTAATTTGTCTCTAATTCGTCTATCATTATTAATCTTGATGGTTTATAGACTTAGCATTACAATACTTGGAAATAGCACATCAAAATATTAATTTTTTGTGCCCTCATCCTCCCTTTCACCGAGCGATGCTCGGTGTTCCTGATATTATTAATTATAGCAAGTAAATCTAAAGGGCAAGAACAATACTGTAAATCGACGTCTTTGTTTATTCACTGACTCCACGTATTTAGAGGATTTTTACTATTGTTCTCGCCCTTTGGATTTATTTGCTATAATTAATATATAGCTTGTGCCGTTAATGCCCACCAGATGAGGTGAGGTTGGAAGATTGCTTGGAGATGACCATTTTTATAATGTAATTGTGACTGCTCATGCTTTGGTTATGATTTTTTTTATGGTGATGCCAATTTTAATTGGTGGGTTTGGAAATTGGCTAGTTTCTTTGATATTAGGAGCTCCAGATATGGCATTCCCTCGAATGAATTATTTAAGATTTTGGTTATTGCCCCCCTCATTGTTTATGTTGTTTTATCGTCTATAACTGATAGAGGAGTTGGGGCGGGGTGAACGATCTATCATCCTCTTTCTTCTGGTCTTGGGCATAGAGGGTGGGGTATGGATTTCGCTATTTTTTCTTTACATTTAGGTGGTGCTTCTTCTATTATAGGGGCCGTTAATTTTATTTCTATGGTTGTAAATATACGAGAGAAGGGTATAGTAATGGAGCTAGTCCCTTTATTTGTGTGGTCAGTGTTGATTACCGCTATTTTATTGCTGTTGCCTCTACCCGTGTTGGCGGGTAGAGGCAACAGCAATTTCTTTTTCAACAATTGTTTTGGTTTTTTGGGCACCCGGAGATTTATACTCGTCTAAATATCGAGAGATCTGGGGTACGATCCCAGCAATGGCAGTACAACAATTTTTCGGTTGCTATGTGTTGATAAACGTGAAGAGAGCTATGTCTTTGTTTATTCGGGTTCTTTAGCTACTGGGTCTGGGTGAAGAGTGAGTGCTCGGAACAGCTGTTCATTCTGGGTTTGGATACAAAATGCCATATCACACGCATTAAGTGGATTTCACCGGCGTAGGAAAATCTTTTTCATACATTATAGACACTAGATAGCACCCAGAAGAAAATTTTCCCTATGCCTCCACGCGGCAGTTCCCTGCTAATTCTGTTAAGCAATGTGCGTACATTGCAGAATCAGCTCATTTTTTTCTGATTCCAGCTGCTCCGAGTTCTCGGGATGCTCAGCCTCCCGAAGCATTTCAGGAGGAAAGGCATTAGTCAAAGAAAATGTACGACTAGAAACAGGTGGGTATTCCTTCCCCCACTCAGCAGCTGAGAAAAAACATCGGCTAATTGCAGGGTGATGAGGAGGGGAAGTCTGAAAGAGGTAGTAGATTTTTTACCAATGCCTAAACGAAGTCTTCGGGCTCGTTCGCGCTCCGGCTGTATCTTGCAATATAAAATTCGGGCTCGGGCGGCATCGTGCTGACATACTTCGGGCTCGGGCGGGATCGTGCTGACATACTTCGGGGTCAGGCAGCATCGTGCTGACATACTTCGGGCTCGGGTTGCTCCTCAAAAGGAATTTGGACTTATTGATGAAGACTAATCTCCACTGGGTTTCAGTCCAATGAATGTGAAGTCTTGCATAATTGAAGCGACCCCCGCTGTGGCGGGTGGTAAAAGGTACGTAAAGTGCTTGTCGCTTAGCATAAAAACCTCCTTCATGCAGCCGTTTGCGCATAGCGAAGCAGATATCACCCATCATGTAACCGCAGCAAGGACAGATCGCAGCTGTATCGGGTAGCAGTCCCGTTTAACTGCGCCGTTCATTGGAGATATCAGTCATCTACTGATGTTGTACCCATCGACCTTTCTCCGCGTACCTTTAGGAAGCTGATTGCGCATTTTGAAATTGGTTCTACAGTCTGTGGACAACAGAAGGACTTCCATGCAGCCACTTCCATCTGACTTTGACCTGCCTTTAATCTTCCGATCGCTCTCCAAACTATTTCATCTGTTAAATGATGTCTCGCCACCATTACAACGAATCTGCTTTTGTAAAATCCTTCCTTTATACGGCGCAAAAGATCACTTCCGCAACATCCCCTTTCATGCTGCAGTTCATTTGCATAAACTGATGCCATCGCTAGTCATTTACATACGATATCCTGAATCTGCATAGCATTTCACGTCATATACCAAGTTTCGTACATTTTTCTTTTGATCGGAGGTTTAACGGCATCACTGAGAGACTTAATGGGCCATAAACAGTTGCCCGTCCGAGGCAGTAAGACAAACACAACATCCATGCCTCACCGGGATTCGAACCCAACTCAGACGAACGATCAGATGCCAGCGTTGAGACCACTGCGCAATGGGGAAGACCTTACATTTTCAACTCTTCCTTCACAAATAATCGCGATTTGTCTGTTTTTTCCTTAATTTACGTAACCCAGCGTACTTTGATATCATACTAATAATCTTTGAAATTGAACTTATAACTTGTTTGAATTTGTATAATAATTAATAAAATAAGTTCCATTTTCGTAAATATTTGCTCATTATTCATTATTAAACATGATTCAAAATAGCGTAAATTTGTAGAATAGATTCCTAAATTTGTTGGGTCATGCGAACATTTCGTTCGTGTGTTCTGCGAGTGCATCTTATATGTATCCCGAATTATCTGATTTATTCTACAGCTAAATATCTGCTTATTTGTCTTTCTTCTTGGATCTTAAAAACATAGATGGAAATCTATTTGAAAAAGAGTGTGGCACGCCGTGCCAACGTTCAAAATTGGCTGCCTGCCGCTGTTTTAGTATTTTATTGAAAAGCTCCAGTTTTGAGCAGGTTCTTTAGAGAAAACTTTAAGACATACGATATAAGTGACTGTAAGCAGCGTTTCTTATTGGGTTGTCGGAAACGCCATGACGTATTTTGGCACCCGATGGCGGTTGGGCGGTTTTGGAAGTACTAGAGGCATGCGCAAGTTTGTTATCGCTATGGCATTCGACAGGTGCCAGTCCTAGCTGCAGTCTAAAAGGAATAGTGAGCGATTTGGTTGATTTGCGGAGATTTGACATCAAGTTGAAGATGGAAGCCCAGACTGTGCATTTTCGCCATATTTTACTGTTTTACTTCCGTAAAGGGAAGAACGCGCGTCAAGCTTTTGAAAAGTTGCGTAAAGTGGACGGTGGTAATGTTCTACAAGCACGTCTGTGCCAGCGGTGGTTCCCAAAATTCCGTGCAGGTGATTTTGACCTCAACGATGCCCCTCGATCTGGAAGGCCCACCGAGGTTGACGACGACCAAATCAAGGCATTGATCGAGTCAACCCCACGTTACACGACACGAGAGATTGCAGACACAATTGCATATCTATCATTCTAGCGTTCACGACCACGTAAAGAAGCTGGGATACGTAAGCAAGCTCGATGTGTGGGTTCATCATGAACTCAAAGAAGCTCAATTGACGGCACGTAAAAGCATCTGCGATTTGCTCTTTAAACCTGAGGAAAACGATCCTTTTTTGAAGCGACTGATAACGAAAAGTGGATTGTGTACAACAATGTGCTGCGCAAACGGTCTTGGTCCCGACGTGCTGCTTCGCCTCAAACGACATTCAAAGCAAACATTCATCAGCGGAAGGTT
This sequence comes from Macrothele yani, assembly GCA_039090855.1. Classification (NCBI taxonomy): domain Eukaryota; kingdom Metazoa; phylum Arthropoda; class Arachnida; order Araneae; family Macrothelidae; genus Macrothele; species Macrothele yani. The sequence goes on from CM077011.1 coordinate 104,292,455, forward strand.
CTGGTCTCAGTGTGGTGTGGGTTTAAAGGTGTTGTGTTTATCCAGTTCCTACCACGGAACCAAACAATCAATTCGAATGTGTATTGTCGGCAATTGGACAGTCTGAACGAATCCATCATCAAGAAACGTCCAGAGCTCGTTTATCGTAAAGGTGTTGTGTTCCATCACGACAACTCGAGACCACACACAAGTTTGATCACCCGCCAAAAATTATTGGAGCTTGGTTGGGATGTGTTGCCACACCCAGCATACTCGCCTGACCTTGCGCCGTCAGACTTCCACTTGTTTCGCTCTCTTCAACAGTCATTGCGTGGTATAACGTTCAATTAAGATGAGGCTGTAAATCAGCACCTTGTACAATTTTTCGCCACCAAAGACAGGTCCTTCTATGAAAGAGGCATTCTACAGCTCACTGAAAGATAGCAAAAGGTTATCGAACAAAACGGGCATTATATTTCTGATTGATCTTTGTTCTTTCTATCAATAAATGACCTTTGCAAAACATGCCTAAAATACGCCAAGACCTTTCCGACAACCCAATATTTTACTTCCATCTGCTCTTTTGGAAATTTTGAGCCCAGCTACTACAGTTGGATCACCATATCTCCGCAAAACAAGCGGATTCGAATGTCGTCTTTTCCCTCGGTTAGAAGAAGAAGCGATATCCGAAAGGCTCTAGTATCAACTGGAATCTTGGGATTTGAAACAAAATCATATCTCTTAGTGATGTCTGTATAAGGTGTTATGTCACCTATCGTAGCTTTTTTTTTCCGAAATGTGACATCACAATTTGATGTCACTGGCAGGAAATGAGTCACGGAAATTGACTCTGAATATGCAATTTAATTTTGTCGTCAAATTCACTGATAAAGTGAAGGTATCTATGACTCATGAGCTCACGGACGTAGGATCGTATTAAGACAAGAGCCTCAGCTTTTGGTTTTAGCTTGTATCATCAGAATCAACCATTATCAATCCACTGCTGATAAAGGTCTCCCCAAGTTTCTTCCACAACTACCTTGGGCCAATCTCCTCCGAATTTCATTCACCCATCTCCCATGTGGTCTTCGTGGTCTTTTCCTGTCCCTTGGAATCCAGTTCAGAATTTCGGTGGTCACCCAATATACATATTTACACACACACACACACACACACACACACACACACACACACACACACACACACACACACACAAACAAACAAACTCATTGTCATAAAAATCCGCGCACCAAGAAGGAGGCTCAAGGACCTCAATTAGATTTTAGTAGTGAGATGGTACAAATCAAAAACAGAAGTGATTAAAATATCACAGCAGCAGGATGATTTCCCGCTGATATACAGTACATAATCCGGTCAGCGTTAGTACCGCGTCGGACCGCCTCGTTTGCTTGGATACATGCGGTGATACGGCCAGGTATGGAGTAAAAGAGACGTCGTATGTTATCATGGGACAGTTTGGCCCACACGTCTTACAACTTACGCTGAAAATCACAAACACTGGGATATGAAGAAAGCTTGCGTCCCATCTGGTACCACACGTGCTCGGCGGGTAAGAAATCAGGCGATCTGACAGGCCACGGAAGCGTCGAAAGATGACGTAGGTAGCCCTAGGAGACCCGAGCCGTGTGCGAAAGGGAGTTATCTTGTCGGAAAATGGATCCGGGGCCACCCCGCCAGTAAAGGCAGCACATGCGGCCTCAGGATCTTCTGTTCGTACCGCTGGGCTCTCAACGTCCCTCGAATCTCTGCGAAGGAAGTCCGGCTGTCATACGCGATGACTCCCTAAACCATCACGCCTGCAGTTCGGACGTATGCCGCTGTACAGTGAGGTTGGGATTGCAGCGTTCCCTTGCGGCCCTCCACACTCTGACATGGTGGTCGTCCGTTCCGATACGGCAACGGGATTCGTTGCTGAACACTATACGTCTCCAGTTGGTAGCATTCGACGTTGCTCGCTGCTGACACCACTACAGTCGACGCCGACGTTGGTCAGATGTTAATGGCAGAAAACGTAAGAACCGTCGAGAGTGAAGATACGCCTCTTCCAGGCGTCTGGAAATGGTTCTGGCTGACACAGGAGTCCCTTGTGCAGCCGCCACATGTCCCTGGATATTGGACAAGAATGTGATTGCATCTGGGCGTGCTGCTATCCCGATCCCACGGTCCTTTCTGGTGGTGGTGGCCTGGATCGTCCAGAGCCAGTGGGTTGTGTCTGGGTGCCTTCCCGTATCCACTGCTCCCAACACGATCACACCGCACTGTCCAAACGGCCCAACTGGCCGTTGATTCGGCGCGCCGGCCACCCTGCCTTTCTCATCCGGACGGGACGGCCTCGTTCAAACTTCGTGAGTTGCCCGTACGCACATCTGCGGTAGCTCCTCGGCATGTCAATCGCTCAAGGATCTCACCCGACTCTTATCGTGCACTTTGGCACGCATGTGAAGTCGCGACGCCTTGTAAGTCCCAAGAATTGCAATTACAGCCTTGGTCTTGGACTTGTGGGCATGCCGAATCGCACGAAACTTTAATCATTTGCATGTCTGATCACCACGTAGCTACTCGCCGAGTTTCACGTTAATCGCACAGTTTTTCTTGGTGCGCCAATTTTTATGACAATGACTGTACTGTATACACTGAAGAGCATTTGAATTAGAGATACCTGTCTAGTAACGTGTAGCACCACCTTTCGCCCTGATGACGGCGGCGATTCGTCTCGGCATGGACTCGACAAGACACCGGAAGCGTTGGGAAGCCATACGACACCTGAGCCAGCTCCTGCAGTTCCACGACCCCCTGAACAAGCTCCCGCAGTTCACAAAGGCTTGATGGAGGGGTCAGAGCCTTGAACATCTCTCTCGATGGCATCTCACATGTGTTCGATGGGACTGAGGTCAGGTGACCTAGCTGGCCAAGGAAGCGAGGTCGGTCACGTCGGTGGAGTGTTCATCCAACCATTTGGATGCAATTCGTGAGCGATGGCACGGTGCATTGTCTTGTTGCAGGATGAGGTCCCCAGTGGGATGTTGAAGACGCACAAAAGCCGGTGGTCTAAGGCGCTGGCCTCTTATCATTCGTCCGTAAGGGGTCCGGGTTCGAATCCCGATCTGGCATGGATGTTGTGTTTGTCTTACGGCACTGGCTCTCTCCCTTTCCTGGAACCAGTGACCCTAAATTAGGGACGGGCGACTGCTTATAGCCCATTGAGTTGCTCACGGTGGTCGTTAAACCTCCAATCAAAAAAAAAAAAAAAAAAAAAAAGAAGACGCACAAACGGGAGCAAATGGTTGTCCAGGATATCCCGCTAACGTTGACCTATGAGGGACGATGTCACACGTACTAGGGGCCCTATTTCAGTCCACGTAATCAGTCCCCATACGAAAAGGCCACCCCCACGAGCAAGAGGAGTACCCTGCTGGCAAGAAGGATCCATCGCTTCATGTGGTTTGCGCCGTACTAGTATCCTGCCATCCGCATGTACCAACGTGAGTCTCTACTCATCAGTCCAAGCAACATTTTTCCACATGTCTAGGGTTCAGTGGCGATGTTCCCGCGCCCATTCTAATCTTTGCACCCTGTAATGTGCGGTCAGAAGCGGTACCCTTGTGGGACGAAGGCCTCTGTACCCCATAGCGAGGAGATGGTTCTGGATGGTGTGGCTGCTTACACGCTTTTGTGCACCAGCGTTAAATTGCCGAGTGATTTCTTTCACTGTGGCCTGTCTATCCGCTGTTACAATGCGAGCTAGCCGACGATAACCCCGCTCATCCACACGCTGTTGTCCACGGCAGTTGTCCCTTGCAGGGATGGTTTCACCGGATTCGATGTACTCACGGTGCAATTGTGACACAGTGGCTCGTGTAAATCCCAGTGCCTGCACGACTTCCGAGATGGTGTGACCGATTCGTCGGGCCCCGACAATTTGCCCACGATCAAATGCGCTTAGATCCTTCGTCTTACCCATACTGCGCCCGACTCTTACTGATTTTTGTCGCATGACTCCTTCTATTGTCGGATCGCTGCATACGTCATGTCGTTTCCGTTTACAGGGCCGATGTGGTAGGCTTTGCATAACGCCAGCTTTAGAGACAGCTGGCGTCATCTGCATAACGCCAGCTGTCTCTAATTCAATTGCTCGTCAGTGTACATGTATATATAAATATTTAAATTGGAAAGCATGCCAGAGTAACATGGAGGAGAGTGGCTCAAGGCAGACAGTTGTGGAAGAAACTTGGGGAGACAAGTAGTCGATTGACAATGGTTGACAATATGGTGATGATGATATATACACAGTCGAGTCACATGGTTGTGACCATCTCCTACTTTTAAGGTCAATAGCGCGTAGCCAATGAAGGAATTCACATGTCGTAAGCTGGCTAGGAGGGTATATAAGGTGTGCTGTAGGCATCCTGAAAACATGTCACTCGTTGCTGTTATGGATAAAAGGAGCAATTTATCAGATTTGCAAAAAGGGTTGATTATCGGCTTTCGGGCCAAGGGCGGCAGTATTTCTGAAACAGCGCAGTTTGTGAACTGCGCTATTGTGGTTACTGTGGAGTTTCTTACTGCTGTGGTTAAAGTGTATCGTGATTAGAGAAATGACACCATTGCGAATAAGCAATGTGTAAACTGCGTAGCACCACGTGCCATTGATATGAGAGGTAAACTTCGGCTGCGTAGGTGAGTGAGGTGCCGATCGACACGCTACAGTGGAGCAACTGCCTGACCAAATGAACCAGGGGGCTAAGGGAAGTGTGTCTAAAACGACAGTTCAGCAAACCCTGCTGCGTATGAGTCTCCGATGCAGACGGATGGTCACTTCACCTTTGATAACGAAGGTGCATCGGCACATAGGGCTTAGCTTACATTTGCACATCAGTATAGGAATTGGACCTCCAAAGATTGGGATAGAATTGCCTTCTGCGATGAGTCATGTTTTCTGTTTCATCGATATAAGGTGTATCACCTTTTCTGCTTCATCACAACGGATGGACGTTGGCGTATAAGGCGAGAAGCATCAGAGAACAAACACTCTTCGACCATTGCTGGAAGAACAGAAGCTGGTCGGGGCAGCGTTATAGCCTGGGGACTGTTTTCTTGGCATTCCCTCTGTCCACTCATACCTTTGGAAGGCACTGTGGACCGAATTCCTTATCAATCCATCCGTGCAAACCACGTGCACCAATGCTTGATGATTGTCTTCCTTTGGGAGAATGGGATCTTGCAGTACGACAGTGCGACATGTCACGCAGCTAGAAATGTCAGAGGAAGAGCACGATGAAGACTTCAAAATACTTCCCTGTCACCCCTAATTCCTCAGACTTAAACCCAATTGAGCATCTGTGGGACCACCTCGACCGTGTGGTTTCTCTCTATGGATCCTCCACCACGCACACTCCAACAGTGTCAGATGCACTGCAGTCAGCATGGCTCGACCAGCTGACTGCTCGTCCAGCTGACACACCTTCCAGCATCTTATTAGGTAGGTCGCAGCCAGTCTACCTGATGTCCAAGCTGCACACGGCTGTTACTATGGATATCAGCTGGTGGTCACAACAATGTGATTCGACCGTGTATATATACATATAAACTGTGTGTAATGCTATTTTCAATGCAGGAATGGTGGTGATTCGTGTATACAGAAGACTGATATGCAGTTCCATATTGTCTAACAAGTTGTCTATGGGATTAAAATTCGGGAGAGTTCGGAGACTAATCGATATGTTTTAAGTCTGAACTGTATTCCTCATGCCATTCCTGCGCAACATTGGACTTGTGGCTAGGCGCACTGTCATCTTGGGAGACACCGTCGCCTTTGGAAAAGTGTGCAACATTCCCGGGGGTACAAAGTCAACAAGCAATTCACGTTCAGCGAGCACCAGTCATACGTTGTTCCCCACGCTCCAATGGTTCATGTTCCTGCCAGGTAAACATGCCCCACACCGTACAACCGCATCCATCGGTTTGCCAATTGGAGGCCATGCAGGATGGATCGAGTGCTTCATGAGATTTGTCCCAAATACATACACGACCATCCACGGAGTGTAGTAAAAACGCGACTCGACAAGAACACATTTTTTCAAATATCCGACGTTCAACTTGCACCATCTTTGCATCAGGCGAGTCTTTAGCGCCGATGAACCGTAGTTAGGGGGCCGATCGACACGCTACAGTGGAGCAACTCACTAGCCGAATGAACAAGGAGGTTCTTGTAACCAGAAAACTCCACTCGACATCACAAGTGGTTACAGGGGCAAATTTGAATAACGCTAACTCATCTCAAGAAAATTCTGGCTCGAAGTTATCAAAGTTTGCTTTACTTACACAAAGAATGCCACTTATTTTGCAAAGTGTTGAATACCCGGATTACATTGCAGCACTCTTTGCAGTTTGTCTCAAACTTTTTCAACTACCCTTTTGCTTGCATTAAATTACCCACAGTTTGCTTCACAATTTCTAGTTCATCGCTAAGTTTCATTCCTACAGTTTCAAGGCTAGTGATAGCACTAGATATTCCACTGAAGTTACATTTTATATGCCAAGTTTCTAGCCAAGGTATCAGAAAAGTAATCTTGCACAATTTTGATGGAAGAAGAATCACAACAATCAAGTTCTTTAACTGTCCTGTCTAAGGAATCATAATTGTGCAACAATACAAAACCGCATCCAGCTAGGTCCCCCACCGCGTTCGTACATGTTGGGGAGGCAGTGCCAAATTAGGAGCAATTCCTTTGAACTTCTGCACGCGAAGCGGAGCTTTTATGAACATTTCTTTCCCATTTGAAATTAGCTTATCTACATCAGGATAGTTACTTCGAATATATTCGGCCACTCTGTAAACCATGTGCAAGGCATGTGATATGGACCATTTTCGGATAAAGTAGTTTCAGTTCCTTTGCTGCCTTATTTATTATTATGGAGCGGCATCTTTTATAAACAAGAGGATGTTTTTTCTTTGTACACCCTCTGGCCAGAGTAATTTCATTGAATCGTCAAAGAGCATAGCAGTAGTGTAATTGTTTACTTACTGCAGATTTTCGCACGTTAGAAGAAATACTTCACCAGGCTAGTCACATTTCAGAGTGCAGATAATGACATTAGCTATGTATCTTCCATCTACATCCCTTGTTTCATCTATTAAAACCCATATGTTATTGTTGGCAACAGCAGATCTTATTTTACCTAAAACATCTTCATAGCACGTAGGGATATAGTTTTTTCTAAGAGTTGATTCATTTGGAATCGGATGACTGGTGTACTTCTCCAAAAAATATCTGAGGCTACCACAACTGAATTTCCTTAAGGGAATATTAGAAGTAATCATCATTTTACAGAGATCCTTACAATATTCTGACTGTGTGTGTTTGATGAACCTGCAGTTGAAGATGTCTCAAAAAGGAGACGCTGCCTGTTCTCAGCGAAGGAAAATCTTGCTAAACACCTATGTTTCGCGGTAGCACAGAGTGCTGTTGAACATTAAAACGCTTTTGGGCCGATACTTTGACTTCACATAATTTACAAAAGAAAATATCACCATCGCAACTGAAAATCCGCTCCCCAAACTCTTGGACAAAACGCCGTAATTTCACATTCATCGAACACCCGCTTTTGGACACGTTGAGATTAAACCGAAGTTGCGAATGGAGTTTTACTTTTAGCTTGGGTACAGTAAACCAAAAATGAAAGAGGATTAAGCTCTGATTTACAAGTACTCGTGAAGACACCACCGCGCTAGGCTAATTTCAGTGGTTGGCAAGGTGCCAATAATAATCCAAACCAGACATTAAGTAAAAAAAAAAAAAGTTTCAGGAAAACGTTCCCACGTGAAGGTCAGGCCGTTCGAAATGCTTCGGATACGAGTCGTGAGTCCGTATGACGCCACTTCGCACATTCGCATAGCCAACGATTGGATAAAATATGACCAAATATACCGTTTATTACGAAATTATACAAAATATGACCTAACATTTTCAAAAGATCAAAAATGGGTTTCTAGGGTAAAATATGACATGTCATAGAAATCCGCGCCCTATTGATTACATTTGTAGAGCTGTACAAGATTTTTACGCTACAAACTTGGTATCGTGTGAAGCTATCTCGAGCAACAATAGCAGTCTCTACAGGGCTTGGCATTGAATGGAAGAGGGTTTTAGTATCTTCGTGGAGAATAGCCTGCCAAGCTGCTTCTATGCGAGACTAGTGTTCATTTGTGGTGACTCGTAGAGTTTCTTGACAGGTCAGTCGCTTAACTACCACGTCCTGGACCTGTTTTGTCAGAGACACATCCGGCAAACGTGCAGGCCAGGGAAGAAGCGATATCTGCCGTGCATGGAAGAGGTCGTGGACATTGCGAACCACTTGTGCCCGAGCATATATAGCTCCAGGACAACTCTGAAGGAACTGTAACACTTCTGTCTCTAAACCAACAGTGATATATCGCTGTATGATGAGGGTTCGCTCAATTCGTATCACGTGAGACCGCGAATCGGACCCTATCGAAACTCCAAACCATGGCGTTTGACAGCTGTGTTGCTGGAAAATGCACTCTGCAAGGGGTGTCATACACCGCGATGTCTTCGAACGATCATCATGGTGCATTAAGATGATCGTAAGTTTTACCTGCAGTTTTTTAAGCTGTTGCAATTTTCACAAACAGTAAGATAATTTGATCGTTTTTTATGAGCAAAATTTAAAGAAATTCTCGGATTTAACCACGGAAAGAAAATATAATATGATCATCTTTAAGTAGTGAAGTGAAAGCATTTAATGAAATTAAATATTTAACCAGGAAAATAAGATATTTTCTGACATTTTTCAGAAATTAAGAAATAAAAATGATGACATAAAGAAATTGCAACAGCGCAGGAGAATCTTGGCGTGCTAGTAGAAGGATGTTCATAGGAAAGCAAGGGGTAGTTGCAGTACATTTTATGCTAAAAAGTTAGTAGTGCAAGGTACCCTCTCCGCTTCCCACTCTAGGGAGCCATGTTCTGGGATGATGTTTAAGCAGATGTGTGGAAGACCTTTTAAAAATGCTTTCAGATATTTGCTTCAGGATTCGCTGTACTATGTACACTAACGGAAAAAAAATCCCAACACCAAGAAGGGGTTGTGTTAGATAAACGACAGTTGGTAGGCGGTGAGAGTACATCTGTAAGATGACGTCTATGCAAATTTCGCGCTCGGCGCATACGTGTGGCGCTAGTAGCGCCCCTCGGAACATGCAAAGCAGGTTTGCTGTAAATACGCGCTGTAACGTTCGTGAGCGTTAGTTATCGTTGAGATTCGACGTAGAGTGTTGATGTTAGTCAAGAATGCCTTTAAGAAGACGAAGAAGCTATTATCAACAGCTCACGGAGTTTGAACGAGGTCGTGTAATACGGCTACGAGGAGGTGGATTTCTTTTCCGCAATATTGCAGAACGACTTGGCAGGAATGTAGCAACTGTGCATGATTGTTGGCAGCGGCGGTCAAGGGAAGGTACTGCCTCAAGAAGACCGGGTTGCGGCCGGCCACGTGGCACTACTGAAAGGGAAGACAGCCGTGTACGGCGTATGGCCGTGGCACATTGTACTGCATCTGCGGCAGCAATTCGAGCTGCAGTTGCCACCACAGTGACACAACGAACTGTTAAAAATCGGTTACTTGAAGGACAGCTTCGAGCCAGACGCCCTGTAGCGTGCATTCCACTTACTCCTAACCACTGCGGTTTGCGACGTCAGTGGTGTCAAGCTAGAGCTCATTGGAGGATGGAGTGGAGATCTGTTGTGTTTTCTGATGAAAGCCAGTTCTGCCTGGGTGCCAGTGATGGCCGTGTGTTGGTTAGGAGGAGGCCAGGTGAGCGCCTGCAACCAACCTGTCTGCGGCCGAGACACACTGGACCTACACCTGGAGTTATGTTCTGGGGAGCAATTTCCTATGACAGCAGGAGCACTCTAGTGGTTATTCCACGCACATTGACGGCACAATTGTACGTCGGTCTGGTGATTCAATCTGTTGTGCTGCCATTCATGAACAGCATTCCAGGGGTGTTTTCCAACAGGATAACGCTCGCCCGCGTACCGCTGTTGTAACCCAACATGCTCTACAGAGTGTCGACGTGTTGCCGTGGCCTGCTAGATCACCAGATCTTTCTCCAATCGACCACGTATGGGACATCATTGGACGACAACTCCAGCGTCACACCCAACCAGCATTAACCGTCCCTGTATTGACCGACCAAGTGCAACAGGCATGGAACTCCATCCCACAAACTGACATCCAGCACCTGTACGACACAATGCATGAACGTTTGCGTGCTTGCATTCAACATTCTGGCGGTTACACCGGTTATTAATGTACCAGCATTTCACATTTAAAATGGCTCTTCTCGCGCTTACATTAAGCTGTGATCTTGAAACCTTAATCGATTAAATATGTTACCTATACAAATGTATTGCCGCCATTTCATTCCTCTACAACTATTTTTTCGTGGTGTTGGGATTTTTTTCCGTCAGTGTATTTATGTAAATACTCATGTTTTTTTTTTAATTTGTATTACTGTAGTTAATTTATTAACAATCTCAAAATTTTAGCACGTCTTTTGTAAAAAACGATCGTGCTTATGTTATCGGTTTGTCCGTCCGTCCCCACGGTATATCTGCAACTATTAAAGATCCGATTGAAAAAAATATTTTATCTTTCGATTCCATTTATGTCGAAGAGTATTTTCGATATAGTTTCTTTTTCAAATTATGCATAGATTTTCCGCTAGGTTTCAAAATCGCTTTATTCTAATTTATCATAAGAAAACATAAGAGGGAGCCGCTAGGGGTCGTAAAATAAATTGCATTTTTTCCCGATAACTCTTCTTCTAAAACTCCGATTTGAATTTTTTTTCAGCGGATACATCTCCTGATGCACAATCGGTTGCATGTAATTTCGAATTTTTGGTAAATAATACTTTGGCCACCAGGGGGCGTAAGTGTTAATTTTCGCTTCTGATATATATGCCATAAAATCTGAGCTTCTAAAGTGTCGATTGAAAAAATTTATTCGTGGACTGATGCCACTCACATCGATAAACCTTTTCGGAATATTTTCTTCCTAAAATACTCAACAGTTTCTCCGCCAGGGGGCGTATATGTATATCTTATTTTTGTCAATATCTCGACTTCTAGGTGTGCGATTTGAAAAATTCTTTCTTTGTTGGATAGTGTTTTCCGTGTCGCATGATTTTCATATAATTTCAAAAATTTTACGTAATTCATAGACTTTCCGCTAGGGGGCGTAAAGGTAAATTGCGTTTTCCCCTATATCTCTGCTTCTAAATCTCCGATCTGAAAAATTCTTTCTGCACCGGATACAGATCTTGGTGGGAAATCGTTTGCACATAATTTCTAATTTTTGTAAAAAAATGGTTTGGCCACCAGGGAGCTTAAACCTTAATTTCCGCTTCTGATGTATTTGCAGCAAAATATGAGCTTCTAAATTCTCGATTGAAAATAAAATCGTTTGTAGACCGATACTACTCATGTCAACAAACCTTTTAGAAACATTTTCTTCTTAAAATAGTGCACGGTGTCTACGCCAGGCGGCGTAAATGTATAACTTATTTTTGTCAATATCTCGACTTCTAAGAGTCCGATTTAAAAAATCCTTCTTTGTTGGATAGTGTTTCTAGGGTGACATGTTTTTACTATAAATTCAAAATTTTCAAGTAATTCATAGACTTCCCGCTAGGGAGCGTAAGGGTAATTTGTGTTTTCCCCCATATATCTCTGCTTCTAAATCTCCGATCTGAAAAATTCTTTCTGCACCGGATACAGCTCCTGATGGGAAATCCTTTGCACGTAATTTCAAATTTTTGTAAAAAATTGTTTGGCCACCATGTGGCGTAAGTCTTAATTTCCGCTTCTGATGTATTTGCAGCAAAATATGAGCTTCTAAAATCTCGATTGAAAAAAAAATCTTCTGTGGACCGATGCTACTCATGTCGACAAACATTTTAGGAACATTTTCTTCTTGAAATAGTGCATGGTTTCTACGCCAGGTGCGTAGTTGTATATCGTGTTTTTGTCAATATCTCAACTTCTAAAAGTCCGATTTGAAAATTTCCTTCTTTGTTGGATAGTGTTTCCGATGCAAAATGTTTTTCCTATAAATTCAAAATTTTCAAGTAAATCATTGGCTTTCCGCTTGGGCGCACAATGGTAAATTGCGTTTTCTGCTCCTAAAACTCCGATTTGAAAAAAATTTCCTGTATCGCATACAAGACCTGACGGAAAATATTTTTCACGTAATTTCTAATGTTTGGTAAAGAATGGTTTGGCCACCAGGGGTCATAAGTGTTAATTTCTACTTATGTATTTGTAGCAAAATCTGGGCTCCTGAATACTCGACTAAAAATTTTTTTCTTGGACCGATGCCGCTCATATGGATAAACCTTTTGGGAATACTTTCTTCCTAGAATAATGCAAGGTTCTCCCACCAAGGGACGTAAAGTCACATCTTATTTTTGTCGATATCTCTGTTTCTAAGAGTTCGTAAGCTCACGATTCCGTTTACAGCAATATCTGACTGATTAAAAACCCGATTGAAAAACTTCTTTCTTCCGTCAGATACTATTGTTTTCCATACCGGTTCCATTGACTTTGAATAGCTTTGATAAATTCAATTTGCCTCAGAACGGATTAAAAAGACGTGCTTATTACACCCGAAAATTCGGTGTCATCTATCTTGTTCCAGTTGTTGTACAAATGCACTTTCCTCCTCTACAACTGTTGTCTTGAGCCACTCTTCTCCATGTTACTCCGGCAAGCTTTCGAATTTCATACATCTGTTTCCCATGTGGACTTCTGAATATTGTTCTATCCCTTGGTATCCATTTTAAACTTTCGGTTATCCACCGCAACCGAAACTTTAGATTTTAAATTTTGATTGTCTGTTCTTCTGGCAATCTTGTCCAGCCCATTGCCATTTTAGGGATTTTACGATCATCATGATGTCTTCCACTCTTCTCATTTTCCTTATCCACGAGTTTCAGATCATACTTTCATGGTAACATCGAGCATGCATCTGCTTCTTTCAGTTGTCTGCAACCTTTGTATATATCTTTTTTACTTAAGGTCCACGTCTCTGCTTTATATGTAAGAACTGGAAGGACGCATTTATTAAACACTTTTCTTTTAAGACATAATCGCATATTGCTCTTAAATATTGTACTATTTCTTCCAAAAGCTCTCCAACCAAGTTTAATTTCCTCATCAATGTGACATTTGCTTGATATCTGTTGTCTAAGGTAAATGTAGGTATCGGTTACCTCGATCTTTCCCCGTCAATCGAAAAACCTTCATTTCTTGTAAAAGCATTGTGCATCAGGTTTGTTTTCTGAAAGTTCATTTTTAATCCCACTTCTATACCCATTTGTCAGTTGGTTCCTGGATAATACCCTGCAGCACTGAACGGGTAGTTACAAAAATGATTACATCTTCAGCAAAACGAAGGTAAGTTAATTAATCTTCATTAATGTTCATCCTCTTGTTTTCCCAGTTCAATGATTGAAAGACACTCGGGAATGGGGCATTAAAATGTTTGGGTGATATGGTGTTACCTTGTCTCACTACCTGTCCAATTTTTATTGGTGCTGTGTCCTCAAATATCCGAACATTTGCACATGCATTTTTATAGATGTTGCTAACAATGCTGCAACTTCAGTACCGCAGGATTTCAAAACCATTGTAACTATGGATATATAGAGTAATAAAAAAAAACAGATACGCATAATATTACATATGCATGTTTCTACATCGTGGGAATATTCGCCCTAAAAGGACTTTGGCGAGCCCTCGGAGTTAGGAAAGTCTTTTGTCTGTCCTTTGTTCTTCGTTATAAGTTTCTTTTTGTTTTTTGTTTTTGGGGTTATTTAACAACCACCATGAACAACGCAATGGACTTTAGCAGTCGCCAATTTGTAATTTTGGGATACTGCTCTTCCAGGGAAAGAGCAGAGCCAGTGGTCGTAACACAAACATATGTATGCATCACGGAATTCGAACCCAGAACATCTCGGACGAATTCAAATGCCAGCGCTTTCGACTGTGCCACCGTTTAATCTGTAAGTGAATTCTGTTATATTGATTTAACATTGCACACTACTGTGTTTCAAACCAATCTTCGTGCGCTCGAGTATTTCACTAATTCGTGAGACGTTGTAAAGCGTTCAAGCATTTTCTGTGTTGTGCTACAACACCACTTGTCGGCGTAACGATTACCGTAGATAATCCGATTCATAAATCTCTAGAAATGGAAACATCAGCGTCCAAAGCTGCCCGCTGAATTGATAATGTGATTCGTTCCTTAGATTTTAGAACTGATAAATGTACACGAGCTGCCTCGTCCACATCAGGTTATATGAAATGAACTTTCATGAGCGGAAAAGAACGAAATTTCATATGCATGACAGTTTAAAAGATTTGTATGAGAAAGTATGTGAAAAAAGAAGACAAGAAAGCGAAATGCATTTACCTGATGCACGTAAAGATTCCTTATCTTTCACAGCAAGTTCTGAGAAGGTTTTGTGTTTGAGAGAAGCAGTGAACTTTTCCATCGACTCATAAAGGAAAGGAAAGTAACAACGCAGATTTTGAATTCATTGTTGGCTTCCGTAAGTGCTTTGTCCTGTAACAGCGTGTGGTATTGACTTTGATGGGAAAAGTGCATTTGGGTTAGAGTAAGTCATTTCTACTTCATACGTTGTACGTAATCGGAACTTTATTGCAGACATTTTTGCCAAAAGGATGGAGTAAAAACCGTCTAACACAGCTTCGTCGTTTCGGAAGGTTTATTCCTTTCAAAATCAATATAGTGAAGATTTATTTATTGCTTTTACGAAGTGCAACGTCAAATGATATCTTAAAGATTATGTGGATGTATAAATTGAATTATGACGTTTTAAAGTGAATCTCTTTGTCAAGCGCAGTAAAGTGCTATAAAGTTGATTTAGATGGCTTCAGAATTCCTTACGTCACGGAAATAAATAACTTTTCTTTCAGTACTTAATTGTACGGAACACTTTTTCACGTGATTGACTGCTTTTTCAGAAAATGATATATCTAATGAAAAGTGGTGTTCAAAGTTTCCCCTTACTTTACTATAAATGAGAGTAGATTTTCAAACGAAAATCATAATAACAAAAAAGAATCGAGCTATGACTTTGGATTTTACAGGTTATCTTCATTAGGCAATACATAATAAATTATTATTAGTGTATCGGTCTCATACATACCAGGAGCGTTGATGTAGTTAATAATAATTCGGTGTGGCAACCTCTGGCTTGTACTCACTGAGTCATCTAATTAAATAATATGTTAATGGAAGGGCTCGATTTAAGCGGTATCACATTGCAAATTGCGAATCAAATCGACCTGAATCGCTCCGCAGATATGACTTTGCTTCGCATACATTGCGATACATTTTATTTTGAACTCCCGTTACGCTGACCGTCATTGAACTTTTCAAACTTTTATGGTGCTTGCTCTGGCCCTTATGCCAATATTGCACTTTTTTTCCAAAGATGATTTCCTCTTCTTTTTGAAGTGTTGCGGCTGACAGAAGTCGTTCAGGGTTATTTTTTTTGATTGGAGGTTTAATTACCACCGTGAGCAACTTAATGGGCTATAAGCAGTCACCCGTCCCTAATTTAGGGCCACTTGTTCCAGGGAAGGGAGAGAGCTTGTGCCGTAAGACAAACACAACATCCATGCATCACTGGGATTCAAACCCAGACCCCTTTCGGACGAATGATCGAATTTTGGACCTCTGCGACACCGCGGACAAGGTTAATTGCTGTTTATAGATGAACCTCAGAGACCCGAAGGAGAGAATCAGTCGAAGATTTCCAGAGAAGATAAGAGATACAGTGAAGTGTCTGACCCCGGTGGCGCAGTGGTCTAAGGCGCTAGCTTCTGATCATTCGTCCGTAAGGGGTCCGGATTCGAATCCCGGTCAGGCATGGATGTTGTGTTTGTCTTACGGCGCTGGTTCTCCACCTTCCCTGGAACCAGTGACCCTAAATTAGGGACGGGCGACTGCTTATAGCCCATTGAGTTGCTCGCGGTGGTCGTTAAACCTCCAATAAAAAAACAAAAAAAAAAACAAAAAAAAAAGGTTTTATATGTGGCATTATGGCCAAAAGATTGCGATTCCCTTAAAACAGTTTGGTCAGGATGAAATGAGGCACTTGATTCAACATTTTGCCTTATTGCTGCGAGCCAAAAATGGTGGGAACTTAAGGAATTCTGGCTCCAGAATATGGCAACTTCATCAAGACAAGACTTGCGGTTCTTCATTTTAAAAACCAAAAGAAATATCTGCTATAATATTTCTCATATTTTTCTAATACTTCTAGTTTTGCCAGTGTCCAACGCCATTGTGCCGTTCCGGTGGCTCAGTGGTCTAAAGCGCTGGCTTATGAACATTCTTCCGCAAAGGGTCCGGGTTCGAATGCCGATGAGGTACGGATATTGTGTTTATCTTACGGCAATGGCTCTCTCCCTTCCCTGGAACCAGTGACCCTAAATTAGGGACGGGCAACTGATTATATCCCATTGTGTTGCACGCGGTGGACGTTAAACCTTTAATAAAAAAATGCCATTGTAGAGGGCGGTTTTTCCTACATGAGTTTTGGAAAATCGGGTCAAATCACCGGTTCAGTACGCACATGGCTTTGTGTTGTTCATGAAATAAACAAAAAATTACAAATTTTGAAGATGACAATCCGATTTTCTTTCATGAAACAAAAAATTATTTAATATATTAATTATTTGTGAAATAGTTACAAACATATTGGATTACCATTCTTGAGTGTGCAGCGGATTGTTGGATATATAATCCAGACGTGTGGCGGCGACGGCAAGATAATGTAAGCTTCTTTTACTGCTATAAAAATAGTTTTATCTGGTTTTACATCCGTTTGATCTGGAGGATTTCATTATGCTTACCAAACCAGGATTTAACAATTTGTGGACTTTGCCATCATTATTATATTTCAATTTTCATAACGTACGTATTCAATATGTCAGAGTTGTTGTCCTGTGAAGGAAATCTTGACTTTTGAGTTAATTTAATGCGTTTGTTTGCTTGGACTGGTGGGCTGCCATCTGCTTGAAAATTTTGAGATTTCAATAACCTATAACACAAACATACAAGTATTATTGGGAAATTAATTTTATTACATATTGATCTACATTACTTATTACTACGCTGTTTGCGGAAAGCAATGAACTCTTTAATTTCATTTATGAATCTTATCTTTGAGGTTTTGGGATAAATTTCCAGATTAGATGATGATCATTTGAACATTTTTTAAGTTTGCTCATTGGGTTCAGAAAAAATTATTTTGTTATACTTCTTAATGCAGTGACTACTCTGCAATTCTGCTCTTTCATCGAATGTATTGTAGTGCCCTCAGTTTTTTGGACGCTAGATCATAAAGTGTCGTATGTGTAATCAATGTGAAATTGAGGTGTCATCTGCGCCTAGATGTGGGATCTGTACCAAGTACTTTCATTCAGTGTGCATTGGTTGCCTGAAAAAATTCAAAGCCTTATCTACTGATTTTAAAAATAAAATCCAATGTCAAGAATTTACACTACATCTTTTCCAACACTCTGCAGCACAAAGCAAAAACTCAGCAGCATCAAAGATCAGTAAATCCTAATACAAACTCTCCAGTTGATAAGGAAATTACTCAAAAAGAGATGGACTTGATTAGGCAGTCAGTTCTGAGGATAGAAGATAAACTTGACTGTATTTCTGACTTAGAAAGAGAACTACAAGATATAAAGCAAACTATTGAATTAATAAGTCGTAGATATCGTGGCCTGATTGTAAAATGTAAAAAACGTGAACAGTCCAACAGTAAACTAATGATGAAACTGGGCAAATCTAGAAACATTTTAAATAATAATTCCATGTACACTATGTTGACAAAAGTCGCCGGATACCACTTCAAAAGGAAAGGAACGGATCCGATGTGTTGTTAAGATGCGCGGTACAGCTGCAAACGGTATAAAAACAATTCTGCAACTGACCGCGATCATATCGCACTGTGACTTTTAATGAAAATGTCGCAGCGGGAGAGAACTGACTTTGAGAAAGGACATATTGTTGGGTGTTATATTAGTGGGTTGTCCATAAGAGAAACCGAGAGGCGTTTAAACATACCCAAGTCAACTGTTTTGGATGTACTGACCAAGTGGAAGACACATGGCGTGCTTAAAGCTGCAAAACGTAACGGCAGACCAAAGAAAATCAGTGATAGAGAACGTCGAACCCTCACGAGAGTCGTTACAGCTGATCGACGGAGTACTGCGCAAGACCTCAGTGTGCAGGTGAATAAAAATACTGGAAACTCGATATGTAAATGTACCATTCGCAGAGAACTTCATTCCATGCGTTACCGTGGTCGTGCGGCTGCTCATAAGCCTTTCATCTCCACGCGAAATGCTACTCGTCGTTTAGCATGGTGTAAAAAACATTTATCGTGGACCGTAGATCAATGGAAACAAGTCGTGTGGACTGACGAATCTCGATGCACCATTAATGAGTCTGATCGCGGTGTATAGGTATGGCAGCATTCAGGGGAACGCTCTTTACCACAGTGTACTGTTCCAACGGTCAAGTTTACAGCTGGCAGTGTACTCGTGTGGGGTTTCCTTCGTGGTATGGTCCCGACCATTGGTTATGGTGGACTGACCTGTTAAGCAGCACGTCTACCTCGATATTCTGGACAATTATGCCCTACCAACTCTGTGGCAATACTATGGAAACGAGCCTTGTTGGTACCAGCAGAATAATGCACCGAGCCACAAAGTAAGGGCTGTTTCGGCGTAGTTTGACGTTAACTCCGTATCGTGTGTGGACTGGACAGCACAGAGCCCTGATCTTAATCCCATAGAGCACCTGTGGGATGAATTAGAGCACCGCATAAGAAGTTTGGAACCAACGCCTACTACTAAGCAACAGTTAGCGGACAGTATTATGTACTGAATGAAAGCGCATACCTATCGCTGTGTTCCAAAACCTTGTCGAAAGCATGTTTCGAATGGTAAGTGCATGCAATTAAGGCCAGAGGTGGACCAACATCGTACTAATATTGTGTTTTTCTTCTGAGTGTCCTGTGACTTTTGTCAATATAGGGTATATAATATAAGTATACACATGGCGTTCAAAAAGTCTCTCCGTAGTGGGTAACATAATTTATATAGAAATCATACAAATGTATTACTGCAACGTATAACGTATTCACTTACGAAATTTGTTGAAAATCTCTTCCCTCACATAACCAAACTTTTTTTTTACACATGTTTCCAAACACATCTGCGTGAGTCGAAAAGTCGCTCCGCAGTAAGGTTAAGGCTGCTCCACTTAATATTTTGATGGTACTGCTGTCAAAAAGTTTTGAATTAAGGGACTTGTTGTATGTCTAATTTCAGATTTTGCTGTTTTCTTCATAACATATCAAACTTCAGAATGTTTCAAAGCACCACCAATTTTCACCAGCTTCTGATGAGTTGGAAGTTTCCAAAACGTGGATGTTGATTTCATTATTGCCCCACAGAAGGAAGGATCACTCATGAAATCAACATTCACACTTCGTAAAATTTAACTCACCACAAGCTTGTGAAACTTTGTGTAGCTGTGAAACTTATTTTGGTTTCATAATGAATAACTTCTAGCATTCACTCTTTCCCTTTTTTGTTTTCAACTAGCACGTATTTGTTGGCCTCGATGCCTTTTTCAATCTCATTAATGTTAAATTCATCCATATTAAGAAATAAGGCATTAATTCCGACCCGAGATGCAATGGGAACAGGATACCAGCACTAATACAAAAACCTCTAAATGTTCGATGCAAAAGCTGCAGTGTGAAAAGTAACTTTCAGTCTCGCAATGTGACAGGCGGGTTGTGAGAGAATGAATCACCACCGAAGCAGGCGATAGGCATTTGCCCGTACCTTGTTCCGGACAATCGCAATTCAAAAACACGCGCCTACCCGGTGGCGCAGTGTTCTAAGCGATGGCCTCTGCTCATTTGTCGGAAAGAGGTCCAGGTTCAAATCCTGGTGAGGCATGGATGTTGTGTTTGTCTTACGTCACGGGCTTGCTCCCTTCCCTTTAACCAGTGACCTTAAGTTAGGGACGGGCGACTGCTTATAGCCCATTGAGTTGCTCACAGTAGTCGTTAAACCTCCAATCAAAAAAATAAAAATAAGAAACAAACTTAAAGGAGGTATCGTTGGTTTTTATTTTGGGGGGGGGCGTTGGAGGTTTAACGACCGCCGTGAGAAACTCAATGGGCTGTAAGCAGTCGCTCGTCCCTAATTTAGGGTCACTGCTTCCAGGTAAGAGAGAGAGCCATTGCCGTAAGACAAACACAACATCCATGCCTGACCGGGATTCGAATTCGGACCCCTTTCGGACGAATGATCAGAAGCCATCGTAGACCACTGCGCACCGGTGCGGCAGGTATCGCTTTACGAAATGGTGTCGGTAAGTCCAGCGTCCGCGTCGTATCGTTGGTCAGTGGAAATCTTTACTTTAAGAAAAGCGACATGAATATTTTTGTACGAAAAATCGTTTTTCACTCCGCTGGCACCAGTATCGTGCACAAAATTGCGCAGTACGCATTTTTCTTTGAATTTTTTTTCTCTTCAAAAATGAAGCGAAATAAAACCGGGTCGAAATCCGGTTAGGAAACCTTGACCCGACCCGTTTTACCCGCAACAAATTGTCGACCCGGTCAGCCGGAGATTTCTGGCGCGCTCATCTGGTGGATTGACGTCACAGTGAGTCATCGCCTTATCAGGAAAATTACTCCCGCGCATTTCTGAAGGATTAAGGTGGCTTGTTTTTTTTTTTGATTGGAGGTTTAACGACCACCGTGAGCAACTCAATGGGCTATAAGCAGTTGCCCGTCCCTAATTTAGGGTCACTGGTTCCAGGGAAGGGAGAGAGCCAGTGCCGTAAGACGAACACAACATCCATGCCTCACCGGGATTCGAACCCGGACCCCAGACGGACGAATGATAAAGGTGGCTTGTATACTAAACGTTGTGTTCCTATGTACGTGGGAAGAAAATAATGGTTGTGTCTTTTGCGGAGACTACCTAGCAAAACACCCTGTAGAGGGATCTTAATAATTAGAAATTATTTATTTTGTGAATTGCATACCAGATCCCAGTTACTAGCGCCAAAGAAAACAAAAGTCTATAGTACACAGAAAAAGCAACAAGATCTTCCAGACGTTATTGATCGTTAGGAGAGTTCACTTTGTGTGTGTATGTGTGTGTGTGTGTCTAGATCCCCCAAAGTTTATCTCCATCCCCCTAAACTTGCTGCTCTTGATAAATATCAGGATATCTTATTTTTATTCTTTCAATGGAAGTTCCCTCTTGAGGCACTTAACAATACGAAACATAGTAAAAAAAAAACCTAGCTTACTTCACACGTTTCGAATGCAGTGTGAACTCAGTTTGTTTAAGAAAAAGACGAGAATTTGTCATGTTTTGAAGTTACCGTTAATTTTTAACCTGCAGGACTCAGGAGCTGAAAGTTATCTGTGGGTTGGTGGATGCATTTCGCATTTTAGGAAACTTTTTTTTTTAATTTAAAAATAAAAAAGACCTCAACCGATGCCGATTTTCGTCAAACGTTCATGTTGCAATTTTTTTTTTTTTTTTTTTGTGATTAAATTTGTTTCCGGCAAACGAATTTTGCTTTCGAACTTACTTCGGCAGTAAAAGTTTATTTATTCAGATGTGACTCAATTTCTTTGCAAAACCTGCTTCTGTTTTTATATGTCAAGCGAACAACATTTATTCACAGTAGATTTTATTTTAAGTTATTCCATAATTTCACTGATCGTTTGGCTCTTCTTCTTCAGGAGAAATGGAGCATAAATATTTAAATCATTGTCAGCGTTGTGATGGTCACGCATTTTGGTGAGTTGTTTCGAAGCGCTTGAAAAAAACTGAGTCGATGCCATGTTGTTGACATTGAATCATTGAATCAAGAACCGAAGTTTCAAAACAAATGAGCCACACGCCACACCGTTCTGAAATAACTCCTCCTGGTTACTGGTTTCCCTAACAGGTTTAGACGCCTATACCCAAGCTCCTAGGAGCCTTTGTATACGGGAAAGGTGTGACGGCGTAGGTCCAACCACCTTTGAAAGTATGAATGAACAGATGTTAAGATAGAAGAGATCAGAATGCAAAAGCAAGGAAGAAGTTAGAGTTAAAGAGGATATGCAGTATATAGCTAAAAATTGCTCACCAAGTGTTTCAGAATATATTAAGATTTTTACAAAAATGATAAAGGTGGCTTGTATACTAACGTTCCACAAATAAATTTAAGTGCATTATATTTTTCGGATTGACAATAAAATAGCAAGATTCATCTAGTTTACCAAAAGCTCTTAGCTCCAACGAAATTTGTTCTGCCACTTCAGATTTCTTTTCTTCTCAGTGTTAAATCTGCAGATCGAACTAAACAACACAACTCGTTATACAGTAGGATGGCTCAAATTATTCAACTTCTGAAATGTTTGTCTCGCTCCTCAAAATTGTTCCAATTCAGGAAAATAATATCTGTAAAATTTTATTGCAATTTAACGATAATAACACGCAACTGACTACGCTTCCCCAGAGCATTTGTCATTTTCATGTAGGACTTCCGTCCACAGGGAGTAGAGTTTAGGTCCCAGCCACCTACAGCGAGATCGCCTTTTGGGCAGGACACAGAAACGGAAGGAATGAGAGCAAGTCTAGCGACTTTGACAGAATAGTTTGTAGTGAGATTAGAGTACAGTAGATGGCACCACCGTACAAGTACGATATTGCACATAGATGGGTGAGAGAATTTCAGGGAGGACATAGGAAAGGATACCCATTTAACCAGTGGGTCCAGCCTGGGGGCCGTCACTTTACGTGCTCGTCCGATGCACGGCGGATATTCAGCGCTTGTTAGTAAATCACACCATCTCTGAAAGATCAGCCCAGGCTAGAACCTGGGGACCCAGCATCGATAATCTGAAACACTAACCACTAAGCCATCCGCGGCTCTGATAATAACACGTGCCTCAAGCCATGCTTTTATAGGGACAGCTTTCGTTTTTCCGCCATTTAGGCTCTTTTCCCTTCTTAAACTATCTCACTGTTAGCGTAATGCAGATTCTTGGCAAGATGCCAAAAAAAAAAATATGAAGCTTCGATTGCAGTAGTTGCACTTTAACTTGTGGCAATAGCAGCTAAAATTTCATAATACCAATGCAAGGGTACAATAAAATACTTGATAACTTGCACTATTCATTACTGCAAGAAAAACTCTCTGTGCTTTTAATCAATAATTAAACATTCCAAAAGATGATACCGTGCGTTATTTGTGGAACGTTTGTTCATTACAATCCGAAATAAAATACAGATAATGGCAGAAATATCAACAAATGGAAAACAAAAACAATCTCACTCCATTTTTTTGGCTACAGTCTCCTTCTTTGCATCAGGATATCGACGTCTGTAGTTAGTGACAACTTGCAATAGAAATTGTTTCTGGTCTTCTTTTTTTGTTAGTATTTTGTTGTAGTCCGCTATCAACTTGACCCCTCTTTCAGCTGTGTCATTGACCACCTTTAAATGATGCACAACAGCTGAGGGTTTCTTAAACACTTCACTTTCAGGCCAGGAAGCTGGATATGTATTGAGGAAATCTGTGTGAATATTAAATCTTTCAAAAAACTGTTTGCTGTCTTCTAAAATGAAGTCCTCAATAGACTTATCTATTTGTCCTTGAATACCATCATTTTTTAGCATAATTCGCTTGACACCCTTTTCTTGAGTACCGTCTTTCCCTAGATTCCGTACCATTTTCATTTTAGTTTCAACAGATGGCCCTTCATCGAAAAAAGCTAAAGCACAAGCTTCTGGGGATAAATACCATAAATGATGTTTGAATTTATGAACTGTGATACGAGATACCTATAGAATCCACAGATTCATACTCAACGAGCTTTTTCATAAATTGTATGTCATGGCTGGGTGCCTCTTGGGCCAAAGGTGCTCTGAACCAAGCCTTAATATATATTCTTACAAGAAATACGCATATGTCGGAAATGCCTTTTTTTACTTAAAGGTAAGTTTAAATTCATCACGAAACAGAAATATTTTTAAGCAATAAAGTGCTTTTGCCATCCATCGCGCATGATGGTATGCTCCTGGTGCTCGAAAAGAGATTTCTTGTGTGTTGTTTCCAATGAAAATTTCTGCTAACTCTAAGAATTCTTTATAATCGTCTCGAGGCTGTCGCATTTGTAGTTGCTGCATTATAACAGATCGGATTTCTGTTATGTTTGAACATAAACGTTTTCGAACATTTTCATCTTCTACACCAGACTTGAAATTGTGTTTATTAATTTTCGGCCATGCCTGTTGCAAGCGTTTGAAAATTTGCACATCTGGACCTGATGAAGAGGGCATTTTCAGCTGAAAAACACTTTTAAGTATGATTTCAAATATATGATGTCTGCAGAGAAGATATAAAAGATCTCTTTCCAACATCTGCTCTAAAATAATTGCCGCTCTCTTTAAGTAGCCGAGGTTGGATGCAGTAGTGTCACAGCACAACACTTTTACCATATTTGTACGCTCCCAATCAGTAAGTGTTTCATATACTGCTAAAGCTTGTTCTTTTCCAGTGGAGCCTTGCAACTGTGGTATTTGCAGTATTTGTTCTATATTTCTACTTGTAATATATGGAAGGCGCACAATTATCTGAGAACCGGTAACAGCTGGCAGTAATTTTCCATCCCAATGAACGACAGCTGCTTGCAGATCAGCTTCTTTGAATCGTTCCTTTAATTTTTCTGCTCTCGCTTGACGTAAACGTTGCCTGCATAGTTGAATGGAAGATCTACTTATTGATAGTTCATGGACATCATGACCTAATGCTTCAGCTTTGGCCATTAAAATGTGAACCGCATTCCTATCACTAACTTTGCATTTGTCAAAAGCGGCTACAATTTTTGAAGTTATAAAATTACAAGTTCCATACATCTTTCTTTTCTTTTGCTGTGACATCCCGATTGAATCCGTAGAGCACGATGAAATTGGCTCTTCGTCTGGGATTGATTCTTCATCGCTACTAATTGAACATTGCAGTCCTATAACTTCTCTTGCTGTTTCAGCCTCTCCTATGCTTTGCTGTAACCTTTGAATTTCTTTGAATCGTCTTTCTGCTGCTCTTTTTCCCCCGTTCAGCCAATTTTACATCAATACCACACAGAAAACCGGGCCACCCTTTTTTTCTTTGATTTATTAAAAACATCTTATCTTCTTCAATAGTTATAATTTCTAAGGCATTTTCATGGGCAATATCAAACAGATTATCCAACACTATAACATCATTTCGTGCTGTGCGTAACGTATAAAAACATAGACCTAAGTCATTGCACGATCCAATTTCATGTAAAAATATCCTCAAGTGCTATACTGAACAAAATTTATTTACATGAGGTTAAAAACTATATCATCATCATCATTGTCAACCATTATCAATCCACTGCTGGACGAAGGTCTCCCCAAGTTTCCTCCACAACGGTCTGTCTTGTGCCAGTCTCCTCCATGTCACTCCCGCATATTTACGAATTTCATCCACCCATCTCCCATGTGGTCTTTTTCTGGGTCTTTTCCTGTCCCTTGGAATCCAATCTAAAATTTCGGCTGTCCATCTATGGTCTGTCCTTCTGGCAGTATGTCCAGCCCATTGCCATTTCAGGGATTTAACTCTGATCATGATGTCTTCCACTCTCGTCATTTTTCGGATCCACGAGTTCCTCTTCTTATCTCTCCTGGTTATACCAAGCATGCACCTCTCCATGCTGTTTTGAGTTGTCTGCAGCTTTTGTATGTCTCTTTTAGTTAAGAACTATATACAATAGATTAAAACACAAGATCTTTCGCAGTAGCAGCTACCGCATCATCAGGGGACACATAGCATGTGGAACCAGAGTTCTTAAATAGTTTAATATGATGGTATTGGAGAAACTATAAAGCGCCGCCTGACGGTACAGTAATGACATACATCACAAAAATACATGCGTAACGCCCTCTGAAAAAAAAAACTCCGAATAGTAGATATAAAGGTAATGCTCGTCCATTTAACAAGTTCTTCCAGGCCCGAGAAATATGGTACGGCATATCATCATTGCAACATTTATCACCGAATTGCTGAATAAACATGCTTTCCATATTCAATAAAGAAACTTTTTCCTTTGGGCCGTAAGTCAACAGATGCGAAATATTCCAGTCAGGAATGTAGGTACCAGCACTGACCAGGCGTGAGAGAGAAGTATCAGTAGATTTACGCTTGACATTATACTGATGTTCAGCCAACCTGATTCCAAAATTTCTAAATGTCGAACCTATGTATCTACTATCAGGTACATCAGGAACAACCGGCTAAAGTGGAACACAATAAACCCCATGTCTGGAAAATTTATGAAGAAGGTCCCGATCTTTACAAATAAAATAAAATAACGACCTAGTCTTTAGACCGAAGGCCAAATGACAACCTCGGCACAGACTACTCAAACCAGAGCAAACACTAGGTAGGTAATCCAGCGAACCCACAAATCTTATTTCACGAGACGGGCGTGCAAGTGTAGTAAATCTCAACCTCGAGACACGGGCAATGATACGGGAGACACAACTCTGGGTGTACCCATGGCTAAGAGCAATGTCCCCAATAATACTGAATTCCCGTTGGCGTAAACGAGAAGTGGAAGAGTGTGTGAACGCGCGACGAACAAAATAATTGAGTGCCGAAAGTTTATAACGGAAGGGATGAGCCGAATTGGCAGGGATAATACAAGAAATAGCAGAAGGTTTACGGTAAACAGAAGTAGTTAAATGATGGGATACTGGGTCACGCTGTAACAAAATATCCAGAAATGGGAGGGAGCAAGAATTCTCAACCTCAACTGTAAAATTGATAGATGAAACCTGAGCTGACATAAGTTCGGAAAAAGCCATAAGTTCATCGGGAGAATAAGTCCAGAAAATAAGAATATCATCAATGTATCTTAAATATAATGCGGGACGCAAGATACATTGACTAAACACACGCTCTTCCAAAGATTGCAAGGCGATTTCCGCCAAAACTCCAGACAGGGTCGAACCCATAGGCGTACCCTATAATTGTTGGTAAATAACTCCATTGAATTTGAAATAGGAACGTTGGTGAATAAATTTCAAAACTTGCACAACGGCTAAGGCTTCCACGTGTTGGCATAATCCAAATGAAAGGAGCCTGGGGTCAATAATATCGATAACATCGGGAACAGGAACACTGGGGAACAAAGAAGTTACGTCAAGAGATGCCATAATAAAACCATTACCTCCAGAGTTAAAAGAACGAATTTTATCCAAGGCCTGCTTTGAACTTCTAATAGAAAATTGTGAGTCGGAAATTAACGGAGCCAAAAAATATGCCATAGCCCTTTCTAGAGTGCGACAAGGCTTAGAAGAACTGGATACTAAAGGTCTAATAGGATGTCCTGGCTTATGCAGCTTAACCATGCCAAACAAATCCGGCACATGGGGGTCAGGGGTGGGTGCATAGAACGAACAAAGGAAATTGGCAAGGCAGAATGGTTTTATAACTTTCCCAATGCCGCCACTGTTCTTTGTTCCCCAGTGTTCCTGTTCCCGATGTTATCGATATTATTAACTCCGGGCTCCTTTCGTTTGGATTATGCCAACCCGTGGAAACCTTAGCCGTTGTGCAAGTTTTGAAATTTATTCACCAATGTTCCTATTTCAAATTCAATGGCGTTATTTACCAACAATTACAGGGTACGCCTATGGGTTCGACCCTGTCTGGAGTTTTGGCGAAAATCGCCTTGCAATCTTTGGAAGAGCGTGTGTTTAGTCAATGTGTCTTGCGTCCCGCATTATATTTAAGATACATTGATGATATTTTTATTTTCTGGACTTATTCTCCCGATGAACTTATGGCTTTTTCCGAACTTATGTCAGCTCAGGTTTCATCTATCAATTTTACAGTTGAGGTTGAGAATTCTTGCTCCCTCCCATTTCTTGATATTTTCTTACAGCGTGACCCAGTATCCCATCATTTAACTACTTCTGTTTACCGTAAACCTTCTGCTATTTCTTGTATTATCCCTGCTAATTCGGCTCATCCCTTCCGTTATAAACTTTCGGCACTATATTATTTCGTTCGTCGCGCGTTCACACACTCTTCCACTTCTCGTTTACGCCAACGGGAATTCAATATTATTGGGGACATTGCTCTTAGCCATGGGTAAACCCTGAGTTGTATCTCCCGTATCATTGCTCATGTCTCGAGGTTGAGATTTACTACACTTGCACGCCCGTCTCGTGAAATAAGATTTGTGGGTTCGATGGATTACCTACCTAGTGTTTGCTCTGGTTTGAGTAGTCTGTGCCGAGGTTGTCATTTGGCCTTCGGTCTAAAGACTAGGTCGTTATTTTATTTTATTTGTAAAGATCGGGACCTTCTTCATAAATTTTCCAGACATGGGGTTTATTGTGTTCCACTTTGGCCGGTTGTTCCTGATGTACCTGATAGTAGATACATAGGTTCGACTTTTAGAAATTTTGGTATCAGGTTGGCTGAACATCAGTATAATGTCAGGCGTAAATCTACTGATACTTCTCTCTCACGCCTGGTCAGTGCTGGTACCTACATTCCTGACTGGAATGCTTCGCATCTGTTTCCTCGGGACTGGAAGAACTTGTTAAATGGACTACCATTACCTTTATAATTACTATTCGGAGTTTTTTTTTCAGAGGGCGTTACGCATGTATTTTAGTGATATATGTCATTACCGTACCGTCAGGCGGCGCTTTATAGTTTCTACAATACCATCATATTAAGCTATTTAAGAACTCTGGTTCCATATGCTATGTGTCACCCGATGATGCGCCAGCTGCTACTGCGAAAGATCTTGTGTTTTGATCTATTGTATATAGCTTTTAACCTCATGTAAATAAATATTGTTCAGTATAGCACTTGAGGATATTTTTACATGAAATTGGATCGTGCAATGACTTAGGTCTATGTTTTTATAGATTATCCAACTTTGACACAAATAACTCTTCCCTGTTTTTTGGAATTTTACTAGATCTCTTTGCATTTTTCTGCAATGATCTCCAATTCTCGTAAACAGTTTCTAGTTTTTGAATGTAATGATATTGTTGTCGTGTCGGAATACGTGCTTTATTCCAGAAAATTAGCACCTCTTGGATTGTCAGCGTTGCACTTTCTCGAAGAGTTCATTGTATCTCACGCAGGTTAAAAAACATTACTCCCAGCACTTGTCAGTTGGACGGGAGCTTGCTTCCAACAATCTGGGGCATGTAATGTCCAATCAAATAAAACGAAGTGTCTTTCCTTAGGGAGTGCTTTGAAAACATTATGTAGCAGAGAAAACTTAGCAAGTAGCACGGTGACAATATGTCTCAAAAAAGAATCAAAAATTTTACTTGCCTCCGTAAATGCAAAATATAACGATGTGTTGATGTATCTCAAACCGTGAAAGTTTTTTCGCATTGCAATGCCCATATGGCGTTGAAGACGTAGTCTGTAACAAACTAGTTACATTGAAGCTTTAATCAACTGGAATTTCCGAAACACAACTGAGATAGCAATGTGTAGTACAACGCTAACAGCAAGTTCCATTTGGCCTTCGCGGGAAGCTAATGCACGCAGGAGACTCTGTGGATGGGAACGGAAGCTTGCGCTTTAATAGGCCCTCTGGAGGCACGTGTTTTTATTTTTCGAATGCAATGAAATTTTACAGGAATTATTTTTTCATGCAATGGAACAATTTTAGAGGGTGAGACAAATGATAATTAATAAAAAAAGTTCCTATGCAGAGATGGGCCACCCTATTATACAGCTTAGAATACTGAAATCGTTATTTAAGAATCTAAATGCTCGAAAAAATCAACTATCGTATTTTTCTCGCAATTTTAAAGTACCCTTAAATTTTGATGCTACA
The DNA here is from genome assembly GCA_039090855.1 of Macrothele yani. Taxonomy (NCBI): domain Eukaryota; kingdom Metazoa; phylum Arthropoda; class Arachnida; order Araneae; family Macrothelidae; genus Macrothele; species Macrothele yani. Next base: position 104,322,534 of record CM077011.1, read on the forward strand.
TATTGAAATCTAATATCTACGAATTATGTATTTAATATGCAAAGTAAATGTGTACGTATTATAACATTTTTGATAATAAATTTCGTAATTAAAAGTACTATAAATAATTAAAATTTCACTGCTTGAAAGAGAATTTAGCTGTTTACGTATTCTGTTATGAACAGTAGCTTAGTTTGAATATTGCATTTCGAAAGGCTTCCTCGATTTAAACGAATTCCGCGATTTTACGTACAAGACTGTTGGTCCCTTGAAGATCATTAAATCGAGGTTTTACTGTATTTGAACTACATTTGTTCTGATGAAGCCGAGCCAAAAATGCTCAGCAAAACTAGTAAACTTTAAAATAAAATCTACTGCAAGAAAACGTTGTTCATTTGCGATAACTAAACTTGTTTCCAAAGAATTTTTAAAGCTTCTGTTTAATTTATCACTTCTGCTTTATGCTAGTCTGTGTGTTCATTATTGTCTAGTATAAAGCGAATTGGTTAAGCAGTTTCTTATGGTTCCAATATATGTATTTCTATTTCTCAACTTATATGGTTCATACCACGAAATGAAACTCAATCGAAATTTTGAAGATGACAATTCGTTTTTGGGTGTAAATATGACAAGGATGATAAGTCAGATATCCAAAAACTTAAAAATTTCGTCGTCCTAGGGCGGTGATCGAACCTGCGTGTCCCAGACAGCGCCCGGATACGCTAACCACTACACCACCCAGAACGATGTGAAGTCTCAAGTTTACGATTAATTTGAATATAAGCATCACAGGATTCGCTAGTAGAAGCAACCGGCATTCATGTTTAGCTAATCTGGAAGTTAAGAATAATTTCCCGTTAATGCCCGGAGGAAGCAAATAAATCCTGAATGAATTTTCCGTGATTGCCCGAGCAATCACAGGAAATGATTCTTAACTTCCAGACTCGCTAAACATGAATGCCGGTTGTTGCTTCGACTAGCGAATCCTCTGATGGTTATATTCAAATTAATCGGAAACTTGAAACTTGGTCGTTCGGGGTGGCGCATTGGTTAGCATACACGGGCGCTATCTGGGAGACGCGGAATCGATTCCCTACCCCGGCACGACGAAATTTTCAAGTTTTCGGATATTATCTGACATACCATCCTTGTCATATTTACACCAAAAACAAATTGTCATCTTCAAAATTTGTAATTTATTGTGTTAAACCCTTATTCCATTCATTATAAATCGAAATTATTGCGTAGTGATGTACAATGCACGAAAATAGTGATGGCTTTAACTGCTACGCAGTTCAAGCTTGCTAAGCTGAATTCTAGCACCTAACCCAACGGGAGATTTAAAGTGAGGTTTCTTGGAAAGAGGATTTTTTTTTAAAAGTGAAAGTTAAATTCAAACGATGTTAAATTTTTGTCCTTTTCTGAGAAAGAGACTGTAGGCTGCACCTAAAATATACTACTGTTCGTGAAAATGGCAACCCACGAAGAACTGTTTGTATTAGCTAGAAACCTACAGGATACGTGCAAAAGGTTGGGACACGCAAATGAATAAAATTTCAGTGAAAGTGCGCATTAGGTCCGGTCTTCTGGACCGTCCGGTCTTGGGTATAAAGATCTGGTTCAAAGGATACATTGCAATCAGTGAAGAAACGACATTGAGTCGTAAAGGTGTTCCTTGTGTCTCACAGTGCTCCATCGCCGTAGAATGGGCTCCCGACTGCGATCCTTAATGTTGATTATAAAATTTTCTCTAAAATCATTACAAATCGGATCCGCCCAGTCTTAAAACATTTAATACATGATGGTCAAATGTGCTCAGTTCCGGAACATGATATCTAATTTAACATATTAGCACTGAAGGAAATTTTTTAGTACATAAATATTAGAAAAATTAAGATGGCTTTAAAGTTCGTTAAACTAAAAAAAGGCTTTTGACCTAATAAATAGAGAACAAATGTTTAAATTATTATTAGCTTATGGTGTTTCCCTACAAAATTTATAAATGTAATAGAAAATGTATGCCGCCCCGGTGGCGCAGTGTTCTAAGGCGCTGGCCTCTGATCATTCGTCCGTAAGGGGTCCGGGTTCGAATCCCGGTGAGGCATGGATGTTGTGTTTGTCTTACGGCGCTGGCTCTCTCCCTTCCCTGGAACCAGTGACCCTAAATTAGGGACGGGCGACTGCTATATAGCCCATTGAGTTGCTCACAGTGGTCGTTAAACCTCCAATCAAAAAAAAAATGCATACCAAAGTATTAGAAGTACAAATAAGTTTTAAAGAGTTTTATGGCAACGCAATATATAATTTGAGAGAAAACAACTACCTTCACGAAGCAAAATATGCGCCGTCATTATCTATCACCTTCTTCCATCGGTCGGGTAGCTGACGGATTCCAGGAATGAAGAATACTACGTCGTATGACGCGATGAAGTCGTCAACCCATTTTGTTCGGAACAATACAGAAGACAAACCATGTTGCATCGATCAGAACAAATGATAGTCCGAAGGGACTATGTCTTGACTTGACGACAGGCGCTCCAAAACTTCCCAGCCAAGCGTCAATAACGTTTCCTTGACCGATTTCGCGGCATGCGCCCTAGCGTTTTCATGCTGTAATTTCACGGGACGAAATCCCTTGCCTGTGAATGGTCGTCTCCGACACATTTCCTGATTCATTAGCAGCAATTGCTGCTTGTAGCAAAGAGCAGTAACAGTTTGACTCTGTTCCAATAGTTCATCATAGAGCACACTTTTCATATCCCACCAGATGCACAGTAGAACTTTCTTGGAGTGAATATTGCGTTTCGGTGTCGAAGTCGTTGCATAACTAGGGTTTAAACAGTGTTTTTTTTGCGCTTGGGATTGTCGTACCATATGTACTTTTCATAACCCGTAATGATTCTCCATAGAAAATACGTTCTGTGTTGTTTATTCAACAGATTCAAACAGTTCATGATACGCTCATTCTTGTTCCTTTGGCTCAGATCATGTGGCACCCATTTTCTTTCCTTCTGAATCTTTCCCGTTGCGCGTAAACGATTGGAAATGGTTTGTTGAGTTACCCCCAGTTGTTCAGCTAGTTTTTTTTGCGTTTGAGACGAATCTTCATCCAACCAACCTTGCAATTACTCATGTGCAACCTTCTGCGGGTCGCCGCTACGTTCTCGATCGGTAACATCAAAATCACCTGCTTTAAACCGTCTAAACCAAAACTCACACGCGCTTTTCGATACAATATTCTCTACCAGAACAAAATAGATCGATACACATGCTTTTGGAGCACTTTTTCCTTGCTGAAATTCATAACTAATGCCGTGTCGAATAAATGCAGTATCGCTTGCCATCTTTCACCTACCGATGCATAAGTGCGTTTGACTGTTGGACAAACTTCTGTGTCACATTATAGAAGCTGCTCTGGCCCAGTTACGGTCACATGAAAACAAAGCGGGGAAATATGGATATGTAAATTAGGGTATACGTCACACAAAAAACGCATTAAAACTTATTTGCACACCTAATATAAACACACATTTAATTATAGGTAACACATTTTCGAAAGTGATTAAAGTCTTTCGAGGAGTTCGACAAGGTTGCCCACTGTCTTCAATATAATATATATTAGTTATACCTGACTTACTTATTAGATTGCCCGCACGGGGATAACTGGTTTACCAGTTATTTGGGGAGCGGCGCCCCCACGGCCCGAGCTCACCTTGTGACGGAGTACTTTTCGTTTACTCTTGAACGATACCATCACCGAAGGGACAGCTGTTCATCCAGCTGATGGGGGATGGCGTCCCCACGGCCCGAGCCGATTTTCTCTTATTGTTTTGCTTTTTTCGTTTTCAGTTCATATAATGACATGTACCCGCCTCAGTTGTAGGCTGCTGAGGTTGTGATGAGGCGCCAGCTCTGGGTTTTGTTCCTCGTTCTCTTCCCTGTCTTTTCTTTTTTATGTTACATTTTCTGTTTTTCCGGAGCTGGTTAGCTTCGACCTACCTGCACGTTTGCCGTGTGCGGTGACCCGTACAGGTGGAAATGAGGATGCTGGAGGCTGAGGTATTTGGGGGCCGGGTTGTAGTGTCTCCAGAAGCCAACACTCCTCTTTGCCCTCTGCTTCACCCTAAACGGGAGGCTGGGAGCTAACCCACTCCTGGTCAGGAAGTCTGTGGCCGAGTTGCGTCCAGACTTCTAGCGGCTTGTCGTTCTGTTCGGCTGGGTGAGTTTGGGGATAGGGTGGGCATGCCAAAGGGGTGTTCTCCGGGCACGGGAAAGTCTGGGTGCGCGCTGAGCGTGTGTCTTCCCTACCAACTTGCTATATCCGCTGACTATCCCTAGAGCCGTGTCCTGCGTCCTCTTGGGCTTGCGGACCTCCGGCTCTCCCTTGTTGGGCACGGTAGTGGGTTAGGAGGTCGGCGGACGAATCTTTTCACTCCTTCATGGAAAACCCAAGTGTTTCCCATGCTACCAATTTAAAGCGCCCTGTGGAGGAAAGTACACCTTCCTCCACAAAGAAACTTGTCACATCAAATTGCAATGCTCTGTTTCTTTTGATCAAATCTGGTGACTCTTCACAGTCGCTCAGTTCGAAGAGTCCCTTCTGGATCAACAAGGCTCTGCAAGCCGTTGCTGGCTCTCCAAAGAGTGTGAAGAAGCTCCCTTCAGAGGATCTTCTTGTGGAAACATCTAATCCACGCCACAGTGCCACCTTGCTGGAGACGACCGTTTTGCTTGGCATTCCTGTCCAGGTTTCTCCACATGGTTACCTCAATTCCTCTCGCGGTGTTGTCAACTCCCGCGACCTGCATGAGTGCAGCGATGAGGAATTGCTGGAGGAACTTGGTGAACAGCATGTCATTGGGGTTCGACGGATTCTTTTCAGGCGGAATGGGAAATCTATTCCCTCCCGTAACATCGTATTGACTTTTGACTCCCTAACCCTGCCTACTTCCATCAAGGCTGATTATTTACGGCTTGATGTTCGGCCGTATATCCCGAACCCCTTGCGTTGTTTCAGGTGCCAGCATTACGGTCACTCCCAGCAGTCTTGCCGTAATGTTGCTAAGTGTGGTCGCTGTGGTTCCACAGAACACTCTTTGGCAGATTGCTCAGCAGAGTCTGATCATTGTGTCAACTGCGAAGGGACTCATCCTGCATCTTCTAAGCAGTGTCCAAAGTGGATTGAGGAACAGGCAATCCAACGCCTGAAGACAACTGAGCATCTCTCATATCCCGAGGCTAGACGGCGGATCGCCCCTTTACAACCAGGCCGGCGGTCCTATGCTTCAGTTGTGGTGCAAAAGGCTTCAGTGGCGGTTCAGACTGAGATGACCTTCCCAGCGCGATGTCCTTATGATTTTGCGGACATCGTTGCTGCTGGATTGGAGGCACTGCAGTCTCGCCGCATTGCATCCAAGGCGACATCATCATCGTCGCCAAAACCTTCCTCTGTGCCGAAAACATCTGTCAGCACAGGGACCCAGGGCACTGCTAAGAAGAAGCCAGAGAAGATGAAACCAGGTTCATCCTCCCCGAAACAGAGCAGGCAAAAACCACCTCCTAACACAGGGGGCAAACACAGCCCTGTGTTGCCTCCCTGACACTGCGGATGGCTTGGAGTTGATGGACGACACTGCGACCTTCTAGTCGTCTGTCTTCATTCTTTCATTTCATTTTTCATTATGGTCACGCTCGTTCAGTGGAATTGCCGAGGTCTGCGATCCCACATTGATGATTTGAAAGGTTTACTGTCTTCGAACACACCTGTGTGCGTTTGTCTCCAGGAGACAAAGCTTCGCACGACGGACACTCCTTCGCTGCGGAGACATTCAATTTTCCGCAATGATCACCAGGACGGCGTTATCGCCTGCGGAGGAGTGGCCGTCGTTGTTCCTCATGGTGTTCCTGTCACTGCAGTTGCCCTTCGGACGACTTTGCAGGCAGTGGCAGTGAGACTATCTGTGCATACACTGTTCACGGTGTGTTCCATGTACATACCACCAAATGAAGCTGTAAGCCTTTCGGATCTGGAAGATTTAGTTGACCAGCTGCCGCCTCCTTTCTTCATCTTAGGAGATTTCAATGCACACAATCCGTTGTGGGGTTCTCCCACTCGTGACTCCAGGGGCCGTGTTGTTGAGTCCCTTCTCTCCAACACGTTCCTCTGTCTCCACAACACCGGGGCAGTGACGTATTTTCATGAACCCACCCACTCGTACTCAGCCATTGATTTGTCTCTGTGTTCACCGTCATTATATCCTGCCTGGTCCTGGAGCGTGTCTGGTGATCCCCTTGGCAGCGATCACTTTCCCATCTTCCTCCGTCTAGCGAGTGGCGGGTACCGTTACTCTTCTCGCCCTGCTAGATGGAATATTGATCGTGCCAAGTGGGACACATTCACGGCTTCGGCCTTTATTACTCCGGCAATGGTGACCTCAGGAACAGTCAATGACGCTGTTGCGGCGGTAACGGATTGTATTGTGCAAGCGGCAGAACTTACCATCCCCAGGACGTCGACTAAACTTCCACGTTGCCCGAGACCTTGGTGGAATTCCACTTGTATGGCAGCTCGTCGGGCCCAACATCGGGCTTGAGGTAGGTTTCGTCGGTACCCCACCGACGCGAACCTACTTGCTTTCAAGAAAGCCAAGTCCTACGCGCGATTGGTTCGTAGGCGTAGTCAACGGGAGTCCTGGATACAATATGTATCCGGGATTAACACCAATACCAGCCCTAAGATCGTTTGGGACAGGATCCGTAAGATTCGGGGACAGTACCCATCTGGGGAAATCTCCATTCTTGAGAGTGGTGGAGGGACGGTTGCTGACGCTCAGGGTATTGCTGACTGTCTGGGCGCCGCTTTTTCTTCGGTGTCCAGCAGCAGCAATTACCCTACTTCGTTCCAGCAGTTACAGCCGCGGCTTGAACGGTCCAAGATTTCTTTTGGACCGTTTTCTGCCACAGATTACAACAGCCCGCTGACTGCCGTGGAGCTGAAGACCGCTCTGACTCGGTCCGGCCGGACATCTGTCGGACCGGATAACATCCATTACGAAATGCTGAAGCACCTTTCTCCGTCCTCTCTGGAATGTCTGCTAATCCTGTTTAACAGGATTTGGCAAGAGCATGTCTTTCCCGAATCTTGGCACACTGCCATTGTCGTTCCTGTTCCCAAACCTGGTAAAGATCCCACTAACCCGTTGAACTACCGGCCAATTGCTATGACGAGCTGCCTTTGCAAAGTACTCGAGCGTATCATTAATTTTCGTCTCATTTTTTATCTGGAGTTTCATCACATTTTTTCACCTCATCAGAGTGGATTTCGCAAATCTCGATCCACCACCGATCATCATCTTCGCCTTGAGACATCTGTCAGGGAGGCGTTTGTCCGACGTCAGCACATGGTCTCCGTTTTCTTCGAGATGGAGAAAGCCTATGATCGTACCTGGAGATACGGCATTCTCCGTGATCTGCACGAGTGCGGATTGCGGGGAAACTTACCATCTTTCATCGCCGGATTTCTCCAGGACCGGAGTTTCCGTGTGCGCGTCGGGTCGACCCTCTCTGCGATGTACCCGCAAGAACAGGGTGTACCTCAAGGCTCCATTTTATCAGTCATTCTGTTCATCCTTCGTGTGAATCACATATTCCAACTGCTTCCTCCGACGGTTCGTGGAACCATGTACGTGGATGATCTGCAGATCTCTTGCGCCTCTGTTAACATGCGCACCATTGAGAGACAGCTCCAGTCTGCCATTACCAAGATCTCTCACTGGGCTTCGCAAAATGGATTTAGCTTCTCGACACAGAAGACCGTTTGCGTGCATTTTGGCCGCAAACGGGGTCTTCACCCAGACCCCAGCCTCCGTCTGGGGTGTTCTACCATCCCCGTGGTGTCAGAAGTCAAGTTCCTTGGGTTAACTTTTGACCGAGCGCTCACCTTCCGGCCTCACATCCAGTCTTTGAAGGTGAAGTGCACGAAGTCATTGAGTATCCTGAAGGTCCTCTCTCGAACATCTTGGGGGGCCGACAGGTGCTCAATGCTTCGCATTTACCATTCTCTGATTCGGTCAAAGTTAGACTTTGGATGCATTACGTACGGTTCAGCGCGTCCATCGGTTTTAAAGCCTTTGGACCCCGTCCATCACCAAGCATTGCGGCTATGTTACTGGTGCTTTCCGTACCTCTCCCGTGCATAGCCTGTATGCGGAGGCTCATGAGCCGCCTTTATGCATCCGTCGTAAGCAGCTGTCTCTTCAGTTTTACACAAAACTGAAATCTCTTCCTGATCATCCCCTGCATGGTTCCATCTTCCAACCGGACTGTGTCCGCTTGTTTTCCAACCGCCCCTCCTGTGTTCCGACGTTCGGGATTCGGATGTCTGCCATAGTGCGTGATGCTGGTCTAAACTTGTCAAGGATTGGTTTGACCACCTTTTTCAACCGTCCTCCTTGGCAGTCCGTTCTAGCAACGGCTGACCTTTCTCTTTGTGTGTGGCCAAAGTCTTCCACTCCTGCTCTGGTGTACCAGCAGCTCTTTGCTGAAAAACAGTCTGTCTACCCGGATTTCGTGACTGTGTTCACCGATGGGTCGAAGTCCGGGGATGTCGTTGGATCCGCTTTTGTGTGTGGCGAAGCCTCACATGCTGAGAGGCTTCCGCCTGAATCCACCGTCTTTTCGGCAGAGATGCGTGCGGTACACCTCGCTTTGTGCCACATACAGTCTCGATCACTTCGTCGCGCTATGGTTTGCTCTGATTCCCAGTCCGTCATCCATGTTTTATCTTCTCCGGAGGACACGGACTCACCTGTCATCCGTGATGTCCGTCGTCTTCTTGGAACTTTGGAGGGTGATGGCTTCCTGGTCCGATTCTGTTGGGTTCCTGGCCATGTTGGGATCCGGGGTAACGAGCTGGCAGATCTCTCTGCCAGGTCTGTTTCCTCCATGTCGCCAGCTCGGCTGCCACTGTCTTTCCGTGATTTTAGACCTTTGATCCGGACCTTTCTCCTGGACGAGTGGCAGTCCCTGTGGTCTCAGCAGGGCAGCAATAAGCTGCATTCTATCAAACCACAGATCGGACTATGGACGTCTAGTTTGCGGAAGAACCGTCGTGAGGAGGTTGTTCTTGCGCGTCTCCGCATTGGGCACTGTCGTTTTACTCACCGCTTTTTGCTGTGTGGCGAGAGTGCCCCGATGTGTGAGGCGTGCCAATGTCGTCTCACCGTCCTTCACCCCGCACGGGGATAACTGGTTTTCCAGTTATTTGGGGAGCGGCGCCCCCACGGCCCGAGCTGACCTTGTGACTGGTCAACATCCGATGTCATGCCACCGCTTTGCTGTTGGTGTTTGCAGGGACGGCTGTTCATCCAGCTGTTGGGGAGTCGCGGCCCCACGATCCCGAGCTGGTCTTGTGTCTCGCTTTTTCGTTTTTTATTTATTTTCTCCACTGGCTAGTTGCCCGTGTTGTATTCTCTACCTAATCGCTACCACGTTATGTACTAACACCCCGGTCTTGTGGTTTTGTTGCCCTCCACCATTAACTGATTTATATTAACCGCTCAGTTCGTAGGTTGCTGAGATTCCGTTTCGGTTCCCTGCCAGGATTTGTCTTCTTTAGATTTCTTTTTTCCTTTTAGCTGGTTTGGGTGCTAGACCTACCTGCATGTTTGCCGCGTGCGGAGACCCGTGAGGCGGAAATGGGATGTCTGGCGGCTGAGGTCGCAGGAGACCGGATAAGTGCCTCCTGTGTACCAACACTCCTCTTCGACCCCGGCTTCGCTGTAAACGGGAGGCTAGATACTAACCCACCTCTAGTCAGAAGTCATGTACCAAGTTGTGTACAGGGCTTTAGCGGCTTTTTTGTCGTATGGCACGGCAGGGTGAGCCCGGGGGCTGTGGGATCATGCCAAAGGCGTTGGCATGACGGTACCAGGAGGCCGAAGTGTCCGCCGAGTGCGTGTGATCACAGCCAACGGACTATATCTGCAACGTATAAGCTCCAGAACTGTGTCTAGCGTCATTTTCTTGGCTTGCGGACCTCCAGTTCTCCCTTGTAGGGCTCGGTGGTGGGTGGAGTAGTCTGCAGACGAATCTTCTTTCTTTTTTCCATGGGTAAACCTAAAAACAAACGCTCCAAATTTAAGTCGCCTGAGACAATGTTAGTTGCAAACGACTCTCCTTCGTCTTCTCACCTTACCAAGTCTCATAACCTTAAACGGTCTTTAGACCATGACCTGGACCCAGAATGTGGAACTTCTTCTTCGGCAGCTGTACCAGTCGCTCCGAAGCGTCGTCTCCCATCGATTGCTGTGACTACGCATGCTACACACTTACTTGTAGAATCCATCGATCCGAATGAGAGACTGTCCACCAGATCTCCATTTTTCATTTCTAAAGCTTTGGACGCTGCGGTTGGCCCCTTGAAGTCTGTGAGGAAGCTTCGCTCTGGGGACCTGCTTGTTCAAACTTGCAGTGTTTCTCAGAGTAACACTTTTCTGCGCCTTTCTAGTCTTCAAGGCATTCCTGTCAGAGTGACACCTCACCCGTTTCTTAACACCTCTCGCGGTGTTATTTCGGAGTTTGATCTCTTGCCATGCAGTGAGGATGAATTGGTGACTGAACTTGCGGATCAGGGTGTTCTTGCTGCACGTCGTATGATGTTCCGGCGTGATGGTTCCATGATTAAGTCAAAAAATGTCATCTTGACTTTTGACTCCCCGAAAGTTCCGACAGAAATCAAAGCAGGCTACTTGGTCTGTGGAGTTCGCCCGTACATTCCCAGTCCTCTGCGCTGTTTCAGGTGCCAGAGGTACGGGCATTCACAACGATTCTGTAAGAGTTCCGCTCGTTGCGCTAATTGTGGCTCCGGTGAACATGACGGGGAAGGTTGCACTTCTGCGGCCTGCTGTGTTAACTGCGGTGAGGCCCATGCAGCTTACTCCCGCAACTGTATGAAATGGAAGGACGAGATGGCGATCCAGCGCCTCAAGACCCTGGAAGGCCTCTCGTACCCTGCTGCCAAAGCCAAGTTGGGTATTCCCAACACCCGACAGCGTAGTTTTGCCGCAGTTGTTCAGTCTCAGCCACCACCCGTGCAGCCCTTTGTTCCGCGCCCTGTAGCTCTCGCCGCACTTGCCAAGCGATCTACAGTTGAACAAGCGACACAGGTGGATTTCACCGAGCTCCAGCTTATTCGACCAGCTGAGTCTGCGCCTTCTCTTTTGAAGACGACCGACTCTTCCAGTTCCCAGCGGAAGGCCTGCACGTGCTGGAGAGCCGGCCCTCAATCCTCTAAGGTGTGCAGTGTCCATCCACATGTCGCGGCCTACATGGCCGACTTTGCAACTGTCTCGGACTCAGCGCGGTCCCCACCCTCGACCAACATTATGGAGGAACATGGGGGGGAGGAGAGTGACAGTTCGTCCCCAACCTCACCCTCCATTGCAGAGGAACATGGGGGGAGGAGAGTGACATTTCGTCCCCGCCCTCGGCCAGCGTTGCAGAGGAGTGTGGGGGGAGGAGAGTGACAGCTCAGCCCCCTCCTTTTGACTCATCCTATGTGTAGTTGTGTTCGAATTCGTACTGTGTTTTATCATTCTCATTCCTCAGTTTTACTTAATCGGCTTGTTTCTCACCATTGTACTATGTTTTTCATGCTGTTTGTTTCATTGTCTTTTTTGGCCCTCCCTTCGTACTCATGTTTCGGTTTTACTTGGTCGGCCAGATTTTGCGATTTTTGCCACGGTTTTTTTTGTCTTGTGTCTGGCGCTCTTTGGCCAACCATGGCCCTTGCGCCAATAAAATCTAACCAACCAACCAACCAATCACCGTCCTTCATGTTCTGTGTACTTGTGTTCGTTTTTGTGATCATCGTTTTCGTTATTTTCATTCCCATTTGTTGGACGAAGGAGCAGCTACGCTGCAGACTCTCCTTGGTGAGAACTGCGATCTGACGGCAGTGTTCACATTTTTTACAGAAATTGACTTTTTTAAATCTTATCTAGTTTTACCGCTTTCATTTCCATCTTTCACTTTTACCGTTTCATCCTGTTTTTACCCTTGTGTTCGTGTTTTACTGATTTTGTTCTATTTTGATGTCTTTTGTTTGGCGCTCTTTGGCCACCCATGGCCCTTGCGCCATTAAAATCTACTAACCAACCAACCAACCTTATTAGATTAAATAATGAGAAAAATATAACTGGAATTTCGGTTTCTGGACACGCTGATTCTGTAAAGTCACTTTCTTTGTACAGCATGCTGTGGTTTTGTTTCCTAAAGGTGAAAATTCGATTTTAAAAATTGAAGAGATACAAAAAATTTTGTTCTATTTTAGGCTCAAGTTTTAATGTAGAAAAGAAAAAAGGATTTTTATTTAGAAATTGGAAGAATTTGAAACAAAATCTTTTTAAAATTACTATTACACAAATTCAAATTTTGGGAGTACCATTTGAGACTTCGGGTCCATGCCTTTCTAAGAAATGGCAAGACTGTTTAACCAACATCGAAAAATATAGCGAAAAACTTGAAAATAAAACATTTCCCTTATTTTCAAAAACTGAAATTATAAATTATCCGCATGTTTTAAAATTGTGTTACTATTTTAAAACCGCGCCATTACCAGTAGCCATTGCAAAAACAGCCAAAAGATTAGCCTTCAGATTTATTTGGGAGGGAAGGGGGGATAAAATAAAAGGGATAAATTACGATTTAAACACCTATCACTCGCAGGTAAAATACTAAGATTTTGACGCACATGAAATTTTTCCTAAACGAAAAACTTCCTACTATTAAGATTTTCAAGTTTCAGGTTGGTCGTGATCTAGAAAGTTTCTGTTCCTTGAGACTAGAACGGCCTTTTACTTTTTTGGCGGGAGGGAGATATATTGATATTCTTAAGCTACAAATCTTTCGATATTCTTCTTTGGTTCCCAAAATAAGGAGTGCCCATCTTCATGTGTCCTCTTCTTCTGTGGTTCTGTTTTCATCTGTGTTCCTATCTTTATCTGTCTTGCGAACGATGATGTCTTCCGAAGCGGTGATCTCCTTTACCATTTCAATGAGGCCTTGTTTTGCTCTTGGTGACCTCAGAAAAGCTCTAATGTCTTCAAAGTGCTCTGTCTCTAGTAGTAGCACCTTCCTCTTTCCTGAAAGAGAATTACACTGGAAAACAAAGTAAGACGTGCCCTCGGTCTTGTCTCTGCAGATGTAGGTTCCAGCCACTAATCACAGTAAATCAGTTGTGCGTGAAAACTCCAGGAGTACGGTCGTTTGGGAGATGTTCCAACAGCGACATAGTTGACGCCAAATATACCGCATTCAAAGTTGCTCTTTCCTTCAGTGCTGAACCTCAACTGAACGCTAACTGATGCTTGATGAACTGGTCTGTCTGACTTATACTGCACACAGTGCTTACGTAGCAATGTCGTAAGTGTAGCTGTGAGCTATTTATGTGACTAGGGCAAGTGTTTCTGAGCCGCACCGATGGATGAATGATAAGAAGCGCTGTCTTTTAATCATTAGTACTAGATGGGGTCCAGGTTCTACTCCCGGGAGAGGAATGGACGGTGTATTTGTCTTCCAGCACTGGTTCTATCTCCTCCCTCCCTTCGAACAGTAACCTAAATTTCGTATGGACGCTTGCTCATTGCCCATTGGGTTCCTCAAGGCGGTCGTTAAACACCCAAATAAACATGTCTACCTGGTAAACATGTGTGAGACGTAAGTTACCATGTGTTTTTTTCTTGCTTATTAACGGTTAACGAATTAACTCGGGGCTATCAAAATGGGAGGAATTCAGCCCGAAAGAATATATTACCTGTCTAACAAGTGGGCTGAACGCGGGGTCCTACGCATCGGAAAGCTTTACTTTCCCACTTAGGTTTCTTATTCAAGGTCGTCATTTAAGGAGGCGATTGACAAACGCCCCGGTGGCGCAGTGGTCTAAGGCGCTGGCTTGTGACCATTCGCCCTAGTTGGGTACGGGTTCGAATCCCGGTGTAGCATGCATGTTTGTGTTTGTCTTTCAGCACTGGCTTTCAATGTGTTACTTGATAAACACTGGATCTATGTGTACATTGGTCATTTAACATACTATGAAAGTCATGTTTGATATGTACTTGTTGATGTGAAATATCTGTGTACTTTCTATGTCTGCCTGTTTGTCATATCCTGGTACCACCAGGTCCAACAAATCATTAAAAAAAATTATATTAATCCTCTTTTACGCTTTCCAACCGTATATGCTCCAGCTTTCTCCGTCTGTCTGTCTGCCCGTCCGCACGATAACTCGCGTAATGGTTCGATATCGGTGAAATTTAAGTATGTGGTAGGGGACCACCTGGGGACGAACGCTATGGAAAATGGGCGAGATGGGGTCAAAAGGTTAGGACATAGGAGCAGGAGCCATTCCATTGCCCATAAGCGTCATAACTTACGTAAAAATGCTTCGATTACGATAAAACTTTACCATGTTGTTTCGGAGGTATACTGAACCAATTCTGTTGAGTATCATTGAAATGGGATCAAAGATCAGTGCACAGGAGCGATATTTATTCCGCAGCCATTATTCTCATAACTTGACTAAAAATGTTTCTATTGCGACAAAACTTTAGTATGTTGTTCCGGAGGTATACTGAACAAATTCTTTTGAATATAATCGAAATGGGGTCAAAGGCCAGGACACAGGAGCGAAATATATTCCATAGCCAATATCCTCATACCTTGAGTAATGATTTCTGGTATGTTGGAAAGCGTATAATATTCAATACATTGCATAATTTTACTAACTTGTTGATTCATTACCTGCTTTAAAGTGCTATAACAGTGGCGACGAACATAAGAAAGGTGTTTGAATCGCTTGTTTCTACAGACCATGTCCGTGTGAGGAGTAGTAGCGTGTCTTCATCATGTCTTGAGTCATGGAGCAGCGAATAAAGATCTAGAAAAGAGTACTTATTACCACTAACAGGTTTATTGTCAGCTCGGCTGTCACGTGATAGGAAAGAATCGTTTCGCCGTAGCTTTCATAAAACCCGGCCGCTATATCAACATTTGTGTTTGGGAACTGCAGAAAATTTTGGACACCATTTGGTTCAAGCACATCGATCGCTTAAAATGTTAAAATTTCCGTACGACTAGGAATTACCAGAAAGTGTAATCGTAAAAGGATTCTAGCGGCAACGAATACTATGGTTGAATAAAGTAATTTATAATTTATCTTGTTTGCAATTTATCTGCGAGGAAAAGCATTCGAGCTTTCTATGGCAATGAATGTTTAGTTTTTTTAAAAAAATACTGCATTATCTCAGTAATTCTTTCATATCATGCAGAAACAAATTTCAAAAGCTCTTAGTGCATTCACCAAATCACGGATAAATGTTTCTCTTGTTGCCAGATATGATTCCTATCATACAAATCTACTGCCCACCCTACGCCCCTTTGTTGCCTCCTGTGACGACCCAAACGACCAGATTAAATGCTTCCATTGAATAATACTGTGAAGTTTCCCTTCTGTGCATCTGTAATGCATGTTTGTTATGCTATACGTCAGCACTGACGCAGAAACACATGTTTCGTAGGGTACAATAGTTTCAGCCTCAGAGATTTTTATGCACATACGGTTTCAACAAATATAATTCCCATGAAGGTGAGGGTGAGGAAGAAAATCCATTATGGATACTCAAAATAACACAACGAAAGAGAGAAATGTGGAATTTAACAATGCACTTTTGTTCTCTTCTTTTCCTCGAGGCTTTAAGATAAGAAACCCAAGCATTGACTCAACGGGGAAGCCACCACATACGTGCAAGTAGATTTGCGAGGTATTTCAGAAGTATTGTAGCTCTCTCTCTCTCCCTATTTCTCTCCAGTATGCTTTCACGAATGACATGTGATACTGATTTCTATTTAAAAATGGATTTAAACACAAAGAAACGAAACATCTGCTTTTGAATTCCTGTGTACTTAAGCATCAGGCGTACGGAGAAGAAACGTTCCTTTTATTGTAAAGTATTGCAAAACAACTGAAAAGAATTCCTAATATATTTGGCATTTAATGACATACAAAATGCAAACACCGGTCTATAGGGAAAAATGTGCTACTAATGTAATATTTTGTATTTCGTGTTCGAGCAACTTAATATTTCCAACGGAAGTAAAAAAAAATGGTAAAAGCTTTTTCATCTTGCTTGTCAAACCCAAGATATCTAATAAAAACAAAACTTAATTTGTTGTTTTTGGCATGAAAATATTTGCCACCTGTAGCTCCCCTGAATGTACCCCCTGTGCTTATATGTGCGAGATTGGTAAATGAATCCGTATCTTCATTTTTAATGGGGGAGAGATGAATCAACACCGCTGAGAATTCAAGGTTGCAAGCAGTCACCCATCTCAAATTTTGAGTCACTGGCTTCTGGGAAGGGAGAAAACGAGAACGGGCAGAACGAACAACGCTTATGCCTTGTCCAGTAATTCTAACTTGGAAATAGAACAAGCCGCCAACGGTAAGCGATAACTCGGTTACAGTTGGCAAATTTTGAGCGAAGCTATTGCAAAATCGGAAGGCGTCAAAACCTGACCCCAGTCGCGTGCAAAAAATCACGTGGTGATCGGATGTGTCATGTCGTAGCTATGCCCGAACAACTAATTGTCCTGAGTCTCGTATAGAGAGCGGATATTTTCAATTATTATTAAAATTGGTCAGTTTTTTAATGGTCGTTATTTTTATACGACCCGACCATTCACCATGATACCAACCCCATGTCACTCACCATGTCCTTTCCTTTCTCTGTGGCAAGTGTCACCGCGATCGGCTGAAGATCTTTGGAGGAGATAGGTAACACACGACCCCTTCTTTAAGCCCGGGACCCCCACCCCCTCAAAAAATGCAAGTTTTTGGACGATTATTCCTCAATGACACGGCATTTCGGGAATCGGAAAGTGTCAAAACCTGACCATGGACGATGTCCAATCGCATGTCAAAAATCATGAAGATCGGATGTCATGTCGTAGCTATGCCCGAACAACTAATTGTCTCGAGTCTGGTAAAGAGAGCTCCGCTCGGCCTTCGGCCTTGCTTTGCTCAATTATACACTGAGTGGTCACTAAATTATGACCACCTACCTAATAATTCGAAGGTCCCCCTTTCGCTCCCAGGACAGCACCTATCCGTCGTGGCATCGATTTAATAAGATGCCGGAAGCAGTTGGGAGGTATAGCCAACCCAGCTGTGTGTAATGCGCCTTCTATGTTGGTGTGTAGGTGATTGGTGCATCCAGACGCCTAATATACCGTTCCACAGTGTCTCACAACTGCTCTAAGGGATTGATATCGGGGGAGTACGGAGGCCAATCCATATGCTGGAAGTCTGAAATGTGTTTCTGAAACCATTCCTGCACAGCATTGGACCTGGGGCTTGACGCATTGCCATCTTGGAAGACACCGTCACCATTAGGGGGAAAATGCAACACACTCCAAGAAACATTTTTACCACTTTGTTAATAGTTATGCAACAGAATAGGCATTGTTATTTTCCATCTCTTATAAAGGACTTAATAATAAACTATACACCAACTGTACTTAAGCAGGTGGTGCAATGGTTTAAGCGATGACTTCTGATCATTCGTCCGAAAGGGGTCCGGGTTCGAATCCAGTGAGGGATTTCTTGTGTTTGTCTCACGGCACTAACTCGCTCCCTTCCTTGGAACCAGTAGCCCTAAATTAGGGACGCTTATAGCCCATTGAGTTGCTCACGGTGGTCGTTAAACCTCCAATCAAAAAAACAAAAAGAACTGTACCTAAAACAGCATAACTATGCCAGCAATCCGAATTTCTTGGCGTACAATAGAAACAAACGTTTCCAGGTTTTCGTACATTAACCAAATGTTTTTTCAAGGAAGACACACAGCTATTCCCAAGCTTTCGGACATCAACCAGATGGCGTTTTCAAGGAACTAGAAGAAGCCATCTGGCTAATGTGTGAAATCTTGGAAACTTTGATTTCTGTTCTACGCCAAGAAATTAAGATTACTAGTACAGTTGTACTATTTTAAATCTTATAAAGGATTTGTTTCATCTTCTGTGGGAGAGAAATTTGTTAGCGGGGTTTTCTTTCCGCTTTGGGTTTGATTACTGTTGCAACTTTTATAACATGAAAAGGCAGTAAACACACTTTGGACTTTTATTGTTCTGTTTATTGTTTACCAAATGTTATCATTATGCGGATGTGTAAAGTGTCACCGCATGTTGTGTTTGTCTTACGGCACTGGTTCTCTCCCTTCCCTGGAACCAGTGACCCTAAATTAGGGACGGGCGACTGCTTATAGCCCATTGAGTTGCTCACGGTGGTCGTTAAACCTTCAATCAAAAAAAAAAAAGTGTCACCGCGATCGAACATATAAGATTCGAACCTGGACCCCTTTCGGACGAATGGATTGACGTGAGACCATCTCAATTACTTGTGTGCACTTTCATTTATCTTACTATTCGTTCCCTTTTCCCTATCATCATTGCCTTTCCGTACTTTGCTGATGTCCGTACATTGTCGTTTCCCGCACAATTCCCTATTCTTTGAGTCCCCAAAAGCCACGTCCACCTCCTGTCTTCTACCTGGACCTCTGTCTACAACCATATTTCTTCTTTCCATTTTTTGTTTTTGCCCCATCGCTCTAAAAGCGCCTAATGACGCTATGAGAGCTGTAAACTAATTACGTCATAGGTGTAACGTCGGGAGGAGAGGCACGGGATGGCAAGTGAACCTCCAACTTAAAAAAGATTTAAATGTGAGGTCAAACTTACGATGGAACAACGAATATGAATAAGATGTTTAATGAAGTTGAAACAGAAAGTACCCAGAACTTAATATACACTCCCTTTTAAGCTCACGCTTAAGATTTGGCTGTGATTCGTTTTTGTTAGAAAGTAAAACCATGGCAAAACGCATTCAATGTAGAGGACTCATTATACAACACTATTCATGTATCAGCAAAAAGATTTGTAATATTTAAAATACATTTGTAAAAACAGAGAACTTTAAATTCAGAAACCTTAGTAGTTTGTAAAAAAATAGCTAGATTGTTCTTTATCGTTCGTTATCAGCAGTGACTGAAGAGTAGTGAATAAAAAATGTTTTTTTTGGTTTGATTGGAGGTTTAACGACTACCGTGAGCAGACCCAATTTTATAACATTGGGACTGTTTCAACACATTTACGGAGAAACTCCCCCGTAAAGGAATACATTAGTTGATACTTATTTGTTACTCCCCACTTTACTCCAAGATTTTAAGCACGCAACGCCTATGAATTACGTAGTCTGAGATCACTTTCGTTCATCGTGTTGTTGACTGCATGATTGAAATGACTGCAATGAAACTGAGGTGAAGAAATGACTGCAATGAAACTGAGGTGAAAGAACTCCCCAAACATATAATGCTCGATTTTACTGGGAAAAGCTTTACAATGGTTGCTAATGAATATTGTTTTTCGTGATAAGCCCTTGATGACGTCGTGAGCTCCCCTCTTACTGACTGTAAGATGGTAGTAAAGAAACCTACCATTAAATATTATACATACATACACTGAAGAGCAATTGAATTAGAGATACCTGTCTAGTAACGTGTAGCACCACCTTTCGTCTTGATGACGGCTGCGATTTGTCTCGGCATAGACTCGATAAGACACCGGAAGCGTTGGGAAGCCATACTGATCCACTACCCCTGAACAAGCTCCCACAGTTCACGAAGATTTGATGGAGGGCGGTCAGAGCCTCGAACATTTCTCTCGATGGCATCCCCGATGTGCTCGATGAGATTGAGGTCAGGTGAACTAGCTGGCCAAGGAAGCGAGGTCACGTCGGTGGAGTGTTCATCCTACCGTTCGGATACAATTCGGGAGCGATGGCACATTGCATTGTCTTGTTGCAGGATGAGGTCCCCAGTGGGATGTTGAAGACGCACAAACTGGGTCGTCCAGGATATCCCGGTAACGTTGACCTGTGAGGGACGACGTCACATGTACCAGGGGTCGTATTTCAGTCCACGTAAACAGTCCCCAGACGAGAATGCCACCCCCACCAGCTTGAAGAGTACCCTGCTGGCAAGAAGGATCCATCGCTTCATGTGGTTTGCGCCGTACTCGTATCATGCCATCCGCATGTACCAACGTAAATCTCGACTCATTAGTCCAGGCAACATTTTTCCACATGTCTAGGGTTCAGTGGCGATGTTCTCGCGCCCAATGCTAATCTTTGCAACCTGTGATGTGCGGTCAGCAGCGCTACCCTCGTGAGACGATGGCTTCTGTACTTCATAGCGAGGAGATGGTTCTGGATGGTGTGGCTGCTTACACGTTTTTGTGCACTAACGTTAAAATTGCCGAGTGACTTCTTGCACTGTGGCCCGTCTATCCGCTGTTACAATGCGAGCTAGCCGACGATGACCCCGCTGGCTCTTGCTCGAATGGCTTTACCGAATTCGATGTACTCGCGGTGCACCCGTGACATAGTGGCTCGTGAAAATCCCAGTGACTGCACGACTTCCGAGATGGAGTGACCCATTCGTCGGGCCTCGAAAATTTGCCCACGATCAAATGCGCTTAGATCCTTTGTCTTACCCATACTGCGTCCTACTCCTACTGATTCCCGTCGCATCAGTTCTTATATTGTCGGATCGCTGCATACGTCATGTCGTTTCCGTTTACAGGGCCACCCACAGCGCCACATTTGCATAACGCCAGCTGTTTCTAATTCAATTGCTCCTCAGTGTATGCTTGATAACAAATATTTCTGAATATCAAGGTAAAAAATTGCACCACCACTACCACGCCAGAACGAATCCTTCGCGACAGTTATTATGTTACACAATTTGAAGAAACCGTTGTTGCTCCGCACTATCCCGGTGACGCATTGTTATAGTGCTGGCTTCAGATAATTCGTTTTGGTAGGGCCCAGGTTTGAAGCCCGACTGAGGTATGGGTGATACTCTTGTTCTACGGCTCTAGTTCTCAACCCTCTCCGAAACGAATGACCCAAAATTAGGGACTGGCGACTGCTCCTAACCATTCGAATTACTCACGTTGGTCGTTAAACTACCATTTTAAAAGACACTGCATCGAGTATGTTATGAAATCGCTGGCGAGACATCTGTTGAGCAAATGTATAGACATCAATTAAAATGAGTTCAGTGAGGCCAACAACTTTCTCAAATCTGGCAAAAAATAAAATTGGATAGAATCCATTAAAAACTTGTATAAATCAATAAATCATATATTTTATTTCTAAAAACATTCAATAGTTTTTCAAGTAATTATTGTATGCGCCTCGTTATGATTTAAAATTGAGCCTCAGTGCTTTGAATGTCCGTCTTACGATTTTTGTTACAAAAATAACTTTTAATGCAACACTGCAGCAATGATTTCAATTGTGCATGGTAGACTACTTTGTAATAGTATTATATCACTTTTAATTGCAGTTTACGTTGTGCTAGGATACTATTTCGAGCATCTGGGTTTAATGGTCAGCATGCAGAGAAAAGGACTTCTCGATAATGGAGAATACTACGTAGTTGGAGTAGATATTGAACAATACGAAAGCCAGAATCCCAGTAGATACCTTCAAGGTAAGAACATTTCATTGTATAACGTGTTTTGTAATGAATTCTGTTGGATAACTTCCCTGTAGAACTGTGACGTCTTGGACGCAAAGAAGTGAGCAAGTGCGCGTTCGACGTCGTCCCGGTTGGGGAACACCTGTCCGTCCAGGAATGTTACAAATACCGGAAAAAGTGGTAGTCGCTTTAGGGCAGTGTCCGGGATATAGGCTTGTTGCGGCAGTAGCTGCCATCTCAGATGCCTGTTCTTTTGACAGGTCATCCGTGCTGTGTGAGGTCTCACTCCATCCTGCTCTATGAGGACACCCTTGCAGTACTTGTTTCGTCGTAAACAATGCGTTCAATATCGTAGAACAAATTGCAGTACACATCGGCGGTGTTAGTGGTGATGTCCGGTAGCAGCTTAGAAGCACGACACGCCACATATTCCACCGAACAGACAGCAGCACCTTCCGTGGGTGTAAGCCGGCTTTGGGAGATAGGCATCGTTTTTTTTTTTTTTTTTGGGGGGGGGGGTCCAAACCACTTTTTGGGGGTCAATCTTGATATTATCATACAGAACCCATTTTCCTTAACCTGTTACAATGCAGTCTGAGAATGGTTCAACTTGGACCTTGGTCACGTTCTTGGACCGATCTGACAAGACCCCAACCACCCAATGTGTCAGGGCAGGTTGTGATCTTGTCTCCTAGGGAGCGCTGCTGCCGTTTCTGTCCCGTGCAGTATCTTTCAGTTTTCCAGTTGAAAATACGTTCTCGTGATTATCAGCAGGTTGATAGTCTATAGGGTAGGTATTAATAATTTGTGAGTTTTCTATTTTATTTTTTTTGTGTTTTAAATTTGCATGGCTAATCGTTTTTCGTTTTCAGGAGTTTTTAGCTGCACATCAAATTTACATTTAGTTGTATTTCAGCTGTCTTGGTTGGTTTCTGAGCGTTCTTTGTTATTTTTCAGGCATCACGTTTTTGAGCAACTGCTTGTCGAATTTTCTTACTTTAGCATACTTTTATTTTTCTCTGGTCAGTTCTACACATGGGTTATAATATTTTGGAAATAATGGAACATAGAAGCCTTTCATTCTTTTATAGAAGGAATTAGTTTTATGTATGTAGTTCGTGCAATGCAGTGAATCTGATTTGTGTGTGTATACACATATTGTTTTCTGGAGTCAATTTTTTCTCACCAGTGAACTGTTCGACATTTTCTGGATTGAAGCATACGCGGGCCTTAATATTCAGTTTGCAATGTTTCTTTTTTAATTGTTTTCGTACCTTTTCTAAATCATTTGTATTTTTTCTTTCTTTTTAATTTCTTTAAATTTTTTTTTACATGTTTTTTTTGTTCCGAGTCTATGATAAGTTTCTTTTGGTGCGCTCCGTTTTACTTTGAAAATTCGGCTTCTAGTTTAATGCCCAATCGCTTATTTCCTAAATTTCTGTTGAGTTTTGTTTTGCAAACTGAATATAGCAGAATCCTGCACTATTTTTGTCTGTGTAGAAATCTAAGAGTTGT
The DNA here is from genome assembly GCA_039090855.1 of Macrothele yani. Classification (NCBI taxonomy): domain Eukaryota; kingdom Metazoa; phylum Arthropoda; class Arachnida; order Araneae; family Macrothelidae; genus Macrothele; species Macrothele yani. The sequence goes on from CM077011.1 coordinate 104,345,624, forward strand.
GATCTCTGTCTGCCCTCGAAAACGTCATAGGTGACAGCTGCCAATATGTTCTACAGTCATTTTTTTCTCCAGATGGTCATTTGTAGTTTCTACAAAATGTGTATATTATTGTTTGCTATTTGTACTATATCTACAATCGTGGCTTCACCAATAGAACGAAAGTCAAATTTTTGATATTTGAAGTCAACTTATGCAGCATAATGGTAAAGTCAGGAATACATATTATACATTATTTAAAAAAAAACATTTTATGCTAAATGCAAATATTTTTACAGAATGTTATTACCATTAATAGAAGTGAAGTTACAAGCAAAAGTACAGCGTCTAGTCATAATAAGCCAAAATAGTAGTGGAATTTGTGAAATTAATGTACAATGCATTTAACGTAAAATTACTGTGCAGTACATTATTCACACTTGCTGGACACTTGAAATAAGTTACCAGCAAGCAAGAACGCTTTAATATTTAATTGGATAACCGCGGGTACTTAGTAACAAAGTGCACCTTCTTGGCATGGAACTAATGAGCTTCTCTAGTTGTCCATTGGTGATAACACGGTGCCATACGGCCCTTACAGACTCAATTAAAGTCTTAAATTGACTTTTGCTCAATTAAAGACTTTAATTGAGTAAAAATCAATTAGTCTCATACAGCCCTTACCAATTGTAAAAAGTCCCATACGGCTCTTACTGACTCAATTAAAGTCTTTGACTTTTTACTCAATTAAAGTCTTTTATTGCTTGCTGGTAAGTTATTTCAGTTCCTGCTTGCTGGTAAGTTAAAGTCTTTGAGTCAGTAAGGGCCGTATGGCACTGTGTTATCACCAATGAACAACTAGAGAAACTCATTAGTTCCATGCCAAGAAGGTGCACTTTGTAACTAAGAAACCGTGGTTATCCAATTAAATATTAAAGCGTATTTTGCTTGCTGGTAAGTTATTTCAAGTGTCCTGCAAGTGTGACTAATGAACTGTGAAGTAATTTTACGTTAAATGCATTATACACTAATTTCACAAATTCCAATCAGTTGCTTTTTATGACTAGACGTTGTACTTTTGCTTGTAACTTCAATTCTATCACTGTTAATAACATTCTGTAAAAATATTTGCATTCAGCGTAAAATGTCCTGTAAAATGATGTATAATATGTGTTCCTAACTTTACCATTACGCTGTATAAGTTGACTTCAAACATCAAAAATTTGACTTTCAGTCTACTGGTGCATGACTTTTGGCCACTAATGTATATATCATGTGATCTTCTTTCTAGGTCTATCGGTGCTCCGTCCTTCTGGGAATATGTCCAGTCCATTGCCATTTCAGGAATTTTAATCTGATCACAATGTATTCCATTCTTGTCATTTGACTAATCCTCGAGTTACTCTTCTTATCTTTCCTTGTAACACCAAGCATGCATCTCTCCATGTTGCTTTCCGTTGTCCGCAGTCTTTGTTTGCCTTTTTACGCTTTCCAACCATAGGTTGAAGAAGCGTATATGCTCCAGCTTTGTCCGCCCGTCCGCAAGATAACTCACGTGAAAATTTCGACGAAATTTTAGTATGTGATAGGGGACCACCTGGGGACGGATCCCTATTGAAAATGGGTGAAATAGGGTCAAAGGTCAAGACATAGAAGCTGGATCCGTTCCATTGCCTTCATGCGTCATAACATGCGTAAATATGGTTCGATTGCGATGAAATTATAATATGTGGTAAGGAACCACCTGGGGACAAACCCTATTGAAAATGGGCGAAATGGGGTCAAAGGTCAGGACAATGGAGTGGGATCGATTCCATTGCCCTCGTGCATCATAATTTACCTAAAAATGCGACGAAACGTTATCATGTTGTTCCGGAGGTATAGTGAACCGGTGTTCTGTTGAATATCAACGAAATGGGGTCAAAGTTCATTGCACAAAAGCAAAATTTATTCCACAGCCATTATTCTCATAACGCGTAAAACTGCTTCTATTGAGACAAACCTTTAGTATGCTATTCCTGAGGTATACTGAACCGGTTCTGTTGAATATCATCGAAATGGGATCAAAGGTCAGGACACAGGAGCGAGATTTATTCCACAGCCATTATCCACATAACTTGAGTAATAATTTCTGGTATGTTGGAAAGCGTATCATAATAAATGCATTGCATGATTTTACTAAGTTGTTTAATTAAGGTCCTGAACGGTTGGATGTGGTTAATTTGTTATGGCTTTGTCCACATCCGCGTCAGAAACCACAGATGGAAGCTCAGAACGTGGTTGACCTTTACTGCTTCTATCTCCGTCCTAGAATTTCCAAAACCAACGGCGACATGTGCTATCATCAAATACATCCTCCCCATACACTTGACAGATGTTGCGTCAAACTGCGGCCTTTATCGAACTCGTACAGTAAACTTTATCTAATGTGCTCCTTATCGCATGCCATGTTACACCGTCCGTGATTTCCGTTACGAATGATTTACTCGAACAAACCCAGTGCCTGTATATGCTCTACTGCCCCACGCTTTATTAGCCGAAAATTCTGTGCCGCAAGGTCATCTGTGACGTAAATATTCCGATCCCAATTTGTATCTATTACAAAAACGGGTAAACCGTTTGCAAACACCCAATATATGAGTTTGTACATTTGTGCGTGAAAAAAGCATTCTATACCCATTAGAGAAGACACGCAAAATTGCAGATATCGGTTTTCTGTTTTTCCGTTTATTCCTCAAACACGAAAGATCCGTTGTGGTTTCAGACTGAAAAGTTTATTGCTAATTTTGACAGTCTTTTCAATCGTCGTTTTAACGGAGGAACTAAATAATTGCGTTAGTTCACTTCAGTTCTCTGTTTTGCGTCTTTTCCTTTTATTGTGATGTCCAATGATACGTTCGTGTTCATGTGCTGCTTGTGGTGCCTCAGAGAACACTGTTGTCTTCAGAATTTATGCTTAAAGAGTAAGAGGAAGGAAGCGTTCCTTGATTGGAGATACATCTGTTCTGGAAATTTAGCTGATAAGCCATAAGTGTCTTCGATCGAGTCCGTTGTCTTCTGAATGTGGTGTCCTGGATAATGAGAGGGTTTCTGAATGCTAAACTTATAGATTTGTCAGAAATTTTCTCGATCGGGAGGAACATATCATCGATATTATTGAAAAACCCAAGTTTGACATATAGACGTAGTGATTACTTTGGAGAAAGTAGCATAGGTGATAAATATGCTATGTAAGGATTTCATGCCATGTAGTTGTCTTCGATAGGTACAGTTTTGTCATTAATAGGGACATACGTTACGAATGTCTCGGAAACGATGAGTTACATAGGGAATAACAACTGCATATCTCCCCTACGTACTATGGATTTCTTCGATCATGATAATGCAGATCTACAACAAATATCTTCGATTGTCCAGAAGTGTCAGGAATATCTTGAACAAAGGTTCTGATATTGTCTTGGATAACGATTTGTTCGTTACGAATATCTTTGACATTTACAGATTTGTCCTGACTGTTCTGTATGGAGCTATGTACCATGAACATCTGTGGTAGTCACAGATGTTTCATAAATGCGTAGAATCAAAGCGGATGTATGTTCATTTTCTTCGGCAGCCACGTAAATGTGATGAGCGTCTTGGATAACGACCGATCTATCATGAACTTTATCTGCAGTCACAGATATATCACTATTGTCATCAAATAGATGTCATCGCTCTTTCCACGTTTATAGGTAAGTCACGGAAAAATTCTCATCGGCCGCCATCGGGAATCGAACCCAGGTCTTCCAGTTACGCGCCGGACATGCTTTCACTGCACCACAGCAGCCTCGAAATTCTCCAGACTCAAACACGAGGCCGCTGTGGTGCAGTGAAAGCACGTCCGGCGCGTAACTGGAAGAACTGGGTTCGATTCCCGGTGGTGGCCGATGATAATTTATCCGTGACTCACTCATAAACGTGGAAAGAGCGGTGACTTCTATTTGATGTTCTAATCCACGTCAACTGTGTATTTATTATATCACTATTGTTCTGGATTCACGTACGTACCATGAATGAATGCACAAATGTCTTGAGGAAAGTATTCTATTTTCATTGTCTTTTGAAACCACAGATATGGGATGAACGTCTTGGATGTCGACCGACCTATCACGAATGTTTCTTCAGTCACAGATGTGTCACGTCTGTTTTTGATTGACATGTGTACCAAGAATGACAGCATCAGTCACACGTGAATTATGAAATTTCTTTAAGAACCTCCAACTTATGCCCATTACCTTGGTAACCACAGGTACAGTGTGTGATGAATGCCTTGAGTAAAGATCGATCTATCCAGAACTTCTTCGGCACCAAAAGGTGTGTCAAAGAAATACGTGTGGTTGTCACAGAATTATCATGAATGTCTTTAAAAACAAATCTATGTTAACTGTTTTTGGCGGCGCAGATATGTAATGTATCGCTTGGATAAAAATCGATCTATCAAGAGTTTGTTCGGTTATCACAGATGTGCCACGGCTGTTTCAAATGGGCGTGTGTACCATGAATGTCTGGGGTCATATTATGTATCATGAATATCTGGAGTCACATTATGTATCATGGATGTCTGGAGTCACATTATGTATCATGGATGTATGGAGTCACATTATGTATCATGGATGTACGGAGTCACATTATGTATCATGGATGTCTGGAGTCACATTATGTATCATGGATGTCTGGAGTCACATTATGTATCATGAATGTCTGGAATCACATTATATACCATGAATATCTGGAGTCATAGATGTATCACAAATGTCTTGGATAAAAGGAGATCTACATTCATTTTCTGAGGTAGATACGGGTATGTGAAGAATAACTTCGATAACCAACAATCTATCAGAAATCATCTATAGGCACAAGAGCGCCATGACTGTTCTATATGAATGTATTGGATAACGGCCTACTATCTCGAAATGTTTCGGCAGTCACAGACGTGTCACAGTTGTCCTGGATGGGCATACGTACCATGAATGTCTGCGGTCGTCACAGATGTGTCGCGAATCTCATAGATGAGTTTGTGTGTATCCTAAATATATTTGTTGAGTTGCTCACGGTGATCGTTAAACTTCCAATCCAATCCTAAATAAATTTGAGCGTCAGAGATATATAGTGAATATATTCCGCAGCGAAAAGATGGTCATTAAATGCATTTGATAAGGTTAGGTGTGTTGTGATTCCCCTAGAGAAAGATGTATAGCACACTTCATCTGGTGTGCTTCTGAATTGCATATTCCTTGCTTTCACAAAACAAGCTAATATTTTAGAAATAGTAAAAAGAAATAGTTCTCGTTTTGTGGCTTTCAACACCAATAATGTAATGTATGGGTAGAACAAGTCAGAGAAAGATATTGGCAAAGCAGTTATTCAGATGCAAAACTCATGTAGAGGAAATTTTATTTCTAAAACAAAACAGAAAGAACTAATCGACTGATTTCCTGTTTATAGAAATATGCGAAACGTAGCTTCCATGCCGAAATCTAAAATCTATTTAAAAAACAATACATTGAAACTTTTTGAATGTTCAAGCTAATAAAGAAAGGTAGCTTCCAGGGTGATGTAATGCTTCGGCTGACGTGGCTTTCTGTGCAATCATTACATGTTCGTATGTGTTGAAGTTGATAAATTAAAGTTGGGTGTTCGAAAGTTCAAAAAGCTTTCTACTCCTCCTTTGCAACTTAGTAATTCGGCTTGTTTAGTCTTATCTAATTTGGAACGTAATTAGAGCGTGCCCTTTGGATTCAGCTAGAGGTCGTTAAGGTGCTGGTTTTATACATGGATACGTTCCAGCCACGGAAAGAAGATTTTTCAGAATTTCCTCTTCAACAAATCAAATAAGAAATTAAGTAAACTAGTTATTTAGCGATGCGGTTTTCTCTGAAAATGTTAGTGTTAAATGTGCGTTTCAGTTCCCAGAAACAGAGAAAGCATAAATACACTCTTTGCAAAAATATTAAATAAATAAAGAAAAAAACAAAGCACGCTGTAGGAATCATCCAATAGAAATGAAAATTAGTATGTGCAATGTACATGCATAGAAAAGGAAATGATTGCAGTTCCAGAGCAGTTGGGCCATTTATTCGGATAAAACAGCTACACGAGTAGAACAAGTCAGTACTTGCAGCGCCACCTCTGTCTCGGGTACAAGCGGTTATCCGGGTAGCATAGACGCATACTGTTCAAGGATACTCTCCTGAGGTATAGCATGCCAGATGATATACAAATTACGTGCGAGTTCCCCGACATTCTGGGATGGGCGTAGGTAGCGTACCATCATATCCGAAACACGTTCGATCGGTGAGAGGTCCGGTGATCGGGCTGGCAATAGAAGGGTGTCGACGTCATGGAGGCAGGTCTCGGATATCAGTGCCGTGTGTGGCCTGGCACTAATCTGTTGAAAAATTGCTCGGTGATGCCACGACAGAAATGTCACCGCAACATGTCCCAGAATGTTGTCAGCATACCGTTGAGCCGTCAGGGTACGGAGGACTACTAAGAGTGTCCGACAATCGTAGAAAATTGCTTCCCACAGAGTCACTCCCGGTGTACAGTACCGCGGTAAAGGCAAGACCCGTGCCCTGGTTGATTTGTCTCCGGACACGGCAGTGGTAATCTACGCCAAGTGCAAACCGCGACTAGTCATTGAAGACAACGCGGCTTCACTGGACACTGTCCCTCGTTAATTGGGTCTGACACCTTTTCAACCGGTGCTGGCGATGCTCGCTGGTCAGTGGTAGGTAGGCAGTAAAGTTGCCTCCTTGAATGTAGTCCCTGTGCCGCAAAATACTCTGGCAACTGTCCGAATGCACACTTCCGTACCTGAAGACGGTGCAACAACATGACCACTGATAGTTGAGAGCGTCGAATTTGGTTCTGTTCGTGAGGCTCTCACGATCGCTGGATCCTCGCGTTCTGTCGTTGCCCTCGGCCGTTCACTCCCCGCGTGCGGCTGAGTTGGGACCTCCTCGACCCATTGGCGCCAACATCATCCGACTGCCGCGTCACTCCCATCCAACTGCCTGACGATTCGGCGACTTAACCAACCGGCCTCTTACAGCCCAGTTATACCTCCTGTTTCAAACTGGCTCAGCTGCTCGTATTCTGCACGTTTCCGACGTCGAGGCATCCTCACACTCCGTCGAGTTTAGTGCAACCGCAATCCGCTGTCACAATTGCCCTCCCCCGTGCGAGCTTTGCGTTTAACAAACCCTCCTCGATGCACGGTTCCAACGCGCTGTGGCCTGCCACTATATGTCGTGTTTTGCCGTTATTTTCAATAATTTGCATATTCGGCCCTGAGGTATTGGCATGCGGAGTTTCATCAGGATCGAACGTCTGTGTCTGAGTGCTTCGGTTGTTATTTTCTTTTGCATAGGGAGCCTTCGAATGAAACTCAAATATTTATGTACACTCGTACGTAGAAATGAGATCGCGCAATTTATAAACGATCCAATTAAACAGATTTCTATGTGCCTAAAAATAAATGATGGAAAGGACGACGAGGCAGTAAGAACCAAAAAAAAACGCCGCGGATGTTGATGCTAAATGTGATCATCGATGGCTAAGAATATTATTCTGTGACTTGCAATCTATTCCGAGCTCTTTCCGGATGCTAGAAATGATTAGTTTTTTCCGATATCTAGTAATAAAGGCATTTAATTGCGGAAATGATAATCCGCCGCGGTGTTATTTTGTCGTATCAAACAGAAAATATTCGCCAAGACGTTGCATGAAGATTTTCTCTTTTTAAAAACACGTTTAATTATTCTCAGTAAAATACTTTTATAATCTTCGCCGAAAACATTTTAGAGTGTTTCGGCGATCCTACATATCCACTGACAATAACGTGATGTGGAATTAAGACATCTCGCTGATCGTCTTTCTGAAGTTTCAGGTACATTGAAAAGCAATTTTACTGCTATCGTGTCTGTCTGTTTATTAACAGGCGCAGCTCTGGGGATTTTTAAGGGAATTTGTAGAGTGACTAACAGAAGTACTATATAGGTGTTTATCCCATGTACGGAATGTAATAATATCTAGGTTTCCGCCAATCCCGGTGCGCTAGTTTTTATAACCGTTTTTAAAGATCAGATCGCGGGTCACAGTCATCTATATACAATACCGTTGCGCTCTAACCCGGTAGTTGAGTGGTCAGAGGCGCTGGTCTGTGGCTAGACGTACGATCGGGGCCAGGGTTTTAGCCGCCAATAAGGCACGACTGGTGCCTTTGTCGTGAACCGATGGCACTCCCTCTGTCTCTTCGGTGGAAATACAGCCCAAAGTGATGGCCGGTAGACTTCTAATAGCTCTTAGAGTTTTTCATCGTGGTCATAGAGCAAAGGGAAAAAAATGACACACAAAGGGAAAAAAATGACACACAAAGGGAAAAAAATGACACACAAAGGGAAAAAAATGAAGTGCCATTGATGAAGTCTTATTTAAAAAGAAAACTACGATTGATCAGTTCTCTTGATAATTGAAATCGAAGGTTATTTCTTACATAAACAGGACTTCACAAAAGAAACAACAAAATCGATTCTTCGGAATTTACAGTCATTTGCAAAAGTTTAAGACCACCTGTTGGTATTAGGAGATTTCTATTATCAGCTAGTTTCTGTATTACTCAACTTCCTGCCGGTGTTGCATCATTCTACAACGGCAGCTGTTGATATAGGCGGGGGAAGCGTGTAAGCCTCAGTTTGCTTATGGTTTTCATACTGAGAGGTTCTGTGCGTATTTTCTTTATTGCGAAAAATGGGCAAAAAAGCGTCATTAAGTGTTACTCAGAGAGCACAAATAGTGACTTTATATTACGAAAGATACTCCGAACGTGAACATATGCAGAAAGGTGAATGTAAGCAAGACTGCTATTCATAATACGATAATGAAATATCGAAATACAGGTGAATTTAAAGACCGAAAGAGAAGTGGACGTCCAAAGAAAACAACCCCACATGATGACAATACCATGAGGCGAATAGTTATGCGTTCTCAGAGGAGTTCGTGCAAGAAAATCAAAGCCTTTCTACATTCAAAAGGGTTTGATATTAGTATCAGCAGTGTTTCCCGACGTCTCAGCAAAGATTTTGGGTTAAAGTCTTATAAACCTGCACATAACCCTAGACTAACCTCTGCCATGAAAAACAAGTTAGTTAAATCATGCAATGCATTGTTATAATACGCTTTCCAACAAACCAGAAATCATTACTCAAGTTATCACTAAAGTTATGAGGATAATGGCTGTGGAATAAATCTCGGTCCTGTGCCCTGATCTTTGATTCCATTTCTATTATATTCAACCGAACCGGTTTAGTATACCTCCGAAATAACATGATAAAGTTTTGTCGCAGTCGAAGCATTTACGTAAGTTATGATGCATAAGGGCTATGGAATAGATCCCGTTTGTGTGTCCTAACCTTTGACCCCATTTCGTCCATTCTCAATAGGATTCGTCCCCAGTCAAGCCCCTACAACATACTGACGTTTCATCCAAATCGAAGCATTTTTATGTAAGTTATGACGCATAATGGCGATGGAAGTGATTCTGCTGCTATGTCCTGACCTTTGACCCCATTTCGCCCATTTTCAAAAGGGTTTGTCCCCAGGTGGTCCCCTATCACATACTAAAATTCAATCGAAACGAACCTTTTTTACGTTAGTTATGACGCATAAGAACAGTGGAATGGATCCCGCTCCTATGTCCTGACCTTTGACCCCATTTCGTTCACTTTTAATAGGGTTCCTTCCCAGGTGTTCCCCTACTACATACTAAAATTTCATTAAAATCGAACGATTTTTACGCTAGTTATCGTGCGGGCGGACATACGCATGCAACGCGTGACGTAATGAGGCAGATGGGAATCGTGAACATCTGCTCGCAAGAGTGTGACGTCATAAAACTTTAATAGGATCCACACACAACGCGTGAAGTAATGAGACAGATGGCGTGACCACGCGCCAACATTCTCAATCGCGAGATTGTGACGTCATAGGATTTCTAAGCATGGGTAACATTAATGGGACGACGCCATGACACTAAAAACGTTATAATTCCGGGTGGTTATATAACCCAATAAACGAATTTTCTTAAAGTCGAGTTAAAGCTAAATCGATTTCTAGTACCAGAAAACGATAGGTTAACGACCTTCATCAAAATCCTTAGAGCCGTTTTCAAAATAAAATTTATATATATACAAGAAGTGCTCCTTTAATAGTATGGGATAAGGGCGATGGAATGGATACCGATCCTATGTCCTGACCTTTGACCCCATTCCGTCCATTTTCAATAGGGTTTGTCACCAGGTGGTCCCCTAGGACATACTACAATTTCATCGAAATCGAACCATATTTACGCAAGTTATGACGCATAAGAGCAATGGAATGCATCCCACTCCTATGTCCTGACCTTTAACTCCACTTTACCCATTTTGAATAGGGTTCCTTCCCAAGGGATCCCCTACCACATATAAAAATTTCATCGACATCGAACCATATTTACGCAAGTAATGACGCATAAGAGCAATGGAATGGATCCCGCTCCTATGTTAGGACCTTTGACCCCATATCGACCATATTTAATAGGGTTCTTTCCCAAGTTTTCCCCTACCACATACTAAAATTTCATTGAAATCGAACCATTTTTACGCGAGTTATCGTGCCGACAGACAGACAGACGGACGGACGGACAGACGGACGGACAAAGCTGGAGCATATACGCTTCTTCAACCTACGGTTGGAAAGAGACTCCAGTTTGCGAAGCGTCATCAATCGCAGTCTGCTGAAATTTGGAGCCAAGTTCTTTTTCCAATGAATCAACTATGCGTCAATTTGAATCACGTAAAGCCCATGTTCGACGACCAAAAGGCAAAAAAATGTTTGATAAAAAATACACCGTTAGCATCGTGAGACATTCGCCTAGTCAGATGATATGTTAGCATCCGGGTACTGCTTTATTATCCTTGTTGCTGAGAGACACTGCTAACAGTGGTCCTTTTAATGTGGAAATGTTACGTGAGAAGTTGTTAACTCATATGCAAGTGCACAGATGCACAATCTATGCATGATGGTGCTCCATGCCCCAGATCAAAGACAGTAAAAGAGTACGTGCAGAGGGAAAACGTAACTGTGCTTGACTGGTACGGTAACAATACCCACCCTAACCCCATCGAAAATGTGTGGGCCATTTAAAAAGACAAGGTAGCAGAAAAATAGCAATCAAATTACCAAGCTTTGATTGAACGCGATAAAGTACGTGTGGTGCAAAGACATTTCAAGTTACTACCGCAAATCCCTCATTTAGAGTATGACACATCGTATTCTGTCCATTATTAAAAACCAAAGGTGGGCACACTAAGTACTGATTTCGGTGTTTTTGAGTTCCAAAGAATATGTGGCGTCATTTTTTTTTCAAATATCTTTGACCAGTAATTATTTGTTTCTTTGAAAATCTTAACTATCAATAAATTGACCTGTGTTCTTAAACTTTTGCAAATGACTGTATAAAAATCACGAATGGACTCAGGCAAATTGATTATGAAGCAATCGAGGTTTAGTTTACATGCCACACTCTGAAAAATATCTTCCCTTGAGATAATACGGAAAATGAAGGATAAAGACTGTAGTTTTTTAACACGTGCATATTTTGCTGTTGACTTAAATACTTTTTTGCAAAACTGTTTTACAGAGGGTAAACTACATGTACCGGTCACTGAATTAGAAACTTTCATTCATTACCAGGGTGGATCACATTTAGCCCGAATTACATCATGTGTGAGGTTTAGCATTTATTCCATAAGTTGTTGGAGTGAATTAATGTCTATTGCATACCAGGCGTTCACCAGACTGTTCTTTTACAGGCTCAGATTTGACGAAAGAGGACTTTGCTGTAGGATCTGTTTTTCATCAGTTTTTCATCTGTTTTCCTAACATGTCTCATAAATTCTCAATGGGGTTCAGATCCGTGTTTTGTGGTGGCCACAGGACAGATGATGGAAATCGCTGTCATGCTTGCTGAACCACTGCTGAACTCATCTTGAGTGATGATCAGTAGCCCTGTCGTCGCTGAAGGAGCTCTTATCTGCTTGATAAAACGGAAATACTACAGAATGGACTTGATCGGTAACAATGTTCGGATAATCCACAAGACACCTGACTTTCCAATAATGCCGCCCCGGTGGCGCAGTGGTCTAAGCGATGGCCTCTGATCATTCGTCCGAACGGGGTCCGGGTTCGAATCCCGGTGAGGCATGGATGTTGTGTTTGTCTTACGGCACTGGCTCTCTCCCTTCCCTGGAACCAGTGGCCCTAAATTAGGGACGGGCGACTGCTTATAGCCCATTGAGCAACCGCAATCCGCTGTCACAATTGCCCTCCCCGTGCGTGAGTCGAAAATTTTGCAATATTTGGATCACTTTATGTCTTCATACGTACCTTTACGACGAAAACCTGACTAGCATTGAAAGCACAGGCCATCGTGTTTCTCTGTCTTTAGCCATCTGTCTGCCAGTTCTTCGTTTCCGCGGCTGTACCATTTCTTGTCCTTCGAGCCGAAGAACTCTTTCACCCCAGCTGCCACCTCCTTGTGGTTGTTGAAGTGCCGCCCGCGAAAGAAGTAGACCATGGAACGGAACAAGTAATAATCCGACGGGGCAAGATCCGTACAATATGCTGGGTTTGGCATCTGTCCGATGCCCTAAAGTTCCTGGAGTTTTGCTCTGGTCGTTCGAGCCGTATGAGACCGAACGTTGTTCTGCTGTAGGTGAGCGCGGTTTCTGTTCATCAGTGCCGGGTACTTCTCCTCTAAAACAGCAAACATCCACTCTAGTTGTTCAGAGTGGAGATTAGCATTGATTGTCCGATCGTCTGGAACAAGTTCGTAATGGATTACCCCTCAAAATTCCTCCAGATGCAGAGCACCACCTTGCGCGTGAAGAGCCCACCATTGGCAACAGGTTCAGGAAGATGTCCCGGGCTGAACCACTGCCGTTGTGTTTTAGGATTACGGAAATGGACCCACTTTTCATTGCACGTAAAAATTATCTTGATGAAACGTACATCGCGCCGGTTTTCTAGGAGGTTCGTGCAAACTTCCACTCGGCGGTTTGCTTCAGCTGTCGTAAGTTCTTGAGGGACAATTCTGCAGCTCCTGTAGACCTTGCCTAGGTCTTGAAGGTTACGAACCACGGTGGTCTGTGATATGCTAGCTCGCCTGATAATCTCAGAGTGCTGTTTGTCGGATTTGCCTCTAGGGACTGAAACACGGCCTCCGAATACGAGTTCGCAGCCTACCTGACCTTCGCTGATTGTCGAGGTTTGTGTCACCTGATCGAAATTTCTTGAACCATCTGGTTGCCGTGCTGTGGTCTACGGAACCTCTCACTCTCGCATGACAAATCTTTGGTGTTGGTTCAGCAGCGTTATTGCTGAGTTCAAACTCGTAAAGCAAAAGTTCCCTAATTAGCCGGTTGTGGCTGTTCATCTTTTAGACGTCCCAACCACAGACAGAACGATGACATGCAATGCTGTTCGTAGCAACGATTACCACTTAATATCCCTTTCGATTGAGTGCGGTGCGCGACTTGAACTAGTTTAAACATGTGACATACCACCAGCAACACATGTGTTTATGCAAATATTGCAAAACTTCAGACTCACCCTTTGTATATGACGAACTGGGTCCATTGCTTCCTGGGGCTCTCGCCAGACTCTCTATCCATCATTGGTACAGGTCAAGGTGTACTGTGTGACTCGTCGGACCACATGACTTCTTTCTAGTCTTCTAGTATCCAGTCACGGTGTTCCTGACACGACTGTAGACAAACTTTCCTGTTCTTCCAAGAAATCAGTGGTTTCCGCATAGACATTCGACTGCTGAAACCGATTCCGTTCAATTTGCTGCCCATTATTAGCTGAGATATGGGTTGAGAACAGCTTTATTGAATGCTTCGGTCAGTTGCTGCATAGCAGATGTCTAGTTTCTCCGTACAATCTTTCTCTGACAACGGCGATTTCATTCCTGAAAGATTGTTGTCGCTCCAAAGTTAGGCAAGCGATGGTGGTTATTTTTCAACCGATTAAAGACTCGGAATATCTCACCATTTGAGAAACCATTTAGTTCTGGTTTTTTCCAAACCGTTGCTCTAACCAGACTGTCATCCACAATAAGCGCTTTATCGAACTTCGAAAGATCCTTTGCTTTTCCCTTTGTGATCAACAGTACTGACGATTACTGAAGAGAAGCAGTCTTATTGTGTTGGTGCGAATTAAATATCCGGCGCGAACGAGCAATGGAGACAGGCCCACACCACAGCGGAATGAAACCACCCACAGGTATTGCGGGTATTACGTCACAGAGTTACGTCATTTCTTGAGGGACGGTTCTTTTGGACAAATACCTAGCACGTGTGTGAAGAACAAGATTCACGCGTGCTTTGTTAGACGTAACGTGGCTTTCAAATGAAATATGCAGACGCCGGATTTGAGAGTCATGTTCCCGTATGAATTTAAACTGGGCCATTCTGCATAAATTGCAGCTCGAAACGTTAACAAAGCGTTTGGGGAGAATACAGCCAAGAAACGAACCATTCGGCGATGGTTTGTGATGCTTCGAAGCGGAGATACATACCTGCAAAACGAAGCACGTCGTCACCGAATTGTTGCTTTTCTGACGATGTTCTGTTACGTGTGGTTAAAGCGGACCCCCGGAAAGCGTGTCGCGAGATAGCGGCAGAGATAGTTGTCCACCACACGATAGTTGTTCGGCGTCTGGCTGCGCTGGGTAGGGTTAAAAAGCTGGACATGTGGCTGCCAACTGCCAATAAGACTAGGCGTTTGGAAGTATGCACGTTGCTGCTTGCCAGGAATAAACAGGAACATCTACTGCATCGAATCGTCACCTGCGACGAGAAGTGAATTTGTTATGGTAATCGGAAACGATCTGCACAATGGTTAAGCAAGGCACAGCCTGCTGGTCGGCCTCCTAAGCCACCCATACACAGCAAGAATATGATGCTCCTTGTCTGGTGGTCCACAGCCGGAATAATTCATCGGAGTTTCTTGGCAAGAGGCCAAACCATCACTGCAGAACGTTATTGTGCTGAATTAAACCAGATACACCGGAAATTGCTGCAAAAACAACCGGCTTTGGTCAACAGACATAGTGTTTTTCTGCTCGAAGACAACGCCCACCCTCATATCACACAACGAACGATGCTGACTCTAAGTGCCTTGGAATATGATGCACTGCCTCATCCTGCCAGTTCCCCGGACTTGTCTCCGACAGACTTTCATCTGTTTCGTCGCCTGGATCTCTTCCTGTCCGTGAAACAGTTCAAGACAGACAAGGAGGTTCAACGAGTAGTTGACGACTTCTTCCGGTCCCAGCCACAAGACTTTTTTCATTCCAGGATCATGGCTTTGCTGGACAGACAGCAACTATATACATATATCGTTGCCAAGGGGTATTATTTTGCTTAGGTAAGTTGTCCTACTTTTCCGTTCTTGCCGTCCACGTGTGCTGGTCCTTTTTCGGACATTTCATTCGCACCAACCCAATAAATATTTTCCTAGATCACGTGGTAAAGCACGTATCCACATATTTTGCATATACGCTGCGGAAGTGACGTTTACGTACTTTCTGCGTAAAGGTTTCTGATTCAGTGGTCGGTGTGTACATAAAAATGGTACTGATGCAAAATTTTAGATGGTAAAATTTCTTTAAGAAATATAGAGAATGTGTATGTTTTCAGTGCAAATATTGAAAAGAACTGATTGCTACGTTTTTCTTGAGAAATTTATATTAATCGAAATTAACATCTGAAAGAAATCAAGGAACTCATAAAGCATATCTGGAATACACTAAAAACGTTAGGATGCCAGTAATAAAACAGACGTAAAAGTAAAATGCGGAGCATTTGGGTAGAAAATAAATCAACAATGCACTGTTCTTGTGCTTTTAGCACCAGGAAATGAAAATTTAAGTGACAGATAGAGTAAAATAGAAAAGTCAGGGAACTAATTCGGAAAGAATTGACTGCACAGAATTAAGGCATCATGAAGTATATCAAGAATGTTTGAATCAGTCCAAAGTAGAAAGATGAAGATAATGATACATCGAGAGGAATTATAGTACACTAATTGTTACAAAACTGGATAGCAGCTCAACGAATTTCGTCGATATAAAATTTTTAATATTTTTATAGATATCAGATAAGTGCTTTATATTTTCTGTGCAATATTTTAAGAATTTTCTCTAAATTTAATGTGAAATTTTCTCTGGATAAATTTTAATTTTAGAAAATTGCCTTAGATCTCTGTCAGGAAGTCTAAATTTAGTAACAGAGGTCTTAATTTTTCCTGACAGCTTCTATCAAGTACATTCCGGGAAGATATATTTTTCTTATAAAATCCACTACACGCTGGATGCCTGTTTATGAATTTACTCCAATTCACCCTAAAAGTGTACTGTTGGTAAAAGCGGGAGAGCCTTATCACGAGTTGTCGTGGAACGCAAGAACGGTATTAATCCGCTGTAATGTGCTCTTCTGTTGTTTTTTTCTGATCCCCCCACCCACTCACACATCTCGCAAGCAGTGGGGATTGTGAGTGGGGGGTTTGATGGAGGCCGAACTGCTTCCCCTACCGCCTGTTTAAGTAACCAACCCTTCGAGTTTCCCCTATTGTCAATTTATTGTTTCTGTGTTGTTAATGTTAGGCAAGGTCTTTTACCCCGTCCCCCTGTCCGAGTTGTATTCCAAGTGGGCAGAAACAGCCAAAAGTTCTAAGCTCTTGATTGAGCAATTTCTCATAAAAAATGTATTTCCAAAATCTCACTAACTTCTGAAACTGTTTTCAGATGACAATTTCGTCTCATAAACTGCGGAGCAAACACAAATGGATTCTGAGCAATAATTCTTCCGGTTTTCGCTCAAACCTCTAGGGACTACTTTTCGTAGCGGAGGTGGCTGTTTCGCACCCTACATAGTGATACATTCTTAGATTGACTGGGAGTATAATATCCGACCGAAGGGTAATGATAGCATTGGCACTTCGAACATAGAAATGATCAACAAAATCAACCATTCTGAATCCAATGCTGGATGATTGACTCCCCAAGTCTCTCCCATAACTGCCTATCGCTAACAACTCTCCTCCATGTCTTTCCAGTGTGCCTTTCAAATTCATCCATGTACACCGAAAAGCCAAAACATTATGACCATCTGCTTAATACGATGGTCCTCCACGTGCGCCAAAGCAGCTATTATCCGGAGAGGAAGGACACTATAAGATTTCTAAAAGTGTCTTTTTGTATCTGGTACCAAGAAGTTACCACCAGGTCCTTTAACTCTTGTAAGTTACGTGGTTGAGACGCCACAGATCGGTTTTCCTGTTCCAACAACAAACCGCAGGTGCTGGATTGGATTGATCGCTGGGGAATCTGGCGGCCGGGGCAGTACTATGTTCAGCTAATCATTCTCGAACAATCCGGGATATGTGGTATGACGCATTATCTTCTTTACTAAGAATGTATTACTACAGGGGAATACCATTGCCATGGAACAATGTACCTGGTATGCGGTGATGTTTAGATTGGTGGTAGAAGCCACTGTTTCCTGTACATGAATTGTGACGTGCCTGCCAGCAGAATGCACACGACATAAAGGCAGATAGGAATCAGAATAATAGTCTGCGTAGCTCAGTTGGTAGAGCGACTTGTTCCGGAATAAGCGGCCTCGGGTTCGAATCCCGGCGTAGACCAAAAATGACGGAGAAATTCACTTCGTTATAATGGCGCCCGAACTATTCGGATGACCCGACCGTTCAAAATCTCGCAATGGTGTGTTGTTATTTCCACACCGCGAGATAGGAAAAATAAGAGCAGCACTTCGAAAAAAAAAAAAAAAAAAAAGAAATAAGGGGCAGATGATGTAACGTACCAGGAGATGTGACGTACCTGCCAGAAGGACGCACACGACATAAAGGCAGATAGGAATCAGAATAAAATGTCCGCATAGCTCAATTGGTAGAGCAACTTATTCCGGAATGAGTGGACCCGGGTTCGAATCCTGGCGCGGATAAAAATGACGGAGAAATTCACTTCGTTATAGAATGACTGGACGGATTTTTTCCCAGCCGAACTTTACCCAAAGCATCTTACCTCCACCACCTGCTTCGTTTCGATGTCTAATGTACATGGTTGACAACAAATTGTCTGTAGTAAGATGACTTTCCGATAACTGAAGTATAATAGTATTGCCTCCCGTAGGCTAAACACATCAGTTCTTATCTCCAGCTTTCGATTACGTAATTGCACCTTGACCTGTTGTCAGGGTTGCCAAACTCAAATTCATCGGACAGCTGTCAGTAACATAAAAAAACATTTAACGAGAATGAACCAAAATTACATAAGATACGAACTAAAAAGGAAGGTTAAATTAGAGTTATAAGTCGCATGCTTTATTTGCTAGATAGGTATAATCAGGTCTCAAACGAAAACTGTGAGAGATTAACTTAGTCGAAGCAAAGTCTTAAAGATGTATCGCATAATAGCTCAACACGACAATTTTCTATAAGTGGAGTTATATTTTTGGACATTAACATTTGTATTAAACTGATGTGTGGTCGAGGTGTTAACAGAGTCAGGGCAAGGAAAACATTTTTTTTAGTGTGAGATTGTTCAATAAAAATGTGTCGTGATTTAATAGAGAATTTTCGTTAGTGGTTTCTCGAAAACCGTTGAGCGTTGGAAATGACTCAGACAGCTATTAAGTCGATTTGAAGAAAAGTACATTTTTTAATCGTTGCTTCTACTTTTTCTTTAACTTTAAGTGTATATATTTAGAGCTGCTAACTTTTAGGATTACAAATACAGTAGATTCCGGTTAATCGGGACAGCCCCTTATTTGGGACAATTCTTGAAGAACATCCCAAATTAGGTATTTGGGGTAGAGCCTTAACTGGGCTAACTTGAACTAATTGGGACCGATGTGTCCCTAATAGATTGAGATTCCGGTTAATTGGGGCCGATATGTCACAATTAACGGAAATCTACTGTAAAACCAAATGGAGATGTAGACACATATCGCCATTTCTGAGGATGGGGGAAGAGTCGTTCAGTTGTATATCACGCGCGTACCTTCGGCACTGAGAGATCGAGGTACCAACAATATACCGTATTACAAAGAGGAATCTTTCCGGGTAAATATTGAAGGGAGACGAGAGTAAAGACTTACACTGCTGTGTGATAAAGAAGCACTGAATGAAAAGAGTAGTACAAAATGTTTAACAGAACTATCAAATATTTCAAAGACTAAGTGAAAGCGCGTCAATAATCACGGGAAAATACTATATCTAGAGTATTTTTTTAATAATCAGGTATTCTTTTCTTTTTGATGTTCAAATGCGAAAGTATATTTCATGAATATTAGCTCAAAGTACACCAGATGGTGCACAATCAGAAAGCGCTTATAGAGTAGTAAAATCAGTTTATTTTCTGGTGTAAGACGTATATAGATTCGCCAAGGTTTCGCTCACCGCTGGGAGGCATTTTTAAAACAATAGGTAGAATAACATGCAGGGAATCAGAACACTTTAAGAAAGAAAGATGATTTTTTTAGAAAATAACGTGGGTAACATCACGAGCAGTATTATGTGAACTTTTAATCAGGTAATACTGCTCGTAATATTGTTACGCCGCTGGTGGTCTTCTGCCCCGAATCAGTTCAGAGAGCACAGGATGAAACCCAATCGGTCGAGTTCAACCTGTGCTTGAGAGAACGCTAAAGGAGATAGTGAGCGCACAAAAACGTCCTTCAGAGAGCATTTTAACCAACAAAAAAGGCAACAACATTTAAGAACTGGACACTAAATACAAGATCCAGATGAATAGATAATGCACAGATACCCTGAATGAAAAGTAAATAACTATTATGGCAAACAATATGCCGGACGATCCGGTCCCTAGGTTGCAAGTTCTGCAAAAGTACTTTCGTTTTTCCCAATTACTGCGGTAAAAACTTTATACGCAATAAATTAATACGTACGACCACGAAGATCTCGGACATCAAAATACCTCCTTACCATGTGCGTGACTGCTTTGGTAATTTGCCAAGTTTCTGATCATACCAAAACACTGAGCACTAGAATAAGAAACGTTTCCTCACATCGTCAAAGTAAACCACACAATCTTCTCTGTCCACCTGTCGGTCGCTCCTTTCAGCACACACGATTTCATCACGTGACCGACGACAGGTTGAAATTCACTGCACGAGAAGCTTTCCCACCCCAAATAAAAAAAAAGAACAATAACAAATCTCGCGCTTGGCGACAGCTGCAAACGCTTGGTTGCGAAGCGATTCGTTGTTTTCAAATCCACCAGCAAAACACTTGAGAGGAAATAGGAATTAATTATGGACGTAACAATATACACTGGTGTGCAAAAATTAAAGACGAAGAGGAGAAATTAGCATAACAGCGTAACGAGCAAACAGAACGGACCGAACGACCACTAAGCAGACAGACTAGGGTCCGGTACGGTAGGGCATGCGTATATATGCAGCATGACGAAGGGGGCGTCTGAAGGGTATAAATCACACGGGCGGTGTACGCTCAGCAATTCGGTGAAAGCTATTGCACGGCGTACATCGGTTTGAACGACGTCGAGTTGCTGCCACCAAGTGATATGGCCAACACGCAATCCAGTAGACGACATCTGGATGACTTTACCCGAGGTTTTCAAACGACAGGAGCAGCTGTCCGAGAGTTTAGCAGTGGTCGTCCACGAGCAACCACGGCGGCGGACGACCAGTATAGTTTCCTACAGGCGAGAAGAGACAGACGGCAGACAGCAAGAGAAATCGCAAGGCACATGCAACTGGACGTCTGTTATCGCGTTTTACCGTGGCCAGGAAGCTGCACAAAGGTGGTCTATTTGCACGACGCTCAGTACGATGTATGCCATTTACGCCTGCTCATCGGAGATGGCGGTTTTTGTGGCGCCAGGAACACAAAAACTGGACACATCAGCAATGAGGTCAAGTTCTCTTTACAGATGAGAACAGATTTAGTCTGAGAAGCGATTTCGGATCTAAACACATCTGGAGAGAGCAGGGAACACGCAATCACACCTCCAACATCATCGAAATGGACCGGTTTGGAGGTGGCGGAGTTCTCGTTTGGGGCGGTATCATGCTTCGTAGCCGTACTGACCTCCACATCTTCCAAGGAGGTTCAGTCACTGGTGTCCGCTATTGTACCGAGGTTCTTCTGCCTTACGTGCGTCTGTTTAGAGATGCGGTTGGTCCTAAGTTCCTCTTCATGGACGACAACGCTACACCTCATCGTACAGTGGCTGTCGCAGAGCTGTTGGAGAGTGACGATATTGAACGCATGGATTGGCCCACAAGGTCCCCGGACCTAAATCCAATCGAACACGTGTGGGACCTTCTCGGGAGACGCTTCACAGCACGTCACCAGCCGCCAGCAACGATTCAGCAGCTACGATTGGCGCTACAAGAGGAATGGACAGCGATGCCTCAACAGCTCCTTGACAACCTCGTCCTCAGCATGGACAGACGTTGTAAATCCTGCAACGCAGTCAGGGGTGATCATATCCCCTAATAAAGACTAGATTTTTCTTGGCAGCCGACTGTCACATGGACGCTTCTGTCTTCTGTCCAGCTGTGCTCGAAGCTACCTTTTCCATAAAGTGCCTTTGTGTCCTTTGGATTCCTTGTTTGGACGGTTTTGCTCACTTGCCCCATACTCTTATATGTTGGGGATCTTACCGTATGATTTGAGTCGATGTGTAACACGTCTGCACGACGTTACATTCGAAAAACCGTCTCGAAATCATGTGAAAGGGATGATACATACACTCCAGACAGCATGAAAGGTACCAGAATTCCTCCAGTCTTTCCGGCAGAAGTTGCACATGCAATCAAGAACATGAAGCGGGGAAAAGCTCCAGGAGAAGATGGAATTACTGTAGACATCATACAAGAAGCAAGTGGAGAAATTGAAACAGTACTCGCCCAAATTTTCACTCGATGCCTTAATGAAGGGAAGATTCCTGAGGATTGGAACGCCGCTACAATGATCCTGCTACATAAAAAAGGTGACATTGAGGATTTCGGGAAATACAGACCTATCAGCCTCCTATCAGTGGTTTGTAGAATCTTCACTAAAGTTCTTTCACACCGCTTGAAGGTGACACTGGACATGGCTCAACCAAGAGAACAAGCTGGATTAAGGAGTGGCAACAGCACAATAGATCATATCCACGTACTGAGAGAACTAATTAAAAGAGCGAGGGAATATGAACTTCAATTGTGCATGGCTTTTATCGATTATGAAAAAGCCTTTGATTCGGTGAAACCATCAGCAGTTGCAATGGCTCTGAAATCCTGCGGTATTGAAGATGCATACATTAATATTATTAATAACATCTATGAAAATGCAAGTGCAAAGATTCGGCTGTTTGAAAATACAACACACATAAAAATTGGAAAGGGAGTGAGACAAGGTGACACCATATCTCCAAAGCTCTTTAATGCCACATTGGAGGGTGTCTTTCAGTCGCTGAGCTGGGAAAAGAAGGGGATAAAGATTAATGGAGATTATCTAACCCACCTTTGTTTTGCTGATGACGTAGTCATTTTTGCAACTACCCCATCAGAGCTGCAGAGTATGATCCATGAACTTGCTGACAAGAGTAAAGAAGTGGGATTAAAAATGAACTTTCAGAAGACAAAAGTTATGTTCAATGCTTTTACAAGAAATGAAGATGTATCGATTGATTTAGAAAAGCTGGAGATAACAGGCACGTACGTTTATCTTGGACAGCAGATATCAAGTGAGGGTCACATTGATGAAGAAATTAATCAACGTACAAAACTTGCCTGGAGAGCTTTTGGAAGAAACAGCATAATTTTCAAGAGCAATATGTCATTATGTCTTAAAAGAAAAGTGTTTGATCAATGCATCCTTCCAGTGCCTACTTATGGTGCAGAGACGTGGACTTTAACTAAAAGAGACATACAAAGACTGCAGACAACTCAAAGAAGCATGGACAGGTGCATGCTTGGTGTAACCAGGAGAGATAATAAGAGGAACTCGTGGATCCGAAAAATGACAAGAGTGGATGACATCATGATCAGAGTTAAATCCCTGAAATGGCAATGGGCTGGACATACTGCCAGAAGGACAGATCATCGACGGACAGCCGAAATTTTAGATTGGATTCCAAGGGACAGGAAAAGACCCAGAAGAAGACCACATGGGAGATGGGTGGATGAAATTCGAAAGTATGTAGGGGTGACATGGAGGAGACTGGCACAAGACAGACCGTTGTGGAGGAAACTTGGGGAGACCTTCGTCCAGCAGTGGATTGATAACGGTTGACAATGATGATGATGATGATATAACATATATTACGTGAAAGCTTGGCGAATCTGTATACGTCTTACACCAGTAAATAAACGTATTTTACTATGATATAAAGAATTTTTGATTATGTTTCATGAGCATTACAATAATAGAAAAAAAGTGGATTGCTTGAGGCAGGGATTCGACAATTAAAACAGGTATGCACTTTTTTACACTCCGCCACAAAGTGGGACAAAATTTCAACAAAGGAAACTTAATGAAGACTTCAATTCAAGTAACTAAATGGTTAAATACTTATAAACAGTGACTCCCTCGGTGCTTAAGTAAAATAACTAACCAATGACTTCATTGGTTGCCTAACAACATTAGAGGTCTCCATCAAAATCAAGATTTTTACTGCGTAACCTAAGTGGGAAAATCATTCAGACTTAGGAACTCATATTGTTTGTGACAATGGCCGCTGATCCTCTATAACTGCAACTTTTCAATACAGTAAATAAGAGATAACCGGTTTCAGGGAATCGACATGGAAAAATGTTGTTCGTTGTCTTTATGGCTACACACACACACACACACACACAAAAGAAAAAAAGAATTTCGGCAACACCTATTAGCACGTGTTAACACAGTAGTTAAGAAGGAATGCTATATTCCGCTTTAGTTTTGACGTGTTAAGGGCAGGATGTAAGACTTTCCGTTGGTTCGCGCAATTTATCGTGATCTCCAACAACGGACTCAGCGTAATGACAAAAGTTTTCACCCAAACCTTAATAAAATTCCGCTGCGTAGAATGATGAACGCTGGCTTGTTAGAGATTGACTTCTCGAACTTTATTAAATATTCTTTGAAACTATTAAACTGTTTTTTATTATTCTTTAAAATCTATTTAAAAGTTTTATAAAAGCTTTTTTATTGCGAAAGTTGAAATGGTTCCTTTAGATTCATCCAAAAGGGGCAATCGCTAATATGCTTCTCAAAGCATTTATTAAACTCTCGGGGTAAGTTATCAAAATCTTGATAGAGCTATTTTATTCCAAGCGGAATCCAAAGTTGTTCGTGCTTTATCTATACATAGCAGTAAAAGCCTGAGGCCCGTTCTGCTTTGCACAGGCATGCTTTAGAGAGCATAAAGGTCTGAAGAAATCCGTAGATTTTTTTCATCATTAGCGCATGTTCTTAGCGATCATTCTTCAAGTTAATGAGATCTTTCCTCTCCTTTTTCTACTCCCAGTCCGATCTTTGCCTCGATTTCAATCTCCTCCGAATCTGTGCTGATGTTCTAGCTCCTAGCAGTATAAAATTTTAAGCCGCTTAATATTTTGTTCGTCAGAGCGAGTTAACAAGTTAAATTCAGTATCATGCTGCGATTAACGTTACACAATTTCCAATCCTGTGCTTTTTTTTTTTTTTTTGAAATGCGAGCATAAATAGAGAACTGCAGTAGGTGCAATTTAAAGCTGAAAGACATTTTACTGGAGGCAACGCATATTCTCAGTATAAAAATTCCATCGTCCCAAATAGCATTTCCACATCAATGAAAGTTTTAGTCAGTTTCGTATCAGTTTGGGAAGAATGTGCATTTTGACTTTACCGATTTTCAAACAGAGATAGGTGGTATTATCGGAAGACCACAGCGAACTGAGGAATTAAGTGTCAATCAGCTTTTCGTTGTTCTCCCTGGTAACATAATTGTTATTTTCATAAACTTCATTCTTCCCTGGCAGAACAGCAATTATTTCTTTGTTGTGGTCACCGTATCTACTGTAATGCTTTTGCAAACAACGTAATTTAATTCTGAAAGAAATCAACGTTCGATAAATCCATGCCACTGATATTTATGGATGGAATTTTTCATTGACCTCTCATAGCTGATTATTGAAGGTGAAATTCGAACACTAACCACGAGAAGTCCAACAAGAGAGGTCTTTTACTTTGTTTGTCTCGCGTTTAGCGACTATCATAAGCATGACGTACTATATGGTGAACCACATGTCAAGATGGCAGAGTTGCAGCTTTAAATTTCGTCGGTGTAACTTAATTGGGAAAGCATTTGGATCCGGAGCAGAAGGATGTGGGTTCAAGAGCCACCCCGGCAAATTTGCGTTTTCGCAACTGTAAGACCTATAAGCAGTTGTCCTTTCCTATTTGGGTAACCGTTTCCAAGAAAAGGAAACACCACCCATGCCTCACCTGGGATGCATACAAAGGCCAGTACTCCGACGATAGTCAGAAACCTACGGATCTCTCCACTCGGCCAACACAGCAGCCGGAAAGAATGTTCGAAGTGTTTCTCCGATTTTAAGGAACTTTCTACTTGGCTCTCATTCTTTAATATATCACTCAAACGATTACTTTTAATATATGATTCAATAACCTTTTCCAATTTTTTTTACAGAAAATGTTTGGTGGAAATTCCTTAAACCAGGAGCAAACTTTCTCCTCGCCGCCCCGGTGGCGCAGTGGTCTAAGCGATGGCCTCTGATCATTAGTCCGAACGGGGTCCGTGTTCGAATCCCGGTGAGGCATGGATGTTGTGTTTGCCTTACGACACTGGCTCTCTCCCTTCCCTGGAACCAGTGACCGTAAATTAGGGACGGGCGACTGCTTATAACCCATTGAGTTGCTCACGGTGGTCGTTAAACCTCCAATAAAAAAAAAACTTTCTCCTCAAAGAAACCCCAAAATTCTGCTCCATTTTCTAAAGTAAATTGCATGTGCTCAATCCATTTTACGACCACTGGCCCGACGCCTTGTGACTCTCACAATACCATTACACCCGAAACTGTCTGTTACTCCTCTCAGAATTTCTCCTCTCCCCTTTATCTGTTGAAAAACGGAATTATTAGTGCTCTATCACCACATGAAACTTCCGATCTGTAGTTTTCCTGTGCATTGACTTTCAGATATTTCCCGGGACCGATCACTGCAATCTTCCACGTTGAAAGCAAGCGATATCATGAGAGTAAATTGTACCGCTCCGAGATATACCGACTTATGCTTCACTTATTTATTTACCGACAACAGTAGTAACTTCTGCTAATCCCGTAAAGGGCACATAAATTCATGGAAGCCGCCCCGGTGGCGCAGTGGTCTAAGCGATGGCCTCTGATCATTTGTCCGCAAGGGGTCCAGGTTCGAATCCCGGTGAGGCATGGATGTTGTGTTTGTCTTACGGCACTGGCTCTCTCCCTTCCCTGGAACCAGTGACCCTAAATTAGGGACGGGCGACTGCTTATAGCCCATTGAGTTGCTCACGGTGGTTGTGCCATCACTATCTCCTGTAACTCTTCATCTCGTCTGCATGTTAGGTCTCGGTCATGGACACTAGACACTTCTCTCCTAGCTGATGAGAATATATGCGCCGAAATCAGAGATCTTCTTGATCATATGCGAGAGGGCCTGTCCACTGCACCTTGTGCCATCAATTACTGGCTCGAGGTAAAATCTTACCTAATTTATCTTCTTAGACGTCATTCCTTCTCCGAAGGCACGAAGCGCTCCATGGAAGAGCAAAATCTCCGAAACATCCTGTTACAGCTTGGTGCGAGTCATCCCATGTATACAGCTTACCAAGCGGATCTTAGAGCACTTCTTGAGCCTCGTGCACGTCAGGTAATTCTTCGTCTCCGTCTACAACATCTATCACCAGAGGACTGCTCCTTTGAGTTTCTATCCGCGTTAGAAGAAAAACGCCGCTCGTCGCATCAGCTTCGACTACTTCGGCGGCCTGATGGTGAAATCACCTCCGATCCGGATGCAGTTTGCTCTCAGGTCCGTCGATATTTTACTATCCAATACAGTGAAACTCCTCAGCCTTCTGTTTCTGCTTCTGCTACTTTACTCTCTGCTCTTCCCCGAGTTCCTTCCAATCTCTCTGATTCCCTTTTACAACCTATTTCGCAGACTGAACTTCGGACCATTCTAGTCTCTCTAAATTCCCGTGCTGTCCCAGGTCCAGATGGCCTTCCGCTCCTTTTCTACCGTACTTTTCTCCCTTCGTTGCTTCCATTTCTTCTCGCCGCTTTCAATGCTGCTCTTTCTTCCTCTTTTCTTCCGAGGGGTTTCACAGAGGCTCATATGGTGTTATTTCCCAAGAAAGGCGATCTGCTTGACTTGGAAAACTGGCGTCCTATCTCGCTACTAAACATTGACTATAAACTCTTCACTAAACTCCTTTCCAGTCGACTCAACCAAGTTCTTCCATTTCTTCTTTCTCCCGACCAGACCTACACGGTTCCTGATCGGTCCATCACTTCTAATCTCAATCTCCTTCGAGATCTCCTACATCTGGCTCGTACTAACTCTGAACCACTTGCCCTCTTTAATCTTGACCAAAGAGCAGCTTTCGACAATATCTCACATTCGTATCTTTCTGCTGTTCTTATTGCTTTCGGCTTTCCTTTTGCTTTTGTTACCTCTATTCTTGTCCTTTATCAGGACGCTGCTTTCCATGTCAAGACGGCCGCCTTCTTGACTGCACCTATTCCTTTTCGGCGAGGCATTCGGCAGGGTTGCCCACTTTCTGGGCAGCTCTTTGCCATTGCTTTTGAGCCGTTTCTTCGGTCTGTCCATCGAGCCTTTATAGATGCACTGCCACCGCCTACTGCAAGTACTAGGCACTTTTCTGTGACATACTCTGCATATGCCGATGACGCGACCTTTTGTGTAAGGACAGACGCTCAATTCGACATCTTGCTCCAGATTTACGATCAATATTCTTCATGTTCAGCGGCATCACTTAATACATCCAAGAGTGCAGGCCTATGGAGCGGAGCGTGGGCCTCTAGGACTGACACCCCGTGGGGCGCCTCATGGACTGCTTCATCCCAAAAATTCCTTGGGGTCCATCTCGGAGTCCGTCTTTCTGCTCAAAATGAAACATGGAATGCTCTCAGAACACGCCTTACTCGAACTGCTGCATTCTGGCGAGGTTCCCAGTTTTGTACTTCTTACTTCTCAAGAGCTAGAATAGCTCAGACTTATATTCTTTCACCATGTCTATATGCATGGTCAGCAGAACGTATGCCCATTTATCACCTCAATGAAATCACTCGAATCATCTCAACGATAATATGGAACAGGTACCATTGGATCCAGGTCTCCACTCTCTGTCGTCGAGTCACTGATGGAGGTATTTCACTGCTGGAAGTTCGCACCTACTATAAAGCACATAAAGTGGTTTCCTTCCTGCGGCTACTAAGTGCACCAGAGTCGCCAGTTACGCTCGTTAGAGATGTCATGATATCGCCTAGGAATCCCCGAATCACTTTCATCACGTATCTTCTAATGGATCAATCTCCTTTTTTCATTCTAAACTTTCCCCTTTCTACAAAGAGGTCCTTTCCTTTCTCCGTTCTCTACCCCTCTTCCGTGCTCCACCGGCTTTCACCACTGAACTATTAGCTGAGCCCCTGTTCTTTTCTTCCATCCTTCATCCCCCTAATGCTCCCTACTTTACTGACCTTTCCTGGCTCCCCGCCGGAATAGTATCTGTTCAGGATCTAATTTCTCCAGATCTTTCTTGGAAACCCTTCTCTGATCTGTCCCCCCACATCTCCCCTACCTCTTCCTCTCTTTCGCTGTATGATTCCTTCCGTTCTTCAATCATTACCCTCTTCCCTAACCTTGCCTCTCAAGCTGGGTTAACTCTTGTTCCCTCTGCCTCTCTTCTTCTTCCCTTTTTCCTTTCCGTTCGGGGCTCATCACTTCCTCTCTCCAGTTTTTCTGTCTCGTCTCTTTACCGTTGTCTCATTGATCCACTGTATGCTACACCATTGATGATTCCAGATGTTCCGAATGTCGCCCTTTCACAAGTGTGGTCCATGTCTAATTCGCCACTATCTATTCCAGCAGAAAGAAACATCCAATGGTTGTTTCTTCATCGGCGGTTACCAGTTCCTACCAAATTATTCAGGATGACGCTTGTTGATTCGCCTAACTGCATGTTTTGCTCTACGATTGCGGATGTAGATCATGTGTATCAACATTGCACAGTGCTTCTTCCCTTGCTACATCTGACCTTCGGTACTGCACAGTGCCTTAGTACTAATGATCTCTCCTTCTCAGCCTATAGCACGCTACTCAGTTCAAGTACTCCGCCTATTCCTATATCAGAGTCATGTGCTTATGTATTCATATTAGCAAAACATGTGATTTTTTGCTACTATCAACAGCTACGTTCTACCCCTATACAGCCTACCATCTTTCAGGCGGGAGCTGCGATGTGCAGTCAGTTCCGGAACAGAATGATTTCACGCTTGAGGCTTGCTTTCACTGTTGCTAAGGCTGCGAATCGAATCCCACACTTTATGTCAGTGTGGTCACCTTTTCGTCAATGGTTTTCTGGTCCATTAGAAGACCTTAGACTTTTGTTCTGACGTCTGTGAAATTGTTTGGACTAATTGAAGTATAGTTTTGTGATTATCGTGTTCTTAGGTGCCCTTGTCATAATCGCTTCTTAATGTTACTGCACGTTTGCATGTTTCTCACCAACAAGGTCCTGTAGGTGAGTTTCTCGTTATACCACAGGCACTTAGAATAAGTTTAAAGTTTTTTTTGTTTTTTTTTTGGCACTTTCCTTATGTCTGCCGGACTTTATAATATATGGTTTTTGCTCACGGTGCTAAGCAACTGTTTGATAGTGTTTAAATTGTCTTATTGATTTTGCACAGTGTGGTTTCAGATCATGTTACATGTGCATAAAGGGATATGATCAGTCGATTACACCATGTTCTGCAAGGTTTAGCACTTTTGTAGTGCAGGGAGTAATTGTTCGTCATTCGGTTTTTTTGTACTGTACCTGAAGTATAATTGCTATGCCAAAAGCTCAGTTTTGTATATACTAATGTACTTTCCTAATTGCACTGTAAAATTTATGTTTGGCACATTTCGCATGTTGGGTCACGTTTACATGTCTTAAGTTTTATGCTCATGGTGCGGAGCAAACGCTTTGATAGTATTTCAATTATATGTTAATGTTACACAGTGTGGTTTTTCTCATGTCACATGTGCCTAATAGGAAATAATCAGTCTATTAGATAATGTTCTGCGCTGTATTGCATATTTGCTGTACAAAGAGTCAGTTTCATATTTTCATTATTTGTCTTGTACCCGAAGTATAAATTTTCTGTAAAACGCAAGTTCTGTTTGTACTAATATACTTTACTCTTTGCACTGTGAAATTTACAGTTGTACCATGGCATTGTAATTCCTTATTAGTGTCTTCCCTATGCCGTTGCATCTTGTGTACATATGTTGTTGTTCATTACAAGTTAATCTATAGCACTGTGATTGAGGCACTTGTTTAAGCCTAAGTAATAGTTCTTTTTGTAATTTGACAGCGAGATATTGCATTCAATTTGTATAGAGTTCACACAATCATTGTGGATAGATCATTTATTCGCTTATCTTTCAGATACTGAAAAGTATAAACCTTCTGCTCTTTTCTTCTCTTTTCTTCTTTTTTTCAAGATTGCTCAAAATATACATGTTTGTTTTTGCACTGTAAAATTTATAGTTATACCTTGTACTGGTGTTCACCTATTAGAGATGGCACTCTGCTGATGCACATTGCGAACATATGTTGTACATAGAGTAAGTCAACCCATCAGTCCAGTATTGTCAGTGTTATGAATTTGCTTACATTGTATATAGTGCATCCACATAATGTAAATATCTCATTGTCATTGTAAATAGGTCATCCACTTGTTTATCTTTTGGTAACTGTTAAGCACAGGCCATCTGTATCTTCCTGTCCATGTTTGCTCCAAATAAAAATTGTTGAAGCTCACGGTGGTCGTTAAACCTCCAATCAAAAAAAAAAAAAAAATTCATGGAACACTTTGGGATGGCAAATCCTACTCACTCTAGATTGGCGTTTCCGGGTGGCCGTGGTAGTTTGGATGCAAGACGTTCTTGTCGTTATGGTCGTTAAAGTACCATAGAGTGTTTCATGATAATCCATTTCTCATAATTTTTGCAGTTCTTGCGATAGAAACGTTATAAAATTGCAGGGGAAATGAAGTGTCGTGAATTTGCAATCTTTGAGTTTAAAGCCGATGTGAATGATCCCTCCTTTTCGAAAAATCTGCCGAAGACCCTTCAAATTGTTTATAGTTGCAGATATCATTTTTGAAGAACTGATACTGTATTCTCTTCATTCTCACAAATACAGTGTATTAGAGTACTGAAGAAATAAGAGTTCAGAGATCCCCCTAGCCTATGGATAGAAAAAACCACAGAGAAAGTAAAAGAAATGAGAAACTAACTTCTAAAACGTCGCGAGCATTCGACATTGATAGATAAAAACTCTCACTTGATTCTATTTAACGACTTGTTAAACTTCTGAAACGTCCGTAATAATAACTGATGAGACTTTCGCATGTATTGAGCCAAACGCTACAATTGCAGTTCAGTTTCCAAAGTCGTACCTTTTCTGTCATACACGTGGATGAAAATTTACTATATTAATTCTTATGAATTTCGCTTCCTTTAGTGGACACGAGATAACGAAATGGAATTTAAATGGTACATTACTTATGATACAAGACATGGATGATAAGTACAATGCTGCAGGTGAAGTAAGAGACACAATATTCAGTAGTCCACGCAGCCACCCAAGAGCGGTATGGCATTAACGGAAGAGGTCATGATTGTACATTTGTGGAATGTCCGCCCATGCTTCCTCTAATCGGACCTAAATATTATGCGATGCCACAATGTCCTGACGGGCAATGCAGACATGTTCAATAGACGATAAATCTGATGAGCATGCAGGCCAAGGTAGCAATGACCCAAGGAGATCTGATACCTTCAACGCCACATGTGGACGGGCGTTGTCTTGTTGAAGGATGGAGCCAGGAACCGTGCGCAGATACTCCAGGTCATCAGCCATTAAAACATCCTCGATATACCCGGTCCCTTTCGAGGTTCTGGAAATCTGTATGAAGCGGGAATGTGAACGAAACTCAGTAGCACCCCCACAGCATGATTCTCCGTGTCCGGGCCGTATGACGTTCGGAAGATTCGCAGTAGGTTGAACCTCGAGTTGTCTGTAGACACTATGAGAGGTCATTCGTCACTCCAGTGTCTCCATTCTTGGCGCCATCATAGTCTTTAGCGCCGATATTATATTGTCAGTCGAAGTCGCACAAACAGACGGCGAGGAGTTAGTCCTCTCTGAAAAAAATGGCACCGAACGGAGTGTGCAGACTTCTCCTGAAATTTGATGGACTTACAGTAACGTGTTGATGTTTGGAACGTGTCTCCGTTGTCCTCAATATCATACGGTAAAGGTGCTTGTCATCTCGTTCACTGGTGCATCGCTAGATTGCACACCTATCACGTTGATGGGTCAGGCTCTCTTGTTCCCACCGAAGTACTGCTCGCATCACTGTTTAAATTTCCTTCGAAACGAGCTGGGATATAACAAAAAAGCAATTCCACTTCCTGAAGTCCGCCAGTTATGTATCGCTCAAATTATGACAACTGCATATACGAATTTCTTCTGCTGCGCCGTAACATGGTCCCTCGCAAGACTACTCTTACGAAGATTTGGAAATGATTCGTTACAGAGAATACAATTTAGAGAAGTAGGTCTTTCTTTGATATCACCTTGCAGTCAGCATAGGGGAAACTTCTTCTCGACGACGCCTGTCAAGATCCTATTAACAAGAGGTAATAATCGTTAGTAGGAATTCAAACTCCGTTTCGCAGAGCAATAGAACTATTGTGTGTGAAGGGAGGCTTTTTCGTTGATCGCTTTATTGCCCCAATTTTCAATCATGTCTTCAGAAGCGATCAGTGAAAAAGAGAACGATAGCGAACCCTCACTACGAAGTTATTCTTTTGCATTCGACGCACCACTACGCCTTTTCTTCAAAGCAAGAAGACAGAGGGGACAAACGAGGAAAGGAATCGGAGGCACAGAAATCGGGAGATAAATCTTTGGGTAGAAGACGTTTCGTTAGTCCGGGATGCGGGATGCAAGGAAAATGAAATTGCTAGGTAGTTACTAGGGAACAAAATAATTAGCGTGATGAGTGAACAAGTTAATATGCTAAAGTCATTCCTGGACAACCCCATCAGCCCGTTTGATAAAAACGTTTGCATAAATAAAGAGTAAGCTAAAAGTTACAGGTGCATTTATTGTTTTCTTCGTGATACGTTTTTCTGTACTAAGGGTTGCAATTAGGGCAAACCCGGACGGGAAAGAGACCCCCCCCTCCAACATTACACTCTTACCTTCGCGTGATGCTGTGATGTAAACATTCTCTGCAGTCTCCTTTTATACCTACCCAGAATCACTTGAGAGGACGTGGTTTGCACACAAAATCACTTAGAGGACGTGGTTTGCACACAAAAAGGGCTGTAATCAGTTGTGTCCACCCACTACCGTGGCTTACTCCATCATGCAAGTTTCCGCCCGATACAAGTAGTTCTTCTTGGTGTTACAATGTCAACATGCAGCAGTGTTCTTTCTACAGGCACGACGAGGTACGGCTACGAAATAAAATAAATGTGCCTGTGGAGAACGAAACGCGCGGTGCAGGTCGAACGTGTGTGAGATGACCTTGAGCTGTTTGTAACCACAAATGCAAGGTTCACCTCAATCTTTGCATTAATTCAGTGACACGTGCTAATGAAAGCAGACCTGTTGTTTGTCGTCCGTAGGGAAAATGCTAATTTAGAAACTTGAGCAGCAGATAAATGTGAAATTTCTGTTGAAATGAAAGAAAACGTCTACCGACAAATTTCATATGGTGAGGCGTACGAAGAGAAGTGCAAGCGCATGTTTTTGCATGGTGCAAAAGTTTCCGTGAAGGCCAAGACAACAGTCAAGACGACGTACGTCCGGGACAGCACTTCAAAGAACAAAAAGCGATTTGGACAAAATATAAGCATTTGTTCAAAATGATAAACGACTGGGTATTAGATGGGTAGCAAATCTGGACATGACAAAGGTTTGTGCCAAGAGATTTCCGAGGCTTCTCACGCCTGAACAGAAAGAACAAAGCAAGGATGGTTCTGCTGTCATTCTAGGGCAAATGCAAGCGATATCCATCCTTATTAACACGTCTTCTGTAAAAAGAAAAAAAAATGTTCGTGCTCATCGTATATTTTTGTGTCCGTTCGTCCATTCCCCTGTGGATACCATAATTCTGTGATTACTAGTTCAATTTGCAAATTGTTTTTGGTAAGGCGGAAATGTATGAACAATGATTCTTGCTTTCCTGTTCTTTTACGACGCACAAAGTCCACGCCAGAGGGCGTACGTGTGCAGATGCTCTCGAATACAAAATGCATTTTATTCCATATCATGACTTCTAAGTATCCGTTTGAAATAATTATTCTTCCTTCCGATGCTACTTATAGCAAGGGTTTTTTTGGGTACAGTTTCTCCTTTAAGTAGTTCACAGATTTTTTCCTTGAAGGTGTAAAGTTAAATTTCTATTTACCCGTTATCTATACCTGTAAAAGTCCCATTTGAAAGATTCTTTCTTTATCAGATAGATCTTCTGGCGGGAGATGTTCTGCATATAATTTCTAATTTTTGGTAAAGAATGGTTTATCCACTTTAGGGCGTAGGATTATGTTTCTGATGCATTTGCAGCAAAATTTGCAATTCTGAAAACCTTATTTAAAAATTATTTCGTGTACCGATAACGCCAACCAGGAAAAGCCTTTTGAGAATACCTCTTGCTTAAAATAGTGCACAGCTCTTTTGGTGGCGGCATAGATAAATATCTTATTCTATTGTTTTCGATCTATCTGCTTTTAAAAGTCCTATTTTATTGGGTTGTCGGAAAAGTCATGACTTATTTTAGCCATGTTTTGCAAAGGTCATTTAATGATAGAAAGAACAAAGATCAATCAATGATATAATGCCCGTTTTGTTCGATAACCTTTTGCCATCTTTCAGTGAACTGCAGAATGCTTCGTTCATAGAATGACCTGTCTTTCGTGGCGAAAAACTCTACAAGGTGCTGATTTACAGCCTCATCTGAATTGAACGGTATGTGATGCAAGGACTGTTGAACAGAGCGAAACAAGTGGAAGTCTGACGGCGCAAGACCAGGCGAGTATGCTCGGTGTGGCAACACATCCCATCCAAGCTCCAATAATTTTTGATGGGTGATCAAACTTGCGTGTGTTCTCGCGTTGTCGTGATGGAACACAACACATTTACGGTGAACGAGCTCTGGACGTTTCTGGATGATGGATTCGTTCAAACTGTCCAATTGCCGACAGTACACATACGAATTGAATGTTTGGTTCCGTCGTAGGAACTCGAAAAACACGACACCTTTAAAATCCCAACACACTGAGACCAGAACCTTCCGCTGATGAGTGTTTGCTTTGGATGTCGTTTGAGGCGAAGCAGCACGTCGGGACCAAGACCGTTTGCGCAGCACATTGTTGTACACAATCCACTTTTCGTCACCAATTATTAGTCGCTTTAAAAAAGGATCGTTTTCCTTACGTTTAATGAGCATATCGCAGATGTTTATACGCGCCGTCAATTGAGCTTCTTTGAGTTCATGAGGAACCCGCACATCGAGCTTGCTTACGTATCCCGACTTCTTCATGTGGTCGGGAACGCTTGATTGATGGATGTGCAATATAATATGTCTGCAATCTCTCGTGTCCTGTAACTCGATCAATGCCTTGATTTGGTCGTCATCATCCTCGGTAGGTCTCCCGGATCGAGAAGCCTTGTTGATGTCAAAAACACCAGCACGGAAGTTTGCGAAACACCGCTGCAACTGACGTTCTTGTAGAGCATTATTACTGCACACTTTTCGCAACTTATCACAAGCTTGACGCGCGTTCTTCCCTTTACGGAAGTAAAAACAGTAAAATATGGCAAAAATGCGCAGTTTGGTCTTCCATATTTAACTTGATGTTAAATCTACGCAAATCAATCAAATCGCTCACTATTCTTTTCATACTGAAGCTAGAACTGGCACCTGTCTAATGCCATAGCGATAACAAAGCTGCGCATGCCTCTAGTACTTCCAAAACCGCCCAACCGCCATCGAGTGCCAAAATACGTCGGCTTTTCCGACAACCCAATAAAAATTCTGGGTTTATTGGAGAATAATTCTGCTGCCAAATGTTTTAGAAATAATTTCAAATTGTTTCTTATCACAAAAATGTACCACTAGAGGGAGTAAGTTCACGTTTCCGCTTGCAGCATATTTGTAGCAATTCCCGCTGGACTAAAATTTTGATTGAAAAATGTCTTTTTCCGTCAGATACTACTAACTATGAAAACCTTCTGTGTGAATTTCGTTCCCAATGCACGATTTCGTCGCTAAAAAGCGCAAAAGTTTAATCTGTTTTTTATTGGTACCTCTGCTTTTAAGTGGTCTATTTATTATGTATACAAATACGTTTTAGAGCGTTTTTGTGTGACGTATACCACGAATTTACATATCCGACATTCCCTGGCGTTGTTGCCATGTGACCGTAACCGGTCCAGAGTATAAAATATGACACAAAAGTTTGCCCAACAGTCAAACGCACTTGCGCATCAGTAGGTGAAAGATGAGAATCGATACTGCATTTATTCGACACTGCATTCGTTAGGAACTTTGTCAAGGAAAAGATGCTGCAAAAGCATGTGTATCGATCTGTTCTGGGGGAGAATGTTGTATCGAAAATTACGTGCGGGTTTTGGTTTAGACGGTTTAAATCAGGTGAATTTGATGTTAGCGATCCAGAACATAGCGGCGCCCTGCACAAGGTTTCACATAAGGAACTGCAACTGCAGATTCGTGTCAAACGCAAAAAGAACTAGCTGAATGACTGGGGGTAACTCAGCAAACCATTTCCAATCGTTTACGCGGAAAGGGAAAGATTCTGAAGGAAAGAAAATGGGTGCCACGTTACCTGAGCCAGAGGAACAGGGACGAGCGTGTCACGAAGTGTTTGAATCTGTTGAATAAACAACACAGGAAGTCCTTCCTGTGGAAAATCGTTGTGAAAAGTGGATATAGTACGACAATCCCAAACGCATAAAACACTGGGTACACCCCAGTGAAGCAACGACTTCGACACCGAGACGCAATATTTACTCCAAGAAAGTTCTGCTGTGCCTCTGGTAGGATATGAAGGGTGTGCTGTATTATGAACTATTGGAACAGGGTCACACTGTTACTGCTGATCTCTACAAGCAACAACTTCTGCGATTGGACTAGGAAATCTGTCGGAAACTTCCATTCACAGGCAAAGAATTGCGTCCCGTGAAGTTACTGCATGACAACGCTATACCGCATATCGCGAAATCGGTCAAGGAAACGTTATTGACGCTTGGCTGGGAAGTTTTGGATCACCCGGCGTATAGTCCCGACATAACCCCTTCAGAGTATCATTTGTTCCGATCGATGCAGCATGGTTTGTCTGCTGTACGGTTCCGGACTTGTGACGAATTGCAAAAATGGGTTGATGATTTCATCGCGTCACACGAAGAATTATTCTTGATGGCTGGAATCCGTCAGCTGCCCGACCGACGGCGGAAGGTGATAGATAATGACGGCGCATATTTTGTTTCGTATAGGTATTGTTGTTGGCTTTCAAATTACATATTGCGTTGTCTTAAAACGCTTTAAATCTTGTTTGTACACCTAATAAAAATTATTTTAAGACTAGATACCAATTTTTTGTGTGGAATATTTTGCTTGTGCCGGTGGAGTTATTGTAGTAAACAGTTCTGTCCCTGGGTGGTGTTTGTGTATTTCTGTTTGCAGCTGTATCTCCGCTTCTGAAAAGCTTATCGAATTTTTTTTAACTCTGTCGTTTTCTACAATAAATATGGGAAACATTATCCTCTTTAAATAATGAACAGCTTTTGCGCTTTGGGTCCTAAATGTGAGAATCTTCTCGCTATCTCTGCTTCCAAGCGAAGCATTTGAACAATTACTTTTTCTTAGCATAGTTTTTGCTATGAAGAATCCTTTTCGAATATATTCAGATTTTCCATTATACAAATATTCTTTCGTTAGGGTGTGTAGAATTATATCGTGTTTCCCCCCCCCCCCCCCCATATTTCTTCCTCTGAGGTATTTCAAAATCCCTTTGTCTCTGATATCTTCCTTCAGTTTATAAGAAAAATTTTGTGCAAAATTTGTTTATTTTCGTAACGTACTTTTGATGCGCTAGGCAACTGTTTCTATTTCTAGATGTCTTTTGAGTGTAGAAATTTGGCTGTTTTATTTTTTAGCACGTCTTTTGTAAAAAAAGATCGTGCTTATGTTATCGGTTTGTCCGTCCGTCCGTCTGTACCCACGGTATCTCTGCAACTATTAGTCCGATTTGAAAAATTCTTTTTGCATTCTAAAGCTTGAAATATGCGAATGATGATCCTTCATTTCGTTTGTTTTTTTACGATGTATAATTTCGCCGCTAGAGGGCGTAAATGCAGATGATGTTGAATTCAAAAATACGTTTTATTCCACATATTTGCTTCTAAACATCCGATTGAAAAAAATCTTATCTTTCGATTCCATTTATGTCGAAGAGTATTTTGGATATAGTTTCTTTTTTACGCTTTCCAACCGTAGGTTGAAGAAGCGTATATGCTCCAGCTTTTCCCGTCCGTTTGTCGGCACGATAACTCACGTAAAAATGGTTCGATTTCGATGAAATTTTAGTATGTGGTAGGGGACGCCCAGGGGACGAACCCTATTGAAAATGGCTGAAGTGGGGTCAAAGGTCACGCCATAAGAGCATGATCCATTCAATTGACCTTATGCGTCATAACTTGCGTAAATGTCGTTCGCTTTCGATGAAATTTTAGTATGTGGTAGGGGATCACCAGGGGACGAACCCTATTGAAAATGGGTGAAGTGGTGTCAAAGGTCACGCCATAAGATCGGGATCCATTTCATTGCCTTTATGCGTCATAACATGTGTAAATATGGTTCGATTTCCATGAAATTTCAGTGTGTGGTAGAGAACTACCTGGACACGAACCCTATTGAAAATTGGCAAATTGGGGTCAAAGGTCAGGCAGGGCATAAGATCGGGATTTATTCCATTGCACTTATGCGTCCTAACTTGCGTAAAAATGGTTCGATTTCGATGAAATTTTAGTATTTGGTAAGGAACCACCTGGGGACGAACCCTATTGAAAATGGGCGAAATGAGGTCAAACTTCAGGGCATAAAGTGGAATCCATTGCCTTTATGCGTCATAACATGCGTAAATATGGTTCGATTTCGATTAAATTTTAGTTTGTATTAGGGAACCACCTGGGCACGAACCCTACTGAAAATGGGGTCAAAGGTCAGGCAGGACATAAGAGCGGGATTTGTTCCATTGCCCTGATGCGTCATAACTTGCGTAAAAGTGGTTCGATTTCAATGAAGTTTTAGTATCTGGTTGGGAGCCACTCGGGACGAACCCTAATGAAAATGGGCGAAATGGGGTCAAAGGTCAGGACACTGGAGTGGGATCCATTCCATTGCCATTGTTCATCATAACTTACCAAAAAATTTTTCGATTGCGACAAAACTTTAGTATCTTATTTTTGAGGTGTACTGAACCGGTTCTGTTGAATATCATCGAAATGGGGTCAAAGGTCAGGACACAGGAGCGAGATTTATTCCACAGCCATTATCCTCATAACTTGAGTAACAATTTCTGGTATGTTGGAAAGCGTATCATAATCAATGCATTGCATGATTTTACTAACTTGTTCAAATTACGCATAGATTTTCCGCTAGGGGGCGTAAAAGTAAATTGCATTTTTTCCGATAACTCATCTTCTAAAACTCCGATTCGAATTTTTTTTTCAGCGGATACATCTCCTGATGCACAATCATTTGCATATAATTTCGAAATTTTGGTAAAGAACACTTTGGCCACCAGGGGGCGTAAGTGTTAATTTTTGCTTCTGATGTATTTGCCATAAAATCTGATTTTCTAAAATATCGATTAAAAAATTCTTTCGTGGACTGATGCCACTCACATTGATAAACCTTTTCGGAATATTTTCTTCCTAAAATATTTCTTAGTTTCTCCGCCAGGGGGCGTAGATATATATCTTATTTTTGTCAATATGTGGACTTCTAGGAGTCCGATTTGAAAAATTCCTTCTTTGTTGGATACTGTTTTCAGTGTGACATGTTTTTCATATAATTTCAAAATTTTCAAGTGATTCATAGACTTTCCGCTAGCGGGCGTAAAGGTAAATTGCGTTTTCCCCTATATCTCTGCTTCTGAATCTCCGATCTGAAAAATTCTTTCTGCACCGGATCAGCTCCTGATGGGAAATGATTTGCACATAATTTCTAATTTTTGTAAGAAAAATGGTTTGGCCACCAGGGGGCGTAAGCCTTAATTTCTACTTCTGATGTATTTGCAGCAAAATATGAGCTTCTAGATTCTCGATTGAAAAAAACGTCGTTTGTAGACCGATACTACTCATGTCGTCATACTTTGTAGAAACATTTTCGTCTTAAAATAGTGCACGGTTTTTACGCCAGGGGCGTAGATGTATATCTTATTTTTGTCAAATTCTCTACTTCTAAAAGTCCGATTTGAAAAATTTCTTCTTTGTTGGATAGTGTTTTCCGTGTCGCATGTTTTTCATATAATTTCAAAATTTTCACGTAATGCATAGACTTTTCGCTAGGGGGCGTAAAGGTTAATTGCGTTTTCCCCTATATCTCTACTTCTAAACCTCCGATCTGAAAAACTCTTTCTGCACCGGATACAGCTCCTGATGGGAAATCGTTTGCACGTAATTTCAAATTTTTGTAAAAAATCTTTGGCCACCAGGGGCATAAGTCTTAATTTCCGCTTCTGATGTATTTGCAGCAAAATATGAGCTTGTAAAATCTCGACTGAAAAAAGGTCTTTTGTGGAGAGATACTACTCATGTCGAAAAACATTTTAGGAAAATTTTCTTCTTGAAATAATGCATGGTTTTTACGCCAGGGGCGTAGATGTATATCTTATTTTTGTCAATATCTCTACTTCTAAAAGTCCGATTTGAAAAATTCCTTCTTTGTTGGATAGTGTTTCCAATGCGAAATGTTTTTCCTATAAATTCAAAATTTTCAAGTAAATCATAGACTTTCCGCTAGGGCGCACAATGGTAAATTGCGTTTTCTGCTCCTAAAACTCCGAATTGAAACATTGTTCTTGTATCGCATACAAGACCTGACGGAAAAATATTTTTCACGTAATTTCAAATGTTTAGTAAAGAATGGTCTGACCACCAGGGGTCATAAGTGTTAGTTTCTACTTCTGATGTATTTGTAGCAAAATCTGGGCTCCTGAAAACTCGACTAAAATTTTTTTCTTGGACCGATACCGCTCATATGGATAAATCTTTTGTGTATACTTTCTTCCTAAAATAATGCTTGCCCTCCCTCCCCCCAAAGGACGTAAAGTCAGATCTTATTTTTGTCGATAACTCTGTTTCTAAGAGTTTGTAAGCTCACGATTCCGTTTGCAGCAATATCTGAGGGATTAAAGACCCGATTGGAAAACGTCTTTCTTCCGTCAGATACTATTGTTTTCTATACCGGTTCCATTGACTTTGAATAGCTTTGATAAATATAATTTGTGTCAGAATGGATTCTAAAGACGTACTTATTACACCCGAAAATTCGGTGTCATATTTCTTGTTTTAACTGGTTCCATTGACTAAGAACAAGTCTGCAAAATTTTAATCGCGTCGGAAATGATTTAAAAGACGCGCTAAATACAATTAAAAATTCGGCGTTATCTTTCTTGTTGAAAGTCTTATTAGTTGTGATGAAACTTTATCTGGCCGCCCCGGTGGCGCAGTGGTCTAAGCGCTGGCTTTGTAACGGTTGTGTTGACCTGTGCTCCGTGTTTGATCTGCGTTTATTAGTGTTCTTTTGTGTGTGTGCCGTACTTTTGTGTTTCTCCTGTATTGTGAACATCTCCTGTGTCGATTGAGTCCGACTTTGACGTCCTGTAAGTAAAACTTTACTTACAGGACCGCCATTTGCAACGCAGCTGGTTTCCAAGCCGGGTTATCTGATGTTACCACCTCTTCTTCCAACTCCATGGATGTTGATTTCCTGACATTCTCCACCACATTGACGTCATTAACGTCTTCAGTACCCGTTGCCTTTGGTACTTTATTTGCTCATGCGAGCACTGCGTCTCGACCTTCCCCATCTCCGCCCATTCCTACGGCAACTCTTCCTTATGCTTCCGTTGTGAAGGGTACCAGTTCATCTACCTCTAAGGCGAAGAATCCATGTACAATGCCTCTTGATATGATTGTCACTATATTCAACAAGAAATTACGCATCGAAATTCTGGAAACGTCAGCTGCCGGGCAAGAGGTTTTACGCACATAGAAACTTGGTATATGTTTTGATGCCCTCCCGGACACCAGCCTTAAGAAATACTCCTTAGCTGTTCGCCAAATCCTCCCTAAGGGAGCGATTATCCATATGGCGAGAAAACCTAGGACTGTTTTCATGTATTTTGCGAACCCAGAGTTTGCCGAGCGCGTATTATCTGACGGACTGCATGTTGGGGAGCATACCTTACTGGGAGTCCCGCTGACGCAGCGCCCCGTACTTGTTACGTGCTACCCCGTACCACCAGAAATCAAGGACCATTACTTAATGGCGGCCCTTTCCCGGTGTGGAAAGGTAGTTGGTTCCATTTCCACTCTGTCTTCCGCACCAACAGACCCATATGACAGGAACATCTTAGGTCTGCGTCGCCAAGCCAGGATCCTGTTCCCTACTGAAGATGCCATTGCTGACTGACCTACTGACCTCACTGTGGTTGTAGGGAAGCATATTTTCCGGATCGATATCGTTACTGCCTTGCATTGTTTTAAATGCAAGGCATATGACCACATCCAATCACGTTGTTCACATGCATCTGCCAAGCCACCTATTTCCATACCACCCGAAGTCAACACCCCACCCTCAACATCAGTTTCTCTGGCCACACCAAGTTTGGCTCCACAGACGCCTTTGATCCCTGCTACTGTTGTTCCAGAGGCTTCTCCCCCAGCAAATAATGATTCATCAGCAGTCTCTAAGTCTTCGATCTCTACTACGGGAACTTTGGCCACCTCTCCATCGTTAGACCCTCTTGCTGCTGTGGTATCTCTACGTTCTTTGGAGGGTATTATCTCCGAAAAGGAATGGCAACCCCTCCGTCGTATTGCTTCATCTTCTTCTCTCGGATCCCCTAATGT
The DNA here is from genome assembly GCA_039090855.1 of Macrothele yani. Classification (NCBI taxonomy): domain Eukaryota; kingdom Metazoa; phylum Arthropoda; class Arachnida; order Araneae; family Macrothelidae; genus Macrothele; species Macrothele yani. Next base: position 104,389,224 of record CM077011.1, read on the forward strand.
GGAGTCAGATCTATTTGTCCTACACCCACCAGCTTCTCTCGGCGTTCCCACGTTGAAACGTACTAGACAAAGTTCAATCTCACCGGTGACGTCTTCTCCACGCTGCTCTCGTTCCCGTTCGCCAATTTGACAGTCTTCCTCTCCGACTGCAGTTCCTACATCTCTTAAGTCCCCAGCTGTTCCAAAATTGTTGGATCAAAAAGCTTTCGCAAAATATCTGGAAACTTTCCCGGCATTAGACTGGCCACTGACGCCGTCTGATCTTGCTCTCATCATACTCAATCAACAGTCGCGTCCTCTCAAGCAGCTAGACTGGGTTCAATCACGTAATGCTCAGCTTCCTACTATTATCACCCAACTTCAGAGTCTACTTGCTCTTTTGCCAAAAATTGACACAGTCACTAATGCGCAGACATCTAACTTAAAGAAACGTGTGACCAGTCTTCACAGATGTGCTGATAGCAATATTCAAATACTACAACCTCTTTCACGTTAAAATTACTTTCTTTCAACTGTAAGGGATGCTCCGTTCCTCCTAATAATGCGTTAGTGTTTGAAGATATTACACCGCATGATGCGGATATATTATTGCTACAGGTGACTGTCATCCCAACACCCCATGCCACCGGTGACGAACCTGGACATTTCAAATCTACCATGTCCATCGACTTAGTCTTCACGCAGGATTTGCGGTGGCCATCCATTTTCGTCTTCAATCCTTCATTACTGATATCACGGTCAAACCGATTTATCATGACCTCCTGCAGCTTCTGTCCTTCCGACTTCACAACTTCCGATACCATATCTTCAAAATCTATGTTTCCGGCAATCCACAGTATGCAGACTGTCTTTTTGAGCATTTTGTTTCCTGTGTTCAATGTCTTCCAGCAACTGATATTGTCATCTTAGGTGATGATTTTAACTGCACCGTTGACCAATCCCTCGACAGATCGGACGGTTCCACGGATACCAGGTATTTTCTTACCCGAGCATTTTCTACAGCCATCAACCAGCTACAACTCCAAGATTCTTTTCGACACCTGCACCCATTTCTTCGTTCGTACACCTGGCGCTCCTACTCCACTTCTTTCCCTACAACTGCCCGACTTGACCGGTTTTATGTTTCTTCAATTCTTCTTCCATCAGTTATCTCTTTTTCTCACACACCGACAGTTTCTTCCGACCACAGCTGTGTCGTAATGTGTGTTCACACCGGTCCATCTCCTCAGCAATACTACCGTACTTGGACCCTTGATGATGATCTTTTACTTGATCCAACTTACGTAAATTCTATCCAATCGCAGCTCCAACAAGCCTTATATATGCTCCTTTTTGCTTCTTGTCCCTTGCAATACTGGTTACATGTCAAATCTCGGATTCTTCTTTATACCAAACAATATTCCCACGAAAAACATACTACCGCCTCTATGAAGATTGAAGCTGCACGCTCGTTTTATTTTTACCCTAGATCTTGATTCTCCGCTGTTTTCTCATTACCAAGCTAAACTTCGTGCCTTGCTACTTCCTGTCTCCCAACAAGCTCTTCACCGCCTCAAGCTCCTTCATTTCCAGCCAAATGACTATCTATGTGAACAGATTCAACAACTGTAATTCTACAAACGTTCTGCTCATCACCTCCGTAATCTGAAGTTACCCTATGGAACTGTTACTAAAGACCCCACTCCCATTTGCTCCCGCGTTAGAACATATTTCCAGTAACGTTTTGCTCAGTTCCAGTAAAGTTCTCCGCATGCTGATTCGATTATTCGTGCCTTACCACATATTCCATCGCATCTTGTTGCATCTCTTTCAATGCCTATCACCCCAGCAGAAGTAGTACAGTCACTTGCCTTACTTAACTGTCACTCGTCACCTGGTCCTGACGGGCTGACAGTTAATTTCTTTCGCACGTTTTCCTTTTTCCTACACACTCTCCTATTGTCTTGCTTTACAGCTGCTTTTTCCTTATCTGTTCTTCCCCCGCTTTTACTCTAGCTCACATCATTCTTCTTCCAAAGAAGGGGTGTCTGCTGGAGTTGGATAACTGGCGACCTATATCCATCCTTAATGTTGACCACAAGATTTATACTAAAATACCCTCTGTTCTATTGAACCCTGTCCTTCCCGCCGTCATACATCTCGATCAAACGTACACCATCCCTGGCCGAAGCATTCATACTAATACTAATCTCCTCCGTGACTCATATTGCCATGCCCACCTTTCCTCCGAACACTTAGCATTCCTCAATCTTGATAAGAGGCAGGCCTTTGATAACGTGAGTCATCAGTGGCTTGCCTCTGTGCTCTCTGCCTTCGGTTTCCCATCTGCCTTCATCACAGCCCACCTTGCCCTATATCAGGACTCAGTTGCCCATATCCGGACGGCCTCCTTCCTTACAGCTGCCATTCCGTTTCGTAAGGGCATCCGTCAAGGATGTCAGCTTTCCGGACAACTTTTCTCTCTAGTCTTTGAGCCTTTTCTTTGCTGTATCCGTTCTCTTCTACAACCTCCCTCTCCACCATTCAGCATAGCCCCAGGCACCATTCTATCGTTCTTACTGCCTACGCCGATGATCTCACAGTTCTCATCCGAGAAGAATGGCAATTCCCAATTGTTCTTGCATGGTATCAAGTGTATGCTGCGGCTTCCGGCGCTTCGTTAAACCTTTCAAAGTGTACAGGCTTGTGGTGTGGCTCCTGGAGACATCGCCCCGAAGCACCGTGGGGCGCTCATTGGACTTCCACCAGTCAAAAGATACTTGGGATGCACATTGGCAGCCGGGTCTCAGCAGCGGCTGCCACCTGGAGACCCCTCGTCAGGAAACTACGTCACACCGCTGGTTACTGATCCAAGCTCAAGTGTTGTTTGACCTACCACAGTCGTGCACGGCTTGCTGGCACCCACATCCTCTCGTTAGTTTATCATTCCTGGATTGCACAACCGCCACCAGCCTACGTTCAAGCTGCTACAACATCAGCAATGCTCAGCATTGTTTTGGTCACCCACTTATTGGTTATCTTCCCCAGTATTATCTCTACTTTGGACTTGTGGTGGCCTCAATATGCCAGAGATTACCATACGTTATAAATCTGTAAGAATTTTCAATTTCCTCCGTTTGACAGTTCAACCTGACTCTTCCGGCTTCCATTCTTCTGCTTAATGTTCTGACTTCCCCCCTTAATCCCTGCCTCACCGTCCATCTTCTTCTCAAGAAGGATATTCACACTGTCATCCCACCCCCGTTTTCCTCTAATCTACCATGAAGCTGTTCAGTTCCTTCGTTCTTTACCGCTCATTCGTCAACCCCCCCTCTTCCACTCTTGATCTTCTTTCCGAGCCCCTTTTTTCTCCTCCATCCTCCATCCCCCCACTGCCAACCTTTTCTTTTTCCCTGCATGGCTACACGCTGGTGTAGACTCCGTTTCCCAACTGGTCCTCCCCAATTTTTCATGGAAACCAGTTTACGAAATTTTTCCCACCCTTCCACCCTCGCCCGAACTCTCTGATAACTTCCTCCAACTTAAACATGCTCTTCAATCACTTTTACCTTCCCTAGTCGATTCCTCTGGCCTGCTTTCCGTTTTCTAAGCCTCTCTCCCTTTCCCGTATTTCCTTCCCTTTTCCGGTGACCTCCTCCCTCTCCACAGCCTTTCCACCCGCACCCTGTACCGTTTTCTCCGTTCTTCTTCTGCGGTACCTTGCCCTATCCCCTCTGTTCCTTCTTTTGCACTAACCTCGGTCTGGTCTACTGCCCAACATTCACCGGCCCTCTCCTCAGAACTTAATGTGCACTGGAGGTTTTTGCACAATCGACTGCCTGTTCCTTCGACTTTGTTTCGGAAAAATATAGTATCATAAGATCTCTGACCTTTTTGTAACGTCGTTGGAGACGTCTTACATATGCTTGTTTACTGTCCGACGCTGCTCCTACTATTTCACAGTATGTTCCAACTTGCACATCTTTCTTGTACCAGTGATCTTACCCTAGAAGATTATCGTTTCCTCGGCCACAGTTCTACAAGTTTCTCTTCTATTTTACCAGTCTGTTCGTATTTATTTATCCTATCTAATTATTTTCTCTCACCTGCTACAGTTACAAGATCCAGATCCTATCACATTCTCTAACTTCTTGGTTGCACACTATCGCAACAGGGTTAAAGCCAGACTCACCCTGGAATACTCCTTGGCGAATGATACGGCACGGTCACCTGCCTTCTTCAAAATATGGTCGCCGTGTCGTCCCTGTTTTTGGTTTTCTAGTGCGCAAACTGTTCATCTGCTGTTTTAATATTCTAAAACCTACGTCGGAACTTTCTATTTTTATTGTTCCCTCACCATGTTTCCTCCTGGAACTGGATTGTGTTTGCTTCCTGCTGATGTTACCTTTTGTACACAGTTCTCTTAAGGCTCACAGTGACTCTCTGGCACCAGTGATTCCCATGTAACTAGAACTGCGCAAATTACTTCTATAAATTGATTCGCTCCAGTGATGTTCCAAGACTTCAATGAACAATTATCCCAGATCTAGGCTGTTTACAGCAAATAATGCAATGCCTGTCATTGCTCATTTGTGCAATTATCATTTCATTGTAAATATCTACATTTTGTTTTATTTCTACCCTTCTCTCATACTGCGTGTGAAGTTGAGGATGTTCTGTTGCAATTCTTTTAAGTGAATAAAAGGGAATATTGAAACTAAGCGCTGACTTATGACCATTCGTCTGTGAAGGGTATGGGTTCGAATCCCGTTGAGGCATGGATGTTGTGTTTGTCTTACTGTACTGGCTCTCTCCGTTCCCTGGAAGCAGCAACTTTAAATTAGGGACGGGCGACTGCATGTTCCCCGTTGAGTTTCTCAAAGTGGTCGTTAAACTTTCAATCGCACAAAAGAAAAACACCTCGTGTTCTCAGGGGACCCTTTTTGAGTCATTTACTGTGGTGAAAAATGGAAAGACCAACCTTCTCAAAGTGATCACGTTAGTTGAGCTGGAGCACTGCTTTATCCAGTAGAAGATGAGAATGCTGGGGTGTATACATGCGGAAGATGAATTTATTGATGGTGATTAAGAGTTAAAAATTAAAAAAAAATCTTTAAGTGAAATTATAGCGTCACTCTCGTTATTTAATACTCACACCTAGTATTACGTGTAGTGCTGACATGATCATATGATCATACGTAGAGGATTTTGGGAAGGGAGTGTCTGACCTCAGGTCTTAAGCAACCCTTAGAAATAGGAAGCTAGGAAATGCCCGATAGGAAAGTGACACTGAAGCGAAGTAGAAAGGGGAAGGAAGACGCCCTTATTTATTACCGGAGGGCCAGTACCCGGGGTTCGATGGCTTAACGTGCCCATCCGATACACAGCGGATATTTAGTGGATCGAGCATTCGTACCTGCGCTGGGATCGAACCTGAGGCCCTTTCCGTGGCAGTCACGAACGTTGCCCACTAAGCCACCCGCGTTCCCTTGTACTGCTGACAAAAGGAGCTATCCCTTTTTATTTAATTTCTTCCTCTTCAAGTAAAATGGTCTCCCAACATTCATTTTCCGTTCAACTGAACAAGTGTCTCACTAATCGCTTTTCCTATTCAATAATACAGGCCAAATCTAAACACTGGAATCAATTTCGGAATTCATATTATCACTTACATTGCCATTCATCTAAACACCCTAATTCCAGTAATGTTCCTACTTTAAATGGGTATTTAAATGAATAGCAACACTTTATGGATTTTATTTTAAGTTAGATGTATCTTTGATTTGGCGTATAGGGTTTTTTTTTTTTTTTTATTATTCACTTTAGGAGGTTTAACAAGGGTAGCCATGGCTAATTATTCTTTTTAAATTGTTCTTTATGATATTTATTACCTGTTTGCTCATTTTCATTATGTTCTTAGAATGGGGGCAGGTTTTTCAATTTTAGCTGGGCTGATTTATTGTTAAAAAACAGAGCACCTGAAAGGAGTCTAGCTACCGAGTTTAGGCCAATCCGACTGCGGAACGTCACAGACTGTATACCGGCCGTTATTCTGTTATAAGTGCCGCGTGGCTCGGTCGGCATGTTAGTGCTTGGTCAGTAGTGGGTTATGGTGTAGTGGGTTATGTTCGGACTGCAGATTCACTGGTCCCTCCTAGTTTACCTTTCACACTTCAGCAACGGACTGCAGATTCATTAGACCACACCCTAGGCTATCTTTCATACTTCAGCAACGGACTGCAATTTCATCAGCACCTCCTCAGGCTACACTTCACACTTCAGCAAGGGACTACAGTTTCATCGGCACCTTCTCAGGCTACCCTTTACACTTTAGCAACGGACTGCCAGGCTCCAAGAATGCATAGAACGAAAGTAGTGGCGTGACGAATGCACAATTTCGTTCGAACAAATCGTGTTTCTGTTTAGGTGAAAATTGTGGCTGCAACTGTGTGCGCTTGTAAAAACAGAAATTCGTCTGTAACGATGATCAATCCGCCGCCTCTCACTCCGGAGTAAGTTGCTCTCCCAACTAAGCTGCACGGACGACTGTATCGCTGCGAATTTGTGTCACGTGATTCATATTTGTAGTACGTCACACGCTGATGACAAGGGCAGGGGCTTTTTTTTTTTTTTTTTTTAATTTGAGTTTTAACAACCACCGTGAGCAACTCAACGGGCTATAAGCAGTCAACCGTCCCTAATTTAGGGTAACTGGTTCCAGGGAAGGGAGAGAGACAGTGCCGTAAGACAAACACAACGTCCATGCCTCACCGGGATTCGAACCCGGACCCCTAACGGACGAATGATCAGAGGCCAACGCCTTAGACCACTGCGCCACCGGGGCGGCGGAGAGGCTTCGGGCAGAGTGTATTCGAGCCAGGCTTACCGCGCCAACGCGAGGCGCTATTCCCTGGCGTGCTCTGAGAAGCACGCAAGGGAATCGTGAGAAGCCGTACCACTCAAACGAGTGCCGTTACATCCATGACATTCCACGGCGCTTAGCCCTTGCCTATCTGCAGGACGTTCTCTGGGGCCATATTCAGTAGGACAGTGCCAAACCGCATGTCTCCGTGACAACACGTTCCTTCTTCAGAGTTAACAACGTTCCACTTGTGCCGTGAACGGCTAGATCGCCGGGTTTGTCGCATATAGAAAAACGTTGGGACATGCTCAAATGACACGTGATGCAGTATGACCGTCCGTCGCCAACTCTTGATGAACTTTGCACGCGGGTAAATAAAACCTGGAAGGTTATTTCACAGTCAACATCATCAACCATGGCTACAATTCTCGTAGGTGTATGTTGCCATTTTAACTATAATGTTCCATTGAAGTTTGTTCATTGCATAGTGGTTTAGTTCTTGAAGAGTTCCACCTCACCAATCTTTAATATCGACACCCCACACGTGGTGAGGGCGTCCGTCCTCTAGCATTTCTTCCATTCATTAAGCCAAACACCAATGTCTTTATCTTTCGGTCATTTTTCATTCGGCAGATGTGTCCAAAGAGTCCTAGTTTTCTCTGTATGATTTTTAGAACAGGTTCTATTTTAGTTGTATTCTTCTGTACACTTCATTTCTTATCCTCTGGGTCCATCTGATTTGTAAGATTTTACGATAGCACTTTCTTTCAGAAGCAAGAATTCTTCTTTCTGATTCATTTATCAATGTCCAGGTCTCGCATCCATATAGCATGCTGTTTAAGATTAATGTATCGAGAATGCTTAACTCAATTTTGAGACTAATAGCTCTGCTCTTCCAAATTTTCTCCATGGCTTTTAACAGCGTTATAGCCTTTGCAATTCTAATTATTATTTTTTTTTTTTTTTGCTTTTTAAGTCATATGTTATACAGCTTATATTTCACAAAACATCACGAAAAGATTATTTGATTCCGTGCCTCGGTGCGGAGAGAAGGTGATAAACATACCAGATGTTGCCACACCGATTATTATTAGGGTATGCAAAAGTTTCCGCCAACCCCGCTAGCGGGCGCTGCAGGTTTCTAACCGGCCGGCGACCAGTGCTGTCAGTTCGTACATGAAGCCTTGCCCGGTGGTGGAAAAACTTTATTTGCGGCATTGTTTGTTATTCATGTTTAATTTAGGGAAACTTGCGAGTGAATCATACGATTCAATATGTCAGACGTATGGCGAAACGTTTGTGGGTGAGCAGATGTGTTGTTGTGGCGGAAATCTCAGCCACGTTATATATTTATTAAATAGGTAGCCGAAACTAAATCTGAAGGGAAATTTTGAATTTCGACTAAAATTTAACTTTGGGAGATGGGTAGATGCTTTTTGAAACAACCACAAATTAAACTTATAAGAAGAAACTTTGAGATGTCATATTTGTTATAGCACAACTGAGTTTTCACCTGTGTCAGTGTTTCTGTGAATTTTGTTTCAGCCGAGGAATAACTAAAGCACTGTGTTTTTGGTACATGTGTAACATATGTATCAACTCAAAGATACCGTGTTTATAAACTCGTGTTTGTAAGCATGAACAAAAAAGAAAATATCAGACCGTAATTATTTTACTTATTACGACATTATCATTATGTAAACAACAACCAAGGGACTTCCTAGCCAACGTCAGAGCGTTGGGTGATGAGTGCCATTGCTCAGAAATTTAAGAGACAGCAAGAAAACTGAATTGCCAATTCTTATTAAAATTTGGTTTTTGAAAGGCTAAGGCCTATATTTATTTGTAAAACAATAACAACATGGTATCAAAAAAGAATATTTGAAGAACAAACTGTACTGATAGCGTTGCGAGATCACAACCTTTTTCTTATGTCATAACAATTCCTGCTGATTCTTTTTGCCTGTTTTTGTAGATTTAGCTTCACATTCCTCTACCATTTTCATGGATATTTTTTGAGGCCATTACAAAAACATCATGAGTGATTTTTAATAAGATTTTTTTCCTTTTAAAACAATAACATTAGTAACGGTCAGCTACAGCCTTCCCCCTTCAATAGTGCTTCGATTAGTAAATGTTTCAGCTCATTTATACCTCCTCTTATCCAAAAAAAAAACTTTAACCATATTATGAGAAAGAAAAGCAATAAAAGACAACTTACATAATTAAGCTCGAGGACCTGTTGTCTCACGTTTCACCTGTTTCCTTTTTTTCTTTTTTTTTTTTTTACTGTCCAGCCACTCTTAGTTGAATTACCGTACTTCTCTTTGTGGACATATCTTTGGCAGGCCTGTCTGAAGTGGCTCCTTCAATATCATCCTTATTCTCGGACTGGTACCTTAGGTGGTCCCCACTATCTTCTTGCTCCTCAATCTTGTGTTGTTTTTCCCTTTCCTTTTTGATGATGGCACAGAGTACGGAGGGGAGACTGTTATGAGGCTATTTGATCACTCCTCGTAGCGAAGTGGATAACCTGGTCTCCATTCAATTTTTTTTTTTTTTCACCTCGGCCACATCGGTGGGGTCGGCTGTCACTAGTCGCCCAGGGCTCTCCTTACAGCTAGGGATAGCTGTTTAAAAAAAAGAAACGGACTTAGCACTGTTGTTCTCGAAGAGGCATCATAATGCGTGGGTTTTTTTTTTTTTTTTTTTTTTTTTTTCTCACTGGGGCTGCAGGTCCAAGTAGGTAGCCTATGTTAAAAATTTTTGAGCTTCCCAGGAGGAGGATAACCTCCTAACCTCACTCTGGGCTTCTCAAAGACAATCAGCCTCATTTTCTTTACACCTATCAGCCCGCAATCAATTTTTTTTAGTCCTCTCTCTAGCAGTTCATTTTTGCAACTTCTCTCTAAAATCAAAATGGACACGCAGACCTCTCCTCCCCTTCAATACTTCAAGCGACCAATTGCATCAGGCCATGAAGACTCCTCCATCCCATTGGCTGCTTCTAGCCAAGAACACGTGAAATGCACGTGTTCGACACCTGACAGCTGAATGCTTCGCAAGGGTCCACATTTCGAAAACAACCTCATAAATTTTGACGCGAGGGACTGCTGCTTCCCACATTCAATCGGCCAACCACTTCCCCTTTCATAGTGCCTTACACGGGTATCTATTTCAGTTCGGTAAGCCCCTTCTCAGCTAGGGATATTTACCAGACCTCGGGGAAAAGAATGTTGGTAACTCCTGGTGGTCTTTTCCCAGGAAAGTATACCTCTGAAAGGGACCGAAAGAATTTTCTGCCTTCCAGCCCTTTTCTAGGAAACTTTTATCATTAACCGCTATCTGTTGAAGGAGGGAGGCTGTATCTGGCTTACAAAATGTTTTAACATGTTACCTCATACACTGAACAAAGCAAGAAATACAAAATATTTTTTTTTCTTAATTATTATTTTTTCTTTTTTTTTATGAGCATACCTTAGGTTTATTCTCATGAATGTTGCGACATCGCACCTTTTGGTACTGCGTCGTATGAATGCTACATTTTGTTCATACACATAGAGAAAAAAATTATTAACACTACTCTTACTTTAATTCTGCTGAGTATGTTTTTCCTTTCCTCCGGATGGGCTGAGTAATCCAAAAACAAAAGGACAGCATTGTGACTGCCAGTCTGCACTATATACATTTCCTTTTCTTTCTTTCGTGGGAAAAAAACGAACACCTTTCTTTCCGGCCTCACAGAACAAAGAAGGGAAAAAAACAAAACAAATGAGAAATAGAATTTCTGTAACTTTTTCTTGACTTTTCTCTCTAGATCCAAAAATCGAACCCAGGGGAGGTAAAATCTAAATTTACGAAAAGTTTAACAGCAAATCACTCCAGGAAAGAATCGTCACCCTTTCCTGAACTGACCACTATTATCTCTTCGATTTATTTATTTTTCTTTCAAGAAAAACGTGGATAATGTTGATGAAAATCTGAAAACATTGATCAGGTGTACACAGATTTTCAGCAACATATCAGTGTCGAGAATGGTTTGCCAGGTTTTAGAAAGGTGATCTAAGCTTAGGAGACAAGCCACGTGCACGTAGACCGCAGGAACTGTTGCAAGAGGACGCCACACAATGGGCCATGCATTTGAAAGTGGCTCAATCGATGGTGGTACGAAGATTGAGGCACTTTCAAATGTTCGGGCTTACTCCCCGAACATTGCACCCCCAGACTTTCATCTGTTTCGCTCTATGCAACATGCCCAATCCCAACAGCGGTTCACCACAGTTCTAAAGGTGGAAAATTTCGTCACTGAGTTCTTCAGCTCAAAACCCGGGTCATTGTATCACAGGGGCATTCATTTGTTGCCTGAGGAATGGCAAAATGTCATTGATGCTAACGGCCAATATTTCGTTGAATACATATGTACTGGTTTCCTGATTGTTCCTGTCTCCTTTCTCCTTAAAATGGCTGAAACATTTGCATACCCCTAATTGATACATCGATGCACTTGGTACGTATGAAACTTAAATACTAATAATTTGTTCTGCCGTGTCTAATGGACATATCCTGTAAAAGTAAAAGTCGTAGCTCGACTCCTGGTAGGTGTTCAAGCTTTTTATGAATATGAGGGTACTTAATACACGTACAAACGAAATATATTTATGGTATTCGTACTTTAAAGACAAAAAAATAAAATTTCGCCGCACATACCTCGTGGATTTCGCCTTTTATGACCAACATCCAATAAAAAATCAACTGTATAAAAACAAGGTATTTTACATGCTCATGAAACATTCAAAACTTCTTTCCAATTAAAAAAAACTGAGTTAACTCTTCTGCATACCTGAGCTGGCACCAAAATATATCCTGCTGAAAACGCAGATTTAACCTTTACCTGTAGACGATACACCATTAATAAATTAATTATTTTCCAAGGCTTTGTTTTTTAATTATTTTCGCTGTTTCTTTAATCATGAAATGAAAAAAAAACAAAACCCAAGGGACTATTTTAGCGTTAGGGATTTAACAAAATGAAATAATGTAAATATAAATAGACGAAGGCGTTTAATGTGGGACCGCTTTTCCTATAACGGTGCGTTTCTAGACGTGATTTAAATAAAAAATACTGTTTTAATTCTCAGCCTTCTTACTTTTATTATAACAGAAAAGCGGTATAAAAAAATAGTATGATAGCACTAAAGACTGGAAGGCGGAAATGAAACTCCTACGTAGGGGAATACGCATTTAACTGCCGCAGAAATGCGACATTCGTTGGTTAGCTCATTGACTGTTTCTCTTTTCTCCATCTTTTTTTATGGTGAATCAGAACCCCTTTTTTTTTTGCAGTCAGTCAGTTCCACCTGTAAATAAAACAAACAAGGCAGAAAATTACCGTGTTTGTTTTCGCTTTGCAGTCGCCTGAAAACTGAGCTTCAACTCGGATTTGCAGTCACTAAGATTTGGAGGAATTTTAGTGTTACAGAAAAGTGTTGCAAAGCAATGATGCATAATATCGTTTAACAAATAATGAGTATATCAAGTTAGTAAGGTATTCAGTCTCATTTCGAATTGATTGTTGCATGACGGGACTATGTTATTTCTTAGTCGAGAGAAACACCCACAAAAATAACACATTTTAAGGTGTGACCAAATTTCTGGAAGTCTCCGCTACTTCACTCAAAACCTTATGCTTTTAAATCAGTTATCATATTCCAAACACTATGTTTATTTTACATGATTCCATATCTTACTCTTACAATTTGAATTTCCAAAAACTCTTCAAAGTTCTCTAACAGTAAGTTCACCATATCATATTCTTAAGCTGTATTTAGTTTGTGCACTGATAAGTATATACATCAAATAATATGTTCTGGTTCCGAAGATTGTTTGGGTCATGTCACTCATAACTGCAAATGTTCACTTATACTGTTGTAATTATACACACTGCTAAAAGTACTTAAAAATTTCTATGTACATACAGTATCCTCGAAAAGTCCTCAGGAAAACCCTCTATAAGATGTCGCACTGTTGTCATGTTCGTGTCTTTCAGCACTATGTCCATTCACTTATGCAGTTGAAATCACTGCACTATGTCTATTCTTATATGTAATTTAAGTCACAGCACTCTATTAATTTCAGTTGAAAACTTATGTTCAACTCGAAATCTCTGGGTGAGACAGCAGGAACTCTCCAAATTGTGTATATATTCGTCTCTGTTAATGTCAACTTAAAATTTATGTACAACACGAAACCTCTGAGTGAAACAGTAGAAACTCTCCAAATTGTGTATGTACTCGTTAACGTTTTCGAACACTGCTCATCATTTCCAATAGCACGAGAAACTTGCGCTGTGGTTGACAAATATGCGGGGTTTCCTGGCTTGTACGTGGTTTATTAGGTCATGTGATCTTGCATCTTACCTAATTCTTATAATAGTGTCGCTCTCTATGTTTTGACTGATACGAATTTCTTCTTTCCAAAAATTGTATCTTTTTTTCTGCTTCTTCTTTTCTTAATGTCTTCCACACTTCTGGTAACATATGGTTCATTGTAAGCCCTATCTCTGTTCTTCTCTATCGTTACAACCTCTGAGTAACGTAATTCCCATTCTGTTCGATACTGTTACAGTGGACACCTCCACCCCCCCAAAGAAAACTCTAAAATTTGTCCTCCATGTCGCGAATTGTATGAGGCAGCGGAAAATAACAGTTCGGCAGGCTCACATGTTCTTTTACAGTTTACAGTTTTTTTATTTATTTCTCATTTGCGTTGTGTTTTCTTTTGGCTGTTCACTAAATTAATTAACAAAATTGCGGGATAATTAGGAAGTCGCTCCAATGCCTTTGAAGGCAAGAAATGTAATATTTTGCCATTTCAAATTACGAGACCTCACGGAGAGGCCTCGAGTGAAAGATAAAAATTCCTACCTCAAGGGTCTTCGAGAGGGTGAAAAACGAACGATGGAAATATGCTTTTTCACTTCTTTTTCCTTCTTTCCGCTTGTGGCTTAAACGCTGTGGTCCGTGTGCTGTATGTTTACATCAGTGGGTGGCCAGGCGACCCCCAACAGACATATAAATTTTGTCAGCAAGAACGATACTCCGACGTTTGCGATGGACAATGGCCAATTAAGAGTAGAGAATCGCCGAAAAAGGGGTGAATTCGAGCGTCGTTTTGGGGAGGCAGTTGCTGATGTAAGCTGAAAGGAAAAAGCACATCGGATTTCGCTCAGCCGAGAGAAAAATACTCTCAGGGCTGGCAATCGCAACTGGATGGGGTTAATGGAGAGAGGATGCCTAAGCATGCGAGTGTGCAGATTTGGAAACTGAGATGAACGGAAAACTCCTACAGCATTGAGATACAGGAATTTAAGGTAGAAGGCTCGAATCGTGCGGGAGTCACTAAGCAGCAGAGGTGAATGGGGAGGGGGGGGGTCCTGCTCACTAAAGCGACTGGCGGTCAGTTTTCTTTCCTTCGCTTTACGACGACCGAAGTCATTCCCAGGGATGAAGCAAAGCAAGCAAATGCATGCCAGAGGGGATATTTTGCTTAACGGCCATCTTCAAATCTTCACAAGGGTGGATCATTGTATACTCTTATCAGCGCAACAAAGTGCGGTGTGTTATCACCATTTTCATAGTGTGCTCCAAATTATGTTGTGTGCTTCATTTACATCGAGTGTCAAGTAAATTTAATTCAACGGTGTGATGCCACATGATGCAAGTGTTTGTGTGTGTGTACGTGTTTTTATTATGTGATGCACTCTGGTTTTACACATCAAGGCCAAGAAACTGTAAGTACATGAATGTTTCTATTTTCCTTCACACACCTGCGAACTTGTGCCATACCAACACCCAAAGCTGCATGGACATAGATACAACAATACTGAGCCTCCTTTGTGACTGAACCTCAGAGGAAGTACCGGCACATACGCACTTCGATTTCTTACAGGGCCTATTTCCTGATCTTTTACAAGAATAATGGAGAGGGCGTGGCCACAAATTCCGCGTGGTGGGACAGATTCATTTAACTTTGGATCAGGGCCAACGCGGGCGGGGCAGGGTTCTGCATGTGCATGCTTATTAGATATAGTTAATTAACTTTGGCAGTATTTCGCATCAATAATCGTGTATAAAGAAAATTAACGTGCTTGTGTATTTTTGTGTCGCGAGTGTTTTGAATGTGATCTTGTTCATATGTATTTTCTTTTTCTCATTCTCTAAGCGATTGTGTATGATATCACCTGCTGTTCTATTTAGTGTAGTAATGGGTAGTATTACTTGATCAGATCGTCCGGTGTGGACTCTCCTGGCTTGCGTCGTCCGACGGTAAAGTGTTAATACTGTGTGCTGCCCACATAAGAGGGGCAATTGTCTATGTGCCCAGAGAGCGCCTTATCTGTTTGAATCTCAAAGAATGAAATTAAATGTTGTGTACTCAAGAATCATGTGTTATTTTCGAAAGTGAATGTTGTTCTGGCTAGTTGGGATTGAATGTACCGGAGTAAGATCCGGACCATTACACTCAGTTACGAATTGCTGATTGCGGGTGAACCTCATCACAACTCTCTGATCCCCAAGTTTCGCTTTTTTTTTTTTTTTTTTTACTGTTGTTGATATTTTTGTTCACACGGTGGATTCACCCAAGCCTCATGCTTCGGGTCATTCTTCCAATTTTTATTTTATGTTCTGGCGTGAATCTTTGAGAGTAGTGGTGCACTTGTGATTCATATCTGGTGCCGCAGCCAACAAAATTGTATGACAGGTTCCACGATCCGTTACCGCCCGACTCGGCAGGACGTCTGCTAGCGCCGTGTAACAACACGTTCCACGTATTAAAACCTTTTCAGAATTTGGGCTTGTTCTTTCTTTTAAGCAACGTTGTATCATTGCTGTTCTCACTTCTTGTTTTTTCCAATTATTTTTGTGCTGGTCTATTCTCTTTTTTAATTCTATTCTTGGTGCTACCATAATAATATTTATGTGGATCTGTCTTTATTTTTGGTTTTATTGGTATTTCGTATGCACCTGACTTATCAATTAGGAGAAGGTCTCCGCAACTTCACTCACAAAAGTAAACAAATGGTTTTCTTAGACAAAAATAATTGTCAACAAAAAATGCAAAAGGCAACAGAAGAGATTTATTTTGAAAAAGTTAAATATGATCCTACTGACAAACAAATAGCTTCTTCAAATATGAAGAGTAAGTCGTGCTATTAAAATACAATAAAAGTTTTTTGTGGCAATAGATGTATGTGATATAATACCGTGTAAATCATGAATGACAATTAGGTAAGCTACGTAATGCCCCACGTGACTGTATATATACATAGCTGCATAATACAGCAACTTAGATCATCTGAGGATGGAGTGAACGGCACTCCGAAAGTGCTAATGGCTTTTAGTTTTAAATATATGTTCGATTTTAAAAATCAAATAAATCGTGTTAAGACGGAGATCTTTTATTGTAGAGAAATAGCTTATTTGGCAAAGATCAGAAATTACAGTGTTTTGCCAGATGAGATTCAAAAATGCTTTCTACCTGTAGGAGCAAGATTTCAGGAGTGATTCTTAAGATAAAAACCTATAAAAATAATAACCTTGTAGGCTGATCGTGGCAAAAGAAAGAGCACCCTTGATTAATTTGGAAAATAAATTATTTAATTTTTGTCAGCTACATGCAAAAATAATGAATATATTGTACTATTAGTAATAGTCTGGAATTCATTGACAGAAAAAAATAGAAACAGGAGTTGTGTATGGTGGCTACAATTATCGTAGTACCATTATACCCAAACACACCAGTAAAAAGATCGATAGAAATTACTGTGCAAAATTTAAAAGAACAGGAAGAACTGTCTTTTAAACAAATTACAGAAATTAATGATATATTGCTGTATATATCACAGAACAGTTTTTTCAGATATAATGATGTCATATATAGACTAAAAGGTAGAGTAGCAATTGGTTCCCCGTTATTTTTTGCAGAAGTAATCTTGCAAGGTATTGAAGAACAAATTATAACCAATCTTAGTAAAAAGCCTATTGTATGTCAGATACGTTCATGATAGTTGTGTAGTATCTCATATGTAAAAGAGGAGCTGCAATGGATAGCTAATCAATTTATAGAGATTTATCCCAAGATAAATCTAACTTTGAAAATGGAACAGGAAAATACAATTCCGTTTCATTAAAACAAAAGAATGTTTTAAATATCGAGTCTTTCGAAAAGCATCGTACGTACCAATTCTAATACATATGATTGCTACCACCCAGGAACGCAAAAAATGAATGCATTAAACAATCTGGTAAAAAGGGCATTTACTCATACGAGTAATAAAAAATAGCAGCAAAATGAACTAACATGGATTTAAAATATAGCTAGGGAATTTAAATATCCCGATAAATTGATCAATGACTTAACTGAAAAATACAAAAAAACATGTTGACGTAGAAAAACAGAGGAACAATGTCAACAAAAGGAAAAAGAAGAAATCCAATATGTTGGAACTTTCCCATATGTACAAGACACCAGAAAAAGAATAAATAATATAATCAAGAAATATAAGGGAATAGGAACATCAGTAATAACACTGGATAAATTCCTTTGCAATAGGTGACAAAAAACACCACTAGTTGAAAAGGCAGGTGTATACGAAATACCAATAAAACCAAGAATAAAGACAGATCCATAGAAATATTATTATGGTAGCACCAAGAATAGACTTAAAAAAGAGAATAGACCAGCACAAAAATAATTCGAAAAAACGAGAAGAGAGAACAGCAATGATACAACATTGCTTAAAAGAAAGAACAAGCCCAAACTTCGAAAAGGTTTCACCGCGTGGAATGTATCGAACAGAATGGGAATTTTGTTACTCAGAGGCTGTAACGATAGAGACGAACAGAGATAGGGCCTGCAATAACAATGAACCACTTACGTTACCAGAAGTGTGGAAGATATTAATAAAAAAAGCAGAAAAAAAGACACATTTTTTGGAAAAAAGAAAATTGCATCAGTCAAAACATAGAGGGCGACACTATTATTAGAATTGGGTAAGATGAAAGACCACATGACCTAATAAATACCTAAAATTAATAGAGTGCTGTGACTTCAACTGCATATGTGAATGGACACAGTGCTGAAAGACACGGACATGGCATAAGCGTGACTACTTTTGGAGGGTATTCCTGAGGACTTTTCAAGGATACTTTTTATGTACATACAAATGTTTAAGTACTTTTAGCAGTGTGTATAATTACAACAGTATTAGTGAACATTTACAGTTGTGAGTGACATGTCCCAAACAATCTTCGGAGTGTTACCATAACATATTATTTTATCTATACTTAACAGTGCATAAACTACATACAGCTTACAGAACTTTGAAGAGTTTTTGGAAATATATATTGTAAACGTAAGATATGGTATTTTGTAAAATAAACATAGTGTTTAGAATATAACAATTGATTTAGGAGCATGAAAATACAACAAATTATATACACTGCTGGACAATTGCTAAGGACGGATCATAAACGGCTATATAGCGCATAAAAAAGTAAGTGTGGTTGGATGCCAAGTGAAATAAAATAATGTCGGAATGCCAGGACATTACAAGAAAGACAATTTATTGTGCTTTGAAATCCAGAAGGCTTTGGAACGTGCTCAAGGGACAAACAGGCCATTTTGTGCAGAATACGTAAACGTGAAAAAATGCAATTACCGTCGGCAGGCGTTCCGGCGTAAGATATCAATACGGGATATGGCCACCATGGAGGGCGATGCAAGATTCCACACGTCGTGTCATCCTTTGCACATTATCAAGCAGCTGTTGGGGTAATTTATCCCATTCCTCTGTCAGTGAACGGATGAGGGTGTCCTTGTTTATTGGAGGGCATTGGCGACCAGCAAGATTACTCTACAAAGCATCCCACACATTTTCAATGGGATTCAGATCTGGAGAACGTGCTGGCCATACGAGGCGTTGAATATCCTCGCTCTCAAGACACTCCTGGACAGCGACTGTTCGATAACATGTTGCGTTGTCGTCCATGAAAATGAATCTATCACCGACAGCACCACGGAACATGCGAACATGAGGTAGCAGAACATCATTAATGTATTGTTGGCCAGTCATAGTCCCAGTTGGAAGCACATAGAGGGACGTACGGCCATTGATCATGATGTCAGCCCATACCATGACACAACATGTCGGATATCCTGTATGTTTCCTGTATGTTTGCTGGAAAATATGCAGTACCACTATCACGCCAGATCAGTTGTCGTCGACAATCAGACGATGGACTGTATCTACTCTCATTTGAGAAGAGGAAAGCAGACCAGTCGTTATCAGTCCAATTGCGATGTTGATATCACCATTGCAAACGGGCGGTACGGTGATGTCTGCACAATGGGATGCACACAACAGGACGGCGGGCGTATAGTCCTCCTTCATGCAAACGTCTGGCGACAGTTTTTCGGGAGATCCGCTTGCCAGTAGCAGCCATAAACTGATTTGCTACCTCACTAGCTGTGCTGCGCCGGTGTCTTTTTGTTGATAGCACTATGTACCGATCTTCTGCAGGTGTCGTACTGCGAACACGACCTCCCCCGTGACGTTTGCTACACTCTCCATTTTTGCCGCCCCGGTGGCGCAGTGGTCTAAGGCGTTGGCCTCTGATCATTCGTCGGAAGGGGTCCGGGTTCGAATCCCGGTGAGGCATGGATGTTGTGTTTGTCTTACGGCACTGGCTCTCTCCCTTCCCTGGAGCCAGTGACTCAAAATTAGGGACGGGCGACTGCTTATAGCCCATTGAGTTGCTCACGGTGGTCGTTAAATCTAAAAAAAAAAAAAAAAAAACACTCTCCATTTGTTTGAAATGATTTCCAAAGCCTTGAAACAACACTGTGGCTGACGTCGAACTCCCTGACACCATCTGTTATTTTTCGCCCTTTTTCAATCTTGCCAATAATACGGCCACGCGTAAAATCATCTAGGTGATGTCGGGAAGACATACTGAAATTGCAAGTTCGTCAATTGTTTCTTTCCCTTTCAACTTTGCGTTTGAACAACAACGGTCAATACGCGTCAAATCCTTTATATCTCTTATCAGCGCTATGACGTCACGAACAAGTTCGGCAATCCAAAATTTGCATACGCACAACACGTCTTACTGTGTCCCGCACTTAAGCTAATTTCCACATTTTCCTGCCTTTCATTTTATGGTTGCTATCGTTGCTATTGTCATCCGTCCTTAGCAATTGTCCGGCAGTGTATTATCCTTATACAAGTGTGTTTAAGAGAGGTTATAACTTATACGATTATAATTTCAGATATTTAATGACGAGAGTAATAGAGTCGTAAACAACATGCGGAGTTCTTGATTTTTTTATACACTCAATAGACAAAACATTAGAGATAGGCATGCTGAGCAGTCGAAATGGGCAAACCTGTGCGGAATGAAACACATCCAAACCGGAAGCGGGCGATAAATACACTCACGGACAAAGAAATTTGCGCACCTAGGAGAAAACATTCTTCAAACGCGAAATTTTGCAAATAGCTAGAGTGCCTGCTGATATGCAAATGATGCACGTTTGGTGCGTGTGCGCATCCCCGTACACCCTGTTGTGGCGCTGCAAGCTCAAACCGGCAGCGTTATAACCCGGCGTGCAGTCGATGCCCCATGAAAGCGAAAAGGACCGGCCGACGCAAGCAAGAGTACAGAGTAACAAGAATGCCGGGTAGGTGCTAAAGAGGTCGATTTACGCAACTTACGGACTTTGAGAGAGACCTGATCATCGTGCTGAAAACCGAGGGGTGGTTGGTGAGCCGTATAGCCCGCCCCGTGCATCGTTCTGACCATACCGTCCGACTGTGTTGGGAGCAGTGTACACATGACGGCACTGCCACACGGCAGGGCGGACCAGGAAGACCACCGGTAGAAATGATTGACGGATCGTGCGCCAGGCACGAACGGATCCCACGGGGAACCGGTCCACTATACAGACATATGTAGCGGCTCCTGTGTGCCCACGAAACGTTTCCCTATGCCTCGCGGAAGTGAATCTGCAATACCAGCTCCCCGTACATGTGCTATCATTATCATCGCCGGCTCTGTGTGCAGTGGGTAGTCCAGAGCGACGTGGAACGCCACAGACTGGCGACATGTGGTGTTTAGCGATGAGTGCCGCTTCGTTTTGGGGACAGATGATCATCGTGTCCGGGTGTGGAGGTCCCCGGGTCAACAGTACAATCCCAACCTCGCTACTGAGCGCCACACCTCCCCCACTGCAGACATTACGGTCTGGGGTGCCTTAGCCTACGATAGCCGCTTAGCTCTAGTGGTTGTACTTGGATCATTGACGGGCCAGGGGTATGTGGATGATATCCTACGGCCCCATGTGCTCCCATTCCTGGCCACAATTCTCGGTGCGTTATAGCAGCAGGATAATGTCCGCCAGCACACGGCTCTGGTTGCCCAGGACCGCTACGTCATGTCCAGACAATTCCATCGCCTTTCCGCTTCCCGGAGATGTCCCCTATCGAGCATTTTTGGGACTAGTTGACACGCCAGCTGCTGCCGTGCCGCATTATACGGGATTTGAAGCACACCGTCAAACACGTGTGGTCCAGTCTGCCGGAGGACACCATTAGGCGTCTGCTCGCCTCCATGCCGAACCGTATTGCAACATGCATCGTTGCACGAGGCGGAGCGACGTGCTATTGAATATGACCGGACTGCGTGCCACAGATCCGTCTGTAATTGTCCTACAGCTCTGTTTTTACGATCATGTGTATCATTCATCTGTATCATTACGTCCGTAAAATTTCAGTTCAATCCAATGCTTCCTTCTTGGTGCGCAAATTTCGTTGTCCGTGAGTGTAGGAGGACAGGAGTTACGACCTGGGTCGACATAAGCTACACAGGCTCACACACACCAACCGTTTGGAAATGGCGGCGTAAATCACATCCAGGTCAAAAGTCGGAGGCACTCTCAGCGTCAGAGTGCGGCGTGCGCTACATAACCTGCGACACGGGAGCCGGCGCCCTACTCGTGTGCCATTGTTGACTGCTGGTCATCGAAAATAATACCTCGCTTGGTGCCGGGAACATCAAAACTGGACTCTTGTAGAGTGACGCCGTGTCGTGTTTCCAGATGAATCCCGTTTTCAGCTGTAGGGAACTGACAGAAGGGTGCGAGCTAGGTGTCGACCGAATGAGGCCATGACACCGTCGTGCAGGTCGGCTCTGTTCAAGATAATGGTGGCTCTCTGATCGTTTGAGTAGCGTTCTCATGGAACACATTAAGCCCTTTAGTGTGTCTTGAGAATTTTTTAACCACTGCGCTGTACCATAATGTGCTAGCTAATCACCTACACGTTTTCATGGCCTTCGCGCATTCTGCAGCCGATGGTCTATTTCAGCAGGACAATGCGCTGCTCACCAGATTGCAACAACCCAGGCATGGCTTCGAGGTACACTCATCTGAGTTTGAAACCATCCACTGGCCTCCAAAGTTCCCGGATTTCAACCTTGTAGAAACTCATTGGGATTTCGTGGAGTGTAACATCAGATTTTTGCCCCCTGGAATGACTTCTGAAACGGAGTTGTGGGCATTAATGCAACAGGCATGGCTGGCATTACCTTCAAAAACCCTCCGGCGTGTGATGAAGTGAATACTTCGGCGAGTACAGGCTCTTATTTGCAAGAGAAGGATCAGGTTGGCATCTGTAATGTTTTGCCCATTGAATGTACTATCGCAGCGTTAGTAATGCATTATTGTTCAAGGTGTTTAGATAGATCTCAACATTCATGGTTTTGTCCAAAAGGTGCAGCTGAAGCACGGAACACAGATTCATATCATCACGCTTTCCTCCACCGAACTTTATTGTCGGGATGACACAGTCCGGAGGGTACTCTTCTCTCGGCATCCGCCACACATGGGAACGTGTATAGTGTGCTCGTCAGTCCAACACAATTTTCAACTGGTCTACAGTTCAAGATTAACGTTATCAAATCGCCGTAAATCAGTGTGTGACATTAAACGAAGTGATTAGCGCCTTATTTGTGGATGTCCTACCATCTCCCGCAGCGTCCTGCAAAATGTAATGGTACTGATATCGTCCCATTAGTTTCAGATACAGGGTGTCCCACTCGCTACGGAACGCGGCATTTCTTTAATAATATTAACACCGATTAAGATATTTCAACGATATTTGAAGTAGACTTACCTCATTTCGTGCGAAATGTTATGACATCACAACATCTGCTGGAAGTGGCCACCATTTGCGTCTAGACAGCATGGAACCCGGCGCTGTCCACCAGCCAGAGTGCTCCGTAGTGGCAGACACATTTCTAAGTGTGGCGCTATTGAGGAGCAGTCCTCCAGCCAGTCGGACACGCCTCTCTGCTGCTTTGCTATGCCATTTCGCTGAGCGTGTCTACACAATACTGTTGTTGATAGTGAGTGCTCTTGGCTGTTCGCGTACGTGTGAAAATGTATCGGTACACTCCGGAGGAGCGAGTGTTTATTGTTCGCACTTATTGGGAAACATAATCGATAAAGTCTTGTCAACAGCAATTCCTGGAGAGGCTTGCAGGCAGACATCAGCAGAGCAAGTCCACCATTTGGACATTGTCGAAGAAATTGGAAACAAAGAGGATTTAATTCGACGACTATGCAGGAGGTTGTCCACAAATGTCCGAAGAGACGATCCAGAATGTAAAAAGCCGACTACTTACGTCTCCCAAGAAGTCACTTCGCCGACTGTCACAAGAAACAGGGTTGTCGAAAAGCACTTACCAACGTGCTGTGAAAAAAGCTAAGCTTCATGCGTACCGTATCTCCGTGGTCCACGAACTCAAAGCGCCTGACCACGTGAAACGAGTGACATACTGTCGATGGTTTCAGACATTTCTTCAGGAAAATTCGGGCATTCTGAACTACACGTGGTTCTCGGAGGAGGCGTGGTTTCACCTGTCCGGATACGTCAATTATCAAAATTCCCTTGTTTGGGATAGTGGAAATCTCAACGCGATACATGAAGAACCCCTTCATTCACAGAAAACTGGTGGTTGGCGTGGGATGACCCTGCGCCGCATAATTGGTCCCATCTTCTTTTACACAACAATCAAAACAGCTGCATATATGGAAATCTTCAACACCTTTGTAAATCAATTGGACGAAGAAGAACCCTCCATTGGATATTGCCGGCATGATGGAGTGATATCACACACACCACACACCAGTATGGCCGAAATTGAGTCCTTTTTCGGAGGACCGCGTCATTGTGAATGGTCTATGCGCACCTCGCTCACCCAATATGACTCCTCCTGATTAATTGTTATGGAGATATCTAAAAGAGAGAGTTCACAAAAAGAAACCGCGAACCATAGATGCCTTGAAAGCAAACATCACCGAAGAAATTCATGCAGTGACGGCGGACGTACTGACAAGGACTTACCACAATATGGTGCACCGGGTTCAAAGCTGTCTCTACGCAAATAGTGGCCACTTCCAGCACATGTTCTGATGCCATCACATTTCTCACGAAATGAGATAAGTCCACTTCAAATTTCGTTGCAATATCTCCATTGGTGTTAATATTATTAAAGAAATGCCCGGTTCGGTAGCGAGTGGGACACCATGTAGTATATGCCTGATTTGAGACAGTGTTGATAGTTCACGTTCGGAGCAGACAGTCGGTTGCAGGGCTCTCCTGACACATTCCGTTACCCGGTTGTTTCTTTTCAGATTCAAACCTAGTTCGCTACATTTGCATAACACTTCCACGCGTCGACTTAAGAATCATCAGGGCCGTCGGAACGTCTCATACGGAGTGATTGTTTAAGTGACACTCTGTTATCAATTCGCACTTCAAACCAGTTGGATCTGTCGAATGTGGTATCTTGCCATAACAGTCGTGTTACTGTCTCATTATAGCCTTACGAGCGTATTTACGATTAGGCCTGTGACGAAATGCTTCCGTGCATCCAAATTCACTATCCATAGAGAGCTATCCGGTTATTTACGGTAAGGCAATTGTGAAATATTAGTTAATTTATTAATGCTTGTATGAGTAACTGTTATTATATTTCAACGTTAAGTTTGCTTCATTGTAGGGCACTTAAGCTCTTAGCTTGTTAGGCTTACGTTATTTAGGCTTGTTAGGCCTCAATACAAGACTTGCAAGGCTTCGTGCCATAGCTTAATAATTTTGGGCTTCTTTCAATTGGGCCAGATAACTTCCAAGTCCTGGTGACGCAGTGCTTTAAGCTCCTTCGTCCATTTGGATCCTGGTTCAAATCCCTGTGACGCAGCGATTTAAGCGCTGCCTTATGTCGGTTAGCCGTTCTGGGTCCGGTTTCAGGGAGTTTCTCCCTTCCCAGGAACCTGTCGCCCTAAATTAGGGCCGGGCGACTGCTTATAGACAGTTGAGATGCTCACAGGTGTCCTTAACCCGTCTTCCAAAGAAAAAACGACTTCAATACGAGTTCCAGCTAGTCTCGTTTTAATATGAAATTACTGATTAGATAATTTTAGTGAAATGTGAGGTTGAATACCAATTTCAGTACTTAAAACAAAATCTACTTGTTTATTATCTCAAGTAGTTTGTTTTCTTGGAGATTTAACCATCATCGTGAGCAACTCGATGGACTATTAGCAGTCGTCCATCCCTAATTTGGAGCCACTGGTTCCAGGATAGAGAGAAAGAGCTAGTGTCGTAAGATAAGCACATCATCCATGCCTCACCGTAATTCAAACTCTGACCTATCTTGTACGAATTATTAGACGTCAGTGCTTACACCACTGAGGCAGTGGTCCGGCTGTTTGAAGTAGCGCGACAAACTTGAAGATTTCCCCTCAAATCGGTGTAAGGTTTATTCGAAGCAAACAACCAATGTGATCAATCCTCTCTGCTATTTAGCAACCAGCAACGCACAAACCTTTGCTCAATTTTAAATAATGGTAAGCGAGATCATGAGACATTTGAGCTTTGCCTCATAATATCGAACGTTAGAACATTAACGCAGAACATTCCGGTCGCTACATTTCCTCAAATACTGACTCCAATAACACTAGGCATAAAAAACATACTGTGTTTCACATTGAAAAACAGCAGCTCTTATATCTCGTATCTCAGCTAAGTCATTGCCTTCTGACTTGATTTTAGGTTGTAGTCAAAGTAAAATTCGTCCAGACAAAAATGTCATTTTGCTTAGAAGAATGTATAACGAGAATAAACCATAAGGACACAGGAACTCTAAAGGAAGGCTAAATTGGAGTACAATCTATGTGCACATGGGAAAGAATAAGTGTATATGGCCTGCCTAAGATTCTATCTCGTACTTCATATCCAATATGTTTGATGCTATGCATCTTTCCTTACAGTAGTAAAATAAATCCCAAGTAAAAAAATTTGATGTAACAAAAGTGGGTAGCGGTATGTCATTGCCAAATCCCTTGTGAAAATCTGATCGTGCCGCATGCTATCCGATGAAGTAACCAACAATGGCTAATTCATTGGTACTCAGCAATATATGTATTTAATTAAACTATAGCGTATCAGTATTTCATCATGTTTTACATAAATGTAGCAATAGCTTATTGCAGTGTGAAAAATTACGAGAATCTGACGATAACTCTCATAAGATAAATTACAAAAATGCATTTTGATGTTGTAGTAAGTCTACTCAGGGACGGATCCACAGGGGGACTCACCCCCTCCTGAGGAACCAAAGAAAAGCTTCGATTTGTTAGGTTTACGTAACAAATTGAAGATTTTTCGGTGTAAGAAAGTTTTACTTAAAAGTATAACATCTATGAAAATGCAAGTGCAAAGATTCGGCTGTTTGAAAATACAACACACATAAAAATTGGAAAGGGAGTGAGACAAGGTGACACCATATCTCCGAAGCTCTTTAATGCCACATTGGAAAATGTCTTTCAATCACTGAACTGGGAAAACAAAGGGATAAAGATTAATGGAGATTATCTAACCCACCTTCGTTTTGCTGATGACGTAGTCATTTTTGCAACTACCCCATCAGAGCTGCAGAGTATGATCCAGGAACTTGCTGACAAGAGTAAAGAAGTGGGATTAAAAATGAACTTTCAGAAGACAAAAGTGATGTTCAATGCTTTTACAAGAAATGAAGATTTATCGATTGATGGAGAAAAACTGGAGATAACAGATACGTATGTTTATCTTGGACAGCAGATATCAAGTGAGGGTCACATTGATGAAGAAATTAATCGGCGTACAAAACTTGCCTGGAGAGCTTTTGGAAGAAACAGCATAATTTTCAAGAGCAATATGCCATTATGTCTTAAAAGAAAAGTGTTTGATCAATGCATCCTTCCAGTGCTTACGTATGGTGCAGAGACGTGGACCTTAACTAAAAGAGACATACAAAAGCTGCAGACAACTCAAAAAAGCATGGAGAGGTGCATGCTTGGTATAACCAGGAGAGATAAGAAGAGGAACTCGTGGATCCGAAAAATGACGAGAGTGGAAGACATCATGATCAGAGTTAAATCCCTGAAATGGCAATGGGCTGGACATACTGCCAGAAGGACAGATCATCGATGGACAGCCGAAATTTTAGATTGGATTCCAAGGGACAGGAAAAGACCCAGAAAAAGACCACATGGGAGATGGGTGGATGAAATTCGTAAATATGCGGGAGTGACATGGAGGAGACTGGCACAAGACAGACCGTTGTGGAGGAAACTTGGGGAGACCTTCGTCCAGCAGTGGATTGATAATGGTTGACAATGATGATGATGATATCACTTTCCTTAAGTAATTGGAAGAATTTATTCACATACAAAGAACACTTTTCATTATGCAGGAAAATACCAGAGAGATCCCCGGTTATTCCCGACATTTGCGCCCCTCCCCCTTACGAAAATTGATTTTTTCAAATATCTCGCAAACGGTGAGTGGTAGCAACACATGACGTCCTCTCAGCTAGCCCAAGAGAGATAGGAGTTACTTGCTATTGACGAGCTCTGTAAACACCAAACAGAAGTCATCACTCTTTCCACGTTAATAAGTAAGTCACGGAAAAATTATCATCTTCCGCCACCCGTAGTCAAACCCAGGGTCTTCCAGCGGACATGCTACCACTGCACCACAGCAGCCTCGAATTCTCCAGGCTCACAAAAGGATGCTGCTAAAAAATATGGATGTTGCTTTCCATCTTTGGTGAATCCCCAGCACTGTGCGAAGCTCCATGAAGCAACCTGCCATGTGGTTTGGCAGTCAATCACTTGTCAGTCTGGAGAATTCGAGGCCGCTGTGGTGCAGTGGTAGCATGTCCGGCGCGTAACTGGAAGACCCTGGGTTCGATTCCCGGTGGCGGCCGATGAGAATTTTTCCGTGACTCACTTATTAACGTGGAAAGAGCGATGATTTATGTTTCGTGCTTCTGATCCACGTCGAGTCTATGAATGAGATCTTTAAAGTGTTGTATAACACGATTAGGAATAACCTGATCTTCGGGTGGGATTTTGTTTCCTCTTTGGCATGCCAGTATAGGACTCATTATAAATTCCCCTCAAAAACTTGCGATTCAGATTTTCTTTGTCTTGAGGTCAGATTTTACTTTGCACATGCGCAGATGGACTTTCGTAGCTACATCACGTTTCATCGGTGTCTTAGTGGTTGCTTACGTTTGTACTAAAATCTTAATATACAATAATAATAATAATAATAAATATTTTTTCTGAAAAACAAAAAAGTAGAAATACTATTTCCGTCGATATAGTTTAGTAAATAATATTAGTTTCATAGCTTACATATCTCCTTTGGTTGGATTTACGATAATAACATTCATTAATGCACCGACTTAAGTACCGCTCAATATCAGGAATTAGTGAACCTTATTTTTATGATTTAATTCAACTTAGTATAAACAAGACTGTTGCTCGGTGTAGTCGTTAACTCGCGAATAATTGCAATGCATTGTACATAAATAAATACACACTGAAGTGCCAGAAAAACTAGTACAGACGAGCTTATGCAAAATACATAGCCACGTCACTTATGCGCGTACTCGATTGCTTCCGCCAGTGCGTATATAAAGCGATAGACATCCTTGCCAGCTGTCAGAGCTGTTTTCTGCATGAGAATGACAAGTAATAACGGTTTAAGCGATTTTCAACGCGGTGTCATAGTTGGCGCTCGTGAGATGGGCCACAGTATTTCGGAGATAGAAACGAAGTTCGGATTTTCACGGACAACCATTGCAAGGGTGTACCGTGACTACAAGAATTCTGGCCAAACCTCCAACCTAAGATACTAGTGTGGCCGTAAAA
Source organism: Macrothele yani (assembly GCA_039090855.1). NCBI lineage: Eukaryota > Metazoa > Arthropoda > Arachnida > Araneae > Macrothelidae > Macrothele > Macrothele yani. The sequence continues at coordinate 104,418,388 of CM077011.1, forward strand.
AGACATTGGATGAACGTGACCATCGTCGACTGTCAAGAATCGTTTCGCGCGATAGGCGTGCAACACTCTCGCAGGTATCATCGGAATTCAATGCTGGAGCTTCAACAAGCATCAGCGTCCGGACTATGCAACGTACCCTGCACGATATGGGCTTTGGCAGCCGACGCCCACCTCGAGTCCCCTTGATGGGTGCGCGCCTCGCTTGGGCACGGCAACACCGCCACTGGACACTTGATGACTGGAAACAAGTAGCCTGGTCTGACGAGTCGCGCATCCAACTGTATCGGGCAGATGGAACGATTCGTGTGTGACGCAAACCACATGAAGCCATGGATCCCGCCTGTCAACAGGGAACTGTACCGGCTGGTGGGGGGTCCGTAATGGTATGGGGTGTGTTTAGCTGGACTTCACTGAGACCCCTGGTACGTCTAAAAACGTCTGTGACCAGACAACGCTATGTGCACATCCTTTCTGACGAGGTACATCCGTTCATGTCCTGCATTAATGCTGATAGGTTGGGCCTGTTCCAACACAACAATGCAGCTCCACACAAGTGTCGGGACACCACATTATGGTTATAGGAGCATTCTTCTGAGTTTGGCGTGATGCTATTCCCACCCAAGTCCCCAGATCTGAACGTGATAGAACACATTTGGATGCCATGAAACGCGCTATGGAACACTTGAATCCGAGACCTCGGATTACACCCTAATTGTGGAACGCTCTGCAGGAAGTATGGTGGGCATTGCCTACAGCATATTTCCAGAAGCTAGCGGAGTCCATGCCCCGTCGTATTTGTGCAGTCCTGCGCTCCCGTGGGTGACCTAAAAAATATTAGAGTGGTGTACTAGTTTTTCTAGCACTCCAGTGTATAATCTCGAATCACTCGTTTTATTTTACACCCACAAAGATCTTAGTATGCGAAAAATGCATAACATAAATTATCTACAAAGCGTATCCGAGTACCCTCTCGATTTTTTTCTCATCCGAGCGGAAATTATAAACAAGTTAAATCACAATTCTTCTCATCGGTTTTAATGACTACAAACTTTGTTTCGAATTTATTTAGTACCAAAGGAATGCGAATGTTAAAAACAAATTTTAACCAAAGTGAAATAATAGTTTTTAAAATAATTATCTGGCATTTATAGGCGCTGTTTGTTACTGTTGAAAAGGTTCTTGATTCCATCGGAGTTCGTCGTTTTTTCCTGGAACTGTAAATGTACTGCTTCTTTGATCTCCTCATCATTATAGTATTGGCCGTGAAATGCGAAACTGTGCTGCGTCTATTGCGCAGTATAAGGCGACGCACCTCTTGTTCATCTCTGGATTTTTTTTTATGATTAGAAGTTTAACGACAACTGTGAGCAACTCAATGGGCTATAAGCAGTCGTCCGTCTCTAATTTAGGGCCACTGGTTCCAGGGAAGGGAGAAAGCCAGTGCCCTAAGAAAAACACAACATCCATGCCTCACCGGGTCTAAGCAATGGCCTCTGATCATTCGTCCGAACGGGCCGGGTTCGGATCACGGTGAGGAATGAATATTGTGGTTGTCTTACGGCAGTGGCGCTCTCCATTCCCTAGAATCAGTGACCCTAAGTTAGGGACGGGCGACTGCTTATAGCCCATTGAGTTGCTCACGTTGGTCGTTAAACCTCCAATAAAAAAGCCTCACGGGATTCGAACCCGGACCTTTTTCTGAAGAATTATCAGAAGCCATCGCTTAGACCACTGCGCCACCGGGTCGGCATCTCTGGAATGCAACTTTCGCTGTCATTTACAGTTTTATTGCTGGTTGGTTGATTCGCCAATTTGGCAATCCTACCGATACACGGTAACCACGAATGCAACTTTCGCTGTCATTTATAGTTGTATTGTTGGTTGGTTGGTTCGCCAAGTTGGCAATCCTCCCGGTACACGGTAACCACGAAGGCTCTCGAGCAACCCACAAGTGTCGCTCAATAGCCCTTCATGCGACCTGAATTTTGTGTTTCGTAAACTCCGATGAAACCTTGGTTTTATTCATCACGTCCCTAACTTTGCTCCTAACCTATTCACGAACTCCTTTATCTTACAAGCCACGCCTTCGTCTTCGGTATAACAGTATAGGACTCATTTGCAACCGGGTGATCGTAATTCAGGGACCCATCAATGTACATATGAGTGAATTTTGGTATTAACGGGATCCAAAATTGCTGCTCTCTGGTGACAACTATGTAGTACTGTTCTATTCCTTACTGTCTCTGAACCAATGTACGTGCCCAATCGCTCAGGTCTCATTTCGTGGTAAAGAATTTTTTTTTTTGCGCGTGTTAGCCAGTAATTTTCTGCGAAATATTCCTGGAATTTGAGATGGTTTAATGCTTTACCCTAGAAAAGGTTAATATTCATCACATCTACGGATAACATTCTCCGATGAGGCAAAAAGGCAAAATACTATGACCAGCTGCATAATATGATGTCAGTCCTCCAATTGCCGGCAAAACAGCTCTTAACTGGAAAGGAATGGGCCCCACATGATTTCTAAATGTGTCATGATACCAGTAGGCCTATGTAAAATACAAACATATATGATTTCTAAACGTGTCGTGTGGTGTCTTGTACCAAAATACAACCAGAAGGTCTTTGAATCTTGTAAGTTATGTGGTTGAGTCGCAGAACAACGGATTTGCTGTTCTAACACGAACAAATGATGCTCGATTGGATTGATGTCTGAAGAATTGGGAAGCTAAGACAATGCCTAGAGGTCTTCACGTTTCTCTAACCATTGTCGAACAATCTGGGCCGTGTACCATGTGGAATTATCCTACTTAAGGGAATGCCATGGCCGTGAATGGATGTACCTGGTATGCAATGATGTTTAGGCCGCCCCGGTGGCGCAGTGGTCTAAGCGATGGCTTCTGATCCTTCGTCCGAAAGGGGTCCGGGTTCGAATCCTGGTGAGGCATGAATGTTGTGTTTGTCTTACAGTAGTGGCTCTCTCCCTTCCCTGGAACCAGTTACCCTAAATTAGGGACGGGCGACTGCTTATAGCCCATTGAGTTCCTCACGGTGGTCGTTAAACCTCCCATAAAAAAATGTTCAGATAGGTAGCAGACGTCATAACTTCCTACACATGAATGTCTGGATCCAGGGTTTCTCAGAAGAGCGTTGCCCAATATCATTGCTCTTCCTCCACAGGCCTATTTTTGTCGCACGGTGCATCTTGGTGCTAACATTTCCATTTAAACAAACATTTCCCCAGCTAAACGATGCACACATACACGGCCGTACACATGGTGCAGCAAGAAACAAGATTTGTGAGACCAGACGATCTTCTTACAATAATCTTTTTTTTACAACACGAGCGTGCAGATTTCGGTTTAACTGGCGTAAAAGAATAAAAAGAAAACTAAAAGTTGAGTACAGAATCATACTGAGAAAATTTAAACAAAAACACTTTAAGTGTTTGTTTAAATTTCCTCAGTATGATTCTGTACGCAACTTTGTTAATGTTAGCCTAATGATGCCGCCCGTCTTCGGCAGTGAAAGTTAGCATTCTAGTTTTTTTATTTGTACTCTTTTACACCAATTAAACAGAAATCTGCGCGCTGGTGTTGTAAATAATCTTGGTGTATTCACAGCCCATTTTTTCAAAAACTTGATGATTTTTTTTATTTGAAGATTTAACGACCACCGTGAGCAACTCGATGGGCTATAAGCAGTCGCTCGTCCCTAATTTAGGCCATTGGTTCCAGCGAAGGTGGAGAACCATGGATTTAAGAGAAACGCAACATCCCTGCCTCACTGGGATTCGAACCCGGACCCTTCTCTAACTAACGGTTATACGCCAGCGTATAGACCACTGCATGGCGGCTCTTTCAATCATTCAAGGTCCAGTTTTGATGCTCTTTTACCAATTGTATGCACTTTCGACGGCAGATCGAGGTTAGCATCCGCTTTCGGAGATACCTGCGGCTGCGCAGTCCTATAGTCTGCAGGGTTCGATGCATTGTGGTTTACTACACATTACTCTCGTCACCAGCATTCAAATTACCGGTGAGTTGAGTCACAGTACCCCTTCTTTTGTCTCGTATCATACGGGATAGCTGTAACCTGGGCATCCAAATTTATCAGAAGTGAAGTTCAGTAGCCATTTTAGAGATAGTGGATTGTAATCATTTTTCTCCAAATTCCCGCCATTTTTATGAGATGAGCAAGGCGACGGTTGTTGAAGCATGCTTTCTCTCACGCAACAGAGGAGGTGTTAGATTTATAGTTACGTGGACACTTTCCTGCGAGGGAGAAAGAGAAGAGGGGGGCAGCGAAGCCAATTAAAGAATTGAGAGTTTTCAGAGAGAGAAGGCATTTTGAGGAGTGTCCAGGCAGGCGTTGGATTTCACTCTTCGTCAGGAGACTACTTTTTCAGGGGTATTTCTTATCCCCGTCACGTCGACCAGCGAGATGCGGATGGCTCGCTGGTCGGCGTGACGGGGATAAGTAGTAAGCAATGGTGCTGATGATTGGAGAGAAGAAATCCGACGTGTTAATAAAATAATGGAAGAATGAAAATGATGGACAAAAAAAACTTGGATACATTACCCACGACATTTGAATAAATATATTCCTCACTGCAAGAGCAAAGTTTAATTTTGGGTCGATTTTTTGATACCTTGTATTTTATTTATCTGCTCCAGTCGGGAGAAATACGGATTAAACCCCCGATACAGAACTTGCTGAAAACGAAGCATCAAACGAACCCTCCACACAGGGCGCTGTAATATCACTCAGCACAAAGCCCTGTAACATAATATCCTTCGCTCACATCTAGTATCGATGACCCGTGCTCGGCTAGAAGTTCCTGGTCTTTCTCTCATCAGTTCGCAATTGGAAGGTACTGTATTAACCACAGGTGACGCTAACTACCTCACAAGCCTTGCCGTCTAGGAAACGCTAACTCATTCTTAAGGTGGTTGTAACTTGGTCATTGTCAAACTTGCTGAAATCCAATCTGAAGAACAAGGATAACACTAATTAATAGAGCTCAGTGAAGGTGTTATTTATACCGTTTCTCGATTTTCACACTCTCCGTCATTTACCTCTAGTTGTATCGATTTGCACGAAGACGCACTAATCATAACATTTTCGCACCTCGGTGTGTGAATTGATTTAATAACTTTGCCTTACGAAGTTTCTTCTCGTATCAAGCAATAATATAACCTGCTCTGATAACCTTGGCAGAACGCTTTTTTTCAACAGTGTGATTTCATTTAGCTCTGTCACTGTTTTCATACACTGTTTTCCTTGCACGCCATCTGAGTTTCCATGCACGTCGTCATCATTACTGATACCATATAGTTAACGACATGAAAGATTTAACAAATAAGGTGGACGTAAAGTAACTTTGCTTCCTATACTTTTAATGGAAAAACTTCTGTATACATTTTCTTCACAATTAATGCGTTCCCATGGATGAAACTTTAAACATCGATTAAAATAGCTTCACATTATAAATTGGAATACTTAATAATTTCTAAGACAGAACCATATTTATATTAAAAATCAATAACGTTTCCTTTGGTAGTGTTGAAGCTAGAAAAAAGATGGCGCGACCTGTACCTTGATGACGTCAGTAGACAAATAAATGTTGGATTGCATAATTATGTTTTAGAAATTATTAAGTATTCCTAGTTATAAAATGAAACTATTTTATACGATGTCCAAATTTTCATCCTTGGGAACGCATTAATTGTAAAGAAAATGTGTACAGAAGTTTTACCATTGGAAACATAGGAAGCAAAATTACTTGACGTCCACCTTAATTCGTTAGAAACATCTTTCGCAAAAGTCTTAGTGTTTTATTCCGGAATTCTCATTTATCACACGTACAGCAACGCTGTTTCTTTTGTGTGGTAACTCTGGTCTTAATGAAAAGAAATAATAAACAAATTACGATCATTTTCTATTTTCAATACTCTCTATGCTATTCTGCACTGTGATTTTATTCTTGAAAAACTTGCATCTGGAAAGAGTTTTGTTATTTTTTTTTCCAGAAAATAGTAACACGTGTTCTTTTTTCCTTTTTCTAAGAAAGTGGTTAGGTAGATGAGTTAAAATTGAAGGTCGCGTAGAAACTTCCGATGGTAGTTAATTTTCATTGCTAACGTGAAAAGAAAATACAGCTCAGTTGAAATGGCTTATTTTCTCCACTGTCAGAAGCAGCAGTGATATTTAATTTTGAGATAAGCTTCATATAAAGAGCATCATTACTCTTGCTTATTATGTAAAGGTACGGTGCTCTGGTTTCCTTTTAAAAGTGTTACAGACTAAAGAAGAGGGCTCATGTACGAAGAATAATTCTTCACTTAATAAGCAAAGCGTAAGTAGCAGAAAATAAGACTGTTAACTGCGGAAAAATCACTTTAATTGCCTGATAGAATGAGTATGTAATAACACACCGGAGAAGCTTCTTCATACTAAAAAAAGAATAATACATGTAAAAAGAGCAGCTCAGGAGAAAAGAAATATTTCCCGCAAAATATTTAAATCGACTGCTCCTAATATTAGCAAAAAAAAAAAAAAAAAAAAAAAGTAAGGAAATGAAGGTTTTCTATTTCTCTAGAGTTTTATGGTAATTATCATCTCACTGTTTCTTAATGTGGAGCTCTGATTAATTTGAAATGATTTTAATTAATCACAGGATTACTTCGCGAAGAAATCGAGGACACAGCAAAGGAAGCTTTCCAGTCATATTTAGGAGTAGTTGGTTCGCCGCCAAATGGATTCGAAGACTTCAGGGAGAAAGTGAATAAATATATGCAATTGCCTCCGTTCAATTTCCCCAACCCAGTGCGCCGCCTTGGAGGAATGAAAAAGGTAAATGTTTTTAATTTACATTGCACTAAGAATCTGAGATTTTAAACTAGTATTTAAAGTGATACTTTTGTGTACATAAAAATTACATTTTGCACATATTAGCATTTCTAACCTTCAACACCTCCAGTTTTTCACAATATACTAAGCTACTGGATACAGATTACGAGTGTATTAACATGTTTTCCCTGCTAATACGAGTGTATTAAATCAACTGCTTATAATATTAACGGCGTTAAGTTGTAATATTAACAGGTTTTACTACTTAACGCCGTGATTAACTTGAAAAATAATCATGATCTTCATCTAACTGTAATGATTCAGCTTCTTGAAAAAAAAGTGCAAGACATTTTAGATTCAACGAACTAGAAAATGTATTTTTTCCTGCAAAGTATACAGTTCTCATCAGTCTCATATCCAAATCCTTCTAGAGCTTAGCATGTTATTGTATAAACTGACACACGAGTAAAACATGAACTAGAAAATATATTTTTGACGTAGATCTACGTCTTCCCCAGTGGTAGGTAAGGGGGTAACATCGGGAGCTTGAATGCAACAAAAACATGTATAACGAAGTAAACATCTCCGTCATTTCTGTCCACGCCGGGGAACGAACCCGGATCCCCTCATTCCGGAATTAGTCACTCTACCAATTGAGCTACGCGGACTTTCGTTCTGAATCCTACCTGCCTTTATGTCGTGTGCATCCTGCTGGCAGGTACGTCACATCCCCCCCCCCCCCGAAAGAGGGCCGGGGGCATGGCCCACGGGTCAGCCGTGACCATGAGACGTTGCAGGCAGCCATCCGCTGTAGAACGTGAACCTGAGAACTCCCAGTCAATCTGGTGTGTGGAATGCAACGTCACACACATTTATTTTTTGAAGCGCTGGAGAAGGGATTCTCTTATTTTTCCTCTCTCGCGGGGTGGAAAGGACATCACACCATTGCGAGATTTTGAACGGCCGGGTCATCCGGAAAGATCGGGCTGCCATTATAATGTAAATTTCTCCGTCATTTCTGTCAACGCCGGGGCACGAACCCGGGTTGACAGAATTCACTCAGGCTATATATACAGTGTATATATCATCATCGTCATCATTGTCAACCATTATCAATCCACTGCTGGACGAAAGTCTGCTCAAGGAACTACAGACCTATCAGCCTCCTATCAGTGGTTTATAAAATCTTCACTAAAGTTCTTTCACACCGCTTGAAGGTAACACTGGACATGGCTCAACCGAGAGAACAAGCTGGATTCAGGAGTGGCTACAGCACAATAGATCATATCTACGTACTGAGAGAACTAATTGAAAGAGCGAGGGAATATGAACTTCCATTGTGCATGGCTCTTTAATGCCACATTGGAAAATGTCTTTCAATCACTGAACTGGGAAAACAAAGGGATAAAGATTAATGGAGATTATCTAACCCACCTTCGTTTTGCTGATGACGAAGTCATTTTTGCAACTACCCCATCAGAGCTGCAGATTATGATCCAGGAACTTGCTGACAAAAGTAAAGCAGTGGGATTAAAAATGAACTTTCAGAAGACAAAAGTGATGTTCAATGCTTTTACAAGAAATGAAGATTTATCGATTGATGGAGAAAAACTGGAGATAACAGATACGTATGTTTATCTTGGACAGCAGATATCAAATGAGGGTCACATTGATAAAGAAATTAATCGGCGTACAAAACTTGCCTGGAGAGCTTTTCGAAGAAACAGCATAATTTTCAAGAGCAATATGCCATTATGTCTTAAAAGAAAAGTGTTTGATCAATGCATCCTTCCAGTGCTTACGTATGGTGCAGAGACGTGGACCTTAAATAAAAGAGACATACAAAGGCTGCAGACAACTCAAAACAGCATGGAGAGGTGCATGCTTGGTATAACCAGGAGAGATAAGAAGAGGAACTCGTGGATCCGAAAAATGACGAGAGTGGAAGACATCATGATCAGAGTTAAATCCCTGAAATGGCAATGGGCTGGACATACTGCCAGAAGGACACACCATAGATGGACAGCCGAAATTTTAGATTGGATTCCAAGGGACAGGAAAAGACCCAGAAAAAGACCACATGGGAGATGGGTGGATGAAATTCCTAAATATGAGGGAGTGACATGGAGGAGACTGGCACCAGACAGACCGTTGTGGAGGAAACTTGGGGAGACCTTCGTCCAGCAGTTGATTGATAATGGTTGACAATGATGATGATGATGATATGGCACTGAGAAAAGAAGATGGTTCTGTAACAAGAAATAGAGGCGAAATTTTGACAAGAGTGAAAGATTTCTACTCCAAATTATATGAAAGGGATGATATATGCACTACAGACATCATGAAAGATACCAGTACCAGAGTTCCTCCAGTCCTTCCAGCAGAAGTTGCACATGCAATCAAGAACATGAAGCGAGGAAATGCTCCAGGAGAAGATGGAATTACTGTAGACATCATACAAGAAGCAAGTGGAGAAATCGAAACAGTGCTCGCCCAAATTTTCACTCGATGACTTAATGAAGGAAAGATTCCTGAGGATTGGAACACCGCTACAATGATCCTGCTACATAAGAAAGGTGACATTGAGGATCTCGGAAACTACAGACCTATCAGCCTCCTATCAGTAGTTTATAAAATCTTCACTAAAGTTCTTTCACACCGCTTGAAGGTAACACTGGACATGGCTCAACCGAGAGAACAAGCTGGATTCAAGAGTGGCTACAGCACAATAGATCATATCCACGTACTGAGAGAACTAATTGAAAGAGCGAGGGAATATGAGCTTCCATTGTGCATGGCTTTTATCGATTATGAAAAAGCCTTTGATTCGGTGAAACCATCAGCAGTTACAATGGCTCTGAAAACCTGCGGTATTGAAGATGCATACATTAATATTATTAATAACATCTATGAAAATGCAAGTGCAAAGATTAGGCTGTTTGAAAATACAACACACGTAAAAATTGGAAAGGGAGTGAGACAAGGTGACACCATATCTCCGAAGCTCTTTAATGCCACATTGTAGGGTGTTTTTCAGTCTCTGAGCTGGGAAAACAAGGGGATAAAGATTAATGGAGATTATCTAACCCACCTTCGTTTTGCTGATGACGTAGTCATTTTTGCAACTACCCCATCAGAGCTGCAGAGTATGATCCAGGAACTTGCTGACAAGAGTAAAGAAGTGGGATTAAAAATGAACTTTCAGAAGACAAAAGTGATGTTCAATGCTTTTACAAGAAATGAAGATTTATCGATTGATGGAGAAAAGCTGGAGATAACAGACACGTATGTTTATCTTGGACAGCAGATATCAAGTGAGGGTCACATTGATGAAGAAATTAATCGGCGTACAAAACTTGCCTGGAGAGCTTTTGGAAGAAACAGCATAATTTTCAAGAGCAATATGCCATTATGTCTTAAAAGAAAAGTGTTTGATCAATGCATCCTTCCAGTGCTCACGTATGGTGCAGAGACGTGGACCTTAACTAAAAGAGACATACAAAGGCTGCAGACAACTCAAAGAAGCATGGAGAGGTGCATACTTGGTGTAACCAGGAGAGATAAGAAGAGGAACTCGTGGATCCGAAAAATGACGAGAGTGGAAGACATCATGATCAGAGTTAAATCCCTGAAATGGTAATGGGCTGGACATACTGCCAGAAGGACAGATCATCGATGGACAGCCGAAATTTTAGATTGGATTCCAAGGGACAGGAAAAGACCCAGAAGAAGACCACATGGGAGATGGGTGGATGAAATTCGAAAGTATGCAGGGGTGACATGGAGGAGACTGGCACAAGACAGACCGTTGTGGAGGAAACTTGGGGAGACCTTCGTCCAGCAGTGGATTGATAATGGTTGACAATGATGATGATGATGATATATATATATATATATACTGGCGGAAAGTGAAAAAAGAACACCAAGAAGGAATTGGCGGACGGTCATGAAATTTACTTATGTCAATGGGGTCGAGGTTACGTAGGTGTGATATTAATTTCGGGACCAACCGGTAAGCGCTTACGCCACAGCACGGCATAATATGCAAATTATCGTCGGTGGTATTTAAAATGTACGGCGAAGTGAATGTAATCAGTCGTCGGCGTACGGACACGTGCGAAGATCCTGAAGAAGCTGCAATGCCTGGACATGGAAGACGTGTACGATTTTAGCACTTATAGGACTTTGAGCGAGGTCGTCTAGTCGGACTCCGCGAGGCCGGGTGGTCGTATTGTGGAGCGAATTGGACGGAAAGTATCGGTGGTGGTACGATGTTGGCGTAGATGGTCCGAGGAACATTCCCACACGAGAAGACGTGGAACCGGGAGTCACAGACGGACTGATGAGCGGACCTATCGACGCATAAGAAGAGCCGCGTTGTCAAGCAGAACATCCACTGCGACGCAAATCCGAGCTGCCGGTGCACCTGAGGTGACTGTGCGAACAATCCGCAACCGTCTACTGGATGCAGGACTACGTGCAGGTGTGCCTCTGGCATGTGTATCTCTGACTCCAGCCCACCGTCAGGAACGGCTGCAGTGGTGTCGCCAACGTCTGCACTGCAGAACGCAATGGCGATCTGTCGTGTTCAGCGATGAAAGCAGATTCTGCTTGGGAGCCTCCGAAGGCCGTATGCGTGTTTGCAGATGCACAGGGGAGCGTCTCCACCTTTCTTGCATTCGCCAGCGACACACAGGGCCTACACCTGGTCTCCTGGTGTGGGGAGCGATCAGCCATCACTCCCGTACACAACTAGCCCTTTTACCGGGTACGTTAAACAGCACCTTCTACATCAATAACATCATTCAGCCTGTTTTGTCATTTGTAAGGTCGGTCCCTCGTGGTGCTTTCCAGCAAGATAACGCATGCCCACACACGGCACGTGCAACGTAACATGCACTTCAGGGTGTGAGACAACTTCCATGGCCTGCACGTTCACCGGATTTCTCCCCCATTGAGCACGTGTGGGATTTTATGGGACAACGACTTATCCGGTCTCCACGGCCAGCCACGACCATCCCCGATTTACGCGCCCAGGTTGAGGATGCTTGGAACTCAATACCCCAAACTTACATCCAACATCTGTACGACAGACTCCATGCCAGGATTGCACAGTGTGACGTAGTTCATGGCGGTTCAACCTCGTACTAACCATGTTACATGGAAATGTTATTTTTCAGTTTACCAGCAAATACAGTTGTATTTTGCCATAATGTTTTGATCACGTTATCCTCTGTATTCCGTTATTATGCTGTATAAATTTGGTTGGTATCAGACGCCTCCTCCTTGGTGTTCTTTTTTCACTTTCCGCCAGTGTATATATATATATATATATATATAGCAAAATCATGCAAAGGAAAATAAGCAAAAACCAAGAACAAATTTGAATTTCGAAAGCGCCAGAGGCTGCATAGAAGAAAAATGAAATAAAATATAAATGTGAAACCATTGAGCAAATCTTAAATGAAAGGAAAAAGAACAAAAAATTCTGGGAACAAGTAGAAGAAAAACTATCACCATTTTTCAAACACCCGAACCAGGCGATCTTCAAACGATGGAAAATTAACGAACAGAAGAATGCAGGGAAGCATATTAATGACTGATTCACTGTTGGCTTCGTTAAGGGCAAGCATTAAGAAAATTATTCATTAATCTACTGAGACCAGAGAATTGTGGGTTTCTGCTATTTTAGTTTGCTATAAGGACAGATTAAATTTAGGGATAAAATTGTCAAATTAAAGGGATTTCTAAAAAAACCCAACCCAGCAAATTAAAACACATTGCCCAATTTCACAACAGCGAAGATAATCACACTTAAAATAAAAAGAAAAGGAGCCGAGCACCCCAAAAAAACAAAATCAGGGAAGAAATTAGTATTAAAATATTTGAATTTGAATTTATTGAATATTCTGCCATTCATTATAGCACCCATACATGACAGAATTCCACACAACAATACATTATTACAGTAAATCTGTGCTAAGTAGTTAAACAAAAGAAAACAAAATTTTAGTAATGCATCCGTAGTATGTTATAACACAATTACAATAAACATTCCCTTAATTACATTTAAAGAACTTGCACAATTAAACCAAAGTGTATGAAGTAGATGTAAAGAAATGCAAAAGAATAATCTGTCTACATATAGCACTGTATGTGGATGACATGGAGCCAGGGAAAAAGTCTTTAAAGAAAAAGCCTGACGAGCTCCCGGTCCCCAAGAAGTGTGTGACAGGCCAAGAACACACTGCACAGAAATTCAAAGTGAGACACGAATCCTCATAATAGTACAGGTAATTTAAGGAAAACATGATGATAATCAACTGTAATTAAAAATTAGGTGGCATATAGACGTTACAGTACGTAGTAATCTTAACACATGCCAGCATAACCACTGATAAGCAAAGTATAAAAAAATAATGAATGATTTAGTTAGGACATTTAAACCAATGCAACCGGACAATACACACCCCAAGAATATCTGTACAGCACATTAAACAATCATACAGCAATAAACAAACCGAAATCGCCAAGACAGAATAATGTGCCACTATATCCCAGAAAAGAAATCAAGGCATCAATTCAAATCATATCAACCATCCAATAATTTAGTTGTTAATACTCTCCTGAATGCCCTGAAGCTAACAAAATAATTGATTTAATGTGCAAGGGTAATTTATTCCACTGTCGCGAACCGGCTGCAATAACTCTGTAATGTAAAAGATTTAGATGTGCCCTGGGAATGACGAAGTTTGCATTACCCCTGGTATCATGAGAATGTGAAAATTGGTGCAATTCCAGAAGACTCATAAACTTATTAGCATAAATTATATTGTGCATAAAAAGTAATAATCGAAATATATAAAGTTTATTAAATGGGATTATTTTATATGAACAGCAAACAGCAGCCATAGCACTATTAGTATCCAATAAGCGAATGCATTTCTTTTGTAAAATATATGTATATTCTAATTTGATTTTGGTTAGTAAAATAACCAAAAATAAAATACGTGGTATTACATAATAGAATAATAGCTATACACTATACTCACTACTGTTTCACACATTATATACGTTCTATGCGTTGTGTGTGCATATTTGCAGCAAAATCATCTTGGCATTTGTTTATCATATGACTAGGAATATTATTATAAGTTTCAACTATTATATCATCAAGGACTCACCTTGTATCGGTATTCCAAAATTAGTAAACTTCATCTTGTGTCTTGAAATAAAAAATATATGTATCTAGCGTGCTATTAGCCACGTAGAATCGTCGTATTGCAAATAGGCCCAATTGAAATTTGCGACCAGGGTTTCAAATTAAAAAAAAACACGACTATGGATATCATACAGAGAGAGTGTGAAAGAATTATATACAATGTACAATGCAATTAAAAACCATTTACCATCAACAGGTATCGTCAATCTTTAAAAGAAGGAATGGATATAATCATTGACATTACAAACAGACCTCAAATAAAATTTTTGGCAAATATTGAACAAAGCCAGACAAATTCTGCAACACGCACACGACTCCACATGAACACCGGACATGTTTCGGCACGACTGACTTTCGGCCATTATCAACGGTATGCATCCTGGATCAATGTTCAAAGATTGTTGTATATCTAGGTCACCTCGGCATTACCTCCGCTGTAGTTGTTCCACGTCGACGTCTTCCGTCATCATTTCATGTACGTGTATTCACGTATGAGTCACGTCCACGTCATCTATTGGGTTAATTCCGAAATTGCTGTCGTTGCTTTTATTTCGTAAGTATGTTATTTCTTTTATTTTCCTTTTTGTTGTTATATTTCGTATCATTTTTGTTGTATTAGATATTTCCACGGATACGGGATATCTTTCGGAGTAGACGTATTGCAATTGGATCTTTGGGTTTTCTCAATTGTTATAGCCTCTGACTACAAAATTTGATTATGTTTGTTGTGGGAAGTTAAGATTTTACTATTTTCCCAATCGGGTATTAATTCATTTATCATACAATGTTGTATAAGTGATGTTTTTCTTCTTTTTTAATCCAATTATTAAAGTGCTCATTCAGCCTCGTTTTAAATCTCCTTTTAGTACTACCGATGTAATATTTGTCCTGCTTATTTTCCTTTGGGTCTATTGTAGGAATCATGTATACACCTGCCTTATGTAGTGGATTTTTATTGTAACCACTATTTGTCAGTAATTTAGAATTATCAGTAACTATTTCGGCAATTTCAATATTGTAATTCTGGCATTCTTTTCTTATAATATTGCTTAGTGGAGGTAAATATGGAATACTTCCGTAAAATAACGTATTTCTTTTTGTTATTTTGTTAATCCATTGTTGTGCCTCTGTATACCAGCTCTTCTTATTTTGTGATATAATGAATCTATCAGGCCAACAGGATATCCAAAACATTTTGCAGTGTCTTTAATCCATTTTATTTCCTCAATAAGTGCGATTTTCGTTGATGAATGTGTTATAGCTCTTTTTATGAATGATCTAAACGCTGAAATTTTATATTTCCATGGGTGACAGGATTCTTTGGGAATTATAGCAGGAATGTAAGTAGGTTTTCGATATACACTAAATTCAATTTTATTTTGATGCCTGAATAAAGAAATGTCAAGAAAGTTAAGTTTGTTGTCAATTTCTTTTTCATACGTTACTTGAATAGTAGCGTACATACTGTTGAAGTTGTTTATGAAGATCTCCATATCATTTTCTGAGTGTGGCCAGAAGATCAATACGTCATCAACATATCGTAGATATAGTATAGGTAAGTCATAACCAGATCTGTTATTGAATATTTTCTTTTCTATGTCTTGCATAATAACCTCCGCAAGCAGACCAGATATTGGTGATCCCATTGGTGCGCCAAATGTTTGTCTATAAATTGTATCATTGTAAGTGAAGTAATTATTTTCTGTTATAAGCTTGAGTGCACATACACTGCATTAAATAAGGCAGGTGTATACATGATTCCTACAATAGACCCAAAGGAAAATAAGCAGGACAAATATTACATCGGTAGTACTAAAAGAAGGTTTAAAACGAGGTTGAATGAGCACTTTAATAATTGGATTAAAAAAGAAGAAAAAACATCACTTATACAACATTGTATGATAAATGAATTAATACCCGATTGGGAAAATAGTAAAATCTTAACTTCCCACAACAAATATAATCAAATTTTGTGGTCAGAGGCTATAACAATTGAGAAAACCCAAAGATCCAATTGCAATACGTCTACTCCGAAAGATATCCCGTATCCGTGGAAATATCTAATACAACAAGAAAATAATACGAAATATAACAACAAAAAGCAAAATAAAAGGAATAACATACTTACAAAATAAAATCAACGACAGCAATTTCGGAATTAACCCAATAGATGACGTGGACGTGACTTATACGTGAATACACGTACATGTAATGATGACGGAAGACGTCGACGTGGAACAACTATAGCGGACGTAATGCCGAGGTGACCTAGATATACAACAATCTTTGAACATTGATCCAGGATGCATACCGTTGATAATGGCCGAAAGTCAGTCGTGCCGAAACATGTCCGGTGTTCATGTGGAGTCGTGTGCGTGTTGCAGAATTTGTATGGCTTTGTTCGATATTTGACAAAAAATTTTATTTGAAGTCTGTTTGTAATGTCAATGATTATATCCATTCCTTCTTTTAAAGATTGACGATACCTGTTGATGGTAAATGGTTTTTAATTGCATTGTATATAATTCTTTCACACTCTCTCTGTATGATATCCATAGTCGTGTTTTTTTAATTTGAAACCCTGGTCGCAAATTTCAATTGGGCCTATTTGCAATACGACGATTCTACGTGGCTAATAGCACGCTAGATACATATATATTTTATTTCAAGACGCAAGATGAAGTTTACTAATTTTGGAATACCGATACAAGGTGAGTCCTTGATGATATAATAGTTGAAACTTATAATAATATTCCTAGTCATATGATAAACAAATGCCAAGATGATTTTGCTGCAAATATGCACACACAACGCATAGAACGTATATAACGTGTGAAACAGTAGTGAGTATAGTGTATAGCTATTATTCTAATATGTATATTCTACTAACAAAATCCAACGTGTTCTGACCCCTGGACAGTAAGCAATACGAAATAAGTGGATATAAGAACGAGTAATACAATATAAGTTTTAATCTTATCGTCAACATACCCGAAATTTTATAAACCATTCCTATACGTGATCTAAGCTGATTTGCCAAATAATTAATGTAATTATCCCAACGTAGAGACAACTGAATAAGTACACCCAGAAATTTAACAGGCGTCTTAAATGTAATGGGAACACCATTCACAAAGAGACCAGTGGGGTAGACGAACAATAAGAACGACGTGAAAACAGGACGGCATTACATTTATCTTGATGTATAGTTAAATAACTGCAGCTGAACCACCGAAAGAACTCCTGAAGATCACAATTAACTAAAGGTACCAACTCCATTAAAGAATTACTGGAAAAGAATAAACTGGTGTCGTTAGCAAACAGCACACGGTGCGCCTCTGAAGTAACATGAAAAATATCATTAATGTATATTAAAAAAAGAACCGGTCCCAGCACCGATCCCTGAGGAACTCCGCAACTTACCTCACGAACCAAAGAACGAATGCCACGAATCTGAACATACTGCGATCTCTGTAACAAATAATCCCTCAAAAAACAAAAACGAAACTCCCCGGATCCCTATATGATTTAACTTTGACAATAGAATTTCATGATGCACACAGTCAAACGCTCGAGTTAAGTCACAAAATATACCCAGGACACTTCTTCCTGAGTCAATATTTGTGTGCAAAATATTAAGAACATCCAATATAGCCGTTTCTGTTGAGAAACCCTGACGGAAACCATGCTGATCGTGATGTAAAATTTTGTTCCTCTCCAAGTAGCAATATAACCTCTTTAGTACTAGTCTTTCCAAAAGTTTATTTAGCAAACACTGTAATATTATTAATTGGACGATAATTTTTTGCACTAGATCTCAAATCCTTTTTATGTATAACATTGACTCTACCTGTCGTAAATGCTAAAGGTAATAAACCAGTTTCTGGAATACGATTAAAAATATGTTCCAATGGTACCAACAAAAACTGAGCAACAGATTTAATCACCCTTGGATGAACATCATCCGAGCCAGCACCCTTAGAGGAATCCAACTGTTGTATAGTAGGCAACAAATCCGCTGATACTGGGTCAAAAAAAGCAAAAGTGTACACAAAGTTTGGTGGGACAAAAAGTCAGCAAAGTCACCAGACACCCTCGGAATATCGTTCTGTAGTTTCACAGGCAAAGAAACAAAGTAAGTATTAAAGATCTCTACAGTGAGATTCAAATCAGTGACACGAGTTCCCCCATGATCAAGTTCTATTGGAGGGTCATCATTTGTTCTATGCAACAATTCACCAACCGATTTCCATAACCTTTTCCCATCCGTGGTACCAGTAAAATGATTTAAATATTTTTTTCATTTTTTTTAATTTAGTATTAAAACAATTTCTGTATCTACCGAAATGGAATAAATCAGAGGCACTTCTGGACTGTATAAATAACTTGAACAGCCTATTCTCTTTTTTTAGAAATCTTAAAAGGTTACGAATAAACCAAGGTTTTCTACACTTTAATAAACATGTAAAGGTTTTAAGTGAGAAAGAACATTCATAAGAACTCCAAAATAATCCCTAAAATGCATCAAAGGCATGTGTGGGACTATCATGTTGTAGCACCGGACACCAATCCGTAACAGCAAGTACCTCACCAAAAGTTCTTAAGCTATGCTGATCGTACGAACGAATACGAATCGAAATCCTGTCCACAAAATCCGAGGTAGGTACACTACCCGACAAAAAAAAATAAAATTGGGAGGTGATCACTTACATTATATGCCAACACACCCGTAGTGCAACAAAAATCATTCGCAATACATAGATCAAGTATAGTTGAGGTAACAGGTGTAATTCTCGTGGTGATTGTAACCACACTTATACATCCAGAAGAGCCTATGATATCACTGAATGGATATGAGACGCTATTAGTAGATGTTATATCAATATTAAAATCACCTAAACAATATAACGCCTTGCCACTCTGATTGACATCCTCCAAATAACTGGAAAAAATCAAGAAAAACTGACTGATTTCCAGACGTAGGGCAATAAGCGGCACTTATAATGGTATTTTCAGTCTCTAAAGTGATAAACTCATAATTATCAGTTATAACCGTATATTTATCAATCTGCGAAAGCGAAATGGAGCGCCTAGCAAAAATAGCACCCCCTACCCCCTGATCTAGAAGCAGAAAAAGTTCGAAAACCTGGTACATTACTAGTAAGTGGATCCACACTATTAAACCACGTCTCTGAAACGCAAATAAAGTCAACAAGGTAATCCAAATACCCCAAAAACTCCAAGAACAGGTCCTATTTGCAAAATAAACTTACGAGCGTTAATGTGCAACAATCGCAAACAGCGAATTTTTGAAACCAGAAAATCACGCAAAAATTCAGCAGAACAAACACTAGGATTACAGGTCATAAAAATGAGTTATGTACAATCAATAGAATTAAAGAAACATCACATACACATCAGAATCGACTAAGATAAAAGTCGTCCCTGCTGCTAATGGTAATGGTATTTCCACCCTCCTCCGTTAGGCAAAAAATACGCCCGTTTTTATACCAACAAAATCTGATATTGTTTTCCCTGGAAAATTCCCGCGCATTCCAGAATAATTCTCTGTTATGCTCAGTGAAATTCTCATTAACATAAATTTTAGTTTCCAGCAAATAATTAGCATCAATATCAGTCAATTTCAAAATCTTTCCGACTGCTTGATAAAAGAATATCTCTTACTTTTCTGGTCTGAAACTGCACAATGATTGGCGAGGGACGTAGTGCCCCCTTAGTTTTTATTCTATGAACGACGTCAATGTCATCGCGCGAAAGGTCTCCACAATCCAACCCTTTTGCAATATTAAGCACAATGTTCGAGAGATCAGCATTAGTCTCTTCATTACTCTCAGGGATTCCATGTATTTCCAAATTTCTGTATCTCGTATATTAATCAAGGTTGTTCAAGTCCTGTGACAATCTGGATATTTCGGAATCCTGGTCCGAAATCCTCTGCTGAAGAGCAATCACTTCCCTACGAGAGTCCTCAAGCAAAGAACTTGATTTATTTAAAGAAGTCAAAATGTCATCATACTTCTGTGAAGAGAACTCAGCTGATCTCTTCAAATCTAGTATCTCAATCTTTAATTCGTTAATAGCATCTAGCTTTATGTTGAGACTCCAGAACCGACTGAGAATCACTGCCACTGGCACACTCTTTCAACAATTTCACCTCGGAATTAATGTTTTTTCTAGTGGAAGCCGCTACCTCAGAATGGACACCGGAATCATGTAATGCGCCACGTCGACAACTACCACATTGCCATTTCATTTTTTTCTCTTTTGACATTCGTCGGTAAACATTTTCTGTTATTGAACAACAAGCATAATGATATCTGCCGCCGCATCTGCCGTAACATTGAACCCCCTCTTCAGCATGGATTACAGCCGAACACATCAAACAAAATGTTTGTGTCATATTTATAAGTTAATAGCTTTCAAGACACTCCTGGCAGCAAGCGATGTAGTATAAAATGTACCTTACCAGCCTTCACTGATACATAAAAGGATCACGATTCCACTAAGTCAGTAGAGCTGGTATCTTCATCATCATCGGAATAGGAGCTATCAAAAGTGTTTTTCACCATGTAAATCTCAGAAGACACAATAACATATCTATAAGCTGTAACAGCAACTTATATTGCTCAAAATCGATGAAGCACCACTTCATGGACCCAAAGTAACAAAACGAGACTCGTACTAGCTTAGACTATTGCTTTATTACAATCGCAACTCTCACCTTCAAAGAACCTGAATGTTTCTATCGTGACTTGACCTGACAAACACCTCGAGGATTATGCCCAAGCATTTCGTATTAAGAATAACCTAACCAATGAAAGGTACGGAAAGGATATCTTTAAGCTTGTCACAGAAAAAGTGAAACCTTTATCCGGCCAGATAAAAAGAAAATCAGGAAACATTAGAAAAAAATATAATATAAACAAAAATAGCAACATTACAATTTTGAAAAAGGAAGAAACCAAGCAACAAACTTAGGAAAAAGGAAACAAAAAGTTGCTTAAGGAGCAATTTACAGTTGCAAATCCCGAGAGTGAACCCAAATAACTGAGTTGCATGTTTCAAAATGGCAAGGTAAATGCCCAATACCCACAGCAATTTTTTTTTAAATAATAAAAATTTAATACCAAAGTGCTAGGTTGCAAGTCACAGAGAAGCAAATTATATGCCCTAAACACGCAAGAAAACATTAAAAAATTAAGTTTAGTGCAAATTTATAATAAACAAAAATTCACTAATTCCTAAAAAAATAAAATAAAAGCAACCTACATGCAATTAAAAGATGAGATTACATGTGAGGTGGTGCTTTGCTGTTACAAGTTCAAATATTTAGAAAATATTGTACTAATCATTAAGCCCACAGGAAGGCTCAGAACCACTAAAAATGAGCTTTTGTAAAACCTATAAAGCGACGCAAAATGGTTACTAAAAGTTTCGCGAGAAACTTTAAGCAAGGCCAAACCGAACAACCAACTTTTAAAGAGTGTAAAACAGCCCCAAAAAATTAATTCCTAGAAAAAATAAAAGTTAAATTAGAAGAATCAGCAACAAAATATAAAAACGACTTACCATACCTGAGAAGTGCATGGTGTAATTCATCTCCTCTGGGGTGCAAGAAAATAACTGCAGGGCATGCCCATTGCAGCGCCATCTAGCGGCCAACTTTAGAACATTCCTGGGATGTAACCAGTAAAGTTTCCCTGATTAAACTTCAAACAGCAGATTTAATGCTCTGAAAAAACCGCTACGAATTTTCAGAGCAAACCAAAATACTAAAATGCTCTTCCTGCGAGTAGGGAAACTTTATCTCTGCTCCCAAGAGTTCAAAGAGTATTATATAACCTAATTAGCAGCAAGCCTCCCAAACCTTTGAAATTTCAGTATTACTATTTTTTTGGCTTTTATTTTTAAAAACATTTAAAAAAAATTCTTAGGGGTTTTATGCTTTTATTGTGTACATTTTTTAATTACAACCTTTTTTTGATAATCAAAGGAGAAGGATAGAATAGTGTATAATAGGTTCCTTAATTGATAGTTGACAACATCATTACCCAAACCTCTAAAAATTTGCTTTAATTTAGACAGTTCATTCGGTCAACAAGTTTTAAATTCAATTAAGCCTTCCATCCTAATTCTATGCTTGAGAACTATTTTTCTCAATGCGATTTTTAAGAAGTTTCTAGGTACTTGGTTTTCGAGAAACTGTTTGATTAAAATGCTAACATGTTTTTCTAGTTCAGAGTTTAAGCTACATATTCTAGAAAGCCTTAGTACTTGTGATATAAATACATTTTCTATTACTTTATTGGAAATATTGCTCCACCACATACCACATTTGACAATTTTAAATTTAAACTGATTTCTCTTATCAATAAAGGCTTATGATTGGGTTAGCTGCATTGAGATTTATAGATAAATCCAAAAAATCAAGGACTTGGTTATTATCATTGGCTTTATTAAGTTTAAGGCATTTAGGATAAATAGCTACAAAGACTTTTTCGATATTTCCTGAATTATTAAAACAAAGTAGGTCATCAATGTATCTGTAGTTATGAGAGTAACTTTCCTGATTAGATGAATTTAACTTCATGAATTGAAATTCTTTGAAGAACAAGAACAAATTGCATACACTCGTTGAATGGGAACACCCCATATTTATTCCATTAACCTGTTTGTAATACTTGTTATTGTAGAGGATAAAGTTATTTTTAATACAGCAATTAGAAGCGTATGCCAAAAATTTCCGAAATGATGTTGGAGATTTGAAATTCCTTAAAGAGTAACTTGAGGGTACTGATAATGTCTTCTAGCGGAAGACTGGTATACAAGTTTTCAAAGACATAGCAATTAGCCTCTGCTGGCGTGTTATCAAGAATTTCCGAAATGACCTCAGCATTGTTTTTAATAATCCAGAAGTTCTTACATGTTAGGTTTACTTTGGATTTAATGTTTAAAACCTTCTTCAAAACTGATTCAAAATACTGATCTATTAATTTTTTGGACTTTTAGTACCACTAGCTATGAATCTGAATTTCACTGGTTCCTTATTATATTTTGCAGTAGCAAAAAGATAAGGAAATTCAGGCTCATAACTATGTGCCGTCGTTCAAAGCCCCAACTGTCTGTGAAAGGCTTTACATTTATTAGTGAGTTCCTTACTGGAAGCTGAAGTAGGCATATAGGTGAATTTATTATGTAGCTCTTTCGAAATTAATTCAAAGCAGAATTTGTTTGAAAATAATTGCAAAATTATTTGCTTTGTCGTGCTGAAGATAAAAATTTTCTGTAATTTAGAAAGTGATTTTTTTAATTCAGGAGATAATGCAAGACTATTATTGTAAAAAAATAACATGAATTCTAGATTCTGTTTAAAGTCTTGAAAAATTTTGCATTTCCATTCAGCAAAGGCTTCGATTGACATGTTGTAGGCTAAGCTAGTTTGGAGCCGACTCCCAACTCGAGTGCCTTTGATGGCTGCACGACACAGAGCTATGCGCCTCGCTCGGGCACGGCAACACCGCTACTGCACATTTGATGACTGGAAACAAGTAGCCTTGTCTGACGAGTCGGGTTTCCAACTGTATCGGGCATATGGAAGGATTCGTGTGTGGCGCAGACCCCATGAAGCCATATATCCCGCCTGTCAACAGGGAACTGTACTGGCTGGTGGGCGGTCCATAACGGTGTGGGGTGTGTTTATCTGAACTTCACTGGGACCCCTGGTACATCTACAAAAATCTGTGACCAGCCAACGCTAGGTGCGCATCTCTTCTGACGAGGTACACCCGTTCATGTCCTGCATTCATGCTGATGGGTTGGGCCTATTCCAACAGGACAATGCGCCTATACACAAGTGTCGGGATGCCACATTATGGTTAGAGGAGCATTCATCTGAGTTTGGGGTGTTGCCATTCCCACCCAAGTTTCCAGATCTGAACGTGATACAACACATTTGGGATGCTATGCAAAGTGCTATCGAACACAGGAATCCGAGACCTAGGAATACACTCGAATTGTGGAACGCTCTGCAGGAAGTAATGCCGTGCATTGCCTACAGCATATTTCCAGCAGCTAGTGGAGTCCATGCCCCGTCGTATATCTGCAGTCCTGCGCTCCCGTGAGGAACCTACCAAGTATTAGACTGGTGTACTAATTTTTCTAGCACTTCAGTGTATATAGCTTTTTCTCAATTTCCTGTTCTGCGGCTACCCTGTACATACGTATTTATATTATATGTTTTTTTTTTATATTAAACACTGAAGAGCAATTGAATTAGAGGCAGCTGGCGTTGGTGGCGCAGTGGTCTATGGCGCTGGCCTCTGATCATTTGTCCGTAAGGGGTCCGGGTTCAAATCCAAGTCAGGCATGGATGTTGTGTTTGTCTTACGGCACTGGCTTTCTCCCTTCCCTGGAACCAGTGACCCTAAATTAGGGACGGGCGACTGCTTATAGCCCATTGAGTTGCTCACGGTGGTCGTTGAACCTCCAACCAAAAAAAAAAAAAACAGCTGGCGTTATGCAAACGTGGCGCTGTGGGATGCCCTGTAAACGGAAACGACATGACGTATGCAGTGATCCGACAGCATAAGAAGTGATGCGTCGGGAATCAGTAACAGTCAGACGCAGTATGGGTAAGACGAAGGATCTAAGCGCGTTTGATCGTGCCATGTTCAATAGGGTTCATCCCCAGGTAGTCCCATACCACAATTGTCGGGTCCCGACGAATGGGTCACTCCATCTCGGAAGTCGTGCAGTCACTGGGATTTTCACGAGCCACTGTGTCACGGGTGCGTCTTGAGTACCACGAATCCGATAAAACCATCCATGCAAGGGCCAACTGCGCTGACAACAGCGTGTATATGAGCGGGGTCATCGTCGGCTAGCTCGCATTGTAACAGCAGATAGACGGGCCACAGTGCAAGAAATCATTTGGCAATTTAACGCTGGTGCACAAAAACGTGTAAGCAGCCACACCATCCAGAACCATCTCCTTGCTCTGGGGTACAGACGCCGTCGTCCCTCGAGGGTACCGCTGCTGACCGCACATCACAGGGTGCAAAGATTAGCATGGGCGCATGAACATCGCCACTGGACCCTAGACATGTGGAGAAATGTTGCCTGGACTGATGAGTCGAGATTCACGTTGGTACATGCGGATGGCAGGATACGAGTACGGCGCAAACCACATGAAGCGATGGATCTTCTTGCCAGTAGGGTACTCTTCAAGGTAGTGGGGGTGGCATTCTCGTCTGGGAACTGTTTACGTGGACTGAAATGGGACCCCTGGTACGTGTGACATCGTGCCTCACAGGTTAACGTTACCGCGATATCCTGGGCGACCATTTGCTCCATTTTGTGCGTCTTCAACATTACACTGGGAACCTCATCCTGCAACAAGACAATGCACCGTGCCATCGCTCCCGAATTGTATCCGAATGGTTGGATGAACACTCCACCGACGTGACCTCCCTTCCTTGGCCAGCTAGGTCACCTGACCTCAACCCCATCGAGCACATCTGGGTAGACATCGAGAGAGACGTTCGAGGCTCTAAACCCTCCATCAAGTCTTCGTGAACTGTGGGAGCTTGTTCAGGGGTCGTGGATCCGTATGGCTTCCCAACGCTTCCGGTGTCTTGTCGAGTCCATGCCGAGACGAATTGCCGCCGTCATCAGGGCGAAAGGTGGTGCTACACGTTAGTAGACAGTTATCTATAATTCAATTGCTCTTCAGTGTATATTATAAAATCAATTTTGAAATGTAACATGGTCAAATGTAACCCCATAACGAAATAAAATGAAATGTTGAAAAATTAAGAAACATAAAAATAGAAATAGGACAATAGCATTCGACAGAAGTGTTTTGAAAAAAATACAGTAAATTTTCATTACCATCGTTGTCGTAAAACATTATCAATCCACTGGTAGATGAATGTCTCCCATGGTTTATGTCACAACTATCTTTCTCGTTGCTCCAGCAAGCATTAGATTTTCAACATTAGTAGAGTAGAACCTCGGTTATGCGTTTTTCAGTTATACGTTTTCACTGGTATAGGTAATCCTGCGTTTGTCACGATATTCAGCTATAGGTTCTAGCTTTTTTAAACTCGATTATACGAATTAATTTATACGCTTTTTGCAATTGCACTTTGAAATCTCAATTTAAGATAATTAAAAAACAACAACAGTTCTTTGATTCCTTCTTCGTGCAGCCAAAGTTAAACCTTGATCCCATTAGAAAAGAAAATGCTGTTTAATTTCGGGTTGTAGGAGAAATTTCACTAAAGAAGATAATTCGTGCATTAAGTGTACAAATAAACAAGTTAGTAAAATCATGCAATGCATTGATTATGATACGCTTTCCAACATACCAGAAATCATTACTCAAGTTAGGAGGATAATGGCTGTGGAATAAATTTCACTTCTGTGCTCTCAACTTTGACCCCATTTTGATGATGTTCAACAGAACCGGTTCAGTATATCTCCGGAACAATATGATAACGTTTTGTCGCAATAGAAGCATTTTCACTTAAGTTATGACGCATAAGGGCAATGGAATTGATGCCGCTCCTATGCCCTGACCTTTGACCCCATTTTCCCCGTTTTTAATATATAGGGTTTGTTCCCAGGTAGTCCCCTATCACATACTAAAATTTCATCGAAATCGAAACACTTTTACGCACGTTATGACGCATAAGGGCAATGGAATGGATCCCGCTCATATGTCCTGTCCTTTGATCCCATTTCTTCCGTTTTCAATAGGGATTGTCCCCAGGCTATCCTCTACCACATACTAAAATTTCATCGAAATCGAACCAATGTTACGCAAGGTATCATACCTTGCAATGAAATGGATTCCGCTCCTATGTCCTGACCTTTCATCCCATTTCGCCCATGTTCAATAGGGTAGTCCCATACCACATACTAAAATTTCATCGAAATCGAAAGTTTTACGCAAGTTATGACGCATAAGGGCAATCGAATGGATCCAGCTACTATGTCCTGACTTTTGACCCCATGTCGCCCATTTTCAATAGGGTTCATCCCCAGGTGATCCACTACCACAAACTAAAATTTCATCGAAATCGAAACATTTTTACGTATATTATCGTGCAAACGGACGGACAGACACACAGACAAAGCTGGAGCATATACGCTTCTTCAACCTACATCTAGAAAGCGTAAAAAAGCATAAAACGCAAGCTTTCACCACTGACCGATTGGCTTCGTCAGGCGACGGTGATAAAGTAACACAAAGAATCACAAAGTCAAATTAGATATGCCAACAAATGGAAAAATTGAGTGGTATTACAATGCATGAATCACTTATCTCTGATATCGGATGCCGCTGCGCGTGTGTGAAGGAGGGTGCACTAAGCGTGTGGAAGGTATAGTGAGGTTTCCGTATTGCACACGTCATCTCGTGAAGGAATTTCGATAGTTTCTCTGAGAAGGGTTGCGTGGGCTGTTGTGTATGGCGCTCTCCTCTTGATATCTGTGCAAAGGGGAGTGGCGGAGAGGTTGGCCACATCACGGGCTAGTGGCCGTGGTAAGGCTTCTTCGGTTGGCTTCCTGCTTGTGCTCTCGAAGTTCCGCGCTAAGCGATATTTTCGTCATTCCGATATAGTATTTGGTTGTCCCATCAGGGTAGCGGAGTGGGATAGTATAGACTTCCGCTTGATTTAAGTTTCCGGAGTCGAGTTTCTTGGATGAGATGCACGCATATAGTGTCCTCTGAGTACGAAGTCCTATCCCTAGACCGAACTTCCTAAGAATGTTCATGAAGAAAAAAGAAAATCCTGGAATATATTGACACCAGCCGATGTACTAAGCTGCGAGTGGAATCACTGTGGTTAGAACTAGGTCTGCTAGATTGTGTTCAGAGTATGACGCGATCCACCGTGCCGTTTGGGTAGCCCGCTTAGATTGCGAGTGCACTCAAGACATCTATCTCAGCTTCGTGCAGCTATTCCCATGGAGTGCGTATAAACGCTCTTCACTCTGTGCCGGAGAAGTGCCAGCTTCCTCCGCCGGGGACAAGATGAGCCTGGAGGGATTACATTCAGAACATAGATTTTCTTATGGAATACCTCTGTGAGCAGGTTTCTCGTCTGATATTTCTTGATAAGTTCATTTGAAAAAGGAAGGAATTCTTTGATTTTGAGTTCTATAGTGAAACGTATGCTAGGGTGTTCCTGATTAATGGCGTTGAGAAAAAGGTGGAGCTGTTCTTCACAGGCCGTCCAAACCAAAAGAATGTCGTCAGCATATCTCAGCCACGTATGAGGTGCTGGGTCTGCTGATGCAAGTATTCTAGTTTCGAGTGGTCTCAATACTGCTTCTGCCAGTAGGGCAGAGAGAGAGACGAACCCATAGGGAGTCCTTTTCCTTGCTTGTAGATTGTGTTCTTAAATTTGAAGAAATTTTAGTCCCTGATTAGATCGAGAATTTTGTAAATTTCAAACACGGTGTCCTGCGAGAAGAGAGCAGAATCGGCGAACGCTTGCTTTAACTTAACGTGCTTTTTGCCTTCTCGACTGGGATCGACGGACACATGGCCACGATATCGAAGCTCCCAAGAATGTGGTTTGTTGCCACGTTCACGCCTGTTATACCCTCAACAAAGTCTTGCGATGATAGAAGAACTAAGTCGGATGGCGAAAGAAAAGCAGACATAAACTGGGCAAGCGCCTTTTTAAGGTAATACGATGGTGCTGATTTCCCTGATATTTGTCTGGTAGGGTAACCTTCTTTATGATGTTTTAATCGTCCAAAAATGAGGGGTATTTGAGGTCCTGGTGGCAGTCTGGATCCTTTTTTGATGGATTCGGGGAGTGCGGCATTCTTGGAGGCTAGTTTTACTAGGGCCATTCAGCGGTTAAGTGGGTTCCATTGTTCAAATATCTTCGAATCATAATCAGCAGTGTTCAAAATCGCTATCTGGCCTGATTTGTCAGTGAGAGTGAAGGTGACACTTGGATCTTATGTAAGCCACGCTAGCTTTTGACCCGTAGTCGGCTTCCTATTAGTCTTCACTAAGAGCTTTTGTACTTGTGTCAGTCTGGCTGCGCATTTCTATCGTAGTGGCTCCCTGTGGTCTGGTACTTTACAAAGAAGATATTTGGTGGTAGGGATGACGTCCTGGATTCTTGGGTAAAATGGGGTAGGGGTGGGGGGCAGTAGTGTGGGCCATCTTCCAGTGTCTTTCGTTCATCGTCTAAGATTGATTACCGGGATATGATTTCTAGTCTATACGGGGAGTAGGATTCCTAGTCTGTAGATCGGAGAGTTTCGTGCCATGAGTTGAGGTAAAGTGGCGCCTCTGTCGTTGAACCAACATGTCCAGCCTTCGTAGGAAGAAATCCATCTCTAGAAGCGTACTGTTCTGGGACAGTTTGCGTGCATGTTGACATGACCTGTCCCTTTTTCAGTTGCACCAAATGTAATAAAGCTTGGTTCTGGAACGTTTGTTTACGCTTCAAGAATCATGGTGCATTCACTGCCGATTTGAAACTGAGGAAGTTCGGGATGAGTTTAGCGGTATTGCTACACGTCAAGAAGTGTAGGTAGCAGCGTTCCTCTTCCAGCTTCATTGTGACACGTTGGAATTCCATGAAACTACTCATAGTTTGCCGGAGGCAGCAGTAGAACTTAAATGTATACTAACGAATTAGTGAGTGCGTAGAGATACACCTAAATTACATTAAAGAAGAAAATCCATTTATTAGGGGTACAAGTACAAACCAAACCTTCACACACGCGCAGCGGCGTCCGATATTTGAGATATGCGATTCAAGCATTGTAATACCACTCAATGTTTACATTTGTTGGCATGTTTAATTTGACTTTGGGATTCTTCGTTTTACTTTATAACTGTCGCCTGACGAAGACAAATCGGTCATTGGTGAAAGCTTGCATTTTATGCTTTTTTCCTTGTGCACCTAATAAACGCATTTTCTTCTTTAATGTAATCTTGGTGTATCTCTATCCCTCACTAATTCGTTAGTATACATTATGAGAAATTGGTTTCGCATTTCATGATTCACACATATAAGCAATTTTAATAATTGATAAATCTCTGGGACGTAACTTTGTGGCTCTAGCATTTCGTATCGTAGTGGTATGGAATGCTAAATGTATCGTCAATATTCAACATTTATGTTTCAAATGGATGCAGTCCAGATCCGCAGGAAGCAAATTGTTTATTCATTATTCTGATGCTGAAGCACTGGTCTCACGTTCTTAATTGTGAGGATTTCACTTTATCTAGAATCAGGATTATTACAGACACAGTAGCTCGAATCGTCAAAAGAAAAGTTTGATTCTCATAGACCTTGTTATTTTTTCAATGCGTAAAATGTAATTTGCAATGTTTCTTTTTTCTCTTTCGCCGCGGATTCAATTTTAAATTAATCATTATTAAGGAACACTTTAGAAGTTTGTAAAATATCTGATTTGGAGTTCAAACACGTAACCTATTCTCGTTAATCAGGAGAGATAGAGACCCCACTCCTCTAATGAGTCCACATGGAGTATAAGATTCCGTTCCGTACCACCCTTGAAACGACGGACCTCTGTTACGTGGGTACTACCTTGCATAGTCTTGATGAGCTCATTGCGGAACATAAATATTCACTGAGAAATTTGAACCCCCTCTTTGCACTAGTAAAGACAGTTAGTTCAGGTTCTTACATTCCAGATTGGAACAATGCTTCTATTTTGGGCTCTGCGTGGTCTAGACCCTCTTTGCACATGAGAGCTTATTCATCATTAAATATAGGGTGAACTTACAATCTTTGAAGATGACAATCCGATTTTTGGCGTAAATGTAACAAGGATGGTAAGTCAGATAATATCCGAAAACTTGAAAATTTTCATCGCCCTGGAGCGGGACTCGAACCCGCGTCTCCCAGAAAACGCCCGGGCATGCTAACCGTTACACCACCCAGAACGACCAAGTTTCAAGTTTTCGATCAATTTTATTATAACCATCACAGGATTCGCTAGTCGAAGCAACCGGCATTCATGTTTAGCGAATCTGGAGGTTAAGAATCTTATCCCGTGTTTGCCCGGAGAAGCAGATAAATCATGAAAGAAATACGGGATTACACCATATAATACAAATTTTGAAGATGGCAATCCGATTTTTGGGGTAAATGCGACAAACATGAATGCCGGTTGCTTCGACTAGCGAATCCTGTGATGGTTAAATTCAAATTGATCGGAAACTTGAAAACTGGTCGTTCTGGGTGGTGTAGTGGTTAGCATACCCGGGCGTTTTCTGGGAGCCGCGGGTTCGGGTCCCGCTCCAGGACAATGAGAAATGTCAAGTTTTCGGATATTATCTGACTTACCATCCTTGTCTCATTTACGCCAAAAATCGGATTATCATCTTCAAAATTTGTATTATATGGCGTAATCTCGTATTTCTTTCATGATGGGGTGAACTGTTGCAATGACGATCTCCTATTAATTATCCCTTCACCCTGGCGATCCTTAATTTTACATCAAGCTCTAGCCGATGTCAGAGTCTCTTCAGATAGTTATATCATTATGGGAACTGGCAACGATCAGTAACTTGTTTGCATAAATGTTTGAGAGTGTGTTATATAAAAATTGTAGTACCTGCTCGATACTTGCCCATGCTTGATGTGGTCAGTGACCGCGAAAGATCTCGCCCATGTGTTTTTAACATTTTTATTGTAAATAAAGTTTTTAAAATATTTTAAGGACAGTTTTTCAATGAGTTTGAATAACCATTTGTTATCGTGCTGAAACAGCCTATGCTTACACCTTTAGGGTATTCTTTACAACAGTGTGCACGGCAGATATATTTAATTACTTTACACTCCCTTAAAGCATAAATTTTATAATATATTTTGAAATTTCGTTTATACGTTTCTTTACATATATACGTTTATAAGGCAATCCCGGCCGCCCCGGTGGCGCAGTGGTCTAAGGCGTTGGCCTCTGATCATTCGTCCGTAAGGGGTCCGGGTTCGAATCCCGGTCAGGCATGGGTGTTGTGTTTGTCTTACGGCACTGGCTCTCTCCCTTCCCTGGAACCAGTGACCCTAAATTAGGGACGGGCGACTGCTTATAGCCCATTGAGTTGCTCACGGTGGTCGTTAAACCTCCAATCAAAAAAAAAAAAAAAAAAAAGGCAATCCCGAGGAAAACATATCACCAGGTTTCACTGTATATGACGTAAAAGTAACTGAGAAGAATATCATTTGGCCTAAGAAAAATACAGGAAAGGATGTAATTTTAAGTGCAAAAGAAAAGAAAAACAAATGGAAGGAAAATCAGCTAAAAACATGCTTGTTCATTAAATCTCTTTATCCAAGTGTAAGAGGGAAACGCAAAGACTAATTTCATATATAGAAATAATGCATGCATTAGGCGCAGTCTGAGGATTCTCATAAAAGTAGAACAGAAAGTATAGAAAAGGGCGTTTTTTTTTTCTTATTACCCGGCGAAATTAAATTGCTGTGTTTACATTCTATTTTTGCATATTATAACTCCTCCACAATTCCCAACGATATTAAATGTCCTGGTGTGTGTGTCCAGGGTTTCGTTAAAAAGAGACTTTCACTGACTTGATAAGCAAGTAACACTTTTCCATATCTAGCCCTCATGAGAAATGCAGGAGAAGGTAAAAGCTTCAGCAACATCTGATGCATGCTACATTATTTTTATTTCCATGTATAATTCATTTCTGATCCTGTCCCTCTCTGCCACTTATATTTTCTGGTGTCATTTTTAGCGGTCTTTAAACATTCATGGATATTTATTAATATCAATTGTAAATTCGCTTAACTTGGCTTTGTGGAGCGTTTCCTTCATCATTTCCTTCCTTTCTGTTTTCTTTCTTTCTACCTTTTTTCTGAAAGCGTAATCAGTTTTACCAGAACGTTCGTTCCCTGTGTATCGTGAAACTGTTTATGCATTCAGTATATGATGAAAATGCATTGAAAGTAAATTTTGACATAAGTTATTTAAGTTTTCTTCAAACATTTTATGAACAAGTTATGATTTTTAACGCATATAATCAAAATACCAGTAGAGACTGGTTTCTGAAATTCACCATCTCTTTTTCACAGCTAAATAAATTTATTTATTAAATTCTTTACGAAAGATCCTCGGATTCTTTTGTTTCTTTCTCTTATCTTTCCGTATATTTTTCATTTTGTATTCATACAAGTTGTAGAAGTTGAAAGTTCCTCTGACAGAGCTGCACGACTCGTTATCCAACTCTCGAGAAGATACCAGGCTCAGATTATTCAAACTTATGCACCCACCACAAGTCATGCTGAAGAAGAAATTGAAGAATTTTATGAGGAAATTCGTGATCTAAATAATAAAGGTAAGCAGCACTTGAAAATAATTATGGGAGATTTCAATGCAAAAATAGGGCAACGGCAACAGAATGAAACTTCAGTAGGTAAATTCGGTCACGGCAACAGAAACCAGCGTGGAAATACTCTCGTAGAGTTTGCAGAGGCAGAAGGGTTTTTCATCTTGAACTCCTTCTTCAAGAAAAAGCCACACAGGAAATGGACATGGAGACATCCAAATGGGACGACAAGTGAAATTGATTTTATTATGTGTAACAAAAAATTCGTCATAGAAGACTGCAGTGTGCTAAACAAGTTCAACACAGGCAGTGACCATAGATTGGTGAGATGTAAGATGCATCTCAACACTAAACTCTAACGTAGCAAGCTCATAAGACAAACAAAATGTATTGACATAACCAACCTTAAAAAACACCATAATACCTTCAAATTGGAACTAAAGAACAGATTCTCTGCTTTAGAAGGCCTAACATCGGAAGAAGTGGATATTTCTGAAGTTAACAGAAAAGTAACTAAAGCTCTTATGGAAATAGCAACAAAATTAGCTGGGTCTAAGAACAAGTTGCATGTGAACAAATTATCAGGAAAAACCAAAATGTTGATGCAAAAAAGAAGGGAGATGAGGACAACTAAAGAAGATGTGACTTCCAACGTGGAATATATAGAGCTATGCAAGACAGTACGAAAAAGTATCACTGAAAACGTAAGGAAATTCAACTGTGAACTAGTAAGGAAAGCAATTGAAAACAACCAAAGCCAAAAGATAGCAAAGGGACATCTCAGTAAGGGGAAAAACAAATTACGGCACTGAGAAAAGAAGATGGTTCTGTAACAAGAAATAGAGGCGAAATTTTGACAAGAGTGAAAGATTTCTACTCCAAATTATATGAAAGGGATGATGCATGTACTCCAGACACCATGAAAGGTACCAGAGTTCTTCCAGTCCTTCCAGCAGAAGTTGCACATGCAATCAAGAACATGAAGCGGGGAAAAGCTCCAGGAGAAGATGGAATTACTGTAGACATCATATAAGAAGCAAATGGAGAAATCGAAACAGTACTCGCCCAAATTTTCACTCGATGCCTTAATGAAAGGAAAATTCCTGAGGATTGGAACAACGCTACAATGATCTTGCTACATAAAAAAGGTGACATTGAGGATCTCAGAAACTACAGACCTATCAGCCTCCTATCAGTGGTTTATAAAATCTTCACTAAAGTTCTTTCACACCGCTTGAAGGTGACACTGGACATGACTCAACCGAGAGAACAAGCTGGATTCAGGAGTGGCTACAGCACAATAAATCATATCCACGTACTGAGAGAACTAATTGCAAGAGCGAAGGAATATGAACTTCCATTGTGCATGACTTTTATCGATTATGAAAAAGCCTTTGATTCGGTGAAACCATCAGCAGTTGCAATGGCTCTGAAATCCTGCGGTATTGAAGATGCATACATTAATATTATTAATACCATCTATGAAAATGCAAGTGCAAAGATTCGGCTGTTTGAAAATACAACACACATAAAAATTGGAAAAGGAGTGAGACAAGGTGACACTATATCTCCGAAGCTCTTTAATGCCACATTGGAAAATGTCTTTCAATCACTGAACTGGGAAAACAAAGGGATAAAGATTAATGGAGATTATCTAACCCACCTTCGTTTTGCTGATGACATAGTCATTTTTACAACTGCCCCATCAGAGCTACAGAGTATGATCCAGGAACTTGCTGACAAGAGTAAAGAAGTGGGATTAAAAATGAACTTTCGGAAGACAAAAGTGATGTACAATGCTTTTACAAGAAATGAAGATTTATCGATTGATGGAGAAAAGCTGGAGATAACAGACACGTACGTTTTTGTTGGACAGCAGATATCAAGTGAGGGTCACATTGGTGAAGAAATTAATCGGCGTACAAAACTTGCCTGGAGAGCTTTTGGAAGAAACAGCATAATTTTCAAGAGCAATATGCCATTATGTCTTAAAAGAAAAGTGTTTGATCAATGCATCCTTCCAGTGCTTACGTATGGTGCAGAGACGTGGACCTTAGCTAAAAGAGACATACAAAGGCTGCAGACAACTCAAAGTAGCATGGAGAGGTGCATGCTTGGTGTAACCAGGAGAGATAAGAAGAGGAACACGTGGATCCGAAAAATGACAAGAGTGGAAGACATCATGATCAGAGTTAAATCCCTGAAATGGCAATGGGCTGGACATACTGCCAGAAGAACAGACCATCGATGGACAGCCGAAATTTTAGATTGGATTCCAAGGGACAGGAAAAGACCCAGAAGAAGACCACATGGAAGATGGGTGGATGAAATTCGAAAGTATGCGGGAGTGACATGGAGGAGACTGGCACAAGACAGACCGTTGTGGAGGAAACTTGGGGAGACTTTCGTCCAGCAGTGGATTGATAATGGTTGACAATGATGATGATGATGATTCATACAAGAACTGTGAAGTCTGACTGACGTTTTGGCAACCGCTGGTGGATATAGTTAAGGAAATACATAAATGAATTTACGCTCTTGGTGTTAGAAAGAGACGTGACGAGCTGGTCTCTCTACCAGGAGTTACCTGCGACGCAATGGTAGATAGTGATGCTTTGTCAGTTATAATTGTTCTGTTATTATTCTTTATGATAAGTTTTGTCTGCTTGAATTTTTGTGTTATTATTACGAAATTAGTTATTCGGGTCGAATTTTACATGTACTTAGCTAATAATAAATAAGTTCAGTAAGTCCTCAAAGTTATTAGGGGTAATTTACATGTACTAGCTATTAATAAATAGTTTCAGTAAGTGCCATTGCACAGAGTCAACATTCCTGTGTCCGTTTGGATATTAGTACGCTTTTTAAATTTTGTCTATTAGTTCCGTTGTTATATTTATTCAGGTACGAGTGCTAAGTATGTAGGAACTATTTCAGATTAGGAAAAATTGATTAACATTTGATTGATTAGCATATGATTTTAAAACATTATGGGATCTAATTCCATAAAACCACCGTATTTTTCGGCAAATAAGACAGGACGTTTTTCTTCAGAAGTCCTTACCTCAACTTATATCCCACATCGACTTATCTATTGGTTGGTATTTTTCGGCTTATAAAACGTTACTTTACCCTTCGGAAATCCAGACCTCGACTTATCTATTGATCGTATTTTTCTGCGTATGAGACGGGACTTTTTTCTTCAAAAGTCCGGACCTCAACTAATGCGCCACATCGACTTATTTATTGATTGGTATTTTTCGGCGTATTAGACGGGACTTAACCCCCTCAAAAGTCCGGAACTCGACTTATCTAATGATCGCCGTTTCCTGCGTATGATCAGAAGTCCGAACCTCAACTACACTAGTGTGCAAACATTAAGGACGAAGAGGAGAAATTTGCATAACAGCGGAACGAGCCGGCAGAACGGACCGAAAGGCTACTCAGGAGATAGGCTAGGGCACAGTAAAGTAGGGCATGCGCATATATGCAGCATGACGTAGGGGGGCAGTGTCGGAAGGGTATACAGCACGCGGGCGGTGTACGCTCAGCAATTCGGTGAAAGCTATTGCACGGTGTACATCGGTTTGAACGACGTCGAGTTGCTGCCTCCGTGTGATAGCGCCAACAGGCAATCCAGTAGACGACATCTGGATGACTTTACCCGAGGTCGCATCATTGAGAAGCTGGAAGAAGGTCGAAGTTAGACTAGTGTGGCCGAGGAGTTCGGGATTGCTCACAGCATCGTTTCACGAGCTTGGAGAGCATTTCAAACGAGAGGAACAGCAGTCCGAGGTTTTGCAGTGGTCGTCCACGAGCAACCACGGCGGCGGACGACCGGTATATTGCTCTACAGGCGAGAAGAGACAGACGGCAGACAGCGGGAGAAATCGCAAGGCACATGCAACAGACAACCGGACGTCCGTTATCGCGTTTTACCGTAGCCAGGAGGCTGCACAAAGGTGGTCTATTTGCACGACGACCAGTACGGTGAGTGCCATTAACGCCTGCTCATCTGAGACTGCGGTTTCTGTGGTGCCAAGAACACATGAACTTGACACATCAGCAATGGGGTCCAGTTATCTTTACGGATGAGAGCCGATTTAGTATGACAAGCGATTCTGGACGTATACACATCTGGAGAGAGCAGGGAACACATAATCACACCTCCAACATCATCGGAAGGGACCGGTTTGGAGGTGGCGGAGTTCTCGTTTGGGGCGGTATCGTACTTGGTAGCCGTACTGACCTCCACATCTTCCAAGGAGGTTCAGTCACTGGTGTCCGCTATTGTACCGAGGTTCTCCTGCCTTACGTGCGTCTGTTTAGAGATGCTGTGGGTCCTGAGTTCCTCTTCATGGACGACAACGCTACACCTCATCGTACAGTGGCTGTCGCAGAGCTGTTGGAGATTGAAGATATTCAACGCACGGATTGGCCAGCAAGGTCCCTGGGCGTAAATCCAATCGAACACGTGTGGGACCTTCTCGGGAGATGCTTGGCAACACGTCACCAGCCGCCAGTAACGATTCCGCAGCTGCGATTGGCGCTACAAGAGGAATGTGCCGCGATGACAATAGCTCGTTGACAATATCGTCCTCAGCATGGACAGACGTTGTAAATCCTGCAACGCAGTCAGGGGTGAT
Source organism: Macrothele yani (assembly GCA_039090855.1). NCBI lineage: Eukaryota > Metazoa > Arthropoda > Arachnida > Araneae > Macrothelidae > Macrothele > Macrothele yani. The sequence goes on from CM077011.1 coordinate 104,456,483, forward strand.
CATATCCCCTACTAAATACTGGATTTTTCTTGGCAGCTGCCTGTCACATGGACGTTTCTGTCTTCTGTCCAGTTGTGCTCGAAGCTACCTTTTCAATAAAGGCCTTTGTATCCTTTGGATTCCTTGTTTGGACGGTTTTGCTCGCTTGTCTTATATTCTTACATCTTGGGGATTTTATGGTATGATTTGAGTTGATGTGGAGTACTTCTGCACGACGTTACATTCGAAAAACCGTCTCTTGCACGCCAGTGTAATTTGCCACATCAACTTATGTATTGATTGGAATTTTTCGGCGTATAAGACGAGATTTTTTCCTTCAGATGTCCGGGCCACGACTTGTACGCCACATCAACTTATCTATTGATTGGCATTTTTCTGCGTGTAAGATCGAACGTTTTTCTTCAGAAGTCCGGGCCTCCACTTATACGCCACACTGACTTATCTACTAATCGTATTTTTCGGAATATTAGACGAGATTTTTTTCTTCAGAAGTCCGGGCTTCTACGTCTCTGTTGATCAGTCTTTGAATTTATCAATCAGGAAAAAAACCCATAGTGCCTTAAAATTCGGTTGTGATTTGAGCACCAGAAATGTAATATTACGTTCACAAGAAACCATTCCCAAAGTATACGAAATGAAATATTCCGGTCACTAACAACTTGTTCAAAAGCTGCTAAAACAGACATTTCCGTTCGACGGAAGCATCAATAACATTGTCATGACCAATCTGGAGTGGTAGTTGTATGTTAATTGCATCCATCTCGTAATCGCTCCAAGACACAATGGGTTTTGCAAAGCTGTAAGAACTACATTCCCTCTAGGTTTTGCAGAACTACCATTTCATGTATCTTGCAACGATTAAATTTCTGAAACACGTCGCTGCCAGGTATTTCATTGGATTGTGACAATCATGTCGACAGGTGGAGGTGTGTGCGCTTCAAGAATAGTAATGGCTAGCGAAGGCAGTCTTTTAAGTTTTCTCAGTCACCGAATTGTACCTTTTAAATGAACTAAGCCACAGTTGCTTCCATTTGTAATTTTTGCTTTCATTTATTTCACGTTTCTGACTGAAATGAAAAGTTATTTGAATTTTTTATTTCAATAGGACCGTGAGAAAGCAGCGAACTACAACTCTTGCTGTAGGCATCACTCTGATTTGCCACACTCGTCTGACCTTGTTTATTTGTTTCACCTTTGTGCGACGCCTTTCATTGGTCGGTCGGAATGAAGGAATACGGTAGCTTTAGTTTGTGTGAAAAATACGATTATGAAATTTAAACTTTTGCTGAAAAGAAAACATCCAACTCTCCAATACTCTTTCAAAAGAATCAGGTGTGGACTGTAGTACCCACTTCGCATCCACTTTTACCTCTTCTGTGTCAAGAAATCGTTCACCCCGAAGACTGTGTTTCATTTGGACTGAACAGGTGGAAGTCGAAGGGCGCCAGATCTGGGCTGTACGATGGATGGGGAACCGCCGACCAGCCTAATTTGCTGAACGCCTGATTTGTTGCCAAAGAAGTTTGTGGTAGCATTGTCATGGTGAATGTGGATTCTTTTCAGATTCTTGTTCGGTCTTTTCCTCTTATTGGATTCTTGAGTATCTCAATGCACCGCTCTCTGATCACGGTACGGAAACGTCCCAGAAAATGAAGGAGAATGAAATCCCTGTCATTCCAAAAAACAGTCACCGTGACCTTAGTTGCTGATCGCTGGCTCTTGAACGTTTTAGGCCTTGGGGAAAAGGTGTGATGCCATTCAATGGATTTATTCTTCGTTTACGGATGTTAAAGATACTACCGCGTTTCATCCCCTGTCACTAGAACAGAAAAAAGCGTGTCTTCATTGGCTTCAAACGCTTCTAGCAGATTATAGCAGACTTTCCCCCTTCTTTGCATCAAATCGGGCGTCAACTGCCTGGGGAACCCATTTTGCCCACATTTTCTGATGCCCTAAGTCTTCCACCATCTTCTGTATGGCATTGTGACCCCAGTCCAGTTGGGCAGCAGCTCACGGATTGTCAGTTGATCAGTTGATCCACTCGCCGACGATTCGTGTCAATGGTCGCACATGATGATGATGATGATGATGATGATGATGTTTCCCACTGCGTGGTTTGTCTTCAATTCTGGTTTCCCCTTCTTGCAACTTCTTCATCCATCTGTGCACATCGCTCTTATCAGTGGTGTCATCTCCTTCAACACTCTGTAGCCTTCTGTGGATGTGAGACAGCTTGCACCCTTCCTTCGTGAAGAACTCAATGACGGCAAGTTGCTTTTGCTTGGAATCCATTATTTACCGCAATGAAGAAGGGTTACTATAGAGAATGGGTCACTCTCCTAACGTGTGCAACTTCAACGACCTCTGTCAGTTAATGAAAGAGTTGTGCCCACGTTTTGCATTACTTTCGGCACAACTCTCATAAACTTTTTCAATTATTTTCACTACAATTCTCATACACCTTTTCAGTTACTTTCAGTACAATTCTCGTACACTTTTCCAGTTACTTTCGGTACAACTCTCGTACACGTTTTCAATTACTTTCGGTACACCTCTCATACACTTTTTTCAATTACTTTCGTTTCAACTCTCGTACACGTTTTCAATTATTTCGGTACAACAATCATACACTTTTTCAATTACTTTCGTTTCAACTCTCGTACACGTTTTCAATTACTTTCGGTACACCTCTCATACACTTTTGCAATTACTTTCTTTTAACTCTCGTACACTTTTTCAATTACATTCGTAACAACTCTCGTACCCATTTTCAGTTACTTTCGGTACAACTCTCATACACTTTTTCAAATATTTTCGGTTCAATTCTCGTACACGTTTTCAGTTACTTTCGGTACAACTCTCGTACACTTTTTCAATTACTTTCGTTACAACCCTCGTACCCATTTTCAGTTACTTTCGGTACAACTCTCGTGCACTTTTTCAATTACTTTCGTTCAACTCTCGTACACTTTTTCAATTACATTCGTTACAACTCTCGTACCCATTTTCAGTTACTTTCGGTACAACTCTCATACACTTTTTCAAATATTTTCGGTTCAATTCTCGTACACGTTTTCAGTTACTTTCGGTACAACTCTCGTACACTTTTTCAATTACTTTCGTTACAACCCTCGTACGCATTTTCAGTTACTTTCGGTACAACTCTCGTGCACTTTTTCAATTACTTTCGTTCAACTCTCGTACACTTTTTCAATTACATTCGTTACAACCCTCGTACCCATTTTCAGTTACTTTCGGTACACCTCTCATACACTTTTTCAATTATTTTCGGTACAACTCTCATACACCTTTTCAGTTATTTTCAATACAATTCTCGTACACTTTTTCAGTTACTTTCGGTACTACTGTCGTACACTTTTTCAATTACTTTCGACACAACTCTCATACACTTTTTCAATTACTTTCGTTACAACTCTCGTACACGTTTTCAATTACTTTCGGTACACCTCTCATACACTTTTTCAATTATTTTCGGAACAACTCTCATACACCTTTTCAGTTACTTTCAGTACAATTCTCGTACACTTTTCCAGTTACTTTCGGTACAACTCTCGTACACGTTTTCAATTACTTTCGGTACACCTCTCATACACTTTTTAAATTATTTTCGGTACAACTCTCATACACCTTTTCACTTGCTTTCAGTACAATTCTCGTACCCTTTTTCAGTTACTTTCGGTACAACTCTCGTACACTTTTTCAATTACCTTCGGCACAGCTCTCATACACTTTTTCAATTATTTTCGGTACAACTCTCATACACCTTTTCAGTTACTTTCAGTACAATTCTCGGACACGTTTTCAGTTACTTTCGGTACAACTCTCGTACACTTTTTCAATTACTTTCGTTCAACTCTCGTACACTTTTCCAGTTACTTTCGGAATAACTCTCATACACGTTTTCAATTACTTTCGATACAACTCTCATACACCTTTTCAGTTACTTTCAGTACAGTTCTCGCACACTTTTTCAGTTACTTTCGGTACAATTCTCGTACACTTTTTCAATTACTTTCGTTTCAACTCTCGTACACGTTTTCAATTACTTTCGGTACAACTCTCATACACTTTTTCAAATATTTTCGGTTCAATTCTCGTACACGTTTTCAGTTACTTTCGGTACAACTCTCGTACACTTTTTCGATTACTTTCGTTACAACTCATACACTTTTTCAATTATTTTCGGTACAACTCTCGTACACTTTTTCAATTAATTTCGTTACAACTCTCGTACACTTTTTCAATTACTTTCGGTACAACTCTCGTATACTTTTTCAGTTACTTTCGTTACAACTCTCGTACAGTTTTTCAATTACTTTCGGTACAGCTCTCATACATTTTTCAGTTACTTTTGGTACAACTCTGTGTGTGTGTGTGTATATATATATATATCATCATCGTCAACCATTATCAATGCACTGCTGGACGAAGGTCTCCCCAAGTTTCCTCCACAGCGGTCTGTCTTGTGCCAGTCTCGGTCTCTCTTGTGTCTGTCTGTCTTGTTCCAGTATATATATACAGAGGGTGAGCCAAAAGTCACTGTGCATCTGTCACAGTTGCCGCATTTATGGTCTCCTCGGAAAATATGTGTCCAATTATGCTTCTCCGAGATATCGCACACCACACACAAATCTTCTGATCTTGTAATGGCATTTCGTGTATCTGATGCGGATTATTGGAAGACCGCATGCGACTGTTTTGGATGTTCACATTTCGCGATACGTCGAACAGCGCCTCATCGGAGGAACACGTGACGTCCAGAATATTATCTCCGTTTTCATTAATGAAGTACTTGAACAATCTGCAATATTCCTCACACATATCGTTGTCTGTGTGTTTCAGTTCGTGCACTGTTCTGATTTTGTACGGGTAGAGCTACAGTAGCATCTTCAGTGCCCTACGGGTGCTGCTGTACGACACACCTGCTTGCTGTGCCAATTTTCGAACCGATTTCTTTGGGCTTTTAGTGATACGGGCGGAAATATTCTCCACCTTTTCGTCTGTTAAAACTCGCGGCCTACCACTTCTCGGAGCACCTCTTACTGATCCAGTTTTACGAAACATTTCAGTTAACGTCTCGCTGCATTGCGATGGGGTGCTTTAGTATCGGGAAATTTTTCTCTGTACTTACGTTTCACTTTGTCCTGATATTCACTTCCACTACGGAACACATGTTCAATCAGAAACTCTCGATCCTCAAGCGACAACACCATATTCAGCCGGCCACTATGACGCCTCACTACTGACAGTACTCCCCTTTCTAGCACGTTGGGTGAATGTGAATCTCCTCCTCGTACCATTCCCGCTATACTTCTATTACAACGCCCTCAAAATGACCACAAGGGTATACTTGTTGATATACTGTTCACCTCCTTCTTTCCTGTCGATAACCATTTCACCTTTTAAGTTTCGACTAGCTCTTCCTTTTCTCATTGCAATGGCCTAGCAAACTAAGACCCAGAAGAATGATCTGTATCTCGTGAGATTAATACCCACAGGAAAAGTCTTAACGCGACTACTTATATCCCATGACACTTTTGGACTGCGTATCAGAAATCAAAAGTCACATTATATTGAACTTAGAGGTTCGGACACGAAAGATGGTAGACAGTTCAGAGAAGCAGGAGTGCCAGATTGAGTCGAGACTATGAGCCCGTCCAGGGAGAAAGAGGTCAAGGGCCAGAAACCGACGTCCTTATTTGTAAAGGTGGCACCAATGCACCTGCTCCGATATCTTAAAGTGATCATTCGCCGCCCAGGTGGCGCAGTGGTCTAAGGCGCTGGCCTCTGATCATTCGTCCGTAAGGGGTCCGGGTTCGAATCCCGGTGAGGCATGGATGTTGTGTTTGTCTTACAGCACTGGCTCTCTCCCTTCCCTGGAACCAGTGACCCTAAATTAGGGACGGGCGACTGCTTATAGCCCACTGAGTTGCTCACGGTGGTCGTTAAACCTCCAATCAAAAAAAAAAAAAAAAAAAAAAAAAAAAAGTGATCATTCGGCGCACGTCATGTATTTTGTGGTTCATAACAACGCAATCTACCTAAGATCGAACCCGCGACCATCTAGTCGGAAGGCGGTTGCCCTATCCACAAAGCCACCCGCGGCCCTGAACTAGCAACCTCTTCCTATGTTGTCTATACACAGGGGTTGTACAAAATAATGTTAACACTAAGTTTATGTGGTTAATTTAATTCGTGTGAAGAAAAAATAACGTTGTGCTTACCTTTTGTGTATCTTTTTGGTGTATATATTCTGTAGGTTGCAGTAGAAGTTGTGTTCAGCAGAGTTTGTTCGAGTTGTCTGCGAAATAGGTGACCTGTCAAACTTTCAAAGAAGATAAATCGTGAGAGCCCGTTTTGCAGAAGCATCTGTAACCATGACAACCAAATTGTTTGGTGTTTCAAGAGAAAGTCTCCACGTTTATGATTGCGTGCCCAAAGCATGACAAGTCTTCATCGGCGATGATGTATAGTGTGCAAAAACCAAAATTGAATGACAGTGGCCGACTAACACTGACAAGTATTGGGTTCAAACAACACAAAAGTACTGCAGCAAAAGTGAGAATAGAACTCAAGGCCCTGAAAGACCCTGTATCAACAAAATCAGTCTACATAGAATTTCCCAAGACCAACATTCGTGGATGATTTACAATTGTCAAACCTTTTATTACAGAAACCAACGTGAGAAGGCGAAAAAGATGGTATCATGAGCATAAAACCTGGACAATTTATGATTGAAAACGTGTTATATGGTCCGGTGCGTCCTCATTTACATTATCCCCAACAGCAGGTCTGGTTTTATATTTGGAGAACCCCCAAGAAAGCCTACAATTCGAAATCTCTTTCTGGCTGTCAAACATAGGGATCGATCTTTGATGATTTAGAATGCCATATTTTGGTATTCAGCTGGCCCCACCATTATCCTACAGGATCGAATTACTGACAGCGAGTGCTTGGGCATTTTATGTGATCAGGTGCATCCTATGGTTCAAATGTTGTTTCCCAAGAATGAAGCCAGTTTTTAAGAAGATACGGTGCCCATACACATAGCAAGAACATTTCATTCCTGGTTTAAGGAGCACTATGATGAACTTCAACGTCTTCCCTGGCCAGCTGAATCACCTGTCTTGAATATCATCGAATCACTGTGAACAGTCTTTGAGAGCAGATAAAAAAGCAGATTCCATCCTTCCAATGTCTCTAATGGCTGATGTCCTGATCAATGAATCGTGCGACATTCCATTAGAGATTATTCAAAGGCTGTATGAATCTATTCCAAGAAGGTTGGAAACTAATACACACTATTGACGTGGATTAGGAACATCATACAGAAGTCATCGCTCTATCCACGCTCATAAGTCAGTCACGGAAAAATTCTCATCGGCCGCCACCGGGAATCCAACCCAGGGTCTTCCAGTTACGCGCCGGGCATGCTACCACTAGACCACAGCGGCCTCAAATTCTCAAGACTCACATACGACTAACTGCCAAACCACATGGCAGGTTGCTTCTTGGAGCCCCGCACAATGCTGAGGAATCACCAAAGATAGAAAGCAGCAACTGAATAAATAACTAGGAGGCAAATTAATACACACTATTGATGTGGATTAGGAACATGAAGCAGAAGTCATCGCTCTTCTAAACGTGGAAAGAGCGATGACTTCCGTTTAATGTTCCTAATCCACGTCAATAGCGTGTATTAATTATTCATTCGCCTCCTAGTTATTTGTTCAGTTGCTGCTCTCTATCTTTTTTGAATCCCCAGCATTGTGCGGGGCTCCAAGGAGCAGCCTCACATGTGGTTTGGCCTTTAGTCGTATGTGAGTCTGAAGAATTCGGGGCCGCTGTGGTGCAGTGGTAGCATGTCCGGCACGTAACTGGAAGATCCTGGGTTCGATTCCCGGTGGCGACCGATGAGCATTTTTCCGTGACTCACTTATAAACGTGGAAAGAGCGATGACTTCTGTGTGAGGTTCGAAACTGTATGAAAGGCAAATGGTGGTTCAAAACCTTATTATGTAATAAAGACACATCTCCTATTTCCCAGGTGTTCACATTATTTTGCCCAACCCCTGTATGTTTCGCGTTGTACAGTGATGTCATTACTACGTGTGTGCTGTGACACGTGTTCACTCTTGGAGAAAGGGATTGTCATACCGATCTGAACCATGAGTGCATGCATACATACAGTACGCGACTGCTTATAGCCCATTGAGTTGCTCACGGTGGTCGTTAAACCACCAATAAAAAAAATACATACAGTACATGAAATTTATGCTCAAACCATACAGAGGAAAGACAAGATCGGTGAAAACTGAGCTCCGAATAAGTTATGGTTTATTTTCATTCAGCGGTGGAGTCAGAATTATGAAAGATTGGTGCCATTGATTGCCAATGCCACATTCCCAGAAATACAATTTTTTCCTAATAGTTCCTTCCTTCTAAAACAAGTATCTCTGGTAAAGAGCACTTAATTTGCGGAAAATTTACATTCCCGATTTCAAATATTATTAAGATCAAATTTAAATGACTCAAAATATTTTTTTCTTTGTGTAGTGATTTTCTGCCTTCTTTTCTTACGAAGTCAGATTTTCTATTAATAGCTACCTCGTTGTTTCATTCAATATCAAACAACCTGTGGTTAGTTTTTTTCCTTAATTTTGGTCCTGGGTGTGCGAAATTGTAATCTATGAAAAAGTCACTTGAAGGTCGAACAAAAATCCTCGTTTGCGAGAGACAAGCTCCCTTCTGATTAGAAAATAAAGTTTGATTTGTTTTTGTACAAAGCAGAAGGTTACTAATTAGAAATGAAAGAAAACTAAAGAGAAAAAGAAGTAGAGAAAGTATCACTTCTCGTGCTGTGCAGTAATGGAAGGGAGCATCTGGGCTCTTGAAGAAATCGTCAATTAATCTTAATGGGTAAAATATTAGAAAGACTCTTTTCTTCCCCGCGGTAATTTTACTCGGTTAATTAGGTATTTCAACAGCAAAGAAAAAATTGAAGTATTGGCAAAATTTTCTTTATCGTAGACTTTTTTCCCGCTTAGATCTTCGGAACGAGGAATCTTTGATCAGCAAAATCTTTAAACACCTAAAGATGAAATCATTACAGATTAACTTCTTAAAGAAACAAGGGTGTGTGCAACAGCAAAAGAAAAAAAAAGCGTTGTTCTCTGAATAACATTGCACAGACTTCCTTGGTTTTTCTTGTTGTCCTGCCAACTCTGAAAACAAATTAGATTCTTTATTTTCTTTACGTCAATACATTAGGATTTCGGCGATTCTAAAAATATTCCAAGGAGATGGCTGAATTAATAAATATATTCCCTGAACTTCTGATATAGAATCTTCTTGGGAAAATGTCCGAGGAAAATCATAAGCATAAAGATACCCGAGAATGGTTGCTATTAGGAAGAAAGAGATTCTTATATGTTAGACACTTAAGACATAAACTAGAATCTCCTATATTTAGGGAAAACCCAAATTAATGTATGTTTAAAGGCCGCGGGTGGCCGAGTGGGCAACGTTAGTGACTGCCACAGGAAGGGCCTCAGGTTCGATCCCAGACAGGTACGAACGCTCGATCCACTAAATACCCGCCGTGCGTCGAATGGGCACGTTAAGCCGTCGGAGCCCCGGTACTGGCCCCCGGTAATAAATAAGGGCGTCTTCCTCCCCTTTCTACTTCGCTTCCGTGTCACTTTCCTATCGGGCGCTCTAGCCCAAATCTCCTAGTTTCCTATTTCTAAGGGTTGTTTAAGACCTGGGGTCAGACACTCCCTTCCTGAAATCCTCTACATATGATCATGATCATGTATGTTTAAATGTAAATGCGCCGGATAGTTCGTAAAGAATTGCCGGCCTTATTGGCTACCATTTAACTAGTGCATAGAGATGATATATGTACTCCAGACATCATGAAATGTACTAGTACCAGAGTTCTTCCAGTCCTCCCAGCAGAAGTTGCACATCCCATCAAGAACATGAAGCGGGGAAAAGCTCCAGGAGAAGATGGAATTACTGTAGACATCATACAAGAAGCAAGTGGAGAAATCGAAACAGTACTCGCCCAAAGTTTAACTCGATGCCTTAATGAAGGGAAGATTCCTGAGGATTGGAACAACGCTACAATGATCTTACTACATAAAAAAGGTGACATTAAGGATCTCAGGAACTACAGACCTATCGGCCTCCTATCAGTGGTTTATAAAACCTTCACTAAATTTCTTTCACACCGCTTGAAGATAACACTGGACATGGCTCAACCGAGAGAACAAGCTGGATTCAGGAGTGGCTACAGCACAATAGATCATATCCACGTACTGAGAGAACTAATTGAAAGAGCGAGGAAATATGAACTTCCATTGTGCATGGCTTTTATCGATTATAAAAAAGCCTTTGATTCGGTGAAACCATCAGCAGTTACAATGGCTCTGAAATCCTGCGGTATTGAAGATGCATACATTAATATTATTAATAACATCTATGAAAATGCAAGCGATTTTCAACGCGGTATCATAGTTGGCGCTCGTGTAGTGGGCCATAGTACTTCAGAGGTAGAAACGAAGTTCGGATTTTCACGGACGTCCATTGGCTACACCTTGACTACAAGAATTCCGGCAAGACCTCCACCGTACGATACCAGTGTGTCCGTAAAAGGACATTGGGTGAACGTGACCACCGTCGGCTGTCAAGAATCATTTCACGCGATGGGCGTGCAACACTCTCGCAGGTATCATCGAAATTCAATGTTGGGGCCTCAACAAGCATCAACGTACGGACTTTGCAACGCACCCTGCACTATATGAACTTTGTGAGCGGATACCTAACTGGAGTCCCCTTGATGGGTGCGCGACATAGAGCTATTCGCCTCGCTTGGGCACGGCAACACCGCCAATGGACACTTGATGACTGGAAACAAGTAGACTGGTCTGACGAGTCGCGTTTCCAACTGTATCGGACGGTTGGAATGATTCATGTGGGACGCGAACCCCATGAAGCCATGGATCTTGCCTGTCAACTGGGAACTGTACCAGTTGGTGGGGGTCAGTAACGTTATTGGTTGTGTTCAGCTCGACTTCACTGGTAGCCCTGGTACGTCTACAAACGTCGGTGACCTGCCAACGCTATGTGCGCATCCTTTGTGACGAGGTACCCACTTTCATGTCCTGCATTAATGCTGATGTGTTGGAACTGGTTCAACAGGACAATGCACCTCCACACAAGTGTTAAGAAGCTAAATTATTTTTAAAGGAGCTTTCATCTGAGTTTGGGGTGTTGCCATGCCCACCCAAGTCCCCAGATCTGGACGTGATAGAAATCATTTGGGATGCCATGCAACGCGCTATCGAGCACAGGAATCCGAGACATCGGAATACACTCGAACAGTGGAACGCTCTGCACAAAGTATGGTGTACATTGCCTACACCATATTTCCAAAAGCTAGTGGAGTCCATGCCCCGTCGTATTTCTGCAGTCCTGCGCTCCCGTGGGGGAACTACAAAGTATTACACTGAAGTGCCAGGAAAACTGGCACTTCAGTGTATACAGGGTCATTCATAAGTGTTGGTCATGAATGGAAACATATGTAGTACAGAGGTAATGTAAAGTTGTTTTTCCCCCATAGTCCGGTACTATGATTGTTTTTGCACTTCTGGGGAAGAAATCGGAGGGCTGAATTGTTTAAAATCCGCCCATCTCCGAAAGTACTCCCTACCCTAGTCTTCCCCACAAGCAAAAACCAAACCAAATTGAAAATGAGGAACAGTACACCAATTATGTAGAAAATAGTAACTCTATACTAGTGATCCAATTTATTAGCGTAGGAATATATACACAAGCGTTTCCAAGCCTTCGCACATTAACCAGATGGATTTAACAAGGAAGTTAGACAGAAACTGTTAAGTCTTGAAAAAGCTGGCATCTTCTGTCAGATTTTTCAAGGAAGAATCTGGGAGTTTCTGAAAAACAAATGGCAATTTCTGAAGAAACTCGCAGTTGCTGTCAAACTTCCTTGAAAAAGCCATCTAGAGGTGTGCGAAAGCTTGGAAACGCTTAGGTATATACATATTCCTATGCCAATAAATCGGATCACTAGTATAATGTTACTAGTATTTTCTAAATGCAAACCATCCTAGTTTTTGGAGTAAAACTCCATGACAATACTTTGAGTTGCTGGAAAACATTGAAGGGGATGATTCTGGGGAGGGGATAATAATGGTGACCATATACAGTGAAGAGCAATTGAATTAGAGATACCTGTCTAGTAACGTGTAACACCACCTTTCGCCCTGATGACAGCGGCAATTCGTCTCGGCCTGGACTCGACAAGACACCGGAAGCGTTGGGAAGCTATGCGGATCCACGACCCCTGAAAAAGCTCCAACAATTCACGAAGATTTCATGGAGGAGGGCCAAAGCCTCGACATCTCTCTCGATGGCATCCCAGATGTGCTCGATAGGATTGAAGTCTGGTGACCGAGCTGGCTAAGGAAGCTAGGTCACGTCGGTCGAGTGTTCATCTAACCATTCGGATACAATTCGGGAGCGATGGTACGGTGCATTGTCTTGTTGCAGGATGAGGTCCCCAGTGGGATGTTAAAGACGCACAAACGGGAGCAAATGGTCGTCCAGGATATCCCGGTAACGTTGACCTGTAAGGAACGATGTCAAACGTACCAGGGCTTCTATTTCAGTCCAGGTAAACAGTCTCCAGATGAGAATGGTACCCCCAGCAGCTTGAAGAGTACCCTACTGGCAAGAAGGATCCATCGATTCATGAGGTTTGCGCCGTACTCGTATCCTGCTATCCGCATGTACCAACGTGAATCTCGACTCATCAGTCCAGGCAAAATTTGTCCGCATGTCTAAGGTCCAGTGGCGATGTTCCCGCGCCCATGCTAATCTTTGCACCCTGTGATGTGCGGTCATCACAGGGTGCAAAGAACCATCTCCTCGCTATGGTGCCCATAGCGAGGAGATGGTTCTGGATGGTGTGCCAGCGTTAAATTGCCGAGTGATTTCTCGCACTGTGGCCCGTCTATCTGTTTACAATGCGAGCTATCCGACGATAACACCGATCATCCACACGCTGTTGTCCACGGCAGTTGGCCCTTGCAGGGATGGTTTTACCGGATTCGATATACTCACGGTGCATCCGTGACACAGTGGCTCGTGAAAATCCAAGTGCCTTCACGACTTCCGAGATGGAGTGACCCATTTGTCGAGCCTCGACAATTTGACCACGATCGCATTCGCTTTGATCCTTCGTCTTACCGTTCTGCGTCCGACTCTTACTGATTCCTGTCGCATCACTCCTTATATTGTCGGATCGCTGCATACGTCATGTCGTTTCCGTTTACAGGGCCGCCCACAGCGCTACATTTGCATAACGCCAGCTGCCCCTAACTCAATTGCTTTTCAGTGTACATATATATACAAATGCCGTTCTATAAAAACAGTAATTGTTGAGTTGGCAACAGTGCGAAGGGGGGAAATAACCACGCAGAAAGCTAAACGAATTAAGGAAATATCTATGGCAGCAGTTATTAGCCGTGTAAGACGATTCTGGTTTTGTTATTGCTCAGTTGTTTAAGGTCCGTCTGCATTTCGCCGTACAGCTATGGAGGTGAGTGATTCAGAGCTAAGAATTGAAATGCATTGTGCGATAAAATTTTGTTATCGTTTGGGTAAAACGGATCCAGGAACAGTTAATTTAATGAAAAAGCTTACAAAGATAAATGTTTGGGTGAGTCGAAGATTTTTAAATGGCACCATGATTTCAAAAAAGGGAGTTTGTCTGCAGAATTCGCTCTTAGGTGTGATTGACCTGAAAGTGTTTTTATGGAATGTAAAAACTGTAAATGTTTTAACACTGTTTGGGCAATCCTGCTAGGAGATCGACTAATGACGTGTGAAGACAGCGGCGTCAACTAATATTTCAAAAACGTCCGCATTTTACGCGACAAATTACAGCTGCTGCATCGTGTGTGTTCCAGATGGGTACCTCATCATCTGACGAGATAAAAATTGTTAGCCGGAGTTCAGGTGTGTTATGAGTGGAAACAAGTGATCGCAAAAAATCCAAACTTTCTAAACATAGTAATAACTTCCGATTAAACTTGTGCCCAATATTTCGATTCCCTCAAGAAGCGCGCAACGAGTGTCTGGAAACACACTGGCTCGTTTCCCCAAAAAAGTCTGCCAAACCAAACACCTGGGAAGAAAATGATGATAATTTTCTTTGAAAATAAAGGCGTAGTCTACCAGCATGCAGTTTTTCCACAAATTACTGTCAATGCTGAATATTACATTTCAGTCTTGAAGCGTTTGCGACGTCACATATCGATTAAGTTACCGGAACTGATGGGCAAGTGCCCACTACACCCTGATAATGCCCAGCCACATGTGGGTGCTGGTATTCAACTGTTTCTTACAAAATGCAGTATTGAAATCACGTCAGGGCATGCCTATAGTCCTGATCTCACCCCGTGCGATTTCAGGTTGTTTCCAACAATGAAGGAGAAGTTCCGTGGCGCAACATTCAACAAAAATGCTGAAGTTATTCAAGCTGTACTTGGGTCGCTAAAGCAGCTTCCACAAAATGCCTTTGCTACGTGCTTTGAAAAGTCGACTGAACGACGGGACGTTGTGTATCATCAGAGGGAAGATACTTTGAGAAAGAATAGCATATATTTAGCTGTACCTATAACTCTTCATTTTGTCTGATTTTACTCTGAATTTTATGGAACCGCCGTTGTATACATATATCATCATCATCATTGTCAACCATTATCAATCCACTGCTGGACGACGGTCTCCCCAAGTTTCCTCCACAACGGTCTGTCTTGTGCCAGCCTCCTCCATGTCACTCCCGCATACTTTCGAATTTCATCCACCCATCTTCCATGTGGTCTTCTTCTGGGTCTTTTCCTGTCCCTTGGAATCCAATCTAAAATTTCGGCTGTCCATCGATGGTCTGTTCTTCTGGCAGTATGTCCAGCCCATTGCCATTTCAGGGATTTAACTCTGATCATGATGTCATCCACTCTTGTCATTTTTCGGATCCACGAGTTCCTCTTATTATCTCTCCTGGTTACACCAAACATGCACCTGTCCATGCTTCTTTGAGTTGTCTGCATTTCAAAATTGCCTTTATTCTTCAGTAAAATAACATTTCTATGTACATGACAATGGAATTCTGCCAATAAATACAGCGGTATATAAATCAGCTGGAAAGTTCCAGTGAAACGTAAAGCAAAATATTGTTATAATCATAAAAAATTATTTCGCCACGTAGGGCGAAGGAGAGGCAGACAAAAAAGCACGAGCGATACAAACGAAAATGTTTACCTACAGTATTGTAGACAGGGCAAGACATGATTCTATACTATGCACAAATTCCAATTAAGCATTACTACCATACTAAAGATTAAACATTAGGTACTAATTCACAGAAATGCAACAGTGATGCTATATTCAAAATTTACAACATATGTACAGAAGTATTCAGTGACAAGGGGAAATAACGCTAAATGTACTCAGAAGGGCATCTTGTTACATTATATTATACACACAGTGACTAATATTTTAAAAAAATATTCAACATAATGAAGGGGACATTGCGTGGGCAGTAAACTGTGCAGAAGGAAGAATTATATACAACAACATAAAACCCAACATTATCGAAGAGAACATGGGAAACATGGTGAGCTATCTTCAATGGCACATTAAAACAGAAAAATCACAAATAGCGAAGCACCAAAATTAATACGTAAAAACATGATTTGTTACAGTGAACGTGGGCGACAACAAACATCCCACTTATAGGTTGAGATGTAACTGCAAATTGTGGATATGGAACCACCCAGCCGATTGGGCCCAAGTGGATTGAAAAACGCTATCGGTGTTTGTTGAGGCAGCACGAGAGTGCTCCATTTGGAGGCGAATGGTTAACCGTGCTAGGAAGCGTCTCCGAATGATAGCACTTGCCTCCTGGGGAGGTGGAATAAGAGCAGGGAAGCGTTGTTGAAGATGGAAAGCATAGACAGTGAACTTCACAAGAAGAAAAATATAACGGTACACAGGAGGCAAGTGAGTAGGTGGATGCTTTGTTTGGAGTAGCCAAGCATATGCAAGAAATGGTAACGATCGAGCACAAATTCGATCAGCAAGACGAAATGCTGTGTTCAGGACTGGCAGGAGAACGGGGCAGAATAGGTATTGATGTTGGACGTCGCTGACTTCAGGGCAAATCTTCTTTTCTCAGTGCCATAATATGTTTTTTCCCCTTACTGAGATGTCCCTTTGCTATCTTTAGGCTTTGGTTGTTTTCAATTGCTTTCCTTACTAGTTCACAGTTGAATTTCCTTACGTCTTCAGTGATACTTTTTCGTACTGTCTTGCATAGCTCTATATATTCCACTTTGGAAGTCACATCTTCTTTAGTTGTCCTCATCACTCTTCTTTTTTGCATCAAAATTTTGGTTTTTCCTGATAATTTGTTCACATGCAATTTGTTCTTAGACCCAGCTAATTTTGTTGCTGTTTCCATAAGAGCTTTGGTTACTTTTCTGTTAACTTCAGAAATATCCACTTCTTCCGATGTTAGGCCTTCTAAAGCAGAGAATCTGTTCTTCAGTTCCAATTTGAATGTATTATGGTGCTTTTTAAGGTTGGTTATGTCAATACATTTTGTTTGTCTTATGAGCTTGCTACGTTCGAGTTTAGTGTTGAGGTGCATCTTACATCTCACCAATCTATGGTCACTGCCTGTGTTGAATTTGTTTAGCACACTGCAGTCTTCTATGACGAATTTTTTGTTACACATAATAAAATCAATTTCACTTGTCGTCCCATTTGGATGTCTCCATGTCCATTTCCTGTGTGGCTTTTTCTTGAAAAATGAGTTCAAGATGAAAAACCCTTCTGCCTCTGCAAACTCTACGAGAGTATTTCCACGCTGGTTTCTGTTGCCGTGACCGAATTTACCTACTGAAGTTTCATTCTGTTGCCGTTGCTCTATTTTTGCATTGAAATCTCCCATAATTATCTTCAAGTGCTGCTTACCTTTATTATTTAGATCACGAATTTCCTCATAAAATTCTTCAATTTCTTCTTCAGCATGACTTGTGGTGGGTGCATAAGTTTGAATAATCTGAGCCTGGTATCTTCTCGAGAGTTGGATAACGAGTGTTGCAGCTCTGTCAGAGGAACTTTCAACTTCTACAGCTTTATCCTTCAGTTTCTTGTTTATTATAAATCCAACACCACTAGTTCTGCCAGTATCTGTCACACGATAGTAGAAGAGATGTCCACTTTTCAGTTCAATGAGATCTAATTTTCTCCTTACCTCACTTAGCCCCACGATGTCCCACTTGATCCTTTGTAGTTCCTCTTCCAATTCAAGAAGCCTTGAATCAGAAGATAGGGAGCGTCCGTTGTACGTAGCCAAAGTCAGCATCAGATGGCAGCCTAGTCCGGTGCTCTATGGATTCTTAGCACCCACTGCCTTCATGTCGCACTGGCCGCTGCCTTGGCCAGGTACATTCCAGCTGTCGGAGACTGAGGGCCAAGATTTAAGTTGTGGAGTCATTTTGGAGGGGTTTGGCCATAACTCACCACGCTGGCCAAGCGGGTTGGTGAGTGTGGGATAGCATTTCCTCTAATCCCAATGGTATAGTTATACCGCTATTGGAGGTCGTCAGAGCCCCTTTAGTGGGAACAGGATGTACCACGAGAAGGCGGGGTTGACATTTGTCAAGGAGAGGCTGTGATGTTACGCATCACCTGACCTTACATCACCTGACCGTATATATATATATATATATATATATATATATATATATATATATATATATATATATATATATAAACTGAAGGATAAAGTTGTAGAAGTTGAAAGTTCCTCTGACAGAGCTGCACGACTTGTTATCCAACTCTCGAAAAGATACCAGGCTCAGATTATTCAAACTTATGCACCCACCACAAGTCATCCTGAAGAAGAAATTGAAGAATTTTATGAAGAAATTTGTCATCTAAATAATAAAGGTAAGCAGCACTTGAAAATAATTATGGGAGATTTCAATGCAAAAATAGGGCAACGGCAACAGAATGAAACTTCAGTAGGTAAATTCGGTCATGGCAACAGAAACCAGCGTGGAAATACTCTCGTTGAGTTTGCAGAGGCAGAAGGGTTTTTCATCTTGAACTCCTTCTTCAAGAAAAAGCCACACAGGAAATGGACATGGAGACATCCAAATGGGACGACAAGTGAAATTGATTTTATTATGTGTAACAAAAAATGCGTCATAGAAGACTGCAGTGTGCTAAACAAGTTCAACACAGGTAGTGACCATAGATTGGTGAGATGTAAGATGCACCTCAACACTAAACTTGAACGTGGCAAGCTCATAAGACAAACAAAATCTATTGACATAACCAACCTTAAAAAACACCATAATACCTTCAAGTTAGAACTGAAGAACAGGTTCTCTGCTTTAGAAGGCCTAACATCGGAAGAAGTGGACATCTCTGAAGTTAACAGAAAAGTAACCAAAGCTCTTATGGAAACAGCAACAAAATTAGCTGGGTCTAAGAACAAGTTGCATGTGAACAAATTATCAGGAAAAACCAAAATGTTGATGCAAAAAAAGAAGAGAGATGAGGACAACTAAAGAAGATGTGACTTCCAAAGTGGAATATATAGAGCTATGCAAGACAGTAAGAAAAAGTATCACTGAAGACTTAAGGAAATTCAACTGTGAACTAGTGAGGAAAGCAATTGAAAACAACCAAAGCCTAAAGATAGCAAAGGGACATCTCAGTAAGGGAAGAAAACAGATTATGGCACTGAGAAAAGAAGATGGTTCTGTAACAAGAAATAGAGGCGAAATTTTGACAAGAGTGAAAGATTTCTACTCCAAATTATATGAAAGGGATGATATATGCACTCCAGACATCATGAAAGATACCAGTACCAGAGTTCCTCCAGTCCTTCCAGCAGAAGTTGCACATGCAATCAAGAACATGAAGCGAGGAAAAGCTCCAGGAGAAGATGGAATTACTGTAGACATCATAAAAGAAGCAAGTGGAGAAATCGAAACAGTACTCGCCCAAATTTTCACTCGATGCCTTAATGAAGGAAAGATTCCTGAGGATTGGGAACACCGCTACAATGATCCTGCTACATAAGAAAGGTGACATTGAGGATCTCGGAAACTACAGACCTATCAGCCTCCTATCAGTAGTTTATAAAATCTTCACTAAAGTTCTTTCACACCGCTTGAAGGTAGCACTAGACATGGCTCAACCGAGAGAACAAGCTGGATTCAGGAGTGGCTACAGCACAATAGATCATATCCACGTGCTGAGAGAACTAATTGAAAGAGCGAGGGAATATGAACTTCCATTGTGCATGGCTTTTATCGATTATGAAAAAGCCTTTGATTCGGTGAAACCATCAGCAGTTACAATGGCTCTGAAAACCTGCGGTATTGAAGATGCATACATTAATATTATTAATAACATCTATGAAAATGCAAGTGCAAAAGATTAGGCTGTGTGAAAATACAACACACGTAAAAATTGGAAAGGGAGTGAGACAAGGTGACACCATATCTCCGAAGCTCTTTAATGCCACATTGGAGGGTGTTTTTCAGTCGCTGAGCTGGGAAAACAAGGGGATAAAGATTAATGGAGATTATCTAACCCACCTTCGTTTTGCTGATGACGTAGTCATTTTTGCAACTACCCCATCAGAGCTGCAGAGTATGATCCAGGAACTTGCTGACAAGAGTAAAGAAGTGGGATTAAAAATGAACTTTCAGAAGACAAAAGTGATGTTCAATGCTTTTACAAGAAATGAAGATTTATCGATTGATGGAGAAAAGCTGGAGATAACAGACACGTACGTTTATCTTGGACAGCAGATATCAAGTGAGAGTCACATTGATGAAGAAATTAATCGGCGTACAAAACTTGCCTGGAGAGCTTTTGGAAGAAACAGCATAATTTTCAAGAGCAATATGCCATTATGTCTTAAAAGAAAAGTGTTTGATCAATGCATCCTTCCAGTGCTTACGTATGGTGCAGAGACGTGGACCTTAACTAAAAGAGACATACAAAGGCTGCAGACAACTCAAAGCAGCATGGAGAGGTGCATGCTTGGTGTAACCAGGAGAGATAAGAAGAGGAACTCGTGGATCCGAAAAATGACAAGAGTGGAAGACATCATGATCAGAGTTAAATCCCTGAAATGGCAATGGGCTGGACATATTGCCAGAAGGACAGATCATCGATGGACAGCCGAAATTTTAGATTGGATTCCAAGGGACAGGAAAAGACCCAGAAGAAGACCACATGGGAGATGGGTGGATGAAATTCGAAAGTATGCAGGGGTGACATGGAGGAGACTGGCACAAGACAGACCGTTGTGGAGGAAACTTGGGGAGACCTTCGTCCAGCAGTGGATTGATAATGGTTGACAATGATGATGATGATGATATATATATATATATATATATATATATATATATATATATATATATATATATATATAATCTTTTACTAGGATAAAACCTACAATTTCTCCCAAAAATATCAAAATTTCTGTTTCCTTTAGTAATACATCAAACATTTAAATCCCTCCAAAGTTAACTGTATTGAGACCGAATTTTTCCAAATTAAATACATGTTTTTTAAAAAAAACTAAAACATGTTAATAAATTGCCACCTACAAATTTGATATGGAAGCTGCACCGCACCGCACCGCACCGCACCGTTCATCGAAAGCAACACAAGACAAAAACAAAGCCTAACGTTTAGATTTTCAATGCATTTGCAGTGCTTGTTTTATTTTGTAGGATTATTTAGTACCTAATTACATATATACGTGTACATGCCGTATAGGGTGTAAGGTCAGGTGATGCGTAACATCACAGCCTCTCCTTGACAAATGTCAACTCCGCCTTCTCGTGGTGCATCCTGTTCCCACTAAAGGGGCTCTGACGACCGCCGATAGCGGTATAACTATACCATCGGGATTAGAACAAATGCTATCCCACACTCACCAACCCGCTGGGCCAGCGTGGTGAGTTATGGCCAAACCCCTCCAAAATGACTCCACAACTTAAATCTTGGCCCTCAGTCTCCGGCAGGTGGAATGTACCTGGCCAAGGCAGCGGCCATTGCGACATGAAGGCAGAGGGTGCTAAGAATCCCTGGAGGACCGGACTAGGCTGCCATCTGATGCTGACCTTGGCTACGTATAATGGACGCTCCCTATCTTCTGATTCAAGGCTTCTTGAATTGGAAGAGGATCTGCAAAGGATCAAGTGGGACATCGTCGGGCTAAGTGAGGTAAGGAGAAAAGAAGATCTCATTGAACTCAAAAGTGGACATCTCTTCTACTATCGTGGGACAGATACTGGCAGAACTAGTGGTGTTGGATTTATAATAAACAAGAAACTGAAGGGTAAAAGTTGTGGAAGTTGAAAGTTCCTCTGACAGAGCTGCACGACTCGTTATCCAACTCTCGAGAAGATACAAGGCTCAGATTACTCAAACTTATGCACCCACCACAAGTCATCCTGAAGAACGAATTGAAGAATTTTATGAGCTAAGTTGTCATCTAAATAATAAAGGTAAGCAGCACTTGAAGATAATTATGGGAGTTTTCAATGCAAAAATAGAGCAACGGCAACAGAATGAAACGTCAGTAGGTAAATTCGGTCACGGCAACAGAAACCAGCGTGGATATACTCTCGTTGAGTTTACAGAGGCAGAAGGGTTTTTGATCTTGAACTCCTTTTTCAAGAAAAAGCCACACAGGAAATGGACATGGAGGCACCCAAATGGGACGACAAGTGAAACTGATTTTATTATGTGTAACAAAAAATTGTCATAGAAGACTTCAGTGTGCTAACCAAGTTCAACACAGGTAGTGACCATAGATTGGTGAGATGTAAGATGCACCTCAACACTAAACTCGAACGTGGCAAGCTCATAAGGCAAACAAAATGTATTGACATAACCAACTTTAAAAAACACCATAATACCTTCAAGTTGGAACTGAAGAACAGATTTTCTGCTTTAGAAAGCCTAACATCGAAAGAAGTGAATATTTTTGAAGTTAACATAAAAGTAACCAAAGCTCTTATGGAAACAGCAACAAAATTAGCTGGGTCTAAGAACAAGTTGCATGTGAACAAATTATCAGGAAAAACCGAAATGTTGATGCAAAAAAGAAGGGGGATGAGGACAACTAAAGAAGAGGTGGCTTATAAAGTAGAATATATAGAGCTTTGCAAGACAGTAAGAACTAGTGTAAGACTGTGAACTAGTGAGGAAAGCAATTGAAAACAACCAAAGCCTAAAGATAGCAAAGGGACATCTCAATAAGGGAAGAAAACAGATTATGGCACTGAGAAATGAAGATGGTTCTGTAACAAGAAATAGAGACGAAATTTTGACAAGAGTGAAAGATTTCTACTCCAAATTATATGAAAGGGATGATGCATGTACTCCAGACATCATGAATGGTACCAGTGCCAGAGTTCTTCCTGTCCTCCCAGCAGACGTTGCACATGCAATCAAGAACATGAAGCGGGGAAAAGCTCCAGGAGAAGATGGAATTACTGTAGACATCATACAAAAAGCAGGTGGAGAAATCGAAACATTACTCGCCCAAATTTTCACTCAATGCCTTAATGAAGGTAAGATTCCTGAGAATTGGAACAACGCTACAATGATCCTGCTACATATAAAAGGTGACATTAAGGATCTCCAGGACTACAGACCTATCAGCCTCCTATCAGTGGTTTATAAAATCTTCACTAAAGTTCTTTCACACCGTTTGAAGGTAACACTGGACATGGCTCCACCGAGAGAACAAGCTGGATTCAGGAGTGGCTACAGCACAATATATCATATCCACGTACTGAGAGAACTAATTGAAAGAGCGAGGGAATATGAACTTCCATTGTGCATGGCTTTTATCGGTTATGAAAAAGCCTTTGATTCGGTGAAACAATCAGCAGTTACAATGGCTCTGAAAACCTGCGGTATTGAAGATGCATACATTAATATTATTAATAACATCGATAAAAATGCAAGTGCAAAGATTCGGCTGTTTGAAAATACAACACACATAGAAATTAGAAAAGGAGTGAGACAAGGTGACACCATATCTCCGAAGCTCTTTAATGCCACATTGGAAAATGTCTTTCAATCACTGAACTGGGAAAACAAAGGGATAAAGATTAATGGAGATTATCAAACCCACCTTCGTTTTGCTGATAACGTAGTCATTTTTGCAACTACCTCATCAGAGCTGCAGAGTATGATCCAGGAACATGCTGACAAGAGTAGAGATGTGGGATTAAAATTGAACTTTCAGAAGACAAAAGTGATGTTCAATGCTTTTACAAGAAATGAAGATTTATCGGTTGATGGGGAAAAGCTGGAGATAACAGACACGTACGTTTATCTTGGACAGCAGATATCAAGTGTGGGTCATATTGATGAAGAAATTAATCGGCGCACAAAACTTGCCTGGAGAGCTTTTGGAAGAAACAGCATAATTTTCAAGAGCAATATGCCATTATGTCTTAAAAGAAAAGTGTTTGATCAATGCATCCTTCCAGTGCTTACGTATGGTGCAGAGACGTGGACCTTAACTAAAAGAGACATACAAAGGCTACAGAGAACTCAATGAAGAATGGAGAGGTGCATGCTTGATATAACCAGGAGAGATAAAAAGAGAAACTCGTGGATCCGAAAAATGACAACAGTGGAAGACATCAAGAACAGAGTTAAATCCCTGAAATGGCAATGGGCTGGGCATACTGCCAGAAGGACAGACCATCGATGGACAGCCGAAATTTCAGATTGGATTCCAAGGGACAGGAAAAGACCAATAAAAAGACCACATGGGAGATGGGTGGATGAAATTCGAAAGTATGCGGGAGTGACATGGAGGAGACTAGCACAAGACAGACCGTTGTGGAGGAAATTTGGGGAGACCTTCGTCCAGCAGTGGTTTGATAATGGTTGACACTGATGATGATGATGATGATATGCAGTATATTTTTATGAGCAAATGCCATTACAAATGCCATTTTGTTCTTAAAAATATACTATATACACACGTATAATCTTTACAAATAATGTGGATCTCGAGTAATTTTGCTTCCTATACTTCCAATGGAAAAGCTTCTGTACACATTTTCTTCACAATTAATGCGTTCCCAAGGATGAAAATTTGAATTTCGATTAAAATAGCTTCATTTTATAACTTGGAATACTTAATATTTTCCAAAACATAACCATAATTATGCAATCCAACATTTGTTTGTCTACTGACGTCATCAAAGTACAGGTCGCGCCATCGTTTTTCCAGTTTCAACACCACCAAAGGAAAAGTTATTGATTTTTAATATAATTTTGGTTATGTTTTAGAAAATATTAAGTACTCCAAGTTATAATATGAAGCTATTTTAATTGATGTTCAAATTTCCATTTTTGGGAACGCATTAATTGTGAAGAAAATGTGTACAGAAATTTTTCCATTGGAAGTATAGGAAGCCAAATTACTTGACGTCCACCATAAAACTGAAAGCCCTCACTGACTCATCCCGTATCTCAGAAACTACTGAACTTAGAGCTTTCATATTTGGCAGGAATGTTCCTTTTACAACATAGAGGCGCACTAAGAAAGGATTTTTTTACGATAACTTTTAAGTGGGTCGAATTGGGTTTTTAAATAACCCAGCTTTGATACCGCTACGACGTTTTGCAATGATCGAACTATTGTTGCCCAACAACTGAAGCCCCGCCCTAAGTTTTGAATGACTTGAGTTGATCTTGTCAGAATATATATTGTTCTGAATGCATTTAACAAAAAACTTAAAAATCACTTAAAAAGCGCTGTATCAAAATATGCTTTGTATTTAAACATTTATTATCGTTTGACAAATCGAATGTCAAGGTTTTTTGATTTGTTTTAAATTTATTTAACAAAAAAAGTTTTTTAAAAATATCACGTAAAGAGGGCTATATCATAATATGCTTCGCATTTAAACATTTATATTATCGTTTGAGATATTTAATGTCAAGTTTTTTTGAGTCAAAATCAAATTTCCGATACTCGTGTTTACCGAAGCAACGGTGACGTCATGTAAGTGGTAAGGTGAGCAATAAATATACATATGCGTGTAGAGTTCCATAGTAATTGAAATTTGAAAAAAAAAAAGGTTTCCTCCTTGAGATATTAGCGATGGCAATACAATTTTGTTCACGCTTCCAAAAACATCTGACTTGCTAGCTTTTACATGTACAGTTTCGAAGGAAGTTGTTTACGAAATTGTTTATAAGCAGGGTTCTTTTTACATTTATACTAAAAGTAACTATGTATTTTGCTCTGTTTTCTATTATTATTTTGTTCTGTTGTCTATTAACATTTTAACGATGAAAGTTAAGAGTAATGACGTATTTTGATTTGTTTCGTGTAGGCTTGAAGTTTCAAATTTACAGTTGTGAACGAAATTGCTTCTGTGTCGTCTGACAGAATAAATCAGGCAGACAGGTGTTTTCCAAAAGAGCGAAGAAATATGCAGTGTATGGCTATTTAAACTGTATATTATATATATATAATCTGTATTTCAACTGTATTTTAATATCAACATATTCGAAGAACAGATATTTAACTAGTCTGTCATAGAAAACTGAAAGCCCTCACTGATTCATCATCGAATCTCAGAAACTACTGAGCTTAGAACTTTCATATTTGAGAGGAATTGTTTCTTTTACAACATAGAGGCGCACTAAGAAAATTTTTTTTGCCTACGATAACTTTAGGTGGGTCGAAATGGGTTTTTTTAGATAACACAGCTTTGATAACGCAAGTACGTGTTGCAATGATAGAACCATTGTTTCCCAGCAACTGAAGCCCCGCCCTAAGTTTTGAATGACTTGAGTTGAGCTGCTCAGTATATATTTTGTTCTAAATTTATTTTTTCTGAATTTATTTAACAAAAAACCTTAAAAATCATGTACAAAGTGCCCCATATCATAATATTCTTTGCATTTAAACATTTATTATCGTTTGACATATCGAATGTCAAAGTTTTTTGTCAAAATCAAATTAGCAGCATTGATTTTCACCGAAGCAACGGTGGCGTCAAAGGAGTGGTTTTTGTGAGTCAAAATCAAATTACCAACATTCGTTTTCACCGAAACAAAAGTGACGTCATATAAGTGGTAAGGTTACTACAATAAATATAAATATGCGAGTAGATTTTCATAGTAATTGAAATTTGAAAAATAATAAAGTTTCCCCCTTGAGATATTAGCGATGGCAATACCACTTTGCTAACGCTTCTAAAAACATCTGCCTTGCTAGCTTTTATATGTACAGTTTCGAACGAAATCGAAATTGTTTATAAGCAAGGTGTTCCTTTTAAATGTATGCTGAAAGTAATAACGCATTTTGTTCTGTTTTCTATGAATATTTTAACGATGAAAGTGAAGAGTAACAACGTATTTTGATTTGTTTCGTGCAGGCTTGAAGTTTCAAATTTACAGTTATGAACGAAATTGCTTATGTGTCGTCTGGCAGAATAAGTCAGGCAGACATGTGTTTCCCCAAAAGAGCGAAGAAATATGCAGTGTATGGCCATTTCAACAGTCGTAATTTGTTTTGGTGTAGGTTTATCAAAATCTTCTTTCAGTGGACCAAATAGATTTTATTTCTAAGGTTTATGGAGTGTTGACCAGTTTGACATGGAGTGCAAAACTATTAATCAAGTAAGACATCCTTTTCTTTCTATTGAAGATATTATTCCTACTGTTAATTTGAACTGTGCAGTTTTACCTATAGAAATTGTGTATCAGTTTTCTGGACTATTTCCTTTAAGCGAAATCTCTTTCAAAAATACAGTTTTGTAATACTGGCGGTTGATTCCAGAACAGCCAACGAAGTGTAGAAAGAAGCACTAACATAAGTCAATATAATTTTATTTTTTCATTCGTTCATCGCTATTAAAAATGTTTAGTTACAAATGACAGCACTCGGCATCTTATAAGGATGCAGAACATCATGCTATGAACATTATGAATTTGAATTCATTTTATTACAGATATGATATAATAAAACTAGAACAAACCGATCAATTGTATTATTAGTATATTAATTTATGATACAAATTATAGGGTACAATATGGAATCCTGTATTATAGAAATATTTTTCATATCATCACGTTCGAAGAACAGGTATTTAGCTAGTTTTATATATACGTGTAATACAGTATATTTTTAAGAGCAAAATGCCATTATGTATTAAAAGAAAATTATTTATTCAAAGTATGCTTCCGGTGCTTACATACAGAGCAGAGGCCTGGACCATAACAAAAAAGACATACAAAGGCTGCAGACAACTAAAAGAAGAAGAGTGATGCATGCTTGGTTTAACCAGAAGAGATAAGAAGAAGAATTCATGGATAAGGAAAATGACAAGAGTGAAAGACATCATGATCAGAATAAAATCCCTGAAATGACAATGCGCTGGACATGTTGCCAGGAGAATGGACGACAGATGGACAACCGAAATTCTAAAGTGGATTCGAAGGAACAGGAAAAGAACAAGAAAAAGACCACATGAAAGGTGGGTGGATGAAATTCGAAGCATGTGGGAATGAAATGAAGGAGACTGGCGCAAGACAGACCGTTGTGGAAGAAACTTAGAGAGACCTTCATCCTGCAGTGGATTGATAATGGTCAACGATGATGATTATTTACAGTATATACAAACCTGCTAAATTTTCATTTTCATAGCAATTGGCCTCTAACCCTTGACAGCATTGACCTCTAACCCTTTACCCGAGTGGTCCCGGGTACTAGACCAGGAGGAGGTATGGGTGGTGAGCTAGCCTTACGGAACTGACCTTTACCCGAAACCAAAGGTCCCGAATTAAGACTTCGATTGCGGATACGTACTGGATTTGCTCAAGGTGATTGTTAAACTCCGAATGAAAAGACAAAAGCAGTGTCTTACTCCTACAAATAAGAGATTTTGGGCCATTAAAGCTGTTTTAACTAATGTTTCAGCAAGAAGGACCAATCAAACAGTATTCTAAAATGCAGGAATTTCGTGTGCCTCCTACAGAATGGTTGTTATGAACAGAACATTAGAATTCTGCAAAGCAGAACCCGAGGTCTTGGCTAAATTATCCAGTGTCATTTCATATGTTCGGTCTCGATAGGAGTGAAGAACATTTTCAAATTTGGAGAATGACAAAATTTACAGAAAATAGTGTTTTCCCTTTATGTGTGACTCCACAAAATGTCCATCAAATGGATAAGGTCATCCTAATATACTGGTTTCTATAAATTAAGCAACAAGCCGAAAAATCGCGATAATTGGGCGAAATGAAGTTCAAATTGCCCGAAATATGCATATGTTACGGGCAACGGTACACAGCATCGATGTACGGAAAGCAAATGAGTGGCGGTCACAGCGCTTTATGTAAATACGCAAGAGCTTAAAACCAGCTGTTTCGGAGGGAGTCGCCAATTCATGTGCGGCGGTGAATGACAAGATTTTCAGATAGCGATTTTGTCAAAATGGCTTCGAGACGCCATTTACCTGCGGAGTTACGCTACAGAGCGACAGGCCGACTAGAAACAGGGCAACGGCAGGCGGCGTCGCAAGTTTGCTCAACGTCGATCGTTCTGTGGTCAGCAGGATGTGGCAGCAGTTCCAAGCAACGGGTGCAGTTTCCAGAAGCTACAGCGAATGTTGGCCAAAGGCGACCACTTCCACGGATAACCGGTATTTGCGGCTTTCGGCACAGCGGAACAGGACGGCTGCACCGTCTCATCTCAGAACTGTGCTTGCCACCGGAAGGACGGTGTCAGCTTCAACGGTACGCAGAAAGTTGATGCAGGAGGACTGTATGCTCGACAACCGGTATTATGCGTGCCCCTCATCCCTCGCAGCCGGAGGGATCGTTTCAACTGGGCACGAATGCATGTGAACTGGACTCAAAATCAGTGGAGTCCCGTTGTGTTCGCTGAGGAGTCGCGATACTGTTTGGAGAATTATTCTCGTCGAGTTTACAGCTGAAGAGAGGCCGGTACGCGCTATCTTCCCTCTAATATCCACGAAAGGGACACCTATGGTAGTGTTCTGGTGTGGGCAGGAATATCGTTAGGCGGCCGTACCGACTTATATATGTTGCCACATTGATGCCTCAATGATCAGAGGTGTAGAGACGACATCTTGGGCCCTATTGTTTGTCCGTATTCAGTCCCAATTGGCGATACATTTGTACTGAAGGCGGATAATGCCTGCCTTTACAACTCGTCTCGTGCACCAGTACATGGAACAGGAAACTATTGTCTGTATGGAGTGGCCAGCACGCTCTCTATATCTGAATCCAATTGAGCATGTCAGAGATGCTCTCGGGAGGCGTGTTGGTGGCCTCCAGCCCGCCTCCCTGAACCCTGCAGAGTCTCCGCAGTGCTTTACTTGAGTAATGGACGCAGCTACCCATGGAACTGCTCGACACCATAATTAACGGCATGCAACATAGCTGTCGGGCCTGTATTGCTGTTCGGGGTAACTACACTCCGTATTGAAATACCTTGGCCTATTTCATCTTGATACCTATATTTCTGTATTTTCATATTTGCATCTCTCATGCAAAATGTAAATGCTTTGTATCACATGTTCTCACGTTTTTGGTTGCATTTGGTCTGATAAAGCGTACCACCGAATTTCATCCGAATCGGATGTCTGCTTCTTGCGTTATCGCGATTTTCCCATTTGTTCCGTAATTTATGGAAACCAGTGTATATACTTCACCTCTAGAGAAATGTCCGGTCTTCCGAATTATCTCATCCTCTTATAAGAAAAAACAGGAAAAAAACACACCAAACGAGATGCATTTTCATGTCCGCGGAGTGTGTTATACAATTACAGATTATTTAGGCTATTACTTTTTTGCACCTTTTAAAGTAATAGAAGGACATATACCCATGAGCATTATGATAATCTATCTAAGAACCCACTTTAAGACCCCCCCCTTTAGCCCGCAAAACAGCGGTCACTCGACGAGGCATCGATTCGATGAGGTGGCGATAGATATCCTGCGGTAGCTGGTACTATAATGTCAATAGCAGTTCCTCCAGTTCCCGTACATTTCGAGGTGCTCGTGATTTAGCGCGAACCTGCTTTTCCAAGTCGAATCACATATGTTCGATTGGGCTCATCGTCTGGTGAATTTGGAGTCCAGAGCATTTACAGAAAGTCACCAGCATGTCCCTCGAACCACTATTTGACGATTCTGGCAGTGTGGCATGGCGCATTATCCTGTTGGTAATCGCCATCACCAGCTAGAAACACAGTTGCCATGAATGGGTGAACTTGGTCCGCAACGATGTTCATATATTTAACATCTGTCAAAGGTTGTACTATTGGGATAATGGGGCCTAAATTGCCCCCAAAAAACATCGTCCACAACATAACACCGCCACCTGCCTGTGTCTTCCCAACAGTGCAGTCAGGTGTCATATCCTCTGTTGGTAATCGGCGTATCCGCACTTGGCCGTCTACGTGATGCACCAGTAATCTTCATTCGTCAGACCAGGCGACTTTCTTCCAATCATCCACGGTCCAATCTCGATGATGTTGGGCGAATTTGATGACGCGCAGTAAGCAAGGGGACTCAGCTGGTTCTTCTGCTGCGCAGGCCTATGCGCAGAAGGCTGCGATGCACTGTGTGCTGTGACACCTTTCCCGGATCACCACTGTTGTAGCTGCAGGTGATTTGTCGCATTGTGGCCTTACGGTCTCTGTGAAAAATGCGCAAGAGTCTGCGCTCACCTCTGGCATCAATGAACTGCGGATAACACACGACTAGACGACGGTTCGTCGTTTGGCCATCTGTGCTCCATTTTTGGTATGTAGTCACTACAGCGGTACGAGAACAACCCACAAGCCGTGGCGTTTCCGAGATCGTCGTTCCGAGGCGCCGTGCTATCCCAATTTGTCCTTAATCGAGCTCCAATAAATCTGCAGCTTTTAGCATTCTGACTCCGAACAATCCATTAACCAAAAGCCAGTCCTCGGGTTGTATATATGTAATTCTCTGAGAATTTCACCTGCGCCACCGTTCGGTCTCCAGGCGCGCTCGTTTCTCTATGCTGGGGGTGGCCTTACTGTAATGGTTCATCGGGGCAAAAGAATTTCCCTTTGCTTTGGGATGGTGAAACACTTACTGCGCCCTTAGTATGTGGCGAGCTGTCCCTTCTCATTATATTATATTCGAAAGTGCCAAAAAATCGAGTGCTTAATTTATGGGCACGTGGACGGCATGGATATAGCTAAGGACACACTGATGCACGAGAGAGAACCATCGTTGTTTTAAATTCTAGGCTCACGGTGAAGTATCTGTATAAAGAAAAAAAGGTGGATAACATCACGGTAATTCTTAAAGCATATTGATAGTTCATTTTGTGTAAGCATAAAAAGTAGAAAAAAGAATTAAATTACTAGTAGGAAGTATAAGTTACTCCATTTTTTGACGGAAGGGTAAGCAAATCCTAACTGACATTCTTTGAGGCATCAGCTGTTCGTTAAATTTTAAAAAAGGACTCTAAGTATCATTAGAGGCTGGTCTCTGTTCCTGTACTGTCGAGTGATTTCTCAGTTTGATTTAGAACATGAAAGATGACACCGAATTTTCGATTGTAGTGTGCACATTTTTTGAATCCTATCCCAGCCGAATAAAATATTTCGTAGTCAATGGAACACTTTTCAACAAAAGAAAATCCAGAGGATTTCTACACTGGCGTGCAAAACTTTAGGACGGACACTAGTGCCGCAGATTATAGCCGCACAGTGAAACACACAGGCTTGAGGCGATTTACATAACGCAAACGGATCCATAGAAAGACTATGCATATGTAAATTTCCGAAATGTGATGTCATAGGTCACATGACAGCACTTAGATGAATATAAGGAGCATCTCGCAGCAAGGCAGGAAACTGAAAGCGAAAGTGTGCGGCGTTTTAATGAAGTTCGAGGGGTTTGTTAATGTGTCGCAGACGAGAAAATGTCCACGCTGAGACATTTAAATGATTCTACACGTGGTCGAATAATCGACAAACTGGAGGAGGGGTGAACCGTAATGAGTGTCGCCGAAGAGTTTTGCGTGACCCATAGCATAGTTTCACGTGCGTGAAAGAATTTCCAAACGACAGGAACAGCTGTTTAGAATGGTCGGCGGTGGTCTGCCTCGGAAAGCATCAGCAAGAGATGAGCGAAATATGGTCCTACAAGAGAAATGTGTTCGACACCAGACAGCGGGCAATATCGCTAAACAACTGCAGATGACCACATGAAGCGCCATACCGCTGTTCATCGTTGCCAGACGTCTACATAAAGGTGGACTATTTGTCCGACGACCCGATTGTTGCATCCTATTAAAGCCTACCCATCGGAAACATCGATTACATTGGTGTAGGGACCAAAAGAATTGGACCATAGAGCAATGGCGTTCGGTACTCTTCACGGATGAGAGTCGTTTCAGTAGCACGAGCGATTCTGGACGTCAGCTCATATGGAGAGAGTTGGGAACACGTTATCGACCGGCTAACATTACCGAAAGAGATCGGTATGGTGGTGTTGATGTGCTCGTCTGGAGAGGCATTACGCTGAATGGTCGTACTGAGCTCCACATTTTTTAAGGATGTTCCGTAAACTGCTACTGCGAGGAGATTCGCCTATTCCGAGGTGCCAGTGGTTTCGAGTTCGTGTTTATGAACGACAACGTGAGACCCCATCGTACATGTGTGGTAGTTGATCTGTTGGAAAGTGAGGATATCACTCGTATGGATTGGCCTGCTTCCTCCCCTGATCAAAATCCCATAGGACATGTGTGGGACGCTCTGAGGAGACGTCTTGCAGCACACCCACATCCTCTGGAAAATGTCCATCAGTTGAAATGTGCACTACGAGAGGAATAGACAGAGTTGCCCCAAGAACTCATCGACAGCCTCATGTTAAGTATGTCCAGACGCTGCAACGCAGCCATTGCTGTTAGGGGCAATATATTCCTTATTGACGACCACCTCTTTTCTCTAATCCATCTGTGAAAACGATGCCTCTGTACCATAGTGTGTACTACTTTACGGTCATTTATTAGGAAAGTCCCAGTGTTCACTTTTGTATTAATTTTTGCACATGGGTTTGTTCATTCCCCCGTTTGGTACATACCGAGGTCTCTGTGGTATGACATTCATCTATCCAGGCTGTTTCATTGCGAAGTTACTGCGAAAAAACCGAACGGTCCTTAAGTTTTGCACGCCAGTGTACAGTTGATAAGACACTTAGAAACAGAAAGAGTTACTTTCTCCCACTAACTGCTGAAAAGTTTGAGAATGTTACGGAATTTACAAATTGTGCACAAAACATTTCTCATAGATGAATGAAGATATCAGAGACAAGGGATTTTCACGTCGAACAGTTAGAAGAAGAGATAAAGAGGAAATTATGATATAAATTTACGCCGCCAGTGGAATAATTTTGGATAACGGGAAAGGTAGAAAATATGTGAAAAAGTATTCTTCATAGAAGAAGCTATTCTAACGGAAAAATATTTTTTTAAATACATCTCCTGGAAGCAGAGATGGCGAGAAGAAGGCTTTAACATTTACTCCAAGCTTGTAAACTGAACAATTTACAAGCTTGAATTTATATTTCAAGCTTGTAAACTGTGCATTGTTTAAAGAGGATAATGTTCTCCATCTTCAATGTAGCGAAAGGCATAAAGTAAAGAAAAGAAACATTTTAACACGAATTTTAGAAGCGGAAATGCAGCAGCATCCAGAAATGCACGGTTACACCACCTAGCGTCATATCTGTTAACTACAAAAAACTCAAGAGTACGAGTAAAGCATTCCAAAAGGTAAATTGTATACAGTGTTAAAAGATTTTTTAAACCTGACTTCTAGAAGCTGAAATATCAAGAAAAGCAGATTAAATGTTTGCGCCCCTAACGGAAAAACCGTGCATTATTTCGGGAAGGAAATGCCCACAAACATTTTTTGTAGTTAATCGTATCTGACTGATATAGTATCCGACAGAAAGACGATTGTTTTAATGCCCGTTTTTTGTCGCTCAGATATTTCTGTAAATATGCTGTAAACACAAACGTGAACTTATGCCCTCTGGTGACAAACTTGTACGTAAAAAAAATTCAAAGTTCTGTGCAAAGCATTTCGCACCAGAAACCCTCTCGGATAAAGAAAGGATTTTTCAAATCGGACTGTGAGAAGCAGAGATATAAACCAAAATAAAATATATCTCTGTGCCCCCCGGATGGAAAAGCAGTGAACCATTTTGAGCAGAAGATATTCTGGAAAGCTTTACCGTAATGAGCGGTATCCGACCACAAAATAATTTTTCAATCGAATTTTCAGAAGTGCAGGATACATCAGAAACATAAATATACGCTTACACCCTCTAGTGGCAAAACTGTTCATTACCAGAAATTAGAAATTATATGCATAACATTTTTCACGAGTAGCTTTATCGAACGCAAAAATAATTTTTCAAATCGACCATATATAAACAGAGATATCAGGGAAATTACAATTTAATTTTACGCCCTCTAACGTATAAACACTAGGCATTACTTGAAAAAAAAATTGCACACAAAATAGTGTCCGTTATGAACAGTATCGGATGGAAGAAATAATTTTCGCGGCAGGAATTTTAGAAGTAATGGTATTGGATTAAATGTGTTTTGAGTTCGACAGCCTCCGCGTTTACGCCCTCGAACTGCAAGGTTGTGCATCGGAAAAGAACCGGAAAGCAGCGGTCAACCTTCTCACATTTCGTGCTTCCCAACGTGAACATAATATTTAAAATCGGACTAACAGTTAGACATATGGTGTCCATAGACGGATGGACAGACAGACAAAAAGACGGACGAACGGCCAAAGTGATATAAGCACGTACTTCGTATTTGCTTTACAACAGACGTGCTAAAATGCGGAACTGACAGAATCGTATCTCGGAGGAAACGAACATAATACACTGAGATCTCGATATACGGCCACTCGTTATACGACTTTTTCCTATAACGGCCTTTCTAAATCATGGTTCAGTTTCGATTTACGGCCCCAAAAATTCTATAAACCGCCAAACAAATCGTTTACGGTGTATGTAGTTTTCAAAAAAAAAAAAAATATGTTACTTAGATGTGAATTTAATCTTGATTTTGTTTTTTTTTCATAATTATGTATTGCGGAAGGACGTCTGTGCTTGTGTTATGTTAAATAATATTTCCAGTTCGCTGGGACATACACGTACTGTATTGTACATCTTTGCTATGTACGTATTTGTCATAGGAAGTACCCAACAAACAAACAAGTGTTGGGAAACTGCTGGCCACCAGCTGGCAGTGATGGGTCACTGCTGGCTAAAATCTGTCGCTCATGGCACGGTAGCGGTCCGGTCCATTAGTGGCAGCGCTATCAGGTGGCAGCCATTGATGGCCCTGCAGTATCGCCGTGAATTGCCGGCCGCCAAGCAAGTGCCCATAGCTGGCAACCAATGCAATCCCAACACGAGGAGGAAGCAACCGGACTGCGCATGCTCATGAACAACACGCGTTGTGTCCCTCCTGGTACCAGTTAGTTGAAGACAACGTTATCGGCATCGTGTTATTTTAGTGGATGGTAAGAGCAAAAAAAGCCATATGTAGAGAGGCGAATTAATTTCCTAATGAAATACCATGTCGACGAAGATAACAGCCGGAAGTAAAATATAATTATTAATGAACTGTAAGCAAAAGTCAATCATTCTCGCGTATTTATAGAAACTCATTTGTAGCAAAATTCCTGCACTTACATACAAAGAATCTTGATACAGACAGCCATGAAATGCATCCACTCCATTCCCACGAATAACAAGAAATATTGTTTATTTTTTTGGTATTTATGTTTTGTTTTTTGTAGCTACTACTGGGAAATCGGCGGAGAAGATTCGGCAAGCCATCAGTTTCGTCACATGATTGCTGTCTGTCACTGCCGAGAAACTAGCGGACCACATTAGGCTGGCCATCATTTATGGCACGTGCTTGCAGGACCGCTGGAGGGCCACTTGTGGCAGCCACTGCCTGTGATGGATAACTGATGACCCTGTTCTGGCATATCACAACTGATGGTGTGCGAACTGTTCGCCAACTGCTGGCCCATGTGGTGGCTGCCGGGAAATTTTATTGACGGTTGCGCGGCGGCAACATAGTGCTGGAGCACTGCTGGCTCCCAGTGCTGGTCCAGCAACACTGTTTTTGCTGGGTAGTTGCGTACATACAGTACGTATACACAGTTACTTTTGCTCCGCGAGTTAGCACTTTTCTTTCAAAGCGTAGTAAGTTCAGAGGTCAACCCTATTTGCCGTTCGAACGAATTAGAGGCATCTTTAAAGACAGCGGAGCAGCTCATAGGCGCCAGAGTAGGATGTTGGGGTTTTGTTAGGCTCAGAAAGGAAGTCTGTTTGGTGGACAATTCGCGACGAAGATAGAGCGTGTGAACGGTGAGTTTTGAGACGCGAGAGAACAAGTTGAGGTATGAAGCTTGTATGAACAGCTGGGAATAGGAGTTAGTTTGCCGGAGACAAAGACAACGCGAGCGACCGTAATTACGTACTTGTATGTACACTGGCGTGCAAAAATTAAGGACGAGACGGTTTTGCGAATGTAACGTCGTGCAGAAGTGCTACACATCGACTCAAATCATACCATAAGATCCCCAAGGTGTAAGAATATGGGACAAGTGAGCAAAACTGTCCAAACAAGAAATCCAAAGGATGCAAAGGCACTTTATTGAAAAGGTAGCTTCGAGCACAACTGGACAGAAGACAGAAACGTCCATGTATAACGAAGTAAATTTCTTCGTCATTTCTATCCGCGCCAGGATTCGAACCCGGGTCCACTCATTCCGGAATAAGTTGCTCTACCAATTAAGCTACGCGGACGTTTTATTCTGATTCCTATCTGCCTTTATGTCGTGTGCGTCCTTCTGGCAGGTACGTCACATCTCCTGGTACGTCACATCATCTCCCCCTTATTTATTTTTTTTTTCTGAAGTGCTGGAGAACGGATTCTCTTATTTTTCCTGTCTCGCGGTGTGGAAAGAACATCACACCAATGCGAGATTTTGAACGGCCGGGTCATCCGGATACTTCGGGCGCCATTATAACGATGTAAATTTCTTCGTCATTCATTATAACGAAGTAAATTTCTTCGTCATTTCTATCCGGGCCAGGATTTGAACCCGGGTCCACTCATTCCGGAATAAGTTGCTCTACCAATTAAGCTACGCGGACGTTTTATTCTGATTCCTATCTGCCTTTATGTCGTGTGCGTCCTTCTGGCAGTTACGTCACATCTCCTGGTACGTCACACATGTGACAGGCGGCTGCCAAGAAAAATCCAGTCTTTAGTAGGGGATATGATCACCCCTGACGGCGTTGTAGGATTTACAACGTCTGTCCATGCTGAGGACGAAGTTCTCAAGGAGCTGTTGAGGCATCGTGGGCTCATTCCACTTGTAGCGCCAATCGTAGCTGCGGAATCGTTGCTGGCGGCTAATAGTGACGTCCTGCGAAGCATCTCCCGTTAAGGTCCCACAAGTGTTCAATTGGATTTATGTCCGGGGACCTTGT
This sequence comes from Macrothele yani, assembly GCA_039090855.1. Classification (NCBI taxonomy): domain Eukaryota; kingdom Metazoa; phylum Arthropoda; class Arachnida; order Araneae; family Macrothelidae; genus Macrothele; species Macrothele yani. The sequence goes on from CM077011.1 coordinate 104,494,238, forward strand.
GGGCCAATCCATGAGTTGAATATCTTCACTCTCCAACAGCTCTGTGACAGCCACTGTACGATGAGGTGTAGCGTTATCGTCCATGAAGAGGAACTCAGGACTCACAGCACCTCTAAACAGTCGCACGTCAGGCAGGAGAACCTCGGTACAATAGGGGACACCAGTGACTTAATTTCCTTGGAAGATCTGGAGGTCAGTACGGCTATCAACCATGATACCGCCCCAAACGAGAACTCCGCCATCTCCAAACCGGTCCTTTTCGATGATCATGGAGGTGTGATTGCGTGTTCCCTGCTCTCTCCAGATGTGTATACGTCCAGGATCTCTCGTCAGACTAAATCGGCTATCATCCGTAAAGAGAACTCTACTACATTGCTGATGTGTCCAGTTCTTGTGTTCCTGGCACCACAGAAACCGCCGTCTGCGATGAGCAGGCGTTAATGGCACACACCGTACTGGTCGTCGTGCAAATAGACCACCTTTGTGCAGCCTCCTGGCCACGGTAAAACACGATAACGGATGTCTAGTTGTCTGTTGAATGTGCCTTGCGATTTAACGCGCTGCCTACCGTCTGTCTCTTCTGGCCTGTAGGACAATGTGCCGGTCGTCCGCCGCCGTGGTTGCTCCTGGACGACCACTGCTAAACTCTCGGACAGCTGTTCCTGTCGTTTGAAATGATCTCCAAGCTCGTGAAACTAGGCTGTGAGCGATCCCGTACTCCTTGGCCACACTAGTCACACTTCGACCTTCTTCCAACTTCCCAATGATGCGACCTCGGGTAAAGTCATCCAGATGTCGTCTACTGGATTGCCTGTTGGCCATTATACACGGTGGCAGCAACTCGACGTCGTTCAGACCGATGTACACCGAGCAATAGCTTTCACCGAATTGCTGAGCGTACATCGCCAGTGTGCTTTATACCCTTCCGACACCCCCCCTCCTCTACGTTATGCTGCATATATGCGCATGCCCTACCGTACCGGACCCTAGTCTATTTCCTGAGTTGTTTTTCGGTCCGTTGTGCCTGCTTGTTCCGCTGTTATGCTAATTTCTCCTCTTCGTCCTTAATTTTTGCACACCAGTGTATGAACAGCTGGATGTAGGGTTAGTTTGCCGGAGACAAAGACAGCGCGAGCGACCGTAATTACGTACTTGTATGTATTTTTTAAAAATATAATTTATCCTCATAAAATGCCACCCAAGAAATCTTCGAGTTCGGAGTATGATGGAAAATAATGAGAAAAGTCGGAAATCTATGACTCTAGAGACTAAACTAAACGTTTCGCGTTGTATTGAAGCTGGTGAGAAAATTCGATTTGTAAGGTATTAGGACTTGCAAAGTCTACTGTTTAAACAATACGCGATAACAAGGAAAAAATTAAAGCCTATTCGCAATCAACTGCACTTTTAAGTGTCTCAAAATTAACTCGCCAAGGAAGCAGCCTTATGGAAAGAATGGAAAAATTATTAGGCATATGGGTTGTGACGTGCCTCCACCGCAGGTCGCACATGAGATAAATGCAGATAGCAGGTACAGCACATGTCCGCGTAGCTCAGTTGGGAGAGCGATTTACTCCGGAGTGAGAGTGACCCGGATTCGATGCCCGGTGTGGACAAACCTGTGTTTTCACAGATTTAAAGACAACAACCAAAGAAGGATGCTAATCAGCCAAATGACTATCCAAGAAAACGCTAAACGTATTTTCAAACATCTGAGGAGTGATAATACTGTTGAAACTTCGGAAGAATCTTTCTTAGCCAGCAGTGGTTAGTTTGAAAAAATTTAAAAAGCGGCATAACTTGCACAACATTAAAATGATAGGGGAAGCAGTTTGTTCCGATGCTACTGCAGCTCAAGAATATCTTAAAAGTTTGAAAATAATTATTGAAAGAGGCAGATACCTTCCTGAGAAAGTGTTCAACGTGAATGAGACCGGGCTCTATTGGAAGCGAATGCCTGAAAGAACCTTTATATCAAAAAATGAAAAGGCTGCATCTGGATATAAGGTGTCTGAAGGAAAATTAACTTCGTTCCTTGGTGCTAACGCTGCGGTGGATTTTAAACTGAAACCACTTTTTCTATATCCTTAGGAATATCCAAGGGCTTTTATTTAAAGGGTTGAACAAGAAACAATTGCCCTTCAGGGGATCCAACAAAAAAAACTTGGATGACCAAGATTATGTTCCAAGATTGGTTTAAAGATCACTTTACCTTTGAAGTGAAAAAATATTGAAAGATAAAACTTTAAGCAACAAGGTTTTGCTCCTATTGGATAATGCCCCGGGACATCCGGTTAATTTATCCGAATTATCTGAAAATGTGGATATTCAGTATCTTTCTAAAAACACGAAAGCCCAAATCCAGCTAATGGATCAAGGTGCAATAGCCACTTTTAAGGCAAATTATTTACGAAGAACTTTTCGAAAACTTATAATATTAACGAAACCGATAGGGAATCTTCGAGTAAACAATTTTGGAAAACATACATCAAAGATACCGCGTGGACAACATTGGCGAATCATAGAAGGAGTTGAAATGAAACATAATGAACCATGCATGGAAAAACATATGGCCAGAATGCATAATAAATTATCCTGAAGGTGATTCTCTTTCCGACAATCGACAAGACATATTGAATCTAGCAAATGAACTTGATTTTGAGGATGTGGAAGAAGGTGATGTGCTCGATTTGTTAGATGCTGATGTACAACCCATTTCCAACGAGGATCTGATTTAACTAGAAACAGACCGAGCAATTGATGAGGAGTCATATCCAGTTGTCTTACGATAGTTAACCTCAAAGGACTTGTCCGAAACGCTTTCTCATCATTTCGAACAAGGAATAAACATCCTACTTCAAATTAATCCCGAAGAAGAACGCAGTGCTAAAGTTTCTGGAGGCATTAATAAAATCAGTAACTGCTACAAAGAACTGCAAAAAGAAGCAAAATGCAAGGCATAACAACAAACGTTAAATCACTTTTTTAAATTAGGTCCTTTCACACCAGCGGATGGTGATGATATCAGCATGGTATCATGCGATTCATCATGTTCATCTTCAGATTCTGATTAGAATTACATGATAAGTACGTATATTTTTTATCTTTGTTTATATGTATTTTTTACTTTTATGTGTAATGGAAATGTTGTTTTTAAATGAAAAAAAAGTAAACAAGTTAGTGAAATCATGCAATTCATTTATTATGATAGGCTTTCCAGCATACCAGAATCCTTTACTCAAGTTATGAGGACAATGGCTGGATTAAATCTCGCTCCTGTGTACTGGTCTTTGACCCCATTTTGATGATATTCAACATAACCGGTTCCGTTTACCTGAGGAATAACTTACTAAAGTTTTGTCGCAATAGAAGCATTTTTACATAAGTTGTGAGAATAATGGCTGTGAAATAAATCTTGCTTCTGTGCCATGACGTTTGAAGCCATTTCGTTGATATTAAACATAACCGGTTCTCTATATCTCCGGAACAACATGATAAATGTTTGTCGCAATCGAAGCTTTTTTACGTAAGATATGATGCATAAGGGCAATGGTATGGATCCCGCTCCTATGTCGTGACCTTTGACCTCATTTCGCCCATCTTCAATAGAGTTCGTTCCCCGGTGGTCCCCTACCACATACTAAAATTTCATCGAAATCGAACAATTTTTGCGCACGTTATGACGCAGAAGGGCAGTGGATCCCGCTCCTGTGTCTGACCTTTGACCCCATTTCGTCCATTTTCAATAGGGTTCATCCCCAGATGGTTCCCTACCAGTACTAAAATTCCATCGAAATCGAACCATTTTTACGCAAGTTATGATGCATAAGGGCAATGGAATAAATCCCGCTCTTATGGTCCTTCCTGACCTTTGACTCCATTTTTCCCCATTTTCAATAGAGTTCGTTCCCAATGGTCCCCTACCACGGACTAAAATTTTATCGAAATCGAATCATTTTTACGCCAGTTATCGTGCGGACGGACAAAGCTGGAGCATATACGCTTCTTCAAACTAAGGTTGGAAAGCGTAAAAAGAAATTTTTTAACTAAGAACTTAGCGATTTTCTAAATTTTTCTATGAAATTGGTACCAATCCTATCGAATTAGTATGGGTCTCTATCAAAATAAATGATTCATTATACGGCATTTCGCTTTACTGCAGACTTTCCCAGAATGGATCTCGGCCGTAAAACGAGGTATAGGTGAACCATATGTGGCGACACTACAGAAGGGAAAATCGGTATAGACGTAGAATTACATATGTTAATTGTCGCACTTCTGTAAGCAATGGCTTCTGACCATTCGCGGAGGTGGATCCGGGTTCCGATCGCGGTCAGTCATTCGATGTTGTGTCTATCTTACGGCACTGACTCCCTCCTTTCGCTAGAACCAGCGGACGAGCAATGATGACCCTAAATCGTGTGCAATTCAGTGGACTTATTGCCCATCGAGTTACGCACGATGGTTGTTAATCCCCTCCCTCCCCACGGTCATCCTCCCAAAGAAAAATATTGCTAGTCATAGATCTGGAAATCAAGTACATCGCTTCTTTTTCACCCGCGTCTTGAATGTGCCTCTCCCCGTGAGGAAGTTTAATTTTAATCGTTCAGCAATCAACAAATCCCATTTCTTCATATTTTACGCCCCGGAATGTCACGTAATAGCCCGGATTGCCCCGGGCTATTACGTGACATTGGTTTGATCAATAATGTGCCAGCTGTGGCCGTCACAGTGACTACTCAGTTCAAGACATTAAAATTCACTATAGTTCTGCGGGATCTTTTGATCAACCAAGATTTTATTGGAGGGTATGAGGAGCATTAAGGAAGAAACTTTTGGCAAAAGAACGAATCTTTATTGTGCAAAGAAGGATATCAGTTTAGAATATGCAGGATGGGGTGCCGATGACATTAAAAGTCGATCGGCACCCCATCCTAACGAACATATGTACAATGAAGATGACACGTCACAAATTAAACATTCAAAAATATGATTTTACAAGTTCGAAGCATTACATAGTGTCTTCCATTACATGGTGTCTTGTTCCCAAAGCCCCAAAGATATTAAGAGCGACATACGCCATAAATTAAATATTCAAAACTATTATTTTACGTGTTCAAAATCACATAGTGTTTTCTATTACATGGTGTCATCTTCCCAAAGCCCCAAAGAGATTAAGAGCGACGTACGTCGCATAATGTATAAACTATAGGAGTACACTGTAAACTCCAAATATATATAGGCTTGGAGAGACCTTCGTCCAGCAGTGGATTGATAATGGTTAACAATGATGATGATGATGATGATATATATATATATACTATCTACCAACATGTAATTTGACACCCCTGCAATCGACGATATCTGCGGTCCTGATACACGTCACGGCCGCAGCCGTTAAATATCGTGTGGGAAACAACAACGCAACCAGTCGCATGCAAGATGCCACGCAGTTCGGATCTCTTTGATTTCGAGAAAGGTGTAATCGTCGGGTATCACAGAAATGGCCGGACCATACGTGACATATCCAACGAGTTGAAGTACCCAAAATCGACAGTGGCCTACGTGATTCGCAAGTGGAAAATGAGAGGTGACTGTCGGAATGTGCCCCGACCCGACAGACCCACAAAACTGGGAGTTAGAGACCGATGGGTGCTGGCCAGAGAAATTCGAAAGAACCGCTCCAAATCGATAGGCCACATCCGCGAGGAGTTTCAACGGGCATCCGGGAGTGTTATTTCGATGAATACCATCCGTAAGGAAACCCATCTGCTCGGTTATCATGGACGTGCTGCCGCCCACAAGCCTTTGATCACCGAGTCCAATAGCGCTGCTCGGCTAACGTGGTGCAAAGAACGTCGACAGTGGACCGTTGGACAGTCGAAATAGGTTCTCTGGAGCGACGAATCAAGGCTCACCCTCTACCGTTCGGATGGCCGGGTCTGGGTTTGGCGTCTGCCTGGAGAACGCCTCCTGCCGGGATGTATTGTGCCAACTGTGAAGTTCCGCGGCGGTGGAATTATGCTATGGGGGTTTTTCTCCTGGTATGGCACGGGACCTTTGGTCGCAATTACTGGTAGACTCAACGCTGAGACCTACTGCACCATTTTGGATGACCTTGCGCTTCCTACGTTGTGGCAGTTTTACGGAGTGGGTCCATGTTACTTTCAGGATGACAATGACACCTCTCATGTTGCGAGGTCCACCATGGCTTGGTATGGTGACAATGGGGTTAATTGAATGGACTGGCCTGGGCACAGCCCGGACCTTAACCCTATCGAGCACCTCTGGGACGAGTTGGGGCGTCGACTTAAGGGGTGCCCCCACCGTCCAAAATCGGTGAAGGAACTGACCTGTCTTCTCCAAGCCGAGTGGAAGAAGATACCGCTAGCCATCGTACAACGCCTGGTTGAGAGTATGCCCCGGGGGTTTGCAGCTGTAGTCGCTGCTCGTGGAGGCTCCACCAACTATTGAAGGAGAATAAACTTCGTTTTCCTTTGCTATCACTGGTGTCCAATTACTTGTTGGTAGATAGTGTATATATATATACGTACACACGTTGTGTACGTATACTATGTATCTATATAGCCCCCTCCAACAGAAATTGCTGGGTGCGCCACTGAATGTCATAGTAATAAGTTCAGTTATTATTTCATTTCGTCAAACATCACAACTTAGTTATGCTCATGCAGATAAATGTTTCTTTGGTCGTCCAGCCCCCTAAATATGCTGCAATTTCGGCTTAGATTCCTAATATGAGAAAGCCAGCATTCTGCATGGGATATTGAGCCATAAAGAAGATGGAGGTACACATTTGCAGTTGCTGTTTATCGTTTCTGTGTGGTTTCTATGTGCGATGCTTATAATAAATAAATAGGATGATCAATCTGTTTCTAGTCGTATTAATGTTTTATTCTGCAGGTCCCAGCTGAAGGCGCTTATCTTTATGATGCCGTGTATGTCTACGCAAAAGGACTCAACGAATGTTTAGCGAACGGATGTGACCCTCTAGACGGCACAGCAGTGAACAGTTATATAACTGGAAAGACCTATTCTAGTGAGTATTTGTTTTCTAAATAATGTCCACAGTTTGCGTTCGAATAACCAAGATGACGATTTATTTACTTTTGTCATTCGTCAGTCTTAATAAAATTGACGGTTGCAGAAGCCTTTTTAATGCACTTACTCCAGCGAAGACGATAACTCACTAGAGAGGACAGTTACAGTTGAAAATTGTAGCGTTCTTTACTATTTGAAACGTGCATATATGTCTTACTGAAAACATAGTACAGCCAGTTCTTCTCATCCACTCACTTTAAGTGAAACAGGAGTCACTCAAATAAAGTTCAAGAAATAGTTACTCACAGTTCTTCCTTTTATTCTGCCAATATTTCATGCGCACTACTCACGCAGAACTTGATTCGTAACAGCACTAATATTTTTAAGCTAATTAACGGAAATTAGTAAACGGAAAACTTGATTAACAAACTCCAACACCAAATACACACTATATCAACAAAAGTCACTGGACACCCATTCAAAAGCAAATGAGCGGATCCTCTGCGTTGTTAAGATGCGCGGTACAGCTGCAAACGGTATAAAAACAAGCCTGCAGATGACTGCGATCATATAGCACTCGGGTTGGGTGAAACTGTCGCGCCGGGGGAGAACCGACTTTGAGAAAGGAAAGATTGTTGGGTGTTATATTAGTGGGTTGTCCATAAGAGAAACCGAGAGGCGTTGAAACATACCCAAGTCAACAGTTTTTGTGCATGCCTGAAGCAGCAAAACGTACCAACAAACCATAGAAAATCCGGGATAGGGGACGTAGAAGCCTCAGGAGAGTCGTTACAGCTAACCGACGGAGTACTGCACAAGACCTCAGTGTACAGGTGAGTAAAAGTGCTGGAACCTCTGTATGTACACGTACCATTCGCAGAGAACTTCATTCCATGGATTACCGTGGTCGTGCGGCAACACCATAAGCCTTTCATCTGAACTGGGAATGCTACTCGTCGTTTTACATGGTGTAAAGAACATTTATCGAGGACCGTAGATCAATAGAAATGGGTCCTATGGACTGATGAATCCAGATACACGATCCATCTGTCTGATGGCCATGTGCGGGTATGCCGGCAGCCGGGTGAACGCTATTTACCACAGTGTACTTCTCCCACGGTCACGTTTGGAGCTGGCAGTGTACTCGTGTAAGGGTATGTTTCGTGGTATGGTCCCGGCCCATTGGTTATCGTGGACAAACCTGTTAACCAGCACGTCTACCTCAATATTCTTTACAATTATGCCCTACCAACTCTGTGGCTTTCAAAATCGTTTATTGAGAAAACCTGAGAGGTGGGTACAGAAAGCCTGTATTTACAGTGCCAACAGAAACATAATTGACAACATATGTACAGTGAAGATGACAAATGTACAGATGCTGATGTGCTATATACAATGGCAATAAAAACATAGTAGATGAGTATCTTCACATATAAAAGTTGAGCTACAGAAGTGGCCGACAACAATGGTGCATGAGTAATGCACGAGAAATACACAGTGAAGAGACAATATGAACAATTCCAGTTGAAATGTGTAACAAAGATAAAGGTATAGTTAGGATACTATGTACAATGTAGTGATGCACTGGGTAGATGCCTATGACAGGCTGATATCAAATGAGCAAGAAATATTAATAATATGTACAACATGTGCGGTAATAGAATGGTTGATGTCAAATAGAAAGTGTAAAAGACAATGTGATAACATGAATAAGTAGAGTACAATGTTAAAAATTTTGTGGCGAATGCCACAGGTAAGACCTTTACAAGTTGCAAGTGATTCAAGTAAAATTACAAATGGCAAAGTAATGGAGAACAGTTCTCAAGGAAGGAGTTGTACATGTACTGAGGGATCAGTAAACCATGTTCGATTTGGTGACCAAACCCGGACAAAGCGACGTTTCTGAGAGTCAGTTGAGGCAGACGTATATGCGAGGCGCAATCGCGACAGAAGCCTGGTGCAAAAGATACAACACATGACATCCTACAATTCAAGTTCATGATCTTGAACGGATACGTCAGATGGTGGCTGTATTGTGTCATCGGCTGCTATGCAAAGGAGGTCTAAACGACGAACGAATTTTTTTATCCAGCGCGGATCACCAAAGGTCTCACGAGGCACCGCTTGAAGATTAGAACGGATGATTTGCAATTGTAGAAGAACATCAGGTAGAATTGCAGCATAAGAGGACAAAAGGGTTTTTCGACAGTTTGTTTTGACGGGGACATGAAAGGAAATTATATAGAACATCTCCAGTGACTGGAATTTTAGGAAGAGAAAAAGTATTTAGAAATTGAAGAAATCCATGTGAGAGAACTAGGTCTGCAGAACCAGTATTGGTATCAGTATCAAGCTCAACAGAAGCATCTGATGCGGTTTAGCCGACTGAGTGATCGCTACAGTCAGAGCGGTCAGTCGCTGTTCAGATTTTCTTGGGACGAGCATTGTGGGTGTTGAGATTTCCTCTACCCCGCTTTCCTCTACCCCGAGAGGAGGGGGGCGTAGCGTCAGGGTTGTCAGGTACTTTGAAATGGCTAGACACAGGGGACCAATCAGGAGAAACGGACGATTGCACTTGAGCATCCGCTAAGTGAGGGGTGAGGGGGAGTGAACTAACAAGCGAAGGTGTGTTTGATGGAAGATGTGACGGAGAAGGATACACTGGTCCGAATTCGCCAGGTCGTTGTAAAGTCACGCGTTGACCAACGGCTGTAGTGCTACATTTATTTTTGTCTGAAGTAGCGCATTGACCAATTGCAGTAGTGCTACTTTTGCTTTTGGCCTGTGCTGAAGTCGTTGAGGGTACCGCTGAAGCAGACGGTGTTTGGGCTGTCGAAGTTGTAGTGGAACTGCGATGTGGACATAAAGTACGAGGGTGTCCATAACCTTTACATATAGAACACATAGTGCCGACAGTAATGTTGATATCACGGATGTGCGTATCACAACGAATACTGAATTTGGGTGGAACTCGTAGTTTCGCTTCATCAGACGGAAGAACCACTCTTACATTTCGCCGTAGGCCAAGAAGATAACGATCTTCCGGCTTGGTTGGGAAAGAATAGAAGGTGGTGATTATGCCAACTGTACGTCCAAAGTTTTGCGCAATGGACAGTAAAAGTTCGTCAGAAATTAATGGCGGGACTGTTGAAAAACTCAGAACAGTAGGCATGTGGGAGATATGATCAGCATTGATATCGCGATCACCAATATAAAGTCCATCATTTATAACTTGAAGTGCAAATTTGGAATCAGAAAAATATGCGGTTACTTAACCATCTTTCTGGCCTACGTGTGTGACGGCTGACTTCGAGAAGAGTAAACGAAGTGCTGCGCTGTACGCAGTGAGCTTAGTATTGGTAAGAGCAGGGAAGGCAACGCTGAGGTCAACTTTACTAAGGAAGTGTTGACCAGCTGGCGAAGTTGGTGGAAGACCGACGATGAAGTTGGAGTTAGCATCACACTTCATCTGTTAAGGGCCTTTGATAGAAGCCGACGCAGAAGGTGTAGAAGATTTCTTCGAAAGGACGGCTGCATATGTATGGCTGGGCAGTGTGATGACGTAGAGACCACTGACGAAAGTGAAACGTCCATCGCCTCTTCTGTCACCTACTGGGAAGGCTGCTGGTCACCACTCAGTGACGTAGAAGTAGGATTAGCTGATAGGGTAGCTGAACTACGCTTAGGAGAGGAGAGGAGGGTCTGGTCGGAGAAGGCCCGCCATTGGTGGATAGTGGAAGAGGAGAAAAATCGTTATCGGAAGCAAGAGCTAGGACTTCGACCTCGCCCGATGTATCCATCCGCAATGGCGAAGCAGAATTCACGTCTTGGCCGACTCGGCCAAGACATTGAAACGAAGATAACTTAACAAAATGATCACTAACCGACTTAGCAGGGATACGAGCAGAATCACGGAACTCACACACATGAAAATAGATACTCAGAACACCGAAGAGAGCACAAGCAAGACGGAATGTACGGAGCAGAAAAACTGCTTGTCTGTGGCGATACTAAAGAACCCAGCCTTGTTGGTACCAGAAGGATAATGCACCGAGCCATAAAGAAAGAACTGTTACGGCGTGTTTTGACGATAATTCCGTATCGAGTGTGGACTGGCCAGCACAGAGCCCTAATCTTAATTCGATAGAGCCCCTATGGGATGAATTAAACCGCCGAATAAGAAGTTTGGAACCGAGGCCTACTACTAAGCAACGGTTAACTAAGTTTTATACATCGATTAATGTACTGAATGGAAGCGCATACCTATCGCTGTGTTCCAAAACTTTGTCGAAAGCTTGCCTCGAAGGGTCAGGGCAGACTTCAAGTAAACACCGGTTCAGCGTAATGCAGCATCCACAATTAGTGTGTAACATCACACCACCACACGCCCCTTTTTCGCTGCTTGTTTACACATTTATATAGTTCGTTCTAATTTTCCAACACGCACACGTCACACACTCTGACCTCAAGACTGTTGGCAACATCATAAGCGAATGAGAAAATATAACGTTAAGGTAGGAAACGTTTAAAGAGAATGAACTCAAAATGTTCCACAGAAAAAGAAACTAAAAATGAAAATTAAGTTATTGTATACGTCATAAATTACCCGTATATGTATCCGACATAGGGGCAGATAAAAAAAAAACTAAGTAACCTAATGTCTTCCCTTCAAAGTAGGCACTTTCTGACACCACACATTTGTTTCAGGGTCTGTCAACTGATAACATGTCCAGCCCATTGCCATTTCAGAGAGTTGACTCTGATCATAAAGTCTTCCACACTTTTGATTTTCTTTATCAGTGAGTTTATCTTCTTATCTTTCCTTGGTACACCAATCATACTCCTATGCATGTTTCTTTCAGTTGCCTGCAGTCTTTGGATGTCTTTTTAGTTAAGGCTCACGTTTCTGCTCCGTACGTAAGGCCAAGAAAGGATGCCTTGAATAAATACTTTACTTTCAAGACATAATGGTATATTGATATTAAAGATTCTACTGTTTCCTCCAAAAGTTATCCAACTAAGTTTTATACATCGATTAATTTCTTCATCAATGTGACCATTGCCTGCTATCTACTGTCTTAGGGAAAGGTAGGTATCGGCTATCTCCAGCTTTTCCCCATCAATCGATAAATCTTTATTTCTTGTAAAAGCATTGTACATCAGTTTTGTCTTCGGAAAGTTCATTTTTAATCCCACGTCTTTACTCTTGTCAGCAAGTTCCTGGATCAAAAACTGCAGCTCAGTTGCAAAAAATGACTACGTCATCAGCAGAACGAAATTGAGTTACATAATCTCCATTAATCTTTATCCCTTTGTTTTCTCAGTTCAATGATTAAAATACATTTTGCAATGCGGCATTAAAGAGTTTGAGAGATATGGTGTCAACGTGTCTCACACCCTTTCCAATTTTTATTGGTGCTGAATCCTGAAATAGCCAAACCGAATTTTCAAAGATGTTACTAATAATACAAATGTATGCATCTTCATTACCACAGAATTTCAAAGCCATTGTAACAGATTATGGTTTCATGGGATCAAAGGCCTTCGCATAATCGATAAAAGCAATACGTAATGGGTGTTCATATTCCCTCGTTCTTTCAATTAGTTCACTTGTGACGTACTACAGAGGTAAAGCGCATGTCAAGACGACAAATTTGCAGCGATACCTTCCGCCCGTGTAGCTTAGGTGGGAGAGCAACTTACTCCGGAGTGAGAGCGCGCCGGTTCAATCCTCATCACGGACATATTTGCGTTTTTACACTGACGCCCGAGCATAAAAATGCATGTACTGGCCGGTGCGTTCTTCGAAAAATGTGTGATGCTTGTTCCACACATCTTCTCGAATTAATGAAAAATTACTACTTCACTTCAAATTAAAAAAAATAAGGGGAAGATGATGTGTGGTGCTACAGAGGTAAATCACGTCCCAAGACGACAAATCTGCAGCGATGCATTCCGTCTGTGTAGCTTATTTGGGAGAGCAACTTACTCCGGAGCGAGGGGGGTGCCAATTCGATCTTCGTCATGATCAAATTTGTGTTTTTACACTTTCCTCTTCTTCTGCGGCTCTACAGTTCAGTGTGACCCTTATCCTCCCCAACAAGTTTTGTCATTGCGGTGTAGTCCATTAGTTCTCTCAGCACATGGAAATGATCTATAGTATTGTAGCCACTCCTGAAATCAGCTTGCTCTTTCTGTTGAGCCATGCCCACTGTTTCCTTCAAGCGATGTGAGAGAACCTTAATGAATATTTTCTAAACCACTGATAGGAGGCCGATGGGCCTGTAGTTCCTGAGATCTTCAATGTCACCTTTACTGCACTGAAGTGCCACAAAAACTGGTACACCAGTCTAATACTTGGTAGAACCCCAACGAGAGTACAGGACTGCAGAAATACGACTGTGCATGGACTCCACTGGCTTCTGGAGATATGCTGTAGGCAATGCACACCATACTTCCTGCAGAGCGTTCCACAATTTGGGTGTATTCCGAGATCTCTGATTCCTGTGTTCGATAGCGCGTTGCATGGCATCCCAAATGTTTCTATCACGTTCGAATCTGGGGGCTTGGGTGGGAATGGCAACACCCCAAACTCAGATGAATGCTCCCCTAACCATAATGTGACGTCCCGACACTTGTGTGGAGGTGCATTGTCCTGTTGGAACTGGCCAAACCCCTCATCATAAATGCAGGACATGAACAGCTGTACCTCGTCAGAAAGGATGCGCTGCCCCGGTGGCGCAGTGGTCTAAGCAATGGCCTCTGATCACTCGTCCGAAAGGGGCCCGGGTTCGAATCCCGGTTAGGCATGGATGTTGTGTTTGTCTTACAGCACTGGCTATCTCCCTTCCCTGGAACCAGTGACCCTAAGTAATTAGGGACGGACGCCTGCTTATAACCCATTGAGTTGCTCACGGTTGTCGTTAAACCTCCCCAAAAAAAAAAAAAAAAACGCGCACATAGCGTTAGCCGGTCACAGACGTTTGTAGACGTACCAGAGGTCCCAGTGATGTCCAGCTAAACACACCCGATATCATATTGGACCCCCCACCAGCCGGTACAGTTCCCTGTTGAAAGGCGGGATCCATGCCTTTATGGGGTTTGCGCCACACACGTATCCTTCCATTTGCCTGATACAGTTGGAAACGCGACTCGTCAGACCAGGCTACTTGTTTGCAGTCATCAAGTGTTCAGTGGCGATGTTGCCGTGCCTAAGCGAGGCGCAAAGCTCTGTGTCGTGCACCCATCAAGAAGACTCGAGTTGGGCGTCGGCTCCCAAAGCCCATATCGTGCAGGGTACGTTGCACAGTCCGGACGCTGGTTCTTGTTGAGGCTCGAGCATTGAATTCCGATGATACCTGCGAGAGTGTTGAACGCCTATCGCCTGAAACGATTCTTGACAGCCGAAAATGGTCACGTTCACCCAATGTCTTTTTACTGCCACAGTGGTATCGTAGGTTGGAGGTTTTGTCGGAATTATTGTAGTCACGGTACACCCTTGCAATGGTTGCCCGTAAAAATCCGAACTTCGTTTCTACCTCCGAAATGTTATGGCCCATCTCACGTGCGCCAACTATGACACCGCGTTGAAAATCGCTTAAATCGTTATTACTTGTCATTCTCATGCCGAAAACAGCTCTGACGGCTGGCAATGATGTCCATCGCTTTATATACGCACTGGCGGAACCAACCGAGTACGCGCATAGGAGACGTTGCTATGTATTTTGCATAAGCTCGTCTGTACCAGTTTTTCTGGCACTTCAGTGTATATATACACTATAAATAAAGGGTGATTAAAAAATTTGGGGCCGAAGTAAAATGCGATTAAAAAGATCTATGGGTCGGAGAGACATGCGCTTTGCAGATTAATATTCACCGAGGTACGGAATTTTGTGTGGCATCAAGAAAAAGTAATAGTTCAAAATCTCAACAATAGAGAACGATGCTGCAGAGAAAACAACGAGAGGTGAGAATTGTAAAATGAGACCTACGTTAAATTAGTGAAACTTACTTTATTACCGCATGATCTACAGATGCAAGTGCTCAATGTGTACAACAACACATTCCAGTACTACGTGCAGTCGTGATATTACGCCTGATACAGCGTTGAACAACATGTCAACGGGTATGGCTGATACCTCTTGCCATGTGGCGTCTTTCACCGATGGTAAGGTCTTGGGATTACCTCTATAGACACATGATTTAAAGGAGCCCCACAACCAGAAATCAGCGGCTGTGAGATCTGGAGTTCTAGGATGCCATTCATATGCATTATGCCTGCTCAATAGACGATCGGCGCTAAACCTGTACGCCTAATTTCACGTTATATGCAAATTAGTAGCTTAACAAAACCATGTGGTATTGTAATCACAATGACTGCTTTATTAGTTTCGCACATTGAAGATGTGACTGCATTTCTCCGTAATGGTTTGTATATCTCACCCTAACGTTGTTTTGTGCGAATAATGTGCAAACGTAACTTATGTGGTATTATTCTCTGCAGCAGCACCCTATATTGTCGAGATTTTGAACTATTTTTTTCTACCATATCATACAAAATCCCGTACCTCGGTGAATATTAATGCGCTAACCGCATGTCTCTCCGACCCATAGATCTTTTTAATCGCATTTTACTTTTGCACCGAACTTTTGAATCAACCTGTATATACACTCCCAGACAATGAAATTTGCGCACCAAGAAAGAAGCATCGGATTGAACTGAAATTTTATGGACGTAATGATACAGATGAATGATACACATGATGGTAAAATCAGAGCTGCAGAACAACTGCAGAGGGATCTGTGGCACGCAGTCCGGTCGTCTTCAATACTGCCTCGTGTGATGATACATGCTGCAATACGGTCTGGCATGGAGGCGAACAGACGCCTGATGTCGTGCGGCAGACTGGCCCACGGTGAGCTCCAAATAACGGATAGTGTGGCACAGCGGCGGCGGATGGCGTTTCAACTGGTCCCACCCATGCTCGATAGGGGACATGTCCGGGGAGCGGGCAGGCCACGGAAGTGTCTGGACATGAAATATGCAGTCCTGGGCAACCCGAGCCTTGTGCGGGCGGGTATTATCCTGCAAATAATACATATTTTTTATCAATAAAATGCCATCTTTTCTAGTAAAGT
Organism: Macrothele yani; assembly: GCA_039090855.1. NCBI lineage: Eukaryota > Metazoa > Arthropoda > Arachnida > Araneae > Macrothelidae > Macrothele > Macrothele yani. Next base: position 104,510,435 of record CM077011.1, read on the forward strand.
GCCATTTTCGCACTTTAATTTCAGATATCAGCAGCTCTCACAGGCCGCACATGGACACATCTTCATTTTCATCGTAAGAGTTTTGGCACTTCATGTGGTACCATATCATGCAAAGGCTACATTGAACGCACTGCGCTTCATTTTTTTTTTTTTTTTGACATCCTCGTTACAGTTGTGTCCACAAAATTGGCCATCCGAATTATCGTCATCCCTTTGCATGAACCTGTTGATAAAAACTGTACATATGGGCTATATATGTCTTCTTACATTTCAGTTACATCAACTATTACGTAACACGTAGTTACAAAATGTGTGCTAACATAAGCAATGGAGATTAAAATCTTCCAAATGTACGAGAAAAAATTCAAAAAGCAAAACAGGGACCTTATATTCCGGTAAATTGATGAAGTAAACACAAACCTTTTGGAACTGTACACAGAAACCCTGTTTTGAAAATATTTTTTTTTCCACAAAGCATTGATGTAAAAAGATTACACTTAATTTTGGTGATATGTTGCACCAATTTGTGGAATTACACCAGGTGCACCACATTTTGGAAAAGGTACACCAACAAGTTGTGCAACTTTGTACCATAATAATTCATTTCATTTATTGATCTTGCTGTTACATATTAAAATTAATAATTATAAATAGTTAATAATTCTAAATAAAAATAACAGCAGGGAAGATCAAAGAAAAGGCCTCGAGGAGAGCTAACCATCCTTGATCTTTCTAGGTTTAAGTCAAGACAAGAACATTCATATAACAGCAACAGAGTCAAAAGAGGAAACAAATATCAAAATAATCATCTAATCAAAATATTATTAATAGCATATCAAGGGAAAAATAATATAAAAGTAATGAAAAACATGAGTTGTCGCCACCCTACCCAATCATCATTGGTCACTGAATCTTCACCTGGGAAGTCCTTCACATTCCCCCCTCAATCGAATAATCCCGTCAATCAACCTCCCATCTTGTACAAATAAATGGTATAACGAAGTAAATTGCTCCGTCATTTTGGTCCGCGCTGGGGATCGAACCCGATTCCTCTTATTCCGGAATAAGTCGCTCTACCAACGTTCCTTCTCGCTGCTATCTATCTGCCTTTATGTCGTGTGCGTTCTGCGGGGCAGCACCCGTAATGTTAACATTACCGGTGTGCGGTGTCAGTGTGTTTCTTATTCATGGATTACCCAAGGAAGAAGACTTCTAAGTACTTTTTGCATTTCTTTTGTTTGACTTGAACATATTTTCTGTGTTTTTTATTTACAGTCTTTTTTTTTTTGGAAGGGCGGACTTTTGTCGTTTGAGCTTATGACACTTAGTAAATCTACCATTAAGGTAAACAATAGTGGTGCTAAAAACATTTCGGTAAGATATATACATCTTACGGAAATGCTAAACCTTTAAGCAGCTGAGATAGTCTTACCAACAAAACATATGCATAACTATTTAAACTTTGCAGGTTATATTGCTTAAGACAGAAAAGAAATATTTACCTGCATAATAGCAGAAACCAGCGGTTAGAAGTAAATAATCCTTTTTTTTTTTTTTTTTTTACAAAAACACTGACATTTTCTTCTGTTGCAGTGATAAATGAACATTATATGTTAGTACGAGCGTTAATTCGTTTTCTTTTTTTTTTTTGGAAAAAAATCACAATAATAAATAAAAATAATAAAATATGTATAATTTCACAGCAACACACTAATGGACTAATGACGTTCACGATTTCACGTGCAGCGGTTCAGATCAGGGAAGCTAAGACTCTTTTGGTCACATGACTAAATCGTTTCAGCGCCTCTTCTTTCCAGTGGGCTATGATGGGGCGGCATGAGGCGCGAATCATTTTTCCGTTACTTCGTGGGACAGCACGTAGCGCGCTCAGATTTCAACAATGGCTTTGATAATTGCGCATCATTACACATTTTCGTTGCCTCGAGATTTTTTACTTCAGATTTACGTTATTACTATCGAGAAATGTACTGTTTCCTACGGAGCCAACATTCTTGACCTAGAGACGTTACTGAATCTCAAGGATCTTTGAGGCTGAGAGGAGCATCAGATGCTTTCACTAGCAGAACATTGTTGCTTAATACGGGGTTTCCATGCCAAAATAATAATAATAATAATAATAATAATAATAATAATAATGCCCTTGTATGCTTGCTACGTATTTATTCTTCTCTATACGTAATGAATCTGCCTCATTAATTTGTTGTTGCCTTTCATATGTATTAAATCTTCATCAGTTTGATTTCATGTCTAACATTTATTTCTTTGCGCAAAACGTGGCACTAACTGCTCACTGGAAATAATAGATAGATATATTGGCGCTATTTAATCTGTTTCCATAAAATCAGAATAGGGTTCAATTACAACCGCTTTTCACGAAGTTATAAAAATTGCGGCAAACCCGATTCGCGAAGTTTTTCACGCACTGTGGTGGAAGTAGATAGTTTTATCCAAAACCTTTTCCCGATTAATGAAAACTCTTTTTTCAAAACATTAACCGTAAGATTAAAGTTTTGAGCCCACAAAACTCCCACGCAGTTAATTAATTCATTAATTTAAAATTCAAAAAAACAAATTAAAGTCTATTTGCGTTTCAAAGAATTGGTAGTTTTATTTTAAGTCGCTTGAAGTAGTGTGAGAAACACAACAAAGTATTTTAAAACGCATTTCAAATCATATGTATGTTTCTCATTTAGTTGATTAGCAAAACATAAAATGTTCTTATCCTTTAGTATAAGGGGTAAATCATATGTATCTTTCTCATTTAGTTGATTAGCAAAACAAATTTTTCTTAACCTTTAGTATAAGGAGTAAATCAGTTATGGAAGAGGGTTTTACATTCCGCCATATGTTAAACATCTTACTGCTTTATACATTGTCTTTTTGTAAATATAAAAATACTACAAATACAAGGGTCATTCAAAACTTTATTTTTTTACATGCACACAAAATCCGTAGCATAATAATTTGACGTAGTGCTAGGCCACTACGAAGCACTTATCCAATTGAAGTTTTAGCGCCTTTATCCCGGTGGGAAAAAATATATACCTTGGTAGTGGTGTTCTTAGGTTCTAAGAATGTAATTATATATGCAAGGTCAATTTACCTATAGCATCAATATTAAGTGAAGCTTGATTAACTAATGAAAACCTGGGATAGCTTAATATTTGAAATCGTTAATTAAGCACACGGTGACTGAAGGACAAACAAGCAGAGTGCCGGTTCTTACTCAAACTTCAACATTTCTAGTCCTTTAGCTAGCAAAATTCATCATAGCACTTCCTCAATAATGAAGCACCTTTCAATAATCACTTTAGCATTAGTTCATACGGTGAACATATACCATTAACTATCTTATAACAATATTAACAAGAACTTGAATGTTCACTTAAAGTGAGTTCCTGCATTCAAAATTAGCTTAACGGAACTCGTTAAATGAAATGCTTATATATCCTTGCATAAGTCAACCTAACACAAATGAGATTAACGGAAGACAGCTCAACGAAAGACAGCCAGCAGCAAATCAAATAAACGGAAGACAGCTCGAGAAAAAACAGCCTAGAGCGAATCAGATTAACGGAAGACTGTTCAACCAAAGACAGCCAACAGCTAATCAGATTATGGGAAGACAGTTCAACGAAAGGCAGCAAATCAGCTTAACGGAAGACAGCTCAACTTTGAAAGACAGCCTGTAGCAAATCAGATTAACGAAAGACAGCTCAACGAAAGGCAGCGTACAGCAAATCAGCTTAACGGAAGACAGCCTAAAGCGAATCAGATTAACGGAAGACAGCTCAACGAAGCAAGACGGCTCTCACTCCAAACATCGCAACACCTTGCTCTTGCCTCAGTTTTTTCACCTACGTCACTGAACTTCAGACCCCAATGGCGTTGACAAAAACATTCAGGCGAGAGTAAAAAGGTAAACGTTAAGTGTGGAAAAGGCTAAAGGAGAACAAACTAAATTTACTTAGATACTGGAACAAAAAAAAAAAGAACGTTATACTGGAATATGCGTTAGATCTGTTGCTACGCACACAGAAATGTTGCGTTAGACGCGTATCGCTTCCCCCGAATGATTTAAATCATGTTAAGAAACAAATGACAATCACTAGGGCTGAGATCTGTAGAACACGGTGGGTGACAGCTTATAATCTACTTATAAGATTATAAACTCTCACCTACCGTGCTTGTAATCTGTAGTTACATATGCAGTCTAGAAATTGTGACACCTTTTCGTAGATTTCCACGCCTCATTTCTTTGATGGCTGATCAGACTGAGAGCATGTTTTCAGACGGGAAGTCATTTTAACTGGAATCTGTTTTCCAGCACGTCGCCTATATATTGAAAAGCCTGTGCTAAACAACACTTTCTGCTCAGGCGACTTGATTTGCATAACCATTTACTGCTACCAAAGATCATCGAAAGTGACCTAAGATAATCCTTCTTCCTTAGCACGTCATCTTTGTATACAAATCTCTGTGCTAAACAACATTCCGTAATAAGGATAGTGTAATAAAGTTGGGTGACACCGATTTACATATACCTAATCCGTCACTGAACGTCCTGGGAAGTAGCTTACTGGTCGTCCCTCGTACTTTGTTCTCTAGCACGTCGCCTTTTTATTCATGCGCCTGTGATAAACAACTTCCTCTGATCAGAAAAATGTAATGACGTTCGGAGACACCGTTATGCACCCCCATAGGTCATCGAAAATTACTTATTGACCAGCCTGGTACAACAATTTGTTTTATGCAACCATTCAATACTACACTGAAGAGCAACTGAATTAGAGATACCTGTCTAGTAACGTGTAGCACCACCTTTCGCCCTGATGACGGCGGCGATTCGTCTCAGCATGGACTCGACAAGACACCGGAAGCGTCGGGAAGCCATACGGATATACGACCCCTGAAGAAGCTCACACATTTCCGGAAGATTTGATGGAGGAGGGTCAGAGACTCGAACATCTCTCTCGATGGCATCCCAGATGTGCTCGATGGGATTCAGGTCAGGGGACATTACTGATCAAGGAAGCGAGGTCACGTCGGTGGAGTGTTCATCCAACCATTCGAATAGAATTCGGGAGCGATGGCACAGTGCGTTGTCTTGTTGCAGGATGAGATCCCCAGTGGGATGTTGAAGACGCACAAACGGGAGCAAATGGTCGTCGAGTATATCCCGGTAACGTTGACCTGTGAGGGACGATGTCACATGTACCAGATGTCCTATTTCAGTCCACGTAAACAGTCGCCAGACGAGAATACCACTCTCACCAGCTTGAAGATTACCCTGCTGGCAAGAAGGATCCATCGCTTTATGTGGTTTGCGCCGTACTCGTATCCTGCCATCCGCATGTACCAACGTGAATCTCGACTCATCAGTCCAGGCAACATTTTCCCACATGTCTAGGGTCCAGTGGCGATGATCCCGCGCCCAAGCTAATCTTTGTACACTGTGATGTGTGGTCAGCAGCGGTACCCTCGTGGGACGATGGCTTCGGTACCCCATAGCTAGCAGATGGTTCTGGATGGTGTGGCTGCTTACACGTTTCTGTGCACCAGCGTTAAATTGCCGAGTGATTTCTTGCACTGTGGCCCGTCTATCCGCTGTTACAATGCGAGCTAGCCGATGATGACCCCGCTCATCCATACGCTGTTGTCCACGGCAGTTGGCCCTTGCAGGGATGGTTTTACCGGATTCGATGTACTCACGGTGCATCCGTTTCACAGTGGCTCGTGAAAATCCCAGTGCCGGCACGACTTCTGAGATGGAGTGACCCATTCGTCGGGCCCCGACAATTTGCCCATGATCAAATGCGCTTAGATCCTTCGTCTTACCCATACTGCGTCCGACTCTTACTGATTGTCGGATCGCTGCATACGTCATGTCGATTCCGTTTAGAGGGCCGCTCACAGCGCCACATTTGCACAACGCCAGCTGTATCTAATTTCATTGCTCTTCAGTGTAAAAGTATGATACTAATACGTTTTGTTCCCTTTCGGGAGACACTGTTACCATCACATCATGTTTCAAATTGAAACAGGCTTAACACCTAGAAGAGAAACACAACATAACATTTATTGACATATATTAGTACGGTTATAACGAAGTAAATTTCTCCGTCATTTCTGTCCACGCCAATATTCGAACCCGGATCCCCTCATTCCGGAATAAGTCACTCTACCAATTGAGCTAAGCGGAAATTTTTATTCTGATTCCCATCTGCCTTTATGTCGTGTGCGTCCTTCTGGCAGGTACGTCACATCTCCTGGTACGTTGCATCATCTCCCCCTTATTTTTTTTTTCGAAGTGCTGGAGAAAGGATTCTCTTATTTTTCCTATCTCGCGGTGTGGAAATAATATCATACCAATGCGAGATTTTGAACGGTCGGGTCATCCGGATAGTTCGGGCGCCATTATAACGAAGTAAATTTCTCCGTCATTTCTGTCCACGCCAGGATTCGAACCCGGATCCCCTCATTCCGGAATAAGTCACTCTACCAATTGAGCTACGCGGACATTTTTATTCTGATTCCTATCTGCCTTTATGTAGTGTGCGTCCTTCTGGCAGGTACGTCACATCTCCTGGTACGTTACACGGTGTCGGTCTACCTTTGGCCTTAATGCATGCATTGACCCTTCTAGACATGCTTTCGACAAGGTTTTGGAACACAGCAATAAGTAGGCGGTTGTATTCAGTACATAATGATGCCGCTAACTGCTGCTTAGTAATAGACGTTGCTTGCAAACTTCTTATGCGGCTCTCTAATTCATCCAATAGGAGCTCTACGAGATTAAGATCAGGGCTCTGTGTTGGCCAGTCCACAGACGATACGAAATTATTGTCAAACCACGCCGTAACAGTTCTTGCTTTATGGCTCGGTTCATTATCCTGCTGGTACCAACAAGGCTTGGTTCCATAGTATTGCCACAGAGGTGGTAGGGCATAATTGTCCAGAATATCGAGGTAGACGTGCTGGTTAAAAGGTTTGTCCACGATATCTAATGGTATGTGACCATAACACGAAAAACAGCCCCACACGTGTATACTGCCAGCACCAAACTTCACTGCAGGAACAGTACACTGTGGTAAATTGCGTTCCCACTGCTGCCGCCATACCCACACACGGCCATCAGACTGATGGATGGTGTATCTGGATTCATCAGTCCATAGGACCCGTTTCCATTGATCTACGGTCCACGATAAATGTTCGTTACACCATGCTAAACGGCGAGTAGCATTCAGAGTGGAGATGAAAGTCTTATGAGCAGCCGCACGACCACGGTGACCTGTGGAATGAATTTCTCTGCAAATGGTACGTGCACATACCGAATTTCCAGCATTTTTACTCACCTGTGTAGTGAGGTCTTATGCAGTATTACGTAGATTACCTGTAACGTCACTCCTGGGGCTTCGACGCTCTCTACCACTAATTTTTTTGGTCTGCCGGTACGTTATGTTGCTTCAGGCACGCCATGTGACTTCCACTTATTTAGTAAATCCAAAACATTTGACTTGGGTATGTTTAAACACCTCTAGGTTTCTCTTATGGGCAACCAACTGATATAACAACTAACAATCTTTCCTTTTTCAGAGTCAGTTATCTCCATCCGCGACATTTTCATTCAACCTGACAGTGCGACATAATGGCGGTCAACTGCAGGCTTACTTTTATAACGTTTGCAGATGTACCTCCATCTTAAAAATGCAGCGGATCCGTTCATTTGGTTTTGGAGGGTGTCTGATGACTTTTGTCAATATAGTGTATGTTCGGGAGTTTAAAAACAGCGTGACTCAGAGTTAGTGTGATCGTCATTGCATTGAACACGCGGTAATCGTCTGGTTCTTCACGGAGCAGTAGCCTAGCTACGAGGTTAATTTAACAAAAACTTATGCATATGGATAAGTTATGTCAATGACACGTGAAGCTGTGAACTGCCGCTCAAGCAGCTGCGCCTGGTAATACTTTTTTTAATCGTTTAATTGATTAATCATCTCTACTGACAAAAAATCATTTTCAATTTTCGTTTACTTTTTTCTTCAAATTCCTGAATAAATTTCGTATGGGACATTAACGATATGTATGGGATACCAGTCTTCAAGGGATGATAATTATTCCTAAGAGTTCGTTTCGAACGCGGAAGCAGATATTAAAATTTTCGACGGAGAAAGCCGATATTAAAATGCATAGCATTGAATTCTACCTTCAGTAGAAAGCGTTGCCTTAAATTAATGTCTCGATAAACACATTCTACAAATCTTGGTTTTTATTTGGGAATTCTTTTTTCCATAATTATCTGCTAAAATTGCCCTAGTCGACAAAGGAAGTGCCACACGAGCAAGTATTTGTCGGAGCGACACGCAGATTTGTGGGTAGGTGTCGACATATAGGTTATGTAAATGATTGCAGTTACGAACCAATCACGGAGAGGTGTGGGAAATACAAGGGAAGAACACATGAGGGCGTGGCTAAGTTTGTTCGCTCTCACCTGGGTTTGTGGACCACTACATCGGAGTTATCACGGTGGCAAAAGCACGTGTAAGAAATAAGAATATCTGGGCTACATCATCGGGAAACCTACCATCGCACGGACATATTTACCAGAGCCTTTATCATAGGGCTACTTATGGCTGGTTAGTTCCTGCATCGCAACGCGACGCAAACAAATCGTGGTGGAATAATTGTCTGCCAAATGGGGTGATAGTGGTTACAGGAAGGTATTGTGTGTCAACGTAGTGGGGCTGGCGTAGGTAGGCAGACGTCAAAACACCTCTATCTCTGCATTCTATAGGGAGTCGTATCATACCTACATTTTACAGCGAACGACATTCGACGATGTTTACAGAAATCTTTGTACATCCCCGGATGAACACTAACTGTGATTTGCAGATTACTTGAGCCAGATTCGCGCTCTCGCCAGCCATTGCGGAAACTGCAAATCACATCGTCTCATTGTCGCACAGGGCAGTTTTCGTGGCGTACTAGATATACGTTGGGGTCGAATGGAAGCGTGTATCCAGGGACGAGTCTCCCTTCTTCCTCAGCCCCGTCTAAAGCTGATTGAGAGTCTAGAGGCAACGTGGTCACCGAACGTATTTAACTGCTATCTGCGCGCGGCATACGGTTCCTCAGCCTGGTGTCATGATTTGGGGCGCTGTCAGGTTCAACAGATGTTCGCCGCTCGTACGCATAATCGTGCTGTCCTTTTATCGTACGTAAAATGACAGCACGACTATGCGTCCTCTTTTGTTGCCGTATCTCCGTATGGTATCTCTGACTCCCAGTTTCAACAATATAATTCACGCCCTCACACTGCAAACATCAGCATACGGTGCCTAGCAAGTGTCGTCCTGACGAAACGATTTCGCAGACCAATAGAGAAAGTGTGGAACGTCACTGTTAGACAAATTAACCGCTCTGAACGACCCATTCGTAATGTCGATGAATTGTTACACAGATCAACGATGTATATTCAGCGATACCTCAGGAAACACTCGATGCCACGCTGTGTTGCCGAATCTATTACCCAGCATAGCGATCATATGACATACCGACTGAGGTCATATTATGCTAGCTTCTCGCCCAGAAGAAGAGCCAGAAAATAAAAAAAACTTAAAGTCACTTCTTATTTACCAACCATACGTGGGTTACGTTTCGTCTCATTTCCTGTACTTCTTCATGATGTGGTATTTTCTGTTTACAGCAATCTACAAAAACAAGCTTTCTTGCTTATTAACACCATTTATGGTGCTTGTGGATGCGCATTCCTGCAACGACATTACTTTCGGTGTGGTACCTATGCTTATGTTGCAGAGACATTCTCTCCCACCATTGCATTGTTGGCAGTGTAACAGCCCTTCGTAAATTACTTGAACTTGACTTCAGATTATGATTTCTTGCGAAATCGTATATTACAGTTTTTTTTTAGGTTTGGAAATTTTAACAACCTCAGTGAGCACCTCTATGGTCTATAAGCAGTCTCCCGTCTCTAATTTATATACCCTATATTGACAAAAGTCACCGGACACCGCTTTAAAAGCAAATGAACGGATCCGCTGCGTTGTTAATATGCCCGGTACAGCTGAAAACTGTATAAACACAAGCTTGCAGCTGACCGCGATCATATCGCACTGTAAGGTTGAGTTAAAATGCCGCGGCGGGAAGAGAACTGACAACGGACTTCGGCAATACTACGGGACCGAGCCTTGTTGGTACCAGCAGGATAATGCACCGAGCCATAAAGCAAGGACTGCTACGTCGTGGTTTGACGATAATTCCGTATCGTGTGTGGACTTCCCGGCACGAAGCCTTGATTTTAATCCCATAGAGCACCTGTGGGATGAATTAGAGCGCCGCATAAGAAGTTTGGAAGCAAGGCCTACTACTAAGGAACAATTAGCGGCAGCAGTATGTACTGAATGGAAGCGCATACCTATCGCTGTGTTCCAAAACCTTGTCGAAAGCATGTCTCTATTGGTCAGTGCATGCATTAAGGCCAAAGGTGGACCAACACCGTACTAATGTATGTCAATAAATGCTATGTTGTGTTTCTCTTCTAGGTGTCCGGTGACTTTTGCCAATATAGTGTATATGTAAAGTGTCACTGAAATGCCACATGAGAGGAGATTCAAAAGAAAGGAAAAGATAGCTAACGAGATAGGTCCTACTTTGTGTGGAATAAAGAAAGAACAAGTAAATTGATGCAGATCTTAAAAAAAGTAACAAAAAGCATCTACGTCTTAGTGGGGTCTCAAAGTCAGGTGCCGCTGTAAACAATGCACAGTCCAGTGAAAAACATTATGACCGCTCCTCATACAAGAAAGAGCAACCAGATGGCGTGCGTAGCATCATACGCAAGTCTTGTAAGGCATTTAAAAGGACATGAACTCCCGGATGGTATGCAATTTCCCGTGAAAAATGGGAATAGGACGTGACCGAACCGAGTTCGAAAAAGGAATAATTGTTGGCTACTGGCTAAAGTGTGGTAGCGGTACAGAAAACTCCGATATCGTTGGCTGTTCACCTGGTGCAGGTGGTAAAGTGTTCCAGGAATGGAAGGAAACCGGCAAGATCTGCAATAATCGGGGTAAAAGTGGACGTCCACGGATCATTGACGACCGTGGGCAGCGACGGCTATCGAGAATCATACGATCCAACAGAAGGGTCGCAGATGAACAACTGGTTCGAGCATTTCATGCTGGCACATCAAGGAGAGTGCTGCAGACCAAATTATTAATAGAAGGGATTTTGTTCTGTGTGGGTCTTTGGAGCCGCAATCCTCACAAGACACCCATGGTAACGGCGACACATCGACGATTATGGCGTGAATTGGCACCTGAGAGGAGACATTGAACAATCGAACACTAAAAGAAAGTCGTCATTTCAGACGAATCACGTTTCCGTCTTTTGATTTATCATGTGGATGGAAGATGGAGAGTACGGCGAAACACTGCTGACAGAAATCATCACCGCGCGCTGCTCGATAAGAAACTTGCAGGAAGTGGTAGTGTGCTCAACCTCCCGATCGCATGATGAATATTTCAAGCTACCTATCCATCGTTTCGAATCAGGTGCTTCTGTTCATGATGAGTGTCTACCCCGATAGCATGGGTTGCTTCCAGCAAGATGATGGCACGGTTACTTCCAACAAGATGATGGCACGGTTGCTTCCAGCAAGATGATGGCACGGTTGCTTCCAGCAAGATGATGGCACGGTTGCTTCCAGCAAGATGATGGCACGGTTGCTTCCAGCAAGATGATGGCACGGTTGCTTCCAGCAAGATGATGGCACGGTTATGCAAGTGGAATGATGGTTTGACGAGCATTCTAGTCCCTTTAGCTTCCTATCCTAGGTACCGTACTCTCCGGACATCTATTCCATTAAAAATCTAAAGGGACTACCTTGACCAACAGGTTCGACGTATGGATCCACCATCGTTGACTCTTGATGAAGTGCGAGGAGCTCTGATGTCTGCAGCTTTCTCTCCTGTCCATCAAAGTCACCGGACATCAATCGCATTGAACATCTTTGGGACTATCTTGACCAACAGGTTCGACGTAAGGATCCACCACCGATGACTCCTGATGATCTGCGAGGAGCTCTGGTGTCTGCATGGTATAGCATCCCAACAGAAATGTTCAGAGGCCTCATTGAATCAATGCCGCGGCGTAGATATGCGGTATTTGCGATACGAGGAGGTCATACTTCATACTAACAGGTTGTAATAATTTTTTTACAGGATTGTGTAGACAAAACGTTTAACCCCAAGATCGAACGAACACTCCAGACTTGCGTACGCAGACATCTTAAACTAGAAACGACAGTTAAAAGAGAAGAAAATGCATTGCCCCTTAGACAAGTGAACGAAAGAATTGGGAATATTTACTGAGGACTCGAACCCAGAGGCAACAGCAAAAAAGAGAGGAAGCCATTAACCTTCTGATTTTGTAAGAATACACTAGATGCAAATAGCATCATATCTAAGACATTCGCCTCCACATACATGCTCATCAAAAGCAAAGGCTACGCTGGCGATAAGCAATATAGAGAAGGCTAGCATAATAATTGTGGAAGCGTGGATCCATTTCCCTCCATAAGTTACATACTCGCGATTGCTATTCAATAAATTAATCAGTTCAAGTGAATAAAAATGTCTGTTTCTATATTTCAACTTAAACACTTTTGATGTATGCGATTCTTAAATATCGCAGGAAGTCAGAGTGGTTTAACTTCCTGTCGAAAATGGGCGTCACTCTTGAATATTGTTTCCCCCTCTTCTCGATTCGCCGAAGGAAAGTCAAAAACTGAAGTTTAGTTTCAGCTGAAATCTTATTTTCTCACAGGCATGCCGTCCAGGACGCATTTTTACACTGTTCGACATAGAAAATAGCCACACAGGAAGTATTTGTCTGAGGGCAACGGAAATTCGTGTGCATGTGTCAACAGTTCAGTTGTTATGATTGGAGCTGCAAACCAATCACGTGTTAGGTGAGAGAGAGATATAAGCGCAAAACCACTTGGTGTAACTACGTTCGGGCTTTCTCACCTGGGCGTGTAGACTACTGCAACGTAAGATCCGTACGGGTTATATACCGAAATGGCAGGTTGATCTCTGCGTCTCATTGCGGCGAAAACGCATCTTATTCGCTGAGTGTGGTGACTGTAGTTGGAAATAGATAAGATGCTTCGCTGGAGTGGGACTGGTGTAGATAGACGGATGTCCAAATGCCTCGATCATTACATTCGGCCGTAAGTCGTAGGAGCCTCATGATCCACACCAGGTGACATCCGACGAGATGGACTTTGCAACTATGGACATCCACATATCGACACGGACTGAAACGTTGATTGGTTGAGGGAAGTTTGATCTCTGTCTAACCATAACGACGACTAACACTCACCGCAGCACACGCTCGCTGGAGCTTGCAGTGATGCAGCTACGAGTCTCCCTTCTGTATCAGCGCTGTTGATCACAAATTGTGATTCTGGATACGATGTGGTCAACGGGATGATCATGCTACCATTCGCGAGCATCGTATAGATCCTCAGCCTCGTGATAGCTGAGAAGCGTATGACGATTTTGGAGCGCTATCAGTTTCAGCAGCTGTTCACCGGTCGTACTCAGTGAGTACAGTCACAATATGTCAATGAGGTTCTGAACCAGTTTTTTATTTTTTCAATTTTTTTTTCCGTATTTCCGTGGTATCTCTGATGCCCAGTTTCGAGAAGATAACGCCCGTCCAAACACTGCAAAATCAGCTGACAGTCCCTACCAGGTATCCAAGTGCTTCCGTAGCCATGGCGATTACCAGTCTACTCCCCAATAGGGTAAAGGACGTGCTTGGCAGATGAGTTAACGCTTTTGCATGAAAACCTTTCAATCTCGATGCACTGTAGACAGAGGTCAGCGATACCGTTGGTCACCACCCGGAATCTTTTTTACACTCGATGCTACGCCATGTTTCTGTATGTATAGCCCAGCATGGAAGTCATCGACCTATTTCGTCTCCTCGCGCATCGTATGAATGTAATCCCTCAGAAATTAAATCAAACTTTTTGCAACCTACTTGTTTCCACGTGTGGTTAGTTTTATTTAATTTCGTGCATTGCATTATGGCGTGGCATTTTTTATTTTTTATGAAGAACAGTGAAAAAGAATTCCGCCATGTCGCTCAACATATCAGTATGTGCATCTCCACGTCGGATACACCTGTCCCTTCTTATAAAAAAATAAAATTCGACGCCTGCTTCAAGATATAAGAGATATACACATCGGTTACTGACTGACAAAGCAAGGGAATAGATTTTCTCGTTTAACTACCCATAAAATATGCAGCCATGGTCTAATCTCGAAAATTCTCGAGTCGTAAATCAAGCCGATTCCATTACCGTTGAAGTACAGTACAATATAATGGCAAATATCTTAGAGCAGATGTCAGAGTTGCTCAGCTGTTGACAATCATACTGTGTGTTTGAATACGATATTGGCAGAGACAAACAACTGTAACGAATATATCTAACGTTTAATGACCGAAATTCTGTCTGTAACGTGACTAATGAGAATAAGTTGCAAATTTCGGAGTCTCTAAGCTGCATTAGTTTCTCTAAATGTGTCCGCTCTAGCGAAATCGTTTTGGATCTTCAGAAGCCTAAGGTTTATGTTTCGTTACTAAAGAACTTCCAGAATAATGTTCCAGATCGAAACAAATCTTTCGTTTTTCGAACTCTATTCTTCATTTGACAGTGAATTAAACCGCGATGACCTGCCGTTTAATCAACAAACCACCAAAGTTTAATTACGTCGTCAAAGTGATTTCAGAAATGACCGTGTATCGTGATCTCCAAAACTATTAGGCTAGACAAAATGCTCTGCATATCAATGATTACGTTCTACCGTCTACTTATAATAGACCTTTGATGTCTTTAATCAAACTATTAACGCCTACTGAAAATTTGATAATAAAGACATGTAGTTGATGATGGCAAAAGCTTGAAATAATTGTGTACCTTTAAATAACATTCCTTTTGCGTTTTAGTTTTATGTATACTGTTGAGCTTTTTTTTATATATACATTATCTACCAACAAGTAATTGGACACCCCTGCAATCGACGATATCTGCGGTCCTGATACACGTCACGGCCGCCGCCGTTAATACTCGTGTGGGAAACCACAACGCAACCAGTCGCATGCAAGATGCAACGCAGTTCGGAGCTCTCTGATTTCGAGAAAGGTGTAATCATTGGGTATCACAGAAATGGCCGATCCATACGTGACATATCCAGCGAGTTGAAGTACCCAAAATCCACAGTGGCCTACGTGATTAGCAAGTGGAAGATGAGAGGTGACTGTCGGAATGTGCCCCGACCCGACAGACCCACAAAACTGGGAGTTAGAGACCGACGGGTGCTGGCCAGAGAAATTTGGAAGAACCGCACCAAATTGATGGGCCACATCCGCGAGGAGTTTCAACAGGCATCCGGCACTGTTCTTTCGATGAATACCATCCGTAAGGAAACCCATCTGCTCGGTTTTTATGGACGTGTTGCCGCCCACAAGCCTTTAATCACCGAGTACAATAGCGCTGCTCGGCTAACGTGGTGCAAAGAACATCGACAGTGGACCGTTGAACAGTGGAAATAGATTCTCTGGAGCGACGAATCAAAGTTCACCCTCTACTGTTCGGATGGCAGGGTTTGGGTTTGGCGTCTGCCTGGAGAACGTCTCCTACCGGAATGTATTGTGCCAACTGTGAAGTTCGGCGGCGGTGGAATTATGCTATTGGGGTGTTTCTCCTGGTATGGCACGGGACCCTTGGTCGCAATTCCTAGTAGACTCAACGCCGAGACCTACTGCACCATTTTGGATGACCATGCGCTTCCTACGTTGTGGTAGTTTTACGGGTTGGGCCCATGATACTTTCAGGATGACAATGCCACCTGTCATGTTGCGAGGTCCACCATGGCTTGGTATGGTGACAATGGGGTTAATCGAATGGACTGGCCTGCGCAGAGCCCGGAACTTAACCCTATCGAGCACCTCTGGGACGAGTTGGAGCGTCGAATTAAGGGGTGCCCCCACCGTCCGAAATCGGTGAAGAAAGTGACCTGTCTTCTCCAAGCCAAGTGGAAGAAAATACCGCTACCCATTGTACAACGCCTGGTTGAGAGCATGTCCCGGAGGGTCGCAGCTGTAATCGCCGTTCGTGGAGGCTCCACCAACTATTGAAGGTGAATAAACTTCGTTTTCCTTTGCTATCACAGGTGTCCAATCACTTGTTGGTAGATAGTGTATTTTTATATATATATATATATTTTATAAAATTGGAAGTTTTCCGCGATTCCCTTCGTGGCGAAACGAAGCATATTTCTGATACAACTTTTCCAGCAAAAGAACGGAAAGAAACGTGAATTTCACGGATTTTTTGTTCTGAATTTTCAGAAAACCTTCCTCAATTTCTTTCGTATATTAGCGGAAAACCTGTTGATCCTACTTAGGATCACTTCTGTTATCGGTTTGTCCGTCCGTCCGTCCGTCCGCCTGTACCAACGATATCTCAGCAACTATTAGTCCGATTTGAAAAATTCTTTTAGCATTGGGAAGCTTAAAATATGCAAATAATGATCCTTCATTTCGTTTTTTTTTTTTTACGATGTACAATTTTGCCGATAGAGGGCGTAATTGCAGATGATGTCGAATTCAAAAATACGTTTTGTTCCAAATATTTGCTTCTAAACATGCGATTGAAAAAATTATTTTATTTTTCGATTCCATTTATGTCGAAGAGTGTTTTAGATATAGTTTGATTTTCAAATTACGCATAGATTTTGCGCTAGGGGGCGTAAAAGTAAATTACATTTTCCCCGATAACTCTTCTTCTAAAAACTCCGATTTGAAAAAAAAATTCTTCAGCGGATACATCTCCTGATGGAAAATCTTTTGCATATAATTTCAAATTTTTGGTAAAGAATACTTTGGCCACCAGGGGGCGTAAGGGTTAATTTTTGCTTCTGATGTATTTGCCATAAAATCGTAGCTTCGAAAATATCGATTAAAAAATTCTTTCGTGGACTTATGCCACTCCCACCGATAAACCTTTTCGGAATATTTTCTTCTTAAAATATTCCACATTTTCTCCGCCAGGGGGTGTACATGTACATCTTAATTTTGTCAATATCTCTACTTCTAGGAGTCCGATTTAAAAATTCCTTCTTGGTTGGGTAGTGTTTTCCGTGTGACATGTTTTTCATATAATTTCAAAATTTTCAAGTAATTTATAGACTTTCCGCTAGGGGGCGTAACGGGAAATTGCGTTTCCCCCTATATCTCTACTTCTAAATCTCCGATTTGAAAAATTCTTTCTGCACCGGATACAGCTCCTGATGGGAAATCGTTTGCACATAATTTCTAATTTTTGTAAAAAAAATAGTTTGGCCACCAGGGGGCGTAAATCTTAATGTACGCGTCTGTTGTATTTGCAGCAAAATATGAACTTCTAAATTCTCGATTGAAAAAAAACGTCGTTTGTTGACCGATACTACTCGTGTCGAAAAACCTTTTAGAAATATTTTCTTCTTGAAAAAATGCATGGTTTCTACGCCAGGGGCGTAGATGTATATCTTATTTTTGTCAACATCTCTACTTCTAAGAGTACGATTTGAAAAATTCTTTCTTTGTTGGATAGTGTTTCCGATGCGAAATATTTTTCCTCTAAATTCAAATTTTACAAGTATATCGTACACTTTCCGCTAGGAGGCACAAAGGTAAATTGCGTTTTCTGCGGTATTTCTGCTCCTAAAGCTCTGATTTGAAAAATTCTTCCTGTATCGCATATAAGACTTGGTGGAAAATATTTTTCACATAATTTCTAATGTTTGGTAAAAAATGGTTTAGCCACCAGGTGTCATATGTGTTAATTTCTGCTTCTGAAGTATATGTTGCAAAATATCGGCAGTTGAAAACTCGACTAATTTTTTTTTTCTTCGATCGATACCGCTTATACGGATATAAACCGTTTGAGAATACTTTCTTCCTAAAATAATGCATGGTTTTCCCACCAGGGGACGAAAAGTCACATCTTATTTTTAATCGATATCTCTGTTTCTAAGAGATCGTAAGCTCACGATTCCGTTTACAGCAATATCTGAGGGATTAAAAACCCGATTGAAAATCTTCTTTCTTTGGTCAAATCTATTGTTTTCCATACCGGTTCCATTGACTTTGAATAGCTTTGATAAATTTAATTTGCCTCAGAACGGATTCAAAAGACGTGCTTATTACACCCGAAAATTCGGTGTCAATTTCTTGTTTCTTTTGTTATCAATATATTAGCGCCGCAACTGTTCCCAATGGACAGCGGACTGCGTTGAACCTGTGGTAAAAACGTAAACAACTCGTAATACGACCGTTGTTGCTTTTAAAACAGTTGTCGAGTGTAATATTTTTAGCACGTCTTTTGTAAAAAAAGATCGTGCTTATGATATCGGTTTGTCCGTCCATCCGTCTGTAGCCACGATATCTCTGCAACTACTAGTCCGATTTGAATAATTCTTTTTGCATTGGGAAGCTTGAAATATGCGAATGATGGTCCTTCATTTCGTTTATTTTTACCATGTACAATTTCGCCGCTACAGGGCGTAAATGCAGATGAAGTCGAATTCAAAAATGCGATTTATTCCACATATTTGCTTCTAAACATCCGATTGAAAAAAAAAATATTTTATTTTTCGATTCTATTTATGTCGAAGAGTATTTTAGATATAGTTACTTTTTCAAACTACGCATAGATTTTCCGCTAGGGTGCGTAAAAGTAAATTACATTTTTCCCGATAACTCTTCTTCTAAAACTCAGATTTGAAAAAAAAATTCTTCAACGGTTACATTTCCTGATGGAAAATCTTTTGCATATAATTGGGAATTTTTGGAAAGGAATACTTTGGCCACCAGTGGGCGTAAGTGTTAATTTTTGCTTCTGATGTATTATTTGCCATAAAATCTGATCTCCTTAAATATCGATTGAAAAAATTGTTTCGTGCACTGATGCCACTCACATCGATAAACATTTTCGGAATATTGTCTTCCTAAAGTATTCCACAGTTTCTCCGCCAGGGGGCTTAGATATATATCTTATTTTTGTCAATATCTCTACTTCTAGGAGTCCGATTTGAAAAAATCCTTCTTTGTTGGATAGTGTTTTCTGTGTGACAGGTTTTTCATATAATTTCAAAATTTTCAAGTAATTCATAGACTTTCCGCTAGGTGGCGTAAAGGTAAATTGCGTTTCCCCCTATATCTCTGCTTCTAAATCTCCGATTTAAAAATTTTTTCTGCACCGGATACAGCTCCTGATGGGAAATCGTTTGCATATAATTTCTGAATTTTGTATAAAAGATGGTTTGGCCACCAAAGTGGGTAAATCTTAATTTCCGCATCTTATGTATTTGCAGTAAAATGTGAGCTTCTAAATTCTCGATTGAAAAAAACGTCGTTTGTAGACCGATACCACTCATTTCTACAAACCTTTTAGAAACCTTTTCGGCTTAAAATAGTGCATGGTTTCTACGCCAGGAGGCGTAGATGTATATCTTATTTTTGTCAGTATCTCTACTTCTAGAAGTCCGATTTGAAAAATTCCTTCTTTGTTCGATAGTGTTTCCAGTGTGACATGGGTTTCATATAATTTCAAAATTTTCAAGTAATTCATAGACTTTCCCGCTAGAGGACATAAAGGTAAATTGCGTTTCCCCCTATATCTCTGATTCTGAATCTCCGATTTGAAAAAATACTTTCTGCACCGGATACAGCTCCTGATGGGAACGCCTTCGCACATAATTTCTAATTTTTGTAAAAAGTGATTTGGCCACCAGGTGGCGTAAGTCCTAATTTCCGCTTCTGATGTATTAGCAGCAAAATATGAGCTTCTAAAATCTCGATTGAAAAAAAAAGTCGTTTGTTTACTGATACTACTACTCATTTCGACAAACCTTTTAAAAACATTTTCTTCTTGAAATAATGCATGGTTTCTACGCCAGGAGGTGCAGATGTATTTCTTATTTTTGTCAATATCTCTACTTCTAAGAGTCCGATTTGAAAATTTTCTTCTTTGTTGGATAGTGTTTCGTATGCGAAATGTTTTTCCTATAAATTCAAAATTTTCAAGTAAATCATAGACTTTCCGCTAGAGGGCACAAAGGTAAATTGCGTTTTCTGCGTTATTTCTGCTCCTAAAACTCCGATTTGAAAAACTCTTCCTGTATCGCATACAAGACCTGATGGGAAATATTTTTCACTTAATTTCTAATGTTTGGTAAAGAACGGTTTGGCCACCAGGGGTCATAAGTGTTAATTTCTGCGTCTGATCTATTTGCAGCAAAATCTAGGCTCCTGGAAACTCGACTAATTTTTTTTTCTTGGACCGATACCGCTCATATGGATAAACCTTTTGGGAATACTTTCTTCCTAAAATAATGCATGGTTTTCCCACCAGGGGACGTAAAGTCACATCTTATTTTTATCGATATCTCTGTTTCTAAGAGTTCGTAAGCTCACGATTCCGTTTACAGCAATATCTGAGGGATTAAAAACCCGATTGAAAAATTTATTTCTTCCGTCAGATACTATTGTTTGGCATACCGGTTCCATTGAATTTGAATAGCTTTGATAAATTTAATTTGCATCAGAACGGATTCAAGAGGCGTTCTTATTACACCCGAAAATTCGGTGCCATCTCTCTTGTTGGATAGTGTTTGCAGTGTAACTTGTTCATTGTGATTTTACAAAGTTTATTAAAACTATAATGTTCAACGTAGTAAATACGTAACAGTAATTTGATGATGTCAGATATATCTTTCAAACACTTAACAGTAATCACTAATGTAACGAAGTTTCAAATATCTTTCAAATACGTAACAGTAACAAGAAGTTGGTATGCTGAAGTTACAAAGACATTTCACTGCAACGTATCGGTTATGTTTCAAAGTTATGTAACGTTTGAGGACATTTTGACATAACCGTAAGGTTTCTGAAACATTACTGTTACATTGCGCAACGTATCTGAAAAGTCTCCATGTTTCAGTGCTACGTATTTGTAACATATACGAAAAATTCTTTGCTGTGAGGGTCACGACCTCCGAACCTTAAGGACTTGAAGCAGAAAATCTTCGTGGTATTCACGGAAACCACTCTGGAAATTTTGAAAAAAACATAGGAACATATAAGCGCCTGGTTTGTGTTGGAAGATATAAATAAATAGCTATTGTATCGAAGGGTGAGTACAACGAAACACAAGCGCTGTCTCATGTTAACAATGTATCTATCTAAACAACGACGAAGTTCAATTCAAATAAGGAATACATAACGTCACATTACCTTTGGCTGTATTGATTACAGATGAGTTTCCACTCAAGAAAGCTGAAAATTATTTCCATTTTATCCTATAAATATGTAGGATACTTTGTATTTATACGCATTCCAATGCGGAGGAACACAGAGTTTTTTAGTTAAAAAAACCATCGATCGAAACTCGTACTTTCCTTATAAACTAAATCAAGAACCCAAACAGTTGATATTGTTTATTCTTTTTCACTAGCAAAGTCTCTTTACGGGCAAAGAGCCGTGACTAACGTGATCTCCTGTTTCACCCGACCAGGTACGTGCGCTCTCTCCGTAAACATGCCATTTATATGCATTGAGCAAAATCAGTCTGCGTCGTATTTATGCAACTGTATGCAATATGTCGCGTCCTCAAATAGGGGTCCTGTGTGAAGGCTAAGATAAACTTCCATCTCCAATGTTACACTATGCCAGATATTGTAATATTACAAGTGTTGCATTCCATTACACACCGTTTTTATTTTTTTCCTGCTCAAACCGGTTATCCTGTACGTTCTTTGCTGAAGCCTCCGTTATATAAATCAGTTATAATCAATATCTTTTGTGTTTTTATTTCTTAAAACAAGGTGCGATGGGTTATATGGTGCACATGGATGAAAATGGCGACGCAGAAGGAAACTATACCTTGATTGCGAGGAAATCTCTACCAGGCGTAAGTGGAGAATACGGCCTTTTCCCTGTAGGTATCTTCCAGCTGCATGAAAATAGATCATCTATGCCTGTAAGTACTGAAATCTGAACTTCGCATTTTAATGATATTTGTAGTGTTCAAACTGCACCTACCAAATATTTTATTCTTCTTCATTAAAATAATCAAGATATCATCCAGCACCATGTCAAACTAATATCAGAATAAAGACTTATTTCATCATTTCAGAACGAATTAACTTAACTCACACTTAAATATTCCCGTAAATATTCTTATGTTATTTAAAATGTTAATAATGTGCATTGCAACTTAGCATGGCAACGTATAAATCCTTTGTCACCAGATAATTCAGCCGAAGTGTCATTTGAAGTAGTCCTTGGTTAGAAGTCCAAAGGGAAACTCGTTGCAGTGAGGAAACATGAACACAAAATTAGTGATGCTAAATTTCTTTCGGTGTTGCAAGAAACTATCCCCTAGCCTGCCACGCAATGATTCAATAAAACACAGTAGGCTCAAACACTTGGAGAGCCTATATAGTGCCACCAATGGTAAAAATAGGCGGGAACGGTGTTCCTTTAAGAAATTGGTAAGTTTCCTATAAGTTGTGAACAAAAGGACATAGAAATTTCAAAAATAAGTAAATAAATAAAAAAAAGCTGCTGAATTATACCAAGACAATTCAGGTCGCCACCGCCCGTCACTAATGTGTAGTAGAAACCTCGATTCGTCGATGAAGGCAACCTTTAGCCGCCCCGGTGGCGCAGTAGTCTAAGGAGCTGGCCTCTGATCATTCATCCGTAAGGGGTCCGGGTTCGAATCCCGGTCAGGCATGGATGTTGTGTTTGTCTCACGGCACCGGCTCTCTCCCTTCCCTGGAACCAGTGACCCTAAATTAGGAACGGGCGACTGGTTATAGCCCATTGAGTTGCTCACGGTGGTCGTTAAACCACCAATCAAAAAAAAAAAAAAAAAAAAAAAAAAAGGCAACCTTTTTCCACTCTTCGAGTGTCCAATGACGGTAGTCCCATGCGAACTGCAGGCGTCGTTATCGATGGACTTGGGTTAACCATGACGCCTTGACGCAGGGTCGACACCGGAGAACCATGCGTAACAGTACTGCTATCAGGGGCACGTACTTGGGTGCCTCAGCGTTCATTTGCGTGGACAATGGCTGCACTGTTGAGCGTCGATTGCCCTTTACTAATCGACGCAGGCGACGTTCTCCTCGGGGGTCGATGGTCTTGGGGCTCCAGAGTTATGGCATCGGGATGTACTCGGTGTGCCAGCGGTCCATTCTTGGTACACTTTTACTACAGCTCCTCGCGAGAAGCCCTTAAAGTCTGCTGTTTCTGAGATGTTTCCACCCTTGGCGCGGTAGCCGATGATCGATCTTTTTTGCACGTCCATCAAATCACTAATTCTTCCCGTTGTGCTAATGTAACCCACTATGGCTCACCTGTCTGAGCCGGCAGCTTATATATCCTTGTGGTCGACCCTGTCACGTGCACTCTGTGACGCGCCTGGGTGGGTACACCGTGATTCCGGGAGTGGTCGTGTTTTTTGATACGACTGTGTATTTTTCTATTCTAAAAAAAAAGTAACTGCCGCTGTTTTAGAAATTATGGCTAACTATAAATAATAACGCATTGCAATTTTTACAGCATAAACATATAACTATCATCCCTTTTTTACAAAAAAAAGTTAAGAAAAAGTCATTTTCCGATTTTTAAGCATTTTTTAAAGACGCAAAGGAAAGAAACCAACGGCTTGTCTACCTTCACGATAATCACAGAGGAACGTTCTGGTCCCGTGACCTTCTGCCATGGTGACGGAGAAAATTTGTTATGCATATATTTTGTTGGTAAAGCTATCTCAGTTGTTTAACGGTTTAGCATAACGATTTACGGTTTATGGAAATGCTTTTTGGAACGCTTTTTTTTCCTTACTAGTAAATTTAGTAAGTGCTATAAGTTCAAACGACAAAAGTCCGCCCTTCCAAAGAATAACAACAGTAAGAAAAGCTCGGGAACTTCGGATTTGCGGCAGAGCAAAGTCCTTCAATAAAAATTGAAGGAAATTGAAAAAAGTTCCGCAAAAATCCAAAAGGGAGTTCACCAGGAGCGAAACAAAAACTGTAAACAAGCCACCATCTTGGAATTGATACAGCGCAAAAAGTATAAAAAAAGTAAAAGTATCAAGTCGACTTTGGAACATTGTCTGCTTGCATTTTTCGTGAATTGTTTGACCACTTCTAAATAACCTAGAGATCTAAAAATTGTCATGCTGGTAGGTCTTAAAATCCGGATACTGCAAACGCACGAAAACCAAAAACAGAAAAAAAAAAAAAACAGCGCTTTTGCAACATTGCTTAAATTTTTCTACCACTTCTGCACCTAGAAAAAAGTCTGAAAACCAAAAAATTCAAAAGGATGGCTTAGCTTTACTGTTTCAAAATGCTAATAGGTTTAAAGATAATTTTGTCAGAATCACTGAAATGCTTTGAAAATTTCAAATTTTGATTTAAAATTAAGGGGCGCCAAAGCCTGCTCCGTTTTATGTCAAACCGTATGCATTGACGTCACGACGTTGTTCTAAGTCGTAAAAAAGTTACCGATTTTAAATTACTTTTCTTTCCCTTAATTACCTTTTTTCTTTAATTTTTTGTCAAAAAATGATTTTATAGATTTACCGTTCGGAGAACGGGCATGATTGCTAGTAGTGATAAAAATAATAAAGCCATCATATTCATCTCCCTAACTATTCTGAACTGGAGAACGACACTTTCCCAGTTTGTGTACTTTAACCGTACAAGACTATCCCTTTAATTCGGAGTAGCTATTTTAGTTTTTGATCAAATTACGTTGGTATAGCTTTTAGCAACTTTTCTGACACAATAATTGTTATTTTAAAAAAATTCATTCGGTGGGGAAACGAATCTTAGATTTTTCCCGTTGCTACATTTCATTATTCTGGGGCTTATTTGGTTGCTGACAAGACCCAGTGGAAATTAAATTATATCCCTTGACTGCTGAAAAATAAGGATACACATCGTATTGAATTTCTCACCATATCCATTAAACGGTGTGCTTGTGTTCTGCAAAGTAGAGCCAACTGAAACTTTTTATTACCACACTGGGATTCAATGTCCATCAAAACATAAAATTCGACTGCTTTGATTTCCGTAACTGTTTGTCTGTTGACCAGTGTAATCCGTTTGCGCTCGCTGGTGGCCAACTGGTGATATCCTTGATGTCGTCATACACATGCCATAGTTTGAACGTCTCTAAAGTCGTTCAAAAGTTTCACCTCTAACGAGGTGATTGCTTGCTGTCCAGTGTGACTCCATTGCTACCTCTTGAGGTTCCATCCAGGCGACCAGCCGACATGCGTCATACTTGCTCTACATGCCTGATATCATGACGTCCCTTCTCTCTCATGTTCAGTCTCTCCAGCAAAATCTGCCAATCATCTCGCACAATGCAGGACTACTTCATTTTCCATAGACAGCCTCTACCTATAGCAAGCCACAATGTAAATAGGAACATCAAGTAGAAGTAATCACTCTTTTCACGTTTATAGGTGAGTCACGGAAAAATTTCTCATCGGCCGACAAAATCGAACCCAGGGGTCTTCCAGTTGCGCGCCGGATGTGCTTCCACTGCAACACAGCGTCCTCTAAATTATCCAGACTCACAAACGGCAAACTGCCAAACCACATGGCAGGGTTGCTTCTTTGGAACCCCGCACAATGCTGGGGATCCACCACAGATGAACAGCAGCAACTGAATAAATAATTAGAAGGCGAATGAATGACAAATACACAGTTGACGTGGACCAGGAACATCAAATAGAAGTCATCACTCTTTCCACGTTTATTTGTGAGTCACGGAAAAATTTCACATCGGCCGCCACCGGTAATCGAACCCAGGTCTTCCAGTTACGCGCCGGATATGCTTCCACTGCACGACAGATTTGTGAGTTTTTTAATTCATGTAAAGTATTCCATCTATTTGTTTCACCGAAAGAATTTTACCGCTAACCCTCCTGCTCCTACAGTAATACTAGACGCGAACCCTGTAAAATGTATAAATTGTCTAATGTTCAGTGCTTCAAACAGAATTTAATCAAGCTTTTGCTTTAGGCAAAATCTCCGATTTCTACAGCAAATGGACACCTCATGAGCAATGGTTTCAGATCATTCAAAACAGGATTGTTTTTTTTTAATTGTTTTTAATATAATTATTCACCAGCACTTTATATTTTCAAGTGTACTTTTGTTTTACTGCTGTCAATTGTTTTACTCGCTGAACTCCCTAATATTTGAAACTTTCATGAACACACACTTCAGATAAAGTTTGAACTCTCTTATAACGTCAAATTTGAAACATTTTTTTATTTCTGCACGCCAATAGGCGTTTTTCGTCATCACTGTTGATAAACTTGTTTATATTTTTTTTCTCGGAATACTTTTATTCCTGTGTTATGTTCTTTTCTGTTAATGTTTTGTGCATGTATTGTTTTTGGTTAATAAAGAAATCTTTTAACTCTATCCACGCGACCGTTCACTGTGGCACTTTCATCATTTGCATATCACGGGTACCTCTGCCGTTTCTGTGGTTTTTTTTTTAATTGTGCCGCTTTTTTTTTCTTGGTGTTACGAATTTGCTGTTGAAGAGTGTATATGCACAGATGAATTGCAGCACACGTGTACTTGAGTGCTCCCTTAATACGTATTTCAAGTCATACATTTCTTGTCTTACACTTCAAAACCGTAGTCCAAGGCTGCTCCTGAATTTCGGAATAAATTGCACAATCGTCTTAAAGGAGCTATTACGAAAGCAGAAAGTATAACACCAAGTACTACCGAATACGTGATGTGCCCAAATTTAGGGTTTTATCTGACTTTAACAAATGTAAAGTGCCCGTGAAATGAATTCATAAAAATCTATGTATTCGATTTTTTTACTTCCTAAATTTCTTCTTCATGAAATACTCTTTGATGAATATGATCCGCGATATTCCCACATATTTCTGGGCCGCGAATGGCTTAATAATTAACGTTCGTGATTACCGCGGAAAAGCCTAAGGTGAGAAAAATGTCCACTGTGCGTCGATTGGGCACGTTAAGCCGTCCGACCCAGTGTACTTGCCCGGTGATAAATAAGGGAGTCTTCCTACCATCCCTTCCTACTTTGGGGCCACGGGTGGTCAACGTTCCTGACTGCCACAGAAAGGACCTCAGGTTCGATTCCAGCAGGTACGAACGCTCGATCCGCTAAATATCCTCCGTGCGTCGGATGGGCAAGTTAAGCCATCGGACCTCGGTTCTTCCTCTCCCTTTCTACTTCGCTTCCGTGTCACTTTCCTACCAGGCACTCTAGCCCAAATCTCCCAGCTTCCTATTTCTAAGGGTTGTTTAAGACCTGGGGTCAGACACTCCCTTCCTAAAATCCTTTACATATGATTTGATCTGATCTGATCCTTCCTACTTTGTTTCCGTGTCACCTTCCTGTCGGGAGCTCTAACCCAAATCTCGTTATCTTGCTACTTCTAAAGGTTGTTTTGCCGCCCTGGTGGCGCAGGGGTCTAAGGCGCTGGCCGCTGATCATTCGTCCGTAAGGGGTCCGGGTTCGAATCCCGGTCAGGCATGGATGTTGTGTTTTTCTTACGGCACTGGCTCTCTCCCTTCCCTGGAAACATTGACACCAAATTAGGGACGGGCGACTGCTTATAGCCCATTGAGTTGCTCACGGTGGTCGTTAAACCTCCAAAAAAAAAAAAAAAAAGGTTGTTTTAGATCAGACACTCTCTTCCTAAAATCTTCTACATAAAAAAGAAAAAAAGGCAAGTCTCTCGCATATTTCGTTTTGTGTGTATGTGTCAAATCTGAGAAATTTCATGCACATTTTATTTCTTTGTGGCGGTAAATTTAGAAGCATTATTATTTCTAAATTTAAGATGTATTAAGGGTGTCAATTCACTTTTTTTTCTCTTTCAGGTATTAAAGATGTCGTCTGAGATAGAATGGGTAGGAGTTGGCCCACCCACAGATGAGCCGCCGTGTGGATTTCACGGTGAAAATTGCGTTAGTGAGTTGGCTTATCTTCTTACTGTGTGTCTGCATGACTATAAATAAATTAAATGAGTTTTAGATTTCAAGCCCTACATTTTTACTATCGTTAGTGTTAGTAGGTGGATTTCTTAACTGCAAGACCCTTTCATTTCGCCTTTGTGACGTACATGGACTTTTCATTTTGGCTATCGGCCTTTATTAAAATTATGTTGTCTCCTTAACATTTCTTACTGAACGTCATATCTCCCAAGTGCTTACTTACCTTTCCAGTTCTCCTGTCATGAAGTCAAGTCATGGTTTGGATTGTGCAGTTCACCTATCGAGCTTTTAACGAAAAGTTGTAATTTCTTCTGAGCGGAGTTATTTGTGGTAGCCGAAGAGTTCATTTCTGTGTTCACCTTGTCTTAATTGCTCATATCGTGTGTTGACTACTTCAAGTGCGAACAAGGAATTTGGCAAGCAAAACAGAAAAACTTACTAAATTCTAACTAGTCAATTTATTCTCATTTGTCTCGTGTAACTAAAGACGTAACTGAGCCCCCGTTGAGACATAATACCATTCATTACTGAAGGTCAGTTCCCAGTCCTTTTACATGTGATACCGGTTCAAAAGTTTTACATGTTTGGCTTTAGAAATCACACCCAAAACAGTAGGTCGTTCGGGGACTAAGCTAACTATTTCGTTAGCGTGCATTTCGGAAACCTCAAGTGGCAACATAGGCGATGTGTGAAGATTACGTAGGATCTACCTACCTTGGGCTGACTTCGTGCCAATCGATAGACTGATGAATATTAGAATGATGAATATTGATTGATGACTCACTTTTCATCAGTCTATATTCATCTGACTGATGACTGATGAATATTGACTGATGACTCACTATTGAATACTGACTCACTTCGTGCCAATCGATTGACTGATGAATATTGTAACGATGGCGCAGCTGAGACGATCAATGACAGTGGAAGAAGAGTGCATGTTTTTTTTGTTTTTTTTTTAAGTTTTGTTTCTTATTGCATTGTTCAGAGAGTGTAGCGCACTCTTATGACAATAATGGTAACAATAGGGCTGCAAGTTGAAATAGCCGCCCCAGTGGCGCAGTGGTCTAAGCGATGACTTCTGATCATTCATCCGAGATGGGTCTGGGTTCGAATCCTGGTGAGGCATGGATGCTGTGTTTGTCTTAAGGCCCTGGCTCTCTCCCTTCCCTGGAGTCAGTGGCCTTAAATTAGGGATGGGCGACTGCTTATAGCCCACCGAGTTGCTCACGGTGGTCGTTAAACCTCAAAATCAAAAAAGAAAAAAAAAGTTGCGGTAAGTGTTAAGCTGTCGCTCTCATGATAAATACACAGCTGACGGGGACCAGGAACATCAAATAGAAGTCATCGCTCTTTCCACGTTTTATAAATGAGTCACGGAAAAAATCTCATCGGCCGCCACCGGGAATCGAACCCAGGGTCTTCCAGTTACGCGCCGGATATGCTTCCACTGCACCACAGCGGTCTCGAAATTCTCTAGACTCACTAACAACAAACTACCAGACCACAAGGCAGGTTGCTTCTTTCGAGCCCGCACAATGCGGGAGATTCACGAAAGATGAACAGCAGCAACTGAACAAATAACTAGAAGAAGAATGAATGATAAATACACAGTTGACGTGGACCAGGAGCATCAAATAGAAGTAATTTTTTTCTTGTAGGACTTCCGTCCACAGTGAGTAGAGTTTAGGTCCCAGCCACCTACAGCGAGAACGCCTTTTGGGCAGGGCACAGAAACGGAAGGAATGAGAGCAAGTCTAGCGACTTTGAAAGAAAAGTTTGTAGTGAGATTAGAGTACAGTAGATGGCGCCACCGTGCAAGTACGATGTTGCACATAGCAGGGTGAGAGAATTTCAGGGGGCATAGGAAAGGATACCCATTTAACCAGTGGGTCCAGCCTGGGGGCCGTCACTTAACGTGCTCGTCCGATGCAGGGCGGATATTCAGCGATTGTTAGTAAATCGCACCATCTCTGAAAGATCAGCCCAGGTTCGAACCTGAGGAAATTGCATTGATAGTCTGACTCGCTAACCACCAAGCCATCCGCGGCATATCAAATAGAAGTTTTCGCTCTTTCCCGTTTTATAAGTGAATCACGGAAAAATTCTCATCGGCCGCCAACGGGAATCGAACCCGGTGTCTTCAAGTTGCGCGCCGGATATGCTTCCAGTGCACCACAGAGGCCTGGAAATTATCCAGACTCTCTAACGACAAACTACCTAACCATAAGGCAGGTTGCTTCTTTGGAGCCCCGCACAATGCTGGGGATTCACCAAAGATAAACAGCAGCAACTGAACAAATAACTAGAAGGCGAATGAATGATAAATACATAGTTCACGTGGACCAGGAACATCAGATGTTCATCTTTGGTGAATCTCCAGCTTTGTGCGGTGCTCCAAAGAAGCAACCTGCCTTGTGGTTTGGTAGTTTGTCGTTAGTGAGTCTGGAGAATTTCCAGGACTCTGTGGTGCAGTGGAAGCATATCTGGTGCGCAACTTGCAAGACTCCGGGTTCGATTCCCGTTGGCGGCCGATGAGAATTTTTCCGTGACTCACTTATAAAACGTGGAAAAAGCGATGACTTCTATTTGATGTTGTCGCTCACATTCTCGCCAAATCGCGATAAAGCCGGAAACACTGCGACAAAGTGTCCTCCCTGAATCGCCAAAAATATAATTTTTCCCGTCATTTTTTACTTTCTGATAATTAATGCAACAATCAAACGTCTCTGAATTGACTGTATTTACTGTTTTTCACGTAATATCATCACATCAGAAAACCTTAGTAAAATTTGCATCGCCTTAGAGCAGGAATCAAATTAACTCCAGGGTCATGAAAATTTTGAAACCTTGTGTTAATTATCATGAAGCATTTTCTACGTATTATAAGAAGGATATTTCTTCTACATTATAAATTTTTTCTTCTGTCATCCCTCCCTCCCATGCTTCCCCCTTGCGCCTTTTTTTCCATCCCAGTCGTTCTTTCGTTTCATCATCGCTGCTTCGCCCCACCGGACTGGCTTCCTTCCCCGTCATTTTCCCTTCGGTCATCCCGCCCACACATGCATTGCCCTTTGCGTTGTTGTTTTATCACACCCCGTCATTTTTTCGTTCCACCATCTCTTTTTCGCTCTGCCTGCCTTGAGAGCACCATTCGGAAGGGGCGTTTCATTTGTCCCTGTGGTGGTTCGACGCCGCAGCAGCAACCGTGGGCTCACTACGAGCCGTTTCGGTGCGGAACCACCGGTTGGTCGTTGTGCTGTCGGTTGTGGCTGTGTATATGCTTTTACAGACTGCAAATATAAGTATTTTATTCAATTTAGAAGCGTAAATGCCAATTTGTATTCTTCAATTTTATTTTAAGTACAAAATTTTATTTAGCCAGTGCATTGGGCTCGTATTTTCATATGCAAATATAGCAAAAAAAAAAAAAAAAAAAAAAAAAATAGAACGTTAAATTTGGCAAATCTGCATAGCATTTGGTTATAAGTTTTGTTGACGAAATAACCAAATTGCTACATGAGAAAGCATTCTAGCTTAAACACTCGGTGTTGGTCGACCGATCTCAACCTCCTGACAAAATGCTACATCCAAGAGGCCTTACAACAGTCGTGTGGGATGATTGTCAGCAACTTTTCTCATACAACTCAGTATCCCTCACACAGCGGTTTTTACCTTGCTCACGGGAGATTTAGGACTAAAAAGCAAATTAAGGACCACAACACAGAAGGAATTCCGCTACGAAATTTCGCGGAGTAACTTTACGTGGTTTAGTTGCAATTATTGCGTGCGCACGAGGTCCCTCTGCTTCAGACGAAAGTTGGGTGGAATTTTATGCACCCAGGTAACGACATCAGTCACGGCCCTGGTTAAACCCTTTAACGACCATGATCCCAAAATCGTGCATCACTCTAAATACCATACCGCCCGAAACTGTCTGTTGGTTCACTTCTTTGTTTAATAACAACAATAGTGACTGAAGGTGACTCCTGCTGGTCCCTCATTGGTCGACACAATTTGAAGAACAAGTAAAGGTAGGAAATCTGACTCACTTTAGATAGGCGTTTCGGGCGGCTGTGGCCGTTTGTATGTACGAACGTTTTGGGCGTTATGGTCGTTAAAGCGTTAAACCTGGTACATCCACGGCGTTTTTGCTACGTGCAGAGTAGCATGAACGTAATAGCTTACTGGTCTTTGGCATAGTTGTTTGCGGTATGGCGTTTTGGAAAACGTATGTGAGAACATCAACATGACGTCGGACCAGTATGATCCATTTTTCAAGGTGCATATCCCGTCATCATCATGGGATATCTACAGCGACTTGTTCTCGTGACAGCGCACGGCCACACAAGGCCCGTATTGTTTAGAATTTTATTTAAGAGAACATCTGAGTAGAGCGTCTTCACCTTCAGTGTACACCGGAAATGAGCCACTGTGATTTCGTCTGTTTGTGGAGGGAGATGTCTGATACTCGTACAGCAACAGACATGACTTGCATCACGGAATCATAGATATTTCCCACAGACACTGGTACTTTTAATGGTGCTTCTGAACTGTCCACAATTTGGGAACTTATTAGTGCTAATGAGTGATGAGAACGACTAGAAATATCCATCAAACGTTGTGATCATTACTTTACTGTTACAGGAATTACGTCGAGTTGAAAGTGTTCACTTACATCCCGAACAACACAATGCAAAAGTGAATTAATTCCGCACTGGAATGTGTTATTTTAAGATGGCAAAGAACGTTTAAGATGGGACGGACTTACAGAAAGTAGTCGCAGTTGTTAGTAACCAAAATATCGCAATTTTTGTCCTGGAAAATTCAAAAGGTGTAACTTATCCTTTTTTTTTTTTTTTCCAAAAAAATAGTAAGTACGTATCTTGATTTCACTTTTCAGCTTGCCTTTACGATCCTGAAATAACGCATTTGAGTTTTTTACAATGCTGAGTTTCATGGAATAATTGAAAAGGACAATATTTGGTGAAATAAAAAGCGACAGTCATTGTTTCATGCAGTTCGGAAATGCAAATACGGAAGGAATCCAAACTGCCTAACAAGCTCACTTCATAGCAATACTAGTCCAAACAGATTCTTCCTATCCTCCACGCCAAAATTTACTTTATTTGGTGGTATGTTTTATATTGAATCAGCATGAAACGAAAAAAGAAATGAATCTCCACGTTTCTGTTCTTACAATATGCGACAGGGGATTTCACGACAATCTCTTTATAATTAGTTTTCTGTGAAACAAAGAATTCCCTCTATGAAAAAAGTTCTCAGTTTCAAGTGACGTTGTGGGCAATGTCACGTCTTGATAAAGCAACGGCAATTATTCCAGTCCGACTTCAAAAAGAAAAGAAAACCCAAGCGCGTCTCGTTAAAATAAAAACAGAAATTGCTGACACGGAATACACCCATGGCAAGTCAATCTTAATTTTTCACCTTTTTGTTTGGTTTCTTCTGAGTTTCTCTTAGGCTATGTTGGCTTACGCACTGGATCATTATCATATCCCGCCTGTACACTCCAAACTGAATATACAGCTATATGAAAATCAAACATAAATGCTAAATATGATATTAGAATTTAATGTCGAATACAGACAAACTTTCCCCATCTTCCTGGTCCCTCTGTAAGATTTTAGATATCTGTGATGAATTAATCACTAATGATCAATATTCCACCATGAGTTCTTGTTTTAGGCTCTCCCATTGTTCTGCATTTGAATTGTAACGCCTGTAGTTAAAATCATTCCTCTGAAATACGATACACATGCCCAGTCCACCTAAACATGTTCTCATTAACTTGTCTTCTACAGAGTAAATCGTCAACTAGGATCAAGTATCTTTAGTAGTAATATTCGCACGCCAATGACCCCATTTTGTTTTCGGGGTTAAAGGCCCACCATAAGCAAGCAACTCTTTGAGGTATAAACTGCTTAATTTTGAGCCACTAGGGTCGCGGGTGTCCTAGTGGTCAACGTTCGTGACTGCCACGGAGAAGACCTCGAGTTCGATTCCAAGCAGGCCCGAACGCTCGAACCACTAAATATCCTCCGTGTGTCGGATGGGCACGTTAAGCCGTCGGATACCGAGTACTGCCTCCCCGGTAATAAATAAGGGCGTCTTCCTCCCCCTTTTTACCTCGCTTCCGCGTCACTTTCCTATCGGGCACTCTAGCCCAAATCTCCTAGCTTCCTATTTCCAAGGATTGTTTAAGACCTGGGGTCAGACACTTCCTTCCTAAGATCATCTACATATGATCTGATCTGGAGCCACTGGCCCCATGAAGGGACTGAGCCAGCACCGTAAAACAGATGCACTCCCCTTGAATTAGGCGGCGACTCAAACCTAGGCACATCTCAGACGAATAGTCCCTGTGCTACCTGAGAAGCCGCCTCTCAGATGAATGGTCACTCTGCCAACCGGGCAGCCACTCTCATATTGGACATATTTAACCTCCTGATAATAACCCTACTTTCCTCCCAACTCTTACTGGTATACACGCGTTGCAAAAAATAAAATAAAATAAAGAAGCACCATGAGAATGTCGTTTTATCCTGATGAATCTTCCCATGCAAATACCTCAGAGCCGAATATGCAAATGATTAAAAAATGAATCCCAACGACTAAATAGTGGCCTGCCACTGCGCATGAGAACCGCGCATCGAGAAGGGTATATCAAGAGCAAAGCTCCCACGCAGGGACCACTGTGGCATCTGATTGACGTTGCATTAAGTTGCACAGACTGTGAGGATGCCTCGACGTCGGATTCGTGCACAATACGAGCAGTTGAGCGAGTTTGAGAGAGGACGTACAATTGGACTGAGTGAGGCTGGTTGGTAAAGTCGCTGTATCATCATGCAGCTGGGTCGGAGAGACAAGGCAATAAGACGATGTTGGCGCCAATGGGTCGAGGAGGGCATAGCCCAGGGGTACACGGGCAGATGACGACGAGGGCAAAGGAACGAGCGATTGACAAAGCCGCACGAACAGAACTGAATTCGTCCCTGTCAACCATCCGTGGTCATGTTGTTTCGTCTACAAGCACGGAAGTGTCCATCAGGGCCGTTACCAGTCGACTTGGGGAAAAGGAACTACATATGAGGAGTCCGCTCCGCATCCTACCACTGGTCAGCGAGCACCGCCAGCGCCGGCTGCAGTGGTGTCTAAACCGATCAACGTGGGGATAGTGTCCAATGGCGGCGTATATTCTTCAGTGATGAGTCACGGTTGGCACCTGGTGCTGATGACTAGCGCCCAAGTGTCTGGAGAAGAACTGGACAGCGCACGGATCCTGCCGTTACCATGCGACTGCATACGTCTCGCACACCGGGAGTGACTCTCTACGGAGATATTTTGTACGATAGCAGGACACCCTTTGTACTACTCTCACGGCTCAATGATACATCGACGACATTATATATACGACCTGTTGTGTTCCCATTCCTGTCCGAGCACCGCTGAGAAATTTTTCAGCAGCATAATGCCCGGGTACACACTGGACGGCTCACCCAGGCGAGTCATCGGGCCGCAAACACCCAGGCATATCTCGAGAAACACTCATATGAGTTTGGAGCCATTCATTGGCCCCCAAGGTTTCAAAATTTAAACCCTGTGGAAGCTCTCTGGGATGCCGTAGTGGAGAACATCTTATCCATGGATCCTGGACCGACGTTTCGGTCGTAGTTGTTGACAATGCTACATCAGGCATAGCTTAGCAGTATTACCTCCGGAAATTCTCCAGCATCTGGGGATGTCGATGCCTCCGTGTGTACTGGCTGCTATTTGCGCTTGAAGATGGCCAACATAGTATTAGGTAGGTATCCCTAATGTTTTGTCCATTGAGTGTACATATATCATGAATTCCTTTCAACATGTTTTTAATTTTAGAATACGCAGCCATTATGAGACAAAAGTAGTTTGAGCTACCTTACGTTGTTTTCCTAATTCTGGTTGAACACAAATCAAAATGGTAGATATGAAAATGGGAAATGTTTGAAAACATCTCATTTCAAAACCTAATTTAGTTTTAAAAACATGATCAGGCAGCTCATCTTCTTGATCTGCTCGACCAAAAGAAAAACATGGATAATATCCTTGAAATCTTTCTCATCATTTGCAGTACATTTATTGTAAAAAATATTTGAAAAAGCCTTTGAAATGTGTTGTGGTTTGAAAGAGAATTATTATTAAACTTTTATTTCTCTTCTGTTGGGCTATAGCTGCAGTACTTTTGAAGGGGTTAAGTTACTGGTATGCGAGTTTGGTTTTTCTGGAATCTAAGTATAAAATATTAAAGTTCTGTAGAAACCCGATTTCCTCTTACTTTTTAATATCAGTTTGCTTCAGATATTATTCGTTCCTATATGGACTATTGAAGCTAAATTTCTAAACATTTTCTGGTCTTTAAAGTTAATTAATTGTTCTTCCAAATTATCATTAATATCAGAAAGAAGATTATCTCCATTTTGTTCTCTCCAACGACACATAAATAGTTTTCACCCACCACATACCTGTGATCAGAATGAAATTATAAATAGTTATCTTCGCAGATAACAGTCAGTTGGAGATACTTCCTGATTTAGAGCAAAACTAAGCAATTTAAAGAGATATCTGTACATAACATTACAGTGATAATGAGTCTGAGTTGTAATTTCAAACAAAAAACTTTCATGGGTTCAAAATGAAAGCAGGTTTAGATATAATAAAACTTTCATGGATTCAAAACGAAAGCAGGTTTAGATTTAATAAAACTTTCATGGGTTCAAAACGAAAGCAGGTTTGGATTTAATAAAACACCCATGGCTTCAAAACTAAAGCAGGTTTGGATTTAGTAAAACTTTCATGGGTTCAAAACGAAAGCAGGTTTGGATTTAATAAAACTTTCATGGGTTCAAAACAAAAGCAGGTTTGGATTTAATAAAACTTTCATGAGTTCAATCGCATTAACCATTCCCAACTGTCAAATTCATTTCACGCATGATAAATTAGTAGCAATGCTCCCTCTAAGCCGCGCGGCGACTTAACTTCCTCCGCGGAGTAAGCATTTTAGATTAAAATTTCCAAATCCCTAATTTAATTTTCATAAACCGAAAATCAAATACCTGCAAAAATAATAATAAACAAATAAAATTCGGGCTCTCAAAAGTCAAAACAACACTTTTCTTAAATGCCGTTCGCCTCCTTAAAAGTTCGTCTCATTGTCCTCTTCACTCTCAAAGGCTTTTTGCAAAGTAGCCTCGTGGGAGCAGATAGTGAACGCGAGAATGCGGATTACTGAATTTCGCACCTCAAGAAAAAAGGAAGATGGAGTTTTTTCTCAAAACAACACATCAGCTCTAGCCAGTCACAGCAAACTGGAACCAAGTTCATTGTACTAACTAATGCACCCATGCTAGTTGGCGGAAGAAAGGTATTTCGGTCAGTTAAATTGTAAGCCGCTAGTTAAAGGGTTTTGCTCAAACCTTTGTCAGATAATAAGGCTGATTTCTTCCAACATCAAATATGCCTTGTATTTGCGTTCAAGTTCGTTCTTGTGCCGTATTTTTTGTTTTTTATTCTCCTTGGTATTTTGATAAGCAAAGAAACTGCGTATTATGCGTAAACATGCTTTTCGTAATTTCCAATGTTTTTATTCGAGAAGTAAGTTTGAGCTCTCACTTTTATAAGGCAAAAAGTTTTAATTAATGAAAAGTTTTTAATAATTTCTTATTTTATTTAAAATCAGTTGCGGAAAGTACGGTGATAAAAATGGGGTATTATAAAAAATAAGGGTTCCAATCCAAGTTTTAACTTCTACTGCACTGCATTAGTAAGAGAAGCTGAGAAAATAAAATTTTTTGCCCAAGTGGTTTTGATGCCTGACCAGCTTATTATGTTAGGAACGCATTGCACATGGCCACGTAGAGGGAATATTGATTGGTAACTGAAGAAGAATGCAGAACTGGGTATTTATTTGACGCTAAAATAACTAAACTATTATATTATTTTGAATTTTTCAGTTGTGACAGTTGAAACATCACTTGCTCACTTTGCACAAACTGTATCTTTGATTTTTTGCCACATGCAAATAAAGAACTGTATGCATATAATATCTATAGGAACTGGTCTCATTTCAGATTTTATGTTATTCTGTATGCATTTCGATCAAGGGAAAAGAATGTAACACATTTTGTCAGCTCTTTATGTAATATCGGTGAAATCATATTGATGCATGCATTGTTAATGCCATCACACACTTAGTCACTAGAATAGTAGACAAATAAATCTCGAAAATAGTAAAACTATGCTAGTTACCCGATTTATTGGTGAAGAAATTTATAACAATCGTTTAGAAGCTTCCACACACCAACCAGATGGCTTTTTCAAGGAAGATAGACGCAACATGCAATCTGAATGATAGAACGCTTTAACAATTCAAACGAGCCGTCTTGACTTGACAAACTTTCTAATCTTCCTGTGCCGCAGCTTCGCTACCTACGCTCAATTTCTTACATGCCGAATGTGTCCTACAACCTTAAGAACGCCCTCAAGAAGATGAACTACGGTGTCGGCATAAGGTCTCCTGCATCTGTTTATACACAGTCGAGTCACATTGTGACCACCTCCTACTTTTGAAGTCAACAGCGCGTATCCAATGAAAGAAAGCACGTGTCGTGAGCTGGCTTGGAACATAAGTTGAGTTGTAAGCAATATGAAAACATATCACTCCTTGCTGTCATGGATAAAATAAGCGATTTTTCAGATTTACAAAAAGAGATGAGTATCTGCCTTTGGGCCAAGGGTGGCACTATTTCTGAAACAGCCCAGTTTGTGAACTGTTCACGTGCTGCTGTGGTTAAAGTATATCGTGATTGGAGAAATGGCACCATTGCGAATAAGTGACGTGGAAACAGCGGATCACCTAGTGCCATTGATGTGAAAGGTGAACGTCGGCTTCGAAGGTGCGTGAGGGCCGATCGACACGCTACAGTGGAGCAACTCACTGGACGAATGAATCGGGGGCTACTGAAAGTTTGTCTAAAATGACGGTTCGGTGAACCCTGCTGCGTTAGAGGCACCGATGCAGACGGATGGTCACTGCACCTATGCTAACGAAAGTGCTTCGGTAGAAAAGGCTTACATTTGAACGGCACTATTGGAATCGGACCTCCGCTGATTGGAATGAATTGCCTACTCCGATGAGTCACGTTTTCTGCTTCATAGAACGGATGGACGATGGCGTGTTAAGGCAAGAAAAAGAAGACAAACACTTTTCAGCCATTGCTGGCAGAACATAAGCTAGTCGGTACAGCGTTGTTACCTGGGGAATATTTTTGCCGCATTCTCTGGGTCCACTCATACCTGTGGAAGGCACTATGGACCGAATTCGTTATGAATCCATACTTGCAGACCACGCACACCTTTGCATGCTGATTATCTTCTTTGAGTTGGATGGGATCTATCTTCCAACACGACAATGCGACGTGTCACACAGCTAGAATTGTTAGAGAGTGGTTGGAAGAGCTCGATGAAGACTTCAAAGTACTTCCCTTGCCTGCTAATTTCTCAGACTTAAACCCAATTGAGCATTTGTGAGACCACCTCCATCGTGTTTTTCGCTCATGGATCCTCCACCATGCACCCTGTAGCAGCTTCCAGGTGCACTACAGTCAGCATGCCTCCATATATCTGTGAATACCTTTTAGCACCTTTTTGAGTCACTCCACGCAAGCCTAACTGCTGTACGCAGTGCACTCGGCGGTTACCTCTGAATATTAGCTGGTGGTCATAATAGTGT
Organism: Macrothele yani; assembly: GCA_039090855.1. Taxonomy (NCBI): domain Eukaryota; kingdom Metazoa; phylum Arthropoda; class Arachnida; order Araneae; family Macrothelidae; genus Macrothele; species Macrothele yani. The sequence continues at coordinate 104,550,395 of CM077011.1, forward strand.
GACTCGACCGTGTAGTAAGCTAAAGTGAAGTACTGAAAAAAGAAACTCTTTCCAGAGAAGCAGGTGTTTATGCGATCCACGTACAATATCTCAACGGCTCTAAATGCTGCTATTGTAATGACCACGCGTTTGTTTAGAATCAGGGTCAACGAGCATAAAAGGGACACAAAATACAGTAAAGTAACCACGGCACTGTCCAGGGAACTCAAATTCAAGTCCGCTATTCCTTTTTGGGATGATATAAAGAAATTACCTGCCTACTCTACTCTAAATGTACAGCCATTCGGGAAACCTTGGAGATCATTACCAATATTGATACTTGCAATGGCAGCGCCTCACTGAAGTCGCCACGAATTTGGAGCCAGTTTCTCAAGTGGCGCCTTCTTCGTATCAGATGATGCCTCGTGTCTTTAAATGAATATTACGTCTTATCTATTTACTGTCCAGTCCAGACACCGCGTTCAAATTGTTAAAGTGTTCAATTATTCAGATTGCAGCTTCTTGTCTATCTTCCTTGAAAAAGTCATCTGGTTGATGCGCGAAAGCTTGGAAGAAACGATTGTTCACTTTCCTACGCTAATAAATCGGATTACTAGCATAGTTCATCTTTTCTACATAATTGGTGCATAGGTCCTCGCTATTAAGTTTAATTAAGTCTATTTGTTTCTTCGTTTAAGGACAACTGTGATAAACTCATTAAGTTATAGAAAGTCGCCTGTCCCTAATTCTGGGCCAATGGCTTCAGGGAAAGGAAAGAACTGGTTCCCTAAGGCAAACACACAATCTTTGCCTCATCTAAAACTTGAATCCGGACCCACTGGGACAAACAGTCGTCGACCAGCGCGTTAGGGTATTGCACCAACAAGGCTGACATAATTAAACTTTCCGCTGATATGCAGTTTATTCTATTGCAAAGACACCGGTAGAAAGCAAAATAAAGAGAAATATTACTCATTACCAAAGCTTTGGAACCCTGACGGAAATGCACCGTAACAACTCAAAATATACATCGAAGAGCCAAAATATTAAGATCACCTACCCAATATTATGCTGGTCCTTTACGTACCGCCGAAATATCTCTTATCCGGCGAGATATGGATGCTGAAAGATTTCTGAAGGTGTCTTGCGGTATCTAGTACCATAACACATTTCAAGCAAATCCTTTGATTCTCGTATATTTAGTGGCTCAGCAGCTGCAGATCAGTTTTGATGTTCTAACGCAAACCACAAATGCTTGCTTGAATTTATCTCTTCAGAATTCGGAGGCCATTGTAGTATCTAGATCCGCAAACTCTTCTGGAATAATGGGAAGTTTCATGAGTAGTATCGAAATGCTCGATACCACGAATGCTCCATTGAATTGATGTCTTCGAAATTCGGAGGCCAGTAGTAGTATCTGGATCCGCAAACTATTCTGGAGCAATCAGAAGTTTTAGGAGCAGTATCGAAATGTTCGATACCACAAGTGCTCGATTGAATTCATGTCTTCGAAATTCGGAGGCCCGAGTAGTATCTGGATCTGCAAACTATTCTAGAACAATAGGAAGTTTCATGAGTAGTATTGAAATGTTCGATACCACGAATGCTCGATTGAATTGATGTCTTCGGAATTCGGAGGGCAGAGTAGTATATGGATTTGCAAACTATTCTGGAGCAATCAGAAGTTTTATGAGCAGTATCGAAATGTTCGATACCACGAATGCTCGATTGAATTGATGTCTTCGGAATTCGGAGGCCCGAGTAGTATCTGGATCCGCAAACTATTCTGGAACCATAGGACGTTTTATGAGTGGTATCGAAATGCTCGATATCATGAATGCTGGATTGAATTGATGTCTTCGAAATTTGGAGGCCAGAGTAGTATCTGGATCCGCAAACTATTCTGGAACAATAGGAAGTTTCATTAGTAGTATCGAACTGTTCGATACCCCGAATGTTCAATTGAATTGATGTCTTCGGAATTCGGAGGCCAGAGTAGTATATGGATCCGCAAACTATTCTGGAACAATAGGAAGTTTTATGAGTAGTATCGAAAAGTTCGATACCACGAATGCTCGATTAGGTTGATGTCTTCGGAATTCGGAGGTCAAATGGTCTGCAACAATGTTTAGAAAGGTGGTAGACGTCATCGTTTCCTACACATGAATGACTGGGACCCATGGGTTTCCCAGCAGGATATTACCCAAAGAATTACAATACATCTACCGGCTTGTTTTCGTCCCACGGTCCATCCTGGTGCCAATACTTCCCCGGGTAAACGACGCACACTTATCCAGCCGTCCACATGCTACAGCAAGAGGAAATGAGATTCATTGGATCAGACGACCTGCTTCCAATCATTCATGATCTAGTTTTGATGCTCGCATGCCCATTGTAAGCGATTTTCGATGGGGAACCGAGGTTAGTATGGACACTAGAAGCGGCATCCGGCTACACAGCCCCATTTTCAGCAAGGTTCGATGTATTGTGTGTTGTGACACATTATTTCTGTCATCAGCATTCAAATAACCGGCGAGATACGCCACAGTACCCTTTGTTTTAGCTTGTACCATGCAAGATAGCCTTCGCTGATCTTGATCATAGATGAGCCATGGTCTGCCTACACATGGACGGTGGTTTTCGGTTTCCCCGAATCACCTTTTGTAGGTAATAACCACGACTGACCGTGCGCACTGCACAAGCCTTACCGTCTCGGATATGCTCTGACTCTCAATCGTCTGGCTATTACAATTTCACCTTCATTAAACGTGCTTAAATCTTCATCATTTCCCATCTCAAGAACAACACTGATTAACAAGCTGCGTATCAGGTGTTATTTATACCGTTTCATGAAATTCCCACACGCCGTCGTTTACATGCAGTTGCTTCGATTTGCATAAGAAGGTGCTGGCCATAATATTTAGGCTCATCGACGTATCAAAAGCCTTTAAATATGCATTATGTGGACAAAAGTGATTAAACAGTATAATTAAATAGAAAAACAGTATTTTACCCGTATTTACATCAGTAGCTGGTAGGACCTCCATTTGCAAAGATAAAAACAACCACCCGTCCAGGTAAGCTGTCCACAAGTCCATAGAGTACGAAGAGCGGGCTGTTTCTCTATTTCGCCTTGCGTACATGGACCAACTCTGTCAGTGAAGAAGGTCGTGTTGGTCTAGACCACACCCGTCGACCAAGTTCATCACATAGGGATTGAGGTCCAGGCTCTGAGCAGGACAGTCCATCCGCGAGACCTCATTTTCCTCATACCACTACATTGCAGCCCTGGAAATATGCAAGTGGCCTTGTCGTCCTGGAAGAAACAATCGCCGCGCACTTAGAGCTGCCACAACTTTGGGAGCATTGCGTTAACCAGGATATTTCTGTTTAGTACAGAGTTCATGTTGCCATTAATAGCAACCAGCGGACCCAAACCGTACCAGCTGAAAGAGTCCCACACCACAATTCCACCGCCTCCGTGCTTCCCACTCTACGCTGTACACTCCGGAAGCAGACGTTCTCCTGGTAAACGCCAGACCCAGACACGTCCATCCGATCGGAATAATATGAAGCGGGATTCGTCGCACAAGAACACCTGCCGCCACTGCCCCAATGCCTAATTTTCGTGCTGTTGACTCAATAGTAGCCGCGTGGCTCTATTGGTCTTTGCGATGAGAGGTTCACGGTCGGCTGCTCGGACATGAAACCTGAGTGCATGGGCCTCTCTTCGAAGTGTCTTCGTGTAGACCATAACATCTGTGGGTTCTGGAATTCACGTGCTATGACGTGCATTGGTCGCAACCTGATTTTCCGGATCTCTCTCTGCAGCACCCTCCGGTCACTGGATGCAGTTTCGTGGGTCTTCCAGGGCGAGGTGAATTACCAAATTGTCCCATGTGCTTCCACTTATAGATGACAAAGGCCACATTTGATTTAGAAAGCTGTCTGCAATCAACAATGATTCTTACGCTCATGCTTCCGACAGAGCAGCCTGTTATAAAGCCGTTTTCAAATTCGAAGAGCTCTCTCCTGCTAGCCATTTCATCAGCGATTGATCTGAGCGTACACTCGTTGCCGTTTTTATAATGTATCGGCAACATGTCTGCTGCGGAAGCATACCATTCCGCCTGCGTGGGGATATCCAATCACTTTTGTCCACATAGTGTAGTATAAAGCAGCATATTTAATTCTCAGTATACACTATATTGACAAACGTCCCCGGACATCTAGAAGAGAAACACAACATATCATTATTGACATACATTAGTACGGTGTGGTTCCACCTTCGGCCTTAATGCATGCACTGACCCTTCGTGACATGCTTTCGACAAGGTTTTGGAACACATCGATAGGTATACGCTTCCATTAAGTACATAATGATGCCGTCAACTGTTGCTTAGTAGTAGGCCTAGGTTTCAATCTTCTTACGAGGCGCTCTAATTCATCCCATAAGTGTTCCATGGGATTAAGATCAGGGCTCTGTGCTGGCCAGTCCGCACACGATATGGAATTATCGTTAAACCGCGCCGTAACAGCCGTTGCTTAATGGCTCGGTGCATTATCCTGCTGGTACCAATAAGATTCGGTTCCATAGTATTGCCACAGAGTTGGTAGGGCATAATTGTCCAGAATATCGAGGTAGACGTGCTGGTTAGCAGGTTTGTCCACGATAACCAATGGGCCGGGACCATACCACGGAAAACACTCCCACACGAGTACACTGCCAGCTCTAAACTTGACCGTAAGAACAGTACACTGTGGTGAATAGCATTACCCCAGCTGCCACCATACCCACACACGGCCATCAGACTGATGGATCGTGTATCTGGATTTTTCAGTCTAGCAGCGGAAATGTACATCGTAAAAAAAAATCAAAATGAATGGAAGATCATTCACATATTTCAGGCTTCGCAATGCAAAAATAATTTTTCTAATCGGACTAATACTTGCAAAGATATGCTGTCCACAGACGGACGGACAAACCGATAACATAAGCACGATCTTTTTTTTACAAAAGACGTGCTAAAAAGAAGTTAAGTACATTAAACACAAGCTCAATATACTTGCTTTTGGAAAAAAAGTTTTAGCGAAACATTTTTGTTTTGCTAATTGTCTAATATGAAGTTTAACAATGTTCACAATTTTTCGTTTCTCGAATTTTTTACTTTTGCTCGGAAGCTCAGTCGTCTTATTTCACATGCATCTACGTTTTTTCATTTGGATAATTTTCTTCTTTTATTTTCTCTCTTTCTGTGTGCGGATGAATTTCTTTTTTATTTTGTGCACATGTCCAACTTGAAGTTTAGCGTTGCAGATGATTGCGTGGCTAGATAATTAGATAGCGTGCCTTGAATATATGTAATACATCCTCACGAATACCTTGAGCACAAACCTAGTTATGTTATTCTGTTTCGAAAAGAAAAGAAATTCGTGACATCAAAAAAATTTGAAAACTAAAAATATCAGAAATTTTTTATATATAATCCAGTGCCTTTGGGTTGATGGCCAGATGATAATAAAAGTCGTTTTCAAATATCTTTTTCTTTTTCGTGTATTACCTCAAATCGTTATAGGGTATTACGCACTTTAATCGTGTAACGTAAACCAATGTATAGATCTTTGTGTGAAAGAAATGAGACTCGTAATGACATATTTTTAAAAAAGCAAAGAGAAAGAAAGCTTCTAAATATTTATGACTCATAAACTTTTCTTTGTAGTGTGGAAATTAGCAACTGGTGTCACCGGAGGATTAGCCATTGTTTTCCTTCTAGCAATCTTGGTCGCATATAAGTAAGTGATTTTATTCTATCTGTCCAAAAAAATGTTTTGCTCACAGTGGAAGTGTATTATCGATGCGCACGAAAGAGAAAGAATGAAAGTTCTCCGCGGCTTGGAATTATTTTCATGAATAGTGTTTTCGTTGTCACCCGCGAGTTTGTGAAAAAAATAGTAAAAACTGAATTAAGGAAGCAGTTGCATACTTTAGAGGCGACTCCAAAGCTACACCATCTAATCAGAAGTATCTGGACACTTGCCTGTCCCCAAACTCCAAGTAATAGGAAAGGAATTAAGATCGATTTGGACCAACCGTTGCTGATATCACAGCCTCCACTCTGCTGGGAAGGCTTTCCACTAGATTTTGGTATGTTGCTGTGGCAACTGCTTTCCATTCTGCATTAAAAGAGCATAAGTCATGTTGGTCACCGATATCGGCCGGTTCGACCTGGCCCGCAGTCGCCATACTACTCCATCCTAGAGGTGCTCCGTAGTGTTGAGATAGGGGGTGTGTGTGGACAATTCAGTTCTTTCACACCTATCTCACCAAGCCATTCCTGCACGGGACTCGCTTTGTGTAGAGCGGCATTGTACTATTGGTTGTAACGTACCAGGAGATGTGACGTACCTGCCAGAAGGACGCACACGACATAAATGCAGATAGCAATTAGAATTAGAATCATTGTCCGCGTAGCTTAATTGGTAGAGCAACTTATTCCGGAATGAGTGGACCCGGGTTCGAACCCCGGCGCGGATAAAAATGACGGAGAAATTTACTTCGTTATAATGGCGTCCGAACTATCCGGATGACCCGACCGTTCAAAAATCTCGCATTGGTGTGATGTTATTTCCACACCGCGAGATAGGAAAATAAGAGAATCCTTTCTCCAGCACTTCGAAAAAAAAAAAAAAAAAAAAAAAAAAAAAAGGGGGGAGATGATGTAACGTACCAGGAGAGGAGATGTGACGTACCTGCCAGCAGGACGCACACGACATAAAGGCAGATAGGAATCAGAACAAATGTCCGCGTAGCTTAATTGGTAGAGCAACTTATTCCGGAATGAGTGGACCCGGGTTCGAACCCCGGCGCGGATAAAAATGACGGAGAAATTCACTTCGTTATATGGTAAAGGAAGGGAACTTGACCGAACAGAATGAAAGGGCATTGATTGAACTGTTACCATAATATTGGAAAGGAGGGGGTCTTGACGGACGTGTTGTCATAATGTTGGTAAACGAAAGAGCCTTGACCGAACTATTGCCATAATATTGTATGCGTAGATTTGTCGAGAATGTCATTATAGGCTTCAGCATTAAGATTCTCTGGCATAGGAACTATGGAGCCTAACCCAAACCATGAAAAACTGAACCAAGGCATTTTTTGGTTTTATTTTTGGCTGAGGGTTTAACGACCACCGTGAACTACTCAATGGGTTATGGCGAATGATCACAAGCCATCGGTTAGACCACTGCGCCACCGGTGCGGTGAACCAGAGTATGATTCCTCTTACACTAAACTCTACAGTTGGTACAACTGTGAAGCTTAGAGTAGGAGGGATCATACGCTGGGCATGTAGCGTTCACCTGACATCCCCCACACCCAGACCCGTCTGTCGGTCTGCCAGATGGTGTAGCGTGATTGTGAAAACGCAAATTTGTAAGTGGCATAGATCGAAGCCCTGACTCCTCGCTCCAGAGCTAGTTGTTCAAACCGACTAAAGTACACAGGCGGAATGTATCGCTGCATATTTGTCGCCTTGACACGTTCTTCACTTCTGTAGTGCGTCACATGATTCATCACTCTAGCGAACGCATTTCGATTACTCCAGAATCCATTGATCTTTGCTGGCTTCCGCGCAGATCCAGGCCATGGCACTCGTTCCCTTCAGTTATCGACAAACAGGTATGGTGTTGGTGACGCTTCCAGAGGTATTTTGGAACTCGGTGGTGAAAGTTGCATCCGAGGATAGGCATTCTTTTGTACCACCTGCTTCAGCTCTCGGCGTTCCTTCTCTCTCATTTTACGTAGTATAACGAAGTAAATTTCTCCGTCATTTTTGGTCCACGCCGGGGATCGAACCCGAGTCCACTTATTCCGGAACAAGTCGCTCTACCAACTGAGCTACTCAGACGTTCGTTCTCGCTGCTATCTGCCTTTATGTCGTGTGCGTCCTGCGGGGCAGGCACGTCACATCTTTCCCGCCACCCGAAAGAGGGCCGGGGGCATGGCCGACGGGTTAGCCGTGACCATGAATCGTTGCAGGCAGCCATCCGCTGTAGAACGTGCACTTGAGAACTCCCAGTCAATCTGGTGTGTGGAATGCAACGTCACACACATTTATTTTTCGAAGCACTGAAGAAGGGATTCTTTTTATTTTACTTATCTTGCGGTGTGGAAAGAACATCACACCATTGCGAGATCTTGAACGGCCGGGTCATCCGGGAAGTTCGGGTGCCAGTATAACGAAGTAAATTTCTCCGTCATTTTTGGTCCACGCCGGGGATCGAATCCGAGTCTACTTATTCCGGAACAAGTTGCTCTACCAACTGAGCTACGCAGACGTTCGTTCTCGCTGCTATCTGCCTTTATGTCGTGGGGCATGCACGTCACAGTAGCTTACCAGATCGCGATAGCACTGTTGTTGCTCCTAAGCGTTTTAACTTCACAATAACATTACTTACAGTTGATCTGGGTTCCACGTCAGAAATTCCCCGAACTGACGTATTGCTAACATGGCATACTATGGCAGTGCCACATTGAAGACTGAGCACTAGAAACATGTACATACTGTTGAAATATGACACAAATGGTGTATGCTTTTTTAAAAATGGGCGTTGGTAGAGATATCAGCGAATTTGTGGAGCATTGAATCTGGACGAAAGTTTAATTGTTTCTACTTTGATGTAAGGTATCGAAATCAGGATGAGGCAGAAGAGATTCACTGTTCATTTGTGGGCTAGAAAGATGTGTGAATTTAAGGGAGTTTGTAGCAAATTCTACCGTACGGCATATTCTACTGTTCATGCTTGTAAACGCTGTTTTCCAGGTCACGTGTATTTTGCTATAGATTTGTGGGCTGTGCCTGTCATGCATACGCTGAAATACAATTGTCAAGAGGGATATCCTAATGCTTTTTATCATGTAGTGTTTAAGATGTTTACAGGACGATACTGTACTGCTTGAATTATTACTTGTATTATTTTTTACATCCCTTACTCAACAGCAAGTCTTGGGACATAAAACGAAAACATTTCGTTGGCTCCGTGATATCTAACATTATGATTAGTTGTCTCATAAATACAGATATTTACAAATGTTTAAGATAACCTGTTGGTATTAGGAGATTTCTGGCGATTGCGTCAGCTACTACTGTCTGCAATACTGAATTTCCTGTCTGTGTTGCATCATCCTACATTAGCATCTGTTGATAGAGTTGAGGGAAGCGTGTGAACGCCTGTTTGCTTCTGGTTTTCGTGCTGAGACGTTTTGAACGTATTTTCATTATAGCGCAAAATGGGCAAACAAATGTCATAAGTGTTACTCAGAGGGCACAAATTGTGACTTTATAAAATGAAGGATACTCCGAACGTGACATAAGCAGAAAATTTGAATGTGAGCAAAACTGCTATTCATAATTCAAACATTAAATATCGAGATACAGGTGAATTTAGCGACCGAAAGAGATGTGGACGTCCAAGGAAAACAACCCCACGTGATGACAGTACCATAAGGCGAATGCTATGAGGTACATACGACTGTGGTTTGCCTCAAAAGGATGGAAAAACTCATACTTCCTCGGTTGGCTACCTGCACTGCATCTAAAGAAAAATCTCTGTTTGCTGGTGTTTTCTTGGATGTATCCAAGATTTTTGTCAGTCTTTATATATTCTGTCAGGAACAGCAATTAACGGTGGATCTTGTGTCCATGACGTAATGTGGCTGCTTTTAGAAAAATAAAGTTTGTGATGTAGAGTGAAAAATTAGAGGAAACACTAGTGTATTTAAGATTCAAGAAACAGAGTAAATTAGAATAGTATACATGCTTCTATAAGTTTACCAACGAATAGAAAAAGAGATCTTAGTTAACATTCAGATGATGAAATATGACACAAATGATGTATGCATGAAAAAAATGGCTTTGGTAGAGATATCAGCGAATTTGTGGAGCATTGCATCTGAACAAAACTTTAATTGTTTCTAATTTTAAGTAAGGTAGTGAAATCCGGATGAGGCAGAAGAGATTCACTGTTCATTTGTGGGCTAGAAAGATGTGTGAATTTAAGGGAGTTTGTAGCAAACTTATTTTAGTCATGTGCATAACGGAGACATGTTGAAGATGTGCAATGGGAAGCAAAATGTTTGTACGGAGGAAACAAATATTCTAAGGTGGTTTAGCCATGTTAAAAACTGAGTGGTGAGATAACAAATTTATTCAGTCCAAGCTGCACAAAGGAAAGTTCGTAAAATGCATGGGAAGTCATTAGAGGACCAGATTGAGCAACGCCAGAAAGAGAATGTCAATAATAATCCTTATCATGCTCAAAAGGTTTGGCGGAAAACGCCTGATAAACGTCAGTAAATCAAAAAATCGCGATTTGTGCATCAGCACCGTTGTAAATGAAGAAGTTTAATGCATAAACAGCAAATAAAGCGTAATATCGTAAATAACTCAGATTCTGAAGTTAGCTTTGAGGAGTTAACTTCTGAATCTCAGAGAACAGATTGGTAACTTGTGTGTGTCCAGGTGCATGTTCAAAAGTCGAAGTTCCGAAGAGGATCTCCAGTTTTGATGTGATGCCTGATCAGTTGTACATTTTTTGTGCGTATCTACAGTTCACCATTTATAGAAAGAATTGATTGGAGTGGCGCCCGATAAATATGCTCAAGAGTAGATAAATTCGAAGCACATCTTGCTAAGGGTATTAACCATTTAGACGGCTGGAACGAATTAATGGGCTGAAATCAGCTCGTGCGAGTATATTCGCTCTCTAAGAAGTGGGCCGAACGGCGCTGAACCGAGTGAACCTCCAAATCACAAAGCGTGGCTTTCCATTTAGTTTTGCGGTCAGTTAGGGGGTTGATTGACATTATTCCTTTATGACTGATTATTATGTACTAAAAATCTATAACAATAGCGTCGAGCCTTAGAAAGGAGAAAGATGTTTGAATAACTTTATTATACCCAGTGACATGATGTCCGTGTTAGGTCTACTAGCCCTTTCCCATTCATGCCTTGCGTAATGGAGCAGAGAATATAAACTACTAGAAAGAAGCGCAAATCTCCTTTGACAGGTTTATGGTTGGGACTGCTGAGCTGCGAGGAGATAGTGATTGTTTATTAGTAGCTTTCATGCAACTCGGCGGTTTGATGAACAGTTCTGTTTGGGGAAAATTATGGACAACATTTAGTTCAGGTACATTGGACTTTTAAAGGGATAAAGTAATCTTTTCTTTTGGCATATCCTCTTGTAGGAGTTCCCACAAGGAACAGTCTGCTTCTAGACAATATCGTAGCGATCTCAAACCAAAAAGGAGGAATGGTATCTGATGTTGTGGGCCTGTGATTAGCTTGGTTCGAATAAACATGAACTGGAATTGGAACTTGGGGCAGCTAGTGAAACATACATAGATGCCCACAGCCATCTTACAATGAAGGATGTATGAGGTGCACCAGTATCCTTGAAAGTAATTTTTTCTGTGTTTCTCTCTTGTAAATGTTCGGAAAAGACAGGACCGGCTAATCTTGAGCAGAGCTGATATAAGCTGCATCCAAAAGCAATTGAATCTCTCCATGCGGAAAGGGCTTCAGTCCTTAAAACAACTTTTTGAGAAAACTGAGGAAAACTATTTGATGTCTTTCTGTACCTGCAAAAATTCTAAAAAAAAATTACACTTTTGTTCTAGTTTATAAGAATATTTCTGAGATACTTTTATTCTGCTGTACAAGAAAAAATTAAGTCTGTAGACTGAAGCCGTTTCTGCATGGATGTAGAAAATACAGTAATTGATTCTCAAAATTTTCTAATATCTTATGAATAAACTTAAATATTTCGTTATTTATGTGTATGTGAGGATTATGTATTTTAAAAATTAAAACATTCCTTTTAAAATATTTAATTGTAAGTTAGAAAACAACGACGTTATACATAAAAGTTTCAGTTGTTCAAACATCTTGTGCATAGAAGGCGGCTTCACTACGTTTAGGCTAATTGTTAACTATTTCCTTATAAAACTGCTGATATTCTTCGGGAATGTGTGGAAGTAGCTTGAGAATGCGTTTTATCTTAGTTGATTTAATCGGAACTATTCCATCACGGTACGCTTCTGCGGGAGGAAACTCTGGAGTATGTATGCCGGGATTACATACCCTAAAACTATGATAGGTAATCATCATCATCATCATCATTGTCAACCATTATCAATCCACTGCTGGACGAAGGTCTCCCCAAGTTTCCTCCACAACGGTCTGCCTTGTGCCGGTCTCCTCCATGTCACTCCCGCATATTTACGAATTTCATCCACCCATCTCCCATGTGGTCTTTTTCTGGGTCTTTTCCTGTCCCTTGGAATCCAATCTAAAATTTCGGCTGTCCATCTATGGTCTGTCCTTCTGGCAGTATGTCCAGCCCATTGCCATTTCAGGGATTTAACTCTGATCATGATGTCTTCCACTCTCGTCATTTTTCGGATCCACGAGTTCCTCTTCTTATCTCTCCTGGTTATACCAAGCATGCACCTCTCCATGCCTCTTTGAGTTGTCTGCAGCCTTTGTATGTCTCTTTTAGTTAAGGTCCACGTCTCTGCACCATACGTAAGCACTGGAAGGATGCATTGATCAAACACTTTTCTTTTAAGACATAATGGCATATTGCTCTTGAAAATTATGCTGTTTCTTCCAAAAGCTCTCCAGGCAAGTTTTGTACGCCGATTAATTTCTTCATGAATGTGACCCTCACTTGATATCTGCTGTCCAAGATAAACATATGTATCTGTTATCTCCAGTTTTTCTCCATCAATCGATAAATCTTCATTTCTTGTAAAAGCATTGAACATCACTTTTGTCTTCTGAAAGTTCATTTTTAATCCCACTTCTTTACTCTTGTCAGCAAGTTCCTGGATCATACTCTGCAGCTCTGATGGGGTAGTTGCAAAAATGACTACGTCATCAGCAAAACGAAGGTGGGTTAGATAATCTCCATTAATCTTTATCCCTTTGTTTTCCCAGTTCAGTGATTGAAAGACATTTTCCAATGTGGCATTAAAGAGCTTCGGAGATATGGTGTCACCTTGTCTCACTCCCTTTCCAATTTTTATGTGTGTTGTATTTTCAAACAGCCGAATCTTTGCACTTGCATTTTCATAGATGTTATTAGTAATATTAATGTATGCATCTTCAATACCGCAGGATTTCAGAGCCGTGGTAACTGCTGATGGTTTCACCGAATCAAAGGCTTTTTCATAATCGATAAAAGCCATGCACAATGGAAGTTCATATTCCCTCGCTCTTTCAATTAGTCCTCTCAGTACGTGGATATGATCTATTGTGCTGTAGGCACTCCTGAATCCAGCTTGTTCTCTCGGTTGAGCCATGTCCAGTGTTACCTTCAAGCGGTGTGAAAGAACTTTAGTGAAGATTTTATAAACCACTGATAGGAGGCTGATAGGTCTGTAGTTCCTGAGATCCTCAATGTCACCTTTTTTATGTAGCAGGATCATTGTAGCGTTGTTCCAATCCTCAGGAATCTTCCCTTCATTAAGGCATCGAGTGAAAATTTGGGCGAGTACTGTTTCAATTTCTCCACTTGCTTCTTGTATGATGTCTATAGTAATTCCATCTTCTCCTGGAGCTTTCCCCCGCTTCATGTTCTTGATTGCATGAGCAACTTCTGCTGGGAGGACTGGAAGAACTCTGGTACCTTTCATGATGTCTGGAGTACATGTATCATCCCTTTCATATAATTTGGAGTAGAAATCTTTCACTCTTGTCAAAATTTCGCCTCTATTTCTTGTTATAGAACCATCTTCTTTTCTCAGAGCCATAATCTGTTTTCTTCCCTTACTGAGATGTCCCTTTGCTATCTTAAGGCTTTGGTTGTTTTCAATTGCTTTCCTCACTAGCTCACAGTTGAATTTCCTTACGTCTTCAGTGATACTTTTTCGTGTTGTCTTGCATAGCTCTATATATTCCACTTTGGAAGTCACATCTACTTTAGTTGTCCTCATCTCTCTTCTTTTTTGCATCAACATTTTGGTTTTTCCTGATAATTTGTTCACATGCAACTTGTTCTTAGACCCAGCTAATTTTGTTGCTGTTTCCATTAGAGCTTTGGTTACTTTTCTGTTAACTTCCGAAATATCCACTTCTTCCGATGTTAGGCCTTCTAAAGCAGAGAATCTGTTCTTCAGTTCCAACTTGAAAGTATTATGGTGTTTTTTAAGGTTGGTTATGTCAATACATTTTGTTTGTCTTATGAGCTTGCCACGTTCCAGTTTAGTGTTGAGGTGCATCTTACATCTCACCAATCTATGGTCACTACCTGTGTTGAACTTGTTCAGCACACTGCAGTCTTCGATGACGAATTTTTTGTTACACATAATAAAATCAATTTCACTTGTCGTCCCAATTGGATGTCTCCATGTCCATTTCCTGTGTGGCTTTTTCTTGAAAAAGGAGTTCAAGATGAAAAATCCTTCTGCCTCTGCAAACTCAACGAGAGTATTTCCACGCTGGTTTCTGTTGCCGTGACCGAATTTACCTACTGAAGTTTCATTCTGTTGCCGTTGCCCTATTTTTGCATTGAAATCTCCCATAATTATCTTCAAGTGCTGCTTACCTTTATTATTTAGATCACGAATTTCCTCATAAAATTCTTCAATTTCTTCTTCAGGATGACTTGTGGTGGGTGCATAAGTTTGAATAATCTGAGCCTGGTATCTTCTCGATAGTTGGATAACGAGTCGTGCAGCTCTGTCAGAGGAACTTTCAACTTCTACCACTTTATCCTTCAGTTTCTTGTTTATTATAAATCCAACACCACTAGTTCTGCCAGTATCTGTCCCACGATAATAGAAGAGATGTCCACTTTTCAGTTCAATGAGATCTTCTCCTTTTCTCCTTACCTCACTTAGCCCGACGATGTCCCACTTGATCCTTTGTAGTTCCTCTTCCAATTCAAGAAGCCTTGAATCAGAAGATAGGGAGCGTCCGTTATAGGTAGCCAAGGTCAGCATCAAATGGCAGCCTAGTCCGGTCCCCCGGGGATTCTTAGCACCCTCTGCCTTCATGTCGCACTGGCCGCTGCCTTGGCCAGGTACATTCCAGCTGCCGGAGACTGAGGGCCAAGATTTAAGTTGTAGAGTCATTTTGGAGGTGTTTGGCTATAACTCACCACGCTGGCCAAGCGGGTTGGTGAGTGTGGGATAGCATTTCCTCTGATCCCGATGGTATAGTTATACCGCTATTGGCGGTCGTCAGAGCCCCTTTAGTGGGAGCAGGATGCACCACGAGAAGGCGGGGTTGACATTTGTCAAGGAGAGGCTGTGATGTTACGCATCACCTGACCTTACATCCCATGATAGGTAATACTGTCAAAAAAATTTACTGCCAATCTCGCATCGTTAAACTTTTTTGTTGTATTTAAAATGCATCAGAGAAATTATTCCAAAACGAACCTTTTCTTCTCTACTTGCTGTCAAAGAAGATGTTTCTTCAGATGTAAAGTTCTTTTTATAACACCTCGGCCACCAGCTCTTCAAGTTCATCACTTCATTAGTGCCAACCACTTTCACTTCAAATTTTCCCCGTCTGCAACTAGACTTAATCTATTCAGCGACTTTCGCAATTCTATAAACCCTATCATGAGATGTAAGGTTTATCTTGATCAACGCAAACTCCCTGCCGCACGGCAGATATAACAAGCACAAAAGTGTTCTACTTCAAAAATACCTTTAACAGGAAAAACAGTGCTCTACTTCAGTTAGATTGTTACATGCAGGGTTGGTTCTCTTGTAGTTATAGCTGGAATTGTTCATCCTTTAAAGCTTTTATATTCTTCGCCTATCAATCGGGAACACTGTTCTTTGTTTCGCTTACATTCGGAAGTGTTACTTTTCCTTTTCTTGCTCCTTTTCTGGGTGCTGGTATTATCTGAAGAGTACAAATCGAAATTCTCATCCATTTTAAAGGACATCTCTTTGGAAAAGTAAGGAAATCCTCACTCAAAAGCTGGTTAAAAAAAACTCACTATATTACAGTACATCGAACAACAACCTGAACCCATTAAAAGGCGTGAAAAGTTTTTTGAAAACGTTAAAAGAAGCTATTCTACACTGCTGCCATCTAGTAGACGCCACAGTCGATTCCAGGCGGAAAGGGCTACAGCTCAGGACTAAAGCAATTTCTGCTTGGAACAAGAAAACTGACCCATTTGTTCCATCCTACCTAATTGTTGGGCTGAAGCATTTTCTGCACGGATTGGGTGATTGATCATAAAACATGTGGAAAGCACTGCTATTCCTAATTTGGAAAAAAATTGGACTGAAGCCCTTTCTGCATAGAGCGATTCAATTCTGGTCTGTCCTCTTCATTAATGAAGCGAGATTCTTTTTCTTCACTGATATACGCAGCGTCAGTTGATATGGGGGACATGATGAATACATTAACATGCTTAAAATACCTGTTAACGGGAAACCAAAGATTTTGGGAGTATCGTGATTTAGTAAAGAACACTTGTGAGCTGCCTAAAAGATGTTTTATTACCAGGTACCACCATGCGTGACAAGTACAAGGATGTTATCTCGGCACTTCATACGACCTTCAATAGGTGATAATTTTCACGTTACTTAAATATCACGTCGTCTTCCACCGTTGCCACCTAATAGATCGCCAGCTGGTAAATAGCACTATTGACTGCATTAGAATCCAGACCAAAAATCCGCAGCTAAATGTGATAGAACAAGCATGAGATGTTATCGGGAAATACGTTACTACCCTGAGCTCCGATTGTAGGGGCGAACCAGTATTGGATAGTCTTACCAACTTGATGGCATCTTTGTGAGTCCTGGATAGAGTGGTAAAGAGTTAACCACAATGTTATCTATGCCAACCTTCACCATCTTATTCTATTCATGTATGTATTTGCATTAAATGTTTGCAATTAAAAACTTCGTTCCACCTTTAATAACAATAATTAGTACTTATAGTATTTACATACACGTTTCTTACGATTAAGTAAAGCAAATCCAATGAGCGTTACGAACAAATGATTGTCATTTTAATTTGCGGGAACCAACGTATTTTGTTAAAGAAGTCACGACCCTTTATCAAAGAAAATTTTTATGCTCAATTAGGTAAGCTCCAAAACTGTGATTTTAATTACATCTCATTCCTTTCTTATTGGTTGATTTTCTTTTCCACAGAAACTGGGCATATGAACAAGAGCTGGACAGTCTGATTTGGAAAATCGATTTTAAGGATATCCAAATAAATGAATACACTCCAACATCGAACGTAGGAAGACCGAATAGAGTAAGTTTAATGTTTCTTCAGTGTATACAATGTTTTGGGACTTCATTTAAACAATCTCAATAGCATGTATATAGAGAGGAACACTCAGTCATTGTAAAATTTTGCGAGGGAATAGAGTGAAAATAAACTGGCCTAAACAGAGATCTGTGACCCGGCTTTTGCTTTAAAAGAGTGAACACCAATTTCTCACCCAGGAGTAAACTTGCACCGAAATTGATTTCAATGCCTTTCTGGCATTTTAATCACGTTCTGGACCATAATATGTAAAATAGGGCGCTTACACATTTCCATGTTCTTAAAATGCAAGAAACAAGTAAAAAATTTGAATCTGAATGTTTTACCTATCATTAAACCAGTTTTACAATTTTCACATACACTCATAAACTACACTACAGAGCAATGGAGTTAGAGATACCTGTCTAGTAACGTGTAGCACCACCTTTCGCCCTGATGACGGCGGCGATTCGTTTCAGCACGGACTCGACAAGACACCGGAAGCGTTGGGAAGCCATACGGATACACGACCCCTGAACAAGCTCCCACAGTTCACGAAGATTTGATGGAGGGTGGTCAGAGCTTCGAACATCTCTCTCGATGGCATCCCAGATGTGCTCGATGGGATTGAGGTCAGGTGACCTAGCTGGCCAAAGAAGCGAGGTCACGTAGGTGGAGTGTTCATCCAGCCATTCGGATACAATTCGGGAGCGATGGTACGGTACATTGTCTTGTTTCAAGATGAGGTCCCCAGTAGGATGTTGAAGACGCACTAACAGAAGCAAATGGTCGTCCAGGATATCCCGGTAACGTTGACCTGTGAGGGACGATGTCACACGTACCAGGGGTCCCATTTCAGTCCAGGTAAACAGTTCCCAGACGAGAATGCCACTCTCACCAGCTTGAAGAGTACCCTGCTGGCCAGATGGATCCATCGCTTCATGTGGTTTGCGCCGTACTCGTATCCTGTTATCCGCATGTACCATCGTGAATCTCTTCTCATCAGTCCAAGCAACATTTTTCTACATGTCCAGTGGCGACGTTTCCGCTGCCGTGCTAATCTTTGTACCCTGTGATGTGCGGTACCTTCGGGGGACGATGGCTTCTGTACCCCATAGCGAGGAGATGGTTCTAGATGGTGTGGCTGCTTACACGTTTTTGTGCCCCAGCGTTAAATTGCCGAGTGATTTCTTGCACTGTGGTCCGTCTATCGCTGTTACAATGCGAGCTAGCCGACGATGATCCAGCTCATCCACACGCTGTTGTCCACGGCAGTTGGCCCTTGCAGGGATGGTTTTACCGCGTTCGATGTACTCACGGTGCACCCGTGACACAGTGACTCGTGAAAATCCCAGTGCCTGCACGACTTCCGAGATGGAGTGACCCATTCGTCGGGCCCCGACAATTTGTCCACGATCAAATGCGAACCTTCGTCTTATCCATAATGCGTCCGACTCTTACTGATTCCCGTCGCATCACTCCTTATATTGTCGTATCGCTGCATACGTCATGTCGTTTCCGTTTACAGGGCAGCCCACAGCGCCACATTTGCATAACGTCAGCTGTCCTTAATTCAATTGCTCTTCAGTGTACGCATCTCTAATGTTTTGTGCATTGAGTGTACAAAAACTGAAGGTTTGAGAATTGTTGGGACAAATCTAGAAATAACCCTTACTTACATTTACCATGGACAACACGAATTAATCGAGTTCCACATAGAAGAAGAAATAAGTCGATGTAGAAAACGCGGTTACAGAGCTTTTGGAAGGAGCAGTGTAATTTTCAAAAGCAATTTGCCATTATGTGTTCAATAAAATTTGCTTAACACCAATTCATTCCTTCTTCTACTTCTTACTTATGGAGCAAACACGAGAACTTTAACTAAGAAAGATCTTCAGTGGCTGCAAACATCCCCCCCCCAAAAAAAATAAACGTGAATAGAAGCAGGTTTGATATTCCCAGGAAAGGCAGGAAAGGGATATGTGGATTAGGGATATGACAAGGTTAATGACAAGGCGTCATGATCAAATTGAAGACCCTCGAGTGACAATGAGATGGACAAATTGCTAGAAGAGCTGACCGCCGTTGGACAACTGAAGTACTAGACTAGATATTAAAGGACAAAAAAATATCCAAAAGACCTAGCGGAGTCCTGTGGGTGAAATTAGAAAGCATTCTGAAGAGAGACTTGGGAGAGGCGGGCTCAATACAGAAACTTGTGAAAAAGATTTGGGGGCGACTTTGATCCAGCTGGAGTGTTGATAATTGATATGATGGTATATGCTGTATATACACGGTCGACTCCCATTATTGTGACCACCAGCTAATATCCAGAGTAATCACCGTGTGCTGCTCGAACAGCAACTAGACGAACTGGGAGTGACTCAATAAGGTGCTGGAAGGTGTTCACAGGAATGTGGAGACATGCTGACTGCAGTGCATCTGACAGGTGCAGGAGGGTGCGTGGCAGTAGATCCATAGAGCGAACAATACGATAGAAGTGGTCCCACAGATACTGAAGCGGGTTTACGTCTAGGGAATTAGGGGGCTAGGGAAGTACTTTGAAGTCTTCATCACCACCCACTCTCGGACATTTCTAGCTGTGTGAGGCGTCGCATTGCCGTGCTGGAAGATCCCATTCGTCCCAGGGAAGACAATTAGCATGTATGAGTGTACGTGTTCTGCAAGGATGGATTCATAACACAGGAATTAGGGGACCCAGAGAATGACACGAAACCATTCCCCAGACCATAGCGCTGCCCCCACCAGCTTATGTTCTTCCAGCAATGGTTGAATAGTGTTCGTTCTCTGATGTTTCTCACCTTATATGCCAACGTCCATCCTTTCGATGAAGCAGAAAACGTGACACATTGGAGACCGAAATCCTTTGCCAATCAGCGAAGGTCCAATTCCGATACTGCCGTGCAAATGTATGCCTTTTCCGCTGATGCACCTTCGTTAGCATAGTTGTAGTGACCATCCGTCTGCGTCGGAGCCCCATAAGCAGCAGGGATCGCTGAATTGTCGTTTTAGATACACTTCCGGTAGCCCCCAGATTCATTCGGCCAGTAAGTTGCTCCATTGTAGCTTGTCGATCGGCACTTACGCACCTTCAAAGCCGACTTTCACCTCTCACATCAATGTTGCCATTTCTCCAATCACGATACACTTTAACCACAGCAGCAAGCAAACAGTTCACAAACTGCGTTGTTTCAGAAATACTGCCACCTTTGCCCCGAAAGCCGACAATCATCCCTCTTTGCAAATCTGTGAAATCGCTCATTTTATTCATGACAGCAATAAGTGATATGTTTTCAGATTGCCTACAGCACACCTTAGGTACCCTACAAGACAGTTAACGACACGTGAATATGCGCTGTTGACGTCAAAAGTAAGAGGTGGTCACAATAATGTGACTCGACTGTGTGCATATATACACTGAGTGGCCACTTTAACATAACCACCCCCTCAGTACTTTGTTGGGCCAACTTTTGCCTTTAATACTGCGTCGATTCTTCGTGGCATGGACTCCACGAGATGTTGATAGGTGGTTTGTGGGATCTGAGAACATGCTTGATGAATACCAATTTCCAGGAGTGTGAGATTGCAGGGTTGTGGATCCAGCTGTCTGATAACTCGTTCAACTTCATCCCACAAATTCTCAATTAGGTTGAGATCTGAAGATAGTGGGGGCCACCTAAGCAAAGTAAACTCACCGGCATGTTCCTGAAAACAATCCTGTACAATACGAGCACTATGGCAGGACGCATTATCTTGTTGAAAGTAGCCATCGCCATAAACCATCCACATGACAGGATGCACTTAGTCCGCAACGATGTTTAGATATGATGTGCCAGTCAGACGTTGATCATCACGAATTAAAGGGACCAAAGCATAACGTTACTTCCACCAGCTTGAATGGTTGTAGCAATGCACTTGGGGTCCATGCTTTCGTGCTGTTTCCGCCAAGTTCTCACTCAGCCATCGGCATGGTGTAACTGAAAACGTGATTCATCGGACCACATAATTTGTTTCAATTATCGACTGTCCAATCCTTGTGCTCCTGTGCGAACTGGAGACGTTTTCTCTTGTTAACTGCAGACAGCTAAGCTGTTCGAACAGGCCTTTGGCTGCCATATCCAATCCGATGCAGTGTACGGCGAACAGTGCAGCCAGAGATCATTTCAGCGGATCCTTGATTAAGGTGGTGTGTAATTTGTTGCACTGTTGCCCTTCTGTTGTCTGTTGCCAGTCTGGGCACTCTCCGTTCCGCCCGAGGAGTCACTAGTCGATAACGACCACACGTTGCACGTAGAGACCCAGTTTTTTGGATGACAGTCCAGTCTTTAAACAATTTAGCAACAGCTACTCTGGAACATTTCACGAATGCGGCGGTTTCGGAGATACTCGCTCCATGGCTCCGAGCTCCTACAATCGTCCCACGTTGAAAGTCCGTCAAATCGCATTTTTTACCCATCTCGTCCCCCAAAAATCACTTCTACTACTGTCGCAAGCACTAAGCTTTCTCTTTTTATACTAGCCTCGCCCTCTGGCGGCAACAGCGTGCAACCATAGCTCATTATCTTAAAACTGTCAGGTGGTCATAAAAAGTGGCCACTCAGTGTGTGTGTGTGTGTGTGCATATATATTCTATTAAGAAGAGACTGAAGCAAAAAAATTTCCATATATATATATGGTGTGATGCAAGGTCTAATTTCCGCAACATACAGTCTCTCCTACAAGTAGATAAATGCTGGTCCCGCCTTTTCGTATTGCACTCTGTTCGCACTAAAGGGGATGTGACGAGACCACCCAATGACTGTGTAATTGTGCCGCTGAAGAAAGCACACGCTATCCCATTCTCACCACTTGGCATGACCAGCGTGGTTAGGTTTGTCCACCCACACCAGCATAACAGATTCACAATTCAAAACATGGACGTCAGCCTCGGCCGGATGGAATATACCTGCGCAATTCAGAGCGTGCTGAGAATCACTGGAAGTATGGACACAAGTGTAAAATAAGATTGATGAACGCATAAAAAACAAAACTGATGTTCAGTGCTTTTAAAGGGTCTGAATATTTAGAATTTGATAAGGCGAATTTAGAACTAATTGACATCTACATCTACTTTAATAACAGGTAAAAAACGAGGGTCACATCCAAAAGGGAATTAACATGCGTTTAGAACTTGGCTGGAGTGCATTTTGAAGAAACTACAACTTTTTAAAGAGCTTTGCCATTATGTTTCCAACTAAAAATGTTTAATCAGTGCATTTTTCAAATAGTTAATTATGAATCAGAGGCATGCACCTTAACTAAAACAGATATACAGAAGCATCTCATAACTCGAAGAAACATATAGAGATGCATACTTGGTGTAACTAAGGTTGCATCTCTATATGTTAGAGATGCATACTTGTAGATAGGGAAAGGAACTTATGACGTAAGTACCTTAGAGGTGACGCACAGATCTGGATGAAAATTTGTCGTACAGATCAGCAACAAACTTTGTCGGTGTAGCTTAAATGGGAAAGAATTCGGTTCCGGAGCAGAAGGATAGCAGGGGGTTCGATTCTCGCTACCGAAGAATCGCTTTTGCTCTATAAACTCACAGACCAGGAAAACGACAACAATGGATAACATTAGGATCAAAGAAAAGAAGCTCAGATGGTAGTAGGCTGGAAATGTTGCTAAAAGTAATGACCACCGTTGGACAAGTGAAACACTAGACTCAATACCTAAAGATAGGAAAAGACCGAGAAAAACGCCAAGTGGGAAATAAGAGGATGCAACTGAAAAGCATGTTGGAGTTACATGAAAGGGACCGGTTCAACATAGAGACTTGTGGAAGAGACATTGTTAGTCCTTCATCCAGCTGCGGATTGGTGGAATGAGAATAGTCTTTGCTGATGGTGATGATATATCATCATCACCAGCATCATCAACCATTATCAATCCACTGTTTGATGAATGTCTTTCCGAGTCTTTTCCATAATATTGTGTCTCAACCCAATCTCTTCTAAAGTCACTCCAGCATGCTTTCGAATTTAATCCACGGATCTTCAACGTAGTGTTTCTCTGGGTCCCACTCAAAACATTTGGATTCGTTACGGTGGCTGAACATCTGTGTGGAACATACATTTGCTTCATGTTTTGCCTCCTATTTTTATTGCTTTGTTTTCCACTGATGCTGGTGAATATGTAGGAAGAAACACACTGGTTTCCAAAACTCAAGTAATGAGCAGGTTTGTTTTGGCAGTTTCTTTCATGTAAATGGGATACTAACCGTAAAACATATATGATAACCAAAATGAATAATACGACGTACTGCTGTAAATGACCAGATACAAATCTGAGTCGAATGTTGCGCTTACGGAAGCAGCTCATCTTTCCGTTGTTCTTTATTACACAGCAGTAAGAGTAATCATATGTTTCTGGTAATACAATGGCTGCAGTTTACAAGAAAACACCGTGTTCATATGAAGCATGTTTCATAAGTCGCGTGTTTGCGATGGAAAGTCGTTGGAAGGATGAGATCAAACAGTCGCAAGCAGATATTGCCATATGTTTTAATGTTGATTGTTCTACTATGCACAGACTTTAGAGATGATCTCAAGAAACAGAGACTGTTTCTAAAAGACTCGGCGAAAGCAGAGATAGGTTCATTACATCATGAAAAGACAAGTATCTCTTCAACTTACAGCACGACGGGATAGATTTACAACACTATCTCATATGCGTTCTGACTTAATTGCCTCTACAGAAACTTTTCTGGGCCTGCAATCACCATAAGCAGGAGGTTGAAAAAAATAGCTTATATGCCTGACAGGCAGTGATAAGTGTCACCCTGATCACACATCACAGGAGAATCCGGTTTAATGGGTGTAGAGAGCATTGGCTTGGCTGAAGACAAGTAGAGGTGTCTATCGTTCAGTTACGACTGAAGTGTATGGCGTAGAAGTCTTGTCTTACTTCTACGTTAATTTCAAACAGCAACATACTAAGAAATAGTTCCTAAATGAAAGAAACCTTAACGGCCACACGAAACATGTAAGCAGCAGAAGTCAAACTTACGAAAAAGGTGCTTTATTCAGGATGTAGCAAACACATCGTAGCATAGCATATTGCACTAAACTCTCCACACACCACACATTATCGCAACACTCCTATCAATAATCAGTTTACAACCCAAAGCTCTCAAGCAATAGATTAGTCGTCGTTTATATCTCTTGTTCTTATCAAAACTCAGACATGCGTCACGTTCATTCAACCTCAATTGTTGCCAAATGTATTCGGTTGAGAGAGAAAGATATAACGTTGAGAGTGAAGAATAACAGAATAAACTCAAGATTTACATAGGGAAA
Source organism: Macrothele yani (assembly GCA_039090855.1). NCBI lineage: Eukaryota > Metazoa > Arthropoda > Arachnida > Araneae > Macrothelidae > Macrothele > Macrothele yani. The sequence continues at coordinate 104,575,041 of CM077011.1, forward strand.
GAAACTAAATAGGAAAGTTAATTTAGAATATACGTCGCAAATGTTCTGTATGGAATGACATTCGTGTGACCTCAGGGTCCCGTGACCATCCCTCAAACATAAATGGAAAAGACTCCAATGCTATTTCCAGTAATAGTGTAATGGTTTAGCTGCATGTCATTGGGTGAACGAATCAGCGGTTCATCTGCGTCGAGATGAGTTCTTAGACCCCATACATAACCTTAAGTCGTTGCCATAGGATAAAATTTTAATTTATGAGATGATAATGATCAACCCTTCCGTGAGAGACATGTTGACGAATATCTCAAACTGTACATTATTCGTTACACGGAGTTATCAGTGTGAAGCCTTGATATGAAACCGATTAAGCATGCTTGGGATGCGGAGAAAAGTAGACTAACCCACCGATTCTATCGCCATCTCAACATGATCTGGCAGACTTTAGAGGTGATCTCGAGAAACAGAGATTGTTCTCAACATGATCTGGGAGACGATTTCTAACCAAGTAGCGACCATTATTGTCACAACAAGTTTTGGACCGCTGTACCTTGCACAGTCACTGTGAGTCCTGTATTGAAGCCAGAGGTGACAATCATGTATTGACCTTTATCTACCATTCGACAAGCGTGCCGTTTTGCGTCATCTGGAATAAGTGTTGATTTTTTTCCGAGCGTTTTCGTTTGTACGGTAATTAATATTTGTCAGTACATAGTAATCATTACGTGTTATGTCAGTGTTTCGGCAAATATTTGCACGTGGATTCCAGATACGGTCATTTTTCTGAATTATTTAAGATTAGGGAACCATTGTACATCACTTGCAAAGAACTGCTATTTCATAAGCGGACACTCAAATCAGCCATAAACGGAAACATCTCAATAAAATAGCCGTGGTTTCTGAAATATCTTTTGGAACTCTTTCCAGGAACAACATAGAGACATAAACATTTGTAAATGTTATTCTAATTTGTTTTGAAATTTTAAATTTATGCAGAATAAATGAAACTAATACGACAATTTATAAGTTTTTTTTTATGTTGTAGTCAGTGTTCGAAAACTAAATTCCTTTTGTCGAGAAACCAGTTCCTTTTGGCTTAGAAGCATGGAGATTTGGGTAGTATCCAATCCGCCATAATCAGCTTAGTGGGATCAACGACGTCTCGTCAATTTACAAATACGACAATCAGGTTATCATCCATTTAGGAGGAAGCAAATTCCCCCATCCTCTCCATTTAAATGTCATTTAACGTGAATATTTCTCTTTTGCTTGTACAAAACTATTTTGCTGGATCCCAGAACATTTCTAAAAACATGTTTATTACTTGTCGCCTGCAAGTTGCTGGATCCATATAGAGAGAATGTTTAGAAAGTAATGCCTCCATATTTATGCACAAGCCCAATGGCAAAGGCATCAAAATGAAACAAAACAAGAAAACTCTGAATTTCTACTTTATTTAATTTATATGTTTTATTTTTCTATAATCCCTCTTGAGAAAACACAAATTTGTCGGTGATTGCTGTTACAACCGCCCATTCTCGCTCGAGAGACAATTGTTCTAACAGACTCAACTACACCAAAGGAATATATAGCAGCAGATTTGTCGTCTTGACACGTGCTTCTCCTTTGTATTATGTCATATCATCTCTCTCTAATTATTTTTTTTATTGAAGCGAAGCAGGAATTTTTCATTAATTGCAGGCGATCGTATAAGGTCAGCAATAACAAAATCACCTAGTAAGAGAATGAGATACGCACGGTCCATCACATATGTGCCATATTGTTTAAAGCATTTATTACGTAAATACAACATACGTACTGCGATCGAAAAGTTCCGAGACGAGGTACGTAGCCGCCAACAGATGGCAGTACGCGGATGCGCGAGCAGCGGCCGAGGGCAGTGACCTTTATGAGTCATTATGTCTAGTGGAGTTATTCTGTGAACATCGAGAGCTGTGCTACACGATATTTGGCAACTACGTGCATAACACAGCTGCGATTTTGGTATGGGGCTGCAAACTAGAGCAGCGAACGAACATCGAATTCCCCCTCAAACGCAGCAAATCGGGAACGGAGACGCATGAAATATTTCGGCAGGCTTATGGCAATGGGTCGTGCTATGTGTTTTGAGTGACACTTGCGCTTCAAGAGCGGCAGAACGGCACTGGAAGACGACGAGAGGTCAGGGCGACCGTCCGCGAGCAAACCCCCGGAAGATATGGACAAAATTAGGGAAATGGTGCATGAGGATCGTCAGATAACCATTCAAGACATTGTTTTCATCGTCAATGTGTCATACGGAACAGTGCATCAAATTCTGACGTCGGATTTGGACATGCACCGCATTGATGCAAAGTTTATGCCAAATATTCTGAACCCCGAACAGAAGGCGCTCCGTGTCGAACTCTGTCAAGATCTTCGTCAGCAGGTGGAGAATCAAGCAACGTTTCTGTCGCGGGTCTTCAATGGGGACCAGACTTGGGTCTACGGTTACGACCCGGAGACCAAACAACAGTCGTCGTAGTGGAAGAGCCCGACATCTCCACGACCGAAGAAGGCCCGACAGGTCCGGAGCGCAACCAAAAGCATGCACATCGTGTTCTTCGACATTCGTGGGGTTGTGCACCGTGAATTCCTCTTCCAGGCCCAGACTGTCAACACCCTTTTTTACTGCGATGTTCTGTGGCGTCTTAGCGAGGACATTAGCTGGAAACGACCAGAAATGTGGCGCAGGGGCGATTTCCTGCTCCATCACGACAATGCAGCAGCTTACAGAGCGTTAGCAACACGCCAGTTTTGCATCCGAAACAGCATGACTACCCTTCCACACCCGCATTACTCGCCAGATTTGGCCTCCTGCGACCTCTTTCTGTTCCCGAAGATGAAGCTGAAGCTCAAGGGTCGCCGATTGGAAACCGTGGACGAGATCCAGCGCGAATCGCAGACGATGCTTGACACGATTCGCGAAAAGGAATTCCAGGAAGCGTTCCAACAGTGGCAAAAACGTTGGCAACTGTGTATCGCTGCCCAAAGAGACCACTTTGAGGGAGATTATAGCCTCACGTTGTTGTATATCCGTACCTTGTTGTATATCTTCCTAGTTTCGGAACTTTTTGATCGGACCTCGTATTGATATCAATGAAGTCCCCGGTCCCGTTATCACATATAATATCAAGTTGCAAGGAGAGACAGTGTGATAAAAAAAAAGGTAGGTGTGTACGCTGCATGGTTTGTTTATCCTGAGCACACGGGAAAGGTATATCGCAATGACAAAGCGATCCTTCGGCATTAGCTGTAAAAGACATTTGCGAAGTGTCAACCAGGGCATCCAGAGTACAGTCCTCGCCAGAGAAGTCATGCAATCATCGGCCGCTCCTCTATGGAATAGTATTAGAATAATTGTATTTTACACGAACTTTAAATAGACTGCCATCTGCGAAACAGTGGAAATTCTATCCAGCAAACTACACTGTTAAAAAAATTGTGGTAAATTGCACCAAAAAGTGGTGGTGCTACACCAGCTGCACCACATTCTGAGAAAAGATATACCGCTGTGTGGTGCAAACAAAACCCCACAAAATGGCGCAAATTTACACCACATTATGGTGTAAGATTACACCATGTTTGTCGGGTTTTGTTTGCACCACACGCTGGTACATCGTTTCTCAGAGAGTGACGCAGCTGGTGTAGCACCACTTCTTGGTGCAACGTACAACAAAACTTTTAACAGTGTTAGCATGCAATGATATGGTGTCTGTTGAACTACCAATGGTTTGGCATGCGTTATCAAAAGATGGAAAAACATCGCTGCGCACAGTATAATTGCTTGATAAAAATTCATGTAATATGCTGTTAATGTCACCCACGTTATTTTCAAAAAGTATCTTTGCTCCTTACGTGTTCCAATTCCCTTCATTTTTATGTCTACCTTTGCCTCGAGAAAGCCTCCCACTGGAGTGCGAAAGCTTGTCGAACCTTTGTGCTTATTACACCACAAAAATAGACGGACTTATATGCGTTTCTTGAGTAATTCCAGATGATGTGTGGAACAAACATCACACATATTTTGAAGAACCCATCGGATAGTAGATCCATTTTCCACAATTGGGCCCTAATATGTATGAAAACACAAATTTGTCGGTGACGATGATCAAATCTTCTTGCTCCAGAACAAGTTTTTCTAACGGCCTAAACTCCACCGACGGAATGTTTTGCTGCAGAATAACCATCTTGACATGTGCTCCACCTCTGTAGTATATCATATCCTGGCGCTCAACGCAGATACGCCAACGTTTACCAAGTGTATTAAACCAGTCTCTGAAAAAATTTTCAGGCTGTTCTAGGAACCATTTCCGCGTAGCGGTTTAAACATTATCGTCGCAGGTGAACTGAAATTCTTTCAGATGTCTCTTGAGAGCAGAAAACATCTAGAAGTCAGACGGCGCCAAATCTGAGATACAGTGTTTAAAAACTACAATCCCGAATTTCTGCTTAGCCTCTGAAATGAAAGCACTGGCGTGGGGTTGGGCGTTGTTATGTTGCAGAATCTTTGGATTTTTTCCCTCACGCACGGGCTTATTCGTTGCTTTAACTTTTTCGAGGTACGCACACAGGTCTCATAGTTAATAGACATACCTTTGACTATGTACTCGTGATGAATCCTGCTTCTGCCGCCCCGGTGGCGCAGTGATCTAAGCGATGGCTTCGGATCATTCGTCCGAAAGTGGTCCGGGTTCGAATCCCAGTGAGGCACGGATGTTGTGTTTGTCTTATGGCACTGGATCTCTCCCTTCCCTGGAACCAGTGGCTCTAAGTTAGAGACCGGCGACTGCTTAGAGCCCATTGAGTTGCTCACGGTTGTCGTTAAACTTCCGATCAAAAAAAAAAAATCGTGCCCCTGTAGTCCCAGAACACAGTGAGCATGCAGTTACGGGCAGTAATTTGAATTTTGAAATTTTTCGCTCTAAGAGAAGATGGGTGTTGGTATTCTAGAGACTTTCTTTTCGATTTTGGATAATAATAGTGAACCCAACTGTCATCACCAGTCACAATGCTTTGCAGAAAATCACTTCCTTATTTTTCATCAAGAGTGAGCAGCCGTTGGCGTGTTTCAAGTTTTGATTTCTTCATTTCAATCTTTAGGTGACCAACGAGTAAGTATATACACTGCTGGACACCCAAAATAATACACCAAGACGGACACGAGTTAGCAAAGCCAGATTTACTGGACACATAACAACAAATACAAAGATGAAACGATTGAGCTTACAGGCCCGTGCGACTTGCAGAACACGCAGACATCAATAGTTCGTGTGGCCTCCATGGCTGGCAACAACGGCCACTACACGCTACGGCATCGAACGAAAGAGGCTTTGAATGTGGGCTTGGGGTATGTCGGTCCAGGCTGCTTCCACACGTTGCCACAGTTCATCAGGCGTAGCCGCGGGTGGTGCTTGCAGGGCCACTCGATTGCCGATCAGCGACCAGACGTGTTCGATAGGCGACATATCGGGAGAACAGGCGGGACATGGCAGCAGTGACACCTGGTGGGCCGTGAAGAATTGTTGCAAGATGCGTGCTACGTGCGGGTGCGCATTGTTCCGTTGAAACGTGGCCGCTGGCAGGTCCTTCAGGTATGGGAGGACTACAGGCTCCAAAACATCATGGATGTAGAGGTGGCTGTTGCTTGTACCGGCGATGCATACCAGAGGGGTGCGGGTGTCATATCCAATTGCGCCCCAAACCGTAACACCAGGCGACTATCCGGTATAGCGATGCATAATGCAGACGTCATACAGTTTCTCGCCGCGGTGTCCCTACACGCGGATCCGACCATCGTGCTGTTGCAGGCAGAAGCGGGATTCGTCGGAGAAGAAAATGTCGTGCCATTCCGCAGTATAGGTGCAGCGTTCAACGGCCCACAGCCGCCGCACTCGTCGGTGGTGTAAAGTCAATGGTAATTGGAGCAATGTGCGCCGTGCAACAAGTCCCCGTCCCTGCAGACGACGTCGAACGGTACGTGCTGACACAGGTTGTTGTGCAACACACCCTAATTCCTGCGCTAACGTTCGTGATGTGGTGGTGCGAGCCGTTAATGCCCGCCGCACAACATGCCGGAACTCTCGTTCGTTGGTGTGCCGCGGCTGCGGCAATCGCTTACGTCGGTCCGTCCGTCCCTCCTGCACCCACCGAATCCATACTCGCCTCACTGTGGCTGGAAATTGTCCAACACGGACGCCGATGTGTCGGTAAGATAAACCGCTATCGCGATAAGCCACTATTCGTCCTCTGTCGAGCTCCGAAACGTGCTGGAACGACTGCCGTATTGAGCGACGAGGCATCAGGAATCTTCCCACGCACAGGTCTGGCAGCACAATACACTTCCACTACTTACACCCCGCCGTCTGTGCACCCTTCTTATATTGCTTCTCGATGGCGTACCGGGCGCACATGATTTGCATATGTCCTGCAATGCTAACCGTTTGCATGTCCTCTCGCGGGTGACGCATACTGCGAATTTCAGGCCAATCGGATGCTTCCTTCTTGGTGCTGCATTTTGGGTGGCCAGCAGTGTATATATCTTTGTCGTACCTTAAAACGTTAACAATGCCATTGACACTACCTAAACTAAATGATCAGCCTACCTGCTACGGTTCTCTGAGTTATTCGTTGATTGTCGCTGAGGAGTCATCAGCCCCTCACCAGTTATTCATCGATTGTCGCTGATGAGCTCATTGACGTTTTGCTTGTTCAAATCGCAAGTTGTGATTACAGGTCGCCCACTCCGCGATTGATCCTTCACGGCCAACATTCGTCACTGTCGTTTGATTTTCTTACCCACGACGAACAGTGCTGACGTTCAAAGTTCCAGAACCATTAACTGCCACTAATCTAGCGCGAATTTCTTTAGGAGGTACATTTTTATGAGTTGAAAACTCTATAACTCACCGTTGTTTGTGACCCGTCGACACAGTTGAAAAGCGAATCATCTATTGAAGCACAATTTAATACGAACAAAGAGAAGTAAGGAGTTCAATTACGTAGTAAAATGGAGCTAATGGCACAAAGAATCGTTTGCCGTCTGACTGGTTTCTAGGCAACAAGTAATGCGCGGGACACTTGCGCGTAGACATTACTTATTGAGCACGCCTTGTAAATTCATTTTCGCACAGCTGTTGCGTAATGATAAATCGAAAATATGTATGATTCTATATAATGCTAGAAAAAGGCCCTTATGCGACGATTCGCCACAATTAAAAACGAAACAGTCTTATGAAACGCAGAATGCCGCCCCGGTGGCGCAGTGGTCTAAGGTGCTGGCCTCTGATCATTCGTCCGTAAGGGGTCCGGGTTCGAATCCCGGTGAGGCATGGATGTTGTGTTTGTCTTACGGCACTGGTTTTCTCCCTTCCCTGGAACCAGTGACCCTAAATTAGGGACGGGCGACTGCTTATAGCCCATTGAGTTGCTCACGGTGGTCGTTAAACCTCCAATCAAAAAAAAAAAAACCGCAGAAAAATAAGGATGATTTGGCTTTTGATCGTGATAATTATTTTTGATGGAGAAAGTGACAATACTGTAGCACCGACCCTTCCCTATCCTTTTACTTTCCCCAATTTACAAAGTGCAACTGTCATAGTACCGAAGCTCTTGAGTTTGGAATTTTGAGAATAGGACTTTTTTTCATTCCAGATTTTAGGAGCTTTAAGAACTGCTGCAAATACATTGGAAATAAATTTATGAACTTTTTTTTTATTGGAGGTTTAACGACCACCGTGAGCAACTCAATGGGCTATAAGCAGTCGCCCGTCCCTAATTTAGGGCCACTGGTTCCAGGGAAGAGAGAGAGCCAGTGCCGTAAGACAAACACAACGTCCATGCCTCACCGGGATTCGAACCCGGACCCACTTTCAGACGCATGACCAGAAGCCATCGCTCAAACCACTGCACCACCGGGAGCGGGCGCCTACGAACTTTCGCTTCCTAGGTGCAAAACTGATCATTTGAAAAATTTTAAATTTTTGGGTGCTAAGGATGTTTCAAATCTGGGTGTTTGGACGCCCCGGTAGCGCGGCAGTCTAAGCGCTGGCTTTTGACCATTCGTTCGAGAAGGGTCAGGGTTCGAATCCCGGTGAGGCATGGATGCTGTGTTTGTCTTACGGCACTGGCTCTCTCTTCCTTCCCTGGAACCAGCAACTCTAAATTAGGGACTAGCGACTGCTTATAGCCCACTGAGTTCCTCACGGTAGTCGTTAAACCTTCAGTGAAAAAAACAAGAACAGATGTGAGTGTTTCAGCAGAGATGTAGGCGGCGAAGGGGTGTGCAAAATGCCATTACGCCCCCTTGGAAGAAAACTTTTCATTTGACATAGAAACTGTTCGCAAAGTTATCTTCGCTGTAAATAGTATCGTAGGAGAGAAAGCATTTTTTTAGTGGAATACATGTAATGGACCAAACATTAGAGATGACTCCATAATACCGCATTGGTCCTTTTCTAGCGAGAATAACAGCCTGTAAACGCCAATGCATCCACTCCACCAGATGCCGAAGGCTTTTCGGAGGCAATGCCACCTATAGCCATTGCAGATTGTCAACAACTCCGTCTGAGACGTCGGTCCAGTGACTATGGATCTGATGTTCTTCTCCACGCCATCCCAGGCCGCCCCGGTGGCGCAGTGGTCTAAGGCGTTGGCCTCTGATCATTCGTCCGTAAGGGGTCCGGGTTCGAATCCCGGTGAGGCATGGATGTTGTGTTTGTCTTACGGCACTGGCTCTCTCCCTTCCCTAGAACCAGTGACCCTAAATTAGGGACGGGCGACTGCTTATAGCCCATTGAGTTGCTCACGGTGGTCGTTAAACCTCCAATCAAAAAAAAAAAAAAAAAAAAAACGCCATCCCAGAGAGCTTCCACAGGATTTAAAACCGGGAAACTTGGGAGCCAAGGGATGGTTCCAAACTAATAAAAGTGTACCTCGAACCATGGTTGGGTTAGCTGTGGTTCGGTGGAGCGGCGCATTGTGCTGCTGGAAATGACCAACCGCCTCAGGATGCACGAGGTCCATCAAAGCGTGTAAGTCATCCGCCAACACATGCTGCTAGTGCCCAGCGGTTAAGGACCTCTCTAGGCACACTAAGGGACCTATTTCTCCCCATGATAAGGCTCCCCAAACCATCACATATCCACCACCACTTTGAACTTAGCCGAATGGTTATGACGGTGCCATGGCGTTATTCTGACGACGCGACACACGTACCTTCCCGTCATCTCGGTCCAGCTGAAACCGGGATTCATCTGATCACATGACGAGTCACCACTCTTCAGAGGTACAGTTTTGAGGTTCCCGGCACCAGGCGAGGCTTAATGTCCGATAATACGGGGTCAACAGTGGCACACGAGTAGGGTTCGGCTCCCGAATCCCAGGATATCTTCGCCTGATGACGCTGCTTGGGCTTTCGATGTTTAACCTGGACGTGATTTGCACCGCCGTTCCCAAGTGGTTGTTCTGTACGAGCCTGGATGGTCTACGTTGACCCCGGTCAGCAATTGCGTTGGTACGTCCTTTAATGGTATACTAGTTTACACCCTTGATACGGTTGCCCTCGAGAACTACTAGGGTTCTTATCACTTGGAGAAAGTACACCGCAGTACACCTTTGATACGGTTGCCTTGGGGAACCTCAGGGTTCTTACCACATGGAAAAAATTACACCGCAGTACATCTTTCACACGGTTGCTCTTGGGGACAATAGTGTCCTCAGGAACCTTACGGTTCTTACAACTTGGACAAAGTAAACCGCAGTTTTGGTTACAATTATTCGTATTAACGACTCCCTCTAGTAATAAGTAACCGTCAGTACTTTTTGAGCAGTTGATTACAGAGAAAAGACGGAACCAACGCACTAAGTCAAAACCTATCCAAAAATTTCACTCAACGCACTAAGTCAAAACTGTTCCACAAAATGTCAGTCTGCCCAAAACCCACTCCTCTGGCCACTCGTTCACCAACGTGGCAGAGACGTGCATTCAATACTTCACTTTCAACTCTAGTAATACCAAGAACGTTCAGTTTTTATCTTTCCAAATAATGCACTATGTCTCTGATCTCACACTTTGTTCCTGCAAAGGCCCTATATATTATATTACCAAACGTATTCAGACACTGCCAAATATTTGCATAGGTACATAGAACGGTCGCGCATATAGCTGCGTAGTGAGTGGAGAGGTACGTATATAAAGCTGAGATCTTCTCTTGTGTTATCAGTAACTTTGATGAGGATGTGCCGCGTGGACGTGAACTTGCCGATTTCCAGCTTGGGCTGGTCATAGGTTGTCATTTTAGTAACGTTTCCTTAGGGAGCATTCCAGCTGAACTAAACATACCAGCATCAACTGTAAGCAATGTTGTGAACAGATGGAAGCATAATGGTGCAACTACAGCAAAAGAACAGAACAAAACAAAAATGCTTAGGAAGCCCGCGCAGCTGATTGACCGTGACAGAAGAGCCATGGTAAGAAATGTTAAGAAATCCCGTTCTCCTTTTGCCGTTACAATCGCTGCTGAAGTAGGAATGCTTGTAGTGGCTCGGTTAGTACCGTAACTATCCACAGAAAGTTGGTTGCACAGTGTGGGTTATTATGGGACAGCAGCGGCACACAAACCACACATCACCACCGTGAATGCGAGGCGCCGAATGGAGTTCTGTGTCTTCCGTCGTTCCTGCACTGTTGTCGCCTTTTCTTTAGAGTGATGAGTCAACGTTTTTCTCTCTCCTAATCTGATGGGCGTGTTTAGATTCGGGTACAGCCCGGCGAACGATTTTCATCGGTCTGTATTCTTCCAACTAAGTTCGGCGTTGACTCCATCACGGCATGGAGTTGTTTTTCGTGGATGGGACTCAACCCGTTCGGTATTGTACCATAAACAATAAACTCTGAAGTGTACATCGACGTTCTGGATAATTAGGCTGTACCAACAATGTGGCAGTGTTATCAAAATGACCCTTCTCTCTTCCAACTTGATCGAGCTCCTTGCTATGTGACGTACCTGCCAGAAGGACGCACACGACCTAAAGGCAGATAGGAATCAGAATAAAACGTCCGCGTAGCTCAATTGGTAGAGTGACTAATTCCCGAATAAGCGGACTCGGGTTCGAATGCCGGCGTAGACCAAAAATGACGGAGTAATTTACTTCGTTATAATGGCGCCCGAACTATCCGGATGACCCGACCGTTCAAAATCTCGCAATGGTGTGATGTTATTTTCGCACCGCGAGATAGGAAAAATAAGAAAATCCCTTCTCCAGCACTTCGAAAAAAAAAAAATAAATAAATAAAAATTAAGGGGAGATGATGTAACGCACTAGGAGATATGACGTACCTGCCAGAAGGACGCACACGACATAAAGGCAGATAGGAATCAGAATAAAATGTCCGCGTAGCTCAATTGGTAGAGTGACTTATTCCGGAATGAGAGGATCCGGGTTCGAATCCTGGCGTGGACAGAAATGACGGAGAAATTTACTTCGTTATAGCTACACTGCACGGCGTGCACAGAACTGGTCTCTTGAAAATGAGGGAAAATTGTTAGACTCACCTGCTCAGAGTCTTGATCTTAATCCCATAGAACACTTCTGGGATGAAATAGAGCGGCGGATACGAAATCGACTAAAACGGCAGTCTTCGCTCTCCACTCTAGCAGCAGCTTTGCACGACGAATGACGAACCATTCCTGTCGAGATCGACCGGATATTAGTTCATAGCATGCCTCGACGTATTGCCGCTGTCATACTAGCAAAACGTTCAACGACTAAGTACGAATTGAGATAATAAAGCCATTTGTCCCCAAAAATTGTATTGTCCGGATACTTTTGATAATATAGTATATAACATAATATGAAAAAGAACCGCCTAAACCTTGGAAGTTCACTGAAGAGCAATTGAATTAGAGAAAGCTGGCGTTATGCAAATGTGGCGCTGTAGGTGGCCCTGTAAACGGAAATGACATGACGTATGCAGCGATACGACAATATAAGGAGTGATGCAACGGGAATCAGAACGAGTTGGACGCAGTATGGGTAAGACGAAGGATCTAAGCGTATTTCATCGTTGTCAAGTTGTTGGGGAACGACGAGGGGATTACTCCATCTCGGAAGTCGTGCAGGCACTGAGATTTTCACGAGCCACTGTGTCAGGGGTGCACGTTGAGTACATTGAATCCGGTAAAACCATCCCTGCTAGTGCCAACTGCCGTGGACAACAGCGTGTGGATGAGCGGGATCATCGTCGGATAGCTCGCATTGTAACAGTGGATAGACGGGCCACACTGCAAGAAATCACTCGGCAATTTAACGCTGTTGCACAACAACGTGTAAGTTGCCACACCATCCAGAACCATCTCCTAGCTATGGGGTGCAGAAGCCATCGTCCCACGAGGGTACCGCTGCTGACCGCACATAAGAGGGTGCAAAGATTAGCATGGGCGCGGCATCATCGCCACTGGACCTTAGACATGTGGGAAAATGTTGCCTGGACTGATGAGTCGAGATTCACGTTGGTGCATGCGGACGGCAGTATACGAGGACGGCGCAAACCACATAAAGCGATGGATCCTTCTTGCCAGCAGGGTACTCTTCAAGCTGGTGGGGGTGGCATTCTCGTCTGGGGACTGTTTACGTGGACTTAAATGGGACCCCTGTTACGTTTGACATCGTGCCTCACAGGTCAACGTTACCGGGATATCCTGGACGACCATATGCTCCTGTTTGTGTGTCTTGAACATCCCACTGGGTACCCCATCCAGCAACGAGACAATGCACCGTGCCATCGCTCCCGAATTGTATCCGAATGGTTGGATGAACACTCCACCGACGTGACCTCGCTTCCTTGGCCAGCTAGGTCACCTGACCTCAATCCCATCGAACAAATCTGGGATGCCATCGAGAGAGATGTTCGATGCTCTGATACCCGTCCACAAAATCTTCGTGAACTGTGGGAGCTTGTTCAGGAGACGTGGATCCGTATGTATTCCCAACGCTTCCGGTGTCTTGTCGAGTCCATGCCGAGACAAATCGCCGCCGTCATCAGGGCGAAAGGTGGTGTTACACGTTACTAGACAGGTACCTCTAATTTAATTGCCCTTCAGTGTATATGCAAAGAAATGTAATGTAAGAAAGAAATGCAAAACGGCGCGTTCGACGATATCGAACACACCGCTGTATTTTTAAGAATATGAAAATTAAATCACAGTTTTTCCAGTCTTAAAAATGGTATGTTGAATTGAACTCTATGGCCATCAGTTTATTAAGTCAAAAAGCTTCTACCTGATATTTTTAAGGAAATTTAGATTAGTGTACTTTTTCTTGGCGTTTGTTTGTTTGTGTTACATTTTTATCAGTAATGCAGACAGTTATATCTCTAAATTCAATCACTAAATTTGCTTAAATCTTTCCTAGTCATGAGAAAAGATGTTGTGATCAAACGGTACAATGTATTTTTCTGTCTCTCATGAAGTACGTCTAAGGCCTACTTACTTACTTTTCCTGTCTCTAAAGCCTCTTGAAATTCTGAGACAAAATACATAATTTTAATTTTAAAATTCCGAAACTCGGACAAAACCCCTGAAAATAATATATCCGCATTTTCAAAATTAATTTAAAATCTTTTTTATTTATAAAGTACTTAGATATATAGATTACATTAATTTTCTAACATTCTCTTTCTCTCTTTAGAATAAAATAGTGACAGAAGATATGTATTCTTACATTTTGTGAAGTGTTAACTAAGACCTTTTTTCTTTCAGTACATTTCTTTTAGCGTAACATTCACTATATATGAAAAAGTCACCGGACGCTAGAAATATAGACGAAAAATATCATTTACTGGAAGCAATTAGCATCGAGTTGGCCCATGTTTGGTTTAACTATATATGCGTTAAGCTTTCTAGACATGCGTTTCACTAAATGTTAAAATCCGTCTGCAAAATTGCCTTTCGATTCCTCTTGAAATGCCTTCGAGAGCTCTTGAGGTGAAGCTGGACGACTCTTCGAAGACCTGATACCGAGCTCCATTTCATCCCACAGCTTTGGGGTTCAAATTGAGGTATTCGGAAGGCCAGTCCATAAACATAAAATCAGATTTTCTGCAAATCAGTTATCAGAAACGCATACTGTGTGGCAGGGCCTGTCCTCATGCTGATACCAGGAGGATTCATCTTCGTAGTATTGCAATAGTACTGGAAGCAGAGAATTGTCCAGGCTTTCTAGATAAGCTTCTACATTAAGAATTGTTAGTTGCACCGACACTGGACAGTCTACCCTACGAAACACATCTCCATACGCCACCTTCAAACTTGTGCGTGGAAAATGATAACTCCGGTAAAACCCGTCCTCCTGGCATTTTCCATAACCATACACAATCATCTGACTGGTACATCATGTACCATGCTTCATCAGTCTGTAGGACCTTTTTCCATTTTTCTATACCCAAACCGCATTATGTAATCAGCATATTCATTATGTAATCATTGTGTATTCAGCATTATGTAAAGTAAAATCCGAGCTGGTGGGTGGCTGCACGGCTATAAATTCATAGCGTGCTGCTTCTTGCAAATACGAGTAGTTCTTTTACAAACAAGGATACCAGAAGCCCTTATGACATCAAACGCAGATCTTTGCCGTATACCGTCGAAGAGTTTTCGCCAGTCTTGTTAGGTTTCGATGGTTTCTGTCAGTCAATATTTTGGGTCTTTAGGCAATTTCGATTGTTGGGGGCACCTATTCACTGTCCCTGCACCGGGATAACTGGTTCTCCAGTTATTTGGGGAGTGGCGCCCAGACGGCCCGGGCTAACCTTGTGACTGGACATATGTTATCCTGCCACCGCTTGTTTTGTTTTTTCGATACCGGTGGAGTTTTCAGAGACGGCTGTTCATCCTACTGACGGGGAGTGGCGGCCCCACGTTCCCGAGATGGTATTGTGACCTGCTTTTTTGTTCTCTTTTCTTTTCCGCACTGGAAAGTTGCCCGTGCTTTATTCTCTCAAATCGCTAACACGCTATTAACAAACATTCCGGTTTTGCGTTTTTGTTACCCTCCACTACTACCTGAGTATATTAACCGCTCAGTTCGTAGGTCGCTGAGATTCCGTTAAGCCCCACTCCAGAGGTTAGTTCTTTGGATTCCTTTTTTTTTCGCTTCCTGGTTTGCGTGCTAGACCTACCTGCAGGTTTGACGCGTGCGGTGACCCGTGAGGCGGAAATGGGATGTCTGGCGGCTGAGGTCGTAAGAGACCGGAAAGATGCCTCATGTGTACCAACACTCCTCTTCGACCCCGTCTTCGCTGTAAATGGGAGGCTACAGCCTAACCCACCTCTAGTCAGAAGTCCTGTATCAAGTTGTGTACAGGATTTTAGCGGCTCATTTGTTGTATAGCCCGGCAGGGTGAACCGGGGGCTGTGGGATCAAGACAAAGGCGTTGGCTTGACCGTACTCTGGAGGCCGAAATGTCAGCCGAGTACATGCGAACACAGCCAACGGATCATATCTGCAGCGTGTAAGCTCCAGAACTGTGTCCAGCGTCATTTTCTTGGCTTGCGGACCTCCGGTTCTCCCTCGTTGTGCTCGGTGGTGGGGGAGTAGTCTGCAGACGAATCCCTAGCTTTCTTTATGGGTAAACCAAAATCCTCCAAATCCAAACCGCCTAAGAAGATGATCGTTGACCGGAACTTAACTTTGTCTTCGACTCTGGCCAAGTCACACACCCTGAAACGGACATTAGCCAGCGACATTGAATACCGTACCGGACCTTCGAATGCGTCTACTATACCTGTTGGTTTGAAACTACGTATCACATGGAATGATCAGCATCTTTAAGCTTCACTCTAGCTATTGAATCTACTGGTAAAACGGAGAGACTGTCCACCAAGTCTCTTTTCCATATTTCGAAAGCCTTGGACGCTGTAGTTGGCTCCCTTAAGTCTGTGAAGAAGCTCTGCTCTGGGGACCTGCTCGTTCAAACTTGCAGTGGTTCTCAGGGCAAGTCACTCCTGCACCTGACTACTCTTCAAGGTATTTCTATCAAGGTAACACCTCATTCATTTCTTACTTCCTCTCTGGGTGTTATTTTTAGAATGCAGTGAAGAAGAATTGGGGCGTGAAATGGTAAATCAGGGAGTTATAACTGCACGTTGTAGGATGTTCAGACACGATGGTGCATTGATGAAGTCAAAAAATGTCATCCTGACTTTTAACTCGCCCATGGTTCCGATCGAAATCAAGGCTGGTTGCTTGATCTGTGGAGTTCTCCGGTACCTTCCCACCCATCTGCGCTGTTTCAAGAGTCAGATATAAGCAGCGATCATGCAACAGTGCGCAGTGCGCTAATTGTGGATCCTGTAAACACGATGTGCTAGGTTGTACCTCTACAGCTTGCGGTGTAAATTGTGGTGAAGCTCATGCTGCTTACTCTCGCAACTGCATGAAATGAAAGGACGAGAATGTGATCCCGAGCGTTAAGACTCTGGAAGGCCCCTCGTACCTTGCTGCTAAGGCTAAGTTGGGTGTTCCCAGCTACCGGCAGCGTTCTTTTGCCGCAATGGCTCAGTCTCCATCACAAACCGTGCAGATCGTTGTACCGCGCCATTTACCTCTCGCCGGACTTGCCAAAAGATCAACAGCTGAACAAGCGACACTGGTGGATTTCTCTGAGCTCCAGTTTATTCGGCCAGCTGACTCTGTGCCTTCTCTTCCACAAACGATCAGCTCTTCCAGTTCCCGGAGGAAAGCCTGCACGTGCGGAAGAGCAGGCCCTAAATCGACAAAACTTTGCAGGGTACATCCAACTTGCGAGGTCAAGCTGACGAACATTGCCAACCTACCTGACTCACCACATAGGTCCCCACCCTCAACCCACATTGTGGGGGAACATACGGGGGAGGAGAGTGAAAAGTTCGTCCCTCTCCTCGGACTCTCCTTCAACGAAGGATACGACATCTGTCCTACTGAGTGACGAATAAATTTAATATTTTTTTCCTGCTTTTGTTGCTCACTCTTTATGGATGCGTGCATCATTCAGTGGAATTGTCAGGGTTTCCGGTCTAACATTGATGATGCAAAACATCTGATCACGACTCAATCGCCGGTGGGCATGTGCTTGCAGGAAACGAAGCTTCTACCCAGCGATTTGCTGTAGGTCAAGCACTACAGCAGCTTCAGGAAAGATCATACCAGTGGTGACATCGCGTGTGGGAGCGCTGTCATCCTTGTCCCTCTTCATGTCCCAGCCTCGCAGCTTTCCCTCGACACACCTTTGCAAGCTGCGGCGGTCCGACTTTCCGTGAATTCCTTGCTCACAGTTTGCTGTCTGTGCCTGCCGCCGACTGGGGATGTTAGTTCTGCCGCTCTCGTGAGTCTTGTTGATCAACTGCCCTCTCCCGTTCTCGTGGTGGGAGAGTTCAATGCCTACAGACCTTTGTAAGGCTTCCAGCTCTCTGTGTTTGCTGAATATGGGAGATTTTACGTACTTTCATGAACCCAGTAGAATGTACTCCGCCATCGATCTTGCCCTGGGTTCCCCGTCGGTCGCTGCAGATTGGGAATGGACTGTGTCGCGGGACCCCTTGGCAGTGATAATTTTCCGATTTTTCTATCTCTTTGACGAGACGGGTATCGTCCAACTTCTCGCTCGGCCAGTTGGAAAATTGATAGTGCCAAGTGCTATGCCTTCACCGCCTCTGCCGTCTTAACTGAGGATATGAGGACCCAGGAGTCGATCGATGCTGCAGTCTTTGAGGTTGCGGATTGTATTGTGCGGGCAGCTGACTCTGCCATCCCCGAGACCTTAGGGTCATCCTGCTAAGATCCTGAAACCCTGGTGGAATGCTGAATATCGCCATTCCAGGAAAGCGCAGCACAAGGCGTGGGGTACATTTCGACGTTACCCTTCTCAAGATAGCCACTTGGTCTCCAACTGTGCAAAGGATTTGGTTAGTTTGGTTCGGCACCGTAGTGCAAGGGATTTTTGGCGGACTTATGTCTCCACCACTCGCACCGGCTTGAGTCCCAACCTTATCTGTAACCGGAATTGCAAGATCAGTGGAAGTTATTGCTGCATCCAGATCTCTGTGCTTGAGCGGGATGGCGAAGAAATTGCCGACGTTTCTGGCATAGTGGATTGTTTAATAGAAACGTTCGCTTCTTTTCCGGCAGTGATGCCAACCCAGCCTCTTTTCCGTGTGGAGAAAGTGAGCGCCGAAAGGCTGAAATTAAATTGTTCCACCCACGACATTTCGGACTACAACAGGCATTTTACTCTCACGGAACTTAGGGTTGCTCTTCATCGACCTGAAAATGCTGCTGTTATGACCAGAATCATTATGAAATGTTACGGCGGCTATCTTCGTTCTCGCTCGACAATCTCCTTACACTCTACAATAGAATCTGGTGCGAGCAACATTTCCCTGATTCGTGGAGTCTGGCAATTGTTGTTCCCATCCCTAAGCTCGGTTAGGACCCCAGAATCCTTTGCAACTACAGGCCCATTGCGCTGACCAGCTGCTTCTGCAAAGTCCTAGAACGCATGGTGAATGCATGTTTAATTTTCCTTCTCGAGAGCAAAACGGTATTTTCCCCATTTCAGAGTGGGTTCCGATTGTCATCATAGTACCGGTAATCATCAGTTCCGTCTTGAGACGTCTATTCGGAAGGCGTTGTTCGTCAAGAGGCAGCACCTTGTTTCCATCTTCTTTGATTTGGAAAAGGCATACGATCGTGCTTAGAGGTACGGCATTCTTCACGAACTGCACCAGTGCGGTTTGCGAGGAAACCTTCCCATCTTTATTGCCCGCTTTCACAGCGAACGTGTGTTCCGCGTGCGTCTCGGTACGATCCTCACCCCCAAGAACAAGGCGTACCTCAAGGCTCCATCCTGTCCGTTTCATTGTTCAACATCAGCGTCAATGAGGCCTTCTGTGACCTTCCTCCGTAAATCGCTGAATCGATGTACATAGACGATTTCCAGATCTCTTGTGCTTCTTCCAATATACGCATGCTTGAACGTCAATTGCAGGGTGGTGAGAACAGAATCTGCTCTAGGGCAAACAGAAAATCGATTTGTGATCTCGCAGGACCAGCGTGGTATCCACCCAGACCCTGTTTTGCGGTTGGGTTCTGCAACCAGAAGTCGCATTATGGAATTCCAGTCTTCGTGTCAATCGTTGTGAGGAAGTTGTCTTTGCACGTCCTCGCATTGGGCATTGTCGTTTCACTCACCGCGTTTTGATGAGTGGCAAATCTATCCCAATGTGGGAGGCCTGCGACTGTCGCCTCACCTATGTTCTGTGTGCTTGTGTTCGGTTTTGTAATCACCGTTTTCGTCATTTTCGCTCTCATTTGTTGCACGACGGCGTAGCTACGCTGCGTACGATCTTGGGTGATGATTGCGACGTGCTCGCTGTTTTTTCCTTTCTCGCAGAAATTTACTTTTTGAAACTTGTGTAGTTTTAACGTCTTCCTCATTCTGATCTTTCACTTACCGCATCGTCCTGTTTTTTAACTTTTGTGCCGTGATTCTACAACCTTTTGTTTGATGGTTTTTGTGTGTTGTGTAAAATTTGTGTTGTCTTTGTTTGATTGTCTTGTGTTTGGCGCTCTCTGGCCAGACGTGGCCCTTGGGCCACAAATGTCCGTCAACCAACCAACCTCCTCACTGTCAGCGATATCTATGTCAAACACAGCTGACTTACGAATGCTTAACTTATTTTCTACTTCTCTTATCGAAAGGCCACTGATGTGGAACCCTACAATCATACGTCTCTTAAACTTCGTGCGTTCACGTCGTGACCCCCTACCATCGAGTACATGTACAATAAATTCTTTTTGAACCACTCTCACATTAATTTGCATATTATAATTTCCGGACGACTTCCCTGCTGTGTTTCTGTAGGATACTTTTGACCCTATAATATATATATATGAAACTTTTATCTATGAATTGAAAAATGCAGATAACTGCAGATCAAATGAATCTCTACACAGTTTTCCCTCTAAAACAAGAAATTATTTTAAAGGTAATGAATTGTTTCTGTGAGGGTTCATAACTGATTTATGAAACGGTATTGCAGTTTGGTTTGCATCTGTTTTAATAAGCAGACATCATGAATGTTATGACATAGCAGGGTGTTAAAGGATACGACATCATACAATGCATTCTCACAGTATTCTCAAAAGCTAAAAGAACATTAAAGGCGTATTTCTTGACATTTTGTTTTTATTTTCGTGCCATGCATTACTAGGTTTGCATTCTAAATTTTAAATTTAATGGGGCATTTTTCCGCAAATGTAGAGAGATTGGTTTCTCATGTGTCATCAGCGTGTGATTCCTTACATAAAACGACCGATGATTTTATTAGAGTACGGGAATTTTTCTGGTGCATCATAAATAACGTATCATATATTAATACATACTGAACTAATCTGTACCTGCGAAAACGAGTTTCATACAGCAAAGTGAAACACAATCGTTTCTGAGTAATGGTAATGGATTTTGGAAGGAAAATGTTTTATCTTTTTTGATACATTTTTGCACAAGAAATAGAAATTAGAAATGAAAGAAATAGCCTTCTTGAAATCACACTCTTGATCATGAAATTATTTATCAGTCTTTAATCGTGAAATCACATAGCAGTATTTAAATCATAGTCTGTAATCATTAAATAACAGAAATCTTTAAACACAAAATCATATAACTGCCTTTAAATCACAAAATCACACATCAGTCTTTAACTCACAAAATCATATATTAGTCTTTAAATCACAAAATCTCATAGCAGTTTTTAAATCACAGTTATTTTAGTTTTTAATCATCAAATCACATAGCAGTTTTTTATTCAGTTTTTAATAATCAAATCACATAGCACACAGTAAGTCACAGTGTTAAATCCTCAAATCACATAGCACACAGTAAGTCCGTGTTTAATCTTCAAATCACATAGAGCACAGTAAGTCAGTCTTTAATCTTTAAATCACTCAGCTCACAGCAAGTCAGTCTTTAATCATCAAATCACACAGCAAGTCAGTCTTTAATCATCAAATCACATAGTACACAGTACGTCAGTCTTTAATCTTCAAATCACATAGCAGTTTCTTATGCACAGTAAGTCAGTCTTTAATCTTCAAATCACATAGCAGTTTTTTTATACACAGTAAATCATAGTATTTAATCATCAAATCACACAGCACATAGTAAGTCAGTCTTTAATCATAAAATCGCATAGCACACAGTGAGTCAGTCTTTAATCATAAAATCACTTAGCAGCCTTTTATCACAGAATCAGGTACCCGTCTTTGAATCAGCCTTTAATCATGAAATCACTAGCAGTCTTTAATCGTAAAATCAAAAGACCAGACTTTAAACTGTTTTAATCATGAAATCCCATAGCAGTCTTTAACAAGAAAATTAAGTAGCCATCTTTGAATCAGTCTTAATCATGAAATCTCATAGCAATTTTTAAATCACAGATTTTAATCATAGAATCGCAAAGCAGTCTTTAAACCACTTTGTAAAAGCACAAAAAACTCTCCGTGACGAGATGGAAGTCGCGCACCCCTCACTCTGGAGTAACGTCATCTCCCGACTAAGCTACACGGACGGAATGTATGGCTGCAGATGTGTAATGTGTGTACGTGCTTTGTCTCTGTAGTACGTCATATCATCTCTCTCTTAATTTTTTTTTGATTTTTTTTTAAGAGAAGAACGAATTTTCATTAATTCTAGACGATGTGTGGAATAAACATCACACATTTTTCGAAGAACCCAACGGCCAGTACATACATTTTTACGTTCTGGAGCCAGTGTGAAAATACAAATTTGTCCGTTGTCGAAACCGTGCCCCCTCATTCAGCAGTAAGATGCTCTCCCAACTAACGGACGGAATGTGTAGCTGCAGATTTGTTGTCTTGACACGTGCTTTGCCTCTGTAGTACGTCACAACTTAACTTATAAAATGGTAACATTTCCCTATTGAAAAATCACTCAACTCAAGCACTATGTGCTTTATTCTCAGAACTGTATTGCAAGTTTCTATGTATAAATACAGAAAGTGGCTTAGTACAAATACTATGACAGTTGAGCTAAACGAATTTGTTATTAGAAGATAGGATTTAATTTTAATCTACATAAGATGGAGCAACTAATATTTTAATACTAGATATTATTTCTGTCACTCAACGGCAAAACATGAAATAAATTAGTATTTTGTGCACCAGGAATATGAAGTCATTAATAGAAGTAACAAAAACCAAATCGAAAAGCCCTTTCTTCCCAAACAATCGAAGCGCGATAAAATTATTTAATTGATATGCTGGTTGCTTGATGTGTGGTAACTGGCGCAGCTAACTGACATGTATATATAAAGTGTGGAAATTTATGCGACGAATTCTTTCCGCAAAGTGAACAAATTCCATTTCTTTTTTAGAACCTGCATCCCTTAATCCGCTCCAGTCAAGTATCGTTGAGTTCAAACCCTGAGGCAGATTTTCGCTACAGCAGCATTTACACGAAGGTCGGTGTCTACAAAGGACGGATGTTTGCCATAAAAAGACTCAGAAAGAAGAGTATCGACATCAGCAGAAAAATGAAGAAAGAGCTTAAAGTGGTGAGTCTTTTGTGTATCTCAGTTTAATGAAATATTACTGATAAACTTAACTACAATCTTGCTCTTATTTAGGTTCTTCTTCAATGACTCGGCAGCCCTGTGTAGACCTTGGCCTTTTCAAGGGATGTTTTTGTGAGATTTCTTAACGATAGGGTTTTTACGAGGTAGGGCCCCTAACCACAAGCCCAATCCCAAATTGGAAGGACCAAGGACAACGTGCGTCCGGGACAAACTTCACAGGGAACCATCTATACATTCGAGTCCCCAAACACAGGGGTCCTGCAAAAAAAAAAAACCCAGAAAAATCGCAGACTAGATTGCAGGCAGAACAGGGATTCGAACACCCGTTTGGAACGTCCGTCTCCCGCGCATTGCACAGCGACTTAACCAACTGCGCGATGCCGGTGGTCTCTTATTTAATTTAGAAATATTTAATTAAATCAAGAAGATTTTCTACTGGTCAGATTAATTCTCAACATTATCAAAGGTTAGGAAGACCTTCTTTCTACTAATATGCAGTGAAGGGCTCTGAGGATGGGGAGAACAAGAGAAAAAATATACATACACTGAAGTGCCAGAAAAACTGGTACAGACGAGCTTATGCAAAATACATAGCAACTTCACCTATGCGCGTACTCAGTTGCGTCCGCCAGTGCGTATTTAAAACGATAGACATCCGTGCCAGCTGTCAGAGCTGTTTTCGGCATGAGAATGACAAGTAATAAGGATTTAAGCGATTTTCAAAGCGGTGTCATAGCTTGCGCTCGTGAGGTCGGCCATAGTATTTTGGAGGTAGAAACGAAGTTCGGATTTTCACGGACGACCATTGCAAGGGTGTACCGTGACTACAAGAATTCCGGCAAAACCTCCAACCTACGATACCAGTGTGGCCGTAAAAAGACATTGGGTGAACATGACCAACGTCGGCTGTCAAAAATCGTTTCACGTGATAGACATGCAGCACTCTCTCAGGTATCATCGGAATTCAATGCTGGAGCCTCAACAAGCATCAGCGCCCGGACTGTGCAAAGTACCCGGCACAATATGAGCATTGCGAGCCGACGCCCAACTCTAGTCCGCTTGATGGGTACACGACACAGAGCTATGCGCCTCGCTTGGGCACGGAAACACCGCCACTGGACACTTGATAACTGAAAACAAGTAGCCGGGTCTGTCGTGTTGTGTTTCCAACTGTATCGGGCAGATGGAAGGATTTGTGTGTGGCGCACACCCCATGAAGCCATGGAACCCGACTGTCAACAGGGAACTGCACTGACTGTTGGGGGGTCTGTAATTTTAAGGGGTGTGTTTAGCTGGACTTCACTGGGACCCCTGGTACGTCTACAAACGTCTGTGATCGGCCAACGCTATGTGCGCATCCTTTCTGACGAGGTACACCCATTCATGTCCTGCATTCATGCTAATGGGTTGGGCCTGTTGCAACATGACAATGCCCACATGACAATAAGTGTCGGAACGCCACATTATGGTTAGAGGAGCAATCATCTGAGTTTGGGGTATTGCCATTCCCACTCAAGTCCCCAGATCTGATCGTGATAAAACACATTTCGGATGCCACGCAACGCGCTATCGAACACATGAATTCGAGACCTCGGAATACACCCAAATTGTGGAACGCTCTGTAAGAGGTATGGTGTGCATTGCCTACAGCATATTTCCAGAATCTTGTGGAGTCCATGCCCCGTCGTATTTTTGCAGTCCTGCGCTCCTGTGGGAGACCTACCAAGTATTAGACTCGTGTACCAGTTTTTCTTGCACTTCAGTGTATATATACACTGGTGTGTAAAATTAAAGGAAAATAGAAGAAATCGCACTACACACTACTTGCATGGAGGGAAATGCGATGAAAGAAGATGGATATGCAGATATTGTGGTACCGGAGAAGAAACCCTGTGAACGTGCATCTCTTTCAGGGCAAAATCAGGACCGTGTTATAAAGACGGTAGATCGGCTCGTTTTTTTTATCGCACCTCGTATTCCTTCTCGAAGTAGGCTGTGATAGATTGAGTTGAAAATGTCTTGAAGAGTTCGACGATTTACAGCATTGGCGAATGATCGACAGGATGGAAGTAGGTCAATTCCTGTTGGAAGTGACCAAAACATCAGATACACCACAAAATATCATCTTAAATCTATGGAGGTGGCTCCTTTATACACTGAGTGGCAACTTTATTATGACCACCTTACAGTTTCAAGCAAATGAGCTATGGCTGCACGCTGTTGCCGCCAGAGGGCGATGCTAGTATAAAAAGAGAAAGCTTAGTGCTTGCGACAGTAGTAGAAGTGATTTTTGGGTGACGAAATGGGTAAAACATGCGATTTGACGGACTTTCAACGTGGGATGATTGTAGGACCCCGGAGCCATGGAGCGAGTATCACCGAAACCGCCGCATTCGTGAAATGATCCAGAGCAGTTGTTGTTAAAGTGTTTAAAGACTGGACTGTGAGCCAAAAAACTGGGTCTCTACGTGCAACGTGTGGTCGTCATCGACTAGTGATTGCTTGGGCGGAACGGAGAGTGTCCAGACTGGTAATACACAACCGAAGGGCAACAGTGCAGCAAATTACAGACCATCTTAATCAAGGATCCCCTCAAATGGTATCTGCACGCACTGTTCGCCGTACAATGCGTAGGATGGGATATGGCAGCTGAAGGCCTGTTCGAACACCTTTGCTGTCTGCAGTTAACAAGACAAAACGTCTCTAGTTCGCACAGGAGCACAAGGATTGGACAGTCAAAAATTGGAAACAAATTACGTGGTCCGATGAATCTTCTTTTCAGTTGCACCATGCCGATGGCCGAGTGAGGATTTGGCGGAAACAGCACGGAAGCATGGACCCAAAATGCTTTTCAACAACCCTTCAAGCTGGTGAAAGCAACGTTATGGTTTGAGGAATGTTTTCCTGGCATGCTTTGGGCCCCTTAATTAGTGTTGATCAACGTCTCACTGGCACATCATATCTAAACATCGGTGCGGACCAAATGCATCCTGTCACGTGGATGGTTTATCCCAATGGCGATGGCTACTTTCAGCAAGATAATGCGTCCTGCCGTAGTGCTCGCATTGTATAGGATTAGTTTCAGGAACATGCCTGTGAATTTACTTGGCTTAGGTTGCCCCACAATCTCCAGATCTAAACCTAATTGAGAATTTGTGGGATGAAGTTGAACGAGCCATCCGACAGCTGGATCCACAAATCTGCAATCTCACACTCCTGGAAAGTGATATTCATCAAGCATGGTCTCAGATTCCACAAACCACCTAACAACATCTCGTGGAGTCCATGCCACGAAGAATCGACGCAGTATTAAAGGCTAAAGGTGGCCCAACGAAGCACTGAGGGGGTGGTTTTAATAAAGTGGCCACTCAGTGTATGTATAAGAGAGGTTTGCATCGAGAGCCACAAGGCTGTCCCATGACCATCACTGCTGTCGAAGACCAATATATCGCTCTAAAACAAGAAAACATAGCAGATAGCTACCTAATTCTGAATTTCGCAGCAGTCACTGGAACAAGAAAGCTTGATTTACACTTTACCGCATGATGAGAGAAGTCTTTATTCGCGGAGGTCTATGATTGATTTGGGTCTCCTTAACTCCCTCCTCCATAGAAATGCGTTTAAGGTGGATTCGCCAACATTACCTGTGGATCCCAGATAACTGCGTAGGTATGCTTATCAGGGATCAGTCATAATACGATTTAAACACTGACTCCTCACCTACTGTAATCTGAGACAAATAGAAAATCGCCACAGGCCTCAAATATCCGTGAAAGGTTCAGTTCTCATAGCGGTGGTTTTCTTGGCTAGGGTGACATCATTACAAACGGTCGCGGGCCGACCTGCACATGTATCAGAGTTGCTCAATGACCAGCCAGAAGTACAGAGATGAGATTTTGGGCCTCTATGTTTGGCTGTTCAGGGGAGCCGTCAACCTAGACTTCCTCCTGATGGACGATAACACCAGATCTCATCGAGCTCAACGTAGATGAGTAATTGGAAACAGAAGATATCGCTTGAATGAATTGGCTAGCATATGCGCTGGACAAAAAGCTGTTTAGCATCTTCGGGATGTCTTGGGAATTAATTGAACAAAAAGCTGTTTAGCATCTTCGGGATGTCTTGGGAATTAATTGGAAAAAAAGCTGTTTAGCATCTTCCAGATGTCTTGGGAATCAATTGACTTAATTATGGAAAAGCTGTTTAGCATCTTCGGGATGTCTTGGGAATTAATTGGACAAAAAGCTGTTTAGCATCTTCGGGATGTCTTGGGAATTAATTTACTTAATTGTGGAAAAGCTGTTTAGCATCTTCCAGATGTCTTGGGAATTAATTGACTTAATTATGGAAAAGCTGTTTAGCATCTTCGGGATGTCTTGGGAATTAATTGACTTAATTATGGAAAAGCTGTTTAGCATCTTCGGGATGTCTTGGGAATTAATTTACTTAATTGTGGAAAAGCTGTTTAGCATCTTCGGGATGTCTTGAGAATTAATTTACTTAATTGTGGAAAAGCTGTTTAGCATCTTCGGGATGTCTTGGGAATTAATTGGATAAAAATCTGTTTAGAATCTTCGGGATGTCTTGGGAATTAATTGACTTAATTATGGGAATAATAGTGTCATTAACAGTATGGAGAGTCCTTATGTCTGTCAGTGGCAATCATATTACTTAGAAGTGTTCCGGACAACGATAATGGAGAACTCCTCTCTTTCTCTTCCTGTTCCCACGTGCATATTTTCTGTTTATTATTTAATTGCGAAGTTGTGATATATGCAATTCTTGTAGTGTTTCACATTTCAATCTCGTGTCAAATTTCGTTGCATTTTCTTTCGTTTATTCGGAAGTAATATTGGATTTTGTCGAATATCCTTAAATTTTGCACACCAGTGGATACATAAGTCATATTATATTTCTGTGAAAACTTATTATTATTAGAGTTATGGGTAGCCTAGTTATTAAAGCAGTCAACTGTCACTTTGAGCCATTATAACCACCTGACGTTGTAGTAGGCCCTGAATAAATATCGCGCCTCGGAAAGTATATTAAGCCGACGAAGACGGCGTAAGGATCAACTTTGAATGTAAAGTCATTACCTTCTTTCACTGTTTCTTCCTCGTATCCGTTCCGTGGCTGCTGCGCTCCACCTTTCTCGCCTCGTGACTTTTCAATCTGGATGCTCTAACTCCCCTTTCCGTCTCTTCTGCTTTACTTTCTTTCTTTGTTTCGGGCTTTCACGACAACCACGGGAAAATCTTATGGCTGTAAAGGGTCGCCTTTTTCTAAATTAGGATCCATTCAGCGCTATTAGCCAAGCACACCACCGATGCCTCATCCGGGACTTAGCCCCGTTCCCTTCTTGGAAGAATGGTCAGGAACTCGGACCACTCACCCACTAACGCGGTGCTTCTGCGTTCTTACCTATATAAGATCGCTAAGTCAAGTCTAAGTCAGATCTCCATGGAAGGAATCTCTGTGAGTAAATGCGACGTGCCGTGCCGATTAAAATCGTATTGTTACGTGGGCCCTTTACTTTGCGGCCCATGGAATACGAATCCCTCTTAAAATAAAAACAAGAACTGGTCGAAGGGATAGCTCCGAGCCTTGGATCCCTGAGAGAAAACAAGGGACTCGCACTGACAAGCTCAGAGCTTAGGACAACACAGGCACATTTAATTATTTACAACTATTTACAAATTATTTACAACGCTCATTTAGTTCTGGGATCGAAGAGGGCGAGAATGCGCCCCGATAAACGCAATAGTTCACAAGTTCAGATCTGCGTTCCCTAAATGGCAGTCCGCTCTGCTTATGCACAGTTCTGCTAGATGCATGCGTTAGTAATAAGATTTACAGTACTTACACATAGGTAACCCTCATGAGTTTCGGTAATCCACATGATCAATAACTGGCTAGGAATAACCAGCCTTGAGATGGCGCACACACGCACACACACACACACACACGCACACACACACACACACACACACACGGTCAGCTGCAGGTTCCCGTGACTAGACACGGGTCAAGCCGTCGGCACGAACAGAACATTAGATTTATCTTCTCATGAAATGTTCCCTTGCTGTACTGCTTGCATCTCTTAGATGCACTCATTTTACACACGTGGGTCATTCTCAAAATTGACAAACAATATCTAGAAACTTTATAAACTAAATGCTCACACCAACACACAAGACGTTTCTAAGCTAAGCGTCTGCGAAACTCAGTTTTTTCTGTAAGCTTTTTTCCCAGCTAAAACTACTAATACAATTAACGACATACGGCTTAATAGTTCGTCAAGTAGCCACGGCTGCCCCGGTGGCACAGTGGTCTAAGCGATGGCCTCTGATCATTCGTTCGAGAGGAAACCCGGTTCAAATCCCGCTGCGGCAAGGATGTTGTGTTTATCTAACGGCGCTGGGTGTCTGCCTTCCAAAGATCCAGTGGCCCTAAATTAGTAACGGGTGACTGCTTATAGCGAATTTAGTTGCTCACGGTGGTCGTTAAACCTCCAATAACAAAAAAATGCCAAGGTCATTCAACAAGCGGGATGAAGGCCCAGCAAAAGCACAAGTGCTGGGAAACTGCTGGCCACCAGCTGGCAGTGATGGGTCACTGCTGGCTGAAATCTGCCGCTCATGGCCCGGTAGTGGTCCGTTGGTGGCAGCGCTATCAGTTGGCGAGCCATTGATGGCCCTGCAGCATCGCCGTGAATTGTGGGCCTCCAAGGAAGTGCCACTAGTGGCACGTTGATGGCAACCAATGCAACCCCCAAAAGCAGGTAGATGCATCGGGACTGCGCATGCGCAGAAGCAACACTTGCTGTGTCTCTCATGGTACCAGTTAGTTGAACACGACGTTATCGCGTTATATACGGGATGTTAAGAAAAAAATCCATATGTGGGGAGGCGAATTAATTTCCTAATGAAATTTTACGTCGACGAAGATATCAGATTAAGCCATGAAATACTAGATTACAGCCATGAAATACACCCACTCCATTCCCATAAAATAACAATTCATGAAATGGAGTGGATGAATAACAAGAAAAAATTTGAAACCGCTTGAAACACATATCCTGGAAAACCATTAAAATAGCGTTTGTTGAAAAAAAAATAATTATACGCGTACAAAATTTATTAATTATTTGAAACAAAATAAAAAGCAGCGCTATGTGGTGTACTCATCCATGGGTTGAATACACAAGACTGGGAGGAATTCGCTTCTAAAAATAACGAGAAGTAAAATAAAATATCTTTTACTCTTTAAAACAAATGTAGCTTCGGACAACGGAAAGGAAAGACACAACGTTAAAAATGTCACAGAATGTGACATGAACCCAGGTAAATATATATTTATTCAACAATCTTTTTCAAGACTGCAAGGACAGTACAAAACTTTGGAAAGCGACTCTAAGTATGTGCACGCCTTGAAAATGAGTGAAGTTCCCTTAAGGTAAAAAAAAAAAAAACTATCGTTACGTTGAAAAAATTAATTTATCAATTATATGAAACTGACTTTTATGAAAAATACCTCGCAATATTGTAAAATGAAAGAGGGAAGCATTCGATTACAAATTGCATACCAAACAGATAGCTTCCAGCACATATCCGAGCGTAGTGAATTACTCCGGTCGGTAGCGAGCGCGGCTTCCACGCAAACGGCGCAGGATGAAATCTAGTCAGATGCAAACGGGCGTTTTTCCGGTCTGTCGAGAAAATTTCACCAGCGCAGTGCGTTAATTCACAAGCTTCGTAAGGGTAGAAAAAAAAATTGTAGCTTTAGGAAACTGCGGTTATTCTTGCTTTTTTTTTTTTTTTATTATTATTATTATTATTATGGCTACTACTGGGAAATTGGCGAACAAGATTCGGCAAGCCACCAGTTACGTCACGTGGTTGCTGGCTGCCACTAACGGCCCACTAGCGGACCACATTAGGCTAGCCATCATTTCTGGCACGTGCTTGCAGAGCCACTGAATGGCCACTTGTTGCAGCTACTGCCTTTGATGGACCACTGATGGCCCTGTTGTGGCATATGACAACTGATGGGGGCCAACTGTTGGCCAGCTGTTGGCCTGAACTGCTGGCCCTTCGTTGGCCGCCCGGGCATTTTATTGACGGTTCGGCAGCGGCAACATAGTGATGGCCCACTGCTGGCCCAGCAAGACTGTTTTTACGGGGGGGAAGTGGAAATCAACAAAGACAACTAATGCATTCTTCAGCAGAGTGCATGTGACCTGGAATTATTTGTTCGGTAAGAGTCTTTTCGTAACGAACAATCTTGAGGGGTAATCCAATGTTTTAAGTTTTGGTTTAGACATTGTAGTACGATAAATGTGGGGTAATGTTTTCGCGTAAATTCTAATAAAGGCACAAAATTATTTAAATAACAAAAATAATCTAAACATTATAACAGAAATTCAGCAAAAATAGGGATAAAATCAGAAATTCACGGATATATTTGATATTCGCGAAACTACAGAAAACCCCATAAATTCGCGAAAACATTCGCAGAAATTCGCGCTGCCACACAATTACTAGACTCTCCATGATGTCTTCTCCGTGACTGATTTCCAATGCGTAGAGACCTGCTCTATTTATAGGCATCTTCATTTTCAGCAACCTACGTAATTGTACGAGATAATTATGCTTTGCATATTTTTATCGGAATGTATTGTTATAGGGTGCAGCCTTACTTGTGGAAATTTTTTATTTTTCGTTTATGCGATAAATTTTTGTTTCGTGCAAGGCGGCACTCATAGTTATAACTAATTACAGTAATTGATCCTCTAATTTGTTCATCAGTGCCAAATTTGTTCATCATTTGAAAGGTGCATAATTCGTAGCCTTCTGGCAAACGAGAATTGTGAAAGGCCACATGGCGACATACCATCTCAGTCCATTTCGGACTTATGGCAATAGTCTTGTGCATTTTTGACTCCAATGAAAGTCTGTAAAACTCACCCCGAAAATTCCCTCTTGAAGCTTTAAAGAGGCATTTCGGCGGTGGCATTTTCTCCTAACTGGACTGCACAAGGTAAAACCGAAGGCCACACACAGTTGAAAACAAGGTGATAAATCCCTCTTCAAGTGGCGAAGAGAGGAGCCCTTGTGACAAGACAAAGAGAAGAGAAACAAGCGTGGAGGGATTCTCATGACTGATTTGATTGCGCCAAGACGCGAAAGAAACGCAGTGGCGAAGTGGGATGGAACCTAGGCCTGAGAGCTGACCGCTGAGAGCCTAAAAGAACCAGAGGAACAAAGACCCCGGAGCGAAGCAAGTAAGGAGGGCTAGGAATGAACCCTTCTAAAAATGAGCGACATCTCAGTCCTTTGGACATGGGGGCTTCCTGACCGAAATTAGGTCGACACTAGTGTGCAAGTGCCTAGGCTGTCGCCGCACGAAATAAATACATAAGGTTTCTTGCCACTTCTCTGCGCTAAGGACATCTTAAAGACTGTCAAGGTATGTGGCGTTTATCTGAACATTTGCTCACTACTTACCAGTGCCTTCGGACGGCGAAATTGCGCGTAGAACTCCGCCCCCGTGAAAAGGGAGTACGCAATCGGAGGCCTCCAACACATTTCATTCGTGTTTTTTTGTGTGTGTGTGTTATAACCATAAGTATTAAGAGCTCTTCCCTGCTTATTTGGCCTCAAGCCTATGCAGGGTGTGTGTAATAGTATATATATATATATACTCTATTAAGAAGAGACCTAAGCAAAAAAATATATATATATTTGAGACTCATACCAAGTACAACATAGAAAGGGTTATATGTCTACCGGTGTGAGTAAAAGGAGAAAAGATAAAAAATAAAATAAAACAACTGAATGTAGAAAGTGTCGAGAATACTGAGCCTTGGCTTTATCAAGGACCAGCAAAAACTCTGCATTTTCTCACTTCCACAAAGATATATATATATATATATAGCTTATAATTACATTGCGGCAGTCATGGTAATTACTGTATCATTTTAATTACTGGTACCCACGCTCGTACTATATAAATTCCCGTTTTTTAAAGTGTGTATTTAAATGTTTTGGGTAATCACTCACATATGTGTCCTTTGCTCTATTTTTATCGTGCATGCTAGAATCTCATCAGTGAACAGTGTTTGGATCAGTGGCAATTGTTAAATCAGAGTTAGTTAAATCAGTGTGATCGTTTTAATCAGTGATAGAGTGTCGAAATCATTGTGCATAATTATGCTGCCGATAGAGCAGCCCACCATACATTCATCTCAGCAGATTTTTGTACCACTTCATGGATAAAGGTGGCAGTGTATATAATATAATGTTGAATATTAAATGTCAAGCGTGCGTGAAATGAGCGTTGGTTATCTTTTCGAGTGTGTGTGTGTGCGTTGCTGTGACTTTTCGGTAGATTGGGACGTGCTGGAGTTAAATCCAGGCATCCACGCCCAATTGCGGTAAGGGTTTTGCGGGATGTTAATAATTAATTTGTTATAATTAATTATGGGAAGTTATTATTAATTAGTGGAATCAAATAATTAATTTGTTGTTGAATTATTTTCGGTTGCCAAGGAGGGCAAAATTTTTGACTAAGTTTTCTTTATTTTTTTTTACTTTTATTTTTATTTTATTTTATTTTTTTGTTTGGAGAAATCAGGTGCTTCACTGCACGCGATACTTCACCTGATGTTGCGGCCACATCAGCCTGTAAAGGAAGTATCCAACAGTATATAAAAATTTGCCCACTCACTGTAGAGGTTTATTTAAGTAACGTGATGCGTACCGCAGGATAGATCCCTTTTACTTGCTGGATTCTGTTTCGAATCCGATGTAAATCATATATGCCGCCTCTGCCGTGTTCATTTCTGTCGCAAGAAAGCAGCCGACTGCATCTTTCTTTCGAAATCACGTAGCCTTCGTTCCAACCATTAAGATGCGAGTGTGGCGGTCTTCCTGCCTCGTCTCTCTCTGAGCTTCTTAGCTTTTCGTCGACCCCTTATTCTATTACTCCCTTCTTCACGCACATGACGGTCTCTAATTCTACTATCCTGCCTGGACTCGTCCAGGAATTGTTTCTGTCTCGCAATTTGTTTTTCATGACCTTCCCTGGAGATCCCTTTCAAAGGTTACCCATCTTGTTCCTTTTACTCTTGCCAATATATGGCCATCCTCTCTCTTCTTCGTTCTGCAATCTGCCAGCTTTTCCCCTCCTTTGAGGATTCTACTGGTCTCCATGCCCAAACTTCTGTTTCTTTGATTCTCCCCTTCTCTTTTCTACTTTCGAATACTTCTTACCTAGCCCACTCTATCACCTGCCGTATTCTATATCATCATCTTCTCTTGCTTGATGCCTCATCCACGCCTATTTTTTTACTCCCTTTTTCTGCTCTTTGCACCATATGGCTATCTGGTCGTTCCACTCTTTCCTTTCCAGTTGAACGTGATTTTCACTAGAGGTTCCTCGATGATCGACTACCTACACGCGTTAACCTTCATCACATCGGCATATTCTCCTCTGATCTCTGCCGCCTCTGTCCGTCTACCGGTGATCTCTTCCAAACCTACAATCCCTGTCCCCTCCTTTCTTCCCCTCTTTCGTCTCCCCCACAGACTAATTGCTCTTTCCTGTGCTGCCCTTCACACTCTATCGGACTTCAACTTTCTCCTTCCTACTAGATCCAGTTCAACATCTTGCTCCCCTCTCTGTTTCTACTTCTTCATTTTAGCTAAACCTTCTATTTATCTACTACACCTTTCCATCAGAGATGACTCTACTTTTCTCACTCTTTCTTCAGCTCAAGCTTCTCTGGTTGACCTTTTTTCCGATTTGCACATCTTGAACACACTGACTCAGAAAACCCTGCGTTGTGGAGGGGGTCCCTATCGTCGTTTTACTCCACCTGGTCACCCCGGGATCCGTGGTTTCAAGTTCATTATGATAATCTTCCTGCTCATTTCAGCTCGTGGCGGTCTCTGAGCTAATCAATGTATTGTGTAAATTAATGAATACGTATATTATACACTATCTACCAGCAAGTAATTGGACACCTGTGATAGCAAAGGAAAACGAAGTTTATTCACCTTTAATAGTTGGTGGAGCCTTCACGAGCGGCGATAACAGCTGCGACCCTCCGGGGCATACTCTCAACTAGGCGTTGTACGACGGCTAGCGGTATTTTCTTCCACTCGGCTTGGAGAAGGCAGGTCAGTCCCTTCACCAATTTCAGATGGTGGGGACACCCCTTACGTCGACGCTCCAATTCGTCCCAAAGGTGCTCGATAGGGTTAAGGTCCGAGCTCTGCGCAGGCCAGTCCATTCGATTAACCCCATTGTCACCATACCAAGCCATGGTGGACCTCGCAACATGACAGGTGGCATTGTCATCCCGAAAGTAACATGGGTCCACCCCGTAAAACTGCCACAACGTAGGAAAGGCATGGTCATCCAAAATTGTGCAGTAGGTCTCGGCGTTGAGTCTACCAGGAATTGCGACCAAGGGTCCCGTGCCATACCAGGAGAAACACTCCCATAGTATATTTCCACCGCCGCCGAACTTCACAGTTAGCACAATACATTCCGGCAGCAGGCGTTCTCCAGGCAGACACCAAACCCAGATCCTGCCATCCGAACGGTAGAGGGTGAACCTTGATTCGTCGCTCCAGAGATCCTGTTTCCACTGTTCAACGGTCCACTGTCGACGTTTTTTGCAACACGTTAGCCGAGCAGCGCTATTGGTCATGGTGATCAAAGCCTTGTGGGCGGCAGCACGTCCATGACAACCAAGCAGATGGGCTTCCTTACGAATGGTATTCATCGAAAGAACACTCTCGGATGCCTGTTGAAACTCCTCGCGGATGTGGGCCATCGATTTATTGCGGTTCTTCCGAATTTCTCTGGCCAGCACCCGTCGGTCTCTAACTCCCAGTTTTGTGGATCTGCCGGGTCTGGGCTCATTCCGACAGTCACCTCTCATCTTCCACTTGCCAATCACGTAGGCCACTTTTGATTTTGAGTACTTCAACTCGCTAGATATGTGACGTATGGATCCGCCATTTCTGTGATACTCGACGATTACACCTTTCTCGAAATCAGAGAGCTCCGAACTGTGTGGAATCTTGCATGCGACTGGTTGCGTTGCTGTTTCCCACACGATATTTTACGGCGGCGTCCGTGACGTTTATCAGGACTGCAGATATCGTCGATTGCAGGGGTGTCCAATTACTTGTTGGTAGATAGTGTAGTATGTTTTTTCTTACTGCCGCATTTGTATTTCTTGCATTGTTGCATTGTATATACCATGTGTGTATCATCTTTGCATCTTTTCTTCCGGACGATCTGTGCTACTGTATTTACTACACTTAAGCGTTCATTCTGTTTGACAACCGATGTGGTATGTATCGTGCATAGTCTTGTGTTTTTATTGTTTCATTTCCTCAGCCACGGTGTTTGGATGATGCTGTTGACCTGACGGATATCAATTTATGTTTAACGGTTTCATTAAGCCTTCCTGGTGTATATTATTGTATACAGTATAGCGTTCTGTGTCATCCTTTTTTGTTGTTACTGTTTTTTCGTTTTCTTTTAATACATTGGACACGCATTGTGCCCACAACACGAAACCCATTAGACTCCAGTGATAAACTGTAACGAAGAAGTTCATAAAAACACGGGCTTTCAGCTCTTCCTTTCTAGTTTGTTTGTGGTGTTTATATAATTTTATAAAAACTGCAGAGTAGAAACCACGTTACATACACTGCGAAGTCGCTCAAATTTTATTTGCACCCAATTGCTTTGTCTTATTTGTAGATATATTGTTTTTTACAACCATCTTCATTCTGAACAACTGACGTCGTGTACTCCAAGTTCAATATGAACTTTAACAATTGACGTTCTTAGAAAATCGAATATAGTCGTAATGCTGGCCCGCATGTTTTTCCTACAGAAGATAATTACAGACAGTTAATGCGGTTCCAACTCGGCTCGTTGACTCATCGGGTTTTGATTCAGTGAAATGTGAAGGGAACGTGTAATTACTCGCATACTTTCTTCTATAGTGAACAACGTCAACTGTTGCTTGTAAGAAATAAAGAATCGTGTTCTCGAATTTCCTTCGCTCCCAAGTAGCCTAAAGGTGTTTGTATTTGCTCCAACAGAATAAAAAAGGCTAACCAGGACACGTGACCAAGTAATGCGAACGACCTTTCTCTGTTACGCAAGATTATGCTTGTCTAACGTAAACATCCTGAAGCGATTCCTTCGACTTCCCTAGTCTCTGTTTTGTGCGTTGGTTTCTGAGTATCGCGATTTAACTTTAAACAAAGAAGAAAAGTGATTAACAAAATGCAGTTCACTACTTTTAGGTAGTGTGATTAATAAGTATGTTGTTTACGAAGATGTTTATCTTTAGTTTACCTAAAGCAGGAATTGCGCAACTAGTTGTCTTGCCTTCCCAAGGCAATCTTCTGTAAAACAATTTCACAGCGTACATAAATATTCTTCACTAGATTGTGGTGATTAGATGATCAGAAAAAAAAAACCAAGTTAGCTTCCGCCGTCGATGGTATTAGGTTACTGTAGATGAAATCTGGAAATGTTGATGGAAACTTCAAGCATCGAAAACACGGGGTAGAACTAACTTTATTAATCAAAGTAATCACTCCCAGCAGAAACACACTTTTACCAAGATACACCTGGCAGCCAAAACATTATCACGAGTGCGTCTTTATGCAAATCGGAGCAACAACAGGTAAATTACGGCGCTTGTGAATATCATGAAAGGGTATAAGTAGCACCTGATACTGAGCTCTGTTAATCAGTGTTATTCTTGGTCTTCAGATGTGAAAGGCATGCACCAACAGTTATCATCTACATATTAATTCTATAAGGTCTCTTACTGTGAGTCCTATTTTGGGAGAACGGCTGAACGTAAATATATGGTTGAGGTAACAAAATATAAAGGTCTTACCATGTATATATTGCAGTCGAAGATAAAACATGAGATTGGGGCAACGGTTCGTGGTGTTGTGGGGCGGCAAATTTCCCATGTAAAGTCCATGGAAGAAGCGTGCGGTTGACATTCGATCGCCTGCGGCTGACTCACGCGCTGTTGAAGGCGTAAGCATGAAGGGGCTGAGGTAGTCCGAAGTCTCTTTTCTGAGCCAACTGTTGCGCAAAACAACGCTAATATGTATTGGTATTAAAGTTCTTCTCATCGAAAAAGCGAACACTCTAGAAGACCTGATTGCGTTATGCTGTTGGACTGTGTGATGTATATACAGTAGCGAACAAAAGTATTTGGCGAAACACTTTTTCGACCATAATATTTTTTTCTGATGGACCAAATCGGGTCATTTTGGGATATGTATGTGTTATTCAGTTGTAAACATGACTCATATTTGGATGGATCGGAAACCTTAATACAGATCAGGTACCGACCTTAATCGCAAAGATCATACAAATTGGCCAACACAGTAGGTGTGTATCACATTGATTTAATGCAACGATAACAGAAAACAAGAACGAGAAGACGACAAAACAATAACTAATACTTAGTGGAATAACCACGAGACTTAATAACAGCTGCACAACGGGCCGGCATCGAGTACACTAGCTTCTCGACGGTGGCCTGCGGAATTCGGGCCCATTTTGCAGATAGCTGGTCGAACTTCTGGGCGCTATTCCGGCAGGTTTTCTTCGCACATAGTCTCTCCAGCTCCTCCCACATGTGCTCGATGGGGTTGAAGTCTGGAGATTGGCTTGGTCAGTCTAGAAGTGTGACCTGTTGCTGCTGGAAGGCAGCTTTCCCTACTCTGGAAGTGTGCTTCGGGTCGTTATCTTGCTGCATGATCCATCCGGGTGGCATGTTCTGGTTTGCCCATGGGAAGACATCGTTGATGAGCATGTTCGTGTAGCTCTGGCCGGTCATTATTCCATCAATCTTGATGATGGGGCTCATTCCATTGCGAGAGAAGGCGCCGTATACCATGAGCGATCCTCAACCGTGTTTGACAGTCAGATGAATGAACTGGGGGTTGAATCTCTGGCCACACGGACGTCGTACGTATCGGATGCCATCACTTTCGAGCAAGTTGAACTTGCTCTCGTAGGTGAAAAGCACCTTACTCCAGTCCGCCGCGATCCAGTGTCGATGACGGCCCACGAACGCGACTCTGGCTCGTCAATTTTTGACCCTGATGAGTGGTTTCTTGGGGCGTCTTCCATTCAATCCACCAGCAATGAAACGACGGGAGATGGTCATTCGGCTGACGTTCAGGTCGTCGCTATCGCGGAGTTTGGTGGCGATGTCCACAGCAGTCAAGGTGGGATCAGCACGAGATCGACGGATGATACGTCTATCCTGACGCAACGTAGTGGAACGTGGCCTACCACATCGCGGACTGTTCTCGACGGTCCCAGTCTTCTTATAACGATGCAGGATAGCTGAAATGGACTGGTGTCGGATCTTCAGGGCCCTCGCAATGTCGGTGACGCGCATTTCGGATTCTATCATGTTCATGGCCGTCTGGCGAGCTCCAACAGGGATCTATGCCTTTTTACCTATTTCTGAAAACCTAAGATTGACTTATTATCACACTACACATCACAAAACCCACAAAAATCACAAGAAAAACATTAATACATGCAGCAACAAATGGGTAATAATTGGCAACTCTTGAATATGGCCCATTTCAAACGAAAAATTCGCTCTGAGCGAAATACAAACTACGCGGCATTGTAACCCACGAATCAACACATATCATATCCCAAAATGACACGATTTGGTCCAGCAGAAAAAAATGTCGAAAAAGTGTTTGGCCGAATACTTTAGTTCGCTACTGTATACCATTTAATATTCATTCGATCCAGTTTATTCACGTAAGTAAGACGTTTCCCATTATGTAAAGGTGCAAATAAACATTCCGTTGACCATTGTTAGTGAAAATATTACGGGCGACTGCTTATAGCCCATTGAGTTGCTCACGGTGGTCGTAAAACCTGCAGTCAAAAAGAAAATAAAAAAATCACGAACCTGGACTATTGTCTTTACTGAAGTGGTTGAATGAATTTGACAATCAAATAAAGTTTACATTTGTTGTTTCATATGAGTACATTCTTTTCAAAAAAATAAATAAATAAAATAAAACTAACCGCTGATTCCGACGGATGAACGCAACGCGATCCTCATTCCAACAATATTTACAAACAGAGTTGTGACTGAAGATGAGAGTAAAAGAGTGCTCTTACCAGTTGAATTTTTGCACACGACCGAGATGAGTGGATTTCCGCCTCACATGTTACGAATGAAAAAGGGTGCAATCGTGATGCTCATCGCGAACCTGGCCGCCACGGTGACGTTAAGCCTTCAGTAAAAAAAAAAATAAAAAAAAACTAACCGTCGATTCCGACGGGTTTCGTCCAGTGGAAAACTATAGGTCCAAGGTGCGTGACTAACGCCGGATGTGCCGCCCCGGTGGCGCAGTGATCTAAGCGCTGGTTTATAATGATTCATTCGTGAAGGGTCCGGGTTGGAATCGTGGTGACGCATGGATGTTGTGTTTGTTTTACGGCACTGGCTCTCTCCCTTCCCTGGAAACAGTGACCCTAAATTAAGGACGGGCGACTGCTTATAGCCCATTGAATTGCTCACGGCGGTCGTAAAGCCTTAGTAAAAAAAAAAAAACTAACCGTCGATTCCGACGGGTTTCGTCCAGTGGAAAACTATAGGTCCAAGGTGCGTGACTAATGTAATGCCGGATGTTTAGTGCGCACTTTTTCCTGCGTAATGTCATGTTCGTTTCATTTAACCCTGTTGTAAATAGAAGGAGTGGATCACACCAGAAGTGGAATATCAAACACTGATCACAATCTTCGTGGGGTATAGTCCACCTTTGAGGTGTCGGCTATTGCCCCGTACGTTGGCGCCTGTCACGAAGGACTCGTTTTCATCACTCGTAAAGAGGCGAGTCAAAATGTCGTGCGTTAGGTTCCAGATAAGCAGGTACCAGGAAATCCCAAGTCTTTGTGTTTTGCTTTGTTCCGTCAACTGATGCAGAGCAATTTTCTCCATTCTCCATTTTCTTCACTAAACCTATGTCATTTAAATGCCGGAAGATGGTAGCATTGTGTGCTCCTAGTGCTTCGCGAAGTTCTCGTGCCATTTAACGTAAAACGGATTCAGTCTAGATCTCTAATTTGGCACCATCGATATCTTCTTCTGGTCTGCGGCGTGGTATAGTTTCCGAACTCATATCGCCGAACCGGAATGTAACAAATCAACTTTGCTAGTAGTGTCTTGCCTTTATTAACGGTGCCTTCTCCAAATGGTTTATTGATCCTTTGAACTGTCTTCGATCCATGGTGTCAACGTTTAACTCGAACAAGCAAATGACACGAATTTGGGTTTGATACATCGCCCTTTCCATCGGAGCTGATGCTTCTGACTAAATGACTAGTGTTTTATAAAGAGCTTTCGTGACGCTTTAAACTTGCATACGAGTCACATCACTTCATCTGTTAATTTCTAATTACTTGCCAACTGCACGAATCTGCAGAATTCAGCATTTATTCTACAAGAACCTACTAAATCGGACAAGAATGTGCCACAGTGCAATACATTAATTTTAATATAACGTATACACAGTCCAGTCAAATAATTAGTTTGAGGTATGACCTCCTCCTCGTGCCACCAGTACCGCAGATATACTGGGTGGCATTGATTCAGTAAGGCCTCTGAATGTTTCTGTAGGAATGGTATACCATATAGACACCAGAGCTCATCGCAGATCATTAACAGTCATCCGTGGTGGATTCATACGTCGAACCTGTTGGTCTAGATAGTCCAATTGGATTGATTTCTCGCGAGTGCGGTGGCCAGGATAGTAAGCTAAAGTCACTAAAATTATCCTCAAACCATTCTCGCACACACATAGCAATATGGCAAAGGAAGACACAGTGGATAGGTAGCCTGAAACGTTCATCTTGCGATCGAGGGGGATGATTGCTCCAAATAATTTCCAGGAAAACATTCCCCACACGAGCACACTGCCACTTCCTGCCTGTTTCTTCTTGAGTATCATATCGGGATGATTTGTATCAGCAGTCTTTCGCCGTACTCTTCTTCAACCATCCACACGCTAAAGCAAAAGACGTGATTGGTCTGAAAGGAGACTTTATTCCAATGTTCGATGGTCCAATGCCTCCTCTCAGATGCAAACTCACACCGTAATCGTCGATGTCTGCCCGTCAGCATAGGTACCCTGAGTGGAAGGTCGCTCCGGAGACACATAGAGAGCAGAGTTCTTTGGATTGTGGTCTGCGATGTGATCCTCGATGTGGCTGGATTAAAATGCTCTAGTCAGTTGTTCTATTGTGGCATGTGTATTCGATCGTACTAGTCGGGATATTCATCGCTCCCCACGGTCGCCAATGCTCCGTAGGCGTCCCCTATTATACGGATAACTGCAGGTCTTGTCTGTTTCTTTCCATTCCTGGAAATCCTTAACACCTGCATCACGTGAATGTCCCACAATATCGGCCGTTTCTGTAATGCTACCACCCTTCAGTCAGTAGCCAACAACCATTTCTTTTTTACGCTTTCCAACCGTAGGTTAAAGAAGCGTATATGCTCCAGCTTTCTCAGTCTGTCCGCACGATAACTCGCGTAAACATTCGTCGATTTGGATGAAATTTTAGTATGTGGTACGGGACCACCTGGGGACGAACCCTATTAAAAATGGACTAAGTGGGGTCTAAGGTCAGGACATAAGAGAGGGATCCATTCTATTTATTTCCCTTATGCGTCATAACTTGCGCAAAACTGGTTCGATTTCGATGAATTGAAAATTATAACCCTATTGAAAATTATGTGGTAGGGGACTATTTGGGGACGAACCCTATTGAAAATGGTCAAAATGGGGTCAAAGGTCAGAACATAGGAGAGGGATCCGTTCCATTTCCATTATACTTCCTAACTTACGTAAATATGGTTCGATTTCGATGAAATTTTAGTATGTGGTAGTGGACCACTGGGAACGAACCCTATTGAAAATGCGCAGTGGGATCAGAGTTCAGAACGTATGAGACGGATCCATTCCATTCTGTTGCCCTTATGCGTCATAACGTGCGTGAAAATGGTTCGATTTCGATGAAAGTTTAGTATGTGTAGGGAAACCACCTGGGGACAAACCATGTTGAAAATGGGCGAAATGCGGTCAAAGGTCAGGACATAGGAGCGGGATCCATTCCATTGCCCATATGCGTCATAACTTGACCAAAGATGCTTCGATTGAGACAAAACTTTATCATATTGTCCCGGAAGTATACTTAACGGTTTCTGTTTAATATCATCAAAATGGGATCGAAGGTCGGGACACAGGGGCGATATTTATTCCACAGCTATTATCCTCATAACTTGAGTGATAACTTGAGTAATTATCTCTGGTATGTTGGAAAGCGTATAATAATCAATGCATTGCATGATTTTACTAATTTGTTCTTAACACACTTTCACGGGAAAGCTGCATACCGTCCGCGAGTTCGTGTCCTTTTGAATAACTTACATGATCTGCATATGTTGCTACACACGCCATCTGGCTGCTGGTTACATGCTCTTTTTTACATCAGGAGTGGTCATAAGCTTTTGAAGGGACTGTGTATGAACAGCATTTATGGTTAACTTTACCAGTTGGTGACGAATAACGCAAGATAAGTTCATGCAATGGTATTCAGGTTTTGTGTATGCACTGAGAGTTTGAAAACAGTGCCCTGTAAAATCTTTAACATAGCAGGGCATTACTGAACCGACTTGACCCTGGAATAACAACAATCGCCGGCGCCATTTCTAGCCGACCTGTGGGTCAGGCTCCTATACAGACCGCTAAGTAGTCAAGTGTGGATAGAGACCGCGGGTATAAGGTCGGAGCCCATCTAATCTAACATCTAGACAAGTGTTTCTCAAAGTGGAGTACGCGTACCCCTTGGAGATACGCGATACTAATATCAAGGGTACGTGATTAGGTTAGCTACCATACTGAGTCGCATAGTGAACCCAATTTTATGTCAACAAAATTAACTTCGCCCTTTAAGCAGCGGCCTATGAATCTGTACCAAATGTTCTGTCTTCCTCAAACAGAACTGTTGAGATAGTTGCCGAGTTATACGAAAGCTATGGCAAAACTATTCCTTTCTTTCTCTGATCTCTCAGCAGAATCGACTATATATCCGTCGCTGGTAGTAGGTGTGGCCCTTAGTCCTATAGTCTGATTCCCTTATAATGTTTTATTCTCTGTTCCCTGACCCAAGGAATGATTGGGAAGGGCTAGTTCCCTGACCGAACATCATGCCACTGGATGGCAGCAAGTTGCTGAAATATCTTTTTTCTCCTTTCTTAGGTTCCTCGCCATTTTTGTAGTATTTTCGGGAGAAAGGGTTATATGAAAGGAAGGCTTAAGAAAAATAATTATCCGTAAATGATCTCTTTGAATGGCTCACTTAAGGGGAAAGCAACGCTTTCTGCTGTGCAGGTTCAGTTGTTCCTGTCAAGTTCAGCCCATTTCTTAGATAGCGAATATATTGCATATATTTGTTCGAGCTGATTTCAAACCATTTTGCTAACCCTGAGTTAATTCATTCCAGCCGGTTGAAGGGTTAACCACCATTAAAACAAAATATCGAAACAAGCTGAATGTTGAAGACAACGTCGTTAGCACTTTAGCAAGGTAACGACAAATATTGATGAATGTTGTAAGAGTAAACAAGCTCATACATCTCATTGCTTTTATACTAAACAAAAATGACTTTCCCAGTTTCATTAGATTTTTCTAACCATTCATGCAGTTTCTGTGACATCAATATATATATAGACTTCGTAAATAAATATGTACGTGTGTATTTGTATGTATGTATGTATTTTTATTTTATACCCTCATATATGCACACACATAAACATAAACGTATTGGAATGAAGTTTTTATTCATTACTATGATGTATCCCTAATATCTAACACACGAGGGGTACGCAGCTAAATATTCAAAAAAAGGTACTTGAGGAACAAACGTTTGAGAACCACTACTCTGAAATACTGATGATCCTGGTATTCCCTGGACGCTCTTTTGCCAGTTCCTTATTTACCTATGAGCTGGCAAAGACGCCTGAATTCCGTGCAGTTGAAACAGTAAGTCAGATCATTGCTGTTTAATGCACTGTCAAAGAACGAGGTTCATAAAACCACGTA
The DNA here is from genome assembly GCA_039090855.1 of Macrothele yani. Taxonomy (NCBI): domain Eukaryota; kingdom Metazoa; phylum Arthropoda; class Arachnida; order Araneae; family Macrothelidae; genus Macrothele; species Macrothele yani. The sequence continues at coordinate 104,619,919 of CM077011.1, forward strand.
ACACAGAATGACGATACACTTTAATTAAAAATGCGTTAAAACTATGTACACTAGCTAACAAATACCTTAGAGCTCTTTCGAACTTCCTAGGAGTTCATCCTCAGATGACAGTGACCGCAGTGAAGGTTATGTAGCGTTTATATACACGGAGTGTTTCCAAAAAACACTTTGCAAAGTGAGAAGAACAATATAAATAATTACATGTAAAAGCACTATAGAAAGTACAAAATTATTATTCAATGCCCTCAGGGGGTGAGTCAGCTGGTGAAGCCTTGTCAGTTAAAATAAATAGTACTTAACAACAAAAATAAACTTTTTGTTTGTTCCAAAGACTGCATATGCCGATTCATACAGTATATGTCATGCTGATTACAAATCTGCTTGCTAAATTGTGCTATCAGGCATAGTTCTCGAGTAATCTGTTGTTTCAGTGTAAAACAAGCCTTCATTTTGGCATGTGTATTTCGCTACAAGCAATTAATTACACTTACCTTAAAAAGTAGTTACTTCAGATTTTCTTCGGTGCTTTGGTTGTACTACATCCCTTTCTAGAGTCCAACAGTAATCAGCTAGCATTTTAGGGCACCATGTTTCTTTATAGCGGTTTTCTATGGTACATTCACTGAAGAGCAATTGAATTAGAAATAAATGTCTAGTAACGTGTAGCACAACCTTTTCAAACCATATATTATATGGAAAACATGTCACACGGAAAACACTATCCAACAAAGATGGAATTTTTCAAATCGGACTCCTAGAAGTAGAGATATTGACAAAAATAAGATGTACATCTGCGACCCCTGGCGGAGAAACTGTGGACTATTTTAAGAAGAAAATATTCCGAAAACGTTTATCGATGTGAGAGTGACATCAGTCCACGGAAATAATTTTTTTTTTTTTTTTTTTTTTTTTTTTTTGATTGGAAGTTTAACGACCACCGTGAGCAACTCAATGGGCTATAAGCAGTCGCCCGTCCCTAATTTAGGGTCACTGGTTAAAGGGAAGGAAGAGAGCCAGTGCCGTAAGACAAACACAACATCCATGCCTGACCGGGATTCGAACCCGGACCCCTTACGGACGAATGATCAGAGGCCAGTGCCTTAGACCACTGCGCCACCGGGGCGGCATAAATTTTTCAATCGATATTTTAGAAGCTCAGATTTTATGGCAAATACTTCAGAAGCAAAAATTAAAACTTACGCCCCCTGGTGGCCATAGTATTATTTACCAAAATTTGAAATTATACACAAAAGATTTTTTATCAGATGTATCCGCTGAAGAAAGAAATTTTCAAATCGGAGTTGTAGAAGAAGAGTTATCGGGAAAAATGTAATTTACTTATACGCCCCCTAGCAAGAAATGTATGCGTAAATTGAAAAAGTAACTATATCTAAAATACTCTTCGACATAAATAGAATCGAAAGATAAAATATATATATTTTTTAATCGGATGTTTAGAAGCAAATATGTGGAATAAATTGTATTTTTGAATTCGACTTCATCTGCATTTACGCCCTGTAGCGGCGAAACTGTACATCGTAAAAATAAACGAAATGAAGATTCATCATTCGCATATTTCAAGCTTCCCAATGCAAAAAGAATTTTTCAAATCGGACCAAATAGTTGCAGAGATATCGTGGGTACAGGCGGACGGACGGACAAACCGATAACATAAGCACGATTTTTGTTTACAAAAGACTTGCTAAAAAGTATGTGGCTAGACATCTTATTATTGAAGAAATCTGACGTCTCGCCAAATGGAGAACACTGCCAATGCGAAACGCTCAGTAGTGATATATGATCTCGCTTGCTGCGCAGAACACGATTTCTACGTACGTGAGTTTGAAAGAATGCTATGTCTTAACAGTAGCAGTGGCGAATTTCTTTCAGAGGCAAAAGGTTTAGCAGTGATTAGGTGATTTAGCAGTGGCGAAGCGGGAACTTTCTAATAGTGTTACAGAATGTATTATCGTATTAATATTTTTCTTTTAATCATTACAGCTTAGAATTTGTTTCGTCAGCAGGAATTTTTTATGATGCTACGCTCTCAAAGTTCTTTTCTTTTCATTTTTCTTTGTTTGTATGAGTTCTTTATATGCATAAATCTCCATATTTTTAGTTTCAAAAACCGTATTTCTCTCTAGAAAATTATGAAATGCAACCACGCATTTCTGACTACAGAACTACGATCATCATTCAAATAATTTGACAGCGGGTAGGGAGCTTAAACTAGGAGAGGGAATTAGTTCAAACAAAATGCTATTCAGTTTTTCCCAAACTGTAAATTATCGACTACGGAATTAACAGTTGTGCACACAATTTTTAGTCCAAGCGCTTGTTTCTGAGGGAAGACAGACACGAACAGCACCAATTATCTGGTTCTTTTTTTTTTAGCCACATAGTCACGGTTAATCAGAATACCAAAAATCAAGAAAGTAGCGGCCTACGTTTTTAGATTATTCCTTCAATATTTTTATATAAGGAACAGGGTTTCTGGATTACTTCCTGTTTTTTCATCGTAAGTTTTGCCAAAAAGCGATAAATTCAGCAGACTGGTAACTACACAAGCAAATTATTCATGGTATTAATTTTTGATGACTAAAGTAAATAAAGCACTGCCATTACTTCTGGTTGTTCGAAAGGCAACCTGAGTGCTTGAATGTTGAAACAAGAAAAAGTAATTCGCCAAGTAATATTAAAAGAGTTGTCTACATGCAGTAGGTAGCAAGGGCTGATCCAGAAGCTCATATTAGTGCTGGTGGTTGTTCTAGTCTGGTTAAAAAAAAAAAAGATTGCTACAGGGACTGTGGAAAGTTCACATAAACACGAAATGGGAGAGCTCCTCTCCCTTGCATTGCACGGCGTTTTAAAAGATTTTACACAAAAAACGTTCTATTAAACTTTTAAATCAGAAAATGAAAAAACAACTGAAAAAAATCATTGTTTTCCTTGCGTTGAATTGTCTGCTTTGCAAAGAAATGAGCTACGTGCTTTTTCAAATATCAAGTCTAAATAGAAGCGTCCAAAATAAATATTAGCCTTTCTATTCAGTTCGCTTACTTTAATAGGGAAAATTCCAGCTCGAATCATTCCTAAGCAATATGACCGGTGATTCTTTTTTAAAATATTACTTTATTCGTTTGAATTGCATGACTCCAAGTTCTTCAGAAAAGAATTTCCATTTATTTCATTTCTTCAAATCATTCCTGCGCCATTCATTTTCTCACTGGATATTTTCTATCAAAAGTTTGCGGACAAAAACCCCAAAAAATGAGCATCGCACACCGATTGCTTTTCATGACCAGTCAAAACCTTATTCCCTCTCCTCTCTCAGCTTCCTGTTGTTTCTGAAACTCTATTTTTCTAGTAGTACGTCTTTTATAAAAAAGAGATGGTGCTTATGTCATCGATTTGTCCGCGCGTGCGTCCGTCTGTGGACATCATATCTTTAAAACTAGTAGTTCGATTTGAAAACTTTTTTGCTTTGGGAAGCCCGAAATGTGGGAATGATGATCCTTCCATTCCGGTTTCTTTTCCCGACGTACAACTTTGACAATAGAGAGCGTAAAAGCAGATGATATCGAATTCAAAATACATTTTATTTGCATGTATCTGCTTCTAAAAATCCGACTGGAAAAATTATTTCTTCCTTTTTCGATGCTATTCATAACGAAGACTATGTTAAGCACAGTTCCGTTTTCAAGTAATTCATAGATTTTTCGCTAGGGGCGTAAATGTAAAGTACATTTTGCCCGATGTCTCTGCTTCTAAAGGTCCGATTTGAAAAATTCTACCAGCATCGGAAATGTTTAGCATATAATTTCTAATTTTTTAATAAAGAATGATTTGGTCACCAGGGGTGTAAGTGTCTATTCCTGCTACTGATGTATTTGCAGAAAAATCTAAGATTCCGAAAACTCGACTGAAAAATTTCTTTTGTGGACCGATACCTCTCACCTCAGAAAACGTTCTGAGAATACCTCCTGCTCAAAATAGCTTATAGATTTCCCGCCAGGGGCGTAGATATATATCTTACTTTTGTCGATAACTGTGCTTCTAAGAGATCGATTTGGAAAAATCTTTCTTTATTGGAGAGCGTTTCCGCTGCGAAATGTTTCTCGTATAATTTCAAATTTCCCTTAATACACAAGCTTGCCACTACAGGGCTTGTAAGTTGCCGTTTCTGTTTACAAAAATATCTGTGGGACTAGAAACCCTATATAAGAAATTCGTTTTCTGTCAGATACTACTATCTATGGGAACTCTTTGTGTGTATCCTCCCCCCCCAATGCAGAATTTCGCAGCTAGAGGGTGCCAATATTTAATATGTGTTTCTTAATATCTCTGCTTCTGAACGTGCGATTTAAAAGATTCTTTCAACACCGGATGCCATGAACCTTGTGGAACACTTTAGGGAAGTATTTGTAGAGTTTCATAGTTCATAGTTCTGTCGCTAGGTGGTGTTTGTGTACTTCTGTTTGCAGCTGTATCCCTGGTTCTAAAAATCCTATTGAAAATTTTGATTTTTACTTTATGCCATTCGCTACAATAGGGATGTGGAGCATTATCTTCTTTAAATGCTGCACAGATTTTCCTTAAGGGGGAGTGAAGGTCAATACCTTTTCCTCGCTATCTCTGCTTCCGGGAGACGTATTTGAAACGTTATTTTTCGTTACCATAGCTTTTTCCATGAAGAATATTTTTCGCCTATTTTCAACTTTCGCATTATGCAAAATTCTTCCGCTGGAAGTAGTAGTAGAATTATACCATGTTTCTTTTCATATTTCTCCTTTTAAATGTTTGATTTGAAAATCTGTTTGCATCCGAAACCGTTTTTCTGCCATGAGAAATTTTTAGTGTGCCATTTGTTAATTTTTGTTACATATATTTTAACTGCTGGTGGAAGTAAGTACAGTGGAGTCCCGTTAGAACGAAATCCGATATAACGAAATATCTAATATGACGAAATTATTGCGAATTCCCTGCAAACATTTCCTTAAAGTCCCCCCCTTGCCGTTGGTATAGCCAAATGTTTGATAAATTTAAAACACTAAAGTAGACGAAACCTTTTTTTAAAGCATTTTTTAAAATAATAAGATATTAATGATTGACTGTATCAATTATTTTTGTTGTATTTTAGTACCTTGCACATTTACAAAAATGTTTGACAGCCTTGAAGGAGGTAAGGATTTTTCTTAGCCCCCGCTCCCAGAAGTACTCATATGGGCACCACTGTCGGAGGCAGATGTAAATCTCTTAGAGACTAACGGAAATAAGTCGGCCTAAAGATATCAATAGAACAGTGCGCTGTGGATGGATGTGGAACTAATACGCTGTAACCCTAAATGTCTATCGCCTCTTTCCACTTTTTCAAGAGCATAAACCCCTTTCGCGACGCTGCTTTTGGATTAGTATCACGTGAGAGCATCAAACGCAGTTTAAGGTTCTTCCGCTTCAGTCCTAGCAAAATTAACTAGTTATACCTACACTAGTTATACCGCCACACAATGGTGTATCTTTTCTCAGAAAGTGGTGCAGGTGGTGTAGCACCACTTTTTGGTGCAACTACCGCAAAATTTTTAACTGTGACATGTGTGTTCGCTGGGAATATAATATTTTAAATGGCCGATATAACACAGAGGTATTCAGCGCATCAAAATATTGCTGAAGTTTTTGCGGCAGCTCATATGAAAAATTCTTGAATCCCAAACCTGGGTTCACACCGAGGAAACCTGTTCAATGGCGTTCAGGAATTGTATTAGGATTATTAAGCGCTTGATAATATGTGAATTTTTTTCCATTATAATTTTCTGAAATATATGATAAAAAAAAAGGTATCTGATAAACTGCATATTTTTTGTATTTTTCTGCTGTTTCGCAGATGAGAGACCTGAGGCACGACAACCTTAACTCTTTCACAGGGGCTTGCGTTGATCCACCAAATATCTGCATTGTTACCGAGTATTGTTCAAGGGGAAGTTTGAAGGTAAGATTATGATCACATTTCTTTTACTTTGACTTATATTCGTTTAGGAAAGATTTAAATCCATTTATTTGATTTCCAGAAAACGTTTTAAATGTAGCTTATAAAATTTAATTTCATTTTACAAAAAGTATTGCTTAGCTATAACATGAAATTGCAAATTCTTGCTGTCTGCGTCCATTTTATCTACTTAATCGAATTTGAAAAGATACTGCAATTTTTTGTTTTTAGGCAGAAAGATAATAAGTGAAAGAAATGAAAGTTTGATTTATGTTATTTCTCGTTGAATTAGCAATACGTATGTGAATTTTCAAGCGAAATCCAATTAATATTAAAACAAGAAGTTCTTGAAAAGAAGTGCTCTGAGAAAAAAATGAAAATGAAATTCTAAAATCTTGCTACAGATATATGAATAATATGAGAGGTAATTTTCCAGTTTCTAAAATCAGATTATTTTTAATAAAATCTTACACAACGAATTTTAGGGAACAGAAAAAAGCAATGTGAGCAGGCTTACTCTCACATCCAAACAAAAGAAATTAAAAAATTGAAGGCCAAAGCTATCTCAATTTTCGTGATATCATTAGGTATTGTCGCTGATAGCGTCACTTAAAAATTTGGTATATAACACTTTAACAGGAAGAAAGAAAGAAAGAAAGTTCAAGTAAGCAAAGCAGAACAAGTCATCTTACTAATATAGTAAAAATTTGCAGTATTTGCACCATCTATACACAGAATGAAGGCAATAAGTGATCTTAAATGAGATGTTTATTTTATAAAAATGATAGGTTAAAAACATATTTACAATTAAAACCATTAGATATTTCAACCTTACGTTATATATATTGAAATCACATGAAGTGAATGCAACAGTCAGTATGAAATCGAAACTGGAACGACCAAATAAATTGAAAAGATCATACACCCAACAGCGCTAAAGCATCTAATTGACGTTATATCATATAACAGTAATATACACCACAAAAGTACAAAACTACAGCTCGAACCCATCACAAACCACCAGAAAAACAATCTCAGAGAATCCCCAAAATAATACACAAAAAATGTTTTTACAAGAAGGGGGAAAATTGGTAACACAAAACACTAAACCAAAAATGAATTACACAGAAACACTTACAAGAAACAATGTCGACAATCAACCAAGTCGTCTACATCAGGAGTCGCACCAACTTGTAGGTAAGCCTTTCTGTCACAGCATAAGGTAAGTGTTTACAAAATATAATGCTGTGGTGTGCACTAGGCCTAAAAACTATGAATTCAAATAACAAGCAAATGCAAGGTCTACCGCAAAACCACACACGACGCCGGGAAATTTATCAAATTCCATGTTAATTTGGCGCTTCGTATGTAGGACAGAACCGTAGAACCTTGCGTTTTCGATTGAAGGAGCACAAGACCTACATTCGGAACTGTCACCTAAAGAAGTCATCGATAGCTAAACACTTTTACCAAAAGGACCATAAATTTATCTTTGAAGAAGTAAATCTAACCGACAAGCCAGATTCAACAGCCAAACTTGATATTTTAGAACCTTTCAATATACACTGCTGGCCTACCCAAAATGCAACACCAAAAAGGAAGCATCCGATTGGCCTGAAATTCGCAGCATGCGTCGCCCGCCAGAAGACATGCAAACGATTTGCATTGCAGGGCATATGCAAATCCTGTGCGCCCGGCACGCCACAGAGAAGCACTATAAGAAGGGTGCACACAAGGCAGTGTAGGTGTAAGTAGTGGAAGTGTGTTGTGCTGCCGAACCTGTGCGTGGGAAGCTTCCTGATGCCTCGTCGCAGAATACGGCAGTCATTTCAGCACGTTTCGGAGTTCGACAGAGGACGAATAGTGGCTTATCGCGACAGCGGTTTATCATACCGAGACATCGGCGCCCGTGTGGGAAGACATCCAGCCACAGTGAGACAAGTATGAATTCGGTGGGTGCAGGAGGGACGGACCGACCAACGTGAGCGATTGCCGCAGCCGCGGCACACCACCGTACGAGAGGAGAGGCATGTTGTGCGACAGGCATTGACGGCTCACACCGCCACATCCGGAACCTTAGCGCAAGAATTCGGGTGTGTTGCGCAACACCTGTGTCAGCACGCACCGTTCGACGTCGTCTGCAGGAGCGAGGACTTGTCTCATAGCGCCCATTGCTCCGATTACCATTGACGTTAAACCACCGGCGAGTGCGTCGGCAGTAGGCCGTTGAACGCCGCACCTGGACTACGGAATGACACGACATTGTCTATGAGTTCTTGGAGCAAATTTGCCCATTGCTCTCGTATTGCACATTTCAACTGATGGACATTTTTCGGCGGATATGGGCATGCCGCAAGACATCTCCCCAGAGCGTCTCACACATGTTCTATGGGTAGTACGATGGCCAATCCATACAAGTGACATCATCATCTTCCAACAGCGCATCTACTGCACGTGTACGTAGGGGTCTCGCGTTATCGTCCATAAATACGAACTCAAACCAATGGCACCTCAGAATAAGTGTACATAAGGAAGGAGCACCTCATCGCAGTCTTGGTTTGCAGTTACGGCACCTCCTTCGAAAACGTGGAGCTTAAAATGACCATTCAGCGTAACGCCTTCCCTAACGAGTACACCAACACTGACATACCGATCTCTTTCGGTAATGTTAGCCGGTCGACAATGTGCTCCCACCTCTCTCCAGATCAGTTGACGTCCTGAATCGCTCGTGGTACCGAAATGACTCTCATCCGTGAAGAGTACCGCACCCCATTGCTCCATGGTTCAATCCTTGTGGTCCTTAAACCATTCTAATTGATGTGTCCGATGGATAGGCCTTAATGGGATGCAACGTTCAGGTCACAGGGCAAATAGTCCACCTTTATGTAGACGTCTGGCAACGGTGAACGGCGATACGGCTCGCGTCCTGTGGTCATCTGCAGTTGCTTCGCGATATTGCCCGCTGTCTGGCGTCGATCACGTTTGGCCTGTAGGACCATATATCGATCATCTCTTGCTGTTGTTTTCCGAGGCCGACTACCACCGACCTTTCTACAGCTGTTACTCTCGTTTGGAAGGTCATCCACTACAAACAGTGCTATGGGTCACACCGAACTCGTCGGCGACGCTTGTTACTGTTCGCCCCTCCTCCAGCTTTGCGATTATTCGAACACGCGCAAAGTCATCGAAATATCTCTGAGTGGACATTTTGTCGTCTGCGACACACTAACAAAACCACTCGAACCTCTTAACAACGCCGCACACTTTCGCTTTCCGTTTCCTGCCTTTCTGCAAGAGGCTCTGTATATCCATTTCAGCGCTGTCATGTGACCTGCGACATCACATTTCGAAAATTTGCATACGCATCGTCTTTCTACTGATCCTCTTGCGTTATGCAAATCGCCTCAAGTTTGTGTGTTTCGCTGTGCGGCTATAATCTGCGGCACTACTGTCTGTCCTCAAGTTTTGCAGCACGTCAGTGTATTACTTGCACACTCGGATTGCCTACATTAAAACAAGTTCGCCTTTAGTTCATGTTTACGCCCTTTAAATGAATGAAATTAAATTTATAACTACGAAGCAATCTAAATGTAAAAATTTGTATCAAAGTAATTTATTAAGTGATATGTTTAGAGACACAGTTTTCTTTACATTTCTTTTTCAGTACATTTATTTATATTTGGAATCGACAGGCACACCTAAATGAATTGTAAACAATATTTTTTTGTGTGCGGTTGATAAATATCTTTTTTAGATTAAAGATTTATATACACTCAAACCAAACATTAGAGACAGTGGTGATGGGCACTTCATATGGTCATCCCCCACGCAAGGTGGAACAGATCCAAACCGAACTCAGTGATAAATATGCGAACAGTAGGGCTTCCGAGCAGTGTATGGCAATCGACGAACATGGGCAAAAGCAGTGATCTGAGCGACTTTGATCATGGATGCATTTTCGACGGAAGAGAGATAGTCATTCTATCCCCTATGTGGTAAGAACCCTAGGGTTCCCGGGAGCAAGCGTATCAAGGGTGTACTGCGACGATGTACGCTGTCCAAGTGGTAAGAACTTCAGGGTTCCCGAAGACAACCGTATTAAGGGTACACTGCGGTCTACTTTGTCCAAGTGGTAAGAACCCTAGGGTTCCCGAGGGTAACAGTATTAAGGGTGTACTGCGGTGTACTTTGTACAACTAGTAAGAACCATAGGGTTCCTTAGGGCAACCGTATGAAGGTGTACTGCCGTGTACTTTGTCCAAAGGGTAAGAACCCAAGGGTTCTCTAGGGTAACCGTATCAAGACTGTACTGCGGTGTACAATGTGTAAGTGGTAAGAAACCAAGGGTTCCAGAGTACAAGAGTATCAAGGGTGTACTGCGGTGTACTTTGTTCAAGTGGTAAGGACCCCTAGGGTTCTCGAGGGTAACAGTATTAAGGGTGTACTGCGGTGTACTTTGTACAACAAGTAAGAACCATAGGGTTCCTTAGGGCAACCGTATAAAGGTGTACTGCCGTGTACTTTGTCCAAGTGGTAAGAACCCAAGGGTTCTCTAGGGTAACCGTATCAAGACTGTACTGCGGTGTACAATGTGTAAGTGGTAAAAAAACCTAGGGTACACGAGTATCATGGGTGTACTGCGGTGTGCAATGTGTAAGTGGTAAGAAACCTAGGGTTCTCGAGGGCAACCCTATCAAGGGTGCACTTTGGTGTACTTTGTCCAAGTGGTAAGAACCTTAGGCTTCCCGAGGGTAACAGTATTAAGGGTGTACTGCGGTGTACTTTGTACAACAAGTAAGAACCATAGGGTTCCTTAGGGCAACCGTATAAAGGTGTACTGCCGTGTACTTTGTCCAAGTGGTAAGAACCCAAGGGTTCTCTAGGGTAACCGTATCAAGACTGTACTGCGGTGTACAATGTGTAAGTGGTAAAAAAACCTAGGGTACACGAGTATCATGGGTGTACTGCGGTGTGCAATGTGTAAGTGGTAAGAAACCTAGGGTTCTCGAGGGCAACCCTATCAAGGGTGCACTTTGGTGTACTTTGTCCAAGTGTAAAGAACCTTAGGGTTTCCGAGGGCAAACGTATCAAGGGTGTACCGCGACAATACCATCGACGGATGTACCAGCGACCTGAGTGCAAGCGGTCGCCTACCACACGGAATTGATGACCGGGATCCACGTAGATTAATCAGTATTATAGGGTGCAGCCTAACTTGTGGAAAATTTTTATTTTTCATTTATGCGATAAATTTTTGTTTCGATGTAACTGCAAGTCTACACTGATAGTTATAATTAATTACGGTAATTGATCCTCTAATTTGTTCATCACTGCCATTGTAAAAATTTGTTATTATCTGAAAACTGCATAATTCGTAGCTTTCTGACAAACGAGAGTTGTGAAAGGCCACATGGCGACAGACCATCTCTATTTCGGACTTATGGCAATCGTCTTGTGCATTTTTGACTCCAACAAAAGTCTGCAAAACTCATCCCAAAACTTCCCTTTTGAAGCTTTAAAGAGACATTCTGGAGGTGGCATTTTCTGCGAACTGAATTGCATAAGGGAAAAACGAAGGCCACCCACAGTTGAAAACAAGGTAGTAAATCCTTCTTCAAGTGGCGAAGAGAAGCCCTTGTGATGGGAAAAGAGGAGGGAGAACCCAGGAAGAAGGGAACCAAGCGTCGAGGCATTCGCAGGAGAGATAAGATTGCGCCGACACGCAAAACCACCTCGACGAGGCTTATGGAGCCTAAAAGAACCACTGGGCGACGCTAGTGATATTCATCAGAGTAAGGAGGGCTAGGAATGGTCCCCTCGAAAAATGAGCGACATCTCAGTCCTCTGGACATGGGGCTTCTCCACAGGGTCGACAACAGTGCACATGTGCCTAGGCTGTCTACACACCAAAATAAAGGCGGGATATTTCTTGCCACTTCTCTGTGCTAAGGATGTCTTAAAGACTGCCAAGGTATGTGGAGTTTATCTGAACATTTGCTCACAACCGACAAGGGCCGTCGGACGATGAAACAGCGTGTAGACCTCTGTCCCCTGAGAAAGGGAGCACGCATCTGGAGGCCTCTAACACATTTCATTCGTGTGTTTTTTTCTTTGTGTTATGGCCGTAGTTATTAAGAGTTCTTCCCTACTAATTTGGCATCAAGCCTATGCAGGGTGCGTGTAATGGTATAGATAAATATATATATATATATATATATATAGTAGTTATAATTAAATTGCGGCAGTCATGGTAATTATTGCATCATTTTAATCACTGGTACCCACGCTCGTACTAAATTCTCGATTTTCGGTGTGTATTTAAGTGTTTTGGTAATCTCTCACATATGTTTCTTTTGCTCTATTTTTTTTATTGTGCATGCTAGAATCTCATCAGCGAACATTGTTTGAATCAGTGTTAATTGTTAAATCAGAGTTAGTTAAATCAGTGTTATCGTTTTTAATCAGTGATAGAGTGTCTAAACCATTGTGTGCTGCCGAAAGAGCAGCCCGCCATATATTCACCTCAGCAGATTTTTGTGCCATTCCACGGATAAAGGTGGCAGTGTTTATAACATACTGTTGAGTATTAAATGTCGAGCGTTGCGTGAAATGAGTGTTGGATATCTTTTGGAGTGTGTGTGTGCGTTGCTGTGACTTTTCGGTAGATTGGGACGTGCCGGAGTTAAATCCAGGCATCCACGCCCAATCGCGGTACGTTTTTTGCGGGAAGTTAACAATTAATTTGTTACAATTGATTATTGGAAGTTATTATTATATAGTGGATACAAATAATTAATTTGTTGTTGAATAATTTTCATTGGTTGCCAACGCAAGTAGGAACACTCCTTGCTAGCCTCAAGCAGCAGAGAAGCAGGGCAAAAGTTTTACAAAATGTTCTTTAATTTTTTTTATTTTTAATTTAATTTTTTTTTGTGGAGATATAGGGTGCTTTACTGCACGAGATACTTCACCTGGTGACGCGGCCACGTCAGCCTGTAAAGGCAAGATCCAACACCAGACTCGTACAGACCAAACACTTTGCAATGGCAGCACATATCACATCCAGGTAAAATGCCCGAGGCACAAGCAGCATCAGCGAGTGTACGGTATAGCGCATGTTACATACATGGTACGGCGCATGTTACATACATGGTACGGCGTATGTTAAATACCCTGGGCTACGGGATCCGATGCTCTATTAGCGGGTCACTCTTGAAAGCTCGTGATCTGATATTGAACCCCGCCTAATGCCTCCGGAACATCAAATCTAGACCCCTGCAGGGTGGCGCTGCGTCCTTTGGTCAGGTGGATCCCGTCTTCATCTGCACCGATTTGACAGGAGGGTGCGGGTGTGACGATGAGAGCATAGGGTCATGGTCCCGTCGTGCTAGGTCGGCTGTGTTCAAAGTGGTGGTGGCTCTGTAACTGTTTGGGAAGCTTTCTCATGGGACATGTAGATAGGTCTCTTAGTGTGTCTGGCAAAGTCTTTAACCACTGCGCGCTACCAGCATGTGCTGGCTGATAACCAACCGCTTTCATGGTGTTCTCGCATCCTCTGGCCGTTGTTCTGTTACAGCAGCACGATGTTCCACGATACAACAAAATGCACTGCCCCACCGGCCGCAACCACCCTGGCATGGCGTAAGGAACATTGATATCAGTTTGTGGCCATCCAGTGGCCTCCAAGGTACCCAGATTTAAACCCTGTTGAAGCTCTTTGGGATTTCGGGATTTCAAGATCAGATCCATGGATTCTGGGGGTGTCAGGTCAATTCGTCGACTACGTCAATTCGTGGCCTGCGTCAATTCGTCGACTACGTCAATTCGTGGCCTGCGTCAATTCGTCGAGAGCAAATTTGTCGCGTTTACAAATTTTGGTTACATACAAAACGAATGCAGGAAAACGTACGATTTCGAAAGTCTTCCGCCATGATCATATTTATCAGGTTTGGTCACTCACACAGGTTAGGAATATTACGCTTTTTCTTTGACACTAAAAATAAATTAATATACCTATGCCTAACGCCTAAGATTATGCCTTTTTAACAGTTTTTATTCCATCGTGCTCATATCTATAAGATTTAGACACCGTGTCAAGTTAATATTATAGCGATTTTAGTTAGGCATTAAATATTAATGCCTAGGCCTTGTTAACAGGTTTTAATCCATCGTGTTCATATCTATAAGGTTCAAACCGGTGGCGGTCGTAATGTTGACACGGTTATAATGTCGAGACTCAAAATGTCGACAATGAAAACGACGACACAGTCATAATGTCGACATGGCCCAGAAACTGTCCTCATGGTACTCTAACTTAGACCATAGAAGTTTTTTGAAAGGAGTCGATGCACGGGGTCAAGAGGCCCCCATAACATTTTTTCGTAAAATGTACAGTTTTCAATTTAGAACTACCAAATTTGGTATACTATCTCACGGTACTCGAACTTAGACGGTAGATGGTTTTTGAGAGGGGTCGGAGCCAGTGGACAATGGGCCCTCACACAAAATTCTCCTAAAATCAACAGTTTTCAATTTAGAACTACCAAATTTGGTACACTATCTCATGAAACTCTAACTTAGACTGTAGAGAGTTTTTGATAGGGGTAGGAGGAAGGGGGTAAGAGCCCCCCCCCCAAATATTTGTTTCGTAAAATCTACAGTTTTGAATTTAAAACCACCAAATTTGGTATACTATCTCATGGATCTCTAACGTAGAAAGGGATCGGTGTCAAGGGGTCAAGGGGCCCCCATACAAAATTTTTCTAAAATGTACAGTTTTTAATTTAGAACTACCAAATTTGGTATACAATCTCATGGAACTCTAACTTAGACCGTATATGGTTTTTGTAAGGGGTCGGTGCCCGGGGTCAAGATACCTCCATACAAAATTTTCGTAAACTCTACAGTTTTCAACTTAGAACCACTAAATTTGGTATACTATCTCATGAAACTCTAACTTAGATGGTTTTTGGAAGAGGTCGAGGCCCGGCGGCAAGGGGTCCCCATACAAAGTTTTTGTACAATCTACAGTTTTTAATTTAGAACCACCAAATTTGGTATACTATCTCTTGGAACTCTCACTTAGACCGTATATGGTTTCTGTGAGGGGTCGGGGCTCGGGGTCAAGGTGCCCCGATACAAAATTTTCGTAAACTCTACAATTTTCAATTTAGAGCCACCAAATTTGCTATACTATCTCATGAAACTCTAACTTAGACTGTAGAGGATTTTGGAAGGGGCCGGAGTCCGGAGTCAAGTGACCCCATACGAAATTTTCGTAAAACCTAGTTTTCAATTTAGAACAACCAAATTTGATATACTATCTCATGAAACTCTAACTTAAACAGTATGTAGTTCTTGGAAGGGGTCGGAGCATGGGAGTCAGAGCCCCCAATACAAAATTTTCGTAAAATCTACAATTTTGAATTTAGAACCACCAAATTTGGTATACTATCTCATGGTACTCTATCTTAGTCCGTAGACGGTTATTAGAAGTGGTCGGTGTCCGGTGTCAAGGAGCCCTCACACAAAAAGTTTCGTAAAATCTACAGCTTTCAATTAAGAACCACCAAATTTGGTATACTATCTCATGGTTCTCTAACTTAGAGCGGAGACAGTATTTGGAAAAGGTCGGGGCCTGGGGTCAAGGTGCCCTGACACAAAACTTTCGTGAAATCTACCGTGTTTAATTTAGAACCACCAAATTTGGTATATTATCTCATGGAACTCTAACTTAGACCGTAGGTAGTTTTCGGAATGTATAGGGGCCCGGGAACAGGATCCGCCATACAAAATGTGCGTAAGATCTACAGTTTTTAATTTAGAACCAGCAAATTTAATATACTATCTCATGATACTCTAACTTAGACTGTAGATGATTTTTGGAAGAGGTGGGTGCCCGGAGTAGAAGGGCCCCTTACAGAAGTTTCGTAAATTCTACAGTTTTCCATTTAGAACTACCTAATTTGGTATACTATCTCATGGTACTCTAATTTAGACGGGTTTTGGAATGTTTCGGGTCCCGAGGACAAGGGGGCCCCCATAAAACATTTTCGTAAAACGTTCCATTTTTACTCTTAAGATCTGCAACACCATTCAGCACTTCAATACCCGATCTACGGTCTAAGGCGCTCTTTGGCCCTTTGAGGCCCTTGCGCCTTAAAACACCAACTGACCAACAAACCAACCTACGGTCTAAGTTAGAGACTGTAAATAACAGTAACGTGCAAAAATATGCCGTCAATTGTGCATTAAAAACACAAATTAATATAGTTTAGCTTTCACTACCAACGGGTGGCTCCTCAGGCAAAAATATAATGTAATTTAAATAGAGAGCTCCAGATATTCAAAATTCAAAACGGTAAGAAAAAGATGATCAATGCCAATGTTAAGTCGTATGCATGCGACATCACATAGGTACATTGTATTTCTGTGTCTCGGGATTCTCAGAAGCACATGCCAGATGTACGACAGTTCTATAGATGTCTCCTCGAAGGTAAGTATTTCCATTCCTTTTGCTTTCTTTTTTGTTTCGTAAAATTAAATTAACTAAATCAAAAAATTTAAAATAAGTTTATTGGAAAATTACAGGAATATCTTTTTCATTCATTAACTTTCACCCGCTAAACTTGGTGATTCCACAAATAGTAATATGTATGTATCTGGCTAATACCTGGTATAGTATACCAAATTCCTGCTAGTACAAATTACATTAATGATTTCTTTGCGTCCAGTTCAATCTAGTATGTCCATAAAAGCGTTTGGGGCTGTATGAAAAATACATTTCAGCATGAGTCGCCACGGTGGCCCAGTTGTCTACGCGCTGGCTTACTGACCACTGGTCTAGAATAATCCTGGTTCGAATTCAGGTGAGTCATGGACGTTGTGATTGACTCCTGGCACTGGCTATCCCCCTTCCCAGGAACCAATGCACCGAGAGGAGTGATGGATGGTTAAGTGAAGTTAGTATTCGTCTACATGGAGCAGTGTCAGATTGTCAACGTCAACAAGGAGTAGTGTCAGATTTACATGCAGCAGACGGAAGATACCACAGGGACTGTATGTACAAATTCATGAGTCCCAGGAGTGTACTATTTGTCCAGGGAGAAACGTCTGAAGTAAAAGAAGATGTGGCTTATGATCAAGTTGTTAACATGGTGTTTCAAGATAAAGAAAAGATCTGATCATCTGTGGAACTTGAAAAGTCATATAACGGTGCGGGTGACAGACTACTAAACTGTAACTCATTAATATCTGAGCTAAGTATGGAATTTAATGGTGAACTGTTAAAAATATTCTGTAAGGGATATGCAAACTTGATTATGTTTCGGAAGACGGCCAAAAAGTTATTGCACCTTCAAGAAAGCCATGATGACCAATATTCCATTCACGTAGTAGCAAACATGATCAAGACGAAAATACAAGGACTTACAGTGTAATAAAAAAGATAATATCAAACTAGAATGCCCCGCTGTGCAGCTGCTGGAGATGTTAGTCCAACAATTTTGAAGCTCTTTACCCAAGTTACTAGCGAAAAACCTGCGCAGACACCGTCGTATGATAGGAAAAATTCTAACCGCCCAAGTACAGAACAAATACACTCAGTTACACGTGAACATCGGCAATGCATTGAGAGACAAAAACAATGATTGAACGACTATATGATTTTATAGTCAGTTGTTCGTATAAGGAATGCCTTCGTTTCTAAGGATCTGCAGCATCACATACTGTCATGGAAAAGTCTGTCTCCAATCGCTGATTCATCTTTAGGTCTCATTCAAATTGTAGCTGACAATTTTGACGCCACTATATCTTCCCAAAAGGGACTAGTTTCTACACATTATCTTGCCATGATACTTGTCTGGAAACAAGTAACAACCAAAGATTGTCCTCCTGATGTCAACTGGGGTGATTATGGTTGGATGAAGAATGACGAATCAACATCTGTTTCACCAATTGCTATACCAACGGGAACTGCCGTAGCACCAAATGAACTTTTAAAGGTAATAAGTTGCAAGTGTGACAGTGAACGGAACTGTAATAGACGTTGTAAATGCCAAATGAGTATTCTCTCATGTACATCCATTTTGCACTTGCACAGGAAGTGAAGAATGCGAAAATTCATATATTAAAACTATTATGGAGACTGAAGATGATGGTGATGATTCGACAACCTAATTGACTACAACACATCACGGTAGTGTGGTTGGGATCGGTAAGGTGGGTCTCTCTTTAGCCACCTCCCCGTGGTGAGACCTGGTTACTGATTGTCAAATAAGACTAAAATTTGCTGAGAGCTGCACATAAGAATGTACATTTCTACATGTTTATTTTAAATTATTACTCAAGATTAATGCTAACACTGCTAAGTACTGTTAACTTTGCCACTGCTACAAGATGTCCATTTTGATGACGTCATAAAAGTAATTTTATGAAAATGCGTGCATATATAGTTTTTACATAAACAGAGCTTTAATTTAATACCAAGCACGATAGCACTGAATGAATTTTTTTATATAACAGTAAAATGATGAATTTAGAAGGCGGCCATTTTGATGAGGTCATAAAAGCAATTTCACCAAAATACATACACATATAGTTTCTACATAAATAGAACTTTAATTTGATGCCACGCACGATAGTACTACATGAATTATTGTAATATAACAGCAAAATGATGAATTTAGAAGGAGGCGTTTGGATGACGTCATAATTCAAAACGCTCAGAAGATACAGAGTTAAACCTATCAAATACGGATTCAGGGTACATTGTTCGTGTAGAAACCGTCGAAAAACATCTTGTGTACCGAAATTTTGGGTATTATTGCTTCAGCACCAGACTACAACATTCACCATTATTTTATTACTGCTGAAAATCTTGTGCACATGTTTTCTCCATCGAATTGGGAATTTCTTCAGTCCTATTATTAGAAGCAGAGATATCGTTTCTTCTGGCAAACAGACAGACTAAGTACATGGAGAACAGATGTTGGCAATACCATGCTTATGCCTTTCTCTATAAATCACAAAACGAATTTCTTCGCTTGGGCCGTCAGAAGCAGAGTCTGAATTTCTGCGGACGGACGGACCGACAGATAGACAAAATGTGTAATCGATGGATGGATGGAACCAGAGATTTGTGATATCACACGCTCATGTTTTCCTCTATAGCACAGAGAAAGAATTTCTTCAATCCGATAATTAGAAATTGAGATGTCGTTTTCACTGACGGACAGACAGACCAAGAAAAGAAAGAAGGGATAGATACTGATTGGTAATACCATACCTTTCCTTGTAAGTACCAAAACGGATTTCTTTCTTCGGGCCGTCATAAGCAGAGATGAAATTTCTGCGAACGGACGGACTGACAGACAGAACAACTAAGAAATGGACGGAAGGAAAGAGAGATTTGGGGTATCTTGCGCTTAAATTTTCCCCTATAGCTCAGAGAAAGAATTTTTTCAATCCGATAATTAGAAGCGGTGATGTAGTTTCCACTGACGAATGGGCAGACCAAGCAACGGATGAACTGATATTGGTAATATCATGCTCATGCTTTTCACTGTAAGGCACGAAACGAATTGCTTTGATCTGACTGTCAGAAGCACAGATTGAGTTTTTGCGAACGGGCGGACAGACCGACAAAGTGAAGAATGGATGGTTGGATGAATAGAAGAAGAGATTTGTGAAATTTTGCGCTGGTGTTTCTTCCTTTGGGGAAGGGAAGGACTTTTTCTGATAAACATTTCTAAGCGGATCTTATATACCGAAATTTTAGGTATTTCTTGCTTCAGCACCAGACTATAACATTCAACAGTATTTTATTACTGCCGAAAATCTTGTGCACATGTTTTCTCCATCGATGCGAATTGAAATTTCTGCAAACGGACGGACAGGCGGGAAGCGGAAGAACAGACACCGGTAATCTTGCCAATCTTTCTCAGTAAATCACATAAAGAATTGCTTCGATCTGATCGTAAGAAGGAGAGATACGGTTTCTGCGGACGGACGGACATATGGATGGACGTATGGATAAACAGCAATACTCTCGTACGCATGCCTTATCTATCAGTCACTTACCGAATGTCTTCCCTATCCGGTAAACACAGAAATATGCTTTCTGTGGACGAACACACGGAGAAACTGACTGGGAAAAAGACAGAAGGAGTAATCAGGAATCTCATAGAGTTCTTTCCGTCCATGTGAAATAAAAAATGAGCCGATCAACAATTCGAAGCTTAAGTACAGGTCTTGCAGGGTAGAGAGACGGATGGAAAGACAACCGGAATTGCATGCTTTCCTCCATGCCATACGCAATTATACTAACTTAACTTGGTGTCTAAACCTTATGAATATGAAAACTATGAAAGAAAAACTGTTAAAAAGGCCTAGGCCAAGGTATTATTATTTAATGCCTAAGCAAAATCGCAATAATACTAACTTGACATGGTGTCTAAAGCATTGTTGATATGAATACGATGGAATAAAAACTGTTAAATAGCCCTAGGCCTAGGCCAAGGTATTAATATTTAATGCCTAAGCAAAATCGCAGTAATACTAACTTGACTTGCAGTTTAAACTTTATGAATACGAGCACGATTAAATAAAAACTATTAAAAAGGTCTAGGCCAAGGTATTAATAGTTGTTGCCTAAGTAAAAGCACAATAGCACTAACGTGACATGGTGTCTATACCTTATGTATACACTGGCGGAAAGTGAAACAAGAAAGATGACACCCAATTTTCGGGTGTAATAAGCACTTCCTTTGAATCCGTTCTGACGCAAATTAAATTTATCAAAGCTATTCAAAGTCAATGGAACCGGTATGGAAAACAATAGTATCTGACGGAAGAAAGAAGATTTTCAATCGGGTTTTTAATCCCTCAGATATTGCTGTAAACGGAATCGTGAGCATAGAAACTCTTAGAAACATAGATAACGACAAAAATAAGATGTGACTATACGTCCCCTGGTGGGAAAACCATGCATTATTTTAGGAAAGAAGTATTCTCAAAAGGTTTATCCATATAAGCGGTACCGGCCCAAGAAAAAAAAATTAGTCGAGTTTTCAGGAGCTCAGATTTTGCAACAAATACTTCAGAAGCAGAAATTAACACTTATGACCCCTGGTGGCCAAACCATTCTTTACCATACATTAGAAATTATGTGAAAAATATTTTCCATCAGGTTTTGTATGCGATACAGGAAGAATTTTTCAAATCAAAGCTTTAGGAGCAGAAATAACGCAGAAAACGCAATTTACCTTTGTGCCCCCTAGTGAAAATTGTATGATATACTTGGGAATTTTGAATTTATATGAAAATCATTTCGCATTGGAAACACTATCCAACAAAGAAGTAATTTTTCAAATCGTATTCTTAGAAGTAGAGATATTGACAAAAATAAGATATACATCTACGCCCCCTGGCGTAGAAACCATGCACTATTTTAAGAAGAAAACGTTTCTAAAAGGTTTGTCGACATGACTAGTATCGGCCAACAAAAGACGTTTTTTTCAATCGAGAATTTAGAACCTCATATTTTGTTGCAAATATAACAGAAGCGGAAATTAAGATTTACGCTCCCTGGTGGCCAAACTGTTTTTTTACAAAAATTAGAAATTATGTGCAAACGATTTCCCATCAGGACCGGTATCCGGTGCAGAAAGATTTTTCAAATCGGAGATTTAGAAGCAGAGATATAGGAGGAAACACGATTTACCGCTACGCTCCCTAGCGGAAAGTCTATGAATTACGTGAAAATTTTGAAATTATATGAAAAACATGTCACACGGAAAACACTATCCAACAAAGAAGGAATTTTTGAAATCGGACTCCTAGAAGTAGAGATATTGACAAAAATAAGATGTATATCTACACCCCCTGGCAGAAAAACTGTGCAATATTTTAAGAAGAAAATATTCCGAAAAGGTTAATCGATGTGAGTGGCATCAGTCCACCAAAGAATATTTCCAATCGATATTTTAGAAGCTCATATTTTATGGCAAGTACATCAGAAGCCAAAATTAACACTTACGCACCCTGGTGGCCAAAGTAATCTTCACCAAAAAGTTGAAATTATATTCAAAATATTTTCCACCAGGAGATGTATCCGCTGAAGAAAAACAATTTCAAATCGGAGTTTTAGAAGATGAATAATCGGGAAAAATGTAATTTACTTTTACGCCCCTTAGCGGAAAATCTATGCGTAATTTGAAAAAGTAACTATATCTAAAATACTTTTCGACATAAATGGAATCGAAAGATAAAAATTTTTTTCAATCGTATGTTTAGAAGCAAATATGTGGAATAAAACGTACTTTTGAATTCGACATCATCTGCATTTACGCTCTCAAGCGTCAAAATTGTACATCGTAAAAAATAACGATATAAAGGATCATCATTTGCATATTACAAGCTTCCGAATGCAAAAAGAATTTTTCAAATCGCACTAATAGTTGCAGAGATATCGTGGGTACAGACGGACGGACGAACGAACAAACCGATAACAGAAGCACGATCTTTTTTTACAAAAGACGTGCTAAAAAGAACATCAAGAAGGAATTGGCGGACGATCATGAAATTTACATATGTTAATGGGGTCGAGTTTACGTAGGTGTGATGTTAATTTCGGGACCAACCGGTGAGCGCTTACGCCACAGCACGGCATAATATGCAAATTATCGTCGGTGGTATTTAAGAAGTACGGCGAAGTGAATGTAATCAGTCGTCGGCGTACGGACACGTGCATAGACTCTGAAGAAGCTGCAATGCCTGGACATGGAAGACGTGTATATAGGATTTCAGCCGTTATCGGACTTTGAGCGAGGTCGTCTAGTCGGACACCGCGAGGCCGGGTGGTCGTATCGTCGTATTGCGGAGCGAATTGGACGGTAAGTATCGGTGGTGGTACGATGGTGGCGTAGATGGTCCGAGGAACATTCTCACGCGAGAAGACATGGAACCGGGAGTCACAGACGGACTGATGAGCGAACCGATCGACGCATATGAAGAGCTACGATGTCAAGCAGAACATCCAGCGCGACGCAAATCCGAGCTGCCTTTGCACCTGAGATGAATGTGCGAACAATCCGCAACCGTCTACTTGATGCAGGACTACGTACACGTGTGCCTCTGGCATGTGTATCTCTGACTCCAGGCCACCGTCAGGAACGGCTGCAGTGGTGTCGCCAACTTCTGCACTGGAGAACGCAATGGGGATCTGTCGTGTTAAGCGATGAAAGCAGATTCTGCTTGTGAACCTCCGATGGCCGTATGCGTGTTCGCAGACGCACAGGGGAGCGTCTCCACCCTTCTTGCATCCGCCAGCGACGCACAGGGCCTACACCTAGTCTCCTGTTGTGGGGAGCGATCAGCTATCGCTCCCGTACACAACTAGTGTTTGTACCGGGTACGTTAAACAGCACCTCCTACATCAACAACATCATTCAGCCCGTTGTTGTGCAATTTGTAAGGTCTGTCTATCGTGGTGTTTTCCAGCAAGATAACGCACGCCCACACACGGCATGTTCAACGCAACATGCACTTCAGGGTGTGAGACAACTTCCATGGCCTGCACGTTCACCGGATTTGTCCTCCATTGGGCACGTGTGGGATTTTATGGGACAACGACTTATCCGGTCTCCACGGCCACCCACGACCATCCCCGATTTACGCATCCAGGTTGAGGATGCTTGGAACTCAATACCCCAAACTTACATCCAACATCTGTACGACAGACTCCATGCCAGAATTGCACAGTGTGACGCAGTTCATGGCGGTTCAAACTCGTACTAACCATGTTACATGGAAATGTTATTTTTCAGTTTACCAGTAAATACAGCTGTATTTTGCCATAATGTTTTGATCACGTTATCCTCTGTATTCCGTTATTATGCTGTATAAATTTCGTTGGTATCAGACGTCTCCATCTTGGTGTTCTTTTTCACTTTCCGCCAGTGTATGATCACGATGGAATAAAAACTGTTAAAAAGGACTAGGCCTTAGCATTAATATTTAATGCCTAAATAAAAGCAGAATAATACAAACTTGACTTGGTGTGTAAACTTTATAAATATGAGCACCATGGAAGAAGAACTGTTAAAAAGGCCTAGGTCAAGGTATTAATGTTTATTGCCAAAGAAGTTAGAGCACAACATTACTAACTTGACATGGTGTCTAAACTTTATAGATATGAACACGATGGAATAAAATCTGTTAGAAAGGCCTAAGCCTAGGCCAATATATTAATATTTAATGCCTAAGCAAAATCGCAATAATACTAACTTGACTTGGTGTGTAAACTTTATGAATATGAGCAGGCTGGAATAAAAACTGTTAAAAAGGCCTAGGCCAGGCTGGAATAAAAACTGGTAAAAAAGCCTAGCCTATTATTATTACCTAAATAAAAGCGCAGTAATACTAACTTGACTTTGTGTCTAAACCTTATGAATATGAAAACTATGGAAGAAAAACTGTTAAAAAGGTCTAGGCCTAGGCCAAGGTATTAGTATTTAATGCCTTAGAAAAATCGCAATAATACTAACTTGACTTGGTGTATAAACTTAATGAATATGAGCACGATGGAATAAAAACTGTTAAAAAGGCCCAAGCTTAGGCGTTAGGCATAGACATGTTAATTTTTTTAGTGCCAAAGAAAAAGCTTAATACTCCTATCCTGTCTGAGTGTCCAAACCATATAAATATGATCAGGGCAGAAGGCGTTCGAAATCGTCCGTTTTCCTGCACGCGTTTTGTATGTAACCAAAATTTGTAAACGCGACGAATTCACGCTCGACAAATCGTCGTGCTCGACGAAGTGACGCGCGCCGAATTGAAGCTCGACGAATAGACGCAGGCGACGAATTGACGTATAACCGATTCTGGGCCGACGTCACGGATGGAGTTGTGTACAATGCTACGACAGGCATGGCTGGCATTATCACCGGAATCCCTCCGGTATGTGATTTAGTCGATGACTCGGCATGTGCAGGCTGTTATTTGCGCTAGAGGAGAACAAAGAAGCTATTAGGTAGGTATCTCTAATGTTTTGCCCATTAAGTGTATATAGTCTGAGAGTTAACTGTTATCTGTTGGTCTTCTTCTTTTGTGATTTTTCCCTTTTCCCAAAGAACTTCATATTAAGGCAATTAAATCATTTTTAATGTATACTTGATAAAAGCTCATTTTTTAAGTACTGTGTACTTAAAACCCGCTTTCCGTTTGGTTTTTGTCATTTTTTGCGAATTTAATCATACCTATATTTTTTTCGTTTACTGAGGGTGGAAGTGAAGGATTAAATACTGTTTCAGACAAGTAAATTATATCAAGGAATTCGTTAGAGTTTTACGCTTGTTATTGTTTACATAAAATAAAAATCGGACTGATACCGTAAATCAGGTGAAACAAATAAGATTTTCAGACCTACAAATTATAAATGAAATTTTATATGATAAAAAATTCGAGAAGAAACTGTAACTATCGCTACTGAAAGTTCAAAAATGAAAAACTGGAGTGATAAGATAGACACAGGATTTCAGTGAATGAAATACGGGATTACACCATTGTACAATACACATTTTTCTGCAGCTCTCATGTATTATTTCAAAGACCAGCTCTTTGAAATATTTGTTTCTTTTCAAAAATGAAACGGGAATAAAACAGGGTTAGGAACACCTTGACCCGATTCGTTTGACCCGCAAGACATGTTCGACTGACCCGTGATCCGTTTCCATCTCAGCACTGCGCAAGTCCGACAGCTATGCTACTCGCCTGATATCTCTGCCTGTGTTCGTTTCTCTTCCTAAAATTCAAATACCGCTTGAAAAGGAAAAAATGTTTCAAGATATTGAGGAAATACAACAGAATGCGACGAAGCAGCTGTTCGCTGTGTTAGAAGATGACTTCAAAATTATTTTGAGCAGTAGAAACTGCACTGGGCTAAGTGTGAGTTTTTCGGAATTGGACTACTTCGAAGATGATTATGTTTTAAATCTGAAAGTTTGGTAATTTGTTTTTAATAAATCTAATCTGGGGACATTTTGATAACGCCTTATGTCACAAGGCAGTTCACTGAGTAACTTTCACTTCCCAAATCTCTTGCGTTAATTAGACCTTCACGTGTAAATATATTAAACCGTTCATGAATTTTTGCTATAAATAAAAACCGACTCTTCAGCAGTGGTACTCCTTTTTTAATGCTGTATATGGGAATGGTTACGTACGGCATTATACTCGTTCATATTTCTATATTATTCCTTTTATTTGTACACGTTGATCTGTTCTTACTGTTTCTATTAGGCGTCTTTCTCTGCTAACCCGCCCTTCCGAATCATTTTTCCAACAAAATTAATTCTTTCATCTCTTCTCCGAATCAGCCACTCCAAATAAATCTCGCTTTTTCTTCGTCTTTCCTGCTTTGTATGGGAAACCAAAGCCTTCAACCCCCTCCCCGCTATCTATCTTTTTGTCGGAGAATCAAGCGCCAGATCTAAGCTTCTTTCTCCCTTCTTCCCTTCCTAACAAAAAAAAAAAAAAAAGAAAAAAAAAAAAGGGTTACCTTTTTTACCTTCACACCCTTTTTTGGACCTTCTGGCCAACTACTGAATCTCGTTAGCACCACTTTGACTCTTATCGTGAGAAATTCTCATTAAACCCTAGTGTTGTAAGAAAAAGGCCATGTGCACAGATCTCTTACTACGTGAACTAAGATGGTGTAAAAGGATCTAACCATTAATTTACAGAGCAATGAAATAATACACTGAAGTGCCAAAAATCATAGAATTCATACCTACCCAGCAAAAACAACAGTGCTGGGAAACTGCTGGCCACCAGCTGGCAGTGTTGGGTCACTGCTGGCTGAAATCTGCCGCTCACGGCCCGGTAGTGGTCCGTTGGTGGCAGCGCCATCAGTTGGCGAGCCATTGATGGCCCTGCAGCATCGCCGTGAATTGTGGGCCTCCCAGCAAGTGCCATTAGTGGCCCGTTGCTGGCAACCAATGCAACCTCCAACAGCAGGTGGAAGCAATGGGACTGCGCATGCGCAGAAGCAACACTTGCTGTGTCTCTCATGGTACCAGTTAGTTGAAGACGACGCTATCGCCATCGTGTTATTTTAGTGGATGTTAAGAAAGAAGTCCATATGTGGAGAGGTGAATTAATTTCCTAATGAAATTTTACGTCGACGAAGATATCAGATTAAGCCGTGAAATACTAGATTACAGCCATGAAATACACCCACTCCATTCCCATGAATAACAATTCATGGAATGGAGTGGATGAATAACAAGAAAAATTTGAAACCGCTTGAAACACATATCCTGGAAAACCATTCAAATAGCGTTTGTTGGAAAAAAAAAAAAAGAATTATACGCGTACGAAATTTATTAATTATTTGAAAGAAAAAAAAAGCAACGCTATGTGGTGTACTCATCCATGGGTTGAATACACAAGACTGGGAGGAATTCGCTTCTAAAAATAACGAGAAGTAAAATAAAATATATTTTACTCTTTAAAACAGATGTAGCTTCGGACAACGGAAAGGAAAGACACAACGTTAAAAATGTAACAGAATGTGACATGAACCCGGGAAAATATATATATATTCAACAATCTCTTTTCAAGACGGCAAGGGAGTTGCTCAAGGTGGTCGTTCAACCTCCAATCAAAAAAAAAAAAAAAAAAAAAAAGACGGCAAGGACAAACCAAAACTTTGGAAAGCGACTCTAAGTATGTACACGCCTTGAAAATGAGTGAAGTTCCCTTAAGGTAAAAAAAAAAACTATCGTTACGTTGAAAAAATTAATTTATCAATTACATGAAACTGGCTTTTATGAAAAATTCCTCTCAATATTGTAAAATGAAAGAGGGAAGCATTCCGATTACAAATTGCATACCAAACAGATAGCTTCCAGCACATGCCCGAGTGGCGTGAGTTAGTCGGGTCGGTAGCGAGCCCGGCTGCCACACAAACGGCCCAGGATCGAATCTAGTCAGGATGCAAACGGCGTTTCTCCGGTTTGTCGAGAAAATTTCCCCAGCGCAGTGCGTTAATTCACAAGCGTCGTAAAGGTAGAAAAAAAAAATGTAGCTTTAGGAAACTACGGTTATCCTTGCTTTTTTTTTTTTTTTTTAATATTATTATGGCTACTACTGGGAAATTGGCGGACAAGATTCGGCAAGCCACCAGTTACGTCACGTGGTTGCTGGCTGCCACTAACGGCCCACTAGCGGACCACATTAGGCTAGCCATCATTTCTGGCACTTGCCTGCAGGGCCACTGAAGGGCCACTTGTGGCAGCTACTGCCTGTGATGGACCACTGATGGCCCTGTTGTGGCATATGACAACTGATGGGGTGCCAACTGCTGGCCAGCTGTTGGCCTGAACTGCTGGCCCTTCTGTTGGCCGCCCGGACATTTTATTGACGGTTCGGCAGCGGCAACATAGTGCTGGGCCAGCAAGACTGTTTTTGCTGGGTAGTGTCGTGTAGAACCTTCTCTAGCCCGGCGAAGTGCAGCAACGTGACGAAGCATCAATTCCACAAGTGGCCGGAAGACTTTTGGAGAGATGTTAAGCCATGCAGTCTGAACAAACTCCCACAGTTCACTGGTATTTGTATGTGCAGGATCCTGAGTGCGAATGGACCTTCCCACCACGTCCCATAAGTGCTCTATTGGGTTCGTGTCGGGCGATCGTGGTGGTCGCACCATCCGTCGGAACAGTCCAGAATGCTCCTAGAACCAATTTTGTACAACTTGGAGCCAATGACATGGTGCATTGTCCGCCCGGAATATTCCATCGTTGTTGGAGTACATGAAGTCCATCAATGGATGCAAAGTCACCCAGCGAGCAGCAAAGCGATTACCGCTTAATGGCGTGCTTACGAGGACCAGAGGACCCAAAACGTGCCACGTAAAAATACTCCAGACATGTATGGAACCACCACCATCTTGCACAGTGCCATGTTGACAGCTTGGGTCCATGGCCTCATGGGGTCTGCGCAACACCTGAACCCTACCATCAGCTCGTAACAACTGGTAGCGCGACTCATCGGACCACGCCACATGTTGCCAGTCTTCCAGGGTTCAATTACCGTGTTCACGAGTCCAGGTGAGGCTCTGTGTCTGATGTCGTGGTGTTAACGGAGGAACTCTGGTGGGTCTTCTGCTCCCATTCCACATAGACGCTAAATTACGCTGCACTGACCTAATGGATATGTCTCTGGTACCTCCTGCATTGAATACGGATGTTATTTGAGCCAGTGCCGTTTGCCTGTTAGCATAGACCTGGTGAGACGCCTCTTGTAACGGTCATTCACAAGGTGTCTACTGATCATGAAAGTCATGAATCATGAAAAAGTAATGAAATTGAGCAGGTGGCCATGAACTAATGAAAAAGTGATGAAATTGAGTCGGTGGTCATGAAATTGTACTTTTTGTGTCAGCACCTGAATGAAGACAAGTTTTCGCACCTAGAAAAGAACACGAAGCGGCCCCCTTATAAACCGACGTGTAGTCGATGCGCCATGAAAGCGAAAAGCACTGGCCGACGCAAGCAATAGTACAGAGTGACAAGAATGCTGGGTAGAAACCAGAGACATCGATTTACGCAACTTACGGACTTTGAGAGAGGCCTGATCATCAGGCTGAAAACCACAGGGTGGTCAGCGTGCCGTATAGCCCGCCACGTAGATCGTTCGGACCATACTGTCCTACTGTGTTACGAGCAGTGAACACGTGACGGCACTGCCGCACGGTGAAGGACAGATTTGATCACTTCCTGATGAATTTACTACAAAATGCGAACCATGACTTTATCAAGTTCTTACCGAAGCTGTTATGCATGTGTTATGCCAATGCTGCAGTTGAAAGAGGCTTTTCTGTTAACAAAGAACTTAATAGGTATCACAATTGCTATCTGCGTACGATAAATAAAATCATTAAAAGTTTGCAAAGTAAAACCAAATTTATTTACAAATTAAAATAATTTAAATGCAAGAACTTTCGGGGCTCCCATGGCCCCATCATCAGGCTCATGTCGTAGGAATGCAGAGTCAATTATTTTAAAGTACAAATAATTAACCATAATTCATTTCACATTCGTCTCGAGGAGATGCCAGATAACAAAGAACTTTTAATTGAAAACTTAGAAGAAGATGCAGTTGTTGCAGAAAGAAGTGTTTTCAGTGCAAAACAATCCTTAGGTGGTTTAGCTAATAGTGAGAAAGAACTAAATGTGGACATCACAAAATCAATTATATTAGCTGTCAAAAATGCTTCATCAAAATGAGTAGAAGCCTTAAAAAAGAAGAAATATGACGAAGATGAAGTGGCCAATCATAAAAGGAGAGCGGTCCGAAAACTAAAAGAACTCAAAGATAAGAAAAGAAAGCTTATAGAAAATGCAAAAGTAGGAGTTGAAGTTCTAGATTCTGAGATAACAAGTTTAGCTAAAATACTTAAACACTGAGTCTTTCACTGTGAAATTTCAGTCTCCATAAAGTTTGTACATTCATAGTTTTTATATTGCCTTAATAAAAACTTGTAAGTTTTTACAGCATTTCCATGTTAAAAGAATTTGTGTATTAATAGATGTAATGATAAATATTTCTGAAAATAGCCATACCCCATCCTAGATGAGAGTTGAATGTTTTTATTTCTTTAAACACATAGAATTTGGTGAATGGCATAGTACATGTCATACATAATTACATTATTCATGTTAACAGGCAATTTTAGTGACATAAGAATTACATTCAGCTTTCATCTCAACTGGCTTTCAGGTAGGGGTTCATTACCCCCCCCCCCACACACACACACCGTATAGCCATTTTAGCAGCAATAATATTATAGATACATCAGTTTTGCCTGAACTATTGTCGCTTGGAATTAATTTCAGTGTTTGTAAAAATAAAAAAAAACCTGGGATCTCAAACCAAGGGTACCAGCGCTATCACGGTGCGAGGTAATGACTTCCATGAGGTATTCTCGGTACACACGTGACACCGTGGATTGAGGTATGTTGAATGTCCGCACAACTTCGGAAATTGAATGTCCATTCGTCTGGCTCCCATTTAAAATGCTTCGCTCAAACTATAATTCACGTCGGCTTGCCGTAATCCTACTGGCGGTTGTTCAACCTCACTCACTAGATTACCCCTCGCAACTGATAAAAACAGTGGCGCGCGTCGAAGCCTTTATACAATTGCAGCGCTAGTTAAATATTTGCATACCGCTATCCCATGATCTTTGACTCTTCAGTGTATAAATTGCACCTCATGACTGGTAGATTGCATGGAATGTCTAGTAATAGTGTTCTCTCTAGGCATGAGCAGCGTATTAGGAATGGCACTCTCCTCTCCCCAATTAACCTGGCTGGCAGAAAATATAGAAAGGAAATGTCAAATTACAAAAAAATAGGATGAGAAACAAGGCGGGGATGGTGCTAAAATTAACCTGGCTGGCAGAAAACGTAGAAAGGGAATGTCAAATTACAAAAAATAGGATGAGAAACAAGGCGGGGATGGCAGAAAATATAGAAAGGGAATGTCAAATTACAAAAAATAGGATGAGAAACAAGGCGGGGATGGCAGAAAATATAGAAAGGGAATGTCAAATTACAAAAAATAGGATGAGAAACAAGGCGGGGATGGCAGAAAATATAGAAAGGGAATGTCAAATTACAAAAAATAGGATGAGAAACAAGGCGGGGATGGCAGAAAATATAGAAAGGGAATGTCAAATTACAAAAAAATAGGATGAGAAACAAGGCGGGGATGGCAGAAAATATAGAAAGGGAATGTCAAATTACAAAAAATAGGATGAGAAACAAGGCAGGGATGGCAGAAAATATAGAAAGGGAATGTCAAATTACAAAAAATAGAATGAGAAACAAGGCGGGGATGGCAGAAAATATAGAAAGGGAATGTCAAATTACAAAATAATGGGATGAGAAACAAGGCGGGGATGGCGCTAAAAATTCTAATGATGGGGACCAACTCCGTGCCGCTGAAAAAGCACTGACGAAGAGATAACGAATTTTAACTATAAGGTGATATTAAATTGTTTATTAACGTTAACTTTCTGCGGAAAAAATGGGCCCAGGTTTACAACCGACTGTGTAAGAATCAGAATAGAAAATAAGATATTAACTGCATAAAAATATCTAGAAGTCCCTTCAGTGCAAACCAGCAAAGTAAACACATTTCCCGAAAAGAGCTAGCGTCTTAACAGTTTTTTACGTTGATCTGTTGAGCGGATTCTTGTGGTAACCATGCACCTCTTGGCAAGCAAGTGTTCTCGTTTCGGATGCCATTTGTTGCAATAGCTAGTGATTTCTGCTACGCACAATGGAGACAGTGGTAGCTCGGCGGAACTTGGAAAATGTTTTGCAGCCCATGTTGTTATCATTTCTGTAAAGTACCCTGGACCCCATTTTCGAAGCTGTCCACAACGGGTCTATATGCTTTCATATCGGGCGACACCAGTATGGGAAGTCATTGGAGGACGTTTGTAAATCTCTAATTGACCGTCACGATATGCTCCTGAATTAAGGGACCAAGTGAATGTTACGTAGTGCTATATTCACCATAATACCATCATTCGGCTGTGTCAACGTAAGCTCCGCGGTGTTCTAATTGCATGCAAAACATGTTTGGTCACAGAAGGCATTGACTCATGTCACGTGATATAGCTTACCTAAATAATGTACTGCCTGAGAAATTAAATGATTGGAAATTAAATTTCCATGCCCCTGGTGATTTTCGGCATATTTGGTTCACTCTTTCTGAGTGGGAACATTTTAATACCGAGCAGTGCATATGAAGAGCATTTGCGCGGATAAGTGTTGAGAATTGATCGTGTCATGAGAGTGGTTGTTTCTGCTGTCATTCTGTATTTGGAGTAGTCCTTCAAATCACCAGACATTTGCAGAACATATGAAAGAGTCTGACAGATTCTCAACTGAAACAGAAAAATGTCCTATTGACAGTTATTTTTAAAGGAATCTTCACTTTGGCTTTTTATAAACAGATTTTGCTCTCAAAATTCGAATACAGAAGTACACAGAGCGTTTTTCTTGCCGCAGAAGGAAAAACTCATCGAAATTTTGTCTCGTAGCTGAAATTTTGCTCAACACTCAAAATTATTATTATGATTTAATTCCCTAGAATGTCACTGATATTTATATGAAAAGAACTGAAGTGTTTTTATTGGGGTTTTTTTCGAACGGTGACCACAATAAACATTTTGTCTTGAGTCCCCGTAGCTTAAAAGAAACTTTTTCGTTCACATGCAAAATGTTCAAAAAATATTTCAATGTTATTGTTGACAGTACACTTCTCATTAATTTTAAACACAAAATAAAGTTTTCCAATGCTGTATAGTTAATGTCTCGAAGTTATCTACCCAACAAAATTCCCTAAAGTATGCTACATTCTGAGGAAAAACTTTGTTTGACGACTATGCCTTAAACTTTCTATATCTGCAAAATATTTACACAAAATAAAACAAAAATGTCTCTCAAAATTCTGATCGAACTTTCTCAAGCTGACTTCTGGAAACACATTTTCTTCATTTCGTTCGAAAACTCAGCTGGCATAACGTTTTTTTTTCTTTTTTATTCCGTCGTCCTTCCGTTATAACAACGTTTTACAATCTTGCGTTATTCAGCACTTATTTTGGAATGTCAAAACTCAAAAAACATCTCTTGCCGCAGAAATCTCCACAAACCTCCGCTGCGACATATGTTTTCTGTTTCAATAAATCCTGAACCGTAAAGCGATAATGCAGCAAACGTTTCAGATTTTTCAGGAATATAAGAATGAAAGCTTACGCTTATTCAAGCACATTTGGGTCATGCTGTCTTATACGCAATGGCAATATGATAGAATTTAGCGGTTAAAGGTAGGTATGTACAGCAAAATAAGATAAAAAAAATAGTATCAGCTCCTACGTTAAGAAATCAATGAAAACAAACGGCAGTAAGAACTATTTAAACAATTCATGATTAAAACCGAGTATGATTTTGAAAAGTAGTTTCCCCCTTTTGACCTAGGTAATCACGCGTTTCTGCTTCCTATTCCTTAACGACAGTTGTGCATATTTTCAACCAGATAAAAATTTTTAGACAATGAATTATTTAGAAAATTCAAATGAAATAAAAAAAAAAAAAAGAAAATTCATTGAGAAAACGGAAGGGATTATTCCTTTTACAAAAGGAATTAAAGAAAGGATAAATCCCTTTTAATAAAAGGATCGCAAAAAAGGAATAAATAAATCCATTTTATTTCCTCACATGAATTTTCTAAATATTTCACTCTTTTTTTTTATTTTTATCGGATTGAAAATATGCGCAGCTGCTGTTAAGAAACAAAGGTATAGTCTTGACAATGTAACAGATTTGGAAAAGCAAACACTACAAATTTCCTATTTCATATATATATATTCTTTGCAATCAGTTATTTATTCACTTTCAGGCCTTTATGATTGATAAAATATCAGGCTTTATTTACAGCACTTTTCAAGTATTTAATGGAGATATTAAAAATACACGAATAGTGCATCATTCCATATTACAGGAATTTAACCGACCAGTTTTTCTTGAATCAGAATTAACCAAGTAGAAAAAAATTCGAAGAACGCAACGTCCTTTCTTCTAGAGACACAGTACAATCTGTATAACTATCCAAATTCCACATTTTTGCTTCCACAGTTTTCTCTAACATAGCATCCTTTTGTGTACAGAAATAGCATTTGCACACAAAAAGATTTCGTAGTGGTAACATTAACAGGATACAGAAATGTGCAAATTTCCTCAGCTTGGTGTAGTGGTGATTAGCCGTTCACTTCTCGTACACACAGTGGGTTCAACGATAGTACAACAACAAGCCAATGAAGTGCTGCAGCTTGTATTGTTGCCTTATTTCCATGGTATGCCTTATACCCAGTTAAAGACACCTGACAAAAAATAGTCTTGTTTAATATGATATATTTCTGAGGTTGTTATTATAACTTTATTTTAATATTTCTGGATTATATGCACGTTACTTTACTGACAAAAATCACCGGATACGCTTCAAAAGCAAATGAACGGATCATCTGCGTTGTTAAGATACGTGGTACAGCTGCAAACGGTATAAAAACAAGTCTGCAGATGACCGCTATCATATCGCACTGGGAGGTTTAGTGAAAATGTCGCGGCGGGTAGAGAACTGACTTTGAGAAAGGAAAGATTCTTCTTGGGTGTTATATTAGTCGGTTTGCCATAAGAGAAACCGAGATGCATCTAAACATGCCCAAGTCACCTGTTTTGGATGTACTGAATAAGTGAAAGACACGTGGCGTGCCGGACGCAGCAAAACGTTCCGGCAGACCAATGAAAATCAGTGATAGAGGACGACGAAGCTTCAGGAGAGTCGTTACAGCTAATCGACGGAGTACTGCACAAGACTTCAGTGTACAGGTGAATCAAAACTCTGGATTCTCGGTATGAACACGTACCATTCGCAGAGAACTGCATTTCATGGGCTACCGTGGTCGTGCGGCTGCTCATAATCCTTTCATCTCCACTCGGAATGCTACTCGTCGTTTAGCATGGTGTAAAGAGCATTTATCGTGGACCGTAGATCAATGGAAACGGGTCCTACGGACTGATGAATCCAGATACACGATCCATCAGTCTGATGGCGGTATGTGGGTATGACGGCAGCTGGGGAACGCTATTTATCACAGTGTACTGTTCTTACGGTGAAGTTTGGAGCTGGCAGAACAGTCGTGGTGGGGTGTTTTTCGTGGTATAGTCCAGGCCCATTGGTGTTCGTGGACAAACCTGTTAACCAGCACGTATACTTCGATATTCTGGATGATTATGTCCTACGAACTCTTTGGTAATACTATGGAACCGAGCCTTGTTGGTAAAAGAATTATAATGCACCGAGTTCTAAAGCAAGGACTGTTGCGGCGTGGTTTGACGATAATTTCGTAACGTGTGTGGGCTGGCCAGCACAGAACCCTGATCTTAATTCCATAGATCACCCATGGGATGAATTAGAGCGCCGCATAAGAAATTTGCAACCAAGGCTTACCTCTAAGCGACAGTTAGCGGCAGCATTATGTGCTGAATAGAAACGCATAACTATCGCTGTGTTTCAAAACCTTGTCGAAAGCATGTCTCCAAGGGTCAGTGCACGCATTAAGGCTAAAGACGAACCGACACCATTCTAATGTAGGTCAATAAAGGCCATGTTGTATTTCTCTTCTAGGTGTCTGGTGACTTTTGTCAATATATGGTATATAATAATAAAATATGTGTTATTTCTTTCTACAGGCAAAATTTTAAGCTAAAAGTTTTGAAAAAATGAAACCTAATGGGCCGAAACTCAGACGTTAGTGACTAGCAAAAAGGTGTCATAGATTTTGGCTTGTCAAAAAGAAACAGCATCAAGGAAATTGCTGAATTGACATTTGTTAGCAGAAGAACAGTTTTGCGTTTTATAAAGATTGGTATAAGTAAAACACAGCTGAAAATAAATGAAACATCATTTTGACAAGTCATGTGCGGCACAGAATTTCTTGGCTGGTGAACTAAAACAAATTTCAAACAAGGGAGAAACTCCTCCAATCCGCAAATAATGGACTTCACACGTCTATTTTTGAACAAACATTACGTAGTGAACATCATCGGGTGAATATTTGGAGTAGAGCTGCAAGACTGAAACCAATGTTAACTTCAGCTCACAAAAAATATCGATTAGCTGGAGCCAAAGCTCATTTTACATGTACTTTTGATCAGTGGAAGGCTGTCACACTGTCTGATGAATCCAAAGTTTGCCTATTTAAATGACTCAAGGGTCAACAGGAGGTCTAAAGAAACATTCAATCCTGAGTATGTTCAAAGAGTTCTTGGCAAAGGAAATGGGCTGTAATGCTGCTGGGTTGTTTTAATGGTTGTAAATTAGACCCACTAGTGGAGATGAAGAATAGCATGGATCAGCATGTATACAGAGAAACGTCAGACAACCACGTGTTTTTTTTTTTTTGTTTTTTTTTTTGCAAAACATTTGCAGGATTCTGACCAGGCGACTTATCTGATTGTTTTATTTATTTATTGGGGGTTTAACGAACACCGTGAGCAACCCAATGAGCTATAAGCAGTCGTCCGTTCCTAATGTAGGGCCACTGGTTTCAGGGAAGGGTGAGAGACAAGACAAGCACAACATCTGTGTCTCACCGGGATTCGAACCCGGACCCAACTTGGATGAGCTGTTATGCGATTTACCAAGATGACGCCTGTAGTATTCACCGAGCTAAACCATTATGGATTGGTGCGAAGAGCATGATACAGCTTTGGGACAAATGGATTGGGCGGCTAAAGCACCAGATTTGAATCCCATCAAAAATTCATGGGACTACTTTGAACGAAGTGCAAAGACCAGACTTCAGCATCCCAGAAGTCTCAAAAAATTGCGTGAAAAACTGTTCTTAAAATTGACCCAAGTTATTTTAGTCATAATTTGAATCTCTTCGAGCAAGAATTAATACTGTGATTTCTGCACGTGGTGATGTAACTAAATGTTGAAATACATTTCTGGAGGTGTCTAATTTTTCATCCGGACAACGACATGCGGTCCCATGTATTTTACCAACATCAGCAGACATTGCCTACAATTTGTCCAGGTGTTGGCTTGGCCACTGCTATCACCAGACTTCTCCCCAATAGAGAACGTGTGTGACAAAATTCACAGACAACTTAACATCTCCGCACAACCCTCTCGCAATGTCGATGGATTGTGAATGAGTCACGGTCAGCGACACCTCAGAACACATATTCGGGGATTTTTACATCGAATGTCCGGCCGTGTTGCCGAATGTATGCGACACGTTTGACCTACTGATTCAGGCCACATTGTACTGTCTCCACTCCCATTACACTCGGTTAATCCCTAAGAAATGAAATCACTTGTTTTCCACATACCTTTGTACATATGTGATGAGTTTTGTCTCATTTCGTGTATTTGTTCATGGTGTGACAGTTTCTATGTGCAGTATGATATTCGCATATAAGTTTACTATGCGTGTTCTGGTAGGTATAGGTGAGAGTTCGTATTTTTCGGCTTATAAGTCAATGTGGAGTATAAGTCGAATGGGTTAAATTTCTCAGTATTCTTATCTTCTTCTTAGATAAATCGATCCTGACTATAAGGCGCGACTAGAATATAGTTACTGTTCCGTAAAAATATTTTTTAATGTTTACTGAAACATTAAAAGGAAAAGAAAGTTAGGTGATTTCTACATTTTTCTTTTCGGCAAAAAGTTGAATTTCGTAAGCTTATTTTTTTTTTTCACGAACAGACGCAACTATATTTCTGCCCTCCGACCGACCTGTACGAGAAGCCTCAGCGAAAAAGCCTTTCAGAATTTCGGTTTCAAAATAAATCGAAATTCTGTATGTATATTTTTAATGTTTCAGTAAATATCTCAGAGTCTGACTGAACTGAAAAACCAAAAGAACTTTTTTTTTTTGTTTCAATCGCAAACGTGGAATAAATTAATATAAGCATAATGAATGGAACCAATAATTGATTTCAATTCAGTTGAGAGTTAAAATTCAGAGACTGACAAAGCGAAAACAGAGTGCCTTCGCTACCCGCTGTTCAGTTCTGTTCTAAAAGCGCATGCGCTACCGAAAGTCGACACGATTGTGGCCAGCCAATATACTGCGTTGCAGTTTCATAAGTATTGATGAAAGGTAAATGAGGTGCACCCGTTGTAGTTCTGGCGCCATTGCGAAATGAGGGGTGGATACCCGTCACGGAATCTTGTAGGGATCGCGAGGGAGATGATAATATAAGACAGGTGCCACTCGAAATCGGGCACGGCGATTTCAATATGTTTGTGTCGAACAGAAATATCCACTTCAGCAGCTTTAAAAATGTTTGGCGCCCGGTGGCGCAGTTCTAAAATCGCTGGCTTATGACCATTATTCGTACGAGAAGGGTCCGGGTTCGAATCCCGAAGACGCATACATGTTGTGTTGGCATTGCTGTTCTCCCTTTCCTGGAATCAGTGGCCCTAAATTAGCGACGGGCGACTGCTTAAAGCCCATCGAGTTGCTCACTCTTGTCGTTAAGTGGGAACAAAATCATCGAGATTTGACTGTAGATGATTGGAAGAAAGTGGCCTGGTCTGACGAATCAAGGTTCCTGGTGTATCACGTAGACGGCCGAGTGCGGATACGCCGATTACCAACAGAGGCTATGACACCTGGATGCAGTGTTGGACGGAAACAAGCCGGCTTCGGCGGTATTATGATGTGGACAATGTTTTCTTGGGACACTTAAGTTCCCATTATTCCAATAGCACAATCCATGACAACTGTCAGGTATCTGAACGTCGTTTCGGACCAAATTCACCCATTCATGGCAACTGTGTTTTCCGCTGATGATGGCAGTGACGCACCCAGGAATTCCTGTTGGAGGGGGTTATATATATATATACTTATACAGTATACGTACACAATGTGTGACGTACGTCTTAATCTCTTCGGGGATTTGGGAAGAAGACGCTATATCAGAGACTATGTAATTTGTTCAACATGTAAAAATATATTTTTGAATGTTTAATTTGCGACGTACGTTGCTCTTAATCTCTTTGGGAAGAAGACACTATAACTTTTTGAAATGTAAAATAATATTTTTGAATGTTTAATTTGTGACGTACGTCCTCTCAATTTCTTTGGGGCTTTGGGAAGAAGACACCATGTAATTTTTTGAACATGTAAAATAATATTTTTGAATGTTTAATCTGTGACGTACGTCGCTCCTAATCTTTTTGGGAATTTGGATAGAAGACACCATGTAATAGAAAACACTATGTCAGACACTATGTAATGTTTTGAACATGTAAAATAATACTTTTGAATGTTTAATTTGTGACGTACGTCGCTCTTAATCCTTTTGGGGCTTTGGATAAAAGACACCATGTAATAGAAGACACTATGTCATGTTTTCAAAATGTAAAATAATATTTTTGAATGTTTAATTTTTTTAATCTCTTTGGGGCTTTGGGAAGAAGGCACTATGTAATTTTTTGAACATGTAAAATAATATTTTTGAATGTTTAATTTGTAACGTGCGTCGCTCTTAATATTTTTGGGGCTTTGAAATAGAAGACACTATGTAACGTTTTGAACATGTAAAATAATATTTTTGAATTTTTAATTTGTGACGTACGTCGCTCTTAATGTGTTTGGGACTTTGGGAAGAAGACACCATGTAATAGAAGACACTATGTAATTTTTTGAACATGTAAAATAATATTTTTGAATATTTAATTTGTAACGTACGTCGCTCTTAATCATTTTGGGGCTTTGGGAAGAAGACACCATGTAACAGAAGCCACTATGTCAGACACTATCTAATGTTTTGAACATGTAAAATAATATCTTTTAATGTTTAATTCTCTTAATCTCTTTGGGGCTTTGGGTAGAAGACACTATGTAATTTTTTGAATATGTAATATAATATTTTTGAATGTTTAATTTGGGACGTACGTCGCTCTTAATCATTTTGTGGCTTTGGATAGGAGACACCATGTAATAGAAGACACTATGTCATGTTTTGAAAATGTAAAATAATATTTTTGAATGTTTAATTTGTGACGTAAGTCGCGCTTAATCTCTTTGGGCTTTGGGAAGAAGACACCATGTAATAGAAAACACTGTAATGTTTTGAACATGTAAAATAATAATTTTGAATGTTTAATTTGTAACGTGCGTCGCTCTTTTTTTTTTTATTGGAGATATAACAACCACCGTGAGCAATTCAATGGGCTATGAGCAGTCGCCCGTCCCTAATTTAGGGTCACTGGTTACAGGGAAGAGAGAGAGAGCCAGTGCCGTAAGACAAACACAACATCCATGCCTCACCGGAATCCGAACCCGGGCCCCTTACGGACGAATGATCAGAGGCCATCGCTTAGACCACTGCGCCACCGGGGCGGAC
Organism: Macrothele yani; assembly: GCA_039090855.1. Taxonomy (NCBI): domain Eukaryota; kingdom Metazoa; phylum Arthropoda; class Arachnida; order Araneae; family Macrothelidae; genus Macrothele; species Macrothele yani. The sequence goes on from CM077011.1 coordinate 104,660,900, forward strand.
TTAATATCTTTGGGAGGAAGACACCATGTAATAGAAGACACTATGTCAGACACTATGTAATTTTTTGAACATGTAAAATAATGTTTTTGAATGTTTAATTTGTGACGTACGTCGCTCTTAATCTCCTTGGAGGGGCTTAAGCCCCCAAAGCCCCCGCCGTGGGTGCGCAAATGAATAATGGTCATTACTAATAGGATAATGCGGCATGCCACACTACCAGAATCGTCAAAGAATGGTGCGAAGAACGTGCGGGTGACTTTCTGTTAATGCTCTGGCCTCCAAATTCACCTGACATGAGCCCAATCGAACATTTGTGGTTTGATTTGGAAAAGCGGGTTCGTGCTAAATCACCTCCACCGCGAAATGTACGGGATCTGAAGAACCTGCTGTTGACATTATGGTACCAGATAACACCAGGATACCTATCGCCACCTCATCGAATCGATGCCTCGCCGAGTGGCCGTCATTTTGCGGACTAAATGCGATATTACAGCTTATTAGGCAGGTGGTCATAATGTAATGGCTCATCGATATATTTCGTATGCTTTCTAACTGGTTTCTTATGAGCGTAAATATTGCGTTTTAGGTGCTCGGATCGCACCGAATATAAGACAAAATATATTTTTTTTTTTATTATTGAGAAATGTCGGTGAGCGATCAATAAATAAGTGGATGTGGAGTATAAGTAAGGCCCGGACTTTTGAAGAAAAATGTTTCATTTTGTATGCCCGAAAATTCAGTAATTGTGATAATCAATACAATGAGTGTAAAATTTTGGAAGCACAATCATCTCAAAACTTTTCGGTGCTCCTCAGGAATGTACATAGTTAACTAAAAAAAAGCACATTTGAAATGAGTTTGATCTTTAGTAAAGTGATATTTACATGAGAAAAGTTAATATTGGAAAGGTTTTAAGGATATATCTTCAATTTATTTATTATGAATTATTTATGAAAATTCACTGCGTAAAGCAGTAAAGAATATATTATATAGTATCAAATGCCTTTTGAATTACTTTCCACGTAGAACTGAATTTTAGATTTTGTAGCTACGGTAGAATGAGTAACGCGATGTTTCTGCTTTAAAGAAATTATGTGCGTCTACAGCACTGCGAATGGAAATAGAAGAAATTCTAAAGAATTATTGCGTTGATGTGCAAAACGCATTTATTTTTACTGTTGTTTGAGCAGATAAAGATTTATTCTTAATACCTTTTCAATTTATATTCCTGGAATTTTGTTTCAGTGAATTGTGTTATATATTTCGACAGTTATTTATATTTGTTATTACATTTTGCAGTGAACGCATTTCGCCTTAACTTTCATAATCTTAATTTTTAAGTTTTCTAATTAAATTTATTGATGGAAAAAGTCAAGATAAATGAACAGGTTTTTCAAGATCATTCGAAAACTGAAGACATGAAGCGGTATTCGCAGTTTTTGCATTTATTCATAACTTGTGTAGTTAATTTCCATTCCATTAAGCACATCGGCTTTTCTATAAATTTTAGAAAAAAATTTTAAAATTGATGAATTTCAAATGCAAATCTTATTTCAGGACATTTTGGAAAATGAAGATGTCAAACTGGACAACATGTTCCACGCTTCTCTTATTGGTGATATAGTTCGGGTGAGTTTTCAAAGTTCTATGAATAGTATTTTAGAATTTTTCGTATTGTTTTGAAAATATGTTTCAATCATGAGATCCTTTTGGAAAAAAAAATATTTTCGATGCTTTCACGTATTCAAGGAATAACTTTTTTTTTCTGTGTAGGAAATCGTTTTCTGCTGTGAATTATCAAAATAGTAAAAAACATGCATTTATCCCCAGATAGAAACTATGGTATGAAATTAAAAATACGGATAAAAAAATTTTGCGCGAAAGGTTGCCGCTCATTCAGTTGCAAATATACGTGTACTGGAATTTTTTAGACAATTATCGTGAATGATAAGTTGGATTGTCAAGTCTTTTTCCATTTTCTTGTGGATGAACAAGTACAATATGTGTTGCGTGCATAGATGAGTGTGCGTCGAAATTGCAACACATTTCTTTTCATGTGAGTAGGATGATTTAATGTCACTTGTACGGAAAAATGATGATTTAATGTCTCTTAGTAAAGATTAAATGATGCTTTCATGCGTCTTGTAAAAAATAAATGGGTAATTTCATGTCTCCAGCTAAATATGAAAGGATGATTTCATGTCTCTTAGTAAGAATTACATGATATAATATTTAATGCCCCTTAGTAAACATTAAATGATGATTTAATGTCTCTTAGTAAAGATTACGTGATGATTTCATGCATTTTAGGAAGATTAAATGATGATTTAATCGGTCCCGGACGATTCGTCCAAAGGGACAATTGGCCCAATGTCAGATTCGTCCAATGTCCGATTCGTCCAATGGTACGATTGGTCCAACGCCGATTCGTCCAATGGTATCATCTTACGATGGGTAAACTGTTTTATTTTCCAGAAAGGAATAAGGATTTAAATTATTCTGCTCATTATATCCTTTTGAAAGATCATTTCCGTATATTTGGCAATTGTAAACATTTTACATAAACCTGGTAAAAGACACTCAATGGAGCATTTCTCAGCTGTTTGCAAAGCACCTAGGCGCGGGCCTTTTTTAGAATATTTTAAGTTAAAACCTAGATATTTGGTATTTGTAAACCTTTTATAAAACTTTACAAAAGGCACTCATCGTATCATTTCTCAGGTCTTTACAAGGCACCTAGGCCGCTGGTCTTTTTAGAAGACTTTAAGTTACAACCTAAGTATTTGGTATTTGTAAATATGTTATAAAATCTAATAAAAGGCACTCATCGTATCATTTCTTAGCTCTTTACACGCGCCTAGGCCTTTTAACACTTTTTATTCTACTGATGTCATATTCTAACATTAAAGTAAAGTTAAAAATACGAGCATAACATTAGTAAGTTTTCTTGATAGGTAAACGTTATGAATCTGACATCGGTAGGATAAAAACTGTCAAAAAGGCATAGGTCTAGGGCCTGTGAATTAAATATTTCGTGCTTAAGTAAAAGCGCAATATTATTAACTTGCTTTAATATGTAAACGTTATGGATATGACATTGGTAGAATATAAACTGTGAAAAGGCCTCTGTCCGAACCCGACCAGAACGTTTCCATTGGCCAGTTGGCGGAACCCCACTGCATGCTACAAACAGAAAGGGAAAACTAGTATTTTATATTATTTCATGCAAAAGAGAAACATTGAAGTTAATTGAACGGCTCGTACATCAGTAACTTCATACGGCAGAAAGGACAGTAAAAAAAAATCTGTAACCACAATATTACGCATGAAATGTAACATTATTTTACATTCTTTGTACTACCGGTACTTTCGTATAACATCGGAGATAAAATCAGAACAGCTGAGATTTTTATAACACGAGTAGCACTTTGGACAGATAGGACGGAATTGGACCAATCGGCATTGGACCAATCGTACCATTGGACGAATCGGCATTGGACCAATCGTACCATTGGACGAATCGTACCTTTGGACCAAATCTCCATTGGACCAATCGTCGTTGGACGAATCGTACCAGACCCGATTTAATGTATGCTAGTAATTATTAAATAAGGATTTAATGCCTCTTAGTAAAGATTAAATGATGACAATGTCTCTTGGGAAAAATTAAATCATGATCTAATGTCCCTTAGTAAGGATTAAAATTTTGATTTAATGTATGATTTAAAAATTAAATTTTTACTTGCTGAAGATTTTAAGTCAGGCGTAAATGGTTGTTTAGAGTAGTGGTAAGCTCTAAGGCTTAAACGCTTGACTATGAACTTATGTACATCAAATTTTAACACAGGTAAACATTGAAAAAGCATAAACGGTCTTGGGTAAAGAATCAGCAACCACTAACTTATATGTCACAGTCTGTGCTTTATACATTGGCTTTAAATCATATCAAAATAGCCATTTGAGTTGTTCAGGGTGGTGATTAACCCCTCCCCTAAGGAATACCACATCAAATGTTTTTATCAAAATGCTTTTCTATCAACCAAGCCGTTGTTTCAGAAGTACACACTATCAAAATATTATCTCAACTTTTGTCTCTTCCGAACAAATCATTACCACAATATGTTATTTTTACAAATCGTTAGCTCACTTAAGAAATTGTTATATCGCTCTGTATATTCCATACACTCAGTGATATCGTTCTAGTTTTATTGATCTCTGAATCACTGTCAGTGATACCAAATTTAGAAAGCTCGTCGGGGAATTAATTTTCGTTAAGTAAGAAAATATTTAACGAGAAGCAGCCAAATGTTCATAAGAACATATAAACTCTAAAGGAAGGCTAGATTCGATGCAGACCTAACAAGAAATAATGTGCCGTTAAGACAGAAAATATTTAACGAAAAGAAAACGAATTTGCATGATAAAACATGAACTCAAGAGGAAAGTTAAATTTCAGGCATACTTCACATGAACTCCAATTGGAATAACATTTCAAGACTACTAATTAGAATAAAATAGTTGAGCATTATCGCGTTACTTTCCAGATTAAGTCGCTACATGTGAATCAGTATGAGAGAAGGTGACTTTACTGTAACAAAAATCTGCGTCTTTTTTGGTTCACGAGATTTGTGTCAGTGATTCGGATTGATGATTGAGTAGAAAATGAACAATTTCTGAATACCCCGTAAACTCCTAAGATATTTTCAGTCGAATTACGCAAAGAATAAAGTGTGTTCTTCAAGAGGTGATGTCCCAGCAAAGCTAAAAGGTAATGTCGTAACCGTTCTAGAGTGGAAATTGTAGCATTTGAGTCAGGGGTTAGATATGCGTCGAACTTGCGTATAGTTCAAAATTTTTTAGCCACATAACTTTGATTTAATTTTTTTCTAAATCAAAGTTGACTTTGACAAAATTTGTTGTTGATGAGTTGTGTACTGATAAGACAAATTATTGCGTACATCCAGGTGAAAATACCCCAAGCAGCAGGAAAGCAGCAAATCGCTGGTGTGCAGGAAAACCGGTTGAGGCTATAAATAGAGTGGGTCGGGACGCACAGGAATACATTCCGTCAAGTGCCAGCATGGGTCGACGACGAAGCTTAAAGCTCTACGAGACCTGCCATCTTGTATTGCTGCCTTCTCTTGTTAACCAACGGGCAAGGGTATTTCACAAATTGCTCGGGCAATTTTGCACATTTTGGAACACCGTTTGTGGCTAACGCAAGATATATGATAAATAAAGAGTTCCCTGGTTTCAGATTTTTTATTGACCTTTCCCTTCATTTTTTACCTGCAGCGAAAGTCGTACCAAGGCGTCTTCCATAGTTTTATTAATTAATAAAAAATACTTAAAAAGTGCAAAATGAAAATCTGAAACCAGGGAACTCTTTATTTATCATATATCTTGCGTTAGCCACAAACGGTGTTCCAAAATGTGCAAAATTGCCCGAGCAATTTGTGAAATACGCCTGCTCGTTGGTTAACCAGAGAAAACACAATACAAGATAGCGGGTCTCGTAGAGCCTTAAGTGAGTTTGATGGAGGTCAAGCCGTGGGTGCCAGGAGGGCCGGATATTCAATCACCGCAGCGGCGAAACTGTTAGAAACTCCGCGATAAGACGTAGCAAGTGTGTACCAGGAGTACGTGAAATCCGGCAAAACTGGTAACAGTCGCATGAAATGTAGCCGTAAATGTGCGTTGGATGATGGAATGCGCCGACGATTGGCCCGCATTGTACGGACGAATCGGAAAGCTCGTTTGCAACAAATCACTTTACAATTTATTGAGGGAACATCCACAAGTAAAGACAGTCTGTCTACACAGTGCGCAACTCGGCTGGGGCAGTCAACGACCACATCGTGTCCCGATGTTAACTGCACAGCATGGCATGATTCGGCTGTAGTTTGCCAAGGATCATCGAAAGTGAAGCGTTGCTGATTTGAAACGCGTCATATGGTCTGACGAATCCCATTTCGCACTGTATCGCGCCGATGGCAGACAGCGTGTGTGGCGTAAACCGCACGAAGCTATCGACCCCCCGCAAGCCAAGTTGGGGTACCACAAGCAGGTGGAGGCGGTGTAAATGTTTGGGCAGATTTTACGTGGTCCGGCCTTTGCTCTTTGGTACCTCTTCAGTCTTCCATCATTGGTTCCAGCTATGTGCAACTCCATGCCACCATCTCCACCCTTTCATTACGTGCCTCTGTCCGAATTAAGTTCCGATCTTTCAACAGGACGACGCTCCACCCCGTCGGTCCTTGCTATCGGCCGACTGGGTCCAGGAGCATAGCAGTGAGCTTACCACTCTCGCACGGCCCCCTATTTCAGCGGAAATCAACCCATAGAGAATTTATGGGACATATTGAAACGAGCTGTTCGTGACCAACCATGCCCACTTACAACTTTGCCTGCTTACGTCAAGCACTCTTAGACTGTTAGTCAGCGTTACCTGGGTCTGTGTTTAGAAACTTCATTGCGTCCGTACCACGACGTTTGGATGCTGTCCTGCGCGCAAAAGGTGGAGCCACACGCTATAAGGTGGGGCTGTACGTAATAATTTGTCCTTTTAGTGTTTGTCTTCACTATTTACGTGTACAGGTGTATGTCTTCACTGTTTACGTGTTAAAATCCGGCGCTACTTTAGCTCTTAATAATGGAACAGAATCATGCAGAAATACATTTTATCCAACAAAAAATCTTTCGTATTATTCTGTTATATGCTTGAATTAAAAGTATAACAAGTTAGTAAAATCATGCAATCCATTAGTTATGATGCGCTTTCCAACATACCAGAAACCATTACTCAAGTTATGAGGATAATGGCTGTAGAATAAATCCCGCTCCTATGTCCTGACTTTTGACCTCATTTATCCCATTTTGAACAGGTTTCGTCCCCATGTCGTCCCCTACCACATACTAAAATTTCATCGAAATCGAACCATATTTACGTAAGTTATGGCGTATAGGGGCAATGGAATGCATCCCGCTCCTATGTCCTGACCTTTGACCCCATTTCACCGATTTTCAATAGGGTTTGACCACAGGTGGTCTTCTACCACATACTAAAATATCACCCAAATCGAACCATTTTTACCCGAGTTATCGTACTGACAGACGGACAAACAAAGTTGGAGCATATACGCTTCTTCAACCTACGGTTGGAAAGCGTAAAAACGGAGCACAAAACAGGGAAATGCCCTGTGTACATCATGACCCGCAGAATCGAACTACAGCAAACTTGTACAGAAAAAGTTTGAATGTGTGCAACTAATTATTAAGAACGGATTTTTAAGTAAATATTTTCACATAAAAACACATATTTCCGAAAACTGTGTATGTATATAGATATTTTCCAAAATTTCCTAATAAACTCATTAATTTGCATATTTTCTTCATTCTTTATTTTAGTGTAAGTTAACCCAAAGTAAAAATTCAGCGCTAAAATCTCTGTTACATGTTTGAATTAAAACTATTAAACGGGCTACAAAACAGGGAAATACCATGTTGTGCACATCATGGTCCGTAGAAACGAACTACAGTAAAAACGTACAGAAAAAGGATTTAGGGAGTACTGATTAACAGGAAACGGAAATTTTAGGTAAATAAATATTTTCACATAACACATATTTTCGAAAATTTTGTATGTAAATATATATTTTCTGAAGTTCCGTAATAAATCCATAAATTTGCATATTTTCTTCATTCTTTATATTAGTGTAAATAAATCAAAGTAAAAATAAAGCGCTAAAAAAAAAAAAAGAAGAAAAGATAAAAAGGGACGGTATTGAAATGAGCGTGTAGAATTTGCTCCCTTTTTTCCCTTCGTGAGAACTGATTTCAGTAGCGGCAGCTCGTTGGCGAATGGCAGCTTCTCTTCCTACTTGTAGAAGCGAAATCGGTAGTTCTACTTGTTCTCACGAAAGCTTAGGTAACCGACCAATAGGTCTCAAAATCCAGACAGAGGGCATGTGTACACCGCTCGCGTTATTGTTGTTGATGCTGTTCTGTTGAATCCCTGCGGTCAGCATGTTTTTCTTTCTGCGATATCATTCTGCTCTTATATTACGTACTAAAATGCGGTTGTAAAGTGCATTGAGTTCAGTATTTCCAGGAGCTGTACGTTGTGCAGTATAAATGCCTGTGTATAGTTTTAACCAGTGATCTGCCTTTCTTTACGAGTTTGTGAGTGGAAAAAAGTGCTTCGAGTCTGAAGCCCAACAAAAATGTAAAAGCATTCTACAAAAGAACAACAATAGGGTGCATGTGCCATCGCATGGCATTGTCGTCCATGAGGAGGAAAATAAGTCAAAACTAAATAAAAAAACAAACGTCCACTTCAACTCCGAAGAATTTCTTCCTTCGGATATATGGCTGCGATTAGTAAGTTTGGCAGTAACATTATCTTTTAATCGCAGAAAATTACAAGTTACATTATCGTTGAGGAAAAGCTATTTTTATTTTTAGCGATTTTTTTATTGTTAATCTATATTCTTTTATTTTTAATAAAGAGCAGAGTTGTTCCGAAAGTAATGCAAAAGTGGGCATAACGTTTTTATTAACTGACAGAGGTCGTTAAAATTTAACATATTGGTAGAATAACTCTTCTTCTATAGTAACCCTTCTTCTTCATTGCAGGTAAATAATGAATTCCAAGGAGAAGCAACGTGCCGTCCTTGAGTTCTTGACAAAGGAAGGGTCAGGCTGTCCAGCATCCACAAAAGGCCACAGAATGTTTACGGAGATGACACCATTGACAAGAGCAATGTGCACAGATGGATGAAGAATTTTAAAGAAACGCCCAATGGCACCCCAAACCCTGGCGCTTGGCTTCGGGCCGAAATGAACCCCAATAGCCTCCCAAACAATAGCACTTGGTGTTGGGTCGAATTGAACCGCAATAGCGCCCCAAACCATGGCGCTTGGCGTTGGGCCGAATTGAACCCCAAGGGCGCCCCAAACCATGGCGCCTGGCGTTGGGACGAAATGAACCCCAATAGCCCCTAAAACCATGGAGCTTGGCCTTGGGGCGAATTGAACCCCAATGGCGCCCCAAACCATGGCATTGGGCTGAATTGAACCATAGAGCGTTGAGAGTCATTGAGGTCTAAATTGCCACCTCGGAACAGCTCTAGCCATTTGCGGGCTGCCCTTGGAGCAATAGCATCCACCCCGTACACAGCACAACTTTGTAGAGTAGACTCGGCGGCTGAGGATCCATTGTTAAAAACGTAGAGGAGCAGATGTCGGAAATGCTCATTCCTCTCTACTTGACACTCCATATATTCGGACCTGAAAACCAAAAAACCATTAGACACAATCCCGCAACACAATATGATTTAGATACACGATATTGCTGGCTACATTTTGATATACAACTGGCCATCTGCACCGTCACTACTGACCTGGGAAACACTCGTGAAATAAAACGGCGTGAGCATCAACCCAATAAATGTCCAATAAGTTTTAAGCTGATACCCGCAGTCTTTCGTGGTGTTGCAATTTTCCGAAAGTATAGTGTACATCATTGTGTTCCAAAGTTACAGCAATTCATACTGTAAAACTTTCTAGTCACCGGTCTATCCCAAGCATTTAAATTGCGTGGCTGTGTGGTAGGAGACCTGTTATGGGCACAAATCCTGTCCCTGACGACCAAACTCGAGGTTTTAGGTTTCCGCTAATGTAATGTGAATAAGTGGGTACATCCCTAAAAAAAGACCCGAAAATATTGAAACACTTTTGTCCGTTCCTGTGTATCGATGTGTATCACCATCATCATCATTGTCAATCATTATCAAACCACTGCTGGACGAAAGTCTCTCCAAGCCTCTTCCACAACGGTCTGTCTTGTGCCAGTAAACTCCATTTTACTCCCGCATACTTTAGAATTTCATCCGCCCATCTTCCATGTGGTCTTCTTCTGGGTCTTTTCTTGTCCCTTGGATTCCAATCTAAAATTTCGGCTGTCCATCGATGGTCTGTCTTTCTGGCAGTATGTGTATTAATGCATATATCTACGATAGTGTGATGAAGATGGGAATGAGAAACCACATCATTATAATCCCACGACAATTCACAATCTTGGCTAGGTACAGTTCATGATGATGATGATGATGATGGTCAATGATCGTGGAGGACACTGCACTTAAAGAAGGTTTACTCATTCTTATGGATTAATGGCTATGACACGAACACACAGTTTGTTTTCCATCGCGACCATTATACTTAGACGCTAAAGTAATGTATTTCTCTAATGTAATCATAAAATTTGAGTTGTGTACTCTTTGCGTACCGTACTGTATTTTAAATATCAGCATTTTCTTAAGGAATTGTTATATTTTAAAGCATGTGTTTAAACGCGGATTCATCTCATCAAAAGAAGTTATTCTTCTACTATTACCTAAGTATTATCAGTTTCGATCTGTCTTCCATTATGAAATACGTTGAGCATTAATACAGACGTTGAATACAGACGTGTTGAGCATACATGAACGCATCGTTACGATTTTAATATTCGTCGAACGTATCTCCAGCTCTAAAATTTTATTATGTGATTAAACATTCCTTAAAGCTAATTTGTTTACTTTTACATACCAGTATGTCTATTTAAATTCAATTAATATCTCATTTACAAAGAATGTAATTTTCCAATGTATATTCTATTCCCGACGTTCAATATTACAAAGAAATCATAACTGAAAAATATTACCAAAAAAGAAGATGCAATTTTAAATTTTTCGAAAGAAAAATGCTCCTTGAAAATTTTATTGTATTTAATCCACAAAAAGTGGATCTATAAAAATATCTATTAGCTTTTTTAATGACGTAGCATCAAGTAGTTATGTTAATTACAGCAATATATCTATTAATACCACCCAAGCAACTGCACTGAATCATGGACCTAAATTCTGCCATCCAGACACTAATTACAATAAAGTTGATATTATAGTCCAAACAGAAGCTGTTAAACGGAAACTTCCGTTCTACGAACAAGAAGCAACACGGAATCGGATTACCCGAGCTCTGTCTGTCAACGCAGCGAAAACTCAAACGATACAAACTAAGAACTTACAGTATGAGAAGAAACAACTCTTCCAGCTTTCTCAAAACCCTGCTATTTCCATCACTACAGCTGATAAGTCACACCAACTGGTTATTTTGGACCACTCTGAATATACTCGAAAGGTGACTGAAGCCATCGATAAAATACCGCATGATGTAGCCAGAACTGATCCTACTCGTACCACTATCATTGCCCTTAGCAAACTCAAAAATCAGGGTTTCCTTCCCCTCCATTGCTAATATTATGGATCCACCATATAGAACTAGGATTCCCGAATTGTTTGGCAAAGTGAAATTGCATAAAGAGGGCCAACCCATTCGCCCATTGGTTTCGGGTTATGCTAACCCCACCTGGCCCTTAGAAAAAGCCTTACTTCGTTTTTGAAACCTTTGATTTCTCATTCTCACTTTTCCATTCATAGTTCGAACTAAGCACTTGCCAAAATTAAGTCCTTTGACTTTTGGGATCACCCATTCATCCTAGCGTCGTTGGATGTTGTTTCCCTTTTTCCTAGTATCCCTCTTGATTTTGCCCATTCTATTAGTGAAGATATGCTCCCGACTTTAGGTGTAACCCCTACCGACAGTATGACAATCATTGAAGCTTTAAGACTAATTGCTCGGCGAACATTTTTTCGATCCATGTTCGTCAGACTGCCGGCACTCCCATGGGTTCACCTCTTTCACCCCTTTTATCTGAGATAGTTTCACAGCACCTTGAGAATAATGTCCTTCAACAGTGCCTTCTAAAACCTTTATTTTAGATGAGATATGTTGATGACATTTTGGTAGCATGGCCACATTCTGTTGATGATTTACATTAGTTCGCCGACCTTTTATCTGCCCCCTTTCCAACCATCAATTTTACGGTTGAATTGGAGGATCAGAATTATTTACCTTTCTTGGATTTGTTCTTGACTCGGTTTCCCTCCACTCGGTCGTTCTCTTTCCGGGTTTTTCGTAAACCTTCAGCCCGCCCCCCCCCCCCCCACTTTTCTGATACCTTTTTTCTTCATTCAGTCCTCCACAACACAAGAATGCAGCTGTTGCATTCCTGTTTAACCGAGCATATACTCACTCATCTTCTGCCACCCTAAGGACCCGTGAAATTCAAAATATTTTTGATTTAGCTAATCAATTTGGCTTTCCTCGCTATTACGTGTTAAAACAACTGCATAAATGCCAGCGTTCTGAACTGTCTACATTACAAAGAAATGGCGAAACTAACACCTATGTAGGTGCCATTTATTACATCCCCGATGTTGTGCAGATCCTGAAAAAATCGTGTGCCAAACAAAATATGGATATTGGAATTCAGACTCAAACATAACTTTCTTTGGTCAAAGGAGATCGTGATAAAGTCAACCCTTTACATAGACACGGAGTGTACTCCATACCTCTAAAGGCCGCCCCGGTGGCGCAGTGGTCTAAGCGATGGCCTCTGAGCATTCGTCCGAACGGGGCCCGGGTTCGAATCCCGGTGAGGCATGGATGTTGTGTTTGTCTTACGGCACTGGCTCTCCCACTTCCCTGGAACCAGTGACCCTAAATTAGTGACGGGCTACTGCTTATAGCCCATTGAGTTGCTCACGGTGGTCGTTAAACCTCCAATAAAAAAAATACCTCTAAAGGTTACTCTCCCTAATGTGCATGACTCCAGATATATAGGATCCACCCTTCGAAATATTTCGACTAGGATTCTGAACATGCCTACAATGTAAGGAAAGGATCGTGCGCTACCGCATTGTCTCGACTGGTTAATCAGGGCTGCCATATACCGGATTGGAATAATGTTACAAGGAGTGTTCAAATGAAAAGGTACGAAACGACACGGTGGGTATAAATGAAGACTTTATTCAAAGTATACACCATAGGCCGTAGCACAACGATCCTATTGATTAACGAGCCGAAGGATTCCTTGTTCCCAGAATTCCTGTGGCCGTGACGAGACACAGTCCTGCACAGCGTCCTTGAGTTCGTCGTCCGAGTGGAAGTGCTTCCCTTTCAGATGTTTTTTCAGAGGACCAAACACATGGAAATCGCAGGGCGACATGTCCGGGCTGTAGGGCGGATGGTCAAGCTGCTCCCACTGGAACTTGGCCAGTTCCACGTGTGTGACCCTGGAGACTTGTGTACGCGCGTTATCATGGACCAGAACCACACCCTCCGTGAGCAGCCCCGGTCTTTTGTTCTTGATAGACCTGCGTAGGCTTCGGAGTGTCTCACAGTACACATCGGAATTAATGGTTCGTCTGTGCTGGAGGAATTCAACAAGTAGTGGACCTTGGATGGCGCTCTTTATAAGAGCCTCTGCTCTCTCCTGCGCATGCGGTCGCCCGCGCATGCTCCGATCCACGCCGGCGACTCCAATCGCATCCCTAGATGTGTCGCTACGTTCTCCCATAGCGGCATAGGCAAATATGTTAATGGTTACGTTCTTATGACGTTTCGTACCTTTTCATTTGAACACCCCTAGTAAATACTTAGCAACAGCATCCAGCAAAACTAATTTACTATTTATGGAGAGCATTTTTATCAACTTATTCTCCAACCAATGCTGTAACGATGTCTCATCATGTATATTACCATCGTCATGGATACATTTCATTTTTAATCATTGTACATTTTATCACAATTCATAATTTCATATTAACCTGTAGTGATTTTTATTTGTGTATGTGTATATCATGCTGAACTGCGCTTGCGTCAAATGGTACTACGTCATCCAACCAGTGACTTTAGGTTACTAACCACCTCCTTATAAACAGGAGTTTGGCCCAATATGTGGTCCGATGATGGACCCAGTGTGGGACCGAAAGTACTAGCATATTTCCTGTGATGGTTTTAGATGTAAATAAAGTTAATTTTTAATTGCAACTGAGACCTGCCTTTTTTAAATCGTGTAACGAAAGCATTGCGAAAGTGGTTATTATAGACTCTCAGTTTTTTTCTGTCTACATCATTAGAAACTAACAAGATGGATTTGTCTATTATCGTGGTTGCATTTCAATCCTGTACATGTTTGAAGAAGTACCTCACAGGGAAAATCTCTAAGACAATCTTCAAGCGTATTTATTCCAGTGCGAAGTAATCTTCTGACGAAGTTTAAACTTTTTTCAGTCCGACACTAAATTCTTGTTCGCGAGTAATTTTAAATAAAATTTTGTAATCACACAAAGAGTGTCGAAAGCGAAAGTGAAATTTTGTCCTCCGCTTGAACTTAGTTCAGCCAAAATGGAAGTTTCAACTGCAAAAGATATCTTATTTGACACCGCAAGACTTTGTTGCATATCAACGCTAACTTTATATTTTTCCTGTTTTTCATCTGTTGTATCCATGATTCTGATATAACAATTCTATCAACAATTTAATAAAAATGTTCTTTCGCCGAAAGGTTTATGAATGTGATCTTGTACTTTGAGCTCTCCCTTAATTTATTTTTCGTAAAATTTCTCTGAAAATTAAGCGGTAGCAGGGGTATTAGACATTTGGATGAAAAAAAAAAAACATACTCATAAGCTGGGGGAAAACGCGGAAGAAAAAACTCCGCCAATATTTTTTACTTTTGCAAATAATTAAATGTTGATTGCTTTCAAACAAATCATTAACAAAAATTAAGTAGAATCTTGAATTCTTTAGGTTAAAGTTGGAACGAAAATACACTCACGGACAATGAAATCTGCGCACCAAGAAGGAAGCATCGGATTGAACTGAAATTCTATGGACGTAATGATTCAGGTGAATGATACATATTATGGCAAAAACAGAGCTGCAGAACAATTACAGAGTGATCTGTGGCACGGAGTCTGGTCATCTTCAGCAGCACGTCGCACCGCCTCGTGCGACGATGCATGCTCCAATACGGTCCGGCATGGAGGCGAACAGACGCCTGATGTTGTCCTGCGGCAGATTGGTCCACACGTGTTGGATGGTGTGATCCAAATCCCTGATGGTGCGGCACGGCGGCAGTTGGCGTTTCAATTGATCCCACACGTGCTCGATAGGGGACATGTCCAGGAAGCGGGAAGGCCAAGGAAGTCTCTGGACATGACGTAGGCAGTCCTCGGCAATCCGAGCCGTGTGCGGGCGGGCATTATCCTGCTGGTATAGCGCACCTGGAATCCCGGGCAGTAATGGGAATACATGGAGAAGTAGGATCTTATCCACATACCGCTGGCCCGTCAATGATCCATGTACCTCTACTAGAGCAAATCTGCTATCGTAGGATATGGCTCCCCGGATGATAATGCCTGCAGTGCGGGAGGTGTTGCGCTTGATAGAAAGGTGGAGATTGTGCCGTTAAGCTAGTGACTTCCCCACCCGGACAAGATGATCATCTGTCCCCAAAACGAAGCGCCACTTATCGCTAAACACCACACGACGTCAGCCTGTGGCGTTCCAAGGCGCTCTGACCTGGGACCACTGCAAACGGAACCGGCGATGTTCCGGTGTCAATAGCAGAACACGTAAGGTTCGTTGGGATCGCATATTTGCTTCCTCGAGGCGTCGGGAAATGGTTCGTGGGAACAAAGGGGTTGCTACATCTGCCTGTGTAGTGCGCCGCGTCCCCGTGGTATCCGTTCGTGCCTGACGCACGATCAGTCTATTCTCTCTACCGGTGGTCCTCCTGGTCCGTCCGGAGTCGCTCCGCCATGTGGCAGTGCCGTCACGTGTCAACTGCTCATAACACAGTCGGACGGTATGGTCAGAACGATCCACGTCGCGATCTATACGGCGTGTCGACCACCCTGGGGTTTTCAGCTCGATGATCAGGCCTCTCTCAAAGTTCGTAAGTTGCGTAAATTAATATCTCTGGCGTTTATCCGGCATTTTTTTCACTCTGTACTCTTGCTGGCGTCGGCCTGTGCTTTTCGCTTTAATGGGGCGTCGACTACACGCCAGTTTATAAGGCTGCCGGTTCGTGCTTGCAGCGCGACCACAGGGTGTGCAGTCATGCGCAATCGCACCAAACGTGGATCATTAGTATACTAGTACGCATTCTAGCTATTTGCAGAATTTTGCGGTTGTAGCATGTTATCTTCTAGGTGCACAAATTTCATTGTCCATGAGTGTATGTTGCTGAAAAGACTAAAACTTAATTTTTCGTTTTTCTGTTAAAAACGCTGAACAGTGATTAAAAAATTTCGAATGTGCTATCTTCATTTAAAATTCACTCGTGTTTAGTAACAATAAAATCCGCTTCTACTGGAATTGTAGTTTTAAAACGTACCAAGTTACCCATACGAAAAAATACGGGATGCTTATACACTGGCAGAAAGTGAAAAAAGAACACCAAGAAGGAATTGGCGGACGATCATGAAATTTACATATGTTAATGGGGTCGAGTTTACGTAGGTGTGATGTTAATTCCGGGACCAACCGGTGAGCGCTTACGCCACAGCACGGCATAACATGCAAATTATCGTCGGTGGTATTTAAGGAGTACGACGAAGTGAATGTAACCAGTCGTCGACGTACGGACACTTGCGAAGACCCTGAAGAAGCTGCAATGCCTGGACATGGAAGACGTGTACGATTTCAGCAGTTATCGGACTTTGAGCGAGGTCTTCTACTCGGACTCCGCGAGGCCGGGTGGTCACATCGTCGTATTGCGGAGCGAATTGGACGGGAAGTATCGGTGGTGGTACGATGGTAGCGTAGATGGTCCAAGGAACATTCCCACACGAGAAGGCGTGGAACCGGGAGTCACAGACGGACTGATGAGCGGACCGATCGACGCATAAGAAGAGCGGCATTGTCAAGCAGAACATCCACTGCGACGCAAATTCGAGCTGTCGTTGCACCTGAGGTGACTGTGCGAACAATTCGCAACCGTCTACTACATGCAGGACTACGTGCACGTGTGCCTCTGGCATGTGTACCTCCGACTCCAGCCCACCGTCAGGAACGGCTGCAGTGGTGTCACTAACGTCTGCACTAGAGAACGCAATGGAGATCTGTCGTGTTCAGTGATGAAAGAAGATTCTGATTGGGAGCCTCCGATGGTGGTATGCGTGTTCGCAGACGCACAGGTGAGCGACTCCACCTTTATTGCATCCGCCAGCGACACACAGGGCCTGCACCTGGTCTCCTGGTGTGGGGAGCGATCAGCTATCACGCCCGTACACAACTAGTGTTTGTACCGGGTATGTTAAACAGCACCTACTACATGAACAACATTATTCAGCCCGTTGTTGTGCCATTTGTAAGGGCGGTCCATCGTGGTGTTTTCCAGCAAGATAACGCACGCCCACACACGGCACGTGCAACGCAACATGCACTTCATGGTGTGAGACAATTTCCAGGGCCACCGGATTTGTCCCCCATTGAGCACGTGTGGGATTTTATGGGGCAACGAGTTATCCGGTCTCCACGGCCACCCACGACCATTCCCGATTTACGCCTCCAGGCTGAGGATGCTTGGAACTCAATACCCCAAACTTACATCCAACATCTGTAAGACAGACTCCATGCCAGAATTGCACAGTGTGATGCAGTGCATGGCGGTTCAACCTCGTACTAACCAGGTTACATGAAAATGTTATTTTTCAGTTTACCAGCAAATACAGCTGTGTTTTGCCATAATGTTTTGATCACGTTATGCTCTGTATTCAGTTATTATGCTGTATAAATTTCGTTGGTATCAGACGTCTTCTTCTTGGTGTTTTTTTTTTCACTTTCCGCCAGTGTAACTGTCCGCACACTTTCATCAATGGCTTGTGCTCTGCGAAACATATTCCATTGTTTTTTTTTCATTATGAGTGAAACTGTCGTTCATTATGGATCATTGTGGTATTTTCTTGTAAGACGTTGAGGAAAACAAAAGAGAAAGAAAAACCAAGACACAATTGGAAAGGTATAGGAGAAGAAGAATATCTTGAAGATTTCAGAGATGGAGCTTTAGTTTCGGAGCAGGAAGGTGTTACGCTTCACGTTGTTGAAATAACGAAAGAGGTACTTTTTCATTTCTGACGTTCGTCACCTGTACAATCTCGCACTTTTAGGAATTTCAGGAGATTCCATTTCATCATGTTACAAGCATATAGTAATTAGAACGCACACATTTGAGTCAGACATATTCCTACTCAATGTACAGGTGCAAGCAGCAGAATCACTGGAGTAAATTATTCCGAACACATGTTCAAGCAAACAATTACATTATCGGATTACTCATTTTCGCCATCCACATTTTCATGCCATGTCAATAAAGAATGGAGGCTAATATTTCTTCCGAAGTTCATGAGCAAATTTAGACGATTTTGACTAAAGAAAATAATATCCTGAATGCAATTTCACCTTAATCTATGGCTTCCGAGGCTTTACTGCATGCATTTATGGCTTCGTCTTCCTCTTTTCCTCTACCATGAGAATAAATTGAGCAGACTAATGCCTCCGGAGAACTCTAATGCCAAGACCTCCTTTTTTTCCACCATGGTGAAAGCAGGTCCATCTTCACCACAAAGTAAATTTTCATCTGCAAACCCTACAGCTCAAAGGCCTTCCGGAGAATCTCTTCCAGGAATCACCAAGTTTCTTATAGTTCGTATTCAGAGGGCTTCTCCCTTAGTAATGGATTAGAAGTGTATTAAAATTCCTTCAGGGCAAAATAAATCAATATAATCCAGCATAGCTCCCGTGTGCTTCGAAGCGTTGGCAGAAATTTCACAGGATATTTCATGATGTATGCTAATTCCCTGGAGGTATCACTAAACTCCAAACTGTTGGGTAATAGCGTAGTGGTTCAGATATTTTTCAAACTTTTATGAGAGCGGATATTTGCTGCAAGCCCCCCCCCTTCTTCTACCTTTCTTCAAGATGTTCCTAGACACTCTAGGAAATGTTTTCTTTCAACATGTTTAGATGAATATATATGAAGAATAAAAGAAATCCGCTTATTTTGCGTAATAATTTGTTAGGCAAATGCAAGCTTTCACTGTCAACGGGAAGCTTCTTCAGGCTACGGAACTTAGACAGGTAAACAGAATGAGAATAACAAATCATAAATAAAACTTCTAAAATAACAGGCCGCGCGAGTAATCACGAGCTCGTTCACAACTAAGTTGATCTAGGTTAGAGCGCGTGTTCGAATTTGAGTAGCTTATACCAAATCGTGGATAGCTCCATAGTGATATCTGCGTTACATGAATCCGGACGCGTCAGGATTAAATTTTCTCGGAGCAAAACCCATTTGGTCAGATCTCCGGAAACTGGCGCCCTACGATGGACAAAGATCATCCGCCGCAACAGAGACTATTGAAATCCTGACGCGTCCGGATTCATGTAACAGAGATATCACTATGGAACTATCCACGATTTGGTATACGTTACTCAACATCCAACACTCGAGCTTACCTAGAACGAGCTCGTGATTATTTGCGCGGCCTGTTATTTTAGAAGTTTTATTTACGATTGTTTTTCGCATTCTGATTCTGTTTACCTGTCTAACTTTCGTTGCCTGAAGAAGTTGCCCGTTGACAGTGAAAGCTTGCATTTGTCTAATAAATTGTCACGCCCGAAAAGTGGATTTATTTTATTCTTCACATGTTAATTAAAATGGCGTATCGGAAACCGATTAGTATTACTTCGTTATCATCTTCAGATTAGCAGGAACTTGGTTAGCCACTGTCGGGAACATCAAGAAAATTTTGCACGTAAAAATAATGAATATTTTCTTCCCCTTTGAGTGTTTCTGTCCCTTTCCTCCCCATTTGTTTTTTGATGGGTTCGTCAGGCTACACTTTTACGTTTTAAGAAACTATATCTTTAATATACACTGGTGTGCAAAAACTAAGAACGAAGAGGAGAAATTAGCATAACAGCGAACGAGCAGGCAGAACGGAACAAAAGACCACTCAGGAGATAGACTAGGGTCCGGTACCGTAGGTCCGCATATATGCAGCATGCAGTAGGAGGGGGTCGGAAGGGTATAAAGCATACGGGCGGTGTACGCTCAGCAATTCGGTGAGAGCTATTGCACGGTGTACATTGGTTTAAACGACGTCGAGTTGCTGCCACCGTGTGATATGGCCAACAGGCAATCCTGTAGACGACATCTGGATGTCTTTACCCGAGGTCACGTCATTGGGAAGTTGGAAGAAGGTCGAAGCATGACTTGCGTGGCCGCGGAATCCGGGATCGCTCACAGCATCGTTTCACGAGCTTGGATAGCATTTCAAACGACAGAAACAGCTGTCCGAGAGTTTAGCAGTGGTCGTCCACGAGCAACCACAGAGCCGGACGACCGTTATATTGTCCTATGGGCGAGAAGAGACAGACGGAAGACAGCGGGGGAAATCGGAAGGCACGTGCAACAGACAACTGGACGTCCGTTATCGCGTTTTCCCTAGGCCAGGAGGCTGCACAAAGGTGGTCTATTTGCACGACAACCAGTACGGTGTGTGTCATTAACGCCTTCTCATCGAAGACGGCGGTTTCTGTATTGCCAGGAACACAAGAACTGGACACATCAGTAATGGGGTAGTGTTCTCTTTACGGATGAGCGCCGATTTAGTCTGACGAGCGATTCTGGACGTATACACATCTGAAGAGAGCAAGGAACGTTTAGGAGGTGGCGGAGTTCTCGTTTGGGGCGGTATCATGCTTGTTAGCCGTACTGACCTCCACATCTTCCAAGGAGGTTCAGTCACTGGTGCCCGCTATTGTACCGAGGTACTCCTGTCTCACGTGCGCCTGTTTAGAGGTGCTGTGGGTCCTGAGTTCCTCTTCATGGACGACAACGCTACACCTCATCGTACAATGGCTGTCGCAGAGCTGTTGGAGAGTGAAGATATTTAACGCATGGATTGGCCCGCAAGGTCCCCTGACCTAAATCCAATCGAACACGTGTGGGACCTTCTCGGGAGACGCTTGGCAGCACGTCACCAACTGCCGGCAACGATTCCGCAGCTGCGATTGGCGCTACAAGAGGAATGGGCCGCGATGCCTCAACAGCTCCTTGACAACCTCGTCCTCAGCATGGACAGACGTTGTAAATCCTGCAACGCAGTCAGGGATGATCATATCCCCTACTAAAGACTGGATTTTTCTTGGCAACCGCCTGTCACATGGACGTTTCTGTCTTCTGTCCACTTGGGCTCGAAGCTACCTTTTCAATAAAGTGCCTTTGTATCCTTTGGATTCCTTGTTTGGACGGTTTTGCTCACTTGTCCCAAGTTCATACATCTTGGGGATCTTGTGGTATGATTTGAGTCGATGTGGAACACTTCTGCACGACGTTACATTCGAAAAACCGTCTCATCCTTAATTTTTCCACGCCAGCGTATTTGGGGCATTCTGAGCTCAGCCCTAAATTTTCTGTTTATGGTGGTAGTAGCCTTGTTTAAGCGCATCTCTATAGTCAGTTTATTTCAAGCATTATTTATTTCAAGCAAATGAAGGGATTTTTAAGAATTTTCTTTCTGAAGGGAGGAGAGGGTGGAGCTGTAGAAATCTTGGTTTTTGTATTTTTTTACTAATAAGCCCATTGATTGATCGACTAAAACTTCGCCCATTCTCCGCGAATCGTGTAGGAGGAAATTTATATTTCGTTTTAGTCATCATGACTCAGTTTTAACGCGACACACGCAACTGACCTACCGTATACTTTCTTCTTCTCTCGCTTGTCTAGGACGTGTGTCCATTTTGGGGCCAGATGTTGTTCCGGCACGATTCCAACAGGTTGCTTCTGATTCTGCCCATTCATACGAGAATGTTTACAGTTGTGAAACTGTTTTATTATGGTTATAAATGTACTTCAGATCCGACAACCAATTATTATTCATCCTACAACTGCGGAGTTCCGTGCAAAATATTCCATTCTATTCCCCGCCTTGAAGACCAATGTCTTTATCAATTTATTCTATTCCCCGCCTTGAAGACCAATGTCTTTATCAATGTATTCTATTCCCTGCCTTGAAGACCAATGTCGTTATCAATTTATTCTATTCCCCGCCTTGAAGACCAATTTCTTTATCGGACGATATACATCAGAAATTTCAGCAGGTGTATCGAAGTTATTCCACCTCAGTTTATTGGTCGTCTAAACAAACTCCTGATTCATGTACTACTACATTTAGCGTCATTGGAAAAATGTATGTGTTTGTATGCAGAGTAGTTCAAAGAATCAGACAACAACAAAGTTATTCATTGCTGTGAATTGTACATTGCTGATATTTTTCTACAGGCGTGAATTTTCTGCTGTCTATGTACACTCACGGACATGGAAACTTGCGAACCTAGAAGAAAACATACCACAACCGCGAACTTTGCAAATAGCTAGAGTGCGTGTTGGTATGCAAATGATCCACGTTTGGTGCGATTGCGAATGACCGCACACCCTGTGGTGGTGCTGCAAGAACGAACCGGCAGCCTTATAAACCTGCGTGCAGTCGATGCCCCATGAACGCGAAAAACATCAGCCGACGCAAAGAAGAGTACATAGTGACAAGAATGCCGGGTTGATACCAGAGACGTCGATTTACGCAACTTACGGACATTGAGACACCTGGTCATCGGGATGAAAACCGCAGGGTAGTCGACGCACCGTATAGATCACCACGTGGATCATTCTAACCAAACCGTCCGAATGTTTTGGGAGCGGTGTGCACGGGATGGCACTACTACACGCCGGATCGGTTCCGGGAGGACCAGGAGGATCACCAGTAGAGAGAAGGACCATCGACGGATCGTGCGTCAGGCACGAACGGATCCCACGGGGACCCGGTCCACTATACAGGTAGATGTAGCGGCTTCTGTCTGCCCACGAACCATTTCCCGACGCCTCGCGGAAGCGAATCTGCGATCCCACCGCCCCTTGCGTGCGCTGCCATTAACACCGGAAAATCGCCGGCTTTGTGAGCAATGATGTCAGGCCAAAGCGACTGGAAACGCCACATACTGGCGACATGTGGTGTTTAGCGATGAGTGCCACTTCGTTTTAGGGACAGATGATCAGCATGTCCGGGTGTGGAGGTCCCAGCGACAACGGCACAATCCCAACCTCGTTATCGACGGCCACACCTTCCCCACTGCAGACATTATGGTCTGGAGAGCCATTACCTACGATACCCAATCAGATCTAATAGTGATACGTGTATTATTGACGTGTCAGCGATATGTGGATGGGATCCCACGACCTCATGTGTTCCCATTCCTGTCCTGGATACCATCTGCGCTATACCAGCAGGATACGGCGAGCATGCACACGGCTCCGGTTGCCCAGGGCTGCTTACGTCACGTCCAGACACTTCCATGGCCTGCCCGCTGCCCGGACATGTCCCCTATCGAGAATGTGTGGCACCAGTTGAAATGCCGGCTGCCTCCGTGCCGCTTTATGTGGGATTTGGAGCACACAGTCCAACACGTGTAGGCCAGTTTGCTGCAGGACATCATCGGGCGTCTGTTCGCTTCCATGCCGAACCCTATTGCAGCATGTACCGCAGCACGAGGCGGTGCGACGAGCTATTGAAGAGGACCGGACTGCGGGCCACAGATCCCTCTGTAATTGTCCTTCAGCTGTGTGTTTTGCATCATGTGTATCCCTCATTTGTATCATTACGTCCATTAAATTTCAGTTCAATCCGATGTTTTCTTCTTAGTGCGCAAATTTCATTGTCTGTGACTGTAAATAGCCGAAGATGGGCAGTATATTAATTAACACAGCAATCAAATATACCTGAATTGACTGTATATACTGTTTCTCACGTAATATCAATCACATAAAGAAAACTTGAAAATTTCATCACCCTGGAGTGGAAATCAAACCCTCATCTGCCGATTTCCGTACGAGTATGCTATCCGTTATAACGAAGTAAAGGCCAAAGGCTAACGCTTGCATTTTTACTCTGAGGTTTTCTATATTACTTGAGAAACAGTAAATACAGTGAAGTCAGAGACGTCTGATTGCTGTGATAATTATCATGACGTATTTTCCACGTATTATGAGAAGAATAGTTCTTCCACGTTATATACACTATCTACCAACAAGTAATTGGACACCTGTGATAGCAAGGGAAAACGAAGTTTATTAACCTTCAATAGTTGGTGTAGGCTCCACGTGCGGCTATTACAGCTGCGACCCTCCGGGCCATACTCTCAAATAGGCGTTGTACGACGGCTAGCGGTATTTTCTTCCACTCGGCTTGGAGAAGACAGGTCAGTTCCTTCACCGATTTCGGACGGTGGAGGCACCCTTTAAGTCGACGCTCCAACTCGTCCCAGACGTGCTCGATAGGGTTAAGTTCCGGGCTCTGCGCAGGCCAGTCCATTCGATTAACCCCATTGTCACCATACCAAGCCATGGTGGACCTCGCAACATGACAGGTGCAATTGTCATCCTGAAAGTAACATGGGTCCACCCCGTAAAACGGCTACAACGTAGGAAGCGCATGGTCATCCAACATTTTGCAGTAGGTCTCGGCGTTGAGTCTACCAGAAATTGCGACCAAGGCTCCCGTGCCATACCAGGAGAAACACCCCCATAGCATAATTCCAACGCTGCCGAACTTCACAGTTGGCATAATACATTCTGGCAGGAGGCGTTCACCAGGCAGACGCCAAAGCCAGACCCTGCCATCCGAACGGTAGAGGGTGAACCTTGATTCGTCTCTCCAGAGAACCTGTTTCCACTGTTCAACGGTCCACTGTCGACGTTCTTTGCACCACGTTAGCCGAACAGCGCTATTGGACTTGGTGATCAAAGGCTTGTGGGCGGCAGCACGTCCATGATAACCGAGCAGATGGGCTTCCTTACGGATGGTATTCATCGAAAGAACACTCCCGGATGCCTGTGGAAACTCCTCGTGGATGTGGCCTATCGATGTGGTGCGGTTCTTTCAAATTTCTCTGGCCAGCACCCGTCGGTCTCTAACTCCCAGTTTTGTGTGTCTGCCGGGTCGGGGCACATTCCGACAGTCACCTCTCATCTTCCACTTGCCAATCACGTAGTCCACTGTCGATTTTGGGTACTTCAACTCGCTGGATATGTCAGGCATGGATCGGTCATTTCTGTGATACCCGACGATTACACCTTTCTCGAAATCAGAGAGCTCCGAACTGCGTGGAATCTTGTATGCGACTGGTTGCGTTGTTGTTTCCCACACGATATTTAACGGCGTCAACCGTGACGTGTATCAGGACCGCAGATATCGTCGATTGCAGGAGTGTCCAATTACTTCTTGGTAGATAGTGTATATGGGCAGTATAAAGTTAGCACAACAGCGCAATTAGAAAAGAAAATTGTGCTTCATATCATGTAGCCGAATTATTGGCCAAATTGTTTTATAACGAAGTAAAGGTCAAAGACTACTTGCATTTTTACTCTGATATTTTCAAGTTTAAGAGCGATGAAATTTTCAAGTTTTCTGATGTGATTTATATTACATGAGAAACAGTTTATACAGTCAATTCAGAGATATCAGTGAATGAAACACGCTGTCTATGCACGATACGTATTGTAAAAGTAAAGGTGTTTGCTAATAAATGATGACATTTATTTACAGGTTAAAAACACACTAAAGAGTTAAAATTACGACGACAAGATCTTTCAAGGCTTCCAAAGCCCCGTCTTCAAGTCGAGTCCACAAAATGATTGCGAACATGAGCACTTACACAATCAAAGGTAACGACAATACTTTGCGGTCTCGGAGACTACCTGTTGCCACCAGAGACCGTGTACAAATTAAAGTTAATAACCCTAGAACATCTCACACAGGCGGTATGTCATGATCCCTCTGAAAAAAAAATCCTTCATTAGCGTTAACTAAGGTTGCAAGTTGAATGCAGGCAATTCGTCATAAATTCGTCGTTGAAATTCGGCTTAAAGCAGGAATTTCGTCGTTGAAATTCGGTTTAAAGCAGGAATTTCGTCGTTGAAATTAGTCAACGACGAATTTCCTGCGTTCATCCCGCAACCTTGGTTAACGCTAACGAATTGCTTTTTTTTCACTGGGAAGATGACATACCGCCTGTGTGATATGTTCTTGTGATGTTAAATTTTATTTGTACACGGTCTCTGGTGGCAACAGGTAGTCTCCGAGACCGCAAAGTATTGTCGTTACCTTTAACTGTATAAGTGCACATGTTCGCGACCATTTTGTGCACTCGACTTGAAGATGGGGCTTTGGAATCCTTGAAACATCTTCTCGTCCCAATT
Source organism: Macrothele yani (assembly GCA_039090855.1). Taxonomy (NCBI): domain Eukaryota; kingdom Metazoa; phylum Arthropoda; class Arachnida; order Araneae; family Macrothelidae; genus Macrothele; species Macrothele yani. Next base: position 104,687,109 of record CM077011.1, read on the forward strand.
TTAACTCTTTAGTGTGCTGTTCATGGACTGATATTACTTAGCACCCAATTTTTAGAGTAAATTGAGAGATTTCTGATTGGTGTGTTATTTATCATGGTGTATTTTCCACGTATTATGAGAAGAATAGTTGTTCCACTCTATACAGGGTGATTCAGAACTCATGGGACAAACTTTAAGGGCTGGTAGAGCACACTGCAACAACAAAAGTTTTGTATAGGAACGTACGGGCGCAAGTGATGCGTTGAGGCACAAACACAAGAAATTCCCAGCTCATGTGCTATTCACAGATGAGGCGATTTTTACACACGAAGGTGTTTTAAAAAATGTGCACAATTGTCATATGTGGGCAACCTCTAACCCACACGCTACACGTCCACATACCTACCAAGAACTATTCTCTGTGAATGTGTGGGCGGGTATTGTGAACGACTACCTGCTTGGTCCATATCTACTACCAATGCGACTCGATGGCAGATGTTATCGTATTTTTATGGAAGAGGTTTTACTAGAATTGCTTCAAAATGTACCTCTGGCCGTCCGACAAGGACTGTGGTTTAAGCATGATGGGGCGCCAGGCCATTTCCAGCATTAATGTACGCAATTACCTGGATGCCACTTTTGGGGCGCGATGGATTGGCCGTGGTGGACCAGTCCGTTAGCCACCCCGATCGCACGATTTATTGAGCCTCGATTACTTCTTATGGGGAAATCTGAAGGCCCTCGTTTACTACTTATGGGGACATCTGAAGGCCCTCGTTTACTTCTTATGGGGACATCTGAAGGCCCTCGTTTACTTCTTATGGGGACATCTGAAGGCCCTCGTTTACTTCTTATGGGGACATCTGAAGGCCCTCGTTTACTTCTTATGGGGACATCTGAAGGCCCTCGTTTACTTCTTATGGGGACATCTGAAGGCCCTCGTTTACTTCTTATGGGGACATCTGAAGGCCCTCGTTTACTTCTTATGGGGACATCTGAAGGCCCTCGTTTACTTATGGGGACATCTGGAAAGGATTACTTCTTATGGGGACATCTGAAGGCCCTCGTTTACGAGACTCGATTACTTCTTATGGGGACATCTGAAGGCCCTCGTTTACGAGACTCGATTACTTCTTATGGGGACATCTGAAGGCCCTCGTTTATGAGACTCGATTACTTCTTATGGGGACATCTGAAGGCCCTCGTTTACGAGACTCGATTACTTCTTATGGGGACATCTGAAGGCCCTCGTTTACGAGACTCGATTACTTCTTATGGGGACATCTGAAGGCCCTCGTTTACGAGACTCGATTACTTCTTATGGGGACATCTGAAGGCCCTCGTTTACGAGACTCGATTACTTCTTATGGGGACATCTGAAGGCCCTCGTTTACGAGACTCGATTACTTCTTATGGGGACATCTGAAGGCCCTCGTTTACTTCTTATGGGGACATCTGAAGGCCCTCGTTTACTTCTTATGGGGACATCTGAAGGCCCTCGTTTACGAGACTCGATTACTTCTTATGGGGACATCTGAAGGCCCTCGTTTACGAGACTCGATTACTTCTTATGGGGACATCTGAAGGCCCTCGTTTACGAGACTCGATTACTTCTTATGGGGACATCTGAAGGCCCTCGTTTACGAGACTCGATTACTTCTTATGGGGACATCTGAAGGCCCTCGTTTACGAGACTCGATTACTTCTTATGGGGACATCTGAAGGCCCTCGTTTACGACATCTGACTCGATTACTTCTTATGGGGACATCTGAAGGCCCTCGTTTACGAGACTCGATTACTTCTTATGGGGACATCTGAAGGCCCTCGTTTACGAGACTCGATTACTTCTTATGGGGACATCTGAAGGCCCTCGTTTACGAGACTCGATTACTTCTTATGGGGACATCTGAAGGCCCTCGTTTACGAGACTCGATTACTTCTTATGGGGACATCTGAAGGCCCTCGTTTACGAGACTCGATTACTTCTTATGGGGACATCTGAAGGCCCTCGTTTACGAGACTCGATTACTTCTTATGGGGACATCTGAAGGCCCTCGTTTACGAGACTCGATTACTTCTTATGGGGACATCTGAAGGCCCTCGTTTACTTACTTCTTATGGGGACATCTGAAGGCCCTCGTTTACTTCTTATGGGGACATCTGAAGGCCCTCGTTTACTTCTTATGGGGACATCTGAAGGCCCTCGTTTACTTCTTATGGGGACATCTGAAGGCCCTCGTTTACGAGACTCGATTACTTCTTATGGGGACATCTGAAGGCCCTCGTTTACGAGACTCGATTACTTCTTATGGGGACATCTGAAGGCCCTCGTTTACGAGACTCGATTACTTCTTATGGGGACATCTGAAGGCCCTCGTTTACGAGACTCGATTACTTCTTATGGGGACATCTGAAGGCCCTCGTTTACGAGACTCGATTACTTCTTATGGGGACATCTGAAGGCCCTCGTTTACGAGACTCGATTACTTCTTATGGGGACATCTGAAGGCCCTCGTTTACGAGACTCGATTACTTCTTATGGGGACATCTGAAGGCCCTCGTTTACTTCTTATGGGGACATCTGAAGGCCCTCGTTTACTTCTTATGGGGACATCTGAAGGCCCTCGTTTACTTCTTATGGGGACATCTGAAGGCCCTCGTTTACGAGACTCGATTACTTCTTATGGGGACATCTGAAGGCCCTCGTTTACGAGACTCGATTACTTCTTATGGGGACATCTGAAGGCCCTCGTTTACGAGACTCGATTACTTCTTATGGGGACATCTGAAGGCCCTCGTTTACGAGACTCGATTACTTCTTATGGGGACATCTGAAGGCCCTCGTTTACTTCTTATGGGGACATCTGAAGGCCCTCGTTTACTTCTTATGGGGACATCTGAAGGCCCTCGTTTACTTCTTATAGGGACATCTGAAGGCCCTCGTTTACGAGACTCGATTACTTCTTATGGGGACATCTGAAGGCCCTCGTTTACGAGACTCGATTACTTCTTATGGGGACATCTGAAGGCCCTCGTTTACGAGACTCGATTACTTCTTATGGGGACATCTGAAGGCCCTCGTTTACGAGACTCGATTACTTCTTATGGGGACATCTGAAGGCCCTCGTTTACGAAGGACTCGATTACTTCTTATGGGGACATCTGAAGGCCCTCGTTTACTTCTTATGGGGACATCTGAAGGCCCTCGTTTACTTCTTATGGGGACATCTGAAGGCCCTCGTTTACGAGACTCGATTACTTCTTATGGGGACATCTGAAGGCCCTCGTTTACGAGACTCGATTACTTCTTATGGGGACATCTGAAGGCCCTCGTTTACGAGACTCGATTACTTCTTATGGGGACATCTGAAGGCCCTCGTTTACTTCTTATGGGGACATCTGAAGGCCCTCGTTTACTTCTTATGGGGACATCTGAAGGCCCTCGTTTACGAGACTCGATTACTTCTTATGGGGACATCTGAAGGCCCTCGTTTACGAGACTCGATTACTTCTTATGGGGACATCTGAAGGCCCTCGTTTACGAGACTCGATTACTTCTTATGGGGACATCTGAAGGCCCTCGTTTACGAGACTCGATTACTTCTTATGGGGACATCTGAAGGCCCTCGTTTACGAGACTCGATTACTTCTTATGGGGACATCTGAAGGCCCTCGTTTACGAGACTCGATTACTTCTTATGGGGACATCTGAAGGCCCTCGTTTACTTCTTATGGGGACATCTGAAGGCCCTCGTTTACTTCTTATGGGGACATCTGAAGGCCCTCGTTTACGAGACTCGATTACTTCTTATGGGGACATCTGAAGGCCCTCGTTTACGAGACTCGATTACTTCTTATGGGGACATCTGAAGGCCCTCGTTTACGAGACTCGATTACTTCTTATGGGGACATCTGAAGGCCCTCGTTTACGAGACTCGATTACTTCTTATGGGGACATCTGAAGGCCCTCGTTTACGAGACTCGATTACTTCTTATGGGGACATCTGAAGGCCCTCGTTTACTTCTTATGGGGACATCTGAAGGCCCTCGTTTACTTCTTATGGGGACATCTGAAGGCCCTCGTTTACGAGACTCGATTACTTCTTATGGGGACATCTGAAGGCCCTCGTTTACGAGACTCGATTACTTCTTATGGGGACATCTGAAGGCCCTCGTTTACGAGACTCGATTACTTCTTATGGGGACATCTGAAGGCCCTCGTTTACGAGACTCGATTACTTCTTATGGGGACATCTGAAGGCCCTCGTTTACGAGACTCGATTACTTCTTATGGGGACATCTGAAGGCCCTCGTTTACGAGACTCGATTACTTCTTATGGGGACATCTGAAGGCCCTCGTTTACGAGACTCGATTACTTCTTATGGGGACATCTGAAGGCCCTCGTTTACGAGACTCGATTACTTCTTATGGGGACATCTGAAGGCCCTCGTTTACGAGACTCGATTACTTCTTATGGGGACATCTGAAGGCCCTCGTTTACGAGACTCGATTACTTCTTATGGGGACATCTGAAGGCCCTCGTTTACGAGACTCGATTACTTCTTATGGGGACATCTGAAGGCCCTCGTTTACGAGACTCGATTACTTCTTATGGGGACATCTGAAGGCCCTCGTTTACGAGACTCGATTACTTCTTATGGGGACATCTGAAGGCCCTCGTTTACTTCTTATGGGGACATCTGAAGGCCCTCGTTTACTTCTTATGGGGACATCTGAAGGCCCTCGTTTACTTCTTATAGGGACATCTGAAGGCCCTCGTTTACGAGACTCGATTACTTCTTATGGGGACATCTGAAGGCCCTCGTTTACGAGACTCGATTACTTCTTATGGGGACATCTGAAGGCCCTCGTTTACGAGACTCGATTACTTCTTATGGGGACATCTGAAGGCCCTCGTTTACGAGACTCGATTACTTCTTATGGGGACATCTGAAGGCCCTCGTTTACGAGACTCGATTACTTCTTATGGGGACATCTGAAGGCCCTCGTTTACTTCTTATGGGGACATCTGAAGGCCCTCGTTTACTTCTTATGGGGACATCTGAAGGCCCTCGTTTACGAGACTCGATTACTTCTTATGGGGACATCTGAAGGCCCTCGTTTACGAGACTCGATTACTTCTTATGGGGACATCTGAAGGCCCTCGTTTACGAGACTCGATTACTTCTTATGGGGACATCTGAAGGCCCTCGTTTACGAGACTCGATTACTTCTTATGGGGACATCTGAAGGCCCTCGTTTACTTCTTATGGGGACATCTGAAGGCCCTCGTTTACTTCTTATGGGGACATCTGAAGGCCCTCGTTTACGAGACTCGATTACTACTTATGGGGACATATGAAGGCCCTCGTTTACGAGACTCGATTACTTCTTATGGGGACATCTGAAGGCCCTCGTTTACGAGACTCGATTACTTCTTATGGGGACATCTGAAGGCCCTCGTTTACGAGACTCGATTACTTCTTATGGGGACATCTGAAGGCCCTCGTTTACTTCTTATGGGGACATCTGAAGGCCCTCGTTTACTTCTTATGGGGACATCTGAAGGCCCTCGTTTACGAGACTCGATTACTTCTTATGGGGACATCTGAAGGCCCTCGTTTACGAGACTCGATTACTTCTTATGGGGACATCTGAAGGCCCTCGTTTACGAGACTCGATTACTTCTTATGGGGACATCTGAAGGCCCTCGTTTACGAGACTCGATTACTTCTTATGGGGACATCTGAAGGCCCTCGTTTACGAGACTCGATTACTTCTTATGGGGACATCTGAAGGCCCTCGTTTACTTCTTATGGGGACATCTGAAGGCCCTCGTTTACTTCTTATGGGGACATCTGAAGGCCCTCGTTTACGAGACTCGATTACTTCTTATGGGGACATCTGAGGGCCCTCGTTTACGAGACTCGATTACTTCTTATGGGGACATCTGAAGGCCCTCGTTTACGAGACTCGATTACTTCTTATGGGGACATCTGAAGGCCCTCGTTTACGAGACTCGATTACTTCTTATGGGGACATCTGAAGGCCCTCGTTTACGAGACTCGATTACTTCTTATGGGGACATCTGAAGGCCCTCGTTTACGAGACTCGATTACTTCTTATGGGGACATCTGAAGGCCCTCGTTTACTTCTTATGGGGACATCTGAAGGCCCTCGTTTACTTCTTATGGGGACATCTGAAGGCCCTCGTTTACTTCTTATAGGGACATCTGAAGGCCCTCGTTTACGAGACTCGATTACTTCTTATGGGGACATCTGAAGGCCCTCGTTTACGAGACTCGATTACTTCTTATGGGGACATCTGAAGGCCCTCGTTTACTTCTTATGGGGACATCTGAAGGCCCTCGTTTACTTCTTATGGGGACATCTGAAGGCCCTCGTTTACTTCTTATAGGGACATCTGAAGGCCCTCGTTTACGAGACTCGATTACTTCTTATGGGGACATCTGAAGGCCCTCGTTTACGAGACTCGATTACTTCTTATGGGGACATCTGAAGGCCCTCGTTTACTTCTTATGGGGACATCTGAAGGCCCTCGTTTACTTCTTATGGGGACATCTGAAGGCCCTCGTTTACGAGACTCGATTACTTCTTATGGGGACATCTGAAGGCCCTCGTTTACGAGACTCGATTACTTCTTATGGGGACATCTGAAGGCCCTCGTTTACGAGACTCGATTACTTCTTATGGGGACATCTGAAGGCCCTCGTTTACTTCTTATGGGGACATCTGAAGGCCCTCGTTTACTTCTTATGGGGACATCTGAAGGCCCTCGTTTACTTCTTATGGGGACATCTGAAGGCCCTCGTTTACTTCTTATAGGGACATTTGAAGGCCCTCGTTTACGAGACTCGATTACTTCTTATGGGGACATCTGAAGGCCCTCGTTTACGAGACTCGATTACTTCTTATGGGGACATCTGAAGGCCCTCGTTTACGAGACTCGATTACTTCTTATGGGGACATCTGAAGGCCCTCGTTTACGAGACTCGATTACTTCTTATGGGGACATCTGAAGGCCCTCGTTTACGAGACTCGATTACTTCTTATGGGGACATCTGAAGGCCCTCGTTTACTTCTTATGGGGACATCTGAAGGCCCTCGTTTACGAGACTCGATTACTTCTTATGGGGACATCTGAAGGCCCTCGTTTACGAGACTCGATTACTTCTTATGGGGACATCTGAAGGCCCTCGTTTACTTCTTATGGGGACATCTGAAGGCCCTCGTTTACGAGACTCGATTACTTCTTATGGGGACATCTGAAGGCCCTCGTTTACGAGACTCGATTATTTCTTATGGGGACATCTGAAGGCCCTCGTTTACGAGACTCGATTACTTCTTATGGGGACATCTGAAGGCCCTCGTTTACGAGACTCGATTACTTCTTATGGGGACATCTGAAGGCCCTCGTTTACGAGACTCGATTACTTCTTATGGGGACATCTGAAGGCCCTCGTTTACGAGACCCCAGTTGATTCTGTTGATTACCTCATCGCTCGAATATCCGTTGCGGCTGCACGTGTGCGAGAAATACCTGGCATCTTTGAAACTGTACGCCAATCACTCCGTCGACGCTGCAACGCATGTATCACTGTTGGTGGACGCAATTTTGAGCAATTATTATAAACATTGCTGTAAAGAAGCACTTGTCAACCATGCTGTAAGTAAACAGTTTGTTTCCTTTCTTGTCTATTTCTTGTATTTGTGCCTCAATGCGTCACTTGCGCCGATACATTCCCATACAAAAAATGTTTGTTGCAGTGTGCTCTACTACCCCTTAAAGTTTGTCCCATGAGTTCTGAATCACCCTGTATATGGGCACTATAAAATTAGCACCAATGTGCAATAAGAAAAGTGTGCTTCATATCATGTAGCCGAATTATTTCCCAAATTGTTTTATAACAAAGTAAAGGCCAAAAGCTAATATGCTTTCATTTTTTACTCCTTCGTAGGTTAGTTGAATACAGATATAATGTTCGCCCCAAATTTTCAGTAACATAATACCATTTCCTACCTTGATAAAATGTCTCCTCCTCCTTTGTTAACTCAGTACCACATTCTCTTAGAGTTACGCTTTTTCAATTCTTATCTCTGGAGAAAAAATAAAGGCTACTGTAAGCACAGGTAATCTGTCAAATTCCATACTTCAAGGAAGCCATTGCTAACTTCGTTACCAACCGTTGTTCAAGTGAGTGATTCCTTCCTTTAAGAACATACAAAATCACAAGAATGCCTGTCTGCATGCTAGTAGGTACCATTATAAGAATGTTTTGCATCAGTATTGTTTCTCTCTTTGATATATTACTTTGCATGAAAGTTAAATAAGAGCAATTCCAATTCTAATCATATGACTTTACCCTGCATTTTAGCAAAACAAATTTCTCACGCTTCTAAACTTAAGATAGTAGACTCAATGAAACATTAATAACTACAGTGGAAGGATATTTCATTAATTTAATCTTTCTGCATTTTTCTTTCGGAAGAATATGAAGCTTTGGTCTTGTTGTCCTATAATAACATTTATCCCTCTTTGAAAATGGAAAAATTACGTTCAAACGAAACAGTGTATACGTTTTATTATGCGAAACTCCTTTAATTGTTTGAGAATTTTCATGAAGCACTCTAAAAGGTCTGACGGTGAAACAATAGAGGATCATTTGGAAGGCCATTCTCTTATGAGATCTGCATCTTTTCCATAAAGGTTAATTCCCACCAGGAGCAAGGATATTTAATTAATTAATCGTTTCCTGCGTCATGTGAAATTTAAATGATGTTGTTATTAGAGCATCGCATTAAAATCCCTCGTATTGTTTTGCCCCAGCGGCGTTCTGTTTATTGCTTTCGGTGGATAATTGTCCCTGAGACAAGTAGCATAATTATGATCATACTAACTCGTAGGATTAAAATTATTTGCAGTTCAGCACAGATATGTAAGGAATATTTCCTGAATGAACTGGTAAGTGGCCGAAAAATGACGTGGATATATAAAAGAATCTTTGTGTGCGAAACACAAAATTACGTCGATGTTGGTCTTGATACACTATTTGCAAAAAAAAAAAAAACAGGCACCCCGAGAAAATCGTTTGATCCTGATGAAACTCCGTATGCAAATACCTCACACCTGAATATGCAAAGGATTAAAAATAACGACCAATAACGAAACTGTGGCCCCGCACGCAGGAACAATTGCTACACTGGATTGCGGTGCATTAACCTCCACGGTCTGTGATGTAGCCTCAACATCGGATTTGTTTGCAATACGAGCAATTGAGAGACTTGAGGACGTAAAATTGAGCTGTGAGACGCTGATTGGTGAAGTCACCGTATTGCCAGAAATTTGGGTAAGGGTGATACGGCAATGGGACGATGTTAGTGCCAATGGGTCGAGGAGTGTACCACCCAGGAGCACGCTGGCAGAGGACAGACCAAGGCAACGATAGTACGCGAGAATAGCACAATTGTGAGAGCCGCACGAACAGAACCTAGCGGTCATATTGTGTCATCTACAGGTACAAAAGTGGTCATACGGATCGTCGCCAGACCACTTGCTTCACGGAGGGTGGATTACCCTCCAGTGTGCTCACAGAGGCAAAAATCGAAGAGGTGCGGAATCAGAGAGAGAGATCGCCGGATTACAGTGAGACTTTTGTCTGAGTCGGTGGACTTCAGGAATAATTCAGGTGGAAATCAGATTCTAAGCGTGGATCTGGGAAAATCTGACTTTTGTCTGATAGAAAGTGATACTCTTGTCTGAGTCGGCGGACATCGGATTCTAAGTGAGGATCTGGAAAAATGACACTTTTGACTGAGTCGGTGGACATTAGGAATGAATCAGGACATCAGATTCTAAGCGAGGATCTGGGAAAATGAGACTTTTGTTAGGTGGAAAGTGATACTTTAGTCTGAGTCGGTGGACATCAGGAATACATCAGGTGAACATCAGATTTTAAGTGAGGATCTGAGAAAATTATGCTTTTGTCTGATAGAAGGTGAGACTTTTGTCTGAGTCGGTGGACATCAGGAATACACCAGATTCTAAGCGAGGATCTGGGAAAATGATACTTTTGTCTGATAGAAAGTGAGACTTTTGCCTGAGTCAGTGGACATCAGCAATAAAACAGGTGGACATCAGATTCTAAGCGAGGATCTGGGAAAATGAAAACTCAATGCCAGATAGTACCCCACACACTGGAGGGTCGCTCAGATTTCCGATAATCATCATCAAAGAATTCCCGCCCGTCACGAAACTGTGAAAACCATTCGTGAATTCTGCTGCGGGACAATGCTGTGACTCCATACGTCTCTTAACGTTATGTAAGTTTCAGTAGCTTATTTACCAAGTTTCCAACAAAAACGGATGTTTACTCTCTGTTCTTCCATGGCTAAAATGAAATGGGACGAGAACGCTTTTTATGACTCTCTTAATTTCGGTCTGCCGCATTTCGGTACCAGTGTAAACCGGTTGCCAGCTGTGCACTGATGGGCCAAGAACTGCTGATTTCTGGCATGCACGTGACACTTTTGTCCCACTACAGTTACGTCAGTTATGCGGTCAGTCTGGATCTTTTCGGACGTTGGTTGTTAGTTAAAATTTCAATTTCAGTTTATCAAATATACACGGTGCAATGAATGATGGTCGAAACTTGAAACTTGGTCGTTCTGGGTGGTGCAGAGGTAGTATACTCGGGCGCTTACCGGGAGACGCGGGTTCGATTCCCGCTCCAGAATGATGAACATTTCAAGTTTTCGGATGTTATCTGACTAAACATCCATGTCATATTTACACCAATAAGGGGATTCGCATCCTCCAAATTTGTATTATACGCGGTTCTTTGATTCTTTTATAAATAATCTGGTACGTCACAACTTTGAAAGAACTGAGACATCGTTGTGTTCCTTCTTGGTGCAGCCAAAGTTGAACGTTGATCCCATCAGAGAAGGATATGTTGTTTACTTTTGGTTTGGATGAAAAGTTGGTTTCCCATTTCACGACTCACACACATATGCGCTTTTTAAAAATTGATAAATCTCTGGGACGTTACTTTGTTCTTCCCCTATTTCGCGGCAAACTAGAATAGAGTCCTAAATGCATAATCAATGTTCAACATTCTTGTTTCAAATGGATGCACTCAGGACCCGCAGAAACAAGAGGTTTTAATTCATGAATTGCATACTGAAACATTGGTCTCAGATTCCTAGTTGTAAGGATTTCACTAAACCTAGAATCAGGATTTTTATAGATAAATAGAGCTGTCGAAAGAGAAGTTTTATTTCAGAGGGTTTGCTACTTTTGCAGTGTGCTAATGCACCGTCGAGTCACATTATTGTGACCACCAGATAATATCCAGAGTAACCGCCGTCTGCAGTGCAGACAGCAGCTAGACGGGCTGGGAGTGACTCAATAAGGTGCTGGAAGGTATTCACAGGTGTGTGGAGCCATGCGGACTGCAGTGCATCTGACAGCTGCTGGAGAGTGCGTGGTGGAGGATCCGTAGAGCGAACAACACGATCGAGGTGGTCCCACAGATGCTCAATTGGGTTTAAGTCTGGGGAATTAAGGGGTCAGAGAGGTACTTTGAAATTTTCATCGTGCTCTTCCAACCACTCTCGGACATTTCTAGAGGTGTGATACGTCGTATTGCGTGCTGGAAGATCCCATCAGCCTCAGGGAAGATAATCAGCATGTATGGGTGTACATGGTCTGCAAGGATGGATTCATAACGAATTCGGTCCATAGTGCCTTCCAAAGGTCTGCGTGGACCCAGAGAATGCCACGAAAACATTACCCAGACCATAACGTTGCACCCACCAGCTTGTGTTCTTCCAGCAATGATTGAAGAGTTTGTTTTCCGATATTTTTAGCCTTATACACCTACGTCCATCCGTACGATGCAGAAGAAAACATGACTCATCGCAGCAGGCAATTTTTTGCCAAATCAACGTAGGTCCAATTCCGTGCAAATATAAGCCTTTTCTGCCGACGCACCTTCGTTAGCATAGGTGTAGTGACAATCCTTCTGCATGGGAGCCCGCAGCAGGGTTCGCTGAACTGTCATTTTAGACACGCCCCCAGTAGCACCCTGGTTCGTTCGGCCAGTGAATTGCTCCACTGTGGCATGTCGATCGACCCTCACACACCTTCGAAGCCGACGTTCACATGTCACATCAATGTCACGTGGTGCTCCACAGTTTCCACCTCGCTTATTCGTATTTATCCAATCACGATGCATTTTTTAACCACAGCAGCACGCGAACAGTTTACAAACTACGCTATTTTAGAAGTACTACCACCCTTTCCCCGAAAGCCGATAATCATCTCTTTTTGCGAATCTGATAAATCGCTCCCTTTATCCATGACAGCAACGAGTGATATGTTTTCATATTGCCTACAGCATACCTTATATACCCTCCGAGACAGCTCGCGACACGTGCCTTTTTCTTTGGCCACGCGCTGTTGATGTCAAAAGTAGGAGGTGGGCTCAGTAATGTGACTCGACAGTGTATATATTGTAATTTGAAACGCTTCTTTTTTCTTTCACGGCCAATTCGACTTTAAATAAGACTACAAATAATGACTTTATTTACTACTTTTGTTTTATAAAACTACAATAATGACTATTCGACTTTAAATAATTGACTTTATTATTTAAGGAATATTTTTATACTCCTTTAAAGCATAAATTTTACAATAGCATTTAACATTTTGAAATTTCTTTTATAAGTTTTTTTTATATTTGTACATATTTAAGGTCATTTCCTAGGAAAGTGTATATCCGAGGTTTCACTGTACACTGTTAAAACGTTTGTAGTTGGTTGCACCAAAAAAGTGATATTACACCAGCTGCATCATATTCTGAGAAAAGGTACATTACTGTGTAGTGCCAATAATACTCAACATGGTGCAATATTGCGCTACGTCATTTTACAAGGATGCACCACATTGTGTTGGAGGGTTGTGGGACGTTGCCTGCACCGCAGGACGCACATGAGATTAAGGCAGATAGCAGCGAGAGCATACGTCCGTGTAGCTCAGTTGCGAGAGCGATTTATTCCGGAATAAGGGGACCCTGGGTTCGATGTCCGGCTCAAAAGAACTTGCACGTTATAGTTGCATCATGCTTTTGATTTTGTTTGTACTACACAATGGTGTATTTTTTTTTTTTTTCAAAAAGTGGTGCAACTAGTGTTGTACCACTTTTTGGTGCAACCTACCACAAATTTCTGAATAATGTAGTAGCATTTCCCTGTTGCCCTGTCTTAATAAGGCCATAGTTTCAAACACCCGTTTCAGAAAAGTCTATTCTTTATTTATAAGTGCATAACTTTATGTATTTATAATGCTTCTATAAGGGGGGGGGGCTCAAAGACAGCCGTGGGCTACCCAATGAGCTATAAGCAGTCACCCGTCCCTAAATTAGGGTCACTGCTACCGGGAAAAAAAGAGAGCTAGTGGCTGGAGATTTCTTTTTTTTTTTTTTTTTTTTTTTTTGATTGGGTGTTTAACGACCACTGTGAGCAACCCAGTGGGCTATACGCAGTGGTCCGTCCCTAATTTAGAGCCACTAGTACCAGTGCGGTAAGACAAACACAACATTTATGCCTCACCGGGACTCGAACTGGGACCCATCTCTGACGAATGATCAGAAGCTATCGCTTATACCACTAAGACACCGGGGCAGCGGCGTGAGATAGACACATAATCTATATACACATCCGGAACTCGAACCCAGACCCATCTCAGACGAATGGTCAGATACCAGTGTTTAGACTACTGTGCCACCGTGGCGGCCTCAAATAATTTTGGAAATCACTTAAATTCTCAGGCTAACTTAAAATTTAAAAAAAAAATAAAACTACAAAATGGCGAGAAATTCTTCAGGTTTATTGTGAAGCTGTAATAAATCACGAAAATAGACAGTTTTCAAAACGTAATATGAAGTACAAATGTGGAACTGAATGATGTGAACACCACCCTCAGAGACGTGATTTTTAATTCCGCTGCGTACGTCGCAATACGCAAAAGGTACCCACCGCATTTTGGTTGTAATAGCTTTGTTTAAAATCTCAAAGTCCTGTTTACGTTCATTTAAAATGTCTTGTTACAAAATTTCTTTCAGGGTGACGACGAAATGGGCGACCTAACGGGCTTAGAAAGATAGCTTATTGTTGATGGCCGGCGAGTTGGTGCCTCCGTGACAACAGTCGTCAGGGTAGTGGGAGTATCGGGAGCTACTTTGTCTAGCGTCATGACAGTATACCGTGTTCGTGGCAAAATCTCGTCTGCGAAACGCTGGAGTGGCCGGAAGACGATGAAGAAACAGGAGAGCATTAAAGAAGATTGTTACCCATAATAAGAAGACCACGGCGGCATGAATTAGTGCGGAGCTCTATCTGCACATCCATACCCCAGTATCAACGAAAACAGTGCTCAGGGAACTACATAGAAAAAGATATTCACGGCAGAGCTGCTTTTACAAAAGATTTGGTGACCCGGATGAATGCACAACAGCGACGGCAGTGGTGCCAGGAGCATACGGTGGCATGCAAAAATTAAGGACGAGACGGATTTTTGAATGAAACGTAGTGCGGAAGTGCTCCACATCGACTCAAATCATACCATAAGATCCCCAAGATGTAAAAATAAGGGACAAGTGAGCAAACCCGCCCAAACAAGGAATCCAAAGGATACAAAGGCACTTTATTGAAAAGATAGCTTCGAGCACAACTGGACAGAAGACAGAAACGTACATGTGACAGGCAATTGACAAGAACAATCCAGTCTTTAGTAGGGGATATGATCCCCTTGACTGCGTTGCAGGATTTACAACGTCTGTCCATGCTGAGGACGGTGTTGTCAAGGGGCTGTTGAGGCATCGCGGCCCATTCCTCTTGTAGCGCCAATCGCAGCTGCGGAATCGTTGCTGGTGGCAGCTGACGTGCTGCCAAGCGTCTCCCGAGAAGGTCTCACACGTGTTCGATTGGATTTAGGTCCGGGGACCTTTCAGGCCAATCAATGCGTTAAATATTCTCACTCTCCAACAGCTCAACGACAGCAACTGTACTGTAAGGTGTAGCGTTGTCGTCCATGAAGAGGAACTCATGACCCACAGCAACTCTAAACAGGCGCACGTGAGGCAGGAGATATTAGGTACAATAGCGGACACCAGTGACTGAACCTCCTTGGAAAATGTGGAAGTCAGTACGGCTACCAATCATGGTACCTCCCAAACGAGAACTCAGTCACCTCCAAACCGGTCCATTTCGATGATGTTGGAGGTATGATTGCGTGTTCCTTGCTCTCTCCAGATTTGTATACGTCCAGAATCGCTCGTCAGACTAAATTGACTCTCATCCGTAAAGAGAACTCCACCCCGTTGCTGATGTGACCAGTTCTTGTGTTCCTGGCACCACAGAAACCGCCATCTCCGATGAGCAGGCGTTAATGGCACACACCGTACTGGTCGTCGCGTAAATAAGACCACCTTTGTGCAGCCTCCTGACCGCAGTAAAACGCGATAACTGACGTTCAGTTGTCTGTTGCATGTGCCTTGTGATTTCGCCCGCTCTCTGCCGTCTATCTCTTCTCGCCTATAGGAAAATATACCCGTCGTCCGTCGCCATGGTTGCTCGTGGACGACCACTGCTAAACTCTGGGACAGCTGTTCCTGTCGTTTGAAATGCTCTCCAAGCTCGTGAAACGATGCTGTGAGCGATCCCAAACTCCTCGGCCACACTAGTCACACTTTGGCCTTCTTCCAACTTCCCAAAGACGCGACCTCGGGTAAAGTCATCCAGATGTCGTCTACTGGATTGCCTTTTGGCCAAATCACACGTTGGCAGCAACTCGACGTCGTTCAAACCGATGTACACCGTGCAATAACTTTCACTGAATTGCAGAGCGTACACCGCCCGTGTGCCTTACACCCTTCCGACACTCCCCCCCCCCCCCACGTCATTTTGCATCAATGCGCATGCCCTACCGTACCGGAGCCTAGTCTATCTCCTGAGTGGTCTTTCGGTCCGTTCTGTCTGCTCGTTCCGCTGTTTGCTAATTTCTCCTTATCGTCCTTAATATTTGCACACCAGTGTACAACGTGGACTGTCAATGCATGGAAGCGTGTAATGTGGTCTTATAAATCCATATTCTCACTATTCCCCACCGCAGGACGTGTTTAGTTGTGGAGAACACCGCCAGGAGCATAAAAGGCTGGATATCAGCAGGTCGCCTGATCACCTAGATAGGACGAATGACTGGCACGGCGTATGAAACCATTTTGCCCGATAAAGTCCATTCAATGGCTCAGGCATTGTTTCCTGTTGCTGATGCTATCTATCAAGATGATAACGCCCCAATGCACAGAGATCGGAATGGCCAATCATGGTTTGAGGAACATAAGGACGAACTTTCACACCTTCCTTAGCCTCAGTCACTGGACCTAAACATCATCGATCTACTGTGGTACGTGTGTTGGAAAACAGCGTAAGATCCCGTTATCCTCCTCCTGCATCTCTCAAGAAGCTGGAGCTGTTTCTGCATGAAGAATGGTGTAACATCCCACTAAGCACCATCCAAAATTTGTACGCGTCCATTCCAAGGAGGATTCAGGTGTGGTTTTGAATGCCAAGGTGGTCCCACACCATACTAGGTACGTAAAACCTTCTTTCCGTAGGTGTTCACGTTATTCTGTCCAACCTCTGTAGATCAAACATACGTTTTCATCTCGGTCTGCATGAATCACTGTTAGAAATTCCCGTAATACTAAAAATAATGGAAACTTGCTGCGCTCTTCAGTACATTCCTTTTTATCAAAGCTGAGATAAAAATGTTTCGCATGTAATATAAATGGGAAGCAATATAACGCTGCGATATAAATACCGGCATGATATATTAAGTAATTTCGCAGCTCTAGCGTTCTGCCACCATCGATTACCGGCTTTCTCGGAGTAAAGTGATACCATCTCTGGAAGATGATGACCTTTACACACTGGACATCTATTTTGGGAACAAAAGTTCATTTTATTCGTTACTCAGTGCAGAAGATGTATAGTCTGTTTTCTCCATGCCTGGGCAATTTGTGAAATACGCGTCTCTGAACAGGAATGCAGAAGCTCCTTTCTGTGTAGAGTCATATACTGAATTTTAGTGAAATATCACAAGCCATTATTCTTCATACGCTGAATGGAAAAAATATGAAAGAAGTGATATTAAACTTTTATCTGCCCCTTTGTTGCTCGTTGTGGGAAAAATGTAAGAAAACTGCATTCATACTCTCATAACTTCCGTTTAGAAATCTTCAAATTGAGTGTTTTATAACAACTTTATGTGTAGGAACTTAATATGAGGTAAAGGTGCAGTAAATGTACATAACTGGTCATTAAAACTTGCTAATTCATCTTCAAAACTGAGTCAATTTTAATTCAAATATTATTAATTAATATCTGTACATATTGCAACACTGCCCTTACCTTACAGCATGCCTTATTTTTATTTTTTTTTGCTATATTATTCCTCCCTAGATACAGCTGTTTTATATAATATAAACAGCACATGCCGTTTCTACACGATATAATAAAATAAAAGTCGATGATGGTGATATTAAATCTTTAATTAAAAGGTTAAAAGTTAAAATACATAAGCACTTTCGGGTCTACTATAGACCCATCGTCAGATGTGAATTAAACCTTACGCAGAGATTACGTAGGGTTATACTGTATCATGAACGATGCCAGATTACAACTTAAAAATATGAGAACCAAAGACACATAGGTGAGTAGTCAATCACAAAATTATACACGAGAGTCAACGCCTTGTGGGAGGAGGTACTGTTTGTTCAAAGTAAGGGTCCTCCAAACCTCAGGAATGTAAGCCGGAAAATCATCATTGCAACAAAAGTCAAAGTTCTTAAGTATAAATAAACAATCTCTAAATAACAAAGTTGACTTACATGACGGAAATGTCAGTATTGTCATACTGTTCCATTCTGGAAAAAACTTACCTCTGCCAACTGCTCTTGCTAAGGCAGTCGTTTGTGATCCGTTCAGAACATTGAATTTATGTTCCATAATTCTGGTATGTATCTTCATAGATGTTGAGCCGATATGTACACAATTGTGTGTTCCTGGATCGTTCGATTGCAACGTTATACTATAAACACCCCATTTATTAAGGCTTGGCACAGGATCACTGTCGCTACAGATAAATGACAAGACATTCATGGTTTTGACTCCAAAGTCGACTTGATATCTGTGGCAGACATTCTTCAGGGCATGAACAATAGGTGGAACATACTGCACTGGCCCCACAAATCCTTAATAAATGGGGTGTTCACAGTATACCGTTGCAATCGAACGATTCGAGAACTCACGATTGTGTATATATCGGCTCAACATGTATGAAGATACATACCAGACTTATGGAACATAAATACAATGTTTGGAACGGGTCACAAGCGACTGCCTTGGCAAGAGCAGTTGGCAGTGGTAAGTTTTTTCCTGAATGGGACAACATGACAAGACTGGCATTTCCGTCATGTAAGTCAACTTTGTTACTTACGGAAAGTTTATTTATACTTAAGAACTTTGACTTTTGTTGCAATGATGATTTTCCTGCTTACATTCCTGAGGTTTGGAGGACCCTTACTTTGAACAAACTGTACCCCCTGCCACAAGGTGTTGACTCTCGTGTACAGGTTTTGTGATTGACTACGTCACCTATGTGTGTTTGGTTCTCAAATTTCTAAGTTGTAATCTGGCATCGTTCATGATATATAACCCTATGCAATATCTGCGTACGGTTTAATTCACATCTGACGATGGGTCTATAGTAGAACCGAAAGTGCTTATGAATTTTGACTTTTAACCTTTTAATTAAAGTTTTAATGACACCATCATCGACTTTTATTTTATTATATCGTGTAGAAACGGCATGTGTTGTTTATATTGACTTATACACGATTTAAGCTTCTTTTTAACAGCTATTTTATACACTATCGTAACATTAATATCTGGACACCACGCTTTTGATAGTGAGTTAGGAACTACGCAGGCACTATGTCGCAGAGCAGCTATAAATATTATTGCAGGGCTGTCAAGTGACAATAACACGACTCCCAGTGCAAGACACCTCTGTCGAAAGAGTTAACTGAGTTCCAGTGAGGATTGTAATAGGGTTCCATATAAGCAATCGCTCCGTACAGGAAATTTCAACGACATTGAAGACCACATAGGTCTGCGGCAGGTGACGTTATATCAAATAGAGGAGAACTGGGTCTGAATCTCCTAAGAAATGAAAAGACCCGGAAAATGTTTGAAGTTAACAGAATGTGGAAGGCGAGCTCTGCTAAAGGTTGCCGAGCTCAGGACGCAAATGAAGATTGTCTCAAAAAACACAAGCTGCATGTAAGACGTTAGGACTGATGTTGGTACCAGTACATCGTGCAGGCCAGAGCAATCCGCTAATCACTTTGACGAATGCGACACGCGGGTTAGTGTGGTGTAAAGAGCTCTGATCTTGAATTGTAAACCAACGGCAACTGTGTTTTACAGTAAAGAGTCATGGTACAAAGTCTACACTTCTGATGGTCGCTCCTGGGTGTAGTGGATGCCTGAATAAAGATATCTTCTGGTCTGTATTAGTCAGACAATAAACTTTGGTAGAGGCAGCGTGATCGTATGGAGATATTTTTCGTGGTTCTTCTTGTGCCCATTAGTCGTTTTGGACAATACCATGGATGCTGAGCTCAACCTAAACGTCGTGGGCTATTGCGATGTTATAGAGGAACTTTGTAGAATGCCCATACCCTATCAGCAGGAGAAAGCAATTGTCATAATCTCCGCGTTTTCATAGATTTGTCTGAGGACATGGTCTTGTACACTTGGACTAGCCAGGATACCCTAGAAGGAATCTCTGGGACGAATTGTACCACGGTTGCATGGAAAAAGTAATCGCACAACAAACAAAGCTGAAGCGTATAATGTTATTCTTGAAATTGTATTATGCTTTAGCTGATTTAATATGAAGTTAATGTGAGTTTCCGTGCAGAACACTAAATGGTTTAACTTCAGCTATTAGATTAGCTTCTTTCTAAACATTAAATTGCAATTTTAAACTTCAAAGCAGTTGTCCCGGATAACTTTACTCTTCGTGCAGCTGAAACCTTAATTAGACTTATAAATAGTACTTTCAATTAACGGTTAGGATTCCAAGGAGTATAAGATTCACTAACCATGTTCGAATCCTTTTATTGTCATCTAGGTTCGTAATTGGTCACTCAATCACCGTAAATAATCACCATCAAATTATCCACAAATAGACTTTGCTCACTAGTTATGCAGCAAGTCAACTCACAGCTGGAACGAAAACGTACACAGTCGTAAAGAAGAATTCTATCCGTCGTTAAAAAGAATGCTTTCCAATACAGTATAGTAACAGCAGTAGTATTAGAACAGTGCTCATGAAAATGTGTTCGCTAACAGTGCTCTCAAAAATTTAAACAACAGCTCTTATCTATAACTTGAACGTACAACATTAACCTCTGACCTGTTGTCACTGTTACCAAATTCAAATTTCTCCAGGGAGATAATGTGGCGTTCACACTGCAAAGAGTTTAACGAGAGTAAACGAAATTTACTTAAGACTGGAAGTAAAAAAGGAAGGTTAGATTAGAGCATTCGTCACAAATGGTCACTGCTTTGAAAGCCGAATGGCAAAGCGGAAATACTTACGAGTATATATGTACATAACAGGACTTTGTAACCATGATCCCACGTTTCTGTCGTACCATACAACCTGTAGCATTTCTTAGAATAAACTGTTGTTTCACTAAAATCTGTTATCAAAATAACATTCGTGATTTTTCCACAGGTTCTAAAAATACTTGAAATTAAAAACAAAACTGGTATTTATTTCTTCTTCGCAGCACGTCTCTGTTTCATTCATTAATTTACAACTTTTTCATTAATATCCTTCTACAAAAAAATGGGTATTTAATATTTGCACAATTTCCATTCAGATACTTTTTCTAGCACAAATTAGTTTTTTCAACTAAAAAATAACACTGGTTATCCATGCCCTTGAAACTGCATTTATTCAATATAATTTGGAATTCATAATCAGTATCACATCTAAGAATGACTATTAAATATTATACAGGGTGAGTTAAAAGTCGCAGGACACTCTTGTATTTTAGAAACGGGAAGAAAAGTGAAATATTTGAATACCCCAGCAGAGAATCGGTCACGGGGTCTATGTTTATCTATTTTCAGAATACGATCGTCATCTTAAAATACGCCATATTGGATCAAGGCCAAATTTTTCAAATGGTAAGGGGGATCATGTTGCATATCAAACAAGACCAGATTTTTCTCAGAAATTGATTGCCGTAAGCAGGTTTGACATACACTATATTGACAAAAGTCACCGGACACTAAGAAGAGAAACGCCACATAGCATTTATTGACAAACATTAGTACGGTGTCGGTCCATCTTTGGCCTTAATGCATGCACTGACCCTTCGAGACATGCTTTCAACAAGGTTTTGTAACACAGCGATAATTATGCGCTTCCATTCAGTACATAATGTTGCCGCTAACTGTTGTTTAGTAGTAGGCCTTGGTTCCAAATTTCTTGTGCTGCGCTCTAATTCATCCCATAGGTGCTCTATGGGGTTCTGTTCAGGGCTCTGTACTGGCCAGTCCACGCAAGATACGGAATTATCGTCAAACCACGCCGTAACAATCCTTGCTTTTTGGGCTCTGTGCATTATCCTGGTGGTACCAACAAGACTCAATTTCATAGTATTGCCATAGAGTTTTGTTATAGGGCATAAATGCCCAGAATATCGAGGTAGACGTGCTGGTTAACAGGTTGTTTTCCATGATAATCAGTGGGTCGGGATCATACCACGAAGAACACCACCACATGAATACACTTCCAGCTCCAAACTTTACCGTAGGAACAGTACACTGTGGTAAATAGCATTCCCCTGGCTACCGCAGTACCCACACACGGCCATCAGACTGATGGATCGTGTATCTGGATTCATCAGTTCATAGGACCCGTTTCCATTGATCTATGGTCCACGATAAATGTTCTTTACACCATGCTAAATTACGAGTAGCATTCCGAGTGGAGATGAAAGGTTTATGAGCAGCCGCACGACCACGGTAGCCCATGGAATGACGTTCTCTACGAATGGTACTTGTACATACCGAGGTTCGAATATTGTTAGTAACCTGTACACTGAGGTCTTGTACAGTACTCCGTCGATTATCTGTAACGACTCTCCTGCGGCTTCGACGTCCTCTATCACAGAATTTCTTTGGTCTGTCGGCACGTTTTGCTACTTGAGGCACGTCATGTGTCTCCCACTTATGCAGTACATCCAACACAGTTGACATGGGTATGTTTAAACGCCTCTCGGGTTCTCTTATGGACAACCCACTAATGTAACACCCAGCAATCTTTCTTTTCTCAAAGTCAGTCCTCTCCCGCCGCAACATTTTTACTCAACCTCACAGTGCGATATGATCGCGTTCATCTGCAGTTTTTTTATACCGTTTGCAGCTGAACCGCGAACCTGAACAACGCAGCGGATCCGTTTATTTGCTTTTGAAGGGTGTCCGGTGACTTTTGTTAATATAGTGTATATAGAAGGCTTCTGAAATATCAAGTTTAGTAGTTAAACCTATCTTGTCAATTAGTTTTGCTTCTTCAAAGAGAAATTTATGGTCCTCTTCGTAACAGTGTCCATCGATAACTTCTGTAGGTCACAGTTCCGTATATAGGTCTTGTGCTCCTTTAGTCGAAAACGCAAGGCTCTACTGGTCTGTCTTATATACGAAGCGCCACATTCACACGAAATTTGATAAATTCCCCACGAGTTTCCATCTTCAACACAATCCTTTAATCCTAAAAAGTTCATTTTGTTTATCGGTTTAAAAATCACTTTAAAATTAAAGATTTTGACAATTTTTGAAATTTTAAAGGAAATGTCACGGGAAAATGGAATAATTGCGAAATTCTCTCGCAATGGGAGCATCACAGGGGTTAACGTGGAGATAGGCTTCGGTTTCCGGAAATTTATTGGAGCCTTGTCTATAATGGAAGGGTTGTATCCTCGCTGTACTGCAACACATTTAAGGAAATAAAGTTATTTTTACAAACTGTCTTTATCCAAACATATATGTATCGCGCGATATACGTAACTGTAAAATGCGCTGAGTTTTTGTTGCCAAGGGTGATTGGACTTAGCATGTGGAGGTGAGAAAACAGTGAAAGGCTTCCGATAAATTGTGGTTGCGAGAGATCCATCCTAATTTTTATTTTTCCTTACCATTTCGCTCAAAAATGAATAGAAGTGTACATCGAAAACAATAACGTGGAAATCCATATGTTTATAGAGTCGTGTTATGTGAGGAAATTTAAGATTAAATAGCCCCTGGTATTCAACCCCGCCTTCTCGTGGTGCATCCTGTTCCCACTAAAGGGGCTCTGACGACCGCCAATAGCGGTATCACTATACCATCGGGATCAGAGGAAATGCTATCCCACACTCACCAACCCGCTTGGCCAGCGTGGTGAGTTATGGCCAAACACCTCCAAAATGACTCTACAACTTAAATCTTGGCCCTCAGTCTCCGGAAGCTGGAATGTACCTGGCCAAGGCAGCGGCCAGTGCGACATGAAGGCAGAGGGTGCTAAGAATCCCCGGAGGACCGGACTAGGCTGCCATTTGATGCTGACCTTGGCTACCTATAACGGACGCTCCCTATCTTCTGATTCAAGGCTTCTTGAATTGGAAGAGGAACTACAAAGGATCAAGTGGGACATCGTCGGGCTAAGTGAGGTAAGGAGAAAAGGAGAAGATCTCATTGAACTGAAAAGTGGACATCTCTTCTATTATCGTGGGACAGATACTGGCAGAACTAGTGGTGTTGGATTTATAATAAACAAGAAACTGAAGGATAAAGTGGTAGAAGTTGAAAGTTCCTCTGACAGAGCTGCACGACTCGTTATCCAACTATCGAGAAGATACCAGGCTCAGATTATTCAAACTTATGCACCCACCACAAGTCATCCTGAAGAAGAAATTGAAGAATTTTATGAGGAAATTCGTCATCTAAATAATAAAGGTAAGCAGCACTTGAAGATAATTATGGGAGATTTCAATGCAAAAATAGGGCAACGGCAACAGAATGAAACTTCAGTAGGTAAATTCGGTCACGGCAACAGAAACCAGCGTGGAAATACTCTCGTTGAGTTTGCAGAGGCAGAAGGATTTTTCATCTTGAACTCCTTTTTCAAGAAAAAGCCACACAGGAAATGGACATGGAGACATCCAATTGGGACGACAAGTGAAATTGATTTTATTATGTGTAACAAAAAATTCGTCATCGAAGACTGCAGTGTGCTGAACAAGTTCAACACAGGTAGTGACCATAGATTGGTGAGATGTAAGATGCACCTCAACACTAAACTGGAACGTGGCAAGCTCATAAGACAAACAAAATGTATTGACATAACCAACCTTAAAAAACACCATAATACTTTCAAGTTGGAACTGAAGAACAGATTCTCTGCTTTAGAAGGCCTAACATCGGAAGAAGTGGATATTTCTGAAGTTAACAGAAAAGTAACCAAAGCTCTTATGGAAACAGCAACAAAATTAGCTGGGTCTAAGAACAAGTTGCATGTGAACAAATTATCAGGTAAAACCAAAATGTTGATGCAAAAAAGAAGAGAGATGAGGACAACTAAAGTAGATGTGACTTCCAAAGTGGAATATATAGAGCTATGCAAGACAACACGAAAAAGTATCACTGAAGACTTAAGGAAATTCAACTGTGAGCTAGTAAGGAAAGCAATTGAAAACAACCAAAGCCTTAAGATAGCAAAGGGACATCTCAGTAAGGGAAGAAAACAGATTATGGCACTGAGAAAAGAAGATGGTTCTATAACAAGAAATAGAGGCGAAATTTTGACAAGAGTGAAAGATTTCTACTCCAAATTATATGAAAGGGATGATACATGTACTCCAGACATCATGAAAGGTACCAGAGTTCTTCCAGTCCTCCCAGCAGAAGTTGCTCATGCAATCAAGAACATGAAGCGAGGGAAAGCTCCAGGAGAAGATGGAATTACTATAGACATCATACAAGAAGCAAGTGGAGAAATTGAAACAGTACTCGCCCAAATTTTCACTCGATGCCTTAATGAAGGGAAGATTCCTGAGGATTGGAACAATGCTACAATGATCCTGCTACATAAAAAAGGTGACATTGAGGATCTCAGGAACTACAGACCTATCAGCCTCCTATCAGTGGTTTATAAAATCTTCACTAAAGTTCTTTCACACCGCTTGAAGGTAACACTGGACATGGCTCAACCGAGAGAACAAGCTGGATTCAGGAGTGGCTACAGCACAATAGATCATATCCACGTACTGAGAGAACTGATTGAAAGAGTGAGGGAATATGAACTTCCATTGTGCATGGCTTTTATCGATTATGAAAAAGCCTTTGATTCGGTGAAACCATCAGCAGTTACCACGGCTCTGAAATCCTGCGGTATTGAAGATGCATACATTAATATTATTAATAACATCTATGAAAATGCAAGTGCAAAGATTCGGCTGTTTGAAAATACAACACACATAAAAATTGGAAAGGGAGTGAGACAAGGTGACACCATATCTCCGAAGCTCTTTAATGCCACATTGGAAAATGTCTTTCAATCACTGAACTGGGAAAACAAAGGGATAAAGATTAATGGAGATTATCTAACCCACCTTCGTTTTGCTGATGACGTAGTCATTTTTGCAACTACCCCATCAGAGCTGCAGAGTATGATCCAGGAACTTGCTGACAAGAGTAAAGAAGTGGGATTAAAAATGAACTTTCAGAAGACAAAAGTGATGTTCAATGCTTTTACAAGAAATGAAGATTTATTGATTGATGGAGAAAAACTGGAGATAACAGATACGTATGTTTATCTTGGACAGCAGATATCAAGTGAGGGTCACATTGGTGAAGAAATTAATCGGCGTACAAAACTTGCCTGGAGAGCTTTTGGAAGAAACAGCATAATTTTCAAGAGCAATATGCCATTATGTCTTAAAAGAAAAGTGTTTGATCAATGCATCCTTCCAGTGCTTACGTATGGTGCAGAGACGTGGACCTTAACTAAAAGAGACATACAAAAGCTGCAGACAACTCAAAGAAGGATGGAGAGGTGCATGCTTGGTATAACCAGGAGAGATAAGAAGAGGAACTCGTGGATCCGAAAAATGACGAGAGTGGAAGACATCATGATCAGAGTTAAATCCCTGAAATGGCAATGGGCTGGACATACTGCCAGAAGGACAGACCATAGATGGACAGCCGAAATTTTAGATTGGATTCCAAGAGACAGGAAAAGACCCAGAAAAAGACCACATGGGAGATGGGTGGATGAAATTCGTAAATATGCGGGAGTGACATGGAGGAGACTGGCACAAGACAGACCGTTGTGGAGGAAACTTGGGGAGACCTTCGTCCAGCAGTGGATTGATAATGGTTGACAATGATGATGATGATGATTGAACGCATAAATAAGTTTTTTCTTATTTTGAAATAATAACTGCATGCATTATTTTTATTAATATTTTTTTGTTTTATTCATGAACTTATTATTGTTTTACTTCTTACTTCTCCTGCCGCTTCTGATTGACCGCCTTCATAGAATGATTTTTTAAGCCTTCTATTTTTCCGTCCTGTCATTTTGTCGTAGTTAAAATCCATCTTATTTCTGTCACTACTGTTTTTCTTTCAACCTGACGGCCTGTCTAACGGAGCGTTTAGAACTGAAGTAAAAATACACTGCTGGCCACCCAAAATGCAACACCAAGAAGGAAGCATCGGATTGGCCTGAAATTCGCAGCATACGTCGCCCGCGAGAGGACATGCAAAAAATTAGCATTGCAGGGCATATGCAAATCATGTGCGCCCGGCACGCCACCGAGAAGCACTATCAGAAGGATGCACAGAAGGCGGGGTGTAAGTAGTTATAAGTGTGTTGTGCTGCCGGACATGTGTGTGGGAAGCTTCCTGCTGCCTCGTGTTGCGGAATACGGCAGTCGGTCCAGCACGTTTCGGAGTTCGACAAGAGGACGAATAGTGGCTTATCGCGACTGCGGCTTATCGTACCGAGACATCCGCGCCCGTGTGGGACGATATATATCCAGCCACAGTGAGGTAAGTATGGATTCGGTGGGTGCACGAGGGACGGACGGACCGACGTGAGCGATTGCCGCAGCCGCGGCACACCACCAAACGAGAGGACCGGCATGGTGTGCGGCGGTCATTGACGGCTCGCACCTCGACATCACGGACGTTATCGCAAGAATTAGGGTGCGTTGCGCAACAACCTGTATCAGCACGTACCGTTCGACGTCGTCTGCAGGAGCGGAGACTTGTCACTGGGCGCCCATTGCTCCAATTGTCATTGACGCCACACCAACGGCGAGTGCGGTGGCAGTGGGCCGTTGAACGCCGCACCTGGACTACGGAATGGCACGACATTGTCTTCTCCGACGTATCCCGCTTCTGCCTGCAACACCACGATGGTCGGATTCATGTGTGGAGGCACCATAGCGAGAGACTGTATGACGCCTGCACTATGCATCGCCATACCGGTCCGTCGCCTGGCGTTATAGTTTGGGGCGCAATTGGATATAACACCCGCACCCATCTGGTACGCATCGCCGGTATACTCAACAGCCGACGCTACATCTCCGACGTTTAGGAGCCTGTAGTCCTCCCTTACCTGCAGGACCTGCCAGCGGCCACGTTTCCAACAGGACAATGCGTGCCCGCACATGGTACGCATCGTGCAACAATTTTTTACGGCCCACCAGGTGTCACTGCTGCCGTGGCCCGCCTGTTCCCCCGATATGTCGCCCATCGAACACGTCTGGTCGTTAATCGGTAACCGAGTGGCCCGGCAAGCACCACTCGCGTCTACGCCTGATGAACTGTGGCAACGTGTGGAAGCAGACTGGACCGACATACCCCAAGCCCACATCCAAAGCCTCTTTCGTTCGATGCCGTGGCGTGTAGCAGCCGTTATTGCCAGCCATGGGGGCCACACGAACTATTGATGTCTGCGTGTTCCGCAAGTCGCACGGGCCTGTAAGCTCAATCGTTTCATCCTTGTATCTGTTGTTATGTGTCTAGTAAATCTGGCTTTGCTATCTCGTGTCTTTCTTGGTGTTGCATTTTGGGTGGCCAGCAGTGTATATATATGAGACTTCAGCATGGTAAGTCTTAGAATACCATTAGCTCATTACAAAGAAGCATCAATCTCTGCATACAGACAAAAAAGCCAGTTGAAAGCATAAGAGCGAGATGATTTCAAAACTTAAGGACCTTTCATAGGAAAGATCCGAAGAGTAAACAACAGTTGTGACGCCTCGGTTTATTGTCATCGTGTATGAGCTTTCTTAATACGGGTATACAAGACCATCCATAAAAGTTTCAGTTGACCACCTAGTAACCTGGGATGTGATGTACGTATATGACCGGAACAACTGAAATAACTGAGTGGTCAAGATTAGAAAATAGGAAAAGTAAAAATAAAGAAATACTTAAGTTCAAGGATACACAGGCACGGAAGTTATAATCTCGTAACTGGGACAATGCTACTCCAAAACAAGAGGCTAATCGCTTTGCTTAGTACTGTAATTTTGGGGCTAAACACCCTATCGGCGTAATAGCTAAATCTCACAAAACATTATATACAGGAAACAAATTCGTTATAAGCGAAGCATCAGAATAAGCGCCACTCCCCAAAATTTGTAATCTCTTAGCCACCGCTGTTAGAATTGATTTCGACAAAAAAAAAAAATAAAAAAATAAAAAAATCGACAAATGACGTCGTAACCTTTTTCTTAGAGGGATTAACGACCATCCTGAGCAAGTAGATGGGCTATTGCAGTCGCCCGTCCCTAATTTAGGGCCATAGGTTCCAGAGAAAGCAAAGAGCCAGTACCATAAGGCAAACACAACATTCATACCTCACCGGAATTCAAACCCAGACACATCTCGGGAAAATGATCAGAAGCCAAAGCTTAGACCAGTGCGCACAAGGGCGCCAATGACACGTTTGAATCACAATCTGAATTATCTGTATATTTTTAGTCATTTTTCTGTAATTTCATACTATCTTAGTTATTTAAGATAATATAATAAACTGAAATAAAAATGCAATGTGTACTCGCAATGAAAATCCCATACGTTCTTCCCTTTATGACCTTATTAATTTATTTGTACAGGGTGAGTGAAAAATCGCAGGGGCACCCTTATATTTCAGAAACTGGAGGGAAAATGAAATATATGAATACTCTAGCAAAGAATCGGTGAAGAGGGGGTGGGCTATCTTATAAGCTATTTCCGGAGCATGCCCGCCATCTTGAAATCCGCCGTATTGGATCAAGGTAAAAAAATTTCAATTGGTAAGGGGGTCATGTTGCATATCATACAAGACCAGAATTTTCTCAGAAATTGATTGCCGTAATCAGATTTGACGAAGATGTTGCGGTTCCCAAGTTATCAACACGGAAATTTGAAATAACCATTGTTTGTTGCAGGTAACTGAAGATGGAGTTGACGAAAGAGGAGAGGATTGAGGTGATCCTAATGTCTGTGCAACGTTGCAGGCGTATCACTGCCGCCGACTTCAACAACCGACACCCAACAAGACCACGTATTTCACAGAGCACTGTAGTGTACCTGATATCCAAATGCTCAGCGGTACCTGGAAATGCTATAGGTAACAGTGTTCCCTTCCCTTCTGAATGAAGATTGCAGTTTCCTCTTGTTATTTCCAACACAACGAGGTTTCAGCATGCTAAGGAGCACCTGTTCGTCAATCGCTAGATTTTCAATTACCTCGGGATTGGATTGGCCGGCGTGGTCCTGTGGAATGGCCACCCAGATCCCCTGACCTCATACCACTCGACTTTTACCTATGGGGTCTTCTGAAACACCTGGTGTATGCTGAAAAAAAATCCTCGACAAACACCACCTTCAGCAACGCCTCCTGGAGGTCTGTAACCGCATTTCTCCTGAAACTCTCGTGCGGGTGCATAACGAATGGAGCGAGAACTTTGAGCTCCGTATTCAGCAACGGGGACAACACATTGAACACATCAAATAGCTGCGTATCAGAGGGTACTTCAGAGGTTGTTATTTCAGTTTTCTGTGTTGATAAGTTGTGAACCACAACATGTCTGTTGTGGCCGTGTCTGGGCATGACGGCAGCCGGGGGAACGCTATTTACCACAGTGTACTGTTCCTAAGGTCAAGTTTGGAACCGACAGTGTACTCGTGTGCTAGTGTTTTTCGTGGTATGGTCCCGGCCCATTGGTTATCGTGGACAAACCTGTTAACCAACACGTCTACCTTGATATTCTGGATAATTATGCTCTACCAACTCTGTGGTAATACCATGGAAAAGAGCCTTGTTGGTACCAGTATGAGAATGCACCGAGCCATAAAGCAAGGACTCTTACGGTGTGGTTTCACGATAATTCCGTGGGTTACCGTGGTCGTGCGACTGATCACAAGCCTTTCATATTCACTAGGAATGCTACCCGTCATTTAGCATGGTGTAAAGAACATTTATCGTGGACCGTAGATCAATGGAAACTGGTCCTATGGACTGATGAATCCAGATACACGATCCATCAGTCTGATGGCGTTGTGTGGGTATGGCGGCAGCCGCAGGAACGGTGTTCACCACAGTGTACTGTTCCGACGGTCAAGTTTGGAGATGGCAGTGTACTCGTGTGGGGGGTGTTTTTCGTGGTATGGCCCCGGCCCACGGGTTATTGTGGACGAAGCGGTTAACCTGGAAGTCTACCTTGATGTTCTGGACAATTATGTCCTACCATCTCTGTGGCAATACCATGGAACCAAGCCTTGTTGGTACCAGCATGATAATGCACCGAGCCATAAAGCAAGGACTGTTACGGAGTGGTTTGACGATAATTCCGTATCGTGTGTGGACTGGCCAGCACAGAGCCCTGATCTTAATCCCATACAGCACCTATGAAATGAATTAGAGCGCCGCATAAGAAGTTTGGAATTAAGGCCTACTATTAAGCAACAGTTAGCGACAGCATTATGTATTGAATGGAAGCGCATACCTCCTATGCCAAAGGTGGACCGATACTGTACTAATGTATGTTTCCTAAGCTAAAGAGGTGTCAAAACTGTACTAATGTATATTAATAAATGCTATGGGTATTTCTCTTCTAGGTGTCCGGTGATTTTTCTCAATATAGTATATATCAGAAGTCTTCGCAACTTGTTAATGACATGGCATCCAACTTATTTCTATCAAGCGCGTGGAAGCAAGTAACCGAATCCCGTGACTGTGTAAACACCAGTTATGATATCATATACAATTTAAATATTTACGTACCATTCGTCCTGATGACGCTAGGTCAATACCTAGCGAAACACCATGGTCGACTTGAAAAAATAAATATTTGTGACAAACGTAAAAGTATTATCTTAATATATAAAGATTAGGGTCTTTTAAATGCGTTTTTAAAAGCTATTTTTAAGTTCAGAAACCTCTAAAGAGTTGTAAGACTCGTTTAGATTTTCGGGAGAATAAAATCAGAAAATGTAATGAATGTATTTCTGATGCTGACATAATTTACTAATATCTTTATTTTTTGGAGAATTAACGATCACCGTCGGCAACTCGATGGGCTGCAGTCACCCCTTTTTGATTTAGGGGGTCACAGGTTACCGAGAGAGCCAGGACGGTAAGACAAACACAACATTCCTGCCGCACCAGGACTCATCTCGGACGAATGGTCAGAAGCCGACGCTCAGACCACTGCGCCACAGGCCCGTTCGTTCATTTTAAATAAATGATATATAGTTCAGCAATTGTTCAAAATCCAAATCATTAACTTCTTCGGGAATTTATTTCACCCGTTTTGTACCTCAAAGGGAAAAAAGGGAGTGGGTAAGATAAAGCGCCATTTTTTAAACTCTAATTTTTTTAGCAACTGTCAGTTTATCCCGTCAGTCCTTTACAAGATCTTTGACGGATGATCTGCTTTATTAGATTTCTAGTCTATGATACCGCGGAACTCAACATATCTGTTGTATGTCCCTTCCAAGATTCGTCCCCAGTTCAAACAGATATAAGTGCTAAACAATCTTCACTCCTGACGTGAACAATCTTCACCCCTGAACACCAGGGTGGTGATAACGATCATGTCCTTTTATGTAAATGCGATAAGCGCATGATCATTATCACGATCGCTGTATCCACAAGCAGACCCGTTGTACAGTGTGTAGCAGTTACGTCAGTGACCGTTTGGAAGAAGCTCGTATAATGGAGAAAAGGATGGACTTGTTTGTTTTTAAAAGGGGAATGGTTATCGTAGCGAAAAATGCCTGCGGCATTTCCTTAACACCGCAGGCATTGTTTACCGTTCAACAGCCGTCGTCGTGAAGGTATGGCGTTACTGATCCAAAGAGGGACTCGCATCCTTCGAACATGAAAGGAAACGGAATTAATTGACAGTGGATGTATACGCTGGTCGGCACGTGCTTTCCAAGGCATCAGACGGCTTTACGATCCCTGACTTAACGACAAACTACAATCAAGGTGTACAGAAAAACGTTTCAGAGCGCAAAACTCTATGGGAAGCAAATCCTCTGCAGAATAAATTCTATAAAAGGCATATTGTAACATAATCAGCAGCATAAGACGCCACATTATCTAATGTTCCATACGTATAGCCATTCATCAAAGAAATTGAAAACAATTGTGTTGATGCATTAGCTCATACCGTTTTATTTCACGAGTGTTTCCCAGATTAGTAGTGAAGGTGCAGATGGCCAGTTGTATATCCAAATATAGCCAGTAATACCATGTATGTAAATGGTATTGCGTTGTGTGGTTGTGGCTAATGGTTTTTCAGTTTTCAGGTCCGGAAGTATGGAGAATCACGTAAAGAGGAATGAACATTTCCTACATCTGTTCCTCTATGAGTTTAAGATGGGATTCACAGCCGCCAAGACTGCTCGACAAATTTGTGTTCTGTATGGAGGGGATGCAATTGCTACAAGGACAGCCCCCAAAAGGCTTGAGCGGTTCCGAGGTGGCAATGTTGACCTCAACGACTCTCCACGCTCATCTTAGTTTAATGATGATCGTTTGAACCATCTCATCCACTTGGATCCGTGTCACACCACATGCGAACTGACCACTGAGATTGTTGGCTGTAATCAGGCCACAGTGGTGCGACCCATGGAACGTATGGGGAAGATTCAGAAATTGGGGTCTTGGCTGCCTCACACACTCTCATCGAGGACAACGCGAATGTTCTCAGGAACACAAACCCTTCCTGTCACGTATTGTTACTGGAGATGAAAAGTGGTGCATGTATATGAATTTCAGGCATCGGAGGGAATAGTTAAGCCCAAACAAGACGCCCACACCACGTCCAAAACATGACCTTTATCCTGCGAAGATAATGTTTTGTGTCTGGTGGGACATGGAAACATTTTTCACTGGGAAATGCTGCCGAGTAATGGGACCGGACCATCAACGCCGCACTGTGTTGTGAGCAACTCCGCGGTGCGGAGGGAGCAATTCAGCAGAAACGGCCACATCGGCGACATGGTGTCCTCACTCCAACATGATAACGCACTCCCTCACAGTGCACACTTGTCCAAAATAGTCATTCAGGACATGAAAATGGAGATTCTTCCACATCCAGCCTGTTTCCCAGATGTCGCCCCTTCAGACTATCACCTGTTCCGATCTATGCCGAATGCATTCCGTAGCAGAACGTTCAACGATGATGTTAATCTACAGAATTTCCTTGATG
Organism: Macrothele yani; assembly: GCA_039090855.1. NCBI lineage: Eukaryota > Metazoa > Arthropoda > Arachnida > Araneae > Macrothelidae > Macrothele > Macrothele yani. Next base: position 104,721,016 of record CM077011.1, read on the forward strand.
ATTTCTTCGCAGCAAAACCTGCACATTTTTTCAAGAATAGCATGCAGATGTATCCAGACGTTGGGACACCATCGTAAACAATGTGTATCTGTGTGTGTGCGTGGGGTAGGGGGGGGGTACATAGTTGATTGATTCCGTTTTGCCTTCTGATGTAATGCATTCCTGCAGTGCGGTGGAAAAAAGGCATGGACTTATGCAACAACCCAATACATCGGCCTGGAACAGGAATCGAACCCTCATCTCCCGATTTGCATTTGAGCATGCTACTAGTGCCCCACCGAAAACAGAGAAGTTCCAAGCAGCTGCAACTCAGTAGATATAGCCCAGGAATCGGAATAGCGTTGCAAATGTGCGTTAGTCGAAACAATCTAGGCTTTATCGTAGCACCGACGACAATTTCGTATCCATGAACTGATCATCATCATCATTGTCCATCATTATCAATCCACTGCTGGATGAAGGTCTCCCCAAGTTTCTTCTACAACTGTCTGTCTTGAGCCACTCTCTTCCATGTTACTCCGGCATGCCTTTGAATTTCATCCATCCATCTTCCGTGTGGTCTTTTGGGTCTTTTTCTGTCTTTTGGAATCCAGCCTAAAATTTCACTTGTCCACCTGTGGTTCGTTCTTCTGGCAACATGTCCAGGTCATTGCCATTTCTGTTCCATACGTAAGAACTGGAAGGATGGATTGATTAAACACTTTTCTTTTAAGACTTCAAGGCATACTGCTCTTTAAAATTGTACTGTTTCTTTCGAAGCCTCTGCAGCCAAGTTTTGTACGTCGATTAAATTCCTCATCAATGCGACCCTCGCTTGATATCTTCTGTCCAAGGTAAATGCATGTATCGGTTATATCCAGCTCTTCTCCATCAATTAAATATATATCTTCCTTTCTTGTGAAAGTATTGTACATCTCTTTTGTCTTCTGAAAGTTCATTTTAGTCTCACTTCTTTACTCTTGTCAACGAGTTTCAGGATCATATTCTGGAGCTCTGAAGTGGCAATTGCAAAAATGACTAAGTCATCAGCAAAACGAAATTTTCCCAGTTCTATGATTGAAAGATATTTTGCAATGTGGCATTGAAGAGTTTGGAAGAAATGGTGTCACCTTGTCTCACTTCCTTTCCAATTTTTATCGATGCTGTATCCTCAAAGAGCCGAATTTTGCACTTGCATTTTCATAGATGTTATTAATAATGCTAATGTAGGCATCTTCAATACCGCAGGATTTCAACGCCATTGTAACTGCTGATGGTTTCACGGAATCAAAGGCCTTTTCATAATCTATAAAAGACATGCTAATAGGAGTTCATATTCCCTCGTTTTTTCAATTAGTTATTTCAGTACATGAATACGATCTATGGTGTTGTAACCGCTCCTGAATCCAGCTTGTTCTCTTTTCTGAGCCATGTCCAGTGTTACCTTCAAACGATGTGAAAGAACCTTAGTGACGATTTTTTAAACCTCTGAAAGGAGGATGATGGGCCTGTAGTTCCTCCTCAAAGTCACTTTCTTATGTAGTAGGATCATTGTAGCATTGTTCCCATCCTCAGGAATCTTTCCTTCATTGAGACATCTAGTGAAAACTTGGGCGAGTGTAGTTTCCATTTCTCAGCTTGCTTCCTGTACAATGTCCACGGTAATTCCATCTTCTCCTGGAGCTCTTCCCCGTTTCATGTTCTTAATTGCATGTGCAACCTCTGCCGGGAAGACAGGAGTAACTTTGATACTGATACCTTTCTTAATGGCTGGAATAGGTGTATAAACTCTTTCATATATAACCTTGTGTAGGAATTTTTCACTCTTGTCAAACTTTCACCTCTATTTCGTGCTAGAGAGCTATTCAGTGCCATAATCTTTTTTCTTCTCTTACTGAGATTTCCCCTTGCTTTCTTCAGGCTTTTGTTATTTTCAATTGCTTTTCTCACTAGTTCGCAATGAATTTCCTTATGCCTTCAGGGATATTTTTCCGAATTGTCCTGCATAACTCTATAAACTTTTCTTTGGATGTTAAATTTTCTTTATTTCTCATCATCTCCCTTCTCTTTTGCATTAGCATTTTTGTCTTTCCTGATATTTTATTTTCTTCATATGCAACTTGTTCTTAGTACCACTTATTTTTGTTGCTGTTTCCATAAGAGCCTTGGTTAGTTTTATGTTAACTTCAGAGTTGTCCACTTCTTCCGATGATAGACCTCCCAGCAGAGAAACGATTCTTCAGTTCCAACTTGAAGGTATTATGATGATTTTTAAGGTTGGTAATGTCAATACATTTTGTTTGATTTATGAGCTTGCCACGTTCCAGTTTAGTGTTCACATCTTACCATTCTATGGTCACTACCTGTGTTGAACTTAATTGTTAAGAACACTGCAGTCGTCGATGACGAATTTCTTGTTGCACATAATAAGATCACTTTCACTTGCCGTCCCATTGGGATGTTTCCATTTGCTATGTAGCATTTTCTTGGAAAAGGAGTGCATGATGAAAAACCTTTCTGCCTCTGAAAACTCTACCAGAGCATGATATTTCATCGCATACAATCGAGCGGACATTCATACGAATTAAGCCTAAGGAATCAGCAGTCTGTACATCTGCCAATGTTAAACAAACATCATCTACTGCTCCGCTTACGGAGGGCATGGGAGCACCCTGAATGCTGACAATGGACGACTTCAAGCGAATCCTCTGATCGGCAGACTGAGAACCTGGAAGACAACTTACACGATGCGACAGTGTAATGCTATAGGGATTATAGACAGAACAACAACTCGGTAATTTTACTATCACCACAGGGATCAGAAATGAAACTACTTTAGCGTATGTCACGTGATACCGAACATGAAGCTATAAAAGCAGCATGCAGAGAAAATTGTTTCACTTGAAAAACGAAAAAAGAACTAAAACTTTCATGAATATGGTTACGACGCACTAGTTCCATGTTTCTCCACTGGCGCGTTGCTCTATTAAGATTTTCGGAGCCAACTTGTTTCCACTGGCCTCTATAGAGGATTTATCCCTAACTCCCCTCTTCTTCACTCAGGTAAAGTATACGATCCATCTGTTCCACCTCATGAATATTACTGCAAACCCCGCTGTAACCTATAACAATGGTAGACTTCAACTATGCAAGTTGTTTTAGTTTCATCATGTACGTGCATTTCTTCAAACTGAATATAACCGAGCTTCCACTACTGGCCAAATTTCAGATTTCTGCAACACATGGGCACCCTATGATTCATGGATTCACGTTAGACTTAAGAGAATTGTACTGTACTATTTTTGCGTGGATTTCTTTTTGATATATATTGGCCTGTTATTTGGTTACTCATATTACTATTGCTACTTCTCTGCATTTACTCGCACCTTCTTTGAGGCTGTTAAGAACTAATGTTTCACACGAAGATATTCGAACAGTTTTTCCCGTAACGTCTTCTTAACCCTTAGTTGTGCTTCATTGCATACTATGCAGCGTTAATTCAATTCAATTCATTTATTTTGCTGAGCAGAAAACCAGTGTTACAGAAATATCAAATGGAAAAAGCACAGCAAGTAAGCAGGGGGAAAAGGCCAGCAAGGCCTGACTGGGTCCCATGCTGCCTACACAAATTTTACACTTAAGTCAGGAATTAAGGTTACAAACAAACAGTGTTTCAAAAAAATAATGATATGTAAAAAGATGATAAACATTACAGGTGATACCATTGAAAATCAATTTACACTGAGATATACACTGGCGTGCAAAAATTAAGGACAAGACTGTTTTTCCAATGTAACGACGTGCAAAAGTGCTCCATATCGAATCAAATCATACCATAAGATCCCTAAGATGTACGAATATGGGACAAGTGAGCAAACCCGTCCAAACAAGGAATCCAAAGGATACAAAGGCACGTTATTGAAAAAGTAGCTTCGACCACAACTGGACAGAAGACAGAAACGTCCATGTGACAGGCGGCTGCCAATAAAATCCAATCTTTAGTAGGGGATATGATCATACCTGACAGCGTTGCAGGATTTACAACGTCTGTCCATGCTGAGGACGAGGTTGTTAAGGAGCTGTTGAGGCATTGCGGCCCATTACTCTAGTAGCGCCAATCGCAACTGCTGCATAGTTGCTGGTCGCTGGTGACGTGCTGCTAAGCGTCTCCCGAGAAGGTCCCACAAGGGTTCGATTGGATTTAGGTCAGGGGACCTTACGGGCCAATCCATGCGTTGAACATCTTCACTCTCCATCACCTCTGCGACAGCTACTGTACGATAAGGTATAGCGTTGTCGTCCAAGAAGAGGAACTCAGGACCCACAGCACCTCTAAACAGACGCACGTGAGGCTGGAGAACATCGGTACAATAGCGAACACCAAGGAGAGTGAACCTCCTTGGAAGATGTGGAGGTCAGTGCGGCTACCAAGTATGATACCGCTTCAAACAAGAACTCCGCCACCTCCAAACCGGTCGGTCCCTTTCGATGATGTTGGAGGTCTGATTGCGTGTTCACTGCTTTCTCCAGATGTGTATACGTCCAGAATCGCTCGTTAGACTAAATCGGCTCTCATCCGAAAAGAGAACTGGACCCCATTGCTGATGTGTCCAGTTCTTGTGTTCCTGGCACCACAGAGTCTGCCGTCTCTGATGAGCAGGCGTTATTGGCACAGACCGTACTGGTCGTTGTGCAAATAGGCCACTTTTGTGCAGCTTCCTGGCAACGGTAAAACGCGTTATCGGACGTTCAGTTGTCTGATGCGTGTGCCTTGCAATTTCTCCCGCTGTCTGTCTCTTCTCGCCAGTAGGACAATATACCAATCGTCCACCGCCATGGTTGCTCATGGACGACCACTGCTAAACTCTCAGGCAGCTGTTCCTGTCGTTTGAAATGCTCTCCAAGCTCGTGAAACGATACTGTGAGGGATCCCGAATTCCTTGGCCTCACCAGTCACACTTCGACCTTCTTTCAACTTCCCAATGACGTGACCTCGGGTAAAGTAATCCAGATATAGTCTACTGGATTGCCTGTTGGCCATATCACACGGTGGCAGCAACTCGATGTCGTTCAAACCGATGTACACCGTGCAATAGCTTTCACCGAATTGCTGAGCGTACACCACCCGCGTGCTTTATACCCTTCCAACCCCCCCCCCATACGTCATGCTGCATATATGTGCATTCCTTACCGTACTGGACCCTAGTCTATCTCCTGAGTGGTCTTTCGGCCGGTTCTGCCTGCTCGTTCCGCTGTTATGCTAATTTCTCCTCTTCGTCCTTAATTTTTGCGCACCAGTGTACAAATCATAGTAATAATCTGAGTTCCCCTCCACTGAAATCATCAATTTCAGAAGTCGCAAGTCATTATGTAGTTTTTTAATTTTTTTAAAAGAGGTTAAATTTATTTAAAGAAGTCAGTTCCGTCGGTAATGAATTCCAGTTGTGTGGTCCAGTGTAATTTATACTCTGTTCATGGTCTTATACTCAGTATGGCACCGCAATGCCAGCCAAATTTGTATATAATTCTTCTTTTGTGTTTTTTTGAATGTTTTGTGTATTTGTTGTTTTGTAAATAAATTAATGCTTGAAGACTTGCTTCGTGATTATATTCTTGAACATCACTGCTCACGAACTTTCGGTTCAACACACTTTTACGGGAAAACCTGTTCGAAAATAATTCTCAAATCATTGTTTTGGATCAAGTCCTACATGGTGATAGTGTATTCGGATGGCACTGGATAATGCTCAAAGTAGTATAACTATACTATTAATCCGAATTTCTTGGCGTAGAATAGAAATCAAAGTTTCCAAGCTTTCGCCCATCAACCAGGTGGCTTTTACAAGGAAAGTAGACAGCTAACCCGATAATGCGTTGTGACGCAAAGTACGCATTGTACAGAAATATAGTAGTGGTTGATGTCCAAGCATTTCTGTTGTTCCCCTCTAGCCGATTCAGACTGCCACAATTGAATGAAAATCAGTAAAACCTTTGCTTCTTAATTGTTGTTTTGATTAAAGTTGCTAATGCCAATACAACGACGCCGGTGAAATTTATATGCTTCAAACACCAAATTTCATTTATGTTTTTTTTTTTTTACGTTTGCATTAATCCCATACTTTCCCGAAATGTAGGAGCAAGCTTCTTAAAGTTATAAAAGGAATTTGTGTGGAAAACAAAAAAAGGAATAAAAGTACTTCATTATTTCAGGGAATGATGTATCTGCATGACAGCCTCATACGCTCCCACGGAAATCTGAAATCCTCCAACTGCCTCGTGGACAGCAGGTGGGTCGTCAAGATATGCGACTATGGACTGCACGAGCTAAAAAGTGGAACTGATTCGGGCGATGACTTAACGGACTTTGAAAGACAATGCGAAAGTAAGTTGGCTGTGAAAAATTATTTCTCAATTGTGCTTTCCTTATTAAGTTGAGAAAAACCACCAACAATTTTGTAACACAACACATGAATGTCTCATTTCCATTAAAGCCTAGTTCAACAAGTTTGTAAAATCATGCAATGCATTGATTATATTATACGCTTTCCAACATACCATAAATTATTACTCAAGTTATGAGGATAATGGCTGTAGAATAAATCTCGCTCCTATGGCCTGACCTCTGACCCTATTTCGACGATATTCAACAGAACCAGTTCAGTATAATAACGGAACAACATAATAAAGTTTTGTTCCAAGCAAAGCATTTTTAGATAAGTTATGACTCATAAGGGCTATAGAATGGTCCCCGCTCCTGTGTCCTGACCTTTGACCCCATTTCGCCCATTTTCAATAGGGTCCGCCCCCACGTAGTCCCCTACCACATACTAAAATTTCATGAATATCGAACCATTTTTACGCACGTTATGACGCATAAGAGCAATTGAACGGATCCCTCTCCTATGTCCTGACCTTTGACCCCGTTTCGCCCATTTTCAATAGGGTTTGTCCCCAGATGTTCCCCTACCACATACTAAAATTTCATCGAAATCGAACCATTTTCACGCGAGTTATCGTGCGGACGGACAGACAAACGGACAAAGCTTGAGCATATACGCATCTTCACCCTCCGGTTGGAGAGCGTAAAAAGCTAATGACAACCGAAATAATATCTCAATCAGAAATTGAGAAATAGAACTTCATGAAAACAGACTGAAAAGCAGACTCTTCTGCAGACAAGACTTACAGAACGATAGGGTTTAAACGACTGTAGAATTATTAAGTTCAAAGTTACTTCAACATTCACTGCCTGTTGGTAACTTCAATTTAATTTGATGAACTCCCATTATTCTAATTCGTTCGTTGCTTACTAGTAGCAGCTGAGGCATTACTTAAACATGGATAAATCTCTAACCAAACACTTTCAGATACAAGGTCCAAGGAAAGTAATCAGACAGTACTTATTAATCCAAAGTTCACTTCTTACATATCTCCCAGCAATTAAAGTATGTGACGTAAGACAGAGGAGAAACACATGTAAAGACGGCAACATTGCATAGACACATTTCGTCAGTGTAGCTTAATCGGGAAACCATTTGGCTCCGGAGAAGAAGGATGCGAGTCTTCGCAACCGGTAAATTTGTGTTTTGACATTGGTACACGATTTTAGAAATGGGTCTGCTGGGAGTTGGGTTTTTCGAAAAATGTGTGATGATTCTTCCACGCATCATCTGGAAAAATTAGAATTCTTTCTTCTACAGTGGGTTACTGCAAACATGGTTTGCCGAGGACCCGAAACCTGCGATTTCGTGCACCAACTTTTCTCATTCAAATTAAGGCACAATTACCCTCTAGGAGCACAAATGAATATTAAATGTTTCTCTCTGCGTGTACAAAAGACCGTCTAAAATCGTTTTCTGCATCGAATAGAATCAATTTCGAGGAATATTTTTGGACATGCTTTCTGTTTCAAATAGAAACGTTTTGTACTAATGGCATAAGTATTAAACTTGCAGATGTGTCAATGACTAAAAATGAAACCTAAACGCATTTCTTGTAAAAATACTATACATTTGTGTGAGGGTAAATCTATAACCTATTTCCTTGGCTATCTCTCCTGCTGAAAACATTTTATTTCATAGCTATCGCTACTTGTGAAAGTCCAATTTCAAAACTTTTGTGTGTGTGCGTGTGTAGCACACATTTCAGTATGCGAACGCTTTGTAAATACAGTAATTTCTCGTTAGAACGAATTAATAATACCACTTAATGTCGTTCGTTACAACGAAATTTCGTAATAACGGCATTTCGTTTTTTTTCCCAAGAAATTTTAATCTAACAACAAATTTAGAAAATTTGACATTTTCATTTCATTTCATGTATTTTGTTATGGGGTTACATTTGAACTTGTTACGTTTCAAAATTAATTTTATAACTCATAGTATTAAGAAAAATAACATATATAATATGAATATTTATGTACATGGTAACCAGTAACCATAAAACAGGAAATTGAGTAAAAGACTATATACACTATCTACCAACAAGTATTTGGACACCTGTGATAGCACAGGAAAACGAAGTTTATTCACCTTCAATAGCTGATGGAGCCTCCACGAGCGGCGATTATAGCTGCGACCCTCCGGGGCATACTCTCAACCAGGCGTTGTACGACGGCTAGCGGTATTTTCTTCCACTCGGCTTGGAGAAGACAGGTCAGTTCCTTCACCGATGTCGGACGGTGGGGGCACCCCCTTACGTCGACGCTCCAAATCGTCCCAGAGGTGCCCGATAGGGTTAAAGTCCGGGCTCTGTGCAGGCCAGTCCAATCGATTAACCCCATTGTCACCATACCAAACCATGGTGGACCTCGCAACATGACAGGTAGCATTGTCATCCTGAAAGTAACATGGGTCTACCCGTAAAACTGCCACAACGTAGGAAGCGCATGGCCATCCAAATTGGTACAGTAGGTCTCTGCGTTGAGTCTACCAGGAATTGCGACCAAGGGTCACGTGCCATACCAGGAGAAACACCGCCACAGGATAATTTCACCCCCCCCGAACTTCACAGTTGGCACAATACATTCCGGCAGGAGGCGTTCTCCAGGCAGACGCCAAACCCAGACCCCGCCAACCGAACGGTAGAGGGCGAACCTTGATTCGCCTCTCCAGAAAACCTGTTTCCACTGTTCAACGGTCCACTGTCGACGTTCTTTGCACCACGTTATCCAAGCAGCGCTATTGTACTTGGTGATCAAAGTCTTGTGGGCGGGAGCACGTCCATCAAACCCGAGCAGATGGGATTCTTAACGGATGGTATTCATCGGAATAACACTGCCGGATGCCTATTGAAACTCCACGCGGATGTGGCCCATCGATTTGGTGCAGTTTTTCCGAATTTCTCTGGCCAGCACCCGTCGGTCTCGAACTCCCAGTTTTGTGGGTCTGCCGGGTCGGGGCACATTCCGACAGTCACCTCTCATCTTCCACTTGCCAATCACGTTGGCCACTGTCGATTTTGGGTACTTTAACTTGCTGGATATGTCACGTATGGATCGGCCATTTTTGTGATACCTGACGATTATATCTTTCTCGAAATCAGAGAGCTCCGAACTGCGTGGCATCTTGCATGCGACTGGTTGCGTTGTTGTTTTCCACACGATATTTAACGGCTGCGGCCGTGACGTGTATCAGGACCGCAGGTATCGTCGATTGCAGGGGTGTCCAATTACTTGTTGGTTGATAGTGTGTATATATATATATAGCCTGAGTGAATCCGAATTCCCCTAAAGTACGTTATAACGAAGTAAATTTCTCCGTCATTTTTGGTCTACGCTGGATTCGAACCCGAGTCCGCTTATTCCGGAACAAGTCGCTCTACCAACTGAGCTACGCAGACGTTTATTCTGATTCCTATCTGCCTTTATGTCGTGTGCGTCCTGCTGGCAGGTACGTCACAACCTAGTCAATTCAAACGTCCAGATTTCATAAAATTTAGGCATATGTGGTCTGATTAATAAATTTTACAATAGAATGTTTTTATTTTAGTTTGTTAGCAAATACGTTTTTAGTTGCTTTCGAAAATAATTATAATTATTAATATGTGTTAATCGACAAGATAGGTTACCTCATAACATCAATCCCTGGTAATCAAACCTTTTTTGTGCTAAAGTGTTAGGCATTGGTAACAAAAATGCTTTCCTGTCTCTTGTTTTATAATCGTGAGTCACAGTGTTCAACTGAATTAAATGTTGATACAGTCTATTCTCTTTTATTCATTATATTTTTGCTTAAAAATTTTCCACCTTCAGATATGCTTATGAAAACAAAAAAGTAATGCCTGAAAAAAACTTTGGTGCAAACTTTTGCTTGTACGTACGTACATACAATACGTTTACGTATTTACACACCTCCTCAGTTTGCACAAATTCTTAAAACAAAAATTGTACAAGTCCTGTTATGGCTTTAGAAATCAAAACGTTTTACAGGGAATGCATACTTGAAAAAATATCCTCAGAGATGCTTGTCTGATAGGAAACGAAATGACGGAATTTTTCGGAGCATGAAAGTGCCTTCGATGCATTGTTGTTCAGCAACGAAGTCGTGACATCTTCGTCGTCACTGCTTTCCAGATCAGCTCGTCATTTCGTTTGTCAGGAATTGACTGGATGTTGTTGGTGTCGGCCAGTTGATAGGAGGTAAGTAACCAATCATTTACCGACAACAAATGTTTACGTTTTACATCATTAGGGACCGAATGAACTCTGCAGCCGAGTTCCATAATGTTTCAAGTTCGTTAGAAGTTGCCATGCCCAAATCTTTTCTTGCTGAATTATTTTAATCGGAATCAGTCCATGTATAGCATGTTTCCAAAAGTTGATAGTTCTTCGGCTAACTTCGCTCCATGCTTCTGCAATCATATCCATAGCTCTTTTACGATAGTCTTTGGTCAATTCTTTCAATCCTGTAAAGAATTGACTTCATTAACAGGCTTCGATAGCAAAGTCTGGGAAGCCATCGCGTATGACAGCCGTATTTTCCTCACAGTGATCCAAGAGATGTTGACAGCGCAGCGCTTCGTGCAGGAGATCCTGCCGCCCCATGTGCTGCCTTTCCGAGCGGGCCGGCCCCGAGCCATTTTCCAACAAGATAACGCTCGTTCGCACACGTCTCGGGGTTCACAGGACTGTTTCCACCATGTTTCGATACTTCCGTGGCCTTCCATATCGCCTGATCTCTCGCCCATCAAGCACGCGTGGAACGAGATGGGACGCCAGCTTTCTCTATGCCCAGTGCTCGTGATTTAGAGTGCAAGCGGCAAGGGGTGTTGGGCAGTCTGTTCCAAGATAACATATGGCGTCTCTGTGACTCCATGTCGCATCCTATCACCACATGTAAGTTAGCACGAGGCGGTCCGACGAGGTACTAACGCTGACCGGAATGTGTACCGTATGTTCGCGGGAAATCGTCCTGCTGCTGTGATATTGTAATCATTTCTGTCCTCGGTATGTACCGGCTAAAATCTCATTTCAATCCAACTCCTCCTTCTTGGTGCGCGGATATTTATGACAATAAGTGCATACCAAAATACACTGCTGGCCACCTAAAATGCAACACCAAAAAAGGAAGCATCCGATTGGCCTGAAATTCGCAGCATGCATTGCCCACGCGAGGACATGCAAACGATTAGCATTGCAGGACATACGCAAATCATGTGCGCCCGGCACGCCACCGAGAAGCACTATAAGAAGGGTGCACAGAATGTGGGGTGTAAGTGTGTTGTGCTGCCGGACCTGTGCGTGGGAAACGTCCTGATGCCTCGTCGCAGTATACGGCAGTCATTCCAGCACATTTCGGAATTCGACAGATAACGATTAGTGGCTTATCGCGACAGCTGTTTATCATACCGAGACATCGGCGCCTGTGTCGGACAACATCCAACCACAGTGCGGTGAGTATGGATTTGAAGGGTGCAAGAGGGTACCGACGTGAGAGAATGCCGCAGCCGCGGCACACCACCAAATGAGAGGACCAGAATGTTGCAGCGGACATTGACGGCTCGCCTCGCCACATCACGAACGTTAGCGCAGGAATTAGGTGTGTTGCGCAACATCCTGTGTCAGCACGTACCGTTCGACGTCGTCTGCAGGAGCGGGGACTTGTCGCACGGCGCTCATTGCTCCGATTACCATTTACGTTACACCACCGGTGAGTGCGGCGGCAGTGGGCCGTTGAACGCCGCGCCTGGGCTACGGAATGGCACAACATTGTCTTCTCCGACGAATCTCGCTTCTGCCTGTAACAACACTATGGTCATATCCACGTGTGACGGCACAGCGGCGAGAGACTGTATGACGCTTGCATTATGCATCGCCATACCGGTCCGTCACCTGGAGTTATGGTTTGAGGCGCAATTGGTTATGACACCCACACCCCTCTGGTACGCATCGCCGGTACACTCAACAGCCACCGCTACATCTCCGACGTTTTGGAGTCTGTAGTCCTCCCTTACCTGCAGGACCTGCCAGCGGCCTCATTTCAACAGGACAATGCGCGCTCGCACGTGGCACGCATTGTGCAACAATTCTTTACGGCCCACCAAGTGTCACTGCTGCCGTGGCCCGCCTGTTCTCCCCATATGTCGCCCATCGAACACTTCTAGTCGCTGATCGGCAACCGAGTGGCCCGGCAAGCACCACCCGCGTCTACGCCTGGTGAACTGTGGCAACGTGTGGAAGATGCCTGGACCGACATAACCCAAGCCCACATCCAAAGCCTGTTCGATGCCGCTGCGTGTAGAGACCGGTATTGCCAGTGATGGGGGCCACACGAACTATTGATGCCTGCGTGTTCCGCAAGTCGCACGGGCCTGTAAGCTCAATCGTTTCATCTTTGTATCTGTTGTTATGTGTCCAGTAAATCTGGCTTTGCTATCTCGTGTCCTTCTTGGAATTGCATTTTGGTTGGCCAGCAGTGTATATAAAGGTTCTAGGGAATTGCATTTTGGTTGGCCAGCAAAAATTGCATTTTGGTTGGCCAGCAGTGTATATAAAGGTTCTAGGGATATCGTGTTTGTCTGTAGAACCAAGATAAAATCTGCGACGTGCGTCGCAGGTCGCCACGATTCTGCTACGGGGCACTCACCTTTGGTCAAACACACGCTTTGTATCCGAAAATTCCGTGGCCTGTCTCACCTTTTTCACGTACTTTCAGTTTGTGATTACATTTTACGGACACCCTGTTTATTCACAATATCGTAGATCGGTAAATGATTGCCAAATAGTATCTTCTGCATCTAATGCAAATCGGTATCAGAAAAGTTTATTAACATTTAATAAACGATTTCTAGGGTGGGCCAAAAAAAAAAAAATTTTTAATTTGCATATCGCCTAGTGCGAAAAAGTTGCCATTTGAGCGAACAAGAATAACAAAAGAAATTCTTTTGAAATCGACCAATATTTTACGTCTCCTCACGGCATACTAAGTTCGCGTTTTTCCGACCGTATTGGGCCGAAAGCAAAAACAGATGGAATTTTTTTGTTATTGAAATCCAGATACCCTTTGTGCGGAAAAGTGTCCTTTAGTGTTCCCAACTACAATGAAAAAAAGTTTTGAAGTTGATTAATATGCCATGTCTCCGCACTGCACGCAAAGTTCACCATTTTCTTACTGTGTTGGACCAGTGTCAGTAGACAACCCTGCAAAGAAAGTCCAAATATACTGGATAATTCATGCTCTTGTGAACGTTCACGGAAAATACCTACTCGAGAAGTTCCTGTTTTGATAGATCAAAGAACTGAAAGAAAAATGGTGATTGCGAAATTAACAAGATAGTGACAGAAAAACTCAGGTAAAGAGAGGAAAGGTAAAATAAGCGGAAAAAGAAAAGCGGTGCGTTAGATTCTGATGAGACGGAAGCACGTTTGGACGATTCTTACACAGCCTCTTGTTCGTATGCTGAAAAACTCAGCCGAAGACGTGCTGAAGACTCGACTTTTGATCAAGCAGGGCACTCGGCATCACGTTCAGAGTCACAAATGAGAGTAGCTCTCCCTAGCTTAGCGTCAGCAGTCTTCTGTACTGCTGTCCCAACGAGGAAAGCTGCTCTTATTGCAACATCTGTTCTAGAAGACATGGGCATCATTACAGTCGATAGTCTCGAGAAGGTCGTTGATAAAAGCAAAATTATCCGTGAAAAAATTAAGCTATCTAAGGATGTAAAGAAAAGCCGTTCGCGGACTCTATTTTGATGGAAGGGATGACTCAACTCTGTTCCTAGATCAGAAAAATGATAAATATTATCGTTCCGAGAAGAAAGAGCACATTACTCTCTTAGTAGAGCTTGGATCAAAGTACCTCGGCCATGTGAACCCCACTTCTGGTCATAGCAGAAGCATCGTAAACAGCATCACTAATTTTTTGAAAGTTAATGGCATTGACTCAAGTTTTCTCATTGTGTTTGGGTGCAATGGAACTGTTATAAATACCGACAGAAAAAATGGTGCTATACGTCAAGTGGAACTGTAGTTGCAACGTTCTTTGCAGTGGCTGGTGTGCTCGTTCCATTTCAATGAAGTTCCATTTCGCCATTTGCTTAATGAACTCGATGGTAAATCAACATGTCCTACAACTCGTTCACTCGTTCAGGAGAGATTGCAGCAGCTCTCGATGGCTGTTAAAACCTCCCAGTAGTTGACTTTGCAGCTATTCATGTTAAATGGACTTAACACATGAAAGAAATGCAGGATACACGTGAACTTAGCACCGACCAGCAGTATTTACTGGAAATCTGTTGCGCGGTGTCAAGAGGAGACTGTGATGTCAGCCATTTTAGAAGAAATCCAGGACCATTGTCCCATTCGCGGTGGCTGACGACAGCTAACAGAGTCGTTCACCTCTATGTCGCCAATCAAATCCCATTGCAAACTTTCATCTGTGTTGCCAACTACAATATAAAGGTATATGCCCCGGTCTGGTTTTCCATGAAGAAGAAACCTTCGTGCTCAGAAGGGGCCAAACACTTTTGAAGACTGATCAACTTATCGCGCTTCATGGATTTGAAGTGCAAAGTAATCATTCATGCAGTGATCAAGAGAAACGCGTTTTTCAGTCACCCAGAGAATATATTGTTAAGTATGATTGCGGATGAACGCACCCACGTCAGAGCTTTTGGATGGAGAAAAATAAAGAAAGCTAGACAACAACAAATGAATGATGGCATAAGAGAATTCGAAGTGCCGCAATAAAATTTGGATGCTGATGGATATTATAAGGTGATTGATTGGACTAAAACGCGTCTTACCTAACCACCCCTGACAAAACACCCCAAGAAGCACACTGACATTGGCCAACGGTTGGACCAATGATATTTTTGCTTCGGCAGCGTTGCGTTGTATATCGAAGATTGGCCAACGGTTTTTCCAACCACAAATGACCAACCATTTATCAACAAATGACCATTTAACGGTTGTCCGATGGTTTTCCAACAACACATGACCAACCATGCTCGTCCAACAACACATGATCACATAGGAAAACTGTTTGCAACGGTTTTCCAATGTGGATTCATCCGTTGAACCAACACATATCCAATTGTTGGCCGCCGAGTCACCTCGTCGCTGGGTCGACCGTTGAAAGCCCACGGTTGTTCCAACATAATATTGCTACCTGGGACATCTCAAGCGAAGATCTGGATCGACTAATCGCAACTTTTGCCGCAACTGGCGAAGAAATAACCAAGTTTCCCTGCCACACGCAAGCTGTGGAATGTTGCGTGAAACTGGTGACCGAAGCAGCTGCCTCAGTGTGTAGATATGAAGCTAGAGATTGGTTCATAAGGGCAACAATTGCATCACGACAATTAATGCCGCATTTTTCGAGTAAAGCGGATTACCGAGCAACATATACCACGTAGAAATAAAATTCTGAGCTGAAGGGAAGGTAGGCCGAACTCGAAGTCTAGCCACCTCCTCGTGGTGAGTTCTGAGTTGTTTCCATATGTGACACTGGAAACAAGCGAAGAGCTACACACTAGAAATTTCAAAGCAAACTGAGGGTACTGCACATGCACACGCATGATGCACATGCACATGCACACGCATGATGCACTCATAACAGTACAATTTCCAACGGATTTTTCCGATGCCCTACATGCCAGGATGCCTTAACCTAGCCTACGCCTACGGGCCAGTTGTGGGAAGAGAATGGTGAATTTCGCGTGCAATGCGGAAACATAGCAATTTGGTCAACTGTTATTGGGAACACTAAAGGACACTTTTCCACACTGGGGACTATTCGATTTCAATTACAAAAAATCCATCCGTTTCTGCTTACGGCCCAATGCGGTCGGAAAAACGCGAACTTAATGTACCGTGCGGACACGTAAAATATTGGTCGATTTCAAAAAGTATTCTTTTGTTCTTCTTGTTGGTTTTAATGGCAACTTATCCACACTAGGCAATATGCAAATTAAAAAAAAGTTTTTTTCGACCCACCCTAATGATTTCGTATGACAACTAGTCTTTGATGATGACTGCTGCATTTCAGTTACAGCACTCATTTTTGCGCTAAATACGCGTTCGATACCTTTGAAAATTTTGTGGTCTGCCTGCTGATCTTCACATATTTTCAGCTTTTAATCGTATTCGGGAAAATTGAAGTTTATTAGCAAAAGGTGGTGCATTAAAGGTTTGTCACTAACCAATTTTCCACCCACTATTTCAACTCCAAATATTACTGACTTCTGTTCTCATCTTGAATAAGAATGGGAGGTGCATAATAATTCAGGAAAATTTTGTATATCAACTTCTCTTTTACAAGAAATATAATGTATTGTGGCGTAAAGGAAGTCTTTACCTTTACGCTAACTTAAAATATCAACATACTAATAAATTGTTCCTAAATGAAACAGACCATAACGGCCAGACGAAACATATAAACAGAAGTCAACTTACGGAAAAAGTCCGTTATTCGGAATGGAATGCACTACACTCTCCACACATTTATCTCAACACTATTCAATTCTCTCGTACAACACTTTCTTAACAACGCTCATCATAATCGCTCACAATAATAGCTCTTATCAACACCTCTCTCACAACAGATCAGTCGTCGCTTTTTATCTCTTATTCTTATCTCATTACATGCGTACGTCACGTGCATTCAACCTTAATTGTGTTGCCAAACGTATTCGTTTGAAAGAAAAGATATTTCGTTAAGCGTGAAGAATACTGAGAATAAACTCAAGATTTACATAGGGAAAGAAACTAAAAAAGGAAAGTTAATCTAGAATATACGTCACATCATCTCCGTCGTAATTTTTTTTTTTTTTTTGCCAAAAACCCATCAATTTTGTAGAGGTATCCTTTCAAACAATCTGATCATTCATTCAACCTTTCAGATAAGAACTTACAAAAATTGATGAAGAGATTTGTTAATCTGTTTCTGTAACTGACTTCTCAGTACATATAGTCTGTAGATATCAATAGTTCAAAAAACATTCATAGAAAATTTTCTGCACGATTTCAAATCCTCATTTTATACTTCGTGATAAATATTTTGTCAATACGTGTGGAGAACACTCATCAATATACATATAAGTAGCATAGTAGTCAAAAAATTGCGTATGGCAGGAAAAAAAACTACATTTTTAACGTGATTAATTACACATTCGTCCACTCCTGATAACTTTTCAGGCAGGACAAAACATTCAAACTAACTTAAGTGAATATTGTACTACAGTGTAAATTTAGTTAGGTGAAAAAAAAACTGCACTTGTAGAAAAAAAATTTAACACCAACTCAACAAGTATCAAGCACAAAAAAAAGGTTAGACATGGAACAACAATACAAAAACCTTTGATTGCTTGGCGGCCAGGGCCGATTTCGAACTACTCCCATGCATTCGCACATCGAAATTTGAGATGGGATAGGGGATACCTAAGAAAACCCTATCCTGGGAGTGAAATCTTTATAAATATCAACAAAGACAATGTTGAATTTCATGTTATGCCGAAAAGACAACATGCACAGAATGAAATGACAAGCATTTTGTATTAAAAAAATTAATGTGGTGCCACACCAAAAAAAAAAAAAAACGAAAAAAAAACGTTACATACTGACAAGATAATGCATGCGATATTTTGGCTTCAAAGTTTGTCAAAAAAATTAAATTCTGTGATATTTTAAACACAGAAAAGTTCAAATAAATGACCTTTATAAGGCAAAGTTCTATGATATTTGTTTGTCCTCACATTTTGTGATAAAAGTTCAGTGATTTTGGTTTGTCTGGAGGACAGAAAAGTTCAAATAGATAGTCTTTATAGGTATCAAAGTTCTGTGATACAAGAAAGTTCACATAGTCTTCACAGAGCAAAGCTTTATGTTGTAAAAGTTCCTTTGCGCTTGAAAGTCAGTTTAAAAAAAACTTTTAACAGTACCTGTTGCTCGCAAAGAATACCCGTGTGCGGACACGCTTATGTTGTTGTCGGGGCGACAACGGCACTCTCGAGGCTTCACGCTTCGCATTATGAGGTTGCAGTCACTGGATCGCCGGGATGTGTCAGGAATTCCTGCGGACAAGGCAAGCTGACCAGAAGAGGCAGGGTCATCAGGCTGTCGCAAGGAAGTCTCATTCTGGAGCGAAGAGGTCTCAGTCTGGAGCGAAGAGGTCTCAGTCTGGAGCGAAGAGGTCTCAGTCTGGAGCGAAGAGGTCTTAGGCTGGAGCAAAGACGAACCCGGAATCTGAGAAGGATGAAGATCCGGTCGTTTCTTTGGTGGTCGAAGAAGCGGTGTGTAACTAGAAAGGCGCTTCCGTGAACGACGAGGAACGGTAGAGGAAGGTATAGGCTCCGTCCGTCCCGAGCGAAGATTCCTAGGACGAAAACCTGGCGGATGCAAATGCTGGACTCTATGTCTTAATTGTAGCTCAACACTATAAGTTGCACTAAGAGAGTGTGGAACAGGAGGGGAAAATTCAGGCGGCGGACGCTTTGTAGGTTGAAATGGCACAGATGACGAAAGAGGACGTTTTTGCCCTACGGCAGATGGATGAAATGTTCCTGAAGTAGGCAGCTGCTCAGCAGAAACAGAAGGAAAGATTTTTGTTCTTGGAGACTAAAGAACCTCAGCAATGTTGTCTGATGATTCATATTCAGCAAGAGGTACGACTCTTTTAGGCACAGGAGAGATGGAACTGCCTGATGATGAAATGTCAGTTCTTGTTCGTTTTAAGTTTTTGATTTAAAACCAAACGGATGCACTATACGTGAAGAAGTAAATGGAGCGATTGGAGTATGAGAAGCAGATGAAAATGAACCTCGTTGCACACGACAAGAATATCCTGAGGAACTGGAAGCACTAGAACTCTCGTCTTTTGAAAAGGCAGGAGACGGAGGATTTGAAATAATGACAGCACCCCGAGTGAATGGAATAATGTCAGAATGTGAATCGTTAAGAGTAGAAGCAAAGATCCGCTCAGACGAAGGTAGAGAATCGGACAGGACAGGGGTGGGGTCAATAATTTCATCATCATTTATACATACTTGTGAAGTCCCACCCTCTGCCTGAGGATTCCTACTAGATTTAGGGTTAATAATAATTGCATCAGTGCTTCTAATAACCCATTTCCTACATTGCTGCACATGGGCAGAATGTAGGGAGCCATCTGGCTTCTTTAATATGACATTATTTTTGTACACTTCTACCAATTCAAAGGGGCCTTCATATAAAGGTGAAAATTTTTTAACGAATGTGTGTGCAACGGAGGATTGGAAATGAGTTTCTAATAAGACCAGATCTCCAACTGCGAGATCTGGTTCCTTCCGTTTCGCATTATAGTGCGTAGCTTGGCTTAATTGAACTCGACTGATAGCAGTCCGTGCCTTTTGCGCAAGTAGTTTTACAGAATCAAGTGTTGGTCTTTGGTTGATCTCATCGATAATGCCAGTTAAATTCTCAAAAGGGGTGCGGATTTTGCGCTCTAGAAAAAGTTCAGCGGGCGTAAGCCGCGTTGATTCATGAAATGATGAGCGAAGAGCCAAACAAAACATTTCAACGTGTTCGTCCCAACGCTCATGATTATTGCCAATGAAGGTTGAGATCATCTTCAGTAATGTTCTATTCACACGCTCAGCCGGATTGGCTTGAGGGTGATATGGACTTATGAATTTATGTTTGATTTGAAGCCTCGCACACATTCGCTCAAATAACTCCGAAATGAACTGAACCCCGTGGTCCGAGACTACGATACGGGGACAGCCAAATCGAGTGAAAACATTATGTATTAGAATATCACATATTACATCAGCCGTAGCTGCTTTAATAGGGAATGCTTCCACCCATTTAGAAAAATTATCTGTAACAACTAAAATATAACGAGACTTAGTTTTAGTTGATAACGGATAAGGGCCCAATAAATCTATAGAGATAGTTTCAAAAACATAATTATTTGAACTACAAATAAGGTGACCGGCCGGTCGTTTATTATCATAATTGTACTTTTGACAGTACTCACATGAGCGAATGTATGCGAGTATACTATTGTACATGCCCGGCCAGTAGGCTACGTCTCGGAGCTTACTACGAGTTTTCCGTATGCCTAAGTGGCCGGCAAGAGGAATATCATGAAATTCGTATAATAAAGCCATGCGAAGAGACTGAGGTATCGCAGGGCGGTACTCAGCTCTCGAGTTTACAAATTTTTTATAATACAAAATACCATCGATGATCTCATAATTTCGACTACGACCCGCTAAAGAAGGTTCACTTGGAGCAGAAGAACCAGAGAGTAAGAAATTATAAATTTCCCCAAAATCTAGATCATTTGGCAGTTAAGAAATTATTTGCTCCCTTGAAGTTATTTCCGAAAGAAGAAATAGGGAGAGAGGTTCAGTATCCGCCTGGGTACCAGAACTGACCGGACAGCGAGACAGTGCGTCAGGCAGTTGGTTTGACTTTCCAGGGCGATACTGAATTTGAACATTATATTCCTGAAGTCGAAGTGTCCATTTTAACAATCTTCGAGACAGATTCTTTGCTGTGGTTAAATATTGTAATGACGAATGATCCGTAATAACATTGACAGTTAAATGATTGAGATAGCATTTAAATTTGGTGACGGCAAATAAAATAGCAAAACATTCTCGTTTAGTAGCAGAGTAATTGCGTTCTGCTTTATTAAGAATTCGAGAGGCATATGCAATAGGATGCCCTCGTTGAGATAGAACAGCTCCTAGACCAACACTCGATTCATCGGTAAAGATATTAAATATTTCGGCATGGTTAGGAAAGGCTAACACAGGTGGCGAACCCAAGGCATGTTTAAGAGTATTAAAGGCAGTCTCTGCCTCTGTGGACCAAGCAAAGTGTCTATATTTTCGTTTCAAAGCGAATAAAGGTTCGCATAGAGTAGCGTACCCCGGAACGAACTGTTGGTACCACCCGGTCATGCCTAAAAATCGCGACAATTCTTTCGCCGACTTAGGCCTCGAAAAGGCCGAAATTGGCTTTACCTTTGAGTCATCAGTTAGAAGACCTTTAGGTGTAATTTTCAGTCCGAGATATAAGAGTTCGTCCCGGCCAATTTGACATTTGCTAGGATTTAACGTCAAACCTGCATTATGTAGCAGTTGAAAAACTTGGTCCAACAGAGACAGATGCTGTTCAAAAGTTTCAGAAGAGACGATAATATCGTCCAGATAAACATGGACATTAGGTCCGAGCACAGGACGTAAGACTGAATCCATTAAGCGCTGAAACGTTGCAGGAGCATATGCCAAACCAAAGGGCATGTGTAAAAACTCATATGCTCCAAACGGGGTAATAAATCCAATTTTTTCAACGGAATCTGGGTGGACAGCCACCTGCCAATAGCCACTAGCTAAATCCAATGTTGATAGCCAGTTTGTTGACGATAAGTCCTGGAGAATATCGCTAATTATAGGCAATGGGTAACTGATAGCTTTGGTTACCGCATTGAGTTTTTGGTTATCTATTACGAAGCGATACTCTCCAGATTGTTTTTGGAACAAGAAAAGCAGGTGCTGCCCAAGGACTAAGTGATTCTTTAATTATCCCCGAATGGAGTATGTCCTGTATTTGTCTTTGAAATTCAGCTTTCTTCTGATTCGGACATGGATACGGCTTACATGCAATGGGTTTAGTTCCTTCTGTATCAATAGTATGATACACCACCTGTATAAACCCTGGTTTATCAGAGAATAACCCTGGTCTGCTGCGTAAAACCTGACCAATTTCGCTTTCATGTTCAGGCAATAATTTGTCACTTGCAAGAACTGCAGAGAAATAAATTGGCTCTTCTGGGGTGGGAGGACTAATCTCTGGCATTAAGATTAGGCCATGGTCAAAATCAAGTGTGAGCTTAAACATTTTAATGAAATCCACCCCCAGAAGACAATCCACGGGTAACTCTTGGATTAAAAAGAAAGTATAAGAAACTTGAACTTTGCCAATCTTGACAGGTAAATTAACTGATCCAGAGATTGCAAAAATATTATTGTCGGCACCTCGCAGACATTGCTGGGAGGGCTCGATACAAGCATTTGGAAAGGTAGCAGCACAGAAATCAAAATTTAATGCCGAGATGTCAGATCCAGAATCAATTTTAGTCGACACCACCACTTTGCCCAAGGTCACAAGAATATCAGGCAAAAGCGGAGGTTGAATAGTTAATAAGAGGGATTTGAGTTCTTCAGAGAAACGAGGAGATAGACTCGACCCATCTACCTCCTGTTGAAGTTTAAATTGTCATGAAACGTATTAGAATGTCTAGATTAATTTTGGAAATGTGGCGAACCACCAGGACGTGCCGAATTGTAACGTGCAGGAGAGGCTGCATTATTATCATTAGGCTGGCCTTGCCCCCCCCCAGCACGGTGATTTGGATATGTCTGGTCCACCTGGTAGTACCTATCCCGGGGACGAGAAACTTGGGTGTCCTGATTTCCATAATGGCCAGGATGTCGCATCTCTGGTACCCGAAGATGCGGCGGCAAGTGTCTAGACTGCTGATAGGTGTTTCCAGGCTGATTGAAAAATTGTCTTTGATGAATGTTCTGGTTTGGCTGCTGATACCTGTTGTTTTGAATACGAGGTTCATGGTACTGCGTAGGTTGGCGGCACTCGTGAACCTGTGAAGATTGTCTTTTGCTGTGGCGGTCTTCATAGACTCGAACAAGTTTTAAGCACTCGTGAATGGCGACAGGACGTCGAACTTCCAGATGATCCTGCAGGAAGGGATCCAGCTCCTGTAACAACGTGTCACAAATCTCAGACTCGGCTGCAGCGGGATCCCATAATTTGTAAAGTCGGACTGTTTCCAAGGCGAACGAGACTGGGTTATCTGACGCTCGCTGTCGCCTGGAAAACAGTTGTTGTGCAAGGCCGGCCTTATTGGTGCCAAAAGGAAAGACATCCAAAAAGTCAGATCGAAATTGCTGATAGGAGCCCCTCTGGGTTCATTCGACGCCACTGTCTGTACCAGACTTTTGCCGTGTCTTGCAAACATGTGCCAGCAATAGGTATCTGACAGTCTTCAGGAACATTATAAAGGTCAAAATGATCGTCCAAATCCTCCAAAAACCCAAGCGAACCGCCGTTTCCCCTAAATATAATAGAACCCGCATGGGGTACGTAATGAGCAAGAATTTTGCTCCTTCTCATGGGGGCTGGTGGTGTAAATATTTGTTGAGGCACTGCGGTTGAAGTACGCGGTACATAAGCTTCGTACCTCGCGTACTCACTGTCTGTAAGCTTGGTGAGTTATGAGGAACTCTATAACGCTGAGTACATATATTGTCAGCTGTAGAGTTATGAGCCTCATGGTTATGTTGATAGAAGAGACCGACAGGATCAGTTACGTTATCCATATCCCGTGACTTCTATGAATCTGTTCGAGGGAAAATTCGGGCACCAATGTGGCGTAAAGGAAGTCTTGACCTTTACGCTAACTTAAAATACCAACATACTAATCAATTGTTCCTAAATGAAACAAACCTTAACGGCCAGACGAAACATATAAATAGAAGTCAACTTACGGAAAAAGTCCTTTATTCGGAATGGAATGCACTACTCTCTCCACACATTTATCTCAACACTATTCAATTCTCTCGAACAACACTTTCTTAACAAAGCTCATCATATTCGCTCACAATAATAGCTCTTATCAACACCTCTCTCACAACAGATCAGTCGTCGCTTTTTATCTCTTGTTCTTATCTCTTTAAATGCATACGTCACGTGCATTCAACCTCAATTGTGTTGCCAAACGTATTCGTTTGAGAGAAAAGATATTTCGTTAAGCGTGAAGAATACTGAGAATAAACTCAAGATTTACATAGGGAAAGAAACTAAAAAAGGAAAGTTAATCTAGAATATACGTCACAGTATGTTTTGCGCATAAAATATGACGCTATTTTTTTTATGTATTGCGTTATTTTAACAAAGAATGTGAATATTTTACATTAAAAAAATATCCACGCCGCCTTCTTTACGATCTCATTTTGGAAACTAGAAGGAAAGGACTCGTGTGAAGGTAAATGTGCTACTTGTAAATCATATCACCATGTTTTGTAGATGGGCTGTTTTAATCATTAACATGCAGCGAGTGCCTATATGTAAGCATGTTGCCCGAAACTTTCTACATTTTATTAATGTGTAATTTGTAGTGGTAAACAAATGAGCGCATTACATGAGGTAGCACTATAATTTTAAATTATAACTATGAGATCCCAGAGAATGGGAAAAAGGGGTGGGAGATAAAGTATAAAAGATAATGCGAGTTACTTATTTGTCGTAAATCAGTGTTTTACAGAAAATAAACATTTATTTTGAGATCAATGCTACCCGGAAAAAATAGTTACGCCTGAAGAGCTATATCTCAATGCCAAATATACCTAGAAACCAGTTTGTAAAAATACTTAGTCTCTTAGTATTTATTTATCCATCGTCGGATAATTTTACTGTAAAGATTTGTTTTCAATAAGAATGATCATGTCGGTATTTTGACTAAAATTTCAAAATAAGGATCAAAAGTAGTTGGGCAGTACAAAATGAATTGAACAAGAAGAGTCCATGTTGTGCATTTGATCAATTATTCGTCTCTTTTTCCAGTATTTCCTCTGAGGTGCACAATTTGTCTAGTTGATTTTCTAAAAAATGCATTTTCTCTCTGTAAGTGCCAGAGGATCTGAAAGACCGGAGAGAGCATTTTCGTTATTTATAACACAAATATCTGTCTCTGAGTTGGTTATTTTTCGTCTGATATATACCGGGTGATCCAAAAATCTTGCACATTTTGAAAGCGTAATAACTCGCAGAATTTTGAGAGTATGACAACGCGGTTTGCGTAGAAATGATCGGAATGACATCGGGTTTTTTTATGAAATCACATAAATTTTTACTCATTTGACTTACATTTTTCATCGCCAGATGGCGCAGCAACCAGAGGTTGGAAGTGTCGAGAAAAATAGACACCAGATTGTACCTGGTTTAGACACCTCATTGTACTTGGTGTTCAATGTGATGGCCGTCCTGTTCCAGCACTGCCTGCAGACGAGAGAAAACACCATGGATGGCATTGAAGGGCATGTCAGGTGGTATATGTGCCACATATCTGCCACATGGTGTCGAATGGCATCTTTCAGCATTCCCAATGAAGTGGGGCGACATCTGCGCACTTGTGATTTTAGGTAACCCCAGAGCCCGAAATCGCAGGGTGTCAGTCTGGTGACCGAGGAGGCTAGGCCTTCGGAAAGTGTCGTCGCAACACACGATTTGTGCCAAACGCCTCTTGCAGCAGTTGCTTAACGGAGCGTGCGATGTGGGGTGGTGCTCCGTCCTACATAAATGTGCACAGATTCACTACATCCCACTCTTGCAAGCTAGGGATAACGTACGTTCGTAACCTGTTCGCATAACGTGCACCTGTTACTGAAACGGTTTCGAAGGAGGTGCCGCGGACCTCTTCAAAAAACAAAAGTACCGATAATGAAGGAAGCCGTGAATCTACAACACACTGTCACTTTCGGCTGATGAAGTGGCGCTTCAACGACTGCTTGGGGATGTTCCGTGGCCCAGATGCGGCAGTTGTGCGTGTTTACCGCTCCGTTTAGGGAAAAGTGTGCCTCATCAGACCATAAAACGTTCATCAGCCAGTTATCGTCGACATCCATTTGTCGAAAAAACAATGCTGCGAACTCCTGACCCTGCACGTAATCGCCAGCTTGCAGTTCGCGATGCCGTTGCAGTTTGTACGGGTATCTGTGCAGAATCCGTCGTAGTGTTCGCCATACAGTCCCGTATGGAATGCCTGTTTGCCGAGAAACATGGCGAGCACTGGAGTCGCCATTTGCGGATGACATTGCAATCACATCAGTTTCTTGCGTAATCGTCTGTGCTGCAGCAGCATGTGTTCGTGGTCTACCGTTTCGTGGGCGTGCTGCCAAAGATACTGTTTACTCGAGTTTTTTCACCATTCGCAGCAGCGATCAGCTTTCAGTGACCGGTAGACTCTCAACGCAGCACTCGCACATTCAGCGTTGCAATAGAACAATTTCACCAAGAGCGCTTTCTCCGGTAATGACAGCATACTGACACGGACCGCTGTGACTTGTAGTTGATCATAATCAAATGATCATATGTAGGGGATTTTAAGAAAGGGGTGCCTGACCCCAGGTCTTAAACAACCCTTAGAAAAAGGAAGTTAGGAGATTTGGGCTGGAGTGCCCGATAGGAAAGTGACACGGAAGAGAAGTAAAAAGAGGGAGGAAGACGCCCTTATTTATTACGGGGGGCAGTACCCGGGGTCCGACGGCTTAACGTGCCCATCTGACGCACGGCGGATATTTAGTGGATCGAGCGTTCGTGCCTGCCTGGGATCGAACCTGAGGTCCTTTCCGTGGCAGTCATGAACGTTGTCCACTAGGCCACCAGCGGCCCGTGACTTGTGGCTGCTTCCCAGCTGCTGCTTTTACACCCACTATCCCAGACCTGTTCGCCTATGGCGCCATCTGGCGATGAAAAATGTAAGTAAAATGAATAAAAATGTATGTGATTTCATAAAAAAACCGATGTCATTCTAATCATTTCTACGCAAACCGCGTTGTGCTACTCTCAAAACTCCTGGAGCTATTACGTTTTCAAATTGTGCAAGACTTTTGGATCACCTGGTACTTCTTAAGCAAGCGTTTGGGTGTGATTATAACATTACCGAGTCGATAACAATTCTCTAGTGCCTGCATCACTAATGTTGAAACCACCGATTATTTTTAATGGAAGTACTTTCGGTCTATGATAATATAATACTAGCGTTTGTCGAAAGCAAGTACTTTGCGCCTATTATATGACGAACATTTTCTCCCTTTGTCTTTTTATTATTAATCAAGCAAAATTACGAAACATTTTCGGTAAATTTGTGCATGGAAGTTATTCCTTTAGTTGATCACTTTTTTGCAGTCAAATAATCTGGTGCTCTAAATCAAAAGATAATCTACAACGGCCGTTCCATAAAAATTTACAGCAAACTCACACAAAAGGAAGAAATATGGTACATCAAAATATATGTTATTATTTCTCAAAGTACTTACCCTCGGATGATGTGCAACTGTCCCATCATTTTCATTTTTCAAAGTATATGGCGAAGGCATTTTGTGGAAGCTACTTTAGCGACCATTGTACAGAGTGAAAAACGTCAGCGTCTGTGTTGAATATTGAGCCACAGAACTTCTCCTTCATTGTTGGAGACAACCTGAAATCGCACGGGGCGAGGTCAGGACATTAGGCGGACGCTATCATGGTGTAGGGTCTACTTGCCCACCACTTTCGGTCGCTTAATCGATATGTGTTGTCGCAGACGCTTCAAGACTGAAAAGTAATACTCAACATTGACAGTATTTTGTGAAGGAACGGTATGCTGGTAGACTACACCTTTATGATTACAACAATTATCATCATCACTTTCCCAGCTGATTTGGTTTAATAGGTTTGGCCAAATTTTTTCGGAGGAGGCGAGCCTGTGTGTTTCCAGACATTCTTTGCGCGCTTCGTGAGGGGTACGAAATAGTGAACCCTTGTTTCATTGGCAGATATAACTGTGCTTAGAAAGTTTGGATCCTTCGCAATCACTTGTTTCCACTCATGACACAGCTGAACTCTTTCTAACAATTGTTCTCTCGTCCGGTGATGAGGTACCCATCTGGAACACAAACGATGCTGCAGTAATTTGTCGCCTAGAATGTGGAATGCCGGCGTTTTTGAAAGAATTGGTTGACGCCGCTATGTTTTCACACGTCATTCGTCGATCTACTTGCAGGATTGACCAGTGTTAACAATACGTTCCGTAACAACACTTTCAGGTTGACAAGGCCTAGCAGTTAGTTCTGCAGACAAGTGCTTTTTTGAAATCATGGTGCGATCTAAAAATCGTTAACTCACCCAAACGTTTATCTTTGTAAGCTTTTTTCATTAAATCAACTGTTTCTGGAGACGTTTTATCCAAACGATAGCAAAATATTATCGCACGACGCATTTCACTTCTTGACTCTGAATCGCTCACTTCCTGTATGGCTAAATGCAGACGTACCTTAACCAACTGTGCTAAAACAAAACCCGGATCATCTGCTGCGGCTAATAACTGTTGCTATAGGTACTTCCTTAATTCAGTTAGTAGTCTGCTTGGTTACTTTTCTCCTTCGCACTGTTGCAAACTGAAACAAGAAAGATGACACCAAGTTTTCGAGTGTAATAAGCACGTCTTTTGAATCCGTTCTGACGCAAATTAAATTTATCAAAGCTATTCAAAGTCAATGAAACCGGTGTGTAAAACAATAGTATCTGACGGAAGAAAAAAGTTTTTCAATCGGGTTTTAAAACCCTCAGATATTGCCGTAAACGGCATCGTGAGCTTAGGCCCTCTGGTTGCAGACTTGTGCGTTAACAAAAACATGAATTTATATGAGAAACATTTTTCACCGGAAACGCTCTCCAACACAGAAATAATTTTTCAAATCGGACTCTCAGAAACACAGATATCGACAAAAATAAGATGCGAGTTTTTGCCCCCTGGTGGGTAAAACGTGCATTATTTTAGGAAGAAAGTATTCTTAAAAGGTTTATCTATATGAACCGTATCGGTCCAAGAAAAAAAAATTAGTCGAGTTTTCAGGATCATAGATTTTGCTACAAATACATCAGAAGCAGATATTAACACTTATGCCCCTGGTGGCCAAATCATTCTTTACCAAACATTAGAAATTATGTGAAAAATATTTTCCATCAGGTCTTGTATGCGATACAGGAAGAAGTTTTTAGATCGGAGTTTTAGGAGCAGAAATAACGCAGAAAACGCAATTTACATATGTGCCCCTAGCGGAAAGTCTGTGATTTACTTTAAAATTTTGAATATATAGGAGAAACATTTCGCATCGGAAACACTATCCTACAAAGAAAGAATTTTTCAAATCTTACTCTTAGAAGTAGAGATATTGACAAAAATAAAATATGCATCTACTCCCCCTGGCGTAAAAACCATGCATTATTTCAAGAAGAAAATGTTCCTAAAAGGTTTTTCGACATGAGTAGTATCGCTCAACAAAGGAATTTTTTCAATCTAGATTTTAGAAGCTCATATTTTGCTGAAATAACATCAGAAGCGGAAATTAAGACTTTTGCTACTGGTGGCCAAACCATTTTTTACAAAAATTAGAAATGATGTGCAAAGTATTTCTTATCAGGAGCTGTATCCGGTGCAGAAAGAATTTTGCAAATCGGAGATTTAGAAACAGCGATATAGGGGGAAAACAATTTACCTTTACGCCTCTAGTGGAAAGTCTATGATTTACTTGAAAGATTTGAATTTATATGAAAAACATGTCACACTGGAAACACTATCCAACAAAGAAGGAATTTTTTCAAATCGGTCTCCTAGAAGTAGAGATATTGACAAAAATAAGATATACATCTACGACTCCTGGCGTAGAAACTATGCATTATTTTAAAAAGAAAATGTTTCTAAAATGTTTGTTGACATGAGTAGTATCGGCCTACAAACGACGTTTTTTTCAATCGGAAATTTAGAAGCTCATATTTTGCTGCAAATACAACAGAAGCGGAAATTAAAATTGATTTACGCCCCGTAGTGGCCAAACGATTTTTTTACAAAAATTAGAAATTATGTGCAAACGATTTTCCAACAGGAGCTGTATCCGGTGCAGAAAGAATTTTTCAAATCGGAGTTTAGAAGCAGAGATATTAAGGGAAACGCAATTTACCTCTACGCCCTCAAGCGGAAAGTCTATGAATTACTTGAATATTTAAAAATTATATGAATAACATGTCACACTGAAAACACTATGCAACAAAGAAGGAATTTTTCGAATCGGACTCCTAGAAGTAAAGATATTTACCATACAATTATATCAATCAACGCCCCTGGTGGAGAAAATATTCCGAAAAGATGTATCGATGTGTGTGGCATTAATCCATGAAAGAATTTTTGAATCGATATTTTAGAAGCTCATATTTTATGGCAAATATATCAGAAGCAAAAATTAACACTTACGCCTCCTGGTGGCCAAAGTATTATTTACCAAAAATTTGAAATTACATGCAAAACATTTTCCATCAGGAGGTGTATCCGCTCGAGAAAAAAATTTTCAAGTCGAAGCTTTAGAAGAAGAGTTATCGGGGAAAATGTAATTTACTTCTACGACCCCTATCGGAAAATCTATGCGTAATTTGAAAAAGTAACTATATCTAAAATACTCTTCGACATAAATGGAAGCGAAAGATAGAAGAATTTTTTCAATCAGATCTTTAGAAGCAAATATGTGGAATAAAACGTATTTTTAAATTCAACATCATCTGCATTTACTCTCTCTAGCGGCGAAATTGTACATCTTAAAAAAAACGAAATTAAGGATCATCATTCGCATATTTCAAACTTCCCAATGCAAAAATAATTTTTTAAATCGGACTAATAGTTGCAGAGATATCGTTGGTACAGACGGATGGACAAACCGATAACATATGCACGATCTTTTTTTACAAAAGACGTGCTAAAAGGAAGTTATTCTCAGTTTTTATGCAACGGCCTTTGTACAAAAACGTATGTAGTTGCCGACGTGTATAAAATATGGTAGAGAAAAGTGGCGGAAATGGAAATTTCGATATAAAGATGGGGAGGTTTCCTCGCAAACGGCACTGGTGCCGTTTGCGAGGAAACCTCCCGATCTTTATTGCCAGCTTCTCCGCGATCGTGTATTCCGAGTGCGTCTCGGTACGACCCTCTCGGCTCCTTACCCCAAGAACAAGGCGTCGTTCCTCAAGGCTCCATCCTGTCTGTTTCATTGTTTGTCCTCAGCGTCAATCAGGCTTTCCGTGATCTTCCTCCGTCAATCTCTGGATCGATGTATGTAGACGACTTGCAGATCTCTTGTGCGTCCTCCAATATGCGCCTGCTTGAACGTCAATTGCAGTGTGGTGTCAACAGAATCTGTTCTTGGGCTAACACAAATAGATTTGTAATCTCGCAAGACAAGACCGTTTGCGTGCACTTTTGCCGCAAGCGTGGTCGCCACCCAGACCCTGTTCTGCGGTTGGGTTCTACAGAAATTCTTGTTTTCCCTGAGGCCACTTTCTTTGGGGTGCTTTTCGATCGCGCACCTACCTTTCGACCACACGTGCAACGTTAAAAAATTAAGTGTACTCAGGCTTTGCGCATATTGAAAGTGCTCTCCGGTACATCATGGGGTACAGATAGACGCACCATTCTTAACATGTATCATGCGGTCATTCGTTCTAGGCTGGACTATGAATGTGTGGTGTATGGTTCGACCAGGGATTCCATTCTTAAACTCCTAGACCCTGTGCACCATCAAGCTCTGCGACTTTGCACGGGGGCGTTCCAAACCTCCCCGTCGAAAGTCTATATGTTGAAGCTAATGAACCGCCTTTGAGTCTGTGTCGTCTACAGTTGTCGCTCCAGCTCTATGTGAAACTGGGGTCTCTCTCTACCCATCCTTTGAGAGATTCCATCTTTGATCCCCAGTTTGTTCGCGTGTTTGAACACCGGACGTCATGTGTCCCGACCTTTGGAATCCGTTTAAAGACTGCAGCGCGGGATGCTGGAATAGATGTTACCCTGATTGGCGAGCTGCGGACGTTTGACCACTCGCCATGTACTCCTGCCGTTGCTGATGTCGATTTGTCCCTCAGCAGTCTTTAAAAATCATCCTGCCACCCCATGGAGTTTTATCAGCGCTTCGCCGGACACCGTTACCGTCACCCGGATTTTTTGCCGTTTTTCACTGACGGTTCAAAATCTGTTGGGGTTCTGGGTTCCGCATTTGTGTGCGCGGACGTATTCTACGGCGAACGCCTTCCTTAGGAGACTTCGGTGTTCTCGGCTGAGGTCCATGCTGTCCTCATTTGTCTCCGGCATATCCGGACGAGACCTCATTGCCGGGTTGTTATTTTTGCGGATTCTCTCAGTGTCGTACAGCTTCTTTCATCTGCCTCTGTCAGTAATCATCCGGGCGTTCAGGCAGTGTGGCGTATTTTGCAGCATTTGACCGAGGCTGGTTTCCATATCCGTTTTTTGCTGGATTACAAGCCACGTTAGTATCCGGGGAAACGAGTTGGCAGATATTGCCGCCAAATCTGCCTCACCCCTTTCTGTCTCTTATCAGCCCCTGTATCATCGTGACTTCAAGCCTGCCATTGTTCGCTACATCCGGCAACACTGGCAAAATTGCTGGAGCGCCCAGTCGGGCAAACAAATTTTTTCGTATCAAGCCACAAATCGGATTATGGAAATCCAGTCTTCGTGTCAATCGTCGCGAGGAAGTTGCCCTTGCACGTCTCCGCATTGGGCATTGTTGTTTCATTCACCGCATTTTGCTGTGTGGCGACACTGCGCCGATGTGTGAGTCGTGCGATTGCCGACTCACTGTCATTCACCTTTTGTGTATACTTGTGTTCGTTTTTGTGAAGTACGTTTTTACCTTTTTCATTCTCCTCTGTTGAACGACGATGATGCTACGTTGCAGCGGTTCCTCGATGAGCAGTGCGATC
The DNA here is from genome assembly GCA_039090855.1 of Macrothele yani. Taxonomy (NCBI): domain Eukaryota; kingdom Metazoa; phylum Arthropoda; class Arachnida; order Araneae; family Macrothelidae; genus Macrothele; species Macrothele yani. The sequence continues at coordinate 104,754,023 of CM077011.1, forward strand.
ATTTCGCTGTCTTTTGCTGTTTCCAACAAATGGGCTTTTTTAATCGTATCTAGATTTTAATCTTTGCCTCATTTTCATTTTTCACTTTTACCGAATCAGCCTGATTTTAATCATTATACTATGTTTTTAATACTGTTTGTTTGATTGTCTTCTGTCTGGCGCTCTTTGGCCAAATATGGCCCTTGCGCCATGAAAACTAACCAACCAACCAACCTATTATCATCTGATATTTTTTATGTCAAAAAATATTTGTGCAGTCCAACTGAGCTTTTTTAAATGGGAAGTATAATCTGCAGAAATGTGTGTTTTATTAAATAGATGTTAGGGGGTGAGCTAATTTTTCCTTTCATTTCAATAAGAAAAAGCCAGGAATTTTCCAATTGGAAAAAACAAGTTAGTAAAATCATGCAATGCATTGATTATGATACGCTTTACAACATACCAGAAATCATAACTCAAGTTATGCGGATAATCGCTGTAGAATAAATTTTGCTCCAATGTCCTGACCTTTGACTCCATTTCGCCCATTCTCAACAGCGTTCATCCCCAGGTGGTCCCCTACTACATACTGAACTTTCACCGAAATCGAACCATGTTTACGCAAGGTATGACGCATAAAGGCAATGGAATGGATACCGCTCCTGTATCCTGACCTTTGACCTCATTTCGCCCATTTTCAATAGGTTTCGTCCAAAGGTTGTCCCCTACCACCTACTGAAATTTAATCGAAATCGAACCGTTTTTACGCGAGTTATCGTGCAGACAGACGGACAAATCTGGAGCATATACGCTTCTTGAACCTACGGTTGGAAAGCGTGAAAAATAATGAGTGAATTCATAAGAAACTCCATGAAAAACACCTAGGAAATCGGTAGAATGCCGAAAATGGGACGTCAAGACATGAAACGCTTAGCATTTGACACATTTCCTAGGCATTCTAATATGAAATTTTGAAAAATAAAATCGAAAGACATAGTGATTTAAGTGCATAATTGTTTTGCAGTGTTTAGTGTATAAATATGCATACTCGTTTTATCAATAATCAATGTGCATAAGTTCAATATCTTTTACAGAAGACACATCCTAAATTGTAAAATGCATGAAACAAACTAAAATTTGGATTAATTAGATGCAGTATTCAAATTTTAAAAATGAATTCAAGAAACAAAATTTTTGCGCGAACAGGGGGAATTTTTCGGTATGTGGTCATATCTAGTTTTGTGGACTACCAGTGTTTTAGTGGGGGAGCAAAAGTTTTTTGCTTTTTGTTTTCCAGACTGGGTTATATGATGATGCAAGCAGTATCAACGTTGCTCCATAAATGACTTTCAGCATCCTAGATATGTAATCTATCTAGCTGAAACAAATAAGTTCGTTTCTAAAATATGATGACATTTTGCTGCAATAGCGAGATTTCTTCTTACCATTCGCATAAGGAAGTCCTTCCTGGTAAAAGGATGTAACTTCAATACAATTTCTTGTTTAGTTTTTAAAGAAGAGACTGAAAACAAATTCTAGGATTCACATTATCTTTACTTTTCACGAGGCAAGAGTCATATTTAATATTTCAGGTCACTTCCCTGGGTCTTCATGCGAGCGAGCGAGAGTGAATGCCTGCATGCATAAGTATGCTTTACGATCCTGTGTATTCCACTTTGATGCTTTTTTTTGACAACATTTAACCACCTTCTCCCTTCTCTACATAAAATATTGCAAATTACGATTCGTGATTTAGACAGTTAAGAAAAAGCGTTCACTCCAATTAATTTTTCCAAGCATTGAACGTCCGAGCGCATCATTTTCAAGTATTGCATGTTGTCACCTCGCTGCGGAAGGAATACTTGGGGGCACTTTTTCAGCTTTATCTTCCTAGCTCTCTCACTTCGGCACAGTGTTTGGTATTCTGCTGCTGTTGATCTCCTTTTCTCGACTTTCAACCTTTACAAAAGGAGCTTCACTGCCCAGCTGTGTTATATCAGCATGAACGAAGCCTAATCTAATTTTCATTTTTTTTTCTGTCAGAAAACCCAGCATTTGTTCCGCATGCCATTATATCTGTACTCCTATATGGAAAAAATTGCATGCATGTTTGAAGATCACCTTTTGAATGCCAATGAAGTTTTCGTATCTTTGTTGGGAGAGCAGCAGCGTAGAGTATGTTTGAAGCAGAAATAAAAAGCAGCATGCAATGCATCATTTTTGAAAAACGTTTCTTTACACTGGTCGACATTCAAATTGCCCAAACTACACTGCTGGCCACCCGAAATGCAACACCAAGAAGGAAGCATCCGATTGGCCTGCAATTCGCAGCCTGGGTCGCCCGTGAGAGGACATGCAAACGATTAGCATTGCAGGGCATATGCAAATCATGTGAGCCCGACACGCCACCAAGAAGCACTATAAGAAGGGTGCACAGAAGGCGGGGTGTAAGTACTGGAAGTGTGTTGTGCTGCCGGACCTGTGCGTGGTAAGCTTCCTGATGCCTCGTCGCAGAATACGGCAGTCATTCCAGCACGTTTCAGAGTTCGACAGAGGACGAGCAGTGGCTTATCGCGACAGCGGTTTATCGTACCGAGACATCGGCGCCCGTGTGGGACGACATCCAGCCACAGTAAGGCGAGTATGGATTCTGTGGGTGCAGGAGGAACGGACGGACCGACGTGAGTGATTGCCACAGCCGCGGCACACCACCAAACGAGAGTTCCGGCACGTTGTGCGGCGGGCATTGACGGCTCGCACCGCCACATCACGAACGTCAGCGCAACAACCTGTGTCAGCGCGTACCGTTCGACTTCATCTGCAGGAGCGGAAACTTGTCGCACGGCGCCCATTGCTCTGATTACCATTGACGTTACACCACCGGCGAGTGCGGCGGCTGTGGGCCGTTGAACGCCGCACCTGTACTACGGAATGGCACGACATTGTCTTTTCCGACGAATCCAGCTTCTGCCTGCAACACCACGATGGTCGGATCCGCGTGTGGCGGCACCGCGACGAGAGACGGTATGACGCCTGCATTATATATCGCCATACCGGTCTGTCACCTGGCGTTATCGTTTGAGGCGCAATTGTATATGACACCCGCACCCCTCTGGTACGCATCGCCGGTCACTCAACAGCCACCGCTACATCTCCAACGTTTTCGAGCCTGTTGTCCTCCCTTACCAGCAGGACCTGCTAGCGACCGCGTTTTAACAGGACAATGCGCGCCCGCACGTGGCACGCATTGTGCAACAATTCTTCACGGCCCACCAGATGTCACTGCTGCCGTGGGCCGCCTGTTCTTTCGATATGGCGGCCATCGAACACGTCAGGTCGCTGATCGGCAACCGAGTGGCCCGGCAAGCACCACCCACTGCTACGCCTGATGGACTGTGGCAACGTGTGGAAGCAGCCTGGACCAACATACCCCAAGCCCACATCCAAAGCCTCTTTCTTTCGATGCCGCGGCGTGTAGCGGCCGTTATTTCCAGCCATGGGGGGTACACGAACTATTGATGTCTGCGTGTTCCGCAAGTCGCACGGACCTGCAAGCTCAATCGTTTCATCTTTGTATCTGTTGTTATGTGTCCAGTAAATCTGGCTTTGCTATCTCGTGTCCTTCTTGGTGTTGCATTTTGGGTGGCCAGCAGTGTAGAAAGAGTGATCCGCCAGAAACAGAATATCAATAGAAAATGCAAGGCTGAATATCCAAAGCGGTACATCAATTCGACAAACTACAAGACCGGATCACGTGACAACCACCAATAACTTGTGTACCCACACTGTTTTGCAATGAAGTCAGATGCATGGCGTGTCCTCTGTTGGCGTCCTACGGTATTATGGACCACTACACTTTTAGCTAGTCCTATAAATCAACGCCTTTCCTGTGTGACCGAAGATAAATAAAGTTTGTCCAATGAGGTGCCGTATATGCTCGATGGATTATTGGTCACGAGATCTCGATTGCCATTAACCTTTTAACAGGCTGAAAAGAATTAACTTGAAATTAGTAAAATACATTGAAATCAACTTGAACGAATACATTCGCCGTTTAAGAAGTGCGCCAAACGAGGCTGGAAAGAGTACGTCTGCGCATAAGAAATTTTTGCTTTCGCCTTAGCTTTGTTATTCATAGTGCGGCCGTTTAGAGGCATGATTATCAGTATTCTTTTCTGACTGATTACCTGCTAAAAAAGCTATAACAATGACGTACCTAAGACAGGTGAGAGGAAATTGAGTCATTTGTTTCTATCCAGTGGCATGATGTCTGTGTCAACGGGACTAGCCCTGCCCCATCAAATCTTGGGTCATGGAGCAGGGAATAAAGGACTAGGAGGAAGCGCTAATCACTAGTGGCAGGTTTAAAGTCCGTATTGCAGAGATCATATGAGAAAAGAAATTGTTTTGCCTTAGGTTTCGTAAAACCGGGCCTCTATGTAAAATATTTCTGTTTGGGGAGCGCTGATTATTTGGGGCACCATTTGGTTCAGATATATCGGCATCTTAAGGGCTGAAAACACATGGACACATACAGTCATACTCAGGAAATGCCATCGTTGTGTGGGCGAGCTTTATCTTGCTGGAGAACTGTGGGATGTTAGCGTCCTGTGCTCGTTTCTTTTTATTTTTATTGAACACCTGTTGCAAGTTTGTTTACGTTTGCGAATTTCAGTTGCGAGGATGCAGAACAGAACAATCAGCAGTGCGTTGCAAATAATTATGGAATCACGACCCTGGACAATAGAGAGAGAGAGAGAGAGAGAGAGAGAGAGAGAGAGAGAGAGAAATATGATGGCGTCCCTTCGCTCTGTGTGAACACGCTGTGTGGTTGTTCTTACAAAAACTGCTCTAAAAGAGTATAAGTTTATGATGACCTAAAAGGACTATCGCCGGAATAACCTGCGTTGTGTAAAATCCTAAAAGGAATAGTAAGACTGTTTAAAACAGACTAAATAGCAAACAAAGTACGAAATAACCCTAAAGCACGGTGTCAATATTGTTTAATAACTGATTCATTCTATGTTTATCATATATCCGTGAACCATCATTAGCGTTTTAGTTGTGTGTTTAGTCAAGAACAAATAACGAAAAACTTAAATCAGAAGTCTGTCGATTATGAACATAGTTACCGTTGCAAATCTTTTCTTAGTTTTTAACTTACACCATCATTATTTTTTATTATGATACTGTAAACTAGTTTCGTATCGCAGCTGCGGAAATGAGTGAAAAGAAAATGCACAGCTACTAAGTACGAAACAAAACAGTCAGCAAAATGGCGATGTCGAAAGAATATATTCACATAGAAAAACTGACAGAAACTAACTATGCAACGTGGAAATTTAGGATGGAAATGTTGTTAATCAGAGAAAACTAAAGTGATGTAGTGTTTGAACCCAAACCACAAACTGTAGATGAAACATGGGTTAAAAAGGATAGGCAATGCATAGCATTAATTTGTTTGTATATCGGTGATTCACAATTGTATCACGTGTTACACGAAACTAGTGCAAAGGATACCTGGAACAAACTCAGACGAGTACATGAAAGAACCAACTTATCCAGTAAACGGTATTTGTTAAGAAAATTGTACAGTGTAAATGACACTGAATTGATTCCAATGCAATCACACATTAAAGAAGTAAGCGAACTGGGAGAGAAGTTAAACAATATTGGGGAACAAATAAAAGAAACCCATATGGTAGCAATTTTGTTGTGTAGTATGCCACAAAGTTATAGTACATTGATAACTGCTCTGGAAAACATACATGAAGAGGGACTATCACTGGATTATGTGAAATCTAAATTAATTGACGAATATGAGAGAAGAATGCATAATAATGAGGGGTAAGTTACACACTCTGAAACACAATTTTTAGTTTATAAAACAAAGAACACTTTTGCTGTCCCTAATTTTAAAGCCAAAAGATATTGTACTTATTGTCATAAGTCAAATCATGTTAGAAATTAGTGTTAGCATCTCAATGCTAATAATAAGCAAAGTAATATTCACAAAGGTAAAACAAAGTTTACTCTTAAACAGCCGATTTATAACAGTAAAGTACAAAGTAATAACAACCTGCCACACAAGTTGAACATACATATGTAGCAAAAATGAAAATGTGAAGGATGAGTTTTCTACTAGCGTTACAAGCAAAGATGCAAAACTTGATATAACAAAGAATGATGCACAAAGAGCATTAGTATCATAAAACAATTCAATATCTTGGATCGTAGATTCAGGAGCAACTATCCATATGCGTAGTGACATAAATTTCTTTTATAGAATTACAGAAAAATCATATAAAAATGTAATTATTGCAAATGGTCATATGTTGAAGTCAAAAGGTTTTGGAGAAGATAAGGCACTAGTCAAAACTCTAGAGGAAATTTTGCATACCCTTAGTCTATCAAACGTTTTGCATGGCCCAGACCTAGTTGGAAATCTCTTATCAGTTAAAGTGCTTGGTAGTAAAGGTTTTACAGTACTACTGTATTTGAAGAATACACTTGCACTATAAACAAAGGTCAAACCATAGTTGAAAATGCCATTGCCGCAGATAGTTTATTTGAACTCATCGTTGTTAAAGATAAAGTTAAACAGGTTACAAACTGCGTAACACAATTGGGGAATAATATGTGTAAAAATGAAAACTGCATTTATAAATGGCATCTCAGACTAGGACACACAGAAGTATTGAAGCAATTAAAGAAATAGCAAATCATAATTTAGCTAAAGGTATGAAACAAAATAATTGTAAGCATAGCTCTTATTGCGATTCATGCATTAGAGCGAAACTTACAGAGAAACCATACCCGAAACAGGCATCTTACAGAGCAAAAGAACCGTTAGAACTAACACACTCAGATGCATGTGGGCCTTTTGAAGTTGAAAGCTTGGGAAGAAAAAGATATTTCCTGTCTTTTATAGATGATTTCATTAGATATGCAACAGTATAGGTAATAAGTAGGAAAGATGAAGTATTGGCAAAGTTGAAAGAATTTGTTAGTTCTACTACAAATAAATTTAATAGAAAAGTAAAACTTTTCAGAACAGATAATGGGCTAGAATACTTTAGCAAAGAAGTTGAAGAGTATTTAACAAAAGAAGGTATTTTTCATCAAACTTCTATAGTGTATTCACCAGCTCAAAATGGAGAAGCCGAAAGAAAAAATTGATCGTTAGTTGAAATGCGCAAAGCAATGCTATAACGAAGTAAATTTCTCCGTCATTTTTGGTCTACGCCGGGATTCGAACCCGAGGCCGCTTATTCCGGAACAAGTCGCTCTACCAAACTGAGCTACGCAGACATTTATTCTGATTCCTATCTGCCTTTATGTCATGTGCGTCCTGCTGGCAGGTACGTCACATCTCCCCCCCCGGAAAGAGGGCCGGGGCATGGCCCACGGGTCAGCCGTGATCATGAATCGTTGCAGGCAGTCATCCACTGTAGAACGTGCACTTGAGAACTCCCAGTCAATCTGCTGTGTGGAATGCAACATCACACATTTTTTATTTTTTTCGAAGCGCTGGAGAAGGAATTCTCTGATTTTTCCTGTCTCGCGGTGTGGAAATAACATCACACCAATGCGAGATTTTGAACGGCCGGGTCATCCGCATAGTTCGGGCGCAATTACAACGAAGTAAATTTCTCCGTCATTTTTGGTCTACGCTGGGATTCGAACCCGAGGCTGCTTATTCCGGAACAAGTCGCTCTACCAACTGAGCTACGCAGACGATTATTCTGATTCCTATCTGCCTTTATGTCGTGTGCGTCCTGCTGGCAGGTACGTCACAATGCTAATTAATGCAAATTTACCAAAAGCATATTGTGGAGAAGCAGTGCTAACAGCAACGTATTTGCAAAATATATTAGTCACTAAAGCAAGTAACAAAACTCCGTACGAGTTGTGGAAAGGTGTCATACCAAATATCAATCATTTAAAAGTGTTTGGATGTAAAGTCTACTACTATATTCATAAACAGAATAGAAGGAAATTAGATGACAAAGCAGTTGAGGTACATTTATCGGTTATGATTTTAGATCAAATGCATACTGAGTTTACGTTGGAGGAAGAAGTGTAGTCGCGTCAAGATTGGTACAATTCTTTGAAAATCAGTTTAGCAAAGAAAAATAAGAAGCTGAAGAACAAGGAGAATTTAGTCTCGTACAATTAGAAAGTCTGAATTATCCGGAAATTGCAGATATTGAAAATGAAATACAGAAGACTCAACAAGAAGAAAGCACTAAAGAAATTTCAGAAGAGCAAGAAACTGAATCAGGAATAAACATTAATTTACCTATAGTTACTGAGCGTTCAAATAATTGAGTTCCACCAGAACTACTTGGATTTAAAATTAAAATAAACCAAACTTCTAACTCAGATCCAAAATCTCTAGAACCTGATCTTTCCAGAGAGAGAACAAAATGGCAAAATGCAATGAAAGAAGAAATAAAGTCTCTAAAAGCAAATAATACTTGGTCACTAACAGAGTTACCAAATGAAAAGAAAGCTATAGGAAGCAAATGGATCTTCAAGACAAAATGTAATGATAAACGTCAAGTAACAAAGTGTAAAGCCAGATCAGTAGCAAAATGATATGACCAAAATATGGGTCAGACTACAGTGAAACTTTTGCATCAATGTTCAAGCACACCACAATAAGATCTTTCTAACTACAGCGGCATATAAACAAATGCACGTACACCATATTGCTATTAAATCTGCGTATTTGAATGCAAAATTAACTGAGGAAATATACTATGAAGCAACCGGAAGGTTTTGAAGTGAAAGGCGAAGAACACAAAGTTTGCAAATTGGACAAACCTATATATGGTTTAAAGCAAGCAGCAAAAGCTTGGAATAACTCAATAGAACAAACGTTGGAAAGTCTTGGATTTACTAAAAACAAGGCCGAGATTCTTGTCTATTTTTCAAGACAGAAAAATAAAATTCTGTTTATTTAATTCTGTATGTAGACGACATTTTGATCAACGCTAAAAATGTTGTAGAAATAAAAAGTGTAAAAGAAGAATTGCAGAAAAGGTACGAAGTGACAAATTTAGGTGAAGTGCAGTACTACTTAGGAATTAAAATGCAGAAAAACAAAGATGTAAATTTTCATTATAGCCAAAGGAACAAAATTCAAGAAAAGGTTGACAATTTTGGATTAAAGGAAGGGTCTTTGGACCTGGAATACTGTGCGTCGCAAGACAACATTGCAGACCTCATGACAAAACCACTTCCGCATCCAGCATTTACAAAATTCGGAAAGGAACTTGGAATTAACTAGCGCGGACGCAGGAGGGGTTTGTTGGACGTTAGCGTCCTTTGCGCGTTTCTTTTTATTTTCATCGAACACCTCCTGCAAGTTTGTTTACGTTTGCGAATTTCAGTTGCAAGGATGCAGAACAGAACAATCAGCGGTGCGTTAGAGTTATGGGATCACGACCTTGGACAATTGAGAGAGAGAGAGATGATGGGTCCCTTCGCTGTGTGTGAACATGCTGTGTTGTTGTTCTTACAAAAGCTGCTCTAAAAGAGTACATGCTTATATGACCTAAGAGGACTATCGCTGGAATAAGCTGTGTTGTGTGAACTCTGTGACGTATATTCTAAATTAACTTTCCTTTTTAGTTTCTTTCCCTATGTAAATCTTGAGTTTATTCTGTTATTCTTCACTATTAACGTAATATCTTTTGTCTCAAACGAATACGTTTGGCAACACAATTGAGGTTGAATGCACGTGACGTATGCCTGATATTGATAAGAACAAGAGATAAAAGCGACGATTAAATAGTTGCTTAGCGAGCGTTGGGTTGTAAACTGATTATTGAAAGGAGCGTTGTGTTAAGAAATATGTGGTGTGTGGAGAGTTTAGTGCAATATGCTATGCTACGATTTGTTTGCTACATCCTGAATAAAGAATATTTTCCGTAAGTTTGACTTCTGTTGTTTACATGTTTCGTCTGGCCGTTAAGGTTTCTTTCATTTAGGAACTATTTCTTAGTATAATGATGTTTTAAATTAACGTAGAAGTAAGACAAGACTTCTTCGTCATAACTCCTAAAAGGAATATTAATCATGGTAGGACTGTTTAAAACAGACTAAATAGCAAACAAAGTACGAAATAACCTTAAAGCACGGTGTCAGTATTGTTTAATAATTCATTCATTCTATTAAAATGAAGGAAACATTCTCACGTTACAAAAATACTCATATGCTGTCTGCGTGCGATGAATTTAAAACCATGTCCTCCAAAATTGCACAATAAAAAAACTTTATTTACAATCTAAAAACATAGTTAAATGCAAACATTTCGAGATATCTAATGTCTCATCATCAGGAATTATGTGCAAACTGAAACATGGGGTACACGAGTCTTTATACTAGACACAAAGTGATCAGATTTCCCTGGTAGTGGCCAAACGTCTATACAGGTGATGCCATTTCTACAGGCCAAAGTTTACATATAATAACACAGAGATTATAATTAAAGTAATCTAAAATTGGAAGTGAAAAATTAAAACTTACAGGGGTTCCTCGTCATCATTATTTGTCCCGGATATGGATTTAAGTAACTTTCTCCATTGAGATGGTACACACGTTGGAAGTTCTTGGTTGCAGCATAAGTCCCCATACTTCAAAATGAAAAGGCTTTCAGCATCATTTATGTTTATTATTATTATATATCCGTGAACCATCATTAGCGTTTTAGTTGTGTTTATAGTCAAGAATAAATAACGAAAAACTTAAATCAGGAATCTGTCCATTATGAACATAGTCACCGTTGCAAATCTTTTTTTAGTTTTTAATTCACACCCTCAAGAACGACAATCAGGACACCACCCACGACAACTATAGGAACTGTAAAACGCTACCCACATGCCATTGGGCTGTCAACTTGCTTATTATGCCTATTAAAGCTGACAGACTATCGTACATATAGGCACCCCATATAAAAATGCTCGATTGATGAGCAGTGTGCGGCATTTAGACAAGAGTTGGGTCCTCAATAAAGGCAACATATACTCCATACGTGGACTCAAAAATCGGCGGCACAGAGACAGAATCGTGATTCATTGCGGAATACGATATAGTACCATTCCTGTCACCCCGCAGCTCTGCTATAACACTACGTAGCTCTACGTACTATCACCCCACGTTGCTCTACTATCACACCATTCCAGTTAAGTTTGGCGATGCTCAACGGTCAGTGGCTGTCAATAGGGCAGACCTTCTTCCCCTAGCCTCCCGTTAATTGTGGGAGTAGTTACTGGGATATCCACAGTCCCCACTACAGCCCGTCGAATGCTACCTGCAGTAGCTTGTATCTCCGCATATGTCTGGCAGCGAATACGCAAATAAATGTGTCCTGACGTACGCCGGACTGTACCAGACACATTATAGTGACTGACGGCTCTTTCTTTAAAACACTATTGCCAATGACGTCATAACAGTTTTGGCAATCCACTGCACATTGTCCGCGATTCGGCAAATCGAATAGCCAACTTCACAGAAGTTTACGCTCCTGCTTTTTCCTAAAGCATCCAGCTCTTGATCAGGTGGTTAGCAAGGTCTATGAGCCATCTTCGGTCCTTGGATATGACATTGAAGCTCCGTTGCTTTGTTCCAGAGAGGAACGACGGGTTCACCGCCTTCTACAGGGCATTCGGCGAAACATTGTGTCGCAGTTGACTGCGCAACACAATATGGATCAACCAGAAGCAATATCTAGCACGACTATGCTTTGGATTCCGGCATGACTGTTGCTTGGAGATCGTGGCGTTTAAAGCAGAAACTCAGTCCATTAACGTGAACTCCTCTTCTGGTGTCAGAATAACGCGGATTAGATGATAAAAGATCAGAAAAAGATGTGCTGGTCCGATGAATGGCGATATGCACGCCCTTTTGCCGATGGTCGAGGTCGTATTTGGAGTTAGAAGTACGAGCCTATGAATCCCTACTGCATAGCATCGACTATCCAGGAAGGCTGTGTCGGTTGTATGATATGGAGCATGTCCAGCAGTCGTGAACAATGTCCCTTGCGCTTGTGGATTAACACATGGACGCAGGAGACAATCCGCGATTTTTTTCGGATCATATACATCTCATAAAGCTGTATCTCAATCGAGAGGGAAGATGGGGTGTTCGAAGGCGATAATGCCCCGTGTAATAATGCAGCATCGTGCAGAAATGGTTGGAAGAATACAGTGCTGATATGAGACATCTCGAATGATGGCCCGTAAACTCACCTGATTTTAACCCCATTCAACATTTGTGGAAGGTTGTGGAACGCGAAGGAAGGACGTTGGACACACGAAACCGTTCCATACTGGAACCTGCCTCGCTCACTTTAGCCGCAGTACAAATAATACTACGTGGGGCCACGTAATATTACATTGTACTTGCTTAATACACGTGGACTTCATTAATACTACAATGGACTTGATTAATACTACTGCTGCTTAACACAAGTGTACTTTCTTAATACTACATGAGGCCACGTAGTATTAAGCAAGTGGTCGTAATTCAGTGCTGTCAATGTATTTGTTCAATTAAGCATCGTTTTTCTCTTTATTTGAGCACAAAGCTGACTTCTAGTTTGCAGAATGTTCAGAACTACACGGAGTTTCTAATAAAGGGGAAATCCTTTCTGGATTTGTTTTCCGACTTAATACAACTCTCTGTTCTCTTAGTTGCTTGACTTCATCGCAACAAAGTTTTCTGTCTTTTACAGAATTGGAAACATTATAATATACGGGTGTCCACATATTTTTTTCTCTATATATCGTGCGTATAAATCATGAATAAAATGTGTTCCTCTAAGAGGAAGCCTTGAAACTCTTTCAAAATATCGATACCTTCATTAGCGTTCATTCTGAATATCGATAATGCATCTCGAAATGAATCTGTATCGAAATCTGTTCCTGTGCTCACAGACTATTTCCTGCAGCTAAGTTCACTTGACGTGTACTTAAATTTACCGTGGCTTTTGAGTTCCTGTGTTCTTATGTAAATTTGGTTTCCTCTCATTTAATATTTTCTAAACTTAAAGACACAGAGTTTCTCTCGATAAATTTGATGTTGGCAATCCTGACAGCGAGTCAGAGGGCATGCAACATAGTTAATAACTCGTAAGGTGTGAAATAAAAGTGCAGTTAGCAATAAGCGATGAGCAAAATTAGTTGAGAGATTCACGAAAGCGAAATGTTAAACGAGCTGTATTAATGTTGAGAGAGAGATTAGCGAGTGTGCAAATGTTGAACGATATTTGAACGAGCAACTTGTAGTCTTTAGGTTTCTTATACATCATGTGAGTGTGTGTGTGCGTGTGTGTGTGGTTGTGGTTCATACACATATACTGAGAAATAATAGCAGTCGATAAGATGGTTACACGCACACAAACACACACACACACACACAAACACATATATACAGAGGGTGAGTCGAAAGTTTTGCAATATTTGCATAAACGCATATGCTGTGGCGGTTAAATTAGTTCAAGTCGCGCTGTGCAGCCAGTCGAAAAGGATATAAAGTGTTAGTCGTTTTTGTGAACAGTATTGCATGTCGTGGTTCTGTCTGCGGTTGGAACGTCTAAAAGATGAACAGCCGCAACCGTCAAATTAAGGAACTTTTGCTTTACGAGTTTGAACTCGGTAATAACGCTACTCAAGCACCACGAAAATTGTGTAATGCGAAATGGAAAGTTTCCGTGGACTACAGCACCGGAACCATATGGTTCAAGAAATTTCGCTCAGGTGACAGAAACCTAGAAGTTCAGCCAAGGTCAGATAGGCCACAAACCGTGGATACGGAGGCCGTGTGCCAGGTCGTAGAGGCAAATCCGACAACCACTACTCAGAGAATGTTAGACGAGCTGTGAATATCAGGGACCACCGTGGCTCGTCAACTTCAGGACCTCTGCAAGGTCTACAGGAGCTGCCGCATCGTCCTTCACGAACTGACGCCAGCTGAAGCAAACCGCCGAGTAGAAGTGTGCATGAAACTCCACCTAAAAAACCTGCTCGATGTACGTTTTATCAAGAGAATTGTTGCGTGCAGGGAAAGGTGGTTCTATTTCCGATATCCCAGCACGCAATGGCAGTTGTTGAGCCAGCCCCAGCTTCCTGAACCTGTTGCGAAACGTGGGCGATTCGAGCACAAGGTGAAGCTCTGGGTCTGGTGGAATTTCGAGGGGATAATCCATTACGAATTTGTTCCAGACTGTCGGACCAACAACGCCAACCTCTACTCTGAACAGCTGGAGCGAATGTATGCCGTTTTGGAGAAGTACCCGGCACCGGTCAACAGAAAGCGCGCTCTCCTACAGCAAGACAACGCTTGGCATCATACCGCGCGAACGACTCGGGCAAAACTCCAGCAACTTGAGAGCATCGAACTGATGCCACACCCAGCATATAGTCCGGATCTTTCCCCGTCGGATTATTACTTGTTCCGGTCCATGGCCCACTTTCTTCGCCGGTGGCACTTCAACAACAAGGAGGAGGGTGGCAGCTGGGGTGAAGGAGTTATTCGCCTCGAAGGACAAGAACTGGTACCGCCGTGGAATCGAAGAACTGGCTGATAGATGGCTAAAGACGGTGCAACACAATTGCCTGTACATTGAATGCTAGTCAGTTTTTGTCGTAAATGTACGTATGAAGACATAAAGTGATACAAATATTTCAAAACGTTGGATTTACCCTCTGTATCATCATTGTCAACCATACATTCACCCTCTGTATTATCATTGTCACTTGGTCTTCTTCTGGGTCTTTTTCTATTCCTTTGTATCCATTCTAAATTTTCAGTTCTCTATAGGTGGTCCGTCCTTCTGGCAACATGTTCAGCCCATCGCCATTTTAGAGATTTTATTTTGATCACGATGCCTTCCACCTTTATCGTTTTTCTAATCCACGAGTTCCTCCAGTTGCCGGAGACTGAGGGCGAAATTTTGCGTTCGAATCGCTTTTCCGTGGGTTAGCCATAACTCACTCAGCTTGCCAAGCCGGCTGGTGAGTGTGGGATAGCATTTACTATAATCCCGTTGTTATAGTTATACCGTTATGTGACGGTCGTGAGATTTCCTTCATATATAGGTACTGCGAAATATTTCGGGTTCAGTAAAGTGCTTTATACACTATCTACCAACAAGTAATAGGACACTTGTGATAGCAAAGAAAAATGAAGTTTATTCACCTTCAATAGTTGGTGGAGCCTCCACGAGCTGCGATTACAGCTGCGAAACTCCGGGGCATACTCTCAACCAGGCGTTGTACGACGGCTAGCGGTATTTTCTTCCACTCGGCTTGGAAAAGACAGGTCAGTTCCTTCACCGATTTCGGACGGTGGGGCACCCCTTAAGTCGACGCTCCAACTCGTCCCGGAGGTGCTCGATATTGTTAAGGTCCAGGCTCTGCGCAGGCCAGTCCATTCGATTAACCGCATTGTCACCATACCAAGCCATGGTGGACCTCGTAACATGACGGGTGGCATTGTCATCCTGAAAGTAACATGGGTCCACCTCGTAAAATTGCCACAACGTAGGAAGCGCATTGTCATCCAAAATGGTTCAGTAGGTCTCGGTGTTGAATCTACCAGGAATTGCGACCAAGGGTCACGTGTTATACCAGGATAAACACCCCCATAGCATAATTCCACCGCCGCCAAACTTCACAGTTGGCACAATACATTCCGGCAGGAGGCGTTCTCCAGGCAGACTCTGCCATCTCAACGGTAGAGGGATGGCAGGGTCTGGGTTTGGCGTCTGCCTTGATTCGTCCCTCCAGAGAACCTGTTTCCACTGTTCAACGGTCCACTGACGACGTTCTTTGCACCACGTTAGCCGAGCAGCGCTATTGGACTTGGTGATCAAAGGCTTGTGGGCGGCTGCAAGTCCATGATAACCAAGCAGATGGGCTTCCTTGCGGATGGTATTCATCGAAAGAACACTCTCGGATGCCTGTTGAAACTCCTCGCGGATGTGGCCCATCGATTTGGTGCAATTCTTCCGAATTTCTCTGGCCAGCACCCGTCGGTCAGTAACTACAGGTTTTGTGGGTCTGCCGTATCAGGGCACATTCGGACAGTCACCTCTCATCTTCCACTTTCCAAACACGTAGGACACTGTCGATTTTGTGTACTTCAACTCGCTGGATATGTCCCGTATGGATCGGCCATTTCTGTGATACCCGACAATTACACCTTTCTCGAAATAAGAGAGCTCTTAACTCCATGGCATCTTGCATTCGACTGGTTGCGTTGTTGTTTCCCACACGATATTTAACGGTGGCGGCGGCCGTGATGTGTATCAGGACCGCAGATATCGTCGATTGCAGGGGTGTCCAATTACTTGTTGGAAGACAGTGCATATACACTGGCGTGCAAAAATTAAGGACGAGACGGTTTTTTTAATATAACGTCGTGCAGAAGTGCTCCACATCGACTCAAATCATACCATAAGTTCCCCAAGGTGTAAGAATATGGGACAAGTGAGAAAAACCGTCCAAACAAGGTATCCAAAGGATACAAAGCCACTTTATTGAAAAGGTAGCTTCGAGCACCATTGGACAGAGGACAGAAACATCCATGTGACAGGCGGCTGCCAAGAAAAATCCAGTTTTTAGTAGAGGATATGATCACCCCTGACTGCGTTGCAGGATTTATAATGTCTGTTCCATGTTGAAGTCAAGGTTGTCAAAGATCTGTTGAGGCATCGAGGCCCATTCCTCGTGTAGCGCCAATCGCAGCTACGGAAGCGTTGCTGGCGGCTGGTGACGTGCTGCCAAGCGTCTCCCGAGAAGATCCCACACGTGTTCCATTGGATTTACGTCCGGGGATCTTGCGGGCCAATCCATGTGTTGAATATCTTCACTCTCCAACAGCTCTACGACAGCCACTGTACGATGAGGTGTAGCGTTGTCGCCCATGAAGAGGAACTCAGGACCCACAGCATCTCCTAACAGACACACGTGAGGCAGGAGAACCTTGGTGCAATAGCGGACACCAGTGATTGAACCTTCTTGGAAGATGTGGAGGTCAGTACGGCTACCAAGCATAATACCGCCCCAAACGAAAACTCCACCACCTCCAAACCGGTCCGTTTCGGTTATGTTGGAGGTGTGATTGCGTGTTCCGTGCTCTCTCTAGATGTGTATACGTCCAGAATCGCTCGTCAGACTAAATCGGCTCTCATCCGTAAAGAGAACTCGACCCCATTGCTAATGTGTCCAGTTCTTGTGTTCCTGGCGCCACAGAAACCGCTGTCTCCGATGAGCAGGCGTTAATGGCACACTCCGTACTGGTCGTTGAAATAGACCACCTTCTTGCAGCCTCCTGACCACGGTAAAATGCGATAACGGACGTCCAGTTGCCAGTTGGATGTGCCTTGCGATTTCTCCCGTTGTCTGTCGTCTGTCCCTTTTCGCCTGTAGGATAATATACCTGTGGTCTGCCGCCGTGGTTGCTCGTGGACGACTACTGCTAAACTCTCGGACAGCTGTTTCTGTCGTTTGAAATGCTCTCCAAGCTTGTGAAACGATGCTGTGAGCGATCCCAAACTCCTCGGCCACTCTAGTCACTCTTCGACCTTCTTCGAACTTTCCAATGACGCGACCTTAGGTAAAGTCATCCAGATGTCGTCTACTGGATTGCCTGTTGGCCATATCACACGGCGGCAGCAACTCGACGTCGTTCAAACCGATGTACACCGTGCAATAGCTTTCACTGAATTGCTGAGCGTACGCATCGCCCGTGTGCTTTATACACTTCTGACCCCCCCCCTACGTCATGCTGCATATATGCGCATGCCGCACCGTACCGGACCCTAGTTTATCTCCTGAGTGGTCTTTCGTTCCGTTTTGCCTGTTCGTTCCGCTGTTATGCTAATTTCTCCTCTTCGTCTTTAATATATATATATATATATCATCATCAACCATTATCAATTCACTGCTTGATAAAGGTCTCCCCAAATTTCTTCCACGGTTGTCTGTCTTGGGCCTGTCTCCTCCATGTCACTCCAGCATACTTTCGAATTTCATCTTTCCATCTCCCATGTGGTCTTCTTCTGGGTCTTTTCCTGTCCCTCGGAATCCAATCTAAAATTTCGGTTGTCCATCGGTGGTCCGTTCTTCTGGCAACATGTCCAGCTCATTGCCATTTTCAGTGATTTCACTCTGGTCATGATGTCGTCCACTCCTGTCATTTTCCTATTCCACAAGTTCCTCTTCTTAACTTTCCTGTTTACACCAAGCATGTATATATCCATGCTTCTTTGAGTTGGCTGCAGTCTTTGTATGTCTTTTTTAGTTAAGGTCCATGTATCTGCTCCATACGTAAGCACTGGTAGAATGCATTGATTAAACACATTTTTTTTTTAGACATAATGGCATAATGATCTTAAAAATTGTACTGTTTCTTCCAAAAACTCTCCAGGCAAGTTTTATACGCCGATTAATTTCTTCATCAATGTGACCCTCACTTGATATCTGCTGCCCAATAAAAATGTAGGAATCGGTTGTCTCAAACATTTCTCCATCGATCGATAAATCTTAGTTTCTTGTAAAAGCATTGTACATCACTTTTGTCTTCTGAAAATTCATTTTTTATACCACTTCTTTACTCTTGTCAGAAAGTTATTGGATCATACTCTGCAGCTCTGAAGGGGTAGATATATACTGCGAAATATTCCGGGTTCAGTAAAGTGCTTTAAGCTTCAAGTCAAAAAAAAATAAACTTCAAATGCTTGAATGTAACGAAGAACTTACATTTTCAATTCAATCTAATCCAGTAAATACTTTTTATGTTGTATATATGTACATATGATAATTTTTTTGTAGGTTGTCCTTTGCCACTTTCTTATAAAGTCCATCATTTTATATAAAAACAGGCTGAAAGTGAAACTGTGAAATAAAAATGAGTACCAAGTTAAATTCTTAATCACCCTATGACAGAAGAAGCGATAAGCGCAATCACCTTACTTTTCTAAAAAAATTCCTGGTTTTGTTTTTGTTCAAACTTTTAATTTCCACACTTTCCTCTTCCTTGACAAGCATGGTTGGTGCATAAAAAGTTTCTCTCCAACTTCTGGAAAAAATTCTGTTTTCTTCCTTGGAAGAGTTCACGAAATACTCAGTAAATATTTTTAATAGAAACACCGCTTTTGAATCCATTAAAATATTCATTTTAATAGAATCCTTTTTTCGATGCATATACCGAAAGAGTGTTGTTACTGAGCAAATACGTTTTTTTTTCTGCCACATCGACCGACAATGTGTACTGAGCGTTTCGCTCAATGCTTGCTCTGATGCACTTGAATTTCTTATCCAATCGATAAAATTCATTAAACTCCGGGTAACAAGAGTCGGGGTTTTCCGTACGATGTCGAGTGCCGTCATGAAAACTTTTCCAGTGCTAAGATCTCCAGTACTAGAGATCGTTTCTCCTTCATCATGTAAATAGTTAAGCTCAGCTGGCCCGCTTGTACGTTAAACAACATGCAAGGCAATTTAAGAAACACGGAATCATTTCTCACTGATAGCCTTACAACATAATTAAATATTCCATTGAGGAATCCTCCATTGTTCCCTAACACGAGATTTCCCCGCGGATGCCTAATTGAGTGGTCTAAAGTTGGAAATGGTACATAATAAACACAAGTATGGTGTGCCTTAGGAATTAAAAGACGAACATTGCATCTTCAATGTGTTAATAGTTTAACACGTCTTCTCGTCTATTTCCAAATTACCTGATAACATGTCGTTTTTCTTTATCATCAATCTCTCCGCTCTCCTGCTACCACACCTAGTATCCTCTCTGCTGGCGCCGCCTTACGGTCAATTTTTAGGAATCGCATCGTGTCTCGACTACGCCTGGAGAACTTCGCTGCTTCCACCCCTCAATCTCAAGCCTCTTTCCGGTCTACCTGGGCGCAGGGGCCCGGTTGGTTCGAAATCACTGGATCTTCCATTCATCTTTCTTTCTGATTTTTTGTTTTTTTCCAGCTTCGAAGATCTGAATGCATCAGTCGAGATTTTGTGTTCTCTCTTCCTGGTGCTTCGTCACAGCGTCTACTAAGTGTTTGTCATGGAACTGCTTATGATTTGTATTGTAGGGGTTTTCTGCAATTTTTGGGTAATTCGTGTGCATGTACCGTGTTGTATTTGTTTCTTCGTTGCACCTGTCCTTAATACTTATTCTTCACTCATGTGTCGGCTTTTGCTGCTTGTACCTTCATTGAGTTGCGCACCGTGTATTTATTCTCTAGGAGCAATACGAGATGTATTGTCCTGCGATGCTTTGATCTTTCTTTTTTTCTTGCTGCATTGTGTTGTATCTTTTAATTTATACCTTATTTCTGTCTTGCATTTTCACATTCTTTGACGTCATGTGTTTTTTACTCGTCCCATGTCATTGTTTTTTTGGACCGATGCAATACTGCACGGCTTGCTGTTTGTATTTTGTGTATCCTTGTGTTTCACTTGGGGAGTTTGCCCAAGTTTCCACTATGTTCTGTAATACTTATCATGTTTTTGTCACATATCGTGTGGTTTCCTTGATTGTGGGGACTTCTGTACCTTTATCGTAGTATATGCTTTTGTTGTGTTTTACATGTTCCCTTCTTTTTGTACACTGCGTTGTACAGCCATGTTCTTGTAAATATATTTACCTGTTGTTTTGTGCTCTGCTCTCACTGTGCACGTCATCACATGCTTAATTAATTAATCATTACTTTTGCTTGTGCATCATCTTCCTCAAGCATATATTGTTCCTTATTAGCGATTTTAACATTTTGTCATCCTTAGTTGACTGCCGTATCACATTCACCTGTAATATTTCATCAGTATCGCTCATTGTTTTGTTGTTTATTTTGCCATATGTGGTACGCCTGTATTCCCTATGTTTTTGCCAATAAAGTATATTTTGAAATAACCGTAAAAAAGCACACATCCTTCTGTTACAGGGCTTGGTGCTGAGTTATATTTACAGCGCTCTGTGTGGAGGGTTCGTTTGATGCTTCGTTAGCCGCAAGCTCTGTATCAGGTTTTTTCTTTCGTGTTTCTTCCGACTGGAGCAGATAAATAAAATACAAAGTATAAATAAAATCGAATAAAGTTAAACTTTGCAGTGAGGAAGACCTTTATTCAGGTCTTATGGGGAATGTCTCAAAGCACTGTCCTCATCGCCTTTTCCCTCTATTATCATCAACAAGCTGATCGTCGTCACTGACCGACGAGATTTCACATTCACACCTCCTCTCTCGTCACCGAAAATCCTCTGCCACCGAGTCCCACGTCCTCTTGCTGAGAACCCTTCCTCCAAAAAAAAGATGTCCCCTGCCGAAGAGTAAAGTCCAACGCCTTCCAAGAAAGCATGGACACTCCTTAAAAATGCCTTCTCTCAATCACTCCTCTAAGAGCGTCCCCTTCCAACAACTTCCCTCGCCTGGGACGGCTGAAGAGCAAAAATATCCTGTTCCCCTTTTCGCACATCCACGAAACCATA
This sequence comes from Macrothele yani, assembly GCA_039090855.1. NCBI lineage: Eukaryota > Metazoa > Arthropoda > Arachnida > Araneae > Macrothelidae > Macrothele > Macrothele yani. Next base: position 104,775,512 of record CM077011.1, read on the forward strand.
AATCTCGCCCCACCTCATTTGAAAGGACGCCTGAGAAAAAGCGGGCTTTGACCATTCGTTGCCCAGCTCATCAAAATGGTGGGAAATTGGAGGGAAATGATTACAATTCTTTATCTCTAAAATGGCTACTGGATTTCACTTCTGATAAATATGGATGCCCAGGTTACACTTCTCTTTTAAAGGAATGATCTCAAATAATTAAGGATAAGCCCTAATGGTAGTCACGTGATCCTGTGTTCCAGGAATTTATTTGCTTCATATCCAGTAAGTAGCAATTTATTAGAAGAAACCAATTGCAATCAGGCACGTGTCATCCTTACTTGAGTATGCAGTTACGAAATTGAGATGACTTTATAACCCCCCCCTCTGCAAAGTATTCAGACGTGCACGAAGCGCGTAAAGTGGCAGTATGGGAAAAAACTCGTGAGTTAAGCGTCTTTGAAAGTGGCACGAAAGTGGGCGCTAGGCTGGCAAGTACAAGTATCCCCAAAACTGAAAACCTTTTTGGTTATGCGAGAACAATTGTATGGAGGATGTACGTATCACATAATCATTTTTCGAGGGAGCAAAAGAAACATCTTGTAATGATTGAATTTGCGGAGAGATGGCGTTCCGCCAGCGGTACATCGTCAGCTGAAATCCCAAGATGCTGTGCGCATATGAATCAGATGAGTAAGCAGTCTGATAGTTGAAAGGCATACGATTGCAGTTACGGTATCATTGGAGATTATTCGTGAGTGCTGGTTACAAGAATTTATACTTGGTTCATTTTCGGCAGAAACAACTGGTAGTATTTGCGTAGCGTTCGGTGCAGATGCTGTGAAGGAACGCACAACTCGGAATTAATTTCGAAAGTTCAGAGACGGAGATCAATCCCTTCAAGAAAACGCCTGGAGTGGTCGTTCTGTCACACGTGACACAGAAGATCTGAAAGTTGCTATTGAGCAGTACAACAGCCAAATGCCAGAAACTAGCCCAGTCATTTGGTGTTAGTGATGAAACCATTCGAAGGCATCAGCATGCAATGGGCAAGGCATACAAATTGCTTGAATGGTTCTCCCACGAATTGTTTGCAGTCAACAAACAGCAACGCGTCTCAGCTTGCCTTGCATTACTGTCTCACTATGACAAGGATTTTTTTTTCTTTTTTTTGGATAGGATATTTACAAGGGATGAGACGTGGGTACAGAACAGCACCCCAAAACGTTCTAGACATTGGTTGTACAAGAGTTACTCAATTCCTTACACATCGGAACCAGCACTGCATTCACATAAGATTATGATGTGTGTATGGTGGACAACACGGGGTTTGTTCATTGTGAACACTTTCAACATGGCCAACCGGTCACCGCTGCACTGTATTGTTAACGACTGAAACATGTGCATGACGACCTGAAAGAGAAGGAAACAACTGAAACGTGTGCACGAGGAACTGAAAAAGAAGGAAACAACTGAAACCTGTGCATGAAGACCTCAAAAAGAAGGAAACAACTGAAGCGTGTGCACGAGGACCTGAAAAAGAAGGAAACAACTGAAACGTGTGCAGGAGGACCTGAAAAAGAAGGAAACAACTGAAACGTGTGCACGACGACCAGAAAAAGAAGGAAATAACTGAAACGTGTGCATGAGGACCTGAAAAAGAAGGAAACAACTGAAACGTGTGCATGAGTACCTGTAAAAGAAGGAAACAACTGAAACGTGTGCACGAGGACCTGAAAAAGAAGGAAACAACTGAAACGTGTGCATGAGAACCTGAAAAAGAAGGAAACAACTGAAACGTTTGCATGAGGACCTGAAAAGGAAGAAAACTGCACTAGTCAATAGAAAATGAGTTCAGCTATTTCAAGATAACGCTCGTGTCCATTCTACTTCATTGACCAGAAACGTTATCAAAGAACTTGGGTCGGAGATTTTATGTCATCCAGATTCCTCAACAGATATCTCTCGTTGAGGCTATCACTTCTTTCTTCAATTTGACAAGGACACGACTTTTCCAATTTTGATGAGTCGCACATTGCCCACTAAACATTTTTCTGTTCTCATGACCCGACATTTTATCACAGAGCCAGGCCTACTGTAACGTATACTCTATATTCACTTTCCTTTTGATTTTTACTATCTCTGGTTATTTTATTTTACTATGTAAATTATCTTCTTACTGAACGAGATGTTATTTCACCCGCTGAATGAGATCTGGCAATGAGTGTAAGTCATGACGTGGTGGTAGCCAGTATAAATAGGCGCGTTCAACGATACCAAGGGAGAGCGTTTGTTGTTGTATAGAGAGAGCGTTTGTTGTTGTACGAAGTGAGCTGTGGTTTATGTGTCAGAAAGCTGGTGCTGTATAAAGAGAGTTCGTTTATATGAGAGCGAGAAGTTGACCAAATAAAAGATTGTTGTCGTAAGTACGTCTTTCTCAGTTCATAGTACTGTCAGACCTCTGTCTGGCTGTTAGGTTTATTTCATTTAGTGTTTATTAGTAACAACCAGCATAAGACTTTATTCATCTTAATTACTACTACAACATTACTACCAGTTATAAGCATTATTATTATTATTACTACACTACTAGCAGAAAAGTTTATTCATAATTAATAACACAACAACCATTAGAAGAAGCATTATTAGTAGCTTAGTTAAAAGGCATATTCATTATACTACATAAAATAGTATAACTGTAATAGTGTCTAAATTTATTGGCGTAGATAAAAAGCAAATTTTCGAGCTTTCACATCAACCGAGTAGCTTTTTCAAGGAAGGTAGACAGCAGAATGCAAACTGGACAATGGAATGCTTCAATGAACGGTTCAAATTGTTGAAGCGTTCTATTATCCACAGTTTGCTGTCTAACTTCATTGAAAAAGCCGATTTTTATGCACCCCAATAAATTCAGATCTCTAGTAGAGTTATAGTATCTTATGCGTTTACTATACGCATTTTTCAAATTGTGAATTATGAAAAATGAGGAAAAAGGAATTTTTTCAATCGGAAATTTGAGAACAATGATATCAGATGAAGCGTATTTTGAATTGGGCTTCATTTGCATTTTAAATTCCTCTGGCGGCGAAGTTGAGCATCGGAAAACAGCAATAGGAAAAGGACCGTTGTTTAATAAGATTTTCAATGCAGACAGGATTTTTGAAATCGGCCTAATATGATGCAAGGATCTGGTGGCATGGGCGGAAATGATGATAACACAAACACACTTTTTTGCATGGGACGTACAAAGATGAACCTGTAAAAACTGTGGTTTTCAAATTAGAAAATACAGAATTGAGAAACATCAATTGCAATTAAAACTTTTTAACTCATGTTGTTGAGATTCTTTGCAAGAAACATTTGACGAAACGAAGTTTCGGTAACTAAGAAACTAGTGAGGATTAAATAAAACTTCATTGAGGCAACCGATATTGTTTCGAGAATATTAAGAAGGCTTTTACCTGCACGATCTGAGGCAGTAATAAAAAGAATGTGATTAAAGTACTAAAAATACTGAGACTGCGTCGAAAAATAACGGCTCATGTATTTATTAGCCACTGAACTAAAGTTCATCCCTTATATGTTAAACATGCAAAAAAAAAAAAAAATGATATTCCTTTTAAAACTTATAAACTTCCTGCTAAGGAAATTCAAAGCAGGCTTTGTTCAGTCTCGTTGTGTTTTAAGTTGATTTGTCAGTTTTTGAAACCGTCTTCTGAATCACATTCCTTCTTCTGATTCATTAACACCAAACATCATTTAAAATTTCACTCAGTAATGTTCCCTTTGCATGAGAGCACATCGCAGATCGTTTTACATGCTGAGGCTATTTGAATTAAAAGAATGCTGAAAACTGATGATCTTCTGTACTGACCTTAGGTAATACACAAAAAAAAGAAACAAAAAAAAAACTGGGGATCTTCTGTACTTCTAACAGGTTTTTCCACTTTGGTCTGTCCCTACACCGGCATTGAAACAAGAATTGAACCCCGTAGAAAGTTTCATAATGGTGAAATATGCAAATTCACTGATTTAGCCGTAGTTCTTTTTTGTACGCATTTTGAAACAAAAAAGGACGGACTTATCTTATCACTATGTCTTTCCACCCATCCGACTCTGGATGCCATATTTATATCCACATATCATTGCTTCTAAATATCCGATTGAAAAACTTCTTGTCATCGTCCGATGCCGTTTACGTCGTAGAGTATTTTGTGTACAGTTTGTTCTTTAAATAACCCGCAGTTTTCATCTAGAAGGCGTACATGTATATTGCATTTTTCCATAGATCTCTGCTTCTTAAAACCCCCGCCTTTCTACACGGGATAGAGATCGTGGTGTAGAATGTTTTGCATGTAATTTCAAAATTTTCGTAACGAACGATTTGTCCGTTAGAGGGCGTAAGCGCATCTTTCTGTTTGCAACATATTTGCACCCGTATCTGCGCGTCTGGAGACTGGATTGAAAAAATGCCGTTTTGGTCAAATACTGCTTACTGCGAAGCCATTTTGCGCGCAGTTTCTTCCCAAAACAGCATACAATTCTTCTGCTTGGGGTGTAAATTGTAATGCACTTTTCTCGATATCTCTTCTAAAAGTTTCCTGTTTGTTTGCAATTGTATCTCCGCTTCAAAATGTCTTATTAAAAAAAGAATGTTGATACCGTGTGATAATTTCTACTTTAGAGAATTCTAATAGTATCCTCTTTAAAAAATATATAACACATTCTCCCAGCAAATAGCAGATATGTAAAAAAAATCACTCTATGCTTCCAAAAGTAGTTCACGACATACAGGGGTTTTCCAAAATAATGGAAACACCTTGAAACAATAGGGTTTACGCACCTAATATGGTGTGGGAGCACCTTTGGCATTTAAAACTGCTTGAATCCTGCTTAGAATGGACGCATGCATGTCCTGGATGATGGTAAGTGGTATGCTGTACCATTATTCCTAAAGAAACTGCTCCAATTCCTTGAGAGGCGCCGGAGGTGGATAACCAGATCGCACTCGGTTTTTCAAAACAGACCACAGGGGCTCAATGGTGTTTACGTCCGGTGATTGTGCAGGCCAGAGAAAGTGTGCAGCTTCATCCTTATGTTCCTCAAACCACGACTGAACAGTTAGACTTCTGTGAATCGGGGCGTTATCATCTTAAAAGGTGCAATGTTCTGACGGAAATAATGTCTGCGCCATGGAATGCACATGGTTGGCCAAAAGAGTGACATAGTCACCGCTAGTGATCTGTCCGTGTAAAGTGATAATGGCACCTGCTGCAAACCACGAGATCAGGGCACAAACCATTACGAAACCGCCCCCATGCTTCACTGTAGGAAGGAAACAGTCTGAGTTGTAGGCTTCTGCATGGGTTCTCCACACGTAAAGCCGTCCTGTGGTGGGGAATAATGAAAAACTAGATTCATCGGAAAACAAGACATGTTTCCATTGGTCCGCAGTCCACGTTTTATGTTCCTGGCACCACTGTAGTCTCCGTTTCATATTCACCTGTAACACCAGGAGTTTTTCAATCGTAGCTCTGGCGTAAATATTGTGCTTATGCAATTCCCTTCGCACGGTATGGGTCGACACTGGGTTTTGGAGATGTGTATTAAGCTCAGCAGTTACTTTCGTCGCCGTGGTATTCCTTCTTGCGGTCACAATCCTATTTAATGTCCTCCTGTCTCTCGCAGTGAGTTTGATTTTCCTTCCACAGTTGTGTCTCGCAGATGATGTTGTGCCGTGAACATTGTGTGCTGTCATGACCTTCGACACGGTACCTCTCAATACCCCCAATACCTGTGCGATTGTGATTACCGACGCACCAACCAGACGGGATCCTACAATCTAACCTGTTTGGAACTCCGATAGGTGCCTGGAACGAAATTATGCAAACACAGATTTACAATGCAATCACGCAGAGCCTTGAGACTATAACCAACACTTGTTCATAAAAACATTGTAGCTACATGTTCGTTTTACTCGAAATGTAGCACATACCAAAGTCACTCTTTTCAACGAGGTTTTTCCATTATTTTGGACAACCCCTGTATATTTTTGCTATAAATAATACAGGGTGATTCAAAGAGGACTTTAAAAGTTTAAAAACATATAGAAATTTATTCAGAATACTTACAAAATGTTTGGAGGCGTTAACCAGCAGTCAAACACATCAAGTTTTACCTGACGTAGTGCCATGACACCGAATTCCGTAACTGCCACCCTCCATCAGCGGCGTGCATTTCAAAATAGTTGCTTTCGCAAAAGCGGAGTATTTTGGTTTGGAAAAACGAAATCCACGACAACTGTTCAACGGAAATTTCGTACCCAATATTATAGGGATCTCCCACTAGACATACAATTTACTTTCAGCATAAGAATTTTGTTAAGACTGGTTGTCCTGTTCGCCATGAGAAATTCCCTCGTTGTTCGAGTGTGGCTGCTGCTGTCGTGGAACAAGCTCGTTCGTAGTCCCAAGAAATCAACACGACGTGCTTGTCGTGAAATTTGTAATTTGCATCCGATGGTTTGGCGAGTGTTATGAAATGGATTAATCTCAAAACCATACAGATTTACTGTGGTTTATAAAGTTAGTATCGCAAACTAAGATACAATCAGGAATATAGTATAATTCGTATTGCAGATTGAAATTAGTATCGGGGATTGCGTGGCTTGTCAGGAATTCTGTGGGGATACGTTGCATCGGATATAGAGAAAGACTCGACGATCTTGGACTGCGTAATCTTCAGTGATGAGTCGACATTTCATGTAAGTGGTAAAGTTACCACCAACAACTGCAGGCTTTGGGGCCCCAAAAATCCACGAGAAACTTTGGAACATGACAGCCCAAAGTTGAATTTTGTACACTTAGCAAACATAAGATTAACGGCACCGTCCTTTTTGATGAGAAAATCGTCAACGTGTAGTGTATCTGTATATGCCCAAAAATTATCTCATTGCACAGTTTGACGATGATGACCAAGAAGTACGCATTCCCTTTCAGCCAGACGACGCACCACCTCACAATGTACAAATGTCTGGGATTCCCTCAATAAACGTTTCCAAGACCAATGGTTCGGTAGAACAGGGCTAAAAGTATGGCCACCTCGTTTACCGAACTTAACACCTCTCGATTTCTTCCTGTGGGGTTTCATTAAAAGAATCGAGCGCTTGTTCCAAGATTAGCTGCAAATCCGCTGAACTCAAAACTCGAATTACGGCCGCAGTTGCAGAAATGACAATATATATGCTGCCGTATCTCCAACCGCAGTCACATCGAACCAAAATGGATATTCGGGATAAAAACTTGATACATTTTGCTATAGATTACCGCCTCAAAAAATTCTGTAAGTACTCTGAATAAAGTTTTGTACGATTTCAAAGTTGTAAAGTCCTTTTTGAATCGCCCTGTACGTGCACAGATTTTCTACTTTTTCATAAATCACAAAACTGCCGCCAGGGGATGTCAGCGTTTATTTCTATTTGAAGAAGTATCTCCGATTCTAAATTTTCCTTGGAGAGATTATACACTGAGTGGCCACTTTGTTATGACCACGTGACAGTTTTAAGCAAATGAGCTATGGCTGCACGCTGTTGCCGCCAGAGGGCGAGGCTGGTATAAAAGGGAAAGCTTAGTGCTTGCGACTGTACTAGAAGTGATTTTTGGGTGACTAGATGGGTAAAAAATGCGATTTGATGGACTTTCAACGTGGGATGATTGTAGGAGCTCGGAGCCATGGACCGAGTATCACCGAAACCGTCGCATTCATGAAATGTTCCAGAGCAGCTGTTGTTAAAGTGTTTAAAGACTAGACTGTCAGCCAAAAAACGGGATCTCTACGTGCAACGTGTGGTCGTCATCGACTAGTGACTGCTCAGGCGGAACGGGGATTGTCCAGACTGGTAACAGACAACAGAAGGGCAACAGTGCAGCAAATTACAGACTATCATAATCAAGGATTCCCTCAAATGATCTCTGCACGTACTGTTCGCTGTACACTGCATTGGATGCGATATGGCAGCCGAATGCCTGTTCGAACACCTTTGCTGTCAGCAATTAACAAGAGAAAACGTATCCAGTTTGCACAGGAGCACAAGGATTGGGCAATTGATAATTGGAAGCAAATTATGTGGTCCGATGGATCACGTTTTCAGTTGCACCATGCCGATGGCCGAGTGAGAATTTGGCGGAAGCAGCACGAAAGCATTGACCCCAAATGCATTGCTACAACCCTTCAAGCTGGTGGAGGCAACGATATGGTTTGAGGAATGTTTTCCTGGCATGCTTTGGGCTCTTTAATTCGTGTTGATCAACGTCTGACAGCACATCATATCTAAACATCGTTACGGACCAAGTGCATCCTGTCATGTGGATGGTTTATCCCAATGGCGATGGCTACTTTCAACAAGATAATGCGTCCTGCCATAGTGCTTGTATTGTACAGGATTGGTTTCAGGTACATGCCGGTGAGTTTACTTTGCTTAGGTGGTCCCCTCTATCTCCAGATCTCAATCCCTTTGAGAATTTGCGGCATGAAGTTGAACGAGCCATCAGACAGCTGGGTCCACAACCCTGCAATCTCACATTCCTGGAAAGTATTATTCATCGATCATGGTCTCAGATTCCACAAACCACCTATCAAAATCTCGTGGAGTCCATGCCACGAAGAATCGACGCAGTATTAAAGGTAAAAGGTGGCCCAACGAAGTACTGAGGAGGTGGTCATAATAAAGTGGCCACTCAGTGTATATTGTTAGGGTACTCATCGTCATGAAGAAGTTTTTTCTTCTGTCTTCTTTAAATAACGCACAGCTTTTCCGCTAGTGGGTGCAACTTAATTTCATGTTTTCCTCTATATCACTTATTTCATTATTATATTTTAAATGTTCTTTAAGTCTCTGATACATTCCTGTTTCAAGAACATTTTGCGCACAATTTTTGATTGTGTACGGTATCTTTGTGCCAGTAGTATGTGTAAATAGCTATTTCTATTTACGGATGCTTTACCGACTGTGGAAGTCAGGTCATTTAATCGTGTTATAAGTTACATTAAGAGCAGTTTTTCTATTAGGGTGAAAAATTCACAAACTTGTCAGTGACTAGGATCGGAATCGCGCCTCTGTGCTCCGGAGCCAGTTGCTCTAACATACTAAGCTACATCAAAGGGAGTGTACCGCTGTAGATTTGTCGTCTTGACACGTGCTTCACCTCTGTAGTACGTCATATTATCTCCCTCTTAGTTTTTTATTTCTGTTTCGAAGCGAAACGAATTTTTTCATTAATTCCAGACGATGTGTGGAACAAACATCACACATTCTTCGAAGAACCCAACGGTCAGTAGATCCATTTCCCAAAATCGGGCGCCAATGTGAAATTCACAATTTTGCGTGTCGTAATGATCAAATCCATGTCTCTTCGCTCCGGAGCCAGTTGTTCTACCCGACTAAACTACACCGACGGAATAATATCGCCGCAGACTTTTCGTCTTAACACGTGCTTCACCTCTGTAGTACGTTATAAAGGGACTTAAAGTTGCTGTCTTTTACGCTGAATGTTTCCTGATTTATTAAAAATCAACGTTGAAATATTTTTGTTCAGGAAAGGATTCAAAAGATATGCTCGTTACACCCGGTAATTTGGTGTCATCTTTCTCGTTTGTTTGCCTTCTTTTTAAACTCTGAAATATTGACATGTGACCGTTCCTAACGTTCTTAACTGTTTAACTTACTACGATAAGAAGAACATTAATATCATGCTGGTAAAAAGATCTGTGTTCAGAATCGCCGCAAATGGGAAACAGAAACACTTTGAAACATGCTGCTGAAAAGACGTGTATGCAAAAACCTCGAAAACGGAAAGCAGGAGAAATTTTGAAACATGTTGATGAAAAGGTCTGCATCTAGAAACATTGCAAACGTGAAACAGTAAACACTTTGAAATATGATGCTTCGCGCGTAAATAAATCAGATAAATCAAGCAAAAATATATTGTGCAAAAATATATTGTGCAAAAATATTTATATCGTACACAGAAGAGAAATATAATCTCTTCACATATTCCAAAACTGTGATTCCGACTTTCTTATCTGTTAGTCAGAAGTGTAAGCCTGCCTTATTGTTTTCAAAAATGACATTAAGAAAACAGTTTTAAACAATGACTTTATACAAGGGCGACATACATTACAAATTGTTTTTGCATGTATTTTTTATGAAGCAATTGTGGCCGTTATATGCGCAACTGTAATGAACACCTGTGATTGAAGGTGTTAATTAATCACGATAACGTTCAGGATTATTTAGAAAATTTTAAATTGATTTTATTTAATAACTTCCTTATAACATTTATTTTTATCTTAAACAATGTCGGTTAGACAAGAAATTCCATTTCGTTTTCTGATGTCATTTACTCACAGCCTTCGACAAGTATTTTCAGATAACTGCCTGATTTTTTTGTTTCATTAACGACCACTGTAGATTAATTTGCTATGCAATTCAATTTATATCTTCTGTTTTAATTTTCTGTTATTTCCGGTTTCCTTTTCTTGAACAGAATTGTTATGGAAAGCTCCTGAACTACTGAGAGATCATCATGCCTTGCCGTCAGGTACGCAAAAAGGTGACGTTTACTCCTTTGCCATCATTCTGTACGAAATCATCAGTCGCAAGGGACCATTCGGAAAAACTGAGAAGTCTCCATCAGGTGAGATCCATTTCAAGTCTCATAATGTATTTATGAAAAATTCTGAATATTATAATACAGCAGATTTTTTTTTATTTTGGGGTGAAGTCATATACAATTGTGGCCAAATGTCCTGCACCAGTAGACCGAAAGTCAAATTTTTTTATGCTTGAAGTCAACTGTAATGTTGAAGTCAGGAATACAAATAATACATCATTTTAAAGGACGTTTTATGCTGCATTCAAATATTGTTTTTTACAGAATGTTATTACCAGTAATAGAAGTGAATTTTCAAGCAAAAGTACAGGTTTTGTCATAAAAAGCAACAAATAGTGGAATTTGTGAAATTAGCGTACAAAGCATTTAACGTAAAATTACTCTACAGTACATTATTGACACTTGCAGAACACTTGAAATAACTGGCCAACAAGCAAAATGCGCTTTAATATTTAAAAAGATAACCACGGTTACTTGATAACAAGGAATTAATGAGCTTCTCTAGCTGTTCATTGGTGATAACACGGTGCCATACTGCCCTTACAGACTCAACTAAAGACAATTGAGAACAACCGAGTCCGTAAGGGCCGTATGGCACCGTGTTATCACCATAGGAAGATAACACGGTCCCATACGGCCCTTACGGACTCAGTTGTCATTGTCTTGCTAGGTGTACAGTGACTTTTGGCTCACCCTGTAAATACGGACAGCAAGTTTTAGAAGTACTTTTCAAAGTGGTTGTGAATTTTCTGGAATACATTCTCAAATGAAAATTGGTCAAATTGTTTAGATCATACAAGGTATGAATTCTCGCAGTAGTGGCGATGCCACCAGCTCAGAACTGGGTGGGCTATGAGGGGGCTAAGCATGATGGTAGGGGGCATAAAGTTTGAAGAGTATATCTGAAATTTTGGCAAAAAATGTCATTGATGTGCATCTTTCCTGATGCTGATAATGTTATACCTAGTAAAAAAGTTTCAAGTGAATAATATGCGTAGTATTTATTCAATGTATGTATTATGGGAACATTGGATACAAATCTTTATGGCAAGTTACTATTTCCTCGCAATTTCAGGTTACTCAGGTCGTTTTTTGTTGTTACTTTGCTTTCATAAGGCTGTTTTTAGTTTGCATCCTGACAACAAGGACTATCTGTTTTTCTTCTCTCTCTCTCTCTCTCTCTCTGTCTCTCTCTCTCTCTCTCTCTCGCTCTCTCTGTCTCTCTCTCTTTCGCTCTCTGTCTCTCTGTCTCTCTCTGTCTGTCTCTCTCTCTCTCTCTCTCTCTCTCTCTCTCTCTCTCTCTCTCTCTCTCTCTCTCTCTCTCTCTCTCTCTCTCTCTCATGGAACACTATAATTACAAAAAATATGTGTTTCTAGTACTCTCTTAGAAATTCGTCCAGATGATTCCCTCTTTTCTCACAAGTAAAAACACTAAATTTAACCAAGAATTCATTTCATGTAACTAAATTTCAGTAAATTCGAGAAACTCACATACATTTATCCACGTCCCCTAGAATCTTACATGGCTGCACCAACCGTATGATCCAACTGTTTAGATATTTTGGAGGCGTAAAGGGTGAAATCAAAGGAAAATTGGCTTGGCTGAAGTCCATTTCAGCCCACCCGTAGCGTGGCGCCTGATTCGCTGGTGTCCGCCTAGTGGTAACGGACTCTGGCTTCTGGGCAATCGTCCACTCTTATTCTCGTTCCAAATTCCCGGGTGAAACATAGGCATTGCATAAGTCCAACGGCGCTAGCTATATTTCCTCATGAGAGCGATTATCATGGTACATAATGTTGAACCAAGACTCTAGCATAACTGCTACGATGGCTCTGTAACTCGGATTCTCGTAATTGCCTAGAAAAAAATGTGATTGACATTTCTGAAACTGACCCATGCTTCTTTTTCTGTTGTAGTCATTTTTTCTTCAAAAGTTTTATCTTTAGTTAACCGCCTTATATTTGGGCCAACAAACACTCCTTCTTTGATTTTTGCTTCTGATAAGTGTGGAAAAACATTAATCAAATATTTAAAATATTCACCATTTTTGTCCAGAGCCTTGAATAATTGTTTCATCAATCCTAATTTAATGTGCAAGGGTGGTAAAATAACTTTTTCCGGATCCACTAGGTTCGGGTGAAGAACGTTCTTTGATCATGGAATCAAGTTTTTTCTTTTAGGCCATTTTTTGTGTGATCCAATGGCGCTTTATAAGCTCTACTGTCCCATTCACATATGAAACATGGCAATTTTATGTAGCCACTTTGCTGTCCTAATATCATGCTCAGAATTTTAAAATCTCCACAAATTTGCCAGTTGCATTCCTGATATCTTATTTTATTAAGGATAACCTCTAGATTTTCAAAAGATTCCTTCAGATGTACTGAATGAGCAACTGGTATTAAGTTAGAAATGTTGCCATTATGCCAAAGCTTCTAAGCTTCTCTTATTACTAAGTTTCTCTTTTAAGCTTCTCTTATTAGAATCAATGAACAATCTTTACTGTGATAGCAATTCTTCTTGGGCGAAATATTCAACAAATTCCTTTTCTCGGTTTCTGTATCATGAAAATGTTGTTCTTGGAGCTGGTAGGTTTTGGTTTTTGAGTCTTGATCCTAAAAGTTGTGCACTTTCCTTCGGCAGATTTAAATCCCGTACCAAGTTATTTAATTCACTTTGTGTTAATTTCTATGGTTCACTACTAGCTTCAGGATTGCTGTACAATTCCTCAGTTTCACCGCAGTTTAACTCAACTTCTTAAGCTGATGAAAAATCTAATGATGTAGGAGGTGATGGAACAGGTAAATCAAGACCATCGCATAGCACAGGGAGTCATTGGGTAGACAATATTATTTATGTTCTTCCAATTGTAGCTCTTTACTGGTGTGGTTAAGCAAAAATAACATTCCTCATGACTCACTGGATCCCGCCATACTGCTGGAATAGCAAATGGAAGAGAGTTTTTCTTACGTTGAGTCCATTTTCTCAGTTGCTCAACACACGTGGGACAAACTTGATGTGGCGCCCATTTCTTGTCCTAGTCTCCAAGCTTTATACCGAAATATGCCTGATACGCCTTTTTGGCAAAACCTTTATTTTGTGTTGCCTATTTTTTCACCACAAAGCTACCACATATATGACAAAATGAATCAGTACTATTGACACAGCCTCTTGACGCCATACCGCAGTAATAACGACCACCACAACAGTTAAAATGAGCGAATTACAACTTCGGTCTTATCATTGAAACACGGTGTTCAAAATGGCAATAACACACAATATTTCATTCATTGATATAGAGACGCCATCAATTGTATCAATTTTCAATTAAAATTTATCCATCTATCGTATCACTTTCCAATTAAAATTTATCCTTCTATTGTATCACTTTCCAATTAAAATTTATCCATCTATTGTATCACTTTCCAATTAAAATTTATCCTTCTATTGTATCACTTTCCAATTAAAATTTTTCCATCTATTGTATCAATTTTCAATTAAAATTTATCCATCTATCGTATCACTTTCCAATTAAAATTTATCCTTCTATTGTATCACTTTCCAATTAAAATTTTTCCATCTATTGTATCACTTTCCAATTAAAATTTATCCATCTATTGTACCACTTTCCAATTAAAATTTATCCATCTATTGTATCATTTTCCAACTGCCGCGATCAGCTTTACCTAGTAAATTTAAATTTTTAAAATAAAAAATAACAAATTACTTCATAATATTTTTCATTTTTGTCATATATAAACAAAAATAACATAAGAAATTGTGAAAAATTTTCTGGGTTACAAAGGAAAACGGATGTGATAGTGATCAGCATACCTGAATTACTATAAAACACTTGAAGTTTTTCAAACCCCAGATTTATGTTGGGTTGTGTTATTGGTCGTCTTTCCCACTGAGAATGCCTCGGAGGATTGCTCGACAGAGGCTACTGTTGTTATGGTTCGTACGCGGCCTGGAAATTTTGGAAAAGTGCTGGAATTTCATTTTGTTCTGGAAATGTCCTAAAATTCTGTTACATGTCCTGGAATTTTATCCATTCCTGCCTTTTTGTCCCTGCGCGATATTTTGCAGTTGAGGATTTTTCTACTGACATAACTTATATCAGACAAATTTCCCTCCCCACCCCCGCCAAAATGTGCGGGGGGGGGCTGTTTTTCTTGTCTGTTAGGAGGTCTGAAGCTGCGTTATTAACATTTTTTGCGCCGTGCTTATGTTATATTTTGTTTGTCCGACTGGGGAGATTATATCTCTGTAATTATTAGTTCGACTAGTAAAATTCTTTTTGTATTGATAAGCTTAAAATGTGAGAATGATGATCCATTTGTTGGTTGGTTGGTTGGTTAGTGGATTTTAGTGGCGCAAGGGCCAGGTTTGGCCAAAGAGCGCCAGACAAAGAACTATCAGCCACAGAATTTTAAAAGCGTGGAAAATGAGTAAAAGCAGACAGGCTTGGTAAAAGTTGAAAAAGAGTATGAAGAAAGCAGTGAAGAAAAGGTAGTTAATGAAGTTTATTAAAATTCATAAATTTACTAATGGAAAAGGAGGAACCGTCACTCTCCTCCCCCCCCCACTCCTCTGCAATGCTGGCAGAGGGCGGGGACGAACTGTCACTCTCCTCCCCCCCATGTTCCTCTGCAATGCTGGTTGAGGCTGGGGACGAACTGTCACTCTCCTCCCCCCGTGTTCTTCTATAATGTTGGGTGAGGGTGGGGACCTCGCTGAGGCCGAGACAGTTTGATGGACACTGCACACCTTTGCGGATTGAGGGCCGGGTCTTCCGCACGTGCAGGCTGTCTGCTGGGAACCGGAAGAGGCGGGCGTCTTCAAAAGAGAAGGCGCAGACTCAGCTGGTCGAATAAGCTGGAGCTCGGTGAAATCCACCTGTGTCGCCTGTTCAACTGTAGATCGCTTGGCAAGTGCGGCGAGAGCTACAGGGCGCGGAACAAAGGGCTGCACGGGTTGCGGCAGAGACTGAACCACTGCGGCAAAAGTACGCTGTCGGGTGGTTGGGATACCCAACTTGGCCTTGGCAGCAGGGTACGAGAGGCCTTCCAGGGTCTTGAGGCGCTGGATCGCCATCTCGTCCTTCCATTTCATACAGGTGCGGGAGTAAGCTGCATGGGCCTCACCACAGTTAACACAGGAGGCCGCAGAAGTGCAACCTTCCCCGTCATGTTCACTGGAGCCACAATTAGCGCAACGAGCGGAACTCTTACAAAACCGTTGGGAATGCCCGTACCTCTGGCACCTGAAACAGCGCAGAGGACTGGGAATGTATGGGCGAACTCCACAGACCAAGTAGCCAGCCTTGATTTCGACCGGAACTTTCAGGGAGTTAAAAGTCAAGATAACATTTTTAGATTTAATCAAAGAGCCATCACGCCGGAACATCATACGACGTGCAGCAATAACACCTTGATCTGCAAGTTCAGTCACCAATTCTTCTTCACTGCATGGCAAGAGATCAAACTCCGAAATAACACCCCGAGAGGTGTTAAGAAACGGGTGAGGTGTCACTTTAACAGGAATGCCTTGAAGACTAGAAAGGTGCAGAAAAGTGTTACTCTGAGAAACACTGCAAGTTTGGACAAGCAGGTCCCCAGAGCGAAGCTTCCTCACAGACTTCAAGGGGCCAACCGCAGCGTCCAAAGCTTTAGAAATGAAAAATGGAGATCTGGTGGACAGTCTCTCATTCGGATCGATGGATTCCACAAGTAAGTGTGTAGCATGCGTAGTCACAGCAATCGAGGGTAGACGACGCTTCGGAGCGACTGGTACAGCTGCCGAAGAGGAGGTACCACATTCTTGATCCAGGTCAAGGTCTAAAGACCGTTTACGGGTATGAGACTTGGTAGGTTGAGAAGACGAAGGAGAGTCGTTGTCAACTATCAATGTCGCAGGTGACTTAAATTTGGAGTTTTGTTTTTTATTTTTACCCATGGAAAAAAGGAGGAAGATTCGTCCGCAAACTACTCCACCCACCACCGAGCCCAACAAGGGAGAACTGGAGGTCCGCAAGCCGAGAAAATGACGCTGGACACAGTTCTGGAGCTTATACGTTGCAGATATAGTCCGTTGGCTGTGATCACACGCACTCGGCGGACACTTCGGCCTCCTGGTACCGTCATGCCAACGCCTTTGGCATGATCCCACAGCCCCCGGGCTCACCCTGCAGTGCTATACGACAAAAAGCCGCTAAAGCCCTGTACACAACTTGGTACAAGACTTCTGACTAGAGGTGGGTTAGTCTCGAGCCTCCCGTTTACAGCGAAGCTGGGGTCGAAGAGGAGTGTTGGTACACAGGAGGCACTTAACCGGTCTCCTGCGACCTCAGCCGCCAGACATCCCATTTCCGCCTCACGGGTCTCCGCACGCGGCAAACATGCAGGTAGGTCTAGTACCCAAACCAGCTAAAAGGAAAAAAAGAAATCCAAAGAAGACAAATCCTGGCAGGGAACCTAAACGGAATCTCAGCAACCTACGAACTGAGCGGTTAATATAAATCAGTTAGTGGTGGAGGGTAACAAAACCACAAGACCGGGGTGTTAGTACATAACGTGGTAGAGAATTAGGTAGAGAACACAACACGGGCAACTAGCCAGTGGAGAAAATAAAGAAAAACGAAAAAGCGAGAAACAAGACCAGCTCGGGATCGTGGGGCCGCGACTCCCCAACAGCTGGATGAACAGCCGTCCCTGCAAACACCAACAGCACCAAAATAAAGAAAAAAACAAGCTGTGGCATGACATCAGATGTTGACCAGTCACAAGGTCAGCTCGGGCCGTGGGGGCGCCGCTCCCCAAATAACTGGTAAACCAGTTATCCCCGTGCAGAGGGGATCCATTTGTTCCGATTTTTTCTGATGTACAACTTGGCCGCTAGAGGGCGCAAATGAAGATCGTATCGAATTTAAAATGCATTTTATTTCGTATATTTGCTTCTAAATGTCAAATTGAAAAAAATATTTTTCCCTTTGATGACATTTACATCGAAGACTATTTTAGTTACAGTCCCTTTTTCAAATAATGCATAAATTTTCCGTTAGGGGGCGTAAAGGTAAATCGCGCTTTTCCCAATATCTACGCTTCTAAAAGTCCGATTTGAAAAATTCTTCTTGCGTTGGATACAGCTCTTGAGGGAAAATGTTTTGCATATAATTTCTCATTTTTGGTAAAGAATGGTTTGGCCGCCATGGGGCGTAAGATTTTATTTTTGCTTCTGATGTATTTGCAGCAATATCTTAGCTATAAACTCGATTGAAAAAATTTCTCCGTGGACCGCTACCGCTCACCTCGAAAACCTTTTTGAGAGTACCCCCTTCTTAAAATAGTATATAATTTTTCCAGCAGGGGACGTACACTTATATCTTATTTTCGTCCATATCTCTGTTTCTAGGAGTTCGATTTGAGAAATTCTTTCTTTGTTGAAGAACATTTTCGGTGCGAAATGTTTTTCATATAATTTCAAATATTTCTTAATGCACAAATGCGCCACTAGATGGTGTATGTTCACGTTTACCTTTACAGCAATATCTGCGGACTAAAATCCCGTTGAAAAATATTCTCTTTCGATCAGATACTACTAACTATAAAACTCCTTGTATGTATTTTCTTCCCAAAATAATGCACAATTCCGCCGCTTGAGGGCGCAAATATTTAATCTATTTTTCTCAAAATGTGTACTTCGAAGTGTCCGATTTAAAAAAACAAATACCATTTACCTCATGGCACACTTTAGGTTTGTATTTGAGTAGGTTTGTGGTTCACAATTCTGCCGTTAGGTGGTGTTTATGTACTTTCGTTTGCAGCCTATTTCTGCCTCTAAATACTCTATTAAGAAATTTCTCTTTTTTATTGTATGCCATTCGCTATAATAAAGATGGATAGTTAATAAGATTTTTGCTACAATAAGATCCTCTTCAAATAATGCACAACTTTTCCCCTAGGGGTTGTAAAAGTCAAAACATTTTTCTTGCTATCTTTGCTTCCTGGAGACTTATTTGAAGAGTTTTTTTCTTCAACAGATCTTTTGCTATGAGGGATACTTTTAGCCTGTTTTCAATTTTTCCATTATGCAAAATTCTTTCGCTAACAGGCAAAGAGTTATATCAGGTTTCCTTCTATATCTCTTCTAACTGTCGGATTTGAAAATCTTTTTGTCTCTAATACCTTCCTTCTGCTATGCGAAACGTTTTTTGCGACATTTGTTAATTTTCGTAACATACTTTTTTAGCCACTGGTAAAAGTAAGTAGCTGACTTCTTTAAGTAAGTAGCTGACTTCTTTCTTTCTTTTTTTTTTTTTTCGTGGGTTATTTTGACCTTTACTAAAATTTTCTAATGAATGCTTTTTATAAAAATTGGCCATAAAATCAGATTGCTTTCTAATATCAGAAACTTAAATCTAGTTGTTTCTTAGTATTTTCTGAGCAAACTGATCACTTTGCATCTTCTATAATTAGTTTTCGAATCATGTCCAGTTAAATTGCCTTGATCACCTATGAATGCAGTTGTACCCAGCCCTTGGATTTAAAGTTTTCCCGTAATCCTCTTTCATGTTCGAAATTTTTTTGCATATTTTATTTGCTGGCGAGTACAGATTTTAAACACAGCTACAACATCAATATTATGTTGAAAATTCCTTCCCTAAATAAAATGTAACGCAAATACTTGCTCCCATGATTATGTGTTTACGAAATAACAATCCCTTTGGTCCTTTGAAAAAGTTCCGAATATTTCACCTTTCCTTACCCTTAAATTTCCAATGTAAACATTATTTCAAAATAAATAAATATATATAGTATTTTATGTATATGAAAGCATTTCAAGAGTAATGCAACATACCTATGTATTTTTGAGGGTTTTTTTGTTTTTTTTTGTATTATGTAATTTGCTTCAATAATTGAACTAAAGCGAAAGTAGAAAAATAAAATTTTCTCAAAATTAGTGTAGTATAGTATATAAAAGTTTAGTAGGTATTAAACCTGGTCAAATTTGCAGTGACAGTTTTGGTATTTCAGTATTTATCCGAGATTCTAAGTTTCTGATTAGCTGCAGCGAACAACATTTTTAACATTCTGCATTAAGTTTGCCCAAGCAAGTAAGAAGTTGTTTGTTGTAGGTTATAATTGAACAGACCTATGATTTCACTATATTTAAGTAAGAGAGTTTGGATCGTATGTCCTGGAAAAAGATTCAAAAATCCTGGAAATGTCCCGGAAAAGTCCTGGACTTTTGTGATTGAAAAGGCGTGTGAACCATATGTTGAGATTGGCTCACGCCCTTACAGTTTCAAGATTTTTATCACTCACTATTGTACGCACTGTCTTACACAGGATCACACCACTGCCACTTGTGCGAGCATACGCCGTGGTCTTCCTTCCAGCTCTCATCCCAATGCCGATCACATTGGGCTTTCTACCAACCCTTCTACCAGTATCTTGTCTGAAGCGACCTCTCCTTCTCTCCGTCAGACGCACCTTCCTGTCAAGGACAATGATCCCTTACCTCCTGTTTCACACCGTACGGAAGTGCATCCTCCTTCTCTGTTAGCAGAGATGTCTTCCATTACTGATCCGTCTCCGGCGGAAGTGCATCCTCCTTCTGGGTTAGCAGAGATGTCTTCCATTACTGATCCGTCTCTGCATGGCGGAGTGTTCCGACTCGGATGTGTCGAATGGTGCTTCGGCACTCCGGCCGCCTGGCTCTCTTTTGTGTCTCTCGCATATCGGATCTCCAACTACGACCTTGTCTCCTGTTCCCCTGTTGCTGCACCTTCCTGCTGCCGCGGCTGATGTTCCAGTGTCCACCGATGCTGATCGGGTTCATACTGATTCCTCGGCGCAGCTTTTGTTCTCGTCTCCCGTTTCGGGTGATCTTCCAGATCCGCCAATGGATTCATCCGCCGCACTTTCGTCTTCGAAACTGACTGGAACTTCAAAAGTATCTGTGCAACCGAAACAGGTAAAACAACTTTCTGTTACTACTTCTGTAGTCTCCTCTAGTATTCCCGATGTTTCCTGTTCAGATGTTTCTCGGCCTGATAACTCTTCGAACAGTATCCATCTCAGTTCTAGTCCTGTCAATCTTCTCTCAAATGATGAGGCTATACAGGCCATAAATAAGTGTCCTCTAGTTCCTGGACCACTCTCCAGACAGCAACTCTTACGCCTCTTCCAATCTGCTCGTACGGTTGTCTGTACTGAAAAATTTCTCCACTCACCTGAGTGCAGTTTGAAGATTATGTGTCCTTTTTCAAATATCTGAGAGTCACGGATCCTAGGTACCAGGTTTCTATGAGACAATACACTCTCCGTCTCTCCTCCTTGAAGGACGTCGCTGAGAAACAATTTTGTGATACCTTATTTCCTCAAGCCGGTGAACTTCAGCGCTCCTTCCCAACCCAACATTTTTATTTCTCTCCGGCGAAGTTTTCCACATTGTGGTCGACTGGAATAATCTGGTTTCGAGATTCTTTATCTATTCTTTCGCTAATTGTGTGCTGTTCCCTTCATGTTGTTACTCTCACATTGCAATGCTGTTTCCTGATTTTGTTATTGTGCCTTGTGTTTTTCTTTTGCTCTTATTGTACACTGAAGATCAGTTGAAATAGAGACAGCTGGCGTTATGCAAATGTGGCGCTGTGGGCGGCTCTGTAAACCGAAACGACATGACGTATGCAGCGATACGACAATATAAGGAGTGATGCGACGGAAATCAGTAAGAGTCGGACGCAGTATGGGTAAGACGAAGGATCTAAGGGCATTTGATCGTGGGCAAATTGTCGGGGCCCGACGAATGAGTCACTCCATCTCGGAAGACGTGCAGGCACGGGGATTTTTACGAGCCACTCTGTCACGGGTGCACCGTGAGTATATCGAATCCGGTAAAACCATCCCTGCAAGGGCCAACTGCCGTGGACAACAGCGTATGGATGAGCGGGGTCATCGTCGGCTAGCTCGAATTATAACAGCGGATAAACGGGCCATAGTGCAAGAAATCACTCGATAATTTAACGCTGGTGCACAAAAACGTGTAAGCAGCCACACCATCCAGAACCATCTCCTCGCTATGCGGTAAAGAAGCCATCGTCCCACGAGGGTACCGCTGCTGACCGCACATCACAGGGTGCAAAGATCAGCATGGGCGCGGGAACATCGCCACTGGACCCTCGACATGTGGTAAAATGTTGCCTGGACTAATGAGTCGAGATTCACGTTGGTACATGCGGATGGCATGATACGATTACGGCGCAAACCGCATAAAGCGATGGATCCTTCTTGCCAGCTGGGTATTCTTCAAACTGGTGGGGGTGGCATTCTCGTCTGGGGACTGTTTACGTGGATTGAAATGGGACCCCTGGAACGTGAGACATCGTCTCTCACAGGTCAACGTTGCCGGGTTGTCTTGGATGACCATTTGTTTCCGTTTGTGCGTCTTCAACATCCCACTGGGCACCTCATCCTGCAACAAGACGATGCACCGTGCCATCGCTCCCGAATTGTATCTGAATGGTTGAATGAACACTCCACCGACGTGACTTCGCTTCTTTGGCCAGCTAGGTCCCCTGACCTCAATCCCATTGAGCACATCTGGGATGCCATCGAGATAGATGTTCGAGGCTCTGACCACCCTCCATCAATTGTTCGTAAACTGTGGGAGCTCGTTCAGAGGCCGTGGATCCGTATGGCTTCCCAACGCTTCCGGTGTCTTGTCGAGTCCATGCCGAGAAGAATCGCCGCGGTCATCAGGGCGAAAGGTGGTACTACACGTAACTAGACATATATTTCTAATTCAATTGCTCTTCAGTGTATGTCCTTGTTGTACTATTCTTTTCCTCCGTCGCGGTTTATATCATTTATACACTTGTTAACTTTGTTTTCATAATGCACTTGGTGTATTCCTGTACTGTGCCTTATATTTTGACAGTCGTTATGTTCTACTTGGTTGGTGTTTTATCAAGCCTTTGTATATATTCTCATAATGTTGTACTTGTATTTACTTCGTATTAAATTATATGCCGTTATGCTATTGCTTATTTGTGTGCATCGTATTTTTACTTTCTGTGCAAATTTATATTTTGTCGGCATTGCCTCACACTGTCGGCTCCCTTATCTTTCCCGCTGAGCTGTTCTCTAGCGTTGTTGTTATCCAATTGATTCCACCTTTATTGATACCAATGTCACTGCGGCATGATAATGTGCTCTTTATGTTTGTTCTCCCGTTTGTGTTCATTGTGGATATAACTCCTTTTTTCCGCTTTATTTCTTCTGTAATGCAATATTCAGTGAAATCTCCTAAATTTGTAATCCCTTTACAGCAATATTCAGGGTATCGCTGTGGAAGGCACTGTGGACCGAATTCATTATGAATCCATCCTTGCAGACCACGTATATCCATGTTCCCTGAGGCGGATGGGATCTTCCAGTACGACAACGAGACGTGTCACAGAGATATAAATGTCCGAGAGTGGTTAGAAGAGCACGATGAAGATTTCAAGGCATTTCCCTGGTCCCCTGATTCTCCAGACTTAAACCTTATGGAACATCTGTGGGACCACCTTGATCGTGTTTTTCGCTCTATGGATTCTCCACCACGCAGCCCCCCTCCCCAGAAGTTGACAGATGCACTGCAGTCAGCATGGCTCCACATGCCTGTGAACACCTTCCAGTACCTTATTGAGTCACTCCCAGCCCGTCTAGCTGCTGTCCGCGCTGTTCACGGCGGTTACTCTGGATATTAGCTGGTGGTTACAATAATGTGACTCGACCGAGTATATAACTATAACTGGGAAAATGCGCAAAGATGCTAAAAACATTATTATGAGCTGTAAAATTCGAGCGAGGATCAAATTCGTTTGAGAAGTCTGTAAGCGTAAATGCTTCATGTACGCGTAAATGCTTCATGTACGCGTAAATGCTTCATGTACGCGGTTTTCCTTGCCATTACGGATTTAAACGACCGATATGACAGGCTTTGCAACGTCATCGTTTTGATGAGAAATGACGACACAATACCGGGACGCATTATAATTTGAAATACATCAGCTTAACTTTTTGAATGCTATATGTAAAAAAATTATGAAAATTAATCTTCTCATCATCCTTACAGAAATAATAAAAGCTGTTATGAGAAGAGACCGAAATTTACCACCCTTTAGACCTCAGATAGACCAGCTGAACGATTCATTTGATTGTATTGTTGACTGCATGCAAGAATGCTGGTCGGAAGATCCCGAAGAAAGGCCAGATTTCAAGACAGTCCGAACCAAACTGCGACCAATGAGAAAAGGAATGTAAGTTGAAGAAGAATTGTTGGTATGAATTCGCAATAAAGACTTGTTTATACATTTAAAGAGAACATACATTACTTTAGTATAGTACGTTGATTTTAAAAACTGTTAATAATATCATAACCATATCATTATTTTCTAGCTGGCATATTTCTTTTTCCCTTGACAATAAACGAACATTTAGAATATTTTTTTCGGTGCAAACTCCAATGCAAATAATTTTAATATGCACTGTAGTGAAGATTTCCTTGGATGCTTCAAATATGGTTCGGTCCTGAGGTAGCCTCTTCTGCTGTTCATGAGATGGAACGCCGATGACATATGCTCAACTGGAAACTCAGCTTTGCTTCATAGTGGAAGGACAACCACTGCATCGCTGTCGCTTACTGGATTCGATCCCAGTGCCATTGTATGTGAAGTCTGACGTCACACTTTAACCACTGCAAAACTGTAGAACAATTTTCAATTATACTGAAGTGCCAAAAATCATGGGATACGTACCTAGTATCGTGTAGGACCACCTCTAGTCTTGCGAAGTGCAGCAACTCAACTTGGCATCGATTCCACAAGTGGCTGGAAGACTTCTGGAGAGATGCTGAGACAAGCCATCTAAATAGCCGAATAGCCACCCAAATTTCCTGGTATTTGTAGGTGCATGATCTTGGGTGCGAATGGACCTTTCTACTACGTCCCATACGTGATCTATTGGGTTCATGTCGGCCGAACGTGGTCGCCGCACCATCCGTCGGAGCTGTCCGGAATGCCCTTCGAACGAATTTGGATAATTTGGGCCCGATGCCATGGTGCATTGCCTGCCTCCCACTGTTGTTGGAGTATATGAAGTCCATGAAGGGCTGCAAATGGTCACCCAGGAGAGCAATAAAGCGATTACCTGTTAATGACGTGTTTACGAGGACCAGAGGACCCAGCCCGAGCCACGTAAAGACACTGCACACATTTATGGAACCACCACCACCTTGCACAGTGACTGGTTAACAGCTTGGGTCAATGGACTCATGGGATCTGTGACGTACCTGCCAGCAGGACGCACATGACATAAAGGCAGATAGGAATCGAAATACATGTCTGCGTAGCTCAGTTGGTAGAGCGACTTGTTCCGGAAAAAGCGTACTCGGGTTCGAATCCCGGCGTAGACCAAAAATGACGGAGAAATTTACTTCGTTATAATGGCGCCCGAACTACCCGGATGACCCGACCGTTCAAAATCTCGCATTGGTGTGATGTTATTTCCACACCGCGAGATAGGAAAAATCAGAGAATCCCTTCTCCAGTGCTTCGAAAAATAAATGTGTGTGACGTTGCATTCCACACACCAGATTGACTGGGAGTTCTCAAGTGCACGTTCTACAGTGGTTGTCTGCCTGCAACGATTCATGGTCACGGCTGATCCGTGGGCCATGCCCCCGGCCCTCTTTCGGGGGGGGGGAGATGTGACGTACCTGCCAGCAGGACGCACATGACATAAAGGCAGATAGGAATCAGAATACATGTCTGCGTAGCTCATTTGGTAGAGCGACTTGTTCCGGAATAAGCGTACTCGGGTTCGAATCCCGGCGTAGACCAAAAATGACGGAGAAATTTACTTCGTTATAGATCTACGCCTCACACGAATCTTACCATCAGCTTGTAAAAACTGGTAGCTTTACTCATCGGACCACGCCACGTGTCGCCAGTCTTACAGGTTCCAATTACCGTGTTTACGAGCCCAAGTGAGGCGCTGTGTCCTCAGTCGTGGTGTTAACAAGGGTACCATACCACATGGACGCTAAATTACGCTGCGCTGACTTGATTGATATGTATCTGGTACCTCCTGCATTGAATGTGGATGTTACGTGAGCCCGTGTCGCTTGTCTGTTAGCATGAACATTCCTGGTCATTCAGCACCCGTGGTCGGCCAATGCGTTGTCTACGGTGGGTGGTAATGCCTTCTATGAGGTACCCTCGGTACACACGCCGTGGATCGAGGAATGCTGAATGTTCGCACAACTTCGGAAATTGAATGTCCCTTCCGTCTGGCTCCCACTACCATGCCTCGTTCAAACTCCGATAATTCATGCCGGCTTGCCATGATCCTACTGGCGGTTGTTCAACCTGACTAATGAGATTATACCTCGCGACTGATAGAAATCGCGGCGCGCCAGTTAAATATTTGCATACTGCTATCCCATGACTTTCGACACTTCAGTGTAAATTTTGGAAAAAATAGCAATAAAAATTGAATTTAATGCATAGTGTAAACCCTTGTCGATATCTACGCGTACCGGACATTGAATTAAAAATGTTTTTCTATAACCGGTTGGACCGCCTTTAGCCTGAATTAGACAAGGTCCTGTAGTGCATGTACGCCTACAGAATAACAGGCATTCGCCAGACATACCGCTAACTGACTCAGATTTTGACATAAGAGGACTTTGCTCCTTGTTCCATTTCTTTAACCTGCATCCATACATTTCAACGGAGTTCAGATCCTGGCTTTGAAATCTCCAGGAAAAACGGTGAAAGTAGCTGTCATGCACGCTGAAGCACTGCGTACACATCTTACCCTAGGAACATTAAGTAATACACGGTCGAGTCACATAATTGTGACCACCAGCTAATATCCAGAGTAACCTACGTATGCAGCGCGGACATCAGCTAGATGTCCGCGCTCAATAAGGTGCTGGAAGGTGTTTACAGGTATGTGGAGTGATGCTGACTGCAGTGCATCTGACAGCTGCTGGAGGGTGCGTGGCAGCCGAATGCTTTCTCGATTAATCTACAGAGACACAGTTTTTCGCTCGCTGCTACTTGCCATATGAGAGAGGGGTGTGTCGAAATCGTAGGCCTCCGGGTCAGCCGCAAGCCATGCTTAAAGTAGCTCGCTCCCAGGAAAAACCCAAGTGTTGGAAAACTGCTGGCCACCAGCTGGCAGTGGTGGGTCACTGTTGGCTGAAATCTGCCGCTCACGGCACAGTAGCGGTCCGTTGGTGGCAGCGATATCAGTTGGCGAGCCATTGATGGCCCTGCAGCATCGTGGCACTTAAAGGTCTATAGCTGCCAACCGATGAAACCCCCAACACCAGGAGGAAGCAACGGGACTGCGCATGCGCAGAAGCAACGCGTGCTGTGTATCTCGTGGTACAAGTTAGTTGAAGATGACGCTATCGCCATCGTGTTATATTAGTGGATGTTAAGAAAAAAAAGCCATATGTAGAGAGGCGAATTAATTTCTTAATAAAATGCCAAGTCGACGAAGATATCAGATTAAGCCATGAAATACTAGATTACAGCCGTGAAATACACCCACTCCATTTCCATGAATAACAAGAAATACTTTGAAACAACAGTCCCGGAAAACAATAAAAAAGCGTTTGTCGAATAAAAAAAAAATTATACGCGTAAAAAATTTATCAATTATTTGAAAGAAGAATTAAAAAAAAAAAAAAAGCAGTCTATGTGGATATAATGTACTCATCCATTGATTGAATACACAAGACTGGAGGAATTCGCTTCTGAAAATAACGAGAAGTAAAATAAAATATCTTTCCTCTTTAAAACAAATGTAGCTTCGGCCAACGGAAAGGAAAGGTACAACGTTAAAAATGTAACAGAATGTGACATGAACCAGTAAATTTATATAAATTCAACAATCGCCTTTCAAGACCACAAGGACAGCACAAACTTTGGAAAGCGCCTTTAAGTTGGTACACTCCTTGAAAATGAGTGAAGTCCCCTTGAGGTAAAAACAAAACTGTCGTTACGTTGCAAAAATAAATTTATTAATTATATGAAACTGACTTTTATGAAAAATACCTCGCAATATTGTTAAATTAAAGACAAGCATTCGATTACGCATTCCACAGGAAAGAGACAGCTTCAAACACACGCTCGTGTGTGGCAAGTCAGTACCGTCGGTAGAGAGCTCGCCTCTCACGCTGCCAACCCTGGTTCGTTTCCACTCAGATCCAAACGGGCGTTTTTCTGGTCTCTTGAGAAAACTTCCCTAGCACAATGCTGTAATTCAGATGTTTTGGCAAGGCAGGAAAAAAAGTTGTAGCTTTGAGAAACTGCGGTAGTCCTTGATATTTTTTTAATGGCTACTACTGGGAAATTGGCGGACAAGATTCGGCAAGCCATCAGTTACGTCACGTGATTGCCGGCTGCCACTGCCTCGAAACTAGCGGACCACATTAGGCTAGCCATGATTTATGGCACGTGTTTGCAGGGCCACTTGTGGCAGCTGCTGCCTGTAATGGATAACTGATGGCCCTGTTGTGGCATTTGACAACTGATGGGGGTGCCAACTGTTGGCCAGTTGTTGGCCTGAACTGCTGGTCCATCTGTTGGCCGCCCGGACATTTTATTGACGGTTCGGCAGCGGCAACATAGTAATGGGCCATTACTGGCAGTGCTGGAAGCCAGCAATGGTACAGTGCTAACCCAGCAAGACTGTTTTTGCCGGGCTGTAGAAAAAGGAATTCTGATTAATTCCAGACTATGAGCGATGGAAAAAACATCACATATTTTTCGAACCGCACTGCCAGGTAATTCATCTTTACGTTCAGGCGCCAATATAGCGAAACAAACCCATTTTCCATTGGTGGGATTCAAACTCCCATCTGCTTGCTCCGGAGCCAGCTGTTCTCCCAACAAAACTACATCGACGAAGCTTATTGCAGCAAATTCACCGTTTAGACATTTGCTTCACATCTGAGATAGCTACGTTCAAACGTAAAGAGCGGACCCTGGTGCTGTAAGGAGGACTAGCCGGACAAGAGGTCTTCCAGTGGGTAGCAACTGACTGCTGAATTCAAACAAGGTGAGGAGCAGCAAATCGCGACATGAATCGTGCATAGAAAGACCATGGAAGTCGTCTGCTCGTTCGAAAGCTACTTGCCGCAGAAAAATAACCTCCTAGTCGTACCAAGAACTTTCCGGATCGAGAATAGAGTAATGAAAGTGAATGATGTTGCCAAATGAATCACGCTATCCATTTTTTTGCGCTAATATCCGGCAGAGAGTGTGGCGAGAACTTAATGAAGCAATGGATCGTGAATACCTCCTGAGTACAAACCAAGCATCTGGAGGTGGCAAAATACTAGGGGGGGGAGGTTCTTGGTAAGGATTGGGTCCACTGATACACGTCACGTAGAAGGTAGGACAACATCTAAATGTTGTAGCTGAACCATCGTACCCTATAATGTTACAGTATTTTATTTCATGGGATGTCCTCTTCATGGGCGAAGAAGCAAGAATACAACCTGCCAGCGTCGGGAAAGAATGGTTTGATGAGCACATGACGGACTTCCATCGACTTTCCTGGTCTCTAAAATCCCTCGATCTCAGTACAATAGAAAATGTTGAACATGCCGGAAAGGGCTCGTCGACGTCTTCTCCCGTCAACACTAATAGAGTTGCGGGATTTTCTGGTGGAGAATTTCTTCGAACTAAGACGAACTCAAGCAAATCAGAATCAATACCGCGGTGCATACATGCTGTTATTTCGAAACAATTTCTTTGGACTAAGACGAACTCAAGCAACTCAGGATTAATACTGCGGTGCATACATTCTGTCATTCCGCAACAATTTCTTTGGACTAAGACGAACTCAAGCAAATTAGAATCAATACCGCGGTGCATACTTGCTGTCATTTCGCAACAGTTTCTTTAGACTAAGACGAACTCAAGCAACTGAGGATCAATACTGCGGTGCATAAATGCTGTCATTTCGCAGCAATTTCTTCGGACTAAGACGAACTCAAGCAAATCAGAATCAATACCGCGGTGCATACATGCTGTCATTTCACAGCAATTTCTTTGGACTAAGACGAACTCAAGCAACTGAGGATCAATACTACGGTGCATACATGCTGTCATTTCGCAACAATTTCTTCAGACTAAGACTAACTCAAGCAAATCAGAATCAAGACCGTGGTGTGTAACTGCTGTCATTTCGCAGCAGCTTCTTCAGACTAAGACAAACACAAGCAACTCAGAATCAATACCGCGGGGCATAATTTCTGTCATTTCGCAAGAATTTCTTTGGAATAAGATGAATTCAAGCAATTCAGAATCAATACCGTGGTGCATACTTGCTATCGTTTCGCAGCAATTTCTCTGGACAAAGACGAATCCTAGCAATTCAGAAGCTAAAGCGCGATGTATACTTCCTGCCATTCCCAACAATATTGGCAACACTCGATATTAAACGAATGTCTGTATTGTCTGCTTTCTATTGCGTAAAACATGATAGTGAAAAAAATGCTCATTATCAAGGTTAATACAAAATGAGCTGTGTATACCCCAAGAATATTTACAATACGAACGTGCAGTTTAATAGGTGTAAAACAGTACAAATTAGATATACCTCCACGAACATGACCATCTCACTTGTCGTCTCTTATTTAACATCACGTGCTCATAACGTACTTCTTACGTGTGTTTTTTCTGTTTGTTTAAATTTTCGCATTATGATTCTGTATTCAACGTCGTAAACATTAACCTGACGAAGCCACCCGTCTTCGGCGGTGAAAGCTAGCAACCTAGTTTTTAATTTGTACTGTTTTACACCTATCAAACGGAAATCTGCACGTTCGTGTTGTAAAAATGCTAATTGGTTTGAAACTTAGGTAATCTTGACACAAATTTAGCTTTTGATTGACGATTTAACGAACACCTCTAACGTATATTCTACATGTTTTAACTTTCCTTTTGAGTTTATATTTCTATGTAAATTTGATTTCGCTCTCTTAGACATTTTCAAACCTTAACTTGATGTATTTTACCTCCAACGAGAATGGTGTTGGCAACACACTGAGGTCGAAGCAATAGTGACGTATGTGTAGCCGGATGAGAAGAATAGATAAAAAGGCAATGCAGCGGTTTTTTAAGGGGATTGATCTTATTGACGATAGACGTGCTGTTATACTGCGATTGGATGTAAATCACTGATATTGTATTGGGTACTCCAATAAACCGGATGTGATTGAGGAATACAAACCGTGAAAGCAAAATAAACGTATTTGTAAGTACTACATTTGACCTCTTTCTTGTAATGCGTGTGAGTACCTTCTAATATTACATTGACTTTAGCACACATAACGTAATTACTGACGTAAGGACTAAGTTACCGCCGAAAGACAAATTACGTTATACACGGTGAACAACTCGATAGACTATAAGTGGTCGCCTGTCCTTAATTTAGGGCCAATGGTTCCAGGAAAGGGAGAGAACAAGTGCCCTAAGACAAACACAATATCCATGCCTCACCGGGATTCGAACCCGAACCCACCTGAGACGAATGGTCAAGAAGCCAGCGCTTAGGTCACTGCATCACCGACCAAATTTCGCAATAATTTCAATGTTTAAATATCTGGCTAATAAATTAATGAATGTTTCTTACAGTTGGACTTATGGTGTTACGCATAACTTTTAAGGTACCTTTTATTTCTTTCATTGTTAGAGTTTCTTCCGTTAAACACGGATATTATGTTGATTCCTTCTTGTCTGATCTCCTGCTGCAGGAAGCCGAATATATTTGACAACATGCTGGCAATGATGGAAAAATATGCAAACAATCTGGAAGCACTCGTCGACGAAAGGACAGATCAACTCATCGAAGAAAAAAGAAGACAGAAGCTCTACTTTACGAAATGCTCCCAAAGCAAGTATATATATATCCGTATATCTATGATGAAGAACGTACATGATATGTCGCCATTTAATGAGCTATGTTCGAGTGTCAATATAATTTTCATAAAGGTAAAATTACGTGACAGAAAAATCGCGAAAACTATTTCCGCATTTTTTAACCTAACTTTTGCGACCGGAATGGCTCAATCAGCAAATGATATTCAAAGGTCGTGAAGCCAGGTATTCCAATATGAAATAAAGTTTCGCTCCTCGTAAATGAAAAAAATATTATTTCCCCCTTTCCCTTTAATCTTGAAAAAAGGAAGTAGTATCACTAAGACCATTCGTCTCTGGATGTCATATCTCTGCTGCTATTAGTCCTAACTGAAAACTTTTTTCAGTCGAAATTCTAAACTGTGAAAACGGCAATGTCTACGCTTCGGTCTTTCTCTAATGCATACATTTGGTTCTAGGGGAAGTGGATACACATGCTGTTCAATTTAAAATATGTTTTACCTTCACAAAAGTAATTTTTAATCACAGCAAAGATGTACACTGGCGTACAAAAATTAAGGACGAGACGGTTTTTCGAATATAACGTCGTGCAGAAGTGCTCCACATCGACTCAAATCATACCATAAGATCCCCAAGATGTAAGAATATGAGACAAGTGAACAAAACCGTCCAAACAAGAAATCCAAAGGATGCAAAGGCACTTTATTAAAAAGGAAGCTTCGAGCACAACTGGACAGAAGACAGAAACGTCCATGTGACAGGCGGCTGCCAAGAAAAATCCAGTCTTCAGTAGGGGATATGATCACCCCTGTCTGCGTTTCAGGATTGATGCTGAGGACGAGGTTGTCAAGGAGCTGTTGAGGCATCGCGGCCTATTCCTCTTGTAGCATCAATCGCAACTGCGGAATCGTTGCTGGCGGCAGGTGACGTGCTGCCAAGCAACGATTCCTCAGCTGCGATTGGTGCTACAAGTTCTCTTCATGTGTTCGATTGGATTTATGACCGGGGACCTTGCGGGTCAATCCATGCGTTGAATAACTTCACTCTCCAACAGCTCTGCGACAGCCACTGTACGTTGAGGTGTAGCGTTGTCGTCCATGAAGAGGAACTCAGGACCCACAGCACCTCTAAACCGACGCACGTAAGGCAGGAGAACCTCGGTACAATAGCGGACACCAATGACTGAACCTCCTTGGAAAATGTGGAGGTCAGTACGGCTACCAAGCATGATACAGCCCCAAACGAGAACTCCGCCACATCCAAACCGGTCCCTTTCGATGATGTTGGAGGTGTGATTGCGTGTTCCCTGCTCTCTCCAGATGTGTATACGTCCAGAATCGCTCGTCAGACTAAATCGGCTCTCATTCGTAAAGAGAACTCGACCTCATTGCTGATGTGTCCAGTTCTTGTGTTCCTGGCACCACAGAAACCGCCTTCTCCGATGAGCAGGCGTTAATGGCACACACCGTACTGGTCGTCCTGCAAATAGACCACGTTTGTGCAGCCTACTGGCCACGGTAAAACGCGATAACGGACGTCCAGTTGTCTGTTGCATGTGCCTTACGATTTCTCCCGCTGTCTGCCGTCTGTCTCTTCTCGCCTGTAGGACAATATACCGATCGTCCGCCGCCGTGGTTGCTCGTGAACGACCACTACTAAACTCTCAGACAGATGTTCCTGTCGTTTGGAATGCTCTCCAAGCTCGTGAAACGATGCTGTGAGCGATCCCAAACTCCTCGCACACACTAGTCACACTTCGACCTTCTTCCAACTTCCCAATGACGCGACCACGGGTAAAGTCATCCAGATGTCATCTACTGGCTTGCCTGTTGGGCATATCACACGATGATAGCAACTCGACGTTGTTCAAACCGATGTACACCGTGCGATAGCTTTCACCAAATTGCTGAGTATGGTCATGATCATATGTAGAGGATTTTAGGAAGGGAGTGTCTGATCCCAGGTCTTAAACAACCCTTAGAAATAGGAAGCTAGGAGATTTGGACTAGAGTGCTCGATAGGAAAGTGACACGGAAGCGAAGTAGAAAGGGGGAGGACGACGCCCTTATTTATTACTAGGGGCCAGTACCCGGGGTCCGACTGCTTAACGTGCCCATCCGACGCACGGCGGATATTTAGTGGATCGAGCGTTCGTACCTGCCTGGGATCGAACCTGAGGTCCTTTCCGTGGCAGTCACGAACGTTGCCCACTCGGACACCCGCGGCCCTGAACTGCTGAGCGTACATCGTCCGTGTGCTTTATACCCTTCCGACCCCCCTCCCTGTACGTCATGCTGCATATATGCGCATGCCCTACCGTACCGGACCCTAGTCTATCTCCTGAGTGGTCTTTCGGTCCGTTCTGCCTGCTCGTTCAGCTGTTATGCCAATTTCTCCTCTTCGTCCTTAACTTTTGCACACCAGTGTATAATATAGTCGAACCTGTATACGAGTAAGAAGTGCAAGGGTTGTCTCAAAACCATTGTGAATGTTTTTTGCGTTCTCCAACCGTAGGTTTTAGAAGCGTATAAGCTCTAGTTTTGTCCGTCTGTCTGTCTGCCTGTCCGTCCGCACGATAACTCCCGCAAAAATGGTTCGTTTTCGATGAAATTTTAGTATGTGGAAGAAACCACCTTGGGACGAGCCCTGTTGAAAATGGACTAAATGATTTTAAAGGTCAGGACATAGGATCGGGATCCATTCCATTGCCTTATGTATCATAACTTGCTTACAAATGGTTCGATTTCCACGAAATTGTAGTATGTGTTAGGGGACCACCTGGGGACTAGTCCTATTGTAAAATGGAGGAAATGGGGTTAAAGGTCAGGACATACGAGCGGGATCTATTCTATTGCGTCATAACTTGTGTAAAAATTTTTCGATTGCGACAAAGCTTTAGTATGTTGTTCCGGAGATATACGGAACCGATTCTGTTGAATATCATGAAAATATTGTCAAAGGTCAGGACACAGGAGCGAAATGTATTCCACAGCCATTATCTTCATAACTTTGATAATAACTTGAGTAATGATTTCTGCTATGTTGGAAAGCGTATCGTAATCAATGCATTGCATGATTTTACTAACATGTTATAAAAAAAAATTGCGTTTCTTAATTTTCGAGGAAGTGGTCATCTTTTTCGAAATACAGCCCATTGCATCGAATACAGGTGCCCCAATGTTCCTCCCACTTCCTCAATGTCTTCGGGAATTCTTCCCAAATGCTGTTGAAACATCCCCACGCAGATGTAATATGTTGTTCAGACTCATATTGTCGTCTCAGTAAAGTCTTTTTACGCTTTCCAACCGTAGGTTGAAGAAGCGTATATGTCCAGCTTTGTCCGTCTGTCAGTCCATCCGCACGATAACTCACGTAAAAATGGTTTGATTTCAAAACAAATTTAGTATGTGGTAGGGGATCACCTGAGGAAGAACCCTATTAAGAATGGGCGAAATGGGTTCAAAGGTCAGGACATAGCATCGGGGTCCATTCCATTACCCTTATGCGTCATAACTTGCGTACAAACGGTTCGATTTCAATGATATTTCAGTATGTGGTAGGGGATAACCTTTGGACAAGCCCTATTGAAAATGGGCGAAATGGGGTCAAAGGTCAGGACATAGGAGCGAGATCCATTCCATCGACCTTATGCGTCATAACTTATGTAAAAATACTTCGATTGCGACGAAACCTTAGTATTTGGTTTCGGAGGCATACTGAACCGATTCTGTTGAATATCATCAAAATGGGGTCAAAGGTCAGGGCACAGGAGAAGGAGCGAGATTTTTTCCAAAGCCATTATTCTCATAATTTGACTAAAAATGCTTCTATTGCGACAAAACATTCATGTTGTTCCAGAGATGTACTGAACCAATTCTGTTTAATATCAACAAAATGGGGTCAAAGGTCAGTGCACAGGAGCAGGAGCGAGATTTATTCCACAGCCATTATCCTCATAACTTGTGAAATGATTTCTCGTATGTTGGAAAGCGTATTATAATCAATGCATTGCATGATTTTACTAACTTGTTTAAATGGGGAACAACGAGAAGTCACATGGTGACAAGTTTGGACTATATGAAGGTTGGGACATCACTTTAGTATTCATTTTCTCAAAATAAAAAACGACAGAACTGGCCATATGTGTCCTTCGATTGGGCCGCACATGAAAAGAAATGTGGAATCCAAGTTGAACAAATGCTCGGTTAAAATTTTGCGAATTGATGATTTTGAAATGTGTACCATATATTCGATGTATCTAATGGATAGGGGTCTGCCTTCCCGTATAATATCACCTACTGTATTGATGTTTACCTCTGTTACACTCGCTGAAGTTCTTCCTCCATGTGGGATTAAAGCCACCGACTCACTACCATCCACAAATTCTTTATGCCATCTGTAATTTTTTTATTTTTCTAGACATTCGTCGTTATAAGCCTCTTGCATAAGACGGAATGTCTCTCCGACAGACTTCTTAAGTCGACAACAAAATTTAATGGCGCATAGTTGTTCCTTATTCACATTCGTTTTTTCGTAAAATCACAGCGCGAAAACACTTTGCTAGGAATTCACGAAACAACGCTTATTAAGCCGCACACTACCGACGACGCATGCGTGATAAACAGGTGTGGCTGGTTACTATGGTTACTACAACGACTACCGTTTTTTCGAGACTCGTACAAAGGCCGAACGCAGTATTGCACATTTTTTATAAAAATATCCTCAGTTGTTTTGGGACAACCTACGTATAAAGAAGTGGAAGGAAAAGTAAAAAACATTCGATATATGCGAATTTCGTTAAACCGGACTGATAAAAAAAGGAGGCTAGTTTTTGCATCTTGTATTATGTCAGGTTAAAAATAGTCAATCACAAAATCTTTATCAATTAACTGAAGATAAATTATACTTTTAAATTGAAAATATAGCTACAAAATAATATGACTGAGATTTGCAATAAGCAACAGTTTTAACGAATGTAAAAATTAAAGTAACTACCGAAATTTGGAATTTTACCCGATACATGCTACGTTGGATGTATGAGCCAATTCTTGCTTGTTTTGTGCTTGTCACGATAGCTATTTTAAAAGTTTCTTAACTTCCTCTGACGCGGACGTTTCTAGATGCAAAATGAATTCTAATATTTCCTAAACAAAGATAAAGTGATTAAAAAGTGGCTTGGGAAGAGGAAAACAAACAGTATTTGTCTAAGTGTAATCGGGGCTTCCGTGTTTATCACAAGTGAAGTTCGGCAGCCATTTTGAGGGATAAAGAATTGGAATCATTTTCCTTCAATCCCCGCCATTTTGATGAGCTGGGAAGCAATCGTCAATGTACTTCTTCTCCCACGCGTCGCAGCGGAGGGGGTGTTGGATTTATAATTTCGTCGATGTAAGAAGAATGAAACTAGAGATTATTGCTTTTCCGCTGTCCCAAGGAACACGGCGGAGCGAGAAGAGGTGGACGTTGAGCCAATTAAAGAATCTTACGTTTTCAGAGAGAAGGTATTTCTAGGGTGTGGCTGCGCTTTCTAGGAATCGGTCGAACTTCTTCGGCAGGGGAGAGTTTTAGGGGGTTCTCCGGGCAAGAGGACAAGTGACTCGGCTGGCAGGAATCTAGGAAGGAGGAGGATTTTAGCAAGGTGCAAAGGCCTCGCGGGTTCGTCGAAATGGATGAAGTAGGAGGAATGAGACCCGCCGGGAAAAAGATAAGCGGAATTCGGCGTGCTGACGATTAGAGCGAGAAGGACACCGAGGTTTTAATATAATAAGGAAAGCGTGAAAATGACGGAGACAGGGAATAAGCAATGAGGTTGATGATAAGAAACAAAAGGAACAAGGACAAGGCTTAAAGACATTCCTCGCAACATCTGAATAAAGGTCCTCCTCACTGCATGAAAAGAGTTGGACTAGAGTCGATTTTTCATACCTTGTATTTTATTTATCTACTCCAGTTGAGAAAATTACGGGTTAAACCGCATATGCAGAGCAAACATCAAAATAACCCTCCACACAGGGCGCTGTAATAGAACTCAGCACTAAGCTCTGTAACATAACAGATGTACATTTGGCAAGCGTGGGGTGAGGAGCGGTAAGTAATAAAAAAAACTGTAAAGTATCTTAAACGGGAAACACCGGGTGCTTTCAACAGTAGGTAGTTAATTCTATGTTTCCCAATGCACTTATCTTGTTTGCTTATAACCGAGTTGAACTTCGATAGATGGGGTTTCTCTAAAAATTGTGTTTTCTAATATGTGATTAAAAGAACAAGGTAGGATATTACGTTGTTCAAAGGATTTATAACAAGTAGGTAAAATCATGCAATGCATTTATTATGATACGCTTCCCAACATACCAGAAATCATTACTCAAGTTATTACTCATGTGGAATAAATCTCGCTTCTATGACCTGACCTTTGACCCCATTTCGATTATATTAAACAGAATCGGTAAAGTATACTTTCGGAACAACATGATGAAGTGTTGTCTCAATCGAAGCATTTTTATGTAAGTTATAACGAATAAGGGCGATGGAATGGATCCCGCTCCTATGTCCGGACCTTTGACCCCATTTCGCCCATTTTTAATAGGGTCATCCCCAGGTGGTCGGCTACCACATACTAAAATTTCATAGAAATCGAACCATTTCTACGCGAGTTATCGTGTGAACGGGCAGGCGGACAAAGCTGGAGCATATACGCTTCTTCAACCTATGGTTGGAAAGCGTAAAAAACTTCAGTTTATACGGAGCTTCGTATTATGTGACAGCGCTGTATGCGGCTTCGATTGTATGTTTCGTATTTCTTATTCCTTTAACCCTTTAACGACCATAATGCCCAAAACCCCCGTATGTACAAAAGACCATAGCCGCCCGAAAAGCCTGTCTGGAGTGAGTCAGATTTTCTACACTTGCCTGTTCTTCAAATTTGCATGACCTATTAGGGATCAGCAGGTATCACCCTCAGACACTATTGTTGTTACTAAGCATAGAAGTGAACCAACACATACAGTTTCGGGCGTTATGGTATTTAGAGAGATACAAGATTTGGAGATCATGGTCGTTAAAGGGTTAACTTGCTGGAACGAATTATCTCTAGATTAGGAAAATATGTTGAAATCAGCTCCAATTCGCACTTTAGGAATTTAACCTGCTGGAAATCATGAACGTGGGCACCAGAAAGTGTTGCTTTCTCCTTAGCTTTGTTATTCAAAATGATTATTTAGAGGGATAATTGTGTGTGACACTCTCTTCCTTTCTAACTAATTTCCTCCTAAAGGGTGTGAAAGCACAATTTTGTAGGCGACAGGCATCGAACACGTGTACCCTCACTCCGGAGTAAGACGCTCTCCCAACTGAACTACGCGGACAGGATGTCTGGCTGCAGGTTTGTCGTTTTGATACAAGTTTTCACCTCTGTAGTATGTCACAACATCTCCCTCTTAATTTTTTTCTTTGAAGCGGCCTGTGGATCCATTTTCCACAATCGGGCGCAAATGTGAAAAAACAATTTTGTCCGCGACGGGAATCAAACCAGTGTCCCCTCACTCCTGAGTTAGTCGCTCTCCCAAATGAGCTAAGCGGATAGAATCTCTCACTGCAGGTTTGTCGTCTTAATACAAGTTTTCACCTCTGTAGTACGTCACAAGGGCTATAAAAATAGCGACGACCCTAAGAATGGTATCGGTGTCAACGCATGGGGTTTTAGTTTGGGTGTCTAACTCTTCGCCATTCATGCCTTGGTTCATGGGTCAGAGAAAAAGAACTTGAAAGGAACGCTTGTCACCTGTTACAAGTTTATCGCAGGTACTGCTCAGATGACAGGAGGAAAGGAGTTGTTTTGCCGTGAAAACAACCAGCTTCCGTAAAACCAGGCCACTATGTGACTATTTCTGTTTGGTGAGTGCAGAAAATTTGACGCCAATGCGTCTGCAAGCTACGGCTTGTTGTGTGCACCATTTGGTTCATGTACATTGACCGTTTAAGAAGTTAAGCGTATCTTCGTTCCAGCTGGCCATTGCTGGAGTCCCTGTTTTAAATAATTCATGATGAATTATTCAGCATTCGTTTAAGTCCGTAGAGTTCTCACCTCTAACTATTGTTTCAATACTTTGGCCAAGCGTGACTGTATTAAACGAGGATGGCTTTGCCAATAAACGGCGGGATTAACGACCATCGTGAGCAACGCAAAGGGCTGTAAGAGTTGCCCCTCACTAATTTGGAGCCACTGGTGCTAGGGAAGACGGCAGAGCCATACCGTAAGGTAAACATACCAGCCGTGCCTCACCTGGGGTTCAAACCCGGACCCATCCTGAACGAATGATTAGAAGCCAGTTCTTCGGACCATTTGGACACTGGGCATGTACAGAATACAGCTTTTGGTTTTACTTCTTTTTCAAATGTATGACAGTAAAAGAGCGATTTGCATCATGTGCACCGAGCTTGTACAATTGATTTTTATCTCAATACCAATGAAAGTGCAGGATATTATTCCAAATCTTAGGCTGTCCGTTCAAAATAAAAGCATCTTAATTACTTCTATGCTTCATTGTTTACAGCACTCATTGCCCCGGGCAAATCAATAGCATACAAAAGTTACTACCGGGATTTACTAGCAAATCAACAGCATACAAAAGTTACTACGGGATTCGAACCTAAACCCCTGTCGGACGAATGATCGGAGGTCGTCGCTTTGACTACTGCGCCACCGGGGCCGCAACTCAATGGGATATAAGCAGTCGCCCGTCCCTAATTTAGGGTCACTGGTTCCAGGGAAGGGAGAGAGCCAGTGCCGTAAGACAAAAATAACATCCATGCCGCACGGGATTCGAACCCGGACCTCTTTCGGACGAATGATCAAAGGCCATCGCTTAGTCCACTGCGCCACCGGGGCGGCAATTTTTTGTTTAAGTGCTCTCTTCAACTGCGTTATATGAGTTTTCTACTGTATAACGAAGTCAGTATTCTTGAAACTAACCACATGGCTTAACACGTTCGCTGCGTTACGACCCACGGGTGGGTCGTAACGCGTTAACTTCTACAATTTTCAGAGGAGGAAAAAAAAGTTTATATACATAAATCTGTTGTGTATATCAGTCACTTTATGTATATATCTTTAAACGACCCACCGGTGTGTCGTACATCACTTTACTGAAACAGTTACCACCCCACCGGTGGGTCGTAACGTACTACAAAAAAATCGCCGACGAACGTCGCCTCAGCGAACGTGTTAAATCCTGCACTGGTAGTGGGAGGGGGAGGGGAGTAGACACGTTAACGATTCTTTCAAACTGAATTCCTGAAACCGATTGTTAGAATATAATTTGTAGAAATTCCATTAAAATTATTTTAAATGTTTTTCAAAAGGTGACTATTTTTTGGAGTTGTGCGGGTTATATCATTAATAATTGCCTTTTCGCAATACATTCCCACATTGACGCACTCTTACTTCTAGAGGCTTCTTATAATTCTCAGTTACTTTAATTTTTGCTCTACCCTGTCTTTCCTATCTGTTCGCATTCTAGCGATAAGGTTCGTCCAACTCAACCTCTCAATTACTTAACCGTTTGGCTTATTGCCCAAACATCTTTTACTTCGCCGAATCCCATCATTGAGAAGCTTTTATTTCTCTCACTGCACTTTTGTAAATGTTTCTTCTAACTCTCATCGATTGGCATTTATCAGCAAGCTGCACTCTGCTGATAAGTTATTTTGAGTTTCCCTTTGCCTCCAACTCTTATTCCAAGTATAAAATAAATTGCTTTTATATACTATGGAATATTTTCTTTTAACTGGGAAAGATATAAACTTCCAGACAGAGAAAATGCCGCACCATGAAGGAATGCTCAGAAACAGACCAAACTGCCCACACAGATATAGCCAAGTAGGTCCTGAACAAATAATTTAATCGTCACATACAGACTAGGTTCCAGTGATCGAATATAGCGGATCATCAATAAGTAGTGTGGCCCCCATTTTAGGCGATACACCGTTGAATCCGACGTGGCATAGGGGCAATGAGAGTCCGAATAGAGTCTTGGGGTATCGTGGACCATGTGGTGTTGATCCGAGTCCACCGTTCATCTTCATTTTGCGGGGATGGGAGAGTAATCAAACGACGACCAATCCTGTCCCACAGATGCTCGATGGGGGATCGTGCTGGCCGAGGAAGCATCCGCACACCGTGTAAAGCATTCAGGTTGAGCCCAGCGGTATGCGGCAGGGCCATATCCTGTTGAAAAACGGCGTTTGAGATGCCCTGAGGATACGGTAGGGCCACGGGCCGCAGCATCTCGTCAACACAGCGGCGTGCCGTAAATGTGTCCGTAATGCGTACCAACGGGGAGCAGCTGTTGACGCTGATAGCATCCCACACCATGATTCCATGTTTCCGAGCCGTGTGGCTTTCCACAATGGCGGAGGAATCCGTCCGTTGGCCACGTCGCCTCCAGACTCTCGCACGGCTATCATTCGTGATGAGACAGAACCGCGATTCGTCGCTGAACACCACACTGTTCCATTCGGCACAACACGGAGCTCTGGAGCGACACCACGCCAAGCGGTGACGACGATGGCTCGCTCTTAATGGTATCCTTCGCAACGGACGACGGGATAGTAAATCAGAAGCAGCCAATCGGCGCGACACTGTCCGCGTCGATATCAGAGCATCTAAGCCTCCCCGTACACTCCGCAAAATGTCGGCCGTTGTGGCCTGTGGGTCCGCTACGGCATGACGTCGGATGCGACGATCAGTGCACTCGGACGTCCGTCTCCGTGCTCCGGTCCCCCTGCGACGTTGCACATATCCTTCTTCGGACCACTGTCTCAAAATGCGACCGACGGTTGTGGCATTAATTTGCGTTTCTTCCGCAATACGACGCAAGGACCATCTGACGGTACGAAGGCCTACGATTACACCTCTCGTGAACTCATCCGTTTTACAAAATCACGTGCGACGGCGTCTTAACGGCATTGGCACCCCTTGTTCATTCTTCAGACGCGGTTACAGCAGAAGCGCTCGCTGCCGTGACGACGTCTCGACTAATGGCCTTACGGGCTAGGTTGGCTGTCCGCTTATATCTGTTCTTGTGATTGGCTTGCAAATGCAT
This sequence comes from Macrothele yani, assembly GCA_039090855.1. Classification (NCBI taxonomy): domain Eukaryota; kingdom Metazoa; phylum Arthropoda; class Arachnida; order Araneae; family Macrothelidae; genus Macrothele; species Macrothele yani. Next base: position 104,818,217 of record CM077011.1, read on the forward strand.
CATTTGCATAACTTGTACTTGTGCAACCACCCTGCAATTTGCATGGCGCTGAATTCACGTCTTTGTGGTGTGGCATTTTCTCTGTCATGCACTGTATTTAGGTCTACTAGTTTAACTTTGATTTCATTTCAAAATAAAGTTTAACATATGACTTCCATTGAACCCCTATTTGTCTTAGTCGTTCTTTCCTAGCGCCGTTGAAAATCTTAACAATATATGAATATCACTTTCAATATCATTGACCGAATTCAAAGATAACAGAAATCTACATACTGAAAGTCACTTCCACTTTATTCTTATTTGGACACGTCAGTAATCCATAATCATCAACAAGTCCTTCGTAACCCAATAGAGTGAACAGATTTCAATCCAATGCTGTGTCACAATATTCATGATTCTTACCGCTCTTCGAATAACAATCTGTACACACAATACAAACCGCTTTTACAAGAATCTCTCGCTGTCAGCTCGTACCAACATTACACAAACAAGGCTCGCTGTTCCAACAAATTTATATGCTGCACTCCGCTACTCACTGACCTTGTACCACAAAAGACTTTGTTTACGTTTATTGTCCTTTGACCCCTGTCAGGATGCCAACTTCAAAGCCGTCGGAAGGAACTTTGTGCCGTTACCTTTAACAAAGAGAATCAAGTTTAAATAAGAAGTTGGAAACTCGAAAGTGTGGTTAAGTGAGGGGTAGACGTTACACATATATCTCAATATTTTCTTTCTTTCCATCGCTTCTTCCTGGATGCTAACTCCATGGAATCGATAATCCTGTTAATGATTGCAGCTCATGTTTCTATATTGCTACTTATCTTTAGCTCTTGATTTATGAATATTTATTTATTACTCCTTACATAGAACGATGTCATTTGCAAACAGCGTATTTCATGGCGTTGTTTCCTTCACCCGTATGACCATTGCATGCATAAAAGTGTGAAAGAACATTGGTTTTTGATTTTCGATGCGCAGTCCGATATTCAGATTACATTGGGGGGGGAGTCAGCATCATTTTCTTTGTAGGACTTCCGTCCACAGGTAGTAGAGTTTAGGTCCCAGCCACCTACAGCCAGATCGCCTTTTGGGCAGGACACAGAAACGGAAGGAATGAGAGCAAGTCTAGCAACTTTGACAGAACAGTTTGTAGTGAGATTAGAGTACAGTAGATGGCGCCACCGTACAAGTACGATATTGCACATAGAGGGGTGAGAGAATTTCAGGTGGGGTATAGGAAAGGATACCCATTTAACCAGTGGGTCCAGCCTTGGGGCCGTCACTTAACGTGCTCGTCCGATGCACGGCGGATATTCAGCGATTGTTAGTAAATCATACCATCTCTGAAAGATCAGCCCAGGCTTGAACCTGGGGACCCAGCATCGATAGTCTGAAACACTAACCACTAAGCCATCCGCGGCTCTCAGATTACATTTCTCCGTTCTTCCTATACTTCTATTACATACATTTCTTTTATTACTGGGTACTTTCTCGCACTTCTCTGACATTACTTCTTCATTAAAAAAACCCCACATTTCACTTTACTTAGTACCTTTCTAACATATGCCGTCTCCAGATCTAAACGTATTGCATGCAAATCTTCTTTTTCTTCTCCAGATGCGTCAGAGTAAATGTGGAGATTAATGAAATCCTTTCCGACGTAAGTCCAAAGGTCCTTCATTTTTTTCCTCTTCTCAAAGCGCTTCTCTAATAGTCTTGCTCGCATCTTCATAGAATGCGAAATTAGTTTCGTTTTCTGGAAGTTGTAAAACTTATACTCCTGCCTTTTCTTTTAAACTGATATTCTGCCTTTGTGGCAGAGTGGACAGAGGAGTAGGTTCCTGGCTAGTAGTCGGAGCTGGCTCTGAGTTCTAGTCTCGGTGCATTTTTTTCACGGAGCTGAATTTCTCCTTTCTTGGAACCAGTGCCCCTAAATTAGGAACAGGTCTGCTTACAGACCTTACAGTTACTCACGAAAACCTCGAAACAGGAAATAATGAAAAATAAAAAACAATGTTATCAACACATCGCTCTTTCATTATTAATTCATCTGGAATTATACCTACACTGAAACGCCAAAGCATTATGGCCAGCGAGCCTTTATGCAAATTGAAGCAACTGCTGGTAAACGACTGCGCATGTGAAGATCATGAAAACGTATAAATAATACTTGATACTTAGCTCTATTAATAAGTGTTGTTTTCGTTTACGCTTTCCAACCGTAGCTTTAAGAAGCGTACATCATCCAGCATTGTCTGCCTGTCTGCAGCTTAACTAGCGTAAAAATGGTTCGATTTCGATGAAATTTTAGTATGTGGTAGGGGGCAATCTCAGGACGAACTCTATTGAAAATGGGCGAAATGGGATCAAAGGTCAGTACATAGGAGCGGGATCCATTCCGTCGCCCTTATGTGTCATGACTTACGTAAAAATGCTTCGATTGCGAACAAACTTTAGTATATTTTTCCGGGGGCTTACTGAACTGGTTCTGTTGAATATCATCGAAATGGGGTCAAAGGGCAGGGCACATGAGCGAGATTCATTACACAGCCATTATCCTCATAACTTGAATAAAAATGCTTCTATTGCGACAAAACGTTAGTATGTTGTTCCGGAGGTATACTGAGCTAATTCTTTTTAATATCATTGAAATGAAGTCAAAGGTCAGTCCACAGGAGCGAGATTTATTCCACAGCACCGCTCATAACTTGAGTAATGATTTCTGGTATGTTGGAAAGCGTATAATAATCAATGCATTGAAAGATTTTACTGAATTGTTTACGCTTTCCAACCGTAGGTAAAAGGAGCGTATATGCTCCAGCTTTGTCTGTCTGTCTGCCTGCCTGTCTGCACGATAACACGCGTACAAATGGCTCGATTTCGATGAAATTTTAGTATGTAGTAGGGGACAACTTCGGGACGAACCCTATTGAAAACAGGCGAAATGGGGTCAAAAGTCAGGACACAGAAGAGGGATCTATTCATCGCCCTTATACGTCATAACGTAGGTAAAAATGCTTTAATTGCGATAACACTTTATGATGTTGTTCCGGAGGTTTACTGAACCGGTTCTGCTGAATATTATCGAAATGGCGTCAAAGGTTAGGGCACAGGAGCGAGATTTATTCCACAGCCATTATCCTCATAAATTGACTAAAAATGCTTCTATTGCGACAAAACTGTCGTTAGACGTGCCCTCTCGAGCTCCTCAATTTTCGCCCAATTTGCTCGGTCAAAAAGCCCATTGTTTCAGACGCCTGTTTTACGTGTGTCTATAAGGGTATGTGCTACCTTTCCTGCTGCTTTTCCGAGTCAGAAAGTACGTATTTACTTCGAATTTTATCATAATATTACCTGCCGACTACACTCTACTGCGTTTCTGAAGTGTGCGCCCAAGTACATGTTCCAATGCCTGCTGTTCCTTTTCTGCATACCCTGTTCAAGTAATAGGCTGCCAGCAATCTTCCCAGCTACTTTTCAGCACCAGTAAGTGAATTTTATACCGATATTCCTTCATTTTCATCTCGGTGGGTATGTTTACATCTGCCCATCGTGACTTGCCTTGACTTCCTTCTGTCTTCTCACCTGCATTCTATTCAATTGCCTTCTGTGCTTATCTTTCTGTTATCTATACGCCTTCCCGTTTACGTCACCCGCTGAGAGTGGTCCTTGGGTGACGTAATCGTTACTGTGCTCCATCTGTTTCTCGCCGTTCTTCCAGTGACGTCATTACTCACATCTTCCCATCGTTCGCCTTCTTTACGTGCTTTTTGCCATCTCCATCGTCTTACGCTCTCGAGATTGTGCTGCTTTGCTTTACAGTTTCTGATTTGTACTATGTCTACCGCTTTTCTTCGACCACTGACGGCTCCTCCGGATGTACTACTTGACAGTTCAACTCATCTCTCTACGCCCGCAGTCACTGCCTTCCCCTCGGATCCTCTCTCAACTGCCTTGGGCTTCCGGTTTTCTCGTACCGGCTCCGTTTTAACAGCTCATTTATTAGAGTCCTCTTCACCGGGAAAGTCTTTCTTCGCTTCTTTGGCTCTCGGAGTAAAACATTCCGCGCTTCTACATACTAAACTTACAGCTTACACTTCAGCACTCCATCAGATTGTTCCACCTGATGCCATCACGCACATCGCACGAATTCCTCGCTCGGTGTTGGTTTATTTTTCTAATCTCGCTCAAGTTGAGTTGGTTCTTTCTTCTCCAATTTCAGTCTGCGACCAAAGTTTGTTCGCAATTCCTCTTGTTCATTGCCCTACTCTCTTTAGTTTATCTCCAGTTCCTCCTGAACTCTCCAACGATTTACTGCATGCTTTCCTTTCTCAATGTGGTTTATTTATTGGTCCTATTAAGACTTTGCCTGCTGCTTCAGACGATCAAGAGAATCGTCCCTATTATAGTTTTCGACGTCAAGCTCTCGTCGTTTTCCCTGACGAACAGTCCATTGTTTCCTGTCCGACAGCTTTCCACGTTATCTGCGGTCCACACACTCGCACTGTCTATTTTTTTACCGCCTATCATTGTTTTTCTTGCCAATTTCCAGGTCACCATAGTTCTTTTTGTCCAACTCGGAAATTTTTCGACTTCCATTCGCCCTTCTGCCTTGCCTGAATAGTGTGACTTTTCTTTATCATCCACATCTTTGTCAACTTTTCCTTCTACATATTCGCAGCTTCCGGTTTCGAGTGGTTTGTTCCCGGTCCCTGATTCTTCTACTTCACGTGTTTCTCCGGAGAATATTTTTCCTGCTCATCTACTACCGACAGCTCTCCTGGATGTTCTCCCTTCTGCTACTACTACACCACTTTGCACGCCTCCATCGAACCCTTCTTCTGCCCAGATCTCGTTGAAATGCCCTCAGTCACCCTCTCCGCCTTCATTTCCTGCTCCTGTCAGTCTATTGTCTCCATTTTCGACTGCTGTTTCCACTTCTACGGTTCCGCTCTTCATCTCCACGCAGCCAGCGTCTACCAGCTGCCTTATATCTCTTGCTTCCTCACCGCCACAGTGCAACGTATCTGTTTATGTGCCGCCTGATTCTACGTCGTCTCATTTTCCTTTACCGACGGCTGATGTTGATTTGTCTCCTGCTCGTCATCTCCAGTCCTCACTCCTAGATGTTCTTGTCACAACTTCATGTTCACCGCCGTGCTCCTTTCAAGCAAGTCTATTTTCTACAGGGCCCTCCACTGACAGCCCTGTAGTGTCTTCTGTTTATGTCTCCATTCGGCCTTTTTCTCTAGACACTTCAGCTTCGCCAAATCCTGAGTCTCCGGACGAAGATCCTACTCCTCCTCTTATCAGCTGTCTCATGCCGATCGTCTCTGTGAGTTCTTCACTCCCAGCAACTCTTGTCATGTCCATTGAACCTGCATCCTGCGACTCAGTGTGCTCATTTGCGTTCTGACGTGTCATCTTCCTCTGCAGCCGTTCCTGTCGTTCTTCCGTCAGCTTCAGCCACTGTTGCTGCCTCATCGATTGTTCCTGCCACTGTTCCTTCGCCTGTGATTCATCATGCTCCATTGTTGCCTTCCTCGACTTCTGCTGATAGTACTGCCCTTACTTGTACATCTTCTACGGCTCGACGTTCCCGCGGGTGGCGTAAGCCTCTTGCTCCACATCCTCCTTCACAACAAGACTTTGCTTCTTATGGTGATTATTGCCGCGCTTATGAGCGTTGGGTGAAATGTGCTATGTATAAATATCCAGACTTCTCCTTCCCTTATCCGCTAACACCAGTTCCTTATTATTCCAGTATCTTCCAGAGTGTGAGCCCTTAGACTTCTGCTTGAATTTTGCCATGCTTAATGTCCTGTGTATTTCATGTTCCTCAAAATATCTCTGTTTGAGAGAGTGGCCTGCGCACCCATAGTTTTTTTTCTTATGTTTTGTTCTCCTCAATGCCTCACGTGTAAGCCTGTGATTTTGTCCACGTCTTTTTGGCCTTTTGCCCATGTTATATGCCCCCGTTTTATTGTACTCTGTTAGTTGTCTAATGAAGCGATATTGAACGACAAAGCTTTGATATGTTGTTCCGGAAGTATACTGAACCAATTCTGTTTAATGTAATCGAAATGAGGTCAAAGGTCAGGGCACAGGAACGAGATTTATTCCACATCCATTATCTTCATAACTTGAGTAATGATTTCTGGTGTGTTGGAAAGCGTATCATAATCAATGCATTGCATGATTTCAGTAAGTTGTTTTTCATATGGGAAAGGTAGAGGAATTAAGCGAGTTTGACAAATGCCGAATTGTAATTCCTGACGACGGGGTAAAAGTAGTTTCGAGACAGCAAGGCTTTTGGAGCGCTCACAATCAGCCTTGGTTAGTACCGTCAAAAACGTGGTACGAGGAGGGTGAAACCCTGGAACCGCCAGCAAGGTGTGGACCGATTACGGCTCATCAATTCTAGAGGTGAACGATGGCTATCCCGTACGGTTTGAGCCAATAGAGACAATACTGTGGCTCAACTCGTCGGTAATTTAAATGCTGGTGACGAGAGTAATGTGTCACAACACACAGTACATCGAACCCTGAAGAAAATGGGACTGCGTAGCCGCAGACAGCTCCGAGTGCCAGTAATAACCTCGGTTAATCGTCGAAAGAGCCTACAATAGGCACAGGAGCATCAAACCTCTACCTTATGATTGGAAAAAGGTCTTATGATCCGATGAATCTCGTTTCTTGTCGCACCAAATAGACAGCCGGCTACATGTACTTCGTTTACTGGGGAAGGGTTGGCATCAGGATGGATAAACCGTGGTACGAAACCAAGCCTGTGGGGGAAGTGAAGTTCTTTGGGCAATGTTCTGTTGGGAAACCATGGGTCAAGACATTCATGTGCAGGAAACTATGACGTCTACCACCTTCCTAAACACCATTGTAGAGCACTAAATTCGATACTAGAATTGGTAGTATAGTTTAATCGAAACGTGCTATGAAGGTAAATAATAATATCCTACACCTTAATAAAAATGTGTGCGTGCTTGTAAAAATAAACACTTTACACGTTGCTCTTGAGTAGCTAAGGACACATACGTCATTTACTAATGGATGACAACTAATATATATCTTACTGACATTTATTTTATAAAAATTTATATAATTAAAAAATGTGTGAGCTGTCCGTTGCTATTGTCTTTACAACACGTTGCAAATGTTATCTATGCAAATGATTTAGAGATATATGTACATACACTATTATGTTCAAACACAACTATATACATTCATCATGTTCAAGTAAGAAAATTCTGTGGCAAGTCCAATCGGCAAGTATCATAAAATTGAACGAACTGCTTATGATGCGGCAAAATACTTAGTCACGAAAAACTCCACCTGAACCGTAGTTGTCCGTTGACTTTCAATACCTATTAATCAGAATATCTGCGAAAATCCACTGTAGGCTGACTTTTTGTTTTTTGTAATGTAGTTATTGCAAACACTTCCGATATATTGAATATTCATTTTTATACCTTATATCTTGAAACGGTGATAGTAAATGCCACACACCTCAACATGCAGACAAATCCTACTGAAAAAGTTTGACCTTCATCTCTTCATTATGGTTTTTAACATATTATCTAACAAAACAAGACGATTCACTTGAAAAAATATTATTAGAATGGCGACACAGAAAGTCAACTGTAGTTAGGTTGAAGAACCTCATTGCTGTTTCAAATGATTAGAGGGGAGGAATGTCAGTAGTCCGGGTACTTTATTATTTCAAAGACTGGATCATATACTTCTGAGCGATGGAGTTTCTTCAAATTTATTCTTTAAAAATATTTAAAATCATACATAGCTTCCATGTCGTTGTAGACCAGGTATATTCTTTCATGGTAAGCGCATTCCCGTTTAGTAGTGTCTTCTTTGAGCAGAACAATGCGCCACGCCACACTGCCTGTATTATTCGAGAATGATACGCGGAACTTGAAGGAGACTTTTAGGTATGGCCCTGACTAAATTCCTCAGACATCAATCCAATCAAGCAGCTGTGGTTTGCGTTAGAACAGCAAATCCAATCTGCAGTGGCTCAAGCACGTAACTTATACAGTATAAGAATTAAAGGATCTGCTGTTAACACGAAACAAAAAGACACCTTTAGAAGTGTTATAGCTTCCGTGTCTTCCCGGGAAAGAGCTGTTTTGGAGGCACGTGGAGTACCAACATCATATTAGGTAGGTGGTCATAATGTTTTCGCATTTTGGTGTATTGTATATAACAAAACGGATGTACGATGTTTTTTGCAATCGATTCCTACATTTAGCTTGAACAACAGATACCAATCGATGAAGAAAATCGTGTAAAATTTGGTTGAACAGCGATTCATAAGAGCAATTTACCATTGTAGCTTAAAGGTCTTTAATCAATGCTTTCTTCCAGTTCTCACTTATGGATCAGAGACATGGACCTTAACTAACAAGTTAGTAAAATCATGCAATGCATTGATCATGAGACGCTTTCCAACATACCAGAAATCATTACTCAAGTTATTACTCAAGTTATGAGGATAATAGCTGTGGAGTATATCTCGCTTCTGTGCCCTGCCCTTTGACTCCATTTTGATGATATTCAACGCACCCGGTTCTGTATACCTCCGAAACAACATGGTAAAGTTTTGTCGCAATAGAAGCATTTTAGTTACGTTATGAGGATAATGGCTATGGAATAAATCTCGCTCCTATGTCCTGACCTTTGACCCCATTTCGATGACAATCGACAGAACCGGTTCCGTATACCTCCGGAACAATATGATAAAGTTTTATCGCAATCGAAGCGTTTTTACGTGAGTTATGACGCTTAAGGGCAATGGAATGGATCCCACTCATATGTCCTGACCTATGGCCTCTTTTCGCCCATTTTCAACAGAGTTCGTCACCAGCTTGTCCCCTATGACCAGTGGCGTATATTCGAGGTTAGCTAAGCTAGCCGCGAAGCCTAGAGAATGCACAAATGAAACGGATTTAAATATACACACATAAAATTCAATTATCAACAGTATTAAAATATGTCGATATATAATATATATATAAATATGTCTGCGGAAAGAAACGCGTTTGGATTCGCTTCTTTGACTCAGTCTGGCGAGCGAAACCCAACGGCATAACTCAAGCAGCTTTTCCAGAGTCTTCGCAGTTCCGATGCCAAAACCTTCCGTACCATCGCCTGCTAGCGTTTCCATGGCAAAATGAATCAGCTGGTATACGCGGCTGGGGGTTGCTTTAGGAAACGGTTTGCTCAGAAAAAAGAAGGGTTAGACTATCTCAGTCACTCGCATACTCCCGCCCATAAGAGTGTTTCGCGAGAGTTGTTTCAGTTTATGTGACGTGTCAATGAATTAAAATCAGAGATATTATATATTAATTTCGTGGCTTTGTTGGATTCGAACTGTTTTGATAAATTTTGTGAAAGCTTCCCTGAACATCTACTGTCAGAACTTAAAGAACGCTATGATTCAAATTTTGATACAGCTCGACTAAAAAATTAACTGAAGGTGTTTTTTTTCGTTGATGAATACAAAAACAAATCAGTAAGAAACATTACGTGTTACATAAAGTTGAATAAATTGGACATAGTTTTTAGTGAGGTGTACTTATTGACAGACCTCATATTAAGCCTTCCATCAACAACTGCAACTGCCGAAAGAAGTTTTTCTGCATTAAAAAGAATCAAGATATGCGCATTCGAAAAACTTTGCTGTTTTGTCAGTAGAGAAAAACATCCTTTTTAAATATGTAAAAGTGCTCGGAAGAAACATTTTATGAAAACGTAACATTCAAGTTCAGACAAAAGGAAAGAAGAACGGAGTTCATGTACAAATAAGTGTTCAAATACTAATCGTCATAATTATCTGGTATCATGTTAGCAATGGCATATACCTAAAATTTAGGTAAAAAGTTACTTCTATTACTTAACAATTAAAATTTAAACTCCGCAATTAATTAAAACAAAAACAGTGCTGGTGATGGGGTGGGGGTGGAGATAGCCTAGGTCTCGGACCCAAGATACGCCAGCGCCTACCACATACTAAAATTTCATCAAAACCATTTTTACGCAAGTTATGAGGCATATGGGCAATGGAATGGATCCCACTCCTTTGCCGTGACCTTTGACCCCATTCCGTCCATTTTCAATAGGGTTCGTCCCCAGGTGGTCCCCTACCACATACTAAAATTTCATCGAAATCGAACCATTTGTACGCGAGTTACCGTGCTGACGGGCGGAGGAAAGACAGACGGACGAAGCTGAAGAATATACGCTTCTTCAATCTACGTTTGAAAAGCGTAAAAAATGGCATGCATAGGCTACAAAGTAATGAAAGAAGCATGAAGAGGTGCATGCATGGCATAACCAGGAAGGGTAGCAAGAGTAAAAGCATGGATCCGGAAAATGACGGAAGTTGATGGCATCATCATCAAGGTAAAATCCATTTCTGAAATGGCGGAGTTCTAGACATATTCCTAGAACTGATCACCGTTTGGTAACTGAAATACTAGACTGGATTCCAAGGAACAAGAAAAGACCCAGAAAAATACCATGTGGGAGATGTGTGGAACAAATTCGAAAGCATGCTGGAGTGACATGGAGGAAACTAGCTCAGTCAGAAATTGTAGAAGAAATTTGGGGAGACTATCACCCAGCAATGGGTTATTAATGATATTAATATATAAAATGCCGAACACAACCGTAGTCACTTTTCATATACGTATTTCGCATTCCATATTAATGTTCGACTTCTTAAACTCATGCCTTTCAAATCATTCTTTCTAGCTACCTCGTGTACCTTAGTCATTTATTAACATCATACAACTTATTTTTCTTTTGCCTGGTATTACATATAATCTTGGTTACCAATAGTTTTTACTTTTGCTCTTTTAAACATTTTCTTTTTATTGTCTCGCGATGAAAAACAGGATCTTACATGCTGCGACTTAATCTTAGACGCTATTTTCAGTTGCTTTACTGGCTGCTTTTGGCATTATCCAATCCTGTTGCAGCACTCGTGAGCGAGTGCGCACCTTTTCCCTGTATTGGAAATTGAGAAGTAATCGGAAAAGCGGAAAAGAAATGGGATTTAAAAAAATTAATCAAATGAATGGGAGAGATTTTGGGGAGCTGGTGTAAGAATTATTAAAATAAGGATTTTATAAACTTCACGCTCTTCAGACGCTCTGCATTTCACAATTTAATTTTCCCCTTAGATTCTCTTCCGTGGGTTCGCGCCTAGGAAGGTCAGGAAAGTACCGCTCTTTCCCCTTCACCCCCACCCCACCCTCTCTCTCTCTCTCTCTCAGAGTCGAAGGGCTTCCAGCAGTCCGCTTGCTGTGGCATGGGACCGCGGGGCATCCTTTCCCTAACTGCTACGAGCCAGCAATATTGGGTAAGACAGAGTAATTCAAGTCAGAGAAATAGCGGGTAGACATTTTATTGGAGCTCGGCGCCAGTCGTCTTGAGATTTGATGCACCAAGTCTGGAAGAAAAGAATAGCTTGACGCCAGGCCAAGGAAAACTATAGCAGTTTTATGATAGGAAGATTTACGACCTCAGAGATCCGTAGGCAACGAAGTTCCTAGAATTTGAGGGCGGACACAGATTTTGGACGGGGCGAAGGATGGCAAGTCAGAGAAATGGCGGGAAACCCAGAGCAAATCAGATCGGGAAATGATAATTGTTTGACCAATCTCTAAATTGGTAGGAGGATCCGGGAAGAACAAATTTTTGGTAGGACAGGAAGAGGAGCGAGAGAATTATATCAGTCGGCATGAATACTTCGAAAGAATGATGACAGAATTCAGAGAGAATTATGGGTTGGCATGAAAACTGCGAGAGAATGATGACAGAAGTCAGACAGTTGGCATAAGAACTTCAGGAAGAGAGGAGATAGCATAAAAACTTCGAGAGAATGATGACAGAATTCAGAGAGAATTAGGAGTTGGCATAAGAACTTCAGGAAGAGAGGAGATAGCATGAAAACTTCGAGAGAATGATATTCCAGCCCTCATTGTGGGATAGAAGGTAGGACAATTCCGACCTTAATGTTTCCTCTTGTTTACATAATTAGTATGTTGAACCGAAAATTAAAGAAGAGCATAGTAGACTAAGTTAAGGTTGAAAGTAAAACCAGCTCTAAATTAATGCTGAGAAAAGCAGGGCAGAAATAGACTAAGTTAAGGTTGAAAGTAAAACCAGCTCTAAATTAATGCTGAGAAAAGCAGGGCAGAAATAGACTAAGTTAAGGTTGAAAGTAAAACCAGCTCTAAATTAATGCTGAGAAAAGCAGGGCAGAAATAGACTAAGTTAAGGTTGAAAGTAAAACCAGCTCTAAATTAATGCTGAGAAAAGCAGGGCAGAAATAGACTAAGTTAAGGTTGAAAGTAAAACCAGCTCTAAACTAATGCTGAGAAAAGTAGGGCAGAAATAGAAGAAATGAAATGGTTGAGTAAAGTAAATACCATTGATCAGAGCAGGAAATTGTATAGTATAGGGAATCATTTTTAGTAAATTATGTTTCGAAATATTTCAGAATTATATTAAATGAAAATAAGACATTAAAGTTAACCTTTAAATAAATAATTTTGCTAAAAGGGTCTTCAAACATTTTCATATGACTGAGTGTATATTTTTCTAGATTTCAAGCCTTCATCAGGCAAAATAAACATATTTTATTTTCACGTTATTATGAGTCGGCTACATTTCATTTGAGTGTACAATTTTGTAAAGTAAAAAAGGTTAATAACGATTGAGTGTTGGATGTGTGAATAAATGATTTGGAATGAATGTTCAGAAAAATCCTCCAGTGCAATATTGAGTAACTTACGCATCAGTGCTAGTAAACAAATCAAAATTTGTAAGTTAACGAATTATTCAAAAAGAAATGAAAAGCTAGACGATTACTTTAAAACATTGCGGCACTCAGCGGACCCCGATACACGGAACGTCGGCTGGGTGAAACACAACGCCCATCCTCGAATAGCGAGCCTGTGTTTTCTCTAATACTGGGAAAACATAGTTTTTGAGATTCGAGTGATTACCCTTATTACTAATAATGACACGTGGGCAATCCAAAAGCCCCAGGTAGCAATCCTGCTGTTCTTTCTGTATTTCGATCTCTGCCTTATTTGCTTATCTCTCCTCCTTCAGTCCCTGCTACCTGTCGTCAATACACCACGATGTTCTTTGACTTCTATGGGAATTTTTAAAGCCACTCCAGAAATTTTACTTTATGTGCTTCACGATATTCAGATTTCTCTTTCACAGCTACGAACCTCTTCGAACTTGTTTTCCTAGAGAGCACTTCCTTCAATCTCTGTCATATCATTTTACAAGTATATAGTTTCCTCATGATGGAATTACTTTTCTTCCTTATCTTAGTTTCTTTTTTTATTACCAAGTTCATATAGAGTACTCGGAGCTGTGATGTAACGTATTATCCTGTAGTTATTTTAGTCTTTAATCTCCTTCCAGTAAGTTCACTTTTGTTACACAAAATAAACAAGAAAAATGACACAATTCTCAAGTGCATTGAGCACCTTATTAAGCAAATGTTCAGAAAATACATTAAATGAAAAAGTCAATGAAAAAACTTAACGCATTTGTGGCCGTTAGAGAAATATTGCGCATAATTTACAAAAAACGCGAAGTCACCTTTGTTCTGTGCATTATATAAAACTTGTTAAGAAATAAACTACAATCGGAAAAATTTCAACAAACTGAAGTACAGTAGAAACCCGTTATAACGCGGGTATACGGGGACAAGTCGATAACCGAGTTATAGGGATACGCGCGGTATATCCGAATCTGAATATTGTTGGATCTTGCCTTTACAGGCTGATGTGGCCGCGTGCACCAGGTGAAGTATCGCGTGCAGTAAAGCAACCTATATCTCTACTAAAAAATAAATAAATAAATAAATAAAAATAAAAAATTAAGGAAAATTTTGTAAAACTTTTGCCGTGCCCCTCTGCTGCTCGAGGCTAGCAAGGAGTTGTCCTACTTGCGGTGGCAACCAAAAATTATTCAACAACAAATTAATTATTTGATTCCAATAATTAATAATGACCTCCCATAATTAATTATAACAAATTAATTATTAACATCCCGCACAACCCGTACCGCGATTGAGCGTGGATGTCTGGATTTAACACCAGCACGTCCCAATCTACGGAAAAGTCACAGCAACGCACACACACACTCGAAAAGATACCCAACGCTCATTTCACGCACGCTTGACATTTAATATTCAACATTATATTATATACACTGCCACCTTTATCCATGAAGTGCAACAAGAATCTGCTGAGATGAATGTATGGTGGGCGGCTCTATCGGCAGCATAATTATGCACAATGATTTAGACACTCTATCACTGATTAAAACGATAACACTGATTTAACTAACTCTGATTTAACAAATGTCACTGATTCAAACACTGTTTACTGATGAGATTCTAGCATGCAGAATAAAAAGATAGAGCAAAGGAAACATAAGTGAGAGATTACCAAAAACTTTGCGCGTCTTTTGGGGAACCTAGGAACAGCAGATGGCTAAGCTTGTTCCTTTTCTTTGCGCTGTATTTTCAAAGTAGTTAAGTACTTAATAACTAATTAATTATGCACTTAAAGCACTGCTGAAATACTTTGTACATATTGCAACTAACTGTTTAAGTCATATAACTTTCACAAAGTTTTCTTTAGTTAATTATTGTCTTTAACTTATTCTCGTTTTCGTGCTGTCATAAGTTGTAGAGTATGGGGTTTTAGACTCAAGTTTTCTTTCAAAAATCTGTTTTTTAAAATTAATATTTCCTTTTTTAATTGCAATGAAAAAATTTGGATTTCTTTTGCATTGTTTTTCAGGTTTAAATTCTCTCTCAAACGAACTTGGCATTTCGTTATAGCTGAAAATTATTTCTAATTATTATGTCACTCTCACAGCTTGAGTTCTCTTTAATCTTCTTCTCTCTGTTTAATAGTAACAGATGAAGAGCATGGGTCGGGCCAGGAAGGTTGATGGATGCAAGCGAAATTGTTAACTAGTGCTAGGTCATACAACTCTGCGGAGGACATGACATATATATATTTTTTTAAAACAATTTTAGGTGGGAATGTTACTTGCATCTATGGCCTTGCAGAAACCCATTTCCAACTAGGTCTTTGTGGAAGTGAGAAAATGCAGAGTTTTTGCTGGTCCTTGATAAAGCCAAGGCTCAGTATTCTCGACACCTTCTACATTCAGTTGTTTTATTTTATTTTTTTATCTTTTCTCCTTTTACTCACACAGGTAGATACATAACCTTTTCTATGTTGTACTTGGTGTGAGTCAAAATTATATATGTATTTTTTTGCTTAGGTATCTTCTTAATAGAATGTGAATTCTGAATTTTCAAAACTGCTGCGTTGCGCGTTTTGATCTTCGGGTTTTTTTGCAACTTTCGTTTTAAATTCTAAAGTTTTTCCTTAGTCTTCAGTTTTGCTCTTCAGTATATATATATATATATATAGACCATTACACACACCCTGCATAGGCTTGAGGCAAAATTAGCAGGGAAGAGCTCCTAATAACTATGGCCATAACACAAAGAAAAAAAAACGAATGAAATGTGTTGGAGACCTCCGATTACGTACTCCTTTTCACTGGGGACAGAGTTCTACACGCTGTTTCACCATCCGACGGCACTTGTAGGTTGTGAGCAAATGTTCAGATAAACTCCACATACCTTGGCAGTCTTTAAGATGTCCTTAGCGCAGAGAAGTGGCAATAAATCTCTTGCCCTTATTTTGTGTGTAGACAGCCTAGGCAAAAGTGCACTAATGTCGTCCTAATATCGGTCGAGAAACCCCATGTCCAAAGAACTGAGATGTCTCTCATTTTTCGAAGGGATCATTCCTAGCCCTCCTTACTAGCTTCGCTCCGGGGTCGTTCTTCCTCTGGTTCTTTTAGGCTCTCAGCGGTCAGCTCTCAAACCTAGGGTCCATCCCACTTCGCCGCAGCGTTTCTTTTGCGTGTTGGCGCAATCAAATCAGTCCGGACAATGCCTCGGCGCTTGTTCCTCTTCTGCCTAGGTTCTCTCCACTTTGTCCCGTCACAAGGGCTTCTCTTCGCCACTTGAAGAGGGATTTATCACCTTGTTTTTAACTGTGGGTGGCCATCGGTTCTCCCCTTATGCAATCCAGTTCGGAGAAAATGCCACCGCAGAATGTCTCTTTAAAGCTTCAAGATGGAATTTTGGGGCGAGTTTTGCAGACTTTTGTTGGAGTCAAAAATGCACAAGACTATTGCCATAAGTCCGAAATAGAGATGGTCTGTCGCTATGTGGCCTTTCACAATTCTCGTTTGCCAGAAGGCTACGAATTATGCATTTTTCAACTAATAAAAATTTTAACAATGGCTGTGATGAACAAATTATAGGATCAATTACCGTAATTTAAATATAACTATCAGTGCCACCTTGCAATTATATCGAAACAAAAATTTATCGCATAAATGAAATACAAAAATGTTCCACACGTTAGGCTGCACACTATAACAGTATGTATTTGTCTGTGTATGTTGTATTTTGTTTGGGAACACGATCAGACCCGCGTTATATCCGATTCCGCGGTACAACCGACTGTGTTATATCCGATTCCGCGGTATAACCGACTGCGTCATATCTGATTCCGTGGTATATCCGAATCTGAGTATGTCTGTGTATTTATTTTGTTTGGGGGACATGATCGGACCCGCGTTATATCCGATTCAGCGGTATAACCGTCCGCGTTATATCCGATTCCGCGATATAACCGATTGCGTTATATCCGATTCCGCTGTATAACCGACCACGTTATGTCCGGATTACACTGTAGTTACCAACATACTACGAAAAATTACGAATTGTGCGTAAGATATTTATCATAGAGGAATATATTGCAAACAGAGAAGGTTTTTCAAATCGAGCAGTAAGCAGCATAGATACGGAAGTAAGCATGTGATATAACTTTACTGGATAGCGAAGAATGTGTGCGTTCCTTAAAGAAGAATATGGGGCTAAATAACACTAATAATGAAGAACATTCTGCCAAGACAAATTTTTAGTATCCGAGGTACTCTTTCACAGACTGAGATATAAGCTTAATGTTCTTTTTTTGCAAAATCTATGAGAAAGAAAAACACTGTTTTCAGACGAGAAAAAGTTTTTAAATACACTCCCTCCCATCTGTCAAACTGTACATAATCTGAAGTGGATAATGTTTCCAGTCGAACAGTACAAAAATGTTTTTTTCAAAAGGGGTTTAAAAAGTGGATACACAATTCCAAACAGAAATGCGCACCAACGCTAGCGTCAGAATTATACACTATAAAAATCTAGGTGTACATGCAAAATATTAAGCAAAGCGATTCGTATCTGTATTTAAAGGAAATTTTCAAATTGGACTATCAGAAGCAAAGATATCGAGAAAAATATGTTATGCGTTTGAGCCCCGGTGACAGAGTGATCTAAGTGCTGGCTTCTCACCATTTTGCCATTATGGGCTCAGATTGGAATCCCATTGAAGCCTGGATGTTGTGCTTGTCTTACGGCACTGGCTCTCTCTCTCTCTCTTCACTGGAGCCAATGGCCCTAAATTTGGGTCCATCGAGTTGCTCACGGTGGTAGGTAAGCCCCCAAACAAGCAATAAAACAAAAGCCCGTGTTGGGTAAATCGTGTTTGTATTATCTGTTTTTTCTGGGGGAAAGATATTCGTATTAAGCAGCTTCCTGACGTAGGAGCATGATTGAAAAACAATTCTTCGACCTGGTTTTTAGACTCGTAGATATTGCTGCAAATACGAGGTAGGGTCTAAAAGTTCTCGGACTGGGTTCATAAGTCCGTAGATAGAGTTACAAAGCTGAAGCACTTCCTCCTTCAAAATAAGACACTCTTGCAACAAAACACTTCTGCCAGCGGCTGTACAGTTAGGCGAAGCACTTCTGGAACCCATTCTTTGCAATGTCTTTCAGTGTAACAACCAGCTATGCGTTTTTCACTTCTTCTGCGCTGGAAAACCGACGACGCTGAAGTCGACGCGTCAGCTCAGGGAAGAGGTGGAAGTCGCCGGGGGTGAAGTCAGGTGAGTACGGCTAGTGTGGGAGGACAGCAATTCTTGATTTGGTGAGAAATTCGCGAACGAAGGGTGATCTGTGTTCCGGTGCATTGTCGTGCAACAGCACCCACATTTGAGGATTTAACATACAAGTTTGCCGCTCCGGGCATCGAACCAGGTTCCCCTCACTCCGGATTAAGTCGCTCTCCCAACTGAGCTACACGGGCATGAGTCTCACTGCTATCTACCTTTATCTCATGTGCGTCCTGCGAGGCAGGCACGTCACAAGGCCTCTTCCAACAGATCGACTCAGGTAGGGGTTGCATGATGTCTAGATAGTGCTCTTTGCTGCGCTTCAAAATGTTTTCACCCGTGCGAGCTATCACTGGCAGCTCGATTTGTTCGTCACCTTCTATCTACTGTCTGCCTTCTCTAAAGCGCCGATGCCATTCGAGTGTTTGCGAATGCGACTGAGTATTTTCGCCATAAGCTTCCTTCAACATCTCGTGAGTTTCTGTTGAACTTTTGCTCAAACAAACTCAAAACTTAATGTCAACGTCTATACAGCACAAAACGTTTCAGATATGTATCAATAATTTTACAATCTCTCATTTTCGTTACACTTTCAGAGATATCTTACAATTACGTTTCAGCAACATCTATTTTGGAACATAACTCTTTGTACATTACGGTTACGTTAAAAATAGCACTCACCGATACTACTGTTTTATAGTTTCCATTGTACCTAATTACTACCTTGATGTTACATTCCGTCGATATTTAGGACTTTTGGTTTGGCAACGGCGTGGATGCGCATGCGCATTTATGCCATTTCATCGAAGTACTCTCGTAGTCGTTCCATATGCTACTGGGATATTCTTTGGTGATACTGTCGTACTCGAGTTAGCTAGTTAGTGTACACTAGGATCCGTTCTTAAGTTTTGCACGCCAGTGTATACTATCTTAGTACGTTTGTTGGTTTTGAATTTAAAAAAAGTCTCAATAAAAGTAGTTGTTAGTTTGTAAAGGTATAAAAATCAATAATGTTGGTATATTGAGAAGTTTAACGACTACGCAAGTTTAGAAAACAAAATAGAGTAAGATATGCATTAAAAGGTACATTTCGTTGATTAATCATGAAGACATTTAAGTCAAAAATATTTAATGTGAACTATAATGCACAAATATTATCTTTTATCTACAATAAATGAAAAACTTCGGCTTTAAAATAAATTATACGCGCATTATACTGCATACATTCACTTCGGAGACATCGGTGGCACAAATAAATGAATGTTTTACTCGTACTGCGAATTTCTAAAATATGTGCGGCATCTTTTATGGTAATAATTTTTATTACTCATCCCAAGCTACTGATACAGCACAAAATGTCATAACATTATCAGAGATACACACACAGAGACTTAATCTTTGACGATGCTTTTTCATACTGTTATCTTGAGGGATTTCACGAATATCTCCGAACATCCTGTCTGCATTCGCTCTCTTTCAGCAGTTGTACCGTGTGTTTTCGTCGTAATTTTTGTCTTCCTTCGAAATTCCAACAATTACTTTGTTGTTATACTGAGATCTCCCCTGGGCTCTTGCTCACCTTTCGGCGCCAGTTTTAACAGCTTCCGGAAATACTCCTGTTTCTCCTGATCACAATTGTTTTGTGGTGCAGCCAGGAAACATGTCCATTGTTATTTACTACCATTACATTCACTGCAGTTGGAGTATCCAAAAGTCTGCCAGTTATTTTCTTTATTTCGAAGTTAGGTTTTATATCTTTCGACAGCAAAATCTTCCTCCCATTTCTTTCTTGGCGGCTGGCCAAGAAAGAAATATCGTTATCAGAATGATATGCTATCTTTATCAGAATGATACATATTTCAAGGAAACTTGTCCTTCCAGAAATTGTTTATCTATCTTTTTAAAGCAGTTAATTAAATGCTTACTTTAGTGAGAGCAGAATTTGTTTTGGTTCATAACGTGCAGTTTTTCTGCTTGGTTTCTAACCACATCATAGTCATCGGCATTGTTTCTAAACAATAGCTTTGCTTCGGTAAATCTTCAAAGTCGCTTGACTAATATAGTCATGAGTGACTGTTGAGTTGCAAATTGTGTAATACTCTGCATACGTGTAGCGCCTTTGTGGCTGAATGTATGGATATTTTTATTTTCTGTACTAGCATCTGTCACCTGGTAAGATAATGAGGAGTGAAGATTAGATGGGTGTGGATTGTTTCAAAAATAATATCTTTTTTTTTTTTCTTTTTTTTTTATTGAAAGTTTAACGACCACCGTGCTCAACTCAACGGGCTATGAGCAGTCGCCCGTCCCTAATTTAGGGCCAATGCTTTCAGGGAAGGGATGAAGCCAGTGCTGTAAGAAAAAACGAAACAATCATGCTTCATTTCGAACCCGGACCCGTCTCGGACGAATAGCTGTAAGCCATCGTTTAAACCAATGCGCCACCAGGGTCGACAAAATAATTTCTTCCTTTAGAAACACCAAATATAAATTAACACAAACACTGTGTGACGTACTGGCCAGCAGGACGCACACGACATAAAGGCACATAGTAGTCAGAATAAAACGTCCGCGTAGCTCAGTTGGTAGAGTGACTTATTCCGGAATGAGGGGATCTGGGTTCGAATCCTGGCGTGGACAGAAATGACAGAGAAATTTACTTCGTTATAATGGCGCCCGGACTATCCGGATGACCCGACCGTTCAAAATCTCGCAATGGTGTGATGTTATTTCCACACCGCGAGATAGGAAAAATCCGAGAATCCCTTCTCCAGCGCTTCGAAAAATAAATGTGTGTGACGTTGCATTCCACACACCAGATTGACTGGGAGTTCTCAAGTGCACGTTCTACAGCGGATGGCTGCCTGCAACGATTCATGGTCACGGCTGACCCGTGGGCCATGCCCCCGACCCACTTTCGGGGGAGGGGAGATGTGACGTACTTGCCAGCAGGACGCACACGACATAAAGGCACATACCAATCAGAATAAACGTCTGCGTAGCTCAGTTGGTAGAGCGACTTGTTCCGGAATAAGCGGACTCGGGTTCGAATCCCGGCGTAGACCAAAAATGACGGAGATATTTACTTCGTTATAACTGATGTTCTGTTGAAACATTAAATAAATTCTGATGCTTTTTCAAAGTACCTGAACAGCTGTCGTTTATTTCAACAAGCTTTAGATTTGTCGACTAAAATAAATTACAATTTCTTGATCGAGGCAGATTGTTTCCTCTTTTGCTTAACTGATAAAGGAATGGCGAATGCCATTTGCCAAAAGCGTAGCAATCATCGTATATTCTTTGAAAAATGCTATGACCGAGTATTTTTATTAGTTTTCCCCTTGACGTCATCTTTTGTACACTGCGCAAAATCACTAAAAAGAAAAGGTGAAAGCAAAAGAATTCCGGGTATTTGTTGAACATTACAAATTAAGCAATCTTTAAGAGGATTTGTTAATCATCTTGGTTTTTTCTAATTGTTTGCAGCAACGGAGACAAACTAACTGAACAAACTTAGTTTATATAAAAAGTCAAGAAGTCAGGCCCATTTCTTTTTCACTATTTGAATCGAAAGAAATAGAAATATCTAAACCGTGCATAAATTAATACTTCTAGTAATTAAAGCTAATGTAATTACGATGAAATTTTCTTTCTCTAGAGGCGTTAAGGAAAGGTACATGCCTTGTGAATTAAGAAGATGCAAAAGATTCCGTGTACTTTTATCTGTACAACAAGCTCATTTCTTTTAATTGAAGTGGCAGATTCGCACTTCAATTTAAAACTAACCTTCATGAAAGATTTGATTTAAAATAAATGAATAGATCCTTATGTGTAAGTTTGGGTTTTAAAAATATTAATAGATACGATGTATCTGTGTTTCAATTGAAAACGAGTAGTGTGTAGTTGGAGCAAAGCTTTACTTCAAACTTTTATGTTACTTTTTAATAATGATACGAGATTTCCCCCCTGATTATGTAAACAGCCGGCAGGCAGAGGACTGAGATATTCCTTGATTATGTAAATGCCTGTGAATAATTTAGCGAATGATTGTGAATAATTAAAAGTGTTGGTAAGTAGCGTGCAGAACAAAACGGGTACGATATAATCTGGGGACTACAGGATCAATGTTCGTCCCATTGTTTTAAATGCCTTACGGGCCACATATATTGTACGACGTAGATGCCAGAGAAAGGCACGGATGAGCAAAATAGACTCCTATAGATGTTACCAACAATCACCTGTAAATCCCTAGTGAAATATTTTCCGTTGTAAACAGAACTACACTATCTAGCAACAAGTAATTGGACACCTGTGATAGCAAAGGAAAACGAAGTTTATTCACCTTCAATAGCTGGTGGAGCCTCCACGAGCGGCGACTACAGCTGCGACCCTCCGGGGCATACTCTCAACCAGGCGTTGTACGACGGCTAGCGGTATTTTCTTCCACTCGGCTTGGAGAAGACAGGTCAGTTCCTTAACCGATTTCGGACAGTGGGAGCACCCCTTAAGTCGAGGCTACAACTCGTCCCAGAGGTTCTCGTGTGGGTTAAGGGCCAGGTTCTCCGCAGGCCAGTCCATTCGATTAACCCCATTGTCACCATACCAAGCCATGGTGGACCTCGCGACATGACAGGTGGCATTGTCATCCTGAAAGTAACATGGGTCCACCCCGTAAAACTGCCACAACGTAGGAAGCGCATGGTCATCCAAAATGGTGCAGTACGTCTCGGCATTGAGTGTACCAGGAATTGCGACCAAGGGTCCCTTGTCATACCAAGAGAAACACCCTCATAGCATAGTTCCACCGCCGCCGAACTGCACAGTTGGCACAATACATTCCGGCAGGAGGCGTTCTCCAGGCAGTCGCCAAACCCAGACCCTGCCATCCGAAGGGTAGAGGGTGAACCTTGATTCGTCGCTCCAGAGAAACTGTTTCCACTGTTCAACGGTCCACTGTCGACGTTCTTTGCACCACGTTAGCCGAGCAGCGCTATTGTACTTGGTGATCAAAGACTTGAGGGCGGAAGCACGTCCATGATAACCGAGCAGATGGGTTCTTTACGGATGGTTATCATCAAAAGAACACTCCCGGATGCCTGTTGAAACTCCTCGCGGATGTGGCCGATAGATTTGGTGCGATTCTTCCCAATTTCTCTGCCCACCACCCGTCGGTCCCTAACTGCCAGTTTTGTGGGTCTGCCGGGTCGGGGCACATTGCGACTGTCACCTCTCATCTTCCACTTGCCAATTACGTAGGCCACTGTCGATTTCGGGTAATTCAACTCGTTGGATATGTCACGAATGGATCGGTTATTTCTGTGATACCCGACGATTACACCTTTCTCGAAATCAGAGAGCTCCGAACTGCGTGGCATCTTGCATGCGACTGGTTGCGTTGTTGCTTTCCACACGATATTTAACGGCGGCGGCCGTGACGTGTATCGCGGATGTCGTCGATTGCAGGGGTGTCCAGTTACTTGTTGGTAGATAGTGTATAAACTATCATTCACACCAAACCACTGGCGTCGAAAGTGGAGTCATATTGTTGTTACCACCTCCCACTTTTGACGTCAACAGCGCCTAGCCAATGAAAGGAGGCACGTGTCGTGAGCTGGCGTGTAGGGTATATAAGAGGTGTGTTGTAGGCATTCTGAAAACATATCACTCGTTGCTGTCATGGCAAAAAAGAGCGATTCTTCAGATTTGCAAAAAGGGATGATTATCGGCATTCGAGCCAATGGTGGCAGTATTTTTGAAACAGTGCACTTTGCGAACTGTTCGCGTGCTGCTGTGGTTAAAGTGTATCGCGATTGCAGAAATGGCACCACTGCGAATGAGCGACGTGTAAACTGCGGAGCACCACGTACCATTCATGTGACAGGCGAATGTCAGTTCCGAAGGTGCATGAGGGCTGATCAACACGCCGCAGTGGAGCAACTCGAAGGCTACCGGAAGTGTGTCTAAAACGACAGTTCAGCGAACTGCGTATGGGGCTCCGATGCAGAAGAATGGTCACTGCACCTATGCTAACGAAGGTACATCGGCAGAAAAGGCTTACATTTCCACGGCAGTATTGGAAGTGAACCTCCGCTGATTGGCGAAGGTTTGCCTTCAACGATGAGTCTCGTTTTCTGCTTCATCAAACGGATGAACATTGGCGTATAAAGCGGAAAACATCGGAGAATGAACACTCTTCAACCATTACTGGAAGAATACAAGCTGTTGGAGGACAGGGTTATGGTCTGGGGAGTGTTTTCGTGGTACTCTCGGGGTCCACTGATACCTGTGGAAGGCACTATGGACCGAATTCGTTATTAATCCATCCTTGCCCACCACGTACACCCATACATTCTGATTGTGTTCCCTGGGGTGGATGCGATCTTCCAGCACGACAATGCGGCGTGTCACACGACTAGAAATGTCCGACAGTGGTTGGAAGAGCACGATGAAGACTTCAAAGTACCTCCCGGGCTCCTTAAAGCCCCAGACTTAAACCCAATTGAGCATCTGTGGGACCACCTCGATCGTGTTGTTCACTCCATGGATACTCCACCATACACCCTCCAGCAGCTGTCCGATGCACTGCAGTCAGCATGGTTCGACCTACCTGTGAGAACTCCTTCCAGCACCTTATTGAGTCCCTCACAGCCCGTTTAGCTGCTGTCCGCGCTGTACACGGAGGTTACTCTGGATATTGGCTGTTGGTCACAGTAATGTTACTCGACCGTATAGTATGACAGCGTAAAAGGTAAATCAAAGTCAGAATTCCCCTGGAATGGGTGAAACTTAAAAGCGCCGAGCGAGACAGTTACCTCCTGCGTGGTACCTCGCGTCTCACGCAACTTTACTGACAAATGTAGCAAGGATAGAGGAAAGTAGGAAGAAAAAGGGAAAGACATTTGAATTTTGTTTGTGGGTCGGAATGGCTCGACTCTGGCTGGTAGAATTCACAGCTTGCTGTGCTGTAATAGAGACAGCAAAAGAGAGGAGACAAGAAAACCTAATAAAATATTGCTGAGAAATGAGATACGGAAAGGAGTTGAATGCGAAAACCCAAGCCGTGCAAAAGTGATCCCACTGCAACTTGTAAACGACCCGACTGTCGTGTCGTACTTCGTCAGATCAAGAAATAGCACCTTCTGTCCCAAAATGGACAAAACTCGAAGACCTCACACTAACAATATATTGCTATTAGTGGCGGGTAAGCCTTATCACCTTTCCGTGAAACGCTGAATGGTATCAATCCGCTTTACATTGCACTCCGGCTGTTTCCTTTCTGTCAAGCAATTACTTCCGCAAGGATCCCCACCCACCCACCCGCACATCACACAAGCAGCGGGCATTGTAAATGCAGGTGTAGTGGAGTCCAAAATTCTTCTCTTACTGCCTGTTTATGTAACCTTCCCCTCAAGTTTCTCCGGTTCGTTGTGTTGTGAACGTTGGGAGAGGTCTTACACCCCGTCCCCCCTCTTCAAGTCATTCCCCAGCTGGAAAGAAGCAGCCGAAAGTGCGAGCTTTTAACTGAGTAACTTCTCTTGTCAAACTTATTTCTAAAAACGCTCTTGACTTTTGGAAAGTTTGTTTGAGATAGCAAGTTTGTTCGGAAAACTGCTGACCAAACAAAAATGGATTCCCAGTAGTTGTTTCGTACCTTACATAGACTCACAGGGATGACTCGGAGTAAAGCCTTCATTTCCTGCTCCCTCATTTCAACACCGACCATCGGAAGGAGGCTGACAGAGGAGAAGAGGTAGCATGATGTTCTGTCTACCATGCGAGTTATAAATCGAAACCTGGGTCGATCTCGTATAATAAGGTGTGAATGTGCAAGGAATGACTTTCTCGTACAAGTGCAATGTTTCAAATTGGCTACTGATACAAAAGCACAGTGCCGCCAAATAGGGAAAATTGTGGCTGTCATAAAAAACGTTCAGATGCATTTGATACACATCTACAAACAAGTAATTCTACACATCTGCAATCGACGATATCTGCGGTCCTGATACACGTCACTGCCGCCGCCGTTAAATATCGTGTGGGAAACAACAACGCAACCAGTCGCATGCAAGATGCCGCGCAGTTCGGAGCTCTCTGATTTCGACAAAGGTGTAATTGTCGGGTATCACAGAAATGGCCGATCCATACGTGACATATCCAGCGAGTTGAAGTACCCAAAATCGACAGTGGCCTACGCGATTGGCAATTGGAAGATGAGAGGGGACTGTCGGAATGTGTCCCGACCCAGCAGACCCACAAAACTGGGAGTTAGAGACCGACGGGTGCTGGGCAGAGAAAGTGGGAAGAACCGCACCAAATCGATAGGCCACATCCATGAGGAGTTTCAAAAAGCATCAGGGAGTATTCTTTCGATGAATACCATCCGTACGGACGCCCATCTGCTCGGTTTTCATGGACGTGCTGCCGCCCACAAGCCTTTGATCACCAAGACCAATAGAGCTGCTCGGCTAACGTGGTGCAAAGAACGTCGACAGTGGACCGTTGAACAGTGGAAACAGATTCTCTGGAGCGATGAATCAAGGTTCATCTTCTACCGTTCGGGTGGCAGGGTCTGGGTTTGGCGTCTGCCTGAAGAACGCCTCCTGCCGGAATGTATTGTGCCAACTGTGCAGTTCGGCGGCGGTGGAACTGTGCTATGAGGGTGTTTCTCTTGGTATGACACGGGACCCTTGGTCGCAATTCCTGGTTCACTTAACGCCGAGACCTACTGCACCATTTTGGATGACCATGCGCTTCCTACGTTGTGGCAGTTTTACGGGGTGGACACATGTTACTTTCAGGATAACAATGCCACCTGTCATGTTGCGAGGTCCACCATGGCTTGGTATGTTGACAATGGGGTTAATCGAATGGAATGGCCTGCGGAGAACCCGAACCTTAACCCTATCGAGCACCTATGGAACGAGTTGCAGCGTCGACTTAAGGGGTGCCCCCACCGTCCGAAATCGGTGTAGGAACTGACCTGTCTTCTCCAAGCCGAGTGGAAGAAAATACCGCTAACCGTCGTACAATGCCTGGTTGAGAGCATGCCCCGTAGGGTCGCAGCTGTAATAGCCGCCCGTGGAGACTTCGCCATCTATTGAAGGTGAATAAATTTGGTTTTTCCTTTGCTATCACAGGTGTCCAATTACTTGTTGTTAGATAGTGTATAAGACTTACAAGAACTTTAACTTCATTCTGTTTTTATTATTTCAACGTCAGTCTCTGCTCGATTGAACTGTGTGAGCGAACCCGGAGTTAGAGGATTATAGAACGAAGCAACTGTTTTCCTTATGGCTGTAGACATTTAGGGAATCGCGCGTAGTTTAATTAGTGCAGTAAAAGCTGAAGCCATTGTTGGCTTTGCTACTCGATGACATAGAGCGCTGAAATTGGTTACTAACACGGCATATCCTTCATTATTTTATTATTGCCAGCAAATGTGTGTGCTTTATATATGCGCTCCGCTCTGCCTATACCTTAGAATTAGTTGTTTATTCAGTAAACTTTATTTGTTCCTCTCTCACTAGTGTTTGTTTGACGTGAAGCCTCCAATTCCGTCCTCGGTGAATAGGATTCATGAATGTGAGTGTAATTGGCTATCGCGCATTAGTGCTACGTCCTGATAAAAATTCGTTAACCCAAATACCAGATGAGCTCCTAAGAAAACTCGTAAGCACTCACCCGAAATTACGCCTGAATGGATGATGGAGCTACAAAATATCCGAAAGTCGCATCAGTAACAATTAAGAAGCAACGTGTAGTTAATTACATGTTGTAGCTACTTCAGTGCTTATTTAAACAAAACAATTATGCGTTTCTAAGTTATCACATTTCCTCTGGGTTTTTTTTCGTTACCACTTACAAAGCCGTCTGGCTTTGGAAGTCATAACTGCTTTAGGAAGATTCTGACTTCTCATGGCTGCTTTTCTTCCATAAGCTACGACTTTTTATGGATACTTATCTGCCGTTAGTTCTGTCTTTTCTTTCTTTAGGTATGCCGCTTTATAGCTACTTTCTCTTCTATTAGCAATGACTTTTTACGGCTACTTTTCTTCCATTAGCTACGACTTTTTGCGACTAATTTTCTTTCATTAGATATGACGTTTTATAGCTATTTTCTTCCATTTGCTATGACATTTATGGCTATTTTTCTTTCATTAGCTTTCCCTTTTTATGGCTACTTTTCAATTAGTTATGACTTTTTATGGTTACTTTTCGTCAATAAGCTGTCTTTTTATGGTTTCTTTTCTTCCATTAGATATTACTTTTTAAATCTAGTTTTCTTCCATTCGCTAAGACTACTTACTATAGCAACTTTTCTTTCATTAGCTAGGACGTCTTAATATATAGCTACTTTTTGTCTACTAGCTGTGACTCTTTTTGGCTACTGCTCTTCCATTAGCTATGATTTTGTATGTCTACTTTTCTTTCATTATAATTTTATGGCTACTTTTTCTATTAGCTGCGACTTTTCACAGATATTTTTCTCCCATTAGCTATGACTTCC
The DNA here is from genome assembly GCA_039090855.1 of Macrothele yani. NCBI lineage: Eukaryota > Metazoa > Arthropoda > Arachnida > Araneae > Macrothelidae > Macrothele > Macrothele yani. The sequence goes on from CM077011.1 coordinate 104,846,832, forward strand.
AAAATTGAACATTTCGAGCAAGACACGCTCTTATCAGGTGCAGAAAGAAGCAAGGTTACATCTATTGAACGTCAAAGAAAATATTGTCAGTAGTGTGAAACCAACTTTCTGAGGTGGTTTGACTATATTAAAAGGATGAACGAAGATGTGAGAATTTATACAGCAGAAGTGGCAGGAAAGGAAGTTGAAAGAAGGCAGAGAAAATACAGGAGATTCAATTCATGATTTTATGAAAGCGAATAAAAGTCAAAGTATAAAGCTTCTTGTGTGAGACGCGTGATAGCTTCAGTAAAAGTCGAGTTGTGTAGGGAGGCATTATGTGTGTCAACGAAAAGGAAAATATAACATCAATTTCAATTTGGGAAAACATCATGCTATGCAGAGTTGGCTTCTGAATCTAAGAGAACAGCTAAAAGTATTTACATAACTATTTTTGATTATTAGAAAATTCCGATTATCAAAAGTAAATAAAATTTCCAACATGTATTTATAATGAACCGGTTCAGAGTACATGAATCGCCAAAGGCTCATTTTATACACTCACGGAAAATAAAATTTGCGCACCTAGAAGAAAACATACTACCAACGCGAAACTTCGCAAATAGCTAGAGTGCGTAATGGCATGCAAATGATCCACGTTTGTTGAGATTGCGCATGACCGCACACCCTGCGGTGGCGCTGCAAGCACGAACCGACAGCCTTATAAACCAGATTGTAGACGATGCCCCATAAAAGCGAAAAGCACCGGCCGACGCAAGCAAGGTTACAGAGTGACAAGAACGCCGGGTATACGCCAGAAACGTCGATTTACGCAAATTATAGACATTGAAAGAGACCGGATCATCTGGCTGAAAACCGCAGGGTGAATGCCGCGCCGTATAGCCTGCCACGTGGATCGTTCTGACCATACCGTCCGACTGTGTTAAAAGCAGTGAACTCGTGACGGCCCTTCCACACGGGGGAGCGGCCCCGAACAGAACAGGAGGACCACCTGTAGAGGGAATCGACGAATCGTGCACCAGGTACGAACGGATCCCGCGGGGACACGGTTCACTATACACGCAAACGCAGAGGCTCCTGTGTGCCCAAGAACCATTTTTGACGCCTCGCGGAAGCGAATCTGCGATACTAGCGCTGCTTACGTGTGCTACCATTAACAGCGGAACATCGCCGGCTCCGTATGCAGTGGTGCCAGGCCAGAGTGACGTGGTACGCCACAGACTGGCGACGTGTATTGTTTAATCGACAAGTGCCGCTTCGTTTTGGGGACAGATGATCATCGTGTCCGGGTTTGGACCGGGTCAACGAAACAATCCCAACCTCGCTATCGAGCTCCACTGCAGGCATTGTGGTATCGGGAGACACTGCCTACGATAGCCAATCAGTTCTAGTTGTAGTACATGGATTATTGACTGGCCAGCGGTATGTGGATGAGATCCCACGGCGCCATGTGCTCCCATTCCTGTCGGGGATTTCTGGTGCGTTATAGCAGCAGGATAATGTCCGCCCGCTCCCTGGACATATCTCCTATCGAACATGTGTCGGACAAGTTGAAACGCTGGCTGCCGCCGTGCCGCACTATCCGGGATTTGGAGCACACCGTGCAACACATGTAGGCCGATCTACCGCAGGACAACATCTGGCGTCTGTTCGCCGCAATGCCGGATCGTATTGCAGCATGTATCGCAGCACGAGCCGATGCGACGCGCTATTGAAGATGACCGAACAACGTGCCACAGATCCCTCTGTAATTGTCATGTAGCTCTGTTTTTGCCATCATGTGTATTTTCAGCTGTATCATTACGTCCATAAACTTTCAGTTCGATCCGATGCTTCCTTTTTGGTGCGCAAATTTCATTTTCCCAGAGTGTATATATGCACGGTCGAGTCACATTATTGTGACCACCAGTTAATATCCAGGGTAAACACCGTGTGCAGCGCGGACAGCAGATGGACGGGCCGGTAGTAACTCAGTAAAGTGGTGGAGGGTGTTCATAGGTATGTGGAGCCATGCTGACTGCCGTGCATCTGACACCTGCTTGAAGGTGCATGGTGGAAGACCCATAGAGCGAACAACACACTCGACGTGGTCCCACAGATGCTCAATTTGGTTTACGTCTGGAAAATCAGGGTGCCAGGGAACTACTTTGAAGCCTTCATCGTGCTCTTCCACCCAGCTAGCTGCATGACACGTCGCATTGTTTCTAGCTGTGTGACACGTCACATTGTCGTGCTGGAAGATTCCATCTTCCCCAGGAAAGGCAATCAACATGTATACACTGTTAAAAATTCCCGTAAAAAAAGTCTTGTTGCCCGTGTATTTTTACGATCAAGGCTCGTTTCTGCAGTTTAAAGGCGATGCCCGTATTTAACGGGCATGGATATGTAGGAAAACGGTTCCTAACCGTAATTTTACGGGCGTTGCTAAGAGGCACGGGTTAGCCAATGAACGATAATGACAGAAAAGGAATGCGGCATGCGCCACTTTCTGCTATTGGTCAGCGAGTCGTCACGTGATTTTACGGGGATTGCTCGTTTTTTTACCAAGACGAAGGGATGGGCGATATTTTCAAAAGTATGATATCTTTTAATATTTCTAAGACCGATATATTGAATCGAAAATATCTGTATTTAAAGATCAATATATCAGATTGATTTTTCGATATTTTTCAATACTTCTGATCTCAATAAGACTGATATTTCGGTTTATTCACTGCATACTGCATCAGGGTTATCACTGAATCCGATCTAATGTTGTGCTAAGTATTGGCTATTGGGAACTTGGGACTGATTGGCTGTTGGCTTGTTCGCACAAATCTCAGCCAGTACTAAATTATCCTGCAGCTTGAAAATATAGCTGCAATCAAATTTTGTTAATACCATTAAAATGGTGATATCTCAGAAAAGTACTGTATATTACTAACTTCGTACCTTTTACAAGACAGTCGCTGTACTTGGAAATAAACGTAGTGCGTTTATTTTGCCATTTCAGTCGTTTTGTTGTGTAAATAATTATTTCCGATAGCGGAATTGATATTTAACGTTTTTTTACAAGACCGACGCCATGGGTTAGTGCTTTTATTTTGCCCTTTTACGTTGTTTTGTTACGTAAACAAATATTTTCGACAGCGGAATTAACATTTTACGTTTTTATAATTCATAAAAGTTCGCTAAAAATATATCTTGTATGCTGAGCTGGAAAGCCAACATCAGGGTTGTTTACATCGTAGCCAAGGTAATGTAAGGGCGTATTTATATTATATATTTTATACATTTATGTAATGTAAGGTGGCATATATTTATGCCCCCCCCCGAAAGTGTAAATGTGTTTTATTTATTGTTAAAATGTGCCTTACATTGGAAACAAAAATGCTTAATTTAATAAAAAAATTCATTAATTTACGTTACAAATTTTTTTTTATTTTTTTCTATTCTCATTGTTTTATTTTTTTCTATTCTCATTGTTTTATTTTGTCCTGGTGGATTTAATTTTTTTCATCTCATTGGCACGCCATCAGAAAAAATCTATATATGGCCCTTGTTGCATTTCTTAATGAAGGGGCAGAGCACAGATGGGATGAAAGTGACCAAAGGGCAGGAAGTTGTCACATAAATTTACAGAACATAAATGCGGAAACTGTTTTTTTAACAAAACATGTTATCATGATTCTCTGTACTTAACATTGCTACCTATGCAAGATTGTTGATACAGCGAGACAAAATTAGTCAAAAAAGCAATCATAAAAGTGTTGTGCACTTTTGTGTTTATATAACATCTGCACTCCCCTTCCACTAATGGGGGGGCTGTGGATAGTATCAACTGTCACCAACGATATTTGAAGGTTTTGGTTATCATTTGAAAGTAAACAAATTAGATGTCAACTTTCCTGTTAAGCACACTCAACATCTTTTTAAAGAATATATATGAATAAAAAACACACTTGAAATGGAATTTGTGGCAGAAATATTTTGCTACATAGACCAGTAAACCACAGGCAATTGGGTAAATAAGTCTCATTGATTTGATTATTCTACACATGTTAAGGTTTTTCCATTATTCGAAATGTTTATTTAAGTACAAAAGCGGAGTAAAATGCCCAAAACAAAATCACTGGGTTACTTCTGTCTGAAACATTACCCCCTTAGCCTGTAATCACAGCATATTATTGCAATTTCTAATGCAGAATGTTCTGCAAAGTCATAATATTGTTGAGAGGTAAATGGCTAGAGCTTTTTTAATGCAATTTTGAAAAGTTTGCACACATACATGAAAATATATTATTTCAAAGTTAGTGTGCATATACACTGTAGATACATATATAATTTTTTTTTGTAAAGAAATAACAAAAAAATAAACAAACTGAAAATACAACAAACCTTGTTAACAGGTTTCGGCCTAATTTGCCCAGTGTTATCCATTTTGTCATTATGTCTATTTCTCTCTTGATAAAAACTGTGAACATATTTTTTTTTTTTGTGAAAACTGTTATTCTTAAACGGAATGGCATTAACAAAATTCTGTTGTCCAGAAAAGTTTTAATGTGCAGTGCTCTTCCTCATTTGATTTCTCTAGTGTTTCTTTACAGTATACAAGGTTACTTTTTTCAAAATTCTTTTCCTGCTAAAATCTAATAAATGTGCAATGTAAAAATTGCATTTGTACTCATAAATATGGGTTCTTGGTTTGATTAAAAGGCAATACATTGTGCCAAATGTTTGACACTAGCTGTAGGAAGGGAGTTCTTAGACTACCATTAAAGACTATATTAATATATTAGCTGAAACAATGCTCAGATTATATGAAAACCTTGCATTGTGCCCATCAGTTTTACATTTGATCAAGTTTGCAAAAATTGTATGTGATTTTATACCTGCTACAACTGATTCAGCATCAATATCAGGAAAATTCTCATACAAAAAGATTACTTCTTCCTCAGAAACTGCTAGAAAACAGTCAAATTTTCAAAATAAGAAGCACTGTTCATTAAATGTGAAAATCCTCCAAATATGTGGCGTCAGTGAATATACAAAGATGTCGCTCTTTCCAGGTTTTAGCAATTAAATGTCATGAAATCTATTCAGTCAAGAAATCTATTTATTAAATGTCATGAATAAAATCTATTCAGTCATGAATGTTCATTAAATGTCATGGAAACTATTCAGTATCTAAATAATCATGGAAAATGTGCCTACCAAGTGGTAAAATACATAAAGAAGTTGTTCCTGTCTTGTCTTTCCTGAAACCACTCGCCCTAAATTAGGGACATGTGTCTGCTTATGGTGAATCAAGCTTCTACACATTCGGGAACAACTTTAGATGCTCATGGAGATCAACACACACACACACACACACACACCACTTCACTTCAAGCATTTTTTTCCAGTTCTCAGTCCATTTCTTTAGATTTCTCATCTCCATTAAAAACTTGTACACAATAAATATCTGAAGTATTCTTTATCAAGTCTAAAACACCTGAGGAGCTATCTTCGATATCATATCATTTTTTTTTTTTTTACATTTTAAATGCTCATTGGTGGAGTCTATCCTTAAAATTAAGGAAGTCAGCAGATTTAAAATTTTTTTTTACAGTTTTGAACTCAAATGGGATATAGCATTTAATGTTTCACTTATTAACACTAAAACAACACAAAAATAAGTACTGATTCCTCACCTCTAGTTATATTCAACTTGCTGTAGATGAGGGATTTTCTCTTTACATGCATATATATCACTAAGCTGTTCTCTAAGATCATAGGTTAGTTTCTTGATGAGAGCTTATCTGCTGGATTAAAGTTTAAAACTGATGGACATACATTTTATTTACTCTTGATGTATCAAACATCTGCATTTACAGTGATCTCAGCTCACAACTTGAGCTTCACTGACATCCATCACACACAAGACCATTTGTACTTCACATTTATTCTCTTTTTCTCATGCAGGAATTCCTGAATCTGGTCCTCCCTTGATCTTCTACATTTTCTTCCTGTCACTTGTGCAGAATAAATTCTCCTAGTAATCATCTCACCACTCATTCTCCAAACCACCCAAGAATATTTGTCCCCACCTTACAAACAATATTTTGCTTCACACTACTCATCTACAAAACCTCTTCATTTCTCACATGATCAAAACATATCTTGCCCCCACCCCCATAAGTAACACATCTCTACAGCTCGCAAATCACTCCTATGTTTCATCTGCAGTACTCCACCTTTACTGCTGCACATCAGAGTAGGAACAATTACTGTACTTTTTCACACACAACTATTAGGGACCTTTTTGAGAACCTATCATTCATCATTTATTCAAAATCCTCCTGAAGCAGCTGTGACTTTCAAAGATGAATTTACTAGCCTACTAATTTCACCACCTAATTTGTTTTCTCTGTCAAACATGCTTCCTAAATTTGTAAATTGATTTACCTGGTCAATCTCTTTGCCATTTAGACTGATCTGTTTGATTTAATACTAACAATTCATGTGTCAAAAACATAACTTTGGGTTTTTCCTTTCATATACTAAGTTTGAAATTCATACAAACTTCATACATGTGGGACAACATACGCTGCAACTCACTTTTGCTCTCTGCCAACAGGATTGTTTCATCAGCATGAGCAAACATAATTGAGTAACTACTCTCCACAGATAGCATTTACATAGTCTAATGACGACTCAACCATATGTGTCTCTTAAGACATAAAAATATTCTTTACCTTAAAAAATTGTTTTGGTAATAAGTAATAACTAATTATAATACACAAGCTTGGCAGTGAATATGGGGAATAAATATCCTACCAGTTTTCTCAGATAATTTCTTAGAAACATCAGCTGAAATTTTTTTTCAAGAGCTGCTTTCTCCTGCTAAAAGGGAGCAATTTTATTTGTCCTTTATTATTACATTTTATAGCTTAAAACTATCTTTATGCAAGATTGCAGCTCTCAAGCTGTATTTTTAGTGATATGAAAAACACATAAAATATTCTTTTTTCAGATCCTAAAATAAAAAAAAATATATAGAAGAAAGTTTGGATGCAAAAATAAATAAAAAAATCATGCAACAGAAGTGAGCTTGTAATCTGCAGAAATGCTGAATATACTTTCCAAAACCCAAAAGGTGATTTTCTTGTTTCATGTGTGGGCATTGCTCGACGAGCAGGGATATGGTTTCTGCCAAGAAGTTTCCAAAAATCCCAGTTGCAAAGGAATGTTTTCATGAGTTTTTCATCAATGTGAGATTATGAGAAATATGTATTTCCAACATTTCGAGAATAGGTAAGTTGAAGCTTCAGTATGGCATAAATGACAAAAAAAAACAAAAGTACTTATTAATCCCAGCAGACTGGAATCTTAACCATCAATTAACATGGGAATAACTGAATTATAGAAAGAATAACTTTTTTTATTGGGATGCAAATGTCAAAGCTAACAACATTATATCAGCTTGCAAGGAAATGTTATGGAAAAAAATCTTTAAAAAAACTTTGTTATTGTAATTTTTAGAGCATTTTATATACATTTATATTTTTCAGAAGGTGTGAACAATGTTTGCTATTTTTTTTATCGTTTAAGACAGAACACAATGTTAATAGAGTATACAGATATAATTACTTCTATGGTGTAAGCAAAAATAGTTCCCATGGCATAAGCAAAAAAATTAAAGTGCTTATAATATGTTTACAAGTGACATTTTTGTTAAAAACAGTAATTAGAGTACGAATAATTTGTGATGGCCTTTTCATAGAAAGCAATTATTTTTCCAGAAAGATATTTAAAAAAATGCTAATGATTATTAGTCCTCCATTAAAATATGATTATAAAAATAAAAACATAAAAAATATCGTAATCCAAATTAATCAAGTATATATATTTACTAATTAATTAATGAAAGCCATACTAATTAATGTATGAAAAACATAAAAAAATATCATAATCCAAATTCAAGTATATATTTACTAATTAATGTATGAAAGCCTGTCTCTCCTAGATAACAAAAAAACGAATGGACAATCAGAGGAAATAACATGCTGTAAGTGTGGAAAAATCAGCAGATCAAGACGAAAGTTGTTATGCTCATATTTTTACCAGATTATATAATTACTTCAGGAAGTTTCACTATGTATTTACAAGATAATTATCAAAGGATGATAAAAAAATTGTCTGATATATACATAGCCTGAATTACAACAAACTTTATACTACATAACTTGTAAGACATCAAGAAAACTCTCGAAAAGCTGTTTTGCATTTCCTTACCCAGCTGTTAAGATCTACATAATTTATCACTAACAAAAAAAAAAATGCTTAACTTCAAATTGTGTGTCATTGGTATGTATTTAATTTTGGTTAAAGTGCCAGTTTACTTCAAACATAATACTCATAGGCAAAAGAACAATCTGCAATCAACCGTTCGTTAAATTTGTTTTCTGGGTGCCTACTGTCAATAGTTAAAATTTTCAACCATCGGGGTTTTGAACACAGCAGATATTTTTCCTTGTAAAGTTCTAGAAATCGGAAGGTGACATAATATCATGTGAATCTCGATAATGAGATCGCAGTTTGATAGTCCTCAAGCAACATAATTTTCGTGACATGCCAGAGGAAAGAACACAGATTTCATTCCACAAGTTAAATCACATCAGCCATAGGCTGATATATTGAATATCGCACCGATATAGTGATTTTCTGATATATCGTAACTTGGATATCAATACTATATATCGAAATATCGGACAAAAATATCGATATTTCGAGATATTGATAAATATCGCCTATCCCTAACTGACGAACACGAAGTCACGAACATGTACACTAAAGACGCCAGCATGATAAAGAAAGAAAACATGTGAGTAGACACTTTTTAAAATTAAGTTTATTATGATATGTAAAAGTAACGAAATCAATTACACACATTTTTGTTTGATATTAAGCTCACGAACTGTGTACATATATATGATTTTAAAAGTTTCACCACCAAACGAGGGTGGCTGAAGCATTGTCACACAGGAAAATTTATGTAGTAGCTAAGATTTCATTTGACTGGGGTAGGGGCATAACTCTCACATCCATATGTTTTACTATCAATATGAAACAGTGCTTTACTTTCTGTGCAAGTCTTTATCGCCAGGTATATACCTAGTGTTGACTAGGATGTCGAATAAATTCGATCTGTACATGCTGATTTGGAAATTACGTAGGGCAGCATTATTTTCGTATGTTTGTAGTCTGAAATAAATTCCATTTTGCAATATAACACACATAAATATTGTCTTACCGTTTTGTGCTTTTTTTATTTTTTTACGGCATAGTGTTCAACTCCTGAATTTAGACAGAATTATTTCTAAAGCACAAACTGGCTGAACAATACTTTGTTGTTTTTTTTAAGACTCCTTTTCATTTGCTCATGTACTTAAGAACTTGTGAAGTATTATATTTGCACCAATGAATACAAAGATTAGCTATGGAGTACAGATATGTACAGGCATATTCTTTAATGAAAAATTTATTCCAGTGTGTTTATGTGGGTATAAAATATATAGAAAATACAAATACACACGTATATTTGCTAAAATTACATACACTGATGTCACAGAAATTGCACAAATGGCTAAAAAAAAATCAAATAAAACTGGTCAAGTCATTTGTTTAGTATCAGTAAGATGTATGAGCTCATTTACTCTTGCAAAGTTCATCAATATTTTGAGTTTTCTTGCTTATGTACAAACAAGTTATCTTCAACATCCAGCTTATTTCAATATTTAGTTTATAGGTGGTTAAGGATAAAACACTAGTTTCACATAAATATGTAGTTGTAAAAGGCAACAAATACTTAAGGCAGTGCTCGACAATGTTGGAAATTTTTTTCCATTGGAATCCAAAAACTAGTCAGTGATTTCAAAGAACAAATGCTTTTCAAACCAACCAGAGTTAAAAGATGTCTCATAAGTTTTTTATTTGGCAATAGAAGATTACACATTTCTGCATTGTATGTGAATGAGTAACTAGTTCATTCAGTGGGAATGGGAAATACTGCCTTGTAAATGTTTGGAGAGTGCAGAGATGGACAATTATTAGCTGTTTAACATCAAGTTTCCAATTGTTTGCTCATTTTCTGATGATTATGAATTCAGTTATGAAAATTGGTCAGAGCTGTTCCCTGTAATTTGGTTTTCTTATAATTTTTTGGTCATTGCTTGTGTTTTGTTTTTTCAACATAGAACAGATTGTTTTCACCCTGTAATGAGAAGTTCCACTAGTTCATTTTTCAGAAATTTCAGCTAAATATGCTAAACTTCACCACACATCCTACCAGCACTAGCCATAAATTCAGATTAATTTTGTTTTGAAAATTGGTTCACTATGTGACTCGGTATGGTTGCTAACAAATCCGCATATGCCCCCCCCCCCCTATTATTTTAGTGTAACCCACTTTGAGAACCATTGGTCTAGAGCAGGGGTGCACAACCTTTTTATAAGTGGGGGCCAAGTTTATTTTTACATAATAAGTGGCGGGCCGCAAGTTACCTTTTCACATAGGCACTTGCCAAACCCTACCGCTAAAGCTAATTTTACTATTATCCGAATAACCTATTTTACCAGCAGACAAAAAATGTGTTTCAATACCATTTTTGTGTCCTCTAAATGGTTTAAATCCATTTTTGAAGTTTTTTGGCAAATTGCGTTATTAAGTTATCAAATTACTGATTTACAATCAACTTACTCCTAATTGGAAAAGGTTTAGGGGTATATAAAATAAAATAATACTATCACAAGGTTGTGAAATTTTTATTTTTACAAAAAACAGAATTCTTAACATCAAAGTATATAAAAAATTAAAATCAGTATATCGTCAAACTGACCATCAAATCAAGTAGTAGCCTAATGCTCCTAATGAGATGCTTGGCATTGTTTATTTTCCAATAGTCTGTCAATATCAGGTTCAATGTTAGAGATGGTAATGCGCAAGTTTCCCTCCAATAGTGTATCACTTAAACGGGAACGACACTTTGACTTTATTTGTTTCATCAAAGAAAACGATTGCTCGCATAAGTAGGTACTTCCAAACAACGTTGCCGTTTTTAAAGCATGATCTTTGAGCAATTTCATTTCTTTCGGTAAGTAATTTTTGTAAAATTCTAGGAGAGAAACTTCAGAGTATTTTGTTTTTAACTTATTGTTACACTGAAGATCAATTAATTCCATCTGGAAATCTAGTGGCACTGACGCAACGTCAGTAGTGAATGGTAGAGAAAACATATCAAACAAAACCTCAAATTTTCTTATCTTCAAATCGTCTTTTAAACTCATTGTGAAGGTCCACTACAAGAGATGCATATTTAGAAAAAATTTACATGGAATTCAGAACTTTCAACAAAACTTTTCATTGTTGGAAAATTTGCTAGTTAACGAAACATTTTTATAATTTTCTTATTTCAACTAGGGCCTACAATAATGAGAAAAAATCTCATCATTCACAATATATATATTCACGTTTTCAATAGTATAAAATATTTATCCGCGGGCCGCATAAACTGACTTTGAGGGCCGCGGGTTGTGCACCCCTGGTCTAGAGGATGTTCAAGCCGTACTGGTATCAGAGTTGGTTGTACATCAAGGTTTTTGGCTAGCAGTCATAATTTAACATATGGTTTGAGTCCCATATGAGGCATTAGTTTTGCCACCCTGGTGGTGCAGTGGTCTAAGCACCATCTTATGATTGTTTGTCCAAGTGGGTCCGGGTTTGAATCCCGGTATGGCATGGATGTTGTGTTTGTCTTACAGCCCTGGCGTTCTCTCTTCCCTGGAACCAGTGACTTTTAAATTAGGGACGGGGACTGCTTATATTCCATTTAGTTCCTCACATTAGCCGTTAAAACCTTTAAAAAAGAAACCTGTTTTTTACATAACATAACAGCTTTGGCTTTCTCCTTCCCTAGAACCAATGGCCTCAATTTAGAGGTGGAAAAAAGTTTCATGTGATGAAATGTCACATTTTCGTTCAGGAAACACATTTGTGATTCTCCCTGACTGCTACATGGTTTTGATTGCTTTTAGGAATACCATTTCACTCACATTCCTTAGTATATAATTATCAATCATTTTGTGACTATGTTATATTCAGTTAACTCATAGGCACCCCTAGCTTAGTTTTCAGCAGGAAGAAGCAAACAATGGAAATCTGCATATATACAAACCCCATATGCCTCTCATTGAAAACAGCTTTTTACCACTCAACACATAAATTACATAAATTTAATTGGAAACCAGAAGAGCCAAGAAATATATATTTTTTAATTATATCTATAATCACCTCATTATCACATGTATACCGTAATATTTCACATATATGTCAGCGCAAACCAAAGCACGCATAAATAAGAGCGCAGCATAAGTAAAAGTTAGTGTAATTCCAGCCAAAATTAAGTTTAAAATGTAATTAACATGAGAATAACATGCAAAATAAGAAAAATATCAATGATTGAATTTACTTAGTTAAATTTAACACTTAAAAGCTTAGATTACTCAAAAATGTAAATTACTTGATCTCAAAATTTTAATTACATACTTTGTTTATATTTATGGCTTTTTAAAGTTATGTAAAATTGAAGACTGTTTCTGCTGTTGCCTCTCATTGAAAACAACTTTTTCAAGTTTGTTTAAACAGGAATGTGTGGCAATTAGATGTATCGGTGAGTTGTATGTAGTGACAGTGTTTCCAAAGCTTCTACACTGCTTTCGTGACAGTCTGGAGATCTTTTGTTAATTCTTCGTTATGTCTCTTTATCATCATCCTGAATTTCATTGGCTATTTCTTGAATATCCCTCAATTCCCCGATAATGCATTTTCATTGATTTCTACAAACTCTTTAAAACTACTGAATCCACCTGAAATGGCACTCCAATCTTCATCATTGGCAGATTATTCGGTAAATGTATAGATTAGCGTCCTAAATTATTTTGTCGGAAACTTGTAATATTGACTTGTGAGTGCGACGCTGTGGTAGGCCTAACACATCACTACGGCAACGATGTGAAGATTTGCTTTGTTGAAAGGAAGATTCGCTTCGCCGTGCAATTCACGTGCGGATGACTACAAGTCCAAGCAAGTACCTTCTTGCCAAGAGAGCGAACCATTTTATACTCATATGCTACACAATATAGTTTGTTCATGTTTTGTAATTGTTTTTAAAGCAGACGTGAAATTTTTCATTCTTTCGCATATGATTCCCTGATCCGAAATAGAAAGTTTGGTAAATGTGTACTTTAGCGTCTAAATTATTTCGTCGGAAAAATGTAACTGTGTGGGAAAAGTGTGACATACAATATTTTAAGCATGCAAAATAATGGGAAAAGGTGCAAAAATATAGTATTTTTAGATAAAAGGAAATAAGTTTTCCGAAGTATTTACCTGAGAGTGCGATGGTTTGGAAGAGTACGTGCGGTAGGCATAGGACGAGAGAGCGGCAACGGCATCAAGGTTGAGTCCGGTGAATGGAAGCTTCGTTGAGAAGGGCAAGTAACGGGCGGAAGAATTAAGAAGGAAGCGGTTTAGCAGTACGTAGTCATCGAAAAGTCTTGTAGGCATACGCAGAAAGAAAGAGGTTGAATTTGCGCAGCATTGTAAGTTTTTGTTTTTTTGAAGGGTAATTTTGAGAAAGCGGAAGTACAAAATCGTCAGTCATTTCGGATTTCATCAGGGCTTAAAATTTCATTATCCGCCACAATACAAGAAGCTGTCTCCCTGCCATAGTGCGATATATGAATTGAAGAAAATTGCTTATTTTGAAAAATATCCATGTCACGAGGAAAAAATGTGAGCTACGATGTACTGAATAACAGCAGAACTGCAAATGAAGTGCTTGAAGAAATCACCTACCTGTGCACATCTTCCAAACCAAAACTAAAACTTTGGGTTCAACCGGAACCAAAACGTCTTCCTCTAAACTTCTGTCGTACATAAATTATTTTACATTCCTTAATTTCTTTCCATTCGGAGACACTGTGAAACCACTAATAACGACATTCTGCACATATCTTTCTCAAAAATGAATAAAACAGGTTTGAACTACTTCTGCGCTTGATTACACGACACTCTTCCGAAAAATATACCCTACTGCTGTCGTATTATTCCACGCATTTGCTACCAACTCGTACTCCGCTCCGTCGCACAGCACCTTCACGTGGTGGCCGTTAGCATCGCTTCAGCCTCCCGCACCACCTGCTACAAACCGTCGTACTCGCAGGTTAATACTTCGGAAAAATTATTTCCTTTTTATCTAAAAATAATATAATTTTTCACCTTTCCCTATCATTTTACATGCTTAAAAAATTGTGTGCACCGAACTTTTCACCCACAGTTAAATTTTTCCAACGAAATAGTTTAGGACGCTGAAGTACACATTTACCGAAAGTACTAATATGCTTTTCTATGTTGTACAGAAAACTAAGGAAATATAAATTTTGGTTTTGGTTTGAACAGATTTGCTGTGTCTCTGCACTTTTGGTTCTTCTGTTAATAGCTTGTTCGCACGCGAGTTTCTATCTTACTCTTATGTATCTTTTGCAAATCGAAGAGGTTTTATCCGGTTTTTCCTGCCAACAACGTACAGGATACAACAAAATAAAGGGTGGCTGCTGTGGACCTATTTTCTGTAGCGTATCACTACAACATTTATTGCTCTTCTGCCAATAACGTAAGTCCTCTTTCTCTTGTACCCGTCATTTCCACACAGCAACAAACCTTCCTTTTATCGGACCAAAGCTTCACATCTTCACTGGAGCGATGCATTATTCCTATCGCAGCTTCTCTTCACAGTGTCAGACTCACAGGTCCATATTACAATAAAAATCTTTAAAACACGTTTAAAATATGAAATATCTGAAAAAATATGAAATACATTAAAATATGAAGTTTTAACCCTTTGTCAATAAACACAGGAGGCTAGTTCCATCAGAGGTATGCATTCAGTCGCTGACTTTAAACATTTGGAGCAAAATTACATATGCTTCCAATTTATGGACCTAAAGCATAATATAATTAAAGAAGTGATATTCTTCTGTCCTTGGCACTGCGTAACAATAATACAACTTCCAGTGATTAGCAGTGAAAAGCAACATGACATGCGATGACTGTCTTTTTTCTTGTAGTAGAAAATTATATTCTGAACTTCATTTTTAGATTTAATTGCCCAGTCTGGCACCTAAGGCAACTAGATTATTTATTTACCTGCCCCAGGTCAATGATTCACACGACCCAGGCATGGTATTTTTCAAACCCTGATATGTATAAGTAAAGATATATACAGTACATAATTTCATACCATACATATTAATTAAAGCTTATATATTTCATTATTACTACTTTAGCAAAAACTTCCCATTACAAAAAAATTAACTTTGCTTGTCTCTGTGGGCACTATTTCACTTTTACAGCATTGCAATCTTATGCGTAATGAAAATTTCTGTAGTACATACTAACTTTTTAATGAAAAATTTGTAATGTTTTAAGAACAATACGTTGCTACAAATTTTTTTTTGTCCCCCTTGAATTTCATTATAACGAGTTTCGACTGTTATTCTTTTTTTACTGAATCTGGTAAATGCTGGCCAAGAAAATGACAGTGAAAATATATCATGAACAGTTTCTTTGCTTTGCAAATGTAGTAATTAAAGTTAAATGTAAAAAAAAATTGATTTCATTCTAAATTTCTGCGAGTGAAATCTTTCACCTATGTCACTTTAAGCAGGGCTTGGAAAATATCTGAAATGTTACATGCGCAGCTGGGTATATACATAAATTATTTACCTACCCAGGTAGTAAAACCTGGATGCCCAGGAAAATTTATATTTTAAGATAAATCAGAAGCCACTTTTTTTTTCAAGTTAAAAAATATGAAATTTTTTTTACACGTTTTGTAATTCCTATTTTAAAGGTCTATTCAAAATGTTCAATATGCAAAGCATGTATTTCATGTTTTAAGATGATAGTGCTGAAATTGGTACAAAATGATACGATGAAATTTTTTTTGAGAAATTTAAAGATTCTGCCGTGTTCTTTTCCTTTGTCACTAAACACCTGATTTGTACATCAATAAAAATTGTTTCAGTATCTTCAGGTATTGCCAAGATATTATAAATACAACTATTTAATAGCTTTCCAAAAAAAAAAAAAAGAAAAAATTGTGCTCTCAAATGGTTTCCTTGTGGCAACACAACAATGAAAGAACAGGTTTAATCACTGAAGTCATTTCTAAAACATTCCAAACAGGAAAATTTAATATTTTAGAAATATTGATATGCATTAATGTTCTACAATGACTCAGTTAGAATCAGGGTCTAAACAAGTGTTTCTTCTTTGGGTGGGGGTCTGAGATTTGAAATTATGCCCTATCAAGTTCAAAAGCTCTCATTTCCATTCAAGTATTTTTTTTCTTTACTTTCTGATACCTTAATTATGGGGAAGCAATGTGATCTTTCAAAAGCAGTACTTCCAGTTTTTGACATAATTTTACTAAACATGTGAAAAGTAGGTAAATATCCAAAAATTAGAGATAGGAAACAAGACACTAAAAGTTCTGGGAACACTGACAACACAGTGCTCAGTAGAATGTAAAATGAACCAGCACACAAGGCAGTGAATGTGAAAACAAAAAAAGCATGATTCAACCCTATGTCAAATGTAATACTAGCCAAAACCTACATGAAAAACCAACTTTGACACCATTGTGGATTGAATACCCTTATAGATGCAATGTACTCGGATGCCAGTTTGTAGTTCTGTTTGTCATTGATATAACATATAAATACAAGAATATGCCTGTACATATCTTTACTACATAACTGCCCTTTGTATTCATTCATACAAATACTACATAAGTACGTATGTGCAAATTAAAATGTCTAAAAGAAACTAAGTATTGTTCAACCAACTGTGCTTTAGAAGTAATTCTCCAATTAAAACATTTCTAAAAGAAACATAAGTATTGTTCAACCAACTGTGTGTACAGAGTTCGTAAAGCCTAATGTTAAACAAATCTGTGTGTAACTGATGTCATTATTTATCATATTGTAATAAACCTGATTTTAAGATATGAAAATATCATTACTCACATTTAGAACTGAATTGATTCAGTTATAATGTAAGTATCCAACAATTTC
Organism: Macrothele yani; assembly: GCA_039090855.1. Lineage (NCBI taxonomy): Eukaryota > Metazoa > Arthropoda > Arachnida > Araneae > Macrothelidae > Macrothele > Macrothele yani. Next base: position 104,863,989 of record CM077011.1, read on the forward strand.
ACACTCACACACTCTTCCACAAAAAACATGCATTTACTTGCACACTCTTCCACAAAAAATGCATTTATGTAAAAGTCGGTGACTACTTGCCGTGAGGCTTAACTGAATATGGCCAAACTTCATATTTACAGGGATTGTCTTTCAAATTACAGCTTGAGTTAATACGGTCAAACTTATTTTTTCGGGTATAGCCCTTCAAATTATGGTGTAGCTCAATACGGTCAAACTTATTTTTTTATGGGCAATGCCCTTCAAATTATGGTGTAGCTCAGTACGGTCAAACTTATTTTTTTATGGGCAATGCCCTTCAAATTATGGCGAGGCTCAATACGGTCAAACTTATTTTTTTACGAGCGTTGCTCTTCAGATTATGGCTTAGTATTTAGTGTTCAGACCGTAATTTCATGGGCTTTTACAAAAACGGGCCAAGCCATAGTTTTATGGGCAACGGCCGGGCCCCCAGTTGCCGGCCGTTGCCCGTAATCTAACTGTGAAATTTTTAACAGTGTAGGTGTGCGTGGTCTGCAAGGATGGATTCATAACGAATTCGGTCCATAGTACCTTCTACATGTATGAGTGGACTCAGAGAATGCCACGAAAACATTCCTCAGACAATAACGCTGCCCACACCAGCTTGTGTTCTTCGAGTAATGGTTGAAGAGTGTTTTTTCTCCGATGCTTCCCGCCTTATACGCCAATGTTTATCCGTCCGATGAAGCAGAAATCGTGACTCATTGGAGAAGGCAAACTTTAGCAATCAGCTGAGCTCCAGCTCTGGTACTGCCGTGCAGATTTAAACCTTTTCTGCCGATGCACCTTCGTTAGCATAGGTGCCGTGACCATCCCTCTGCGTCGAAGCCCAATACGCAGCAGGGTTCGCTGAACCGTTCGTTTAGAGACACACTTCCGGTAGTCCCGTGGTTAATTCGGCCTGTGATCTGCTCCACTGTATCGTGTCGATCGGCCCTCACGCACCTTCGATACCGACTCTCACTTCATCAGTGGCACGTGATGCTCCACAGTTCCACGTCGCTTATTCCCAATGCTGCCATTTCTCCAATCGCGATATACTTAACCACAGCAGCACGCGAAAAGTTCGCTGACTGCGCTATTTCAGAAATAGTGCCATTCTTGGCACTGAAGCCGATAATTACCCTTTTTTGTAAATCTGATAAATCGCTCCTTTTATCCATGACAGCAACGATTGATATGCTTGCAGATTGCCTACAGCACACCTTATATACCCTCTAAGCCAGCTCGTGACACGTGCCTTCTTTCATTAGCTGCTCGCCGTTGACGTCAAACGTAGGAGGTGGTCACAATAATTTGACTCCACCGTGTATATACATGAAGTAGTTTTTCAGTTATTTTTTTATGTATACTGTGTGAAAACACAAATTTGTCCGAGCCCCCCCCCCCTCGCACCGGAGTATGTCACTCTCCCAACTAAACTACGCGGACAGAATGTATCGGCACAGATTTGTCGTCTTGACACGTGTTTTCACCTCTACAGTACGTCACAACTGACTCGTTCAAAATTATTTAAGTACGTTTCTTAATCACAGCTGATGTTTAATAATGTTGATAGATTTAGAGTAGAACTGGTATCTTCTGATTTCGTTTAAAATTTATGAAAATTTGGTTCATCTTTGAAAATATTACATTGAAAGTTCCTAACAAAAGTTGTGGTTAATTAAGCAGCAGTAATGTAAAAGAAATGCGCTTAAATTATGTCGAAAGAAATAATGGCTAGGTAAAACGGGTACTTATCCTTGCTTATTTCTAATGTTTTCAAAATAATTGAATTAAACTGTACTAAATCAGTTCTACGATTCACAGGTACTCCTTTTAAATTTCATTAAAATCTGTGAAAAACAGCGAATATATTTTACATTAATTCAGATAAAAGCGTCTCGGTCCGCGGATGGCCTAGTGGTCAGCATTCGTTACTGCCACGGAGAAGACCTCGGGTTCCATCCCAGACTGGTACAAACGCTCGAACCACTAAATATCCGCCGTGCGTCGGATGGGCACGTTAAGCCGTCGGGCTCTTAGTTACTGGCCCCCGGTAATAAATAAGGGCGTCTTCCTCCCCCTTTCTACCTGGCGTAGTTCAGTCGGTAGAATATCCTGCTCCGGGATTGGAATAAGTGGGTTACAGAGTCACCAACAAGAAAAGGGCTTTGCTTCAAGAATGTACTTGGTGACATGACGTAGATGAGGTATTGCTCATGCGGAGCGCAGTCAAATCGACAAAAAATGAGCGTTATAAGCCTGCCGTCGTAATTCAACTGGAAAAACAGCCGTTTCGGAGTAGGAACATGTGTTTCCGAATCCGACAGCTTTCTATTACCGATCTTGCATCTTCTAACCACATTATACATGTATGTTAAGAGTGAGCCATCTATGGGACGTAAGGAGATGTACAGAATAAACTGTCCTCTCAGTGTACAGGAACACATTTTACTTGATGAACTCAGCCACAACTGCTGCTGCAACCAACTTGTGTCAAAAGGTAGATAAGCGAATGATCGCGTTTCTACGATTAAAATCGGGAATAAAATTATCGAGTACGGTCTGTAAAAGAAGCTGGCGTAAGGGATGAGCCCATTAGCCTTCATTTGATGTCTCTACGAACATCCATAATGCATCAGTTTTCCTAATAAATGCTGTCCCTTCACTCCAAAACAGTTTTCATTCAGAATTTATTTCAGACTTAAGACATCCATCTTTATACTATGAAATCTCCTTTCTTGCCCAACTCAATTTGCAACCTTCGCTAAATCACGTCATTCCTTTAAGAGTAGAATAGCCAAACACGCAGGTTTTTTTTTTTTTTTTTTTTTTTTTTTTTGATTGGAGGTTTAACTACCACCGTGAGCAACTCAATGGGCTATAAGCAGTCGCCCGTCCCTAATTAAGGGCCACTGGTTCCAGGGAAGGGAGAGAGCCAGTGCCGTAAGACAAACACAACATCCATGCCTCACCGGGATTCAAACCCGGACCCCTTCCGTGCGAATGATCAGAAGCCATCGCTTAGACCACTGGGCCAACGGGGCGGCAAACACGCAGGTTGTATCAAACTCAATTTTTCTTCTATTACTCAAAGAGACAGACGAAATAATTCATCACACAACTCCTCGTGTATGGGTATTTTACAGGTTTGGCCGTACTTCGTATGATGGAGAAACGATGTCATTTAAAGGAGGGGATCAAGGGAAAAAATGTTGTATTAATCACATATGTGAAGGATCGCTGAATGTGAAATGAAAAGAAAATATTATTTGGCTTTTGAAACAAAGATTTATTTTTTATTATTTTCATTATATTGTTACGGATTTGTTTCACAAAAGTTACCTAAAGCAACCAGTCCTATAAATGCGATGAAATATAATATAAATGCGATGCAGCTCTCACAATGTCGTGTCATGCTCAGCACCAAGTGATCCAGGAGTTCCTGAGGCCGATTGGCACACTCCTCCATCATACTACGGAAGATGCCCTGCTTGTTCTCAGGAGAGGGGCTTTCGAGCACCAGTGCGTCTCCTCATCGTCTCCCAGACGTGTTCGACGGAGTTAAGGTCTGGAAGAGCTTGCTGGCTTGTCGATGCGATGAATATCCTCGAAGTGTCTGCACTGCTCTCATACAATGGGATATCGCGTTGTCATCCATGAACAGAAAGACTTTGTCTACAACACAACAGAATAATCGAACATGACGTATAAGAACTTCGTTGCAATATCGTTCGCCCGTCAGGGTCCCATTTTCCAGCACCTGTAGCCCAGTTCGTCCATTAATCATGATACCTCCCCACACCGTGACGCCGGCACCGCCATATCTGTCCCTTTCCTGCACATTCTCGCCCTGGTACGCAGAACCACTTTTACTTCAGATCAACTAACGTCTGAATCCCAGAACAGAGACTCTCGTCTGTGAAGAGTGCATTAGCCCACTGATGAGGTGTCCAATTTCCACGGATACGACACCACTGAAAACGAGCGTTCAGTTCTGTATAGAAGGACGCGGGCTGCATACCTCCGAGCATATAGCCCGTATATGTCGCAGACGTCTTGCCACAATTTGTCGGGTTGTCTGCTTTCCTGTGCTGAAATGGAAGCGACTCACAAGCTGACCAGTAGTAGTGCGGAGATTATGTATTTTTTTTTTTTTTTTTGGATTGGAGGTTTAACGACCACCGTGAGCAACTCAATGGGCTATAAGCAGTCGCCCGTCCCTAATTTAGGGTCACTGGTTCCAGGGAAGGGAGAGAGCCAGTGCCGTAAGACAAACACAACATCCATGCTTCACCGGGATTCGAACCCGGACCCCTTTCGGACGAATGATCAGAGGCCAACGCCTTAGACCACTGCGCCACCGAGGCGGCGATTATGTTTTGCAGTTGCAACTGAAAATCTGTCTTCATGCGTCGTACGTAGTAGAACACCGGCGACCTGCTGGCATGCTTCTGGAACAGATTCCATTGGTTTGAGATGCAGCCCGGAGGCAGGATACTATACTATGCGCGATTTCAAACTGGCTGTCAACATCCCTCACTCGACGGCTTCCTTCCAACTTCTTTATAGTTTTATCCATGTAAATTCATCTAGATGATGTCTTTATGATATAACGTGAATTACACGCTCGTACGTTTATGCCTTCAAGTCCAGATTTTCTTTTAAACACATGTCGCCTTCTGCGCTTTTCTCTCTTTTATCGGTTCAAGTGATACCACATGACCAATGTGGACACGATTTGATATTTTGCATGTGCGTCGGCTTTCTACTCAACATCCCCAGTTATGTGAAATTCGACAAGCTGTGGTGTCTGTTTTTGTGGATGTACCCTTTCGAAATAGTGTTCGTCGGACACCAGTGTAATTTTTTTCCAAAAGTTTGGTGAGCTACTGTAACCCGTTTCTATGTTTACTCGGTTAAAAACTTAGTGTGTATTTATAACCCATTTTTCTTTTTACTTCTTGTTTAAAAAACTCATTGAGTGACTGTAACTCATTCTTTCTTGTTTTCTTTGTATTTTCTGTTTAAGACACTTGTTCAGTTAGTGTAGCTCATTCGTTCATGTTTAATAAACTTGGGGAGTTACTGTAACACTTTCTTCTATGCGTTTAATCGGTTTGTTCTTTCTGTACAAGAAACTCGGTGTGCTTTTGTAACCCATTTTGCAATGTTTACTTGGTATTCTGTGCTTAAGAAACTTGGTGAGTTACTGTAGTCCATTGTACGATGGCTTACTTGGTACTTTCTGTTTAAGAAACTTGGTGAGTTATTGTAACTCGTTCTTCCATGTTACTAGCTTTGTACTTTCTGTTCACGTTCTGCACTCATATGAAACTAACGGATCGGTTAACGTACATCCTGTTCGTTTTTAAAGGTTTTCTTGCATAATAGACATGTCCTGCTGAATGAAATAATGTCTTTTCCAATCCTGTCTGTATTTTTCATGCACCAAAACGAAAGAGAAACGTACAAAAAACGTGATCATTGTTACGAATGTTTGAAGCGATTTTTTTTGCCTGCACCAAAACCGAAGAGAAGCGGACAAAAACATGATCATTGTTACGACGAATATTCGAAGCAATTTCATTTGCATGCCCTAAAACCGAAGAGAAACGCACAAAAAAACGTGATCATTGTTACGACGAATATTCGAAGCGATTTTATTTGCATGCACCAAAACAGAAGAGAAACGCACAAAAAAACGTGATCATTGTTACGAATGTTGGAAGCGATTTTATTTGCATGCACCAAAACCGCAGAGAAACGCAGAAAAACGTGATCATTATTACGAATATTCGAAGCAATTTTATTTGCATGAACAAACACATGATCAATGTAAAGAATATTAAAAGCAATTTTATTTGCATGGACCAAAACCAAAGGGAAACGCAGAAAAAAACATGAACATTGGTATGAATACTCGAAGCGATTTTATTCGAATTACAAACTGAGTTATAATGTCATACACATGCAATGAAATACGATGATCATACGTCATCCAGATGTCAAGTGAATAATATTGGCCATGGTTATATTTGTCGGGTTCATGAAAGGATTTTTCGCTCCTGTTTCTTGAAGCAGCTAAAACACTCAACGTAGAGGAGAAATAAATAGCATAAACTCGACATTTTGCTGCACAAAATCTCAAGAACGTTGCGAGAAGGTAAACTTTTCAGTTTTGTACTAGTCTAAACACGGCTGTGTTTCACAAAAAATTATTGATTTAAAAACTGATTTATTACTGATTTTTATTTTAGTAATTTTTTCAGATAATGCATTGAACGGTTTCAAAATTATTTATATTTGTGTTCTAGGTATGTTGCAGACCAGTTGAAAAGAGGACACAAGGTTGAAGCGGAATCTTTCGACTGTGTGACCATATATTTCAGCGATATTGTAGGATTTACAACCATGTCTGCCGAAAGCAGTCCTTTACAAGTAAAATATCATAATTTTTATTGTGTTCTCCCTTTTTTATATGATACTGCCATTATGCTCCCCTGGCTTGTGTTTATTGCTTGGTTCACTACTCGAAACCAATTGTAAAATGCAAATAAATCACCACCAAGATTCCGTTTTTTATTCGTGCCAGTTGATATACACCAAAACTCAATGCTGTCGAGACACGATGCAAAAAATGGAAATAATTGCAGATTTTAAAAGATGAATTTTTATTTATAAATAAGACCAGATTAAAATCGTCGCAAGATCTTTCAGACCCACTATGGGTCCTTCATCATGCACTGCGGGGTCACTGTCATTTTCTTGTAGGACTTCCGTCCACAGATAGTAGAGTTTAGGTCCCAGCCACCTACAGCGAGATCGCCTTTTGGGCAGGACACAGAAACGGAAGGAATGAGAGCAAGTCTAGCGACTTTGACAGAACAGTTTGTAGTGAGATTAGAGTACAGTAGATGGCGCCACCGTACAAGTACGATATTGCACATAGAGGGGTGAGAGAATTTCAGGTGGGGTATAGGAAAGGATACCCATTTAACCAGTGGGTCCAGCCTGGGGGCCGTCACTTAACGTGCTCGTCCGATGCACGGCGGATATTCAGCGATTGTTAGTAAATCATACCATCTCTGAAAGATCAGCCCAGGCTTAAACCTGGGGACCCAGCATCGATAGTCTGAAACACTAACCACTAAGCCATCAGCGGCTCTGATACACTGCGGGTAATTCAGCGAATTATATAGCCAGAGGCAAACACCCACAATGCAGCGGCGTAGAAGGTGTGTCGCTCCAAACCACGCACGCGCACTAGACAGACATCTACCCACCTCATGGAAATATTTTATTTCAAATCATTGTATATATCATCACAACTCATAACCCTGTTTTTTCTAGTGATTTGCATTGTGTGTGTGTCTGTCAAGGGTGCGTGCGTTTGTAGGAGCGACACCCCTTCTATGCTGTTGCATTGTGGGTGTTTGCCTCCGGCTATATAATTCGCGGAATTACACCCCGTAGTTCCTGATGAAGGGTCCATAGTAGGTCTGAAAGATCTTGCAACGATTTTAATCTGGTTTTAATTGTAAATAAAAGTTCATCTTTAAAATCTGCAATTAGTTCCATTTTTTGCATCGTGTCTTCACAGCATTGAGTTTTGGTGCAAATAACTCAAATATACATCGAATTTTAATTCCAGAATTATGAGTATGCAGCAAACTTTACCTGGAATTTTATTCTGCGCACATCACGCTAAGTTTAGATAGTAACTTCCGCACACCCACATACAGAGTAGACTGCGTAAATACCGTATTTAACTATCCTGGTGACAAACTGCTTGTCCCTCTTGCATCGATAAAACGGGAAAAGGCAGCTGTGACATTTGCTACGTTTATAAGCTGATATAGTATGATATATTTGCTACGTAACTGCTACGGATCAGGAGCTAAATAAAAGCATTAGAAAAACACAGTTCACTGCTACGCCGTTGCTTCTGTAAACTCATATCTTCCCAGTCGTCTTCCGAAACGAATGTGTTTCCGTTACACGGAGCTGGTTTCACAAGCAAATACCCTGCCGGACAATTGCTAAGGACGGATGACAATATCAACGATAGCAACCATAAAATGGAAGGCAGGAAAATGTGGAAATTAGCATAAGTGCGGGATACAGTAAGACGTGTTGTGCGTATGCAAATTTTGGATTGCCGAACTTGTTCGTGACGTCATAGCGCTGATAAGAGATATAAAGGATTTGACCCGCATTGACCGTTGTTGTTCAAACGCAAAGTTGAAAATGAAAGAATCAATTGACGAACTTGCAATTTTCAGTATGTCTTCCCGACATCACCTAGATGATTTTACGCGTGGCCGTATTATTGGCAAGATTGAAGAAGGGCGAAAAATAACAGATGTTGCCAGGGAGTTCGACGTCAGCCACAGTGTTGTTTCAAGGCTTTGGAAATCATTTCAAACAAATGGAGAGTGTAGCAAACGTCACGAGGGAGGTCGTGTTCGCAGTACGACACCTGCAGAAGATCGGTACATAGTGCTATCAACAAAAAGACACCGGCGCAGCACAGCTAGTGAGGTAGCAAATCAGTTTATGGCTGCTACTGGCAAGCGGATCTCCCGAAAAACTGTCGCCAGACGTTGGCATGAAGGAGGACTATACTCCCGCCTTCCTGTTGTGTGCATCTCATTGTCCAGACGTCACCGTACCGCCCGTTTGCAATGGTGCCATCAACATCGCAATTGGACTGATAACGACTGGTCTGCTGTCCTCTTCTCAGATGAGAGTAGATACAGTCTACCATCTGATTGTCGACGACAACTGATCTGGCGTGATAGTGGTACTGCATATTGTCCAGCAAACATACAGGAAAGGGACCGATATCCGACATGTAGTGTCATGGTATGGGCTGGCATCATGATCAATGGCCGTACGTCCCTCTTTGTGCATCCAACTGTGACTATGACTGGCCAACGATACATTAATAATGTTCTGCTACCTTATGTTCGCATGTTCCGTGGTGCTGTCGGTTATAGATTCATTTTCATGGACGACAACGCAACATGTCATCGAACAGTCGCTGTCCAGGAGCGTCTTGAGAGCGAGGATATTCAACGCCTCGTATGGCCAGCACGTTCTCCAGATCTGAATCCTGTTGAAAATGTGTGGGATGCTTTGGGGAGGAGTCTTGCTGGTCGCCAATGCCCTCCAATAAACAAGGACACCCTCATCCGTGCAACTGACAGAGGAATGGGATAAATTACCCCAACGGCTGCTTGATAATGTTGTGCAAAGCTTTACACGACGTGAGGAATCTTGCATCGCCCTCCACGGTGGCCATATCCCGTATTGACATCTTACGCCGGAACGCCTGCGGACGGTAATTGCATTTTTTTCACGTTTACGTATTCTGCACAAAATGGCCTGTTTGTCCCTTGAACACGTTCCAAAGCCTTCTGGATTTCAGAGCACAATGAATTGTCTTTCTTGTAATGTCCTGGCATTCTGACATTATTTTATTTCACTTAGCATCCAACCACACTTACTTTTTTATGCGCTATATAGCCGTTTATGATCCGTCCTTAGCAATTGTCCAGCAGTGTATATCTCCTAGACGTATGACCTGAGACAAATACATTCTGCAAACAGAGTATGTGGGTCACTTATTTGACCCTTGCAGACGTTAGAAGCTCTTTCCGTGAAATATAGAAATCAGTTCATAAAATGTACAGGTCTAACCGAATACATAAAGATATGACGTAAGATATAAGCTTGCAATTGTCTGTATATGCGACGCACGGCTGAGTTGACGACATAATCAAAACGGCCAGTTACAGCAATAAGCCAAGTTGGCGCAGCTCAATAGGCAGAACAACTGCCTCCGGAGCGAGAAGACGTAACCTCGAATTCCACTACAGGCAGAAATGGCTTTATTTTCATATTGGGCGCTTGAAAGTAAGAGTGAATAGCCTGGCCGTGAGGTAATGTTTGTTGGTTGGAAGTTTAATGGCCACCGTGAGCAAATCAATGGTCTATAAGCAGTTGTCTGTCCCTATGTATGGTGGTCACTAGCTACAGGGAAAGGAGAGAACCAGTTCCGTAAGAAAAACACAGCATCCTTGCCTCAACAGATTCGAGCCCGGACGTATGGTCACAAGCCAGCGCATATACCACTTCGCCACCTGGGCAGCCGAGAGTAATGTGCAATGCTTCTTTCATACATAGTTTGGAATTAACGAGAATTCCCAATTATGAGCTTCGAAAAATTTGTGATGCTTCTTCTACACACCGTCTGTAAAGAATTCTTTCTTCTACAGTGAGCTCCTCCATCAAGGAAGGTTGTCGGCTGGCCCGGAAACCTACGATTCCGTCCCAGCCCTTTCACAAGAAGGAAGATATATGTGACGTACCACTGAGGTGACGCAAGAATAAAAAAGGCCAGTTGCCTCGATAATCCACAACCGGTGTAGTGAAGTCGGTAAAATAACTGGCTCCGGAGCCAAGAGGCGTGGCTCCGAATTCCACCACAGGTAAAACAAGAACATACACTGCTGGCCACCCAAAATACAGCACCAAGAAGGACACGAGTTAGCAAAGCCAGATTTACTGGACACAAAGCAACAGATACAAAGATGAAATGATTGAGCTTACAGGCCCGTGCGACTTCCGGAACACGCAGACATCAATAGATCGTGTGACCTCCATGGCTGGCAATAACGGCCGCTACACACCGCGGCATCGAACGAAAGAGGCTTTGGATGTGGGCTTGGGGTATGTCGGTCCAGGATGCTTCCACACGTTGCCACAGTTCATCAGGCGTAGCCACGGGTGGTGCTTGACGGGCCACTCGGTTGCCGATCAGCGACTAGCCGTGTTCGATGGGCGACATATCGGGATAACAGGCCGGCCACGGCAGCAGTGACACCTGGTGGGCCCTGAAGAACTGTTGCACGATGCGTGCCACGTGCGGGAGCGCGTTGTCCTGTTGAAACGTGACCGCTGGCAGGTCCTGCATGTAATGGAGGACTACGAGCTCCAAAACGTCGGAGATTTAGCAGTGGTTGTTGAGTGTACCGGAGATGCGTACCAGAGGGGTGCGGGTGTCATATCCATATCCGCCCCAAACCATAACGTCAGGCGTCGGACCGGTATGGCGATGCATAATGCAGGCGTCATACAGTTCCTCGCCGCGGTGCCACTACACGCGGATCCGGCCATCCTGGTGTTGCAGGCAGAAGCTGGATTCGTCGGAAAAGACAACTTCGTAGTCCAGGAGCGGCGTTCAACGGCCTAGTGCCACCGCACTCGCCGGTGGTGTAACGTCAATGGTAATCGGAGCAATGGGCGCCGTGTGAAAAGTCCCAGCTCCTGGAGACGACGTCGAACGGTAAGTGCTGACACAGTCTGTTACGTAACACACCCTGATTCCTGCGCTATCGTTCGTGATGTGGCTGTGCGAGCCGTCAATGCCCGCCACACAACATGCCGGTTCTCTCGTTCGGTGGTGTGCCGAGGTTCCGGCAATCGCTCACGTTGGTCCTTCCGTCCGTCCCTTCTGCACCCACCGAATCCATACTCGCCTCACTATGGCTGGATGTCGTCCCTCACGGGCGCCGATGTCTCGGTACGATAAACCACTGTCGCGATAAGCCACTATTCGTCCTCTGTCAAACTCCGAAACTTGCTGGAATGACAGCCCTATTCTGCGACGAGGCATCAGGAAGCTTCCCACGCACAGGTCCAGTTGCACAACACACTTCCACTACTTACACCCCACTTTCGTTATTGTTTTATTCCCGTATTGCGCCCCATACCGGTTGTGCGGATATCCCCATAGATCGCTGTTGGCGGCAGTGGATAGAACAAGGTACTCCGCATCGAAAGGAAGGGTCTGGGAGACCTAGAGGGACCTAGGAGACAGAGGAACGGAGGGTTGTCCAACATGTGCGGAGTGAACCAACGGCCACGATTTCGGATATTCTGTGTGCAGCAGTGCCCTCCAGGAACTGTGCGATTAGTGCCAGCACTATTTACAGACGGCTGCACCACGTACGGCTCCACGCACGCATACCGTTACGACGATTGCCTGTAACACCATTGCGTCGTCTCTAAAGGCTGCAATGGCGTCGTGCCAAGCTGTCAAGGAGCCACTCTGAATGGCAGCGGGTCTAGTGATTTTAAGTGACGTGTCCCGCTTTTGTCTGGGAGGAGACAACAAGGAATCCATGTGTGGCCATCGCCAAGATGAACGGTTTGTTGTCGAGAGTCGCACGTCCAGAAGGCCTGGTGTCGTGGTGGGGGTGCTATTGCCTACAATACCAAATCCCCTTTGGTATTCATTACTGTTGCACGGCACTAGCAGTGTTCCTGCCGAGTCGGCCGGTAACGGTGCTTGGGACCTGAAGTACAATTTAGTTGGCCGCGGCACCAGGTGAGAATCTCAGGTGCACTGCTGCACTCAAAGATTCACACCAGAACATAAAAAATGAAAAGTTGAAGAATGACCCGAAGCACAAGGCTTGTGTGAATCCACCGTGTGAACAAAATAACAACAACAAATAAAAAATAAAATAAAATAAAAAAATGATACTTTGGGATCAGAGTTGTGATGAGGTTCACCCGCAATCACCAATTCGTGACTGAGTGTAGTGGTCCGGATCTTACTCCGGTACATTCAATCCCCAACCAGCCAGTACAACACTCACTTTCGCAAATAACACATGATTCTCAAATACACAACACAACATTTAATAACGTTCTGCGAGATTTAAACAGATACGGCGCTCTCTAGGCGCATAGACAATTGCCCCTCATATGTGGGCAGCATGCGGTGTCCCACTTTACTGTCGGAAGACGCAGCCGACTGAGTCTCCACCGGACTATCTGAACAAGAGATACTACTCGTTAACACACTAATTAGAGCAGCAGGTGATATTCTTATACAATTACTTAGAGAATGAAAAAAATTATATGCAAATGATCACATTAAAAATACTCGCGACACAAAATACACAAGCACGTTAATTTGCGGTATAAGATTATAGGTGCGAAATACTGCCAAAGTTAATTAACTAAATCTAATAAGCATGCACATGCAGATCCCTTCTCCGCTCGCTTTGGCCCTGAACCAAAGTTAAAAGAAACTGTCCCGCCCAGCGGAATTTGTGGCCACACCCACTCCCTTATTCATGTAAAAAAATAATCAGGAAATGGGCCCGGTAAGAAATTGAAATCTGTATGTGCAGGTATTTCCTCTGAGGTTCAGTCACTCAGCATTACTGCATCTATGTCCATGCAGCTTTGGGTGTCGGGATGGCACAAGTTCGCAGATGTGCGAAGAAAGATAAAGGAAATATTCATCTACTTACAGTTTCGTGACTTTGCTGTGCAAATCCAGTGTGCATCACATAATATCACACGACAAAAAACACGCACACACACACAGACACTTGCACCATGTGGCAGCACCGATGATTCAACACTTCACTTTGACGCTTGATGTAAATGAAGCACACAAATAAAATGGTGTTATCACGCCGCACTTTGTTGCGCTGATGCAAGTATACACGGATCCACTCTTGTGAAGATTTAAAGGTGGCCATTAAACAAAATAGCCCCTCTCACATCTGCTGTTGCAGTTTCCGAGACTGATTTTGTGTGTTCCTGGGAAATGATTTTTGTTGTCGTGAAGAAATAATTCTGAACATCAACTGCTTGGAGAGTGGAACACATTCAATTCCGCTGCTGCTATAGTAGATTCCGTCCGTCGCTACCTTCCGTCCTTTTTGACCGTTCATTCCCAATTCAGTCAGTTCCTTTCCGTTAGCATAACATCTACCCTGCCTGAGTACGCAGTTCAAATATGCCACTCGCAGGTTTTGTTTCCATTTTTTTATCGAGTTGCGACCGCCAGCCCTGAGATTAATTTTCTCGGCCGAGCGAAATCAGACGTGCTTTTACCTTAAGCGTATATCAGCAACTCAACATTTCACCTGTATATTTGTTAGGTATCGAAGCCATATTTTTTCTTTCGCCCATGTTTTATCCCGTCGCACTTACACGTAGTGGCTTCGCTGCTTACGTGACCACACACACGCACACATGGGGCCTCGCTTCGCCCCGTAAGACAAACGCGTCTCTTCACTTCCTCCACAGTAGGGGATGAATGGGGTGACGATTCCACACTGCAGTGGTTGGCATCCGAACCCGACTTTGCTTGGCTTCGCTTCTCATTGGAATGACCACTGTCCACTCGCAGACTTCTTAATTCCCCTGTAACTTGGCTTTCATTAGTCCAAACAGTCGCTGATTTCCATTACGCTCCAGCCTAGAAATGTCTGCTTTATCCCGCGGATTCAGGCAATCTGCTGTCTTTATGGCAAACTGGCATCTCCATCAGCCTCGAGTTGTCTCCATTTCTTACCAAATGCGGGGAGGTTTGCTGCTTCATTTTTCCCAATTCATTTTTTGCAGATCCAAGGCATCCAGCCTTTCACATCGGAGAGCGCACAGACAACTGAACTTTCTTCCTTATGTTCATGCCAAGTGCGAACTCTTATTTTTCTGCACGGACCACACAGAGAGCAATTGTTCTCGAAAATGCCCCAAACAATCGACGAATTTACGATTATTCGCTAAACCTTTTGTCCCCATCTTCATTCATTTACTCAAGTGGACCCCTCTTCGAAAGGTACCACTTTCCCTTTCCGTGTTGCTTAGGCTTCCTGTCAGCTGCGCCCTGATATTTATGACCTAACAGAGCTATTCTGAGACCACCCAGCCAGAGAGAGAATTCTTCGCCTCTTTTCTTTCCAAACCCCCAGATAAAACTTTATCTGCTGTTTACACTTTTTAAACTCCAATCAAGCCTCGAACATAATTAATACTTAATTAATTTCACATATCCATCACGCCCATTAATTACTAAATTAATGGCGGGGGTGGGTCGTAATATCGGCCCCTCCTCAAGAAATCCAGAAGTCCTCTTCTGGGCCTATCGCTTTGCTCTTATCAATTTCCAGAGCAACCATTGAGTGCTACCTTTTCCCACAGGTAGAAACAATTCAAAATGGCAAAAATATTGCGTTTCTTGCCTTCAAAAGCATTGGAGCGACTTCCCAATTATCCCGCAATTTTGTTAATTAATTTAGAGAACAGCCGAAAGGAAAAACAACGTAAATGAGAAATAAATAAAAAAACTGAACTGTAAAAGAACATGTGAGCCTGCCGAACTGTGATTCCCTAGCTGCCTCATACCATACGCGACATGGCGCACAAATTTTAAAGTTTTCTTCAGGTTTTAGGTTGGAAGGGGGGGTGGGTGTCCACTGTAACATTACGGATACTTTGACCTTTCCTGAACGCTCACTCCCGTAAGATTTTCCAACAGGGCAACGCTCGTCCCCATACTGATGCTGCCTCGAGAGCTTCCCATCATTGCACTGATACTCCGCCATATTCAGCCGCATCATCAAACCTAACGCCAATTGAAAATGTTGTGGGATGCAATTGGACGCGCTATCCAAACTCCAGCACTACCGCACAATCTGTAGGAACTGCGTGAGAAGATTCGAGCTGCATAGGATGGCTTTTCACAGGACACCATTAGGACTCTAAAAAAAATTATGTTTGTACAACTCCATGTCGAGACGTCTAGCGTGCTGTGTGAGCTAACATGGCTGCCGACGCCATACTGAGGGTCACTACTTACTGGCGTGTGGCTAAATAAATATTGCCCATATCAGTCTCAATATTTAATCATTTATCGTTCCCGGTAACATTTGCCTTCCTCCCAAATAGCATTGCAATCCGACACGTCCTTATCGGTGCAATTATTTTCTTGACGATGAGTGTAGGCATCGTACAGATGTTAAAACAATGCAGTATTCCAGTGAGGAGCTATAGGTTTCGGGAGGAATATTTCTCACGTAGTAGACGGACCACAGGTATGCGGAGAAAGAACGCCTTTCCGCACTCACGATTTTTTTCTAAAAGGTCAATACAACTGTCAATGGTCGCTAAATCTACGAAAGTTTCTGAGTTACTAGCTATAATATCCTCCAAGGCAATCCTCGCATACAGTGAAAGTGCAACTCCTGGATGTGGAAGCTTCTGACTAAGGACGTAACAGAAAGGCGTACCAAAAATTTCATCAGCGTCACAGTCTAAAAGTTGAAAATTATGTCTGCCGTCCTTAAGTGATGGCTTCTCATCATCCGTGCAAGATGTGCCAGAGTTCGAGTTTGTCCTGCGGCACTAGATCTCTCCCTTCCATGGAGCCAGTGCCCCTAATTTAAGGACGGACGACTGCTTATAGCCCATCCAGTTAAATCTCGAAACAAAAAGGAATTATCTTTATATTGGATGACAGTAGTGTCTTCCTGGGCAACAGCATTCGGCCCCTGTCAAAACATTGCTGACCCATCGGCCAAACAGCCTATCACAAACAGTACAGGGAAAGATCCGAAGACACTTCTCTAGCCCAGTAGTTCGAGGTGTAGGTTTCTGACTAGCCGATGATCTGGATCTTGGTTCGAGTCCCATATGAAACATGGGTGGTCTTTTTGTCTCACGGTTTTATCCTTTCACAGTAATAAGTATCCCTAAATTATTATCAGGATGCTGCTTACATCTTGGTTCCAGTCCCTTATGTAGCATGGTAGGTGTTTTTATCTCACGGTTCTATCCTTTCACTGGAATCAGTATCCCTAAATTAGTGTCAAGAGGCTGCTAACATCTTGGTTCGAGTCCCGTATGAAGCATGAATGGTGTTTTTGTCTCACGGTTCTATCCTTCCACTGGAATCAGTATCCCTAAATTAGTGTCGGGAGGCTGTTTACATCTTGGTTCGAATCCCGTATGAAACATGGGTGGTGTTTCTGTCTCACGTTTCTATCCTTTCACTGGAATCAGTATTTTTAAATTAGTATCATGATACTGCTCACATCTTGGTTCGAGTAACGTATGAAGCATGGGTAGTGTTTTTGTCTCACTGTTCTATCCTTTCACTGGAATCAGTATCCCTAAATTAGTGTCAGGAGGCTGATAATCTGTGTCTGGAACCAAGATGTAAATCCTGGTTTAGTCCCGTATGAAGCATGGGTAGTGTTTTTGTCTCACGGTTCAATCCTTTCACTGGAATCAGTATCCCTAAATTAGTGTCAGAAGACTGCTTACATCTTAGTTCGAAGCCCGTATGAAGAATGGGTGGTGTTTTTGTCTCACGGTTCCATCATTTCACTGTAATCAGTATCCCTAAATTAATGTCAGAAGGCTTCTTACATCTTGGTTCGAGTCCCGTATGAAGCATGGGTGGCGTTTTTGTCTCACGGTTCTATCCTTTCGCGTAAATCAGTATCCCAAAATTAGTGTCAGGAGACTGCTTACAGTGTGAAAACACACATTTGACTGCGTACTCTCACTCCGAAGTAAGTTGCTCTTTTAACTAAGCCACAAGAACGAAATATATCGCTACAGATTTGTCATCTAAACACGTGCTTTTCCTCTGTAGTACGTCACATAATCTAACTCTTTTTTTATTTTTGAAGCGAGGAACGATGTTTTCTTAATTCTAGATGAAGTGTGGAACAAATATCACACATTTTTCGAAGAACCCAAAGTCCAATACATCCATTTAAACGTTCGGGTGCCAATGTGAAAACACACATTTGCCCGTGACGATGATCGAACCCCGAAGCCGCACTCCCTCAATCCGGAGTAAGTTGCTCTCCCAAGTAAGTTGCACGGACGGAATATAGCGCTGCATATTTGGTGTCTTGACACGTGCTTTACGTCCATAGTACGTCACAACAGCCCTTAGATTTGTTCGTGGTGGTCTCTAAACCCTGGAATGAAAGAAAGTGCCAAGAGTTTATCTCAAAACGAAACAAAGCGAAATACGTGGATGAAAAAATATTCTTGATGTCATCACATGTAAGAAGAAAAACTCAACGTTCTAACGTCGCCGGTAATTTCAAACAAGCCGAGCATGCCGTTTATTCGCAACCAAGAGTCTGTGCCTAGGTATCCGGCGATCCACTCAGTGGGCTGTGAAAGCGAAATAGTTGAATTTTTGTCTGAATTCCATGTTGTGAGTGTAAGGTGGTTACACTGTGTCGAACAACACCTGTTGGCGACAGCCTACAGGTGTAATTAGATGAGCTAGGGTATGGCTGTCGATAAGGTGCGTATTGGTGACTGTGAGTTGTTCATGTTGGATCTCAGCAAAACCGCTGCAGAAATGCGACAGTGGATTTTTTCTACATATGGGGAGATGGCTATAGGTACACGCGCGTGTCGTGAATAGTTTGTGATGTTTAAAAGTGGTGATCGCAGAGTAAAGTAAAATCAGTTTAGCGAACTGCCAAAACAGATAAAGATCAAACATTAGCACCTGCCTGAGAGGAGCTCGTATAAAAGTATACCTCGATGAGGATTAACTTTGACTTGCTTGTTTAAATGCGACATTTATCAAACCAGAGACGTGGACCTCAACTAAAATATACATACAAAGACTGCAGACAACTGAAAGAACATGGAGAGATGCATGTTTGGTGTAACCAGAAGAGATAAGCAGCCCCTGCGGAGCAGTAGTCTAAGCTCTGGCTTATGACCATTCGTCCGAGAAGGGTCTGGATTCGAATCCCGGTGAGGCATGGATGTTGTATTTGTCTTATGGCACTGGCTCTCTCCCTTCCCTGGAGACACTGACACTAAATTAGGGACAGGCGACTGCTTATAGCCCATTCAGTTGCTCACTGTGGTCGTTACACTTTTAGTAAAAAAAAAAACAAGAAGGAGAGATAAGAAAAAGGAACTCGTGTATAAGGAAACTGACAAAAGTGGAAAACATCATGATCAGAGTGAAATCCCTGAAATGGCAATGGATTGGACATATTGCCAGAAAGAAGGACTACCGATGGACAACTGAAATTTTAGACTAGATACCAAGAAACAAAAAACGACCCAAAAAAGACCACACAGGAGATGGATGGATGAAGTTATATATATATATATATATAGAATGAAAATATTACAGAACAAAAATACAAAATTTCAAAACAAGTAAAAAACTGGAACAGGTTGCGGTCATCAGGAGAGCATCAACCTGTGGGAGTGGCCTTTCTAGTACCAATAAAATGACAAGGCAAGCCAAAATTGTCGGTTGGTCATGCTCCCTAGGCCACAAAACCAAATTCTAATAAGCACAAAAATTACAAAAATCAAATTTAAAAAAGAAGAATTAAAAGCTTACCGGCAGAACAAAAACCGCCATGACAAAGAGTCAAACAAGACTGTACAGAGCACCCACAAGAACCCAAATATATACACTGATAAGAAAGGTGGTCACGGTTAAACAACTACCTGGTAAGCCAAAAATGTGTGAGTAGACAAGATGCAAAACTATGTATGTGGGTAAGATCTTCAGCTATTAGGGACCCACCAAATAGCACTTTGTGTTACCTATATATTTAAAATTGTTAGGTCCTAGGTTAATAAAGCATGTCAATGTGTAATTTGAAACTTTTGGACACCGAATTAAAGTTCAAAATTTAATGGTTAAAATGATGCCTTAAGAAATTTTTAGGAAAATTGTTAGATTGCAGTTTAGAAAGAAGAGCTTTCAGATTTTTTACAAGTAAGAGCTGTGTAGAGCAAATTTTATCCATTCTATGAAACTGAGAGATGAGTAGATTACGATGTATAATTTTTGAAAATATTGGATGACCAGTGAGTGTAGTGAATGATATCAAACTCAAAAGAGTTTCTTTTATCAAATAAATTCACCACACCTCTTCCCTCCTCGTCCACCTGAACCTCTAAATCGAGGTAACAAACACAAGTAGACGATCTGTCTGTTTTTCTAGGGTAAGGTCGTCAGGATACAAGTCAGCGGCACAACGCAAAAAGTCCGGAATATTAATGAGAATAATGTCATCAACATTATTGTCCGGATTACTCTAAGATATGTTGATGACATTATTGTCATTAACATTCCGGACTTTTTGCGTTGTGCCGCTGATTTGTATCCTGACGACCTAACATTAGAAAAAACCGACAGATCGTCTACTTGTGTTTGTTACCTCGATTTAGAGGTTCAGGTGGACGAGGAGGGAAGAAGTGTGGTGAATTTATTTGATAAAAGAAACTCTTTTGAGTTTGATATCATTCACTACACTCACTGGTCATCCAATATTTCAAAAATTATACATCCTAATCTACTCATCTCCAAGTTTCATAGAATGGATAAAATTTGCTCTACACAGCTCTTGTAAAAAATCTGAAAGCTCTTCTTTCTAAACTGCAATCTAACAATTTTCCTAAAAATTTCTTAAGGCATCATTTTAACCATTTAATTTTGAACTTTAATTCGGTGTCCAAAAGTTTCAAATTACACATTGACATGCTTTATTAACCTAGGACCTAACAATTTTAAATATATAGGTAACACAAAGTGCTATTTGGTGGGTCCCTAATAGCTGAAGATCTTACCCACATACACAGTTTTGCATCTTGTCAACTCACACAATTTTTGGCTTACCAGGTAGTTGTTTAACCGTGACCACCTTTCTTATTAGTGTATATATTTGGGTTCTTGTGGGTGCTCTGTTTAGTCTTTTTTGATTCTTTGTCATGGCGGTTTTTGTTCTGCCGGTAAGCTTTTAATTCTTCTTTTTAAATTTGATTTTTGTAATTTTTGTGCTTATTAGAATTTGGTTTTGTGGCCTAGGGAGCATGACCAACCGACAATTTTAGCTTGCCTTGTCGTTCTGTTGGTACTAGAAAGGCCACTCCCACAGGTTGATGCTCTCCTGATGACCGCAACCTGTTCTAGTTTTTTACTTGTTTTGAAATTTTGTATTTTTGTTCTGTACTATTTTCATTCTATATAAGCTACTGCATGAGGTTTAGCTGCCTTCGGCGCTTCTCATGGTATTAGCCTTTTTTGTCTAATTTTCTTGTGTTAAATAATTTATTTATAAAGTCATTTATATAATATCTATGTACTATCTATCTATCTATATATATATATATATATATATATATATTTATATATATATCATCATCATCATTGTCAACCATTATCAATCCACTGCTGGACGAAGGTCTCCCAAGTTTCCTCCACAACACGGTCTGTCTTGTGCCAGTCTCCTCCATGTCACTCCCGCATATTTACGAATTTCATCCACCCATCTCCCATGTGGTCTTTTCCTGGGTCTTTTCCTGTCCCTTGGAATCCAATCTAAAATTTCGGCTGTCCATCTATGGTCTGTCCTTCTGGCAGTATGTCCAGCCCATTGCCATTTCAGGGATTTAACTCTGATCATGATGTCTTCCACTCTCGTCATTTTTCGGATTCACGAGTTCCTCTTCTTATCTCTCCTGGTTATACCAAGCATGCACCTCTCCATGCTTCTTTGAGTTGTCTGCAGCCTTTGTATGTCTCTTTTAGTTAAGGTCCACGTCTCTGCACCATACGTAAGCACTGGAAGGATGCATTGATCAAACACTTTTCTTTTAAGACATAATGGCATATTGCTCTTGAAAATTATGCTGTTTCTTCCAAAAGCTCTCCAGGCAAGTTTTGTACGCCGATTAATTTCTTCATCAATGTGATCCTCACTTGATATCTGCTGTCCAAGATAAACATACGTATCTGTTATCTCCAGTTTTTCTCCATCAATCGATAAGTCTTCATTTCTTGTAAAAGCATTGAACATCACTTTTGTCTTCTGAAAGTTCATTTTTAATCCCACTTCTTTACTCTTGTCAGCAAGTTCCTGGATCATACTCTGCAGCTCTGATGGGGTAGTTGCAAAAATGACTACGTCATCAGCAAAACGAAGGTGGGTTAGATAATCTCCATTAATCTTTATCCCTTTGTTTTCCCAGTTCAGTGATTGAAAGACATTTTCCAATGTGGCATTAAAGAGCTTCGGAGATATGGTGTCACCTTGTCTCACTCCCTTTCCAATTTTTATGTGGTGTTGTATTTTCAAACAGCCGAATCTTTGCACTTGCATTTTCATAGATGTTATTAATAATATTAATGTATGCATCTTCAATACCGCAGGATTTCAGAGCCGTGGTAACTGCTGATGGTTTCACCGAATCAAAGGCTTTTTCATAATCGATAAAAGCCATGCACAATGGAAGTTCATATTCCCTCGCTCTTTCAATTAGTTCTCTCAGTACGTGGATATGATCTATTGTGCTGTAGCCACTCCTGAATCCAGCTTGTTCTCTCGGTTGAGCCATGTCCAGTGTTACCTTCAAACGGTGTGAAAGAACTTTAGTGAAGATTTTATAAACCACTGATAGGAGGCTGATAGGTCTGTAGTTCCTGAGATCCTCAATGTCACCTTTTTTATGTAGCAGGATCATTGTAGCGGTGTTCCAATCCTCAGGAATCTTCCCTTCATTAAGGCATCGAGTGAAAATTTGGGCGAGTACTGTTTCAATTTCTCCACTTGCTTCTTGTATGATGTCTATAGTAATTCCATCTTCTCCTGGAGCTTTCCCCCGCTTCATGTTCTTGATTGCATGAGCAACTTCTGCTGGGAGGACTGGAAGAACTCTGGTACCTTTCATGATGTCTGGAGTACATGTATCATCCCTTTCATATAATTTGGAGTAGAAATCTTTCACTCTTGTCAAAATTTCGCCTCTATTTCTTGTTATAGAACCATCTTCTTTTCTCAGAGCCATAATCTGTTTTCTTCCCTTACTGAGATGTCCCTTTGCTATCTTTAGGCTTTGGTTGTTTTCAATTGCTTTCCTCACTAGCTCACAGTTGAATTTCCTTACGTCTTCAGTGATACTTTTTCGTGCTGTCTTGCATAGCTCTATATATTCCACTTTGGAAGTCACATCTTCTTTAGTTGTCCTCATCTCTCTTCTTTTTTGCATCAACATTTTGGTTTTTCCTGATAATTTGTTTACATGCAACTTGTTCTTAGACCCAGCTAATTTTGTTGCTGTTTCCATAAGAGCTTTGGTTATTTTTCTGTTAACTTCCGAAATATCCACTTCTTCCGATGTTAGGCCTTCTAAAGCAGTGAATCTGTTCTTCAGTTCCAACTTGAAAGTATTATGGTGTTTTAAGGTTGGTTATGTCAATACATTTTGTTTGTCTTATGAGCTTGCCACGTTCCAGTTTAGTGTTGAGGTGCATCTTACATCTCACCAATCTATGGTCACTACCTGTGTTGAACTTGTTCAGCACACTGCAGTCTTCGATGACGAATTTTTTGTTACACATAATAAAATCAATTTCACTTGTCGTCCCAATTGGATGTCTCCATGTCCATTTCCTGTGTGGCTTTTCTTGAAAAAGGAATTCAAGATGAAAAATCCTTCTGCCTCTGCAAACTCAACGAGAGTATTTCCACGCTGGTTTCTGTTGCCGTGACCGAATTTACCTACTGAAGTTTCATTCTGTTGCCGGTGCCCTATTTTTGCATTGAAATCTCCCATAATTATCTTCAAGTGCTGCTTACCTTTATTATTTAGATGACGAATTTCCTCATAAAATTCTTCAATTTCTTCTTCAGGATGACTTGTGGTGGGTGCATAAGTTTGAATAATCTGAGCCTGGTATCTTCTCGATAGTTGGATAACGAGTCGTGCAGCTCTGTCAGAGGAACTTTCAACTTCTACCACTTTATCCTTCAGTTTCTTGTTTATTATAAATCCAACACCACTATACATATATATATATATATATATATATATATATATATATGGGATGTAAGGTCAGGTGATGCGTAACATCACAGCCTCTCCTTGACAAATGTCAACCCCGCCTTCTCGTGGTGCATCCTGTTCCCACTAAAGGGGCTCTGACGACCGCCAATAGCGGTATAACTATACCATCGGGATTAGAGGAAATTCTATCCCACACTCACCAACCCGCTTGGCCAGCGTGGTGAGTTATGGCCAAACCCTCCAAAATGATTCCACAACTTAAATCTTGGCCCTCAGTCTCCGGCAGCTGGAATGTACTGGCCAAGGCAGCGGCCAGTGCGACATGAAGGCAGAGGGTGCTAAGAATCCCCGGAGGACCGGACTAGGCTGCCATCTGATGCTGACCTTGGCTACGTACAATGGACGCTCCCTATCTTCTGATTCAAGGCTTCTTGAATTGGAAGAGGAACTACAAAGGATCAAGTGGGACATCGTGGGGCTAAGTGAGGTAAGGAGAAAAGGAGAAGATCTCATCGAACTGAAAAGTGGACATCTGTTCTACTATCGTGGGACAGATACTGGCAGAACTAGTGGTGTTGGATTTATAATAAACAAGAAACTGAAGGATAAAGTTGTAGAAGTTGAAAGTTCCTCTGACAGAGTTGCACGACTTGTTATCCAACTCTCGAAAAGATACCAGGCTCAGATTATTCAAACTTATGCACCCACCACAAGTCATCCTGAAGAAGAAATTGAAGAATTTTATGAGGAAATTTGTCATCTAAATAATAAAGGTAAGCAGCATTTGAAAATAATTATGGGAGATTTCAATGCAAAAATAGGGCAACGGCAACAGAATGAAACTTCAGTAGGTAAATTCGGTCACGGCAACAGAAACCAGCGTGGAAATACTCTCGTAGAGTTTGCAGAGGCAGAAGGGTTTTACATCTTGAACTCCTTCTTCAAGAAAAGCCACACAGGAAATGGACATGGAGACATCCAAATGGGACGACAAGTGAAATTGATTTTATTATGTGTAACAAAAAATTCGTCATAGAAGACTGCAGTGTGCTAAACAAGTTCAACACAGGTAGTGACCATAGATTGAGATGTAAGATGCACCTCAACACTAAACTTGAACGTGGCAAGCTCATAAGACAAACAAAATCTATTGACATAACCAACCTTAAAAACACCATAATACCTTCAAGTTGGAACTGAAGAACAGGTTCTCTGCTTTAGAAGGCCTAACATCAGAAGAAGTGGACATCTCTGAAATTAACAGAAAAGTAACCAAAGCTCTTATGGAAACAGCAACAAATTAGCTGGGTCTAAGAACAAGTTGCATGTAAATAAATTATCAGGAAAAAACGAAAATGTTGATGCAAAAAGAAGAGAGATGAGGACAACTAAGAAGGATGTGACTTCCAAAAGTGGAATATATAGAGCTATGCAAGACAGTAAGAAAAGTATCACTGAAGACGTAAGAAAATTCAACTGTGAACTAGTGAGAAAGTAATTGAAACAACCAAAGCCTAAAGATAGCAAAGGGACATCTCAGTAAGGAAGAAAACAGATTATGGCACTGAGAAAAGAAGATGGTTCTGTAACAAGAAATAGAGGCGAAATTTTGACAAGAGTGAAAGATTTCTACTCCAAATTATATGAAAGGGATGATACATGCACTCCAGACATCATGAAAGATACCAGTACCAGAGTTCCTCCAGTCCTTCCAGCAGAAGTTGCACATGCAATCAAGAACATAAAGGAAAAGCTCCAGGAGAAGATGGAATTACTGTAGACATCATACAAGAAGCAAGTGGAGAAATCGAACAGTGCTCGCCCAAATTTTCACTCGGATGCCTTAATGAAGGAAGATTCCTGAGATTGGAACACCGCTACAATGATCCTGCTACATAAGAAAGGTGACATTGAGGATCCTCGGAAACTACAGACCTATCAGCCTCCTATCAGTAGTTTATAAAATCTTCACTAAAGTTCTGCACCGCTTGAAAAGGTAACACTGGACATGGCTCAACCGAGAGAACAAGCTGGATTCAGGAGTGGCTACAGCACGATAGATCATATCCACGTGCTGAGAGAACTAATTGAAAGAGCGAGGGAATATGAACTTCCATTGTGCATGGCTTTTATCGATTATGAAAAGCCTTTGATTCAGTGACCATCAGCAGTTACAATGGCTCTGAGAAACTGCGGTATTGAAGATGCATACATTAATATTATTAATAACATATATGAAAATGCAAGTGCAAAGATTAGGCTGTTTGAAATACAACACACGTAAAAATTGGAAAGGGAGTGAGACAAGGTGACACCATATCTCCGAATGCTTTAATGCCACATTGGAGGGTGTTTTCAGTCGCTGAGCTGGGAAAACAAGGGGATAAAGATTAATGGAGATTATCTAACCCACCTTCGTTTTGCTGATGACGTAGTCATTTTTGCAACAACCCATCAGAGCTGCAAGTATGATCCAGGAACTTGCTGATAAGAGTAAAGAAGTGGGATTAAAAATGAACTTTCAGAAGACAAAAGTGATGTTCAATGCTTTTACAAAAAATGAAGATTTATCGATTGATGGAGAAAAGCTGGAGATAACAGACACGTACGTTTATCTTGGACAGCAGATATCAAGTGAGGGTCACATTGATGAAGAAATTAATCGGCGTACAAAACTTGGATGGAGAGTTTTTGGAAGAAACAGCATAATTTTCAAGAGCAATATGCCATTATGTCTTAAAAGAAAAAGTGTTTGATCAATGCATCCTTCCAGTGCTTACGTATGGTGCAGAGACGTGGACCTTAACTAAAAGAGACATACAAAGGCTGCAGACCACTCAAAGAAGCATGGAGAGGTGCATACTGGTGAGGAGATAAGAAGAGGAACTCGTGGATCCAGAAAAATGACAAGAGTGGAAGACATCATGATCAGAGTTAAATCCCTGAAAATGGCAATGGGCTGGACATACTGCCAGAAGGACAGATCATCGATGGACAGCCGAAATTTTAGATTGGATTCCAAGGGACAGGAAAAGACCCAGAAGAAGACCACATGGGAGATGGGTGGATGAAATTCGAAAGTATGCAGGGATGACATGGAGGAGACTGGCACAAGACAGACCGTTGTGGAGGAAACTTGGGGAGACCTTCGTCCAGCAGTGGATTGATAATGGTTGATGATGATGATGATGATGATGATATATATATACATATATATATATATATATATATATATATATATACACCGATGAGCAATTACATTACGACCACCCCCAGCATGGAGAAATGAGCGCGCCCAGAGACCGAACGGTAGCGCAGGTGAAACTTACAGGGCAGTATGTATATATACAACACAATGACCGGCTTTTGGTTTGTAGTGTTCGGAGTCAGAATGTGAAAAGCTACCGATTTATCTGAGTTTGATAAAAGACAAATTGTGACGACTCGGCACTTTGGACTTACGATCTCGGAAATCACACTACTTGTGGGTTGTTCAACTACCGCTGTAGTGAGTACGTGTCAAAGGTGGTGTACAAATGGCCAAACGACAAACTGTCGTCAGGCAGTGTGTCGTCCACAGCTCATTGACGCCAGAGCGGAGCGGAGACCGTCGCGCATTGTTCACGGCCACAGTGCAACAACTCACCTGCAGCTACAACAGTGGTGATCACGGCAAAGTGTCACAGCCCACAGTTCATCGCAGCCTTCAGCGCATGGGCCTGCGTATCCGAAGACCCAGCCGGGTCCCCATGCTCATTGCACGTCATCTCCAACAGCGCATGAAATTGGCCTCAGATCATCGAGATTGGACCGTGGAATATTGGAAGAAAATGGCTTGGTCTGACGAATCAAGATTCCTGGTACATCACGTAGACGGCCGAGCCCGGATACGCCGATTACGAACGGAGGCTATGACACCTGGATGCACTGTTGGACGGAAACAGGCGGGCGGCGGTGTTACTCTGTGCACGATGTTTTCTTGGGACAATTTATGCCCCATTATCCCAAAAGCACAATCCCTGAGAGCTGTCCGGTATCTGAACATCGTTGCGGACCAAGTTCGCCCATTCATGGCAACTGTGTTCCCTGCTGGTGATGGCCATTACCAACAGGATAATGCACCATGCCAAACTGCCAGAATCGTCAAGGAATGGTTAGAGGAATATGCTGATGACTTTCTGTTAACGCCCTGGCCTGCGAATTTAACTGAAATGATCCCAATCGAGCATTTCTGGTTTGACATGGAAAGCGGGTTCGCGCTAAATCACCACCACCCCGAAGTGTACGAGACCTGAGGGAGTTCAACATTTTATTAAAGAAAAAGATACAGGTGCACCATATAAGGTGAAAACAGAAGAAGAACGATAAATGATCATATGTACAAGGTAACGCCCACAAAATAACACGAAAAATACTAAAATCAATGAAAATGGTACACACCGTTCTAAAGTAAACAACACAAACATGTACCCAGTATAACTAGAGGGTATACGGCAAACTCAAAGACAACTGAAGGTGCAATGAACATGGGCAAGAACTCGTGTGATGAAGAAGCTTACAATAGGCATAGCAATCAAGCAGAGGAAAAGTCGGGAAGTACAACACATCTAGCTTACAGGCAAAGAAAACAGGCTATGAAACAGATACAGACTAACACGCTAAGTTTTAAACAGGAGAAGGTGAAGAGTGAATAAATGAAAAAGACAAGCAAACGCAGTCCCAAGACAGAACACATTACGGTGATGACAATTGATGCACACTTGAGAAGTTGGGACATAGAAGAAAAGAAAATTAGAAGCTTACACAATGATAAAACAAATGCAGGAAACAACACGGTACACAGTAACAAATAGATCAAAGTAGAAAACTTTGAGCGAAAACGAACGCAGAAATACAAATCAAACACTGATCAAAAGTGTAGTGAAATAATAGAGATACTAACAAACATATACTATAGTAAGAACAGGGCAGAAACAACATGGTGCACTTTTACAAAATAAAGCACTTATCACACTGCATGCAAAACGTACACAATAAAATATAAAAACTCACTTCAACCGGCGAAATTAAGATGAAAAGAAGGTAGAATATATGCAAAGGTATCTAGTAAGCAGACAACTCAATATTTACAGTAGAACAAAAGCCGTAAGGTAAGTAACTAGGCAGCATTCAAAAACACAAAAGAATAAGTAGAAACTAGAGTCCGATTACCTTAGACTCAAACATAGACCTGTGTAAAGCCATGCAAGACAACAGGAATATAAAACACATTTACAATGCAGCGGTCGTAAAGGGAAACGAAGTATACAGGTAGAATATGCATAACTATCAGATAGTTAACATCTTAACACAACACAACATTTTACTCAGGATAACTTGCCTGAAGGTAGGTACAATGTTATACCAAAATGGAAAATTATACACAATACCACACAACGCGTTTCGCAAATACACGATACGATAAGAGGAAATGGGTCTTTCATCACAAAAGATAAAGCGTCGAACCATCAACGTGGAACCACCCAGCATCTTGCGCCCAGGCTGACCGGAAAGAAGCCATAGATTGAGGAGTAGACGCTGTGAAGTACACCAACCGGAGCCGAGCTAAGATGCGGTTCTGAAAGATCTTCCGTAAAATCCCACCAGCAGAAACTATGCTAGGTATAGTAGAATTGGAGCGTAGAGAAAGGCGGTAAAGGTGGATCACATGTTTCGCGGGAACAAATAAGTAGGCGCAGACATCCGGAAGTTTCAGTGGTGGGTGCTTTGTGAGAAGCAACCAGGAATATGCTTGAAAGGGGAGATCTTGTGAGCAGATAGCACCAGCAAGTCGAAAGGCAGTATGAAGCAGCGGCCACAAGATCGGGCAATGACAATATATGTGCTCGATGTCACCTTCGGAATCACAAAAGCAACACAATGGAGAAGGAGAGAGGGACATATGGAAGAAAGAAGAAGGAACAGGAAGGCGACGGTGAAGAAACCGCCATTGAATATTACGCTCTAGCGGGAAGGAGAGAGGAGAAAAGAAAGCATTCCAGATAGTCGGAGAAAGCGAAGGAGAAACGTCTGGGAGTGGGTGTGGAAGAGCAAAGGGTGTTCGGAGAAAATTGTAGATCAAAGCAACAGTTAAAGAGGAAATGGGGACGGTGGAATCTCGGAGAGAAAGGATAGGGCCAGAAACGGAAATAAGACCAGTTTCAGAAACAAGGGAGGGGAAGAGGAAACGGAGGGAAGAGTGAAGGAGAGCTAAATCATCCTCCTCGGAAGGAGTAGGATAAGGGAAAAAGAGAGGAGAGGGGCTTCCAGGATAAATTGGTATTAACTAGAGCTTGCACAGTTAAAACCCCAGAGCGGACCCAACAGGGGAAGATAAAGTAGGGTTGGTCGGAAGAGGGAATCAGGGTGGAAAAGAACAGCGGTTCGGAGAGGAGATCGCGGGTAGTAGAAGGAGGTGCACGGAGAAGTGGAAGTGAACGGAGAAACGCTAGAGCTTCAGAAAGAATGGGTGGAAAATGGTAAAAGTAAAAAGGATAGGAATCCATCCGAAGAAAAAGGAGAAAAGAAAAGGATGGATCGTGAAGAGAGATAAGAACATCGAAGGTAGAGGAAAGTGAGGGAGAGGTGGAGATAAGAAGGCGTAAAAATGAAACAATGCGAGAGGCGCGGTATAAAGAGCAAACATCCGGTAGATGAATTCCACCTAAGGAGGCAGGAAGAGTAAGTGTCGTAGCAGCCACCCAATGTTTTGCAGACCAGATGACTGATGTAAAGATGCTATTGATAGTAGACTGACGTCTCAGGTTAAACACCGAGGAAGTCCAGGAAAGCCAACATTGAGAGAGAAGGTATCGCTTGACGATTTGCGCCCGTTGGAAGTAGGACGCAAATGAGTGAGTGAAGCGCCAGAATGCTGCTGTACGTTGTTTTGGCAAGAGGAAGAAGATCTTGCCAAGTAAGATTACCTGCAGTAAATGAAAGACCAATATGTGTGCCAAAGATTTTCTGGGACGTGGAGGACCACAACGCAACCCACGGGGCGTCAGTGCGGCCCTTCCATGACCCGCACCACAACCCAGTGCTCTTAAGAACATTCAAAGACGCACCGGAGATAGTTGCGTATTGTTGGTACGTGGAGCGGAGAATATCAAACTGGCCATCTCGGCGGATGCAAAAAGTGACATCATCTGCGTAAGCGGAGACAACAAATTGGTGATGCCTGGTGCTGGAGACGATCGGTGGCAAGGAAGAAAGAAATGCTGATCGGCGGGTGATCAGAAAAGGTTCGAATGCAAGAGCAAAGAATTGCCCCGAAAGGGGGCAACCTTGCCTAATTCCACGCTGAAAGGGAATGGGTGCAGTCAAAAATGTAGCCGTCCGAATATGAAAATAGGCGCGCCGGTAGAGACTGAGAAGGAGAGTGATAAAAGAAGAGGGTAAGCCGTAGTGGATTAAAACAGTAGAGAGATAGTTATGAGAAACATTGTCAAACGCCGATTGTTGATAAAGATTCTCCCTTCTTCGGCAGGAGGATGACATGAGCAACCGTAAATTCCGGCGGAAGCACAGTGGGAGAAAGAGAGCACGAAAATCCAGCGGAAAGGAAAGGTAGGAGAAACGGAAGGAAAGCACGATAAAAGGACAGTGGTAGACCATCAGGTCCAGGAGAGGAGAATGAGTTCAGGGAAGCAAAAGCTGCCCTAAGGTCAGACAAAGTGAAATTAGCAGTAAGAGGAGAACACAGATAAGGCGGGACCTGAGGAAGATAAGTGAGAAGGGGAGAGGAGGAAAGGTCCGAATCATCCTGCGCAACAGCACGGAATTTCTCCTGAAAGAAGTGACGGACTTGAGAGCAAATAAGAGAAGCATCAGAAGTAACAGAGCCATTTGGAAGACGAAGATGACGCAGTGATGTCGACTTACGCCGCGTGGTTTCTATCTTAGAGAGAATTGGAAAGGTTTGTGGTGTTGGCGAGAAATGAAGAAGCCGCAGGCGACGAACAGCCTGTTGGGCCGATGGTAGGAGATGAGCATGTAGTTCTTCTTAAATCACTGGATACTGCGGGTCTGTCAGCGGCAAGGAAGAAAGAACACCTCGGAGATTGCTGACCTCCATCGACCGAGTGGTAGAGATGGAAAACGAGAGCTGGCGTACCAAAAGTAAGAGATCGCGCTTTCTGTCAAACCACAGGCGGAGTGCATTCGGTGTAGTAGCAAGAAGGAGCTTCCGGGCAGTAAGAAATTGCTCAACTGCAGCACAAAAAGAGCGATCTTGCAACATGGTATCATCGAAAGTCCATCCACGACGCACAGAAGGCGAAGACCGAAAGACACAAATTGAAGACACTGTTGCGAAATGCCGCGCAGCAGTGATTGAAGGAAGCAAAGAAGAGGAAACGTAGATACGGTCAAATCTAGCAGCAACGTAGCCTTGCGCTAGAAGACCGACTCTAGTGAGAGAGATGGTATGCGGGTGTAGCTGGCGGTAGGAATCAACAAACTGGTAATCACTGAGAAACTGAGTTAACTGAGAAACCAGACGTGCACGATGTTCGCCATGCGAGGAACGGTCAATGGATGGTTGCAGAGTACAGTTAAAATCACCCCCGAGGATAACACCCTCTGCAGAGGGGAGCGCATCAAGCGTGGAACGTAAGCTCAGAAAAAGAGGAGTAACATACGAATCATCAATTGGGATGTACACATTAAACACATGAAAAGTGACAGCAGCAGTACAGAAGGTAAGGCATTGCAATAAATCTAAATACACATTTGTGACAGAAACAGAAATCAGACGTTGCATAAATCAGCGGTGAACGCCAACGGCAGTTCCAAAGGACCGCGACTGTCGGTATGAGTGGGAAAAGGTATAAGGCCATGCTCGCCAACGGGGAGTCGGCGTATCTGAAAAACAATGAGTCTCTTGAAGGAGGAGGACATCACTGTCAATGGCTGCAAGTTCCTCGTAAACAAGAGCGTTCACATCGGGTGCCGCAAACCCGCGACAATTGTAAGTCGTCACTGTGAAAGCGGCAGATCAGAAGCAGGAGTGATTTTCTTAACCAGATGTTCTCGAAGATTATTAACCCGGCGATGAATGTTCTTCACAGCAAGTGTATCATCAGAGGACGGACTACGGATATTTCGGAAGAGAGTGTCTAGCGCCTGCAACTGCTCAAATGCTGTCGGAAGATGATCCTGATGAGTGGTGATAAATGGAGGGAAACCGCCAGGCAAGCGTCTCCTGCAGGAAATTTCAAATAATTCTTGATACGACAACGGAGTAGTTATAAAATCTTGTTGTTGCAATTTCGCAACGAAGACATCGTAAGGTAGTAGATAGTCGGCAGAAGATGAAGTCCAATCAAGGTCTTTCTGGGCAGGTGGCAACGAGTGGCGTCGAGAAGACGAAGCAGGTGACAGTCCAGGTGGCTTACGCTGCTTGGACAAGCCACGTGGAGCCTTTGGAGCTTCTCTCTTTTCAGTGCCGTAACGGGAGGTCGCGTCCGACCCCTCACTCAAGGTGTGTTCACTAACACTCAGGTAAGCGGTATCGGTATCCGCGTTAGAGGTCTCGGTATCAGACATATTTCTATCATTAACATCTAGAACGTTGGTAGGAGGGTCAGAAGCCTTGAAAGGGGTGTTTAATGACAGGCCAGGCTAATTTTCCTCGGAGGCTAGAGGTGGAGAGGAAGCTGACGGAAAAGTAGCCTCCAGACAGCGAGGATCATCAATTGTCAAAAGTGTAGAAGACGCTCCACTAGGCGGGTATAGAGGACCCACTCGGGCGTCAGGCGGAGCAGAAGTCGCATGCTCCGCAGCACACTGTGTGTAACGGTGTCCAATCTCCTTGCAGCGACTGCAATGATATACCGTCAACAGATCAATATGCCGGATCTGGTCTTTGCACTTGACTGTGAATTGTGTTGGGAGCTGCGCAATAGCTTCCTGAGTTGGAAATACGACTCTTGCGACTCGACGAGCACCAAGAATAAAGTCATGCTGCGGGTCATTCTTCGCTGCTGAGTGGGTGAAAATGCCACCAACGACTCGCCCCGGAGACGATAGCACAGCATAAAACATGAGGTCACTTATCTCTGGGGGAACAGGATAAAACGAGACGTTCACAGGTCTTTGGGCGACAGGCTCAGGAGAAAGTTGACGATCACCGACGGTTAGACCGGTAGCCAGGAGAGTCTGTGCATATTCAACTTTGGCAAGATAGACAACAACTGTCCGGCCACGTCGGTACATATGCGAAATGGCTTCAAGTGAAAACCTCTGGATGATGGCGTCCGCGTAAATTCTTATCGGAGTATCCGTGAGAGCCTCGAAACTAACTCCCTTCGCCAGGTTTTCAAAGAAAGTATTTTCTGCTGAAGAGTCAGCTGTGATTTCAAGAAAAATGGATTAACCATCTCGACGAATATAGTTATGCAACACCTGAGCTCCCGCATACTGCATCTTGGGCTGCTGACGTGGTGCAGAAGAGGCAGCGATAGCAGAATACGTAGTCAAAGGCTGAAAGGGCATCCAGGAACTCGTGGAGGCTGCAACTCCAGAAGTATCCATGGCGTCATCACTATGAGTAGAAGCTGAAGAATTCATGTGGGCAGAGGAAGGCAACGGGTTGACACCTGCAGGATTGCTGAACACATCACCCGGAGAAGGAAGAGTGCCTGAAGAAGACAGCGTAGTAATGCTGGCATCAGAAGAAGTAGAAGTAGATAATGATGATGATGATTAATGACCGGAAGTGAGGGCTGTAATCTTTCCCTCGCTCCCGGAAGCCGCCATTTGCAATGGCGATGAATCAAGCCATGCCGACCGACGGGGTCGAAACGTAAACAACACAGAAAACTTGAAAAGAAAGCAACTCATCCACTTGAAAGCAGACTCAAACGGAACACTGGCCTTTCACGGAATGACGAATGTAGACAGGAACGAGAACACACTCCGGAAATGTACAAAACAAGCCCAATATTAACGGAGCTAAGACACGCACACGACAACCCAACAGGGAGGGCCTGCTGTTGACATTATGGTACCAGATATCCCAGGATACCTATCGCTACCTCATCGAATCGATGCGTTGCCATGTGGCCACTGTTTTGTGGGCTAAAGAGGGTTCTACAGCTTATTAGGTTAGTGGTCGTACTGTAATGCTGATCTTTATTATTTGGATGCCGAGTTTCTTCGTAAAATAACTGAACTTCTTCCTCGAGATGAATTGTAGTGGGCTCATAAGCTTGAATAATCTGAACCTCATATATTTTTGAGAGTTGGATAAGAAGTCGCGCACCTCTGTCTGGGGAACGTTCAACTTCTAGAACATATTACTTCCGTTTTGTTTGTTTATTAATGGGTTGGTGCAAATGAAATGTCCGGAAAAGGACCAGGGTACGTGGATAGCGAGAACGGAAAAATAGGATAACTTACCTAGTCAAGATATTCCCCCTCGGCATCGACAAATAGTTGCCTTCTGTCCGGTAAGGCCATGATCTCACATTGAATAAAATCTTGTGGTTGGGACCCGGAGAAGTCATCAACTGCACGTTGAACGTCTTTGTAGTTAGTCAACTGTTTTCCTGCGAAGAAGTGATCCAGGGAACGTAACAGATGATATTCTGTCGGATACAAATCCGGAGAATAGGCAGAACGAGGCCGTACTTCATAGCCCAGGGCACTTAGTGTCAACATCGTTCGTTGTGCGACATGAGGAAGTGCATTGTCCTGGAGCAGAAGAACACCATGTCTGTTGACCAAAGCCGGTTGTTTGTGCAGCAATTTCCTGGGCACCTGGTGTTATTCAGCACGATAATGTTCTGCAGTGATGGTTTGGCCTCCTGCCAAGAAACTCCGATGAATTATCCCGGCTGTGGACCATCAGACAAAGAGCAACATCTTCTTGGTGTGGAGGGGCGGCTTGTGATGCTGTCCAGCAGGCTGCGCCTTACTTAACCATTGCGCAGATCGTTTCAGACTATCACAAAGGACCCACTTCTCATCGCAGGTGACGATTCGATGCAGTGGAGGTTCTTGTTTATTTCTGGCAAACCGCGACGTGCACACTTCCAAACGCCTAGTCTTGTTGGCAGCTGTCAACTCATGCGGCAGACACACGTCCAGCTTTTTGACCTTACCCAGCGCAGCCAGACGCCGAGCATCTATCGTGTGGTGGACCTCTGCCGCTATCTCACAACACGTTTTTCGGTGGTCCGCTTCAACCACACGTAACAAAACAAAAGTAAGAAATGGCAACAGGTCAGTGACCATGTGCTTCGATTTGCAGGTCCGTATGTCCGCTTTTGAAACTTCGCAAACCCTCTCCGAATGGTTCGTTCGTTGGCTGTATTCTCCTCAAACGATTTGTTAACCTTCCGAGCGCGGCAATTTTCGCAGAATAGCCCAGTTTAAATTCATACAGGAAGATGATTGTGAAATCTGGCGTCTGCATGTTTCCTTTGTACGCCACGTTACGTCCAAACCAACCACTCCTGAATCTTGTTCTTCGCACACGTACTAGCTATTTATAGCAATTCTGTGATATAATGTCAGCCACACCTGTGGGGGTTTCATTCCGCTGTGGTGGATGCTGTCTATACTGCTCTTCGCGCCGGGCATTTCATTCGCACCAATCCAATATAAATCCAACACCGTTCGTTCTGCAAGTATCTGTCCCACGATAGTAGAAGATATGTCCGCTTTTCAGTTCAATGAGATCTCCTTTTCTTCCTATCCTACTTACCCCGACGATGTTCCCTTTCATCCTTTCGAGTTCTTCCTCCAATTCAATGTGCCTTGAATCAGAAGACAGAGATCGTACATTAAACGTGGCCAAAGTCATATGTATACAGGGTGCATAGGAAAGTCCCTTTAGCCTGGAATAACTTGCGAACGGTACAGTTATGCAAGTGAGATAACGGTATAGTAAAACGGCCGATCGAATGCAACCAATAGCAGCGCCCCTAGTGGAGAAATGCGAAAGTTAGCCATTGCAAATCGAAAACGAAACGAGATAGAGCAAACTTTCCAATTACAAAGTTGTAGAGCATCAATTACTTAGTACAAAACGACATTTGTTTCACACAGATAAGATAAGTTGTCGCCTAAATACCCTAAAATGTCCGAAATCGATGCGCGACGATTCGAATCTGCATATTCACATTTCGCAAATGTAGCCGTATGCAAATGCAGATTGTGACATTGTACCGTACCTACGATGTAAAAACCAGAAGCAGGATGTACCCTGATCAGGAGTTTAGGTCTATGTACGCTGTGTGAGAATGGCGAGCTTGGATTTCTGGGGTTACGTAAAAATCAGGTGTATGCAACAGCGTCTACAGGTCTACTGGATCTACGTCGTCGTGTCACATATGCTTGCAATAGTGTGACACCTTCCATACTATGGAATGTGCATGCAGAGTTACTTTCACGAATACAAATGTGTATCGTGGGCAATGGCGAACTCTTCGAACATACTCGACATTAACTTTTTTATCACTGTGCGCCAGTTTGCCTTTTTTGTTTTAGTTTGGTCTGACGTCATCAAACTGTATTGACATAAGTACGCATTTATGCAATAAATTGTGTGTATTTGCTCATACCTATGCCTGTTCCCTTCAAACGTTCACACAAAAGGTCGGGCATCGATTTCGGACATTTTAGGGTATTCAGGCGACAATTTATCTTATCCGTGTGAAACAATTGTCGTTTTGTACTAATTAATTGATTCTCTACAACTTTGTATTTGGAAATTTTGCTCTATCTCTTTCCGTTTTTGATTTGCAATGGCTAACTTCCGCATTTCGTCACTAGGGGCGCTACTATCAGTTGCATTCGATCGGGCGTAGTCGCTTTACTATACCGTTATCTCACTTGCATAACTGTACTTCTCTCCGTTCGCAAGTTATTCCAGGCTAATGGGACTTTCCTATGCACCCTGTATATGCGGCATAGATTTCCCCTTTGTTTTCATTCTGTGTTATCGCTTCTCTCACGTTCCTTTTCAGGTAAGGAACGTTCCGTAATGGTATTGGAACTAACTTCTCTTTCTTCCTGCTGCACTAAAGTATCTTAAACACATGCAAAATTTCCTATTTATTTTATAATCCCAGCTCTGTTTTCGGAAGTAAACAACAAACGAAATGGATAGTAATATCTGGGCTTGAATCTGCTAGATTTGAATAGCGTATATTAGCTTCATTTGCGCTCTGAAATTTTGGGACTCAAAATTTTATGTTGTTTCCGATGAGACGTCTTTTCATGGTTTTGCAACCCATCGAATTGCCTTAAAACGTTTAATTTCCGAATTCCTATGGGCTGTCCATTACCAAACGCTTCAGAGATTTCTTACTATAACAAACTTTAACTGGCTCAAATGAATTAACTCTCGGTTAGGGAAAAGCGCGGAAATCAGCACGAACGGATATGTTCGATGCCTACGAAATGAGCGGAATACGACTGGAGCAAGTGAACCTGCGTATCAGAAAGCGTTGCTTTTCCCTTAGCTTTTCTTATCAAACTGCACATTTTTGGAAATAACTGACACTAATCCTTTCTGAATTATTAAGTGGGCTCTAACAATGGCGTAAAGCTTAAAACAGGAGGGAAAAGAGGTTTGAGTTACTAGTTTCTATCGAGTGGTATGATATACACCTATGAGCCATTACATCATGACCACCTGCCTAAGAAGATGTAAGATGCCCTTTAGCTCGCAAGACAGTGGCCAATCGACGAGGCATCATTTTGATGAGCTGGTGATATGTATCCTGGGGTATCTGATACCATAATGTTAGCAGCAGGTCCTCCAGTTTCCGTATACACGTCTGGGTGGTGGTGTTTAACGCGAACCCGCTTTTTTCAAATCGAACTACAAATGTTGGATTGGGTTCATGTCAGGCGAATTTGGAGACCAGGCATTAACAGAAAATCACCAGCATCTTCCTCGAACCACTCCTTGACGTTTCTGGCAGTGTGGCAATTGCGCATTATTCTGTTGGTAATGACCATCACCAGCAGGGAACACAGTTACCATGAATGTGCGAACTTCATCCTCAACGTTGTTCAGATACCTGACAGCTGTCAGGGATTGGGCTATTTGGATAATGGGGACTAAAGTGTCCCAAGAAAACATCGCCCACAGCATAACAGCGCCGCCGCCGGCATATCACCGCCTAACAGTTTATCCAGGTGCCATAGCCTCCGTTTTCAATGAGCTTATCCGCGCTCGGCCGTCTACGTGTTTGCACCAGGAATCTTGATTCGTCAGATCAGTCCAATTTCTTTCAATCATACACAGTCCAATCTCGATAATCTTGGGACCATTTCATGCGTTGTTGGAGATGACGTACAGCGAGCATGGGGACCCGGCTGGGTCTTCGGCTACTCAGGCCCGTACGCAGAAGGCTGCGATGAACTATGTGCTGTGACATGTGCCCTGATCACCACTGTTGTAACAGAATGTGAATTGTCGCACTGTGGCCCTGAGGTCGCTATGAACAATGTGCTGCAGTCTCTGGGCCCCTCTGGCATCAACGGCTCGGCGACGGTTCGTCGTTTGGCCATCTCTGCACCAATTTTGATACGTACGCACCACAGCGGTACGTAAACTACCCTCAGGCCGCGCCGTTTCCGAAATTGTAGTTCCGAGCCGCCGTGTCATCGCAATTTGTCTTTTATCAAACTCCGATAAATCGGCAGTTTTTCCCATTGTGACTCCGAACACTCTACTGACCGAAAGCCGGTCCTCGGGTTGTATATGTACTGCTCTGTCAACTTCAACCACGCCACCATTCGTTCTTCAGGCGCGTTCATTTCTCTAGGCTGATGGTGGTCATGCTGCAATGGTTCATCCTTGTATGGGTCAAGGGGAATAGCCCTTCCCCATTACGACTGAGGTCATGGAGCAGAAAATAAAGAACAAGAAGGAGTCGCTTCAGATCTGTAATATGTTTATGGTTGGTACTTCTGAGATGAGATGATAAAAGGTACTATTTTGCCGCGTATTTCATAAAGCCTGGGCGTTATGTGAAAATCTGTTTGGGGAGAACACAAAAGTTTGGACACTATTTGGTTCAGGTTCATCGGTGGCCTAAAGGGTTAAACAACGGCATCGACATGTTATCTATTTTTTGTTAACCCTTTAACGACCAGGTTCCTGAAATGTTGTGTCAAAGCCTGCTTTATACCAACGACTGCTTTACCTATTTGTTTAACGACAACAATGACGACTGAATGTTACTTCTGCGAAACCCGTAGAGGCAGTGTAAATTAAAAGAACAGGTGGGGATAGGAAATCTTGCTCACTCTAGACGAGTGTTTCGGGCGGTCATGGTAGAGTATTTGTAAGGGCGTCTCGGGCGTTATGGTCGTTAAAGGGTTAATCAAATAGATGTATTTGTGATAAGTCTTTCCCATAACTATTCTTGAATATGTATTACCTATTTGCTCTGATCCTACCTCCTCCCCACAATCCAAATAAAGAATTCTAAATTTTCGTTGTATCTAAAGAATTCATGGTCGGTACGACATCGCTGGAATTGGAGCAACCTAATGGTATTTATTGCTTGATCTCTATTTTAAGAAAATCTCAAATTTCATCAGTTTTGGTAAATATCACAAAATTACCCTATTTTTATTTTAGGTGGTGGATTTCCTAAATGACCTGTACACATGTTTCGATTCCATCATTGAACACTACGATGTGTACAAAGTAGAAACAATTGGAGATGCATACATGGTAGTCAGTGGTTTACCTATTAAGAACGGCAATTCGCATGCCGGAGAGATAGCGTCTATGGCTCTTCACCTGGTGGATGCTGTAAAGGAATTTACCATACGGCACAGGCCAAAAGATACTCTGATGCTCCGCATTGGGATACACTCAGGTAAAATAACTTTTTAAATTATTTGCTAAGATTAACATTCACGTGTAGAAACTCTTAAAATAATTTACCTAGATTAACGCTTGTTGAATATCTTGCTGGAACGAACTTATCGGGACTTATTGAATGTCTTTCTGGGACTATTGTATAGGCACTTGTTGAATGCCTTGTTGGGGCTAACGTTTGTTCAATATCTTGCTGGGACCAACTTATCGTAACTGGTTGAATGTCTTGCTGAGACTGACTTATCAGAACTTGTTGAATATCTGACTGGGACCAAATTATCGTATGTAACCAGGGCTTCCATATTTATCAGAAGCGAGATTCTGTAGCCACTTTTAGAGAAGCTCCCAAGGAGTACTTTTAAAACCAAAAATTTTATCAGCGCAACAAAGGTGGGTTTTTTTCGTTAAATTATCCCATTGTCTTCCTAGTTCAGTAATTAAAGGCATCTCATTCCTTTCCCAATTATTTTAAGAATTGAACTTTTGCAGCTGCATTTACTTAGATGTTATTGATAATAGTTATGTGTGCACCTTCATTAGCGCTGTATTTCAAAGATATTGTAACTGCCAATTTTTTCACAGTAGTTATAAAGTCTTAATTACTTGCTAAATTTAAATTTTAGTTGTACGAAGAAACTCTAAATATTCTGTTGGGATTGATATTCAGATTTACATGGTAAAATCGCCTTTCCCCACTTGTTTCACAATTTCGGAGACGTGATACAGTGGTCTAAACGCTGGCTTCTGACCATTTGTCTAAGATGCGTCCGGGTTCGACAACCGGTGAGGCATGGATGTTGTTTTTATCCTACGGCACAGGCTCCTCCCTTTCCTGGGGCCAGTGACCCTAAATTAGGAAGAGCGACTGCTGCTAGCCTCTTGAGGTTTTCACTATGGACGTTATATCCCCAAACAAAAGACATCCGGAAGTTACTGGAACAACACTGGATGTGTTAAGACTGATTTGGATCTTTTTTTCTGCATCTTGTAAACAGGAATGATTTTAATGAACAGCTTTCAACATTAGAGTAAAACTACTTGTACTTCTGCGGTGATCCAACATGTGTCTTCAAAATGAATGTAAGTGCTCATAACTGTTTAAAACCCTGATACTGATATGAAATACCCTGATATCAACAATCCACACAAAATCACGATGAATGCTTAGTAAACCATGTGCCAAATTCTGTTATGATATTAAAAATAGCGAAAACCAACATCCAAAATTAAAACAGATTAAACGCGTCTTTGGAAAGTAAAAAGAAGTAAAATCCCAAATTTAGTGTTTAAATGTTTTTAAGATGTTTTGCGATGTGTATACTTTTTTCTTGTCTAAGTAGCAGTTTCTGAGGTTTTTATGTTTCACTTTGTTAATGTGCAGATCTTCCAAATACAAATATATGCACTTTCCCCGCTTAGCAGCAAATTTGTTTATTGTGAATATTAATACAAATTTTATTCGGTTGTAGCATTTTGTTTACATATCATCGTGCGGCTCAACCAAAAGAACAACTGACAGACTGGCAAATAACAGAGTGGTTACAGCACTGTAGATGATACTGGGAGAACTAATTGATAAAACGGATGAGTATGAACGCCCATTACGTACGGCTTTTATTTACTATTGAAAGACATTTTATTACGTGAAACTATAAGCTGTTACAATGTCTTTGAAATTACGTGATACTGAAGATGCATATATTAATATTATTATTAGCATCGAGGAAACAGTGTAACGTACCAGGAGATGTGACGTACCTGCCAGAAGGACGCACACGACATAAAGGCAGATAGGAATCAGAATAAAACGTCTGCGTAGCTCAGTTGGTAGAGCGACTTGTTCCGGAATAAGCGGACTCGGGTTCGAATCCCGGCGTAGACCAAAAATGACGGAGAAATTTACTTCGTTATAATTGGCGCGCGAACTATCCGGATGACCCGACCGTTCAAAATCTCGTATTGGTGTGATGTTATTTCCACACCGCGAGATAGGAAAAATAAGAGAATCCCTTCTCCAGCACTTCAAAGAAAAAAAAAAAAAAAAAGTAACTGGGAGATGATGTGACGTACCTGCCAGAAGGACGCACACGACATAAAGGCAGATAGGAATCAGAATAAAACGTCTGCGTAGCTCAGTTGGTAGAGCGGCTTGTTCCGGAATAAGCGGACTCGGGTTCGAATCCCGGCGTAGACCAAAAATGACGGAGAAATTTACTTCGTTATAATTGGCGCCCGAATTATCCGGATGACCCGACCGTTCAAAATCTCGTATTGGTGTGATGTTATTTCCACACCGCGAGATAGGAAAAATAAGAGAATCCCTTCTCCAGCACTTCAAAGAAAAAAAAAAAAAAAATAAGTAAGGGGGAGATGATGTAACGTACCAGGAGATGTGACGTACCTGCCAGAAGGACGCACACGACATAAAGGCAGATAGGAATCAGAATAAAACGTCTGCGTAGCTCAGTTGGTAGAGCGACTTGTTCCGGAATAAGCGGACTCGGGTTCGAATCCCGGCGTAGACCAAAAATGACGGAGAAATTTACTTCGTTATAATTGGCGCCCGAACTATCCGGATGACCCGACCGTGCAAAATCTCGTATTGGTGTGATGTTATTTCCACACCGCGAGATAGGAAAAATAAGAGAATCCCTTCTCCAGCACTTCAAAGAAAAAAAAATAAGTAAGGGGAGATGATGTAACGTACCAGGAGATGTGACGTACCTGCCAGAAGGACGCACACGACATAAAGGCAGATAGGAATCAGAATAAAACGTCTGCGTAGCTCAGTTGGTAGAGCGACTTGTTCCGGAATAAGCGGACTCGGGTTCGAATCCCGGCGTAGACCAAAAATGACGGAGAAATTTACTTCGTTATAATTGGCGCCCGAACTATCCGGATGACCCGACCGTGCAAAATCTCGTATTGGTGTGATGTTATTTCCACACCGCGAGATAGGAAAAATAAGAGAATCCCTTCTCCAGCACTTCAAAGAAAAAAAAAATAAGTAAGGGGGAGATGATGTAACGTACCAGGAGATGTGACGTACCT
The DNA here is from genome assembly GCA_039090855.1 of Macrothele yani. Taxonomy (NCBI): domain Eukaryota; kingdom Metazoa; phylum Arthropoda; class Arachnida; order Araneae; family Macrothelidae; genus Macrothele; species Macrothele yani. The sequence continues at coordinate 104,907,619 of CM077011.1, forward strand.
GCCAGAAGGACGCACACGACATAAAGGCAGATAGGAATCAGAATAAAACGTCTGCGTAGCTCAGTTGGTAGAGCGACTTGTTCCGGAATAAGCGGACTCGGGTTCGAATCCCGGCGTAGACCAAAAATGACGGAGAAATTTACTTCGTTATAATTGGCGCCCGAACTATCCGGATGACCCGACCGTTCAAAATCTCGTATTGGTGTGATGTTATTTCCACACCGCGAGATAGAAAAAATAAGAGAATCCCTTCTCCAGCACTTCAAAGAAAAAAAAAATAAGTAAGGGGGAGATGATGTAACGTACCAGGAGATGTGACGTACCTGCCAGAAGGACGCACACGACATAAAGGCAGATAGGAATCAGAATAAAACGTCTGCGTAGCTCAGTTGGTAGAGCGACTTGTTCCGGAATAAGCGGACTCGGGTTCGAATCCCGGCGTAGACCAAAAATGACGGAGAAATTTACTTCGTTATAATTGGCGCCCGAATTATCCGGATGACCCGACCGTTCAAAATCTCGTATTGGTGTGATGTTATTTCCACACCGCGAGATAGAAAAAATAAGAGAATCCCTTCTCCAGCACTTCAAAGAAAAAAAAAATAAGTAAGGGGGAGATGATGTAACGTACCAGGAGATGTGACGTACCTGCCAGAAGGACGCACACGACATAAAGGCAGATAGGAATCAGAATAAAACGTCTGCGTAGCTCAGTTGGTAGAGCGACTTGTTCCGGAATAAGCGGACTCAGGTTCGAATCCCGGCGTAGACCAAAAATGACGGAGAAATTTACTTCGTTATAATTGGCGCCCGAACTATCCGGATGACCCGACCGTTCAAAATCTCGTATTGGTGTGATGTTATTTCCACACCGCGAGATAGAAAAAATAAGAGAATCCCTTCTCCAGCACTTCAAAGAAAAAAAAAATAAGTAAGGGGGAGATGATGTAACGTACCAGGAGATGTGACGTACCTGCCAGAAGGACGCACACGACATAAAGGCAGATAGGAATCAGAATAAAACGTCTGCGTAGCTCAGTTGGTAGAGCGACTTGTTCCGGAATAAGCGGACTCGGGTTCGAATCCCGGCGTAGACCAAAAATGACGGAGAAATTTACTTCGTTATAATTGGCGCCCGAATTATCCGGATGACCCGACCGTTCAAAATCTCGTATTGGTGTGATGTTATTTCCACACCGCGAGATAGAAAAAATAAGAGAATCCCTTCTCCAGCACTTCAAAGAAAAAAAAAATAAGTAAGGGGGAGATGATGTAACGTACCAGGAGATGTGACGTACCTGCCAGAAGGACGCACACGACATAAAGGCAGATAGGAATCAGAATAAAACGTCTGCGTAGCTCAGTTGGTAGAGCGACTTGTTCCGGAATAAGCGGACTCGGGTTCGAATCCCGGCGTAGACCAAAAATGACGGAGAAATTTACTTCGTTATAATTGGCTCCCGAACTATCCAGATGACCCGACGGTTCAAAATCTCGTATTGGTGTGATGTTATTTCCACACCGCGAGATAGGAAAAATAAGAGAATCCCTTCTCCAGCACTTCAAAGAAAAAAAAAAAATAAGTAAGGGGGAGATGATGTAACGTACCAGGAGATGTGACGTACCTGCCAGAAGGACGCACACGACATAAAGGCAGATAGGAATCAGAATAAAACGTCTGCGTAGCTCAGTTGGTAGAGCGACTTGTTCCGGAATAAGCGGACTCAGGTTCGAATCCAGGCGTAGACCAAAAATGACGGAGAAATTTACTTCGTTATAACAGTGCACTTACAAAAGTTGAAACGGGAGAGAAAAACAAGGTGGCACCGACACTGTATCTCTCAAGCCTTCATTGCCACACTGTAGAATTTGTTTTCAATACTTGAACTGGGAAAACAAAAGGGATAAAAATTAATGGAGATTATTTAACGCACCTTCGTTTTGCTTATGATCTAGTCACTTTTGCAAGTACCCTCTCAGAGTAGAGGAGTATGATCCAGGAACTTGCTGACGACAGTAAAGAAATGGGCTTAAAAATGAACTTAAAAAAACTTGATGTCCAGTGCGTCTTCTTCTTAGAATTGTAATAGAACTTGTAAGTAAGGAACCAATGCCTACATTTACCTTGAACAACAGGTATCAAGCAAGGGCAAGAAATAAATAGGCTTATAAAACTTGGTTGGAGAGCGTTTTAAAGAAACAGTAGAATTTTGAAGAGCAATTTGTCATTATGTTTTAAGAGAAAAGTGTTCAAGAAATGCATCCTTCCTCTTCTTATTTATGGGTCAGAGACATGGACCTTTATTTAAGAAAGATATTCAGTGGCTGCAAAATACTAAAAAAAGCATGGAGGGATGCATACTTGGCATAACCAGGAAAGATAAGAAGAGAAACTCATGGATGAAGAAAATGACATGAATAGAAGATATCGCGATCTAGGTGAAATCCATGAAATGGCAATCGGCTGGCATATTGTAAGAAGAACTAACTACTATTGAAAAACTGAAATTTAGGAAATTACCCACAAGAAGATCATGTGGAAGATGTGTGGTTGAAATTCGAAAGCATGTCGGAGTGACATGGATGAGACTAACTCAAGACAAATAGCAGTGGGAGAGATTTGGGGAGACCTTCACAGAGCAGTGGATAGATCAGAGGTTCTTGAACCTTTTTGCTCACGACCCAAAATCAATAAAAGGATCAACTTCGGGGCCCATGGATCTATTTTGAAATTAAAACAAAGGCAATAATATAAATAAGTGCAGTAATTATTCATTTTTACACAGAATGTAATAAAATCCTTGGTTTTTGAAATTACTGTCAAACCTGTGGCGTAAACAAGTGGGGGTGAGGAAGGAGTTTAGGGTTATCTATGTAGTGGGAAGGTATGAATAATAACGTATTGTGAGTCAAATAATATAAATAATGCGGAATTAAAACCTTTTATAAAACTGGTTTCAATTTCTACACATCTTTTTAAACAACCGAATGCAATTTTTACAGTGACGAAGACACGTCAAAATAAACTCCTGATTGAAATTTCGTCAAAATTCGATGAAAGCTTTAGAAGTTTGGCATTTTCTTTTTATTATTTTTGATGAATGTTCAGTGAAAGCCTCCATGGTCCATAGTCTCTCTCTCTCTCTCTCTCTCTCTCTCTCTCTCTTTTTTTTTTTTTTTTTTTTTTTTTTGTCGCATTTGTTGATCGTTTGTCATAGGATTCTGGTGGCAAGCCAGTGCTGCCAAGTTGGGTGTTTTCTCGTTACATTTAAGGGGAAAATGTAGGTTTGGTGGGACATTTTACAATGCTGTGATGTCTTAAAAATTATCATGATTCTAGTGACCGGAAGAAGCAATGTTGGTGGTCCCCGTGATGCCATCTCTAGAAATCCGGGGGCCTTTACACGTGTTAAACAGGGAAAAGTTTAAAGTTTAAAATCTGAAAACAAAATTAATATTTTAACTTTTTTATGAGACTCTACGACGGACCCATCTTGGAAGCACCGGCCACCCAAGTCTGGGTGGCAATCCACAGGTTAAAAACCCCCGGGATAGATAATGCTTATATTTAGATGAAATTGTGAATTTTGTGCAACAAACAAATCGGAAGGAGACAGGAATAATCGTGGTCTTCACTATCAGCACATTTTTTATTATCGAACATTAAAATATTTTGAAAGCAAATTATTCATCTTATTCACACTCTTTTAAGGACCGACGAACACAACAAATAAAATAGTAGGAAACACACAAAGCGTTACGAAAAATCCAATTTTTTTTTTTTTTTACTTGAGGCACCAAAAAAGTCATTAATGATCTTTATAAATGAACCTCTTATGATTTACCGAATGTGTTCCCAAGGATTATGGTTTTCGAAATTAATTTCAAACTTTTTAAAATTATAATAGAACTGATAAATAAGGAATCTGTGTTAATGCCTGTTCCATGCAAACCAAGTTGAATAGCAAAATAGAAATTAAGGGTGAGTCGAAAGTTTTGCAATATTTGCGTTATATGCTGCGGCGTGTATGTCATGTGTTTAAACTAGTTCAATTCGCGCAACTGCAGTAAGTCGAAAGGGATATAAAGTGGTGTTCGTTACTGTGAACAGCATTGCATGTCGTCGTTCTGTCTGCGGTTGGGACGCCTTAAAGATGAAGAGCCACAACCGGCTAATTACGGAACTTTTACTTTACGAGTTTGAACTCGGCTATAACGCTGCCCAAACAACTCGAAACATCTGTCGTACGAAAGGGGAAGGTTCCGTGGACCACAACACCTCCACCAGATTGTTCAAGAAATTTCGTTCACGTGACAGAAACCTCAACGATCAGCCGAGGTCAGGTAGGGCGCGAACCATGGATTCGGAGGCCGTGTGCCATGCCGTAGAGGCAAATCCGACAACCAGCACTCACAGATTATCAGGAGAGCTGGGCATATCACAGACCACCGTGGTTCGTCACCTTCAGGATATCGGCAAGTTCTACAGGAGCTGCCTCATTGTCCCTCACGAACTGACGCCATCTGAAGCAAACCGCCGAGTGAAAGTGTGCACGAAACTTCTAGAAAACCCGCGCGATATACGTTTCATCAAGAAAATTGTTACGTGTGATGAAAATTGTGTCTTTTCCCGTAATCCTAATACACAACGGCAGTGGTTGAACCCGGACCAGCTTCCAGAACCTGTTGCCAAACGTGAACGCTTAGAGCAGAAAGCTCTGCGTCTGGTGGAATTTCGAAGTGATAATTCATAACGAATTTGTTCCAGACGGTCAAACCATCAACGCCAACCTCTATTCTGAACAAGTACCGGCACTGGTACTTGTTCAGAACAGAGGTTGGCGTAGCTGAACAGAAAGAGCGCTCTCCTACACTTGTTCAGAACAGTACCGGCTTTGCTGAACAGAAAGCGCGCTTTCCTACAGCAGGATAACGCTCGGACTTATAAAACGCGAACGACCAGGAAAAAAACTCCAGTAAGTTGAGGGCATCGAACTTTGTGTGACATTATAAGTACCCAGCATATAGTCCGAACCTTGCCACGTCGGATTGTTACTTGTTCCGGTCCATGGCCCACTTCCTTCGCCGGCGGCACTTCAACAACCAGGAGGATGTGGCAGCTGGAATGAAGGAGTTCTTAGCCTCGAAAGGCTAGAACTGGTACTGCCACAGAATCGAAGAACTGGCAGACAGATGGCTAAAGACGGTGCAACACGATAGCCTATACTTTGAATGCTAGTCAGCTTTCGTCGTAAAGGTACGTATGAAGAAATAAAGTGATCCAAATATTGCAATACTTTTGACTCACCCTCTGTATTATAAGTGCGCGGAACTTCTAGTACAAAAACACACTTCGGTGAAAATATCATTAAACATAAGGAATTACCATCATTGCTTTACTTTAACAAAAGGAAATTGGTAGTCTTGTTAAGAATTTTTTTTTTTTTTTTTGGAGTTTTTGGAGGAGCATGATGCTCAAAATGTCATAAGTATTCCACACAATTATCTCCCATTGACTATTTCGTATCCGCAGCCCAATATTTAACATTTTCAAAAACGCTTAGAAGAAGTTATTTTTAATAAAATTTTAATTAAAATAATGCAACTCATTTTGTAATGTAGTCAGACTGCCATTTAATAATAATATATTAGTTAGACAAAACATGAGGTATAAATATCCGTATTCATTTATTGAAGCGGAAAATAGAAAAGTTTCTTCTTTGATGTTTTCGTGGAAAAAACAGTAGTGAGTTAAAACACATTACAGGCAATTAAAATTGCATTTGAAATTTGTTTATATAAAGTGTGAAATGATTACCAAAATCCAATCTCCCCATTTTATTATGGAATAAAGTAACATTTCCTTTGAATAAACAGTACCTCCGCATTTAGAAGCAATAACGACGGCGTTCTTTTTCTCTTTTGAGTAAGCGTTTTTTTTTTTCTGTTTTTTTTGTTTACTAAATTAAGCCTTCGAAAGTTTTATCAAGGGTAATCTGAGTAAATTGGAATAATCTTTCTTAGCAATTGCTTTGACAATTTCTTTTCTTCACTATGACTAAGCTTGACGTAACGAAAAGCCTTTATTTTAAAAATGCATTAAAATCTGACGGTTTACCATATCAAGGAAATACTAGAGTATAAGAAAATAATAGCTATATTTTTGCACTATTCCTCTGGGAAAGAAGAGAGTGGGAAGTTCAGTATGATGTGTCACGTGGGTTGAACATCATTAAAGAAAGTGTTTCAAGGAAACGGAATTCCCGTTAGCACTTGAAAAAAAAACATATCTTTGCAGAAGAAATATGATTCGCAACACCGCCTTCGTGATTTTTTTTTAGTACAAATGGCAAACCAAATTTAAAGGATTAATTCTGGCAATTCTAAAGAATCACTTTACGAGGAACACTGAAGGTATCCGTTGTGATGAAGCGAATCGTAACTTCTTGAGTAGATATTTTCTTACCTGCAGAATATACACCAATGAGTCATTCTATTATGACCACCACCCCCAGTCTAGAGAAATGAGCACGCCCAGAGACCGTATGGTGGCGCAGGTTATCAGATCATATGTAGAGAATTTTAGGAAGGGAGTGCCAGGCTCCTGGTCTTAAACAACCTTTAGAAATACGAAGCTAGGAGATTTGAGAGTGCGCGAAAGGAAAGTGACACGGAAGCGAGTTAGAATGGGCGAGGAAGATGCCCTTATTTATACGGTTCGTGGTAACGAACCTGGGGTTCCTCCCGTGGCAGTTACGAACATTGCCCACTAGGCCGATGGCGCAGGTGAAGTTCAAAGACAAGTATATATACAAACTGAGGACCGGCTTTCGGTTAATAGAGTATTCGGAGTCAGAATGGGGAAAGCTGCCGATTTATCCGAATTTGATAAAGGACAAATTGTGATGGCACTGCGCCTGGGAACTACTATCGCGGAAATGCCACATCTTGTGACTTGTTCACGTGCCTCTGTAGTGAGTACTTAACAAAAGTTGTTGACAGATGACCAAAGGACGAACCGTCGTCCAGCCGTGTCTTGTCCACAGCTTATTGATGCCTGAGGAGGCTGTGGCACATTTTTCACCGCGACCGCAGCGCCCGCAGTGCGACAAATCGCCCGAACTACAACAGTGGTGATGAGGGCAATGTGTCACAGCACACGGTTCATCGCAGCCTTCCGCGCATGGGCCTGCGTAAGCGAAGACCCAACCGGGTCACCATGCTCATTGTACGTCATCTCCAACAACGAATGAAATGAACCCAAGATCATCGAGATTGGACGGTGGATGATTAAAAGAAAGTTGCTTGGTCTAACGAATCAATACTCCTAGTGCATCATATAGACGACCGAGCGTGGATTAGCTGATTACGAACGGAGGCTAAGGCACCTGGATGCACTGTTGGGAGTAAACAGGCCGGCGGCGGGGGTGTTATGCTGTGGGCAATGTTTTCTTGGGACGCTTAAGGCCCATTACCCTAACGGCACAATCCCTGACAGCTGTCAGGTATCTTGAACATCGTTGCTGTTGGATGTTAGCGTCCTTTGCTCGTTTCTTTTATGTTCGTCGAACACCTGCTGCAAGTTTACGTTTGTGAGTTTCAGTTGCGTGGATGCCGAACAGCCAGCCAGCGTTTGGTGGTTGCAAAGAATAATGGGATCACGACCCTGGACAGAGGTAATGGCGTCGCTTCGATGTGAGTGAACACGCTGTGTTTGTTGTTCATACAAAAAGTGTTCTAAAAGAGTACATGTATTATGATTACCTAAAAGGATTCTCGCTGGAATAAACTGTTTTTGTGTTAAATGCCAAAGGGATATCAAATTTATGGTAAGGCTGTTTAAAACAGACTAAATAGAAAGCAAAATCACGAAATAACTTTAAAGTGCGGTGTCGATGTTGATTAATAGATCATTCGTTCTATGTTTAGTATTATATATCAGTGAACTTATATTAGCGTTTTAGTTGTGTGTTTAGTCAAGAATAAATAACGATAAATTATTTCACGAGTCTGTCGATTATGAACATAGTTACTGTTGCAAATCATTTCTTAGTTTTTAACTTACACCATCAGTTGCGGACCAAGTTCACCAATTCATGGCAACTGTGTTCCTTTTATACGTCAATTCGTAGCACTCGCCAATTCCTCGTAGGCTCAATTCGTCACAATCAAATTCATCGCGAGCAGATTCGTCGACTACTCAATTTATCGTGTACAAATTTGTCGTATTTCAATCCCCCTCGGTAAAATACACTGTATTGACAAAAGTCACGGATACCCATTCAAAAGCAAACGAACGGATCCGCTGCGTTGTTAGGATGCGCGGTACCGCTGCAAACGGTATAAAAACAAGCCTTCAGCTGACCGCGATCATATCGCCCCGTGAGGTTGAGTGGAAATGTCACAGAGGGAGAGAACTTCCTCCTCTAGCGCAAATACCAGCCTTTACACGCTGAGGTATCAACTCCACCAGATTCCGGAGGATTTCCGGAGGTAATGCCAGCTGTTCCTGTTGCAGAAATGTCCACAACTCCACCCTAGACGTCGGCTCAGGATCCATGGATCTGATGTTCCGCTCCACGGCATCAGAGAGAGCTTCCAGAGGGTTTCAATCCGGGGACCTTGGAGGCCACTGGATGATTCCAAACTCAGATGAGTGTTCATCAAGCCATGCCAGCGCTGTTGCAGCTTTGTGGGGGCGACGCATCTTGCTGCTGTGTTGGGACTACGCGGACAGAGGGCGCAGTGGAGGTGGCCAACGGCAGACGTGAGAAAATTGTGGACATGTGAAGATGCGTGAGAACTGATGGAGTGGCCGCAGAGCTGAGCTGATACAGCAAAGGCCGCAGAGTGAAAACTGATGTTAAGACGTATGACGCGAAAGACAAAACAACCACTTCCGTTTGTGTATGTGTGTGTGTGTGTATTTTTATCTAATTCACATAAAATGATCTGCAATAAATTATGCTCATCAAACTCGGATATACGACCCTAATTGGAATATGTTAATGTGTATCAGACCCTGTAAACAGAAGCAAAGAAGATGCTGGAGTGCCAAACAGCCCGTGCACGGACTCACGGAAGAGGTAAGAAGTTAAATATAAATACCTCTAATTACCTAAATTGAATTGTAACACGAAAAGTAAGAACATGCTGGACAGGCTATCGGCTGCACAATGCGCAAAAGCGATGGAAGCGTGTATGTGATCTGCGCCAGCACATACTGTTAGCGCCCAACGGTGAAGGACCACTCCAGACATACTAAAGGACCTAATGTGTCTCATGAGATGGCTCTTCAAACCACTGGCGTATCTAGCTTAAACAGCGCCTAGGGCAAGCGTAGAATTTGTGACCCCCCCCCTACATGAATATCATTTCCGCCCTTCACGTCCACTTACCTTCTTAGATTTCATTGTTTTTTACACAAGTTTCTAAATTCAAAATAGAATCTTATATAATTTAACAAACTTCACAACGTTTGCCTAACGCTAAACGATCACAAAATACAAAACACCAGAAAAAGCAGACTTCCTGCTTTGTCTGTTTTAAATAGGTAAATCACAAGACCGACCTTGGTAGAAATAATTGTATATTACAAGGAAGCTACCAGAATATTCGCACACATAAAAGAACTGCAACTAAGGAAAAAATTGTTGGGTGTTGGCATCCTTTGCTCGTTTCTTTTATTTTCGTCGAATACCAGCTTAAGTTTACGCTTGTGAGTTTCAGTTGCGTGGATGCCGAACAGCCATCAGCGTTCGCTGCAGAGAATTATGGGATCACGACCCTGGACGATTGAAATGGCGTCGTTTTGATGGGTAGGAACGCGTCGTTTGTTGTTCTTACAAAAGTGCTCTAAAAGAGTACATGTATTATGATCACCTAAAAAGATCTGGAATAAACTGTTTTTGTGTTAAAAGCCTAATGGATATTCAATTTACGGTAAGAATGTTTAAAACAGTCTAAATAGAAAGCGAAGGTACGAAATAACTTCAAGTGCGGAGTCGTTGTTGATTAATCACTCATTCATTCTATTATATATCAGTGAACTTATATTAGCGTTTTAGTTGTGTTTTTAGTCATGAATAAACGATAAATTCTTTCAGGAGTCTGTCGATTATGAACATAGTTACCGTTGCAAATCATTTCTTAGTTTTAACTTACACCATCAAAATTGTATTCTTGAAACTACTAGAAGATAAAGTTGCCGAGCCGACGAAGGCACTTGCCGCCACGGCACTGCCACGTGTCTTCTGTTCCTCGAAGAACTTAGTACACAGAGACGCCGCGCTAGTCGGTCGGGCGAGCGTGGCTTCTCTGTGTACTATACGCACGCTACTGCATTCGCCGAACAGCTGACGACAGCCATTCAGAATGAACGTTTCTTTTCTGTTTTATTACGACTTTGTTTTTCTCAAATTCATTTCTTATCAAGTTTTCTCAAAATTAATTTTCTTCAACAAACAAACAGCAAACACACACTATTCCAAATTTTGCTGACAATCCGTTTTTTGGTATAAATATGACAAGGATGGTAAGTCAGATAATTTCCGACTTAAGTTCTGGGTGGTGTAGTGGTTAGCATACCACGGGCGCCATCTGAGAGACACGGGTTCGATTTCAGCTCCAAGACGACGACATTTTCAAGTTTTCGGATATTATCTGACTTACCATCCTTGTCATATTCATACCAAAAAACGGAATGTCATCTTCAAAATTTGTACTGTATGGTGTAATCCCGTATTCCAATCATGATTTATCTGCTACTCCGGGCAATCACGGGATAGGATTCTTAACCTCTTGTTGAAAGAGCTGCATGGTGGGGTGGTTTTTGGGAGAGGCTCGTTTTCTCGATCAAAACATGCCTAAAAAGGATACTAGGAAAAGCTTCAGGTATGCAAAAGAGAAGTTCTAAAGACTGTTAGTCGTCTATATGACCCGACTGGATTTTTAAGTTCATTTACAATAAGAGGCAGAATTATCTTGCAAAGTGTTTGGAAATCGGGCGCACATTAGGATGCAGAATTGTCCGTAGAACGAGAGCAAAATTGGAAAGATTGGTGCACAGAATTGAAATTTTAATACCTCTAATTACCTAAATTAACTGAAACGCGAAACCTCCAGATTCGCTAAACATGAATGCCGGTCGCTTCGACTAGCGAAACCTGTGATGCTCATATTTAATTTTATCGAAAACTTGAGACTTTGTCGTTGTGGGTGATGTAGTGGTTTTTCCTGGAACCAGTGACCCTAAATTAGGGACGGGCGACTGCTTATAGCCCATTGAGTTGCTCACGGTGGTCGTTAAACCTCCAATCAAAAAAAAAAAAAAAAAAAAAAGAAAAAAAAAGATGTAGTGGTTATCATCCCCGGGCGCTATCTGGGAGACACGAGTTCGATTCCCGCTCCAGGACTGTAATAGTGATAATGGTAAATAACCTTTAATAATAGCGTAATGGAAAGGGAATGTTTATTTCATGAAATGTAATGTAAATATCTTTTAATTGTTGAATTTTAATGAATATGTAAATAATTTAAGAATCCTTGCAGTTTTAGAATGTTTTAAAAGTAATCGTGGGAAACTTTTAAGGATATGATTTGAAAGCCAGTAAGTCACCAGAAACGATTAGTCATCGGCGAACTTCCGGGAGTGGACAAAACCCAGGATTTCGTGTATGGATAGCCTTAATAGAAGAAAGCTTTTTTTTAGAGTTTTAAAGCGACTCATTAGGAAGGACTTCCGCTCTCAAGGAAGACGTGTCCTTCGGGGAGGTGATTAGGAATGGAGACGGAATGGGAAGAAGGTGTTAGGACAGAGCCCTCAGGCTGTTTTTTTTGGAAGTAGTTCGGGAGACAATGGGAGAGCGAGACTTCGAGGGTAGGAAGGATGACGTGTGTTAGGAGAGAATGCGTCTGACGGGAGAAAGCGAAGCGGAAGGGAAGAAGTAAAATTTTGAGAGGGGAGGTTGTCTCCGCGTACGAGCGGTAACCATGAATGGATAGCTAGGATTTATGGAGCATGAGAGATTGTCTAATCACAGGTGACCAGGAGTAATAATTATATTAAGCAATATCACGACAATAAAAGATTTTATCAAATGTCAGCTCTCTTCTGTTAAATGATCTATTAGTACTCTATTAATGTGCACTCAAAGAACCTGTCAATCTTCTTATTCAAACCTATTTCGGTAATATAAGGAAAGAGATAAAACAGCACGACAGGACGACGAAATTTTAAGTTTTCGGATATTATCTGACTTACCGTCTTTTTCATATTTATACCAAAAAACGGATTGTCATCTTCAAAATTTGTATTGTATGGTGTAATGCCGTATTCCATTCATTAAACAGTATTCCTTTCCGCTTTCCCCCCTAACATTGGTGGCCAGGACACGTGTTCCAAACCTTCTCAGAGCCACCACCGCCTTCAAGAGAGTCGACCTGGCAGACGAGGGTTATGGCCTAGCGGCGTCTCGCCCTCACCCTTCCGTTTTCGCGGTACAGCCGTCAACGGATTCCGTCTGAGCACACGACACAGCACCACTCAGCAGCGGTGAAGTTTTGACGTTCCCGGTACCAAGTGAGACGTGATTTCCGATGACGAGCAGTCAGCAGTGGCTCACAAATAGGGGTTCCCCCCGCGCCCAACAAGCAACGTCAGCGAGTGAACGGTATGGCGCACGCTGCACAGGTAATGCAGCGTGCGCCATACCGTTCACTCGCTGACGCTGCTTGGACTTCCGGCATTTCACACGGAGGTGATTTGATGCGCCGTTTGCCAAGTTGTCGTTATGTACGTGACTGGATAGTCTAGGCCGAACGTGGTCATCATGTCGTGGGATTGGCCACCGCTTGCTGTCTTTGGGTGCTGGGTACATCCGTTAACGGTATGCTTGCCGTATACCCTTGATACCGTTGCCCTCGGAAATACTAGGGTTCCTACCACTTGGATGATAGAATGACCCATCTGTCTTGCGCCGACAGTGCACCTACGATTGGAGTCTCTCAGACCACCACGTTTACCCAGATATGTACAAAATAAGCTGTCTATACATGCGATAAAAGCAAACCACGTCTTCAATAAGCAAATTAAAATCAATTTATTTACAAATTAAAAGCGGACTAGCGCTTTCGGGGATCTCCCGTCCCTATCTACTGGTCAATGCGCCACGGGATCCAACAGAGTCAACCCTTATATACTTGATAACACGACACATCATGCACCACGTCACCAACAGACCATGATGTCACAGTATAAGCACAGATTGCAAAATTTCAATTCCAAATCAATATAACATAAATATAAGAATACAAAATATTTACAAAAATGTACTATTCCGATGTTTTAAAATTCTTCATGTGTCAAAGTCTCCAATTTTTCGCCAAGGTCTTGGTACAAATGTGGGGAGATCTAAATTACAAGAGTTGTCTACGTATGCAATAATATATAAACTTTCTTGAAAAGAAAACAGTATCTTTGTTTACATTGGAGTTCAAGATTTTAACATTCTCCCAAACAGGGGTGTAACCACCCTGTTTAACAGCCATAGTAAGGGCAGTATTAATAGTTTCTGTCCGGAGGGTGTACTTGTGTTCACTCAACCGGGTATTCAGAGTCCTAATTGTAGAACCTGTATAAAATTTGTCAATAACACCCGAATCCTCATGGGCGAGCGGAATACAGTATACACCAGATTTCATGTGTTTGGGTACCTTATCTCTGTCATTTCTCAGTAAAGTAAATACATTTTTAGTGCAAACTCCTAATGTCAAATTATGCCTACGGCATATCTTCTTGAGAGTGTTAACTATTGGAGGGAGATAATCCACCTTTCCAACGTATCTAGTGATTTTATTGTCCGTGGACAAGGTCGTGAATCTCAACTTGGTGAACCTTCTCAATAGACTGGGAAAGTAGTGCTCTGGGTAGCCGAAGATCCGTGCCAAAGTTGAGGCCTTAGAGAGTTCGTCCCGTCTTGCTTTGTTGGAAGAAGGGTGTGTGAATGCGTGTTTGATTAGAAATCGAAGTGATGATGCTTTTTGTTCAGGGGGTGAGAAGAGTTAAACGGTATGATACATGGTATGAACGTAGGTTTTCGGTACACGGAGTATTTAATCTGGTGAGTGTTGAGGTCCCTTGATAACAAAAAATCAAGAAAAGGTAGCTTAACCCCCTGCTCAAGTTCTTTCGTAAATTTTATTGTGGGAAAAAGTGAAGATAAGCAGTCAATGAAAACATCTAGTAGGGGAAGTGAGTAGGGCCAAAAAAGTAGCATATCATCAACATACCTGATTATTAGTAATGGTTGAAGTGGAGAGTCCAGCAAAACCTTGTCCTCCAAGGATTGTAAAACAATCTCAGCCAACACTGGGGAGAGTGGGGAGCCCATGGGCGCACCCTCTCTCTGTTGGTATATTCTATTATCAAATTTAAAATGCGATCTTCTGGACACTAATTTCAGTGCTGAAAGAATGGCATCAGTTTCCATCGGAGAGATAGAACTATCTTCTTGTAATTTTTCAGCAATGATAGAATGCACCAGATCAAGTGGTACATTTGGGAATAGTGAAAAATCGTCTAGAGATGCCATAATAAAGCCAGTTTGTGGAGGGTCAAATTCCTTGATTCGCTCAAGAGCCTGAGTAGAGCTTTTAATTGACACCGTGGAATGGAGTGTAAGGTGTTTCAAGTAAGATGCTAGCATAGTCTCAAGGGGTCTCGTTGGACTAGCATACCCTGAGACTAATAATCTGAGGGGTTGATTTGGTTTTTGTAGTTTCAGTTTACCAAATACTTCTGGCACTCTAGGTCCTACAGGTGGTTTCATTTTTGATGACACAGAGGCAGGAAGGAAACCTTGGTTTCGAAGTTTACTCAGTTCAGCTATAGTGGCAGAGGTTGGGTCTTATCCGCGCCAGCAATAGACAGTTTTGGGTTCTTAGCTAACTGAAGTAGCTGATCCCTTTCGTACCTTAAATTCTGAGCTGAAGTGGTTATTTTAGAAATAGATTTTACAAGGTTATATCGTGAAAAATCACGTTCATCCTCTGGCAAGGCATTAATAACGTTTTCAATCTGAGGTAAAGAGTGCATAGGTGAAAACTTCGAGATGGGGAAACTGAACTTGAGACCTCTATTTAAGGCTGCATGTTGACCCTCTGTCAGTTGAACTGAGCTGAGGTTCAAATAAGTCTTGGATGTAGGAAGTTTAACCTTGGAGGCAGGAAATGAAACAAAATGTTTAAGCCAGGGAGATCTTCTTGACACCAAGTCACAGAGTTTTTTTATGTGCCTTTGATTAATGGCATTTATTTCACTCTGCAAAGAAGTAAAAAATATCATCAAATTCTTACCTAGAATGATGTGATGTGTAAGATCAGCCAAAAGGAGGTATGCACCATAAGATTTGCGGTTGAGTAAATCACTGTATGCTCGTTTTCTTCTGATTTCTGCACTCAAACGTCTTCGTTCAGCGTTGACAATTACTCGAGTTATCAAGTATATAAGGGTTGACTCTGTTGGATCCCGTGGCGCATTGACCAGTAGATGGGGACGGGAGATCCCCGAAAGCGCTAGTCTGCTTTTAACCTGTTTTTAATTTGTAAATAAATTTATTTTAATTTGCTTATTGAAGACGTGGTTTGCTTTTATCGCATGTATAGACAGCTTATTTTGTACATATACCATTCCATGCGAAAATATTTCCTATTTCACGATTACTCATGTTCGCCGATTGCGTTGGAAAGTACTGTTGTTCGCTTATTTATCTCCGGCGTTCCGTTCGGGTTTGCTCCACTCTGCGCGGGGGATGCCAATGTCAACTGCCAATCATCCCTGTCCCTAATGTTTTGTCTACTGAGTGTATATGTGAATGTTTACTCAATACAAGAATCTTATCGCTCCACTCTCTCACAATACTGAATATCGCACGTAAATCTTTCGTGAAATGTTGCACATTGCTCATTGCGCATGAGTTGTTTCTCTAAGATTGTCTACATAACATTGCACACTGAGCTCTTATCTCAAAAGTATTTAACTGCGTAGTTTGCCCTTCCACCTGATGTCAGGGTTGCCAACAACAAATTCATCAGACGGAACTTTTGGCGTTAAGTCAGAAAATATTTAAAGATAAGAAACCAAATTTGCATAAGAAGACAAGAACTCAAAAGAAAAGTTAAATTAGGCGTATAAGTCGCACACTAATCAGTTAATCAGTGAATTTGATTGATTTATAAACCATGCTCGAAACAATTTATAAAAAATGTATATCATTCGTAATAGCAAATGGGCATTACGTTATCGTATCAATAATGTTACAATGTTATAATGTTACAATAATGTTACAATCTCTCATTTTCGTTACACTTTCAGAGATATATTACAATTACGTTTCAGCAATATCTATATTGAAACATAACTCTTTGTACATTACGGTTACGTAAAAAATAGCATTCACCAATACTACTCTTTTATAGTTTCCATTGTACGTAATTGCTATCGTGATGTTACGTTTGACGATATCTAAGATTTTTGGTTTGGCAACGGCGTGGATGTGCATGCGCATTTATGCCATTTCACCGAAGCACTCTCGTAGTCGGATTTCCACGTGCTACTGGGATATCCTTTGGTGATGCTGTCGTACTCGAGTTAGCTAATTAGTTGATTTAATACTTCATCCTTTCTTTTTTGTGTGTGTGATTCAAGATTATCTGAAAGTAAGTAATTGTTTTGATTACTATAATTTTTAAATCCTAAAAAACAGTTTATGAAATATAATTAGATGGCTGTGTTGTTGTATTAGTATACTATACCAGCATGTTGTTTTGTTACTTGAAGTTGAGAAATTTCATATTGGTAGGCATTTAAAGAAATGACGAATTTGATTTTCTTTCTTTCTTTAGCTGAAATATAGTCTATTCCACATGTATAATAGAAATTCGACACCTCATTTGAGACCCATTTTTATTTCTTTTGTTATCAATATATGAACGCCGCCACTGTTCCCAATGGACGGAGGACTGCGTTGAACCCGTGAAAACGTAAACAAATCGTAATGCGACTGTTGTTGCTTTTGAAACAGCTGTCGAGAGTAATACTTTTTATTGTGATTTTACAAGGTTTATTAAGTAGTAAATAGTAACACTAACTTTATCCTAAAAGCCAGGGTCAAACATTCTAATCTTCCTGTGCCGCAGATACGTTATTTAGGCTCAATTCCCTACATATCAAATGTGTCTTACAAACTCAAAAACGCACTGAAGAAGATGAACTACGGCGTCGGCATAAGGTCTCTTGCATCTTTACGTCGCCATAAGGTCTCCTGCATCTTTATATACTATGCTAAAGGTAAGTAGTGAAAAACCACCTCTCTCCTGCGAAGCAGGTGTTTATGCGATCCCCCTACAGTATCCGGACGGCTCTAAACGATACTACATTGGATTGACCAAGCGTTCGTTTGGAATCAGAGTCAACGAACATAAAAGAGACACAAAACACGGTAAAGTAGCCACGGCACTATCCAGAGAAGTGAAATTCAAGTCCGCTACTCCTATGTGGGACGATATAAAGAAATTAGCTAGCTACTGTTCCCCTAAAGGTACAGCCATTCGGGAAACCTTGAAGATCATTACCAAAAGCGATACTTGCAATATTTGCGTCTCACTCGAGTTGCCACGAATTTGGAACCAATTCTTCAAGTAAAGCCTTCTGCCTACCAGGATACCGCGCGTGCAACCAACGTGATGCGTCATATCTTTAAATGAATATAATGTCGTATCTATTGTTGTCCAGTCGAGTTTCCGCGTTCAAATTGTTAATGCGTTCTATTTTTCAGTTGCAGTTTCTGTCTAACTTCCTTGAGAAAGCCAACTGGTAGATGTGCGAAAGCTTGGAAACGCTAATGTGTCCACTTCCTACGCCAATAAATCGGATCACTAGTACAGTGTTACTATTTACTACTTAATTGGTATACTGTTCCTCGTTATCAAAGTTTATTAAACCCATAATGTTCAACGTAGTAAATACGTAACATTAATATGATGATGTCATAAATATATTTCAGATACGTAACAGTAACATAACGAAGTTACAAATATTTTTCAAATATGTAATAGTAACATGAAGTTGGTTTGTTGAAGTTACATGCAAAGATCTTTCATTGTAACGTATCGGTTATGTTTCAAAGTTATGTAACGTTTGAGGACATTTTGACGTAACCGTAAGGTTTCTGAAACATTACTGTTACATTGCGCAACGTACCTGAAAAGTCTCAATGTTTCAGTGCTACGTACTTGCAACATATACGAAACATAATACAAGAAACACCCTTTCGAATTAATGTCGGCTCTTCACTGATCGCAACATCTCGTTTGAGCTCTTTATAACCAAGACCGGACAGTTCAGAAGGCGCTTCTACCAAACCGCATGTGCATTTTTACTGACATTTTAATCATTTGCATGTCCCTTACAAGGTATTGTGCATATCTTGTAAGTTTCAAGCTAAACGCAGCAGTCCTTCATGGTGTTGTAGGAACAGTTGTATAGAAAACTACTAACTGGGAATTAAACTTCAGAAATAAATTGAAGACTGATATTATAGAACACTTATAAACTTTTCGTATGAAAGCAGAATAAACTTAAAAAATAGATTTAATAAATTGTATATAGTTTCCTTGCAGCATGACTCGATATCATTTCTCTGGCAAATTACAGAAGATTCCGCAGTTTAATTTTTCATATAAATTATTACTGAAATATTGAATCTCTTAGGAAATAAACATTCATGCATATCAAATCTTATTTTAGATTTAACGCATTTCAGAAACAAGCACATATACTCACAACTTTCTACACCGCGTATTACTACAATTTTCTCAATTGCACATTGTGACACTTAATTTTATTACTTAACTGAATAATTTATTATATTTAAGAATCGTGCAAGATAATGCTTTCTAGGAATTACAGATACACATTTAAAATTCATGCAAAAAGAAATGAGCTAAACTCTTACGCCATAACGGAAGCTCGTGCACAATATTCAAACTGAAAAATATCGTCAACTGAATTTCCTTGTTATGAAATCTGTATTTTTAAAGCGAAGAACAGTTTGGAAGCCTGTTTCAGTTTCCACGGAAACCGAAAGTAAACTCGGTGGTAAAATCTCCGAGAATCTGGGAAACGGGTGTTACTTCAGTTTCCTAAAATTAGAAACACCATAAACAAAAATCTCTCAAGTGGCAAAAGCTGGAAGGAAGAAATGTCAAGAGGAAATTCATTAACGTTTCAGAGAACACGCGGGATCCAGGAATCATGATCTTCTTTTTATTCGCGAACACTTTGGAATTTGCAGATGAAAGGATATGTGGTTATTCATTTCTTTTCTTGCTATAACAGAGCGAACTCTCATGAAAGCTGATTGGACAAGGGAATAATATTTAACATTCTAAATTAAAAATAAAATTCCAACAGAAAGTTGAGCTTAATGTCTCTTCGGCTTATCAGAGGAAGCTCGGTTATAGGTTCTAACGTTCCTATAATATTTATTTCGTACATCAACCCTAATAAGTGCGGCGAAGAAATATCTTTGAACATTAAAGGCACAACTTCCCCTTTTCCTTAAAAAACCTCGCCCCCTCCATTGCTAGGTCCTCTACTAAAGTAATAAGACCGTTGAGTAAAAACAGTATTATTTAAAATTTTACACCTCAACATTATCCCTTGCAAAATGCACTGCCCTACAATTACGTAGGTCGTTTCAAAAGTTTTGCACACTGAGCAGGCGCTGCTCATAGGATGATGAAATCACTCCAATCGTTGCGCCAGTTGCGAGTCCGACTTCAGGTCACAAAAATGTATCTACGTTTGCTGACTAATTTGTTCCTGTTCGGAAAAATTCTGCCTGGAAATAGAGGAAGAAAGTGAGTCAGGTTAGATATAACGTAACGACCAGCGATCCTACATTAAAACTGAAACATCCCCTACCAAAATTCATAAAGCTTTGTGTGAAGTTAGTGGGGTCGCAGCACAGTGTTAAGGTGGGCTTCTCCTTTCCGCCAAGGTCGGGAAAGCCTCGAAGACTACCCAAGAAGCGGCCGGCCATCTGATGCAACGCACAATACTTCTGTGGTTATCGTCAACAGTAGTTTGAAAGAAGATCGATGAAAAACATGGTAAGAGATTTCATATGAAGCAAGCATGTCTGCCGCTTCGGTTTTCAGAAGATTCGCTAAAGAAGACCCGACTTGCTCGAAGCTGGTGGCATCATTTTGCACTATAACACAAGACCGTATGTTGCCCGTACAGTAAGAGACATTCTGGAAAATTATGGATGGGAATTGCTTCCCCACATGCCATACGGTCCTTACATGAAGCCACCAGACTATGGTTTATTCCCAAAACGGAAGATTCCACTCCACAGGAAACGATTTAGTACGATTCAGGCTGTTTCTAATGAAGATTCCACTCCACGGGAAACGATTCAGTACGATCCAGGCTGTTTCTAATGAAGATGTCACTCCGCGGGAAACGATTCAGTACGATTTAGGATGTTTCCAATGAAGTGACCCGAGTAATCCGACGCCTCAACAATGGATGTGTCCTGACTGGAATACAAGACTTGCTCAAACGTTGGGCCGCTGTCATAAAGAAACATGGAAATTACTTCGAAGGCCTGTAAAGGTATGTTGTGAAATAAATTCGTATTTTAAGACATGACCTACAGTGTGTAAAACTTTTTAAATAACCCTCGTAATATCTAGATACCTTCATGTCTACTAATAATTTTTATTTAAAGAAAATTCAGTATTGGTGTGCTGAAATCTTTGGGTTCTCGTTACGGCCTCTCATCTTCATAAAATACTGTTGGATGTTAGCGTCCTTTGCTCGTTTCTTTTATTTTTCATCGGACACCTGCTGCAAGTTTGTTAACATTTTGTGAGTTTCAGTTCCGCCGATGCAGCTAGCAAGCGGTGCGTTGCAAAGAATTATGGAATCACGACCCTGGACAATTGTTGAGAAAGAGAGAAGAGGTGCTGGCGTTCCTTCGCTGTGTGTGAACATGCTGTATTTGTTGTTCTTACAAAAACTGCTCTAAAAGAGTATTATCATTACCTAAAAGGATTCTCTAAAGTGTTTTTCCGTAAATTCCTAAAAGGAAAAAGGATTATTAATCATGGAAAGACTGTTTAAATCAGACGAAATAACCTTAAAGCACGGTGTCATTATTGTTAATAATAATTCATTCGTTTTATGTTTATTATATATCCGTGAACCATCATTAGCGTTTTAGTTGTGTGTTTAGTCAAGAATAAATAACAAAAAAAACTTAAATCAGGAGTCTGTCGATTATGAACATAGTTACCGTTGCAAATCATTTCTTAGTTTTTAACTTACACCATCAAATACTCCCCACCAGTTTTTTGTAAATATCTTCCAACATTTTCCATCATTCGGCTTCAAAGCTGTGACCAGTACAGCTTTGTTGGGCGATCTTTTCTTCTATACACACCCAACGATCTAAATCGTCCCAAAGATTCTCTATAGAGTTCAAGTCAGAACTCTGGGATCTCCAGTCCTACTTTTCGACCACCAAGTCCTCTTACCAATCTGCAGGATCGCGAATAGTACAACATTGTAATTTGGGATACGAATCTGTAGGCATAGGTCTTCTCCAGAGTGGTGCCATAAAGTTGGTTGTGCATAATTGTCCAGGACGTCTAAGTAGAGGTAGGTTTTGTCATCATTTTGCCCAGGACGAATAATGGGTCCAAGCCGAACCACGAAAAACTGATCCAAACAATTGTATTGTGACCACCAATTTTCACTGTCGGAATGGTACAGTCTGAAAATTAGGTTTCGCCCGGCATTATTAGCCTTACCCAAAATCCTCCATCAGACAGGCTGACGACTCGTCAGTCCTTTAGTATGCAGTTCCTAACACTACGCTAGTCTGCGTATGGCATTAGTGGAAGTGATTAGCGGCTTGTGAATGGTTATTTGACTTTATTAACTCCTGTTGGCAGCATCCTGTGCACTGTACTAGTGCTGAAGTCAGTCCTTATAGTCTCACATAGAGTTTGATAATGGCAACTCACGTCGCGCAGCTTCCCGTGCACTTTACTAATAGAATTCCCAGTAGTCCCACGTAGGATTTTACACTGGTCTTCCATGTCGTTCAGCTTCCTGTGCACTGTACTTGTGCTAACAAAAGTCCCAATATTTTCACGTAGGATTTGACAGTGGTAACCCATGTTGTGCAACGCGCTGCACACTGCACTGGTGTTAGTATCACCCCAATAGTCTCACATATGGTTTGACAGTGGTAACTCATGTCGTGTAGCGTCCTGTGCCATGTACTGGAGCTAACATCAGTCTCAATAGTATCACATACGGTTTGACAGATATAACCCATGTCGTACATCGCCCTGTGCACTGTACTGGTTCTAACATCAATCACAATAGTCTCACGCACGATTTGACAATAGTAACCCATGTTGTGCAGCGTCGTGTACACTGTACGGGTGCTAACAGCAGACGTAGCAGTCTAACTTAGGTTTTGGCAGTGTAGCCCCTGTTGTGCACCGCCCTGTGCTCATCAGTCCCAAAATCTCTGATAGGGCCTGACAGACAGCCCTATAAGAGACTTTGAGCTCTCATAGGGCTGTCTGTCAGTGTGTTAATATATTACTCAGTGTGCAGGAGTAATATATTACCACACTGTAATAGTGATAATATATTACTCCTGCATACTGTAATAGTGTTAATATATTACTCTTGCATACTGTAATAGTGTTAATATATTACTACTGCACACTGTAATAGTGCTGATTTTAGTCTCAATAATTTCCTCATGGGATTTGCGTGATTTGAAATAATACTAATTTGTGTTCTGGGCGGTTCTGTCACTAGAGTTCTGCTGTTAGGTTCTGTCACCATCGGAGGTTCAACATGTCGTTTCTTGGCAGACTGTCCAGTTCTCTTTCATTTACATGCCATGTGACCAATCATCAATCGAGGGATATTTACTCTCGTTTAAATGCTACATACGGAGCAATTGTTTCTGTGCCCCCTATTTCAATCCGGGCTGTAAATAATTAAATTCTGCAAATAGGGCTATCTTACAGTCACAGTCGTTCTATTCTAGTTTCTCATCACAGCCTACGAGTAAATTGATAGTTGGTTCTGTGATGAAGTTCTTGCGTAGTGCTGAATTCACTATAAGTAAAGGGATGTCCGGTTATTAATGGTATGAGAGTGTGTAGGCCCCTTAAGATGCAACACGTCGTTTGAAGCGGTCCTTCAACTCCAGGAAGCAATTACTGGAAGTCGTAATCTGTGATCTCCTGCAGTGAGTCGTCCACGAAAATCTAGAAGTAGTCGATTGCCTGAAAATGGTGCCCTCGGAGGCTGTTCTTGAGCTTGAGGTAGACGTAAACGCCTTTTGGGCTCAAATCGGAGAAGCATCAAGGCTTGTTTTCAAAAATGCGTACAAAGCAGAATGGTGGCGTTTTGTCGTTATGCAAGAACTAATTGGAGGCAATGTCTGGCACAACAGGAAGTACATTTTTTGTAGCAGTTTCAAAACTTCTTGATAAAAGGTTAAGAGTTTGACTTTGGGCACAAACATCTCGTCCACCACTCATCGATGATTTAAAAAGGAAAAAACAAAAAGATGAGCATTGACCTTAATTTTTTATTGGCTCTTTCTTTCTCTCTTTGGTCACCCGGAGTTTTTTGTGTTCCATACTTCGCTCTGGCATTTTATTTCTGCGTTGTATTCAAAAAGCCAGGTTTCATCCTCTGTTATCATTTGCTTAAAAATATTTGACTCAATTTTAGGATGCTGAAGGAGATCCACACACACTCTTATGAATTTCCTTTTGCTCAGAGGTATGGTACCTCGCCATAATTTTGGCGCAAACGTGGTACGTGCTCCGTTACAGTTTCGTGGACTGGCCGATGACTAGTATTCAGTTCGTTTGCTATGAGGGCCACTCAACCGGAGATCTGGCTTGGCCAGATCCTATACCCTTTTCACCTTTCCAGATGTTGTTCCCGTGACAAGTCTTCCTGTGCGTGCGCTTCATCTTCAACTCTTTTTCAAGAAGCTCTTTCTTCCCATCGAAAGAATTGCACTCGTGATACAGCTTAATCTTCATAAGCTTTTTAGCTTTTCGTGCGTTTCCGTTGCATTTTCGTGGAGCTCGACGCAAAAATGTTTTGCCATGGCTTTTACTGATATTCCTATGTTCCATTTTTGTGTGGCAGTCATATAACACAACGTTCTTTTTTTTATCGTGATTATTCGGCTTCTACTGAAAATATCGAGTCGCGAAGAGTCTTTTTGTGTTTGTAAATTTCCATGATCAACATTGCATTGCGGTTTTGTTTTTCTCGTTTTTGCCGCACAGTGTTTTGATAACACAGTCTCCTTACTCAAAAGCTGTTCATCACGAAGACAGCAGCAATACACACAAATCGACCAGTATCAATCATAAATTCATTTTATACTAACAGGAGTACCTCAGGGTTCAATCTTGGCTCTCCTGCTTTTTAATACTTACATTAATGACATTTTCTGTTCAATAACTGATATAGATCTTCTTTTATATGCCGATGATATAACTATTCCCACAACTTGTGATAATACTACTGAAAAAACACAGAAAATTAATTTTCAACATGGCAAAATTTCAGATTTGTTAAACTCTAATGAATTACTATTAAATGATACTAAAAAAATCTTAGATTTTTACTAAGCAACATTTTACGCAATTATCAAATATCGCCTTCTTCATAAAAAGCAAAAAAATTCAAGAGATTAGTTCTAGACTTTACTTGGGAATTACTATTGATAACGACCTTAAATGGAACACACATGTGAATAATCTGCTTTACAAATTATCTAAACACATTTTAGTTATTAGTTCAGCGCTAACAAACCTTTCTGCAAAAACTCTTATTCTTTCATATTATACTATGTCCCAGACACATTTCAACTACGCCATGCTAACATGGGGACTGACAACAAAATATAATTTTAAAAAACTTCGAATTTTGCAAAATAAATATATTAGATTAATTGATCTTAAATTCAATACAAGCTCACAGTTATCATTATGAACCAACACAAATGTTTACCCGAATAAATATAATATTCTCACAATCAAGTAACTTTATTATTTTAACACCGGAAAGATGATGTTCAAGTGAAAAAATAACCTGCTCACTGATATAATAAAAATTATTCCACAGATACACCCACACGACACACGAACTAAAACATACACTACATTGGCAAAAGTCACAGGTACACCTCTGCAAAGGCAAATGAATGGATCCCCTACGTTGTTAAGATGCGCAGTACAGCTGCAAACGGTATAAAAACAAGTCCGCAATTGATCACGATCATATCGCATTGTGAGGTTGAGTGCAAATGTTGCAGCAAGAGAGAAATGACTTTGAGAAAGGAAATATTGTTGGGTGTTATATTAGTGGGTTGTCCGTAAGAGAAACCGAGAGGCGTTTACACATATCCAAGTCAACTGTTTTGGATGTACTGAATAAGTGGAAGACACATGGTGAGTTTGGAGCAGCAAAACGTACCGGCAGATCAAAGAAAATCAGTGATAGAGGACGTCGAAACCTCGGGAGAAACGTTACAGCTAATCGAAAGAGTACTGCACAAGACCTCAGTGTACAGGTGAGTAAAAATGCTAAAACCTCGATGTGTACACATACCATTCGCTGAGAACTTCATTCCATGGTGTTACCGTGGTCGTGCGGCTGCTCATAAGCCTTTCCTCTTCACTCGGAATGCTACTCCTCGTTTAGCATGGTGTAAAGAACATTTATCGCGGACAGTAGAGCAATGGAAACGGGTCCTATGAACTGATGAATCCAGATACACGATCTATCAGTCTGATGGCCGTGTGTGGGTATGGCGGTAGCCGGAGGCACTGTATTTACCACAGTGTACTGTTCCTACGGTCAAGTTTGGAGCTGGCAGTGCACTCGTGTGTGGCTGTTTTTCGTGGTATGGACCCGGCCCATTATTTATCGTGGACAAACCTGTTAACCAACACATTTACCTCGCTATTCTGGACAATTATGTCCTACCAACTCTGCGGCAATACTGTGGATCCGAGCCTTGTTGGTACTAGCAGGATAATGCACCGAGCGATAAAGCAAGGACTGTTACCGCGTGGTTTGACGATAATTCCGTATCGTGTGTGGATTGGCCAGCACAGGACCCCGATCTTAATGCCATAGAGCACCTATGGGAAGAATTAGAGCGCCGCATAAGAAGTTTGGATCCAAGGCCTACTACTAAGCAATAGTTAGGAGTAGCGTTGTGTACTGAATGGGAGCGCATACCTATCGCTGTGTTCCAAACATTTGTCGAAATCATGTCTCGAAGGGTCGGTGCATGCATTAAGGCCAAAGGTGGACCGACACCGTACTAATGTATGTCAATAAATGCTATGTTGTGTTTCTCTTCTAGGAGTCCGGTGACTTTTGTCAATATAGTGTATATTCGACCGATTCATCCAAAAACGGAAACTATGAAACAAAGTCTAAACTACAATGGCCCTCATTTTTGGAATTTCCTACCAACGGAACTAACAATACTAAACTTTAACCTTTTTAAAAAGAAATTGAAAGGTTACGAAATGGATCACGGTTACTAACAAATTAATAAAAAAGAAAAAGAATACTAACTTCATAATAAATTACACTTAACCTACTAACCCAGTTTGCTTGCATTTCCATACACAACATTTATCATGCTTGATGCTTTGGCTTGTCTGTACGTATTCCAGAAGTTAATGTACTGTTTTTTCTTTTTTATTTAACACTGCTGTCTAGGGAGCTCTAGGCTTACTCATGCCTTTTCCTTTTGCTTCCTTGCTGCGCTCTGCTTATATACTATATTTCATGTACTATATGGCAATGCTCAGCAAAACAAATAAGTGAAACGAAATTACTTTTGTGGCAGAACATGTGCTGCACTAATATTCTGTGATAGAAAGAATAATATCCTTAATAATAAACGAATAATATTCTTGCCTTGTAACATCGGTGTTCTTGGCATATATTGTTTTAGGTCTGCAATCTTTGGTAACAAAAATCTGCATTCCGTTCTAAAAATCACGTTTCTATTATTTTCTGGTATTTTTATCTTATCCTAAACGAACCTGACTGTTTCAGTGGCAATTACGAGCAACAGGACAAAGTACGGTGCATAATTTTTATAGGCTTTAATCACACGTTCTTGAATACTGACAAGAGCAATACCTTCTTTTGTTAAAATTTGTTACTGCCTACTGCTATTGCTGAATGACTCAACGAATCAACTCCCTAAATGCTAACCACTTATGCTAAGTGGTTTTCCTGTTGAACTTATGCTAGAAAATGATGATCCGGTACTGAAAAACATAGAATATACATCCAGCTGTTACTGCACTGCAAAGCTTCTGATCGTTCGTCCTGGAGAACCCATATTCGAGTTCTGGTTGCGGCATGGATGATACGTTCATCTTACGGAATTGTGGGCTTCATCCTCTCCCTGGAACCCGTAGTCCTAGATTTGAAGGGAGTCTGCTTTACAGAACATAAAGTTGCCCCCGGTAGTCAGTTGACCACCAAACAGGGATACAAATGTCTGTTGCTGCAAGAAACACGAATTTTGAATTTATTAAGCGCGAACATGCATTTCGATGGTGTAGTCGGTTTCATCGCGTTTTAAACAAACGCAACAATTTCCGGATGCAAAAAATTAGGAGTACCTGATGGCAAATGTGATGAAAGCCATTACAAAAATGTATTTTGATGCGGTAGTCGGTGAACCACCTAGGTTGATTTTCTCAAATATCTCGAAAATTTTGGATTTGGCTACCTCTCGACATCCCCAAGGGGAAGTTACCAGTTACTGATGAGAGCTTTAAAATGACGTACAACAAGATGGATTTGATTTTCTCAGAAATCTCGAAAACGGTGCGTAGTAGCGAAATTTAGCTTCTTGACCCATACCAAGATCGCAATAGCTGCTTTATTTGGCTTCTTGACCCATACCAAGATCGCATTAGCTGCTTTATTTGGCTTCTTGACCCATACCAAGATCGCATTAGCTGCTTTATTTGGCTTCTGGACCCATACCAAGATCACAACAGCTGCTTTATTTGGCTTCTTGACCGATACCAAGATCGCATTAGCTGCTTTATTTGGATTCTTGACCCATACCAAGATCGCAATAGCTGCTTTATTTGGCTTCTTGATCCATACCAAGATCGCATTAGCTGCTTTATTTGGCTTCTTGATCCATACCAAGATCGCATTAGCTGCTTTATTTGGCTTCTTGACCCATACCAAGATCGCAATAGCTGCTTTATTTGGCTTCTTGACCCATACCGAGATCGCATTAGCTGCTTTATTTGGCTTCTTGACCCATACCAAGATCGCAATAGCTGCTTTATTTGGCTTCTTGACCCATACCAAGATCGCATTAGATGAGAGCTTTAAAATTATGTGTAACACGATGCCCTGTTGATATCCTAGATCAAAAGTCATAAATCTGTCTCACTAACACACTTCCGATTCCGCTTTTCTTTCTGTCTTAAAATCAGACTACAGCTTGCGAATGCGCAGATGGATATTCGTAGTTACGTCACATTTCATCGACGTCAGGGTCGTTCTTTACATTCGTCTAAATCTGAATAATATATAGTAATAAATAAATATATTGCTTTAGAAAAACTAGACAGTCGATATACTTACAACAGTTTAGTAAATATTTTCTTTTATGACTCACATACCTTCTTTCCCTGGTTTTACGAAAATAACATTCACTAATCCACTTACCTAAGTACCGCACAATGTCAGGAATCTGTATACATTATTATTGTGATTTGATTCCAATTTGTATGTACTGTATTGTGGCTCCGTGTCGTCGTGAGTGACGCTTATAAATAAGTGTGGTCGTGAGGGACCACACTCACAAAAATCTTATAATGCGACAGATGCATAGAGAACCAGGTTACTTTCCCAACAGTTTTTTACGTAAACTTTTAATGAGCAAAGATAGCCGCTAATTAATACCCTGATTTCCTTTCAAAATGATTTGTACTGTTTTGTCAGCGGATATGGTTTTTAAAGTGCCCATGAAAGATTTCAAAAAATATTTTTTGGGGGGTAAAACTGAAAAAATGCGGATTTAATACTAATCAGACTTAAACTAATGATGAGATGCAAAGAGATAGGTAATTCTAAATTTTTACGCATTTTGATAGAACTGGATGACAACATTGTACGTTATTTCACCCATTTAAACTTCCAAATAAAAGGGAAAAAAAGAAAAATCGGAAAAACCCCAAGTAAAATCTCACACCATAATCATTTACACAGATTTTCATCAGTGGAAGTAATTTTGAAAATACCCTCTTAAAATACCAGGGAAATTTAGATATTTCATTTTAACTGGAAAATTTGATTTGATGCAAAATTAATATTAGTAAAATATTTGATATATTTGAAAGTGGATTCATTCTCTTTGTTACGCTTTGCACCCGTTCTTATACTAGATTTTCCTTGTTTTGATGAAAGTGTTTATGGCCGCTAAGGTATCAGCACCTGAGAAGAAGTTCTTATTTCGTCCTTAGTACCCTTACAGAGGATGTTCACACATTGTTAGAACGTTTTTGAAAACAAATTGCAGAAAATAAAAGATGTTCAAAGAATTGAAACTGGCAACAGTGTGCTACGAAAATGGCGCACATAAATTATGTTTTACTATTTACGAAGAAAGTATTCGTATTCTGTAATTAAAACACGCTGTGAAAATCGTGGAATTAACATTTCTCAATGTAAAATAAGCAATGTTATTAATAATAGAGGGAAAAATCATCAACCATTGCATTTTACATGAACAAAAGAACGATCAAACGGATATCCAAAGAAGGTACATATACTTTTACAACTGTTTCAAAAGAAAGGCCTCTAATCTTAAAAGAAAATCCACCGACCCAAAGATCAATCGGTAAGTCGCTAAAAAATCTCTGAATCAATTGCAAACAAGATAATGACCAAAGATTCGAATCCGAAAAAACAAAACAAAAAAAAAAAACATAATATTCACTGCCTTTTGTCTAGGCATGTGACACAGCGTAGGACACGGTGTCACTTAGACGGAGACAGAAGGAAATTCCCTGTGACTAATGATGAAGCATGGATCTACCTAAACGACAGTGACGAAAAAAGTCGAATTACTATTGCAAAGGAGCAGAAAAAGGCTTACAAACTATTTTCGAAGAATCCAAAGAAAGTTTCAGTAAAGGATTCACGATTATCCGTGGTTTCTTATTTATGGAAAATTAAAGTTAAGAAAAGTTGAAAAGAATGTTAAAATCGATTCTGCATATTACCAAAATAGTGCTTGAACTCCTATATTTAAAGAGGAAATACCATTATTCACAGAACCTTCGAAAGGCAGAAATCCATCAGGATAAGGGATGTCGCGTCAATTTGTCGCGGACAAATACGTCGAATATGTGAATTCGTCGCGCTACAAATTTTAGTTACATACAAATCGCATGCAGGAAAATGTACGATTTCGGTTGTCTTTCGCCGTGATCACATTTATAAAGTTTGGACACCCAGACAGGTTAGGAATGTCACGCTATTTCTTTGGCATTAAAAATAAATTAATATGCCTAGGCCTAAGCCTATGCTTTTTTAGCAGTTTTTATTCCATCTTGCTCATATTCATAAAGTATAGACACCGAGTCAAGTTGGTATTATTGCGCTTTTACTTAGGCATTAAATATTAATACCTTGGCCTAGGCCTTATTAACAGTTTTTATTCCGTCGTGCTCATATTTATAAGATTTGCATCAAGTCAAGTTAGTAATATTACGCTTTTACTTAAGAATAAAAATGTCATACACTTGAACAAAATCTGTCAGAAAGGCAGGGAGCAAAGGCCCATTGATTAATATTTAATGCCTAAGTAAAAGCGCAATAGTACTAATTTTACTTGGTGTCTAAACCTTATGAATATGAGGACAATCGAAGAAGTACTGTTTAAAAGGCCTATGCCATGGTATTAATATTTAATCCCTAACTATAACCTCAATAATGCTAACTGACTTGGTGTCTAAATGTTATGAATATGAGCACGCTGGAATGTTACCGCGGAATTTTCTATATCCCCGTAACATTTAAATTTCTTCCGTATAATTTTGCTTATTTTTTTTTTATTTTTACTCTAAAGCGGTAGGAAATAAATATTTAAATTGCCAAAATAGAATATCAATGATAAAAAATTACTTTCCGGTGAAGCTGAGACAGGCTACCCGAAAGTTTCGGTTGATAATTAGATCAGCCCTAATTGCACTCAAGCCAAGGGGAAAATTATATTTTTTTTCTCACGGAAACTTGATGAAATTCCCAGATGGAAAGAAAGAGAAAGGAAGACATTCACAGTTCTTTTTTTTTTCACGAAACGCAAGGAAGGGAAGTATAATAGCAGTAGTCTCGTAGCCGAAGCTGAGAGAATAGCAGGAGCGCAATAAATCCTTTTGGTGGTGTCACCCCTTTTCTCAAGCAACGCTTGCGAGCATCTTTGTATTGTCCGGGTAGCGACGAAATTCGAGATAAGTCACGTCGCCGGAAATACCTACGTGACAATCTTCGCTTCTAAGTAGCTAGATGAGGTCAATTAACAAAAAGGTGCGAGAACAAGTTGACAGCTGAAAGAAGACATAATTTGTGGGAAAGTGACCCGAACTGAACGGATGGCCAGCGAATCGCATAGCATGCCTATCTGTGAGGGCCAATGACATAACCCGACGCGATTCGGACGGCCGGGCTGTCACGCCCCAAGATGGACACCGGACACGGGAAAAACAAAAAGATTAACTGAATGAGGAATGAAGAGGACAGACTACAGACTGGAGACTAGAGACTCTAAGATAACGACAGAGAGAACACTCGAAAATGACATGCTGAGTAGAAGAGAGGTCTCCGCGGTTTCGGAGGAGTGATGTTTCCACGACAGAGGATGAGATAGTTAAAGAGTTAAAATAGTCTAGGACCAGCCGGCAACCGAGTTTCACGATCGGGGCTTCTCAAGGAAAAGAGGGTATGATGACATTTATCTTACACATTTCTGATTCATGCCTCATAGCTTTGCATGTGCTATGCAGGACTAGTTACCCGAACGTCTCTCACATAGTGCATTCCCAATTTTCCTCTGGCGCACCGCGCCGTGTTTAAACCAGTAACTAAAGTTTAAAGTCAAGAATATTTAAGTGCATTATACCCGTTTGAAATAAAAGCTAAATTGTTTAGCTAAAGCAAGCAACCTCGCCGGTACATTGTACTTAGCTTTATGACCATATTCTAAAAAGAAATAAACAGTAAAATTTTAATTCACGTGTCAGTCAGATCATTTCTCCAAATGTCATTAGAGTTCAATTAGTGATTTTATTATTGTTATTCATGCAACTTTTTATTTTAACTTCTTTGCGGCATATGAATGAGCATGGGAACCCCATGCTAATTCATATGAAACACAACGCGATGCATTTGTCGACCCTGAGCTTCGAGACCCTTATTTAGGGAATCCAAATTCATTGTTGACACCACTAGGCGAAATTTTGGGGGTGAATTGATTAGTATTGAATTTTGACCTTTTTTAAACGTTTCCCACTACGGCGAATAAGACGTAGAAGTGGTTCGCTGATACCCGACAGGGAGCGGTAATAGGAATAAAAACTGCTAAATAGGTCTAGGCCGATGCCAAGGTATTGTACCTAGGTCATTAATACCTTGTCCTGGGCCAAGGTATTAATATACTGGTGTGTAAAAATTAAGGACGAAGAGGAGAAATTAGCATAACAGCAGAACGACCAGGCAGAACGGACCGAAAGACCACTCAGGAGATAGACTAGGGTCCAGTACGGTAGGGCATGTGCATATATGTAGCATGACGTAGGAGGGGGACGGTCGGAAGGGTATAAATCAAACGGGTGGTGTACGCTCAGCAATTCGGTGAAAGCTATTGCACGGTGTACATCGGTTTGAACGACGTCGAGTTGCTGCCACCGTATGATATGGCCAACAGGCAATCCAGTAAACGACATCTGGATGATTTTACTTGAGGTCGCGTCATTGGGAAGTTGGAAGAAGTTCGAAGTGTGACTAGTGTGGCCGAGGAGTTCGGGATCGCTCACAGCATCGTTTTACGAGCTTGGAGAGCATTTCAAACGACAGGAACAGCTGTCCGAGAGTTTAGCAGTGGTTGTCCACGAGCTAACCACGACGGCGGACGACCGGTATATTGTCCTACAGGCGAGAAGAGACAGACGGCAGACAGCGGCAGAAATCGCAAGGCACATGCAACAGACAACCGGACGTCCGTTATCGCGTTTTACCGTAGCCAGGAGGCTGCACAAAGGTGGTCTATTTGCACGACGACCAGTACAGCGTGTGCCATTAATGCCTGTTCATCGGAGACCGCGGTTTCTGTGGTGCCAGGAACACAAGAACTGGACACATCAGCAATGGGGTCGAGTTCTCTTTACGAACAAGAGCCGATTTAGTCTGACAAGCGATTCTGGACGTATACAAATCTGGAGAGAGCCGGAAACACTCAATCACACCTCCAACATCATCGAAAGGGAACGGTTTGGAAGTGGCGGAGTTCTCGTTTGGGCGGTATCGTACTTGGTAGCCGTACTGACCACCACATCTTCCAAGGAGGTTCAGTCACTGGTGTCCGCTATTGTACCGAGGTTCTCCTGCCTCACGTGCGTCTGCTTAGAGGTGCTGTGGGTCCTGAGTTCCCCTTCATGGACGGCAACGATACACCTCATCGTACAGTGGCTGTTGCAGAGTGAAGATATTCAACGCATGGATTGGCCCGCAAGGTCCCCGGACCTAAATCCAATCGAACACGTGTGGGACATTCTCGGGAGACGCTTGTCAGCTCGTCACCAGCCGCCAGCAACGATTTCGCAGCTGCGATTGGCGCTACAAGAGGAATGGGCCGCGATGCCTCAACAGTTCCTTGACAACCTCGTCCTCAGCATGGGCAGACTTTGTAAATCCTGCAACGCAGTCAGGGGTGATCATATCCCCTACTAAAGACTGGATTTTTTTTTTTTTTTTTTGGTAGCCGCCTGTCACACGGACGTTTTTATTATCTGTCCAGTTGTGCTCGAAGCTACCTTTTCAATAAAGTGCCGCTGTATCCTTTGGATTCCTTGCTTGGACGGTTTTGCTCACTTGTCCCATATTCTTACATCTTGGGGATCTTATGGTATGATTTGAGTCGATGTGGAGCACTTCTGCACGACGTTACATTCGAAAAAACTGTTTCGTCCTTAATTTTTGCACGCCAGTGTATTTAATGCCTAAATAAAAGCTCAATAATACTAATTTGACTGGGTGTCTAAACTTTATGAATACGAGCAAGATGGAATAAAAACTGTTAAAAAAGCCTAAGTTTAAGCCTAGGCATAGTTTAATTTGTTTTTAGTGCCAAAGAAAAAGCATAATATTACTAACCTGTCCGGGTGTTCAAACCTTATAAATAAGATCACGGCGGAAGACAACCGAAATAGTACGTTTTTCTGCATGCGATTTCTATGTAACCAAAATTTGTAAACACGACGAATTGACGCTGGCGAGGAATTGGTGTATAACCAGATAAGGCTACCAGTCACACATACATCCAAATCTACAACTCTGTTTCTCGGAAAAATGAAAAAGAGACTGGTATCAAGACTATGGATTTTGCTCATATTCCTTCAAAGTCCTCTGATGCGTCACCAACGGACTGCTAAAAAGAACGCTTTTTTAAAGCAGACCTAAAAAAATGATTGAACTATGGAATGCAGTAAAAGAGCAGTGGAATAAAATACCACTACCAATTTTAAGTATTGCCTTGTTATCTTGGAAATCTAGATGTAGGTTCATATCCAGAGAAAGGGCTATCAGATAGAGCATTCAAGAAAGAAATAATTTTATTTTAAACTTTAATTATGTTGCTGGAAAACCATTTAAAAACTGTGTGAATGAACATCATCTGCATTTTTTACGACAGAGCGCTGCACATCACGGAATCTCTTTCTCAATAAAGGACTTATGCTTATTTAGTGTCTTTCTCGGTAAGCATGAAAAATCTACATAAGGCACCGTGAAGTCGACGCAGAATCTGTTTGACCTAATGAATGTCTGGAGCCATTCTTCTTGAGAATCGAATGAAACGCAAATACGAGTTGTTCTGGATTTCTATCGTTGACATCCGGGCATACAAGCGCACAACTGTTGGTCGCCTTTATTCAAGATCCATCAATTCCTAGATTATTATTCTCCATGGTCAAGGTCAGGTCACTTCTGAATGTCAGCGGCAGCTGATAAATGCTTCTTCGTTCTTTGCCAAAACCATCACTAGTCCAGACGGACAGATCTCGCTAGGAAATAATACTTGAAATGAAAATATGCATTGCATTCCAAATTCAGATCCACCAAAACAATGAAATTCATAGTTTCGATGTACAGTGCGTTTGATAATAACATTCAGTATCACAGTATTGATCCTGTGGATAATATATGAAGCACGGGACGTATGATAATCATTACGCAACCATAACATATACACAGCGAAGTATAAAAATAAAAGAAATATAGCAAAATCTGTCATAAATTTCTACTAGTCCCTGTTATGTTTAATAGAAAATAATTAATAACGAGAAACTATATACCAATTATAAAGAAAATAATAAAACTAAGCTAGTAATCCGATTTATTAGCGTAGGAATATATAAAAGATGGCTTTATTACAGATGGTTTTTCAAGGAAGACAGAGAGAAACTGGCAGTTTCTATCTAACTGCCTTGAAAAATCCGTCTGGTTGATGTGCGCAAGCTTTTAAACGATTGTTTATATATTCCTCCACCAATAAATCGGATTACTAGCATAATTTTACTATTTTCTAGAAAATAATTACTTAATAATCAGCTGGGCGTATTCTTGAAGATTATGTCAGTCAAAATAAAGAAAAAATATCTGGAGAAGAGTTAATATACCAACAGTGAATTTAATCAATAAAATATTTCAGTCAAAAATTACCATGTAAAATACCCTACTTCGCGTTTTTTGTGAAATTTTAAAAATATATGATACATTTTTCATATTATATTCTAAAATGTATTAATAATAGATCTATCATTCTGTAACACGTATCAGTATTGCATTAAACAAAATGTGCTCAAGTAAATGATTTACAAAATGTATTAATCATGTATTTCTGAATACACTATATTGACAAGTCACCGGACACCTAGAAGAGAAACACAACATAGCATTTATTGACATAAATTAGTACGGTATCGGTCCACCTTTGGCCTTAATGTATGCACTGACCCTTCGAGACATGCTTTGAACTAGGTGTTGGAACACAACGGTAGGTATGCACTTCCATTCAGTACATAATGCTGCCGATAACTGTTGCTTAGTAGTAGGCCTTGGTTCTAAACTTCTTATGCGGCGCTCTAATTCATCCCATAGGCGCTCTATGGGATTAAGATCAGGGTTATGTGCTGGCCAATCCACACACGATACGGAATTATCGTCAAACCACGCCGTAACCGTCCTTGCTTTATGGATCGGTGCACTATCCTGCTGGTACCAACAAGGCTCAGTTGCATAGCATTGCCACCTAGTTGGTAGGGCATAATTGTCCAGAATATCGAGGTAGATGTGCTGGTTAACAAATTTGTCCACGATAAACAATGGGCCGGGACCATACCACGAAAAACACCCCCACACGAGTACACTGCCAGCTCCAAACTTGACCGTAAGAACAGTACACTGTGGTAAATAGCGTGCCCCCTGCTGCTGCCATACTCACACACGGCCATCAGACGGATAGATCGTGTATCTGGATTCATCAGTCCATAGCACCTTTTTTCCATTGATCTACGGTCCACGATAAATGCTCTTTACACCATGCTGAACGGCAAGTAGCATTCCGAGTGGAAATGAAAGGCTTATGAGCCAAACGATCATGGAAACCCATGGAATGAAGTTATCTGCGAATGGTACGTGTACATACCGTGGTTCCAGCATTTTTACTAACCTGTACACTGAGGTCTTGTGCAGTACTCCGTCGATTAGCTGTAATGACTCTGCTGAGGCTTCGACGTCCTCTGTCACTGATTTTCTTTGTTCTGTCGGTACGTTTGGCTGCTTCAGGCACGCCATGTGTCTTCTACTTATTAAGTACATCCGAAACAGTTACCTTGGGTATGTTTAAACACGTCTCGGTTTCCCTTATGAACAACCCACTAATATAAAACCTAACAATCTTTCCTTTCTCAAAGTCCGTTCTCTCCCGCCGCAACGTTTTCAGTCAACCTAAAGCAATATGATAGCGGTCAGCTGCAGGCTTGTTTTTATACCGTTTGCAGCTGTACAGCGCATCTGAACAACCTAGCGGATCCGTTCATTTACTTTTGAAGGGGCGTCTGGTGATTTTTGTCAATATAGTGTATATCAATCATGTCTGCATCTGAAAATCAGGCTTCCTTTTTTAAGTTTTAGTTGAATTTCCATTACCGCAATTTACTCTCTACTCAAACATTTCACGGAATCACGCTGGAAATTCCCAAAGAGGAAATAACGTTAAACATATAGTACCGCTTTTTGTAAGAACATGTAATTCACTAAATGTTTTATCTAACATTATTTTTTTAATGATACTACAATAAATTTTATATTATCTTGTTAAATATATCAGTAGTAAATCTGTCATCCTGTAAAATATACTGCCTTACCATTAACATTCGGACACCCTTCTGTTGATAATGAATTAGGTCCTACTCCAGCACCACGTCAGACTCCAATATAAATATGCTCGTGGGGCTGTGATGAGACAATCGCACTACTGCGGATGCAAGATGCATCGTTTGACAAAGTTCCTAGGATAATATGTGTCACCTTATTATCAAGCGTAGATTGATAATAAGGCGCCACATAAGCAATCGCTCCGTACTTGATTTTCAGCAGTACTGAAGATCCCCATGTCAACGGCTGGTGATATGATATGCAAGCGGAAGCAGACTGGTTCTGTGTTTGCCAAGAAACGATCCTGTAAATCCCGGAACGTAAGAGGACCTGACAAGAGAGCTTTGTAAAGAACTGCCATATCAGAAAGCAAATCAGTAGTGTCTCAAATCACGCATAAACCTATGTAGGTCTACTGGGATTGGTGATAGCACCAGTACAGTGCATCACGCTGCCCGACATGAATTCGCAGTGTTGGGCAGCCATACACAACCCGCTAATGCAACACACGTCGTGTTATGGAACATTGATCTTGAACTGCAGCCCAAAAACGTGTGCTTTAGACGGATGAGTCAACACAGTCTATACCAATTTGGTGGTAGTTCATTGGTGTGTTGGATGCCGAGAGAAATATCTTACGGACTCTGTCGTCCCGGCAATGAAGTTTGGTGGATGCAGCGTGATGGTATGGAACTGTTTTTTGGATTGGACACGTTAGTCGTTTTCCCTTAACCCATGAGTGCTAAGCTCCACCAAGGCCGTCCAGAAAATACAAGGACATGACATTAGACAGATGAGTTCTCTCTTTAAGTGACGTCACGCGGAAATTGAGAGTTCCGATTGGTTTCTAACGCTGGTGTGTGTGACGTCAGCTACGACACCGACGTATCATGCCGTGTAATATGAAAAATACGTCAAAAACGGAGGGAACTCATCTCCCTATTCTTCAAGTCACCTTTAGAGAGTACTATTCTTAAAGGTTGGGAGCCTTAGTACACCTCACCATTGAACGCAAGAACGGTATCCATCCGCGTTACAGTACATCCGTGCTGTTTTCTATTTGTAAACCAATTATTCCAGCAATGATTTCCCATCCACCCACACATCACACAAGCAGTAGGGATTATGAATGGGGAGGTATATAGTTCGATCTTCTACCCCTACTGTCTGTTAAAAGTAATCTTCCCGTCGAGTTTTTCCGATCGTCAATTAATTGTCTCTGTGTTGTTTATGTTGGAAGAGATTTTTTTCAGCACTTTCCCTCCTTTTCAAGTTATTTCTCAACTGGACAGAACTAGCCAAAAGTGCGAAACTCTTGATTGAGTAACTTCTCACATCAAATTTATTTTTAAACTTTTGAAAAATTTGTTTTAGGTAGCAATTTTTTCCGATAGACTGCCGAGAAAGCAAAAATGGATACGGAACAATACTTCTGCTGCTTTTTGCTCCAAATGCTAGGGACTATTTTTCGCAGCGAAGGTAATTGTTTCATACCCTACACAGTGGTATACTCTTAGGTTGCCTCGAGTATAATTTCATGGCCATGTACTTTCTAGATGTATTTGGCTCTACTAAGATATTCTGCATAATTATTCGTTTCCAACTTTGTGGAAAGTCGTACCTTCATGAGCAGTAGAATCTACCCTGTCGTACTGCTCACGTTGTTGCAGATTGGTTTGACGAAATGGGTGTCGAAAAGCTGTATTGGCCGTCCATACTCTTGACCTTTGTTGCGAATCTTTAGGGAGAATTGTGTTGTCGGGTAAGTGGAAGAAAATATTTTCCAACAATCAAAGCTAAATTGGTCACATTTTTGGAGGCCGATTGTCGGAACATGTGAGCAGACATTCAGAAAAAATTGGTGGAGAGTATTCCACAAACACTAGAGCCCGTCATGGGGGCCAAATTTCAGCACACAATATTAAATTTTCTGTTAATTAAAATTATTTTCAGTCGCGCAGGTGTCTGGTTATTAATGGTAGGTAAGTGTATATCTGTCATATATTTAAAGAAATTTATCTCATTCATAAATTTAACTAGCAATCATGACCGTTCTCACAATGGTGAATCCATAAAATATTTTTTTGAAAACGTTAAAGAAAGGGAAAAGTATTTAAAGGCAAAAAAAGTAATTTAAAATCCGTAACTGTTTTGCGATTTGGAACAGCGTCGTGACGTTAGTGCACACGGTTTGACGTAAAATGGAGCAGGCTTTGGCGCCTCTTAATTTTAAATCAAATTTTAAATTTTCAAAGCATCATTTCAGTGATTTTGACAAAATTATCTTTAAACCTATCAGCATTTTGAAACAGTGAACCTAAGCCACCCTTTTGAATGTTTTGGCTTTCATACTTTTGTCTAAGTGTCTTTTTGAATGTTTTGGCTTTCATACTTTTGTCTCGTATGATCCAGGAAACCTGAGAGATTACTCATTTGACCACCAAGAATAAAAAATACCCTCAAAACAAATTCTGGAAGAAAACTTCGAGAGATCTTTGTTCATCAGTGAATACTTGCTGCAGATGATGATATATTTTTTTGAATTGTTACAAGATTTATAGCATTTATCATTGCAATTGGTGTAGCATATAGTACGCAGTCGCGTGATTACAGCATTTAGTGTGGAATCGGTACCAGCTATATTTTGAAAATATTTTTTTAACTTCTTTTTTTAATTACGTTTTCTCATACTTTCTCATATTCCGAAACGTAATTCTGCATTTGGCCGAGTGGAACCTCTGTTCGTGACGCAAGCTTGTCATTTCCGTTTTTCTTTCATTTCCGGTTTTTTTCCCTATTGTGATTTACGTAGGCGTCTCTTCTTCGGGAGCAAAAAATCGCAAATGCTTCGCTTGTTTTAAGATGAAACTTTTTTCAGTTCCAGGAAAGTGAGGGGAACTAGGTTGCAAGCTGGAGATTACGATGAACGAAAAAACTGATCAAATTCTGAAGAAAGTAGAAGAACGAAATAAAAAAAAAGTTTTTAATTGTTGAAGTGTGTTGTTCTACATCTTCCAAAGTTTCTTTTTATAAACGCTGCAATTACAGATTACATACTAATGATGCATTTCGAAAATCATTTTAAGGAGATAAACGTTTCTTGTAAATTTAAATTTGAAGACCGATTTTTTTAACATAAAGTGCTTATATTTTAGCTCGGCATCTTCGGAATTTTGACTGAATTCTAGGTAATAATGGAGAACCGTTAAGGAGACGCTGTCAGAAGCGTGTGCCTTCTCGTTTCGAACATCTGCTCAGATGAGGACTTACATAATTGTTCTCGTCGATCACTTGCTATGTACTGTAATAAATGAAATAAAATCTTATTTTAACTTCATAGACTTTATTAGTCACATTCTTAAAATGTGCTATAACTCCTAAAGGAAGGCATTTCCGGCATAGAGTTCACAGCAACATTTTCCACACCATACATGCAAACAAAATTATTCTCACACTTCCACATATGAAGATAAACGTACATTTGCAAAACAACACCAGCGAAGTTTGTTTGGATGTTGTATACAAAAGGGTGCATTTGGCACCCCCGTCAGACTGCATTGGAAGCGACTATGCCGCGCGAAGCTGAACTTACCTACACAGCACAGAATATTTCGTATATGTTACAAGTACGTAGCACTAAAACATTGAGACTTTTCAGATATGTTGCGCAATGTAACAGTAATGTTTCAGAAACCTTACGGTTACGTCAAAATGTCCTCAAACGTTACATAACTTTGAAACATAACCGATACGTTACAGTGAAATGTCTTTGTAACTTCCTGTTACTGTTACATATTTGAAAGATATTTGTAACTTCGTTACATTAATGTTGCGTATTTGAAAGATATTTGTGACATCATCATATTAATGTTACGTATTTACTACGTTTAACATTATAGTTTTAACAAACTTTGTAAAATCATAATAAAAAATATTACTTTCGACAGCTGTTTCAAAAGCAACAACGGTCGTATTACGAGTTGTTTTGGTTTTCACAGGTCCAACGCAGTCCGCTGTCCATTGGGAACGGTGGCGGCGTTTATATATTGATAACAAAAGAAATAAAAATCGGTCCCAAATGAGGGTATCGAACTTCTATTATACATGTGGAATATACTATATTTCAGCGAAAAAAAGAAAATCAAATTCGTCATTTCTCTAATTACCTACCAATGTTTAAATTCTCAGCTTCAAGTTAAAAAAAAACATGCTGGTATAGTGTACTAATACAACAACACAGCCGTATACTTAGATTTTATAAAATGCTTTTTAGAATTTAAAAATTAGAATAATCAAAACAATTACTTACTTTCAGATGATCTTGAATCACACAAAGAAAGGATGAAATATTAAATCAACTAACTAGCTAACAGTATCGCGAAAGAATGTCCCATTAGCACGTGGAAGTACGACTACGAGAGTGCTTCGGTGAAATGGCATAAATGCGCATGCGCATCCACGCCGTTGCCAAACCAAAAATCATAAATATCGCCTGAATATAACATCAAGGTAGCCATCATGTACAATATAAACTATAAAACAGTAGTATCAGTGAATGCTGTTTTTAACGTAACCGTAATGTATAAAGAGTTATGTTCCAAAACAGATGTTGTTGAAAAGTAATTGTAAGATATTTCTGAAAGTGTAACGAAAATGAGAGATTGTAACATTATTGATACATATCTGAATCGTTTTGTGTTGTATGCGTATGGACTTTGAAAGTGGCATGGTGATTGTATGCCACCTCAGTAAGCAATCTGTGCGTAGCATTGCCGATCTTTTGGGATTCCCAAAATCAACTGTCGCCGATGTTCTTTGTCGTTGGAAATCAGTAGAGATGAGTCGGAAATCATGTAACAGTTATTTTGTAACCGTTACTGAAATACCACTGTCACCGTTACGACCAGTGACAAAAAGTACCAGTTCCAAAATCAGTGATAACAATGTCACCATTAGCCATGTCCGAGCAATGCTTGGGGTCCAACGTTACCATGTCGTTTCTGTTGACACATCACAGAGATCGCTAGTAATGCTAGCTTTCTTCAGAAGAAACCGGTTTTTCCTGCACATATCTTCACGGGGAGCCTTTAAAAATGGGCATGAACGACAATAAAGTGTCAATGCTGTCCAGCATTCAATATAATTGATGGTGTAAGTTCAAAACTAAGAAAAGATTTGCAACGGTAACTAGGTTCATAATCGGCAGACTCCTCATTTAAGTTTATCCTTATTTATTCTTGACTAAACACACAACTAAAACGCTATTTTAAGTTCACCGATATATAATAAACATAGAACGAATCAAATATTAAACAACCAACTTTGCTTTCTATTTGGTCTGTTTTAAACAGTCTTACCGTTACATATATACACTATCTACCAACAAGTAATTGGACACCTGTGATAGCAAAAGAAAACGAAGTTTATTCACCTTCAACAGTTGGTGGAGCCTCCACGAGCGGCGATTACAGCTGCGGCCCTCCGGGGCATACTCTCAAATAGGCCTTGTACGACGGCTACCGGTATTTTCTTCCACTCGGCTTGGAGAAGACAGGTCAGTTCCTTCACCGATTTCGGACGGTGGGGGCACCCCTTAAGTCGAAGCTCCAACTCGTCCCAGAGGTGTTCGACACAGTTAAGGTCTGGGCTCTGCGCAGGCCAGTCCATTCGATTAACCCCATTGTCACCATACCAAGCCAGGGTGGACCTCGCAACGTGACAAATGGCATTTTCATCTTGAAAGTAACATGGGTCCACACCGTAAAACTGCCACGTAGGAAGCGCATGGTCATCCAAAATGGTGCAGTAGGTCTCGGCGTTGAGTCTACCAGGAATTGCGACCAAGAGTACCGTGCCTTACCAGGAGAAACACTCCCATAGCATAATTCCACCGCCGCAAAACTTCACAGTTGGCATAATACATTCCGGCAGACGGCGTCTCCAGGCAGACGCCAAACACAGACCCTATCATCCGAACGGTAGAGGGTGAACCTTGATTCGTCGCCCCAGAGAACCTTTTTCCACTGTTCAACGGTCCACTATCGACGTTCTTTGCACCACGTTAGCCGAGCAGCGCTATTGGACTTGGTGATCAAAGGCTTGTGGGCGGCAGCACGTCCATGATAACCGAGCAGATG
The DNA here is from genome assembly GCA_039090855.1 of Macrothele yani. Taxonomy (NCBI): domain Eukaryota; kingdom Metazoa; phylum Arthropoda; class Arachnida; order Araneae; family Macrothelidae; genus Macrothele; species Macrothele yani. Next base: position 104,951,605 of record CM077011.1, read on the forward strand.
GGCTTCCTTACGGATGGTATTCATCGAAAGAACACTCCCGGATGCCTGTTGAAACTCCTCGCGGATGTGGCCCATTGATTTGGTGCGGTTCTTCAGAATTTCTCTGGCCAGCACCCGTCGGTCTCTAACTCCCAGTATTGTGGGTCTGCCGGGTCTGGGCACATTCTGACAGTCACCTCTCATTTTCCACTTGCCAATCACGTAGGCCACTGGCGATTTTGGGTACTTCAACTCGCTGGATATGTCACGTATGGATCGGCCATTTCAGTGATATCCGACGATTACACCTTTCTCGAAATCAGAGAGCACCGAACTGCGTGGCATCTTACATGCGACTGGTTGCGTTGTTGTTTCCCACATGATATTTAACGGCGGCGGCCGTGACGTGTATCAGGACCGCAGATATCGTCGATTGCAGGGGTGTCCAATTACTTGTTGGTTGATAGTGTATATATCCCTTTGGAAGTTCACACAAATCAGTTTATTCCAGCGATAGTCCTTTTAGGTCATCATAAAACATGTACTGTTTTTTGAGCACTTTTGTAAGAACAACAATCACAGCATGTTCAGACACATCGAAGTTACGCCATCATCTTAATTGTCGAGGGTCGTGATCCCATAATTCTTTGTAACGAACCGCTGGCTGGTTGCATCCACGCAACTGAAACTCGCAAACGTAAACAAACTTGCAGCAGGTGTCTGATGAAAATAAAAGAAACGAGCAAAGGACGTTAGCATCCAGCAATAATAGAATGTCTGACGCGAAACGTCGAAAAACATGTGAGATGTAGGATTATTTCACTGTCGTTAAGGAAAATTTCACTTCGTGTAATATTTGTAAGTAAAAGCTTTCTAACAAAAGTTCGACTCGCCGTTCCGTTACTGTTCCGTCAACCTTGTCGTAAACAGTGATTTTGTCACTGACACTGGTATGACGGTGACTCGACATCCCGTTACAGCGTGACTTTGTCGCTGTTTAAAGTCGCCTTTAACTTCCCTGTAACTGTCACTGTGACAGGAAATTCACCGATAGCAGATGGTGTAAATTCAGCGATGCCATGCTCTACAAGGCCACACAAACTGAGTGATCGTACCAAACGAAGCTTACAGCTGAATGTGAAAAATACATTCACACGTCATCCGTCACAGACCTGAACAACGACGTATCTCAAGCCACTGGAACAGCTATTTTCACCAAAACATCCCGTCGAGAACTGTATACCTATAGCGTTATCATTCTAGATCAGCTACGCAAAAGCCCTACATCAACTCTAGGGAATGCCAGACGACGATTGCAGTGATGCCTCACTCACCGGTCGTGGACAACAGAACATTGGAAAGAGGGTCCTCTGGAATAAAAATTCCCGCTATTCACTTTTTCGTTGGGATGGACATATTTGTGCGCTGCGTTTGAACGCGTAAAGCTATCAAACGGTCTTCATTGTCCCTGCAGTTAAGTTTAGAGCAGAATCTGTGATGACGTGGTGCTGTTTCTGCAGGAAAGGAGTCGGCCCTTTGTTTGTGTGTTCTGTAGCCTAACGACCACCAGGCACGAATACATCCTGCACACATTCCGCACTACCTTGTGGCAGTACTTTCGCAAAGATCCCTGCCTGTATTAGCGAGAGATATATCTAGGCCTGGTTTTTTCCAGGTGTTGAATTGGCCAGCCCAAAGTCCCGATGAAAACGAGCAGAACATCTGTGCGACGAGAAGAAGTCCGAATCTGGTCAGCCGGTAAGATCTTTCTCAACGGTAGCTGTGGTGGAGGTTTTTCGGGAGGAATGGAAGAAAATTCCAGGAGGAATGATCTAAGCGCAGACAATGGTCTAAGCTCAGGCAATGATCTTAAGCGCAGTGTTCTGGCCTTTTGTCCGATATGGATCCAGGTTCGAATACCGATGAGGCAGGAATGTTGTGTTTGTCTTAAGGTAATGGCTGTGTCCATTCCCTGGAACCAGTAACCGTAAACTGGGGACAGGCGACTGCTTATAGCCCATCCAGTTGCTCACGTAGGTCGTTAAACCTCTAAACAAACAAACAAAAAAAATCCAGGAAGGCCTACGGACATGTTGAAATTTTTCCTGTAAGGGTTGTTTCAGTCTTAGTGGCCAAAGTTGCACCGATTTCGGGTTATAAAAACTGTTATTTCCGTTTGACCTAGGTGTCGGAATATTTTTATCTACGCAGTATATACATAATATAAACAAATATTTAATAGAGAAATTATACCGCGTGAGTGTTAATACGAAGAGCATAATGAAAATGAGAGATTTGCTTTTTTATTAAACCAAATTTAACATTTTGATGTATGAAATACAGAAAATGAGTAAAAAGGTTCTCGAAAGATATATCATGTTACATTGCTGACAAGAAAAGGAAAAAGGGAACGTTAAATATGCAAAGAAATGCAGAGAGATTCCATTTTCCCGCGTGATTTACATGTACATGAAACGTATCAGGACTTCAACAGTAAGTAAAAATATTATAATCTGATGGAGAGCTGTAATCGATTTTCCTGAAATTTTACTAGAGCTATGCGTAGAATGTCATCTGTTGAAATGCGAATGAAGCTCACTTTTGGCACTGGCGGTCTAGTTTCGCGTAAGATATTGAAATTGTGCTTACATTTAACCTATGAGCTTTTCCCATTCTCGTAACCAAAGTCACACACAAACATTAAATCATAGTTCAGGATATTTCTATAGCCTGCAAAGCTTGGAGTGCAGAATTAAAATATAAAGAAGGATTTATTCGAAAAAATAGACGAAAACGCCCCCAAAAAGAAATCGATCAAAACCATTTGTTTCACACATAAGAAAGAAAATAAATATGCAAATAGCATGAAAGCAATATTTGCGTTCCGAATGCTTTTTTTAGTTTTGTCTTTTCTAATTTAAAGAAATTTTAATTTTCCTGTAGGTCCAGTGTGCGCAGGCGTTGTTGGTCAGAAAATGCCAAGGTACTGTCTATTTGGCGACACTGTGAACACAGCATCTAGAATGGAATCCACCGGTTTGCGTAAGTATGCTGTTGTTTTTTTTTAATTAATTTTTTTACTTTCACAAAATCTTTTTCTGATATCTGTGTAGTGCTTAATGATCCTTTACTATCGTTTTTCAAAGAAAAATGACTAACAAGCATGTGTTAGTTCAGTGGGAACCTAAACAATAGAAGTTTCCAAGATCTATTCTAATTAGAATGCCTTTACAGAGGCTTAATCTATGTATAATGAGCCCCTAAAATTTAAGTAAAACTGAAGACTATCTGCTGAGATGAGCCCTTAGAATTTAAGTAAAAGCTAAGACTGTTAAGACTAAAGTAAATTCCATACATTATCCCTTAGGATGGGATTCACTTAAACTTGCATATCGCATTTTCCGATAGAGAAGATATGAGTAATTAAAAACACCTTATTTATACACTACTGTTTGTGAAAATTGCGACACCATAAAGAACTGCTTGTATTAGCTTGAAACTTACAGGATGTGTCAGTTTCAAGCTATTAGGGGCATGCAAAAGTTTCCGCCGTTTTAAGGAGAAAGAAGACAGGAGCAGTCAGGAAACCAGTGCACATTTATTCAACAAAATATTGGCTGTTAAACGCATCAATACCCTTTTGCCATTTTTCAGGCAACAAATGAGTGCCCCTGTGATAGAAGGACTTTGGTTTTAAGCTGAAGAACTCAGTGAAGAAATTTTCGATCTCTGGAACTGTGGTAAACCGCTGTTGGGCTAACGCTAAAGCATGTTGAATAGAGCGAAACAGATGAATGTCTGAGGGTGCAATGTCCGGGGAGTAAGCTGGGTGTGGTAAAACCTCCCAGTGTAACTGTTCAAGGGTTGATTTCGTGGTGGCACCGGCATGTGGTCTGGCATTATCGTGTAACAGGATGGTTGGGCGGCATCCTTTACCTGCCCATGGGCGCTTTTGCTCGATTGCGGCGTTCAGTTTCATGAACTGATCGCTATATCATTGTGCAGTTATTGTTTCACCCGATTTCGACAGTTCGAAGTGCAGCACTCCATGCATATCACACCACACACACAACAGCACCATTTTTCCGTGGATATCCTGTTTTGCAATGGATGTTGATCGCCCGCCTGGGTTGACCCATGATCGCTTCCGTACGGGGTTGTCGCAATAGATCCATTTTTCATCCCCGGTGACAACTTTCTACAAGAAACTCTTCCCTTGAGACCTCTTCAGCAACGACATGCAGATGCCCAATTGTTGACCCATATTACGTTCCGTTAAAGTATACGGAACCCACTTACCAATCTTCTGGATCTTCCCTGACACCTGTAGACGCCGTACCACCGCTGATTGAGCCACTTTCAAACGTTTCGCCAGCTGCGTGGTCGATTGTGTGGCATCCTCTTGAAACAGCGATTCCAGCTCCTCGTCTGAGAGTTCCTGCGGTCTACCTGCACGTGGCTTGTCTTCCAAACTTAGATCACCTTTCTTAAACCTGACAAACCATTCTCGACACGTCCGCTCACCCATAACTTTTTCGCCATACGCCTGACATATTGAACCGTATACTTCACTCGCACTTTTCCCTAAATTAAACAAGAATAACAAACAGTGCCGCAAATGAACTTTATCGACCGCCATGTTTGGCTTCATGTACAAACTGACAGCACGGATCGCCTGCCGGTTAGACCCCTACAGCGCCGGCCAGCGGGGGCGGCTGCGGAAACTTTTGCCTACCTCTAATAAATGCATTCCTTTTGTGTTGTGTATTGCTGCGTTATAGAAATATTAAATCCATTTGAGCTGGCATTAAACTCTATCGTATGGATATCGGGTTATTATTGATTTTGTGTTCGTGAGGTTAATTTGATCAGAGTATACATATTTCTTCTTTTATTTTTTGAACTGTTTCTAACTTGACGATCACTATTGCACAGTATTAAGAATGGAGAAACATACTATCACATTTTCCTTATCTTCTTATTGTGAGTAAATTCCAAGAAACACTAGTGGATAAACATAATTTGGTTTATGTCTGACTTCGAAGGTCTTTGCTCTCACAAGATTTTAAAGTACAAAATCTAGCACTCCATGTTTTACATACACGGGAAATGAAGTTTGCTTCTCCCAGTCTTTTGTTCAAATAGTTTTCGACTGCTCTCAGAGTAAAAATTTTTCTCTCGTGCAATGGAGATGTTTGTGTCGCATTTTTCCCTGCTCAACAGACCGAAGTACGTCTGCCGGCGGCATGTAGATCGAGGTATTTTTGCACAAGCAGACAGAGAGAGAAAGAGAGAGACAGAGAGAGAGAAAGAAAGAAAGAGAGACTGAGGAAACAGCAGTGTATAAATGGAAGACATGGTATTAACAATGTTTAGAATTTACATTATGTTCACTGAAATTCATTTAAAAAATTAAAGCTTCGGCTCATTTACCTTACGAACTAAGCGGGAAATGCACTGCATATACGTTAACTGCGCTTTGAATTATGGTCAACTTCGTAATACTTTATGAACCTTCCTTTCATTCCGAGAACGGCCACCGTCGAGCGTGGCATTTGACTTCATGAGGTGTCTGTACATGTGGTATCTTAATATGGAGTATGATCATCTCTGATAGCTATGCAGATCAAAGCGTCGTTCACCTCATAAATGTACGAGTCAACAACTCCACGTACATTTTATGAGGCTATGAATGAGATCTTGAAGGATTAATACTGTACTACAGCCGAACTGCGATTCATATGTGAAAAAAAGGTTCACCACCCTCGCAGCGTAGTGGTCTAATCTCTGGCTTCTGGCCATCAGTCCTTGCTCGGATCCCAGTGCGCATGGATGTTGTGTTTGTCTTGTGGCACTGGCTCGCACCCTTCTCTGGAACCAGCGGCCCTAAATTAGGGACGGACGACTGCTTACGGCCTATCAAGTTGCTCACGGCAGTCGTTAAACATCCAAACAAAACGAAACAATAGAAAAAATAACAGGTAGTCTCAGTTCCGATTGAACCGTCAGTTTGGAACGTAGGACTACGACTTGCAGATCGGAGAGTTGAAATGAGCTAGTCGAGTATGGTTTCAAAGCGTTTATTTAATTTCTTACAGATTACGCAGAACTACGATATGAAAAGTAGCTTACATAATTTTTACAAATAATGCTGGATACATTCCGAACACAAGGCATATCGATACACGAATTATCCAACGTGGTGCTTTCTCTGTCTTCTTACATTCGTCATCACTTGCCTCTCGTTTTGATTTTCTCCACTTTTGCGTGCCCTGATTCTGCGAATTCCGCGGCATTGTCGTAAATGCTAACCCGTTCACACGAATACAATTTTTTTATTTTAGTTTATACCACTGGAATATGTTCTTTATATACTGTATTTGGAATAGATGTCGTCGCGAGCTTTAAAACGATACCACGCACAGTCTTTTTGCATTCACGCTTGTCCAGATAAATGGCGATATTGCCAAACGTGTTCACCGGTTCACAAGAAAATCATTTTTTTAAATGTTCAGTTTAAACCACTGCGAAATGTTCTTCGTGTATTTGAATAGATCTCGTCGAGAGCTGTAAAACGATACCACGCAGAGTCGTGTTGCGCTAGCGGAGATAGACTGAGTCAAACGCGACGGCACACCCAGGATTATTGCATCATCTCCCACGCGCGCAGGGAGAGAGGAGAGCGTCGCGCGCCAGTTATATTACGCAGCACGCGAATTGGACTCCATGCTGTTTACGAATATGCTAACGTGATTAGTGTACGGTACGTATTTTTAACGCTATAATGATTTCAGTTGGGACCTATTTTTGTCACAGACCGTAAATCTTCCAATGCTATCCGCGGAGTTAGACGTAGTCGTACGTAAAAAATTCGGCCACTGGTCTCTAGACTCGAAGAGTAATGTTCTTAACGAAGGAAGGGCGCAGACTGTCCGACATCCACAGAAGGCTACAGAATATTTAAGGAGATGACACCATTGACAACAGCAATGTGCACACATGGATGAAGAAGTTTAAAGAAGGGGAAACCAACATTGAAGACAAACGACGCAGTGGGAGAGCATCATCGACAACCACTGAGACGAATTAACCAGAGAGTGGATGAATTGATACGCGCGGAGAGACGAGTCAAATACGTGAGCTTGTTGCACAGCTGGACTGTGTTCACAATGCCACACAGAAGATGGTGGAAGACCTAGGGTATCAAAAAGGGAGTGCAAAGTAGGTACCTCGGAAGTTAACACCCGATTTGAAGGAGAGAAAGGTAAAATTCTGATCTGATCTGCTCGAAACCTTTGAAGCCAATGAAGACCATTCTTTTTCCGATCTGCTGACAGGGGATGAAAAGTGAGCGTATCCTTACGATCCGGAAACGAAGAATCAATCCATGAAATGACGTCACACCTCTTTACCAAAGCCTAAGAAGCTCAAGAGCCAGCGATTAGCACAGAAAGTAATGGTGACTGTTTTTTGCGATCTCAGGCGTGTTATTTTCCATGATTTTCAGGAACGTGACCGTATCGTGACCAGCGAGCGGTACATTGAGACACTCAAGAAGCTTGGAAAAACCATAAGGAGGAAGAGACCGAACAAGAAATTGTAAAGGATCCGCATTCACCATGACAATGCGAGACCACACATATCTTTGGCAACAAATCAGGCGATCAGAAAATTAGGCTGGTCGGTGATGCCCCATCCACCGTGCAGCCCAGATCTGGCACCCTCCGACTTCCACCTGTTTGTTCCAATGAAGGACAGTCTCCGGGGCCAACGGTTTTATGATACAGACAAGGTGAAAGTGGCTGTAAAGACGTGGGTACAACAATCCACACCTGCATTTTTTCAAAGAGGATTCGAGAGTTGGTTCTTTTTTTTTTTTTTTTTTTTTTTGATTGGAGGTATAACGACCACCGTGAGCAACTCAATGAGCTATAAGCAGTCGCCCGTCCCTAATTTAGGGTCACTGGTTCCAGGGAAGGAAGCGAGCCAGTGCCGTAAGACAAAACACAACATCCATGCCTCACTGGGATTCGAACCCGGACCCCGTTCGGACGAATGATCAGAGGCCATCGCTTAGACCACTACGCCACCGGAGCGGTAGAGTTGGGTTCAACGATTGCGAAATTTACCTAACTGATGAGGCAGCAGTAATTTTTCAAGCCCTGGCTATATGGATCTGACTGCCAGACCGAACAGAGAGATGCCCGCTAGGTAACTAATTCTGAAGCGTGCAGCAGCAAAAGAAACTAAGGTTTCAAGGCATAACGTTCGGTGAAGACTCCGTGTGTGATACCTTTATGCAACGAGACCAGTTCTGTGCGTCTATTTTCTGACGACCGTCGAGCTCGTTCAACGCGAAGTCCCCAACATTACTCTTGGAGTCCGGATTAGTGGGCTGATGATCTTTTCAAGGATGAATCCCGATTTAGCTTAAGTACAGTATTTAAGAAAAGAGTACAGTAGCTTCATAAAAAGTAAGAGGAGTCGTTGATTGAATTGCATGGCTGTCAGGGATGATCATACCCCATATTAAGATAAAACATCTGTTAAGGAAAAAACTTCTTATTGTTGTTCCACGGACTGCTCTTTCATGGAAATTACAAGATCAACACATGGAAATTATCCTTTATTTTTGAGCACCTGTGTATATCCTAATGCAGCTATACTGTTGACATACCTACGCAGCATAAGTTGATTGTAGAAAAACATCCTGAAGATGTAAGTGAAATTTTTTTTTGCAGGAATGGGTCTGGACCTCACTGTATTCTCCACATAAATAATTACTGCTTCTTCCTATAAAATGTCGTTACAGAATTATTTAGTAAGAGAAAAAAAGTAAGACTTTCATATGCGGATCACTTAAGTTTCATAGTTAGAAAAAAATCTTCAGTTATGGACCTAAATACTATTACGTACCTTATAATCCATAGCCGATATGAAGCACATTGTTGGTGTGTCAATTTATTTTCTTTGTGGACACACTGATGAATCTCAACCATGCCGCGATTCTTCCAATTATAACTCCATCGGTAGACATTCTTTCTGATTTTAGACTGTTTATTGGATCTTAATGGTGAAATGTTTTAAGACTTCAAGTTTTAACTGGTTGTGTAACAACTGCATGTGAACATCGATGGAATAAGAAATGTTGCCGGCATGTACATAATATGTTTTTAACATTTAGAGTGTTGGAACCAATGTGCAATAGTGTACATGAATGATAATAAATCCAGATGTTTCACCTACCGATGGAGTTATAATTGGAAGAATCGCGGCATGGTTGAGATTCATCAGTGTGTCCTCAAAGAAAATAAATTGACACGCCAACATTGTGCTTCATATCGGCTATGGATTATAAGGTACGTAATAGTACAAATTTTGAAGATGACAATCCGATTTTTCGTGTAAATGTGACAAAGATGGTAAGTCAGATAATATCCGAAAACTTGAAAATTTTCATCGTCCTGGAGCGGGACTCGAATCCGCGTCTCCCAGATAGCGCCGGGTATGCTAACTACTACACCACCGAGAACGACCAAGTCTCAAGTTTTTGGATTCATTTGAATATAACCATCACAGGATTCGCTAGTCGAAGCAACCGGCATTCATGTTTAGCGAATCTGGAGGTTAAGAATCCCATCCCGTGATTGCCCGGAGGAGCAGATAAATCAAGAAAGAAATACGGGATTACACCATATAATACAAATTTTGAAGATGACAATCCGATTTTAGGTCCATAAGTGAAGATATTTGTTTCTAACTATAGAATTTCCGGTGTGAATAATCACTATATAACCCAGAAACACAAATTTTGGGCTCATGTAAGATATTTACTTAAGTTTCATTTTACTTTTTATCTGCAGTGTTGTTTCTATCTTCTTTATTAAATAATATTCGTGCGGAATTTTTCAAGCAGTAAAGCTTGGTATTTTAGTTTTATTTTATTTATTTATTTTTTGCTTTCCGTAGTCCCAACGGAAGTTGGCGTGTAATACCGCGTGTTCTTCATGTAAAAAATTGATTCCACAGAATTTTACGATAAAATAAATGTAAATTCAAGAAACTGCATATTCTTTACTTTTCTTCTTTTTTTTTTTTTTTTTTTTGCCTTTAGTTTTCTTTGTTATCGTGTTTTGGGGGCAATTATTATGGATGAAATGTTTTATTATTTGTGAAAAGTTATATGCCATTTTTCGCATCAGAAAGATTTTGTCGATCGTTTAACACGAACAATTTTCTCAGCAAAAAGCTACAAATATCAGGAGAATTTTCAATGTGTCCTTCTAAGAAACAAAAAAAAAAAAAAACTTTTCAAATGCATCTTATGTTTATCAGCAACTGAGCCTCCGAGTGTGAAAACATTTAAGTTTTTAACAAGATATTGTCTGGGCAGAAAATAAGGTGGGAAATTCTTTAGTATCACTTGTAAACATCAGATGGCGTCACAAGTTATAAAATCATTCGCATGGTTTTGAATGTTCTTTATTTCCAGGGACGCGCCAAGGGCAATTACCTCCCCTTGTGCGAGAATATTTTTCATTTTTTTTTTTTTTTCATTTTTACATGATATAAATACCTTTTAACAACATCATTTTCTATTTCACGTAAATAAAGAGTTTTAATAATACACAGTTGTCTCATATAAAACTGAAGGGAGAAAATTTTGTAAAACTCCAGTTCTGAAAGCAGAAATCGAAGTAACTGGTTTTCGTATTAAATAAAAATATTTTTTCCTATAGGCGAAAAACTTAGGTTTCAAGAACGCACACAAACGTACGTAGTTTCAGCAAAAATTAACTTTTGTAGCTCTTTATTTTTTGTTACAAACTTTTTAACAATGACTGAATTGTCTAAGTCTGTAGCAATTATTTTGTTTTCAATACTAACGATACTTGTATTTGAAAGTTGTTCCTGTTTGATATTTAATCAAAAGTAAGTTTTCATGATTTTAAGTTTGGAAAACGATTTTTCTCCGTAAGCCGCTGTTACAGACAGTAAAAATTTGAGAAGAGGATTTTGTATACCTTATTACCGCTATCTCCAATTACCGTTCTTCTTTTTTTCTTCTATGGAATAGAAAAGGAGGCATTACAATTTTAAAGACCTTTTTGGATTTCAAGCTTAACTGTAAAAAAAAGAAAGATGTTTACTTTTATGCAATGTAAAAATCCACATAAATCAAAAAAAGATTCGTATAACTTGGGACACGTGTCTTGCCCCCTACCAACAGAATTTTACTACAAGCACCATCAAAAGTATTATTGAAGCTACTGAATTGTTTGGAAAACATATTAATGTGTCATTTGAAAATATGTATTCTAGTCTAAATGAGTTTATGGGTTCAGGTGATGCTTAACATAAGACCAAAGAATTTCAATTTAGTCATGCAAATTTAAAGCAACAATATCAATTTTTTTTTTATTTATTTATTTATTTATTTTATTTTATTTTTTTTATTTTTTGTGGAATACCTGGCAATTTTAATTTGTAAGTCTATACAATTTTTATAAAGAATAAACGTCATTAAAAATTGAAAAGTATCGTTATGCGTTGTCAGGTGTTCGAACCGTTCTTATCGTTGTATCAAAAGTATTCTTTCTTTTTTCTAATTTCATTTTGGCAGATCAATATATCACCCGCATTTTGATACCAAAAATCGCTTTTTTTCTTACGTGGTCTATAACCAATTCAACAGTTTGAAGTTCTGTTTCGCAGTCTATTTTTTCGGCTAATGTTTCATCTCTCATATGTAGTGGATTTTACGAAGGGAGTGTCTGACCCCAGGTCTTAAACAACCCTTAGAAATAGGAAACTAGGAGATATGGGCTAGAGTGCCCGATAGGAAAGTGACACGTAAGCGAAGTAGAAAGGGGGAGGAAGACGTCCTTATTTATTACCGGGTGGCCAGTGCCCGGAGTCCGACGGCTTAACGTGCCCATCCGACGCACGGCGGGTATTTAGTGGATCGGGCGTTCATACCTGCCTGGAATCGAACCTGAGGTCCCTTCCGCGGCAGTCACGAACGTTGCCCACTGGGCCACCCGCGACCCCATATGCGCGGCCCCCTCTTTAGCTAACATACTTTTAAAAACCCCACGTGTTCTACATTCTTTTAAACAGCCATTTACTTGTTTTAACATATTATTATGGTTGGTATACCGATTTTGGCATTGATGTGCTACTATTATTAATTTTTGAAGAAAGAGTGTACCAAATCTTTCTGGAACAAATAAATTTGCATGTTTTTTGTTTTTATTCTTTTTTCTAAGAAAGATTGGTTAAATTTCGTTTATCACTGTCTCTAAAAGATTCGTTAAAGCGCTAATATAATATCTTGTGTATTATATCTAAATTGTACCCTAGACCCAGTTATTCTTATTTTATCGATCCTATTTTGTTTCAGAGCGCATTTTTATGATTAACGCTGGAAGCTCTTTCTTTAAAATTTACCAACGGTAAGGTTATTCAGAAAAGAAAGTACATATATTTCTTCAACAATGCTGAAAATGTTCACAATTTCTAGAAGAAGTTTTCGTCGTTATTTACGACCAGATTTAAAGTATGTGCCGCTCAAAGTATCGATACATAAAATGCATAAGGGTTTTAGAACGCAAAATCATGTTTTTTATGTTCATTGTTTTTCTCCTTCAAATTGGCCACGCATATCATGAATGCTGAAATCTTCAAGATTTAAAAAAGAAAATCAGAAAAAGAAATTGTTAGTCCTTTGCCCGCGATATCCGTTACTGAACTAACGAATAAAAATTATTCCTTAATTTCAAGGCGCTTTCTTTTGAATTATATAATGAATTATTTTTGCTGAAATAATAAACGTACCACGTAGATTACGATTTCTCACAGTAAAACGTTTTGCTAATCTCTCCCACTTCACTGATATTAATTTATCAACCGCAAAATTTGACTGAGGCTTTCTGCTGGATGCCACCCCCGAAATCTGTCGTACGGGTGCCCGCTCGGCGCGTCCCTGTTTATTTCCTGAACGAAATTTATAGATATAAATGACAAAACACATAAATAAAACCTGTGCATAATGTATAAAAATTGTACAAAATGATAAAAACATAAGGCCTCAAAAGGCACAAAGCGATATAGCCGTTGATCTATCCCAGGAGAAAATAAACAATATCCACAAGAAACGTGAAACGTCCAGGAAACGCGAATATAAACAATGTCCATACTATTTGAGAATCATTGAACAGTTTGTTAAACGTAAGTGAACTCAACAGTTCAAAATTCAAGTTGTTGTTTTTTCCCCCAATTACGTACGGAAACGTTTTCGACGAAGAATATTCTGCAAGCTTGTTACTCTTTCTAAATTCGGCTAATAGATGGCAGCACGTAGAGAGCGTTTGGATGGCTCTAAGTACGCTTTAGCGATGGAAATTCTCTCTCTACCAGTGGCAGCGGCTTGTACCGCTAAAAATGTGCTTGCTATGATTTACCTTCCCTTTTTTCCTTTCGAGCAAAGACTTTGGAATTGGAATTCAACTGGCTAAGCCTCACCATTTGCCGTAAAAAAATAAAATACCATTTGCCGTAAAAAAAAATAAAGGAAAATTAAAGGCAACTCCAGATGTTTTTCGTAATTATATACAAATGTACATGAATTGCTAATCATTTTCTTCACCTTTTTAGCGTCAGTAATAACATCATTCGCCCTTCTAGTGTTAGTAGTTAAATTTATAGCCGTATATTCGATAAAATATTAAGCCTAATACTTTGAAGAATATACGGATTTATTAACCTACGACGATACTAGAAAACATGAAAAAGCAAGAAGAAGCTGTGGATCATCTAAGAAAATTATTTATTTATTCAAGTTTTTTGAAAAATACGTTCTTATTTAAGTCCATATTCTTGATGGGAAATCTTTTTGCGGTGTTTTTGTTCAATGTACAAAAACAACCTTGTAATCCTATTATTTGTGATTTTCAGTGCAGAGTTTAAATATACATTAATTACATATGAATTAACTAAATTACTATACGTATAAAGAGTTTATAAAATGTAAGAAGAGTATAAATAATTGTACATGAACGAGTGCTCATTTTAGGCCTTCTCCAATAATCATGAATCCTAAGGATTTTACTTAGGATTTATTTTTACTTTGGATCCTAAGGATTTTGCGTCAATTTTTTCCTCTAAAGTTCTGGAAGAAAATGGTCGTTTCAACAAAGAATCTGCTGAATCAATCACAGTCGCCATTCAATAAATTACGAAAACCACAGAATAAAGAACAAAATATAGAAGCACAGACAGATTTTAGCTAACTGATCCAACAAACGTAATGAGGGCACACCTATTGGTCAGCTGCCGTGCTGTACGAATTGTGAGTAAAATGCCCTTTGCACTGCCACGGTGCCAACGGGAGAAAGAATGGATGGAGGTCTCAACGCCGTTTGCTGCTGGCTATCCTACAGGGGTTATCCAAAATAATGGAAACACCTCACTGACACAGTGACTTTGGTATGTGCTGCTTTTTGAGTAAAACGAACATGTAGTTACAATTTCTTTTGTAAAAAAGTGTTGCTTATAGTCTCAAGGGTCTGTGTGATTGCATTGTAAATCGGTGTTTGCATAATTTCGTCCCAGGTGAAGGCACAATGAGTGACCTGTCGGAGTTCCAAAGAGGGCAGATTGTAGGAGCCCGTCTGGCTGGTGTGTCGTTAACCACAGTGGCACAGGTATTGGGGGTAATCGAGAGGTACCGTGTCGAAGGTCATGACAGCATACAATTTTCACGGCACAGCATCATCTGCGAGACACAACTGTGGAAGGAAAACCAAACTCACTGTGAGAGACAGGTGGACATTGAAGAGGATTGTGACCGCAAGGAGGAAGACCACGGTAACGATAGTGACTGCTGAGCTTAATGCACATCTCCAAAACCCAGTGTCAACCCATATTGTGCGAAGTGAATTGCATAAGCACAATATTTACGACAGAGCTGCGATTGCAAAACCCCTGGTGTCACAGGTGAATATGAAACGGAGACTACAGTAGTGTCAGGAATATAAAACGTAGTCTGGGATCAATGGAAACATGTCTTGTTTTCCGATGAATCAAGCTTCTCACTATTCCCGACCACACGACGGGTTTACGTGTGGAGAAGCCTACAACCCAGACTATCTCCTTCCTACAGCGAAGCATGGGGGCGGTTCGATAATGGTTTAGGCCATGATCTTGTGGTTTGCAGCATGTCCCATTATCACCTTACACGGAGGGATCACTAGCGCTATATCACTCTTTTGGCCGACTATGTGCATTCACTGGCGCAGACATTGTTTCCGTCAGGGGATTGCACCTTTCAAGATGACTATGCCCCGATTCACAGAAGTCAAACTGTTCAATGATGTATTGAGGAACACGAGGATGAAGTTGCACACCTTCCCTGGCTTGCACAATCACACCGGACTTAAACATCATTGAGCCCCTGTGGTCTCTGTTGGAAAACAGAGTGCGATCCCGTTATCTTCCTCCGGCGTCTCTCAAGGAATTGGAGCAGTTTCTGCAGGAAGATTGGTACAACATACCACTTATCACCATCCAGTACTTGTATGAGTCCATTCCAAATAGGATTCAAGCAGTTTTAAAAGCCAAGGGTGCTCCCACACCATATTAGGTGCGTAACACCTATTGTTTCAAGGTGTTTCCATTATTTTGGACAACCCTTGTATATCGTGCTCAGAGAAATTCAGCACGCTGGAAGACTCTTGTAGCCGGCATGGGAAGACTCAAGAGGGGAAAGGCATAGGCAGCAGGAATGACACGCTGTTATGCCCGTGCTTACCGACACACAAACCGAATAAAGAGCAGGAGCCTAGATTACGGCCCGTTTAAAAATCAGATTTTGTGCTGGCAGGAAATCATACGCATGCACTTTCAGCTACAATAAACATTATGCATCTCAATTGAAATTTTTAGCGTGCTACAACACGGTAGCACGTAGTCACGGCAGCCACTGCTCTCTACACCGAAATTTTTATTGTTGCGGAAAAATTTTACCTCCTGTGAAAGTGCCTGTGTTGCAAACAAATCAACTTTCTTGATTATCTGCCAGCAGAGGCAGGACAGGCTGAACGGCTACCCCGGGCGCACACCTAAAGAGGGCGCAAAACTCACTGCTCACAAACTGATTGAAATTGAAAATTTTGCACCAATTTCTGGTGCAGATTTTTCGGGCCGTATTTCTTTTTTGTCATTTGGTCAATCACAGAATTTGTTTATCTGATTCTCCAATTTCGGTAGCCCTGATAGCTTAAAATTCGATTTTCTTCTTCAAAATGTTGAAGGGATGTTAGTTGTTGACATTAAAAAATGAAGGAGCGGTTGTACATGTTGCAAGATAAAGCTGCCGTTCACATTGGTGAAGATGGTCTGGAGGCAATTCTATCATTACTGCTGCTGCGAACTACGTCAACCAGCTATTCGGTCGATTTGATGTTGGACCAGCTGCATTCGGTCGATTTGATGTTGGACCAGCTGCATTCGGTCGATTTGATGTTAGATTTGATGTTGTTGAGGTCCGAAGTAGTTAAGAAAAGCTGCGCAGTCATAGTTCGTTTGTTTGTAAGTATAGCGACTCCCATGCGCAACTCAGTGGGCTATAAGGAGTCCTCCTTCCCTAATTTAGGGACACTCGTACCCGTGAAGGGAGAGAGACCGTGCGGTTGGGTAAACACACTATCCATATCTCACCGGGATTTGAACCCAGACCTACCTAGGGCGTATGTTTAGAAACCAGTGCCTCGTACCTCCCGGCCGCCACATTTTGATTACGTTACTCGCATAGAAATAGCATTAGTATATATCGTTAATTTTGTTATGTCGGTGTTCGTCCGTGGTTCGAGTTCCGAAGGTGGTATATTTATCTTGCAACACTAGCTCTCTGTCCCTTTCCTTGAACCTAAATTAGGAATTAGGTACAAGCGACTGCTTGTAGCCAATGGCGTAGCTAGCACAACGTGCGCCCCCCCTTCCCCGCAAGAATTACTTCAGCACTCCTAAGCACGGTAATTTTCTCAAGATTTCGAACACGAGAGAGGATGCATTTTTCGAGGTGTGTGTGTGTGTGTGGTGGTTGGGAGGGGTGGAGGAGTTAGGAAGTCAGGGAGAGTGTCTTCAAAAGTAATGGTGGTGCCTAGAGCCCTATAGTTTTAACTTTTTAAGTAATAGATTTCACAATAAGTTTAATTGCTTTGTCCAATACTAAAATAAATCAGTTGAAGAAATCACCCTCTTACACATCGCAGATCTGCGGCTGCTGTGAATAAATGTTGACGCCTGTCGTGCACGTAATTCTATAGGTAGCTAACTGTTTTCCCACATCCTCCACGGGGAATCCCACTGTGGCCTCGCGCTTTTCCTCAGCAGCGAGGAGAGACGGCGATTGGACAGCGATCGCATTATTTACAACCCATTGCAGAGCAATCGTATTACAACCCGAAGTCAAAGAGACGAACACTTTCAATCTGTAAGACATTCAGTGTTTTAAAACTGAAACTAGACATTTATTTAGGCAAAGCTAAATATACATTGAAGAGCAATTGAATTAGAGATACCTGTCTAGTAACGTGTAGCATCATTTTCCGCCCTGATGACGGCGGCGATTCGTCTCGGCATGGACTGGACAAGACACCGAAAGCGTTGGGAAGCCATACGGATCCACGACTCCTGAACAAGCTCCCACAGTTCACGAAGGTTTGGTGAAGGGGGGTCAGAGCCTCGAACATCTATCTCAATGGCATCCCAGATGTGTTCGATGGGATTTAGGTCAGGTGACCTAGCTGGCCAAGGAAACGAGGTCATGTAAGTGGAGTGTCCATTCAACCATTCGGATACAATTCGGGAGCGATGGCACGGTGCATTGTCTTGTTGCAGGATGTGGTCTCCAGTGGGATGTTGACTTGTGAGGGACGATGTCACACGTACCAGGGGTCCTATTTCAGTCCACGTAAACAGTCCCCAGACGAGAATGCCACCCCCACCAGCTTGAAGAGTACCTTGCTGGCAAGAAGGATCCATCGCTTTATGTGGTTTGCGCCGTACTCGTATCCTGCCATCCGCATATACCAACGTAAATCTCGACTCATCAGTCCAGGCAACATTTTCCCACCTGTCTAGGGTCCAGTGGCAATGGTCCCATGCTAATGTTTGCACCCTGTGATGTGCGGTCAGCAGCGGTACGCTCGTGGGACGATGGCTTCTGTACCCCATAGCGAGGAGATGATTCTGGATGGTGTGGCTGCTTACACATTTTTGTGCACCAGCGTTAAATTGCCGTATTATTTATTGCACTGTGGCCCGTCTATCCGCTGTTACAATGCGAGCTAGCCGACGATGACCCCGCTCATCCACACGCTGTTGTCCACGGCAGTTGGGCCTTGCAGGGATGGTTTTGCCGGATTCGATGTACTCACGGGGAACCCGTTACACAGTGGCTCGTGAAAATCCTATTACCTGCATGACTTCCGCGATTGATTGACTCATTCGTCGGGCCCCGACAATTTGCCCACGATTAAATGCGCTTAGATCCTTCGTCTTACCCATAGTGCGGCCGACTCTTACTGATTCCCGTCGCATCACTCCTTATATTGTAAGATCGCTGCATACGTCATGCCATTTGCGTTTACAGGGCCGCCCACAGCGCCACATTTGCATAACGCCAGCTGTCTCTAATTCAATTGCTCTTCAGTGTATCTTAAAGCAAAATATGAATCTTTGGGTTCATTATTTTACGTGTTCGAATCTTTTCATAAAACTAGCAGCTGCAGTACGTCCCTTCGTTACCTGCCCCTCCCCCTTCATCCGCAATTTCGGGGTTGGTAGATAAACCACTGCTTGTAGCTCTTAGAGTTGCTCAAGTTGGTCGTAAAATAAAATGACAGGTGGGGGCGTAATATTTCGTGGCTTGCCCCATTCGCAGAAATGCCTAGTTATGCCCATACTGATATCACTGTACTGAGGAAATAAGGCAGTTCCGTCGGATTAAATATTCCACACATAATCTTATCTGTCATCTTTTTTTTTTTTTTCCGATTTCCTTCCGACAGCTTTCGGTACCGGGGACGCCAATTATTCACAAGTGTGAGCTGCTGTAAGAGGATCAACGTACTTCAGGGAGTGATGAACTGTCAGATGTTATATTCCAATGTTACGAAGCACATGCTTAACTAGGAAAGGGTATGTGGGGGCGACTGACCGGGGCGCAACTGAAGAGAGGGCGCAAAACCACTGCATACAATCTGATTAAAATCGGAATTGAAACTTTTGCACCAGTTTCTAGTGCAGAAATGACGTATAACGTCTTTCGCCAATTGCTGTAGCCTAGCCGCTAATGATTCGCATTTCTTCCTCAAGTTGTGCAGGGAATGTATATAAGTTGCTCACAATCGAAAATTACGGCGTGGTTGTTCGTACGTTACTAGGATAATCCGCCAACGGTATCAGATAACTCTGGTACAGTTGGCAAATTTTGAGCGAAGCTATTGCAAAATCTAAGCTCATTAAGGCGTCTATTATAAAAAATTCTAAAAAACGAAGGCGTAAAATTTGTGGCTTCCAGAACAAAAGTACGAAACATTCTAAAAAAGAAATGCCTAAAATTTATCATGAACTACTTTCCTTCACGCCTTCACGTTTTTTGTGATCAGGTTGCATGTAAACAAAGCGGAAAGATACATTCAGATCGGAAACCACATTTTTCATTTTGTATCGCGAAAGACACACACATACGCGCGTGCTCACAAACTTCCTTTTATTATTATAGATTAAGCAAGTGTTGAGCTAACAGAAGGAGTCTCTCCATTTCTTCGCTTTTCAATTCAAACGATTTTTTTTAAATAAATGTTAGTTAACCGACTTCCGTGAAACGGTTCAAGTAAAAGGCCATCTAGTTTAAATTGAAATTCCTCAATGATACGAAATTTCGGCGGGCGTCAAACCCTGACGATGTCCAATCGCATGCCAAAAATCAGCTATGCTCGAACAACTAATTGTCCCGAGTCTCGTATAGAGAGCGAATTTTTTCAATTATTATTAAAATTGGTCAGTCTTTTAATGGTCATTATTTTTATACGATACGACCAATCACCATGATACCAACCTCATGTCACTCGCCATGTCCTTCTCTTTCTCTGTGGCAAGTGTCACCGCAATCGGGAGATAGGTAACAAACGACCCCTTCTCAAAACCCCGAAAATCCCCTAAAAATGCAGGTTTTTGGACGATTATTTCTCAATGACACGGAATTTCGGGAATCAGAAGGCGTCAAAACCTGACCATGGACGATGTCCAATCGCATGCCAAAAATTACGGTGATCGGATGTGTCATGTCGTAGCTATTCACGAACAACTAGTTGTCCCGAGTCTCGTATAGAGAGAGAGAGCTCCGCTCAATAAGACAAGGATGTCGTTCATATTTTTGAAGATTCTAAGGGGGCAATTCGTTCAGTACTGCCACTACTGCATTAAGTTCATTTAATATGGTACCAAAGGTTGGAACTCCGGAGCAGTTGGAAATCTCACAGCTCTTTTCAGCTCTAAATGGCGCTCCGCATCCAATTCAGCTTCACCTCACAGAACATCCTTGATATAAGTAAGGGTAAAAGAAATATGCTGTCACCATTTCCTAATTTTTTCCGACGCAATTAATGAGGGTAAAATGCCTTTCCCGTTTGGGATAAGAAATGACACCTAGTTCCCTTAAACCCTATTTGCGGTATCGTACCCTAATAAAAATATTTAAAAGTTTGCATATCCCAATTAAATATTTAAGTACTGAACTACAATTAAAATGGAAATAACTTTGCATAAATCTTCCTAGGGTCCTCCGAAAAACTAGCCCGTTTTGAAAATCTGTTGCACAACCTTTAGTGATAAATAATTATCAATTAACTACAAGAGAATATGGTAAAAAAAAAAAATACAGGTAGGT
Source organism: Macrothele yani (assembly GCA_039090855.1). NCBI lineage: Eukaryota > Metazoa > Arthropoda > Arachnida > Araneae > Macrothelidae > Macrothele > Macrothele yani. The sequence goes on from CM077011.1 coordinate 104,972,540, forward strand.
TCAGTTCTGATTGAGCCATCAGTTTGGAACGTAGGAATACGACTTGCAGATCGGAGAGTTGAAATGAGCTAGTTGAGTATGGTTCCAAAGCGTTTATTTAATTTGTTACAGCCAACACAGGTCTATGATATGAAAAGTAGCTTGCATAATTGTTACAAATAATGCTGGATACATTGCGAACACAAATAAGATCGATTCACGAATTACCCAAAGTAGTGCTCTGTCTTCTTGGGCTTCTTACACATCATCACTTGCTCTTTCCTCTTGTTTTGATTTTCTCCACTTTTGCTTGCCCTGATTGTGCGAATTCCGCGGCATTGTCGAAAATGATTTTAAAACTTTTAGTTTAAATGACTGCAATATGCTCTTTATATATTTGAATAGATCACGTCAAGGGCTTTAAAACGATACCACGCACAGTAGTTTTGCGCTCACGGTTGTCCAGATGAACTGCGATATTTTCAAAAGTGTTCACCGGTTCATAAGAAAACAGTTTTTTAAATGTTCAGTTCATACCACTGCGAATTAAAGTTCTTCGTATATTTGAATAGATTTTGTCGAGAGCTTTAAAAGGATACCACGCACAGTCGTGTTGCGCTGACGGTTGCAGAAATAGACTAAGGCAAACGTTGCGGTGCAGCCAGAAATATTGCATCATTTCCCCCGCGCACAAGGAGCGAGGAGAGTGTCGCGCGCACGATATATATAGCGCAGTGTACGAATTGGATTTCATGCTGTTTACGAATATGCTAACATGATTAGTACGCGGCACGTATTTTTAACGCTATGATGATATCAATTGGGACCTATTTTTGTCACTGCCGATCGACCGTAAGTCTCCCTATACTATCCGCAGAGTTAAACGTAGTCCTATGGTAAAAAGTGTAAAATTCAGTGTGAAGTGAAAGGTCAGAAGCAACTCCCAGTGCCCAGTACTTTTCATGTCCTCTCCTCAGCGCCAATCTGTTTTCTTCCCTTACTGAGACGTATCTTTGCTCGCTTCAGGCTTTTGTTGTTTTCAATTGCTTTCCTTACTAGTTCACAATAGAATTTCCTTATGTCTTCAGTGATACGTTTTCGTACTGTCCTGCATAGCTCTATAATATATATTTCATCATTGTCAACCATTATCAATCCACTGCTGGACGAATGTCTCTCCAAGTTTCTTCCACAGTTGTCTGTCTTGAGCCTGTCTCCTCCATGTTACTGCGGCATGCTTTCGAATTTCATCCATCCATCTCCTTCTGGGTCTTTTTCTGTCCCTTGGAATTCAGTCTAAAATTTCGGTTGTCCATCGGTGGTCCGTTCTTCTGGCAACATTATATATATATACATAATTTATCTAATACTTAGGTTTACAGCAATAAATCATTTTTGTAATTCATAAGGAGTGAAATAACATTTGAATACAGAAACGTAATGTAGCAAAATTATAAAATGCACCTAATATTTTGTTCCTCACACTGTAGATTTAATCACAGCTTTGCATCTTGCTGGCATACTGTGAACAAGGTTTTGTAGAAGATTGGGTTGAACAATACGATTCCAAATTTGAATTACATCTTCGGCGAGTTGAATTTTGGTGTTTCGCTTCTGTTTTGATAGTTCATACGCCACTTTTCACCAGAAATTTCCGATCTGGTGTCTGTGGTGGACATTCAAGGTGATGAACATTTTTTTCTTGAAACCACTTTTTTACTACTTCAGCACGATGACAGAGCATTGTCATCTTGGAAAATAAACTTGTCATCATAAAGTCTTCTAGATGATACGGTAGTATCTTGTTTTCTAATATCCATATGTATTTCTGTACATTTACCGTACCATCGACAATATCGAGATCCTCTTTTTTTCTTTTTGTTGGTTGGAGGTTTAACGACCATCGTGAACAACTCAATTGGATATAAGCAGTCGCCCGTCCCTAATGTAGGGCCACTGGTTCCAGGGAAGAGAGAGAGAGAGCCAGTGCCGTAAGACAAACACAACATCCATGCCTCACCGGGATTCGAACTCAGATCCATCGCGGACGAATGATCAGAAGCCATCGCTTAGACGACTGCTCCACGAGGGCTGCATGGAGGTTCCCAACACCATGTGCACACATGCAGCTCCAAAGCATGACCTTCACCGGATGTTTAACATTAGTCACTAAGCAACTTGGATAGAATTATTCTTGCTTCAATCTCCTTACATTGGCACTCCTCTGATTCGCATTAAAGCAAAATTCTGATTCATCACTAAAAAGAACACTTATTCATCTCTTGGTTGTCCATGAAACGTGTTTTTTAGCCCACTGAAGTCTACGCTGTCTTTGATTTGCATTTAACAGTGGTTTATGCTTGCCTTCGCAGCCTAGTAAGTCATAGTGAAGCAACCTCCTTCTAACAGTAGATGTACTAAAAGTAACATCAGTCACTTAAGACTATCTTTGAAGCAATGCAGGTTGATTGAACTTCCTGTCTGCCATCTTAGCTTTCTGATGACTATTTTGCCTGGTTGTAGTGGATCTGGGCTTTCCACTGCGACGCATATTTCTAATATCACCTGTGTCTTTTAACTTTCTTCAATAGCCCAATATACGTAAATTGATTACAGCTCACTCTTTACAGCGATTTGCCTTGAAGAACATCCCTCTTCATGCAGAACAACTATTTTTACTCTGTCCGCTGTGGACAATTCCGCAGTTTTAACCATTATCGAGAATGTACACAAATTATACCCGGTTAACAAGAAGCGACCACTACAATGTTCTAGTAGTCCTGCGTCAACCCTTATAAAAGCTGGAGTAGGATCAGGATAGCATTATGAAGCAGCCAATCAGGTAAAAGAATATCTATGATTGGCTGTAACAGTTGCTACGCAGCTAACGTGAATTTCAATGTTTGCTAAACCCCATATTTTATTTCATATCTTCAGAACAGAAGTAGCTACAGGAAAAACTACGATATTTTTGAAATCTCCATTAAATTTCACATTTAATGACATATGCCGCCTCGGTGGCTTAGTGGTCTAAGCGCTGGCTTATGATCATTTGTCCGTGAGAGGTCCGGGTTCGAATCCCGGTGAGGCATGGGTGTTGTGTTTGTTTTACGGCACTGGCTCTCTCCCTTCCTCGGAACTAGTGACCCTAATTTTGGGACGGGCAACTGCTTATAGCCCATTGAGTTGCTCACGGTGGTCATTAAACCTCTAATTAAATTTAAAAAAATGACATACAAACGATTAAATAACTATGGAACTTAGATAAAAAAAGAACTAAAAAATTACGGTTTTTGCATAGATGCAATACTTTTGTCCATCCCTGTATATATATATATATATATATATCCCTGAAAAAACAGTGTTGCTGGGCCAGCACTCAAGCCATCACTGGCAGCCAGCAGTGGCCCAGCACGATATTGCCGCCTCCCAACCGTCAATAAAATGACCCGGTCACCATATCAAGCCAGCAGCTGGCCAACAGTTGGCAACCCATCAGTTGTCATATGCCAGAACAGGGCCATAAGTTATCCATCACAGGCAGCGGCCCTTTTGCGGTCCTGCAAGCACGTGCCATAAATGATGGCTAGCATAATGTATTCCGTTGGTTTTCCTGGCAGTGGCAGCCGGCAATTACGAGACGTACCTAATAGTTTGCCGAATCTTGTCCGCTAATTTCCCAGTAGTAGCCTAAAAAAAACAAGAAAACCTCAGTTTCCCAGAGTCACAGCTACCTTTCCCCTCTTACGCAGCTTCTGTAGGACGGCACCGCACTGGGGAAATTTTCTCAACAGGTCCTGAAAAACTTCCGTTTTGATCTGTTTGGAAACGAACCAACGAACGTCTGCAGGCCAAACGAGCACTCTGCAGACTACACTGATTTGCCACGCACGAGTCCTCGCTTGAAGCTGAGCCTCTTTCCAACGCGATTGGAAACAGGATTATCTTTGTAATTTTGCATTATTTTGTTACAGTGGAACCCACCCCCCCCAACCTAAATCCTAGTCACGGCACCATTAATCTTACACGGCACTAGCATAGGTCCTCCCGAGTCGGGCGATAACGGTGCGTGGAACCTGTCATACAATTTTGTTGGCCGCGGCACCAGGTGTTAATCTCAGGTGCACCGCTGCACTCAAAGATTCACGCCAGACATAAAAAATGAAAATTGGAAGAATGACCCGAAGCATAAGGCTTGAGTGAATCCACCGTGTGCACTAAAATAACAACTACATTAAAAAAATAAAATAAAATAAAAAGCGAAACTTGGGGATCAAAGAGTTGTGATGAGGTTTACCTGCAATCACCAATTCGTGACTGAGTGTAGTGGTCCGGATCTTACTCTGGTACATTCAATCCCCAACCAGCCAGAACAACATTCACTTTCAAAAATAACACATGATTCTCAGATGCACAACAAAACATTTAAAAACTTTCTGTAAGAATCAAACAGATATGACGCTCTCTGGGCGCATAGACAATTGCCCCTCTTATGTGGGCAGCACACAGTATCACACTTTACCGTCGGACGACGCATGCCGACTGAGTCCCCACCGGACGATTTGATCAAGAGATACTACTCGTTAACAAACCAAATAGAACAGCAGGTGATATCATACACAATCGCTTTGAGAATGAAAAATGAAAATACATATGCAAAAGATCCTTTTACAAACACACGCGTCACAAAAATACACAAGCAAGATAATTTCCTTTATACACGATTATAGGTGCGAAATACTGCCAAAGTTAATTAACTAAATCTAAGCATGCACTTGCAAAACCCAGTCCCGCTCACGTTGGTCCTGAACCAAAGTTAAAAGAAACTGTCCCTCAACGCGCAATTTGTAGCCACACCCTCTCCCTTATTCTTGCAAAAGATCAGGAAATGGGCCCTGTAAGAAATCGAAGTTTGTTTGTGCAGGTACTTCCTCTGAGGTTCAATCACAAAGGAGGCTCAGTATTGTTGCATCTATGTCCATGCAGCTTTGGGTGTTGGGATGGCACGAGTTCGCAGGTGTGTGAAGAAAAATAGAAATATTCATGTACTTACAGTTTCTCGACCTTGCTGTGTACATCCAGAATGCATTACATAACAAAACACGACACACACACACACACACACACACACACACACACACACGCACGCAAACACTTAAACCATGTTGCAGCACCGATGAATTAACACTTTACTTTGACGCTCGATGTAAATGAAGCACGCAATGAAAATGGTGATATCACGCCGCACTTTGTAGCTCTGATGAGAGTGTACACTGATCCACACTTGTGAAGATTTGAAGGTGGTCGTTAAACAAAATATCCCCTCTCACATCTGCTGTTGCGGGTTCCGAGACTGATTTTCTGCATTCCTGGGAAATGATTTCTGTTGTCGTGAAAAATGATCCTGACCGTCAGCTGCCTGGAGAGTGGGAACCCCTCACTTCCGCTGCTGCTATAGTACGATTTCATCCGTCGCTCCCTTCTGTCCTTTTTCACCGTTCATTCCAAATTCGGTCAATTCCTTTCCGTTAGCATTGCATCTTCCCTGCCTGAGTATGCAGTTCCAAATATGCACACTCGCAGGTTTTGTTTCCATTTTTCTCATCGAGTTGTGACCGCCAGCCCTGAGATTAGTTTTTCTCGGCAGTTGCTGATGTACGCTGAAAGAAAAAGAACATCGCATTCCGCTCGGCCGAGAAAACTAATCTCAGTGCTGGCGGTCACAACTCGATGAGAAAAAGGAAACAAAACCTGCGAGTGTGCATATTTGGAACTGCATACTCAGGCAGGGAAGATGCAATGCTAACGGAAAGGAATTGACTGAATTGTGAATGAACGGTCAAAAAGGACAGAAGGGAGCGACGGATGAAATCGTACTATAGCAGCAGCGGAAGTGAGGGGTTCACACTCTCCAGGCAGCTGACGGTCAGAATCATTTTTTCTCGACAACAGAAATCATTTCCCAGGAATGCAGAAAATCAGTCTCGGAACCCGCAACAGCAGATGTGAGAGGCGCTATTTTGTTTAACGGCCACTTTCAAATCTTCACAAGGGTGGATCAGTGTACACTCTCATCAGAACAACAAAGTGCGGCGAGATATCACCATTTGCGTTGTGTGCTTCATTTACATCGAGCGTCAAAGTGAAGTGTTAATTCATCGATGCTGCCACATGGTGCAAGTGTGTGTGTGTGTGTGTGTGTGTGTGCGTGATTATTTTCGTCGTGTTTTGTTATGTGATGCATTCTGGATGTACACAGCAAGGTCGAGAAACTGTAAGTACATGAATATTTCTATTTTTCTTCACACACCTGCGAACTCGTGCCATTCCAACACCCAAAGCTGCATGGACATAGATGCAACAATACTGAGCCTCCTTTGTGACTGAACCTCAGAGGAAGTACCTGCACAAACGAACTTCGATTTCTTACAGGGCCCATTTCCTGATCTTTTACAAGAATAAGGGTGAGCGTGTGGCCACAAATTCCGCGTTGAGGGACAGTTTCTCTTAACTTTGGTTCAGGGCCAACGTGAGCGGGGCAGTGTTTTGCGTGTTCATGCTTAGATTTAGTTAATTAAGTTTGGCAGTATTTTGCACGTATAATCGTGTATAAAGAAAATTAACGTGCTTGTGTATTTTTGTGTCGCGTGTGTTTTTAAAGGGATCTTTTGCATATGCATTTTTCTTTTTCATTCCCTAAGCGATTGTGTATCATATCACCTGCTGTTCTATTCAGTGTGCTAACGAGTAGTATCTCTTGATCAGATCGTCCGGTGGGGACTCTGTCGGCTTGCGTCGTCCGGCAGTAAAGTGTTGATACTGTGTGCTGCCTGCCCACATAAGAGGGACAATTGTCTATGCGCCCAGAGAGCGCCGTAACTGTTTGAATAAAAATAATTAAATGTTATGTCGTGTATTTGAGAATCATGTGTTATTTGAGAAAGTGAGTGTTGTAATGCCTGGTTGGGGATTGAATGTACCTGAGTAAGATCCGGACCACTACACTCAGTCACGAATTGGTGATTGCGGATGAACCTCATCACAACTCTCTGATCCCCAAGTTTCGCTTTTTATTTTATTTTATTTTTTTATTGTTGTTGTTATTTTATTCCACACGGTGGATTCACCCAAGCCTCATGCTTCGGGTCATCCTTTCAATTTTCATTTTTTATGTCTGGCGTGAATCTCTGAGTGCAGCGGTGCACCTGATATTAACACCTGGTGTCGCGGCCAACAAAATTGTATGACAGGTTCCACGCACCGTTACCGCCCGACTCGGCAGGACCTCTGCTAGTGCCGTGTAACAATTTGGAGGTATTTTTCCTAAATGTCAGTTTCATATAATTCATAAATTTCTTTTTTCAACGTAATGATTGCTTTTGTTTACCTTAAAAGAACTGCACTCATTTTCAACGAGTGTACCAACTTAAAGGCGCTTACCAAAGTTTTGTGCTGTCTTTGTGGTCTTGAAAGGCGATTGTTTAATTAATATATTTACCCGTTCATGTCACATTCAGTTACATTTTTAACGTTGTATCTTTTCTTTCCGCGGTCTGAAGCTACATTTGTTTTAAAGAGGAAAGATATTTCATTTTACTTCTCGTTGTTTTTAGCAGCGAATTCTTTCGGTCATGTGTATTCAACCCATGGATGATCACATTATATCCACAGAGCGTTGCTTCCCCCTTCCTTCCCCAGGATACTTGACAAATTTTGTACGCGTACAATTCTTATCTTTTTTCAATATAACGTTTATTCTTATGTTTTTCCTGGACTTTTGTTTGAAGCGGTTTAGTGTATGTTAAAACGAAAGATAACGCAGAAATTATTTCTTGTTATTCATGGGAATTCAGTGGGTGCCTTTCATGGCTGTCTGTATTCTCGATTCTTTGTGTGTCAGTGCAGGAATTTTGCAACGAAATGAGTTTCTATATATACACGAGAGAAACTGACTATTTCTTACAGTTCATCAATAATTATTTATGTATTTTTCTTCCGACAGTAATCTTTGCCAACGTGGCATTTCATTAGGAAAATAATTCACCTCTCTCCATACGGCTTTTTTTTTCCATAACATCCACTAAAATAACACGATGGCGATAGCGCCGTCTTCAACAAATTGGTTCCACGAGAGACACAGCACGTGTTGCTTCTGCGCATGCGCAGTCATATTGCTTCCACCTCGTGTCGGGTTTGCATCGGATGCCAGCTACGGGCCACTAGTGGCCCTTGCTTGGTGCCCCGAAATTCACGGAGATGCTGGAGGGCCATCAATGGCTGCCAACTGATGGCACTGCCACCAACGGACCGCTACTTTGCTGTGAGCGGCAGGTGTCAGCCAGCAGTGACTAATCACTGCCAGCTGATGGCCAGCAGTTTCCCAACACTTGTGCTTTTGCTGGTATATATATATTATATAAGGACAAACAAGAGATAAGCAAGCTAAAAATATATTTAAAAATCTTTTAAAATAAAAAAATAACAAAAATATGAAAAATGAAAAATAAAAATGAAAAAACCAAAAACTTGCAAAACAAACGGGTAACCGAGCAAGCAAAAAGGAAATTTCGACCAGGAGAAAAACAGTGATTGCAGAATATGTGTCAGAATTTTATTTATGGCTTCGTCAGGAGCAATCAGCAAGAAAATCTCTCACATTTCGACATGGACCAGAAAGCGTATGTTTCTGATAAATTCTACCACATATTCTGCAATCCCTGTTTTTCTCCTGGTTTAAATTTATTTTTTGCTTGCTAGGTTACCCGTTTGTTTTGCAAGTTTCAGATTTTTTTATTTTGCATAATTTATCTTTCAATTTTTTTTTATTTTTTATTTTTTTTATTTCAAAATATTTTTTTAAATATTTTTTTTTAGTTTGCTTATCCCTTGTTTGTACTTGTATGTTTTGTATTTTCTTTTACGCAGCCTTGGACGCTTTAAGATTTCAAAGTTGCTTTTATTTTTGTATTATTTGATAAGTAATTTGTTCTATATATCATCATCATCATCATCACTGTCAACCATTATCAATCCACTGCTGGACGAAGGTCTCCCAAGTTTCCTCCACAACGGTCTGTCTTGTGCCAGTCTCCTCCATGTCACTGCCGCATATTTACGAATTTCATCCACCCATCTCCCATGTGGTCTTTTTCTGGGTCTTTTCCTGTCCCTTGGAATCCAATCTAAAATTTCGGCTGTCCATCTATGGTCTGTCCTTCTGGCAGTATGTCCAGCCCATTGCCATTTCAGGGATTTAACTCTGATCATGATGTCTTCCACTCTCGTCATTTTTCGGATCCACGAGTTCCTCTTCTTATCTCTCCTGGTTATACCAAGCATGCACCTCTCCATGCTCCTTTGAGTTGTCTGCAGCCTTTGTATGTCTCTTTTAGTTAAGGTCCACGTCTCTGCACCATACGTAAGCACTGGAAGGATGCATTGATCAAACACTTTTCTTTTAAGACATAATGGCATATTGCTCTTGAAAATTATGCTGTTTCTTCCAAAAGCTCTCCAGGCAAGTTTTGTACGCCGATTAATTTCTTCATCATGTGACCCTCACTTGATATCTGCTGTCCAAGATAAACATACGTATCTGTTATCTCCAGTTTTTCTCCATCAATCGATAAATCTTCATTTCTTGTAAAAGCATTGAACATCACTTTTGTCTTCTGAAAGTTCATTTTTAATCCCACTTCTTTACTCTTGTCAGCAAGTTCCTGGATCATACTCTGCAGCTCTGATGGGGTAGTTGCAAAAAATGACTACGTCATCAGCAAAACGAAGGTGGGTTAGATAATCTCCATTAATCTTTATCCCTTTGTTTTCCCAGTTCAGTGATTGAAAGACATTTTCCAATGTGGAATTAAAGAGCTTCGGAGATATGGTGTCACCTTGTCTCACTCCCTTTTCAAACAGCCGAATCTTTGCACTTGCATTTTCATAGATGTTATTAATAATATTAATGTATGCATCTTCAATACCGCAGGATTTCAGAGCCGTGGTAACTGCTGATGGTTTCACCGAATCAAAGGCTTTTTCATAATCGATAAAAGCCATGCACAATGGAAGTTCATATTCCCTCGCTCTTTCAATTAGTTCTCTCAGTACGTGGATATGATCTATTGTGCTGTAGCCACTCCTGAATCCAGCTTGTTCTCTCGGTTGAGCCATGTCCAGTGTTACCTTCAAGCGGTGTGAAAGAACTTTAGTGAAGATTTTATAAACCACTGATAGGAGGCTGATAGGTCTGTAGTTCCTGAGATCCTCAATGTCACCTTTTTTATGTAGCAGGATCATTGTAGCATTGTTCCAATCCTCAGGAATCTTCCTTCATTAAGGCATCGAGTGAAAATTTGGGCGAGTACTGTTTCAATTTCTCCACTTGCTTCTTGTATGATGTCTATAGTAATTCCATCTTCTCCTGGAGCTTTCCCCGCTTCATGTTCTTGATTGCATGAGCAACTTCTGCTGGGAGGACTGGAAGAACTCTGGTACCTTTCATGATGTCTGGAGTACATATATCATCCCTTTCATATAATTTGGAGTAGAAATCTTTCACTCTTGTCAAAATTTCGCCTCTATTTCTTGTTATAGAACCATCTTCTTTTCTCAGAGCCATAATCTGTTTTCTTCCCTTACTGAGATGTCCCTTTGCTATCTTTAGGCTTTGGTTGTTTTCAATTGCTTTCCTCACTAGCTCACAGTTGAATTTCCTTACGTCTTCAGTGATACTTTTTCGTGCTGTCTTGCATAGCTCTATATATTCCACTTTGGAAGTCACATCTTCTTTAGTTGTCCTCATCTCTCTTCTTTTTTGCATCAACATTTTGGTTTTTCCTGATAATTTGTTTACATGCAACTTGTTCTTAGACCCAGCTAATTTTGTTGCTGTTTCCATAAGAGCTTTGGTTACTTTTCTGTTAACTTCCGAAATATCCACTTCTTCCGATGTTAGGCCTTCTAAAGCAGAGAATCTGTTCTTCAGTTCCAACTTGAAAGTATTATGGTGTTTTTTAAGGTTGGTTATGTCAATACATTTTGTTTGTCTTATGAGCTTGCCACGTTCCAGTTTAGTGTTGAGGTGCATCTTACATCTCACCAATCTATGGTCACTACCTGTGTTGAACTTGTTTAGCACATTGCAGTCTTCGATGACGAATTTTTTGTTACACATAATAAAATCAATTTCACTTGTCGTCCCAATTGGATGTCTCCATGTCCATTTCCTGTGTGGCTTTTTCTTGAAAAAGGAATTCAAGATGAAAAATCCTTCTGCCTCTGCAAACTCAACGAGAGTATTTCCACGCTGGTTTCTGTTGCCGTGACCGAATTTACCTACTGAAGTTTCATTCTGTTGCCGGTGCCCTATTTTTGCATTGAAATTTCCCATAATTATCTTCAAGTGCTGCTTACCTTTATTATTTAGATGACGAATTTCCTCATAAAATTCTTCAATTTCTTCTTCAGGATGACTTGTGGTGGGTGCATAAGTTTGAATAATCTGAGCCTGGTATCTTCTCGATAGTTGGATAACGAGTCGTGCAGCTCTGTCAGAGGAACTTTCAACTTCTACCACTTTATCCTTCAGTTTCTTGTTTATTATAAATCCAACACCACTAGTTCTGCCAGTATCTGTCCCACGATAATAGAAGAGATGTCCACTTTTCAGTTCAATGAGATCTTCTCCTTTTCTCCTTACCTCACTTAGCCCGACGATGTCCCACTTGATCCTTTGTAGTTCCTCTTCCAATTCAAGAAGCCTTGAATCAGAAGATAGGAGCGTCCGTTGTAGGTAGCCAAGGTCAGCATCAAATGGCAGCCTAGTCCGGTCCTCCGGGGATTCTTAGCACCCTCTGCCTTCATGTCGCACTGGCCGCTGCCTTGGCCAGGTACGTTCCAGCTGCCGGAGACTGAGGGCCAAGATTTAAGTTGTAGAGTCATTTTGGAGGTGTTTGGCCATAACTCACCACGCTCTCCAAGCGGGTTGGTGAGTGTGGGATAGCATTTCCTCTGATCCCGATGGTATAGTTATACCGCTATTTGCGGTCGTCAGAGCCCCTTTAGTGGGAACAGGATGCACCACGAGAAGGCGGGGTTGACATTTGTCAAGGAGAGGCTGTGATGTTACGCATCACCTGACCTTACATCCCTATATATATGCAACGATATATCACATGCATGTACTGAGAGAACTAACTGAAAGAATGAGCGAATTTGAGCTCCCATTTTGTATGGCTTTTATTGATTATGAAAAGGCCTTTGATTCCGTGAAACCATCAGCAGTTGCAATGGCTTGAAATCCAGCAGTATTGAAGATGCGTACATTATTGTTATTAATAGCATCTATGAAAATGCAAGTGCAAAGGTTCGGCTAAATATTTAAAGATACAGCACCAATAAAAATTGGAAAGGGAGTGAGGCAAGATGACACCATATCTCCCAAACTCTTCAATGCCACATTGCAAAGTGTCTTTCTCGATTATGGAACTGGAAAACAAGGAGATAACGATTAATATAGATTATTTAACTCACCTTCGTTTTGATGACGACGTAATCATCTTTGCAACTACCCCTACAGATCTGCAGAGTATGATCCAAGAAGTTGCTGTCAACCGTAAAGGAAACGTTCCTTAGCAACAGCTGTACTGAAAGATGGAAAAAGTACTGTAAACGAACGATATTTCAACAACCTGATATCACATCTGCATCTTTGGTAAATCCCCAAAGATGCAGATGTGATATCATTTCCAACCTTAGCAATAATACATCTTGACAGAGTGTATCGTCTCTCAAATAAATCCAAACCTTTAACCAACGAGAGTAAGGTGAAAACAAAACAGCACAAAACAAAATCTAATTTGAAATATTTTTATCCTGATTACACATCACTATGAAATGACGACACAGATCACGCACATGACATTTAAGTTATATGTTTCCATTTCCTTTAAAAATAATTCTTTATCATTATCAGTTAATGTTTTATTTCGAAAACCTGTTGAAAGGCAAGAATCTTCGAAACAAATATTGGCAATTAATACGGTGATTTTTAGGTATTCAAGTGCTTTTGGCAATTATACAGTATTTTCCCTAGAAATTCCTTGTATTTCTTAATTTCAGTCACCGGCCATGCTGTCTTTCCAAATTTAATTGTATTCTAAGAGACTGTATCATATTACGGAACGTGCAAATGCTTTTTGATTATTCTTTTATCTTCCAAAATTATATTTTTTACAGCGTTTGATCTATTAACTTTCCGTTTTAGTCACTCGACAAAATATATTTACAATACAAAATATTTTATTTATTGTATTGTCAGTGACGTTTTTCAGCTGAGATTCCAATTCAATGATTTACTCTTAGCTGCACTCTGTCAAGATGCAATTCCTTTTCAGTATACGGATAAATTTCTTAAAAGTTACAAGGTCAATAGAGGACAAGTTTATTCTCATTCCGCACTTCCGGTTGTCGGTTTCTGACGTTACTGTCCAAATCTCCATAGTAAGTCTTCCTAATTGCCACGTTTCTACATATGTCAGTGCTGAGACGGGCCGAACCTGAGCCCGAAACCCCTAAGTAGAGCCCGGGCCTTAACCGGACTTGGGTGGGCTCCGCCTCAGGCCCGTAGCGAGACAAGCAAGTCGGGAGGGGCGGCTGACGGTTGAGATCGGGCGAAGTACATAAAGGGATATGGCAAAAGATGTGAAAGAAGAGGCCGCGGGTGGCCGAGTGGGCAACGTTCGTGACTGCCGCGGAAAGGGCCTCAGGTTCGATCCCAGGCGGGTACAAACGCTCGATCCACTAAATATCCGCCGTGCGTCGGATGGGCACGTTAAGCCGTCGGACCCCGGGTACTGGCCTCCCGGTAATAAATAACGGCGTCTTCCTCCCCCTTTCTACTTCGCTTCTGTGTCACTTTCCTATGGGGCGCTCTAGCCCAAATCTCCTAGTTTCCTATTTCTAAGGGTTGTTTAAGACCTGGGGTCAGACACTCTCTTCGTAAAGTCTTCTACATGTGATCATGATGTGAAAGAGGTTGGGCCCTGTACTGTTTTGCGAGTCTCTAGGTAGGGCAAAAGGAAACACATGTCGGGTTCTGCCCGTCCTGGCCCTGCTCCGGCTGCACAATACTTACTGGAGATCGGGCTCGGGTGGACTCTGGCTCTGAGAGAGGGAAATAATTTTCTTCCTTTTTTTTTCTTAATGTGATTTTGTATGATTTAGCACACGGGACTTTTTTACACTTTCTAGTTATTAAATAAGATTCTTCGACAACCGGGTCTAGATGGAGAAGGGGAACTCGACAAGGCTATTCATTTCGGGCTGGGTAACAAATACCATAGTACATGATTACCGAATTTCTGCAAAGTAAAAGCTTTTTTTTTTTTAACTACAGATAGCAGATAGCAAGCTGACGAAATTTTGCCCTCTACGTCAACAGGGCAGCTCCCTGCTAATTCTATTGAGCAACGTACGACGTAGATTGCTGTGTCACCCAATTTTTCCTATTGCCTGGCCGCCCGAAATATTTCAATGACAAATGAATGGCGGACAGAGAAACTATAGAAATAGATAGACACCCCTTCCTTACTCCGCAGTTGAGAAAGACATCGATTCGACATCGATTCGCACGGGAAAGAAAGAGTGGAAATCTGGAAGAGGAGATTTTTTTTAATACCTTCACAGGTTAATCATGGTTTTCGGGCTCAGGCTCTACCTTGCAATATAAACTTCTGGCTTGGGCTGACGTACTTCGGGCTCGAACTGGCTCGGGTTCTTAAAATTGAGCCCGAACTCAGCTCTGTTTTATGTATCTGCGCCATAACAACGTCTCAGAATTATAATTAGTAAACCAGTAGGAACATCATTTATAAATTCTACAAGAGCATTTAATTCATATTGCTTTCAGCCTTTAATTAGAAAAATTTGTGGAATGCTGCCAGCACATGTTTTTGTTCGACGTAAAGAATTGCTTTTTCTAAACGACGGTATTACAATGATACATTTCTTTTAAATTAATATAAAAACAAGAACAATTGTCCTTGAAACTAAATACGTAAATCGTGAAAGTATAATACGGTTTCCCTGCTGCTGTTTTCCTAATAAGTTTGTTCGGAAAGATATTTTCAAATCTTAGTTTAATCTTACTAAAATATTCACAGAGGTGGTACAGTATTTCTTTCTCTATACTGTATAATGCAAATATGTTACTGCATAAACTTTGCTTGTAATTTTTCACGCATTTCAACCGTAGGTTGAAAAAGGGTATATGCTCCGGCTTTGTCCGTCCATCTGTCTGTCTGTCTGTCCGCACGATAACGCCCGTAAAAATGGTTCTATTTCAATGAAATTTTAGTATGTGATAGG
Organism: Macrothele yani; assembly: GCA_039090855.1. Lineage (NCBI taxonomy): Eukaryota > Metazoa > Arthropoda > Arachnida > Araneae > Macrothelidae > Macrothele > Macrothele yani. The sequence continues at coordinate 104,987,888 of CM077011.1, forward strand.
GGACAACCTGAAACCTATTGAAAATGGGCGAAATGGGGTCAAAGTTCAGAACATATCCATTATATCGCCTTTATGCGTCATAACTTACGTAAAAAGGCTTCGATTGTGACAGAACTTTATTATGTTGTTTCGAAGATATACTGAACCGGTTCTGTTTAATATCATCGAAATGAGGTCAAAGGTCAGGGCACAGGAGCGATATTTGTTCCACAGCCAATATCCTCATAACTTGAGTAATGATTTCTGGTATGTTGAAAAGCGTATCATAATCAATTCATTGCATGATTTTACTGACTTGTCTAGTTTTATGCCCTGTTTCAGGTACAAATTGTTGAACAGCCTTCTTCAGCCACAAATACAGTTTGGAGCAAAAACTGTAGTTGTGGAAAAGAAAGCCTGTATAGACCGGCAAAGAGCATATTCCGGCATACATAGAAAGCTGCCATTGTGGGGAGTAAATGATTTGTTGACGTGTTTGCGCTAGCATTTGTGATCTAAATCCTTAAGATTTAGATATATCTTTAAGATTAAAGTATATGTGACGCGAAATTTTCCTATTTAGTGGTTTTCTTTCGTTCTTTTTTTCATCTCTGTGTATATGGCTGGCCGTGAAATAGCCTCCCATTTTCCTGCTTATTAGTCGTGTTTGGTCTTTCTCGGATATAAGCCCTTGCTAATTACAATTTGATCTAGAATGTTCCAGGGTCGTACGCGAACATTCTTTCCACGTAATTTCAGCAGTATATTATGAATTGAATCAAACATTCCTGCTTTTCAGTAGGCAACTGTACGGTGGTTTAGCCATGTTGAAAGAATGAGTGATTAGATGCTTACTAAGAAAATCTTTTTAGCCGAAGTGGCAGGAAGGAAAGGCAGAGGAAGACATGGGTGGATCAGATTCAGGTGTGTCTGCATGAGAAAAAGATTATCAGTATGAAGTATAAAATATCTTGTGTACGGGGTGTAATGGATATCAGTGAAGCCCGAGTTGTATGTCAAGATCGCTGTAAATGGAGAAGTTTGATACGACAACAGTAAGTAAAAATATCTGGTAGTTTGTATTTATTTTTGGAGCTAACCTCTGAATCTCAGAGAACAGCTTAGTGATGTATCTGTTCATAGCCAACTTCTCCCATTCATAGATGGCGCTGCACGTTCAGTTGGCCTCCGTGGTTTCAGAACGGCCAGCATTACGTTTGCCAGTCTATGCTACTCCAATGTCTTTGGTTTGCAGAGAGAATTTCAGATATTTATGTAAAAGGGAGTGTCTGTCCCCAGGTCTTAAACAATTATTAGAGGTCGGAAGCTAGGAAATTTGGGGTAGAGTACCCGATGGGAAAGTGACACGGAAGCGAGGTAGAAAGGGGAAGAATACGCTCTTATTTACAACCGGAAGGCCAGTAACCGGGATTTGACGGCTTAGCGTGCTTATCCGACACACGGTGGATATTTAGTGGATCGAGCGTTGGTAAGAATCGATCCTGATACTTTTCCGTGGCAGTCACGAACGTTGACTTCCAGGGTATCCGTAGCCCGCTTCAGTTTGGATCAACAATCCACCTGTTAAGACGACAAAGTCATTAAGTGACGTCACCGATTCTTCACCTACAAGGGAATAGAGCAAACGTTGTATTCTATTGACCTTGTGTTCCTCATAACTTGAGTTGCTAATGGGGCTCATTAAAAATCCACCTCCATTTCTTAAATGGTACATAAGCATTAAAATTATGGTTAGGAATATTCAACTGATTGTTATCAGTGGACTATGAGGTGAAATACCACTGATAAAATTTTTGTTCCTTAGGTAGGTTCTGCAGTTGGTAATTATACATATACACAACCAGATCTCTCTCTCTCTCTCTCTCTCTGTGTGGAACGCTTGAGGTCAAAGCAACGTTGGTATTGTTGCGCCATCACGTATCGACGATCAATTCGTGAGTACTCTCGAGATGTAAAAATGATTGCCTACTATAGAGCGTGTTTCCAAATTCGTGCGAGAAACAAAGAGGGGTGATAGCACACATATAGGCGAATAACTTTTTCAATGGAACGTAGGGTGGCACTCCGATCCTAGTGCGCAAAAAACGTTAAGAACCATGTCCACGTTGATCCTCCAACAGTGAAAAAAAACACAACTTACCTAAATTATAAGTTGTACACTTGCTTTTTGAACGTAGAGGCAGAGAAGGACTCAAAGGAGGTGCTCGAAGTGGTACCCGAGGGCGTCGTTGAACAGCCTTCACCGACGGATGAAGGACTGTTGCACTCTCTCGTAGACTCCCGGTGAGTCCGGGACGACTGTGCCTGACGCAACGTGCGTCACGACCAGCATACACTGGGGGTATGTTGGTCGTGATAATCCCCACGCCACCGCCACTCGACACCACCAGCAGTGGTTTGCCGTCAACATCGGGGCAGGTATGCGTGGTGATTGGCTGGTGGGACCGTACATCTTGCCACAACGTCTGACCGGCGCTATGTGCCGTGTGTTGCTGGAGCAAGTGGTTCCCGGTGTGTTGCAGCGTGTTCCGCACAATTCACGGAGAGACATGTGGTTAATGCATGATGAAGCCCTTGCACGTTTTTCAACTGCGGTCCGGGAATTCCTGAATGCGACATATCCCGGCAGGTGGATTGGACGGGGAGGACAGGTAGCTTGGCCTCCACGCTCTCCGGACCTGAATTATCTGGACTTCTTCTGGGGATACCTGAAAACATAGGTGTACGAGACTCCTGTGGAGCCGCCGGAAGATCTCGTCGCGACGATCATTGTCGCTGTGGACCAGATAAACACCACACCGGGAGTCTACGAGTGAGTGAAACAGTCCTTCATCCGTCGGTGTGGGCTGTGTAACGACGCCCACGGGCGCCGCTTCAAGCACCTCCTTTGAGTCCTGCTCTGCCTCTTTGTTCACCAACGCAAGTGTGAAATCCATAGTTTAGGTAAGTTGTGTTTTTTTTTTTTTTTCACTGTTAGAGGATCAACCGTTTTTCGGACACTCGGAGCGGAGTGCCACCGTACGTTCCATTGCAAAAGTTATTAGTCTTTACGTGTACTATCACCCCTCTTTGTTTGTCGCACGAATTTGGAAACACCCTGTGTAATAGCGCGCAATCACTTTTAGATATCAAGGTGATCGCGTGCTAATTTAAAAATATTAGATTATAATCAGTGATTCGAGTTCTATTTTTTTGGATCTAGAAAATTCAAATTGAATTCTTAATATCATAGCAAGTTGAGTTTGAACGCGATCCTATAGGTGATCACGTGCTAATTTAAAAACATTGGATTATCAATGACTCGAGTTCTATTATTTATCTGATCTATAAAATTCGAATTGAATTTTTAATATCATCGAAAGTTACGTTTGTATATTAATTTAATTTAGCACAACTCGAATATTTATTTATACGCTTTCATTATTTTTTATTTTTTTAATTTAGTTAACAATTCGAGTTTAGTGCTGATCATATTATACATTCTGTAAAACATCGATTTATCTAAACGCTCTAACTTACAATAAAAACTGAAATCTTGAGATGTCAAAGTGAGCAAGATTGCATCTAAAAGCCATGATGTCGCCCCAATAACACGTTGTCGAGAATTTAGATTGTTCCGATTTGTAATACTAGATGTCGCATTATTTTGTAGAAATAGCTTAGGTATGAAGTTTCAAACCGTCGAATAGCAAAGTCAAAAAGAAGACGTGAAGGCAATAAGAGGTGTGCCGGAGAAAAAGTAATTTAACGCGAAAAATCAAAGTAAAAGTCATTAAGGTAAGTTTACACGAAAACAACTTTCCGAGTTTAGTGCTGATTATATTACACATTTTGCCAAATATCGAATTATCTAAACGTTATAACCTACAGAATGTTATTTACCGCGAGGTCTTTTGAAAAATACAAATAAATAGCACATAATTTTAAGTTCTAACATGAATGAGTTCTTACTATATAAATTTTTACTATATTTCATTACAGAAGTCCGGCGTCTATTTGAGTTGTTTTCAATCTGCTTCAATTAAAAATTTCACTCCGTCACAGGACGGGCAACATTCCCTATATATTAATATTTATTTAAAGCTTAAAAACAACCCACCTAGGAAGGGCTATACGCTAGTATTGAAAATAATAGGTATGTTTATTTCTTCAGAATAAAGCAATTCGGTGACAGCAAAATTAACTATGATCTGTAACGTCCAATTTTTAACTTGCAGACTGCAGTTGTTTATATACTGAGTTGTTCATATACTTGCAGTTGTTCATATACTCTATCTTTTTGCTTTCTTTTACCGTATCTTGTTGCTCTCTAATTTGCTTCTGTAGCCTTAGTTTTTTTAAAAGAACATGTGAAAATGCAAAGTTGTAATGGCACGTATTTTTCCAGCTTTGAAGATTCACTGCAGTTCTGACTGTAAAAATATTCTTGAAAAACTTGGAGGCTACCATCTAGAGGAAAGAGGGATAATCAACATAAAGGTATTTAAAAATTTTATATGGAGTTATATAAACGTTAAAATAAAGTACTACTTCGTCTTGACTAATGATGAAAATTTCTGTTCTCAGTTATCACTAATGGCATAAAACAAAAAGGAAAGAAATTTACGGAAGAGTAGAACTTGTTTGATAAACTTCTAAATTGAAAACAAGTGCAGCAAAATTTGCTCAATTTTCTTTAAATAGGGATCATTAAATTTGAGAACGATTAAAAATTTTTATAAGTTTTACAGAAAATCACAAAAAAGAGAAAGGAAAAAGAAAAACGGAAAAAACGTCCTATAATATGTGAGGTAAAGATCTTTATTATCAGATTCTTTCAGCGACTAACTGGAAAAAAACAATACTTACAACCCCACTACTTCTTCAACAGTGTTGAAAAACCGCTTACGCTGATAATTGAGATGCTACAAAAGTAATCAAACATAAGAATGTTACCGAAAAAAGCAATTTACACACACGTGTTTGTTTGACTTTTTAGAATTTTAACCTGTTCTTTTTTTATTACGAAACAAAGTTGTCTCGCACACGCACATCATCTCATATGGATAAGTGCAGTTTCATCACATGGTTAGGCATAGCATAAGCCCCCCCCCTTCCCCCCTTCCCCCCCCCCCAAAAAAAGCGGCGTGGTCTACATTTTATTTATTTTCTGCTTGCCCTGTTTGAGGCCATATCACTGTTCCTTGAATAGGTATTGGAGAAATTCCGTTTGAATTTGAAATATTTTTATGATGCTCATCGATGTAAGAATAAACTAGTAAATTTGTTGAACAGAAGAATTCTTTTCGAATTGAAATGATTTAACTAATTCTCAAGAATGTCTGCTCGTGGTACACCACTCATGTGCAGCACAAATGCAGAATAATAGCCAAATGCTTCAGATAAGTTACGCAAATAGAACTGGTATAGTAACATTTTAAGGTGTTACTAAACGGTTCAATTCGTTCCAAAGATTCCCGATAGAGAATCTCTAGCCGGGTGGCGCAGTGGTCTAAGGCGCTGGCCTCTGATCATTCGTCCGTAAGGGTCCGGGTTCGAATCCCGGTCAGGCATGGATGTTGTGTTTGTCTTACGGCACTGGCTCTCTCCCTTCCCTGGAACCAGTGACCCAAAATTAGGGACGGGCGACTGCTTATAGCCCATTGAGTTGCTCACCGTGGTCGTTAAACCTCCAATCAAAAAAAAAAAAAAAAAAAAAAAAAGAGAATCTCTGGGACGAATTGGATTACAGATATTTTTTTTTAAGAATTTGAGTCTTTTAGTCGTTCCACCAAAAAATTCTGCTCAATGTTTCCAAAGGTAAAAATTTCTGTACATACTTTCTTTGCAATTAATGTATTCCCAAAGATGAACATTTTCCCATCGATAAAAATAACTTTAAATCATAGTATCGTATACTTCAAGTTTGCTAAAACTTGACCATAATTACCCTGGCGGAAAGTGAAAAAAGAACACCAAGAAGAAGACGTCTGATACCAACGAAATTTATACAGCATAATAACGGAATACAGAGGATAAGGTGATCAAAACATTATGGCACAATACTGGCACAATACAATAGTATTTGCTAGTATGGCACAATACAATGGTATTTGCTAGTAAACTGAAAAATAACATTTCCATGTAACTTGGTTTATTATGAGGTTGAACCACCATGAACTGCGTCACAATGTGCAATTCTGGCATGGAGTCTGTCGTACAGATGTTGGATGTAAGTTTGGGAATATTGAGTTCCAAGAATCCTCAACCTGGACGCGTAAATCGGGGATGGTCGAGGCTGGCCGTGGAGACCGGATAAGTTGTTGTCCCATAAAATCCCACACGTGCTCAATGGGGGACAAATCCGGTGAACGTGCAGGCCATAGAAGTTGTCTCACACGCTGAAGTGCATGTTGCGTTGCACGTGCCATGTGTGGGCGTGCGTTATCTTGCTGGAAAACACCACGATGGACCGACCTTACAAATGGCACAATAACTGGCTGAATGATGTTGTTGATGTAGGAGGTGCTGTTTAATGTACCCGGTACAAACACTAGTTGTGTACGGGAGTGATAGCTGATCGCTCCCCACACCAGGAGACCAGATGTAGGCCCTGTGTGTTGCTGACGGATGCAAGAAGGGTGGAGACGCAACCCTGTGCGTCTGTGAACACGCATACGGCCATCGGAGGCTCCCAAGCAGAATCTGTTTTCATCGCTGAACACGACAGATCGCCATTGCGTTCTCCAATGCAGACGTTGGCAACACCACTGCAGCCGTTCCTGACGGTGGGCTGGAGTCATAGGTACACATGCCAGAGGTGCACGTAGTCCTGCATCCAGTAGACGGTTGCGGATTGTTCGCACAGTCACCTCAGGTGCAACGGCAGCTCGGATTTGGGTCGCAGTGGGTGTTCTGCTTGACAACGCCGCTCTTCATATGGGTCGATCGGTCCGCTCATCAGTCCGTCTGTGACTCCCGATAACTGCTGAAATCGTAGTCCGATAACTGCTGAAATCGTACACGTCTTCCATGTCCAGGCATTGCAGCTTCTTCAGGGTCTTCGCACGTGTCCGTACGCCGACGACTGATTACATTCACTTCGCCGTTGTCCTTAAATACCACCGACGATAATTTGCATATTATGCCGTGCTGTGGCGTAAGCGCTCACCGGTTGGTCGCGAAATAAACATCACTCCTACGTAAACTCGACCCCATTAACATATGTAAATTTCATGATCGTCCGCCAATTTCTTCTTGGTGTTCTTTTTTCACTTTCCGCCAGTGTATATTAATATTAAAATTTATTAATTTTTCTTTATGTGACCTGCTAATAGATGGCGCAACCTTAAGGTAGAAACGCTTAAAGAGAGCGAACTCAAAACTTATATAGAAAAAGAAATTAAAAATGAAATGTAATTAGAATTTACGTCTGAAAAGTTGAACTTGCCAGCGGAGATTCCTGACCCGATAGAGAATCTCTGGGACGAATTGGATTATCGGGTTTGCGGAAGAACAGATCGTACAACAAACAAATTTGAACTGGTCACTGCTTTGTAGCCAAAATGGTAGGAAAATTGACCCATATTTAAAAAAAAACTTGTCGAGAGCATTTTAGGAAGACTAGAAGCTGTTATACTGTATGTGCCAAAGGTCACCACACGATAATAAATTTTCTATAAATAAAGATTATTTTTAGACATGCAAGTGTACGGATAATAATGGCAAGGTAGCGTACTTCACAATTGAAAAGAGATTTTCCTGACTGATTCTTCTGCGTGGTTTCTTATCAAGCTATTAAATTCGGGTGTTCTTCCGACGCGCAAAACATCGTGAATCCCACCTACAACAAAACTCAATGAAACACAGTATTGATATAGATGATCGTTTTAAGAATATGTTTAAGGTGGTCCTACCTAAAATCTCTGCCTTGTGTTTCCAATGGTAAAACTTATTTACATATTTTCTTCGCAATTAATGTATTCCCAAGGATGATAATTTGCTCATCGATAAAACTAACTTTAAGTTGTAACATGGGATACTTAATACTTGCTAAAACATAACCATAATTAAGCAATCCAACATTTGTTTGTTTATTGACGTCAGCAATGTACAGATCGCGCCATCTATTAACAGGTTTGAACATTACTCAAAGAAAAATGATTTATTTTTAATATATTTATGGTTATGTTTTAGCAAGTATTAAGTATCCCATGCTACAACTCAAAGTTAGTTTTACCGACGCGCACATTTTCATCCTTGGGAATGCATTAATTGCGAAGAAAATATGTAAAGTAGTTTTACCATTGGAAACATAAGGCAAAGATTTTAGGTAAAACCACCTTAATGCACAATATTAATGGTTCTTTGATATCAGAGAAAAAAGTTTTAATTCTACATTCTACAGATCCAACACCCTTCCGTGTGTTTAAGTATTCGTATAACTAGGCAGCTTACATTGTGTTCATTGGAAGTCAGTTTTTCCAGCCAGTGTTTTCGATGATCGTTAACCATTCTTGGAAAACTTCTGTCTTATTCCATCTGCAGTTCTTTCTAAATAGATATTCCAAAAGTCGGTCAGCCATAGCTTCTTTAGGAACACCTCCCTTAGTCACGGAGCATTTTAATGCACGCTAGTGGGACTTAATGTTTCGAGTATGAGCATCGGAATCTGGCTCAATAAAATTTTCAGAGTGATTCACAGTTTTGTGAAAAAAATGTCCATCTTCAGACAAATGGGCATATGCCTTCCGCTGATCAGATATTATTGTTGTTCCCTTTGCTACATGCTTTTTTACGCTTTCCAACCGTAGGCTGAAGAAGCGTATGTGCTCCAGCTTTGACCGTCTGTCCGTCGGCACGATAACTCGCGTAAAAATGGTTCGATTTCGATGAAATATTAGTATGTGGTAGGGGACCACCTAGGGACGAACCCATTGAAAATGGGCGAAGTGGAGTCAAAGGTCAGGGCATAGGAGCGGGATGCATTCCATTGCCCTTATGCGTCATAACTTGCGTAAATATGGTTCGATTTCAATGAAATTTTCGTATGTGAGTTGTAGATATGTTCAATTTCAATTAAATTTTTGCATGTGAATGTTCGTCCCCAGGTGGACCACCTAAGGACGAACCCTATTGTAAATGGGCGAAGTGGGGTCAAAGGTCAGGACATAGGAGCGGGGTGCATTCCATTGCCCTTATGCGTCATGACGTGCGTAAAATTGGTTCGATTTCGATGACATTTTAGGATCTGGTAGGGAACCACCTGGGCACGAACCCAATTAAATATATAAGACAGAAGTTTTCCAAGAATGGTTACGGGCAGCACATAGGAGCGGGATCCATTTCATCGCTCTTATGCGTTATAACATACGTAAAACTGCTTCGCTTGAGACAAAACTTAATCTTGTTCCGGAAGAGTACTTTACTGGTTCTGTTGAATATCATCGAAAGGGGGTCAAAGGTCAGGTCATAGGAGCGAGATGTATCCTACAGCCATTATCCTCATTACTTGAGTAATGATTTCTGGTATGTTGGAAAGCGTACCATAATCAGTGCATTGCATGATTTTACTAACTTGTTTTATGATGGGGATAAGATGTTCTGCCGAACGTTTGTTCTCCTGGCATGTTTCCAATTGCAATTCTTTTGTATCTCTTTCAATCATTCCGAAGTTTCAAGTTCCCTCCAATCATCTTCCAACATAGTTTTTTTTTTCCATTTTCTGTCTCATCAATCTCAACTGTTTTCCCAGCTCCTCCAATTTGTCCCCTCTTTTTAACACATGCGAACTTATTACTTCTCTGCAGTAATTATACCAGTCATTTGTTTTCGAGGAGGTTTTCAAGCCATCGTGGATGGGCGTCTCCCTTACAGCCGAATCATAGTCTAAATTGCAAGCACAGCTGTACGTCATTAACAATGCCTTCTGAGGAGACATTACTGTTTTAGTAAATAAAGTTCCTCATGTCCTAAAGGCAGATGTTCCGCGACTGCCATCGATATGATACTTCGGACATCTGAACATTCCAAATCCATGCTCTTTGGAATAGAGTTTCATGTTGTACCCTTTTGAGCATTTCCTTGTCACAGGTATTAAACTTTCATTCTCACAGCACGTAATATATCGATGCTTCATCATTTGCGGCGACAACAACGTCATAAATAATGTGGTAGGTGGGATTCGCGATGTTCCACTCGTAGTGATAGCACCCTTAAATTCCATCATTAACAACATCCAACTGATTTAAATTGCCTCATGCTACAGAATGCTTTAATAAATTATAAAAGGAAAAAAATAAGGTTTACAAAGTAGTTTTGAAAGCAATAATAATTCAAAGGCAACATTTTACCATGAAATACGGGATTACACCAGTATACAACACAAATTTGAAGTTGTGATTCCGAAGGTGTAATACATGTTTTCATGAGATTCCTAGGACGTGTTAAATGCAAATTACTCGGAAACTTGAGACTTAGTCGTTCTAACAGAAACCGGGAGACGCTTGTTCGATTCCCACTCCAAGACGATCAAATTTTCTAGTTTTCGGATATTATTTTACTCACCCCCCACTCTTGTCGTAATTTACACCAATAGACGGAATCACAACTTCAAATTTTTATGGCAATATTTTAATTTCAAAATATCTGTGTGCAAACTGTTATAAAATACATTTTTTTATTTGCTGAAGAGGTACTGAATTAAACAAGTGTACTTCATTTATTCCGTTTCATGTTTGTTTTGTAATTATTCAATATTTAGATGTGCCAACGGTTCGTGCGCCTTCCTGTACGTTCTGCACGTTCTTTTGAGCCACAGCAATGCATTTTTTTTGTAATTCTGTCGTGCGGCAACTAATTACTGCTATATATGATAAGTATCAGTTTCACCGAAAAAAAAAAAGGAAGTATCAGTTTTAGGGCTTATTCGGCTTACCGCGCTTTTAAAGAAGACTGCTAACGAGCGGTTAATGACATATCCGTGATTCGGAGGAAGTAGCGGAAGGCGCCGTCTGTGTAATATCCGTCCCTCAAAAAAGTATCAAGCATATTTTTGCAACAAGCACACATTTCGCCAACGACCTCAATGCTGCGGTTTTAATCAGAGAAAGGACGGGGCAGCAATTAACTATTTAAGATATCCCTTAGAAAGTTTTTCTCACGACTCTGAATGGAACAAAAAAAAAAAAAAAAAAAAGAGAGCAGTTTTTCCCTCTTTTGAATCATCTCATAAATATGCTAATACAATCCTCATCTTAGCGCCGCGTATTCCATGCAACACTAGTGTTTCATAAGCTGGAAGTACCTAAAGCCTTATCTCAATGGTAGTGAATTGAAAGAATGAGGAACAATTTTAAATCGCCGCCCCGGTGGCGCAGTGGTCTAAGCGTTGACTTGTGACAATTCGTGCCGGTTGGGTCCGGGTTCGAATCTCGGTGAAGCATGGATGTTATGTTTGTCTTACGGCACTGGCTCTGTCCCTTCCATGGAACCAGTGACTCTAAATTAGGGACGGACGACTGCTCATAGTCCATTGAGTTGCTCACAGTTTTTTTTAAACCGTCAATAAAAAAAACAAAAACAAGTAGGTTAAATCATGAAATGCATTGATTATGATACGCTTTCCAACATACCATAAATCATTACTCAACTTATTACTCAAGTTATGACGATAACGGCTGTGGAATAAATCTCGATCATGTGTCCTGACCTTTCACCCCATTTCGATTATATTAAACAGAATTGGTTCTGTATGCCTTCGGAACAACATGAAAAAGTTTTGTTGCAATTGAAGCATTTTTACTTACGTTATGACGCATAAGGGCGATGGAATGAATACCTGTCCTGTGTCTTGACCTTTGTCTCCATTTCGCCCATTCTGAATATGATTCGTTCCCAAGTGGTCACTTAACGCGTACCATAATTTCATCATAATCGAGCTACTTTTACGCAAGTTATGACGCATAAGAGCAATGGAATGGATTCCTCTCCTAAGTATGTCCTGACCTTTGACCCCATTTCGTCCAATTTCAATAGGGTTCGTCCCCAGGTGGCCCCCTACCACATGCTAAAATTTCATCGAAATCGATTTATTTTTTACGCAAGTTATGACGCATAAGGGCAATGGAATGAATCCAGCTCCTATGGCCTGACCTTTGACCCCACTTCACCCATATTCAGTAGGGTTCGTTCCCAGGTGGTCTCCTACCACATACTAAAATTTCATCGACATCGAATAATTTTTTACGCAAGTTATGACGCATAAGGGCAATGGACTGAATTCCACTCCTATGTTCTGACCTTTGACCCCATTTCGTCCATTTTTAATAGGATTCGTCCCCAGATGGTTCCCTACCACATAGTAAAATTTAATCGAAATCGAACCATTTTTACGCGAGTTATCGTGCGGAAGGACAGACAGACGGACAAAGCTGGAGCATATACGCTTCTTCAACCTACGGTTGGAAAGCGTAAAAAATTAAAACCGTAAGTATATTTTTCTCCAATGGGCGCGAATTAAGTATTTTATAAAGACAATACCGAAAAGAGCCTAACGCCTCATGGAAGAGATCTAATGTGTGGGAAAACAAGCAAGATGACACCAAATTTTTGTGTGTATCGCGCACGTTTCTTGAATTCTTTCCGACACAAAAGATATTACAGAGCAGATTTTCAGAAGAAAAAATTTCGACAGAGTACGCTGGTACTCTTTGTAGATAACTTATGCTATGCATTTTCGCGTCTCAAGATCCTTTTTTGGTGTGAAATAAAACGAATTATTCCATAGTGTACATTTATTTACGTACAACATGTTGTCTATGTTCGCGTCACACATCCCGGTACATACTACGTAGAATTAAATCAAAACAGCAAACAATGAGGGTGTACTAATTTCAGCTGTGCTTCGGTAGGTGGATTAGTGAATGTTATTGTCGTAAAACCAATGAAAGAAGATATGTGAGTCATAAAAAAAAGTAAATATTTACTGAACTGCGGCAATAGTAAGTATTTCGAATGTTTAGTTTTTTAGAAACAATATTTTAATTATTATTATTGCATATTATTCAGATTTAGACGAACGTAAGAAACACCAATGAAATGTGATGTAGCTGCGAAAGTTCATCTGCGCAAGCGCAAGCTAAATTCTGGCCACAAAATAGAAAGGAAAGCTGAATCTCAAGTGTGCTAGTGAGTGGGATTGGTACCTTTTGGTCTAGGATATCTACAGGTTAACCCCATCGTGTTATACAACATTTTAAAGCTCTCGTCAAAAGCGTAATCCCTTCGGGTCGAGAGTAAGTCAAATTTCGCTACGACGCATACTTTGTTGTCAGGAAAGATCCATAGCATCAAAATGCAGTTTTGTAATGGGATTGGCGTCGTATTGTCAACGGTGATGAAAAGTGAAAATTCCTATGTTTTCTTATCACTGGGCACCAGTAGCTGAGGACACGCCAGAAATCACAGCCTGTGGTGCGAAGAGGAAGGTTGGAGAGAAAAGTTGTTCTAGGAATTTGGAATAGAATTGTAAGGGTTCTGTGCACTAGGAACTCATGCCAGATGGTCAAGCCGTGGTCGGGGACCTCTGTGACAAACAACTTCGGCGGGTCCATGATTCTCTCCTCCAAGGCTACCTACCGTGCATCAATAAATTGGAAACGAGCATTGCTGCAAGTTGGTAATGCCCCAAGTCACATTGTAACCTGGGTGACAAAATTTGTATGCTACAGGGCTTAATGCTGAGTAATCTTACAGCGCCTTGTGTGGAGGGTTCGTTTGATGCTTGCTCTATATATGGGGTTTAACCTGTATTTCTCATTGTTTGAGCAGATAGATGAAGTATAAATAAATACGATTAAAGTTAAACTTTGCTCTTGTACTGAAGAATACTTTTATTCAGATGTTACGTGGAATGTCTCTAAGCCATGTCCTCATTTCTTTCGTCTAATATCATCAACCCGCTGATTGAACTTTATGCTCCCGGCCGTCTTCGCCTCGCACCTTCTCATTCACCGCCGATTCTCCCCGAAATCCTTTTTCACATCCTACTGACTGGCGAGATTTCACACTTTTTTCCTTCCTTTCCCCTGCAAACCTTTTAACCGAATGTCCCGTCCTCCTCTCCGAAAACCGCCTAAAAAGTCTCCCCTCTCGAACAGTGAAGTCTCTCGCCTTCCCAGAAAGCGTGGACACACCCTAAAAATCCTTCTCCCTGAAAACGCAGGATTCTTTTAATTGGCTTGGCTGTCCCCTCTAGTCGCTTCGTCGCTTTGCTTGGGACGGCTGAAAAGCAATAATGTCCGGTTCTCCTTTTCTCTTTTACTCAATCGCAGGAGAGTGTCTACGTTACCATAAATCCAACACCCCATCTAAGAGATGCGTGAGAAGAGAGTGCTTTAACTGTTCGTTGCCCAGCTCATCGAAATGGCGGGAATTGAAGGAAAATTACAACAATTCCCTATTTCTAAAATGGCTACTGAACTTCAGTCCAGATAAATATGGAAGCCCCAGGTTACAATATATTCAAAGTGGTCCGCCAATATCTACAGGAACTGGAAGGAGGTTTTTATTCTACCCCATCCTCCATACAGTCTGGGCCTTTCTCCACCCGACGGCGAACTGTTTCGCGCCACTGCCCATTTCCTATAAGGGTGGCACTTCGTTTTAGTTTCGGATGTGGAATCTGGCATCAGGAAGTTTCTCTCCTTGAAACCTGTCGAGTGGTACCGCCGTGGGACCGTGGCTCTAGTGGAACGTTGGCAAAGGACTATAGAGAACAATGGCCGGTACTTTACAGAATGATGTGAGCTTGTTTGGTGTTTTTGTATCTGTTGGATGTTAGCGTCCTTTGCTCGTTCCTTTTATTTTCATCGAACACCTGCTGCAAGTGTTTTTACGATTGCGTTGATGCCGAGCAGCCAGCAAGCGGTGTGTTGCAAAGAATTATGGGATCACGGCCCTGGACAATACACAGAGTGAAGAGAGAGAAGACAAGATGACGTCGTCGCTTCGCTGTGTGTGAACACGATATTTGTTGCTCTTACAAAAGTGCTCTAAAAGAGTGATAATAAAAGGATTCTCGCTGGAATAAGCTGTGTGTTGTGTGAATCTCCTAAACAGAATATTAATCATGGTAAGACTGTTTAAAACAGACTAAATAGAAAGCAGAATTCGTTGTTAACAATACCTCATTCGTTCTATGTTTATTATATATCCCTGAACCATCATTGTCTTAGTTGTGTGTTTAGTCAAGAATAAATAACGGAAAACTTAAATCAGGAGTCTGTCGATTATGAACATAGTTACCATTGCAAATCAATTCTTAGTTTGTTTAACTTACACCATCATTATTTTGGATTATGCGACTGAAAACTAGTTTCATATCGCAGCTTCGGAAATAAGTGAAAAGAAAAGACACAAGTACTAAGTACAGAGCAAAACAGTCAGCAAAATGGCGATGTTGAAAGAATATATTCACATAGAAAAACTGACAGAAATTAACTATGCAACGTGGAAATTTAGGATGGAAATGTTGTTAATCAGAGAAAACCTAAGTGATGTAGTGTTTGAACCCAAACCACAAACTGTAGATGAAACATGGGTTAAAAAGGATAGGCAATGCAGAGCATTAATTTGTTTGTATATCGGTGATTCACAATTGTATCACGTGTTACACGAAACCAGTGCAAAGGATACCTGGAACAAACTCAAACGAGTACATGAAAGAACCAATGTATCCAGTAAACTGTATTTGTTAAGAAAATTGTACAGTATAAAATACACTGAATCGATTCCAATGCAATCACACATTAAAGAAGTGAGCAAACTGGGAGAGAAGTTAAACAATATTGGGGAACAAATAAAAGAAACTTATATGGTAGCAATTTTGTTGTGTAGTATGCCTCAAAGTTATAGTACATTGATAACAGCTCTGGAAAGCAAAAATGAAGAGGAACTATCACTGGATTATGTGAAATCTAAATTAATTGATGAGTATGAGAGAAGAATGCATGCTAAGGAGGGGTCAGTTACACACTCTGAAACACAATTTTCAGTTTATAAAACAAAGAACACTTTTACTGTCCCTAATTTTAAAGCCAAAAGATATTGTACTTTATGTCATAAGTCACATCATGTTGTAAATTAGTGTTGGCATCTGAATGCTAATAATAAGCATAGTAATATTCACAGAGGTAAAACAAAGTTTACTCCTAAGCAGCCTATTTATAACAGTAAAATACAAAGTAATAACAACCTGCCACACAATTTGAACATATGTGACAGTTGGACATATGTAGCAGAAATGAAAATGTGCAGGATGATTTTTGTGCTAGCGTACAAACAAAGATGCAAAACTTGATAAAACAAAGAATGATGCACAAAGAGCATTAGTATCACAAAACAATTCAATGTCTCGGATTGTAGATTCAGGAGTAACTAGCCATATGTGTACTGACATAAATTTCTTTTATAGAATTACAGAAAAATCAAATGAAAATGTAACCATAGCAAATGGTCATATGTTGAAGTCAAAAGGTTTGGGAGAAGGTAAGGTACTAGTAAAACTCTTGAGGGAAATGTTCATACCCTTAGTCTATAAAATGTTTTGTATGTCCCAGACCTAGTTGGAAATCTCCTATGAGTTAAAGTGCTTGCTAGTAAACAGTACTATTTGAAGAAAATACTTGCACTATAAACAAAGGTCAACCCATAGTTGCAAATGCCATTGCCACAGATGGTTTATTTGAACTCATTGTTGTTAAAAATAAAGTTAAAGAAGTTACAAACTGCGTAACCCAATTGGGGAATAATATGTGTAAAAATGAAAACTGCATTTATAAATGGCATCTTAGACTAGGACACAGAAGTATGGAGCAATTAAAAAAATGGCAAATCAAAATTTAGCTAAAGGTATAAAAATAAATAATTGTAAGCATAGTTTTTATTGCGATTCATGCATTAAAGCGAAACTTACAGATAAACCATACCCGAAACAGGCATCTTACAGAGCGAAAGAACCGTTAGAACTAATACACTCCGATGTATGTGGGCCTTTTGAAGTTGAAAGCTTGGGAAGAAAAATATATTTCCTGTCTTTTATAGATGACTTTCGTGATATGCAACAGTATATGTAATAAGTAGAAAAGATGAAGTATTGGCAAAGTTGAAATAGTTTTTTTAGTTCTACTACAAATAAATGTAATAGAAAAGTAAAAATTTTGAGAGCAGGTAAAGAAGTTGAAGAGTATTTAAGAAAAGAAAGTATTGTTCATCAAGCTTCTATTCACCAGCTCAAAATGGAGTAGCCGAAAGAAAAAATCGATCGTTAGTTGAAATGTGCAAAGCAATGCTAATTAATGCAAATTTACCAAAAGCATATTGGGGAGAAGCAGTACTAACAGCAACGTATTTGCAAAATAGATTAGTCACTAAATCAAGTAACAAAACTCCGTATGAGTTGTGGAATGGAGTAAGACCAAATATCAATCATTTAAAAAGTGTTTGGATGTAAAGTCTAATACTACATTCATAAACAGAAAAGTAGGAAATTAGATACAAAGCAGTTTACGGTACATTCATCGGTTATGATTTTAGATCAAATGGATACTGAGTTTACGTTGGAGGAAGAAACGTAGTCGTGTCAAGTTCGGTAAAATTATTTGAAAATCAATTTAGCAAGGAAGAAGAAGAAACTGAAGAACAAAGAGATTTTAATCTCGTGCAATTAGGAAGTCTGAATCATTCAGAAAGTTCAGATATTGAAAATGAAATACAGAAGACTCAACAAGAAGAAAGAACTGAAGAAATTTCAGAAGAGCAAGAAACTGAATCAGGAATAAACATTAATTTACCTAGAGTTTCTGAGCGTTTAAATAAAGGAGTCCCACCAGAACGATTTGAATTTAAAGCAAAAACAAAACAAACTTCTAACTCAGATCCAAAATCTCTACGTGATATACAAGATCTTCCAGAAAGAGAGAGAACAAAATGGCAAAATGCATTGAAAGAAGAAATACAGTCTCTAAAAGCAAATAATACTTGGTCACTAACAGAGTTACCTAATGGAAAGAAAGCTATAGGAAGGAAATGGATCTTCAAGACAAAATGTAATGATAAACGTGAAGTAACAAAGTATAAGGCCAGATTAGTAGCAAAAGGATATGACCAAAAATATGGGTCAGACTAAGATGAAACATTTGCACCAGTGGTCAAGCACACCACAATAAGATCTTTTCTTACTACAGCGGCATATACACAAATGCACGTACACCATATTGATATTTAACATGCGTATTTGAATGCAGAAGTAAATGAGGAAATATATATGAAGCAACCAGAAAGTTTTGAAGTAAAAGGCGAAGAACACAAAGTTTGCAAATTGGACAAATCTGTGTATAGTTAAAAGCAAGCAGCAAAAGCGTGGAATAACTTAATAGAATAAAAGTTGGAAAGTCTTAGATTTTCTAAAAGCAAAGCCGATTCGTGTCTATTTTTCAAGATAGAAAAAGAAAATCCTGTGTATTTAATTCTGTATGTAGACGACATTTTGATCAGCGCTAAAAATGTTGCAGAAATAAAAAGTGTAATAGAAGAATTTCAGAAAAGGTACGAAGTGACAAATATAGGTGAAGTGCAGTACTACTTAGGAATTGATATGCATAAAAACGAAGATGGAAGTTTTCATTTAAGCCAAAGGAACAAAAATTCAAGAAATGGTTGAAAATTTTGGATTTAAAGGAAACCGGATACTATAAGCTAGAAGGAGAAGATTTACTAAAGCAAAGCCGATTCGCATTACCGAACAACTACTAATATAGACAAGCTATAGGATCTGTGTTATACATCTCTACTATCACAAGACCTAATATCTCTACTGCTGTGCATATTTTGAGAAGAAGGTGTCAAAACCCAAGGCAAAGAGACTGGGCAGCTGTTAAAAAGGTAATACGATATCTAAAAGGATCGAAGACAAGAAAATGAAAATTTCTGCAGAGCATCCACCAGTAATGAAAGTATATACAGATGCTGATTGGGGTACAGACAAGCAGACAGAAAGTCAACTTCAGGACACTTGTTTTTCTTGGGAAGCAATTGTTTAAATTGGAAGTCGCAAAAGCAGAATTGCATAGCATTATCGTCCACAGAAGCAGAATATGTGTCATTAGCAAAATCAACTCAAGAACTGACATGGATGTTGGAGTTGGTGAAAGATTTAGGTTTAGAGCAAGAGTTACCAATTAAAGTGTTGCAAGACAATCAGTCTGTAATTAAACTTGTGCAATCCGATAAAGGTCACTCAAGAATTAAACACATAGATATAAAGCACCATTGCATCAAAGATATGTGTGACAAAGGGTTTTTGGACCTGGAATACTGTGCGTTGAAAACAACATTGCAGACCTCATGATAAAACCACTTCCACATCCAGCATTTACACAATTCAGAAAGGAACTTGGAATTAACTAGCGCAGACGCAGGAGGGGTTTGTTGGATGTTAGCGTCCTGTGCACGTTTCTTTTATTTTCATCTAACACCTGTTGCAAGTGTGTTTACGATTGCGTTGATGCCGAGCAGCCAGCAAGCGGTGTGTTGCAAAGAATTATGGGATCACGACCCTGGACAATTGACAGAGTGAAGAGAGAGGAGACAAGATGACGTCATCGCTTCGCTGTGTGTGAACACGCTTTTTGTTGCTCTTACAAAAATGCTCTAAAGGAGTGATAATAAAAGTATTCTCGCTGGAATAAGCTGTGTGTTGTGTGAATCTCCTAAACGGAATATTAATCATGGTAAGACTGTTTAAAACAGACTAAATAGAAAGCAGAATTCGTTGTTAACAATATATCATTCGTTCTATGTGTATTATATATCCGTGAACCATCATTAGTGTCTTAGTTGTGTGTTTAGTCAAGAAGAAATAACGAAAAACTTAAATCAGGAGTCTGTCGATTATGAACATAGTTACCATTGCAAATCAATTCTTAGTTTGTTTAACTTACACCTTCAATATCATTAAAATTTTCAGCTGCAAACGAGGAGACGAACTTTTGACTCACTGTGGTATACATATATATATGTTACCGCTAAAGTGCAGAAATCAGATATTCTACAGATAATCTAGGTAATGTGCAGATGAACTAGGGTGATCCGTTAAAGTGCCGAAAATTGTTTCATTTCTCAAATTACCTAGGTAATCTGCAAATTACCTAAATAATCTCCACATTTCCTACTAGGCACTCGTTAAAGTGAAAATAATGCGCCATAAATATCGAACAACCAACTAAAGTGAAAATAAGATCTTTGCTGGAACAACAGCATCGTTTCTGAACGCTTAAATTAACATAATGTTATTTATTTATTTTTCGATATATAAAGAATCAAGTTAATACAATCAAACAATCAACAAATTAGTTGATAGAATCAATCATCAATCAATTAAAAAACTATGATAGAAAGAATCAAACGGTTTGAAATATTATTATAATTAAAGAAATGAATTTGCAAAACATATGATAAAATTATGCTTATTTATTAGTGCAATCTAAAGATTGGTGACACTTTGAATTACATAGCAATTGGTGTTTGCGACAAGCACACCTATATGTGGTACATTTAGATTTGCAGTAACATTTTCTGAAACCCTGCCCAGTACCAAGGGATTGTTTTATTGCTGTTTGACGTAAAGATATTTCTACAGCAGGGACATCTTCTTTCGTTAAAAATCTCTCTTTGCAAACACTGAATTCAGATTTTGCATACAATTATTTTAAAATACCCGTTTTAGTACCAAGTTTATAAAAGCCATCCTCTGTTTTACTAAGAACCACAGATAAAAATCGAGCGGGCATCAGTTTTCGCTCTGTCTACTTCGGGTACTTTAATTATCACAGTGACACCTTCATCGACATTTGGGTGCTTTTGCATTAGAAATTGCTTGCATACTAGGAGTTAAATTTATCTGCTTTAAAAAAATCACGACACAAATTCACGCGCTAACAAGCAGAAACGAATTTGAAAACAG
Organism: Macrothele yani; assembly: GCA_039090855.1. NCBI lineage: Eukaryota > Metazoa > Arthropoda > Arachnida > Araneae > Macrothelidae > Macrothele > Macrothele yani. Next base: position 105,008,889 of record CM077011.1, read on the forward strand.
AATTAGCTATGCTACGCACTGGCAGCCGACGCCATTTATGAGAAATAAAAACATCCGGCGACGACTAGATGCTGGCGAAACGAAACTAAAAGTGGAGGGAGAAGGTGTAGGGAAAGGAAATGAGTGAAACAGGCGAAACTAAACTAAAAAGTGAAGGGAGAGGGGAAGGTGTAGGGAAAGGAAATGAGAGAAACAAACTTTTGAACTTTAACGATACGGAAGCCGTTAATGTGCACATTACCTAGGTAAAATGCGGAAAACTCTCGATTCCGCACGTTAACGGAGCAAATCAGTTCATCTGCAGATTAGCTAGGTAATGTGCACGTTAACGGCTTTCGAGCTTTAGCGGTACCATATACACACACACACACAGCACGCACACACATTATGCGCACTCATGGAGCTATTATAGATCATTATGATCATTACTATCATCACTAGTGGAGCGTACCACAGAGCGCGACAGTCACGTCACAAGCGCTAAATATATATAGATCCAATGGGCAGAACGTAACAGTTTCTCATTAGAAAGCTAGTTAAATGGAGAAAGTTAAAGACTTCGTGGAATTTGAACGCGAAATAATTTGCGGTTTCAGGAAAATGGCGTCAGTATCTCTGCGACCGCAGACATTTTTGGCTGTGAGACGGACACCGTAGTGAATGAGTTATCAAAATGGTTCGATGGACACCGTCGACCCAACGTGAAGGAAAGAAAAGACTACACCTGGTTAGCAATCAAAGCGAACGCGGTTAGTCCGAACTATACTGGGAAATAGACTGTTCACGATCCTTCAATTAACGGCAGACAACCAAGGCGCACACAGAAGCGTTTTCCAGCTCATAATCCTGCTGACACTTGCGGAAGGGCCGACGTAGTCCGCAGGATTATGAGCTGATACAGGAAGTGCTGCTGCATTTAAGCCGCACTGCCTGTACTTCTCTTTGTCAATGTGGTACAGATTACTTAGGGACGCCTTCCATGATCTAGTGAAGTCGATACCACGCTGAATGCAAGTACTTATCACCGCGAAAGGCGATCCTACAGGATATTAGATAAGAAGACATAATGTTATGACTCATGAGTGTTTATGTGGACTCATGTGTGTGTGTGTACATTAATGTGCACTTAAGTAGCAAATTATTAGAAACACCCAATAGCAATCAGACACGTGTCATCCTCATTTACGTACGCAACTATTTGGTGGACATGGCTTTATAAGCAGCTCATCTAGAGAATTCAGACCTGTGCAAAACGCAGACAACGGGAATATCGGAAATACTTTTAATTTAAGTGAATTTTAATGAAGCATGGTAATGAGTATTAGGTGGGCAAATGCAAGCATCTCAGAAACGGAAAACCTTCTTGGCCTGTGCAAGAACATATATATCGAGGGCGTACAATAACGGGTGCACAAACAACAAAATAAGCAGTCAGCTGTCTTCCTGCTGGATGAGACGCTTGGTCGATGTTCGAAGCCAACTTCAGCTGTAGATATACGACATAGAAGACCGCGAATGCACTAGAATAGCGGACATCCCCTTCCTGTTCTAGTGGTTTCCGATAAAAACTATGAAATTCGTTGTGCAATGGTAACGGGAGCACCAAAGCTGGACACTTAAGGCTTGAAAATGATCTGCTGGTCCAATGAATGACGTTTTCGGTTAATACACGCCAATGAACGAGCCACAGTATAGTGTCACTAGTATGAATCGATGATTTCGAGCGGTTTAGCGTTAGCTGCACAAGCTGGTGGAGGTGGTGAAGTTTGTTTTAATGACAAGCACTGGGTTCCTTGGTACCTCTTGAATTGCATTTGGATGCCTCGAGGGACCTTAACATCTTTGCGGACAAGTTGCAATCGTACATGTGCATCGTGTTTTCTGATGGAGAGGGTACTTCCGGCAGAATTCAGCGCTGTGATATAAGGCTCGAATCGTCACACAGTCGTTTCAGGGGCATGACAATGACTTCTATGTCCTAAAATGGACGTTCGATGCCCAATGAACTTTCGAAATCCGGTTTCATAGGCGCGACAGTTACTTCGAAGTGCTAAAATGGTCCAGTCAAATTACCTTTCGAAATCCAGGTTCTGGGCTACGTAAATGACTTCAAAATGCTAAAATGGGCATTGGAAGTCAAATGACCCTTCGAAGTCTGGTTTCAGTGGCACGAAAGGTACTTCGAAGTGCTAAAATGACCCATCTAAAGCAAATTACCTTTCGAAATCCGGCTTCTGGGGTATGACGATGACTTCGAAGTGCTAAAATGAACATTCGAAATCAATGACCCTTCGAAAACTCTGGTTTAAGGGGGACGAAAGTGACTTCGAAGTGCTAAAATGGACGTTCGAAGTCAAACGGCCCTTCGAAATACGGTTTGTAGGGCATGACAGTAACGCCGAAGTCTAAAATGGATCTTGGAAGTTTCCAGGTCATTAACCCAATTGAACGCCTGTAGGATAAGGGTCATTCGTATCATTCTCCTCCAGCGAACATTGGCAGTTGACATACGCCATTACATCAGCTTAGATGAAGATACCTGTAAAACGATATCAGAATCGTTGAAATCAGCCCCATCGAATACAGGTTGTTTTGAAGGCCAAGGGCTGTACAAGACATTATTAGGTGGGTGTTCCTAATGATTTGATATTCAGTGTAAATACATTTGTGTACGTGTGTGTGTGTGTGTGAGTATGTGTACATATCATAACGCGAAAAGTGGGTCTAGAAGATCCGGAAACTCCATTTGGTTTTCAAAGGTACTGAATGTTTTCCTGTCTTGCTTTCTTTCTAGATTTCATTTCCTTAGGAATATTTTTCTTCCGCATGTTCGGAATCTTCTGCTCGAGTTATCTCCCAGTAGGGATAGCTCAACTGTAGCTATCAAATATTTCACCTCTGGAAAATATAGCAAAGTGTGTTTGTTCTGCAGAGCAAATAATATTAATAAGCACATTGTTTCTTGTCTTTGGAACAGGGAAAAGGAGAACTGATGACATTTTGGCTAACCGGTCAAGAGGATTATCGGAGTCGGAAACCGGTCAACAGAAACGATGCGTTTGCAGTACCTGGAACTCAACACCAATTTAGGCCTCGATCATCGCTTCGCCAGACAACCACCTCGCATTCCAAAGCGAAAAGGAGAATGTCCTTGGAATCTCCTAAAAAACTACGCTTTGCTCAAATATCGTCGAGCAGCGAATTCAATAGTTTCCTTCCACTACCAGATAGTTCTTCAACAGACAGCAACTTTCCGCAGCAGCAAATTTCAATGTCGTCTGCAAATCTTTCTCAGAAAAGGTATTCCTGTCCATGCCTGGGAGAAGATTGCACCACCTGCTTGCAAACAGAAAATGCTATCGACGAGTTACCTATGGACAAGGAATTAGAGAAAAGTGCTTTTGGAAGCTCGTTGGACAGTAGGTGTAAGTTTTCCCCTGACTGGAGACATAAAAGCAAATTGTCTCACTTGGTTTCATGCCTTGGTTCGAACAACGCTCTGGATGATAACATTCTTTATGAAAAATTCATACTCCAGTGTCACAAACTGCGCTCCAACATGGAGCATTCCGAGAGTGAGCCTTTCTTGCCCAAGGTGGTAAGAAATGGTGAATCTAATTTAGAACATGTTCTCTAGCATGAACGCCAAGTACCTTACACCTTGCACGAAAAATAAAGAAATATATGTAATTTTTGAGAGTGCACAATTATTAAATATTTTTAAGAACCTCCTTTAGAGCATTGTCTTCTTTTCTGGTACACATAATGGACACTGAATTAGAAAACTTTAACCAGGTTGGGTCTCCTTTATCCCGGATTACAGAACGTATGTGGTTTGGTGTAAAATCGACAAAATGTTACAGTGCATATGCGCCTACAGCACACTAGGCGTCCACCAGACATTGCTTTAATTGACTCAGATTTGACGGAAGAGAGCTCTGCTCCTGGATCTATTTTTCTAACCATGCCCCTATACATTCTCAATAGGGCTCAGATTCGGGCTTTCTGGTGGCCACGGAAGATTCGTTGTCATGCTCTCTGGCCACTTGTTGTGCACATCGTATGCAACGGACTGCAGCATTGTCATACGTAAAACAGCCGTCACCTTCTGAATAAAAAGTGTACATTCCAGGATGAACTTGATCGGCAACAATGTTCAGATAATCCTTCGAACACAGTCGACCTACCAGCGATGCTAGGGGAACCATTCCTTCCCAACAGAACGTGCCCCTGCCATGACATTACTTCCAGAGACTTGAGTTGTGTTAACAGGGCAAGCTGGGTCCATTGCTTCATGGGGCTTCAGCCAAACTCTCTGCTTACCTTCAGTACAGGACAAGATGAACCGCGACTCGTCGGACCACATGACACTTTTCTAATATTCCAGTGTTCAGTTAAGGTGTTCATGACACTACTGTAGACGAACTTTTCGGTTCTTTGCAGAACTCGGTGGTCTCCATATAGGCATGCAACTACCAATACGTATCCTATTCGTTTCCATGCTTTTAGTTCGAAAAGACATGATTCGCGAATTTCATTGAGTGATTCGGTCAGTCGCTGCACACAGGAAGTACTGTTTCTCCCTAAAAGCCTTCTCAGACGACGGCGATTTCGTTCCTGACAGATTATCTTCAGCCACGGCTGCCCCCTTAGACAAGCAGAGTGAATTATTTTTCCATTGATTAAAGACCCAGGATATCCCATTTTTCAAAGACCAATCAGCTGTGCTTTTTTCAAAAGCGTCACTCCTGTCACTTTTCCCAGACCCACAATAGTTTCCTAATCGAACTCCTTTGGTCTTCCCGTTGTCATCAACACTACTAACAATCAGTGGCGAGCAGCAGTCTTATATATCTGCCTAGATCACGTGGTGACGCACGTGACCACGTAATTTGCACGTACGCTACATAATTGACGTTTCCGTACATCTGCATAATGGTTTCTAATTCAGTGGCCGGTGTGCATACCATGCACGCTACACTTTTCAGATAATTGTTAATCAAAGCCACATAGTCAGTGATTTGCTGCCTACTGTTAATAGAGAGTGTTACATTCAGACGAATCCTTGCCAACAACGATATGTTTTTAGAAGAATACAATGCCTCTCCTGGGCAAATTACATTATTAATTCATAACACGCGCCTCTTGACTTGTAGGTCACCCTGGCAATCGAGGACGATTTTTCTCACATGTGATTTATAATTGCACACATCTAGTAATAAATTGTGTGTGGTCGGAGCATATCATCATCAGCATCATCATTTTCAACCATTATCAATCCACTGCTGGATGAAGGTCTCCACAAGTATCTTCCACAACGGTCTGTCTTGTGCTGGTCTCATCCATGCTACTCCCACATACTTTCGAATTTATCTCCATGTGGTGTTCTTCTGGGTCTTTTCATGTCCCTTGATATCCAATCTAAAATGTCGGTTGTCCATCGATGGTCCGTCCTTGGGGCAATATGTCCAGACTATTGCTATTTCAGGGATTTTACTCTGATCATGATGTCTTCAACTCTTGTCATTTTTCTGATCTACGAGTTTCTCTTCTTATCTCTCCTGGTTACACCAAGCATGCACCGCTCCATACTCTTTCAGTTGTCTGCAGTCGTTGTATGTCTGTTTTAGTTAAGGTTCATGTCTCTGCACCATATGTAAGCACTGGAATGATGCATTGATCAAACACTTTTCTTTTAAGACATGATGGCATATTACTCTTAAAAATTGTACTGTTTCTTCCAAAAGCTTTCCATCCAAGTTTTAATTTTTTAATTGCTCATCCTAGTTTTAATTCGATTGATTTCTTCATTAGCGTGACCCTCACTAGATATCTGCTGTCCGAGGTAAATAAATGTAGGTATCGGTTATCTCCAGCTTTCCCGCATCAATCGATAAATCCTCGTTTCTTGTAAAAGCATTGGAAATTACTTTTGTCTTCAGAAAGTTCATCTTTAATCCACTTCTTTACTCTTGTCAGCAAGTTCCTGGATCATACTCTGCAGTTCTAAAAGGGTAGTTGCAAAAATGACCACGTCATCAGCTAAAGGAATGTGAGTTAAATAATATCCATTAATCTTTATCCTTTGTCTTCCCAGTTCAGTGACTGAAAGACATTTTGCAATGTGGGATTAACGAGTTTGGGAGATTTAGTGTCGCATTGTCTCACTCCCTTTCCAAGTTTTATTGGTGCTGTATTCTCAAATAGCCTAACTTTTGCACTTGCATTTTCATAGATGTTATTAATAATATTAATGTAAGCATCTTCAATACCGCAGGATTTGAAAGCCATTGTTACTACTGATGGTTTCGCGGAATCAAAGGCCTTTTCATAATCGATAAAAGCCATGCATAATGGAAGTTCATTTTCCCTAGCTCTTTCAATTAGTTCTCTCAGCACATATATGTAATCTATAGTGCTGTAGCCACTCCTGAACCCAGTTTGTTCTGTCGGTTGAGCCATGTCCAGTATTACCTTGAAGCCCCGTGAAAGAACTTTAGTGAAGATTTTATAATCCACTGATGGGAGGCTAATGGATCTGTAGTTCCGGAGAACCTCAATGTCGCCTTTTTTATGTAGCAAGATTATTGTAGCATTGTTCCAATCCTCAGGAATTTTCCCTTCATTAAAGCATCTAGTGAAAACTTGGGCGAGTATTGTTTCAATTTCTACACTTGCTTCTTATATGATGTCCATGGTAATTCCATCTTCTCCTGGAGCTTTTAGCCTTTTCATGTTCTTGACTGAATGTGTAACTTCTGCTCGGAGCATATAATGCTATAGAAATAGGTTTACGATTCAAAGTAGTATAACTATACTAGTAATCCGAATTTTTTGGCGTAGAATAAAAATCAGCATGGTAATCAACTTCCAAGCTTTGGAACACCAGCATATGGCTTTTTCAAGGAAGGTAGACTGCAAACAACCTGTCTTGTAAAAGGACTATTTTGGCTACCTTCCTTGTAAAGGACTATTTTGAGTATAGTTGACTGAAATTCGGATTACTGGTATAGTTATATTGTGATGAGTTATGTTCATTTAGTACGTGAAATCTTGCTAAGAAAACAAATGCATTCATTATTTGAGGAACTGGTTCCACATTTATGGCAACTCCAGAGAGACGCTATCACTGCAGGACTCACTGTTGGTAATGATCTCCCAAATTTCGCGAATGGCAGCAGATTTAGGGGTGAAGTAAGAAGCTAATTTCTTTATGTAATCCCACATAGACGCAGCGAACATGAACTTCACTTCTCTGGATAGGGCTGTTGTTACTTTATCGTTCTTTGTGTTCCTTTTTTGTTCGTTGAATCTAATTCTAAATGAACGCTTGGTCATTCCAATGCAGTATCTCTTGGAGCCGTCCGGATAGTCAAGTTCAGGTCCGCTGCGCCTATGTGAGGTGACATAATGAAATAACCTTCATAGTCCACCCCTAAATATACTACCATTCGCGAAACTTTGAAGATCATTACCAACAGTTAGTCCTACAATGATAGCGTCTCGTTGAAGTTGCCACAAATTTGGAACCAGTTCTTCAAACAGTAAATGCCTTTGTTTTCCTACCAGGATACCGCGTGTTAAATGAACAGGACGACTCGTGTCTTTGAATGAATAACTACATTCGCATCTCTCCGTTTATTATTAAGTCAAGTCCCCGCGTTCAAATTGTTGAAATGTTCTATCATTCACTTGACAGTTAGCTGTCTGCCTTCCTTGAAAAAACCATCTGGTTGATGTGCAAAAGCATGGAAACTTTTATTTCTTTTCTACACCAAAATTCTGATTACTAGTACAGTTATACTAATTTGAGTATTGTTGGTACCCAGTTCCTTGTTATTAATTAAATTTACGATTCTTGAGAACCACAACAGGCGAAACACAACCGCATCTTCAAAAATATGTCAGCTAGAACTTTCTCTTAAATGCCGACAAAATGTTGAACCACGTAAAACTTTGATGTACAGATAACGTGACATTCACTGTGATTGTCCAAACGAAAATGCGTAGTTGCAGTTGTCTTTGTCACATTACGGACTCTACCTTAATTCAGAAATCGTATTTAAAACAGTGCTATGAAACACCACAGATATTTAAATGTGATTACTGTTGTAACTTCTCCGGGGGCGGATTGGTCTAAGTTCTGCCTTCTGGCCATTCGGGCTAGATTGACCAGTGCTCAAAACTCGGATGAGGTATGAGTGGTGCGCTTGTACTACGTCATTGTCTCTCTACATTCCCTGGAGTCGGTGACTCCATATTAGTATAGGGAGACTGCTTATAGCACAGTAATTTTACCCATGGTGGTTCTTAAACTTCCCCCAAAAATGCTGTCTTAATCGTTGCTGCACGCGGAAAAAATTGTTGAACTGTGCCTCGGCACAAATTTTAGAATTTTTCTACTTAGGATTTGCTAATCTGCAAGTTATTCAACTGCGAAGAACAAATCAAAAACTCATGTAAACAAATAAAATACCCATTGCGTCATCAGTTGAATGGTACTATATACAAACAAACAATTAATCAATCGTTGAATAATTTATTGGTGGTAAATCTAAGCTCGAAATAGGCAGATTTTGCTGAACCAGAAATAAAAATCCTGGCCAAAAATTATCGCTCGGTTAATAGCTTCAGCATAACGTGGAACATATGCACAAGAGATCCAAGATGCAATGATTTTGAACCAAACTTTCTAGGGATTCCATTCAATGGGTAGCGTGTGGCCGATTCTGTAGAGCATTTTCTCGGGTACCATATACTCTATGTGCGGGAGTTTTTTTTTTTATTGGAGGTTTAACGACCACCGTGAGCTAATCAATGGGCTATAAGCAGTCGCCCGTCCCTAATTTAGGGTCTTTGGTTCCAGGGAAGGGAGAGAGTCAGTGCCGTAAGACAAACACAACATCCATGCCTCACCGGGATTTGAACCCGGGCCCCTTTCGGAAGAATAATCAGAGGCCATCGCTTAGACCACTGCGCCACCGGGGTGGCAGCGGGAGTTTGAAAAACAGAGCGTTATTGATTTATCTATCGTAAGTATGCTGGCCGCATACTTGTGAAGTCGGCGCCGGACCCACTTTGCCCTTTGCACACATGCAGCAGAGGAATATCAAGCCAGCTGCATTAATTTGCCAGTAGCCCTCAAAGCCGCATAATCGTCTTTGCGGATTGATGAGATAGAGAGAGAGAAAAAGAGAGAGAAAAAGAGAGAGAGAGAGAGAGAGACCTGCTGGCAATCGAAACCGATGCTATCTGTTTTTGTATGTACTTCGACAAGTCCTACTTTAAATAGCTTCCAGGCATTACGAAATTCTCGTAAATGACGTCACTATAAAGACTTAAGGCTATGAGCTGTCGTCCACTCGGAATTTAGAGTCTCTAGCTCTAGGGAAGGGAGATAACCAGAGCCTGAAGTGTAAGCATCACATCTATGTGTTACCCTGGAATTTAAACTTGGGCTAAACAGCAAGAGAAATCTGAAGCTGGTACACTAAAGCACTTGGCCATGTGTAAGCTTTCGTTGCAGACGGTGGAATTCGAACATACATCTTTCTCCTGCGGGATGACTGTTCTTTCAGTTGAACTACACCAACAGGATTTCCGTAGCTTCACTGTCCATTTGACTCATGCCTCACACATGTCGGGCAGGTGCAATATTTGCACGAGGTTGTTTTCCACGTAAATATTTGTAGTTGGTTCAACGATCCTCAGGAGCACCTAAGAAAGCACGTATTCGGCTGTCCCTAGTTTACGGCCACCGTACCTGGCAGAAGCAGATAACCAGTGGCCGAAAGGGAAAGAGAACATCCATGAGTCACCCGGTGTTCGAAATCAGATCACACCTTAGACTTCTGATCTATGGGAAGACCAAATGATGATTCAACTAAATGGTCTACAACGAAACACAGTCAACTCCTTCTTTAAAAACACTAGCGCCCAGAATTAAAGGATTATTTATAAATCCATACATAACTCTAAGAATTTGTGAGGAAATTAAATGAAAATCATTAAAGAGGTTTATTGTTACATTACACTGAAGTGTCAAAAATCATGGGATACGTATCGTATAGGAACCCCTCTAGTTCGGTGAAGTGCAGCATTTTCGACGTGGCACCGATTCCACAAGTAGCCTGAAGACTTCTGGAGAGGTGTTAAGCCATGCTGTCCGAACAGTTACCCACAGTTCCCTGGTATATCTAGGTACAGGATCTTGTATGAGAACGGACACCCTCCAACTTCAACAACACCTTCGACACAATCAGGATTAATTTCTTCATTGGGCCACCGATGCACTCGTCATCTCACATCATTGGAGTGCAAACAAAAACGAGCCTCGTCTGACCAAATTACTCGTTTCCAATTCTCCACAGTAAAGTTTTGGTGCCTTTGAGCCAATTGATAGCGTGCGACTGTATGACTTGCTGTTAAAAGAGGCCTCTTCAGTGGTACTCTGCTCCAGATGTCCATCGCATACAGTTCTCGTCGCAATGTCCTTTCGGAAATTCGTTGGAGTGGACTTTGTGGAATTGTTGCCTGGTTTAAAACCGATTTGCAATTACTAGGCATGAAAAATGTCGGCGGTCTCAGCTGCTGAGAATCGTTTTGCAGCCACAGTTACGTCGCCGATTTTCAGTTGACTGTGAACTACACCACTGTTTGTAGAACCGCTGAATAGTACTCTTTGACAAACCAATAAATTGGACGACTTCATTCACTTTGTGCGAGTGGGCACGATGGCTCCTTTTCCCCCTAAGTAACATCTGTTTGACGACCCATATTGGAGACTAAATTCAACACACACGTTGCTCTTCATCACTGCCACAGACAGAAATGATCTTGTAAACCACGTTAGTACTATTTATCTCCTGACAATCCTATCACAGCGCCCTCTGTGCAACCGGTAAATTCATACTCTCATTGCTGTTAGGGCTGAAAATGCTTTTCGTCTGGTGTGCTTATGTATATACAATGCATATACAGGGTGATTCCTAAAGTCCTAAGTCACCTCAATAACTTGGGAAAAAAGACAGCTAGAGCTATGGAAGTAAGTTATGGTATAGTAAAGCAACCATGCGCTATCGGATGAGAGTGACGAATGCAGCGCCCCTAGTGGCAAAATGTGGAAGTTAGCACTCCTATCTCGGAAACCATGAGAGATACGGGAATAAGATCAATTAGAAACTTGTAGATCATCAACGAATAAGTAGGAAATGACATATGGTAGAAACGGCTGGGGTAAGTAGAAAGCTAGAAACGTGATGGAAATACAAGGTTCATAATACTCAGGCATGAATACAAATGGAGTACATTGGTCGTATTTAATGCAACAGCGGTACTTACATAACGTTGCGTTCGCCAGCATAACAGGTGTCACGCTCTCACACGCAGCGCCGATACGCAGTCGGAGATCGTGGAGACTCGTCGGTTCCACCCTCTACACGTGATCCTTTAGGTAACCCCAGAGGAAGAAATCCATGGGAGTTAGATCTGGGGATCGTGGAGGCCACGCTACGGGACCACCATAACCGATGATCTGTTGCCCGAAAGTGCCGGACGGGAAGTGCTGTACCGCTGTAGGTTGACGTGCCGGAGCGCCGTCATGCTGAATCCATAATGAGCGTACATCTTGCAGATACAGATCATCTAACCACTCAGGTAATGTGCTTTGTAAAAACTGCAGGTATCTTCGTCCATTTAATGCGCCCTCATAGAACACAGGCCCAATAAGTCGGTCCTTCCATATGCCACACCAGACATTAATCGACCAGCGCACCTAATGCCTCATTTCCCGTGTCAAAAATGGATTCGCCGCCCCGGTGGCGCAGTGGTCTAAGGCGCTGGCCTCTGATCATTCGTCCGTCAGGGATCCGGGTTCGAATCCCGGTCAGGCATGGATGTTGTGTTTGTCTTACGGCACTGGCTCTCTCCCTTCCCTGGAGCCAGTGACCCTAAATTAGGGACGGGCGACTGCTTATAGCCCATTGAGTTGCTCACGGTGGTCGTTAAACCTCCAATAAAAAAATGATTCCGATCTGCCCAGTAATGGGTGTTTTGTTTGTTCAGCACCCCGGCGCGTGTGAACTGCGCCTCGTCAGTCCAAAGGATGTTTGATAGAAAGGCCGCAGTTTCTTCTACGGTGTTCATTACAAAATGTCACCAAACTAGACGTCGTTGGTTATCCCCTGGCATCAGTACGTGCAGCGGTACTGCACGGTACGGGTGGGCACCATGCTGATGCAAAATGTTACACACACACGGTATTGTGATAAGCCACATGCCATACTGACTTCCCCCGTACTGGTGTGTGGGTTGGCCAAAACGTATGCCAGAACATTGACTGGTTGCACATCCCTACCTATCCCGGTGGGTCGGCCCGAACGGGGACACGCTGCAGTACTGCCTGTCATTCGTAGCCGTAGAACCACGCGACTGATGGTCCACGCTGTCGGCGATGGATGAGTCGGAAATCGTAAGGCATACTAGCGTGACGCTTCTTTCGCGTTGCGTCCGAATTCTCCATATAGCAGTACCATCTCGCAATACTGCTAATTCGAATAACTTGCCATGCTCGTTCTTTACCCGATACTCACGTTAGGAATGACATAGCTCCTGACTGACGATTCTTTATACATTACCACGACGCGCCTGATACGGCAGGTGAGGTGTTATGTCACATCAGAATTTGCACACGACACTCACAGGCGAGCGGTCGCATACGTCATACATTTCTCTCTACTAGACTGTTACCGCGACAAGGACTACGAACCGGCTTCGCACAAGTTCGCGTTTCCAGCCTTCTATTAACCCCAGCCGTTTCTACCATATGTCGTTTCCTCCTACTTTGTTGATGCTCTATAAGTTTCTAATTGATCTCTTTCCCGTATATCTCATAGTTTCCGAGATGGGGTGCTAACTTCCAAATTTTGCCACTAGGGGCGCTACTGTCGTCACTCTCATCCGATAGTACATGGTTGTTTTAATATACCATACCTTACTTCCATAGCTCTATAGAGCTATTGAAACTTGGGAACAAAGACAGCAATAGCTGTCTTTGTTCCCAAGGTATTGAGGTGGCTTAGGACTTTAGGAATCACCCAGTATATATATACAGTACAGCACATTATTGTGACCACCTCCTACTTTTGATGTGAACAGCGCGTAGCCATTGAAAATAGGCACGTGTCATGAGATGGCTTGGAGGGTATATAAGTGTGCTGTAGGCATTTTGAAAACATATCACTCGTTGCTGTCATGGATAAAAGTAGAGATTTATCAGATTTACAAAAAGGGATGATTATCGGCTTTCGGGCCAAGGGAGGCAGTATTTCTGAAACATCGCAGTTAGTGAACTATTCGCCTGCTGCTGAGAGATGATTGGAGAAATGGCACCACTGAGAATAAGCGAGGTTGAAACTTTGGAGCGCCAAGTGCCATTGTTGTGATAGGTGAACGTCGGCTGCGAAGGTGCGTGAAGACCGATCGATACGCTACAGTGAGGCAACTCACTAACGGAATGATCCAGGGGGCTAACGGAAGTGTGTCTAAAACAACAGTTCAGCGAATACTGCTGCTTGTGGGGCTCCGATGTAAACGGATGGTCACCGCACCTATGCTGATTAAGGTGCATCGGCAGAAAAGGCTTACATTTGCACGGCGGTATCGGAATTGGACCTCTGCTGATTGGCGAAGGAATGCTGTCTCCGATGTTTTCTGCTTAATCGACCGGATGGACGTTGGCGTATAAGGCGAGAAACATCGGAGAACAAACACTCTTCAACCATTACTGGAACAACACAAGCTGGTGAGGGCAGGGTTGTGGTCTGGGGAATGTTTTCGTGACATTCCCTGGGTCCGCTCATGCCTGTGGAAGGCACTACGGACATAATTCGTTATGAATCCATCCTTGCAGACCACACACACACACACATATATATAAATAAATAAATATATATATATATACAAAACCATAGTAAACATAAAATTGCAAAAATATAATGCCATGACCTCGCGCTTTATTGCAGAGGTCAATGTCACCTGAAATAAAATACAAAAATAACGCAGACACTGCAAGCACAATATTACTCAATTAAATATGTGACAACCATAAATAATACAAGGTCAGCCACCGGGTGCCAATCTTCAGGGGAGGATGCAATCGACGGCTGAGATTCTGACAGGTTTCATGCGGACGTCCTGATTTAGCAACCCCGACCGAATAAAAATAAAAATAAACTGGACATCCCATCCTCCCTACCTGTCAGGAAATATACTTTAAAATCAACTTAAGTAACAAATTTAAACATTCAAAATAGACCTACCTTAACCCTGACTGGTGCCCACGACGGGTAAATACAATTTACCGTGGCCATCCATTATAGAGTTCATCATTAGGTTAATGCGTAGGTAAAGGGTACCTTCAGAATTATATAGAATAGTGTAGTTGTCCTTCCCCACTGTAAAATATACCATGTATGCTAGGAAAGAATGGTTAAATGCTCCGGGGCAACTCGGAAGAAAATATGGTTTTTTATGTAGCCCTGAAAGTTAGTAAGGATGGGTTTCTGGTTTATTGGTGTTACAAAGCTTAGTCGTAATGAAGTAAGTAGTTCATGTGTTTCTAATAATTTACTGAAATTATAGTTACAGAAGGCCTCTGGATATTGATTATTTAAACATCTCCAATAAATCTTTTGGATATTGATTATTTAAACACCTCCAATATAATGAACTACTTACTTCATTACGACTAAGCTTTGTAACACCAATAAACCAGAAGCCCATCCTCACTAACTTTCAGGGCTACCTAAAAAACTATTTTCTTCCGAGTTGCCCCGGAGCATTTAACCATTCTTTCCTAGCATACATGGTATATTTTACAGTGGGGAAGGACAAATACACTATTCTATATAATTCTGAAGGTACCCTTTACCTACGCATTAACCTAATGATAAACTCTATAGTGGATGGCCACGGTAAATTGTGTTTACCGGTCGTGGGCACCAGTCAGGGTTAAGGTAGGTCTATTTTGAATGTTTAAATTTGCTACTTAAGTTGATTTTAAAGTATATTTCCTGACAGGTAGGGAGGATGGGATGTCCAGTTTATTTTTATTTTTATTCGGTCGGGGTTGCTAAATCAGGACGTCCGCACGAAACCTGTCAGAATCTCAACCGTCGGTTATATATATATATATATATATATATATGGCTCAACCGGGAGAACAAGCTGGATTCAGGAGAGGCTACAGCACAATATATCATATCCACGTACTGATAGAACTAATTGAAAGAGCGAGGGAATATGAACTTCCATTGGGCATGGCTTTTATTGATTATGAAAAAGCCTTTGATTCGGTGAAACCACAAGCAGTTACAATGACTCTGAAATCCTGCGGTATTGAAGATGCATACATTAATATTATTAATAACATCTATGAAAATGCAAGTGCAAAGATTCGGCTGTTTGAAAATACAACACATAAAAATTGGAAAGGGAGTGAGACAAGGTGACACCATATTTCCGAAGCTCTTTAATGCCAAATTGGAAAATGTCTTTCAATCACTGAACTGGGAACACAAAGGGACAAAGATTAATGGAGATTATCTAACCCACCTTCGTTTTGCTGATGACGTAGTCATTTTTGCAACTACCCCACCAGAGCTGCAGAGTATGATCCGGGAACTTGCTGACAAGAGTAAAGAAGTGGGATTAAAAATGAACTTTCAGAAGACAAAAGTGATGTTCAATGTTTTTACAAGAAATGAAGATTTATCGATTGATGGAGAAAAGCTGGAGATCACAGACACGTACGTTTATCTTGGACAGCAGATATCAAGTAAGAGTCACATTGATGAAGAAATTGATCTGCGTACAAAACTTGCCTGGAGAGCTTTTGGAAGAAACAGCATAATTTTCAAGAGCAATATGCCATTATGTCTTAAAAGAAAAGTGTTTGATCATTGCATCCTTCCAGTGCTTACGTATGGTGCAGAGACGTGGACCTTAACTAAAAGAGACATACAAAGGCTGCAGACAACTCAAAGAATAATGGAGAGGTGCATGCTTGGTGTAACCAGGAGAAATAAGAAGAGGAACTCGTGGATTCGAAAAATGACAAGAGTGGAAGACATCATGATCAGAGTTAAATCCCTGAAATGGCAATGGGCTGGACATACTGCCAGAATGACAGACCATCGATGGACAGCCGAAATTTCAGATTGGATTTCAAGGGACAGGAAAAGACCCAGAAGAAGACCACATGGGAAATGGGTGGATGAAATTCGAAAGTATGCGGGAGTGACATCGAGGAGACTGGCACAAGACAGACCGTTGTGAAGAAAACTTGGGGAGACCTTCGACCAGCAGTGGATTGATAATGGTTGACAATGATGATGATGATGATATATATATATAGTGTATATACACTATATTGACAAAAGTCACCGGAGACCTAGAAGAGAAACACAACATAGCATTTATGCATTTATTGGCATACTGTACATTAGTACGGTGTCTGTCCAACTCTGCCCTGAATGCATTCCCTGACCTTACAAAACATGCTTTCGACAAGGTTTTGGAACTCAGCGATAGGTATGCGCTTCCATTCAGTACATAATGCTACCGGTAACTGTTGTTTAGTAGTAGGCCTTATTTCCAAACTTCTTATGCGGCGATCTAATTCATCCCATAGGTGCTCTACGGGATTAAGGTCAGGGCTCTATGCTGGCCAGTCCAAACGCAATACGGCATTATCGGCAAACCACGGCGTGACAGTCCTTGCTTTATGGCTCGGTGCATTATCCTGCTGGAACGAACAAGGCTCGGTTCCACAGTATTGACACAGAGTTGGTAGGCATAATTGTCCAGAATATCGAGGCAGACGTGCTGGTTAACAGGTTTTCCAACGATAACCAATGGTTCTTGACCATACCACAAAAACCAACCCCATACGAGTACACTTCCGGCTCCAAACTTGACCGTAGAAAAAGCACACTGTGGTATATAACGTTTCCCAAGCTGCCGCCATACCCACACACGGCCATCAGACTGGTGGATCGTGTATCTGGATTCATCGGTCCATAGGACCCGTTTCCATTGATCAACGGTCTATAGTTAATGTTATTCACACCATGGTACACGACGAGTAGTATTCCGAGTAGAGATGGAAGTCTTGTAAGCAGCCGCACGACTACGGTAACCCAATAAATGACGTTCTCTGCGAATGGTACGTGTACATACCGAGGGAAGTTCCAGCATTATTACTTCCCTGTACATTGAGGTGTTGTGCATTACTCCGTCAATTAACTGTAACGACTCTCCTGAATTTTCAGCATCCTCTATCGCTGATTTTTTTGGTCTGCCTTTGCGTTTTGCTGCTTCAGGCACGCCATGTGTCTTCCACTTATTCAGTACATCCAAAACAGTTTACTTTGGTATGTTTAAACGCTTCTCAGTTTCTCTTGTGGACAACCCACTAATATAACACCCAACAATATTTCCTTTCTAAAAGTCAGTTCTCTTCCGCCGCGACATTTTCACTTAACTTCACAGTTCTGGTTTTGATACCGTTTGCAACTGTACCGCGCATCTTAACAACGCAGCGGATCCGTTCATTTGCCTTTGAAGGGTGTCCGGTGACTTTTGTCAGTATAGTGTATATATATATATATATATATATATATATATAATGTCAAAAGCTTTAGAGAACAACTTAATAACATGATCAAAACCTTGAAGAATCAAAAATCTCCACATGCCCGTGCAATGCAGCTTGACAAAATAGGGATTTAATTATACATAGTATACGAATGAAGTGCTAAATAGAAACACTTTCAAAACTATCCAAACCCCATAGTGAGCTGTCCCGCTTAATAATATTTTTGGTAATACATCAGATCTCTTTCCTCTTCCAGCAGTCCAGTCAAGAAAAAGATTTAGCTATGTTTCAACACTGAGATGGCAGCTTTTCAACTATCGGTATATTACTTAAAACTTCGTTATCGTGGATAAGGAGTCATATTGGCCATGCTTCTCCGCAGAAGATAAATTCACGGAATTTATTGAAAGCACAAGTGGATACATTATAACGGGTAATCTAAATATGATAGAGTAAGGAATCCTCAGAAATTGCATGATGAAGGGAGCCAATTTCAGACTGTTGAACGAAAATATAAAAATGAATGATACATACCTATAGGTCTATTAAAAAGGATCTATCTAGATTCATAATAAAAATGTCCAACAGTTCGGGAACGCCAACTCAGGCCTTTGTACCATGGTATGAGGATGTTTGAAAGGCAATTTTAACGAAATTGGAACTTAAAATGAATGGTTTATACATTGTATGAGACAAATAATCAACATACTAACCAAAAGGCTATCTATCGTCAAATTATACAGCTGAAGGCAAATTTATCATAACCTCTGTGGAAAAATCAAAAAATAACTTTTCTGTAATCTGCAGAAAGTACTACCATAATATTATTGCCGAAGAACTAGATAATAATGAAACATATGCCTTGATAAACCAACAACGTAACGCAATTTGCAAAAAATCATAGCGTTAAATAAGATATTACGTATTGCCACCATACATATATGCGGTACCGAAATTTCATAAATCTCCCTTAAATTCCGCTCAATAATTTCTGCTACCAACTGTTATGGAATTTCAGCTAGCAACATGTTCGAAAAATACCTTAAAATAATATTAATCCAAATCAAGGACTCCTGGATGGTGCACAATAGTTAATCAGTTATCAAATTACTTGAAAACTGTGCTCATTTTCAAAAATTCACTTTCCAAACATTTGACTTTAAAAATCTTTTTACTTCTATAGGATTGGAATTTCTCAGCAGAATCTGCGAAACCCTTTTGGTGAAAACAAAGACATTCTTGATCTGAAAGAGGAATATTGGTACAATTTCAAAAACCTATGTATCTTCAACAACTATCTAGGAATGGGACAGAAGACCTATCTACAGACAAAAAGCATTCCCTTGGGAACGTCATTTTCTAGCATTCTCGCTAACCTATATCTATACGCATACGAAAGGGAATACATTGCCTCTTTGGATTGTAGTCCAATTATTAGATACGTGGATGACATTCTGGTGAATATCATAAGAACAATTTAATCATTGTAGTTGAATTATTAGATACGTGGATGACATTCTGTGAAGGACTTGAAGATTTTAATCACATAGCAAAGGACATTTACCCAGTCTACTTGGAATTTGAAACTACGAATGGCGGGGCCAATTGTATACACTTCTTGGACCTACAAATAACTTGAATGCAAGACTCTTTATCAACTACATACTTTCACAAAAGTAATAACTCTTCCTTCAGTGTAAGCTACCTCATAAACTGGGAAACAAATATTTCAATCTCAGTACACCGTAATATCGCAATTTCAGTAATCTTCAGATGCTTACGTATTTCTAGTAGGTTTTTTTTTATTGGAGGTTTAACGACTACCGTGAGCAACTCAATGGGCTATAAGCAGCGCACGTCCCTAAGTTAGGGTCACCGGCTCCAGGGAAGGGAGAGAGCCAGTGCCGTTAAGACACACACAACATCCATGCCTCACCGTGATTTGAACCCGGACCCCTTTCGAACGAATGCTCAGAGGACATGCATAGTAGTTCGGAACTAGTTGTTCAGCAACTTATTTGCTAGTTATCCTTGGGGGGAAATGGCTATCCACAATATTTTATTCGTCATTTGTTCAATCAGCTTTTAAAAAGTGTACCCACCAAGAACTTTTTTTTCGATTCATGGAAAATTCAATTGGACACATACACTGGCGTGCAAAAATTACGGACGAGACGGTTTTTCGAAATTAACGTCGTGCAGAAGTGCTCCACATCGACTCAAATCATACCATAAGATTTCCAAGATGTAAAAATATGGGGCAAGTAAGCAAAACCGTCCAAACAAGGAATCCAAAGGATACAAACGCACTTTATTGAAAAGGTAGCTTCGAGCACAACTGGACAGAAGACAGAAACGTCCATGTGACAGGCGGCTGCCAAGAAAAATCCAGTTTTTAGTAGGGGATATGATCACCCCTCACTGCATTGTAGAATTTACAACGTCTGTCCACGCTGAGGACAAGGTTGTCAAGCAGCTATTGAGGCATCGCAGCCCGATCTTCTTGTAGCGCCAATTGCAGCAGCGGAATCGTTGCTGGCGGCTGGTGATGTGCTGCCAAGCGTCTGCCGAGAAGGTCCTACACGTGTTCGATGGTATTTAGGTCCGCGGATCTTGAGGACCAATCCATGTGTTGAATATCTTCACCCTTCAATAGCTCTGCGAGAGCCACTGTACGATGAGGTGTAGCGTTGTGGTCTATGAAGAGGAACTCGGGACCCACAGCACCTCTAAACAGACGCACGTGAGGCAGGAGAACCTCTGTACAATAGTGAACACCAGTGACTGAACCTCCTTGGAAGATGTGGAGGTCAATACGGCTACCAGGCATGATACCGCCTCAAACGAGAACTCTGCCACCTCCAAACCGGTAACTTTCGATGATGTTGGAAGTGTGATTGCGTGTTCCCTGCTCTCTCCATATGTGTATACGTCCAGAATCGTTCGTCA
This sequence comes from Macrothele yani, assembly GCA_039090855.1. Classification (NCBI taxonomy): domain Eukaryota; kingdom Metazoa; phylum Arthropoda; class Arachnida; order Araneae; family Macrothelidae; genus Macrothele; species Macrothele yani. The sequence goes on from CM077011.1 coordinate 105,029,494, forward strand.
GACTAAATCGGCTCTCTATCGTAAAGAGAACTCGACCGCATTGCTGATGTGTCCACAAAACCCGCCGCCGTCTTCTATGAGCAGGCGTTAATGGCACACACCGTACTGGTCGTCGTGCAAATAAACCACATTTGCGCAGCCTCCTGGCCACGGTAAAGCGCGATAACGGACGTCCAGTTTTCTGTTGCATGTGCCTTGCGATTTCTCCCGCTGTCTGCCGTCTGTCTCTTCTCGCCTGTAGGACAATATACCGGTCGTTCACCGCCGTGGTTGCTCGTGGATCACCACAGCTAAACTCCCGGACAGCTGTTCCTGTCGTTTGAAATGCTCTCCAAGCTCGTGAAGCGATGCTGTGAGCGATCCCGAACTCCTCGGCTACACTAGCCACAATTCGACCTTCTTCCAACTTCCCAATGACGCGACCTCGGGTAAAGTCATCCAGATGTCGTCTACTGGATTGCTTGTTGGCCATATCACACGGTGGCAGCAACTCGATGTCATTCAAACCGATGTACACCGTGCAATAGATTTCACCGAATTGCTGAGGGTACACCGCCCGTGTGGTTTATACCTTTCCGACACTCCCCCCCGCTACGTAATGCTACATATATGCGCATGCCCTACCGTACAGGACCCTAGTCTATCTCCTTTTGTCGTCTTTCTGTCCTTTCTGCCTGCTCGTTCCGCTGTTTTGCTAATGTCTCCTCTTCGTCCTTAATTTTTGCACACCAGTGTATAGCACATATGGGTATTAGTGTAGCACGTATCCACCTATAAAAAAACGTATCCCCGTCATTAAAGCACGTATCTACCTGTGTAAATAAATGACATACTATACTTTACAGCCTTGAAAACGAGTTTTTTGAACTCGTAGACCTAATGTTTCATTTTTTGTTACATCTGAACATTGAACTGCAAGAGCCTGTTCCTGGTTTCCAGGCTATTAGAGCAATTGTCTGGTTCTGAGGCTATTACAGCAGTCTGTGCAAGAGTGTTTGTTCTGACTGAAATAATGGCTTCACAGGATCCAGATATGTTCCAGTTTTGTGCCTTAACAGCAACTGAGGAACTTGCAACTGAATTTGCCCAGAGGAATATTTTACTTTTATCAAAACACCAGATGCAACCGTTGCAGCAGCAGCAGCAACAACGGTGTTTACTAGGCACACCTAGCTGCACTGGCAGAGTGATACCACGTTCCGAACATATACGAGGAAAGGAATATGATGGATTTAGATGTCCTAAATGCAAAAATTGGCGTTCAGCAAAAAATGCATTTGTGGGTGGCGAAATTCAAGGCGCATCCGAAGGAAATCATTTGTGGTAGCTTTTTGCAACAGTTAGTGCTAACAACAGATCAAAAACGAAAATTTCACTGCAGGCAGCTTTGGCAATTTTGTACTTATGGGCAAATCATTTGTCATTAACTAAAACAAAGGCCATGATTCACAATCTGGTAACCCAGAATCATACACTGGTAGACTGGCGGAACTAAATCCGAGAAACCTGCCTACGTGCACTAAATGATGTAAAAGCAATGTGCGGACCTGGTGAAATCATCGACATCAGTGAAAGTTTGATGAGGTGCCGTCGTAAGTATAACCGTGGTCGAATGCTGCAAGGAAATCGCGTGCCTCCTGCCCTCCAAAATTACGGAAATCAAGTGATTGGACAATGGGTGTTTGGCCTGCTTTGGAAACGTTCAAATGGGACTCAAGAACTTCGAATGCTCCATGTCTTTCTACGAAATGAAGTCACCTTGCGTCCCATCATACAACGTCATGAGGCTCCTGGCATAAAAATCTGGTCCGATGAATGGCAGGCTTATCATAACATTCATAACTGGCCGGGTTTCAACGTCCAACACCAAAACGGTCAACCACCAGCAAAATCTCATTGACCCCATAACTGGTGTCAAAACATTGAAACCAACTGGGGTCACGTGAAAACAAAAATTTTGAGAAACGTACGGGGCACCCGTAGTGTCTTGCTTCCCGGATATTTGGCCGAATACTGGTGGAAAACTGAGCATGAGCATGCACCATTTAACAGTATTGTAGCTGAAATAGTTCGACAATTTCATTTAGTGTCAAAGTTAATGTACGTATGAGTATTTTATTTTTATTGTATTAAAAAACCAAAACAAAATTAAAAAAATTTAAAATTGAAAGAATTAAAAATTAAAAGAAGTATTAAAAAATTCACCAAAAATACACAAATGCTATATAAGAAGTTCAAAAGTAGTTCTTTTCACAGATGGATACGTTCTACACTTACGGGAATAGGTTTTTTTACAGGTGGATACGTGCTACACTGAAAGGGAAACAATTTCTCGGAGGTGGATACGTGCTACGCTAACACCCAACATATGACCCTACAAAGTTAACTTATTTCCTTTTCAAAAATACAGTTCGATGGGTCGCGAGTTGTTGAAGATTTCTTTAACCTATATGGCAACACCTACTCACTCTGTACCTTTACTATCTCTATTCGGGAACCGAAATGCGCAGTGGTTATCGAGTTGGATGTAATGTTTGGCTTGCTTGGTCGTTGTGCAGTTGTCTTCGAGTTAAACGTAAGTTAGTGGTCGCTTGGTCGTTTTGTGATTCCATCGAACTTCCATATCGTAGGTGAGTTGATATTTTACAAGTTCGTTCTATCTCTTCTATTTGTTTTGTGACCTATTTAATGCTCAGGTAAGTCCGGTGTGTAATTCCACCGGACTTACCTGTAGGAGGTGAGTCGTTATCTTACAAGTTCGTTTTACCTCTTCTATTCGTTTGGTGACATAGGGGATACAGGAGCGACTTTGGTTATTTACAAATCTTTGCTCGATTTGAAAGCTCACCTTAAGCACTAGTATCCCCCTGGTGAGAAAAGTGCACACTTAGTTCATTGGGATGGCTCGGCGCGCTTTCATGGTTACTTGGTCTCATATTCGGAGTTTTTTATTACTTGGTTTTACTACCTTTAACTTTATTCTCAGTTTAGATGCTTTTTATGGTTCACTATGGAAATTTTGATTGTTTTGAAAGTGTTTCTATTTAGCACTTCATTAGTATACTATGTATATACACTATATTGACCAAAGTCACCAAACAACTAGAAGAAAAACACAACATAGCATTTTCTGACATACATTAGCAAGGTGTCGGTCCACCTTTGGCCTTCATGCACCTACCCTTCGAGACATGCTTTCGACAATGTTTGGAAAAGAGCGATATGTATGCGCTTCCATTCAGTACATAATGCTGCCCTTAACTGTTGCTTAGTGGTAGGCCTTGGTTCTAAATTTCTTATGCATTGCTCTAATTGATCCCATGGGTGCTCTATGGGATTAATATCAGGGCTCTGTGCAGGCCAGTCCACACACGGTATGGAATTATAATCAAACCACGCCGTAACAAACTTTGCTTTATGGCGCGGTGCATTATCCTGCTGGAACCAACAAAGATGGGTTCCATAGCATTGCCACAGGGTTTGTAGAGAATAATTGTCCAAAATATCGAGGTAGACACGCTGGTTAACAGGTTTATCCACGAATGGGCCGGGACCATACCACGACAAACACCCCCACACGGGTACACTGCCGGCTCCAAACTTGACCGTAGCAACAGTACACTGTGGTAAATAACATTCATCCGGCTGCCGCCATACCCACACACGACCATCAGACTGATGGATCGTGTATCTGGATTCATCAGTCCATAGCACCCGTTTCCATTGACCTACGGTCCACGATAAATGTTCTTTACACCATGCTAAATGACGAGTAGCATTCCAAATGGAGATGAAAGGCTTATGAGCAGCCACACGGCCACGGTAACGCATGGAATGAAGTTCTCTGTGAATGGTACTTGTACATACCTAGGTTCCAGCATTTTTACTCACCTGTACACTGAGGTCTTGTGCAGTACTCCGTCGATTAACTGTAACGACTCTCCTGAGGCTTCGACGTCCTCCATCACTGATTTTCTGTGGTCTGCTGGTACGTTTTGCTGTTTCAGGCACGTCATGTGTCTTCGTCTTCCACTTATTTAGTACCTTTAAACCGTTGACTTCGGTATGTTTAAACGCCACTCAGTTTCTCTTATGGACAACCCAGTAATATAACACCCAACAATATTTCCTTTCTCAAAGTCATTTTTCTCCCGCCACGACACTTTCACTCAACCTCACAGTGCGATATGATCGCGGACTGCTGCAGGCTTGTTTTTATACCGTTTGCAGCTGTTCAGCGAATCTTAACGAAGCAGCGGATCCGTTCATATGCTTTTGAAGGGGTGTCTGGTGACTTTTGTCAGTGTAGTGTATATATATATACCCCACACACATACAAATTGGAAAGGGATTGAGACAAGGTGACACCATATCTCCGAAGCTCTTTAATGCCACTTTGGAAAATGTCTTTCAATCACTGAACTGGGAAAACAAAGGGATAAAGATTAATGGAGATTATCTAACCCACCTTCGTTTTGCTGATGACGTAGTCATTTTTACAACTACCCCATCAGAGCTGCAGTGTATGATCCAGGAACTTGCAGACAAGAGTAAAGAAGTGGGATTAAAAATGAACTTTTAGAAGACAAAAGCGATGTTTAATGCTTTAACAAGAAATGAAGATTTATCGATTGATGGAGAAAAGCTGGAGACAACAGACACGTACGTTTATCTTGGACAGCAGATATCAAGTGAGGGTCACATGGAGGAAGAAATTAATCGGCGTACAAAACTTGCCTGGAGAGCTTTTGGAAGAAACAGCATAATTTTCAAGAGCAATATGCCATTATGTCTTAAAAGAAAAGTGTTTGATCAATGCATCCTTACAGTGCTTACGTATGGTGCAGAGACGTGGACCTTAACTAAAAGAGGCATACAAAGGCTGCAGACAACTCAAAGAATAATGGAGAGGTGCATGCTTGGTGTAACCAGGAGAGATAAGAAGAGGAACTCGTGGATCCGAAAAATGACAAGAGTGGAAGACATCATGATAAGAGTAAAATCCCTGAAATGGCAATGGGCTGGACACACTACCAGAAGGACAGACCATCGATGGACAGCCGAAATTTTAGATTGGATGCCAATGGACAGGAAAAGACCCAGAAGAAAACCACATGGGAGGTGCGTGGATGAAATTCGAAAGTATGCAGGAGTGACATTGAGGAGACTGGCACAAGACAGACCGTTGTGGAGGAAACTTGGGGAGACCTTCGTCCAGCAGTGGATTGATAATGGTTGACAATGATGATGATGATATATATATATAGAGAGAGAGAGAGATACAATATGATCCGTGCATGGGAATTTTTAATTGATGCAGGAAGAAAAACAGACAGTGCTACCTACATGGAGGCAGATCAGGGGTATGTAAATCAAACCGTAAAAGATAGGTGTAAGTTTTAAGTGTTCTTGGTAAATGTTTGAAAATAACGAACGGCAAAATTTTCGGACAACGGCCGTCTTTTAACGCAATTTTTGTTTTTAAAAGCGCCATTTCCTCCTAACTTCAATATTTTGACAAGATTTTCGTTGTCAGTAATTCAATTTCTTTCAGAAAAGTTAGTTTGAAGTTTTTCCGTATTTATACATAAATTTCGCAAAATCCAGGATTTTAAAATTTTCGGCACTTTCACCAGAGATCTTTAGCACGTCTTTTGTAAAAAAGATCGTGCTTCTGTTATCGGTTTGTCCGTCCGTCCGTCCGTTTGTACCCACGATATCTCTGCAACTATTAGTCCGATTTGAAAAATTATTTTTGCATTGGGAAGCTTGAAATATGCGAATGATGATCTTCTATTTCGTTTTTTTTTCGCCGGTAGAGGGCGTAAATGCAGATGATGTCGAATTCAAAAATACGTTTTATTCCACATATTTGCTTCTAAACATCCGATTGAAAAAATTCTTTTATCTTTCGATTCCGTTTATGTCGAAGAGTATTTTAGATATAGTTACTTTTTCAAATTATGCATAGATTTTCCGCTAGGGGACGTAAAAGTAAATTACCTTTTCCACGATAACTCTTCTTCTAATACTCCGATTTGAAAATTGTTTTCTTCAGCGTATACATCTCTTGATGGAAAATCTTTTGCATATAATTTCAAATTTTTGGTAAAGAATACTTTGGCCACCTGAAGGCGTAAGCGTTAATATTTTCTTCTGATGTATTTGCCATAAAATCGGAGCTTCTAAAATATCGATTGAAAAAGTTTTTTCGTGGACTGATGCCACTCACGTCGATAAACCTTTTCGGAATATTTTCTTCTTAAAATATTACAGTTTCTCCGCCAGGGGCGTAGATGTACATCTTATTTTTCTCGATATCTCTACTTCTAGGAGTCCGATTTCAAAAATTCCTTCTTTGTTGGATAGTGTTTTCCGTGTGACTTGTTTTTCATGTAATTTCAAAATTTTCAAGTAATTCATAGAATTCCCGCTAGGCGGCGTAGCGGTAAATTGCGTTTCCCCAAATATCTCTGCTTCTAAATCTTCGATTTGAAAATTTCTTTCTGCACGGGATACAGCTCCGAATGGAAAATCGTTTGCACATAATTTCTGTTTTTGTAAAAAAAAAATAGTTTGGCCACCAGGGGGCGTAAATCTTAATTTCCGCATCTGTTGTATTTGCAGCAAAATATGATGTTCTAAATCCTCGATTGAACAAAACGTCGTTTGTTGACCGATACTACTCATGTCGACAAACCTTTTAGAAACATTTTCTTCTTTAAATAGTGCATGGTTTCTCGCCAGGGGCGTAGATGTATATCTTATTTTTGTCAATATCTCTACTTCTAGGAGTCCGATTTAAAAAATTCCTTCTTTGTTAGATAGTGTTTCTAGTGTGACATGTGGTTCATATAATTTCAAAATTTTCAAGTAATTCATAGACTTTCCACTAGGGAGCGTAAATGTAAATTACGTTTCCCAATATATCTCTGCTTCTAAATCTCCGATTTGAAAAATTCTTTCTGCACCGCATACAGTTTCTGATGGGAAATCGTTTGCACATATTTTCTAATTTTTGTAAGAAATAGTTTGGCCACAAGGTGGCGTAAGTCTTAATTTCCGCTTCTGTTGTATTTGCAGCAAAATATGAGCTTCTAAAATCTCGATTGAAAAAGAAGTCGTTTGTTGACCGATACTACTCATGTCGACAAACCTTTTAGAAACATTTTCTTCTTGAAATAATGCATGGTTTCTACGCCACGGGGCGTAGATGTATATCTTATTTTTGTCAATATTTCTACTTTTAAGAGTCCGATTTGAAAAATTCTTTCTTTGTTGGATAGTGTTTCCAATGCGATATGTTTTTCCTATAAATTCAAAATTGACAAGTAAACCACAGACTTTCCACTAGGGGGCACAAAGGTAAATTGCGTTTTCTGCTCCTAAAGCTCCGATCTGAAAAAATCTTCTTGTATTGCATACAAGACCTGATGGAAAATATTTTTCACATAACTTCTAATGTTTGGTAAAGAATGGTTTAGCCAACAGGGGTCATAAGTGTTAATTTCTGCTTCTGATGTATTTGTAGCAAAATCTGGTCTCCTGAAAACTCGACTAAATTTTTTTTTCTTCGACCGATACCGCTTATATGGATAAACCTTTTGAGAATACTTTTTTCCTAAAATAATGCATGGTTTTCCCACCAGGGGACGTAAAGTCACCTCTTATTTTTGTCGATATCTCTGTTTCTAAGAGTTCGTAAGCTCACGATTCCGTTTACAGCAATATCTGAGGGATTAAAAACCCGATTGAAAATCTTCTTTCTTTTGTCAGATCTATTGTTTTCCATACCGGTTCCATTGACTTTGAATAGGTTTGTTAAATTTAATTTGCGTCAGAACGGATTCAAAAGACGTGCTTATTACACCCGAAAATTCGGTGTCATCTTTCTTGTTTTTCTTTTCGTTGGTTTGAAACCGAGATCATCTGAGTTTGCCCAACGACAGCTATTTGTACTACCGTTGATCCAGAAAGACAGGTCATTCACAGCCCCATACAAGGTAAAACTGCTTCGTGATGAAATGTTTCTTGTTAATAATGTGGGTGAATTAGCCATGTTACTTTCTGTTAGAGCTTATTATTTTTATGAATAGGTTCACCTTAACTTTATTTATTCTGTAGTAGGACGTATTACAAATAAATAAAGTTAATTCATATTATCTTTATTTATTCTGTAGGAGGACTTATTAGAAATTAAATGTTTTTTCCATCGTGACTTTCCGAAGCAACATAATACTTTGGAACTTCAGACTTTTTTAAACCGGTAATGATTCTCAATTATCTTTAAGAAATGGTGAAATGCACTGTTTTAGAGTGATACTTCACAAAACTGCCAAATATAAAATTTACTCTTGATAGCTGTAATAGCTTTTGTTCCAATGGATACATAGACATCATATAATCACTTGTACAGTAACTTACGTACCTGGGCATACAATATAAAATAGCTGGTACACAAAATGGGAGAAAGAGGAAGGACATCCGTAGGTACAATAACTAAAATTTCATGCGATATGCTATCCACAAAGTCCAATTGCACTACAGAACTTCCAAATCAGATCCTCCGACAAACGATCAAAATTTAGTAGTTTATCTAGTCTGGTTCATTTGCCCGACGTTTACTTCACCGAAGGGTCACTTGACCGAAAATCACTTAACCGAAAAGATTGTATCACCGAAAGATCACTTAATCGAAAAGTTCATTTCACCGAAGTGTCACTTGATCGAAAGGTACATTTCACCGAAGGGTCACTTGACCGAAAATCACTTCACCGAAAAGATTGTTTCACCGAAAGATCACTTGATCGAAAAGTTCATTTCACCGAAGTGTCACTTGAACGAAAGGTACATTTCACCGAAGGGTCACTTGACCGAAAATCACTTCACCGAAAAGATTGTTTCACCGAAAGATCACTTGATCGAAAAGTTCATTTCACCGAAGTGTTACTTGATCGAAAGGTACATTTCACCGAAGGGTCAATTGATCGAAAAGTTCATTTCACCGAAAGATCTCTTTACCTAAACGTTTATTTCATCAAAAAGTCATTTCACCGAAGGGTCCGTTTATCGAAAACTTTGGGTTTCATTACAGGATCTGTTGAAACATGGTGCAAGTTCGGCAGACCACCGAAACGTTAGGGGATTATACTCAAATTGCACTTTTGATTTCTTTATGTCACAGAGAATGCAAAGATTTAGTTTTAAGGCAAATCTTTTTTTAAGACAATAAGCTCTCAGCTTAAACCGTTTTAGCAAATTTTAATCATGTTTCTAAGGTTTACATAAACGTGATGTTCTGTGCTCATGTTCATAAGGTTTACATAAAAAGTAAAATTAATAATGTTGCACATTTTTTCAGACAAAAAGAATCAATTTTAGCTACCTAGGCCTTAGCTTATGCCTTTTTTACCAAATTTTAAACGTGCGTGCTCATATTTATAAGGTTTACATAAAATGTCAAGTTAATAATGATGCTCATTTTTTCAGGCAAAAAGAATCCATTTGAGGGCCATAGGACTCGGCTTAGGCCTTTTTAGCAAGTTTTAACCGTGCGTGCTCATGTTCATAAGGTTTACATAATTACTTTACATTTTATGTGATGCCTATGAATATGGGTAGGGTTAAAATCTGTTAAAATGGCCTGTATCTAGGCCTACGGTCAAAACATTAATGTTTTGTGTTTGAGTAAAAATGGAACATTATTTATTTGATTTGCTATGTAACCGTTGAATATGAGCTCGGAGGATGAAAATTTGACAAACAGGCACAGATCTAGACCTTATAAATAATGTTATATTTCGGAAAACCTACTCATGGGGAGGTGTTTCATGGAAATTAAAAGTATTTTTTATACATCCGATAATGTTTAGGTGGCCAGTTTTTCAAAAACCCGCACCACACTCCAACAGATTTCTAAGAAAAAATCTTAAGTTTTTGACAAACTGAGTATTCGGTGAAATGATCTTTCGATAGAATGAACTTTTAGTCCTTTGGTGAAATGAACTTTTCGATCAAATGTCTTTTCCATGAAATGAACTTTTAGGTAAAGAGACCTTTAGAGGTAATGAACTTTTCGGTCAAGTGACCCTTCGGTGAAATGTACCTTTCGATCAAGTGATTTTCGGGCAAGTGACCTTTCGATCAAGTGAACGATACTCTAGTTAATCAAACCTCTAGTATTCTCCCGAATCGCCCCTATTACGGGAAATTTCTCGTCATACGGATACGAAAAATGTGAGAACAGATTGTTATCGTTAATTAATGTGCAAGAAGAATTGCGGAAAGGTTTCTGAAAATTCAAAAATTTCTTGGAGTACGAAAAGCCCCGGAAAGTCAAGTTTTTTCCTGTCATTTCACGGAAGGATTTCTATCAGAAATATGCTGATAAAATTACCTCGGTAATTCACGAAAGTAATCACCCAAAATGGCACGTGAATTTCCGAAAATGTTTCATAGTCCCGTGCCCCTATCATCATCATACTCTCCGGGCTAGAAGGCGTTGTTTAACTCAAGATTTTGAATAAAAAGGCAACGTTCCGGAGAACAGATTCGAGTGAAAATACACTATCTACCAACAAGTAATTGGACACCCCTACAATCTACGATATCTGCGGCCCTGATACACGTCACGGCCGCCGCCGTTAAATATCGTGTGGGAAACAACAACGCAACCAGTCGCATGCAAGATGCCACGCAGTTCTGAGCTCTCTGATTTCGAGAAAGGTGTAATCGTCGGGTATCACAGAAATGGCCGATCCATACGTGATATATCCAGCGAGTTGAAGTACCCAAAATCGACAGTGGCCTACGTGATTGGCAAGTGGAAGATGAGAGGTGACTGTCGGAATGTGCCCTCACCTGGCAGACCCAAAAACTGGGAGTTAGAGACCGACGGGTGCTGGCCAGAGAAATTCGGAAGAACCGCACCAAATCGATGGGCCACATCCCCGAGGAGTTTCAAAACTCATCCGGGAGTGTTCTTTCGATGAATACCATCCGTAAGGAAGCCCATCTGCTCGGTTATCATGGACGTGCTGCCGCCCACAAGCCTTTGATCACCAAGTCCAATAGCGCTGCTCGGCTAACGTTGTGCAAAGAACGTCGACAGTGGACCGTTGAACAGTGGAAGCAGGTTCTCTGGAGCGACGAATCAAGGTTCACCCTCTACCGTTCGGGTGGCAGCGTCTGGGTTTGGCGTCTGCCTGGAAAACTCCTCCTGCCGGAATGTATTGTGCCAACTGTGAAGTTCGGCGGCGGTGTAATTATGCTATCAAGGTGTTTCCCCTGGTATGGCACGGGACCCTTGGTCGCAATTCCTGGTAGACACAATGCCGAGACCTACTGCACCATTTTCGATGACCATGCGCTTCCTACGTTGTGGCAGTTTTACGGGGTTGACCCATGTTACTTTCAGAATGACAATGCCACCTGTCATGTTGCGAGGTCCACCATGGCTCAGTATGGTGACAATGGGGTGAATCGAATGGACTGGCTTGCGCACAGCCCGGACCTTAACCCTATCAAGCACCTCTGGGACGATTTGGAGCGTCGACTTAAGGGGTGCCCCACCGTCTGAAATCGGTGAAGGAACTGACCTGTCTTCTCCAAGCCGAGTGGAAGAAAATACCGCTAGCCGTCGTACAACGCCTGGTTGAGAGTATGCCCCTGAGGGTCGCAGCTGTAATCGCCGCTCGTGGAGGCTCCCCCAACTATTGAAGGTGAATAAACTTCGTTTTCCTTTGCTATCACAGGTGTCCAATTACTTGTTGGTAGATAGTGTATATTGAAACGTTAAGATAATCTCACTCCTAGGTACTGCATTACCGAAAGAAACGTCGATATGTTCAGCAATCTGTCTTCGTGTGGTAACGTATATGTTCGATATGTTCAGCAATCTGTCTTCGTGTGGTGCACGTACTCCTAGGTAACTGCTGTTTTCTCACATCCTCCACGGGCAATCCCACTGTGGCCTCGCGCGTTACCTCAGCAGCGCAGAAAGAAAGGGCGATTGGAGAGCGATCGTATTATTTACAACCCATTGCAGAGCAATCGTATTACAACCCGAAGGCAAAGAACTGAACACTTTCAATCTGTAGGACATTAAGTATCGTAAAAGTGAAACTAGGCATTTACAGACATGAGTTTTGGCAAAGCTAAACATATCTAAAAGCAAATAAGGAATCTTTGGGTTAATTATTGTGCGTGTTCGAATTTTTTCACAAAACTATAACTGGCAGCTGCAGTACTCCGCTTCATTTCCTGCGCCCCGCAGCTACACGGGTGGTAGTTACGCCGCTGGTAGAGCTCCACATATGCTCCATGTCGCTGCCTGTTGCTCATATTGAAGCCTAGCACTGTGTTTCTCATGTGTCAATGCATTGTGATTTAGTGTGAATTTTGCATACTATTTCGAAAAGCTCCTACCGCTTGTGACGTATCAACCTCAGAGGTGACACACAGCTTAAATGGCTCGGGAGCAGGGCGATGCTGCATTCATGCTTCGCCACCTGCAAATTTGTGTTTTAACATTGGCGTCCGAACGTAAAAATGAATCTTCTGGCCATTGGGTTCTTCGAAACATGTGTGAGGTTCGTTCCACACATCGTCTGGAATTAGTTAGAATTCCTTCTTCTGCAGTGAGCTCTCTTTCAAGGGCGGTTTACCAGCTGACCCGGAAACCTGCGATCCCGTCCAAGTCCTTTCTCAAAGGGGAAGGTATATGAGACGTACCGACCTCAGTGGTGACGCACATGTCAAGACGGCAAAGCTGCAGGGACAAACTTCGTCGGTGTATCTTAACTCGGAAATCATTCAACTCCGGAGAAGAAGGATGCAGGTTCGATTTTCGCCCCCTTAAAATTTGTGCTTTCACATGCTCACGACTTGAGAACTAAAGACGTCTTGCAGTTGGTGATGGATCTGCCCTGCCAGCGTTTTCCATGTCCGGAAAAACGTGAGCAACACGTGCACCCCCTAGTGAGGTCATGTTTCTAAGCTGATCGTCATTTTCGCCTGAATCTGTTCACTAGTACATAGCCTTTCTATTCAAACTCCTGGGTTAGGAGGAGTGCAATGAAGTTGGAAGGCACTGATTAACATATCTCATAGCCTTTCTATTCAAACTCTAGTTAGGAGGGGAGTGCAATGAAGTTGGAAGGCACTGATTAACATATCTCTATTCTATATCGAAATGTCATCGGAAATTATTTCCCGATCAGTCTTTAATGCCAAAGTATTCAGAAATAAATTACCTGACTGAACAGAATTCTCCATTGACAACGAAACGATAGAAGACTCGGTTAATTAACTTCGACTGCGATGTCACATGTGATAAAAGCAACGATATTACTTAAAAACTTAACAAATGCAGAAAATACACTATATTATTCAACGTATTCGGACACCACAATGTTTTGGGGCAAATGGCTTTATTACCGAAATTAATAGTTAGTCGGTCCACCTCTTACTTCTATCACAGAGGCAAAACGTCGAGGCATATTCTCAAACAATACCCGGAAGGTTTGGGTGGGAATGACTCTCCATTCGTCCTGCAAAGCTGCTACCAGAGTGGAGAGCAAAGATGGTCGATTTTGTACCCGTCGCTCCAGTTCATCCCAGAGGTTCTCTATGGTATTCATATTAGGACTCTGAGCAGGTCAATCTTACAATTCCACCTCATTTTCAAGAAACTAATCCTTCACACGCCGTGAAGTCTGGCAGGAAGCTCGATCATGATGGAAGAAACAAAGATAATTTCCATAATACTGCCACGTTGTTGGAAGTGCACAATTATCCAGAATGTCGAGGTACACTTCAGAGTTCATGGTTTGGGATATAATAACGAACGGGCTGGGTCCCATCTACAAAAAACAACTCCATACTATGATTGAACCTATCCCGAACTTAGCAGTAGGAAGAACACATTCCAACGAAAATAGTTTGCCGGGCTGTCCCCAAATCCAAACACGACCATCAGATTGGAAGAGTGAAAAGCGTGATTCATCATTCCAAAGAACAGTTTTCCAGTCGATTACAGTCCAGGAATGAGAGACACACTACCACAAACGGTGCATCGCATTCACAGTAGTAATATGTTGCTTGTGTGACGCCGCTCCACCATAATAACCCACACTGTGAACTCTCTGCTAATAGCTATGTTACTAACCGAGCAATTACAAATATCCCCTACTTCAGCAGCGATGCAAATGGCACAGGTCTGTCCCGGTGGCGTAGTGGTCTAAGCGATGGCTTCTGATTATTCGTCCGAGATGGGTTCGAGTTCGAATCTCAGTGAGGCATGGATGCTGTGTGTGTCTTACGGCGCTGGCTCTTCCCTTCCCTGGAACCAGTGGCCCTTATAGCCCACTGAGTTATTCACGGTGGACGTTTAACCCCCCAATAAAAAAAACGGTAGAGGAAGAACGGGATTTCTTACCATTTCTTACCATGGCTCTTCTGTGACATTCCTTCAGTTTGCGCGGGCTGCCTGAATGTTTTTTCTTCGCTGCAGTTACACCGTCCCGCTTTCATTCCTTCACGACATCAGTTACAGTCGATTTTGATTCTTTTAGATTAGCTGCGAAACATGGAACCGTTACATAAATGGACTCCTATGACGAGCCGACGCTGAAACTGGGAAACTTCACGTCCACGCGGTACAACTGCTTCAAAGTTACTGATAACACAACAGAACATTGCAGCTTTCTATACTTACCTTCCGACTCACAGCGCACCTTCCTGCTTCCTGGTTACCCGTTCATGCAAATACACAGTCGAGTCACATTATTGTGACTACCCCCTACTTTTGACGTCAATAGTGCGTAGCCAATGTAAGATGGCACGTGTAGTGAGCCGGTTTGGAGGGTATATAAGGTGTGCTGTAGGCATTCTGAAAACATATCACTCGTTGCTGTCATGGATAAAAGAAGCGATTTATCACATTTGCAAAAAGGGATGATTATTGGTTTTCGGGCTAAGGTTGGCAATATTTCTGAAACAGCGCTGTTTGTGAACTGTTGGCATGCTGCTGGGGTTAAAGTGTATCGTGATTGGAGAAATGGCACCATTGCAAATAAGCGATGTGGAAACTGCGGAGCACCACGAGCCATTCATGTGAGCGATGAACGGCAGCTTCAAAGATCCGTGAGGGCCGATCGATACGTTACAGTGGAGCAGCTTACTGGCCGAATGAATCAGGAGGCCACCGGAAGTGTGTCTAAATCGACAGTTCAGTTACCCAGACTGCGTATGGGGCTCCGATGCAGACGGATGGTCACTGCACCTATGCTGACGAAGATGCATCGGCATAAAAGACTTACATTTGCACGGCAGTATAGGAATTGGACCTCCGCTGATTGGCAAAGGATTGCCTTCTCCGATGAGTCATGTTTTCTGCTTCATCGAACTAATAGACGTTGGCGTATAAGGCAAGAAACATCGGAGAAGAAACACTCTTCTACCATTGCTGGAAGAACTCAAGCTAGTGGGCGCAGCGTTATGGTCAAGAAATGTGTTTGTGGCAATCTCTGGCCCATTCATACCTGTGGAAGGCACAATGGACCGAATTCGTTATGAATCCACCCTTTCAGACCACGTACACCCATACATGCTGATTGTCTTCCCTGGGGTGGATGGGATCTTCCAGCACGACAATGCAATGTGTCACACAGCTAGAAATGTTGGAGAGTGGTTGGAAGAGCACGGTGAAGACTTCAAAGTACTTCCCTGGCCACCTGCTTCCCCAGACTCAAACACAGTTAAGCATCTGTGGGACCACTTTGATGGTGTTGTTCGCTTTATGGATCCTCCACCAAGAGCCTTCCTGCAGCTGTCAGATGCACTGTAGTCAGCATGGGTCCACACACGTGTGAACTCCTTCCAGCAACCTACTGAGTCACTCCCAGCCCGTCAAGCTGGCTGCTGTCTACGCTGCACACTGCGGTTACTCTGGATATCAGCTGGTGATCACAATAATGTGACTCGACCATGTATTTGGCAGTGTCCGAATGCTTTTGACAATATAGTGTATGTATCACAGTTCAGAAGGCATTAAGAATGATAGCCAGGAAAG
Organism: Macrothele yani; assembly: GCA_039090855.1. Taxonomy (NCBI): domain Eukaryota; kingdom Metazoa; phylum Arthropoda; class Arachnida; order Araneae; family Macrothelidae; genus Macrothele; species Macrothele yani. Next base: position 105,045,566 of record CM077011.1, read on the forward strand.
AAGCACAGGTTAAATTCTACAATATAGTGGCGGTGCCTATTTTGATTTATGAAAGTAACGCCTAGAAACCGAGATGCAATATCTAAGGGCTGTGATATACTGTTCGAGAATCGATCGCTTGCGGAACAATGATATAAGATCTGAACTTAATAGTTATTTCCATCACACAATTAATTGACATCTATAGAGAAAAATGGGGTGATCACGCGAGAGTCAGAGGAGGATGCTGGAAGTAATGGTCAACACACGGTGAAGCCGGAACCTGCCAACAACCTAATCCTTACCGAACGCTGATGATGATGGAGATTTTGCATTACCTACGACTTGGTGGAAATTGGATAACTCGGGCATGGAGTACTTGTCTCTGTTTCCTTGAGGTTAGTAGAGAAAACTCGTAGATCTGTTTGGGTACAAAGGTCTGTCGAGTGCATGTGCACATCAGAATAGCTAGAAAACTGAGAAATGTTATTATGGAATATGCACAGTAATAAGGAAAAAATAATGAAATGGGACTTTATTGAATAGAGAGAAGGTTGTCTGGACCGTGAAAAAATGCATTACATTCACGCTGAAAATATTTAATAGAAACATTTCCTCATTTTTTGACGTAGAACAACGTCTTTCTCCGCGCTGGGTAGGGGTAACATTGGGAGCACAGGTGCAACGAAAATATGTCACACTTTGAACGTTTATATCTTCGGAACTACTGTGTAAAAATCGTGCAGTACTAATAAATAAATCATTAGATAACTTACAGAGTTTCATTTATAATAAAACAAGTTTCAATCATCCACCCCTTAACCCTTTTATACAATAGCTTTAGAAAGTTAAGTTAAATTCCGCGTAATTTTGTTTCGCGCATGCCGTTTCAAGGTTGATGACTAGTGAATAGATAATGATAGCAAAAACCTCAGCCCGCTCTCTGTAGCTGACGGGCAGAGCTAACGGACGCATGTGATAAACCGAAATGAATAAAATGGGTTTAAAATTTATTTATTTTCTTTCATATGTAAAAATATTTGGTTTCGAAAATTTAGAAATGCCACAAAAATCCGGGGGAAATTACTATAAGAACCGACGAAAGTTGGTGAAATAGATAGAGGAGAACGAAAGGAATCCGAAAAGACCCTTTAAGTTGTCAACCGCAAGGTCATGGAAATGTAGGGAGCGTCAAAAGTCACCTCGCCAGGATGCGTTTTACCAGATTTCGACTTTAGAGCCACAACCTTCTACTTGAGGCAAAATATTATAATAATAGAAAAGCACCAACATGAACTTCAGTCTGAAATTTCTATCATCCTTCAATAAAACATTAAATAGTCCTCGCTGAAGGGGTGAATTAGTTGCGGAAGTAGCCCGAGTTGTCAAACGCTGACATCTCGGATTACTTTCGCAATAAAAACCTTATTCCACAGAGTAGCGATGTTTGCAAAGCAATACATCATTATATTTTAAAAACTGGTATTCAGCTTTATTTCAATCTTCTGGATGCCGACTTTCCATGTATACGGTTAAGCCTCAGTATAGCTAACGTGACGTTGGTGCTTCCAATACAACAAAATATTTGCTACCTAATTTTTAACAATAGCAAATTGCTAGAAATTGTTCCCATAAAAAGTTGTTTTTTTTCCCTGGCGGTGGGTGGTTTACACTCTGTAGAAAAAAAAATCGAGGGCATCCAAACGGTTAGATAGTTTTCTTTTTTTACTAATATGTGCTAATCTAAATCATCTAAAGGGGCTGAAACCAAAGGGCAGGGGGATGGTTTACACAATACGTTTCAGGTAACACTATAATGATTCCTTAATAATAAGAAACAGGATTGTAGCAAGGCGAAGCCATTTTTACCACTCCTAATGCTTTAGAGGGGATGGGGTTCTCCGGCACAGCGTTATTTTACTAGCATCCTCAATACTGATGCGATTTCGTGATCCCATCGCGGACCACCAATCGTTGAGGTATCATGCCGAGGGATATCATGCATAAATTCCGATGCTCGCCTTGATCGAGGCGTGTCCGAGCGGTTTGATTTTTGATACGTGTAGGTGCGCTCGTCCCATCCGGGAGCTGGTATGTATTGCGAAATCGTTCTCAGCTAGCTGAAACACAGGAATTTTAATACCAGAGCATATGGAGAAAAGGGAGTAAGAATTGAACACTTAAGAATTTTTATTATCGGCGGAACCTACCGTCTGAGGTGTTGCCCTCTCGGCGTTACAGACAGGAGATATTCTCCTTCTAAAATAGTAAAGTCTGTACTAGATTCTGAGAAACAGTCTTTCACCGCTAAGCCTACCAGAGTTCCAAAAGTTTTAGGATCCGCTGATATATTTAGTTCGCCAAACTATGCAAAATAATACAATAAAGAAAAAGTACTCACATATAACTTGCGGAGTATTAGTAATCCAGGGCATCAAAGATGGCTTAAATCGTTGACGTGAAGTTGTCACCACGCTCGCACGCACACACACACAGACGCGAAAAATCACTTTATAAAGCCTTGGATAACCTTTTACCTGTGTGACAAGCGCGAGAGGATGACCACACCCTTCTTTTCACCTTCTTCGAGGAGCTGAAACCTGCTGTGGTAGATGGGGTCGGGATGGACGGGGGTTAGCACTCTTTGACCCCGTAGAGAGCTTCGTTGTCAGTTTGGAGCGTGCACTTGCTTACGGTTTTCCGTAGGTCAGTGACCTTACACCTCCTCGGCTGAGGAGAACGCTTTCGTGGGAGGACTTCTAGATGGGAAACAGTAGATCTTTGCTTGGCGCGCAGACCCCCGATGCCTTATTTCTCGCTTGTGGTTTATTGCCGGGAGCAGTATATGAGATAACAACTGTCCGCAGAAGTCATAAACCGCGCTCTTACAGCGGCTTATGACTTCTGCAAATAAAATCACGCCCTCTTTCAAGCAGCGGTAGAACAGTTCTTTCCGTCGGCTTTCTCCTAATTTTGCTGGCGCCCTCAATTCCAAATTTAGGTGGGCTTACTACAGCCACTTAGTTGCTGCTAAGCTTACCCGCTACGTGTTACCTCTGTGGAGCGAGTACCATCGCCTATATTCTCAAGTACCATCGCCTATACCCTCTCACGGCCGTCTTACCACAGCGGACCACAAAAACCAACTGAATTTATTTTTCCTCTTCATCTTCACGGAGGCAAACCGAAATTGCTTCTTTCCGTTGTCAAGTGGCTCCGCGTTGTTCCTTCTCTGTCAACAACTTTACGTTGCCCTCTCCCCTTTCGTACAGAGCGCTCATCGCCTCTGTGAGGCTGGTGTCGTCACCGACCTTTGACCACCATAACCATAATTTGAACGTCGGCAAAAAGCTTTCCGACTTAAATTGCATTAAAGTAGACATATTTATAATATGAGGGCCTGGATGCTGCTGCATCGCCGAACTGGGTGGTCTCCCAGTTGTTGGGTGGGTTTCCACCAGCAACCTCACAATTTCTTTGTCCCCCCCCCCCAGCTAAAGCGAATTATCCGACTTCCCCAATTAAACGTGCTAATTTCTCGAATTAATTTTGTAATAGGTCAAATATTTAATTTAAACAAAACGCCTATCGAGTCCGTCCCCCTTTTATAATTAATTAATTTAGACCCAAATTTTCGTGTAAATATTTTACACCACCCCCATGATGAAATCCGTGGTACATTATTGAATTAAAGCAAAGATATAACGTTTTTAGTCACTTGTATGTGTAGATTACTTGGAATTTGCATCTGCGATACACGAACATAAGAAAATTTTTATACTCTATTTAAAATTTTTATATATTAATGTATATATAAATAAAAAAAAATGTGAATATATGTATATAATCAGTCAATAAGTTTCAGCCCCCTCAAAATCTGTAATTACCCCCCTTCCGGAAAAAACTCTCTGAATGCAACACTGATGGTACTACTTCTCTACGTCTACTAACATTAATTTATAATCAGCGTAAGTTACTATGAATTGTATATAGTATAAGTTGCTTTTAAGTAAATAAAGTAAAACATTTCTTTCGTTTTATTTCTTAAAAATTTTACATCTGAAAAAAAAAATCAAAAGGGCACAGTGGTAACTGTGAAGCAACCTACAACGTAGGGCTACGTCAACTGTTCTTCGCTGAATACTTTAAGGACATAGGACTAGTGAGATTGTGCCATGAAATAGTGACAGTTCATGTAGTTCTACGTTGTAAGTTTTGCACAATTGCTACTGTGCCCCTTTGATTTTTTAGAAGGCTGGATATTTTTAACATTGCTTTAATTTATAATTATAAAAAAAGTTCACAAATGAAATGCTTACTCCTAGGTGATAGTTCTGATTGTTACAGAAAATTAAGGATAAAATTCAGAAGAGAAAGAGAAGCATTGTTTGACTCAGTGGATGATATCCTGCTCAACCAAACGTCAACCAATCTCTACTACGATATTTCTGTGAGAGGAACTTAAGAGCACTTTTATTTATTCTTCATCACCGCACTTCTTAGTTAAACCACTGCATTACGTTGACGACATCTGCTTACGCTTTCAGCTTTTCTTCATTTCTGTAACATTGAGTTTCCTGTACTTCTTTCTGCATGCTTATAAAATTTTCATCCAGGTGAAATCATGAAGAGATAAAATTTCAGGGTTGTCATCACCACAAATTGCTGCCTCACGGCCGCACCGTGGGGCAGTAGCTGCGTTGACTTCTGACCATTCGTTCGAGATGAGTCTGAGTTCGAATCGCTTTGAGGTACGGTTTTGTCTTTGGGCACTGGCTCTCTCGGTTCCCTGGAACCAGTGATCCTAAATTAAGTACCGGCGACTGTAGGGCTACGTCAACTCCATCGATTTGCTCATGGTGGTATTTAAAGCTCCAAGCAAAAAGTAAACGCCCTGTTTGCTTAATTAGTAAGGAAAAATAATTTAAAGCGAATGCTTTTTAACCCTTTAACGACCATGACCCCATAAATCTTGTATCACTCTAAATACCATAACGCCCGAAACTGTCTCTCGTTTCACTTCTTTGTTTAATAACACTGACGGGGAGTCCTGTTGATCCCTTATAGATCGACAAAATTTGAAGACACTCATTCTAGACAGGCGTTTAAGGTGGCTATAGCCGTTTTTAGGTACGGGCGTCTTGAGCGTTATGGTCGTTAAAGGGTTAATCACGAAGATACCACGCTCACTGAATTACGACAATCTACCTAATACTTCATGGACTCTCATTTCGCCGGTAAACTGCCAAAACTCTGCGTGACGTCGATTCCACGAGGTCAATGGGCAGTTGTGTGGGGTTCTGCAACCAAGCTGTTTGTATTGCGAACCACAGTTCCAATATGCAGAGGGGTGGTATGTCTGCCTAACTCACCTGGAGTGCCAAGAAATCCCACTGGTGTTCAACTGGGTTGAGATCAACTAACGTTTGAGGTCCTTAGGGATGTTTTACATCAGCAGTGTGTTCGCCGAGCCATTCCTTCAGGAATGGAGGATATATATGGAGCGTAATAGTACCTGAAAAACTCCCCTTTGGGGGAAGTTATAACCTTGTGGTGTATACATAGTCGACAGGTAGTCCCTGGCAGTAACCGGCTCCCATACGCTGATTCACGCTTACCAGGGGTCACATAAAACCGACCCTTCTAGATTGTATAATCGATAGCACATGTGACGATTCGACAGTCGACAACCTGCACCAGGGATTACATGACGTGATTCATCCGACTACACAGCTGCTTCTTGTTCTCTATCGTCATGTCCGCACGCCATTGGCACCAAGGGAAGTACATTATGTATACAGACTCTTGTTAGGAGAAGAAGGCGTTTTAGGGTGTCTTCTCTTGTAGTCCGCCCGTGCCAGTGTGCTACGCATAGTAGCGGGGTGTATTGCTCCTGGTTGACGCATATTGTACTGTACTGGGTGGTCAACTGCAAATGTGTGCTGCGCCAGTTGTCAGTAAAAGGCGACGTATATGTTGTTCAGCTCTGCAGTCCACTTATAACTGGTCTTTACAGTTGTGTTAGCTTTTTGTTTTTTCGCAATTTCGTCACCACTCTTTTAACTGCGGAATGCCCTTGTAGAACAAACAAATGTCTCCGTTTCCAAAATGGACACACCAACCTTTCGTGCTTCCAGAACTTGACCTTTGTCAAATCCAATAAATCTTTGGTGCCACGCAATCACGTCCGTAACTTTCCCCTCATCTGAATCACGTCCGTTACTTCCCTCTCATCTGAATTGCCATCTTGTTACCCCCTTTATCTTAAAGGCTGCGATAGTATCGTTTAAGATCCTTTTATCTTAAAAGCTCCCACTTACGCTAGTGTCGGATGTAACTCCTTTTCGTAGGATTTGCGGTAATTTATTGGGCCAAAGTTTATATTTACATATAATGATTGATGCATCTAATAAATACTATATATGATTTGGAACCCAACTTTATGAATGTAAATATCAGTAAAGAGAATGTTTAGATTAGCAAGCCCAGCCTTTTAATTCTAAGAATTTGGCAGAAGGTAAAGGATAACAGTTCGTTATTTTCCAGTCAAAATAAGAAAAAGATTCCATTTATTCAATTTATAGAATTCTGTTAACACAGGATAAATCTTACAATTTTTGTATACGAGTGTTGAAAACAGTGTAGGGCAATCAGTTAGTAAGTCACCAATGAAAAGATTATCTATTACCAATCAAAATTCACAAAATAGCCAGTACTCTCTCTCTCTCTCACACACACAGACACACACACATAAGTGGTTTATCAAATCTTCACTGAAGTTCTTTCACATGGCTTCAAGGCTACACTGGTCATGATTCAACCGGAACACGCTGGGTTCAGGAACGGCCTCACCACCGTAGATTATATCCATCTACTGACAGAACTAATTCAACGAACGAGAGAGTATGAATTCCATTATGTATGGTTTTCATTGATTATTAACCTTTTTTTCCGTGAAACAATCAGTAGTTAAAATGACATTGAAACATTAAGGTATTGAAGACTCACACATTAGCATTATTAATAAGATATATGAAAATGCAAGTGAAAAGGTCCGGTTACTTCAGGATACAGCACCAATAAATATTAGAAAGGTAATGAAACGAGGAGACACCATATCTCCCAAGCTCTTCAATGCCACATTGCAAAATGTCTTTCAATCATTGAACTGAGAAAACAATGAGCGTGGGTGAGATTAAAGGAGATTATTTAACTCATATTCGTCAACTTAATTACTTACTTAACTTGGTTATTTAACTCTCCTTTGCAACTTCCCCTTCAGAGGTGCAGTGTATGATCGAGGAACTTGAAGACAATTGCAAAGAAGTGGGATTAGAAATGAACTTTAAGAAATCAAAACTGATTTGAAGAAATTAACTCTTGCACCAACAGCTATTAAATTAAAATCAAATGCCGTCTCCTGCACGATAGACTTTAATGATAAAAAACTATGTACAATTAAACTAAATATATGTTTAAGACCTTTCAACGCCCCAACGGCGTCATCCTCAGAAACAATGCAGCAGTGAGCACAGATGTGAGTGGCCTATATATACACTGCTGGACACTCAAAATGCAACACCAAGAAGCACACGAGATAGCAAAGCCAGATTTACTGGACACATAACAACAGATACAAAGATGATACGTTTGAGATTACAGGCCCGTGCGACTTGCGGAACACGCAGACATCAATTACACAGTGCGTCAAAGAATTTTTAAGACTGGGTATGTAAAATGAAATGGAAACAAGAAATTATAATTTGTTTTGGTTTGTTATTCAAAATAAGTCCCTCCGGCTTCAATACACTTGTTACAGCGATTTAATAATGATTCGAATGCCTGTTCCAGTTCACTTTGCGGAATTGCCTCCAAAGCACGCGTCGAAGCTGTTTGTATGGTCGAAATATCATCAAAATAACACCCTTTTAACGTTATTTTAAGTTTTGGGAACAAAGAAAAGTCGCAGGGTGCTAAATCAGGCGAATACGGTGGATGATTCAACATACAGACGTTCTTTTTAGCCAAAAATCTACGAACAAGAAGTGAGGTGTGACTGGGTGCATTATCGCACAACAAACACTAACTGTTTTCATCTCGATATTCTGGACGAATGTGACGAATTCTGCCCATCAAACGCCTCAAAACATTTAAATAAATCTCACCAGCAATTGTTTGTCCACTTGGAATAAATTCTTTGTGGATTCATTACATTCTACTATCGAAGAATGTAATGAGCATTGTTTTGATTTTCGATGGAACTTTTCTTGTTTTTTTGGCTTGTGGCGAGTTTTTGACTTCCATTCCGCACTTTGTCGCTGGATCATATTGAAAACACCATGTTTCATCACCAGTAACAATCGATTTTAAGAAGTTCGGATCATTTTCAGCGGCTGAAATGATGTCTCTGCAATGTGCACTTCTCCTTGATTTGTTTTCATTGGTTAACGTGTGTGGAACAAATTTAGCACAGACTTTTGTTTTGCCCAAATCTTCATGCAGGATGGTTCGAATCGTTTCTTTGTTGATGTTTAAAGACTCTTCCATCATTCTTAGTGACGCACATCGGTTGTTTGCCATGAAATCACGCACTTTTTCAATAATCTCAGGTGTCCTAGATGAACTTGGTCTTCAGGTATGCTTATCATCTTCTAGCGTCTCTCTTCCGTCCAAAAAACGTTTGTGTCACAGGAAAACATTTGGTCTACTTAAACAAAACTCACCATAAACTTGTTTCATCATTTGGTACGTTTCCGAGGCACTGTTACCAAGTTTTGCGTTAAATTTAATAACAGCCCTTTGTTCCATCTTAATAATTCAACATGAAAACAATTTCACTTCTCTAATGAACGCCGGTTTCGTTTGAGTTACTTTAACAATTGCGCAATACTTTTGGCAGAAAGCAAGCAGATGGTCACGGTTTATAGCGCATTCGCGATTACACTGGTGGTGCCACTGTAGGCTGAAATCTAGCGCCAGTCTTAAAATTTCTTTGACGCACTGTGTATATTCATGTGGTCCCCATGGCTGGCAATAACGGCCGCTACACGCCGCGGCAGCGAACGAAAAAGGCTTTGGATGTGGGCTTTGGGTATGTCGGTCCAGGCTGCTTCCACACATTGCCACAGTTCATCAGGCGTAGCCACGGGTGGTGCTTGCCGGGCCACTCGGTTGCCGATCAGCGACCAGACGTGTTCGATGGGCGACATATCGAGAGAACAGGCAGGCCACGGCAGCAGTGACACCTGGTGGGCCGTGAAGAATTGTTGCACGATGCGTGCCAAGTGCGGGCGCGCATTGTCCTGTTGAAACGTGGCCGCTGGAAGGTCCTGCAGGTAAGGAACGACTACAGGCTCCAAAACGTCGGAGATGTAGTGGTGGCTGTTGAGTATACCTGCGATGCGTACCAGAGGGGTCCGAGTGTCATATCCAATTGCGCCCCAAACTGTAACGCCAGGCGACGGACCGGTATGGCGATGCATAATGCAGGCATTAAACAGTCTCTCGCCGCGGTGCCGCTACACACGGATCCGACCATCGTGGTGTTGCAGGCAGAAGCGGGATTCGTCGGAGAAGACAATTTCGTGCCATTCCGTAGTCCAGGTGCGGAGTTCAACGGCATACTGCCACCGGACTCGCCGGTGGTGTAACGTCAATGGTAATCGGAGCAATGGGCGCCGTGCGACAAGTCCCCGCTCTTGCAGACGACGTCGAACGGTATGTGCTGACACAGGTTGTTGCGCAACACACCCTTATTCCTGCGCTAACATTCGTGATGTGGCGGTGCGAGCCGTCAATGTCCACTGCACAACATGCCGGTCCTCTCGTTCGGTGGTGTGCAGCGGCTGCAGCAATCGCTCACGTCGGTCCGTCGGTCTCTCTTGCACCCACCGAATCCATACTCGCCTCACTGTGGCTGGATGTCGTCCCACACGGGCACGGATATCTCGGTATGATAAACCGTTGTCGTGATAGGCCACTATTCGTCCTCTGTCGAACTCTGAAACGTGCTGGAATGACTGCCGTATTCTGCGATTAGGCATCAGAAAGCTTCCCACGCACCGGCTCGGCAGCGTAACACCCACTATAAGAAGGGTGCCTTCTGTGCACCCTTCTTATAGTGCTTCTCGGTGGCGTGCTGGGCGGAAATGATTTGCATATGCCCTGCAATGCTAATCGTTTGCATGTCCTCTCGCATGCGACGCAGGCTGCGAATTTCAGGCCAATCGGATGCTTCCTTCTTGGTGTTGCATTTTGGGTGGCCAGCAGTGTACTTTAACAAGACAAATAGCAGTAAATGCGCATGTGCAAAAACGGCAAAGTCGAAATCAAGTTCAGTTGGTACAAGCATAGTTGGTGGGCGTGACCTGGCCCAAAAGTGTTCTCCAAGTAAGAGGGATTAACACGGGGAGTTTCATCGTTGCAACATCTTTCGCCATTGACGAATATGTGAATGCTTTCGGAGAAAAGTGTTGCTCGACAATTCCTGGGAGAATCCAGGATAATGGTGTCATTCCAACATGGTAGGTAAGAACCATTTAAACACGGTAGTTAGGAACTTTGTTTAAATGGTTCTTACCTACCATGTTGGAATGACACCATTATCCTGGATTCTCCCAGGAATTGTCGAGCAACACTTTTCTTCGAAAGTATTCACATATTCGTCTATGGCGAAAGATGTTGCAACGATGACCCCCCACCCCCCCCCCCCCACCCCAGCTCCCGTGTTAATCCTACTTGAAGAACACTTTTGGGTCAGGTCACGCCCACCAACTATGCTTGTACCCTTGGACCTGTGGACTTTGCCGTTATTGAACATTTGCATTAAATGTTATTTGTCTTGTTAAAGTATATATAGGCCACTCACATCTGTGCTCACTGCTGCATTGTTTTTGAGGATGTCGCCGTTGTGTCGTTGAAAGGTCTTAAACATATATTTATTTTAATTGTACATAGTTTTTTTATCATTGAAGTGTATCGTGAAGGAGACGGCATTTGATTTTAATTTAATATCAAAACTGATATACAATGCTTTTATAAGAAATTAAGATTTTTCGATGGATGGGGAAAATCTGGAGGTAACCGATACGTGCATTTACCTTCGGCAACAGATATCAAGCAAGGGTCACAGTGATGAAGAAATTAATCGGCGTACAGAACTTGGTCGGAGAGCGTTTCGAGGAAGCAATATAATTTTCAAGAGCAATATGTACCATTATTTCTTAAAAGAAAAAAAAAAAGATGTTTAACCAATACGTCCTTTCAGTTCATACGTATGGAGCAGAGTCATGGACCTTGACTAAAAAAGACATACAAAGGCTGCATACAAGTGAAAGTAGCTTGGAGAGATGCACGCTTGGTGTAACCAGGAAAGATAAGAGGAGCTGGTGGATCAGGCAAGGTGACAAGAGTGGTAGACATCAAGATCAGAGTACAATCCCTGATATGGTAATTGACTGGACGTTTAGTCAGAAGAATGGACCACCAATGGATGACCGAAATTTTAGACTGGATATCAAGGGACAGAATGGGACCCAGAAAAAGTCCCAACCAGAAGAAGGGTGAATGAAATAAGAAAGCATGCCGTGGTGACATGGGGGAGAGACTAGCTCCAGAAAGACCATTATGGAAAAAGCTTGAGGAGATTCTCATCTAGTAGTGGATGGATAATGGTTGACAATTATCAGGACCTGACTTAGGTCAATCGAGGTCCTATGTACAACCTATATTTGGGGCCCCCTTGATTAAAATTCACAGTCGAAAAGAATATTTACTGGTAAATACTTTTTACAAGTAGTTTTTTTAGTTGTAAAAACATTAAAACATATTCCACATGCTAGTCAACTTTGTACCCGATGTGTCTCTGTACTTCTTGCACCCGCAGAGCTTAAAGCTGCAACATTAATTACTTTGGAATTCTTTTTTGTTTTGTTTTATTGCATCATGTACGGAAACAAATGACTGTCCTCCCAGAGATATAATTTAAAACACCTATTTTACCGTAAATTTAATGGAAATGATGAGCCAATGGTAGTTTAAGGCTGTAAGAAGTAATCCCTCACAAAGTCTTACAGCTGACCACACACATTGCGGGATAAATTAATTATTGCAACACTCCATGTAAATTAATACAAGTCACTAAAGTGGTGTCAATTGACTTTTATGTATTTTTATTTATGTAAAAATAAACCCTACATTATTATGAATATAATTCACTATTTTTGTTTCTCACAAGTCTAATATTAATAATAAAAATAATTTTTAGTAAATTCGAGATGTTTGCTGAAATGCTTTTCATGTATAATATACCGTATGGCTTTGAATATAGACTGTTCCCATTGCATTTTCATTGTTACAAATAAGGATGAGATTAAGATGTTGCCCTGACCGATCACAGCTCAGCGTGACGCTTGAGCTTTATTCTACAAAATAATAATAACTTGGTTTCCAAAATCTCATCCCAAATTTTGAAACCGAACTGTATAATAATTTCGTGCTTTAACGGAAAACATATTTTGCTCCTGAAAATTTATATTGTTATTAAGGTAGTTTGGAGGCCCATTCAAATTCTGAGGCTCTGTGCACGTGCAGAAATTAGGCTGTGGCAATGATGACGTCATATCACTCTTTGCCTAAAAAACTATTCCGCATGCAAGTACTTCCGGGACAAATACACAAATGTTTCAAAAAAGACGAATAATGACTAAATAGTCTGCCACAACGCATAGAAACCGCGCGTCTGGCAGGGTATATAAATAGGAAAGCTTTCACTTCTCTAATGAACGCCGGTTTCGTTTGAGTTACTTTAACAATTGCGCAATACTTTTGGCAGAAAGCAAGCAGATGGTCACGGTTTAAAGCTCGCACGCTAGCGGATTGCGGTTGCATTAAGCTCCACGGATTGTAAGGATGCTTCAACGTGGGAACCGTGCGTAGTATGAGTAGTTGTGCTGAGAGAGCCCGTCAAATCGCAATATCGCCAGGCGGACGATGTTGGAGCCAAATGCTCGAGGAGGACATAACCCAGCAGCATGCAGAAAGTGGACGGCCGAGGGCAACGACGGAACACGAGGATCGAGCGATTGTGAGAGCCGTAAGAACAGAACTGAATTCGTCGCTCTCAACCATCCGTGGCCATGTTGTTTCTTCTACAGGTACGGAAGTGGACATACTGACAGTTGCCAGACGAATTGCGGCACGGGGACTACATTTGAGGAGGCCTATCACTGACCAGCGATTTTCGCTCTCACCGGTTGCAGTTGTGTTAGGCATGATTAACGTGGGATAGTGTCCAGTGGCGTCTTCCTGTCTTCAGTGATGAATCGTGGTTTGCACTTGGCGCCGATGACCAGCGCATCCGTGTCTGGAGATGAGCTGTCCAGCACACATATCCTGTCTTTACCGCGGAACGGCACGCGGCTCGCACACCGGGAGTGAATGTTTGGAGAGCCATTCCCCCGGATAGCCGGATACCCTTGGCTGTCCTCCGTACCACCCTCCCGGATAAACGGTACGTCGACGATATTCTACGACATGTTGTTGTGTTGCCTTTCCTGTCGCAGCATCGCCGAGCAACTTTTCAACAGGATAATGCCAGGCCACACACGGCACGGCTTTGCCAGGCCAGCCTCCGTAATGTCGACACCCATCCGTGGCTGACCCAATCGCCGATCTCTCACTGATCGAACATGTTTGGCACATGAAAGGATGTCACCTACGCCCATTCTACAATGTCCGCTAACTGGCCTGCAATGTGGACACCATCAGGCATGATATACCTCAGAACAGTATGAGTAAACTGTATGTGTCTATGCCACGCCGCGCAACCTCTTCTATGGGTGAGTGGGAGTGCTCCAACGTCCTGATCTGTTCCAGTCGTGTAGCTGATTTATCCGAATATATGGCCCGACTGCTCTGGAATTGCAATAATTTCCTTTCCTAGATGTATATTGCACATACCAGTTTTCCTCTCGATTGGATGATTCCCTCTGGGTGCACCGTTTTTTGTTTTTTTTGTAAAGAGTGTATATACGTTTTGTACCGATGGACTACTTTACAGTCAGTATTTCACAGAGACCACTGTCTTCTCACACGAGTAGAGAGAGAGAAACAGAAGACAACACACATAAAAATGCAATTATCAGGAAAAACTGCTGAATGTGAAACATAATGTATATTCAAATTCAGTTGTAATAACTGCAGTTAATCTTATTAAACTTACAAAGTTCAGGAGAAAAATAGTGTATGTAATCGTGCCCTAAAAAGCGCGCGTTTTGAAATCGATGTATGAAAACAATAAAAAAAATACTGCAGGTGAGGGAAAAATGCGGGAGGTGGGGGTATGTCCAGATCCATAGGGCCAGCTTCGTCCCTACCGGCAAAGGATGACTGGATGTCCTGGGGGAGTTGTTGAGATCCATGAAACCATCATATTTTTTTTTTGATTGGAGGTTTAACGACCACCGTGAGCAACTCAATGGGCTATAAGCAGTCGCCCGTCCCTAAGTTAGGGCCACTGGTTCCAGGGAAGGGAGAGAACCAGTGCCGTAAGACAAACACAACATCCATGCCTCACCGGGATTCGAACCCGGACCCTGTTCGGACGAATGATCAGAGGCCATCGTTTAGACCACTGCGCCACCGGGGCGGCCCATCATATTCGTCATTCTATACTTGGAAGGTAAGAATTCCTTCCATTTTTTTATTAGAAACGATCTCATGCTGCGTTTGTAAGAAGCGAAATGTCGCTTTTTCCCTTCAACACAAAAAATGCTCTTTTAAAAGCCAAAATAAAAACGTAATGCGCCAAAAAAATAAAAAATAAAATACAAAAGCCATGCCTTTTAAAAACTAAAGTAAAAAAGCCGTGCGCCTATGGGATGATGCGAACAGTGGGACGTGGCGACACCTCGTGGCGCCACGCGAAGGCGCAAGTAACAGGGTCGATTGTGTAAATGAGGACGATGGAGCTGCTTGGTATCCTTCTGTAACAACAACACTTTCAGGTTGTTTGGTTTAGCAGGTCAGTTCCGTTTGGGAAGAGGAATGCGTTACAGCACCTGATCCAGATGTTTCCATACAGCTCTTGGAGATAAATGAAGGAGAAAATGTTGTAAATGGGGAGGTTGCCGCCTAATCAGTCGACGAACTCCTAGACCCTGTGAGGCACTCATGCCTTCATTACCGTGAATCTGTTCGTATTACCATAGTGTTTTGAATTAAATTAGTCGGTCAATCTGCGTTTACAAACAGGTATTCTGAGACAGAAATTTATCAGTAGGGAGACGTCAAATTATTGTATACAAAATATTCATCAGCTACCCCGGTGCCCGTGCGGTCAGAGGAATAGGCCGCTGTCCAGAAGTGTGAGCTGGACCCTGGATCTAGTCCTGGAACCAGTGGCCCCCAAAAAAGGACAGGAGCCTTCTTGTAGCCCTTAGTAGACACAAAACCTGCAGAAAAGGAATATAACCCAACTTTGTTATAAGTGTTTATTATAACGACGCTCCACTGTGGCTAGACATCCGATAGAATTGAGTAAGCGGATGTTTCATGGGAAGTCCTTTTTGTCATGCATTTGGCTTTCATTTCAAGTGTGCCCACCGTATCCGCAATTAAACACAAAAGAAAATACGAAAGCTGCGCTTTGTTAAATTATAATTTTAATTTATTTTGTTCTGTTGTTTTCAATATATATATATATATATACACTGACGGAAAAAAAATCCCAACACCAAGAAGGGGTTGTGTTAGATAAACGACAGTTGGTATGCGGTGAGAGTACATCTGTAAGATGACGTCTATGCAAATTTCGCGCTCTGCGCATACGTGTGGCGCTAGTAGCGCCCCCTCGGAACATGCAAAGCAGGTTTGCTGTAAATACGCGCTGTAACGTTCGTGAGCATTAGTTATCGTTGAGATTCGCCGTAGGGTGTTGATGTTAGTCAAGAATGCCTTTAAGAAGACGAAGAAGCCATTATCAACAGCTCACGGAGTTTGAACGAGGTCGTGTAATAGGGCTACGAGAAGGTGGATTATCTTTCCGCAATATTGCAGAACGACTTGGCAGGAATGTAGCCACTGTGCATGATTGTTGGCAGCGGTGGTCAAGGGAAGGTACTGCCTCAAGAAGACCGGGTTCCGGCCGGCCATGTAGCGCTACTGAGAGAGAAGACCGCCGTGTACGGCGTATGGCCGTGGCGCATCGTACACTGTCTGCGGCAGCAATTCAAGCTGCAGTTGCCACCACAGTGACACAACGAACTGTTACAAATCGGTTACTTGAAGGACAGCTCCGAGCCAGACGCCCTGTAGCGTGCATTCCCCTTACTCCAAACCACTGCCGTTTGCGACGTCAGTGGTGTCAAGCTAGAGCTCATTGGAGGACGGAGTGGAGATCTGTTGTGTTTTCTGATGAAAGCCGGTTCTACCTGGGTGCCAGTGATGGCCGTGTGTTGGTTAGAAGGAGGCCAGGTGAGCGCCTGCAACCAACCTGTCTGCTGCCGAGACACACTGGACCTACACCTGGAGTTATGGTCCGGGGAGCTATTTCCTATGACAGCAGGAGCACTCTCGTGGTTATCCCACGCACCCTGACGGCACAGTTGAACGTCGGTCTGGTGATTCAACCTGTTGTGCTGCCATTCATGAACAGCATTCCAGGAGGTGTTTTCCAACAGGATAACGCTCGCCCGCGTACCGCTGTTGTAACCCAACATGCTCTACAGAGTGTCGACATGTTGCCGTGGCCTGCTAGATCACCAGATCTTTCACCAATCGAGCACGTATGGGACATCATTGGACGACAATTCCAGCGTCACCCCCAACCAGCATTAACCGTCCCTGTATTGACCGACCAAGTGTAACAGGCATGAAACTCCATCCCACAAACTGACATCCAGCACCTGTACGACACAGTGCATGAACGTTTGCGTGCTTACATTCAGCATTCTGGCATTTACACCGGTTATTAATGTACCAGCATTTCACATTTAAAATGGCTCTTATCGCGCTTACAGTAAGCTGTGATCTTGAAACCTTAATCGATTAAATACACTGACGGAAAAAAATCCCAACACCACGACAAAATAGCTGTAGAGGAATGAAATGGCGGCAATACATTTGTATAGGTAACATATTTAATCGATTAAGGTTTCAAGATCACAGCTTAATGTAAGCGCGAGAAGAGCCATTTTAAATGTGAAATGCTGGTACATTGATAACCGGTGTAACCGCCAGAATGTTGAAGGCAAGCACGCAAACGTTCATGCATTGTGTCGTACAGGTGCTGGATGTCAGTTTGTGGGATGTAGTTCCATGCCTGTTGCACTTGGTCGGTCAATACAGGGACGGTTAATGTTGGTTGGGTGTGACGCTGGAGTTGTCGTCCAATGATGTCTCATACGTGCTCGATTGGTGAAAGATCTAGTTATCTAGCAGGCCACGGCAACATGTCGACACTCTGTAGAGCATGTTGGGTTACAACAGCGGTATGCGGGCGAGCGTTATCCTGTTGGAAAACACCCCTGGAATGCTGTTCATAAATGGCAGCACAACAGGTTGAATCACCAGACCGACGTACAACTGTGCCGTCAGAGTGCGTGGGATAACCACGAGAGTGCTCTTGCTGTCATAGGAAATTGCTCCCCAGACCATAACTCCAGGTGTAGGTCCAGTGTGTCTCGGCCGCAGACAGGTTGGTTGCAGGCGCTCACCTGGTCTCCTTCTAACCAACACACGGCCATCACTGGCACCCAGGCAGAACCAGCTTTCCTCAGAAAACACAATAGATCTCCACTCCGTCCTCCATTGAGCTCTAGCTTGACACCAATGACGTCGCAAACGACAGTGGTTTGGAGTAAGGGGAATGCACGCTACAGGGCGTCTGGCTTGTAGCTGTCCTTCAAGTAACCGATTTGTAACAGTTCGTTGTGTCACAGTGGTGGCAACTGCAGCTCGAACTGCTGCCGCAGACGCAGTACGATGCGCCACGGCCATACGCCGTACACGGCGGTCTTCCCTCTCAGTAGTGCCACGTGGCCGGCCGGAACCCGGTCTTCTTGAGGCAGTACCTTCCCTTGACCACCCCTGCTAACAATCATGCACGGTGGCTACATTCCTGCCAAGTCGTTCTGCAATATTGCGGAGAGAAAATCCACCTTCTCGTAGCCCTATTACACGAAATTGTTCAAACTCCGTGAGCTGTTGATAATGGCTTTTACGTCTTCTTAAAGGCATTATTGACTAACATCAACACACTACGTCGAATCTCAACGATAACTAACGCTCACGGACGTTACAGCGCCTATTTACAGCAAACCTGCTTTGCATGTTCCGAGGGGCGCTACTAGCGCCA
Source organism: Macrothele yani (assembly GCA_039090855.1). Lineage (NCBI taxonomy): Eukaryota > Metazoa > Arthropoda > Arachnida > Araneae > Macrothelidae > Macrothele > Macrothele yani. The sequence continues at coordinate 105,063,900 of CM077011.1, forward strand.
CACGTATGCGCCGAGCGCGAAATTTGCATAGACGTCATCTTACAGATGTACTCTCACCGCCTACCAACTGCCGTTTATCTAACACAACCCCGTGTTGGTGTTGGGATTTTTTCTGTCAGTGTATGTTACCTGTACAAATGTATTGTCGCCATTTCATTTCTCTACAACTATTTTTTCGTGGTGTTGGGAGTTTTTCTTCCGTCATTGTATATATATATATATATATATTTTCATATGTTCAAATACACTGTGTTGACAAAAGTCATCGGACACCCCTTCAAAATCAAAATGCACGGATCCGCTGCCTTGTTAAGATGCGCGGTACAGCTGCAAACGGTATAAAAACAGGACTGTAGCTGACAGCGATCATATCCCACTGTGAGGATGAGGGAAAATATCGCGGCGGGAGAAAACTAACTTTGAGAAAGGAAAAATTGTTCGGTGTTATCTTAGTGGTTTGTCCATAAGACAAACCAAGAGGCGTTTAAAAATACCCCAGTCAACTGTTTTGGATGTAATGAATAAATGGAAGACACGCGGCGTGCTTGAAGCAGCAAAACGTACCGGCAGACGAAAATAAAATCAGCGATAGAGGACGTCGAAGCCTCAGGAGATTCGTTACAGCTAATCGACGGAGTATTGCACAAGACCTCAGTGTGGAAATGAGTAAAAATGCTGGAACACTCGATATGTACACGTACGGTTCGCAGAGAACCTAATTCCAGGGATTGCCGTGGTGCGCGGCTGCTCATAAGCCTTTCATCTCCACTCGGAATGCTACTCGTCATTTAGCATGGTGTAAAGAACATTTATCGTAGATTGTAGATCAATGGAAACGGGTTCTATGGACTGACTAATGAATCCAGATACATGGTCTATCAGTCTGATGGCCGTGTGTTGGTATGGCGGCAGCCGGGGAACGCTATTTACCACAGTTCCCACGGTCAAGGTTGGAGCTGGCTACTTGTGTGGAGCGTATTTATACCAAGGTAGACCAGCGCGTCTACCTTGGTATTTCGTACAGTTATACCCTACCAACTGTGTGTCAATACTATGGAACCGAGCCTTGTTGGTACCAGCAGGATAATGCACTCATCCATAAAGCAAGGACTGTTATAGTGTGGTTTGACGATATTTCCGTATAGTGTGTAGACTGGCCAGCACAGAGCCCTGATCTTAATCCCATAGAGCACCTATGGGATGAATTAGAGCGCCACATAAGAAATTTGGAACCATGGCCGAGTACTAAGCAAGAGTTAGCGGCAGCATTGTGTACTGAATGGAAGCGCATACCTACCGCTGTTTTCCAAGACATTGTCGAAAGCATGTCTCGAAGGGTCAGTGCATGCATTAAGGCCAAAGGTGGCCCGACACCGTACTAATGTGTGTCAATAAATGCTATGTTGTGATTCTCATGTAGGTGTCCGGTGACTTTCTTAAATATAGTGTATGTGCTAGTGTGCTTTTATATGTGTATGTGTTATGAAGCGTATAATATATTTTTGTTAACGTATATTTCTTTGAATATTTTCTTGTATGAACGCATCAATGAACTGCCCGTATGTATTTCAAGAAAACGTTTTCTCACTTATTTTATTCTCCTTCAGCTTTAATCCCCGTGGAAAACTGCTTTTTTCTGAGAAATGGCGGACATTCTGGAATGTTTTACGAGACGTAATTCCATTTTAGCAATCGGGAATTCCCGTTGTCTCTCTGTGATTAACGGAACCGTCGGAGACCACTGATTTTGTCTTTCCGGAAAGTTAGTCGCAAGTTTCCAGTCTGTTAATTAATTCTGGCAACAGCATGGGACGTTCCGACAATCGAACTCATTCCGGGAAATGCGGAATACTTACTGTTGATATAAACTCCTAGTATCGTATCTCTGAAGCTCGGATTTTCAAGCAAAATGCTTGTTATGCATATTTTTGCATATTTAGCCACTTTGAGGAATAAAAACACATTTTCATATGTAGTGCATTTTTTTCATATAGCCTGAAAAAAAAACGAATAAAAGCAAAAAGAAAGACAGGCGAGTCTGATCTTTCTGTGGATTTGAGCAACGACATTTCTTGGAAAAGTACACAAAAGAAATAGTTCCAAACAAATCAACTTAGAGGAAACATTTTTTCGAGGAGTGTTACGCAAATTCAAAAGATTTCCCTTCGAAAGAGAAGAGAAGTTCACAAGAAATATATGTGGATCTCTATTGATGAAACCACAAATGCTGTAGGTAGATATGTAGCATATATAATTAACTACGGACGCAGACAAACCATCTCAAGCATTTCTGATATGTCTCATGAATTAGAAAAATTAGTTCAAATGTTTATGAACCATCTTTAAACATCATTTGACTTGAGAAAATAAACTACTATAACGATGTGTTACTGTTATTACAAACCCTGCTTGTTATACAAATGAAAAAAGGCTCGTTAACCTTCACAAGTTTTATTTTCCAATATGATCAATCTCACGTGCTTAGCTTATGCGTTTCCCAAATTTCAGAAGTGATGATATTATTTCGTGATGTTGACGGAGGGATATGAAGTCTGAAAAAAGTTTCCTTGAAAGCTCCTTCTTGAATTCAATTATTTAAGAAATTATCTTCAGACTTAAATCTTCTACCACAGCCACTTTTAACGAGGTGGAAAACATGGATTTCTGCTGCAGTTTAGTTCGCTTCTTGCATGGTACGAATTTCAGATATCGTGAATGCCCTTCCAGATGAGGATTCCTCTAAAATCGTTCGACCCCAAAACTCTAAGCAATCAACTATTTTCAGTGAACTGGCATTTATTAAAGCTTATTTTTCCAAACTTCCGACAGCGATATCTACTCTGAAAAAAAGAAAGGAAACACTTTAGTAATATCTTTCAAAGTGATAAAAGACATCGAGAAAAACATTGAAATACATACCTGCCATACATGAACAAGCTACACAAAAAGAAAAGTATTCCAAGTTTCTCTCAAGTAATGCTGGCTTGGATTTTTTTTCAAATAATTAATTCTTCAAACAAATATTGATTCCAAAACCATGTCTTTCACTTAAATTGCGTGTTTTAAATACACGCAACGGTAGCTCAATGGATGTTAAAAGGAAATTTTTTCACTGATAGGAGGCATGCTTTTCGTTTCGAAAAAAAACCAAATATATATATATATATATATATACCACTCGGTGGGTCTCTTTTGGCTCAACGTATTCACTCACAGCTTACACCGTATGTCCTCACAACACTTTGATCTGATTCTTCAATGAACTGTAACTTTTTTCAGTATCTCGGCTGATGTTGCACAAAGCGTGTTTTTTTTTTTTTTGCTCCTGGGGTTTGTGCTGCTGGTGATCTTATTCATGGATTAAGAGTTCATGTTTCAAGGTATGTCGTATTGATTAATTATTAGTTGTGTATTTATTGGTTCCTGGCTTGAATTTTAAGAGGTCTTGTGGTGTCGGGAGCTTAGTTAGTCAACATTGGAATTTTTCCTGTTGATATCAGCTACAAGAAACGCCACTTCATTTACAGAGCCGAGCTACCATCACAGAAAAGGTTCTGTATGCTTACTACAAAGTTTTGCTCTTCGGGTGCTGCAAAATTAGCGCAAACCACACTTCTAGCTCTAGGTTTATTCTTTGCATTATATTGATTCGTTTATAACGTGTTGTTTATATCACTTTATTTCTAATATTACACACACATATATATATACTGTATATCGTCAATATCATCACTGTCAATCATTATCAATCCACTGCTGGACGAAGGTCTCCCCAAGTTTCTTCTACGATGATCTGTCCTGTGCCATTTTCCTCCATGTTACTCCCGCATACTTTCGAATTTCATCCACCCATCTCCCATGTGGTCTTCTTCTGGGTCTTTTCCTGTCGCTTGGAATTCAGTCTAAAATTTCGCCTCTTCATCTATGGTCTGTCCTTCTGGCAAAGATGTCCAGCCCATTGCCATTTCAGGGATTTTACTTTGATCATGATGTCTTCCACTCTTCCCATTTTTCTGATCCACGACTTCCTCTTCTTATCTCTCCTGGTTACACCAAGCATGCATCTCTCTATTATTCTTTGAGTTGTCTGCAGTCTTTGTATGTCTCTTTTAGTTAAGGTCCACGTCTCTGCCCCATACGTATGCATTGGAAGGATGCATTGATCAAACACTTTTCTTTTAAGACATAATGGCTTATTTCTCTAGAAAATTATGCTGTTTCTTCCAAAAGCTCTCCAGGCAAGTTTTATACGGCGATTAATTTCTTCATCAATGTGACGCTTACTTGATATACTAGTCCAGTCCTCCGGTGATTCTTAGCACCCTCTGTTTATATATACTGTATATATCTATATACGCTATATTGACAAAAGCCCCCGGACACCCCTTCAAAAGCAAATGGATGGATCCGCTGCGTTGTTAACATGCACGGTACAGCTGCAAATCGTATAAAAATAAGCTTGCAGCTGACCGCGGTTATATCGCACAGTGAGGTTGAGTGAAAATGTCGCGGCGGGAGAGAGCTGACTTTGAGAAAGAAAAGATCGTTGGGTGTTATGTCAGTGGGTTGTCCATAAGAGAAACAGAGAGGCGTTTAAACATACCCAAGTCAACTGTTTTGGATGTACTGAATACGTGGAAGACACATGGCGTGCCTGAAGCAACAAAACGTACCGGCAGACCAAAGAAACTCAGTGATAGAGGACGTCAAAGGCTCAGGAGAGTCGTTATAGCTAATCGACGGAGTACTGCACAAGACCTCAGTGTACATGTGAGTAACAATGCTAGAATCTCGGTATGTACACGTACCATTTGCAGAGAACTTCATTCCATGGGTTACTGTAGTCGTGCGGCTGCTCATAAGCCTTTTATCTCCACTCGGAATGCTACTCGTCGTTTAGCATGGTGTAAAGAACATTTATCGTGGACCGTAGATCAATGGAAACGGATCCTATGGACTGATGAATCCACATACACGACCCATCAGGCTGATGGCAGTGTGTGGATATGGCGGCAGCCGGGGGAACGCTATTTACCACAGTATAGTGTTCCGACGGTCAAGTTTGGAGCTGGCAGTGTACTCGTGTCGTGTGTGGGTGTGTTTCGTGGTATGGTTCCGGCCCATTCGTTATCGTGAACAAACCTGTTAACCAACACGTCTATCTTGATATTCTGGACAATTATGCCCTACCAACTCTGTGGCAATACTATGGAACCGAGCCTTGTTGGTACCAGCAGGATAATGCACCGAGCCATAAAGCAAGGACTGCTATGGCGTGGTTTAACAATAGTTCCGTATCGTGTGTGAACTGGTAAGCACAGAGCCCTGATCTTAATCCCATAATGCACCTATGGGATGAATTAGAGCGCCGCATGAGAAGTTTAGAACCAAGCCTTACTACTAAGCAACAGTTAGCGGCAGCATTATGTACTGAATGGAAGCGAATACCTATCGCTGTGTTGCAAACCCTTGTCGAAAGCATGTCTCGAAGGGTCAGTGCATGCATTAAGGTCAAAGGTGGACCGACACCGTACTAATGTACGTATATATATTGCAATTTCATTTGAATGTAGCACGTACATAATATTACACCTTCAAAAAAATTTATCTGATCATTACACTTTTTGTGTGTGTTGACTTCTCTCACGAAGAGATATAGAGAGAGAGAGAAAGAGAAAGATGAGAACAGAGGTTTCTGTGCTGTGAGACTGTAACGTATTGCCCGACAAGGTTAATTTACTGCATCACTTAGGCCTTTATTTTGAAAATCTGTGATTCGTACAACAGTAAAGTCATGTCTTATGTTATGTGAGAAATGGAAACGGAAACAGACTCCTAATAATATATAGCCTCCCGATGTTACTGCCGCCCTTGTCGCCCGTTAACAGGAATTCTACCCAAGTATTTGGAAGTTATTAAAAGTTCTTGATTGTAGCTCCAAGTCTCGAAGCCAAATAAAGGTTTTTCTTTTCTTTTCCTTTCCTTTCTTTTTTTTTTTTTCTTGGTGATGAAGAAGGGAAATTTCAATCTGTCGTAAAGAACAAATCTTGACAGCAATGACTGCAAAACATTATGCAAATTGAACTTAAAATTGAATATGTATACTTCAACTGAACTTAAATAAATCAGTGTGTGTGTGTGTGTGTGTGTGTGTGTGTGTGTGTGTGACAGAAAGACAGATGGGGAGCGCAATATTTTGTGGTTTTCTCCGGGCGCAGATATTCCTTTCTCCAGAAATGGCACGATATAATTTTCATGTGCGATGAAAATGTGTTTCCGTTAGTAAAAAAACTTCAACAAATACTTGCAGCATTGACAGTAACTATCGCAGTAAGTGAACAATCATTCTCAACGCTACGACGTGAAAAAACGAATCTTCGAAGCACCATCAGTGAAAATCGGTTCGATAGATTAGCAATATTAAATATGCATAGAGATATCCCGATTACAGCTGATGCTGTACTTGTTGAACTATCGTCGAATTGAGTTAAGTTTGAAGTAATCAGGAAAAAGATATATCATACTATAATGGGGGGAGGGGTGTTTATTTTTAACATTTAAAATTGCGTATACCGTGCATTGTGGGGTCACGAATGGGCTAAACATTTTAGTTGATAAATTCAAATTGATTAGATTAAGCGGTTGATTAATCCTCCTTTAAAAAAAATCAACTGCGATACTACTTTTGGAAAGACTTTTTTTTTTTTTCGCTAAACCGTCCCCATACCAGCATCATGTTACTTACGCCACAAAGCATGCTACACGCATTTCTGTGATTGCAAAAAAACAGCCAACGACACAAACTTTCAGTGATTAAAATAAAAACACAGGCTGCTCTGAAAGGGCTTACAACGCAGATTAATCAACTGATTTAAAGAAAACGAATATTCTCTCCACTTGCTCCTGATTTTTTATGTCTTTCAATTATTGTAACAGCTCTTATTTAGAAAGCTTTGAATAACAGGACAGAAAGTATTTTCAATATACATGCAACAAAAAAACATTTTCTTTGGAATATTTATACTTTCTTTCGAATATTTATTTGACTCTCAATCTCCTAAACTATTCTGCATAAATATACTGCATGATATTGTGCTGCCATCTATTGAGCACCTTTCTACCAAAATTTCAGACTTCAATTTTATTTTCCGTCCTTTTTTTCAATTTACATTTGTTTTCCTTCGGTTAGAATGTGCTTACTTCGTTACCAGAGGCGTCTCTTGACTATTTCGAAGGTGACAAAAGTCCCTCCAATCGCATATGAACCCCTCCTCCCCTCCCTTCCAATCAGGGACCATCCAGAAGCTTACTTTGGGGGAGAGAGAGGACGGTTTCTCTTGTCTTAAAAAAAAATGATTGTGAGAGAGACTTTTTTTCCGGAAGGGTCACACACACGCTCACACAAACTGGCTGAGCTTCCCTTTCCTGGCGCGGCATAGCTTTTCAACCCTTTAACTGGCTGCAACGAGTTGATTTGGGGTCAGTAAAACGGGCTGAGCTTCCCTTTCCTGGCGCGGCATAGCTTTTCAACCCTTTAACTGGCTGCAACGAGTTGATTTGGGGTCAGTAAAACGGGCTGAAATAAGCTCGACGAATATATTCGCTGACTAAGAAGTGGGCCGAACGCGGCTGGAATCAGTGAACCTACGCATCATAAGGAGTTGTTTTCTCCCTAGAGAGAGAGAGAGAGAGGGAGATGGAGATGGGGGGGGTTGTTATTCAGACTGGTGATATAGGAGGATGATTGGGTAATGTCCTAATACAGACAACTTTTAATTCCACCGAAAGATGCGGCGGAGATTGCGGTCAGACACGGCAGCTATCTTTGCTGACAACCGTCGACTCTTGGGTCTATTTGGGGCCCGTCTGCAAATTTTGTTTTAACAGTAACCTAGAAAACGCATCCAGGATTGAACCTATTTTACTCTTTTAAACACAGCAGAAACAGGTATAACACACTGATACCAGAGGAACCGTGTACCATAAAATGCATGCTGATTATGAAAACCTTAAGTTGAAAAGTAGCTTTATTTTCTCTAGTTGTCTCACTATTTCACCTGCCGTCAGGGTAATAACATTTAATAACTTTTCGGTGTTAGCCCAAGGTCCACTCCGATAATGTATTGCAAATAGCGCTTGTTCTAAGCTTTAAAATAAGTTGAATTAGATTTCTGTACCACCCTTAGTTCGGGAGATAGCCCTTGGTGTGAGCTCATTTGCATGCACTGACCCCTTGCATGTCCTTTTGGGGCTCTCACTCGTTTTCCTGCTGCACTTGCAGCAAGTTAGGTTAATGCTACAAACGCAATTTGCAGACGGGCCCTTCAGAGATCCAAGAGTCGACTTTCGTTAGCGAAAAAGTTTGCCGCGTCAGCTCGTGATCTACGCCGCGAGACATCGCTGCATCTCCCGGTGGATTTCAAGGTGTCCTGTATTAGCACATTACTTATGATTGATACTAATCCTTCTTGGCTGATGACCTGCTGAAAATACCCTCAAAATGGCGACGAACCGAAACAAGTAGATGCTTGAGTCACTTGTTTTTACCCAGTGGCATGATGTCTCTGTCAGGGGCCATCCTCATCATGCCTTGTGCAATTGAACCAAAGAATAAAGCACTAGAAGGGAGCGTTTATAACTAGCAATTGGCTTATGGTAGGTAATGCTGAAATAAGAGGGGAGAGGAATTGTTTTACCGCAGCACCTGTAGAAATAATTTCTATTTGAACATTTTTCTCTTTGGGGAGCGCAGAAAAGTTTCGGCACCAATTAGTTCAGGTTCGTCGGCCGTTTAAAGGGTTAAAAACTTTTTTCATAAAACAATTGTTTGAAATTTTTAAATCACAAAGTAGGCAAAACAACTGAAAAACCAGTACTATATTCATGGCATTTAGTTGCCTGATTTACATGGAAACGAGCTCCGTGATTTTTATATATAAGTCTGGATAGCACCTTTCAAAATAAATTTAAGCCCTTCTATTTGGGCTGTTTAACTTAACGGAAAAATTTCCAGCCTGAAACATCGAATGATTTGTAAGCAATGTCACCGGTAATTCCTCTTTAAAATATCCGTTTATTCTTTCGGAATGCACGATTGCCACTTCTGTTTAACTACACTTCATCAAATAATTCCTACTCCATTCACGGCCCTATTTACGATTTCCTTTAGAATGACTTGAAATATTATACCACGTCGTTTCTAAAATAACGGCCGATTTGGAAGGTAAAAATGAAAGAGACGTACCTCAAAGCACACAACCTTGGTTTATTCGAAAAAATGAAAGAGACGTATCTCATAGCACACAACCTTGGTTTATTCGAAAAAATGAAAGAGACGTATCTCATAGCACACAACCTTGGTTTATTCGAAAAAATGAAAGAGGCGTACCTCATAGCACACAACCTTGGTTTATTCGAAAAAATGAAAGAGGCGTACCTCATAGCACACAACCTTGGTTTATTCGAAAAAATGAAAGAGACGTATCTCATAGCACACAACCTTGGTTTATTCGAAAAAATGAAAGAGACGTACCTCATAGCACACAACCTTGGTTTATTCGAAAAAATGAAAGAAACGTACCTCATAGCACACAACCTTGGTTAATTCGAAAAAATGAAAGAGGCGTACCTCATAGCACACAACCTGGTTTATTCGAAAAAAAAATGAAAGAGACGTACCTCATAGCACACAACCTTGGTTTATTCGAAATAGGCGCCTTCAACAGCTACATATCTCTGCCAGTGCGTGACAAGTGTTTCAATGTTAGTCCGGAAGAAATCTGTTTCCCTGGATGCAAGAAAGTCCTGGAATGTAAATTCGGCCTTCCCGGTTTCTGAAGTTCCTGACGTTGAGGTAATTGCAAAATGCATAAACAAGTGGAAATCGGTAGGTGCCAAGTCAGGCGAGTAGGATGGATGTGGTAGAGTTTCAAACCTCAGTTCGTTTAGTACCTGTTTCGTCATTTGTGACATGTGTGGTCTGGCGTTATCACAGAGGTGGACAGAACTCTTCCTATTCACCAAAGGCGACTGTTTGGAACACAATTTCCGGTGCATTCGGTCAATTTCTTCATAGTATGTGACTTCCACCAGCATTCAACCTGTAGTGTATGACACCGTGAACAGACCACCACACTACCAACAAAAACCTTCTTTCGCGTCAACCTTCATTTAGGATGTTGTTTCGGTGGTTCACACACACACACACACACACACACACATTGTCCAGATCGCTTACGGTTGACGTATAGCACCCACGTTTTATCACAGATTACAATGCGATCAAGTAAGGGCTCCTTTTTTACGCTTCCCAACCGTAGGTTGAAGAACCGTATATGCTCCAGCTTTATTCGTCTGCCTGTCCGCACGATAACGCGCGTGAAAATGGTTCGATTTCGTTGAACTTTTAGTATGTGGTAGAGGACGACCCTGGAACTAATTCTATTAAAAATGGAAGAAATGGGGTCGAAGGTCATGACGTAGGAGTGGGGTCCATTCCATTGCCCTTATGAGTTATAACTTGCGTAAAAATGTTTCGATTTCGATGACATTTTAGTATGTGGTAGGAAACTACCTGGGAACAAACCATATAGAAAATGAGCGAAATGGGGTCAAAAGTCAGGACATAGGAGCGGGATTCATTCCATTGCCCTTATTGCCCTTATGCGTCATAACTTAAAATGCTTCGACTGCGACAAAACTTTGTCATGTTGTTCCAGAGGTACACTGAACCGGGTCTTGTGAACATATAGTCGAAATGGGGTCAAAGGCCAGGACACAGGAGCGGTATTTATTCAACAGCCATTATCTTCTTAACTTGAGTAATAACTTGGGTAATGATTTCTGGTATGTTGGAAAGCGTATCATAATCAATGCATTGCATGATTTTACTAACTTGATTTGCGCTTTCCAACCGTAGATTGAAGGAGCGTATATGCTCCAACTTTATCCGTCTGTCTGACCACACGATAAGCCGCATTATAATGGTTTGATTTCGATGAAATTTTAGTATGTAGTAGGGGAGCACCTGAGGACGAACCCTATTGAAAATGGACGAAATGGGGTCAAAGGTCAGGACAAAGGTGAGGAATCCCTTCCATTGCCCTTATGCTTCATAACTTGCGTACAAATGGTTCGATTGCTACAAAACTTTAGTATGTTGTTCCGTAGGTATACTGAACCTATTCTGTTTAATATCATCGAAATGGAGTTAAATGTCAGGGAGCAGAACGAGATTTATTCCACAGCCATTATCCTCATAACTTGAATACAAAAGCTTCTACTGCGACAAAACGTTAGCATGTTGTTCCGGAGGTATACTGAACCAATACTGTCTAATATCAACAAAATGGGGTCAAAGGTCAGGACACAGGAGTGATATTTATTTTACAGCCATTATCCCCCTAACTTGAGTAATAACTTGGGTAATGATTTCTGGTATGTTGGAAAGTGTATCATAATCAATGCATTGCATGATTTTACTAACTTGTTGTTGCGAAGCAGAAGGTTAGTGCACATCTAAACGGTTGTTGTTTCTGATGCACCGTCAGTTCGTTCGGGACTCATGTATCGTGCTTCTTGACTTTACCGAAGCAGAAGGTTAGTGCATATCTAAACGGTTGTTGTTTCTGATGCCCCGTCAGTTCGTTCGGGACCCATGTATCGTGCTTCTTGACTTTACCGAAGCAGAAGGTTAGTACACATCTAAACGGTTGTTGTTTCTGATGCACCGTCAGTTCGTTCTGGACCCATGTATCGTGCTTCTTGACTTTACCGAAGCAGAAGGTTAGTACACATCTAAACGGTTGTTGTTTCTGATGCACCGTCAGTTCGTTCTGGACCCATGTATCGTGCTTCTTGACTTTACCGAAGCAGAAGGTTAGTACACATCTAAACGGTTGTTGTTTCTGATGCACCGTCAGTTCGTTCTGGACCCATGTATCGTGCTTCTTGACTTTACCGAAGCAGAAGGTTAGTACACATCTAAACGGTTGTTGTTTCTGATGCACCGTCAGTTCGTTCTGGACCCATGTATCGTGCTTCTTGACTTTACCGAAGCAGAAGGTTAGTACACATCTAAACGGTTGTTGTTTCTGATGCACCGTCAGTTCGTTCTGGACCCATGTATCGTGCTCCTTGACTTTACCGAAGCAGAAGGTTAGTGCACATCTAAACGGATGTAGTTTCTGATGCACGTTCAGTTCGTTCCGGACCCATGTATCGTGCTTCTTGACTTTACCGAAGCAGAAGATTAGTGCACATCAAAACGGTTGTTGTTTCTGATGCACTGTCAGTTCGTTCGGGACTTATGTATCGTGCTTCTTGACTTTACCGATTTGGTGGAATTGCTCGGAAACGCTTGACACTGACACATTGTACTGTTTGACGAGTTCTGACTGCGACGCGAGGATTTGCTTTTAGAGCTCCGTTATTAGTGAACGAAGTCCACCTTCGGCCCTCCTTATCTTTTACGCTGATGTCACCAGAACGAAACTTTTTAAACAATCGACAAACAGTGCGTTCAGAAGTTGCCTCCTCGCCTCACGTCTCGACCACATTACGGTTGGTTTGTGCCACATTAGAACCGAAATTTAACTCATGAAGAGAATCACCCGCAAGTCACTCCTCCTAACATGTTGTACAGACTACTGTCACACGAGTAGCAATGGCTGCAGCTCAACCGAATATGGAGTGTATGTAGCGTCTGATTTGCTACATTAACTCGTACGAATGGCGCTGCGAGCGGGTTGGTCTGCAAGCATTGTAGGCGAGTTGAATGTGGCCCCTCAGAAAAAACGAACCACCTGATATTAAACACAGCACACCTATTGCTTTTTTCATTTTCAGTCAAAAATATTTTTTCTTTCCGTTCTTGGCGTCCTCTGTTTCTGAAACTAATTGTCACCACTTCGGTGGCGCAGTGGGCTAAGCGATGACTTCTGATCATTCGTCCGAAAGGGATGCGGGTTCGAATCCCGGTGAGGCGTGGATGTTGTGTTTGTCTTACGGCACTGGCTCTGTTATTTCCCTGGAACCAGTGACCCTAAATTAGGTACGGGAAACTTCTTACAGCACATTGAGTTGCTCACGTGGGTCGTTAAACCTCCAATAAAAAAAAAGGTAATTCATTTCTTTCTTTCTCTCAATCTCTGAAGATACATCAGAACATATAATCTCCAAATTGAGAGCAAATTACACTATCTACCAACAAGTAATTGGACACCTGTGATAGCAAAGAAAAACGAAGTATATTCACTTTCAATAGTTGGTGGAGCCTCCACGAGCGGCGATTACAGCCGCGACACTCCGGGGCCTACTCTCAACCGGGCGTTGTACGACGGCTAGCGGTATTTTCTTCCACTCGGCTTGAAGAAGACAGGTCAGTTCCTTCACCGATTTCGGACGGTGTGGGCACCCCTTAAGTCGAAGCTCCAACTCGTCCCAGAGGTGCACGGGTGTCACGTCAATTCGTCGCGTGCGTCAATTCGTCGACTACGTCAATTCGTCGCCTGCGTCAATTCGTCGCGCGTCAATTCGTCGCATGCGTCAATTCGTCGCATGCGTCAATTCGTCGCGCGTCAATTCGTCGACCACGACGATTCGTCGCGCGTCAATTCGTCGCGGACAAATTCGTCGAGTACGTCAATTCATCGACTACGTCAATTCGTCGCGTTTACAGATTTTGGTTCCATACAAAACGAATGCAGGAAAACGTACGATTTCGAACGTCTTGCTCCCTGATCAAATTTATAAAGTTTGGCCACGCAGACAGGATAGGAATATTACGTTTTTCTTTGGCACTAAAAATATTAGACGGTAAACGGTTTTTGGAAAGGGGCAGGGCCCGGTTGGTCAGAGCCCCCATATACAAAATTTTCGTAAAATCTACAGTTTTCAATTCAGAACCACCAAATCTGGTATACTATCTCGTGGTATTCTAACTTAGACTGTAGACGGTTTTGGGAAGCGGTTGCAGAGGGGGGAGGTTAGCCACCCCCACATACAAAATTTTCGTAAAAACTACAGTTTTCAATTCAGAACCACCTAATCTCGTATACTATCTCATGGTACTCTAACTTAGACGCTAGACGGTGTTTGGAAGGGGTTGGAGATCGGGGGTTCAGACCCCCGAATAAAAACTTTTTCGTAAATACTACAGTTTTCAATTTAGAACCACCAAATTTGGTATACTATCTCATGGTACTCTATCTTAGACGCTAGAAGGTTTTTTTGAAGGGGTTGCAGCCCGGGGGTCGCCACCCCCCTCATAAAATTTTGTAAAATCTACAGTTTTCATATTAGAACCACCAAATTTGGTATACTATCTTATGGTACTCTAACTTAGACGGCAGACCGTTTTTGAAACGGGTCAAGCCCCGGGGGTCACAGCCCCCACATACAAATTTTTCTTAAAAACTACAGTTTTCAATTCAGAACCACCTAATCTCGTATACTATCTCATGGTACTCTAACTTAGACGCTAGACGGTTTTTGGAAGGGGTTGCAGCCCGGGGGTCAGACCCCGCCGAATAAAAACTTTTTTGTAAAATCTACAGTTTTCAATTTAGAACCACCAAATTTGGTATGCTATCTCATGGTACTCTAACTTAGACGCTAGACGGTTTTTGGAAGGAGTTGGAGCCCGCGGGGTCGGGCCCCCCTCATAAAAAATTTCGTAAAATCTACAGTTTTTATCTTAGAACCACCAAATTTGGTATACTATCTTATGGTACTCTAACTTAGTCGGCAGACCGTTTTTGGAACGGGTCAAGGCCCGGGGGTCAGAGCCCCCACATACAAAATTTTTTTAAAAACTACAGTTTTCAATTCAGAACCACCTAATCTGGTATACTATCTCATGGTACTCTAACTTAGACGCTAGACGGTTTTTGGAAGGGGTTGGAGCCAGAGGGGTCAGACCCCCCCCCCCGAATAAAAACTTTTTCGTAAATACTACAGTTTTCAATTTAGAACTTCCAAATTTGGTATACTATCTCATGGTACTCTAACTTAGACGCTAGACGGTTTTTGGAAGGGGTTGGAGCCAGAGGAGTCAGACCCCCCCGAATAAAAACTTTTTCGTAAATACTACAGTTTTCAATTTAGAACCACCAAATTTGGTATACTATCTCATGGTAATCTAACTTAGACAGTGGACCGTTTTTGGGACGGATGAAGGCCCGGGGGTCAGAGCCCCCACATACAAGATTTTCTTAAAAACTACAGTTTTCAATTCAGAACCACCTAATCTGGTATACTATCTCATGGTACTCTAACTTAGACGCTAGACGGTTTTTGGAATGGGTTGGAGCCAGAGGGGTCAGACCCCCCCCCCCGAATAAAAACTTTTTCGTAAATACTACAGTTTTCAATTTAGAACTTCCAAATTTGGTATACTATCTCATGGTACTCTAACTTAGACGCTAGACGGTTTTTGGAAGGGGTTGGAGCCAGAGGGTCAGACCCCCCCGAATAAAAACTTTTTCGTAAATACTACAGTTTTCAATTTAGAACCACCAAATTTGGTATACTATCTCATGGTAATCTATCTTAGACAGTAGACCGTTTTTGGGACGGATGAAGGCCCGGGGGTCAGAGCCCCCACATACAAGATTTTCTTAAAAACTACAGTTTTCAATTCAGAACCACCTAATCTGGTATACTATCTCATGGTACTCTAACTTAGACGCTAGACGGTTTTTGGAATGGGTTGGAGCCAGAGGGGTCAGACCCCGAATAAAAACTTTTTCGTAAATACTACAGTTTTCAATTTAGAACTTCCAAATTTGGTATACTATCTCATGGTACTCTAACTTAGACGCTAGACGGTTTTTGGAAGGGGTTAGAGCCAGAGGGTCAGACCCCCCCGAATAAAAACTTTTTCGTAAATACTACAGTTTTCAATTCAGAACCACCTAATCTGGTATACTATCTCATGGTACTCTAACTTAGATGCTAGACGGTTTTTGGAAGGGGTTGCAGCCCGGGGGGTCCGACCCCAACGAATAAAAACTTTTTTCGTAAAATCTATAGTTTTCAATTTAGAACCACCAAATTTTGTATATTATCTCATGGTACTCTAACTTAGACGGTAGAAGGTTTTTGGAACGGATCAAGGCCCGGGGGTAAGACCCCCCCACACACACACACATACAAAATTTTCTTAAAATCTTTATTTTTCAATTCAGAACCGCCAAATTTTGTGTCATCAAACTCTAACTTAGCGGGAGACGGTAAGTGAAAGCGCAACATTATTAACTTGATTTGTTATGCAAACCTTATAAATACGACCACAGCGATTAAAAATTACTAAAGAGTCCTTGTAAGTAATATTTTTTGACCGAGTGCAAGTACAGTTTACGAAATGTCAACAGGTCAAAATATCTAAAGTAACAATGAAATTTGGGATATTTCTTTTTCTTTCTTTTTATTTCAGTTTTGACACTTGTATTAAGTTTTAAAAACATATATTTCTGCTATCGTATACCTTCATTGTGCTTTAAACAGAATTTCTTACCATGTTTTGGGTATTTTGTTTCGTGTGGTTGCAGTTTTTTTAATGTTTTGGGCATTTCATTTTGTGTGGTTACTTCTTTTTATGTTTTGGGCATTTTACTTTGTATGAGTGTTTTTGTTATGTTTTTGTTCTTTTTGTATGTGGGGGGCTGTGACCCCCGGGGCTCCAAAAACGGTCTGCCGTCTAAGTTAGAGTACCATAAGATAGTATACCAAATTTGGTGGTTCTAATATGAAAACTGTAGATTTTACAAAATTTTATGAGGGGGGGGGGCGACCCCCGGGCTGCAACCCCTTCAAAAAACCGTCTAGCGTCTAAGATAGAGTACCATGAGATAGTATACCAAATTTGGTGGTTCTAAATTGAAAACTGTAGTATTTACGAAAAGTTTTTATTCGGAGGGGTCTGACCCCCCGGGCTCCAACCCCTTCCAAAAACCGTCTAGCGTCTAAGTTAGAGTACCATCAGATAGTATACCAGATTAGGTGGTTCTGAATTGAAAACTGTAGTTTTTAAGAAAATTTTGTATGTGGGGGCTCTGACCCCCAGGCCTTGACCCGTTCCAAAAACGGTCTGCCGACTAAGTTAGAGTACCATAAGATAGTATACCAAATTTGGTGGTTCTAAGATGAAAACTGTAGATTTCACAAAATTTTATGTGGGGGCCGAACCCCGGGCTGCAACCCCTTCAAAAAACCTTCTAGCGTCTAAGATAGAGTACCATGAGATAGTATACCAAATTTGGTGGTTCTAAATTGAAAACTGTAGATTTTTCGAAAAAGTGTTTATTCGGGGGGTCGGACCCCGGGCTCCAACCCCTTCCAAAAACCGTCTAGCGTCTAAGTTAGAGTACCATGAGATAGTATACCAGATTAGGTGGTTCTGAATTGAAAACTGTAGTTTTTAAGAAAATTTTGTATGTGGGGGCTTCACCCCCGGGCCTTGACCCGTTCCAAAAACGGTCTGCCGTCTAAGTTAGAGTACCATAAGATAGTATACCAAATTTGGTGGTTCTAAGATGAAAACTGTCGATTTTACGAAATTTGTATGAGGGGGGCCGACCCCCGGGCTGCAACCCCTTCAAAAAACCTTCTAGCGTCTAAGATAGAGTACCATGAGATAGTATACCGAATTTGGTGGTTCTAAATTGAAAACTGTAGATTTTTCGAAAAAGTGTTTATTCGGGGGGTCTGACCCCCGGGCTCCAACCCCTTCCAAAAACCGTCTAGCGTCTAAGTTAGAGTACCATGAGATAGTATACCAGATTAGGTGGTTCTGAATTGAAAACTGTAGTTTTTAAGAAAATTTTGTATGTGGGGGCTTCACCCCCGGGCCTTGACCCGTTCCAAAAACGGTCTGCCGTCTAAGTTAGAGTACCATAAGATAGTATACCAAATTCGGTGGTTCTAAGATGAAAACTGTCGATTTCACGAAATTTTTTATGAGGGAAAGGGGGGGCCTCCAACCCCTTCCAAAAACCGTCTAGCGTCTACGTTAGAGTTTCATGTTACCAAATTTGATGGTTCTGAAACGAAAACTAGATTTTACGAAAATTTTGTATGTAGGGGGGGGGGGGGAGCTCTGACTACCCGGGTCTTGACCCGTTCCAAAAACCGACAACCGTCTAAGTTAGAGTACTATGAGATAGGATACCAGATTTGGTGGTTCTGAATTGAAAACTGTGTGTGGGGGGCTCTGACCAACCGGGCCCCTGACCCGTTCCAAAAACCGTCTAAGTTAGAGTACCATGAGATAATATACCAAATTTGGTAGTTCTAAATTGAAAACTATATCTTACGGCAATTCTGTAGGAGGTGGGGCTCAACCCCCCCCCCTCTGCAACCGCTTCCCAATCCGTCTGCAGTCTAAGTTAGAATACCACGAGATAGTATACCAGATTTGGTGGTTCTGAATTGAAAACTGTAGTTTTTAAGAAAATTTTGTATGTGGGGGGGGGGCTAACCTTCCCCCCTCTGCAACCGCTTCCCAAAACCGTCTGCAGTCTAAGTTAGAATACCACGAGATAGGATACCAGATTTGGTGGTTCTGAATTGAAAACTGTAGATTTTACGAAAATTTTGTATATGGGGGGCTCTGACCGACCGGGCCCTGCCCCGTTCCAAAAACCGTTTACCGTCTAATATTTTTAGTGCCAAAGAAAAACGTAATATTCCTATCCTGTCTGCGGGTCCAAACTTTATAAATTTGATCAGGGAGCAAGACGTTCGAAATCGTACGTTTTCCTGCATTCGTTTTGTATGTAACCAAAATCTGTAAACGCGAGGAATTGACGTGGTCGACGAATTGACGTAGTCGACGAATTGACGTAGTCGACGAATTTGTCCGCGACGAATTGACGCAGTCGACGAATTGACGCGCGACGAATTGACGCGCGACGAATTGACGCAGTTGACGAATTGACGCGCGACGAATTGACGCGCGACGAATTGACGCGCGACGAATTGACGTAGGCGACGAATTGACGCGCGACGAATCGTCGCAGTCGACGAATTGACGCAGTCGACGAATTGACGCACGCGACGAATTGACGTAGACTCTGTTATTCGAACGGTAGAGGGTGAACCTAGATTCGTCACTCCAGAGAACCTGTTTCCACTGTTCAACGGTCCACTGTCGACGTTCTTTGCACCACGTTAGCCGAGCAGCGCTATTGGACTTGGTTGTCAAAGGCTTGTGGGCGGCAGCACGTCCATAATAACCGATCACATGGGCTTCCTTAAGGATGGTATTGGTCTAAAGAACACTCCCCGATGCCTGTTGAAACTCCTCGCGGATGTGGACCATCGATTTGGTGCGGTTCTTCTGAATTTCTCTGGCCAGCACCCATCGGTCTCTAACTTCCAGTTTTGTAGGTTTGCTGGGTCGGGGTACGTTCGGATAGTCACCTCTCATCTTCCACTTGCCAATCACGTAGGCCACTGTCGATTTTTGGGTACATCAACTCGCTGGATATGTCACGTATGGATCGGCCATTTCTGTGATACCCGACGATTACACCTTTCTCGAAATCACAGAGCTCCGAACTGCTTGGCATCCTGCATGCGACTGGTTGCGTTGTTGTTTCCCACACGATATTTAACGGCGGCGGCCGTGACGTGTATCAGGACGGCAGCACCACGTTAACGTTAGCCGAGCAGCACCACGTTAGCCGAGCAGCGCTATTGGACTTGGTTGTCAAAGGCTTGTGGGCGGCAGCACGTCCATAATAACCGATCACATGGGCTTCCTTAAGGATAGTATTGATCTAAAGAACACTCCCCGATGCCTGTTGAAACTCCTCGCGGATGTGGACCATCGATTTGGTGCGGTTCTTCTGAATTTCTCTGGCCAGCACCCATCGGTCTCTAACTTCCAGTTTTGTAGGTTTGCTGGGTCGGGGTACGTTCGGATAGTCACCTCTCATCTTCCACTTGCCAATCACGTAGGCCACTGTCGATTTTTGGGTACATCAACTCGCTGGATATGTCACGTATGGATCGGCCATTTCTGTGATACCCGACGATTACACCTTTCTCGAAATCACAGAGCTCCGAACTGCTTGGCATCCTGCATGCGACTGGTTGCGTTGTTGTTTCCCACACGATATTTAACGGCGGCGGCCGTGACGTGTATCAGGACGGCAGATATCGTCGATTGCAGAGGTGTCCAATTACTTGTTGGTAGACAGTGTATATTACTTGTAAAAACTTTTACGAAAATCATTTATTATATAATTTAACAAAAAAAAAATGCTCTGATTATATACGATCTTTGCCATTTCAAAAGGAAAAGTCTGCTTTCGTAAGGGACCAACAGAACAAACTAAATTCAAAAGCATAAACATTACGACCGTCTACACACGATACAAAAGGTGAATTTAATGACACACTTAAACAGATGACATAGTTAAAAATATTTAAAATGCGTGAGACCTTTCGGGTCCTGCCTGCAGGTACCCATCATCAGACGCGATGAAAGAACCACACACTATGGAAGAGGCAACATATATAAGGAAATATATATAAAGTTAAACAAATGACGTAATAGGGAATGGTCGAATGAAATGTATTTACAATGATGCGTAAATGACGTGTCCGTGGATGATCTAATGAACCACGTTGCCTTTTCATCACAAAAATGGGGGGGATGAGAGAATTGGGAAGGGGGATTCAGAGAGGTTGAGATTGTATGGATGTGGCTGAGATCAGGTGTTTCCAGTGTCGAGGAATATTTCTGGGTAGTTCATCATTACAGCAAGTATCGGAAAATTTGTCTATGTATAGGCTTTCAGTGAACAATAATTGAGATTTGATGTGAGGAGTTGTTAGGATTTTGGATTCGTCCCAAATGGGGGTGTGATTCCCCTTGAGTAAGAGACGGGATAGAGCAGTAGAGGAAGATCCATTGCGACAGTCATATTTGATGTTCATTTAAACGAATCCCGAGAGACTTGGTTGTGGAGCCAATATAACAGGTGTCATTAAATTCTGGGGAGTGGGATTTAAGGGGGACAAGGTAAACCCCATGTCTTTGAAAATTCGTGGGTCGGTCCCTGTCGTTCTTAATAAAAGTGAACAAATTGGAAACTTTGATCCCAAAATTCAAATTATGACGATGGCAAATGGTCTTTAAAGGTATGGCTATGGAGGGAACAAAGGGTAACAATCCGACAAACTTGTGATTGGGACTGTTACCAATCAGGGTAGAAGAGATGGAGCGAAGAAATCTGTTGGTCAGCTTGTCAATCAAATTCCTGGAATAACCATAAGACACTGCCAGGTCGCGGATAGTTTGTAGTTCGGTCCTACGGATGTCATAAGATGAGGAATGCGAGAAAGCACGGCGGATTAAAAAGTTAAAAGCTGAATATCTGTAAGCCGTGGGGTGGGAGGAGGAGGCCGGAATAATAATGGGGCAAGAACTGGGTTTGCGAAACACACTGAATGACAGATAGAGAGAGGAACGGTGAAGATTGAAGTCCAAAAAGGTAAATAGTTATCGACCTCCAACTACACGGTAGTGTGTTTCGCAAACCCAGTTCTTGCTCCATTATTATTCCGGCCTCCTCCTCCCACCCGACGGCTTACAGATATTCAGCTTTTAACTTTTTAATCCGCCGTGCTTTCTCGCATTCCTCATCTTATGACATCCGTAGGACCGAACTACAAACTATCCGCGACCTGGCAGGGTCTTATGGTTATTCCAGGAATTTGATTGACAAGCTGACCAACAGATTTCTTCGCTCCATCTCTTCTACCCTGATTGGTAACAGTCCCAATCACAAGTTTGTCGGATTGTTACCCTTTGTTCCCTCCATAGCCAGACCTTTAAAGACCATTTGCCATCGTCATAATTTGAATTTTGGGATCAAAGTTTCCAATTTGTTCACTTTTATTAAGAACGACAGGGACCGACCCACGAATTTTCAAAGACAAGGGGTTTACCTTGTCCCCCTTAAATCCCACTCCCCAGAATTTAATGACACCTGTTATATTGGCTCCACAACCAGGTCTCTCGGAATTCGTTTAAATGAACATCAAATATGACTGTCGCAATGGATCTTCCTCTACTGCTCTATCCCGTCTCTTACTCAAGGGGAATCCAACCCCCATTTGGGACGAATTCAAAATCCTCACAACTCCTCACATCAAATCTCAATTATTGTTCACTGAAAGCCTATACATAGACAAATTTTCCGATACTTGCTGTAATGAAACTACCCAGAAATATTCCTCGACCCTGGAAACACCTGATCTCAGCCACATCCATACAATCTCAACCTCTCTGAATCCCCCTTCCCAATTCTCTCATCCCCTCCCCCTTTTTTTGTGATGACAAGGCAACGTGGTTCATTAGATCATCCACGGACACGTCATTTACGCATCATTGTAAATACATTTCATTCGACCATTCCCTATTACGTCATTTGTTTAACTTTATATATATTTCCTTATATATGTTGCCTCTTCCATAGTGTGTGGTTCTTTCATCGCGTCTGATGATGGGTACCTGCAGGCAGGACCCGAAATGTCTCACGCATTTTAAATATTTTTAACTATGTCATCTGTTTAAGTGTGTCATTAAATTCACCTTTTGTATCGTGTGTAGACGGTCGTAATGTTTATGATTTTACTAACGTAGCACGAAGTCTTCTGCATTGGAAACTAAATTCATGAGAGTTTTCAGCACTCTGTACCATATCCCTGTGCTTTGAATAATTGACATCCATTGTCAATGGCTTTTATTGATTATGAAAATGCCTTTGATTCCGTGAAATTGCTTGATGTTATAAGCTCTTTGAAATCGTACAGTATTGAAGATGCGTACATGAGTAGTACTAATAACATTTATGAAAATGCAAGTGCAAAAGTTTGCTTTTCGAGGACACAGCACTTTTGGAAATTGGAATAGGACTGAGACAGAGTGACACCTTATGTTTGAAGCTCTTGAACTGGGAAGACAAGAGGGTTAAAATTAATGGGTTTATTTGACCCCACCTTCGTTTCGCTAATGACATACTTATTTTTGCAAGTACCACTTCATTTAAAAAAAGAAGTGGTACTTCAGGAAATTTCAGGACCAGAGTATGGTCCAGAAACTTGCTGGCAAGAATAGAGAAGTGAATGTACAATGCTTTTACGAGAACTCAACATTTAGCGAAGAAGTCAAAAAAGTGATATAATCCGCGAGAATAGTATATACCAAAATATTTAATCATGCCAAGCTTTCGCTTTCCAACAGGAAGCATTATCAAGGCGAACTTACACCCATGAACTATTACATTATGACCAGTGACCTCCCCTCCCCCAGCCTGGAGAACTGATAACGCATAGAGACCGAAGGGTTGCGCAGGTGAAGTTCACAGAAAAGTATATATACAACCCGAGGACCGGAATTCGGTTAGTAGAATGTTCGGAGTCAGAGTGGGAAAAGCCGCCGATTTATCGGAGTTTCATAAAGGACAAATTGTGATGACACTTCGCCTCGGAGCTACGTCCTCGGAAACGGCGCTGCTTGTGAGTTGTTCACGTGCCGCGGCTGTTATAGTGAGTACGTATAAAAAATGGAGCACAGATAGCCAAACGACAAACCGTCGTCCAGCCAGTGTGTCGTCCGCAGCTCGTTGATGCCAGAGGGAGACTGAGACGTTTTTTCACAGCGACCGTAGAGCCACAGTGTGACAAATCACTCGCAGCTACAACAGTGGTGATCAGGGCAATGTGTCACAGCACACAGCTCGTCGCAGCCTTCTGCGCATGAGCCTGCGTAGCGGAAGACCAAGCAGGGTCCCAATGCTCACTGCACGTCTTCGCCAACATTGCATGAAATGTGCCCAAGCACATCGAGATTGGACAGTGAATTGAAAGTAGCCTACTCTGACAAATCAAGATTCCTGGTGCATCTGGTAGACGGGCAAGCGCGGATACGCCGATTACCAACGGAGGATATTTGACATAGATGCACTGTTGGAGGCAAAACAAGCCAGCGGCAGGGTTATGCTGTGGGCGATGTTTTCTTGGGACACTTTAGCTCCTACTATTTCAACAGCACAATCCCTGAAAGTTGTTAGGTATCTGAATATCGCTGCCGACCAAGTTAGTCCATTCATGGCAACTGCGTTCACTGCTGGTGATGGCCATTACCAACTATTAACACTGGCAGAATCGTCATTATAATTGCTAGAATCGTCAAGCAGTGGTTCGAGGGAAATGCCGGTGACCTTCTGTTAAAGCCCTGGCCTCCAAATTCACCTGAGATGAACCCAATCGAACATTTCTGGTTCGACTTGGAACAGCGGGTTCGCGCTAAATCACCACCACCCCAAAATGAACAGGAACTGGGGGATCTGCTGTTGACGTTATGGTACCAGATACCCCAGGATACCCATCCCACCTCATAGAATCGATGCTTCGTCGCGTGGCCGCTGTTTTGCGGGATAAAGGGGGTTATAACGAAGTAAATTTCTCCGTCATTTTTGGTCCACGCAGGGAATCGACCCCGAGTCCACTTATTCCGGATCAAGTCGCTCGCCCAACTGAGCTACACATACGTTCGTTCTTGCTGCTATCTGCCTTTATGTCGTGTGCATCCTACGGGGCAGGCACGTCACAGGGTCCTAAAGCTGATTAGGTAGGTGGTCATAATGTAATGACTCATCAGTGTGCATTAGAACAATGATTCTTTCGGAGTTCAACATCATACAATAGCACGCTTGTTAAACACAAACACACATAACGCATTACGAACACGTGAATTGCTATTAACCATTGTATGGATCCTACGATCACGCTACGCATCATGCAAGGTATCCAGTAACATTTCATATTAGTCGCAAACTCAGAGGCTGCGGGAAAATGGAGGTCCCCGGAGACGTCAGCTCAAACGACACCCCCATAATTGCAGACATCACTTTTTGTAATACTCTCAAGAGTCTCCCTGACCATAGTTCCTTTATAAGTAGTGAAAGGGGCCACCAGTCTCTCTATCATTCCATATGGGAACTGCTGCGTTGTAAATTACACTCACGGACAATGAAATTTGCGCACAAAAAAAAGAAACATCGGATTGAACTGAATCCTTAAATTTTATGGACGTAATGATACACATGATGGCAAAAACAGAGCTGCAGGACAATTAAAGAGGGATCTGTGGCACGCAGTCCGGTCATCTTCAATAGCGCGTCGCACCGCCTCGTGCTGCGATACATGCTGCAATACGGTCCCGCATGGAGGCGAACAGACTCCCCTGATGTTGTCCTGCGCCAGAATGGCTCAAATGTGTTGGATGGTGTGCACCAAATCCCGGATAGTGCAGTACGGAGGCAGCTGGCGTTTCAACTGGTCCCACACATGCTCGAAAGGGGACATGTCCGGTGAGCCGGAAGTACATGGAAGTGTCTGGACATGACATAGGCAGTCCTGGGCAACACGAGCTGTGTGAGGGCAGGAATTAGCCTGCTGGTATAGCGCACATGGGATCCCGGCAAAGAATGGGAGCACATGGGGCCCGTAGGATCTCATCCACATACTGCTGGCCCGTCAATTATCCACGTACCACTACTAGAGTTGATCGGCTATCTTAAGTAATGGTACCGCAGAGCATAATGCCTGCAGAGGGAGAGGTGTGGCGCTCGATAGAGATGTCGGTATTGTGCCGTTGACCTGCGAACCTCCACACCTGGACACGATTATCATCTCTCCCTAAAACGAAGCGGCACTCATCGCTAAACACCACAAGTCGCAAGTCTGTGGCGTCCCCCATCGCTCTGACCTGTCACTACTGCACACGGAGCCGGCGATTTTTTGGTGTTAATGGCAGCATACGTAAGGGACGCTGGATCGCAGATTCGCTTCCGCGAGGCGTTGGGAAATGGTTCGTGGGCAAACAGGAACAGCTACATCTGCCTGTATAATGGTCTGAGTCCCCGTGGGATTCGTTCATGCTTGGAACACGATCCGTCGTCCACTCTACTCGTGATCCTCCTGGTCCATCCGGAGCCGCTCCGCCGTGTAGCAGTGCCGTCACGTGTCCACTGCTTCCAACACAGTCGGACGGTATGGTCAGAGCGATCCATGTGGCGAGCTATACGGAGCGCCGACCACCCTGCGGTTCTCAACCCGATGATCAGGCTCCTCTCAAAGTCCGTTGCGAAAATCGACGTCTCTGGTTGTCATTCTGTACCCTTGCTTGAGTCGGCCGGTGCTTTTTGCTTCCATGGGGAATAGACGACACGCCGGTTTATAAGGCTGCTGGTTGTGTTGACCACCACAGGGTGTGCGGTCACGCGCAATAGCACCAAATGTGGATTATTTGCATACCAGCACGCAGTCTAGCTATTTGCAAAGTTTCGCGGTTGTAGCATGTTTTCTTCTAGGTGCGCAAATTTCATTGTCCGTGAGTGTACATCCTTCGCTCTTCCTTCTCTTATGTCTTTTTTATGCTCTTTATGTCGCTCACACAAAGTTTTTTCGTCCCATTATTGCTGTACTTTTTATCTTTTGGAAGTTTCCGTAAGATCCCGATTAATAGAACAATTTTAAAGCCTACATTTACCTCAAACATTTACCATTTCACTCATATTATTTTGCTAACTATAGTTTTCAATCAACAAGTATTTTTTTTTACCTTCGATTAATTCATAAACAGTTCGTAATTGAATAGTTTTAGCCTGCTATAATGTAATGTGCCCAAAATAGCCTCTTTCATTTTTGTTTGATCTCTCCGGTTATAACGAAGTTTGCGTATACTGAATTCTTGGCTCTCCCTTCAGCTTCAATCTATGCACATATCAAATACAGTAATTCGATATATGCAAACTTTTCTTCCCTTCAGAGCTGCAGAGTGTGATCCAGGAACTTTGTTGCAAGAGTAAAGGAGTGGAATTAAAAGAACTTGCAGAAAACAAAACTGATGTAAAATGTTTTTACAAGGAATGAAGATTTTTCATATTGATGGGGAAATTCTTCAATACCGCAGGAATTCATATGCACTATATTGAGAAAAATCACCGGACACCTAGGAGAGAAACACAACACAGCATTTATTGTCATACATTAGTACGGTGTCGGTCCCCCTTTGGCCTTAATGCATGCACTGTCACTTCGAGACATGCTTTCGACAAGGTTTTGGAACACAGCGATAGGTATGCGCTTCCATTCAGAACATAATGCTGCCGCTAACTGTTGCTTCGTAGTTGGCCTTCGCTCCAAACTTCTTTTCCAGATCTTAAATTCATGCCATAGGTGCTCTATGGAATTAAGATCAGGGCTGTGTGCTGGCCAGACCACACACCATAGGTAATCATCGTCAAAACACGCCATGGCAGTCTTAGCTTTATGGCTCGGTACATTATCCTGCTGGTATCAACAAGGCTCGGTTCCATAGTATTGCCAATGTGTTGGTAAGGCGGAACTGTCCAGAATATCGAGATAGAGGTGCTGGTTAACAGGTTTGTCCACGATAACCAATGGGACGGGACCATACCACGAAAAACACCCCACGGAAGTACACTGCCAGCTCCAAACTTGACCGCACGAACAGTATACTGTGGTAAATAGCGTTCCCCCAGCTGCCGCCATGCCAACACACTGCCATCAGACTGATGGATCGTGTATCTGCATTCATCAGTACATAGGACCCGTTTCCATTGATCTACGGTCCACGATAAATGTTCTTTACACCAGGCTAAACGACGAGTAGCATTGAGAGTGCAGATGAAAGGCTTATGAGCACCCGCATGACTACAGTAACCCATGGAATCAAGTTGTATGCGAATGGTACGTGTACATACCGAGATTCCAGCATTTTTACTCACATGTACACTGAGGTCTTGTGCAGTAACTCCGTCGATTAGCTGTAACGACTCTCCTGAGGCTTTGACGTCCTCTATCACAGCTTTGCTTCCGTCTGTCGGTACATTTTGCTGCTTCAGGCGCGCCATGTGTCTTCCACTTATTCAATACGTCCATAACAGTTAACTTCGGTATGTTTAAACGCTCCTCGGTTTCTCTTATGGACAGCCCACTAATATAACACATTTCACGGTGCGATATAATCGCGATCAGTTGCAACCTTGTTTATATACCGTTTGTAGCTGTACCGCGCATCTTAACAACGCAGCGGATCCGTTCAATTTCTTTTGGAGGTGTGTCAGTTGACTTTTGTCAATATAGTGCATATATATATATATATCTCCACTCTCTTTCTATATATATCATCTCCACTAACAAAAAATATATATATATATATATAATCATCATCAACAATTATCAATCCACTGCTGGACGAAGGTCTCCCAAAGTTTCTTCCACAACGGTCTGTCTTGTGCCAGTCTATTCCATGTTACTCCCGCACACTTTCGAGTTTCATCCACTCATCTCCCATGTGGTCTTCTGGGTCTTTTCCTGTTCCTTGGAATCCAGTAGAAAATTTCACCTGTCCATCAATGGGCTGTCCTTCTGGCAATATGTCCAGCCAATTGCTCGTTCGTGACAGACATGGTATTGGTGGCTCCAATATTTTCTGCATTTTAGTGTGGAATACCTCGTCCCTCACTCACCTGTTGCGTGGCCCGGCTGTCTAAAGGTACTGTGTACGTTTTGAGCTACTTTTCTAGCGTTCTCATCCTCATATTAGTTCATATTCATCCGTTTTCTTATCGTTTGCTCGTTTGTTTACGTTTGGAAGCTGCCAACATGGCGGCTTCCGGTATTTCCTTATCATCTACGGGCGTGGCGGATGCACGTCACGTCACACTTCCCACGTCCATGGAAGTTAACATACTCTCGTCCTCAGATGTGTCTGCTCAGATGCCTTCCCAGCTTTCTAGTACTCCTGCACCGGTGCCTTCACTGGACTTGGCTGCGCTTTCTTCTTCAGCTCCTGCATCTGCCTCGGTGCCCCCCCCCATCTGGGTGTTACTGATTCTACTGCCTTGTCTTCGGCCTGTGCTTCTCTTCCCTCACAGCCTTCTGTTCCTGCCGGATCCGAACAGACTTCTCTTCCGAGGATGTCATTTGCCTCTAAAGTGCAACGAGGCGCTACTTCTACGTCCGATTCCTCTGAACCGGATGGGCTTTTGCAAGCAACACCTATTATTCAGGTATCCAACCACAAGGTGAAGGTAACGATAGATGACAATTCGCATATTGGCCGTGAGTTCCATAACCTCCTGGATAGAGGTGTGCTCTTTCATGCTTTACCAAATAATCCATTGCCACGCTACATGGAAGCCGTCTCTGGACATGTGTCATCTGCGTCCATTGCAGGAATTTCCCGTACTCCTCGGGGTATTTCGGTACAGTTCAATCACAAGGAGGATGCTGACTTTTTCTTGCAAACGGACTTTCGATTGGGACAAACCATCTCATCCCGTCGCCTCTTTCCAAGCGACCGGTAAACATCACGTTCTATCCTGTTCCACAGGAAGTGCCTGATACTGCACTTCCTCTCCTTGTCAGTCATGTTTGTAAAATCGTTGGCAAGGTTCGTCGCCTCTCTGACGCTCCCCCGCGTGAACTCGATTTGCACATGCTACCGGACCTCGCCGTCAGTTATTGGTCGTCTTTCCCACCGAGAAAGCCTTGGCGGATTGCCCTACAGAAGCTACTGTTGAAATTGGTGCACGATCGTACAGTTTAAAGATTTTCACTGCTCACTATTGTACACACTGTTTAACACAGAATCACACCACTGCCTCCTGTGATCGCGTTCGACGTGGACGTTCATCAAGTTCGCATCCCACTGCTGACCACATTGGTCTTTCTACTATCCCCACTACCGGTAGTTTGCCTGACGCGAATTCTTCGTTTCTCCGTCAGACGAACATTTCCGTCACGGACGATGCTGCTTTCCTCCTCTCCCGACCCGTACGATTGTGCATCCACCTTCAAGATTGACAGAGCTGTCTTCGACTACAGATGTGTCTACAGCGGAGTGTTCCGATCCGGGTGTGTTGAGTGGTGGTTTGGCAGATCGGCCGTCTGGCTCTTCTCCTAGCCTCTCGGATATCGGATCTCCATTTACAACCTTGTCTACCATACCCTTGTTGCAACATCTTCCTGAAGCCTCGGCTGTTGTACCAGTCTCCACAAAGGCAGCTCAGCTACGTACTGCTTCTTCGGCGACGTTCGTTTCCTCGTCTCCTGACTTGGGAGGTGAGCCTGATCCACTAAAGGGTACATCCGCATCAGCTTCTTCTTCGAAGCGGATTGGAACTTCCAAAGGCGCTGTAAAACAGAAAAAGTTATAACAACTTTCTGTGCCACATTCTGAGGATTCATCTAGTGTTCCCGAGGTTTCCGGTTCCGGTGTTTCTCCACCTGATGATTCTTCAAACAGTATGCTTCTCCGCTCAGTTCCTGTCAACCCTCTCTCTGATGCTGAGGTTCTACAGGCCGTTGATACGTTTCCTCCAGTTCCTGGACCACTGTCCAGACAGCAACGTTTACGTCTTTTTCAACCTGCACGTACGATTGTTGGTTCTGAAGAATTCCTTCACTCACCTGATCTGGACCTGTATGCAGCGGCAACGCAATTCGAATCTCATGAGTCACTTTTTAAATCTCTGTGTGCCACCGATCCTTGGTATCAGCCTTTTTTGAGACGTTACACGCGCCCTCTCGCCTCCTTGAAGGAGCTCGTTGAGAAGCATATATGTGATACCTTCTATCCTTTTACCGATGACCTTGAGCTCTCTTCCTCACACCGATTACTTTTTGTTCTCTCAATGCTAGGGGATTTGCGAACCCGTTCGCAGTTTCCCTGGTTTTGCAGACTTAGTGCATGTTGATTCTGATGTTTTCATTGTGTATTTTTACTGTGATTCACAAGTAATGTATTGTAAATTTACTTTATTTGTGTGTTTGGCTGTGTTTCACAAGTAATGTATTTTAAATTTGCGATAATTGCGTGTTTTTTCTGTGTTTTCACAACTAATCGGTGTCGTTACTTGTGTGATCTCCTCATTATCTTATCTGTTGTTTCCTGAATTTGTGCCTGTTTTTTAAAATACCTATAATTGTGAGTGTTTGCTGTGTTAGTGCTTACCTCTATCACGGATTACTATACTGGTACGTTTGTTACCTTTGTTATTTTTCTAAAGTTGCTGAGGTACTCAATGTTGTCTTGCGCTCTAAATACATTTCAGTTCCGTTCGGTTGATTTATGATAGCATAGTACATTTCATGCATTTGTGCACATGTATTATAGTGTTTGACATGCCGTTAGGTCATTTATTGTTCGTGTGCATATTAATTTCCTTTCTGTTAACGTTGTGCTGCATCGTGGATATACTGACTTTCCGCACTGTTGTTTTCTGTACTGCAGCTTTTAATGAATCTCCTATGTCTGTATTTCGTTATAGCAATAAACTGGGTACCACTATGGTACACACAGTTACCAATACCAATACCATTTCACGGATTTTACTCTGGTCATGATGTCCATGACCAGAGTAAAATCCGTGAAATGGTATCACTCTAGTCATATCACTCTAGTCTTCCACTCTAGTCATTTTTCTGATCCACGAGTTCCTCTTCTTATCTCTCCTGGTTACACCAAGCATGCATCTCTCCGTGCTGCTTTGAGTTGACAGCAGTTTTTTTTTTTGTTGGAGGTTTAACGACCACCGTGAGCAACTCAATGGGCTATAAGCAGTCGCCCGTCCCTAATTTAGGGTCACTGGTTCCAGGGAAGGGAAAGAGCCAGTGCCGTAGGACAAACACAACATCCATGCCTCACCGGGATTCGAACCCGGACCCCTTCGGACGAATGATCAGAGGCCAACGCCTTAGACCACTGCGCCACCGGGGCGGCACTGCAGTTTTTGTATGTCTCTTTTAGTTAAGGTCCACGTCTCTGCACCATAAGCATTGGAAGGATGCATTGATCAAAAACTTTTCTTTTAAGACATAATGGCATATTGCTGTTGAAAATTATATTGTTTATTCCAGACGCTCTCCAGGCAAGTTTTAAACTCTGATTAATTTCTTCATCAATATGACCCTCACTTGATATCTGCTGTCCAAGATAAATGTAGGTACTGGTTATCTCCAACTTCTTCCCATCAATCGATAAATCTCCATTGCTTTTAAAAGCATTGTACATCACTTTTGTCTTCTGAAAGTTCATTTTTAATCCCACTTCTTTACTCTTGTCAGCAAGTTCCTGGATCATACTCTGTAGCTCTGATGGGGTAGTTGCAAAAATGACTATGTCATCAGCAAAACGAAGGTGGGTTAGATAATCTCCATTAATCTTTATCCCTTTGTTTTCCCAGTTCAGTGATTGAAAGACATTTTCCAATGTGGCATTAAAGAGCTTCGGAGATATGGTGTCACCTTGTCTCACTCCTTTTCCAATTTTTATGTGTGGGTATATCCAGCCCATTGCCATTTCAGGGATTTTACTCTGATCATGATGTCTTCCACTCTTGTCATTTTTCTGATCCACGAGCTCCTGTTCTTATATCTCCTGGTTACACCAAGCATGAACCTCTCCATACTTCTTTGAGTTGTCTGAAGCTTTGTATGTCTCAGCACCATACGTTAGCACTGGAAGGATGCATTAATCAAACACGTTTCGTTTAAGACATAATGGCATATTGCTCTTGAAAATTATGCTGTTTCTTCCAAATGCTCTCAAGGCAAGTTCTATAGGCCAATTAATTTCTTCATCAATGTGACCCTCACTTGATATCTGCTTTCCAAGATAAACGTACGCATCTTTTATTTCCAGCTTTTCTCCATTAATCGATAAATCTTCATTTCTTGTAAAAGCATTGTACATCACATTTGTCTTCTGAAAGTTCATTTTTAATCCCACTTCTTTACTCTTGTCCGCAAGTTCCTGGATCATCCTTCAGCTCTGGTGGAGTAGTTGCAAAAATGACTACGTCATCAGCAAAACGAAGGTGAGTTATATTATATCCATTAATCTTGATCCCTTTGTTTCCCAGTTCAGTGATTGAAAGACATTTTCCAATGAGGCATTAAAGTGCTTGGGAGATATAATGTCTCCTTGTCTCCTCTCTTTCCAATTTTTATGTGTACTGTATTCTCAAATAGCCGAATCTTTGCACTTGCATTTTCATAGATGTTATTAATAATATTGATGTATGCATCTTCAATACCGCAGGATTTTAAAGCCATTGTAACTGCTGATAGTTTCATTGAATTAAAGGCCTTTTCATAACCGACAAAAGCCATGCACAATGGAAGTTCATATTCTTTCACTCTTTCAATTAGTTCTCTCAGTACATGGATATGATCTATTGTGCTGTAGCCACTCCTGTATCCAGCTTGTTCTCTCGGTTGAGCCATGTCCAGTGTTAACTTCCAGCGGTGTGCAAAAACTTTAGTGAAGATTTTATAAACCACTGATAGGAGACTGATAGGTCTGTAGCTCCTGAGATCATCAATGTCACTTTTTTATGTATCAGGATCATTGTAGTTATGTTTCTATCCTTAGGAATCTTTCCTTCATCCAGGTATGGAGTAAAAACTTAGTCGAGTAATGTTTCAATTTCTCCACTTGCTTCTTGTATGATGTCAACTGTAATTCCATCTTCTCCTGGAGCTTTTCCCCGTTTCATGTTCTTGATTGCATGTGTAACTTCTGCTTGGAGGACTGGGAGAACTTTGGTACCTTTTGTAATGTCTGGAGTGCATGTATCATCCCTTTCATATATACTGCTGGCCACCGAAAATGCAACACTGAGAAGGACACGAGACAGCAAAGACAGATTTACTGGACACATAACAACAGGTACAAAGATGAAACGATTGAGCTTACAGGCCCGTGCGACTTGCGGAACACGCAGACATCAATAGTTCGTGTGGCCCCCATGGCTGGCAATAACGGCCGCTATACGCAGCGGCATCGAACGAAAGAGGATTTGGATGTGGGCTTGGTGTATATCGGTCCAGGCTGCTTCAACACGTTGCCACAGTTCATCAGGCGTAGCCGCGGGTGGTGCTTGCTGGGCCACTCGGCTGCCGATAAGCGACCAGACGTGTTCGATGGGCGACATATCGGGAGAACAGGCGGGCCACGGCAGCAGTGACACCTGGTGAGCCGTGAAGAATTGTTGCACGATGCTTGCCACGTGCGGACGCGCATTGTCCTGTTGAAACGAGGCCGCTGACAAGTCCTGCAGGTAAGGGAGAACTACATGCTCCAAAACGTCGGAATTGTAGCGGTGACGGTTGAGTGTACCGGTGATGCTTACCAGAGTGTTGTGGTGTCATATCCAATTGCGAACCAAACCATAACGCCAGGTGAAGGATCGGTATGGCGATGCATATTGCAGGCGTCATACAGTCTCTCGCCACGGTGCCGCCACACGCGGAGTCGACCATCGTAGTGTTGCAGGCATAAGCGGGATTCGTCGGAGAAGACAATGGCGTGCCATTCCGTAGTCCAGGCACGGCGTTCAACGGCCCACTGCCGCCGCATTAACCGGTTGTGTAACGTCAATGGTAATCGGAGCAATGGCTCCGTGCGACAAGTAACAGCTCTTGCAAACGACGTCGAACGGTACGTGCTGACACAGGTTGTTGCGCAACACACCCTAATTCCTGCTCTAACATTCGTGATGTGGCGATGCGAGCAGTCAATGCCCGCCGCAGAACATGCCGGTACCCTCGTTCGGTGGTGTGCCGCGGCTGCGGCAATCGCTCACGTCGGTCCGTCCGTCTCTGTTGCACCCACCGAATCCATACTCGCCTCACTGTGTCTGGATGTCGTCCCACACGGGCGTCGATGTCTCGATATGATAAACCGTTGTCGCGATAAGCTACTATTCGTCCTCTATCGAACTCCGAAACGTGCTGGAAGGACTGCCGTATTCTGCGACGAGGCATCAGAAAGCTTCCCACGCACAGGTTCGGCAGCACAACACACTTTCACTACTTACACCCCGCCTTCTGTGCATCCTTCTTATAGTGCTTCTCGGTGACGTGCCGGGCGCACAAGAATTGCATATGCCCTGCAGTGCTAATCGTTTGCATGTCTTCTCGCGGACGACGCGTGCTAGAAATTTCAGGCCAATCGGATGCTTCCTTCTTGGCGTTGCATTTTGGGTGGCCAGCAGTGTAGTTTGGAGTAGAAATGTTTCACTCTTGTCAAAATCTCACCTCTATCTCTTGTTACAGAACCATCTTCTTTTCTTACATCCATAATGTGTGTTCTTCTCTTACTCAGATGTCCCTCTGCTCTCTTTAGAATTTGGTTGTTTTCAATTGCTTTTCACACTAGTTCACAGTTGAATTTTCTTACATCTTCAGTAATAATTTTTTGTACCATCTTGCAGAGCTCTATATATTCCACTTTGGAAGTCACATCTCCTTTAGTTGTCCTGATCTCTCTTCTTTTTTGCATCAGAATTTTTGTTTATATATATATATATTAATTTCTTGTTCCTTTCCTTCGTATTTCAGTGGTAGTGGTTGCTCAGCTGTTTACTCCGGCCGCAGGGTTCGCATCATCTATGGGTGAGTTACCGTTTCTTTGTTTTCTACAGTTTTTTTAGCATTCGGATGTTTCTCATTCTAACTGGTCTGGATTTAGTGGCTCGGGAGCAGGATCAGTCGACTATTGGTTTTTTCTAGTCGTTCACTGATACCAGAAAAGCCACTCCCCCGGGTTGCTGCTCTCCTTATGAAGGCAACCTGGTTTTTTCAGTTTCATTTTATTTTTATTTTTCTGCGTTCCTGTTTTCACAAAAATTATTTTGTTCGATATTCCTTTGTTGTTGTTTCGTAACTATAATTCGCTAATTCCTTCAGTCTGCTGCATATTGCGCAACCGAGATATTAGCTTCGCAATTTTGTATTTTCGTTCCATTGTATTTCAGTTATAATTCTTTGGACTTCAGTTACACTCTTAAAAATTTCTCGTGTTATTAAATATTATATATATACACTAGCGTGCAAAAATTAAGGACGAGACTGTGTTTCGAATGTAACGTCGTGCAGAAGTGCTCCAC
Organism: Macrothele yani; assembly: GCA_039090855.1. Lineage (NCBI taxonomy): Eukaryota > Metazoa > Arthropoda > Arachnida > Araneae > Macrothelidae > Macrothele > Macrothele yani. The sequence goes on from CM077011.1 coordinate 105,099,902, forward strand.
ATCAACTCAAATCATACCATAAAATCCCCAAGATGTAAGAATATGGGACAAGTGAGCAAAACCGTCCAAACAAGGAATCCAAAGGATACAAAGGCACTTTATTGAAAAGGTAGTTTCGAGCACAACTGGACAGAAGACAGAAACGTCCAAGTGACAGGCGGCTGCCAAGAAAAATCCAGTCTTTAGTAGGGGATATGATAACCACTGACTGCGTTGCAGGATTTAAAACGTCTGTCCATGCTGAGGACGAGGTTGTCAAGGAGCTGTTGAGGCATCGTGGCCCATTCTTCTTGTAGCGCAAATTGCAGCTGCGGAATCGTTGCTGACGGCTGGTGACGTCCAGCCAAGCGTCTCCCGAGAAGGTCCCACACGTGTTCGATTGGATTTAGGTCCGGGCACCTTGCGGGCCCAATCCATGCGTTGAATATCTTCACTCTCCAACAGCTCTGCGAGAGCCACTGTACGATGAGGTGTGGCGTAGTCGTCCATGAAGAGGAACTCAGGACCCACAACACCTCTAAACAGACGCACGTAAGGCAGAAGAACCTCGGTATAATAGCTTACACCAGTGACTGAAACTCCTTATAAGATGTGGAGGTCAGTACGGCTACCAAGCATGATACCACCCCAACAAAAACTCCGCCATCTCCAAACCGGTCCCTTTCGATGATGTTGGTAGTGTGATTGCGTGTTCCCTGCTCTCCCCAGATGTGTATACGCCCAGAATCGCTCGTCAGACTAAATCGGCTCTCATCCGTAAAGAGAACTCGACCCCATTGCTGATGTGTCCAGTTCTTGTGTTCCTGGCACCACAGAAAGCGCCGTTTCCGATGAGCAGGCGTTAATGGCACACATCGTACTGGTCGTCAGGCAAATAGACCACTTTTGAGCAGCCTTATGGCCACGGTAAAACGCGATAACGGACGTCCAGTTGTCTGTTGCATGTGCTTTGCGATTTCTCCCGCTGTCTGCCGTCTGTCTCTTCTCACGCATACGACAATATACCGGTCGTCTGCCGCCGTGGTTGCTCGTGGACGACCACTGCTAAACTCTCGGACAGCTGTTCCTGTCGTTTGAAATGCTCTCCAAGCTCGTGAAACCAATCTGTGAGCGATCCCGAACTCCTCGGCCCCACTAGTCACACTTCGAACTTCTTCCAACTTCCCAATGACGCGACCTCGGGTAAAGTCATTCAGATGTCGTCTACTGGATTGCCTGTTGGCCATATCACACGGTGGCAGCAACTCGACGTCGTTCAAACCGACGTACACTGTGCAATAGCTTTCACCGAATTGCTGAGCGTACACCATTTCGTGTGCTCTATACCTTTCCGACACTGCCCCCCCCCACGCCATGCTGCATATATGCGCATGCCCTACCGTACCGGACCCTAGTCTTTCTCCTGAGTGGTCTTTCGGTCTGTTCTGCCTGCTCGTTCCGCTGTTATGCTAATTTCTCCTCTTCGTCCTTAAATTTTGTACACCAGTATCTATATTGCCTAGAAAAGAAGATGGTTCTGTAACAAGAAATTGATAAGAGTGAAAGATTTGTACTCCAGATTATATGAAAGGGATGATACATGTACTCCAGTTATCATGAAAGGTACCAGTACCAGAGTTTTTCCAGTCCTCCCAGCAGTAGTTGCAAATGCAATCAAGAACATGAAGCGGGGGAAAGTTCCACGAGAAGACGGAATTACTGTAGACATCATACAAGAAGCTAGTGGAGAAATTCAAAGTCTACTTGCCCAAGATTTCACTCAATGCCTTAATGAAGGGAAGATGCCTGAGGATTGGAACAATGCTACAATGATCCTGCTACATAATAAATGTGACATTGATGATCTCAGGAACTACAGACCTATCAGCCTCCTATCAGTGGTTTATGAAATCTTCACCAAAGTTCTTTCACACCGCTTGAAAGAAACACTGGACATGGCTCAACTGAGAGAACAAGCTGGATTCAGGAGTGGCTACAGCACTATAGATCATATCTATAGTACACCATATCTCCCAAGCTCTTCAATGCTTCATTCGAAAATGTCTTTCAATCACTGAACTGGGAAAACAAAATGATAAAGATTAATGTAAATTATCTAACTCGCCTTCGTTTTGCTGATGACGTAGCCATTTTGCAACTACCCCATCAGAGCTGCAGAATATGATCCAGGAACTTGCTGAAAAGAGTAAAAAAGTGGGATTAAAAATGAACTTTCAGAAGACAAATGTGATGTACAATGCTTTTACAAGAAATGAAGATTTATCGATTAATGGAGAAAAGCTGGAAATAAAAGATGCGTACGTTTATCTTGGAAAGCAGATATCAAGTGAGGGTCACATTGATGAAGAAATTAATCGGCCTATAGAACTTGCCTTGAGAGCATTTGGAAGAAACAGCATAATTTTCAAGAGCAATATGCCATTATGTCTTAAACGAAACGTGTTTGATTAATGCATCCTTCCAGTGCTAACGTATGGTGCTGAGACATACAAAGCTACAGACAACTCAAAGAAGCATGGAGAGGTTCATGCTTGGTGTAACCAGGAGATATAAGAACAGGAGCTCGTGGATCAGAAAAATGACAAGAGTGGAAGACATCATGATCAGAGTAAAATCCCTGAAATGGCAATGGGCTGGATATACCCACACATAAAAATTGGAAAAGGAGTGAGACAAGGTGACACCATATCTCCGAAGCTCTTTAATGCCACATTGGAAAATGTCTTTCAATCACTGAACTGGGAAAACAAAGGGATAAAGATTAATGGAGATTATCTAACCCACCTTCGTTTTGCTGATGACATAGTCATTTTTGCAACTACCCCATCAGAGCTACAGAGTATGATCCAGGAACTTGCTGACAAGAGTAAAGAAGTGGGATTAAAAATTAACTTTCAGAAGACAAAAGTGATGTACAATGCTTTTACAAGAAATGAAGATTTATCGATTGATGGAGAAAAGCTGGAGATAACAGACACGTACGTTTATCTTGGACAGCAGATATCAAGTGAGGGTCACATTGGTGAAGAAATTAATCGGCGTACAAAACTTGCCTGGAGAGCTTTTGGAAGAAACAGCATAATTTTCAAGAGCAATATGCCATTATGTCTTAAAAGAAAAGTGTTTGATCAATGCATCCTTCCAGTGCTTACGTATGGTGCAGAGACGTGGACCTTAGCTAAAAGAGACATACAAAGGCTGCAAACAACTCAAAGAAGCATGGAGAAGTGCATGCTTGGTGTAACCAGGAGAGATAAGAAGAGGAACACGTGGATCCGAAAAATGACAAGAGTGGAAGACATCATGATCAGAGTTAAATCCCTGAAATGGCAATGGGCGGGACATACTGCCAGAAGAACAGACCATCGATGGACAGCCGAAATTTTAGATTGGATTCCAAGGGACAGGAAAAGACCCAGAAGAAGACCACATGGAAGATGGGTGGATGAAATTCGAAAGTATGCGGGAGTGACATGGAGGAGACTGGCACAAGACAGACCGTTGTGGAGAAAACTTGGGGAGACCTTCGTCCAGCAGTGGATTGATAATGGTTGACAATGATGATGATGATGATGATGATATATATATACATATATACGGTATATCTTCCATGTCGCTCAAGCATGCTTTTGAATTTGATCTATCTGCCACCCTCGTGGTGTTCTTTTGGGTCATTTCCTGTACTTTGGAATATTGTCTAGTATTTCAGCTGACCAAAGGTGGTAAGTTCTTCCAGAAAGTATGCCTAGACCTTTGCGATCTTGTAACTTAAAAAATATAGAGAGAGAGAGATTCATATCGCATTTTTAAATGCAAGATAATAATAGATAATATGTATTTCTTTTAGTGATGAATATATTTAGAGACACAAATATAGCGCGCACATTGAATTAAAAATGAGACAGACGGTTATCTTGAAAGGCACCAAAACAGTTTGTCACATATGAACAAATAAAGTAAAATTTTAAAAACACATCATGGAGCTTAGGCGGTAAGCATTCCTTCGATTCTACGTTTCTGAAGTCCACGTGGGATTCAGTCACCAATTTGTTGGCATCGAGCCCGCAGAGGCGGAAGCGATCAATTTTCGAAGCTGCGTTGAGTAAATATCCCAAACATTCATTAGTTTTGTACAATGATGTCGTTCGTTCTCTGTTATTCTGTGATTTTTTTTTCTTCAGAGCGAACGTGTTTTCTGTTAACAAAGGTTATCGGAATTGTTAAACGATGCCTTCTATAGTATGTCCACTGAATTATTCATTGTTTCCTTGTATTCATGAAAACATTTTCGTAGATGTCTTTCGGAAAGTTCGGTGTGAACCGCATTTCCCTGCGAGTCACGTGTTTTCTCGCAGCTCTCGACTTCAACATGCGATTGTCTCATTGTATCAGTGACTCGTTTTCTCTTTTCTCCTATTGTTTGCGATGATTTCTCTCCAGTAACCGCTAGGGAATCCAACTCGTTTTCTTTCCAGCAATACAAGTTGGATCATCATGATCAAATAGCAATTTGCGTGCAAAATGCCCTGAATATTTATCATTTCAACTGGCATTTCGCTAAAAATAAAAACAAGAAAGATTTCAACAAATTTTCGGTTGTAGTGAGAACGTCTTTTGAATCCTCTGCGACCAGAATTAAATATTTCGAAGTTATTCATAGTCAACGGAACCCATTACAAAAAATATAAAATAAATCAACCCCATTTCTACAACCAATAAAACATCTGGAAATGGAAACAGTTACGCCGCCCCTACCCCCCACCCCAGTGGTTCAAAAACCTGTTATGACAGTTACAAAAAAGCGATTCTTATATCAAACAATTCAAAGAACAAATATAGAGGAGGACATGAACTAACTTTACCTACCCCCCCTATTGGGAAGAAAGGAGTTTCAATAATGAAAAAGTAGAAAATATGTTAAAGGTATAATTCACAGTAAAAGCTATAATATCAAGAAAAAAATTCAAATACAGCTCTTGGAAACACAGACAGCTAGAAAAATGTTTGACGTTTCTGCCCCCTAGCGGGTAAATTGCGCACTATTAAGAAAATCTTATATTGGGTTGGAAAGAAAGTAATGTCTGCGAATGAAAGGCAACAGGAGAGTGCTAATCACCAGAACCTCCTCAGACCTGCGATGAAGTTAAACACTTTATTTTTTAAAACAGGTTTGAAAATTGATGTTCACTGCATCGTAAACTGAAAAAAAAAATCTTACATTTTTCATAGAAAGGAGGAAGAGGAGGGGGCTACCGTGATTGTATTATATGTGATACATCAGGACCGAGATGCTGTAATTGTAATATTAAAGAATTCCAAAGTTACTAGTTTAATTAATCGATTTTCAAGTTATATAATGCAATATTAAAATATATCATAAATTAATTTTCGTGGAAGAATTTAAAAGAATTTCTGCAGCCATTGAGACGCATGAACACCTCAGTCTGAACACCATACTGTATTTAACTCATTGCACTTTGAATTTCTGTATCTTCTTCTGTGGGTGCTGTCTCCAGTTATCTCAGGCATGTGTCTTACATGCTTATTTCGTGCTCAATCATGTGGCATAGATGTAGGAATAATCCTACGTTTAGGAAGTGGGTTCTTATCATCGGACGATTCGTCAGAAAAAATAAATAATATTATAGTAAGTGAAAATATCAAGTAATGATGTTCATCATTACCTGAAAATTTCTCTTAAATTATATTTATTAAATATTACATAGATTGTAGAAAATATTTAGTAAATGCAAGTGTAAACGCCCGCTAAAAATAACTAAATAACTCATAAATTTTTTCACGTCAGGATTGGAGACCATTGCATCGCCAGTGATACAAAAACGTTTAAGAAGTTACTACTATCTAATATGTTGACGAAATTAGACTTATTTACTTTAAATAACTAACTTACCAAAATGGAATATGTATACTTAAATAGATATAACTTTTTTAATTAAGTAGTTATAAAACTCGTACCAGGACCATGTGAAGACATCGTGTTTTTCTTACAAGACGCCGCTACAAGTCACGAAAGTTGTCTTGTGCTGTCATTTACTGACCATAAGAGAAAATTTAGCAAAGTATTTTACATAGTTTCACATGTGATACAACCGGTTCTGGAAGATTTTCTGCCATTGGGCATTTTTTAAAAAATTGTGAAGCCATTGCATTGCATGTGATACACGGGAACCGAGGAGGACATATACAGGTTCAAATCACTCCAAAATGCAGTCCCTATTGTTTGCGACGACCTGCTCTTATCGTCTGGGCAGCTTATAACGAAGTAAATTTCTCCGTCATTTTTGGTCTACGCCGGGGTTCGAACCCGGGTCCACTCATTCAGGAATAAGTTGCTCTACCAATTAAGCTACGCGGACATTGATTCTAATTGCTATCTGCCTTTATGTCGTGTGCGTCCTTCTGGCAGGTACGTCACATCTCCTGGTACGTTACATCATCTCCCCCTTATTTTTCTTTTTTTTTCTTCTTTCGAAGTGCTGCTCATATTTTTCCTATCTCGCGGTGTGGAAATAACATCACACCAATGCGAGATTTTGAACGGTCGGGTCATCCGGATAGTTCGGGCGCCATTATAACGAAGTAAATTCCTCCGTCATTTTTATCCGCGCCGGGGTTCGAACCCGGGTCCACTCATTCCGGAATAAGTTGCTCTACCAATTAAGCTACGCGGACATTGATTCTAATTGCTATCTGCTTTTATGTCGTGTGCGTCCTTCTGGCAGGTACGTCACATCTCCTGGTACGTTACAAGCTGTCAGATACCGACCCTGTAGAACTAAAGCGGCTTGTACGCGAAAAAGTTAGTAAGTGCACGTTCGATATCGTCCCAGTTGGTGAACTGCTGTCCGTCCGGGAGATGCTGTAACGACTGGAATGGTGGCAGTCACTTGGGGCAGTGTCCAAGTAATAGGCTGGGTGCGGTAGCAGCTCCCAGTTCAGGTCCCTGACCTTGTGAAAGGTCACCCGTGCTGTGTGAGGTGTCGCTCCATCCTGCTGTAGGAGGACGCACTTGCGGGTCAGCAGTGCTTGTCCTTTCGACGTGAGAGATGCGTGCACATGGTCGAGATGACGGCAGTACACATAGGCCGTGATAGTGGGGGACAATTACGGAATGTTCGAGGACCGTCCAGGTGGCGCAGGGCTCTAAACGATGGCTTCTGATCATTCGTATGAAAGGTGCCCGGGTTTGAATCCCGGTGAGGCATGGATACCGTGTTTGTCTTACGGCACTGGCTTTATCCCTTCCTTGGAACCAGTGACCCTAAAATTAGGGACGGGCGACTGCTTATAGCCCATTGAGTTGCTCACGGTGGTCGTTAAATCTCCAATAAAAAAACGTAAGGCAGAGATTTTAGGTGGAACCACCTTAAGAGCGAAAGGTTTAACGCAACAGATGACACGCGAAGCAAATCACCCAAATTAGGCCCCTTTATCTTCGCTGAGAATGAGTCTGATATTCTATCGAAGACCCAGAGCAGGGGCTGGTCATCATTCAATAGCCAGAAGGTCGTCATTATATCACAAGTGTTTTGTTCTGACACATCGAATTAGGAGATCGAAGTTGTGGTGGGTGCCGTCGCAGAGTACGGATATAAACGAAGGAGGGTCAAGCAGGACCTCAAGTAAGCGATCAAATGAAAGACCCCGGATGCTGCGAGAGGGAAATGAAAAAATAAAAACCCGAGAACTGCATTTTCTGGCCTGAAAGACGTAATGAGATGAGTGGTGAAATTTTAGTAAAGAAAGAACAGCCGATTTTCCTAGGGGATGTTGAGAACGGAAGCGAGACTAGGCCTGTAAGAAAGGTGCTTGCTGTATACGAATCTTCGTGTCACCATAGAAAGAATTAACAGAGTGGCTAATGGAGCCTCCCAACTTCTTCCTACGCGCCCCAGGAGCAACAGGCAAGCTGGCTGAACACTGCCGCTAAAGAGTAACAATCGTCGAGCACAAGAGAGACAGGAACTGGATGCAACTCCTAGCTTCGCCAAGAAAATAGCTGCAGACTGACCCTCCATGGGTGCTCGGGTTGGTGGTGGTTTGCCGGACGTCAGCTGATAGACAAAGCGGTGCGACAAGCGGATAGGCCATACACCCTTCACCTGTGAAAAAATGTGTGTGTGTGTGTTAGAGAGAGAGGGAGAGTACAGCTGTGTGCACTAGAGAGATAAGTGGGCACCACATCTTCATTGGAAGTTTCCAAATTTAAATACCAGAACTCACTTACCACCATGATTATAGTGGTCACTACTGTGAGCTACCCAAGCATGTAAGTACAATAATTCTAACATATTTTTTAGTGGAATTGGAAATGAGAAGACAAAAGTGATGCACAATGCTTTTACAAGAAATGAAGATTTATCGATTGATGGAGAGAAGCTGGAGATAACCAATACCTACATTTATCTTGGACAGCAGAAATTAATCGGCATATAAAACTTTCCTGGCGAGCTTTTGGAAGAAACAGTATAATTTTCAAGAGCAATATGTCATTATGTCTTAAAAGAAAAGTGTTTGATCAATGCATCCTTCCAGTGCTTACGTATGGTGCAGAGACGTGGACCTTGCCTAAAAGAGACATACAAAGACTGCAGACAACTCAAAGATGCATGGAGAGGTGCATGCTTGGTGTAACCAGGAGAGATGAGAAGAGGAACTGGTGAATCCGAAAAATGAAAAGAGTGTAAGACATCATGATCAGAGTGAAATCCCTGAAATGGCAATGGGCTGGACATATTGCCAGAAGGACAGACCATCGAAGGACAGCCGAAATTTTCGACTGGATTCCAAGGGACAGGAAAAGACCCAGAACACCACATGGGTGATGGGTGGATTAAATTCGAAAGTATGCGGGAGTAACATGGAGGAGACTGGCACAAGACAGACCGTTGGGGAAGAAACTTCGGATGACTTTCGTCCAGCAATGGATTGATAATGGTTGACAATGATGATAATGATTTTTAGTCGCTGTTAGGAAAGCAAATTAGGGCCAATAATATAGACATTCTTGCTTTAAAAACGTTTTATTAAGACTGATGCTAATAGGAACTTGAGTGCGCAGGAATTCGTCACTGGCTGGCGAATTGAGAGCATCTTTGAATAGCTCATTATTTTGAATTTTTAATAGCATCATTATTCATTTTATCCAGTAACCATTCGTCAGTCGGTTATGTTAATTATCTAAATTAGAGTCTGTGCTTGTACAATACATGTATGCTACCACTCTTCATTTGGCGTTTTGTCAATATTGGCACCTGACTGTCAAAGTCCACAAATGTCAAGATATCTGTCACCCGGAACATCTCAAAAAACTTGGGGTGAAATCAATCTTCACCCGATGTCAAAACAATATCTTCAATGGCGTTAAGACGAAAGGATGCGTTTAACATTTAGCTATATTTTAGTCTGTTTCCCCATGTTTTCGGTTTATTTGCATTTGGCAAACTTTGGAATGCAGGCCTTCATGTACCTTAGGAGAAAACGATCATCCCATTTCTTATTTGCTGTTTTTAAAGTAATGAAAGGGCCAGAACTAAACTTCAGACAGGCCACTTATATTACATCTGAGAAATGAAAAGATTGTGGAACTTGCTCGTCTTGAAGCTAATTAGGAAGCGATTCTGTCAGGACTGTTGGACGCCTCATTCCTCCGCTCTTCGTTTCGCTTTATTCTCATTCATTTAAGGTAAAATCTGGTCTGAAGGAAGCATTTGTGCACTTCATGCCAGAATAAAATACGATGGCCAAAGTCATTAAAAAGATGTTTAGTCGTCCTCAAGAAATATAGCTTTTCCCTACCCTTTAAAAGCGGACAACTTTATGCTAGTGACATCTTTCGACTGGTACACAGCCTTATAATAACAATTCTGCGTTAGGAGCTTTACTATTCACGATAATTCCGATGGCCATGTGATTAGAATATGGAAAAGAATCAAGGTACATCGGTTCAATAGATCAATTAGGTCAAAATTTATTTTTAAGTGAAACGATTCAATTAGAATTGCCTGCATTTCTATTGACAAGGGAATGCATTACCTAAGCCTAAATTGAAGAATGAAACCTTTCATTTGCTAAATATATGAACCATGTACAGATCTGTCCAGAATTGGAAACGGGTTAAAAATTCCGAACCCGAACGTTCCATAACTGGGCTCGACCCGATCCGATCCGGACCCGTAACTGACCCGGACAAACTACTTTGAACTCTAAATTCGAATCTCAATGTATATATATATATATATATATATCATCATCATCATCATTGTCAACCATTATCAATCCACTGCTGGACGAAGGTCTCTCCAAGTTTCCTCCACAACGGTCTGTCTTGTGCCAGTCTTCTCCATGTCACTCCCGCATCCTTTCGAATTTCATCCACCCATCTTCCATGTGGTCTTCTTCTGGGTCTTTTCCTGTCCCTTGGAATCCAGTCGAAAATTTCGGCTGTCCTTCGATGGTCTGTCCTTCTGGCAATATGCCCAGCCCATTGCCATTTCAGGGATTTCACTCTGATCATGATGTCTTCCACTCTTGTCATTTTTCGGATTCACCAGTTCCTCTTCTCATCTATCCTGGTTACACCAAGCATGCACCTCTCCATTATTCTTTGAGTTGTCTGCAGCCTTCGTATGTCTCCTTTAGCTAAGGTCCACGTCTCTGCACCATACGTAAGCACTGGAAGGATGCATTGATCAAACACTTTTCTTTTAAGACATAATGGCATATTGCTCTTGAAAATTATGCTGTTTCTTCCAAATGTTCTCCAGACAAGTTTTGTACGCCGATTAATTTCTTCACCAATGTGACCCTCACTTGATATCTGCTGTCCAAGAAAAACGTACGTGTCTGTTATCTCCAGCTTTTCTCCATCAATCGATAAATCTTCATTTCTTGTAAAAGCATTGTACATCACTTTTGTCTTCTGAAAGTTCATTTTTAATCCCACTTCTTTACTCTTGTCAGCAAGTTCTTGGATCATACTCTGTAGCTCTGATGGGGTAGTTGCAAAAATGACTATGTCATCAGCAAAACGAAGGTGGGTTAGATAACCTCCATTAATCTTTATCCCTTTGTTTTCCCAGTTCAGTGATTGAAAGACATTTTCCAATGTGGCATTAAAGAGTTTCGGAGATATGGTGTCACCTTGTCGCACTCCTTTTCCAATTTTTATGTGTGTTGTATTTTCAAACAGCAATCTTTGCACTTGCATTTTCATAGATGTTATTAATAATATTAATGTATGCATCTTCAATACCGCAGGATTTCAGAGCCATTGCAACTGCTGATTGTTTCACCGAATCAAAGGCTTTTTCATAATCGATAAAAGCCATGCACAATGGGAGTTCATATTCTCTCGCTCTTTCAATTAGTTCTCTCAGTACGTGGATATGATCTATTGTGCTGTAGCCACTCCTGAATCCAGCTTGTTCTCTCGGTTGAGCCATGTCCAGTGTTACCTTCAAGCGGTGTGAAAGAACTTTAGTGAAGATTTTATAAACCACTGATAGGAGGCTGATAGGTCTGTAGTTCCTGAGATCCTCAATGTCACCTTTTTTATGTGGCAAGATCATTGTAGCGTTGTTCCAATAATCAGGAATTTTCCCTTCATTAAGGCATCGAGTGAAAATTTGGGCGAGTACTGTTTCGATTTCTCCACTTGCTTCTTGTATGATGTCTACAGTAATTACATCTTCTCCTATAGCTTTTCCCCGCTTCATGTTCTTGATTGCATGTGCAACTTCTGCTGGAAGGACTGGAAGAACTCTGGTACTGGTACCTTTCATGATGTCTGGAGTACATGTATCATCCCTTTCATATAATTTGGAGTAGAAATCTTTCACTCTTGTCAAAATTTCGCCTCTATTTCTTGTTACAGAACCATCTTCTTTTCTCAGTGCCATAATCTGTTTTTCCCCTTACTGAGATGTCCCTTTGCTATCTTTAGGCTTTGGTTGTTTTCAATTGCTTTCCTTACTAGTTCACAGTTGAATTTCCTTACGTCTTCAGTGATAATTTTTCGTACTGTCTTGCATAGCTCTATATATTCCACTTTGGAAGTCACATCTTCTTTAGTTGTCCTCATCACTCTTCTTTTTTGCATCAACATTTTGATTTTTCCTGATAATTTGTTCACATGCAATTTGTTCTTAGACCCAGCTAATTTTGTTGCTGTTTCCATAAGAGCTTTGGTTACTTTTCTGTTAACTTCAGAAATATCCACTTCTTCCGATGTTAGGCCTTCTAAAGCAGAGAATCTGTTCTTCAGTTCCAATTTGAATGTATTATGGTGTTTTTTAAGGTTGGTTATGTCAATACATTTTGTTTGTCTTATGAGCTTGCTACGTTCGAGTTTAGTGTTGAGGTGCATCTTACATCTCACCAATCTATGGTCACTGCCTGTGTTGAATTTGTTTAGCACACTGCAGTCTTCTATGACGAATTTTTTGTTACACATAATAAAATAAATTTCACTTGTCGTCCCATTTGGATGTCTCCATGTCCATTTCCTGTGTGGCTTTTTCTTGAAAAAGGAGTTCAAGATGGAAAACCCTTCTGCCTCTGCAAACTCTACGAGAGTATTTCCACGCTGGTTTCTGTTGCCGTGACCGAATTTACCTACTGAAGTTTCATTCTGTTGAAGTTGCCCTATTTTTGCATTGAAATCTCCCATAAATATCTTCAAGTGCTGCTTACCTTTATTATTTAGATCACGAATTTCCTCATAAAATTCTTCAATTTCTTTTTCAGCATGACTTGTGGTGGGTGCATAAGTTTGAATAATCTGAGCCTGGTATCTTCTCGAGAGTTGGATAACGAGTCGTGCAGCTCTGTCAGAGGAACTTTCAACTTCTACAACTTTATCCTTCAGTTTCTTGTTTATTATAAATCCAACACCACTAGTTCTGCCAGTATCTGTCTCACGATAGTAGAAGAGATGTCCACTTTTCAGTTCAATGAGATCTTCTCCTTTTCTCCTTACCTAACTTAGCCCGACGATGTCCCACTTGATCCTTTGTAGTTCCTCTTCCAATTCAAGAAGCCTTATATATATATATAAACGTAATATATATAATTCATCCCAATAATTGCTTTATATTTAATAACTGAAATCCTTTTTTATTAATAAAATTTGGTTACTTGCTAAATTTTAGTGACATTTTTAGTGCCACTATTTTGCGTAATCCAGAAGTAATGGCTGATTATGACCCTAACGATGGCGTATATTACAAATGGGAATCATTATTTACGATTACACAGATGTATTTTGTTCGCAAAAAATCAATATTAAATTCAAAAACACAATGCCTAAGCTATCTTTAATAATATAAAAACGTTTATTGTAAGCGGAGACAAAATTGTAGACTTGAATATCATGATACCACATTTTAAATAAGATCTTAATTAATGATGTTCACAATGAAGCAAGAACAATATGCCTGTATTGTATAATCGATTATTCCGAATCAAAATTATATAATGGTTTCGTTGTAAACAAAAACAATAGGCATATATATCATCATCATCATCATTGTCAACCATTATCAATCCACTGCTGGACGAAGGTCTCCCCAAGTTTCCTCCACAACGGTCTGTCTTGTGCCAGTCTCCTCCATGTCACTCCCGCATACTTTAGAATTTCATAAACCCATCATCCATGTGGTCTTCTTCTGGGTCTTTTCCTGTCCCTTGGAATCCAATCTAAAATTTCGGCTGTCCATCGATGGTCTGTTCTTCTGGCAGTATGTCCAGCCCATTGCCATTTCAGGGATTTAACTCTGATCATGATGTCTTCCACTCTTGTCATTTTTCGGATCCATGTGTTCCTCTTCTCATCTCTCCTGGTTACACCAAGCATGCACCTCTCCATGCATCTTTGAGTTGTCTGCAGCCTTTGTATGTCTCTTTTAGCTAAGGTCCACGTCTCTGCACCATACGTAAGCACTGGAAGGATGCATTGATCAAACACTTTTCTTTTAAGACATAATGGCATATTGCTCTTGAAAATTATGCTGTTTCTTCCATAAGCTCTCCAGGCAAGTTTTGTACGCCGATTAATTTCTTCACCAATGTGACCCTCACTTGATATCTGCTGTCCAAGATAAACGTACGTGTCTGTTATCTCCAGCTTTTCTCCATCAATCGATAAATCTTCATTTCTTGTAAAAGCATTGAACATCACTTTTGTCTTCTGAAAGTTCATTTTTAATCCCACTTCTTCACTCTTGTCAGCAAGTTCCTGGATCATATTCTGTAGCTCTGATGGGGTAGTTGCAAAAATGACTATGTAATCAGCAAAACGAAGGTGGGTTAGATGATCTCCATTAATCCATATGCCTTTGTTTTCCCAGTTCAGTGATTGAAAGACATTTTCCAATGTGGCATTAAAAAGCTTCGGAGATATGGTGTCACCTTGTCTCACTCCTTTTCCAATTGTTATGTGTGTTGTATTTTCAAATAGCAGAATCTTTGCACTTGCATTTTCATAGATGTTATTAATAATATTAATGTACGCATCTTCAATACCGCAGGATTTCAGAGCCATTGCAACTGCTGATTGTTTCACCGAATCAAAGGCTTTTTCATAATCGATAAAAGCCATGCACAATGGGAGTTCATATTCTCTCGCTCTTTCAATTAGTTCTCTCAGTACGTGGATATGATGTATTGTGCTGTAGCCACTCCTGAATCCAGCTTGTTCTCTCGGTTGAGCCATGTCCAGTGTTACCTTCAAGCGGTGTGAAAGAACTTTAGTGAAGATTTTATAAACCACTGATAGGAGGCTGATAGGTCTGTAGTTCCTGAGATTCTCAATGTCACCTTTTTTATGTAGCAAGATCATTGTAGCGTTGTTCCAATCCTCAGGAATTTTCCCTTCATTAAGGCATCGAGTGAAAATTTGGGCGAGTACTGTTTCGATTTCTCCACTTGCTTCTTGTATGATGTCTACAGTAATTCCATCTTCTCCTGGAGCTTTTCCCCGCTTCATGTTCTTGATTGCATGTGTAACTTCTGCTGGAAGGACTGGAAGAACTCTGGTACCTTTCACGATGCCTGGAGTACATGTATCATCCCTTTCATAATTTGGAGTAGAAATCTTTCATTCTTGTCAAAACTTCGCCTCTATTTCTTGTTACAGAACTATCTTCTTTTCTCAGTGCCATAATCTGTTTTTTCCCTTACTGAGATGTCCCTTTGCTATCTTTAGGCTTTGGTTGTTTTCAATTGCTTTCCTTACTAATTCACAGTTGAATTTCCTTACGTCTTCAGCGATACTTTTTCGTACTGTCTTGCATAGCTCTATATATTCCACTTTGGAAGTCACATCTTCTTTAGTTGTCCTCATCTCTCTTCTTTTTGCATCAACATTTTGGTTTTTCCTGATTATTTGTTCACATGCAATTTGTTCTTAGACCCAGCTAATTTTGTTGCTGTTTCCATAAGAGCTTTGGTTACTTTTCTGTTAACTTCAGAAATATCCACTTCTTCCGATGTTAGGCCTTCTAAAGCAGAGAATCTGATTCTTCAGTTCCAATTTGAAGGTATTACGGTGTTTTTTAAGGTTGGTTATGTCAATACATTTTGTTTGCCTTATGAGCTTGCTACGTTCAAGTTTAGTGTTGAGGTGCATCTTACATCTCACCAATTTATGGTCACTGCCTGTGTTGAACTTGTTTAGCACACTGCAGTCTTCTATGACGAATTTTTTGTTACACGTAATAAAATCAATTTCACTTGTCGTCCCATTTGGATGTCTCCATGTCCATTTCCTGTGTGGCTTTTTCTTGAAAAAGGAGTTCAAGATGGAAAACCCTTCTGCCTCTGCAAACTCTACGAGAGTATTTCCACGCAGGTTTCTGTTGCCGTGACCAAATTTACCTACTGAAGTTTCATTCTGTTGCCGTTGCCCTATTTTTGCATTGAAATCTCCCATAAATATCTTCAAGTGCTGCTTACCTTTATTATTTAGATCACGAATTTCCTCATAAAATTCTTCAATTTCTTCTTCAGCATGACTTGTGGTGGGTGCATAAGTTTGAATAATCTGAGCCTGGTATCTTCTCGAGAGTTGGACAACGTGTCGTGCAGCTCTGTCAGAGGAACTTTCAACTTCTACAACTTTATCCTTCAGTTTCTTGTTTATTATAAATCCAACACCACTAGTTCTGCCAGTATCTGTCCCACGATAGTAGAAGAGATGTCCACTTTTCAGTTCAATGAGATCTTCTCCTTTTCTCCTTACCTCACTTAGCCCGACGATGTCCCTCTTGATCCTTTGTAGTTCCTCTTCCAATTCAAGAAGCCTTGAATCAGAAGATAGGGAGCGTCCGTTATACGTAGCCAAGGTCAGCATCAGATGGCAGCCTAGTCCGGTCCTCCGGATATTCTTAGCACCCTCTGCCTTCATGTCGCACTGGCCGCTGCCTTGGCCAGGTACATTCCAGCTGCCTGAGACTGAGGGCCAAGATTTAAGTTGTGGAGTCATTTTGGAGGGGCTTGGCCATAACTCACCACGCTGGCCAAGCGGGTTGGTGAGTGTGGGATAGCATTTCCTCTAATCCCGATGGTATAGTTATACCGCTATTGGCGGTCGTCAAAGCCCCTTTAGTGGGAACAGGATGTACCACGAGAAGGCGGGGTTGACATTTGTCAAGGAGAGGCTGTGATGTTACGCATCACCTGACCTTACATCCCTATATATATTTATATATATATATAGGGCTATATAGTGTATATATATATACTCTATATTCACAAAAGTCACCGTACACCCCTCAAAAGCAAATGAACGGATCCGCTGCGCGGTTAAGATTCGCGGAACAGCTGCCAACTCTGTAAGAACAAGCCTGCAGCTGACCGCGATCATAGCGCACTGTGAGGTTGAGTGAAAATGCCGCGGCGGGTGAGAACTAATTTTGAGAAAGGAAAGATTGTTGGGTTTTATATTAGAGGGTTGTCCATCAGAGAAACCGAGATGACTTTAAATATACGCAAGTCAACTGTTTTGGATGTACTGAATAAGTGAAAGACACATGGCGTGCCTGAAGCAGCAAATAATGTACCGGCAGACCAAAGAAAATCAGTGACAGATGACGTCGAAGCCTCAGGAGAGTCGTTACAGTTAATCGACGGAGAACTGCACAAGACCTGAATGTACAGGTTAGTAAAAATGCTGGAACCTTGGTATGTACACGTACCATTCGCAGAGAACTTCATTCCATGGGTTACCGTGGTCATGCGGCTGCTCTTAAGCCTTTCATCTCCACTCGGAATGCTACTCGTCGTTTAGCATGGTGTAAAGAATATTTATCGTGGGCCGTAGATCAATGGAAACGGGTCCTGTGGACGAATCCAGATACGCGATCCATCAGTCTGATGACCGTGTATGTGGGAATGGCGGCAGCCGGCGGAACGCTATTTATCACAGTGTACTGTTCGTACGGTCAAGTTTGGAGCCGGCAGTGTACTCGTGTGGGGGTGTTTTTCGTGGTATAGTCCGGGCTCATTGGTTATCGTGAACAAACCTGTTAACCAGTACGTCTACCTCGATATTCTGGACAATTATGCCCTACCAACTCTGTGACAATATTATGGAACCGAACCTTGTTGGTACCAGCAGGATAATGCATCGAGCCATAAAGCAAGGACTGTTACGGCGTGGTTTGACGATAATTCCGAATCGTGTGTGGATTAGCCAGCACAGACCCCTGCTCTTAACCCCATAGTGCACGTATGGGATGAATTATAGCGCCGCATAAGAAGTTTGGAATCAAAGCCACTGAATGGAAGCGCTTACCTATCGCTGTGTTCCAAAACCTTGTCGTAAGCCTGTCTCGAAGGGTCAGTGCATGCATTAAGGTCAAAGGTGGACCGACACCATACTAATGTATGTAAATAAATGCTATATTGTATTTCTTTTCTTGGTGTTCAGTGGCTTTTGTCAATATAGTGTAGAAGTGTATGTTTGTGCAAAGTATAATATGAAGGGTTATATTTGTTTAACCACTTACATATGATAATAAGAAATTTGATATCACGTGATTACTATGGAGTTTGTAGAAACTAAATTGTCCTCGAAAAATATCTCTAGTAGCAGAATAACGTAAAAGGGGTAGAGAGCTGAACTGAGTACGAAATTTGAAAAATTTAGAGCACCTCGCATTGTACACAATTTTTGGGGTGGGGAGATTTCCCATGAAAGTTTTTCTGTGTAGAACTAAAATTAAAATTTATAAAGTGAAGAACATGTGTGTGGTATATTTTAAATGCCCCTTTCACCCGGAAGAAAGAAAAACTGCTTACTTAATTATCTTTTTGAGAAAAGTCAACCGCTGAGTACTTTCACCAAAGCATCCACACACATGCCACGTCGCTGTCTTCTGCTTATGTTGAAAACCTATCTCACCGTTACTCATCCGACAAGCATTACGCCCTTACGAGAATTTTGTACGCCATTCTGACATGCTCCGTAGGCTCATGACTTGACATAGACTTCTTGCAATTAGCGATAGATTAACGCTGTCAGCGTTATCCGTGCCCAGAAAATCCTAACTGCCGCGGAGTAACATCCGAGTAAGATCAAGCTTTAAGACAGGTCGTTAATTTCCCTTGAGCTGTTCTCTAGCTCGTAGGCATTTTATTTAAACCAGTGTACTGATCAATGCTCGATAGTCGGAAGAGCGAAAAGGCTTTTGGAAACACCTATTTAAAAATTCTTAATGCGCCGCCAATGATTATCAGGATTACCTATTGATCAGGCTTGCCTTTTTATTTAAACTCCTGTGCCAAACAATGTCATCTATTCATAAGAGTGTAATGATGTTGGGAGATACCGATTCACACACACACACACACACACACACACACACACACTGATATGTATTTATATACACAGCTAAGTCACATTACTGTGACCACCGCCTACTTTTGATTTTAACACCGCGTAGCCAATGAAGGAAGACACGTGTCGTGAACAGGCTTGGAGGGTATATAAGGTGTGCTGTACGCATTCTAAAAACATATCGCTCGTTGCTGTCATGAATAAAAGAAGCGATTTATCAGATTTGCAAAAAGGGATTATTATCGGCTTTTGGGCCGAGGGTGGCAGTATTTCTGAAACAGCCCAGTTTGTGAACTCTTAGCGTGGTGCTGTGGTTAAAGTGTATCGTTGTTGGAGAAATGACACCATTGCGAATAAGCGACGTAAAAACGGCGGAGCACTACGCGCTATTAATGTAACAGGTGAACGTCGGCTGCGAAGGTGCGTGAGGGACGATCGACAAGCTACAGTAGAACAACTCACCCGCAGAATGAAACAGGGGGCTAACAGAAGTGTGTCTAAAACGACAGTTTAGCGAACACTGCTGCGTATGGGGCTCCGATGCAGAAGGATGATCACTGCACTTATGCTAACGAAGGTGTATCGGCAGAAAAGGCGGTATCGAAATTGGATCTCCGATATTTGGCAAAGGATTGCCTTCTCCGATGAGTCATGTTTCGTGCTTCATCGAAAGGATGGACGTTGGTGTATAAGGCAAGAAACATCGGAGAACAAACACTCTTCAATCCTTACTGGAAGAACATAAGCTGGTGGGGGCAGCGTTATGGTCCAGGAAATGTTTTTGTGGCATTCCCTGGGTCCACTCATACCTGTGGAAGGCACCATGGATCGAATTCTTTATGAATCCATCCTTGAAGACCACGTTCGCCCATACATGCTGATTGTCTTCCCTGGGACGGATGGGATCTTCCAGCACGACAATGTGACGTGTTATACAGCTAGAAATGTCCGAGAGTGGTTGGAAGAGCACGATGAAGATTTAAAAGTACTTCCCTGGGTTCCTAATTCCCCAGACGTAAACCCAATTCAGCATCTGTGGGACCACCTGGATCGTGTTGTTCGCTCTATGGATCCTCCACCACGCACCATCTAGCAGCTGTCAAATGCACTGCAGTCAGCATGGCTCCACATACCTGTGAAATTCCTTCCAGCTCCCTATTGAGTCAATCCCAGCCCGCCTAGCTGCTGTCCGCGCTGCACACAACGGTTACTCTGGATATTAGCTGGTGGTCACAATAATGTGACTCGACCGTGTATAATTTTCATAACGTTGTAATCTGAACACCAATTTTTATAGCCTGTATTTAGTTTACTAAGTAAAGCTTTTAATTTGTAACTGAATTACTATCGTGGGAAATTATGCTACATTCTTCACACGGGAATCTCTTGGATTCTATCATGATAAGAGAATTCGTTCCAGTTGATCCTTAAAGATTTCGTCGGGTAAATTTGATACTATCAATGTAGTAGTGCCATCAGATGCAGGCTTCTATCTTCAAAGTAATCCACTGTAGCCTTTGCTGTATGACGGGAAGCCTGTCTTTCGCCGATCGGTATGCTCCAGTATGCCGCAGTACACATCTCTATTCATTGCACTATTAACAAAAATAAGTGCACTAATTCAATACCACGAAAAATATCTGTCCCATCACAATTTCATTCCCATGTTTTGCAGTTGGAATTATCAATTAGGACTTTTTTTATTATTTGCGGTGGAGTGGGGAGTTAAGGACAACTATGGGCAACTGTTTGGGTTATAATCAATCACCTGCCTCTAATAAAGGGCCCCTGTACCAGGAAAAAGGACGAGAGTTAGCGCCATTAGAATAAACACCACCCATGCCTCAACTGGGGCTCGAACCTGAGCCCATTTTAGACGAACGATCGTAAATCATCGCTACATATAACTCGGCAACCCGAGCGGCAATTTAGGTAATGTCAAGAGTAGAAAGTATTGAGCTACGCTTTAAGATATATTGAGATTTGATTTTGCAAGTAAATGCAGAAAATTGATCGAAAGGTTTATTTTTTTTTAATATTTTCTTCAGGTCATGAGACTGATGGGCAGTTTTAAGCCTTTCGCTACCATAGCGCCCAAAGGCGCCTTTACATGCAAACAACCACAAGCAGCCTATTCCCCCGGATAGCACGAGAAAGATTTCCTACATCCCGTGTTCTTTGAATTCACACGTTGTCCGAGAGATTAGACGAGTCACCTTCAGGCGTCATTGTTGCCGCTAAACAAAGAGGTGAACCAGGAGTTGGTTTGTCCATCCTTCTGACATCGCTCAGTAAAACTATTTGCTTTGTTGATACGTGCTTCGTTTGTCTGTAATATTTTGCGTTGTCTCAAAAGCGGAGTTTATGGGGAGAAATGTGTCGTAAAAATTCTTTCATTTTGCTCAATCCGAATACGATGTTTGTACTGAAAGTAATGCAGAACTGGACATAACTTTTTTTATTAAATTATAGATGTCGTTCAAATTGCACACTTTGATAGAGTAACTTTTTCTCTATACAAAGGTACTACTCAACATAGTCTTCATCACAAGCGATGCATTTGCGCCATCGTTGAACCCAACTCTCGAATCCTCTTTGAAAAAATTCAGGTGTGGACTGTTATACCCACTCCTTCACAGCCACTTTCACCTCGTCTGTTTAATCAAATAATTGTCTCCGGAAACTGTCCTTAATTGGACCAAACAGATGGAAGTCGGAGGGAGCTAGATCTGGACTTTGTGGTGGATGGGTACGACCGACCAGCCTAATTTGCTGATCGCCTGATTAGTTGACAAAGATGTGTGTGGTCTCGCATTGTCATGATGAATGTCGATTCTTTTCAGATACTTTTTCGGTCTTTTCTTTCTTATGGCTTCTCTACGATTCTTGAGTATCTCAATGTACTGCTTGCTGGTCACGATACGGTCACGTTCCAGAAAATCAAGGAGAATGACACCCCTGTCATCCTAAGAAATAGTCACCATTATTTTTTGTGCTGATCGCTGGCTCTTGAACTACTTAGGCCTTGGTGAAGAGGTGTGACGCCATTCCATGAATTGATTCTTGTTACCGAATTGTAAAGATACGCCCACGTTCCATCCACTGTCAGAAGACCGAAAACAAACGTGTCCTCGTTGGCTTCAAAAGCTTCTAACAGATAAGAACAGACTTCCACCCTTTTCTCCTGCAAATCGGGTGTCCTTTGCACACGCTTTACGATACCCTAAGTCTCTCACCATGTTCTGTATAGAATTGTGACCCCAGTCGAGTTGTGTAACAAGCTCACGGATTGTGACTCGTCTCTCCGCGCGAATCAATTCATCCAGTCACTGAGGATTCATGCCAGTGGTCGCAGATGACGGTCCCCCACTGCTTGGTTTGTCTTCGATGCTGGTTCCCCTTTTTCCCAGCTTCTTCATCCATCTGTGCACATTGCTCTTGTCAATGGTGTCATCTCCGTAAACATTCTGTAGCTTTCTATGGATATCGCACAGCCTGCACCCCTCCTTCGTCAAGAACTCAATGACGGCACATTGCTTCTGCTTGGATTTCATTATTTACCTGCAATGAAGAAGAAGGGTTACTATAAAGGAATAGTTACTCTACCAACATGTGCAATATAAACTACCTCTGTCTAATAATAAAAAAGTTATGCCCAATTTTGCATTACTTTCGGTACAACCCTCTTAAAAGCATATTTTTGACAAGAAGGGGATGTACAAGTAAACAAGATTTTGCAGCTAGAAGAATGCACTAATTGCCCTAGGGAAACTTCGGAAGATCAGCGTCTGTCAAGTCCGGAGATCGGAAGTTTTGAGTGTAACTGAGCACTAAATCCTTCTTGTTTTTTTTTTTTTTTGCAGAAGAGAGAGGGAATGTGATTCAGTAACGAGCAGCAGATATTTTCGTGCGTTATGGTATTCTGAACGACAAAGCCTTTTTGGATCGTGAGTTAATGGTGAGAGCAATAATTTCAGATGGGGTTTAACTCTTCGAGCATACTCCTAAGTAAGGTGGTGCATTTTTCTTTGTTTTTACGTTTGAGCAAAGTGTCTATGAAGTGCTAAAGAGGTTTCTTTATTTCCCAAATATAGACAATTCTCCAGAAAGTTTCAGGACCAAATATATAAAAGCCTAGTACTCTTAAACTAAGAAATAGAAAGAGCTCGATGCGTATTTTCCCCATCATCCGAACATTTAATATTTGATTAAAGTAGCAGCGCTTTGTCAGTTATGTTTTGCCCCGGGAAACGTTATTGTGCAGCTTTGAACCAGCTGTACTTTTCGTCTGTCCTCTAGAATTGATTCCTAAGTAGACGTCTCCCTGCCTGTGAGAAGTAAATTGCTTTCTCTCTCGGCGAATTGCTGAAAGAAAAGGTATTTCTTTTTCTTAACCATAAACCAAAATGTACTTAAAAAAATCCTTTTGTAAGCCACTTAATATAATTTGTGTTCTTTCGTACGTACTCCAGGGATTTTGCTATGTACATTTTTAATGAAGACGAATTTAGAAGCAGTAATCAATCAGTTAAAGCTTCGACTGCCAAATTTTTCTGGTCTGAAATGTTATTGAGCGCAATTAATTTTTTATCATCCTCATTCTAGGTTGGCAGCCAACTCTCTCTCTCGTTTGTGATTTATTCACCAGTAAAACCCTCTGAAACAATTCCACAATATAGAGCTGTAATTCTCACTATATAGTCCAGATTCCCTCCCTGTTTCATCGGGTTGCACTCAGTGATATGTGGTGTGGTTTTGTGAGGCCTTCGCTTGTAAGAAAATTTCACAGTTATGTGCTTTTAGCTATAAAATGAAAATTTTCTCTTCTGCAATTTATTCAATGCTGTATAAGGGAAAGGCTACGCATGAGCTTTGTCCTGATCTCTTAATTGCTCTTTCCATTATTTGCCAGGTCGTTCGGAAAATAATGGCCGATTTGGAGGGTAAAAATGAAAGAGACATACATGTAAGAATGAAAGAGACACACCTCATAGCACACAACCTTGTTTTATTCAAAATAGGTGCCTTCAGCAGCAACACACCTCCTCCAGCGAGTGACAAGTGCTTCAATGCCAACCCGGAAGAAATCTGATCCCTGGATGCAAGAAAGCCCCGGAATGCAATTTCAGCCTCCTCTGGTTTTCACGAAGGTCTTGTCTTTAAGGTAAATGCTAAAATGCATGAACAGGTGGAAATTGGTAGGTACCGAGTAGGCTGTATATGGGAGGGTTTCGAACCTCAGTAGTTTCTGTTTCGTCATTTGAAACACGTTTTGTCTCACGTTATCATGGAGGAGCATGGGACTCTTCCTGTTCACAAAAGATGGATGTTTGGAACAAAACGTCTGGTGCATTCTGTCAATTTCTTCACAGTATGTGACTCAGGTAATACTTTCACTAGCATTCAAGAACCTGTAGCATATGACACCGAGAACAGTCCACCACACTTTCAACAAAACCGTCTGCGGTTCAGGATGCTGTTATGATGGATCGCCATCGTTCAGCTATTGTCCAGATTGCTTACGGCTGTCGAATAGCATCCACTCTTCATCGGAGGTTACAATACCATCAAGTAGGGCTCCTTTTCGTTGCGATGCAGAAGGTTACTGAACATCTCAAGCTGTTGCCCGCGTATCGAGCTTCTTGACCTTACCGATTTGATGGAGATGTTCAGAAATGGTTGACACCGACACAATGTACTGTTTGGCTGGTTTTCTGATTGTGACGCAAGGATTTGCCTCTTCATTTGCCTTCAGAGCGTCGTGATCAATGAACGAATGTAGTCCTATGCTTCGTGCTTGATACTGCGTTTAATTAATATATTAAGCTTTTTATCTTCTTGTATGTATATTGTACTTTTTCTTCGGCATTTCTGTTGGTACTAGTTCCTTTGTGTTTCCTTGATCCTCGGTTGAGTCCAGAGACACTACACATTTTGTATCAATGTTGATCTTTGTGAATTGCGCTTTCCATCAAGTGTGAGTAGTAATTTTATTGTTCTGTTTTTCTTTAGTTGGCGCTTGCCATTCATCTGTAGTGCGTATCATGTAACTGTAACGTATACTCTAGATTCACTTTCCTTTTGATTTTTACTATCTCTGGTTATTTTATTTTCCTATGTAAATTATCTTCTTACTGAACGAGATGTTATTTCTCCTGCTGAATGAGATCTGGCAATGAGTGTAAGTCATGACGTGGTGGTAGCCAGTATAAATAGGCGCGTTCAACGATACGTAGGAAGAGCGTTTGTTGTTGTATAGGGAGAGCGTTTGTTTATGGAGAGAGCGTTTGTTGTTGTAAAAGTGAGCTGTTGTTGTACGAAGTGAGCTGTGGTTTATGTGTCAGAAAGCTGTTGTTGTATAAAGAGATCTTCGTTTATGTGAGAGCCAGAAGTTTACCAAATAAAAGATTGTCACAGTAAGTACGTCTTTCTCAGTTCATAGTTTTGTCAGATCTCTGTCTGGCTGTTAGGTTTATTTCATTAAGTGTTATTAGTAACAACCAGATTAAGACTTTATTCATCTTAATTACTACTACAACATTACTACCAGTTATAAGCTTGTTCATTATTATTACTTCATTACTAGCAGGAAAGTTTATTCATGATATAATTAACAAAACAACAACCATTAGAAGAAGCATTATTAGTAGTAGAAGAAGCATTAGCTTAGAAGAAGCGTTATATTCATTATAATTAGCAATTAGAACTCATATTCATTATAATTGGCGCCCGAACTTTTCTCGAACACGAGATCTTGACAATTATTACCCATGTCTTCCTTACCTGAGACAACTTCAATTTTTCACCCTAAGGCAAGTTTCGAGGGTGATGGTGTTTTGTTTTTGACAATTTGCAAGAAGCCTGTGGGTCTCACTTTGATATGAATGATTTACATGTACCCAGGCATTCTTCACAATTTCGTAATGCACCAGCTTCCTATTACTCTGAGTCGCGGGTCGTACCTGAGGGAGTTCAATCCTCTCAGCGAAGCAGAATGCTTGCCCATTTCGTGCCGCATGCAGGAACAATTCATTTCAATGGTTTGGAGGGGTCCTTAAAGTTCCTCGAAGATTTAGAAGATCATTTTGATCTATACAATATTCCTGAAGACTGCAAAGTACAAATCGCAGGCACTTGCTTGAAGGATACCGCTAAGACCTGGTATCGGCAGTGGAGATTGTCGAACCCGGATTCTCATTATGAGAATTTCCGTGCAGAATTTTTGGAGGTCTTTCCTTTCGGCCTCAGTCGAGATAGCCTTGCACAACAACTTTTTTATCGTCAGCAAGGACCCAACGATAGCCCTGTTGCATTTGCGTTGGAAACAACACGCTTATATAACTTATGGGATCCACATGCCAGTCATGTCGACATGTTGGATACCCTATTGCAGCAGCTCGACCCATTTTTACAAGATTTTCTTGAGGTTCGACACCCTGCTACAATTCATGAATGCCTTTGCCTCATACGAACGTATGAAGAGCGACACGGCAAACATGGTTCAACTCACCATGCTCGGGCACCGCGCGAGGCTTATTACGAAAACCCTCAGCGGCATAATAGGCATAATAACTTTCAGCGCGAGCACACACAAGTGCACGCCCAAGCTTCATACGTTCCACCACACAGAAGAGTGGCAAACCAACCGCGAGTTTCTGAACAATCTTCGGGATATCGTACAAATGCACAGTATGCTCGACCCCGTTCCAATCCGCAGCATTCGGAACGTTATCATGCTCAGGGCAATAATGACTTTTCTGCCCGTGCTGAGGGAAGAAGTAATAGATATGAAAATGTCAGCAGACACGCGGAGTTCCCGACGCAGGTTTCACGCAGCTTTCCTCATCGTGAAAATTTTCCCGCTACCCGGCAGGGTCGAGGTTTCAGACTGCATGATAATCCAACCAGGAATCCTTTAAACTTCCAAAGGAAGTAGACCAAGGGTCGGTCCTGCTTCCTGATACCAAGCATTCTGACCCTAAAACAGTATTAGTGACTGTTCAAACTCCTCAGTTGCCTGATGTATTCTTGACAATTGAAGATATTATTACAAATATATATACGATCGATGAAGAAACGGGTTTCTGTACGCCCAATTAATGTGAAAGAATAAAAATAAAAAGTGAACTCCGTTTATTAGGCGTAGAAAATAAGGGAAACAAAAGATGCTAGCTTTCACTACCTCCGGGTAGCTTCATCAGGCATTTAGAAGTTAAAGATCGCAGAAGCAACTGGAACAAATGTATTTCTGAGAATATAATTAAATTCAAAATAAGTAAAACACTTGCACGATGTCACGGGTTGTTTGATCCCAGGGCCGGGTGGTCACGTGTAACTTCTAGGAGCCGGTGCCATATGAAAGGAAAGCTCGTGGTTTCATCTTTGTTACACACATTCCGTCGCGTGATGATCTCGATGGTTTCGCGAAGCGCAGCAGCTCTTGCGCTGACGTACCGTGCTAGTTTCTTAAAATCTCCCCATCTGGGAACTGCCCTTTCAGATGCAACATCACGGGCTAGTGCCGTCGTAAGCTTTCCGGCCTTAACGTCCCTTTGGTGTTCAGAAAAACGGATCTGGAAGGATCTTTTTGTCATCCCGATGTAGGACTTAACGGATGCGTCAGGATAATCCAAAGGGATAGCATAGACTCCGGCTTCAGTGAGCGTAGAAGGTGATGCGCTTTGGTCTGCTGAGAGGATATCTGACAAAGGTCTAGGAGCTGTCACGCCGATATCATAACCTAGCCTTCGGAGAGCATTCTTCAGGAAGTACGTTAGCCTAGGAACGTAGGGAACCGAACCCACGAACCGGGCTGGCTGTGCCGTGGAGTTGGCACGAGGCTGTGGGAGAGCAGTTTTTGCAGCCTTTCTGACTATTTGGTCGATTGCGATCATGTCGTATCCAGCTGCAACCACTAGGTTTCTAATGCTACGGATCTCCTCCTCGCATTTGGCTTTGTTAGATGAGAGTTCGAAAGCTCGTTCGAAATATCAGCCCTAAATGCGAAGTTTTGCACTGACAATTTTCCTGCAATACTCGTTCAGCCTGCGACGCAGTATTTGCGAGGTGCAAATAACGAAATCTTCAGTATCACAGGAACTGTCACATTATCTCTAGGGCTGGGAAAGGCTCATTTTACGCATTATTTCCTGCTTATAGACGAACTACCTGTTAAATGTCTAATGGGAATGGACTTTATTAATACGTTTCAAATAACTCTGAATTTCGTACAACATGTGATTTCCTTTCCGGAACCTTTTCGAAATGATTCCTACGGTTCCTATAGATATAACGAGTTTGTTATTGAGTAACCAATTGAATGAGAGGCAACGAAACAAGCTTTCTCTACTTTTGCAGGAAAGCCCTGGTTTATTTTCTGATCAACCTGGTTTCACACAGGTGGTTTATCATGTCATTGACACTGAGGGTTCGAAACCGATAGCGACGAAACCTTACCCTTGTGCTCCCCATAAGAAACAGGAAATGCCACGTCAAATTTCTGAAATGATTAAACAGTGCATAATAAGGGAATCAACAAGCGCCTGGTCTGCTCCTGCCTTTTTGGTTCCAAAGAAACAACCCAATGAATTTCGTTTCGTGACAGATTTCCGCAAGCTCAACCAATTCACAAAAACGATCAATTATCCACTACCTGTCATGTCGCATATTTTGCATGACCTGTCATCAACTAAATGGATGTCAACCTTGGATTTGGCGAGTGGATATTGGCAGGTGGCGGTACATCCGGACTCTGTCGATAAAACAGGCTTTGTGACTCCTTTTGGAGCTTATGAATACCTACGTATGCCCTTTGGATTAGCTTCTGCACCTGCTACTTTCCAAAAGCTTATGGATACGGTTCTCAGACCTGTTCTGGGTCCCCATGTGCATGTATATTTGGATGACATTATTATTACATCCGAGACTTTTGACGAGCACCTTTCTCTGCTCAAACAGGTGTTCCAAGTCATATACAATGCTGGTTTGACGTTAAAACCTAGTAAATGCCAGATAGCGAGCGACGAGATTGTATATCTGGGGTTGAAAATCACTCCCCACGGCTTATTTACGGATAATGAAAAAATTAGGCCTATTGTTGACTTTCCTCGGCCTAAAACAGCAAAAGAACTATCACGCTTTCTGGGAATGACCGGATGGTATCAGCAGTTCGTCCCCGCTTATGCTACAATCTGTGAGCCATTGTATGCTTTAAAACGTAAATACAAGAAGTTTGTTTGGACACCTGAGGCTAACGCTGCATTCGAAACACTGAAGTCTGCGTTGACTCAGCCTCCGGTGTTGGCTTTCCCGGATCATACTAAGGAATTTGATATTTATACTGATGCATCCGGAGTTGTTCTTGGTTGCGTTTTGTCACAAGCTGGGCATCCAATAGCTTTTGCGTCTCGTACTTTAGCCAAAGCTGAACGCAATTATTCAGCTACGGAACGTGAATGTCTTGCTGTTGTGTATGCGCTGAATAAATTTCAATGTTATCTTAACGAATTGACAGTTAACATAATTACTGATCATTCTGCCCTTCAGTATTTGAATTCTGCTAAGCACCTATCTCAAAGACTTATGAAGTGGGCTCTGAAGTTACAAGAGAGCAATATCAAAATTTCCTATCAGCCAGGTCATAAGAATCAATTACCGGACGCATTGTCTCGCGTTCCGATTAGTGGGGTCCCCACAGAAACTACTCCTGGATGTCAGCCTTTACTTCTAATAGCTGATATAACATCCAGAGAGCAGATAATGGCAGAATTAATAAATGATCCCGATTTTGGGGATATCTATAATTTTTTGCTTGCGGGTTCGCCCCTACAAAGTGATCCTTCTCTGGCTGGGAGGTCACAGCATTTTGAAGTCATAGAGGGTCTTCTTTACTATACAAAATCTCGGACTACTAGGGCAGAGTTTCGCCCATGTATTCCGCGAACCCTTAGAATGGCTCTTTTAAACGAATTTCATGACAAACCTCTTGCAGGCCGTTTAGGTATTCGCAAGACCCGTTGTAAATTGCGGGATGTTGCCTATTGGCCTGGCATGTACTAAAGTGTGCTCGCATACGTTCAATCATGTCACTTGTGTCAGATTAATAATTACCGTAATGTAAGACCTGCCGGTCACTTGAAATCTAGTTCAAGTTCTCATGTTTTTGATATTATTTCAATAGATTTATTGGGACCTTATCCTTTATCTGTTAAAAACAAAGCTCGTTACGTGTTAGTATTAACTGATAATTTTTCTAAATCGGTTGAAGTTTTTCCTATTAAAGCCGCTACGGCAGAAGTTATTTGTAATGTATTAGTTAATGAAGTATTCTCTAGATATGGTGCACCTAATAAAGTAGTTTCGGATAATGGTCCACAATTTATTTCTGACATTTCGGAAAGAATGTGTGCGAGACTACACATTAAGCATAAATTCATTTCCCCATATCATCCCCAGAGTAATCCTGCGGAACGAGTAAACCGCACGCTAGTGAAAATGTTTGCTACATTTGTCATGGATCATCACGAGCGATGGGATGACCATCTTGAGCTTTTTTCGTTCGCCCTCCGCTCGTCTGTTCACGAATATACTAAAATTACTCCTGCAGAACTTTTTCTGGGTCGCAAAATTAAAACCCCTTTTGAAAATTTAACGGGGATTATCGAAGAACTAAACCAGCGACCGACTCCGCAATCAGTACGAATCATGGCAGAAAACGCTCGTGTTGCAATGCTAGGAGCACAAGCGGCTCAAGCAAGATATTATAATACTAGGCGTAGGGAACCAGATCTTGTCGTTGGAGATCTCACTCTCGTGGAAACGCACTTCCAGTCTTCTGTTTCTCATACTTTAGTGAAGAAATTTGCACCCAACTACGAAGGTCCATATCGGGTGGTAAATGTGTTTGAAAATAACATTGTTCTTGAAAAACCTGACAATCAATTTCAATACGTGCACGTTGCTCAGTGTCGCAAGTATCATGAACGAAATATCGATTTTATAATCAACCCTACTCAACCTTCTGTTCCACAGACTCAAGAGTCTATATCTCACGATCAACCTCGAGAAATTTTGGACGAACCAACAAACATTTTTGAAGAATCTCCAGTGATTTTTTCTTCACCCTCCCTCCTCAAGACGGGTTTCCTAACACTCAACCTGATCCTCCCATGAGACCAAGGCTTGAATCAAGTTCTTCAAATACTAGTATCGTTCCTTTCCCTCCAACCATTGCCAAGACTATTGCTGCACCATTTCCTGATAACTCTGCAACACCACAAGCTCCTACTTCCTTGAATAACTCGTCAGAGAGTATTCTTATAGGCAGACATAAACATCGCCCTGCACGACCACTAAATTACAGCAGCGACTCAGAGGCTTCAGATATTTCGGATTAATCAGTTATGAACAATAATTTGACTATTCCTAAACGTCAGACACCAATTACAAACCGTCCAGCACCACCAAAAGCTGGTCGAAAACGTAGCTTGTCTCCCCAATCTGCTTCGCCGCAACAGCGACGAAGGCAGAGATCCTTGCATCCGCCCGGGTTTCGCCCCTGGAACCTACGCTCAGGGCAAACAGGGCCGATGCCTGCTGCTACTCTCATGCCACGAGGGCGAAAGCGAAAGCAAACGATGTGGCCGGAGCCACGTCTGTCCAAAAGAATGCTGGAAGGACACCACGGGCCCCAGCACAAAGGGACTACATATCAAAAGCCTGGGGGAGCCCGTTCCTGTCAGCCGCAGGGATTTCCGGACCGCCAGACTTCAGCCGTTCCTGACCGTTCCTGTCAGCCGCAGGGATTTCCGGACCGCCAGACTTCGGCCGTTCTTGATCGACGGACTTCTGCCGTTCCTGACCGTTCCTGTCAGCCGCAGGGATTTCCGGACCGACGGACGTCAACCGTTCCTGTCAGCCGCCGGGATTTCTTGACCGACAGACTACCGATGTTCCAGATCCATTCAAATCCTTGAAACGCTCAACGCCACCTGAATTTACCAGTCCGATTAGGCCTGGAAAACGTTATCGTACTAGAGTTTTTTATGCGTCCTCGAGATAAGTAAGTTCTCGTGGACAGGTTCTTTTCTCCGTTTGTTGTTTTTCCTACACGACCAGTTGGCGTGTCAGAATTTCTTTTTTTCGTGTGGGCCTATGCATTCTTTTTTGTGTATATATGTGGTTTTTTTTTTTTATATTTCTTCTATGTCCATCTACTAATCCAAATTTTTTTATATATATCTATGTGCTTAGGGGTAAAATAATAAAATTGTTACTGTTAGGTAGCTCCAGGCAATCTTCGCTGCTGATACAGTTGGTGTGTATTCAACGAATAATGAGAACGTAATTTGAAATTAAAAAAGTGATTCCTGCTAGGCAGAATAAAAGGAAGGTATGCCGATGCAGGTTTGTTTTGTTCAAGTATATAAAGTGTTTCACAGACGAATACAGTTTTCTTGATTTTGTCATGCCAAGTTTGAGATTGTAAATACTGCTGCCACCAAACAACAAAACAAAAAAGAGGTCGATAAACGTCAATCAACGAAGTGTAAGACTTACACTCCAAAATTGATAGGTTTTTCGAAAAAAAAAAAAAAAAATTAAGGGGGAGATGATGTAACGTATACTCTAGATTCACTTTCCTTTTGATTTTTGCTATCTCTGGTTATATTATTTTCCTATGTAAATTATCTTCTTACTGAACGAGATGTTATTTCTCCCGCTGAATGAGATCTGGCAATGAGTGTAAGTCATGACGTGGTGGTAGCCAGTATAAATAGGCGCGTTCAACGATACGTAGGAAGAGCGTTTGTTGTTGTATAGGGAGAGCGTTTGTTTATGGAGAGAGCGTTTGTTGTTGTAAAAGTGAGCTGTTGTTGTACGAAGTGAGCTGTGGTTTATGTGTCAGAAAGCTGTTGTTGTATAAAGAGATCTTCGTTTATGTGAGAGCCAGAAGTTTACCAAATAAAAGATTGTCACAGTAAGTACGTCTTTCTCAGTTCATAGTTTTGTCAGATCTCTGTCTGGCTGTTAGGTTTATTTCATTAAGTGTTATTAGTAACAACCAGATTAAGACTTTATTCATCTTAATTACTACTACAACATTACTACCAGTTATAAGCTTGTTCATTATTATTACTACATTACTAGCTGGAAAGTTTATTCATGATATAATTAACAAAACAACAATCATTAGAAGAAGCATTATTAGTAGTAGAAGAAGCATTAGCTTAGAAGAAGCGTTATATTCATTATAATTAGCTTAGTGAAAGCTATATTCATTATATAACTTACCGTAATGTGCATTAATTCTCTGGTACTGTGCTTGCTGTCATTATCAACTATCTCTCACGCGTATTTTCACTGTTCACAGTGCACCGTGCTATTTGTAATTCTTGTTTGTTATGTATCTCCGATGTGCCGGGGGATTTGCACTTGCGTTTTTTGCTTTTTGTATTGTTACTTCCAACCTCGTGCGATTTCTGTTCGAGTCGGTGTCATTGGGCTCATATTTATTTGTACCGTTTTATGATTTGTGCGTGATGCTATGTAGTTCTTTTATGTTTTTCCCTCTATGTTCTTGAGTGGTGCTGCCCGTTCACTTGTAGATCTGTTTTCTCATTGTTTAGCGTCGCTCAGTGTGGCACGCCTTGATCTTGTCTTCAGAATCACTCACTGGAGGGGTATTAATGTGAATTTTACCGGGTTTGTTGCGCGGTGTTGGTGTGCAGTGCTTACTGTATTTATAGTTTCCATTTCTGGTTTTTCTGATTGTTAATAGAGTGCCGTGTTGGATGTCGTTTTCTGTTATGTGTTCCTCGACTACTCCTAGCTGTTGCCAGTGCCAATTGTAATTGCTTTCTTGTACTTTGCTGTCTCTGTGTATTGTGTATTTTACCACCTTGTTGTGGGTTTTAGCATTTTTCATAATATTTTGACCGGCGTAACCGCATTCATCTTTTGATATTGTCATTACTTTCATTCATTGTTTAATTATTGTTTTTCCCACTTTGTGGTGCGCCTATATTTATTTGTGTCTAAGAGTTCAATAAAATTTGTTAATACTCGGTCCTCCTCACCTTGTAGGCAAGTGTCACTT
Organism: Macrothele yani; assembly: GCA_039090855.1. Taxonomy (NCBI): domain Eukaryota; kingdom Metazoa; phylum Arthropoda; class Arachnida; order Araneae; family Macrothelidae; genus Macrothele; species Macrothele yani. The sequence goes on from CM077011.1 coordinate 105,133,858, forward strand.
GAACGAAACTTTTCAAGCCACTGCCGAAGATTACGTTCAGATGTTCCCTCCTCGCCACATGACTCGACCGCATGACGGTTAATTTGTATCCAATTACGACTCAGTTTCGACTCATGAAGCAGAATCACCCACAACTTACTCCTTCCTAGCATGCTGTACAGACCGCTCTCACACGAGTAGCAACGACTGCAGCTCATTCGATTATGGCAAGTAAGGGGCGTCTGCGTTGCCCTTCAACTCTTACGAACCGCACTGCGAGCGGGCTGGTCTGCAAGTATTGTGGGCGAGTTGCATGCAGCACCTCAGAAAACCTGCCATTATTTTCCGAACGACCTGATATACGTTGATCTTTTGCTGGTTGCTAAGTTCCACTTTCGAAATTTAATTTCTGCTTCGACCTCCCATCTCGCCATTGGAAATTCTAAGAACTTGTTTTTCTTTTGTCTCCTTTTCTTTCTTCGGCGGGTCAAAATCAACCCTAAATCCTCGAAAAAGCTCTCTCCCAAAGAGCTAGATCAAGACTCCCTGTTCCCCCCCTTCTCTCGAAGAAAGCGCTGGTTACCTACCGCTTGTCCCTCTTGTGTGTCCCACTTCTTTCGGATCATCTGGCCAGCTGATAGATGCTCATTATCATTATTCTTACCCTTCGTGGCCGAGAGCGGCGTAGTGGTCAACTTTCGTGATTGCCACCTCAGTTTCGATCCCAGGCAGGTACGAACGCTTGAACCACTAAATATCTGCCGTGCGTCAGATGGGCACGTTCTGCCGTCGGACCCCCGTTACTGGCTGCCCGGTAATAAATGAGGGCGTCTTCCTCCTCCTTTATGCCTCGCTTCAGTGTCACTTTCATATCGGCCAATCCAGCCCAAATCTCCTAGCTTCCTATTTCTAAGGGTTGTTTAAGACCTGGGGTCAGATACTCCCTTCCTAAAATCCTCTACAAATGATCTGATCTGATCTTACTATTCGTGAGAAATACCTCATTAAAACCTGAATTTGTAAGAAAAAGGCGTGCCGTTGAATACTCTCCCTACAGGAAACCTGACGGAATCGATAAAATCATTATACAATTCACTCACAAGGCAATACAATTAATATACAATGAACCTCATGAATGAGGGAGATGTCCCGTAATACTGTTTCTTCTGGACGTCAGAAGCGTGGAGGAGGGTGGCTCTCTTCTCTTCCTTTAACACGGCTGGTGGAAAATTAATGAAAGGCGACCAACTCAACATTTCCTGAAGAACTGACGCAAAAGGAAAAATATTTTAACTTGAAAGATAACAATGTTTACTTTCTCGGAAATTAACGGTTCCAGGGTTAAAACTCACTTGATTAACACTGTGTTTACTGATAGTCAACAAATAAAAAGAAATATTACGTGTACTCTGATTTTCATGTGACGTGCCTTCTCGGCTTGTGAAAAAATGTGCTCTCATATATTACAGCATTTAAAAAATTGTGAATTGATTTAACAAAGGAAAAGGTGAGTTGTAAAATTTTTAGGTTTTTTACTATAGAATTTTAAGGTTACTTTATGACTTAAAAACTACTTGACCTTAAATTTTGAATCGTTGTCCGTAGAAGCTTCAAACTTAACTAAGCATTGTAAAGTCCTTAATTACGTACTTTAAAATAAACGGTGGAGAATGAAAGGGATCAACAGAAACAGTACTTACAAATTCAATACCCAAGCTAGCTTTATTGTATTTTGTCAAGGGAGAGGGATGTTGAGGTTATGTGTAATACTAAGAGAATGATACACACTGATGCCATCACATTATGACCAAATACCTAATAAGCTGTAGGACCCCAATTAGCCCACAAAACAGTGGCCTCTCGGGAGGCATCGATTCGACGAGTTTGCGATCGATATCTCGTTCCATAATGTCAACAGCCGGTACTCCAGTTCCCGTACATTCATTTCGGTGGTGGTGATTTAGCGCGAACCCGCTTTTCCAAATCGAAGAACAAATATTCGATTAGGTTCATGTCTGGTGACTTTGGAGGCCAGGGCATTAAACGAAAGACACCAGCATGTTCCTCAAACCACTCCTTGACGATTCTGGCAGTGTCGCATGGCACATTATCCTGTTGATAATGGCCATCACCCGCAGGGGACACAGTTGCCATGAATGACTGAACTTGGTCTGCAACGATGTTCAGATACCTGACAGCTGTCAGGGATTGTGCCATTGGGATAATGAGACCAAAGCCACTTTCTTCCAATCATCCACGGTCTAATTTCGATGATCTTGGGCCCATTTCATGCGTTGTTGGCAATAACGCTCAGTGAGCATGAGGATCCAGTTGGGCCTTCGGCTTCGCAGGCCCATGCACAGAAGGCTGAGGGAACTGAGTGCTGTGATACTTTGCCCTGATCACCAGTTTCGTAGCTGTGGGTGATTTGTCGCACTGTGTCCCTGGGGTAGCTGTGAACAATGCGCAACAGTCTCCGCTTCGCTCTGGCATCAATGAGCTGCGGACCGCACGCGGCTGGACGACGGTTCGTCGTTTGGCCATCTGTGCACCAATTTTGATACGTACTTACTGCAGCGGCACATGAACAACCCTCAAGTCGTGCCGTTTCTGAGATCTTATTTCCGAGTCGTCGTACCATCACAATTTGTCCTTTATCAAGCTCCGATAAATTTGCCGGTTTTCAAATTCTGACTCCGAACCGCACCCGGTCCTCGCTAACCGCACCCGGTCCTCGCGTTATATATATATATATTACTCTGTGAACTTCACCTGCGCCACCGTTCGGTCTCCAGGCGCGCTAATTTATCTAGACTAGAGGTCGTCATAATGTAATGGCTGATCGGTGTAAACCAGCTGCTCAAACTGATAACTTGCTATATTTTCAAAAGATTCAACTACCTGATTTTAGCTCCCTATATAACAAAACTTTATCCACATACATCTGTTTGCACAATATTATCGTTTCTATCTCGCTCTTATAATCTCTTATCGCTTAGCATTTAACATGTACCGCAACGTACATCGTAGTCAGCACAGCTCACTCTTATCGTACTTCAGTTATTTTTATTAAACTTTGAGCCACTGTTGTTCTGAGAAATAATGTTTCGTCAAATCAAAAAAATATTAAAAAGAATAAATCAAATTTTTATGAAAACACGGAAACTCAAAAGGAAAGTTAAATTAGATCCATCGTTCCAGAATAAAAGCTTCATAAATTTTAATTTCGTTTGTTTTTACTAATAAAAATATTTTGTTTTTGTATTTCCATATGCCTCCCTCCCTCCTACAGCTATTGGCTGTTAAAGTCTTAAGTGTCCAGAATCATTCTATTTAAGTTCTGCGCTACCATGATTATTTCTCTCAGTGCACTTTCTACTACTGCTCTTCGCGTCAGCATTGCGTGGGCATTGTTTGTAGCATGGTTAAACATCGTGCAATTCTTTCGTTAGACATCTCTTCTGCGACGATGGCTTTCTCGTCTTGGGCTTCGATTTCACTGATTGGTATCCCACGCATCTCTCGTATATGGTATTCTGATTTGTAGCAGCCTTCCTTTTAATGGCATTTAATGCTTTCTCCGTTCCCATGGTTTCACAGAAATCCGTGACTTATTTAATTCACCCTCGAGCTTTCTTTCCTGCGTGGGTTGTATTCAAATTAATCTCCGTTAACATTTAGGAACAGCAATACTAAATAACTATTTTCCCACAACTCTCGTGATATATCGATACACTGTTTCTGTAAGCTGTTCTGATGTCACGCTAACAGGTTGTTTGCTTCCTATAAACATGGAATGTCTTCTATCAAGAGGAATGTCAGTGACAATTTATTTCAACTAGGATTAAAGACATCTGGAAAGCATTTTACATTATAAGGAGTTGCTTGCCCTAATTTAAGGTCTCCTGCTTCAGGAAAGGGACTGAATCAGAGCGGAAGTACAAACGTAACAGTTAAACCCGGATTCAGACCCAGCCACAAATTTCCAAGAAGTCAGAAGACTGATCCAAAGAACAACAACAACAGGGCCAAGGTTACCAATCATTCCTCTAAAAAAAGCTCTAAATAATCCTGCAGGAAAGAGACAGAACAAGAGAGGAAGTACAAAAATAACAGTTAAACCCAGATTCAGACCCAGCCACAAATTTACAAGAAGCCAGAAGACATATCCGAAGACCACCAACAGCCGGCGGGCAAAATTTGCCAATCATTACTTTTCACATTGATATCTTTGGATGGCCAAATTCAATTTGAGAAATTGGAATATTGGCCGAGTTTATAGCTCTGTAACCTTAACAGCCGGATGCGGTTTCAAATTGCACAACTGATTTTGTTCAAATGCTGACTTTACTGAAAGAACAGTTAAGTTTCCTATTAGATAAATTGATTTACATTATTTGCAAATTGAGAAAATTCATTCTTTCATGGCGAGAAAGCAACAATTTTTGGACATCTCGATTCCGCTGGGGTAATCGAGATGTCCATTCGCTTTCAGTGGGTGAACATCTTCGACTCCCCCAACTGAATGGTTTTGTCCAGCAGCATCACATGGCGTATATCACAAGGCCATATAAACACAGAAAAGTCAAAACATTATGACCACCTTCTCAATATGATGTTGGTGCTCCACTTGCCTTCAAAACAAAGAGGCTGCAAGGGCTGTCAGAGCTCGATCAGATTTAGCTTGTTACACAGCTTACACACCACACTTCCAAATCGTTATCTAAAAACGTAAGTTTTAAAATACGTCTTTATTTACAATTTAAAAAAATACGGTAGTTTAAAAGCTTTAGCGAGCACTTTCGAGTCCAATATGGTCGCATCTTCAGGACGATGAGTGAAATCATATTAGAGCGACGCTTGGTTTAAATAGTTACCGACATGAGCACATTGAATACATATTACGTAAATGAGAATAAAAAGTATATGTATATAAATCACTACCCTTCACCACATACTGTCTAAAGCCATCAAGATTATTTTAGTGGTTCTTCCCATGGGTATTGTAAGACGACATTTATCCAGGCATTAGGGATGTAGACTGGAACGTCTTCATTGCAGCACTAAGGTCCAAATTTTATAATATATAGGCTCTCAGTGAGGAGCATAAAGCTTTTGATCATGTTCGCTTTTTCGCAATCAGGTATAAGTCCTTTTAAATGACGGTCTTAGACAATGTCGAGGTAGTAGCTCCTTTACGGATTGCACAATACCCATGGGAAGAACCACCAAAATAAGGTACGCATAAATATGCAATCCGTAAAGGAGCTACTACCTCGACATTGTCTACGACCGTCATTGAAAGGGGCTTAGGACCTGATTGGGAAAAAGCGAACTTGTTATCAACAGCTTCTACAAAAAGATCTATGCTCCTCACTGAGAGCCTATATATTATAAAATTTGGACTTGAGTGCTGCAATGAAGACGTTCCTGTCTACATACCTAGTGCCTGGAGAAATTTCGTCTTATAATACCCATGGGAAGAACCACCAAAATAATCTTGATGACTTTAAACAGTATGTGGTGAATGGTAATGATTCATGTTTTTTTCTCATTTACGTAATATGTATTCAATGTGATCATGTCGCTAACTATTTAAACCAAGCGCCGCTGTAATATGATTTCACTCATCGTCCTGAAGATGCGACCATAGTGGTCGCGAAAGTGCTCGCTAAAGCTTTTAAACTATACCATATTTTCTAAATTGTAAATAAAGACGTATTTTAAACCTTACGTTTTTAGATGACGATTTGGAAGTGTGGTGTGTACGCTTTGTAACAAGCAAAATTTGATCGTACTTTGACAGCCCTTGCAACCTCTTCGATTTGTAGCGCGAAAAAAATCTCTGATTTTTATGCCTTCAAAACATTGTTACCCAGAGAAGCATGGAAGCTACTAGATTTCTAAAAGTTTCTAATGGTGTCTGGTAACAACACGTTACAAGTTGATCCTTTAACTCTTGTAAGTTACGCGGTTAACTCGACGTAGATCGGATTCGCGTTTCTAACACAAACCCCGAATGCTCGACTGGTTGATATCTGCGGAATTTGAAGTTAGACTTGAAATTCTTCATCTTCCGCGAATCATTTTCGAACAATCCGGGCTATGTGGCATGGCTCAATATTTTTCTGAAAGAGGGCACTACTTGAGGGAAATATTCTTCTGAAAGAGGACACTACTTGAGGGGAATGTTCTTCTGTAAAAGGGCACTACTTGAGGGAAATATTCTTCTGAAAGAGGACACTACTTGAGGGGAATATTCTTCTGTAAAAGGGCACTACTTGAGGGGAATGTTCTTCTGAAAGAGGGTGCTACTTGAGAGGAATATTCTAACTGAAAGAGGGTACTACTTGAGGTGAATATTCTTCTGAAAAAGGGCGCTACTTGAGGGGAATGTTCTTCTGAAAGAGGGTGCTACTTGATAGGAATATTCTAACTGAAAGAGGGCACTACTTGAGAATATTCTAACTGAAGAAGGGCACTACTTGAGAGGAATATTACTTGAGGAGGATATTCTTCTGAAAGAGGGCACTACTTGAGGGGGAATATTCTTCTGAAAGAGAGCACTTCGTGCCCCAGTTAAGGCCTGGGGCGAATGGGATCTCCCAGCACGACAATGCAACGTGTCACATAACTAGAAATGTCGGAGAGTGATTGGAAGAGCACGATGCAGATTACAAAGTACTTCCCTGGACACCTACTTCTCGAGATTTAAACCCAGTTGAGCATCTTTGGGACCACCCCGGTCGTGTAGTTCACTCTATGGATCCTCCACCACGCACTCTCCAGCAGTTGTCAGATGCACTGCAGTCAGAATGGCTACACATGCCTGTGATCACCTTCCATCACCTTATTGAGGCACTCCATAGCATTTATTGGCATACATTAGTATGGTGTCGATCCACTTTTGGCTTTAACGCATGCACTGACCCTTCGGGACATGCTTTCGACAAGGTTTTGGAACACAGCGATAGGTATGCGCATCCATTCAGTACATAATGCTGCAGCTAACTGTTGCTTAGTAGTAAGCCTTGGTTCCAAACTTCTTATGCGGCGCTTTAATTCATCCCATAGTGGCTCTACGGGATTAAGATCAGGGTTCTGTGCTGCCCATTCCACACACGATACGGAATTATTGTGAAACCACGCCGTAACAGTCCTTGCTTTATGGCTCGGTGCATTATCCTGGTGGTAGTAACAAGGCTCGGTTCCATAGTATTGCCACATAAAGGAGTTGTCCAAAATAAGGAAACATCTTGAAACAATATGTGTTATGGTGTAGGAGGACTCTTGGCATTTAAAACTACTTGAATCCTCCTTGGAATGGACGCATACAAGCCCTGGATGGTAGTAACTGTATGTGTTGTATCATTCTTCCTGCAGAAACTTCTCCAATTCCTTGAGAGACGCTGCAGCAGGATAACGGCATCGCACTCTGTTTTCCAACAAGACCATACGGGCTCAATTATGTTTAAGTTCGGTGATTGTGCAGGCTAGGGAAGGTGTGCAACTTCATCCTCATGTTTCTCAAACAATGATTGAAAAGTTTGACTTCTGTGAATCGAGGCATTATCATCTTGAAAAGTGTAATCCCCTGACGGCAACAATGTCTGCGCCACTAAATGCACATGGCCGACCAAAAAGGTGACATAGTCACCGCTAGTGATTCGTCCATGTAAGATGATAATGGGACCTGCTGCAAACCGCGATATCATGGCCCAAAATATTACGGAATCGCCCCCATGCTTCACTGTAGGAAGGAAACAGTCTGGGTTGAAGGCTTCTGCGGGGGTTCTCCACACGTAAACTCGTCCTGTGGTGGGGAATAATGAGAAACTTGATTAATCGGAAAACAAGACATGTTTCTAATAATCCGCAGTCCACGTTTTATATTCCTGGCACCACTGTATTCTCCGTTTCATATTCACCTGCGACACCAGGGGTTTTTCAATCGCAGCTCTGCCGTAAATATTGTGCTTTTACAATTCCTTTCCAACGGTATGGGTTGACACTAAGTTTTGGAGATGTGCTTTGGAGATGTGCATTAAGCTCAGAAGTCACTTTCGTCGCCGTGGTCTTCCTCCTTGCGGTCACAATCCTCTTTAATGTCCTCCTGTCTCTCGCAGTGAGTTTGGTTTTCCTTCCACACTTGTATCTCGCAGATGATGTGCCGTGAACATTGTATGCTGTCATGACCTTCGACACGGTACCTCTCGATACCCCCAATACCTGTACCACTGTGGTTACCGACGCACCAACCAGACGGGCTCGTAAAATATGCCCTCTTTGGAACTCCGACACGTCACTCATTGTGCTTTCCCTTGAAACGAAATTACGCAAACACCGATTTGCAATGCACAGACCCTTGATACTATAAGCAACACTTTTTTACAAAAGAAATTGTAGCTACATGTTCGTTTTGCTGAAAAAGCAGCACATACCAAAGTCACTGTTTTCAGCGAGGTGTTTCCATTATTTTAGATAACCCCTGTAGTTGGTATGGCATACTTGTCCAGAATATTGTGGTAGACGTGCTGGTTAACAGGTTTGTCCACGATAACTAATGGGCGGGACAATACCACGAAAAACACCCCCACACGGGTACACTGCCAGCTCCAAACTTGACCATAGGAACAGTACACTGTGGTAAATAGCGTTTCCCCGTCTGCCGCCATACCCACACACGGCCATCAGACTGACGGATAATGTATCTGGATCCATCAGTCAGTCCAAAGTACTCGTTTCCATTGATCTACAGCCCACGATAAATGTTCTTTACACCATGCTAAACGAATAATAGTATTCCGAGTCGATATGAAAGGCTTATGAGCAGCCGCACGACCACGGTAACCCATGGAATGAAGTTCTCTGTGAATGGTACGTGTACATGCGGATGTTCCAGCATTTTTATTCACCTGTACACTGAGATCTTGTGCAGTACTCTGTCGATTAGATGTAACGACTCTCCTGAGGTTTCAACTTACTGTATCACTGATTTTCTCTGGTCTGCCGGTACATTTTGCCATTTCAGGCGCGCCATGTGTCCTCCACTTGTTCAGTACATCCAAAACAGTTGACGTGGGTATGTTTAAACGCACCTCGGTTTCTGTTATGGACAACCCACTAATATAACACCGAACAATCTTTCCTTTCTCAAAGTCAGTTCTCTCCTGCAGCGACATTTTCACTCAACCTCAGAGTGCAATTTGATTAGGCCCAGCTGCAGGCTTGTTTTTATACCGTTTGCAGCTGTAACGCGCATCTTAACAACGCAGTGGATCCGTTTATTTCCTTTTAAAGGGGTGTCCGGTGATTTTTGTCAATATAGTGTATCTTGAGTTGCCTCCACACAGCTAAGTTGTTTGTTTTTGTGCGTGTGGTCATAAAAGTATGGAATCGATTCCCGTGGCCTGTACAAAACTGTTCGGCATTTAAATTGTAAACAAGGTAATATTTCCGCGGAATCTTTTTGTAATTTCTTTTGCTCACCAGTTTAAAAAGCCAAACTTTTCCGAAAAATATTTATGGATGGGTCGTTTCAAGACGAGTGCTGATCAAAGAGAAATCGCAATGGCTCATTTACTCTGAGCCAATGTCTCAATTACAGCGGACGAATGGCTCTTAGAAGTTTTAAAGGAGTAGACTCTCTGCAAAGCTACACGAACTATCACCCATCGATCCTGTGACATTTCGAAACTGTTTTCAGAAGCACTTTCGGAATGGTCTCAACGTTACAGCGTGGCAACTTTTTTTATCGACCTTAACATCTTGGAGTCGCTTTCCTATCATTTTTTATTTCTTTTGAGTTTGAGGGAATAAAGAGAATTAACGTGGAACCAAATCAGGTTTTGTTTTGAAATACTCCTTTATCTTTTTAAATCACGAGACAGTGTGTAAATAAGACTTTCTCTTTCTTTATCTCATAGGAAATAATTAGAAAAACATATGACGCACCACTGAGATTACGCATGAGTCGCAGCGATAAGTCTCGCCGACGTAGTTTAGTTGGGAGGATATCCGGCTCCGTAGTAGGAAGATGTGGCTTCGAACCACCACTGGAAGAGAAAAGCTCTCTATTTCGCTATAAACCTTAAGCTTTGGTTTATTGTTGTGCGATCAGTATCCTAATATATAATTTGCTAGAACCGTCCTCCTTCTCCGTGCCACTTTTTAAGTCGTCATAACAACAACTGAGAAACAAATGTTTGTGACGTCACGCTTAGCTTTTCGTGTAGGTGACGTCATAACCTACACGCGCACAATCCACGCGTATATCACTCTGTTCTGTTGTCATAGCAACAAAGAACACCACTGCTGGTGTGACGTCATGACGTCAGAGATGCGTAAGTCACACGGTCTACTCTTAAGAGATACGAAAACTTTACATCAGGAATTTTGGTTCACTACCTGAACCGGTGTTTAGCCATCTGTATGTGGCAACGTCAAGAGTACGACGATCTGACCTCTTCAAGATAAAAATAGTTCACGGAAAAGAACAGGGGAAATTGATACAGGGTTCACAGTCAGTGTATGCGAAAAATGTTGTGTACAAGGAAGTGTTGACGAAATAGGGACAAAAGGTTTTACAAAACACATAACAAACAGAGAGCCCGTCGAATCAAATTCCGTAACCGACTTCTAGGGAAATTTTCAGAAAGCTGTGAGCCAACGTCGCCATCTATTGACGTGGAACTCAAAAGCTCAATATCATAAATTTTAACTCAAAAACTTCTGTATGATAAATTTTATTTTCCCCGTCTTTATTGACGCTCTTTCATCTAGTCATACAGAATTCTCCAGTCTTTTCATGTGTACATCTAATTAGTATGCTTAGGTAAACTTTTAATGCATTTTGTATTATTGTGAGAGAAGAATTCGCATAGCATTAACACCATTTAGTATGAAGCATTCACGGCAGCCAGTTGACATATCTTCTGCATTTAATTTTAATTCGCTTTATAAACTTTCCTTCGGGTAAATCAAAAGGAAAGGAGGAGACAATTTTTAAAACTTCATCAATGGATTAAAACGGTCTGTACCAAAACGTCATTATTATTGGGCATAGTTTTACACTAAGAACTAATCCTATTGATCGTTGGACAACACATTTTTCCTCTGGTGGTTATTAGAAATTAATTCACTGCTGATTCATTCATAAAAAAACACCTCCTACTGTTTTATTAAAGAAAAAAATTGTCCCCTTACTGGATATTAAAGCTCTTCGTACAGTTTTTCAGACAGACCGATTTTACCTTTTTGCTGGATTTCTTAGCTATTTCTTTTTGAACAACCCACATTCCTCTCCTGCTGGATTTTAAAGCTCTGTCAACTAATATCTGAACATATCCATTTTATCGTATGGACTTATCAGCGCCTTCTACTCTGTCTTTTTTTTTTTTTTTTTTTTTTTTTGAAGAAACAAATTTTTCCCATGCTAGATTTTTCCGTGAAATTTTTTTTTTAATTGGAGGTTTAACGACCACCGTGAGCAACTCAATGGGCTATAAGCAGTCGCCCGCCCCTAATTTAGGGTCACTGGTTCTAGGGAAGGAAGAGAGCCAGTGCCGTACGACAAACACAACATCCATGCCTCACCGGGATAAGAACCCGGACCCCGTTCGAACGATTGATCAGAGGCCATCGCTTAGACCACTGCGCCACCGGGGCGGCTTCCGTGAGATCGTTCGACAGATATCTGACAGGCCAGTTTTCTCCAGCTGAAATTCAAAGCTCCTTCTACGGTTGTAAAAAAAAAAAATAAGTTAGTAAAATCATGCAATGCATTGATTATGATACGCTTTCCAACATACCAGAAATCATTACTCAAGTTATGAGAATTATGGCTGTGGAATAAATCTCGGTCCTGGGCCCTAACCTTTAACCCCATTTCGATTATGTTAAACAGAACTGGTTCAGTATATCTCCGAAATAACATGATAAAGTTTTGTCGCAATCGAAGCATTTTTACGTAAGTAATAATGTATAAGGGCTATAGAATAGATCCCGCTCCTGTGTCCTAACCTTTGACCCCATTTCGCCCATTTTCAACAGAATTCGTCCCCAGGCAGACCCCTACAACATACTAACATTTTATCCAAATCGAAGCATTTTTACGTAAGTTATGACGCATAATGGCGATGGAAGGGATTCCGCTCCTATGTCGTGACCTTTGAACCCATTTCACCCATTTTCAATAGGGTTTGTCGCCAGGTGGTCACCTACCACGTACTAAAATTTCATCGAAATAGATCCTTGTTTATGTTAGTTATGGCGCATAACAACAGTGGAATGGATCCCGCTCCTATGTACTGACCTTTGACCTCATTTCGTTCACTTTAAATAGGGTTCCTTCCCTGGTGATCCCCTACCAGGTACTAAAATTTCATTGAAATCGAACGATTGTTACGCGAGTTATCGTGCGGATGGACATACGCACACAACGCGTGACGTAATGAGGTAGATGGGAATCGCGACCATCTGCTCGCCGCAAGAGTGTGACGTCATAAAACTTTAATAGGATCCAAACACAACGCGTGACATAATGAGACCGATGGCGTGACCGCGCGCCAATATTCTGAAACGCGAAATTGTGATGACATAAGATTTCTAAGCATTGGTAACATTAATGGAACGACACTATGCCAATAAAAACGTTATAATTCGGGGTGGGTATTTAACCCACTAAACTAATTCTTCTAAAGTCGAGATCAAGCTAAATCGATTTCTAGTACCAGAAAACTGTAGGTTAACGACTTTCATCAAAATTCTTAGAGCCGTTTTCAAAATGAAATGTACATACATACATACAAGAATTGCTACTTTAAGGTGGACGTCAAGTAATTTTCCTTCCTATACTTCCAATGGAAAAACTTCTGTGCACATTTTCTTCACAAACAATACGTTCCCAAGGATGAAAATTTGAACATCCATTAAAATAGCTTCATTTCATAACTTGGAATACTTAATATTTTCTAAACCATAACCGTAATTATGCAATCCAACATTTATTTGTCCACTGACGTCATCAAAGCACAGATCACGCCATCTTTTTTCTGGTTTCAACACCACCAAAGGAAACGTTATTGTTTTTTAATATAATTATGCTTACGTTTTACAAAATGTTAAGTATTCCAAGTTATAGTATGACGTTATTTTAATCGATGTTCAAATTTCCATCCTTGGGAATACACTAATTGTGAAGGAAATGTGTACAAAAGGTTTTCCATTGGAAATATAGGAAGCAAAATTACTTGACATCTACCTTAATAGTGTGGGATGAGGGCGATGGAATGGATCCCGATCCTATGTCCTGACCTTTGATTCCATTTGTCCCATTTTCAATAGGGTTACTCTCCAGGTGGTCCCCTACTACATACTAACATTTCATCGAAATCGAACCATTTTTACGCACCTTATGCCGCATAAGGGAAATGGAATACATCCCGGTCTTATTTTTTTGCCCTTTGACACCACTTCACCCATTTTCAATAGGGTTTGTCCCCACGTGGTCCCCTACCACATACTAAAATTTCATTGAAATCGAACCATATTTACGCAAGTTATGACGCATAAGGACAATTGAATGAACTGCGCTGTTATGTCGTGACCTTTGACCCCACTTCACCCATTTTCAACAGGGTTCGTCCCCTGGTGGTCCCCTACCGCATACTAAAATTTCATCGAAATCGAACCATTTTTATGTGAGTTATCGTGCTGAAAGACGGACGGACAGACGGACGGAAAAAGCTGGAGCATATACCCTTCTTCAACAGTTACTGAATATTCGAGGGCCGCCCTGATGGCGCAGTGGTCTAAGCGATGGCTTCTGATCATTCGTCCGAAAGGGGTCCGGGTTCGAATTCCGGTGAGGCACGGATGTTGTGTTTGTCTTATGGCACTGGCTCTCTCCCTTCCCTGGAACCAGTGGCCCTACATTAGGGACGGACGACTGCTTATAGCCCATTGAGTTGCTCACACTGGTCGTTAAACCTCCAATATAATATATATATATATATATATATATATATTCGAGTTCATTCTATTGCTCCTTCAATTTATTCCTCTTTTAATGAGTGTTCGGAACTGACGCTCATTTGTATTAACAAATTATTCGTTTTCACACTTCTTATTCAGTTCATTTAGAAAAATGGCATTTTCTTTTAATCAAGGTGTAAACAAATTTATAGCTGCCCGATTGGCCGAGTGGTCAGATACGCGGGATTCTGTCTAATTTTCCGTGTTGTCGCACGCTCAGCTGCTAGAGGATCTGGAGTGGGGATATTTATGATGTGACAACCTGTGTCCCTTCTTATCACTTTTCTCCTTAGCTCCTATTTCTTATATTGGTTTAACCACGGAACTGGACTGTATCTACCTGCTGGCCACCTAAAATGCAACACCAAGAAGGAAGCATCCGATTACCCTAAAATTCGCAGCATGAGTCGCCCGCAAGAGGACATGCAAACGATTAGCATTGCAGGGCATATGCAAATCATGTGCGCCCGGCACGCCACCGAAAAGCACTATAACAAGGGTGCACAGAAGGCGGGCTTTAAGCAGTGGAAGTGTGTTGCGCTGCCGGACCTGTGCGTGGGAAGTTTCCTGATGCCTCGTCGCAGAATACGGCAGTTATTCCAGCACGTTTCGGAGTTCGACAGAGGACAAATAGTGGCTTATCGCGACAGCGGTTTATCGTACCGAGACATCAGCGCTCGTGTGGGACGACATCCAGCCGCAGTGAGGCGAGTATGGATTCGGTGGGTGCTGGAGGGACGGACAGACCGACGTGAGCGATTGCCGCAGCCGACGCACACCATCAAACGAGAGGACCGGCATGCTGTTCGGCGGGCATTGACAGCTCGCACCGCCACATCACGAACATTAGCGCCTGCATTAAGGTGTGTTGCGCAACAACCTGTGTTAGCACGTACCGTTCGACGTCGTCTGCAGGAGCGGGGACTTGTCGCACGGCGCCCATTGCTCTGATTACCATTGACGCTACACCACCGGCGAGTGCGGCGGCAGTGGGCCGTTTGACGCCACACCTGGACTACGGAATGGCAAGACATTGTCTTCTCCGATGAATCCCGCTTCTGTCTGCAGCACCACGATGGTCGGATCCGCGTGTGGCCACACCGCGCCCGCAGACTGTATGACGCCTGCATTATGCATCGCCATACCGGTCCGTCACCTGGTGGTATGGTTTTGGGCGCAATTGGATATGACATCCGCACCCCTCTGGCACGCATCGCCGGTACACACAACAGCCACCGCTACATCTCCGACGTTTTGGAGCCTGTAGTCCTCTCTTACCTGCAGGACTTGTCAGTGGCCTCATTTCAACAGGACAATGCGCGTCTGCACGTGGCACGCATCGTGCAACAATTCTTCACGGCTCACCAGGTGTCACTGCTGCCGTGGCCTGCCTGTTCTCCCGATATGTCGCCCATCGAACACGTCTGGTTGCTTATCGGCAGCCGAGTGGCCCAGCAAGCACCACCCGTGACTACGCCTGATAAACTGTGGCAACGTGTGGAAGCAGCCTGGACCGAGATACCCCAAACCCACATCCAAAGCCTCTTTCGTTCGATGCCGCGGTGTGTAGCGGCTGTTATTTCCAGCCATGGGGGCCGCACGAACTATTGATGTCAGCGTGTTCCCCAAGTCGCACGGGCCTGTAAGCTCAATCGTTTCATCTTTGTATGTGTTGTTATGTGTCCAGTAAATCTGGCTTTGCTATCTCGTGTCCTTCTTGGTGTTGCATTTTGAGTGGCCAGCAGTGTAGTTTACCAGCGAATTTGACATTCGAGGCAGCTCGTGGATATTTTCACTGTTTGTTTTAGATTTGTTTGAAATATTTCCAGTTCCTGAATAGACACTTATGAAAAAGCCACGTCAGTGTTGCGTTTCAAGTTGCCGATCCAAATGTAAGGGTGCAAAAGGATATATGCATCAGCTTTCGGTATTTCAGTTAAATTTTAGTTTCTTCTTATTCAGAGACGGGAATCGATACAGCACTCTTTTGCATTATATTGGAAGGAATTGATGTTAGTATGATTCAGAGAGTTGGGCAGGAATGCATTACAAAGTAATGGAAGTACAGATTACAATTAACGTGTAATGCATTACAAGGTGATCCCAAGTATGGTTTGCACAAGGTAATGGAAGTAATCTGTAAGGTCTTACAATGAAGAGGATATAATTCAATTATTTAATAATCCCATTCAAACGCAATGGAATTAAGTAATGAAATTACACAATTTGCAAATAATAATTACATACTAATAGTTTATAGAAACGTACGTGTGCCAAAAGCTATGTCTAAAAAAGTCGGCCATGTAACATAGCAGACAGAAACCGAAGTGTCGTGTAGAATGTTCTAGAAGCGGCAAGAATAGGTTAGAGAATGTTCCAGAATGATCGTGCAGTGGGAAGTTGGAAAGCTTTATGTAAATTAAGAATATTCTAGAATGTTGAGGTCCTGTCATGAAGTATATATATATAGGAGTCAGTCACTCGCTAGTCCAGTGTTCGTATCGGACAAGTAATGGACAACAACACTTGAGAAGTACGGCAAAAATGTCAAGAGTTTGCAAATTTCTGTAATATTCGGCAGTGCACCCTGAGTTGTTGAACTGTGAGTGTAGTGATAATATGTGCTTGTGACTATAGTGGGGTAATTATTTTGGACAGCGAAAAAGTATGTAATGGACGAGAATACTGTACTGAAGATGGACGAAATGAGTATCTCTAACCGAAATAAACATCCCATTCGTACTTACTTCATATGTATTTTTTCGTTCAAATCACTTTACTTGCGGCGAAGAAGGGGCAACTACTCATGTCGTACACGTACAATCTCCAATACCTATACACGCATTTGAGGTCCGAGGGGTGGAACTATTATCAAATAACCTACACAACGTGTAAGTGTGTACTGGTTGCTGATTTATTCACGTTGTATTGTTACCCATAAGTTATTGGTTAATTTCAAACATATAGTTAACCATTAACCATTAGGATTATAATGGGTAACTGCTACGTGTCATTACAATTACCATGTAATTCTAATGACCAGTTAACCATTACCATATAATGGTAACGCTAAATTCTTGTTCTGATTACCATTACGCTGCAATGCTTTACCGATTAACTCAATTACGATTTTGCCCAACTCTGGTATGATTTTCGGAAATGGCCCAGCTGTGTTGATTTATCTGTTGTTGTTTTTTATTTTTTATGTTATGCATCTTTTCCTACAGTAGTAAAGTAAGTAAAAAATTCCGATTTAACGAAAATGGGTAACGGAAGCAATCAAAACCTCGTGACGGATGCTGTTCCAGGAAGTGACGCAACAAATTACTTTAGTTTCGAGTCGGTGGTTCGCTGTGGTCTAAGCGATGGCCTCTGATCATTCGTCCGTAAGGGGTCCGGGTTCGAATCCCAGAGTGGCATGGATGTTGTGTTTGTCTTACAGCACTGGCTCTCTTCCTTCCCTGGAACCAGTGACCCTAAATTAGGGACGGGCGACTGCTTATAGCCCATTGAGTTGTTCACGGTGGTCGTTAAACCTCCAATCAAAAAAAAAAAAAAAAAAAATAACCAATCTCGGGAGACGTAGCCACCAAGCAGCGCAGAACGCAATTTTTATACGGCCCCTTTAAAATTTTGTGGCCTGCTCTCCGCTTTGTCTTTGGCCCGGAAATCATGGAAATGTCTAAATTTCTTACTGAAAATGAAAAATTAAAAAAAATATCTTATGAACAATAGTTGCTCAAGTAGTGAGGAATATAGCCACACGAAATTTGTTTATGCAGAACAATTTTATGGCACTGAAATTCCAATGTGTCCAGTTCTTCGGTGGCTACTTCTCAGTACCCGAGGCGGATTAACGAATGCTGTTGTCGTTAAACCAATCAAAGATATGCGAGTCATAATGGTAAATATTTACTAAACTATGTCGGCGGCAATAGTATTTCGACTGTTCAGTTTTACAAAACTAATATTTATTCTTCTTCTTATTATTATATACAGTAGGCCTATTATTCAGGTTCAGAAGAACGTAAGAAACGACCCTGACACTAATGAAATATGATGTAACTACGAAAGCCCATCCACGCATGCGCAAGCCAGTTTATGACGCCACTGCCTTTCTATTCATTCATTAATTCTAATTTTTATCGGGTCCTGAAAGGAGCATTTGTAATTAATGATTAGCAAAGATAACGATTTCTAACATTTACGAAGAGTTCCTCAGTGATGACATAATAATATATGCATACTCTCGAATCACTCCTTTTATTTCACACACACACAAAGATCTTAGCTTGCAAAAGATGCATAGCATAAATATCTATAAAGATTACCTGGATGTGTTTGTTTTTCCCTCAACGAGTTATGCGCGTATTGAAATCCCCGGCGATGCAACAAAGTATAATTTAATAAATGATATAAATCTCCAGTAGTACTCGTATTTTAACTTGCATAACAGCGAGGTATTAAAATATCTGTCGCCTTAAGAACATCAGTAGATTCTTACCTAATCTTCCAAAAACTTTTACCGGAAAATTTATTTCTTGGATCGCGTGCTCAACTTTCTGTAGTTCTAGAACTAAGTAGAACATTTTTTGAAAAGTAGTAAAAACGTCTTCCTTTATAGAAAATGCCTTCAGTGTGAAACTGATTTTTTTCTGAATAAAGTTATTTAAAAAAGGTTTGCTGATAAGTTCTTAAATAATTATAACAAAATCTCAGTGGATCACAAAATGAGTTTAAAAGATAAAGGAAAATGTGGAAAAATATAAGTATCCGTGATTCAGTAATACCTAATTTTTTTTTTTTTTTTTCTTTTTTGATTGGAGGTTTAACGACCACCGTGAGCAACTCAATGGGCTATAAGCAGTCGTCCGTCCCTATTTTAGTGGCACTGGTTCCTGGGAAGGGAGAGAGCCAGTGCCGTAAGACAAAAACAACATCCATGCCTCACCGGGATCCGAACCCGGACCCCGTTCAGACGAATGATCAGAGGCCATCGCTTAGACCACTGCGCCACCGGGGCGGCAATACCTAAAATGGAAACTCAAAAACAACATTTTTGATGTTGAAGCAATGTCTTTTACAACAAAGGTCAGAATATTTGAATCTCCAGAACGTTTGTTGCGACCATTTACCAAGAAAACCTAAATGCCCAGCTATTTTAAGTAATTAGGTACAATTACTTTTAATATAACGTAAGTAGTCACGTACACTTCATAATGTACCATTATACATATTGGGTTGTCGGAAAAGTCATGACCTATTTTGACACCCGATGGCGGTTGGGCGGTTTTGGAGGTACTGGAGGCATGCACCGCTCTGTTATCGCTATGGCATTCGACATGTGCCAGTTCTAGCTGCAGTCTAAAAGGAATAGAGAGCGATTTGGTTGATTTGCAGAGATTTGACATCAAGTTGAAGATGGAAGACCAAACTGTGCATTTTCGTTATATTTTACTGTTTTACTTCCGTAAAGGGAAGAACGCTCGTCAAGCTTGTGAAAAGTTGCGTAAAGTGTACGGTCATAATGCTCTACAAGTACGTCAGTGCTAGCGGTGGTTCGCAAAATTCCGTACTGGTGATTTTGACCTCAACAATGCTCCTTGGTCCGGGAGGCCCACCGAGGGTGATGACGACCAAATCAAGGCATTGATCTAGTCAAACCCACGTTACAAGACACGAGAGATTGCAGACACATTGCACACCCATCATTCAAGTGTTCACGACCACCTGAAGAAGCTGGGATAGGTAAGCAAGCTCGATGTGTGGGTTCCTCATGAACTCAAAGAAGCTCAATTGACGGCGTGTATAAACATCTGCGATATGCTCATTAAACGTGAAGAAAACGATCATTTTTTGAAGCGACTGATAACTGGTGACGAAAAGTGGATTGTGTACAACAATGTTCTGCGCAAACGGTCTTGTTCCCGACGTGCTGCTTCGCCTCAAACAACATCCAAAGCAGACATTCAACAGCGGAAGGTTTTGGTCTCAGTGTGGTGGGATTTTAAAGGTGTGTTTTTCGAGCTCCTACCACGGAACCAAACAATCAATTCGAATGTGTACTGTCGGCAATTGGACAGTTTGAACGAATCCGTCATCCAGAAACATCCAGAGCTCGTTCATCGTGAAGGTGTTGTATTCCATCACGACAACGCGAGACCACACGCAAGTTTGATCACCCGCCAAAAAGTATTGGAGCTTGGGTGGGATGTGTTGCCACACACTGCATACTCGCCTGACCTTGCGCCGTCAGACTTCCACTTGTTTCGCTCTCCTCAACAGTCCTTGCGTGGTATAACGTTCAATTCAGATGAGGCTGTAAATCAACACCTTGGGCAGTTTTTCGCCACGAAAGACAGGTCCTTCTATGAACGAAGCATTCTGCAGCTCACTGAAAAATGGCAAAAGGTTATCGAACAAAACGGGCATTATGTCATTGATTGATCTTTGTTCTTTCTATCAATAAATTACCTCTGCAAAACATGGCTAAAATACGTCATGACTTTTCCTACAACCCCATATATCACTTTAGTTTTCAAATTCGGCAATAACTAGAATTAACCTAAATTCCTTGAAGAAAGCAAAAGTAACCACGTTAAACTTTTAGTAATGTTCAATACAATTTTAAAGACGTTATCAGCTTCATGTATTAACCGAAAGATTCTACACCGATGACCCATTACATTATGACCACCAACCTAATAAGCTGTAGTACCCCCTTTAGCTGGCAAAACTGCAGCCATTCCACGTGGCATCGATTTGATGAGGTGGCGATAGCTATCCTGGGGTGTCGGGTACCATAATGTCAACAGCAGGTCCTTCAGTTCCCGTACATTTCGGGGTGATGGGGATTTAGCTCGAACCCGCTTTTCCAAGTCGAGCCATAACTATTCGATTGGGTTCATGTCAGGTAAATTTGGTGGCCAGGGCATTTACAGAAAGTCACCAGCATGTTTCTCGAACCACTCCTTGACGACTCTGGCAGTGTGGCATGGGGTATTATCCTGTTTGTAATGGCCATCACCGAAACGATGTTCAAATACCTGACAGCTGTCAGGGATTGTGCTATTGGGATAATGGGGCCTAAAGTGTCCCAAAAAAAAAAAAACATCGCCGCCGGTGCGCCATAGCCTCCGTTGGTAATCAGCGTATATGCGCTCGGCCGTCTAAGCGATGCACCAGTAATCTTAATTCGTCAGACCATTCTTCTTTTTTCCAATCATCCACGGTCCAATCTCGATGATCTTGGTCCCATTTCATGCTTTGTTGGCCATGACGTGCAGTGCGCATCCGGACCCGGATGGGTCTTCGGCCACGCATGCCCATGCGCAGAAACCTGCGATGAACTGTGTGCTGTGACACATTGCACGGATCACCTCTGTTCTTGCTGCGGGTAATTTGTCGCCCTGTGGCCCTCCGGTCGCTGGGAACAGTGCGCGACAATATCTGCTCCCCCTCTGGCATCAATGAGTTGCGAACGACGCACGGTTGGACGACGGTTCGTGGTTTTGCCATCTGTGCACCACTTTTGATACGTACTCACTACAGCGACACGTGAACTACCCACCAGCAGCGCCGTTTAGAGATCGTAGTTCTGAGGTGCCGTGCCATCACAATTTGTCCTTTGTCAAATTCCGATAAATCGGCAGCTTTTCCCATTCACACTTCGAACACTGTATTAATCGAAAGCCAGTCCTCGGGTTGTATATATACTGCTCTGTGAACTTCACCTGCCCCACCGTTCGGTCTCCAGGCGCGCTCATTTTTCTAATGGAATGGCTCAACGGTGTATATTTACATTTGTTTTTCTTTTTTTCCGAGAGCCAGATTCAATTACCTCAAATAACCAATATTCTTAGATGCTCTTTAGTTACGGATCACGGTGCTGCTGATGTCACGAAAGCTTCCCCGTCCTTCAGTATGTTGCTTTTTTTTTTTTGAAGGTTTTTTTGACAGATACAGTTACATATACGCTGCTAGCCACCCAAAATGCAACACCAAGAAGAAAGCATCCGATTGGCCTGAAATTCGCAGCATGCGTAGCCCGTGAGAGGACACGCAAACAATTAGCATTGCTGGGCATATGCAAATCATGTGCGCCCGGCACGCCACCGAGAAGCACTATAAAATGGGTGCACAGAAGGCGGGGTGTAAGTAATGAAAGTGTGTTGCGCTGCCGGACCTGTGCGTGGGAAGCTTCCTGATGCCTCGTCGCAGAATACGGCAGTCATTCCAGCACGTTTCGGAGTTCGACAGAGGACGAATAGTAGCTTATCGCGACAGTAGTTTATCGTACCAAGCCATCGGCGCTCGTGTGGGACAACATCCAGCCACAGTGAGGCGAGTGTGGATTCGGTGGGTGCAGAAGGGACGGACGGACCGACATGAGCTATTGCCGCAGTCGCGGCACTCCACTGAACGAGAGGACCGGCATGTTGTGCGGCGGGCATTGACGGCTCGCACTGCTACATAACGAACGTTTGCGCAGGAATTAGGGTATGTTGCGCAACAACCTGTGTCAGCACGTACCGTTCGACGTCGTCTACAGGAGCGGGGACTTGTCGCATGGCGCCCATTGCCCTGATTACCATTGACGTTACACCACCGGCGATTGCGGCGGCAGTGGGCCGTTGAACGTCGCACCTGGACTACGGAATGGCACGACATTGTCTTCTCCGACGAATCCCACTTGTGTCTGCAACACCACGATGGTCGGATCCGCGTGTGGCCACACCGCGGCCACAGACTGTATGACGCCTGCATTATTTATCGCCATACCGGTCCTTCGCCTGGCGTTATGGTTTGGGGCGCATTTGGATATAACACCCACTCCCTCTGGTACGCATCGCCAGTACAATCAAAAGCCACCGCTTTATCTCCGATGTTTTGGAGCCTGTAGTCCTCCTTTACCTGCCGGACCTGTCAAAGGCCACGTTTCAACAGGACAGTGCGCGCCTGCACATGGAACGCATCGCGCAACATTTCTTCACGGCCAACAAAGTGTCGCTGCTGCCGTGGCCCGCCTGTTCTCCGGATATGTCACCCATCGAACACTTCTGGTAGCTGATCGGCAACCGAGTGGCCCGTCAAGCACCACCCGCGGCTACGCCTGATGAACTGTGGCAACGTGTGGAAGCAGCCTGGACCAACATACCCCAAGCCCACATACAAAAACTCTTTCGTTCGATGCCGCTGCGTGTAGCGGCCGTTATTGCAAGCCAATTGGGGCCACACGAACTATTGATGTCTGCTTGTTCCGCAAGTAGCACGGGCCTGTAAGCTCAATCGTGTCATCTTTGTATCTGTTGTTATGTGTCCAGTAAATCTGGCTTTGCTATCTCGATCGTGTCCTTCTTGGTGTTGCATTTTGGGTGGCCAGCAGTGTATATTGAACATAATTGGACTTGGTTGATAGATATGCGTGTACATTGTAGACATTCTGTGTTTCAACGACAGCAATGTGCGTAGGTGAACAAGGAACTCAGCGAATAAACACCCGAACGACAAACGCAAACAACTGTGCCTTACCCGGGATTCGAACCCTGACACCTCCGTTGTTTGAATGATCAGAAGACATCGCTTATATCTTTGCGCCACCTGGGCGGCCGTAAGATAAACAACATCCATGCCTCACGGGATTCGAACTCGGACCCCTTTCGGACGAATTATCAGAAGCCATCGCTTAGACAACTGCGTCACCATTGCGGCGTATCTCCTTTGTCGTGATTGTCCCCAGACTCGAATTTACTAAGCAGCATGGGCGACGTGCATGTTACTACGGCACCAGCTATGTGCCTTCCCAGATATTAGTGGCATTAAATTAGGGACTTACATGCTCATGGAGATCGTTAAAATTTAGTTTTTAATCACTGGAAACTATATTGGAAACCAGTTTGCTTGTAACTGGAAAATCAAGCAATTGGTTCTGGTTTAATACAAGTCCTGTTACTATTGCTGTAACTTGTTGCTTTTTTACCTCACAAATTGGGAAATTTATATACCTTTAAGAACACGGCACATCTCCCTATAAAATAAAAACATATTGTTGTTTAACTTTCGCACATTCAACTTCCGTGCACATTTTCAGGAACGCATTTTGCACAAGACTAAGGGTTTTCGATAGTGGTTTTCAATTTTTAGTACCACTTTTGTAAAAAAAAGTAAAAAAAGCATCGTGCTTATGTTACCAGTTTGTCCGTCCGTCCGTCTGTGCACACCACACTGCAAATATTAGTTTGATTTGAAAAATTCTTTTCGCCTTGGTAAGCTTGAAATGCGAGAACGATGGTCTTTGCTTGCAGCGTTTGCAAATTTTCTCCACTAGAGGTCATAAATGCAGCTGCTATCGACTTCAAAATACATTTTATTCAATATAATTTCTTCTGAACATCCGAGAGAAAACGTTCTTTCTTTCATTCGATACCATTTATAACAAAGACTATTTTGGGAACAGTTTCTTTTTCAAGTAATGCATAATTTTTCCACTAAAGGGCGTAAAGTTAAATTGCGATTTCACCGATATCTCTGCTTCTGAAAGACCGATATGAAAAATTATCTTTGCATCGGGTAGAGTTCCTGGTGAGAAATATTCTGCACTTTTTTTAAAGAATGGTTTGGCCACTAGGTGGCGTAAATTTATATTTTTGTTTCTGATATATATCTGCGCTTCTGAAAGATGGGCAAAAACTTTGTTCGCCGCTAGATAGCACTCACCATGACGAGCTTTTCGAAATTACTTTGTGCTGAAAGTAATACATAATTTTTCCGCCATGGGCAGAGATATATATCTTATTTTTTCCGATTTTCTCTTTCTAAGAATCTGATTTGAAATTTATTTGTTCTGTGGGAGAGCATTTCTGGTTCAAAGTGTTTTGCATATAATTTAAAAATTTTCTGAACGCACAAATATTGCCACTGAAAGGGTATAAGTTCACGTTTTAACTTTCAGCATGTTATATTATCGGCAATATCTGAGCGTCAAAAAACCCGATTGAAAAAATTCCCTTTTCGGTCAGACACCACCAACTGCCAAAACATTTTGCGTACATTTACTGCCAAAAATAATAAACAATTTTCCCGCTAAGGGCGCAAATGTCTCATCGTTTTTTGTTAATATCCCTGCTCTTAAAATCTGATTTAAAAAATCATTTGAAAGCCGTTTAGTATTATATTTACTTAGTAGAACACTTTGTTCCTCCTCGTGAGATTTTCTAGTTCACAGTTCTGGCAGTAGGTGGCGTTATCGTGCATTTCTGTTTGATGTCATATTTCCGCTTCTAAAAATCCTATTGAAAAATTTATTTTTTATTGTAGCACGTTTGATACAGTAAAAATGGGGAATATAATCTTTTTTTAATCGTGCACAGTTTACTCGTTAGGGTGCAGAAATGTCAAAACGTATTCCTCGCTGCCTCTACTTCCAAGAGACGTATTTGAAGGATTATTGTTCTTCTAATATAGCTTTTGCTGTGAAAAATACCTTTCACATACACAATGGTATCATAATAATATGACCATCCCCGGAATCACAGTGTACTCGCCCAGGAGCGTCACATAGTACACGTGGCAAGCGGCCAGCCAGGATAGACAGCCATAGTGCGTTACGTGAGCACAATAGACAGAGGTACTCATTTGACGGGCGTTCAAAAAGGAATGACTATCGGTTACCGGGTCAAGAGTGGAATCATCTCACAAACAGCAGACTTCGTGGGCTGTTCGCGAGGTGCTGTAGTAACTGTATACCAAGAATGGACCGTTGGCACACCGAGTCGCTCCCGACGCCACGATTGTGAAGCTCCAATAGCCATCGATCCAACAGAAGAACGTCACCTCCGTCGACTGGTAAAGGGCAATCGACGGGCAACACTACAGCAATTTACCACGCTTATGAATGCTGCAGCCCCCATGTACGTGTTCCCGATAACAGTAGAGCGAACCCTGTTATGCATGGGTCTCCGGAGAAGACGATGCGTCAAGGCGCTCATGGTAACCCAGGTCCATTGGCAACGACCCCTGCAGTTCGCATAGGACTACCGTCATTGGACACTGAAAGAGTGGAAAAAGGTTCCCTTCTCCGATGAATCGAGGTTTCTGCTCCACAGAAATGGCGGGCGGTGGCAGTGTGCATGCCTGGGGGATGTTTTCCTGATATCGGCTGGGATCGCTGGTGCCACTGGATGGATCTCTGATCGCCGATTGTCACCTCTTCATCCTCGCTGACCACATGCATCCCTTCATATCGGGCGTTTACTGTGGTGGTGATGGTGTCTACCAACAGGACAATGCACCGTGCCACGGCACTAAAGGGGTGCGTGACTGGTTCCATAAACACGACAGCGATGTCTCCGTTCTGTCTTGGCCGGCGAAATCGTCCGACCTCAATCCCATAGAACACTTGTGGGACTATTTGGACCGACAGGTTCGACGTGCCGACCCACAACATCGTCATGTCCGGGACGTCCCTGCTCTGCTGCTGTCCGAATGGGCACGTGTGCCTCGGGCAACTTTCCAAGGCCTCATTGCGTCCATGCCACGCCGCCGTCTCACCGCTGTCATCCTGGCCAAGGGTGGTTTTTTCCATTATTAATTAGGGGATCATATTATTCTGATAAGACTGTGTATTTTCCACTATTCAAAATTCTCCCGCTAGGGGACGTAAAGTTAGATCTGTTCTGGTAAATGTTCTATGCAGAAATCTCTTTGTCATTGATATATTTCTTCAGCTGAGAGAAATGTTTTTAGCACAATTCGTTAATTTTCGACCGATAGTAGGGAAAAGTAACTGTTTCTGGATGTTTCATCGATTGTAGAAGTGCTATTGATTTAATTTTTGTTATTTGTAATAAGTTCCGTTGACTATGAATAGCTTTGAAATATACAATTCGGGTCATGAAAGGATCTAAATGACGTGCTCATTACAACCGAAAACTCGGTGTCATCTTTCTTGTTTTATGCGATGACTCCTCATCATTTTTGATGAACACTTAACTTCAGCGCGAATTCAGTAATGAACAGCGTACAACCCTTGGAACCCGGGTGGCGGATGCAATCTCGGGAAGATTTGTTATCCTTGGATATCCCAAAAGTACTTGAAACCGTCCATATCGTAAAGACGATGAAAAACATGCGTTAACGCTTGAAGCTTAACATTTTCCAGTTGGAAAATCCCCGTCTGGTAATGAGTAAACCAGCAACTAAGTTAAAAATAAAGCTACCCTGCTTTTTCTAGTTCCCTTCATTTAGCCTAAAATAATCATGGTTTCTTTCAGCCATTTTCTTAAAACACCCCAAAGTACGCTATTTTTTGTAAACAAGGCAAATGATCACCACTTATCTTCTTAGCTCCTCGGGAAGTGCTGTGTGCTAACAGTCTTTCATATCATAATAAACAGTGCACGCTTTCTGCACTTTTTTGTTTCTCTCCTCCGGAATCTTGAGAGTCATTCCGTGCAGATGGATAAATCTGAGCATCGTATGAAGTGCATCAGAAAACTGAAGAAACTTTTGTTTTTGAGATCAACCAGTACCATATATGTCAAAGTGTGTTAACTTCATAAATCAACGTTAAGAAATTGTTATCGTTGTTATTTGTTTGCTTTGCTACAAAATCAATTTGTAAGGAAACAAGAAAGATGACACAGAATTATTCATGGCCCTTGCGCTATAAAAATTAAACAATCAACCAACACCGATTTTTCGGTTGTAATGAGCACGGCTTTTGAATACTTTCCGAGCAAATAAAATTTATCAAAGTTATGCAAAACGAATGGGACCGGTTAGTAAAAAACAACCGGATATCTATAATCGTTAAGACATCCGGAAACAGAAATATCTACTTACTTCCACCAGCAGATAAAAATTGTTACGTAAATTAAGAAATGGTTCACAAAAAGTTTCCCATAGCAAAAGAAAGGTATCAGAGACAAAGAAATGTTTAAATCGAACAGCTGATAGGAGAAATATTAAAGGAAACATAATATACATTATATTGACAAAAGTCACCGGACACCTAGAAGAGAAATACAACATAGCATTTATTGACATACATTAGCACAGTGTCGGTCCACCTTTGGCCTTAATGCATGCACTGACCTTTCAAGACATATTTTCGACAAGGTTTTGGAACACAGCGATAGGAATACGCTTCCATTCAATACATAATGCTGCTGATAACTGTTGCTTAGTAGTAGACCTTAGTCCTAAACTTCTTGTGCGGCGCTCTAATTCATCACATAAGTGTTCTATGGGATTAAGATCACGGCTCTTTGCTGGCCAGTCCACACATGATACGGAAGTATCGTCAAACTACGCGGTAACAGTACTTGCTTTATGGCTCGGTACATTAATCTGCTGGTACAAACAAGGCTCCGTTCCATAGTTTTGCCACAGAGTTGGTAGGGCATAACTGTCCAGGATATCGAGGTAGACACGCAGGCTAACAGGTTTGTTCACGATAACCAATGTGCTGGGACCATACCACGAGAAACACCCCCACACGAGTACACTGCCAGCTCCAAACGTGACCGTAGGAACAGTACACTGTGGTAAATAGCGTACCCCCGCTTGCCGCCATACCACACACTGCCATCAGACTGATGAATCATGTACCTGGATTCATCAGTCCATAGGACCCGTTTCCGTTGATCTACGGTTCACGATAAATGTTCTTTACATCATGTTGAACGACCACTAGCATTCCCAGTGGAGAGGAAAGGCTAATGAGCAGCCGCACGACCACGGTAACTAATGGAATGAAGTTCTCTGCGAATGGTACTTGTACATAGCCAGGTTCCAGCATTTTAACTGACCTGTACCTTAGGTCTTGTGCAGTACTCCATCTATTAGCTGTAACGACTCTCCTGAGGCTTTGACGTCCTATATCACTGATTTTCTTTGGTCTGCCAGTATGTTTTGCTCTTTCAGGCACATCATGGGTCATCCACTTATTCAGTACATCCAAAACAGTTAAATTGGGTATGTTTAAACGCTTCTCGGTTTATCTTATGGACAACCCACTAATATAACACTCAACAATCTTTCCTTTCTCAAAGTCAGTTCTCTCCCACCGCGACATTTTCACTCAACCTCACAGTGTGATATGAACCTCACAGTGCAATATGAACCTCACAGTGCGATGCTATTTTTATACCGTTTGCAGCTGTACCGCGCATCTTAACAACGCTGCGGAACCATTCATTTGCTATTGAAGGGGTGTCCGGTGACTTTTGTCAATATAGTGTAATTCTACGCCTTCTAGCGGAAGAATTTTGTATAATGGAAAAGTTGAAAATAGGCGAAATGTATTCTTCATAGCGGAAGCTATGCTAGGGAAAATAACTTTTCAAAAACGCAACCCGGAAGCAGAGTTAGCGAAAAAGTGTATTTTGACCTTTACGCCTCTTAACGGGAAAGCTGTGCTCCATTTGTCCGTCACTTGCAAGACGCAACAACGGGCAGCCATTTTCGGATAGGCATAAGAGGATATACAGTACCTGCATTTCGCAGTCAACATGAGGAACTTACAGAAAGTTCTTTTTCGGGAAGTTCCAGAGAGAAATTAAAAAGGCGGTGTGCTTAAAAACAGGAAATACCTGTTTCTTTTTCTCTCTCTCTTTGGTCAGCTTTCATGAGATTGCAAACAGTGAGTGGTCCTTAGGGTCTATCAAGTTCTTAGAATTTTGTACGCAGACGATATGGTCTTCTGCTAACTGAGTTACGTATGCTCAATCTTTAATTTTCCCAAATGAGAGCGTGAAGCCTCTACGTGTGCTTCATCCTCTTATTTAGGGAAATTATCTCTCATCCTAAGGACCTGGCCTTCTCACATAGCAGCCGCATTGTTGGAGTAGGTTTGATGGTCTGGTCAAGATGGCAAAAAAAAGGCGGGTGTACGAGAATTTGCCACCAAAATTTTAATGGGTTGTAAAAAAATTGCGTATCTGACTGCTGCGTGGCCACGTTCCCACAGGTTGGTTATCTGAGTCACATGAAAAAAGTTTTCGAAATTTTGTATTTTTTTTAATTGTGATATTTAGTGTAATTCTTTACAAAAATGTTTATAATCTACAACTCAAGAAAATAACTTCAGGGTTTATAAACTACAGATCCACAAACTCTCTGCGGGCATGTGCAAACGCGGCAAACATATAACGACCACCGTGAGCAACTCAATGGGCTATAAGCAGTCGCTATTCGACGTTTACAAACGCAACTCAACACATTCCTACGGGCATGTGCTAACGCAGGAAACCTAATGGGGCGGAGGGCTGATGCCGAACACATAAAATATTTATAAAGGATTTCTGGTCCGATCGGGATATTTTCAGGGTTTAGAAACTAAAACTTAATGAAACTTTTGCGAGCATCTTCTACCGCAGGAAACCTGTCTTTGGGAGGGCGGGCGTAACACCAAAAATATAGGATATGAAGAATTTGTAGAATTGTAGTTTGTAAACGATGAAAATCTCCTCCCGATTGAGCAACAAATTCTTTAGATATTAAAATTTTGGTATAAAGCCCCCCCCCTCCCCGACAGGTTTCCTGCATTAGCACATGCTCTCATAGAATTTTTTGTTTCAGTTTGTAATCGCCGAAAATCTCACGACCGGACCAGAAAGTCTTTAATATTTTAATTTTTGGTATTAAGCTTCCCCCTGACAAGTTTCATGCGTTTGCACATGCCCGCAGAGGATTTGTAGAGTTGTAGTTTATAAACTGTGAAATTCTTTTCTTGCGTTGTAGATTATAAACATTTTTTTTTATTAGGAATTACGTTAAATATCGCAATTTAGGAAATACGAAATGACAGAAACTTTATGTGACTCAGATAACCAACCTGTGGGGACGGCTCCACGAAGCAGTTAAAAACGCAATTTTTATATGGTATCTTAAAATTTTTGTGGGCAGTTCTCCCGTTGCCAGATCTCCGCTTTGTCTTTTGCCCGAAATTCATGGAAATGTCTGAATTTCTTATTGAAAATGAATTATTAAAAAAAAAATGTTTTGTGAACAATAGTTGCTCAAGTAGGAAATATAGCCACATGATATTTAATTATTCAGAACAATTTTATGGCACTGAAATTCCAATGTGGCCAGTTCTCCGTAACAGAAATGACACATTGTAGATTTTAAGGAAAAGAAAGGAGCGGGAAGTCGGAAATGGCTTCAAACCTCAACCACAGTAGTGCTGCTACTGCGTTCGGCATCTCCTTACATTCCATTTCCTGTGGTGAAATATGCGGTAGGAGCCCCGATTTGGGCAATTTCTCAGTCTTGATTCTGTCTCATAGTGAGAGATTTAGTGAACAATATTCCTAAATAACATAATGACGCAAACGCTTTGTCAAACACTTTATGAAGTAGGATGCATTAAAAATAGGAATTTTTCATTATTTTATTTCCAAGTGGGAGAGAGATATTTTTGCAAATTGAACCACTCTATTTGGCGGTGACCTATCAAAACGGTAATTTTTCCACAGAACTGTAGATGACCTTTCTGCACAGGTTTCACCGTATTTGCTTTGAAAAATTATTATGCCGTACCGGTGGCGCAGTCGTTTACGCGCTGGCTTCTTACCGTTCGTCTTAGTTGAGCCCTGACCATATTCGACGAAATGACAAATTTCTGCAGCTGTTAATGGAAAAACGACGACAACCATGCCCCCCTTCCCAGGTTCAAATCCCGGTGGGGCATGGTTGTTGTGCCTATCTCACGGAACTGGCTCTCTCTGTTCCCTGGAACCAGTGGCTCTAACTTTGGGACTGGCGACTACTTATAGCCTATTGGTGGTTTGCGGGTTCTCGTAGTTGTCGTTTAGCCCCCCAACCACCAAAAAAAAATTTCGTGTCGGAAAGAATTCAATAGACGTGGTCGCTACACTCAATAATTCTGTGTAATCTTCATTTCCTTCATCTTATGGGTGCTAATGATACCTGGGCTCTAAATTATCAACATATCACTCGAAATCTGCTCTAGGCTAAAACTGAAAGGAAAAAAATGCAAATTCCTTGATTAGCTTCAGACACATTTGCACCCATATAAATAAATTCGGATATTTCGAGATGTAGTGTTAAGTTAGATGGTTCGAATGAAATGAGCAAAATGTAGAAAGAACAAAAAGACGTTGGATCAAAAATATAATTCGCGTTCCCACGTACCAGGCAAGTCAGAAAAGTTTTAGGGAAGGTGTTATTATTTTTACACAAAATACTAGAGCATTCTTTTCTTTTAATTGAGAGTTTAACGACCACCGCGAGCAACAAGCAGTCGACCGTCCCTAATTTAGGGTCACTGGTTCTAGGGAAGGGAGAGAGAGCCAGTGCCCTTAAAAAACAGAACATCTATTCCTCAATAGGATTCGAACTCGGACCCATCTCGGAATATTGGTCAAAAGCCAGTGTTCTATGACAAACAGGACACCCATTCCTCACTTGGATTCGAACCCGGGCACATCTCGAAAGAATGGCCAGAAACCTCCGCTTAAACCACTGCGCCACATGAGGGGGGATAATAGTAAGACCATCCACTAGCCACTGTTGGAATTATTCACTATTAAATCTGAACTGGCTACTTACCAAGTTTTAGAAGTGTGCATAAAGCGGTTCGACTGAAAAGTCGTAATTAAGTTAGGGCAGTAAAATCACGGCGTCATGGATTCAAATACTAAGTAACGAGTGGCCATCAAATTTTCTTTTAAAGGCAGAAAAGATAGAGCTGAAACAGTTGTAATAGTGTGTTCAGCTTATGGAGATGAAGCAGTGTGACGATCTAACATTTTTCGCTGGTATGGGAGATTCTGTGAATGGCGAGATGTTCAGAATGACGTGCGGAGAGGTCGGCCCTCTCAGTCCTTTACGGACTCGAACATCGACAAAGTTCAGCAGCCATTAATGGAAAATCGACGCCTGTACCTCATAATGACATCAAACGATCATATGAGCAAGAATACGGTGGTTTTGATCACTACCAAAGATTCGAAAACAAAAAGTGTGTTTATACTTTTTTTTTTTGATTGAAGGTTTAACGACCACCGTGAGCAACTCAATGGGCTATAAGCAATCGCCCGTCCCTAATTTAGGGTTACTGGTTCCAGGGAAGGAAGAGAGCCAGTGCCGTAAGACAAACACAACATCCAGGCCTCACCGGGATTCGAACCCGGACCCCTTTCGGACGAATGATCAGAGGCCATCGCTTAGACCACTGCGCCACCTGGGCGGCATTTATACTTCGTATCGCATACATTGACGGCGGAACCAAATGAGGTGAATACTGTCGCATGTTGCCATTCAATTGAAATGGCAAACAGTGATCGAGACTTTTTTCTAAATAAACTATAACTTGTGATGAGTTCTATAGCTTTGCGTACAAACTCGAAACAAAGCAAAATAAATTAAACGTAAATAACCTTTTATTGGAGGAGGGGGGGGTGATTTTTGCAAAAGTTCCAACAGAGGAGGGGGGTATGATTTCTGCAAAAGTGCTAAAAGTTCCAACTAAAACGATGTTATTTATTTTATTTCAAGGATTAGTGTGCAAGGAATTTTTGTGAGGACAGATATGTGATTGTGAAAAACATTTAATAATAACTGTAATGGAACAAATAATGTTAATTTTATGAATTTTAATTTCGCGTATATACTTAGGAACTTTTAGTAGTTAATGCTTAATATTTATATGTAAATAATTAAGAACCTTGCATTTTAAGAATATTTTAAATGTTGAAATAGTGGGAAAATTTCGAGGAATATATTTTTTGGTTTTATTTTCGGAGCCAGCAAGTCTAAAATAATCAGTACGTCGGTTAACCTCGTTGAGAATGATATTGCACCGTACACAAGATTCCTGTATCTACAATAGAAAATTGCTTTTTAGGGCAATTAATTAGAAATAATTTCCGTTCTTTAGTAAGTTGGTCCTTCGTGCTAGTGCTATTAGGCTGTGAACATTTTTGGACGATGAAAAAAGAGTTTCTCGACAGTGTTCAGAGTTACTGTCAGCGGTCAATGCCGGAGGCGAGAATTTGGAAGTTGGTCGGGGGAGACAATGGCTGAGAGAGACGTTTGAAGAAGGAAGAAGATGGCGTATTTTAGGGGAGAGTTGCTGACGGCGAGAGGGAGATGGATGAGATTTGAGGAAGGAGTAGGTAGACGGAACTTCGCGAAGAGTGCGTCGATGCATCGCACTCTGGAAAATCGACGCTCTCGATGTCTCGACCCACTCTCTCTCTCTGTATCTCGTCCGTCCATGACGGGTTGAGTCCCGTATAAAGACGATTATGCGTTTTGAGGGTTACTGGCAAATTAATGCAGCCGGCTTGCCATTCCTCTGCTGCATGTCGGTAAAGAGCGTCAGGGGCTGACTTTACAGGGAACCATCTACGCATTCGCGGCCCCAAGCCCAGGGAGTCAGCGGAAAACCCGCTGACTAAATGGCCGGCAGGACCGGGACTCAAATACCCGACAGAAACATCCGACTGCCACACTGCGCATTAAACCAACTGCGGGCAATAATGAAGGCAGCTGTCAATTAACGGACCACGGGCTTGAGACCAGCTGAAAACTCACTTCGATAATCACCAGTAACCCGTTATCAGTTTAAATAGATTGCCCGAATAAAGAATTTCATATCAGTCACAAAATCGCTTTTATTCAAATATGACTTATTTATGATGTCTACGGTGCTCTTCGAACTCTGCGTTATTCTGATTTAATTAAATAACGGCACAAGAAACAAAGAGTCAAAACAGCACTGTGGCACATACATAACTCTAAATTAATGAAGGAATGATAGACACTTGAAAAGAATTCGGCACATTAGATCAGTCGGGTCCGGGTTATGAGACTGGTTGTTGCATCACGACAATACGCCCTCGACAACGTGACTATCGTCAAGTTATCTCCTCACAGCAAAGGTCGTTACGGCGCTTTACAATCCTCCGTATCCGCTTGATATGGCATCTGCTGATCATTTGCTATTCCAAAAGTGAAACCCCACCTACATAAGCATCGTCCAGAGATCCAAAACAACGAGGGAGTTAATCAGAGTTCTTCAAGCTCTGTTACACATAGCCATACAGAAGCTGCGCGACAGGCAAAGAGGTGTGTCGTGTTAGGAGGAATGTACTACGAAGATTAAATGATAATAAGTTGCATTATTATTATTATGATTAATGTGAATGTAGTCCCAAAACTTTTCAGTCACACATTGTAGCTCAACTTTTCAGTCACACATTGTAGCTCCTTCCTTTTAAAATGCACGTTCTCTGTCGCAAAACCAACGCACTGATTCCGTCACGGTCATAATGAACCGCTTGAGGCACTCCATTGTCAAGCGTTCCCTTCGCAACGCCTCTTTGTGTTGAAAAGAAATATACCAATTACGAGGAGCAAAATTCGGGGAGTATGGTTTAAATGTTTGCCCTCAAGGCACTTCTTGAATGGCTAGAGCCGTCTTAGGTGGTCTTGAAGTGCTTTCTGCAATTTTTTCGGATCTTAAGAATATCAACCACCAAAAGGTTTAAATACGCTGCTAGATATCATTGCAATAAGCGATTTCGACGACTTTTGTGGTTCAGCAGTTAATTGGTATTGATAGTAATAGCAACAATAAGATTAACTTCGAAGGGAAACATTTTTTAAAAAATTGTTGCCTCACTTGAACCATCCGGTAGATCGATTGAGTCTAATAGAGATATTTTGGGACCACGATGTACCAGCTCGCGGTAGACTCCTATTAAATGATGACACTATCAAATATTCTGCTGTCCAGAATTTAACGACGAGGTAAACTTTGACCAGTCAAAATGAAAAAAAGTGGTTTTACAGCTAAAAGTGGTATTGATGGTTATAGCAACATTAAGATCAAACGCACGATATCAAAAATCATGAGTAATCTGTAATGGACATGAAAAGAGAACAAATGTCACGAAGGAGGTTCAGGCTCACCTACTTTCAGTGATCCCCTTGTATAAGCTCTGCATAAGCAGATTACAGGGCAAAGTTCTCAGTAAGGTATTTGCACCGCACCACATTGCATGTTTGGCGCTAGTGTACCATGCTCAGCAGCAAGTGTTTTAAAAGCTGTGAGGGGAAATTGTCCCCCTGCTGCTGGACAGCCCTGATAAATTCTGGAATGGTTTCTGGTGGGTTATTCCTTTCCGTAACACGTCTTTCTAGAGCGCCTCATGCACCTTCGATTGGATTGAGATCAGGTGAGTGTGCTGGCTACACCATCCGATGGATAACCTCACTAGCAAGCACTTCATCCACAGCTGCTGTCAAGTGAGGATGGACGTTATCATCCACGAAAATGAAATCTGCGTCATGAGCACAGCGGAACAAACCAATTTGTCGAAGAATCACATGATTGTAGTACCTCTGACTGGTGACTGTCCCTTGATCCATCAGCTGCAGTTCAGTTCGTCCAATGTCCATGATACCGGCCTACACCAAGACGTAGTGACTGCGGAAAGGAGTATGTGATCTTATTTATTACAGGGGTCCAGTACCCAGCGGCCGATGTGATTACGTGCCCATCCGAAGCACGGCGGGTGTTCAGTAGTCCAGGGAAAGTAAACCAACCACGGATCG
Source organism: Macrothele yani (assembly GCA_039090855.1). Classification (NCBI taxonomy): domain Eukaryota; kingdom Metazoa; phylum Arthropoda; class Arachnida; order Araneae; family Macrothelidae; genus Macrothele; species Macrothele yani. The sequence continues at coordinate 105,170,461 of CM077011.1, forward strand.
ATCCCTCGACCATCTAGCAGGAATGCTGTGACTCTAACCACTAAGCCACTCGCGGCGCATTCATAGGAACACGACTAGGCCCCCTGCCCATCTACACCCTCAGCAGCTGTCACGTGGTCACAGCAAATTCGAATAAGGGCTGCGCATCACGGAATGTCTCAATACATCTCACAGTCCTTGTGGGTACATGTCAGCGAACTCTTTTATCCCTCATGAAGTTCTATAATTGCCAAATTTTGTGTTCGTCCTCAAGTATTGGACATACCCCATGAAGCTCTGTAATTGCCAAATTTGGTGTTCGCCGTCAAGTTCTGGACAGCCCTCATGAAGTTTTTTAATTGCCAAATTTGGTGTTCGTCTTCAAGTATCGGACAGCCCTTATGAAGCTCCGTAGTTGCCAAATTTGATACTGAAAATCCATCTAAATACGTGGAGTCAGTGAATAAACAAATAGTCTTTGTTCATTTATTTATTTCCAAATTTGGTGTTCGTCCTCAAGTTTTTGACAGCCCTCATGGAGCTCTGTAATTGCCAAATTTGGTGTTTCGTCCTCAAGTATTGGACAATCCTCATGAAGCTCTGTAACTGCCAAATTTGGTGTCTGTCCTCAAGTGTTGGACAATCCTCATGAAGCTCTGTAATTGCCAAATTTGGTGTTCGTCCTCAAGTTTTGGACAGCCCTCATGCGGCCCTGTAATTTTAAAATTTGGCGTTCGGCCTCCAGTTTTCGACAGCCCTCATGAAGTTTTGTGATTGCCAAATTTGGTGTTCGTCTTCAACTTTTGGACAGCCCTCATGCAGCCCTGTAATTTTAAAATTTGGCGTTCGGCCTCCAGTTTTCGACAGCCCTCATGAAGTTTTGTGATTGCCAAATTTGGTGTTCGTCTTCAAGTATTGGACAGCCCTCATGAAGTTCTGTAATTGCCAAATTTGGTAGTGAAAATCTATCTAAATACTTGGAGTCAATGAATAAACAAATAGTTTTTGTTTATTTATTTATTGCCAAATTTGGTGTTCGTCCTCAAGTTTTGGACAGCAGTGCAAATTTGCAAATCCCGAAAGGTGGTTTGTTAAATAAATCAGTTGTGAATAAATTGATGTACGAAAACTGATAGGTACCATCTCATTCGTAAACATTTTCAGTGAAAAACTATATTATTTCAAAGATTTGGAAAAGCCATTTTGGTGTTTATGGAGAAGAATCTTGTGTGTTTCACTCTGACATATTTAAGTACAGATTGCATAGCTCACAGCCCATGCCTTTTAGAGCTACTGACAAAGTTACTTCATATCAATGAAATTTTAACAAATACTCCGCAGTATTGTGCAAGAATTTTAATAGAAACCGTAAAACAATATTGATTTCGCGTGCGTAAGCACGCCACGCAGTTCGATTGGAAGACATGGAACTAATTTAGCTTGGGAAACAACTCGGAAGCCGTGTTTGTTTAGGAAATATCTTGGAGGTCCTGCATAGAATTTTCGTGAATATGATGAAGGTCTGAATAATGGATCAATAAAGCTCACAAAGTTCCTTAGAGTTCAATTTGTGACTGTCACTAAATCGGTTCTGAATTAACACCGGTTGAAATCCGTTTAATCCGCGAAACACACTCTGTGAATTTCGTAGCTTGCTTTCCACCAATGCCTTTTATTTTATATTTATTGGAGGTTTTACGACCACCGTGAGCAACTCAATGGGCTATAAGCAGTCGCCCGTCCCTAATTTAGGGTCACTGGTTCCAGAGAAGGGAGAGAGCCAGTGCCGTAAGACAAACACAACATCCATGCCTAACCGGGATTCGAACCCGGACTCCTTTGGGAAGGATGATCAGAGGCCATTCGCTTACACCACTGTGCCACCGTGGCGGCCCAATGCTTTTTACTCAGCCTTTGGTACTTCAGAATTAAATGGCAGCTTTACGCATCATTTACCTTTAGCTGCTCCTCTAGAAGCGTGGTGCCCAATCTCTTTAGACTTATGGACTGGATTTCCAGAGGAAAAAGTGATATGAATCCTGCAATGTTTTTTTAAATTATTATTCACTTAAAACATTACTTGTACTACCTGTGATTCTTGTTACGCTGCAAATTCTTAAAGGGATCTGGAAGTTCTTTGCTTCGGATAACTAGCACAAAATCTTGAACGAGACAACCAGCAATATTAGGCTTTCTAACGGCCAAAAGAGAATAGTCTTTAAGTAGGCTTACTCGCATAAATTGTCTTTATTTCGCCTTTAAGGCACATCAGCACTGCTCTTCCAAAAGCGTCAGCAGTATCATTACGCTTCAACAGCATCAACAATTGAATCTCTATAACATGAAAGCTTCAAGTAGTTCAGTCACTATACATCTTCAACAATTACGCTACTGCCCATGAAAATCGCAGTACTATAAAAGACTGCTGGTATTAACTTTAAAGCTTACAGGGATATGTATAACAGATTTGGGAACTGCAAATGATTACCATTTCAGTGAAAATGCTCATGCAATTTTTTTTATTGAGGGTTTAACGACCACCGTGGGCAACTCAATGGGCTATAAAGCAGTCGCCCGTCGCTAATATAGGGACCACTGGTTCCAGAGAAGGGTGAGAGCCAGTGTCGTAAGACAAATACAACATCCATGTCTCACCGGGAATCGAACCCGGACGAATGGTCATAAGCCACTGCGCCACCGGGGCGGCCATGCAGTTTCGGAGTAACGCCATCTGAACTGTCCGGGTGTTTGGTATAAAGAGCTGGATCATAACAGATTATTGCAATCAGTGAAGAGCCGACATTGAGTTGAAAGGGTGTTTCTTGGTGTCTAACTATGTCCCGTCGCCGAAGAAGGCCGTATTATGCAAACCTGACGGACTTTGAGCAAGGAAGGATAGTTGGGATGAGAGAAGGTGGATTTACCTACCGCAAAATTACCATTCATACGGGACGTAACACCACTACAGTGATGCGAACCTGGCGTCACTGAACAGATGTTGGACACACAGAAATCCGGGAAATGGATCGAAAAATCGCACGATTGCATGGGATGACAGACTTCTCTACCGTATGGCAGTGACCGGTTGCACAGCGATATCCACGGCGTTAACGTAGCAATGGAACACTGTCACAGGTCAAGGCTTTGTCCTCCAGTACAGTTTTAATCGATCTGCTTAAACAGAGGACTGGTCGTTAGCAACCCATTGCGCGCATTTCTTTGACCCCTCAAGTACAGTCGCCTCAGGCTGCAACGGGATCTCGAACACAGACATTGGCGCGCTGATTGGCAAAGAGTTGTGTTTTCTGACGAGTCACGATTTCAACCTGATACACCATGATGACCGCGTACCTGTTCGAAGAGATCATAGTGAACGGCACCTTGCAGCAGCATAGGGGCTCAACGCCAAGTATCATGGTTTGAGACGCCATTGGGTTAAATTTGCGATCGCGCCTCGATACGAATTGAGGGAACGCTCAACAGCCAGTGATACATCAGTGATGTTTTAGAGGCAGAGGTGATACCCTTCCTTCAGAGTTGTCCTGACACTATATTCCAGCAGGACAATGGTCGGCCCCAGTGGTTGGAAATGTCAAAGACTTTTTCCATGCACGACAGATACCGCTTCTTCTCAGCCTTGCACGTTCGCCGGATATGTCCCCGATCGAACCTGTCTGGTACATAGTAACTAAGCAACTGGCTCATCAAGCTCATCCACCGGTCACCAGAAATGAACTCTGGTCTCGTATAGAAGCAGTCCAGCAGGCTATTTTCCGGAGGGTATCAGAAACCTCTTCCATTCAAAGGAACGCGGTATAAAGGCTGTTATTTTTGCTCACGTTATTTCACACGATATTAAGATTTGAAGCGAAACAAATTTTGTTCTACAAACGTAGTCACTTATCTGTATATACAATTCTCTTAGAGATATCTATTCGTTTCTCTCATCAGATGTACCTATTACCTGCATCATATTGGTTTTAATGCTATTTTTTTAAGCCTTCGTTACAGGAGCCTTACACATTTTGTTAGTTCTTATTACTGTTATGTTGTTATTTGGTTCAAATAAAGATGTTTAGTTATCTTGAGTCTTGCTTCTTAGTGTTCTTAATGTCCCATACATGCCACTAATTCGATGGATGACTTGCATTTTTTCTGAGAGACGTACTGTTTTCACTTATAATATCAGTTCTATGAAAGGCTAATTGGAGTAATAGAAGAAATATTTTATCATATTCACGCTGTGGATAATACATAAATTTACGAATTAAAAGTTTTGTATTGCGGTTAAAAGACTTTGTAACGTTATATTCTCTTCACGTCAAGGTCATCAGGAGATTTAATCTGTGTCTTCAAAAAGTTCTTCACAAGGTTCAAGTCCAGCTGTCATTAAAAGTCTTGAAGTTAAACAAGCTTTTTAAAATTTTTAATTACTTATATTGATACACGCACTATAAGGAAACACAAATAACCTATAAAAACCATATTTACACACCGCAGTTGAAATTTCCGGTCACTTGAGCTTCCATGTCATTTCTGAGTCTTCACTAAGGTTGAGTTCCAGTAGTCGTCAAATTTCAGTCGTAATATCCATCGTAAACTGTTAAGTATATAGGAATACTGTATAACATAAAGACTCGCTTATTTCTATCTTCCATAAGAACCACTATGTATTAACTCTCTCTTCTTAGGCCTGCGCATCGTCACTGACCAAATGTACGCGCTTCGCTCGTGAGATTACCACGGCAACCTCAGTAGATATGGTGCAAGTTCTTTAGATATGGAATGGTGTCTATTTGCTTCGGTCAAAACCAACCTTGACAGATGTATTCTTCCGCCTTAAGTTCCGTCTGATCCCTTGCTACGTGCTTCCATCTATTGGCGATCTTCGAAGTTTGATTCAGAATTATGTTTCTTTTTAATGTTATGTTTATTTTTTGATTTTTGAAATAGTTTCTTCTCTGTTGTTATTATGTTTTTCCATGGGTCTGGCAAGCTTATTGAGTTATTATTATTATTGGAATTTTCTGTTTTTTTGATAAGTATAGGTTCTGCCGTTAATATATATTTCCATGTTTTTTGTTGAGAAATGAGACGTATATTTTCCCATGATGGTGTAGTTTGGTTTTCTATGCAAAATTCAATTAACGAGGATTTTTACTTCTTTTTTGTTCCAGTTTGAAAGGTCTTCCATCATTCTTATTTGAATATTCCGTTTTGTGCTTCCGATGTACTGTGAGATTATTGTATTATTTTGATCAATTATTGGGATAGAGTATACTTCCGCTTTCTTCAGGATTGAGCATGTTGTCCTTTCGTTGTTAGTAAAAACCAGAAGTCAATAATACCATATATACCAGAAGTCATTTCATACTTTGAAAAAAAAAAAGGTTTCAAAAGCAATATAAATTTTGGAACTCAAGTACAAGATATTAAATCCTTACTAACAACGAAAGGACAACATGGCTCAAACCTGAAGAAAAGCGGGAGCATACTCTATACCAATAATTGATCAAAATAATACAATAATCTCACTGTATATCGGAAGAACAAAAAGGAATATTAAAATGAGAATAATGGAACACCTTTCAAACTGGAACAAAAAAGAAATAAAAACTTCATTAATTGAATCTTGCATAGAAAACTAAACTACATCATCATGGAAAAATATACGTTTCCTTTCTCAACAAAAAACCATGAAAATCTATATTAACGGCAGAAGCTATACTTATCGAAAAAACAGAAAATTGCAAATATAATAACCCAGTAATCTTGCCAGACCCATGAAAAAAAATAATAACAACAGAGAAGAAACTATTTCAAAAATCAAAAAATAAACATAATATATTGAAGCATAATAACATTAAAAAGAAACATAATTCTGAATCAAACATCGAAGATCGCCAATAGATGGAAGCACGGAGCAAGGGAACAGACTGAACCTAAGGCGCAAGAATACATCTGTCAAGGTTTGGTTTTGACCGAAGCAATTAGACACCATTCCATATCTAAAGAACTTGTACCATTCCAGATGAGGATACCGTGGTAATCACACGAGCGAAACGCGCACAGTTGGTCAGTGACGATGCGCAGGCCTAAGATGAGAGAGTTAATACACAGGTTCTTATGGAAGATAGAGATAAGTGAGTCTTTATGTTATACAATATTCTTATATACGTAACAGTTTACGATGGATATTATGACTGAAATTTGACGACTACTGGAACTCAACCTTAGTGAAGACTCAGAAATGACATGGGAGCTCAAGTGACCGGAAATTTCAACTGCGGTGTGTAAATATGGTTTTTATAGGTTATTTGTGTTTCCTCATAGTGCGTGTATCAAAATAAACAACTAAAAATTAAAAAAAAACTTTTTTAACTTCAATGACAGCTGGACTTAAACCTTGAGAAGAACTTTTTGAAGACGCAGAATAAATCTCCTGTTGACCTTGACATGAAGAGGATATAACGTTACAAAGTCATTTAACTACAATAAAAAAAATTTTAATTCGTGAATTTATGTATTATCCACAGTGTGAATACGATAAAATATTTCTTCTATTACCACCCTTTAGTCTTTCATAGAACTGATATTATAAGTGAAAACAAGTACGTCTCTCAGAAAAAATGCAAGTCATCCATCGAAATAGTGGCATGTATGGGACATTAAGAACACTAAGAAGCAAGACTCAAGGTAAATAAACATCTTTATTTGAACCAAATAACAACATAACAGTAATAAGAACTAACAAAATGTGTAAGGCTCCTCTAACGAAAACTTAAAAAACGTGATGAGCAGAATAATTTGACAGTTTATGTCATAGCATTAAAAGTAGTCAGTTATCTCCTGTAAGATGAAGAACCTGTAATATAAATTTCATTGAATAGCGCGATTCTTTCTTGGTGTTGCAATTTTCACAAACAATAGTTTATACATATCTAGTCCCAAAGGTTTAGCGTGCGAAGCAAGGCTGCACTCATTCACCTATACTTAACGCTGCTCGTTCCACATACTTATACAACGTGTCGAAACATAACCTGACCTCAAGACTGTTGACAAATAACATTCAGTGAGTGAGAAAACATAACGATAAAGTTGAAACGCTTTAAGAGAACAAGCTCAAAATTTACATAGGGAAAGAAACTAAAAATGAAAGTTGAGTTAGAATATACTTCATAAGTCATATTTTCCATACCTATATCTTGAGTAATGGGGGGCACCAGAACGAAATAACAGCAAAACGTTCTATTTAGGCACACTGTCGGGACATTTATTTTTATCAGTAAAGGTGAGGTGTTATCAAAAGTTTCCCACAATTTCTAGTTTACGCGTAGAATTAATCAAATCTTGCTTTTACGTTTTTCGCAGTGTTAGCGCCTTACATTTACTGTTCGTAGGTGTAAATAATCTCATGCACAATTGCAAATATATACATCTACGCGCCCTGGCGTAGAAACCATGCATTATTTCAAGAAGAAAGTGTTCCTAAAAGGTTTGTCAACATGAGTAGCATCGGTCAACAAAAGACTTTTTTTTTCAATCGAGATTTTAGAAGCTCATATTTTGCTGCAAATACATCAGAAGTGGAAATTAAGACTTACGCCACCTGGTGGCCATACCATTTTTTTTACAAAAATTAGAAATTATGTGCAAAGGATTTACCATCAGGACCTGTATCCGGTGCACAAGCAATTTTTCAAATCGGAGGTTTAGAAGCAGAGAAATAGTGGGAAACGCAATTTACCCTTAACGCCCGTCCCTAGCGGAAAGTATATGAAGTACTTGAAAGTTTTGAATTTTTAGGAAAAACATGTCACCCTAGAAACACTATCCAACAAAGAAGGATTCGAAATCGGACCCTAGAAGTCGAGATATTGACAAAAATAAGATATACGTCTACGCCCCTGCCGCAGAAACCACTGCACTATTTTAAGAAGAAAATGTTTCTAAAAGGTTTGTCGACACGAATAGGTTCGGTCTACAAACGACGTTTTTTTCAATCGAGATTTTAGAAGCTCATATTTTGCTGCAAATACATCAGAAGCGGAAATTAAGGATTACGCCACCTGGTGGCCAAACTATTTTTTACAAAAATTAGAAATTACGTGCAAACGATTTCTCATCAGGAGCTGTATCCGCTGCAGGAAGAATTTTTCAAATCGGATATTTAGAAGCAGAGATATAAGGAGAAACGCAATTTAGCATTACGCCCCGTAGCGGAAAGTCTATGAATTACTTGAAAATTTTGAAATTATATGAAGCACATGTCATACTGGAAACACTATCCAACAAAAAAGGAATTTTTCAAATCGAACCACTAGAATTAGAGATATTGACAAAAATAAGATATATATCTATATATATCTACGCCCCTTGGCGTAGAAACCATGCACTATTTTAAGAAGAAAATGTTCCTAAAAGGTTTCTCGACATGAGTAGTATCGGTCTACAAACGACGCTTTTTTTAATCGAAAATTTAGAAGCTCATATTTTGCTGCAAATACATCAGAAGCGGAAATTAAGATTTACGCTCCCTGGTGATCAATCCATTTTTTAAAAAAAGTCAGAAATTATGTGCAAACGATTTCCCATCAGGAGCTGTTTCCGGTGCAGAAAGAATTTTTCAAATCGGAGATTTAGAATTAGAGATATAGGGCGAAACGCAATTTACCTTTGCGCCCCCTAGCGGAAAGTCTATGAATTACTTGAAAATTTTGAAATTATATGAAAAACATGTCACACGAAAAACACTATCCATCAAAGAAGAAATTTTTCAAATCGGACTCCTAAAAGTAGAGATATTGACAAAAATAACATATACATCTACGCCCCTGGCGGAGAAACTGTGGGATATTTTAGAAAGAAAATATTCCGAAAAGGTTCATCGATGTGAGTGACATCAGTCCACGAAAGAATTTCCATTAGGAGATGTATCTGCTGAAAAAAAGATTTTTCAAATCGGAGTTTTAGAAGAAGAGTTATCGGGACAAATGCAATTTACTTTTACGCCCCCTAGCGGAAAATCTATGCGTAATTTGAAAATGAAACTATATCTAAAACACTCTTCGACATAAATGGAATCGAAATATAAAATAATTTTTTCAATCGGATGTTTAGAAGCAAATATGTGGATTAAAACGTAACTTCGAATTCGACATCATCTGCATTACGCCCCCTAGCGGCAAAATTGTGCATCGTAAAAAAGAAACGAAATAAAGGATCATCATTCGCATATTTTAAGCTTCCGAATGCAGAAAGAATTTTTCAAATCGGACTTATAGTTGTAGAGATACCGTGGGTACAGACGGACGGACGGACAGACGGATGGACGGACAAACCGATAACAGAAGCACGATCTTTTTTTACAAAAGACGTGCTAAAAAAGGAAAGGTCAACGTGGGAGGAAAACTAGAAACAAAGGCAGCTGACTAGATGTCTGAGTTTCCAGAGGCTTTAATCTCTGGCTAATCTATCGAGCTGGGCCCTGTGAGAGTTCCGGTTGGGATATGGCTGCTGTGCTTTTCTCACAGCACTGTCTGTCTATCTTCTCTGGTGTCATTGGCTCTTAATTTCGGTTGGGCGACTGCCTAAAATTTGCACCTACTCACATTAGTTGTCAAACTCTGAAACAGAAAAAAAAAATGGAATAGAACAGTGGCGACATTTAGCAAGAGTCAAGCTCAAAGGTTTGAGACGGTTTATCTTTCACAGGGTAGGAAATCAGTTGTGGGTGAGAACGCAGCTGCCGCCGGCACTGTCTCTTACGGAATTGTTACTCGGATATAATATTTTCAAAAGCATTTTCGTATTAATTGTTTTTCACGTAAGGTCATTCCGCATTTTGGGGTGTGCGAAGACTTTATCTAAGGCGGCATCGGTAACTGGGCTTGTGAGAGTGAATTTCAATGTGAATCATTTCTTTTCTAAGGAAGGTCATTTTACAAAACTTTGAGTGCCCAAATCGTTTTATGGTATACCATGTAATCATGGGTATTGTCATCGGCTAGTGCTCGGGACGAGCGTGATTGTTTTATTGCATCAGTAGGCGTCTGAAGCTGAGCCCTTAAAAGGCTATAACGAACGCTAAGCAGGGGTCAGAAAAAAGAAGTCTGAAGGAGAGTGAACTTAAAGGGATGATGTTTTGTGAAAGAAGGGTACCTAGAGCCCTGTAGTTTTAACTTTTTAAGTAATATATTTGACAATACGTGTAATTGATTTGTCCAAAATTAAAATAAATCACTGGAAGAAATCACCCTCTTACACATGGCAGATGTGCGGTTACTGAGAATAAATGTTGACGCCTGTCGTGCACGTAATCCTAAGTAACTGACTGTTTTCCCACATCCTCCACGGGGAATCCCACTGTGGCCTCGCGCTTTTCCTCAGTAGCGCAGAGAGAGGGCGACTGGAGAGCGATCGTATTATTTACAACACACTACAGAGCAATCATATTACAATCCGAAGTCAAAGAGCCGAACACTTTCAATCTGTAGGATATTCAATGTTTTAAAAGTGAAACTAGGCATTTATGTAGGCAAAGCTAAATATACACTGCTGGCCACCCAAAATACAACATCAAGAAGGACACGATATAGCAAAGCCAGATTTACTGGACACATAACAACATAACAAGGATGAAACGATTGAGCTTACAGGCCCGTGCGACTTGTGGAACACGCAGACATCAATAGTTCGTGTGGCACCCATGGCTGGCAATAACGGTCGCCACACGCCGCGGCATCGAACTAAAGAGGCTTTGGATGTGGGCTTGGGGTATGTCGGTCCAGGCTGTTTCCACACGTTGTCCCAGTTCATCAGGCGTAGCCGCGGGTGGTGTTTGCCGGGCCACTTGGTTGCCAATCAGCAACCAGACGTGTTCGATGGGTGACATATCGGGAGAACAGACGAGCCACTGCAGCAGTGACACTTGGTGGGCCGTGAAGAATTGTTGCACGATGCGTGCCACGTGCGGGCGCGCATTGTCCTGTTGAAACGTGGCCGTTGGCACGTCCTGCAGGTAAGGGAGGACTACAGGCTGCAAAACGTCGGAGATTTAGCTGTGGCTGTTGAGTGTACCGGTGATGCGTACCAGAGTGGTGCGGGTGTCATATCCAATTGCGCCCCAAACCATAACGCCAGGCGACGGACCGGTATGGCGATACATAATGCAGGCGTCATATAGTCTTTCGCCGCGGTGCCGCCACACGCGGATCGGACAATCTTGGTGTTGTAGGCAGAAGCGTGATTCGTTGGAGAAGACAATGCCGTGCCATTACGTAGTCCACATGCGGCGTTCAACGGCCCACTGCAGCCGCACTCGCCGGTTGTGTAACGTCTATGGTAATCGGTGTAGCATTTTGCGTGGCCAACAGTGTACATACGGTTTGTTCTGGTGATGCTGACAACCGTGAAAGTACGGTCGACAACAATTAACCATTTATTGTGTCTAAAAATTGATATTAAATTGCGTCGCATAAATATGGAGACAGTCGACTTTGCGGCGTGAACGCAATGCGAATTTAGGCAGGAAGCTGAAGTGGTACCTAATTAGACATAACCCTACTACAAACGTTTCGATCCGTCGAGATGACCGGATTGTGTGAAAAGAACACCACAAAGTGAAATAGTGTAATTTTAGGTATCTCATAAATATAAAGACAACTATGTAAAGTAGCCACATGCAAATGAGATGTACACATTAGCATGTTGTACGCACTCGCATGGGCCGTAATTTGGTCCAGCCTACAAAAGAAAGCGGACCTGCCGTCAGTCATTCATTTGCCGAAATGCCACGCAACTGTCAACTTTCTGGTGAGGAGGTGCAGGAGATTTGCATACTGAAAGCAAATGGATTGCCTGTAGCGAAAATTTGTAAAGCCATGGGGAGTAGTAAGGCAGTCATTTATAAGACTTAGTCGAAACGCGGTGATTTAACTGCCAGAAAACGGCCTGGAAGGCCTCGAACAACAACCAAACGAGATGATCGTGCCATCACGCGTTTAGTTTCCAAAGGTTATCACTACGTCAAATTTCTCGGACTGTTGGTGTCACTGTCTCAAAGGACACAGTTCATCGACGAATCAAGGAAAGTCGCAACATTGTGCTCCGTAAAATGCGCCGTCTGCCACACCTCACGTGGTGCCACATGGAAGCTAGATTGTTATGGGCAAGCAGCCACATGTATTGAACAGACGAGTGGATCACAACTATTTTCTCCGATGAGAAAAATTTCAACCTGGACGACCCGGACGGTTGGAACTGCTATTGGCATGATTTACGACGCGAGTCACGCACCTTCTTCAACAGACAGATAGGAGGGGATCTGTAATGGTCTGGGGAGCTTTTGCGTTCAATGGGACAACGGATATCGCTTTTCTGCAAGGCATGCAAAACTACGAAACGTATCAGGATATACTCAGCAGCCACCTTCTACCGTTTACCGAAACTCTAGCGGGTGTTGATTATCTGTTCCAGCAAGACAATGCCTCTATCCATCGGTCTGCATCAACGAAAAGCTGGTTTAACACTCATCATTTGACCGTAATGGATTGGCCAGAACTCAATCCAGATCTGAACCCTATCGAGAACCTCTGGGGTATCCAAGTTCGGGATGTGTATGCTAATGGACGGCAGTTCTCAAGTGTGGTGGCATTGAAAGAGCAGATTCAACGAAGCTGGTACGCACTTCGTCCAGAACATTTACATCACTTGGTGGACAGCATGCCCAATCGGGTTTTCAGTGTTATTCGGAACAACGGCTCCACTATTCGTACCGGAGGTGCTCATAACTAGTAAGTCTATATTTTTGAGACAGCGTATTTCTGTTTTTAGCACGTCCTTTTTACGCTTTCCAACCATAGGTTGAAGAAGCGTATATGCTCCAGCTTCGTCCGTTCGTCCGTTTGCACGATAACTGGCGTAAAAATGGTTCGATTTCGATGAAATTTTAGTATGTGGTAGAGGACCACCTGCGGACGAACCCTATTGAAAATGGGACAAGTGGGGTCAAAGGACACGACGTAGGAGCGGAATCATTCCATAGCCCTTATGCGTCATAACCTGCGTAAATATGGTTCGATTTCAATGAAAGTTTACTATGTGGTAGGGAACCACATGAGGACGAACCCTATTGAAAATGGAACAAATGGTGTCAAAGGTCACGACGTAGGAGCGGGATCATTCCATTGCCCTTATGCGTCATAATTTGCGTAAATATGGTTCGATTTCAATGAAATTTTAGTATGTGGTAGGGGACCACCTGGGGACGAATCCTATTCAAAATGGGTGAAGTGGGGTCAAAAGTCAGGACATAATATCGGGATGCATTCCATTGCCCTTATGCGTCATAACGTGCGTAAAAATGGTTCGATTTCGATGAAATTTCAGTATGTAGTAGGGGACCACCTGGGGACGAACCCTGTTGAAAATGGACGAAATGTGGTCAAAGGTCAGGACATACGATTGTGATCCATTCCATCGCTGTTATCCCATACTATTAAGGTGGACGTCAAGTAATTTTGCTTCCTATACTTCCAATGGAAAAACGTTTGTACACATTTCCTTCACAATTAATGTGTTCCCAAGGATGAAAATTTGAACATCGACTAAAATAACTTCATATTATAACTTGGAAAACTTAATATTTTCTAAAACATAACCATATTTACATTAAAAATCAATAACTTTTCATTTGGTGGTGTTGAAACCAGAGAAAATATGGCGCGACCTGTACTTTGATGACCTCAATGGACAAATAAATGTTGGATTGCATAATTACGGTTATGGTTTTAGAAAATATTAAGTATTCCAAGTTATGAAATGAAGCTATTTTAATCGATGTTCAAATTTTCATCCTTGGGAACGCATTAATTGTGAAGAAAATGTGTACAGAAGATTTCCGTTAGAAGTATTGGAAGCAAAATTACTTGACGTCCACCTTAAAGTAGCAATTCTTGTATGTATGTATATACATTTTATTTTGAAAACGGCTCTAAGAACTTTGATGAAAGTAGTTAACCTAACGTTTTCTGGTACTAGAAATCGATTTAGCTTGATCTCGACTCTAGGAGAATTCGTATAGTGGGTTAAATAACCACCCCGAATTATAACGTTTTCAGTGTCATGGCGTTGTTCCATTAATGTTACCAATGTTTAGGAATCTTATGACGTCACAATCTCGCGTTTGAGAATGTTGGCGCGCGGTCACACCATCTGTCTCATTACGTCACGCGTTGTGTGCATATGTCTGTCCGCACGATAACTCGCGTAACAATCGAACGATTTTGATGAAATTTTAGTATCTGGTAGGGGATCACCTGGGAAGGAACCATATTTAAAGTGAACGAAATGAGATCAAAGTTCAGTACATAGCAGCTTAATCCATTCCAATGCTGTTATGCGTCATAACTAACGTAAAAAGGTTCAATTTCGATGAAATTTTAGTATGTGGTAGGGGACCACCTGGCGACAAACCCTGTTGAAAATGGGCGGAATGGGGTCAAAGGTTAGGACACAGGAGCGGGATCTATTCCATAGCACTTATGCATCATAACTTACGTAAAAATGCTTCGATTACGACAAAACTTCATCATGTTATTTCGGACGTATACCGAACCGGTTCCGTTGAATATCATTGAAATGGTATTAAAGGTCAGGGCACAGGACTGAGATTTATTCCACAGCCATTATTCTCATACTTTGAATGATAACTTGAGTAATGATTTCTGGTATGTTGGAAAGCGTATTATAATCAATGCATTGCATGATTTTACAAACTTGTTTAAATAAAGATCGTGCTTCTGTTACGGGCTTGTCCGTTGTCAGTCCGTCCGTCCATCTGTACCCACGATATCTCTGCAACTATTAGTCCGATTTGAAAAATTCTTTTTGCATTGGGAAGCTTAAATATGCGAATGATGATCCTTTATTTCATTTTTTTTACGATGTACAATTTCGCCGCTAGGGGGCGTAAATGCAAATGATGTCGAATTCAAAAATACGTTTTATTCCACATATTTGCTTCTAAACATCCGATTGAAAAAGTTCTTTTATCTTTCTATTCCATTTATATCGAAGAGTATTTTAGATATAGTTACTTTTTCAAATTACGCATAGATTTTCCGCTAGGGGGCGTAAAAGGAAATTAAATTTTTCCCGATAACTCTTCTTCTAAAACTCCGATTTGAAAACTTTTTTTCAGCGGATACACCTCCCGATGGAAAATATTTTGCATATAATTTAAAATTTTCGGTACAGATAATTTTAGCCACCAGGGGGTGTAAGTGTTAATTTTTTCTTCTGACGTATTTGCCATAAAATCTGAGCTTCTGAAATATCGATTGAAAAAATTCTTTCGTGAACTGATGCCACTCACATTGATATACGTTTTTGGAATATTTTCTTTTTAAAAGATTTCATGGTTTCTCTGTTAGGGGTGTAGATGTATATCTTATTTTTGTCAATATCTCTACTTCTAGGAGTCTGATTTGAAAAATTTCTTATTTGTTGGATAGTGTTTTCCGTGTGACATGTTTTTCATATAATTTCAAAATTTTCAAGTAATTCACAGACTTTCCGCTAAGGGGCATAGATATAATTGCGTTTCCCCTCTATATCTCTGCTTCTAAATATCCGATTAGAAAAATTCCTTCTGCACCGGAAACAGCTCCTGATGGGAAATCGTTTGCATATAATTTTTAATTTCTGTAGAAAAATTGTTTGGTCACCAGGGGGCGCAAATCTTAATTTCCGCTTCTGATGTATTTGCAGCAAAATATGAGCTTCTAAATTCTCGATTGAAAAAAACGTCGTTTGTAGACTGATAGTACTCATGTCGACAAACATTTTAGAAACATTTCCTTTTTAAAATGGTGCATGATTTCTACGCCATGGGGCGTAGATGTATATCCTTTTTTTTGTCAAAATCTCGACTTCTAGGAGTCCGATTTGAAAAATTCCTTCTTTGTTGGATAGTGTTTCTAGTGTGACATGTTTTTCTTATAAATTCAAAATTTTCAAGTAATTCATAGACTTTCCGTTATGGGGCGTAAAGGTAAATTGCGTTTCCCCCTATATCTAAATCTCCGATTTGAAAAATTCTTTCTGCATGGGATACAGCTCCTGATTGGAAATCCTTTGCACATAATTTCTAATTTTTTTAAAATATGGTTTGGCCACTAGGGGGCGTAAGTCTTAATTTCCGCTTCTGAAGTATTTGCAGCAAAATATGAGCTTCTAAAATTTTGAATGAAAAAAAAGTGGTTTGTTGAACGATACTACTTATGTCAACAAACGTTTTAGGAACATTTTCTTCTTGAAATAATGCATGGTTTCTACGCCAGGAGGCGTAGATGTATATATTATTTTTGTCAATATCACCACTTCTAGGAGTCCGATTTAAAATGTATAATGTTTGGTTCCATAAATTCAAGATTTTCAAGTAAATCATAGACTTTCCGCTAGGGGGCACAAAGGTAAATTGCGTTTTCTGCGTTATTTCTGCTTCTAAAACTACGATTTGAAAAATTCTTCCTGTATCGAATACAAGACCTGATGGAAAATATTTTTCCACATAATTTCTAATGTTTGGTAAAGAATGGTTTTGCCACCATTGGGGCGTAAGTGTTAATTTCTGCTTCTGATGTATTTGTAGCAAAGTCTGGGTTTTTGAAATCTCGACTACATTTTTTTACTTGGACCGATACCGCTCATATGGAAAAACCTTTTGAGAATACTTTCTTTCTAAAATAATGCATGGTTTTCCCACCAGGGGACGTAAAGTCACATCTTATTTTTGTCGATATCTCTGTTTCTAAGAGTCCGATTTGAAAAATTCTTTCTATGTTGAAGAGTGTTTCTGGTGCGAAATGTTTCTCATATAAATTCATGTTTTTCTTAACGCACAAGTCTGAAACCAAAGGGCGTAAGCTAACGATTCCGTTCACAGCAATATCTGAGGTATTAAAAACCCGATTGAAACAATTCTTTCTTCCGTCAGATACTATTGTTTTCCATACCGGTTCCTTTGACTTTGAATAGCTTTGATGAATTCAATTTGCGTCAGAACGGATTCAAAAGACGTGCTTATTACGCCCGAAAACTCGGTGTCATCTTTCTTGTTTTTTTCTTGTACTTTGTGTTGGAATTGTTATGTTTTCGTTAAACTATTGTGCAACTGCGTGTCATATGCTATTTTTGCTATAATTATGAGGTGTACATTTGAGTTCGTTGTTGTTTCTTTTTTATTCGAGAATTTGTTCTGTCTCTATATTTATGCGACGCACTATAGACTTATTAGTGGTTAGTTGCATTATTTATTTATTGTGGGTAAATGTTGATAAACGTATTGCTGTTGCTGCTTGCGCTATACACAGTGGGATGAACATGTAGGACTTAAGCCTCATGGGAAGGAGGAAAAGGTACATTTATTATAACAATGGGTCCATGTCTAGGCTTGATGGCTTAACGTTTCTTTCCAACCGCAGCGAGTGTTTCATGGCAGCTGGATACGAACCAAGGTCTCTTCAGCTCTAAGTCGAGCACACTAACAAATAGACCACAATAATCAGAATCTTACATTTCTCATGACACGATCACTGGATCGACCAAAATCACTTTAAAGATCATCAATATTTATCGCTGAATGGAAATATTTTGTAAAAGAAAAACAAAATCTGGCTTGGTGAGCACGTGTCAAGTAAAATATTTTCATGAATAAACATCCAGCAACATTATGTGTTTTCTTTCAGTATTGTATCAATAGAAAAAAAAAGGTTTCAAGTTTGAGGTAGAAGAACATTTAACTCCTTCTTCATCCAATTTCTTTTTTTTTTTTTTTGCTTTGTGCGTATTTGTCTGTATTCTCCATGTGCGACGTACTACAGAGGTGAGTCACGTGTCAAGATGACAAATCTGCAGCGGTATATTCCGTCCGTGTAGCTCAGTTATTCGATCCCCTTCACGGACAAATATGGGTTTTAACATTGTTTGTGTGTGTTCTCCACCTTGTAAAATTTTAACCAACAACGGGGTTTATTCTTTTACGATCATATTCGGGGTCATGGATTCTCAGTCTTCAGGAAATTCTTAGTTCGTCGAGGAAATACTTATTACGCGCTGACTCAGTGTGTAAAGCAATGTCGAAATGATAGTTTTTGCACACCGTTTCAACATGGAAGCCACTATCGAAGGGTTATCTTTTACACTATATCTCAACATGTAAACCAGTGCCCAAGTGACACTCCTTGCATACTGTCTCAGTGTGCAAATCAGTGTCGAAGTGATACTTTTCACATGCTGTTTCGACATGTAAACCACTTAAAACGAAGTAAATTTCTCCGTCATTTTTGTCCACGCCGGGGCTCGAACCCGGGTCCCCTCATTCTGGAATAAGTCGCTCTACCAATTGAGCTACGCAGACGTTCGTTCTGACTGCTATCTGCCTTTATGTCGTGTGCGTCCTTCTGGCAGCTTCAGTAATTGAGTTCACATATTTTTGACTTCATAATCGCGGAACCACACTTTTATAGCATTCATTATCATGCGTTTTTTGGTTGTACAGTCCATTTTACCTAAACGTCTCTTCAAAATATTTCACAATGGGATTTAAGTCTGGTGAATTTCCAGGCCAATCAAGCAAATGAATTTGATTTTCCAGCATGAAATTCTTGACCAATATCGAATTGTGACATGGGGCCAAGTCATGTTGAAATGTCCCGTCAAAAGTTTGCAAGAATGGAACAATCCTACTTTGTAATATTTCTACGTTCTTGGCTGAATTCATCATACCTTGAACAGGAACTAAGCTTCCAGTGCCATTTAATGTGAAAAAAAACCCCAAAACTTCTGTTTCAGAAGGTGTTTTACAGTTTGTTTGACATGCTCAGGTCTTATGGGTTTACAGTTGCTTCGTCTAACGACATTTGCTTGGTAACCCTGCATAAATAAATGAGGTTCATCACTGAAAATGATCTTTCTCCAGTCGTCAGCAGTCCATGATTTATATTTTTTGGCCCATGCTAAATGTTTTATCTTCATTTTCGCATTCAAATATTGTTGTTTTTTCGTTGGTCTTCTTGCCTTCCGGCCAACTTCCAGAAGCCCACGGCGTACAGTTGAATCACTAACATCACAGCCACTAGCCAATAAAATCTCTCTTTTTTTTTTTTTTTTTTTGGATTCATTTTACTATTTCTGATTAGATATTTATCGGTTCGTAGAGTTGTTTTTCGTTTTCTTCCACATTTACATCTCCTTTTTGGAGACGATGATCCAGATGCATTGTATTGCGTAAGCAGTCTTGATACACTTGGATTTGCCTACACCAACTGCAGAAGCGAAATCTCTCACTTTCATAGAAGAGTGATCCTTCAGAACAATTATTTTTGCACCCTTCCTTGGGGAAATATCCTTTTTTCAATACACGAAAGCAACACGGAGAGCAAAAACCAACATCCACCTGTCACACACGAAAGCTCGCAACTGAAGCTGAAGTGCCTACTTCCTGTTCAAAACCGGTCAAACTACATTCTTACTATCAAGTTCTAACAGTCACACCACCTCACAGCTGATAAAACCGGTTTACGTGGGTTTCCGACATCAACTGTCGATTACTTACAATTCTGAGAATAAAATAGCTTGTCCTAATTAATTTGCACGGTATAGTAATTTCAATCTGTTGAGGATTTCGTCTGCATTAAATAAAATGAAGCGTGATTTGAAGCATCCGTGATTTAGTAAGTGAAAGAAAAGAATAAAATGAAAAACAAAATGTATGAACCTAAATTCTTTCGATTTCTGAAATTCTGCAAATTCCACCCATACTACTGAAGAAACGACAAAATAAAGATTTATGACAGTACTGGATAAAAATGAGACTCAAAAGTAGGGTCTTACATAATTTCATTTATTTATTTTCTTTTACACTATAACTAACTTGATGAAAAGTTTGTATCCCGTGCCTGAAGCAGTTTTGTAATCGGAAACCAAAGAAAGCTTGAGAAGGATTGCTCACCGAAGAAATTAAAAAATGCTTTTCCTCGTTATAGTGTGAGCTGTTTTCGAGCAGTTCTATGCTAAACATAAGAGTCGAAAATGTTAATACATTGATTTGCGCCATAAAGAATTTCCGCGGAGAAAATGCCTTTGACTTTTTCGTGAAAAATAAACGGCGATGTAATGCGCTCAGGGGAATTCCTTTGGTTTATTGATGGAACTGATCGTCTTTATCCGTTCTAAGTCTGTGTGATGAGAAATATTAGGATGCTTTCGGAAGTTCTGATTTCTCTGCGAAATAACTTGAGATTTTCAGCAGTTATTGAAAGGAGGAAAGCAAAAAATGATCCATGAGGGGGAAAATTGTTTCTTACATTTTTGTATCACATTTATGAAGCAGCTTTTGTAGTTAATAAACAAATAACAGTAGACTTCCGCAGTCTCTGACAGAACTGAAGATAGAATGCTTGGTCGTGAATCATTGGTAATTTGATATTTATATAAGTTTATTAAATATAAATCTCTCTCTCTCTCTCTCTCTCTCTCTCTCTCTCTCTCTCTCTCTCTCTTTATCTCTCTGTCTTTCTATATTTCTTTCTCTCTTTCTATCTTTCTCTCTCTCTCTTTCTAACTTCCCTCTCTCTCTTTTATCTCTCTCTCTATCTTAATCTTTTCTCTCTCTTTCTATCTTTCTCTCTCTCTCTTTCTAACTTCCCTCTCTCTCTTTTATCTCTCTCTCTATCTTAATCTTTTCTCTCTTGCTCTCTCTTTCTATCTTTCTCTCTCTCTCTTTCTAACTTCCCTCTCTCTCTTTATCTCTCTCTCTATCTTAATCTCTTCTCTTTTACTCTCTCTTTCTATCTTTCTCTCTCTTTCTCTCTTTTATCTCTCTTTCTATATATCTTTCTCTTTTCTCTCTTACTCTCTCTTTTTATCTTTCTCGCTCTCTCTTTATCTCTCTTTCTCTCTTTTTCCCTCTTCTCTTCTCTCTCTCTCTCTCTCTCTCTCTCTCTCTCTCTCTCTCTCTCTCTCTCTCTCTCTCTCTCTCTCTCTGTATATACACGGAGGCGGAAAAAAAAACCTGGCATAACTCTCTAATATCGCGTTGCTCTCCCTCGCGATCGGTTAACAGCAGCAACGCAATGTTGCATGGACACCACCAGCTCTCTGTAGCACTATGGAAACAGTGCACACCATGCTTCCTGAAGAGTGTCCCACAATTCCGTAATATTCTCCGGTTTAGGATTCCTGGCATTGACGGTACATTCAACATTATCCCAAATGTTTTCGATGGTGTTTAAATCTGGCAAACGAGGGGGCCAAGTCAAGATGCCAAACCCCGTGGAATGTTCCCCAGACCAAATCGAGTAACTGTGGACCTGTGCGGTGGCGCATCGTCGTGTTGAAAGAGGTCGCACCCGTCTGAATGGTTACATGATATGGACGGGTGCAAATGAACCCCAAAGATGGTTACGCAACCTACACCAGTCAGAGCGGTCTGCAGACTTATAAAGGGTCCTCATGGGTGCCATCTGAAAACACCCTGATATCATAATATGCGGGATCCATTGCATCGTGGGGCTGTCCCCACACCCTGAGTCGGCCATGTGCCCGAAACATTTGGTACAGTGATTCGTCGTTTCCAGTCATCTTGCGTCCAGTGGCGGTGTTCCCGAGCCCAGGTGAGGCGCCTTCTTTTATCGGATCAGCAATGGCACAAGCGTGGGCCGTCGGCTCCGGAACACCATTGAACACAAGGAACATTGCATGTTTGAATGCTGATGCTACTACTGGCCCCATCATTGAATTGCGCTGTGATTTTCCGGAACGGCGGGCAGATGTTACGATGCGTGAAAGACGCCGCTGTCCACGATCTACCAGAGCTTTTCTACGGACACACAATGTCTCGCATTCTGGATATTTCCTCTGAGTTTGTGTAGTCCATGTACACGCTTGAAATTCTTGGCCGTATAAATCCAAACTTCGTGGTAATTTCTGAGACTCATCTCCCGGGCGCCGACTACCATATCACGTTCGAAATCGCTTAAATCCTGGTGAGCTGTCATCTGAATTGTGAATGCTACTACTTGAGGAGATATCACCTTCTGTGTATACGTCGCTTGCGGACGATGTCATTTACCGCACGGGTATGGTGGCATGTAATGGAAATAGGAAAATATTAGCGCCCTTCCCAGTTTTTTTGTCACCTCAGTGTATCATCATCATCATTGTCAACCATTATCAATCCACTCCTGGATGAAGGTCTCCCCAAGTTTCCTCCACAAAGGTCTGTGTCTGTCTTGTGCCAGTCTCCTCCATGTCACTCCCGCATACTTTCGAATTTCATCCACCCATCTCACATGTGGTCTTCTTCTGAATCTTTTCCTGTCCCTTGGAATCAGTGTATATATATAAGATAGCAAATGGACATCTCAGTAAGGGAAGAAAACCGATTATGGCACTGAGAAAAGAAGATGGTTCTGTAACAAGAAATAGAGGCGAAATTTTGACAAGAGTGAAAGATTTCTACTCCAAATTATATGAAAGGGATGATACATGTACTCCAGACATCATGAATGGTACCAGTGCCAGATTTTTTCCTGCCCTCCCAGCAGAAGTTGCACATGCAATCAAGAACATGAAGCGGGGAAAAGCTCCAGGAGAAGATGGAATTACTGTAGACATCATACAAAAAGCAAGTGGAGAAATTGAAAGAGTACTCGCCCAAATTTTCACTCGGAGCCTTAATGAAGGGAAGATTCCTGAGGATTGGAAAAACGCTACAATGATCCTGCTACATAAAAAAGGTGACATTGAGCATCTCAGGAACTACAGACCTATCAGGCTCCTATCAGTGGTTTATAAAATCTTCACTAAAGTTCTTTCTCACAGCTTGAAGGTAACACTGGACATGGCTCAACCGAGAGAACAAGCTGGATTCAGGAGTGGCTACAGCACAATAGATCATATCCACGTACTGAGAGAACTAATTGAAAGAGCGAGGGAATATGAACTTCCATTGTGCATGGCTTTTATCAATTATGAAAAAAGCCTTTGATTCGGTGAAACCATCAGCAATTACAATGACTCTGAAATCCTGCGGTATTGAAGATGCATACATTAATATTATTAATAACATCTATGAAAATGCAAGTGCAAAGATTTGGCTGTTTGAGGATATTACACACATAAAAAATTGAAAGGGAGCGAGACAAGGTGACACCATATCTCCCAAGCTTTTTAATGCCACATTGGAAAATGTCTTTCAATCACTGAACTGGGAAAACAAAGGTATAAAGATTAATGGAGATTATCTAACTCACCTTCGTTTTGCTGATGACGTAGTCATTTTTGCAACTACCCCATCAGAGCTGCAGAGTATGATCCAGGAACTTGCTGACAAGAGTAAAGAAGCGGGATTAAAAATGAACTTTCAGAAGACAAAAGTGATGTTCAATGCTTTTACAAGAAATGAAGATTTATCGATTGATGGAGAAAAGCTGCAGATAACAGATATGTACGTTTATCTTGGACAGCAGATATCAAGTCAGGGTCACATTGATGAAGAAATTAATCGGCGCATAAAACTTGCCTGGAGAGCTTTTGGAAGAAACAGCATAATTTTCAAGAGCAACATGCCATTATGTCTTAAAAGAAAAGTGTTTGATCAATGCATCCTTCCAGTGCTTACGTATGGTGCAGAGACGTGGACCTTAACTAAAAGAGGCATTCAAAGGCTGCAGACCACTCAAAGAAGCATCCTTGGTGTAACCAGGAGCGATAAAAAGAGGAACTCGTGGATCCGAAAAATGACAAGAGTGGAAGACATCATGATCAGTGTTAAATCCCTGAAATGGCAATGAGCTGGACATACTGCCAGAAGGACAGACCATCGATGAACAGCCGAAATTTTAGTTTGGATTTCAAGGGACAAGAAAAGACCCAGAAGAAGATCACATGGGAGATGGGTGGATGAAATTTGAAAGTATGCGGGAGTAACATGGAGGAGACTGGCACAAGACAGTCCGTTGTAGAAGAAACTTGGGGAGACCTTCGTCCAGCAGTGGATTCATAATGGTTGTCAATGATGATGATGATGATGATGATACATAGTATAAAACAAAGTCCCCTGTGAGCGTCTGTCTGTTTGTTCGGGCTAATCTCAAGAATCGCTGGACGGATTTTGATGCGGTTTTCACCATTCCGTAGAGCATTTGTTGAGGAAGTTTTAAGTGTATGAAACATTAATCTATGACAAAAGGGAGCCGAGAAGTAATGATTTTTGTGACAAGTCAAAGAAAAAACCGCCGTTCTCATTCTTTCGTGGCTTCCACTGCCTAAACAACGATGCGCGGCAACCGGTTTATGAAACTGTTTTGCTCATTGTGAAAAAGACGAGAAGCGCATGCGCGGCGGCTGGTCTGAGAGCATGTAAGGCCACAGACTGAATGCGTAGTTACATCGGACGCTGAAGGGGAATTGGTTTACCTGCGCTCACACAGACTAAATGCGTTGTTGTTTTCGTCCACACGTATGTATCTCTTTGAGTAGTTCTTTAATTAAAATTAAAATACCGTATTGACATTATGCTGAGAACGAAAATCGAATATAGGTCGTAGTACATCGGACAGTGAAGGGGAATTGGTTTACCGGCGCTCGCACAGACTAAATGCGTTGTTGTTTTCGTCCACACGTATGTATCTCTTTGAGTAGTTCTTTAATTAAAATTTAAATACCGTATTAACATTATGCTGAGAACGAAAATCGAATATAGGTCGTAGTACATCGGACGCTAAAAGATCTTGTTTATCCCGTCATAATGAAACTTTCCAAGAAACAGAATCTCAATTGGTAAATGACAGACAAAGAATGGCTTTACAAAGCGAAAGACAGTCGCCTGTTGAACATAATAATCGTCTCGCTTTAGATTCGCCGTAAATTCTAAATTGCTACCGTGCGAAGTCGGGCCGGGTCGCTAGTGTTCTAATATATAAAAGGCTAAGTTGCGACAACGTGAATCACTTTTTAAGTCGTTATAGCAACAAACCAGAAACAAATGTTTGTGACGTCACGCTTAGCTTTTCGTGTTTTCTTGCAGGAGATGTCATCATCTACACGCGCACAGTGCACGCGTATATCACTTTGTTTTGTTGCCATAACAGCAAAGAACGCAGGTGCTGTTGTGACGTCATCTCATCCAAATCATTCTCACATGACGTCAGAAATGCGTTACGTCACACGGTCAACTGGATGCAATAGCAATAGTCAGAAAGTACGGCAAGCCTGATCTTTTGCTTACTATGACTTGCAACCCGAAATCGGGAGAAATTACTGAAAACTTGAACGGTCAATCTGTCGAAACCTTCCAGATTTAGTTGCAAGAGTCTCTCAACTAAAGTTGAAAGAATTAATGGACGATATAATCAAAAGGCATATTCTTGGAGTTCCGGTGGCCGAAGTTCGTGTAATAGAATTCCAAAAAAGAAAGCTTCCCCATGCTCATATGCTCTTGATTTTGAAAGAAGAGGTCAAACCAACATTGTTTGAAAAAATTGACCAAATTGCATCGTCAGAACTTCTATTAATAGATAAAGAGCATTTACCAGTTTTACATGCAATCGTTACGAAAAACATCGTTAATGGTCCGTACGATGAAAGTAATCACGATTCACCCTGTATGGAAGCTGGCAAATGTACCAAATAATTTCCGAAGTCTTTCCAAAATGAAACGGTAGCTATTAAAGGCGGGTATTCTTTATATTGCAGTAGAAAGAATGGTGCAACTACAACTGTACGTGGTAAAACTATTGATAACAGCTTAATTGTCCATTATAATCCGTATCTTTGTTAAAGTACAATTGGCACATAAATGTCGAGGTATGCGCTACTGTGAAAAGCATGAAATACCTTTTCAAGTACGTATATACAAAGGTCATTACTGTGCAAATGTGCATATAACAGAGCACAACACCAAATACGACGAAGTAAAAAGTAATGTTGATTCCCGATGCGTTAGCGCACCTATGGCAATGTGGCGAATACTTGGTTATGATATGCATCAACAATCTCATACAATAGTTAGATTACCTGTTAACCTTTCTGAAGAACAGAACATTACCTTTAATCCGGAGCGTTTAAACAATGATCGAAATGCAGTTGTTCATGATGTTCAAAGAGATACAATGCTGACAGCATGGTTTAAACTAAATGAGGGCAATGAAGATGCGCATTCCATTTCATATAGCGACATGCCAAGACATTATGTGTTCAATCAAAGAGAAAGACAATGGGTGCAACGAAAACGTGGTGGAGATAATGTGATTGGAAGAATGTATTCAGTCAACCTTGGCTCTGATCCAGAAAGATATTGTTTGAGACTACTGCTATTTTATGTGTCTGGAGCGAAAAGCTTTACAGATATAAGAACAGTCAATGGAATTCTGTATGATACTTTCCAAGAAACTGCATTGCAGAAAGGTTTAATTAAGAATGATGAAATATGGGAGAAAACCTTAGATGAAGCATCAGTTTGCAGCATGCCTCGACAACTACGAGATTTATTTGCATACATTCTCATCTTTGTTTCATCACCCAATGCACAAAAATTGTTTGAAATATATAAATCCCATCTTTGGGAAGATTGTGCACACACACATAACTTTGGACATTCTGAGGATTGTGAACATTGCTTGAATATGAACCTTCAAGAGATTAACGACACTCTCAAAGCTAACAACAGCTCATGCGATAAATATAATCTTCCAATTCCATCAAGTAACATTCCTCAAAATACGGATATTTATTTCGGCAGAGCTGCAGAACGACAAAAAGCCACAGAAATGTCAAGTAATTTAAATGCAGCGTTTGACAGTATTATGTCAGCAACCACTATTGATGATCTTCCTCACAGATGCTTTTCCCTTGATGGCCTGGGGGGCGCAAGAAAAACTTATTTGTATAAAACTCTCCTCAGCACTATCCGTGGAGAAGGAAGCATAGCTTTGCCTGTTGCATCCACAGGAATCGCTGCTAATCTGTTAGAAGGTGGCAAAACATACTTTAACCAATTAACGTTAGTGCCACCTTTAAATGAAACGTCTATGTCGAATATAAAGATTAATTCCATCGACGCCAAAATCATTCGATCTGCGAAAGCCATCATTTGGGAAGAGGCTACAATGGCCCCCGGTACTGCTTTACTTGCAGTTGACCGAATACTGAAAGATATTATGAGAAATCAGAAAAGTTTTAGTGACAAAGTCATTTTATTTGGAGGACACTTTAGACAAACACTCCCTATTGCCAAACATGGTGACAGAACCAAAATACTCGAAGGCAGCATTAAATTTAACCAATTATGGGAGAAGTTTGATATACAGTCAGACACAGTGAGGATGCAGGATTTGTCATTTTTATGTAGGACTTCCGTCCACAGGGAGTAGAGTTTAGGTCCCAGCCACCTACAGCGAGATCGCCTTTTGGGCAGGACACAGAAACGGAAGGAATGAGAGCAAGTCTAGCGACTTTGACAGAACAGTTTGTAGTGAGATTAGAGTACAGTAGATGGCGCCACCGTACAAGTACGATATTGCACATAGATGGGTGAGAGAATTTCAGGGGGGACATAGGAAAGGATACCCATTTTACCAGTGGGTCCAGCCTGGGGGCCGTCACTTTACGTGCTCGTCCGATGCACGGCGGATATTCAGCGATTGTTAGTAAATCACACCATCTCTGAAAGATCAGCCCAGACTTGAACCTGGGGACCCAGCATCGACAGTCTGAAACACTAACCACTAAGCCATCCGCGGCTTATATTGGGAGAAGTTTGAGATTTTAAGACTCAAAAGTAATGTTCGATCTGATGATTCATCATTCGGTAAATGGCTTTTACGACTTGGTGACGGTGCCCATGAAACATCTGATGGCCTACCACAGGAAAGGATAGAGATACCTACACATATTTTATATGATGGCGATATAGCCAAAAAAATATTTGGTGAGAACTTGAAAATTTTTGATTTTAAAACATTTGCAAAGAAAGCCATTCTGTGTCCCAAAATCTCTGATGTTGACAAATTAAATGAGAATGTTCATGATCTCTTAGAGGGGACAGCAAGTACATACTTAAGCTCTGATTCAAATGATGCCGATGGGGAAGAAAATACTGAACAGTACTATCCTATAGAGTTTTAAATGATCAAACTCTATCAGGAATGACACTTCACACTCTGAAATTAAAAACTGGAGCTATTATCACGCTCCTGAGAAAACTCAATACACAACGAGGTTTATGCAGTGGAACAAGTCTGATAATAATTAAAGAACTAAAACCCAATTTGATCATTGCAGAAATACTCACAGGCTCAGCATGTGGTAAAACTTTTTATTCCACGAATTGACTTCGCACCTACTGATGTACACCTCCCATTCACATTAAGACGACTACAATTTCCTGTAAAACGTGCCTTTGCTATGACCATTAATTAAGTCTCAAGGCCACACATTGGAGAAAGTAGCTATCTACCTTCCTGAACCAGTGTTTATCCATGGACAACTTTATGTGGATTGTCAAGAGTTCGACGGTTTGATGTCACAGTTAAAGCAGTCCATGGGCAAGAACAAGGAAAACTACTTCCTGATTCCGAAAAGATATTTACAAAAAATATCTCGTACAAAGATATCTTCCAACGTCGTTAATAAAAGCTTGAATAGCAATAAGTGCTTTCTAGAACCCGTTGTATTCTTATCTCAACGAGCTTTACAGCTAATATATACATACACTGAAGAGCAATTGAATTAGAGATACCTGTCTCGTAACGTGTAGCACCACCTTTCGCCCTGATGACGGCGGCGATTCGTCTCAGCATGGACTCGACAAGACACCGGAAGCGTTGGGAAGCCACACGCATCCACGACCTCTGAACAAGCTCCCACAGTTCACGAAGATTTAATGGAGGGGGTAAGAGCCTCGAACACCTCTCTCGATGGCATCCCAAAAGTGTTCGATGGGATTGAGGTCAGGTGACCTAGCTGGCCAAGGAAGCGAGGTCACGTCGGTGGAGTGTTCATCCAACCATTCGGATACAATTCGGGAGCGATGGGACTGTGCAATGTCTTGTTGCAGGATGAAGTCCCCAGTGGGATGTTGAAGACGCACAAACGGGAGCAAATGGTCGTTCAGCATATCCTGGTAACGTTGACCTGTGAGGGACGATGTCACATGTACCAGGAGTCTCATTGCAGTCCTCGTAAACAGTTCCCAGACGAGAATGCCACCCCCACAGGCTTGAAGAGTACCCTGCTGGCAAGAAGGATCCATCGCTTCATGTGGTTTGCGCCGTACTCGTATCCTGCCATCCGCATGTACCAACGTGAATCTCGACTCATCAGTCCAGGCAACATTTTTGCACATGTTTAGGGCCCAGTGGCGATGTTCCCGCGCCCATGCTAATATTTGCACCCTGTGATGTGCGGTCAGCAGCAGTACCCTCGTGGGACGATGGCTTCTGTATCCCATAGCGAGGAGATGGTTCTGGATGGTGTGGCTGCTTACACGTTTTTGTGCACCAGCGTTAAATTGCCGAAATATTTCTTGCACTGTGGCCCGTCTATCCGCTGTTACGATGCGAGCTAGCCGACGATGACCCCGTTCATCCACACATTGTTGTCCACGGCAGTTGGCCTTTGCAGGGATGGTTTTACCGGATTCGATGTACTCACGGCGCACCCGTGACACAGTTGCTCGTTAAAATCCTAGTGCTTGCACGACTTCTGAGATGGAGTGACCCATCCGTCGGGCCCCGATAAATTGCCCTCGATCAAATGCGCTTAGATCCTTACTGATTCCAGTCCCATCACTCCTTATATTGTCGGATCGCTGCATACGTCATGTTGTTTCCGTTTACAGGGCCGCTCACTGCGCCACATTTGCATAACGTCAGCTGTCTCTAATTCAATTGCTCTTCAGTGTATATAAATGCAAGTGCAAAGGTTCGGCTATTTGATGATACAGTACCAATAAAATTGGAAAGGAAGTGAGACAAGGTGACACCATATCTTCCAGACTCATCAATGTCACATTGCAAAGTGTCTTTCAATAATTAAACTGGGAAAACAAAGGAATAAAGATCAATGGAGATTATTTAACTCACCTTCGTTTTGCAGATGACACAATCATTTTTGTCATTTTCTCTCCAGAGCTGCGGAGTATGATCCACCAACCTGCTGACAAGAGTAAAGAAGTGGGATTAAAATTGAACTTTCAGGAGACAGAAGTGATGTACAATGCTCTTTCAAGAAATGTACCTTAACTGAAAAATATTTTACAATTGATCGGGGAGAGCTCGAGGTAACCTATACCTACATTTACCTTGGATAACAGATATCAAAGCAATCTTCATATTGATGAGGAAATTTGTCGGCGTATAAAACTTGGATGGAGAGCTTTTGGAAGAAACATTACAATTTTAAAGAGCAGTATGCCTTTATGTCTTAAAAGAAAAGTGTTTAATCAGTGCATCCTTCCTGTTCTTATATATGGAGCAGAGACATGGACCTTAACTAAATAAGACATACAAAGGCTGCAGACAACTGAAAGAAGCTTGGAGAGATACATGTTTTGGTGTAACCAGGAAAGATAAAATGAGGAATTCGTGGATAAGGAAAATAACAAGAGTAAGAGACATCATGATCAGAGTAAAATCTCTGAAATGGAAATGGGCTGGACATGTTGCCAGATGAATGGACCACCGTTGGACAACCGAAATTTTAGACTGGATTCCAAGGGACAGAAGAAGACCACACGGGAGATGGATGCATTAAATTTGAAAGCATGCCGGAGTAACCTGGAGAAGACAGGCTCAAGACAGATAGTTGTGGAAGAAACTTGGGAGACCTGCATCCAGCTGTAGATTGATAATGGTTGACAATGACGGTGTTGTCATCATTGTCAACCATTATCAATCTTAAATGAAAATTGTTTTGGATTGATAATGGTTGACAATGGTTATTCATCATCACCATTATTGTCAACCATTATCAATCTCAAACGAAAATTGTTTTGGATTGATAATGGTTCATCATCAACATCATTGTCAACCATTATCAATTTTAAACGAAAATTGTTTTGAATTGATGATGGTTGACAATGATGGTGATGTCATCATCGCAACCGTTGTCAACCATTATCAATCCAAAACAATTTTTGTTTAAGATTGATAATGGTTGACAATCACGGTGATCATGATGATGATGACATCACCATCATTTTCAACCATTACCAGTCCACTGCTGGATGAAGCCCCCGCCCCCCCCCAAGTTTCTTGCACAACGTCAATCTTGACACAAGAGGCGCTTTTATATTACGGCCCTCGCTTTTAACATAGTAAAACAAGAATGATGACACCGAATTTTCGGGTGTAATAAGCACGTCTTTTGAATCTGTTCTGACGCAAATTAAATTTATCAAAGCTATTCAAAGTCAATGGAACCGGTATGGAAAAAAGAGTATCTGACGGAAGAAAATTTTTCAGTCGTATGTTTAATGTTTCAGATATTGCTGTAAACGGAATCGTGAACTTACGCCCTCTGGCTGCAGACTTTTGCGTTAAGGAAAACATGAATTTATATGAGAAACATTTCGCACCGGAAACGCTTTCCAACATAGAAAGAATTTTTCAAATCGGACTTTTAGAAGAAGAGATATCGACAAAAATAAGATGTGACTTTACGTTCCCTGGTGGGTAAACCATGCATTATTTTAAGAAGAAAGTATTCTCAAAAGGTTTTTCCATATGAACACTATCGGTCCAAGAAAAAGGAAATAAATTTAGTCGAGTTTTCAGGAGCCCAGATTTTGCTACAAATACATCAGAAGCAGAAATTAACACTCATGCCTCCTGGTGGCCAAACCATTCTTTACCAAACATTAGAAATTATGTGAAAAGTATTTTCAATTAGGTCTTGTATGCGATACAGGAAGAAGTTTTTAAATCGGAGTTTTAGAAGCAAAAATAATGCAGAAAACGCAATATACTTTTCTGCCCCCTAGCAGAAAGTCCATGATTTATTTTAAAATTTTTGAATTTATAGGGAAAACATTTCACATCGGAAACACTATCCAACAAAGAACGAATTTTTCAAATCGGACTCTTAGAGGTAGAGATATTGACAAAAATAAGATATACATCTACACCCCCTGGCGTAGAAATCATGCATTATTTCAAGAAGAAAATGTTCCTAAAATGTTTGTCGACATGAGTAGTATCGGTCAACAAACCACTTTTTTCAATCGGGATGTTAGAAGCTCATATTTCGCTGCAAATACATCAGAAGCGGAAAATAAGACTTACGCCTCCTGGTGGCCAAACCATTTTGTACAAAAATTAGAAATTATGTGCAAATGATTTCCCATCACGAGCTGTATCCGGTGAAGAAAGAACTTTTAAAATAGGAGATTTAGAAGCAGAGATATAGGGGGGAAAGCAATTTACATTTACGCCCCTAGCAAAAAGTCTATGAATTACTTGAAAATTTTGAAATTATATGAAAAACATATTGCACTATCCCACAAAGAAGAAACACTATCCCAACAAAGAAGGAATTTTTCAAATCGGACTCCTAGAAGTAGAGATATTGACAAAAATAAGATTTACATCTACGTCCCCTGGCGGAGAAACTGTGGAATATTTTAAGAAGAAAATATTCCGAAAATGGTTTCAATATGAGTGGCATCAGTCCAAGAAATAATGTTTTCAATCGATATTTAAGAAGCTCAAATTTTATGGCAAATACATCAGAAGTAAAAATTAACACTTACGCCCCCTGGTGGCTGAAGTATTCTCTACCAAAAAATTTGAAATTATATGCAAAATATTTTCCATCAGGAGGTGTATCCGCTGAAGAAAAAAGTTTTCAAATCGGAGTTTTACAAGAATAGTTATCGGGAAAAATGTAATTTACTTTTACGAATCTTAGCGGAAGATCTATACGTAATTTGAGAAAGTAACTATATTTAAAATACTCTTCGACATAAATGTAATCGAGAGATAAAGGAATTTTTTCAATCGGATGTTTAGAACCAAATATGTGGAATAAAACGTATTTTCAAATTCGACATCATCTGCATTTACGCCCCTTAGCGGCGAAATTGTACATCGTAAAAAAAGAAATCGTAAAAATAAAGGATCATCATTCGCATATTTCAAGCTTCCCAATGCAAAAAAAATTTTTCAAATCGGACTAATAGTTGCAGAGATATCGTGGGTACAGGCGGACGGACGGACAAACCGGTAACTTAGGCACGATCTTTTTTTACAAAAGACGTGCTAAAAACCTGATGGACTTAAGATGAGGCGACTCCTCATAGCCTTTGATGCTCCTAGGATCTGCAAACCCCTCTGTTTCCGGAAAGAAGGAAATGCCATATCAAACAATTTGTATGCTGCTGGAAGAATGTATTGGTTTGCAAAGTGTCAAAGAATGCCTCAGCTGAATGGAAACACGAAGGTGACTAATGATTCGATGCCTGAATAATAAATGCCTTTACCCAGCTATGCATTAACAGATAAGGGTTGAATAGATTTGATGACGTTCCGCTCTCAACCAATGGCTCACAGTTGAAAGGTCGCATTCTTGACGTTTTCCAGTGGGAAGGACTCTCATGCCTTGGAAACCGACACGGGAAGACATGCTTACGATTGCTCTCTGAAACAACGATATCTTTCTCTCTTTAACCAAGAGATAAATGGGGAATCATGATGTTTAATGACTGAAAATCATTTTTCGGAAACTAATTTAGAGCTGTTATCTCCAGTTTTTTTCTCTAAACATCGCTCATTCAACTAAAATAAAATACTTCAACAAGAAATGCAATTCTTTTGCAGGAAAGCGCACTACACGTAAAAAATAAAGTAGCACCCAGGGGCTTATAACGAATTTTCTTTTCAGGGGACGCGACGAAAAATGGAAGTTTCTGACATTCACCAGAACAAAATAAAAGTTAATTAAAAATGGAACAAAAAATTAAAGCATTTTTTCTTATGTGAGGTAGTGCATTTTCATTAAATTAAAGCATTTTTTTCTTCTAATGTAAGTTAATGCACTTTTATTAAGTTAACGCATGTTTATTAAGTTAAAGCATTTTTGTTAATGTAAGTCGCATTTTAACCAAAAACGTAAAAAGTGAAACACTCTCGGGCGGGGTGGGGGTGGGGGCAGGTCCCTTCGGACCACCTCTAAAAACGCTCTTGGAGGCTTCGCAGAAAATTAATCCGTTAATGGAAACGCATCATGTTAGAACCGAAACGTAAATGAAGTTCAACGTGTAATTTCGTATGCAGAAGTAGAAGCGTTATGTATCAAGACGTAAACTGGCTATAGAATCCGTCTCACGTCAGCGAATCTCTAAAAGATGCGTTTTGCCTAAAGTTTTGCAAAAAATTAATATATCTGTAAATGATTTGTGACAATTGTTTTGTTAATCACAATTACTAATTTAACTATTGTTTGAATAATAAAGATATTAGTAAATCTGAAACTCCAAGATTAGTGTATCTAGTTTAGCATCTTTTTCACCTGCTATAGAATAACAATCGCTGTTCCTTTCAACACAAATTCTCTTGACTGATTATTTAAAATGAAATATGTATTTCAAGCAGCTTTTTATATACTGAAATGAGTTCTGGAAAGGCTTTAGAATTTTGAAATATCTCTCTAAATTTCCAAAGAAGTAAGAAAATCCGGTTAGAGCAAAATACATAGAAAATTTTCTTTTAACCAAAACAGGAATAATCGCTACTGTACAAAAAAAGCCTATAACAGACAATCTAAAATTTGAATTTATTATTTACGTCTTAATGAATAAAATCTGTATTGATATTGCATGAAATCAGTTAAATATTCGTAGAATTTTGTAAATGTAAGACCTCGTGCTTTGTCGCCGGTATAGAAGGAAAAATACAAACAGGGGATGGACGAATATATAGAAACACCTGGTAAAAGAAGGAATTCTATACATAATATGGTGTAGGACCGCCTTTTGCATTCAAGGCGACCTGGATTCTACTGTGAATGGACAAATATAAGTCTTAGATGGTGGATAATTGAATGTTATACCATTCTTCCTGCAACACGCGTTTAAGTTCCTGTAAAGATCCTGGAGGCGGATAGTGCGCTCGAACCTTGTTCTCCAAAACGGCCCATAGGGGGTCTATAATATTAAGGTTTGGCGACTGAGAGGGCCAGGGAAGATGAGAAACCTCATCAGTATACTCAGCAAACCTTGATTGAACAATATGAGATGTATGAATCGGGGTCTTGTCGTCTTGATAAATTGCACCGCCTGCAGGAAACTGTTTGTACCATGGGATAGACTTGGTAGCTCAAAATGCTTAAATCGTCCACGGTAGTGACACGACCTCGCAAGGTAATAATGGGGCCGGCAGAATACCATGATATGGCTGCCCAAACCATGACAAACCCGCCGCCATGCTTCACTGTCGGCAAAGACACCCCGGATCGTAAGGTTGGGCGGGTGTTCGCCAGACCTAAACTCGCCCAAAGGTTGGAAACAGTGTAATGGCCGATTCATCGGACCAGATGACAGTCTCTCATTGCTCAGCAGTCCACGTTTTATGAGTGTTACACCACTCTCTCCAGCGTTCTGCTTTAACGTTATTAACTAGTGGTTTAGCGATTGCAGCTCGACCATAAATTCCCTGCTTATGGAGTTCTCTTCGTACTGTTTTTGTACAGACAGGGTTTGAAATCACGTTGTTCAGCTGTCACAGTCCTCCACAATGTCCTTCTTTCTCTGTCATTCAACGCACATTCTCGTCCACGCTGGTGTTTATCGAATGATGTGTTTCCAGGAGCACAATATGCGGTCATAACTTTTGATACAGTACCTCGCGATACACCAAATAATTTCGCTACTTTGGTCACGGGAGCACCCACCACACGGGCTCCAACAATTTACCCTCTTTGAAACTCTGTAAGCTCCGACATAATTCACTTGCAACGCACAGAATAATGTCTAGACAGCAACTGTGGCTACCTGCGGGTTTGCTACGATTCGTAGCACACATGCACTATCAAGACCTCCCGCGCAATCTGCATTTTCACGTGGAAAACGTTGATCGTTTTACCCATACTTTTTACCAGATATTTCCATATTTTTGTCCATCCGCTATATCTGCTAAATTAAAATCCATTAACAGGACTTTACATCAACAGAATTTCATGAAATTTTTACATACGATAACGTATATGAATCAGACACGGCATAAGACGGGATCACCGGATAAAATTCCCTTTTTTTTTTATTTAACTAATCAAAGGAAGTACATTCGATTTTGTTTTGTTCCTTTTTTATGGATGTCTTGTTCTCTAAATGAACTGAATCCCTCTTCAGAAAAATAAAAATTCTTCGCTTAATTTCCTAGGAGCATTCTTCTAATCTCTATTACTTTCTCTTTGCAGACGTTCTCTCGTGATGCGTTATGCAAAAACCAAATCTCTCGTCTTTCTCCCAGTCAGACAACGTGCATGTCGACGTATTTGCTTTATCAGTAACGCCATTTTCCTTCCATCAAAACGGGTTTCATTAGTTGATATCATCACAAAAAAATTCCCTTCTTGTACATAAAGGATATTGAGTTCGTAGATTTTTTATATTTACCGCTTTTATATAAATTATAAATAGAATACACTGAGTGGCAAACTTTTTATGACAACCAGATCATTTTATCAAAAGTAGCTATCCTGTAGATGCTACTGACGCAAGATGGCTGAATCGGCAAAACAAGTTGTAAAAACATGCAATGCGTTGATTATGACACTTTCCAACATACCAGAAATCATTGCTCAAGTTGATGGCTGTGGAATAAATATCGCTCTTGTGTTCTGACCTTTGACCCCATTTCGATGATATTAAACAGAATTGGTTCAGTATACTTCCGGAATAACATACTAACGTTCTGTCGCAAAAGAAGCATTTTTAGTCAAGTTATGAGGATAATGGTTGTGGAATATATCTCGCTCCTGTGTCCTTACCTTTGATCTCATTTCGATGATATTAAATATAATTGGTTCAGTGTACCTCGGGAAAAACATGCTAAACTTTTGTCGCAATAGAAGCATTTTTAGTCAAGTTATGAGGCATAAGGGCAACGGAATGGATCCCGCTCCTGTGTCCTGACATTTAACTCCATTTCGCCCATTTTCAATAGGGTAAGTCCACAGGTAGTCCCCTACCCCATTATAAAATTTCATCGAAATCGAGCCATTTTCGCGCAAGTTATAAAGCATAAAGGCAATGGAATTGATCCCGCTCCTGTGTCCTGACCTTTGACTCCATTTCGCCAATTTTCAATAGGGTTTGTCCCCAGGTGGTCTCCTACCACATACTAAAATTTAATCGAAATTGAACCTTTTTTACGTTAGGTATGACGCATAAGAGCAGTCGAATGGATCCCGCTCTTATGTCCTGACCTTTGACCCCATTTCGTTCACTTTCAATAGGGTTCCTTCCCAGGTGTTCCCCTACCATATACTAAAAGTTCATCGAAATCGAACGATTTTTACGCAAGTAATTTTGCGGACGAACATACGCACACAACGCGTGATGTAATGAGGCAGATGGGAATCGCGGCCATCTGCTAGCAAAAGTGTGACGTCATAAAATTTTAATAGGATCCGCACATTTGTTTGACTGCTAACGTCATGAAAATACAGGTCGCGCCATCTTTTTTCTGGACAATTAATGCGTTCACAAGGATGAAAATTTGAACATCGAATAAAATAGCTTCATTTTATAACTTGCAATACTTAATATTTTCTAAAACATAACCATAATTATGCAATCCAACATTTGTTTGTCTACTGACGTCATCAAAGTACAGGTCGCGCCATCCTTTTTCTGGTTTCAACACCCCCAAAGGAAAAGTTATTGATTTTTAATGTAATTATGGTTATGTTTTAGAAAATATTAAGTATTCCAAGTTGTAATAAAGTTATTTTAATCGATGTTCAAATTTTCATCCTTGGGAACGCATTAATTGTGAAGGAAATGTGTACAAAAGTTTTTCCATTGGAAGTATAGTAAGCTAAATTACTTGACGTCCACCTTAATAATATGGGATAAGAGCGATGGAATGGATCGCATTCCTATGTCCTGACCTTTGACCCCATTTCGTCCACATTCAATAGGGTTCGTCCCCATGTGGTCCCCTACCACATACTGAAATTTCATCGAAATCTAACCATTTTTACGCACGTTATGACGCATAAGGGCAATGGAATGCATCCCGCTCTTATGTCCTAACCTTTGACTCCACCCATTTTGAATAAGATTCGTCCCCAGGCGGTCCCCTACCACATACTAAAATTTAAGTGAAATCGAACCTAATTTACGCAAGTTATGACGCATAAGCACGTCTTTTGAATCCGTTCTGACGCAAATAAAATTTATCAAAGCTATTCAAAGTCAGTGGAACGGTATGGAAAACAATAGTGTCTGAGGGAAGAAAGAAGTTTTTCAATCGGGTTTTTAATCCCTCAGATATTGCTGTAAACGGAATCGTGAGCTTACGCCCTCTGGTTGCAGACTTGTCCGTTAAGAAATACAGGAATTTATATAAGAAATATTTCGCACCGGAAATTCTCTCCAACACCGAAATAATTTTTCAAATCGGACTCTTAGAAACAGAAATCGGCAAAAGCAAGATGTGATTTTACGTCCCCTGGTGGGAAAACCATGCATTCTTTAAGGAAGAAAGTATTCTCAAAAGGTTTTTCCATATGAGCGGTATTGGTCCAAGAAAAAGAAAATTATTCGAGTTTTCAGGAGCGCAGATTTTGCTACAAATACATCAGAAGCAGAAATTAACACTTATGCCCGCTGGTGGCCAAACCATTCTTTACCAAACATTATAAATTATGTGAAAAATATTTTCCATCAGGTCTTGTATGCGATACAGGAAGAATCGCAGAAAACGCAATTTACCTTTGTGCCCCCTAATGGAAAGTTAATGATTTACTTAAAAAGTTTGAATTTATAGGGAAAACATTTCGCATCGGTAACACTATCCAACAAAGAAAGAATTTTCCAAATCGGACTTCTAGAAGTAGAGATATTGACAAAAGTAAGATATACATCTGAGCCCCCTGGCGTAGAAACCATGCACTATTTTAAGAAGAAGATGTTTCTAAAATGTTTGTCGACATAAGTAGTATCGGTCAACAAACGACGTTTTTTTCAACTGAGATTTTAGAAGCTGATATTTTGCTGCAAATAAATCAGAAACGGAAATTAAGATTTACGCCCCTGGTGGCCAAACCATTTTTTTACAAAAATTAGAAATTATGTGCAAATGACTTCCCATCAGGTGCAGTATCCGGTGCAGGAAGAATTTTTCAAATCGGAGATTTAGAAGAAGAGATATAGGGGGAAAAGCAATTTACATCTACGCCCTCTAGCGGAAAGAGTACGAATTACTTGAAAATTTTGAAATTATATGAAAAACATTTCGCACTAAAAACACTATCCAACAAAGAAGGAACTTTTCAAATCGGACTCCTAGAAGAGAATAGAAATATTGACAAAAATAAGATATACATCTACGCCCCCTGGCGGAGAAATTGTGGAATATTTTAAGAAGAAAATATTCCGAAAATTATTATCGATGTGAGTGGCATCAGTCGACAGAAGAATTTTTTCAATCGATATTTTAGGAGCTCAGATTTTATGGCAAATACATCAGAAGCAAAAATTAACGCTTACGCCCCCTGGTGGCCAAAGTATTCTTTACCAGAAATTAGAAATTTTATGCAAACATTTTTAATCAGGAGGTGTATCCGATGAAGAAAAAGTTTTTCAACTCGAAGTTTTAGAAGAAGAGTTATCGGGGAATTGTAATTTACTTTTACGCCCCCTAGCGGAAAATCTGTGCGTAATTTGAAGGAAGTAACTATATCTAAAATACTCTTCGACATAAATGTAATCGAAAGATAAAAGAATTTTTTCAATCGGATGTTTAGAGGCAAATATGTGGAATAAAACGTATTTTTGAATTCGACATGATCTGAATTTACGCCCTCTATCGGCGAAATTGTACATCGTATTGGGTATATAAATAAGCTTTGAGGGATTTGAGGTGAACAAAACACGTTGTTGGAGAACAGAAACAATATTTTAACATTAATCGGAGTATACTCCCTCTGAAGCTACAACTTTAACCCATCTTTCGCGCAGTGAACGTATGCCCCGAAGGAAGATTTCCGGTTCCTTGGAAGAGATCCAGTTTTCCAGCCAATTTTGGATGTCTTCATAAGAACTAAACCGTTCTCCAGAAAGTGCTGACTGCATGGACCGAAACAAATGGTAATCCGATGACGCAATATCTGGCGAATATGGCGGGTGGGGTAGAACTTCCCAGTCGGATCCTTCTAAGTACTTTTTCACAGGTCGAGAAACATGTGGTCTTGCGTTGTCATGCTGTAAGATGACATTGTTGTGTCTATTCTCCCATTCCGGCGGTTTTTGCGTGGGAGCTCGTTTTAAACGCATTAATTGGGTTGGATACCGATCACCAGTAATAGTTTCTGATGGTTTCAGCAGTTCATAGTGGATCACACCCTTCTGGTCTCACCAGATACACAGCATTACCTTTGAACCATAGATAATTGCGTTTTGGCGTTGAAGACCCATACTTTCTGCCGTTTAGGGTTATCGTACCATATCCATTTCTTGTCGGCAGTAATAATACGATGCAAAAAAACCTTTCTTTTTTGCCTTTGAAGCAGCAATTCGCAAACGGTTTTTCGACGTTCAAGGTCTCTTTCCCGCAAAGCATGTGGAACCCGATTCTCTTCTTTTTGCACCATTCCCATGGCAGCTAAACGTTGTGAAATGCATGGTTGACTAACATTTAATGCTGCTGCTAGTCTTTTTGGGTCTGGCACGGATCCTCGTCGAGTAAAATTTCCAATTCGGCATCAGCAATTTTTTTGGGTGGTCCAGAACGTTCTTTATCACTGACATCGAAATCGTTCCTTTTGAATCGTCTAAACCAATACTCACATGATTTTATGGATGGGGAATGTTCACCCTAGATTTCTGACATTAAGTGTTAGCTGTCTGTAGCACTTTTCTTGAAAATCAAGTAATGCACTAACACTCCCCGCAAATGCTGTTTTGTCGGGACGAAAGTTGCCATTTTCCATCGAGTAAAATAAATACGTCTTTGCACCTCAATCGAATGTCGTATACTAACTCTGACAGTTGGCGTCTTGTACTGCAATATCGCAGTGTTGCCACTTAAAATACATGCGAGCAGTAATATGTACGACACCGAACGGAAATCATTCAAAACTTATTTATATACCCAATAAAAAAAACGAAATGAAGGATCATCATTCGCATATTTCAAGCTTCCAAATGCAAAAATAATTTTTTAAATCGGACTAATAGTTGCAGATATATCGTGGGTACAGACAGACGGACGGACGGACAAACCGATAACATAAGCACGATCATTTTTTACAAAAGAAGTGCTAAAAAAAGGAAACAAGAAAGATGACAACGAATTTTTCGGTGTAATAAGCACGTCTTTTGAATCCGTTCTGACGCAAATTAAATTTATCAAAGCTATTCAAAGTCAATGGAACCGGTATGGAAAACAATAGTATCTGACGGAAGAAAGAAGTTTTTCATACGGGTTTTTAATCACTCAGATATTGCTGTAAACGGAATAGTGAACTTACGCCCTCTGGTTGCAGACTTGTCCGTTAAGAAAAACATGAATTTATATGAGAAACATTTCTCACCGGAAACGCTCTCCAACACAGAAATAATTTTTATAATCGGGGAAACAGAGATATCGACAAGAATAAGATGTGACTTTACGTCCCCTTGTGGGAAAACCATGCATTATTTAAGGAAGAAAGTATTCTCAAAAGGTTTTTTCCATATGAGCGGTATAGGTCCAAGAAAAAAAAATTATTCGAGTTTTCAGGAGCCCTAAGATTTTGCTACAATACATCAGAAGAAAATACAATTACGCTCCCTAGTGGCCAAAGTATTCTTTACCAAAAATTAGAAATTATATGCAAAAGATTTTCCATCACTAGGTGTATCCGCTGAAGAAAAAATGTTTCGAATCAGAGTTTTTGAAGAGTTATCGGGGAAAATGCAATTTACTTTTACGCCCCCTAGCGAGAAAGCTATGCATAATTTAAAAATGTAACTATATCTAAAACACTCTTCGACATAAATGGAATCGAAAGATAAAAGAACTTTTTCAATCGGAAGTTTAGAAGCAAATATGTGGAATAAAAACGTATTTTTTATTTCGACATCATCTGCATTTAGGCGCTCTAGCGGCGAAATTGTACACCGTAAAAAAAGAAACGAAATGAAGGATCATCGTTCGCATATTTCAAACTTCCCAATGCAAAAAGAATTTTTCAAATAGGACTAATAGTTGAAGAGATATCGTGGGTACAGACGGACGGACGGACAAACCGGTAACATGAGCACGATCTTTTTTTACAAAAGACGTGCTAACAAATATCAAATTAAACATATAATCATAATATTGAATTAACAGGCATAGCAAGGGAAAAATAATGTTGAAGTAATTGAAAAACATGAGTCCCCTCCTTCCCCCCCTCCACTCCTCATCGCATAGATCCCCCGTCTCTTGGTCATTGAATCTTCACTTGGTAAGCCCTTCGCATTCCCCCTCGATCGAATAATCCCTGTCAATCAACCTCCCATTTTGTACTGATATCAGTTGGTAAGTAGTGTTTTAATTTCTTTTTGAACAAATTGAAGTTATTAATATATATTAATTTTGCAGGCAAAGAGTTGCAAAACTCCGGTTCAGAATAATCTAGCCTTTGTTTAGTAGTTTGTGTTCTAGGTGTAGTTAGTCTTGGTTACGAATATTATACCGGTACGTAGCAGTATTAATTTCTATGAGCTCCTGTCCAAGGTTCAATTTAATTCGTTTGTACATAATTTTGCCTAAGTTCTGTGGAGAATATCAGTTATTTGATTTCTTCTTTCACTTTCTTCCCACTATCTAAATGATATTTTTCTCGATTGATCCAGAACACCTGCGCTTCTCAAGCAATCTTATTTTCCACATTTAATTAATCACGATAACCCTCAATCACACTTACCGCGTTACAGAGTAATGCGGCATTGTTTTCCTGTGTTTTGGTGTTTTCTGATACGGTGAGCATGTTGGAATTAGGAACACGTATCCAAGAATGACAGTGAATGGCAGTAAAATAACGAAGATATGACATTAGCCGTGAAGCAACCGAGAGAAATTAGCTGCGGTGGAACGTCTGCCAAAGCGGTTGTCAAAAATTGTCATTAATTCCGGTGGAGTTTGAACCGCAACTTTGCGCTAATACTCGTATTTTATTTGAATTCCTAACTTTCGGTTGGTAATTTGTTTTGGTGTCTAACATTCTAATGGCGTTGTCCATAGCATCGTTAGTACTGCATTTCGGTGCAGTTGCTGTTTACAATGTCTCTTCGTCATTAATTTCTGTCTGACGTACTTGTAATTTCTTTTCCGTGATATTTAAAGTATGCACTGTTAAACAAAATCTACTTAAAAATGAGAACCTGAACCTGCTCTTTTTTAGCACGTCTTTTGTAAAAAAAGATGGTGCTTACGTTATCGGTTTGTCCGTCCGTCCGTCCGTCTGTACCCACGATATCTCTGCAACTATTGGTCCTATTTGAAAAATATTCTTTTTGCATTAGGAAGCTTGAAATGTGCGAATGATGATCCTTCATTTCGTTTTTTTTTTTTTTTACAATGTACAATTTCGCCGCTAGAGGGCGAAATGCAGATAATGTCGAATTCAAAAATACGTTTTATTCCACAAATTTGCTTCTAAACATCCGATTGTAAAAATTATTTTATATTTCAATTCCATTTATGTCGAAGAGTATTTTAGATATAGTTACTTTTTCAAATTACGCATAGATTTTCCGCTAGGGGGCGTAAAAGTTAATTACATTTTCCCCGATAACTCTTCTTCTCTAAAACTCCGATTTGAAAAAAAAAAATTCTTCAGCGCATACATCTCCTGATAGAAAATCTTTTGCATATAATTTCAAATTTTTGGTAAAAAATACTTTGGCCACCAGGGGGCGTAAGTGTTAATTTTTGCTTCTGATGTATTTGCCATAAAATCTGAGCTTCTGAAATATCGATTGAAAAAATTCTTTCGTGGACTGATGCCACTCAGATCGATAAACCTTTTGGGAATATTTGTTTCCTGAAATATTCCACAGTTTCTCCGCCAGGAGGCGTAGATGTATATCTTATTTTTGTCAAAATCTCTACTTCTTAGAGTCCGATTTGAAAATATCCTTCTTTGCTGGATAGTGTTTTCCGTGTGACATGTTTTTCATATAATTTCAAAATTTTCAAGTAATTCATAGTTTCCGCTATGGGGCGTAAATGTAAATGGCGTTTCCCTCTATATCTCTGCTTCTAAATCTCCGATTTGAAAAATTCATACAGCTCCTGATGGGAAATCGTTTGCACATAATTTCTAATTTTCGTAAAAAATGGTTTGGCCACCAGGTGGCGTAAGCCTTAATTTCCGCTTCTGATGTATTTGCAGC
Source organism: Macrothele yani (assembly GCA_039090855.1). Taxonomy (NCBI): domain Eukaryota; kingdom Metazoa; phylum Arthropoda; class Arachnida; order Araneae; family Macrothelidae; genus Macrothele; species Macrothele yani. Next base: position 105,215,093 of record CM077011.1, read on the forward strand.
AAAATATAAGTTCCTAAAATATCGATTGAAAAAGAAGTCGTTTGTTGACCGATACTACTCATGTCGACAAACCTTTTAGAAACATTTTCTTCTTGAAATAATGCATGGTTTCTACGCCACGGGGCGTAGATGTATATCTTATTTTTGTCAATATTTCTACTTTTAAGAGTCCGATTTGAAAAATTCCTTCTTTGTTGGATAGTGTTTCCAATGCGGTATGTTTTTCCTATAAATTCAAAATTTACAAGTAAACCACAGACTTTCCACTAGGGGGCACAAAGGTAAATTGCGTTTTCTGCTCCTAAAGCTCCGATCTGAAAAAATCTTCTTGTATTGCATACAAGACCTGATGGAAAATATTTTTCACATAATTTCTAATGTTTGGTAAAGAATGGTTTAGCCAACAGGGGTCATAAGTGTTAATTTCTGCTTCTGATGTATTTGTAGCAAAATCTGGTCTCCTGAAAACTCGACTAAATTTTTTTTTTCTTCGACCGATACCGCTTATATGGATAAACCTTTTGAGAATACTTTCTTCCTAAAATAATGCATGGTTTTCCCACCAGGGGACTTAAAGTCGCGTCTTATTTTTGGCGATATCTCTGTTTCTAAGAGTTCGTAAGCTCACGATTCAGTTTTCAGCAGTATCTGAGGGATTAAAAACTCGATTGAAAATCTTCTTTCTTTCGTCAGATCTATTATTTTTAATACCGGTTCAATTGACTTTGAATAGCTTTGATAAATTTAATTTGCGTCAGAACGGATTCAAAAGACGTGCTTATTACACCCGAAAATTCGGTATCATCTTTCTTGTTTTTTAAGTACAATCATATCGTACGAGTGCATGACATGCTCAAATATAAATAACCATACATACTTATAAATAACTGCGTCAATAAATGTAAATATAATCTCGTATTACTTTAATTTAGATACAGTATTATAGATTTCAGAGAAATTGTTTAATAAATGTGTCAAGTGACACACTTAAATAATTTGTACAACAAAGTCACTGATTACAAGTTATTTAATTATGCATCAATTATCTTTGTGTACGTTTTTACATTAACTATATTTGTGTCAATTTCATGAATAATACACTGCTGGACAATTGCTAAGGACGGATCATAAACGGCTATATAGCGCATAAAAAAGTAAGTGTGGTTGGATGCCAAGTGAAATAAAATAATGTCAGAATGCCAGGACATTACAAGAAAGACAATTTATGGTGCTCTGAAATCCAGAAGGCTTTGGAACGTGTTCAAGGGACAAACAGGCCATTTTGTGCAGAATACGTAAACGTGAAAAAATACAATTACCGTCCGCAGGCGTTCCGGCGTCAGATGTCAATACGGGATATGGCCACCATGGAGGGCGATGCAAGATTCCACACGTCGTATCATGCTTTGCACAACATTATCAAGCAGCTGTTGGGGTAATTTATCCTATTCCTCTGTCAGTGCACGGATGAGGGTGTCCTTGTTTATTGGAGGGCATTGGCGACCAGCAAGACTCCTCCCCAAAGCATCCCACACATTTTCAATGGGATTCAGATCTGAAGAACGTGCTGGCCATACGAGGCTTTGAATATCCTCGCTCTCAAGACACTCCTGGACAGCGACTGTTCAATGACATGTTGCGTTGTCGTCCATGAAAATGAATCTATCACCGACAGCACCACGGAACATGCGAACATGAGGTAGCAGAACATCATTAATGTATCGTTGGCCAGTCATAGTCCCAGTTGGAAGCACATAGAGGGACGTACGGCCTTTGATCATGATGCCAGCCCATACCATGACACTATATGTCGGATATCGGTCCCTTTCCTGTATGTTTACTGGACAATATGCAGTACCACTATCACGCCAGATCAGTTGTCTTCGACAATCAGACGATAGACTGTATCTACTCTCATCTGAGAAGAGGACAGCAGACCAGTCGTTATCAGTCTAATTGCGATGTTGATGGCACCATTGCAAACGGGTGGTACGGGGACGTCTGGACAATGGGATGCACACAACAGGACGGCGGGCGTATAGTCCTCCTTCATGCAAACGTATGGCGACAGTTTTTCGGGAGATCCGCTTGCCAGTAGCAGCCATAAACTGATTTGCTACCTCACTAGCTGTGCTGCGCCGGTGTCTTTTTGTTGATAGCACTATGTACCGATCTTCTGCAGGTGTCGTACTGCGAACACGACCTCCCCCGTGACGTTTGCTACACTCTCCATTTGTTTGAAATGATTTCCAAAGCCTTGAAACAACACTGTGGTTGACGTCGAACTCCCTGGCAACATCTGTTTTTTCGCCCTTCTTCAATCTTGCCAATAATACAGCCACGCGTAAAATCATCTAGGTGATGTCGGGAAGACATACTGAAAATTGCAAGTTCGTCAATTGATTCTTTCCCTTTCAACTTTGCGTTTGAACAACAACGGTCAATACGCGTCAAATCCTTTATATCTCTTATCAGCGCTATGACGTCACGAACAAGTTCGGCAATCCAAAATTTGCATACGCACAATACGTCTTACTGTATCCCGCACTTATGCTAATTTCCACATTTTCCTGCCTTCCATTTTATGGTTGCTATCGTTGCTATTGTCATCCGTCCTTAGCAATTGTCCGGCAGTGTATATTGTCGCTTCATCACTATATTTGTCATAAAATTGTGCGGTCCATTTGCCCAGCATGTGACAACGAGTATATTTATTATCCCAGATGTGCCATCGAATTATATATACTTCCAGTTGATTATATGAATAAATGAGTATGTATGGAGTACACGTATTCCAAATTTGAAATCGAGGTTAGTGGTTAGAGATTCATACTACTGAGTAAGGGACCCCCAGATTCAAACCTAGCCTGATCGGCTTGAACCTAGGGGCTCTCCGTGGTGGAGTGAATTTCTAACAGTAGCTAAATATCCGCCGTGCATCGAACGAGCACGTTAAGTGGCGGCCCCCGGGTTGGATTCTCCTGGTTAAAGTTCCTAATTTCTCTCTGCCTTCTATGTGCAAAATCGTACGCTTTTACGGGGGCGCCATTAGTGTTCTCTTACTCACTTACAAACAGTCCTGTCTGTAACGCTAGATTCGCTCTTACTTCTTCCAGCTTCTGTGCCTTGCACGAAAGGGCACAGAAACTGGATGAAGTTAGAGCACATATATTTGAAATATATGGATTTTCTGAGTACATATATTTGAAATATATTTACACAAAAATAAGTAAATATATTTCAAATTAGAAATACCAGATTTACGAACAACTGATTCCCTGTATGTACTCAAAAATGAGTACAAGTACTCGGAGCTATTATAAACTCAGAATGTACACTGAGAAAGTGCAATTGAATTAGAGATACCTGTCTAGTAACGTGTAGCACCGCCTTTCGCTCTGATGACGGCGGCGATTGGTCTCGGCATGGCCTCGACAAGACACCAGAAGCGTTGGGAAGCCATACGGATCCACAACCCCTGAACAAGCTCCCACAGTTCACGAAGATTTGATGGAGGGGGTCAGAGCCTCGAACATCTCTCTCGATGGCTTCCCAAATGTGCTCGACGGGATTGATGTCAGGTAACCTAGCTGGCCAAGAAAGCGAGGTCACGTCGGTGGAATGTTCATCCAACCATTCGGATACAATTCGAGAGCGATGTCACGGTTTATTGTCTTGTTGCAGGATGAGGTCCCCAGTGGGATGTTGAAGACGCACAAACGGGAGCAAATGGTCGTCCAGGATATCCCGGTAACGTTGACCTGTGAGGGACGATGTCACATGTACCAGAAGTCCCATTTCAGTCCACGTAAACAGTCTTCAGACGAGAATGCCACCCCCACCAACTTGAAGAGTACTCTGCTGGCAAGAAGGATCCATCGCTTCATGTGGTTTGCGCCGTACTCGTCCATCCTGTCATCCGCATGTACCAACGTGAGTCTCGACTGATCAGTCCAGGCAACATTTTTCCAAATGTCTGGGGTCCAGTGGCGATGTTCCCGCGCCCATGCTAATCTTTGAACCCTGTGATATGCCGTTAGCAGCGGTTCCCTCGTGGGACAATGGCTTCTGTACCCCATAGCGATGAGATAGTTCTGTATGGTGGGGCTGCTTACACGTTTTTGTGCACCAGCGTTAAATTGCCGAGTGATTTCTTGCACTGTGGCCCGTGTATCCTCTGTTACAATGCGAGCTAGCCGACGTTGACCCCGCTCATTAACACGCTGTTGTCCACGTGCAGCTGGCCCTTGCACGTATGGTTTTACCGGATTCGATGTACTCACGGTGCACCCATGACACAGTGGCTCGTGAAAATCACAGTGTCTGCACGACTTTTGAAAGGGAGTGACCCATTCGTCGGGCCCCGACAATTTGCGGACGATCAAAAGCGCTTAGATCCTTCGTCTTACCCATACTACGTCCGACTCTTACTGATTCCCGTCGCATCACTCCTTATATTGTCAGATCACTGCATACGTCATGTCGTTTCCGTTTACAGGGCCGCTCACAGCACCACATTTGTATAACGCCAGATGTCTCTAATTCAACTGCTCTTCAATGTACTCAAAAACGAGTACATTTTGCTTATTTCTAAGTACCAATTTTTAACAGTGTACTGTTATCCAGGCACTACCTGGATAATTAGCTAGCAGCCCAGGCACTACCTGGATAATTAGCTAGCAGCCCACGCCCCTGACCACTCAGGCAGCCATTTTGGGGAGTTTCAATGTCTTGCGCAAATTTTACCCTTTTCCATTACTGTGCATACCATTGCAATCCTACATCTGGACCTTCTTCTAAACGTCTCAATCCACATTTTAGCCTCTCTGGGTACAGAACACATTTCCTTCAGCATTCTTTTTTCTAATATTTTAAACATAATATCCGCACATTTGTTCATTGTCTAATAATTGGCACTGGTCGCCATTGAGGGTCTTATTTAAGGTTATCACGTCCGAAAGGAGGTTTGCTATCCCTGTTGATATCAGAAATTTAACGAAACATTGGATTTTAATCATTCGTCTAAGATGGGCCCAAGTTCAAATCCCACTGAGGCGCCGACAGTGTGTTTGTCATACTGCACTGACTCTTTCCCCTTCCCTGGAACCCCTGGCCCGAAATTAGGGAAGGGGTACTACTTGTAGCCCACTGAGTTGCCGAAGTAGGTCGTTAAACTCCCAAATAAACAAATCGGGGTGATGTGGAGGGTTAACAACCACCAGGAGCAACTCCGTGGACTATAAGCGGTTGGTCGTCCCTAATTTCGGGCCATTGGTTCTAGAAAAGGGTGCGAAGTTCTACTCTAAACAAACATCTTTCATGCATCACCGGGATTTGAAACCGAGCCCATCTCGGAAGAAAGACCTGAAACCGGCACTCAGACCTCTGAGCCACTGGGACGGCAAAATCGGAACGAATCCCGCTTCTACCTGCAACACCATGTCTCTAGTTACACAAAACAAAAAAAGATGCAATAAATGAGCAAATTAAAATTTACAGTACTCTTTTTTTCTGGTCCTAAGCGACGTTTGTGCACTTGAAGGTGCAGACACAAACACATGATGACAGCGGAGAACTATGAGCCTTTAAACCGAAGCAAATGTATTAACGAACCCTTCGTCTACCACAAATAACTCTGCTTCAAAGATACACTGCCGGCCACCCAAAATGCAACACCAAGAAGGACACGAGATAGCAAAGCCAGATTTACTGGACACATAGCAACAGATAGAAAGATGAAACGATTGAGCTTACCAGCCCGTGCAACTTGCGGAACACGCAAACATCAATAGTTCGTGTGGCCCCCATGGCTGGAAATAACAAACGCTACACGCCGCGGCATCGAACGAAAGAGGCTTTGGATGTGGGCTTGGGGTATGTCGGTCTAGGCTGCTTCCACACGTTGCCACAGTTCATCAGGCGTAGCCGCGGGTGGTGCTTGTCAGGCCACTGGGTTGCCGACCAGCGACCAGACGTGTTCGATGGGCGACATATCGGGAGAACAAGCGGGCCACGGCCGCAGTGACGCCTGGTGGGCCGTGAAGAATTGCTGCACGATGCGTACCACGTGCGGGCGCGCATTGTCCTGTTTAAACATAGCCGCTGGCAGGTCCTGCAGGTAAGGGAGGACTACAGGCTCTAAAACGTCAGAGATGTAGCGGTGGCTGTTGAGTGTAACGGCGATGCGTACCAGAGGGGTGCGGGTGTCATATCCAATTGCGCCCCAAACCATAACGCCAGGCGACGGACCGGTATGGCGATGCATAATGCAGGCGTCATACAGTCTCTTGCCGTGGTGCCGCCACACGCGGATCCGACCATCGTGGTTTTGCAGACAGAAGCGGATTCATCGGAGAAGACAATGTCTTACCATTCCGTTGTCCAGGTGTGGCATTCCACGGCCCGCTGCCGCCGCACACGCCGGTGGTGTAACGTTAATGGTAATCGGAGCAACGGGCACCATGCGAAAAGTCCCCGCTCCTGCAGACGACGTCGAACGGTACGTGCTGACACAGGTTGTTGTGCAACACACCCTAATTCCTGCGCTAACGTTCGTGATATGGTGGTGCGAGCCGTCAATGCCCGCCGCACAACATGCCGGTCCTCTAGTTCAGTGGTGTGCCGCGGTTGCGGCAATCGCTCACGTCGGTTCGTCCGTCTCTTCTTCATCCACCGAATCCATACTCGCCTCACTGTGGCTGGATGTCGTCCCACACGGGCGCCGATGTCTCGGTACGATCAACCGCTGTCGCGATAAGCCACTATTCTTTCTCTGTCGAACTCCGAAACGTACTGGAATGAATGCCGTATTCTGCGACGAGGCATCAGGAAACTTCCCACGCACAGGTCCGGCAGCACAACACACTTCCACTACTTGCACCCAGCCTTTGTGCACCTTTCTTAGAGTGCTTCTCGGTGGCGTGCCAGGCGCACATGATTTGCATATGCCCTGCAATGCTAATCGTTTGCATGCCCTCTCGCGTGCGATGCATGTTGCGAATTTCAATCCAGTCGGATGCTTCCTTCTTGGTGTTGCATTTTGGGTGGCCAGCAATGTATTACAAGCTGTTGAGAAAATAGCGACAAGCCACAAACTCGATAGCAGAATTACACATGCCACACCCATTGCTTCAGTAAGGACATTTTACCTACCTTTTACTGACTTGACTGCCTGCTAGGAGTTCCTAAGAAGTAAGGTCTTGGAAGATATGACGTTAAGAATGGAAGGTAACTAAAAGTAACACAATTTAAACAAGAACAGAGAACCATAATGTAAAGTTAAGTTAGAGCATAGTCACAACACCGTTTGTAAAACTGTCCCTTTCAATTTCATTAGGAACCTTCTATTCGCTGCCTCCTCAGTTTTACCATCTTGCCTGTTCACCTTTTCCTTCGTATTATAACAAAAAATATTAATTCGTTCATTTTTCGTTGCACTGCATAAGCTCTGTTTTGATCCTCTTACTGCTCATCGATCTCTCTCTCTTAATGCTTTTCTTTAACCATGCAACTTTCTTTAAATGCTTGGCGCAGCGCCCTACTTCATCTCCTATCAACATAGTTCATGCTGCTGTTTTCATCACTCTTGTCATGGATCCAACGAAATGCTGGTATCGTTTTATAGGTATGGTCACCAAAGCGGATGTGATGGCGTATTTAAATTCCCCGATGACTAACGGAAGAGAATCTTTGTTAGGAATGGTTCTCTCAGTTTCATCAAAGATGTTTTCAATTCGGTTAAGTTCTGGGAACTGTGGGGGGGGCAATTTAAAGTCACTGCCGTGCTCCTGAAGCCACTGTGTGACGATCCAAGCCTTGTTGTACGTTGCCTTTTTTGCTGGAAGTAGTCATCTCCATCAGGAAACATCATGCTCGTATATAGGTGTGCCCAGCCCATAATGATGTTAAGATACTCATGGCACACAAATTCTATTCAAGAGGTAGTAAGGAACTCAACGTTCGCTATGAAAACAGACCCCAGATCATTACACTACCTCAAACAGCTTGTACAGTAACCGCTGAGAAACTGGGATCCATCAAATTGTGCTACGGACGCCGTATTCTGACCCAACTATTGGCGTGTATTAAATGAAAACGTAATTCGTCGGGCAAAGCGACTTTTGTCCAGTCGTTAGTGGTTTCATTTTGGTGCTTCTGTGCCCACTACGGATGACGTTATTGGTATTTAGCAGTTACGAGTGGTACACGAAGACTACTTTGTGACGTATATTCTATTTTAACTTTCACTTTTAGTTTCTTTTCCTATGTAAATTTGAGTTTGTTCTCTTTGCACTTTCCAAACTTAAGGTGATATCTTCTCTTACATGAATGGAGGTTTGGCAACACCCTGAGGTAAGTACGTAAGTGACGTATACATGTGATAAGAACAAGACGAGAGAGATATATACACCGAGTGGCCACTTTATTATGACCACCTGACAGTTTTAAACAAATGAGCTATGGCTGCACGTAGTTGCCGCCAGAGGGCGAGGCCAGTATAAAAAGGGAAAGCTTAGTGCTTGCGACAGTAGTAGAAGTGATTTTGGGGTGACGAGATGGTTAAAAAAAAAACGAATTGACGGACTTTCAACGTGGGATGATTTTAGGAGCTCGGAGCCATGGAGCGAGTATCACCGAAACCACAGCATTCGTGAAATGTTCCAGAGTAGCTGTTGTTAAAGTGTTTAAAGACTGAACTTTCAGCCAAAAAACTGGATCTCTACGTGCAAAGTGTGGTCGTCATCGACTAGTGACTGCTCGGGCGGAACGGAGAGTGTTCAGACTGCTAACAGACAACAGAAAGGCAACAGTGCAGCAAATTACAGACCATCTTAATCAAAGATCCCCTCAAATGATATCTGCACGCACTGTTCGCCGTACGCTGCATCGGATGGGATATGGCAGCCTAAGGCCTGTTCAAACACCTTTGCTGTCTGCAGTTAACAAGAGAAAACGTCTCCAGTTCGCACAGAAGCACAAGGATTGGACAGACGATAATTGGAAACAAATTATGTGGTCCGATGAATCACGTTTTTCAGTTGCACCATGCCGATGGCCGAGTGAGAATTTGGCGGAAACAGCACGAAAGCATGGACCCCAAATGCATTGCTACAACCCTTCAAGCTGGTAGAGGCAACGTTATGATTTAGGGAATGTTTTCCTGGTATGCTTTGGGTACTTTAATTCGTGTTGATCAACGTCTGACTGGCACATCATATCTAAACATCGTTGCGGACCAAGTGCATCCTGTCATGTGGATGGTTTATTCCAATGGCGATGGCTACTTTCAACAAGATAATGCGTCCTGCCATAGTGCTCGTATTGTACAGGATTGGTTTCAGGAACATGCCGGTGAGTTCACTCTGCTTAGGTGGCCCCCCACAATCTCCAGATCTCAACCTCATTGAGAATTTGTGGGATGAATTTGAACGAGCCATTAGACAGCTGAATCCCCAACCCTGCAATCTCACACTCCTGGAAAGTGCTATTCATCAAGCATTTTTTGTAAAATCTACAGTTTTCAATTTACAACCACCAAATTTGGTATACTGTCTCATTGTACTCTTACACCAACTTAGACCACAGACGGAAGGGGTCGGGGTACGGTGTCAAGGGGGCCCCAGACAAAATTTTCGTAAAATGTACAGTTTTCAATTTAGATCCACCAAATGTGGTATACTATCTTACTGTACTTTTACACCAAATTAGACCATAGACGGAAGGGGTCAGCCCGGGGTCAAGGGGGCACCCATAGAAAATTTTCGTAAAATCTACAGTTTCCAATTTAAAAACCACCAAATTTGGTATACTATCTTACTGTATTTTTACACCAAATTAGACCATAGACGGAAGGGGTCGGGGCCCGGGGACAAGGGGCCCCATACAAAAATTTTTAAATTCTACAGTTTTCAATTTAAAACCACCAAATTTGGTATACTATCTTACTGTACTTTTACACCAAATTAGACCATAGACGGAAGGGGTCGGGGCCCGGGGTCAAGGGGGCCCCATAGAAATTGTAAAATCTACAGTTTCCAATTTAAAAACCACTCAAATGGTATACTACTTATTTGTAATTTTTACACCAAAGACAAGGGGGCCCCATAGAAAATTATCGTAAAATGTACAGTTTTCAATTTAGATCCACCAAATGTGGTATACTATCTCATTGTACTCTTACACCAAATTAGACCATAAACAGGTTTTCGGAAGGGGTCGTGGCCCGGGGTAAAATTTTGTGAGGGGGGGGGGCCCTCACAAAATTTTCGTAAAATCTACAGTTTTCAATTTAGAACCACCAAATTCGGTATACTGTCTCATGGTACTCTAACGTAGACCGCAAATAGAGTATTGGAGTGCAGAATTGTGTTGCAGGTCTTAAGTAAAAAAATTGAAATTTTTTAGAAAATTTTGTATGGGGGCCCCTTTGACCTCGGGCCCCGACCACTTCCAAAAACCGTGTATGGTCTAAGTTAGAGTACCATGAGTTAGTATACCAAATTTGGTGGTTCTAAATTGAAAACTGTAGATTTTACGAAAATTTTGTATGGGGTCCCTTGACCCCGGGCCTCGACCCCTTCCAAAAACCGTGTACGGTCTAAGAGAGTACCATGAGATAGTATACCAAATTTGGTAGTTCTGAACTGTTTTTCGGTTTTTTAGGAATCGACTGTTTGCATATGTAGTTTCGACGAATTGAGTGTCGACGAAATGAGTTGTCGACGAAATGAACGAGACATAAAATATACCTGTAAGAACCGAATTATCTTTTAAAGTCTAGAACTTATTCGTTTCTAGAACCAAATCGTATTCGTGCTGTAATTTAAATCATAAAGCTATTTGAATTCAAAGGTGTGGAGGAGTGCTGATGAGTTTTACGTAATGTGTGTTGAATGCTTATGCAGATGGATGGGCAAAGCATCAAGGTGTTTCAACATATCAGGTGTAATTCCGAACACCTGTTACAGAGCTCACCTGGAAGGAATTAGAGTTCTGTTCCTCATTTTTAGGTCAGACAGCTTGTCGGGGGAAAGCTTTTATGACGTATCTAACCGTCGATGAGAGTTTCACCACACCTGCAGGTGTTATTTACAGGTTTTTTGTTATGCCGCTCAGAGGTTTTTGACCTTGATCTTCCGAGCGAATAACCATCAGCTTTATATCAAATGACGGGTTCACTGTAAAGCAACTAAGCTAGACCCGTTTCTTCACTTCTTGTTTTAAATGAAAGCAACGACACATGCAAATTACGATATTTGTATGCCTAAAAAGATATGACATGCGTTTCGTACCTGTGTTGAATTTTTATGAGCTTGCGGCTTCGGGCCAGATATCTCTTTTTCTGGAGATCTTATTGTAAAAAGAAATCTTTTTGCATCGGGTAAGGATATGCGTGGTGAAGATTTGTCATTACATTCTTTACTCAGCAGAATAATGCATGTAATAAAGAATCTTGATTTGTTTTCTGCGAGCATTCTATATAAATTATTTCCAATTCATTGTTTAAGAAAACGGTTTGAAAAATGAAATACATTGAACTCTCTGCGTTAAAAAATTAAACTAATTTTTCATTACACTTAATAAAATATTTAGTGTGCAGAGTAATTTCAAATATTCGCCATCATTGAGCAACATTTTATAAAAGCAATAAAATTTAACTAACATGATACTGAGGAGGGTCGTAGCCAGACGGGGAGCTAGACTAAATTGATTTATCTCTAAAAGCCAAGCGAGGCACCCATCAAAATGGATTTATCAATAACTGAGCGACTTTTTCATGTTTTATTACTACTTTGATGTTTCATTATAAACATGAATATCGTTTTTTTATATGTGGAAATTATGTTTAAGGAAAAATGCATATATTAAATAGATCTCTGTGTGCGGCTCAAATGAAACTTCGCCTTCCTAAGGGCAATCAGTAGAAACGGGTGTACCAGTAATTCTCCAACGCATTGCCACAGGAATTTGTTGGTGGTAAATGTGCAGTGACGAAGTAATAGGTGGGAAGCAAATAGGTGGAGTCAATAGGTGGAAAGCAAGGAAAAGTGAAATTATATCTGGCACTCCACTGTTGAAGCGAAAAGGTTGATTTGTTTTCAGAATTTCGTTAAATGGGGGTAAGGTGGCAACACTATATCGAACGATACGTGTCAGGAGACAGCTCACACGTGCGGTTAGTTGAGTTAGGACATGGCGACTGACAAGGTGCATGTTCGTCACTGTCAGTTCTTCATGTTTAATTTCGGGTAAACCGCTACATAAGCACAATAGTTTATTTCTTCGGCACACAACGAGAAAGCTGCAGGTGCAAGCATGTGTCGTGAGTGGTTTGTGAAGTTCAGAAGTGGTGATTGCAGTGAGGAGGGTAAGCAGCGTAACGGACGGACGAAGGAGAGCAAATTTTTGTAATTTCTTCTCGACAAAAAAGGACGGCACTAATAGACCACTGAGCTGGAAATACAGTTAAGCGTAGATCAGTCGGTCGTGGTTCGACGGTTGCATGCCATGAGAAAGATTCATAAGTTGAGAAAGTGGGTCCCAAGCGAACTCACCTAGCACAACATTGGTCAAGAGTTGAATAAGGGATGCAGCTAGGTCCCAAGAACCAGGGGGGCCGGAAGAATTATCTGCGTGGAGGAGGGCGTGCTCTGTGCTCAATTACAAACTGCATTTTTTCCACAAATACAGACGCACGTTTTGGTTTGTTTTTAATTTTATTTTACTAACTTACATCATTTAGCGAAACATTATGCCAAAAAGTAAAAACAATTAGGTAAAACACAAAATTTGAAATAACAAGTTAGTAAAATCATGCAATGTATTGAATATGATACGCTTTCCAACATACGAGAAATTATTACTCAAGTTATGTGGATAATGGCTGTGGAAGAAATCTCGCTCCTGTGTCCTGATCTTTGACCCCATTTCGATGATATTCAACAGAACCGGTTCACTATACCTCCGGAACAACATCATAAAGTTTTGTTACATTAGAAGCAGTTTTACGCAAGTTATGAGAACAATGGTTGTGGAATAAATCTGGCTTTTGTGCAATGACCTTTGACCCCATTTCGTTGATATTCGACAGAACTAGTTCACTATACCTCCGGAACAACATGATAAAGTTTTGTCGCAATTCAAGCACTTTAGGTAAGTTATGATGCACAAGGGCAATGGAATGGATCCCAATCCAGTGTCCTGACCTTTGACCCCATTTCGACTATTTTCAATAGGGTTCGTCCCCAGTGGCTCCCTACCATATACTAAAATTTCATCGTAATCGAACCATTTTTACGCAAGTTCTGACGCATGAGGCAATGGAATATATCCCGCTCTTATGCCCTGCCTGACCTTTGACCCCATTTCGCCTATTTTCAATAGGGTTCGTGCCCATGTGGTTCCCTACCACATACTAAAATTTCATCGAAATCGAACCATATTTACGCATGTTATGACGCATAAAGGCAATGGAATGGATCCCACTCTTATGCCCTGCCTGACCTTTGACCCCATTTTCGCCTATTTTCAATAGGGTTCGTGCCCAGGTGGTTCCCTACCTCATACTAAAATTTCATCGAAATCGAACCATATTTACGCATGTTATGACGCATGTACGCAATGGAATAGATCCAGCTTTTATGTCCTGACCTTTGACCCTATTCCGCCCATTTTCAAAAGGGTTTGTCCCCAGGTGGTTCCCTATCACATACTAGAATTTCATTGAAATCGAACCATTTTTACGCACGTTATGACGCATAAAGGCAATGGAATGGATCCCGCTTCTATGTCCTGACCTTTGATCCTGCTTCGCCCATTTTCAATAGGGTTCGTCCCCAGGTGGTGCCCTACCACATACTAAAATTTCGTCGAAATCGAACCATTTTCACGTGAGTTATCGTGCGGACGGACAGAACTGAACCTACGGTTGGAAAGCGTAACCAAGAAAGATGACACCGAATTTTCGGGTGTAATAAGCACGTCTTTAGAATCCTTTCTGACGCAAATTAAATTTATCAAAACTATTCAAAGTCAATGGAACCGGTATGGAAAACAATAGTATCTGACGGAAGAAAGAAGTTTTTCAATCGGGTTTTTAATCCCTCAGATATTGCTGTAAACGGAATCGTGAGCTTACGAAATCTTAGAAACAGTGATATCGACAAAAATAAGATGTGACTTTACGTCCCCTGGTGGGAAAACCATGCATTATTTTAGGAAGAAAGTATTCTGAAAAGGTTTATCCCTATAAGCGGTATCGGTCGAAGAAAAAAAATTAGTCGAGTTTTCAGGAGCCCAGATTTTGCAACAAATACTTCAGAAGCAGAAATGAACACTTATGACCCCTGCTAGCTAAACCGTTCTTTACCAAACATTAGAAATTATGTGGAAAATATTTTCTATCAGGTCTTGTACGCGATACAGGAAGAAGTTTTCAAATCAGAGCTTCAGGAGCAGAAATAACACAGAAAACGCAATTTACCTTTGTGTCCCCTAGCGGAAAGTCTATGATTTACTTGAAAATTTTGAATTTATAGGAAAAACATTTCACATCGGAAACACTATCCAACAAAGAAGGAATTTTTCAAATCGTACTCTTAGAAGTAGAGATATTTAAAAAAAAAAGATATACATCTACGCCCCCTGGCGTAGAAACAATGCATTTTTTCAAGAAAATTTTCCTAAAAGGTTTGTCGACATGAGTAGTATCGGTCTGCAAAACGACTTTTTTTTCAATCGAGAATTTAGAAGCTCATATTTTGCTGCAAATACAACAGAAGCGAAAATTAAGACTTACGCCACCTGGTGGCCAAACCATTTCTAACAAAATATTAGAAAATATGTGCAAACGATTTCCCATCAGGAGCTGTATGCGGTGCAGAATTTTTTTTAAATCGGAGATTTAGAAGCAGAGATATAAGGGGAAACGCAATTTACATTTACGCCCCTAGCGGAAAGTCTATGAATTACTTGAAAATTTTGAAATTACAAGAAAAACATGTCACACTAAAAACACTATCCAACAAAGAAAGAATTTTTCAAATCAGACTCCTAGAAGTAGAGATATTGTGAAAAATAAGATGTACATCTATGCCCCCTGGCGTAGAAAACATGCACTATTTTAAGAAGAAAATGTTTCTAAAAGGTTTGTCGACATGAGTAGTATCGGTCAACAAAGCGACTTTTTTTTCAATCGAGAATTTAGAAGCTCATAATTTGCTGCAAATACAACAGAAGCGGAAATTAAGATTTACGCCCCCTGGTGGCCAAACTATTTTTTACAAAAATTAGAAATTATTCACAAACGATTTCCCACCAGGAACTGTATCCGGTGCAGAAAGAATTTTTCAAATCTGAGATTTAGAAGCAGAGATATAGGGGGAAACGCAATTTACTGCTACGCCCAATAGCGGAAAGTCTATGAACTACTTGAAAATTTTGAAATTACACGAAAAACATGTCACACGAAAAACACTATCCAACAAAGAAGGAATTTTTCAAATCGGACACCTAGAAGTAGAGATATTGACGAAAATATGATGTACATCTACGCCCCTGGCGGAGAGACTGTGGAATATTTTAAGAAGAAAATATTCCGAAAAGGTTTATCGATGTGAGTGGCATCAGTTCACGAAATAATTTTTTTTAATCGATATTTCAGAAGCTCAGATTTTATGGCAAATACATTAGAAGCCAAAATTAACTCTTACGCCCCCTGGTGGCCAAAGTATTCTTTACCAAAATTTTGAAATTATATGCAAACGATTTTCCATCAGGAGATGTATCCGCTGAAGAAATTTTTTTTCAAATCTGAGTTTTAAAAGAAGAGTTATCGGAAAAAATGTAATTTACTTTTACGCCCACTAGCGGAAAATCTATGCGTAATTTGGAAAAGTAACTATATCTAAAATACTCTTCGACATAAATGGAATCGAAAGATTTTTTTTTTCAATCGGGATGTTTAGAAGCAAATATGTGGAATAAAACGTATTTTTGAATTTGACATCTTCTGCATTTACGCCCTCTACCGGCGAAATTGTACATCGTAAAAAAAAAACGAAATAAAGGATCATCATTTGTGTATTTCAAGCTTCCAATGCAAAAATTAATTTTTCAAATCGGACTAATAGTTGCAGAGATAGCGTGGGTACTGGCAGTCGGACGGACGGACGGACGGACAAACCGATAACAGAAGCACGATCTTTTTTTACAAAAGACGTGCTAAAAACGGGGAGAAAGAAAACAGAACTCTCTTGAAATACAAGAAATGAATCACATTCTTCGAATTTGCTTGGCGGTGGTTGAGCTGGGCGTTTCTTATAGATGGATTCCAGATAACTCCCAGCTAGCAGCGGGTTTTTTTTTTTTTTTTAGTTTACTGTTGTATTCTCTTTTTCGTGGATTCACGGAATTACATTTAGGATGGACAGATGTCATACTTTAATTTTATCTACTCCTGTTCTTCGGTCTGACTTTTTTCTCCATCTTTAATCGTGTATTCCCTTTTGCTGGTTATCGGTGGTAACAATTTCTCACTATGGTCAATAGCCATAACACCGTTTCCTCTCATAAACCAAGGGCACCAGAATCCCACCAAAAAAAAAGAAAAAAAAACACTTTTCTCCAATATAAGCATCGTAAAACTAACTATTCATACTGGACGAAAAACAATGAACGAGAAGATATGGAAAGCTCTTTCTCTCGCGCGCACGCACAAAGATTTCCCTTTAGCACTATTTTCAACGCGTAGAGCGATACATTTAGTTAACGTGTCTTTGCGACAGCACTTCGTGGTAGGCACCGAACAACCTGGAAGCTTTTAAACTGCAGCTTATCATCCATAGTTACTTACCAGATGAAGAAGAGTTTCTCCTTCTGCCCAACTACGCTTCCACCTCCGTTTCTTGCTATTTTTTCTTTTTTTGGTAATGTTCTATAAAATTTTACGTTCCTCCGAAAATGGAAGAAAAAAAGCAAGCGACATTTACATCTTTCCTGGATCTAAATACTAACAAGCCCTGGCACTATGTGGAAGAGAATCATTGGCTCAGCTGCTCCTCCTCATTCACCTTTAAAAATAATTTATCTGTAGTTATTGATCATAAAATAATTTATCTGTAGTTATTGATCATAAAATAATTTATCTGTAGTTATTGATCATTTGCGCTGTATCACTTTAATTTTTCTCATTTTTAGAACATGTAATGCACGACAACATAAGGAAAGGCATTTATGCTTACAGTATAATGAAATAGAAGTATTTTTCATAAACCAATAGAAATGAAAGTTCAAAGAATTTACTACAATGTGTGTGTTTCCAGGGGGAAGGGGGTCCTTGCCTTGCGAGGGCGCTGAGCCCCTTCTAGCCACTTACTAACTACAGCCTTGAGAGGAACACACTTGTTTTCAGTGCTTGCCAGACACCGCAAAAATAATTTACTGGGAGAAATCATTACGGGTGATGAAAAATGGGTTCACATTGACATCTCGCAACGATAAATGTCATGTGTACATCATGGGCCAGCCAATGACATAATCACCGAAGTCTAACATCCGCGGTAAGAAAGATATCTGCATCTTGTGTGGCATACTAGGTGTGACGCATCATGTGCTCATATCTCCGGTCACAGTGACGAACGAACGCTAGAGTCGACCGACTTTGAACGAGGAACTGCAAAGAAAACGGCCATTTTCGGGACATGGGAGTCTAAAGGTCATTCTTTTCCAATAAAACGTTGTTCCTGAGACCCGCGAACCCATCATGCATCTCGGATGGGAGGATGTACCTCATGTGCTTTACTTCCAATACTCACCCGCGTCGGCCTTTTCATTTGCTTCACTAGATGCAACACTTAGTGGTGGGCCAAACCTCAAGATGTCCAAAGATGCATAGATAGATCATTAATTACCTCGTTTTCCTGTAAGCAAAGGCTAATCAAAGAACTATTGGTATTACTGATTGCTTCGTACGACACACTTAACAGCAATGAAAATTTCGAAGAATATAATGTATACATGCACAGAATGGCGGCTCGTGACCAGAGAAACAGGTGAAGTATTACAAAATGAGGATGTATGAAAGAAAATGGATCTATTTCGTATAAAGAACGTCAATTCTATCTTTCAAGGAAACATAGCGATCAAAGATATAATCGTAAAACGACAAGTTGGGAGGGAAGTTCGTTTTGTATCGCAATATTACACTGTCTGACAGGGAAAACGCCACACCATGAAGGAATGCTCAAAAACAGACTAAACTGCACAAACACAGATAGCCAAGTAGTTCTTGAAAAATGATTTAATTGCCACATACAGACTAGGCGCCACTGGGTGAATATACAAGATGATCAATAAGGAGTGTTGCCCCCATTTTGGGCGATACAGCGTTGAATCCGAAGTGGCATCAAGGCAATGAGATTTCGAATAGAGTCCTAGGGTACCGTGGACTATGTGGTGTTGATCCGAGTCCACAGTTCATTTTGCGGGAGAGGGAGGGTACTCAACCGTCGTCCAATCGTGTCCCACAGATGCTCGATGGGGGAGATGTCGGGGCATTGCGCTGGCCACGGAAGCATCCGCACACCGCGTAAAGCATTCAGGCTGATTCAAGCGGTATGCGACCGGAAGTTATCCTGTTGAAAAACAGCGTTTGGTATGTCCTGCAGAAACGGTAATGCCACGGGTTTAATCCACCTCGTCAACATAGCGGCGTGGCCTCGGGAACCCTAGTGTTCTTACCACCTGGACAAAGTACACCGCAGTACAGCCTTGATACGGTTGCCCTTCGGGAACGCTAGGGTTCTTACTACTTGGACAAAGTACACCCTTGATGCGGTTGCCCTCGGGAACGCTAGGGTTCTTACCACTTGGACAAAGTACACAGCAGTACACACATGATGCGGTTGCCTTCGGGATTCCTAGGATTCTTACCACTTGGACAAATTACACAACAGTACGCCCTTGATACGGTTGCCCACCGGAACCCTAGGATTCTTACCATTTGGGCTATAGGTTAACCATATGTCTTGCGCCGACAATGCGTTCAGAATGAAAGTCACCCAGATCACCAAGTTTACATATATTCGTCCATTGCGATACACTGCTGGGAAGCCCTGCTGTCCGACTATCTATCACCTGCGTGCGGTTTGGGTCCGTTCCACTCTGTACGGTGGATGACAATGTAAACTGCCCATTACCCCTATCTCAAGTTCTTTGTCTAATGAGTAAACACTGAAGCAGCAGATTATTAGGAGCATTTTATTAAAAACGTGCTGGGCAACCCTAGATCTCCAAATCATCTTCGATTCCATATGGCATTTATTCAGCGCAAGGTGCTAATATGGTTCTACATGCCTTTCAACGACGAGGATGTGATACGTCCTTCAATCACCGAATGTTCGCTGGATGGAGGATCTGTGCTACGAATCACTGTTTCCGTCTCATCGAAAGAGGTGTTCAATTGTATTAAGTTCTTGGGAATGTGAGGACCGTTTCTGCACATTGAAGTCGCTATCGTGTTTACTGCATGCAATCTTTGTGTGACAATCAGAGCCTTATGACATGGTGCAATAAATATCATGATTGAAATAGCCTTTCCAATTGGAAACACAATGAACATGTACTGGTGTGCCTGGTCCGCAGTGAGGTTGACATACTTCGTGGCATCCGAATGCTGTTCCAGAGGTATTAAGGAACAAAATGCCAGCCATGAAAACTGACCACTGACCATTACACTTCCTTCACTACGTTGTACAATTAACGCTACGCAGCTGAGATCTACTGATTAGTGATGTTGACGCCATATTCTGGTTTGTCCATCGCAGTGTATCAATTGAAAATATGATTAATCGGATCAGCGGACTTTTCTTTCCAGTCCTGAAGGATGCAGTTTTGATGACCCCGTGTTTACTTGATATGAATTCGAATTTGGTGTTTAGGAGTGATGTGTGATAGATGGAAGGGTCGTCCGCTGTTTTAGCCCATTTGGGTCAATATACTACACAGAATGTGCATGTCGAAAATGTCCTCTCGAAACCGCCGTTGTATTCCATGGGTAATTGGTACAATGGAGTTGGTTTGTTACTTCGTGCAAATCCACCCCATCCGTCATTAGCTCCGAATATCGACCGGTCTCACCCGTCCAAAAAACTCGCTGACTTCTTGTTTACCCCCTATACAGTCGCTCTTCTATAGATGAGAAGGTTTGCCGTTTCTTTAGGATGATAGCACCAGCACACCTAGCTCCCACTGTCATGCCTCTTTCAAAGTCGCTTAAATCACGGACCTTTTTCATAGCCAAGAAGGTTTCCAGTTTCTGAGATGCTTGCACCAGCACACCTAGCGTCCACTGTCATGCCTCTTTGCTTAAATCACGAATATTTTTCATAGCCGAGAAGATTTGTCGCTTCTGAGATGCTTGCACCAGCCCACATAACGCCCACTGTCATGCCTCCTTAAAAGTCACTTAAACCACGGACCTTTTTCATAGCCAAAAAGGTTTGGCGTTTCTGAGATGCTTGCACCAGCCCACCTAGCATCCACTATCATGCTTCTTTCAAAGTCGCTTAAATCACGGACCTTTTTCATAGGCAAGAAGATTTGCCTTTTCTGAGATACTTGCACCAGACAACCTAGCGTCCGCTGTTATGTAACTTTCAAAATCACTTTAATCACGAATCATTTCCGCAATCTACGCTTCGTATATGTCTGAATCCTTTGGAGTGAACTGTGTATAAAATCATCTCAACGTCATAGTTGCGTATGTAAATGAGGATGGCACGTGCCTGATTGCTACTATGCGCTCCTAATTATTTCTAATTTCAGTGTATATGGGAATGGCTCAGTTGCCAATAACAGGATTTACATGAATTCCTCAGCATTACCTACATCATTTTCTATCATAATGAAACAGTTTTTTTTTAAATTTGAAGTTTAATTTTCTTTTTTTGTCATTTCCTTATTCAAAGCCCGTTAGTCATTGCAACCAAAAGGCGTATGCGTATATTTCTCTATCATAAATGGTAATGCCATGAGCTCATTGGATTACCAATTATATTAATCCCATGATTGGATTATGGAATTAGAACATAATTTTTTTAGAGAATGAAATTACCAATTATTGTTGTAAGAATGAGAATGCAATAATCTATTATTGTCATCTCATCCTGACAATAATAGGTCATTGCATTTTTTTGCAGAAATTAATTTCATTAGTTTATAGGAAATTGATCAAATTTACACATTCGTTTTTTTAAACGTACTACAATTTATATCTTATAACGTTATAACACCGATTATACGTTTCATTAATATATCATGCTGTTATATACAAAAGGAAATGATTTAGTATTTCATTTTTTATTACTTTTTTTATATGCATATACACGATGTTTCATTATTATGTGCATATACATTTATTTTTACAAAGGGCATCGTTAAAGTTCAATGTAATGCGTCGTCCCTCACAAGATTTTTATTTGTAGCACTAGGAATGTGAAACTTAGTGGCAAAATACGCTGCTGACCACCCAAAATGCAACAACAAGAAGGACACGAGATAGCAAAGCCAGATTTACTGGACACATATCAACAGATACAAAGATGAAACGATTGAGCTTACAGGCCCGTGCGACTTGCGGAACACGCAGACATCAATAGTTCGTGTGGCCCCCATGGCTGGCAATAACGGCCGCTGCACGCCGCGGCATCGAACGAAAGAGCCTTTGGATGTGGGATTGGGGTATGTTGGTGCAGGCTGTTTCCACACGTTGCCACAGTTCATCAGGCGTAGCCGCGGGTGGTGCTTGCCGGGCCACTCAGTTGCCGATCAGCGACCAGACGTGTTCGATGGGCGACATATCGGGAGAACAGGCGGGCCACAGCAGCAGTGACACTTGGTGGGCCATGAAGAATTGTTGCACGATGCGTGACACGTGCGGGCGCGCATTGTCCTGTTGAAACGTGGCCGCTGGCAGGTCCAGCAGGTAAGGGAGGACAACAGTCTCCAAAACGTCGGAGATGTAGCGGTGGCTGTTGAGTGTACCGGCGATGAGTACCAGAGGGGTTCGGGTGTCATGTCCAATTGCACCCCAAACCATAACGCCAGGCGATGGACCAGTATGGCGATGCATAATTCACGCGTCATGCAGTCTTTCGCCGTGGTGCCGCCACACGCGGATCCGACCATCGTGGTGTTGCAGGCAGAAGCGGGGTTCGTCGGAGAAGACAATGTCGTGCCATTCCGTAATCCAGATAAGGCGTTCAACGGCCCACTGCCGCCGCACTCGCCGGTGGTGTAACGTCAATGGTAATCGGAGCAATTAGCGCCGTGCAACAAGTCCCCGCTCCTGCAGACGAACGGTACGTGCTGACACAGGTTGTTGCGCAACACCCCTAATTCCTGCGCTAACGTTCGTGATGTGGCGGTGCGAGCCGTCAAAGCCCACCGCACAACATGCCTGTCCTCTCGTTCGGTGGTGTGCCGAGGCTGCAGCAATCGCTCACATCGGTCCGTCCGTCCCTCCTGCACCCATCGAATCCATACTCGTCTCACTGTGGCTTGATGTCGTTCCACACGGGCGCCGATGTCTCGGTACGATAAACCACTGTCGCGATTAGCCGCTATTCGTCCTCTGTCGAACTCCGAAACGTGCTGGAATGACTGCCGTATTCTGCGACGAGGCATCAGGAAGCTTCCCACGCACAGGTCCGGCAGCACAACACACTTCCACTACTTACACCCCGCCTTCTGTGTGCCCTTCTTATTGTGCTTCTCAGTGGCGTGCCGGGCGCACATGATTTGCATATGCCCTGCAATGCTAATCGTTTGCATGTCCTCTCGCGAGTGACGCATGCTGCGAATTTCAGGCCAATCGGATGCTTCCTTCTTGGTGTTGCATTTTGGGTGGGTATTTGGACATTTTGGCAATAATGCTATCCTATTCAAAGTATTATCCATCACTTTCTATACATATCCGCCATCTTTGAACCCATTGGTAAAATCCACTTTTTGGAAAATTCGTGAAGCTGTCCTTTTACCAATGAATTCACAGCCAGTTTAACGTCTGTCACATCGTCGAAACGTTTCCCACGAAGGGTGCTTCTCAAAGTGGCAAACAGGAAAAAGTCTGAAAGAGCCAAATCAGGACTGTAGGGTTGTTGGTGCATCACAATTAACCTCATTTTGGCAATAGCCTGAGAAGTCTCGATTGAGGTGTAGGGACGAGCGTTATCAATGTGTAAAATAACATTATGAAGTAGAATATCAAGTCTTTTCCTTCTGATAGCTTCCTTTAGCTTCTTCAGTGTCAGCATGTTATTGAGTGAGCGCTGTTTATTGTTACAATACCTGATGGTGACAGGACGGTCAGTTGTGATAAGATCTTTCACTCGTAGCCTATTGGCACCTGTCGCTGCAGTTTCAGGTCTTCCGTCCGTTATTTGTCCGATATTTAACTTTGAACTCGAAACCTCATCTTCCATCTTCGGACATTATGGATATCGATTGTGGCAGCTCCATACACCGCCAGGAGTCTTCTGTGGATTTCTTGAGCCTCACATCCCTCTTTTTCTAGGAATTCAATTACGGCTCGCTCATCTTCTCTATCATTCATGATCTTTACTTCCGATTCTGAAAAAAATTGTTTCCAGATTGGTAACATATCATAATACATGTTAGTGCAGTTTCATTAAAATCACTGCAAAATTTCAAAAGTTATTAGGAAGGAGGCATTACTTTCAGGATGCCGATTGTATTTAACCATACATTAATAACTCTTCTTCTTTTGGAGTTATGAGTTTGCAATATATAGAGAACATTGAAAGTACGCACAACGCGCTAAAAACATGAGTTAAATATACAGTCGATTTACTACATTATTGTGACCACCTCCTACTTTTGATGTCAACAGCGCGTAGCCAATGAAAGAAGGCACTTGTCGTGAGATGGCTTGGAGGGTATATAAGGTGTGCTCTGAAAACATATCACTCGTTCCTGTCATGGATAAAAGAAGCGATTTATCAGATTTGCAAAAAGTGATGATCATCGGCTTTCGGAAGAAAGGGTGGCAATATTTCTGAAGCAACGCAGTTTGTGAACTGTTCGCGTGCTGCTGTGGTGAAAGTGTATCGTGATTGGAGAAATGGCACCACTGAGAATAAGCGACGTGAAAACTACGGAGCACCACGTGCTATTGATGTGAGAGGTGAACGTCAGCTGGGAAGGGGCATGAGGGCCGATCGGCATGCTACATTAGAGCGCATCACTGGCCGAATGAACCAGGAGACTACCAGAAGTGTGTCTAAAACGGCAGTTCAGCGAACACTGCTGCGTATAGGGCTTCGATGCAGACGGATAGTCACTGCACCTTTTCTAAAGAAGGTGCATCGGCAGAAATGGCTTACATTTGCCCGGCAGTATCGGAATTGGACCTCCGCTGATTGGCAAAGGATTGCCTTCTCCGATGAGTCACGTTTTCTGCTTCATCGAACGGATGGACGTTGGAGTGTAAGGCGAGAAACATCGGAGAACAAACACTCTTCAATTATTGCTGCAAGAACGCAAGCTGGTGGAGGCAGCATTATGGTATGGGGAATGCTTTCGTGGCATTCCCTGCGTCCACTCATAGCTATGGGAGGCACTATGGACCGAATTCGTTATGAATCCTTCTTTGTCGACCACGTACACCTATACATGCTGATTGTCTTCCCTGGGGCGGATGTTGTGATCTTCCAGCACAACAATGCGATGTGTCACACAGCTAGAAATGTCCAAGAGTGGTTGGAAGAGCACGATGAAGACTTCAAAGTACTTCCCTGGCCCACTAATTCCCCAGACGTAAACCCAGTTGAGCATCTGTGGGATCACCACGATCGTGTTGTTCGCTTTATGGATCCTCCACCACGCGCTCTCCAGCAGCTGTCAGATGCACTGCAGTCAGCATGGCTCCACATACCTGTGAACACCTTCCAGCACCTTATTGAGTCACTCCCAGCCCGTCCAGCTGCTGTCTGCGCTGCACACGGCGGTTACTCTGGATATTAGCTGGTGGTCATAATAATGTATGTCGACCGTGTATTACTTCTATGGCAAACATAGAACTCAATTGGAGGTGGGAGCATATGTATTATTTTCCACATACACATGTAAAAACTTGATTAATATATGTCTATTACTTCCAGAAGTTCCAAAGTGGAAGTCTCGAAGGCATCGCATGAAGATGAGAGGCATTACATATAGATGTAGCAGTTAGTGTTGCATATCTCAATGGGGTTACCAGTGTTTCTTTATGTGCGGAGGTTGCCGTCCCACAAAAGTACAGAACATAAATACAATTCATTTTACAGGTTTCAACATCTCTTGGTGGAGAGGGAACCCTCCCACCAAAAAACATAACACACTTACGATACAGCAATATGCAAGTAACGTTATGTTTTAGTTTCTTTGTATGCAAATCGTGTGTTTCGCAGGTTAAAAAGCATGAGTCAGTGACAACCGTTTTTGTTTTGTTTTATTTTTTTCGCTTTTTGAAGAACTCTCATCCGTTTGTCGTGTTTAACCAATATCTTGTTCATGCTGAAATAATTAAGCAGTATATCTACAAAAACGGTGAAGAGATACGTACATAGGTTTTGGGTTTGCATTGACTGATTTTAAATATCTGCCTTTAAGAAGTAAAACTAAGAAAGAAGTATTGGCCTGCTGTGTATGTGAACTTCAAATTAAAAAATAATAATAATAAGTATTTCATTATGACAGCAGAAAATACTTAAACATTCAAGCTCAGGAATGTGTGTAAATACGAAGTGCTATGATGACAAGGGTGCTACAGAATGAAATAATAAAAATAATTAATATTTACGTGTACGTTGTACTTGGTATAACTAGAAAAGTTAGGAAGAACACTCGGATCAAGGAAATAACAACAGTTGATGATATAGCAAAGACAAACAGGTAGCAAATACACACACACACACACACACACACAGCGATGAGCCATTCCATTATAGCAACCCCAGCCTAGAGAAATGAGCGCGCCTGGAGACCGACCGGTGACGCAGCTGAAGTTCACAGAGCAGTATACAGCCAAACCCCTATTTAACGGACTGCGATTTTACGTACATCTTTTATGGTCCGGACGAAAACACATTGAAATAAATGCTTGGCGTTTCCCGATTTAACGAACACGCTTCCTCAATTTAGCGAACATTTTTTATTTTTTTTTTGAAACCACCAAATTATGTAAAACAACATTTTCATGTTAAAAGTTGAAAGCCTCGCATAATAGGAAAATTTTACGCATGCAGTTAACCAGCGTTTCAAAAAACATCATCTGCGACACAGCTTGACGGAATCATCATCAGTTCACTTTTCCTCCGACTGTCAAGCGTAAGCTTCTTACAGGCGGAAAGAAATAAACCAACAAGTTCCAAAGGAGCGCAACGTTTTCTTGCATGGGTGGAAAGCAGGAAAAAGAAAGGTGGTGTGGGGGAAGGAATTTAGAGTACCATGGGGATTCTTGTTTTCAGCTACAGACAGAACGATAGCTTTCTTTGAAGTCAGGGAACGGCCATTGAACGTATCCATTTTGTGAGAGCATTAAAAAAACGAATGAGCAAAACAACAACAAAAATGTAGAAAAGATTTTCACTCAGTGAAAAAATGGACATTTTGTTGCAGCTTGATGCGAACCCAGGATCACAGACTGCTGTAGCAGAGAAACTCGGAATTTCCAAGTCAACATTGTGTACCATAGCGAAAAACAGAAAAGAAATTGAAAGCTGTGCATCAGACTGTGGGCAATTTTAGAGTAAGAGGAAATATATGAAAGCATCGCACCTAAGTTGCAAAACGCTCTTGTCACTTGGTTCCAACAAACACGGGCTGGGCTAGTAATTTGCCTATTAGTGGATCACTTCTGAAGGAAAAAGCAGTTCATCTTACGCAGCCACTCCAAATAAAAGAATTCACCGGATCAAATGGATGTATTGATCATTTTAAGCAAAGACATAACATAGGACAGGGGTACCCAAACTTTTCGAGACCACGCCGCCCTTCACATGTGACATTTTCCGTGCGACGCCCCTGTACCCAAAATTAAAAACAAAATTGCCTAAATTTGAGTTTGTGTTAGTTTTTAAAAGAAAATAGTCCTTTACATTACTAGCTTGTATATCTTAAATGTAAAAATACAAAAGTAGAATAAAATTATAGAACTGAATAAGAAGAAATGAATGAGATAGGCATATTTTCACAACGGTAACACTCTTCATTTGACTTTCACATTTTTACAGTAATTTTAGAAAATAACTAACAGAGGTATTTGCGTCTTAATAGGATGAGGAGATTGTCTTTCGTCACACAAAACATCGAATCTGGGGACAATGTTCGATACACAGCTACGCGGATCTCCTTCTCAACGTTAACTTTGCTTCTATATTTGGATTTTGATTACCGCCAGAGCTGAAAATCCTGCCTCGCATATGTAGGATGAGACAAAAGGGAGAATTACTCTGACTAATTTCTTACTCAATTCTGGGTACTCCTTTGCCGCACTGTTTCAAAACTGTGGCAGAGTTCCGGAAGAGAATGTCATTTTTAGTGTGAAGTCTGAAGAAATGTCAGTTAACTGTTCCTGTTCAGCAGTTGTGAAGGTTCATAGTGGGTCTGCTGTAAACGGATCTGTAAACCACTTGTGCTCATCTGTTTGTGTACGAAAATATTTGTCAAACTGAACGTTGAGTTGAGATAGATGCTCCAACATCACAGATTTCAATTTCGCGCTTAATACCATATCGTTTTCTTGTATACACTTGTGTAACGTAGGAAAACATTCTGGTTTCGCATTGTTTCTAAACAGAATTAGTTTTCCCTTTGAAAGCCAGAATCTTGTCGAACGTTTTTCTTTAACATTCTGTCTTACAATTCATTCTTTAAAATATGTACTCTGCTGGCCACCCAAAATGCAACACCAAGGAGGAAGCATCCGATTGGCCTGAAATTCGCAGCATGCATCGCCCGCCAGAGAACATGCAAACGATTAGCATTGCATGGCATATGCAAATCATGTGCGACCGGCACGCCAATGAAAAGCACTATAAGAAGGATGCACAGAAGGCGGGGTGTAAGTAGTGGAAGTGTGTTGTGCTGCCGGACCTGTGCGTGGGAAGCTTCCTGATGCCTCGTCTCAGAATACGGCAGTCAATCCAGCACGTTTCGGAGTTCGACAGAGGACGAATAGTGGCTTATCGCGACAGCGGTTTATCGTGACGAGACATCGGCGCCCGTTTGGGACGACATCCGGCCACAATGAAGCGAGTATGGATTCGGTGTGTGCAGGAGGGACGAACGGACCGACGTGAGCGATTGCCGCAGCTTCGGCACAACATCGAACGAGAGGACAGGCATGTTGTGCGGCGGGCATTGACGGCTCGCACCGCCACATCACGAACGTTAGCACAGCAATTAGGGTGTGTTGCGCAACAGCATGTGTCAGCACGTTCCGTTCGACGTCGTCTGCAGGAGCGGGGACTTGTCGCACGGCGCCCATTGCTCCGATTACCCTTGACGTTACACCACCGGCGAGTGCGGCGGCAGTGGGCCATTGAACGCCGCACCTGCACTACAGAATGTCACGACATTGTCTTCTCCGACGAATCCTGCTTCTGCTTGCCACACCACAATGGTCGGATCCGCGTGTGGCGGCTCCGCGGCGGGAGACTGTATGACGCCTGCATTATTCATCGCCATAACGGCCCGTCGCCTGGCGTTATGGTTTGGGAAGCAATTGGACTTGACACCCGCACCCCTCTGGTACTCATCGCCGGTACACTCAACAGCCGCCGCTACATCTCCGACGTTTTGGAGCCTGTAGTCCTCCCTTACCTGCAGGACCTGCCAGCGGCAACGTTTCAACAGGACAATGCGCGCTCGCACGTGGCACGCATCGTGCAACAATTCTTCACGGCCCACGAGGTGTCACTGCTGCCGTGGCCCGCCTGTTCTCCTGATATGTAGCCCATCGAACACGTCTGGTCACTGATCGGCAAGCGAGTGGTCCGGCTAACACCACCCGCGGCTACGCCTGATGAACTGTGGCAGCGTATGGAATGAGCCTGGACCGACATACCCCAAGCCCACATCCAATGCCTCTTTCGATCGATGCCGCGGCGTGTAGCGGCCATTATTGCCAGCCATGGGGGGGGGGCACACGAACTATTGATGTCTGCGTGTTCCGCAAGTCGCGCGGGCCTGTAAACTCAATCGTTTCATCTTTGTATCTGTTGTTATGTGCTCTGTAAATTCTGGCTTTGCTATCTCGTGTCCTTCTTGGTGTTGCATTTTGGGTGGCCAGCAGTGTATGTACGAGTCTTGAAAATTTGCATGTTGCGTTTCACAATAAATTATAAGTTTTAGTTTTTCCTTACAGTCGCTACGCCCTGGGGCGTGACGCACAGATTGAGAACCTCTGACATAGAACCTCGGACATATAGATTAGGAACCTCTCACATAGCTCTATTCGGAGAAATCAAAAGTGTTGATTCCGTGACGGCTCAAACGTGGAAAAATGAACAGTTGCCACAAATTATTGAAGGATACATGCTGTATGATATTTTTAATGCCGATGAAACTGGACTGTTTTATGACCTGCAGCCAGATAAAACACTGTGTTTTCCAAATGACACCTGCCATGGAGGAAAGAAATCAAAAGACAGAATCGTTGTTCTTCTAGATGCCACTGCAGACGGGTCATAAAAGTTGCAGCTATTAATTATACGCGAATCTGCTAAACCATGCTGCTTCAAGCATGTGAAATCTTTACCCACTAAATATGAAGCAAATAAAAAGTCGCGGGTAGCCCCTGCGTTGTTCAAAAAATATGTACGAGTCTTAGATACTCAGATGCTGGAAAAAAACAGAAAAGTCCTGTTATTCATTGATCAGTGTTCTGCGCGTCCTCAGGTAAACAAACAATCTGAAAAATGTTCAAGTCATTTTTTCCCTAGCAAATTGTACTAGTGAATTGCAACAGCTGTATTTGGGTGCCATTAGGTCTTTTACAGCCTATTATCGAAAGTTTCTTATGCGAAAAGTACTGTCTGTTATCGATGCAAAGGATGATGCATCTAAAGTTGAAGTTAACATTCTTCATGCAATGCATTTCGTGCGACGGAAATGCAGTTACAACAGATACAATTAAAAACTGCTTTAATAATGCAGGCTTCTCAGGTTGTGAACAACAAGAAAGTGGGTCCAATACCAAAAATTTTCAAAAAGTAGGAACTGTACACCAAATTATACTCAAAACAGTATAACTATACAAACAATCCGAAAATTCTTGGCGTAGAATTTAGATAGAATAAAGCTGCGAGGCTTGCAATGATAGCGTTTCTCTGGAGTTGCTACGTATTTGGAAACAGTTCTTCAAATAATGCTGAGTTCTCTACCATTGTACCGCGTGCCCAACCAACGTGACCTCGTGTCTTCGAAATATCACGTTTGCTCCTAATCATTTATTGTCTAGTCAAGTCACCGCGTTCAAAAGTGTTGAAACTTTCTATTACCCAGTTTGCAGTTAGCTGTCTACCTTCCTTGAGAAAGCCATCTGGTTTGATGTGCGAAAGCTTAGAAAATTTTATCTTTATTCTACGCCAAGAATTTTCGGATTTTTAGTATAGTTATACTATTTTGACCAAAAATTTTTCTGATAATTTTCCGGATGACGATCTTGCAGAATGGAATGAAACTTCCTCATCAGGTATTGTGTTTTCCGATTACGTTAATTGTGACGCAAATGTGCATACCTGTCAAATGTGATCCCTCGATGATATTTTGGATGAACAGATCGGACTAAATGCATCACATTCTGATGAAGAAAATGAAGCAGAACTGAAAGTTAGCTGCTTTAGTGACGCTGCTAACGGTATAGAATGTGCTAAAAATTATTTGATGCTCTTCGATATTAATGATGATGTTTGTCATGTATTTCATGAAATTGAAGCTGCGATTTGGGCATCTAAACATTCAGAAAAACTGAGCAATCTTTTCTAAAGCATTTCTTTCCTAACAGGATAAAACGGTAAACAACACATATTTTGTTTTTACAAGTTAATTAGCGCTAATTGGTTTTCTGTTTCATGCAGTTTACAATGCTGAAGTCGTTATTTAAGAAGATAAATGCTCGGAAAAAATCAACTATAATATTTTTCTCGCAATTTTAAAGTACGCTTAAATTTTGATGTTACATATTGAAGTCTGACACCTACGAATTATGTCTTTATTATGCGAAGTAAATGGGCACGTATTATTACCTTTTGGATAATAAATTTCGTAATTAAAACTTGTATGCATAATTTAAGTCTCACTGAAAGAAATTTAGCTTCTTACGTATTCTGTTATGAACACTAGCTAATTTGAATGCTTCATTCGAAAGACTTCCTCGATTTAGCGAATTCCTCGATTTTACGTACAAGGCTGTTGGTCCCTTGAAGCTCGTTAAACCGAGGTTTGAGTGTATATACAACCCGAGAACCGACTTTCAGTTAGTATGCTGTTCGGAGTCAGAATGGGAAAAGCTGCCGATTTGTCGAAGTTTGATAAAGGACAAATTGTGATGGCACGGCGCATCGGAACCACGATCTCAGAAACGATGCGGCTTGTGGGTTGTTCACGTGCCGCTGTAGTGAGTACGTATCAAAAGTGGTGCACAGATTGCCAAACGACGAACTGTCGTTCAACCGTGTCTTCCACAGCTCATTGGTGCCAGAGGAGAGTGGAGACTGTCGCGCATTGTTCATAGTGACCACAGAGCCACAGTGCGACAAATCACCCGCAGCTACAACAGTGGTGATCAGGGCAATGTGTCGCAGCACACAGTTCATCGCCGCCTTCTACACATCGGCCTGCGTAGCCGAAGATCCAGTGGGTCCCCATGCTCACTGCACGTCATCGCCAACAACACATGAAATGGGCCCAAGGTAATCGAGATTGGGCCGTGGATGATTGGAAGAAATTGGCCTGGGCTGACGAATCAAGATTCCTGTTACATAACGGCCGAGAGCAGATACGCCGATTACCAACGGAGGCTCTGGCACCTGGATGTACTGTTGGACAGAAACAGGCCCTCAGCGGGGGTGTTAGGCTGTGGCAGATATTTTCTTTGGACACTTTAGGCCCCACCGCCCCATTATCTCAATAGCACAATTCCTGACAGCTGTCAGGTATTTGAATATCGTTGCGGACCAAGTTCACGCATGCATGGTAACTGTGTTCCCTATTGGTGATGACCTTTACCATCAGGATAATGCGTGATGCCGCACTACCAGAATCGTAAAGGAGTGGTTAGAGGAATATGCTGGTGACTTTCTGTTAATGCCGTGGACTCCAATCGATCTGACATGAACCCAATCCAACATTTGTGGTTGGGCTTCTAAATCACCACCACCCTGAAATGTACGGGAACTGGAAGACCTGCTGTTGATATTATGGTACCAGATACACCAGGATACCTGTCGCTACCTCATGGAATCGATGCCTCGCCGAGTGGCCGCTGTTTTCCGGGCTAATGGGGGTCCTGCAGCTTATTAGATAGGTAACCATAATGCAATGGCTCATCGGTACATATATATATACACTGCTGGCCACCCAAAATGCAGCACCAAGAAGGACACGAGATAGCGAAGCCAGATTTACTGGACACATAACAACAGATACAAAGATCAAACGATTGAGCTCACTGGCCCGTGCGACTTGCGGAACACGGAGACTTCAATAGGTCGTGTGGCCCCCATGGCTAGCTATAACGGCCGCTACACGCCGAGGCATCAAACGAAAGAGACTTTGGATGTGGGCTTGGGGTATGTCGGTCCAGGCTGCTTCCACACGTTGCCACAGTTCATCAGGCGTAGCCGCGGGTGGTGCTTGCCGGGCCCCTCGGTTGCCGATCAGCCACCAGACGTGTTCGATGGGCGACATATTGGGAGATCAGGCGGGCCACGTCAGCAGTGACATCTGGTGGGCCGTGAAGAATTGTTGCACGATGCGTGCCACGTGCGGGCGCGCAATGTCCTGTTGAAACGTGTCCGCTGGCTGGTCCTGCAGGTAAGGCAGGACCAGAGTCTCCAAAACGTCGGAGATGTAGCGGTGGCTGTTGAGTGTACCGGTGATGCGTACAAGAGGGGTGCGGCTGTCATATCCAATTGCGCCCCAAACCATAACGCCAGGCGATGGACTGGTATGGCGATGCATAATGCAGGCGTCATGCAGTCTCCCGCCGCGTTGCCGCCAGACGCGGATCCGACGATTGTGGTGTTGCGAGCAGAAGCAGGATTCGTCGGAGAAGACAATGTCGTGCCATTTCGTAGTCCAGGCGCGACGTTCAACGGCCACTGCCGCCGCACTCGCCGGTGGTGTAACGTCAATGGTAATCGGAGCAATGGGCGCCGTGCGACACGTCTCCGCTCCAGCAGACGACGTCGAACGGTACGTGCTGACAGGTTGTTGCGCAACACACCCTATTTTATGCGCTAACGTTCGTGATGTGGCGGTGCGAGCCGTCAATGCCCTCAGCACAACATGCCGGTCCTCTCGTTCGGTGATGTGCCGCGGCTGAGGCCATCGCTCACGTCGGTCCGTCCATCCCTCTTGCACTCACCGAATCCGTAATCACCTCACTGTGGCTAGATGTCGTTCCACACGGGCGCCGATGTCTCGATACGGTAAACCGCTGTCGCGATAAGCCACTATTCGTCCTCTGTCGAACTCCGAAACGTGCTGGAATGACTGCCATATTCTGCGACGAGGCATCAGGAAGCTTCCCACGCACAGGTCCGGCAGCACAACACACTTCCACTACTTACTTCTGTGCGCCCTTCTCATTGTGCTTCTCGGTGGCGTGCCGGGCGCACATGATTTGCATATGCCCTGCAATGCTAATCGTTTGCATGTCCTTACGCGGGCGACGCATGGTGCGAATTTCAGGCCAATCGGATGCTTCCTTCTTGGTGTTGCATTTTGGGTGACCAGCAGTGTATATATATATATATATATATATATATATATATATATATATATACTGAAGAGCAAAACTGAAGACTAAGGAAAAACTTTAGAATTTAAAACGAAAGTTGCAAAAAAAACCGAAGATCAAAACGCGCAACGCAGCAGTTTTGAAAATTCAGAATTCACATTCTATTAAGAAGATACCTAAGCAAAAAAATACATATATAATTTTGACTCACACCAAGTACAACATAGAAAAGGTTATGTATCTACCTGTGTGAGTAAAAGGAGAAAAGATAAAAAAATGAAATAAAACAACTGAATGTAGAAGGTGTCGAGAATACTGAGCCTTGGCTTTATCAAGGACCAGCAAAAACTCTGCATTTTCTCACTTCCACAAAGACCTAGTTGGAAATGGGTTTCTGCAAGGCCATAGATGCAAGTAACATTCCCACCTAAAATTGTTTTAAAAATATATATATATGTCATGTCCTCCGCAGAGTTGTATGACCTAGCACTAGTTAACAATTTCGCTTGCATCCATGAACCTTCCTGGCCCGACCCATGCTCTTCATCTGTTACTATTAAACAGAGAGAAGAAGATTAAAGAGAA
This sequence comes from Macrothele yani, assembly GCA_039090855.1. Lineage (NCBI taxonomy): Eukaryota > Metazoa > Arthropoda > Arachnida > Araneae > Macrothelidae > Macrothele > Macrothele yani. Next base: position 105,249,702 of record CM077011.1, read on the forward strand.
CTCAAGCTGTGAGAGTGACATAATAATTAGAAATAATTTTCAGCTATAACGAAATGCCAAGTTTGTTTGAGAGAGAATTTAAACCTGAAAAACAATGCAAAAGAAATCCAAATTTTTCCATTGCAATTAAAAAAGGAAATATTAATTTTTAAAAAACAGATTTTTGAAAGAAAACTTGAGTCTAAAACCCCCTACTCTACAACTTATGACAGCACAAAAACGAGAATAAGTTAAAGACAATAATTAACTAAAGAAAACTTTGTGAAAGTTATATGACTTAAACAGTTAGTTGCAATATGTACAAAGTATTTCAGCAGTGCTTTAAGTGCATAATTAATTAGTTATTAAGTACTTAACTACTTTGAAAATACAGCGCAAAGAAAAGGAACAAGCTTAGCCATCTGCTGTTCCTAGGTTCCCCAAAAGACGCGCAAAGTTACAAAGAAAAGAAAGAGTTAAAACCCGCAAAAATGTTAACAGACAAGCCAGTGCCTAAAAGCTGAAAAGCAAAAAATCAACAGAGAAAAAGTACATGAAGTACAAACATTGAACTTATAAGACCTAAAACCCAAATACAAGGAAGAGAGCTTACCTCTTGTGCGACGAAACTTTCTCCTCACAAGATTAAAACATGGCTGACCTCTTCCGCCACTCCCTAGTCGCTGGTGGGCAGTGTGGGTGGGGCTGATGGCCTCCTCATACAGAAAGAAACCAACTCGCGGAGATTTTAACCAGAGAAAAAAAATATATTAACTTAAGACTGTGGATCTGTATGATCAGAAAGAGCAGAATTAACTCTCCAGAATACATGAGAAATATTATAAAATACACGAGTAGTGTATTTAATAATCTTTGCATGTATTAAATCACCTTAGTGAGCTTCTATAGATTAATCAGAATCTTATTAATTTTAATGTTGGTTTTACTATTTTTAGTATAGCTATCCTAGTGATGAATAACTAGTTTTCTTTTTTATTTGTTTTTATTTTCTTTTATAAACAGATTTTTAAGCTTTTTTTTGTGATTTTGTTTATATTATTTAATTTTTTGTTTTAATAGGACCTTCATATCCATAGCACTAAGGTTCCTTTAGGTAGTTAATAGGCATCCTCTAGCCAACTTCCTTACGGCTTTGATTGGTCAGAATCATATTATTAACTGTGTAGAAAATTAAAGCAGATCTGCCAACCTTACTCTATTATTCAGAATAATTTTTCTTAAAGTTCTTTTGATGAAAGAAGAAGGAATTTCGTTCTCTAGAAAACTATCTAATAGTATATTAATGTGGTAATTGAAGTCCAAATTGTTGCTGCAAATTCTTGAAATTCTTAGGACCTGAGAAATTAGTACATTCTCAATTACTTTGGTTGATATGTTATTATTCCAGTGTAGATATTTAATTACTTTGAAAGGAAAATTAACTCTTTTATCGAAGAGGCTAATAGATGGGTTACCTCTGTTGAGCTTAATGCTTAAGTCTAGGAACTCAAGTTCCTGATTACAGTGGTTGGTTTTACATAAGTTAAGAGAGCTAGGATAGATATTATCAAAATCACTCTCTATAACTTCTGAATTATTGATACACAGCAGATCATCAATATATCTAAAAGTGTAAAGGTAGTTATCTGAGCAGGTGGGGTGATTTTTAATGAATTTATATTCCCTAAAGAACAGGAATAGATTAGCGATATTCGTGGATGTTGATGTTCCCATGGGAATGCCGTTCACTTGCTTATAGAGAGTATTATTATATAGGATATGGTTATTTTTTATGCAGCAATTGAGATAAGAGTTCCAAGTTCCTACATTAACAAATTGGTTAAGTTTAAATTCTGCATACAGCTCTTTAAAGGTAGTGATTATATCTGATAGAGGCAGATTAGTATATAGGTTTTCAAAATCATAACTATTAATATCTAGGGGACAAACTTTGAGTATAGTAGAAATTACTTCTGCATTATTGTTAATTATCCAAAAATCTCTGTACATCAAGTTAGTACAGTTTCTAATGTGTTTCAAAACTTTCTTTAAGACATCTTCAAAAGCAAAATCTATTTTCTTTTTATGACTCCTTACTCCACTAGCTATGAACCTGAACTTCACAGGATCCTTATGAAACTTAACCGTTGCAAAAAGAAATGGAAATTCAGGCTCATATCTTCTAGTTTGTGGAATTTTAAGTTTCTTGAAGAATGCCTTAAACCGATTTTCTAACTGCTTGGTAGAATAACTTACGGGTTCGTATGTTACTCTATTATTGAGTTCCATAGTTAACAATTCAAAATAGAACTTCTTACAGATAATAGCAAAATTATTGCTAGCTTTATCCGTAGTGGTAAAAATAAATTGGTCTTGTAGTTTGGAGAGTGACCTTTTAGCTTCTCCAGAGAAAAAGAGATTTCTGTCGAAACAAAAGTCCAGACCTGCCAACTCACCGGTGAAGCTATTGATTAGATTATATTTCCATTCTGCGAAGGCCTCAATAGGCTGATTGTACGTTAAACTGGTTTTTACGATGTACCTATTAACATCTTGAGTGAAGCTCTCAAGAATCCTTTCTTTGGAAATTGTGAAGGAAGGTCTGAATTTAGAGCCATACTCTAATAAATTCCTAAGCTTTTCATTTTCAACAAAACTCAAGTTTCCGGTGATAATATGGTTGTAATTCTTATCATAGTGAACTGTTTCTCTATGTTCATCACAAGAACATGTAGTAATTACAGGAATGTAGCTCGAAGAGTTAAGTTTGTAGTTTTTAACTATTGACCCTAAGGTCTTAACATATTTAAAACTTACAATAGACTGGTGCCTGTGGATGGGAAAAAAATTGCATTATTGTAGAACAGCTTCCTTACATTGAGATTATCGTAGGCTTTATTTAGAAACCTGATGGTTACAAAATTACTGGAAAATTCTTTAAGAGAAATTTTATCTTTAAGAATATGTTTAAGAATGTCCAGAACCAAAGCAAAAACATGCTTATCAACATGGTCAGCAGTTTCATTCCAGAATTTGAAAAAACTTTTAAGGACAGAGTGCTTGAAGGACTTGAGAATTTTGTAAGTATTTTTAACAAAATTAGTGCCAGTTTTAAAGCTTTCCAGAGTTATTAGCAAGTTATATATCTATATATATATGCATGTCAACCCCGCCTTCTCGTGGAACATCCTGTTCCCACTAAAGGGGCTCTGACGACCGCCAACAGCGGTATAACTATACCATCGGGATTAGAGGAAATGCTATCCCACACTCACCAACCCGCTTGGCCAGCGTGGTGAGTTATGGCCAAACCCCTCCAAAATGACTCCACAACTTAAATCTTGGCCCTCAGTCTCCGGCAGCTGGAATGTACCTGGCCAAGGCAGCGGCCAGTGCGACACGAAGGCAGAGGGTGCTAAGAATCCCCGGAGGAGCGGACTAGGCTGCCATGTGATGCTGACCTTGGCTACGTATAACGAACGCTCCCTATCTTCTGATTCAAGGCTTCTTGAATTGGAAGAGGAACTACAAAGGATCAAGTGGGACATCGTCGGGCTAAGTGAGGTAAGGAGAAAAGGAGAAGATCTCATTGAACTGAAAAGTGGACATCTCTTCTACTATCGTGGGACAGATACTGGTAGAACTAGTGGTGTTGGATTTATAATAAACAAGAAACTGAAGGATAAAGTTGTAGAAGTTGAAAGTTCCTCTGACAGAGCTGCACGACTCGTTATCCAACTATCGAGAAGATACCAGGCTCAGATTATTCAAACTTTTGCACCCATCACAAGTCATGCTGAAGAAGAAATTGAAGAATTTTATGAGAAAATTCGTGATCTAAATAATTAAGGTAAGCAGCACTTGAAGATAATTATGGGAGATTTCAATGCAAAAATAGGGCAACGGCAACAGAATGAAACTTCAGTAGATAAATTCGGTCACGGCAACAGAAACCAGCGTGGAAATACTCTCGTAGAGCTTGCAGAGGCAGAAGGGTTTTTCATCTTAAACTCTTTTTTCAAGAAAAAGCCACACAGGAAATGGACATGGAGACATCCAAATGGGACGACAAGTGAAATTGATTTTATTATGTGTAACAAAAAATTCGTCATAGAAGACTGCAGTGTGCTAAACAAGTTCAACACAGGCAGTGACCATAAATTGGTGAGATGTAAGATGCACCTCAACACTAAACTCGAACGTAGCAAGCTCATAAGACAAACAAAATGTATTGACATAACCAACCTTAAAAAACACCATAATACCTTCAAATTGGAACTGAAGAACAGGTTCTCTGCTTTAGAAGGCCTAACATCGGAAGAAGTGGATATTTCGGAAGTTAACAGAAAAGTAACCAAAGCTCTTATGGAAACAGCAACAAAATTACCTGGGTCTAAGAACAAATTGCATGTGAACAAATTATCAGGAAAAACCAAAATGTTGATGAAAAAAAGAAGAGTGATGAGGACAACTTAAGAAGATGTGACTTCCAAAGTGGAATATATAGAGCTATGCAAGACAGTACGAAAAAGTATCGCTGAAGACGTAAGGAAATTCAACTGTGAACTAGTAAGGAAAGCAATTGAAAACAACTAAAGCCTAAAGATAGCAAAGGGACATCTCAGTAAGGGGAAAAGACAGATTATGGCACTGAGAAAAGAAGATGGTTGTGTAACAAGAAATAGAGGCGAAATTTTGACAAGACTGAAAGATTTCTACTCCAAATTATATGAAAGGGATGATACATGTACTCCAGACATCATGAAAGGTACCAGTACCAGAGTTCTTCCAGTCCTTCCAGCAGAAGTTGCACATGCAATCAAGAACATGAAGCGGGGAAAAGCTCCAGGAGAAGATGGAATTACTGTAGACATCATACAAGAAGCAAGTGGAGAAATCGAAACAGTACTCGCCCAAATTTTCACTCGATGCCTTAATGAAGGGAAAATTTCTGAGGATTGGAACAACGCTACAATGATCTTGCTACATAAAAAATGTGACATTGAGGATCTCAGGAACTACAGACCTATCAGCCTCCTATCAGTGGTTTATAAAATCTTCACTAAAGTTCTTTCACACCGCTTGAAGGTGACACTGGACATGGCTCAACCGAGAGAACAAGCTGGATTCAGGAGTGGCTACAGCACAATAGATCATATCCACGTACTGAGAGAACTAATTGAAAGAGCGAGGGAGAATGAACTTCCATTGTGCATGTCTTTTATCGATTATGAAAAAGCCTTTGATTCGGTGAAACAATCAGCAGTTGCAATGGCTCTGAAATCCTGCGGTATTGAAGATGCATACATTAATAATATTAATAACATCTATGAAAATGCAAGTGCAAAGATTCGGCTGTTTGAAAATACAACACACATAAAAATTGGAAAAGGAGTGAGACAAGGTGACACCATATCTCCGAAGCTCTTTAATGCCACATTGCAAAATGTCTTTCAATCACTGAACTGGGAAAACAAAGGGATAAAGATTAATGGAGATTATCTAACCCACCTTCGCTTTGCTGATGACATAGTCATTTTTGCAACTACCCCATCAGAGCTACAGAGTATGATCCAGGAACTTGCTGACAAGAGTAAAGAAGTGGGATTAAAACTGAACTTTCAGAAGACAAAAGTGATGTACAATGCTTTTACAAGAAATGAAGATTTATCGATTGATGGAGAAAAGCTGGAGATAACAGACACGTACGTTTATCTTGGACAGCAGATATCAAGTGAGGGTCACATTGGTGAAGAAATTAATCGGCGTACAAAACTTGCCTGGAGAGCTTTTGGAAGAAACAGCATAATTTTCAAGAGCAATATGCCATTATGTCTTAAAAGAAAAGTGTTTGATCAATGCATCCTTCCAGTGCTTACGTATGGTGCAGAGACGTGGACCTTAACTAAAAGAGACATACAAAGGCTGCAGACAACTCAAAGAAGCATGGAGAGGTGCATGCTTGGTGTAACCAGGAGAGATAAGAAGAGGAACTCGTGGATCCGAAAAATGACAAGAGTGGAAGACATCATGATCAGAGTTAAATCCCTGAAATGGCAATGGGCTGGACATACTGCGAGAAGAACAGACCATCGATGGACAGCCGAAATTTTAGATTGGATTCCAAGGGACAGGAAAAGACCCAGAAGAAGACCACATGGAAGATGGGTGGATGAAATTCGAAAGTATGCGGGAGTGACATGGAGGAGACTGGCACAAGACAGACCGTTGTGGAGGAAACTTGGGGAGACCTTCGTCCAGCAGTGGATTGATAATGGTTGACAATGATGATGATGATGATGATATATATATATATATATATATATATATATATACATACATACAGTACGCATGTATACGGTATATACTTTTGCTTTGCTTTGCATTATTTGGGAGATAACGACTACCGTGAGCAACACGGTCAGTTATAAGTAGTCTCCCCGCTCTAATTTAGTACCACTGGTTCCAGGAAAAGGAGGGAGGTAATGCTATAAGGTGTCACATTATCCATGCCTCACCGGGATTCGAACCCATGTTAATGTTCAGAAGTCAGCGCTTAGACTGCTTTGCCACTGCTTGGAACGGCAAGACACATTGCTTGGACTGACCACCATGGACAACTGAAATACTAAACTGGATACCAAGGGTCAGGAAAAGACCCAGAAGAAGACCACGAGGAAGATGAGTAGATGAAATTCGAAAGTATGGTGGGGTGGCTTGGAAGAGACTGCCGCTCTAGATAGAAAGTTGTTGATGACAATTCGGCAAGGGAATCTTTTTTCAGCCGTGGACTGATAATCATTGTTGATAATGATGTTACCTGTGCGTGTGTTGCACACCTTCAAATGGAGAGGTGTTGGCAATATTATTTATGGGTTGGGGAGGGACTATCTGAAGAAATTTGAGGTATTGTAGGACGGTTTTTTGGAGGAGGGGAATATTAATCTCTGGCACCAGGAAATTTTAAATAAAAAAATTAGCTTCCTCAGGTTTGGTGGCAAACGTAAGTAAATAAACAAATCATCCTCATATTCCGAATCAGTGCTCGAAATGGGCCGGTATAGCATACTGGCACCTTTCTTCACGCGGCACTAATTTAAGTAGTGGAAACTGCAGTAATGATTTTTTTCTTTTTTCGACGTAGGACTACGTCTAACTCTGTGGATAGTATGGGGCGACTTACGGCCGTCAGCCTGTGACAAAAATAGATCATAAGTGAAATCGTTAGAGCGTTAAAAATACTTGCCACACACTTATCGTGTTAGCATATTTGTAAACAGCATGGAGTCCAAATCGCTAACTGACCAATACATCGTTCACACGCTCCCCTCGCTTCCTGTTCTTTGGGGTGATGATGCAACATTTCTGGGTGTGCCGCAGCTTTTGACTCCGTTCATCTCAGCAACCGTGATCGCAACACTACTCTGCGTGATATCGCCTTAAAGCTCTCGACGAGATCTATTCAAATATACGAAGAATATTTCGCAGAGGTTTGAATTGACCATTTAACAAGAAAGATGACACCGAATTTTCGGGTGTAATAAGCACGTCTTTTGAATCCGTTCTGACGCAAATTAGATTTATAAAAGCTATTCAAAATCAATGGAACCGGTATGAAAAACAATAGTATCTGACGGAAGAAAGAAGTTTTTCAATCGGGTCTTTAATATCCCTCAGATATTGCTGTAAACGGAATCGTGAGCTTACGAACTCTTAGAATCGACAGAAAGTCGACGTGACTTTACGTCCCCTGGTGGGAAAACCATGCATTATTTTAGGAAGAAAGTATTCTCAAAAGGTTTTTCCATATGAGCGGTATCGGTCAAAGAAAATTAAAAATTTAGTCGAATTTTCAGGAGCCCAGATTTTGCTACAAATATATCAAAAGCAGAAATTAACACTTATGACCCCTGGTTGCCAAACCGTTCTTTACCAAACATTAGAGATTATGTGAAAAATATTTTCCATCAAATCTTGTATGCGATACAGGAAGAATTTTTCAAATCGGAGTTTTAGGAGCAGAAAACGCAATGTACCTTTGTGCGCCCTAGCGGAAAGTCTGTGATTTACTTGAAAATTTTGAATTTATAGGGAAAACATTTCGCATCGGAAACACTGTCCAACAAAGAAGGAATTTTTTCAAAGCGGACTTTTAGAAGTAGAGATATTGACAAAAATAAGATATAAATCTACGCCCCCTGGCGTAGAAACCTTACATTATTTCAAAAAGAAAATGTTCCTAAAAGGTTTCTCGACATGAGTAGTATCGGTCAACAAACGACTTTTTTTTCAATCGAGATTTAAGAAGCTCATAATGTGCTGCAAATATATCAGAAGCGAAAATTAAGACTTACGCCACCGGGTGGCAAAACCATTTTTTACAAAAATTACAAATTATGTGCAAACGATTTCCCATCAGGAGCTGTATCCGGTGCAGAAATGATTTTTCAAATCGGAGATTTAGAAGCAGAGATATAGGGGGAAACGCAATTGACCTTTACGTCCCCTAACGGAAAGTCCATGAATTACCTGAAAATTTTGAATTTATAAGAAAAACATGTCACACTAGAAGCACTATCCAACAAAGAAGGATTTTTTTAAATCGGACTCCTAGAAGTCGAGATATTGACAAAAATATAATATACATCTACGCCTTCTGGCGTAGAAACCATGCACTATTTTAAGAAGGAAATGTTTCTAAAAGGTTTGTCGACATGAGTTGTATCGGTCTACAAACGACTTTTTTTTCAATCGAGAATTTAGAAGCTCAGATTTTGCTGCAAATACATCAGGAGGGGAAATTAAGATTTACGCCCCCTGGTGGCAAAACCATTTTTTTTACAAAAATTAGAAATTATGTGCAAACGATTTCTTATCAGAAGCTGTATCCGGTGCAGAAAGAATTTTTCCAATCTGAGATTTGGAAGCAAAGATATAGGGGAAACGTAATTTACTTTTACGCCCTCTAGCGGAAAGTCTATGAACTACTTAAAAATTTTGAAATTATATGAAACACATGTCACACTGGAAACACTATCCAACAAAGAAGGGGTTTTTCAAATCGGACCCCTAGAAGTAGAGATATTGACAAAAAATAAGATATACATCTACTCCCCCTGGTGGCCAAACCATTTTTTTTTACAAAAATTAGAAATTATGTGCAAACGATTTTCCATCAGGAGCTGTATCCAGTGCAGAAAGAATTTTTAAAATCGGAGATTTAGATGCCGAGATATAGGGAGAAACGCAATTTATCTTTACACCGCCTAGCGGAAAGTCAATGAATTACTTGAAAATTTTGAAATTATATGAAAAACATGTCACACGGAAAACACTATCCAACAAAGGAGGAATTTTTCAAATCGGGCTTATAGAAGTAGAGATATTGAAAAAATAAGATATACATACCTGCCAGAGGAAACTGTGGAATATTTTAGGAAGAAAAAAATTCCGAAAAGGTTTATCGATGTGAGTGGCATCAGTCCACGAAAGAATTTTTTCAATCGATATTTTAGAAGCTCAGATTTTATGGCAAATACGTCAAAAGCAAAAATTAACACTGACGTCACCTGGTGGCCAAAGTATTATTTACCAAAAATTCGAAATTATATGCAAGAGATTTTCCATCAGGAGATGTATCCGCTGAATTTTTTTTTTTTTTCAAACCGGAGTTTTAGAAGAAGAGTAATCGGGAAAAATGTAATTTACTTTTACGCCCCCTAGCGGAAAATCTATGCGTACTTTGAAACAGAAACTATATCTAAAATACTCTTCGACATAAATGGAATCGAAAGATAAAATATTTTTTTCAATCGGATGTTTAGAAGCAAATATGTGGAATAAACCGTAATTTTGAATTCGAGATCATCTGCATTTGCGCCGCTAGCGGCGAATTTGTACATCGTAAAAAACAAACAAAATAAAGCATCATCATTTGTATATTTCAAGCTTCCGAATGCAAAAAGAATTTTTCAAATCGGACTATAGCTGCAGAGATACCGTGGATACAGACGGACAAACCGATAACATAATCACGATCGTTTTTTACAAAAGACGTGCTAAAAAATTGGTTTCTTGTAAACCAGTGAACACTTTTGAAAATATCGCGGTTTATCTGGACAACCGTGAGTGCAAAACGACTGCGCGGGAGATCGTTTTCAAGCTCCCGACGAGATAAATTCAAATAAAGAACATATCGGAGTGATTTAAAATGAAATTTTAAAAAATTGTTTTCGTGTGAACGGGTTAGCATTTTCGACAACGCCGCGGAATTCACTAAGTGAAAGCAAGCGAAAGTGGAGAAATTCGAAAACCGAGAGGTAAGAGCAAGTGATGAGGAATTTAAGAAGCCCAAGAAGACAGAGCAACACGTTGGGTAATTCGTGTATCGATCTGCTTTTTGTTCGCAATATATCCAGTATTATTTGTAAAAATTATGTAAGCTACTCCTCATATCATAGACCTAATCTAGTACCTGTGTTGTCTATAACAAATTAAACAATCGCTTTGAAACCACACTCTACTAGCTCATTTCAACTCTCCGATCTGCAAGTCCCTGACTTACGAGCGCATATTTCTAAACATAGAAAGCTTATGTGTCTTGCGGCCTTGAGAAATAGCTGTGTTTGAAGCGTAAATGGTAGGCGAGTGGTGTACACATGAGCTATAAATTCAATCATTCAAATGATGGAAATGAAGCTAACCATAGCGCATGATCACATCTTGTCCAAGTCCCAGAGCATCCCACTAAATATGTTTTTAATTTTTATTATATCATTAATTTAATATATTATTCAACTTCAAGAGTTTCTTCATAGAATGAAGAATTGTGAGTAATAGATTAAACACAAATTTTGGTTTTGCAGCAATAAGTATAAACTTTATCCATCCTTCGGACTTTTTTTTGGGGGGGGGGAGTGGTGAGATTGCTATCGGTGTTGGTAAATTGCGGCGAGAGCCACGGATGGTCTTCAATCCCATAGGTAAATTGCGGCGAGAGCCACGGATGGTCTTCAATCCCATAGGTAAATTGCGACTACAGCCTAAGGGAAGGGTAGATGAGAGCGGCTTAGTATTTACCTGAAACTCCATAGGTAAATTGAGGCTATAGCCTAAGAGAAGGGTAGATGACAGCGGCTTAGGATTTACCTGCAATTCCATGGGTAAATTGCGGCTGTAGCCTAAGGGAAGGGTAGATGAGAGCGGCTTAGGATTTACCCGCAACTCCATAGAAAATAGGCGGCTAAAGCTTACGAAAAAGGAAGACAACACAAAACATAACAGCCTACATCTTTATAGTAATGAAAATCACCTAATATTTCTAAGTGAAATATCTGTTTATATGGTTAATACAAGAGGAATTAAAAACAAGAAAGATGACACCGAATTTTCGGATGTAATAAGCACGTCTTTTGAATCCGTTCTGACGCAAATTAAATTTATCAAAACTATTCAAAGTCAATGGAACCGGTATGGAAAACAATAGTATCTGACGGAAGAAGTAAGTTTTTCAATCGGGTTTTTAATCATTCAGATATTGCTGTAAACGGAATCGTGATCTTACGCCCTCTGGTTGCAGATTTGTACGTTATGAAAAACATGAAATTATATGAGAAACATTTCGCACCGGAAACGCTCTCCAACACAGAAATAATTTTTCAAATCGGACGCTCAGAAACGGAGATATCGACAAAAATAAGATGTTACTTTACGTCGCCTGGTGGGAAAACCATGCATTATTTTAGGAAGGAAGTGTTCTCAAAAGGTTTTTCCATATGAGCTGTATGGGTCCAAGAAAAAAAAATATAGTCGAGTTTTCAGGAGCCCAGATTTTGCTACAAATGCATCAGAAGCAGAAATTAATACTTATGCCCCCTGGTGGCCAAACCATTCTTTACCAAACATTAGAAATTATGTGAAAACTATTTTCCATCAGGTCTTGTATGCGATACAGGAAGGATTTTTCAAAACGGAGTTTTGGAAGCAGAAATAATGCATGAAACGCAATTAACCTTTGTGCCCCCTAGCGGAAAGTCTATGATTTACTTGAAAATTTTGAATTTATAGAAAAAACATTTCGCATCGGAAACACTATTCAACAAACAAGGAATTATTCAAATCGGACTCCTAGAAGTAGAGATATTGACAAAAATAAGATATACATTTACGCCCCCTGGCGTAGAAACCATGCATTATTTCAAGAAAAAATGTTCCTAAACGGTTTGTAAACATGAGTAGTATCGGTCAACAAACGACTTTTTTTCAATCGAGATTTTAGAAACTCATATTTTGCTGCAAATACATCAGAAGCGGAAATTAAGACTCACGCCCACTTGTGGCCAAACCATTTTTTACAAAAATTAGAAATTATGTTGACACGATTTCCCATCAGGAGATGTATCCGGTGCAGAAATAATTTTTCAAATCCGAGATTTAGAAGCAGAGACATAAAAGTAAACGCAATCTACTCTGCGCCCCCTAGCGGAAAGTCTATGAACTACTTGAAAATTTTGAAATGATATGAACAATGTGTCACACTGAAAACACTATCCAACAAAGAAGGAATTTTTCAAATCGGACTTTCAGAAGTAGAGATATTGACAAAAATAAGATATACATCTACGCCCCCTTGCGGAGAAACTGTGGAATATTTTAAGAAGAAAATATTCCGAAAAGGTTTATCGATGTGAGTGGCATCAGTCCACGAAAGATTTTTTTCAATCGATATTTTAGAAGTTCAGATTTTACGGCAAATACATCAAAAGCAAAAATTAACACTTACGCCCCCTGGTGGAAAAATATTCTTTACCGAAAATTTGAAATTATATGCAAAAGATTTTGCATCAGGAGGTGTATCCGCTGAAGAATTTTTTTTCAAATCGGAGTTTTAGAAGTGTTTTCGGGAGAGATGTAATTAAGCTTTACGCCCCCTAGCGGAAAATCTATGCTTAATTTGAAAAAGTAACTATATCTCAATCGGATGTTTAGAAGCAAATATGTGGAATAAAACTGAATTTTGAATTCGAGATCATCTGCATTTACGCCCTCTAGCGGCGAGATTGTACATCGTAAAAAAAAAAACGAAATAAAGTATCATCATTGGCATATTTCAAGCTTCCCAATGCAAAAAGAATTTTTCAAATCGGACAGATAGTTACAGAGATATTGTGGGTACAGACGGACGGACGGACAAACCGGTAACATAAGCACGATTTTTTTTTACCAAAGACGTACGAAAAACAAAACCCTTTTGCTTTACCGATACGCATGAGAGAAAGATGAACACTGTCATCACATACACAAGGACGGACAAACCGGTAACATAAGCACGATTTTTTTTTTACCAAAGACGTACGAAAAACAAAACCCTTTTGCTTTACCGATACGCATGAGAGAAAGATGAACACTGTCATCACATACACAAAACATGAATATGCATAATTTACTATGCTTTTGATGAAAATTTAGTATAGATCATTTCATTTCTCTTGTAGGAGTCACCCTCTGCTTACCCAAAAATTAATATTTTGAAAAATGTGATACAAATTTCAGTAATTCAAGTCCAGTTATACATCCTCCTATCTACATATAATCGATTTTCTTAGACATTTCTTCCCTTGCATAGCAGTTTTGTATTTCTTTCTCGGAGTGACATCACCTGAGCTTTGGATTTTAACATACACTATACTGAGAAAAGTCACCGGACACCTAGAAGAGAAACACAACATAGCATTTATTAAAATACATTACTACGGTGTCGGTCCACTTTTGGCCTTAATACATGCACTGAACCTTCGGGACATGCTTTTGACAAGGTTTTGGAACAGAGCGATAGGTGTGCGCTTCCATTCATTACATGATGCTGCCGCTAACTGTTGCTTAATTGTAGGCCTTGGTTCCAAACTTCTTATGCGGGGCTGTAATTCATCCCATAAGTGCTCTATGGGATTAAGATCAGGGTTCTGTGCTGGCCAGTCCACACACGTTACGGAATTATCGTCAAACCACGCCGCAACAGTCCTTGTTTTATGGCTCGGTGCATTATCCTGCTGGTACCAACAAGGTTCGGTTCCACAGCATTGCCACAGAGTAGGTAGGGTATAATTGTCCACAATATCGAGGTAGACGTGGTGGTTTACAGGTTGGTCCACGATAACCAATGGGTGGGACCATACCACGAAAAACACCCGCACACGAGTACATTGCTAGCGCCAAACTTGACCGTAGGAACAGTACACTGTGGTAAATAGCGTTTCCCCGGCTGCCGCCATATCCACACATGGCCATCAGACTGAAGCATCGTGTATCTGGATTCATCAGTCCATAGGACCCGTTTCCATTGATCTATGGTTCACGATGAACGTTCTTTACACCATGCTAAACTGCGAGTAGCATTCCGAGTTGAGATGAAAGGCTTATGAGCTGCCGCACGACCACGGTAATCCATGGAGTGAAGTTCTCTGCGAATGGTACGCGTACATACCGAAGTTCCAGCGTTGTTACTCACCTGTACACCGAGGTCTTGTCCAGTGCTCCGTCGATTAGCTGTAACGACTCTCCTGAGGCTTCGACGTCCTCTATCCCGGGCTACTCTAGCCTTGTCCTGTATCACTGATTTTCTTTGGTCTGCCGGTAAGTTTTACTGCTTCAGGCACGCCACGTTTCTTCCACTTATTCAGTACATCCAAAACAGTTGACTTGGGTATGTTTAAACGCCTCTCGGTTTCTCATTTGGACAACCCACTAATATAAAACCCAACAATATTTAATTTCTTAATGTCAGTTCTCTCCCGCCCCGACATTTTCATTCAACCTCACAGTGCGATATGATCGCGGTCAGCTGCAGGCCTGTTTTTATACCGTTTGCCGCTGTACTGCGCAACTTAACAACGCAGCGAATCCGTTCATTTGCTTTTGAAGGGGTATCCGGTGACTTTTGTCAATAGAGTGTATGTATGAGTTTGAAAAATTTCAGAACTTCTATACAGCTATATAAGCTTGGATGGGAATGATAAAAATGAGTATTAAACGGAGCATAAAAAGACTCGCATGCATTCCTCATGTTTTCTGTTGCTGCATGGCAATTCAGCATTTCTTGAACACAAGAAATGTCCTTATCTGTGAGGGTCTCCAAAGCATCAGAATTTTCATTCACAGCAGCGTTTATTAACTTTGAGGGAAGTTCAGAAATCTCTTCAGCTTTTCGCCGCAGTTTTCTTGTGGGCTTGCAGTGACCTAAAACTTCTAAGGAATAAAGGGAATTATTTAGCCGCAATTTACCTACAACCATTGCTATTAATCTAACACTGAATATTCATTCTAATTGGGGAGATTCTAACAGCCCGACTTTTTACTTCATAAAAGTCCCTATTGGAAGTGAGCTTCCTTCTCGCCCTGGGATCTTAAAGTTCTGGGTTCAAGTCCAGCAGAATCACTAATGATTAGCCGAGGTACAGAAGTCTCGTTAATCCGTTGATCCCGGGGTAGAAACTCCTCGTTACAAACAAGCCTAACTCCAGTCCTCGGTGTAGAATAAGTAGTGCCTGCTGGATCTACAAGCCAGGGGCCGCGGTTGGCCGAAGGATCAACGTTCGTGACTGCCACGGAGATGATCTCGGGTTCGATACCAGGAAGGTAGGAACGCTCGAACCACTAAATATCCGCCGTGCGTCGGATGGGCAGGTTAAACCGTCGGGCACTGGATACTGGAGTAATAAATAAGGACGTTTTCCTCCCACTTTCTACCTCGCTTCCGTGTCACTTTCCGATCGGGCACTCTAACCCAAATCTCCTAGCTTTCTATTTCTAAGGATTTTTTAAGACTTGTGGTCAGACCAGAGTTGGGCAGGAATGCATTACAAAGTACACTGAAGAGCAATTGAATTAGAGATACCTGTTTAGGAACGTGTAGCCCCACCTTTCGCCCTGATGACGGCGGCGATTCGTCTCTGCATGGACTCGACAGGACACCGGAAGAATTGGGAAGCCATACGGTTCCACGACCCCTGAACAAGCTACCACAGTTCACGAAGATTTGATGGAGGGGGGCCAGAGCCTCAAACATCTCTCTCGATACATCCCAGATGTACTCGATGGGATTGAGGTCAGGTGACCTAGCTGGCCAAGAAAGCGAAGTCACGTCGGTGGAGTGTTCATCCAACCATTCGGATACAATTCGGGAGCGATGGTACGGTACATTGTCTTGTTTCAGGATGAGGTCCCCAGTGGGATGTTGAAGACGCCCAAACGGGAGCAAATGGTCGTCCAGGATATACCGGTAACGTTGACCTGTGAGAGACGATGTCACACGCACGAGGGGACCCATTTTAGTGCACGTAAACAGGCCCCAGAAGAGAATGCCACCCCCACCAGCTTGAAGAGTACCCTGCTGGCAAGAAGGATCCATCGCTTCATGTGGTTTGCGCCGTACTCGTATCCTGCCATCCGCCTGTACCAACGTGAATCCCGACTCATCAGTCCAGGCAACATTTTTCCACATGTCTAGGGTCCAGTGGCAATGTTCCCGCGCCCACGCAAATCTTTGCACCCTGTGATGTGCGGTCAGCAGCGGTACCCTCGTCGGACGATGGCTTCTGTACCCCATAGCGAGGAGATGGTTCTGGATGGTGTGGCTGCTTACACGTATTTGTGCACCAGCGTTAAATTGCCGAGTGATTTCTTGCACTTTGGCCCGTCTATCCGCTGTTACAATGCGAGCTAGCCGACGATGACTCCGCTCATCCACACGCAGTTGTCCACGGCAGTTGGCCCTTGTAAGGATGGTTTTACCGGATTCGATGTACTCACGGTGCACCCGTGACACAGTGGCTCGTGAAAATCCCAGTGCCCGCACGAATTCCGAGATGGAGTGACCCATTCGTCGGGCCCCGACAATTTGCCCACGATCAAATGCGCTTAGATCCTTCGTCTTACCCATACTGCGTCCGACTCCTACTGATTCCCGTCGCATCACTCCTTATATTGTCGGATCGCTGCATACGTTATGTCGTTTCCATTTGCAGGGCCACCCACAGCGCCACATTTGCATAACGCCAGCTGTCTCTAATTCAATTGCTATTCAGTGTAATGGAAGTACAAATTACAATTAGCGTGTAATGCATTACGAGGTAATGTAGTAAAAGGTAATGCATTACATGGTAATCCCAAGTATGGTTTGCACAAGGTAATGGAAGTAATCTGTAATGCCTTACAATGAAGACGATATAGTTCAATTATTAAATAATGACATTCAAACAATAGAATTATTTGGTAATGAAATTACACAATTTGGAAATAATAATTACATACTAATAGTTTATAGAAATGTACGTGTGCCAAAAGCTATGTCTATAAAAGTCGGCCATGTAACGAAGCAGACAGAGACCGAAGTGTCGTGTAGAATGTTCTAGAAGGCGGCAAGAATAGGTTAGACGTTTGTAGAATGTTCCAGAATGGTCGAGCTGTCGGAAGTTAGAGAGCTTTATGTAAATCAAGAATATTCCAGAAGGTTCGAGTCCTGTCGTGAAGTATATATAAAGGAGTCAGTCGCTCGCTAGTCCAGTGTTCATATCGGACAAGTAATGGACAACACTTGAGAAATACCGCAAAAATGTCAAGAGTTCGCATATTTCTGTAATATTCGGCAATGCACCCTGAGTTGCTGAACTGTGAGTGTAGTGCTAATATGTGCTTGTGGCTATGGTGGGGTGATTATTTTGGACAGTGAAACGTATGTGATGGACGAGGATACTGTACTGGAGATGGACGAAATGAGTTTCTCTAACCGAAATAAGAATCCCATTCGTACTTACTTCATATGTATTAATTCGTTCAAATCACTTTACTTGCGGCGTAGAAGGGGCAACTACTCATGCCATACATGTATAATCTCCAATACTTACATACACGCATTTGTGGTCCGAGGGGTAGAACAATTGTCAAATAAGCTACACAACGTGTAAGAGTGTACACTGGTTGCTGGTTTATTCACGTTGTATTGTTACCCATAAGTTATTGGTTAATTATCATCATACAGTAAGCATTTACGATTATAATGGGTAACTGCTACATGTTATTACAGTTACCATGTAATTCTAATGACCAGTTTACCATTACCATGTAATGGTAACGCTAAGTTGTTGTTTCCATTACCATTATGCTGTAATGCATCACCAATTAATTCAATTACGATTTTGCCCAACTCAGGGTCAGACACTCCCTTCCTAAAATCCTCTACATCTGATCTGATCTACAATCCAACCAACTGAAATCAACCGCCATCGTTTCTAACTTATGGGGTAGCCGTATTGCACGGAATTGTCAATTACATTTCCGAACACAGAATGTTTTCTACCTGGGATTATTTTTACGCTTTCAGTTTAAGAGATTTTCTGGCGATGGTATCTTTTTTCCGGATGATTTTTAGCTAAGTATGAGCATACCGACACTTCAAAGTTTTTATTTCGAACACTTGATTCCGCTTAGCCGCCCGCCCCGATGGCGCAGTAGTCTAAGCGATGGCCTCTGATCATTCGTTCGAAAGGGGTCCGGGTTCTAATCCTGGTGAGGCATGGATGTTGTGTTTGTCTTACGCCACTGGCTCTCTCCCTTCCCTGGAACCAGTGACCCTAAATTAGGGACGGGCGACTGTTTATAGCCTATTGAGTTGCTCACGGTGGTGAACTGTTTTGTGATCTTCTGATATGTCAATGTGCACCACTCGTGTTATATGCACCGTGCTCCTATGTAGTGCTGAGTTCGAAACTTTATCTTCACTGTTTATTTATTGTGCATCCTGTATTTTTAATGTATTTTCAAGCTCTATATATTGTATCACAGGTCATTGACCTAAAGTATTTTGCTTGTGTTCAGTGTCACATGTCTGTCCCCATTGTGGGTTCTTAGCATTTTGTATTTATCCTTTTGGGTGGCTATGCCCCTTATTCATGTATATATCATTTTCATGTATCATTCATATTTTTCTCTGTATTCTTTCCTTGCCCAGTTTGACGAGCTGTATCATGCCTTTTGTCAATAAAATGTTGAAATGCTCACGGTGGTCGTTAAACCTCCAATCAAAAAAAAAAAAAAAAATGATTCCGCTTAACCTAAATTTTACTCTTTTATTAACAAACGCAGTGAACTTAAAACGTGGAAACTGCGATCAGCTAAATAACTTTGGCAGAACGCCGAAGATTTGAGGAATCATATTTGGTTAGATCTGAATCCGGCGTTTTGATATGCCAATAATACACCACCCCACTGCCGCAGCTATCGTAACTAATTTTAGATGCAATGCACAAAAGTGTTCTGCTACAATTATTATAAATAATCTAGCAGTACTTTTGTATTTTCCGCAACCGTAATATGCACTAATGCGAAATCAGCTTTTTTTTTTTTTTTTTAATTTGTTTCTAATTCCGGCTGAAGTTATTTCAGATAGTGCATCTCTCTTCTCTCACCTCATTCTCAAAGTGACTAGGGCGTGTGGGATTTCCCCCCCCCCCCAATTGTTGAACCGGTCTTTAGCTTTAGTTACTTACTCACCACGTGTTCGATGGGCACGCGTGAATGTGTGTGTGTGTGTGACGTTCCCAAGCAAATCCCAGCCACAGCAAGCCAGCATCAGGAACTTCCACGCCGCCTGCGCGCGGAGGAAACTCAGCTTTTGCTGCCGGGGTAGTCAGAGTGAGTCTGATCCTCGTCGTGGTCGTAACGCATGGTGGGGAAGAATTATGCAACATAATGATGTCCGAAAAACAACTCGACACTCCGCCGTTGCGGCTTCCTGTACGCCGGGTCGTACCACAGACTGTGAAACACCTCCTTATCTATTCTAGTAGGGTTGTTGTTTTCATTCTTCAAGAGCGTTTCCATCGTATGTATATCTATCTCTGCGAGGTCGGCGCAGATCGAATGGGAAGGCATCGCGATATCTAAGGTCACAGTTTTGTTTATTCCAGCGAGTCCAGCCTGTTGCTCCTGTGGCACTTTACACTCAACTTTCTCACAAAAAAAATCGCCAGTCTGGGAAATAACGCTATGATTCTGAGGTAGGCCCTTAAAAAATAAAAGCTAATTTTTGGCGAATTGGTTCTTAAGCGGAGTCCGTGTTTTTCTGTCAAAATCCGTGAGTGCGAAGTTTTTCTATTCGTAGGATACGAGTTCAAATACGATTCAAGTGCCAAACAAGTTGTGCCAAAAAAGCAAGGCTGAGTGTCCCATATCAGTCGCTCTTCCGCTCAATAAGTTTTCTGGTGTTGCAGGAATCACTTGGCGTGAGTACAAATTCGTTGTACGTGTGGTAATTTATTCCTAAACGAGCATGTATGCATTGTAAAAAGCACACACCTTCTCCGTATGCCGCATATCTAGGCACATTTCTGTCTGTGAAATCGTTGCAGTCCGTGTTCCGAAAATATTTATCTATATGTCTGCATGCACGGGTCAAAATTTCAGTAAAAAGTCATCTTTATTACTGAGATTAAAGCGCCTCTTGCGAAGTCAGTTTGTTAAGAAAATACAGAGAAAAATTAAAGTCTACACAGGCTGTAACTTTTTTTGATAGAACGAACTTGGTACTTTGGAAATTACATAACTATTTCATTTAAAGCGACACTGATACGTAAAAATATAGTTGGATATATATTTGCTGATCCAGAAGAGGTATCAGTGGGGAACTATGAACTTTAATGACAAAGATTAACTAAAAGAAAACGGATTACATACTTTGTTTCATATACGTCAGCCGATTCAGCGGAAGACCACAAATTTACATATAATCCAGGGATGCCTAGTTTGTTATTTCGCCAATTAAAACTTCACATGGTGCAATGAGTAACTTTCAGTTTCTGCTAAAGCAGGAAATGTAGTTGTATTTCCGATTTGGAAAATTCTAGTCGTATAAACAGTCTTAAAAAGAGTACAAGATTAGTTTATATTTTGCATACACTTGCAAAATTGTTTTTAACTGTGAAATTTATAAGTGCTTCTTTTGGGTGCATTTTCAAACTGCAAGCCAAAACTGCGATACATGGTGGTAGATCTGAAAGTTTGAAAACTAATTAAGCGAAAGGAGTTCAAAAATAGAAAGTACCGAAGATTTGCTTTCAAATGAGTTACCTGTCATATAATTGTTTTACGTACTTCGACTGTATATTTGTTACATTCCATTTCCTCATTTCAGACGCAGTCATTTACCTCTTAAGTGAAAATAACAATATTTAGCAAAGCTAAGTTTAAAAGATTACTGAAAAAGCTCTTTAAAAAAAAAAAAAAAAAAGGCAAGAAAACTAAAACGGTACAAAAGTTGCTGAAAACTTCGTTACAAGCTGTTGAAGGAGAAATAAAGAAAATATATTCGATGAAATTTGTATCATATTCAGATACATTTCATGATCTTAAGCGCACAGGTAATTTGCCTAACAGATGTGTTCAGTCGAGGTTATTCTAACTTCCCACAGAAAGGGAAAAACAACATGGCAGAAAATTTTATTATTAAAACGGCCATGTTTTCTCATTTCATGAACGATATCGGCTGGATTTTGGGGCGTCCTCAGAGGACGCGGAGACCGGGTTTCTTGACGTTGTGGTGGTTCTTTGTCGTCGCTCTACAGTTTCTTAATCCAGCGTCGTGTGCATCAAGCAACAACACTACGCTAACTCTTGGATATCTAACTAACATACGTGGCAAAGGTTGGAGACAGGGGCACATAATTAGTGGTGCTATGACGTATGCTGTTCAACAAGTGATGACACAAAATGTTCTACCGCCGAATTACACTCTGCAGTTCGTGTACAACGACACCAAAGGTGAGACGCTTGTTGGCACGAACTCTGTCATCAACATGTGGAAAGACGGAGTTATTGCTTTCATTGGTCCGGAGAATTCTTGTGAAGTAGAAGCAACAGTGTCTGCAGCTCTGAACTTACCGATGATATCATACGTAAGTACTGATTTTTATCGGTTTTTCAGAAACATGTTTCCATCTTATTATGTATGCACTGTGTTTTCTGCAGAATATATTTTCTTCCCTTTAAACGACAGAACTATTATAGATAGAAATTTTTGCCATAAGTTCTAGGAATTGAATTCCTCCGTTTAGAATACATGGCACATTTGCAAAAGCTAATATCAAGGGAGCAACCACCGGTGGGGGGGGGGGGGTGCTCACGCCCGACAGCAGTGGCGTAACTAGCACAAGGTGCGTCCCCTGCAAGATTTAGTTCAGCATTAGTAATTTTCCCCGGATTTCGAAAAAAAAAAGCGCAGTAATTTTCTCAAGATTTCGAACATTAGAGATGTTTTCCGATGTGTGTGTGTTTGTGTCAGGAAGCAAGGGCGCCCATAGTGAAGGGCACACTTGCTGACCTCCCCTGAAAATCTGACTGTCATTTCACTTCTTGGAAGGCAGTACAAAGATTTTCTTCATAACATTAATTCTTACGTATTTCTATGTTGAACTTCTGGAAGCGTGTGTTTGCGTGTAGTCACTGGGAATTCGCAGTACAAAATAATAATATTGAAAGATGCCACTACGTGTTGGAGCACAGCATACCTGAATACAGTGTAAGGCAGTGTGAAAGACAAAGAAGTGAAAAACATATCCTTTATAACGGCCATTTGCTGTTGGACAAAGAGTTCGGAAAGTTTTTTCTAGAACTTTGTCTTGGGTCCTTTTTTACTTCTTGATCAAGTGAATGACCATTGGAGTTCCGTCGTGCATGGGACACAAGTCTCCAAAAGGCGCATGGCTCAGAAGAACAAAAAAAAAATTGTTTTTATTGTCCCAACATGCTGTCGAACTTTTTTTTCTCGCAATATTTCTCATCTGGTTTTAATTGAGATCCGTAATATTACGGACTCACTAATATGAGGTAGGCGCCATGTTTTCGCATATATCACACAAATATCGACTTTTGAAATAATTGTCCTTTCATTTCGTTTCACACGATGTGCACTGAGACTTTCGTCTTTTGTTTTATATAACTACCAGAATGATGCTCGTAATCAGGGCGGGAATTTTAGTCTTGTAACCCACTGCTGAAAAACACGTACCCACAGGGAAACACCTCATAAATTCCCTCATGAAAAAAAATAGTTAGCTCCTGGATGAAAAATAACTATAGAAATATGCCCTGTAAAACTAATTCAGTCATGAACAAATTTTAATGGCAATTTAATGGTGAAAGAATTTTAAAAATCCACTCATGATTGAATGTAGCTCATCAATCCATGCTCAAACAGGTGTTGTACCAGATAGTTATATATATTTGGTCACTTATCGTCTACTACGCCAAGGTGTTCGACCACCTCTTTGAATGACGCCTTTTTTAAGTCTACTAATTATTTTGACTTGTGAACTACCAGTTTGATCCATGAACCAGTTTATGTAAATCGTTGTTTTTTTTAAGATAAATCTGGGTGCGACACGGATTTCGGAACACCTCTATGGAAGAATTGACCTGTGCTCTCTATGTCTGTACTTGGATAAAGATATGATGATGAACCATCAAAATTGTTACTAGTGCCTCCTTCAAGATTACAAAAAGGGGGTAGGACCTACCAGTGTCATATTTGCTCCAAGTTCAACGACCTACGCTTAACCGTAGTTAGCTTAATTTATTTGTAACATCGTATTTGGTCTGGCTAGAAATTTTACACTGCAGTAAAAAAAAAAACTTACCTGTCATTTAGAGCAAACGGCCAACGTATATATATATATAAATAGGATAGCGCAAACATTTTTTTCAAGACAATTACGTTTCAGACTGATAATATAAAGCTCAATGAAGTTGACGATTCTTATTCAAAAGTACCAAGAATGTTACTCGTTCTTTGAAGACAAAGAGAATACGAGAAATAGTGGGCCATTTATTTCTCAAGTGGTCCACCGGGAAATGTCCCGGTGGGACAATCCGCCCCTGCTCGTAATATTACGTCTCACGTACGTTCATTGTCTTGAATCGAGCTACTTGTACATTGCAAAAAAAAAAAAAAAAAAGATTGCGTTTTTTTTAACCGTTTTTATTTTTCCTTGGGATCTTAAGTGGTAAAATTTTTCTGGGTGTGCTTAGTAAAAATGGTTAGACTATACAGGCGGTGCAGTGAAGTTTATATATTTGTGTTTGAGTTTTTATTTTAGTCCCCTCCTTGAAATTAAGCTATGGGCGCCCTTATCAGGAAGACTGGAAAAGTAAGGAGGGTACCTGGATCCCTACAGTTTTAACTTTTAAGGTAATTTTTGGAACGGAAACACATAATGCGAGGCCATTAATCACCAAATTATACATGAACACGGACCAATACATGAACATGAATATACATTTTATCGCAAGGAACGAATTTGCGAAATATATTTAAATCGTTAAGGTTAATAACTACGCTGAAGAGTTGAATTAGAGACAGCTGGCGTTATGCAAATGTGGTGATGTGGGCGGCCCTGTAAACGGAAACTACATGACGTATGCAGCGATGCCGCCCCGGTGGCGCAGTGGTCTAAGGCGTTGGCCTCTGATCATTCGTCCGAAGGGGTCCGGGTTCGAATCCCGGTGAGGCATGGATGTTTGTCTTACGGCACTGGCTCTCTCCCTTCATTGGAACCAGTGACCTTAAATTAGGGACGGGCGACTGCTTATATAGCCCATTGAGTTGCTCACGGTGGTCGTTAAACCTCCAATCAAAAAAAAAAAATATGCAGCGATCTGGCAATATAAGGAGTGATGCGGCGGGAATCGTTAAGAGTCGAACGTAGTATGGGTAAGACGAAGGATCTAAGCGCATTTGATCATAGGAAAATTGTCGGGGTCCGTCAAATGGGTCACTCCATCTCGGAAGTCGTGCAGGCACTGTGTCACTGGTGCACCGTGAGTACATCGAATACGGTAAAACCATCCCTGCAAGGGCCAACTGCCGTGGACAACAGCGTGTGGATGAGCGGGGTCATCGTCGGCTAGCTCGCATTGTAACAGCGGATAGACGGGCCACAGCCCAAGAAATCACTAAGCAATTTCACGCTGGTGCACAAAAACTATCCACACCATCCAGAACCATCTCCTTGCTATGGGGTACAGAAGCCATCGTCCCACGAGGGTACCGCTGTTGACCGCACATCGCAGGGTGCAAAGATTAGCATGGGCGCTGGAACACCGCCACTGTACTTTAGACATGTGAAAAAATGGTACCTGGACTGATGAGTCGAGATTCACGTTGATACATGCGGATGGCAGGATACGAGTACGGCGCAAACCACATGAAGCGATGGGTCCTTCTTGCCAGCAGGGTACTCTTCAAGCTGGTGGGGGTGGCATTCTCGTCTGGGGACTGTTTACGTGGACTGGAATGGGACCCCTGGTACGTGTGACATCGTCCCTCACAGGTCAACGTTACCGGGATATCCTGGACAACCATTTGCTCCCGTTTGTGCGTCTTCAACATCCAACTGGGGACCTCATCCTGGAACATGACAATGCACCGTGTCATCGCTCCCGAATTGTATCCTAATGGTTGGATGAACACTCCGCCGACCTGACCTCGCTTCCTTGGCCAGCTGACCTCAATCCCATCGAGCACATCTGGGATGCCATCGAGAGAGATGTTCTAAGCTCTGACCCCGCCCCCCCCCCCCTCCATCAAATCTTCGTGAACTGTGGGAGCTTGCTCAGGGGTCGTGGATCCGTATGGCTTCCCAACGCTTCCGGTGTCTTGTTAAGTCCATGCCGAGACGAATCGCCGCCGTCATTAGGGCGAAAGGTGGTGCTACACGTTACTAGACGGGTATCTCTAATTCAATTGCTCTTCATTGTATATAAGACTTTATAATCACCCTCTTTTACTTTCACTTGTTTCCGAAGTGTTTGGTCTTTGCAAAATGTCTGTGTCTTAACTTTAAACAGTCGACTTGCTAAACCTAAACCCAGTGATGTAGTTCTAATTAAAAAAGTGCCTTGGCAGTGAAGTGGTTAAGTAAAAATGCGTTGGAAAGTTGACTCAAACTTTTTAGAAGCATTTGCTGTTAAAAAGCATTTAAAGCATTTGGTTATTTTTATTCAGTGTATTTTATAAACTTTTTAATTACTAATTTTTATTTAAATCGCTTAATTTGTGCAGTTTTTTAATAAACGAAAAAAAATGTTTTATTCACATCCTACAAATATGCAATTTTTTGTAAGTAACCCTGTCATTTCACACGATTGCAAACTTTCAGTGTGATTATTACCTGAGACATACTGAATAGATGAAACTAATACAGTGACGCTGAATAAGTATAACTAGTATAGTCACATCTATTCAGTGTGACTAATAAGTGTTTTTCCCGAGATTCTGAGTAAATGAGAGATATCTGTTGTTATTCTTAAGGGATAAAAAAAAGGGTAGCTCAGTGGAAATGTTGTTCTTCGCACGAAACCTAATGGCGGCATAATTTCTCTCTGCAGTTTTTTTTCTCCAAGCAGTGAAATAATTTTGAGGATTACCGTCTAGACAATGGACCTTATATTCTCTTTTCGCCGTCCTGGTAGCCGAGTGCTCAGAGCTGTAAATTTCTGATTAGGGGTCGGATGTCCACATGAAGCATGGTTGGTGCGCCTCCCCCTCCCTAAATCAGGGACGGGCACCGGCATGTAGCTCTTATAGAAACTCACGGTGAAAGTTAAGCCCAGAAACAAACACCGGCGTCGGAAACGCGAGAGCAGAATGGGCAGTTGCCCCGCACGCAAATGGGTGTGGAGGACAAAAACATCACAATTGCCCCCTCCGTTTTCTTTTTCCGAATTACATATGTTCGTGATTGGAAATCTCAAACATTCGGGCTTTTTTGTAAGTTCATTTTGGTAGAAATTGAGTATTGCTCTTCATTTTTTGCCATGAACTATCTAGAAATCTGATTTTTTTTTTTTTTTTAATACAACTCCTGAGACCCCAAGAAATGCTAGCCCCATTAAACAGTCCAGTGGACTGATTTCCATTTGAAGACCATCAACGTTTTGTGTCTCGCTAAGTGTAAAAAATTAGTCCTCTAAAAAAATGAGTAAAACTAAATAGGGAAATGGAAGTAGGGTGAAGAATGAGATATAGGTTCCTTTAATGTTTAATTATAGCGTCTACGGCTACAATTCCAGCGGAATTCGTACCAATCCGGAAGTATCAAAGCCTGTAGTTCAAGGCCGTTTATGTGTACAGTTAGTTTGCATTGAGAAACTACCTGTATATGGATATGAAAATGTTTATTTTTTTAAAGATGAATGTTTAATCGTAAAAAAAAATTCCAGCAAATTTTCGTAATGAAGTTAGCACGTCTTCTTTTGCAGTAGGAAGATACATTTTATGAAATGATAAAATAGTTTTTTCTCCGATATCTTGCCTCCGCTGTCATAAAATAGTTCCAACGCCACTGGAAACAAACAACATTCTCTTTACCGTTTTGTTTCGTGAAATATCCTATTGTGTGATCAAACGGTTTTATCTCATCCTTGCAATACGAATATTTCGGTTATGATTGTATATAAAACACAGTATTAACTATTTTCGAATATATGATCATCTAAAAAATTTCTTTACCCACCTTCTGCAACCGCCTACATACGAAAAGTACCTTAGCACCGCTAAGCCGAGAAAAAATAGTGCCTTAGCGCCGCTAGTCCCTTTCTTTATCCTTTCTTTTCGTCAGAAACAGCACTTGAGTTTGACTCTGCGGCAAAAAGAATTCTAGTTTTTGAAGTTTCTTCGCGCAATCTCGTTCGTTTTTCTTTCGCCGCTACTGGGCTTCACTTGGACGATATATTTTGACAGTTTGCAAATGGATGCCGTTCATTTGTACTTTAGTTTCCGCATGAGATAGACACCAGCGCTGAAACGGGCCGAGCCTAGCCGGTTCGGGCTCTGAGAGACGGAGAGAATTTTCTTCCTTTTACTTTTAATGGGATTTTATATGATTTATCACACGCCACTTTTTTACATTTTCTAGTTGTTAAGCAGAATTCTTCGGCAGCTGGGTCTAGATGGGGGAGTTGGAATTCGGCAGGGTTATCCATTCTAGGCTTGGGTAAAAATACCATAGGCCATGAGTTACTGGATTTCTGCGAAGGAAAAGTTTCTTTAAGAACTATAGATAGCAAGGTGACGAACTTTTGCTCCTTTCCTCAAAGTGGCAGCAGCCTGCTGATTCTATTGAGCAACATACGACGTAGATTGTTGTGCCTCCCGATTTTTTCTGGTGCCTCCCTTTCCCTGAAACATTTCAGGAAGAAGGGAATGGTCAAAGGAACTATAGATAGACATCCCCACTCCGCAGTTGAGAAAGACATCAGTTAATTGCACGGGGAGGAAGAAGTGGAAGATTGAAGGAGATTTTTTTTAATGCCTAAACAGATTTATCATAGTTTTCGGGCCCGGGCTCTATCTTGCAATATAAAATTCGGGCTGTGGCTCCGAAAATTGAGCCCGAACTCAGCTCTGATAGACATAATTGCGATAAGGGAGAAGGGAAAGCAATAGCAACGTTGAACTGCTTTGTACAAAACTGAAATAAATCAAAGAAATCACTCTTATACAAAGCAGATCTGCGACTGGTGTGAATAAATGTCGAAGCACGTCGTGTACGTAATTGACTGTTTTCGCATATCTTCCACGCGGAATACCCATGTGGCGTCGCACTTTTTCTCATCAACGCAGAGAGAGGGTGATTGGAGAGCGATCGTATTATTTACAACTCATTCCAGAGCGATCGTATCACAACCCGGAGCCAAACTGCCAAATAAGTTCAATCTGTAGGGCATCCAATGTTTTAAGAGTAAAACTCTACATTTATTTAGGCAAAGCTAAATATATCTTAAACGAAAATATGAATATTTGGGTCAATTACCTGTTTGCTTTTGTACGTACTCGTATTTTTTCCATAAACCTACAGTATAACTGTTGGCTACAGTTCGCCTTTTTCGTTGCCTATACGCCTCCCACAGTTGCGTGGGCTGCTGGGGTACTAGCTACGCCACTGCCCGGGGACACTATTTTGCATCCATCATTTTCAGAATTAAACGTAACGGTGAGCGAGGAGCAACCCAATATTTATTGAAATCTACAAAAATTAAATGAAAAAACAAGGAAAAAGTGATTAGCCTGAATTTATACAAAATTTACGGTTAAAAGCCTTCACACAGTTATTTTACTTAGGCCACCTAAGAATGAAGAAATGAAAACAGTTGTAAAATCTAGCTGCTGTTCTACTATAAAGCAGATTCAAATGCCTTCCCATTCGAAGAATAACAATTTGGTAAGCCTTCAATTACAGTTCAGTACAGTGGTTGTGATTTGTGGGCTGCTTCAGTATACATGAGCGGATGAACAATGGAATTAAGCATTTTATTGTTTTATAATCAACAAAAATGTGCGCCCACAAGTCAACAGTTTATGGCAGCTTTGGAAGTTTTGTTTATATCGTTCAGATGCCTTGATCAGTAGTCACACTGGGAGCACATACACGAAAAGAAAAATCTCAAATGAAATTACACCATGCTTTCACAAGGAAAATGTTTTATCATAAGCATTATCCGTGATTTTTGAGATACACTTGTGTAACAGAGTGAAAAGTTAGGGAGTGAAAATAAATACAGTGCTGTATGGTTTAGTGTATCTAAAACGAAATACAAAATATTTCAAGATCTTTAACATTTAATCCTCTTTCAATTTTAGTCTTAAATTTCTCGTAATTATTGCAAGTGATAATAATGATACTATTATTGTTTGCTTCTCTGTGTCGATTAAAATCATGCGCCCTATCTGCTACATTAGCCTCCGTCCACGAATAACCCTGTTTGCGCGCCTGGCTAACATGTTCGTATTATTTCAAAACAGATTTAGCTCTGAATAACACCGTAAGTATGAAAAGACACTAAGAACAATAAGTTTTACTACTTTGTACTTGGTATTAAATAGGAAGGTTTAATTCCATGCTTTCGCCGACCAACCGAGTGGTTTTATCAAGCCTACAAGTAAACAGAATGGATTTAAATTACACAGTCAGAAAATCACACGAGCGTAAAAAACTCAGCAGAGAAGTTAACAGCTGTTTTTAAAAACTACTAAGAACATCAGGAAGATGGTGTTTATGTCGTTCTCACGATCAGTCTGGAATCCACGAGGATAATGCATATTGGAATGACTAGAAGATCCACATATTTACGATGTAAAGAACATATACGTGAGATCAAAGAAATCAATAGATCAGATCATATGTAGAGAATTTTAGGTAGTGTCTGACCCCAGTTCTTAAACAAACCTTAGAAATAGGAAGCTGGGAGATCTGGGCTAGAGTGCCCGATAGGAAAGAGACAGGAAGACGCCCTTATTTATTGCCGGGGTCAGACTGCTTAACGTGCCCATCCAACGCACGGCGGACATTCAGTGGTTCGAGCGTTCGTACCTGCCTCGGATCGAACCTCAGGTTTCTCCGTGGCAGCCACGAACGTTGACCGTGGCCAAAAAAAAAAAAAAAATAGATGCACGGCCTCAACGAAAAAACTATTGATAATACAACTGCCCTACTATGGGATATGAACCTGGATAATAAAACATTTTACCACGTGTAAAGGTACAGCCTTTCGTAAAAGCATAGAAATATTAGTGCAATCTAATGCCTGTAATATTAATATATTCACGGAGTTGCCGCCAACTTGGATTTCTTTCTTTTCAGAACTATGGTCTTAAAATTAAGCAGAAATTATGTTATTGAAACTGACTCGTCGCGCCAGGTACATGTATTATTATTACCATGTCATATTTCGCATAACGATTAATCGTGCTTAATTTCAACCTATTTCTCCTACACTCATGTTATTTTCTAACTGATTAATTTAAATTCGTTTAGATTCTGTATTTTGTTTACTTGTATATTAATAAAGCCACCCGGTTGGTTGGCTCAAGTTTGGAGTTAAATCTTTTTCATTAAAATCCGTATACGGAGTCGTAAGACGAATCCTTCTTAGTCTTTTTATGTTTGTTTTAACATAAGCAACAGAAACTATCAGTTCGCTTTTGTTTACCACTCGATAAATAGAGAGCTACATTACGAGCGTAAAATATGCGATTCAGCCTTTTTTCTCGTCTTTTTTTATTTTTTTTATTTTACGTAGAACTAAGTCTTTTTCCGCGCTGAGTAGGAGGTAACACCGGGAGCACGAACGCAGCGAAAATATGTCACACTTTGAACGATTATATCTTCGAAACTAGTCATCATAGAGTAATAAATAATACACCATTTGATAGTTTATAGCGTCCCATTTATAACAAAACAAGTTAGTAAAATCATGCAATGGATTGATTATGATACGCTTTCCAACATACCAGAAATCATTACTCAAGTTATGAGGATAATGGCTGTAGAATAAATCTCGCTCCTATGACTTTACCTTTGACCCCATTTCGATGATATTCAACAGAACCGGTAAAGTATACTTCTGGAACTACATGAAAGGTTTGTCTCAGTCGAAGCATTTTTACGTAAGTTATAACGCATAAGTGCGATGGAATGGATCCTATGTCCTGACCTTTGACCCCACTTCGCCCATTTTCAATAGGGTTCGTCCCCAGGTGGTCCCCTACCACATACTAAAATTTCATTGAAAGCGAACCATATTTACGCAAGTAATGACTCGTAAGGGCAATGGAATTGATCCCACTCTTATGTCGTGACCTTTGACCCAATTTCACCCATTTTCAATAGGGTTCGTCCCCAGTTATCTCCTATCATATTCTATAATTTCATCGAAATCGAACCATTTTTACGCGAGTTATCGTACGGACGGACAGACAGACGGACAAAGCTGTAGCATATACGCTTCTTCAACCTACTGTTAGAAAGCGTAAACAAGTTTCAACCTTCTACACCTTAACCCTTTGATACAGTAGCGTTGGAAATTTAAGCTATATTTCGCGTGATTTTGTTTCGCCGCACGCCGTTTTAAGGTTGATAACTAGTGAATACATAATAACGATTACCTCAGCCCCGCATTCCGTAGCTAACGGACGTATGCGATAAACCGAAATTAAGTGCATTTAAAATTTAGTTATTTTTTAGATGAAAAAAAAAAATTGCGACAAAAAATTTTGGAAATGCCGCGAAAATCCAGGAAAAATTACCATAAGAACTGACGAAAGCTGGAGAACAGCTAGAGGAGAACGAGAGTAATCCGAAAAGGCCCGCTAGGTCATCAATTGGGAGGTCACGGGAATTTTTTTTTTTTTTTTTTGATTGGAGGTTTAACGACCACCGTGAGCAACTCTATGGGCTATAAGCAGTCGCCCGTCCCTAATTTAGGGTCACTGGTTCCAGGGAAGGGAGAGAGCCAGTGCCGTAAGACAAACACAACATCCGTGCCTGACCGGGATTCGAACCCGGACCCCTTACGGGCGAATGATCAGAGGCCAGCGCCTTAGACCACTGCGCCACCGGGGCGGCGGTAACGGGAATGTAGGAAGCGTCAAAAGTTCGCGCGCCAGGATGTGTTTCACTGGAGTTCGACTCTGGAGCCAAAATCGTCCGCTTCAACTGCACATATTGAGCCTGAACAGCAAGAACACATATAGAGATTGATGTCATTGATCCAAATTTTCAATTTTCACGCCGAACATAGAATACCAGCGCAGGGGTCGCGCTGGATCTTTTAAAGTTTTCGCCAATTTATTCGCCAGATTTAATTTTTTATCGCCAAAGTGTTAAAATAGTGCAAAAAGATAATCGCCAAAGCTCTTTTTCCATCGCCCAAACGATTTTGTTTTTCGCAAATTGCGAAGATGGCGATTGGCAGCGTGACCCCTGCGAATATACATCGACAGTCTTCACAACTTCGCTGGATAATGAGTGTATTACCTCTCAAATCTTTTCTCCGCCGATGCATTCTGAATCTAGACAAGAACAAAAGCAACAATAAGCAGAGTACGTTTACGCCCGAGACGTATCGCCAAATTTATAACATGGCAACTAAGGAGTTTGAAAAATTGTTCCTGAAGAACGATCTCTTTAGGAACAATTTTAGCGGTAACTACTGATAACGATTGTACTACGCCTTCTACTTTTATTAACATTAATTTATAATCAGTAAGTTATTATAAATATTTAAACGAATATTTAGTGTGTTAACAATTCTTCTACGGGTGGCAACACTACTGTTTCTGTAACTGCTTTTGATTCATGATCAGATTGTATTCGCCCTAAAGACAAAACAAAATCACCAAAAAATAAAAGAATGGCGTTGCGTAATTTTTGCTTTCCAGAATGTCGTAAGGGGTAACACTTTAACAAAAAAATGGCCCACCATTTCTTTTCTGCGTAGAGCGACTACATTTCGTGTACAAGAAAAGCTGATAACAGGGTGATTCATAAAGAAGTGTACAGTTTCAACGCACTATGAAACAAGAACAATGTAAAATATTTTGTTACATGTAACATAATTATTGGGGAAATTTTCCAGTTTTTTTAGAGATAGTCACAGATGTTCTATGTTTGCACCCTTAGTCACACGACACACATCGAGCCGGTAATCCATTTCCTGCAGAAAGTGAGGTAAGATAACTGAATTAAGTGCAGTGATAGTGGCTGTGATATGCAGTTTCAGCTCCGCTAGATCAGCAGGAAGGGGAGGGGCGAATACCTTGTCCTTTGCTTATCCCCATAGGAAAAAGTCACAATGTGTTAAGTCAGGACTTCTGGGTGGCCATCGAGTCAGTGGCATGTTGTAGTCCGCGCCTCGTCCAATCCATCGCTGAGGAAGATGTTCATCGAGATAATCTCGCATGTCGCCTAACCAGTGCGGTGGTGCACCATCCAAGTGGAGAATAAAGTTGTCACTGTCGTCCGGCAACTGTGGCATCAACCGAAGACTTTACATTTCCAGAAAAGAGCCACCCGTGAAAGTTTTCTCGTGAAAAAAAGAAAGTGCCGTGCACTTTCTTTTTTTTTTTTTTACGAGAAAACTGTCACACGGGCCGTAGACAGAGCACAATTACCTTAGGGGAATCTCGCACGTGTTGCACTGTAAATCTGGGATTCTCCGTTCCCCAAAAGCGAACATTGTGCTTGTTTACCTGACCACTCACGTGAAATGTAGCTTCATTGGTGAAAACTAAGTGATCGTTAAAATCGTCATTTTCAAAACGGTGCTGCATTTCGGCCCAAAATTCAAAGCGCTTTGTCTTGTCAAGGTCAGTGAGATTTTGAAACACCTGCACTTTGTATGGAATCATTTTCAGCTTCTTCCTCAAAATTCTCCAGACAGTAAGCTGTGAAATCTGCACTTCACGACTCACCCTCCGCGTTGATTTTCTCGGCCTTCGTTTGAATAGCGGTGCAAACACTATCGACGACTTCTTCCGATAAACGCGGTCGTCCAGGACTTTTAAGTTTGCACAAACAGCCCGTAGTTTCAAATTTTTTATGCCAATCGTGGATATATTTTCTGGTTGGAGGTTCTTTTCCGAATCGTGATCGAAAATGCCGTTGCACAACAGTTAGATTCCGTTTTGCTCAATTCAAGAACACAAAACGCCTTCTCCACTGCAAACGCTGCCATTTTGACTGCTAGTCACGTGACACGCGCGCTATCGCCTACGTCACTTCCCTCAGTAGCAGGACACAAACTTTATGAGTACATCTACCTAACGGTTTGCAGTTGTGGTCCGTGTCTTCAACTGTTACTGTTTTACAGCATCTGGAAACTATATGAATCACCCCGAATATCAAATCATTTGTACGTAATGGAGAGAATTATAGCATAGAGGAACCATTTAGGTCTTTTAGTATAAGATTCTTTCAGAAAAATAGACAATATTTCATTCCTATCCGGTTAACTCACATAGGCGAGATGCCATATTTGGAGTGGCGTACGGCTAGTGCAATATTGTAACCTAAATGTAAAAAAAAAAAAAAATATATCTGAATTTCATGTCCCTTTTTCTGTGATTCCTTTCGTGAATTAACGAAACATATTTTTGATACCTTTTTCGTGAAATGACTGAAAGAAACCTGAATTTCACGGATTTTTGGCACTCGAAGAAAATTCTGAATTTTCAGAAACCTCTCAGCAATTGCTGTCTTATAATGACAGTAAATTGCCGTTTTTATCTCTTAATGGAAAATTCTCAATTTTCAGAAAGCTTTCCACAATTCCTTTCTTATATTAACGGAAAAACTCTTTTGTCACTTTTATCCTACCCATATGATGAGAAAGCATTCCGGTAATAGGAGAAATTCATGGGAATAACTTTGATTAACTGTTAAATTTTAGTCATCGGTAAGAGGAACTCATTTTGAAGTTTTGTAGCGAGATCTCATATTGTGGGTAGCATATCGCATGAAATTTTGTTATTGTGGCACAGGATATTTCTTTTCCTCTCCCGCATTTTGTGCACCAGCTATTATACATATTGTATTACCGTAAGAAACCTTGTACTTAAATTATTGTACAGGTGATTGTACGATGTCTATGTACCAGTGCGTGGAATCCTTGGAATCCTTAAAACAAGCTTTTAGTTGTATAGGTGTCAAGAGTAAATTTATATTTAGAAGTTTTGTGAAATAATACTGGGAGACAAAAGAAAGAAACCAAGTATTAAATTTTTTTCTTAAATGTAATTGAAAGTTATTGTCAGTTAAAAAAAAAAAAATCTCAGAAGTTCCTAAACAGTTGCTTCGAAATATCACCTTGAAAAAAAAAATTGTGATAAGTCCTCCGACAGAAATAATAAAATTATTAGAAACTTATTCAAAACAACAATAAGCTCCAACAGGAAACAAAATGATTAAATCATTGGATTAATGAAGAAAAAAATTCGTCGTCGCTCAGTAAGTTCCCCCTTGAAGGTGAGTTAAGGCTTTTTCTGAAGACCTTCTGGCTCAGTGGTTAAGGCTGGTGGCGTGTGTAGCACAACACAATCGACCTCGGTTCGATCCCAGATGCCGGCCGAAAGGATTATCTGGCGTAAGGGCTAAAGAATTCAGGGTTTTTTATTTAGCGAAATTTCTGTATATAAATACGGAAAACTTTGAAATGGACTTCTCTGAAATAAACGCAATAACTGACTGAACAAAATCTGAAAATACGGAAATTGAAAAAGGGACGGGCAAAACGGAAATTTAGTTAAAACTGACACTTACCGGAAACTTTGCTTCACGTTATTTTCAGGAAGTTCCGTGAATTCACACTACTTTTTTTGTTTACCTTTATGATGTGCGTGTGTATCGTTCTGTGGACCCCTTAAGACAAAAGCTATTATAGCTGTTAAGGTAAATTTTATATTTAGTCGTTTTATAAAATAATACTATGAATTAGTACATTTCAGTTTTTTTTTTATTGGGTTGTCGGAAAAGTCATGACGTATTTTGGCACCCGATGGCGGTTGGGCGGTTTTGGAAGTACTAGAGACATGCGCAGCTCTGTTATCGCTATGTCATTCGACATGTGCCAGTTCTAGCTGCAGTCTAAAATTAATAGTGAGCGATTTGGTTAATTTGCAGAGATTTGACATCAAGTTGAAGATGGAAGACCAAACTGTGCATTTTCGCCATATTTTACTATTTTACTTCCGTAAATAGAAGAACGCGCGTCAAGCTTGTGAAAAGTTGCGTTAATTGTAGGGTGAAAATCCTCTACAAAAACGTCAGTGCCAGCGGTGGTTCGCAAATTCCGGTCCGGGAGGCCAACCGTGGTTGATGACGACCAAATCAAGGCATTGATCGAGTCAAACCCACGTTACACGACACGAGAGATTGCAGACACATTGCACATTCATCATTCAAACGCTCACGACCACCCGAAGAAGCTGGGATACGTAAGCATTATCGATGTGTGAGTTCCTCATGAACTCAAAGAAGCTTAATTGACGGCGCGTATAAAGATCTGCGATATGCTCATTAAACGGGAGGAAAACGATTCTTTTTTGAAGCGGATGATAACTGGTGACGAAAAATGGATTGTGTACAACAATGTGCTGCGCAAACGGTCTTGGTCCCGACGTGTTGCTTCGCTCAAACGACATCCAAAGCAGAGATTCATCAGCGGAAGGTTCTGGTCTCAGTGTGGTGGGATTTTAAAGGTATCTTGTTTTTCGAGCTCCTACCACGGAACCAAACAATCAATTTGAATGTGTACTGTCGGCAATTGGGCAGTTTGAACGAATCTATCGTCCAGAAACGTTCAGAGCTCGTTCATCGTAAAGGTGTTGTGTTCCATCACGACAACGCGAGACCACACACAAGTTTGATAACCCGCCAACAATTATTGTAGCTTGGGTGGGATGTGTTACCACACCCAGCATACTCGCCTGACCTTGCGCCGTCAGACTTCCACTTGTTTCGCTCTCTTCAACAGTCCTTGCGTGGTATAACGTTCAATTCAGATGAGGCTGTAAATCAGTACCTTGTACAGTTTTTGCCACGAAAGACAGGTCCTTCTATGAACGATGCATTCTGCAGCTCACTGACAGTTGGCAAAAGGTTATCGAACAAAACTGGTATTATATCATTGATTGATCTTTGTTCTTTCAATCAATAAATGACCTTTGCAAAACATGGCTAAAATACGTCATGACTTTTAAGACAAGCCAATAAATATAATTTAATGTCATTGTCAGTATAAAAAAAAATATCTAGTTCAAAAACGTTCAGTTGCTAAGGAAATTCATCGTGAAAAGTCAGTGTAATTTGTTGCTAGTGTTTCTATAGAACATGTGAAATTACTACAAACCTCTTTCAGAAAAACAATAAGCTTTTACAGAAAATAAAATGACTAACTCGCATTGATAAAGAAAAACATTTCATCATCGCGCGATCGGAGACCTCTTTATTTTCTACTTTATACGTGAGAAAGTGTTAAAATGCCTTTGTAGGTCAACCGGCAGTCTGCTTCATTTGGGTCGAAACTTAACCCAGCTCGAGCCCCACCAATGGCAAAGGGAAATCATTCTTTCATTTTGCATATTAGGAAAGAATATCTGCTAATCTGCTGAAAAGCACTGGCAAAGTAATTTAAGTTTTAGGGAAATTTCTGTATAAAAACAGAAAAATCCAAAACTGACATTTCTACCCCCCCCCCCCCCACACACACACGCACAAAACCCAAAATTACAGACAGCGGAAGATTTGTCAAAATGCTTAAGTTTGAAACGAAACTTTTCAAATCATTTGTCCAAGATGTAGTCCGGGTTCGAATCCCAATGAAGCATGGATGTTGTGTTTGTCTTGCGGCACTGGTTCTCTCTCTCTCTTTCCCTGGACCAGTGGCCCGGAATTAGGGTCGGGCGACCTTATAGCCCATTGAGTTGATCACGGTGCTGGTTAAACCTCGAATAAAAAAAATAAGTAAAAACTTTTCAAAACGAATATTTCGTTAAAAATAGGAGTCCTACCGGCAACTTTTTTTCTGTTGCATGTTATTTACAGAAATTTTCCGTTAATTTAACCACTTATTTTTCAGTGCATCCGGACATCAAAGATTCAACTTTCATTTTTTGAAGTGTTTATAAAAATACAGTATGGCAGGTAAAAGTAAATTTTCACAACACCTTTATGATATGCCATCAAAGAACATTCAAGAACATTAAAAAAATGAAAAATAAAGTGGATGGCTTCCCAGAATAGTTTTGCATGCTGATAAAAGAAATGTTTGCAAATTTGAATGAAGTAAACCGAGTCGTAATGATAGTGGAAGTTTCGTTTAAGAGGAATGTGAAACACCGCTTTTTTTTTTTAACACAGTTATATACTCAGCGCAATTGATAATGTATCTTTCTCATTTCGTTGTTTATTTCTGTTCAGAGTAAGTTATGTAATATCAGATGTATCACATATCAAATAAAAACGAATAGTGTTTACAGAAAAAACTTGAAATCCACGTAACTGCTCGGTGTGCGAGGATTTAAAGACTCAAATACACAGAAATAAACATTGTACTGGGAAAAGCTCGGAACTTCAATGTTTTTGGAACTTAGTCTCTATTCGCCAGAAGGTACGAGAGAGAGAACAATAGCTGGTAGTAAACGTTCGTCGAATGCTTTATCTTCTTTTGAAGAGTTGGTTAAAAGAGGGTAATATTCTACAACACACACACAAAAATTTCGTAAAGAAGTTCTAGAAGTACTAAGTAACTTCTAGAACTTCAGAAAGTATTGCAACTGAACGTCTAGAAATTTAAAAAGAAAATCAGCTGCTCGAATGCAAGTCCATACTTCGAAAGTGCGCTGTTTGCTCATACGAACTTATTTCACCGTCCGTGCTGCACTGTTAAACAAAGTTAGTAAAATCATGCAATGCGTTGATTATGATACGCTTTGCCAGAAATAATTACTCAAGTTATGAGGATAATGGCTGTGGAATAAATCCCGCTCCTGTGCCCTGACCTTTGACCCCATTTCGATGTTATTGAACAGAACCGGTTCAGTACTCCTCCGGAACAACGTACTAAAGTTTTGTCGCAATAGAATCATTTTTACGTAAGTTATGACGCATAAGGGCAATGGAATGGATCCCGCTCCTATGTCCTGACCTTTGACCCCATTGCAGTAAAAGATGGTACTACAGCACCTGCACTACACTGTGAAAAACGTTTTGTTAATTAAGCAAAAAAACTGTTTAATCAACCAAATTATTTTGTCGATATACTGTCAACAAAAGTGTTGAGTTTAGAAAGGTATTTTGCTGAAAATGATTAGTGATTCAACAAAATTTATTGTTATGACAAAACGTTTTGTTCATTTAACAAAAATGCCTAGGTCGATTTTGGTGAATTTGTTTGATCCAACAACATGTATTGTTATCGTGATGAAACGCTTAGTTGAATTAACAAAATATAGCCAACGAAATAATTTTGTGTTGCCAACAAAACAATTCCGATGGAATTTGGCTGAAGCAACAAAATAAATCTACAAAACAACTCAACAAAACTATTTTGTTGTTTCCAACAAACTATATTTCTCAGTGATGTTGTGACAAGATAAGAACGATGGATATAATCTGTGAAGCGAACAGTATCAAGTTGAATAGGTTAGTGCAGCCTTATGTTTGTCTTTAAAACTAGCTAAATATATTTAATGAAGTTGTATTGGATTTAAATACCTTGAGCATCACGTTACGGTGATTCAGTTTGTTGCATTTGTTTGAAGCGTAGTGCTGCTGATACCGTTGAAGTTCTTTGAAGCGTAGTCTGATGTGCCTTCAAGAATAATAAAGATAAAGCCGTTAGAAAGCCTAATGCTGCTCATTGTATAACTAATGATTTTTATTGTATATTCGTATAATTAAGGGTTTTTATAAATAGCAACACTGTACTACTGGTCCGATTTATTGGCGTAGGGAGTAGACACATTAGCGTTTCCAAGCTTTCGCACATCAACCAGATAGATGGCTTTTTCAAGAAAGTTAGACAGAAACTGCTACAAAAATTTTTAACTTCCTTGAAAAAGCCATCTATCTGGTTGAAGTGCGAAAACTTGGAAACGCTAATGTGTCTACTGTAACGTACCAGGTGATGTGACGTACCTGCCAGAAGGACGCACACGACATAAAGGCAGATAGGAATCAGAATAATCGTCCGCGTAGCTTAATTGGTAGAGCAACTTATTCCGGAATGAGTGGACCCGGGTTCGAATCCCGGCGTAGACCAAAAATGACGGAGAAATTCACTTCGTTATAATGGCGCCCGAACTATCCGGATGACCCGACCGTTCAAAATCTTGCATTGGTGTGATGTTATTTCCACACCACGAGATAGGAAAAATAAGAGAATCCCTTCTCCAGCACTCCGAAAAAAAAAATAAAAAATAAGGGGGAGATGATGTAACGTACCAGGTGATGTGACGTACCTGCCAGAAGGACGCACACGACATAAAGGCAGATAGGAATCAGAATAATCGTCCGCGTAGCTTAATTGGTAGAGCAACTTATTCCGGAATGAGTAAACCCGGGTTCGAATCCCG
The DNA here is from genome assembly GCA_039090855.1 of Macrothele yani. NCBI lineage: Eukaryota > Metazoa > Arthropoda > Arachnida > Araneae > Macrothelidae > Macrothele > Macrothele yani. The sequence goes on from CM077011.1 coordinate 105,290,638, forward strand.
GCGTAGACCAAAAATGACGGAGAAATTTACTTCGTTATACTACTCCCTACGCCAATAAATCGGATCACTAGTACTGTGTTCCTGTTTACAACTTAATTAATGTACTGTTCCTTGTTATCTAAGGAATTTTATGCTAATTATCCGGAGCATAACTTTAAGATGCCGCGGAGAGGTAACGTTTTAAGAGTATAGAAATTAAAAAAAAAAAAAAAAAATTTACAAGGCAGAAATAAAAAGGACGACTTCCAATTTCCTTTCTCGTCTGAATTTGCTGATGTGAAATTTTACCGCTAGGTGACATTTTTAACTTCTGACTCTGAAATCAGGGGATTCTTACAAAAGATAATTTTATGTCATCTAGCGGTGCAGTAAAATTTTGCATTGGGAAATTAGGATGAGAAAGGAATTTTAAAAGCAAGACTCTTATAAGAGCAAGTATAGTGACTAATCCGAGGGTGGGCTGCTGAATGCCTAGTAGTCAACGTTCGTGACTGCCACGGAAAAATCAGGTTCGATCACAGGCAGGTACGAACGCTCGAACCACTAAATATCCTCCAAGCGTCGGATGGGCACGTTAAGCCTTCGGATCCCGGGTTTTGGCCCTCCCAGTTATAAAGGCGCCTTCCTCTCCCTTTCTACCTCGTTTCCGTGTGAGTTTCCTGCCGGGTATTGTAGCACAAATCTCCTAGCTTCCAGTACTTCTAAAGGTTGATAAAGACATGGGGTCTAACATTCCGTAAAATGATCTGCATAAATCTCCGAAATCTCTCTAATATGAGGGTGATTCAAGATTGATCTGGAGTTTTTATTGCCACCCCAATGGCTTCTGACCATTCGTCCGAGATGGGTCCGGGTACGTATCCGGTGAGCCATGGATATTGTTTGTCTTACGGCGCTGGCTCTCTTCCTTCCCTGGAACCAGTGACCCTAAATTAGAGACGGGCGACTGCATATAGCCCATCGAGCTGCTCACGGTGGTTAAACCGTAAAAATTATCGTAACTCTCCATGTTTTGTACCCATTGTGATATAATCCGTACCGTAAATATGTGCGAGCCACCCCTTCACGCCAGTGGTGGTTTCGTCCACATAACCGTACGAAATGCATTGTGGGAAGCATGGGGTGTGTAGATATATCAGTGATTGCGGAACAGCATGATATTATTAAATTTCTTGTGAAGGAGAAAGTGAAAGCCACTGAAATTTTTCCGAAGGTTGCAAGCACAGTATGGGAATAAAACTTTGTGAAAAGCAATTATTTGTGATTAATGCAATAACTTTTCCGAGGGTCAAGAATTAGTAGTGGACACAGTGAGCTACTGATATGGCCGAAAGAAAAGATCGATCGAATGCAACAGGTTATTTTGGAAAACAGGAGGGTGAATGTAGGCGACGTAGCTGCAACAGTCAACATCAGATTTGGTAGTGTGCGAAAAATCTTTCATGAGTACCTGCTGTTCAGAAAAATGTGTGCACGTCGTGTAACAAAGGTGTTGGTCATTTTATCAGAAGTCATTTTGTGTGGTTATCTCCACAGGGCTTTTGCATTGTTTTAAATCTGAGTTAGCTACGTTTCTGCAACGGATTCAGTGAATATTTTTCTTAATTTCATTCCACAAACCAAGAGAACCAGTTGTGAATGGGACCACAAAGGTTCTCCACGACTGAAGAAATTCAAGGCATTTCCGTCTACTGGAAAGCGAAAGCCTATAGCAGGCATTCTCAACCTAAGGGGGCGCGAAATATCTGAAGGGGGAGAGCGAAGAAAAGTGGAAATCGAAGGAAAAACTATTTACTGAAACAACAAAAACATTCTGAGAATAAAATATCTTTCCCGTGGCAATAAATGTACGCGCACCCCAAGCGTGGTTGTTATAAACGGTAAGAAAAGCGGTTTCGTTCGCGTTTGTAGTGAGACCTGTTCAATAAACAAAGTACTAAACTTGAGTTCTGGTTTACAACAGAAATCTGTACAAAAACTGTTAAAAGGCATCTCGAGATGTGCCTGGAAGTATTACTCCTCCCAAAACTCTGAGTCAATAAATTTAAGCGCACCCACCCAGCTCTCGTCAGACGTTGCTCGGTTGGACTTGCAAGAATTCAGGATACGGTAGGCGGTTTTTGACTATCAGAAATTTGCAACGATGCATATTTTACGACACGGACGACGATCTATGCATACAATAGGATATAGTTTAAACAGATCAATACTAAAAAAAGTTGTGTAATGTAAAAATTATACTGCAATTCCAGTGCTCAGATAGCAATAGCTAACTAACTCAGGTAACAAGTGTGGTGTTATGGCAGCGTCCCGGTAAAAGGATTGGAAGGGGGGCGCAGTGAAAATTGATATGGAAAAGGTGGACACCAAATACAAAAAGGTTGAGAAACATTGGCCTACTGTGTTCTGGGATGCAGACTGGATTAGTATCTTAAGTGGGGATGAGAGATATTTTGGTAAGGTCAACCACTCCATTCGGCAGTCCTTTAAGACTGTCATTTTTGCAGAGAACCGTAGATGACCTTACTAAACAGGCCTCGCTGTACTACCTAGCGAAAACGTTTTGCACAAGAAACTAGTAATGCTACAGAAAATACTGGTAGTGGTTGCAGTAATCGGATGCAAGTAACTGTACGCCACCTAGTGAGAATATATCGTATCACAGGAATTCGAAAATTTTCGAATCATCTCCCCGTGGAGCTGTCAGGTGGAACAAAAAAAATGTGGAATCCGACTTACAGATGCGGATATATTATGCCTAGAGTTGAACCTGCAGGCAGAGTGATACTATGAGCACGTTTTTTTTTTTTATGTACTAAGTTTATGTAAAACTTTTAAAAACTGAATGAAATTTAAGTTCCCATAAGGTATATGTAAAAGTAACAGACTGTGTTCAAAATGGCTCAACTACAAATTAACGCTTTTAGGCAGTTATTGCTCTGAAGATGAGGAAGCCCCTAGCAGATAGCAAATCAAAAGTCAATTGAGACAATTATACCTTATTACCCTATAAAGGGAAAAACGAGTAGGTCTCTTTGATATTCTGTTTTTTGCTTGGAATAATTTTGTGTCAAGAATATATAAAAACGAACAAAACAAAAGACTAATCTTTAATGTGTTTTTACATTAAAGGTACGTCTTCAACATTCAGATGTTTTATCTCGAATTTTTTCTGGGGGAGAGGTAGGGGTTTAAGATGCATATTTTCAGCTTTGTAATGCGCAGTTTGAAAGCTGATGTTTTATTTAGTGATAAAAATGCTCATAAATAATGTTGCCCGGGTTAAGGTTTCTTCACTCTGTAACGCTAAATGGTTTATCTTTAGGTTTAATTTGTTTTCGTAGCTCACACACGAGTACGAATTAGCACTTGACTCATATCTGGTGAAAAGCTGGGAGGCTTTCTCATATTTGCAATTCTGTGCTTGACAAAGATGTGTTGGATAAAGTAGAGTGTGTGCCCTAGTGCTTTCGATAATTTATCACGCCCAACGCCAATGAGGCTTATCGAAACTTGAGTACAGAAATGTTAACGGACCATACTCCATTCACACAACACCCTCGTAAGTGAAGTGCAACCACCTGGGTTTACTGCTCCCTTGACCTGTTTTCTCGCGGTCAATCAGAGAGAGAGAGGCGCTGCTATGTTTTGTTAATGTTTAACTTCAGGATCATTACCGCAGACACAAGTTTCTCCTGGTGAGATTATATTATTAGCTCTTTTGATATTCAGGGAGCACTGTGCTCGAAATTGGCCGGTATGCCATACCGGCACTTCTTTATTTCTAGTATTTAATACCGGTACTTTTTCCTCCTAGTATTTCATACCGGTACTTTTTCCTCCTAGTATTTCATACCGGTACTTTTTTTCTCCTAGTATTTCAAACCGGTACTTTTTTCTCATACCAGCACTTCTTTTCTCGTAGTATTTCATACCGGCCCTTCTTTTCTCGTAGTATTTCATACCGGCACTTCTTTTCTCGTAGTATTTCATACCGGCACTTCTTTTCTCGTAGTATTTCATACCGTCACTTTTTTTCTCGAAGTATTTCATACCGCCACTTCTTTTCTCCTAGTATTTCATACCGGCCCTTCTTTTCTCCTAGTATTTCATACCGGCCCTTCTTTTCTCCTAGTATTTCATACTATACTAATTTTAATAGTGAGAACTGCAGAAATTATTTTTTTTTGTCCCTGACTTACGAGCGCGCATTATTTAACATAGAAACCTTATGTGCCTCGTGCCCTTGAGAAATAGCTGTGTGGGAACAGTCAAGAGTCGGGAAGTTATGTACACATGAGCTAATAAGTTCGATCATTCAAAGAAAGGAAATGAAGCTTCCCATAGCGAATGATTAGATCTTGCCCAAGCTTAAGATCATCTCACCAAAGATGTCTATGCCGCCCCGGTGGCGAGTGGTCTAAGCGATGGCCTCTGATCATTCGTCCGAACGGGGTCCGGGTTCGAATCCCGGTGAGGCATGGATGTTGTGTTTATCTTACGGCACTGGCTCTCTCCCTTCCCTGGAACCAGTGACCCTAAATTAGGGATGGGCGACTGCTTATAGCCCATTGAGTTGCTCACGGTGGTCGTTAAACCTCCAATAAAAAAAAATGTCTATAATTTTTATTATATCGTTCATTTAATATAATCAATTTGGAGAGCTTCGTCATAGAATGAAGGATTGGAAATAATAAACACAAATTTTACTTTTGCACCAATGAGTATAAACTTTTCCCCACTTCGAACCTTTTTTGTGACGTAGACTACTAACTCCGCGGATTGTATGGTGCGACTAACGGTCGATCGCCTGTGACAAAAATAGGTCGCGATTGAAATCATTATAGCGTTAAACATACGTGCTGCACACTAATGGTGTTAGCATATTCGTAAACAGCATGGACTACAATTAGCGTACTGCGCAATACATTGTGTGCGCAGCGCCGCTCCCTGTGCGCTGGGGAGATGATGCAATATTTCAGGGTGTACCGCAGCGTTTGACTCAGTCCGTCTCTGCAGCCGTGACCGCAACACGACTGTGCGTGGTATCGTTTTAAAGCTCTTCTCGATGGGATCTATGCAAATATATGAAGAACATTCGCAGTGGTCTGAACTAAACACTTAAAATATTGTTTTCTTACGAACCGGTGAACACTTTTGACAATATCGCGCTTTATCTGGACAACCGTGAGTGCAAAACGACTGTGCGTGGTATCGTTTTAAAGCTCTCGACGAGATCTATTCAAATATATAAAGAACATATCTGAGTGGGTTTTAAACTAAAATTTAAAGAAATTGTTGTCGTGTGAACGGATTAACGTTTTCGACAATGCCACGAAATTCGCAGAATGAACGCAAGCAAAAGTGGAGAAAATCAAAGCGAGAGGTAAGAGCAAGTGATGAGGAATGTAAAAAGCACAAGAAGACAGAGCACCACTTTTGGTCTTTCGTGTAACGATCTGCTTTGTGTTCGCAATGTATCTAGCTTTATTTGTAAAATTACGTAAGCTACATTTCATATCATAGACCTGTGTTGGCTATACAATTTAAATAAACGCTTTGAAACCATACTCGACTAGCTCATTTCAAACAAAGTATTAGTCCTACGTTCCAAACTGACAGATAAGTCAGAACTGAGCCTACCTGTACTTTTTTTTTTTTTTGAGGATGGTGAGATTGCTATTAATTTAAGACTGGATGTTCATTCTAATTGCACGACTTTCTACTACATGAAAGTCCCTATTGGAAGGGGGCTGCCTTATCGGCCCTGGACCTTAAAGTTCTTTATTCAAGACCAGCTGATTGACTGAGTAGCCAAGGTTCGGAAGTGTCGTTAATCCGTTGGTCCCGGGTGGGAGACTCCTCGTTATAAACAAGTCTAACGCCAGCCTGCCTCAGTGTAGCATAAGTAGTGCCCGCTGGATCCACAAACCAACCAACTGATATCGAGCGCCACCCCCCCGCCGGTGGCGCAGTGGTGTAACCGCTGGCTTCTGATCATTCGTCCGTGAAGGGCCCGGGTTCGAATCCCGTTGGAGCATGGATGTTCTGTTTGTCTTGCAGCACTGGATTTCTCCCTTCCCTGGAACCACTGACCCTAAATTAGGGTCGGGAGACTGCTTATAGCCCATTAAGTCGCTCACGATGGTCGTTAAACCTTCAATAAAAAAAAATCCAAGGTTTTTTCAGTTTTTGGATATTTTCTGGCGAAGGTATTTTTTCCGGATGATTTTTAGTTAAATATGAGCATACCGGCACTTCAAAATTTCCATTTCCAGCAATGATGGAGCATAGTAGTCATCCCAAAAATGAACGCATGCTCTGTAGTTTTGTCCTGTGCTTGTGTGTGAACGCCAACAATGCTGTAATTCGAAAAAAAAATGGCTACCCCGGTGGCGCAGTGGTCTAAGCGGTGGCTTCTGATCATCCTTCTGAGCTGGGGGCGTGTTCGAATCCCAGTAAGCCATGGATGTTGTGTTTGTCTTACCGCACTGGCTCTTTCCCTTTCCTGGAACCAGTAGTCTTAAATTAGAGACTGGCAACTGCTTATAGCCCATTGAGTTGCTCACGGTGGTCATTAAAACCCCAATCACGCACAAAAAAGCCGCCCCGCTGGAGCAATGGTCTAAGCACTGGCATCTGATCCCTCGTTCCAGGTGGGTCGGGTTTCCAAACCCGTGAAGCGCGGACATTGTCTTACAGCACTGGCTCTCTCCCTTCCCGGGAACCAGTGACCCTAAATTAGGGACGTGCTTATAGACCATTGAATTTCTCACGGTGGTCTTTTTAACCGTTCTTCAACCACAAATAAAAAAGTGCCTTAGCAGTGAACCGATTACGTAAAAGCAGCCTGAAAAGATGGCCCTCAAAAGCAATTTAAAAGTTTAACTTATTGATTTTTTCATGCAGTATTTTTGTAAAATTTTCAATGCGATTTTTTTAATCATTCTTTTTTTAAAGTTGTTTAATTTGAGCAATTTTAAGCAAAAGAAATAATTACTAAGGACTCTACACCATTTATCAACTACAACTTTCCCTTAAAGGCCTAAAACTAACACACAGTTTAAGCAGTGTTTTCGACCTACATCGACAGGCTTTGTGAGGGCTAGATTACTAAAGCCTTCTTAGAAATAATCTATAATAGAATAGCCATCTTAGAAATAGTCTATAATAGAATAGCCTTCTTATGAAATAGTGTATAATAGAATAGCCTTCTTAGAATTAATTTATAATAGAATAGCTCTCTTAGAAGTAGTCTATAATAGAATAGAAGAAATAGTAGCCTTCTCAGAAATATTCTATAATAGAATAGCAGAAATAGTAGCCTTCTCAGAAATATTCTATAATACAATAGCCTTCTTAGAAATAGTCTATAACAGAATAGCCTTCTTAGAAATAGTTTATAACAGAATAGCGCTCTTCAAAACAGTCTATTTATAAGAAGGCTTTGATAATCTAACCCTGACGAAGCCTGCCTATGAAGCGCGAAAAGTCTGCTTAACTGTGTATTAGTTTTATGCCATTAAAGAGAATGTCGTAATTTACAACAAAGAATGCCGCCCCGGTGGCGCAGTAGTCTAAGCGCTGACTTCTGATCATTCGTCCGAGATGGGTCCGGGTTCGAATCCCGGCGAGGCATGGATGCTGTGTTTGTATTGCGACACTGGCTCTCATATCTCCCTGGAACCGGTGACCCTAAATTAGGGACGGGCGACTGCTTATATAGCCCATTGAGTTGCTCACGGTGGTCGTTAAACCCCCAATCAACAAAAAAAAAAAAAAGATTGGGAGTCAGATGCTCCTGTGTGATTTCTATACGATTTCAAATATTAACTTCGAATAATATGAATGAGTTACACTGAACACAAGTGATTTATACGCCACTTTTTGTTAGATTACCATGGCCGCCTCGGTGTGCGCAGTAGTCTAAGCTCTGGCTTGTCTCCGTCCGAGTGGGGCCGGGTCTCTGATAAGTAATGGGTGATGGAGTGTTTGTCTTACTGCACTGGCTCTCTCTTCCCTGGAACCAATGGCCCTAAATTAACCGCGGGTGACTTCTTATAAGCACAGCGAGTTGCTCACGGTGGTCGTACCCCTCCCCGAAAAAAAGATTAAGGGTTAAGATTAAAAGATACCTTTTGTGATGTTCATTTCGGGGTTGAATCAGCACCGTGAGCATTTAGGGCCACGTACAGTCACCCATCCCTGATTTAGGGCCACTGGTTCCGGGTAGGAGAGAGGGCATGGGTGAGCCCTCCCTAGCATCTTAAGGTGGGCTCGCCCATACCTCATTCAGAGCTCAGTCCCGGGCCAGCTCGAGGGATATTCGCCAGAAGCCAGCGCCTCTGACCACTCAGTCATGGGAATAGCTTTTTGCGTTACTCGTAAGGGATGAATGAGCTCAATGTATTTCTTTTGTTGAAGCCAGTGGTGAGTTTAGTAAAAATGCTCATTGCAGCTATAAAACACTTTGCCAGTCAACCTGCATGATTATTTAATTATTTTATGTTATATTCCCTCCTTTCATTGCAGTCTTAACGTAAGGAGAAAGCACCTCCTATAACTTTATTTTTAGGTCTGCGGTCTGACTTAGCAGTTCGAGTTTACGCTAGAACCCGTTTTGATTCGTGAAACGACATGCTGCGCGATTCAGCTATTTATTCTCATCCGTGCAAAATTAACATTCATTGAAAGTACGAATATGCTTTTGTATATAACACAGCATTCCCTATTTTTTTGTACATCTAAAATAATTCTTTGGCCTGCTTTTGTTACCGTCTAACTACGCAAAAGTGATTTAGCGTCGCTAAGCCTCGAAAAAAAGTTGCCTAGTGCTGCTAAAACTCTCCTACACCTCTGGTGAAACCAATATCTTAAATTCTAAAAACTACACTGAAAAAGAACTTTCTAAATCGGATAGATAGACATATATGGATGACTAGGATTTTTCGTCTGTAAGAACGCAACCGTTGCCGACAAACCTACATCGTAAGTCAGTTCATCACTTGTTTTTGATTCCTCGCGTAATAATTCCTTGTTAATACGCCTATATTAGTGCATTGTTAATACGCCTATATTAGTGCATTGTTAATACGCCTATATTAGTGCGTATTAACAACGTCAATTAGATGCAGACAAAATTACCAACCTAGCCAATTCGTTGCATGTATCTGTTCCTTTCAGAAACATTTGCATGCCGCCTACATCGTTTCATAGCAGGCTGATTCATCGACCACGTCATTTCGTTTCTGATGAATTCGTTGATTTCTCCAATACTGTACGTTTTTGTGAAATTTGTCGATTATATTAATTCGCATCAGACAAATTCGTAGCCTGCTGAGTTGAACTCGGACAAATTTTGTCGATCACGACAGTTCGTGTCAGGCAAATTCGTCGAACGTGTTCGCTTGTAGTTAATGTCAATTAGTCTTGTTCCTCGATTACGTCGGACGATCTCGGACAAATTTTTCATCTGCATTCATTCGTCTCACGAAAATTCGTCGACCATCTCCATAATAGTATGAAAGTCGAATTAGTCTTTTACGAGTAAAGGTCGAATTATCTTTTATACACTGACGGAAAAAAATCCCAACACCAAGAGGGGGTTGTGTTAGATAAACGACAGTTGGTAGGCGGTGAGAGTACATCTGTAAGATGACGTCTATCCAAATTTCGCGCTCGGCGCAAACGTGTGGCGCTAGTAGCACCCCTCGGAACAATGCAAAGCAGGTTTGCTGTAGATACGCGCTGTAACGTTCGTGAGCTTTAGTTATCGTTGAGATTCGACGTAGTGTGTTGATGTTAGTCAAGAATGCCTTTAAGAAGACGAAGAAGCCATTATCAACAGCTCACGGAGTTTGTACGAGGTCGTGTAATAGGGCTACGAAAAGGTGGATTTTCGTTTCGCAATATTGCAGAACGACTTGGCAGGAATGAAGCCACTGTGCATAATTGTTGGCAGCGGTGGTCAAGGGAAGGTACTGCCACAAGAAGACCGGGTTCCGGCCGGCCACGTGTCACTACTGAGAGGGAAGACCGCAGTGTGTACGGCGTATGACCGTGGCGCATCGTACCGCGTCTGCGGCAGCAATTCGAGCTGCAGTTGACACCACAGTGACACAACGAACTGTTACAAATCGGTTGAAGGACTTGAAGGACAGCTCCGAGCCAGACGCCCTGTAGCGTGCATTCCACTTACTCCAAACCACTGCCGTTTGCGACGTCAGTGGTGTCATTGGAGTGGTGTGAGTGGAGATCTGTTGTGTTTTCTGATGAAAACCGGTTCTGCCTGGGTGCCAGTGATGGCCGTGTGTTGGTTAGAAGGAGGTCAGGTGAGCGCCTGCAACCAACCTGTCTGCGGCCGAGACACACTGGACCTACACATGGAGTTATGGTCTGGGAGCAATTTCCTATGACAGCAGGAGCACTTTCGTGGTTATCCCCCGCACCCTGACGGCACAGTTGTACGTCGGTCTGGTGATTAAACCTGTTGTGCTGCCATTCATGAATAACATTCCAGGGGGTGTTTTCCAACAGGATAACGCTCGCCCGCATACCACTGTTGTAACCCAACATGCTCTACAGAGTGTCGACATGTTGCCCAGGCCTGCTAGATCACCAGATCTTTCACCAATCGAGCACCTATGGGACATCATTGGACGACAACTCCAGCGTCACCCCCAACCAGCATTAACCGTCCCTGTATTGACGGACCAAGTGCAATACGCATGGAACTTCATCCCACAAACTGACATCCAGCACCTGTACGACACAATGCATGAACGGTTTGCGTGCTTACATTCAACATTCTGGCGGTTACACCGGTTATTAATGTACCAGCATTTCACATTTAAAATGGCTCTTCTCGCGCTTACATTAAGCTGTGATCTTGAAACCTTAATCGATTAAATATGTTACCTATACAAATGTATTGCCGCCATTTCATTCCTCTACAACTATTTTTTCGTGGTGTTGGGATTTTTTTCCGTCAGTGTAAATAGCAAAAGTAAATAATAGTGTGTAAAGCACATTATTCTTTGCTGTTACTACTTATTGGCAAGTAACTGACTTTGCTCATCATTAAGATTCAGAAAGTGACAATGTAGAATAATTTTGAAGTTTTTTACATCGATCGTCATAGTTTTAGTTGTAAAAAAATGAAAACAGAGGTGGCCCAAAATTGTCAAGTGTCATACCTGGTATTGTAACCATTGCCCAATTTTTTGCCCAAATGCTACTGCATGTTGGTTGTCGTTGGCGCTTATCTACATAAAAGGCCTTCCTTTTTAATCAGAGTTCATTATACAGGAAGCTGAGATATCGGAAAAGACGAACGTAGGTTTACGTCGACTAGCCGGGAACAAATGCAACGGAAATAAAAAAATGTCAATCTGTAGAAGAATAACAATTTTTCAATTTTCCAAGATAAATAAATTCAGTCAGCATGACGTTGTGAAAACAGGTACAACAAGAAACACAAATATACACTAACACCAACTAGGGATAAAAACAGGGGCGTACTGTTAGCCCCCGCAGTACGAAGGGGTCTCATAGTTTTAAAATGGGCCTCTATAGCCTGAGCAAAAAGATTTTACACATTTTTTGCGGGAACTTCGTATGAAACTGGTTAAAGAAATAGCCAAGAATTAAGGCAGCTTTGAAATTTTAAGAAGAAAAGCATTTTTTTTCTCGTTAAATACGTAAAATCTATAGAAATCATTTTCGCTGCTTTTGTTCATGAAAACAATGTCGGGAAAGCAACTATTCGAAAGAACTTGAGGCCCCTTGAAGTAGTCCTAGCTGTTACAACGGGCCTCAAGTTCACAGCCCTTGCAAATAGATTCTATGCAAATATATTAACAAGAGAATGTGAAGAAAATATGAGTTCAATGAGCGGAATTTTTATATACCAATGAGGATAAGGTGTTATGTATTACAGTTGTTTTCACATAACTATACATCCCCCAAATAGAATTAATTGACAGGTGCTTTTCGCGGGAGCGAAAAGTCAGATTTGTGCCACTTTTTTTTATAACGGACTCAAAAGATTTTATTTTACTATGTGCAATACATTGTGGCATTATGTAAGCGTGTTTTTATATTCTAGAGTAAATAATTTAAGTAGTTTTACGTTATTTGTGCTGCAGTTCTTAATCGTTACTTGGTTAGTTGTTTACTTATGTTGTGACATTTCGTATAGCCTAAATCGCAAAAGACATTAGGACACTGTTACACGGAAAGTGCCTGTTTTGTGTGTGCAATAATGAGGCATTTCAAAAAGCAGGCCTATGTTATTTAAAATAATACATTTTGCATGATATGATTAACTTTAACGTAAGTATTTTGCAGTAATTTGTATCTGTAACCAGGGCAATCATTTACGCTTTCCAACCGTAGGTTGAAGAAGCGTATATGCTCCAGCTTTGTCCGTCCGTCCGTCCGCACGATAACTCACGTGAAAATGGTTCGATTTCGACGAAATTTTAGTATGTGGTAGGGGACCACCTGGGTACCAACCCTATTGAAAATGGGTGAAATAGGGTCAAAGGTCAGGACATAAGAGCCGGATCCATTCCATTGCCTTTATGCGTCATTACTTGCGTAAAAATGGTTCAATTTCGATGAAATTTTAGTATGTACTAGGTAACCACCTGAGGACGATCCCTATTGAAAATGGGTGAAATAAGATCAATGGTCAGGACTGAGGTGCTGAATCCATTCCATTGCTCTTATGCATCATAACTTACGCAAAAATGGTTCGATTTCGATGAAATCATAGTATGTGTTAGGGAACCACCTGGGCACGAGCCCTATTGAAAATGAGCGAAATGGGGTCAAAGGTCATACAGGACATAAGAGCGAGATTTATTCCATTGCCCTTATGCGGCATGACTTGCGTTTTAGTATGTGGTAGGGAACCAACTGGGAACGAACCCTATTGAAAATGGGCGGAATAGGGTGAAAGGTCAGGACATAAAAGCGGGATCCATTCCATTGCCTTTGTGTCATAACATGCGTAAATATGGTTCGATTTTGATGAAATTTTAGTATGTGGTAAGGAACCACCTGGGGACGAATTAAAATGGGTGAAATGGGGTCAAAGGTCAAGACATAAAAGTGGGATCCATTCCATTGCCTTTGAGTCATAACATGCATAAATATGGTTGATTTCGATGAAATTTTATTATCTGGTAGGGAACCATCTGGGCACGAACCCTATTGAAAATGGGCGAAATGGGGTTAAAGGTCAGGACACTGGAGTAGGATCCATTCCATTGCCCTTGTGCATCATAACTTACCTAAAAATGCTTCGATTGCGACAAAACGTTACGTGTTTCCGGAGGTATAGTGTACCGGTTCTGTTGAATATCAACGAAATGGGGTCAAAGGTCATTGCACCAAAGCAAGATTTATTCCACAGCCAATTATTCTCATAACTTGCGTAAAACTCCTTCTATTGCGACAAACCTTTAGTATGCAATTCCTGAGGTATACTGAACCGGTTCTGTTGAATATCATCGAAATGGGGTCAAAGGTCTGGACACAGGAGCGACATTTATTCCACAGCCATTATCCACATAACTTGAGTAATAATTTCTGGTATGTTGGAAAGCGTATCATAATCAATGCATTGCATGATTTTACTAACTTGTTTTAATTATAACGTAAACATTTGTGTTTCACGCAATAAAGTAAAATAATTTGGATTTTACGAAAAATACTCGTAGGTTCCAAAGAATTTGATATGTTAAAACACCCGTAATGCCTAGTTAATAATATGGAAGTTTAAATTTTGAATAACTGAAAGCTAATGGATTTTCGCAAAAAGCCCTCGAAAGCATTTTTGCGGGGGGGGATTTCTTTTCCCCAACTCTTAGTCCAATTCTGTGTGAGAAAGTCGAAAACGAATGAATTTCTGTTCTTATGTGTACATGGTAATGCGGTGCAAAACGAATGATTCCAATCCAAATTACACACAAGGTGGCACCGTCACGGTTAAACAGACTGAGGTTTAAAGTCGTTTTGTGGCTTATTGCATTTTGTCGAAATATTTGATAATTCTGTGTGAGAAAGTCGAAAACGAATGAATTTCTGTTCTTATATGTACATGGTAATGTGGTGCAAAACGAATGATTCCAATCCAAATTACACACAAGGTGGCACCGTCACGGTTAAACAGACTGAGGTTTAAAGTCGTTTTCTGGCTTATTGCATTTTGTCGAAATATTTGATAATTCTGTGTGAGAAAGTCTAAAACGAATGAATTTCTGTTCTTATATGTACATGGTAATGCGGTGCAAAAAGAACGATTCGAATCCAAATTACACACAAGGTGGCACCGTCACGGTTAAACAGACTGAGGTTTAAAGTCGTTTTCTGGCTTATTGCATTTTGTCGAAATATTTGATAATTCTGTGTGAGAAAGTCGAAAACGAATGAATTTCTGTTCTTATATGTACATGGTAATGTGGTGCAAAAAGAATGATTCGAATCCAAATTACACACAAGGTGGCACCGTCACGGTTAAACAGACTGAGGTTTAAAGTCGTTTTCTGGCTTATTGCACTTTGTCGAAATATTTGATAAGAGTCAAATACATGTAATTTGTGCAAAATGAATTTCCCTCACGGAACCATACTGAAATGAAATAAAGGGATTCTCTTATTTCTTCTTTTAAATAACACATTTTCGTCAACAGATGGATGTCATATTTAAATGGGTCGACAAGATACATCCTTTTCCTCCACGTGGCCATTATCCTGTTCTACTGGAAATCTATTCCATATTTGCGATGTAAAAGGAAATAATGGTTTCCAAAGATAGACACTGACTTCTAACAGTCTTCTGCGGCAAAAAACAAACAAACCTGAACTTCCACAAGTTGACTTTGGCGTACATTATAATATTCCCTTTTCATAAAGTCCATCGCGTGTATCTGTGAACACTTTTCCTATGAGTTAGACAATTTGAATTGGATAGCGTATTCATAAGCAGAGTTTAAATCGGATCAAAATGTGTGACCTGCTGTCTGAAAAGTTCATTCATACCTGACGCAGACAATCCTGCGCTGTAAATCTCATACTATATGGAACTGTTTTAGTAGGATTATCTAGCTTAGTAGTGATGGACCATTCGTGAATGATTCGTTCACAACGAATGATTTTGTAGTGAGTGGTGAATGGTTTGCTTTCACCTCTGTGAATGATCAATCTGCGACACACGCTAAAGTCATACCATGTTCATTTTCTTCCGCCCGTATAAGTTCGAGAACTAATTCCTAATATGGAAAGTAATGTCGCGAATTAATAAGTCTCAACGGTTAAGTGAGTGAACGACCACCAGTTAGCTAGAAAATATGCTGAAACTTGAGAATAAGAATGAAACGAGAATGACATTAATCTGAATGGTATGCTCGCGAAGAGCTCTCGTGAATGGTGAATAGGTCAATTAAGCTGCTGCTAATTAATAACAAGGAACTGTACACCAATTGGACTTAAAATAGTATAATTATACTAGTGATCCGAATTTCTCAACGTAGATAATAAATCAGTCTGTAATCTACGCCAAGAAATTAGGATTACCAGTATAGTTATACTATTTTAAGTTCCTGCTCTTTTGGCGGTTTGTAAATTTCTATGCCCGTGCAGGCGCTTTGAAGGGGTGAATAATGTATTGAGTGAGTGTACTGAGACATACAGGGCGGCAAAGTGAAAGACAATTGACTTGAATGATCACTCGTGAATGACTCTTTTGCTTGAACGATGAATGAGCTCCAGAGAAGAAAAGACTTAGACCATCAAATTAACATAATGATTTTATTTCTCATTTGCTTCACAATTTCAGGTAACTGTATACATAAAATTTATTATTTAATGCAATTTTAGCTCATATATTAACTTTTGTGAAACGGGACAAGTAAAAGAATGGCGTGGCGCAGTTGGGTAACCGCTAGCCTTGTGTTTGTGTGGCAAGCGACCACTGTATTGGGTTGAAAGAAAAATAATGTCCGACGACGAGGAACCCGAAGTCGAAGCCCCGCCCACGGCGTACATTGGCCACTGAGATTGCGCACCACACCGGTATGGCATCAGCAGGTTAAGTCAGTGGCAGTTAGACGTCAGAAGACTAAGAGTGTAAGCGCCATGGAAGTAAACAAGGAGCAGATCAGCCATTGCATGCTACATCAGTTTCATCCCGCCAGCACCCCCGCAAGTGCTGTGTGTACCCCAATGCCATATCACATTGTTGGTTCAGACAGTTTCGAGAGGGAAATTTTGAGCTTTGAGATCGTTCCTAAGACGCGGAAGACCCGCAACAGTGGATATGGACATGCTCGAAGACCCTAGTGGAGACCGACTCTCGTGGGACCACGCGGGAGTTGGGCGAACAGCTGGTGGCTACCCACACGAGCATTATCGCGCCCCTGCGTCAATTTGAGAAGATGCACAAGACGGGAGTTTGGGTACCCCATCAACTCTCCGTTAAGCAGAAAGCAAATCGCGTGAGGGCATGCGATTCCCTGCTTGCACTGACAAAGTTGAACCGTTCTTAGATTGTATTGTGACAGGTGACGGGTCCTGCTGGCAAATTCAGCTCCCGGAAACAGTTATTGGATCCATAAACAGAAGCCCATGCCAACACCCAAAGTCGGCTTCCACCCACGTAAGGTCCTGCTGTCTGTTTGGTGAGATATGCGGGTTGTCGTGGGGTATTTTTGAGCTCCCTACCGGACAACACTATCATGTTCGATGTGTACTGCCGTCAGCTCCACAATGTGCACGCATCGCTCACGTAGAGACGACCACCAGTGCTGAACTGCACGGGCTTCCTCTTCTAGCAGGATGGAGCGGAACCTCACACAAGCACGGGTGACCTATCAGACCCCTGAGCTGCTCCCGCACCCAGCCTATTCCCCGGACGTTGCCCCCAAGCGACTCTCACTTTTTCCGGTCGTTGCAGTATATCCTGGACGGACAGCGGTTCACCAACAGGGACTATGTCGAACGCACACTTATCCACTTCTTTTCATCCAAATCCACAGGGACGGTATCCAATAGCTCCCCAGACGATGGGAACAGATCGTAGCAAACGATGGCGACTACATTTTGGAATGATTTATACTTGAATATACGTAATTATCACTTTCCTGTTGTCTGCATTTTACAGACATTACTTTCTTTCCGATTCAATAGGTTCAATACCCGTTGCCGGTAAACCAATTCGTGCTTTTTCCACGGTTTTCCGCGAATGCAAGGATGGGTTTATTAAAAATAAGCCCTAGACTTCTGAGCCGTTTATGGCGGTTGACCCTGTGATTTCTACTCTTTTTCCAGCATTGTGCTGGCCACCCACTCTAGCGCATTGCCTGTTGGGAATCCTAATGGAAGAAGGCCTCCATTCGACAGCAAGGATTCTTGACGATCTGTAATACCATGTGAAGAAAGGACTGGAGATACAGCCACGAAAGAGCAATCACAAACAATATAATTTCCTTTGTCTGAACGTTTAAATACTTTGTCCCTGTTTGGTAGCGCAGTAGAAAGAGGGGTTTGACTGTTTTAATTGTAGAAGCCCAGCCTCAACAAATATACTTTTTTTATTGTTGTAATGTTAATGTAGCATACTTTCACATTTGGACATCACAAACAAAAAGAATACCTGGATATTAAAAAATTACTCTACATATCTTATTTTCCCTCATCATTGGCGGGCTTTCCCTAGTAGACTACAACTCTTTATGGGAATAAATACCTGATATCAGACAGTTCTATAGTAAATTGACTGCTCTAATATACTTTTCATTTAAGTAATTTGTTGAATATATTTGCAAGTGAAAACTAATTACTTAAAAACAGAAGTTTAGGTCACTTTCGTCGGTTAGAGGCAGCACCTGATAAAAATTGAGTCTTGATATACACTGAAGAGAAATTGAATTGGAGATACCTGTCTAGTAACGTGTAGCGCACCACCTTTCGCCCTGATGACGACGGTGATTCGTCTCGGCATGGACTCTACAAGACACAGGAAGCGTTGGGAAACCATACGGATCCACGACCCCTGAAGAAGCTCCCACAGTTCACCAAGATTTGATGGAGGGGTGGGGGGTGGGGGGGTCAGAGCCTCTAACATCTCTCTCAATGGCATCCCAGATGTGCTCGATGGGATTGAGGTCAGGTGACCTAGCTAGCCAAGGAAGCGAGGTCACGTTGGTGGAGTGTTCATCCAGCCATTCGGATAAAATTCGGGAGCTGCACTGTCTTGTTGCAGAATGAGGTCCCCAGTGGGATGTTGAAGACGCACAAACGGTAGCTAATGGTCGTCCAGGATATTCCGGTAACGTTGACCTATGAGAGACGATGTCACACGTACCAGGGATCCCATTTCAGTCCACGTAAACAGTCCCCAGACGAAAATGCCACCCTCACCAGCGTGAGTACCCTGCTGGCAAGAAGGATCCATCGCTTCATGTGGTTTGCGCCGTACTCGTATCCTACCATCCGCATGTACCAACGTGAATGTCGACTCATCAGTTCAGGCAACATTTTTCCCAATGTCTAGGATCCAGTGGCGATGTTCCCGCACCCATGCTAATCTTTGCACCCTGTGATGTGCCGTCAGCAGCGGTACCCTCGTGGGACGATGGCTTCTGTGCCCCATAGCAAGGAGATGGTTCTGGATGGTGTGGCTGCTTACAGGTTTCTGTGCACCAGCGTTAAATTGCAGTGTGATTTCTTGCAATGTCTATCCGCTATTACAATGCGATCTAGCCGACGATGAACCCGCTCATCCACACGCTGTTGTCCACTGCAGTTGGCCCTTGCAGGGATAGTTTTACCGGATTCGATGAACTCACGGTGCACCCGTGACACAGTGGCTCGTGAAAATCCCAGTGCCTGCACGATTTTCGAGATGGAGTGACCCCATTCGTCGGGCCCCGACAATTTGCCCACGATCAAATGCGTTTAGATCCTTCGTCTTACCCATACTGCGTCCGACTCTTACTGATTCCCGTCGCATCACTCCTTATATTGTCGGATCGCTGCGTACGTCATGTCGTTTCCGCTTACACGACCGCCCACAGCCCACATTTGCATAACGCCAGTTGTTTCTAATTAAATTGCTCTTCACTGTGTAGTATTTCTACTGTTTTATTAATCTAGACCATAAAAGTTAAGAATTATTAAAGGGAAATGAACAAAATAACGATTTTAAGGAACACAATCTAATTGTTCAATCTTGTACAAGAACGATACAAATTCTGTGACTACCGTAGATTCTGGAGTTAAAACACATCTTTCGTTGTTAAAGAAGAATATCCCAAACAAAAGTTCATATTTTCTAATAAAGTTCTAAGACTTTTCTCTAGAATTAATATCTAAAGAAGTTTTTTTTATACGGGTGATCCGAGTTTTGTCACAAAATTTTAGTAATATTCCCTAACAAGGGCGATTGCGCAGATGCTTTGAAAAATGAGACAGAAAATGTATGCCTTCGAAGTTATGTATACGAAGTTATGGCAAACTCAAATATCTTTATTTTTGATGGTAAAATAAAATATGCTGAACATCAGTAAAATTCAAAATATTGTATTCGAAATCCACATTTTGCATTAATTATTAATCAAATCAAACACGTTTTGCACCTAAAGATGTGATCCGCGCAAATATCACCTTTTCCTGAAATTGACATTTTTCAAAGCAAATACCATGCTTTTATTTACTTGCAACTTCCATTCTATAAGAAAAATATCATTCGGTTCGTTTTCCTGGGAAAGAAAACCTTCGCAGGTATGTTGAAACAGTAAATAAATTCGGTGTGTGTGTTTACCGCATATATAAGTTACAATCCCATTTGAACGAAACTTTTGGGCCAAACACAGTTATTGATATCCCTTAATAACATGTATATTTCTTTATTGATGAATTCTCTGAAAGTTGCAAATATTTCTTTATGCTTTAGAACTTGTCTTCCGCACAGTTCGCTCTTTCCGTTTAAAAAAAAAAAAAAACACTAAGCGAAATTTCTTCTAAGTAACAGCTGATGAGGATGGACGTATAAGGTAGTTCCTAAAATTTATAGGCCTAAGGACTGAAATTATAGTGGCGGAGTAGTCCAAGTACTGGCTTCTGACCATTCGTTCGAGATGGGTCCGGGTTCGAATCCCGTGTGGCGTGAATGTTGTTTTTCCCGTGGCGCTGGCTCTCTTCCCTGGAACCAGTAACCTTAAATGCAGGACGGGCGACTGCTTATAATCCGCTGAGTTGCTCACGATGGTTTTTTAAGCCTGAAAACAATATATATATATGAAGGAAGTTAGGATAAATATCAGTTGAGCTACACTGTCTTTTTTCAGGGTCTATGTTTATACGGTTCACCTAATGGGTAAGAGTTCAATGCGACACGAATTTAGAAAAGTCAGTGGGAGTATATTACACAGAAATACTGCAAGTTCAACAAAACGGGATATCACGTGTGTTCATGTAAATGTTTTTAAACATTCGTTGAACTGAAGGAAATAAATCAGTTTCCGTGTTGAGAACGGACTTTTGTTACGCTTTATGTATTCATTTTATCAAAGAACGTAGGAATTTACTATACGTTTACTTAAATTGAAAGAATATACGAAGTTTAAGTGGTGAATTTTTCTTCTTAGCCTTTTGGCACCCACTGCAGGGTATAAGCCTCCCCAGTCTTTTCCAACTTCCTCGATCCTTAGCTTCAGTACACCATTTAGCACCTTTAAATTTCTCAAGGTCATCTCTACATCTTGCCCCTGCCCCCTTGTCTCATTCCATCTCTTGGTTGCCATTCTGTTATTCATGGTGTCCATTTTTCAGTCTTCCAATATGTCCAGCCCATCTTTACTTTTATTATTTTATTATTTTTATAATCTATTATTCCTGTTCTTTCTCTTATAAGTACATTTCTAACTCTGTCTCTTCTTGTTATTCCCAGCATTCTTCTCTCTAACTTTCTTACCATACTCTTATTTTTAGCAAGTCTTTTCTAAACAAGATCACGTTTATGTTATCGGTTCGTCGGTCCGTCTGTGGGCACCATATCTCGGTAACTATTAGTCCGATTTCAAAAAATCTTTTTGCATTGGGAAGCTCAAAATGTGCGAATGATGATCCCTTATTTCGTTTTTTATACGATGCACAATTTCGCCGTTACAATAGCGTAAATGAAAATGGTGTGGCATTCAAAATACATTTTATTCCATATATTTGCTTCTAAACATCCGATTGAAAAATTTTTACATTTCGATTTCATTTATATCGAAGTCTATTTTAGGTATAGTCACTTTTTCAAGTCACGCATAGATCTTCCCCTGATAAATTGCGTTTACTCTAATATCTCATTAGGTTGCAGCTTCTGATGGGGAAATCGTTTACATATAATTTCTAATTTTTGGTGAAAATGTTTTGGCTTAATTTCTATACTTCTGATGCATTTGCAGCAAAATATGAGCTTCTAAAATCTCTGCAGAAAAACGTCTTTCGTGGACAGATACCACTCACGTCGGTAAACCTTTTCGGAATATTTTCTTCTTAAATTAATGTATGGTTTCTCCGGCAGGGGGCGTAGAAGTACATCTTATTTTTGTCCATATCTCTGCTTCTAAGAGTCCGATTTGAAAGTCTTTCTTTATTGTAGGGAATTTTTCGCTGAAAAATGTTTCTCATATAATTTCAAATTTTCTTAAAGCATAAGTCTGCCACCAGAGAGCGTAACATCACGTTTTCGTTTGCAGGAATATCTTAGGGACTGAAAACCGGTTTGAAAAAAACTTCTTTCTCGTTCAGATACTACTCTCTAAACAAACCTTGTTCGTACTTCCTTCGTTAAATAATGCACAATTTCACTTCCAGGGGGCGCAAATGCTTAATCTGTTTTTCTCAATATCTCTGCTTTTACATGTCAGAATTAAAAAAATCAACACCGGATGCTATTTACCTTGAACACTTTAAGGCTACCATATGAGGAAATTTGTAGTTTAAATTTCCGTCGGTAGGTGGTGATTGTGTACTTCAGTTTGCAGCTGTATCGCAGCTTCTAAAAATAGTACTGAGAAATTTCGTGTTTACTGTATGACATTCGCTACAATAGAGATGTGAAGCATTGTCGTCTTTAAATAATGCAGAGATTTTGCGCTAGGGGACATTAAGGGAAAGACCTTTTTCTCCCTATCTCTGCTTCCGGGAGACGTATTCGAAAAGTTATTTTTCCTAAGCATGGCTTTTTTGGTGAAGAATATTTTTTGCCTATTTTCAACTTTTTCATTGTGCAAAATTCCTCTAGCATGCGTAGCTTATATCATGTTTCCTTTTCTATATTTTTCTTTGAACTGTTCTATTTGAAAATCGTTGTCTCTGATGCCTTCCTTGTGCTATCAGAAACTTTTTGTGCGACATTTAACTTTCGTAACATGCTTTTTAACAGTTGGTGGAATTAAGTAGATGTTTTTATTTGTGGATGTTTTATCGATTGTAAAAACTGGTTGATCTTTTTTAACCGGTTTCATTGACTTTTAAAAGCTTTGATAAATTTAATGCGTGTCAGACTCAGAATGGATTCAGAAGACGTGTCATTACAACCGAAAATTCGGTGTCATATTTCTTGTTTCACATTGTCGTTCTGTGATATTCCAGGTTTCACTTCCATGAGTAAAAGCGGGGTTAATACATGAATTGAAGATTTTTTCTTTTTTAAACACATTGGAAGATCGCCGGTTAAATAGTCTGTCTCCAAAAGGCTCTGTTACCTTGGATAATTCTTCTATTGATTTCTCTTTCTTGTCTTTCTTTAAAACTGATTACTTGACCTAAATAAATGTATTCATCTGCTTTTTCGATTTCTTTTCCTTTTATCAAAATCTTTTCTGTATTCATAAATTTAGTTTTTGCTGTGTTTGTCAGACCATTTTTTAAGACTTTCCATTCATAAATCCTTATCTCTTGTGTTTCATTGTTGCTGATTGTAATGATGACTATGTCATCAGAAAATACGATTTAGGTGCCTTCCATTTATGTTTAATCCTTTTTCAACTCAGTTGAAATTTCTAAAAATATCTTCAAATACAGAATTAAATAATTTTGGAGATTGTGGGTCTCCATCCCTCTCCCCACCTCAAAAGAGCCCATGCTCTCCAATTTTATTGTTGGAGAGCATGGACTCAACAAGTCATGAATCACTGAATTCTATTTAAAACGGCCAAATAACACTAATCTTCGAACTCTATGCATTTCAAATATTCGTATTGCAAATTTTGTCCTATTCAGAGCCAGTAAAAAACTTTGTTTACCCGTTAAGGTGGACGTCAAGTAATTTTGCTTCCTTATACGTCCAATGGAAAAACTTCTATACACATTTTCTTCAAAATTAATGCGTTCCCAAGGATGAAAATTTGAACGTCGATTAAAATAGCTTCATTCTATAACTTGGAAAACTTAATATTTTCTAAAACATAACCATAATTATGCAATACAACATTTGTTTGTCTACTGACGTTCTCAAAGTACAGGTCGCGTCATCTTTTTTCTGGTTTCAACACCACCAAAGGAAAAGTTATTGATTTTTAATATAATTATGGTTATGTTTTAGAAAATATTAAGTATTTCAAGTTATAATATGAAGTTATTTTTAATCGTTGTGCAAATTTTCATCCTTGGGAACACACTAATTGTGTGAAGGAAATGTGTACATAGGTTTTTCCATTGAAAGTATAGGAAGCAAAATTACTTGACGTCCACCTAAAGAGTCAGCCGTTTGAAGCCGCAACGGAGGCGCATTGGTCTAAGCGATAGCGTTTGACCATTGGTCTGGGGTCGAATCCCGGTGAGGCATGGATACTGCATCTTACGACATTGGCTTTCGCTCTTCCTGGAACCAGCGGCTGTAAATTAGCGACAGGCGATTGTTTATAGCCCACTGAGTTGCTCATAGTGGTCGTTAAACCCCCAAGTAACAACAAAAATAAGTTTTCTAGAGAGTTTTTTGATCTCCATTCCATTACAAGTTAAATTTTTTCTCCGTGGAATTCGGAAATTTGCCTTATGGAACTGTTGTTTCAAAAGGTATTTTAATCGAAATGAGGAATAAGAACAATTCGTTTGTTTAAATATTTTTTTTAATGATCTAAGTTTTGTATCCAAGGCTTCAGAATGAAACCGTTCAACTTCTTCACAATTTCAGGAAATTTTATATATGAAATTTACTATTTAATGCAATTTAAGCTCATACAACGACTTCTTTTAGGGAAAATGGACTTATAAAGGAATGATTTATTTATTTGATTGAAGATTCAACGACCACCGTGAGCAACTCAGTGGGATATAAGCAGTCTCCTTCCCTAAATTGGAGTCACTGGTTCCAGAGAAGGAGAGAGCCACCAGTGCCGTAAGACAAAAACAACATCCATGCCTCACCGGGAATCGAACCCTTCTCGGACGAACGGCCATAGGCCATCGCTTAGACCACTGAAACACCGGGTCGGCATAAGGAATGACGCGGCGCAGTTGGGTAATCTCCAGCCTTTGTAGCATATTACAGTAAGATCACTACCTCCAGGCAAATCAGTATGCCAGTACCGTAAGAGAAATCTCAAGAGTTATGTCTTAACTAGGATCCGAAATTAGTCTCAAAATTTAAAACTAATTTTCCTGAAAAATAACATTTTGAATACTAAGTAGCGTAGATTTTACAACTCCGTATATATTGTGTTTAATTAAAGGATTTAATTCCGAACTTTACTGTCCAACCGTGTGACTTTATCAATGTTACAGCTAAAAAGAATTCTGTATTCTGTTTACTTGGCATCTTTTGAGAAGCCACGCAGTTGGTAAGAAAAGCTTGAAATCCATATACGTAAGACAAAAACAACATCCAAGCCTTTTTATCAAAATGCATATACGAAGTCATAAGACCTATTGTTTTTTAGTGTCTTTTCATATCAGGCTCAAAGTATGAAAAGCCAGGTGCACCACTCAGAGTAGTTTAAAAAACGCTTTATAATTTTTTTTAAATCCATGAGTACCTGACTTCACTCTGGTATTGCGATACTCTAGTTGTCTCAATGAATTGAATTAATGTTTCAAGCCTTCATCAGAGCCAATTAGAGAAAAAGTTGCCCTGTGATTCTAAGTGTATCACTGTGCATAAAATATCCCGAAAAAGGCTTAAAACATATGCATGTAATGTTTAATGTGATTAGTGCTCATCGGCTTCCTCATATTTTGAATAGCTGTTTTCATTTTCCAGTGCTACGGTGTAAATTGAGTTTTCTCTTCATTAGCTACACCCGGCTAGACGTCATGTGATCA
Organism: Macrothele yani; assembly: GCA_039090855.1. NCBI lineage: Eukaryota > Metazoa > Arthropoda > Arachnida > Araneae > Macrothelidae > Macrothele > Macrothele yani. The sequence goes on from CM077011.1 coordinate 105,315,960, forward strand.
CATATTGCCTGACGTACCGCACAATACATTGAATTGTGCATTACGTCTTAGCATGTACTCCACATTGTATTGTAGAGTATCCTATGGTTCCACATAATGCCTGCACATTGCTAGGTGGAGTGTTGTAGCATTTCGAATCTCCATTACTTGTACGTACCCAACATGTTCAATTGGGTTGAGATCCGGTGTAATGTGTGCCATGGTAGGACAAAAAATTAATTACAATGTTTTTGAAACCAATGTTCAATCTATCAAGATTTGTAACGTGGTACGCCTGCTCTTTCCTTCGTAGACGTCGGGTCATCCGGTGTGTCTTTATGAAGAAAAGTGTGTAGTTGGCGAATTTTTTACCTAAATACCTTTTCTGCCTTGCCGTCATTAAAGCAAATTTGTCAAAATGTGGGGAATGTCCATAATTCTGTCATCAGTCGGAACAACCGAAGAATCCTATTAATTGTTTGTAAGTGGAGAGGCCTAGAGGTAGCGTTATTTTTTATTCTAATCCTCTTTTCACCTCTTACATATGTCTTCACAGCCCATTTTTGGTCAAGTGCTCCGAATGCACACATTAGTTATATTTACACCACGGGCTACAGACTTCTCTCAGAATTAGTTGTCGTGCACCACTCGGATAATCCAATAATAATCGACACTGTCATTGCACGATTTAAAATCCAATTTAACAAGATCACATTAAAGGTTTATTACATTAAAATATATTATTTACAAGTTAAAATCTACCAAATGTTTCGGGCAGTCAAACGTGCCTATATTCAGGTAATATGTAAGGGAAGTATACAGACGGCAGGGGGCTTATATACAGTTGGTTATTGGTTGGTGACGTAAAGAGTCATCCAAGCGCATGCTCAAAGAGTTAGTTTTAAAGGACTGGGATGGGTAACTTCGCATCCTATGGCAATGTTGGGATGCCCTCGTCGTCAATTCTGGTGTCTTGTAGTGTTCTTTCGGCTACGTTTGTTTGATGCCGTGGCGAGAATAGTAGCATTCTCCCAATCAGGTCTATAATCCTCTTGTGTTACAGTTCCGACCAACGCTGGGACGTCAGTCTGTCCTTAAGCAATATTGATGTTCATTTATTTACGCTTTCCAACCGTAGGTTGAAGAAGCGTATATGCTCCAACTTTGTCCGTCTGTCCGCACGATAACTGGTGTAAAAACAGGTCGATTTCGATGAAATTTTAGTATGTGGTAGGGGACGACCCTTATTGAAAATGGGACAAATGGGGTCAAAAAGTCACGACGTAGGAGCGGGATCATTTCATGACGCTTATGAGTCATAACTTGCGTAAATATGGTTTGATTTCAATGAAAGTTTACTATATAATAGGAGACCCCCCAGGGACGAACCTGCATTGAAAATGGGACAAATGGGGTCGCAGGTGACGACGGAGCGGCATCATTCCATTACCCTTATGCGTCATAACTTGCGTAAATATGGTTTGATTTCAATGAAAGTTTACTATGTGGTAGGAGACCGCCTCGGGACGAACCCTATTCAAAATGGGTGAAGTGGGATCAAAAATCAGGACAAAAAATCGGGATGCATTCCATTGCCCTTATGCGTCATAACGTGCATAAAAATGGTTCGATTTCGATGAAATTTCAGTATGTAGTAGGGGACCACTGGGGACGAACCCTATTGAAAATGGACGAAATGTGTTCAAAGGTCAGGACATAGGATTGCGATCCATTCCATTGTCCTTATCCCATATTATTAAGGTGGGCGTCGAGTAATTTTGCTTCCTATACTTCCAATGGAAAAACTTATGTACACATTTCGTTCACAATTAATGTGTTCCCAAGGATGAGAATTTGAACATCGATTAAAAGAACTTCATATTATAACTTGGAAAATTTAATATTTTCTAAAACATAACCATAATTATATTAAAAATCAATAACTTTTCCTTTGGTGTTGAAACCAAAGAAAAGATGGCGCGACCTGTACTTTGACGACGTCAGTGGACGAAAAAAGTTGGATTGCATGATTACGGTTATGGTTAAAAAAATATTAAGTATTCTAAGTTATGAAATGATGCTATTTTAATCGGTGTGCAAATTTTCATGCTTGTGAACGCATTAATTGTCCAGAAAAAAGATGGCGCGACCTGCATTTTCACGACGTCAGTAGACAAACAAATGTTGAATTGCATAATTTTGGTTATGTTTTAGAAAAAATTAAGTATTGCAAGGTATAAAATGAAGATATTTTAATCGATGTTCTTATTTTCATCTTTGGGAACGCATTAATTGTGAAGTAAATGTAGGAAGCAAAGTTACTTGACGTTCACCTTAAAATAGCAATTCTTATATGTATGTACATTTTATTTTGAAAACTGCTCTAAGAATTTTGATGAAAGTCGTTAACCTACCGTTTTCTGGTACTAGAAATCGATTTAGCTTGATCTCTACTTTAGAAGAATTCGTTTAGTAGGTTAAATAACCACCCCGAATTATAATGTTTTTAGTGATGGCGTTGTTCCATTAATGTTACCAATGCTTAGAAATCTTATGACGTCACAACTCGCGTTTGAGAATGTTGGCGCGCGGTCATGCCATTTATCTCATTACGTCACGCGTTGTTTGTGGATCCTATTAAAATTTATGACGTCACACCTTGCTAGCAGATGGTCGCGATTCCCATCTGCCTCATTACGTCACGCGTTGTGTGCGTATGTCCGTCAGCACGATAACTCGCGTAACAACCGTTGGATTTCGAAGAAAATTTTGTATTTGGTAGGGGATTACCTGGGAAGGAACCCTATTTAAAGTGAACGAAATAGGGTCAAAGGTCAGTTCATAGGAGAGGGATCCATTCCACTGCTTTTATGCGTCATAACGAACGTAAAAAAGGTTCGATTTCGATGAAATTTTAGTAAGTGGTAGGGGACCACCTGGCGACAAACCTTATTGAAAATGGGCGAAATGGGGTCAAAGGTTAGGACACAGGAGCGGGATCTATTCCATAGCCCTTATTCATCATAACTTACGTAAAAATGCTTCGATTACGACAAAACTTTATCATGTTATTTCGGAGGTATACCAAGCCGGTTCTGTTGAATATAATCGAAATGGGATCAAAGGTCAGGGCACAGGACCGAGATTTATTCCACAGACATTATTCTCATAACTTGAGTGATAACTTGAGTAATGATTCCTGTAATGTTGGAAAGCGTATTATAATTTTTTTTTTATTGGAGGTTTAACGACCACCGTGAGCAACTCAATGGTCTATAAGCAGTCGCCCGTCCCTAATTTAGCGTCACTGGTTCCAGGGAAGTGAGAGAGCCAGTGCCGTAAGACAAACGCAACATCCATGCCTCACCGGGATTCGAACCCGGACCCCTTTCGGACGAATGATCAGAGGCCATCGCTTAGACCACTGCGCAACCGGGGCTGCCGTATTATAATCAATGCATTGCATGATTTTACTAACTTGTTCTAACCCCCAGAGATCTGAAAGTGCTGACGACGAGGACATCCCAACATAGACATAGGAAGTTACCCATCCCAATCCTTTAAGACTCATTCTTTGAGCATGCGCTTGGACGACCTTTTGCGTCACCAACCGATAACCAACTGTATAGAAGTCCCTGCAGTCTGTATATTTCCCTTACATTTTACCTGAATATATGGGGCACGTTTGACGGCCCGAAAGATCTAGTAGATTTTAACTTGTAAATAATATATATTAATGTAATAAACCTTTGTTGTGATCTTGTTCAATTGGATTTTAAATCTTGCAGTGACAGTATCGATTATTATTGCAGACTAGTCTATTCTTAGACAAGGTGTTTTAATGCAAAGCAAACTCAGTGTACTGAAACCTGTAAATTTAGCTTCTGTTTATTTTTTTAAGTGCAATATTTCATCATAACTTTTTTTGTTGTTGTTTGTAGATTTAATGACCACCATGAGCAACTAAATAGGTTATAAACAGTCGTATGCCCTTAATTTAGGGATATTGGCTTCAGAGAAGGGAGACAGCGAGTGCCGTAAGAGAAACACAACATCCATCCTCACGGGAATTAGAAAGCGGACCTATCTCTAACTAGTGATCAGAAGTCAACGCTTAGACAGCTGCGTCATGCGCCACCGGGGCTGCCATGTTACATCACTGTACAACTTTCGTATAATTTTTAATGCAGTATGCTTTTTATTGACTACATATTCTGCTTATCTTTGAGTAAAAATGCATTACTCCGTAACTTATCTGTAATTTTTATATTCAGTATTTTCATTAGTACCATATTTTTAAGCGCAAAAGTTTTCAACATTCCATTGCTTCGTAAGCATTTTTTTAGTTGATATATACACTTGAAGAGCAATTGAATTAGAGATACCTGTCAAGTAACGTGTAGTACCACCTTTCGTCCTGATGACGGCGGCGATTTGTCTCGGCATGGACTCTACAAGACACAGGAAGCGTTGGGAAACCATACGGATCCACGACCCCTGAAGAAGCTCCCACAGTTCACGAAGATTTGATGGAGGGGTGGGGGGGGGGGGGTCAGAGCCTCTAACAACTCTCTCGATGGCATCCCAGATGTGCTCGATGGTATTGAGGTCAGGTGACCTAGCTGGCCAAGGAAGCGAGGTCACGTCGGTGGAGTGTTCATCCAACCATTCGGATACAATTCGAAAGCGATGGCACGTGCATTGTCTTGTTGCAGGATGAGGTCCCCAGCGGGATGTTGAAGACGTACAAACAGGAGCAAATGGTCGTCCAGTATATCCCGGTAACGTTGACCTGTGAGGAAGATGTCACACGTACCAGGGTCCCATTTCAGTCCATGTAAACAGTCCCCAGACGAGAATGCCGCCACCACCAGCTTGAAGAGTACTCTGCTGGCAAGAAGGATCCATCGCTTCATGTGGTTTGCGCCGTACTCGTATCCAGCCATCCGCATGTACCAACGTGAATTTCGACTCATCAGTCCAGGCAACATTTTTCCACATGCCCAGAATCCAGTGGCGATGTTCCCGTGCCCATGCTGATCTTTGCATCCTGTGATGTGCGGTCAGCAGCGGCACCCTCGTGGGACGATGGCTTCTGTACCACATTACGAGGAGATGGTTCTGGATGGTGTGGCTGCTTATACGTATTTGTGCACCAGCGTTAAATTGCCGAGTGATTTCTTGTACTGTGGCCCGTCTATCTGCTGTTACAATGCGAGCTAGCCGACGGTGTCACGTCAATTCGTCGCGTGCTTCAATTCGTCGACTACGTCAATTCGTCGCCTGCGTCAATTCGTCGCGCGTCAATTCGTCGCCTGCGTCAATTCGTCGCGCGTCAATTCGTCGACTACGACAATTCGTCGCGCGTCAATTCGTCGCGCGTCAATTCGTCGACCACGACGATTCGTCGCGCGTCAATTCGTCGCGGACAAATTCGTCGACTACCTCAATTCGTCGACTACGTCAATTCGTCGCGTTTACAGATTTTGGTTACATACAAAACGAATGCAGGAAAACGTACGATTTCGAACGTCTTGCTCCCTGATCAAATTTATAAAGTTTGGACACGCAGACAGGATAGGAATATTACGTTTTCTTTGGCACTAAAAATATTAGACGGTAAACGGTTTTTGGAACGGAGCAGGGCCCGGTTGGACAGAGCCCCCCATATACAAAATGTTCGTAAAATCTACAGTTTTCAATTCAGAACCACCAAATCTGGTATCCTATCTCGTGGTATTCTAACTTAAACTGCAGACGGTTTTGGGAAGCGGTTGCAGAGGGGGAAGGTTAGCCCCCCCCCACATACAAAATTTTCTTAAAAACTACAGTTTTCAATTCAGAACCACCTAATCTCGTATACTATCTCATGGTACTCTAACTTAGACGCTAGACGGTTTTTGGAAGGGGTTGGAGCCTGGGGGGTCAGACCCCCCCCGAATAAAAACTTTTTCGTAAATACTACAGTTGTTTTCAATTTAGAACCACCAAATTTGGTATACTATCTCATGGTACTCTATCTTAGACGCTAGAAGGTTTTTTGAAGGGGTTGCAGCCCGGGGGTCGGCCCCCCTCATAAAATTTTGTAAAATCTACAGTTTTCATATTAGAACCACCAAATTTGGTATACTATCTTATGGTACTCTAACTTAGACGGCAGACCGTTTTTGGAACGGGTCAAGCCCCGGGGGGTCACATCCCCACATACAAATTTTTCTTAAAAACTACAGTTTTCAATTCAGAACCACCTAATCTCGTATACTATCTCATGGTACTCTAACTTAGACGCTAGACGGTTTTTGGAAGGGGTTGGAGCCCGGGGGGTCAGACCCTCCCCGAATAAAAACCTTTTCGTAAAATCTACAGTTTTCAATTTAGAACCACCAAATTTGGTATACTATCTCATGGTACTCTATCTTAGACGCTAGACGGTTTTTGGAAGGGGTTGGAGCCCGCGGGGTCAGGCCCCCTCATAAAAAATTTCGTAAAATCTACAGTTTTTATCTTAGGACCACCAAATTTGGTATACTATCTTATGGTACTCTAACTTAGTCGGCAGACCGTTTTTGGAACGGGTCAAGGCCCGGGGGGTCAGAGCCCCCACATACAAAATTTTCTTAAAAACTACAGTTTTCAATTCAGAACCACCTAATCTGGTATACTATCTCATGGTACTCTAACTTAGACGCTAGACGGTTTTTGGAAGGGGTTGGAGCCAGAGGGGTCAGACCCCCCCCCCCCCCCCGAATAAAAACTTTTTCGTAAATACTACAGTTTTCAATTTAGAACTTCCAAATTTGGTATACTATCTCATGGTACTCTAACTTAGACGCTAGACGGTTTTTTGAAGGGGTTGCAGTCCGGGGGTCACCCCCTCATAAAAATTTCGTAAAATCTACAGTTTTCATCTTAGAACCACCAAATTTGGTATACTATCTTATGGTACTCAAACTTAGACGGCAGACCGTTTTTGGAACGGGTCAAGGCCCGGGGGGGGTCAGAGCCTCCCACATACAAAATTTTCTTAAAAACTACAGTTTTCAATTCAGAACCACCTAATCTGGTATACTATCTCATGGTACTCTAACTTAGACGCTAGACGGTTTTGGGAAGGGGTTGGAGCCCGGGGGGTCAGACCCCCCGAATATTTTTTTTTTTTTTGTAAAATCTACAGTTTTCAATTTAGAACCACCAAATTTGGTATACTATCTCATGGTAATCTAACTTAGACAGTAGACCGTTTTGGGGACGGATGAAGGCCCGGGGGTCAGAGCCCCCACATACAAAATTTTCTTAAACTACAGTTTTCAATTCAGAACCACCTAATCTGGTATACTATCTCATGGTACTCTAACTTAGATGCTAGACGGTTTTGGGAAGGGGTTGCAGCCCGGGGGTCCGACCCCACCGAATAAAAACTTTTTCGTAAAATCTATAGTTTTCAATTTAGAACCACCAAATTTTGTATATTATCTCATGGTACTCTAACTTAGACGGTAGAAGGTTTTTGGAACGGATCAAGGCCCGGGGGTAAGACCCCCACATACAAAATTTTCTTTAAATCTTTATTTTTCAATTCAGAACCGCCAAATTTTGTGTCATCAAACTCTAACTTAGCGGGAGACGGTAAGTGAAAGCCCAACATTATTAACTTGATTTGTTATGCAAACCTTATAAATACGACCACAGCGATTAAAAGTTACTAAAGAGTCCTTGTAAGTAATATTTTTTGACAGAGTGCAAGTACAGTTTATGAAATGTGAACAGGTCAAAATATCTAAAGTAACAATGAAATTTGGGATATTTCTTTTTTCTTTCTTTTTATTTCAGTTTTGACACTTGTATTAAGTTTTAAAAACATATATTTCTGCTATCGTATACCTTCATTGTGCTTTAAACAGAATTTCTTACCATGTTTTGGGTATTTTGTTTCGTGTGGTTGCAGTTTTTTTAATGTTTTGGGCATTTCATTTTGTGTGGTTACTTCTTTTTATGTTTTGGGCATTTTACTTTGTATGGGTGTTTTTGTTATGTTTTTGTTCTTTTTGTATGGGGGGGCTGTGACCCCCGGGGGCTTGACCCGTTCCAAAAACGGTCTGTCGTCTAAGTTAGAGTACCATAAGATAGTATACCAAATTTGGTGGTTCTAAGATGAAAACTGTAAATTTTACAAAATTTTATGAGGGGGGGGCGACCCCAGGGCTGCAACCCCTTCAAAAAACCTTCTAGCGTCTAAGATAGAGTACCATGAGATAGTATACCCAATTTGGTGGTTCTAAATTGAAAACTGTAGATTTTTCGAAAAAGTGTTTATTCGGGGGTCTGACCCCCGGGCTCCAACCCCTTCCAAAAACCGTCTAGCGTCTAAGTTAGAGTACCATGAGATAGTATACCAGATTAGGTGGTTCTGAACTGAAAACTGTAGTTTTTAAGAAAATTTTGTATGTGGGGCTTCACCCCGGGCTTGACCCGTTCCAAAAACGGTCTGCCATCTAAGTTAGAGTACCATAAGATAGTATACCAAATTTGGTGGTTCTAAGATGAAAACTGTCGATTTTACGAAATTTTTTGAGGAAGGGGGGGGCCCAACCCCTTCCAAAAAACCGTCTAGCGTCTAAGTTAGAGTTTCATGTTACCAAATTTGATGGTTCTGAAACGAAAACTAGATTTTACGAAAATTTTATATGTAGGGGGGGGGGAGCTCTGACTCCCCGGGTTCTTGACCCGTTCCAAAAACAGACAACCGTCTAAGTTAGAGTACTATGAGATAGGATACCAGATTTGGTGGTTCTGAATTGAAAAACTGTAGATTTTACGAAAATTTTGTATATGGGGGCTCTGTCCAACCGGGCCCTGCCCCGTTCCAAAAACCGTTTACCGTCTAATATTTTTAGTGCCAAAGAAAAACGTAATATTCCTATCCTGTCTGCGTGTCCAAACTTTATAAATTTGATCAGGGAGCAAGACGTTCGAAATCGTACGTTTTCCTGCATTCGTTTTGTATGTAACCAAAATCTGTAAACGCGACGAATTGACGTAGTCGACGAATTGACGTACTCGACGAATTTGTCCGCGACGAATTGACGCAGTCGACGAATTGACGCAGTCGACGAATTGACGCGCGACGAATTGACGCAGTCGACGAATTGACGTAGAACCCTAGCCGACGATGCCCCCGCTCATCCACATGCTGTTGTCCACGGCAGTTGGCCCTTGCAGGGATGGTTTTACCGGATTCGATGTACTCACGGTGCACCCGTGACACATTGTCTCGTGAAAGTCCCAGTACCTGCACGACTTCCGAGTTGGAGTGACCCATTCGTCGGGCCCCGACAATTTGTCCACGATCAAATGCATTTAGATTCGTCGTCTTACCCATACTGCGTCCGACTCTTACTTATTCCCGTCGCATCACTCCTTGTATTGTCGGATCGCTGCATACGTCATGTCGTTTCCGTTTACAGGGACGCCCACAGCGCCACACTTGCATAACGCCAGCTGTCTAATTCAATTGCTCTTCAGTGTACCTCAAAACGTAGATTCCACTTTGTTCATAAATTAACAAAGAAATTATATAAAAAACAACATATATATTGCAGACTCTCATTTGAAAGAGATACTGTCCTTTGAAGTGGCTGCGTAATGACATGGAACACCAGACCTTAAAGTAAAACATCAGTTGAAAGTTCAATACCGGAAAATAATTCTGCATCCGGGAAAAAATACGCAAATGGAAACATCGAGTTCCATTAAAATGATTCCAGCGTAAATGGAAGCCATTAACTATTTATATCGGCGTCAATTAAAACGGAAGCCGATACTTGCAATTGCTGCTTCAGCAAAATCATGAGGCAGATTAAAATGATCTTGACTTTCGCCATCTTTAAGCTTTCTCGTTTTAATTTTGTATTGCTGTATAAAGGAGCCTGAGATCCTGGGAAAATGCAGTGGAAAGGCTGCTCATTAACTTGAAATATTAACACCATAAGCGTTAAAAATAACGACTACCCTGTGCATAAACTTACTTTGTCTTGATTTGGCTTTTGTTTAGATCAGGAGTACGGGAAGTAATAAAATGAACCTCTTGTGTCACGAAACATCCTTCGAATCGATCTTGTCTTTTCTTGTTCTAAATCCAGTAACAAAACGTTGGATCTTCCTGCCCTATTTGTCGTAAGAGACCGCGATTTATTTAAATTTATATATAAAAGGATAAAAACAATCGCCATAATTACATGCTTCAACTTTTGTTACGGGATTAATGAAAAATGAGTTTGATTCGCCAAATGCCTCTGATCATTCCTCCGAAAGGTGTCCGGGTTCGAATCCCGGCGAGGCATGGATGTTATGTTTGTCTTACGGAACTGGCTCTTTCCCTTCCCTGGAACCAGTGACCCTAAATTAGGGACGGGCGACTGCTTATAGCCCATTGAGTTGCACACGGTGGTCGTTAAAACTCCAATAAAGAAAAACAACACAAAAGAACTTCTTACCACCTGGTTGGCTTACGGTGCGGATTTAAATCCCGGTGAGATGTGGATTGGGTTTGGCTTACTTCACTGGTTCTCTCACTTTCCTGGAACCATTGCCCCAAAATTTGGAATGGGCGACTGGTCATAGCCCATCGAGTTGCTTACGATGGTCGTTAAAAACCCTATCAAAAAAGACAAAAATAAAAAAAATTGAAACGAACGATGATTTTGTAGTCCAGTTACGTATGGTGCGGGTTTAAACCCCGGTATGAGAAAAATGAAATAGTTTCAACCGCATTCCGTTTCTAACCTGATTGCGAAATCAATTAATCACCTAGAAAAATTTTCCGTGGAAGTTACCTCAGTTTTCGATTTGCCAACGAAATTTTCTGTTCTTTCCTGTTGAAAAAGGGATTATTTTAGCACATTGACTGCCACAGTAGAAAAACAATTTTTTCTCTCTTGCCGCCACCGTATTTTATTACGAAAATAGAATAAAAATTTCGAAAACAAAACGATTCTGTCTAGTTTAATTGTAACAATAAGAACATCAACAAGTAAGATTTTCACTAACCAACTGCAGGGTTTTGCCCATAGGGTCACCCATCACGTAACATGCATGTTACAGCATGGCAGCTTGCCTACGCACCACGTGACTCCCAAGGTAATGAGACATGTGAGTTATACAGTATAGGCTTTACGACGCCCCGAGCGCAAATCTAGCGTGAGTCAAATACAACTCACGTGGCAGTTCAATGTGTTAAACAGCAATCAGTTTCCTTCTGAGTAAAAATACTGCACCCATTCTGAATTACAAATGTTGCGTGGAATTAATGTAAACATCTTGGCAAGGAAATACTGAAGCATTTTTAGGGTAACAGGTTTTGTTTAAACAAGATTTTCACAATCTTTTTATTCCCGACGGACGTAGGATCTATTTTGCAATAATACGTCCTGTTGCCTAATTGAAATTGAATCTTATAGTGAATGTAGTTCTTTACAGAGACTTCCTAAGACAAGGAAAACCCGTAATTCCCATAATGCCTGGAATAGTAACGGGAAATCCTGTTCTTATTCGTAGGCGTTTCCTGCAGAGTTTCTTGATAAGAATCAAGAGTTCAACAGGGGACTTAGGGAACATTGTAAAGTGTGAAATTAACAGTAGTTACCGGTTGTGTGTCCTCGTGGATTTGCGCCCAGCAAAGCTTTACATAATGAACTTTCCACGCCGTTGTTAGCATCGAAACGCTTTATACGAATATATTTGCAAAAATCTTGCATGGAATAATTGGTGAGTAGGGTGGCGTTTTTAACGACCATTGCCACCAACTCTACTACTTATAAAGTAGTCGCATGTCATTAAGTTAGGGCTACTGATTTCAGGGAAGAGAGAGCGAGAGAGCGCCAGTGCCGTTAGAAAGGCATTTAGGCTGGACTCGAACCCGTTCCTGCTATGAAAGTTGTCAGAAGGTTACTGCGCCACCAGGGCTGGGGGCAAATAATTTTTTAATCAAGGGATATTATTTAAAGGGATGGCTAATTAGGCACATCTTGGTAACTACTCGTTTAATTAAATTTTTTGTAGATGTTTTGCAATGCATTATTTTCATGTCAATTATTCTAATTGACAAGGCTAGTAATCTTCAGAATTTTATATTTTACTAAGTGATTCAAAAGTCATTGCATTTTTCGACACTTGATGAACACGTGTGTAAAAGTTTAATCTTCGAAATAGAGTCCATCGTGATGCGATATCTTAAATTCCACTGCACTGCAAAGAACATTTTTGGTTTAGAGGCCAAAAAGTCGTCCTGGATCCCAAGTTCAACATCGTGGATGTTTTGGAAGTGTTTTCAAGGTAAAAAATGTGCCATGGACTGAAATAAGTTGTAGTCCGAAGGTGCAAGATCCGGACTATAAGCACGGCGTGGCATTAGCTCAAAACCGTCTAGTTCCTGTGTTTTTTCCTTAGTGGACCGGGTACGATTAGCAGAAGCATTATCTTGTTGGAGGAAAACTAGTTTACGGATGACCAGAGCAGGGTACCTTGAGCTTAAAACGCCATATATTCACTCCAACTGGTCACAGTACAGCGGCGCATAAATGCCTCAGCCATCTGGAACCAATTCCCAATGAATGGCGCCTTACAGTTCCGCTATACGCATAACATAACTTTATGCTCAAATCGTACTCTTTTTGGAACTGGTTCGCTTGAATTTTTGGGATCTAACCACTGCTTTCTCATGTCATAATTCTTTAAAAATACCCACTTTTCATAACATGTCACAATTCCCCTCAAGATACTGTCGTCCTGGGGATTTCCGACAATTGGCGACAGATATGCACACGTCGCTGAGATTGAATAGTTGTCAGTTCATGGGGTACTTGTTGACAGCTTCTGTGCGTCTTGCCGAACTCTTGCTGATATGAGCTGAGGTATTCCTATTCTCGTGCAGTTATGGGCTGAGGTATTCCTATTCTCGTGCAGTTATGGGCTGAGGTATTCCTATTCTCGTGCAGTTATGGGCTAAGGTATTCCTATTCTCGTGCAGTTATGGGTTGAGGTATTCCTATTTTCGTGCAGTTATGGGTTGAGGTATTCCTATTCTCGTGCAGTTATGGGTTGAGGTATTCCAATTTTCGTGCAGTTATGGGTTGAGGTATTCCAATTTTCGTGCAGTTATGGGTTGAGGTATTCCTATTTTCGTGCAGTTATGGGTTGAGGTATTCCTATTTTCGTGCACTTATGGGCTGAGGTATTCCAATTTTCGTGCAGTTATGGGTTGAGGTATTCCAATTTTCGTGCAGTTATGGGTTGAGGTATTCCAATTCTCGTGCAGTTATGGGTTGAGGTATTCCTATTCTGGTGCAGTTATGGCCTGAGGCGAAAAGTAATGGGCTGAGCTATTCCTATTCTCGTGCAGTTATGGGCTGAGGTATTCCTATTCTCGTGCAGTTATGGGTTGAGGTATTCCTATTTTCGTGCAGTTATGGGTTGAGGTATTCCAATTTTCGTGCAGTTATGGGTTGAGGTATTCCAATTTTCGTGCAGTTATGGGTTGAGGTATTCCTATTTTCGTGCAGTTATGGGTTGAGGTATTCCTATTCTCGCGCAGTTATGGGTTGAGGTATTCCTATTCTCGTGCAGTTATGGGCTGAGGTATTCCTATTCTCGCGCAGTTGTGGGTTGAGGTATTCCTATTCTCGCGTAGTTGTGGGTTGAGGTATTCCTATTCTGGTGCAGTTATGGCCTGAGGCGAAAAGTAATGGGCTGAGCTATTCCTATTCTCGTGCAGTAATGGGCTGAAGTATTCCTATTCTCGTGCAGTTATGGGCTGAGGTATTCCTATTCTCGTGCAGTTTATGGGCTGAGGCGAACAGTAATGGGCTGAGGTATTCCTGTTCTCGTGCAGTTATGGGCTGAGGTATTCCTATTCTCGTGCAGTTATGGGCTGAGGTATTCCTATTCTCGTGCAGTTATGGGCTGAGGTATTCCTAGCTCATTTCACAGATGTCTAGTACTCTTACACTGATTTGACTCATCGGTTTGGGGTACAGCTTCAGAATTCACTCTCGGTCTTCCAATACGCGCTTTGCCTTCAAGGCTGCAGTCTCCATTTCTAAATCGCTGTTACCAAACTTTTGCAGTTATTTCAGACACTGCTTCTTCACCTTCCACAGCAAAAATTTCCCTCGCTGCAGCTACAGCGGTCAACCTTTCTTAGAAAAACTGAAACAACGCTCGAAGTCTGTATTTCTCGTCCATAGCGTTTGACATCAGAAACATTTCCAGTAAATCACGGCAGCGTGTGCTCCTATGTATACCAACTTGACGATACCGGTCTTCCGGTCATGCGTTGTTCTTATCTGTTTTGCGCATGCGCCTTTTGAATGACCTTTGCCGCTGTTACTGGCATTGATAAAACTAATAACAAGAAAGGTAACACTGTATTCTCGCACCTTTGCCCACAGTCCGTCGACTCTTTATATTACGGTACAGTACCCATTTCTCATCCCCCATTACACTTGGTCCCAGAAACGGTTCATTTCTGTGACGAGAAAGCAAAGAAACACTGGTACGGATTCTTTCCTCTCGTTGCTTTGTAGAAAGCTGGTTATGTACCCAAGCGCATGCACCAGTCTTTCGACTGTCATTCTGTGTACCGACAACGTTTCCGCTAATTCCTCATCGGTTGGATGTGGGTCATTTGTCATGGCTTGGTCCACATCCTAGTCAGAAACCACGGATGGACGCCCAGGACGTGGTTGATCTTTACAGCTCCTGTCTCCGTCCCGGAATTTCCGAAACCAATGGCAACATGTGCTTTCATCAACAGCATCCTCCCCATAAACTTGACAGATGTTGCGGCAAGCTGTGGCTGCAGTATTGCCTTTATGGAACTCGTACAGTAAACAATGTCTAATGTGCTCCTTACCGCATGCCATGTTACACCGTCCGTGGTTTCCGTTACGAATGACTTACTCGGACAAACCTAGTGCCTCTATATGCTCTTATACACGCTTTATTGGCCGAAAGTTTGGCATCGCAGCGTCATCTGTGACGTAACTACTCCGATCGCAATTTGCTCCTATTACAAAGATGGGTAGAACTTTTGCACACACCCAATATATAGAATAATTTTTTAATGACCTGCTATTCTTTTTGCTTTGATATCCAAATGTGAAAGTATGTTTCATGAACATTGCTGCAATAAGAAAAGTGTATTGGTTGAGGCAGGATTCGACAATTAAAAACAAGCAAGCGCTCTTTCCCCTCCTCCACCAAAATGGGACAAACGTTTAAAGAAAATTATATTGTTTGTGATTATTGTTATTATTATTAACGTATGTGAAAAGCATTAGGAATTAATCTTTTCCAGAAATTGCGATCTATAAATTGTCACGAGTGAACGCTAACAGTACTAAATCAATACTTAAAACATGTGCAAGCTTCCAATGGTGTCAGTTATTGAAGATACAAATGACGTAACATAAATCGGGACTTTTTATATTATTATTTTATAGCCTGTAGCCAATCTTTGGACGGTTGTTTTTTTAAGCTTAACTAAATATTAATACATAGATATTGGCCTTCCTAGGACGGGGTGAAGTTTTTAATTGAACTAGATTGAAAATAAATCAAATAGACGCCCGATTTCTCTAAGGAAATATAGTAAAAAGTAATTCGTGTAAGAGCTGAAAATTATGTGCTATTTATCTCCGTTTTTCAAAGACCGCGCTATAAATAATATTCTATGCAAAATATTTGTTTTTGTTTAACAAGTTTCCTCGTAGTCCAGTTGTTTTCATGTTCCTTGGTAAATGTTTGAAAATATATTTAATTGCACGCAGAGAAGTATAACAAACTTCGAAGTTAATCGCATTTAGGAGCAGATGTGGATTATAGGGCCCAACGAATCTATTGTCCATTGTCGTTCCTCGCACTTCACCTGTGGCATCTAAGCGTCTACGATACAACAGAAAGCCATTCACATTCTGTGACGCTTCCAGTTGAAATTACTTGGGAAACATTTCTTGCACTTTCCGCCTTCCATGCATCTTATTACGAGCTGCTGGAATCTCAGCACACACAAATTAATCGATACGGTCAGTTGTTGAAAACTTGTTTGTGGCTCGTAGAACAATTAAAACGTGTGCGTGTGGCAGTCTTCACTTTTGAAACTCAGTCGTGTAGACATGAGCTCTCGATTTTCTCAAGACACCGTGAACTGTCTGATCTTCCATGAGTGCTTTCAACTTGTAACCCCGTTGCGAAATACTTTGGAAAATGTACGATAAGGAGGCTTATTTGACTGCGCTTCATCTCAGTGTCAGAAGATGGCGCCACAATGCAGACGTTGCTGTGACGTCAAGGCGTTCCAGAAAGAGATTGACAGAGAGATCTGGCTTTTTATATGTATAATTTTCTTTTAAATTCAGTGGTTCGTATTAAAGAAAAAATTTGGCCTATTCTGTGAAATAATGGAAGTCGTCTGAGCGAATATCAGGGAGAGTAGTAGAAAGATGCCATTTTCGTAAGTATAATTTAAAAAGTTCTTATTCCTTATGAGGTCTTTAATTAAAATTAATGACAGTAAACATTGAAAAAATGACGTTAAGATTTCTTCTTCACAACACAGTATTTCCCCTTATATATAATTTAGCACTATACAAAAAAAAAAGCTGTACAGAGGTATATTATGTACAAGAAATCTTTTTCCGTATACAACTTGGAAAAAATCAAAAGCAACAGGTTAGCTCCTGCTGTTTCTCTCTCTCTCTCTCTCTCTCTCTCTCTCTCATATGTTACGGTTATTACGTTTGTTAAACTAAGTAATTACATGTTTTTACATGTTACGGTTCTTACATTTTATTTAAATATGCTTTCCAAAATTCAAAACCAGAAATTTTGTGATAGAAAAGCGACCTGGAACGCCGTTACCACACGTTCCGCCAGAAAAGTAGTCCCGGCCATGGCTAAATTTAAAAAGAAAAGTCCTTCACGAAATGGTTCCAAATATCCAAGCGAGATTGCTTTCCACATCCTCATAACTCAACTAGAATATCAAACTCGTATACTATGCACAACCTCTATATTCAACTCTCTCCGGCCGCTTCTAATCTTGAAAGTCAAGTTCTTCACTTGTTATGAATTAATTTCCAGTAACAAATTCTAACGATTTTAAGTCGACAGCATATATGGTGTATTGCATACAAACGGTAAAAGAACAAGCACTTAAACAGGTTTAAACTTGTTTGAAGTACAGTAAAACTCAATTATCCGGAACTTCAGTCATCCGGATCATCGAAACAGACGACCCTTTTTGACTTTTTTCATTAAAAACATAAATTTATTTCAAACTGCAATTAAAAAAAATATTCATGTGCACTGTATAACTCCTAACTTTTGTTAATTTTATTAGTTTACATAAATAAGAGAATGTTTGGTTAAACATTTAACTGTAAAGAGGTTGTCTTTTGTTTATAGTAAATTAAAAATATGTACGTATAATTTCATTGTTTAATTTTTCAATAAGAGCTTGTTTTTTTGTTACTCTATTTTTACGTAAATAAAAATCTGTAATTTAATTTTTAAACTGTATAACATTTGTTATTATAAACTACTATAAACGAAAAAATTTAATTCCCTCACTTCAATTAATAATTATGTATTTGGCTAACAGAAAAAAAGGCAACCCAATTATTCCGAATAACCCGCATGACCTGTGATCTGAGTTAATCCGGTTAATTGGAGTTCTATTGTACTTTAGAATCCTTGAAAATAATACTTAGCTTTTACAATCGTTTTTCAAAGTTTTCAAGAAACTTACGAATCCTTTTTTTTTTTTTTTTTTCCGATTTCAGAACCCTATCGTTAATTATGAATCGGGTTGCCCGAAATCAGATTATACTTTGTTTCTCACTTTTCTTGAGTTTAAAGTAAATCCCGTTCGGTTTTTGCCTACTATTTACACCCTTGCATAACTTTCCTTACCCAGTAATATGTTGGATGTTAGCTCAAAATGAAAATAAAAATTTGAATTTTTCATTTTTTCCCCCGTTTTTCCATTTCTGTGTTTGTCTCTAGCTTAGTTCTGGTATGTTTATTTATGGACAAAATTTTGCGCAACGCAAAAGAGGATGGCATTTAAGGAGAGAGAGAAATAAGATTTTACGATTCGGAAATGCTTTGAAAGAAAAATTCCGTAGTAACACAGACAAGTTTGAAAGCGCTAAAAACGAGGCATATTTTCGGAGCTTGTTCACAAAAGTATTGGGTGAATGTAGTTGGGTTTTTCGTGCTCGTGAGAAAGTGCTCTTGAGCATGGTTTTATCAAGCGATACCCGCCGCAGCGTTAAGTGCGTCGTATTTTTCTCTTCAAGCGAAGTTTTTCATTACATTTTCGATGAAACGTGGTCGCTTTTCTTTTTTATTCCGACCACAAGAGCTTTTCTCTGTTACTTTAGGAGATTTCAGTTTTCTTCTAGTGTTTGTGAACACCCTCTCAGATTTCTGAATAAGAAAAAAAAAAAAAGGTGTAAGCTTATTCATGCAAATCTTTTTTTTTCTTCACTTCTGCGTGAACAGATAAATAGCCCTACACTTTCGCTGGCAATATCCGTGGAATTATTGTCCAGATGTTTTTGTTTAAACAAATGAGAATTTACAGGAATGGTGATTCTGGTTTTCACGAAAGTGTGCGTTACACAGTTTCGTAATTTGTTTAAAAAAATAATAGTGTTTAAGCAATGATATTTTCTCTTTCTGTAATCCGGCTATGTCGTTAGCATCACTAAACATCATCAATCCACTGCTAGATGGTCTCCCCAAGTTTCTACGATTTTCTGTCTTGAACCAGTCTCCTCAATATCACTCCGAATGCTTTTGAATTTCGTCCACCCATCTTCCACACGATCTTTTCCTGTCCGTTGGTATCTAGTTTAGTGTCATTTCAGTTTTCAAAAGCTGGTCGGTTCTTCTAGTTTTCAAAAGCTGGTCGGTTCTTCTGTCCATTACAGGGATTTACCTTGATCACGATGTAATCAACTCTTGTCATTTTGGTAATCCACGAGTTCCTTTTCCAATCTTTTGTGTTTAAACAAAGCATACACTTCTCCATGCTACTTTCATATCTACTCTCGCCACTCTTCAATTTCATGTTTAGCGTCACTTCATCCTACAGCACGTATACTACATCCCGCAATATTCGTGACTACATGTTTCTACCTGCCCATGACCCTATAACTACATGTCGAAGCCCATTATGCGCCTTTTTCTTTATCCTCACCAAATCTGCAAGTTATAATTTCTTCCTTAATCATGTCAGAGATAATCCATCTCTACCACTTCGTACCGCAAGGAAACTGGGATTTACCTTTTTCTTTATCCTCACCAAACCTGCAAATTATAATTTCTCCCTTAATCATGTCAAAGATAATCTATCTCTACCACTTCGTACCGCAAGGAAACTACTTCTTCAATTCGGCATTTAGCTCATATCCAGATTACAATTCGGACTTACAATGGCACGTAAAACTGCTCAACTTTCGAATTTTCATTCCACGTGGACACTTTTATACCGCCCCGGTGGCGCAGTAGTCTAAGCGATGGCTTCTGATCATTTGTCCGAAAGGGGTCCGGGTTCGAATCCCGTTGAGGCATGGATGTTATGCTTATCTTACGGTACTGGCTCTCTCTCTTTCCTGAAACAAGTGGCGCTAAATTATGGACTGACTGCTTAGAGCCCATTGTGTTACTCACGGTGGTCGTTAAACCTCCAATAAATAAAAAAAAGACTTTTACTGGTTGAATGTCTGTTCACCGCAATCGTATCCGTCTTACAAACTAGAATTTCGTACCTTCAATACTTTTCATCATTACTCAATGCTTCTTTTATTTGTTCTGAATCAAATGACTTCTAAAGCAACCGTGCCCACGTGCCCCCCCCCCCCCGTGCAAACAGCTCCACACACTACATCATATTCTAATTCGTCCACCAACGCTCCACCGACTTCTTCCTTTTCGAGGAAAGGCGCAGAATCAAGATCTTCCACAAGTCAGCCTACTGCAATTGGTCAACAAACGACTTTGATGCCTCCACCTCCTGCTGATCCTAAGAATTTTCCCAGGCTTCCAAAATCGACTCCCCCTAGTACTTTTACCACTACTGCGGATGTGCATGTTGACTACTCCTCAGCTTTTACCGTTGGCTCCATGACACGAGTCACAGGTGATGCTTCGGTTTCAGACTCTCCAGACGATCATGGAGCTTTAGTGGTTTCTGGAAAACGCAGTGGTGCTTCTCGCCCCAAGACGAAGAAGTCAGACTCTGGCGTCCCGAAGATCATCTCGCTCTTCTACCCTCTCATCCACTCGCTCCGTCAGTTCTCGACTGCCGTTCTCAAGGTCGCCTCTACACACTTCTTCTGAGACAGCATGTGAAGGTGCTTTTCACTCACTGGATAAATTCACAACTTTTCTTGCTGAAAATGCTTTTCCTGCTGAGCCTCTGCCATATGAGGACGTGCTGGAGTGCCTTTTAGGGTCCTCTAGCGCTTCCTCAGCACGCACTTTCATTCAGCAGTATGACGCAGCTCTACCACAAGTGCTGGATCAATTACACTCACTTCAAAACACTCTTCGGCGTACCGCAGACGAGGTCCCGTGGAGTGCTTGTTTCCTCCGTCGACTCCACTCCATCACTACAGCCAGTCAATTCCTTCTGCATCCTACATCTGACCTACACATTCAGGTTGGTGTCACTTAATTGTCGCGGTTTTGCGACACCTCTCGCTAATGCGCTGGTACGAGAAGATCTTGCGCTGCTGAACGCCGATATATTACTCCTGCAGGAAACAAACTGTACTTCCACCACTCAATTTAATCAGTGGTGTTAGTGGGATCATACTTTCCATCACGCCTACAGCCAACTGTGGCGTTGCGGCATGGCAGTTGGAGTTCATTCACGTTTTCGTGCAACTCTTTACAATGGGTCTCCTTCACCGTAGCAGCTGAAAAATTTCATATATTCAACATTTATGTTCCTTGCACTCCTACTCACGTGCCAGAGCTGTTCACAAAACTTCGACGGGCTCTGTCCCGTATTCCCATCACCGACCGGGTACTTATCGGAGGTGATTACAATTGCACTCTACATCCCCTAACTGACCGCTCTTCTACTTCCAAAGAACACCGTACGGAAGTAGTACATCTTCTAGAATCTATCACTTCAGATTTCTCACTCGCAGATGTCCAGCGTCACTTGTTTCCAACCCAGATTACACATACATGGCGTGCACCACGAGTCATTGATCCTCCTACAGCAAGATTGGATCGCTTTTATGCGACTTCTTCTACCAGCAATTTAGGATTCATGCTGTCAACCCACAGCATCCTCGGATCATTGCGCCATTGCCATAACGGTTTTTGCTACCTCAGCACAGCCACGTACAATTCGGCCCTGGACTTTTGACAACACTCTTTTAGATGACCCAGCCGTTTGCTCTTCGGTGCGCGACTTTCTCGCGGATTGGCGCCCAAAGCTTCATTCTGCACCGTGCCCCCTTACCTTTTGGTTGGGAGTAAACCGCCACCTCATACTCCTGGTACGAAACCTGTCATACTCTATCATGACACAACGGAGGATGCGACTTGATCATACTAGGCAAATGCTTTCTTTGCTCAATCTTGCTGATCCCCTCTTTCAAGTCTACCAGGCAAAATTGCATTCACTTTTGGTGCCGCTTTCAAAACAAGCCCTCCAACGCCTTAAACTTCAACACCTGAAACCTGATGCTTGTTCGTACGAATTACTTACATCACTTGAGTCAACTCGCCGAGCCTCTTCTGTTCTACATAACCTTCGTCTTCCAACTGGAGTAGTATCATTCGAACCAGTTCCAATTTGTTCTATGGTACGTAAAAACTATATTTCAAAATTTTGTGAAATCCTCCTCCCTCCCCTACGGCTTCTGCTCTTCTCTTCTCTTCTTTGCCTCAGGTCCCTTCTCATCTTTCAGCCAGCCTTCTCCTTCCTCCCACTCTAACTGAACTCCTGACACTTTCTCGTCCTTCAACCCCCGGACTTCACCTGGCCCGGACGGGTCTCCCCTGTTTCTTTCTACAAAGCTTTTCTTCCTGCCCTTTTTCCGTTTCTCCTCTGTGCTTTTTCTACTGCCATGCATCTTACGTCTCTTCCGAGGAGTTTCACGCTCGCACATGTCGTACTTTCCCCCAAGAAGGGTGATCCGCTTGACTTTGCGGAATTGGCGTCCCATCTCACTCTTAAATACTGATTATAAACTCTATTCTAAATTTCTTTCCCGCCGGCTAACCCCATACTCCCTCATATTATCTCCACTAATCAAACCTACACTGTACCCGGCCGCACCATCTCCCATAACATTCAGCTTCTTAATGATCTAATTCACCTCGCCCGCTCCCGCTCGGAACCCCTTGCTCTTCTTTCTCTCGATCAACGCTCAGCATTCGATAATTTCTCATGATTACCTTCTTGCAACTTTACTAAATTTCGGCTTTCCTCAATCTTTTGCTACTCTTCTAATCTCCCTCTACCGGGACGCAGTTTTCCACGTTAAGTTGCTCAACCTTCTCACAGCTCCCATACCCTTTCGTCGCGGCGTGCGTCAGGGTTGACCCTTATCCGGGCAGCTCTTCGCCCTCGCAATAGAACCTTTTTTACGCGCAGTCCATCGATCCTTCTTTGCTTCATTATCACCGGTGGTAGCCGGCACACGTCACCATGTTGCTACCTATGTTGCCTACGCCGATGATATTACATTCTGCATTCGGCAAGAATCACAATTTCACGATCTCCGCAATCTCTACGATACCTACGCCTCATGTTCCGGAGCAGCGCTAAACACAACGAAAAGCACAGGCTTATGGATCGGTTCGTGGTCTAACCTCACTGACTCCTTGGGGAGCAGAGTGGTCCAACACCTCTCAACGATTCCAAGGAGTCTACCTTGGAAAACCAGCAACTGCTTCACTCGTCACCTGGACGACTCTCCGGCCACGCCTACATCGCTCAGTCGCGATCTGGCGGCACGCACAATTCTGCACCTCCGTTTTCGAAGAGCACGTCTAACGCACACTTACCTGCTTTAAACGTGCACGTATTCCTGGTTGGCTTCGAAGCAACCAGCACTACGTCATCTTGAATTCACCCGCTGTCAAATTCAGGTTATCTGGCCCGGTCATCACTGGGTCGGAGGACCTCAACTCAGCTTGTCTCCTTCCAACGGAGGCATTAGTCTACCCGACGTCAGATCCTATAACAAGGATTATCGTGTGTCTACTTTTTACGATCACTGGCGGCTCCTGCTCCCTCTGCAGTTGCTCCTCGTGATGTCATAGTCTCTCCGCATAACCCTCGCTTTACTCTCCTTTCGTTCTTACTCATGGACCACTGTCCCCTTCTCACGCTTTTCCTTCCTGTCTACAAGGAGACTATCTCCTTTCTTCGTTCCCTCTCTTTCTTTCCCTTTCTCTCTCCCTGCCTCCACAAATGACCTACTTTCCGAACCTCTTTTTTTTTCTTCTCTGCTACACCCTCCTCATCTCCCATGCTTTGCTTTTCCTTCATGGCTCCGAGCTGGAGTCGTTGCAGTCAGCGATATTGTTAACACCGATCTTTCCTGGCTTGCCTTCTCTGCTCTACCCTCAGCTCTCCGTTTCAATGTCAATGCTCACTTTGTTCACAACTCTCATCTCTACTATAATCTCCCTGTTCCATGACCTTGCTAATCCCTAAGGTCTCATTTCTGCCCACTATGTCTCTCTCCCTCTCCCATTTTTTCTGTCTTCCAACGGCCCACCTCTTCCTCTTGTCTCTTTCTCAACAGCTGATTTCTAACGTCTTCTCTCTCGCTCTTCTGCACCTCTTCCCATTTCTGGCATTCCACTTTCTTCTACCTCCGCAGTGTGGTCCGCTGCTCTTTCCCCACTTTCAGCACCCCTTGAAGTCAATTCACATTGGCTTTTCTTACACAACCGCCTCCCTGTACCATCCATTTTACATCGCATGACCATTTTATCTTCACCCTCCTGTCCGCATTGTGGCGAGGAGGCTGACGTCCAGCATGTTTTCGTGTGTTGCACAGTATTATTGCCAATATTCCATCTCGCTTTCACGCTAGCGCAACTATCCTGTGAAACCGTCCTCACCTTCAGCGCCTACCGAACACTACTACTGAACTCTTCTCGCCCTATTCACCTTCCGGCAGTCTGCTCCTAAATCTTCCTGCTTGTAAAACACATAATTCACGTGTATCATCTTCAGCGTCTCCCCGAAGCTTCTACTGACATAAATAAAGTCAGTACTGCGTTACTTTGTCATTTTCGTAAGCGCCTGCTCTCCCGCCTTCGACTAGAACTTACCACTGCAGTAGCACGCTGCAGTGAACCACAGTTCCTATCAACTTGGTCACCAGCAACCTCTTGGTTTGCAGGGTCGCCCACAACGCTTCACCTTACGGTCGGAACTTTTGTTTCACCTACCTCCTGATAGATACAATATTTGCCATGCTGATTTGTTTTCAATTTCTGCATCACCAGAGACTAAAATTGTCTTACCCGACAATTTATTATACATAAATTGTATTCTCTCATCACTGTATTGAGCTTTGTGAATAGGTCGTTGCGTAAGCTACAAGCACCTGTAAATCTTCTTTTCATGTCATTTAAGACGATATTCCTATACACATTTCCTGTTTTTCTTGCTTCGCAACTGAGTGTTTCATGTTCCTCAACATTCACTGTGCTATATTATTTCTACTCTCTATCTTATCAGCATTGTTTTTGTCTTACTATTGTACATAACGTTTTAGTAGATCATTGTATAGAATCCTATGAATTGTTCGAAGCATGAGCTACTTGTAATTGTCAATTTCTATCCACACTTTCTTGAAGATCCAGTTCTCATCTTCATGTTTTATTTCGTGTATAACTCATATGTAAAATTTTTAGTTTTTCAATGCTCACCATGCTGAATTGTGTATTCTCTCTGCGTTGTCAGTTCTCTTTGTCACCTCTGACACACCAATATATATAAATTGTAACTTCTCATTGTACAGAATCATGTAAATAGGTCGTAACGCGAACCACAGACATCCGTAAACTTTCTCTTCTTTGTCGTTTTACAGTATGTTCTTATCTTCAATTCCTGTATTATATCTTGCTTATCAACTGTGTAAATTTGTGTTCTCCAATACTCAATGTGATGAGTTGTCTTCTCTCTGTATTTTCAGAGATTATCATTTTCTTTTGCATTCTCAGGAAAATTATTGTACATAACTATTTTTCATATCACCGTTGTATGTAACATGTAGTACCACTAGCCACATTCATCTGTAAATTTTTCATCATCTGACTTTCGAACTTTTGATTTCATGTTTGTCTCCTTAGTCACCTGAAACCTCTAGGTTTGCAAGGTCGCCCACAACGGTTCACCTTACGGTCGGAACTTTTGTTTCATCAATAATGTGTCAAATTTATGCTCTATAGTGCTCATCATGCTGGATTAATTGTACTCTCTGTATTACCAGAGATTCATATTGCCTCGCCAGATTTCTACTGTACTTAACTGTTGTCATGTCAAAGTTGCACAGACTCCTGTAAATAACGTAGCGCAAGCTGCATACATCTGTTAATTTCTCATCACCTGTCTTTTGAATCTTTGTCTGCAAGCTCGAATTCTGTATTATTCCTTGCGTCAATCCTGTGCAAAATAATATTCCATAACGCTCTTCAAGCTGAATTGTTACTATTTTCTGCATTGTCAGACTTTTGTTGCCTCACCAGACACTCTAGTGTAACTAACTGTTTTTACTATCATCAATGTACAGAACAGTGTGAATAAGTAGTAGCGTAAGCTACAAGCATCTGTAAATATTTTTTTATGTCATACATCATTTGAGATGATATATTCAAGCACATCTCCTATATCTTTCTTCTAATAAAATACTGTGTGAAAACTGACCCCTCGAGACATGCTTTCGACAAGGTTTTGGAACACAGCGATAGGTATGCGCTTCCATTCAGTACATAATCCTGCCGCTAACTGTTGCTTAGTGTAGTGGGCCTTGGTTCAAAACTTCTTATGCGGCGCTCTAATTCATCCCGTAGGCATTCTATGCGATTAAGATCAGGACGCTGTAGTGGCCAGTCCCCACACGATACGGAATTATCGTCAAACCACTTCGTAACAGTCCTTGCTTTTTATGGCTCGGTGCATTATTCTGCTGGTACCAACAAGGCTTAGTTCCATAGTATTCCGACAAAGTTTATAGGTCATAATTGTCCAGAATATCGTGGTAGACGTGTTGGTTAACAGGTTTGTCCACGATAGCCAGTGGGCCGGGACCACACCACGAAAAACACCCCCACACGAATACACTGCCAGTTCCAAACTTGACCGTAGGCAGCTCCAAACTTGACCGTACTGTTTTAAATAGCGTTCCCTCGGCTGCTACCATACCCACACACTGCCATCCCACTCATGGATTCATCAGTCCTTAGGACCCGTTTCCATTAATCTAAGTTCCACGATAAATGTTTTTTACACCATGCTAAACGACGAGTAGCATTCCGAGTAGAGATGAAAGGCTTATGAGCAGCCGTACGACCACGGTAACGCATGGAATGAAGTTCTCTGCGAATGGTACGTGTACATATCAAGGTTCCAGCATTTTTACTCACCTGTACTTTGAAGTATTGTGCAGTACTCCGTCGATTAGCTGTAACGACTCTCCTGAGGCTTTCGACGTCCTCGATGTCACTGATTTTCTTTGGTCTGCCGGTACGTTTTGCTGCTTCAGGCACGCCATCCACTTATTCAGTACATCCAAAACAGTTGACTTGGGTATTTTTAAAAGCCTCTCGGTTTCTCTTATGGGTAACCCATTAATATAACACCCAACAATCTTTCCTTTCTCAAGGTCAGTTCTCTGCCGCCGCGACATTTTTCACTCAATCTCAGTGCGGTATGATCGCTGTCAGCTGAAGGCTTTTTTTATACCGTTTGCAGCTGTACCGCGCATCTTAACAACGCAGCGGATCCCTTCATTTGCTTTTAAAGGGTGTTCAGTGACTTTTGTCAACATAGTGTATGCCATTCGTCCGACAAGGGTCCGGTTTCGAATTCCAGTGAGGCATGGATGTTGTGTTTGTCTTACGGCGCTGGCTCTCTCCCTTCCCTTGAGTCAGTGGCCTTAAATTACTGATGGGGGACTTCTTATATCCTATTGAATTGCCACGGTGGTCGTTAAACATAGAATAAAAAAAATCGCCAGATGAAAACTAATTTTTGAAATGCCACACATATAGGTCTGGTCTTGGAATTTTTTGCGATCATAGGTTCTGAATTAATATGATCATTAAAATGCGGAAGCTCTTGTTGACCGTAAACGATGAGTTAAGGTAACGAGTTTTCTCTTTGTTTATAGCTGGGATCGAATACCGGGAAAGGAAACGCATGTTGTCTACCTTCCTGTAGGTGCGGTGTTCCGGTCGACATACTAAATAGGCTTCCGGGATCCGCTTTAGACGAAGAATGGTTGTTAGAACTGAAAGAAATGTAAAACCTACGTCAGCTTTTTTTTTCTCACTTAGTTATCTTCGTCTATAGTTGAACGCAAATTAATTTTGATTGACGCATGTGCTGTTTTAAACACTATTGCATAGGTTTCTGTGATTTGATTCGAATACCTTTTATTGAAAAATAATAGAACTTTTCTACCAGCAAGGAGAAAATGATTTTCTTAAAAAAAAAATCCCCTATTTCTATTACATTTTTAAGACATTGTCCAGTATAGTAAAAAGAAACATACTTTAAAAAACTTTGTTTTCGGTTTGAATAAATGGGACGAACTGTAGGAAATTTTCATTATTAGTCGGCGCAGCTTGTTTTCAGCATTCTAAAATTTTCTACCAATGAACATTTTGGTCGTTTTTTTTCTTTTGAAGTAAATTTTGCTTATGCAATGTGTCTGATAAATATCCTTTTCTCTCTGCACGAGGGTAAATTTTTGTTGCTGGTAAGTGTTTGTATTTTTTGGCATTATCCTACAGCTTAACTCTGGGAAACAGAATTATTGTATAAATAAATAACATTAGCTAAATGCAGTATTTGGAAGATTATCCAACTCTGCAATTCGTTAGGTGTTATGGAGAAGACTGGGTTTATAATGAATAGCTGGCCTTTTTAAATTTCAATGGATTATCTCAGTTAAAGTAACCCTCATCTCAGTCACGTGTCAAACTTCGTAAACGTACAAAAGTAATTATTTCAAAAATCAGTTATAAAAAAAAATTTAATTTATATTTGTCTTTATGTGCGAACAGTTTGTAGAAAATTTTTTTTAATTTATATTTGTCTTTATGTGCGAACAGTTTGTAGAAAGTAAATGTAGACCTTTGAGCACGTAGCTTTAGAACGGTGTGGAATTACCTGTTGGATTTGTCACATGATTCGGACTAACCAATACAGGTTTTTTTGAAAAAAGGTCTCCCGAAACAGAATTCTTATTTCGCGAATATTATTCACAGACGAACACACTGACGAACTTACCCCAAATAACGTTTGATGGCAGTATGGTGTTTTCTCTAGAATTAATAAATTAAGCAAGTTTATAAAACTTGCATTCCCTTTGCTGCACTAGAATTTCGTATTATCATAGCAGCTTCGTTTAAATCTGATAACCGCGTTCCTATTGTAAAAGTAAAGTAGTTCTGCACCCTAGCCTTAAATTTTTGAATCTCAAAGCGGAAATTGTATGGAGAAACTCTGACATCGCGTAAACTGCAACTATACATCTGCGACGTCTACCGAGAAATTACTACGTAGTAAAAGTATATGGAAACATTGATAAGATTTATCCGAAGACCAGATTTTATACTTTTATCCCACCTGGAACATATATACGTTTATCATCAGGTAAACGCATAAAGAAAAGAAAATATAGAAAATTTTATATCGGGCATGACAAATCTGTGAAAAAAAAATTATATAAAATTAAGAAAATAAACTTTCATAACAGGAATGGCAAAGATGGGGCAACCTCACGACTATGGGCTTTACCAGCGTGTCGTCATTATCACGTGATTGCGGACCAGCATGGCTGAGTGTGCAGTGTTATCACTGTTAGATTATCCGTTGTTACTGATTAATTTTGGTAATCAATGTTTTAGAATACGCAAATAAGCTAATTGAGATTCAGGATGGAAAAGGAGAAATTAGTTTCCTAAAGGAGCAGATGAAAGGTGAAAAAATGTTTTATGACAAGTTTGTATTGGGTATGTTCTTCATCGAGACGGCTACTCAGACGAATGTCGATGAAACTGAAGATTCTGCTGAAGCTTTCCTGATTTCTGAAAAGATTAAAGCTGAAATGAAGACAAAAACAGTCTATACTGTTGAATGTATGCTCTCCAAAACAGGAAAGGCTAGATTCTCTCGTTAGTTGAAGTAGAAGACATACCAATGATCACAATGTTCACTGAGTGAATGTTTAGTAAGGTTTGTTTATAACACGCTTATGTTGGAGGCACCACAATGTTTGAGAAAATTATCAGTAAAGCTTAATTAAGGGATGATTAAAGAAAACACCGTTGCATGCAAAGTTACCAAGCTAAAGATAATTTTATATTAATAATGACAAATAGCTTCAGCCATAAAAAAACAAAACAAATAAATAGGTGGTCTTATTTAAAGCTATAAATTTGGTGAGCAGAATTTGTAGAACTTCGATTTCAAAACTTATCTATCCAAATATGCAATCCGTTTTCTCTTCAAAGTTTGTTTGGAAACAACACTGTCGGGGAGCTTTCAGGTTTCAATTGCCTACGGTTTGTAAAAGGTTGGTTAAAAAAATCGTCTTCTACAAAGTGGGAAAGAACATATTCTTGAATGCACATCGGGGTGAAAATCCTTCCTTTTCATTTTGCACAACCATTGCTTCAAAATATAAAGTCTTTTCAGTAGAAAACTGTATAAACCTATCCCTTCTTCGACTTATTTACACAACCAAACGGAAAACAAAAATTAGGCATAATGCAGATTTGTTAAAAAATACCAAATTTATTAGTAACAACTATCACAACTCAACACTACGACAATCTATAACCGAAGCAACTGAAAGATTGTCCGCTTTCACGTTTTTAATTTCCCAGAATGCAACGAGCGGCTGGTAAGGTCCATTGTAAACAAGAATTAGTTTTCCCTGGCGGTTGCAGGAAAAAGATACATATTTACTTACTATTACTTCGAAATGTTTTCCAGCACAGAAAGAGTTTTAGTAAATATACTAGATAAAGACACTATACTTTTAATTCGATAGCTTATATTATCTCTTGTCAATTTATAACAATAAAGTAATTGTAATCAAAGTTGAGACAACAATTTCGCAGGTGACCGTGCATTTTTTTATTTTTCAATCCCATATTGTGTTAACAGAAAGCGCAACAACAAACAGTTTGTCTCCTCTTTAATATACTTGGCTGTTTGATGTCTGTATCACAGTTGCCCCTAAGAGAACAGGACATCATGCACAGTTTGTCCACAGACACATCGCCGCCTGTTTTTATTTTTTGAGTTCGGCTGATTGCGGTGCAGCGTGATGCTTGCGAATAGAAATTAGAATATGCAAAACCATAAGGTTTCCACACTAGTGCACACCATTGTGAGCGACATTTTCACTAAGAGGAATAAAATAGAATGTTTAAAGCTGCGAAGCCGAGCCGAAAAAAGTGTAAGATAGGTAATTCCCTCTCGGCTGCAATGAGTGAGTGACCTTGACCCGCAACGGGAGCCTGACTGTTGAGTTTCTGGGAAGTCAGGAGAGGTTATGATGCATCATGGCTGACAACAGCCTCCACCGTTCTCCGAACGCTCGCGTCGTTGCCAACCCGCGGATAAAATAAATGAATAAGTAATAAGCTGCACATGGACGACAGAAAAAAAAAAAGGGAACAAAATGGGCTGTGAAAAAAATGTAGAAACTGCAAGATATGAAATGTAAGCAATGCACTTTTTATATGTATAAAATTAAAACCGAAAAAAAGCAGGTGCGTTTTCCATTGACCTGTAGCACCTAAGTTTTTTTTTGTTTTGTTTAGAATAAATGATGTTTAAAGATATGAGTGAAAAAAAACATTTTCTTTTTAGAAAAAGAAAGGTGGAGAGAGGACTAGGGAAGTTTTAAAACAATCCAGTACAAAAGAAACTATTGGGAAAAATAAGCAAATGAAAACGGTGGGGGGGGGGGGGGGACAACGAAGACTGAAAATGGAGAATCCACCGTTTTGTGCCAGTGGATTCTCTATTTTCAGCCTTCTTTGTTAGCTTTTCCTTTTTCCTTTCTCACCCGCCCCTCCCCCGTTTTCCCGTTTTAAAGAATTATCCATATATTTGACAGATGTTGTGACGACCCTACATACGGATTTTACAGTTGAAGTTCGTTTTGCGGACCTTCGGATTTTACAGTTGAAGTTCGTTTTGCGGACCTTCGGATTTTACAGTTGACAGTCCTTTTGCGAACTTTCGGACTTGGTCTTCATTTTGGTAAAGTTTCAGTGCTTCATTTCTTTTTTCAATTTTTATCCTTATCGTTTTTGCCTTGGCTTTTTATTCACGTTGCTTGGCATTTGAATCTGCGTAACAGCATCGAATGGGGCCTTGGCATTCATTTTACGAGGAAGTCTGGTGTTCATTTCAACAGGTGAGCCACTTTTCAATTTTAACTTCAACTGTTTTAATTTTTATTTTGAACATTGTTACAATTCCTCCATCAAGTGCAATGCTAACTATGACGCGAGAAACAGAAGTTCATGAACTTTCTCATGTTCGTAAGTAAACTTATTAAAAAACCGCGTTTACTGATTACTATTTCATATTCGCAAAATATCGAAATAGATTCATATCCTATCATATTGTCTCTTGAGCCAGTCTTCTCCATGTCACTCCGGCATGTTTTCGAATTTCATCCACTCATCTCCCTCTTGGTCTGATTCTTTTTCTGTCCCTTGGCATTCAGTTTTAAAATTTTGGTTGTTAATCGTCGTCCGTTCTTCTGGCAATATGTCCAGTCCCCACTCTTGTCATATACAGGGTGTCCGAAAAATAACTGTGCACTGAAAGTAACACCATGTCGAACTGACCTAGAGGACGAGTTGGAAATGGGCCCCTTCGACGTCCAGACATGTCTGCACACGCTTTTGCATGTTGGTGGAGACCATTCTCAATATATATGGTGTGATTTGTTGGATGTTGGTCGTTATTTGTTGGATGGTGTGATTTGTTGGATGTGGGTCGTTATTTGTAGGATGGTGTGATTTGTTGGATGTGATATATAGATACATGGTGTGATTTGTTGGATGTTTGTCGTTATTGCAGCCTGTAGCTCTTGAAGTGCAGGCCTCTACATAACCGCCTCTGCAGAACTCATACTGGGTGCTCAATTCTTGTCACACGTTTTCTAACATCTACGTTGTGATTTGTGCGAACGCTGCATTCGACCTTCAAGTCATCCAGGCTTTGAGGTCGTTGTGCGCAGGCGATGTTCTTCACAAATCCCCACACGAGGAAATCAGAGGGAGTGAGATCCGGGAAGTTTTCAGGCCAAGGGATAGGGCCATCGCGGCCACACCAGTAGTCACTGAATGTGTGGAAGAAGTTCATGACTTCCAGTGGGGTGGGGCCCCGCCTTGCTGTAAGGTCACATTATTATCCAGTTGTGGTACCAAAATCTGTAGCATGGCAAAGTATGGTCCTGTTCATGCAGCGTCCTCAGACGAGAGAAAAGGACCGTACAGCTGATGACGATTCACCCCATA
Organism: Macrothele yani; assembly: GCA_039090855.1. NCBI lineage: Eukaryota > Metazoa > Arthropoda > Arachnida > Araneae > Macrothelidae > Macrothele > Macrothele yani. The sequence continues at coordinate 105,348,765 of CM077011.1, forward strand.
TAACAGATGTTAGAAAACACGTGGTAAGAATTAAACACCTGGTATTAAAACTGCTGAGTCAGCAAAGGGGGTCATGTAGAAGCCTAGACGAACTCCCATGCACAAAGGTCATTTCGGCGAAATATTGAGTTAATGCATCTGTTACAAGCCACACCACAGAATCAATTCTAAATTGCCTATGCCCAAACGGATCACCCTGTACATTTATTTACGTTTAACACAATTGATCCTCTCTCTGCGACCATGCGAGATTTCTAAAATTGCGTGCGCATGGACGGGAAAACTTCATTTCGCCAAGAAATATAGAGTCGTTTGACTCAGTTTGCCATTTTGGAAAAATGCTGACAAATTAGACAAAAATGTTTCGGTGCCAATTTTAGCGCGTCTTCAGAAAGAAATTACCTGCTTATGTTATCACAATATCCCTATGTCTATTTCTGTGATTATCCCCTGCTTTTGGCCTTTTTCCGTTGCATAACTACACCGCCAGGGGGCAAATGTAGAAGCTATGGAATTTAAAATGCATTTTTCGCTCCATATGATTGCTTCTAAAGATACGCCAAAAATAGTTCTGTTTTTCGTTCGACGCCTTCTTTTACAGTGACTACTTCGCATATAGTTTCTTCTTCAAATAATGCAAGTTTTTCCGCTAGATGGCGTAAGTGTATAATTTCTATTCGTAACCTATTTGTAGTCATATATGCTTCTAAGAACCCAATTAAAAATGCATTTTTTGATCAAACTCCACTCACAAAGGGAAATATTTTGCGCACATTTCCTCTTCAAAATAACAAGAGTTTTCCCGCCAGGGTGCTTAAAGTTATTATATTTCCGCTTACACCTCTTTTTCTAAAATTTAGAATCAAAAAATATTTTTCCGAAAGTTAGTGTTCATAATGAAGAATACACTGATGTACAAAACTTAAGGGCGAAGTGGAAAAAGTGTAACTCTGTAAACAGCAGCAGCAATCTAACACAAATTAACTCAGGACCGTGTTTGGGAACATTCAGGAGCAACAGCGCACGCGTATTAATGGACCCTGGCGTGCGGTTTGTGTTACGTGAGAACAAAATGCGCTCACGCAGTCCAACAGCATCAATTGAACGGAAGTTACCGGAAGGTGTGCATCAGTGTTACAAACGGTCGATTGTGTTTGTATGCTAGAAACGACGAAATGGCCCTTCGAGAACATTTTGATGATTTTACTCGTGGTCGAATTACTGTGAGGCTCGAGGAGGGATGAACTGTGAGTGTGACCCAAGAGTTTGGTATCGCCCATAGGACCGTATCCCGTGCATGGTCGGCCTTTAGGATTTATAAGTACAGCTGTACGAAAAACAGGTGGTGGTCGTCCATCGAAAACCATCCCTCAGCGAAAACTCTCTACCTGTTCCCACAGGCCAAGGGGGATCAACACCTGATAGAAAGTAACCTTGCCGCCCCGGTGGCGCAGTGGTCTAAGGCGCTGGCCTATGATCATTCGTCCGTAAGGGGTCCGGGTTCGAATCCCGGTCAGGCATGGATGTTGTGTTTGTCTTACGGCACTGGCTCTCTCCCTTCCCTGGAACCAGTGACCCTAAATTAGGGACGGGCGACTGCTTATAGCCCATTGAGTTGCTCACGGTGGTCGTTAAACCTCCAATCAAAAAAAAAAAAAAAAAAAAAGAAAGTAACCTTGCAAAACAACTGAACATGAACACAGGTCGTACAGTGGACAGGCGACTAAAGAAAGGTGGACTGTTGGCCTGAAGACCAGTACGCTGCGTTCGTTGACAACTGCTCACCGGAGACACTGTTCACTGTGATTCAGAGAATATAATGACTGGACATCGGAACCGTGGAGTACGGTAGTCTTTACTGATGAGAGTAGATTTAATCTCTAGCGATTCAGGATGTCAGCTAATCTGGTATTAGGTAGACACTTAGTATCGCCCCAAAAACATCAATGAAAGAGATAGATATGGCGGGAACGCTGTTCTGAGAAAGAATGCATTTCGATCGATGGACGTCCGGAGCTCCCGGTACTGGAAGGTGGTACTGTAGCCGGTGCGTTCTATTGTAACGAAGTAATCCTTCTCAATGTTCGTCTGTTCCAGTGTACCATTGAGACACAGTTCGTGTTAACAGACGATAATGCCACACCCCACCGTATAGTGGCTGTTGGAAAGTGAAGACATTCAGCGGATTTATTTCCCAGCACATTCACCCGATCTAGATCCCATAGAATTGGTGCGGAGCGCTCTGCGGAACGTAAACACACACCAGAAACATGTGCAAGAGCTGAAGGCGGCGCTGTTGGAAGAATGGGCGATGTTCCCACAAGAATTCATTGTGGGCAGACGGTGTAAATCATGCATATATAGGAGTGATATCCTACTGAGGACCTCCTCTTCCCTTCGTACCGTCTGTAGTAATGATGCACCTGTATCATGTCATCTAGTGCTATGTAGCAAATTCTGAATAAAGCTCCACTATATCTTTTAGTATCTGTAGTTGTGACGGTGTTTCCGTCATTATTTCGGCAAGTAATGGAGTTCCTATGGTTTGAATTTTTCATAACGAGACCGCTCTTGTGCGACGCTACAGGTCAAAATCTGGTTCGTCCTTAAGTTATGCACACCTAATTTCAAATGTTTTTGTGGTGCAGAACTTTTCCTCTACAGGTCAAAGTGCATGATTTTGTTTCGAGTTTTTGGAAACGTATTTACGCTGCTGAAAAGATAACTGATTTTTGTTCAGATACTTTTAGCAAGGAAAAAAATCACGGGACACCTAGAAGAGAAACACAACATAGCATTTATTGACATACATTAGTACAGTGTCGTTCAACCTTTGGCCTTAATGCATGCACTGACCCTTCGAGACATGCTTTCGACAAGGTTTTGGAACACAGCGATAGGTATGCGCTTCCATTTAGTACATAATTCTGCCCTCAACTGTTGCTTAGTAGTAGGTCTTGCTTCCAAACTTCTTATGCGGCACTCTAATTCATCCCATAGGTGACCTATGGGATTAAGATCAGGGCTCTGTGTTGGCCAGTCCACACACGATACGGAATTATCAAACTACGCCGTAACAGTCCTTGCTTTATGGCTCCGTGCATTACCGTGCTGGTACCAACGAGGTCCGGCTCAATAGTATTGCCACAGAGTTGGTAGAGCATAATTGTCCAGAATATCGCGGTAGACATGCTGGTTAACAGGTTTGTCCACGATAACCAATGGGCTGGGACCATACCACGAAAAACACTCCCACACGAGTACACTGCCAGCTCCAAACTTGACCGGCCACCCCGGTGGCGCAGTGGTCTAAGGCGCTGGCCTCTGATCATTCGTCCGTAAGGGGTCCGGGTTCGAATCCCGGTCAGGCATGGATGTTGTGTTTGTCTTACGGCACTGGCTCTCTCCCTTCCCTGGAACCAGTGACCCTAAATTAGGGACGGGCGACTGCTTATAGCCCATTGAGTTGCTCGCGGTGGTCGTTAAACCTCCAATAAAAAAAAAAACTTGACCGCACGAACAGTATACTGTGGTAAATAGTGTTTACCCAGCTGCCGCCATACCAACACACTGCCAGCAGACTGATGGATCGTGTATCTGCATTCATCAGTACATAGGACCCGTTTCCATTGATCTACGGTCCACCATAAATGTTCTTTACACCATGCTAAACGACGAGTAGCATTTCGAGTGGAGATGAAGGGCTTATGAGCAGCTACACGACCACGGTAACACATGGAATGAAGTTCTGTGCGAATGGTACGTGTACATACCGAGGTTCCAGCATTTTTTACTAACCTTTATACTGAGGTTTTGTGCAGTAGTCCGTCGATTAGCTGTAAACCACTCTCTTGAGGCTTCGACGTCCTATATCACTGAATTTCTTTGGTTTGCCGGTACGGTTTCACTTATTCAGTACATCCAAAACAGTTGACTTAGGTATATTTAAACGCCTCTCGGTTTCTATTACGGACAACCCACTAATATAGCACCAAACAGTCTTTCCTTTCTCAAAGTCAGTTCTCTCCCGCCCCGACATTTTCACTCAACCACACTTTGCGATATGTTCGCGGTCAGATGCAGGCTTGTTTTTATACCGTTTGCAGCTGCACCGCACGTCTTAACAACGCAGCGGATCCGTTCATTGGCTTTTGAAGTGGTATCCGGTGACTTTTGTCAATATAGGGTATTTGTCTTGTATTTCCTGCGCAAAATAAGTTACAATTTTTCCGCTTTTAAAATTCCGGTTGAAAACATTCCTGTTTCATAAGATACCTTTCAGCTTTTAAATATTTTCCATCTCTTTTCGCATTTTCACAATGAAAAGTTCTGACATTACGTGGCGTAAGTGTGCGTATGAGCTTGCACTTGCATCTCAACTTTCAATCTGATTAAACATTCTTTTTGCACTTTATGCAACTGGCTAACATTACCATTTCAAATAATGCAGTTTCCATGCTAAGAAATGTAACTGCATGAACGTTTTTTTCTTGCTCTCTGCGTCTAATAGCTCTATTTGAAAAAGTTTCTCTTTCGCATAACTCCCGCTATGAAGAATAGTTTGTGCTTTCTCATAATGCACAATCTGTTGCTAGGGTCGTGGAAGGATCTGTGTATAATTTTATGTGCAAAAGCATTTTCTATTCTAAATGATCAAAACGATGATTACGTGTAGAAAATATACGTCAATAAAACCAAACCGTCGATACACGATTAAAACTCATAGTTACAGTAAAAACTCCCTACAAGTACATGACAAACTTTACTAAAAGCTAAAAGAAGTATATACAAGTTAAAAATGTTGTAAGATCTTTCGGGAACGCACCATGGTCCCATCCTCAGACTAAACTTGTATAATACGTTGTGCTAACCCCCTTATATACCCAATGCGCAGAATGGGAATGACGTAAGTAGACATTAAAGAATTTGTTTTAGTGCCTGCGCAACCCAACGGGAGGCAGGTCTACAGGAGGAAAAAAATAACGATTGCAAAAATAGTGAATACAGTTCCACTTGAGAAGTGTCACTCTGGCTGCTGTGTTAAATCACTTGGAAATAAATATTTCCAAGCTTGCGGAATATCACAAGGTAATGAGTCATTACAGCAGAGATGTAGTTGAGGGTAAATGCATAAGCTCTCCGCCAGGAGTGGTGATGACTTGCTTGTTGGGGTTGTGAATATACGAGCTTCATCCCATCTAGGATAATGAGTCCCACTGTGGGTTAAACGGGCTAGGGCTATGTTCATGGCCCCCATCCGCACACTGTAAACGTGCTCCGACAGGCGAGTCTGCAAGGAACGGCAAGTGGAGCCGATATACTGTTTAGATGGAACATTGTTGTCCACGGCTCGCATGGGAATATAGTAAATTCCATGTCGTTCACTAGGGTTAATGGAATCTCTATCGTTTTTAGTGATTGATAGGATGTTCGAAGTTTTAATGCCGAATGCCAGTTCATAAAGCTTGCATATATTAGAAAACATATACGTTAGTGCAGGATAGTAACAGATGGACCCAATAAAGGTGGGTATACGATGCTCCCGTTGGAGGCTAGATGCAGAAGAGTTAAGTACGTTTCTCAAAAGACTGTCAACAATAATGTCATCATAGCCATGTAATCTGGTGATCTCTTTTATTTTTGTAAGTTCCGCCCTGCGAAGTCTCAGGCTAGATGAATGTGTAATAGCTCTTTTTACCAAAAACCTTATAGCCGAGAGTTTATAACTCATAGGATGAGCTGAGTTGCTGAGGATAATAGAAGAATTCACTGTAGGCTTCCTATAAACTGAGTGTTGAATAAACTGAGTCTCTGATCAAGAGAAAGTCCAAAAAGGCGAGACGGTTGTCCACTTCAACTTCAAAAATAAAGTTAATGGAGGCATACTGGTTGGACAGGAATTCAGCAAATGCAGATAATTGTTCCATAGAATGCGGCCAGAACATCAGGATATCGTCCACATATCTTATATAAAATAAGGGTTTGTTAACATAAGTATTAAGTACCGTTTCCTCCAGTTCTTGTAAAAGGATTTCCGCCAGCACTGGGGAGAGTGGGGAACCCATGGGTGCCCCACCCGTCTGTCTGTAAATAGTGCCATTATACCTAAAGTAGGTTCGACTTTGGATGAATTTTAGTGCACTCAGTATGGTCTGAGTATCAGATGATGTGGCTCCTTGGTTTAGTAGTTTTGTCTCAATAATCGAATGTACAATATCAAGCGGTACACTCGGAAAGAGTGAGACAACGTCCAGTGAAACCAACTTAACAAGCAAGTCATCACTACTCCTGGCGGAGAGCTTATGCATTTACTCTCAAATACATCTCTGCTGTAATGACTCTTTAACTTGTGATATTCCGCAAGCTTGGAAATATTTATTTCCAAGTGATTTAACACAACAGCCAGAGTTACACTTCTCAAGAGGAACTGTATTCACTATTTTTGCAATCGTTATTTTTTTCCTCCTGTAGACCTGCCTCCCGTTGGGTTGCGCAGGCACTAAAACAAATTCTTTAATGTCTACTTACGTCATTCCCATTCTGCGCATTGGGTATATAAGGGGTTAGCACAACGTATTATACACGTTTAGTCTGAGGATGGGACCATAGTGCGTTCCCGAAAGATCTTACAACATTTTTAACTTGTGTATACTACTTTTAGCTTTTAGTAGAGTTTGTCATGTACTTGTACGGAGTTTTTACTGTAACTATAAGTTTTAATCGTGTATCGACGGTTTGGTTGTATTGACGTCTATTCTAAATGTCCGATGGAAATTATCCTTTGTTGGTGGACACTATGAGGATTACTTTGCGCTCACTTTCTTTCTCAGATAGCGCACATTTCCTCCTCCCTCATAAGGAACAAGAAGTTCTATTATTTTTCCCTCCATACATGGGATTCTGGCTGTTCGATTAGAATTTTTTTTAATTTTGCATAGCATATCTCCGGATGTGAGCAAAATAAAATTTTGCTGTAATTAGTGCTTATTTGTAATCTACCTTTGTTCTGCTAATAATTGCATACTTCTATTTCTTTTTGCCAAAGTTTTACCGATTGTCTAAGTCAAATTGAAAAAATTGTTTTTTTAATTGGATTCGCTCACTGTAAAAATACGACCAAAATGCGTCTTAATTAATCCTCAGCTTTTTTGCTAGTGGGTGTAAATGCATTTTTTCGTTGATTTTCTGCTTTCCTAAAATCCGCTTTGAAATATTTTTTTTAAACAAACTATTCAAAAAACGTGCTCCTTATAACAGAGTATTCGTGCCATCTTTCTTGTATCGTTATTGTGAAGAGCACTTTTCCAGCAAATCTTTAGCATACATCAAAATTATATTTAATAGATAGTTAACCAACGTTATTTACTACGACATTTGCGATTCAAAGAACACTGAACGACTGGAAGTTTGCAACATCTTCGTTAACTTAATTCTAACTGCATTAATGCAATGTTCTTCTGATTGACGTCGTCATACTGCAATAGTTCCTTCTCCGGTAGATAGGGGGCAGAAATTGAGAAAGAAACATTTTGCCTCACGTCCGTTTATCGAAATGGCATCAACAGGTTGCTTAACAACTGCGTTTTGGGCGTAGTCAAGTGTTGTTATAAGACTAGCCATCATAACACTGCCGTGTTTTAAACAAGTGCCTGCTACATGGTGATAAATACATCGAAACTGTTGTAATTGGTTACTGAGTGATTGAGATAGAGTAAGTAGTTATTGCACAACTTCCTAAAACTACGCCGCAGCATGTACGTAATAGATAATAAAGCTTTTACTTAGAGAAGTCTTTTCTTACAGAAATCCCAAAAACGACTTCTCTGGAAAGAACCTGGAATTACCCAGAAAAATCTTTCCTGATTAAAAAAAAAAAAAAAAAAAAGGTTTTACTCACAGAAATCTTTTCTCCGAGTTATCCCAGGCCGGTCTTGTCAGAGAAATATCTCTAATTAGTCCAAGTTTTTTTCAGAATAATGTAATTATATTCTGAAAAAACTTATTTCTTTTTTCAGAATATATAATTATATTCTGAAAAAACTTCTCATATAGGAAAATACTTCTCACGCCAATCTCAGATACTTCCCATAGAAGTATCTGTGAATAGTGAGAGAAGTATTTTCCTAGACAAATACCAGCACAGTCTTCTGTGATAAGTATCTGGAATTAGTAATAGAAATCGTTTCTCAGAGACAGTCACAGAGAAATCTTCTTAGAGAAATGGCTGCAATTAGTCAGATAAGTTGGACAGTCTTCTTACAGAAATGGCTGGGATCAGTCAGAGAAGTCTGTTCTTAGAGTAATTACAGGATGGTCACTTCAAAGAAGCATCTGGGATTAGTCAGACAACTTTTCCCAGAGTAATCCAAGGACAGGCTTCGCAGATAAATATCTGGGATTAGTCAGACAACTTTTCCCAGAGTAATCAAAGGACAGGCTTCGCAGATAAATATCTGGGATGAGCCAGAGAAGTCTTTTTAGCACGTCTTTCGTAAAAAAAACATCGTGCTTATGTTACCGGTTTGTCCGTCCGCCCGCCAGCCCGCCCGCCCGCCCGCCCGCCTGTACCCACGATATCTCTGCAACTATTAGCTCCATTTGAAAAAATTATTTTTGCATTGGGAAGCTTGAAATATGCGAATGATGATCCTTCATTTCGTTTTTTTTTTACGATGTACAATTTTGCCGCTAGAGGGCGTAAATGTAGATGTGGAATTTAAACATGCGTTTTATTCCACATAAATGCTTCTAACAATCCGATTGAAAACATTATTTTATCTTTCGATTCCATTTATGTCGAAGCGTATTTTAGATATAGTAACTTTTTCAAATTATGATTGTTTTTTCCGCTAGGGGGCGTAAAAGTAAATTACATTTTTCCCGATAATTCTTCTAAAACTCCGATTTGAAAGTTTTTTTCTTCAGCGGATACACTTCGTGATGGGAAATCTTTCGCGTATAATTTCAAATTTTTGCTAAAGAATACTTTGGTCACCAGGGGCGTAAGTGTTAAATTTTGCTTCTGATGTATTTGCCATAAAATCTGAGCTTATAAAATATCGATTGAAAAAATTATTTCGTGGATTTATGCCACTCGCATAGATAAACCTTTTCGGAATATTTTCTTAAAATATTCCACATTTTCTCCGCCAGGGGACGTAGATGTATATCTTATTTTCGTCAACAACTCTACTTCTAGGAGTCCGATTTGAAAAATTTCTCCTTTGTTGGATAGTGTTTTCAGTGTGACATGTTGTTCATATAATTTCAAAAATTTCAAGTAATTCGTAGACTTTCCGCTAGGGGGCGTAGAAGTAAATTGCGTTTCCCCCTATATCTCTGCTTCTAAATCTCCGATTCGAAAAATTCTTTCTGCACCAGATACAGCTCCTAATGGGACATCGTTTGCACATAATTTCTAATTTTTGTAAAAAAAATGGTTTGGCCACCAGGTTGCGTAAATCTTAATTTCCGCTTCTGATGTATTTGCAGCAAAATATGAGCTTCTAAATTCTCGATTGAAAACGCCGTCGTTTGTAGACCGATAGCACTAATGTCGACAAACCTTTTTAGAAACATTTCTTCTTAAAATAATGCATGGTTTTTACGCCAGGGGCATAGATGTATATCTTATTTCTGTCAATATCTCTAATTCTAGGATTCCGATTAGAAACAGTCCTTTGTTGGATAGCGTTTCCGATGCGAAATGTTTTCCCTATAAATTCAAAATTTTCAAGTAAATCAAAGGCTTTCCGCTAGGGGGCATAAAGGTAAAGTGCGTTTTCGCGTTATTTCTGCTTCTAAAACTCCGATTTAAAAAGTTCTTCCTGTATCGCATACCAGACCTGATGGAAAATATTTTTCACATAATTTCTAATGTTTGGTAAAGAATGGTTTGGCCACCAGGTGGCATAAGTGTTAATATCTGCTTCTGATGTGTTTGTAGCAAAATCTGAGTCACTGAAAACTCGACTAAATTTTTTTTTTCTTGGACCGATACCGCTCATATGGAAAAACCTTTTGAGAACACTTTCTTTCTAAAATAATGCATGGATTCCCACCAGGAGACGTAAAGTTGTCGATATCACTGTTTCTAAGAGTTCGATTTGTAAAATGCTTTCTGTGTTGGTGAGCCTTTCCGGTGAGAAATGTTTCTCATATAAATTCATGTTTTTCTTAACGCACAAATCTGCAACCAGAGGGCGTAAGCTCACAATTCCTTTAACAGCAATATCTGAGGAATTAAAAACCCTTTTGAAGAACTTCTTTCTTCCGTCAGGTTGTATTGTTTTCCATACCGGTTCCATTGACTTTGAATAACTTTGATAAATTTAATTAGCGTCAGAACAGATTCAAAAGACGTGCTTATTACACCCGAAAATTCGGTGTCATTTTTCTTGTTAGTTATATCATTGCTGTTTTCCTAAAGAGAAATCTGGAATGAGTCAGAGAAATCTTTTTCTAGAGAAATCGCAAGGCAGTCTTCTAAGAGACTTATCTAGGATTCGTTAGAGATGTCTTTTCCACGACAATCTTCTGAGAGAAGTATATAGGATTAGTCAGAGAAGTCGTTTCTTAGAGTATTTCGAAGACAGTGTGCTGGGAAAAGTATGGGAGATTAGTCAGAGGAGATGTGACGTGCCTGCCCCGCAGGACGCACAAGACATAAAGGTAGAGAGCAGCGAGAACGAACGTATGCGTAGCTCAGTTGGTGGAGCGACTTGTTAGGGAATAAGTGGACTCTGTTTCGATTCCCGGCGTGGACCAAAAATGACGGAGAAATTTACTTCGTTATAATGGCGCCCGAACTTCCCGGATGACCCGGCAGTTAAAGAAAGATCTCGCAATGGTGTGATGTTCTTTCCACACAGCGTGACAAGAAAAATAAGAGAAACCCTTCTTCAGCGCTTCGAAAAATAAATGGGTGTGACGTTGCATTCCACACACCAGATTGACTGGGAGTTCTCAAGTGCACGTTCTACAGCGGATGGCTGCCTGCAACAATTTATGGTCACGGCTGACCAGTGGGCCATGACCCCGGCCCTCTTTCGGGGGGATGTGACGTGCCTGCCCCGCAGGGTGCACACGACATAAAGGCAGATAGCAGCAAGAACGAACGTCTGCGTAGCTAAGTTGGTAGAGAGACTTGTTCCGGAATAAGTGGACTCGGGTTAGACTCCCGGCGTGGACCAAAAATGACGGAGAAATTTGCTTCGTTATAAAGTCTTTTCTCAGAGTAATCCCACGACAGTCTTCTCAGACAGGTAATCTGGGATTAGTAAAAGAAGTCTTTTCAGTTGTTGAAACGAAATTTTTGATTTGAAAATTTTAGCATTCAGTTGTTTCTGTTAGGAAAATAGTTTGGAGAAAGACTATTTAAATGACTACAACGGCCGTTCAATAAACACTGAGTAAAATCACACAAAATGAAAAAATATAGATACAGCAAAAAAATACGTTATTCTTTCTCAAAGTATCTTCCTTCGGATGATATGCAACGGTCCCATCGTTCAGCCCACTTTTCAAAGCAGGTGGCGAAGGCATTTTGTGGAAGCTGCTTCTGCGTCCCTTGTACAGCTTGAATAACGCCAGCATCTGTGTTGAATGTTGCGCCACGGAACTTCACCTTCATTGTTGGAAACAACGAGAAATAGCGCTGGGCGAGCTCCGGATTATAGGCTGGCTGTGGCGTGATTTCAATACTGCATTTAGTACGAAACTGTTGAACACCAGCAGCCACTTACTCATGTGGACGGGCGTTATCATGATGTAGCGTCCACTTACTCACCAGTTCCGATCACTTAATCGATATGTGTCGTCGCAGGCGCTTCAAGACTGAAACGTACTACTCAGCATTGACAATGGTTTGTGGAGAAACTGCAGGCTGGTAGACTACACCTTTATGCTCAAAGAAAATCATCACCTTCCTTCCCAGCTGATTTGGTTTGGTGGACCTTTTTTCCGGAGGAGGCGAGCCTCTGTTTTTTCAGACAATCGTCGCGCGCTTCGTGAGTGGGACGAAACCGTGAACCCATGTTTCATTGGCAGTTATTACTGAGTTTAGAAAGTTTGGATCATTTACAAGCATTTGCTTCTGCTCATGAGACACCTGAACTCTGGCTGACAATTGTTCTCTCGTCAGGAGATGAAGTACCCATCTGGAACACACACTATGCAGGAGTAATTTGTCGCGTGAAATGCGGAATGCCGACGTTTTTGAAATATTATTTGACGCCGTTATGTCTTCACACGTTATTAGACGATATTCTTGCAGGATTGTCCAGTGTTAAAAATAAGCTCCGTAACAATACTTTTAGGTCGACTAGGCATAGGGGCGAGTTCTACCGACAAACTCCCTTTTTTGAAATCAAGGTGCCATCTAAAAACCGTTGACTCACACAATGATTTATTTTTGTAAGCTTTTTTCATTAAGTCAACTGTTTCTGGAGTTATTTTACGCAACCGATAGCAAAATTTTATCGCACAACTCATTTCACTTCTTAACTGTGAATCACTCACCTGCATAGCTGTATGGCGAAATGCAGACGTTATTAAAGAACTGCGCAATAACAAAACCAGAATCTTCTGCGACGGCTAATAACTGTTGCCATAGATATTTCCTTAACTCAGTTAATCATCTGCGTGGTTACCCCCTTCGCATGGCTGCCAACTCAAAAAAAAAAAAAATACTATCTTTATGAAACCGCCTTTGTACGATGTTTCTGTGAACGTAAAGTACATCGTCTGTACCTGGTACACTACTTAGATGGACGAATTCGAAACCGAGGTTAAAGCAATCATCCAGATCTCAGAGAGTGTTCCGCTTCAACAAAAAAAACAGAATCCTTGGAGAAATCGCTGTCCATCTAGAGACCAGACTAGGAAAACAGCAACACGTGATGGAATGTCACACGAGACTGTGAAGTGTTCTGCATCCACACCGTTCCCGTATCCCACATTCAGCGAGTTTTCAATTTAAATAATAAACACTCACGGGTAGGGTAAGAAATGAAATGGGCATTTGAGACAGAAGCAACAAGTCTCTCTTATGTGTATGATGATGCAGCAGCTGGTCTCTCTAAACATTTTGCTGGAGCAAAAACATTTCGTAAACCGCTTAAATTTCATATCTGAGACATCTAAAAATTACGTGTACGGTTCGAAGATCAATGAACTGTGAATACGTAACGCATTTTAGATGGTTCATTCATCACCTAGTAAGGAAATTGCAGCTCAGTCGTGCCACATCATTAATCGACGTTCATGGTGGGAATTTCGAGCATATAACGAAGTAAATTTCTCCGTCATTTTTGTCCACGACGGGGTTCGAACCCGGGTTCCCTCATTCCGGTGTAAGTCGCTCTACCAACTGAGCTACGCAGACGTTCGTTCTCGCTGCTATCTGCCTTTATGTCGTGTGCATCCTGCTGTGCAGGCACATCACATCTTCTCCCCGAAAGAGGGCCGGTGGCATGGCCCACGGGTCAGCCGTGACCATGAATCGTTGCAGGCAGCCATCCGCTGTAGAACGTGCACTTGAGAACTCCCACTCAATCTGGTGTGTGGAATGCAACGTCACACACACATTTTTTGAAGCGCTGGAGAAGGGATTCTCTTATTTTTCCTCTCTCGCGGCGTGGAAAGAACATCACACCATTGCGAGATCTTGAACGGCCGGGTCATCCGGAAAGTTCGGGCGCCATTATAACGAAGTAAATTTCTCCGTGATTTTTGTCCACGACGGATTCGAACCCGGGTCCCCTCATTCCGGAATAAGTCACTCTACCAATTGAGCTACGCGGACGTTCGTTCTGACTGCTATCTACCTTTATGTCGTGTGCGTCCTGCTGGGCAAGCAAGTCACAAGCATTTGTTAAAATAAACTGGTGACGAGGCTTAGAAAAGCGTATCATAGTCAGTGTATACTGAGTGATCACTGAATTATGACCACCTACTCAATACTTAGGTTCTTTTTCGCCCCCAGTATAACAGGTATCCGGCGTGGTATCGATTCGATAAGATGCCGGGTATGAAGGGTATGGCCAACCAAGATGTGTGTAATGCGGCTTTCAATACAGGTATGGAGGTAATTGGTGCATCCAGACGCCTGATATGCCACTTCATAGTATCCCACAAGTGCTCTATGGGATTTATATCGGGAGAATTCGGAGGCCAATCGATATGCTAGAAGTCTGAACTGTGTTCTTCAAACCATTCCTGCACAACACTGGATCTGTGGCTCTTGGAAGACACAGTCACCATTTGGGAAAGAATGCAACATTGCTGGGTGTACTGTCGGCAAGCAATTTACGACAGTGGGCACAAGTCATACGTTGTTCCACATGCACCAGGGGGTCGATGTTCCTGCCACGTAAACATATCTCGCACCATGCAACTGCCTCTTCCTGCTTGCGCTGTGGAGACCATTTAGGATGGATCGAGCGCCTAATGTTGTTTGCCCCAAATACGTACACGACCATCCACGGAGTGGAGTAAAAAACGCGACTCGTCAGTCCAGCGCACTTTTTTCAGTCATCTGACTTCCAACTTGCATGGTCTTTGCACCAGGCGAGTCTTTTGCGCCGATGAATCGTGGTCAGGAGAGGATGTCGTCGGGGTCGTCTGCTGTTATATCCCATACGTGCAAGCGTAGGACGCATAGTAATAACAGACAATGTTCCGAGTTGACCTCTGTTGCATTGGGTAGTCAACCGTTCAACAGTGCTGCGTACGTCGGGCCCGGCGTTCACCTCTCGTATCTATCTTTCGCTGCCCTGTGCAGTTTTGTCTCCGGGTCGTTTTCACGCCAGTCCTGATACATTTTAACTTCGGCGGCTCGCTAACAACCCACCAGTTCAGCCGTTTGGGAATCGAGGCGCGCACCCCTTTCCGAGCTCACACAATTTGTCCTTTCTCAAAGTCTGATAAAAAAATTCCGTTTACTTATCACGCTCGAAGTTTAATTAGCTGCTTCTCCACTTACGCCGGTCAACTAATGGCGCCCTCTCGGAAATCACGAGGTCAACGTGCAGCTTCCAGGTTATAATTCAGTTGTCTGGATGTATATTATTATTTCATATGTTTGGGGACGACAAATCTGCTTTTGGAAGTATGGCCAGTTCAATTTCGTTTTTTTTTTTTTATTTATTTTTTTTGTTACCCTGGAGGTGTGTATCTTGAAACTATGCGTCTGATGCCTTATATAACGTTTTACCCTTGGTTTGTTGTGTGAATTAGCCCTCCAAAGCTTGGCAGCACTTTTTTGTTTTCTTTTTGTTTCGGAGTTTATCAACCCCCGTGAACAGCTGTGAGGGCTATTAGCGGTCGCCCTCTCCCTAATTTGGGGCGACTGCTTCCAGGGAAGGAAGAAAACCAGCGCCATCAGATAGGAACACTCCCCATGCCTTTCCGTGAATCGAACACGCGGACATCTCGCACGAACTGTGTCTAATGCAAGCTCCTCAGAACTCGGCCGCCAGGGTGAAACTGAATTTTATCGAGCACTTTGTATACCGCATGGTTGCACCGGCAGTTCAGTTGCCACTATCGGAGAATTTTGGTAATTTGAATGATTTCGGCATGCCACAGGAGATAAGAAAGGTTCGTAACACAAATAGCACATTACGATGTAAAAATAGCGAATTAAATTACTTCATAAAATGATTATGCTACTATCTCCTGAAGTAGAAGTGATTGAGTTAAAAGCAAATATTACTTGAGGATTTGCTGGTATTGTAACAACTTTAACTTCTAGTAATTGGATTTTCAAATATTAGATTATTAGCTTATCACCGCGACTAAAAAAATTAATTCTCCGAAACGTTCCTCTGGCAATTCGACGTAATCGATTCAGGAAGGATTTGAATCAAGAAAACTTTTAATGGCTTTACGAACACATAGAGTGCTGCTAATATCTGAAATTTAGTGCAGCCGAGATTAAGCAGGTAAAACGTTTACGTTCGGCAAAGGGGAGGGAGAAAGGAAATGGAAATAATTTTATGCGGACAAGGGGGGGGAATGGATTCCAAATATGGCATTTATTTATAACGTAAGTATCATTAAATTCGTCGAACGGGACTGAAAACCGTCTATTATGCCGTAAGAAAGAAAGTTATGACAACCAGCGCATTAATATCCTATTTAATGTCGCTGATACAGGGGCTGGGGGGGAGCAACTATGTATTCCTTTTCGTTGAGATAGTTGATAATTAGTTATACATTTTTTATATTTATTTAATTTAACATTTTTCCTCCAAGTAATTTAAAGAATGTTCTTCCTTTATTGGTATGATGGCTCACAGTGCTCTCCCATTATTGGTATGATGGCTCACAGTGCTCTCCCATTATTGGTATGACGATTCATAGTGCTCTCTCATTATTAATATGGCGTTTCACAATACTCCCTCGTTATTGGAATTGCGGTTCACATTGTATCCCATTATTGAGTATGACTGCTCATAATGCTGTCCCATTAATGGTATGATGGCTTACATGCCCTCTCATTATTGGCATGACGGCTTAAAATACTGTCGTACTACTGGTATGATGATTCATATGCGCTTCCATTATTGGTATGTAGATTCATATGCGCTTCCATTATTGGTATGTACCTTTAAATTTTCTCCCATTATTGGTGTTATGGTTAATGTTATCTCGCATTATAATGGCATGATGGCCATTAATGTTATCTTCCATTATTGGTATGACGGTTCAAATATATATCTTTCCATTATTGGTCTGATGGCTTAATGCCTTTCCATTATTGGTATGATGGCTTACATAAAGATCTTAATATTGCTCTTTTATGATTGATATAAAAATGCTCATGGTTGGTATAATAATGCTCTATGATTGGTGTAACAATGATAAGTCATGATTGATATGAAGGCTCGCATTCTTTCCCATTCATTTATAGGTATGACGGCTCACAATTCTCTGTCACTATTGGCTTTTTGACGTCTTACAGAAATTTATGAATATTGGCGAGGCAACTGAGAAAAATCAAGCACGAAATCGTACGACCTATACAATACTGTACGAGTACAGTATATACACATAAGAAACAATGCATTTTATATGCTGCACTAAGACAACACGTGCTAATATCATGCTAAAATTGAAAATCAGGTTCCACAAATATAGACACCTTATTACGATTTAATTACTCCTAGATATATGATCAACTGAATTCAACGTGTGGATACATTTGTGTAGCTGTTTAAAACAAGCATCGCCAAAAGCCATGAATAAATAATGTCTAATCTACATGGGAGCTAGAGATATTAATATCGTACACGGTATGAATCTTATACACGAAAAAAAATATATCTCAAATAAAATTTTATAAGAATAGATACAGTGCTTAAAGCAAATGGTATTTACTTATATAAAGGGTGTTTATAAACTCCTTTTGCAACTCTTAACGTTAATAACTTTGGATGTACAAATGATAGAAATACACTGTAAACTGCATATAAAAGCTTTAGTTATACAATAATTTTTACGCAATACAGCTCACATCTCTAACATTCAACACGACGACGATCATTCGTGACACATCGTGCAAACTGGATTTTCAACACGTTGAAGATATTCCTTAGTTGCTGCTCAGTGATTTCATGGATCGCTTCTGTGACTCTGACCCTAAAGCTCATCTAAAGAATGTAGCTTTGATGAGTAGACAACTGTTTCGGCATGATCTCCATAAAAAATAGTTCAGTGTTGGTCAGATCAGGCGAACGGGGTGGCGAAGCTATTGGTTCAGCCCAACCGATTCATTTGCTTGGAAAGACGTCATTCAAAAACCGTCGCACATTCGAAGCATAGTGGCAGGGTGCTCCGTCTTGCTGAAAGAATGTGGTATCTAAAATATTTAACCGTCTTAGCTGACGGATCAGGAAAATTTGCAACATTGCAAGGTAATATTCTCCATCGACTGTTGCTTCTTCCAAAAAGAAGTGACCGATAATGCAGGACTTCCTGTGGACACACTAGACATTGAGTTTTGGAATAGCTCCATGTTGCTCGACCTCTTGAAGTTTCTCTTTTCCCCAAATCCGACAATTGTGGCGATTCACTTTACCACAAGTGTGAAAAGTTGCTTCATCACAAAATGTGAACTCGTCTAAAAAATCATGGGTATTGGCAATTTTTGACATCAAATGTTGGCAGAAATCCAATCTTGCATAGTAATTTTTTTTCCTGTGATATTTTAACCGCCTGAATCTTTTAAGCATATTCATTTAGTTTCACTTTCAGAATCTTGTGCACTGTTGATGGTGGAATGTTTAGCTCAGCACATGCATGCCGCAGCGATTTTCTTGGACTCCTATCAAATGCTTCTTAGACTACTGTCACAGCCTCCGCGCTGATTGGTGGCCTCCCGTATCGTGGCTTGTCATTCACTGACCCAGTTTCTTTAAATGTTTACATCCAATTATTAATTGAGTTCCTACGTGGTGAATTTTTTCTGTAATAAGCAAGCTAGGCTGATGACTAAACCTGCTCCGTCCAAGTGCGGACTCTGCAGGGATATGCTGAACTCACTCAAAATTAAGTAAGTGAAGGCGTTGCGCCAGCAATCCTGCCAGGAACCAGCAGTCTTTCACCCGGACAGGATCGGTCCAGGGACCGGAAGGGTCTACAGCCCCCACGGGACCGACACTTCACACCCTTTTACCATAGCCGGTATGTGTGACGCGTTAATGGGCCGGGGTTCTAAATTTGCGATTGGCTGGGAGATTCTTTCGTAAGCGCGATGGAATTTTGAGACCAGAGTCCTTTACTAGTATCTAGGTTACAAAGTACAAACACATATATGCATTTAGGGTCTCATGCCCTGGGAAATCCATTGTTCTCACAAGCTTTCTCACAAATATGAAAAGGTAAGACTATTTATATGGTTATTTACGAAGTCCGCAGCACTAGGGCGTGTGCTGCGGTAATGACTCTGGGCTGGAGTCATCATTCTCCTCTTCAATTTTCAGTCTTCGACCAGGAGCTCTTCCTGCCTTGCGACGAGGCCTTTGACCAACTCGATGAGTCCCTGTCCCGCTCTGGGATGTGCAAACAGGTTCGAGAGGTCCCACGTTATTTCCAACTCTGGAGCGGGAAATTTTCTGCTTCCTGAAAGAGAAGCACAGTTTGGCAAAGTGTGCGGACTGGGCTCCTGTAATAGGTATTGAATCTTCTTCTCACAGCTGTTATTGACTTCAATTCTGCGAGCCATAACACACAGTTTACCTTTTCTTCAACTGTCGCCTGTTGCAATCGGTTAAAATATCTGTAAATAAATTATAATAAACTAAGTAATTAGCAAGATTTTAGGAATGCTACTGTAATGTATAGTTAAAGCTTTCATATGCAGTTAACAGTGTATTTATATCATGTGTGCATCCAAAGTTAAGGTTTAAAGTTGTACAAGTACTTTATAAATACTATGTACTGTTACAATGCTATAGAGAAAATGATTCGATGCTAAATCTCAGAGCGGCAGTTTCTTAGTAATTACCGAAAAATGAAATGACACAACTGTAGCATTACTTTTTAATGTAGTCTCCCTGCAGTTCCAGAGAGGTATTGTAATGCCCTCAAGTCTCCTGATCCATTGAAAAAGGTTTTCGGTTGTCCCTGAAGCCATGTATGCACCGCATCTTTTACCTATTCATAACCACCAAACAGACTACTACGTAATGCTTCTTTAAGACGATCGAAGAGGTGAAACTAGTTTAGTGAGAGTTCCGGGCGGTAAAGCGGATGTGGAAGAACCTGAAATTTGAGGTCTCGAATTATTGCTAAGGTGGCAGCCACTGTATGGTATAGCGTAAAAGCCTCTTACACCGGAGATGATAATTCGAATTCTCAGCTTCCTTCTCCGGAGTCTGATATTCTACTGCTTGAACTACCCTAAAGAAGGCTTATAACTGCGGATTGCTGTTTAGGCATGTGCGTCATCTCCGAGGAAAAGGGCGAATATTGTGGTGGTGCAAAACGACATTTTTTGACAAAAACCCTCTTATGCTGCGAGTTGCAGGTTTCAACTTGTCTGTAAGAATTGCTGAATATGATGCACTGTGTGTCCATGTTTCTGATAATGTCCCAAAATAGGTTCACGCATATCCCAAAACGAGGTTTATAAGATCCATTTGATAAAATTGATACTTCTGAACTTCCCTTTGCTGGGGATGAAGGTTTTTTTTAACGCCATATTTTGTGTCTTGCTTCCAGTTTCCATCCTTAGTGGCAGTCTTCTCCAGTCAACCTGGATCTGCTTCGTAAAGCAGCGAAAGGTGGTTGGAAATCTCCATGCGCTGTTTTTTTTTTTTTAATCTGTCGGGTGATTCGGGACCTACCTAGGACACTTTCCAGTAGTCTAAGACGTTATGCACAATTCCATAGGCATAACCGTAACTTCTGCTTCACATACAAACCAAAGCAGAAAGGGTATTCCGTCGGTCTTCTTGAATGAGAGAGTTCGCCCGGTCGAAAGAGTTTTCAATTCGTGACGTTACGGTCGTACTGATGGAGCTTCGTCAGTGATGCTTGTTCCGCCAGATTTGAACTTTTCTGTCCACTCGCAGACTTACTCTTTCCCATACACTTATTACCATACCGTGCTACTGTTCTTCTGTCTGTTTCAGCGGGCTTGACCACTTGTGCCCAAAGAACCCTTATTACGGCACACTGCGCAACAACACTGCAATCAGAAACAGGAGATTCCATGTTTACACACTCACCGCAGGAGACAGACTGTTGTGTATCGTTCCGCGATGCAGGTGTCATCTTATCTAACTACCGGTATGATGTGTTAACGTTGCTCGGCTGCAGTCGCTTAGGGTAGCAATTTAATTCTCAAATTGTATTTACTTTTTGATTTACCTTTGTATATTTAGGAAAGTTTAAGTTGTGTAGTTAAAATTGATCTTTTTATTATACGTAGACAATGTTAAAGGAATTTTTCCAGTCCAACTGCTGAATTTGAGAAAATTAAGATAAAAGTTTACGTCACTTAACGAGAAAATTTGGCGTTAGGAAATTTTTGAATTTAATTTTAATTTTGCCACACTACACCATCCACCACACAATCAAATCGCACATACAATTTCTGTACCAAAAAAGAGATTGACCAAATACGAATCGCACCATATGCAAACACAAAAGAAATACAGTACATATATGTAAGAAAAGCATTAATGCAACACATAAATGTAAACATATGAATAATACAACTAATACCAACACACAAACCATCAAATATGCAAATACAAATTTTATACAATAATAATATACATATAATACAAAGTACAAATGAAGTAATAGTAATACAATAACACGTATGATAATATGAATAGTTTAGTTTTTAGTTTTACTTTAAATAATTTGAAGCACTGCAACAGATCCTTCAAAACAAATCGTTGCGATGCAATGTGGCAAGGGAACCAGGTAAAAATGCTAAGATAGCCAAATAAAAACTCCAAAATAAAAATATTTCGAAAGTGTGTAAAAAAAAAAAAAAAATCATAGTCGCTTTCGCATTAATCAGATGAAAAGGGAATTTTTCAAATATTACATTTCGAAATATTTTGGAGTTTATATTTGTTTGTGGGTTTAACGACCACTGTGTGAGCACACACGGTGTGCTATAAGTTGTTTCCCATCCTTAATTTAGGGCCACTGGTTCCAGGTAGGGGATAGAAGCAGTACCGTAATACAAACACACGATGTGCATCTCACCGGGATCCGAACCCGGACCCTGTTCGACAAATAGAAGCCAGCGCTTCACCGTGGTGACATTTGGATGCATATGTATGTATGAGTTGTGTGTTTGTACACATTCAGTAGACAAAACAATAGAGATAGGGCAGATGGGCAGTTCACATGGGTGTTCCCCGCGCAGAGTGGAACAAACTCAAACCAGGCTATAAATCAGCGGACAGCAGAGCTTCCTAACAGTATAACGCAATCGTCACGCATGGGTGGATGTGGTGAGAGCAAGACAGTGGTCATAATCGTCACACATGGTGGATATTCTCGTAGCAAGGCAGTGGGCCATTTTATCGCCCAAGTGGTAAGAACACTAGGGTTCATGAAGGCAACCGTATAAGCAGCGTACTGCGAGTATACAAAAGACGGACATAACAGCACTCAGAGCAAGCGGTGGGCGACCATACGATATTGCTGTCCGGAGTCGACATACAGTATACAGGCTCGAACGGACCAACCGCTTGGCCACGGCGGCGCAAATTGCATCCAAGTTCAATGGTGAAGTCCTAAACAGCATCAGTGAGCGAACGAGCGAACGCTACGGTTTACGTTGTATACCGTGGGATACGGGAGCCAACACCCTACTCGCGTGCCACTGATGAGTACTCGTCATTGGAATTTACACCTCGTCTGGAGCCTGAAACAGGATTAGTTGATCTCTGTAGAGTGGGGCTGCATCGTGTGGGCAGGTGAATCCCGCTTTTAGCTGTAGAAGGTTGTGGCGTGGAAAGCACGAGGCCTTGGCACCATCGTGTCAGATCAGGCTCTGTTAAAAGCAATGAGGTCTCTGTGATGGTTTGGAGATCCTTTTCAAGGGACACTTAGGTCCCTTAGTGTGTCTGGAGAGATCCTTAGCCGCTGCGCGCTACCAGAATGTACTGGCTGGTCACGTACGAGCTTTCATTGCCTTCGCGCATTCTGCGGCCGATGGTCTGTTTTAGAAAGAACAATGCGCCGCCGCACCGGGAAGCCACCACCTAGACATGGAACGCTCATCTGTGTTTAGAATCATCCAATTGCCCCCAAGGTCCCCGTATTTTAACACTATGGAATCTTCCTGGGTTGCTGTGGAGAGTAGCAATAGATCTATGGATCCTGAACCGACATCTCTGGCAGAGTTGTGGTCAATACTACAACAGGCATGACTGGCATTACCACGGGAAACCCTCCGGCATCTGGTGGAGTAGATGCCTCGGCGAGTACAGGCTGTTATTCGCGCCAGAGGATCACCAATATGTTATTGGGTAGGCATCTTTAATATTTTGTCCATTGAGTATATATTGGGGAGACATTCATCCATCAGTGGATTGATAATAATGGCTGAGAATGATGATGATTTATAAATATGTATATACAAAGTATATACGCGGTGGAGTCACATTATTGTGACCACCAGCTAATATCCAAAGTAACCGCCGTGTGCAGCGCGGACAGGAGCTAGACGGGTTGGAAATTCCTCGGTAAGGTGCTGGAAGGTGTTCACAAGTATGTGGAGCCATGCTGACTGCAGTGCATCGGACAGCTGCTGAAAAATGCGTGGTGGAGGATCCGTAGAACGAACAACACGATCGAGGTGTTCCCACATATTTTAGTCTGGGGAATTACGGGGCCAAGGAAGTACTTTGAAGTCTTCATCGTCCTTTTCCAACCACCCTCGGACATTTGTAGCTGCGTGACACGTCACATTGTCGTTCTGGAAGATCCCATCTTCTTCAGGGATGACAGTCAGCATGTATGGGTGTATGTGGTCTTCAAAAATGGATTCATACGAAATTCTGTCCATATATGCCTTCCACAGGTATGAGTGAACCCAGAGAATGCCACGAAAACATTCCCCAGACAATAACGCTGCCCCCACCAGCTTGTTTTCTTCCAGCAATTGCTGAAGGGCGTTTGTTCTTCGATGTTTCTCGCCTTATACGTCAACGTCCATCCGTTCGGTGAAGCGGAAAACGTGACTCATCGGAGAAAGCAATCCTTTGCCAATCAGCGGAGGTCCAATTCCGATACTGCCGTGCAATGTAAGCTTTTTCTGCCGATGCACCTTCGTTAGCGTAGGTGCGGTGACCATCCGTTTGCATCGGAACCCCATAAGGAGTAGGGTTTGCTGAACTGTCGTTGTAGACACACTTCCTGTAGCCCCCTGGTTCATTCGGCCTGTGAGTTGCTCCACTGTAGCGTGTCGATCGGACCTCACTCCCCTTCGAAGCCAACGTTCACCTCTCATACCAATGGCACGTGGTGCTCCGCAGTTTCCACATCTTATTCGCAATGGTGCCATTTTTCCGATCACGATACTCTTTAACCACAGCAGCATGCGAACAGTTCGCAAACTGCGCTGTTCCAGAAATTCTTCCACCCTTGGCCCGAAAGCCGATAAACATCCCTTTTTGCAAATCTGATAAATCGCTCCTTTTATCCATGACAGCAACGAGCGATATGTTTTCAGAATGCATACAAAAAACACCTTATATACCCTCCAAGCCAGCTCACGACACGTACCTTCTTTCATTGGCTACGCGCTGTTGACGTCAAAAGTAGGGGTGGTCACAATAATGTGACTCGGCTGTGTATATATATCGGTACGAATCGTATAGTTAACAATAAAAAAATATCTGGATAAAGTTGACAATCAAAAACTATGATCCAGCAACCAAAGGTATGTGGGATTGACAATCAAAGGTATGATCGACAATTATAAATTATGTGGATAAAATTGATCACATTTGAAGCAAGCAGATTTTTAGTTTTTTTTTTTTTTATGCCGATGTGTAGAAACTGAAATGTCGACTAACAGTATAAATTTGCGCAAATAGCGATAAATTTTGCATAGACTGATTTTGAAAGGCGGAAGAGAATTTTGGAAATTTCGGCGATTGCTGCAACTTCTCCTTCTAGGTTACTCAGTCCAAGGACTGGTTGTTCAATAGATGTACTCTGTCTCTCTTCTTCGACGTTCTCTTAAAGTCATATTGTAGTATGTCCTGGTATTAGACCTCAGGTCGCGGTGCTGGGTCATTGTAACCCCCTCCCCATTGTTACAATTACAATGTTCTAGCATTAGTGTCTTGGAGTAATTGTGCCACAAAACCAATCATTCGTCGTCCTCTTCATCTCTTGCCTTGAATTTTACCTTACAAAACTTCCAGAATCAGGCCTCCATGGCGCAATGTATGTCCCATCCATAACATTCTTCTTCTTTTTAACATGCAACTATCCGACGCAAAAACATTTTTTTCCTTATAGAACTTTTAGAAATGCAGATACCGTAACAAAGACAGACATAAAAGTTCCTCGTCTACAGCGGATAATTCAATGTACCGTACAAGGCAAAGAATGCATTGAAATTTTGCTTATGGCTTCAATTTTCTAATTAAGAAATACTTTTTTCTCTCGGACTCCAGTGCAGAAATTCCGCCCGTATTCATTCGTTCGAGTTGGGTGAGGATTCAAAACCCTGGGTGAGACATGGATGGGGTGTTTATGTTGCGGCACTAGCTTTCTTGAAATTCGTGGCTATAAAGTAGTGACAGCCGACTGCTTATAGCCAGATGAGTAGCTCACCATGGTCGTTTAACCTTATACGACCATAAAGTCCGAAACTCCCTTATATCCAAACTACCACGACCGCCCGAAAACTCCCTTCTAAAGTGAACAGAATTTTTTACTTCCACATATTCTCTGAAATTACACGGCATCTACAGAATAAGCAAAAGACATCCTCAGTCAACATTGTCGATGAACAAATAAATAAATCCCGGGGCGATATTATTTACTCTCAGGAATGATTTCCTTCTTCGCGGAAGAATGCAGTGATCGCCCCCTGAGAAACGTATGCAGGTCAACGCACCTCAAGACTGTAGATAGGAAGTTTCGTGTAGTGTTTGAGCACTGATATTTCTTTTGTTAAATTGTAAAGTGGAGGAATTCAGAAAGCTGCAACTGACAGTTCTGGGCGTTATGGTACACTGGCGTGCAAAAATTAAGGACGAGACGGTTTTTCGAATGTAACTTCTTGCAGAAGGGTTCCACATCGACTCAAATCATACCATAAGATCCCCAAGATGTAAGAATATGGGACAAGTGAGCAAAACCGTCCAAACAAGGAATCCAAAGGATACAAAGGCACTTTATTGAAAAGGTAGCTTCGAGCACAACTGGACAGAAGACAAACGTCCATGTAACAGGCGGCTGCCAAGAAAAATCCAGTCTTAAGTAGGGGATATAATCACCCCTGACTGCGTTGCAGGATTCACAACGTCTGTCCATGCTGAGGACGAGGTTGTCAAGGAGCTGTTGATCCATCGCGGCCCATTCCTCTTGTAGCGCCAATCGCAGCTGCGGAATCGTTGCTGGCGGCTGGTGACTTGCTGTCAAGCATCTCCCTAGAAAGTCCCACACGTGTTCGATTGGATTTAGGTCCGGGGACCTTGCGGGCTGATGCATGCGTTGAAAATCTTCACTCTCCAACAGCTATGCGACAGCCACTGTACGATGAGGTGTAACGTTGTCGTCTATGAAGAGGAACTCAGGACCCACAGCACCTCTAAACAGACACACGCGAGGCAGGAGAACCTCGGTACAATAGCGGACACCAGTGACTGAACCTCCTTGGAAGATGTGGAGGTCAGGACGGCTACCAAGCATGATACCGCCCCGAACGAGAACTCCGCCACCTCCAAACCGGTCCCTTTCGGTGATGTTGGAGGTGCGATTGCGTGTTCCCTGCTCTCTCCAGATGTGCATACGTCCAGAATCGCTCGTCAGACTAAATCGGCTTTCATCCGTAAATAGAACTCTGCCCCATTTCTGATGTATCCAGTTTTTTGTTCCTGGCACCACAGAAGCCACCGTCTCCGATTAGCAGGCGTTAAATGGCACACACCGTACTGGTCGTCGTGCAAATAGACCACCATTGTGCAGCCTCCTGGCCACGGTAAAACGCGATAACGGACGTCCAGTTGTCTGTTGCATGTGCCTTGCGATTTCTCCCGCTGTTTGCCATCTGTCTCTTCTCGCCTGTAGGACAATATACCGGTCGTCCGCCGCCGTGGTTGTTCGTGGACGACCACTGCTAAACTCTCGGGTAGCTGTTCCTGTTGTTTGAAATGCTCTCCAAGCTCGTGAAACAATGCTGTGAGTGATCCCGAACTCCTTGGCCACACTAGTCTCACTTCGACCTTCTTCCTACTCCTCACTGACGCGACCTCGGATAAAGTCATCCAGATGTCGTCTACTGGATTGCTTTTTGGCCATATCACACGGTGGCAGCAACTCGACGTCGTTCAAACCGATGTACACCGTGCAATAGCTGTCACCGAATTGCTGAGCGCACACCGCCCGTGTGCTTTATACCCTTCCGACACTCCCCCCCCTACGTTATGCTGCCTATATGCGCATGCCCTACCGTACTGGACCCTAGTCTATCTCCTGAGTTGTCTTTCGGTCCGTTCTGCCTGCTCGTTCCACTGTTATGCTAATTTCTCCTCTTCGTCCTTAATTTTTGCACACCAGTGTATTTTGAGTGACACAAGATTTCGGAGCCTTGGTCGTTAAATGGTTAAATACCACAACTAAAATAAACAAGTTCGTAAAAGCATGCAATGCTTTGGTTCTGATACGCTTTCCAATATACCAGAAATAATTACTCAAGCTATTATTCAGGTTATGAGGATAATGCCTGTGGAATAAATCTCGCTGCTGTGCCCTGATATTTGACCCCATTTTGATGATATTAAACAGATTTGGTTCAGTATACCACCGGAACGACATGCTAAAGTTTTGTCGCAATCAAATCATTTTTACATAAGTTATGATGCATAAGTGCCTGGCTCCTATGTCCTGACCTTTGACCCCATTTCATCCATTTTCAATAGGGTTCGTCCCCAGGTGGTCCCCTACCACATACTAAAATTTCATCGACATCAAACCAATGTTACGCGAGTTATCGTGACGACGGACGGACAGACAGACTGACGGACAAAGCTGAAGCATAAACGCTTCTTCAACTTAAACGCGTAAAAAAGGTAGGCCTATAGTTGAAAATACGTTTTTTGTGGTCCAGCGGAAAAACCGTGTACCACAGAAACCCCAAAGTTGGTGCTATGAGGTGCAAAAGGAATTTTTTGATCCACTGATGCGACCATTTCGTGTATAAAGTGATAGACGGATAAGCACACGAATGGAATGAAATCATGGCCGCCCGCCCCGGTGGCGCAGTGGTCTAAGGCGCTGGCCTCTGATCGTTCGTCCGTAAGGGGTCCGGGTTCGAATCCCGGTCAGGCATGGATGTTGTTTGTCTTACGGCACTGTCTCTCTCCCTTCCCTGGAACCAGTGACCCTAAATTAGGGACGGGCGACTGCTTATAGCCCATTGAGTTGCTCACGGTGGTCGTTAAACCTCCAATCAATCAATCAATCAATGAAATCATGCTGTTAGCTCGTGCTTTTTCTTCCTTTTTTATTTCTGGTTTTAATTGTCACTGTGAGCAACTCTAAGGGCTGTAAGTGGTCGCCCGCCCCTAATTTAGGGCCACTGGTTCCAGGGAAGGGAAAAAGCTAATGTTATAAGGCAAAAACACCACTTATGTCTCACACCATGAATTAAATAGCAACACAAAGATAGGACACTGAGTTTTCCCGAAATGTTGTTTCCTGTCGGTGTGAGGGAAAGTTACTCACCCGTGGAGTCTGTTTCAGCCACAATCTTCAACTCTTGTCTGATGGGTAGTTGGTAGTTTTCAGGCCGGTTAAACCCTACTGTCTTTTTTTTTTTTTAAGTTACGACGCTAATGAGGCTTTGCATTGCAAAGATACAAAAAAAAAAAAAGTGCCCGCATACGTTTTTCGTATTTCACAGGAATGATTCCTAAAAGTGAGGTCATGTTTAAGTATGAATTCGAATCCGCTGGCTAGATGTTTCCTCACCAAATCCACGTTCCCCCCTGCTGCCTCGGTCGCAAAATGTCCAAATTTCAACATACACACAGTATCTGACATGGCTCCATGGCCCACGTACACAAATCACAGAAACTGTGTAATGCGTGCGCATGCGCCGCTGTTTGATACTTATTCCACTTCACTTGTGGCGGCGCTATTAATTTTTACCAAAAGACCACAGTGCCAATGACAGTGTCGTATCTTTGCGGAACTATTTCATTTGTAGCCTCATTCCGGATTCGAACCCTGACCCATCTCAAACGAACGGTCACAATCCAGAGCTTAGAACACTGCGCCACCCTGGCGCTCCTGTGATTTTTTTCAAAACAACGTTATTTATTTGGGCGAGTTAAAATTAGACTCTCATTCCCAGATCTCTGAGTAATTTCCCACCATTAAGGTGGACGTCAAGTAATTTTGCTTGCTATACTTCCAATGGAAAAACTTTTGTACACATTTCGTTCACAATTAATGTGTTCCCGAGGTGGAAAATATGAACATCGATTAAAATAACTTCATATTATAACTTGGAATACTTAATATTTTCTAAAACATTACCACAATTATATTAAAAATCAATAACTTTTCATTTGGTGGTGGTGAAACCAGAAAAAAGATGACGCGATCTGTACTTTGATGACGTCGTGAGACAAACAAATGTTGGATTGCATAATTATGGTTGTTTTAGAAAATATTAAGTATTCCAAGTTATAAAATGAAGTTATTTTTATCGATGTTAAAATTTGTATCCTTGGGAACGCATTAATTGTGAAGAAAATGTGTACAGAAGTTTTTCCATTGGAGTATGGGAAGCAAAATTACTTGACGTCCACCTTAAAACACATCTTCAGAATGTTAGTTCTCATGGGGCACCTCTACGCCCAAGTGGCGCTGTGGTGTAAGCGCGCCGGCTTCTGACCATTCGTCCGAGATGGGTCCGGGTTCAAATCCGGTGAGGCCATAGATGTCGTGTTTCTCTTAACAGTACTGGCTCTGTCCCTTCTCTGGAGTCAGTGGCCCCAATTTAGGAACGGCCCATCCAGTTGCTCACGATGGTTAAGCAGTTGCTCACGTTGGTTGTTAAATCCCCAAATATCCGCCCCGGTGGCGCAGTGGTCTAAGCGATGGCCTCTGATCATTCGTTCAAACGGGGTCCGGGTTCGAATCCCGGTGAAGCATGGATGTTGTATTTGTCTTACGGCACTGGTTCTCTCCCTTCCCTGGAACCAGTGACCCTAAATTAGGGACGGGCGACTGCTTATAGCCGATTGAATTGCTCACGGTGGTCGTTAAACCTCCAATCAAAAAAAAAAAAAAAAAACCCAAATAAAAAAGTAGTATACATAAAAAATATTTTTAACCATTAAAACGCATCTTTAATATTTTAGTCCTCGAGCTATCTCGAACAATAAATCAACTGAAGAATTGACGTTGCCGCCCCAATGGCGCAATGGTCTAAGTGCTGCCTTCAGACCATTATCGGAGATCGGGATTCCCAGTTCAAAACCCAGTGAGGAACGGATGTCGTGTTTGGCTCACGGTGGTCGTTAAACCCTCAAATAAAAAAATAAAGTAAAAATCTCAAGATTTTTCCAACCATTAAAACACATCTTAGGAATTTTAGTTCTCGTGGTATCTTTAGTAATAAACCATACCGATGGGGCAGTACTTACGCGCTAGCTCCGGACCATTTGTCCGAGATGGGTCTGGGTTCGAATCCTGTGAATAATGGGCGTCATGTAGCTCTTACGGCGCTGGCTGCCTTCCTTCGCTGGAGTCGGTGTCCCTAAATTAGGGATAGACAACTGCTTATAGCCCATCGAGTTCCTCACGGTGGTCATTTTAAACCCTGAAATAAAAAAAATCTGAGTATTTTTCAATCAAAGCACATCGTTAGAATTTTGGTTTTCGTGCTTTCAACAATAAACCAACTGAAGAACTCGCGTCGCTGCCCCATTAACGTGTAGTGGAACAAGCGTTGGGTTCTGGCCGTTCATCTGAGGTGGGTCAGAGTTCGAATTCCTGTGAAACATTGAAGTTACGTTTGTCAGTTGCCCTATATTAGGGAAAGCTGACTGCTTTAGATCATTGAGTTGTTCACGGCGGTCATTAAACCCGCAAAGCAAGAAAAAAAAAAAAAAAACTGCCACTTTCAGAATTTCGTGAGAAACGCACAGGTGAGTTGACTTGACCTTAGAAACTAGGGTAATGTACGGTATATCACATGCACTCCAGCTGCAAATCCCATAAACTTTGTTTACTCTCATGTGGCTGCAGGTGCGTAATGCTTGTGCAAATCTGTCAATAAGCTCTTGGTGAACGCGGAGCACTTTGTGGTTATGTCAGACGAGCACGTGAAAGAAACAATTACCTTCGTGCTACTAATTTGATGTATTTACTACATGACTGAGATATTAGCTGCTTAGTAAAATAATAAGACCGGCTGTACAGGATAAGCTGTGCTCAGAATGTGGTAGGACTTATTCAAAGACTCCTTTCCTTCACAGTAAGCTTTTTTTTTTATATATGTTATATTTCCGACTCCTGTTCTAATATGGCATAAATTGTGGCACTTTAAAATTCCATATGATTTTTAAAGTTTGTGCGAAAGTTCTCTCAAATCAGTAAGCACACTTTTGTCTAGCATTAGACAGACTTTTAAAAGTTAAAATTAAATTCTCGTGTGCTTTAATTTTTATGTTAATCACGCCGAAATGTAGGTTTACGGGCAGGAGGAATAGAAAGAAACCGACACACTAACAGCATCCTTGGTTTCTGTGGGATTAAAAATTTTCACTTTATGTGTGAGAAACTATCATTCCGCCGCCCGGTGGAACAATGGTCTAAGCGATGACTTTTGACTGTTCGCCCGAGATGGATCCGGTTTCAAATCCCGGTGAGGCATGGATGTTGTGTTAGTCTTACGGTAAGGGCTCTCTCCTTCCCTGGAATCAATAACCCTAAATTAGGAACGGGCGACTGCTTATAGGCCACTGAGTTGCTCACGGTGGTCGTTAAACCCCCAGTAAAATAAAATTATCATTCCAGCAATTTAGTTTCCGCAACACCAGAATTTTCAGTTTTATGGCAGTGATTTTAAACTTTTCGTGGCATGACCACATAATTTGTATTTATTAGCACACACACACAAAAAAATGTACTAACAACGATGGCTGAAAGAATATAAGCGACACTTGTACCAATAGCATTAATTACCACAGCGAGAATTTTTTGTTTGCAATACTTCTTAAAATGGCAATGTTTTATATTGCATATAAGAGCTTTGTATTCGTATACAGTATGATTTGTACCTGACTACCTGCTTCTGTTACAAATGCAAACATACTTCCTCTTTCACACTTAATTGTAAACAAAGTGATGTTTAATTCTCTCGCCGAATTTGCAAACAAATAATTCAAACTTCATCGCCGCTGTTAAAACGAATTTCGCAAAAAGCTCAGTCATCTGGTCGTGAAACTGACAAGTGTATTCACGCAAACATTTCTCGGAAAAGAGTGAAAAAAAAAGCTATGTGTTTTAGTCGCTAAATCTGCGTGCATAAACTTCGCTCTGAAAAGACAGTTGGTTGTATGATATCCAAAGACTCCGACTAATACCAAATCTCCAGTAATTAACGCATTTTGTAAGAAATCTTTATAGGAGTCAAGCTGACCGTTGCCGCAGTTTTAGATATAAGTGGTCTTAACTGAAAATAGACAGTCTTCGCTACTTCCATGTTTTTCTTAAGACACAGCAACCGAAAAATTGTATTTCGACGCCGCTGGGATCGAATCCCAGATCTCTCGATAACTAGCCGTGTGCGTTCGCTTTACGCTACGGTGCCAACAATCCACAGCGCTATGTGTGTGTCTGTCAGCATCTAACTTCACAAATCCCAAGCGATCGGCTCAGCAACTGAGACGTCTCCATCTGGTGGGGCTTAACGGCACAAGCTTTTTTTAATTGGAGGTTTAACGACCACCATGAGCAACGGAATGGGCTATAAGGAGTTCGCCCGTTCCTAATTTAGGGCCACTGGTTCTAGGGAAGCGAAAGAGCCAGCGCCGTTAGACAAACACAACATCCATGCCTCACCGGGATTCGACCCCGGAACCATCTCGGACAAATAATCACGAGCCATCGCTGAGACAACTGCGCCACCGGGGCAGCCACAAGCTATTTAATTATAGCTGAAAAATCCAAAGTGCGAGAGAAAGATTTTCACTGGTCTTAACTGAGTTTCCCTTCCAAATATAAATTCGCCGCCCCGGTGGCGGAGTGGCCTAAGCGATGGCCTCTGATCATTCGTCCGGAAGGGGTCCGGGTTCGAATCCCGGTGAGGCGTGGATGCTGTATTTGTCTTATGGTACTGACTCTTACATCCCTGGAACCATTGACCCTAAATTAGGCACGGGCGACTGCTTATAGCCCATTAAGTTATTCACGGCGGTCGTTAAACCTCGAAATGAATGAATGAATGAATGAATGGGAAATTAAAGCCAACGACGTGAAAACGGAAATTGATTTCAACCTTGAAAGAAACAGACCCATTTCAGACTTTTCATCGCACAGTTCGGCTTGTTGGTTTCAGCTGTAATTAATCAACGCATCCGATGGCTGATGCACTTCCATGTCATTAGTTTTGCTCAGTGATCTTGGCCATCCAATTATTTCACAAGTCAGTCTCCATTTTGTGAGTGGAAATGTTTTTCTTTAATCCAGGTGCAAAATAATGAAACTTTCAGACCCAATAATGAAACTTTCAACCGTGGATCAAAATCGCCTTTGCGCTTTTACTCTTTAAATCTAGTTTTATTTATTGAAAGTTTTCCAGCATCTTAAGATATTAATAGCAAATTAGGTAGTTCGGTTTTAAGTGTTCTAGGGCACGAAGAACTGATTTCTGATGCTGCTATTCCTGAATACCGGGGCATGATATATCTGTTGTATTTGTCCTTAGGGCTCTGATTCTCCCCCATCTGTGGAAGCAGGGACTTTGAATTAGCCATGCAAGATTGTTTATGACCACGGAAGTTTAACTGAGAGCGTGAAACACCAAAAATTAGAATATTCAAGCTAAGCAAACTGCATTTGCTTGTACCACTTGTCATCCATGTAACACTTTTCAGAAAACTTGAAAAATTCATCGTCCTGGAGTAAGAATCGAAGCCAGCATCTCCCGATTACCGATCGAGTATGCTAACCATTACACCACCCAGGACAGTGAAGTTCCAAGGAACTGAGACATAGGAATCTGAAAGTCCTCAGATTATCGCTAGTCGAAGCGTCCCTGCTTCCTCATAGTGCTTTGACGCAATTCCCATGCGGACGGATGGAGGTCAGAGGTCACCAGTACCACTGATAAATCAATGAAGGAATAAATATTCTTCATAATACATGGAAATTTCACAGAATATTCAAGCAAAGCAAACTGAATTTGCTTGTACCACTTACTGGTCATCCATGTATCACTTCGCAGAAAACTTAGTTTTGCTTGAATATTCTGAGAAATGTCCGTGTGTTATGAAGAATATTTCTTCCTTCATTGGTTTACCAAAAAATTAGTGCATTCTACTAATTTCCCACACACTGTTTCTACTTGGGCGGTTTTTTTAGTAATTTTTGAAAGGAAAATTTACATTTCGCAATCTTACATTTTTAGAATTTGACATTAAATTTTACTGATTTTATAAGCTTTCACCTACCCGAACTGCGTTGTGAACTACAGAACAGATAAGCAACCGGCAAAACTCATGCAGCCTACAAGGCATTTTAGTTTGGTCAAAAAAGGGTTTTCAGATGAAATAAATATGAAAGTTTTGAAACTTGGCACACTTGTTTTTATGATCATGATCATATGTAGAGGATTTTAGGAAGGGAATGTCTGACCCCAGGTCTTAAACAACCCTTAGAAATAGGAAGCTAGGAGATTTGGGCTAGAGTGCACGATAGGAAAGTGACACGGCAGCGAAGTAGAAAGGGGAGGCAGACACCCTTATTTATTATCGGGGAGCCAGTACCCGGAGTCCGACGGCCTAACGTGCCCATCCGACGCACGGCGGATATTTAGTGGATCGAGCGTTTGTACCTGCCTGGGATCGAACATGAGGTCCTTTCCGCGGCAGTCACGAACGTTGCCCACTAGCTAACACTTGTTTTATAGGTATCTGGTGAAAATTATATCAAAAGTTCTGACGAATCAGAGGTGTGAGCTCTAACCGCCATCTTGAAAAATAAGTACGTTTTTTCATGAATATCTCAAAAACGGTTAGTCGTAGCCCAAACATACTCTTTACAAAATTGAAGCTTGCACAATTTCCTACAAAAAACGTTACATTCACTTTTTTGTATCTCTAATAGTTTCTGAGATAATAGTGTGTCAATATTGTACTGTTTCGCTGATCGCTACGTGTTTATCACTACGGTTTTTCACACAAATAAGCTAGTGGTAACGTAGCCATCAGAGAAACAGTACAACATTGACAACCAATTATCTCAAAAACTATTAGAGATACCAAAAAAGTGAATAAACCTTTTTTGTAGGAAATTTTGTAAGCTTCAATTTTGTAAATAGTATTTTTGAGCTACGACCAACCGCTTTAGAAATATTCAGGGGAAAAAAAAAGTACCTATTTTTCAAGATGGCGGCTAGAGCTCACCCCTGATTCGTCAGGACTTTTGATATAATCTTCACTGGATACCTATTAAACAAGTGTGCCAAGTTTCAAATCTTATATTTATTTCTTTGCCCATTTTCATCCTTCGTTGGCTGGACTATTTGCTTTGTAAAGCTTCTTATAATAGCTTTGTTCATTTCAAGTGTGTGTGTTCTTTTCTATTTGGATTAACTGTGTTCATTCGAACATTAGCTGAATATTAAGAAATGAATTTAGGGCATTACAAAATTAATGTGTAAAATTCTGGATGCTTACCTGAAAATGTCCTCTCAGGACGCAGCAGTGTTACTCGCTGTTCTGTGGAAGTCATGAAGATATCAATAAATGTTCCAGCATTCTTATATGAATGTCATTTTTAAAATGTTATTATTTCAGAATGAAAAAAGCTTTTGTTAGTGCTTTGGTTCAGTTACACTGCGTGATGATAAAATCAAAAATTCCTTGCATGATCTCTCTAGTCTAGAGTAATTTCCGGTTACAACAGGTCTCTTCAGTGTCGCAGAAGTTCTAAGCGCTGGCTTCTGCCAATTCGTCCGTGATGAGTCTGGGTCCGAATCCCGGTGAGGCATGGATGTTGTGTATGTCTTACGGCACTGATCCTCTAGCCTTCCCTGGCACCAGTGCCTGTAAATTAGCGATGAGCGACTGCTTATGGCACACTGAGTTGCTCATGGTGGTCATTAAATCCCCAATAAAAGAAAAAAGTTACTAGGGAGAGTTGCAGTTGTACACCTGTCTTAATCGTTGCTGCTTAAGCGCATATTTTTTGCCATTTTATTGCCTGTAATCTTACGGTATTTCGTGTAGATGTCACGTGCTCGTTGTTTTTGTACAGTAACTTATCTTTATTTCTTATTTTTCTGGGATTTAAAGTTATGTTATTCAGTACCTCAGTTATTTTTAGGAAATTTATGGCGCAAGGGCTGTTACATTTAGACAAAATACGCTGTAACACATACGATATATACCACCAGTTTATACCACTGGGACGACAATTTCCCCTTTATAGAACTTTCAGCATAATTCACCCATTCGTGCAATAGCAGCAGTGTTCATAATGTCTTCATACTCAGCTTTTAAGCCAAGACGGCTTTCGAATTTCCAATTACTCTCAGAATCAGGAAATCTTTCCTCTCTGGAAGGTAGGAAACTGTGCCGTCTTCAATCTTCGAAAAATTTTCTTAGCAAAGGAATGTTTAGGTATAGGAAGCGATGGATCCATTTCCAAATCAATAACCCTACGTGAAGCCCTCCCCAGCATACACAGTACCTCGAATAACTCATCTTTCCATTTCTTTAACGACTTTAAACTTCTTGAAGCAATTTTTTTCTTGCAATTAACAGAAAAATTATTTCGAGATATGTGCAATGTCCTTCATGATAGGTTGAGACAAGAATTTCGTTCACACCTTCCGGTGCTCCCTGTTCTAAATGTTGGTCAAGCTCATCAACTAGCTCTTCGCATTTATTCCCGCACTATCCCTCATTGCCATTAATTAGAATTTCCTCCATCGCGAGACTGAACAAGCTGCAGCCGCTTGACCCACTTTGGAACACTTTTGGCAAACTTTTTATAATCTGGTGATATAATCCTTGCTGAAAGCTTCCCATTCGGACAAAAAATTGCACACCTCTTCATACGTAGGAGCTACACAACGCGAAATAAAATCTTCACGAATTAAAACTAATATATTCGCTCAATGTCTGCCTCACAAAATCCCCTTTGGCTACCAAAAGTATTGTGTATAATAGTATTTCACGTCCACAAGATTGGATTCTATTTCCCCGTCGACCACTACACCGAAAGGTCTTTTTATCAACTTCGTTGCTTCAGATCGATATGCAGCCCTTTTAAGTCTGATACTGAAATTCTTTTCGTTAATTTTTTTCCAAATATGTCATATGCTAATTATTACGTTCGTTGAATCTTTCGCACGGGAGGCTAAGCATTCCCTGGAGGTTCTCTCTTATGCTGCTTACTTCCCAGACTTTGCCACGTCGGGCTTCGACTTGTTTCGCCCGATGCAACACTTCTTCGCCGGCCGCAGGTTTGCCAAACTTGATCTTCAAAAACGCGTCGACATCCTTATGACATCCAAAACTGGAGGTGTTCATTTACGACCACATTCTCAGGCTACCGTTTAGAGTGTGATCAGGAACCGAAGTGTTTAAAACTAATGCATAGACCTAATATTTAGGATTCCGTTTTCAATTTGAAGGAATTTTGATAGTGTTCATTTTATTTAAAAGAACACGCCTTTTTAAAAAATCAGTATAATGGATATTTTGTTGAAACAAAGTTCCGTAAGGTCTGTGTCAAACGGGTACCTCGCAAACTGGCCAGAGAGCAAAGAAATGCTAGACTTGAGCCTTCTAATGAGATGCTGGCAATGTTTGAACCTAGCGCCCCCAAACGATTAACGTATACTATCATAGGTGATACAGAGGTTTCGTTATTGTAAAACTTCCAGAAAGAGCGACAACTAATTTTGGGTTATGGAACGTGAAAATCGTCCTCACTTCCTCTGACAAGGCTTGCGGTTATGAAACAAGATGTTCAGGTTTTTTTCTCAATCCCTATGTAATAGACGCCGTACTTCCAAAAAGAAATTGTTACCGACTGCCGAATCTTTCCAATTGTGGATAGCAGCTATTAAGGCTCACCCCTTTTGGGTGGGAGTTAGCACTTTTTAATAATAACTGGACACTAATCCGAACACTGAATGACCAAAGTAGCTCTGCTCCTTTTTTGGAATGAAGGTAACACACACGCGCTTCAAGGAATGCGGGACGGGAAATACAGCACAATACGTACATCTAATTAGTCAAATGCTGTCACCAGAAATATGTATGAATTTGTATACAACTGTTAGATGTGCTCAACAGTCTCCATGTTTTCTTCAACAATTTGTGCTGAAAATAAATCTCGGTAACTTTGCCGGTATACATGAGAACGCATACGTGTTTTTTTTCAAGAACGGTTTTCAGTCTTATCTATCCTGTCACATTCCAAACTAATAAAATAGAGAAGGTAGGTACAAGTTATCAGGTGCGCCTAGATATAATAATATAGGTACAAGTTATCAGGCGCTCCTAGCCCTTACCATGGAATTATCTTTACGTGGAAATAAAGAGCGATGACACACGCACCCACGGACAGCAGATCCTCCTGTTTTTGTCCCCTGATGATGCATGGGAAACGGGGAGAGGGCAGAGGCTGCAAGAAAATTCCCTGGTCCGTTTGATACTCTGGGCACCACAGTAAGTACCACTACTCCAGCAGCCGTTGTAATCCGAATCAAACAGAACTTTTAGCTTGGTCCGATCTCTGAAAGACTTCAAAACCGATATTCCCTCTAAGTGGTTATGGCCAATGCGGGCCTAACCCAACGAGTTAGGCAGGCATCAAACCACTTGGGCAAACAAATTTTCTCAGCTTCTCTTACTAATGCAATAGAAGTTGGAACTTGGATTAGAAACCTTATTATTATTATTTTTTTTTTTTTTGTAATCTCCCATTTTTATCACCGTTCTTTCCGCAACTGATTTTAAGTAAAAAAAAAATGTTTTAAACATTTTATTAATTAAAATTTTATTTTATAAACACTGAGAAGCTCAAACTTACTTTTGGAATAAAAAACACTGGGAATAAGGAATAGCACGTTTACGCATAATTGTTTCTTTGCGTATCAAAGTACCAAGGAGAATTAGAAACAAGATAACTAAATGCAAGCAGCATTTGCCAGCGGCTTACAATTTAACTGACCGGAATGCCTTTCCCCGCCAACTAGTATGGGTGCATTAGTTAGTACAATGAATTTGTTACGGTTTGCTGTGATTGGCTGGCGCTGATGTGTTGTTTTGAGAAAAGACTCAATACCTGCCTCCTTCTCAGCGTGGGAAAATCTCTCGCGTTCACTATCTGCTTGCAAAAAGCCTTTGTGAATGAAGATGACAATGAGACTAACTTAGGAGGTGAACGACATTTAAGAAAAGTGTTGGACTTTTGAGATCTCGAATTTTATTTATTATTTTTGCAGATAATTGATTTTCGATTTATGAATATTAATTAGGGATTTGGGAAATTTAATCAAAAATGCGTAATGCGCGGAAGAAATTTAAGCTGTGCGGAGGAAGTTAAGTCGCTGCGCAGCTTAGGGGGTACATTATTCAGAACACTCTGCCCTTATTACTTCGCTGTTATCGAAAACTTTCTTCGACCGGAGAACTTTATTTATTGAAACATTTTTTGCATCACTCTGAAGAATTTTCTTCTAAAAGCTTTTGGCATCAATTGTCACCATTTGTCGCTTCCACTTCTCACCAGCAGTACACGCACGACGAAACAAGGGTCAGGGCCTCTTTCAAGAGTTCTTTTTGACCCTGTGAATTACGGTTTAGCAGCCCCCGTGGCGCAGTTGTCTAAGCGATGGCTTTTGGCCATTCGTCCGTGATGGGTCCAGGTTCGAATCCCGGTTGGGGCAACGGGCATCGATATCGTGGTTGTGTTACGGAACTGGCTCTCTCCCTACCCTGGAATCAGTTGACCCAAATTAAGGAAGGGCGACTGCTTGTAGCTCATCTGGTTGTTCACGGTGGTCGTTAAACCTTCAGGCATTAGCAATGATGACTTTGTGGTCACACGTGCAATAAGGCTTCCTTTCTTTGTTGAACATATAACGTTTCCAATTCGGAAGGGCTGAGGGTTTTCGAACTAAATAACCACAAAAGTACGAAAAATGACCAACACTACAGAATCCTTGTTTTGCCCAAATTTGTTTAGGAGATGGAGCATTTTCCAGCAAAAGGTGTATCAAGTGTTTTTTAGAGCTTCATCCAGCAAAAGGCGTGTTAAGTATTTTCTTGCAGCCTATCTAGAGCAGGAAAAAGTCCAACATCTGGATATTCACCCGATCTTGCACCAAGTGATCTTTTTATTTCCCTTAATTTAACACTTTAACGACCATGACTCCAAAATCTTGTATCACTCTAAATACCATAACGCCCAAAATTGTCTGTTGGTTCATTTCTTTATTTAATAGCAACAGTGGCTGAAGGTGACTCCTGCTGATCCCTCATAAGTCGTTCAAATTTGAAAAACAGGTAAAGGTAGGAAATCTTACTCACTCTAGGTGTTTTGGGTGGTTATGGGTGTTTGTATGTACAGGCGTTATGGTAGCTAAAAGGAGCTTGAGAAGCCTTTTTCGAGGGTGCAAGTCCTTGTAAAATGCTTTTATTTACAGTAGCGGAGTATTTTCCAACAGGAGTAATGCCGAAAGTTCCAAATTTAGCATAGAAGTCCAACTTGTCATAAATACATAAAGGGAATACCTTAAGGGGTAATAAAGTTTCGTTGATGTTATTGCAATGGATTTTTTTTTCTGCATGTGCATGTCAAGAACTTCTTGAACCCGCCTCCTCCCTCATGGAAAAAGTAACTTGTTGAGAAGCATTTTTCAAGGGTGCAGTGCAAGGTGAAAAACTGCAAATTGCCTTTACTCATAGTTGCGGTGTATTCCCCAACTGAAATAACGCTAAGCTTTCCAAAGTTGGCGTAGGCATCTGCAACTTGTCATAAATGCTGAAAGGACGTAAGTACTCTGAGGTGCAATAAAAGTTTTGTTGAAGTTAGTGCAATGGATGTTTTCCTGCATATGCATTTCCAAAACTTCTTCAAAAGCCTGCCTTTGAGTATTAAATGGTTTTTCGATGAAATGATTCTATCGACAAAAAGGCCCTCCTTTTAAATGAACTTAACGGAGAAACTACTCATCGGTGAAACGAACCATTCTGCGAAATAATTCTGTTAAATGAACCTTTCGGTGAAATTAACTGTTCTGTGAAATGACCCT
This sequence comes from Macrothele yani, assembly GCA_039090855.1. Classification (NCBI taxonomy): domain Eukaryota; kingdom Metazoa; phylum Arthropoda; class Arachnida; order Araneae; family Macrothelidae; genus Macrothele; species Macrothele yani. The sequence continues at coordinate 105,389,995 of CM077011.1, forward strand.
GCTGAGAAATGAGCTTTTCCGTTAAGTGAGTTTCTGCGAAATGACCTTGGGTAAAGTAATATCTTTAAAATGAGTGACACCCTTTCCACAAGCATAACTTTAGCTCTGGCATTCTTCGTATGAGAAGATCTTCACGACATCAGGAGTCAACGCAAGCTTCGAAAAGTCCTATTCAGCGAAAAGAAAATTGCTTAAGCGCTAAAATCAAACCCAATTTATTCCCGTTGTGCATCACCAGTATCAATGGGAAGCGCATCGTCCTGAAAAAATAATTCTTCATAAGTCCATGGAGTAGAAATATCATTATTGGTGCACAATCACCATATTTTCACTGTGTCCCACGTATCCACTCCTTCAGAAAGCTTGAAAGTTCCATGGCCCTGAAGCGGGAATCAAAACCTGGGAAATACGGCACTTTTGTGCTGATAAAGACATTTGCATCTGCCTTCTATGAATTTATGAAGAAATACTTCTTCAGGGGGAATAATTAATTTCCCATTGATTCCTGTACTGTTCTCTGAAGCACTGGAGCTTCTGACCTATATCCGCACCTGGATAAGAAATGTTCGTGAACGCTAGGAGGAAGCATCGAGTTGCTTCGACTAGCCTTCCGTGGATGTATTTGCATTTGCCTCCCATGAATTTATGAAGAATTACTTCTTCAGGAGGGATTAATTTCCCATTGGTACCTGTGCTGTTCTGGAGATTTCTGACCTATATTCGTACCTGGATGGGTAATGGTCGTGAACGCTAGGAGGAAGCATCGGGTTGCTTCGACTAGCCTTCCGTGGATGTATTTGCATTTGCCTATCATGAATTTATGAAGAATTACTTCTTCAGGAGGGATTAATTTCCCATTGGTACCTGTGCTGTTCTGGAGATTTCTGACCTATATTCGTACCTGGATGAGTAATGGTCGTGAACGCTAGGAGGAAGCATCGGGTTGCTTCGACTAGCCTTCCGTGGATGTATTTGCATTTGCCTATCATGAATTTATGAAGAATTACTTCTTCAGGAGGGATTAATTTCCCATTGGTACCTGTGCTGTTCTGGAGATTTCTGACCTATATTCGTACCTGGATGAGTAATGGTCGTGAACGCTAGGAGGAAGCATCGGGTTGCTTCGACTAGCCTTCCGTGGATGTATTTGCATTTGCCTCCCATGAATTTATGAAGAATTACTTCTTCAGGAGGGATTAATTTCCCATTGGTACCTGTGCTGTTCTGGAGCTTTCTGACCTATATTCGTACCTGGATGAGTAATGGTCATTAACGCTATAGGAGGAAGCATCGGGTTGCTTCGACTAGCCTTCCGTGGATGTATTTGCATTTGCCTTCCATCAATTTATGAATAATTACTTCTTCAGGAGGGATTAATTTCCCATTGGTACCTGTGCTGTTCTGGAGCTTTCTGACATTTATTCGTACCTGGATGAGTAATGGTCATGAACGCTATAGGAGGAAGCATCGGGTTGCTTCGACTAGCCTTCCGTGGATGTATTTGCATTTGCCTTCCATCAATTTATGAAGAATTACTTCTTCAGGAGGGATTAATTTCTCATTGGTACCTGTGCTGTTCTGGAGATTTCTGACCTATATTCGTACCTGGATGAGTAATGGTCATGAACGCTAGGAGGAAGCATCAGGTTGCTTCGTCTGGCGTAAATCTGAACGGTATTCAAATTCCTAAGCTACATCTACTTAGCGTCAGTTACTTGGAACTTCGTTGTCCTGGGTGGTAGAATGTTCGCACGGAAATCGGGAGATGCAGTTAGATTCCAGTTCGATGAGTATTTAAAGTATTTGAAAGGGTGGTTACATTGGAAACTGTAAAAATATGGAACTTTTTTTGCCGATAATGACACGTGTGTTCACATTTTCTCTGAGCTTAAAATAAAACATTAATACAATAGAAATTTGGTAGGTGTGAATCCGTTTATTGGTGCAAATATGACATGAGTGTTAACTCAGATAATATCAGAAAACTTGAAAATTTCGTCGTCCTTCACATTCATAAAACATTAATTTCATTGTTTTATGAGAAGCTTTCAACACTTCGTCAACGCGAATTCACTGCTACCATCACAGTGCAGTGAATTCGCGTTAACGTGTCCTATCACTACGGCAGTCAAAGAAACTTTCCATCGAGACCGACTGTCACCAAGGAAATGCGCATTCTGCCGCCCCGGTTGCGCAGTGGGCTAAGCGCTGGCTACTGATCATTCGTCCGAAAGGGGCCAGGTTTCGAAACCTCGTGAGGCATGGATGTTGTGTTTGTCTTACGGCACTGGCTCTCTCCCTTCCCTGGGACAAGCGACCCTAAATTAGGGACGGGCGACTGCTTTACAGCCCATTGAGTTGCTCACGGTGGTCGTTAAACCTCCAATACAAGAAACAAAAACAAGCAGGGGTGTCAGCCAGATTATACAGGCGAGGTTATTTTTTCGAATGGTGAGCACGCCTAATTCCTAAACTGAAGGTCCCGGGTTTGAATACGCTCGGTGAGATATTTTTCGCTGGCTCTGAAAATATTTCCTCGTGACGTAACACCGTCCAAATTCATTTGCGGCCCCGGTGGCGCAGTAGTCTAAGGCGCTGGCTTCTGACCATTAGCCCTAGTTGAGTCCGGGTTCGAATCCTGGTGAGGCATGGATGTTTGCGTTTGTCTTCCGGCACTGGCTCTCAATATGTTAGTTGTCGAACACTGATTATCTGTGTACGTTGGTCATTTAGCATACTGTAAAATCCATGTTTGATGTATAATTGTTCATAATGTGTTACATGATCAACGCTGTCTATATCTGTATAAATTGATCATTTGGCATGCTGTCAACCATGTATGATTTATACTTGTTCCTGTGAAATTTCTGTCTCCAATTTATGTCTGCCTGTTTATGTTTTTGTGCCACCAGGTCCAATACATCATTTTTTTAAACTTCCAAACAAAACAAAAATTTGTCTATTCTTTAAACCCTGCACATTTTGCAGACGGGTTTCGTTTACCGGATGTTGGCTTCCTGCGGGAGAAGTGGCCAACATTTTTGACATCTAAATCATGTAACACGTAAGTTTGTCCAAAGTTCTTTTGAAAATAAAGGAACAGGGAAAGACTAAAAGCGTTGTAAAAGTTCAAAATTATTATCAGATAAATTATCGCTGTTATTTCAGTCTCATTAACTTACGTTGACATTTTGAAACTTGCTGACATTCACGTTGTTCAGATCAATGAACGCAATGGTTTCTTGGTGTATTGTGAGCGATAAGATTTAATCACTCCGGGCAAGTTACTTAATTGCGCGAGATATCGTTGTTATCCATGAAATATCTGCGCTTTTTTGGCCGTACTAGACGCAGCGCTTGCCCCAGTTTATGGCAGTAATCCATAAACCACCGTAATTGGATGGTGGAATGTAATGTGCATAGTTTTGTGTCTCCCACTGTTCCTCAGCGATTACTTAGGCCGTGCTTTATCTGATTGTCGTCCTATCACGACGAAGACCAACTTATCACTACCCTAAGAATGCCGTAATTTATCTCGCTGTTAGCAATCCATATCTCCTGTACCCGCAAAAGACGTTAGAATCGTTCTTTGTCTCCTGAAGCAAGCAGAAGTGCTTATATTTCTTTAAAAAATTCTCATTTTATACCAAATTTCTTCAGGTTAATCGTAACAAAGATCACTTAAGTGAGTTTAGCTGATGTTCCTGACGATTTTAGGAATATGATGAAGGCTTGATATATTTTTCTCTTCACGTCTACGCATGCATAATTTTTTCATCGTATTGTTATATTCAAAATAGTATAACTATACAAATTTGGAAGATGTGAATCCGTTTATTGGTGTAAATAGGACATCGATGTTAAGTCAGATAATATCCGGAAACTTGAAAATTGCGTCGTCCTGGAGCGGGAATAGAACCCGCGTCTCCCGGATAGCGCCCGAGTATGCTAACCACTACACCACACCCAGAAAGACCAAGTTTCCGATTAATTTGAGTATATTCAGGCGCCCCGATGGCGCAGTGGTCTAAGCGATGGCCTCTGATCATTCGTCCGAAAGAGGTCCGGGTTCGAATCCCGGTGAGGCATGGATGTTGTTTGTCTTACGGCACTGGCTCTCTCCCTTCCCTGGAGCCAGTTACCTTAAATTAGGAACGGGAGACTGCTTATAGCCCATTGAGTTGCTCACGGTGGTCATTAAACCTCCAATAAAAATAATAATAATAATAAAAATATATATATTCATTCGCAGGTCGAAGCAACCGGCATTCATATATAGCGAATCTGGAGGTTTTAATTCATTCCCGTGATTACCCGAAGGCGCAGAATATCAATGAATGAAATACGGTATTACACCATTATATAATATAAATTTAGAAGGTGTAAATCAGTTTATTGATGATCTGACTTAACATCTATGTCACATTTACACCAATAAACGGATTCACATCTTTCAAATTTGTATTGTACAATGGTGTAATCCCGTATTTCATTCACTGGTATAGTTATACAAATGATCCGAATTTCTTGCCGTTGAATTGAAATCAAGGTTTCCAAGCTTTTTCAAGGAAAGGTAGACAGCAAATTGAATAATAAGGCAATTCAAACGTTGTGACCTCTCTCTCTCTCTCTCTCTCTCGCGAGGTAGGAATGTGATTATTCAATCGAAGAAACGAGGGCTGCCCCGGTTGCGCAGTGGTTTAAGCGATGGCCTCAGATCATTTGTCCGTAAGGGGTCCGGGTTCGAATCCCGATGAAGCATGGATGTTGTATTTGTCTTACGGCACTGGCTCTTTCCCTTCCCTGGAACCAGTGACCCTAAATTAGGGACGGGCTACTGCTTATAGCCCATTGAGTTGCTCACGGTGGTCGTTAAACCTCCAATCAAAAAAGAAACGAGGGAACATGTTGGTTGGGCACACGGTATCGTAGAAAGCGCAGCATTAATTATTTGACGACTTTGTTGGTACCAAACTCATGGTAATTCTAGAGAGACGCTATCATTGCAAGCCTCACTGTAGGTAAATAGCCCTAAGGTTTCGCGAATGGCGGTAGATTTAGGAGTGGAGTAGGAAACTAATTTCTTTATAGCATCCCACATAAGTTCAGCGGACTTGAACTTGTCATCTCTTGACAGAGCATTGGTTACTTTTCCCTCCCTTATGTCACTTTCATGTGCGTTGAGTCTAATTCTGAACGAACGCTTGGTCATTCCGATGTAATATCGCATGGAGCCATCCGGATATCGTAGTGGAATGGCGTAAATAGTATTGTTATACACAGTCTAGTCACGTTATTGTGACCACCTACTTTTGATATCAACAGCGCATATCCAATGAAAGAAAGCACGTGTCGTGAGCTGACTTGGAGGGTACATAAGGTGTGCTGTAGACATTCTGAAAACATACCACTCGTAGTGCTGTTATGGGTAAAAGGAGCGATTTATCAGATTCGTAAAAAGGAATGATTATCGGCTTAAGAACCAAAGGTGGCAATATTTCTGAAGCAGCGCAGTTTGTGAACTGTTCGGGTGCTGCTGTGGTTAAAGTGTATCGTGATTGGAGAAATGGCGCCATTGCGAATAAGCGACGTGGAAACTGCGGGACACCACGTGCCATTGATGTGAGAGGTGAACCGTATTCTGCGAAGGTGCGTGAGGGTCGATCGACATGCATACAGTGGAGCAACTCACTGGCCCGAATGAACCATAGGGCTACCGGAAGTGTCTAAAACGACAGCGCGAAACCTGCGGCGTATGGGGCTCCGATGCAAAACGGATAGTCACTGCACCTATGCTAACAAAGGTGCATCTGCAGAAAAGGCTTACATTTGCACGGAAGTATCGGAATTGGACCTCCTCTGATTAGCAAAGGATTGCCTTCTCTGATGAGTCACGTTTTCATCGTGGATAAGGCGAGAAACATCGGAGAAAAAACACTCAACCATTGCTGGAAGAACATGGTGTGGGTAATGTTTTCACGGCATTCCCTGGGTCCACTCATACTTGTGGAAGGCACTATGGCCAGAATTCGTTATGAATCCATCCTTGCAGATCACGTACACCCATACATGCTGATTGTCTTCCCTGTGGCGGATGGGATCTTCCAGAACTACAATGCGACGTGTCACACAGCTGGAAATGTCCGAAATTGGTTGGAAGAGCAGGATGAAGACTTCAAAGTACTTCCCTGGTCCCCCAGTTCTCTAGACGTAAACCCATTTGAGCATCTGTGGGACCACCTCGATCGCGTTGTGCGCTCTATGGATCCTCACCCGCGCACCCTCCTGCATCTGTCGGATGCACTGCAGTCAGCATGGCTCCACATACTTGTGAAAACCTTCCAGCACCTTATTGAGTCAATCCCAGCCTGTGTAGCTGTTTACGCCTCGGTTACTCTGGATATTAGCTTGTGGTCACAGTAACGTGATTAGACCGTGTATTTTAATGAAGAGTTCTCGCAGAAATGCGTATCTTGACGAAATATTTGTAAAATGCAGTCATATCTTAAATTAAGAATGACCTTGGTAACAGAAATCTTCAAAGCTTATCAATATTGCCAGTACGGCTCTACCTTAAGTCGATTAACAGGCAATGTGTTTCGTATGCTATAAATATGTGTGAATTTGATTGCAGAAAGGTTTGCCGGAGATCAGAGTGAAGAAGCTGAAGTCCACACTGAGGCAAATTAAATTATCATTATCATACCACTCCAGTATACCCAAAGACGAGTTTTCAGGTTGCTGAGACGCAGTCCAGAAATGCAGAATACAGGGACAGAAAATAAACCCTTGAACCGGTCAATGCACCTGAACCAAGTGGTGCCTAATGTTTTCTTCGCTTCCCAGACAGGAATTTTCATATAGCGGCCTGGTTTTCGGAAAGCTACGGCAAAACGATTTTCCTTCCCTTCTCTCATCTCAGCAGTACAGACTATAAACCCGTCTCTGTTGATAATCTCCTTTCTAGTCATTCTGTACTCCATGACACAAGCAAGACGGAGAAGGGCTAGTCACCTAACACGGACCTCATGCCACTGAGTAGAAACAGGTTAATGAAATACCTTCTGTCTCCTTTCTTAAGTTCGTTGTTATTGTTATATCCTGTTAAGAAGGTAATCAGTTAGAAAGAATTAGGGTCAATCATAACCCTAAATGGCCCATGTGAATAACAAAGCAACGGGGAAGAGCAACACTTTCTGATGCACAGATTCACTCGTTCCAGCTGCTTTCGTTCCACTTCTTAGCGAATATATTCATTCAAACTGATTTCAGCCCATTTTGTGTACCCGAGTAAATTCGGGTACACAAAATGGGCTTAAAATCTAAAAACGTCAAGATGATTGCTGACGAAGTTTCCACGTTTATTTCAATAACAAAATTTCGACGCGTATTGATAACTGTCAGTATGGCTACTTGAAATCGATCGACAGGTAATCTTTAGTTCATCCTAATGATGTATGAATTAGACTGCAGAATAGTTTCCCGAAGCTCACTCTGAGGCAACTGAAGTTAAAGTTAATTTTTTTCATATCATACAAGTTTACGCGAAGATGAATGTTCAGGTTGCTGAGATACAACCTAGACTGTAAAAAGAAAAACTTAAAAAGTAAAATTTCAAGTTGATTACTAAAAATCTACATTTTATTTGCTTTGCTACAAGATTTCTTGCATCTAACAAAACTACCTCTATCACTAACTGCCAGTTTTGCACCGTCTGTCCATTTTATTCTACGTCTTTCCTTTGGTCTGCGACTTGTCTTTCTTACGAGAGAGAAAACATTGCCACACGACTGGTGTTGAGTGCTGAAATAGCTGCTTGAAGAGCATGATGAGGTGAGAAAATTGAATTTTAGACCGAGGCAACCAAAGTTCAAACTGACGCTACTGAAGCTCAAGTTAACGCAACTAAAACGAAACTTCTGAAACGTAAGTTAGTCAAGTAAACTGAGGCCCAGTTTAGGATAAATTAAGCCCGAATGAGAAAATGGAAGCTCAGGCTTACACAATTGAAGCTGATTAAACAAACTCCAGCTGTCGCAATTGAAAATCACGCTGGGACAATCGGACTCTCGACCTGAGGCTTTCGAAATTCCCGTAGAGACCATTAACATGCAAGATAAGGCTACAAGCTCAAACTGACTCAACTCAGATTGTGACAACTGAAGCTCACGCCGGATGAGTTGAAGCCATGCTGAGGACCTTACATTTGTAAAGCGTTTAGACATATCGTCTCTCTCTCTCTGGCTTTGAGTTTCTGGCTCCCTTGCTTCTTTGAGCAGTAGAATGCATGTAGTTGTGGATGACACATATTCTGATGCATTTTCCTCTTACGAAGATGCTCCTCAGGTATCTTATTCATTCAGGTATTATCGTTCTTCTACGCATCAAATATATCTTCCATCATAATTAATCCAATTTACAATTTGGCAAGCTTGCCCCGTACTTCTCTTATGTTTTATGATTTTTAATTATTTGTGCAGTGTTAATGAGCGTCAGCAACTATCTTGGCAGCCCTGGTGGCTCAGTGATCTAAGCGCTTGCTTCTGATCATTTGTCCTGGTTCAAATCCCGGTGAAGCATGGATGTTGTTTGTCTTACAGTATTGAGTACTTCCCTTTCCTGGAACCAGTGGCCCTTAATTAGGGACGTTATCTGTCTTACAGCCGTCGAGTTGCATACGGTGGTCGTTAAAAATAAAAAAAATACTACTCGACTATCACCTCGTTCGTGAATAAAGATGACGTCATTTGTCAGACGTATGGAAACTGTCTAGTCTAGTTTAGTGTTCGCAAACACTATTCTATAACTTAAGAAGTAATGTGGTCAAATATTTCCTTCGGCTTTTATGTCAATTAAGCCTCCTCCAAGCGTCACTCCTCTGAGTGCTCTAGATATTAATTTTTAATCTAATTTGTCTTTGTAGATCTATATTTTTTTCAATGTTAAATCTGCTTCGAAAAACCTATGATTTTAAATTGATAACGAGGAACAGTACACCAATTATGTTGCAGTTGCTGTCTAACTTCTTTGAAAAAGTCATCTGGTTGATTTGCGAAAGCTTGGAAACGTTTGTGTATATCAGTGCGTATCTTGGGTCCGAGACCTGGGCTATCTCACCCGTCCCCCCCCCCCCCCTCCCCCCAGTACTATTTTTTTTAATTGCGAAGTTTAATTTTTAATTGATAAGTAACAGAAGTAACATTTTTTTCTAAATTTTAGATACATTCCATTGCTAACATGATACCAAATAATTATGAAGATTAGGATTTGAGCACTTATTTGTACATGAACTCCATTCTTCTTCTGAATACTTTATTTGTACATGAACTCCATTCTTCTTTCCTTTTGTGTGAACTTGAGTGTTACGTTTTCATAATGTTTTTTCCAAATGCTTTTTCATATTTAAAAATGTTTTTCTCTATTGACAAAACAGCCAAGTTTTTTGAATGTGCATGTCCTTGTGTTGCTCTGGGATTTATCTTGATTCATTTTAATGCTGCAAAACTTCTTTCGGCAGTTGAAGTTGTTGATGGAAAGTTTATTATGTGGTCTGCTAATTTGTACACCTCACTAAACACTATGTCCAATTTATTCAACTTTATGTACGTAATGTCTCTTACTGATTTGTATTTGCATTCATCAAGGGAATAAAACAATTTCAGTTCATTTTTTAGTCCAGCTGTATCAAAATTTGAAGCATAGTTCTTTAAGTTCTGACATCAGATGTTCAGGGAAGCTTTCACAATTTTTTTCAAAACAGTTCGAATCCAACAAAGCCACGAATTTAAGATATAATATCTTTGATTTTAATTCATTGACACTTCACAAAAACTGAAACAACTCTCGCGAAACACTCTTATGGGCGTGAGTATGCGAGTGATTGGGACAGTCTGTCTTTTTCCGGAGCGAACCGTTTCCCAAAGAAATGGACCAATCCCCTCTACCAGCTGATTATGTTGTCATGGAAACGCTAGCAGGCGATTGTACGGAAGGTTTTCGCATCAGAACTGCGAAGACTGAAAGAGCTGCTTGCGTTATGCCGTTGGTTTTCGCTCGCCAGACTGAGTCAAAGCGATTTCGCACGCGTTATTTTTCGCATTGAAAACTTAAACATATGTTAATACCGTTGATAATTGACATTTATTTGTGTATATTTAATTCAGTTTTATTTGTGCATTATCTGGGCTTCGCAGCTAGCCTAGCTAGCCTCGAATATACGCCACTGATGTATATATTCCTACGCCAATAAATCGGATCACTAGTATAGTTATTATTTTCTACCTGTGATTTCGTTTATCGAATTAGACAATGTTTTCTCTTAGAACGCATTGTTAATGAGGAATCAAGGTGTTGATTGGTTCGTAAATGTCCAAAAACTGACAGAAACATCAAGTAAGTTCGGAAAAGCATCTTCACTTTTCTAAATTTAGGTCACGAAATGTTTTGTTTCTTGCATATTCTGTAACAACTTCACATGTTCATTTGTAAACTTGCAAAGCTGCATGTCAGGAATTTTGTCTTTGGAGGTCAAGAAACATTACAAGAAAAAGTCAGGAAATTGCATTTTCGTGATTTAATTGATTTTCAATTATTTTCTGAATGATTAAAATTTGTAATCGCTGATTTTCGTGAAATATTTAAGACCGTATTTTGGTCGACAACGTGTTTTACCGGAAAAGAGAAAAGTCAATCTCATCTTTTGTGAATTATGACTTAGTCTGGAGCAATATCTTCTTTTTTTTACCCGTCGTACACTATTCGTTGAGTAAAGGCGCAGTTATATCTTTCACTCTAACACTAAGTGACTTTTTCTTTTGATTTTATTTTTTTGAGTGCCATAATGATTATCACAAAAAAATGATTTTGCTTCATTTCAGTTTAATTTATTAATACGTATTTTAAATACATCGATGTACTTTATTTCGTTTACTTGACTGTAAGAAGTAAATCGAGCTATATGATACGCTCTCAATTACAAGACGATTGGGGCATCCATAAAAGCATCTCTACAGGAAACGCACTTCTGTAGAAATAAAGATCAATAAAAAATATAAATAAATAAACTTTGCGATATTTTCTCAGACACGAAAAATAAATGAAGGGCAATTTCATTTCTTTGCCAAGTGACATTTTACTTTTTTCATGTTTTAAAGTAGATTCTTTGAAGTACTGCAGCTTGATTTCTAAACTCAATATTTGCTTTCTTGATCATCCTCAATAAAGATGAGTTATGATCTTTAACGCTTTCATACGAAAATGAAACTTTCCCAAGATCGATTGCCTTATAATGAAAACATGACTAGAGTTATTTAGAATTCTTAGAGAGAAATATTATGCAAATGGTTTCATATTTGGAACAAACTGAAACAATCGCATTCATAATGTTACAAAACACTGCTTGAATTCAGAATGTGTTCGTCCGATATCTTGGAAAGAGGAACCTCTTTGACATTTAAAACTCTCCATTTTTATTTTTTTCAAAAGTTTTAGGAGAATGTTACGTTCTTGCTGTACATATGAGAGATAAGTATGTTTATTTTATTGACAGCGATGGGAGCTTCTTGCATGGCAAAACATTTGGAAAAGAAACATATAAAAGCAGAAAGAAAACAAGCTTTCGATGTTTTTGTAACACAGGAAAGCTGCATTTTTACCTCCTAGATATGTTTAAATAACAGAAAATTACCAAACATTTTGCTAATCTTTCTTAATCACCTGAGATGGTTAAGTCATTTATTATTGAAACAGAAATTCTGTTCAACGTTTATAAAATCTCTGTAAGCTATGCCAAATTCATTCTTTAATAATTTTCTTCGTAGGCTAAATTTTAATTTATTTTTTCATAATTTTCTTCGTAGGCTAACTCACACAACTGTGCACTCGTAAATTCCAAAAGCGGTCCACAACCTAACAGAACAAAAAATAATGAAGTAAAGAATAGAAACTTGCTGCAGAACCAAAACCGATTTGATCTTTTCAGCTACACGGTCATTATTATTATTACTATTATTATTATTAATCTTGATTTAATTGATTACCAGTCTAAACCAAAAGAATAAACTCTTAAGAGTTCAGACGAGACGTTCAGTTGAGAAAGAATAAAGAAAGATAACCAAATGTTACGTAAACAAAATAGAACAAAAACGGAAGATTAAAAAGGTAATATAGAAGGCAAAAGTGATGTACAATGCTTTCCCAAGAAATGAAGATTTATCAGTTCATGGAGAAAAGCTGGGGTTAACTGCTACCTACATTTACCTTGGACAGCAGATATCAAGGGAGGGTCACATTGATGAGGGCATTAATCGGTGTATAAAACTTGGCTGGAGAGCTTTTGGAAGAAACCGTACAATTCTCAAGAGCAATATGCCATTATGTCTTAAAAGAAAAGTGTTTAATCAATGCTTCCTTCTAGTTCTTACGTATGGAGCAGAGACATGGACTTTAACTAAAAAAGACATACAATTGCTGCAGACAACTGAAAAAGGCATAGATAGATGTATACTTGTTGTAACTAGGAAATATAAGGACTCGTGGATAAGGAAAATGACAAGAGTGGAAGACATCATAATGAGAATAAAATCCTTGAAATGGCAATGGGCGGGAAGTTGCCAGAAGAACGGACCACAGATGGACAACCGAAATTTTAGACTATATTCCAAGGGACAAAAAAATCCAAAAAAGACCACACGAGAGATCGATGTATGAAATTCGAAAGCATGCCGGAGTAATATGGAGAAGAGTGGCTCAAGACAGTTATGGAAGAAACTTGTGAAGACCTTTACCCAGAAGTTGGTTGACAATGGTGATACGTTGCAGAAGTGAAAATGATCATCTTACATAATGGAAAGGTGGGCATTGAGGGGGAAGATGTGACAATTGAAACCTGGGACTGGGACACGGAAGGACATTCTCAGTGACTTACAGAGAAAGTAATCAGGTTTGAAGAAAGATGGAGTTCAGAAACAAGAACGGCTGCAAGGAAATATGGAAGGCAATAATGAAGTCGTAAAGAATAGAAACTTGCTGCAGAACCAAAACCGATTTGATCTTTTCAGCTACACGGTCATTATTATTATTATTATTATTATTATTAACCTTGATTTAGTTGATTACCAGTCTAAACCAAAAGAATAAACTCTTAAGAGTTCAGGCGAGACGTTCATTTGAGAAAGAATAACGAGAGATAACCAAACGTTACGTAAAAAATCATTCAGCGGCGAATTCTTGAAGTGTAGTGTCTCCCACTTGCGTTAGGAATCATAATCACAAACTGCATCCAGCCATGCTGATGAATTCCCTGGTGATTAGATCGAGGTGGTCTTCCGTTTCCTTCCTCATCGCAACCATTCACATTGATCCAGCTATACTTATCATAGTCCAATGGGCAACCGCTACAAATGATTCAAGAGTCCGATGCCGATTTTGAAGATCCTTTTCCGTATTCACGTTACATTCGCAAAGATCGTGGAAAACTGATAACTGTATCATCCAGGGGTGTAGCAATTGGAAAATTATAGGAAGGGCACAAGAATTTTCATACTCAAACACCGAAATTAATAAAGGCTAATGTAGGATAATCAATTAATAATTCAGCGTTAATTATAAATGATTCATTATTTAGAATAATTCAATTCATTAATAAATTAACAATTTTATTAATACTTAAAATACTGATTTACAAAATTTTGATACAAAGCCTTATGTAATGTGGAGGGCTATATATTTATTAAATGTGGTTAATGTAAAATAGAGTAACTCTCTCTGTGTTCAATTTCTTGGAGTTATTTATAAAGGCTCAGTTTTAAAATTAGTTATTTCATGAAATACACGGCTGGCCAACCAAAATGCAACACCATGAAGGAAGCATCCGATTGGCCTGGAATTCGCAGCATGCGTCGCCCGCGAGAGGACATGCAAACGATTAGCATTGCAGGGCATATGCAAATCTAGTGCGCCCGGCATTCCACCTAGAAGCACTATAAGAAGGGTGCACAGAAGGCGGGGTGTAAGTAGTGGAAGTGTCATGCTCCCGGACCTGTGCGCGTGAAGCTTCCTGATGCCTCGTCGCAGAATACGGCAGTCATTCCAGCACGTTTCGGAGTTCCACAGAGGACGAATAGTGGCTTATCGCGACAGCGCTTTATCGTACCGAGACATCGGCGCCCGTGTGGGACGACATCCAGCCACAGTGAGTCGAGTATGGATTCGGTGGGGTGCAGGAGGGACGGACGGACCGACGTGAGCGATTGCCGCGGCACACCACCGAACAAGAGGACCGGCATGTTGTTCGGCGGACATTGACGGCTCGCAACGCCACATCACGAACGTTAGCGCAGAATTAGGGTGTGTTGCGCAACAACCTGTGTCAGCACGTACCGTTCGACGTCGTCTGCAGGAGCGGGGACTTGTCGCACGGCGCTCATTACTCCGATTACCATTGACGTTATACCAACTGCGAGTGCGGCGGCAGTGGGCTGTTGAACGCGAACCTGGACTACGGAATGGCACGACATTGTCTTCTCCGACGAATCCCGCTTCTGCCTGCAGCACCACGATGATCGGATCCGCGTGTGGCGGCACCGCGGCGAGAGACTGTATGGCGCCTGCATTATGCATCGCCATACTGGTCCGTCACCTGGCGTTATGGTTCGGGGCGCAATTGGACATGACACCCGCACCCCTCTGGTACGCATCGCCGGTACCCTCAACAGACACCGCTACATCTCCGACGTTTTGGAGCCTGTAGTTCTCCCTTAACTGCAGGACCAGCCAGCGGCCACATTTCAACAGGACAATGCGCGCCCGCACGTGGCACGCATCGTGCAACAATTCTTCACGGCCCACCATGTGTCACTGCTGTAGTGGCCAATCTGTTCTCCCGATATGTCGCCCATCGAACACGTTTGGTCGCTGATCGGCTACCGAGTGGCCCGGCAAGCACCACCCGCGGCTACGCCTGATGAACTGTGGCAACGTGTGGAAGCAGCCTGCACCGACATACCCCAAGCCCACATCCAAAAGCCTCTTTCGTTCGATGCCGCAGCGTGTAGCGGCCGTTATTGCCAGCCATGGGGCCACACGAACTATTGATGTCTGCGTGTTCCGCAAGTCGCACGGGCCTGTAAGCTCAATCGTTTCATCTTTGTATCTGTTATGTGTCCAGTAAATATGGCTTTACTATCTCGTGTCTTTCTTGGTGTTGCATTTTGGGTGGCCAGCAGTGTAAATAATAATGCAGAATATTGAAAAATGTAAAGTTTTGCTAGTACTTTAATAAAATTATACTTACATATTTTAGCATCATTGTACAAGGCAACTGCGCTTCGTCGCCATTGCCTTCAAATTGTGGATCCTGTATTTGTCGATGAGAGTTCAGCATTTCAAGTTCAGAAAGTCGACAATTAGACATTGTGTTTCGAAGATACATTTTCTGGCGCCTTAGAGTAGAAAATGTGCATTCCCTAGTGGCTGTTGAAACAGGAAGCGTTGATTGAATTTTCAGTAATTTGTTGATATTGGGGTAGGTAAAAAAAAAAAATTACCTTCACAGCTTGATAAGGATTATATCGCAGTGTTTGGTCTTTCCTTTTGTCTTATTGTCAACTTCCAGAAGTGTGAGCGACAACAAGTGAACCCTACGGGTGTGTTGCTTGCACGTAGGAAAATGCCGAATTCAAAAGGATTAAAAAAAAAAGCCGCGACTTCGTTGGAAAAAAAGGTGATTTGAATCAGTTTTTTTATCGGTTTTTCATATTCATCTTGATACTTTTAATGAACAAGATTTAAAATTCGGCTTTAAAAGCGAAAAAGAAGTCATGTGACTCGGCGTTCAAGAGAAAAATGTGCCTCGATATCCAATGGGAGGGGCTTGAGTCTCCTGAACACCTCCCTTTCCTACGCCAATGGTATGGTCCGCGACTGCGTTTGAACCTCAGCTGGCTCGTTTCGTTTGTGATAGCATTGGGTTTGCTTTGTGTTCATTGTGCGATTACTAAAAGATCGCAGGTTCTATATGTGGGTTGAACGTGGAAGAAAACTAGTAATTAATATCGCATATGTATTCATATACAGGGTGTCAATAAATGAAGTATACAACTTCATTACGCTATTAAAAACTAAGCAAAAATCTTACGTCAAAATACGTAGCAAGTGTTAAAGTTTAAGTCGGATGATAGATAGCGTCAGGTGTCTCGTTTAATGAAAAATCTCGTCAAACACGGAATACAACTGACATGGCTTCTCCAGTGAAGAAAGCAGCGTGTGTGTTTTGCTTGCGAAGGCCACCCCGTTCTCCTGGATATTATTTCCCCCAGGCGATTTTTTCTTTGGGGCTTTATTAAGGACATTGTGTAGAAGAAAGAGGTTACATCTGTCACTAAGCTCTTACATATCATGCGAGCAACCAACGGAGCACACATGGAGACCTACTGACATTTAAAAAAAAAACTTTCACAGTTACCTTGTGTTGTGACATTAAAAGTACGTTGTTTATTGTAGTTTTTTCAATAGCATACCGAAGTTGTATACTTCATTTATGGCCACCCTGTACGTCTAATAAGAAGGGTACTATTATCCCCACTGAGTGCATATTAGTACGCAAAAGGTTATGACGCGCCCGATCTCAATGTCTTCGGGGAATCTCTGAACCGCCTTCCAGCTTCCTAGACCGATTAACTGACTTGCTTTTCTTCCTACCTTTCTTTTTCGGGGTGAGTTCTTCTTGATCTCCTGTGAGAAGTGTCCTTAGTTGGCTGGTTTCCCGTAGGAGGAGGATCAATTTTACATCTGCTGAGGAAAAGTTTTTTCCTATGCTACTTTTTTTTTTTGCCTAGATCGTCATTAAGAAGTCGTAAATGACCATCCCTGATTCATTTTGCCTTTAAGGACGCAAGTGACGGTTGCAGATCTAGAGTTTCAAGAGTTACTTGGTTCATTTTACAAGCGTAACAGTGAAAAGAAGTGTGTATTTTTACCCAACACAAAAATCCAGAAAATTCTTCTTTAACCCTCCAGATGGTAAGCACGTATATATAAGTTCGGATATTTCTGCGCACAAAGCGGCAACGACACAATAATGCGTTCATCCAAAACCTGTTCAAAAGCCGCGAGAACGCAATATTTCGTCGAAAGAATTTTCAGGCTCATAGTGGCGAGTACGCATATACGCGCATCTTAACGGCGACTAATACTATAGAAAGGCAAGACCCTTTGAGGGAGTCTTCTATTATTTATGTGACAAAATTTCGCATTGCCTCTTCCAAAGCTCCTGCCACCTGGAGGGTTAATAATTGAGGTAACTTCCTATTTTACCCCTTCCACTGTGGGTTAATAATTGAGGGTTAATAATTGAGGTAACCTGGAGGGTTAATAATTGAGGTAACTTCCTATTTTACCAGTCTTCCCTACTGGAGAAGTTGGGGCTGGAAAATTGGAGTTGGTCTCTGAGATCCTCTTCGGTAAGGATGATCCATATTAATTGTTAGATATCTGAATGCTATGCTTGCCTAAATTCCGTTATTAGTGCCTGAGCTAGAAATGTTAATTAACATTTCTAGCTCAGGCATGCACTTAACACCCGCAACACGCTTTTTACCACGAACTTTAGATTGTCGCCCCGGTGGATAAAATGGTACGAGGCGTTGACCTTTAAGCATGCATCCGAGATGGGTCAGTTAGAATTCCTGGTGAGGAATTGGTGTCTGAATGCTATGCTTGCCTAACTTCCTGTGCTTGCCAAGTGCTTAACTGCACTGGCTCTCTCTTAGGTGGACCAGTGTGTTCCCAACTTACGGACGTGCGACTGCTTATATAGCCCATTGAGTTGCTCACAGTGATCATAAACCCTCAAGCAAATAAATTTGATTCTAATTCTCTACGCAGGTGATAACAGTGAATTTGCTCTGACAAGCAAGTCCTTTCTCAAGAAATTTTTGTGTAAAATGAGAACAATATTTTCTCTACACAATACATGTAAACTCAGACCTAGCAAAAGCATATGATAATATACCTATTATAAAATTATGGAAAACATTGAAAAATAGCGATATTAATACTACAATCATCAAAGCAGTCAAATAACTTTATCAACGATCAATAACAAGTTAGTAAAATCGTGCAATGCATTGATAATGATACGCTTTCTAACATACTAGAAATCATTACTCAAGTTATGAGGATAATGGCTGTGGAATAAATCGCGGTCCTGTGCCGTGACCTTTGATCCCATTTCGATGATATTCAACAGAACCGGTTCAGTATACCTCCTAAATGTTTTGTCGCAATCTAAGCATTTTTACGTAAGTTATGATTCATAAGGGCTATGGAATAGATCCCGCTCCTGTGTCCTCACCTTTGACCCTATTTCGTCCATTTTCAATAGGATTGGTCCCCAGGCAGGTCCCTACAATATACTAACATATCATCTAAATCGAAGCATTTTTACGTACGTTATGACGCATAACGGCGAAGGAAGTGATTCCGCTCCTATGTCCTGATATTTTACCTCATTTCGTTCACTTTTAATAGGGTTCCTTCCCAGGTGTTTCCCTACCACATACAAAAATTTCATCGAAACCAAACCATTTTTATCGAAACCAAACCATTTTTAAGCGAGTTATCGTGCGGGCGGATATACGCACACAACGCGTGACGTAATGAGGCAGATGGGAATCGGGACCATCTGCTCGCAAGAGTGTGACGTCAAAAATTTATTAGGATCCACACACAACGCGTGACGTAATGAGACAGACTGCGTGGCCGCGCGCCAACATCTATATCGCGAGAGTGTGACATAATAGGATTTCTAAGCATGGGTAACATTATGGGACGACATCTATACCGCGTGCCAACATCTATATCGCGAGAGTGTGACTTAATAGGATTTTTAAGCATGGGTAACATTAATGGGACGACGCCATGACACTAAAACGTGGTAATTCAGGGAAGTTATTTACTCCACTAAACGAATTTTTCTAAAGTCGAGATAAAGCTAAATCGATTTCTAGTACCAGAAAACGGTAGGTTAACGACTTTCATCAAAATCCTTAGAGCCGTGTTTTCAAAATAAAATTTACGTACATGCAAGAATTGCTCCTTTAATAGTATGGGATAAGGGCGATGGAATGGATCCCGATCCTATGTCGTGACCTTTTACCCCAATTCACCCATTTTCAATAGGGTTCGTCCCCAGGTGGTCCCCTACCACATACTAAAATTTCATCGAAATCGAACCATTTTTACGCAAGCTATCGTGCGGACGGACGGACAAAGCTGGAGCATATACTCTTCTTCACCCTACGGTTGGAAAGCGTAAAAAAATGGGCCAGAAATCTTCAAAAGGATTCCTAGTCACTAAAGGACTAAGCCAGCGATGCTGTGTATCTCCAACATTATATAAAATTTATGTGGAACGTACTTTGAAAGAATGAATTAGGATGTGTCTGGCAATGGGGATTAATTTAAATGGAGCAATGGTGCTTACTTTACAATTCGCTGGTGATCAGGGCCGGGTGGCGCAGTGGTCTAAGCGATTGCCTCTGATCATTCGTCCGAAAGGGGTCCGGGTTCGAATCCCGATGAGGCATGGATGTTGTGTTTGTCTTACGGCACTTGCTCTCTCCCTTCCCTGGAACCAGAGACCCTAAATTAGGGACGGGCGGGCCGCTTATAACTCATTGAATTGCTCACGGTGATCGTTAAACCTCCAATAAAAAAAAATGGTCAGGTACTTATTGCGGAAGATAAATTTGATTTGGATTATATGAATAGAAAAATAAAAAGTATATTAAGAACAGGGATTAACTATGAATTAACATAAAAGAAAAATACATAGGAAGTAATGAAACAAACCTACAACTAACGAAGAAATTGAAAGATGTGATCATTATAATTACCTAGGTGTTAAAATTACACAAGAAGGTAGAGATGCAATGGAATTAAGAAACAAAACTTTACAGGGAAGAAAATCTATTAAACGCCTGAATGGAATCTGGTGGAGTGAAGATATAATCAGAAAAAGGAAATGGGGTATTTAAAAATTTTTTGTTAAGACTATCTGCCTATATGGGGCCAAGGCCTGGCGATTAACAGAAGCGGATAGAAAAGAAATAACAGCCGTAGAGATGAATGCTTTAAGAAGATCACGTAGAGTTTCAAGAAGACAGAAAATAATGAATGAAAGGATTAAAGAATTGATGGAAGTGAAAGAAACAATTTTAGAAGTCATACAGCAGAGACAATTGCGTTGGTTTAGCCATGTAAAAAAATGACCAATAAAACACTGCCCAAAATTGTCATGGAATTTAAGTCAAACAAACCAAAAAATAGAGGCCGACCTAGAAGGACATGGTCTGATGGAATAAAGAGAGCACTTAGTCAAAATGTCCTGATGAAAGAATGGTGCTTAGATAGAGAAAGATGGAAAAAACTCTTGTAGATAGGAAGGCCATGCCAACGCCATAAATCGATTATATATATATATAATACATGTAAACTTGTCCAAATACAAGGGTTTATCACCTGTACCTATTATTATTTAGCCGTCTGCTTTAGCTAAGGTAGTGGATAAATGACCATGATGTTGTTTTTGTTGCTACAGCAAGAATTGTGTACAGGCCACCTACGCTGCACCGAAAACAGCTAATATTCTGTTTAGATAACAAATACGTTTGATCATTGTCAGAACAAAGACTTTAATGAGTTAAAACGTCCTAGATATTTCTCTCGTCGTGTCTTCAGCTTTCCCCCTTTTTAAAAGCAAGAAAAGTGAACGTTAAGTAGTTTAGGGACTCCCTAGTGCTCAAGATAAACGATATAACGTTTGCTGCGGAAGCTTCCGCTGCAGTGTTCTTTGAGAGGAGAGTAAAATAAAAAAATATATACATGTTGTGATAAACATCTTCTACTTCCAAAAGGCCGAGACCAAAAAAAAAAAAAAAAAAAAAAGGGTACAACTCATACTGCTTTGAAACATCTTTTCTTTAGTCTGCCACAACGGTATTTTATACCTTCCATTCATTAAAACGTACAGCATTGTTACTGACGTTAAAGCGAAAACACAGTTTCACATTCCAGAAAAGGACCACGATTTTTCGTCAAACTGAAGACGGAAGTAGAAATATGTGCGGAAACGTGAAAACAATTAAAGCATACGTCGAAGAATGGCTGAGCCTCCGAGATAACTCCAAACTTACGAATTCTGCAAAGCCGTTTTAGCGTGACATTTCAATAGAGAAACAGTGATTTTTTTTTAAGGGTTAATTCAACTGATAAAGAAGTGATGTTACATATAAGGTAAAGGAAATGCCGAATGTTAAATCACTAGTAATGTATTAAAATTGTCAAGACAGAAGTAAAATAAAATGGAAGCACGTCACGTTTCTTTCCCTGTTGTATATTAACGCGCGATATATTCTTCATGATATTGATGTTTTCGTTCGTCTGATTGAATATGTACGCCATATATCTGCTCCAGTAATGAGCTTTGAAAAGTATTTTTTCATCGCATAAGTGAAAGTAATTGTGTCCCATAAATATTGCGTTCTATTACCGAAACACTCTGGTAGTGAAAGGAAATCATCATCGTCAAATATTATCAATCCACTGCTAGACGAAAGTCTCTCCAAGCATCTTCCGCCGCCCCGGTGGCGCAGTGGTCTAAGCGATGGCCTCTGATCATTCGTCCGAACGGGGTCCGGGTTCGAATCCCGGTGAGGCATAGATGTTGTGTTTGTCATACGGCACTGGTTCTCTCCCTGCCCTAGAACCAGTGACCCTAAATTAGGGACGGGCGACTGCTTATAGCCCATTGAGTTGCTCACGGTGGTCGTTAAACCTCCAATAAAAAAAAAAGCATCTTCCACAACGGTCTGTCTTGTGCAAGTCTCCTCCATGGTACACCCGCATAATTTCAAATTTCATCCACCCATCTCCCATGCGGTCTTTTTCTGGGTCTTTTCTTGCCCCTTGGAATCCAATCTAAAATTTCTGACTGTCCATCAATGGTCTGTTCTTCTGGCAGTATGTCCAGCCTATTGCCATTTCAGGGGTTTTACTCGGATCTTGATATCTTCCACTCTTGTCATTTTTCTGATCCATGAGTTCCTCTTATCTCTCCTGGTTACACCAAGCATGCAGCTCTCCATGCTGCTTTGAGTTGTGTGCAGCCTTTGTATGTCTCTTTTAGTTAAGGTCTACGTCTCTGCACCATACGTAAGCACTGGAAGGATGCATTGATTAAACACTTTTCTTTTAAGATATAATGGCATATTGCTCTGGAAAATTATGCTGTTTCTTCCAAAAGCTCTCCAGGTAAGTTTTGTACGCCGATTAATTTCTTCATCAATGTGACCCTCACTTGATATCTGCTGTCCAAGATAAATGTAGGTATTGGTTTTCTCCAGCTTTTCCCCATGAATCGATTAATCTTTATTTCTTGTAAATGCATTGTACATCCCTTTTGTCTTCTGAAAGTTCATTTTTAATCACACTTCTTTACTTTTTCCAGCAAGTTCCTGAATCATACTCTGCAGCTCTGATGGGGTAGTTGCAAAACTGACTACGTCACCAGCAAAACGAAGGTGAGTTGTGAGTTTGATAATCTCCATTAATCTTTATCCCTTTGTTTTCCCAGTTCAGTGATTGAAAGACATTTTCCAATGTGGCATTAAAGAGCTTGGGGATATGATGTCACCTTGTCTCACTCAATTTCCAACTTTTATGTGTGCTGTATTATCAAACTGCCGAATCTTTGCATTTTCATAGATGTTATTAATAATATTAATGTAAGCATCTTCAATACCGCAGGATTTCAAAGCCATTGTAACTACTGCTGGTTTCACTGAGTCAAAGGCCTTTTCATAATCGATAAAAGCCATGCACAATGGAAGTTCATATTCACTCGCTCTTTCAATTAGTTCTATCAGTACGTAGATATGATCTATAGTGCTGTAGCCACCCCTGAATCCAGCTTGTTCTCTTGGTTGAGCCATGTCCAGTGTCACCTTTAAGCGGTGTAAAAGAACTTTAGTGAAGATTTTATAAACCACTGATAGGAGGCTAAATAAGTCAATAGTTCCTGAGATCCTCAATGTCAATTTTTTATGTAGCAGGATCATTGTAGCGTTGTTCCAATCCTCAGGAATCTTCCCTTCATTAAGGCATAGAGTGAAAACTTGGGCGAGTACTGTTTCAATTTCTCCACATGCTTCTTGTACGATGTCTACAGTAATTCCATCTTGTCCTGGAGCTTTTCCGCGCTTCATGTTCTTGATTGCATGTGCAACTTCTGCTGGGAGGACTGGAAGAACTCTGGTACTGGCACCTTTCATTGGACACCTGTGATAGCAAAGGAAAACGAAGTTTATTCACCTTCAGTAGTTGGTGGAGCCTCCACGAGCGGCGATTACAGCTGCGACCCTCCGGGCATACTCTCAACCAGGCGTTGTACGTCGGTTAGCGGTATTATTTTCCACTCTGCTTGGAGAAGACAGGTCAGTTCTTTCACCGATTTCGGACGTTGGGGGCACCCCTTAAGTGGACGCTCCAACTCGTCCCAGAGGTGCTCGATATGGTTAAGGTCCGCACTCTGCGCAGGCCAGTCCATTCGATTAACCTCATTGTCACCATACCAAGCCATGGTGGACCTCGCAGCATGAGAGAGGTTGCATTGTCCTCCTGAAAGTAACATGGGTCCACCCCGTAAAACTGCCACAACTTGGAAGGTACATGGTCATCCAAAATTGTGCAGTAGGTCTCGGCGTTGAGTCTACCAGGAATTGCGACCAAGGGTCCCGTGCCATATCAAGAGAAACACCCCCATAGCATAATTCCACCGTCGCCGAACTTCACAGTTGGCACAATACATTCCGGCAGGAGGCGTTCTCCAGGCAGACCCCAGACCCTTCCATCCGAACGGTAGAGGGTGAACCTTGATTGATTCGTCGCTCTAGAGAACTTGTTTCCACTGTTCAACGGTCCACTGTCGACGTTCTTTGTACCACGTTAGCCGAGCAGCGCTATTGGACTTTGTGATCAAAGGCTTGTGTGCGACAGCACGTCCATGATAGCCGAGCAGATGGGATTCTTTACGGATGGTATTCATCGAAAGAACACTCACGGATGCCTGTTGAAACTCCTCGCGGATGTGGCCCATCGATTTGGGGCGGTTCTTCCGAATTTCCCTGGCCAGCACCCATCGGTCTCTAACTCCCAGTTTTGTGGGTCTGCCGGGTAGGGGCACATTCCGACAGTCACCTCTCATCTTCCACTTGCGAATCACGTAGGCCACTGTCGATTTTGGGTACTTCAACTCGCTGGATATGTCACGTATGGATCGGCCATTTCTGTGATACCCGACGATTACACCTTTCTCGAAATCGGGAGCTCCGAACTGCGTGGCATCTTGCATGCGACTGGTTGCGTTGTTGTTTCCCACACGATATTTAAAGGCGGCGGCGGTGACGTGTATCAGGACAGCAGATATCGTCGATTGCAGGGTGTCCAATTACTTGTTGGTGGTAGATAGTGTAATTTCGAGTAGAAATATTTCACTCTTGTCAAAATTTCGACTCTATTTCTTGTTACAGAACAATCTTTTTTTCTCAGTGCCATAATCTATTTCATTCCTTTACTGAGATTTCCATTTGCTATATTTAGGCTTTGGTTGTTTTCAATTGCTTTCCTCACTAGTTCACAGTTGAATTTCCTTACGTCTTTGGTGATACTTTTTTGTACTGTCTTGCATAGCCTTATATATTCCACTTTGGAAGTTACATCTTCTTTAGTTGTTCTCATCTCTCTTCTTTTTTGCATCAACATTTTGGTTCTTCCTTATAAGTTGTTCACTTGCATCTCGTTCTTAGACTCAGGTAATTTTGTTTGTTTCCATAAGAGCTTTGGTTAATTTTCCGTTAACTTCAGAGATGTCCACTTCTTCTGATGTTAGACCTTCTAGAATAGAGAATCTGTTTCTCAGTTTTAATTAGAAGGTATTATGCTGCTTTTTAAGGTTGGTCACGTCAATACACTTTGTTTTATGAGCTTGCGACGCTCGAGTTCAGCATTGAGGAGCATTTTACCATTCTATGGTCACTACCTGTGTTGAACTTGTTCAGCACACTGTAGTCTTCCATGACAAATTTTTTGTTACACATAATAAAATGAATATCACTTGTCCATCCATTGGGATGCCTCCATGTCCATTTCCTTTGCGGCTTTTTCTTGAAAAAGGAGTTCACGATGAAACACCCTTCTGCCTCTGCAAACTCTACGAGAGTATTTCCACGCTGGTTTCTGTTGCCATGACCGAATGTATCTACTGAAGTTTCATTTTGTTGCTGTTTCCCTATTTTTGCATTGAAATCTCCCATAATTATCTTCAAGTGCTGTTTGCCTTTATTATGTAGATGACGAATTTCCTCATAAAATTCTTCAATTTCTTCTTCAGGATGACTTGTAGTGGGGGCATAAGTTTAATAATCTGAGCTTGGTATCTTCTTGAGAGTTGGATAACGAGTCTTGCAGCTCTGTCGGAGGAACTTTCAATTTCTATGACTTTATCCTTCAGTTTCTTGTTTATTATAAATCCAACACTACTAGTTCTGCTAGTATCAGTCCCACGATAATAGAACAGATGTCCACTTTTCAGTTCAATGCACATGGCTAAGTATTTATTCTGTTTCCTATCGCTGCTTCAGAAATCCTGATGGAATTTTTTCCCCCGTTAAATGGTTTCATTCTAACGATAACTGTGTGTACATTTCTTGAAATCAGATAAATATATATATACGGAAAACACCAAGACTGTAAATTTCTTTAATAATTACTGAATAGCAAAACCAAAACTTTACTAACCAGTGGAATAAGAAGAGAGTGATATAGAGCTTTGGTAAGCTGTTATCCGTGGCGTTGTCAAGGGCCAGGCACGAATAAAACCCAACCAGGCTCTACAGATTGGATTTCTGCGATAATCTAGTCTGCAAGGTTACGGCAACGAGCCAACCTGAACCACCAACAGAAAAAAATATATTTAAAAAAAAATGTATATATTTCTTTCTGTTGATGGTTCAGGTTGGCTCGTTGCCCTAACCTTCAGACTAGATTATCGCAGAAACCCACACTTTCAGGTCTCTGTATTTAAAAAAATGGCATTCTGGCACCAGACTATGACAATCGTTGTATTATCTTAACATATATAAATATGTGTACATTTATTAATTTCATTATTGCAGTTTTCCCGCAACGGTTCGTAGATGTAGGCCCGTTTCACACAACTGGATTTTTCCCGCAGAAGCAATAAATTTACTTAGCTGTCAAACGGCTTCTTTTGAAGCCGTCTATAGAGTTATACCGAGACTTTCAGGCTCGTTTCACACAGACCGAATGAATCCGACGAAGCTAAAAAAAAAAAAAACGCCGCCCCGGTGGCGCAGTGGTCTAAGGCGTTGGCCTCTGATCATTCGTCCGTAAGGGGTCCGGGTTCGAATCCCGGTCAGGCATGGATGTTGTGTTTGTCTTACGGCACTGGCTCTCTCCCTTCCCTGGAACCAGTGACCCTAAATTAGGGACGGGCGACTGCTTATAGCCCATTGAGTTGCTCACGGTGGTCGTTAAACCTCCAATCAAAAAAAAAAAAAAAAGAAGCTAAAAAACCGACCCGCAGTGGGTTTTTTGGGTGGCTTTCACACGAGCGATTTTATTTTAGAGCGGAGGAAAAAAACGTTCGACCGATAGGCGGGAACCAAATGGCTAGCTCTTCGTGTGGTCAGTTTCTAGATTGTCTTCGTTCAGATGCAGTAAGGAATGGATCGCAAAAAGAAGGTTGTTGTAGCTTATTTAGCTTACCGTCGTCTGCTCAAAAGGCGAGAACATTTCCTGTCAAATCACAAGATGAGAAAAAATGACGTGGCTTAGAATTTCTCAAATCAGTTTACATATTTATTTGTCAGCATCATTAGCTATACGTGAAAGATCGGGTGTGCTCAAAGCTGAATGTTCTGGGATGCTAAAATTTTTGGGGTTAAAATTTTTAAAAAGACTGTCTAACACCGCGCGTTTTTCATTTGTTTTCAGACTTTTGCATGTTTGATGTGGTACAAAATTGAGATTCGGTCCATCTAGTTAACTTTCACTTATGAAAAAGTATAGTGATAATGAAAGTTGCAGTTATTATAGCTTACAGTTTGGTGAAAATATTAGAATTTTTAATCTGAGTACATTTCCATATGGAACAAATTTTATATAAAATTCTTTTTTGGGGTATTTTTTTATAAATTCAGTAGATTAAGTATTCGTTGATAGCATCTTACATATGGGGTAGTGCGACTGAAATTGTTTTTTTTATCAACATGCAAGTTTCTACATTTTATTGCCAAATATGTACCTCCACAAAAAAAAGGGGATGGACAATTGCTTGCAAAATCTTATGTAAAAAAAAAAGTATTTTTTTTTTTGAAAAAAAAAAGGATGACACAGAATGTCCCCTACCCCACAAAAGTGTAATTTGGAACATATCCATTTTTTGTGTGTTCTCGCTATATGTGCTACTTGCAAACACAATGTATTTCCAACATCATGTGTTATAAACATAGGCGCAGAGTTATGTAAATCTCAGGGCATCCTAAAAAATGCTGTTTGTACCATAATTTCCTTTAAAAAAAGAGAATAAATAAAGTGTGTCATTACTAATCGTTACTTAGTAGTAAACTTTTGAAATAGTGCCCGTTTTCTTCAATCTCTATGCTTGTGGTGAGAAAATTTAAATATATTACGGGCAAAATATGTTCTTTTCTTTTTTTGTTTGGCGATTAACGACCTTCGTGAACAACTCACTGGAAGATATAATCAATCGCCCATCCCTAATTTAAGGCTACTGATTCCAGGTTAAGGGAGAGAGCCAGTGGGGGTAGAACAAGCGTACAGTCCTTACCTTATCCGAGATATGGACCAGAATCAATCTCAGGCGACCGATTGGTAGCCAGCGACTCGTACCACTTGGCCATCGGGCGACTTCTTGGGTTTTTTTTTTTTCATATTTTGCTTTGTTTTATTTTCAATACATCTGAAAAATGCTTGTGGTACGGAATTCAGCATAAGATTATAACTGATGCACTGCAGATTTTTTATACTATATTAATACAATTCAATATACACTATCAGGGCATGATGTGATGCCCTCATTTTTGTGGGGCCATGCTTAAGTAACCGAGCACGCCTTTAGTCGACGCCTGTGGTTATAAATGATCTCTTCTCATATTACAAAAGCCATACTCATATATTATTGTTAAAAATCTCTGCATATAGACAAGTATATTCCGAATTCGCTTACTGATGATCCTTTCATTTTCAGTGTAACTATCGAACTCGTTGTACAGAATTCTGCAGATGTCATTCCAGACATTTTTTTCATGTTCCTGTCCCTGTAATCTTCCGACGATATATCCCAACCTTGTGGGCGCTTTTCCACTTCCAAAATTAATAATTCAATATCAACATTAATACCAGACATGATCGACAGAGGTTATAGCGCAAACTATAATAAAAAAATCAGAGTGTTTCTGTTGAAAACTAACAAAGCACACAAGCCCAAAGCGATTTACAATCGACCTCGCCTGGCAGCATTGCTTTCGGCCCTTCCCCTCTGACAAGAGTGATTGTTTCATTGCCTAAACGGAGAAGCCGTTCCCCGATTGTGTGAATGTCTTGCCTTACATCTGTGTTCTCTAAATTTGGACGGTATCGCAGTCGGCCGGTTTGTAGCGAACCCGAAGCTCAGCGGCTGCTGGATCGGATTTTCTACCGATCCCGCTCGTCTGAAAGTCACGGTATAACTCTACAGCCGGCTCCAAGAGAGGCGGTTGGACAGCTGAATAATTTATTGCTTCCGCGGGGAGAACCCGCCTGTGAGAAACGGGCCTCAGACGAGCGGAATCGGTAGAAACTCTGTTGCGGTAGCCGCTGAGCTCCCACGGGGTTCGCTACAAACCGGACGACTGCGATACCGTCCAAATTTTGAGAAACACAGATATAAGCCAAGACGTTCACACAAGCGGTCAACGGATTCCCCGCTAGTGCAGTAAAACAATCACTCTTGTCACAGGGGAGAGGTCGAAAGCGATGCTGCCAGGCGTGTTCGATGGTCAATCACATTTGGGTTTGTGTGCTTTGTTAGTTTCCAACAGAAAAATTCTGATGTTTTAGAATAGTTTGCGCTATAACCTCTGTTGATCATGTCTTCTAATAGTGTTTAAACTGAATTATTAATTTTGGAAATGGAAAAGCGCCCAGAAGTTTGGGATACATCGTCGGAAGATTACAAGGGTAGGAACATAGAAAAAAAAAAATAGAAAAAAAAAAATGCTTGGAATGATATCTACAGAATCCTGTACGAGTTAGATAGTTTCGCTGAATATGAAAGGATCATCATCGGTAAACGAATTCCGAATATACTTGTCTATGTGCAGAGGTATTTCACAATAATATGAGTCTGGCTTTCCCTGTCCCTATCAGAAGGGGCATAGCTAAAATCCTGGTCCTCCACCTCGGTGGGGGCCTCCACTCACACACTGTAATGAAAGAAAAAAATATATACCTTGAACTTGACATTCACTCCGATCATTTATTTATCAACAGAGAAAATGTTTTTATAAACTCACAATGTTTGGAAATCTTGTTCGTTCATGGAAATAGCAGCGTTTTCTGCATTTTTTTTAAATTTCAAGTTTACTATAATTGTTTTCTCATAGGTCGCGCAAAATCACCATATTTCGAGGGTAAGTATGATGCCAGCAATTTGTTACAAACATTGTAATGGCTTACAGTGATGCAGAAGTTAATTGTCACATTTTGCCATTTTTTGTATAGGAGTGAATGACTTCAAAATGTGGTAACTATGCAAAACAGTATTTTAAGCAGAAAGTAGTGCCGAAAATAAAATGTAGAAACGTACGATAGTAATTAAATGCAGAAAGAAATGTTAGTAATGCACAGAAATAAATGTAGAAACGTACGATAGTAAATAAATGTAGAAACGCCAATGGTATACCGACTGTCGGAACTTCAGAGTTATGGGAGTTGTCTTTCAAAAAAGAATTCAAATTCCACAAACAGGTTAACTGTGTACGTTAAACGAAAAAATATCTGAAGGCTTCCAGAATAAAGTAACGAAAAACCTATGGCCATGCTGTGTCTTTCAACAGTTACACAAACTAAGAGAATGTAGTAAATCATTTAAAAAAAAAAAACCATCCTCATCCAGAACAACAAATTTAATCATTTTGTGCGTGAATTAAGATTTCTTTCGAAATCTGTTGTTACATGTTGCACGGAGAAATAACAGCCCGCATAAAACAAATTCACACCTGATAAATAACTCACACTAATAATTGCCTGAAATTTAAAGTTTCACATATAAGGAAAGTTAATTATTTAGAAATGATCGCACAGCCTTGTGAATGTGCTCTCAAAAACGTCTTATAAAAGGAGGTTATTAAGGTATTTTCTGTTTCAATAGTTTTCTTCAAGTGTTCTCCAAAATGCTCTGTAAAACTGTATGTGTGTGCGTTTTAATGCACTTTACAAATGTTTCGTAGTGTTTCCGTGTATTTATCTTTCAACACTGTAACCGTTTTCATGGAACATTGTCTCCGAAAAAATGGTTTGTCATACATTTGCTACATTTACTGTAGATTATACATCGACATAGGTACTCGTAATATTCAATACATTATCTTTTCATGAGTTTAAAACATGTTATGCATTGAGTTTCTACATCAAATACCGCATTTCAACGAAGACACAATTTAAAAACTGACCACACAAAGAGCTAGCTAGCCACTTGGTTTCCGTCTATCGGTCGAACGTTTTATTTTTCTCCGCTTTTTTTTTGTGATTGGAATTTTTACGACCACCGTGAGCAACTCAATGGGCTGTAAGCAGTCGCCCGTCCCTAATTTGGGGTCACTGGTTCCAGGGAAGGGAAAGAGCCAGTGCCGTAAGACAAACACAACATCCATGTCTCACGGGATTCGAACCCGGACCCCGTTCGTACGAATGATCAGAGGCCATCGCTTAGACCACTGCGCCACCTGGGCGGCTTTCTCCGCTTTAAAAATAAAACCGCTCGTGTGAAATCCACCCAAGAACCGCACTGCGGGACGGTTTTATAGATTCGTCAGATTCATTCCGTCTGTGTGAAACGGGCCGCATGTTCCTTCACTATCTCTGTTTCTAACAGTCAGATTTAAAAATCTTTTTGGGTTCGATGCCTCTTATTAGTTACCTTACGCGTGTACTTTTTGGTTTTTTTTTTATAATACAATTTTGCGAATGACATTGGGGGTATATATTTGCAACAATATCTTCTTTATGAAGATCAATTGGAAAAAAAAATTATTTGCAGCGAATGCCTTTTACCATGATTAATGTTTTGAGCCGCATTTAATTCAAATGTACATATTTTTTTTCATGGAACATTGTCTCCGAAAAAATGGTTTGTCATACATTTGCTACATTTACTGTAGATTATACATATTTTTTCGTTAGGCTGCGTATTGTCCTAAGTGGTTATGCCTTTTCGCTAATAACTCCTGTAATTTTGTAAAAATTAAATTGAAGTTCATGAAAATCTGTATTACTTTTTTCAGTAACAGTGCATCAGTTTGTGTTTAGACTGGTTAATGATTGATATTCGCATACAGCAAGGAGGTGTTATTGAGTTTTGGGAATGAGAATATTGCTAGGCGAAGGAGATCTATGTGAGGCAGAAAGAGCATTGTGGTAATGCTACAATAGACATTGGCAATGTATGAAGATTAATATGTTTCATGCAGGAAAAACTTCAGTGCTGATAAACAAAGGAGTGGAAGGTCTTTTAACTCCAGTTCTCGACGAGAACCAACGCTAAGTTGATGAACCCATTTAAAGTAATCAACTTGTCACCATTTGCAAGATCTATGATGCTCTGTATTGCTGTCATAGTGCTGTGAAAACAATTATTAATTTCCGGGTATAGCGGAAAATGTGTGCAGAGTGAGTTGCCCGCCAATTAACCTAGCATCATTGTGACCAGCAGGTCTGAGTGTACAGAGATCTATTAGGAACGTTCGAGGAGAACAAGGGAATACTTCTTTTCAGTATTTTACTGGAAATACAACCTGGGAATACCTCTGAGATAAAAACGCACACTATAGAATGAGGCCACAAGACCTTGCCTAATCCCAAGGAGTTTAAAACATATCGTGAAAGAAAGTGGTGGTAACAATTTTCTGGGATATCGGAGGTATCATTCCTGTTTATTTTCTTGAAAGTTGCGCTGTCAGTTGCTATTACTGTACTAAGGCACTAAAGTAGCTCAAGGTAGTTATCTGAGAAAGGAGACTGGACACGTATCTTCGTTCTCTCCTCCACGACAATATTTCCTACCACACGCTTCATTTGAAACATTTTTTGGCCATTGCGAAAATGAGGAGAGTAATCCTACATCCGCCATGTATTGCTGATTTGGCACCTTGTGACTTTCATATGCGTGGTCCCATGAAGCAATTCCTCTGGTCAAGGTTTTGAGAAAACACGTGAAATTAAACAGGCTGTGAGATGGAGGTCAGAACGGGCCAAGGCTGGTTTCTTCTGGCTTAAAGAAGGCAACTAGCCGAGCTTTTGCCCAGACACTTACGGCAGAGCTCTTGCCCAGACACTTACGGTAGAGTCCTCTATTATACACAGTCGAGTCATCTTATTGTGACCATCTCCTACTTTTGACGTCAACAGCACGTAGCCAATGAAAGAAAGAACGTGCCTTGACCAGGCATGGAGGGTATATAAGGTGTGCTGTTGGCAATCTGAAAACATATCATCCGTTGCTGTCATGGATAAAAGGAGCGATTTATCAGATTTGCAAAAAGGGATGATTATTGGCCTTCGGGCAAAGAGTAGCAGTATTTCTGAAGCAGCGCAGTTTGTGAACTGTTCGTGTGCTGCTGTGGTTCAAGTGTATCGTGATTAGAGAAATGGCCCCATTGAGAATAAGAGAAGTGGAAACTGCGGAGCAACACATGCCATTGATGTGAGAGGTGAACGTCCGCTTTGAAGGTGCGTGAGGGCCGTTCGACACCCTACAGTGGAGCAACTCTCTGGCGGAATGAACCAGGGGACTACCGGAAGTGAGTCTAAAACAATAGTTCAGCGAACCCTGCTGCGTATGGGTCTCCGATGCAGACCGATTGTCACTGCACCTATGCTAACGGAGGTGCATCGGCGGAAAAGGCTTAAATTTGCACGCCAGTATCGGAATTTGACCTCCGCAGATTAGCAAAGGATTGCTTTCTCCGATGAGTCACGTTTCGTTGCTTTATCGAACGGATGGACGTTGGCGTATAAGGCGAGAAACAGCGGGGCACAAACACTCTTCAACCATTGTTGGACGAACACAAGCTGGTGTGGGCAGCGCTATGGTGTGGGGAATGTTTTCGTAGCATTCCCTGGAACCACTCATACCTGTGGAAGGTACTATGGACTGAATTCGTTGTGAATCCATCCTTGGCGATCACGTACACTCATGCTTGCTGATTGTCTTCCCTGAGGCGGATGAGATCATCCAGCACTACAGTGCGATTTGTCACATAGCTAGACATGTCTGACAGCGGTTGGAAGAGAACGATGAACACTCCAAAGTACTTCCCTGGACCTCTAATTCCCCAGACTTAAACCCAATTGAGCATATATGGGACCAGCTCGATCGTATTATGTGCTATGTGGATCCTGTACCACTCACCCTCCAGTAGCTGTCAGATGCACTACAGTCAGCATGGCTCAACGTACCTGTGAACGCCTTCCAGTACCTTACTGGGTCACTCTCAGCCCGTCTAGCTGCTGTCCACGCTGCACACTGCAGTTACTCTGGATATTAGCTGGTGGGCACAATAATGTTACTCGACGGGTATATTTCCGTTTCTTGAAAAATCTGGCATCGAACTTTGGCTGTCAGAGGATGACCACGTGCGTGACGTCATCAAATCAGCAGTGGGGCCTTCTGTTAGAGACGGTGATGCTAGAAACTGCATCCGAGTGATACTTTGGGAAAAGCACGTATAAGGAGTGAGTAGGACTGATGTCATCGGGAATCATACCATCATCACATTTACCATAGGTTTCATCATAGGACTAGCTACCGCTGATTTGTCCTTCCGTCGCATCGTGGCGGTAACCCATCGGGACGCTACAACTTTGGGCGAATGTAGCGGCAGTGGTTGGAGGAAGGTAAACTACATCACTCTAGTTGAACTGCTGAATATAGACAGAAGTCAGAACGGCAGTCCTTGTGGACCAGTGACCTACGCGCTGGCTTCTGACTATTCGTTTGAGAAGGGTCCCAGTTCGAAGCCTAGTGAGACATGGATTTCCTGTTTGTCTTACGGCACGGGATTTCACCCTTTCCTGAAACCAGTGACCTCAAATTAGGGACTGGTGACAGCTTATAGCCCATTGAGTTGCTCATGGTCGTAGTTAACCCGCCGTCCCCCTTCCAGAGCCGTCCGAAAGTTTCGGTTATCACATTTGACTGCAAGAAGTAGCATCGGCACACAGCAGATGACATTCGACAAGGTGTACAGACAGCTATATGTATGTCCATCCCCGTATGGACACGGACTGGGAATCAGACTGGCCGAGGCTGGGTTGCTCTCTCGTCGGCCATTAAGAGGACTGCCACTCATCACAGACCAGCGCTGCGCAGGGTTGCAGTGGTGCCACATGTACTTGGCGCAACTAGTGAAACCTGGTCGTATTCAGCGACGAGTCTTGCTTCTGTTTCAGCGTCGCCTATTGAGTCTGGAGATTCGTGTCACAATGAAATCAGAATCGGTCGAAAATACTGAATTTGTATGTGTTGTATTTGTCGGGGAAAAACAAGAAGACGTGAAAGTCGAAGATTTATCACTAATCCCTCGAAGCCGCACCCGTGGTGCAGTGGTCTAAGCGACGGCTTCCGATCATTCGTCTGAGAGTGATCCGGGTTCGAAATCCCGGTGCGGCATGTATGTTGTGTTTATCTTACGGCACGGGCTCTTTCCCTTTCCTGGAACCAGTGTACCTAAATTAGGGACAGGCGACTGCTTATTACCCATTGAGTTGTTCACGGTGGTCGTTAAACCTCCAATAAAAAAAAAAAACCCAATAACAATCCCTCGAATAACTGCCAGTGAATATGCAAATAACTTAACTAAGCGTCACACAATCTGCCCAGAATTCGGCTATCCTTATGAAAAAACAAAAGTAATGAAATAATTAACAATAAAATAATTCTCAGTTGCAAATTCTCTGTAATATTTTCCTTACTCAGCATATACTGAAAAGTCTAAATGTTATGTCTCCCTCCCTTTTCGTAAAAGTTTGTAAAACGTATTTAGCATTGCCAAAATAGTATTATATTTCGTACAAAATGTTAGCAGCTGTGATACTCTTATTCCATCAAATGAAGCCATCCTTATCCCTTGCTATTTTATTTAAGGAGATAAAACGTTTCACTGCGTGTGCCATTAGAAATGTTACGTAATCCATTAGTTATATTCCCATTAATGCTCATGAAATAAGTCGTTGATGTTTTAAATGAAGCCATCCTTATCCGACACACATTGAAACCATCCGTATCTCGTACATTTAACAAGAGCTGTGATTTATGTAACAAAAAAGTAAGTTTCAGTGATGAGTGGTGTTTTTCAGTTTTCTTCACATTGAAGGCTGTCCATTCAGCAAAGTCGAACACTATTATTTCCGTACCATATTATTGTATGAAAGCTTTTATTATATGCTGACGAATAATCGATCTATTTCTCTTTGGTTTCTTTGATATCTTATAAAATACGTACTTTCCGTCAGATTATTTTCACGAGAAGTAATCGAACTCTTTCAGTAAGTAAAGGAAACTGACGCATTAGGATTTTGCATCGAAAGATGTTATTAATTTATGTGTAGTACTAGAGGAAATGATTAGAAATTATATAGCATTGACTTTAGAAGCGACATTTGTTTTGAAGAGTGGGAGTAAATGTTTTCATTCTTTAATGTTTGCAATGGGATATTTTCTTTTTTTGAATATAGCGTTTGTTAACATCGAAGCAATGAAAGCAACGTTTCCGCTGTCATTAGTTGCATTGAATAGATATAAAATGTTAACGATATTTGAAGAAGGTAGACTTCTGATTTATTCTTTTACAGAAATTACACCAGCCTTTTGCTTCTTTATACACTCATGGTCAAAATAATAGTTGCACCCAGAAGGAAGCCACCGACAGGAATAAAACTTGTTGGGTAGGTTTGACATCATGAGACATTCAAATGATTCAAGTATCATGCTTGGCCCCGCATAATGACACAGACAAGGAGGGGAAGTCACTTCTAAAGTCAATGCTATATAATTTCGTTGCGCTGTACCAGACCGGCTATATAAGGTGGTACGGTTGCGCGTGCTTTCCATTCTGACTCGTGCTGTTGTGTATGTTACTTCCTTTGCAAGTGAAGTATGCCTCAGAGAAAAGATCTGAAGCAATTCGAGCAGTTGGAGGAGTCCCAGAGGGTCCGCATCGTCGGGCTCCGGGAAGCGGGATGGTCTCATCGCAGTATTGCGCGCCATACCGGTCGTGCGGATATCACCATAGCACGCTGTTAACTGTAGCGGATAGAACAAGACACGCAGCAGCGACAGGGAAGGGTCTGGCAGACCTAGACGAAACACTGAGAGAGAGGACCCAGCAAAAAGTCTTGCTGGGCCAGCAGTGGGCCATTGCTGGCAGCCAGCAATGGCCCAGCACTATGTTGCCGCTGCCGAACCTTCAATAAAATGTCCGGGTGGCCAGCAGTTCAGGCCAACAGCTGGCACCCCATCAGTTGTCATATGCCACAACAGGGACATCAGTGGTCCATCACAGGCAATAGCTGCCACAAGTGGTCCTTCAGTGGCCCTGTGCAAGCACGTGCCAGAATGATGGCTAGCCTAATGTGGTCCGCTAGTGGGCCGTTATTGGCAGCCAGCAACCACGTGACGTAACTGGTGGCTTGCCGAATCTTGTCCGCCAATTTCCCAGTATTAGCCATAATAATTAAAAAAAAAAGCAAGGACAACAGCAGTTTCCTCAAGCTACAATTTTTTCTACCCTTACGAAGCTTGTGTATTAACGCACTGCGCTGAAGAAATTTTTTCGACAGACCGGAAAAACGCCGTTTGTATCTGACTAGATTCGATCCTTTTCAAAATAGACTTTATTTACAGAGATATGATACAGTGAAGTTTTACAGGGCGCATGGCTCGTCAGAGGAGATGAGACAGAAGATGAGTAGGTGAGTATTTACAAATGGTGATGCATATGTACAAAAGTTTTGCTCTTTCGAGCTGCTAGAGTCTTTTGCGTGAGAGTAGGGAGTTCAGGAGAACTTTCTTTATAACATGAAATGGTGATGCATGTGTACAAAAAGTTTTGCTCTTTCGAGCTCTTGGAGTCTTTTGCGTGAGCGTAGAGAGTTCAGGAGGTTTTTTTTTTTTTTATAACAGATGAAATGGTTATCCATTTGCACTTTCTCTCGTTCCAAGCCGTGGTAGTTGTAGTACAGTTCATTTGAGCACTTTAGGTTGTAGAGGGGAGGGGGGCAGCAGTATGGAAAAGTTTTCACCTGTGTTCTTTGCTGCGGTGGCACCAGGTGGGTGCGAGCAAGAGTGGCTGTTGGTGGTTCTTTCCAGTGGTAAGGGCGCGTCAGTCGAGGCAGATCTTGTTGTTGCTGGTGACAGTAAACCAGCTTCTGTGGGGTTCAATCGCTTCCAGAACTCGCTGAGGGTCGCCGTCCTGTGAGCTTCTGTGTAGTCTGCTTGCAGTCGGGCGGTGACTCTGTTCTTGAAGTGATGGACCAGTTGGGTGCTTGCTGGGGGTTCGGTGAGTGGGGTGTTGTTAGTGTGTTGGAGGTAAAGTTGGTAGATGATGTATTTGGCGAGGACGAAGAAGTAGGT
Source organism: Macrothele yani (assembly GCA_039090855.1). Classification (NCBI taxonomy): domain Eukaryota; kingdom Metazoa; phylum Arthropoda; class Arachnida; order Araneae; family Macrothelidae; genus Macrothele; species Macrothele yani. The sequence goes on from CM077011.1 coordinate 105,427,985, forward strand.
GCAAGTTGTGGAGGCGTGAGGTGCGGTGTGTGCAGCGTTGAGGTATTGATAGTGTTCTATCTTGTGGGTGATGGGGAAGACCTTGGAGGCCATGGTGAACATCAGGTGGAACAGCGGGAGAAGGACGGGGCAGTGAATGTATGTGTGGTGAAGTGAGCCCAGCTCTGCGCAGAAAGGGCAGAGGGGGTGTTGAGTATGTTCATCTGGTGAAGCGTGCCTGGGACGGGTAGGCGGAAGTGGAGGAATTGCCACTGAATGTTGGTTTTGTGTGGGTGGTTTATGATCGTAGTGAGCGTGGACCAAACAGGGGGAGTGAGAGGGCGTGAGGGAGAGAGCAGGGCAGGGGTTGTGGGTGCCGTTGTGGAGGAAGTGGTACAGTTGCTTGACACTGAGAGAATGTACCAGGAGGGCGCCTGTGGGGGTGTCAAGTGTGAATGGGAGGGAGATAGGCGCAGACTGAATAGTGCGAATGCCATTAGGAGAGACGAGGAAAGGGAAGGGAAGAGAAGATGGACAGCGTCTTTGAGGGTTGTGAACTTATAGTTGTTCGAGTTGGAGCCGGGCAGGGTGGGGGCGAGCTCAGAGACATGTTTCCAATATAAGTTGTTCACAAGTTGGCGGACCGTGACTATCCCTGCCCTGAGCCAAGTGGGGAAATGGAAGAAAGGAAGGTGTGGGGGGTGGAGGAGAGAGAAGAAAAGTGGTTCAGAGAGTAGTTCGAGGGTGGAGGTGGGAGGGACCCTGATGATAGGAAGAGAGCGGAAGAGGGTGATGGCTTCGTGGTAGGTGGGGAGAGCCTAGTAGGAACATAAGGATAGTGGTCCATAAGAAGGAAGGTGGAGAGGGTGAGGGAGGGGTTCCGTGGGGAGGAGAAAACATCGAGGAGAGTCGAAACAGCAGGGTTGGTGGAGGTTAGGGCAGAGAAAAAGGAGATAAGTCTGACTGCCTTGTACCTGAGGCGGACGTCGAAAAGTGCGAGTCCTCCGTGGGAGATGGGTCTGGTAAGGGTTTCGGCGGTGGTCCAGTGGTGCTTGGACAGATAAAGTTGGTGAGGACTCTGGTGATGTCGAGGGGGACGTGGGAGGGGACAGGCGTGTTAGTCCAGGAGAACTGGACTTGTGACATGAAGAGGTTATTTGCAATGATGGCACGACTGTGAAAGGAGGTGCAGAATTTGGCTTGTGCCCACCAGCCTGCCGTCTGCTTGAGTTTCCGAATGAGAGGGGGCCAGGTGGCTGCGTCGGTGACGAGTCGCTTTCCGATGTGAACACCGAGGAGGTGTTGACTGTCGGAGGACCACTGGGCAGCGCAGGGGCGTCAACTCTTGAGGCCCAGGATTCGCACCACAGTCCGGTGCTTTTATTAAGGTTGAGGGAGGCACCGGAGAGACTGGCGTACTCGTCATATAAGGAGAGGAGGAGGGGGAACTGGTTGTTTCGCCGTATGATGAAGATTGCATCATCGGCGTAAGCAGCGACATGGATGGCATGGTGCCGGTGGCTGGCGAGCTCGATGTGGTGGGAGTAAGCGAAGGCAGTGCGGACGGAGCGGAGGAAGGGCTAGAAGCAGAGAGCAGAGAGGGGGCACCCTTGGCGGATGCCTTTCCGGAAAGGGATAGGCGCGGTGAGAAAGGTCCGCGTTCTGACGTGAACAACTGCGCTGCTGTAAAGGGTGAGGAGGATGGTTGAGAAAGGGGTTGGGAAGCCGAAGCTCCGGAGGACTTCGGAGAGGTAGCGGTGGGTTACATTGTCGAAATCTTTCCTCTGGTCTAAGTTAAGAAGGGCAAGGGGTTCCTTGAGGGTGTGGGCAAGGTGAGTGGTGTCACGGAGAACGTGGATGTTCTCGTGAATGGACCTGGACGGGATGGTGTAGGATTGGTCACGGTGAATCAGGGAGGGTAGTACGAGGTTGAGTCTCGTGGAGAGAGTTTTAGCAAGGATTTTGTAGTCCAGGTTCATGAGACTGATGGGGCGCCAGTTGTTCCGGTCAAGAAGTGAGCCTTTCTTGGGGAGAAGAATGATGTGGGCGGTCGTGAATTCCGCTGGGACGGTGTTAGAGGTTGAGATAGCAAGAAAGCACGCCAGGAGGAGAGGCAGGATGAGAGAGGAGAATTTCCTGTAGAAGACAGCAGTTAGACCGTCTTTCCCCGGGGAGCCAGACTGGTTAAGTTTGAGAAAGGAAGATAGAATCTCCTGGTGAGTGAAAGGGGAGGAAAGCTAAGTGTGGAGGTGGTGGGGGACTTGAGGTAGGGAGTGGAGGAGGTTATCAGGGGTGTAGGGGGAGCAGCGTAGGGGGTATACAGAGTAGTGAAATATTTATGCACATGGGTGCATAAATCGTGGGGATCGTCGGTGGTGGTACCATTGGGGAGGGAGAGGAAGTGAAGAGAGGTGGAGTGTTTGTGCTACCTCTCTAGCTCGAGGAAGTGGTCCTGCGGGTGGTCGACGGTGCTGAGATGGAGTTGCTTCATCCGCAGGATTGCTTGCTGGGCAAGTGGTTCCAACGCTCTCTGGAGTTCAGCTTGGTGAATGAGAAAGGAGGGAGGTGATTTCAGTGAGGTTGAGGAGAGCTCGGAGGTTGTCGGTGTGCATGTGTAGTAGGGTCCTGTTGGTAAAGGAGGTTTTCTTGGACAGGAGGCGGATCTTAGCTTTGGTGGTGAGCCAGTGTTGGATGGGGCAGTTTGTGGTGGGGAGGGAAGAGATGGCGTCCTGGAGGATGTTTGTGATGGCTGTGCAGTACGTGGTGTCTTTGAGTAGTTCTGGGTCGTAGGTCCAGTGGCGAATGCTGCGAGTGTGGGTGGGTGAGAGGCGGATGGTGAGGAGGATGGAGCAGTGGTCCGAGGAGGCAGTGGGGGTGTGGCTACTGCAGCAAGGGTGGGGAGGAGATTTCCGGTGACGTAGAATCTGTCTAGTCGGGCTGAGGCGGAGGATGCCGCTGACGGAGATCTCTAAGTGAAGGACCAATGTGAGGGGAAAAGCTCACGGTATGCGTCATGGAGGGTGGTGTCATTGACTAAGTTAGCGAGCAGTCCCGCCGTGGAGGCGTTGCGGTCGGTTTCGGAGGATCGGTTAATGGTGGCGTTAAGCACGCAGTTGAAGTCTCCTCCGAAGATGATGGTGGAGTTGGGCGGCAAGGAGTTGAAAGCAGTGCGAAGGTGTTGGAAAAGAGGTGTGACTAGGTGGGTGTGGCGGGGGACGTAGATATTGAAGATGTGGTAGGTCTTCTGTTGGATAGTGAGAACAAGGTGCTGCAAGTAGGTCGCGGTAAAGTGGCGTGACTGAAACGGCGTTGAGAGTGGGTAGTAGTTGGAGCTTAGGCTTTTGAGGTAGTTGATTCGTGATTTGAGGGAGCGGAGCCAGGGTTGCATTTGAGTGCGTTGAGAGAACTCTTTTGAGCCCAGGTGGAGAAGAGATGGAGCTGGGGCACAGCAAGGGCTAGGGAGGAGTGTTGTGTTTGAAGGATGAAAAGATGATCCATCTGCTTGGGCATGGGTATAGTGAGGAGGCGGGCGAGTTCAGAGCGCGGAATGGGCCCGTCGATGTTTTGGGCCGCATCTACTCTCTTCATCAGGTCGGAGGGAGTGAGGGGGAAATCACCTGGGAGTTTCCTCTTGGTGGTCTGAGATCTTCCTGGTGAGGTTTCAGAAGAGATCCTGAACCACTCGTTGCTCGAGGTAGGAAGGTTGTGGAAGGTGTAGGCGAAGTCTTAGTCTCCAGTGGGGGACCTTTCCCTGTAGGCGGGGTTAGAAGCAGGCCTCTGCCTGGAGGGCGACCTCTTCCTGGAGGTTGACCTCTGCCTGTGGGAGCGGGGCTGCTCACCTTGGGAGGGGGCGTGGCTGTGCTCATTTTCTGGGGCTGTCCTTTTTGTGGAGGGGACTCTTCCTGTTTGTTTGGCTTCGCTCGAATTTTAGGGTCCCCTGTCAAGTGGGGGGAACTCGTCTCGGGGGTTTATTGTAGTGGAGCTGGATGCTGGCACTGCAGTTGGGTCGCTTCCAGGGGTGGGAGCGTTGGTCGGTTGAGGAACCGTGTTGGTCCTCGGTGAGGCGCCTAATTCCCTGCCAGCGTCTTGCTGCGCCACTTCGCTATCCTTGGGCGCCGAGGGGAGGGCAGTGGTGGTCTTGTGCGTAGGAGCTGGTTTTGGACCCTCGGGTGGTAGTTGAAAGGATGTCAGGTTCGGCGGTTGCATCCTCTTCAGTCCCTGAGTGTTCCATCTGGGTGGTGCTGGGTTCCTTGGACTTCTTGGGGCCATTTGTCTGCTGAGAGGGGGTGTTCGTCAGGTGGGAGCATTTTGTCTTTTGGTGCCCGAACGCCTTGCAGGAGTGGCAGTGAAGGGCGGTGACCAGATCAATTGTGTGGGTGCGTGTCCCAACAGCTATGACGATCGTGTCGGGGCACGATTCGATGGCTTCGTCACGTTTACGTGAAAGCCGCGCTCGCTACCAACCGGACTAATTCACGACGCTCGATACGTGCTGGAAGCTATCTGTTTGGTATGCAATTTGTAATCGAATGCTTTCCTCTTTCATTTTATAATATTGCGAGGTATTTTTCATAATTTAGTTTCATGTAATTGATAAATTAATTTTTTCAACGTAACGACAGTTTTTTTTTTGAACGTTAAGGGAACTTCACTCATTTTCAAGGCGTGTACATACTTAGAGTCGCTATCCAAAGTTTTGTACTGTCCTTGCCGTCTTGAAAAGAGATTGTTGAATAAATATATATTTACCCGGGTTCATGTCACATTCTGTTATATTTTTAACGTTATGTCTTTCCTTTCCGTTGTCCGAAGCTACATTTGTTTTAAAGAGTAAAAGATATTTTATTTTACTTCTCGTTATTTTTAGAAGCGAATTCCTCCCAGTCTTGTGTATTCAACCCATGGATGAGTACACCATATAGAGTTGCTTTTTTTTTCTTTCAAATAATTAATAAATTTTGTACGCGTATAATTCTTTTTTTCCACAACAAGCGTTGTTTTAATGGTTTTCCAGGATATGTGTTTCAAGCGGTTTCAAATTTTTTCTTGTTATTCATCCACTCCATTCCATGAATTGTTATTCATGGGAATGGAGTGGGTGTATTTCATGGCTGTAATCTAGTATTTCACGGCTTAATCTGATATCTTCGTCGACGTAAAATTTCATTAGGAAATTAATTCGCCTCTCCACATATGGATTTCTTTCTTAACATCCACTAAAATAACACGATGGTGATAGCGTCGTCTTCAACTAACTGGTACCATGAGAGACACAGCAAGTGTTGCTTCTGCGCATGCGCAGTCCCGATGCTTCCACCTGCTGTTGGGGGTTGCATTGGTTGCCAGCAACGGGCCACTAGTGACACTTGCTTGGAGGCCCACAATTCACGGCGATGCTGCAGGGTCATCAATGGCTCGCCAACTGATAGCGCTGCCACCAACGGACCACCACCGGGCCGTGAGCGGCAGATTTCAGCCAGCACTGACCCCATCGCTGCCAGCTGGTGGCCAGCAGTTTCTCAGCACTTGTGTTTTTTCTGGGGACCGACGGGTTGTCCGACATGCGCTAAGTGACCCAACAGCCACGATTGCGGATATTCAGCGAGCAGTGGTGCCCTCCATGCATCGTCCGATTAGTGCTAACTCCATTGGCAGACGGCTGCACGACGTATGACTACACGCACGACAACTGACCTTTACAACAGTGTATCGTCGCCAAAGACTGCAATTGTGTCGTGCCAGACTATCACGGAGCCACACAGAATGGCAGCGGGTGATCTTCAGTGACGAGTCCCGCTTTTGTCTTTGAGAAGAGTACCACCGATTGCGAGTGTGGGGGTACCGTTTCAGAGCGAAGATGAACGGTTTGTTGTCGAGCGTCACACGTCCAGAATGCTTGGTGTCATGATGTGGGGTGCAATTGCCTACGATGCCAGATCACCTTTGAAGTTCATTACATGCACTTTGACAGCCCAACGTTAGGTTAATGAGGTCCTGCAACCAGTGGTGTTAGCTTTTCTGAACGCTCACTCCGGTGCGATTTTTCAACAGGACAACGCTCGTCCGCATACTGCTGCTGTGTCTCAAGAGCTTGCCTTCAAGGCACTGACACTCTGCCATGGCCAGCCGCATCGCTAGACTTATCGCCGATTGAAAATGTGTGGGATGCTATTGGACGCGCTATCCACACTCCACTCCTACCGCACAATCTGAAAGAACTGCATGAGAATATTCAAGCTGCATGGGATGGCTTATCGCTAGACACCATTAGGAACATGTACAACTCCATGCCGAGACGTCTGTCATGCTGTGTGAGCAAACATGGCGGCTCGACCCCAGACTGTGAGACACTACTTATTGGCGTGTAGCTCAATAAATATTGCCCATATCAGTCTCAATGTTTAATCATTCATTGTTCCTGGTAACCTTTACCTTCCTTCCGAGTAGTATTGCAATCCGACACGTCCTTCTGGATGCAACTATTTTTTTAACAATAAGTGTATGTCTGAAACCTTGGAACACTATGTCTTCAGAAATATTTTTCAAACCACTATTCGAGAAGATTCAGGATTAAGTAAGTCACATATATGTGATGTCACTGACCGGCCAGGAGTATGTACGTAGACGGCACGGGCAGCTCGTGTCAGTTCGCCAGTACGCAGCCCATGCAATGCGGAATCTCTTGGTAATTAGGAAAACCCTCGGTAATTAGGAAAATGCATGACTGTCGGCTAGAGGAAGGCTGGGATGAGCATTTCATCAACCGCAGACATTGCTGGCTGTTGAAATGTCGCCATAGAACTGCCATAGGAATGGTCCGAAGAGGCACTACCATCCACTCACCGTGCAGGAGCAAAACCACTTTTTGGCAGTCGATGAGAATGACTGTCGGCACGTGATGTCAGTGAAGACAGACAGCGCAAGATTCCACAGTCAACGACAGATTACAACAAGACTCACAGAAAAACTGTTCTGAGCACACACAGTCCACCAGACGTTCTTGCAGATGGACCTAAAGGGAGTAGAAGGCCGTACATGCGTTCATTTTATGTACGCTTTCCAACCGTAGGTTAAAGAAGCGTATATGCTCCAGCTTTGTCCGTCTGTCCACACAATAACTCGCATAAAAATTGTTCCATTTCGATGAAGTTTTAGTATGTGGTGGGGGACAATCTGGGGACGTACCCTATTGAAAATGAACAAAATGGGGTTAAAGGTCAGGACATAAGAGCCAGATTCATTTCATCGCCCTTATGCGTCATAACTTTCGTAAAAATGCTTCGATTGCGACAAAACTTTGTTGAGCCGCCCCGGTGGCGCAGTGGTCTAAGGCGTTGGCCTCTGATCATTCGTCCGTAAGGGGTCCGGGTTCGAATCCCGGTCAGGCATGGATGTTGTGTTTGTCTTACGGCACTGGATCTCTCCCTTCCCTGGAACCAGTGACCCTAAATTAGGGACGGGCGACTGCTTATAGCCCATTGAGTTGCTCACGGTGGTCGTTAAACCTCCCATCAAAAAAAAAAAAAAAAAACTTTGTTCTTTCGGAGGTGTACTGAAAAGGTTCTATTGAATATCATCGAAATGGGGTCAAAGGTCAGGGCACAGGAGCGAGATTTATTCCACAGCCATTATCCTCATAACTTGAGTAATAACTTGAGTAATGATTTCTGGTATGTTGGAAAGCGTATCATAATTAATGCATTGCATGATTTTGCTGACTTGTTTCTCTTTAAACCGTAGGAGGAGAGAAACAAAAACACCCATGCAAAATTTCGCCACGTCATTTTTACATGAAGTTATAGATGCTTAACAGCTGAGAGTATATACCCTTTCTTGAAATTGTTGTCAAACTTTATTCGTTCTTGGCATTTTAAGACTATGAGACAGGGATAAGAACAGCAGTTGTACACGACACAAACATATTAAAATATCAAACAAAGGTCTTCGCTGTTTCCACGTTTATAATTGAGTCACGGAAAAATTCTTATTCGCCGCCACCGGGAATCGAACCCAGTGTCTTCCAGTTCTACGCCAGATATGTTTCCACTACACCACAGCGGCCTCGAATACCTTCAGACTCACACACGCTAACTGCCAAGCCAAATTGACAGGTTGCTTCTTGCAGCCGCCGCACAATGCTGGGGATTCACCAAAGATGATAAGCAGCAACTGAAGAAATAACCAGAAGGTGAATGAACAATTAATACAGACATTTGACGTGGACCAGGACTATCAAACAAAGTTCTTCGCTCTTTCCATGTTTATAAGTGAGTCACGGAAAAATTCTCATCGGCCGCCACCGGGAATCGAACCCAGGGTCTTCCAGTGACTCACTTATAAACGTGGAAGGAGCGAAGACCTTGGTATGATGTTCCAGGTCCACGTCAAATTGTCTGTATTTATTATTCATTCGCCTTCTAATTATTTCTTCAGTTGCTGCTTACCATCTTTCGTGAATCCCCAGCATTGTGCGGTGCTCCAAGAAGCAACCTGCCAAATCGGCTTGGCAGTTAGCGTGTGTGAGTCTGGAGAAATTCGAGGCCGCTGTGGTGTAGCGGAAGCATATCCGGCGCGTAACTGGAAGACCCTGGGTTCGACTCCCGGTGCCGGCCATTGAGAATTTTTCCGTGACTCACTTTATAAACGTGGAAAGAGCGAAGATCTTTGTTTGATGATCCTAGTCCAACGTCAAATGTCTGTATTCATATTAAAATAACTAGGTAAAAAAATCAGCTAAAAGGTGATCCTGTGGGAAGCAAAATAAAGCGAGAATGTCCAGTTTTAACTAGGAGAGCGAATGGTAATGCGAGAGAGTTTGAAACAACAGCAGATGATTGCGAGAAAATAACCTAACGGAATTTTCTGTTATCCAGACTAAAAGATAGAAACGTGAAATAAAGCTGCAGAGAAAGATTTAAGGAACAGCTGTTTCTTAGATCTCCTGCTGTCGTTTATATGTCGCTACATGTCTTTCATGTTCAGCTTTAATGAAATTGGTTTCTCACCTTGAGAACTTTCGTATTAAAGTTTTGGTTTTAGGAAAGAAGTTATGCATGACACAAACTTGAAAACACTTTATAAAGGTCTAAAGTTGAGACTGATTTCACTAAGCTTTTTCTTGAAACAATTATTGCTAACTTTTGTTATTTTTGCTGTACGAACTCTTTCAATTTTTTTCCGCGGATTGTCACATATTTTAGAGCTATATTTTTTAATGAAGAAATTATGTTATAATTAGTTGAAGATTTTTTGATATTATTTCTTTACCGAAACTTCAACTTCGTTTTGTAACACACGAAATTTGTTTTTATTTTGATTTTAGCAGATAATTTTCAATAACAAGGGAATGGCATCTTCAATTTTTTTTTGAAAAATAGAGATTAAGTTAATGAATAGATTTTTATGCGTTTAAATTATTTTATGTTGCTAAATATTGTAATTTTCAAACTAATAACCTAAGACCGGAACCTACAAAGTAAAATTAATAAATAAAATTTTAACTGATATTTACATCAACAGTTCTGTATAAACAATGTTTTGACGGATATTGGCGTAAACCATATGTAGTGCAATAGATTCCTCTTCGCTGAAATTGGCAGAATTCATATTTTGATGTTTGTCTGAATATTTTGCTCTCCGCAGATTTAAAAGCTGACCGTGTAAGAAAACTGACTCGGCGAAGGAAAGCCCCACATGTTGCCATTTTGTGTCGGACGTTTTCTTATTGTCAAAGCAAAACACAAAAAGGTGTTTGGGGTCTTCAACACTGTGAAGATTGGGTCTTAGGTTCGGAGTCATACACATAAAACCACGATTCATTGGCAGAACACAAAAGGTTTTTGAAGGTCTTCCACACTGTGAAGACTGGGCCTTAGGTTCGGGGTCATATCCATAAACCCACGATTCATTAGCAGAACACAAAAAGTTCTCTGTAGTAGTTTGGGGTCTTCCACACTGTGAAGACTGGGCCTTAGGTTCAGGGTCATACCCATAAACCCACGGTTCATTAGCAGAACACAAAAAGCTGTTTGTGATCTTCCACACTGTAAAGACTGGGCTTTTAGGTTCGGGGTCATACCTGTAAACCCACGATTCATTAGCAGAACACAAAAAAGCTGTTTGGGGTAGTTTGGGATTTTCCACACTGTGAAGACTGGGCCTTAGGTTCGGGGTCATACCTATAAACATACGATTCATTAGCAGAACACAAAAAGCTGTTTGTGGTAGTTTGGGGTCTTCCACACTGTGAAGACTGCCTTGGATTCGTTGTCAAACCTATAAAAACAAGATTCACTAGCAGAACACAAAACGCTGTTTGGGATAGTTTGCGATTTTCCACATTGTGAAGACTGGGCCTTAGATTCGGGGTCATACCTGTAAATCCACGATTCATTAGCAGAACACAAAAAGATGTTTGGGGACTTCCACGCTGTGAAGACTGGGCCTAAGGTTCAGGGTCATACTCATAAACCCACGACTCATTAGCTGTTATGATAGTGTTTTTAAGGAGTTTTCGACTCATTCAAGCAGGTCACTATCAGCTGAAACACTGGCCTCTTTTTATTCAGTTGAGAGCAGTTTTGGTGCTAATATGGCTGAGACGTGTCTCGTACCCAAATCGTCCACAAGAATCGACTGAACTGAACCGAAACTAATGTTGAAATCTTCAGGTAATAATTCACGAATAACGATTCGGCTATTTTATTTTCACGGAAAGCTGTGCGCGCAAGTTCGACATTATTTTCACTTTTGCTGGTTGCGGTTGTCCCACGCCGTTCATCACTCTCAAAAAAAAAATCTCACTACCATCTTTAAAACGTTAATACCAGTCATACACTTTTTTTACAATTTTTACAATCCACCACATGGACTTTCTGTAACTGTAAAAGTATGTGTTTTCGCAAGTTTTTGACAAAATGTGATGCAAATTCGTTGATCTATTTTTCCGGCATGAGAAATTCGACGAACATCTGCATAAGAATAATGCACTACAGAGAAACATCGGACGAGCAGGGGAGACGCTGACTCACGGCACATGCGTAGTAGTGGGTTCAAAGGTCAACCTGTGCCAAACCGCTTCCTACTGTGTCGCGCGATTCTAAACTTGTGCAACCGATCTGGATACTTTTTGATCACACCTCGTACAGCTTTATTTTACCCTTCTGACTAATATTTGTCCCACTGTCAGATTGCCAACTTTTACAAACGTGTCGGGAGAAATTTTGTAGCGTTAAGTCAGAAAATATTTAACCAGAAGAAACTAAATTTTCTGCTCCGGTGACACGGAGGTCTGAGCTCTGGTTTGTGACCATCCGTCCGAGACTTTTTAGAATTCCGGTGAAGTATGGATGTTGTTTGTCTTAAGGCACTGGCTCTCTCTCGCTTTCCGGGAGAGCCAGTGACCTTAAATTTGGGATGTACGACTGGCTATAGCCCATTGAGTTGCTCACCGTGATCGTTAAACTCCCAATAAAAAAAACAACTAAATTTCCATTAGAATACAAAATCTCAAAAGGACATTAAAAATAGTTATGTTTCGCAGTTATTCCTTTTTGTCTTTCTTTGTGTAACTTGTAGATTGGGTTGCACCCAGATATTTACAGCTGTAATACTATACTGTGCAAATTAATTGGGACAAAATGAAAATCACTTTTTTTCCAAAACTATGCCTTTATATCATTCTATGCCTTGATATACACTGATAAATACCTATATTAGTATGAAGTATGTCCTCCTTTAGCAGAAATGATTTCTTGAAATCGTTTTGGCATTGATTCCACTAATTGAGTGCACATATTTTTGACTTCATAATCGTGGAACCACACTTTTATAGCATTCGTTATCATGCGTTCTTTGGTTGTACATTCCATTTTACCAAAACGTCTCTTCAAAATATTCCACAAGTTTTCTATGGGATTTAAGTCTGGTGAATTTCCTTTCCAATCAAGCAAATGAATTTGATTTTTCAGCATGAAATTCTTGACCAATTTCGAATTGTGACATGGGGCCAAGTCATGTTGAAATGTCCCGTCAAAAGTTTGCAAGAATAGAACAATCCTACGTTGTAATATTTCTACGTACTTGGCTGAATTCATCATACCTTGAACAGGAACTAAGCTTTCAGTGCCATTTGATGTGAAAAAAAAAACCCTAAACATCTGTTTCAGAGTGTGTTTTACAGTTTGTTTGACATGCTCAGGTCTTAAGGGTTCATAGTTGCTTCGTCTAACGACATTTGCTTGGTAACCCTGCACAAATAAATGAGTTTCATCACTGAAAATTACCTTTTTCCAGTCGTCAGCAGTCCATGATTTATATATTTTGGCCCATGCTAAACGTTTCATCTTCATTTTCGCATTCAAATATTGTTCTTTCGTTGGTCTTCTTGCCTTCCGGCCAACTTCCAGAAGCCTACGGCGTACAGTTGAATCACTAACATCACAACCACTAGCCAATAAATCTCTTAGAAGATCGGTGCTTGTTTTTGTTTTTTTTTTATTCATTTTACTATTTCTGATTAGATATTTATCGGTTCGTGGAGATGTTTTTCGTTTTCTTCCACATTTACGTCTCCTTTTTGGAGACTATGATCCAGATGCATTGTATCGCGTAAGCAGTCTTGATACACCTGATTTGCCTTCACCAACTGCAGAAGCGATATCTCTCAATGTCATAGAAGTGTGATCCTTCAGAGCAATTATTTTTGCATCTTTCCTTGAGGAAATATCCATTTTTCAATACACGTAAGTAACACGTACTCACAGAGAGCAAAAACTAACATCCATTTGTCACACACGAAAGCTCACAACTGAAGCTGAAGTGCCTATTTCCTGTTTAAAACTGGTCAAACCACATTCTTACTATCAAGTTCTAACAGTCACACAACCTCACAGCTGATAAAACCGGTTTACGTGGGTTTCCGACATCAACTGGCGATCACATTACAATTCTGATAAAAAATAGCTTGTCCCAATTAATTTGCACGGTATAGTAATTGTCTTCATCTGGAGGTCTTTTAAAGGCTATAATTTTTCGGGTCCATTCAAGTAGTGATGGTTAGACGATCGAAATAAAAGGAAAGTAAGAAAATCGCATCGAATCAAACTGAACAACGTGTTAGGAATGCCACAGAGGAAATCCGCTATACACTGCCTGCGATAAAGATAAAGGCAGACAGTAAATTAAAACAAATGGAACTCATTAACATCATGCCCATCAAACACCGTCCACACTTTTGTTTTCCGCTCTGATCTGAGTAAATGAAACTTTATGAGATTGTTTGAAGAGGCGTGTAATCACTTTTCCTCCTGGCTGCACACGGTAATTTCGGCAGGCAGAGATTTCGCTAACAACACGGCACGCATCAGTTGAACGTTTCCAGCAATCATTCGATGTTTTCTGCTGAGATGGTGGTTTGGAAAAGGTTAGGTCCAGCTAATCAGTTTTTCTTTCTCTTTCCGCGCTCACTGTGCTGTTACTTAAAATAATATGCTAAGTCACCTGTAAGCGCTGTTCATGTTTCAATGTTTAGTTTTCCACATGTGTTAACTTATTTTTCGCCTCAAATACTAGGATGTATTGCAGATTTTCGCGTAATCCTTTTTAAATATGAGTTCCTTTTGCCAAAAAGCACGAAATATCGTCAGTTTAAGACCTTCAGATGCGTATAGCAATGTTAAATATCGATTCAATGTCGCGTTATTCGCAAAATGAGCAGGCGGTTAGGGAGATTTATTTCCTGATTATTTTAATCCAATAAATAAACTTCCCGATTTTGATTCAATGCAAAATACCTCTGAAAAAACTCAAGAGTAAAGTCGGCGAAGGAAATAAAACCCTTTCTGGCATAATTAGAGACTAAAATAATTATGCGCTGTGCCGCATTTTCAGAATTCTTAATATGAAATGCACTTATGTTTTAATAGATGTGTTTCAAACAATGCGTAATTGATAAAGATTAAAATATTTTCAAGCTGACAGCAGAAGAATTATATTTTTATTGCCAGTTGGATGCTAGTATTCAAACATTTATTACGAGGGGAAGTTAATAAATGAGTCTGCTGTGACTTTAAACTCCTATTCCATGTAACTAAGTTCTGAAGAAAGGCACAAACATTTAATAGAAAATATATTCGAACGCAACTCATTAATTAACAAAAAATGGCTTATCAGCCTAATTATATACAACATAAACATAACTACAATAATTGGTGCGCCTGACTCGTACATTTCGCCAAGCTGTCTGCCCGCTGGCATTGTTTTGAAACAGTACGTGCGTTCAAAGCACGCAGATAATCTCGTGCGCTACATAACATACACCGATAAGCAATTACATTATGACCACCTACCTAATAAGCCGCAGGATCCCATTTAGTTTGCAAAACAGTAGCCATTCGGCGAGGCATCGATTCGATAAGGCGGCGATAGATATCTTGGGATATTTGGTACCATAATGTCAACAGCAGGTCCTCCAGGTTCCGTACATTTCGGGATAGTGGTGATTTAGCGCGAACGCGTTTTTCCAAGTGTAACCCCAAATGTTCGATTGGGTTCATGTGAGGTGAATTTGGAGGCCAGGGCATTAACGGAAAGTCACCAGCATGTTCCTCAAACCGCACCTTGACGATTCTGGCAGTGTGGCATGCCGCATTATCCCGCACGGGGATAACTGGTTTCCAGTTATTTGGGTAGCGGCGCCCCCACGGCCCGAGCTAACCTTGTGACGGTTTCTCTTGCCTCTGCGGCTTTGACGATTACATCACCGAAGGGACAGCTGTTCATCCAGCTGATGGGGGATGGCGTCCCCACGGCCCGAGCCGATTTTCTCTTATTGTTTTGCTTTTTTCGTCTTATGTTCATATTTTGACATGTACCCGCCTCAGTTGTAGGCTGCTGAGGTTGTGATGAGGCGCCAGCTCCGGGTTTTGTTCCTCGTTCTTTTCCCTGTCTTATCTCTTTTATGTTACGTTTTCTGTTTTTCCGGAGCTGGTTAGCTTAGACCTACCTGCATGTTTGCCGTATGCGGTGACCCGTACAGGTGGAAATGAGGATGCTGGAGGCTGAGGTATTTGGGGGCCGGGTTGTAGTGTCTCCAGATGCCAACACTCCTCTTTGCCCTCTGCTTCACCCTAAACGGGAGGCTGGGAGCTAACCCACTCCTGGTCAGGTAGTCTGTGGCCGAGTGGCGTCCAGACTTCTAGCGGCTTGTCGTTCTGTTCGGCTGGGTGAGTATGGGGGTAGGGTGGGCATGCCAAAGGGGTGTTCTCCGGGCACGGGAAAGTCTGGGTGAACGCTGAGCGTGTGTCTGCCCTACCACCTTGCTATATCCGCTGACTATCCCTAGAGCCGTGTCCTGCGTCCTCTTGGGCTTGCGGACCTCCGTCTCTCCCTCGTTGGGCTCGGTAGTGGGTGGGGAGGTCAGCGGACGAATTTTTCCTTCATTCATGGAAACCCCAAGTGTTTCCCATGCTATTAATAATTTAAAGCGCCCTGTGGAGGACAGTGCTCCTTCCTCCACAAAGAAACTTGTCACATCTAATTGCAATGCTCTGTTTCTGTTGATTAAATCTGGTGACTCTTCACAGTCACTCAGTACCAAGAGTCCTTTCTGGATCAACAAGGCTCTGCAAGCCGTTGCTGGCTCTCCAAAGAGTGTGAAGAAGCTCCCTTCCGGGGATCTTCTCGTGGAAACTTCTACTCCACGCCACAGTGCCACCTTGCTGGAAACGACCGTTTTGCTTGGCGTTCCTGTTCAGGTTTCTCCACACGGTTATCTCAATTCCTCTCGCGGTGTAGTCAACTCTCGCGACCTGCTTGAATGCAGCGATGAGGAATTGCTGGAGGAACTTGGTGAACAGCATGTCATTGGGGTTCGGCGGATTCTTTTTAGGCGGGATGGGAAATCTATTCTCCCGTAACATCATCCTAACGTTTGACTCCCCAAACCTGCCTACTTCCATCAAGGCAGGTTATTTACGGCTTGATGTTCGACCATACATCCCGAACCCCCTTGCGATGTTTCAGGTGCCAGCATTACGGTCACTCCCAGCAGTCTTGCCGTAATGTTGCAAAGTGTGGCCGCTGTGGTTCCACAGAACTCTTTGGCGGATTGCTCTGCAGAGTCTGATCATTGTGTCAACTGCGAAGGGACTCATCCTGCTTCTTCTAAGCAGTGTCCAAAGTGGATAGAGGAACAGGCAATCCAACGCCTGAAGACAACTGAGCATCTCTCATATCCTGAGGCTAGACGGCGGATCGCCCCTTTACAACCAGGCCGGCGGTCCTATGCTTCAGTTGTGGTGCAGAAGGCTTCAGTGGCGGTCCAGACTGAGGTGACCATCCCAGCGGGGTGTCCTTATGATTTTGGGGACATCGTCGCTGCTGGTATGGAAGCACTGAAGTCTCGCCGTATTGCATCCAAGGCGACATCAACATCGTCGCCTAAACCTACCTCTATGCCGAAATCATCTACGGCCATCACAGGGACCCAGGTCCAGGGCACTGGAAAGAAGAAGCCGAAAAGGTAAAACCGGGTTCATCCTCCCCGAAACAGAGCAAGCAAAAACCATCTCTCAACACAGGGGGTAAACACAGCCCTGTGTTACCTCCAGACACTGCGGATGGATTGGAGGTGATGGACGACAGTGAGACGTTCTAGTTGTCTGTCTTTTTCATTCTTTCATTACGTTTTTCATTATGGCCACGCTCATTCAGTGGAATTGCCGAGGTCTGCGTTCACGCATTGACGATTTAAAAGGCTTACTGTCTTCGCACACACCTGTGTGCGTGTGTCTCCAGGAGACAAAGCTTCGCATGACGGACACTCCTTCGCTGCGGAGACATTCTTTTTCCGCAAAGATCACCAGGACGGCGTAATTGCCTGCGGAGGAGTGGCCGTCGTTGTTCCTCATGGTGTCCCTGTCACTGCGGTTGCCCTTCGGACGCCTTTGCAGGCAGTGGCAGTGAGACTGTCTGTGAACACTCTGCTCACGGTGTGTTCCATCTACATACCACCAACTGAAGCTGTAACCTTTCGGATCTGGAAGATTTAGTTGACCAGCTGCCGCCTCCTTTCTTCATCTTTGGAGATTTTAATGCTCACAATCCGTTGTGGGGTTCTACAACTCGAGACTCCAGGGGCCGTGTTGTTGAGTCCCTTCTCTCCAACACGTCCCTCTGTCTCCACAACACCGGAGTTGCTACTTATTTTCATGAACCCACCCGTTCGTCCTCAGCCATTGATCTGTCTTTGAGTTCACCATTATTATATCCTGACTGGTCCTGGAGCGTGTCTGGTGATCCCCTTGGCAGCGATCACTTTCCCATCTTTCTCCGTCTAGCGGGTGGCGGGTACCGTTACCCTACTCGCCCTGCTAGATGGAATATTGATCGTGCCAAGTGGGACGCATTCACGGCTTCAGCGATTATTACTCCAGCTATGGTGACCTCAGGAACGGTCAATGACGCTGTTGCGGCGGTAACGGATTGTGTTGTGCATGCGGCAGAACTTACCATCCCCAGGACGTCGACTAAACTTCCACGTTGCCCGAGACCTTGGTGGAATTCCACTTGCATGGCAGCTCGTCAGGCCCAAATCGGGCTTGGGGTAGGTTTCGTTGGTATCCCACCGACGCGAACCTACTTGCTTTCAAGAAGGCCAAGTCCTACGCGCGATTGGTTCGTAGGCGTAGTCAACGGGAGTCCTGGATACGTTACGTATCCGGGATTAACTCCGCTACCAGCCCTAAGATTGTTTGGGACAGGATCCGTAAGATTCGAGGACAGTACCCATCTGGGGAAATCTCCATTCTTGAGAGTGATGGAGGAACGGTTGCTGACGCTCAGGGTATTGCTGACTGTCTGGGCGCCGCTTTTTCTTCGGTGTCCAGCAGCAGCAATTACCCTGCTTCATTCCGGCAGTTACAGCCGCGGCTTGAACGGTCCAAGATTTCTTTTGGACCGTTTTCTTCTGCAGATTATAACAGCCCGCTGACTGCCGTGGAGCTGAAGACCGCTTTGAATCGGTCCGGCCGGACAACTGTCGGACCGGATAACATCCATTACGACATGCTGAAGCACCTTTCTCCGTCCTCTCTTGAATGTCTGCTAATCCTGTTTAACAGGATTTGGCTAGAGAATGCCTTTCCCGAGTCTTGGCGTACGGCCATTGTCGTTCCTGTTCCCAAACCTGGTAAAGATCCCACCAACCCGTTGAACTACCGGCCAATTGCTATGACGAGCTGCCTTTGCAAAGTACTCGAGCGCATCATTAACCTTCGTCTCATTTTTTATTTAGAAATTCATCACATTTTTTCGCCTCATCAGAGTGGATTTCGTAAATCTCGATCCACCACCGATCATCTACGCCTTGAGACTTCTGTCAGGGAGGCGTTTGTCCGGCGTCAGCACATGGTCTCCGTCTTCTTCGACATGGAGAAAGCCTATGATCGTACCTGGAGATACGGCATTCTCCGTGATCTGCACGAGTGCGGATTGCGGGGAAACTTACCATCTTTCATCGCCGGATTTCTCCAGGACCGGAGTTTCCGTGTGCGCGTCGGGTCGACCCTCTCTGCGGTGTACCCGCAAGAACAGGGTGTACCTCAGGGCTCCATTCTTTCCGTTACGTTGTTCATCCTTCGTGTTAACCATATTTTCCAACTACTTCCTCCCACGGTTCGTGGAACCATGTACGTGGATGATCTGCAGATCTCTTGCGCCTCTGTAAACATGCGTACCATCGAGAGACAGCTCCAGTCTGCCATTACCAAGATCTCTCACTGGGCTTCCCAAAATGGATTTGGCTTCTCGACGCAGAAGACCGTTTGCGTGCATTTTTGCCGCAAACGGGGTCTTCACCCAGACCCCAGCCTCCGTCTGGGGTGCTCTACCATCCCCGTGGTGTCAGAAGTCAAGTTCCTTGGGTTAACTTTTGACCGAGCGCTCACCTTCCGGCCTCACATCCAGTCTTTGAAGGTGAAGTGCACGAAGTCATTGGGTATCCTGAAGGTCCTCTCTCGAACATCTTGGGGGCCCGACAGGTGCTCAATGCTTCGCATTTACCATTCTCTGTTTCGGTCAAAGTTAGACTTCGGATGCATTACGTACGATTCAGCGCGTCCATCGGTTTTAAAGCCTTTGGACCCCGTCCATCACCAGGCTCTGCGGCTATGCACTGGTGCTTTCCGCACCTCTCCCGTGCATAGCCTGTATGCGGAGGCTCATGAGCCGCCGTTATGCATCCGTCGTAAGCAGCTGTCTCTTCAGTTTTATACAAAACTGAAATCTTTTCCTGATCATCCACTGTATGGTTCCATCTTCCGACCGGACTGTGTCCGTTTGTTTTTCAACCGCCCCTCCTGTGTTCCGACGTTCGGGATGCGGATGTCTGCCATAGTGCGCGATGCTGGTCTAGACTTGTCACGGATTGGTTTGACCCGGTTCTACAATGAACCGCCTTGGCAGCCGGTTCAAGCAACGGCTGACCTTTTTCTTTGTGTGTGGCCAAAGTCTTCCACTCCTGCTCTG
The DNA here is from genome assembly GCA_039090855.1 of Macrothele yani. Classification (NCBI taxonomy): domain Eukaryota; kingdom Metazoa; phylum Arthropoda; class Arachnida; order Araneae; family Macrothelidae; genus Macrothele; species Macrothele yani. The sequence goes on from CM077011.1 coordinate 105,447,491, forward strand.
GTGTACCAGCAGCTCTTTGCTGAAAAACTGTCAGTCTACCCGGATTTCGTGCCTGTATTCACCGATGGCTCGAAGTCCGGGGATGTCGTTGGATCCGCTTTTGTGTGTGGCGAAGCCTCACATGCTGAGAGGCTTCCGCCTGAATCCACCGTCTTTTCGGCGGAGATGCGTGCGGTGCACCTCGCTTTGTGCCACATACAGTCTCGATCACTTCGTCGCGCTATGGTTTGCTCTGATTCCCAGTCCGTCATCCATGTTTTATCTTCTCCAGACGACACGGACTCACCTGTCATCCGTGATGTCCGTCGTCTTCTTGGAACTTTGGGGGTGATGGCTTCCTAGTCCGATTCTGTTGGGTTCCTGGCCATGTTGGGATCCGGGGTAACGAGCTGGCAGATCTCTCTGCCAGGTCTGTTTCATCCATGTCGCCAGCTCGGCTGCCACTGTCTTTCCGAGATTATCGGCCGTTGATCCGGAAATTTGTTCTGGATGAGTGGCAGTCCATGTGGTCTCAGCAGGGCAGCAATAAGCTGCATTCTATTAAACCACAGATCGGACTATGGAAGTCTAGTTTGCGGAAGAACCGTCGTGAGGAAGTTGTTCTTGCACGTCTCCGCATTGGGCACTGTCGTTTTACTCACCGCTTTTTGCTGTGTGGCGAGAGTGTCCCGGTGTGTGAGGCGTGCGACTGTCGTCTCACTGTCCTTCATGTTTTGTGTACTTGTGTTCGGTTTTGTGATCATCGTTTTCATCATTTTCACTCTCATCTGTTGGACGAAGGAGCAGCTACGCTGCAGACAATTATTGGCGAAGCCTGCGACATGAAAGCAGTGTTTTCGTTTTTACAGGATATTGACTTTTTTAAACTTATCTAGATTTTAACTTGTTCACTATCATATTTAATTTTTACTACATCAGCCTGTTTTTAACCTTGTGTACGTTTTTATTGCTTTAGTTTTGTTTTGATGTCTTTTATTTTGGCGCTCTTTGGCCAACCGTGGCCCTTGCGCCATTAAAATATATTAACCAACCAACCAGCCGCATTATCCTGTTGGTAATGGCCATTGCCAGCAGGAAACATAGTTGCCCTACATGGATGAACTTGGTGCGCAACGATGTTCAGATACTTGACAGCTCTCAGGGATCGTGCTTTTGGCATAATGGGGCCTAAAGTGTATCAAGAAAACAACACCCACAGCATATCGCCGTCGCCGGCCTGTCCCCCCCCCCCCACAGTGCATCCAGGTGGCATACGTAGCCTCCGTTATAATCGCTTGGTCGTCTATGTGATGCACCAGGAATCTTCATTCGGCAGACCAGGCCACTGTCTTCCAATCATCCACGGGCCAATCTCTATGATCTTGGGCCGATTTCATGCGTTGTTGGCAATGACGTGCAGTGAGCATGGGGACCCGGATGTGTCTTCGGTTACGCAGGACCATGCGCAGAAGACTGCATTGAACTGTGTGCTGTGACACATTGCCCCTGATCACCACTCTTGTAGCAACTGGTGATTTGTCGCAACTGGTGATTTGCCCCGAGACTATCGCTATGCACAATGCGCGACAGTCTCAGCTTCCTTCTGGCATCACTGATCTGCGGACGACACAAGCTGAACGACGGTTTGTCGTTTGTCCATCTGTGCACCACTTTTGATACGTACTCACTACAGCGGTACGTGAACAAGCCACAAGCCGCGCCATTTTCGAGATCGTAATTCCGAAGCGCCGTGCCATCACAGTTTGTTCTTTATCAAACTCCGATAAAGGGCAGGTTTACCCATTCTGACTCCGAACGCTCTACTAACCCAAAGCCGGTCCGCGGGTTGTATATACACTGCTCTGTGGACTTCACCTGCGCCACAGTTTGTTTTCTAGGCGCGCTGACTTCTCTAGGCTGGGGATGGTCATAATGTAACGGCTCATCGGTATAAGAGTATTATAATTACGTTATAATTACAACTGTCATAAACAGTTATGGGATAACTGATAGTGTTATTAGTTTCTAAAAGTGTCATTAGGTGGCAGCACAATCCAACTTATTCGTTGTTCGAAGTAGAAACTGCTAGGTATCGCATGCACATACCCATTTCAGATTGCAAATGACGAGCTTGCTGGCATGCTGCTGTGCTTTTTCTTAAGGAAAACTCACAACAGCACAGTAGCGTGCTGTTGTGAAGAAAAAGGACTTGCTGCCAAGGATATTCATACGGAAATGTTTCCTGTTTGCGTTGAGATATCTTTGTCGCATAAAGTCAGTTACTGTGGTGAACAAGTGATCGACCAAGCTTCACAAAAGGATCACATAAAATGAGCTACAGTACTACTTCGCCGAGTAGATCAGAATGTACATAACTTCGCCGCTAGAGGACGTAATACATTTTATCCCATATATTTGCCTCTAATTCTAAATATCCCATTAAAAAATTATTTTCCTTTCAATGTCATTTACAACGAAGACTATTTTACGTTCAATTTCATTTTCAAGAATGGATAGATTTTCCGCTAGAGAGCGTAAACATAAGTTGTGATTTTCCCAATATCTATGCTTCTAAAAGTCCTATTTGGAAAATTCTTTCTGCATCGGATACAAATTATATACTATGAATTACTATATATTATGAAAAATTTTTCTGCATCGATATAATTATATGCTGAACATTTACCTGGTTGGATAAATGTTCAGTATATAATTTCTAATGTTTGGTAAAGAACGGTTTGGCCCACCTGGGGACGTAAGTCTTTATTTCTCATGTATTTTCAGCAAAATCTGCGCGTCTGAAAACAGATTAAAAAAATTCTTCAGTGGGCCGATACTTCTCATGCCGGAAAACCTCTTGAGAATACCTTGTGCTCAAAACAGTGCACAGTTTTTTCCGCTAGGGGCATCAACGTATCATATTTTTGTCGGTATCTCTGCTTTTAATAGTCCGATTTAAAAAAAATCCTTTCTTCGTCTTAGTGTTTTTCGAACGAAATGTTCTTCATATAATTTCGAATTTTTCTTAATGAACACCTTTGGCATTAGAGATTATAAGGTAACGTTTTTGTTTTCGCAAATTTACAGCAATATCTACACTTGTAAAAATTCGATTGATAAAATCATTCTTTGATCAGATACTACTAACAACGAAAATATATTTTGGTCATTTTCTGCACAAAATAATTTAGAATTTTTCCTCTGGGGGCGCAAATGCTTAATCTGTTTTTCCGGGATATCTCTGCTTCTAAAAGTCCCGGATTTAAAAAAAAAATATTTCAACGCCTGATATTATTCACCCCGTGGGACGCTTTACATGCATGCACTTGGAGTTTTTTCAGTTCACATTTCTGGTGATAGGTGGCGTTAGTGTGTATTTATTTATGTGTGCAACCGTATCTTCGCTTTTAAAAATCCTTTTGAAATTTTTTTATTATATGCAATTTGCTATAGTAGAGATGGGAAACATTCTCTTTAAACAATGTCCAATTTCCCCGCTTTTTTTTTGTTATATTTGGTTTCAAGGGACGCATTTGAAAAATTTTCTTAGGATAGCTTTTCTATGAAGTATAAATTTAGCATAGTTTCTACTTTTCCATTATTCAAAATTCTGCCGCTAGGGGGCAGTAATGTGTTTCTATTTGAAAGAGTTTATTCGATTCTAAGAATCCTTTAGAAAATTCCTTTTTTAGTAGCACACTCTTCGTTATGAAGAGTATTCTGAACACATTTGTATCTCTCCCGCTAAGTGTTAGACTTCAGAAATCCTTTCTCTGATATCATCCTTCCGCTACGGGAAGACTTATGCACATTGCAGTGTTTGTTAAAATTCGTTAACAACTTTTCAGTCGGAAATGTGATAACTAGCTGTTTTTCTTTCTGGATGTTTTATCGATTGCAGAAGTTCAGTTGATTTTTTTAACCGCTTTCATTGACTATGAAAAATCCTGCTTCCATTACTTATTTTATATTACGCGTAATTTCCCCCTAGGTGATATAAATGTATTTTCTTTTTTTGCTGAATTTTTAGATGTTCTAAAATTCTGCTCCGAAATACACGACTGGCCACCCAAAATGCAACACCAAGAAGGAAGCATCCGATTGGCCTGAAATTCGCAGCATGCATCGCCAGCGAGAGGACATGCAAACGATTAGCATTGCAGGGCATACGCAAATCATGTGGGCCCGGTACGCCACCGCAAAGCACTATAAGAAGGGTGCACAGAAGGCGGGGTGTAAGTAGTGGAAGTGTGTTGTGCTGCCGGACCTGTGCCTGAGAACCTTCCTGATGCCTCGTCGCAGAATACGGCAGTCATTCCAGTACGTTTCGGAGTTCGACAGAGGAAGAATAAAGGCTTATCGCGACATTTGCGCCCGTGTGGGACGACATCCAGCCACAGTGTGAGGCGAGTATGGATTCGGTGGGTGCAGGAGGGGCGGACGGACCGCCCGACGTGAGCGATTGCCGCGGCACTCCACCGAACGAGAGGACCGTCATGTTTTGCGGCGGGCATTGACGGCTCGCACCGACACATCACGAACATTGGTGCAGGAATTTGGGTGTGTTGAGCAACAACCTGTATCAGCACGTACCGTTCGACGTCGTCTGCAGGAGCGGGGACTTGTCGCACGGCACCCATTGCTCAGATTACCATTGACGTTACACCACCGGCGAGTGCGGCGGCAGTGCACCGTTAAACGCCACACCTGGACTACGGAATGGCACGACATTGTCTTCTCCGACGAATCCCGCTTGTGCGTGCAACACCACGATGGTCGGATCCGCGTGTGATGACATCTGTATAACTCCTGCATTATGCATCGCCATACCGGTCCGTCGCCTGGCGTTATGTTTTGGGGCGCAATTGGATATGACACCCGCACCCCTCTGGTACACATCGGCGGTACACTCAACAGCTCCGACGTTTCGGAATCTGTAGTCCTTCCTTACTTGCAGGACCTGCCAGCGGCTACGTTTCAACAGCACAATGCGTGGCCGCATGTGGCACGCTTCGTGCAACAGTTCTTCACGGGCCACCAGGTGTCAATGCTGCCGTGGCCCGCCTGTGTTCTTCCGATATGTCGCCCATCGAACACGTCTGGTCCCTGATCGGCAACCGAGTGGCCCGGCAAGCACCACCCGGGGCTAAGCCTGATGAACTGTGGCAACGTGTGGAAGCAGCCTGGACCGACATACCCCAAGCCCACATTCAAAGCCTCTTTCGTTCGATGCCGTGGCGTGTAGTGGCCGTTATTGCCAGCCATGGGGGCCACACGAGCTATTGATGTCTCGCCGGTGGTGTAACGTCAATGGTGTAATCGTGTTCTGCAAGTCGCACGGGCCTGTAACCTTATTCGTTTAATCTTTTATCTGTTATGTGTCCAGTAAATATGGCTTTGCTATCTGGTGTCCTTCTTGGTGTTGCATTTTGGGTGGCCAGCAGTGTATATATTTGGTGTCTGAAAGGATAAAAAAAAAGCGTGCTCATTACAACTGAAAACTCGGTGTCATCTTTCTTGTTAATCTGCAAATAATTTTTCTCATTGCAAGAACACAGGACAAAAAAAATAGTCACCCCTGGCAGAACTTATCTAATAACGGGTTACGGCGCTTTTTGCCTTGATAACAGCATGAATCCGGTGTGGAAGAGACTCCACGAGATTAGGGGATGTATTGAACATCGATTTGTAGCGACTCGTTCTTGAATTGGTCCCGCAGTTCCGCCAGAGAACGTGGATGTCTCTTTCATTCGTTTCACCTTCTGTTTTAAATGATCCCAAAGATTTTCAATAGGATTTAAATCTGAGGATTTGGCGGGCTAGTCGAAGTGAGACAGTGTTGCTGATTGTTCGTCGTGCCACTCACACATTTTTAGCCCTGTGCACACAACAATTGTCGTCTTGAGAAACAGGAATGCCAGTGTGATGCTGCTCCTAGAGATAAAGGACAACACTTCGTCATTCAGAATGCGGACGTACACATGCTGGTTCCAATTCATCGTCACTGCAACGAGAGGAACCATTTCGTGGTACTAAAAACCTCCCCAAAACACAGAACCACCTCCAGCTCGAACAACACCTTTGACACAATAAGGATTAAAGGCTTCATTGGGCCTGCTACGCACTCGTCGCCTCCGATCATTACAGTACAAACAAAAACGACTGATCAAACCAAATTACTCGTTTCCAATCCTCCACAGAAAAATTTTGGCGCCTCTGATCCTATTGATAACGTGCGACTTTGTGACTTGCTGTTAAAGGAGGCCTCATCCGTGGTACTCTTCTCCAGATGTCAATCGCGTGTAGCTCTCGTTACAATATCCTTTTGGAACTGGTTGGAGTGGGCTTTCATTGACTGTTTGGAGCAATTATTGCCTGGTTTGAAACCGATTTGTAGTTACTATGCGTAAAACATGGCGGCGGCCCCTGTTGCTGAGAATCGCTTTTGGGCCACAGTTACGTCACCGATTTTCAGTTGACTGCGAACTACACCGCTGTTTGCAGACCCGCTGGACAATACGCTTCGACACACCAACAAATTGGGCGACTTCATTCACCTTGTGTCCGTGGACTCGGCTAAACACGATGGCTCCTTTTTGCCACTCGGTAAAGTCTGTCTTAAGACCCATATTGCAGACAAAATTCAACACACACGTTGTTCTTTGCCACTGCAAGAGATACAAAATGATCCTGTAGACCACGCGAGTTCTATTTATCTCCCATCAATGCTATCACGACGCCCTCTGTGCAACCGGTAACTTCCTATTGTCATTTCTGTTAGGGGTGACTCAATTTTTGTTCGGTGTAGGTATTAGGGTCATTGAAGAGAAAGTGGCAACGACAGCACAGTGAAAGAGGGCGCGTGCAAGGCGGAAGTCGTCGAATACGATCGTTTAATAAGCAGATTTCGTTCTGTAGAAGTCATTCTGCTTTAATCCTTTAACGACCATAACGCCCAAAACTCTCGTATGTACAAACGGCCTTACAAGCCCGAAACGCCTGTCTAGAGTGATTCTTCAAATTTTATCGACCTATGGGGGGATCAGCAGGAGTCACCCTCAGTCCCTATTGTTGTTATTAAAAAAAAAAAAAGTAAAGCAGCAGATAGTTTCGGGCGTTATGTTATTTAGAGCGATGCAAGATTTTTGGGTCATGGTCGTGTTAAAGGGTTAAAGTAACGTAACGTGTAGTACTGCAGGTGAATTCACGCTGTTGCTAATGATGGATTCGTCCAAACGTGCTGAGATTCAGTTTTTAAGGATGCGAGGGGAGGGGTCACAAGTCCTACGGACAATTATCGGCGGATGCAGGACGCATGCGGAGAAGAATGCGTGTCAAATCTTACCGTGCTTCGATGCGCAGATATGTCTCGACAGGGACGTATACTGAAGAGCAATTGAATTAGAGATACCTGTCTAGTAACGCGTAGCACCACCTTTCGCCCTGATGACGACGGCGATTCGTCTCTGCATGGACTCGACAAAACACCGGAAGAGTTGGGAAGCCATACGGATCCACGAAACTTGAACAAGCTCCCACAGTTCACGAGTATTTGATGTAGAGAGGGGGGGGGGTCAGAGCCTCGAGCATCTCTCTCGATGACATCCCAGATGTGCTCGATGGGAGTGATGTCAGGTGACTTAGCTGGCCAAGGAATCGTGGTCACGTCGGTGGAGTGTTCATCCAACCACTCAGATACAATTCGGGAGCGATGGCACGGTGTATTGTCTTGCCTTGTTGCAGGATGAGGTCCCCAGTGGGATGTTAAAGGCGCACAAACGGGAGCAAATGGTCGTCCAGGATATTCCGATAACCTTGACCTGTGAGAGACGATGTCACACGTACCAGAGGTCCCATTTCAGTCCACGTAAACAGTCCCCAGACAAGAATGCCACCCCCACCAGCTTGAAGAGCACCCTGCTGACAAGAAGAATCCATCGCTTTTTGTGGTTTGCGCCGTTCTCGTATCCTGCCATCCGCATGTACCAACGTGAATCTAGACTCATCAGTCCAGACCACAGTTTTTCACATGTGTAGGGTCCAGTGGCGATGTTCCCGCGCCCATGCTAATCTTTGCACCCTGTGATGTGCGGTCAGCGGCGGTACACTCGTGGGACGATGGCTTCTGTACCCCATAGCGAGGAGATGGTTCTGGATGGCGTGTGGCTGCTTACACATTTTTGTGCATCAGCGTGATTTCTTGCACTGTGGCCCGTCTATCCGCTGTTACAGTGCGAGCTAGCTGACGATAACCCCGCTCATCCACACGCTGTTTTCCGCGGCAGTTGGCCCTTGCAGGGATGGTTTTTTCGGATTCGATGTACTCACGGTGCATCCGTGACACAGTGGCTTGTGAAAATCCCGGGTCCCGACAATTTGCCCACGATCAAATGCGCTTAGATCCTTCGTCTTACCCATACTGCGTCCGAATCTTACTGATTCCCGTTGTATTACTCCTTATATTGTCGTATCTCTGCATACGTCATGTCGTTTCCGTTTACAGGGCCTCCCACAGCGCAGTATTTGCATAACGCCAGCTATCTCTAATTCAATTGCTCTTCAGTGTTTGTCGCCGGCAGATGTAGCGAGGCGAGGATAAACATTTAGCGTACAGCGCGGCGTGGGTTCCCAAATTTGTTGTCAACAGAACACAAGGCTGAAAGGATGGGCCTGTCCTTGGAGAACTTGCTGCAGTTTGAGAAGGAGGGTGAAAAGTTGCTTGACAGATTTGTGGCCGGTAATGATACGTGGTGTCATCAGTTTGAACTAGCCACCTGTCTCATGAGCTTGCAGTGGGAACACCCGTCATCGCCTAATCATCGTAAATTACGCAGCGTCATCAGTGCCAGTAAAGTAATGCTCACCGTATTGTTTGTTTACCGTTGTCCAATGCTGCTGGACTGGCTACCACACGAGTCAACAGTGAATAAGCAAAACGGCCGCCCCGGTGGCGCAGTGGTCTAAGGCGTTGGCCTCTGATCTTTCGTCCGTAAGGGGTCCGGGTTCGAATCCCGGTCAGGCATGGATGTTGTGTTTGTCTTACGGCACTGGCTCTCTCCCTTCCCTGGAACCAGTGACCCTAAATTAGGGACGGGCGACTGCTTATAGCCCATTGAGTTGCTCACGGTGGTCGTTAAACCTCCAATAAAAAAAAAAAAAAAAAAAAAAGAATAAGGAACGATACTGCGCAATGCTTGAAAACCTGCGGCAGGAGATCTTTCGTTCAGACATAATTAAATTTAACCAAAAATACGGCACGAAAACGAACTTGAACGCAAGCACAAGGCTGTTTTTCAGCATGTCTGATGTTGGTAGAAATCTGTCTTATTATCTGACAAAATTTTGAGCAAAACGTTTTACCAACGGCTTACAATTTAATTGGTCGGAATGGCTTTGCTCACCAACTAGCATGGGAGCATTAGTTAGTACAATGAAGTTTGTAACGGTTTGCTGTGATTGGCTGGCGCTGATGTGTTATTTTGAGAAAAGACTCAATATCTGCCTCTTTCTCGGCGTTGGAAAATCACAAATCCGCGTTCTCGCGCTCACTATCTGCTCGCACGAGGCTACTTTGCAAAGAAGCCTTTGAGAATGAAGAGGACAATGAGACGAACTTAGAATGAAGCCAACGGCATTTAAGAAATGTGTATTTTCGACATTTGAGAGTCAGACTTTTATTTATTGTTATTTTTGAAGGTAACTGATCTTCGATTTATGAAAATTAGTTAGAGATTTGGGAATTTTAATCTAAATTGCTTACTAGGCGGAAGATATTTCAGCTGCGCGGAGAAAGTTAAGTCGCTGCGCAGCTTAGAGAAAACATTGGGTCAAACAGGTAGTAGGGTGTTTCAGAAAATTTGGACATCATTTGAGACGTAAATATCTGAGTAACTCAATAGTCTAGGCAAATAGAACTAAACAGGCTTGATGTTGAGCAAAATAAGATTTATTCATTAAAATTTGAATGAGAAATTCAAAGGTATGTGGATTTCATGAACGATTTCACAAGTTTCCAATATGCCTGTGACACGCACACGTCAAGTCGGTAATCTAGCTGATGCCAACCACGATGCAGCATGTCCCTCATGTGCTCAAATGCACCAACTGCAATGCAGATTTGGACATGGCACAAAAAGTTCAAAGAGGAAGGCTGTCTGTGCAGGGCAAAGGATCTGGACGACCACCAGTAGCAGAAGAGATGGTCGAGCTGGTTCGAGGAAACAATTCTGCGAAGCCCCAGGAAGCCGCCCCGGTGGCGCAGTGGTCTAAGGCGCTGGCCTCTGATCATTCGTCCGTGAGGGGTTCGAATCCCGGTGAGGCATGGATGTTGTGTTTGTCTTACGGCAGTGGCTCTCTCCCTTCCCTGGAACCAGTGACCCTAAATTAGGGACGGGCGACTGCTTATAGCCCATTGAGTTGCTCACGGTGGTCGTTAAACTTCCAATAAAAAAAAAAAAAAAAAAGCCCCAGGAAGTCCATAAAAAGAGCAAGTCTGGAAACCCAGATTCCTCCAACGACAGTTTGTGGTGTTGCAAGGAAACGCTTGCGAATGACCCCCTACAAGCTACAGTTCGTTCATGCCTTAAAGACAGATGGCAAGCAAAAGCGTAAGCAATTCTGTGTCGATATGCAAGAGAAACGTGAAAAAGACTAGTTTAAAAATAGTCTTGTTTTCAGTGATGAGGTCATATTTCATACGCATGGCAAAGTCAACAAGCATATAATGTTCGCATTTGGCGCGAAGAAAATCCCCATGCCACATTTCAGCACGTGTAGGACATGCTGCATCGTATTTGGCAGGTGCTGGACTACTGACTTGACGTGTGCCGTGTCACAGGTGGTGCGCAATTTGAAAACTTGTGAAATCGTTCATGAAATTCACATACCTTTTGAATTTCTCATTCAAATTTTGATGAATAAATCTTATTTTACTCAACAATTAAGCCTGTTTAGTTTCAATTGCATAGACTATTTAGTTACTCAGATATTTACATCTCAAATGATATCAAATTTTCTGAAACACCCTGTATTTTTTTGCCCAGTAGCCGTCTTCATTCTTCGATCCCGACACTCGTTCACTAGTGTCAAGATGGGATGCTTGCCTAAATGCTCATGGCGATTATTTCCGGTTTTAGCTTATCCACGTAAATTACCATGTTCATTGCCACTTTTATTTTATTTTTTTTTTGATTGGAGGTTTAACGACCACCGTGAGCAACTCAAATGGGCTATAAGCAGTCGCCCGTCCCTAATTTAGGGTCACTGGTTCCAGGGAAGGGAAAGAGCCAGTGCCGTAAGACAAACACAACATCCATGCCTCACCGGGATTTGAACCCGGACCCCTTCGGACGAATGATCAGAGGCCAACGCCTTAGACCACTGCGCCACCGGGGCGGCTCCACTTTTATTTAAACGAACCAAATGTTTTTACGAATAAATTTTCACCGAGCAAAGAAAGATGTGAAACTTTCATTCATTTTGATTACTTATCTGTCTTCTAAATCAGAATATAACACTTTCACTGTGTATTTCATTATCTCTACCACGTCATTCATTCATTTTAAGCAAAACGCAGCGATTTGTGTTCCACTTTCACTGCTCGATAGCTACAATGCATCATCAACCAATACTATTTGTAGAGGGTAATGATGTAGCAGACAACAATGCCTGACTTCAAAGATATGCGACCATCCAAAAAGATACGAAAATCACGTGTTGACAACAGGCGCTAGCGCGAAATCAGCCAGATATACTTGCTCGTAAGTTTTGCAACCAGCAAACTCTACTGCCTTCGAACAAAGCAGTTTTCCATTTATCAGTATCTGAATCCATTCAAGTCGAAATGATCTCCACTGAGTCACATGCTTTGCTAACAAACATATTTCAGGCAAATACATAATTCGTCTGTGAGGTGATGTATTACGAAACCAATTGAAATCTAATGAAATAACCACCAACTTGAAATGAAGTTCTCTCCCTATGATAGCGATCAGCTATAGCTGATTCGTCAAGCCAATATAAATGCGAATGTTCACAAAAAAGAACCCCTTTGCTTTTAAATAGTCCTCTAGAAATAAAATAGCGAAGAAAGAAGATAATAGCATTGACCTCTCGTTTGTAAAATGGAATTTCATAAGTCAGAAGCATTTTGAGTCTCTGATTTATAACCTGAAAAGGCTTATACTTCTTTCATTACACTTTGACGCCCTGTATCTCGTCAATAGAAATACGTAATTATGACACCGCGATCCGACTCAAAAATAATTTTTCCGTGCCGAACTTCTGAAGTAGAAACCCTGAAAATCAGATGTGAATGAATTGCTACCTAAAAGAAAATTATTAGTGGAAAATCCGAAAATAAGTTAATAATTTTAGTGATAGTTAGTCTGCTTAAAGTAAGTTTTGCAGTTCGATTACTAGAAGCCAATATATTTATGCTAACTACAGATATACGCATTAGACGGGAAGTTGTCATATAATTTTTAAACGAATGTTGTCAAAAAGTAAACAGCACAAATTCGTTTTTCAGCGCGTTCTTTGTAAAAATACGTACGTTGTACTTATAGCATCACTTAGTCCTGCCGACCGCCGGCGGGCACCATATCTCTGCAACTATCAGTCCGATTTTTATGAATAGAGATACTGGAAATTTGAGAACAATAACATTTGCTGCCCGGTCCCAATCCTATGCATAACTTTGCCAGAGGGCGTAAATGCAGTTACTATGGAATTTAAGATATACACTGCTGGCCACCCAAAATGCAACACCAAGGAGGACACCAGATAGCAATGCCAGATTTACTGGATACACAACAACAGATACAAAGATGAAACGATTGATCTTACAGCCCCGTGCGACTTGCTGAACACGCAGACATCAATAGTTCGTGTGGCCCCCATGGCTGGCAATAACGGCCGCTATACACCGCGGCATCGAACGAAAGAGGCTTTGGATGTGGGCTTGGGATATGTCGGTCCAGGCTGCTTCCACACGTTGCCACAGTTCATCAGGCGTAGCCGCGGGTGTTGCTTGCCGGGCCACTCGGTTGCCGATCAGCGACCAGACTTGTTCGTTGGGCGGGCCACGGCAGCAGTGACACCTGGTGGGCAGTGAAGAATTGTTGCACGATATGTGCCACGTGCGCGCGCATTGTCCTGTAAAATGTGACCGCCGGCAGGTCCTGTCGGTAAGGGAGGATTACAGGCTCCAAAAAGTCAGAGATGTGGCTGTTGAGTGTACCGGCGATGCGTGCCAGAGGGGTGCAGGTGTCATATCCAATTGCGCCCCAAACAATAACGCCCCAGCGACGGACCAGTATGGTGATGCATAATGAAGGCGTCATACAGTCTCTCGCCGCGGTGCCACCACACTCGGATCCGACCAGCGTGGTGTTGCAGGCACAAGCGGGATTCGTCGGAGAAGACAATGTCGTGCCATTCCGTAGTCCAGGCACTGCGTTCAACGGCCCACTGCCGCCGCACTTGCCGGTGGTGTAACGTCAATGGTAATCGGAGCAATGGGTGCCGTGCGACAAGTCCCCGCTCCTGCAGACGACGTCGAACGGTGCGTGCTGACACAGATTGTTGCGCAACGCACCCTAATCCCTGCGCTAACGTTCGTGATGTGGCGGTGCGAGCCGTCAATGTTCGCAGCACAACATGCCGGTCCTCTCGTTCGGCGTTGTGCTGCGGCAATCGCTCACGTCGGTCCGTCCGCCCCTCCTGCACCCACCGAATCCATACTCGCCTCACTGTGGCTGGATGTCGTCCCACACGGGCGCCGATGTCGCGGTACGATAAACCGCTGTCGCGATAAGCCACTATTCGTCCTCTGTCGAACTCAGAAACGTGCTGGAATGACTGCCGTATTCTGCGACGAGGCGTCAGGAAGCTTCCCATGCATACGTCCGGAAGCACAACAAATTTCCACTACGTGCACCCCGTCTTCTGTGCACCCTTCTTATAGTGCTTCTCGGTGGCGTGCCTGGCGCACGTGATTTCATATGCCCTGCAATGCTAATCGTTTGCATGTCCTCTCGCGGGCGATGCATGCTGCAAATTTCAGGCCAATCGGATGCTTCCTTCTTGGTGTTGCATTTTGGGTGGCCAGCAGTGTATTTAATTCGATATTTTAGTTTCTAAATACCCCAATGAAAAAATATTTCACATTACGGGAACTATTTTGGTTAGCGTTCCTCTTCAAGTAGTGCAGAGTTTTTTCACAAAGGGGCGTAAGGGTAAATTCAGATTTCTACAATATCTCAGTTTCTAAAAGTCAGACTTTAAAAAATATTTTTTGCACCGGATAGAGCTTCTGGTGAGAAACGTTCTGTATATAGTTTCAAATGTAGGTGAAGAACTGTTTTAACGCTAGGGACGTAAGTCAATATATTTCCGATGTACTATTTGCGTTAATATCTGCGCTCCTGAAAACTCCTTAAAGAAGTTTCTTCGCCGTCAGATACCGCTCTCCAAAGAAATTCTTTTGCGCATATATTCTGCATAAAATAATATACACTTTTTTCGCCAGAGGGCTTTGATGTGTATCTTACTTTTCTCAATATCTGTGCTTCTAACAGACCGGTTTGAAAAATTCTATGTTGGGCAGTGTATCTCATGCGGATTGATTTGCATATAATTTTTTTTTTTAACTCGCAAGTTTGCCATAGTTAGCATAAGTCCCGATTTTGTTTATAGCATATTTGCAGCAACATCTAAGAGTCTAAAAATCCGACTTTTTATGGTTTGCAGAATCTGACCGATCCATTTTCGGTCAGATTCTGCTAAATATGAAAATATTTTATGCTAATTTCATTCCCAAATTTCGCGCGAGCGGGCGCAAATATGGCATTATACTCATCTCCTCCTCCTCCTCCTCCTCTCTTCAACCCGAAGGTTGGTGGGTAGCAGGGGTCATTAACCTCTAGGTGACTTCCATTCTAGACAATCCAGATTAAAGTGGTTGTGTTCCGGGAACGCACCACTTTACGGCCGTTACCTTCCACTTCGCAGTACGGGAATCAGGAACAAAGTGCGTCCAGGGCGACTTCATAAGGAACCATTTACGCATTCACGTCCCCAACCACGGGAATTCTGCGGAAAACTCCGGAAAAACGGCTGACTAGATGGCCGACAGGGACCGGGATTTGAACACCCGTCAGAAACGTTGCACCCAGCGCCTTAACCAACTGTCCTATGCCGATTGTATTATGCTCTATATCTCTTCTAATTGTTTGTTTTGCAACTTTCTTTTGCCTTTGACATTTTCTGCTATGTGACACGTTTTGTGCAGAATTTAATTTTCCTAACAGTTTTCAGCTGCTAGTGTGAGTAAGCAACTATATTTCTATTTGTGGATGTCTCATTAGTTTTAGGAATGCGGTTATTTATATTAACCTGTTCTATTTACCACAAATGACCCTGCTCTCACTGAGTATTTTAAATTATGCAAGTCTTGCCCTAGGTCAGTGGTTCTCAAACTTTGGTCCCTCACGGACCATTTAAGCAATTCTTTACTTATCGCGGAAGACAAAGCGGGAGATCCTGGGGAACGTCCCTGGGAGAAATTTGAAATTGAAACATATATTGTCTGAAATTGAGGTTGCAAAATATGATTAATAATATTAGGACCTACAGTTCATCCTCATCGGCAGGAGAGTTGTGACCTCCCCCACGCCTCTAAGGAAGCACACAACCAAAGCATCCCCCGATTTATGTGATTTATAGACGGGATTATGAGATCCGGTTGGATTTACCCCCTCCTCCCCTTCGAAATGTTATTTTCAGTATATTTTAGATTCTTTTGATAAAATTTAAGCATTTTTCAGCAAATGTGCAGTTGTTTTTTACTTGAGAATAACATCGTTCCCAAATAGGGCCAGTAAGAAATTGCCACCGGCCTTTGGTAGAAAATCGCCAAAAATTCCGACCAGATGCTTTAAAATAAAGGTCGGCTGCCAACTCTGTCTGAAACAAAGTAATTTTTAGAGTACCTATATTTCATAAAGAAAGAAAGAGTTTGGTGAGTTATGATTTTATTTTGTCAGTTGTATAACAAGAAAGAGGTCATTCGCTTAATTAAAAAATTGGCATGGGCGTAGTCAGGAGAGGGGCTTTTGGGGGATTAAATCTCCCCTCTCGAAACGCCAAAAAGTAAGATTTATAACAGGTGATTATTATGGAAAATTACTTAAATCTTCTCCGAAAATCGCAACGCCCCTCCTCAACCTAAATTTGAGCCATGCTCATCAGCCACGACAAACAAATTTTCCGTACAATTCAAGTTACATCTCATGCAAAATGTTATATGGACAATTATACTTCGAGTTTCTCTTTTGATTTTAATACTTTCCTGAAAGTCCACGTATAAAGATTCAGTAATTAATAACAAAAAATAACTAAAATAATAATTAAAGCATCTATGAGATGGATGCTGCTGCTTGCGATCTTTTTTTCAAGCTAGCTGCTTCCGGTTCGATAAGCGATAGTTTGAATAGTAGAGTAGCTTCCACATCTAATCTATTTATTTTCTTGTTTTTAATTTCAACTAAATCCTAAAATTCAAACTCACAGTTGTAAGGAAAACACGTTAGTAAAATCATGCAATGCATTGATTATGATACGCTTCCCAACATACCAGAAATCATTACTCAAGTTATGAGGATAATGGCTGTGGAATAAATCTCGTTCCTGTGCTCTGACCTTTGTCCCCATTTCGATGATATTCAACAGAACCGGTTCCGTCTACCTCCGAAATAACATGATAAAGTTTTGTCGCAATCAAAGCATTTTTACGTATGACTCATAAGGGCAATGGAATGGATCCTGCTCCTATGTCCTGAACTTTGACCCCATTTCTCCAATTTTCAGTAGGGTTTGTCCCCAGTTACATACAAATAGGGTCTATCCCCTACCACATACTAAAAATTGATTGAAATCGAACCATTTTAGTCAAGTTATGACGCATAAGAGCGGTGGAATGGATCCCGCTCCTGTGTCCTGACCTCCCACCTCATTTCGCCCATTTTCAATAGGGTTCGTCCCCTGGTGGTTCCCTACCACATACTGAAATTTTATCGAAATCCAACTATTTTTACGCCAGCTATCGTGCGGACAGACTGACGATATACGCTTCTTCAACCTACGGCTGGAAAGCGTAAATGATTAATGGCTCTATCTGATAGCTCTGGATATTCGGATCGAGCATGCAGTCAAAATTTAAGAGGAGGAATTTTCACGTTCTTTATTAATTTTTCTTTTGAAATTTCCTGCGGACCACCAGGGGTCCGTGGACCACACTTTGAGAAACACTGCTCTAGGTAATATAACCATATTCTTTTTTTAGTTGAATTTTTTGGTTTCTTAGCACGTCTTTCGTAAAATAAAGATCTTGCTTATGTTGACAGTTTGTCTATCCGATTGTAGACACCATATCTGTGCAACTAATAGTCAGATTTGAAAAATTCTTTTTGCATTAGAAAGCTTGAAATGTTTGAATGATCTTTCATTTCGTTTTTTTTTTTTTTTTTTTTTTTGATGCACAATTTCGCCGCGTGAGGGCGTAAATGCAGATGACATCGAATTCAAAATTCATTTTATTCCATACATTTGCTTCTAAGCATTTAATTAAAAAAAATCGTTTACCTTTAGATTCCTTTCGTGTTGAAGATTATTTTAGGTATAGTTGGCCTTTTTCAAGTTACTCGCAGATTCTCCGCGAGGGGGCGTAAATGTAAATTTCGTTTCCTCCGATATATCTGCTTCTAAAATTCCGATTTGAAAAATTATATCTGCAGCGGATACAGCTCCTGATGGGAAATATTTTACATATAATTTTTAATCTTTGGTATAAAATGGTTTGGCCACCAGGGGGCGTAAGGGTTAAGTGCTGCTTCTGACGTATTTGCAGCAAAATCTGAGCTTCTAAAATCTCGATTGAGAAATTTTATTCGTGCACTGATACTACTCACGTCGGTAAACCTTTTCAGAGTATTTACTTTTTTAAATAATTCGTGGTTTCTCCGCCGGAGGGCGCAGATGTATATCTTATTTTTATCAATATCGCTGCTGCTAATGGTCTGATTTGAAAAATTTCTTCTTTGTCGGTGCAAAATGTTTTTCATATAATTTTAATTTTTTCAAGTAATTCACTGACTTTCCGCTGGGGGAAGTAGAGCCAAATTCCGCTTTCCCCGATCTCTGCTTTTAAAACTCCGATTTGAAATATTCTTTTTGCATCGGATACAGCTCTTGATGGGAAATGTTTTGATTGTAATTTCTAATTTTTTATAAAATATGGTTTAGCCACCAGGGGGCGTGAGAGTTTATTTCTGCTTAGTAGGTATTTGCACGAAAATTTGAGCTTCTAAAAGCTCAATTGAAAAAATTATATCGTGGACAGATACCGCTCATGTCGATTAACATTTGAGAATATTTTTTTTTCTTAAGATAATGCATGGTTTCTCCGCCAGGGGCGTATATGTATATCATATTCCTGCCACTATCTCTATTTCTAAGAGTCGGATTTGAAAAATTATCTTTGCACCGGATACAGCTCCTGATGGGAAATGCTTTGTATATACACTGGCGGAAAGTAAAAAAAGAACAAGGAGACGTCTGATACCAACGGAATTTATACAGCATAATAACGGGATCAAAACATTATGGCAAAATACAGCTGTATTTGCTGGTAAACTGAAAAACAACATTTCCATGTAACATGGTTAGTACGAGGTTGAACCGCCATGAACTGCGTCACACTGTGCAATTCTGGCATGGAGTCTGTCGTACAGATGTTGGATGTAAGTTTGGGTTCCAAGCATCCTCAACCTGCACGCGTAAATCGGGGCTGGCCGTGGAGACCGGATAAGTCGTTGTCCCATAAAATCCCACACGTGCTCAATGGGGGACAAATCCGGTGAACGTGCAGGCCATGGAAGTAGTCTCACATCCTGAAGTGCATGTTGCGTTGCACGTGCCGTGTGTGGGCGTGTGTTATCTTGCTGGAAAACACCACGATGGACCGACCTTACAAATGGCACAACAACTGGCTGAATGATGTTGTTGATGTAGGAGGTGCTGTTTAACGTACCCGGTACAAACACTGGTTGTGTACGGGAGTGATAGCTAATCGCTCCCCACACCAGGAGACCAGGTGTAGGCCCTGTGTGTCGCTGGCGGATGCAAGAATGGTGGAGACGCTCCCCTGTGCGTCTGCAAACACGCATACGGCCATCGGAGGCTCCCAAGCAGAATCTGCTTTCATCGCTGAACACGACAGATCGCCACTGCGTTCTCCAGTGCAGACGTTGGCGACACCACTGCAGCCGTTCCTGACGGTGGGCTGGAGTCAGAGGTACACATGCCAGGGGCACACGTGCACGTAGTCCTGCATCCAGTAGACGGTTGCGGATTGTTCGCACAGTCACCTCAAGTGCAACGGCAGCTCGGATTTACGTCGCAGTGGATGTTCTGCTTGACAACGCCGCTCTTCTTATGCGTCGATTGGTATGCTCATCAGTCCGTCTGTGACTCCCGGTTCCACATCTTCTTGTGTAGGAATGTTCTTCGGACCATCTACGCCACCATCGTACCACCACCGATACTTCCCGTCCAATTCGCTCCTCAATACGACGATACGACCACCCGGACTCGCGGAGTCCGACTAGACGACCTCGCTCAAAGTCCAATATCTGCTGAAGTCGTACACGTTCTCCATGTTCAGGCATTGTAGCTTCTTCTCAGTTAGTGAACTGTGGTACAGCACAAGGCTGTACACTGTTCTGCTGAAACCCATATTATGGGTCAGCCAAGGCACTTTCATCATCGAGGTGAAACACACACATACACACACTAAAAAGAAAAGAAAAGAAAGGAAAATAAACTACTTACCTTACTTACCAAACTCGGAAGACTAAACACAAGCAATAACACTTCCAGGGAAGAAGTATCTCTGAAAACAGGGTGGATGTGCTTAGAGAAAAAGTGGACCCACATTTAAGCACCTCCAACCAAAACAAAAGCATGAAAAGTCATTTGTCACACCCCTCCCCGCCCGAGAGGCATGACAAAGACGTAGGAAGTGGTCTGAACTGTAGTCCGAGAGGCACAACACCTGCCACAGACAACAATAGCGCGGGCCAACCATAGACAAGTGCAGACAAAGACAATATATACACAGTAAAAAAGCATGTAAATACAATTCATGATGCTAACACAGGATCAAGACAAGGAAACATAGTAAAACGAGCAGCGGTCGTCAGGCATGCGACATGTTCCAACAGAAAACACATTCAGAACCGAAAGCAGAGCACATTATTGCGTAGGGAAACCAGCCGAGAACAGCAATGCCATCGGACGCGAAAAACGTCTTCCGGCCAGTGATGAAAGTCGGATATCACCCTCTCACGCAATCTGATCTTGACAAAGAGGGCGACCACATCAGGCCTATTCGAATAAAGTCTAACGTGGTCAGACAGAACAGTATCATGTAACACAGTACAAGCAGTAGCAAGGATCACCTTTAAACCATAAGCACGCTGACCGGAAACAGGTAGCGGGTGCTTAAAAACAATAATTTTAAAATTACACATTAACAGAAATCCATCTAGACCAAAGTTGCCAAACCTTTCGAACAAAATTACATTCCACAAATCGGTGAAATAAAGACTTCGGCTGTCCGCAGTGGGGACAGTCCTGGGCGTCTACTCCCCAACGAAAAAGGGAATCACGGGTGAAAATCACCCCATGGGCCAAGCGCCACTGCAGGTCACGCACACAACCTTCCACACCCGCAAACGCAACATTGGCCCATGCGACCCTCCAGTCATCCCCAAGGCGAGAAACCTGCGCTGAATGTGAGGAGCAAAGGATGGCAAGAATACATTATAAAGGGCATCGGGTTCATGCCAAGAGGAACACCTGATGTTCTGGCTTGTTAAAAATCTAGCCTCACAAATGGTAGTGCCATGTGGTCCACCGGGCCTCTGAGCTCTAGGCCCAAGGTAGTTTACAAGCAAAAGAAAATAACCTAAGATTATAGGAAATGAAATAACACGCGAAGTTAAAGCTAGGATGTGAATCGCTTTTCAGGATGTAGGCTACATTAGAAACCATCAACGCGCGACACCACGCAAGAATGTGCCGAACACCCAGTCCCCCCGATGAACTGGTTGAACCAGGCAATCCCGAGGAAGGACAGCTCTAGTTCCTCAAACAAATCGAAAAATTAGAGAATTTAGAGCCAAAAGGACCCTGTACGTCTTGGGTTGTAGGGTACCGCAAAAAGCAATTTTGGAAACCAAGAGACTGTTAGCCAATTTAGCCCTATTAAAAAAGAAGTTTGGCAGCCCTCCCACCAAGCACATTCCGACGTGAGCTTCTGTTGAACAGAGCACCACGTCTTGCGGTGAACCCCCTTTTTATCAAAGTAAACACCGAGGATCCTTATGGGATCATCGGTTGAGCCTACAAACTGCAAAACGTCAGGTGACCAATCCCCAAAACACACGGCTTTAGTTTTATTCACATTCAAAGCAGCGCCTGCACTGTCCGCATAAACATGAAACAAATTTCTCAAGAAAATCTCATCCCGAAGGAAGAGAATAACGTCATCTGCATACGCAAGGTATTTGAGCTCAGCTGTTGTAAAGCTCGAACCCGGAACTGGGATGCCAGAGATATTCGGTGCAGATTGAATCTTCTTAAGGAGACTTTCAATGCTCAGTACGAACAGGTAGCAGACAACGGGCAGCCTTGGCGGACCCCTCTCCGGATGGGAAAGCAGTCCGTAGGCTGACCGTTGACTCGGATAAAACTTAAGATATCAGTATATAAGACCTTTACCATGTGTACAAAATCTTGGCTAAAGTCACAAGCCTCCAGCAGGGTCACAAGGTACTTGTGAGAGACCCTGTCAAAGGCTTTGCTCTGATCCAAAGAAAGGATACAGCACTTCAACCTCTTGCGGTCGAGGTAGTGAATACCGTCCCGCACGAGAACTAAATTTTGAAAAATTCTTCCCCCGGGATTCCAGAAACCTGGCACACACCTACTAGGCCAGAAATAACCCTAATCAGTCGGTTATCAAGGACTTTAGCCAAAATCTTATAATCGTAATTAAGAAGAGTGATGGGCCTCCACTCTCCCAAATGACGACCAGGACCATCACGCCGCTTGTTAACCAAAACGATCTGACCAAGTCGCATCGTCGTGGTTAACTGCCCAGTTGACAGAACATGATAAAAAACATCCCATAGAGGTTCAGCAAGCAAATCAACAAGACGTTTATAAAATTCGACACGGATGTCATCAGTACCCGGACTGCGACCATTACGCAAGCCTGCAATGGCTTGCCTCACCTCAGAAATACGGACAGGACCCGATGTAAGCACAGAAGCCGCGGCGTCGAGTTGGGTCACGTCAGCGACCCAAGAGTCGACGGACGACTGCTGCACTTCATCAGATGCAAACAGGTCTCTGAAATGCGAGAAAACCAAATTGTGAATTTCTGGTTGAGAGGTCACGCAGCGTGACTCATGCTGTAAGCCAGGAATTACCTGGGAAATAATTTTGTTTCTGCAAGATTTCGCAAAAAAACTTGCAAGTGAAATCTCGTTTTCTAAATTTTGAGAAATAGAGTCCTGTGTGCATCTTTGGCCGGTTTTACAATATAAATCTGCCAACTGAGCTTGAAGTTCAGCAATCATACCAGCATTCTGCGCTCCCATTTGCTGCCCGGATTTGCATGCACGCAACATACAGACAAGGCGAGTTCGCTCTAAAAGCCGCTGACAAGCCGAAAGTTTCCCCTGAAGTTGTAAATAAGACTTCACTTTAAGTTTAACCCCCTCCCACCACTCACCAGTGTGATGAGTCTCAGACTGAATTTCACCCCGAAGCAACCTCTCAAGGCCCTGAAGGATGTCATCATCTTCGAGAAGATTCAGATTCATCCTCCACGGGCCCTGAGTTCGTGTCCGGGCCCCTGTTAGAACGATCTCACCAGAAACGGCACGATGGTCACTCACACGGAGAAACACAGAATTAACATCACAATCCCCAGGGCCCCCCACAAGAATCCTGTCCAAGCGGGCCCGAACCGAGCCATCCGTCCAAGTCCAGTCGAAGACCCCAGGGTGAGTAGAACGCCAGGCGTCCACCAGCCCCGCCCCCGATATGAACCCGGAGAAGACAGCCAGGGACGAGTTCCTCTGCCAGGTACCCCCTGTTTATCAAGAGGCTCCGTTACAAGATTATAGTCACCCCCCAAAATGAAGTCTTCACCCCCCACAAAAATAAAGGAAGACTCCTGAGGAATCTACCCCGTTGGGCGGGTTCCAATGGCGCATAGGCTGAAATAACGCGAATTTTAAACTCGGCGAGGGCAAAGCAGACAGCAGCCACTCGACCCTCGTCATCATATTGAAATTTCAGTTGTCGACCCTTGAAGTTAGGGTTGACAATAATTCCGACGCCCCTGCGACTAGTCGAAGAAAGACTAAACCGGCACGGGGCATTTGTGTAATGACGAAAATCCGAAACATGCCTAAAATTGTGAATAAAAAGATGAGCCAACGCCTTACTGACCGGGACCAAAGTCCCTGAATATTTAATGTTGAAACTTTAAGGTTGAAGGTTAGGCAGATAATTGAAATACAAGAATACACAAAACAAAGGTCAGTAAGGAGGGTAGATTCAAATTAGCCCAGCCGTTTTAGAAACGTGGACCGGCACTTAGAACTGACGATGCCAATCTCTAGAGGTGGAGCGGTTGTGATTCCGGCGACGGTTCCGTCGGCGGCTACTTGGGGATGTTCCCTTTCTTCCAGTTGGACGGGAGATCTTTCCCGACGGCCAGGATGAACACTTGCCGAATGGCTGCCGCGAGTCCTGCCCTCCGAAGATGAAGAAGACTGTCGTTGTTGACGGAAGGAATGGCCAGCAGGACGAGTCTCTCTGGAAGGAGTAACATTGTGGATGGTAACAGGAACACGTCCCGGTGGCCTGCTGGAATGGATGACGGGTACAACTTTGTCCCCGGAGGTGTAAGGGAGGGAGACAGTTCCAACAGGAGAGGTGAAAGCAACATCATCAACGGAATCTATGTAAATGTTGTCATCATCCGAAATAACCTCTGTAAATGCAACAGTGGTAACAAGTCCGACTTGGACGTCAGGAGAATCAGGTGAATGAGGCTCAGGGACCTCGGCACATACGTCGGCGTCCATGGGAGGCTCAGACTTAATAACAACAGCCGATTCAACGGCAAGAGGCAGTGAGGTGACCTCTGTAGATGGCATGTCAAGAACCTCAAGATCTTGCACTGGTGAAACAGCAGAAGCAGCTCCAGGCTAGACGCGGCCGTCAACAACCAAGGTCTCTTGATTAACAAAAGTCACGACATTCTCGGATGGCGGATCGATAGGTATGACAACCGGTAATTTCAAAGAAGCAACATGTTCCGGGTCCATGGGAACAACTGCATCAGGGACACCAGAGTCCCCTGGAACAACAATAGTACTGGTGGAGGGTAGCTCTGGAAACTCCTCATTGAAAACAAGGGGAGCTGTTGAAGGCCTAGCTACATCATCAGCGAAGGAAGAGAGGGTGCATCTGGATTTGGTGTGAGAATCCGCACCGCACTTGGAGCAGGCTTTCTCGCACGAGATCTCTAAGTGCCCCATTTACTACAGTTGGGGCAAGCTCGGGATGGGCACTGAGGAGCAATGTGGCCAGCATTACCGCATCTACGGCATGTGCGTATCATGCCAGCATATGTGACCATGGCCTTCCAACGGCCCACTTGAAGGAAATTGGGTACTGGCTTTGTCATACGCAGGCGAACAATTCTTGTGCCTGTATAAAAATGTTCCAGACCATTGAGTGTGTGCCGCTCATTCTGAATGGGGGTGACAATCTCCCCATATCCAGTAAGTGCCGCAGAGATTTTCTCATTAGGGATGTCAATGGGCACGAGTTTGACATAGACGGTACGAATGCCGTCATCTACTGGCGAAATGTTCACCGCAACGTCCTTGTAGGCTGTCAAGGGGTGCTCAAGGTAGTGCAGTGCTTGTGCAGCAGTTTAGAAACGCACTGTGAAAAGTCCATTGTTAAGTCGCTGGACTGTGTGCAAATGCTCCGGATAGTCAAGTTTGTCGACTAATTCCTTAAGAATATTGACATTGGGGTACTTCCCATTATGAGTAACCTGAATGCTTTTTGGTCGGTTCAAAAGTTCGCCATTCCGGAGGCACAGAGCCCCGGTTGGCCTGGAACCGGAAAACAAAAATAAAGCTTCTAACTGGAAGTTTAAAGAACAAGAAATAAAAATAACTCACAGTCAAATCCTTGACGACCACAAACTATATGAGAATTACTTAGTGATGAAGCAACTCAACTCCATGCAGCTAAATTATGAGAAGGATTTCTCCCACGTACTTTGCTCTTCACTACTGCACGAGACCGAAAATACGTAAGTACACCGTTTTGCTCGTGGCCTTCGCACGTGTCCGTACCCCGACGACTGATTACATTCACTTCGCCGTACTCCTTAAATACCACCGACGATAATTCGCATATTATGCCGTGCTGTGGCGTAAACGCTCACCGGTTGGTCCCGAAATTAACATCACACCTACGTAAACTCGACCCCATTAACATATGTAAATTTCATGATCGTCCGCAAATTCCTTTTTGGTGTTCTTTTTTCACTTTCCGGTAGTGTAATTTCTCGTATTTGATAAAGAATGTTGTGGCTACCAGGATGCGTAAGTGTTAATTTCTGCGTCTGATGTGTTTCCAGCAAAATCTGAGCTCTTGAAGACTCGATTGAAAAAATTCTTTCGTGGACCGATACGTCTCGCATCAAAAAACCTTTTGAGAATACTTTCTTCTTAAAGGAACAGTAAATTAAAAAAAAAGTCTTCGAAGATACGAATTTTTGCTGTCATGTTATGTGGAAAAATTAGTTTGCCAAATTAGTTTCCCTGCGGCCATTGGGAGCTGAGTAAACAGCTGACAAAGTTTCTGGTAATGACGTCACACTAGACAAGCGGCTAGTCAGACCACTTCTCTCACCAGCGGCATCTGTGTACTCGGCGCGGTAGGGGTTGTGAGGGAAAGTACAAGATAATTAGTGTCAGGAAGTTCTCACCTTGTGTTGCAGGTGTCCTGTTTGTCAGTCATCAAACGTTTTGATGAACACCCGTTTCTCCTAATCAGTTTACCCTAATTCCCGTTAGCCCTAAACGCGTTTACCCCAATGGTGTTTCCCCGAAATAGCTTTTACCCGAATTCCCATTTCCCCTAATTTCGTTTCCCCTAATTCACATGTGCCCTAAACACGTTTACCCCAAACACGTTTAGCCCAATGGCGTTTCCCTGAAATCGCTTCCCCTAATTTCGCTTCCCCTAATTTCGTTTCCCCTAATTTCGTTTCCCCTAATCTCGTTTCCCCTAAATCTCGTTTCCCCTAAATCTCGTTTCCCCTAAATCTCGTTTACCCTAATCTCGTTTACCCTAAACACGTTTCCCCTAAATCTCGTTTCCGCTAAATACGTTTGTCCGTATCAAAGTTTCCCCTAAAAACGTTTACTGTATCAAGTTTGTTCTAATTCTCCTTTGCCTTGATTCGCGTTTTCCCCAATTTATGTTTTCCGTAATTCAAGTTTGTCCTGATTTTCGTTGAGCGAAATAAAACGTTCCTTTTATCGCCAAAATTCAGGGGAAAATATCGGATTTATCGTCAAATTTAGGAAAAAAATCGTTGTATGTAATTTTTTATCGTCAAATTTAGGAAAATATGTATATTTAATCATCATCATCATCAGCCATTACCAATGTACTGCTGGATGAATGAAGATCTCACCAAGTTTCTTCCACTACCGTCTGTCCTGCCCCAGTCTCCACCATCTCACTCCCGCACGCTTTCTAATTTCATCCACCCATCTCCAATGTGGTCTTCTTCTCTGTGTTTTCCTGTCCCTTGGAATCCAGTCTAAAATTTCGGCTGTCCATCGATGGTCTGTCCTTCGGGCAATATGTCCAGCCCATTGCCATTTCAGGGATTTTACTCTGATCATTATGTCTTCCACTCTTGTCATTTTTCTGATCCACAAGTTCCTCTTCTTATCTCTCCTGGTTACACCAAGCATGCACCTCTCCATGCTGCTTTGAGTTGTCTGTAGTCTTTGTATGTCTCTTTTAGTTAAAGTCCACGTCTCTGCACCATACGTAAACACTGGAAGGATGCATTGATCAAACACTTTTCTTTTAAGACATAATGGCATATTGCTCTTGAAAATTATGCTGTTTCTTCCAAAAGCTCTCCAGGCAAGTTTTATACGCCGATTAATTTCTTCATCAATGTGACCCTCACTTGATATCTGCTGTCCAAAATAAATGTAGGAAATGGTTATCTCCAGCTTTTCCCCATTAATCGATAAATTTTCATTTTTTGTAAAAGCATTGTACATCACTTTTGTCTTCTAAAAGTTCATTTTTAATCCCACTTTACTCTTTTCAGCAAGTTCCTGGATCATACTCTGCAGTTCTGATGGGGTAGTTGCAGAAATAACTACGTCATCAGCATAACGAAGGTGAGTTAGATAATCTCCATTAATCTTTATCCCTTACATATACTGTATATATATATATATATATATATATAGGCTGCAGACAACTCAAAGAAGCATGGAGAGGTGCATGCTTGGTGTAACCAGGAGAGATAAGAAGAGGAACACGTGGATCCGAAAAATGACAAGAGTGGAAGACATCATGATCAGAGTTAAATCCCTGAAATGGCAATGGGCTGGACATACTGCCAGAAGGACAGACCATCGATGGACAGCCGAAATTTTAGATTGGATTCCAAGGGACAAGAAAAGACCCAGAAGAAGACCACATGGAAGATGGGTGGATGAAATTCGAAAGTATGCGGGAGTGACATGGAGGAGACTGGCACAAGACAGACCGTTGTGGAGGAAACTTGGGGAGACCTTCGTCCAGCAGTGGATTGATAATGGTTGACAATGATGATGATATATATATATATATATATATATATATATATATATATATAATATACACCATTGCTCTATATCCCTCTCTTAACCCAGTGGTCAGTAATGTTTGGTCTTGCTGGTCAGTATTGAAGAAATTTGCAGTCTTGATGTTTTCAGTGTGTAGATACAGTGTGTCAAATAATTTTTAAGACTGGCGCTAGATTTCTGCGTACGGTGGCGCCACCAGTGTAATCGCGAATGCATTATAAACCGTGACCATCTGCTTGCTTTCTGCCAAAAGCACTGCGCAATTGTTAAAGTAACTCAAACGAAACGGGCGTTCATTAGAGAAGTAAAAATTTTTTCATGTTGAATTATAAAGATGGAACAAAGGGCTGTTATTAAATTTAACGCAAAATTTGGTAACAGTGCCTCGGAAATGTACCAAATGATGAAACAAGTTTATGGTGATTTTTGTTTAAGTAGATCAAATGTTTTCCTGTGGCACAAACGTTTTTTGGACTGAAGAGAGACGCTAGAAGATAATAAGCATACCGGAAGACAAAGTTTATCTTGGACACCTGAGATTATTGAAAAAGTGCGTGATTTCGTAGCAAACAATCGATGTGCGTCAATAAGAATGATGGAAGAGTCTTTAAACATCAACAAAGAAACGATTCGAACCATCCTGCATGAAGATTTGGGCAAAACAAAAGTCTGTGCTAAATTTGTTCCATGCACGTTAACCAATGAACAAAAATCAAGGAGGAGTGCACATTCCTGAGACATAATTTCAGCCGCTGAAAATGATCCAAACTTCTTAAAATCGATTGTTACTGGTGATTAAACATGGTGTTTTCAATATGATCCTAAAACAAAGCGACAAAATGTGGAATGGAAGTAAAAAAACTCGCCACAAGCCAAAAAAACAAGAAAAGTTTAATCGAAAATCGAAACAATGCTCATTGCATTTTTCGATAGTAAGGGTATTATCCACAGATAATTTGTTCCAAGTGGACAAACAATTGCTGGTGAGTTTTATTTAAATGTTTTGAGGCATTCGATGGGCAGAATTCGTCACATTCGTCCAGAATATCGAGATGAAAACAGCTGGTGTTTGTTGCACGATAATGCACCCAGTCACACCTCACTTCTTGTTAGTAGATTTTTTGCGAAAAATAACGCCTGTGTGTTGAATCATCCACCGTATTCACCTGATTTAGCACCCTGCTACTTTTCTTTGTTCCCAAAACTTAAAATGACGTTAAAAGGGTGTTATTTTGATGATATTTCGACCATACAAACAGCTTCGACGCGTGCTTTGGAGGCAATTCCGCAAAGTGAACTGTGGAACAGGCATTCGAATCATTATTAGATCTCTGTAACAAGTGTATTGAAGCCGGGGGGACTTATTTTGAATAACAAACCAAAGCAAATTACAATTTCTTGTTTCTTATTCATTTTACGGACCCGGTCTTAAAAATTCTTTGACGCACTGTGTGTATATATATTGAACATTGAACATGACTGGCGTCTCTTGAACTATTTTAACCAAAAAATATCTTCTATTGGTACATATTCAAATAAATTGTATAAAACTAAAAGTAGAATTCGAAATAATTGGTTTTCGTATTAAATGAAATTATAAATGAAGTTTCCTACAAATTAAAAACTAAAGCTTTAAGAAAGCACGCAAACAAACGTAGTTTCAGGTAAAATTAACTTTTGTAGCTTTTTTTTTCTTTTTGTCACAAACTTTATAACAATGTCCAAATTGTCTAAGTCTGTAGCAGTTATGTTTAAAATACTAACGAAAAAAAAAAGGCGTTCCTGTTTCACATTTAATCAGAAGTAACTTTTCATAATTTTAAGTTTGGAAAACGATTTTTCAGCGTGAGCCACTGCTGCAGGCAGTAAAAATTTGAAAAGAGGGTTTTGTGCACCTTATCGCCGCTATCAGTTCTCAGGAATGGAAAAGGGGCTTTGTAATTGTTTTTTTAAATTACAAAATTTTTTCTTTATACTTTTTGGATTTCAAGTTCAACAGAAAGAAAAGGAAAGATGTTTATTTTCAGGCAGTGTAAAAATCCATAAAATCCAAAAAAAATTTCGTTTAACTTAACATTGTACAAGTGTACTCCCCCCCCCCGACAGTTTTCTTGAAGCAGCACATGCCCCCTTCAGATAATTTGTTGACTTGTAGGTTGTAAATGCTGAAAATCTCCCTATCGGACCAGAAATTCTTTATATTTTATACTTATGGTGTCCCCCCTCCCCCCAAAGGTTTCGTGAGGCAGCACATGCCCACAGATAATTAATTGCAGACTTGCATTTTGTAAATCCTGAAATCCTTTGTACAGTTGTAGATCATAAACATTTTTTTTTATAAAGAATTACATTAATAATCGCGATGAAGAAAAGACGAAATTACGTAAACTTGATGTGATTCAGATAACCAACGTCCGGGAACGTGACCATGAAACGGTCGAAAACGCAATTTTTATACGGCCTGTTAAAATTTTTGTGGCCAGTTTACCGATGGCCAGTTGTCCTACACCCAATCAGTGATGGTGCTAACTGGGAAAACATTCAAACAGGACAAACTGACTTCTGCTGTTAAGGGGGAACTCAGTTAGCAAAAGGCATTTCCACGGCTCATGCTTAGTCTCGTACGGTGGGGAGAGGGGTCTAGTACGCTAAGAACTCTTAAAAAGTGCGCCTTCTGCGTTCACAATTCTAGCAAATGCTTTTCAATACTATTTATTGTTTTAATAAAGGTTTAATGCGATGTAATACTTTATCTGTGAGGGAGGGAAGGGGGGGGAGCGTTACGGATACAATGGCTGCGTTAAGGACTAACTGTATAATGGTCCTCACCATGTGCACTTCTTTACACTTTTGTTGGCATGGTTATCGACATCAACAAGAAAGGAAAGAATAATTCTCTTGAGATATCAAGAACCACCGTTTTATTTCGGTTCATAAAAATTAGGGCAAACGCGAATTAGGAAAAATGAGATTAGGGCAAACGAAAGTAGGGGAAATAGGAATTCGGGTAAAAGCGATTTCGGGGAAACGCCATTGGGGTAAACGTTGATTAGGGCAAACGGGAATTAGGCGAAATGGATTAGGTGAAGTGAGGCTACGCGAACTTTTTGCTACAAAATTTACACAACTGGAATGAGTTTTAAGTAGTTGACGGATTTCGCAGACACCCTTGGTTTACAATCACTCAGCAGCACTACTTTTTACAAAGTGGTGAAATTTTTAGTTGGGCCAATAATCAAGTTTACGTGGCACAGTATGAAAAAACAAATTACTGCTAATTTAAAATTATGCGATTCCGAAATTTGGGTGAGCGGAGATGGACAGTTTGATTCGCCAGGTTTTTGTGCCAAATACTGTACATATTCCATGTGGTTATTCGCAAGGGAAATATTGTTTGTTCTGTCGTCCAAAAAGGTATTTTTGAAGGGAATTAGACAACAATGCGTGCGATTTATTACTCTCACGCCTCTATGAAGAAATAAAGATATCAGTTTTTTTATATAAGATAGACATAGAAGCATTTGAGCCCTCATGAAAAATTATCCCCAAATTGCTCATTAGTTTGATGTGTAGCACATGGCCAAAAGTTAGACTAAAATCTAAAAGCTGCTGGAAAAAAAAGCTCCTTTACTTAGAAGCATGGCGGTCCAGTGTAACCAACCATTTATGGTGGTCAGCTCAAACTTGTAATGGAGATGCTGAATTGCTGTAGAAAAAATTTCTATCTGTGACTAACTTGCCATACAGTTAACAACAGTAGAAATAAGTTAGATAAACTGCCTTTTATCTAACTGATATTTCTAGAGCGGGATGTAAGGTCAGGTGATGCGTAACATCACAGCCTCTCCTTGACAAATGTCAACCCCGCCTTCTCGTGGTGCATCCTGTTCCCACTAAAGGGGCTCTGACGACCGCAAATAGCGGTATAACTATACCATCGGGATCAGAGGAAATGCTATCCCACACTCACCAACCCGCTTGGCCAGCGTGGTGAGTTATGGCCAAACACCTCCAAAATGACTCTACAACTTAAATCTTGGCCCTCAGTCTCCGGCAGCTGGAATGTACCTGGCCAAGGCAGCGGCCAGTGCGACATGAAGGCAGAGGGTGCTAAGAATCCCCGGAGGACCGGACTAGGCTGCCATTTGATGCTGACCTTGGCTACCTACAACGGACGCTCCCTATCTTCTGATTCAAGGCTTCTTGAATTGCAAGAGGAACTACAAAGGATCAAGTGGGACATCGTCGGGCTGAGTGAGGTAAGGAGAAAAGGAGAAGATCTCATTGAACTGAAAAGTGGACATCTCTTCTATTATCGTGGGACAGATACTGGCAGAACTAGTGGTGTTGGATTTATAATAAACAAGAAACTGAAGGATAAAGTGGTAGAAGTTGAAAGTTCCTCTGACAGAGCTGCACGACTCGTTATCCAACTATCGAGAAGATACCAGGCTCAGATTATTCAAACTTATGCACCCACCACAAGTCATCCTGAAGAAGAAATTGAAGAATTTTATGAGGAAATTAGTCATCTAAATAATAAAGGTAAGCAGCACTTGAAGATAATTATGGGAGATTTCAATGCAAAAATAGGGCAACGGCAACAGAATGAAACTTCAGTAGGTAAATTCGGTCACGGCAACAGAAACCAGCGTGGAAATACTCTCGTTGAGTTTGCAGAGGCAGAAGGATTTTTCATCTTGAATTCCTTTTTCAAGAAAAAGCCACACAGGAAATGGACATGGAGACATCCAATTGGGACGACAAGTGAAATTGATTTTATTATGTGTAACAAAAAATTCGTCATCGAAGACTGCAGTGTGCTAAACAAGTTCAACACAGGTAGTGACCATAGATTGGTGAGATGTAAGATGCACCTCAACACTAAACTGGAACGTGGCAAGCTCATAAGACAAACAAAATGTATTGACATAAACAACCTTAAAAAACACCATAATACTTTCAAGTTGGAACTGAAGAACAGATTCTCTGCTTTAGAAGGCCTAACATCGGAAGAAGTGGATATTTCTGAAGTTAACAGAAAAGTAACCAAAGCTCTTATGGAAACAGCAACAAAATTAGCTGGGTCTAAGAACAAGTTGCATGTAAACAAATTATCAGGAAAAACCAAAATGTTGATGCAAAAAAGAAGAGAGATGAGGACAACTAAAGAAGATGTGACTTCCAAAGTGGAATATATAGAGCTATGCAAGACAGCACGAAAAAGTATCACTGAAGACGTAAGGAAATTCAACTGTGAGCTAGTGAGGAAAGCAATTGAAAACAACCAAAGCCTAAAGATAGCAAAGGGACATCTCAGTAAGGGAAGAAAACAGATTATGGCTCTGAGAAAAGAAGATGGTTCTATAACAAGAAATAGAGGCGAAATTTTGACAAGAGTGAAAGATTTCTACTCCAAACTATATGAAAGGGATGATACATGTACTCCAGACATCATGAAAGGTACCAGAGTTCTTCCAGTCCTCCCAGCAGAAGTTGCTCATGCAATCAAGAACATGAAGCGGGGGAAAGCTCCAGGAGAAGATGGAATTACTATAGACATCATACAAGAAGCAAGTGGAGAAATTGAAACAGTACTCGCCCAAATTTTCACTCGATGCCTTAATGAAAGGAAGATTCCTGAGGATTGGAACAATGCTACAATGATCCTGCTACATAAAAAAGGTGACATTGAGGATCTCAGGAACTACAGACCTATCAGCCTCCTATCAGTGGTTTATAAAATCTTCACTAAAGTTCTTTCACACCGCTTGAAGGTAACACTGGACATGGCTCAACCGAGAGAACAAGCTGGATTCAGGAGTGGCTACAGCACAATAGATCATATCCACGTACTGAGAGAACTAATTGAAAGAGCGAGGGAATATGAACTTCCATTGTGCATGGCTTTTATCGATTATGAAAAAGCCTTTGATTCGGTGAAACCATCAACAGTTACCACGGCTCTGAAATCCTGCGGTATTGAAGATGCATACATTAATATTATTAATAACATCTATGAAAATGCAAGTGCAAAGATTCGGCTGTTTGAAAATACAACACACATAAAAATTGGAAAGGGAGTGAGACAAGGTGACACCATATCTCCGAAGCTCTTTAATGCCACATTGGAAAATGTCTTTCAATCACTGAACTGGGAAAACAAAGGGATAAAGATTAATGGAGATTATCTAACCCACCTTCGTTTTGCTGATGACGTAGTCATTTTTGCAACTACCCCATCAGAGCTGCAGAGTATGATCCAGGAACTTGCTGACAAGAGTAAAGAAGTAGGATTAAAAATGAACTTTCAGAAGACAAAAGTGATGTTCAATGCTTTTACAAGAAATGAAGATTTATCGATTGATGGAGAAAAACTGGAGATAACAGATACGTATGTTTATCTTGGACAGCAGATATCAAGTGAGGGTCACATTGATGAAGAAATTAATCGGCGTACAAAACTTGCCTGGAGAGCTTTTGGAAGAAACAGCATAATTTTCAAGAGCAATATGCCATTATGTCTTAAAAGAAAAGTGTTTGATCAATGCATCCTTCCAGTGCTTACGTATGGTGCAGAGACGTGGACCTTAACTAAAAGAGACATACAAAGGCTGCAGACAACTCAAAGAAGCATGGAGAGGTGCATGCTTGGTATAACCAGGAGAGATAAGAAGAGGAACTCGTGGATCCGAAAAATGACGAGAGTGGAAGACATCATGATCAGAGTTAAATCCCTGAAATGGCAATGGGCTGGACATACTGCCAGAAGGACAGACCATAGATGGACAGCCGAAATTTTAGATTGGATTCCAAGGGACAGGAAAAGACCCAGAAAAAGACCACATGGGAGATGGGTGGATGAAATTCGTAAATATGCGGGAGTGACATGGAGGAGACTGGCACAAGACAGACCGTTGTGGAGGAAACTTGGGGAGACCTTCGTCCAGCAGTGGATTGATAATGGTTGACAATGATGATGATGATGATTTCTAGAGCTATACAGGGTGATTCATAAAGAAGTATACAGTTTCACCTCACTGTAAAACAAGAACAATGTAAGATAATTTGTTATCTGTCACCACGACACACACGACAAAATAGTCATTTTCAAAACGGTGCTGCATTTCGGCACAAAATTCAAAGCGCTTTGTCTTGTCAAGGTCAGTGAGATTTTGCAACACCTACACTTTGTATGGAATCATTTTCAGCTTCTTCCTCAAAATTCTCCAGACATTGGGCTGTGAAATCTGCACTTCACGACTCACCCTCAGCGTTGATTTTCCCGGGCTTCGTTCAATGGCGGTGCAAACACTATCGACGACGACTTCCGACACACGTGGTCGTCCGGGACTTTTACGTTTGCACAAACAGCCCGCAGTTTCAAATTTTTTATGCCAATCGTAGATA
The DNA here is from genome assembly GCA_039090855.1 of Macrothele yani. Taxonomy (NCBI): domain Eukaryota; kingdom Metazoa; phylum Arthropoda; class Arachnida; order Araneae; family Macrothelidae; genus Macrothele; species Macrothele yani. The sequence continues at coordinate 105,482,932 of CM077011.1, forward strand.
GATTTTCTGGTTGGAGGTCCTTTTTCGAATCGTAATCGAAAATGCCATTGCACAACAGTTAGACTCAGTTTTGCTCAATTCAAGAACACAAAACGCCTTCTCCACTGCAGACTCTGCCATTTTGACTGACTGACTAGTCACGTGACATGCGCGCTATCGCCTACGTCACTTCCCTCAGTAGCGGGACACAAACTTTATGAGTACATCTATCTAACGGTTCGCAGTTGTGGTCCGTGTCTTCAACCGTTACTGTTTTACAGCATCTAGAAACTGTATGCTTCTTAATGAATCATCCCGTATATCATGTGCAACTATTGCGGTATTTTTATTTTTGTGGGGAGGGGTGGAGGAGGGGGGGGCTCGTTAATGACTTTGCACTTGGGCTACGGTAAATACTCAAAGTTGTTTCCCCCATGACAATAGGAGAAACTAAAAAAATAAAAAACCCAATAAAATACGCACTTAGTTCAATGGAAAAGACCTTTTATATACTCGTATATAGACAGCAGCTGACAAATCTTTAGTGACAATGGAAGTTATTCGAAATAGTCTGGGTCATTTCTAGGGAAACAAGCAAAACCCCAATACTGTTCATTAGATTCAGGAAAACATTCTCTAATTTTACTCACAACACAGCAAGGGATTACTTTTTTGTCTTTTCGCCCTACAGGTATCCAGGCATTCACCCAATATACGAATTGTTTGTTACATACAAGTTCATTTTTTTTTCGTTTTTTTCTTCGCGAAAAATCATTTGATAACAACTTCTGTAATATGTGGATGTTTAAAACAACACTGTCGAATGATTCGTCGTTTATAATACATTGGGCACTACCTTTCATTTTCATCATCTGATCACTCTCGTTGCAACACAAACACTCAGCGTCTGTTGATATTTTCTCGCAGTTATCACATTGGCACCAGTCAAGATTACCTTTTCTACCCTCGAATTTGTTTTCATATTCCTATGTTAAACATTCGTATTGTACCGGCAAAATATCGTGGTTCAAATGAATAAGGATTTACACTAGCCATTTTACAGATTGATGGGATCGACTGCGCTGCACATTACGGTAAGCAGCACCGACTGGAGCCCTCAGCACATTGAGCGTCCGGTGTCTTGTCTAGTGTGTCGTCACTGCTGGTTTTAAAAAACGCTCTAGCGAGAAAACTACTTACGATAAAGCATTTCCGTCATTTTTCATCTCTTTCGACATTACGCTTTCTCGCGGAAAAAAATGGCCGAAATGAGTTTACTGTTCCTTTAAAATAATGCATGGTTTTCCCGCAAACGCATATGTTATTTTTGCCGATATTTCTGCTTCTAAGAATGCAATTTGAAAAATTATTTCTTTGTTGGAGAGAGTTTCCGCTGCAAAATGTTTCTCATATAGTTTCAAATTTTTATTAGCGCAGAAATCTGCCACCAGAGGGCGTAAGTTCACGTTTCCGTTTACAGCAATGTCTGCGAGACTTAAAAAACCCGATTGAAAAACTTCTTCGGTCAGATACTACTAACTGTGCAAACTCTGTGCGTGTATTTTCTTTCCAAAATAGTGCACAATTGCGCCGCAAGGTGCGCAAATGCTTAATCTGTTTTTCTCAATATCGCTGATTTTACATATGCGATTTAAAAACATCGTTCAACCCCGGATGCCATTTACCTTATAGAACACTTTTGGGTAGTATATGAGGAATTGTGTAGTTCAAATTTCTGTCGGTAGGTGATGATTGTGTACTTTAGTTTGCAGCTGTTTCGCCGCTTCTAAAAACGCCTTTGAGAAATTTCTTCTTTATTGTATACCATTCACTATAACAGAGATGTGGACCATTATCCTCTTTAAATAACGGAAAGATTTCCCGCTAGCTGCGAAACCTTTTTTTTTTTTTGCTATCTCTTTCGGGAGATTTATTTGAAAAGTTCTTTTCCCTTAGCATAGCTTTTTCCATAAGGAATATTTTTCTCCTGTTTTCAACTTTTCCGTTACGCAAAAGGTTTTCGCCAGCAGACGTAAATTTATAATAATGTTTCCTTCTATATGTCTCTGTAAGGGTCGCCCGCAATCAAACTGTCAATTATGAATTTATTTAATTTTAATATTGTGATGAACACGTGCGGACGGACGTTTCATTCCGCCATTTTGTTGTTTCAGATAAAAACTGATATTATTTACCACCCACGTGGTACAATTTTAATCCTGTGTGGGATTAAGATAGGGGTGCATAAACACCTGGGGCACCTGACCTTGAAGAGTCAGCTGCTCGAGTGCTTCTGTTAAACAAGTTGTCATACTGCTTTTGTATACGTGCAAGGTTGTAATCGCCTGCGGGTATCCGACGGCATTCCTGAGTTCAGGTATTTCACGTGCTGACCGGGAAAACAAGTTTTTCTTGCGCATGCGTGGTAGAGGGCAGAAAGGGCGAGGGGAATTGAGTGAGGCAGTTAAGCTTCGGTCGTCAAGGAGAGAGGGTCCTGGTTTGGACCGGTTCTTGACAGAAGGGCTGCGGGTATCGCAGACGTGCAGCGTGGTGAACGGGAAGGAGGATTCCTTCGTCCACCGGGTATCGCGGAAAGAAGTGTGGAAAGGTAGCACGTGGTCAGCACGGGAACCTGAGCGGAAAGTCATCGGAAACCCGTGAAGCAAATGTTATCGGAATAATAAAGTCTTGCTGTTGTGTTTATTTCCGTGTAGTGGACTGAGTTTTGCCGAGGTAATTATTCTTCTACACAAGGACGCCTTCAGCCGCCTTGATAGCCAGATCGTATAGTAAAGGCCGGTAGCTCGCTATACGGCGGGAAACAAAAGGTTTTATCTGAGAACTGATATGTCTGGCCCTACAGTCTCCTTTTAACTGTTCGATTTGAAAATCTCTGGTATCTTCCTTGTACTATGAGAAACTTTTTGTTCGCCTTTTGTTAATTTTTCGTAACATACTTTTTAGCAGCTGGTGGTACTAAGTAGATGCATCTATTTCTGCATGTTTTATCGATTGTTGGAACCGGTTGATTGTTTTCCAAACCGGTTTAATTGACTTTGAATAGCTTTGATAAATTTAATTCGCGTCGGAATGGATTTAAAAGACATGTTTATTACATCGGAACATTCGGTGTCTTTCTTGTTAAAAATCTGCTTTCAAATATTTGCTTCGTGTCTCAAAGGATTCAAAAGGCGTGCTCATTAAAGGCGAATATTCGGTGTCAAATCTCGTTTCTGTTGTGATAGATTCATAATTTTAGCACACGCATGTTCCTTTATCCCTTGCAATTCTCTTTCGCCGAAGCTCTAATTCTATAAGTTTTCATTAAAATGCAAACATTAGTTACTTCACTTATAGAAACATTTTGTTCAAAGGTTTATTTAATCTGTTGGGAATTACCATGTCATTCTATTTTGCGTTTAATTTCGTGCTATTTTTCGTGTTCTGAAAGTTAGAGAATATAAAACTTTATCTAAAGTTAATTTCAATAACATAAGATAGGGGAATTTGAAGATGACAGTCCGTTTTTTGGTCTAAATATGACAAGGATGGTAAGTCAGATGATATCCGGAAACTTGAAAATGTCTTCGTCCTGGAGCGGGAACCGAACCCGCGTCTCCCAGATAGCACCCGGGTATGCTAACTACTACACCACCCAGAACGACCAATTCTCATGTTTCCGATTAATTTCAATATAACCGTCACGGGATTCGCTAGTCGAAGCAACCGGAATTCATGTTTAGCGAATCTGGAGGCCAAGAATCCAATCCCGTGACCGCCAGGAGGAGCAGATAAATCATGAATAAAATACGGGATTACCCCATATATTACACATTTTGAAGATGAGTCCGTTTTTTGGTGTAAATATGACAAGGATGGTAAGTCAGATATTATCCGGAAACTTAAAAAATTCGTCCTCCTGGAGCGGGAATCGAACCCGCGTGGTGTAGTGGTTAGCATACCCGGGCGCTATCTTGGAGACGCGGGTTCGATTCCCGCTGCAGGACGACGACATTTTCAAGTTTCCGGATATTATCTGTCTTATCATCCTTGTTATACCTACACCAAAAAACGGAGTGTCATCTTCAAAATTTGTATTATGTGGTGTAATCTCGTATTTCATTCATAAGATAGAGGAATTTATTTAAACAAACTCACATTTGTAGCTTTGAAACTTCCATGTTTTTGTAATACACGCAGTCACATTATCTGTTCGAAAAAAGCTACTCAACTGTATAATGGAAAATGTAAGACGGATATCCAAAAATCGACTTTACTTGGAAGACTCTGTATTGGCAATTGCAGTAAATAGCACCTTCCTAAAAAGATGTTGTTATATTTTACATAGCTTGTGTAGCGGGCAAATCCAACTACCTCAAATCAGATTCACCAGCCATAAAATGAAATTTTTTCCCTGCAGCCATTGGATACCCGAAGGAATATGTCATGGTCCATGGCATTTATTGCAACTGTTGCGAACACTTCCTTTCAGACCGAAGCAACTTCCACTTCGACAAGTAATGATCAGATCTGGACGTGTGACTCCTGTTTCACGGAACCTTAACCTAATGTTAGAAAAGTTTCGAGGAGATATTTCCTTTGGAAGAAGGACTACTTTTGGTAAATGAATGAAAATATCGACAGAACTTTTGAAGGCCGGCTCTGTGAAGATAAAATTCACCACTCCACAAAGGTTTCGCATTTATATTTTTCCGGGAAAGAAACCGTGTAATAGAATTCAAAGCATTTTTAGGTACATAAGACTTTTCCAAAACAGTGGGAGAATCTGCTTCTCATAAAAGAAAAGAAAAAACTTTCTTCCGCAGAAGCTTCGCACTTCAGAAGTTGAACTACACGTGGATTCATATATACTGACGGAAAAAAAAAAATTCCAACACCAAAAAGGGGTTGTGTTAGATAAATGACAGTTGGTAGGCGGTGAGAGTACATCTGTAAGATGACGTCTATGCAAATTTCGCGCTCGGCGCATACGTGGGGGCTAGTAGCGCCCCTCGGAACATTCAAAGCAGGTTTGCAGTAAATACGCCCTGTAACGTTCGTGAGCATTAGTTATCGTTGAGATTCGACGTAGTATGTTGATGTTAGTCAAGAATGCCTTTAAGAAGACGAAGAAGCCATTATCAACAGCTCACGGAGTTTGAACGAGGTCGTGTAATAGGGCTACGAGAAGGTGGATTTTCTTTCTGCAATATTGCAGAACAACTTGGCACGAACGTAGCCACCGTGCATGATTGTTGGCAGCGGTGGTCAAGGGAAGGTACTGCCTCAAGAAGACCAGGTTCCCGCCGGCCACGTGGCACTACTGAGAGGGAAGACCGCCGTGACGGCGTATGGCCGTGGCGCATCGTACTGCGTCTGAGGCAGCACTTCGAGCTGCAGTTGCCACCACAGTGACATAACGAACTGTTACAAATCGGTTACTTGAAGGACAGCTCCGAGCCAGACTCCCTGTAGCGCGCATTTCACTTACTCCAAACCACTGCTGTTTGCGACGTCAGTGGTGTCAAGCTAAAGCTCATTTGAGGACGGAGTGGAGATCTGTTGTGTTTTCTGATGAAAGCCGGTTCTGCCTGGGTGCCAGTGATGGCCGTGTGTTGGTTAGAAGGAGGTCAGGTGAGCGCCTGCAACCAACCTGTCTGCGTCCGAGAAACACAGGACCTACATCTGGAGTTATGGACTGGGGAGCAATTTCCTATGACAGCAGGAGCACTCTCGTGGTTATCCCAAGCAACCGGACGGCACAGTTGTACGTCGGTAAGGTGATTCAATCTGTTGTGCTACCATTCATGAACAGCATTCCAGGGGATGTTTTCCAACAGAACGCTCGCCCGCATACCGCTGTTGTAACCCAACATGCTCTACAGAGTGTCGACATGTTTCCAGTGGCCTGTTAGATCACCAGATCTTTCACCAATCGAGCACGTATAGAACATCATTGGACGACAACTCCAGCGTCACCCTAACCAGCATTAACCGTCCCTGTATTGACCGACCAAGTGCAACAGGTATAGAACTCCATTCCACAAACTGACATCCAGCACCTGTACGACACAATGCATGAATGCGTGCGTGCTTGCATTCAACATTCTCGCGGTTACACCGGTTATTAATGTGCACCAGCATTTCACATTTAAAATGGCTCTTCTCGCGCTTACATTAAGCTGTGATCTTGAAACCTTAATCGATTAATTATGTTGCCTATACAAATGTATTGCCGCCATTTCATTCCTCTACAACTATTTTTTCGTGGTGTTGGGATTTTTTTCCGTCAGTGTGTGTATATATATATATATATATATATATTAAGACAATACAACGTATGTTTTGTCACAAATATTTATTTTTTCAAGCCGACCATGAGTTTCGCTGGGTATTGACCTAGCTTCATCAGAACGAATGGCCTGATGAAGCTAGGTCAATTTTAGGTCTAGGTAATACTTCTAGGTCAATACTTCTTCTAGCTAGGACGTAGGTAATACTATGTCTTAGCTTCATTAGGCCATTCGTCCGGATGAAGCTAGCTCCATACCCAGCAAAACCATGGTTGGCTTGAAAAAATAAATATTTGTGACAAAATATAAGTTGTGTTATCTTAATCCTAATGTACAGTGGCGGAAAGTGAAAAGAGAACACCAAGAAGGAGACTTCTGATACCAACGAAATTTAAAACAGCATAATAACGGAATACAGAGGATAACGTGATCAAAACATGATGGCAAAATACAGCTGTATTTGCTGGTAAACTGAAAAATAGCATTTCCATGTAACATGGTTAGTACGAGGTTCAACCGCCATGAACTGCGTCACACTGTGCAATTCTGGCATGGAGTCTGTCGTACAGATGTTGGATGTAAGTTTGAGGTATTGAGTTCCAAGCATCCTCAACCTTGACGCGTAAATCGGGAATGGTCGTGGCTGGCCGTGGAAACCGGATAAGCCGCTGTCCCATAAAATCCCACACGTGCTTAATGGGGGACAAATCCGGTGAACGTGCAGGTCATGGAAGTTGTCTCACACCCTGAAGTGCATGTTGCGGTGGGCGTGCGCTATCTTGCTGGAAAACACCACGATGGACCGACCTTTCAAATGGCACAACAATGGGCTGAATGATGTTGTTGATGTAGGAGGTGCTGTTTAACGTACCCGGTACAAACACTAGTTGTGTGCGGGAGTGATAGCTGATCGCTCCCCACACCAGGAGACCGGGTGTAGACCCTTTGTGTCGCTGGAGGATGCAAGAAGGGTGGAGATTCTCCCCTGTGCGTCTGCGAACACGCATACGGCCATCGGAGGCTCCCAAGCAGAATCTGCTTTAATCGCTGAACACGACAGATAGCCATTGCGTTCTCCAGTGCAAACGTTGGCGACACCACTGCAGCCGTTCCTGACGGTGGGCTGCAGTCAGAGGTACACATGCCAGAGGCACACGTGCACGTAGTCCTGCATCCAGTAGACGGTTGCAGATTGTTCGCACTGTCACCTCAGGTGCAACGGCAGCTCGGATTTGCGTCGCAGTGGATGTTCTGCTTGACAACGCCGCTCTTCTTATGCGTCGATTGGTCCGCTCATCAGTCCGTCTGTGATTCCCGGTTCCACGTCTTCTCGTGTAGGAATGTTCCTCGGACCATCTACGCCACCATCGTACCAATATTTCCCGTCCAATTCGCTTCGCGATATGACTACCCGGCCTCGCTCAAAGTCCGATAACTGGTGAAATCCTACACGTCTTCCATGTCCAGGCATTGCAGCTTCTTCAGGGTCTTCGCACGTGTCCGTACGCCGACGACTGATAACATTCACTTCGCCGTACTCCTTAAATTTCACCGACGATAATTTGCATATTATGCCGGTCTGTGGCGTAAGCGCTCACCGGTTGGTCCCGAAATTTACATCACACCTACGTAAACTCGACCCCATTAACATATGCAAATTTCATGATCGTCCGCCAATTCCTGCTTGGTGTTCTTTTTTCACTTTCCGCCAGTGTAATATAATTTGCTAGAGTTCTCCTCCTCCGTGCCACTTTTTAAGTCGTCATAGCAACAACAGAGAAGCAAATGTTTGTGACGTTACGCTTAGCTTTTCGTGTAGGTGACTTCATCACTACACGCGCACAGATTAAGGGGAAAATCACTTTGTTTTGTTGTCATAGCAGCAAAGTACACAGCTGCTGGTGTAACGTCATCTAGTCCAAATCATTCTCACATGACGTCAGAGATGCGTTACGTCACATTGTCAACTCTTTAGGAGATACGAAAACTTTACATCAGAAATTTTGGTTCACTACCTGAACAGGTGTTTAGCCATCTGTATGTGGCAACGTTAAGGTGGTTCAACCCAAGGAGGTTAGAATAAATGGAGTAAGGATGACGTCACAAACTTGAAGCACTTTGAGCAGACGAATTTAATGCTCAAACGTCTCACCAATATGGCAGCAGAGACTGTAATTGGCCGCGACTTGTCTCAAACGTGTCACCAACATGACGGCAGAGGCTGTGGTTGGCTGTGACGTCATGATCGTGACGTTTCTGTGGCTTCACTTTGATTACATGAGGGGAATACTCCATCTATTCCAACCTCCTTGCTTCCACCTAAATTCTGTGCTTATGTTTCCAATGGTAAAACTTCTGTACATATTTTCTTCACAATTAATTCATTCCCAAGGACGGAAATGGGCACATCGACAAAACTAAGTTATAACATATGATACTTAATACTTGCTAAAATATATCCATACTTATATTAAAATCAATCATTTTTCTTTCAATAATATTCATAACTGTTAATAGATGGCGCGACCTGTACATTGATGACGTCAGTAGACAAATGGTTGGATTGCTTAATTATGTTTTAGCAAACATTAAGTATCCCATGCTATAACTTAGGGTTGGTTTAATCGATGTGCAATTTTTCATGCTTTTAAAATTTTCAATTGCTAAAAAAATATGTACAGAAGTTTTACCATTGGAAACATAAGGCAGAGATTTTAGGTGGAACCACCTCAAGAATACGACGATCTGATAATGTCAAAATAAAGCAAGACAGATGGCGCCCAATTTTCGGGTGTAATAAGCACGTATTTTGAATCCGTTCTGACGCAAATTAAATTTATCAAAGCTATTCAAAGTCAATAGAATCGGTTTGGAAAACAATAGTATCTGACGGAAGAAAGAAGTTTTTCAATCTGGTTTTTAATCCCTCGGATATTGCTGTAAACGGAATCGTGATCTTACGCCTTCTGGTTGCAGACTTGTGAGTTAAGAAAAACATGAATTTATATCAGAAACATTTCGCACCAGAAAAGCTCTTCAACACAAAAAGAACGTTTCAAATCGGACTCTTAGAAACAGAGATAGCCGGGTGGCGCAGTGGTCTAATGCGCTGGTCTCTGATCATTCGTCCGTAAGGGGTCCGGGTTCGAATCCCGGTGAGGCATGGATGTTGTGTTTGTCTTAAGGCACTGGCTCTCTCCCTTCCCTGGAGCCAGTGACTCTAAATTAGGGACGGGCGACTGCTTATAGCCCATTGAGTTGCTCACGGTGGTCGTTAAACCTCCAAAAAAAAAAAAAGAAACAGAGATATCGACAAAAATAAGACGTGGCTTTACGTCCCCTGGTGGGATAAACCATGCATTTTCTTAGGAAGAAAGTATTCTCAAAAGGTTTTTCCATATGAGCGGTATCGGTCCAAGAAAAAAACATTTAGTCAAGTTTTCAGGAACTCAGATTTTGCTTTTACAAATACATCAGAAGCAGAAATTAACACTTATGCACCTGGTGGACGAACCATTCTGTACCAAACATTAGAAATTATGTGAAAAATATTTTCCATCAGGTCTTGTACGTGACACAGGAAGAATTTTTCAAAACTGAGTTTTAGAATCAGAAATAACGCAGAAAACGCAATTTACCTTTGTACCTCCTAGCGAAAAGTCTGATTTACTTGAAAATTTTGAATTTATAGAAAAAAACATTTCGCATGGGAAACACTATCCAACAAAGAATTGAAGTTTTCAAATCGGACTACTAGAAGTAGAGATATTGACAAAAATAAGATATACATCTACGCCCACTGGCGTAGAAACCATGCATTATTTCAAGAAGAAAATGTTCCTAAAAGGTTTGTCGACATGAGTAGTATCGGTCAACAAACGGCTTTTTTTTTCCAATCGAGATTTTAGAAGCTCATATTTTGCTGCAAACACATCAGATGCGGAAATTAAGATTTACGCCCCCTGGTGTACGAAACTTTTTTTTTTTACAAAAATCAGACATTATGTGCAAACGATTTCCCATTAGAGCTGTATACGGTGCAGAAAGAATTTTTCAAATCTGAGATTTAGAAGCAGAGATATAGGGGGAAACGCAATTTATCGCTACGCCCCTAGCGGAAACTCTATGAACTACATGAAATATTTGAAATTGTATGAAAAACATATCACACTGAAAACACTATCCAACAAAGAAAACATTTTTCAAATCGGATGCCTAGAAGTAGAGATATTGATGAAAATAAGATATACGTCTACGCCCCCTGGCGGAGAAACTAGAATATTTTAAGAAAATATTCCGAAAAGGCTTATCGATGTGAGTGGCATCAATACACGAAATAATTTTTTTAATCGATATTTTAGCTCAGATTTTATGGCAAATACACCAGAAGCAAAAATTAACACTTACGTCCCCTGGTGGCCAAAGTATTCTTTACTAAAAATTTGAAATTATATGCAAAATATTTTCCATCAGGAGGTGTATCCGCAGAAGAAAAAATTTTCAAATCGGAGTTTTAGAAGAATTATCGGGAAAAATGTAATTTACTTTTACGCACCCTAGCGGAAAATCTATACGTAATTTGATAAAGTAACTATATCTAAAATACTTTTCGACATAAATGGAATCGAATGATAAAATAATTTTTTCAATCTGATGTTTAGAAGCAAATATGTGGAATAAAACGTATTTTTGAATTCGACATCATCTGCATTTACGCCCTCTAGCGGCGAAATTGTACATCGTAAAAAATAAAAACTAAATGAAGGGATCATCATTCGCATATTTCAGGCTTCCTAATGCAAAAAGAATTTTTCAAATCGGAACCAATAGTTGCAGAGAGATCGTGGGTACAGACGGACGGACAAACCGGTAACATAAGCACGATCATTTTTCACAAAAGACGTGCTAAAAATAGTTCACGGAAGAGAACAGAGGAAATTGATACAGGGTTCACAGTGTGTACGAAATATGTTGTGTACCAGGAAGTGTTGACGAAATAGGGACTAAAGGTTTTGTACAAAACACATAACAGACAGCCGGCCGTATCAAATTCCATAATCGACTGCTCGGGAAATTTTCAGAAAGCTTGTAAGCCAACGTTGCCATCTATTGACGTGGAACTCAAAAACACAATAAATAAATGAAAATTTCTGTCCCTCTATTCTAAAAAAGGGATAGCTGCTGCTGACGCCGCCGCTGTTTTAGAAATTTCGCGACACTCTTGCTTTCCTAGCTCGCAGCGCAAAACGTATTAAACACAAAAATAAGAAATTTACATCGTTTGTGGAGAATTGTTTGGAAAACACGCTGAAATAAACAGTTTCTCGATTCTAGCGATACTTCAAGAGCTATTGTATTTAAAATTTTAGGTAAGCAAAAACTGTTATCAGGTCGCATTCCGGGCACACTGACAGCAACAGAACCACTAAACTTTGTAGGCATGTTGTGCCATGACCGAAGTTTTGCACCTCGTTGCCCCTTTTTTTGAATTTCAATTTAGTTTACGAGAAATTAAATTTCTAAATTTCACAAAATTCTCTATTTCGCGATGGGATCCATTTTAAAAAAAACGGATATATGGCAAACTATAAATCATAACGCATTATAATTTTTACACCATAAACTTACAGATATCGTCCCTGTTTTACAAAAAAAAAAAAAATAAGAAAAAATAATTTTCTGACTTTTAAGCATTTTTTAAAAACGCAAAGGAAAGAAACGAACGGCTTGTCTGTCTTCACGACATCCACAGAGGAACGTTCTGGTCTCGTGACCTGCTGCCATGGTGACGTAGAGAATTTGTTATGCATATGTTTTGTTGATAAAGCTGTCTCTTTGTTTAAGGTGGACGTCAAGTAATTTTGCTTCCTATACTTCCAATGGAAAAGCTTCTGTACACATTTTCTTCACAATTAATGCGTTCCCAAGGATGAAAATTTGAACATGGATTAAAATAGCTTCATTTTATAACTTGGAATACTTAATATTTTTTAAAACATTTTGCAATCCAACATTTTTTTTTATACTGACGTCATCAACGAACAAGTCGTGCCACCTTTTTTCTGGACAATTAATGCGTTCCTAAGGCTGAAAATTTGAACATCGATTAAAATAGCTTCATTTTATAACTTGGAATGCTTAATATTTTCTAAAACATAACCATAATTATGCAATCCAACATTTCTTTGTCTACTGACGTCATCAAAGTACAGGTCGCGCCATCTTTTTTCTGGTTCCAACACCACCAAAGGAAAAGTTATTGATTTTTTATATAATTATAGTTATGTTTTAGAAAATATTAAGTATTCCAAGTTATAATATGAAGTTATTTTAATCGATGTTCAAATTTTCATCCTTGGGAACACGATAATTCTGAAGGAAATGTGTACAAAAGTTTTTCCATTGGAAGTATAGGAAGCAAAATTACTTGACGTCCACCTTAACGGTTTACGGAAATGCTTTTTGCACCGCTTTTGTTTTTCTTAGTGGTAAATTTAGTAAGTGCTACACTATCTACCAACCAGTAATTGGACACCTGTGATAGCAAAGGAAAACAAGTTTATTCACCTTCAATAGTTGGTGGAGCCTCCACGAGCGGCGATTACAGCTGCTACCATCCGGGGCATACTCTCAACCAGGCGTTGTACGACGGCTAGCGGTATTTTCTTCCTCTCGGCTTGGAGAAGATAGGTCAGTTCCTTCACCGAATTCGGACGACGCTCCAAGTCATCCCAGAAGTGTTCGATAGGGTTAAGGTCCGGGCTCTGCGCAGGCCAGTCCATTCGATAAACCCCATTGTCACCATACCAAGCCATGGTGGACCTCGCAACATGACAGGTGGCATTTCATCCTGAAAGTAACATGGGTCCACCCTGTAAAACTGCCAAAACGTAGGAAGCGCATGGTCATCCAAAATTGTGCAGTAGGTCTCTGCGTTGAGTCTACCAGGAAATGCGACTAAGTGTCCCGTGCCATACCAGGAGAAACACCCCCATAGCATAATTCCACCGCCGCCGAACTTCACAGTTGGCACAGTACATTCCGGCAGGAGGCGTTCTCCAGGCAGACGCCAAACCCAGACCCTGCCATCCGAACGGTAGAGGGTGAACCTTGATTCTTCGCTCCAGAGAACCTGATAACCGAGCAGATGGGCTTCCTTACGGATGGTATTCATTGAAAGAACACTCCCGGATGACTTTTGAAACCCCTCGCGGATATGGCCCATCGATTTGGTGCGGTTCTTCCGAATTTCTCTGGCCAGCACCCGTCGGTCTCTAACTCCCAGTTTTGTGGGTCTGCCGGGTCGGGGCACATTCCAACAGTCACCTCTCATCTTTCACTTGCCAATCACGTAGGCCACTGACGATTTTGGGTAATTCAACTCGCTTGATATGTCACGTATGGATCGGCCATTTCTGTGATACCGGACGATTGCACCTTTCTCGAAATCTGAGAGCTCCGAACTACGCGGCATCTTGCATTAGACTCGTTGCGTTGTTGTTTCCCCTCACGATATTTAACGGCGGTGGCCGTGACGTGTATCAGGACCGCAGATATCGTCGATTGCAGGGGTGTCCAATTACTTCTTGGTAGATAGTGTGTAAGTTAAAACGACAAAAGTCCGACCTTCCGAAAATTATGGACAGTAAAAAAAAAAAAAACTCTGAAACTTGGGAATAACAAGCCTTATTTGCTTAGACATGCAATAAAAATTGAAATTTATATGAATTTTCCAGTTTTTATTTAATGTGATATACCCTCTAGTATAATAAATTTTATTTTCCCCCGTCATTACTGACGGGCTTTCACCTAATATATTATAATCGTCACAAGACTGTAGTCTTTGAGATCAAGCAGGTGGATTCATTCTGAAATTTTTCTACGGATGAAGTAATTTTACACAACACTGTTTCAGACCGCCCTATGTAACTTATTCTCGTCATGCGATGTGAACATTTAAAAGACCGAGCAAAGAAGTGTTTCAAGGATTACTTTGACCCTCGTAACCCCTCAAAACAATATATACAAACAAACAAACAAAAAATATATAAAGCTGAATCAACCCCTAAATCACTAAAATGAAGTTCTACCTCCTGCGCGCCGATTCAAATTTTCAAGTAATATTGCGCAAAAAATGTGTTGTTCGTAAAAATAAAGTTTTTGTAACATAAGTAGTAGATTCATAAAAAAACAACGCACAGGAAAGGTTGTGTTACAATTTAGCAGCACTTTAAGTCGTATGCGGGGATTCTGATTTTCTGGGATAGAGAATGATTATCGGCAGGGCATTCGTGACACATACCAAGGGCCACCGGATTTTTGAGGGTCCTCTGAGTTTGTCCACATTACACAAATTATACTGTGCCATTTTAGGATTAAGACTGCAATGTTTATTGTAAAATAAAGTGCCTGGCCGGTGGCTCAGTGGTCTAAGCACTGGCTTTAGACCATTCGTCCGAGATGGGTCCGGGTTCGAATCTTGGTGAGGCATGGAGGTTGTGCTTGCCTTACGGCACTGGCTGTCTCACTTTCTTGGAACCAGTGATCCTAATCTTTTTTTTTGGAGGTTAAACGACCACCATGAGCAACTTAATTGGATATTAGCAGTCGCCCGTTCTTAATTTAGGGCCACTGGTTCCAGGGAAGGGAGAGAGCCAGCGCCGTAAGACAAACACAACATCCATGCCTTACCAGGATTCGAACCCGGGACCCATCTCAGGCGAGTGATCAAGAGCCACCGCTTAGACCACTGCGCCACCGGGGCGGCCGGTTTGATTTGAAAATGTCTTTGTCTCGGCTACCTTACGTGTGCCATGAGAACCTTTTTGTGCGCCATTGGTTAATTTCGTAGTGGATGTTTTATCATTTGGAAAAACCGGTTCCGTTGACTTTAAATAGCTCTGATAAATTTAATTCGCATCGAATTGATTAAAAAAACGTGCTCATTACAACCGAAAATTCGGTGTCATATCTTTTGTTTTATCATTGTTCTGTAAAAAAAAATATATCAGTTTCTCCTCATTTCTTTTATGATCAGCTTAACTGCGAAGAAAAATCATAGGTCTTTGACGACTCATCAACACTTAAAGGTTAACCGCACTTCACGTGTTTGTTCTGCTACTTGCTGCTACTCCATGTTACCGCAAACAGGTGTGTTGACTTCCAGTTGTTGGGTGTGTTACATTACTCTCCAAGGTTATGTGTCAAGGAAGTAAATACCGCATGGGTGTTGTGGGAAACGAAATTTCAAACACTTGCGCAAACTAGTAAATATGTGAAAAGATATCTTCACAATGTGGTACGTGTATTTTGTCCCCACAATATGAAAGCGGATTTAAGAAATTTAGAAAGCTCCCAACTTATAACAGTGGCCCATGTGGGTAAGTCATAAACGGTATACCGAAAGTAAAAGAAACAAGTTAGTAAAATCATGCAATGCATTGATTATGATACGCTTTCCAACAAACCCGGAATAATTACTCAACTTATTACGCAGATTATGAGGATAATGGCTGTGGAATAAATCTCGCTCCTATACTCTGACCTTTGACCCCATTTCGATGATATTAAACGGAATTGGTTCAATATACCTCCGGAACAACATACTACAGTTTTGTCGCAATAGACGCATTTTTAGTCAAGTTATGAGGATAATGGCTGTGGAATAAATTTCGCTCCTGTGCCCTAACTTTTGACCTCCTTTCGTTGATATTCAACAGAACCAGTTCAGTATACCTCCAAAATAACATGATATAGTTTTGTCGCAATCGAAGCATTTTTACATAAGTTTAGACTCGTAAGGGCGATGGAATGGATCCCTCTCCTATGTCCTGACCTTTGACCCAATTTCACCCACTTTCAATAGGGTTCCTCCCCAGACTGTCCCCTGCCGCATACTAATTCATCGAAATCGAGCCATTTTTGCGCAAGTTATCGTGCGGGCGGACAGACAGACTGACAAACTGGGGCATATACCTTCAACCTACGGTTGGAAAGCTTAAAAAAAAAAAAAAAAAAGATGCGAGCATCTACGGTGGTCGTAGCAGTCTTCAAAGAACCGAACAAAGTTGTTTGTCACACAGAATGCCGCCTAATTCTAAAAAGAAACGCTTGACAAATCGGTTTTTTGGAAGAGGTGAAATGGTTGCAAATGAAAATATCCATTTGCGATTCTTATCAGAAAAGTGAAAAGCTATAGTACAAAAATGATACGACGCATTTTTCACAAAGAAATCTATACGAAGCATATGTTTGGATACCTTGTCTTCTGAAGAAATATCCTACATAAAGGATTTTTATGGCTTCAGAAATACACATTTGCCCCATTAACGGAAAAGATACGCATTGTTAGAAAAAAATGTGAACCTGTTGCTATGATAGCGATTTATTATCTGTACAGAAATAATTCTTCCACGCGTTAATTTAGAAGAAAACTTGCGCAGATCCAAATATGTTTTTGTGTCCCTCTTAGCAACGCAACAGTTGCATTTGGCAGCCAAGGTGACGCAAGCTTCTGACCATTCCTCTGAGTTTGGTCTGGGTTCGGATCCCGTGAAGCTCGGGTGTTTGTCTTAGTGTACTGGCACTCTTCCTGGCAGCAGTGGTTCCAAATTAGGGACGGGCGACTGCGTATAACCCATAGAGTTGATCACGGTGTTCATGAAACTCCCAAACAAAAAAAACTGCATTTGGAAGGTTAAAAAAACAAGAAAGATGACACCGCGTTTCGGGTGTAATGAGCGCGTCTTTTGAATCCGTTCGGAAGCGAATTAAATTTCTCACTGCTATTCAAAGTCAATGGAACAGGTATGGAAAACATTATAATCTCACCGGAGAAAGAAGTTTATCACTTTTTTTTTAATCCCGCAGATATTGCTGTAAACGGAATCTTGAATTTTCGCAATCTGGTTGCATGCTTGTGCGTTAAGAAGAATGTGAAATTATGTGAGAAACATTTCGCAGCGGAAACGCTCTCAAACAACCAAAGTCTTTTTCAAATCGGACTCTTAGAAGTATATATATCGACAAATATGAGATGCATCTACGCCCCCTGGCGGGAAAAAACATGCGTTATTTTAAGAAGGAAAACTATTTTTCAGTCGAGCTTTCAGGACCTGAGAGTTTACTGCAAATACGTCAGAAGCAGAAATTAACACTTATGCGCCTGGTGGCCAAATCATTCTTTACGAAACTTTAGATATTATGTGCAAAACATTTCCTATCCGGAATTGCATCCGATGCAGGAAGATTTTTTCAAATAGGACTTTTAAAAGCAGAGATACCGGAGAAATTGCAATTTACCTTTTACGCCCCCTACCGAAAAACCCATGCGTTAGTTGAAAAAAGAGACTTCCTAGTCTTTGATATAAATAGTTACAAAAAAAAAAACTTTTTCCAATCGGATATTTAGGAGAAAATCTATGGAATAAAATGTATTTTGAATTCGATATCATCTGCCTTTACGCCCTGTAGAAGTGAAGTTGTGTATTATACAAACCGTAATGCAAGGATAATCAAGGATCATCATTCTCACATTTCAAACTTCTGAATGCAAAAAGGATTTTTCAAATTGGACTAATAGTCGCAGCGACATGATGTCCACAGGCAGACCGGACGGCCAAAAATAACGAGCACAATTTTTTTTTTTTGGTTGGAAATATAACGACTACCATGAGCAACTCAATGGGCTATAAGCAGTCGCCCGTCCCTAATTTCGGGTCACTGGCTCCAGGGAAGGGAGAGCGCCAGTGCCGTAAGACAAACGCAACATCCATGCCTCACCGGGATTCGAACCCGGACCCCTTTCGGACGAATGCTCAGAGGCCATCGCTTAGACCACTGCGCCACCTGTGCGGCTCTTTTTCTTACAAAAAACTTGCTAAAAACAATAGGATTATTTACGACCCCCTGTTAGCAGACACTAAAGCGTGCTAGAAAATACATTAAAAAGAAATAAGCCACCATGGTAGCGCAGTGGTCCTCTGACCATTCGTCCGAGATGGGTTCGGGTTCGAATCCCGGTGAGGCATAAATATTGTGTTTGTCTTACGGCACTTACTCTCCCCTTTCCCTGGAACCAGTGACCCTAAATTAGGGACGGGCGATTGCTTTTAGCCTACTGAATTGCTCTCTGTGGTCGTTAAACCCCCAATCAATAATAATAAACCAGGCTTTCCTAATATGTTATAGGAACAACTTTCGAAATTCCCCTTGCGAAACCAGTATTATCACGGTGAATGCAAAACATTCGGTCACGCCACAAAGCGGAGAAATTAGTATCGGAAAAACTGAAACATGTATAAAACCACGATTATATATGTTTGATATGATAAAAAAATGCGTCCGATGAACCAAAACAGCGATTGACATATATTTTTATGCTCATCAAAAAGCTACATGCTTTTTTTATGTTATCGCGTTGTCAGTATATATAGTTTAGTAAAAGAAAAAAAAATGTGTTTAAAATTTCTCGAAGAAAAACGGAACGTACGTCTACATCGGTCGATACCCTCGTATCGTAAAGAAATGAGTAAGGTAGTGGCATTTCTTTTTAACGTTAGATCCAGTGGTGAAACGGAAGAGTGATACAAATAAACAGTAGATATCATATATATAAGCACTTAGCTCTTCTCTAGTCATTGAAAGCACATTCTCCAAACAATTCGCGAACAAGTTGTTCCGGTTTGAAGGGAGAGTTTTTAAAATGTTCTTAGGAGTGATCGGAGTGCAAAATGGCCTTTGCATTTTAAACTTTCTTTTTAGAAAACCAAGACCCTAGTTCTCCTACAAACGAAGAAGGTCGAGCCATTTACGTCAGAGACGAACGCACGGTCGCTGACCGAGCTCGTTGCTATCATGTACGTCATTTCTTAAAAATGTTTGCTTTTGTATTTCCCTTTAGGGGCCAAACCATTGAACCCAGTCCTCCCTCCCTCTCCTAGTTTGGAATGTTGGTTAAGTAGACTGATTAGCCTTTTAGGGAGTATTGCTTTTTAAGAATTCACCATAACATTTAAACAAAAGTTGAACGGAAGTTAAGGTTCCCAATCCCACTTGTTGCGGAATAAAGAATTTTCTATAATTTCGGCTTTTGTTATGGCTCAATTTAAATTTATCTGATTACTTACTTTTTGCTAATGACTGCAAAGTTTTAATTAAGCTTAAAGCTGTAGAAGTAAGAATGTTTACGCGCTAACTAGCTTATGCATATATAGTGTGGAAGAAATATTCTTCTCATAATGCGTGAAAAATACGCCATGATAATTAACACAGCAATTAGTCATCTCTGAATTGACCGTATTTACTGTTCTAACGTACACTCACTTACAAAAGTTTAAAACCACCTGTTGCTATTAGATTTCTGCAGATTACATCAGTCTGTATTACTCAATTTCCTGTTGGTGTTGCATCATCCTACAGCGGCAGCTGTTGATAGAGTTTGGGTAAGCGTGCGAACTTTTGGTTTTCATGCTGAGATGTTTTGTACGTATTTTCTATATAGCGAAAAATAGGCAACAAGGCGTCATATTAAGGGTTACTCGGAGTGCACAAATAGGGACTTTATATCATGAAGAATACTCCAAACATGAAAGGTGAATGTGAGGAAGACTGCTATTCATAATACTATCGTAAAATATCGAGGCACAGGTGAATTTAGCGACCAAAAGGGAAGCTGACGTCCAAGGAAAACAACCCCACGTGATCAAAATACCATGAGGCGAATAGTTGTGCCTTATCCAAGGAGTTCGTGCAAGGAAATCAAGACCTTTTTACATTCAAAAAGGTCTGATATTAGTATCACACTGTGTCCTGATGTCTTTGCACAGATTTTGGATTAAAGTCTAATAAACCTGCACATAAACCTAGACTAACCTCTGTCATGGAAAAGAAGAAACTCCAGTTTGCTAAGCGTCATCAATCGTGGACTGCTGAAAATTGGAGCGAAGCTCTTTTTCCGACGAATCAACTGTGCGTCGATTTGAATAACATGAAGCACGTATTCGACGACCAAAAGGTTTGATAAAAAATACACCGTTAGGTATCCGCCTATAGTCAGATGATATAGGGTGCTATGCCACCATCCAGTAACCGCTCCATTGTCCTTTTTGCTGACAGGCTACGATGAGTGGTCCTTTTTATGTGGAAATGTTACGTGAGAAGCTGTTAACTCATATGCAAGTGCACAGATGCACAATGTTTATGCATAATGATGCCCCATGATGCCCCAAATCAAAGACTAAAGTACTACCTGCAGAAAGGAAATCATAACTGTGCTTGACTGGTCCGGCAATAACCCCGACCTTAACCCCATTGAAAATATGTGGACCATTTTAAAAGAGAAGGTAGCTGAAAAACAGCTATGAAATTCCCAAGCTTTGATTGACGCGAGAAAGTACGTGTGACGTAAAGACACTTCAAGTGACTACTGCAAATACCCCATTGAGAGTATGCCACATCGTATTCTGTCAGTCATAAAAAAACAAAGGTGGCCGCACAAAGTACTGATTTTGGTCTTTTCGTGTTCTAAAGAATGTAAGTATTCATCTGTGGGGTTATTTTTTCAAATATCTCTGACAAGTAATTAATTTTCTTTGTAAATCTTAATTTTCAATAAATTGACAGGCTGTCTTAAACTTTTGCAAATGACTAATATCAGTCACATCAGAAAACTTGAAAATTTCGTTGCCCTGCAGCGGAATCGTACCCGCGTCTTCCGATTACCGTTCGTCTCCTGATAACCGGTTGTGACTGATATTACGTGAGAACAATAAATAGGGTCGATTCAGAGATGTCTGATTACTGTGTTAATTATCATGACATTTTTTCCACGGATTATGAGAATATTTCTTCCACACTATATACCTGAACGACTGGTGATATGCTTAACAACGCTAGAAGGCAGCACAGTTTGCATGGAATTAAGAATGCGGTCTGAGAATATTCCGATGCTCTTCACTTTCAGACTCTTGGGACTTTGTCATCTGAAGGGTGGTGTGACGGTTAGCATTTTCAAACGGTTATCGGGTGACGAGGGTTCTATTCCCGCTCCAGAGCGATGAAAGTTTCAAGTTTCCTGATGTTACTGATATTACGTGAGAACAGTAAATACAGTCAATTCACAGATGTCCGATTGCTGTGTTAAATATCGTAGCTTACGCATGTTTAATCACTTAACTTTATCGTATCTGCAATAGTTCGTACCTTCGTGAGAGATTCTGGTATATACAGTGGTGTCCACTTATAATGAGCTCGTATTTAGTGAGATCCTGGATTTACTGAGCAAAGCATGAATTTTGGTTTGATATAGTTTTTAATTCAAAGCTAATTTGATCGTTTTTGATGAACAAAATTTAATGAAATCCTCGGACATAACGAGAGAGAGAACAGCTAAGGAGACCAATTTTAGCAAGTAAAGTAACAAACTTTAAAGAAATTCTATATTTATGGGGACAGATAAAACCTTCTGTGCACAGTCCTGAAAGAGAGGAATGAAAATAGCGGCATACAGGACGAAATTGATAGAGCGCAGTGGGATCATGATGTGCTAATGAAAGAATGTTAATATAAGGGTTGTTCAATAAATAGTGAGATACTTTGGCTGGAGTGCGTTTGCGCTTCCTAATTTTGTCAGTGGGTGAAGTAAGTGTACAGGCGATTTAAGCTGCTGCATTGCAGCTTGTTTGTTACGGAAGCCGTTTAGCATGCTGGACTAATTTTATTGTTCTCCCGTAGAAGATGGATAACGTTCAGAGTTGCTCAACGTGTTGTAATTCAGTTTTGAAAGAGGAAAAAATTCCTCCAAGCGAAATTCACAAACCAATGAAGGCGGTGTATGGGCCTGCTTGTCTTTCACGCGGTACTGTAATGCGATGGTGTCAGCTCTTTAGTATTGGACGAATAAGCACTGCAGACCCGCCAAGATCAGGTGCACCAGGTCGTGCTGTTTCAGTGACACAATTGGATGCTGCAGTAAACGCTAACCGAAGAATCAGGATCCGAGAACTGGTGAACAGTGTGGGTGTGACCATCGGAACCGTCAATACGATCATGCATTCGCACCTTGAATATATCGTAAGGTCTGTGTCACGTGGGTACCAAAACATCTGTCCGATGAACAGATGAGTCAACTTAAGGGACTATCGTTACAGCATCTGTTCCGCTACCATCAAGGTGATTTCCTGCTACGGATTATTGCTGGAGACGAAAGCTGGGGTCATCGAGGTCATTCGAGCCAAAGCATGCTGTGGAAATATGTGTGGGTATCTGCGCTTGACCGGTGCTGGCAGAGAGGCTTCCCAGCACGTGCGCATCATGGAAAGGGGAGGGAGGGAAGGGGTGGTGGTTATGCCTAGTCGAAATTTTATGGCTTCCTCTCTTTGAAAATCCCCGAGAAGTGATGTGAAATAATTACATGTTGGTAGAAACCATCAGCAGTTACAATGGCTCTGAAAACCTGCGGTATTGAAGATGCATACATTAATATTATTAATAACATCTATGAAAATGCAAGTGCAAAGATTAGGCTGTTTGAAAATACAACACACGTAAAAATTGGAAAGGGAGTGAGGCAAGCTGACACCATATCTCCGAAGCTCTTTAATGCCACATTGGAAAATGTCTTTCAATCACTGAACTGGGAAAACAAAGGGATAAAGATTAATGGAGATTATCTAACCCACCATCGTTTTGCTGATGACGTAGTCATTTTTGCAACTACCCCATCAGAGCTGCAGAGTATGATCCAGGAACTTGCTGACAAGAGTAAAGAAGTGGGATTAAAAATGAACTTTCAGAAGACAAAAGTGATGTTCAATGCTTTTACAAGAAATGAAGATTTATTGATTGATGGAGAAAAGCTGGAGATAACAGACACGTACTTTTATCTTGGACAGCAGATATCAAGTGAGGGTCACATTGAAGAAGAAATTAATCGGCGTACAAAACTTGCCTGGAGAGCTTTTGGAAGAAACAGCATAATTTTCAAGAGCAATATGCCATTATGTCTTAAAAGAAAAGTGTTTGATCAATGCATCCTTCCAGTGCTTACGTATGGTGCAGAGACGTGGACCTTAACTAAAAGAGACATACAAAGGCTGCAGACAACTCAAAGAAGCATGGAGAGGTGCATACTTGGTGTAACCAGGAGAGATAAGAAGAGGAACTCGTGGATCCGAAAAATGACAAGAGTGGAAGACATCATGATCAGAGTTAAATCCCTGAAATGGCAATGGGCTGGACATACTGCCAGAAGGACAGATCATCGATGGACAGCCGAAATTTTAGATTGGATTCCAAGGGACAGGAAAAGACCCAGAAGAAGACCACATGGGAGATGGGTGGATGAAATTCGAAAGTATGCAGGAGTGACATGGAGGAGACTGGCACAAGACAGACCGTTGTGGAGGAAACTTGGGGAGACCTTCGTCCAGCAGTGGATTGATAATGGTTGACAATGATGATGATGATGATATAGTATAAGTTGCATGTGAACAAATTATCAGGAAAAACCAAAATGTTGATGCAAAAAAGAAGAGAGATGAGGACAACTAAAGAAGTGACTTCCAAAGTGGAATATATAGAGCTATGCAAGACAGCACGAAAAAGTATCACTGAAGACGTAAGGAAATTCAACTGTGAGCTAGTGAGGAAAGCAATTGAAAACAACCAAAGCCTAAAGATAGCAAAGGGACATCTCAGTAAGGGAAGAAAACAGATTATGGCTCTGAGAAAAGAAGATGGTTCTATAACAAGAAATAGAGGCGAAATTTTGACAAGAGTGAAAGATTTCTACTCCAAATTATATGAAAGGGATGATACATGTACTCCAGACATCATGAAAGGTACCAGAGTTCTTCCAGTCCTCCCAGCAGAAGTTGCTCATGCAATCAAGAACATGAAGCGGGGAAAGCTCCAGGAGAAGATGGAATTACTATAGACATCATACAAGAAGCAAGTGGAGAAATTGAAACAGTACTCGCCCAAATTTTCACTCGATGCCTTAATGAAGGGAAGATTCCTGAGGATTGGACCAATGCTACAATGATCCTGCTACATAAAAAAGGTGACATTGAGGATCTCAGGAACTACAGACCTATCAGCCTCCTATCAGTGGTTTATAAAATCTTCACTAAAGTTCTTTCACACCGCTTGAAGGTAACACTGGACATGGCTCAACCGAGAGAACAAGCTGGATTCAGGAGTGGCTACAGCACAATAGATCATATCCACGTACTGAGAGAACTAATTGAAAGAGCGAGGGAATATGAACTTCCATTGTGCATGGCTTTTATCGATTATGAAAAAGCCTTTGATTCGGTGAAACCATCAGCAGTTACCACGGCTATGAAATCCTGCGGTATTGAAGATGCATACATTAATATTATTAATAACATCTATGAAAATGCAAGTGCAAAGATTCGGCTGTTTGAAAATACAACACACATAAAAATTGGAAAGGGAGTGAGACAAGGTGACACCATATCTCCGAAGCTCTTTAATGCCATATTGGAAAATGTCTTTCAATCACTGAACTGGGAAAACAAAGGGATAAAGATTAATGGAGATTATCTAACCCACCTTCGTTTTGCTGATGACGTAGTCATTTTTGCAACTACCCCATCAGAGCTGCAGAGTATGATCCAGGAACTTGCTGACAAGAGTAAAGAAGTGGGATTAAAAATGAACTTTCAGAAGACAAAAGTGATGTTCAATGCTTTTACAAGAAATGAAGATTTATCGATTGATGGAGAAAAACTGGAGATAACAGATACGTATGTTTATCTTGGACAGCAGATATCAAGTGAGGGTCACATTGATGAAGAAATTAATCGGCGTACAAAACTTGCCTGGAGAGCTTTTGGAAGAAACAGCATAATTTTCAAAAGCAATATGCCATTATGTCTTAAAAGAAAAGTGTTTGATCAATGCATCCTTCGAGTGCTTACGTATGGCGCAGAGACGTGGACCTTAACTAAAAGAGACATACAAAGGCTGCAGACAACTCAAAGAAGCATGGAGAGGTGCATGCTTGGTATAACCAGGAGAGATAAGAAGAGGAACTCGTGGATCCGAAAAATGACGAGAGTGGAAGACATCATGATCAGAGTTAAATCCCTGAAATGGCAATGGGCTGGACATACTGCCAGAAGGACAGACCATAGATGGACAGCCGAAATTTTAGATTGGATTCCAAGGGACAGGAAAAGACCCAGAAAAAGACCACATGCGAGATGGGTGGATGAAATTCGTAAATATGCGGGAGTGACATGGAGGAGACTGGCACAAGACAGACCGTTGTGGAGGAAACTTGGGGAGACCTTCGTCCAGCAGTAGATTGATAATGGTTGAATATGATGATGATAATGATAATATAGTATACATAAGAAATTTGTTTTGGTTTTAAAAAAACCCCACCATTTGAAAATATGAATGACAATATGTGAAATTTTATATTATATGTATGTATAATATAAACGTATAGGCACATTGTTACTGCTCGTATTGTTACATATTGGGATTTTTCACCCCCAAACCGATGTAACGAGGCTTTCCGTAGGTCCCGTGCTTGTCGTTATAAGTAGGTTCTAATGTATTTCATTTGCCAACATAGAAATCCCAACTGCGAGGGTAACGAATTAGCAAATCAATTCACGTTAATCCACTGCCTTATAAAGATGTCACTTGCGCTCCACTTGTGGAATTAACTCTTATCAGAATGTGAACTTGCTGGCTTCAATTCATACAACAATCACTATACGATCTCCACCTACACTTCCTGACCGAGAAAATGCCACATCACGAAAACGTAAACGCAGCGCCATGCAAATTGCAGGGTGGGTGCTCACGTACAAGTTATGCAAACGATTGCATTTGCAGGCCAATCGCACGAACGGCGCACGGGATATAAGTGGACAACCAGCCCGTCAGGCCATCAGTCGAGACGTCGTCACTGCCGCGAGAAGAGAGTGGTTCTGCTATAACCATATCTGGAGAACGAACGAACAATGGATGCCAATCCCGTTAAGACGCCGTCGTGCGTGATTTCGTAAAACGGATGAGTTTACGAGAGGTGTAATCGTAAACCTTCGCACCACCGGATGGTTCTTGCGTCGTACTGCGAAAGAAACGCAACGTGATGCCACAACCGTCTGTCGTTTTAAAGACAGTCGTAGGGGAACCGGAGCACGGAGACGGACGTCCGAGCGCACCGATCGTCGCATCCGACGTCGTGCCGTAGCGAATCCACGGGCCACGACGGGCGACATTTTGCGGAGTGTACGGGGAGGCTTGAATGCTCAGATATCGTCGTGGACAGTGTCGTGCCGTTTGGCTGCGTCTGGTTTGCTGTCCAGCCGTCCGTTGCAAAAGCTATCCTTAACAGCGAGCCATCGTCGTCACCGCTTGGCGTGGTGTCCCTCCAAAGCTGCGTGGGGTGCCGAATGGAACAGTGTGGTGTTCAGCGACGAGTCGCGGTTCTGTCTCATCACGGATGATCGCCGTGTGGGAGTCTGGAGGCGATGTAGCTAACGGGTGGACTCATCCGCCACTGTGGAGCGCCACACCTCCCGGCAACGTGGAATCATGGTGTGGGGTGCTATCAGTGCCAACAGCTTGGTACGCATTACGGACACACTGTCGGCACGCCGCTATGTTCACGAGGAGCTGCGGCCCGTGGCACTACCGTATCTGCAGGGCATCCCAAATGCCGTTTCTTAACAGGATAACTCCTAGCCGTATACTACTCGGATCAGCCTGAATGTTTTACACGGTGTGCGGATGCTTCCGTGGCCGGCACGATCTCCCGATCTCTCTAGCATCTGCGGGGCACTATTGGACGTCGGTTGAGTACCCTCCCTCCCTGCAAAATGAAGAACTGTGGGCTCAGATCAACACCACATAGTCCACGGTACCCCAGGACTATATTTGGATTTTCGATGCCACGTCGGATTCAACGCTGTATCACCCAAAATGGGGGCCACACTCCTTATTGATCATCCTGTATTTTCGGGCACCGCAGCCTAGTCTGTATGTGACGATTACACAATTTTTTCAGGACCTACTTGGCTATCGGAGTGTACAGTTTGATCTGTTTTCGAGCATTCCTTTATGGCGTGGCATTTCCTCTTTCAGGCAGTGCATATCATTTGTTATAAATCAGGTTCCCTAACATACCCTCTATCTTACAGCCCCCTCGCATACCTTCAATGCTCACCTTTTATCGTGCTCCGACTCACTGTCAGTTATGCCGAAATGGAAAAGATTTCCGTGGAAATGTGTCGTTCAGTTAGAAAACGTTTAATCAGAAATACCAAATTTACATAAGAACACAAACTCAAAAGGAAGGTTTAATACGAGGTATACGCCACAGCTCTTATCTGAGTGTCTTCATGAGGAAAGCGAGGGCCTAACGACCACGATCAGAGTGTGCAGTGATACACAAATATTTTTTGGGGCGTGGATGATTAGGTCAGGGTGGTGGATTAATGACCACCATCATGAGCCATTTTAAGTTTGCCTGTAAGATGTAATGTAAATAATTAAAAATGTGTTCGGTTTCGTCATTTAGGTAACTCTTGCAATATACACTAGATTGACAAGTCACCGGACGCCTAGAAGAGAAACACAACATAGCAGTTATTGAAATACATTACAAGGGTGTCGGTTCATTTTTGGCCTTAATGCATGCACTGACCCTTCGAGATATGCTTTCGATAAGGTTTAGAAACACAGCGATTGGTATGAGTTTCCATTCACTACATAATGCTGCCGCTAACTGTTGCTTAGTAGTAGGCCTTGGTTCCAAACTTCTTATGCGGGGCTCTAATTCATCCCATAGATGCTCTATGGGATTAAGATCAGGGCTATGTGCTGGCCAGTCCACACACGATACGGAATTATTGTCAAACCACGCCGTAACAGTCCTTGCTTTATGGCTCGGTGCATTATCCTGCTGGTACAATCAAGGCTCCATTCCATAGTATTTCCGCAGAGTTGATACGGCATAATTGTCCAGCATATCGAGGTAGACTTGCTGGTTAACAGCTTTGTTCACGATAACCAATGGGCCGGGACCATATCACGAAAAACACCCCAACACGAGTACACTGCCAGCTCCAAACTTGACCGTAGGTAAAGTACATTGTGGTAAATAGCGTTTTCCCGGCTGCCAGCAATACCCACACACGGCCATCAGACTGATGGATCGTGTATCTGGATTCATCAGTCCATAGCATCGTTTCCATTGATCTACGGTCCACGATAAATGTTCTTGGTTGCATTTCGAGTGGAGATGAAAGGCTTATGAGCAGCCGCACGACCACAGTAACCCATGGAATGAAGTTCCCTGCGAATGGTATGTGTGCATACAGATATTCCAGCATTTTTACTAACCTTTACACTGAGGTCTTGTGCAGTACTCCGTCGATTAGCTGTAACGACTCTCCTGAGGCTTCCACGTCCTCTATCACTGATTTCCTTTGGTCTGCCGGTACGTTTTGCTACTTCAGGCACGCCATGTGTCTTCCACTTATTCAGTACATCCAAACCAGTTGACTTTGGTATGAATAAACGCCTCTCGGTTTCTCTTATGGGCAACCCAGTAATATGACACCCAACAATCTTTCCTTTCCCAAAGTCAGTTCTCTCCTGCCGCGACATGACCGCGGTCAGCTCCAGGCTTGTTTTTATATCTTTTGCAGCTG
Source organism: Macrothele yani (assembly GCA_039090855.1). Lineage (NCBI taxonomy): Eukaryota > Metazoa > Arthropoda > Arachnida > Araneae > Macrothelidae > Macrothele > Macrothele yani. Next base: position 105,511,904 of record CM077011.1, read on the forward strand.
CACCGCGTATGTTAACAACGCAGCGGATCCGTTCATTTGCTTTTGAAGTGGTGTACAGTGACTTTTCTCAAGATAGTGTAGTTTGAGAACTTTCATTGAGTAATATTCGAAGAACTAACAAATTATAAGGTTCTGAGCGGTTCCCGTACCTAATCAAAGCCATTGTATCCCGTACTGATAGCCACAATTTACTTTCTCTCGAAGCTAACCATTGCATCGCACACCTTCACATTGTACTTACAACCAACTTGTAAGCGTTACCCAGGTAGCACAGCCTTGCAATTAAACGTTGGCCCAACACTGAGCCACCGTCTTTTAGGAACAGAAGACGGTGGCTCAATGTTGGGCCTACGTTAAATTGCAAGGCTGTGCCGCCTGGGCAAGTACTTCACGCAACTTTTCAGATGCCTCAGTTTCAAATTGCAGTTTTCAGAATGTTACTGTTCTATTTGTATTTTCCGAAATGTCACGTGAAGGTCTTCAGGGAAGTAATGTGTTATTATTTTCGGTGTGCTATTTCCATTTTAACTTCAGGTAGAACTCATATTTAAAGAATGACAACAAGAGAGAAAAAAGAAGACAAGTAAAAACCCAGAATCCCGGCACATGGCTTTAGGTGTCATGCGAGACGAAAGAACTGAAGTTTAGCACAAATCTGAGAGTTTTAAGAAGAGGATATACAACATTTCGTAGGTGCCGGAGACTATTATTTAGGAAGAACTTGGGTGATATCTTTAATTGTGGAAGCAATTCGAAGGTAAAACTTGGCTGCTAAAGGTTTCAAAGAAATATTTAAAATTTTAAAACTTACTTGAAAATTTGTGTAGGCTAATTGAGGCAAACAATTGAAGGAAACAGTAAGGCTGCTTTAGATGGCCAAGGAGTAGGATAAATATTAGAGTATGACTGGGTAAGAGCTCTTAAGAAGGAAAAGACTTTGAAAAAAAAAATGGCCGCCCCGGTGGCGCAGTGGTTTAAGCGATGGCCTCTGATCATTCGTCCGAAAGGGGTCCGGGTTCGAATCCCAGTGAGTCATGGATGTTGTGTTTGTCTTATGGCACTGGCTGTCTCCCTTCCCTGGAACCAGCGTCCCTGAATTAGGGACGGGCGACTGCTTATAGCCCATTGAGTTGCTCACGGTGGTCGTTAAACCTCCAATAAAAAAAAGGCAATTTAGAAGTAGCATTCATCAGTAAAATTTTCTTTTTGTTCCACAATCAGACCGTTGCCACAAATATTTTAAAGAAAGTCATCTGTGAAGTTCATATCACTGGGAAACGAAAGGGAAAAACATCTTCTTTTCTTCCTAATTAAACATAAGCTTGACTCTGGTTTCGTTTTCCTTTTTTTTTTTTCCCCCTTTTCTAACGAGATGCTTGGGTTATAACCCTCTTATCGAATTTTTCTTCTCTTTTTGAACGGGCAATTGAAGGGAAAACTTTTCAAAAATGATTTTTCCAGAAATTAATTCAATCCTTGAAAGCATCTCCGAGATGAGCACTGTAACGTCGAACCTTTTTTTTTTTTAACTATTTTTTTTCGGCCAATGAATGCCGTCTAAAAATAGCTTTCGAGGATCATGATTTCTCGGGACGTATCTGCTCTTGTTTTTGGTGAATTGTTGCTTCGTCAGTCAACAATTCAGTCCTTTCCAACAGGTGGTATTTTGCTTTGAAGGCACATTTATTTCTTTTCTTTCCGATGATAATACTAGCTCGAACTTTAATTAATGATTCTGGGAGTGAATGTTGTGTTTGTCGAGTGCCCGCAGTTGGAGTACAAGAAGGCGTAATTAAAATCATTCGTACCGTTGGCTCTCCGATTGCTATCATTTGTTTTTGAGCCGTTGTTGCCTAGAAACGGACTACAACGGATTTATCCATGTTTCTGTTGTTCAACTTCCTGTTAAGGAATCTTCAGAAAACTGAGAAAGATGGGCATTCTATCGAAAATCATAACGATGAGTTATGAAAAACTGCGATCATTAATTTTTCTGACGATGAAAGCCGTATTATTAGGAATTCGCAATAACTTGCCGCGTGATTTCTCAAATACGTATCTTCGTCAACTGATCTCTCAGAGCATTAGTTTCTAGTGATGCCATCGCGATTCAAAATTTTCTTACTCCAGAACGCCGACTCATGGCAACTGCGAAAATATAATTTCAACCAATCAACGTTTTTTCTGACTGCTCATGGCCAGATAATTGTGAACAATAAACACGATGAATAGGGACAACGGAATGTTTGTTAGTTATCTCCACGAATCTGAAACAATTTCGTGCGATTTTGAGCTGGTAACATTAGAAGTCGTGACATAGAAATGTTAATTTTCTTCACGAATGGAAAGTAATGTTGAACTATGAACATTTGAAGCTGAGGTACAGGAAGGTTATTTTTTTACAAATCAGAGACAATTTTGAACCGTGAGTACCGTAGGCAGGCTCACAGCAAATACTAATTTTATGCACTAACCGGAGACAGTTTTAAGCAATATTGCACGTTGCAGGTGCGCTTGAAGTCTCAAATTCGAGAATGTAATTACCATTCCTGTGAGTCTGCTTATACACTATCTACAAACAAGTAATTGGACACCCCTGCAATCGACGATATCTGCGGTCCTGATACACGTCACGGCCGCCGCCGTTAAATATCTTGTGGGAAACAACAAAGCAACCAGTCGCATGCAAGATGCCACGCAGTTCGGAGCTCTCTGATTTCGAGAAAGGTGTAATCTTCGGGTATCACAGAAATGGTCGATCCATACGTGACATATCCAGCGAATTGAAGTACTCAAAATCGTTAGTGGCCTACGTGATTGGCCAGCGGAAGATGAGAGGTTACTGTCGGAATGTGCCCCGACCCGGCAGACCCACAAAACTGGGGCTTAGAGACCGACGGGTGCTGGCCAAAGAAATTTGGAAGAACCACAGCAAATCGATGAGCCACATCCGCAAGGAGTTTTAACAGGCCTCCGGGAGTGTTTTTTCGATGAATACCATCCGTAAGGAAGCCCATCTTCTCGGTTATCATGGACGTACTGCCGTCCACAAGCCTTTGATCACAAAGTCCAATAGCGCTGCTCGGTTAACGTGGTGCAAAGAACGTCGACAGTGGACCGTTGAACAGTGGAAACAGGTTCTCTGGAGCGACGAATCAACGTTCACCCTCTACCGTTCGGATGGCAGGGTCTGGGTTTGGCGTCTGCCTGAAGAACGCCTCCTGCCGGAATGTATTTTGACAACTGTGAAGTTCGGCGGCGGTGGAATTATGCTATGGGGGTGTTTCTCCTGGTATGGCACGGGACCCTTGGTCGCAATTCCTGGTAGACTCAACGCCGAGACCTACTGCACCATTTTGGATGACCATGAGCTTCCTACATTGTGGCAGTTTTACGGGGTGGACCCATCTTACTTTCAGGATGACAATGCCACTTATCATGTTGTGCGAGGTCCACCATGGCTTAGTATGGTGACAATGTGGTTAATTGAATGGACTGGCCTGCGCAGAGCCCGGACCTTAACCCTATCGAGCACCTCTGGGACGAGTTGGAGCGTCGACTTAATATGCGCCCCCACCGTCCGAAATCGGTGAAGGAACTAACCTGTCTTCTCCAAGCCGAGTGGAAGAAAATACCGTTAGCCGTCGTACAACGCCTGGTTGAGAGTATGCCCTGGAGGGTCGCAGCTGTAATCGCCGCTCGTGGAGGCTCCACCAACTATTGAAGGTGAATAAACTTCGTTTTGCTTTGCTATCACAGGTGTCCAATTACTTCTTGGTAGATAGTGTAGTATTTATAGTTAAAAATTTCTCAAAATTGTTTGATTCAAAATTGTTATCAATAATTTTTAACTATGGATATATTAAATCAGAGGCACACCGAAAAGGTATTTTCACGAATCGGAGACAATTCGAGGCAACTTTAAACTACGAACACTGTAAGCAGGGGAGCCGAAATGTTGATCGCATTCATGAATGGAAGACAAATTTGAAGTGTAAGCACCATAAGGCCGACCTGATGGCGCAGTGGTCTAAGCAATGGCTCCTGATCATTCGTCCGAGATGGGTCCTGGTTCGAATCCCGTTGAGGTATGGATGTTGTGTTTGTCTTACGGCTCCGGATCTCTCACTTCCCTGGAGCCAGAGACCCTTAATTAGGGACGGGCGACTTGCTCACAGATAGTCGTTAAACCCTCAATCAATTAAAAAAAAAAAAAACTCACCCTAAGTGGAACACGAGAATGTTAATTATATTCCTTAAACGGAGACAGACATATATGTATATTATCTTCCCGAATCGTGTAACCTTATTATACGGAGACTATTTAGCAGTGTTTAACTACATATAAGCAAGGCACCGAAATGGTAATTACCCTGCTGGCCACCCAAAATGCAACACGAAGGAAGTATCCCATTGGCCTGAAATTCGCAGCATGCGTCGCCCGTGAGAGGGCATGCAAACGATTAGCATCGCAGGTCATATGCAAATCATGTGCGCCCGGCACGTCACCGAGAAATACAATAAGAAGGGTGCACAAAAGGCGGGGTGTAAGTAGTGAAAGTGTCTTGTGCTGCCGGGCCTGTGCGTGCGAAGCTTCCCGATGCCTCGTCGCAGAATACGGTAGTCATTCCAGCACGTTTCGGAGGTCGACAGAGGACAAATAGTGGCTTATCGCGACAGCGGTTTATCGTACTGAGACATCGGCGCCCGTATGGAACGACATCCAGCCACAGTGAGGCGAGTATGGATTCGTTCGGGTACAGGAGGGAGGGACGGACGGACGGACGTACGTACGTGAGCGATTGCCGCAGCCCACCACCGAACGAGAGGACCGGCATGTTGTGCGGCGGGCATTGACGGCTCGCACCGCCACATCACGAACGTTAGCGCAGGAATTAGGGTGTGTTGCGCAACAACCTGTGTCAGCACGTACCGTTCGACGTCATCTGCAGGAGCGGGGACTTGTCGCACGGTGCCCATTGCTCCGATTAGCATTGACGTTACACCACCGGCAAGTGCGGCGGCAGTGGGCCGTTGAACGCCGCACCTGAAGTACGGAATGGCACGACATTGTCTTATCCGACGAATCCCACTTCTGCCTGCAGCACCACGATGGTCGGATCCGCGTGTGGTGACACCGCGGCGAGAGACTGTATGACGCCTGCATTATGCATCGCCATACCGGTCCGCCGCCTGGCGTTATGGTTTGAGGCGCAATTGGATGTGACACCCGCACCCCTCTGGTACGCATCGCCGGTACACTCAACAGCCACCGCACCATCTCCAACGTTTTGGAGCCTGTAGTCCTCCCTTACCTGCAGGACCTGCAAGCGGCCACGTTTCAACAGGATAATGCGCGCCCGCACGTGGCACGCATGGTGCAACAATTCTTCACGGCCCACCATGTGTCACTGCTGCCGTGGCCCGCTTGTTCTCCAGATATGTCGCCCATCGAACACGTCTGGTAGCTGATCGGCAACCGAGTGGCCCGGCAAGCACCACCCGCGGCTACGCCTGATGAACTGTGGCAACGTGTGGAAGCAGCCTGGACCGACATACCCCAAGTCTACATCCAAAGCCTCATTCGTTCGATGCCGCAGCGTGTAGTGGCCGTTATTGCCAGCCATGGGGGCCACACGAACTATTGATGTCTGCGTGTTCCGCAAGTCGCACGGACCTGTAAGCTGAATCGTTTCATCTCTGTTTCTGTTGTTATGTGTCCAGTAAATCTGGCTTTGCTATCTCGTGTCCTTCTTGGTGTTGTATTTTGGGTGGCCAGCAGTGTATATTCACGAATGAGAGACAATTTCGGGCGATGAACATCATAAGCAGGATCACCGGAATTCTAATTTTCTTTACAAATCGAGGACAGTTTTTAATATGAATAGCAAGGGCACAGGAATATTAATTGTATTTACGAATAGGGAACAATGTTGAGCAATGGGCATTAGAAACTGAGTCACCGAAATGTTCATTATATTTACGAATCGCAAACAATTTTGAACTATTAACACAGGAAGCAGGGGCAGCGGAATGTTATGTTCACAAATCAGTAAAGGTAATATTTAGATTAAAAGGCCACTCTGCCATTTTAAAGGAGAAATTCGAGAAATGTTTTTCTCAGAAACGTTAATTTTTGACTGTAAGCTATAAAGCTCCAAAGCTCTAGCCCATGTTCCGAGCCTCCACCATAAGTCTAACTTTATATTTCTTTGTATGGGGACTGTCTCAGTCAGCTTAGTATAGTCATTTATCTTAGAATTGTAGGTAGTTTTCTTGCATAGTATGTAGTTGATATAAATGATAAGTTAATTTAAAAATAAACAAGCTACATAAGTTTTCGTTTCCTGGTGGAAAACGTTTTTAAAATATTGTCAACTAAGTTTTAAAAAACGGGCTTTGTCGAAGTAGTCGCACTGGAAGAAAGCAGAGGGAATTTTGTCTTGTTTTTTGCATAAAACTCCAACCTAGAAAAAACAAAGAGAAATGAAAGGCAGCCGTATGGTATATGCAATAAAATATTTTTCCAGAAATTATTCACAGATTTAACTTTTTGCCTAAGAAAATATAATTCATTTAGGAGATAAAATGGCAGTAAAAATATGTAAAAACCTGTTTGAGATTCGTGATTTCGACCTGTTGACCTGAAAAGAAATACTGACTTGTTGACCGGAAAGGAAGACCCTTAATCACGGATTTACTATATGAATTGTTAAAAGACAACTATTTCATGAACACCGCACTTGGAAACCTCTACCGATACCATAACACATATTAAAAATATATTACTTTCACGAAAGTTCAAGATACCAGTTTTATTGGGAATAGAATAATTTTTTCAGACACCTTTTGTTTCATGAAGTCCGAAGCAGTAGACGGCTAAGCCTGAGAGAACTAAAGTTTCTGCGTGAAGAAAATTGCTTCGAAATTGAAAAATTCCTCGCCTGTTTCGAAGGAGTCGTGACAGTACTGTAATGACTTTCTGAAAGTTCAAAAATAAGAACTTCTTTGAATCTTTGCAGAATTCAGCAAAAAGCCGCACAGATTAGAGGTCTCATTTAGAAGGGGAATAATCTTCGTAATAGATATCAGTGTCATATAGGCTTCCCTGGCTCCCATTTTCTCGCATACGAAAGTGAGTTTTAAATTAGTTGTTGGGTGCAACTTCTACTGTAAGAGAGGTGGCTGCATTATTTCGTAATTGTTCTTTTTTTCAGCTTTTTAAAATAATAATTTGTACTTATTATATTAAACAAGAATATACCGTGACAGAAGACTAATAATGATAATTACTTGGAAAATGCACGTTCCGACGGAATATTAAAGTTACTTACAATTCTAATAACAACAAGAAAGTTGACACCGAATTTTCGGGTGTAATAAGCACGTCTTTTGAATCCGTTCTGACGCAAATTAAATTTATCAAAGCTATTCAAAGTCAATGGAACCGGTATGGAAAACGACAGATCTGACCAAAAAAGAAGGTTTTCAATCTGGTTTTTAATCCCTCAGACATTGCTGTAAACGGAATCGTGAGCTTACGAACTCTTAGAAACAGAGATATCGACAAAAATGAGATGTGACTTTACGTCCCCTGGTGGGAAAATCGTGCATTATTTTAGGAAGAGAGTATTCTCAAAGGTTTTTCCATATGGGCGGTATCGATCTAAGAACAAAAAATTTAGTCGAGTTTTCAGGATCCCAGATTTTGCTACAAATGCATCAGAAACAGAAATTAACACTTTTGCCCTCCTGGTGGCCAAAGTATTCTTTACCAAAAATTTGAAAGTACAGTGAATCCCACTTAAGAAGTTTTATTTTTAGAGTCCCGTTTTTTTTTCCATAGTGTTAATGTCAATTTTTCCCACTTAAGAAGTAACGATGTTTCAAGTTTTCCCGTTTAAGAAGTTGTAAGTGTCACAAGTTTTTAAGTAAAAACATACGATTTTGGAACTCGTCCAGCAGTTCCAAAATTGTATGTTGTGTGGTTTAAACAAGCAAGGAACTCTAACATTCCGATCAACGGGACAATTCTTCGTGAGAAAGCACAATAACGGACCAAGGAATAATTAAAACCATGAAATAATTCTACAGCAAACGTTTATTTTATTTGCTACTGCAGAAGCTTGAATCAGACTAAAGTTCCACCAGATGTACACTGAAATTCAATTTATTAGATGCTATGCATTTTATTGTTTTTTCGTGGGAAAAGGCATCTTCAATGATCAAAAATTGCTTCAGGAAAGCTGGTTTCAACACTGATGAATTTAGTTTTTCTGATGAAGAAAACAGTCATGACAACAATGAAGCTTGGGAAAGTTTGAAAAAAAAAAAAAAAAACTAAACTTCAAATCTTCCTTTGAAGAGTTCGTAAACGTTGACAAAGGTGTTCCCACTTTTGAAATGCAAAATATCGACTATATTTGCGATATCGAAACGCAAAAGGACGATGGACCAGAAACGCAAGATGAGGGCAGGCCGATTCTAACTTCAGTTGAAGCTGGTAAAACATTAGAAACTTTTCGCCGCCTTATTGAAAGCCACGAACGTGTTCCAGCAGACATAATGAGAAATTTGAGAGAAATGGGCACTTACTTTGTGAATATAGTGGAAACAAGAAAGATGACACCGAATTTTCGGGTGTAATAAGCACGTCTTTTGAATCCGTTCTGACGCAAATTAAATTTATCAAAGCTATTCAAAGTCAATGGAACCGGTGTGGAAAAAAATAGTATCTGACGGAAGAAAGAAGTTTTTCAATCTGGTTTTTAATCCCTCGGATATCGCTGTAAACGGAATCGTGAGCTTATGAACTCTTAGAAACAGAGATATCGACAAAAATAAGATGTGACTTTACGTCCCTTGGTGGGAAAACCATGCATTATTTTAGGAAGAAAGTATTCTCAAAAGGTTTATCCGTATAAGCGGTATCGGTCGAAGAAAAAAAAAATTAGTCGAGTTTTCAGGAGCCCAGATTTTGCAACAAATACTTCAGAAGCAGAAATTAACACATAGGACCCCTGGTGGCTAAACCATTTTTTACCAAACATTAGAAATTATGTGAAAAATATTTTCCATCAGGTCTTGTATGCGATACAGGAAATTTTTTCAAATCAGAGCTTTAGGAGCAGAAATAACGCAGAAAACGCAATTTACCTTTGTGCTCCCTAGCGGAAAGTATATGATATTTTTGAAAATTTTGAATTTATAGGAAAAAAATTTCGCATCGGAAACACTATCCAACAAGAAGGAATTTTTCAAATCGTACTCTTAGAAGTAGAGATATTGACAAAAATAAGATATACTTCTACGCCCCCTGGCGGCGAAACCATGCTTTTTTTCAAGAAGAAAATTTTCCTAAAATGTTTGTCGACACGAGTAGTATCGGTCAACAAACGACGTTTTTTTCAAGCGAAAATTTAGAAGCTTATTTTGCTGCAAATACAACAGAAGCGGAAATTAAGATTTACGCACCCTGGTGGCCAAACTATTTTTTTACAAAAAATCAGAAATAATGTGCAAACGATTTCTCATCAGAAGCTGTATCCGGTGCAGAAAGAATTTTTCAAATCTGAGATTTAGAAGCAGTATAGGGGACACGCAATTTTCCGCTACGCCCCCTAGCGGAAAGTCTATGCATTACTTGAAAATTTTGAAATTATATGAAAAACATGTCACACAGAAAGAACTATTCAACAAAGGAATTTTTCAAATCGGACTTTTAGAAGTAGCGATATTGATAAAAATAAGATGTACATCTACGCCCACTAGCGGAGAAACTGTGGAATATTTTAAGAAGAAAATATTCCGAAAAGGTTTATCGATGTGAGTGGCATCAGTCCACGAAAGAATTTTTAATCGATATTTTAGAAGCTACGATTTTATGGCAAATACATCAGAAGCAAAAATTAACACTTACGCCCCCTGGTGGCCAAAGTATTCTTTACCAAAAATTTGAAATTATATGCAAAAGATTTTCCATCAGGAGATGTATCCGCTGAAGAAATTTTTTTTCAAATCGGAGTTTTAGAAGAAGTTATCGGGGAAAATGTAATTTACGTTTGCGCCCCCTAGCGGAATATCTATGAGTAATTTGAAAAAGTAACTATATCTAAAATACTCTTCGACATAAATGGAATCGAAAAATATAAATTGTTTTTCAATCGGATGTTTAGAAGCAAATATGTGGAATAAAACGTATTTTTGAATTCGACATCATCTGCATTTACGCCCTCTACCGGCGAAATTGTACATCGTAAAAAAAAATGAAATAAAGGATCATCATTTGCACATTTTAAGCTTCCTAATGCAAAAATAATTTTTCAAATCGGACTAATGGTTGCTGAGATATCGTGGGTACGGACGGACGGACGGACAAACCGATAACAAAAGCACTATTTTTTTTTTTTTACAAAAGACGTGCTAAAAATGAACAGCTATGAAAATTAGCCATTATGACATATAAAAATATTTAAAGAAATGAAAGTAAAATGAAATAGTTGAAATATTAAAACACGAAAATAAATAATTTAAGTAACTTGAAAATTGTCTGTTTCAATGAGACAGTTTAAGTGTTCTTGTGTGATTTAAACGTGTCAATTTATTATTTTTTACCCTTTAACGACCATACCGCCCGAAAACGCCCGTCTACAGTGAGTAGGATTTTCTACACCCCATCTGTTCTTTGTATTTATACGGCCTCTACAGGATTAGAAGACACCACAGTTGTCTCTATACAAATAAAGCAGGCAATAATATTTACTCGCATGACATCACATGACTTCTCTGTGGAAAAATGCTGTTATAGCCCGCGAGAAACATCTGAACGTCAATGCACATCGAGATTATAGATCTAAAGTTTTGTGTCGTGACCGAGCACTAATCCTTCTTTTGTTAACTTGTAAAGGGAAGGGAGAAATTCTGAAACGAGTGACACAGTTCCTGGTGTTGTTGTATTTTGTGCGACACAAGATTTCAGGGTCCTCGTCATTTAAGGGTTCATATGAAGCTTGTAACCAAATGTTTTATCTCTCAAAGATCAAGGTATGGTTACACTTCTGCGAAACATCCTAGAAACATCCTGCGATGTTCAGATAGGGCCCAAGTAATGAATACACACCCATAAAATTTTCGGAAAACAGCTTGTCATGTGGTACCTGGGCCCAAGGTCATTGTTGGGCATTGGTGAAATGTTCTAGAGACAGCTTGTGACGTCTTATAACGGCTGTACATCCGCGAAATGTTCTAGAAACAGCATCTGCTATTTTACCAGGGACCAAGGTCATTGTTGAACATCCGTGGAATGTTCTAGAGACAGCGTGTGATGTCTTACCAGGGCCCAAAATGCGATTATCTAAGGGAATTAGCGGAGAGAACAAAGATTTAGTTACATTGTGACTACCTACCTACCTACCTAATAAACTGTAACACCCCCTTAGCCCGCAAAACAGTAGCCACTCGGCGAGGCATCGATTCGATGAGTTGGCGATAGGTATCCTGGGGTATCTGGCCCCATAATGTTAACAGCAGGTCCTCCAATTCCCGTGCATTTCGGGGTGGTAGTGAAATAAGTGCGAACCCCCTTTTTCCAAGTCAAACCACAAATGCTCGATTGGGATAATTTCAGGTAAATTCGGAAGTCAGGGCATTAACAGAAAATCATCAGCATATATATATTCCTCTAACCATTCCTTGACGATTCTGGCAGTTTGGCATGGTGCATTATCCTGTTGGTAATGGCCATCATCAGCAGGGAACACAGTTGCCATGAATGGGGAACTTGGTCCGCAACGATGTTCAGATACTTCACAGCTGTCAGTGATTGTGATGTTGGGATAATGGGGCCTAAAGTGTCCAAAGGAAACATCGCCCAGAGCATAACACCGTCACCGCCGGCTTGTTTCGGCCCAAAAGTGTATCCGGGTGCCATAGCTCAGTTTGTAATCTGCGTATCCGCGCTCGGCCGTCTACGTGGTGCACCAGAATCTTGATTCGTCAGACCAGGCCACTTTCTTCCAATCATTCACGGTTCAATATCAGTGTTCCTGGGCCCATTTCATGTGTAGTTGGTGATGATGTGCAGTGACACATTGCTCTGATCACCGTTGTTGTAGCTGCGAGTGATTTGTCTCACTCGGTCTCTGCGGTCGCTGTGAACAATACGCGACCGTCTACGCTCCCCTCTGGCATAAATGAGCTGCGGACGACACACAGCTGTACGACGGTTCGTCATTTTGCATGCTCTGCACCCCTTTTGATGCGTACACTTATACTGCAGCGGCGCGTAAACAAGCCACGCAGTTTCCGAGATCGTAGGTCCGAGGTACCGTGCCATCACAATTTGTCCTCAAACTCCGATAAAACGGCAGTTTTCCCCATTCTGTCTCCGGTCCTCGGGTTGTATATGTACTGCTCTGTGAACTTCACCTGCGCCACCGTTCGATTTCCAGGCGCTATCATTTCTCTATGATCGGGGTGGTCATAATGGAATGGTTGATCGGTGTATATAACTATTCCCAACATTTTCTGCCTTCTTGACTCCTGTAAATGGCGCTCTTTACCTTCTTCTGACTATCATCAAAACATGACTTTTTGTACGCATTTCTTTTCCCCGCTGGACCGCAAAAATATATCGTAGCTCATGTAAAGTCACTACAAAAGGAGAGAAAGGAAACAATCCTTCTCTTAGAATACACACGTAGCAAAATGTAACAGAAGTTTGACTTTTGATTCATAAAAAAACACGTTTGAAAATTTTGTGAAAGCATGTTGACATTTTCAGAAGTTTTTCTGAAAATTTCTTTCTGGTATTTTGAACAACATTCTCGTATGTAAAAGTATTACATTGTTATTTGAAATTATCTTTTAAATCCCATAAATAAAAAATCGTGGTTTCTTTAGAATTTTATTCTCAGGGGAAGAATGTATATATTTCAAAGGTGTGCTCACATTTACACCTAAAATCGGAATGTTAGGAGGAATACTCGCAGAAATCGATCCTAATTGCTTCTTAAGATACATATTTTTCTGAATAGCAAACTTAACAAATAATACTCTTTGAAAATTCTGCTGACTGAAAACAGTGGAGTTTTCGTATGAAGGCGTTAAGATTAATGACAAAGGATTTGTCATTGGAAATCGTTAATAACGGTGAATAGAATTCCTTTATGTGTGATACGTAACATCTCGTGCATCGAACGAATATAGTGTCAAAGTTGTTAGCGTGTGTCCTGTTTCGCTTTAAACCTGCAGTATTGTATCACCTTGCTCAACCTTTCCATTTGGAGGCGTGCAGTTTCCCAAGTTGAAGATTGCCGTTTTTGTGGTTTTTATTAAGAATCTGCATGTGGTAAAATTTAAAACTGGAAGTAAGTTAATTCGACGACTCTCAGTTTTCGTGAAATTCAAATTTTAACAATTCAAATTGTCAAATTGAAAGTTTAATATTTCAAATTCAAATTTTAATGTTACAATATAATATGAAACCACTGAGATAAACCTATGCTTAAATTTACGATTGCTATTGTTCTTGAAAGACGCGTATTCATAACCTAAATATCGAATTTGTTCATTTGTAGTAGCTTCACAATATTGCACAAAAACCACACGCTTTTCAATGATTTTTAGAATACCATTTGTTGAATTTCTCGAGTTGAAGTCACTATGTATGTTTTCTCTTTAAAAAAATTGGTTTTCTTATTCAGTCGAAAGGGCTGATATCTTCCCTTTGCCGCGTTGTATATTAATTAATCAAGGAATTGGTGCAGAATTATTAATACATATCGTGACACTGAGCATACATATGTGGATAAATGCATTACTTTATCAAACAGCTCCTTAAAAAGTAGTTATCGTCAGCCGCGTTTTAAGAGTTAACGATGTATGCGTTTTTTATTTTAGGCAGTTTGGTTAGAATTTAACAGGCTTCTTTAGCTATACGAAAGCACAATTGACTATTAAATAAATAAAAGATAGGTTTCGCACGAAATGCGTTAAGCATCATGAACATAAAGTAATTTTTCCGCATTAGTGTACGTTTTCATTCCCTGTGGCCTTGAAAGAAAAAGTAATTTTTTCGTGTGCTTCGTTTGATAACGAGATGTTCCTCAATAACGCCTTGGAGAAAATAATTCAAAGGCTGTTTCAAAATCACCAGTTTCTTTTACAAGTCTTTCAATAAATTATGCTTGCAAAAGCGTCTTACATTAGTAAGAAAGGCAAAAATGCAAGACTGCAATTTCCTGTTTCCGTCTCTATCTGAAGAATTCTGACAATGCTAACGAGGAGAGCACAAATATGGGGGACATACTCGTACATCGTTCTGAGATAGCTAACAGTATTTCTTTTAGGTAGAAAATTCAACTCTTATTAATTTTGTCTCATTCTAGAAGCATAGCCAGGGACCGACTTAGATAGTTTCGGGCCCTGGGCAAGAGGCGTTCAGGGGCTCTCCTTCCACTACAAATCGACATTATGCTGAGACCGGTTATATATAATTATTATTGGCAGATTAAAACATTAATTTGCCAATAATATGATGAACTATTTATTTCTGGAAACTGTAGTTGTCATTTCCATGTGTTTGAATGTACAGTTCTGAAATTACCATTTTAACTTTATTCAGTAGAAAAACATTGCGAATCAGTTTCATGCAAACTATTTCATAATGATATGTAACTACATTTTGGGGCCCCTCAAAGGTCGGGGCCCTGGGCACGCGCTCCTAATGCCCTCCCGTAAGTCATGCCCTTAGCATAGCATTAATTTCTATGCTAAAGGCAAGTATCATTTTCCATTCATGCAGAATCTTCCAAGAGAATAATGATGCGGTTGTTACAAACTTAAATAAGAAAGATTACACTGAATATTCATTAGGCTGTGATGAGCACGCCTTCCGGAACCTTTCAGACCCGAAAGAAATATTAAAAATATATTTTTATAAAGCCTACACATTTAGATAAAGGAATACCCTTACATCACATAAGAAAAACTCGCATAGTTTATAGAACGTAGCGTGAGTGGAATATATTTGTAATGAATGGAACCAGTTACGACAAAAAAAAAAAAAAAAAAAAAAAAAACTATGCGGCATTTCTGCAATCGATAAAACATCCACAAATATAAATAACTACTTACGCCACTAGCAGATAAGAGTGTGTTACGAAAATAAATAGTGCGCAAAAAGTTTTCATAGTGGAAAGTATCAGAGGCAAATGAAATTTTCAAAATAAACAATTACAATAAGAGGTATAAAGTATAGCGTCATATTACTTTGAGCCCCATCTGAAAAACTGTACGTTATTTAAAGAGTAAAATGGTTGCAAAATACTCTTCATAATGAACAGTATTCTACCAAAAAAAAAAAAAAATCTAAGGAGTTTTTAGAATCGAATAAACTGTTTTCACATGGAAATATACGCTGACAACTCCTTGGAAGAATTTTTTAAGTAATGGAGAAGTACAAAATTCCACTCATCGTCAAAAAAATTGTTGCACCCAGAAGGACGTGTCGGATTGCAATGATATTGGGGAGGAAGGTATAGGTGACCAGGAACAATAAATTATTAAACATTGAGACTGATATGAGCAATATTTATTGAGCTACACGCCAATAAGTAGACGTCAGGCCGCCATGTTTTGCTCACAGAGCATGGCAGACGTTTCGGAAAGGAGTTTTACAGGTTCCTAATAGTGTCATGCGATAAACCATCACATGCAGCTTGAATCATCTCACACAGCTCCTGCAGATTGTGCGGTAGGGGTAAAGTGTGGATGGCGCGTCATCAGTGTGGATAGTACATTTTTTGTTGATGATAGGTCTGGTTATGCGGCTGGTCATGGCAGAGTTTCAGTGCCTGGAAAGCAAGCTCTCGAGACAGCAGTAGTATGCGATCGAGAGTTGTCACGTTGGAAAATCGCACCTTAGTGAGCCTTCAGAAATAGTAGGATCACTGGTTGCAGGACCTCATTAACGTACGTTGGGCTGTCGAAGTGCCTGTAATGAACACCAAAGGTGATCGCGCATCGTAGGCAATTGCACCCCACACCATAACACCAGGCCTTTTGGACTTGTGGCGCTCGACAACAAACCGTTCATCTTGGCGCTGACCACGGTGCCTCCAAACACGGATTCATTGGTCGTCTCCCCCAAGACAAAGAGGGATTCGTCACTGAAGATCACCCGCAGCCGTTCTGAGTGGCTCCATGATAGTCTGGCAAGACACCGTTGCAATCTTTGGCAATGGTGCAATGGTGTTAAGGGCAGTCGTCGTAACGTTCTGCGTGCGTGTAGTCCTACGTCGTGCAGCCGTCTGCTAATTATGCTGGCACTAATCAGACGATGCATGTAGGGTACCATTGCTCGCTGAATATCCGCAGTTGTGGCTGTTGGGTCATTCTGCGCATGTCGGACAACCCGTCGGTCCTCTTTCTCTTCGTGGTTCGTCTTGGTCCCCCAGACCCTTCCTGTCACTCCTGCCTGCGTTGTTCTATCCACTGCCGCCGACAGCATATTATGGTGGTATCCGCACGATCGGTATGGCGCGCAATACGGCGATAAGGCCATCCCATTTCCCGGAGCCCGACGATGCGACCCCTCTCGAACTCCTCCAAGAGCTCGAATATCTTCCAAACTTTTCTTCGAGGGATACTTCACTTGAAAAGGATGGCAACAAACACAACAGCACGAGTCATAATGGCAAGCTCGCGCAACGGGACGACCTCATATAACTGGTCATGCATAGCGCTACGACCCTTCCTTTCTTGCGTCATATGCGCTGCCGGGCGTGGTACTTTAATCATTTGCAAATCTCACGATGTCAAATTTACCCACCAAGTTTCATTCCTGTCCGTTGCTTCCTTGTGGGTGTAACCATGGCTGCCATACGACCTACCGACTCTGGCCACATTGCACTCATCTTGTGCATTGCCTCGTGTTTGTGTGTGTGTATTATATATCAGTGGCGTATCTTGGGTCCGAGACCTGGGCTATCTCACCCCCCCCTCCCTCCCACAGTACTGTTTCTTAAAAATTGCGAAGTTTATTTTTTGATTAAGTAATAGAAGTAACATTTCTTTTTCTAAATTTTAGGTACATGTTATTGCTAACATGATACCAAATAATTATGAGGATTAGGATTTGAACACTTATTTGTACACGAACTCCATTCTTCTTTCCTTTTGTGGGAACTTGAGTGTTACGTTTTCACAAATATGTTTCTTGCGAGTACTTTTTCATATTTAAAAATGTTTTTCTCTATTAAGAAACCAGCCAAGTTGCTCGAATGTGCATGTCCTTGTGTGGCTCTAAGATATATCTTGATTCTTTTTAATGCAGAAAAACTTCTTTCGCCAGTTGCGGTTGTTGATGAACAGTTAAATATTGATCTGCTAATTTGTACACCTCACTAAACACAATGTCCAGTTATTCAACTTTATGAAACAAGTAATGTTTCTTACTGATTTGTTTTGTATTCATCAAGGGAATTAAGCACCTTCAGTTCATATTTTATTCGAGTTTTATCAAAATTTGAAGCATAGAGTTCTTTAAGCTCTGATAGTAAATGTTCAGGAAAGCTTTCACAAAATTGATCAAACCAGTTCGAATCCAACAAAGCCACAAATTTAAGATATAATATCACTGATTTTAATTCATTGACACTTCACACAAACTGAAACAACTCTCGCGAAACACGCGCTGGAAGCATGGAAGGACTGAGGTAGTCCGAAGTCTTCGTTCTTTCGGAGCGAACCCTTGGCCAATGCAATGGCCACTCACGAGCACCGTAGCTCATTCAGGTTGTCATGGAAACGTTAGCAGGAGATAGTATTGAAGCTCTTCGCATCAGATCAGCGGTCTCTCGAAGACCTATTTGCCTTACGTTGTTGATCATCGCTCGCCAGACTGATTCTCATAATTGAAAGAAGCGAATCCGCTCGTGGTTTTTTCGCACCGAAAGCATTGACATATCTTAATATCATTGATAATTGATTTTTATTTGTGTATATTTAATGACCTTTTATTTGTGCATTCTCTGGGCTTCGCAGCTAGCCTAGAATATACGCCACTGTTATATATATTATATATACAGGGGGGGGGGGGGGGGATGTAAGGTCAGGTGATGCGTAACATCACAGCCTCTCCTTGACAAATGTCAACCCCGCCTTCTCGTGGTGCATCCTGTTCCCACTAAAGGGGCTCTGACGACCGCCAATAGCGGTATAACTATACCATCGGGATCAGAGGAAATGCTATCCCACACTCACCAACCCGCTTGGCCAGCGTGGTGAGTTGTATGGCCAAACACCTCCAAAATGACTCCACAACCTAAATCTTGGCCCTCAGTCTCCGGCAGCTGGAATGTACCTGGCCAAGGCAGCGGCCAGTGCGACATGAAGGCAGAGGGTGCTAAGAATCCCCGGAGGGCCGGACTAGGCTGCCATCTGATGCTGACCTTGGCTACGTATAATGGATGCTCCCTATCTTCTGATTCAAGGCTTCTTGAATTGGAAGAGGAGCTACAAAGGATCAAGTGGGGCATCGTCGGGCTAAGCGAGGTAAGAAGAAAAGGAGATCTCATTGAACTGAAAAGTGGACATCTCTTCTACTATCGTGGGACAGATACTGGCAGAACTAGTGGTGTTGGATTTATAATAAACAAGAAACTGAAGGATAAAGTGGTAGAAGTTGAAAGTTCCTCTGACAGAGCTGCACGACTTGTTATCCAACTATCGAGAAGATACCAGGCTCAGATTATTCAAACTTATGCACCCACAGCAAGTCATCCTGAAGAAGAAATTGAAGAATTTTATGAGGAAATTCGTCATCTAAATAATAAAGGTAAGCAGCACTTAAAGATAATTATGGGAGATTTCAATGCAAAAGTAGGGCAACGGCAACAGAATGAAACTTCAGTAAGGTAAATTCGGTCATGGCAACAGAAACCAGCGTGAAAATACTCTCGTTGAGTTTGCAGAGGCAGAAGGATTTTTCATCTTGAACTCCTTTTTCAAGAAAAAGCCACACAGGAAATGGACATGGAGACATCCTATTGGGACAACAAGTGAAATTGATTATATTATGTGTAACAAAAAATTCGTCATCGAAGACTGCAGTGTGCTGAACAAGTTCAACACAGGTAGTGACCATAGATTGGTGAGATGTAAGATGCACCTAAACACTAAACTTGAACGTGGCAAGCTCATAAGACAAACAAAATGTATTGACAACCAACCTTAAAAAACACCATAATACTTTCAAGTTGGAACTGAAGAACAGATTCTCTGCTTTAGAAGGCCTAACATCGGAAGAAGTGGATATTTCAGAAGTTAACAGAAAAGTAACCAAAGCTCTAATGGAAACAGCAACAAAATTAGCTGGGTCTAAGAACAAGTTGCATGTGAACAAATTATCAGGTAAAACCAAAATGTTGATGCAAAAAGAAGAGAGATGAGGACAACTAAAGAAGATGTGACTTCCAAAGTGGAATATATAGAGCTATGCAAGACAACACGAAAAAGTATCACTGAAGATGTAAGGAAATTCAACTGTGAGCTAGTGAGGAAAGCAATTGAAAACAACCAAAGCCTTAAGATAGCAAAGGGACATCTCAGTAAAGGAAGAAAACAGATTATGGCTCTGAGAAAAGAAGATGGTTCTATAACAAGAAATAGAGGCGAAATTTTGACAAGAGTGAAAGATTTCTACTCCAAATTATATGAAAGGGATGCTACATGTACTCCAGACATCATGAAAGGTACCAGAGTTCTTCCAGTCCTCCCAGCAGAAGTTGCTCATGCAATCAAGAACATGAAGCGGGGGAAAGCTCCAGGAGAAGATGGAATTACTATAGACATCATACAAGAAGCAAGTGGAGAAATTGAAACAGTACTCGCCCAAATTTTCACTCGATGCCTTAATGAAGGGAAGATTCCTGAGGATTGAAACAATGCTACAATGATCCTGCTACATAAAAAAGGTGACATTGAGGATCTCAGGAACTACAGACCTATCAGCCTCCTATCAGTGGTTTATAAAATCTTCACTAAAGTTCTTTCACACCGCTTGAAGGTAACACTGGACATGGCTCAACCGAGAGAACAAGCTGGATTCAGGAGTGGCTACAGCACAATAGATCATATCCACGTACTGAGAGAACTAATTGAAAGAGCGAGGAATATGAACTTAAATTGTGCATGGCTTTTATCGATTATGAAAAAGCCTTTGATTCGGTGAAACCATCAGCAGTTACCACGGCTCTGAAATCCTGCGGTATTGAAGATGCATACATTAATATTATTAATAACATCTATGAAAATGCAAGTGCAAAGATTCGGCTGTTTGAAAATACAACACACATAAAAATTGGAAAGGGGAGTGAGACAAGGTGACACCATATCTCCGAAGCTCTTTAATGCCACATTGGAAAATGTCTTTCAATCACTGAACTGGGAAAACAAGGGGATAAAGATTAATGGAGATTATCTAACCCACCTTCGTTTTGCTGATGACGTAGTCATTTTTGCAACTACCCCATCAGAGCTGCAGAGTATGATCCAGGAACTTGCTGACAAGAGTAAAGAAGTGGGATTAAAAATGAACTTTCAGAAGACAAAGGTGATGTTCAATGCTTTTACAAGAAATGAAGATTTATCGATTGATGGAGAAAAAACTGGAGATAACAGATACGTATGTTTATCTTGGACAGCAGATATCAAGTGAAGGTCACATTGATGAAGAAATTAATCGGCGTACAAAACTTACCTGGAGAGCTTTTTGGAAGAAACAGCATAATTTTCAAGAGCAATATGCCATTATGTCTTAAAAGAAAAGTGTTTGATCAATGCATCCTTCCAGTGCTTACGTATGGTGCAGAGACGTGGACCTTAACTAAAAGAGACATACAAAGGCTGCAGACAACTCAAAGTAGCATGGAGAGGTGCATGCTTGGTATAACCAGGAGAGATAAGAAGAGGAACTCGTGGATCCGAAAAATGACGAGAGTGGAAGACATCATGATCAGAGTTAAATCCCTGAAATGGCAATGGGCTGGACATACTGCCAGAAGGACAGACCATAGATGGACAACCGAAATTTTAGATTGGATTCCAAGGGACAGGAAAAGACCCAGAAAAAGACCACATGGGAGATGGGTGGAATTGAAATTCGTAAGTATGCGGGAGTGACATGGAGGAGACTGGCACAAGACAGACCGTTGTGGAGGAAACTTGGGGAGACCTTCATCCAGCAGTGGATTGATAATGGTTGACAATGATGATGATATACAGGGTGCATAGGAAATTCCCTTTAGCCTGGAATAACTTGCGAATGGAGAGAGGTACAATTATGCAAATGAGATAACGGTACAGTAAAGCGACTACGTCCAATCGAATGCAACCAATAGCAGCCCCTAGTGGCAAAATCCGGAAGTTAGCCATCGCAAATCGAAAAGGAAAAGAGAGCAAAATTTCCAATTACAAAGTTGTAGAGCATAATTAGTTCGTACAAAACGGCATCCAATTATATGCGGTCAGCCCCACTGCGAGATTCATATCATTTGGGAAATGGAGCTATGAAAGTAAAGTAGAGCTTGAAAAACGACGGAAGAAATATATAAGAAATGTAAGCTCCACCGAAGTAATCTAGCGCGCTGATAATGGAGATAACTGTTCGGTTTTCGCACGTAAATTAGGTGAGCAACAATACGTATGTATGTACTAACAACAAGCCTTCACCCATGTTTACAAGATGGACGGCGCCTCTCGTTGTCGTTAGCGACCAGACTTCTCCCCTTCTCCTTCTAGTCAGTAGCAGCCAGTTACAGAAAATCGGGCACAACCCAGTCTCTTTGTGGCAAATGAGCATTGCATCTCTTCACATAACTGACGTTCATTAACTTTCAGCAGTGGCGTATCTTGGGTCCTCCCATCTCCTCCCCCTCCCCAAGTACTGTTTTTTTTTTTTTTTTTTTTTAAATTGCGAAGTTTAATTTATAATTGTTTAGTAATAGAAGTAACTTTTTTCTAAATTTTAGGTACATGCCATTGCTAACATGATATCAAATAATTATGAGGATTAGGATTTGAACACTTATTTGTACATGAACTCCATTCTTCTTCTGAATACTTTATTGTACATGAGCTCCATTCTTCTTCTCCTTTTGTGTGAACTTGAGTGCTACGTTTTCATAAAATGTTTCTTCCGAGTACTTTTTCATATTTAAAAATATTTTTCTCTATTGACAAAACAGCCAAGTTTTTCGAATGTGCATGTCCTTGTTTGACTCCAAGATATATCTTGGTTCTTTTTAATGCTGAAAAACTTCTTTCGGCAGTTGCAGTTGTTGATGGAAAGTTTCGTATGAGGTCTGCTAATTGGTACACCTCACTAAACACTATGTCCAATTTATTCAACTTGTTGTAACACATAATGTCTCTTACTGATTTGGTTTTGTATTCATCAAAGGAATAAAACACCTCCAGTTCATTTTTAGTCAAGCTGTATCAAAGTTTGAAGCATAGAGTTCTTTAAGTTCTGACAGTAGATGTTCAGGGAAGCTTTCACAATATTTATCAAAACAGTTCGAATCCAACAAAGCCACGAATTTAAGATATAATATCTCCGATTTTCATTCATTGACACCTCACAAAAACTGAAACAACTCCCGCGAAACACTTATGGACGGGAGTATGCGAGTGACTGAGATAGTCTAACCCTTCTTTTTTCTGAGCGAACCGTTTTCCAAAGCAATGGCGCATTCCCCTCTACCAGCTGATTCATGTTGTCATGGAAACGCCAGCAGGCGATTGTACGGAAGGTTTTTGCATCAGAACTGCGAAGACTCTGGGAGAGCTGCTTGCGTTATGCCGTTGGGTTTTCACTCACCAGAGTGAGTCAAAGAAACGAAAACGCACGCGTTCTTTTTTCGCACCGAAAGCACGGACATATTTTAATACCGTTGATAATTAATTTTTATTTGTACATATTTAATTCAGTTTTATTTGTGCATTCTCTGGGCTTCGCAGCTAGCCTAGCTAGCCTTGAATATACGCCACTGACTTTCAGAAATAAAACATGGCCCCGAAACGTAATAGAGCTGCTTCATCTGATGCTATGCAAAAGAAGCAGAGCATGAAAAGGTAGAAATTTCAACACTGCATGAAAAAGTAGAAATTTCAAATTTGTTGTGAAAAGGTATGTATCTGGCAGATGTGGCCAGCAGATACGATCGCAACGAATCAAGCATCCGCGCCATTAAAATTCGCGAAACCATTGCATCCAGTGCTCCCATAACGTCGAAAGAGACAAGCAATGTGCGAGATAAAACTTTAGTCAAGACTGAACGGTATTGAACTTGTAACTCGAAGATATGAGTCGGAAACATGTGCCGATCGATGGCATTGTGCTAAGATAAAAAGCTCTCAGCCTCTGTTCTCATTTTACGCCTTCTGTTGAAGAGAGAGAAGATTCTGGTTCTAAATAAACGGTCTTTGAAACCAGCAGAAGTTGGCTTGACATCTTCAAAAGAGGGTTTAACCTCACAAACGTGCAAATGACGGGTGAAGCTGCATCTGCTGACGAAAAATCAGCAAACTGTTTCGTGGAGACCTTCAAGAAGATCATCAAAGAAAGTAACTATCTTCCAGAACAAGTCTTCAATGCAGACGAGACTGCATTATTTTGGGGGAAAATGATGCCCAACCGCACATACATTTCGAAAACAAAAAACAGGCACCTAGTTTCAAGTCATCAAAAGACAGGGTTACAGTTCTGTTCTGTGGGAATGCAGCTGGACACTTAATTAAGCCAGGTATGCTACACAAATCAGCTAATCCTCGTGCTCTAAAAGGTAAAAACAGAAATAATTTACGCGTGTATTGGCAATCCAATAAAAAGATCTGGGTCACAGCAGCGTTATTTCTAGAATGGTTTCATAAGTGTTTCATTCCAGAAGTAACAAATTACTTGAAGGAAAAAGGAATTACGTTTAAAGTGGTGCTGACAGTAGATAATGCACCTGGTCATCCTGTAGAACTTAAAGCTGCACATTCAGAAGTTGAGGTCGTCTTCCTTCCTCCAGTACTACCGCCATTCTTCAACCTCTCGACGAAGGCGTTATTAGTTCGCTGAAAGCAACATACGCACGGCTTATGTTCTCTCGAATACCGTAGCGCTATGAATGAGGACCTTAATGTAGATGTGATAGCGTGCTTGGAAGCCTTTTAGCATCGCAGGCTGCATTGTGTTTAAGAACCTTATGAAACGCCATGGATTACGCATTGGAATTAAATCGCCAATGTCCATCGCCACAACAACAAGAAATACACATAAGGAGCCTGACGTGAATTCTGGAGCTGGGGTGTATGAGATACCATTAGAATATCCAGATGGCTTGTCTCGATCATGCATCGGAATGACCAAAAGATCTCTGACAATTAGGGGAAAAGAACACATAAGGGACATTAAAGCAGGAAAAACACAAACAGCGCTTTGCAAAGAAGTAGCCCAATATGACGCCGTACCGAAGTGGAAAAACATTGAAGAGGATCGCTCGGTACACTGACTACAGAGGAACACTGACTAGAGAAAGCGTCAAAATATTGATGCACCCCAACCCTTGCAACGAGAGCCCTTCCTCGAACTCTCGGCTGCGTGGAAGATTCTACTGAAATAGAACATTAATGGGAAAAGGAGAGAGAATGTCTGAAAGGTAGGTCACGAGAGACCACCTTCCGCGTGACGCAATATCACCTAGACACGTAACAGATACGCGCTCCAAAATTTCAAATTATCGTTGTTCTTTAAATATTCTAGTGTTCACTGGCCTTGAGAAAGCCTCCCGTTCGTAGTGTGAAAGCTCGGCACTTAGTCGTTGTATGTTTAATGAATTTTTACACCAATTAAATCCGGATTCAATATTTCCAGTTGTATAATGCATTGTTTACGTTAAAGAAGCAGTTAATGCAATCAAGCCAGAATCAATCAATGCGTGCTGTGGCGGCCCCTGTAGTGTGACTGTGTCAATGATTTTAAAGGTTTTCCTGCCATCAACGAGGAAGCAAAACATATTACTCAGGTGGCCAAGCAGATTGGGGCGTGAAGGTTTCGTCGATATTCAGGAGGAAGAAATAATATTTGATTGATGGACATCAAGAACCATTGACAAAGGAAAAGTTAGAAGAACTTGTGAAAACTTCCTCGGACGAAGATGATGATGACGACGCCGCCGATGAACAAGATGAAACTGCCAGCTGTAATCTGCACAAGCTTGCCGAAATTTTCCAAGCAGCAAAGCACATGAAAGACTTAATTTCTAACTATGATCCCTCTATGGAACGTAACCTTCAAATGAACCGAAGTATTGCGGACTCTTTAATGCAGTATAATGAGATTTTTCAGCAGCTAAAGACGCTGGGGCAACAGTTGCCGATAACTGTTTTTCCGGAAAAAAAAAACTCCTCCTACTGGCTACCTATTACCCCGCCAAGTGTCTCCAACTACAGCACCTAATGCATCAGCTTTGGACTTCAGCGTTGACGACCCCGCAGCGGTGTTACCTAGTGACGGTAACAAATAGGTAGGTATGCGAAAAGATTTGCATCATAACCGTTACAGAAGTACGTATACATTGTTCTTTGTAAATATACATTTAACTACAATAGGTATATGTAAGCTAATAATACCATACATATATAACGAAAAAAGCGTGTGAAGTGATTCATTGTATCTAGTTTTATTATTGGTTTTAAGTAAACGCGGTTTCGTCGGAATGTAACCCCCGCATAAAATGCGGTACTACTTTATACAAGGTAATTCAGCTAAGCATGTACAAACTTCTGGGAGGGGCAGGTTGCACAAAGGCAAATCGGAATCACATAGCAATGCATGGTCGGAAACGCCATCTTCAGGCGGTAGATGGCGTTGTTCAGCCGCGGGACTGCTCATACGTTCTTCCAGGATACCGTTATTTACACGGGAAGGTTGCTTCAGTGCACATAACGCGCGTGTATGGGCGGTGGAGAACCCCCATGCTCTTCGATCACGTGCAGCACAAAACCGTTTTGCTGTTAATGTTTGGGCCGGCATTGTCGGGGACCACTTAATTGGCCCATACCTGATGCCTCCTCGTCTGGACGGAAGGAGTTACCGGATATTTTTGGAGGACGTCTTGCCAGAGCTATTGAACGAACAGGTCCGTCAGTCGCTGCGCCTTGCAATGTGGTTCCAGCACGATGAGGAACCCCGTTCATTTTAGCAATTACGTCCGTCATCACTTAAACATGACATTTGGACATCAGTGGATCGGGCGTGGTGGTTCCGTTCACTGGCCTGCAAGATCGCCGGACTTAACATGGCTTGATTACTTCTTCTGGGGTTACATCAAAGGACTGGTGTACGACACCCCCGTTGAAAGTGATGAGGACCTTGTAACACGCATCTCTGTAGCTGCTTCGTAAGTCAGACACGCCAGGAATTTTCCAAAATGTCCGTGATTCCATGCGCCGACGACGTCAAGCATGTGTTACTCATGGTCGCTATTTTGAACACCTTCTTTAACCTCAATGCATTTCGCAAATGTCTTGTGAGTAATAAAATGCATTTTGTATTCTTACGTGCTGCTCTTTCATTTCTCGTCCTCTCCGTGCACTAGCACATGAAGATAGCGTTTCCGACCCTGCGTTGCTATGTGATTCCGATTTGTCTTTGTGCAACCCACCCCTCCCAGAAGTTTATACACGTTTAGCTGAATCCCCCTGTATATAATATAATATAACACACGCACGCACACACACAAGGTATAACTTAGACAACAGATATCAAGCTAGAGTCACGCTGATGAACAAATTAGTCGGCGTATAAAACTACTTGGTTAGCGAGCATTTGAAAGAAACGGTACAACAGGGCCGTGGAGAGCGAACTCGGGCCTCAGCGCAATAATAATAATAATAATAATCTCCGGGCCCCCTCACTTCGGCTCCTCCACTAACCACATAATCTATATTTCAGTTTCCTCACCTACCCCTCACCCACCATTCCCCTACTTCCCGACAACCCGACCGATTGCAACTCTTCAATCTTTTTTTTTTTTGCGGTGGATAATTTTTCATATTCTCCTCCGCACATCAGGGATATGTCACTGAAAATAAACAGTGGTAGTATTATGTCAAAATTATGATCGGGATTTCAAGGTCAATTTTTTTTAAATTGAAGTAAAAGAAATTTAAAAAATAACATGTTTTAATGTGTATTGTTGTAGTAGTGGTAGTACATATAAATCAACTATTGCATATATTTACAAAATTTTATTGTAAAAATACTTTCGAAACAACACTTATTTTTTTTCCATTACAAAACAGAATTCCTTTTTGTTTACTACAGAATGGATTTTTATGAGCAAAAGTGTTGATTATGTCCTGAAAGTCTTGATGAGCAAGTTGAGACTCAAAATCCAAAGTTCCTAAGTGTGACAACCTGTCTTGAGTCATGGTAGAGCGCAAGAAATTTTCTTCATTCTTGCCAGAAGACTAAAAGATCACTCGCCCTCAGCCACGCTAACAGGAAGTGTGCAGAAGACTCGGAGTGCATTACAGACGTTGGGAAAGATGCTACCCAGTTTTTGTTGGGTTAATGTAATTATTAGAAGCTGGAGTAGAGTGAGCTCAGGGTGGAAAGTTTGCAGCTTGAATAGCTTTACGATGATCCATTTCCTCAACAATATTCTCAGAGATATCATCTTCATAGATCTTACACAATTTATTTGCCTTTTCACATATTTCTTCTGTGGGCATAGTTGAATACTTCCAAAGGAAGTTGAACTTTTCGTCAGTGTCTTTCAGACCACTGTGACGGATACTAAGGGTTGGCCAAAACACTTTCCAACAATATGTAATGAACATTTCCAACCCTCGTGACGATATAGCATTGCAAAATATTCGGACATTATAAAGTAATAATTGGAAAAACAATTACTTTAGAAACGGTCTCTGGACCCCCTTATGGGGTCCGGGCCTCAGTGCTACAACACCGTCTCCCCCCCCCCCTATCGTCAGGCCTGATCAGAGTTATGGGCAGACATAGACATTAACTAAAAAGGACATTCAGAGGCTACAAACTACTGAATGAAGCCTGGAGATATGCATGCTTCGTGTAAGCAGGAAAGATAATGTGAGAAACTCGTGAATCAGGAAATTGACAAGAGTTGAAGAAATCATGATCGAATTAAAATCAATGAAATAGCAATGGCCTTCTACATATTGCTAGAACTTACCGACAATGGACAGCCGAAATATCAGACAAAATACCAAAGAACAGGAAAAGGGCTACATGAAGAGTACTTGGGAGATGAGTGCATGAAATTTAAAAGCATGCCGGAATGGCATGGCGATTGCCTCAAAACTGATAGTTGTAGAAAAAGCACGGAGACAATCGTCCAGAAGGGGATTAATAATTGTTGATTACATGTTTGTATAATATCCTTCTATTGAACCTTTGCATCAAATGAGAAAGATGTTTCATATTTGTCCTTACCTATATATAGCAAATTTTATTGTGTCTGTTAAAAGTCGTAGAATCTGATTTATAACGTACAGTTTTGTGATAACTTTCAGTAATATTAGATTAGTAACAAACTCTAAAGGGAAACTGATTTTGATCTTGAAATGGAGCAGCAATTTTAGAGAAGTTACAAAGGTTTTTTGAAAATTGAAACTGCTTCTTGAATGAAAACATTGGAGGTTGATCGATAAGAGTGCAACGGAATCTCACATAAAGTAATACTTTAGGTAGGAACATTAATAATAAGTTTGAAAATGATTAGGTCATTTCTCTTGAAACAATATTACACAAGCGAGGTCCTTGTTAAGCATGAGGTCCATGCCGTTACCAGAACCAGAGTGCTTAGAACATCTTGATCTCTTTCTTCCGTTTCTCAAAATGACGTCATCGTCAACAGGAAACCAGCTCGCATTTCCTTTTTCAATATGCAGAGATCCATAATTCTAACTTTCGTAAAAATAAAAAAAAAAAAGTCTTCATTTTGTGGATGAGAATTAGAATATTAAGTGATTTATTCAAGGAGTTGAAATGACGTGGTGCAATTAGTTTTTTAAACTAGTATTGCAGAAATTAATTATTAGAACTCCTGTCATTTTCTGTCCATCACAGTTAAGGAAATTCACGAGACATGGAATGCGTTGATCTAGAAAATAATTAAATGG
This sequence comes from Macrothele yani, assembly GCA_039090855.1. NCBI lineage: Eukaryota > Metazoa > Arthropoda > Arachnida > Araneae > Macrothelidae > Macrothele > Macrothele yani. The sequence goes on from CM077011.1 coordinate 105,541,118, forward strand.
CATAACGCACAATCCTGAATAAAATGAAAACCCAATAAACATTTAACGAGGAGACAGCCTGGATAATGGTTTGAGATCATGAATAAAATGGAAGAAAGGAAAGAATAATACGACAAGCTTCGCAGTTGTCTAGGAGTTACCACAACAAAGGACTAAAACAAGCTTGGCAATTTGCCGTAAACGTGTTAGAAAAAAAAAAGAGAAAGTAGAAAAAGACAGGCGATCTGATCAGTTGCGGTTGTTTCATTCTGGAATAGCTCGAATGCTGTACCCGGAAATAACTTCGACACACGGTAAATAATTCGAGCAGGCGTTCTGTGCTGCAACTCACAGTGAACGTGCAGCTTTTGCCTAGCTTCAACCCACTGGCACGTATCAAAACCAGGAATCAAAATAATAAAAATAAATTTCGAATGGTACAATTTTATCATCGATCATTTTGATTCATCGGTTGTGCGCGTTTAAAAAGAAGTTTAGACCATTAGATTTTAAAAACCAAAATCATCGCATATCATTTTTGTTATTTAATCATTTTATTTTAAATCTGATGCTTTTTAACATCGTTTTTTACAGCGTTTAATCGCTTTATTTTAAATCTGATGCTTTTCAACAGTACTTAATTACTGCTGTGCAGTCGAAATAAAATCTACTTCTGAAAAGTTACCCCTCATTTGGAAATGACTACAGCAAATGAGAAAAAACTTTTGCTACATAATTCTGAGAAGTTTACTTTACACTCGGGTGAATGCGTACATGTATGTGCTGATGTTATCCGAACATAATCACATCAATACAACGAAAGAGAGGCCGCCCCGGTGGCGCAGTGGTCTAAGCGATGGCCTCTGATCATTCGTCCGAAAGGGGTCCGGGTTCGTATCCCGGTGAGGCATGGATGTTGTGTTTGTCTTACGGCACTGGCTCTCTCCCTTCCCGGGAACCAGTGACCCTAAATTAGGGACGGGCGACTGCTTATAGCCCATTGAGTTGCTCACGGTGGTCGTTAAACCTCCAATCAAAAAAAAAAAAAAAAAAAACGAAAGAGAGAACCCTTTTTCTTTTATCCGTTTAAGTGATACCACGTGACCTTTGTGCGCACGATTCGACATTTTGCATGCGAATCGGCTGTCTACTAAACATCTCTAGTTATGCAAATTGCCACAAGCGCGTCTGATTTTGTGGTTATAACCTTTCGAAGTAGTGTTCGTCCTTTAGTTTTTTCACCAGTGTGCTTTATAGGTATTTGAGAAAGCAAAATTGGTATATTTTTGTTATTTCACCCTGGGTTCACAAAGCAGTTAGTTTTTGACGTCATTCTGTAATTTATGGAACCACCAGGTATAAGGGCAAATACTTTAGTCGTGTTGCATGCACATAATCCATGCAATTCATGCCCATAATTCCTTCCTTCTTTTTTTCTTGCTGGTTCTATTGTACAAGTTTCGCGAAATCCCTATTCCCAAACTTCAGGCAGTCTGCAACTAACAGCTATCATGAAACTGAAATTCTATGTAGTCTTAGCTGCAATCAGTGGGTCTTCATTGCTAAGATTCGACTAATCCCTAATGACCTTTCTTTTTACTTCTAGTTCATTGAATTCCCCATCCTACGAAGCTTTGCAATGGCCAAAAATGAGGAACAGAGTCGATCAATGAAAGTAGTTAGACTCAGGTTGTGGTAAAAAGAAGCACACACTTTTTCATTGCCGACGTTATTCTTGGTGTTCCATGCTTGGCGATAACAAAGAATCCTTAAACCTCGGCAATGAAGGCATACTTACTAAATGCACTTCATAGTATTATAATCATAAAACATATTACGTAGTTTCTAAATATATGGCGACATGCTCAAGGAACCTAATTAAAACTGAACGTGAACTCGTTTTCTGAAAATGTTTTGTTATATGCAACTTCTACATACACCGATCAGTCAAACATTGAAATCACCTACCTAATATGATATAGGTCCTCTCGCTGCTAAAAGGGCAGAGGCATAGTTTTAACGAGATGTTGGTAGGCGTCTCTTGGTATTTGGTACCATAACTGCAACAAAAGATCTCGCAGTTCCCGTAAATTACGTGATTAGGTTGATGCTGCTCGCGCGTACCCCCCCCCCCCCCCCCCCCGACAGGCTTCCTGAGGCAGCACCTGCCCTTAGATAATTTGTTGACTTGTAGGTTGTAAATCCTGAAAATCTCCTGATCGGACCAGAAATTATTTATATTTTACACTTTTGGTACCTTCCCCCCTCCCGCCCCCCTTGACAGTTTTCCAGAGTAATTACATGCCCTCAGATAATTTCGAGACTTGTAGTTTGTAAACCCTGAAATCTTTTGTTGAGTTGTAGATCACAAACATTTTTTTATAAAGAATTACATTAATAATCAGAATTAAGAAAAGACTAAATTACGGAAACTTTATATGATACAGGTAACCAACCTCTGGTGGGTCGCGGCCACGAAGCGGTCAAAAATGCAATTTTTACACAGCCTCTTAAACATTTTGTGGCCAGTTCTCCTACACCTAGCAAACTCGAGTACGACACTGTCACCAAAGAATATCTCAGTAGCACATGGAACGACTACGAGAGTGCTTCGGTGAAATGGCATAAATGCGCATGCGCATCCACTCCGTTGCCAAATCAAAAATCTTAAATATCGCCGGAACGTAACATCAAGGTAGCAATTATGCACAATGGAAACTATAAAGCAGTAGTATCAGTGAATGCTATTTTTAACGTAACCGTAATGTACAAAGAGTTATGTTCCAAAATAGATATTGCTGAAACGTAATTGTAAGATATCTCTGAAAGTGTAACGAAAATGAGAGATTGTAACATTACTGATACATATCTGAAACGTTTTGTGCTGTATGGGTACCCGTTTCTCGAACTTAAACCACAAATACTCGATAGGATTTCGGGAACACTGCAATAAATGGAATTTTTCTTCATGATCTTGGAACCATTTCAAAACCATCTTCGCTCTGTGGCAGGGAGCATTGTGTTGTTGAAAGACGCCATCTCCGCCAGTAAATACAATCGCCAAAAACGGGTGTACTTATTTAGCCACGGTGGTCAGGTACGTGATAACTATCAGAGTTCACTCAACAGGAATAATGGGCCCAAATGTTACCCAAGAAAATATTGCCCAGACCGTCACACTCTCTCCGGCCACCTGGATCCGACCCACAGTACATCCAGATGAGAAGGCTTCCTTAGGTAAATGTCGCACACGATCTCGTCCATCGGCAGGATGTAACAGAAAAGGGGATTCGTCTGACCATGAGACCAACATTTTAGGTCTTTTATGGTCCAATGTAGATGAGTACGTACCCACTGCAAGCGTAGACGACCTTGAATGGCTGTGAGCATAGGCGAACCAATGGGTTTGCGGCTGCTGAGACCCATAGCCAAGAGAGTAAGATGAACTGTGTATTCGGACACATTGGGCCCTTCACCACAATTAAAAATATATTTGTAATATGGGCCACAATAGCCGTCCAGTTGCTGCGGACAAGACGAGATATCCTGCGCTGACCTCTGGCATCGACAAGGCGTGTCTTGCCCACGCCTTGTCGACGGCTGAAAGTGTCACCTGTTTCGGATCATTGATATTTATTACATCTACTGCTATAGGTACTGTATCTACTACTTAACGTAAGCAGCGTACCAGCGTCGCTGTTTCGGAAATGCTCTTTCTAAGGCGTCTTGCCATAATGATCTTGCCTTTGTCGAAATCCCATAATTTTTTTAGTGTTTTCCATGTTGAGACGAAACGAAATACTGACCGAGAGAGCTCTTACCCAGGTATTATATATAATATATCATTCGCGATCTTGGCACGTGATGCTGATTGGCTGCAGGCGCGCTTATTTGCATAACGCAAAGGTTGTTTTTATATTTTGGCAAATCGGTGATTAGGTCTTCGCAAAAAAGTGCACGCAGCAGGGAGCTGAAAAACCAAACAGTTCAATTTTTGCTAGAATTTAGTGCTTCAGAGGTGTAAAGTGGCAACACTACGTCGAACTGCACGTGTAACCTTCATGTGCTGTTAGTTGAGCTAAGATATGGCGGTCGAAAAAGTATATATTCGTTACTAGCAGTTAGTGTTTAATTTCCACTGCAATCGCTTCATGTTTAATCTCTGGAAGCACGAAAGTGGATTTGTTCGGCATACAACAAGAAAGCTGTAGGTGAAAAGTACGTCTCATAAGTGGTTTGTGAAGTTCAGTATCGATGATTATACCATGGCGGACAAGGAACATAGAGGACACTTGAAAGAGTTGCGGAGCTTTCTTCTTGACAAAGATGACGCCCAGTTGATCACAAATCTAGCGATACAGTTAAGCATGAATTAGTCGACCATGGTTCTACCATTGCATGCACCGACCGGGTGAGAGTTCTTAGTGTGTGACTTGGCTGAGCAATACTGCACTGTAAAGCAGAACTGAAGATTTCAACCGCGAGACGGGGTTACATCCCGATCTCGCGATTTTTTCTTTTAAGAAACTGGGCTCCTTATCTTCCCCAGAAATTAGTGCAGTGACGGGACTTAGTGAAAACGCCCTTGTGAGGGCGAAGTTCCGTTCAGCCCGCATAGAGACTCTTGTATCAGTTTTGGGTACGTCGACGCCGTTCCGGTCCCGCGGACGAAGGGGCCCTTTGATCCCTCGTCCGCCCAAAGCCCGAGAGCCCGGCTTCTAAGGTTTGACTCGAGTGGGAGTACCCCAGGGTGCCCACTCAGTACTTAGAAGAAAATTTTGTGTTTTTCATCTCTCTCACAGAGATGTCAACTACGCAGAAGGGTAGAGTGAAACCTAAGGGTCAGTCTCTAATCGTCCGGGACAACCCGGACGCAGAAGGTAAGCGGCAGAAGCACTGCCAAGCGCTGTCGGCAGTGCTAAAGGGGTTAGCCCTCTTCCGAGAACAAGCCGGAAGGTAGAGCCCAAAGCCAGGGGGAAACCGTCAAAGACGCTTCCCCAGCGAAGGGCTCTAAAGCCGCTACACCCACGAAGGGAGCCTCGACTGAGCAGCTCAGTCAGCTAGCGGTGTAAGGTACCCCTTGCCAGTTCCGCCCATGGCAAGGACGGGTAAAACACCACCCCAGCCCGAACCCTCTCGAGCTCCTAAGGGGTAGTCCGCGGGTTGCCCAGATGTTTCTTTGGTGGGAAACACGCATCCCAGGACACCCCCGGCGCTTACACCCGAGGCGTTTGTGAGCCACATTTTCAACCTCACCTGGGAAGTTGAGTCCGTTCTCTTGGACTCGCGGGTCACTTCCTCAGGGAGAGAAAGGTGAAAGCTGCCCTGAGCATTATTAACTAGGCTTGTTACGAGCAAGCAGCACGGGTAGCCTATGTCGAAGGCCGGCTGTCCGTGCGGGAGGAGTCGGGCTGCGAAGCCGACGCGAGCCGCTCCGGTGGCGCAGTGGTCTAAGGCGCTGGCCTCTGATCATTCGTCCGAACGGGGTCCGGGTTCGAATCCCGGTGAGGCATGGATGTTGTGTTTGTCTTACGGCACTGGCTCTCTCCCTTCCCTGGAACCAGTGACCCTAAATTAGGGACGGGCGACTGCTTATAGCCCATTGAGTTGCTCACGGTGGTCGTTAAACCTCCAATCAAAAAAAAAAAAAGAAAAGAAAAAGCCGACGCGAAAGTGGTTTCCTACGCCGAAGTGGCTAGGAAGGAGGCTAGCAAGGCGAAAGGGCCTTCGCCCGCCCCGATTGAGATAAAAAGAAGGTAAAGTCGGGAGACAGGAGACACGTGCTTTTAGTCTACCCGACAGTTGAGAGTGCGTCCTCAGAGGACACAAAGAAAACCCTGAAAACTGCAGTAAACCCAACTAAACTGCAGATAGGGGTCAAGAGCTTTCGGAGCATAAGGAAAGGAGGGGTCGCGGTGGAGTGTTCCCATCCCGGGGAGCTCGACCGCCTTGCCCAGGAGTTGAGAAGCAATCCGCTGACCAAGGATTGCACACTCCCCCATGGCCCCACGAAAGAGAAACCCCCGGCTGATAGTGTATGGGGTCGACGGGGATCTCTCAGGGAAAGAGTTCGAGCAGGCGGTTTGCGGGCAGAACCCAGAGCTCGAGAACGGATTCAAAGCCTGTTTTCCCGGCAAGGGAGGTAGGGTCCACTGGGTGGCAGACGTGGAACCCAAGGCCTTCAAGCACTTGGTGAGGCGGAAGACACTGAACTTGGGTTGGTCAGTGCTCTGCCTAAAGGGAATTTTTGAGGGAGGTCAGGTTCTTTCGGTGTAATGGCTTCGGTTATTTCGAGGCAACTGCCCTCGAGACAGAAGCAAGGTGCGGCAATTGTGGTGAATTTGGGCACCAGCACCACCAGTGTGCAGCCGCACCGAAATGCAGCAAACTGCAATGCTGCGAATGCCAAGTTCCGCCTGAAGTTGGACGTCTCACACTCCAGCTTCAGCAAGACATACCTTAGTCTTATTAGGGAATTTGAGCAAAGGAAGAGTAGAGTCAACTATTGTTGACGGATGGTAGTACCCTTGGAGGTACGGTGCTCTCGCGTTTGAGCTTTTGGGTCTATTGACCAAGGTATTTTTGATGGCCCGGGGTCATCACCACAGTACTGGCCCTAGAGCTGTGGACCATGTTATTTTTGTGATGTGTTTTCTTTTAATATTTCTCAGTGTTTTTAATGTTTGTGAGAGGGGTGCATGGGACCCTCATTGTGAAATGTGCTTGTAATCCGAATAGATACCAAATAAAGGACTTTTGTCCCAAAACTCGCGTTGGCGGGCGATCTCCCTGCCACGAGATGAGATATTTTAAAAGTTGCTTGCCCCAACTGCCCATAGCACGTCGCACACACGGGTTGTGACAGAAGGGTGTAAGGTACCGGTCCCGTGGGGGAGGCAGATCCCCACAGGTCACTAGACCGAATCTGTCCGAGTGGAAGACTGTGGTTTCCGGTGACTGACAAGCTAGCTGTCGAAACGCCGTCAGGGATCCTATCAATCCCAAACTATTCGAGAGAGTTCCGCATTTCCCTGCGAAGTCAGCACTTTGACGGTGCAGGTAAAGTCATCAGCTAGTATTACCATTGCATGCCATGGGGAAGATCTAAAAAGTGGGTCCCATACGAACAAACGCGAGGCAATTACGCATGGACTAAATAGTAGATTATTACACAGTGTACGAGTTGAAATGAAATAGTAATCTATGCTTGTAGAACTCCGTCTCACTGTTATGCTTACTGTGTAGCTGATATGGTCTAGGCATGTCCCGGAAGACACGTTGCGAAAAATTCATTATGCCTTGAACAGTCCAGGTGTAAACATGATGCATATTTTTCAGTTTAGAGGTTTAATGGATACCATAGGCAAATCTAAGGGCTCCAAGCAGTCGCCCGTTTCTAATTTGGGGACACTGGTTGCGAGAGAGAAAGAATGTATGCGAGTGAGTGAGTGAGTGTGTGTATATCGTAGGGTAAGGGCACCACCAATGTCTAAGCCAGAACTCTAAGTCAAAGTGGGCAATTAGTCTCTGACCACTTGGGATCGGCCATTCTGATTGTTCCTTTAATCAATAAAGGAAGGTCAACACCTTTTTGCTATCCCAAATGGTCCTATCAGATATTTGCTGCAGAATGTTAGCGTAGCAAGATGTGATCGTATATTAAAAAATGGAGTAAATATAAACGATGTGTTCAAAAGTACCCGGAGTATATTAATAATTCAAGACAAAATATGAAAAAGCAAATCGAGAGTCGGATCTTTTTCCAAACACAATTCTTTTGAGCCAATGGAGGGAACTCAGCATTTCCGCCAACACATAAAGGGACGTTCGGAATTATTTTGGGACCATATTCAGCTCCTATGTCGCATCTTTGATGGTGTATACATTTTCGATTTTTTGGCCTCTTAAACGATATTATGAATTTGGGAGACAAAAATAAGCCGCACTGGCCAAAAGCCGGTGAATACGGCGGGTATGGTGCTACTGAGATCTCGTGTTTGGTCTGGAGCTCACGGATTTTCAATTCCGAATGTGTAGGACATTCAGTTTTTTTGCCTGTTTTCGCCTCTCGTGAGAGTCGCAACCACCATAACGTGTGCCCGTTACGTCAATGACATTATACGGCCGGTCGGCCTTCCGTACCTGCAGGACGTCCCCAAGGCCATATTTCAGCAGGAGAATGACTCACAGCATGTTGCAGCAACCACACGTGCCTCCTTCAGGGATAACAACGTTCCACTTCTGCAGTTGCAGGATTCATCACCCATAGAAAATCTCTGGGACATGCCCAGAAGACAGGTGTACAAGTACGACCGTCAGTCAGCAACTTTTGATGAACTTTGGACGCAGTCAATACAGCTTGGAGTGCTATTCCACCTGACATCGTTCACACATTATTTGATTCGATGCCTCAGTGCGCACAGCAGGTGATAAAATCCAGAGGTGACCACACCGATTCTTAGCTACATCGACGCACCTTGTACGTATGAGATGCTAATCATTTGTTCTGTACTGCCTAATGAACGTGTCCAAATCAAAGTCGCAGCACGACTCCTTTTAGGTGCTTTGTTTTTTTATGAACATGAGTGTACATAAAATTAAAATTAAGTCGAAATTACACCAGATGATATGCTCGTAATGACATTCTGACCAACGAAAGACGCCACGTAAATTCCGAGGTCCATAAAGTTTAACTAGATCAGATCAGATCATATGTAGAGGATTTTAGGAAGAGTGTGTCTGACCCCACCCTTAGAAATAGAACACTAGGAGATTTGGGCTAGAGTGCCCGATAAGAAAGTGGCACGGAAGCGACTTTCCTATCGGGCACTCTGTGCCACTTTCCAATTGGAAAGTGGCACGAAAGGGGGAAGAAGTCCCCCTTACTTATTACCGGGGGGGGCAGTACCCGGATTCCGACGGCTTAACGTGCCCATCAGACCCACGGCGGATATTTAGTGGTTCGAGCGTTCGTACCCACCAGGGATCGAACTGAGGTTCCTCCGTTGCAGTCACGAACGTTGAATTTTTTTATTGGGGGTGGGGGTGTTTAACGACCACCGTGAGCAACTCAATGGGCTATAAGCAGTCGCCCGTCCCTAATTTAGGGTCACTGGTTCCAGGGAAGGGAGACAGCCAGTGCCGTAAGATAAACACAACATCCATGCCTTTCCGAGATTCGAACCCAGACCCATCGCGGACGAATGATCAGAAGCCATCGCAAACATTCAATAAACATAACGGAATGCGAATCAGTTCATATTTGTTTTGTTTTCATTACACAATTCATTAGGACCGATAGATTTTGTTTAGCAGGTACATTTTTTCCTGATTAATAATTTTTATATCTAATAGAAAACTATGGACAAATGTAGTTTTCTTGGGGGACTAATTTGGGGTAGAGAGGAATTAGCCTTCTCAAGTTCCTCTCACCCGTCGCCTATGTCTATTTCAGTCTTTCTCTACCTGAATAAATATTCTGAAATAAAAATTCAGGAGAGATTGTGACGAAGAAACACATTTCAAAGCGCCTTTCGCATTCACAACCGAGCAGATGCTGTTGTGGTTAAAGCTGTGTGTTGGTTTTATTGCGTACATGTTTTCGGCGAAAAGTTCGTGACGGTCTTGATTGCGCAAAGTGTTACCATTGACCTTTTCTCTGGTTTTCATAGTTTAAATCACTTACGTTGCATTTATGACTGCGGCACAGCTCCAAGGTACGCGAAGAAGGGGTTAATGTTGCTTTAAATGAGATCGTAATATCGTCTTTACAACTTGTTTTGGTGTAATTGCGTTCTCTGGGGATATCCTTCTGAAGTTCTACTTTGACTTTATCAGTAGAATTCATCATGATCCAGAATATTTCAACAACTCCTTCTGTTTGATCCAAAGAAGTTACTACTTAAAGCTGCGAAAGAGAAGAAAGTCACGATCGAAGATTTGCGTTTTAGTTTGTCGCTATTTGACCCCTCAGTGAAAATTGGAAGGCTTTGTTCTTATCATAAAACAAAATGTTCTATTCCGCGTAAATTAAATACTCTGAAATTATTTGGGACCACTTTTAATGGAGTATTCACTCATACTTTTTTTATGATTATTTTTATTTATTCGAAATCTCTAGGACATTTTCTACTAGTTTGAAATTGAAAGATTATTTATTTTCATGTGCAAGTCAAAGGTCAATTACAAAGAGTGAAAAGCAACAGATTATGTATGAGCTTTAAATATGCGGAGAACTTAGCACCTTCTTTCTGGAAAGCAAACTTCAGGGGTTTTCAAAAGGTTCGCGTTCTAATCAATGTTTAGTGAATATGCATGTGCAGTATAGTTTCTGAAAGTCTGACATAGTCGCTGTACCAATTTCCGTGTCGCAGATCCATTCGTTCTTTTATCAGGTGATGTTGTGAATTAAACCCTAAAGAGTTTGGGAAATAGAGAAAAATAACTTACTATAGCTTTAGAAAGGAATGTCCCCACAGGACGTTCAAGCTGGTATTTCATTTCATTTATTTCGTTATGGGGTTACATTTGGGTCTGGTACGATTCGTCCAATGCCGATTCGTCCAATGCCGATTGGTCCAATGCCGATTCGTCCAACGGGACGATTCGTCCAAAGGTACGATTCGTCCAATGGTACGATTGGTCCAATGCCGATTCGTATATATTACATTTCAAAATTAATTTTATAACATATATAGTATTAAGAAAACAACATATATATAATGTGAATACTTATGTACAGGGTAACCACAGAACAGGAAATTGAGTAAAAGGCTATATATGTATAGCCTGAGTGAATCCCAATTCCCCTAAAGAACGTAGTCAAGTCAAACGTCCTGCACATATAAAATTTACTCATATGTGGTCTGATTAATAAATTTCACCATAGAATTTCATATTTTAATTTGTTAGCAAATATTTTTTTAGTTGCTTTCGAAAATAATTATAATTATTAATATGTGTTAATTGACAAGGTAGGTTATTCCATAACATCAATCCCCGGTAATCAATAAATCTTTTTTGGGTTAAAGTGTTTGGCATTGGTAACAAAAATGCATTTCTATCTCTTGTTTGACAGTCCTGACCTACAGAGTTCAGTTGAATTAAATGTTATTCTCTTTTATCCTTTTATATATGAATACTAATAATCTAAATTGCCATAAATTCTCCATCTAAAAATCCATATGAATTTATCCGTACCCCGATATTCAAGTTAATTCCCCTAAAGTTACTTAAAATTCTGATCATCCTATTTTGTAATGATTGTAATTTATATAAATTAGTCTTAGTAGTTTGCCCCCTTACTAATAAACAATAAGTCAAGCATGGGTAAATCAGACTGTAGTACAACATTTTTAATGTTTTAACTGTTAAATTATTTGAAATTCTCGTAATTAAACCCAATACCCCCCAAATTTTGTTTACAATTTTTTGAATATTTTGTTTACAATATTTTGAATATTAATTAAACCCAATACCCCCGAAATTTTGTTTACAATTTTTTGAATATTTTGTTTGCAATATTTTGAATATTTTGTTTACAATATTTTGAATATTAATTAAACCCAATACCCCCGAAATTTTGTTTACAATTTTTGAATATTTTGTTTACAATATTTTGAATACTTTGTTTACAATATTTTGAATATTTATATTCCATTTTAGATTATCCTCGATTATTATTCCCAAATGTTTAATATTATTTACTATTTCAAGGGTACACTTCTCCACACAAATAGATGGTGGCTCAACAATCTGTCTGTCTCGATCCCTGTTTAAAAATCATAATTTTAGTTTTTTCAATATTTAAACACAGAAAATTTGTGTCCGGCCATTCCATCAATTTTTCAATAAATTTATTACATTTTATTTTTGCCTCATTTATATCTGCACCCGTAATGGTGCAGACATTGAGGAATAAGGCACATGTGCATATTCTACTAGGTGGATTTGTCGAGGGGCATAGAAAATTTCGTTGTGGCGGAATTCTTTCGATAATTAAGAGTCGTTCCGGAAAACCATACACATCCACCTTTCATGTCTTTGAAAGACATGCCCCCACAGAGAAGAAAACATCAGCCGCATTTGAAGGAAAACAGAATCCACCTTTAAATAGAACATCAACAGCATTGAAGGAAAACATTATGGGAAATCAGTGGGCCGCCCCGGTGGCGCAGTGGTTTAAGCGCTGGCTTGTGACCGTTCGTCCATGATGGCCCGGGTTCGAATCCCGGTGAGGCATGGATGTTGTGCTTGTCTTAAGGCCATGGCTCTCTCCCTTCCCTGGAACCAGTGGCCTTAAATTAGGGACGGACGACAGCTTATAGCCCATTGAATTGCTCACGGTGATCATTAAACCTTCAATCAAAAAAATAAATAAATAAATAACTAAATAAAAGGTACAAATTGCGACCGTAATTTTTCGTTCTGCGACAATTGTTTGACCACAGGAGCAAATTCGCGACTGCACAAATTTGTTTAGTTTTTGTTTTTTCATTATAGAATTATTTTAGTATTACGTTTTCCTTGAAGTTAAGGCTGTTTTTGAATGAGTGTTAGGCTTCATCTTCTGCGATAGATGGCGCAAAATATCACTCTTTGGGGTTATTGATATTGAACCAAGCCTTAAAGATAAGTTATTGATATTGAACCAAGCCTTAAAGATAAGTTGTTGATGTTGAACCAAGCTTTAAAGATAAGTTGTTGATATTGAACCAAGCTTTAAAAATACGTTGTTGATATTGAATCAAGCTTTAAAGATAAGTTGTTGATATTGAACCAAGCTGCTTTAAAGATAAGTTGCTGATATTAAACCAAGCTTTAAAGATAAGTTGCTGATATTGAACCAAGCTTTAAAGATAAGTTGTTGATATTGAACCAAGCTGCTTTAAAGATAAGTTGCTGATATTGAACCAAGCTGCTTTAAAGATAAGTTGCTGATCTTGAATCAAGCTTTAAAAATAAGTTGTTGATATTGAACCAAGCTGCTTTAAAGATAAGTTGCTGATATTGAATCAAGCTTTAAAGATAAGTTGTTGATATTGAACCAAGCTTTTTGTCACCATTCCGCCGCTTCGGTGGCGCAGTGGTCAAAGCAATGGCCTCTGATCATTAGTCCGAAAGAGGTCCGGGTTCGAATCCCGGTGAGGCATGGATGTTGTGTTTGTCTTACGGCACCGGCTCTCCCTTCCCTGGAACCAGTGACCCTAAATTAGGGACGGGCGACTGCTTATAGCCCATTGAGGTGCTCACGGTGGTCGTTAAACCTCCAATCAAAAAAAAAAATCCCCATGTAAGGAATGATGTCCCTAGTATCTAATTTAATGTTTCTAAATAATAATTATCTTTTTGTATCTGGAAAATTGGTTTCGTGAGTGAACCTCACCTTTATTATTCAGCGGAGTTTCAGAATTTCGTTAAAGAGTTAACACATTTTACCACACAACATCAACTATTGGGTTGGAAAGAAAGTAATGTTCGATGACGAGGTACCCGAAGTCGAAGCTCCGGCCACGGCGCACATTGGGCACTGAGATTGCCCAGCACACTGGCATGACGTCAGCTGGTAGGTGACTCAAGTCAGTGGCAGTTAGCCATCAGAAGGCAAGGAGTGTAAGTACCAGCCAACATGGAAGTGGACAAAGAGCACTTCCGCCATTGCATGCCAAATTAGTTTCGTCGCAGAAGCCCCAATCCCTAAGTACTGTAAGGAACATGACCAGTGTGTGCCTCAGTGCCACATCAGATCGTTAGTGCTGTCGTTTGTTCGAATGTGACAGGGAAATTTTGACCTGTAAGGCAGTCGCAAATCCGAAAGACTCGCAACAGTGGATATGGACATGCTGAAGACATTAGTGGTGACCCACCCACCGAACAGCTGAGGACTACCCATGTGAGCATTATCACGCAACTGCGTCAATTTGGGAAGGTGCATAAGAAGAGAGTTTTGGTACCTCATCAACTCAGTTAAGCAGAAAGCAGCAGATCGCACGAGGACGTACGTTTCTCAGCTTGCACGTGACCAAGTTGAACCGTTCTTTAACCGCGTTATGGCAGATGACGAGAAATGAGTCCTGTATGAGATGTCATCTCCCGGAAACAGTGGTTGGGCCCAAATCAGAAATCCATGGAGACCTCCAAAGCAAACTTACAGCCCCGTAAGCTATCTGTCTGGTGGGATGTGGGGTGTGTGTCATGTTTTATGAGCTGCTGCCGGACAACACCACTATCACCGCCGATGTGTACTGCTGTCATTTCGACGACCTGCACTCATCGATCACGTCGAAACGACCAGCAGTTCTGAAGAGCAAGGACGTCCCCTCACAGCAGGATGGAGCTGCACCTCACACAGCACGGGTGACCTGTCACAAGATTAGGGGCTTGGAGTTGCTGTCGCACCCAGCCTATTTACCGGACATTTCCCCCAAGCGACTACTACCTTTTTCGATCGTTGCAGCATTTCTTGGACAGACAGCGGTTCACCAAACGGGACGATGTCGAACGCGCACTTACTCACTTCTTTGAGTCCGAGCCGTCACAATTCTAGAGGGACTGTGAACAAAAGCTGCCCAGACGATAACAGCAGGTCCTGGTAAACGATGCCGACAACATTTTGGTCTGATTTTGTACTTGTATATATGGTAATTAGCACTTTTGTGTTGCCTTGCGTTTGCAGACATTACTTTCTTCCCAACCTAATAGAAGCACGATTCTTTTTTTTTTTTTTTTTTTTTTACAAAAGACGCGCTAAAAAGATCGGAACGCCAAGAAACTTTTTAACGAAAAGAAATGACTCCTATCGACGGGTAAGATACGGCAGGCAAAGTTTTTCTGGGCCGCCCCGGTGGCGCAGTGGTCTAAGCGATGGCCTCTGATCATTCGTCCGAACGGGGTCCGGGTTCGAATCACGGTGAAGCATGGATGTTGTGTTTGTCTTACGGCACTGGCTCTCTCCCTTCCCTGGAACCAGTGACCCTAAATTAGGGACGGGCGACTGCTTATAGCCCATTGAGTTGCTCACGGTGGTCGTTAAACCTCCAATCAAAAAAAAAAAAAAAAAGTTTTTCTGGCGAGAAGCAGTCCGTGATATCACCATATCTTTTAATATATGAAAAAAGAAATTAAGATTTAATGAGATTTCAGCGCATTTCTGTGGGAAACTTACACCTTCGTGAAGTTCTTCGTAAGTACAGGGCGATTCATAAAGAAGTATACAGTTTCAACGCACTATAAAACAAGAACAATGTAGGATATTTTACGTTACCTGTAACAGAATTGTAGGGGAATGTTTCAAGTTTTTTAGAGACAGTCACAGATGTTCTATGTGTGCACCCTTAGTCACACGGCACACAGCGAGCCGGTAATCCATCTCCGCCCAAACGCAAGGTAATATATCTGAATCAAGTGCAGTGATAGTGGCCGTGATTTTTCAACATCTGCACTTTGTGTGGAATCATTTTCAGCTTCTTTCTCAAACTTCTCCAGACAGTGGGCTGTGAAATCTGCACTTCACGACTCACCCACCGCGTTGATTTCCCGGGCTTCGTTGAATGGCGGTGCAAACACTATCGACGATTTCTTCCGATACACGCGGTCGTCCAGGACTTTTAAGTTTGCACAAACAGCCCGTAGTTTCAAATTTTTTATGCCAATCGTAGATAGATTTTCTGGTTGGAGGTTCTTTCCTGAATCGTGATCGAAAATGCCGTTGCACAACAGTTACACCCAGCAAAAACAGTATTGCTGGGCCAGCAGTGGGCCATTGCTGGAAGCCAACACTGCCATCAATGGCCCAGCACTATGTTGCCGCTGCCGAACCGACAATAAAATGTTCGGGCGGCCAACAGAAGGGCCAGCAGTTCAGGCCAACAGCTAGCACCCCATCAGTTGTCATATGCCACAACAGAGTCATCAGTGGTCCATCACAGGCAGTAGCTGCCACAAGTGGCCCTTCAGTGGCCCTGCAAGTACTTGCCTAAAATGATGGCTAGCCTAATGTGGTCCGCTAGTGGGCCGTTAGTGGCAACCAGCAACCACGTGACGTAACTGGTGGCTTGCCGAATCTTGTCAGCCAGTTTCCCAGTAGTAGCAATAATAATAAAAAAAAAAAAAAAAAAAAAAAAAGCAAGGATAACCGCAGTTTCCTAAAGCTACAATTTTTTTTTCTACCCTTACGAAGCTTGTGAATTAACGCACTTTTCTGGGGAAATTTTCTCGACAGACCGGAAAAACGCCGTTTGCATCTGACTAGATTCGATCCTGGGCAGTTTACGTGGAAGCCGCGCTCGCTACCGACCGGACTAATTCACAACGCTCGTCTACGTGCTGGAAGCTATCTGTTTGGTATGCACTTTGTAAACGAATGCTTCCCTCTTTCATTTTATAATATTGCGAGGTATTTTTCATAAAAGTCAGTTTCATATAATTGATAAATTAATTTTTTCAACGTAACGATAGTTTTTTTTTTTTTTACCTTAAGGGAACTTCACTCATTTTCAAGGCGTGTACATACTTAGAGTCGCTTTCCAAAGTTTTGTACTGTCCTGGCCGTCTTGAAAAGAGATTGTTGAAAAAAGATATATTTACCCGGGTTCATGTCACGTTCTGTTACATTTTTAACGCTGTGTCTTTCCTTTCCGTTGTCCGAAGCTACATTTGTTTTAAAGAGTAAAAGATATTTTATTTTACTTCTCGTTATTTTTAGAAGCGAATTCCTCCCAGTCTTGTGTATTCAACCCATGGATGAGTACACCACATAGCGTTGCTTTTCTTTCAAATAATTAATAAATTTTGTACGCGTATAATTCTTTTTTTCCAACAAACGCTATTTTAATGGTTTTCCAGGATACGTGTTTCAAGCGGTTTCAAATTTTTTCTTGTTATTCATCCACTCCATTCCATGAATTGTTATTCATGGGAATGGAGTGGGTGTATTTCATGGCTGTAATCTAGTATTTCACGGCTTAATCTGATATCTTCGTCGACGTAAAATTTCATTAGGAAATTAATTCTCCTCTCCACATATGGATTTTTTTTTCTTAACATCCACTAAAATAACACGATAGCGATAGCGTCGTCTTCAACTAACTGGTACCATGAGAGACACAGCAAGTGTTGCTTCTGTGCATGCGCAGTCCCGATGCTTCCACCTGCTGTTGTGGGTTGCAGTGGTTGCCAGCAACGTGCCACTAGTGGCACTTGCTTGGAGGCCCACAATTCACGGCGATGCTGCAGGGCCATCAATGGCTCGCCAACTGATAGCGCTGCCACCAACGGACCACTACCGGGCCGTGAGCGGCAGATTTCAGCCAGCAGTGACCCATCACTGCCAGCTGGTGGCCAGCAGTTTCCCAGCACTTGTGTTTTTGCTGGCGCAGATTCCGTTTTGCTCAATTCAAGAACACAAAACGCCTTCTCCACTGCAGATGTTGCCATTTTGACTGACTAGTCACGTGCGCTATCGCCTACGTCATTTCCCTCAGTAGCGGGACACAAACTTTATGAGTACATCTACCTAACGGTTCGCAGTTGTGGTCCGTGTCTTCAACTGTTACTGTTTTACAGCATCTGGAAACTGTGTACTTCTCTATGAATCATCCTGTATTTAGAAGATGCTTTCGAATTACTTTTACATTCATAAAATTCGCAGAAGAGGTACACACACACACACACACACACACACACACACACACACAGCTTACGTTTATGAATAGAATTCCGCATAAATTTGCTGTGAGAAAAAAATTAGTTAAGATACGAAACTCCGAGAGATGCGCTGAGTCCCTTATGATTCGCTGCATGAATGTCTTAATAGCTTGAAATAAAACTTTAGAGCGAACTGTGAATCACGGATGAAATGGCGTCCAAATTTTCCCAGTGTCGAAATCTAAAATTCCTGTGAGATGTTTCGCTTTCTCCGAGTTACTATAGCACTATCTGCTCATGAAAGTCCTCTTCCGGAGGCCCTTTGATAAAAAAAACAAAGTTTGGTTACAGGATGCACGAAACTGAGCTTCCGCTTCTTATTAGATAACGACGCTGCTAAGAACCGAAAATACTTCCTTCTATTGAACTGAACTCTCTTTGTATATCCTCCGATCTTGTTACATTTTTGCAGGGCAACAGGGTTGAAAATTGTTATTTTATATATCTAATACTGCGGATGAGATAGAGGCATTAGAAAACAAAACGAAGTAAAAAGGCATAATAATGAATTTTAATTTATATTGGTAAGTTTGAAACACACATCTTTAGACCAGCTTGATCTATTTAACCACGGCATATGATTATTTTCCATTAAGCTATTTTCTGATATTCAGAGTTTACCTCTTGAAGGCAAGATCATTTCCAAAATCGAAGTGACTGATGGTGTTATGTTTTACTTGATGAACGAAACTTCTTCATGAACGCAACTCAAGCTTCACTAAGATCCGGCACACATTCTACACAAGATCTTGTGTACTTCATACTAATCAGTTTCTTTTGCACATATTCCTGAATCTGGTTCTTCCATGACTTTATAAGCTATCCTTAAACTTTCTGTTTTGCCAGCTGGACTGAATAAATTCTTAGCACCCGATCACTCACTTCTTTAACATGTCCGAGACAGCTGAAAATGTTTTCTTTCACACTGCTAACATTTTGCTTCATGTTACACATCTGCAATATACCTTTACGCACATGAACAGAGCGTGTCTTTCCATACCTCATTCCCTTGAATAACGTGTCTCTTCAGCCGATAAAGGACTCCCCTGTCTCTTCAGCCGATAAACAACTCCTCTGTCTCTTCAGCCGATAAACGACTCCTCTGTCTCTTCAGCCGATAAACGACTCCTCTGTCTCTTCAGCCGATAAACGACTCCTCTGTCTCTTCAGCCGATAAACGACTCCTCTGTCTCTTCAGCCGATAAACGACTCCTCTGTCTCTTCAGCCGATAAACGACTCCTCTGTCTCTTCAGCCGATAAACGACTCCTCTGTCTCTTCAGCCGATAAACGACTCCTCTGTCTCTTCAGCCGATAAACGACTCCTCTGTCTCTTCAGCCGATAAACAACTCCTCTGTCTCTTCAGCCGATAAACGACTCCTCTGTCTCTTCAGCCGATAAACGACTCCTCTGTCTCTTCAGCCGATAAACGACTCCTCTGTCTCTTCAGCCGATAAACGACTCCTCTGTCTCTTCAGCCGATAAACGACTCCTCTGTCTCTTCAGCCGATAAACAACTCCTCTGTTTCTTCAGCTGATAAACGACTTATCGGTCTCTTCTGCAGAACCTTGGTTTCACTGCGTTTTCATACACAACCATTCGGGACCTTTACGGAGAATCCATAAGTCCTGTAAAATCCTCTTAAGGTAGCTATGACTTTCAATGATGAATTTTCTCGCGTTTTTTTTTTTTTTTTTTTTTTTGGTCATCAAATTTGTTTTAGAAGTACAACGTAATTAGTTATCAAAAGAAGAAATTCTTGTGTAAAAACTCGTAATATTCGTACCGGTTATATTTTTAGCAAATTTCTCGTGAAGTTCAAAAAGCGCACAAGGCTGAAAAGTTCATCATCTGTTATCTTCATGGTTGACCTCATTCACAAATGCTCCTCTGTTTTGACACCTAGAATCATTATACATCCATGAGCCATTACATTATGATCACCTACCTAATAAGCTGTAGGACCCCCATTAGACCGAAAAACAGTGGCCACTCGGCGAGGCATCGATTCGATGAGGTGGCGGATAGGTATTCTGGGGTATCTGGTACCATAATGTCAACAGCAGGTCCTCTGGTTCCCGTACATTTCGAGGTGGTGGTGATTTAGCGCGAACCCGCTTTTCCAAGTTGAACCACAAATCTTGGATTGGGTTTATGTCAGGTGAATTTGGAGACCAGGACATTAACAGAAAGTCAACAGCATGATGCTCTTTGAACCACTACTTGACGATTCTGGCAGTGTGGCATGGTGCATTATGCTGTTGGTAATGGCCATCACCAGCAGGAAAAACAGTTGCCATGAATGGGCGTACTTGGTCCGCAATAATGTTCAGATACCTGACAACTGTCAGGGACTGCGCTATTGGGATAATGGGGCCAAAAGTGCCTCAAGAAACATCGCCTACAGAATAACACTGCCGCCGCCGCTGGCCGGTTTCCCCCAACAGTGCATCCAGGTGCCATGTTCCCTGTTCGAAATCGGCGTAACCGCGCTCTGCCGTCTACGTGATGCGCCAGGAATCTTGATTCGTCAGACTAGTGCACTTTCTTTCAATCATCTACGGCCCAATCTCTATGATCTTGGGCTCATTTCATGCGTTGTTGGTGATGACTTGTAGTGAGCATTGGGACCCGGCTAGGTCTTTGGCTGCGCAGGCCCATGGTCAGAAAGCTGCAATGAACTGTGTGCTGTGACATATTGCCCTGATCACCACTATTCCAGCTGCGGGTGATTTGTCGTACTGTGGCCCTGCTGTCACTGTGAAAAATGAGCGACAGTCTCCGCACCCCTCTGGCATCAATGAGCTGAGGAAGACACACGGCTGGACAACGGTTCGTCGCTTGACCATGTATGCACCACTTTTGATACGTGCTCACTACAGCGGCATATGAACAACCCACAAGCCGCGCCGTTTCAGAGATCGTAGTTCCGATGCGCCGTGCCATCACAATTTGTCCTTTATCAAACTCCGATAAATCGGTAGCTTTTCCCATTCTGACTCCGACCACTCTACTAACCAAAAGCCGGTGCTCGGGTTGTGTATATATTGCTCTATGAACTTCACCTGCGCCACCGTTCGGTCTCCAGGAGCGCTCATTTTTCTAAGCTGGGGGTAATCATAATGTAATGGCTGATCGGTGTACAACTTACTTTTCGTTTATTAACAACACATGAATTCACTGAAAAAGCGTTCATTAAGTTCTGTACTCGTTTTGAGCACGTCTTTTGAAAACAAAATACGTGTAGTATCATTTTGTCTGTCCGTCCATCTCTGCAACTATCAGTCGCATTAAAAAAAAAAAGATCGTTCTTATGTTATCGGTTTGTCCGTCTGTACCCAAGATATGTCTGCAACTATTAGTCCGATTTGAAAATTTCTTTTTGCATTGGAAAGCTTGAAATATGAGAATGATGATCCTTTATTTCGTTTTTTTTTTTTACGATGTACAATTTCGCCACTAGAATGTGTAAAGGCAGATGATATCGAATCCAAAAATACGTTTTATTCGACATCTAAACATCTGATTGAAAAAATTATTTTATCATCTAAACATCCGATTGAAAAAATTATTTTATCATCTAAACATCCGATTGAAAAAATTATTTTATCATCTAAACATCCGATTGAAAAAATTATTTTATCTTTCGATTCCATTTATGTCGAAGAGTATTTTAGATATAGTTACTTTTTCAAATTACGCATAGATTTTCCGCTAGGGGGCGTAAAAGAGAGACTCCAATTTGAAAAGGCGCTTTCCGGAAATGGTGAGGCAATTTCAATCTCTATACTGTCCTATGAAAAAAACATACCGCAATTATAGAGCTCAGTGACCTGATGAGAGCACTTTACTTTGTAACACCGTTTTTTGGCCTCACTGTATTTCAAATACGAGGAGATAATGTAAACAGACGATGTCATCACTGTCCACGTTATTTTATAAACAACGCATAGCAACTGGAAAATTGTTGTTCCGACACCGCTGGGATCAAATTCCAGATCTCTCTATAACTAGTGCGTTCGCTTTACGCTAGGGTGCCAACAATTCACAAGTACCAAAAAAAAAAAAATTACAGTGCCAACAAACCACGCATAGCGCTGTAAAATGTTGGCACCGTAGTGTAAAGCAAACGCACTCGGCTAGTTGTCGAGAGATCTGCGGTTCGATCCCAGAGGTGTCGGAACAACAATTTTTTAGTTGCTATGCGTTGTTTATAAAATTAACGTGGACAGAGCGATGACATCGTCTATGTTCATCACCGTGTTTTAAACTTCCCTACAATCCATGAAATTAAATTTTGTAACAGCTTTCGTGTTTCAGTTTTGTTTTGGAGTAAGTGATGTTTAAAATTAAAAGTAACTAAAAAGAGAACTCCCTTAAAAAATAAGGTCAAACTGCGTATTTACATAGAAATCGTTAATGAAATAAATTTCAATCTGGTGTTTTAGCTGCAAAACGTCCATCATTGTGGTAGATAGGTGAATGTTACTCTCGATGTAGTAAATACGTTGTTTCTTGAATTCTCATTAATACTTAAGTATTTCGAATTTGCTTATCTTCTGGTGTTTTTCTTTTACATTTCCCCCTATAATAATTAAATAAAATTAGTGATATCTTTCTTAATAAAAAAAAAAAAAAATACAAGCTAACTCATTGAATAGCGCACTCAAATAGTTGCTTTCGGCTAGAATTAAGTTCGGCCGTGTTTCGTAACAAGTCAACTGTATGGAGTTTTTCTTTCGACTAAGAAGCAAAATGTCTGGACGACATTCCAGAAGTTATTCTGAAGAACACTGTTCAAAGCTTCCTCGAATTCCCTAGGTAATATAGAGCCTTCAGATGATATCAGGCTCCACACTCTGCTGGGAAATTAGCTGCACCAAAGCATTTGCTGAGTATCCGGTGAGCAAGCAGTACAGAAGTGTGTTCTAATGGGTCAAGCATCTTTTTTTAATCCCAGAGTCGGAATTACTGTCCTTCCCGCAGCGGACTTCCATTGTTACATGCTTCCAGAGTATCCAACGGACAAGAAGAAAAGGCATCCTAACGGGTCAAGTACCTTTCTTTAATCCCACTGGCTTTATCAATACAATCTCTACACTCTCACAAATGAGTTGATGAAGTGCCGCCTTTTAATCTACTGATATTTTCACTATCATGTTACACCTGACGAAATGTAACATATTACATTGAAAAACTGCATTTAATAGTGCTATTTAATCTGGTATACGAAATAGTACAATAAAAAGGCACATGCAGAGGTTATTCACACATTTTTAGAACGGTTTTTCAGCAAAATAATTAACTTCTGTCTGATAGCTCATTCTCTGGACTGTGAACCTACATCTAAATTCCCAAGATAACAGGGCATTTCTTAAAACTGGTAGGAGTGTTTTTATTCCATTCCTCTGCCACTGCTTTCTATAGTCTAATCATTGATTTAGTTCTGAGTTTAGAAAGCGCTCTTTTCAACAGTCCGAAGGCACAGTTGTCCATTAATGACACATCAGAGGACTTTAAAGGAATGTGAGCAAAAGGTATGACTTGATCGCCGTCTCTTTTTTCAGTTTTTCAAGAAACGGTGGTAGATATGGATGTATGACTGGTGGCCTTATATTCTACTCCTTAAAGGCTCTGTGGATAAAGGAATGTATGTCGCTTTAAATATAATAGTTAAAACACTATTTTGGTGATATGTAGAATTGATTTAAATTTTTTTTTTTTCAATTTTTCTAAACTTTAATTTGCCATTGCACGGGAAACCACCAATAATCATAAATCCTTCACTGTAGCTTTCTTTAGATTCTTGGAACCCAGTTTGTAAGTCTTTTTCTGCTCTTTTGCGATGGTAAATCTACTCTTTTCAGCACGACTCATTCATATTCCTCATCAGAGCCCTACGAGTCGACTCGTCTCATAGCGCTCTGGTGATTGCTGTGGATATACGGTCTTTTGGAAAAGTTTAAGACCACCTGTCTGTTCATAGAAAATTAAGATTTTCAAAGAAACAACTAATTACTAGTCGAAGATATTTGAAACAAGAAAGACGACATCGAATTTTTGGGTGTAATAAGCACGTCTTTTGAATCCGTTCTGACGCAAATAAAATTTATCAAAGCTATTCAAAGTCAGTGGAACGGTATGGAAAACAATAATATCTGACTGAAGAAAAGTTTTTCAATCGGGTTTTTAATCCCTCAGATATTTCTGTAAATGGAATCGTGAGCTTACGCCCTCTGGTTGCAGACTTGTGCGTTAAAAAAACATGAATTTATGAAAAACATTTCGCACCGGAAACGCTCTTCAACACCAAATAATTTTTCAAATAGGACTGTTAGAAACAGAGATATCGACAAAAATGAGATGTGACTTTACGTCCCCTGGTGGGAAAATCGTGCATTATTTTAGGAAGAAAGTATTCTCAAAGGTTTTTCCATATGGGCGGTATCGATCTAAGAACAAAAAATTTAGTCGAGTTTTCAGGATCCCAGATTTTGCTACAAATGCATCAGAAACAGAAATTAACACTTATGCCCTCCTGGTGGCCAAAGTATTCTTTACCAAAAATTTGAAAGTACAGTGAATCCCACTTAAGAAGTTTTATTTTTAGAGTCCCGTTTTTTTTCCATAGTGTTAATGTCAATTTTTCCCACTTAAGAAGTAACGATGTTTCAAGTTTTCCCGCTTAAGAAGTTGTAAGTGTCACAAGTTTTTAAGTAAAAACATACGATTTTGGAACTCGTCCAGCAGTTCCAAAATTGTATGTTGTGTGGTTTAAACAAGCAAGGAACTCTAACATTCCGATCAACGGGACAATTCTTCGTGAGAAAGCACAATAACGGACCAAGGAATAATTAAAACCATGAAATAATTCTACAGCAAACGTTTATTTTATTTGCTACTGCAGAAGCTTGAATCAGATTAAAGTTTCACCAGATGTACACTGAAATTGAATTTATTAGATGCTAACCCACCTTCGTTTTGCTGATGACGTAGTCATTTTTGCAACTACCCCATCAGAGCTGCAGAGTATGATCCAGGAACTTGCTGACAAGAGTAAAGAAGTGGGATTAAAAATGAACTTTCAGAAGACAAAAGTGATGCTCAATGCTTTTACAAGAAATGAAGATTTATCGATTGATGGAGAAAAGCTGGAGATAACAGACACGTACGTTTATCTTGGACAGCAGATATCAAGTGAGGGTCACATTGATGAAGAAATTAATCGGCGTACAAAACTTGCCTGGAGAGCTTTTGGAAGAAACAGCATAATTTTCAAGAGCAATATGCCATTATGTCTTAAAAGAAAAGTGTTTGATCAATGCATCCTTCCAGTGCTTACGTATGGTGCGGAGACGTGGACCTTAACTAAAAGAGACATACAAAGGCTGCAGACAACTCAAAGAAGCATGGAGAGGTGCATGCTTGGTGTAACCAGGAGAGATAAGAAGAGGAACTCGTGGATCCGAAAAATGACAAGAGTGGAAGACATCATGATCAGAGTTAAATCCCTGAAATGGCAATGGGCTGGACATACTGCCAGAAGAACAGATCATCGATGGACAGCTGAAATTTTAGATTGGATTCCAAGGGACAGGAAAAGACCCAGAAGAAGACCACATGGGAGATGGGTGGATGAAATTCGAAAGTATGCAGGGGTGACATGGAGGAGACTGGCACAAGACAGACCGTTGTGGAGGAAACTTGGGGAGACCTTCGTCCAGCAGTGGATTGATAATGGTTGACAATGATGATGATGATGATGCATTTTATTGTTTTTTCGTAGGAAAAGGTATCTTCAATGATCAAAAATTGATAATTGACTTACTTTAGTCAATTATTTTTTGAACAACGCTCATTTTATTGTTTTTTTCTGAACTCGTGAAGGGCAGTGTACTAACGTATATAATATGAATCTGTGGATTCTTTAAAATAAGGCTGAACATAATTTAATGTTTTTTTAACACTTTAACGACCATGGTCCCTGAAATCATGTGTTACTCAAAATTCTATAACGCCAGAAACTGTTTGTTGCTCTTTTCAGAATTTCTCCAATCTCCTTTGAAAGTTAACGAAAGAAGTATTAGCTCTGGGTCCCTACGCGAAACTTACGATCTGTAGTCTTGATGTTCAGTGACTTTCAGACGTTTACCAGGGGTGATCACTGCATCCTTTCACGGAGAAGGCATACGAGCCGGCGCGGTGGCTAAGCGATGGCTTCTGACCATTCGTACGAGATGGATTCGGGTTCGAATCCCATTGAGGCACGGATGTTGTGTTTGACTTACGGCACTCGCTTTCTCCCTTTCCTGGAGCTAGTGGCCTTAAATTATGGACGGACGACTGCTTATAGCACACTGAGTTGCTGATGGTGGTCGTTAAATCCCCAATCTAGAAAAAAAGGGCATACAATGCCATGAGAGCATTAAACGTCACCACGGTTAATACCAACGGGCACTTTATTTATTTAGCGACAACATTGGTGACAGATTCACTTCTTCTAATCCTGTAGGGGCCGTAAAGATTCAAAAAATTGGTGGGAGGAAGGAAACCTTCACTTGAAAACGACATTGTCGGACTGTCGTGGTACACTCATTGATATAAAAATTCGCGCACCAAAAAAGAAACCATGCGATTAAAGCGAGACTCTGCGAATAGCTACGAGGAGGGCAGACATGCAAATGATTAAAATTTCGTGCGATTCCGCATGCCCGCGTATCCAAGACCGGCGCTGCAATCGCAGTCCTTGGGGCTTTATAAGGCGCCGCGCAGGGGATTCCACATTCGTGCCGAAGTGCACGGTAAGAATCAGATGAGATCCCTGAGCGATAGACATGCCGAGGAGCCACCGTAGATATGCGTGCGGGTAACTGACTGAGTTTGAATGAGGCCGTATCGTCGGGATGAGAGAGGCAGGGTGTCCGGCGTGCCGAATCTGCCGCCAATTTGGGCCTGTCTGACATTACGGTGCGATCGTTTTGGCAGCCAGACACGGCAGACTGGCTCTGGAAGACCCAGACACACCACCAGCAGAGATGATCGTGAGAGAGTCACGCACTGATGCAATGACGTCCTTGTCCAATATCCAAAGACATGTGGCGGCAGTAGAAGGGACTCCTGTGCCCACCAGAACCATTTCCAGACGCCTGGCAGAAGTGAATCTGTACTCTCGACGCCCCTAACGTTTTCTGTCATTAACGCCTGACAATCGTCGGCGTCGGTTGCTGTGGTGTAAGCAGCGAGCAAAGTGGGATGCTACGGACTATTGAGGTATAGTGTTCAGCAACGAATTTCGCTTCTGTATGGAAACGGACGACTACCGTGTCAGAGTGTGGAGGATCGCAGGTGAGTGCTACAATCCCAACGTGACTGTACAGCGGCACACGCCCCGTACTGCAGGCGTGATGGTCTAGGGAGCCATCGCGTATGATAGCCGGACTTCCCTAGCAGTGATCCAAGGGACGTTGACACCCCATTGCTACGTACAGGAGATCTTGCGGCCCCATATGCTGCCTTTCCTGGCGGGGCGTCCTGTAGCCATTTCTCGAGAAGATAATGCCCGTCTGCACACGGCTCTGGTTTTCGAAGACTGTCTACGTTATGCTTCTACGCTTTCGGGGCCTGTCAGATTGCCTGATCTCTTGCCCATCGAGCAAGTGTGGGACCAGATGGGACGCCAGCTTTCTCCATGTTCCAGTGCTCGCGATTTAGAGCGTCAGTTGCAAGCAGTTTGGGCCAATCTATCCCAGGATAACATACGGCCTCTCTTTGACTCCATGCCGGACCGTATCACCGCATATATCCGAGCACGAGGCGGTCCGACCTGGTACTGACGCTGATCGGAATGTGCCCCGTATGCCCGAGGGAAATCGTCCTGCTGCTGGGATACTGTAATCACTTCTGTGCTTGGTATGTACCACCTCACTACTAAAATCTCATTTCAATCAGACTCCTTTTTTTGGTGCGTGGATTTTTGTGACTGTGAGTATATTTAGTTTGGGTGTACGGGCATTTCGAGCATTATGGTCATTAAAGGGTTAATTTATTGAGAAATGTTTGGTGTGAGTTCACTGACCTGTGGTGTTGCTGTAGCTACGTATTTTTACCAAATTTTGCATTGAATGCAGCGCCAGCTAGACGGGTAAAAGCCGTAGAAAAATTATTATTCTTGACATTCTCTGTAATATCGACCCTCTTTGGTTTCCAGCATTGAATATGTACAACCAAAGCAACTCCTCCGACTGCTATCCTCAAAGAAATATGTTTTCCTAATAACTGGAATAAGAGGATGTCTGCAATAGAAAATTACTTGTCTTCAGGTTTTGTTTTTTATTCATAGTCACCAAGCCCTGACAGTAATAGGATATGGCTCTCGTCTCCTCAAGTTTGAACTCCCTTACTAACAACTAATATATGAGCAAGTTCGGCACATTAAAAATCAATATTTGTTACTTTTTCTTGTAAAAGAAAACTGTCTTCGAATCATTTCTCCCTGAATCATTTCGCAGCCCAACTGTTGATAATCTTTTTAAAGTAAGTAATTGAATCTGCACTTCCATTTCCATATTCAACCTAAACGTAAAACCGAACTTACTTTCGAAAAAGGGCAGATGTTAGTCCAATACAGCTTCAGAGCAAGAGATACCAAATGTCCCCTAAGACAACGGCGAGATGCTTCAGGGTTTAAGCGAGTTACTTTCCTCGAGACAATCCATTTTCTGGCAGTTGAGTGGTCTCACAAATGCATTTTACCTGTGCTCTCTTTATTCCCCATTTTCTTAAAAGAGCCATAAAAAAAACAAGAAGTATGAAAGAAAAGGTAGGGAGGTCCATTAGAGTTAATTCACTGCAAAGCCAATTTATGGAAAAGCACAAAATCAAAACTGAAAATTCAGAATTTGTTACATTTTATAAAGCGAAATGTCAGCATTTAGACGTGAAAATGGCGTGCCATTATTACAGTACTTAACTTTTTTGAAAGGTTTTTCCACACGTGCATTTTCCCTGGTGTCGAAGTGGATATCCTTTAAGCAGAATGTTGTCTGCTTGGAAATTTAGAAATCCTGAATTCTGCGAAGGATGCTAAATTTATGGTATTGGTTACGTGATATGTTATCCACATCTCATCATGCCCTTCAGGGCCTTTTGCTCTGCCAGCTAAGGCTTCCTGCCGGAGGGCATTTTAGCCACAAAGTCTAGAGATATATTCGGAGAATTCAGTTTCTCGTATCAACCTCCATGTCCCCAGGGATATTTAAACAGAGACCACTGCGTGCAGTAGAGGTTAAGATGCAGCAGGTATTATTGAAGATACTTTTCGCACGACACTCTGAAACAATGTGCTTGACATTTTGAGCCTTTCGCATGTATTGCTTTCTAGTAACAATCCTCAAATATTTGTAATAGCAATCCTCCATTCGGCCTTCGCCACGTTATTTGTGTGTTTCATAATCAAGGGAAATTAGAATTTGACACATTGATTCCTATGATTTTCTGTGTGTAAGTGATACGTAATTATTTAGAAAAGATGGAGAAACAACAGAAAATAATAAACCTTTGAAGAGTTAATTAGCTTCGTTCGAGGGGGGTTCGAAAAGTAACGCACCCTATTTTTTTAGCAACAGTTTAATAGATAGGCAAAATAAAACATATACACAGTGAAGCTAATTGTTTAGCTATTTTTCAACACAAGAACGCTCGAGACATTTATCCCAGCGTGTTGCCAGTTTTTTTACCCAGTGAAACTACATTTCTAAGCTATTTTTCAACATAAGAACCGTGATCCTCGAGACATTATCCCAGCGTGTTTCCAGTTTTTTTTTTACCCAGTGAAACTATATTTCTAAGCTATTTTTTAACATTAGAACCGTGACGCTTGAGATATTATCCCAGGGTGTTACCAGTTTTTTTTTACCCAGTGAAACTACATTTCTTAGCTATTTTTCAACATAAGAACCGTGACGCTTGAGACATTATCCCAGCGTGTTACCAGCTTTGTTTTACCCAGTGAAACTACGTTTCTTAGGTATTTTTCAACATAAGAACCGTGACGCTGGAGACATTTATCCCAGCGTGTTGCCAGTTTTTTTTACCCAGTAAAACTACATTTTTAAGCTATTTTTCAACATAAGAAACGTGATCCTCGAGACATTATCCCAGCGTGTTTCCAGTTGTTTTTTACTCAGTGAAACTATATTTCTAAGCTGTTTTTTAACATTAGAACCGTGACGCTCGAGATATTATCCCAGGGTGTTACCAGTTTTTTTACCCAGTGAAACTACATTTCTTAGCTATTTTTCAACATAAGAACCGTGACGCTTGAGGCATTATCCCAGCGTGTTACCAGCTTTGTTTTACCCAGTGAAACTACGTTTCTTAGCTATTTTTCAACATAAGAACCGTGACGCTGGAGACATTTATCCCAGCGTGTTACCAGTTTTAGTGCAGCACCTTGCTCATAAAAGTCTGTTGACAACCGACTTTTATGAACAAATGATCGGTTGTCCACCTGAGGACAACTGATTTAACTTCATCAGTCGAGTTGAAGCGTTGGCCACCCAGAAACCTTTTCAAGGTACCAAACAGATGAAATTCCGAAGTAGCGAGGTCCGGACTGTACGGTGGGTGCTGAAGCACCTTCCAGCCAAATTTTGCACTTTCCTCTGTCCCTTCTGGTCGACTGACCTTGCAAAATTGCTATCTGTCATGCACAGTATCGTACGCTACACCGTACGAAATGTTTAACTTCTGTGCCAGTGTGTGCAGATGGATTCGCCGGTCACTCAGAATTTGCCTGTTCAGTGCCTCTCACAGTGGCAGATGATTACGCGGTTACAGATCGACTGGAATGTGGCGAATTTGTATAGTTGCCATGGCCCCCTGTAAAAAAAACCTGCACCATATGGAGATGCCGCTGCGGTCCAAGCAATCACTACTATACACTTCGACTATTTCCTTGTGAATTTCCGTCGGAGTTTTCCGCTTATCCCACAAAAATCGGACTACACCGCCTTAATCTTCATTCATAAACGACGCTAACTTTTGTGCCGTCGTTCACACTGCCTTACACCACGACGACACCTGATCCAGCGAAACTGGTCTGTAGCTTGATATTCAAACTCGTCTGCCAAACGTGTTAACCTGCTACTTGCAACCTGCAAAGAGAAAAAAATGCTGTGTGTTACTTTTGATCCTACGTAGTACTAAGCTAAACTGTTCAAACCTCAACTGCTATGCTAAACTCCCGCAACCTCTTGTCACTTCTGACATTTTGAGTTAACATACTAATTTCTCCAGTGTACGACCTACAGATGAAGAGCTTTTTGAGGGTGAAGTAAAATTTTCATCAGATTAAATACATCCGCAGTTGTGTAAGCGACAGCTTCTGATCATTTGTCCGATACGTGTCCGGGTTCGAGTCCCGGTGAGACATGGATGTTAAGTTTGTCTTACGCCCCTGTCTCTCTCCCTTCCCTGGAGTCAGTGGTTCTAAATTAGGGACGGGCGACTGCTTATAGCCTATTGAGTTGCTCCTCACGGTGGTCGTTAAACCACGATCCAAAAGAAAAAAATATTCAGCACAAAAGCAAAGTCGACTGGTCCATCAAGCCGACCGGGCATGTCGACCCTTGTCCCCGCGACCCTATGCGGCTCCACAGTTTATGAAATAAAAACAAAATTGGTGGAATTTTGTTTTTATATTTATTTTTGTTCTTTAAATCTAGGGGGCTGTCCCGGTGGAACAGTGGCCTAAGCGTTGTCTTCTGACCATTCTTCCGAGATGAGTCAGAGTTAAAATCCCGGTGAGGCATGGATGCTGTGTTTGTCTTACGGCACTGGCTCTTTCCCTTCCCTGGAACCAGTGGCCCTAAATTAGGGACGGATGACTGCTTATAGCTCCATCGAGTTGCTTAGGGTTGTCGTTAAACACCGAATCAAAAGAAAATATGGGAGGCGCACGGGTCTTAAAAATTTATTTTTAAAATGATTTTATTTTTAAGTTTCTAATTCCCAAACTTTCAAATAGGTCACCGCCCTTCATCGCACAGGTAGTGAGATCTGCAGATTTCAATTGACTACTAAAACCACCTTAAACTTCTTCGCATTCATGTAGTAGCATTAAATTTGATCGTTTTGTGGCTCCCTACTTTTGCATATTCCACAATTTGTGTGTAAACCAAATACTTAAATTTGAGAAAATAAAAATATCGAAGTGGCTAATAATGGAAACTAATTGATCAATGAGTTTGAAAACGTTAATGGAAATAAAAAAGAAAAAAAAGCAATTTTCATATATGAGCGCGTATAAAAGAAAAAAATCCCTATTTTGTCCGTTAATCCAACTTTCATAAAATTAATCACTAAAACATGTATCAGGGGAAAAAAACTAAACAAATGTATTTTAGAGGGGGCCTTATTATTTGCAATGCAAAAATATTCGCCACCCTGGTGACCCAATGTCCTAATCGCTGGATTACCCCAGTGCCCGTGATGGGTCCGAGTTCGAATCTTGATCAGGCTTGTGTTTGTCATACGGCATTGGGTCTCCTTCCTCCCTGGAACCAGTCTCCCTAAATTAGGGACGGGCGACTGCTAGCCCATTGTGTTGCTCACGGTGGTCGTTAAACCTCCAATAAAAAAAAAAAAAAATCTGTGTCATTCGGAAGCACGATCACCACATAAGGCAAAAAAAATGTCTGATACAATGAATTTGTATTATTTTTTGAAAGGGCAGATGCAGTGTGATATAAAAATTTACTATTACGGCCTGCAGTGTGATATAAAAATTTACTATTACGGCCTGCAGTGGGAGAATAACGTACCTGGGAAATCACAACCTACTAGTCGCAGGTTTAATAGCAGATGTTAAGGAATTTTTGCAATCCACAGAATTCGTAAATACTAATGTCGATGTTCAACACAGGATATATTTTTAGTAGGATTTTAGTCATCCTCCCGTTTTAATAAATAGGCAGTATGTACAAATAAAGTCTGACTATATACAAATGCCATGATACGATGTCAGGTGATCACACAATGATACAAATAAATACCAGGACGACAGCACTGGCTGCAGAGGGAAGTGCAACATTGGGAAAACAACGAATTTTGAATGACGTTACATCCTTCATGATTGGCTGGATGGAATTTTCGTTACGATAGTTACCTAGCTCAGCGGGAGGCCATTGTATAATTTACGCTGCTCGACATAGAAAATGCTACACCATGAAGGAAAGCTCGAAATGAAACGAAACTTACCACTCATAAAGGCAAGTAGGTGGGGAAAGACCCGATGTAATATCTGAGGGACTGCATGAAAGCGATGAACGCGCGCTCGCAGGGAAAAAGTATAATGTAACGTGAGTCAGTAGGTTATATGACAGCCATGCTGGGATATACATTCGGAACACGGCGTTGCATCCAGTGAAAAAATCCCTTTATGGTGTGTCCTCGGGTATAGTTTACTACTCGAAATTGATTTGTATCCACAATTCATCAATTTCTTACTAGGCGATATTGACTTGTGTCTACAATTCATCAATTTCTTACTACGCGATATTTACTTGTCTACAATTCATCAATTTCTTACTACGCGATATTTACTTGTCCACAATTCATCAACTTCTTACTACGAGCAATTGATTTGTGTCCACAATTCATCAATTTCTTACTACGCGAAATTGATTTGTATTCACAATTCATCAATTTCGCACTACGCGAAATTGATTTCTGTCCACAACTCATCAACATTACGAGGAAATCTTGCAGAAGCTTTAAATCGTCTGCTAACGACATCCCATTCGTTCTTGCCTGGGGATAAGTCTGGAGATCGTTACGTGTATGACAGCACCTGAATATTTTATAGAAATTGTCTGCTGATGTTGGTGCCGTACGGGAGGACGTTATCTTCCTAAAACTGGTCATCAGGAATACCATTGAGATAACGTAACAAAACAGGCTGCAGCACCTCATCGACATATCATCGAGCTTCCATTATACCAACTATGTGTACGAGCACTAAACGGCTGTTGACATTGATAGCGCCCGAAACCATGACACCAGGTTGAGGAGTAGTATGACTCACGGATAACACCAAGATCAGCCCGGTGACGATGTCGCTTCCAGACTCACAACAGGCGTTAGTAGGCGCTGAGACAGCAGCGTGAGTAGCAGTCATCGCGAAGACTGGCGAGAGCGCAAACCTGCTTCAGCCAATTTGAGATTTTAGAGTACGTATCGATATTGAGATAATGTCCATAGCTGCCTGTACAAATCGTCGAATGTTATCCGCTGAGGATTGTGGGCCTATTATGGCTTGTTGTTGAAGTCGAGGCGTCCCAGCTTCCGCCCACCTTCACATTAATCTCACTACGGCGACGTACGCTTCATGCCATAGCAGGGATTTATTGAATCCCGATGAGTTTCTGTATCGTAACGCTGCAGAGGCCAACCTACCGTACGTAGCGCTATGATATGAAGCCTCTGCTAAAAGTGCCTGAGTGTTGGCAGTATCTCCAATGACGTCACCCAAACTTATCTACACCGATCCGATTTGCCTTTATGTCTGATCTTTCACGCGATTTGTTCGCAGATGCAATCATTTACATAACTCAACTGTTGACACATAACCACCAATTTACATAGCGCTCCGATAAATACTTCCTGGTGTGGCATTTTCTTAGCTAGCAGCAAAAGTAGCAGAGTTATGCACATCTTGAAGGAAACCCAAACGACTTATGTTCAGTAGCTAATGAACATTAATACTGAATGCTTCGATCATGTGAAATTATAATGGGGCCAAGTCAGGTGAATAAGCAGCGTGAGAGAGAGAGAGAGAGAGAGAGAGAGAGGACCTCGAACCCAAAGGTGTTGATTTTTCGTATGTTTCCAATACACACATGCAGTCGTGCGCCATCCTGAAGCAGTATGGGACACAAACGGTCGATGATTGTTTGTTGCGTAATTTTTGGTGACATTCGTCCAGCTGACGGTAGTACACGTCCGCTGTGATTGTTTGACCTTGCGACAAAAACTCATATTGAATCAGAATCTTGGCAGTCCACCAAACATAGATTAGAACCTTCTGTGGGTGCAACTTGGGTTTGGACATGTGTTTGGGTGGTTCCCCTTTATCTAGCCACTGCGCTGTTTGGTTCCTGTTGTCATAAAGCGCCAATTTGTCATTAACCGTAAGGATCCGATGCAGAAAGGGAGCACTAGTCTCACGTTTTTGGAGGGTAATGCGTCTTTCCAGACGCCGTATCTGCTGCTGTTTGGTACGTTCGTGTGGAATCCAGGTATCCAGTTTTTTTTAACCTTGCCATAGCTACCAGGTGCCTGAAAACTGTCGCTGATAATACAAGTTGGGCACTGAGCTCACGTACTGTGAACGTTGGTTTTTCGTCCACTTTCCGCCTTAAATGTACAGTGTCGCACACAACCGGACGACCGGCTCCTGGCTTATGGTCGATGACAACATCACCAGCACGAAACTTGGAAAGCATTCTACGGACTGCGACCATTCTATTTGCGACCATTTCGGACACATACCGGCCAAGTATTAATTCGTGCAAAATCACTTATCTTACGTCGCGTTGCTCCATCACGGTCCCGAACTGCTCAGATCTGTATGAAATACCGTTTTATACATTTGAACTGAACCGATTCACTTTGCAGGGTAGTTCAGATAGTTCATCCTACGAGGCGTCCCTTGTAACCGGGAATATGCAAATTCACCTTGCCGGCATCGGCCAATAATTATGAAACGACCCATAAGTTTAGGAACGTATTCATGATTAGGAGGCTATTCATATTCCAAAGGATCGAGCTGGAGAGTACTGGATTGTGCAAAGAACGGTGAACGCGCTTGTTGCCCTATGACGAAAATGTTCCACCACCAACTAGGTGTACTAAATGCCTGTAGATGACTTCATGACATCACAATAAGTATTCCAAATCTGTTATATGGCTGACTGGATGTGATATCAATGAAAGATACTGAACGCAGTGTGCTTATTTACTGCGTGTTTACGTGATCTAAACAGGCTCTTCTGTATAAACAACGTGGACGCTTCATTTTCCAGGAGTGGTATCATATTAATCGGAAAATGCGTGATGCACTTCCATGGTGATCACGCGGTTTTGATACCGCATCATGTTTAATTTAACAGATTTAGCATATTCCTCTTTTTCTTGCTATCAGCCTTGTTCGGTGTCCTGGAAGACTCCCCGGTATCTTATCTCCTGCCCTTGTCTTTCGTTCTTGATCTCCATTCTCTTCCTTCAGTTCTTGTTATCTCGTTTGCCTGTGTTGTCCTGTTTTTCGGTTTCTGGTCAGTGTACTTATCTACTCATTCTATAAGACAATCTTTCCTTTCTGCTACATGACCTTCTCATTTTCATTTCACAACTCTGGCAAACATGATTCTTCTGCTTTAGTTAGTTGTCTTTTCCTGAAATACCTTTTTCTATCCTTCACAAATATAATTATTTCCATCTTTTAAAGTTTTCTTCTTTATTACTTGAACGTTGCTTACAGTTGAAGTTAATTAGTGTCTTCAACTAAGCTTGCTTGTGAATGAATAAAACTATTGACCGTAATTAATTCGTTTAATATACAGTTCACACTCTGGAAATAGTTGAGTGAATAAATCGGCCAAGGGGAAAGAATCAACAAAAACTTACGTAAGGTCAACTGTTTATTCTCCACCCATTGAAAGTTCAGGTGAACATTGCACTATAATAAGCAGGTCCGTACTTCTGACACTTAATAACAAGCTATTGTATCATCATGTAACTCTCAACTAGATGGTTACAACACTTGTAGATTTATGAGAATCGAAAATCTACAACAACCAAACTTTAACCTCTTTCGCTATTCCAATCATATAGCATACACCTATCCACTA
Organism: Macrothele yani; assembly: GCA_039090855.1. Lineage (NCBI taxonomy): Eukaryota > Metazoa > Arthropoda > Arachnida > Araneae > Macrothelidae > Macrothele > Macrothele yani. Next base: position 105,577,709 of record CM077011.1, read on the forward strand.
TATTCACAGTTTTAATTTTATGTTGTCTGTCTATTTTATTCTGCCTCATTGTCAGCTGTACAAGCTATTCGGGAAAGTGATATGCCGTTCAATGTATGAAAATCTTTAACACTCGAAGTAAAATAATTTACATAACAAAAACACTGAAATGGAAAATTAACCGTTTAACCGACTAGAACGAATTAACTCGACGTCAGAAAAATAGGCTGAAGTCAACTCGACTGAACATATTCTCTAAGAAGTAGGTTGAAATCTTCTGGAACGAGTGAAACTGCACATCAGAAAACGTTGCTTTCCTCTTAGCTTTGTTATTCAGTGTGGTCATTTAAAAGGATTATAGACACTAATCATTTCTGATTGCACGCTAATCTAAAAAAGGAAAGATATTATCATTGAGTCAATTGTTTCCACCTAGTGGCATGATGTCCGTGTCAGGAGAACGAGCTTTTCCCCATCATGCCTTGGGTCATGGGGATGAACACAAAGGACTAGAAACGACGACATTTTGCCACCAATGACAGGTTTGTGGTCGCTGAGCTGAGAGGGGGAAATAAATTGTTTTGCCGTGAAAACGGCTTTCGTAAAACTCGGGGAGCTACGTGAAATTTTATGTTTGGGGAACGCCGGAAATTTTGTGGTTCAGATATGTTGAACACTTAAAGGGTTAAATTAGAAGTGTACGTCACACATTTTTTTGCACAAATACTATTAATTATTATTATTTTGTGATTGTGTTTTCTGTCTTTGTCTCGCTAACATACACTGAAGAGCAATTGAATTAGAGACAGCTGGCGTTACGCAAATGTGGCGCTGTGGGTGGCCCTGTAAACGAAAACGACATGACGTATGCAGCGATCCGACAATATAAGGAGTGATGCGACGGGAATCAGTAAGAGTCGGACGCAGTATGGGTAAAACGAAGGATCTAAGCGCATTTGATCGTGGGCAAATTGTCGGGGCCCGACGAATGGGTCACTCCATCTCGGAAGTCGTGCAGTCACTGGGATTTTCACGAGCCACTGTGTCACGGGTGCACCGTGAGTACATCGAATCCGGTAAAACCATCCCTGCAAGGGCCAACTCCCGTGGACAAACAGCGTGTGGATGAGCGGGGTCATCATTGGCTGGCTCGTATTGTAACAGCAGATAGAAGGGGCCACAGTGAAAGAAATCACTCAGCAATTTAACGCTGGTGCACAAAAACGTGTAAGCAGCCACACCATCCAGAACCATATCCTCGCAATGAGGTACAGAAACCATCGTCCCACGAGGGTACCGCTGCTGACCGCTCATCACAGGGTGCAAAGATTAGCATGGGCGCGGGAACATCGCCACTGGACCCTAGACATGTGGGAAAATGTTGCCTGGTCTGTTGAGTCGAGATTCACGTTGGTACATGCGGATGGCAGGATACGAGTACGGCGCAAACTACATGAAGCGATGGATCCTGCTTGCCAGCAGGGTACTCTTCAAGCTGGTGAGGGTGGCATTCTCGTCTGGGAACTGTTTACGTGGACTGAAATGGGACCCCTGGTACGTGTGACATCGTCTCTCACAGGTCAACATTACCGAGATATCCCGGATGACCATTTGCTCCCGTTTATGCGTCTTCAGCATCCCACTGGGGATCTCGTCCTGCAACAAGACAATGCACCGTGCCATCGCTCCCGAATTGTATCCGAATTGTTGGATGAACACTCCACTGACGTGACCTTGCTTCCTTGGCCAGCTAGGTCACCTGACCTCAATTCCATCGAGCATATCTGGGATGCCATCGAGAGAGATGTTCGAGGCGCTGACCCCCCTCCATCAAATCTTCGTGAACTGTGGGAGCTTGTTCAGGGGTCGTGGATCCGTATGGCTTCCCAACGCTTCCAGTGTCTTGTCGAGTCCATGCCGAGACAAATCGCCGCCGTCATCAGGGCGAAAGGTGGTGCTGCATGTTACTGTGTGATATTATGCTTCCGTGTTTCAGGTATATGTGATGATACATCTCAGGTTTTCAGAAGAGTTAGGTACTACATTTAGAAACGCCCTATATTTAGGTGTTTTATATTTCACGCATATGACCCTATATTTTAGTTGCTTTCGGATAGGGTATCTGATAGCATACATAATTGGATATTTTTACTATGATATGTAATACCCCATATTTGTTTTAGATGTGTTCAACTTTGCAGTTCATTCTTTAAGAGAAATTTGGCATTTAAAATGCAATTCTGTTTATGAGAATTCTGTTCCATAGCTATTTTCACGTGAAAATATATCTAATAGAACGGCCAGTTAGTGTGAGTGAGTTAGATAGATTGATAGGTAAATAGATCTGTTGTTACTATTAGTTGAACTTTGCTGTATGTGTTTTTAAACTAAACTTGCCGATGGATGTATAAAAGTAGTATTCATAATTCATTGAGCATACGTTCCACATTCTTGAAAACATTTATCTAACTTTAGCTGTTTAGTTTCCACACATTGAAAGTTCAGATCATCAGTTCACTATGATCAAGTAGTACCGTTGACCCTTAATACCGAATTTTTGTATGAATTTATGTCTCAGTTAAATTGCTCATACACGTCTTCGTCGATTCTAATAAATCTACAACCTCTTTTACTATTGAACGTATAACGCCTTCGTATTCACTGTCTCTCCATTTTTTTTTTCATTTAAGGTTGCATATTTGTTTTCTTCGACTCACTCTCAAGATTGTCAAAATGTACAAGCTCTTCGTGAAAGTAATGTGCCATTCAGTAAACATATTTTTATCGAGAATTAACTAAATGCATATAAAAAACTATCGAAATCCCCGCTTTTTTTCCAGTTTCTGTCTGTCTGTGTGTGTGTGTGTGTGTGTGTGTACACCGAGCTTATTGTAAACCAACCGAAACTGGAAAAAAGAAATTAGCTGTAATGATATTTATTTAACACACAAGTTATGCATTTTAATTACACACTTGAATCTTCTCTTTTAAGTGAAAATTTATTTATCTTCTTGACAATTCGAATTCCCATTGTCTTGCGTTTTCCTTAAATTATTTCCCCCCCTCCCCAAGTGTCACAGATATTCTAAAGCATTGTTGTTGGGAAAATAACTACATAAAGTACTTCCTTTCTTCCTAACAAGTCCTTGATGTAACAGAGGCAGTACTAATCGAATTTTATCGAAAGGTAAGTGTTGGGTAATCAATCCCATCGTGAACATCTTTTTTTCCCAGCTGGAAATTTAGTTATCCTCACTCCTCAGTTCAGTGAAGAAGTATTTTGCCTGGAGCACTAAGAATGATTGTCTATAGATAGGAAAACAACCTGATTTTTTCCTTTTCCGAATCATAATGGAATAAGCGAATATGTGATGCATTGTTATTAAGATAATTGGATAACTCTGAGTTCACAGCTCATTACAGCTTAGTTGCAAATCTTCGTTGGAATTTTCGGGAAGCACATGCCAAATTGATTCCGTTGCTTTCCAGAAACAATGCAGATACATATTGATTTGTATTCTGCTGCTTTTCTTTAAGTGTTTAACCATAGAGTGAGCATAAAAAAACAGTATTTCTGAGAGTCAGTTTAAATATTGCAATTTCAGGTTATTTGCTGTTCTCAAATACTTTCTTGTACTTAACACTGTGTACTTGAATAAGGAGAGCAATAATATTAATACAGTAGAACCCCGTTTATATGGTTTTCTCATTTATACGTAAGATGTTGCCGGTCCAAATAGTCTGAATCGCTCTTAATGTTAAATTTTATCAATTTTACGTTAATTGAATTCGGTTCCTTATCATTTATACGTAAAATTACGGTGTTTTGAATTAGAAAATCAAACCGCGCGAATTCCCTTTTACCAAACATTCCTCTCACCCTTACACTTCGCACTGAATTCCGTTTTCCATTCTTCAGTCTTCCACCCTTCTCCGCCTTTCGTTATCCCCATTTCCTGTCATCCATTTGCGTTATGACTGAAGCTCTGCGGAACACGTGCATTTCTTCTACGATACAGTTTTTTTAGCTCAGTTGGTATTTGTAGTACACACTCTTTCTTGCATGACGCTGTTATATCGAATTCTTTCTTTCAGACTTTTTATCCGATATTAGTACCAGGTTTGCTAGAAATGGCTAAAACGAAACGAAATTGTTCATGAATATTTAAATAATAAAGCAATTACTGTTGAGTACCAATTCAGTGACCTTCCTTGTCATGGAAAACTTATACATGCGTCGTATTTAACTTGGTTTCGAAAGCAGGCATATACTCTAAAAGGTGTATGAAAGAAATATGTCCCATGTTGCAATAGAAACGACATGCACGAAAAATGGAATTTATTTTAACGTAATGATGTTCTTTCTAGACTCTTTTGAACTCGTATATCGCGTGCGCCAGCACCAAGTTTAAATACTCCGCTGTGGGGAAATTCGGGGATAATTTAAATGCTGAATTGTCAGATGCCTTGTGCTCCTAAAAGTGGGAAAACCTCTCTCTCCTTTCATATGGGATTCGTTAAATGATAAGAAGAATCCGCGTCTTAAGTGAAATAAACAGCGTAAATGAAGTGTGACTTACTCCTAAAATGCTAGAAAGGTATTTACATGTAGAGGTACGTGTATGCACCTCAAGTTGTTGGGTCAAAGTCCGCATTTGCCGCAAATAATTCGGCGAACTATGAAACTAGGTGATGATTGCGTTCCAAATATAGCATTAAGAACGGTTTCCCGACGTTTCATTCCGTCCCACGCATATTCATGGTGTGTTCATGTGTTTGCACTTTCTAATCTGCGGAAACTTCCTCCCAGCGTTACGCATTCACCCAGCCTTGACCTACACGCCTCCTTAAAGATATATATCTTGCTAAACGTCGGCGATAAGAACTGAACTTTCTAACGAAGTGTTGCTCTTCTCTTGGTTTCTCGATAATCCACATCAGACTACGTGAAGATAGCTTAGCCGCGTCTAAGGCGATAAATTTTCCGTCGTTCATATTATCGGATTAACCGCAGCATGAAATCTCATCATTATTCAAAGAATAGGACGTCTTACAAGAAACGTTTTTGTTATCTGCCAAATTTATAACTTGCACAAAAAAATATTTAAATTTCGAATTTCTCGTAGAGAGCTCAATGAGCCTGAATGTAATAACTACGACATACGGAGTTGCATTGTAAAAAAAAACATGAAAGTCACTAGCTAATTTCTCATAGGAAGCTGAGTGAGTCTGAATCAAATAATCACGCCATACGCAGCTACACTGTAAACGATTTCCCGAAAGTCACGAGCAATTTTCCGTGATAGTTGAATTTGGAATTTCTCGTAGGCAGCTCAGTGAGCCTGAATCAAATAATCACGCCATACGCAGCTACACTGTAAACGATTTCCCGAAAGTAACGAGCGATTTTCCGTGATAGTTTGAATTTGGAATTTCTCGTAGGCAGCTCAGTGATCCCGAATCTAATAACCACGCCATACGGAGCTGCACTGTAGAAAATTTCCTGAAAGTTAGTAGCCATTTTCGGTGATTCCTTTTGCGAATTAACGAAACATATTCTTGATTCAACTTTTTCCTTTAAATGACGGGAAAACTCTGAATTTCACGGATTTTTCTTACGCTAAATGACAGAAATACTCCTGCTCATCTTTCTCGTTAATAACGGGAAATTGCCGTTTCTAAGAAAGGTTAACGGAAAATTCTGGATTTTTAAAGAAATTGCGGGTAATAAGAGCGATTCGCGGGCTACTTGAGTTTTGATCAACTGTTGAATTTTAGTTGTCTATTAGAGGACTTGATTTTGAAGTACTGTAGCCAGATCGGATATTGTGGATAGCACGTATATCGCATATTTAGGTTATCGTCGCAACGGATATTCCTTCCCTTTGCCCCAGTCGGTGGATTAGCTATTGTGCACAGCGTGCCTGATAACTAATCAGATAAAAATTATTACATGAAAACAACAAAGTATATTTCGAATTGGCATTAACACAGATTTAAAAAATTCTCCCTCCAACTCCACACAACTGCGAGTTCTTTTGCACAGGTGTTCGAAGACACAGTGGAAGTATTGAACTGGAACCTCCTTCAGTCTGTTGCTCACGCCTCGTTCCATGTCCTATATGTCGTTGAAGCGCTCCCTTCCAAAGCACACTTCATCTTTGGGAAGAAGGAAAAAATCTGTGGGAGCCAAATCTGGCGATTAGGGTGGATGTTTGATCAAACACATCGACTTCGAAGCCAGAAAATGCTTCACAGGTAGCGCATAACATGCAGGCGTTTGTCGTGCTACAGAAAAAATTGTTTTTGTGGAACAGTACTTTTCTGACACGTCTCATGCTGGCGTACGGACGTTCCATTACTCCTAAATAATACCGACTGTTCACTTGTAGTGCTCTTAGGAACACATTCGCGGTGGATAATTGCAGCAGAGTTAAAAAAAATAGACCACGCAGAAAGTGGTCATTCTCGAGGGTCTCTCTCCCATCTTTAAATGTTAAAAACCAGCGAAACGCCTGTGTATGCCTCAGACGTTGCCATAAACTTCTTTCAGGTCTTATTATACTTCCGTTGCAGTTTTCCCTAATTTACAGTAAAATTTTATCACAGCTCTTTTCACCATTTTATGCGCTTTTTGACGCGCTCTTCTCGCACAGTCTTACTATACTGTGCAAATTAATTGGGACAAAGTAAAAAATCACTCTTTTTTCCAAAACTATGCCTTTATATCATTCTAGGCCTTGATATACACTGATAAATACCTGTATTAGTATAAAGTATGTCCTCCTTTAGCAGAAATGACCTCTTGAATTCGTTTTGGTATTGACTCTACTAATTGAGGGCACATGTTTTTGACTTCATAATCGTGGAACCTCACTTTTATAGCATTCGTTATCATGCGTTCTTTGGTTGTACAGTCCATTTTAGCTAAACGTCTCTTCAAAATATTCCACAAGTTTTCTATGGGATTTAAAACTGGTGAATTTACAGGTCAATCAAGCAAATGAATTTGATTTTCTAGCATGAAATTCTTGACTAATTTCGAATTGTGACATGGAGCCAAGTCATGTTGAAATGTCCCGTCAAAAGTTTGGAAGAATGGAACAATCCTACGTTGTAATATTTCTACGTACTTGGCTGAATTCATCATACCTTGAACAGGAACTAAGCTTACAGTGCAATTTGATGTGAAAAAACTCCAAAACATCCGTTTCAGAGGGTGTTTTATAGTTTGTTTGACATGCTCAGGTCTTAAGGATTCACAGTTGCTTCGTCTAACGACATTTGCTTGGTAACCCTGCACAAACAAATGAGTTTCATCACTGAAAATTACCTATTTCCAGTCGTCAGCAGTCCATGATTTATACTTTTGGCCCATGCAAAACGTTTTATCTTCATTTTCGCATTCAAATATTGTTTTTTCGTTTGTCTTGCCTTTCGGCCAACTTCCATAAGCCTACGGCGTGCAGTTGAATCACTAACATCACGACCACTAGCCAATAAATCTCTTTGAAGGTCGGTGCTTGTTTTTTTTTGGATTCATTTTACTATTTCTGATTAGATATTTATCGGTTCGTGGAGTTGTTTTTTCATTTTCTTCCACATTTACCTCTCCTTTTTGGAAACTATGATCCAGATGCATTGTATCGCGTAAGCAGTCTTGATACACTTGATTTGCCTACACCAACTGCAGAAGAGATATCTCTCACTCTCATAGAAGTGTGATCTTTCAGAGCAATTATTTTAGCACGCTTCCTTGGGGAAATATCCATTTTTCAAAACACGAAAGCAACACGTACTCACAGAGAGCAAAACCTAACATCCACCTGTCACACACGAAAGCTCACAACTGAAGCTGAAGTGCCTATTTCCTGTTTAAAACCAGTCAAACCACATTCTTACTATCAAGTTCTAACAGTCACACCACCTCACAGTTGATAAAACCGGTTTACGTGGGTTTAAGACATCAACAGGCGATCACATTACACTTCTTAGAATGAAATAGCTTGTCCCAATTAATTTGCACCGTATAGTACTTCTACAGTGGCCACACGAAAACTGCTACTTCACCGAACTCGAAAGTTGCTCCTGCGATTACAGCGCACACTAGTGGTCTAAAATATAAACACATTAACACGTTTGTTACTTTTATCCAACGATAAGTGTCTAAATTTAGGGGGTAACGATGTTGAGAAGTGACCTAGACCTTATAAGTATGTCTGTCCCGTAAAAACATCAGTCCCATTACTTAACGGTATACTGTGTATACTATGTTGCCCTAATAAATCAGACACTTTAAAATATCGTACGAATGATTGTATTATGTCTACGGCAAAGCTATTACACCTGTCGAGAGTAAATTTTATATTTATGGGGTTTTGTGGAATAATAATGTGAAGCAGGACATTTCGAGTTTTCTTAAATGTAGAAGGTCATTGTCTCCGCCTGGTGGTGCAGTGGTCTAAGCGATTACTTCTGATCATTCGTCCAAGATGGGTCCGCGTTCGAATCCCGGTGAGGCATGGATGTTGTGTTTGCCTTATGGCGCTGGCTTTCTCCCTTCCCTGGTATCAATGGCCCTAGATTAGGGATGGACGACTGCTATAGCCCACTGAGTTGCTCACGTACGGTGATCGTTAAACCTCCGAAAAAAAAAAAGTCATTGTCCGTATAAATAAATCTCGAATTCCAAAATATTTAGTTGTTTTGAAAAAATCGGGATGAAAAACAAATGTAATTTGTGATTAGCTGATAAGTTCTCCCAGAGAAAGAAAATATTATTACGTAGGCTATATCAACCTCCGGTGGTCTGTGAAGAAAACATATTTTATTGTATACGAAACATATAATAGGTGCTTGAATTAATTACCGCTCTTCTTTGCCACACAAACACCTGAGTGTTGCCACAGAACGGTACAGGATAGTCTATTCAAAGTAGTGCCCGTTGGCAGCTACGACCCTTTCCTACCGTTGGGGTAACAAATGGATTCCGCGGTAGAAAAATGCTGGTTCTTTCGAGGCAAACCATTCATCGAGCCATTTTTTGATATCCGCGACGGAAAGGAAGTGCTTCTCTGACAGGCCATGTTGTAGCGAACGGAACAAATGAAAGTCCGAGGTAGCAATGTCCGGGGAGTAAGGCGGGTGGGGTAAGAAGTCCCAGCCAAGTGCCTCCAAGAGTTCCTTCACAGATTGGGCGACATGAGGTCTAGCGTTGTCGTGGAGAAGAATAACCTTGTCATGTGGGATCCAGTTTCCGAACTTCTGGATCATTCCCATTGCCTTTAAACGTTTGCTAACCGTTGACTCATCGACCCGTAGTGTTTCAGACAACCCGTAGTGTTTCAGACAACTCGTTGAGCGTCGGACATGAACCCTCGTCCAATAAGGCCTCCAATGCGCCATCTTCGAACTTTTTCGGCTGCCCATTGCGCTCTTTGTCCTTCACGTCATATTCGTTGGCTTTGAAGCGTCGGAATCACTCTCTGCATGTTGTTTCCGATAGGGTATGTTGCCCATAGGCCTTCACTAGCAAACGATGACGTTCCGCTGCAGATTTCTTGAGATGAAAGCAGAAGAGTGATGCTTCCCGCAAATGCTCCTATTTTGGTACGAAACTCGACATCGTAAATGCGATACAAACTCGTGTCCTCCGATCGCGTGTCACACACTGCTTCGCCCAGGCTATGGACGGTAGTGCGTGCGCAAGGGAGGTCACGTGTGGCCCGGGTCACAGCGCACCACTGCTGCGCTTTCTTGGGCAACAGCGGGAATTAATTCAAGAACCTAATACTTGGAGGTCCAGGCCACTTCTCAACGTAGTTACCCCCTAAATTGAGACACGTATCGTATCGGGGTATGAGCTTTTGTAACTGTTTATCAAATGAAGTTGTCGCAAAGGAGTTGAGCCATAATTGGACATCATTCTTCAAAGTCCTGCTATTCCAACCACTTTTTTCATGTGGGTGAAGTGGTGATAGTCGCTCGGTGCCAGGTCCGTGCTATACGGAGGGTGGTCGAACACCTCCCAACCAAACTGCTTCAGGAGCGCTCGTGTCCGTGCAGCCGTGTGTGGTCGCGCGTGTTCATGGAAGAGCATAACGCCTGACATCAGCATTCCTCTCGTTTCATTCTGAATTGCCCTGAGCAATTTTCTTAGTGTTTCACAGCTCTCTGCCGTTATTGTGGTTCCTAGTTCTAGGAAGTCAGTCAGTCAGAAGCACTCCTTTCCGATCCCAGAAAACGGTTGCCACCAGCTTATTCTGCGAAAACGTTTGTTAGCCGTTTTGGGGCTTGTTTAGCGAATGTGTGTGCATCCACTGCTTTAGCTTGCTCTTTGCGTTCGACATTTACAAATTGAACCCATGTTTCATTGCCCGTCACGATATGATCAAGGAATGCATCCTCAACTTTGCTGAAACGCTGCAAAAATGTCAAAGCTGATCCTATTCTCTGCATTTTGTCCACATCGGTAAGCATTTTTAGCACCCATCTGGCACAGATAGTAATAGTCAGCACAGAAGTAACTACTACAATTATTCGATGGCGTCGACCTAACTTACAGGAAACTCTGTGCACATGATGCTTTTGCGCATGCGTAGTCCTGCTGCTTTCACCTCGTGTTGGGGTCGCTTCGGTTGCCAGCTTCGGACCAGTCGTGGCGATAGCTTGGCGACACGTAATTCACAGTGAGCCGTTCGGGCTATTAGCGGTATACCAGAGGCTGCCAACAGATTTTTCTGCCACCAACGGACGGCTACAGTATTGTGAAGGGCGGATTTCAGCCAGCAATCACCAATCACTGTTAGCTGGTGGCCATCAGTTTCCCAACACTTGTGTTTTTGCTCGGTTATGGTAGCCTAGGCAAGCTGTAAGGATCTCGTACAGAGCAGTTCGAGAAATTTGGGGAAAATCGCACAACTCTGATGATATTGTGAAGCGACGTCTTTCGCGCACTTTTTTTGGATAACACTTTGAAGAAGTTCATCAGTCACCACAGATCGCCGACCTTGGCCCGCTTCATCATGCACGTCTGTTCGCCCGTCTCTTAATTTTCTACACCACCCTCTTATACACCGTTCACTATACTTATTCTCCGATGACTTTCTGCTGCACTGTTCCCTTCAGCTTGAAAAACAAGTTAGTAAAATCATGCAATGCATTGATTATGATACGCTCTCCAACATACCAGAAATCATTACTCAAGTTAGGAGCATAGTGACTGTAGAATAAATCCCGCTCCTATGACCCGACCTTTGACCCAATATCGATGTTATTCAACAGAACCGGTAAAGTATACCTCCGGAACAACATGAAAAGTTTTGTCTCATTTGAAGCATTTTTACGTAAGTTATAACGCATAAGGGCAATGGAATGGATCCCGATCCTATGTCCTGAACTTTGAACTCATTTCACCCATTTTCAATAGGGTTCGTCCCCAGATGGTGCCTTACCACACACTAAAATGCTATCGAAATCGAACCATATTTACTCAAGTTATGACGCATAAGGGCAATGGAATGCATGCCGCTCCTGTGTCCTGACCTTTGACCCCATTTTCAATAGGGTTCGTATCCAGTTAATCCCCTATCATATACTAAAATGTCATGAAAATCGAACCATTTTTACGCGAGTTATTGTGCGGACAGACAGACAGACGGACAGCATGTACGCTTCTTCAATCTACGGTTGGAAAGCGTAAAAAAGCGGATGACAGCGCGAATTTTGCAGCTGGCGGGATATATATCTTTGTCTATTCGTCCGTATGACAGCGAGAGCTAACATCAGATGGTCAATCGCGTGGCGTATGGAAACGGCAAATATCACGTGGTGCTATTGCTCCTTCGCAAGCCGGCTACTGTGCTTACATCGCGCGGTACGTTGCAACGGAGGTTGAAATCCGAATAGCCCTCGTATAAACCTATTTAGGAAAAGCAGTTCTTACAAAAAGTAGACTAACAAATTATCCCTCATTAATAGCGAAAAACATTTCATCGCGCGATGGAAAATCCTCTTCATGTTTTACTTTAAACGTGATCAACTGGTCAGCTCCTTTCTATGTCATTAGGTAGCGCTGTTCTCCGCCGTCCAAGCCATACTTAGCTCAATCCACTCCAGGTGCAAAGGGGAAGAATTTTTTCACTTTGTAACGCAGAAAAAAAAAGGAATAAGTCAAAATCGATGCTCTTGGAATTTCTGTGTAAAAACCGAAAGCCCAAAAGTGACTTTTCTAAAAAAAAAAAAAAAGAAAAAAAAAGGCGGAAATAATGGCAACGGAAAATCTATAGAAATATCGATTTTTTTTTTATATTTTTGTAGTTAACTTTTCAAAATGGAAATTTCGTTAAAAGTCTTAGACCTACTGGCAACTCTGCTACACGTTATTTTTCAAGAATTTTCTGTGAACTCGTACCATTTGTTTTTTACTGTATATAAGGAACCTGTAATAAGAATCGGTAAAAGCAACTACAGATAGATCCAATGTGGCTTATATTAAATAAAGAAAACCGTGTTGAAAACTAGATTAACCAGGTGTTTTCCGCAAAGTCAAATCTGTACCCAAAGGGACCCGTTATTTCTGTAGTTTTATCTGCTTCAGTAAAAACATTCCTTTTGCAAAGTTCTGCAAACATTCCTTTTGCAAAGTTCTGCAAACATTCCTTTTGCAAAGTTCTGCAAACATTCCTTTTGCAAAATTCTGCAAACATTCCTTTTGCAAAATTATCCAGATACAATGGACATTTTACCGAAGAAAGGGAACACTACAAATCATGGTAGAAATCACAATTACAGTTTCAAATCTTTCGACTATATCCCTAAATTAATTTTCACATTACTTCAATCAAACTTTTCATGGGGATATATGAACAATGCGAACCACTGGTATGAAACACTTTTACGCTAGAACTTCAGAACGTTTTATCTCAAAAATTCTGCGTATCACTAATGACACATCTATCTTAACTGCAAACAGAGACTTAAACTGAAGTTGTCTAAATGAGATGATTTCATGTAAACACTTTGGGCGATTACATTCACACTCATAATTATTGTTCTTAAATTATTCGCTTAGTAGGCGTAGAATAAACACGAGGAATGCCGAGGAATAATGTAAAGACTCTTCTGAACCACTTTCTGAAAACGTCTGTTTTGTAAAGCTCTGAGCTGGCCTACCTGGGTGGTATGAAGTTTGTTATTCACATGAATTTGTAGCACACCATGCAGTTAAGTAAGCCATCTTTCCGCCTCGTGAGGAAAATTTATAATACCCCAGATCGACTTACCCAAAGTTTTATAAAACAGCCATTTTCAGAAAATGGTTCATAAGAGCCTTTATATTATCGCCATTGTAGCATCAAGGAATACAGGAGTGACATGAATTATGAACAAACAAGTTAGTAAAATCATGCAATGCATTGATTATAATACGCTTTCCAACATACCAGAAATCATTACTCAAGTTATCACTCAAGTTATGAGGATAATGGCTGTGGAATAAATCTCGCTCCTGTGCCCTGACCTTTGACCCCAATTCGATGATATTCAACAGAACTGGTTCAGTATACCTCCGAAATAGCATGTTAAAGTTTTGTCGCAATCGAAGCATTTTTGCGTAAGTTGTGATGCATAAGGACTATGGAATGGATCCCGCTCCTGTGTCCTAACCTTTGACCCCATTTCGCCCATTTCAATAGGATTCGTCCCCAGGCAGTCCCCTACAACCCACTAACATTTCATCCCAATCGAAGATTTTTTACGTAAGTTATGACGCATAATGGCGATGGAAGTGATTCCGCTCCTATGTCCTGACCTTTGACCCCATTTCACCCATTTTCAATAGGGTTTGTCCCCAGGTGGTCCCTACCAGATACTAAACTTTAATCGAAATCGAACCTTTTTTTACGTTAGTTATGACGCATAAGAGCAGTGGAATGGATCCCTGATCTTTGACCCCATTTCGTTCACTTTCAGTAGGGTTCATTCCCAGCTGTTCCCCTTCGACATACTGAAATTTCATCGAAATCGAACGATTTTTACGCGAGTTATCGTGCAGACAGACGGACGTACAAATCTGGAGCATATACGCTTCTTCAACCTACGGTTGGAAAGCGTAAAAATGTCTTTCAGACCAATTCTCCAAACTGAAGTTCAAAATTCTTAAAAACATCCAAACTCCAAGACTTGGAGGCTGCAATACTCCACATCTGTAACCGTACCTCTCTAACTTTTCCTTCGCAATCAATAACCTTTTGAAGAAATTTGAAGTGGTTGTTTAATTTAAGTCCCTTGCTTCTATTAATACTTCAGATTTCATACCACCCGCCAGACACTTTCCAGACAGAGGAACAAGGGCAGAAGTGTATTAAATACTCCAAAGCTGTACCCAGACGGTTCCAAGAAATCGTAATTTCAAAGAGGTATGGCAGAAAGACTTATTGAAACCAGAACTAAGGAGCACAAGATAGACATAAACAGAATAAAACAGCATCAGATCTGGTAAGCTAGCAGCAAAGAACGATGCTATACCAATATGGAATGAGCTAAAAAAGACTAGCACCATCAGAGGCACGGCGGTAAGCGACAGTGTAGAGATTCTCACTCATCGCCACCTGGGCAAAGACAACCTCTTTTTAAAACTTTTAAGCGCATGGCACAATCTTCTGACCGAACAATCGAGGTTAATAACAAAAAAAAATAGCATTGCGATTGTCGGAATGACTTGGTATTCCACGTACTTTCATTTAACTCCCGTTAATAATACGTGTTCAACCTAAACGACGATATTTTAGTTTTATGTGCTTGTTGTACCCTGAAACCTGCTCCAACGTATAGCCTAGAAAAAAGCCTCCCTGAAGACAGCAAAAGCTTGGCATTTTCTGAGTGTATTCTACGCCTAATAAATAGATAATTTAAGACCGCTGTTCATCAGTGTGTATATGATTAATATCGGGGTATATTATGCACCGAATGATAACTAAATTATGACCACCCCTATCAAAATTGGATGCAGCCCCCTTAGCCACGTGATTCCCGACAGAGTGTGATTAGTCAACCAATCTAGCATATATAAGGTGTGAGCGTAGGTAATAAATTCGGAGCGTGATGTGTAAACGGAAGGATTTATCGGACTTTGGGAAAAAAGAACAGATTGTGGGAGTTCGGAGAGAGGGTGCCTTGATATCCCAAACGGCTGAACTGGTGGGTTGTTCGCGAGCCGCTGAAGTTAAAGTGTATCAAAGCTGGCGTAAAAATGATCCAACAACTACCCGAAAGCCAAACTGCACAGGACAGCGAAAGGTTGATGTCCGACGACTCGTACAGTCCAACACACGCAGCACAGTTTAACAGTTCACTACCCAATACTACAGAAGCAGCACAGTTCAACAGTTCACTACTCAATACACCAGACGCAGCACAGTTCAACAGTTCACTACTTAATACACCAGAAGCAGCACAGTTCAACAGTTCACTACTCAATACACCAGAAGCAGTACAGTTCAACAGTTCACTACTCAATACACCAGAAGCAGCACAGTTCAACAGTTTACTACTCAATACACCAGAAACAGCACAGTTCAACAGTTCACTACCCAATACAACAGACGCAGCACAGTTCACTACCCAATGCAACAGACGCAGCCTAGTCCAACAGTTCACTACAACAGACTCAGCCCAGTTCAACAGTTCACAACCCAATACTACAGACGCAGTCCAGTTCAACAGTTCCCTACCCAATACTACAGACGCAGCACAGTTCAACAGTTCACTACCCAATACTACAGACGCAGCACAGTTCAACAGTTTACTACCCAATACTACAGACGTAGCACAGTTCAACATTTCACTACCAAATACAACAGACGCAGCACAGTTTACTACCCAATACAACAGACGCAGCACAGTTTACTACCCAATACAACAGACGCAGCACAGTTTACTACCCAATAAAACAGACGCAGCACAGTTTACTACCCAATAAAACAGACGCAGCACAGTTTACTACCCAATACAACAGACGCAGCACAGTTCAACAGTTCACTACCCAATGCAACAGACGCAGCACAGTTCAACAGTTCACTACCCAACACTGCAAAGGTCAACGCGGAACAGTATCTGTCGTGACCAAGAGTCCGACGCTCCTACCTATGGGCTATAACAGCACACTAACCCGATGACATTCACGCCTAGCAACTGTTCATCGACGCAAAAGACGCCCTGGTGGAAAGATCAGCAAGTTTGACGTTGGATGACTCTAAAACGGTCTGACGAATCGCGTTTTTAAAACCACTCCGTATATGGTCGTGTACGTATTTGGGGCAGACAACACGAGGCACTCGGTCCATCTTGCACTCCGTTCTATGGTGTAGGGAATGTTTGCCTGGCAGGAACTTGGACCTTTTGGTGAATGAGGAACAACATATGATTGATGACAACTATCGTAAATTGCTTGCTGACTCCGTACACCCAGCAATGTTGTACATTTTCCCCGAATGGCGACAGTGTTTTTCAAGATGACGATGCGCTGAGCCACAGGTCCAATGTTGTGCAGGAATGCTTAGAGGCACTCAGTTCAGACTTCCAGTATATCGATTGGCTACCGAACTCCCCCGATATCAATCCCATAGAGCACTTGTGGGACACTATGGATTTGACATATCAGCCCTCAGAATACTCCAATCACCTCCACACCTGCATTGAAGGCTGCATTACACACAGTGGCCATACCTCACAACTGCTTCCGTCATCTAATTGAATAGATAACACGTCCCAACAGCTGCTATACTGATAGCGAAAGGAGGTTCTACGAAATATTAGGGAGGTGGTCATAGTTCAGTGATCCCTCAGTGTACTTCAGACAATATGAAAGTTTTGACGATCTCCTATATGAACCAAATAAGCAAATGGATCATTTCCGTTCTAATCTACAAAATTATTAGTAAGTTGATTACGTTTTTCGGTAATACCAGCATGAAAGTTCTCGGTAAGAATATTTACGTGATACAGATTTGCGGCAGTTGTATTTGTAACGCATTAAATGGCGTTCCGGTGGAGCAATGGTAGAAGCGCTGTCTTCTGACAATTCATCCGAGAAGAGTCCAGTTCGAATCCCGGTGAGGCTTGGATGTCTCTCTGCGTTCCTTGGAACCAGTTACTCTAAATTAGGGACGTCCAACTTCTTGTATCCCACTGAGTTGTTCACGATAGTGGTTTACCCCCTTCCAACAGAAAAACACAACGCGAAAAACGGCTTTTGCAGTTGATGAAAAAGTTGCTGTAAAAGTGATCCCATTTTTTCATACAAGTGTGGCGCCAGAGAATGCACTGAATTCATTACGACAGACAAATGTTATCGTATTCAAATATAAAAAAAATTGAGACCACATTCCAACATAAGCCTTGCGAAATAGTAATGTTATTTGAAACGGTACGAAGTTACTTTTTCATTGGCTGAAAGCTTTCTCTTTATTATTGAACTTTTCCAAGATATGAAGTCAAAACTCGGGTTTCAGTTCTGGTACAGCGTTTATTTTCCATAACTGTTTACCAAATTGGTGTATCGCAGAGTATCCAGAAATGTATGTTAATATTTTCGTTCTTTTAAGGATTCGTAAGAGAGAAGGAATCAGAGTGTTTACAAATCAAACTAAAATTGCTGCGGAAGAAAAATGCTAAGGAAGAGATTCTTTTCGATTTTGATCTTGGCAGGAGAAATCGATGCTCACTAGCTGTAGCAGTTTTCTGTCTGCGCGTCATCTATATATTTCTCATAATATCCATACCAGAAATAAAAAAATAACACCGCTTTTGTCATTTCATTTGAAAGAAGGTGACAGCGCTTCCTATATTACTGATCTGAACTATAGTACTGTTCTGATTTCTCTACCAGAAACCTATCTTGCGTTTTCTTCAAAAGAAAAGTGTGTGATCTTCTCTTATATCGGACACGCTTACGTTTTTTTCATTATGGATATCTAGATCTACCATTATTTCAGTGTCGTCTCATAAAAACTTAATTTCCTTTTGCTGATTTGTACCCAATATTACTGTGTTAATGATCCCATGATATATCATTTTTGTTTTCTTGTTCGCTGCTCTTTTTATTCTTTTAGTTGATCCTCTTGTTAGGGGGTAATGAAGAATGATAAACAAATTGCTCCAAGTAAGGGGACTTCTCTCCTTTAGGTTTGCTATCTGTCCCTCTTCTCATATTTATTCTTTTATTATGCGATTATTTCTGCTTTATGGTTATTGATTTTGTTCCTTTCCGGGTTTAACGACCACGATGAGCAACTCGTTGGGCTATATGTTGTCGAGGTTCCATAATTCGGTGCCACTGGTTCCTGGAAAAGGAGAGAACCAGTGCCATAATACAAACGCCCCACTTATGTCTCATCTGGGACATGAGCCTGGATACATCTCCGAAGAACGGTCAGATGCCAAACCATTGCTCGGTCTTATGGTTACATTATTGTGGAAATATTTTTTTAATTGTTACACTGTGCAACATCAGCCGATATAGGTGTTCTGAAAACTTTTAATACTGACTTAAGCTGGGTGGACACCCAAAAGAAACTTTTTTGTTCATTTTATGAAATATCTTTTCAATATTTGGAACACAAGAAGTTAAGCATCTAATTAGTAATATTTGTTAAAAAAAGTTAGAAAATATGCAGCTAATTAATTTTAATTAATTAATGGTATTTTGCAACACTAATAACTTGAGAAATTTTTTAATGCAGAATAATAATTATTTTTCTAAACAATAAATCAAGATACTTACTATGCAGTGAACTACAGCCGTAGTTGTGACACAATTATTCAATGTGATATAATTTTTTTCTGAAAATTTAATGAAAAAAATGTGGAAGTTCTACATTCGATGTCATATATTTCCAAATATAATTTTTCCCCATAGCAAATCTTTTAGTTCATTGCAAAACAGACATAATTGAGATGAAATTCACCCCAAAAAAATTGAGATTGAACCATTTTTTATAAAAAATATCACTGTTATCGTATTTCAGAACATTAAAATTTTCAAATTTTAGAAAATAGCGAAATAAGAGTTATTCTTGTTGAAAACAATGGCTAATATATTTGAATGAATTTAAAAGCCATCCTATTTGTAAGTCTCTCTTTCAATTGTCTGGTCTATGTCCAGTTTTGCCATTTTTTTCCCCTCAAGATTTTTCTAGCCATTTTTGCTTCGGGTTTTGCAGCAAAGCTGGCTCGGGATAAACGTTGAATATCAAGGGACCTCAGTCCCTTGGTTGTATAATAGCCCGGTGTGCAACCAAGTATTGTAAAGACTTCTTGGAGTCCTTCATAACCCTCACTGAAGTTGATAACTGTATCACTAACACCAAAACATAGTGTAGATATAGGCCAACGAAAGTAATCTTTGGTATTCTCTGCCATATAAGACCATTAAAACACTCATTCGCATTTTGGATTTTCCATGGAAGCACTTAGCTAAAAGCTTTTCACTGCACAGTTCCATGTATGTAGTTTTCACTTGATTTAGTACATCATTTGGGAGACCTTTCCCTTCCATGAAATGGACATTTGGTGTAACTAAGGATTTTTGGTATTCGCACCAGCTGTTCTCGCCTTTCGGGCACTGTCAATGTCAAACTTAACCATTTGATGACCTTTTGACAATGTACATATGTTTTTAAAAGAGTAAAATACACAAATGCAAATGCAAAACAATCTAGATGGATTTTAAATATAAAGCAAACATGCCAACAAATCAACTTTCGACTTCTCATGCGAATAGAACAAAAAACACTGACAACAGTTTGCTACCAAACAGTTACGGTTACAAATGTCATGTTGCCACTTCAGAGACAAAATATTATTACTTAATAAATATTGACTAAAGGAAATTATAGTTAAATACAAAATCCTAACTGAATTTGACAAAATTGTACAACTTCCGGTAAACATGGAATACTACTTCCGGTAAAAAATATTGAAACACGACTTTCAAAACATCATATCTTATGATCTATTTGGTCTTTTCGCATAAATTTAACATTTTTGGAAAGAAAATAAGTGGGAGATACAGAAAAAAATATTAATAAAAAAATCAATTTTTGTAACAAGATTTTTTCAGGGTGTCGTCCACCCACCTTAAATCAAGCTGTTCTTAGCATGTAGCATGACCACAGAAATTTTACAAATTTGTTTCATCCTGGAACGGGAATCGAACCCGCATCTCCCGATTTGCGGTTGAGAATGCTAACCATTACACCACCCAGGACAACGAAATCCAAATAACTGAAGTGTTAATCTAAAGCGTTAGACATTTTGATTTCACTGCACTAGTCGAAACAAACGTCTCATCGTAGCATTAAGTTAGATCACCAGCAATAGCAATCACCTAAATGTTTTACGTTTCAGATTAATACTTCAGTTCTTGGGATTTCATTGTCCTGGGTAATGTAATGGTTAGCATACTCGAGCGCAAATCGGGAGATGCGGGTTCGATTCCAGTTCCAGGATGATAAAATTTTCAAATTTCCGTGGTATGTTATATGGAAAGAACAGTATGATTTAAGTCAGTATTGATTATTCTATGTGTTTCAACCTGAAAATTTTTGTTCGTAAAGAGCAAAACACTGAATTCTGAAACATGCTTCTTAATTGAAGGCTTTTTTATTTTACTTGCTTTCCGCTCATTAACTTCTCAAACGAATTTAGTGATTTTGTTTGAAGGTTCAACGACCACCGCGAGCAACTCGATGAGTTATAATCAGTCGACTGTCCTTATTGTAGGGACATTGGTTCCAGGAAAGGGAGAGAGCTAATGCCTTAAGTCAAACACGAAGTCCATGCCTTGCCGGGATTCGAACTCGCACCCTTCTTGGACGAATGGTCATAAGTCAGCGCTTAGACCATTTCGCCACTTGGGCGGCCAAATCATATCTCTTGATGCAGCATCACATGTCTACAGCGTCATACAGGGTGTCCCAAAAGTATTTGACACATTCTTAAGATTCATCAAAATAAAACTATTTCGGGGTACTTCAAAAAGTTTTTTTTTTCGTATTGTTAATAAACTTCAATATGGGCATCTTTTGTTATGCGGAATATATCAAGCCGATATTCAATCTCTGCACTTGTGCTCGCCATAGTGCATTCTGTAACGCATGCAATTGCAGCAATTATGCAAATTTTCAGTTCGTCAACACTTAGTACTTTGGATGAATGAACTTTGTCTTTCACATACCCCGAGAAGAAGTCTGGAGAAAAGTTAGTTCATCTGTAAAAACAATCTTTCGTAGGAAGACATTATCTGCCTCTAGGTGATTTAGCATGTCCACAGCAAAGTTAAAACGGTGAGGCTTGTCGTCCGTCTGTAAAGCTTGCAATATCTGAATTTTGTAGACATATAGGCGGAGCTTTTGATGCAGGACTCGATACACTTGTACGAGGAATTGCCAGTTCCTTTGCGGTAGTTCGTATCGGTTTAGCAGGACTGCGTGAAAAGGCTTCACGAATGCTTTCGACATCGCCTTCACCCGTGCTAGGTCTTCCACATCTTGGACTATCAAGAACACTTCTAGTTTCTAAAAACGTCTTCTGCCAAGCGAACATGCTATTACGACTTGGCGGTTCTTTTCCAAATTTCGAACAAAAACCTTTTTGCACTTGGGTAACAGATTTCCTTTCGAAAAACCAACTAACACATATCGCTTTCTTTGTTGGAGTAGACATTTTTTAAACTAACCTTGCGATTGGATCACGAGAGCCACCTAGTGACCTATTTGGGAAACAGAAAAAAACTTGAAGCAATTTAACAAAATTTGCAAAAATTATGTTCATATCCCTAATAGTTTTTCTTAATAAATTTTTATATTGTGACAAAGACTTTTGAGACACTCTGTATTTGTGTGTTTTCCGAACGGTTGTGGACCATGTGTGTAACACATTAAGGTCCGTTTGATGACTATGGGCTTAAAAACATTGAAGGCCTTGTCTAACAGATGGCGTATTCTGAGCTACTAGTGATGAAAAAGGCAGTCAAATTGTATTTTGTCACAGTGTTGCAGTAACTTCTGGTGTAACTTTAGTCGATACTATTAGTTCAAGGGTTTCTGTTAAAGATTGCAAAAAAATATTCCCACCAGAACAGCACTGACTTGATACGTGTAATTCATTGTTCCACTATTTCTCTTAATGAATCACTTCTTTCCTGCTTTTGAGGATTAACGACCGCTCTGAGTAGCTCTAAGGGCTATAAGCTGTCGCTTGTCAAAATTTAGGGCCGCGGGCGGCCTAGTGGGCAACGTTCGTGACTGCCACGGAAAGGACCTCAGGTTCGATCCCAGGCAGGTACGAACGCTCGATCCATTAAATATCCGCTGTGCGTCGGATGGGTACGTTAAGCCGTCGGACCCCGGGTACTGCCCCCCCCCCGGTAATAGATAAAGGCGTCTTCCTCCCCGTTTCTACTTCGCTTTCGTGTCACTTTCCTATCTGACCCTCTAGCCCAAATCTCCTAGTTTCTTATTTCTAAGGGCTGTTTAAGACCTGGGGTGAGATACTCCCTTCCTAAAGTCCTCTACATATGATCAGATCTGTTCTGATCTGTCCAAATTTAAGACATTCTGGTTCCAGGGAGGAGAGACAGGTATTGCATAAGTCAAACGACCAGAAGCCAGCGCTTTAACCATTTCACCACCGGGATGTCATGGGAATTTTTATTGAATAATATCACATAGTTTGTAACGTACCAGGAGATGTGACGTATTTGCCAGAAGGACGCACACGACATAAAGGCAGATAGGAATCAGAATAAAATGTCCGCGTAGCTCAACTGGTAGAGTGACTTATTCCGGAGTGAGGGGATCCGGGTTCGAATCCTGGCGCGGATAAAAATGACGGAGAAATTCACTTCGTTATAAGTTGATCTCTGCATTTCCGCGTTTCAATACTGAATCTTCTCCTTTTGACAGTGTTCAGTCTTCATTCAGCTATAAAATATTGGTTCCTTTTTTTCATGATATAAAACTCCATAAGTTGCCATAGTGATCATGTGGTCAGAAGCACTGGCTTCTGATATATCGACCGAGCAAGCAGCTTTCTAGTCCTGGAGATGATTGACCTGAATATTATATGCTAGTTCTACTCCTTTATCCGTGACACTAACCCCAAATTGGGATCGGAATTATTCCCCATGTCCATAGATTCCCCATGAAGGTCATTAAATTCTCAACCAATACCCGTGGCTTCTTTGTATGTAACTGAGCTCATGGCAGATGAAAATATAACTCGCCGGGTACAATTACAGCGCAGTTTTTTGTGATGTCATAGGCAATTAAAGTTTTGAAACTTATCCACAACAGATATGACATGTTTTGATATGATAGTCAAACAGATGTTACAAGCAGATGGATGCTAACTTGCAAATTTTCAGATTAATTATGCAAGTAGACATGCCTCAGAAAACTTTCTTTTCAAGCACGATGTAATAAGTTTTCTAAGGCATGTGTACTTGCATGTTTTGATATGTTTATTGCGTGATGTGAGAGGAGCTTTCATAAAGTTTTTGACATGCGTCTGAATCAAAAAAAAAAAAAATAATTGTGCTTACCTCAATGAAACGTTTAGTGTCTTTCAAAGAACTCTCCTCCAGTACATGTGCAAATTTTCGGACGTCTACGCCAGTTCTGGAACGCTTGGTGGTACTGCTGTTGGAGAACACTGTGCAACTCTGAATCAACTGCACAGCAAGTGACAATTCTAGAGACACTAGACTTTCCTTAACTGATAGCAGAGGTACTTTACTTGACGGGGAAACGCCAATATTCTGGAGACACTAATATTTTCCGTGTCTCCAAAACATCCCAGATACAAAAGTTTCAGGACATCACAGGAGGACAGCTTCAAGTTATCCTAATAAGAAGGTAAAAATATACAATAGGCATGTGCTAGAGATCGGAAATACAGGGCCGAGAGACACAGGACCAAGATATTTCAGAACAGCAGATCAAAAGATTCCAGAAAGTTATATCCAATAAATTCTAAGAAGTGAAGTTGAAGAGCTACTGGAAAGACATGTGCAAGAAATTAGAAACACAGGTTCAAGGGGTTTCATAAAGGAAGTTTCAAGAGATCTCAGAAAGATAGCTTCAAGTGATCATAGGAAGAATGATTGAAGCGATACCAGGACAAGATATTGAAGATGTATAAAAACGAAAACAAAAAGCACGGGGGATTAAATTGCAAAAGATAAAATAAAAGAAAAATCAAGGCATTTTTAAGAGATTCCAGAAATTAGAGATGCATTTGCATCTATTTTTACTGCCTTTTTCGCTTTTTCTGCTTCCATTGTTCCAGATGAACCCATGAATATCTTCTTTCAGATGGAATGGAATAAAAACGCGTTTGATAAGCTCACCTTATAACACTCTGTTAAACGTTGGTAAAAATATTTCCTAATTGACACTTGTGCTGAGGAAATGCATGCACCAGAAGAGTGACGTAAATTCGTCGCCGCCGCCGCCAGATTGCGATCACCTGCGGAGTAAAAATATCCAAATAAATAAAATTGTTTTGTTTCTGATGATATGCACTTGGAAGAAAAATTTGAATATGAACGCCAGTGGCAGTGCAGGCACCCATGTTCAAGGTATTATTATTCGTACATACGGTTAACAGCCCGAGATGAGTCCGGGTTCGGATTCCGCTAAGGCATGGATGGTGTTTGTACTACGGCACGGGCTCTTTTCCTTCCCTGGAGTTAGTGGCTCTAAATTTGGGACGGGCGTTACTCACAGAGAGAGGTCACTCGTCTGAGTTGTGTTGGAATCCCTGTGAAGCATGGCTGCTGCGGTTGCCTTACGGTGCTGAATTTCTCCCACTCCATGAAACCAGTGGCCCTATATTAGAGCCGGGTGACTGCTTATAGCCCATGGTCTTCGTTAAACCCTCAAACAAACAAACAAACAAACAAACGCTAATTTTGGACGACTCGGTAAGAAAGTTCATTGCATTATCGAGGGTTTTATTCTTTTGCCGTAACCGTATACAGCAAAATTTCTTCAATGCAAACCACACTGCTTGACATCGAAATTTTTCCACACAGATGGAGTCTCCTTGCAAGTTCGTTGCTGCGTGTAGGCAGGTGGTATATGTAAATCATTCGAGTATTCAACCAATCGCATGAGATGTGTGAGAGATAAAACGGCAAACACAGACCACAGAATCTATGCCTCGCCCAGTGCTCCAAGATAATACGGAACAAGTTAGTAAAATCATGCGATGCACTGATACGCTTTCCAACATACCAGACATCATTGCTCTAATTATGAGGATAATGGCTATAGAATAAATCTCGCTCCCACGACCTGACCTTTGATCCCATTTCGATTATATTCAACAGAACCGGTAAAGTATACTTCCGGAACAACATGATAAAGTTTTGCCTCAATAGAAATATTCTTACGTAAGTTATAACGCATAAGGGCGATGGAACGAATCTCGATCTTATGTCCTGACTTTTGACCCCACTTCACCCATTTTCAACAGGGTTATCCCTAAGTGGTCCCCTAAAACATACTAAAGTTTCATTGAAATCGAACCATATTTACGCAAGTTATGACGCATGAGGGGAATGGAATGGATCGGATCCCGGTCCTATGCCGTAACCTTTGACCCCATTTCGTCCATTTTCAATAGGCTTCGTCCCCAGGTGGAGCCTTACCACATACTAAAATTTCATCGGAATGGAACCATTTTTACGCGAGTTATCGAGCTGGCGGGCGGACGGACAGACAGACAAAGCCGGAGCATATACGCTTTTTCAACCTTCGGTTGGAAAGCGTAACAAGGCAACGAAGTGTTTACAGCTGCTACAGCATATCCAAGTACAGAAAGTTTTTCTTAGACCTGGTCTCCAACCCTACCGCTTGCTTGGTGCGCTTGAGAGAGGACGAATCGTAGGCTTCCCGAACCTGATACGTCGATTCGGCGAATCGCAGCCCATGTTCATCGGGATTCCAGAGCAGTTGGACGTCGATGGAAACAATGGTTGTAGATGGACCGGTGGTGCAAGCAGACGCACGTCAGCTCGCATCAATTGAGGTATCCCTCATCATACGATTTCGGAGCCACAAGCTACTGCAGGTAATATTGTACAGGCTGAAGCGGCAACAAAAGACATTCTCCTCGCGACTCTGAATAGGAAACGACGCTTGTTGGAATCAGGCCTGCGCTCTTGCAAACCACTGCGTTGGTCTCCGTTTGATCGTAGAGCATCGTCGAGCTTGACTAGAATTGTGCCATAGTAGATATGCGTGGCGACCGTATTGGTGTCATATCGTGTTCAGGGATGAGTCCTGATTCTACCTCAGTGCCGAAAATTGTCGAATCCGAGTTTGGCGACAACTTGACGACATCGGGGATCAAGCTGTTATCGTGAGCAGCACCCTGCTAGCGAACCAGGCATCCTCGTTTGGGTGTAATTATTAAGACTACCGATTACCACTGATGTGCGTGATGCTGACGGTGACGTCCCGGTAGTACGTAGGTGACGTTTTACAGCCTGCTGCCATTTTTGAGTTGAATGCCGAAGATCGGTTTTCCAGGAAGGTAACGCTCGGCCACGCAAAGTTACCATCTCTGGAGTGTGCATACAGTGTATCGGTATTCTTCCATGGCCAGCTATGTAAATCTCCTGTCGCGTCACCATTCGAACATGTGCGAGACCTCCTTGGGCGACACGGCGATTATAGGCTCCTTCTTGACCAACAGCATTACACAACATGATGGTCAAACAAAGTACTGACTGATGTCACGTGATCTTGTATTGTAACCTGTCTCACGTATCTGCCGTCTTAGAAATGAAATCAGGTACTATCTACCTCATATTCTGTGTGGTGATTTTCTGTTCACTCTGTGTGGATCGAGAAATTTAAATGTCGAGTGCTGTGTATTGGAATTTCAAGAGAATATCAAATGGGCCGCCCCGGTGGCGCAGTGGTCCAAGCGATGGCCTCTGATCATTCGTCCGAACGGGGTCCGGGTTCGAATCCCGGTCAGGCATGGATGTTATGTTTGTCTTACGGCACTTTCTCTCTCCCTTCCCTGGAACCAGTGACCCTAAATTAGGGACGGGCGACTGCTTGTAGCCCATTGAGTTGCTCACGGCAGTCGTTAAACCTTCAATAAAAAAAATATATATATCAAATGGAAAAAAATGTATAAAATCTTTCACGTGCAAAAGCTGAAAAGAAACTGTTGAATCGCAGTTCCTGGTATGCCCAACCACCAAGTAATTTAGGGCTTCTCCAAAGACTATTAAAAAAACCAGAAAGAAGTGATGCATGATTCTCAGTAAATAACAGCACTCTCTTAGTGCATGGTGCTATATGTAAATAACTGTTATTAATGAATATCCTGGAAACCCCTGGTACGAAACGTCGTTAGCAGCCCCAAGCTCCCAGGTGGAAACCATTGAAATATGCTGTAAACTTGGGCGTGGCTAAGGGAGAGTGTGTGGGGGCTCGTTTGAAGTAGGAAATTGCTTATTTTTACGCCATTGGGTACTTCATTTAGACTTGAATCACAAGCAGATGAAGGGAATCAGTAATTTGTCGGATTAAACAGACTGCATATTTGCAATTCACATTTCACGTCTACCGCTTCTGAAGGAAGTTGTGGATGAAGCACAGATTTAAGCATTTTGACTCACATAGCAACACTAAATGCCATACACCAACCCTGTGGTCTAATAGTAGGTGGCATTGACTTTTCATGATTCGTCCGAGATGGGTCTGAATCACGGAAAAGGTATGGATGGTGTGTTTGTCTTACGGAATTGGCTTACTCCCGTCCCTAGAACCCAGTGGCCCTAAATTAGGGACTGGAGACTGCTTATAGCGCAATGAGTTGCACACTGTGGTCGTTAAACCCACAAACAAACAAAAATACCGTGCAGTATAGAACAGAAAAAAATGGAACAAAATATTTTTGACGTCATGAAATTACATTATTTGCATATAGCAAAAATTGTAATCGCATTGCCTATGTAACACAAAATACCCTATGTCATGCAATTTCCTTCTTTTTTGGAAATGACAATATTCTGCCGTGGTGAAATTAGTTAAGCATGTAAAGATTAGAATTTTGTTTCCTTTATATATAACTCTATGCATCCATATCGCATCCATACTTCGATTATTATACACGCAGGTAGACTGCGAATGACGTTACAATTTCTGGCTCCGACATTAAAGATGACATCACATGACATTATACAAAATGATAAAAGTAAATTATATAGCATTTCACCGGTGAGATGGTATTTAAATGATTAAACAGATTTTAGGCATGTATGATAATAACGTTATTCTAATTTTCTATTAATTTTTATTTGGTTAGTAAGAGTTACCATTCGGACCCCGAGTTTTCAGTAATGGTTATTCTGCAAGAAATTATCAATATTGAATTTTAATTTTCAATCTAGAAAACCTATGCCTATTAAAACAAGAAAGATGACCCCGAATTTTCGGGTGTAATAAGTACGTCTTTTGAATCCGTTCTGACGAAAATTAAATTTATCAAAGCTATTCAAAGTCTGTATGGAAAACAGTAGAATCTGACCAAAGAAAAAAGTTTTTGAATCGGGTTTTTAATCCCTCGGATATTGCTGTAAACGGAATCGTGAGCTTACGCCCTCTGGTTGCAGACTTGTGCGTTAAGAAAAACATGAATTTATATAAGAAATATTTTGCACCGGAAACGCTCTCCAACACTGAAATAATTTTTCAAATCGGACTCTTAGAAACAGAGATATCGACAAAAATAAGATGTGACTTTACGTCCCCTGGTGGAAAAACCATGCATTATTTTAGGAAGAAAGTATTCTCAAAAGGTTTTTCCATATGAGCGGTATCGGTACAAGAAAAAAAAATTAGTCGAGTTTTCAGGAGCCCAGATTTCGCTACAAATACATCAGAAGCAGAAATTAACGCTTATGCCCCCTGGTGGCCAAACCATTCTTTACCAAACATTAGAAATTATGTGAAAAATATTTCCCATCAGGTCTTGTATGCGATACAGAAAGAATTTTTCAATTCAGAGCTTTAGGAGCAGAAATAACGCAGAAAACGCAATTTACTTTTGTGCCCCCTAGCGGAAAGTCTGATTTACTTGAAAATTTTGAATTTATAGGAAAAACATTTCACATCGGAAACACTATCCAACAAAAAAGGAATTTTTCAAATCGTACTATTAGAAATAGAGATATTGACAAAAATAAGATAAACATCTACCCCCAATGGCGTAGAAACCATGCATTATTTCAAGGAGAAAATGTTCCTAAAAGGTTTCCGGACATAAGTAGTATCGGTTAACAAACGACATTTTTTTTCGATAGAGATTTTAGAAGCTCATATTTTGCTCCAAATACACCAGAAGCGGAAATTAAGGCTTACGCCACCTGGTGGCCAAACCATTTTTTTTGTACAAAAATTAGAAATTATGTGCAAACGATTTCCCATCAGGAGCTGTATATGGTGCAGAAAGAAATTTTCAAATCTGATATTTAGAAGCAGAGATATAGGAGAAAACGCAATTTACCTCTACGCCCCCTAGCGGAAAGTCTATGAATTACTTGAAAATTTGGAAATTATATGAAAAGCATGTCACACTGAAAACGCTGTCAAACAAAGAAGAAAATTTTGAAATCTGACGCCTAGAAGTAGAGATATTGATGAAAATAAGATATACGTCTACGCCCCGTGGCGGAGAAACTGTGGAATATTTTAAGAAGAAAACATTCCGAAAAGGTTTATCGATCTGAGTGACATCAGTACACGAAATAATTTTTTCAATCGATATTTTAGAAGCTCAGATTTTATGGCAAATACATCAGAAGCAAAAATTAACACTTACGCCCCCTGGTGGCCCAAAGCATTCTCCACCAAAAATTTGAAATTATATGCAAGAGATTTTCCATCAGGAGGTGTATCCGCTGAAGAAAAAAATTTTCAAATCGGAGTTTTAGGACAAGTTATCGAGAAAAATGTAATTTAATTTTACGCCCCTAGCGGAAAATCTATGCGTACTTTGAAAAAGTAATATATCTGTAATACTCTTCGACATAAATGAAGTCGAAAGATAAAAAAAAAAATTCAATCGGATGTTGAGAACCAAATATGGGGAATAAAACGTATTTTTGAATTCGACATTATCTGTATTTACGCCCTCTAGCGGCGAAATTGTACATCTTAAAAAAAAACGATATAAATGATCGCCATTCATATATTTCAAGCTTCCCAATGCAAAAAGAATTTTTCAAATCGGACTAAAAGTTGCAGAGATATCGTGGGTACAGACGGACGGACATACCGGTAACATAAGCACAATGTTTTTTTTACAAAAGACGTGCTAAAAATGAATATGCATGTACATTAATAGCAAGTATTCACCACAATATTATAAATGAAGGCCTGTAATAAACGTTATCTGTGGACATCGACCTAATTATTCATATTGTAACTTCCAAACCGTTGCAATTAAATTTGATAAATGACAGTTTATTAACGAATGTATCGTTAGGTTTATTCCTAAAACCACACTTTCGACTGACATGGTTTACGGAATGCTAATATTTTGAAGTAGCCTGTCCGGCAAAAATAAAGCATCGAGACTGGAGAGTACTCAAACAACTCTGCCTAATGTCACGTGATCTGACAACTTTCATGTTGGGACCATGGCGGCTGAGTGACAGCCATTACAAATGTACGGTCTATCAGTATATAAGGTCGAAGCATTCATGTCTGTCAAATGGAAAACATTCAATCACCTCTTACTTGTAATATGCACATATGCTGGGGGAATATGGAATCTACGTAAATGTACCCAGGTTTAGCAGTAAATAAAATTACAGGTCGATTACAACGATAAAAGGTGTTAAAAGTAATGTTATGTTTTAGCTTCATGCATAGAAATACTTACTGAGGTGGAAACAGTATTGTTAGGTATAACTTAAAAGGGTGGGAAAAGAAAACTCCCTGGCTATGACAAGAAACTTAATCAGATGGTTAAAAACAAAATCTCCAGTGATGTTTCTAATGTATGATCAAACTGATGAAATGAAAATGGGCAGGCATTTGGTGTAAAAGGATGCTGGGAGATAAAGTAGAATAAGTAATAAGAATTCTGAGCTGGATGCCGAGAAGGGGAAGAGCCAGACAGACGTGGTTGGATGAAATAAAAAGAAGTCCAGGAATAGAAGTGAGATTAAGGGCCAAAACGGAGACCAAAAAAAAAAAAGCGAACATGGCCACCTTCCCGGAGTGAACCTTTCGCGCTGACCAAAAGAAGAGAATAACATCTGTTTAGGCATTCTTTTCACAAAAACAAATAATTAGTTTTACAAAGAAAAGCAATTTTTAATTATATCATTCCTTCAAGTATGAAACTCCGCTCGTGAGTGGCGGATTTCTTTGGATAAAATGTGCTACTGAAGACTTATTATAGACCTTAGAGCTGACTATTGTGATCGTTAAACCCGATAGAATCATCAGCAACCACTGTTGGACGAAGGCCTCCCCAAGTTTTCTCCACAACTGTCTGAACTGAGTTTCTATGTCATTCCAGCAGGCTTTCGAATCTCATCTACCCATCTCCCACGTGGTTTTCTTCTGGATCGTCTCCCGTCATCCAGTTTAATATTTCAGTCGCACATCGGTGATAAGTTCCTTTAACAATGTCAGAAAAAATGCAATTTACCCTAATCATAATGTGATCCACTCGTGTCCTTTTCTTAATCAACGAGTTTCCCTTCTTTTTTTATTTGGTTACACTCAGGATGCAGTTACCTATGCTTCTTTTAGTTGTCTGCAGCCTATATATTTCTGTTTTATGTAGTTTTTTTTTTTTTTATTTATTGGAGATTTAACGACCACCGTGAGCTACTCAGTGGGCTATAAGCAGTCGCCCGTCCCTAATTTGGGCTAGTGGTCCAAGAAAGGTAGAAGAGCCAGCGCAGTAAGACAATCACAACATTCATGCCTCACCGGGATTCGAACCCGGACCCATCTCGGACGAATGATCAGAAGCCATCGCTTAGACCACTGCGCCATCGGGGCGGCGTTTTATGTAGTTAAGATCAGTGTCTCTGATCCAAAAGTAAGAATTAGGACACATTGAATAACACTTCTCTTTTGAAACATAATGGTAAATTGCTGTTGAAAATTAGTTTCTTTCAAATGCTCTTTAAGCAAGTTTCATATGCTGATTAATTTCTTTTTTAATGTGGTCGTTCCTTGTTATCTGTTACGTAAGGTAAACGTAGATATTGGTAACCATTAGATTTTCCCCATCAATCGCAAAATCTTCAGTTTTCTTGAAAGCATTGTACAATAGTGCAGCATTTTACAAAGAACAATGTATACTTACTTCTGTAACGGTTACAGTTAAAATATGAGATAGCATGATGCAAATCCTTATGCACACCTACCTAATCGTTGCCTTCACTATACGTAACAAGCACTGCGGGGTCATCAAAGCTAGCTCCAAAGCTGATGGATTTGGTGCAGTAGTTGAGGACTCTAAGCGGAGCAATGGGGAGCTAGTAAAAGGTTTTTTTTTTTTTTTTTTTTTGAAAAACTTTGTTATCGGCAACTGTTGCAGCCGCGTTTTTATCTGTTGAACAATCTCATAATACGGCATTAGCGAGTCTACAATACTTGGCTTATTTTTAAGGCTACGTTCCATAGAGGGATCATAGTTAGAAATGAAATCTTTCAAGTGCTTTGCTCCTTGG
The DNA here is from genome assembly GCA_039090855.1 of Macrothele yani. Taxonomy (NCBI): domain Eukaryota; kingdom Metazoa; phylum Arthropoda; class Arachnida; order Araneae; family Macrothelidae; genus Macrothele; species Macrothele yani. Next base: position 105,610,473 of record CM077011.1, read on the forward strand.
AAAATTTCGGCAAACTTGTGCAGATTACCTCTGGCAGTTTCATCTTCTTCGTCGGAGTCTTCATCTTCGTCCGAGGAAGTTTTCAAAAGTTCTCCTAACTCTTTATTTGTCAACAGTTTTTGATGTCCATCAATCAAATCTGTTATTTATTCCTCCAGAATATCGACGAAGCCTTCACCCCCCCAATTTGCTTGCCCATCTGAGTAATATGTTTTCCTTCCTCGTTGATGGTAGGAAAACCTTTAAAATTATTGACACAGGAGCCAGTACGCACTGATTGATTCTTTCGTAGCTCCATTTCCCGTGTGATACGAATCTAGCAGTGGGGCTGACCGCGTATAATTGAATCAGCGTAAAACGCGGCATCATTGTATTTAAATTTTATTTTCTGAAAGTTCATTTTTAAACCCGCGTTTTTAGACTTATCAGCAAGTTCTTGGATCATACTCTGCAGCGCTAGTTGCAAAACCGACTATTTTATCAACAAAACCAAAGTGAGTTAAATAATCACTAACAATCTATATCTCCTTGTATTCCATGTCCTGTTTATCTCCAGTGCTTGAAACACAATATGGAATGTGGCACTGAGGAGCTCTGGAGATATGTCACCTTGTCTCACTTCCTTTCCAATTTTTATTGGTGCTGTATCCTCGAAAAGCTAAACCTTTGCATTCTCAATTTCGTAAATGGTTTTAGCACTTTAAACGGCAGATATACCTGAACCAAATGGTGCCCCAAATTTTCTGCCCTCTTCAATCAGAAATGTGCACATAGCTGCCGGGTTTTAAGAAAGCTTCGGCAAAACGTTTCCTTTCTTCGCTGTGTCATCTTGGCATTGCTAAATATAAGCCTATCACTGATAAGGCTCATTTCTAGTCCTACATTTTCTACTCCATGACCCAAGGCTTGATGGAGAAGGGATAGTCCCGCTGACACTGACATCATGCCACTGGGAAGAAGCAAACAAACTCAAACATAATTTCTCTTCATTCTGAAATACATCGCCATGCTTTTAGCCCTTTTAATAAGTAATAAGTCAGAAATGATTAGTGTCAATCATCTCCCTAAATGACCAGTTTAGTAACAAAGCTAAGGGGAAAGCAACGCTTAAGTTCATTCATTCCAGCAGTGTTTAGTTCACTTCTTAGACAGCTAATATATTTGAGCTGATGTTAGCTCATTTTGTTAACCCAGAGGAAATTCGTTGCAGCCGGTTCAAGGGTTCATAATGTTAATGTATGCATTAGGATGAGTCAAATGTTTTTCTTTCTATTCTAATGGCGATAAAAGGGTGCTAAATAATGTCTTAAAAATCACGTATAAAATTTTGTAACAATTGCATGTCATCTTCTGCCTCCTGATCGATCTTCAAATTCAGAATTCTGTCAGAACGACGTGTGTAAAATATTATTACATTTCCGAGGAATGAAGCAGTCGAATTTATTCCAAAATAATAAATTAGTTATTCGCGGGGACAATGCGCGTCTAGATACCTGTCAGCCGAACTCAAAACCGCAATCGATCGTGTCATAGAAAGGAATATTTACTTCGCACACCCCGAAAATGTGTTACTGGCAACGTTAACTGGCCCCCAAAAGCATATCAGAAATTAGCTGCACGTCGTATTCTGAAAGCCCGTAACATGAAATCGCGTAAAACGTGGTTCTTTCAAATATAAACATTGACGCATCAGTTTACGATGATCTCATTAATTGGCAAAAAAATGTAACTGAAGTCCCAATACTGAAGAATGTATCTGATGAAATTCTTCAATCAATTGTCGCACAAGGAGGGGAAGAGAAATTGTCTCTGCCTCTTCTACGTCTGCCAAGTCGTACTCGCCGCCCCGGTGGCGCAGTGGTCTAAGGCGCTGGCCTCTGATCATTCGTCCGTAAGGGGTCCGGGTTCGAATCCCGGTCAGGCATGGATGTTGTGTTTGTCTTACGGCACTGGCTCTCTCCCTTCCCTGGAACCAGTGACCCTAAATTAGGGTCACTTCCAATAAAAAAAAAAAGTCGTACTCAAGCAGTTGCGAGAGAGCTGTAAAGACTGTGACAGAAGCGTCGAGTACTTTATATACAAAATCTGAAAGAGAAAGCTCTATTAAGGCTCTACGAGACCCGCCATCTTGTATTGCTACCTTCTCTTGTTAACCAACGGGCAAGCGTATTTCACAAATTGCTCAGGCAATTTTGCACATTTTGGAGCACAGTTTGTGGCTAACGCAAGATATATGATAAATAAAGAGTTCCCTGGTTTCAGATTTTCATTTTGGACTCTTTAAGTATTTTTTTTATTAGTTAATAAAACTATGGAAGACTCCTTGGTACGAGCAATTTGTGAAATACGATTGCCCGTTGGTTAACAAGAGGAGGCAGCAATATAAGATGGCGGGTCTCGTAGAGCCTTAAGGCGAAGATAAAGCAGCGCAAAGTAATGCAAAGATGTTGACAGTATGCACGATTTTGCGGCTAATTAGTAAGTACTATATGTTGAAAGTATTTTACACCGATGAGTTATTCCATTATGACCACCTACCTAATAAGCTGTAGGGGGACCGTCTTTAGCCCGCAAAACAGCGGCCACTCCGCCAGGCTTCGACTCGACGATAAGTATCCTGGGGTATTTGATACCATAATGTCAACAGCAGGTCCTCCAGTTCCCGTACATTTCGAGGTGGTGTTGATTTACCGCGAACCCGCTTTTCCAAGTCGAACCACAAATGTTTGATAGGGTTCACGTCAGGTGAATTTGGAAGCCAGGGCAGTAACAGAAAGTCACCAGCATGTTCCTCGAACCACCCCTTGACGATTCTGGCAGTGTGGCATGGCGCAATATCCTGTTGGTAATGGCCATCACCGGCAGGGAACAAACACAGTTGCTATGAATTGGTGAACTTGCTTCCGCAACGATGTTCAGATACCTTACAGTTGTCAGGTTTTTGGGATAATGGGCCCAAAACCTAAGAAAGCATCGCCCACAGCATAACATCCTCGACGCCGGCCTGTTTTAACCCAACAGTGCATCTAGGTAGCATAGCCTCCGTTGGTAATCGGCAAATCCACTCTCGGCCGTCTACGTGATTCACCAGGAATGAGAGTCAGGCCATGCCACATTTTTCCAATCATCCACGGTCCAATGTCAATGATCTTGAGCCCATTTCATGCGTTGTTGGGCGAAGACGTGCAGTGAGCATGGGGACCCGACTGGGTCTTCGTCTTTGTAGGCCCATGCGCAGAAGGCTGCGATGAACTATGTGCTGTGACACATTGCCCTGATCACCACTGTTGTAGCTTCGGGTAATTTGTCGCAATGTGGCCCTGCGGTCGCTGTGAACAATGCTCGACGGTCTTCACTCCCCTCTGCCATCCATGAGCTGCTGACGACACACGGCTGAACGATGGTTCGTCGTTTGGCCATATGTGCCCCACTTTTGATATGAACTCATTACAGCGGCTCGTGAACAACCCTCAAGCCGCGCTGTTTCCGAGATCGTAGTTCCGAGGCGCCGTGCAATCACAATTTTTTTTTTTTTTTTATCAAACTCCGAAAAATCGGCAGCTTTTCTTATTCTAACTCTGAACACTCTTCTAACCGAAAGCCGATTCTCTGGTTGTATATATACTGTTCTGTTAACTTTACCTACGCCATTGTTCGGTCTCCAAGCGCGCTCATTTCTCTATGTTGGTGTGGTCATAATGTAATGGCTAGTATGTTTCATTGCAAATTAGTGTTTTATTATTACATCTTAAATGATCAGATGCACTATTATTGCATCTTAAATGATCAGATGTAGAGGATTTTAGGAAGGGAGTGTCTGACCCCAGGTCTTAAACAACCCTTAGAAATAGGAAGCAAGGAGATTATGGGCTAGAGTGCCCGATAGGAAAGTCACACGGAAGCGAGGTAGAAAGGGGAGGAGGACGCCCTTATTTATTACCGGTGGGCCAGTACCCGACGTTCGACTGCTTAACGTGTCCATCCGACGCACTGCGGATATTTAGTGGTTCGTACCTGCCGAGGATCGAACTTGAGGTTATCTCCACGGCAGGCACAAACGCTGACCACTAGGCCACCCGCTGCCCAAGCATCTCAAATGGTTTTTGAAACTCTTTTATAGGTTTTAACAACAGATGTTTTTCAATTTTATGAAATTTTAAGGTCAATCCGGAGACAGATGATGATTTTGTTACATTTTATATATGATTTTAAGATCTCATTTAGCACCCTTTAATCGCTATTATAAATCGATACTGGACAAAATAAAAAATTCCCATTATTTCGTGGCCCACCCTAGTTATGCTTCTTAAATACCTCAGTGCTTCAGCACCGTCACCTACCTCAGTTTTTTTCCCCATCTGAAAACTCAGTGTGGTTCCGTGTCAAATGCACGTCATTAGCCTTGTGTGTTCCACGTCTTTGCGGCGTCCAGTCAGTTTTGGCGCTATTTTCACTCTGGGATAGAGGCCCAACATATGTGTTACACAAAACGGAGCGAACTTTTTTCTCACCCTGATACGCCTAAAATGAAACGAAACAGCACTCATTTTTGCCTTTTGTTTCTTAAATACAAATGAATTTCAAAGATTGTAAACATTTATCTCAATTTTACAGCTTTTTCTTAGCGTTCGTTAAATTAAATGAAACAGTTTTATACTTAATAAAGACGGTTCTACTTGAAGATTTATTTTTCGCCTCTTTAACGTGAAGCGTTATTTGAAGTTTTTTTTTTAATGTAATTTTTCCATGCTGTACTTGCTGTTTCATGCATGTGTAAAACACTAGAAAGAAGTTGAAAGATGAAAGGTTCTCCAGCAAAAAATTAAGAAAAAAAAAGCAATATCAATCATCTTCGTTTCAGTATAGTTTAAGCAAAAAAAAGTGCTTGTTCTTAGCTACGAATAAAAAGCGATTACTCATGCTTCTAATTTGTAGTTCCAAGCACAAAGTGTACCGCACATTATTAATATCCTGTGCTTTAGAACACGCTAAAAAACATCTTAAATTAATACATTTATCGCTCGGAATTAAGAAATAAAAAAAACTGACTTTTTGTTTTCTTCATCATGTTATTTCTCTCCTATTAATTTTGTTTCCACAAATCTTTGGTCATGTTAAATTAATTACATGTAAATTTAATTACCTGCGCAAAAACAGAAATCCCCCGCGCTCGAAAGTTTTGATCGAGACCGTATGTTCTCAAGAAGTGAATGAATTAGGATTTTAAAATAACTTTTTTAAATTTAAAATTCATCGTGCTGTTTTTCTTTCTTTTTTTTTTTTTTTTGTGCTTGCTGTGATTTACTTAGCACTCGAAATAGGAACAATTTTTTACCTTCGCTTTTCCCTTCATCAAAGTTTGGTAGCTATATCATTTAAGGAAATACTTATTTCGCTTGTAAAAAGTAATGCTCCAGTAATTTGTGTGACATAATAATTGAATTATGCGAGGGTAAATTAAGAGGCGTCCATAATCATTTATTAAAATTTACTTAACTGCAGTATAAAACTCGTGCGAATCTTTCCTAATACACCTGGTTCCGTGTTACATAAAATTTTGTACTCTCTCTAAAAATTCAACTTCTGTTTGAGGGCAAAATGTTCAACTATAAAAGAAATACTTGTACAAGTTATTTTTATTCATATATTAATTTATTTTAGACACGCATCTCTTTTGGTTTCATGACTCCCAACATCCATGCCCTCAAATTGATCAATAAGCGTGGCTTACTTCCTAGGGGAAATATTTTCGCATATTAAATTTTCAAAAAACGTCCACAATATAAGGCTAAGTTGAAAAGCAGAGATCGTGTTGGCGAACGTTAAAATTAAATAGAAATTATTTTAATTAGGAAAATAGATAATGTAAACGATTTTGTATAAAGGAAATTCCAAAATTGGCTATATGTTATTTTCAGAAAGTATGTTTTTGATAGACGTTAGAACATACACTGGCGTGCAAAAATTAAGGACGAGACTGTTTTTCGAATGTAACGTCGTGCAGAAGTGCTCCACATCGAATAAAATGATACCATAAGATCCCCAAGATGTAAGAATATGGGACAAGTGAGCAAAACCGTCCAAACAAGGAATCCAAAGGATACAAAGGCACTTTATTGAAAAGGTAGCTACGAGCACAACTGGACCGAAGACAGAAACGTCCATGTGATAGGCGGCTGCCAAGAAAAATCCAGTCTTTAGTAGGGGATATGATGACCCCTGACTGCGTTGCAGGATTTACAACGTCTGCCCATGCTGAGGACGAGGTTGTCAAGGAGCTGTTGAGGCATCGTGGCCCATTCCTCTTGTAGCGCCAATCGCAGTTGCGGAATCGTTGCTGGCGGCTGGTGACGTGCTGCCAAGCATCTCCCGAGAAGGTCCCACATGTGTTCGATTGAATTTAGGTCCGGATACCTTGTGGGCCAATCCATACGTTGAATATCTTCACTCTCCAACAGCTCTGCGACAGCCACTGTACGATGAGGTGTAGCGTTGTCGTCCATGAAGAGGAACTCAAGACTCACAACACCTCTAAACAGACGCACGTGAGGCAGGAGAACCTCGGTACAGTAGCGGACACCAGTGACTGAATCTCCTTGGAAGATGTGGAGGTCAGTACGGCTACCAAGCATGATACCGCCCCAAACGAGAACTCCGCCACCTCCAAACCGGCCCCTTTCGATGATGTTGGAGGTGTGATTGAGTGTTCCCTGCTCTCTCCAGATGTGTATACGTCCAGAATCGCTCGTCAGACTAGATCGGCTCTCATCCATAAAGAGCACTCGACTCCATTGCTGATGTGTCTAGTTCTAGTGTTCCTGGCACCACAGAAACCGCCGTCTCCGATGAGCAGGCGTTGATTTCACACACCGTACTAGTCGTCGTGCAAATAGACCACCTTTGAGCAGCCTTATGGCCACGGTAAAACGCGATAACGGACGTCCAGTTGTCTGTCGCATGGGCCTTGCGATTTCTTCCGCTGTCTTCCGTCTGTCTCTTCTCGCCTGTAGAACAATATACCGGTCGTCCGTCACCGCGGTTGCTCATGGACGACCACTGCTAAACTCTCGGACAGCTGTTTGTCGTTTGAAATGCTCTCCAAGCTCGTGAAACGATGCTGTGAGTGATCCCGAACTCCTCGGCCACACTAGTCGCACTTCGACCTTCTTCCAACTTCCCAATGACGCGACCTCGGGTAAAGTCATCCAAATGTCGTCTACCGGATTGCCTGTTGGCCATATCATACGGTGGCAGCAACTCGACGTCGTTCAAACCGATGTACACCGTGCAATAGCTTTCACCGAATTGCTGAGCGTACACCGCCGCCCGTGTGCTTTATACCCTTCAGACACCCCCTCCTACGTCATGCTGCATATGGGCGCATGCCCTACCGTACCGGACCCTAGTCTATCTCCTGAGTGGTCTTTCTGTCCGTTCTGCCTGCTCGTTCCGCTGTTATGCTAATTTCTCCTCTTCGACCATAATTTTTGCACACCAGTGTATATATCAATTGCATATGGAAATGTATTGCTGAAAAAAACTGCAAGAAATTTTAATCGTATTTTTTGAGATGAAACGGAAAATATATACCCCGCCATATTTTTAGGTTTTAGATGATAAAATGGAATTATATACATGCAGGCTCGCGCCTGACGTACGGGAAGGGCAACCTGCCACCACGCGCTAGGGGCCTCAGAGGTTCTTAAAGCGTCCCTGTGTATGTCCATAACAATTGGTATACATGAAGGATTAGATTAATTAACTATAGTAGTAGAAATTAAAATAAAATAAACACTTCCAATAATACATAGTAGCAGCGAATCCTGAAGCAGACATAATGTGAAAACTTTTTTTTTAATCTAATGTTGCTTGTTTTTGTTTAACAGGGTGTCCATAAAGTCTTTCCCACATTACAAAATTTAATATAAAAAACATTTATTACAGGTACAAGAAAGGGATTGCACGACAATGATGGTGCACAAGTAAAGTTTGTTTCTAGTGTCAGTGCACCTACACATGGGCACCATTTGTGGTCCTGAGGACATCTAAGTTTGTTTCTAGTGTCAGTGCACCTCCACGTGGGCACCATTTGTGGTCCTGAGGACATCTAAGTTTGTTTCTAGTGTCAGTGCACCTCCACGTGGGCACCATTTGTGGTCCTGAGGACATCTAAGTTTGTTTCTAGTGTCAGTGCACCTCCACGTGGGCACCATTTGTGGTCCTGAGGACATCTAAGTTTATTTCTAGTGTCAGTGCACCTCCACATGGCACCATTTGTGGTCCTGAGGATATTAAAGTAATATTCAATTTCACGCCATGTTTTGTTTAACATCTCAGCAGAGACAGAACCAATGACGTCCGTTTTTCTGCTCTTCAACGTCTCGACATCTGGAACACTGCTACAGTAAAGCTGGTCTTTCACAAAACTCCATAAGTAAAAGTCTAGAAAGGGTTATATCGGGCGATCCATGGGACCATCGTGGCCAATCCATCTGTCCGGAAATGTGACATTCAGGAACTCGCGAACCATTATTGGCCAATGGTGGTGGCCAAATAATGGTTCGCGAGTTCCTGAATGCTGGAACAAAAAGTTCCCTTTACCTGCTGGAATAATGCTGGAACAAAAGTTCCGTTTACCTCGACATGCTGGAACAAAAAGTTCCAGCATGTCGAGGTAAACGTTACATGTTACCGTGGGCCCTGTAAAAAAGAAGGGTCCGATGACATAATGGGGACTTTCTGATCCCCAGATTCGCACATTGTGCTTATTTACTGTACCAGAGACGTGGAATGTGGCTTCATCTGAGAAACGGACACTGTGCAGATAATCACTATCGTGAGCTATGTGCTGCAACATCTCCGCCGCAAATGCAGCACGGCGAAGCCGGTTATCAAGCGGAAGAGCCTGAACGATCTATACTTTATAAGCATACAGATGGAGACGTTCGTGTAAAATTTTGGGAACCGTGGCAAGGAGAATCCCAGTTTCCAGTGAAGCACGACGAATGGATTTCCTGGGTCTTCGCAGAAATGTCTCCTGGACAGCTTCAGCTGTCTATTGTGTACCCGATGAACGCCCCGCTCGGGGGAGATCGCCAACGCTACCCGTCGGTTTATACTTTTCATACCTGCTTTTATGCTTTCATGGTCCGGTGGTGATCGTTTGTACCGTTTCCTGAAATGACGCTGGACAGAAACCGCCGATTTGGTCTCGTCGAACCACAACACGCACGTCGCTTTTTATTGCATGGAAGCCATTATCGATGAAATGCTGCCCTTATTCAGCAGTACCGCTCACCTAAAGAACAGAAAAAAACACTTTATGAGAGCTGCTATTATTGCGTTGCCAACCAATTTATTTTAACTTACACACATTCTTTTATATTAATTTTTGTAATGTGTGAAAGACTTTATGGACACCCCGTATATTTACGTTCCCTTAATGTTTTCCCTGCATAACACTTAATGCGTCATATATCTTGTCATTCATTGCCGTAGCCTGTTGCTTAAAAACAAAAGTTTTGGCATATTACTTTGGCTGAGTGTTATCCTCTTTGCTTTCTTCATTGTTTTTTTTGCGAAGGTGTAGATAATCTCTCTTTAACGTTGCTCACGGGATTATCGCTTGGTGAGGTGGCAGAGAAAGTGTCTCTTATACCCCCCCCATTGCTTTTTTCTATAAAAATGCTTTCACTAGCATACAAGGATTCCTCTATACTGTTGCAATTTCTTCTTATATGCCGCCATTTGTATTCCTTCATTCTAGGAAAATTCGCAGCAGAATTTCTTTGCTTCGTTAAATATGTAATTTCATTAAAATTGTTACCTCTTTTGCTAAAAGTGATTATCTTAGCTTTTTTCTCCTCCGTTAAATCCGGGCATTTCATTAAATTTTGTTCGTTCAACTCGATCAAATTAGCTTTCAAATAACTTATGCTAATCAGAAGTTCGTTTTGCTCATTAAATCCGGGATGTCGCTAAACACAGGCTCGTTATAAGCGGATTCTACAGTATTCAAATGTATGCTAATCTCATGATGTGATGCTGTGTGCGATATACCCTGAGATGTCAGTTTTTTTTTTTTTTTTAAGGTACACCTGCCTAGCAGCGTGTTGTGCCACCCTTGTCTTTCAGAACAGCCCGAATTTGTCAAGGCACGGAACATACCGGATGTGGGAATGATGTACCATGAGGAAGTGATTGAGTCGCACGTTTTCTGAAAACTGCCCTGAGGCACAGTATCGTAGCGAACATTCCGTTCCGTCCCATCCCATATATTCTCAATGGAGTTTAAATCCTAAACTGTGCTAGACACCGTATGACAAATTTTCTTACTTAACCGTCATTTTTAGTTTTCTTTCCCTATGCAAATTCGGAGTTCGTTCCCTTTTAGCGTTTCAGTCTTAACTTCACATTTCCTTACTCACTGAACGCTATGTGGGAACAGTTTTGAGATCAAGTGTGAATGACGTTTGCATGTTTGACAAGCAAAACGTTATACATAATGTGTGGAGCGAGGATTAAAGATTAAGGGTAGATTATTATATTTTATTATTAATATGTACCTCCTTCTTGACTGAGATTTATACGAATTAGTCTTAGTGTTTCCTTCTACAAAGTTCTTGTGACTGGAGTATTATTGAGAGTAGTAATATCCTGTGATGTCAACGAGATTGGATGAATAAGACCTGAGTACTGTTATTATAAGTAGCTGTTTTAGGAAGTTTTCTTGAATGACTTCTGTGTAATTCAGCTGTACAGGGTTTCACCTAAATGGAACCAGAACAACAAACTTCACGTAGCGTTGCTTAGGTTGAGTCAACATTTGTACATATACAAGTTTAAACACAGGAACATTACAACTGAACTAAGGAAAACACGTCGGCGTTTTTTCTCATTCGGTGTTCGTACGAGCCTTCTGAGCGGAGGAGCCTTTTCCTGCTGGACGTGTCCAACTGTTTGAGGATAATCTGTAGATGTGAATGGATCAATTAGGTCGGCAGAGATGTTCAGATAAGCCGTGGCTTTTGCGTGTACTTCAGTGGGTATCAGGAAGCCCAACGCATGCCAGAAAATCATTCCACAGTCCAACACACTGCCATTATCCGCCTGAACTGTTGACAGTTGACAAATAATTTTGTGACATCATGTTGCTTGAGCCAAATCAGGCAGCCCCGGTGGCGCAGTGGTCTAAGGCACTGGCCTCTGATCATTCGTCCGTAAGGGGTCCGGGTTCGAATCCCGGTGAGGCATGGATGTTGTGTTGTCTTACGGCACTGGCTCTCTCCCTTCCCTGGAACCAGTGACCCTAAATTAGGGACGGGCGACTGCTTATAGCCCATTGAGTTGCTCACGGTGGTCGTTAAACCTCCAATCAAAGAAAGAAAGAAAGCCAAATTCAGATTCTTCCATCCGCACGTTGCAGAATGAAATGTGGTCCAGCAGAAGTTTTTCCAGTCGTCAGCTGTCCAGTGTCAACGCTTCCGTGTTTAGTAGATGCACACTTTCGTGTTCTGTGCTGACATCTGCACTCGACATTGTCGATGGTGTTATAGCTCATTTGTGTTAGGGTCCGATAGGTGGGGCTTTCGGAGAATGCTCTCGGCGCACCAATGGGGAATTATGCAGTAATGTTCCGGGATGTGGGCCGTCTGCAATACTCTGGATAGTCTTCTGTGTCCACTTTGATGTACCAGCTGTTTTCTTCTGCAGTTCTCCTTTGCCCTCTTTGATGCACCAGCTCTTTTCTTCCATAGGTCTCCTTTGTCTCTTTTGATGCATCAGCTGTCTTTGTCCCATTTGAAGCACCAGCTCTTTTTGTCCCCTTTGATGCACCAGCTGTTTTCTTCCACAAGTTTCATTTGGCCCCTTTTGTGCACCAGCTGTTTCCTTCCACAGGTTTCATTTGGCCCCTTTTGTGCACCAGCTGTTTTGTCACACATGTCTCCTTTGTCCCCTTTGATGCACCAGGTGTTTTCTTCCACAGGCCTCATTTGGCACCTTTGGTGTAACAGATTTTTATTTCACAGGTCATTGCTGGAAGTTTTTGTGCTTGTCACACAACTCATTTGCATGAAAAGCCCAGGACGTCGGCCGTTCGGAAGATGCTCGAACCGGCATGCCAGGCACCAACTATCATGTTACCTTCGAATACTCTCAGGCCGCTCGTTATTCCCATTACGATCCTCAATTGGACGCCAACTGATGTTCAACACGGGGATTTTCCTGATTTATACCACACAAGGCGCTCACTACTGCCTTACGTGTTGGAGTCATCCATTTAAGTAAAGGGGGCAAGTGTATTTAAATAGCTGGGATCTTCCTATATGCTTGACACGGTTTAAGGAAAGTTTTACATATACTAACCTACGTTCAAGAAACACTGCAAATGCCTTTCGCGTCTCAGTAAATCAAATTGAACAAAAGCAGGAACTTGTGGGTAAAAGTCAGTTATTAAGACTCTACACATATTATATAGTATGCTGAAGAAGGCGGCTAAGGCTTTTCATCTTTTCTTCTTTTATACACTGTTTCCAGTCCATTGCTGGACAAAGGCGTGTTCTGATTTTCAGCATTTCTCTTTTATCCATTCACGTCAGCCATTTATTGTGAAAAATCGTAAAATATTATCTTTAAAGCAAAGTCTTCGTTCCTTCACTTTTAGTTCACTTTGACAAAAATTTGGATATGTTTCGAAAAATACGTGCTATCAAGAGCTTCAAACTTTCCTCCCGTATTTTCTGACGGGTATAATATTTATAATTTGGAAATTGCTTGGTAGTATTCCAGAGCTGTTCATTGTGTTTCTTTGGGTGCCTCCTCAGATGTGTTCGTAAGACCTTCGCTTGTAAGGAATTTAGAAGTTCCGAGGTTTTAACTGTGTTTTCTCCCCGATGATTAAAGAAATAAATTACCAGCTAGAGTGAAGACTCGCTCTTATATAGTAAAGAGTATATATATTCAAAGACTTACAGAGGAAAGTTATTTGTCGAGGAGCTTTGTCATGCTAATTCTGCGTTTCTGTAAATTATTAGCACATTGAACTGTTTCGGATTATTATTCTGTTGAGCTTCTGTCTCAATTGCTTCGCTGCTAAGCATGCTTTTCCTGACTATTATTTTATCCCCGCACCAAAGAAATCTTCAATGTTATAAAAGTAAATTATAATAACGCCGACTACCAGCTTGCGTCTGAAGATATTAGCCAAACTATTGGGTTGTCGGAAAAGTCATGACGTATTTTGGCACCCGATGGCGGTTGGGCGGTTTTGGAAATACTAGAGACATGCGCAGCTCTGTTATCGCTATGACATTCGACAGGTGCCAGTTCTAGCTGCAGTCTAAATGGAATAGGGAACGATTTGGTGTATTTGCAGAGATTTGACATCAAGTTGAAGACGGAAGACCAAACTGTGCATTTTCTCCATATTTTACTGTTTTACTTCCGTAAAGGGAAGAACGCGCGTCAAGCTTGTGAAAAGTTGCGTTAAGTGTACGGTGAAAATGCTCGACAAGAACGTCAGTGCCAGCGGTGTTTCGCCAATTCCGGTCCGGGAGGCCAACCGAGGTTGGTGATGACCAAATCAAGGCATTGATCGAGTCAACCCCACGTTACACGACACGAGAAATTGCACACACATTGCACATCCATCATTCAAGCGTTCACGACCACCTGAAGAAGCTGGGATACGTAAGCAAGCTCGATGTGTATGTTTCTCATGAACTCAAAGAAGCTTAATTGACTGCTCATAAAAACATCTGCGATTTGCTCATTAAACGTAAGGGAAACGATCCTTTTTTGAAGCGACTGATAACTGGTGACGAAAAGTGGATTGTGTACAACAATGTGCTGCGCAAAAACGGTCTTGGTCCCGACGTGCTGCTTCGCCTCAAACGACATCCAAAGCAGACATTCATCTGCGGAAGGTTCTGGTCTCAGTGTGGTGGGATTTTAAAGGTGTCGTGTTTTTCGAGCTTCTACCACGGAACCAAACAATCAATTCGAATATATACTGTCTGCAATTGGACAGTTTGAACGAATTCTCATCCAGAAACCTCCAGAGCTCGTTCATCGTAAAGGTGGTGTGTTCCATCACGACAACGCGAGACCACACACAAGTTTGATCACCTGCCAAAAATTATTGTAGCTTGGGTGGGATGTGTTGCCACACCCAGCATACTTGTCTGACTTTGCGCCGTCAGACTTCCAGTTTTTTTCGCTTTCTTCAACCGTCCTTGCGTGGTATAACGTACAATTCAGACGAGGCTGTTAATCATCACCTTGTACAGTTTTTCGCCACGAAAGACAGGTCCTTCTGTGAACGAGGCATTCTGCAGCTCTAAAAGGTTATCGAACAAAACGGGCATCATGTCATTGATTGATCTTTGTTCTTTCTATCAATAAGTGACCTTTGCAAAACATGGCTAAAATACATCATGACTTTTCCGACAACCCAATATTTACTAACTTTTAACTTCGAAATGTGATTTATTACATAACTACATTTTTCTTTGCTTTTGACCTTTCCAATTAGAACACTGAATCCCGCATCTAAATACATCTCTCTCTCTCTCTCTCTAGACCCAACAGAATTCGCTTGGTTACGTCGACTCTAAAGATACACAAGGATCAGATGTAATACAACCATTATTTGCATTTGGATCAGTGCATGGACGCCCATAGCTTTGTTTTCAGGAGGAGGCAAACAGAAATTGTAATTACAAACATAAACAAGCACCATACGCAAATTTCTATTGTGTCTTCTTGTTATCAAACCATTTCTACCACATCCGCAACACATAAATTTAAGCGAAAATTAATCGACAAAACCTGCTTAGAGATGGATAAGTGAAATTAAACAGCTTGATGTGACAATAGAGATTTCTTTGTTGTTTTAGCGACTTGTGACCATGCGCCACAAAGACAATGATCACTCAGTTATAAAAAAATACCATCACGAAAAAGTTCTGGAAAATATTTCAGATCTTTGTCCGTCAGTGAATTGCTACTGCAGAGGATAACTTACATTTCATTCCTCTGCCTTTTATGCTTCTCAATACTGTATGCACACTATATTATTAAAAGTATGCGGGCACCACAATCGAATGGCCCTATTATTGCAGTTAGTCGGTCTACCTTTTGCTTGTATAACAGAGGTAGCAGGTCGAGGCATACCATCAACCAATTTCCAGTAGGTCTCGAAAGGAATGGCTCGCCATTAGTCTTGCAAAGCTGCTGCTAGATCGGAGAGCGAAGATTGTCGTTGTGCTCCATTTAGTATCCGTCGCTCCAATTCATCCCAGAGGTGTTCAATGGGGTTAAGATCAGAACTCTGAGCAAGGCCAGTCTAACAATTCTACCTCATTTTCAAGTCCTGCACATGCCGAGCACTCTGGCAGGGAGCTCGATCGTGTTGGAGGAGACAACTGTCATTTCCAAAATACCATTTCCATTGTGCCTTCTTGTTATCTGACCAATAACTTGCTATAATAAAGACATTGTTGATAGGGATGAATTATCCGGAACGTCGAGGTATACTTCATGGTTTCTGGTATAACAAAAAACGGACCCAGCCCCCATTCACGGAAAACAACTTCATACCACGATGGAGCCACCGCCGTACTTAACAGGTGGAATAATACAGTCCTATTAAAATCCTTCTCCGGGCTGTCACAAAATCCAAACACGCCCATCACGTTGAAAGAGTGGAAAGCGTGTCTCATCCCCAAAGAAAAACTTTCCACTCATCCACCGTTACGGAACGACGGGAGACACCCCACTCCAAACGGCTCTTTGCTTTCGCAGTAGTGCTGTGTGGTTTGTGTGCCGCTGTCCATAATAAGTTGCACATAATAATAACCCACACTCTATAACTCTCTGAGGATAGTTATGGTATTAACCGAGCCATTCCAAGCATTCAGTAACAATTGAAACTGCAGAGGAAGAACTGGATACCTCAACATTTCTTACCTTGGCTCTTCTGTCACATTCCGTCAGTTTGTGCGGAATTCCTGACTTTTTTTGCTGTAGTTGCATCGTCCTGCTTCCATATTTTCACAACATCACATACATTCGATTTCGGTATGTTAATTTTAGCTGCAGTACTCCGTATGGAAATGCTACTCAAATGACATCCCAAGTCCAGCACACGCTGGAACTCGAAAAGTTCCCGTCCATGCGGCATACACTATATAGACACAAGTCACCAGACACCTAGCAGAGAAACACAACATATCATTTCTTGACATAGATTAGTACGGTATCGGTCCACCTTTGGCCTTAATGCATGCACGGACCTTTCGAAACATGCTTTCGAAAAGCTTTCGGAACACAGTGGTATGCACTTCCATTCAGTACATAACGCTGCCGCTAACTGTTGCTTAATATTAGGCCTTGCTTCCAAACTTCTTATGCGATGCTCTAATTCATCCCACAGGTGTTCTATGCGATTAAGATCAGGACGCTGTGCTGGCCAGCCCACACACGATACGGAATTATTGAGAAACCACCCCGTACCAGTCCTTGCTTTATGGTTCGGTGCATTATCCTGCTGGTACCAACAAGGCTCGGTTCCACAGTATTGCTACAGAGTTGGTAGGGCATAATTGTCCAGAATATCGAGGCAGGCGTGCTGGTTAACAGGTTTGTCCAGGATTACCAATGGGTCGGGACCATACCACGAATATCACCCCAACGCGAGTACACTGCCTGGCCCAAACTAGACCGTTGGAAAAGCACACTGTGGTAAATAGCTTTCCCCCGGCTGTCGCCATACCCATACACGGCCTTCAGGCTGATGGATCGTGTAGATGCGACACGTTTCAGTCCATACGACTCGTTTCCATTGACCTACGCCACAATAAATGTTCTTTACACCATGCTGAACGCCGAGTAGCATTCCGAGTGGAGATGAAAGACATATGAGCAGCCGCACGATCGCAGTATCCTATGGAATGAAGTTCTCTGCGAATGGTATGTGTACATACCGAGGTTCCAGCATTTTTACTCACCCGTACACTGAGTTCTTGTGCAGTACTCCGTCGATTAGCTGTAACTACTCTTCTGAGGCTTCGACGTCCTCTATCACTGATTTTCTTTGGTCTGCCGGTACGTTTTGCTGCTTCAGGCACGCCATGTGTCTTCCACTTATTCAGTACATTCAAAACAGTTGACTTGTGTATGTTTAAACGCCTCTCAGTTTCTCTTATGGGCATCCCACTAATATAACAAGCAACAATCTTTCCTTTCTCAAAGTCAGTTCTCTCTCGCCGCGACATTTTCCCTCAACCTCAGAGTGCGACATGATCGCGGTCAGCTGCAGGCTTGTTTGTATACCGTTTGCCGCTGTACCGCGCATCTTAACAACGCAGCTTATCCGTTCATTTACTTTTGAAAGGCTGTCGTGTGACTTTTGTCAATAAAGCGTATGCGCTTCGAAGATACTAATAACATGTCAGAACATCTCAACCCTACATACGTACCTAACTACCTCCTCACTTACAGCGTACCTTCCTGCACAACCGTTCTTTGCACTTATGCAAATATTCGGTAGTGTTCGAATACTTTCTATAATTTGGTGTATATGCGCGGTTGTCTCTCATTCAGTACAAAAATTTAATATTACTATCGGCTGTAAATTCATAGCATTTTTCCTACTTTTCCTGCATACACAAGCATTGAGAAGTTCAGCAGAAAATTTAGAATTAGGAAATAGTGTCATCGCAAAAATATTTGCAGTACCTTCCAAGAACAAAAATTTCATATTAAAATTTCTAGGGGAGATAGTGGCCCCTCTTGTCTCTCCATGTATGTGCTCATGGTTGAATGCTAATTACAACACCTAGATACAGATATCTCTGTCGCTTGTTAGAAACCGGGATACTATAAGGAAAACGTAATGCAACGTGAAATGGTTAACACCATTTTTAGTGGTAACCAGTTGCCCGCACCGTTCTCTTCAGTAGTAAAATGGTCAGAAGCGCGAGCATCTGGCTAACAATCGTAGTTGGGCACAGTCTTATGTGAGGTATAGTCGTTTTACCATATGTCCGACTGAACCCCTTCCCTGCCGCCCCGGTGGCTCAGTGGTCTGAGCGATGGCTTCTGATCATTCGTCCGAGATGTGTCCTGGTTCGAATCTCGGTGTTTGTCTTACGGCGTCAGCCCTCTCCCTTACCTGGAACCATTGGCCCCAATTTAGGGTCGGGCGACTGCTTATAGCCCACTGAGTTGCTCACGATGGTCGTTCATCCTCCAATAAAAAAAAACCCTCTTCCCTGGAGTTATTGACTCCAAATAAGAACAGGGACTAGACTTCTTCCTTAGACTCCAAGAAAGAGGTACTCTTTGTCGCTCCTGTGGTGCAGTGGACTAAGCGATGGCTTCTGATCATTCGTCCGCGAAGAGTCCGGGTTCGAATCCCTGTGAGGCATGGATGTTGTGTTTGTCTTACGGCAGTGGCTCTCTCCCTTTCCTGGATCCAGTGGCCCTAAATTAGGGACGAGCGACTGCCTATAACACACTGAGTTGCTCATGGTAAGCGTTAAATCACCAATACAAAAACAAAAAGTACTCAGAAGGCTGCGCAATAGATAACACTCATAACTGCGCTCTGCCTTGAACAAGAAAATAGTAGAATTCGCGAAAAGCGACTTTACAAAGAACAGCTCTGTACAAACAGATATTTTCAAACTATTAAACGCTTTTTTTACTGCTCACGTAAGCACATAGACCGAAGAGACAAAACATTATGACGACGTGCCTTGGTCCTCCACGTGCCCCAAAGCTACTCTTACACGGTGAGGTATGGACACTACAAGATTTCTGAAAGTGTGTTGGAGTATCTGGTACGATTACGTTACCAGGAGATCCTTTAATTCTCGTAAGTTACGTAATTGTTCCACCGCATATCGGTTTTACTGCATAACACAAATCCCAGATGTTCCATTGCATTGATATCTGAGAAATTTGAAGGCCAGAGCAATACCTGCAAATCTTCATGTCTTGCGAACTCTCTAACAATCCTGGCAATATAGCATGGCGCCTTATGTAACTGAAGGACGACACTACCAGAGTTGTAAACTGGTCAAAAACTTTGGACCCGGATCCGACCGAAACAAATCTGCTTTGTACTATAAATTGGAATATATCATCATCGTCGTCAATCATTATATCAATCCACTGCTGCATGGAGGTCTTCTCAAGTTTCTCCAACAACGGACTGTCTTGGGCCAGTCTCTTCCATCCACCCGTTTTCCATGTTGTCTTTTTTCTGGGTCTTTTCCTGTCCCTTGGAATTCAGTCTAAAAGTTTCTTCAACAACGGACTGTCTTGTGCCAGTCTCTTCCATCCATCCGTTTTCCATGTAGTCTTTTTTCTGGGTCTTTTCCTGTCCCTTGGAATTCAGTCTAAAAGTTTCTTCAACAACGGACTGTCTTGGGCCAGTCTCTTCCATCCACCCGTTTTCCATGTAGTCTTTTTTCTGGGTCTTTTCCTGTCCCTTGGAATTCAGTCTAAAATTTCGGTTGTTCATCGGTGGTCCGTTTTCGGGGAAATATGTCCAGCTCATTGCCATATCGGGGATCAGCTGTCTTCAGTTTTTGTGTCTTTTTAACGCTTTCCAACAGTAGATTCAAGAAGCGTATATGTTCCAGCTTTGTCGGTCTGCCTGTCCGCACGATAACTCACGTAAAAATGGTTGGATTTAGATGAAAGTTTAGTACGTGGTAGGGGACAACCTGGAGACGAAATCTTTTGAAAATGGACGAAATGGGGTCAAAGGTCAGGAAATAGGAGCGGGATACATTCCATCGCCCTTATGCGTCATAACTAACGTAAAAATGCTTCGATTGCGACGAAATACAATACGTTGTTTCGCAACGACTTTGGAAGCAGTTCCTCCAAAAATCTGTTTGTCAGCAATTGCGGGCAGTGCTCATGCGTGAGATTTGTTAGCCATTATAACTTCCAAGAAAATTTCCCGATTCAAATGGGATTTTTAATTATAAAACGGCTTATGTGTGGTATTTCTTAATAATAGAAATAGGCAAGACTGGCACAAAGAGATTTAATTTTGATATATGTGAACCTCAAACGTTATACCATAGTTTGGTCCTCTCAAAACCAAGGCATTTTCCTATGATTTTTGGTATGTTGGAAAGGGTATCATAATAAATGCACTGCATAATTTTACTAACTTGTTTAGGTAAGGTCTCTGCTCCGCACGTAAACACTGGAAGGATGCACTTTTAAGACAGAATGGCAAGCATTGCTTTTCAAAATTGTACTGTTTTTTCCAAAAGCTCTGGAATCAAGTTTTTGTACGCTAATTAATTTTTCATCAATGTGTCGTTCGTTTGATATCTGCTGCCCAAGGTAAATGTAGGAATTGATTATCTTCAGCTTTTCATCATTGACTGATAAATTTTAATTTTTTTGCATTGTACTTCAGTTTTGCCTTCTGAAAGATCATCTTTAATCCCATTTCCTTACACTACTCAGCAAGTTCCTGGATCATACTGTGCAGCTCTGAAGTATTATTTCATAGGCCTCTGAAGGGTTCTTTGAAACTTTTTTTCTTTCCATAAATAAAACTGAAGTAAAACCGGGTTGAAATCGTGTCGGAAACACCTTGACTCGATGCATTTGGCCCGGAAGAAATTGCTGACCCATGACTAGTTTCCATCTCTGGACACTACTAGAGGGTAATGTTGTTTCCATGAAAGGATTTACCTGGTCTGTAATGATTATTACGTCGGTGGTGGTCGTCATAGTTTCTTGCACATCAATGACTGGTACCAGGGTTCCCCAGCAGAACATTGCCCAAAATATTACACTTCCTCCACCACCAGTTTTTTTTTTGTTCCATGGTTCATTCTTTTGCCACACTGCGCCAGGTAAACGACGCACACGTACTTGGCCGTCCACATGGTGCAACAGGAAACGAGATTCCTTGGCCCACACGATTTTTTTCTAATCATTCAATCTCCATATTTGATGCTCACATTCCCATTGTAGCCGCTTTCGACGGGGTTAACCGAGGTTAGTATGCGCACTCGGAGCTGCCTGCGGCTGCGTAGCCCGATTTTCAGCAGTGTTCGATTTTTTTTTTAGGGGGGGATTGGAGGTTTAACTACCACCGTGAGCAACTCAATGCGCTATAAGCAGTCGCCCGTCCTTAATTTAGGGTCACTGGTTCCAGGGAAGAGAGAGAGCTAGTGCCGTAAGATAAACACAACATCCATGCCTCACCGGAATTCGAAACCAGACCTCTTACGGACGAATGATCAGAGGCCAGCGCCTTAGACCACTGCGCCACCGGGGTGGCCAGTGTTCGATGTATTGTGTGTTGTAGCATTTTACTCCTTGCACCAGAATTCAAATTACCGGCGCCAAAGTATTCGTTCTGTTTGACTCTTACCACTTGGGATAGCCTTCGCTTACCTCTACCATTGATGAGCTGTAGTCGGCCCACACCTTAACTGTGGTTCTTGGGTTTTACCCTCCTCGGACCACTTTTTGAAGTTACTAACCATGTCTGACCGTGAGCGCACCTCACAAGATTTTACAGTCTCTGAAATGCTGTGGCCCTGTCATCTGGCCATTGAAATTTGAACTTTTTCAAACCTGCTGAAATCCGCTGTCTTCCCCCTCTGAAGGAAAAGAATAACATTGATTAACAGAGCGGTGTATCAAGTGTTATTTAAATCGATGGAGGAAGAAATATTCTTCATAATACATGGGGAATCGATAGTATTCAAAGCAAACAGAATACAAATTCTGATTTTTTTTTTTTTTGTAAAACTTACTGGTCATTTACTATACTGTGCAAATTAATTGGGACAAGCTATTTTATTCTCAGAATTGTAATGTGATCGCCAGTTGATGTCGGAAACCCACGTAAACCAGTATTATCAGCTGTGAGGTGGTGTGACTGCTAGAACTTGATAGTAAGAATATGGTTTGACCAGTTTTAAACAGAAAATAGGCACTTCAGCTTCAGTTGTGAGCTTTCGTGTGTGACAGGTGGATCTTAGTTTTTTTCTCTCTGTAAGTACGTGTTGCTTTCGTATATTGAAAAATGGATATTTCCCCAGGGAAGCGTGCAAAAATAATTGCTCTGAAGGAACACACTTCTATGACAGTGAGAGATATCGCTTCTGCAGTTGGTGTAGGCAAATCAAATGTATCAAGACTGCTTACGCCATACAATGCATCTGGATCATCATGTCTAAAAAGGAGAGGTAAATGTGAAAGAAAACTAAAAACAACTCCACGAACCGATAAATATCTAATCAGAAATAGTAAAATGAACCAAAAAAAAAAAAAAAAAAAAACAAGCACCGACCTTCAAAGAGATTTATTGGCTTGTGGTTGTGATGTTAGTGATTCAAATGTACGCCGTAGGCTTCTGGAAGTTGGCCGGAAGGCAAGAAGACCAACGAAAAAATAATATTTTAATGCGAAAATGAAGTTTAAACGTTTAGCATTGGCCAAAAAATATAAATCATGGACTGCTGACGACTGGAAAAAGGTAATTTTCAGTAATGAAACTCCTTTATTTGTGCAGGGTTACCAAGAAAATGTCGTTAGACGAAGCAACTGTGAACCCTTAAGACCTGAGCATGTCAAACAAACTGTAAAACACCCTCTGAAACAGATGTTTTGGGGTTTTTTTTACATCAAAAGGCACTGGAAGCTTAGTTCGCCGCCCCGGTGGCGCAGTGGTCTAAGGCGTTGGCCTCCGATCATTCGTCCGAAGGGGTCCGGGTTCGAATCCCGGTGAGGCATGGATGTTGTGTTTGTCTTACGGCACTGGCTCTCTCCCTTCCCTGGAACCAGTGACCCTAAATTAGGGACGGGCGACTGCTTATAGCCCATTGAGTTGCTCACGGTGGTCGTTAAACCTCCAATCAAAAAAAATAAAAAAATAAAATAAAAGCTTAGTTCCTGTTCAAGGTATGATGAATTCAGTCAAGTACGTAGAGATATTACAACGTAAGATTGTTCCATTCTTGCAAACTTTTGACGGGACATTTCAACATGACTTGGCCCCATGTCAAAATTCGAAATTGGTCAAGAATTTCATGCTTGAAAATCAAATTCATTTGCTTGATTGGCCTGGAAATTTACCAGACTTAAATTCCATAGAAAAGTTATGGAATATTTTGAAGAGACCTTTTGGTAAAATGGACTATACAACCAAAGATCGCATGATAACGAATGCTATAAAAGTGTGGTTTCACGATTATGAAGTCAAACATATATGCACTTAGTGGAGTCAGTGCCAAAACGAATTGAAGAGGTCATTTCTGCGAAAGGAGGACATACTGCATAATAATACAGGTATTTGTCAGTGTATATGAAGGCATAAGGGATGTAAGGTCAGGTGATGCGTAACATCACAGCCTCTCCTTGACAAATGTCAACCCCGCCTTCTCGTGGTGCATCCTGTTCCCACTAAAGGGGCTCTGACGACCGCAAATAGCGGTATAACTATACCATCGGGATCAGAGGAAATGCTATCCCACACTCACCAACCCGCTTGGCCAGCGTGGTGAGTTATGGCCAAACACCTCCAAAATGACTCTACAACTTAAATCTTGGCCCTCAGTCTCCGGCAGCTGGAATGTACCTGGCCAAGGCAGCGGCCAGTGCGACATGAAGGCAGAGGGTGCTAAGAATCCCCGGAGGACCGGACTAGGCTGCCATTTGATGCTGACCTTGGCTACCTACAACGGACGCTCCCTATCTTCTGATTCAAGGCTTCTTGAATTTGAAGAGGAACTACAAAGGATCAAGTGGGACATCGTCGGGCTGAGTGAGGTAAGGAAAAAAGTAGATCTCATTGAACTGAAAAGTGGACATCTCTTCTATTATCGTGGGACAGATACTGGCAGAACTAGTGGTGTTGGATTTATAATAAACAAGAAACTGAAGGATAAAGTGGTAGAAGTTGAAAGTTCCTCTGACAGAGCTGCACGACTCGTTATCCAACTATCGAGAAGATACCAGGCTCAGATTATTCAAACTTATGCACCCACCACAAGTCATGCTGAAGAAGAAATTGAAGAATTTTATGAGGAAATTCGTCATCTAAATAATAAAGGTAAGCAGCACTTGAAGATAATTATGGGAGATTTCAATGCAAAAATAGGGCACCGGCAACAGAATGAAACTTCAGTAGGTAAATTCGGTCACGGCAACAGAAACCAGCGTGGAAATACTCTCGTTGAGTTTGCAGAGGCAGAAGGATTTTTCATCTTTAATTCCTTTTTCAAGAAAAAGCCACACAGGAAATGGACATGGAGACATCCAATTGGGACGACAAGTGAAATTGATTTTATTATGTGTAACAAAAAATTCGTCATCGAAGACTGCAGTGTGCTAAACAAGTTCAACACAGGTAGTGACCATAGATTGGTGAGATGTAAGATGCACCTCAACACTAAACTGGAACGTGTCAAGCTCATAAGACAAACAAAATGTATTGACATAACCAACCTTAAAAAACACCATAATACTTTCAAGTTGGAACTGAAGAACAGATTCTCTGCTTTAGAAGGCCTAACATCGGAAGAAGTGGATATTTCTGAAGTTAACAGAAAAGTAACCAAAGCTCTTATGGAAACAGCAACAAAATTAGCTGGGTCTAAGAACAAGTTGCATGTAAACAAATTATCAGGAAAAACCAAAATGTTGATGCAAAAAAGAAGAGAGATGAGGACAACTAAAGAAGATGTGACTTCCAAAGTGGAATATATAGAGCTATGCAAGACAGCACGAAAAAGTATCACTGAAGACGTAAGGAAATTCAACTGTGAGCTAGTGAGGAAAGCAATTGAAAACAACCAAAGCCTAAAGATAGCAAAGGGACATCTCAGTAAGGGAAGAAAACAGATTATGGCTCTGAGAAAAGAAGATGGTTCTATAACAAGAAATAGAGGCGAAATTTTGACAAGAGTGAAAGATTTCTACTCCAAACTATATGAAAGGGATGATACATGTACTCCAGACATCATGAAAGGTACCAGAGTTCTTCCAGTCCTCACAGCAGAAGTTGTTCATGCAATCAAGAACATGAAGCGGGGGAAAGCTCCAGGAGAAGATGGAATTACTATAGACATCATACAAGAAGCAAGTGGAGAAATTGAAACAGTACTCGCCCAAATTTTCACTCGATGCCTTAATGAAGGAAGATTCCTGAGGATTGGAACAATGCTACAATGATCCTGCTGCATAAAAAAGGTGACATTGAGGATCTCAGGAACTACAGACCTATCAGCCTCCTATCAGTGGTTTATAAAATCTTCACTAAAGTTCTTTCACACCGCTTGAAGGTAACACTGGACATGGCTCAACCGAGAGAACAAGCTGGATTCAGGAGTGGCTACAGCACAATAGATCATATCCACGTACTGAGAGAACTAATTGAAAGAGCGAGGGAATATGAACTTCCATTGTGCATGGCTTTTATCGATTATGAAAAAGCCTTTGATTCGGTGAAACCATCAGCAGTTACCACGGCTCTGAAATCCTGCGGTATTGAAGATGCATACATTAATATTATTAATAACATCTATGAAAATGCAAGTGCAAAGATTCGGCTGTTTGAAAATACAACACACATAAAAATTGGAAAGGGAGTGAGACAAGGTGACACCATATCTCCGAAGCTCTTTAATGCCACATTGGAAAATGTCTTTCAATCACTGAACTGGGAAAACAAAGGGATAAAGATTAATGGAGATTATCTAACCCACCTTCGTTTTGCTGATGACGTAGTCATTTTTGCAACTACCCCATCAGAGCTGCAGAGTATGATCCAGGAACTTGCTGACAAGAGTAAAGAAGTGGGATTAAAAATGAATTTTCAGAAGACAAAAGTGATGTTCAATGCTTTTAAAATAAATGAAGATTTATCGATTGATGGAGAAAAACTGGAGATAACAGATACGTATGTTTATCTTGGACAGCAGATATCAAGTGAGGGTCACATTGATGAGGAAATTAATCGGCGTACAAAACTTGCCTGGAGAGCTTTTGGAAGAAACAGCATAATTTTCAAGAGCAATATGCCATTATGTCTTAAAAGAAAAGTGTTTGATCAATGCATCCTTCCAGTGCTTACGTATGGTGCAGAGACATGGACCTTAACTAAAAGAGACATACAAAGGCTGCAGACAACTCAAAGAAGCATGGAGAGGTGCATGCTTGGTGTAACCAGGAGAGATAAGAAGAGGAACTCGTGGATCCGAAAAATGACGAGAGTGGAAGACATCATGATCAGAGTTAAATCCCTGAAATGGCAATGGGCTGGACATACTGCCAGAAGGACAGACCATAGATGGACAGCCGAAATTTTAGATTGGATTCCAAGGGACAGGAAAAGACCCAGAAAAAGACCACATGGGAGATGGGTGGATGAAATTCGTAAATATGCGGGAGTGACATGGAGGAGACTGGCACAAGACAGACCGTTGTGGAGGAAACTTGGGGAGACCTTCGTCCAGCAGTGGATTGATAATGGTTGACAATGATGATGATGATGAAGGCATAGAATGATATAAAGGTATAGTTTTGAAAAAAAGTGATTTTTTTTACTTTGTCCCAATTAATTTGCACAGTATAGTATGTACCATCTCTCAGAAGACTTGCAAATTTCATCACGGGGATCGATCCCGCATCTCCCCATTTCTGCTCTAGTATGCTAACCGTTACACCACCCAGGACAATGAAGTTTCAAACAACTGTGACTAAGCAAACTTAGCTTAGGAATCTGAACATCCACAGCTTTTCGCTGGTCTTTGAGGCATCATTGCTTCCTCATAGCGTTTTGACCCTTCTCCCATGCAGAAACGGATGTAGATCGGAAATCACCAGTGCCACAGATAAATCGACGAAGGAAGAAATATTCCTCCTAATACATGGGAAATCAAAGTTAGCTTAGTTGCTTGGAACATAACTGTCCTGGGTGGTGTAACGGCTAGCATACTTGAGCGGAAATCGGGAGACGCGCGTTCGATTCCCGCTCCTGGGCGATAAAATTTTCAAGTTTTATGAGAGATGTTACGTGGATGACCAAGTAAGTGTTACGTCAACAAAACAAGAGGGGGTGATAGTACACATCAATACGAACAATATTTGCAATGGAACCTAGGGCCACATTCCACTCCTAGTGCCAGAAAAGAGTAAAGTTACATATCCACGCTGAGCTTCCAACAATGAAAACAGATAGAAATACGTAATTTATCAGTTGCAAAATTCCAATCGCATCAGAGAAAGACTCGGAGGAGCTGCTCAAACTGGCGTCGAAGGGTGTCGTTGCACAGCCCACACCGGCGAATGAAGGATTCTCGCACCCTCTCGTAGACTCCCGGTGTGGTGTTGATCTCGTCCGCAGCAACTGCGATTCACGCGACGAGATCTTCCAGAAAGTTAAGAGATTTCTTGCACACCAATATTTTCATGTCCAATGGATTAAGTTCCAGGGAGCGTGGAGGGCAAGCCACAAGTCCACCGCGTCCAATCCACAGCCTGGGATATGTCGCACTTAGGAAGTATCGGACCTCAGTGGCAAAGTGTGCTGGGGCCCCATCATGCATAAACCACATGTCCCTCCGTGTGGTGAGCGGAACATCCTGCAACAGATCGAGAAGCACTTGCTTCAAGAACACATGGTACGCTGCGCCGGTCAGACGGTTCCTCCATGTGCAGTCCTCCATACCCTTCACGAATACGTCAATTCTTATGTGATGTTTGCACGGTAATATCGCTGAACGGGCTCTGCTGCGTTTTTAAATGTTTGCTTCTCATCGTCTACGCCCGTGTTCAGCTCACCTGATTTGCATCTTGTGCTTCTTATGCACTGGTTTTAACTCCGTGTGCCTGCCGGACGTTTCTCTTTTCTGGCACTAGCAGTGGAATGCGGCCCTAGATTCCATTGCAAATATTGTTCGTCTTGATGTGCACTATCACCCCTCTTGTTTTGTTGAAGGAGTTTATAATCACCCTGTATTCTGTTTGCTTTGAATATTCTAGTTGGTATTCACAGTTTCATGAGCTTCACTTGCGCCGTTTTTTACCTACAGTTGTTTTGATTTTTTCATAAAGACGCGCTGGTCACAATGTTTTGTTTCTTCGGTGTATGCCATGCTTAGGCACAGTAGTTAAACTTATAACTCAAAATATTACCTCAGAGACGATAAAAAAACCAGCGAAACGTGAGCGACATATTTGTGTTTGGTCGACGGGGTGAGTTAAAACGAAGTTATTAACCGAATTTATTCTAAAACGCAGCTCTTCAATTTATCATTTTGCGTAAGAAAATGTAACTGAAACTGTAGTTTAAATATTTTCTCAGCAAACCCAAGCAAAGATTTAATTTTGGATGTCAGCCTCGCTCAAAATGAAAGAGCACTTTCTTGGGATGGACAAAAAAGGCCGTACTTTGAAAAGTTAGATCAAATGCAATAAAAGACGATTCGAAAGATCTTTGCGGTCTGCTAACAAATTAGTCAAACAGAACCGAAATGGAAGTTCTTCCCTTCAGTTTAATTGCAAGGTTTGTCGGAAGTCATCTGCTAAAGAGACTTAAGTCACTGAGTTCTTAAAGCAAATGAAAGTTAATTAAAAGCTTAAAGGCTCTTCAAGAAATCATGCAAAATTTCACGGTTACCTGGACTTCCCAATAAGCGTAAACCACGAATTAAAATAAGATAACATTTTAAAACTTCGAGAGACGTCTCCGAAGTACTCTTTTTTTTTGATATTATCCAGTGCCAGATGTTCGTTTCCGTTGCAAGAACGGATATTTGCTCTTAGGCGCTGCCAAGGAGCAATGAGAAAAAAATGCAGGGTGGTCTTGCCAAGATACGCAAACTCCGATTTATTATATCCTAAAATCGAATTGATTGCTTTACATTTAATACTCACATTTAATATACTAATTTCCTTGCTTAAAATCCTCCGGATACTAAACTGTGATTTCCACGATAAGTTGTTCATATTGAACAAAGCTTTTTATTACCATTCCATGAATAATACCCCGCCGCCCCGTTGGCGCAGTGGTCTAAGCGATGGCTTCTGATCATACGTCCAAAAGGGGTCCGAGTTCGAATCCCGGTGAGGCATGGATGTTCTGTTTGTCTGTCTTACGGCACTGGCTCTCTCCCTTCCCTGGAACCAGTGACCCTAAATTAGGGACAGGCGACTGCTGTAGCCCATTGAGTTGCTCACGGTGGTCGTTAAACCTCCAATAAAAAAAAAAGAAAAAAACTCATGCCTCTGGTATCTGATTTAATGCTTCTAAATATTCACAATTTTCTTCTTGTATCTGGAAACGTGGTTTCGAGAGTTTTGGTGAATCTCACCTTTATTATTTAGCAGAGTTTCAAAATTTCGTTAAACGGTTTAACAACTTTTATAACACAACATCGTCAGCTGTTGAGTTGGAACGAAAGTAATGTCCGATGACGAGGAACCCGAAGTCGAAGCCTAGGCGATGGCGCACATTGGCCGCTGAGATTTCGCAGCACACCGACAGGACGTCAACATGCGTGTGGATTAAGTCACATGCATTTAGCCGTCAGAAGGCGAAAAGTGTAAGTGTCAGCCAACATGGAAGTGGACAAAGGGCAAGCGCACCCGCCCCATCGCATGCGAGTTTCGTCGGGGTAACACCGCCGCAAATGCTGTAAGGAGCATTACCAATGTGTACCACAATGCCATATCACATCATCAGCGCTGTCGTGAGTTCGAACGGTTTCCAGAAGGAAATTTTGTCCTGTCAGACTATCCCACAGCCGAAAGCCCCCGCAACAGTTGATAAGGACATGGTGAAGAGCTCAGGGAAGACCGACCGAGGGGTGTCCATGTGAAAGTTGGCCAAAAAATCTCGGGCCTACTGGCATTTGCTTCAACATGGGAAAGTGCAAAAGAAGGGAGCTTGGTTACCCATGAACTCACGGTTGAGCAGAAAGCAAAGCGCACGAGTGCATACTTTTCATTGTTTGCACGTGACCAAGTTGAACCGTTTGTGAGAGGTGACGAGACATGGGTCTCCTGTATGACAATGCCAGCGCCCGGAAACAGTGGCTGGACCCAAAACAGAAGCCCATGCCGACCCCCAAAGCCGGCTTACTCCCACGTAAGGTCCTTTTGTATGTCTTGTGTGAAATGCTGGGTGTCGTATTTTTTTAACTGCTGCCAGACAGCACCATTGTCACCGCCAATGTGTGTACTACCGTCAACTCAAATATTTGCACGCATTGCTGCCGTCGAAATGACCAGCACTGTTGAACCGCAATGGCGTCCTCATGCGTTAGAATGGAGCGAGAATTCGCACAGCACTAGTGACCTATCACAAGATGACTGGGAGCTACTGTTGCATCCAGCCTATTCCCAGGACATTGACCCCCCCAAGTAACTACCACCTTTTCCGGTCGTTGCAAAATTTCCTAGATGGACAGTGGTTCACCAACCGGGACGGTATATGAAACGTACTCATTTCTTTGCGTTCAAGTTGCCACAGCCGCCCCGGTGGCGCAGTGGTCTAAGGCGCTGGCCTCTGATCATTCGTCCGTAAGAGGTCCGGGTTCGAATCCCGGCCAGGCATGGATGTTGTGTTTGTCTTACGGCACTGATGGCACTGATTCTCTCCCTTTCCTGGAACCAGTGATCCTGAATTAGGGACGGGCGACTGCTCATAGCCCTTTGAGTTGCTCACGGTGGTCGTTAAACCTCCAATCAAAAAAAAAAAAAAAGTTGCCACAATTTTACAGGGACGGTATCCAACAGCTACCCAGACGATGGGAGAAGGTCGTGGCAAACGATGGCGACTACATTTTGAACTGATTTGTACTTGTATTTATATACGGTAATTAGCACTTTTCTGTTGCCTTGCATTTGCAGACATACTTTTCAACGCAATAATAGGAATGCACTTCTAGCTGAAGCTCTTCCAAAGTTTTATGGACAATGGTTTTTCTTGAGCGAATCTCCGCTTTGTCGCTTTAGCGTGCTTTCGAATTTCATCCACCCATCTGCCACGTTCTCTTCTTTTGGGTCGTTTTCTCTCCCTTGGTTTTCAATGAGTTTTTTCTCTATTAATTTTCGGTGTTATTCAAGTACTGCAGGGTTTTTCCGTCAGGCAACCTAAAGGTAAGTCGCGATATCTCTGCTTCTAAAAGTCCGATTTCAAAAACCATTTTTTGTGCCGGATAGAATTTCTTGTGTGAAACGTTGTGCCTATAGTTTCTCATTTTGGTTAACTAATTTGTCACCACGGGCGAAATGACTTGCAGCGCCATCCGGTCCCCGAAATCGGAACTGAGCTCACCCCTATCGCACGGTACGTAAAATCAAGAAGAAATACCTGAAAATAAAATAAAGTTAGCAAGACAAAGGACTTCATCTGTGGCAACACGCACCTGCTCGAATAACTGCCTGCGGTGTTTGTTCGGTTACGTAGTTATGTGTTTTTATTTAATTTTCTTCGCATTGCAGATTAATTTCATAAAAATGAATCATCGTTATTTTATTTCAAAAAAGTAACAAGTAAAATTTTAAGAAAGTAACTGCAGACGTAGTTTTGATTCACTGTGGGGGAAATTTGAAAAGTGTTTGGTTCCGTGGATTTTTTTCTTTGTTGTACAAGATGTAAGAAGATAAAACTGAAAGAAAACGTCGTTTAAATAGAGAAAGACACCGTCGATGACGTGTAAACCAGTCTTAATAAAACCTATGAAATTTCTGAAGAAACACGAGCCAGACATTGCAGACGTAGCTTATTGCATTCATGTCCAAAATTAAAGTCCCAAACACACGTTCTGTGATATCTTGAAAACTAATTGGTTTATTGCAATGAAATTTGGTACACATATGCCTCATACTATGAGACATGCAATAGCAACATAACAAAATGAACAGGAGGTAAATTGAGTGCGATATGCAAATTAGACCAAAAACGGTCCAAACATGATGCATCATATCTCGAGAACGGTCCGGCTAACAGGGAGTGTGGCCACCCCGCACAGCTTTACAAGTCACACAATGATCCCTCATACTGTAAATGAGGTTGCTGATAACGGCTTGTGGCAACAAATCCCATTCTTCTAAAAGCGCGGATTTTAACGCTTGGAGGGTCCTGGGAGTTGACGTCGTGCTCTTCCTAGAGCATCCCAAACATGCTCTATAGGATTTAGGTCCGGCTACCTCTCTGGTCACACCATACGGCGAATAACCTCTAACTCCAGAAAGTCGTCGACAAGCTGAGCTCTGCGTGGCTTCGCGTTATCATCCATAGAAATGAAGTTCGGTCCGACAGCTCACCGGAAAAGCCTCACATAAGGCTCGAGGACCTCAACCTTATAGGGCTGTGTGGTTACAGTGACTCCATTGAATACGTGAAGTGATGTACGGCCGTCCAACATGGTGCCTACAAGGATTCCACTTCCACCAAATTGGTCAATTTCCCTTATGTTGGAGGGATGATAGTGGGCCCCCCCCATGCTGTCTCCAGATGAATACTCGCCAAGAATCAGGTTGTGTACTGAATATCGACTCATCACAGAAGAGTACACCGCCCCAATCTTGCTGTGTCCAGGAAAGATATGTTCGGCTCCACGATAGACAGGCTCTCTTCTGTGATCTGGTGAGGAGGACACACACAACTGGACGCCGGGCGTAAAGGTCCTTCTCTGCTAGGCGTCTGTATACAGTTTGCCTCGAAATTGTGGTTCCAGTCGCAGCAGCGAGGTCATGAGAGAGGTCTCGAGCCATCATTTGTCTATGGCATTCGGCAGTTACAGCCACGTAACGATCCTCCGCAGGAGTCGTGACTCTTGGACAGCCTTGACCGGTCCTCCTGGTGATGGTACTCGTTGTTTAGAATTGGTGCCGTAACCTGGATACCACTTTTCGTGAAACCTGTACCCATCTAGCACAACCTCCGCTTGAGACTGGCCAACTTCAAACCTGCCGATGGCTCTCCACCTCAGCCCATCGTCTAAACGATTCTGAGCACTCATTCCAACTGAAATCAGTCAATCTTGTGATTTTTCTTGCAAGAAACACAACTCTGAAGACGAAATTCGTAGATGCAGAAAGCGGTCACTTTCACATTCTCTTCCCAAACTCACCCTGTTAACCGTTTAACAAACAGTGGATGCTTACATTAGAATCAGATCAGATCATCTGTAGAGGATTTTAGGAAGGGAGTGTCTGACCCCAGGTCTTAAACAACCCTTAGAAATAGGAAGCTGGGAGACTTGGGCTAGAGAGCCCGATAGGAAAGTGACAAGGAAGCGAAGTAGAAAGGGGGAAGGAAACTCCCTTATTTATTACCGGGGGGCCAGTACCCGGATTAAATTTGATTCAGATCAGATCATATGTAGAGGATTTTAGGAAGGGAGTGTCTGACCCCAAACAACCCTTAGAAATAAAAAGCTCTGAGATTTGGGCTAGAGTGCCTGATAGGAAAGTGACACGGAAGCGAATTAAAAGGGGCAAGGAAGACGTCCTTATTTATTACGGGGAGCCAGTACCCGGAGTCCGACGGCTTTAACGTGCCCATCCGACGTACGGCGGGTATTTACTGGTTCGAGCGTTCACACCTGCCCAGGTTCGAACCTGTAGAGGATTTTTCCGTGGCAGTTACGAACGTTGACCACTAGGCCATCCGCGGCTCCTTACATCAGATTAGATAATATGTAGAAGATTTTAGGAAGGGAGTGTCTCACCCCAGGTCTTAAACAACCCTTAGAAATAAGAAGCTCGGAGATTTGGGCTAGAGTGCCCGATAGGAAAGTGACACGGAAGCGAGGCAGAAAGGGGGAGGAAGACGCCCTTTTTTATTACCGGGGGGGCAGTTCCCGGGTCCGACGGCTTAACGTGCCTATCTGACGCACGGTGGGTTTTAGTGGATCAAACCTGAGGTCCTTTCCGTGGCAGGCACGAACGTTGCCCACTAGGCCACACGCGGCCCATTACATTAGATTCACCGTTCCCTAATGTACATATGGCAGCAATTTTAAACATTTTACTAGTTGCTATTTTGAATTATTGTAAAAAATATTTGTGACCTTAATTTTGGACATCAGTGTATATTGGTTTTATATATATATATGTATGTAAGTATATGAATTTTACGACTCGTGTTATAAAAATTTCAGTCACGGCTTTTTCACCCGTACATGGCATGGGCTGTGAGCTAGTAATATCATAAAACTCAAATTACGTTCAGAATAACGTTGATAGCATTTGCTCACCCATCATCTCTCTCTCTCTCTCTCTCTCTCACACACACACACAGTGCTGTACGAATTCATGTATATGCCACCCCGGTGGAGCAGTGGCCTAAGGCGCTGGCCTCTGATCATTCGTCCGTAAGGGGTCCGGGTTCGCATCCCGGTCAGGCATGGATGTTGTGTTTGTCTTACGGCACTGGCTCTCTCCCTTCCCTGGAACCAGATACCCTAAATTAGGGACGGGCGACTGCTTATAGCCCATTGAGTTGCTCACGGTGGTCGTTAAACCTCCAATCAAAAAAAAAAAAAAAAAAAAGAATTCATGTATCCTTTTAAACTTTGACCCGATGCCAGTGTTGCCAAATAAACGTTTTGAGAGTTTAGATATGAAGTTAAGTTCACATGGTGTAACCGAGAGATAAACGGAATTTACGTAAGAGTGATTAACATATAGAAAGAAAATAAAGTTAAAATAGATTATACATGTATAAGTTACAGTACTGAAAAACAAAATAAACTAAGAATCTACATAGATGGAGGTACACACTTTTGACGGTACCCTTTCAATAAATGAAACATGCTGACGAAACGTTTTAAGTTAATTTATTCGCCTTGTCCCAATTCAGTAGTTTCCTCATCGCAAATCTGTAGTGGATTTTAATTGGTGTACTGTAAAAATAGCTGCAAGGATTTCAAGAGTCCTAATTACCCCGATATAATATCTGACAGGAATATGTCCTGAGGCAAAAGAGTACCTGAGATTTCACAAGGGTTCAATTGTCTCGAAGTATCGGTCGCCTGAGGATTCGATCAAATCGCTAATCGGACGTTCGGTCTTAGCAGGACATGTACTATATTTCGAAATTTACTGCAAAGTGCATTACAGTTTGTGCTCTTAAAATTACGTTCAGATGTTAATTATTCGCATTGCGCCTTAAGAACTTTATCGTTCGCAGTCAAATACATGGGTGGGAGGATTTACTGTTTGACCGAGATATTGAATGAAATGAAGAATTCTTGAAGTAGTACACAGAGTAATGAATTTCTATTTTTAAACAAAGTTTAAACTGAAACAATGTAACAAGAGAATACCGTACCTTGAACATGGTGCGCTTCAAGTGCATTGAACAGTTCATGAATAACCTTTTGATCGAAAATTCATGTTACGGTGACTGTCGTTTTGAGTATTCTTCTGAAGAGAATGCATTAAGAATATTAAACTGCACCAGAGGGAGACGCTACCTGAGATGGTTATTGGGGGGGGGGGGAGAGAAGTGTATTCTTTGGAGTTTCTGAAAAGACTCAAAGTGCTCAGAGATCATATTGTCGAATTCTTTTAAAGTATGGGATGATCGTGAAAAGGGGAAGGTGAATACATATGATGAGCATTATGTCTCAGTTTTCCAACTGAAGATTCAGAGATTAAAAAACAAAATTTGTGTTCCTGTAAATTATTTGGTTATCCAATTAAGGAGATGTTTCGTATAATTTTACCGTCCTTACCAGCGTGTATATGTATGCAGATGTATTGATTTAAACATAGTTTTGTCTACCTTCTAAATTCTTCAAAGTATCAATACCTTTTTCATACGAATAAGGATGTTGATTATCTCCTAAAAATTTGATTTACGAATGAAACTAAAACAAGAATGACACCGAATTTAGGAGTGCAATGAGTTAATCAGCTGACAAAAGTATCAATCTTACTAACCTGCACTGTTAAAAATATGGGGGTAGTTTGCACCAAAAAGTGGTGCTACTCCATCTGCACCACTTTCTAAGAAAAGGGCGGTGCAAGCAAAATGCAACAACATGGTGCATAATTGCACCATAATATGACGGAACCGTGTGCCATAATGTGGTGCTCCGCCCCGGTGGCGCAGTTGTCTAAACGATGGCTTCTGATCATTCGTCCGAGATGGGTCCAGGTTTGAAACCCGGTGAGGCATAGATGTTGTGTTTGCCGTACGGCACTGGCTCTCTCCCTTCCTTGGAACCAGTGGCGCTAAATTAAGGACGGGTGACTGCTTATAGCCCACTGAGTGGCTCACGGTGGTCGTTAAACCCTCAACCATTGGTTCCAGGGAAAACAGAGAGACAGGGATGGTTTCGTTTGTTTCATGGCGATTCGCCCCCGCAGCGGCGGACCACCAATAAAACAAATAAAACCATTCTTTCTATATGCATCGCAGGCTGCCACGGTGGCGCAGTCGTGTAAGCGATGGCCTCTGATTATTTGTCAGAGATGGGTGCAATTTCGAATCCCGGTGAGGCATGGATGTTGTGTTAGCTTTACGGCACTGGCTCTCTCCCTTCCCTGGAACCAGTGGCCCTAAATTAAGGACAATTGCTCACGGTGGTTGTTAATCCTCCAATAAAAAAAACACCATGTGGTGCAAAGCTTTAACATGTTGTTACGTTTTGTTTGCACAACACGGTGGTGTATCTTTTCTTAGAAAGTGGTGCAGCTGGAGTAGCATCATTTTTCGGGGCAACCTACCCCAAAATGTTTAAGTGTATTCAAGGTATTTACTTCAAATGATGCAGCTAATAGGGTTACAAATGCATGTTAATTTACGACACCTAGAGAAAAGATTTCGGAATGGAAAAGCCTGAAAATGCGTAGAAAACCAAAGTAGGAAATAGGGAATACAACTATCAAACAAAATAACACCTTTTAAAGAAAGGACGCTTAGAAGTGCAGATACAGAGACCAAATATATTTTTAATTACCCCTAGCAAAAAAATTAGTGCATCGGGCCAGTAGCGAAACTGACTGTAGCCCGGAGGCAAGATTTAGACGGAGTTAGCTTTGCAATAGGGGCGCCTACCTAACAACGTATCGGTCCACCTTTCTGTGCAATCATGACTCGCAGACGCCTAGAAACAGATTCTACAAGGTGTCAAACATCCTCCATGAGTAACTGGACCAATCTCCCCAACAGCAGCTTCGTCAGTTAACGCTCATTCCGTAGAGGAGAACGAGCAGTTCTCACACCCTAGTTCTAGCATATCCCATAAGTGTTAAGTTGGGTTACAGTCAGGAAAGTTTTAGAGCCAACGCAATGTGGCGAATTCGTTGTTGTATTCCTCTAGCCACTCAGTGATTATACGAGCACGACGACATGGTGGGATGTCATGTAGAAAGATGGCAATATGGTTCGCGAAGAACTTCTGCAGATATGAATGGAGATAGTCAGCCAACACGTCCCTGTAGATTCCACTATTCAGTGTTTGTGGGACGATAACCAACAGACCTTAAGCTTGCCAGGAAAGCGCTCTCCGTAAAAGAATACCACTGTCCTGTCGAACCTCAAATGTGCAACCAGGGGATACGGCTTCATGCTGTTTACGCCATATGCAAATTCGTCCATCAGTATGGTGCAGCAGGAAACGGGACTCATCGCTCCAGACGACTTTCTTCCATCTCTCGAGTGTTCATTGTCGGCGTTCTTTGGCCCACGCGAGGCGTTTTTTGCGATGATTGTGCGTCACCATGGGTACGGTCTCCCGGTGCGAAACCCCAGGCGAAGCAAGGTAGGGCGCATGGTGCATGTAGAAATAGGTCGAACTGCCCCGTTGTTGTGCTGATGACTGAGGTGGCTGACTGTTGCACGTCGTTGGTGTGATACCAGTCATGACATCTGACGCTCATCTCCAGGATCAACTGCACGCGGCTGACCAATTTGAACCCTTTTGCGTTATGCCTGTTCTTTGTTAATCCAGTCCTGGTACACCCTTGCTACAGTAGTCGAGGAGCAGGCAACAAGAGTGGATTTTTTCGAAATACTGGCACCTATCCGGGCACAAACTATCTAGCCGCGGTCAAATTGGCTTACGTCGCCAGGTTTCTCCATTACAGACAAACTTTACTAATAACCTACAGAGAATGGGTGTACACAATTTATAGTGCCCGCACGAGACGTTGATATCACGTGGTACTTCGTTATCGCTCCGAATATGTAAAACGGGTATTCTGATAATGAAAAGCTAACTCTGTGTGTAATTTGTGGCACTTCGAAAATAACACCACAGACGATAAAGTAAGTGGTTTCGGGAAGTGACTTGAGTATCGGTAAATAACTTGCCGAAAAATGTTTGATCTTTTTCTACACTGAATATATTCTAAGAATTTGTTCAAAGCAAATTTAATTTCACCTCATAATAAGCTTAAAAGCATTAACTTTTACACATATTAGAGTAGGTGTTATATGACAAATTTATTTTAGGACAAATACCCTTCACAGGTGCAAAGCGTGATCCAGGAACTTGATCACAAGAGCAAAGAGGTGGTATTACAGATAAACTTACCGAAAGCAGAATAGATATACAAGGCTTACATAAAAACTGAAGATTTAGATATTGCTGGGGTAATTTTCGACGTAGCTGGTGCCTTCACCTGATATGTTGTCCAAGGTACAATAGGTATCATAATGCAATTCCTTTTTTGTACGGATAAGGATGGTGATTATTTTGGAATATCTAACAGTAGTGATGCGTAACATCACAGCCTCTCCTTGACAAATGTCAACCCCGCCTTCTCGTGGTGCATCCTGTTCCCACTAAAGGGGCTCTGACGACCGCAAATAGCGGTATAACTATACCATCGGGATCTGAGGAAATGCTATCCCACACTCACCAACCCGCTTGGCCAGCGTGGTGAGTTATGGCCAAACACCTCCAAAATGACTCTACAACTTAAATCTTGGCCCTCAGTCTCCGGCAGCTGGAATGTACCTGGCCAAGGCAGCGGCCAGTGCGACATGAAGGCAGAGGGTGCTAAGAATCCCCGGAGGACCGGACTAGGCTGCCATTTGATGCTGACCTTGGCTACCTACAACGGACGCTCCCTATCTTCTGATTCAAGGCTTCTTGAATTGGAAGAGGAACTACAAAGGATCAAGTGGGACATCGTCGGGCTGAGTGAGGTAAGGAGAAAAGGAGAAGATCTCATTGAACTGAAAAGTGGACATCTCTTCTATTATCGTGGGACAGATACTGGCAGAACTAGTGGTGTTGGATTTATAATAAACAAGAAACTGAAGGATAAAGTGGTAGAAGTTGAAAGTTCCTCTGACAGAGCTGCACGACTCGTTATCCAACTATCGAGAAGATACCAGGCTCAGATTATTCAAACTTATGCACCCACCACAAGTCATCCTGAAGAAGAAATTGAAGAATTTTATGAGGAAATTCGTCATCTAAATAATAAAGGTAAGCAGCACTTGAAGATAATTATGGGAGATTTCAATGCAAAAATAGGGCACCGGCAACAGAATGAAACTTCAGTAGGTAAATTCGGTCACGGCAACAGAAACCAGCGTGGAAATACTCTCGTTGAGTTTGCAGAGGCAGAAGGATTTTTCATTTTGAATTCCTTTTTCAAGAAAAAGCCACACAGGAAATGGACATGGAGACATCCAATTGGGACGACAAGTGAAATTGATTTTATTATGTGTAACAAAAAATTCGTCATCGAAGACTGCAGTGTGCTAAACAAGTTCAACACAGGTAGTGACCATAGATTGGTGAGATGTAAGATGCACCTCAACACTAAACTGGAACGTGGCAAGCTCATAAGACAAACAAAATGTATTGACATAACCAACCTTAAAAACACCATAATACTTTCAAGTTGGAACTGAAGAACAGATTCTCTGCTTTAGAAGGCCTAACATCAGAAGAAGTGGATATTTCGGAAGTTAACAGAAAAGTAACCAAAGCTCTTATGGAAACAGCAACAAAATTAGCTGGGTCTAAGAACAAGTTGCATGTAAACAAATTATCAGGAAAAACCAAAATGTTGATGCAAAAAGAAGAGAGATGAGGACAACTAAAGAAGATGTGACTTCCAAAGTGGAATATATAGAGCTATGCAAGACAGCACGAAAAAGTATCACTGAAGACGTAAGGAAATTCAACTGTGAGCTAGTGAGGAAAGCAATTGAAAACAACCAAAGCCTAAAGATAGCAAAGGGACATCTCAGTAAGGGAAGAAAACAGATTATGGCTCTGAGGAAAGAAGATGGTTCTATAACAAGAAATAGAGGCGAAATTTTGACAAGAGTGAAAGATTTCTACTCCAAATTATATGAAAGGGATGATACATGTACTCCAGACATCATGAAAGGTACCAGAGTTCTTCCAGTCCTCCCAGCAGAAGTTGCTCATGCAATCAAGCACATGAAGCGGAGGAAAGCTTCAGGAGAAGATGGAATTACTATAGACATCATACAAGAAGCAAGTGGAGAAATTGAAACAGTACTCGCCCAAATTTTCACTCGATGCCTTAATGAAGGGAAGATTCCTGAGGATTGGAACAATGCTACAATGATCCTGCTACATAAAAAGGTGACATTGAGGATCTCAGGAACTACAGACCTATCAGCCTCCTATCAGTGGTTTATAAAATCTTCACTAAAGTTCTTTCACACCGCTTGGAAGGTAACACTGGACATGGCTCAACCGAGAGAACAAGCTGGATTCAGGAGTGGCTACAGCACAATAGATCATATCCACGTACTGAGAGAACTAATTGAAAGAGCGAGGGAATATGAACTTCCATTGTGCATGGCTTTTATCGATTATGAAAAAGCCTTTGATTCGGTGAAACCATCAGCAGTTACCACGGCTCTGAAATCCTGCGGTATTGAAGATGCATACATTAATATTATTAATAACATCTATGAAAATGCAAGTGCAAAGATTCGGCTGTTTGAAAATACAACACACATAAAAATTGGAAAGGGAGTGAGACAAGGTGACACCATATCTCCGAAAGCTCTTTAATGCCACATTGGAAAATGTCTTTCAATCACTGAACTGGGAAAACAAAGGGATAAAGATTAATGGAGATTATCTAACCCACCTTCGTTTTGCTGATGACGTAGTCATTTTTGCAACTACCCCATCAGAGCTGCAGAGTATGATCCAGGAACTTGCTGACAAGAGTAAAGAAGTGGGATTAAAAATGAACTTTCAGAAGACAAAAGTGATGTTCAATGCTTTTACAAGAAATGAAGATTTATCGATTGATGGAGAAAAACTGGAGATAACAGATACGTATGTTTATCTTGGACAGCAGATATCAAGTGAGGGTCACATTGATGAAGAAATTAATCGGCGTACAAAACTTGGCTGGAGAGCTTTTGGAAGAAACAGCATAATTTTCAAGAGCAATATGCCATTATGTCTTAAAAAGAAAAGTGTTTGATCAATGCATCCTTCCAGTGCTTACGTATGGTGCAGAGACGTGGACCTTAACTAAAAGAGACATACAAAGGATGCAGACAACTCAAAGTAGCATGGAGAGGTGCATGCTTGGTATAAACAGGAGAGATAAGAAGAAGAACTCGTGGATCCGAAAAATGACGAGAGTGGAAGACATCATGATCAGAGTTAAATCCCTGAAATGGCAATGGGCTGGACATACTGCCAGAAGGACAGACCATAGATGGACAGCCGAAATTTTAGATTGGATTCCAAGGGACAGGAAAAGACCCAGAAAAAGACCACATGGGAGATGGGTGGATGAAATTCGTAAATATGCGGGAGTGACATGGAGGAGACTGGCACAAGACAGACCGTTGTGGAGGAAACTTGGGAGACCTTCGTCCAGCAGTGGATTGATAATGGTTGACAATGATGATGATGATGATGAACAGTAGGATTAAGTGCATGAATATGCTTTTCTTCATTTGGAATTTCAAAATCTGCAGATGTTCTTAACGCCCGTACAAATAGCTTAAAAAGCAGTGAATGAAGTTATGGATTTCATAAAAGAACTGAATGGTAATTGGTGTGGACGATTTAGCGAACACATGCATCTAAGTGATGGTTCATCACTCTAAAATGCTTGAAATATTTTCGGCATTTTTTCACATTAACTGTCAAAGATAATCTGGTTTCCATACACTCTTCCTTGCTTTTACTCTAATCAACCTAAGAATGTATTATTAATGAAAGTAGGGTAACCGTTTTACAGCATGTTCTC
This sequence comes from Macrothele yani, assembly GCA_039090855.1. Classification (NCBI taxonomy): domain Eukaryota; kingdom Metazoa; phylum Arthropoda; class Arachnida; order Araneae; family Macrothelidae; genus Macrothele; species Macrothele yani. Next base: position 105,652,710 of record CM077011.1, read on the forward strand.
CAGGGCAACAGAAGAACGGTGTCAGTCCGCGTCACATTATATTCCTGCTGTATATTGGCTGTCAAGCATTATTCTCTCACCTACACCGTCATTTTCGTAGGTAATTTGAAATAATTAGGGATGCTTAAGGATCTACCATCGCAAATTTCCGATTGATAAATTTATTTGGAAAGTTGGGAAAAGTGTTCTGTCCGTTTCATCTGTACCTTAGCTTCAAATTTACATTTTACAGTCAGAAAAGCGCAAGATCTCTGATGGAGTAACCTTTTGTGTCGAATATATTTCATAAAAGGCTCTGCCATTTTGGAAACTTATTTTAAGTAGTAATTTTGCCTCATAAACTGCTGAGCAAACAAAAACGGTGATTCTGATAAATAATTGTGTTCCTTTATGCTCTAAATGACAGGGGCTACTTTCCTTATGCTCTAAGCGCAAGGGGATACTTTTTTAAATTTTTACCGCACCGTTCACACTAGTTTAACTTGGTTTTGATTATATATACATACAGACCTTTGAATTAAAAACTTTCATTCAATACCGGGTTTGATTTTTAGCCCGAAGTTTGGCATAGACTCCACAAGGTATTGGAGTGCATCTAAGTCCATAGCATACCAGGCGTTCACTTGACAGTTCTTTAACAATCTCAGATTTGACGGAAGATCACTTTGCTCCCGGGTCTGTTTTTGTAACATATCCCATAAATTCTCAATTGGGTTCAGATACGTGCTTTGTGGTGGCTACGGAAGGAGTTGGAAGTCAATGTCATACCAAATATACCACTGCTGAACATATCTTGCGCGATGGAAGAATAGAACCGTTGTCGCTTATGAAACGGCAGTCACCTGCTGCACAAAAAAAGTCAACATTGCAGAATGGTCTTGATTGGCAACAATGTTGAGGTAATGCTTGGAGGAAACCCGACCTTCCAGAAATACTCTTTGCTAAAAAGAACGAAACTCCTTGAGAAAATCGTTTGGCACCGATGAAACTCCGTATGCAAGTGCACTATCTAACAACAAGTAATTGGACACCTGTGATAGCAAAGGAAAACGAAGTTTATTCACCTTAAATAGTTAGTGGAGCCTCCACTAGTGGCGATTACAGCGGCGACCATCCGGGGCATACTCTCAACCTAACGTTGTACGACGGCTAGCCGTATTTTCTTCCAATCGGCTTGGAGAAGACAGGTCAGTTCCTTCACCGATTGTGGACGGTGGGGGCACCCCTTAAGTAGACGTTCCAACTCGTCCCAGAAGTGCTCGATAATGTTAAGGTCCGGGCTCTGCGCAAGCCAGTCCATTCGATCAATCCCATTTTCATCATACCAAGCCATGGTGGACCTCGCAACATGACAGGTGGCATTTTCATCCTGAAAGTAAGATGGGTCCACCCCGTAAAACTGCTACAACGTAGGAAACGCATGGTCATCCAAAATGGTGCAGTAGGTCTCGGCGTTGAGTCTACCAGGAACTGCGACCAAGGGTCCCGTGCCATACCAGGAGAAACACCCCCATAGCATAATTCCACCGCTGTCGAACTTCACAGTTGGCACAATACATTCCGGCAGGAGGCGTTCTCCAGGCAGACGCGCCAACCCAGACCCTGCCATCCGAACGGTAGAGGGTGAACCTTGATTCGTCGCTCCAGAGAACCTGTTTCCACTGTTCAACGGTCCACTGTCGACGTTCTTTGAACCACGTTAGCCGAGCAGCGCTATTGGACTTGGTGATCAAAGGCTTGTGGGCGGTAGCACGTCCATGATAACCGAGCAGATGGGCTTCCTTACGGACGGTATTCATGGAAAGAACACTCCCGGATGCCTGTTGAAACTCCTCGCGGATGTGGCCAATCGATTTGGTGCGATTCTTCCGAATTTCTCTGGCCAGCACCCGTCGGTCTGTAACTCCAAGTTTTGACGGTCTGCCGGGTCGTGGCACATTCAGACAGTCACCTCTCATCTTCCACTTGCCAATCACGTGGGCCACTGTCGATTTTGGGTACTTCAGCTCGCTGGATATGTTACGTATGGATCGGCCATTTCTGTGATACCCGAAGATTACAACTTTCTTGAAATCGGAGAGCTCCGAACTGCATGACATCTTGCATGCGACTGGTTGAGTTATTATTGTTCACCACATGATATTTAACGGCTGCGGCCGTGACGTGTATCAGGACCGCAGATATCGTCAATTGCAGGGGTGTCCAATTACTTGTTGGTAGATAGTGTGCCTCAAGGCCGAATATATAAATGGTTAAACAATAACGATTAAAGACCAAATAGCTAAGTGTAAGTTTAACTGCGATATAGGTTCTTCGTCATAAAGGGAAGTTTGCAACCTGATTGGTATTAAGCTTCCTTTAAGAGAAAGTTGAATTTTAGAAATGTTATTTCTACTTTTGTACTAACTTCTTTTTGCTTAAAAATATAATTACGAAATTAACACTTCTCTTAAGGCTGTCTTTGAATGAATGTAACAGAAATTCTGTCCTATATATGTAATGCAAATTTTTTGTACACATTTTCTCAAAAACTATTAATTTGAAATTTTGAGCACAAATAAAAACGACCCATAGCTAATACGTGTCAGTTATTTTTCCGAAAAATTTGTTAGAATTTTTTTTTTAAATTCAATTTATCTGACTCGAAAGGTTTCCAATTTGGCGCTAGATGGCGCCAGAAGTTAGTTTGGCAGTGTTTCTGTGTTGAAGAAACGAAATATCTCATTTCTGTCTGATTTTTTCAGTTATCTAGGTCAAATAGAAATCAAATAATGGGCACAGAAGTGAGATTGGAATCTTTTCTGCTATAGATCATCTTACATTCTACTGTACATTCATTTTTTGAAGAGAAAATGTGTACATTACCAGGAAACACTTGAACTTGAGACAGAAACTACGCCTACCTACTAAGCCTCCACCCCCAAACAATGTCATTGGTTAAAACGTAACAGTGCGTATTTTGTCTTTTCATTGTGGAGCCAACGAGAGACCGCTGTCATTCTGAATATGGTAAGGTCTACAGTCATTCACTGACGCCAACTTCTGGGACAATCCCTCAAGACGTAAAAGCCACGTCCAAGGAGTGATATTTTGCGCCATCTATCACAGAAGATAAAGCCTAACACTCATTTAAAGACAGCCTTAAGGGGGGGGGGGATACTATCATTTTCATAGAAACAAAAACTTTTTTGTAAGAAGTCTTGAACTGTGAAACTAATATTTCATCTTAAAGGAAAAAATAATCAGTTTCTTACAACGTTCTCTTTATAGAAAGTTAACCTATGGAAATAATGCCTTCTCTTAAGTAAATATCAGTGTCATAACTTTGTTTTAGAGAAACTGATGAATACTCTAATTTAACTTTCATTTTTAGTTTATTTCTCAATAAAAATTTGAGTTCATTCTTCTTAGGCGTTTTCAACCTTAGCGTTATATTTTTCCCACCCTGAATGTATGTTAGTAACAGACTTGAGGTCATAGTGCGTGACGACAGCGAAGAACGAGAGATATGATTTTGAAGCAAGAAGCGAAAAAGTGTGGTGGTGTGGCGATTTTGTGTCTAGATTAATATTGCGTTACGTTGTACTTTCACGACTTTCTCTATGTAACTAAGTGATTTCCATTCAGAAGTAGAGCTACTCGTTATTGTGCTGCTGATTATTATCGTAGATGCCTATTTCACCTAAAGTACACTGCTGGCCACCCAAAATGCAACACCAAGAAGGAAACATCCGATTGGCCTGAAAATCGCAGCATGCGTCGCCCGCGAGAGGACATGCAAACGATTAGCATTGCAGGGCATATGCAAATCATGTGCGCCTGGCAAGCCACCGAGAAGCACTATAAGAAGGGTAAGTAGTGAAAGTGTGTTGTGCTGCCGGACCTGTGCGTGAGAAGCTTCCTGATGCCTCGTCGAAGAATACGGCAGTCATTCCAGCACGTTTCGGAGTTCGACAGAGGACGAATAGTGGCTTATCGCGACAACGGTTTATAGAACCGAGACATCGGCCCCCGTGGTGGACGACATCCAGCCACAGTTCGGCGAGTATGGATTCGGTGGGTGCAGGAGTGACGGACGGACCGACGTGAGCGATTGCCGCAGCTGCGGCACACCACCGAACGCGAGGACCGGCATGTTGTGCGGCGGGCATTGACGCCTCGCACCACCACATCCCGAACGTTAGCGCAGGAATTAGGGTGTGTTGCGCAACAACCTGTGTAAGCACGTGCCGTTCGACATTGTCTGCAGGAGCGGGGACTTGTCGCACGGCGGCCGTTGCTCCGATTACCATTGACGTTATACCACTGGTGAGTGTGGCGGCAGTTGCTCCGATTACCATTGACGTTATACCACTGGCGAGTGTGGCGGCAGTGGGCCGTTGAACGCCGCACCTGGACTACGTAATGGCACGACATTGTCTTCTCCGACAAATCCCGCTTTCGCCTGCAACACCACGATGGTCGGATCCGCGTGTGGCGGCACCGCGGCGAGAGACTGTATGACGCCTGCATTGTGCATCGCCATACCGGTCCGTCGCCTGGCGTTATGGTTTGGGGCGTAATTGGATACGACACCCGCACCCCTCTGGTACGCATCGCCGGTACAATCAACAGCCACCACTACATCTCCGACGTTTTGGAGCCTGGAGCCCTCCCTTACCTACAGGACCTGCCAGCGGCCACATTTCAACAGGACAATGCGCTCCCACACGTGGCACGCATCGTGTAACATTTCTTCACGTCCCACCAGGTGTCACTGCTGCCGTGGCTCGCTTGTTCCTCCGATATGTCGCCCATCGAACACGTCTGGTCGCTGATCGGCAACCGAGTGGCCCGGCAAGCACCATCCGCGGCTACGCCTGGTGAACTGTGGCAACGTGTGGAAGCAACCTGGACCAACATTCCTCAAGCCCACATCCAAAGCTTATTTCGTTTGATGATGCGGCGTGTAGCTGACGTTATTGCCATTCATGGAGGCCACACGAACTATTGATGTCTGCGTGTTCCGCAAGTCGCACGGGTCTGTAAGCTGAATCGTTTCATCTCTGCATCTGTTGATATGTGTCCAGGAAATCTGGCTTTGCTATCTCGTGTCCTTCTTGGTGTTTCATTTTGGGTGGCCAGCAGCGTATTTGGATAATAAAAGACAGTGAATTTCGTTAAGTTGAAATCTAACCTTTTCTGGCCGTTGAGTTGTGTAATTTAACTCAGTGTGTAATTAATTATTTTTGTGTACCAGCTATCGGGTGCTTAAGACTTCGAAGTTACAATGTTATTAGTTCAACTGACAGATAGTAGGTTAGTAATATTTCAAGTAGTGACATTTGTTCTGAAAAACATTACAGAACGTTAAACTACTTGTCGCAAAAAATCCGAAATTTGACGGTGACTATATTCGAAACCACATCTTCCTGCTCCGGAATCGAATATTCTACCTGGTTGAACTGCACGGACGAAATATTATCGCTGTAACATGAGGTTTTGTTATGTACGTCCCCTCGGAAGTAGTTAGGTCGCATTCAACACCCCCTTTACCCCGAAAAAAGGCGAATGCACTATATCGCAGGTTATTTCGGGACAACCTACAAACCATCCTTGAAGTAGCTCGCTTGTAGGAGAAGGGGTTATTAATTCTAAACGATGTGTAGAAGACTCCTCACATAATTCTCTCGAATCTCACGGCCAGAAGATTTATTTTTATGTTCGAACACCAACGTGGTATAAAGTCCCAAATTTGCTGGTGATGGGATTCGAACTCGCTTCTCCAGAGTCGCATATTATACCTCTCGAACTACACCAACGAAAGCTTATCGCCGCAAATTGTCATTTTGAAAAGTACGTTACCTCTGAGGTAAGTACATCACGTACGGTACTAGTCTTCTGTCTTAAGGCAAAGTTTCATAACTATCTCTAAGGAAAAGCCAAACTATGGAACAAATAATTTCTTCCAAGTTATGCTATTAAACTGGAGCTAACTTTTATCTATTCCCATCCAGTGGCGTATCTTAGGTCCGAGACCTAGGTTCCTCACACCCCTCCCCGACAGTAGTGTTTTTTAAAAATTGCGAAGTTTATTTTTTAATTGTTAAGTAATAGAAGTAAATTTTTTTTCTAAATTTTAGATACATGTTATTGCTTACATGATACCAAATAATTATGAGGATTAGGATTTGAACACTCATTTGTGCATGAACTCCATTCTTCTTTCCTTTTGTGTGAACCTGAGTGTTACGTTTTCACAAAAATTTTTCTTCCGAGTACTTTTTCATATTTAAAAATGTTTTTCTCTATTAACCAACCAGCCAAGTTGCTCGAATGTGCATGTCCTTTTGTGGCTCTACGATATGTCTTTATTCTTTTTAATACGGAAAAAACTTCTTTCGGCATGCAATTGTTGAACAGATCTGTTAATTTGTACACCTCAATAAACACTATGTCCAATTATTCAACTTTATGTAACAAATAATGTCTCTTACTGATTGGTTTTGTATTCATCAAGGGAATTAAGCACCTTCAGTTCATATTTTAATCGAGTTTTATCAAAATTTGAAGCATAGAGTTCTTTAAGCTCTGATAGTAAATATTCAGGGAAGCTTTCACAAAATTTATCAAAACAGTTCGAATCCAACAAAGCCACGAATTTAAGATATAATATCACTGATTTTAATTCATTGACACTTCACACAAACTGAAACAACTCTCGCGAAACATGTGCTGGAAGCATGGAGGGGCTGAGGTAGTCCAAAGTCTTCTTTTTTCGGAGCGAACCTTTACTCAAAGCAATGTCCCACTCACGTCCGTAGCTCATTCATGTTGTCATGGAAACGCTAGCCGGAGATAGTACTGAAGCTCTTCGCTTCAGAACAGCGAAGGCTCTCGAAGACCTACTTGCGTTATGCCGTTGATCATCGCTCGTCAGACTGATTCTCATAATCGAAAGAAGCGAATCCGCTCGTGTTTTTTGCATCGAACGCATCGACATATCTTAATACCGTTGATTATTTACTTTTATTTGTATATATTTAATTGGCTTTTATTTGTGTATTCTCTGGGCTTCGCAGCTAGCCTAGCTACCCTCGAATATACGCCACTGTTCCCATCTTATGATTTCTGATTGAACATCAACTCCATAAAACTTTAGATTGATTATTAACCCTTTAACGATCACGATCGTAAAATGTTTGGTCACTCAGAATACCATAAGGCCCGAAATGTCTGCCGCTTTTTTCCGAATCTCATTCCTCTTCCTTCTGTAATAACAAAAGAAGGATTAGTGCTGGGTCATTACTCAAAACTTCCAGGCTTGGCATACAATGACCTTCGGATGTTTCCCTGGGGACAATCAGTTAATTCTTCTACTGAGAGTCTTAAACAGGTAGGAGAGAGTGGTAACAGCTGGACAATCTCCTTTTCTTGCTGTCTTGTCAAAAAATATGCTTTCGATCTGTTTATTTGGATTGAGAAAAATAATTTCTGCGACAAATTTTTCACCACAAACTCCGCTTTTGGAGCAATGCAGAAAATATCACAGATGAATGAAGTACGTACGTGTCAACACAGCAAGAGTCCAACTGAGTGATGTCAGAAAGCTGAATGACATAGTCCCGTGACAAACCAACTCCAAATTCACTTCTTCGTTTAGCGATAACAATGATGACTAAGGGTGACTTCTACTTATCCATCAGACGCCGTGCAAATTGAAAGAACATGGGGGTGGTAGCAAATCTTACTCATGCTATCCGGGCGACTCGGGCGCTTGTGATTGTTTTCTTGTAAGGGCGCGTAGGGAACTATGGTCGCGAAATGCTTAAGTGAAAATGATGTAATTCAGGAAACATTTGGAATACTCAGGCTTAATAATTAGGATAGCAAGAATTTTCACCTATGTGCCCTCTTGGACTAACAACCTAATGGATGTTCTAGAAAGACAGATTTTTGTGTTCGTCCCTGTTGCTGAAAGTTTGGAAGGTTTGGTATCTCTGCTTCGCAGAAAATGGTAATTGAGGCTTGATATTCTAAAAAGGAGAAATAGCCGATGTCGGTGAATTTTGGGTTTTTAGGTACCTTGTATCAAGGTATATTACTTTGGATTCTGGATACACGTTTTTGTTTCGCCAATCAAGGGTCACATAGGTATGCTCATGTAGTTCGATGATTCAAATTTGGCCAGTCGGCCGTTCATTTTGGAGCTCTGAAATTTTCCTTAAATCATGATGATCATCATCAGCTTAAGGTTGCCACCGCCTATCCCCCATTGCTCTCGGTCATACCTCGGGTTTTTTCATCCATTTTTCTCAAATCCCCAAGCATTACGTCCATCTACCTTGTCGTGGCCGTTCCTTTTGGTCTTGTCTTACGTATTTTTGTTTCCAGCATAATTTTTACAATTTGTTCATCCGTTCTCCACCCATGTCTAAATCATTCCAGTCTTTACTTCGGACAAATAAGAGGACGTCTGGACATTTATTGAGCTATTAAAGTTCCTTATTATGTTTGTTTTTTTATTTTCCCATTTCCACAAGGCGTTGATTACGATACATTTAAAATATAATGGAGTATCAGTAAATATGATGGTGTTGGTTTAATACTAACTGCATAGTTTGATTCCACACTAACCGGCATTTTAGCGCATGTCTCCCCTTCATTATTAATTTTCTTGTTTACTGTGCTTCTTGTGCGCTCTTGGACTAACAACCTGTTAAAATGTTCAACATAATGAGCATCTGGAACTGCAGCAACCTTTAGAAGGACTTTTCAATCCGCTGCTACGTACCTATTTCTTTCAGATACAAAACACCAGAAAAGAAATCGATTTGGTACCCATCCACGTTACCAACAGAGAATCCCTTCCCTTCGGTCGAAAGAGCATTCATCGCCATTTAGTAATAATGTCCCTTAATCGTTTCTAGCATCTTACCGAATTTTTTCTTCTCTCTCTCCGTTAAAAATAAGAACTACTCCCACGCATGCTGTCAAAATAGTCTTTCAAATCACTGACAGCTCCATTCAGTCTCTTCCGATAACCGGATTTCCCCACTCCTTGCCTCTCTGATCCACGTGTTTTTCCAAGGACTTCCTCTTTCTACTTTTGTAGTACGGTTTGATGCGGCGTATACTATTGAATCGTGACAACCAATTTTATCCTTGTTTATCAATTGTTTTCTTACTTTTCTTTTTACCGAACGCATCATTTTTTTCTCGACTGCGCATTCAAAATGAAATTTGCTCCCATTATGGTTCTGCAACAAGATCCAAAATTTGGTCCCATTATGGTTCTCCAACAAGATCCTTTGAAACCAACTGGTAAAACTATGTTAGATTGCAGCTTTTGAATTTTTAAAAGAAAAATTCAAGAATTTTTAAAAGAAAAATTTTAGTTTACTGCTTTTTCACCATCACTAGTATCTTCATCAGTTCGTCGCTGGTTGAACTCCTACGGAATAATTTTCAACATGACAATCGACTCGTATTAGCACTGGTGGACGTCCGCTGCTCTTCTCGTTCGATTCTGAGCATTTCTGCCTTTTTTCGGCACTGACTTCTTTTTCAGGAAGAGTTATGTCGAGTTCCATCATACAAGCCTGTCGACCTTTGCGTCATTGTCCAAGAAGAATTTCTCTGTCTACATTTATTGTAATCATGCTCATGGCATCATCATCGAACAAATCATCTAATTTATCAACGAAAGCTGTTTCATTAGAACGTTGATTTTCACTCTTTCGTTTGCTACTTTTTTTTTAGTTGGCTCCACTTACCGAAAGGGTTTCCCAGCTTGGCAATTGGATGTTGTTAATCACGAGTATGAATAAGGGCCTTTGACCAAAATAATACAACTTCTCTTATCACAGCTCGTGAACTCTCGCGAATAGTCTTGTTCAGTGTTTTATGGTGATAAAAGAAATTTATTTAGAACTTGCCGATTAGATGGGAGTTTACTCACTTTAATTTCACTCTCTTCTGACGTTCCTAACGGTGAACACCCGTTTCTCCTAATTCCCGTTTGCCCTAAACACGTTTACCCTAATTCCGTTTCCCCGAAATTGCTTTTACCCGAATTCCCGATTCCCCTAGTCTCGTTTACCCTAAATCTCGTTTCCCCTAATTCACGTTTGCCCTAAACACGTTTACCCCAATCGCATTTCCCCGAAACCGCTTTTACCCGAATTCCCATTTCCTAACCGGTAAGTTATCGCATTGCGTCTTGTTGGTACACAGGGAGCGGCAGATGTAATCTTTAAACACAGTCTCAAAACAATAAAATAACTGCAATAGCACGTAAGGCTAGCAGGATAAACTCACACAGCAAAAACAATAGAGCAGTGGATGGCGCGCGCTATTGCAGTTACGTTACAAGGGTACTGAGAAAAGCCAGGACAAGCGGGAAGTTCTTATTTCTTTAACTGACCGGACACTGTTTAACTTGTAGAGAGGATAAACGTTTGACATTATAACCTTTCGACAGTGTTATTATTCAGGGTAATGGCATTTTACTCTATCCTTCATCTGTCCATTCTGCTAATTTACAGTAGAAATTCGATGGTGTTGCGCGAACCCTAAATATTATTCGACTGGGCTGAAATTTTGCATGAATAACGTTTATGTATATTGTAAAGAAATGGGAGGATGAGAACAAAGAAATTCAAAAATTTTTTTTTTTTTTTTTTGGAGCACACTAATATACTGTATGTATATATAATCACAAGATTGTAGTCTCTGATTTCAAGAACCTAAGCAGCGTGTTGCAGAACTCGAAAACAATACACTTCAAATTCAGGTTCATCATACGTACTTACCGATAAGCTTTCAAGTGTACAAGCTTTTCGAAAAGCAAGTCAAGTGCGTAAATCTTCACTTCGTGTTCATCTGTGCAATAAGGAAACTTCACATCTGTAAATTGCATAAGAGAAATTATTTTTGCGTCAGATACTGTTAGCAATAAAACCTATGATTTACATACACTAGAATTTGTGTAAAACGCAGTATTAATTAGATGGCGCAAACGTATAGTTCCGTTATTGCAGTGCACCGAGTCTGACTGCGAAAACTCGCTGTGCATGGAGTTACGTGCAAACTTTTGTATTTCTTTGATCTGTAAGATGAACAGTCTAACAGCAAGCTAGTTGGCACAAATACATGTCTCTGCGAGATAACGCTAATATTTAGATACCCATATGGCACTACATCGCCGTTTCTTAAAGTCCGATTTCATAAGTTCTGTGAAGTAACGTGGCAGAAATGCACTCGCGGACAACGAAATTTGCGGAACTAGAAAACATGCTACGACCGCGAAACTTTGCACATAGCTAGAGTGCATGCTGGTATGCAAATGATCTACGTTTGGTACGAGTGCGCATGACTACACACCCAGTAGTGGCGCTGCAAGCACGAACCGGCAGCCTTATAAACCGACGTGAAGTCGATGCCCGATGAAAGAGAAAAACACCCGCCTACGCAAGCAAGGGTACAGAGTGACAAGAATGCCAGATAGACGCCAGAGACGTCGAATTACGCAACTTACGGACTTTGAGAGAGGCCGGATTATCGGTCAGAAAACCGCAGGGTGGTCGGCGCGCAGTATAGCCAGCTACGTAGATTGTTCTGATCATACCGTCCGACTGTGTTGGAAGCAGTGCCACAAGGTGGAGAGGCTCCGGCCGGACCAGCAGGTCCATCGGTAGAGAGGATCGACGGAGAGTTCCCCAGGCACGGAACGGATCCCACGCTGACCCGGTCCACTAAACAGGCAGATATAGCGGCTCCTGTGTTCCCACGAACCACTTTCCGACGACTCACGAAAGCGAATCTGCGATCACCCCCGCCCCCTTACGTGTGCTGCTATTAACACCGGAACATCGCTGGCTCCGTTTGCATTGATGCCAGGCCAGAGCAACGTTGAACACCACAGACTGGCGACGTTTGGTGTTTAGCGATGAATGCCGCTTCGTTTTGGGGACAGATGATCATTGCGTCCGGGTGTGGAGGTCCCCGGGTCAACGGCACAATCCCAACCTCGCTGTCGAGCGCAACACCACTCCCACTGCAATCATTATGGTTTGGCGAGCCATTGCCTACGATAGCTGATCAGCTCTTGTAGTGGTACGTAGATCATTGACTGGCCAGCGATATGTGGATGAGATCCTACGGCCCCATGTGCTCCCATTCGTGGCCGGGATTCCAGGTGCGGTATACTAGCAGGATAATGCCCGCCCGCATACGGCTCGGGTTGGCCATGACTGCCTACGTCATGTCCAGACACTTTCATGAACTGTCCACTCCCTGGACATGTCCCCTATCGAGAATGTGTGGGACCATTTGAAGTGCCGGTTGCCGCCGTGTCGCAATATCCGGGATTTGGAGTACACCCTCCAACACGTGGGGTCAGTCTGCCGCAGGACAACATCAGACGTCTGTTTGCCCCTATGCCTGACCGTATTACAACATTTATCGACCCGCGAGGAGGTGCGACGCGCTATTGAATATGACCGAACTGCGTGCCACAGATCCCTAAGTAATTGTCCTGCAGCTCTGTTTTTCCGATCATGTGCATCATTCATCTGTATCATTCCGTCCATAAAATTTCAGTTTAATCCGATTATTCCTTCTTGGTGCGCAAACTTCATTGTCCGTGAGTGTAACAGGCAAAATACTTCATGCATTTTGAAAACTTTTCCTCTCCGTGCAATAAATATCAGTTTGTGGCTCATTTTAACTTCGAATGGACTGAGAAACTATCAGCATCTCCAGTTATTCCAAATCCACTGCTGGACAAAAATCTTCCCTTGCCTGTTCCACAAATCTGTCTTAAGCAATGCCTTTCACCCGGTGGCGCAGTGGACGAAGCGCTAGCTTCTGACCATTTGTCCGAGATGAGTCATTGTTCGAATCCTGGTGAGACATGGACGTTGTGTTTGTCTTAAGGAGGTGTCTCTCTCCCTTCCCTGGAACCAGTGGCCCCAAATTAGGTACGAGCTACTGCTTATAGCCTATCGAGTTGCTCATGGTTGTCGTTTAACCCACCAACAAACAAAACAATACAATTTGCTTTATTGTCACTCCGGCATCCTTTTTAAAGTTCACATTCCACCGATCTTCAACGTGGTCTTCTCCGGAGTCGTTTTCTGTCCCTTGGACTGCAGTATTTAAGTTGTAGTGCTGGTTCATTCATGAACGTTTGGTTCACAACGAATGGCTCTTCATGGTGAATGGTTTGCTCTCACGGCTGTGAATGACCATTCAATCCGCCATTACTGCGATTCGTTCATAACGAATGACTTCACGGTGAGTGATGAATCGTTTGCTTTTACCCCTGTTAATGATCATTCAATCCGCCATTAGCGTCACACTAACTGAATTTGCAGCACTTTAACTTTCTGCTGTCCCCGTGAGTTCGAAACTAATTCCCAAGAAAAGTAATGACAAGAATTTATATGTGTCAACCGTTATGAGAGAGACCAATGAGTAGTCAGCTAAGAAATATAGTGAAACTTAAGAATGGGAATGAAACGTGACTGCCATTTGTTTAAATGGTGTTTCCGAATTGTTCGCCACGACCGGAGATTCACTGTGACAGGTGAAGAGCTCCTTCTCTTTAGGGCAGTTTGCCAGTTTCTTCCCTCGCCTCGCAGAAGAGTGCTTCTGGTCGCGAGTCATTCAATGAGGTTAGTCTCTCTGTAGTAACAATATCTCACCATGTTGAGCATCCGCTATCTTTATTGTGTTTCTTCACTACCTGCTCGCTCAACTTGTAAATGTTTAACTTCGTAGACTCGCCGCGCATTAATACTGTGATTCCACCACTGCAGAACTGCGATTAAAACGATTAAAATGTTCTCAGAGAGACAATCAGGAGTGAGAAGTGAATGACCAATCATTTGAATGATCATTCGTGAGTAGTGAATGCACTTACACCTGCACTCCAACGGTGGTCAGTTCCACTAGCAATATGTCCACCTCATTATTACATGATGGTCTTTACTTTGATCATGCTGTAATCAACTCTTGTCATATTCTTTATCCATGTGTTCCCTTTTATATCTTTCTCAAGTACACCGAGCATGCATCTTCCAGGTTTCTTTCAGTTTCTGCAGCTTTTGTATACCGTTTTTAGTTGAGGTCGGTGTCTCTGATCCATAAAAAAGGTAATTCGAAGGATGCACTTATAAAAGTGCTTTTGCGCAGTGGTCTAAGGCGTTGGCCTCTGATCATTCGTCCGAAGGGGTCCGGGTTCGAATCCCGGTTAGGCATGGATGTTGTGTTTGTCTTACGGCACTAGCTCTCTCCCTTCCCTGGAACCAGTGACCCTAAATTAGGGACGGGCGACTGCTTATAGCCCATTGAGTTGCTCACGGTGGTCGTTAAACCTCCAATAAAAAAAAAAGTGCTTTTATAAGACATAATGTTAAATTTATCTTGAGTCTTTTGTACTGCGTCTTTCAAGCACACTCCAACCAAGTTTTATACTCCTAAAGGCAATTATATTCAAGCAGCACATATATTCAAATCAATCAGAATTGTGCACTGAATTGCCTGTGGTTTACTGCTCTTCCATGTAACAACTCCTCACAAAATTGAAAATTACATCACCCTGGAGTGGGAATCGAACTCGCAATCTCCTGAATTTCGTTCAAGTATGCTAACAGTAACACCAACCAGGACAATGAAGTTCCAAGCAGCTAAGGCGTGAGATATCTGAAACCTCAGATTTTTTAGCTATTCGAAGCGATCAGTTTTATTTGACTATCTCACATCTAGACGTGGATGTAGGTCTTAATTAGCCAGTATTTCAGATATAGAATTTGAAGAAGTGCGAGGTCCGATCAAAAATTTGCGAGTCTAGGACGATATACAACAAAGTTCTTACGTTACTTAAATCTGGCTATGATCTCCCTCAAAGTAGTGTCCTTGGGCAGCAATACACCGCTGACAGCGTTTTTGCCACTATTGGGACGCTCCCCTAAAGTCCTGTTCGCGAATCGTGTCAAGCACCGTCTGCAATTCGCGCTGGATCTCGTCCACGGTTTCAAAACGGCGACCTTTCAGCATCGGGAAAAGAAAGAAGTCGCAGGGGGCAAAATCCGGCTGGTGAGGAAGGGTAGTCATGCTATTGCGGCTGCAAAACTGGCGTGTTGCTAACGCACTGTGAGCTGCTACATTGTCGTGATGGAACAGGAAATCGTCCCTGCGCCACTTTTCAGGTCGTTTGCGGCGAATGTACTCCCTAAGACGCCGCAGAACATCGCAGTAAAAAAGGACGTTGACGGTCTGGCCCTGGGGGATGAATTCACGGTGCACAACCCCACGAATGTCGAAGAACACGTTGAGCATGCTTTTGGTTGCGCTCCGGACCTATCTGGCCTTTTCCGGTTGTGGATATACCTGGCTCTTCCACTGAGACGACTGTTGTTTGGTCTCCGGATTGTAACCGTAGAACCAAGTCTCGTCCTCAGTGATGACGCGGGACAGAAGCGTTCGTCCATTCATCATCTGCTGACGAAGATCTTGACAGAGTTCGACACGGAGCGCCTTCTTTTCGGGGTTCAGAATCTTTGGCACAATTTTTGCAGTAACGCGGTGCATGTTCAAAACTGACGTCAGAATTTCTTGTACTGTTCCGTATGACATATTGACGATGGTAGCAATATCTTGAAAGGTTCTCCGATGATCCTACTGCACCAGTTCCCTAATTTTGTCCACATTTTCTGGGGGTTTTGCTAATGGGTGGTCGCACTGACCTCTCGTCGTCTTCCAGTGCCGTTCTGCCGCTCTTGAAGCGCGAGTGCCACTCAAAACACCTCGCACGCAACATTCCATGCGTCTCCGTTCCCGATTTGCTGAGTTCGACGCATAATGTGACGTTCTCTTGCAGCTCTAGTTTGCAGTCCATACCGAAATCGCAGCTGTGTTCTGCACGTTTTCACCAAATATCGTGTAGCACAGCTCCGAATGTTTACATAACGACGCCACTGGGCACAATGACTTATGAAGGTCACTGCCCTCGATCTCTGCTCGCGCATCCGCGTACTGCCATCTGTTGGTGCGATACGTACCTAGTGTCGGAACGTTTTGATCGTTCTACGTATATCCTCAGAAATACATGGAAACGTATTCAAAGCAATTTTATTCAAGCAGCACATATATTCAAATCAATATATTCAATCAATCGGAATTGCCTGTGGTTCACTGATCTTCCAGTTAACCCCTCCTCACAAAACTTGAAAATTACATCACGCTGGAGCGGGAATCGAACCTTCATCTCCCGATTTGCGTTGGAGTATGCTAACCGTTATATCACTCAGGACAATCAAATTCCTATTACTATGTTGTAGAAATGAGGATTTTTTCGTGGCTTCTAATTCAAACGTGAAAGCAGCAATAGTGTATCTGAGCAATCAAAATGGCTACCAGCGGCGCCAAAATACTTCTGTCCACGGATCTCAAGATTGTTCATTGCCAACTTTGAAAAACTCCGGTTCTCTGGAGGATACATAATGTCTCCAAACGCTTGATAAACAGCTGCATCATAATTGAATGTCTTCTTGGAGAGAAAACAGCCCAGGTGCCGAAAGTAGTGATAGCTCATTGGTGCAAGGTTTAGAGAGTAAGCTGTGTATGACAGAGTCTCGTGTCGTAACGGGTGAAGTTTCTGGATGGCTATTCGCGCGACATGGGAGCGAGCATTATCTGACCCATAAGGACACCATGTCTATTGACCAATGCTCGTGGATTTTTGAGCAGTTTCTCATGCATTCGTTGCAGGTCGTCAAAACAGCATATCGCTCTGAATGCCTGATCGGGTAGTAAGAATGATTGGTGGGTCACGCTTGCGGATGACCACTGTAAAGTGACCATCACTTCCTTTTTATGTAGGGCTGACTTTGGAATGTTCTTGGACACTTCTTCGGTATCTGTCCATTGAGTGGGACATTTACGATTATCGTATGGAATCCACTCCACATCAGTAGTTTACAATGTGCTGCAATAATCGTGTTAATAGAAAAACACACTTCGAGGCAACTTACCTTGTGTACCTCGGTTAGCACATACGGCACACACTGATCAAGCTTTTTCACTTTACCCACGAATGCTAATTGCCGCGACACTATTGAATAGTGGATGTTCAACTTTCTGTGCGACCTCCCATTCCGTTTGGTGTAAATTCGATTTAATGATTCCCTTCACTTCAACAGGATTAACAGTTGCACGGCTGTGTCCGCTGGGTTCAGTTTGGTGGCTCGTTTCGGTAGACCAAAATCTTGAGAACCAATGACACATGGTCAAATCGTTAGTTGTTCCCTCTCCTAATCTTGTATTCACGTTCCTTGCTGTCTCGGACGCGGAATCTCCCAATTTAAACTCATAAAGAAAAATTACTCGAATTTCACTTGACTCCATGCTTCACGTTCAGGTCACAGAGTCCACTGCCACCAGTAGCCACACAACAAATGACGATCTTATTGCATAGCCCACAGTTCAAGGTGTCACGTGATGTATCAAACGTACGTTTGCTGTACATTACCAATCTAACAGAATGGCTCTAAGTGGCAATGCGTTGGAATCTGCCATTTCAACTACAACAACTCAATAATTTTGTCTTCGATGTGGCCCTCTCTTGATATCTGCTGTCTAAAATAGAAGTAGGCATCAGTTGCGCTTCAAATTACCCCATCAATCTCTAAATCTTCAGTTCTTGAAAACGCATTGTGCATCCATTTGGTTTTAATATTTACTTCCCCGCTAAAATTCTCCAAACAAAATAATTTTCTTTCTGATACCCGTAGCAATGTGGAATTGCGGTATGACGTGCTTTATTTTTTACATATATTTTTTTTCAATTTCCCATCAATTCTCTAGCATGCAAAAACATCAGTACATATTGATCATATTTTTTTCTTTCTCAAATAAAAACCAATGAAAAAATCATGCATTGTTTGGAGCTGGGAAAAATCCTTTGCAAAGCAGACCCTTACCTCTAGCAATTCAAAATTTTTGGCGTCGGTAATTTCCCATTCCGACTTAAATACTTCAGGTGATTAATAATTTCTGTGGATACAATGATGGACTTTACGGATGAGTATTTTTTTTTACATATTAGTGCACTGAAAACGAAAAAAAAAGCTTTCTGCATTATCAGTGCAAGCAAGCTCTATCTAAAAATGTACAGAAGGAAAAGAATGGTAGCGAGACGAACCGAATCGGAAAGGGGGAAATAACTAGAGCCTGCTTTCATTGTCCCGATTAATGAGGTGCGGGTTAGAAAAAGTGATACAGAAATCATTTCCATGTTTCAAAATGTAGGGAATGATAATTACACGACGATCGTTCGTTTATTAAACGGGACAGCTGTCTGTTCAATTTTGTTTCTGCAATTAATTGAAAAAAAAATCTCATTTCATGCTGAAATGCACACTTTCGGAGTCTCTCAAATGAAATAGCTCCCAAAACAGAAAAAATAAAAAATAAAAAAAGGGGGCTGGGATTTAAATTAATTCATCTCAGCTTTGATTTCTCTTCGACAAGGACAACATTTTAATTTCGTTATATTCCAAGCGAAACCAAATTTCATCGCGTAGTAAATGAGCGCACGTGCAGCAGAGAAATAGAGCCTCAGAGTTATTTTTTTTTCTTAAATTAACAAATTGAATATTCTACTCTTAACTTGATTGAAACTCTTCAATTCAGTCCAATTTGTAAGACATTTCTTAGAGCAAAGATTGTTTCATTGGTGAGATTCCATGTTACGGTTTATATTTATAGCTCCTGAAACTCGTGCTTCACTCCTGAAAAACCTTATAAAAGGGAGAAAAAGAATAATTTTAGTAGATTACCTGTTACTCATAGGCTCCACAAATATTTCTTTACATGATTTTTTTAAAATTCCTGCCCTTTCTCAAAAGCATAGATCTTGCAATTTTTGTTTCCGCAGTAGAAAGTCAGACGTCAAATCCTGTTGTTCTCTCGCTTGATTAAGTAATTTTCCGATTTGTTTGCGTTCGTAATACAACTAAGAAATACAGAACGCAATGAGTATTGCTCATTTTGTTGTTTAACTGCGGCCCAGACTGATATTTGCTCAACGCATAACAACGGAATTACTAGAGAGCGTACGTACCTGGTCAAGTAATACACGAGATCCAATTAGTTATGCGCCCTTTGGCACTGAGGAGGCTTCGCTAATGGATAAAGAACACACTTTCGGTTCCTGAAAGAAGAAGCTATAGCACATATGTCCATCATACCTGAGACGGACGTATGTGCTATAGTTGCTTCTGATGGATTTTAACTGTGTATCGACCGACGATTTAGAATGTACAGCAAAGCTCGCATTTCACATGCTGGTATTTAGCGAGATCTCGGATTTAACGAGCGAAACAGGAACTTTAATTAGTGTAATATTAATTTAAAACTAATTTTACCGTTTTTAACAAGCAATATCTAATGAGGGGGAGAGACGCTAAGATGATCACTTTTAAGATTGTTTTACAGGACGATATTGTAACAGCGCAAGGTAATCTTAATGTGCTAGTGGAAAAACGGTGATAGACAAGCAATGGGAGGAGAATACATCAAATGCTCAACAAGTGGGTTGTGCAAGAAAGAATCTCTGCCACAGACGCCAAGGGGTGTATCAGCTCTCCTAAAACGGTACACCAACTGTAGCGTCAGCAGTGGTGAAAACAGATTACCTGCTCGTGGGCAATATGCATGTATGAAAATTTCATATACATGTATGTAGATTTCTGGGCTGAGAGGGACAAGGGAGTAATGGAATGGGGATGTCGTCGGAGGGGAAACAGGAGATAACGACTCCTGGAATTGTGTGCATTGTCACTTTCACCCTCCAAATGAGCGTTGCAATGGGAGGATTGATGTTGCTTTTGCATCATGTGTGTTGTGTAGTTAAACAGCAGTTAATCTCATGTGACCGTTAAGTTAAATATACTAGATTTAATTATCTAACTACTAATGGAGGTAATTATTTAAATCTTTGAATTATTTCCAATTGTGTTATGGACACATAACAATAAAGTATTTGTTTGGCCAGAAATTCTTGAGTGTTTTCATTTTATGTGAAACTAGCTTTACAACCCGGCTTTTCCCGGTACAGAATGTACGGAATCTGTAGAATCAAATGGACCAAAACCATTGCGAATTATTTAACAGGCATCCAGGTGACACAGCATTAGAACACTGACTGAACAAAATTCGTTTACAATTTGTTATCGACGATCAAAATGCATCACGTGCTTTCTGCTTCAGACGTCTTTGAGGGGCGAATCTCTGGGATAAAAAAGTTGAAAACTTATCTTGCGAATATTTTATGAAACTGTCTGAAATTTTAATGAACACCATAAATCGTTAATAGGAACATGATCTTCAAATTTCGCTTAAATCGGTTAATAACTTTTTAAATTAGCCGTCAACATTTTATTAACCATTTCTGCGTATGTATTTCTGTTTACTGATGAATGAAAAATTCCATGCCTATTTTAAAAGTTTTGACCGGATTCCGGTGAAATTTTGAGGGACTCCTCTTATTACCAATTCATGGTGTTGAAAAAAAATTCAGCCCGTTTCGTTAAGATTTCGCAAAGTTCGTTTTTTAATTTTTTATGCACAGTTGTCAAAGAATAGAAACACTTGTGGATGTGCCGCGACGATGAATGCAGTCAAGTGCTTTCAGATTTTGACCAGGAGAACGATGACGTAGCAAACGCCGCTGACTTTATTGATTAATAACTCCCGAACGGAACACCGTATAAGGATCTTAAAATAGTGGCGTTGACCTAGAAATTCCAGTATTAATAAGCTACGAAAATTTCCCCAAGCCACAGTTCGGCTTTCCGGAGTTTTTGCTGCTTTAGACAAACAGACGTTTTGTGTTTTATATATAAGATTGAGTTGCTCACAGTGGTCGTTAAATCCTCAGTAAAAAAACCGGAGTCGTTAATTTTGCATTGCACTTAATTTCTGCCTATATCAGATCATAGTCTACTGCTGAAGGTCTTCCACATCGATCCCCGTCGTCGAAACGGAAATCCCCGGCTTTGAACTTCGCAAACCACCTCTGAACCGTTGATTCATCAATAGCATTTTCTGCATGCACTTCACAAATGTTTTTACACGTCTGTGCAGTGCCCCCCCCCCTTTTTTTTTACGCTTTCCAACCGTAGTTTGAAGAAGCGTATATGCTCCAGCTTTGTCCGTCCGTCCGTCCGTCCGCACGCTAACTCGCCTAAAAATGGCTCGATTTCGCTGAAATTTCAGTATGTTGTACGACACCACCTGGGGACGAACCATATTGAAAATGGTTGAAGTGGGGTCAAAGGTCACAACATAGGAGCGGGATCCATTTCATTGCCCTTATACGTCTTAACTTGCGTAAATAGGGTTCAATTTCGATGAAATTTTAGTATGTGGCAGGGGAACACTAGGGGACGAACTCTATTGAAAATGAGTGAAGTGGCGTCAAAGGTCAGGACTTAGGAGCGGGATGCATTCCATTGCCCTTATGCTTCCTAACGTGCGTAAAAATGGTTCGATTTCGATGAAATTTTAGTATGTGGTGGGGGACCAACTGGAGAGAAACCCTATTGAAAATGGGACAAATGGGGTCAAAGGTCAGGACATAGGATCGGGATTCATTCCATCGCCCTTATCCCATACTATTAAGGTGGACGTCAAGTAAGTTTGCTTCCTATATTTCCAATGGAAAAAACTTTTCTACACATTTCCTTCACAATTAGTGTGTTCCCAAGGATGGAAATTTGAACATCGATTAAAATAATTTAATATTATAACTTGGAATACTTAATATTTTCTAAAACATAACCATATTTATATTACAAAACAATAACGTTTCCTTTGGTGGTGTTGAAACCAGAAAAAGGTGGCCCGACCTGTACTTTGATGACGTCAGTAGACAAATGTTGGATTGCATAATTATGGTTATATTTTAGAAAATATTAAGTATTCCAAGTTATAAAATGAAGATATTTTAATCGATATTCTAATTTTCATCCTTGGGAATGCATTAATTGTGAAGAAAATGTGTACAGAAGTTTTTCCATTGGAAGCATAGGAAGCAAAATTACTTGACGTCCACCTTAAAGGAGTAATTCTTGTGTCTATGAAAATTTTATTTTGAAAACGGCTCTAAGGATTTTGATGAAAGTCGTTAACCTACCGTTTTCTGGTAGCAGAAATCGATTTAGCTTGAACTCGACTTTAGGAAAATTCGTTTAGTGGGTTAAATAACCACCCCGAATTACCACGTTTTCAGTGTCATGGCGTCGTTCCATTAATGTTACCCATGCTTATAAATCTTATGACGTCACAAGTTCGCGATTGAGATGTTGGCGCGCGGTCACGCCAACATCTCATTACGTCACTCTTTCGAGCAGATGGTCGCGATTCCCATCTGCCTCATAACGTCACGCGTTGTGTGCGCATTCCCGTCCGCACGATAACTCCCGTAACAATCGTTCGATTTCGAAGAAATTTTAGTATGTGGTAGGAGACGACCTGGAAAGGAACCCTATTAAAAGTGAACGAAATGGGGCCAGAGGTCAGGACATAAAAGCAGGATCCATTCCACTGCTCTTATGCGTCATAATCAACTTAAAAAAGGTTCGATTTCGATGAAATTTTAGTATGTGGTAGGGGACCACCCGAGGACAAACCCTTTTGGAAATGGGGTCAAAGGTCAGGACATAGGAGCGGAATCACTTCCCTCGTCATTATGCGTCATAACTTACGCAAAAATGCTTCGATTTGAATGAAAGGTTAGTACGTTGTAGGGGCCTACCTGGGAACGAATCCCTATGAACATGGGCGAAATTGGGTCAAAGGTTAGGACACAGGAACGGGATCTATTTCATAACCCTTATGCATCATAACTTACGTAAAAATGCTTCTATTGCGACAAAACTTTAGTATGTTGTTCCGGAGGTACACTAAACCGGTTCTGTTGAATATGATTGAAATGGTATCAAAGGTCAGGGCACAGGAGCGGGATTTATTCCACAACCATTATCCTCATAACTTGAGTAATGATTTCTGGCATGTTGGAAAGCGTATTATAATCAAAGCATTGCATGGTTTTACTAACTTGTTTATAAATGTATAGCATCACATGCCGAAAATGCAACTTTTCATCATCCATGTTTAACATGTACTAAACAAGCACAACTTCCATTTATCATCAACCACACGTGCCTGTACGCCGCATGCAAATGCCGCTTTTCATAGTTGCCAAAATCTCGTGTGTTTTCAAAAAAGTACAACTGCTTACGTCACGTTCAACCATGCGTACATCTGTCACAAGCGCTCAGAACCTTCTGAACTACACGATATGTGCATATTATCACGTTCGCATAGTTTTACATGGTGGACATTTTTACTCAAAAATGGATATAGCGAACTTCCGTCTTTCCCGAGCTCCTCGTTATAAACGGATTCTCTTGTATAAGAATACAAAGACTCCACACACTTTACATGATTATAATTGTGTGATTTTATCTACTAATTACTTTTGTAATCAATACAACCACAAATACCGTGTTACGTGTTTCTTATTTGAAACGAACGTCATCTTTGCTTTGCCGCCCCGGTGGCGCAGTGGTCTAAGGCGCTGGCCTGTGATCATTCGTCCGTAAGGGGTCCGGGTTCGAATCCCGGTCAGGCATGGATGTTGTGTTTGTCTTACGGCACTGGCTCTCTCCCTTCCCTGGAACCAGTGACCCTAAATTAGGGACGGGCGACTGCTTATAGCCCATTGAGTTGCTCACGGTGGTCGTTAAACCTCCAACAAAAAAAAAAAAAAAAAAAAATCTTTGCTTTAATAGATACATACACTGCTGGCCACCCAAAATGCAACACCAAGAAGGACGCATCCGATTGGCCTGAAATCCGCAGCATGCGTCGCCCGCGAGAGAACATGCAAACGATTCGCATTGCAGGGCATATACCAAATCATGTGCGCCCGGCACGCCACCGAGAAGCACTATAAGAAGGGTTCACAGAAGACGCTGTGTAAGTACTGGAAGTGTGTTGTGCTGCCAGACCTGTGCGTGGGAAGCTTCCTGATGCCTCGTCGCAGAATACGGCAGTAATTCCAGCACGTTTCGGAGTTCGCAGAGGACGAATAGTGGCTTATCGGGACAGCGGTTTATCGAACCGAGACATCGGCGCCCGTGTGGGACGACATCCAGCAACAGTGAGACGAGTATGGATTCGGTGGGTGCAGGAGGGACGGACGGACCGACGTGAACGATTGCCCCAGCCGCGGCACACAACCGAACGAGAGGATCGGCATGTTGTGCGGCGGACATTGACGGCTCGCACCGCCAAGTCACGAACGTTAGAGCAGGAATTAGGATGTGTTGCGCAACAACCTGTGTCAGCACGTACTGTTCGACGTCGTCTGCAGGAGCGGGGACTTGTCGCACGGCGCCCATTGCTCTGATTACCATTGACGTTACACCACCGGCGAGTGCGGCGGCAGTGGGTTGTTGAACGTCGCACTTGGACTACGGAATAGCACAACATTGTCTTCTCCGACGAATCCCGCTTCTGCCTGCAACACCACGATGGTCAGATCCGCGTGTGGCGGCACCGTGGCGCAAGACTGTACGACACCTGCATTATGCATCGCCATACCATTCCGTCGCATGGCGTTATGGTTTGGGGCGCAATTGGATATGACACCCGCACCCCTCTGGTACACATCGCCGGTACACTCAACAGCCACCGCTACATCTCCGACATTTTGCAGCCTGTAGTCTTCCCTTACCTGCAGGACCTGCCAGCGGCCACGTTTCAACAGGACAATGAGCGCTCGCACGTGGCACGCATCGTGCAACAATTCTTCACGGCCCACCAGGTGTCACTGCTGCCGTGGCCCGCCTGTTCTCCCGATAGGTCACCCATCGAACACGTCTGGTCGCTGATCGGCAACCGAGTGGCCCGGCAAGCACCACCCGCGGCTACGCCTGATGAACTGTGTCAACGTGTTCAAGCAGCCTGTACTGACATACCCCAAGCCCACATCCAAAGCCTCTTTCGTTCGATGCCGCGGCGTTTAGCGGCCGTTATTGCCAGTCATGGGGGCCACACGAACTATTGATGTCTGCGTGTTCCGCAGGTCGCACGGGCCTGTAAGATCAATCGTTTCATCTTTGTATCTGTTGTTATGTGTCCAGTAAATCTGGCTTTGCTATCTTGTGTCCTTCTTGGTGTTGCATTTTGGGTTGCCAGCAGTGTATGTAGTTAAAGTGAGTCAGCACTCATATTTCATTGTGCTCACCGTTCAATACAAGCAGTAATTGTTTATACATCGAGCAGATTTATTGGCTTGCGACCATTCGCCCGTGAAGAGTCCGGGTTCGAATCCTGATGATGATTGCGCCAGCTCTCTTCCTTCCTTGGAACTAGTGACACTAAATTAGGGACGAGCGACTGCTTATAGGCCATTGAGTTGCTCACAGTGGTTGCTAAACGTCCAATAAAAGTAACTGACAGATCACTTAACCGAAGACAGCTTAATCGAAGATCACTTCGCACAAACTAACTTGAAAGATAGCGAAAACCTTGTTTTTCCAAAGGGGTGGTTTTATCGAGAGTTTCATTCCACCAAAAGTTTTCGTTTTACCCAGAGTCGATCCGCGGAAAACTTCCTTTTTGAAGAGGGATTCGTTTTACCCAGAGTCGATCCGCGGAAAACTTCCTTTTTGAAGAGAGATTCGTTTTACTAACCAGTCCTTTAACCATACGGTCGTTTCACCGAAAGTCTCATTTTACCAAAGGGGTATTTTTTTAAAACTCGTTTTTTGGTTCATTTACCTCATTTTGCCAAATCATTTTACCATTACCCGTTTTACTTATCAAAGTTTTGATTCGCAGAAAATATCATTACACCAGCCAAAAGAAAATTTCACTGTACGGTTCATTTTACCAACGTGTTGTTTCACCGATAACTTCGTTTTACCGAATGCTCACTTTGTCGAATGTTTCATTTTACCCCGGGTTGTTTCGTCATATAGTTCGTTTTACCAAAAGTATCTTTGATCGCATTGGGACCTCAGGCTTCAGAAAGTTTGTCTTTTACATGCGTGTTTAACTATTTACATTACGTCAACAGGGCGTACCGACATCTGTTGTACACATAACCGTTTGCAGCGGTGAGGAAGTTTGCCACTTACTTTGTTAGGAAAGATATAGCATTTATATATGTGTTTAGGTTATAATGTCGGCAATCTGTATCATTGGATTTTCAAACCTTAAGTCCGCAAATATAAATTTTCATTTAAAACGGTAAATACAGCGTATTTCTGATAAATCTGACTGCTAATCTGAATAATGTGTTTAATTTCGGAAAGCTTAATTTGCATTGATCGATCACATACTACATCAAATGGTTAGGCTCTGCTAACACACCACATCGGTGTTAAACAAATAATAGTAATCCACAGAGACATGCTGAGTAGAAAGTCAATACCTGATCCCTATTTTGCCGCCCCGGTGGCGCAGTGTTCTAAGCGATGACCTCTAATTATTCGTCCGTAAGGGGTCCGGGTTCGAATCCCGTTGAGGCATGGTTGTTGTGTTTGTCGTACGGCACTGACTCTCTCCCTTCCCTGGAACCGGTTACCTTAGGGACGGACGAATAATTAGAGGTCATCGCTTAGATGAGTGGCTCACGATTGAGTGGCTCACGGTGGTCATTAAACCTCCAATCAAAAAAAAATCCCTATCCAGCAAAAAATTAAATTATTTAAAATAAAATATTCTAAAGGGTCACTGTAATCTGATTTATTTCTTTTGCAGTGAAGAACCGGTTGAGACAGAAGGAGCCTACGATAGAATTTTAAAATTACTATTTCTAGCAACTTCCTTCTTTGAATTGAGTGAAAATATGTTTGTCTTAAAGACACAAAGATTATAATATTCCGTTAAAAAAATCACTTGATGGGAAACTATTCCATGGTGAAAGAATAAGTTAGCGAATCCTTGCGTATGGTGAGATGGACAAAATATGAATGCCGTAAGATTGAGATTTTATGCGATATTATGTCTTTAAATGTCGTTCTGATTAATTTTCGCCGAAAAACAGTTTAACAGCACATTCGTAAAAAATTTGGCGTTAATAGCGTAACAAGCAAATTTTGTTGCTACTAAATATAAAGCAATTTAACAAAGTAATAAGTTGTTCTGAGTAAAAATAAATTTTTAAATGATTTGTTTTTAATGAAATGCTCTGTCCACTTCACTTGAATATACTGTCTTCAGCCTCTATTTACAGAATGTACATTTCAGACAAATTGCACTAAAGGAGATTTCCACGAACATGTACGGAAATGTTCACAGAGAAGAAATCATATTTATGAACATATCCGAGAAGGTACTGCACACACAAATTGATCGTTTAGTAAAGCGGAAACTTGATAAATTAACTCTTCGATTAAATGAATAATAGTTTGATAACATTCCGTGTGGGTCTGACAATCAAGAATTTGGTAAAATTACATTGCTGTAAAACAAATACTTTGAGCATTTCACTAAAATGATATTTCCACAAAATGAATACTTTGATGGAAAATTCGGTAAAACGATCATTCGGTAAAGTGCATATTTTGATGAAAAATTTAGTAACAAAACTTTCGGTAAAGTGATTATTTTGATGAACAATTTGGTAAAATGAACTGTCAATAAAGTGAACATTTTGATCAATTTATTAAAATGATCCTTCGGGAAAGTGAATACTCTGATGAACAACAGTTTGCTAAATTATATTTCGGTGAAGTGAATATTTCGATTAATAATTCGGTAAAATGATCTATTGGTAAAATGAATATTTTGATTAACAATTCAATAAAAGAAACTTTCGATAAAGAGAATATTTTGATGAACGATCTGGTAAAATGAACTGTCGGTAAAATGAATATTTCGGTAAATAATTTGGTAAAATGAATATTTTATTTAAGAGTTCAGTGAAATGATATTTCGGTAAGGTGAGTACTTTGTTAAAACGACGTTCGGGTGAAATAATCTGATGATAATCGGAGAAAAGAGCTACACACGATCATAGAGGACTGCAATAGGGCACGTGCTTCTGTCTTATCTTACAGCCTGGGTCTGGGTTTTGTAATCTTTTAAATATTTTTAAGTTTATTCATATGTTGTCGGTTAAGTATTGTATCAAAAAGTCACTTGAATTCTAAAGAACTCTCAAATACTAAAGCTATCAATTCAATAACAGATAAGGTTCTTTCGACTGAGAAACAACTGCTTACTGAAAACATCAAAGCTCTATTTTATTGTTACTCAGATGTAGATATACAGCCAGAAGTAAAATCTACTTTGTGAGCACAATCCACTTAACACTCGTCATAATAAACCCTAGCACACCAACAGTGGCGTATCTTGGGTCTGAGACCTGGGCTATATCACCCCCCCCAATATTGTTTATTTTTTAAATTTCGAAGTTTATTATTTAATTAAGTAATACAAGTTACTTTTTTCTAAATTTTCGGTACATGCCATTGCTAACATGATACCAAATAATTATGAAGATTAGGATTTGAACACTTATTTGTACATGAACTCCATTCTTCTGAATATTTTATTTCTGCATGAACTCCATTCTTCTTTCCTTTTGTGTGAACTTGAGTGTTACGGTTCCATAAAATGTTTCTTCTGAATACTTTTTTCATATTTAAAAATAATGTTTTTCTCTATTGACAAATCAGCCAAGTTTTTCGAAAGTGCATGTCCTTGTTTGACTCCAAGATATATCTTGGTTCTTTTTAATGCTGAAAAACTTTCGGCAGTTGCAGTTGTTGATGAAAAGTTTAATATGAGGTCTGCTAATTTGTGCACCTCACTAAACACTATGTCCAATTTATTCAACTTTATGTAACACGTAATGTCTCTTACTGATTTGTTTTTGTATTCATCAAGGAAATAAAACACCTTAAGTTCATTTTTTAGTCTAGCTGTATCAAAATTTGAAGCATAGAGTTCTTTAAGTTCTGACAGTAGATGTTCAGGGAAGCTTTCACAAAATTTATCAAAACTGTTCGAATCCAACAAAGCCGCGAATTTAAGATATACTATCTCTGATTTTAATTCATTTACACTTCACAAAAACTGAAACATATCTCGCAAAAGACTCTTATGGGCGAGAGTATGCGAGTGACTGAGATAGTCTGTCTTCTTTATTCGGAGCGAACCGTTTCCAAAAGCAATGGGCCAATCGCCTGTACCAGCTGATTCATGTTGTCATGGAAACGCTAACAGGCGATGGTACGGAAGGTTTTCGTATCAGAACTGCGAAGACTCTGGGAGAGCTGCGTGCGTTATGCCGTTGGTTTTCGCTCGCCAGAGTGAGTCAAAGAAGCGAATCCGCACGCGTTTTTTTTTTCGCACGGAAAGCATCGACATATTTTACTATCGTTGATAATTGACTTTTTTAGTGTCTATCTAATTCAGTTTTATTTGTGCATGCTCTGGGCTTCGCAGATAGCCTAGCTAGCCTCTAATATACGCCACTGCACAGCAAGATATCGTATCTCATGGAACAGGCCGCCCCAGTGTCGCAGTGGTCTAAACGATTACCTCTGATCATTCATCCGAAAAGGGGTCCGGGTTCGAATCCTGGTGAGGCATGGATGTTGTATTTGCCTTACGGCACAGGCTCTCTCCCTTCCTTGGAACCAGTGACCCTAAATTAGGGACGGCCGACTGTTTATAGCCCATTGAGTTGCTCACGGTGGTCGTTAAACCTCCTATCAAAAAAAAAAAAAAAATCTTGTCGAACAGCAATTAACCTTTGTTAGATGTACAGCTCGTCCTCTAATCGTCGATTCTCTTTGCTCTAAGAACTCTAGCCTGCAGCCCATCCTACGACGGCTGCTTTTAAGCTTTAAATAAATATTCGTATATAAGGGATGTTGGCCGACCTAGGAAGGGGTGAAAACTTTAATTGACGCAGATTGAAAACATACCAAATAGACGCCGGATTTCTGTCAGGAAATACACCAAAAACTCATTCGCGCAAAAGCTGAAAATGTTTAGATGCGATTTTGCGCACGTTGACATCTCAAAATTTCAGTTTTTATTCTAGGTTAGAGCGTTTTAAATAGATCTGGGTATTTATATTTATAACTAAGGGAGATACCCGGCGTTGCCCGGAATAGACAGAAAGTTTGTTTTCAAGTAACAATGTAAATCGTACTATAAAAAAATCTTACCATTTTGAACAACGCTCAAGTCGGGCCTCACGCTGTTCCAAGGTCTCTGCCGCCCTAGATACACTGGCTCTTTCCTGCTGATCCATAAGTCTTCGATCACGTTGTTCGGTTGTCTCACTCTCTCGAAGTAATTTTACTTTTTTTGCTTTCGGCTGAGCTTGTCCGATGGGTTTGCGTTTTTTTGGAGGCATTTCACCATACTTGATGAAAATTTTATTATAAAAATCACAATTTATAATAGCCATTCTGAGCCCTAAAAACTCGAAATAGCAAACATGTATAATAATGCACTTTCTGCACTCCACATTCAGCTTTCTAGAGTGTAGATATACAACCTGATCACACCCAACGTGAAAGAAAGTAGTTCACGATGATATATGGAATTTTTTTACTAATCTCGAAAACCAAACCGATTCGGATAATTCTTTCACCGTTTGGAAGTTTTCAGGAGGACATAAACTATTTCGTCTATTTATTATTATATTTTAATATTTTTTTATGTTTTATTATTTTGGGCTGTACTACCGAATAACATCGCTTTCAAGTAGTTACCAATTTCCCATGTATCGTTCCGCTTTGTTTACATACAGCTTGATCACACCCTACGTGAAAAAAAAGTAGTTTACGATAATATACGGAATTTTTTTACTAATCTCGAAAACTTAAACCCATTCGCATAATTCGTTTACCGTTGGGAAGCTTACTTCTTTCCGGTGGACATAGGCTATTTCTTTTATCTATACTAATACCAATACTAATCTTGTATTTAAATTTTATGTGTGAAGAAGACCGTCTGTTTGAACTTCAATTTAACCTTGATGCTATTTGAGAGACACGCCTATTGGTGGGAATCTGTAGCTCCACCCATATTTGAGACTCCTGCGCCAATTGTTTGGAGTCTAATGAAACCTAATCCTTACAAAGAAAGTGCCATGGCAACATAAAAAAAAAAAAATACTTAAGACAATATGTTACGCCGGTGCCTTTTTTTTTTCAAAAATCGGACTCTTCCCCCGTGTGCCTGAACCGCTGAAGCTTGCGAGGAGTGAGGCGTCACCTGACGACCGTTGCTCTGACACGCGGAGTAATATCGCAGCAACCGACTTACACCCAGCCTATAGAGGGCTCCGTAAAAGCACATTTGACCCCCTTACGAATGGGATTTTAAAAAATCGTCCAGCCTGTATTTTATTATGGGTGATGAAGAATATGTATGCCAATTTTGGTGCAAATCGATCGAACCGTTTAGGAACGTATGCGGACCAAACGTACAAACTTTCACTTTTATATATAGAGAGATAAGGCTGATTCCTTTTCATGAAATTACTCTGCTATGCGAAGAAAAGGAAATAAAACACGACATAACATCTAAGTAACAGAACAAACGTCACAGGCAGTTGTTCGAGCACGTTCGTGTTGCTACAGATGATGTCGTTTGTCTTACTAACTTTATTTTCTGGTATTTCTCCTTGAATTTACGTATCGTGCGATAGCTGTGAGCTTAGTTCCTATTTCGGCCAGCGGATAAAAGCAGATGACGCTGCAAGTACTGATGACGTCAGAGCGTTAGGGAGAGACGTAGCCTATTATATAGGTTTTATACTTGCTTTATTTACATTTTGGTTAGTTATTGCCAAAACTTATACAGAGACTTTGAGGTTATCATCTTCCATTCAGAAAGAAAATGTAACTAAGAAGTAACATAATTTCCATAGACGAAAAGAATTAAACTGGTTAACATTTGTATCCATGTAAAAGGTATTGATGTTCTGTCTGCCCTTCCGGCGTTAGCTATTTCCTTCCCTGAAACCATTGGCTCTAAATTAGAAACGGGAGACTCCGTAGATCGTTCAAGTTAGTAAAATTCTCTTTTGGTCTAATTGACCGTTAAAAATACAAATATGAACGTATTTGGATAGAGAAATTCGTAGTGTATGCGATGCAAAACACAAACGTGCAAAATTGATATTCTGAGCCCTTCCCCAAAAAATTGCCTTGCGCCTTTTTTCTGTGGAATGTATTTTCCAAACACGCCTGAATTAATAATTCCCCGCTGACTTATTCCGACAGCGTTTCCCGCATTTGCATTTGACCTTGCTTGTAGTAACGCTACATACGCGGAATCTCAATACAACTTTTTCATTCAACCAATACTTAAAATGTGTGGAAGAGAAATGTTTTCCACGGATTTTTAACACAGCTTGATAGATTTCACATCTCCGTCTATAACAGTACTCTTGTGAACTTCATTTAAATTCCATTTTGCGTGTTTGTCGGCTGCCGAAGTACAAAGAGAGAGTTTTGCTCTTCATCAATATTCAGGGAAAAAAAAGAGCAAAGTTTACTCCATTACGTCGTAGTGAAAGATACCTCGGAACTTGTGCATGTCTTTGCGAAAGTTAGCCTTGCCAACGTGGCAAAATGCTAAACATTTCTGCGTATTGGTGTGTTACAGAAGTACTCGTGCATATTTGTTTTTCTTTTACCCGCAATGTCGATATTGTGCTTCTTGTATGATATTCGAAAAAACCCTAACTGAATGAATCACTTTTTTTTTCTTCAAGACATCAATTAGAAAAAGCGTGGTACATTACTTTTTTTTATTAAATAAAAGTTCATTGGTAGGGACTATGCGTTTTAAAAGTACAGTAAAGCACCGTTTATACGTCTTTCAAGGGTCCGTTCATAAAAGACGTATAACTAAGAAAGACATATAACTGAAATTAAAGTCTAAAATATGAAGCGAATTTCTTTGGCACGCACGTATCATACATACAGTACTACTGTAGTACCTGTTACGTATAATGAAAATATCTTTTGTTACGTATAAATATTTACACTTATTACGTCATTTATACAGTATTTTGAAGAAATTTTTTAAAGTTTATTTTTAAAAAATCAAATTGTACTAAAATTACATACATATAACATACAACTAAGAAACATTCATACCTTTATTTCAGTATTACATCTTGATTAACTTTCTTTCTAACAAGAAAAAATGCTGGATTGCATAGACTCTTAAATTCATTTGAGAAAGTCTTTTAGTAGCGTTTGCGCGGTTGTTTGATTTTACGTTCTAAGGAGAGTACTATGGATTTAATTAAGTTCTCCAAACGTTTTCTTACTGTTGTTGGCATGAAAAACAAAGAAATTTCTCAGTGTATCAATACTATGCATTGCATCTTGAAAGGACCGTCGAATTGGATCTTCACTTTCATCACTGCTGCTGGAATGTCCATTCTCCAAATTAGCGGCTATTAATTCTTCTAGTGTGCATAGTTTTGAAGTGATCATACCAGCATCGCAATTTACATATTCCTCGAAGGCTATGCCTACTCCCACGAGTTTCCAATCCTTATCATCCATAATTAGTTTTTTTATCGCTTTCGTAACCGTCGGCGCTTTCGTTTGCTTCTGAAACTGGAAAATCTCCTTTGACGAAGCAAATGATCATGATCATATGTAGAGGATTTTAGGAAGGGAGTGTCTGACCCTAAGTCTTAAACAACCCTTAGAAATAGGAAACTATTAGATTTGGGCTAGAGTGGCCGATGGGAAAGTGACACGGAAGCGAAGTAGCAAAGGGAAGGAAGACGCCTTTATTTATTACCAGGGGGCCAGTACCCGGGGTCCCCACGGCTTAACGTGCCTATCCGACGCACGGCGGGTATAACGTGCCCAGGATCGAACCTGAGGTTATCTCCATGGCAGTCACGAACGCTGACCACTAGGCCACCCGCGGCCCGAAACAACGAAGCAATCAGATCCATCACCCCTTATAGCTTACAGGCCCGCGCACCGGATTGTGACGTCACTAGGGTAGTCCGCAGTCGGGGACAGGGAAATGCTGGGACAGGGCTGGGAGAGAACTACGGCTATAAAGTCAGGCGTTCTTTAGAGTTTCACTGCGTTTAAATAAGGACTTGCGTGTTAGTTTTTTTTCTTTTTATTTTTTTTTATTTTTAATAACTGCAGAGTTTACGGGGTTTTTTCTGTAATTTTTTTAAATACAGAAGTAAAATAAATTACAGCGTAAAATCTAGCGTAGCAATAATTTCGACGTAAAAGGGTAAGCAAGACAAATTCGTCAACTTAATGAAAGCATCGCTGTCATTTCACTGGAAGTTACAATCCACTCCTGCAATCGAAATTATAAACTGTACTCATAGTTTCACTTGATTTTATAGTGCCGTCGTAGTTCACCGAATCATTCTTGTACTTGATAGATTAGTTTAGGGCCCATTACGAAGTACCGCCGTCGTTTCAAAAGATACCAATTGACGAATTTAAGGAATCAGGTTTTTTATTCATTGCGAACTTACGGCTACGAAATATTGAGTAATGAAATAATTCCTTTAGTGAAAATGTATTTTCATATCACACAGTAACTAGCAATTTATGTGCAATACATGTTCATTAATATATAAAGAAAAAGGCAAGAAGTAAAAATTTAATTCTTTCCTGTGTGTTTTTTAATTATTACTAAAGACTCAATAAAACACTTTTTAGCATGCATACAGTGAATTGCTGCTTGATCCACTGATTGTATCAAATAAATTAAATTTTTAAGAAAATTACGCAATTTTTATATTATTAAATGTACAATAATAATATTTAATGACGTAACATGTTTTCAATTTTAATACTATCCAGTTACGTGTTTGAACAACTTCATTTTGGTAAGCAAATATAAAGTTTATAATTTTTGTCTTCTAGAGCACTATTTTAAAAAAAGTTACCTTGTTAAAGTTTAAAACATCTGTTTTAAGTATATTAGAAGTATTAAACAAAACTATTTTGATCCAGAATTTAAACATTTCTTTTTATCTAAAAAAATAAGAATACTTATTGGCATAAATTTCCTAAAATTTGATTTTCAAGAAGTATTCAAGAAAACTGCCAATGTACAAATAATTATGTTTGTGTAGAACTTTGTGTATCACAAACACAATTTAATTATTTGTCCGTTAGATGTTAACCTTCGAGCAAGCTCGATAGGTCGATCAACCACCGAGGATGACCGGACTACCCTCCTCTACGTCACGCAGCTTCCGGTATTCGGTGCGCGGGCCTGTAGCTATAACGGGGTGATGTCCGATCCCCCTCATTCAGGGTCTTCTGACAGAAAAGACGACCCTGAATGAGGGGGATCGGACATCACCCTGTATACGCCCTATCTTCGTAGCCTCCACTGGTCAATAGACGGTTCTTCTGTCTCTGCTGAAGAAACAGGCCTCGTGCCGGCGTTCGAAAAGGGTGTCAAAGAATGACTCGTATAAGAAATATTTGACCTCAGTGGCGAACTTCGAATAACGAATGTGGGAACACGACGACGTATAATTGAAGTTACGCTTCGTGTAAACGAAATGTTTTACTATTAAAATGAATAGGAATTAATCGGGACTGACCTGAAACCACGTATAAATGTGAAAGACGTATAACTGAGAAACGTATAAACGGTGCTTTACTGTAACAAGATTTCACAATTATTTCAGAAGACAATATGAAACGTGTGACGTAGTCCAGAGGTGTAAACATGTCTAGACAAGAAATCTGCAGCGAGCCATTCTATCCGTGTAGCTCAGTTGGGTGAGCCACTTACTCCGGAGTGAGAGGACCTGATTTCGAGCCCGGCGCGGACAAACTTGTACGTTATATTGGCGCCCGAACTTGCAGGATGAGCCGGCTGTTAAGTTTCTCGCAATGATGTGATGTTCTTTCCACACGGTGAGACAGGAAAAATGAGAATGCCTTCTTCAGTGCTTCGAAAAAATACATCAGTGTGATGTTACGTTCCACACACCAAATTGCCTGGGATTTCTCAAGTGCACGTTCTTCATCGGATGGCATCGGATGGCTGCCTACAGCGACACATGGTCGCGGCTGACCCGTGGGCCATGCCCCCGGCCCTATTTCGGAGGGAAGGGGGAATGTGACTTGCCTGCCCCGCAGGGCGCACATGAGATAAAGGCAGATAGCAGTGAGAACACAAGTCCGCGTAGCTCAGTTGGGAGAGCGGACTTACTGCGGAGTGAAGGGACAAGGATGCGATGTCTGTTGCGGACATTTTCTGAGGTCATTTTTTTTGTCGTCATTGGAGGTTTAGCGACAACCGTGAGCATCTCA
Organism: Macrothele yani; assembly: GCA_039090855.1. Lineage (NCBI taxonomy): Eukaryota > Metazoa > Arthropoda > Arachnida > Araneae > Macrothelidae > Macrothele > Macrothele yani. Next base: position 105,689,087 of record CM077011.1, read on the forward strand.
GTGGGCTATACGCTGTCGCCCATCCCTAATTTAGGGTCATTGGTTCCAGGGAAGGGAGAGAACGCCAGTGCCATCACTATCGGGATTAGAACCCGGACCCTTCACGGATGAATGATCACTAGCCAATAAAGGCGTTCGATGTATAAATGATAATTGCTTGTATTGAAAGGTGAGCACAATAAATATGAGCGGTGACTCATATTTCATTGTGCTCACTTCCATATTTCATTGTGCTCACTTCCATATTGATCCTCCATATTCTGCTCACCTCATATTTCATTGAAATCCTCCATCAAAGTGAAATTTCTTCAAATGGTAGAGGGGTCATGTTGTACATAACCAACAAGACCAGAATGTTCTTAGGAATTTATTGCCGTAATCAGGTTTGACATATGTGTTGCGGTTCACAAGTTACCAACACAGGAAATAAAACCCCTAAAGTACCCTCTGATACGCAGGCATTTGATATATTCAATGTGTTGTCCCTGTTGCTGAAAACGGAGCTCAAAGTGCTGGATCCATTCGTTATGCACCCGCACGAGAATATCAGGCGAAATGCGGTTACAGACCTCCAGGATGCGTTTCTGAAGGTTGTGGGTGTCGCGTATTTCCTCAGCATACACTAGGTGTTTCAGATGATCCCACACATAAGAGTCGAGTGGTGTGAGGTCGAGGATCTGGGTGACCATTCCACAGGACCACGCCGGCCTATCCAATGATCAGGGAATTGAACACTTAGCCATTGATGGACAGTTGTTCCGTTGTGTTGTCTTTCTGTTTGAAATTGGTGGTCTTTCTCGGTGTCTGTTCTTGAAGTATGCTGCTATGATACGGCAACGGAGTTTCCTCATCTCAAACGGTGTTGTTTCTTGAAGTCTGCTGCTGTATACGGAAACGAGATCATCTCAATCTTCTCCTCTTTGATCAGTGCCATCTTCAGTTATCTGCAAGAAATAATAGTTATTTCAACTTTCTGTGTTGAGAACTTGTGAATTACAACATAATTACGGCAATCAATTTCTGAGAAAATTCTGGTCTTGCTTGATATGCAACATGACCCCGTTGCCATTTGATAAATTTGACCTTAATCCAATATGGCTAATTTCAAGATGGCGGTCATGTTCCAGAAATAGCCTAAAAAATAGGCCCCCTCACCGATTATTTGCTGGCATATTCAGATATTTCGTTTTCCCTCCGGTTTCTGAAATACCAGGTGTCCTGCGATTCCTGAATCACCATGTATATACCACAAATACTGGCAGAACAGATACTGGCAGAACTAGTGGTGTTGGATTTATAATAAACAAGAAACTAAAGGATAAAGTTGTAGAAGTTGAAAGTTCCTCTGACAGAGCTGCACGACTTGTTATCCAACTCTCGAAAAGATACCAGGCTCAGATTATTCAAACTTATGCACCCACCACAAGTCATCCTGAAGAAGAAATTGAAGAATTTTATGAGGAAATTTGTCATCTAAATAATAAAGGTAAGCAGCACTTGAAAATAATTATGGGAGATTTCAATGCAAAAATAGGGCAACGGCAACAGAATGAAACTTCAGTAGGTAAATTCGGTCACGGCAACAGAAACCAGCGTGGAAATACTCTCGTTGAGTTTGCAGAGGCAGAAGGGTTTTTCATCTTGAACTCCTTCTTCAAGAAAAAGCCACACAGAAAATGGACATGGAGACATCCAAATGGGACGACAAGTGAAATTGATTTTATTATGTGTAACAAAAAATTCGTCATAGAAGACTGCAGTGTGCTAAACAAGTTCAACACAGGTAGTGACCATAGATTGGTGAGATGTAAGATGCACCTCAACACTAAACTTGAACGTGGCAAGCTCATAAGACAAACAAAATCTATTGACATAACCAACCTTAAAAAACACCATAATACCTTCAAGTTAGAACTGAAGAACAGGTTCTCTGCTTTAGAAGGCCTAACATCGGAAGAAGTGGACATCTCTGAAGTTAACAGAAAAGTAACCAAAGCTCTTATGGAAACAGCAACAAAATTAGCTGGGTCTAAGAACAAGTTGCATGTGAACAAATTATCAGGAAAAACCAAAATGTTGATGCAAAAAAGAAGAGAGATGAGGACAACTAAAGAAGATGTGACTTCCAAAGTGGAATATATAGAGCTATGCAAGACAGTAAGAAAAAGTATCACTGAAGACGTAAGAAAATTCAACTGTGAACTAGTGAGGAAAGCAATTGAAAACAACCAAAGCCTAAAGATAGCAAAGGGACATCTCAGTAAGGGAAGAAAACAGATTATGGCACTGAGAAAAGAAGATGGTTCTGTAACAAGAAATAGAGGCGAAATTTTGACAAGAGTGAAAGATTTCTACTCCAAATTATATGAAAGGGATGATATATGCACTCCAGATATCATGAAAAATACCAGTACCAGAGCTCCTCCAGTCCTTCCAGCAGAAGTTGCACATGCAATCAAGAACATGAAGCGAGGAAAAGCTCCAGGAGAAGATGGAATTACTGTAGACATCATACAAGAAGCAAGTGGAGAAATCGAAACAGTACTCGCCCAAATTTTCACTCGATGCCTTAATGAAGGAAAGATTCCTGAGGATTGGAACACCGCTACAATGATCCTGCTACATAAGAAAGGTGACATTGAGGATCTCGGAAACTACAGACCTATCAGCCTCCTATCAGTAGTTTATAAAATCTTCACTAAAGTTCTTTCACACCGCTTGAAGGTAACACTGGACATGGCTCAACCGAGAGAACAAGCTGGATTCAGGAGTGGCTACAGCACAATAGATCATATCCACGTGCTGAGAGAACTAATTGAAAGAGCGAGGGAATATGAACTTCCATTGTGCATGGCTTTTATCGATTATGAAAAAGCCTTTGATTCGGTGAAACCATCAGCAGTTACAATGGCTCTGAAATCCTGCGGTATTGAAGATGCATACATTAATATTATTAATAACATCTATGAAAATGCAAGTGCAAAGATTAGGCTGTTTGAAAATACAACACACGTAAAAATTGGAAAGGGAGTGAGACAAGGTGACACCATATCCCCGAAGCTCTTTAATGCCACATTGGAGGGTGTTTTTCAGTCGCTGAGCTGGGAAAACAAGGGGATAAAGATTAATGGAGATTATCTAACCCACCTTCGTTTTGCTGATGACGTAGTCATTTTTGCAACTACTCCATCAGAGCTGCAGAGTATGATCCAGGAACTTGCTGACAAGAGTAAAGAAGTGGGATTAAAAATGAACTTTCAGAAGACAAAAGTGATGTTCAATGCTTTTACAAGAAATGAAGATTTATCGATTGATGGAGAAAAGCTGGAGATAACAGACACGTACGTTTATCTTGGACAGCAGATATCAAGTGAGGGTCACATTGATGAAGAAATTAATCGGCGTACAAAACTTGCCTGGAGAGCTTTTGGAAGAAACAGCATAATTTTCAAGAGCAATATGCCATTATGTCTTAAAAGAAAAGTGTTTGATCAATGCATCCTTCCAGTGCTTACGTATGGTGCAGAGACGTGGACCTTAACTAAAAGAGACATACAAAGGCTGCAGACAACTCAAAGAAGCATGGAGAGGTGCATGCTTGGTGTAACCAGGAGAGATAAGAAGAGGAACTCGTGGATCCGAAAAATGACGAGAGTGGAAGACATCATGATCAGAGTAAAATCCCTGAAATGGCAATGGGCTGGACATACTGCCAGAAGGACAGATCATCGATGGACAGCCGAAATTTTAGATTGGATTCCAAGGGACAGGAAAAGACCCAGAAGAAGACCACATGGGAGATGGGTGGATGAAATTCGAAAGTATGCAGGGGTGACATGGAGGAGACTGGCACAAGACAGACCGTTGTGGAGGAAACTTGGGGAGACCTTCGTCCAGCAGTGGATTGATAATGGTTGACAATGATGATGATGATGATACCACAAAATGGCACCTCAAGACTGTGGGGCGATTCTTGAGCACAGAAGAGGTTCATAGTTGACAAGGACACGGGCGTTCCATGGCTACGACTGCTGTCGAAGACTGCTATATGGCTCTGACAGTAAGAAGACATCGGGAGATAACAGACATACAACTGTCTCTGGAGCTCGTAGCAGTCACTGACGGGAGATTAACTGGATTCTTTTTTTTTTTTTTTTTTTTTTTGATTGGAGGTTTAACGACCGCCGTGAGCAACTCAATGGGCTATAAGCAGTCGCCCGTCCCTAATTTAGGGTCACTGGTTCCAGGGAAGGGAGAGAGCCAGTGCCGTAAGACAAACACAACATCCATGCCTGACCGGGATTAACTGGATTCAGAGTTTACCGTAGGTTGCATGAGATAGGTCTCTACGCGAGGTGACTTACGATTTATGCCTCCTCTAAATCCCTCCACCAGAGGGACGCGTTTAAGGTAGAATATCCAACATTGTCTGCGGAGCCCAGACAAACGAGCACGTGTTCTTTTTACTGATGACTTACGATACAGCTTAAATACTAATTCCTGACGCACTTTAACTGATGAGTTACGTTACAGCTTAAATACTAATTCCCGACGCACTTTAATCGGCTAAAAACCAGGGACTCCCGATAGCCCCTCAAATGTCCGTGAAAAGTTCAGTTTTCATTTCAGCGGTTTTCTTGTCTGTGGATTCTTCCGTCCAGACGGTCACAGCGACACACACGTCTTTTAGAAAGGCTCGGTGACCAACCAGAGAAGTAGAGATGAAATTCCGCACTGCTGTTAGGCTATTCATGGAAGCCGTCGGCCAGATTTTCACCTGATGAACGATAACGCCGGGCCGCATCGAGCCCAGCTGGAGGATGAGTATCTCAAAACAGAAGATATCGTTCGTATGGATTGGTCGGCATATTCGCCGGACATGAATCCTGAGGATATTTGCAGCATATTAAGATACTGAGCATATATCGAATGCCTTTTAATCGAACGATGCAAGGCATTCAAAATATCCTCAAAATATATTTAGGAGGACGAGTTACAGACCTCCAGCCCCACCTAGGACACCCCGATAACAACAAGCATCCCTTTTAGAGGGGAGATTTGTCATTTGTGACATGCCTGCCCTGCAGGATGCACGCGACATAAAGGCAGATAGCAGCGAGAACGAACGTCTGCGTAGCTCAGTTGGTAGAGCGACTTATTCCGGAATAAGAGGATTCGGGTTCGATCCCCAACGTGGACCAAAAATGACGGAGAAATTTACTTCGTTATAATGGCGCCCGAACTTTCCGGATGACCCTGCTGTTAAAGTTCTCGCAATGGTGTGATGTTCTTTCCACACCGCGAGACAGGAAAAATTAGAGAACCCTATCTTCAGCGCTTCGAAAAATTAAATGTGGGTGATATTGCATTCCACCCACCAGATTGACTGGGAGTTCTCAAATGCACGTTCTTCAGCGGATGGCTGCCTACAACGATACATGGTCCCGGCTGACCCGCGAACCATACTCCCGGCCCTCTTTCGGGGGGGGGGAGGAGATGTGACGTACCTGCCATGCAGGACAACACGAAATAAAGACATAGCAGCGAGAAGGAACGTCTGCAGTTGGTAGAGCGACTTATTCCGGAATAAGAGGACTCGGGTTCGATCCCCGGCGGGGACCAAAAATGACGGAGAAATTTACTTCGTTATACATTCCATAAGTCTTTAATTGAAAGTGTCATTAACAGTATCGGGAAGTCGCTGCGAGAGCTGCGTGTCTGTTAGAGGCAATCATACGCCTTTGGGACAATGGAGAACTTCTGTTGTGCTCTTCTTGTTAAAATGCCTTCTTCAAAACGTGCCTGCCGCTCCGGTGGGACAGTGGTCTAAGCGCTGGCTTATGATCATTCGTCCGTGAAAGGTCCGGGTTCGAATTTCGTGAGGCATGGATGTTGTGTTCGTCTTACGGCACTGGCTTTCTCCTTCCCAGGAACAAGTGACCCTAAATTAGGGACGGGCGGCTGCTTATAGCACATTGAATTGCTCACGGTGGTCGTCAAACCTTCAATAAAAAAAATCGGGCAATTGCCGTCTTAAGGTATAACAACGTTCCAATTCTGCCGTGGCAGGCTACCCCCATAGGAAATTACTGTATCATACTCAAACGAAAGGAAATTGCACCCATAGGTTTAACGACCACTTTTAAAACAAAAGTGCTGTAGTAAAATGAGTAAAAATCCTTGCCGTGCTTCTTCCACGATAATGAAAGTGATATAATAAAAACCCATGATTCCTTAAAAATTTAACTCACAAGGTCATTTCGAAAACATGAAAATGCCAGGTGGTTATTCAAATACGTGATTGCATATCAAAATGGGTCATTACTGAATGACAATGCATATTTTAGATGATTATACGGTGTGTAATATGAAATATGTGTGCCTAGTCAAAAGATATATATACTATATTGACAAAACTCACCGGACGCCTCTTCAAAACCAAATGAACGGATCCGCTGCGTTGTTATGATGCGCTGTTCAGCTGCAAACAGTATAGAAACAAGCCTGCAGCAGACCGCGATCATATTGCACTCTGAGGTTGAGTGCAAATACCGCGGCGGTGGAGAACTGACTTTGAGAAAGGAAAGATTGTTGGGTGTTATATTAGTGGGGTGTCCATAAGAGAAATCGAGAGGCGTTTAAACATACCCAAGTCAACGTTTTTGGATGTACTCAATAAGTGGAAGATACATGGCGTGCCTGAAGCAGCAAAACCTACCGGCAGACCAAAGAAAATCAGTGATAGAGGACGTCGAAACCTCAGGAGAGTCATTACAGATAATCGATGGAGTCTGCACAAGACCACAGTGTACAGGTGAGTAAAAATGCTGGAACCTCTGTATGTACACCTACCATTCGCAGAGAACTTCATTCCATGAGTTATTGTAGTCGTGCGGCTGCTCATAAGCCTTTTATCTCCACTCGGAATGCTACTCGTCGTTTAGCAAGGTGTAAAGAACGTTTATCGTGGACTGTAGCTCAATGGAAATGGGTCCTATGGAATGATGAATCAAGATACACAATTCATCTGTCTGATGGCCGTGTATTAGGTATGGCGGCAGCCGGAGGAACTCTACTTACTACAGTGTACTACTGTTCCTACGGTCAAGTTTGGAGCTGGCAGTGTATTTGCGTGGAGGTGTTTTTCGTAGTATGGTCCCGGCCCATTGGTTATCGTGTGCAAACCTATTCAACAACACGTCTACCTCTATATTCTGGACAATTATGTCCTAGCAACTCTGTGGTAATACTACGGAACCGAGCCTTGTTGGTACCAGCAGGATAATGCACCGAGCCTTCTTGGTAACAGCAGGATAATGCACCGAGCCATAAAGCAAGGACTGTTACGGCCTGGTTTGACGATAATTTCATATCGTGTGTGTGCTGGCCATTACAGAGCCCTGATCTTAATCCCATAGAGCGCCTATCGGATGAATTAGAGCGCCGTATAAGAAGTTTGGAACATAGGCCTACTACTAAGCAAAAGTTCGCGGCAGCATTATGTACTGAATGGAAGCGCATACCTATCGCTGTGTTACAAAATCTTGTCGAAAGCATGTCTCGAAGGGTCAGTGAATGCATTAAGGCTAAAGGTGGATAGACGTTGTACTAATATATGTCAATAAATGCTATGTTGTGTTTCTCTTCTAGGTGTCCGGTGACTTTTGTCAATCTCATCATTATCATCATTGTCAACCATTATCAATCCACTGCTGGACGAAGGTCTCCCCAAGTTTCCTCCACAACGGTCTGTCTTGTGCTAGTCTCCTCCATGTCACTCCCGCATACTTTCGAATTTCATCCACCCATCTTCCATGTGGTTTTCTTCTGGGTCTTTTCCTGTCCCTTGGAATCCAATCTAAAATTTCGGCTGTCCATCGATGGTCTGTTCTTCTGGCATTATGTCCAGCCCATTGTCATTTCAGGGATTTACCTCTGATCATGATGTCTTCCACTCTTGTCATTTTTCGGATCCACGTGTTCCTATTCTTATCTCTCCTGGTTACACCAAGCAATATTAGGTTACTTTCGTATTGTTTTAACTTATGCTGCGTCATTTGATGGGGCAGATGCGGCACAATTGGATTTCAACAGTGGTTTTGACAATGACGCTCTGTTGCCCATTTTCGTTGCACCGATACTTTTTTTACTTGATATTTTCTTTAGTATTTCGGGAAAGATTGATAGCATCAAACGTGAGAGTCAGTTTTTGCCTTTAATGAATATACCTATTGTTTTGTTTATTAAGCTCCATTTTCCATTGTCATGTCTCGCACTGTGGAAAGTGTCCTTCGGAGATCAAGAATCCTTGATTTCGAGCTATTCGTTGAACTTGTGGATTTAGAGAAAGGGCGTGACATATTAAGCACGTTACGTTTGTTAGAGGCTCCAGGTATTGTGACATAATCGGAAAATCAGCTGATTGCGTGAAATCTGTGTATTCGGTTGCAGACATTGTAAATGGTCGTCTCAGTAATTAGTTTCCTGTTGATGGAACCGAGAGAAGGGTATATTTCGTCATTTGTCACTGCGGACGTTCATTGTTTGGTGTGTTCCTTAATACATGCGATTGGAAGAGAGAATTTGCTAATTGTGGTTAGAGCTGGGCTTTCAACATATGTACGCATAAACGCGATAGCATGTTGGGAACCATGTTACCTAGAATGGAGTACGGATTTTAAACAAAGTATTAATATTTGATCTCTGAGATATGAGCAACGTTAAACATATTGAGCTATCTGGATTTAAGAAATTGTTAAAGGTATACTGTTACAGTATTCCATTTGATGTACGCACTAAAACACACGAAATGAATGGAAGTGAATATTACTGAGCGTTTTCAAACGTTCAGCCCTGTTAGAAATATTTACTCAGATCTGTTTTGTGGAAATGCAAATGGACTTGCATGTCCACCGCCACGACAAGCCAAGCCTAGATACTTTTGTTGCTCCGTGTGACTGTGGGAATGATATATAAGCTATGCTAATATATTCACAATATCTCATGCTTTACGTTTCAATGCTTTCATGTCTATTGAAATGCAATTTTTCTTTTCTGTTTTTTTTAGTATGATTTCAATTCAATTCATTTATTTTGCTGAGCAGAAAACCAGTGTTACAGAAATATCAAATGGAAGAAAGCACAGCAAAGAAGCAGGGGAAAAAAGACAGCAGGGCCTGACTTGGTCCCATGCTCCCCTACATAAATTTTACACTTAAGTCAGGAGCTAACATTACATACAAAACAGTGTTAAAACTGATACATGAAAAGATGATAAACATTACAGGTGATACCATTGAAAATCAATTTACATTTAGATATACAATTCATAGTAATAATCACAGTCCCTCTCCACTACAATCCTCAATTTGAGGAGTCGTAAGTCATTATGCAGTTTTTAATTTAAAAAAAAAAAAAAGGTTAAAGTTAATTAACGAATTCAGTTCCATCGGTAAAGAATTCCAGTAGTGTGGGCCAGTGTAATTTATACTCTGCTTCATGGTCTCCGTCTTCGGATGAATGGGCCGAATATGTAATTTAGTACGTGTGTCATGTGAGTGTATCTGTTGTATGATGTTTATGTGTAAATTATTCATAATTCGCTTGAACATAATTTTCCCAATATTAAAGTTATATAGTTGGTTAATCGTAAGAATGTTGTATTTATTTGGAAAAACTCTTGTGTCATTATATAGTGATAGTGGTGTATTTCTATCAAATTTTAGGTCAATTTATCTTGTATATTTTTTGCAGAATTTGAAGTTTTTTAAATTATACTTAGTCGTCTGTCCCCACGATAAGATAGCATAATTAAGGTGAGTTTGAAGCATGGTATAATATAATAGAATTAGTGTTTTATAGGTAAGGTTTGTTAAAACCGTACTGATAATGCCAATGTTTTTAGAGAGTTTGAGAAGAAGATTGTCCACATGTTGGTTCCACCTAAGGTCCCTATTTAAAGTAATCACCAAATAAAGTAAGGAATTAACCTGTTCTATATTTGTATTATTGATAGGTAATGTGATAGAATGTGGTTCTGAAATATTTTGTTTTGAAAAGATTAAAGATTTTGTTTTGGTAGTAGTATTTATTATTAGTTCATTGGAATTTAGCCAATATGAGATGTTATTAAGTTGAGTATTAATATTTGAAATAGTGTTAGTCGTTAAATTAAATAACGTGAGAATGGTTATGTCATCAGCATAAAAAAAGATCAATATCATTTATGGAAGTAAAGTTATCGTTAATGTATATAATGAACAGTAGAAGTCCTAAAATTGAGCCTTGTGGAACACCAGTTGGTATGAATTTAAGCGAGGACTGATGTTGGTTAATGTGAGTATATTGTTGCCTACCTGATAAATTACTTTTATCAAGAGAATGTTCATTGTTCCTTATTCCAATAGTGTGTAATTTGTGTAGTAAGATATTATGATTTATTATATCAAAAGATTTTGACAGGTCCAAAAATAAGGCGATAGTATTTAAGTTAAGATCAAAATTATGTTGGACTGTTTGTTGTAGATAAAATAAGGCTGATTAAGTTGACTTACCAGATTGAAAACCATGTTGATTCGGATGGATAATATTTAGATTATGAATAAACAAGTTTAATCTATTATAAATTAATCTCTCCAAAATTTTAGCAAAAATTGATAAATTGGCTATAGGGCGGTAATTGTTTGCATCATTTATTGATCCATCATTTATCTATTTTGGGATTATTTTTTTTATTTTAAGTAGATAGACACAAAAGGTAGGCTGTCGCAAGATATGGGTACCTAGGCGGATTCAGGCGTCGCCCTAGTATGTATTTACTGGATAACTCTTTACAGAAAAGCAGTAGTTACGTGAAAAATATGAGATGTCGCACCATCCTGCTGAAACCAACTATCCTTTGAATTTTCTGAGTACATAGAATTAGTCGCGAGATACTCAAAATGTTCCACACTTTCCATCAAGCACCAATTATTCTATGATTCGCAAATGAAGTGTACAGTGAATGTGCAGAGGAGTTTTGTGAATTGCCGGTGAATGTTCAGCACACCGGTATGCTGCTTAAGCCATTGAACCCGAACCAGGCTTCTAGCCACAAAAGGAAATTGCTGTGAGCAATATCGAATCTCACAGGTTTATTCCATTATTGCAGCTGATGTTCAGCCTGAAATTTATTTAAAGGAAGGGCATGACGTATTGGCGTGCTGAGCGTTCAGAAACAATTTACAAAACTCATTTGCATTCACTGTACACTTCTACAAGCCCTGTATCATATCTTGTTCTTTGAAGGAAACTGTGGAACATTATTTCATCTCCGTAACGCTCAGTGCGTTACGGGAATGCAAATTCCTGAATAGCAGCCTCCTAACTGGAAGTTTTATGAAATACAATAGAGCCCGCCTATAACGAGGAGCTCGGCACCCGCGGAAACCCTCGTCCAATCCGAAGTGTTACGTGGATGCAAACTTAGATAAGCTTTACGTAGATGCAAACCTGGCGAAGCGTTACGGAGATGCAAATTCCGGAATAGTCCACTCCTCGCTGGAAGTTTTATGAAATACAATAGAGCCCGCCTATAACGAACAGCTCGGGACCGGCGGAAGCCCTCTCTAAATCCGGGTGGTCACTAAATCCGGTTTTGGTGGAAAATCTGCTCAATGTATAACAAAAACATGCATATATAATAATAATATACATGTAACCTTATATTATTTATCCATAACTGGATATACTTGAAGGGCTTAATTAATAAACTACATTAGTATTATATCTAATTAATGAAGCATTTTAAGAATATTCAACTTTGCGGCCACGTGAGACAGGCTGCAGTGTTTTAACTTTACAACGCACACGAAGCAAAAGCAGCACTGAACCTTTCATTGCAACGCTCACTTGGAGGGTAAAAGTGGGAATGGAAACAAATCCAGGAATTATCTCCTGTTTACTCTACACCAACATCGTCATTCCATTACTCTCTTATCCGTCTTTGTAACTGTCAGGCAGAAATTGATTTTAAAGTGCGTGAGCCCCACCCATATTTTTTCTCCCTAGGAGTAAATAGGCTGTTTTGAAATATGCTGATGCGATATACCCAAGTTACAGCCCCTTGGAGTGAATGGCAAAGAGAGTCTCTTGCGCAACTCGCTTGTTGAGCATTGGATGTACCCCTTCCCCATTACTTTTCTATCGACATTCTTCCACTAGCACCTCCTGTGCTGTTGCTGTTTCGTCCTGTATGCCCCCATTTCTATTTCTCCATTACTGGACGGTAGGCAGCAGACTTTCTCTGCCTCGTTAAATATGGAATTTCATTAAAGTTTGTTATTTTGCTTGCTAAAAGTGATCATCTTAGCATTTCTCTCCCTCGTTAAATCTGGAATCTTCATTAAATTTTGTTCGTTAAAAACGAGTAAATTAGCCTTGAATTTACTTTATCACAAACAAAATTTCATGTTTTGCTCTTTAAGTCCGAGTTTTTGCTATATAAGAGCTCGTTATACACGGGTTCCGCGGTGTAAATATTCACCCATAATCAGAAATTTACTTGGGGTTTAAAACATTTGCTTTCGCCTTGCTCCCAGGAGGAAGAGAACCTACGATCCTCATTCATTCTCCTGGCATCCATGCAAATTTTATTTAATCTCTTGGCATCCACACAATTTTCATTCAATCTTTTGGTGTCCATGAAATTTTTATTCAACCTATTGACGTTCATGCAATAGTCACCCAATCATCTGGCGTGTATATAATGTTCATTCAATCACAGGTCGTTCACGCAACCCTCATTCACTCTCCTGCCAACTACGCTAACAAGATGGACGACTTCAGCAACAACCATTCCATTTCAGAGAGTGCGTGTGTAACTGATTTCTGTGCAAGCTTCAACCTCGAGAATGATCACACGTTTTACTTGTGAACTCGCTGTGTTTTCACCCGCCGAACGGTTGTTCATCTGGTTACAGCAGAAATAATCCGACGTGGCATTTCGAACACATCCGCAGTAATTTACCTCGGTATTTCTGCATGAAGTTTCATTGTCTGGCCAGTAAAGATCTGTAAATTAAAGCAGTGAACACTGCGCAGTGTTTGCGATGGCGTCAGTATAGCATAAGCATCACAAAATGCTAGACCTTTTGAATGAAAAACTTGTTCCACCTAAACTGTAATACGTTTGGGCTGTGGTTGGCTATTTCGTCTCCCACTTGCTCAAGTCCTTAAAGGAGTTGTGATGACTAGGAGAATGTAAAAATTGCGGCCCCGGTGGCGCAGTGGTCTAAGCGATGGCTTATAATCATTCGTCCGAGATGGGTCGGGGTTCGAACCCCGGGAGGCATAGACCTTGTATTTGTCTTAACCCCGGGAAGGCATGAATCTTGTGTTTACTCTGTCCCTTCCCTGGAACAGTGGCCCTAAATTAGGGACGAGCGACTGCTTATAGCCCACTGAGTTGCTCACAGTGGTCGTTAAACCTCCAATCCGAAAAAAAAGTAGTAAAAATTCTGCAAAGCACAGATACCTGAAATACAAATGCAGGAGACCCGCAAGACTGAAAGAAACGATGCATGCCAGGTAATCGGGCAAAGCACAAAATTAAAAAAAAAAAAGCTAAAATTCTGCAAAGCACAAACAGATATATGAAATACAAATGCAGGAGACCCGCAAGACTGAAAGAAACGATGCATGCCGGGTAATCGAGCAAAGCACAATATTCAAAAAAAAAAAAAAAAAAAAAGTAAAAATTCTGCAAAACACAGATACCTGAAATACAAATGCAGGAGACCCGCAAGACGGGAAGAAACGATGCATGCCAGGTATTCGGGCAAAGCACAAAATTAAAAAAAAAAAGTTAAAATTCTGCAAAGCACAAACAGATACCTGAAATACAAATGCAGGAGACCCGCAAGACTGAAAGAAAGGATGCATGCCGGGTAATCGAGCAAAGCACAATATTCAAAAAAAAAAAAAAAAAAAAAGTAAAAATTCTGCAAAGCACAGATACCTGAAATACAAATGCAGGAGACCCGCAAGACGGGAAAGAAACGATGCATGCCAGGTATTCGGGCAAAGCACAAAATTAAAAAAAAAGTTTACAATCTACAAAGCACAAACAGATACCTGAAATACAAATGCAGGAGACCCGCAAAACGGAAAGAAACGATGCATGCCGGGTAATCGAGCAAAACACAATATAAAAAAAAAAAGAAGTAAAAATTCTGCAAAGCACAGATACCTGAAATACAAATGCAGCAGACCCGCAAGACGGAAAGAAACTATGCATGCCAGGTAATTGGGCAGAGCACAAAATTTAAAGAAAAAAAAAATTAGAATTCCTCAAAGCACAAACAGATACCTGAAATACAAAAGCAGGAAACCCGCAAGACTGAAAGAAACGATGCATGCCAGGTAATCGGGCAAAGCACAAGATTTTAACATTTTATGTTGCTCAGTCCTAAGATTTTGCTGCAACGAATGACGTGTCGGACCCCTCGCTGATTTTTCACTTGGGGTTCGCACTTTTCATTTAGAATAACTTCAACTTTAAGGAAAACTGTTCATATATTTATTCAGCTTGATGAAATAAGGGTGTAATGAAGTAAAACTATGCCAGAATAAACAGAGATTTTCTGATACTTACTTTCCCGTCGTAATACACATTACACCGAAGAACCATTATATTATGACCAACCCCAGCCTAGAGAAATGAGCGCGCCTGAAGACGGAACGGTGGCGCAGATGAAGTTCACAGAACAGTATATATACAACACGAGGACTGGCTTTCACTTAGTAGAGTGTTCGGAGTCAGTATTGGAAAAGCTGCCGATTTATCGGAGTTTGATAAGTGACAAATGGAACTGCGATCCGGAAACGGCGCGGTTTGTGTGTTGTTCACGTGCTGCTGTTGTGAGCACGTATCAAAAGTGGTTCACAGATGGCCAAACGACGAACCGTCCCTCAGCCGTGTGTCGTCCGCGGCTCATTGATGCCCGAGGGGAGGGGAGATTGTCTCGCAACGTCCACAGCGACCGCAGGGACACAGTGCGGCAAATGACCCGCAGCTACAACAGTGGGGATCAGGGCAATGTGTCACAGCACAGAGTTCATCGCCGCCTTCTGCGCATGGACCTGCTTAGTCGAATACCAAGCCGTGTCCCCATGCTCACTGCACGTCATCGCCAACAATGAACGAAATGGTCCCAAGATCGTCGAGATTGGACCGTGGATGATTGGAAGAAAGTGGCCCGGTCTGACGAATCAAGATTCCTAGTGTGTCACTTAGGCGTCCGAACGTGGATTCGCAGTTTACCAAAGGTGGCTATGGCACCTGGATAAACTGTTGGGCGGAAACAGGTAGGCTGCGGTGTTATGCTTTGGGTGATGCTTTCTTGGGACACTTTAAGCTCCATTATCCCAATAACACAGTTCCTAACAGCTGTCAGGTATCTGAACATCGTTGCGGACCAAGTTAGCCCATTCATGACAAATGTGTTCCCTGCTGGTGATAGCCATTACCAACAGCTTAATGCGCCATGCCACACAGCCAGAATCGTTAAGGAGTGTTTTGAAGAACATGCTGGTGGCTTACTGTGAATGCCCAAGCCTCCAAATTCACCTGACATTAAACCAATCAAACATTTGCGGTTCAACTTAGAAAAGCGGGTTGGCGCTAAATCTCCACCACCTCGAATTGTACGGAAACTGGAGGACATGCTGTTGACATTGTTACCAGATACCCCAGGATACCTATAGCCACATCATAGAATCGATGCCTCGCCGAGTGGCGGCTGTTTTGTGTGCTAAAGGCGATCCTACAACTTATTACATTGCTGGCGACCCAAAATGCAACACCAAGATGGACACGAGATAGCAAATCCAGATTTACTGGACACATAACAGATACAAAGATGAAACGATTGAGCTTACAGGCCCGTGCGACTTCCGGAACACGCAGACATCAATAGTTCGTGTGGCCCCCATGGCTGGCAATAACTGCCGCTACACGCCGCGGCATCGAAAGAAAGAGGCTTTGGGTGTGAGCTTGGGGTATGTCGGTACAGGCTGCTTCAACACGTTGCCACAGTTCATCAGGCGTAGCCGTTAGTGGTGCTTGCCGGGCTACTCGGTTACCGATCAGCGCCCAGGCGTGTTCTATGGGCGACATATCGGGAGAACAGGTGGGCCACGGTAGCAGTGACACCTGGTGGGCTACGGTAGAAGTTACACCTGGTTGGCCGTGAGAAATTGTTGCACGATGCGTGCCACGAGAGGGCGCGCATTGTCCTGTTGAAACGTGGCCGCTGGCGGGTCCTGCAGGTAAGGGAGGACTACAGGATCCAAAACGTCGGAGATGTAGCGGTGGCTGTTGAGTGTATCGGCAATGCGTACCAGAGAGGTGCGGGTGTCATGTCCAATTACGCCCCAAACCATAAAGCCCGGCGACGGACCGGTATGGCGATGCATAATGCAGGCGTCATACAGTCTCTCGCCGCGGTGCGCTACACGCGGATCCGACCATCGTGGTGTTGCAGGCAGAAGCGGGATTCGTCGGAGAAGACGATGTCGTGCCATTCCGTAGTCCAAGTGCGGCGTTCAACGGCCACCTGCCTCCGCAGTCGCCGGTGGTGCAACGTCAATGGTAATTGGAGCGATAGGCGCCGTGCGACAAGTCCCCGCTTCTACAGATGACGTCGAACGGTACGTGCTGACATAGGTTGTTCCACAACACACCCTAATTCCTGCGCTAATGTTCGTGATGTGGCGGTGCGAGCCTTCAATACCCACCGCACAACATGCCGGAACTCTCGTTTGGTGGTGTGCTGCGGCTGCGCCAATCGCTCACGTCGGTCCGTCCGTCCCTCCTGAACCTACCGAATCCGTACTCGCCTCAGTTTGGGCGGATGTCGTCCCACACGGGCGCCGATGTCTCGGTACGACAAAGCGCTTTCGCGATAAGCTACTCTTCGTCCTCTGTCAAACTCCAAAACGTGCTGGAATGACTGCCGTATTCCGCGACGAGGCGTCAGGAAGCTTCCCACGCACAGGTCCGGCAGCACAACAAACTTCCACTACTTACACCCCGCATTCTGTGCACCATTCTTATAGTGCTTTTCGGTGGCGTGCCGGGCGCACATGATTTGCATATGCCCTGCAATGCTAATCGTTTGCATGTCCTCTCGCGGGCGACGCAGGCTGCGAATCTCAGGCCAATCTGATGCTTCCATCTTGGCGTTGCATTTTGGGTGGTCAGCAGTCTAGATAGGTGGTCATAATGTATTTCCTCATCACTGTATGCGATCGCTAACGGATATAAATCAGAGGAGCACTGAATTATTTTTGAACAATTATTCATATAAAAAGTACTGATCATCGCTTCCGAAAAATTCACCACTAAAAGGGACGACGATGCCACTGTGAATTGTTAGTCTTTCGTTATTTTTTAAGAGTTAAATGTGTAACATTCGTAAAATAGACTGGGGAGAGTTGTACGAGAAACTGGAAAACCAGTAATCCCTTCTCCAAGAATAACTTAATAAAATTAGCGCTGCACCGTTATGCACTTTCATTACGAGGCAAATTATTACAGGGCTGGTTTTTATCAGCGATGTTTTACATAATTTTCTTTCTACTTAGGCCACGTCACATGTCTCTCGTGTTTGTTTGTCAGGCAGAAAAAGCCTTTGAAATCCCTCCCTTCTGATCCAATCATGTTTCTGTTGTTGCTCGATAACAGAAGTTATACTTCGTTCTGGGAGTTGCATTTGGCATTTCTGTCTGGCATTTCAGTTATTTGTTGCGTCCATGTGCCGTTCTTTATCCTGTTTGTAAAAGTAGTTTTCCGCATCATTGTTCTAGAATGCGTGGTACGAATTAGGTTCGATAACAGTTCCACGAAACTCAATTGCTACTTAGCAATTCAATGTCTGATGCTGTGTATCAGCGAGACACCCGGTAAATTTACGGTGGTTTCATTGCTTTTTCTTAATGTTACATTGTAAATTGGATGCTGTACACAGTCGTATGATTCGCCGCCCCGGTGGCGCAGTGGTCTAAGGCGCTGGCCTCTGATCATTCGTCCGTAAGGGGTCCGGGTTCGAATCCCGGTCAGGCGTGGATGTTGTGTTTGTCTTACGGCACTGGCTCTCTCCCTTCCCTGGAACCAGTGACCCTAAATTAGGGACGGGCGACTGCTTATAGCCCATTGAGTTGCTCACGGTGGTCGTTAAACCTCCAATCAAATCAAAATCAAAAACAGTCGTATGATTCATTGTTTCAGCGTGTTTGTCGAAGGAAAGTTTTGGGAGCTGCTATTTGCCAAACACAGAAAAGATCAATTTACAGATTTTTTCATAAAGGAGTTAAAAAAACAACAACTAGAGTATGATTATTGAAAAACAGTCTAGGGTTTACAAGATTTCGTGCGATATAAGATTTCATTTCCGTCGACTCTTTTAAAACTATCCAGTACCACTTTTTGACAATTTCATATTTAAAACCAAAAGTAATTTCGAACCCCATGGAATTTATCAGTAGTGCATATGTCTGATTGGGTAGTATATTTGTCTCCTTTTCTTCTCTGAAAGCATTTGCTCTAAATTAAGATCGTGCGGCTGCTTATAGCCCTTAAAGTTGTTTATATCGGCCGTTGTTATATCCAGAAACAAAATAAATATAGAGGCGAAAGTTCAATTGCTAGAAAATTTTCTGCGTGTGAAAAGTGTGCTTCCATATCATAAAATTTCTAGCCGTCGCGGGCACCTTATTCCAAAATAATCGGTACATCTGTAAATATATCTGTCGTCGCTAATTCTCTGCCCATCTCTACGCTGGGCGTAGTTCCTTATTTAACTCTGACTCACCCTCAGCCGTTGCGAAAAGTTTATAGAAAAGTTCGGAGAATTTGACGTGTGGTTCAGAAAGAAATGTAAAGGTTAGTACAAGGGCATTCTGAAAGTAATACCTGGTCCTATTAGTAGCAGCAAAAATGTGAAACTTGGTGGCAAAATACTTTTACATATTGTTCATAATCCTAGCCTATTCAAAATATTGTCCATCACTTTCTATACACTTCAGCCATTTTTGAACGCATTGATAAAATCTATTCTAGAAAATTCCTGAGGCTGTCGTTTCTCCCACGAGTTCACAGCCAGTTTAACGTCTGTCACATCGTCGAAACGTTCCCCACGAAGGGTGTTTTTCAAAGGGGCAAACCGGAGAACGTCTAAGGGAGCCAAATCAAGAGACTGTAGGAGGGGGGGGCGCATCACCGTCCACCCCATTTTGGCAATAGCCTGTGAAGTCTCCATTGGCCGCCCCGGTGGCGCAGTGTTCTAAGCGATGGCCTCTGATCATTCGTCCGAACGGGGTCCGGGTTCGAATCCCGGTGAGGCATGGATGTTGTGTTTGTCTTACGGCACTGACTCTCTCCCTTCCCTGGAACCAGTGATCCTAAATTAGGGACGGGCGACTGCTTATAGCCCATTGAGTTGCTCACGGTGGTCGTTAAACCTCCAATCAAAAAAAAAAAATCTCCATTGAGGTGTGGGGACGTGCGTTATCATGGTGTAAAACAACACTATGAAGTGGAATGTCACGTCTTTTCCTTCTGATATCTTCCTTTAGTTTCTTCAATGTCTGCACATAGTGAGCACTGTTTATTGTTGCATATTGTTCAAGGAAATCAGTCAAAATGGCACCAGGTTTTTCCCAGAAATTTGTCACCATCACTTTCCCTGCGGAACGAGTTGTTCTCACCCTTTTCTGTCGAGATGAAGATGTGCGGTGCCATTCCATTGACGCACGTTTTGTTTCTGGGTCATGAAAACACACCCAGGTTTCATCCTCCGTCACAACATTAGAAAACAAAACACCTCACCTTCCCTCTCACAACAGTCCAAGATGTTTCGGCACATGTCCACCCTCTGCTCACATCGTTCACGAGTTAGGTTTCTTGGGATCCACTTAAAACAAATTTTTCTGCAGCCCAGATCCCCCTAATTAATGTTTGCACAACAGTGTGACCACAATGAATTGCGTCACACAACTCCTGCATGGTGACACGACGATCAGCTGTGATGAGGTTTTCCACTGGTTGCCTGTTGGCATCTGTCAGTGCAGTTGCGGGCCTTCCACTCTGTTGTTTGTATGACAGTGAACGTTTTCCCTCTCGAAACCTTTTCATCCATTTTCGGACATTACTGATATTGATTGTGGAAGCTCCATAGACCGCCAGGAGCCTTCTGCGAAGTTCTGGAGTCTTACATCCCTCTTTTTCCAGAAATTCAATTACGGCTCGCTGCTTTTCTATATCATTCATGATCTTTATTTCCGATTCTGAAAAAAATATGTTCCTACATTGGTAATATATCATAGTACATGTCAGTGAAGTTTCATTAAAATCACTTCAAAATTCCAAAAGTTATTAAGGAGGAGGCATCACTTTTTTTTCTTTTTTTTGGGGGGATTGGGGGTTTAACGACCACCGTGAGCAACTCAGTAGTTTATAAGCAGTCTCCCGTCCCTAATTTAGGGTCACTGGTTCCAGGGAAGGGGGAGAACCAGTGCCGTAAGACAAACACAACATCTATGCCTCACTGGGATTCGAACCCGGTCTCCTTTCGGACGAATGATCAGAAGCCATCGCTTAGACCACTGCGCCACCGGGGTAGCAGGCATTAATTTCAGGATCCCCCTTTGTAACATAATTTTTATAAAAAGGGAAAAGCAAAAAGGAAAGTCAGTGTAAAGATATGTCACAATTGGCATACTAAGAACACTGTCAGTCGCCCCGGGGGAGCAGTGGTCTAAGCGATGGCCTCTAAACATTCGTCCGAAAGGGTCCGGGTTCGAATACCGGTGAGGCATGGATGTTGTGTTCGTTTTACGGCACTGGCTCTTTCCCTTCGCTGGAACCGGTGGTTCTAAATTAGGGACGGGCGACTGCTTATAGCCCATTGAGTTGCTCACGGTGGTCGTTAACCCTCCAATAAAAAACAAAAACAAAAAAAAAACACTCTGTCATTGTGATATTTAAACGATATAAAATAGTTACAAATTTTCCAAGATGTGAATCCGTTTATTGGTGGAAATATAACATGGATGTTAAGTCGGATGATATCCGAAAAAATGAAAATTTTGTCATTCATGAGAGAGAACCAACCCGCGTCTCTCGGATGGCGTCGGGTATGCTAATCACTACACCACCCAAAAAGATCAAGTTTCCGATAAATTTGAATATAACCATCACAGGATTCGTTAGTCGAAGGAACCGGCGTTCATTCAAGTATATAGCAAATCTGGAGGTTTGGAATTCATTCCCGTGGTTGCCCGCAGGCTCAGAATAACAATGAATGAAATACGGAATTACACCATTGTACAATACAAATTTGAAAGATGTGAATCCAAATAATATATACACAGTCGAGTCACATTATTGTGACCACCAGCTGATATGCAGAGTAACCGCCGTGTGCAGTTCGGACAGCAGCTTAGACGGGCGACAGCTGCTGCAGGGAGGATCCATAGAGTGAACAATACGATCGAGGTGGTCCCACAGATGCTCAATTGGGTTTAAGTCTGGGGAATTAGGGGGCCTGGAAACTACTTTTGAGTCTTCATCGTGCTCTTCCAACCACTCTCCGACATTTCTAGCTGTGTGACACGTCGCATTGTCATGCTGGAAGAACCCATCCACCCCAGGGAAGACAAGTAGTATGTATGGGGGAACGTGGCCTGCAAGGATGGATTCATAACAAATTTGGTCCATAGTGCTTTCCACATGCAGGAGTGGGACCAGAGAATGCCACGAAAACATTCCCCAGACCATAACGCTTCCCCCACCAGCTTGTGTTCTGCTAACAATGATTGAAGAGTGTTTGTTCTCCGATGTTTCTCGCCTTATGCGCCAACGTCCATCCGTTCGATAAAGCAGAAAACATGATTCATCGGAGAAGGCTATCCCTTGCCAAACAGCGGAGGTCCAATTCCGATACTGACGCGCAAATGTAAGCCTTTTCTGCCGATGCACCTTCGTTAGCATAGGTGCAGTGACCATCAGTCTGCATCGGAGGCAGCAGGGTTCGGTGAACTGTCATTTTAGGCACACTTCCAGTAGCCCCCCCTCGTTCATTCGGCCAGCGAGTTGTTCCACTGTAGCGTGTCGATCGGCTCTCACGCATCTTTGAAGCCGACATTCACCTTTCACATGAATGGCACGTGGTGCTCTGCAGTTTCCACGTCGCTTATTCACCATAGTGCCATTTCTCCAATCACGATACACTTTTAACCACAGCAGCACGCGAACAGTTCACAACCTGCGCAGTTTCAGAAATACTACCACCCTTGGCCCGAAAGCCGATAATTATCCCTTTTTGCAAATCTGAGAAGTCGCACCTGTTATTATTAACAGCAACGAGTGATATGTTTTCAGATTGCCTGCAGCACACCTTATGTACCCTCCAAGCCAGCTCATGATATGTGTTTTCTTTCATTGGCTACGCGCTGTTGACCTCAAAAGTAGGAGGTGGCCACAATAATGTGACTCGACTATATATACATAATTACTAAGTTGGCACAAACAATGAAAAAACGGAGACAAAAAAAATGGGCAAGCCAAATGACATTAAAAAAAACTGTTGCGGAATAGACCATCCATATCATAAATGCAAAACCAGTGTTCCCAATAACGAAAGGTACATGTCAAAACAGCCCCAAACCAAGACAAAATATTAAAAGACTGAAATTATTAAAATTAGCTAAAAGTCGAGGAAGGTGCATTGCCGCCGATCCAAAGAAATAGCATGATAAATAAAATAAGAAACACGACCCAACACTCCCAATAAACAAAAACTCCAGGACGACGAAATGTTTAAGTTTTCGGATATTATCTGATTTAATCTCCATGTCATATTTACAAAAATAAACAGATTCACGTCTTCCAAATTTGTATTGTAAAACGGTGTAATCCCGTATTTCATTCATTGATAAACCAGTTAGTTTCAGCACAGTGGCGTCACTGTTCGTTACATTTGAATTCTCAGTGATTTCATAGTGAATATCCACAAGATAATTTTAAATTAAAATATATTAAGTCCGTTCCCCATCAAATAAAATTTAAAAAAGCTGCGTCAAAAATTCTGATTTGTTAAATCGTAGAAACCTAATTGAAATGATAAATGTTGTAGGACTCATGCTTGCTACCTGCGCGAAATCTTTATGGTGTGATCCGTGACAAAATCTCCCTATTTAGGGGGATGAGTGGCTCTCCAAAAATTGTTGATCCCAAAGGCTCTGTAGCAATTTGTCTTCTATATACATATATACGTTTCCTAAGCTCGGTAATATTGTGAGATTATGTCTTTGTACTTGAAGTGGAAAGACATCAGATGGAGTTATTTGCATAACAAATTGCCGCATTTTACATGGTTTACAACTAATCTCTATTCAATTATGCAGGTAGTGTAATATCTAGATATTACACAAGTCTATGCAAATTGTTCGCTCATCCAGTATCTAATAATCGTCGTTTTGCAATTTATCGCAAGCTTCTGCTCGAAATCCCACGCATATTACTCTGATGCCGGCTACTCGTTCTGCCGCTCAATAGCATTAGCTGTACAACTATCCTTTGGTACTAATATAAAATATTGTTATTTCATACCTACTACATATACGAGAGAGAGCTGCCACTTTCAAGTAACTCGCACTCCGCTCAGATCATTTTAAAAAGTAGGTTTAAACAGAGTCTTTATTACATAAATAAGCTCATGTTAGACATAATACCAGCGTTTGAATTCTCGGGGGCTTGCTAATTGGATGCCACTAAAATTCGAAGCTGACCACTCAAATAAAAATGCCGGTGCTCCAATGGACCAGTAAATTTCTTCAGAAAATCTGCGACATTTTTCTCTCGGTAAGGATTTGTAATATTTCTTTCACCCTTGGTAGGCAGCGAATAATTTAATTACAACCCTTCCTTCTTCTCACATTCAGTGGATGAAAATTGTGTTGTCTCTGCGTTAGTGAGGGAAAATAAATACCCATGTTGAAAGTGAGCAGTCCCAGAAAAGCATTAAAACCTACAAATTTTGCAGTCAGCTAAACATGTTGCTCATAAGAATCCCCATTGCACTCTGGGAATATTGGGGGAACAGTGCGGTAACTCACTCGTCCGTGAAAGGAATCTAGCAATAGGAAGTGCGTTGTTTGCGGTGGCTAACTGGGAAGCATCAGTTTAAAACGCAACAGACGAGGTTAATTTTGTGTTTGTGAATGGTAAATAATTAGATTCAATTAAAATGTGCCATTACATCAATTACGAACCTTAATAAGAAGAAATGAAAGCAAGTAAATCCAAACTTATCAATGATACGAGGGCGGTTGGTGATCCCGTGTTTTCCATAAGTAGTGGTTGAAGACTTTTAGTTGGCCCCAGTACGTTAATAGAGTAAAATATTTCAACACAACTTCAAAACAAAGTGCTAAGTAAAGTTAAGTGTTTCTTACATGTCCATTGGTTTGCATACCAACCGTGTGAAAATATTTCCTAATACGGTAAGTATTAGGTGGAGAAATAAGTTTTAAAGCGTTTTAAGAAAGCGCAACGTGTAATTTGAGTGGAAACATTACCTTTACAAATTTAAAATATGCACCATCATTATCTATTACCTTCCTCCATCGGTCGGGCAGCTGACTGATTCCACCCATGAAGAATACTTCGACGTGTGACACGATGAAGTAAAAGCGTCCCCCCCCCTTTTTTTTTGACTGAAGGTTTAACGACCACAATGAGCAACTCAATGGGCTATAAGCAGTCGCCCATCCCTAATTTAGGGTCACTGGTTCGAGGGAATGGAGAGAGAGAGATCCAGCGCTGTAAGACAAACACCACATCCATGCCTCACCAGGTTTCGAACCAGTACCCCTTCAGGGCGAATGATCAGATGCCATCGCTGAGGCCACAGGGGCGGCCAACCCAATTTTGCACTTCGTCAGATGTCCAGAACCGTACAGCAGAGAATCCATTTTGCATCGATCGGAACAAATGATAGTCTGAAGGTGCTATGTCGGGACTACACGCCGGGTGCTCCAAGACTTCCCAGCCAAGCATCAATAACGTTTGCTTGACCGATTTCGCGACATGTGGCCTAGCGTTGTCATGCAGTAATTCCACGGAACGCAATCCTTTGCCTGTGAATCGACGTTTCTGACAGATTTCCTGTTTCAATCGCAGCAATTGTTGCTTGTAACGATCAGCAGTACCAGTTTGACCCTGTTCATAATAGAAC
Organism: Macrothele yani; assembly: GCA_039090855.1. Classification (NCBI taxonomy): domain Eukaryota; kingdom Metazoa; phylum Arthropoda; class Arachnida; order Araneae; family Macrothelidae; genus Macrothele; species Macrothele yani. The sequence goes on from CM077011.1 coordinate 105,714,364, forward strand.
ACACCCTTCGAATCCCACCAGACGCACAGGACTTTCTTGGTGTGAATATTGCGTTTCGGTGTCGAAGTCGTTCCTTCTCCGGGGTCTACCCTTTGTTTTTGGCGTTTGGGATTGTCGTACCATATCTACTTTTCATCACTCGTAACGATTTTCCACAGGAAAAACTTTCTGTGTTGTTTATTTAGAAGATTGAAACACTTCATGACACGCTCATCCTTGTTCCTCTGGCTCACGTCATGTGGCACCCATTTTCCTTCTTTCTCAATCTTTCCCATTGCACGTAAATGATTTGAAATGGTTTGTTGATATACCCCCAGTTGTTCAGCTATTTGTTTTTGCGTTTGAGACGAATATTAATCCAGCAGTGCTTGCAGTTCCACATGTGTAACTTTCTGCGTGGCACCGCTACGTTCTCGATCGCTGACATCAAAATCACCTGCTTCAAGCCGTCTAAACCAAAACTTACTCGTGTTTTTCGATACAATATTCTCCCCCAGAACAGAACAGATCCATGCACATGCCTTTGCAGCACTTTTTCCTTGATAAAATTTGTAACGAATGCAGTGTCGAATAAATGTAGTATCGCTTGCCATCTTTCACTCACCTATGTGCAAGTGCGTTTGACTGTTGGGCAACGTTCTGTGTTACATTTTATACTCTGGATTAGTTACGGACACATTACAACAACGCGGGAATGTCGGATATGTAAATTAGCGGTATACCACGCACACAAATCGCTGTAAAACTTCTTTGTTTTTATTAGGTGTACAAATAACTGTTCACCAGCTTTGCATAAAATAGTAAAACTGCATTAGTAATTTGATTTAGCTAAACAAATAGAAATAAACTTAAAGCTTTCTTACATGCAAATTACTTTATTAAGGAAAGTAGGCAGAAAACTGCTCTTTTGTTTAGATAATATCCAACGAAAGTTTGTGCCTCACCTTGAAAAAGGAAGTAAAACTAAAACCTTGTGCATATTAAATGTATTAATGTTTGTGGCATTTGTGGACCAGTAAAACTAGGCGCAGACCACTTCCTTCTGGTATACACTGGTTCGTAGGACCATTAAATCTACCCCCCTAAAAGAAATCTGTCAGTGCCATTTTACAGTCGTTCTTTCTAATTCTGATTGAAATTTTCTTAAGAATTTGCACTGTCACCAATAGTTCTTACGTCATGTTAATTTGTTTATAAACGTGGCGGTTGCCCTTATCGCATGGATTTTTGATATCTAGCGACTCAAAATTATTCGCCCTGATTTCAGGACGTCTATAACAATTAATGCTTACGCCAATGAGCGATTACATTATGACCATCTACCTAAAAAGCAGTAGAACCCACTTTTGCCCGCAAAACAGCGGCCACTCGGCGAGGCATTGATTCGATGAGGTGGCGATAGATACCCTGGGGTATCTGGTACCATAATGTCAACAGCAGGTCCACCAGTTCCCGTACATTTCAGGGTGGTGGTGATTTAGCGCGAACCCGCTTTTCCAAGTCAACCCATAAATGTTCCATTGGGTTCATGTCAGGTGAATTTGGAGGCCACGGCTTTTTTATCAGAAAGTTACCAGCATGTTCTTCGAACCACTCCTTGACGATTCTGGCACTGTGGCATGGCGCATTATCCTGTTGGTGATGGCCATCACCAGCAGGGAACACAGTTGCCATGAATGGGTGAACTTGGTCCGCAACGACGTTCAGATATCAGACAGCTATCAGGAATTGTGCTATTGGGATCATCATCATAATCATCATCATTGTCAACCATTATCGTTCCACTGCTGGACGAAGGTCTCCCCAAGTTTCCTCCACAACGGTCTGTCTTGTGCCAGTCTCCTCCATGTCACTCCCGCATACTTTCGAATTTCATCCACCCATCGCCCATGTGGTCTTCTTCTGGGTCTTTTCCTGTCCGTTGGAATCCAATCTAAAATTTCGGCTGTCCATCGATGGTCTGTCCTTCAGGCAGTATGTCCAGCCCATTGCCATTTCAGGGATTTAACTCTGACCATGATGTCTTCCACTCTTGTCATTTTTCTGATTCACGAGTTCCTCTTCTTATCTCTCCTGGTTACACCAAGCATGCATCTCTCCATGCTGCTTTGAGTTGTCTGCAGCCTTTGTATGTCTCTTTTAGTTAAGGTCCACGTCTCTGCACCATACGTAAGCACTGGAAGGATGCATTGATCAAACATTTTTCTTTTAAGACATAATGGCATATTGCTCTTGAAAATTATGCTGTTTCTTCCAAAATCTCTCCAGGCAAGTTTTGTATGCCGATTAATTTCTTCATCAATGTGACCCTCACTTGATATCTGCTGTCCAAGATAAACGTACGTGTCTGTTACCTCCAGCTTTTCTCCATCAATCGATAAATCTTCATTTCTTGTAAAAGCATTGAACATCACTTTTGTCTTCTGAAAGTTCATTTTTAATCCCACTTCTTTACTCTTGTCAGCAAGTTCCTGGATCATACTCTGCAGCTCTGATGGTGTAGTTGCAAAAAATGACTACGTCATCAGCAAAACGAAGGTGATTCGCTATTGGGATAATGGGGTTTAAAGCGTCCCAAGAAAACATCGCCCACAGCACAATACCGCCGTCTCCGGCCTGTTTCCGACCAGTAGTACACCCAGGTGTAGCAGCTTTCGTTGGTAATCGTCGTATCCGCGCTCTGTCGTCTATATGATGCACCTGGTATCTCGATTTGACAGACCAGGCCACTTTCTTCCAATCATCCACAGTCCAATGTTGATAATCTTGGGTACATTTCATGCGCTGTTGGCGATGACGTGCAGTGAGCATGGGGACCGGGCTGGGTCTTCGGATACGCAGACCCATGCGCATAAGGCTGCGATAAACTATGTGCTGTGACACATTGCCCTGACCACCACTGTTGGAACTGCCGGGGATTTGTCGCACTCTGGCTCTGCGGTCGCTGTGAACGATGCGTAACAGTCCAAGCTCCCCTCTAGCATCAATGAGCTGCGGACAACACACGGCTGGAGAAATGTTCATCGTTTGTCTATCTGTGCACCACTTTTTATATGTACTCACTACAGCTGCAAGTGAAATAACCCACAAGCCGCACCGTTTTCGAGATCCTAGTTCCTTGGCGCCGTGCCATCACAATTGGTTCTTTATTAAACTCCGATAAATCGGGAGATTTTCCCTTTCTAACTCCGAACACTCTACTAACCGAAAGCCGGTCCTCGGGTTGTACATATACTGCTCTGTGAACTTCACCTGCGCCACCGTTCGGTCTCCAGGCGAGCTTATTTCTCTGGGATGTGGGTTGTCATAATCTAATGGCTTATCGATGTACACTGAAGAGCAATTCAATTAGAGAGAGTTGGCGTTATGCAAATGAAACGACATGACGTATGCAGCGATCCGACAATATAAGGAGTGATGAGACGGGAATCAGTAAGAGTCCAACGCAGTATGGGTAAGACGAAAGATCTAAGCGCATTTGATCGTGGGCAAATTGTCGGGGCCCGACGAATGGGTCACTCCATCTCGGAAGTCGTGCAGACACTGGGATTTTCACGAGCCACTCTGTCACGGTTGCACCGTGAGTACATCGAATCCGGTAAAACCATCCCTGCAAGGGTCAACTGCCGTAGACAACAGCGTGAGGATGAGCGGGGTCATCGTCGGCTAGCTCGCATTGTAACAGCGGATAGACGGGCCACAGTGCAAGAAATCACTCGGCAATTGAACGCGGGTGCACACAAACGTGGAAGCAGCCACACCATCCAGAACCATCTCCTCGCTGTGGGGTACAGAAGCCATCGTCCCACGACAGTACCGCTTCTGACCGCACATCACAGGGTGTAAAGATTGGCATGGGCGAGGGAACATCGCCACTGGACGCTAGACATATGGGGAAATGTTGCCTGGACTAATGAGTCGCGATTCACGTTGGTACATGCGGATGGTAGTGTACGAGTACGGCGCAAACCACATGAAGCGATGGATCCTTCTTGCCAGCAGGGGGTACTCTTCAAGCTAGTGGGGGTGGCATTCTCGTCTGGGGACTATTCACGTGGACTGAGATGGGACCCCTGGTACGTGTGACATCGTCCCGCACAGCTCAACGTTACCGTTATATCCTGGACGACAAATTGCTCCCGTTTGTGCGTCTTCAACATCCCACTGGGGACCTCATCCTGCAACAAGACAATGCAGCTCCCGAATTGTATCCGAATGGTTGGATGAACACTCCAGCAACGTGACCTCGCATCCTTGGCCAGCTAGGTCATCTCACCTCAATCCCATCGAGCACATCTGGGTTGCCATCGAGAGAGATGTTCGAGGCTCTGCCCCTTCTTCATCAAATCTTCCTGAACTGTGGGAGCTTGCTCAGGGGTCGTGGATCCGTATGGCTTCCCAACGCTTTCGGTGTCTTGTCGAGTCCATGCAGAGACGAATCGCCACCGTCATCATGGCAAAAGGTGGCGTTACACGTTACTAGACAGGTATCTCTAATTCAATTGCTCTTCAGTGTATATTTCCCGTTTAAAAAGTGAGTCGAAAGCGGCTGGAAGGAGTGCGTCTGCGCATCAGGAAGTGTTGCTTTCCTCTCTGCTTTGTTTTTTAAGTGACCTTCAGAAAGATGATTGTCACTAATACTTTGTGATTTTTGCTTAAAGGAAGGCTATAGTAATGGCGATGAACCTAAGAAAGGAGAGAGAGAGAAGATACTCGATTAAGTTGTTTTTCCCCAGTGGCATAGTGTTTGTGTCAGGGAAACTACAGAATGGAGTCGTGTAGCAGAGAATAGAGGACAAGCTCATATAACTAGTTATAGCTTTATGGTAGACACTGCTGAGATTTGATGGGGGAAAAGAATCGTTTTATCGTAGCCTTCGTAAAACCCAGTTGCTATATGAACATTTCTATTTGAGGAACACGGAAAGCTTTGGGCAGCATTTGCTTCAGATAAATCGGTTGCTTAAATATTTAATAGTACTTACACCAGTGCTGAAAAGTCTCGCTGTCATTGGAACAATCCAGATTATCACAATGGAATGTTGTTGTAATTAAGCGTAAAAAAAGATCGTTGTTTTTGTCGATGACTGTGAGATAAACGCCCACGACTGTTAATTTATACTCTACGTACAGTATATCTTTATATGAGGAAGAAAAACCATTTAGTCCGGCAGACATAAAATGCTTAGTAGGGGTGGCTTCAACATATATTGTCGCACAAAGCGCTACGTACGCCAAAGCTGGCCTTCTCTAGAACCGACCGTTTGTATTGCCATTACGATACTGCACACTGTGTGTATCTTGTTCTGCTACATCCTTTGTGCTGTAATATTAGTGCCAATAAAGATTTATTAAATTGGACTGAAGTTTGGACAACATGGAACCCGAAAGGGATATCAGAGTGTGGGTGTGGGCTTATACTTGTATTTGTATGCCAAGAAACGCAAAATAAACGAAAAAGATATAACTGCCTGAATTTCGATCAGAAAATCGAAAGAGGGTGGTGACAAGTAAGCAGGGCTTCGGAAATCAACCTACACCAAATTGTACTACTACGAACACACTGAAAAACGAGCTAGGGCTTTGTTTCGATACGTATAGAAAGTACAATCATTTTCTTTTCCCCACAAAAGTTACTTTTCAACGAATCAGGAAATCATTAAAAAAACACTTAATAACAAACTTCTTAAATCCGTTAATGTCACTTTCAAAGTTTTTGGTAGCAAACAAACAGGTCTGTTTTGATTTTAAGGCTCGTGACACCTATCATTCTGCCAGACGTTAATTATTGCTTTACCTTTTACTGTATTCCTCAGTGAACGGTTCCAACGTACTATTATAACGTTAGGCTCGATTTCTGTGTTCGTAAGCCTGAATCAGTTTCTCCACTGTTTTGATTGGTTTTTGTTTCTTTCAGACGTTTTGTATATATTTCATTCTTGGAGTTATATATCTGTAACACAAGTTGTTTCTCTAGTTTCATTGACTCACATTGTTTTTTTCCCCAAAAGAAGAGCCCCAAGCGCCTCAAATGAAGGAGGTAAATCTCGTTCACTAATATGCACTGGTGGACAATAGCTTAGTTGCAAACATAAAAGCTGACATAGAACAATAACGACTTGAATGAAATTCAGGTAAAAGGTACACCAGACCATGACAAAGAACATATGTAAAAGTGACAAGCAGAGGAATGGATAGCCAGCAATGAGGCTGAGGTCTTTTAAAATGTCCCCATAGGATTTACAGAGCAACATAACAGCTTGATAAATTTAAATAAAATTCAGGAGAGAGGTGCATTAAACCATGATAAAGATATGCAAACGTGAGATGCAAAGGAATAATGCTGATGCGTCAAATACTAAAATCCACCTGTGGTAGCAGAAATGCATTGTTCCGGTGATCAGTCTTGGGGTTTATGATCGCCAACCACGCATGTTTCACAACGACCATACATGCTGGTCCCAACAGTGCAGATGAAGCCCAATTGAAATGAATGCCATTCTTCAGTTAGTGTAAACCCGGTTCTAGGAGGCTTTCGATAATGGGTTGAAAAGTAGCAACACGTGTCTCGTGAGCGTCTGATACCCGCCAAGCCATATCAGGATGAGCATTATCGTTCATATGAAATAACTCCGAGTCTACAGCATTCCGGAAAAGCCTTGCATATGGCTCTACAAATCATCTTGCACTACCTTTCAACATGCCTGTTGCAGCTCTCCAACGCAGCAAGTGACTGACCCGTATCCAATATTATGTCTTCCCATACCAGAAGAACTCCTCCTCAGTAATATTCTCGATCCCGGACGTATCGGCGATAATTGCGGTTTTATCATTATCCCCAGGTAAGTATATGTCGAGAAACCATTTTCAGACTGATTTGGAATTCATACGTGTAGCATGTTCCATGACTGCCGCGTTTGGTCCAGGTAGGATGGCAACTGCACAAAGTCCTTCCAGCTCCTTTTTTTTTTTTTTTGATAGGGTGTGAGGAGAAGGGAAACTGTCATTCTCCTAGCATACAAAGTCTTTTATACACAGTTCTCCTTGACACCGTTATGCCTAAGGTACAGACAAACTCGACATTTATCTGCGTTCTGCCAATGCCTTCTCTCTGTTATGACCAGATAATGTCATCGTGTGATGTTGTAACCTTTGGCTGGCCCGGACTAAGCTGTTGCAACGTATTCCTGATATTGCTCCTATAGACTAGAGATGACCACTCAAGAGACATCATGACTTTTGAACACCCCAGCCTGAGTTTGTCGTGTCAACATCCTACCGACGTGTATCCAGCTTTCCGAATTCTCAAAGGGAAATCTGATTCTCGGGATCGCGCGAGGTACCATATGATGAGTACGGAAGCAGTGTTCAAGTGACTTTTCTTTTTGTGTATGTTCTTTGTCATGAGCAGATGTGGTCCTCTACCAAAAATCGTTAAATACTAGACAGTGGTTATTTTGTTAAATCAACTTCCATGTTGTATCTCAGCTTTCGTCCTCTGGTGTTTCTTTTCTCTAGTAGTTACCTAAATTTCTACTTTGAAAATAGGCACCTCTTTTTCAGGATCCGCGATCTATGGGGAGAATTATCAAAAATTATTACTGAATTCATGTGAGAAATCAAATGGACGCTGTTAATTACTTCAAAATTATAATATACAGTGGCTGGTCATAATTTTGAGTTACGGAGAGTGCCCGATTTTAATCATGCACATAGGTTTTGCGACAGACATATTGTGTTCGAGCCGACGCCTGTGTACACTGCCCTGTCATTAATATCCCTGCACCTGCAAGTTTACAAACCAACTTGATTTATAAAAAATTCAATACTGTGTGTTGAAATTTTGCCCTTATGATGGCATCTAGCCAATCTATGCCATTTTATTGTATATGTCCGCCGATAATCTCCAGCCTTCAAATAAGTGTCCAGTGCAAATCATCTTTGTTTGTTGTGCGATCCAATTATCTTCAGAGAATTTCTGCTGGGTTCAAATGAGGACTTTGGACTCGCCGGTCCAATTTTTCAACGACACCCAAGCTAATCTGTAACAACGAGCAGTACGACATGGTGGATTGATCTGCTGACAGTGGTGGGCTTTCCTTAAAGTTCTGCCACAACGTTTGTAGAGCATAATTATCCAGAACGTTTAGATGGAACTCGTCGTTCAACATGTTGTCCAAAATTGTTAATAGTCCAAATCCGAACTAAGAAAAATAAGTTCATACCTTCACGATGTCTCAACCAAACCTAATTGTCGGAATGATACGGACAATAGGGTACCTTTCTCATGACATCCGATAGGTAGACTGTGTGCTGTGACTCGTCAATCCAAAGCACAGTTTCTCATTGGTCTGCAGTCGTAGATCGACCTTACTTAAACCACGCTAATCGGCGTATGGCATTAAGCGAAATGTTAAGCGGTTTGTGGACTGCTGCTCGAACGTTTTCACCCATATCGTGCAGGGTATTGCTCACTGTACTGCTTCTAATATCATTTTCTATACAGGGCTTTTGTGATTTGAGACGCTATAAATGTGCGTTCTGAGCGGACAGTCCATTTTACAGTTCTCCTGTCCGTTCTGTTAGCTCCGTATGTTTTTGTTTTCTTTATTGGATGTTTAACGACCACCTTGAGCAACTCGATGGGCTATAAACAGTAGAGGGTCCCTAATTCAGGGTCACGGGTTCCAGAGAAGGGAGAGAGCCAGTGCCGTATGACAAACAGAACATCCATGCCTCACCGGAATTCGAACCTGGACCAGTCTCGGACGAATGGTCATAAGGCAGCGCTTAGACCACTGCGCCACCTACGCGGCTGGTTGTGTCTGTAACGCTATGGTTACACAGGGCGCAATGTCGTTCCCGGGGGGGGGGGGGTTGTACCCCCAATTGAACTTTTCGATATTTCAAAAATATAATGTCAGTAAATGCACTCATAACACAAATATATTTAGTAAATGCATTCATTTCAAAACATATTGTCAATAAATGCACTATTAATACATTTAATTGCATAAAAACAGATTTCGTAACACCACCCCCCCCGGAAGAAATTCTGAGCACGCTATTGGTAGGACCTAATTCAATAACTATAGATGAGTGTGCATCAATTGTTGGACAGTGTATTTCTTGAAACGATTTCAAGAAAGTTTAGTTTGTTTACCGTGCACATTGTTACTAGAACGCTTCAAAAAAAAAAAAAAAAAAAAAAAAAAAAGAATTTTGAGCACTTTTCGATTAACCATGGGTTCGACTCTTCTTTACAAATTTGTAGCCAAGGAAAGGAAGTCGTCGCCGCCCCGGTGGCGCAGTGGTCTAAGCGATGGTCTCTGATCATTCTTCCGAACGGGGTCCGGGTTCGAATCCCGGTGAGGCATGGTTGTTGTGTTTGTCTTAATGCACTGGCTCTCTCCCTTCCCTGGAACCAGCGACCCTAAATTAGGGACGGGCGACTGCTTATAGCCCATTGAGTTGCTCACGGCGGTCGTTAAACCTACAATAAAAAAAAAAAAAAAAAAAAAAAAAAAATGAAGTCGTCGTTCATGAGTCGACGTTCATCCCATTTGATCATTTACTTTTCATTCATTTTTGCTTTAATTTCGTTTCGTGACAGTAATAATAAAACATAATCATCAGCCTCATCATTGTCTAAAATTCTGCACTATATTGTATCCCCACGATGTGCTACAGTTCACATATATCGCAAACATAACTTCTGTTTTTTGGAAAACTGATACAAACATTCTTTGCATAGGAAGACATGTGGTCTGTTTGTTCTACTCTTCAGAATATTTATGAAATACAGAAGAAAATTCGTTCAGTTTCACGTTCTTAAACGTTTCAGCTAGAGTCTACGACAGGTGTAGTTCAGGAGAAGAAATCTCAACAACGATTACTCGGTTGAAACATAAAAACACATGGAACCTGTCAGTCGGACATCACTTATGCAGTAGCTGTTTATCATTGACGTGCTGGAGCAATTCAGATTTCAAAAGAAATATCTTTTGTTTGCATGAAAAGCTGCGGAAAAGCCGATGCTGTTACAGGAGCGTCAAAACTAATTTTTGAGGTTTATGTTCCTTCTGTTTTTTGATAGACACAAAGAATAACACATAATGCCAAGTTTGTTTTCAAATTGTATTTGCAATTCAAATAAGGCTGACTATTCTCGAAGCATTAGTTTAGGAATTAGGTGAAGAAAACGAGTTTTGTCTTTAATGAGCGCACATGGGTTTACATTATATGCACAAAGCAAGGGGCTCTTATGATCGATGTACGTTCAAACCGTTATTTTTAAATACAAAATTAAAAATTTATCGTTATTACGAAGGCTTTACAAACCTGATAGCTATTAACAGGTCTTATGTGAATATTCCTTTGACTGCCAATTATAATTTTTTTCAAGGATCACAAACTTGTTCCTTGCCATACAATGTATGGTGATCGTACGTAGCTCAAAGTGCAAATGAACAGAAAAAATAAATAACAGGTAAGCTCAGTTCTGATTGAGCCGTCAGTTTGAAACATAGGACAGGACCTACGACTTGCAGATCAGAGTTGAAATGAGCTAGTCGAGTATGGTTTTAAAGCGTTTATTTAATTTGTTATGGCCAACACAGGTCTATGATATGAAAAGTAGCTTACATAGTTTTTACAAATAATGCTGGATACATTGCGAACACAAAGCAGAGTTCGACAGGTGTGTTGGATTTTTGTTAGGCGGCGTTTGCTTTCAGGCGTTCTCGATACTCTCTAGTTCGTTGGGCTGCAGTGTTCTTGGGCTTCTTACATTCCTCATCACTTGCTCTTGCATCGCGTTTTGATTTTTTCCACTTTTGCTTGCGTTCATTCGGCGAATTCCGCGGCATTGTCGAAAATGTTAACCCGTTCACACGAAAACAATTTTTAAAAATTTTAGTCTAAACCACGGTGATATGTTCTTTATATATTTAAATAGATTTCGTCGAGAGCTTTAAAACGAAACCACGCACAGTCGTTTTGCACTCACGGTTGTTCCTAGATAAACCGCGATATTGTCAAAAGTGTTAACCGGTTCACAAGAAAACAATTTTTTAAATGTTCAGTTCAAATCACTGCAAAATGCTCTTTGAATATTTTAATAGATCTCGTTGAGAGCTTTAAATGATACCACGCACAGTCATGTTGCTCTGACAGTTGTCGAGATAGACTGAGTCAAACGCGGCGGCACCCCCAAAAGTACTGCATCATCTCTCCCGCGCACAGGGAGCCAGGAGGAGCTTCGCGTGCCAGAGCTGAGTTCGGGCTCAATTTTAAAAGCCCGAGCCCGTCTGAGCCCGAAGTATGTCAACCCAAGCCCACATTTTATATTGCAAGATAGAGCTCGTGCTCGAACGAGCCCGAAAAATATGATTAACCAGTTTAGGCATTTTAAAAAAAAATTCTCCTCTTCCAGACTTCCTGTTTTCTGTCCGTACAATTAACCGATGTCTTTCTCAACTGCGGAGTGGGAAAGGTATGTCCATCTATTTCTACAGTTCTTTTGACCACTAATTTATCCCTGAAATGTTTCGGGGCGCCACTCATCAGGAAAAATCGGTAGACACAACAATCTACGTCGTACGTTGCTTAATAGAATTAGCAGGCTCCTAAACCGTTGAGGTAGGAAGCAAAATTTCGTCTGCTTGCTGTCTACTATCTATAGTTCTTAAAAACTTTACCTTCCTAGAAATTCAGTAATTCATGGCCAATGGTATTTGTTACCCATGCCTGGAATGGATATCCGTGCCGAGTTCCTACTCCCCGTCTAGACCCAGTTGTCGAAGAATTCTATATAACAACTAGAAAGTGTAGAAAAAAAATCTCTTGGGCTAAATCACACAAAATCACATTAAAAAAAACAAGATGACACCAAATTTTTGGGTGTAATAAGCACGTCTTTTGAATCCGTTCTGACGCAAATTAAATGTATCAAAGCTATTCAAAGTCAATGGAACCGGTATGGAAAACAATAGACCTGATGAAAGAAAGAAGATTTTCAATCTGGTTTTTAATCCCTCAGATATTTCTGTAAATGGAATCGTGAGCTTACGAACTTTTAGAAACAGAGATATCGACAAAAAATAAGATGCGACTTTACGTCCCCTGGTGGGAAAACCATGCATTATTTTAGGAAGAAAGTATTCTCAAAAGGTTTATCCATATAAGCGGTATCGCTCCAAGAAAAAAAAATTAGTCAAGTTTTCAGGAGCCCAGATTTTGCAACATACTTCAGAAGCAGAAATTAACACTTATGACCCCTGGTGGCTAAACCATTCTTTACTAAACATTAGAAATTATGTGGAAAATATTTTCCATCAGGTCTTGTATGCGATACAGGATGAATTTTTCAAATCAGAGCTTTAGGAGCAGAAATAACGCTGAAAACGTAATTTACATTTGTGCCCCCTAGCGGAAACTCTGATTTATTTGAAAATTTTGAATTTATAGGGAAAACATTTCGCATCGGAAACACTATCCAACAAAGAAGGAATTTTTCAAATCGTACTCTTAGAAGTAGAGATATTGACAAAAATAAGATATACATCTATGCCCCCTGGCGTACAAACCATGCATATTTTTTCAAGAAGAAAATTTTCCTAAAAGGTTTGTCAACATGAATAGTATCTGTCAGCAAACGACTTTTTTTTTAGTCGAGATTTTAGCTCATATTTTGCTGCAAATACTACAGAAGCGGAAATAAAGATATACCCCACCTGGTGGCCAAACCATTTCTTACAAAAACTAGAAATTATGTGCAAACGATTTCCCATCAGGAGCTGTATGCGGTGCAGAAAGAAGTTTTCAAATCGGAGATTTAGAAGCAGATATATAGGGGGAAACGCAATTTACACCTACGCCCCCTAGCGGAAAGTCTATGAATTACTTGAAAATTTTAAAATTATATTAAAAACATGTCGCACGGAAAACACTATCCAACAAAGAAAGAATTTTTAAAATCGGACTCCTAGAAGTAGAGATATTGACAAAAATAAGATGTACATCTACGCCCCCTGGCAGAAAAAATGTAGAATATTTTAAGAAGAAAATATTCCGAAAAGGTTTACCGATGTGAGTGGCATCAGTCCACGAAATAATTTTTTCAATCGATATTTTCGAAGCTCGGATTTTGTGGCAAATACATCAGAAGCAAAAATTAACACTTACGCCCACTGGTGGCCAAAGTATTCTTTACCAAAAATTTGAAATTATATGCAAAATATTTTCCATCAGGAGATATATCCGCTGAAGGAATTTTTTTCAAATTGGAGTTTTAGAAGAAGTTATCGGGAAAAATGTAATTTACGGTTACGCCCCCTAGCGGAAAATATATGCGTAATTTGAAAAAGTAACTATATCTAAACTACTCTTCGACATAAATGGAATCGAAAGATAAGATTTCTTTTTGAATCGGATGTTTAGAAGCAAATATGTGGATTAAAACGTATTTTTGAATTCGACATCATCTGCATTTACGCCCTCTAGCGGCGAAATTGTACATCGTAAATAAAAACCATATGAAGGATCATCATTCGCATATTTCAAGCTTCTCAATGCAAAAAGAATTTTTTAAATCGGACTAATAGTTGCATAGATATCGTGGGTACAGACGGACGGACAAACCGATAACAGAAGCACGATCTTTTTTTACGAAAGACGTGCTAAAATGGAAGAAAATTATCTTCGCGCCCGAGCCTGAACTCCAGTAAGTACCATGCAGCCCGATCCCGGTTCGGGCTCGGGCTCGACTTCGGGCTTTCGGGCTCTGCTCGTCTCAGCACTGTCGCGTGCACGATGTATTGGCAGAACACGAAATGTGCTCAATGGGATTGACGTTGTTCACGAATATGGTGACACGATCAGTGGTCGGCACGTGTATTTTTATCGCTATAATAATTTAAATTGGGACCTGTTTCTGTCACACGCGGTCGGCTCAAAGTCGCGCCATTCTATCCGGGAAGTCAGACGTAGTCCTAAGTTAAAAAATTGGATTCTGAAATATATTTCCTTCAGTTATGAATTTTGGTTTCCGTGGTTTCCCGAAAAATGGTACTGACTGCGTTTGGTGAAGTGCATGTTCTTAAAACCAATAAGATTAGCCACGCGTGGTTGTCACATGTTTCTTGACATAATTTAGCGTAGTATGGCTTTTATCATGCATGTTAAAGAATGGTAATCTCATGTTACCGTTCTATTTACCCGCATGTTCATAGATGTAATAATTCATTTGATTGACCAGGTGATTTACATTTTACTGCAAACATTATTTCTGCGGCGAACAAATGACATCATAACTCCAATGTTCAGATACACACTGTACACTAAAGAGCAATTGAATTAGATATACCTGTCTAATAACGTGTAGCACCACCTTTCGCCCTGATGACGGCGGCGATTCGTCTCGGCATGGACTCGAGAAATCACCGGAAGCGTTGGGAAGCCATACGGATCCACGACCACTGAACAATCTCCTACAGTTCACGAAGATTTGATGGAAGGCGAGGGGGGGGAGGTCAGAGTCTCGACCATCTCTCTCGATGCCATCACAGATGTGCTCGATGGGATTGAGGTCAGGGAACCTACCCTGGCCAAGGATGCAAGGTCACGTCGGTGAAGTGTTCATCCAACCACTCGGATACAATTCGGGAGCTGCATTGTCTTGTTGCAGGATGAGGTCCCCAGTGGGATGTTGAAGACGCACAAATGAGAGCAAATGATCGTCCAGGATATCCCGGTAACGTTGAGCTGTGAGGGACGATGTCACACGTACCAGGGGTCCCATTTCAGTACACGTAAACAGTCCCCAAACGAAAATGCCACCCCCACCAGTTTGAAGATTACCCTGCTGGCAAGAAGGATCCATCGCTTCATGTGGTTTGCGCCATACTCGTATCCTGCCATCCGCATGTACCAACATGAATCTCGACTCATCAGTACAGGCAACATTTCCCCACATGTCTAGGGTGTAGTGGCGATGTTCTTGTGCCCATGCTAATCTTTGCACCCTATGATGTGCGGTCAGCAGCGGTCTTCTCGTGGGACGATGGCTTCTGTACCCCATAGCGAGGAGATGGTTCTGGATGGTGTGGCTGCTTACACGTTTTTGTGCACCAGCGTTAAATTGCCGAGTGATTTCTTGCACTGTGGCCCGTCTATCCGTTGTTACAATGCGAGCTAGCCGACGATGACCCAGCTCATCCACACGCTATTGTCCACAGCAGTTGGCTCTTGCAGGTATGGTTTTACCGGATTCGATGTACTCACGGTGCACCCGTGACACAGTGGCTCGTGAAAATCCCAGTGCCAGCACGACTTCCGAGATGGAGTGACCCATTCGTCGGGCCCCGACAATTTGCCCACTATCAAATGCGCTTAGATCCTTCGTCTTACCCATACGGCGTCCGACTCTTACCGATTCCCGTCGCATCACTTTTTATATTGTCGGATCGCTGCATACGTCATGTCGTTTCCGTTTACAGGGCCGCCCACAGCGCCACATTCGCATAACGCCAGCTGTCTCTAATTCAATTGATGTTCAGTGTGTATTATCAAATGTATTCGGACACCACAATATTTTGGAACAAATGGCTTTATTATCAGAATTAGTAGTTAGGGAGTCCACCTTTTTCTTGTATGGCAGCAGCAGCTCTTCGAGGCATACTATCAACCAATTTCCGGTAGGTCTCGATAGGAATGGCTGGCCATTCGCTCTACAAAAATGCTGTCAGAGTGAGTGGTCATCCAATAGGTCGTTATGGTCAGTTTCGTATCCGTAGCTCTAGTTCATCCCAGAGGTGTTCTGTGGGATGGAGATCAGGACTCTGAGCAGGCCAGTCTAACAATTCCACCTCATTTCCAAAAAGCTCTCCAGCACACGCCGTGCAGTGCGGCAGGGAACGTGTTGGAAGAGGTAACGGTCATTTCCATAATACTGCTACATTGTTGGTTGCGCAGAATTATCCAGAACGTCGAGGTACACTTCATGGTTGTGGTATAATAACCAACGGGCGGAGTCTCATCCATAGGTCATGGTTTGTGGTATAATAACCAACGGGCGGAGTCTCATCCATAGGTCATGGTTTGTGGTATAATAACCAACGGGCGGAGTCACATCCACGAAAAACAACCCCATACCATTGATGGAATCTCCGCCGAACTTAATAGTTGGAAGAACACAGTCCGACGAAAACCAATTGCCTGGGTATCGCCATATCCAAACATGCCCACCAGATTGGGAAAGTGAAAAGCATGACTCGTCGCTCCAAAGAACAGATTTCCAGTTGCCCACAGTCTTGGAACGTTGGGAGACACAGCACGCCAAACGGCGCCTCGCATTCATGGTACTGATGCGTGGTTTGTGTGCCGCTGCTCTACTATACACTGACGAGCAATTGAAGTAGAGACAGCTGGTGTTATGCAAATGCGGCGCTGTGGGTGGCCCTGTAAACAGAAACGACATGACGTATGCAGCGATCCGACAATATAAGAAGTGATGCGACGGTAATCAGTAAGATTCGGACGCAGTAAGTGTAAGACGAAGGATCTAAGCGCATTTGATCGTGGCCAAATTGTCTGGGCCCATCGAATGGGTCACTCCATCTCGGAAGTCGTGCAGGCACTGGGATTTTCACGAGTCACTGTGTCACGGATGCACCGTAAGTACATCGAATCCGGTAAAACCATCCCTGCAAGGGCCAACTGCCGTGGGCAACAGCGTGTGGATGGGAAGGGTCATCGCCGGCTAGCTCGCATTGTAACAGCGGATAGACGGGCCCACAGTGCAAGAAATCACTCGGCAATTTAACGCTGGTGCACAAAAAGGTGTAAGCAGCCACACCATCCAGAACCATCTCCTCGCTATGGGATACAAAAACCATCGTCCGACGAGGGTACCGCTGCTGACCGCACATCACAGGGTGCAAAGATTAGCATGGGCGCGGGAACATCGACACTGGACCCTAGACATGTGGAAATATGTTTTCTGGACTGATGAGTCGAGATTCACGTTGGTACATGCGGATGGCGGGATACGAGTATGGCGCAAACCACATGAAGCGATGGATCCTTCTTGCCAGCAAGGTACTCTTCAAGCTGATGGGGGTGGCATTTTCGTCTGGGGACTGTTTACGTGGACTGAAATGGGACCCCTGGTACGTGTGATATCGTCCCTCACAGCTCAACGATGCCTGGATATCCTGGACGACCATTTGCTCCCGTTTGTACGTCTTCAACGTCCAACTGGGGACCTCATCCTGCAACAAGACAATTCAGCTCCCGTATTGTATTCGAATGGTTAGATGAACACTCCACCGACGTGTCCTCTCTTCCTTGGCCAGCTAGGTCACCTGACCTCAATCCCATCGAGCACATCTGGGTTGCTATCGAGCACATCTGGGATGCAATCGAGAGAGATTTTCGAGGCTCTGACCCCCTCCATGAAATCTTCGTGAACTGTGGGAGCTTGTTCAGAGGTCGTGGATCCGTATGGCTTCCCAACGCTTCCGGTATCTTGTCGAGTCCATACCGAGACGAATCGCCGCCGTCATCAGGGCGAACGGTGGTGCTACACGTTATTAGACAGGTATCTCTAGTTCAATTGCTCTTCAGTGTAATAACGCCCATTGTGCAACTCTCTTCTGATAGTTAATTACAAAGACATCACAAGTATTTCCTACTTCAGCAGCAATGTAAGAGGCAGAGGAAGAACGGGATTTCTTAACATTTCTTACCATGGCTCTTCTGTCACGTTTCGTCAGTTAGTGCGGCCTTCCTGAAAGCTTTTTTCAACACGTCTTTTGTGAAAAAGATCATGCTTATGTTACCAGTTTGTCTGTCCGTCTGTCTTTGGGCACCATATCTCTGCAACTATTAGTCCGATTTGAAAATTTATTTTTGCATTGGAAAGATTGAAATGTGCGAATGATGATCATTCATTTCGTTTTTCTTTAGATGCACAATTTTGCCGCTAGGGGTCCTAAGTGCAGATGATATCGAATTTAAAATACATTTTATTCCATATATTTGCTTCTAAACATCCGATTGTAAAACGTTTTTACCTTTCGATTCCATTTCTGTCGAAGACTATTTCAGGTATTGTCATTTTTTCAAGTTTTGCCTAGATTCTCCAGTAGGGGGCGTAAAAGAAAAATGGCGTATCCCCCAATATCTGTGCTTCTAAAACCCCGATTTGAATTTTTTTTTCCGAAGCGGATACAGCTCGTTATGATAAATTTTTTGCATGTAATTTCTGATTTTTAGTAAAAATGTAATTTCTGATTTTTAGTAAAAGTCCACCAGTGGGCGTAAGCGTTAATTTCTGCTTCTGGTTTATTTACAGCAAAATCTGAGCTTCTAAAATCTCGATTGAAAACATTATTTCGTGGACGGATGACACTCGCAGCGATAAACCTTTTCGGAATATTTCCTTAAAATACTGCATAATCTCTCCGCCAGGGGGCGTAGATGTATATCCTTCCAGTGGAGTGTGAAATCTTGGCAAAGCTTTATGCATATTATACCACGAAAATAAACGGATTTACTACGCTATAAGCATTCCTTGAGTATTATTTTGCAGTTACGTTTGCAAGTTTCAAATATTAATGACTACGCTGTTTGACTAAGCGTTTATCAAAAGCAAACCCTTTGTTGTCCTTTCGTTTCGAAAAGGATGGATGAAAGCTGCTTAGAATAAACGTTTCAGTAATGATAGTGAAACAGTAATGGGATCTTCTCTGTGGAGGAAAGGACGGGCTCTCGGAAATCTGTTGCTTTCAGCTACATAAGGCTTTAATGTTAATCGAAATACACCATTAACAGGGCAGAATTAATTAAGGAAGTGTTAAATAAACTCTGATCATTCAGTGTTTGGAGTGAACGATTACTAACTTTTGCTAAGAGTTCTATCAAACTGATTTAGTCCCTAGGGTAAACAGACGAAACAGTAGGCACAGTTTACCTCTTGAAGTGTTTGAAAGACTTTTCATCCTCTACATTTCATTCAAGGAAGGGCAAATTAAACTTCCATTCTTAACCGTTTTAAATTTAAATAGACAGATTTTCAGGGCGTTTCTCATGTTAATTGACTACGGGTAAGATACTGTTTAACCATCCGATACATTTGAAATCGCGCTGTCGCCATATAGTTCAATTCGAGACTCATTAAACTTGAGAAAATCGAATAACTTAATGCGAATTTATTATTCAGGTACATAAACTCTGTGAAATACGAAAGAATGTGAATCAAAAGAACACTTTTAGCTAGATTGCTTGTTGATGACAATTTCTTTCATTTAATAGATTTTCCTTCTGCCGTGTATGACGCATGCCTCTAATTTAATTTTCTTTTTGAGTTTTTCTTTTGTGTACTTCGTTACTTCTCTTTCAAAGATTTGCTTACTGAACGGCAAAACACTTTCATTAACAGCATGTAGTTTTTCCTAACGCTGACTGTGAGTCAGACGAAAATAGACTAGGAACAATGAAACCAAGTGAGTAAAATCGTGCAATGCATTGATTATGCTACGCTTTCTAGAATACCAGAAATCGTTACTCCAGTTATTACTCAAGTTATCAGAATAATGACTGTGGAATAAGTCTCGCTCCTGTGCCCTGACCTTCGACCCCATTTCGATGATATTAAACAGAATTGATTCAGTATACCTCCGGAACAACATACTACACTTTTGTCGCAATAGAAGCATTTTAGTCAGGTTATGAAGATAATGTCTATGGAATAAATCTCGCTCCTGTGCCCTGACCTATGACCCTATTTCGATGATATTAAACAGAACTGGTTCAATATACATCCGGAACAACATACTAAAGTTTTGTTGCAATAGAAGCGTTTTTAATCAAGTAATGAGGATAATGGCTGTGGAATAAATCTCGCTCCTGTGCAATAATGTTTCACCCTATCTCGATGTTATTCAACAGACCCGGTTCAGTATGTCTCCGGAACAACATGATAAAGTTTTGTCGCAATCGATGCATTGTTACGTAAGTTATGATGCATAAGGGCGAAGGAGTGGATCCCGCTCCTATGTCCTGACCTTTAACCCCATTTCATCCAGTTTCAATAGGGTTTGTCCTCAGGTTGTGCCCTACAACATACTAAAATTTCATCGAAATCGAACCATTTTCGTGTGAGTTATCGTGCGTACAGACAGACAAAGTTGGAGCATATACGCTTCTTCAACCTACGGTTGGAAAGCGTAAAAAATTGAGGGTCTGTTTGTAGATAATTTATGCTATATGCATCTTTCGCATGACAAGATTTTGTGAATGTGAAATAAAGCGAGTAATTCGAGAATATGCATTTATTCTTGTCACTCACGACCACACCAAGCCACAGTCTAGATACTGAGTAGAATTAAATCATAACAAGTTAGTAAAATCATGCAATACGTTGATTATAATCATGCAATGCATTGATTATAATACGCTTTCCAACATATCAGAAATCATTACTCAAGTTATGAGGATAATGGCTGTGGAATAAATCTCGCTCCTGTGCCCTGACCTTTGATAACATTTCGATTATATTCAACAGAACCGGTTCTTCATAC
This sequence comes from Macrothele yani, assembly GCA_039090855.1. Classification (NCBI taxonomy): domain Eukaryota; kingdom Metazoa; phylum Arthropoda; class Arachnida; order Araneae; family Macrothelidae; genus Macrothele; species Macrothele yani. The sequence goes on from CM077011.1 coordinate 105,734,946, forward strand.
TTCCGAAATAACATGATAAAGTTTTGTCGCAATCGAAGAATTTTTACGTAAGTTATGATGCATATGGATTATGGAATAGATCCCGCTCCTGTGTCCTAAACTTTGACCGCATTTCGCCCATTTTCAATACGATTCGTCGTCAGGCAGGCTCCTAGAACATACTAACATTTCATCCAAATCGAAGCATTTTTACGTTAGTTATGATTCAGAAAAGCAGTGGAATGGATCCCGCTACTATATCCTGACCTTTGACCCCATTACATTCACTTTCATTAGGGTTCCTTCCCAGGTGTTCCCCTACCACATACTAAACTTTCATTGGAATCGAACGATTTTTACGCGAATTATCGTGCGGACGGACATACGCACACAACGCGTGACGTAATGAGACAGATGGCGTGACCGCGCGCCAACATTCTCAAGCGCGAGATTGTGACGTCATAAGATTTCTAAACATGGGTAACATTAATTGAACGACGCCATGACACTAAAAACCTTATAATTCGGGGTGGTTATTTAACCCACTAAACGATATTTCCTAAAGTCGAGATCAAGCTAAATCGATTTCTAGTACCAGAAAACGGTAGGTTAACGACTTTCATCAAAATCCTTGAAGCCGTTTTCAGAATATAATTTACATACATACAAGAAGTGCTCCTTTAATAGTATGGGATAAGGGCGATGGAATGGATCCCGATCCTATGTACTGACCTTTGACACCATGTCGTCCATTTTCAATAGGGTTCGTCCCCTAGTGATCCCCTACGACATACTACAATTTCATCAAAATCGAACCATATTTACGCAAGTTATGACGCATAAGAGCAATGGAATGCATCCCGCTCCTATGTCCTGACCTTTTACCCGATTTCGTCCATAATCAATAGGGTTCGTCCCCAGGTGGTCCCCTACCACATACTAAAATGTCATCGAAATCGAACTATTTGTACGCGAGTTATCGTGCCGACCGGCAGACGGACGGACAAAGCTGGAGCATATACGCTTCTTCAACTTACGGTTGGAAAGCGTAAACAACAAACAATAATGTTTACTAATTTCTGACGTTGAGTGGTACTTAGATAAGTGAATTAATTAATGTTATTTTTGAAAACCAATGAAATACGATATGAAAGTCGTAAAATGAGATATGTGCTGAACTATGGCTGTGGTAATAGTAGGTATTTCCACTATTTAGTTTTTCAAAAACAACATTTATTATTATATGCAGGGTCGGCTGCATAATTTGCGGGGCCCAGTGCAAAACGAAAATACGGGGCCCTTTTCCTAGCGAGTTCTACATTTACTAAATGGGCTTGGACGTTGGAACGTTTTTGAAAGAAAGGCGGATTTAAGTAAAGAAACCACATTTTTTAATTTTCTCATAAAGTTTAATAAAGCATGATGGTTCTAAGGAATATTGTTATTTACTCATGAGTAATAATGAGCTGTTATTATTATTCATTAAAAATATAAAGATACATTTATAACGAAGTAAATTTCTCCGTCATTTTTTCCGCGCCGGGGTTCGAACCCGGGTCCCCTCATTCCGGAATAAGTCACTCTACCAATTAAGCTACGCGGACATGTATTCTGATTCCTATCTGCCTTTATGTCGTGTGCGTCCTTCTGGCAGGTACGTCACATCATCTCCCCCTTATTTTTTTATTTTATTTTTTTTTTTCGAAGTGCTGGAGAAAGGATTCTCTTATTTTTCCTATCTCGCGGTGTGGAAATAACATCACACCAATGCGAGATTTTGCACGGTCGGGTCATCCGGATAGTTCGGGCGCCATTATAACGAAGTGAATTTCTCCGTCATTTTTGGTCTACGCCGGGATTCGAACCCGGGTCCCCTCATTCCGGAATAAGTCACTCTACCAATTAAGCTACGCGGACATGTATTCTGATTCCTATCTGCCTTTATGTCGTGTGCGTCCTTCTGGCAGGTACGTCACATCTCCTGGTACGTTACACATTTTAAAATTACGCACATTAATTTACATTATCAGATCAAATTGAAGTAGATTGAATTGAATCTACGAAAATATAATTCCCGCACCTCGTCGAAATGCGTGCAGATGGCAAAAATGAATATAATACGTCCAAAAATAAGAAAAAAAGCAGCTATCGTTTAAACAAATATGATAGGACTATAGGAAATGTCATTTTCAATGATGCATGGTTGAAATATTGGGGTTCTAAAGACTTAACGTCCGTACGCAATTTTCAAAAAACTCTTATCTTATCACTCTGTTTTTTTACTTGTAGAAAGAAAGATTCTTTTACTGGTCACGTTCTACAGTTCATTGTAATTTGTTTTACTGGGTAGTGGGAGCTTTCAGCTTTGCAGCTCAAATGAGGTGAGTGCGATAGCAGTCTAGTGCAGTATTTCCCAAACACCATCGTTCCGTCAGGAGGTTTCTGCCGGTCCGCAAAAACGGAGGAAAACTTGAGAACTGGTAGAGATTTCCGAATTTGACCAGTAAAAACAAGTCTGCACAAACGTCCTTGTACGTACATAAAAGTAACTTTGTGCCTGTCAGTCCGCGAAGCAATTTGTGAATTTTTACAAGTCCGCGGCTTGCTTGTAAGAGACTTTGGAAACCAGTGGCAGTGGTATATAGTGTCCTGAATAATCCCGAATCGGCGTTATGTTGCAATTTATCAATTCGCTGTCACTTGTTCTCGTCGGGTACAATCGATCTGTCATAGTTTTATAATTAAAATTTCAGCCAGTTTCATAAAAAATTCGCAAAGATACGTTTTTCACTTTTTTTATTGATAAACCATCTGCCAGAGATACGCCTCCCACGCACGCGAGAAACTGACCGCATGTGATTGCGGCAGAATGCAGACATAGCTGTGACGTCAGTTTTCAAGAGAAATCTGGGTGATTATACACTGGCGTGCAAAAATTAAGGGCGAGACGGTTTTTCGAATGTAACGTCGTGCAGAAGTGCTCCACATCGACTCAAATCATACCATAAGATCCCCAAGATGTAAGAATATGGAACAAGTGAGCAAACCCGGCCAAAAAAGGAATCCAAAGGATACAAAGACACTTTATTGAAAAGGTAGCTTTGAGCACAACTGGACAGAAGACAGAAACGTCCATGTGACAGGCGGCTGCCAAGAAAAATCCAGTCTTTAGCAGCAGGGGATATAATCACCCCGGACTGCGTTGCAGGATTTACAACGTCTGTCCATGCTGAGGACGAGGTTGTCAAGGAGCTGTTAAGACATCGCGGCCCATTACTCTTGTAGCGCCAATGGCAGCTGCGGAATCGTTGCTGGCGGCTGGTGACTTGCTGCCAAGCGTCTCCCGAGAAGGTCCCACACGTGTTCGATTGGATTTAGGTCCGGGGACTTTGCGGGCCAATCCATGCGTTGAATATCTTCACTCTCCAGTAGCTCTGCGACAGCCACTGTACGATGAGGTGTAGCATTGTCGTCCATGAAGAGGAACTCAGGACCAACAGCACCTCCAAACAGACGCACGTGAGGCAGGAGAACCTCGGTACAATAGCGGACACCAGTGACTGAACCTCCTTGGAAGATGTGGAGGTCAGTACGGCTACCAAGCATGATACCGCCCCAAACGAGAACTCTGCCACCTCTAAGCCGGTCCCTTTCGATTATGTTGGAGGTGTGCCGCCCCGGTGGCGCAGTGGTCTAAGGCGCTGGCCTCTGATCATTCGTCGTAAGGGGTCCGGGTTCGAATCCCGGTGAGGCATGGATGTTGTGTTTGTCTTACGGCACTGGCTCTCTCCCTTCCCTGGAACCAGTGACCCTAAATTAGGGACGGGCGACTGCTTATAGCCCATTGAGTTGCTCACGGTGGTCGTTAAACCTCTAAAAAAAAAAAAAAAAAAAAAAATTACGAAATGTCTCTATTCGTGTGCTTATTCATCTATTTTTTTTCTTTACTGAGTCTTCTTAGCTTACTGGCATAATGTTTTATCAGGATAATTACGTAACTCGTAATTCCGGCTGCTTTCTGACAATTACAATGAAGAGCAATTGAATTAGAGATACATGTCTAGTAACGTGTAGCACCACCTTTCGCCCTGATGACGGCGGCGATTCGTCTCGGCATAGACTCGACAAGACACCAGAAGCGTGGAGACTCCATACGGATCAACGACCCCTGAACAAGCTCCCACAGTTCACGAAGATTTGATGGAGGGGGGGGGTCAGAGCCTCGAACATCTCTCTCAATGGCATCCCATATGTGCTCGATGGGATTGAGGTCTGGGGACTTAGCTGGCCAAGGAAGCGAGGTCACGTTGGTGGAGTGTTCATCCAACCATTCCGATACAATTCGGGAGCTGCATTGTCTTGTTGCAGGATGAGATCACCAGTGAGATGTTGAAGACGCACAAACGGGAGCAAATGGTCATCCAGGATATCCCAGTATCGTTGACCTGTGAAGGACGATGTCACACGTACCAGGGATCCCATTTCAGTTCACGTAAACAGTCCCCAGACGAGAATGCCACCCCCACCAGCTTGAAGAGTAGTACCCTGCTGGCAAGAAGGATCCATCGCTTCATGTGGTTTGCGCCGTACTCGTATCCTGCCATCCGCATGTACCAACGTGAATCTCGACTCATCAGTCCAGGCAACATTTTTGCACATTTCTAGGGTCCAGTGGCGATGTTCCCGGGTCCATGCTAATCTTTGCACCCTCTGATGTGCGGTCAGCAGCGGTGCCCTAGTGGGACGATGGCTTATGTATCCCATAGCGAGGAGATGGTTCTGAATGGTGTGGCTGCTTACACGTTTTTGTTCACCAGCGTTAAATTGCCGAGTGATTTCTTGCGCTGTGGCCCGTCTATCCGCTGTTACAATGCGAGCTAGCCGACGATGATCCCGCTCATCCACACGCTGTTGTCCACGCCACGATGTACTCACGGTGCACCCGTGACACAGTGGCTGGTGAAAATCCCAGTGCGTGCACGACTTTCGAGATGGAGTGACCCGTTCCTCGGACCCCGACAATTTGCCCACGATCGAATGCGCTTAGATCCTTCGTCTTTCCCATACTGGGTCCGACTCTTACTGATTACCGTCGCATAACTCCTTATATTGTCGGATCGATGCATACGTCATGTCGTTTCCGTTCACAGGGCCGCCCTCAGCGCCACATTTGCATAGCGCCAGCTGTCTCTAATTTAATTGCTCTTCAGTGTATATGTACTGTGGTCGATGGAAGAACAGGATGGCCCACACAATCCACTGTTCGTTCGCTATTTACGAAAAGGTTTGTAGTCTTCAATTTATCCTCAAGTAAAAACTTAATGAGAATTATGTTTCCTAATTGTCCTTTGGTCTGCGATATGCTAGAACCTCGTGTTTAAAGCTCACAAGAATTTTGCACGATTGCAAAGCCCCGTGAATTGTTAGTGTGCGTCACAACGTGTGGAAGGCTTATAGCGAGATGTCATGAGTTTCTGTTCATCACATATGAAACACTTCCCAATATTTTTGTTGTTTTTAGGCAATTGAAATGTAGTTAAGGGCTTCGCCCTGCTGGGTTTCTCTGTACAATTTCTCATTGTACGAGAAGCCAGCATTAATCGTGAATTCCTTACTGAAACTTTATTTAGATTCTTGGAACCAAGTTTTCTTTCCGCTCTTTTGCGATAGTAAATCGATGTTTTTTGTTACAGTCGTATAGGTAGATCCGTGCTTCATCAATAGTCACAATAAAATCTCTCTCCGTCTAAGTGACTTCAATGAAAAAGTCTACACCGTCTTCTGAGCTCAGCCACGTGCCTAAGCAAAAGGCGAAGAACATTTTTTTTTTTCAGATTAAAATCTTTGTTTATTTACAGTTGATACAAAGATTTTTAACGACTTAGCGATTGCCCTTTGGGTCGATGGATTTTCTGTTAAAGACAGAGACCTTACTTTTGCAATAGTCGTAAGAGTCTTTGAATATCCGTTCGGTTTTCTTTTTTTTTTTTTTTTTTGTTAAAAGCAATGCCTGACGATTTCCCCCTGTATTATTAATGATATTACGTATTTTGCATTTAGAAATACTAATTCCATGATTTTTTTATTTAGAGAATAGGAATATTTCTCTTCGTAAAGAGAAAAAACATAACCTCTTACCCACAGCTTGTTTACGTGCACCATTTTCTTAGCAGATGATATTTAACTGTAGCAGATGTTGCTTCCGTGTTGTTGTAACGAGCTGTTGCCAGTTTCGAATCCTGAAACTTCTTTTATTTCATCTAATTTCTTTTCAACGACATTCTAAAAATATATGAACATCATCTGTTAAAAAAATTGATTTTCATCTGAAACTTGGGTTTAGTGCTTTCGTTAATCAAGGTGGAGAAACAAAAAGACATTTTCTCCAATATCAGTTTTAAAACTGTTTCGAGCAGACATCATTGTTAATTTTGTAAGCTTTCACAATTATTGGAACACAACGTACAAAACGTAGATGAACATACACACAATAATTATACAATTACTTTAAACGATTGGTGTGTGACATAAAAGCGTTCTCAAAGGTGACTCCGACAAAGCGTTTAACCTTACTTTAGACCTTACTTAATACACGTACGTGCACTGGCGAAAAAGTTAGATTTCACAACAGTTCTGAATATTTCTTCCACAATAATCAGATATTTTAACTATGAAGACGTTCGGATAGTGTTATTCGCCGTACCTGTTTAAGAATGCCTTTCGGTTACCAAAAACATATTTTAGATGCATCTTTCTAGACACATTCCTAAGCATAATAACTTTTAGGGGAAACACACATTGTACTTTTCCGTATGTACTCTTCTTGCTGTACTATGAGTTAGAGTTGGAAACTCTAGTTCCTGCTACTTTAATTCCGTACCTTCTTTGGATATTCATTTGGTGTTCTTTTTCCTGTTAAAAGCAATGCTTGATGATATTTCTCACTATTATTAATACTAGTACTTTTTTTACATTTAGAAATGCTGATTCCATGGTTTTTACAGCGTCTTTTAATTACGGCATACGAATATTTCTTTTCGTAAGGAGCAAAAACATCCTTCTGTCCACAGTTTGTTTACGTGCGCTATTTTCTTAACAGACGATATTTAACTGCAGCAGATGTTTCATTCGTGTTCATCTAACACACTGTTGCTAGTTTCAATTCATTGAACTTTTTTATTTTCTGAAATCTCTTTTTAAAAACGTTTTAAAATTGTGTGAACATCTCGTTATATAACGCGACTTGACTTGATGCCAACGTAGCAATAAATTCATTTTGTTTAAAACAATGTGGCTCATTTTTTCGATCCTTTCTGTCTTTATTTCTTTTATAATAAATTCTATTTGCTTTTCTTGATTATAACCGAGCATTCACAAATAGTTTAATGCAAGAAAAAGCGTTCATTTTCCTGAATGCCTTGTCATTTTTTTTAATTTCGGCATAATGCAACACTTACATAGTTTTTCTTCTTTTTTTGTAAATTGGGAAATCTGAACATTGGCATAAAACGGAAGTTTCCTCATCAGTTTTGCCTTGTAGGTTTATTTCAGTTGCAGTTGGTTCTGCAGTCTCGCACCTTTGATGTCAACTGAGTAAAACAAAACCTAGTTGCTCAACTTCTGTTTCTCACCATTTTTTTAACACAAATTTAGTTTTTCATCTTCGTCAGTTACTCATTATTTATGTCGAGTAAAATTTAGCCCTCCAACTGTTTTACACCATGTATTTGAGCTGAATTGTGCTCAAAAGTAAGATTTAGTTTTTCAAATTTTTTTGTTATTCACCATTTATTTATTTCAGCTGCACTACGATCTGCAATTTCGTTAATTACCATACTTTTTGGTATTGCACAAATTTAAACGCTATTTTCCCTTCAGTTCCTCCGAAAACTCTTCTTGAAGTTATCCTTAAGGAAAATAAACGCGAAGTATACAGCAATACGGTGGAAAGTAATACTGATCTTGAATCTGTGCTCAAGTGAATATTTAAACTTAGTAAATATGAACCCATATAAATTTGAAATATATATTTAAAACTCGAAGCTGTATTTATGTCAATGCATAACGTACCAGAATTCATTCAACCTTGTTTTCATACGTTTTATTATTTGTACAAATAAGTTTTAAATCAGTTTTTGTGTGACAGTATACCACTAATTTACATATCCGACATTCCCCAGCGTTGTTTTCATCTGACCGTCACTGGTCCAGAGTATAAAATGTGACACAGAAGTTTGCCCAACAGTTAAACGCCCTTGCACATCGGTAGGTGAAAGATGGCAAGCGATGCTGTGACACTGCATTAGGTAAGAATTTCATCAGTTAAAAAATGCTGCAAAAGCATGTGTATCGATCTGTTTTGTTCTGAGGGAGAATATTTTATCGAAAAGCACTTGTGAAATTTGGTTTAGCCGGTTTCAAACAGTGATTTTGATGTTAGCGATCGAGAACGTAGCGGCGCTCTTTAGAAGGTTGCACATGAAGAGCTGCAAGCATTGCTAGATGAAATTCGTCTCAAACGAAAAAAGTAACTAGCTGAAAACTGGGGTTAATTCAACAAATCATTTCCAATCGTTTACGTGTAGTGGGAAAGATTCAGAAGGAAAAAAATAGGTGCCACATGATATCAGCCAGAGGAACAAGGATGAGCGTGTCAATGAGGTGCTTCAATCTGCTAAATAAACAACACGGAAAGTCTGTCCTGTGGAAAATAGTTACGGGTGATGAAAAGTCGATATGGTGCGACAAGTCCAAACGCAAAAACAGTAGGTAGATCTCCGTGAAGCAACGACTTCGACACCCAAACGCAATAGTGACTTCAAGAAAGTTCTGCTGAGCATCTGGTGAGATATGAAGGGTGTGCTCCATTATGAGCTATTGGAACAGGGTCAAACTGTTACTGCTGATCGCTACAAGCAACAATTGCTGCGATTGAACCCGGAAATCTGTCTGAAACGTCCATTCACATGCAAAGGATTGAGTCCCGGGAAATTACTGCATGACAACGCTAGGCCACACGTCGGGAAAGCGGTCAAGGAAACGTTATTGACGCTTGGCTGGAAAGTTTTAGTGTACCCGCCGTGTATAGTCCCGACATAGCCCCTATCGTTTGTTTCCATCGATGCAACATGGTTTGTCTGCTGTACGGTTCCGGACATGTTAGGAAGTACAAAAATGGGTTTGACGACTTCACCACGTCACACGACGAAGTATTCTTCATGGCTAGAATCCGTCAGCTGTCGGACCGATGGCGGAAGGAGATAGATAATAACGGCGCATATTTTGATTTGTAAAGGTATTGTTGTTTTTCTCTGAAATTACATGTTGCTTTGTCTTTAAACGCTTTAAAACTTATTTGTACACCTAATATCTCTTATCCTTGTCCAGTCCATCAGATTTTTTGAAAGACTTATCCGAAGAAAATGGTGTGCCAGTGCTAAGAAAAACAGCACGATCCTTAGGTAATGCGGAAGTTTACCAGCGTTTTCTGGAATTATTTGCAACACTAATAATGCAAACTTTCGGTGACGGATCACTTTGTCCGTGTTCATTTCGTCCACGCTCACTTCGTCCAGTTCATTTCGTCCAACGTTCACTTTGTCCGCTGTTCACTTAGTACAATGCCCACTTCGTCCACTGTTCATTTCGTCCCCCATTCACTTTGTCCACGTTCATTTCGTCCTCAAAATGAAAGAAATACCATGGAATGTTTTTGTTTTCATGAGGTTTTTGTTATAGGCAGAAGAAAAGGTCAATGGATATTGCTTGCAAGCGAATTTTTTTCCTGTCTGAGTTTCTCAAATTAAAATATAACGATTTTAAATGTTATTTAAAGTAAAACAAGCAACTTAACTTTGAAGAGCTTTTTAACTCTTTTGTGAAGTGCGATGTCAATCACTACACCCGCTATGTTCGGAAAAGGACTATAAGGTGGGATTTTTTAATAACGCTGCATTTTTACTTAGGCACTAAATATTTACATAAGATGTCAAGTTATTAATATTTCTCTTTTACTTACTTAGGCACTAAATACTAATTACCATGCCTCATGTGTAGGCCTTTTGACAGTTTTTATTCTGTTGATGTCACATTCAAAACGTTTACATATCCACTCAAGGTAATAAATAATACTGTGCATTTACTGAGGCACGAAACATTAATTCATGTTCCCCAGGCTTAGCCCGTTTCAACAGTTTTTATTCTACGGATCTCATATTCATAACGTTTACCTATTAACTCAAGGTAATAATATTGCGCTTTTACTTAGGCACTAAATATTATTTCATATGCCCTAGGCCGTGGTCTTTTTCTCATTTTTTATTCTAATGATGCCATATTCATAACATTTACATATCAATTCAAGGTAATAATACAGCGCATTTATACTCAGGCACTAAAAATTATTTCATGGGCCCTGGGCCTAGGCCTTTTTTACAATATTTATTCTACGGATGTCGTATTCATAATGTTTACGTATCAACTCAAGGTAATAATATTACGCTTTTGCTCAAGCACTAAATATAATTTGGCCTAGGCCTTTTTCACTGTTTTTATTCTAAGTACGTCATATTCGTAACATTTTCATATCAAATTAAGGTAATAATATTGCGTTTTTGCTCATGCACTAAATATTATTTTATACGCCCTAGGCCTAGACCTTTTTCACAGTTTTCATTCTAACCATGTTGTATTCATAACGCCTACATGTCAAGTTATTAATGTTGCACCTTTACTTTGACTCCAAATATTAATTAGTAAATTCTAGGCCTTTTTAATTAACAGTTTTTAATCTTTTACACTAAATATTCATAGCATTTGCATAACATATCAAGTTATAAATATTGATCTTTTACTAAGGCATAAAATATCAATTACTAGGCTAAGACATCGGTATAATAAACACAGTTAAAAGGTCCTAATCCTAAGACCCATGAAATAACATTTAGTGCTTGAGCAAATGCGCAGTATTATTACCTTGATTTGATATGTAACTATTATGAATATGACGTGATAAGAATAAAAACTATGAAAAAGACCATGGCCTAAGAAATAATATTTAGTGCCTAAGTAAAAGCGCAATATTATTACCTTGATTTGATAGGTAAACATTATGGATATGAGATCCGTAGAATAAAAACTGTTGAAACGAGCTAAGCTTATAGGGATTATGAATTAATGTTTCGTGCCTCAGTAAATGCACAGTATTATTACCTTGAGTGGATACGTAAACGTTATGAATATGACATCGGTAGAATAAAAACTGTCAAAAGGCCGACACATGAGGCATAGTTATTAGTATTTAGTGCCTAAGTAAGTAAAAGAGAAATATTAATAACTTGGCATTTTATGTAAATATTTAGTGCCTAAGTAAAAGTCTAGCGTTATTAAAAAATCTCACCTTATAGTCCTTTTCCGAACATAGCGTGAGTCATGCTGTAGTAATTGACATCGTACCACACAAAAGAGTTAAAAAGCTCTTTAAAGTTAAGTTCCTTGTTTTACTTTAAATAACATTTAAAATCGTTATATTTTAATCGAGAAACTCAGACAGGAAAAAATCGCTTGCAAGCAATGTCCACTGACCTTTTCTTCTGCCTGTGAGAAAAACTCTATGAAAACAAAAAAAATCCACGGTATTCTATTCATTCTGAGGACTAAATGAACGTGGACAAAGTGAACTGTGGACGAAATGAACAGTGGACGAAGTGAACATTGGGCTAAGTGAACAGCGGACGAAGTGTACAGTGGACAAAAGTGACCGTTGGACGAAATGAACTGGACGAAGTGAGCGTGGACGAAATGAACACGGACCAAGTGATAGGGAACCCAAACTTTCATGCCTTACTGTCGTAATACGTATTCAGCTCGGTAAGAAAACTTCTAAAATTGCTTTCCTATAATTGTCCGGTCTCTTTTCGCCTAAAACAAAGTCCTAAACGCGTTGGAAATACATGTATGATTACTAGTTTTTAGAAACATCAGTTCATCCATTTTGGGGAAGACCAGCTTACTTCGGCAAAAAACTAGTTTGTTCATAAAATCGCCGTTTGGTCTCTGCAGAATCTCTGCGAAAACTAGTTTCCTCATAAAATTATTTTTCGAATGTTAGTAGAAAGCTAGTTTCCTCATAAAATGATTATTGCCTGCAAACTAAATTCGCCCATAAAAGTATTGTTAGAAACTCGGCCAAAATTAGTTCGCTCATAAAAAGTATTTTCGAAATCTTGCCAAAAAAACTAGTATGCTTATGAAATTAGTGTATGATCTCTTGGTTAAAAACTAGTTTGCTGGTAAAGTCATCGATAGAAACTAGACAAAACCTACTAGTTTGCTCATAAAAGTATTGTTGAAATCTTGGTAGAAAACTAATTTGCTCCCAAAATCAATGGCATGAATGGAAGAAATATTACTTTGCACAACTTTCTGAAATTCCTGATTTTCTGCTTAAATTAAAGAAACTGATCTTTTATTCATAAATTCAGCATTCTGTATAGTCAAGTGCTACCACGAAATATCATTACGTACATATTAGTTTTACTTACTGCATGCAGAGATCATTTGCTTACAATATAAACGTCGTGCGTGGAAGATAGATAGTTTATTTTAACAGTACAAGCTTAAATTTTTAACTAGCATAGGACCGAGAATTGGTCACACCATCCTTCTAATTGGTCACACCATCCTTCTTTAATTGGTCACACCATCCTTCTTTTGTAAAAAAAAATTGTGCTTACATCATCACTTCGTCCGTCCGGGTGCTCCATATCACTGTAAATAACAGTCCGATTTGAACAATTATTTTTTTGCATTGGGAAACTTGAAGTGTGAAAATGATGATGCTTGCATTAATTTTTTTTTTTTTTACGATGCACAACCTCGCCGCTAGAATGCGAAAATGCAGATGATGCTGAATTCAAAATACATTTTGTTCCACATATCCGCTTCTAAATATCCGATTGAAAAAAAGATTTTTCATTTCGATGTCATTTGTATCGTATAGTGTTTTTAGGTACATTCTTTTTATCAGGTAATTCATATGTTTTCTGCTAGGAGACATAAAGGTGTAAATTGCGTGTTACCAGATATCTGTTTCTAAAAGTTCGATTTGAAAAATGTTCCTGCGTTGGATACAGTTCCTGATGGGAAAATGTTTGCACATAATTCCTTATTTTGGGTAAAGAATGGTTTGGCCACCAGGGACCTATTTCTGCTCTGTAAGTGCCTATTTCTGCTCTGATGTATTTGCAGCAAAATCTGAGCTTCTGAGAACTTGATTGAAAATATTATTTAACGATAGCGCTCACTTCAGATGACCTCTTGAGGATACCTTCTGCTTAAGATAATCTGTAGTTTTTTCGCCAGGAGAGAAGGGGGAGGGGAGGAGGGTTAGATGTATATATTATTTCTATCGATATCTTTTGAAAAATTGTTCCTTTGTTAGAGTTCCCTGTGCAAAACATTTCTCATATAATTTCAAACTTCTCTTAACGCACAACTCGTAAGTTCACGTTTCCGTTTACAGCAATATTTACTGGACCAAAAACCCGATTGCAACAAAAATTCTTTTTCGATCAGATACCACTAACAATGAAAACTCCCTGATTGTATTTTCTTTCCAAAATAATATACATTTTCGCCGCAAGGGCAGCTCAAATCTATTTTTTTCAATATCCCTGCTTCTAAATGTGTGATTTAAAAAAATCTTTTAACACTTGATACCATTTACTATATAGGACACTTTAGGTTTGTATTTGAGGAGTTTTGTAGTTCACAGTCCTGTCGCTAGGTGGTATTTCTGTACTTCTGTTTGCGCTGTATCTCCGCTTCTAAAACCCTATTTGAGAAATTTCTTTTTACTCTATGCCATTCGCTACAATAAAGATGTGGAATAATATCCTCTTTAAATAATACACATCTTTTGTGCTAGGGGTTGTAAAAGTGAAAACCTTTTCATCCCTCTCTCTGTTTCCGGGAGATGTATTTGAAAAGTCATTTTTCCTTAGCATAGCTTTTGCCATGAAGAATACGTTTCTCTTGTTTTCAACTTTTCCATTATGCGATTTCTTTTGCTAGAAGGCGTTGAGTTTTAGCACGTTTCCTCATATTTCTTCTTTTAACTGTTCGATTTGAAAATCTCTTTGTTTCTGATTCCTTCCTTCTTCTATGAGAAACTATTTGTGCGCTATTTTGTAATTTTCATAATATTCTTTTCAGCCGCTGGTGGAAGTAATTTCCGAATTCTGCTTCTGGATACTTTATCAATTGTGGAAAACCCCTTGATTCGTTTTTCTAATCGGTTCCATTGACTTTGAATAACTTGGATACATTTTCTGCGCGTCGGAAAGCATGCAACTCAGGTAGCACAGACTTGCATTTTAACGTAGACCCAACACTGAGCCGACCGTCTTTTAGGAATAAAAGACAATGGCTCAGTGTTGGGCCTACGTTAAATTGCAAGACTGTGCTACCTGGAGCTAGATTTGTTCATTACAACTGAAAGTTCGGTGTCATCTTTCTTGTTGTTTAATGCAATCTCTGTTTTTGCTTGTGTGAGCGCCGATAAAAACTAAAAGAAAACGATGTTTACAATTTTTTTGTTTTGAGATTTTATACGTTCGTTATGGCCATTGTCAGGATATTTAATATTGCTCTTATTGGAATGAACAGTAGAAGTTCTTAGAATCTTTATGCTCTCTCGGGAGAAAAGTTCACATTTCCACTCTCTCGTTCTGCCGTACTCTATGAAAGGGAATTTTTAATATCGGAATGGATTCTGCAATGTTACTTAAAAGAGAATGAATTACGCATATATGAACTGCCTGTTTTGGGAGAGAAAAGAAAAGACCGCAACCCAAAATGGCTTTGCCTGAAGTAGTTCTTCGAAAACAGAGAGGAGCTTGAGATGCGGGTTATACTCGTATGTTGATAATAACGTTTATCATTCGGTGAAGTATGTCAAATCGGGATTTAAAATATCAGAAGCAAAAGCCTCGGATAATGAAACCGTAAAAAGGGAGCTATTATATTCGCAACTTGTTTGCTTTTATATTCCACGGAACATAAATCAGGCGAAGTATTCGCATGAAATCAGATAGCATCGATGAAATCCGCGTCCATCACCGCTTTCCGCAGCCGGTAGAATCGCGGTTGTTTTTGTTTACGCTTGCATAAATTTCGTGAAAAATGTTGCTACAGAACATTTCCCAAAGATTGCGATTATTTTTTTTTTAACTCCGAGAGGTTATCTCGCGTAACGCACATTTTTTCTTTCTTTGATTGTGTAGAAAAATTTAGTGCATCAAACGTCTCTATTCAAGCATGAGAAACAGTGTGCTATTGATAAATATTCAGCAGAAGGGTCGATTTTTTATTCTCATCAGAATTTTGATACACATGACGCGAGAAGGAGTGGGTATTTTTTCAGGAAGTAGAAGCAGCACGGCCTCAAAAATCTCGTTTATCTGGAAAACAAAGCATCAGAACTCCAGGAAATGGACCAATGAATCACTTTTTCTTCTTCCCCCTGGTATATAATAACTTTATTCGTAAAAGGATTTTGTTTTCACCTATCGGAAAATAAAACCTAAATTATTTATATTATTTCTTATTTGTGTTCAGTAGTTTGAACCATTTTTGGTTTTTAGTTCATTCATAATATACAAGGGTTATACCGAAAGTAATGCGAAAGTGGGCATAAATTTTTTTATTAAATGACAGAGGTATTCGGTTAAAATGGAGAATAACCATTCGTTACCTGTTTTGGACATCTTCTTTGTATATGATCCTGTTTCACATTCTGTCAGTTTTTCTGTTTACAGAAAACCTTCAGCATATTCCTCTTTAATTCCTTTTGCATCTGCCCATCCTGATGATCAAAAATTGTCAACGTTTTACTTTTTGGTTAATCGCGCCTTCTCACATTCTTCTTCACCAATTACTCGTAATCAGGAGTTCAAGAAAATTACAGACTTATGGGTACCCCGAAAACACCGTTCAACGTACAATTGGGAAAGTTGCAAATAAGACACTAACTTCCTTGTCTAAGGAGAATCAGAAGCCAAGATTTGTGGGGTCAGTACAATTTATTCCACTTATTGTTCATGCCCTAAAGAATGCCTGCCACAGATATCAAGTAGACTTTGGAGTCAAAACCATGAACATCTCATCATTGATCCGTAGCGACCGTGATCCTGTGCCAAGCCTCGACAAATTGGGTGTTTACAGTATTCCGTTGAGATCAAACGACCCAGGAACTAACGATTCTCTACATATCGGATCAACTTCTAGGAATGTTCATACTAGACTTGTTGAACATAAATACAATGTTCGGAACGGATCACAAACGACTGCCTTGGCAAGAGCAGTTAACAGTGGTAAGTTTTTTCCAGATTGGGACAATTTGTCAATTCTGGCATCTCCGTTATGTAAATCAAATTTGTTATTTACAGAAAGTTTATTTATACTTAAGAACTTTGACTCTTGTTGCAATGATGATTTACCTAATTACATTCCGGGGTTTGGAAGAACCTTATTTTGTACAAACAATACCCCCTACCACAAGACGTTGACTCTCGTGCACAGGCTTTTTGATTGACTACGTCACATATCTGTTTTACTTCTCAAGTTTTAAGTTGCAATCTGGCATTGTTCTTGATATAACCATATGTAATCTCAGAGTTCGATTAATTCAAATTTGAAGATGTGTCTATAGTAGACCCGAAAGTACTAATGTATTACAACCTTTTGATTAAAGTTATATAGTCAGCATCATCGACTTTTATAATATCGTGTAAAAACGGCAAGTGTTGTTTATATACAAATTGCTCATGTTAGTAGACTTACTCATTTTCTATAGTAACGCTTCTTCATTACGATTAAATAATGGATTCCAAGCAGAAACAATGTGCCGTCATTGAGTTCTTGACGAAGGAAGAGTGCAGACTGTCTGACATCCACAGAAGGCTACACACTATTTACGGAGATGTCACCATTGACAAGAGCAATGTGCATAGATGGATGAAGAAGTTTAAAGAAGGAGAATCCACCACTGAAGACAAACCACGCAGTGGGAGACCATCATCTGCGACCACTGACAAGAATCATCAGCAAGTGGATGAATTGATTCGCGCCGAGAGACTAATCACAATCCGTGTTCTTGCTGCACAACTGGACTGTGGTCACAATGCCATACAGAAGATGGTGGAAGACTTATGGTATCGGAAAGTGTGCATCCTCGGCAGTTGACACCTGATTTGAAGTAGCACACACATTTTTGGCAACAAATCAGGCAATCCGCATATTAGGCTGGTTCGTGGTCCCTCATTCCCCGTACAGCCCCGATCTAGCACTCTCTCCGATGTCCACTTGTTCGGTCCAATTAAGGACAGTCTCCGGGGACAACGATTGGATGACACAGACAAGGTGAAAATGGCTGTGGAGAAGTGGGTACAACAAAAGTCCACATCTGAATTTTTTCAAAGAGGATTGGAGAGTTTGATTCGACGATGGCGCAAATGCATCGCTTGTGATGGAGACTATGTTGAGTAGTAACTTTGTATAGAGAAAGAGTTACTCTACCAACATGTGCAGTTTGAACGACCTCTGTTAGTTAATAAAGTTATGCCCACTTTTGCATTACTTTCGGTACAACCCTCGTACGAGATATGTCTTAAAAACCATAAAAATACAGGGTATTTCAAAAGGGAGTATACAAGTTTTCAGGCGTACAGAGAATAAGTAGGAAGACATACGGAAGCTGAGTCGCCGCCCCGGTGGTGCAGTGGTCTAAGCGATGGCCTCTGATCATTCGTCCGAACGGGGTTCAGGTTCAAATCCCGGTGAGGCATGGACGTTGTGTTTGTCTTACGGCACTGGCTCTCTCACTTCCATGGAACCAGTGACCACCCTAAATTAGGGACGGGCGACTGCTTATAGCCCATTGAGTTGCTCACGGTGGTCGTTAAACCTCCAATCAAAAAAAAAAAAAAAAAAGCTGAGTCAGTCGCATAATGTAGTGGAACATAGCAAGTTTCTGCCACCTCACTGGATTACCGAATTCCGCCACTGGAGGGTGTTCCGTGTTAAACGCTTGCGAAATAGCGACTTTCGAACTCTAGAGCGAGCACTTTGTGTGTTTTGGTTCGACGAAATAGTCTACGACACAAGTTTAGAGGAATTTCTGCATACAATATGACAAAGAACCTCCGAGTAGGCGTACGATCTATGCGTGTCACAATAATTTTGTGGAAGCAGGCTGTTATGTTCGTCAACCTATCTCAAGCTGTTGTGCGTGGAAGTTTCATTAGAAGTCCTCCAAAGTCAAAGGAACGTGCGTCTCGGGAAATTGGCATTCTGCATGTGACTGTGTGGCGCATTCTGCAACATCGTCTGCATTTCAAGCTGTATAAATTTACCATTGTGCACCAGCTGAAACGGACGATGGTATGATACGCAAAGATTTCTGTACGTAAATGCCAGGTAAAAAGGAAATGAGGACTTTCTGGAGACGATCATTTTCGTTGATGAGTACACTTTTCACGTAAGTGGTCAAGTCAACACCCATAGCTGCAGAATTTGGGAAAGCAAACATCCTCACACCCACTATAGAACATATTCGTGACATCCTGAAAGTTAACGTTTTTTGCGCCATGAGCGTGAAGAAAGTGTACGGACCCTTGTTTTTGGCAGAGTCAACCGTTACTAGTATTGTGTATCTGGACATACTGCAACAACACCTCATCCTGCAATTAGACGCCGATGCCCACGACGGACGCTTGCACTTCCAGCAAGATGGAGCATCTCCGCATTATCTGAACAACGTCAGGTCGTACCTAAACACCCGTTTTCCAGGTAGGTGGATCGGTGGAGGTGCGCCTGTAGCACGGACACCTCGTTCTTCCGACATCACACCGCTAGATTGCCTTTTCTGAGGCTTTGCTAAAGATCGTGTCTATGTACTACTACTTCAAATGAATATCGATGAGTTGCGTACAAGAATTACTGCCGCCATTGCTGCTGTTACGATTGATATGCTGTGCCGGTCGTGGCAGGAAACTGACTACTGGTGGGACGTCTGGAGGCAGTCGCATTGAAATTTTATTTTCTGTATTGAAACTTCAAGTTTCTCTACATTTGCACATTAAGACTAATTGTTCAACTGTTACTATTTCCTTTCTATTGTCTTGCAAAGTAGTATACCCCCTTTAGAAACACCCTATAAAAGAAGCATTAGCCATCAGCTCCAGCTCGGCACTCTCGAACGAAACGAAGTGAGCTGGACGTGTTTAAATGTCACAAAGAATTACATTTAAACCCGTATGTAACGAAGTTGAACGGAGAATAAAAAAACATTCGACATATGCAAATTTCGTTTTTACCGGATAGATAAAAAACAGCTATCTTTAGCTTATTACATTATGCAAGGTTAAAACTAGTCAATCATAAACTATTCATCAATTAATCGAAGGAATATAATCCTTTTTAATTGAAAACTACAGCTAGCAAAATAACATGTGAGATCTGCAAAACGCCAACGTTTAACGAATGCAAAAATTGAAGTAACTACCAAACATTTTTAATTTCATCCGTTACATGTGACGTCGAATATATGAACCAATTCTTGCTTGTTTTGCGGTGATTGCGATCGCTGTTTTAAATGGTTTTCGACTTCTTCTGGCGCAGTGATGTTTTTAAATGCAAAATAAAATCTAAGGTTTTCTAAACACAGATTCAATGATTGAAAAGGGCGATGATAAGTTGGAAACAACTTACTAAAATCACCCAATGCATTGATTATGATACGCTTTCCAACATTTATGAGGATAATGGCTGTTGAATAAATTTTGCTCCTGTGCATTGACCTTTGACCCCATTTCAATGATATGAAACGGAATTAGTTCGGTATACCTCCAGAACAACATACAGTTTTGTCGCAATAGAAGCACATTTACTCAAGTGATGAAGATAATGGCTGTGGAATAAATCTCGTTCTTGTGCCCTGACCCTTGACCCCATTTCGATTATATTCAACCGAATTGGTTCAGTATACCTCCGGAACAACATAAGGTTTTGCCACAATCGAAGCATTTTTACATAAGTTATGGCGCATGAGAGCAATGGAATGCATCCCGCTGCTATGTCCTGACCTTTGATCCCATTTCTTCCATTTTCAATAGGGTTCGTTCCCAGGTTGTCCCTCACCGAATACTAAAATTTCATCGAAATCGAACTATTTTTACGCTAGTTATCGTGCCGACAGGCAGACAGACGGGCAAAGCTGGAGCATATACGCTTTTTCAACTTACTGTCGGAAAGCGTAAACAAGAAAGATGACACCAAATTTTCGGTTGTAATAACCGTGTCCTTTGAATCCGTTCTGAAGCAAATTAAATTTATCAAAGCTATTCAAAGTCAATGGAACCGGTATGGAAAACAATAGTATCTGACGGAAGAAAGAAGTTTTTTAATCGGGTTTTTAATCCCTCAGATATTGCTCTAAACGGAATCGTGAGCTTACGCCCTCTGGTTGCAGACTTGAGCGTTAAGCAAAACATGAATTTATATGAGAAATATTTCGACCCGTAAACGCTCTCCAACACAGAAAGAATTTTTCAAATCGGACTCTTAGAAACAGAGATATCGACAAAAATACGATATGACTTTACGTTCCCTGGTGAGAAAACCATGCATTATTGTAGGAAGAAATTATTCTCAAAAGGTTATCCATATAAGCGGTATCGGTCCAAGAAAAAATTTAGTCGAGTTTTCAGGAGCCCAGATTTTGCTACAAATACATCAGAAGCAGAAATTAACACTTATGTCCCTGGTGGCCAAACCAATCTTTACCAAACATTAGAAATTATGTGAAAAATATTTTCCATCAGGTCTTGAATGCGATACAAGAATTTTTCAAATCGGTGTTTTAAGAGCAGAAATAACGTTGAAAACGCAATTTACCATTGTGCCCCCTAGCGGAAAGTCTACGATTTACTTGAAAATTTTGAATTTATAGGAAAAACATTTCGCATTGGAAATACTATACAACAAAGGAGTTTATCAAATCGGACTCTTAGAGGTAGAGATATTGACAAAAATAAGATATACATCTACGCCCCCTGGCGTAGAAACCATGCATTATTTCAAGAAGAAAATGTTCCTAAAACGTTTGTCGACATGAGTAGTATCGGTCAACAAACGACTTTTTTTTCAATCAAGATTTTAGAAGCTCATATTTTGCTGCAAATACATCAGTAGCGGAAATTAACACTTATGCGCCCTGGTGGCCAAACCAATCTTTACCAAACATTAGAAATTACGTGAAAAATATTGTCCATCAGGTCTTGAATGCGATACAGGAATAAGTTTTCAAATCGGAGATTTAGAAGCAGAGATATAGGAGAAAAGCAATTTACCATTACGCCCCCTAGCGGAAAGTCTATTAATTACTTGATTATTTTGAAATTATATGAAAAACATGTCACACTGAAAACACTATCTAACAAAGAAGGAATTTTTCAAATCGGACTCCTAGAAGTAGAGTTATTGACAAAAATAAGATATACATCAACGCCCTGGCGGAGAAATTGTGAAATATTTTAAGAAGAAAATATTTCGAAAAAGTTTATCTATGTGAGTGGCATCAGTCCACGAAGGAATTTTTTCAATCGATATTTTAGGTCAGATTTTACGGCAAATACATCAGAAGCAAAAATTAACACTTACGCCACTGGTAGCCAAAGTATTCTTTACCAAAAAGTAGAAATTACATGCAAAGGATTTTCCATCAGGAGGTGTATCCGCTGGAGAAATAAAAAATTCAAATCGGAGTTTTAGAAGAAAAGTTAACGGGAAAAATGAAATTTACTTTTGTGCCCCTTGCGGGAAATCTATGCGTAATTTAAAAAAGTAACTATATCTAAAATATTCTTCGACATAAATGAAATCGAAAGATAAAATAATTTTTTCAATCGGATGTTTAGAAGCAAATATGTGGAATAAAACGCATTTTTGAATTCGACATCATCTGCATTTACGCCCTCTAGCTGCGAAATTGTACATCGTAAAAAAATCGAAATAAAGGAGCATCATTCGCATATTTCAAGCTTCCCAATGCAAAAGGAATTTTTCAAATCGGACTAAAAGTTGCAGAGATATCGTGGGTACAGACGGACGGACAAACCGATAACATAAGCACTATCTTTTTTTTTTTTTTACAAAAAATGTGCTAAAAAGACAGTATTTGCCCAGAAGGTGCATATTTAAAATGCGGGGAGGGCGGTGAAGCGTTCTTATCTCGGGCTGACATAACTGTAAGGGAAACGTCAGGGTGTTTTCAGCAGCAGGTGATTCTTCGTTTTTCAGGGAAAAAACTAGGTGAATGTCATTTACTTTGTTTGCTGATAACCGTGTTGAACACCGATATATGCGGGCTTTTTTCAAAGGTATTATTCGTGGCACGCGGTTGAAATAGCAAGCGAGAATATTACGAAGTTCAAGGAATCTATAAATATTTCCGTTTATACGAAACTTTCTATTATGAGACGTCGTTATATGTGGTTCCTCAATGGCATTCTCACCAGAAATTAACTTGTAGTGTTTAAATCTTTAATTGCAGTTGTTTAATTAATTAGCTAAGTATCTAAAGTTCTTAGATACCTTTTTGATAACTTTGAGTAACATATATTCATACTTCTAATATACCTAATTACTAACAGCCAGATTGAAAGAATCAGCGCGTATGTGTAATTTTACGTAACTACTTCCTTACTTTCCACTCACTGAAACTTTAGGACATCATGCAGTGTTCTCGTACTGTTGTAAATTATCCACCGACAACAAATCTATCCTCGGTGACATAACATCTATACATATTCATTGATTCACATAGTTGGCCGCCCCGGTGGCGCAGTGGTCTAAGGCGTTGGCCTCTGATCATTCGTCCGATAGGGGTCCGGGTTCGAATCCCGGTGAGGCATGGATGTTGTGTTTGTCTTACGACACTGGCTCCCTCCCTTCCCTGGAACCAGTGACCCTAAATTAGGGACGGGCGACTGCTTATAGCCCATTGAGTTGCTCACGGTGGTCGTTAAACCTCCAATCAAAAAAAAAAAAAAAAAAAAAAGATTCACATAGTTGTCAAACAAAATCTCATTTGTTCATGATCGAAGAGGGGTAGTGTCCACTATTACCACTTGGAAACAGTATTAAATAAATTATTATAATATATTGAAATAGGTAGTGGCAGAAATGGGAATTATTTGCTGCAGGAATCTAACGTACAAGTGAATACCATAAAAAATTTAATGAGCAGAAATATAAAACCGTATAAGGAAATTTCGTTATTAAATTTTAAAATAAAATACTCACATTCAACAGAAGTCAGAGCTGTTTTCTTTATTCAGAGACAAACAATTCATACCATATGGCGTCATTAATTGAAATATATATTGGATTGCAAAATGTTTATTCAAATTAAATGCTCCCTTTCTCCTAGTGTCGGATCGCCCCCAGAACGTGGGGTTTCGTTCACGGAACGACGTTCCGCTACTTTCCGGCCCATTTCCGCCACTGGAAATAGGAATGTAATTCAGTGCAAGTTACAGATGAAGTTGCTCATACCATATTGCCAGTGGTTAAAAATCGCGCGGAACTTGCTTTGTGAAGGAGCATATAGCGGTTTCGTTGGCAATTTCACCCATGATACCACTTCTTGCACTAGTGACAAAATACTGAGAGTTCTGTAGACTGCGCATGCGCACAAAGCAGAAAAAAAAAACTGAAACACAAGTGGATGTAACCCACACGGCATACTTCGTATGTCACCAGTAGAGAGTTTGAATACAAGTACACGACATGCTCTTTGGTTATGAATCATTTTCTTTTTCACTTTCATATAAGTATTTTTTCTTGCATTTGTTTTATTAGCTACCTACCGCATGTCAGCAAATGTTTTATTACTTAACGGATTATATTTATTCAATTCTATCTTCAAACTCTGTTTCACACCATTAGAATAAACAGCAGTACTACATCTACATCGAACCCTTCGGATATTAGTGTCCTGATACCCGTGTGGTTAGAAATTTGATGAATTTACAGTTTTTTGCTAGAAAGTATGTATGATGAATTAAAGGAAGTAATTGAAATGGGCTGACGTACTTCTCCGCTAAAAGCATAAAAGGAATACCGTAAATAGATATGTAGTTCACCATATAAGATATGTAGTTCACCGCTTTTCGCGTTTTTCAGTATTCTGAATTTTCGCGGCTGCATGGCTGCGAAAAAGAAAGCAGACTTTATTGTCGGCTGTATGTTCTATTTTCTTCAGAAAAAAAACGCTTGGACTAAACATTGTGTACACAGTTTTAGAATCTTACGGCTTTGTCATGATGAAATAACTTCTGGAGTTGATAATTCCATAGATAATTTGATTCAATTTAGAAAAAAAATTGATTTGAGCTCAGCGTTAAATATTGCGAATGAAGATTTGTGCCTTAAAAGCAAAGAAAAGAAAGAAAGAGTAAATAACCAGCGAGGGAGCAACATAAAAAAAATTCTAGAAGAGACTCTAGCTTTGGTGATATAAATAAATTGAATGAAGAAAAAAAGAACGCAGCACGATAACAGCATATCATTTTAATGATAGTTTGTAATTATTCATTAACAGATGTACACTTGCCGGCCACTAAATTAGAAAGTTTCATTCAATAGCGGGTTGTACCTCCTTTAGCTCTAATTGCAGAACGTATGCGGTTTGGCATAGATTCACCAAGGTTTTAGAGTGCATCTACGTCTACAGCATACGAAGTGTTCACTAGACGATCTTTTAACTAGATCAGATTTTAAGGAAGAGAGGCTTCGTTCCCGGATCATTTTTCCTAATATATCCCATATATTCTCAATGGGGTACAGATCCGGGCTTCATGGTGTTCATAGGAGATGTTGGAAGCCGCTGTCGGGCTCG
This sequence comes from Macrothele yani, assembly GCA_039090855.1. Taxonomy (NCBI): domain Eukaryota; kingdom Metazoa; phylum Arthropoda; class Arachnida; order Araneae; family Macrothelidae; genus Macrothele; species Macrothele yani. Next base: position 105,759,886 of record CM077011.1, read on the forward strand.
CTCAATCACTGCTAAACATATCTTGCGCGAAAGGACAATAGCATTGTCGTTCGTGAAATAGCACCCACCTGCTGGATAAAAAGTCGACATTGCAGGATCGACTTGATCGGCAATAATATTTAGATAATACTTGGAGGTCACTCAAGTTTCCAGCCATATCGAAACACCCGTTCCGTACCAAAAGGACGAGCCACACACCATTACACCACCTACACAATCTTGAGTTATGTTTGCAAGACAAACTGAATCCATCGCTTCATGAGACCCCAGCCAAAAACTCTCTTCCTACCGTCGATACAGAAGTTGTGCCGCGACTCGTCGGATCACATGACTTTTTACCAGTGTCCAGTCACGGTGTTTCTGATACCAATGTAGACGAAATATCTGATTCTTCGCAGAATATAGTGGTTCGACTGCCAATATCGATCCTCTTCAATACCCTGCGCACAGTTCTTTGAGATGTAGGACGGGACGGCCTTTATTGAATGCTTCGGTTAATTGCTGCACAGGAGTTCTTTATCTCCGTACAAACCTTCTTGAACAACGGTGATATCTTTCCCGACAGATTAGCATGGCTGCACTGTTACGCCTCTGAGGAAAACAATGGTGGTTATTTTTTCACTGATTAAAGAGCCGGAGTATCTCGCATTTTGAAAAACCAGTCAGCTCTTTTATTTTCGAAATCTTCGCTCCAGCAAGACGGGCACACAAAAAAACTTTTTCCGAACTCCGAAAGATCCTTTGTTTTTCCCATAGTGATCAACACTGTTGACGATTATGATGAGCAGCAGTCTTAAATACACGGTCGAGTCGCATTGTTCTGACCCCAGCTTATATCCAGAGTAACCGACGTGAGCAGCGCGGACAGCAGCTAGACTGGCTGGGAGTGACTCAATACGTTGCTGGAAGGTGTTCACAGGACATGTGGAACCATGTTGACTGCAGTGCTTCTGACAGCTGCTGAAGGGTGCGCGGTGGGAATCCATAGAGCGAGCAAACACCATCGAGATGGTCCCACAGATGCTCAACTGGGTTTAAGTCTGGGAAATTAGGGTGCCAAAAAGTACTTTGAATTCTTCATCGTGCTCTTCCAACCACTCTCGTGCATTTCTAGCTGTGTGACACCTAGCATTGTCGTTCTGGAAGATCCCATCCGCCCAAGGGAAGACAATCAGCATGTATGGGTTTCCGTGGTCTGCAAGGATGGATTCATAAACAATTTGGTCAATAATGCCTTTCACAGGTGTGAGTGGACCAAGAGAATGCCACGAAAACATTCCCCAGACCAAAAAACTGCCTCGTCCAGCTTGTGTTCTTCCAGTAATGGTTGAAGAGTGTTTGTTCTCCGATGTTTCTCGCCTTATACACCAACTTCCATCCTTTCGGTGAAGCAGAAAACGTGACTCATTGGAGAAGATAATCCTTTGCCAATCAGCGGAGGCTCAATTTTGATAGCGGCGCGCAAATGTAAGCCTTTTCTGCCGATGCGCCTTCGTTATCATAGGTGCAGTGACCGCCCGTCTGCATCGGATCCCCATACGCAGCAGGGTTCGCTGAACTGTCATTTTAGACACACTTCCGGTAGGCTCCTGGTTCATTCGACCAGTGAGTTGCTCCACTGTAGCGTGTCGATCGGCCCTGAGGCTCCTTCGAAGCAGACGTTCACCTGTAACATCAATGGCACGTGGAGTTTCGCAGTTTCCACATTGCTCATTGGCAATGGTGCAATTTCTCAAATCACGATACACGTTAACCACAGCAGCACGCGAACAGTTCATAAACTGCGCTGTTTCGTAAATATTGCCACCCTTGGCCCGAAAGCCGATTATCATCCCTTTTTGTAAATCTGATAAATCGCTCCTTTTATCCATGACAGCAACAAGTCATACGTTTTCAGAATGCATACAGCACAACTTATATAGCCTCCAAGCCAGCTCATTACACGTGCCTTCTTTCATTAGCTACACGCTGTTGACGTCAAAAGTAGGAGATGACCACAATAATGTGACTCGATTGTGTAGTTTCCTAGATCACGTAGTGACGCACGTAACAACGTATTTTGCATATACGCTGGGTAAGTGACGTATACGTACATCTAGATTTCTAATTCAATGGCCGGTGTGTGTATTTCGTATTTTAGGATTCTAGTAACATTATCGAAAAGGTCATGCCTTTCCGCTGCTTTTGCTATATCAACTCTGTAGAACCTATTCACAGTCCCCATTCTTTCGAAAACCACCACACTATTCACATTCAACGTCCTCCGCATATTTTGTTCTGTCTGACTGTGTAAGTATTGCCAACTTGCAAAAGCTACTCTTAAAAGAAACGATACACCGTTCAGTGAGAAAATCTTAAATCAAGAAGTAGCGAAATTTAAGTAACAGAACAGAAACTCAAAAGGATGGTTAACTAGAGTTAGAGGTCACAAACTTTATCAGCTTTGTGTATGAAAGTGGAGTTGTTCCTATCCTGGTGTACCGTAGAAAAACCTGGGTACTGCAGAAGCAGCAATAGAGTGGGTCTGCGTTCTTGAGGAATAGGTTTCTTATGGGGAGTCTATGCCAAGACTCGTTCTGATTACGTACGCAAGTGTAATGTGACACAATATGTTGATAGAAGGAAGAATGCAAATATTTTCAGGTTGTTCGGCCATGTTGAAAGGGTGAGTGATGAGGTGCTAACTAAGAGAGTTATTCAGCCCAATTGGCAGGAGAGAGAAGTTGAGAAATCACTGAGAAAATCGTAGGAGACTCAGATTCATCCATGATGGCAAAAGAAAAAACTTAATGAGTACGAAGTACAAAACGTCTTGTGTGAGACTTGTGATGTATGTCAGTGAAGTTGTAGTTGGGTGCCAAGATCGCACGAAATGGCGACGTAAATACAACAGTAAAGTCTAACGCCAAATTAATTTGGATTTGGCAAATGGTCTTGCTTTGAGGAGTTAACATCTGAAACTCAGGTAACATTTTAATGATACGTGGGAGTATGCATTTATAAAATGATAAATATCAGCCATCTTTGTTTTATTTTCTGTAAAATGTCAATCTTTATATTGTTTAAAATTTTCTTTAAAATAAACATTTATTTCTTCAGTGCGTGTGGAAACAAGTAAAATCAAATTTCCACACATACCCGGAACTTACAGCGCTTATGTCATTAACGTAATTTGCCGCCTACGTTGTCGAGATCCAGTTAAACTCTGTGCGGCATATTTTCACATGTTATGAGACTAATATTTTCGGTCAAAATCGATATTTTCGCTATTTATTTATTCTAATTCCGAAATGTTTTTCAGCTGATTTCAACAGAATGGATTCTTCGGAAATCTGTCATAGAAAGTAGTTAGGAAGAGTCAAATCAAACTATGCGAAGAGCGGTCAATTCTTCATCTTACGAAAATAAGAACTATCTCACACGTGCTGCATGATGATATGCAGGACAGAACCTTGCTAGAAATCATCTAAAAGAAATTAAGCGCTATGTAACTTATCGCCATATTAATTAACCAACTACTACTTTCGTTCGCACTTTGTCGCATTCCGAATAAAAATCAAGTCGGTAATTCGAATAGTTTTCATTCGATGAAACTTATAGTAATTCCTAGTGCAATAACTTCAGCTGAATTTGATCAACCTTTCAGGAGAAGGTAGCTTTATAAATATACAATATGTAGTGTGAAGATAGCTTTTAAGGTATGCAGTATGTAGTGTGAAGATAGCTTTTAAGGTATGCAGTATGTAGTCTGGAGGTAGTTTTGTAGGTATAGTGTATGTTGTGTAAAGGTAGCGTTATGGGTATACAGTATGTAGTGTGAAGGTAGCTTTACAGGCATACAGTTTGTAGTGTGAAGGAAGGTTTATAGGTACACAATATGTAATATGAAGGTAGATTTATAGGTACACAGATGCAGTGTGAAGGTAGGTTTATAGGTATAGAACATGTAGTGTGATGATAGATTTATAGGTATGCAGTGTGAAGGTAGGTTTATAGGTATAGAACATGTAGTGTGATGATAGATTTATAGGTATGCAGTGTGAAGGTAGGTTTGTAGGTACAGGGTGTCCCACAAAGGACTCCCTGATTTTAAAATGAAATAACTCTGAAACGGAGATCGATAGAAGAATAAAACAAGTGGTATGTTTATTTAAAAAGCTGTAAAAATCTGATACAGAAGTTTCAAAATTATTTACAAATGTTGCCGAAAGGTGGTGCTGTACGCTGTAGTCGCAATGCAGTCCTATAAATAATGCTGTGAAGCACAGAGCGATCAGTCATCGGACAGTTTCGCTGTCGAAACGTGGAAGGAGGCTAACGTACTGAAGGAAGTGGATGAAGTCATGTATTCCGTGGAGCAACGTGTTTTTCTGGTACTCGAGTATCGGGGACTTCGTGGTTTATGCAAGATTGGGCCCTATCACACAGTACCCCAGCGGTTTTTGCCTTTCTTGAGGAATACTTCGGGAATAGAGTCATTGCTTTGAACTATTCCACATTTATTGGAACAGGCAAGGATTGGCCTCCATACTCACCCGATCTTACCCCCCCCTGTGACTACTTTTTGTGGGGCACATTGAAGGACACTGTTTTCCAGAACAATTCTGCAACACTGGACGAGCCTGAAGAGTTGATCGGTGAGGCGCGTGCGTCCATTTCCGTTGACACACTACAGAGGGGGACTGGAAATCTCATTCTTCCTTTGCGCCATCTCTGTGCTGCGAAAGGTGCACATTTTGAATCGATTGTCATGTGATTGCAACGACTGCTTGCAAAGGACAGTTTGTAGACTATTTATCGGACGCCCTACTGCGACTAAAGCGTACAGCGCCACCTGTCGGCAATATTTGTAAGTAATTTTGAAACTTCTGTATCAGATTTTTACGGCTTTCAAAATAAACATACCACTTGTTTCATTCTTCTATCGATCTCTGTTTCCGAGTTATTTCATTTTAAAATCAGGGAGTCCTTTGTGGGACACCCTGTATATAGTATCTAGTGTGATGATAGGTTTATAGGTATATAGTATGTAGTGTGATAGGTTTATAGAGTATGCAGTGTGAATGTAGGTTTTTAGGTATAGAGTATGCAGTGTGAAGGTAGGTTTTTAGGTATAGAGTATGCAGTGTGAAGGTAGGTTTATAGGTATAGCGTATGTAGTGTGCTGATAGGTTTATAGGTATAGAGTATGAAGTGTGAAGGTAAGTTTATAGGTATGCAGTATGTAGTGTGAAGGTTGGTTTATATGTATACAGTATGTAGTGTGTATGTAGCTTTATAGATATGTAGTATGAAACTAGATTTATAGGTGTACAGTACGCAGTGTTTAGGTAGCTTTATATGTGTACAGTATGAAGGTCGGTCTTATAGGTATACAGTATGTAGTGTGTAGGTAAACAATATGTACTATGAAGTTAGATTTAATAGGCATACAGTACGTAATGTGGAGGTAGCTTTAAGGTATACAGTGTGTAGTATGAAGATAAGTTTTATAGGTCTGGTATACAGTATGTAGTGTAGAGCCTGTGACTGCAAGTTGCAGATAGCTAACAACTGACGTCCTTCACGAAACTTCACTGCCTTGAAAATGTCCTCTAAGCTGTCTAATACGTATCCAGGACTAATCAGTTTGGCGATCAGAAGCTTCATAACAGCCTTGTTTATGTGTTTCTTGCACCCGAAAGTTCGGCATATGCAATTCCTTAATTTTTTGAGAAACATACTTCATTTCAATATTTTGAATCCTGTAGAAGAATAAGTGCCACAGAGGTGCGCTCTTCTTTTGGGAAGAGGAGGTTAAACGACCGTTAAGAACAACTCTTAGAGCTATGAGAAGTCTCACGTCTCTAATTTAGAGTTACTGGCTCTAAGGAAAGGATAGGACGGGAAAACAAACACAGTGTTCATATTTTTTACCTGTGTTTGAAACTCAGTTGTAAGTATTTCTTAAAAACGTTTTCCATCCTATACGTACAAAGCTGTATTAAAACAGAATTTTTTTGAGGACAAAAAGGGATACAAAGTTTTCAGATGTACCATGTAGAGTATGTACCATTATAATTAAAGATTCACAATCCATTTCTGGAAAGAGGTCTCTCCATGTCCTTCCCACAGCTCTCTGGCTTGAGAAATTCTCTTCTATGTCACTCCGACATGCTTTCGAATTCCGACAACTTACCTCTCGTGCAGACTTTTTCTGGGTCTCTTTCAGTCCATGGTATGTAATCCGATATTTCAGTTGTTCAGTGGTGGTCAGGTCTTTTTTTAATGTTTCAAACTTGTTTTGCTAGTTTGCACGTTGTCAAGGAGACACTTTATCTAAGGTGTATACACCATTACTTGGAAGAATTCAAAAGCCTAATTCAATGACTAACAATTTTTATTCTGTTCTTTGTTGTAGATTTAAAAGGTCATTTGTCACACGCGACACTTCACATTGACAATATTAAAAAAATTGAACTATGCTACTTTAGCTGAACTGTTCACAGTCGTTACTTTGTCTAATAACAGGTTCTACTACCTCATCATGCAATAGCTGATAATACTTCTTCTACAAGATTATATCGTCGTCGTCTCTCTTCACACCGAGAGTATTGCCTTCTGTTTACTATCTGATTTCCTTCCACCATTCATAATTTGACGCCATTGGTTCTGCACAAGAGAAGGACCTAGTACTGTGATAAAGAACAGAACATCTGTATTTTATCCCGGAGTTGAACCTAGAAATCTACGTTGCGTTTCTCTCCACCCTGGGAAGACGGCTTCATGATTTTCTGAACGAAATTTTATTATAAGGGTGGTCTTTAGCAACAGTACAGTTACTAAATGCCGTCTTATTATAGGAGTTGCCGAAATGCTCGTAATAAGACCGTAAGCCAAATAAAGAAGCGTGTTAGCAAGTACTTTCTGACTAACCCACATATAATTGAGCAAGCGTTTATTTTTGAATAAATTGAAATTCGGAGACTTATGAAGATCACATAAGTGGCGGTCGGGATTACGCAAAGGGAGAAAGATTAATGAGGAGAATCTTTTGAAGTTTTTCATTCGCGGAGCATGCAAACACGGAAGGAAAAGACGTTGGACGTTCTTTTCATGCAGGCATATTGCCAAACATCGTTGTGGAGATCATTAAGCAGTCCTCATTCACAGACAAAGAAAACCTATCTGGCAAGAACTTCGGAATTTGTTCGTAGTGACACGCAGTCGCGAAGAGTAAAAACGTTATCCCTGCCCTTGTCATGACTTCGTGAGAGGGAAAATTAGTTTAAAAAATACAGTTATCTTTGCGGTGAGTAACTGCTTTAGCACTCGTGCGGAAGCAAGCCGACACGTCGTGTATTATACTGAATATATAGTTCGCATTAGGACTCCACAATATAAATCACTTTTCTGTAGCGACTTCAGTTGATTTGCTTGACAAGTTTTTACAAGGTTTAAGCATAATGGAGTTCCTATTTATTCAAGTAAAGAAACGCACTTGGCTAGTTTTGCTAAGAGATTGAAGTTAAACAACATTGTGTGGTGTAGGACAGCGGTTCCCAAACTTTTTGAGTAGCGGAGCACTTTTCAGGAAAGAAATTCGTCACGGAGCACTATCGTCGCCCTTATGCCAAAGGCATCTATGTGTACTTTTAGCTGATTTTAATTAACTGCGTTTTTTAAGTTATTAGTCAATATTGTATCGTATAGCAAAAGCACAAATTAGTTTTCGATTTCTAAATAACTTAAATTTTGACATAAACTTAATTTTTCCCATTAAAAAGTTATTACCAATTTTAACTTTAAATACTATTTTCTCAAAATATCAATTTTGCACATACGTGTCTTTGACATAAGGGCGACGATATTTTCACCTAGCACCTACATATGTAACAAACCGAATAACAGTAGTATTAAGGATTGAAGGTATTTTTAAGTATTTGGGCATGTTAAACATCAATTTTAAATTCATTCGAAATGGTATTTTCTCCACTAATTTCAAAGAGATAAGGAACTTAACTACATAAACGAAAAACTACAAAAAAACTAAAAAGAAAACAAAGGCAACACATTTAACAATTGAATCCAAGGTAGGTATTGTAAATCCAAAATATGTTACTCACATAGATATGGTATTTAAAACCACTTTTACAGTTGCAAAACCGAAAATATCACAGCATCGAAAAAGAACGACAAAGCATAGCCCGGGAACTTGATTTGCACAATGTGGCTATATCTAGTTGAATTTAGGACAGCTGCAGCCGAATCAGTTGCCCAACGGTGTCTCTGCATTTGAGGCGGGATTTGTATTTTGTTTTAGTAGCCACATAGGCAGAGAATCCTGATTCACTTAAATGAGTTGTTGCAAAGGGCAAAAGGATGATTTTTGCTTTATCTGGCAAAACTTTAAATTCGTCTCTTAGCTGATACCAAAATTCTAATCGCAAATTCTTAGTTGTAAAACTCTCTTTTATCACAAAATCCAATGTCAAATTAATCAAGCACTCGTACTGCTGCAATGTCCAACAGGCTGGCTTTTCCAACACAGCAGGCTTACAACCCAAAAGTTTTCTTTAATTTTTTCCTGGAGTTCTTCCGGAAAATAACAGTTGAAACTATCAAGCAAATTTAGCAAGTGAACGTGAAACTCATTTAGTATCTCCAGGTATGACGGAATCTATTTCTTCTCTAAATTCTTTTGCCATTGGGAAGCTGTCTAGATTTTGATTTCTTATTTATACCGCCCAAAACTTGATATGTTTTAAACGTTAGCACTTTATCGTTATCGTCAAAAAATAGTTGCTCCTTTTCCTTAAAGCGGGAAACTTAAGCTATGAACTTTTTAAAAAATTCTGCTAAATACGCCAATTTCATGAGCCAACGTTCATCACGCAACTTGTCTCCCAAACCAAAGTCGTTGCCAATGAGAAAGGTTCGGACATCAGCTGTCATTTCTAAGAGTCGACTCAAAGGTCTGCCGACAGAAAGCCACCTTAATTCCGTTTGAAGAAGTAAAGACTTATTTAGAATCCCCATATCGTCACATATTTTGAATAGCCCTGTATTCATAAGTCGTGATTTTATAAAATTAATTATTTTCACACTTTCGTTCAAGAATTCTTTTAGGGAAAGAGGCATTTTTTTCACAGCAAGGGCATGGCGATGGATGACGCAATTGTTACTTCTGCACCCCCTGACTTTTTGTTTTATTCTTGAGATAACACCGGATGTCTTCCAAGTCATCGCCTTCACGCCGTCTGTGTACACATCAACACGGTTATCCCATGGTATGTCACTCACTGTCAAAAATTCTTCTATTAACTTGAAAATTTCAGCGCCCCTTGTGTTATAGTCCGTAATGATTTGCAGAGAAGCAGATCCTCTGGAAAAGACTCCAAGTACTGGTAGCGCACAAACACTATTAAAACTGCCAGCCCAGTCACATCCGTTGATGCATTCATTCGGAGCGAAAAATTCAGTCTTAGTGGATTTTATTCACGAAAGTAAAGTAGTTTACATCCTCTGCTAAGTCCCCGATTAGTCGCGAGATTGTGTTATTTCACAAAGGAACTGTAGCATTTAGTTTCGTGGCTTTTCATCCAGCGTATACATTCAACTATGTCCTTTACACTAGGCTTGATAAGGTTTTCGGTGACGGCATGGGCTTCGCCAGCTTATGGCATGGCTTCCAGACGGTAACTATAAGTAAGACGCCTCCAAAGCCTTTTCGTTAACTGTTTTTCAGTGATGGGATATATATAATTTTCTGGGCTTGTGTAAGTTCACCGTATTTACTCCTGAAGGAATCGGTCGGTTTGCCCTTGCATTCTGGATGGACCTCCTAAAATAACGGGGCATTTTTGCTAGCATCGCACTGTTTGGCAACACTTTGCCGCAAATTGCGCACTGTGGTTTGTTGTCACTGGGCTAATGAAACTATCTAAGTAGAAATTCTGGTGCTTCCTTCTTACAATTATTTTCTCTGTGGCACTGGTCTCCGAAGAACTAGGTAATAGGTTCAACACTTTACGATGGTCTGGCTTCACCCGCTGTCGCCGATTCTTCTAAAAACACTTCATCCTTTCCAGGAATTCTAGCACTAGCAAGTGCTTAATCTTCTTCCACACTACAATTAAAAAACAGTATTCGTATCAGCTGCGCAGCTGATACGAATGTTATTTTTATTATTGTTATTTACCCATGGGTAAATAATAAAAATAATATACGAATATTATTTTTATTTACCAGTAATAAAAATAATATACGAATATTATTTTTATTTACCAGTAATAAAAATAATATACGAATATTATTTTTATTGTCATTTACCAATGGGTAAATAATAATAAGGGTGGGCAAATCATAAAAAAATAACATAAATTTGGACATGCCTGTTAGCTGTTGATGCTTCCACAGTTACTGGAGGTACTGTGACAGAGGTTTCGACAGCTTTTTCTTTAAGGATTCAGACTTTACCCAGCGATCCATTAAAAGAAAATCGATGATATTTTCTGAATTACAATCTAGGTTCTCCAAAAAACCTGCAACGGGAAAATGTTTCGTCTTCAAGACGGAAGATCCAAAAGTTATATTAACGTTGTAACGTACCAGGAGATGTGACGTACCTGCCAGAAGGACGCACACGACATAAAGGCAGATAGGAATTAGAATAAAATGTCCGCGTAGCTCAATTGGTAGAGCAACATATTCCGGAATGAGGGGACCCGGGTTCGAGCCCCGGCGCGGATAAAAATGACGGAGAAATTTACTTCGTTATAACGTAACTGTTTACAATAAAAGAAAAACTTAAATTGAAAAGTACGCACTAAACTGTACTGCGACTTCATTCGTTTGGACTCTCGACTGAACGCTGGCTTAACTGCAACTGACTGAAGGTGCGAAGAAACACGAGGTTTTAATACGTAATTTAAACTTTCCGGATAATTCTAGAAATGTGTGAAAGCTAAAAATCGGATCTGAAAGCGCGGCGAAGTTCTCACAGATGAGACTGGTTAACGTGGTGCCGTCGTCGAGTCTCTCTGTCTGGCTTCGCCGCGTGCAGTCCGTGTTCTTCGCCGACGTTCTCGATGTTTTGCGTGATTCCGAGGAGTTGCGGTCGGGCAAAGCTGACTGACGTGACGCATGACATGTACATATTTCGGTCTGCAGTACTGGCTATCTACACTGCTTCATAGCACAATGCAGGAGCTAAATAATTTCTACCCAATACTTACCTATACATAGTTCATTGCAGTACAGATTCACAATTTTGAGATCTTGTCACATTTATTTTATTTGTTTCTTTCCAATCTCTTCGCGGCGCACGTGGAGATGCTTCGAGTAGCACAGTTTGGGAACCGCTTGTTATAGGTCAACATGTACCTGAAAAATGAAAGATCTGAAATTGAAAAAAGTCAAGATGAATATAAACAACACTATTCAGATGGAAAAACATGTTTATATAATTGCTTTTAGTGAGGAAAGTGTTGAAACGACAGAACTATGTTCTCATTTGGCAGCCCCAGTGGCACAGTGGTCTAAGCGATGGCTTCTGATCATTCGTCCGAAAGGGGTGCGGGGTCGAGTCCCGGTGAGGCATGTATGTTGTGTTTGTCTTACAACACTGGCTCTCTCATCTTTCATTTTTCCCCCTGGAACAAGTGACCCTAAATCAGGAACGGGTGACTGTTTCTCTAGCCCTTTGAGTTGCTCACGGTGGTCGTTAAATCTCCAATAAAAAAAATATCATAATTTGAAATTTTAAACCACGTTTTTTTCCGGAGGGGGGCACTTTGTAGGTAAAAAAAGTTTTAACAAAAGTGTGGTTCTACTCATTATGACGACAAAACGTAATTTCAATTGAACAGACACACGGGGTAAATTTAGCTCTCCATTTGAAATCAGCTGCTCAGTTATTTTGAAATTCAGAACCATGGAATCTATTGAACATGTTACCTGCTTGGTGTCGCTGTAAATATATTGTGATTTTAGTTTAAAGGGTACAACTTTTATAACATCAATATAAAAAGTAAGCAATATTATATTTGTAATTTTTGTAAAGATGAACTTTTTTCGGTGAGAAACGAAGTTACTCAACCAGAGATTATCGGAACATTTTTCTCAATGGATTTCTGTGAAATTGGAGCACGTATTTTCATGTTTCATCAAACTTTTAGTGCTACATATAAGATTAGAAGCCTTAAGGTATCATTCGGAAATTTATAACAAATACCTAATAAGGTTTTGAAGTTTATTTTTCAAAGTACACTGATTTAAAAAAAAACAAACTGGGAAGGCTGCTGCCGTTTTCATTACATGCCACTACACCCATGCGGTAAATGGTATCGTCCGCAAACAACGTATGTAGTATACTGGTAAATATCTTCGTAGGGTCAAACAGTAGCATTCGCAGTTTAGATGGCTGATTAGCGAGGATTTAAGCTATTTCGAATGTTGTATGATACTCGGCACCTGGGGGATGGGCCACTCGATATCCGAAATTACAACAAAAGTTGGATGTACATGGTCAACAATTTCAAGGGCGTCCCTGTACTACACAAACTATGAGCGAAGGGAATCCAGAGGGCGGGACAGGTGTGGCTTCAGAAAAACCCTGGGCAATCATAGACAGCAGTGTCTGGGAAGCATCGTAACATCCGTCCGGCCTACAACTTTCCCGCAAATCACAGAGCAATTCAACGCTGGGGCCAATGGTAGCATCAGCGTTCGATAGTGCAACGTTCCTTGTATTCTATTGGGTTCCGGAACCGACAGCCCACACGGGCACAATTGCTAACCAGACTACACAAGGCTGTACGCTTAGACTGGACTTGGGAACACCGTCATTGGACGTAAAATGTTCATACTCCAATTCACCCTAAAAGTGTAAGTTGGGAAGGCGGGAGATCCTCATCACGACTCGCCGTCGAACGCAAGAACTGTATCCATCCGCGTTAATGTGTTCTTGCACAGTTTCCTTTCTGATCCTTCCACACATCTCACACTCATGGGGATTGTGACCCGAGGTCTGGTGGAGGCCGAACTGCTTCCCCTACCGCCTGTTTAAGTAGCCAACCCTTCGAGTTTCCCCAATTGTCGATTTATTGTCTCTGTGTTGTTAATATTTGCAGAGGTCTTCATTCAACCCTTTCCCCCTGTCCGAGTTGCATCCCAAGTGGGCAGAAACAGCCGAAAGTGCGAAGCTCTTGATTCAGCTACTTCTCATAACAATTTTTTTTTAACTCCTGGGACTTTTTTTTACACTGCTGGCCACCCAAAGTGCAACACCAAGAAGGAAGTATCCGATTGGCCTGAAATTCGCAACATGCGTCGCCCGCGAGAGAACATGTAAGCGATTAGCATTGCAGGGCATATTGAAATCATGTGCACCCGGCACGACACCGAGAAGCACTATAATAAGGCTGCGCAGAAGGCGGGGTGTAAGTAGGGGAAGTGTGTTGTGCTGCCGGACCTGTGCATGGGAAGCTTCCTGATGCCTCGTCACAGAATACGGCAGTCATTCCAGCATGTTTCGGAGTTCGACAGAGGACGAATAGTGGCTTATCGCGACAGCGGTATATCGTACCGAGACATCGGCGCCCGTGTGGGACGACATCCAACCACAGTGAGGCGAGTATGGATTAGGTGGGTGCAGGTGGGACGGACAGACCGAATTGAGCGATTGCCGCAGCCGCGGCACACTACCGAACGAGAGGACCGGCATGTTGTGCGGCGGGCATTGACGGCTCGCACCGCCACATCACTAACGCTATCGCAGGAATTAGGGTGTGTTGCGCAACAACCTGTGTCAGGACGTGCCGTTCGACGTCCTCTGAAGGAGCGGGGACTTGTCGCACGGCGCCCGTTGCTCCGATTACCATTGACGTTGCACCACCGGCGAGTGCGGAGGCAATGGGCCATTGAACGCCGCACCTGGACTACGGAATGGCAGGACATTGTCTTCTCCGACGAATCCCGCTTCTGCCTGCAACACCACGATGGTTATGGTTTGGGGCGCAATTGGATATGACACCCGCGCCCCCTCTGGTACGCATCGCTGATACACTCAACAGCCACCGCACCATCTCCGACGTTTTGGAGCCTGTAGCCCTTCCTTACCTGCAGGACCTGCCAGCCGCCACGTTTCAACAGGACAATGCGCGCCCGTACGTGGCACGCATCGTGCAACAATTCTTCACGGCCCACCAGGTGTCACAACTGCCGTGGCCCGCCTTTTCTCCCGATATGTCGCCCATCGAACACGTCTGGTCGCTGATCGGCAACTGAGTGGTCCGGCAAGCACCACCCTGATGAACTGTGGCAACGTGTGGAAGTAGCCTGGACCGACATACCCCAAGCCCACATCCAAAGCCTCTTTCGTTCGATGCCGCGGCTTGTAGCGGCCGTTATTGCCAGCCATGGAGGGGGGGGGGCACGCGACCTATTGATGTCTGTGTGTTCTGGAAGTCGCACGGGCCTTGTAAGCTCAATCGTTTCATCTTTGTATCTGTTGTTTGTGTCCAGTAAATTTGGCGCTGCTATCTCGTGTCCTTCTTGGTGTTGCATTTTGGGTGGCCAGCAGTGTAGATGGCAATTTTGTGTGATAAACTGCTGAGCAAATAAAAAGTGATTCTGAGCAATAATTCCACTGGTTTTCTATCAAAACTCCCGGGTCTACTTTTCGCAGCGGAGGTAGCTGTTTCGCAGCCACCATAGTGGTGCACTCTTAGGTTGGCTAGGAGTATAGGAACTTGTAGCCTGGTCCGGTGAATCACGGTACCAATTATTTCAGACAGATGGCCCATCCCGGGTTTAGCGACAACCCCACGAGGCAATTGATCCCGCATGCATACAAGAGAAGATGCAAGCCGGCGGTGGCTCTATTATTGATGTCGGGGGGAGGGGGCACTCGTTAGGATCCCTCATACGTCTGCAGACCTTTCTAACCGGTAACCACCCTTGGGATCATTTGCACCCGTTCACATCATAAAACCAGTCCGACGGGTGCGACCTTTTTCAACATAATGCCCCACCTCACACTTCCACAGTTCCCGTATTATGGCAGGATAAACATTCCACGGAGTTTGGCATCCTTACTTGGCCCCCTCTTTCGCCGGTTTTAAACGACATGGAACACATTTAGGATGCTGTTCAACGTGCAATCAAAGCCAGGAATCCTCCACCGGCGAATATTGCGGAATTGTGGGACGCTGCTCAGGAAAAGCATGGTGTGCACTGTCTCCACAGTACTACAGAGAGCTCGTGGTGTCCATGCCAAGTCGAGTTGCTGCCGCTATCCAATTGCGAGGAGGACCAGGGCAGTATTGAAGAGATATTCCAGTGTAGTTTTGTTTTTTGGCGCTCCAGTGTACATACTGTTCTACTGCTGCTAAGGGTTTCATTTTACATCTTGCACTATCATCATGATATTCGTTTAGAGCCAATTTTCATTAAAATTAAAATGAAAAGCCGTACTTCAAAGTGAAAAATTATGAGTCTTGCTTAATTTTACCTACCTGGTTTTTGTAGAACGGAAGATCGGTTTTACAGTGCGGAAGAAAGTTCGCATGTGTTGACGAAACCGATTTGTAAAAGAAAGTGTTGCATATGCCTATTGTAATCGATCAGCAGTTCCTTAATTATAGGTGAACGCTACTGTACAGCAGCTATAAGAATGAAACAACCATTAAAAGTGATTTACTATGTTCATACACTACCTCGCCAAATTAAAAGTCGTGTATGTTAATACTTCCTGGGACTGACTACTTTTAGGACGAGTTACAACACGCATTCTGCGTGGCATGGTGTCTATGTGTTTATGCACCGTCTCCCCAGCTTTGCAGCAACATTTCGCCAAGATGCTAGGTTGATGACGGAAGAGAGGAATTCCTCTTTAAATTCCTCTCCAGTATATCCCACAGACCTTCAATGTGGTTGAGGTCAGGACTTTGTGGTGGCAAATTCAAGTGCGCAAACGATGCCTCGTACTCCTCGAAACAATCTTTCACAATTTTAGAGCGATGATTTGTGGCATTGTCATCCTGGAATAAGCCATTGCCTTCAGAGAAGAAAAATTCCACTGATGGAATAAGGTGATCATTCAGTATGCTGAGATACTCGGGTGACTTCATTTTATTGCTGCATAGTGTTGCTGCGCATAAACCAGCCGAACAGAAGCAACCCCGGATCATAACACTTCCTCCTGAGACCTGTACAGTGGGTACAAGGATCCAGTACTTCATTTGGTTCCCTTATAACCCTGATGCGTCCATCATTTTGTAACAGAGTATACCTCCACTCATCAGACCACATGATTATCCCCCATTGCTCAGCAGTCCAATCTTTATGTTCCGTGGCGAATTTGAGTCTTTTTTTTTTTTCTTCTATTACTTTCACTAACCAGTCGTTCGTTTTTTGCAACACAGCTATTTAATCTCAACCCTTTAAGTTCCTGTTTCATCCCGCGAGTGGAAAAGGTCTTGCTTCCACTATTGAACATGGTTGTGAGTTCTGGTGTCGTATTTTTTTTTTTTTTTTTTTTTTTTTGCGATGCGATTTCACCAAGCGTTTTAAATGATCTTCCGTCACGATTATGCAGGACTGTTTTCCGATCACATATTTTCTGCGAAGTTAATGCTTCACCGTCATCATTCCACGATTTAATAATGCGTTGAACAGTTCGTAATCCAGTGCCAGTGATTTCAGCAGTCTCTTTGCAGGTCTTCTGCCGTTGCCACAGGCTAATAGGCCCATTGTAAACTCTGTTACATCTTTCCCGCGACCGCGTATAACGTCTTCCGTTATATGCGTATAACGACCGCGTATAACGTCTGCCATGATCGCTTAGAACTGATGAGCTGCACGCTCATCCCATTTAAAGATTGTATTGACCGCAGCATTATGCAAATATTCGAAATGCTTCACCAGTCCTCGGTATTTGCATGTTCCCATTCACACCGCGAATTTTTTTGTGGCTAGTCAGTGTAGAACAAAGTGAGTGCGGCTCATTATTCTAATTTCGAAAAAAGGCGGGTTACACAGAATTCTCCGATGTTAAAGAGCACGCCATTTAATAGAAATATCAAATCTACCGCTTTTTAACTCTAAATTGTGCAGTCAGCAGTACTCTCAAGAAAGAAAAATTCAAATAAAAAATCAGCCAAGTCGCTAGAACATTTTATACAAAAGAAGCTGAAATGTGTATGGGAAATCGCGGATGAAAGAAGAATTCTGCAAATGGAACTTTTCGAAGCGCAGATGGTAGCTAAACATTTCGTTTTCCTTGGTAGGAAAATAAGCAGGTAGGTGAATGATACGGACTGCAGTTAGAATTGGCTACTGCTAAAACCTATTTCAGTTCCGACCTGTAAAAATTGAAGTATCCGAATGGTGCGCCATCTGTCGGAATAATTTGCTTGAGAAAAGCCGAAAAAGCTGGATTATTGTCATGCGTACTCAAACCTGTTGCAAAAACGAATTATTGAAAAAAATAATAATAACAAGCACAGATATAGGTTTAAACGGAAAAATAGTGCCACGTCCCCTAGCGGAAAAGTGTGAGTATTATATTGATAACAGGTAAAGCGATTCGATGATAAAAACGCTTTCTCCCACGGTACTGAGTAAAGAATATCGTTGAATAAAATTCGAAAAAAATTGCATCTTAAAAGGTTCCCCAATGCGTGTTTAGTATCTTTTCGGTGGGTAAAGATTACTTGCAAATCAATTTGTAGATGCTGCAGTGTTTAGAGCAGGACACAGAGAAAGATGGGCGGTCAAAGTGATTGTATAAATATATTCTTTTTCCCGTAATTGATCACAATTTTTGATTTACAAAAACTATTTATCGTGCTTTAAATACCTTCGAATATTACAGACTACCGTTCTTTATATTAAGGTGGACCTCAAGTAATTTTGCTTCCTATACTTCCAATGGGAAAACTTCTGTACACATTTTCTTCAAAATTAATGCGTTCCCAATGATGAAAATTTGAACATCGATTAAAATAACTTTATTTTATAACTTGGAATGCTTAATATTTTCTAAAACATAACCATAATTATGCAATCCAAAATTTGTTTGTCTACTGAAGCCATCAAAGTACAGGTCGCGCCATCTTTTTTCTGGTTTCAACACCACCAAAGGAAAAGCTATTGATTTTTAATAAAGTTATGGTTATGTTTCAGAATATATTGAGTATTCCAAGTTATAATATGAAGTTATTTTAATCGATGTTCAAATTTTCGTCCTTGGGAGCGCATTAATTGTTAAGATAATGTGTACAGAAATTTTTCCATTGGAAGTATAGGAAGCAAAATTACTTGACGTCCACCTTAAATATGAACATAAGATCGGAAATTTTTCACAAAAACAAAATTGCAAATTTTTAGTTGCCATGCTGTTCACCACAAATAGAGCAAAGTCATCGCCCCCTGCAACTGAAAACCTACTAACTGGTTTATGAATTACCATATGATGTTTATGATCACAAAATTTGTCTTCTGCACTCGACTTTAGATGAGAAACCAGATCGCTTGAACAGAATGACCAACTGGAAATTAGATTTAAACGTTTATATTATTTCATATCGGGAAACTGATCGTATTTGCCATAAAATTACAACTGACGGGATCATTGACGTATCGGAGCTCTCCTGTAGCAGTGCTATATCACTGATCCTGTCATTTAGGGCTTTGTCTTTAAACTAGCAAGTGTCGCTACACAAAAATTCTAGAAACAACGACTTTCATGTAAACATGCAGTAATCTATTATAACAGGCTTCATATGACCTTCTGCCTTACCGTTGCCAACTAAACAGGAAATTAAACTTGCTGCCCATTCACGGTGACATCACGAAAGAGTCATTCGGCTTTGAATTACAGGAGGCAGTGGCAAAGGCACTTTTGCTTGTCTCTTGCATGTCTTAACTTTAAATATCTCGATTTCTTACGCTTTGCAACAATCATTGGAGAGCACAAACTCTTGAATTTTTCTACTGATTTGACTTAAAAAATCTCGATTGTATCGCTGAAGTTTCTGCGTAATTTTTGCATTTTTTTCTCTGGAAGCACCCGTAATCATATTTATTTTGAACTGGGTTGGAAAAACTACTAATTTTACCGTTTCATACTGCAAAGAGAACACTAAAATTCCGAAGCATTAGAAGGTATGTATTTAGCGAGAGATTACACTGGTGTGCATTGAATTTGGTATTATTTCCAATTGAAGTACAATTCCTAGGCCTGTTTACCTCTTGATCTCAGAAAAGCATTCCATTTTTTTCATCACCAGGATTTTATATGAACAGTACTTATTTCGGCAAAGTAAAAATACATTCATGATGGGGACAATGTTTTGGCTATAATTTCAAAATCTAGCAAACAAATGGCGCAGTGTTTAGTCACACGACCAAGACCATCTTGAATTTTACTTGCAGTTTCTTCACAACTCAGTTCCTTTGTTAAAGCCTCTGTGTTTCTTCGTTGACGCCGTTATGTTAATAAGTTAAATAATGAGTATTTAGGTACTAATTGTCTGCAGATATGTATTTTCGTGGAAAAATAACCCTAAAATTCTTTGTTACATATGTGGCATCTACACTGAAGATCAATTAAATTAGAAACAACTGGCGTTATGCAAATGTGGCGCTGTGGGCGGCCCTGTAAACGGAAACGACATGACGTATGCAGCGATCCGACAATATAAGAATTGATGCGACGGGAATCAGTAAGAGTCGGACGCAGTATGGGTAAGAGGAAGGATCTAAGAGCATTTAATCGTGGGCAAATTGGGTCACTCCATCTCGGAAGCCGTGCAGGCACTGGGATTTTCACGAGCCACTCTGTCACGGGTGCACCGTGAGTACATCGAATCCGGTAAAACCATCCCTGCAAGGGCCAACTGACGTGGACAGCAGCGTGTGGATGAGCGGGGTCATCTTCTCATAGCTCGCATTGTAACAGCGGATAGACTGGTCACAGTGCATGAAATCACTCGGCAGTTTAACGCTGGTGCACAAACATGTGTAAGCAGCAACACCATGCAGAACCATCTCCTCGCTATGCGGTACAGAAACCATCGTCTCACGAGTGTACCGCTGCTGACCGCGCATCACAGGGTGCAAAGATTAGCATGGGCGCGGTAACATCGCCACTGGACCCTAGACATGTGCAAAAATGTTGCCTGGACTGATGAGTCGAGATTCACGTTGGTATATGCGGATGGCAGGATACGAGTACGGCGCAAACCACATGAAGCGATGGATCCTTCATGCCAGCAGGGTACTCTTCAAGCAGGTGAGTGTGGCATTCTTGTCTGGGTACTGTTTACGTGAACTGAAATGGGACCCCTTGTACGTGTGACATCGTCCCTCACAGGTCAACGTTACCGGAATATCCTGGACGACCATTTGCTCCCGTTTGTGCGTCTTCAACATCCCACTGGGGACCTCATCCTGCAACAAGACAATGCGCCATGTGGGGGATTCCATATGTAACCGGGGGATTCCTACTCGGAGGCCGTCACTTGACGTGTTCGTCCGAGGCACGGCGGATATTCAGCGATTGTTAGAGTTTCACACCACCAAGCTAGGTTTTAACCTGGGGTCCCCCCATCAGTAGTCTGAATCTCTAACCACTAAGACATCCGCAGCTCGATTTCAAATTTGGAATACGTGTACTCCATATATATTCACATGCTGGGCAAATGGACCGCACAATGTTATGACAATATCATGATGAAGCGACAATGTATTATTTATGAGATTGACACAAATATGGTTAAAGTAAAAACGTACTCAAAGATACTTTATGCATAATTAAATTACTTGTGATCAGTGACTTTGTTGTATTAATTATTTATGTGCATCACTTCACACATTTATTAAACAATTTCTCTTAAAGTCTATGATATCTGAAATGAAGTAATGCGACATTATATTTATTGATGCAGTTATTTGTAAGTATGTATGTTTACTTATATTTGAGCATGTCATGTACTAATTTCCGATAAGATTGTGCTTAAAAAACCCGAGTAGGTTCAGGTCTTCATTTTTAAGTAGATTTTTTTTAACAGTGCGTCCTCATGTTGCGAACATTGTGCTGGATGCGTTAGCACGGAAAAGGAGAGGGGTTCTGCACCACCCAGCCTATAGCCCCGATCTAACACCATGTGACTTTCATTTGTTCGTACCCTTAAAAAGAGCTGAAAATGGTAAACGATTCCACTCCGGTGCAGACGTCATGACCGCGGTGACCAAATGGTTCAAGCACAACCAAAGTCTTACTTCGCGGACGGTATCCTCCGTCTCCCTAAGCAGTGGATGCGTGTCTGAATGTCTACGACGACTTCTTCTAACAAACACTTGTGCATTCTTAAGTCATCATATATTGCTTTGTTTAATTCTGCCATATCTCCGGATGTACCTTTTCGTTCGTCTTAAGTAATGCGAGATTGTTCACTCGAAAGGGTTTCATTTGACTACGCGTAATAAATGCACTTACATTTTTCACAAAACAGGTGCTGAAAAATGGAGTACATTTTTGCAATCAGTGGGCAAAAGTGACAAGGAATTATATATAACATTTAAAAACATCTGGAAACATATTTTTCACAGTGCAAGCCAGTGTTATGTAATTTTAATTTTCTAGTCAAGATTTCTTTTCCAATGTTTTAAGGTCTGATGAATCCTACAGATCGTTTAATTTCACACCATTAAAATTTTCGAAATCCCCCTTTTTTCATAGCGCTTGGGTTACATTCAACAGCGATGAAAACCCCGTAGTTCAGAAATTTGAAATTCCTTTTTCAAATTCGAAAACTCGTGGTGGAAATATAAGCGTTAAAACTTTTGCAGGGAAATATTTGCCTTGCATTTTAAAAATATTTCCTCTATATTAGTGTGGTAAAGTTAGTCTAGAAATTTGACTTTAAGTGATAATATTGCGTCAAATATTAATAGTTGATTTTGCATATCATATATGCAATATTTGCTTTCGAGGAAAGTGTCTGCCGCTAATCCTTTTCATATTAGCGAGTATTTTTCATGTATTTCGCGCGACTGGAATTTTTCATAACTGGTATTCTTTTCTTTCGTGCCACTAACTTGTTGTCAGTGGTTGATATTTTCCTCACGTTCTTTGTTGTCTGCAGGACTGCCTGCTAAGTTAATCCTAATTTCCTTTTCATTTCAAAGAGAAAGTGAGGAATTTGATGGAGGCTTATTTCTTGTCTCGTTGCACTTGTTTACACCGCATATTTTCATATCACAGCTTTCGACGAAACCTAAATAATACGATTCATCCGCATTTACATTTTTATTCGTTCTTCTCTTTCCTTCAAAAACCTTGAAAAGTTTTTCCCACTGGATGTACTACTTTGGGTGCTATTATTTTTGTGCATTTAAAAGTCTTCCAAAGCAGGACTCTCAACCAAGCTGCGTATGAAATACAGTAGAGTAAGTCAAAAATTCGTTCATTTTTTCAGTTAAAATGTTATAACGATGCAAGAAAGGCCTTCATTCGGCAAAGTACAGGATATGCTGCATTCTATTGTTCTTAGCAGAGCCACGATTGTCTTCCTGGTGGCGCAGTGGTCTAGGCGCTGGCTTCCGACCATTCGTCAGAGAGGAGTCCGGGTTCGAATCCCGGTGAGGTATGGATGTTGTGTTTGCCTTACAGCACTGGCCCTCACCCTTTCCTGGAAGTAGTGGCCCTAAATTATGGACGGGCAACTGCTTATAGCCCATTGAGTTACTCATGATGCTCATTAAACCCCCAATAGCCGCCCCGGTTGCGCAGTGGTCTAAGCGATGGCTTCTGATCATTCGTCCGAACGGGGTCTGGGTTCGAATCCTTGGTGAGGCATGGATGTTGTGTTTGTCTTACGGCACTGGCTCTCTCCCTTCCCTGGAACCAGTGACCCTAAATTAGGGACGGGCGGCTGCTTATAGCCCATTGAGTTGCTCACGGTGGTCGTTAAACCTCCAATAAAAAAAATAATAATAATAGTAATAATAAAGCCACTATCCCACGGCACCATTACTCGACCACTTTAGATTTCACAAACTCCGAAGCCGGATTCCACATCCACCACTGAAGTGAAGTGTCGTGCATGTTGGAAATGGGCCATGGAAACATGTGGTAGTCAGAATGAGCAGGTTCCGGACTGTATGAAGGATTGGATAGGTTTACTCCAACGCCTTCCAATTCCTGTCGCTTTGATGCTGTGCATCTTTCCCTACAGTAGCAAAGTAAATCCCAAGTAAAACATGTCGATGTAACGAAAATGGGTAACGGTACGCCATTGTGAAAATCTGATCGTGCCGCATGCTGTCTCATGAAGTGATGGAGCATGCTGTCTCATGAAGTTAGTTTCATTGTTACTCACCAATGTGTATTACAAAATTATGGCCGAACGTTATTTCATCACGTTATAAACGTTAACAATATCTCATTGCAATCTGCGCAAATTTACTAGAACCTGATGATAAATGTGATAAAAGCCATTATAAAAATGCATTTTGATACTATGCATTATTCCAGACAGTAATAAAGTATGCGTCGTAGCAAAATTTGGCTGCCTCTGAACAAGGAGAGGTGGCGTGTCATTGATTAGGAGCTTTAAAGTTATGTATAACATGATAGGGTGTAGCCTGCAGATGTCCTAGATCAAACGTTACCAATCCTCTTCACTAACACATTTGCGATTCAGCTTTTCTTTCTATCTTGTGGTCAAATTTTAGTTTGCGCATGGACTCTAGTAGCTACATCATATTTCATCAGGGTCGTTTCTTACCTTCGTCTAAATCTGAATAACATACAATAATAATAAAAATATTGTTTTTGAAAAATGAAAGAGTAGAAATTCTTACTATTACTGCCACCATACTTTAGTAAGTATTTACTTTTATGACTCACATATCTTTTTTCATTAGTTTTATGAGAGTAACATTCGTTAAAATAGTACTAGTGATCCGAATTTCTTTGCGTAGAATACAAATCAAAGTTTCCAAGCTTTCACAGATCAACTAGATATATTTTTCAAGGAAAGTAGACAGCTAACTACAAACTGGATAATGGAACACTTGAATAATTTGAACGTGGTGACTTGACTTGACAAAAAATGAGAAGGCGCAAATGTTATCAGACATTCGAAGAAACGAGGTCACGTTGGTTGGGCGCTCAGTACTGTGGTAGAAAACACAGCATTATTTGAAGAATTTATTCGAAATGCGTGGCAACTCGAGAGAGAGATGCTATCGTTGCAAGCCTCGCTGCTGGTCAAAATTTCCAAGGTTTTGCGAATTGCAGTAGATTTAGGTGTGGAGTATGAAGCTAATTTCTTGATGTCATTCCACATAGGATCCGCGGACTTGAACCTTGCCTCTCTTGATAGGGCAGGGGCTATTTTACCGTCTTTTGTATTCCATTTATGTTCGTTTATTCTAATACCAAACGAACGTTTGGTCATTCCGATGTAGTATCGCCTGGAGCCGTCCGGATATTGTAGTGGGACTGCATAAACACCTGCCACATTGAGAAGAGGGGGATTGTCAATATTTCTCTTAAGCATCGCATATAAAGATGCCGGAGACCATATGCCGACATCGAAACTCATCCTCCTGAGCTCGTTTTTGAGTTGATAAGAAACTTTTGGTATGTAGGGAATAAAGTCCAGGTAGCAAAGCTGCGGCAGAGAAAGATTGGCACGGCTAGTTCTGGCTTTTTCGATAATATTATGCATCTGGTTCGACGTATATCCTGCCTCAGTGGCCAATTCGACGATGTTTTGTAGTTCCGATTTGGTTGAACAAACATCGGAGGAGGCCTCTTAATGTCAGGAATTTCTAATTCCTGACATTAAACGGAGTAAGAGACTGTTGTGGACTCAAAAAATCCCTGGACGACCGTGGACAGGCATTGTGACATCCGCCCGGCGAGCAACATTCCCGAAAATAATTATCCAGAGTAAGAGACCGGTGTTGTCTCAGAAAAGCCTTGGACGATCGTGGACAGGCATTGTAACATCCGCCCAGCGAGCAACCTTCCCAAAAATCATTATCCAAAGGCCAAACCATCACTGCAGAACGTTATTATGCTGAATTACAGCGGAAGCACCGGATATTGCTGCAGAAATAACCGGCTTTGGTCAACAGACATGGTGTTCTTCTGCTGCAGGACAACGCCGCCCTCATGTCGCACAATGAAAGATACTGACACTAAGTGCCTTGGGCTACAAAGCACTACTTCATCCTGCCTATTCCCCGGATTCGTCTCTGACAGACTATCATCTGTTCGGGAAACAGTTCACGACAGACGAGGTTCAACTTGCAGTTAATGACTTCTTCAAGTCTCAGCCACAAGCCTCTTTTCGTTCCGGAATCATTTCCTTGCCGGGCAGATGGCAACTATGTGTCGATGCCAAGGGGTATTATTTTGTCTAGGTAAGTTGTCCTCCTTTTCCGTTCTCGCCGTCCACGTGTGCTGGGCTTTTGCCTGACATTTCATTCGCACCAACCCAATGTTTGTATGGATATGTTATTTTCGCAGGTGCAATTTGTAAGGTCCTTAAAAATTTTTGTAGGGTGCGTTTAAAAGTCCTTAAAAAGTGCACATATTTTTTGGGAGAAATAGTGTGGAAACCCTGTCCCCATCTCATTTCTCTTTCTATTTTTATTCTCTCTTTCTGCTTCTCTGTAAATATCTGCTATCACTTTCGCTCTACTCACTATGCCTTTCTCTTTCTCCTCTTGCTCCTGTATATGTGTCTATTATTGAAGTTCTTTCAACTATCTCTGTCTATACTTTTTCTACCGTGAGTTGCGTTATTTGCCGTCACTTCCCCTTTTCCTCTCTTTCGAATTTGTCCGTAATCTCTTCTTACAATTCATTTTTTTCTTCGTCTTCTTACTCATTCTTGTTTTGCTGTCTGACTCTATTATCTCTCTTCTCTTGTCCTGCTTCATTTGCTCTCCTTCTTTCTCAATGTATTACTATTTTCTCAGTGTGACCAGATGACTTTTTGGAATCGGAGGACATTTTCATTAAAAAAAATAAAAGGACATTTCGAGAAAAAGGACATAATAAATTTGTACAAAAATAAATATGAATGCACATATATTTAAATGTTTCTGTTTGAGAGTTTAATACGTGTAAAGCCTCAAAAAAGAAAGACAGATTTTGATCTGCAGGACATTTTTACTGGAAGAGATTTTTTTCACTAGATCAGGTTTCTTTAACAAACATTTATGAAAAGAAGAGGATGACGTGTCTTTCAAATTATATTTAACTATTAGCATATCCCTCGCTGATTAAGGAACTTGAATTATAAATAGAAAAAAACCGCAGCAACGACTCACACACAAAACAAGCAGTGTGAGCTGACTGTTTACACGACTACACCGCACGGCACCGGCCCCGTGCGATGAACAACAGAGAGACTAACGCGCACTGGCGGGTTATCTCTGCACTGTTGACTCACAAGTGACGCACTTTTCAGGATTAAAGGAACAAACTGACCGCGGGAGGAGAAAGTGCGTGAGCGGGGTATACAGAAATGAATTAATACATTTTAGTGATGGCTTGATAGGATGTATGATTACAATAGAAGAATTTGATCAAAATGCATTTGAATTATTCTTCATTCAAAAGGCCGGGCATTTAGGCTATTTCCCTTAATGCCTGGAGGACAAGAGGTCATGGTAAAAAAGGAAGACATGTCCTCCAAAAGCTGGACGTCTGGTCACCCTGCATTTTCTACTCTTTGTCTTGTGTTCTTTTTTCTGTTTTCTCTTTTGTTCCGTTCTTCCTGCTAGGACAAGCCACTAACGATAACCCATTACTCGGGTACAGTTGGCAAATTTTGAGCGAAGCTATTACAAAATCTAAGCTCATTAAGGCGTCTATTATAACAAATTCTAAAAAACCAATGCGTAAAATTTATGACGCTCAGAACAAAAGTACGAAACATTCTAAAAAAGAAATGCCTAAAATTTATTATTAACTTCTTTCCTTCACGCTGGTTGTGATCAGGTTGCATGTAAACAAAGCGGAAAGACACACTCAGATGGGGAACAACGTTTTTCATTTTGTATCGCGGAAGACAGACAACATACACAAACTTCCTTTTATTATTATAGATTAAGCAAGTGTTGAGCTAACAGACGGAGTCTTTCCATTTCTTTGTTTTTCAATTCAAACGATTTTTTTAAATTAATGTTAGTGAGCCGAATTTCGTGAAACGGTTCAAGTAAAAGGCCATCTAATTTTTTTTACTCTCGACAACCCTACATATGTCAAGCCGAGAGCGAATTCATAATATTGAAAAACATCAACGATAAGTGACATGGGGTTGGTTGGTATCGTGGTAATTGGTCGTGACCTATAGGAATAATGTCTATTAAAAAACCGACCAATTTTAATATTTTTGATTGAAATTCCTCAATGACACGAAATTTTGGGAATCGGAAATAGTCAAGACCTGACCATGGACGTTTTCCAATCGCATGCCATAAATCACGGTGATCGGATGTGTCGTGTCGTAGCTTCGCCCGAACAACTAATTGTCCCGAGTCTCGTATATAGAGAGCGGATTTTTTCAATTATTATCAAAATTGGTCAGTTTTAATGGTCATTATTTTTATACTACACGACCATGATACCAACCCCATGTCACTCACCATGTCCTTCCCTTTCTCTGTGGCAAGTGTCATCGCAATCTGCCGAAGATCGTTGGAGGAGATAGGTAACAAACGACCCCTTCTCAAAACCTGGAAAACCCCTAAAAATGCAAGATTTTGGACCATTACTTCTTACTGACACGGAATTTCGGGAATCGGAGGGGGTTAATATCTGACCATGGACGATGTCCAATCGCATGCAAAAAATCATGGTGATCGGATTTGTCATCTCGTACCTATGCCCGAACAACTAATTGTATCGGGTCTCGTAAAGAGAGCTCCGCTCAATTATTTTTCTTCTGTATTTCTTGAAAAATGTTTTTGTTTCTAAGCAATGAATCTTATTCTCGAAGCTATCAATGAAGGAGTTCTTCTTTGAATCTGAGGTTGGAGATTCTTTTGATCGTATTGCATCAGTTGGCCGCTTTTCCTACTTCCGTATCTAAGTACTAATCGGGCCGTATAGTGAACTTTCTTCGCAAATGTATTTTGAAATTAGAAGCTGAAGTAAAACAGATAGTATTAAAATCGGATTCATATGTGTTTGGATTTAACCCCAAACTAACTCTGTGGGTTCTCAATATCTTCCATACTGCTTCCTGCCAATGTAACTTCTTCAAGCATTTTCTCTAAACTAATTGATGTTTTTCTGTATTACATGTGTTTCAAATTTATTTCCCTCTTTCTGCATATAAACTGTATATATTCGAAGAATATATATCACTTGCTTGACTTTCAACATAGAAGTTTGTCTAGATTAACCCAGAAATACAGATTTTCTATATGCTCGATGCTACTTAATTACCTTTCGCAAAATGCGTTCTTGAAGCTCGATCGAAAATGATGGAAAAATAGGGAAATACAAGTTTTCGCATGAGTTTCTTTCTCGACATTTTTTTCTTGGGTTTTTTCGTTGCTTCGTTACGAGCATTGCAAGTGTTTGGCAATTATGATTAAGAATAGAGACTTCATTAATAATTTGTACCTTGCTTTTGAAATAGATAATGTGTTGTGTTTTATCGATTTTTGACTGAAGAATTGAACTCAGTGTTACCTCCGTTAAAAAAACAGAAAAAAAAAACATGTGTTGGTGGCTGAAACGTCTTAGATATTTTAGTTTTTTTAATTTCTTTTTTCTTTCTGGAAGCAGAAGAAGGACACACAATTAAAGAAGGAATGTTTACCCTAGAGAATACTTCAGAAGCGAGAAATAAGCGGACGTTCATTTTATCTGATGAACACGATTAAAAATAAAACGTAGGGATTCTGATCGTCGTAAACACATATTCAAATAAACGAGAACTATTGTTCACCTACACAACTATAACGCTTCATCGTCGTGAATGTTAGCTCCCTAAATAATATTTCTGTGTGCTTGATGAAATTAAATTTCGTATTTCCCAAGAAAATGTACTTTGAAGCTCGTCTTAAAAACATGGAATTTAAATATCATGGGTTCACAGAGATGGCTTTGTCCCCGGGTTATTTTGATTTTAATGCCATTAGCAGAACTGATTTATATATATATATATATTTCGAAAAACAAGGTATGAAAGTCATTATTTAGTTTTACGTGGGCGTCGAATTCCGGATGCAAACAAACCTTAGAAGTGGGAAGTTTCCTCATTAATATAACAATACAACATGCTAACAAAATGCGGAACTGAAGAATATGAGATGGAATATCTCTCTGAATATTAAAATGTCAGTAACGGTTAAAGGTGAGGCGCATGTCAAGACGGCGAAGTTGCAGCGAGAAATTCCGTCTGTGTAGCTTAATTTTGGAGAGCATTCGGCTCCGGGGCAGGAGGAGGTTCGAACCCAGCCACCGGCAATTTTTTTTTCGCCGTTAGCACCCGATTGTGGAAATGAATCTACTGGGCGTGAGGTTCTTCCACACTTTGTCTGGAATTAGTGAGAATTCCTTCTTCAGTTGCTTCAAGCATGGTTAGCCGGGGACCCTAAACGTGCGAATTCCTACCCCGCATTTCTCAAGAGAGATATATGTGAAGTACCTACAGAGGTGAAGCATATGTTGTCAGGACTGCAAAGTTACAGTGATAAATTTCGTCGGTGTAGATTAATTGGGAAAGCATTCGGCTCCGGAGCGGACGGGCGCGATAAGAGCACCGGCAAATTTGTGTTTCACAACGAGAGGCACACAATCTGTTTCCAAAGTTGTGGTGTATACTCTAATTTAATATTTCTCTTTAGTTCTTATGTATATTTAGTTTATTCTCGTTAAAGGGTTTTCGCCTGAACCCCACATTTTTTCTCTCCCGACGAATTTGTGTTTCTAAACCCTGACATCAGGTCAGTGACATGTGGTCAAGCGTAAGATAAAAGCTGCTGTTTTGAGATGCATTATTCTCACTTGCGTAGATAATCGCTTACTCAATCACTGTTAACGCTCCTTTGTTTAAAAGTCTCGCTTGGTTTTCGAAAAGTGCTTACGATTACATTAATTGTGTTACGATTATGCTGTTTTGTGCATAACATTTGTAACGTACCTGCCAGCAGGACGCACACGACATAAAGGAAGATAGCAGTCAGAACGAACGTCCGCGTAGCTCAATTGGTAGGGTGACTTATTCCGGAATGAGGGGACCCGGGTTCGAGCCCCGGCGTGGACACAAATGACGGAGAAATTTACTTCGTTATACATTGTGAATTGATATGCTACTTATGATTTGTACTGAAGCGAGCTTAATGTTGTATATTGCTGAAATAGAGAGGTTTGGTGATACTGGGAGATTTTTTTGACTAAGCTATTTCATTTCATTTATTGCATTGTAGGTGTTACAACAGTAATACACAATAGCATGATGCATAAGAAGTAATATATAGGGGTATATATATAGAGGTTGTGGTGGTGTTTTATTCATAACATCTATGAAAATGCAAGTGCAAAGATTCGGCTGTTTGAAAATACAACACACATAAAAATGGGAAAGGGAGTGAGACAAGGTGACACCATATCTCCGAAGCTCTTTAATGCCACACTGGAAAATGTCTTTCAATCACTGAACTGGGAAAACAAAGGGATAAAGATTAATGGAGATTATCTAACCCACCTTCGTTTTGCTGATGACGTAGTCATTTTTGCAACTACCACATCAGAGCTGCAGAGTATGATCCAGGAACTTGCTGACAAGAGTAAAGAAGTGGGATTAAAAATGAACTTTCAGAAGACAAAAGTGATGTTCAATGCTTTTACAAGAAATGAAGATGTATCGATTGATGGAGAAAAGCTGGAGATAACAGACACGTACGTTTATCTTGGACAGCAGACATCAAGTGAGGGTCACATTGATGAAGAAATTAATCGGCGTACAAAACTTGCCTGGAGAGCTTTTGGAAGAAACAACATAATTTTCAAGAGCAATATGCCATTATGTCTTAAAAGAAAAGTGTTTGATCAATGCATCCTTCCAGTGCTTACGTATGGTGCAGAGACTTGGATCTTAACTAAAAGAGACATACAAATGCTGCATCAAGGCAGCATGGAGAGGTGCATGCTTGGTGTAACCAGGAGAGATAAGAAGATGAACTCTTGGATCCAAAAAATGACAAGAGTGGAAGACATCATTATTAGAGTTAAATCCCTGAAATGGCAATGGGCTGGGCATACTGCCAGAAGGACAGACCATCGATGGACAGCCAAAATTTTAGATTGGATTCAAAGGAAGAGGAAAAGACCCAGAAGAAGACCGCATGGGAGATGGGTGGATGAAATTCGTAAGTATGCGGGAGTGACATGGAGGACACTGGCACAAGACAGACCGTTGTGGAGGAAACTTGGGGAGACCTTCGTCCAGCAGTGGATTGATAATTGTTGACAATGATGATGATGATACATAGAGGTGGCATATATAGGGGTGGCAACCGGGAAGGAGGTGGGGAAAGGCCATATATGCCTGAGTTGGCCTTCTTGTCCCAAAGTAATAAAAGTAACTTTAACAAAAAAAGATGACAAGCTGGCATGCTATTGAAGAGCGGATGAAAGTATAACAAAGATTTTCAACAATATTATTGCACTAGCTTTAGTTAGTAATAACACTTTAGGTATGAATTGAGCTATATGAATTTGCAAAGCGTTTGCCAAGTGACTTATTACACTGTTCGACAAATGTTAAGTTTTTCACGTTTCCTGAACAAAAGTAACTAGTTTCAATAGAGTTTTTCTTATGTAATAAAATATTATACACCCATATCTATGAATAAATAACTTCCGTATGTAGGTGTAACTAATTATTTATTATATATTAGCCGAGCTCTCGCACCTCAACGGAGGGCTTTTTCAAGCAACTAAGGATAAAAATAAAAACATTAAGACAATTTTTCTTCAAAAGTTTATTGAAGAAATTCCAATGTAATGTTGGGATTAGCACAGCAGGATCAATACATGACTCATTGCGAAACTGTAAAAACTCCCAGGATAGTGGAGAAATATGGGAGAAAGCGGGAATTTACTCACTACCTCTAAAATATCAAGACGGAAACACGAAATTATATATTGGACTAACAAAACGGTCAATTAAGGTTCGTATAAAAGAACACAGAAGGAATTTGAAGAATGAACAGCCTGCTTCGGACCAAAAAAGAGATGAACTATTTGAATTGGCGAGACCTAATTGGGATGAAACAAAGTGCGTTGCAAGATACACTACGAGATATGAATCGGCAATAAATGAAACAATTGTAATTCTGTCTACGACAAATATATGTAATGAGAGTGTATCTTTCGAAATTCCAAATTTATGGAAAAAAAATTTAACGTGTAGAAGATTATTATATATTAACATTTTAGCTGATGCGCTACATCACAGCCTCTCCTTCACAAATGTCAACCCCGCCTTCTCGTGATGCATCCTGTTCTAACTAAAGGAGCTCTGACGACCGCCAATAGCGGTATAACTATACCATCGGGATGAGAGGAAATTCTGTCCCACATTCACCAACCCGCTTGGCCAGCGTGGTGAGTTATGGCCAAACCCCTCCAAAATGACTCCACAACTTAAATCTTGGCCCTCAGTCTCCGGCAGCTGGAATGTACCTGGCCAAGGCAGCGGCCAGTGCGACATGAAGGCATAGGGTGCTAAGAATCACCGGAGGACCGGACTAGGCTGCCATTTGATGCTGACCTTGGCTACGTATAATGGATGCTCCCTATCTTCTGATTCAAGGCTTCTTGAATTGGAAGAGGAACTACAAAGGATCAAGTGGGACATCGTCGGGCTAAGTGAGGTAAGGAAAAAAGGAGAAGATCTCATTTAACTGAAAAAATGGACATCTCTTCTACTATCGTGAGACAGATACTGGCAGAACTAGTGGTGTTGGATTTATAATAAACAAGAAACTGAAGGGTAAAGTTGTAGAAGTTGAAAGTTCCTCTGACAGAGCTGCACGACTCGTTATCCAACTCTCGAGAAGATACCAGGCTCAGATTATTCAAACTTATGCACCCACCACAAGTCATCCTGAAGAAGAAATTGAAGAATTTTATGAGGAAATTCGTCATCTAAATAATAAAGGTAAGCAGCATTGAAGATAATTATGGGAGATTTCAATGCAAAAATAGAGCAAAGGCAACAGAATGAAACTTCAGTAGATAAATTCGGTCACCGCAATAGAAAGCAGCGTGGAAATACTCTCGTAGAGTTTGCAGAGGCAGAAGGGTTTTCATCACGAACTCCTTTTTCAAGAGAAAGCCGAAATGGACATGGAGGCATCCCAATGGATGTACAAGTGAAATTGATTTCATTATGTGTAACAAGAAGTTTGTCATGGAAGACTGCAGTGTGCTAAACAAGTTCAACACAGGTAGAGACCATAGAAAGGTAAGATGCACCTCAATGCTGAACTCGAGCGTGGCAAGCTCATAAAACAAACATAGTGTATTGACTTGACCAACCTTAAAAAGCATCATTAATACCTTTAAATTGGAACTGAGAAACAGATTCTCTGCTCTAGAAGCTCTAACATCAGAAGAAGTGAGCATCTCTGAAGCTAACCAGAAAGGTAAACAAAGCTCTTATGGAAACAGCTACAAAATTAGCTGGGTCTAAGAACAAGCTGCGTGAGAACAAATTATCAGGAAAAACCAAAATGTTGATGCAAAAAGAAGACAGATGAGGACAACTAAAGAAGATGTGATTTCCAAAATGGAATATATAGAGCTATGCAAGACAGTAAGAAAAAATATCCCTGAAGACGTAATGAAGTTTAACTGTGAACTACTGAGGAAAGCAATTGAAAACATCCAAAGCCTAAAGATAGCAAAGCACATCTCAGTAAGGGAAGTAAACAGATTATGGCACTGAGAAAAGAAGATGGTTTTGTAAGAAGAAATAGAGGCGAAATTTTGACAAGAGTGAAAGATTTCTACTCCAAATTATATGAAAGGGATGATACATGTACTATACACATCATGAAAGGTATGAGTGCCAGAGTTCTTCCAGTCCTCTCAGCAGAAGTTGCACATGCAATCAGGAGCATGAAGCGAGGAAAAGATCCAGGAGAAGATGGAATTATTGTAGACATCATACAAAGAAGCAAGTGGAGAAATTGAAACAGTACTCGCCCAAGTTTTCACTCGATGCCTGAATGAAGGGAAGATTCCTGAGGATTGGAACAACGCTACAATGATCCTGCTACATAAAAAAGGTGACATTGAGGATCTCAGGAACTAAAGACCTATCAGCCTCCTATCAGTGGTTTATAAAATCTTCACTGAAGTTCTTTCACACCGCTTGAAGGTGACACTGGAAATGGCTCAACCGAGAGAACAAGCTGGGTTCAGGAGTGGCTACAGCACTATATATAGAACATATCCACGTACTGAGAGAACTAATTGAAAGAGCGAGGGAATATGAACTTCCATTATGCATGGCTTTTATCGATTATGAAAAGGCCTTTGATTCGGTGAAACCATCAGCAGTTACAATGGCTTTGAAATCCTGCGGTATTGAAGATGTATACATTAATATTATTAATAATATCTATGAAAATGCAAGTGCAAATATTCGGCTGTTTGAGAATACAGCACACATAACAGTTGGAAAGGGAGTGAGACAAGGTGTCACCATATCTCCCAAACTATTTAATGCCACATTAAAAAATGTCTTTCCATCACTGAACTGGGAAAACAAAGGGATAACAATTAATGGAGATTATCTAACTCACTTTCGATTTGCTGATGACGTAGTCATTTTTGCAACTACCCCATCAGAGCTGCAGAGTATGATCCAGGAACTTGCTGACAAGAGTAAAGAAGTGGGATTAAAAATGAACCTTCAGAAGACAAAAGTGTTGTACAATACTTTTACAAGAAATGAAGATTTGTCGATTAATGGAGAAGAGCTGGAGATAACAGATACGTACGTTTATCTTGGACAGCAGATATCAAGTGAGGATCACACTGATGAAGAAATTAATCGGCATATAAAACTTTCTGGAAAGCTTTTGGAAGAAACAGCATAACTTTCAAGAGCAATATGCCATTATGTCTTAAAAGAAAAGTGTTTGATCAATGCATTTTTCTAGTGCTTACGTATGGTGCAGAGACGTGCACCTTAACTAAAAGAGCATACAAAGGCTGCAGACAACTCAAAAAAGCACGGAGAGGTACATGCTTGGTGTAACCAGGAGAGATAAGAAGAGTAACTCGTGGATCCGCAAAATGACAAGAGTGGAAGACATCATGATCAGAGCTAAATCCCTGAAATGGCAATGGGCTGGGCATACTGCCAGAAGGACAGACCATCGATGGACAGTCGAAATTTTAGATTGGATTCCAAAGGACAGGAAAAGACACAGAGGAAGATCACATGGGAGATGGGTGGATGAAATTCGAAAGTATGCGGGAATAACATGTGTAGGAGACTGGCACAAGACAGACCGTTGTGAAAGAGACTTGGAGAGACCTTCATCCAGCAGTGGATTGATAATGGTTGAGAATGATGATGATGATGATTAAGAAATTTAAAATCAAATATGTGACATCGCAGAAAGAATACATAACAGGCTGGTGCACGCGGAAGTAGATTCATGACCATTGTCTTAATGTTTGTGGTGTTTATCCTTTGTTTATATTTCAAATCATTTAACGCATTCTTAACAGTTGTATGAAGCCTTGAAAAAGCCCTAATAAATAATTAGTTACACGTAAGTACGGAAGTTATCCATTCATAGTGGTTTTCTTGCTGATTCTGAATCTCGTTTTAGTTTTTTCTATCACGTATACTTTTTTAGGAACATAACATCAAAAAGATTCATAATAACACACATAATAGAAATAGAAGTGACACAATGTAACATACCTAACTATTCCTAGAATGCCCGATCGGATGATTTAAGTTTATATGTAGTTCGTGGTGTTTCCCCGACTAAATCCCGACAGTAATTTACAAGCATTGCCGGATTCTAGTTCCCCTCATATCTGTCTTCCGTTGTCGAAATTTCCTGGTGGAAACTTTCTCCGTGTTCATCGTTCACGGAGCCCAAGTTGTATGGAAAGACGTCAATATGAAAGTCCAGGAAATGAAGTTTGAGTAACATATTGCATCCCATGTTATGGTAACCAATCATCATTGGACACCATAAATCTTTCGTGCAGGTAAATATAATGAGATAAATGAACCCGTTCTTGTACGATGGAAATAAAGTGATATTAAAACACGATAATTAAAAACACTTTAATCACCAGTATCCAATAAAACACTTCCAATTAAAAACTAAATAAGACCTTTCGGGTTCCGCAGCGGATCCCATCATCAGAAGAATTAAAACCAAAAGCCGAAGCAGGTTAGAACTGTCTTATATGGTGGTCACAATGCTACATAGGTGCGCAGATACAATGCGCAGTATTACAAGCGCGTCGTTTAATTCGTAGACTGGTGTTATTGAAACGAAACCCCGCGAATTCAAATACACTGGCGGAAAGTGGAAAAAGAACACCGAGAAGGAGACGTCTGATACCAACGAAATTTATACAGCATAATAACGGAATACAGAGGATAACATGATCAAAACATTATGGCAAAATACAGCTGTATTTGCTGGTAAACTGAAAAATAACATTTCCATGTAACATGGTTAGTACGAGATTGAACCGCCATGAACTGCGTCACACTGTGCAATTCTGGCATGGAGTCTGTCGTACAGATGTTGGATGTAAGTTTGGGGTATTTAGTTCCAAGCATCCTCAACCTGGACGAGTAAATCGGGGATGGTCGTGGCTGGCCGTGGAAACCGGATAAGTCGTTGTCCCACAAAATCCCACACGTGCTCAATGGGGGACAAATCCGGTTAACGTGCAGGCCATGGAAGTTGTCTCACACCCTGAAGTGCATTTGCGTTGCACGTGCCGTGTGTGGGCGTGCGTTATCTTGCTGGAAAACGCCACGATGGACCGACCTTACGAATGGCACAACAACGGGCTGAATGATGTTGTTGATGTAGGAGGTGCTGTTTAACGTACCCGGTACAAACACTAGTTGTGTACGGGAGGGATAGCTGATCGCTCCCCACACCAGGAGACCAGGTGTGCGCCCTGTGTGTCACTGGCGGATGCAAGAAGGGTGGAGACTCTCCCCTGTGCGTCTGCAAACACGTACACGGCCATCGGAGGCTCCCAAGCAGAATCTGCTTTCATCGCTGAACACGACAGATCGCTATTGCGTTCTCCAGTGCAGACGTTAATGACACCACTGCAGCCGTTCCTTACGGTGGGCTGGAGTCAGAGGTACACATGCCAGAGGCACACGTGCACGTAGTCCTGCATCCAGTAGATGATTGCGGATTGTTCGCAGTCACTTCAGCTGCAACGGCAGCTCGGATTTGCGTCGCAGTGGATGTTCTGCTTGACAACGCAGCTCTTCTTATGCGTCGATCGGTCCACACGGTTCCACGTCTTCTCGTGTGGGAATGTTCCTCGGACCATCTACGCCACCATCGTACCACCACCACTACGTCCCGTCCAATTCACTCCGCAATACGACGATACGACCACCCGGCCTCGCGGAGTCCGACTAGACGACCTCGCGCAAAGTCCGATAACTGCTGAAATCGTACACGTCTTCCATGTCCAGGCATTTCAGCATCTTCAGGGTCTTCGCACGTGTCCGTAGGCCGACGACTGATTATATTCACTTCGCCGTACTCCTTAAATACCACCGACGATAATTTGCATATTATGCCGTGCTGTGGCGTAAGCGCTCACCGGTTGGTCCCGAAATTAACATCACACCTATGTAAACTCGACCCCATTAACATATGTAAATTTCATGATCGTCCGCCAATTTCTTCTTGGTGTTCTTTTTTCACTTTCCGGCAGTGTATAAAGAGCGAATAAGCAGAATCGTAACTTGAGGATATTTTATAAAAGGGCAGTCTTTTACGAGTTGCAGCAAAAATAATTCTACTTCTACAATGAAAAGAAAAAGATTAAAAGTACATATTTAATAAGAACGATGGAAAGAATCATCGTTTTTCAGAAGAAGAGGAACTCGTGGGTCAGACAAATGACAGGAGTGGAAGACATTATGATCAGAGTTAAATCCCTGAATTGGCAATGTGCTGGACATTCTGCCAGAAGGACAGATCATCGATGGACAGCCCAAATTTTAGATTGGATTCCAAGGGACAGGAAAAGACAAGGAAGAAGACCACATTATTAATGTGTGGAAGAAATTCGAAAGTATGCGGGAGTAACATGGAGGAGGCTGGCACAAGTGAGACCTTTGTGGAATAAACTTGGGGAGACCTTCGTCCAGCAGTGGAATTGATAATGGTTGACGATGATGATATACACTATCTACCAAAAAGTAATTGGACACCTGTGATAGCAAAGGAAAACGAAGTTTATTTACCTACAATAGTTGGTGGAGCCTCCACAAGCGGCGATTATAGCTGCGTCCCTACGGGGCATACTCTCAACCAGGCGTTGTACGACGGCTAGCGGTATGTTCTTCCACTTGGCTTGGAGAAGACAGGTCTGTTCCATCACCGATTTCGGACGGTGGGGGCACCCCTTAAGTCGACGCTCCAACTCGCCCCAGAGGTGCTCGATAAGGTTAAGGCCCGGGCTCTGCGCAGGCCAGTCCATTCGATTAACCCCATTGTCACCATACCAAGCCATGGTGGACTTCGCAACATGACAGGTGCCATTGTCATCCTAAAAATATCAAGGGTCCACCCTGTAAAACTGCCACAACGTAGGATGCGCGTGGTCATCCAAAATGGTGCAGTAAGTCTCGGTGTTGAGTCTACCAGGAATTGCGCCCAAGAGTCCCGTGCCATACCAGGAGAAACACTCCCATAGTATAATTCCACCGCCGCCGAACTTCACAGCTGGCACAATACATTTCGGCAGGAGGCGTTCTTCAGGCAGACGCCAGACCCTGCCATCCGAACGGTAGAGGGTGAACCTTAATTCGTCGCTCCAGAGAACCTGTTTCCATTGTTCAACGGTCCACTGTCGACGTTCTTTGCACCACGTTAGCCGAGCAACGCTATTGGACCTGGTGATCAAAGCCTTGTGGGCGGCAGCACGTCCATGATAACCGAGCAAATGGGCTTCCTTGCGGATGATATTTATCGAACGAACTCTCCCGGATGCCTGTTGAAACTCCTCGCGGATGTTGCCTATCGATTTGGTGCGGTTCTTCCGAATTTCTCTGGCCAGCACTCGTCGGTCTCTAACTTCCAGTTTTGTGGGTCTGCCGGGTCGGGGCACATTCCGACAGTCACCTCTCGTCTTCCACTTGCAAATTACGTAGGTTTTGGGTACTTCAACTCGCTGGATATGTCACGTATGGATCGGCCATTTATGTGATACCCGACGATTACACCTTTCTCGAATTCAGAAAGCTACGAACAGCTAGGCATCTTGCATGCGACTGGTTGCGTTGTTGTTTCCCACACGATATTTAACGGCGGCGGCCGTGACGTGTATCAGGACCGCAGACATTGTCGATTGCAGGGGTGTCCAATTACTTGTTGGTAGATAGTGTATATTTACTTTGTGGAATCGTGATTCCTAGTTGCTCACGGTGGTCGTTAAACCTCCAATCAAAAAAAAAAAAAAAAAAAAAAAGAAAAATCGTGATTCCGGTGCGAGAAATTCAATTGATTGCAAATTTTCCTAACGCAGAAGTGTGCCAGTACAGGCAGTAAGTTCATATTTCTGCTTACAGAAGTATCTGCGGGACTAAAAACCCAAAGTTGCAGAAAAAAAAATTGATTTCGGTCAGATGCTACTAATTATGTATAAAAACTCTGTATTTTGTTCCCAAAATAATACATTATTTCGCCGCTAGAAGGCGCAAGTGTTTAATGTTTTTTTCTCAATATTTCTGCTCCTAAATTAAGATTTAAAAGGATATTGTAAAACCGGATAGCACTTACCTTGTGGAACACTTTAGGTTTGTATTTGAAGAGTTTTGTAGTTCACACTTCTAACGCTCGGTGGATTTTGTGTACTTGTGTTTGCTGCTGTATCTCCGCTCCTCAAAACCCTTTCGTTCATCCCGGTGGCGCAGTGGTATAAGCGTCGGATTATGACCATTCGTCCGAGATGGGTCCGTGTTCGAATCCCGGTGAGGCATGGATGTTGTGTTTGCTTTAATGGTACTAGCTCTCATGTTTTTTTTGAACCATTGGCCCTAAATTAGGGACGGGTAACTGCTGTGACTGCCCATAGAGTTGCTCACGGTCGTCTTTAAACCTCCAACTGAAAAGGAGATAATAAAAAAATCATTTTAAGAAATTACCTTCTTTACTGTATGCCATTCGCTATAATAATATCCCCCCTTATAATATCCCCCCTTCCGCCGCTATCTCTGCGTTTGGGAGAGACGTAGTTGTTCTTTCGCATAATTTTCGGCTATTTTCAATTTTTCTATTATGAAAAATTCTTCTGCTAGAAGGCGTAGATTTATGTCATGTTTCCTTCTATATATATTTCTTCTTTAAACTGTTCCATTTTAAAATCTGATTGTCTCTGATACCTTCGTTGTATTTATGATTCTGTTTTTTGCCCATCGTTTGTAAATTTTCGCAACATACTTTTTAGCCTGTGGTGGAGTAGGTGGCTGTTTATATATCTGGATGTTTTATCGATTCTAGAAATCCAGTTCATTTTTTCTTCTATCTGGTTTCATTGACTTTGAATAATTTTGGTGAATTTTATTCGAGTCGGAAAGGATTTAAAAGTCGCACTCATTACAATCGAAAATTCGGTGTCACCTTCTGGTTATAGGTGTAAACGGGAGTATACACCATCTCCTGAGCTTTTACTCGACAACGGGCGGCTTTTCAAGGTACTAAGATGACGAATAGACTAAAACTATCTTTGAAAATCTTGCACGTATTTATTTTCTAGTCATCTGGTGTAATTACAGTTTTTTTTTTCTATTAACTTTGTACTGGATGCTATTTATTTTTAGCACGTCTTTTGTAAAAAAGGATCGTGCTTATGTTATCGGTTTGTCCGTCGGTCTGTATACACCATCTCTCTGCAACTATTAGTCCAATTTGAAAAATCCTTTTTGCATTGGGAAGCTTGAAATATGCGAATGATGAACTTTCATATAGTTTTTTTTTTTTTTACGATGTACAATTTCGCCGCTAGAGGGCGTAAAGGCACATGATGTCGAATTAAAAATACATTTTATTCCGCATCTTTGCTTCTAAACATCCGATTGAAAAAATGCTTTTATCTTTCGATTCCATTTATGTCGAAGAGTATTTTAGGTATAGTTTCTTTTTCACGTTGTACATTAATTTTCCGCTAGGGGGCATAAAAGTAAATTACGTTTCCCCCGATATCTCTTCTTCTAAAATTTCGATTTTAAATTTTCTTTCTTCAGCGGATACAGCTCCTGATGAAAAATAGTTTGCATATAATTTAAAATTATTGGTAAAGAATAGTTTCGACACCAAGGGGCGTAGGTGTTAATTTTTGCTTCTGATGTATTTACCATAAAATCTGAGCTTCTAAAATCTCGATTTAAAACATTCTTTCGTGGACTGATGCCACTCGTGCCGATAAACGTTTTGGAATATTTTCTTCTTATAATATTGCATGGTTTCCCCGCAAGGGAGCGTAGATGTATATCTTATATTTGTCAGTATCTTTGCTTCTAATGGTCCGATTTGAAAAAGTATTTTTTATTGGATAGAGTTTCCGATGTGACATGTTTTTCAAGTAATTTCAAAATTTTTAAGTAATTCGTTGACTTTCCGCTAGGGAGCGCAAATGTAAACTGCGTTTTCTGCGTTATTTCTGCTTTTAAAACACCGATTTTAAAAATTATTTCTGTATCACATACAGCTCCTGATGGAAAATGTTTTTCATATGATTTCCAATATTTGGTAAAGAATGATTCGGCAACCAGGTGGCATAAGTGTTAATTTCTGCTTCTGATGTATTTGCAGCAAAATCTGAGCTCCTCAAAACTCAGATTTTTCTTTTCTTGGACCGATACAGGTCATATCGAGAAACCTTGTGAGAATACTTTCGACCTAAAATAATGAATGGTTTTCCCGCCAGGGGCGTAGATGCAATCTTATATTTGTCCGTATCTTTGCTTCGAAGAGTCCGATTTGAAAAATTCTTTCTTTATAAATACTTCGCGTTTTCCACGTTCAGCAACGCACAGCAACCGAAAAATTGTTATTCGGCCGCCGTCAGGGAATTGAATCCCGAATCTCTCGATATCTAGCCGAGCGCGTTAGCCTTACACCACGGGGGAAAACAATCTATGGCGCTATGTGTGTTTCTCTCAGCTTCTGACATCATAAATCCGTAAGAGGGGCTCAGTTACTGAGACTTCTCCCTCTGGTGGGTATTAACGGCCCCTGACTATATAATAATTATAGCAATTAAATCCAACGGCGAAATCCAAAGTGAAAATCCTCTACACACGTGGCGTCAGTTGAATAAATAAATCCATCGCTCTTTCCACGTTAAGCAACGCACAGCAACCGAAAAATTGTTATTCGGCCGCCGTCGGGGAATCGAATCCCGAATCTCTCGATATCTAGCCGAGCGCGTTAGCCTTACACCGCAGCGGCCAGCAATGGCCGCTGTGGTGTAAGGCGAACACTCTCGCGTTGCTTAACGTGGAAACAGCGATGGATTTATTTATTCAACTGACGCCACGTATTTAGAGAATTTTCCATTCTTTCTTTGTTGGAGAAAGTTTCCGCTGCGAAATGTTTTTCATATAGATTCAAATTTGACTTATCGCACAAGTCTGCAACCAGAGGGCGTAAGCTCACAACTCCGTTTACATCCATATCTGCGGGATTAAAAACCCAATTAAAAAACTTCTTTCTTCCGTCAGATACTATTGTTTTCCATACCGGCTCCATTGACTTTGAATAGCTTTGATAAATTTAATTTGGGTCGGAACGGATTCAAAAGACGTGCTCATTACACCCAAAAATTGGGTGTCATATTTCTTGTTTTTTTTTTTTGCATCAACATGCCTAGAATCAGTATCGTGCAAGACGTTTCGCTACTGCAGTGTTATATGGAATTAATTTCCGCTGCTTAGACAAGACTGGAGCCTTATCATAATTAATCAACTCCTTCAGGAGATATACTGCATGCAATATTCGATTTCAGAATAAATGACATTTAGAAATAGGATAATACGAGCTGCGGCTGCTTCTTTGTATCTCTGAAATTTGTATATCGTTGCTATGATCGCGTTGTTTGATTTCTGAATGGCACCGTGATATTGATTTCAAGGGAAACTTCGTCTCTTTTCAAATCTTGTTGTCCGAAAATAGCAGTGCGATTCAAATCTTATAAACAAATGGCTTCGTAACAGTGCCAAAGCAATACCGTCCCGAAATATTAAAACAAGATGACATATCTTAGGGGGATTAATTTCCTTTCCGTACTCGGTGAAGCGATGATAATACCGAGCCCAAATAACCGGTGAAAGACTTAGGAAAGAGAAGAAAATTCAGAACTACGATAATTTTCTCAGTGAGGGGAGCACAAAATATGTGCTTTCCCTGCCAGGAGTAAGAAATTTAGCCAATCACAAATTTCCTTCAGGGCACTGGATTACTTTTATGAAGATGCGTTCTGAATTCAGCGGAAAAAGCAGATAACACGATGACGGAAAGGGGCATAGTCAATTGAAATATATTTTCTTAAAAGGTTTATCTCCATGCAAAAGTAAAATTCTGGAAAATCACAAAGGCACGACGATGATTCTTTCCATCGTTCTTATTAAATATGTACTTTTAATCTTTTTTTTTTTCATTGTAGAAGTAGAATTATTTTTGCTGCAACTCGTAAAAGACAGCCCTTTTATGAAATATCCTCAAGTTACGACTGCTTATTCGCTCTTTATACACTGGCGGAAAGTGAAAAAAGAACACCAAGAAGGAATTGGCGGACGATCATGAAATTTACATATGTTAATGGGGTCGAGTTTACGTAGGTGTGATCTTAATTTCGGGACCAACCGGTCAGCGCTTACGCCACAGCACGGCATAGTATTGAAATCATCGTCGGTGGTATTTAAGGAGTACGGCGAAGTGAATGTAATCAGTCGTCGGCCTACGGACACGTGCGAAGACCCTGAAATGCCTGGACATGGAAGACGTGTACGATTTCAGCAGTTATCGGACTTTGAGCGAGGTCGTCTGTCTGACTCCGCGAGGCCGGGTGGTCGTATCGTCGTTTTGCGGAGCGAATTGGACGGGAAGTATCGGTGGCGGTACGATGGTGGCGTAGATGGTCCGAGGAACATTCCCACACAAGACGTGGAACCGGGAGTCACAGACGGACTGATGAGCGGGCCGATCGACGCATAAGAAGAGCGGCGTTGTCAAGCAGAACATCCACTGCGACGCAAATCCGAGCTGCCGTTGCACCTGGGGTGACTGTGCGAACAATCCGCAACCGTCTACTGGATGCAGGACTACGTGCACGTGTACCTCTGACTCCAGCCCACCGTCAGGAACGGCTGCAGTGGTGTCGCCAACGTCTGCACTGGAGAACACAATGGCGATCTGTCGTGTTCAGCGATGAAATCAGATTCTGCTTGGGAGCCTCCGATGGCCGTATGCGTGTTCGCAGACGCACAGGGGAGCGTCTCCACCCTTCTTGCATCAGACAGCGATACACAGGGCCTACACCTGATCTTCTGGTGTGGGGAGCGATCAGCTGTCATCCCCGTACACAACTAGAGTTTGTACCGGGTACGTTGAACAGCACCTCCTACATCAACAACATCATTCAGCCCGTTGTTGTGCCATTTGTAAGGTCGGTCCATCGTGGTGTTTTCCACCAAGATAACGCACGCCCAC
Source organism: Macrothele yani (assembly GCA_039090855.1). Taxonomy (NCBI): domain Eukaryota; kingdom Metazoa; phylum Arthropoda; class Arachnida; order Araneae; family Macrothelidae; genus Macrothele; species Macrothele yani. The sequence continues at coordinate 105,804,883 of CM077011.1, forward strand.
ACACGGAACATGCAACGCAACATGCACTTCAGGGTGTAAGACAACTTCCATGGCCTGCACGTTCACCGGATTTGTCCCCCATTGAGCACGTGTGAATTTTATGGGACAACGACTTATCCGGTCTCCACGGCCAGCCACGACCATCCCCGATTTACACCTCCAGGTTGAGAATGCTTGGAACTCAATACCCCAAACATCTGTGCGACAGACTCCATGCCAGAATTGCACAGTGTGACGCAGTTCATGTCGGTTCAACCTCGTACTAACCATGTTACATGGAAATGTTATTTTTCAGTTTACCAGCAAATACAGCTGTATTTTGCCATAATGTTTTAACACGTTATCCTCTGTATTCCGTTATTATGCTGTTTAAATTTCGTTGGTATCAGACGTCTCCTTCTTGGTGTTCTTTTTTCACTTTCCGCTAGTGTATATTATATACACACTATATTGATAAAAGTCAGCGGACACCTAGGAGAGAAACACAACATATCATTTATTGACATACATTAGTACGGTGTTGGCCCACCTCTGGCCTTTATGCATGCACAGACCCTTCGAGACATGCTTTCGACAAGATTTTGGAACATAGCTATAGGTATGCGCTTCCATTCAGTACATAATGCTGCCGCTAACTATTACTTAGTACTAGGCCTTTGTTGCAAACTTCTTATGCGAATCTCTAATTCATCCCATAGGTGCTCTATGGGATTAAGATCAAGGCTTTGTACTGGCTAGTCCACACACGATATGTAATTATCGTCAATCACGCAGTACCAGTCCTTGCTTTATGGCTCGGTGCATTATCCTGCTGGCACGAACAAGGCTCAGTTCCGTAGCATTGCAACTGAGTTGATAGGGCATAATTGTCCAGAATATCGAGATAGACGTGCTGGTTAACAGGTTTGTCCACGATAACCAATGGGCCGGGACCATACCACGAAGACATCCCCACAGGAGTACACTCCCAGCTCCAAACTTGACCGTAGGAGCAGTACACTGTAGTAAATAGCGTTCTCCCGGCTGCCGCCATACCCACATGCAGCCATCAGAGTGATAAATCGTCTCTCTGGATTCATCAGTCCGTAGATCCCGTTTCCATCGATCTACGGTCCACGATAAATGTTCTTTACACCATGCTAAACGACGAGTAGCATTCCGAGTAGAGATGAAAGGCTTATGAGCAGCCGCACGACCACGGTAACCTATGGAATGAACTTCTTTGGGAATGGTTCGTGTACATACTGAGATTCCAGTATTTTTACTCGCAGAATTTCGTATCGCTAGGTTTTGTGCAGTACTCCGTCGATTACCTGTAATGACTCTCCTGAGGCCTCGACGTCCTCTGACTGATTTTCTTTGGTCTGCCGGTACGTGTTGCTGCTTCAGGCACGCAATTTGTCTTCCACTTATTCAGTACATCCAAAACAGTTTACTTGGGTATGTTTAAACGCCTTCGGGTTCTCGTATGGATAACCCATTAATATAACACCCAACAATTTTTCCTTTCTCATAGTCCGTTCTCTCTCGCCACGACATTTGCTCTCAACTTTACAGTGCGATATGATCGCGGTCAGCTGCAGGCTTGTTTTTATACCGTTTCTAGCTGTACCGCGCATCTTCGCAAAGCAGTGGATACGTTCATTTGGTTTTGAAGAGGTGTCCGGTGACTTTTGCCAATATATGTAATTTATAGTTGGTAGAGTGAATTTAAGTTAAGACCAACTCAAAGCTGTTTCCGATTAGGGCTTTTTGCCTTACTGTGATGACTAGGAACAACGGGCAAAGATGTAATGTGCTCTTAAACTTTTGGCCTTTCATCTTCAGGTACTTTTTTTTTACAGATTCAGCTTTCCCTCTCAAGTCACGTTCTATTGTTAATGTCGATTTTGTTTTATCTGAAAATACGCGAACACGTCTCACTGTTATGCCATGAGTGTTGTAAAAAGCAGTTCGACACACGTTGTATTTCTCGTTGTCGTAGATCACAGTGTATTCAATGCGCCTCAAAGTACGGCTTGGCCTGCCTTTGACGTACGATCTCTTAACGACATTACTTTGAGCGAGCTTTGACAAATAAATACGCATTCTGTAGGTTGTAATCTCCCAACCGCCAAATGCGTTAAAATACTTTGGTAGGCCTACCTTATCAAAGCACCCACAACCGAACGGTTCTCCAACTTCACAGGGTACTACAACCAGAGCCTGATTTACACAAGGGCACACGGGGTTCGTGCCAGGTCCCCATGCACTGGGGTCCCCAATTTAAGCACTAACATTTAATTTTTATTATTATGGGCAGAGCGCAAATATGCATCGATATGTTGCTTAAAAAAATCGATTATTAATATCCATTTGAAAGATGGCGATGCGGCTGGCTACACTTGTTTAAATCCGTTTTATTTTAAGAATTAACATGAATATTTAAAGAAATATTTTCATTAACCCATGTTTGGTGTTTATACCACATCGTGGGAAGAAACATAGGTTAGTAAAAATAGCTCGCTCAGAAGAAGAACGTGAAAATACCTCGCTCAGAAGAAGAAGAAAAATTTAGCTGGCTGATTACTGATTTTGCTTTAACCCTTTAACGACCATGACCCCAAAATCTTGTATCACTCTAAATACCATAACGCCCGAAACTGTCTCTTGTTTCACTTCTTTATTTAATAAGAACAATAGTGACTGACGGTGACTCCTGCTGATCCATTATAGATCGAGAAAATTTAAAGACACTCATTCTAGAAAGGCATTTCGGGCGTCTTTGGCCGTTTGTAGGTACGTGTATCTTGGGCGTTATGGTTGTTAAAGGCTTAAAGAAGGCAAGGAAACTCCCACTACGATGAATACAAAGTGAGTTCATGTACTTTTGTGTCAGCGACTGGAAATAAAATGTTTACTTTTCATTTACAATTTTTGAACATTTATTGTTTCTTGCATTTATTAAAGTAGATAATAATTGTATATTAAGGCAGCACTTCTTGTGTTTTATACAATTGTACGCGCTACTATAGAACAATTGCGCAAAGCACCAGGGGTTCTGCCTTAATACGCAAGTACCATTGTTAATTTATTACGAGTACGATTCACGCGCGGAGACCCCGCACGGGGATAACTGGTTTTCCAGTTATTTGGGGAGCAGCGCCCCCACGGCCCGAGCTAACCTTGTGACGGTTTCTATTGCCTCTGCGGCTTTGACGATTACATCACCGAAGGGACGGCTGTTCATCCAGCTGATGGGGGATGGCGTCCCCACGGCCCGAGCCGATTTTCTCTTATTGTTTTGCTTTTTTTCGTCTTATGTTCATATTTTGACATGTACCCGCCTCAGTTGTAGGCTGCTGAGGTTGTGATGAGGCGCCAGCTCCGGGTTTTGTTCCTCGTTCTCTTCCCTGTCTTTTTCTCTTTTCTGTTACATTTTCTGTTTTTCCGGAGCTGGTTAGCTTAGACCTACCTGCATGTTTGCCGTGTGCGGTGACCCGTACAGGTGGAAAAGGGGATGCTGGAGGCTGCGGTATCTGGGGGCCGGGTTGTAGTTGTCTCCTGATGCCAATACTCCTCTTTGCCCTCTGCTTCACCCTAAACGGGAGGCTGGGAACTAACCCACTCCTGGTCAGGTAGTCTGTGGCCGAGTGGCGTCCAGACTTCTAGCGGCTTGTCGTTCTGTTCGGCTGGGTGAGTTTGGGGGTAGGGTGGGCATGCCAAGGGTGTTCTCCGGGCATGGGAAAGTCTGGGTGCACGCTGAGCGTGTGTCTGCCCTACCAACTTGCTATATCCGCTGACTATCCCTAGAGCCGTGTCCTGCGTCCTCTTGGGCTTGCGGACCTCCGGCTCTCCCTTGTTGGGCTCGGTAGTGGGTGGGGAGGTCGGCGGACGAATCTTTTCCCTCCTTCATGGAAAACCCAAGTGTTTCCCATGCTACCAATTTAAAGCGCCCTGTGGAGGAAAGTGCACCTTCCTCCACAAAGAAACTTGTCACATCACATTGCAATGCTCTGTTTCTTTTGATCAAATCTGGTGACTCTTCACAGTCACTCAGTTCGAAGAGTCCCTTCTGGATCAACAAGGCTCTGCAAGCCGTTGCTGGCTCTCCAAAGAGTGTAAAGAAACTCCCTTCAGGGGATCTTCTTGTGGAAACATCTAATCCACGCCACAGTGCCACCTTGCTGGAGACGACCGTTTTGCTTGGCATTCCTGTCCAGGTTTCTCCACATGGTTACCTCAATTCCTCTCGCGGTGTTGTCAACTCCCGCGACCTGCTTGAGTGCAGCGATGAGGAATTGCTGGAGGAGCGGTGAACAGCATGTCGTGGGGTTCGACGGATTCTTTTCAGGCGGGATGGGAAATCTATTCCCTCCGTAACATCATCCTGACTTTTGACTCGCCAACCCTGCCTACTTCCATCAAGGCGGAGTTATTTACGGCTTGATGTTCGGCCGTATATCCCGAACCCCTTGCGTTGTTTCAGGTGCCAGCATTACGGTCACTCCCAGCAGTCTTGCCGTAATGTTGCTAAGTGTGGTCGCTGTGGTTCCACAGAACACTCTTTGGCAGATTGCTCAGCAGAGTCTGATCATTGTGTCAACTGCGAAGGACTCATCCTGCATCTTCTAGGCAGTGTCCAAAGTGGATAGAGGAACAGGCAATCCAACGCCTGAAGACAACTGAGCATCTCTCGTATCCCGAGGCTAGACGGCGGATCGCCCCTTTACAACCAGGCCGGCGGTCCTATGCTTCAGTTGTGGTTCAGAAGGCTTCAGTGGCGGTCCAGACTGAGGCGGCCATCCCAGCACACGGTGTCCTTATGATTTTGAGGACATCGTCGCTGCTGGTATGGAAGCCCTGCAGTCTCGCCACATTGCTTCCAAGGCGACATCAACATCGTCGCCGAAACCTTCCTCTGTGCCGAAAACATCTGTCAGCACAGGGACCCAGGGCACTGCTAAGAAGAAGCCAGAGAAGATGAAACCAGGTTCATCCTCCCCGAAACAGAGCAGGCAAAAACCACCTCCTAACAGAGGGGGGCAAACACAGCCCTGTGTTGCCTCCAGACACTGCGGATGGCTTGGAGGTGATGGACGACACTGAGACCTTCTAGTCGTCTGTCTTCATTCTGTCATTTCATTTTTCATTATGGTCACGCTCATTCAGTGGAATTGCCGAGGTCTGCGATCCCACATTGATGATTTGAAAGGTTTACTGTCTTCGAACACACCTGTGTGCGTTTGTCTCCAGGAGACAAAGCTTCGCACGACGGACACTCCTTCGCTGCGGAGACATTCCCTTTTCCGCAAGGATCACCAGGACAGCGTTATCGCCTGCGGCGGGTGGCCGTCGTTGTTCCTCATGGTGTTCCTGTCACTGCAGTTGCCCTCCGGACGACTTTGCAGGCAGTGGCAGTGAGACTATCTGTGAACACATTGTTCACGGTGTGTTCCCTCTACTTACCACCAGATGAAGCAGTACGCCTTTCGGATCTGGAAGATTTAGTTGACCAGCTGCCGCCTCCTTTCTTCATCTTAGGAGATTTTAATGCACACAATCCGTTGTGGGGTTCTACCACTCGTGACTCCAGGGGCCGTGTTGTTGAGTCCCTTCTCTCCAACACGTCCCTCTGTCTCCATAACACCGGGGCAGTCACTTATTTTCATGAACCCACCCGCTCGTACTCAGCCATTGATCTGTCCTTGAGTTCACCATCCTTATATCCTGACTGGTCCTGGAGCGTGTCTGGTGATCCCCTAGGCAGCGATCACTTTCCCATCTTTCTCCGTCTCGCGGGTGGCGGGTACCGTTACCCTACTCGCCCTGCTAGATGGAATATTGATCGTGCCAAGTGGGACACATTCACGGCTTCAGCGATTATTTCTCCAGCTGTGGTGACCTCGGGAACGGTCGATGACGCTGTTGCGGCGGTAACGGATTGTATTGTGCAAGCGGCAGAACTTACCATCCCCAGGACGTCGACTAAACTTCCACGTTGCCCGAGACCTTGGTGGAATTCCACTTGTATGGCAGCTCGTCGGGCCCAACATCGGGCTTGGGGTAGGTTTCGTCGGTACCCCACCGACGCGAACCTACTTGCTTTCAAGAAAGCCAAGTCCTACGCGCGATTGGTTCGTCGGCGTAGTCAACGGGAGTCCTGGATGCAATATGTATCCGGGATTAACACCAATACCAGCCCTAAGATCGTTTGGGACAGGATCCGTAAGATTCGGGGACAGTACCCATCTGGGGAAATCTCCATTCTTGAGAGTGGTGGAGGGACGGTTGCTGACGCTCAGGGTATTGCTGACTGTCTGGGCGCCGCTTTTCTTCGGTGTCCAGCAGCAGCAATTACCCTGCTTCGTTCCGGCAGTTACAGCCGCGGCTTGAACGGTCCAGGATTTCTTTTGGACCGTTTTCTGCCACAGATTACAACAGCCCGCTGACTGCCGTGGAGCTGAAGACCGCTCTGAATCGGTCCGGCCGGACATCTGTCGGACCGGATAACATCCATTACGAAATGCTGAAGCACCTTTCTCCGTCCTCTCTTGACTGTCTGCTAATCCTGTTTAACAGGATTTGGCAAGAGCATGTCTTTCCCGAATCTTGGCACACTGCCATTGTCGTTCCTGTTCCCAAACCTGGTAAAGATGCCACTAACCCGTTGAACTACCGGCCGATTGCTATGACGAGCTGCCTTTGCAAAGTACTCGAGCGCATCATTAATCTTCGTCTCATTTTTATTTAGAAATTCATCACATTTTTTCGCCTCATCAGAGTGGATTTCGTAAATCTCGATCCACCACCGATCCTCATCTTCGCCTTGAGACATCTGTCAGGGAGGCGTTTGTCCGGCGTCAGCACATGGTCTCCGTCTTCTTCGACATGGAGAAAGCCTATGATCGTACCTGGAGATACGGCATTCTCCGTGATCTGCACGAGTGCGGATTGCGGGAAACTTACCATCTTTCATCGCCGGATTTCTCCAGGACCGGAGTTTCCGTGTGCGCGTCGGGTCGACCCTCTCTGCGGTGTACCCGCAAGAACAGGGTGTACCTCAGGGCTCCATTCTTTCCGTTACGTTGTTCATCCTTCGTGTTAACCATATTTTCCAACTACTTCCTCCCACGGTTCGTGGAACCATGTACGTGGATGATCTGCAGATCTCTTGCGCCTCTGTAAACATGCGTACCATCGAGAGACAGCTCCAGTCTGCCATTACCAGATCTCACTGGGCTTCCCAAAATGGATTTGGCTTCTCGACGCAGAAGACCGTTTGCGTGCATTTTTGCCGCAAACGGGGTCTTCACCAGACCCCAGCCTCCGTCTGGGGTGCTCTACCATCCCCGTGGTGTCAGCAGTCAAGTTCCTTGGGTTAACTTTTGACCGAGCGCTCACCTTCCGGCCTCACATCCAGTCTTTGAAGGTGAAGTGCACGAAGTCATTGGATATCCTGAAGGTCCTCTCTCGAACATCTTGGGGGGCCGACAGGTGCTCAATGCTTCGCATTTACCATTCTCTGATTCGGTCTAAGTTAGACTTCGGATGCATTACGTACGGTTCAGCGCGTCCATCGGTTTTAAAGCCTTTGGACCCCGTCCATCACCAGGCATTGCGGCTATGTACTGGTGCTTTCCGTACCTCTCCCGTGCATAGCCTGTATGCGGAGGCTCATGAGCCGCCGTTATGCATCCGTCGTAAGCAGCTGTCTCTTCAGTTTTACACAAAACTGAATTCTCTTCCTGATCATCCCCTGCATGGTTCCATCTTCCACCCGGACTGTGTCCGCTTGTTTTCCAACCGCCCCTCCTGTGTTCCGACGTTCGGGATTCGGATGTCTGCCATAGTGCGCGAAGCTGGTCTAAACTTGTCAAGGATTGGTTTGACCACCTTTTTCAACCGTCCTCCTTGGCAGTCCGTTCAAGCAACGGCTGACCTTTCTCTTTGTGTGTGGCCAAAGTCTTCCACTCCTGCTCTGGTGTACCAGCAGCTCTTTGCTGAAATACAGTCTGTCTACCCGGATTTCGTGCCTGTGTTCACCGATGGCTCGAAGTCCGGGGATGTCGTTGGATCCGCTTTTGTGTGTGGCGAAGCCTCACATGCTGAGAGGCTTCCGCCTGAATCCACCGTCTTTTCGGCAGAGATGCGTGCGGTACACCTCGCTTTGTGCCACATACGGTCTCGATCACTTCGTCGCGCTATGGTTTGCTCTGATTCCCAGTCCGTCATCCATGTTTTATCTTCTCCGGAGGACACGGACTCACCTGTCATCCGTGATGTCCGTCGTCTTCTTGGAACTTTGGAGGGTGATGGCTTCCTGGTCCGATTCTGTTGGGTTCCTGGCCATGTTGGGATCCGGGGTAACGAGCTGGCAGATCTCTCTGCCAGGTCTGTTTTCCTCCATGTCGCCAGCTCGGCTGCCACTGTCTTTCCGCGATTTTACACCTTTGATCCGGACATTTCTTATGGACGAGTGGCAGTCCCCTGTGGTCTCAGCAGGGCGGCAATAAGCTGCATTCTATCAAACCACAGATCGGACTATGGAAGTCTAGTTTGCGGAAGAACCGTCGTGAGGAAGTTGTTCTTGCACGTCTCACGCATTGGGCACTGTCGTTTTACTCACCGCTTTTTGCTGTGTGGCGAGAGTGTCCCGGTGTGTGAGGCGTGCAACTGTCGTCTCACTGTCCTTCATGTTTTGTGTACTTGTGTTCGGTTTTGTGATCATCGTTTTCGTCATTTTCACTCTCATCTGTTGGACGAAGGAGCAGCTACGCTGCAAACCATTATTGGCGAAGCCTGCGACATGGACGCAGTGTTTTCGTTTTTACACGATATTGACTTTTTTAACCTTATCTAGTTTTTACCTTGTTCACTATCATATTTCATTTTTACCACATCAGCCTGTTTTTACCCTTGTGTACGTTTTTTTATTGCTTTTGTTTTGTTTTGATGTCTTTTGTTTCTGATGTCTTTTGTTTGGCGCTCTTTGGCCAACCATGGCCCTTGCGCCATTAACATCAATTAACCTCAACCTCAACCTCAACCACGCGCGGAGATGGAGGCCCCCCCACTAGTCTTAAGTCGGGGTCTGCCTACAACCCTCTTCGTCAGTGTCGGTTCTAAACGAAACAAAAATTGGATGGGGCAGGGCACAATTCCTGCATTTGCTCGTAATTAATCAAACGTAATATATAATTTCTCCCAAAACGGTTATATCTGGAAGAGGGCTGTGCCCTCCCCGCCTAGAACCGCCACTTCTCTTCGTGTTTTGAGAAACATTCTCCTTCCCCTCGTTCCGGTTCCTCTTGGCAGCAGACATTTCCAAGCATGTTTATTTTGAACTCTTAAGATTTTTACGCGGATAACCCTCCACTAATTCCGCCATCACGGTTTTTACATTCAATAACCCGAATAAAAACAGCAAAGCCGGGGGTTGTTCAGAGATGGGCTGTGGAGCTCGCCCTTATTGCCCGAACGCTGAACACACGAAAGCGTCTTCCTTTTATTTTCAAGCTGTATCTTAAAAGGTAAAGAAGGGAGAACTCCAGAAATTTGAAAAATTATTATTTTTTTTTTATCGTTGAGCGTTTCCGGTGCAAAATGTTTCTCACATTAAATTTCAGAGATGGAATCTAGGGGCACAAGTGTGCCCCTAGAGGACGTAAATTCATATTTCCGTTTCAATATTATCTACGGGATTAAAAACCCAACTGAAAAAGTTCTTTTTCGGTCAGATAACACTAACTACGAAAAAAAAATTGTGTTTATTTCCTCCTTAAAATAATGTAAAATGTATCCGCTAGGGGCGCAAACGTTTAATCTGTTTTTCTTGATATCTGTGCTTGTAAATGTCAGATTAAAAAAAATATTTTAACACCAGATACCATTTATCTTACGGCGCAATTTAGGTTTGTACTTGAGTTTTTGTTTTGTTTTTTCAGTTCATAGTGCTGTCGCTAATTTGTGTTTTTGCACTTCTGTTTGCAGCTGTATCTCCGCTTCAAAAAACCCTATTGAAAAAATTCCTTTTTTACTGTATGCCATTCGCTACAATACGGATGGAGAACATTATCCTCTTTAAGTATTACACCGCTTTAGGAAGCGTAAATGTCAAAACCTTTTTCTCGCTATATCTGCTTTTGGAAGACGTATTCGAAAAGTTCTTGTTTTCTTAGCATAACTTTTGTCATGAAGAATACTTTTCGCATATTATGTAAATTTCTTCCGCTAGGAGGCGTAGAGTCCTATCGTAGAGTTCAGTGTTTCTTCTTTTAAGTGTTAGATTGGAAAATCTCTTTGTCTCTGATACCCTTCTGCTATGAGAAACACCTCGTGCACATTCTTTAAAATTTTCATAACATACTTTATAGCTGTTACTACTTCTGGATGTTCTCGGGTATGGAGAAGCGGCCACCGGAGAAGTGCCCACATTGCAATTTCAGTACCATAAAATTCTTTTGAATAAACAAATATCAAGTGGCTATATTTCCCACTACATGAGCAACTATTGTTCCCAAAACATTTTTTTTAATATTTCATTTTCAATAAGAAATTTTAGGCATTTCCATGATTTTCGGCCCAATGACAAAGCGGAGAACTGACCACCGGAAAAGTGGCCACCTGGACAACGGGCCACACAATATTTAAGGGGCCGTATAAAATTTTCGTTTTTAACCACTTCGTGTTCACATCCCCCGACGTTGGTTATCTAAATCCCATAAAGTGTCCGTAATTTTGTATTTTCTGAACTGCGATATTTAATGTAATTCTCTATAAAAAAATGTTCATAATCTACAGCTGAACAAATGCGGCAAACCTGTCCGTTGGGTGTGGGGGTCTTAATAACAAAAATTTAAAGTATACAGAATTTCTGGTCCGCTCCGGAAATTTTTAGCGTTTACAAATTATAACTGTATAAAATTTCTGCGGGCATCTGCTACCCCACAAATCCTGCCTGTAGGATGGGGGTGAAGCTTAATGCCAAAAATATAAAATATAGAGGATTTCTAGTCCGATCGGGAGATTTTCAGCGTTTACAAACTATAGCTCAAAAAATTCTCTCCGGGCATGTGCTAACGTAGGAAACCTGTCGTGGGAGGGAGGGTAATACCAAAAAGTATAAAATACACTCATCGTCAAAAAAATAGTTGCATCCAGAAGGAAGCAACCCACAGAAATGAAACTTGGTGGATCGGTTTGACATCGTCAGACATGCAAATGATTCAAGTATCACGCTCGGCCGCGCACATGGCGCAAACAAGGATGGGTGGTAGCACTGTGCTTGGCCGTATATATAAGGTCGTCCCGTTGCGCATGCTTGCCATTTTGACTCTTATTGTTGTATTGGTTGTATCCTTTGCAGGTGAAGTATGCCTCGGGCAAAAGTTCGGAAGCAATTCGAGCAGTTAGAGAAGTTCCAGGAGGTGCCGCATCGTCAGATTTCGGGAAACGGGATGGATTTATCGCCATATTGTACGCCGTACCGCTCGAGCGGACATCACCATAGCACGCTGTTTGCGGCAGTGAATAGATCAAGGCACTCAGCAGCGACAGGAAGGGTCTCTGCGACCTAGGCGAACCACGGGGAGAGAAGACCGGCGGGAAAGGTTTTAAAATACGTGCTCATTACAACGGAAAATCCAGTGTCATCTCTTTTGTTATGTTGTTTTCGTTACGAATCTAAACTGCCAAATTTGAGGCCTTTGCGCCAATGAGCGCAAATCAACAGAATCGTCATACCATTCAAAATAAGGAAATTCGAAATGCGTTTTCGCAAAGGTATACAGAAAAACAAGTTAGTAAAAACATGCAATGCATTGATTATGATACGCTTTTCAATATACCAGAAATCATCACTTACGTTATTACTCTAGTTATGAGGATAATGGTGTGGATTAAATTTCGCTCCAGTGCCCTGACCTTTCACCCCATTTCGATGACATTAAACATAATTGGTCCAGTATACCTCCGAATTAACATACCAAGTTTTGTCGCAACAGAAGCATTTTTAGTCAAGTTAGGAGGATAATGACTGTGGAATAAATCTCGCTAATCGGCCCTTACTTTTGACCCCTTTCGATGATATTCAACAAAACCGGTTTAATATACTCCGGAACAAAATGATAGTCTTGTCGCAATCGAAACATCTTTACGTAAGTTATGATGCATAAGGGCAATGGAATGGATCCCGCGCCTGTGTCCTGACTTTTGACCCCATTTCATCCATTTTCAATAGTTTCGTCCCTAGGTGGTCTCTTATCACATACCAAAATTTCATCGAAATGGAACCATTTTTACGAGTGTTATCGTGCTGACGGACAGACAGACAAAGCTGTAGCATATACGCTTCTTCAACCTACGGGTGGAAGGCGTAAATAAGAAAAGTTCTTTAATCGTTTCCTTCAAAATAAGTCATGGAGATGTTTGTCGGGTTTTATTATTCCTTCTTTGTAGTAGCTGCATTCTCTCTCTCTCTCTCTGTCTGAATGTTCCGTGAAAAAGATCTTTAATATATTAAAATTCCGAAGCCTACTGCCATGTAAATTATAAACTGAAGATATCACCTTATGCAGTTTGTGTTATTATCCTTACTTCTTGGATCTGTGTATAATTAGTATTTCATTTATTTCAGAAACAAACATTTTCCCTTTCGCGCTCACAGGTAACGAAAGAAGAGCGCTATGTTGCAATAAAAATGGAATACATATTTCATGTGGCAAATTAATTTAAGGTGTAGCGCTCGGATATCTTTCCAATAAACATGAGTTGTTTCCATGTGCGAAGCATTCCAAAATACAGGCAGCATGCTTTAGTACTTCTCTTTGCTCCCCACGCATTTTGACATTATGAAAATACAATTTGCCGAACTTTCTTTTCAAGGTATTCGAGTATAACTAAGATCAAAGGCGAAAAGAGCAAACGAAATACGTATTGCGAAAGCATTTGCTTCGGATACGATGCATTTTTGTTTTGGGATCAAAAGAAGACATTCTCGTTCAAGAAGAGTAGCAACCCGCGTCTCTCAAAAAAACGCATTTGTAGTTGATAAAAGTACGTTCGCTCTGAGCAAACAAAGTTTTTGTATTTGTTCTTGAATTTAACTACGAAGGCTACTGTAAAATAATTTAAATGCTTGGAGAGCTAATTTCTTGTGTCACGATGAACCACCTCCTGATTACATGATGTGAAATACTAAAATCTCATTAATTTAAGATGTAGCATTTGCTTGTGTTATGTTCCTAGTAATTTTTAAAACCCACCTACACTATACCTTTTGGCGTAGCGTAATCTCAGGTGAAATTATCTGAACGGCCCCAGTTACATCTGGGAAAAGATATACACGATCGAGTCACATTATTGTGACCACCAGCTAATATCCCCAGTAACCGCAGTGTGCAGCGTGGACAGCAGCTAGACAGGCTAGGAGTGACTCAATAAGGTGCTGGAAGGTGTATTCACAGATATGTGGAGCCATGCTGACTGTAGTGCATCTGACAGCTGTTGGAGGGTGCGTCGTGGAAGATCCATAGAGCGAACAACACGAACGAGGTGGTCCCAGATGCTCAATTGGGTTTACGTATGGGTAATTAGGGATCCAGGAGAGTACTTTGAAGTCTTAACCGTGCTCTTCCGACCACTCTCAGACATTTTTAGCTGTGTGACACACACACAGTCTAGAAATGTCAGAAGATCCTAGAAGATCCAATCCGCCCCAGGGAAGACAATCAGCTTGTACGGGTGTACGCTGGCTGCAAAAATGGATTCATAACGAATTCGGTCCATAGTGCCTTCTACACGTATGAGTGGACCAAGTGAATGCCACGAAAACATTCACCAGACCATAACGCTCCCCCCACCAGCTTGTGTTCTCGCAACAATGGTTGAACAGTGTTTGTTATCCGATGTTTCTACCCTTAGACGCCAACGTCCATCCGTTCGATAAAGCAGAAAACATGATTCATCACAATCAGCGGAGGTCCAATTCTGATACTGTCGTGCAAATGTAAACCTCTTCTGCCGATGCACCTTCGTTAGCATAGGTGCAGTGACCATCCGTCTGCATCGGAGCCCCATACTCAAAACGGTTCGCTAAACTGTCGTTTTAAACGCACTTCCGGTAGCCCTGTGGTTCATTCGGCCAGTGAGTTGCTTTACTGTAACGTGTCGATCGACCTTCACGCAACTTCTAAGCCGACGTTCACCTCTCACATCAATGGCGTGCGGTGCTCCGCAATTTTCACGCCGCTTATTCGCAATGGTGCCATTTCTCCAATCACGATTCACTTTAACCACAAACACGCGAACAGTTTACAAATTGCGCTGTTTCAGAAATAGTGCCGCACTTGGCCTAGAAGCTGATAATCATCCCTTTTTGCGAATCTGATAAATCGCTCCTTTTATTCATGTTAGGAACGAGTGATATGTTTTAGATGGTCATATGATCATATGTAGAGGATTTTAGGAAGGGAGTGTCCGACCTCAGGTCTTAAACAACCCTTAGAAATAGGAAACTAGGAGATTTGGGCTAGAGCGCCCGATAGGAAAGTGACACGGAAGCGAAGTAGGACGGAGGAAGACGCCCTTATTTATTACCGGGGGAGGGGGCAGTACCCTGGGTGCGACGGCTTAACGTGCCCATCAGACGCACCGCGCGTATTTAGTGGATCGAGCGTTCGTACCTGCCTGGGATCGAACTTGAGGCCCTTCCCGTGGCAGTCACGAACGTTGCCCATTAGGCTACCCGCGGCCTTATGTTTTTAGATTTGCAACAGCACACCTTATATACCCCCCCTAAGCTAGCTCACGACACGTGCCTATTTTCATTGACTACGCGCTGTTGACGTCAAAAGTATGAAGTGGTCACAATAATGTCCCTCGATTGCGTATATAGACTACGTATGAGTGCATTTGTATATAATGACACCGCACAAAAATTTGTCACCTGCAGCAGCATATGTAATTGTTTAATATAGACTGCTGGCCACTCAAAATGCAACACCAAGAAGGAAGTATCCGATTGGCCTGAAATTCGCAGAATGCATCGCCCGCGAGAGGACATGCAAACAATTAGCATTGCAGGGCATATGCAAATCATGTGCGCCTGGCACGCCACCGAGAAGAACTATAAGAAGGGTGCACAGAAGGCTGGGTGTAAGTAGTGAAAGTGTGTTGTGCTGCCGGACCTGTATGTGGGAAGCTTGCTGATGCCTCGTCGTAGAATACGGAAGTCATTCCAGCACGTTTCGGAGTTCGACAGACGACGAATAGTGGCTTAACGCGACAGCGGTTGATCGTACCAAGACATCGGTGCCCGTGTGTGACGACATCCAGCCACAGTGAGGCGAGTATGGATTCGGTGGGTGCAGGAGAGACGGATGGACCGACGTGAGCGATTGCCGCAGCCGCGGCACACCACCGACCAATAGGACCGGCTTGTCGTGCGGCGGGCATCGACGGCTTGCACCGCCGCACATCACGAAAGCTAGCGTAGGAATTAGGGTGTGTTGCGCGACAACCTATGTCAGCACGTACCGTTCGACGTCGTCTGCCGGAGCGGGGACTTGTCGCACGGCGCCCATTGCTCCGATTACCATTGACGTTACACCACCGGCGAGTGCAGCGGCAGTGGGCCGTTGAACGCCGATCCTGAACTACGGAATGGCACGATATTGTCTTCTCCGACGAATCCCGCTTCTACCTGCAACACCACGATGGTTGGCACCGCTGCGAGAGACTGTATGACGCCTGCATTATGCATCGCCATACCGGTCCGTCGCTTGGCGGTATGGTTTGGGGCGCAATTGCATATGACACCCGCCCCTCTGGTACGCATCGCTGGTACACTCAACAGCCACCACTACATCTCCGACGTTTTGGTGCCTGTAGTCCTCCCTTACCTGCAGGACCTGCCAGGTTTCAACAGGGCAATGGGCGCCCGCACGTGGCACGCATCATGCAACATTTCTTCACTGCCTACCAGGTGTCACTGCTGCCGTGGCCTGCCTGTTCTCCCAATATGTTGTCCATCAAACACGTCTGGTCGCTGATCGGCAACAGAGTGGCCCGGCAAGCACCACCCGCGGCTACGCCTGATGAACTGTGGCAACGTGTGGAAGCAGCCTGGACCGACATACCCCAAACCCACATCGAAAGCCTCTTTCGTTCGATGCCGCGGCGTGTATGGGCCGTTATTGCCAGCCATAGGGGCCATACGAACTATTGATGTCTGCGTGTTCCGCAAGTTGCACGGGCCTTGTAAGCTCAATCGTTTCATCTTTGTATCCGTTGTTATGTGTCCAATAAATCTGGCTTCGCTATCTCGTGTCCTCCTTGGTGTTGCATTTTGGGTGTCCAACATTGTAGATTTCTGGGGTTTTAATTATAATATTATTTAAACATGTGTGTTATTATAATAATATAATGTGTGTTGTTTCTTTCTATAGGTAAAATGTAAAACTGAAATTTTTGAGAAATTAAAATCAATGTGTTGAAAGACAAATGCAAATGACTGGCAGAAAGGTGTCATAGCTTTTGCTCTGTCAAAAGCACACAGCATCAAGGAAGTTGCTGAATAAGCAGGTGTTAGCAAAAGAACAGTTCTACGTGTTTAGAAATATTGTTGTAAGATAAATTCGGCAGAAAATTAAAGGTAAAACTGTGGACGAAACACCATTTTGACAAGTCGTGACCGTCGCAGAATTTATGGCTTCATCAACGAAAACAGATTTCAAACAAGGTGGAAACTTCCCATGTCTGTTAATAACGGATCTCACGTTTTTATATTTGAGAGAACATTGCATAGGAACTTTTTCGAATGGATATTTGCAGTAGAATTGCAAGACCGAAACCAAAATACACTCATTGTCAAAAAAATCCGCGCACCAAGAAGGAGGCGTCGTAATAATAAAATGAGATTTTTGTAGTGAAATGGTACATACCAAGGACAGAACTGATTAGTATATCACAGCAGCAAAGCGTTTTCTCGTTGACATACGGTGCACATTTCGGCCAGCGTTAGTACCGCATCGGACCACCTGATGCTCGGATACATGTGGTGATACGGTCCGGTCCGGCATGGAGTCAGAGACGACGTATGTTATCCTGGGACAGACTGGCCTACACTTCTTGCAACTCACGCTGTAAACGCAGATCACTGGAACATGGAGAAAGCTGGCGTCAAATCGGTCCCACACGTGCTCGATGGGCGAGAGATAACACGATCTGGCAGGCCACGGAATCGTCGAAGAATGATGTAGACAGTCCTGGGAAAACCGAGCCGTGTGCGGATGGGTGTTATCTTGTTGGTAAATGGCTCCCCGCCAGGAAAGGCAACTCATGGGACAACAGGATCTGCTGTGCGTAGCGCTGTGCTGTCAACGTCCCTCAGATCACTGCGAGGGAAGTCCGGCTGTCATGCACTATGGCTCCCAAGTCCATCACCCCAGCAGTTTGGGATGTGTACCGCTGTACAGTGAGGTTGGGATTATAGCTCTCACCTGCGGTCCTCAACACTCTGGTCGTCCATTCCCATACAGAAGCGGGATTCGTCGCTGAACACTATACGTCACCAGTCCGTAGCATTTCACTTTGCTCGCTGCTGACACCACTGCAATCGACGCCGACGATGGTCAGGTGTTAGTTGCAGAAAACGGAAGGGCCGTGGAGAGTGTAGATTCGCCACTTTCAGGCTTCTGGAAATGGTTCTGGTGGACACAGGAGTCCCTTTTACAGCCGCCATATGTATCTGGATATTGCACAAGGACGTCATTGCATCTGTGCGTGACTCTCTCACGATCCCACTGTCATTTCTGCTGGTGGTGCGTCTGGGTCCTCCAGAGCCAGTCCGCCATGTTTGGCTGCCTTCCCAAGTCCATTGCTCCCAACACGATCGCGTACTGTCCGACCGGCCCAAATGGCTGCCGATACCGCGCGCCGGTCACCCTGCCTCTCTCATCCTGACAATAGGGCCTCGCTAAAACACCGTCAGTTGCCTGTACGCACATCTACGGCGGCTTCTCGGCATGTCTATCACTCAGGAATCTCACCTGACTCTTACCGTGCACTTCGTCACGCAATTGGAGTCCCCTGCGCGGCACCTTATTAGCCTCAAAGATTGCGATTGCAGTGCCAGTCGCGCGGGCATGCGGAATCGTACGAAACAGTAATCATTTGGAAGTCTGCCCTCCCCGTAGCTATTGCCAAGTTTCGCGTTAATCGCACGCATTTTTCTTGGTGCGCGGATTTTTATGACAATAAGTGTAACTTGAGCTCACATAACAGCTGGATTAGCTTGGGCCAAAGTTCAGCAAACAAGGACTGTTGATCAGTGGAAGGCTGTCATATGGTCTGATGAACCCAAATTTTGCCTATACTTAAATGACACAAGGCATAGGGTAGACAGGAGGTCTAAAGAAACATTCAGTCCTGAGTGTATTCAAAGAGTTCTTGCCAAAGGAGTGGGTCTGTAACACTGTGGGATTGTTTTCATTGTTGTGAATTAGGCCCATTAGTAGAGGTGAAGAATACGATAAATCAGCACGCTTACAGAGAAGTTTTAGACAATCACATGTTCCCCTTTTGCAGAACATGTGTAGGATTTTCATCAAGTAACTTATCCGATATACCAGGATGACAAGTGTAGGACTGATAGAGTTAAAACCATTGTCGATTAGTGTGAAGAGCATGATATAACTTTGGGACACGTGGACTGGACAGCTAAATTGCCAGCTTTAAATCCCATCGAAAATTTATGCGACCGCCTTGAAAGAAGTGTAAAACCCAAAATTCAGCATCCCTGAAATGCCAATGAATTGAGAAACAAACGGTTCATAGAATGGTGAAAAATTGACTTAAGTTATTTAAATCATCTTGTTGGATCTCTTCCAGCAATAATTAATGCTATGATTTCTGCACGGGATGATGTATTTAAGTAACGACCCTTTAACGACCATAACGCCCAAAACGTCCGTACGTACAAATGGCCACAGCCGCCCGAAACGCCTGTCCAGAGTGAGTCACATTTCCTACCCTTACTTGTTTTTCAAATTTTCTCGACCTATGATCGATCAGGAGGAGTCACCCTCAGTCACTATTGTTGTTATTGAACAAAGATGTGAAACAACAGAAATTTTCGGGCGATGTGATACAAGATTTTTGGGTCATGGTCGTTAAATGGTTAAATAAAATTTCTGGAGAACAATATTTTTTTTTCCTGTGTCGGTATATATATCATCATCATTGTCAACCGTTATCAATCCCCTGCTGGACGAAGGTCTCCCCAAGTTTCCTCCACAACGGTCTGTCTTGTGCCAGTCTCCTCTATGTCACTCCCGCATACTTTCGAACTTCATCCACCCATATTCCATGTGGTCTTCTTCTGGGTCTTTTCCTGTCCCTTGGAATCCAATCTAAAATTTCGGCTGTCCATCGATGGTCTGTCCTTCTGACAGTATGTCTAGCCCATTGCCATTTCAGGGATTTAACTCTGATCATGATGTCTTCCACTCTTGTCATTTTGCGGATACACGAGTTCCCCTTCTTATCTCTCC
The DNA here is from genome assembly GCA_039090855.1 of Macrothele yani. Classification (NCBI taxonomy): domain Eukaryota; kingdom Metazoa; phylum Arthropoda; class Arachnida; order Araneae; family Macrothelidae; genus Macrothele; species Macrothele yani. The sequence goes on from CM077011.1 coordinate 105,824,415, forward strand.
TGGTTACACCAAGCATGCATCTCTCCATGCTACTTTGAGTTGTCTGCAGCCTTTGTATGCCTCTTTTAGTTACGGTCCACGTCTCTGCACCATACGTAAGCACTGGAAAGATGCATTGATCAAACACTTTTCTTTTAAGACATAATGGCATATTGCTCTCGAAAATTATGCTGTTTCTTTCAAAAGCTCTCCAGGCAAGTTTTGTACGCCGATTAATTTCTTCATCAATGTGACCCTCACTTGATATCTGCTGTCCAAGATAAACGTACGTGTCTGTTATCTCCAGCTTTTCTCCATCAATCGATAAATCTTCATTTCTTGTAAAAGCATTGAACATCACTTTTGTCTTCAGAAAGTTCGTTTTTAATCCCACTTCTTTACTCTTGTCAACAAGTTCTTGGATCATACTCTGCAGCTCTGATGGATTAGTTGCAAAAATGACTATGTCATCAGCAAAGCGAAGGTGGGTTAGATAGTCTCCGTTAATCTTTATCCCTTTGTTTTCCCAATTCAGTGATTGAAAGACATTTTCCAATGGGGCATTAAAGAGCTTCGGAGATATGGTGGCACCTTGTCTCACTCCTTTTCCAAATTCTTATGTGTGTTGCAATTTCAAACAGTCGAATCTTTGCACTTGCATTTTCATAGATGTTATTAATATTATTAATGTATGCATCTTCAATACCGCAGGATTTCAGAGCCATTGTAACTGCTGATGGTTGCACCGAATCAAAGGCTTTTTCATAATCGATAAAAGCCATGCACAATGGAAGTTCATGTTCCCTCGCTCTTTCAATTAGTTCTCTCAGTACGTGGATATGATCTATTGTGCTGTAGCCACTCCTGAATCCAGCTTGTTCTCTCGGTTGAGCCATGTCCAGTGTCACCTTCAAGCGGTGTGAAAGAACTTTAGTTAGGATTTTATAAACCACTGATAGGATGCTGATAGGTCTGTAGTTCCTGAGATCCTCAATGTCACCTTTTTTATGTAGCAAGATCATTGTAGCGTTGTTTCAATCCTCAGGAATCATCCCTGCATTAAGGCATCGAGTGAAAATTTAGGCGAGTACTGTTTCGATTTCTCCACTTGCTTCTTGTATGATGTCTACAGTAATTCCATCTTCTCCTGGAGCTTTTCCCCGCTTCATGTTCTTGATTGCATGTGCAACTTCTGCTGGAAGGACTGGAAGAACTCTGGTACTGGTACCTTTCATGATGTCTGGAGTACATGTATCATCCCTTTCATATAATTTGGAGTAGAAATCTTTCACTCTTGTCAAAATTTCGCCTCTATTTCTTGTTACAGAACCATCTTCTTTTCTCAGTGCCATAATCTGTTTTCTTCCCTTACTGAGATGTCCCTTTGCTATCTTTAGGCTTTGGTTGTTTTCAATTGCTTTCCTTACTAGTTCACAGTTGAATTTTCCTTACGTCTTCAGTGATACTTTTTCGTACTGTCTTGCATAGCTCTATATATTCCACTTTGGAAGTCACATCTTCTTTAGTTGTCCTCATCTCTCTTCTTTTTTGCCTCAACATTTTCGTTTTTCCTGATAATTTATTTACATGCAACTTGTTCTTAGACCCAGCTAATTTTGTTGCTGTTTCCATAAGAGCTTTGGTTACTTTTCTGTTAACTTCAGAGATGTCCACTTCTTCCGATGTTAGGCCTTCTAAAGCAGAGAATCTGTTCTTCAGTTCCAACTTGAAGGTATTATGGTGTTTTTTAAGGTTGGTTATGTCAATACATTTTGTTTGTCTTATGAGCTTGCTACGTTCGTGTTTAGTCTTGAGGTGCATCTTACATCTCACCAATCTATGGTCACTACCTGTGTTGAACTTGTTTAGCACACTGCAGTCTTCTATGACGAATTTTTTCTTACACATAATAACATCAATTTCACTTGTCCTATTTGGATGTCTCCATGTCCATTTCCTGTGTGGCTTTTTCTTGAAAAAGGAGTTCAAGATGAAAAACCCTTCTGCCTCTTCAAAATCTACGAGACTATTTCCACGCTGGTTTCTGTTGCCGTGACCGAATGTACCTACTGAAGTTTCATTCTGTTGCCGTTGCCCTATTTTTGCATTGAAATCTCCCATTATTTTCTTTAAGTGCTGCTTACCTTTATTATTTAGATGACGAATTTCCTCATAAAAATTCTTCAATTTCTTCTTCAGGATGACTTGTGGTGGGTGCATAAGTTTGAATAATCTGAGCCTGGTATCTTCCAGAGAGTTGGATAACGAGTCGTGCAGCTCTGTCAAAGGAACTTTCAACTTCTACAACTTTATCCTTCAGTTTCTTGTTTATTATAAAACCAACACCACTAGTTCTGCCAGTGTCAGTCCCACGATAGTATAAGAGATGTCCACTTTTCAGTTCAATGAGATCTTCTCCTTTTCTCCTTACCTCACTTAGCCCGACGATGTCCCACTTGATCCTTTGTAGTTCCTCTTCCAACTCAAGAAGCTTTGAATCAGAAGATAGGGAGCGTCTATTATACGCAGCCAAGGTCAGCATCAGATGGCAGCTGTTGTACTTGGTATGAGTTAAAAAAATTTTTTTGCTTCAGTCTCTTCTTAATAGAATGTGAATTCTGAATTTTCATAACTGCTGCGTTGCGCGTTTTGATCTTCAGATTATTTTGCAACTTTCGTTTTAAATTCTTAAGTTTTTCTTATGTTTTTCGGCTATGCTCTTAAGTATATATATATATATATTTTTCTTTTTCTTAAGAAGGTGATCATGTGAAACATAAACAGGTAGCTAAAGAGATATTGGAGAACATAGCATTTTCTGAATCTTTCCTCAGACAAATGTTTCTCTGAGTGCAGTTTCCACGTTTCTGGAAAGGTTAATGAACAGAATGTGAGAATTTACGGAACTGAACATTGCACAATGGAACATGAACATGCTTGCTCCAAAATGTAAGTTTTTGGTGTGGCATAATAATCGTCAGTGTTATTGGACCCTTCTTCTTTAAGGAAGCGACCGTGAGAGCTGGTAATTATCTGCAAATGATTGAGCAGTTTGTGTACCCCCAGTTAGAAGAGCTTGGTCGTCCCATTGCATGGCCTCACACGTTATCCGGACTGAACACCCTGTGGCTTTTTTTTTATAGGGATTCATCAAGGGCTAGGTTTATACACTGCCGGAAAGTGAAAAAAGAACACCAATAAGGATTTGGCGGACGATCATGAAATTTACATATGTTAATGGGGTCGAGTTTACGTAGGTGTGATGTTAGTTTCATGACCAACCGGTGAGCGCTTACGCCACAGCACGGCATAATATGAAAATTATCGTCTGTGGTATTTAAGGAGTACGGCGAAGTGAATGTAATCAGTCGTCGGCGTACGGACACGTGCGAGGACCCGGGCAAAGCTGCAATGCGTGGACATGGAAGACGTGTACGATTTCAGCAGTTATCGGACTGTGAGCGAAGTCGTCTAGTCAAACTCCGCGAGGCCGGGTGGTCGTATCGTCGTATTACGGAGCGAATTGGACGGGAAGTATCGGTGGCGGTACGTACGATGGTGGCGTAGATGGTCCGAGGAACATTCCCACATGAGAAGACGTGGAACCGGGGGTCACAGACGGACTGATGAGCGGAGCGATCGACGCATAAGAAGAGCGGCGTTGTCAAGCAGAGCATCCGCTGCGACGCAAATCTGAGCTGCCGTTGCACCTGAGGTGACTGCGAACAATCCGCAACCGTCTACTGGATGCAGGACTACGTGCACGTCTGCCTCTGGCATGTGTACCTCTGACTCCAGCCCACCGTCAGGAACGGCTGCAGTGGTGTCGCCAACGTCTGCACTGGAGAACGCAATGGCGATCTGTCGTGTTCAGCGATGAAAGCAGATTCTGCCTGGGAGCCTCCGATGGCCGTATGCGTGTTCGCAGACGCACAGGGGAGCGTCTCCACCTTTCTTGCATCCACCAGCGACAGACAGGGCCTACACCTGGTATCCTGGTGTGGAGAGCGATCAGCTCTCACTCCCGTACACAACTAGTGTTGGTACCGGGTACGTTAAACAGCACCCATTCAGCCCGTTGTTGTGCCATTTGTAAGGTCGGCCCATCGTGGTGTTTCCAACAAGATAACGCACGCCGACACACGGCACGTGCAACGAAGCATGCACTTCAGGGTGTGAGACAACTTCCATGGCCTGCACGTTCACTGGATTTGTCCCCTATTGAGCACGTGTGGGATTTTATGGGACAACGACTTATCCGGTCTCGACGGCCAGCCACGACTATCCCCGATTTACGCGTCCAGGTTGAAGATGCTTGGAATTCAGTACCCCAAACTTACATCCAACAACTCTACGACAGACTCCATGCCAAAATTGCGCAGTGTGACGCAGTTCATGTCGGGTCAACCTCGTACTAACCATGTTACATGGAAATGTTATTTTTCAGTTTACCAGCAAATACGGCTGTATTTTGCCATAATGTTTTGATCACGTTATCCTCTGTATTCCGTTATTATGCTGTATAAATTTCGTTGATATCAGACGCCTCCTTCTTGGTGTCCTTTTTTCACTTTCAGCCAGTGTAGCATCCATGTTGCAGACATTGCTAACCTCAAAAGGCGGATTACACATGCACCGCAGAAAGTTAACTCCGACATTCTCGAACGAACTTGTTTGGAACTCGAATACCGTTTAGACTTATTTCGAGTGACAAATGGTGCCCTTGTCGAATGTCTACAAAACTTCATGATCTGTTGTGTCAAATTACGAAAGTTGTGTATTGAGATCTTTTATGTTAAGGGTTATGATTATATGAGATAATCATAACAGTTTTAAAACAAAGGATCTCAGTTTTAATGTAAAGAAACACACTTATGGAACATCCTGTATTGAAATACTCACAACAGAATGCGCATGCAACGATGCCGTCTCGTATGAGCTAAACCCCCTATGGGCAGAGTTCCTAAAATATTAAGACTTCGTTTGTTGACATTTTGTTTACGCGCACAGTTCCAATTTTTGCACAATTTGAAGTCAACTCAAAGCAGGTTCATACATATACACTGTATTGACGAAAGTCACCGGACACCTAAAAGGGAAACACAACATAATATACTGTGCAAATATATTGGGGCAAAGTAAAAAAATCACTCTTTTTTTTTTCCAAAACTATGCCTTTATATCATTCTATGCCGTGATAAACACTGATAAATACCTGTATTAGTATGAAGTATGCCCTCCTTTAGCAGAAATGACCTCTTGAATTCGTTTTGGCCTCGACTCTATTAATTAAGTGCACATATTTTTGACTTCATAATCGTGGAACCACACTTTTATAGCATTCGTTATCATGCGTTCTTTGGCTGCACAGTCCATTTTACCTAACCGTCTCTTCAAAATATTCCACAAGTTTTCTATGAGATTTAAGACTGGTGAACTTCCTGGCCAATCAAGCAAATGAATTTAATTTTCCAGCATGAAATTCTTGACGAATTTAGAATTGTGACATGGGGCCAAGTCATGTTGAAATGTCCTATCCAAAGTTTTCAAGAATGGAACAATCAATCCTACGTTGTAATATTTCTACGTACTTGGCTAAATTCATCATACCTTGAACAGGAACTAAGCTTCCAGTGCCATTTGATGTGAAAAAACCCCAAAACATCTGTTTCAGAGGGTGTTTTACAGTTTGTTTGACATGCACAGGTCTTAAGGTTTCACAGTTGCTTCGTCTAACGACATTTGCTTGGTAACCCTGCACAAATAAATGAGTTTCATCACTGAAAATTACCTATTTCCAGTCGTCAGCAGTCCATGATTTATATTTTTTGGCCCATGCTAAACGTTTTATCTTCATTTTCGCATTCAAATATTGTTTTTTCTTTGGTCTTCTTGCCTGCCGGCCAACTTCCAGAAGCCTATAGTGTACAGTTGAATCACTAACATCACAACCACTAGCCAATAAATCTCTTTGAAGGTCGGTGTTTTTTTTTTTTTTTTTTTATATTCATTTTACTATTTCTGATTAGATATTTGTTGGTTCGTGGAGTTGTTTTTCGTTTTCTTCCACATTTACCTCTCCTTTTTGGAGACGATGATCCAGATGCATTGTATCGCGTAAGCAGTCTTGATACACTTGATTTGTCTACACCAACTGCAGAAGCGATATATCTCACTGTCATAGAAGTGTGATTCTTCAGAGCAATTATCTTTGCACGCTTCCCTGGGGAAATATCCATTTTTCAATACACGAAAGCAACACATACTCACAGAGAGCAAAACCTAACATTCACCTGTCACACACGAAAGCTCACAACTGAAGCTGAAGTGCCTATTCCCTGTTTAAAACCCGTCAAACCACATTATTACTATCAAGTTCTAAGAGTCACACCATCTCACAGCTGATAAATCCGGTTTACGTGGGTATCTCACATCATCTGGCGATCACATTACAATACTGAGAATGAAATAGCTTGTCCCAAATAATTTGCCCGGTATAGTTGCATTTATTGACACACATTATTAGTACGGTGTCGGTCCATCTTTGGCCTTAATGCATGCACTGACCCTTCGAGACAGGCTTTCAACGTGCTGGAACACAGCTATAGGTATGCGCTTCCATTCATTACATAATGCTGCCGCTAACCGTTGCTTAGTAGAAGGCCTTGGATAGGTGATCTATGGGATTAAGATCAGGGCTGTGCGCTGGCCAGTCCACACACGATACGGAATTATCATCAAACCACGCCGTAATAGTCCTTGCTTCATGGCTCGGTGCATTATCCTGCTGGCACGAACAAGGCTCGGTTCCATAGTATTTCCACAAAGTTGGTAGGGCATAATTGTCCAGAATATCGAGGTAGACGTGGTAGCTAACAGGCTTGCCCAAGATAAACAGTAGGCCGGTATGATACCACGAAAAACACCCCCCGCGAGTACACTGCCAGCTCCAAACTTGACCGAAGGAACAGGACACTGTGGAAAATAGCGTTTCCCCGGATGCCGCCATAACCACACACGGCCATCAGACTGATGGATCGTGTATCTGGATTCATCAGTTCATAGGATCCGTTTCCATTGATCTATGGTCCACCATAAATGTTCTTTACACCATGCTAAACGACGAGTAGCATTCCGAGTGGAGATGAAAGGCTTATGAGCAGCCACACGGTTACGGTAACCCGTGGAATGAAGTTCTCTGCAAATGGTACATTTACATACCAAGGTGCCAGCATTTTTACTCACCTGCACACCGAGGTCTTGTGCAGTACCCCGTCGATTAGCTGTAACGACTCTCCTGAGTTTTTGACGTCCTCTATCACTTTTCCTTTGGTCTATTGGTATGTTTTGCTGCTTCAGGCACCATGTGTCTTCCACTTATTCAGTACATCCAAAACAGTTGACTTGGGTAAGTTTAAACGCCCCTCGGTTTCTCTTATAGACAACCGACTACAACACCACCCAACAATCTCTCCTTTCTCAAAGTAAGTTCTCTCCTGCTGCGACATTTTTACTCAACCTCACAATGCGATATGATCACGGTCAGCTGCAGGGTTGTTTGCAGCTGTACCGCGCATCTTAACAACGCAGCGGATCCGGTCATTTGCTTTTGAAGGGATGTCCGGTGACTTTTGTCAAAATAGTATATTTTCAAATGTAACGTTTGCTGTTCTCTCCGTGTAGGTTTATATCATTCAGCATTGAAAGAGACACCCGTTGGTGAACGAAAGCTGCGCTACGTTAGTTTGTCTTTTACGCCAACAAGATGAAAGGATGTTATACCACAGGTGTAACACCCGTTCATTTGATGTATATGCGCTCCTTGATTATTGTTTATCTTAAAATAAAAGGTTTGGGAAATGTCTGGCACAGTGTATGAGGAAGAACTTTTCGCATAATTCATATTTATTCTGCTTTGAAAGCCTGTATCTGAAATAGATATTCCGTTTAATAATAAACGATGTTCCTGTTTCCACACAAAAAATACTACTCATCAAAGAACGACACAAGAACGAGACACCTTTACTTTAAAGAGTGTTTTAAAATAAATACACTCAACTTGTGATAAAATGAGATCTTCTGTTAAAAGGACTACATGCTGCAATAGGTTTTTCGCAACTGAAATCTAAGTTTCCGAACAGATTGTATGAATCAATAGTACTTCTCAAACAACAATTCAACGATATTTTGAAGATTAAATGTACCCAGTCCAGCGTCACTGTTTCTCCAAACATCTTTTCCTTCTTCTGTTATCAAACTTTCTTCTGCAGTTGCGTCATGGAGGTTCCTCCTTTGCGGAACGGAACTGACTTTTGTTTGACTCGAAACACAACTCTTATCAACTAACGTGAAGGTCGAATCTATTTTTTTTTATTTTTTTTTTATAATTTAGGTTGTTCGTTCAAAACGCGAGAAAATAAAGCTATCCGATTTCCTATGACTTACTAAGGAACACGAAGCGATAAGTTGTGGGATCTTCTATACCACGTTATCCACTTTTATACGAGTGTATGCTGATAAGTAGTGCACAATCCATAAAATAAAACTCTATTCGCACAAACAAAAACCGAAATGAAAGTATAATATGTTAGATACAAATTGACATACCAACTTTTCTACTTAGTAGACTTGTCGTTTAATACGTTGTCCCCTAAAACAAATTTGAACATGCCGTCAATGCAGCATTCAGATCTCCTTATTCCGATTCATGACGTGGACGCGTGCTTCACTTCATCTAAGTCCCCTTGAGATCTCTTTTTAGCACGTCTTTTGTAAAAAAAGATCGTGCTTATGTTACCGGTTTGTCCTTCCGTCCGTATGTACCCACGCTATCTCTGCAACTATTAGTCCGATTTGAAAAATTCTTTTTGCATTGGGAAGCTTGAAATATGCTAATGATGATCCTTCATTTCGTTTTTTTTTTTTACGATGTACAATTTCGCCGCCAGAGGGCGTAAATGCAGATGATGTCGAATTCAAAAATACGTATTATTCCACATATTTGCTTCTAAACATCCGATTGAAAAAAATATTTTTTCTTTTGATTCCATTTATGTCGAAGAGTATTTTAGATATAGTTACTTTTTCAAATTACGTATATATTTTCCGCTAGGGGGCATAAAAGTAAATAACATTTTTCCCGATAACTCTTCTTCTAAAACTCCGATTTAAAAAACATTTGCTTCGGCGGATACACCTCGTGACGGAAAATTGTTTGCATATAATTTTAGATGTTTGATAAAGAATATTTTAGCCACCAGGGGGCGTGAGAGTTAATTTTTGCTTCTGATGTATTTGCCATAAAATCTGAGCTTCTAAAATATCGATGGAAAAATGTCTTTAGTGGACTGATGCCACTCACATCGATAAACCTTTGTGAAATATTTTCTTCTTAAAATATTCCGCAGTTTCTCCGCCAGGGGCATAGAAGTATATTTTATTTTTGTCTATCTCTAATTCTAGGAGTCCGATTTAAAAAATCCCTTCTTTGTTGGATAATGTTTTCAGTGTGACACGTTTTTCATATAATTTCAAAATGTTCAAGTAATTTATAGACTTTCCGCTAGGGGACGTACTGGTAAATTGGGTTTCCCCTATATCTCTGCTTCTAAATCTGCGATTTGAAAAATTATTTCTGCTATGGATACAGCTCGTATTGGGAAATCATTTGCACATAATTTCTAATTTTTGTAAAAAAATCGTTTGGCCGCCAGGTGGCGTAAATCTTAATTTCCGCATCTGATGTATTTGCAGCAAAATACTTTTAAATTCTTGATTGAAAAAAACGTCATTTGTAGACCGATGGTACTCCTGTCGACAAACCTTTTAGAAACATTTTCTTCTTAAAATAATGTATGGTTTCTCCCCCAGGGGAGTAGATGTCTATCTTATTTTTGTCAATATCTCTACTTCTAGGAGACCGATTTGAAAACATACTTCTTTGTTGGATGGTGTTTCCAACGCGAAATGTTTTTCCTATAAATTCAAAATTTTCAAGTAAATCATAGACTTTCCGCTAGGGGGCACAAAGGTAAATTGCGTTTTCTGCGTTATTTTTACTTCTAAAACTCCGATTTGAAAAATTCTTCCTGTATCGCATACAATACCTGATGGAAAATATTTTTCACATAATTTCTAATGTTTGGCAAAGAATGGTTTGGCCACCAGGGGCATAAGTGTTAATTTCTGCTTCTGATTTATTTGTAGCAAAATCTGGGCTCCTGAAAACTCGACTAAATTAATTTTTTTGTTGGACCGATACCGGTGATATTTAAAAACTTATTGGAATACTTTCTTGGTAAAATAATGCATGGTTTTATCACCAGGGAACGTAACGTGACATCTTATTTTTGTCGATATCTCTGTTTCTAAGAGTCCGATTTGAAAAATTCTTTCTATGTTGTAGAGCGTTTCCGGTGTGAAATGTTTCTCATATAAATTCATGTTTTTCTTAACGCACAAGTCTGCAACCATAGGGCGTAAGCTCACGATTCTGTTTGCAGCAATATCTGAGGAATTGATTAAATACCCGATTGAAAAACTTCTTTCTTCCGTCAGATACTATTGTTTTCCAAACCGGTTCCATTGACTTTGAATAGCTTTGATAAATTTAATTTGCGTCAGAACGGATTCAAAAGACGTGCTTCTTACACCCGAAAATTCGGTGTCATCTTTCTTGTTAGATTTGGAAAGAAATGAAAATAGCTCGGTCACTGTGTAGCGGAATGGAGAGAACCTCAAATTTCTGCCTCTGGAGAGGATTAAATGTTGCGTAAGAAGTGTGCGGTCTCGCATCGTCATGCAGCAACAAAATTGGTGTTGATTTACTAACTGGGCACACCCTCCGGCGTAGGTTCTTTATTGTTTCAATGTAACATGCTGAACTGATAGTATTTCCAGGTTCTGAAAAAATTGTGTCTGGTAAACTTTGTGCGAGTTCTAAGAAATAGTCAAAAGAACCTTGCTTGCAGATGGCAATGTTTCGAATCTTTTGAGACGATTAGAGAAAACGTGTCGGTATTCCATGCTCTATCGTTCTTTACACTTTCCAACCGTAGGTTTAAGAAGCGTATATGCTCCAACTTTGTCTGTCTGTCCGTCCGTCCGTCTGTCCGCACGATAACTCGCGTAAAAATGGTTCGATTTCGATGACATTTTAGTATGTGGTTGGGGACAACCTGGAAAAGAACCCTATTGGAAATGGGGTCAAAGGTCAGGACATTGGAGGATCCATTCCATCGCCCTTATGCGTCATAACGTACGTAAAATGCTCGATTTCGACAAAACTTCAAGTTGTTTCTGTGATTTACTGAACCGGTTCTGTTTAATATCGTCGGAATGGAGTGAAAGGTCAGGGCACGGGAGCGAGGTTTATTCCATAACCAATTATGTTCATAACTTCACTAAAAATGCTTCTATTGAGACAAAACTTTAGTATGTTGTTCCGGATGTATACTCAATCAATTCTGTTTTATATCATCGAGATGGGGTCAAAGGTCAGGACACAGGAGAAGGAATTATTCCACAGCCATTATCCTCGTAACGTGACTAAACATTCTTCTATTGCAACAAAATTTTAGTATGTTGTTCCGGAGGTATACTGAATCAATTCTGCTTAATATAATCGAAATGGGGTCAAAGGTCAGGGCATAGGAGCGAGATTATTCCACAGCCATTATCCTCATAACTTGAGTAATGATTTCTGGTATGTTGGAAAGCGTATCATAATCAATGCATTGCATGATTTTGCTAACTTGTTCCTCAGGGTCAAAGTGATGAATCCATGACCCAGTAACAGTATTCAACAGAAATTGATCTACCTCTTCACGATTACGCTTCAATTGTTTTTAGCAACACTCATGCCGCTTCTGTTTCTTTTCTGGGGTCAACATGCGTGGCACCCATAGGGAAACGTTATGTAGCTAAGCGAAACAGTGATATGTCCCACTGTTCCTTTTGAGATTCCGAGCCTACCTGCGATCTGCTTTGGGGTGATACTGCGGTCGCTTTGGATTAATTCATCAACTGCTTTTCGGGGATTTTCATTAATCGCCGAAAAGGTTCGTCGAAAAGATCAGCATGTCCCAGTCCACATTGACGACATTTAACGGTCCAACGCTTTACTGTCCTTCTGTCAACATTTTTTTTTAATTGGAGGTTTAACGACCACCATGAGCGGCAACTCAGTGGGCTTATAAGTAGTCTCCTGTTTCTAATTTAAGTTCACTGGTTCTAGGGAAAGGAGAGTGCCAGCGCCTTAAGACAAACATAACATCCATGCTCCACCGGGATCTGGACCATTCTCTGACGAATGATGAGAAGCATGGGCGTCGCTGCTGGCAAATAGGAATGGATAGGGGTGTGCAAGCCTGCAGTAATAATAGCCAATGTTTTTGTTTTTTAACAAGTTTTTCAAAATGAACTGGGGACAGCGAATGTTCTAAGTGTACTAAATAAATGCCTATCTGAATGCATTTCAATGATTTCGAAAAGGGTTGCTGGCAGAAATATGGAGAGTATTCATAAATATTGGAGGGGGCATATATCATGTCACACCCACCCGCCAGCGACGTTCATGATCAGAACACATCTCTGACACCACTGTTCGCCACCGGAGCGGTGAACACTGTTTTCATAATACATAACCTTTAAACGGCTGTGAATTTCAACTGGTGTAACGGTTTCAGTACTTGAAGATTTAAACACTGCGCGTTGTATGAATTTCGCTGGCATATCTTCATAAAACGACGCCATGTTAGTGCGTATTGATTCACAATCGCTGTAAGGAAAGGAATCAAACTTGCCACCGTTGTGACTGAATGTTGCGGCTGGAAAGTAACGCTGCTGGCGTTTGTGTTACTTATCAGCCGTTCTACTTACAAGGTGCATCAAAGTTCGGTGAATGCTGCCGCAACACGTAAAAGGGAAAGGTTGTGAAAGGTGCGGTAACTTGCGCGACCCAGCAACGTACATGAGCGAACATGTTCATAAACGTCACGGAGGTGTGAGAAAGGGCGCAGCTCGGCAGCTGATGTAGGCGAGTGAGTGTTTTTTTATTGGGGGTTTAACGACCACCCTGAGCAACTCAATGGGCTATAAGCAGTCGCCCGTCTCTAATTTAAGGTCACTGGTTCCAGGGAAAGCAAAGAGCCAGCGACATAAGACAAAAACAACATCAATTCCTCACTGGAAACCCGGACCCACGAAGACGTTGGTCATGTTCCAGCGCTTAGACCACTGCGCCATCGGGGTGGCCAGGTGTGCGTTGTTAGCAGGCAAAATGAAGCGGAGAATCAGTATCACCTTCTTTTTCAAGTATGTTAAATCCGCATAAGAAATGCATGCAACGATGAAAGCAGTTTAAAGAGATGAAGCGGTAACCATGTTTTTTCAATGTGTTTTCGACCCAGTTCAAGCGTTTCCACGAAGGAAGAGACTCCGTTGAAGATGTCGAAGTGTAAGGCCCACGTCCTGCAGAAATCCGAAAAAAATTGAGAAAATACATAATCTTATAGTGAATAACCGTCGACCGAATGTGCAAAATGATTCTTTAATTGATCGGTAACTAGGTACACTGCCGGACAATTGCTAAGGACGGATGACAACAGCAACCATAAAATGGAAGGCAGGAAAATGTGGAAATTAGCATAAGTGCGGGATACAGTAAAACGTGTTGTGCGTATGCAAATTTTGGATTGCCGAACTTGTTCGTGACGTCATAGCGCTGATAAGAGATATAAAGGATTTGACGCGTATTGACCGTTGTTGTTCAAACGCATAGTTGAAAGGGAAAGAATCAATTGACGAACTTGCAATTTTCAGTATGTCTTCCCGACATCACCTAGATGATTTTACGCGTGGCCGTATTATTGGCAAGATTGAAGAAGGGCGAAAAATAACAGATGTTGCCAGGGAGTTCGACGTCAGCCACAGTGTTGTTTCAAGGCTTTGGAAATCATTTGAAAGAAATGGAGAGTGTAGCAAACGTCACGGGGGAGGTCGTGTTCGCAGTACGACACCTGCAGAAGATCGGTACATAGTGCAATCAACAAAAAGACACCGGCGCAGCACAGCTAGTGAGGTAGCAAATCAGTTTATGGCTGCTACTGGCAAGCGGATCTCCCGAAAAACTGTCGCCAGACGTTTGTATGAAGGAGGACTACACGCCAGCCGTCTTGTTGTGTGCATCCCATTGTCCAGACGTCACCGTACCGCCCGTTTGCAATGGTGCCATCAACATCGCAATTGGACTGATAACGACTGGTCTGCTGTCCTCTTCTCAGATGAGAGTAGATACAGTCTATCGTCTGATTGTCGACGATAACTGATCTGGCGTGATAGTGGTACTGCATATTGTCCAACAAACATACAGGAAAGGGACCGATATCCGACATGTAGTGTCATGGTGTGGGCTGGCATCATGATCAATGGCCGTACGTCCCCCTATGTGCTTCCAACTGGGACTATGAGTGGCCAAGGATACATTAATGACGTTCTGCTACATTTTTTCACGTTTATGTTCGCATGTTCCGTGGTGCTGTCGGTGATAGATTCATTTTCATGGACGACAACGCAACATGTCATCGAACAGTCGCTGTCCAGGAGTGTCTTGAGAGCGAGGATATTCAACGCCTCGTATGGCCAGCACGTTCTCCAGATCTGAATCCCATTGAAAATGTGTGGGATGCTTTGGGGAGGAGTCTTGCTGGTCGCCAATGCCCTCCAATAAACAAGGACACCCTCATCCGTGCACTGACAGAAGAATGGGATAAATTACCCCAACAGCTGCTTGATAATGTTGTGCAAAGCATGACACGACGTGTGGAATCTTGCATCGCCCTCCATGGTGGCCATATCCCGTATTGACATCTTACGCCGGAACGCCTGCGGACGGTAATTGCATTTTTTTCACGTTTACGTATTCTGCACAAAATGACCTGTTTGTCCCTTGAACACGTTCTAAAGCCTTTTGGATTTCAGAGCACAATAAATTGTCTTTCTTGTAATGTCCTGGCATTCTGACATTATTTTATTTCACTTGGCATCCAACCACACTTACTTTTTTATGCGCTATATAGCCGTTTATGATCCGTCCTTAGCAATTGTCCAGCAGTGTATTAATCTGGAAACAATCCGTACAATTTTGAAAAAGGATATGAATAAGCGCAAAACCTGTCCATGATTGGTCCACGAGCCATTA
Organism: Macrothele yani; assembly: GCA_039090855.1. Classification (NCBI taxonomy): domain Eukaryota; kingdom Metazoa; phylum Arthropoda; class Arachnida; order Araneae; family Macrothelidae; genus Macrothele; species Macrothele yani. Next base: position 105,839,593 of record CM077011.1, read on the forward strand.
CTGCGTCATGTCACCCACCGTATATGCTTGATCTGATTCCGGCTGTTAAATGTTTTGTTCCCGCGACTGAAATTTTCATTAAAAAAAGATATGCGGACATTTCAACGAAAGTAACTACCCAGTTGCAGACGTTAATAATGGTAGACTTTTCCCATAGCTTCCAGTAATTATACGAACGATGCCAAAAGTGCATTGTATCCACGGAGGAGTAATAATTTCGAAGGACAGTGAACTAAATTTTGCTGAATGTTATCTCTTGTTTATTTTTACCATACATTCAAAGAGCTTTATTGACAAACATACTGTACGAGCATCTAACCCTAACTATCACCAGCTACTAATTTGAAACCATTTCTTCAGGGAAAATGACAATCAAAGCGGGAAGGACAAACAATGTTTCCATGTTTTGCTCCGGGATTCGAACTGAGACTCGACAGTTTCAGATCGTGGACTATTGAACAACTAGGGTGCCTTACCAACGTTTCGCCACCCAGATAGCAAAACAAGTCATATAGTTTCGTTGAGCTGTCGCGGATTTTCAGACTAAGTAGATTCTAGTACGCAACGTATGCAATGAAGCTGGTGTTTCTATTTGCTTTTGTAGTTTAAGAAGTTATTTCGCTCCCACTTAGTAATGTTGTTCTGGCGTCAAATCCTCCACATTGCCGCATCAGCTTAAGAAACACGACACACGAACTTGATTTTGGCAAATCAGTATCCTAGTAGCTCCTTTCACAGAGAAGTATTAAGCTAGAGTTGGTTTGGGTAATCTGAACTCGTTTAAACACACTGGAGTCCATAAGAAATTAAACTGTTTTTTTCCTTCTCTCTCCTGCTCAGAACTGATCCATATCTCTAAGCCAACAGCAAGTTCTTAACTGATTGTAGAGGTTGCCTTTCTTCTCTCATTAACAAGCAGCCCTGCACAGAACGGACCTTAATCCCTCAGAGTAGTTCTTTCGTAGTTGTAGGGGATTTCACTCCCTTCCATCTCCCGTTCGCTGCCCTCCTTAAAAAGGAACCAAATCAAAAAAGCCCACAGAGCAATACTTAAGCAATTGTACTGGTTCTCTCCCTAGCACAACAGATCTGGAGAAATCTCAATCAAAGGGCAAAACAATAGGGACAATCCTTCCACATTTTTGAGAAATCATTGGGTCTAACTAGATTTGTAGAAAAGATTACCCGACCACAAACTGCGCAGAAGTGCACTCTAAAAGAACTCCGTTGTTTTGGTAATCTAACTGGTCAAATTAGGATGTTTAAACTAGACAAATAAAATGCATCTATACTTACTGTCTTTACTTAATGACAGGATCTTCAAATTTCGCGTATTGGTTCTTGGGATACGGGTTTAGTTAACGGTGAACATATTTTCGTGCTATATAAATTGTACGAAATAATTTGGAAAACTCCCTCGAGTTCAGTTAGTAATACCGCTTGAAAGAGACAACTGAGTGCACAGGACAATAAAGGTGAACACAGTCATTTATAATTATGTTTTCATTCTTGCCTAATTTTTTATGTCTTCATAGACTCCTTACCTTTAGCTGTTGATGCGCAATGGGACGGTGCAAAAACAAAAAAAACTTCTCAAACGCCCTAGTGTTTAAAACTTGTGGTTTGTATGCCACAGCTTAAATCGTTTTTGATCGGGAGAATATCTTCCGTCTGCGCTTTTACATCAAAGTTTCGAATTTTTAGCCAGAAATCGAAATTTTTAACTAGAAGCAAATACGTCTCACTTTCGCAGATTTTTCATTTATAGACTTCATGTGAGTAAAATAAGACTATAAAAATGTTTCATCTCCTCATAAAAGATCCCTGGGCTCAGGGGCATATCATTCATTTCGTTGGGAAACCTGTCAATTTCCATCTGATTCGGGATGTGTTTCAGATAGGAACATGCTGCATTCTTGCCATTGTACAGTTCCAATATACGGATTATTTGATTGTATTACGACGCAGTGCGTTTTCGCGAAGCATCCCATTCGTCCCACCCCGCCACACTCTCCAGAGTAAACGCCGTTAAGCTGGGGGGTCATTTCGGGGTGGCCGTAGACGGGAAACCCTCCGGCCCTAAAGCCTTTCTAGGTCCTGTCGGCTAAAATCTGATAGACTGTAAAAACCTGCCTGGGATCAAATTCAAAGCAATTCCGGCTAATATCCCAACGTCGATGCCAAACATCTCAGTGCTGATCAGAAATATATTCATGGCATATGTAAAGCAGTATCATCTGAGGAATGTCCCACCGACTTGGCGGTAAGGAGTCCCGGAACTCTGCATCATGCCCAATGGGTCAGCAGAGGCAACCGAAGTTTGAGATTATGCATTGGAAACAGCAGATTTTCTCAAGATCTTGGCTACTTTCATCATGAAAGTGTGCGCTCCAATATGGTTTACCATCAAATGCAAACACACGCTAATAGATAATCCAGGAACCTGCAACACCAATAAGTACCTCTCCAAGTAGGAAGTCACTGTCGTTCAGAAAGTTCTACAAGATAATGGGTACTTAGCGCATCCGGAAAGCCTGCTAGTGTCCATGCTCCATGAAATCCTTGCTACGAGGAAGAGCAAGTCCGACGGGATCAGGATGTTCTCACTCCCTAAACTGAATTTTAAGGCAGAGATTTACGTTGATTTGATTTATTGGTATGCTAAAGTTGTCACTGAGCCTCCAGTGACGATGGATATCATAGTCGAAGAACTGCAAAATATCATCTGAGATCCTGCATCTCTCTTCTCTGATAATAATTGATAAAGTCAGCTGCTGTGCCATACACAGGCAGTGGAACGATATGGTCTGGACATGACGCAATCGACGAATAAAGTCTGTGGGCCACTATCTCGCGATTGATATACACTGAAGAGCAATTGAATTAGAGATGCCTGTCTAGTAACGTGTAGCACCACCTTTCTCCCTGATGACGGCGGCGTTTCGTCTCGGCATGGACTCGACAACACACCGGAAGCGTTGGGAAGCCATACGGATCCACGACCCCTGAACAAGCTCCCACAGTTCACGAAGATTTGATGGGGAGGGGGGTCAGAGCCTCGAACATCTCTCTCTATGGCATCCCAGATGTGCTCGATGGGATTCAGGTTAAGTGACCTAGCTGGCCAAGGAAGCGAGGTCACGTCGGTGGAGTGTTGTTCATCCAACCATTCGGATACAATTCGGGAGCTGCATTGTCTTGTTACAGGATGAGGTCCCCAGTGGGATGTTAAAGACTCACAAACGGGAACAAATGGTCATCCAGGATATCCCGGTAACGTTGACCTGTGAGGGACGATGTCACACGTACCAGGGGTCCCATTTCAGTCCACGTAAACAGTCCCCAGACGAGAATGCCACCCCTACCAGCTTGAAGAGTACCCTGCTGGCAAGAAGGATCCATTGCTTAATGTGGTTTGCGCCGTACTCGTATCCTGCCATCCGCATGTACAAATATGAATCTCGACTCATCAGTCCAGGCAACATTTTACCACATGTCTAGGGTCCGTTGGCGATGTTTCCGCGCCCATGCTAAGCTTTGCACCCTGTGATGTGCGGTCAGCAGCGGTACCCTCGTGGGACGACGGCTTCTGTACCCCATAGCGAGGAGATGGTTCTCGATGGTGTGGCTGCTTACACGTTTTTGTGCACCAGCGTTAAATTGCCGAGTGATTTCTTGCACTGCGGCTCGTCTATCCGCTTTTACAATGCGAGCTAGCCGACGATAACCCCTCTTATCCACATGCTGTTGTCCACGGCAGTTGGCCCTTGCAGGGATGGTTTTACCGGATTCGATGTACTCTGGGTGCACCCGTGACACAGTGGCTCGTGAAAATCCCAGTGCCTGCACGACTTCCGAGATGGAGTGACCCATTCGTCGGGCCCCGACAATTTTCCCACGATCAAATGCGCTTAGATCCTTCGTCCCACCTACACTGCGTCCGACTCTTACTGATTCTCGTCGTATCACTCCTTATATTGTCGGATCGCTGCATACGTCATGTCGTTTCCGTTTACAGGGCCGCCCATTTGCATAACGCCAGCTGTCTCTAATTCAATTGCGCTTCAGTGTATAAGAGCAAGACTGCAGGACAGAGCAAAAATGACCACTTTTAAAACGAAGTCACACTTCAAGCCGTAGAAGCCAAAACGTCTGAAATAGGTGGAAATTACCCCATGCCCACATATGGTCGGGTGGTTGGTGGGTATGAGAGGGACTCCATTGCGGCCACCTCCGCGTGGCGAGTTTTAGATATTTTTTCAGAAGCGAAGAGCCGCAGACGAAATCGATACAAGCTGAGAATGTTGCATGTACCTATCTGAAACGTTCCCCGAATCTGGCTTAAATTGACAGGTTTCCAAACGAAATGAATGTTACGACCATGAGCATATGGGTCTTCAATGACGAGATGAAACATCTTTATACTCTTATTTTGCTTACCTGAAGTCTAAACATGAAAAACCTGCGAAAGTGAGACGTATTCGAATCAAAAACGATTTATGTTGTGGCATGCAAACCACCAACCACAATTTTTAAACACTAGGGCGTTTGAAAATCATATTTTTTTTCCACACCGCCCTAATGCGTAAGTTTATAAATATTTACGTTGGAGTTGATTTGTTGATCGAAGTTTACGCAAACTGGATATATATATATATGCTGATCTCCATCGTAATCGATTTCAATGAGAACGCACCCGCATTTTCCACTCTGTTCGTGAGAGAACTCATGACGAACTTAAGTTTGTTCAGTTCTGCTCAATTCCTCGTAGGGATGCGGAAAGCTCCTGGTACTGGTTTGTCATTGGCGAACTCACGCACACACACACATACACACACACCTCCTACGGACGTAACCGTATATCCAAAGAAATGATGGAGCGCATCTGATCCCGAGAAATTCTTTACTTCATAGCTCATTCCAAGAGATTTTGGATATTTTTAGGACGCGGTGTTTTCTGAGTCTATTGCTGGGAAGGAAAATGTTCCGGGCGTTTGCTCCCAGCACCATGCTCAGTAGATGCTATTTGATAAATTCTCAAATTCCTAAAAACTTTCTAGACTTAATCTCAAAAAAAAAAAAAAAAAAAAAAAAAGAAAGAAAGAAAAAACAAAGTTTCGCATTTGAAGGTTTACAAAATAACTTTACGTATAACTTGGTAGTAACGTTCATCACTCTAAATACAGAAACTTCGATTTAATTCTCTAAAACTTATGAAGATGAATATTCACTGTGTAGAAATTATTTGTCAGCATTTTCTAAGTGTATATCATGAGGAGAGAGCGAAATTACGATAAATTATCTCTGCTACATTACCTCCCTTAAAGAGTTTTTGCTAAGGTTAGCAGTGAAGAAGAAATTAACAGCCATATACAATGGAACCCTTTTTATACGTTTCTCAGTCATACGTTTTCACTTTTATATGTAATTCTGCGTTAAGCTCCATATTCCACTGTAGTGTTTATATCCCCTTTTTTTAAACTCAGCTGTGCGTAATTTATTTATGCATTCAAATTTGAATTTAACATTATCAAAAATAGACTGTTATTTGATTTGTTTATATGTATTCCTGTATTTTACAACTTTGAGATAATGGAGACAGCTTTGAGGTGCACCTTCATGCAGCCATAGTTGAACCCTTCCCCCCCCTTTTGATTGGAGGTTTAACGACCACCGTGAGCAACTCAATTACCTATAAGCAGTCAGTCACCCGTCCCTAATTTAGGGGCATGACTTCCAGGGAAGGCTGAGAGTCAGTTTCGTAAGACAAACACACAACATCCATGCCTCACCGGGATTCGAACCCGGACCGCTTTCGGAAGACTGATCAGAGGCCATCGCTTAGACCACTGTGCCACCGGGCGGCATAGTTGAACCTTGAACCAATCAGCGGTTGTTGTTTCTTTATTAGCTTGGATGAAAAATATTTCAAAGCCAAAAGGACGTATTTTTGAATATTGAAGAGATATCCGAGATGTTGCAACATCAAAAGCAGTCTGGTAAATATTTCTTTATATTTACCTGCCCATACGTTTATCGTGAAAACAGGAGCCCCAACCACAACGGATACGAGTACTCCTTCTAAAGGTACCTTTATGATATTTAATTATATAATTTCATGTTAATTTTTATATTAATTTATGGTTTTAACTCTTCTCTTTCTTGGATTTTACTGAAAAAAGGATGAGTTTGTTTTTAAGCGTCGTATCAGAATAACATGACGACCTACATAACATAATAATGGGGATAACCACCCTTGGCCCGGATGGACCCCGCTTGCGATGTGGAACGGCGCATTGTGCTGTCGGTAGACATCATCATCACCACCAGGGAAAAAGGCCAACATGTAGGGATGCGTGTGGTCAGCGAGGATGGACATGTAGCCATTGGCGTGCAGGGACTCATCCAGTGTGTACCTAGCATTACCAGGAAAACATCCTCCTGACATGCACACTGCCACCGCCAGCCTGTACTTGAATACCAAACATGTCCTGGTGTTTGCTATGGTGTGTCTGACGCCGTATCCGACACCGCCTGTCACTTCTGTGGAGTAGAAACCTGGACTCGTCGGAGAAGGCAACTTTTTCCCACTCTTCCATTGTCCAATGACTGTAGCCTCATGCGAACTTCAGGCGTCGTTGCCCATGGGCGCCTTAACGCAGCGTTGACTCTGGAGACCCATGCTTTGCAGAGTTCACTCTACTGTTATTGGGGACACGTACCTGGGTGCCTCAGCGTTCATTTGAGTGGTCAATTGCTGCACTGTTGCCCTTTACCAATCGACAGAGGTGACGTTCTCCTCTGAGGTCGTTGGCCATTGGAGCTCCATAGTTATGACGTCGGTGTGCCAGCGGTACATTCTTGGTACACCCTTACTACAGCACCTCGCGAACAGCTCCGCTGTTTCAGAGATGCTTCCACCCTTGGTGCCGTAGCTGATGATCTTTTTGAACGTCCGTCATATTTTACCTCTGCACATTGTGCTCACGTAACGCCCTATGGCTCCTCTATCCTGGACGGCCGCTTTTGTTTCCGTGTGGTCGACCTTGTCACGTTCACTTTGACTAGCCTGGACGGGTGCATTGTGATGTCGCAGACTGTCATGTTATTCTGATACGACCGTGCACATCTAAAGCGTGACAGTATTGATCCTTTAATTCACACCATGAAAATGTTTACGTAGAAATCAAGGCCTACAGAAGTTCTCCGAGCTTAAAATGTCAAGAAAAGCTTTTCGTAACGTATTTCTCTTTTCTCCCTAGAGACGTCGAACTTTCCAGTTGGTTCTGTTCTTAGTGAGGACGTTGCACACATACTCCTTAGATCAAAAGCTGTCAAACATAGAGATGAAATTGAGTGCGTTTTAAAATGCAAGATTCATTCACACTATTTCTAACTCCTGAGTTATTCAGAGACACATCTGTAAAATAAATATGAGATGACGATGTGAAATATCTTTAAGTTATTTTTTATTTATCTTCTTGGGAGGCCTAGAGATGAAGAATCTAAATGCATTTCTGTGTTTAGATTTGCATGGACACAGTACTTCCGTCACAGTCCCACCCAAACTGTAATCTCGCGTAATCCCCACAGATTCGTGTGCAAAAGCGCGTGGTGCTTTGAAAGAAAAAGTTTAAAGCGGAAATATCGATTGATCGTGTAGGGAAAATTCAAACAAGATCCCGTACCCCATTCTGCCGAATCAACTGTACTCAAGAGAGCTTTTGGATAAAGGAATTCAAATATCAAAACATCAGCAGGATTTCCTGAACTGCACGCGAATTTCGTTTCTAGTCTGAGGAAAAGATTTCTTGTGAATAATAAATTTGTGTAAGAAAACTCGCTCGCCATCTGAAAGAAACGAGCTCGCGTACGAACGGTAATGCAAAGCAAATCCTTTTTACCTATGCAGCGCTTTTAACCTTTATTTTAGCCATAAGATTTTATCATACATTCCATTTCATCTTTGTTTTATTCATAGTGTACAATAACAACTTCCTGTGCTGAAATACTTTTCTTTAATGTTCTTTGCATTCCCGTGTATTTGCCACTAAAAAAAAAAAGTCAATACCTTGCGTTTCGCTCCTTATCCTATTTTTTTCTAGCATTTTGTTATGACTGACATGTTCTTTCGAATTAAGTCCAATATTTTAAAGAAGCACTGAACTTTAAAGTGTTGTCCCAAAACAACGGGGAATGTTTTATAAAAAAAAGATATGCATACCTTAATTATCAAGAAAGTGGTAATCTTTTCTGAAAAACTGTCCATTGCATCGAATACAGGTGTCCCAACGTTTCTCCTATTTTTTGAATGTCTTCTGGAATTTCTCTTCTGAAATGCTGTTGAAGCACGCATGCGCAGCTGTAATAAGTTGTTGATCAGTTTCAAATTATCGTCCCCGTAATGTCTTTTTTACGCTTTCCAACCGTAGGTTGAAGAAGCGTATATGCTCCAGCTTTGTCTATCTGTCCGTCGGCACGATAACTCGCGTACAAATGGTTTGATTTTAATTAAATTTTAGTATGTGGTGGGAGACCACCTGGGGACGAACCCTATGGAAAGTGGGAAAAATTGGGTTGAAGGTCAAGACATAGTGGCGGGATCCATTCCATTGCCCTTATGCGTTATAACTTGCTTAAAAATTCTTCGATTTCGAGGAAATTTTAGTATGTGGTAGGGGAGGACCACTGAGGACGAACCCTATTGAAAATGGACGAAATGGGGTCAAAAGTCACGACACAGGAGCCGGATTTTTTTCGGTACAAGCTATGTACGGAGTGAGATCCAAAAGTTCAATTTCAAGTATGGAGGTGATGTTTGAAATGTTGTAAATAATTAATTTCTCAGTATAAACATGAGCAGTTTGTTAATAGATTTTAATAGCTTTTGACTTTGATTATTGTTTTGAATGAGAGAATGATTTTCAACCTTATGAATTCGGTAAACAAAATTATGCCTTTATAAACACCTTTAATTTGTATTTTATACTTGAATTTCCTTAAATCATCAGATCATACGTAGAGAATTTTAGGAAAGGGTGTGTCTGACCCTAGGTCTTAAACAACCCTTGGAAATAGGAAACTAGGAGATTTAGGCTAGTGCCCGATAGGAAAGTAACAAGGAAACGAGGTAGGAAGGGAGAGAAAGCACCATTATTTATTACCGAGGGACCAGTACCCGGGGTCCGACAGCTTAACGTGCCCATCAGACGCACGGCGGATATTTAATGGTTCGAGCACTCGCACCTGTCCAGGATCGAATCTGAGGTTCCTCCGTGGCATTCACGAACGCTAACCAGTAGGCCATCCGCGGCCCATTTTTTCCCACGAACGCTTACCACTAAGCCATCCGCGGCCCATTTGGTTTCCTTACATGAGTTTCAAAGTGATAAAAATGTATTTTATGTTAAAAATAGTACTTAACCCTTAAAACAAGGTTTAAAAGTAAAATTAGTTCTTTTCCCTTTAAAATCATTTGTAGAAAGCAAAAATAACTTGATTATACGTCCCATGAATAAACACAGTAAATCCTATTTTGGCCAGGACGGTTTTTTCTGGTTTTTACCGCTGTTTGTTTCCACTTTTGGGAAAAACTTGCCAACCCAGGTTGAAAGCCTCCGTAGTCCATACTCTCTTTCTACCGTCTCCTTTCCGTGACGCATTGTTGATCGTTTGTCATAGGATTGTGGGGGTAGGCCAGTGTTGCCAAGTTGGAAATTTTCCCGTTAAATTTAGGGGACAAATTTAGGTTTAGGGCAAAATGTTTCAATGCTGTGACGTCCTAAAAATATCCACGATTCCAGTGACCGGAAGAAGCAACGTTGGTGGTCCCCGTGATGTCATCCACAGAAATTCCGGTGCGTTTACGCGTGTTAAACAGTAAGGTTTAAAATTTTAAATTAAAAATTAACACTTCATTTTTTATTCTCTGAGAAGCTTCAGGGACCCAAGTTTGGGTCGCGTACCATAGGTTAAGAACCCCCCCCCTGATCTATACTATATGCAGATGGGGCACCAACGTAAAATTGATTTTCTCCTAATAAGAAATGGCAGAACTGGTAACGACTGGCCTTGAATTGGGCCGCACATGAAAAGAAATGTGGAACCCAAGTTGAACATACTCGTTTCTTGCCCAAATTCTGTATTAAAGTTCTGTGAACTGATGATTTTCAAATGTGAACCATATCTTCGATATCTCTGATTGATAGGTGTCTGTTTTCCTGTAAAATAACACCAATTGTATTGATGTCTTTTTTTACCTCTGTAGCACTCGTTAAAGGTCTTTCTCCATGCGCGATTAAATCCACCGACTCAGGACCATCCATAATTCTTTATGCCATCTGTAAATTGCTGATTTTCCTAGACATTCATCTTTATAAGCCTCTTGTATAAGACCGAAAGTCTATCTGACAGACTTCTTAAGTCCACAGCAAAATTTAATGGCGCATCTTTGTTCCTCTTTCACATCCATTTTGTCGTAAAATTAAAGCGCGAAATCACTTGCTAGGAGTTCACAAAACAACGCTTATTAAACTGCTCACTACCGACATCGCATGAGTGATAAAAAGGTGTGGCCGGTTGCTATGGTACAACGACAACCGTTTTTTGAGACTCGTGCCAAGGTTGAATGCAGTATTGCACATTTTTTATAAAAAAAGACATCATTTTTTTTTGGTACAAGCTATGTACGGAGTGAGATCCAAAAGTTTGGGGACAGCGCCTTCACGTGATAACACAAGCATGTAGTTCAATTTACGGCGTCTGAAATACATCCCTCTCCTCCGTAGTCAGAATGGTGTAACCCATGGAAAGTGACTGAAATGCGCGTGCAGACGTTTGCTGCTGTAGCTAGTCGTCTGTCTTCTGCGATGTGAGAAACATGGGTCTTGAAGAGCAACGTTGTAACATTAAAATTTTCCAGAGTTTTGATAAAACACCTGCAGAGACTTAGAAATGCTTTCGAAGGTGTATGGTCACTCTACGATGGCGAGATCGAAGGTGTCTGAGTTGTATCGGCGTTTCAAAAAGGGCCGAGAATCCATCGCTGATAATGAGCGCTGTGGTCGACCTTTGACTGCACGGAGTGAGGAAAACAGTACGATGGCGGCGCAGTGTGTTCGTCAGGATCGTCGCCGAACCATTGAGGAAATCGCAAACGCAACTACATGCCAGGGCATTTTGACGGAGGATCTTAACATGCACCGCATGCATGAGCACATTATCCCTGACCTTTTAACCTCCTTTTGAACCTCGCATTTTGACCTACGAACAAAAAACTGAACGGATGCAGATATCCAGCGAATTAATCGACAAAGCCAATAGCGGTCCTGCATTTTTGGATAACATCATCACAGGTGATGAAACATGGTGCTATTTGTTTAATATTCAGCCAAAACGTGCTCCTTCAACATGGAAATCACAGTCTTCACCGCGATCAAAGAAATTCAGGCTGGATGGCTGCAAAGGGAAAGTGATGCTGGAATTTTTTTTTTGGTTCTCACGGCATTGTCCGTTCCGAATTTATTCCTGAGGGCACAACAGTTCACAAGGAACGTTATCTGGACATTCTACGTCGCTTACGGGAGTCAATACGTCGTAAACGGCCGGAGATGTGGCGAAGTGAACAATGGTACCTTCTTCAAGACAACGCGCCTGCACATCGGTTCCTACTGGTCACGGTGTTTCTTGCCAGAAATCGTACTAATGTGCTTCCACATCCCACCTATCCACCCGACTTAGCCCCGCGCGATTTTTTCCTTTTTGCACTGATGAAACAAAATCTTCAGGGACGTCGTTTTGTGTCAACAAATGAGGTAAGAACAGCAACGCAGGAGGCATTACGAGGGTTTGCAAAACTTGGCTTTCAGCAATGCTTCCAGAAGCTTTACGAGGGTTTGCAAAACTTGGCTTTTAGCAATGCTTCCAGAAGCTTTACGAGGGTTTGCAAAACTTGGCTTTCAGCAATGCTTCCAGAAGCTTTACGAGCGCTGGCAAAAGTGCATCGTCGCCCAAAGGGATTATTTTGAAGTAGGTTGTGCATCGGTGTTTTAAAGTATTCAAGATAAGGAACTATGCTAAAAGTCCCCAAACTTTTTGATCCTACCTCGTATATCAAAATAAATGCGCATGGAGCGCAAAAGTAGAGAAAACAGCTTCCGGATATTTTTCATTACTAATCCTGTAGCTTTTTTAGAGCTGATTATAGAGAGTTCGATCTGAGGCTGCGGTATAGTGACAGGATAAGTGCGCGGATTACTATATTCATTACCCGGGATTAGATTACACTGATCTGCAATGTTTCAACTTTTTTCTGTTGTTTTTAAATGAATAGGTGTATCTGAATGGATTTTTTGCGCAGATTCCGAAAATGACCTTCAAAATTCCGTATCACGTCAGGTTTTTTCACAAATGACGGAAATGTGAAAATTTAAAAAACCGTTATTTTGTAATGACATTGCTATATGGCAACGTTTGCAACGTGTGAAAATGTTCTCTGGAGGGGCGGAATGATTGTTTAAGGAATAGATAAACATAAATACATATTCAAAAGCAAACATACCTAACATTCGCCACTGGGCTCCCCTTCAAACTTCCTCTTTTTAGATTGTCTTCGGTGTGCGTCCGTACAGTCTCTGTTCAACATCCAACAATAGTCGGCCATCATATGTACAGTCCACTTTCTTTATAGATTCTCAGAAACGAAGTAAAAATACAATTTCTACTGCTCTTCGAAGGGAAACGCAAACATGACCGCACAAGAGCCTCTTTCTGTTGCTGTGCGTTCTGTATGAGGGTTCTAATGTGGTCTTTTTCCGACGAAAAGAAGTAGCTCTTCCTCAGCGTTCCGTGCAGTTATTTCCTCTGCCATCGCACTTTGTATTTGTGGTCATGAAAATGTCCATCCACTCCATGCTCTCGTTTTCTTCTGCAGAATGATGCTTCGGGATACGTTTGTTTACTTTGTTGTGGTTTCTTCCTATTCCGTTCTTTTCTTCCGTCTTTTGACCCATGAAGTCTGACAAAAGATATTCAGTATTCGAAGGGAGCAGGACAGAAAAAGTTCCGAGGAAAAGCATTACTGTTAATGCCCAAATGCGACTCATATGGTATGTCGAGATGAGTGATCGCTTGACTGATGTGGTTCGCGCACTATTTAAGATTCTGGGGCATTAAGAAAACTGTAAAAAAATTCTAAGATTATAAAGAATTTGCGAAGACTGCCTCGCACTGAAATAATCGTAAGAAATTCTGAAGAAACGATATTGCCAAGCCCGCTTTTGCCTTAACAACAGCAAAAGCAACTCTCTCCAGGAGTAGACATGGAATTTTCAAGTACAGATAAGAATAAACCCCTGAAGCATAAGAATATTTTTGTCATTATGGAGAAATCAGAGAGCGCTTCAAATCATATGAAAGGTAGAAAACGATCAAAGAAAAAACTGGAATCAGACAGGTTTTATGCGTCAAGCACCCATTGAATTCTACAAGAAGTCTGAGAGTAATAGTTATCAAGTTATGGTTGAAATCCTGGACATTTTCACGAAAACCATCGAACACAACTGTTATCCTGGAATTTCCTTCAGTGAGTACAAAACGGCGTTGTGTCGGAAAAGAAAATGAATTCCATGAGAAAGCCACCAAGATAGCCTGCCTCATGTTGAGCAGAAAAGCTTTTGACGATTTTAAGCTAAAACCTATGCTGCTCTACGATTCGATGACACCCCAAGAATGAAAGGATAGATTTGCCTTTCGTCTAGAAGACAATTTTTTTTGACTGAAGGTTTAACAGTCACCCTGAGCAACTGGATGGGCTATAAGCAGTCGCCCGTCCCTAATTTAGGACTGCTTGTTCCAGGGTAAGGGAGAGAGCCAATGCTGTAATGAAACACAACATCCATGACTCACCTGGATTCGAACTGTTACCCTTCACGGACGAATGCTCGTAAGCTAGCACGTAGACCACTGCGCCACGGAGGCTGCCTAGAAGGCAATAGAACAAAACTTAACTCAGATGAAAACTTTGCAGAGGTTCTAAGTTTTTGTCAGTCGCTTAAGCATTATTGCGATGAAAATGCAAGATAGTTTTGCAGGTGGTGAAAATGAGCCTGAGCGACCAAAGGACATATGTCTGCAAAATGTGGGATCTTTGTGAATCTTCTTCAAAACGCCCCTACACTTATCAACCGATGATCAGAATGCCGTGTAAAAAAATTCACCATCTTCCACCTGTAAAGCAGCTGCGAAAAAAGTAAATGTCGTTAAGTAAACCTTGCATTGTATTAAAGTCGCATTAACATGAATGCAGGTTGGCGAGGAATTCATGTGGAGAAATATGATATGTCCCTTTATACTGTGTGCAGCATTGCACATGTAGGACAATATCTCTGTTTTTTGAAAAGTAAGCATACCAAACAAAATTAGTCAACCCATTGGATGATGAGGAAATAGATGGTAGCGTTGGCATGACACAGCAATAGATGCAGATCTTTTAGTAATGCAGCACCATTTTAGGCGCATCAGACTTCATTTGCTATGTAGTTCCTTCATTCCCAGTAGAGGTTTCTGCTGTGAATCTTCCGCACGAAGAAAGACGTGACTGAATGCCAAAAGGATGTTATTTCTTTTGGTAGGACTAAAGGAGATGCCGTGAGGGAAATATCCGAATTTACTGTTTTTTCGGAACGAACAGTCCAACGAGTCTGTAAACAGTGTTGTACATCACATTCGATCACTCATGGTAGTCGCTTCTGTGGTCTACTGTTAGTACTCTCTCACAGAGATCGGCGATTGATATCACACCATGTGACTACAAACCGATATCAAGTCCGAATGGAATCGCTACAGAAATTTAATGAAGGATCGCATCAGCTTATTTCCAAAATAATATTGCGAAAGGTATTCCATTGATGTTTCTTATTGCATTCCATTGGTATTTCGAATATCTTACTTCTGAAAAGATCCCTGCTGTCAGCTGCACATACATAAAGCAACCTGGTTGCAATGGAATAGGTGCTGTGGACATTGGACTAGAGCCCCCCCCCCCCAATTTTTTTTTATCTGGGCAGATGAGCCGTACTTCTGTCTACATTCCGACGAAGCAAGATGCAGATTGCATTTCAGAAGTAAAGAAACTGATCACCCTTTATGTGACAAAAGGGTTTTTCAAGCTGGATCTGGTTCTGTGATTATCTGGAAATGCTTCAACTATCATTAATTAGGCTCATCAAGGTATCGACTCGTTTAGATCATGTAGTCTATGTACGGATTCTGGATGACTAAGTGTTGCCTTTTGTCCATCGTTTAAAGGCCGAACAGAACTTCGGAATTAGGTTGTTCCACATGACATCTGCAGCGTTCCATGATGACACCACAACTCAGACATTCCGGTGTTCCAGAATGACAACTACAAGGAGCACAATACTAAAGCTGTTATAGCTGGTATTCGTTAATTGATCAGTGAAATCACCGGATTTAAATTGCATTTGAAACCTTAGGGACAATCAGGAACGGAAGGTGAAACACCAAAATAGGTATGAAAATAATCTCGCTGAATTACGAGCGCTATTTTTGGAGGTGTGTTCCAAAATTGACGTAGACTACATTGTAAATGTAGTATCGACCATACCTAACGAGATTGCTGCTGAAATTCATAGTATTAGGTGAGAAATATCAGAGGTTACTAACTTTTGGCAGGTGAGCTTATTTTTGCTAGCCCCTGCACCACTGTAACGGACTTATTGTTTTTGCTGTAACTCCAAAAGAAGGACGAAATAATTTCCTTATCGTCCAATGGGAGAGAGGAGGTCTAGCCTTGTCTTAGTATGTAATGCTATAGGGGTATCCTATATATCTGTGCAAATAATAAACGTCAGGTATCATAGTTTATGAGATATTGGTCTGACCCTTGATTTATTTTTTCGCGTTGTATATTATTTTGCTTTACATGTTCGTGAAATTTAGTGAAATCGATATTTATATGTTATATCAAGTGTTGTAAGTTTCCCTTATATCTACTCACTGTTTCCAACTGATCTGTATTTTCTTGAGTCTATTGGGAGATTACGGTTTTATAATATTAATTGAGCGGAAATGTGAAGTATTTAGGTTTTTTGAGTCCACCTCTGGAGAAGTTTTAACCTTACCGTATTACATGAGTTGAAACGCAAAGGTTTCTCAGAGCTCTATGATTTAGAGTGAACAGAACACCCACTATATTGACAAAGGTCACCGGACACCCAGAAGAGAAACGCAACATAGCATTTATTGACATGCTGTTTCGGTCCACCTTTGTCTTTAATGCATGCACTGACCCTTCGAGACATGCTCTCCACAAGGTTTTGGAACACAGCGATAGGTATGCGCTTCCATTCAGTACATAATTCTGCCGCAAACTGTTGCTTAATAGTAGGCCTTGGTTACAAACTTCTTATTCGGCGCTCTAATTCATCCCATAGGTGCTGTATGGGATTACGATCAGGGCTCTGTGCTGGCCAGTCCACACACGATACGGAAGTATCGTCAAACCACGCCGTAACAGTCCTTGCTTTATGGCTCGGTGCAGTATCCTGCTCGTAACAATAAGGCTCGTTTCCATAGTATTGCCACACAGTTAGTAGCGCATAATTGTCCAGAATATCGAAGTAGATGTGCTGATTAATAGGTTCGTCCACGATAACCAAAGACCCGGGGCCATACCACGAAAAACACTCCCTCACGAGTATATTGCCAGCTCCAAACTTGACCGTAGGAACAGTACACTGTGATAAATAGCGTTTTCCGGGATGCCGCCATGCCCACACACGTCCATCAGACTGATGGATCGTGTATCTGGATTCATCAGTTCATAGGACCCATTTCCATTGATGTACGGTCCACGATAAATGTGTTTTACACCATGCTGAACGAGGAGTAGCATTCTGAGTGAAGATGAAAAGCTTATGAGCAGCCGCATGACCTCGATAACCCATGGAATGAAATTCTCTGCGAATGGTACGTGTACATATCGAGGTACCAGCATTTTTACTCACCTGTACACTGAGGTCCTCTGCAGTACTTCTTCGATTAGCTGTAACGACTCTACTGAGGCTTCGACGTCCTCTATCACTGATTTTCTTTGGTCTGCCGGTACGGTTTTGCTGCTTCAGGCACGCCATGTGTGTTCAACTTATTCAGTACATCCAAAACAGTTGACTTGGGTATGTTTAAACGCCTTTTGGTTTATCTTATGGACAACCCATTAACATAACACCCAACAATATTTTCTTTCTCAAAGTCAGTTCTCTCCCGCCGCGACATATTTACTCAACCTCACAGTGCTGTATGATGGCGGTCAGCTGTAGGCTTGTTTTTATACCATTTGCAGCTGTACCGCGCATCTTAACTACGCTGCGGATCCGTTCATTTTGCTATTGAAGGGGTGTCCAGTGACTTTTATCAATATAGTGTATCTTGGAAAGTTATGATAACATCGTATTATATTAAGGCTGAGAATGTGTTCTTTTCTCTTTTTATTTCCTCCGTTCTGTCACCCCTATCGTGAGAAGAACCAAAGGCGGCAGCACCGATGAACAAAGTGACTGATTTGTAAGGGATTCGAACCCGAGTAATAGATTCGGAAAATTCGAACAGTTCAGTAAGTCAAAGAAACTTTCTGGAAACTAAGTAAAATTGAATTATTCATAAAAATTGATTCTGTACATGAATGAAAAAAATATGTACAGCATTTGTTCACAATACAACTTTTCTTATGATATTTCGAATATTAAAAGTTGAGTTACGCATAGTTTGACTGCAAGTTCTGGTAAACATTATTTATTAAATTTACTCAACTTGGTGAATGACTTCAATTGGTTCCGCAAATTTGAGTGTATTCGATTTCGAATCAGAAAACTTTGTGAAAAGCTTCAAAGTGATGCGCAAGTATCAAAAAGAGCTTATTTCCCTCATAACGACGTCAAGGTCGTGTTTGACAGTTCCCATTTTTTAATCATTCCGTCGGGCAGTATCTGAAGAGGTATTTCTCGCTCGATATCGATTTCAGCGAGATGAAAGGTAATAACGGAATCATAAGGAAGGATGGAAACTCGTTATCTCCGTGAAAAGTAGATTGCTGAAGAGCACAGATGTTTTCTTATCAGCAACATGTTAAGAACTCCTCAAACTTGAAAAAAATGGGAAATAAATTTTCGTCCCAAAAATTCTCGAAAATATGCTCATTAGGATAACACGGAAGTAATACCTGCTCCATATTTTCATATCTCTTTCATTCGTAACTCTCATCTGGGTAACATAGTGGAAGATTTGGTGGTGCTGATATCTTAAATATGTCAGGGCTACTCCAATTTTGTTCTTGAACCACTGCCTGAAATTATTCATAAACGTATCAATCTCCCTCGATCTTATTGGGATCAAAATAAATAATCAATATTTCTATATGTGAACTGCAACCCGCTTTTAGCGCAAAGATTCCGAAAACTGGAATCGTTTCACAGAAGCCAGCGAAGTTTCATTGGAAGAGGTATCAACATTTTTACATTATAATAAGGATCAAGTTTTTAATGAAGATAGTAACACTATACTAAGGATCTGATTTATTGGCGTCCAACCGGACGCTTTCTTAAGATGAGACAAAAGTTTTGAAGCTTGGACCAAAATTCTGCTTCCGAACCAGATTGAACCCAAAAAGCGTCGTTTCCGAATTCGAAAGTGTAATTTCGCGAGTTCCAAATGACTCAACACGCCAGCTCTGTACTTCTAAATTACGATCTTGGTACGATCCTACTAAAATGCCTAATAAATTTATAATTCCGAGGCCAGTTTCTATCCTTAGAAAGGACCCGTCCATAATGTTGACTCTAACGGACAAATCTGGCCAGATAGCAATTATGGACGCAGCGAACTACAGTATGAAACTTAAAGACTTTATCACTGACTCTGGCTCTATAGCCCTTCTAAGGAACCCTCTAAATTCTTGGGATGCGCAGGTACAAAGAGCAGCCCGGTTACCCGCTATTCCAGATCATCTCAGGAAAGCCGCCAGACTACAACCAGGACCTCAGATCCCAAAGCTCTTTGGAAGACTTATATATTTCCTACGCCAATAAATCGGATCACTAGTATAGTGTTACTATCTTCTACTTAATTGGTGTACTGTTCCTCGTTATAAAGTTTTTAATGATTTGCGATTTCTGCCTGCGTTCCACTTTCTGTTTTTAGGGTAATAATTTTTACTAACAGCCAATACTGACAAAAGAAAATATGATCCGTTATTTAGGGTTAACTTTGTCATGAAATAATAACTTTCTTTTAACAGTGCCGAAGAGCAGTTCTGCGTTTAGGCCGGACGTGAAGTTATTGAAAAATAAGGAATGTGAAACGACTAGCATTTACTTCAGGATGATATAAGAGAATTAGCACTGAGGTCAACTTGAAAACATCCGCCGTATGCATGTAATTTGGCATTAAAATCTAGTTGCAAGTTCGTATCAAAATTATTTTACTTCTCTTCTTACCTTAACGTCATGTCTGAACTTCCAAAAGAGCTAACCTTTTCGGAATTCCTGGCTGGCAGTTAAGTCAGAAGTTCACAGATAATGAGCTGTGTCAAGAGGATAATGAGCTGTGTCAAGAGAGAAGGCTGTGGCATGGGGTCGTGATAGCCCAGTGTTTTGGAGCAATCAGATGCTGTTTAGTTGGTCAAGGGTTCGATCCCAATCAGACGGTTTTAGCCTCCAAAGACCTGCCGCACATCAGAGGGCAGGTCAAGCAGGCGGTACCGGGTGTTGGATCCTACGACTGAAAATGAGATCATCTATTCCTTCCCTCTCAAACCACATCCCTGGTTGTGATATTGACTCGCGCTCTGCCACGAATCAGTGCGCACTTCCTCCGTCTGCAGCTCCAAACTATCTCTATCCGTGTACCAAATTTCCTGTCAATTTCTAAACTTGCCCTCCATCAATTCCCCTTCTAGTACGTGGCGTGCAGTTCTGGGGTCAAGGTAGCTGCGTCTAAACCCCACTAGGATGGAAAATCTACGAGAAATAGTTGCCTAATTGTATTGTATTGAATTGAATTGATGAGTGTGGCATGTGTGTTCCAGCTCTCGATGTTGTGACTGCTTGGCGACATAACCTTTCGCGCCCTTATATGCACACAACCACAAGCACCCGAGTCGTCCGGATAGCACGAGTAGGATTTCCTGCCTACCTCCATGTTCTTTCAATTTGCACGGCGTTCGAGGGGGGCTATATCACTCTGCCTTCTGACATCGCTGAGTTGAACTCTTGCTGTGTTAACACGTGCTTCGTTCGTCTGTGATATTTTTTTGTATTGTCCCAAAAGCTGAGTTTACGGGAGAAATTTATCGCAAAAAAATATTTCGTTTTGCTCAATCGAAATAAACAGATCGAGAGCATATTTTTACAACAAAGAGCAAGAAAAGGACAAAGTAAACAAGATTTACCAGCTGTTACCACTCCCTCCTATCTGCCAAGGCTCTCAGTGGAAGAATGCACTGATTGCCTCAGGGAAATGTTCGAAGGTCAATGTATGCCAAGCCTAGAGATCGGAAGTTTCGAGCAGTGACCCAGCACTTAACCTGCTTTTTTTATTGGAAGGGAGGGAAATGAAATTCGGAAACGAACACCAGATATTTCCGGGCGTTATGGTACTCCGAGTGACCAAACATTTTACGATCCTAGTCGTTAAACGGTTAATGTAACTTCTTCAAAGCTGATATATCCGCGTCAGTGAAGGCTTTTCTTATTGCGTTTAAGTAGTGGTGTTCATCTCTGTGTATACTGGAAATGAATAACGTCTGTACGAGCAAGGACAACAAAGAAAAGGAACTGTAAATTATATCCTTCTCAGTCTCTTATTTGTTGTGGGTTAAAGGGCGATTCGAAACTGTTAGAACGTTATACACTGAGAAAACAGAAATCATGGGATACCTAGTTCTTGGGAAACGCGAAGCTGTCCCCCTCGCGCTAGTGAACAAACCGAGCCCTTGGCATGTATACCGAGAGAAGGACATCACTGCGTTCATGTAGATGGTAATTATGTCTGTATGGGTAAACGTCGTGAGTTAACAGAGTTTGAAATAGGAATGATAGTAGATGTCCGACGCACGGGTCACTTTATCGCGGAGATGGTGCAGGAATTACAGTATTCCCGTTATACAATATCAAGAGCATATCGATGTTATTCCGCCATTTGCGGAATAATATCGCATCATCGTGGACAGCGCTGTGGACGGAGAAATGTTATGGATGAACCTGATCGTCCGCATCGGTCTCGCATATTTGAAAAAATCACCCCGGACTTCATCGAGACCTGACCGCCAACATCGGTCTCGCATTTTTGGAAAAATTCCCTCGGACCTCAACGAGAGAGGTACCAGAGGCATCACCACCTAGTCCATCAGGTGATCATTAGCCAAAACAAGTTATGGGAGCTGCAGACTCACCAGAGTTTAGTTTCTAATGTCATATCACAGCGGCTGTGCTTCTCAACTAGGCGAAATAACATCAACACTGGGCTTTGGATGATTGGAGACGGGTCTTCTGGTCCGATGAGTCCAGTTTTCAGTTATTTCGCGTAGACTGAAAGGTACGAATCTGGTGGAAACCGCACGAAGCGATGGAACCGGCACATAAACAAGGGACTGTTAAGGCTGTTGGATATTCTATTATCGTCTGGGAAGACCATCCTGATAGGTAATTATGGATAGTCTTACTCTAGGCTTCGCGACCTCGAAGACTTCATAGAAACCAGTGTTCTTGACTTCTTGGGAAAGCCTGGCATTCTTGTCCACATGAGAAAGCCTGGTGTTCTCGACCACTTGAAAAGACCAGGCGATTTTGCCCACCAGTGTTCGATATCAGTGCGTACTTCCACCGTTTGCGGCTCCTAACCATGCCTATCGGTGTAACAACTTTCCAGTCAGTTTCTAAACTTGCCCTCCGTCACTTCCGCTTCTAGTATGTGGTGTGCAGTTCTGGTGTCAAGGTAGCTGCGCCTAAACTCTAGGTTGGGAAATCTACGAGAAATGGTTGCCTAACTGTATTGTATTGAATTGAATTGCTGCAAATCAACGTTCCTGACCACCCGTGTCCTAACCCAGTAACTAGCGCTCTTGACCACCTGGTCTATACCAAGAAACCCGAGTTCTTGACCACTCGCGTAGAAACCGTTGAACCCGCGTTCTTGACCCTCTCCGCGTACGACCGCATAAATCCGCATCTTGACCACCAAACCCAGAAACCAACATTTTTGGCAACCCGTGTCTCAACCAAGAAACATGAGTTCTTGACCACCCGTGTACGAACTGAGAAACCAACGTTATTGACCATCACACCCCGTGTCCAAATTGAGAAACCATTGTTCTTGATCACTCGTGTCCAAATGGAATTGATATCCACGACTCGATGATTTTGGTACTCGTTAACAAACTTGCGTTTTCTATGAAAAACCACATGATTCGTCCTTTTAAATGTCACATATGTATACCGTTTAAAAATATAATTAAAATTAAAACTGGTTAGTCATTAGGAAAAGAAGCATGTATGCTTTAATTACTGAGAAAATCCAGAAATATTTCAGGTTCCCTGTTCATACACAACGGGATATAAAAAATTATTGGTATTCTTTTTTCCTTTTACATATTGTCTTGTGACATTTCAGGTTGAGCAATTAAAGATGAATCATTTTGTTGTTTTTAAAAGTTTTTACATCTAGTGGCAAACTACACTTCCTCTTTTAGTAATCAAAGCACGGCCTTTCTTTTATCGATATCTATATCGAACGGACAACACACTTCTGTATGATTTTTCCGGTAGCCAATCAGTATGAAGCGATTCCCAATGCTTTCATAGCTAATGAAGTCGTATGCTCTACACCAATCAAATCGAAACCAAAAAAGTCGCAGGTTTAACTGAAACTAAACGCTTTCTTTTGAATGCAGTGAAAGTAATTCCAATTTTGTCTTCACTCAGGAAAATTACAAAAAACTGCATTTAAGGTTTATCTTTAATTTTTACCTTCTGAAATGTTCGTAACGAAATATATCATGTCCAATAAGAAAATCATGGGAAATACTTTTCCCGTAAATAACGCTCCAGTGCATGCCAGTGGGTAATTCAATTATTATCGTCTTCCAGACTGTGTTAATTACATCGTGGAACGATGTTACTTTCACTAATGAACTACCTTTTACGTAACTAAATTAACAAGACCAAGAGGCAATATGATTAATATCTAGATGGATGTCGGTTCGTCGCCTCTGCGTTATCAACAACGTATTGCAAAATCCCAAGCAAAACTAACGCTTATATGTACAAACTAACGAAACACTTTTTTCACGTAGGACGATGAAAGGGGATATTTGTTTCCTTCGATCAACTGATATCTCTGTGACACTAAATATTTCATCAGGTAAAAAAAAAAATTAGGCGGTGAAGAAAATTAATATAAAATGTGATTTGCATCCCTTTGTTAATTAATTAAAATATCTTTAGTTATTCAGGCGTTAAATTTAATAACACCTTTCACGCCACACTTTTTTCTTCATTTTTTTGGCACACTTCTTGAAGCTATATTCTCACATGCATACTCTCTTAAAATGGAACCGAGTATACCAACATGAAGATGAATTTTTTGTGTAATTTGTCTATAAGCTCTTAAATGAAAGAGCAGTTTCGGGATTCAACTCATGCCTTTAACCGAATGGAACCAATTAACTTGGATTTAGCAAAATCAGTTGAAATGAGAGCGAACGGATATATTCGTTGTTTTAGAAATGGGGAAAATATCAGTCTCAGAGGTCTGCAGCTAACTTTAATTTGAAAAGCCCAACCCGAACCCGAACTTTCGGGAGTCCAGCCCAAACCGACGCGACGTAGACTTTCCAGTTTATGGCACGGCTCTTTTGAAACTTTCATACCGCGATCTCCGAAACTTATTGCAAGTAATATAAAATTTCCTCTGGAGAAACAAAATTACTCTACTGAACTTAATTACTTTAGTTGTGAACAGAAAGTAACGCACAGAGACGAGACATTCCTTGTAGGAACTAGCCTGCAGCTCGTCGTAGGACGGGCTGCTTTTAAGCTTTAAATAAATATTCATATATAGGGGATGTTGCCTGACCTAGGTCAAGGTGACATTTTTAATTGAAGCAGATTTGAAAACATATCAAATAGACGCCGGGTTTCTGTAAGGAAATATAGTAAAAACTCATTCATGCAAGAGCTGAAAACGTTTTTAAATGCGATTTTCCTCACCTTGGCATCTCAAAATTTCATTTTTTTTGTAAGTTAGAACGTTTGTAAATAGATCTGGATATTTATATTTATATTAACGCTGATTCCTTTTTATGAAATTACTCTGAAATTTTATTCCTTTTTTATGAAATTACTCTGCAATGCGAAGAAAATGAAATAAAACACGATATAATAATACCTACGTAACAGAACAAACGTCGCAGACAGTTGTTCGAGCACGTTCGTGTTGCCACAGATGAAGTCGTTCGTATTGCCACAGATGAAGTCGTTTGTCTTACTAATTTTATTTTATTTTCCGGTATTTCTCCTTGATTTTACGTTTCGTGCGTCAGCGGTCAGCTTAGTTCCGATTTCGGCCACCGGATAAAAGAAGATGGCGCTGCAAGTACTTATCACGTTAGAGCTTTGACGGATAGAACTCCCATGGATAAAGGTTAGACATGACTACCTACTTCGGTTGCAAACGTGAACGCATTTTCTCTTTCACGCTTAGGTATAAACAAGGTAGCACTGATCCGCAAATATGTAAACAAATACTTTGAAATTCGAGATGCTCTGTCATCTGATTTCGTGTAGCTAAAACGGCTGTTTGTACTGTGTGCCCGTTAAGTGATGAGACACATGTTTTAGATGACAGCCCTTTGAAAACAAGTAACGATGTGTTTATAGTTTTGACCGCTAGAGTGTGCTGTAATCGCAGGAGCAATTTTCGAGTCGTGTGAAGCAGCAATTTTCGTGTGGCCACCGCGGAAGTTTTTTTTTTTTTTGATTGAAGGTTTAACGACCACCTTGAGGAACTCATGGGCTATATGCAGTCGCCCGTCCCTAATTTAGGGCCACAGGTTCTAGGGCAGGGAGAGAGCCAGAGTCGTAAGACAAACACAACATCCATGCTCCACCGGGATTCGAACCCGGACCTCTTTTGGAAGAATGATCAGGTGCCATCGCTTAGACCACTGGGCTACAGGGGCGGCTCACCGTTGAAATAAGACTTTGCGACTGGAGCGTATCAGAAGTTGCGTCATAGAGCAAGAAGCTGTGATGAAATTTTACTTTAAATTAGGGAAAACTTCCACGGAAGTGCCCCAAGACCTGAATCAAGTTTACGGCGACGACTATCTGAGCCCCGCATAGATGTTCCGCTGATTTTCAACGTTTAAAGATAGGAGAGAGTCCCTCGAAGATGAATCACACACAGAACGTCCTGTTTCTACATGGACAAATGAAAATGTGGTAAACGCTATAGAAATTGCTGCCCATGATTGGCGAATGACCACTAAGCTGCTCGCTTGAACCGCTTGGTGTCTATAAAGAAACGGCCGGGGTAGAGCCCTGGAGAGGCAATATTTTTAAGCCCGAGCACCGCCCGGACCCACCAAATTAAAATGCTATGCCCGACCCGGCCCGTCCCGGTTTTTTTTTTTTTCAGTGCCCGGCCATTCAAGTCTGGCATAGGTTTTATTTGCGTAACTATTACTTGCTTTAACACAGACGGTATTTATACTGGAACTTTTTGGACTAACTCGAAACTCGTGTAAAAAGATGGCATAACTAAGTTAACTAACCCACCAGTAACCAGAAATACGGCAAATGCAATAAATGGTATTCAGTGAACTTAAGTAAATTATCGTCATTTCATAATCGAACCCGTCGTAGGGTCTGATTACTATACGAGTCAAGTACTGTCTTCTTTGACACTTTTTCCCAGAACATAATATACATTGATGCTCAGTTACACCCACGCACACACAATAACATACTTAATGGTTTTTAGTTAATACAACAAACTCTCGTACGCAGAATATGATTGCGTTCTGTTGGCCGTACTTCTTTGATTTTAATTCTTCAGGTTTATGATATAACTCCCAAAATCCAAATGTAACACAATTTTCCGATTGTTTTGTTCCTCAAACCTCTAATTTACCCAATATTCATCCATATTTAAAATAAAGTATGTAGCAAATCAAATTATAAAGATGGAGCTTAAGAATATTTTACTAGCGCATATTGAAGCTTTAATTGATTCCTAATTCCTATAAATGCAAATCATCGTACGTAGCAAGTGTTTTTCTGGTGTAAACTTACGAAATAAATGGAATATGGATTCAAAGAGGAGTGCGATTGCCAAAGATCAAAGACGAAAAGACGCGCGCAAAATAAATAAATAAAAAATAGCACATGGCGGGAGAGAAGAATGATTGCGAGAAACAAGAAATATGATCACAGGAAGGAAAAGACAGAGACTTCAAAAACAGAATGACCTAAATTTATCAACAACCTGACTGCACGGTACACATGCAAGTGCAGGCCCGTCGAAAGCCCGCGTAAGGAATTGTAGGCCCGGCGCTGCCCGGCCCGAAAGTTTTAAATTACAGACAGGCCCGGCCCGGCCCGTGTAGGGAGGGCTCTAGACCAGGGTAATCTTAGTAAAAGATCTGCGAAGATTTATTAGAGGTTTCTGCCGCACACGTCAACCTTCCGCTAAGTGTGAAGCAGTTTATGGCTTCAAAGTAAATCTGTGTGATGGAACATCCAACCTAATCGCTAGATTTGGCTTCTACAGTCTTTTTCCTTTTTCCAAAGGAGAAGTGTGCCTTGAAAGGGGAGCCCTTTAGCGACATTGAGGACATGCACCAAAGTTTGACCAACAGACTGAAGAAAGTCCCGGTTCAGGACTTTCACCGTGCCTTCCAAAACCTGCACGAAAGATTTCACAGTGGGGCCGAATTGGCGGGAGATTACTTTAAATCTGTGTAAGTGACAATTCGAAATATAGTTTGTCGTTTTTATATAATAATTTTTGTTTCATTACTTAATAATGGCACACTGCGTATGTAAACATTTCTCAGAAATGTAAACAAGCCTCACGTTTTGTCACTAACTCCGCTTATATAAGCATCGTTCGGGCACGACCATCGAGTGTTGTATGGCATGCAATGACGCTGACTAATATAAAATATGATACGACTAGAATATAGTTATTACCACACTTTACATGAAACCTTTATAGCAGAGACGCTAACAGCCGCCGCAGTTCTAGGTATAAATAGTCATAACTGAGTTTCCTTTCCAAATACTAATTTCAAAAAAAAAATCCGCAAAGTCATGAAGTAACTTTATCGTATATTAAAATTGTACGTATGGTAGCTGTTCAAATCCCGACTGCTTCTGCGGTCTGAGTGTTAGAGAAAATTAAAGCCAACGAAGTGAAAACGGAATTTGATTCCAACTTTAGAAAAATGAATAGGCCCATTTCAGATCATACAGCCCGCCCGCGAGCTTGTTCGTTTTGGCTTTAACTGATCAACTCAACCTGTGGCGGATGGACTTCCATGTCTTTCGTTTAACTCACTGATCTTCGCCATCTGATTCTTTAACAAGTCTGTATTCGTTTTGTGAGTCGAAATGTCTTGCTTTAATCCAGGAGACAAAATGTTAAACCTTCCAATTCAGGCCAGGCTCTGCTTGAGCCCTGAATGGCTCTCTGGGTTGGGGCACTCCTACAGACCGCTAATCTGATCATCAGTCTATGTATCAAAATCTCAGGGGAGGAGAATGTATGAGGTTTGAAAAAAAAAAAAAGGGGGGATTTCTTTAGATCGACTTTTAAAAACAGATATATCGGTAAAATCGCAATTTACCTTTGCGCTTCCTTAGTGGAAAATCTATGCATTACTTGAAAAAGAAACTCTACCTAAAATAGCCTTCGTTATAAATTCCATCGAAAGGAAGAAATAATTTTTCCGATCGGATATTTAGAACAAAATATGTGGAATAAAATGTATTTTGAATTCAATATCATCTTCATTTACGTCCTCTAGCGGCGAAGTTGTGGTCGGAAAAACCCAGAATGCAAGGATTATGGTTCATATAAAATGTACTTGAATTCGATATTTCAAGCTTTCAAATGGAAAAAAAAAGTAATCGGACTTATAGTTGCAGAGATAGGGTGCTCACAGACGGACCGACAAAGTGATAACATCAGCACGACATGTTTTTTTTTCTTTTTTTTACAAAAGACATGCAAAAAAAAAACCGCCCTGGTGGCGCAGTGGTCTAAGCGATGGCTTATGATCATTAGTCGTGAAGCGTCCGGGTTCGAATCCCGGTGAGGCATGGGTGTTGTGTTTGTCTTACTGTCTTGGCTCTCTTCCTTTCCTGGAATCAGTGGCCCTAAATTAGGGACGGGCGACTGCTTATAGCCCATAGAGTTGCTTACGGTGGTCGTTAAACGTGCGATAAAAAAAAAAAAAATCACTGTTCCGCTTCTGTCTCTGCCTATCAGTAGCCATGACCTGAGCCTGACGTAAGTACTGCGCAACCGCCAGAAACCGCCTGTGTTGCCATTTCAAATTTTCAAAATGTTTGCGAATGAAAGTGTTCGCGAGTTTTCCGAACTGTGCAATACATTTTCGCCACCTATCTGCGAAACTTTGTCACTGAAAAGTGCATGAAGACTGAAAGTTTTTCAATTCCAACTTGTAGAAAAGGAGATAAAAAAGGCATATGTCTACGCTTCACAGTGCGCGTTATTTGAACAAATAAAGAAAAAGAAACGGGTCAGAAATGTTCGCCATAATGAAATGTATCCAGTGAAATACTATTTTGTTACGTTTGGATTTTTAGATGCTACTGATATGAATTAAGGTGCATATTCATATAAACTGCAATTTGCATTTACGAGCTACCCAATGGTAAGACAATTTCTTAAATCCGCCAATAGGCACGGAGATATAGCGTCCACATTTGGAGAGACTGACGGCAATGCTGATACTTATAGCACGGACATTTTTTGTACTTTCTATATGTTAAAAAGCATGCTGAGGAGTAAATATACAAATCGCTTTATGTACTTGGCATATCTGTACGATATCTCGTGCTTGAAGCTTTACAAAGCTGAGAAAACTACGTTGGAAAATGTTAGCTACCATTACTCAGTAAGATGTATTTCAAACACTTACCACCAAACTATGCGAGACGGTGGTGAATATGCTGCTTCACTTCCTCAGCTTGATTCTCAAAGACGAGATCCCTGAAAATCATGTTAAGGAAACAATCTAATCCCTTCCAGTCTTTCTGCCGCTATAAAACAGTCGGTATCGCCCGAAGTCATGACTAAGAATCCAATTCTGAAATTTCCGAGGGACAGTCTTTTCGCTGTAGTCCAGACAGACGATTTGCAACTGGAGTTTTGGTTTAAAATACCTCTTGCTTCGCCAATAAAAGTGAGGTGAGCCTTCTTGATATTATCCTATTTCCATCGGCATGTGCTTGCAAACCTAAATGTGACTCCGTATAAAAACTAAAAAATGGGCAACTTTCTTTTATATTTGAATCTCTTTCAAGCAAGTTTTTTTATTTGTTTCTAGATTAAGACAGTATTTTTTTTTTCTCTTAGCAAGAATGAACGCTGCATACAGAACGAATTCGCGCAACCTTGGAGGATTACTCCCAGATTTATTGGGAGTTGGGTTCCCTCTAAAGTGTCTCTACAGCTTCTTGATTCTGCGTTGTAAAGAATAGTTTCTCTCATGAAAAAGTCTACACTTAACGCGTTTCTGTAGCTTTTATACTTCTTTTATCTCGATAAACTGTTCTGTAAAGAACCCTCAGCCTTTTTCTTACCTCTTAAGAAAAACACAGCTCGCGGACGGTCACGTTTACACATTCAGTCCAGCTACGTCGAAAGTTTAGAATTATTTACCTAGTTACAATTTCCGAAAAGTAAAACCTTCATGTGCGTAAATTAACGATAAAAAAAACTGTCCTGAGTTGCCTCACTGGTTGTGTAGTGTGATCCGTCTTTTGCTGATCAAGTGCAGCTGTGCCGCCTCGGTGGCGCAGTGGTCTGAACGATGACCTCCGGTCATTCGTCCGAAAGGGGTCCGGGTTCGAATCCCGTGGAGGCATGGATGTTGTTTGTCTTACGGCACTGGCTATCCCTGGAACCAGTGACCCTAAATTAGGCATGGGAGACACGGTGGTAGTCTACACTTAACGCGTTTCTCACGGTGGTAGTTAAACCTCCAATGAAAAAAAAAGTGTGGCTGTTGCGCTGGGTTCGAATTTACGGTAAGATGAGCATGCGCGTTTGTTTGGTCTCTTCACCGAGAATGATAACTGACCCCTTCCAGTTGCGTGTATTCTAGTAGCTTGGAATCTACAGCTCGCACTATGCACCAACGCTCTCTTCCTCTTCTTTTTCAACCCGTTTTATAGCCAATTGAGGCTGTAGGTCTCCCTCATGTCTTTCCAAATGTTCCTGCCTTGGCTTTGTCTATTCCACAGCTTTCCTAAAGTCTTTCTTCTGGTCTTTCTACTACTGTCTTTCCTTTATATGGTCTCCATTCTACTATTATTTTAGTTCATTTACTATTTCCCAATTCTTGATATATGACCAGCCCATTTCCATTTTAAATTTACTATGTTTTCACCTATGTCTAAAAATTTTGTTCTGGATCTTATATACAGGGTTCATAGGAAAGTCCCTTTAGCCTGAAATAACTTACGAACGGAAAGAGGTACAATTATGCAAGTGAGATAACCGTATAGTAAAGCGACTACGCCCGATCGAACGCAACCGATAGTAGCGCCCCTAGTAGCGAAAGACGGAAGTTAGCCATTGCAAATCGAAAACGAAAAGAGATAAAGCAAAGTTTCCAATTACAAAGTTGTAGAGCATTAACTGATTAGTACAAAACGACATTTGTTTTACACGAATGAGATAAATTGTCTCCTCAATACCCTTAAATGTCCGAAATCGATGCGCGACCTTTTGTGTGAACGTTTGAAGAAAACAGGCATAGGTATGAGCAAATACACACAATTTATTGCATAAATGCGTACTTATGTCGATACAGTTTGATGACGTCAGACAAAACAAAAAAGGCAAACTGGCGCACAGTGATAAAAAGGTTAATGTCGAGTATCTTCAAAGAGTTCGCCATTGCCCACGATACACATTTCTATTCGTGAAAGTAACTCTACATGCACATTCCTCAACATGGTAGGTGTCACATTAGTGCAAGCATCTGTAACACGACGACGTAGCTCCAGCAGACTTGTAGGCGCTGTTCCATACACCTGATTTTTTACGTAACCCCAGAAATCCAAGCTCGCCATTCTCACATAACGTATGTAGACCTAAACTTCTGATCAGGGTACATCCTGCTACTGGTTTTTATATCGTAGGTACGGTACAATGTTACAATCTGCATTTGCATACGGCTACATTTGCGAAATGTAATATGCAAATTCGAATCGTCGCGCATCGATTTCGGAGATTGTAGGGTATTCAGGCGACAATTTATCTTATCCGTGTTAAACAAATGTCGTTTAGTACTAATTAATTGATGCTCTACAACTTTGTAATTGGAAATTTCGCTCTATCTGTTTTTGATTTGCAATGGCTAACTTCCGCATTTCGCCACTAGGGGTGCTGCTATCGGGCGTAGTCGCTTTACTACACCGTTATCTGACTTGCGAACGGAGAGAGGTACAGTTATGCAAGTTATTCCAGGCTAAAAGGACATTCCTATGCACTCTGTATGTACTATTCCGTGCAAATTAATTGGGACAAGCTGTTTTATTCTCACAATTGTAATGTGATCGTCAGTTCATGTCGGAAACCCACGTAAACCGGTTTTATCAGCTGTGATGTGGTGTGACTGTTAGAACTTGATAGTAAGAATGTGGTTTGACCGGTTTTAAACAGGAAATAGGCACTTCAGCTGCAGTTGTGAGCTTTTGTGTGTGACAGGTGGATGTTAGGTTTTGCTCTCTGTGAGTACGTGTTGCTTATGTGTATTGAAAAATGGATATTTCCCCAAGGAAGCGTGCAAAAATAATTGCTCTGAAGGATTACACTTTTATGACAGTGAGAGATATCGCTTCTGCAGTTGGCGTAGGCAAATCAAGTGTATCAAGACTGCTTACGCGATACAATGCATTTGGATCATCGTCTCCAAAAAGAACAGGTAAATGTGGAAGAAAACGAAAAACAACTAAACGAACCGATAAATATCTAATCAGAAATAGTAAAATGAATCTATAAAAAACAGGCACGGACCTTCAAAGACATTTATTGGCCAGTGGTTGTGATGTTAGTGATTCAACTGTAAGCCGTAGGCTTGTGGAAGTTGGCCGGAAGGCAAAGAAGACCAACGAAAAAACAATATTTGAATGCGAAAATGAAGATAAAACGTTTAGCATGGGCCAAAAAATGTAAATCATAGACTGCTGACGTTTGGAAAAAGGTAATTTTCAGTGATGAAGCTCATTTATTTGTGCAGGGTTACCAAGCAAATGTCGTTAGACGAAGCAACTGTGAACTCTTAAGACCTGAGCATGTCAAACAAACTGTAAAACACCCTCTGAAACAGATCTTTTGGGGTTTTTCACATCAAATGGCACTGGAAGCTTAGTTCCTGTTCAAGGTATGATAAATTCAGCCAAGTACGTAGAAATATTACAACGTAGGATTGTTCCATTCTTGCAAACGTTTGACGGGACATTTTAACATGACTTGGCCCCATGTCACAATTCGAAATCGGTCAAGAATTTCATGCTGGAAAATCAAATTCATTTGCTTGATTGGCCTGGAAATTCACCAGACTTAAATCCCATAGAAAACTTGTGGAATATTTTGAAAAGACATTTAGGTAAAATAGACTTAACAACCAAAGAACGCATGATAACGAATGCCATAAAAGTGTGGTTCCACGATTATGAAGTCAAAAATATGTGCACTCAATTAGTGGAGTCAATGCCAAAACGAATTCAAAAGGTCATTTCTGCTAAAGGAGGACATACTTCATACTAATACAGGTATTTATCAGTGTATATCAAGGCATATAATGATATAAAGGCATAGTTTTGGAAAATATAGTGATATATTTAGTAGGGATCTTTCCATTGCACGTTGTTTTTTTTGCAATTTGTCTAAGATATTTTTCTTGATAAGCCAGGTTTCAGCGCCATACGTCATAATGGGTATTATACATTGCTTGATAGGTTTTGCTCTGTTTCCCGCTTTATTTTACTACATAGAATCTTCTTTAACTTCCCAAAACTTGTCCACCCCGTTTTTATTTTACTGCCAATTTCTTCCATAATTCCCTGTTTCTTTATTTTAAAGCTTTATTATTGTGTGCTATCATAGAGGACCTAGGAGGCTGAATTTCATATACAGACGAAACAAAAGCAGCTATGAACAGTTAAGATTATACAACTGAACTGGGCATGATATTAAAGAAATGGGTTTATATTTTCATGATTATCAGTTCATTAACTCCTTTTAACCGGCCTACGTTCTTGAACCAAGGAGTGCTAAATATTTTCTGTGCTCCAGAAACAGAAATGTTCACATACCGGCCAGATTGTACGGAAACTACGACAAAACAGTTCCTTTCCTCATCATCTCCGCAGCACTAGAAGAAAGCACTTATTTAAATGCTTTCTTCTAGTGCTTTATTCTTTACTCCATGAGCGAAAGTATAATTTAGAATAGATATTCCCTCTGAGACGGGCATCATCCCGCTGGATAGAACCACGTGACTCAAACATTCCTCACGTTTCTTAGAATCGTCACTACTTTCACAACCCTTTCAGCAGCCAATCAGTGAGAAGGAATCAAGGTAATCATCGCCCTAAATGACCATATCAAATAACAAACCGAAGAGGAAAGTGAAGCTTTTGGATGTGTAGGTTCGCTCATTCCAGCTGCGTTCGACCCTCTTCTTAGACAGCGAAATTGTTCGTTCTAGTAGATTTCAGAGCTCTCTACTAATCCCGAATTAAATCGTTCCATTCGGTTAAAAAGTTAAGAGGCCAATTCGAACAAGCGTAACTCTGTTGCTGTTTTGGTGTTTAAGCACCTCCATGAGCAACTTTGAGAACCAGAAGTGATCTCAAGACCCTGATCTGGGGCCACTGGTTCCAGGAAGATGGGAGGGCTAGCGTCGTAAGATAAGCTAAGCGCATCATGAGTGCTTTATACGGGACTAGAATACCTACTACTACTCAGAAACCGACTTCACTGACCCCTCAGCTACCTAAGCAGTGCGTGTCCTTCGAAGATACCGACAACTTAGTACACCCTTTCAACACAAGGGAACTCAAAAGCTACTGCCAATCACCATTAATAGCATAATAATTGAAGCAAATGGATGGTACTGAATGACTGTTTGCCTAACATTCCTGTCCCTTCTACATGTATTTCTGGCGGTGATGCACCGCAACGTCCAACGTAGTCCCTGTAACTTCAGGGCACTTGGCTCATCTTTGTACCAACCCAGGTAGCACACCTTGCAATTTAACGTAAGCACAATAGAAGACGGTGGCTCAGTGTTGGGTCTACGTTGAATTGAAAGTCTGTGCAAACTGGAAACCATGTATTTAGGACGTCCTATAGTCTCCGCTTCTTTGACTTCCTACAGTTTCTTTCATCTCATGTAAAACATGTTTTACGCTTTCAGAGATTAATAAACAGCTCTAAAGAAGTGTATAGAGTTATGCTGTATCGCCATAGATTTATATTCATTGGCTCATGAGCATTGGCTAGGGTAATCTCTTTTTCTTTTAAAATTCAGTGTGCTTTATTGCAAGAAGGTAGAGATGCAACGGAATTAAGAAATAGAATTGCACAGGAAAGAAAAGCTGTTAAACTCCTGAATGAAATCTGGTGGAGTGAAGAAATAACCAGAAAAAGGAAATGGGGTATTTAAAATAGTGTTAAGAGCATCGTGTATATGAGGCCGAGGCCTGGCGATTTACAGAAGCGTATAGAAAGAAAATAAAAGCCGTGAAGATGGATGCTTTAAGAAGATCATGTAGAGTGTCAAGGAGACATAAAGTAACGAATAAAATTATTAAAGAATCGATGGAAGTGGAAGAAGCAATTTTAGAAGTCATACAGAAGAGATAACTGCGTTGGTTTGGTCATGAAAAAAAGAATGACTATTGAAAGACTGCCCAAAATTGCCATAGAATTTAAATCAAACAAACGAAAAAATAGAGGCCGACCTAGAAGAACATGGTTTGATGTAATAAAGAGAGCACTTAGTAAAAATGGCCTGATGAAAGAATGGTGCTTAGATAGAGAAAGATGGAAAAAACTATTTGAAATCGGAAACGACGTCAGACGCCATAAACCGATTATATACACAGGGTGTTCG
The DNA here is from genome assembly GCA_039090855.1 of Macrothele yani. NCBI lineage: Eukaryota > Metazoa > Arthropoda > Arachnida > Araneae > Macrothelidae > Macrothele > Macrothele yani. The sequence continues at coordinate 105,875,048 of CM077011.1, forward strand.
GAAATGATGTACACAATTTCAAAATTGATTAGTACAAAAAGTATCTGCGATACGAATGTTTCATATTTTGTCCAAGATTAAGCAAGTTGTAAAGTCTATAGCTTTGCAATCAATACACTTCCACATGTGCTCCATTCGTAGCGCGCAGGGTGTCGAAGCGGTAGTCGATTTCGGACCAAGTACGGTGCAGAATGTCTGGGGTGATGTGGGGGAAGGTTGCATTGATGCGCGCCTTAAGGTCATCGAGAAAGGCAACTTTTGTCCGGTAGACAATGTCTTTTAGGAACCCCCCATAAAACAAATCCCAGGGATAATGTCTAGCAAACAGGAATGCCATGTCATTGGACCTCCGCGTCCAATCCACCGACCAGGGAAGTGCTGATCGAAACATGCAGGGACGTCTGATGACCAATGAGGGGAAACCCCATCTTGCTGGAAAATGACGTCTGGAATCTCTTGCAGTTGCGGAATGACGAACAATTTGAATTGAATTTGAATTTGATGAAAATTCTGCCACACAACACAGAACATCAAATTTAACAAAGCACAAACGTCAAAATTGTCATATGTACTAAACTAAAATTAAATATTAACACAATGTTAGCACAATGGAATGAAAACATGGAATCACAGTAATATCGCAAAGTCCAATATAAATTAATAACATTTAGTACTAACTATTTATTCCAAGAGTAAACAAGTGCTCAAACCACCTCAGATATATCTAGCATAATGAACATAAACATACAAGCACTAAAACTAATTTACAATTGACCAACAAATCAATACAAAGTAATTCATCAAAAAAACAATGTGCTATGGAACTGTAGCATGGAGCCAGAGAAAAAAGCTTAAATTTAAGCCTGACGAGCCCCTGATCTCCAAAGGTAGATGTGTCAGGTCAAAACAATAAAAATAGTTGTGACGTGTCCATGTATGTGCCGCCAGTCATGGTTGGTTCAGCAAACAAGAATAGCATGGTTCTGCATAATTCCATACCAAACATTAACGTTGGGGCTGTGTTTTATGTGTTCCAGGATAGCATGGGGATTTTCCGAACTCCACATTCGACAATTATGCTTGTTGACGGTACCTGACACATGAAATGTTGACTTATCACTGAAACAGATTCTTAACGGGAATGTGGGGTCCCTATCAATGCGATGAAGCATTTCTACGGCAAACGCTGAACGACGCGCTTTGTCATTGGGCTGCACCCTTTGCACCAAGTGCATTTTGTAGGCGTAAAGACGAAGGCGCTTGTGTAGCACTGTGTGAACTGTTGTGGCAGGTATCCCCAGTCTGTTCATAGCTGGACGTCGATGGGTTCCGTTGGTACGCCTGACGCACAGCTTCCACGGATTCTTCCTACACAGATGGTCATCCGCTGTTCGTTCCTTTCAACACACTACCGGTAGCTTTGAATTTATCTACCCACTGCTGGATACTCCTCCGTGTTGGTGGCTTCCACTTGTACTCCCTCCTGCAATTTCTCCGGATTTGGGTCAGCGATTTGGACTTCACAAACCACATCACGCAAGCAGCTTTTTCCTGTGTCGTCGCCATTTTCGCCATGTTGTGTCACACTGCACTCCCAGGAACCTAGCGTCACCTAACAAAGGAAAAATAAAACTTTAAAACTTGCTTAAACTTAATGGAGAAAACGTAAAACATTCGTATCGCAAATACGTTTTGTACTGATCAACTATGAAATTGCATACATCATTTCCGAACACCCTATATATTAGGGGTATGCAAAAGTTTCCACCGTTTAAGGAGACAGGAACAATCAGGAAACCAGTAAACATTTATTCAACGAAATATTGGCCGTTAGCATAAATGACCTTTTGCCATTTTTCAGGCTACAAGTGAATGCCCCTGTGACAGAAAGACTCTGATTTTGAGCTGAAGAAAGCAGTGACGAAATTTTCCACTTCTTGAACTGTGATGAACCGCCAGCTGGGCTAGGGCATGTTGCATAGAGCAAAACAGGTGAAAGACTGTGGGTTCAATGTCCGGGGAGTAAACCTGGTGTGGTAAAACCTCCCAGTGTAACTGTTCAGGAATTGATTACGTGGTGGCACCGACATGCAGTCTGGCATTATCTTGTAACAAGATGACTGGACGGCGTCCTTTATCTGTCCATGAGCGTTTTTGCTCGATTGCGGCGTTCAGTTTCATCAACTGATCGCTATATCGTTGTGCAATGATTGTTTCACACGGTTTCAGCAGTTCGAAGTACAGCACTCCATGCATATCCCACCATACACACAAGAGCATCTTTTCCCGTGGATATAATGTTTTGCAGTGGATGTTGATGGCTGGCCTGGGTCGATCCAGGATCGCTTGCGTACGGCGTTGTCGCAATAGACCTATTTTTCATCACCGGTGACAACCTTCCACAAGAAATTCTTAACCTAGAAACCTGTTCAGCAACGACATGCAGATGCCCAATCGTTGGCAAATATTACGCTCCGTTAAAGTATGTGGAACCCACTTACCAATCTTCTGGATCTTCCCCAAAGCCTGTAGATGCCGTACCACCGTTGATTGAGCCACTTTCAAACGTTTCGCCAGTTGCGTGGTCGATTGTGTGGCATCCTCTTGCAACAGCGATTCTAGCTCCTCGTCTGCGAGTTCTTGCGGTCTACCTGCACGTGGCTTGTCTTCCAAGCTTAGATCCCTTTTCTTAAACCTGGCAAACCATTCTCGAAACGTCCGCTCACCCATAACCGTGTCGCCATACGCCTGACATATTGAACCGAATGCTTCACTCGCACTTTTCCCTAAATTAAACATGAATAACAACCAGTGCCGCAAATGAACTTTATCGACCGCCATGCTTGGCTTCATGTATGAACTGACAGCACGGGTCGCCGGCAGGTTAGACCCCTACAGCGCACGCTAGAGGGGGCGGGGCGGAACTTTTTGCATACCCCTAATATATACATACACTATCTACCAACAAGTAATTGGACACCCCTGCAATCGGCGATATCTGCGGCCCTGATACGCGTCACGGCCGCCGCCGTTAAATATCGTGTGGAAAACAACAACTCAACCAGTCGCATGCAAGATGCCAAGCAGTTCGGAGCTCTCTGATTTTGAGAAAGGTGTAATCGTCGGGTATCACAGAAATGGCCGATTCATACGTGACATATCCAGCGAATTGAAGTATCCAAAATCGACAGTGGCCTACGTGATTGGCAAGTGGAAGATGAGAGGTGATTGTCGGAATGTGCCACGACCCGGCAGACCCACAAAACTGGGAGTTAGAGACCGACGGGTGCTAGCCACAGAAATTCGTAAGATCCGCACCAAATCGATTGGCCACATCCGCGAGGAGTTTCAACAGGCAACCGGGAGTGTTCTTTCGATGAATACCATCCGTAAGGAAGCCGATCTTCTCGGTTATCATGGACGTGCTGCCGCCCTCAAGCCTTTGATCACCAAGTCCAATAGCGCTGCTCGGCTAACGTGGTGCAAAGATAGTCGGCAGTAGACCGTTGAACAGTGGAAACAGGTTCCCTGGAGCGATGAATCAAAGTTCACCTTCTACCGTTCGGATGGCAGGTTCTGGGTTTGGCGTCTGCCTGAAGAACGGCTCCTGCCGGAGTGTGTTGTGCCATCTGTGAAGTTCGGCGGCGGTGGAATTATGCTAAGGAGGTTGTTTTTCCTGGTATGGCACAGGACCCTCGGTCGCAATTCCTGGTAGACTCAACACCAAGACCTACTGCAGCATTTTGGATGACTGTGCGCTTCCTACGCTGTGGCAGTTTTACGGGGTGGACCCATGTTACTTTCAGGATGACAATGCCACCTGTCATGTTGCGAGGTCCACCTTGGCTTGGTATGGTGACAATGGGGTTAATCGAATGGACTGACCTGCGCAGAACCCGGACCTTAACCCTATCGAGCACATCTGTTACGAGTTGGAGCGTCGACTTAAGGGGTGCCTCCACTGTCCGAAATCGGTGAAGGAACTGACCTGTCTTCTCCAAGCCGAGTGTAAGAAAATACCGCTAGCCGTCGTACAACGTCTGGTTGAGAGTATGCCCCGGAGGGTTGCAGCTGTAATCGCCGCTCGTGGAGGCTGCACCAACTATGGAAGGTTAATAAACTTCGTTTTCCTTTGCTATCATAGGTGTCCAATTACTTGTTGGTAGATAGTGTATATATATCATCATCATCATCATTGTCAACCATTATCAATCCACTGCTGGACGAAGGTCTCCCCAAGTTTCCTCCACAACGGTCTGTCTTGTGCCAGTCTCCTCCATGTCACTCCCGCATATTTACGAATTTCATCCACCCATCTCCCATGTGGTCTTTTTCTGGGTCTTTTCCTGTCCCTTGGAATCCAATCTAAAATTTCGGCTGTCCATCTATGGTCTGTCCTTCTGGCAGTATGTCCAGCCCATTGCCATTTCAGGGATTTAACTCTGATCATGATGTCTTCCACTCTCGTCATTTTTCGGATCCACGAGTTCCTCTTCTTATCTCTCCTGGTTATACCAAGCATGCACCTCTCCATGCTACTTTGAGTTGTCTTCAGCCTTTGTATGTCTCTTTTAGTTAAGGTCCACGTCTCTGCACCATACGTAAGCACTGGAAGGATGCATTGATCAAACACTTTTCTTTTAAGACATAATGGCATATTGCTCTTGAAAATTATGCTGTTTCTTCCAAAAGCTCTCCAGGCAAGTTTTGTACGCCGATTAATTTCTTCATCAATGTGACCCTCACTTGATATCTGCTGTCCAAGATAAACATACGTATCTGTTATCTCCAGTTTTTCTCCATCAATCGATAAATCTTCATTTCTTGTAAAAGCATTGAACATCACTTTTGTCTTCTGAAAGTTCATTTTTAATCCCACTTCTTTACTCTTGTCAGCAAGTTCCTGGATCATACTCTGCAGCTCTGATGGGGTAGTTGCAAAAATGACTACGTCATCAGCAAAACGACGGTGGGTTAGATAATCTCCATTAATCTTTATCCCTTTGTTTTCCCAGTTCAGTGATTGAAAGACATTTTCCAATGTGGCATTAAAGAGCTTCGGAGATATGGTGTCACCTTGTCTCACTCCCTTTCCAATTTTTATGTGTGTTGTATTTTCAAACAACCGAATCTTTGCACTTGCATTTTCATAGATGTTATTAATAATATTAATGTATGCATCTTCAATACCGCAGGATTTCAGAGCCGTGGTAACTGCTGATGGTTTCACCGAATCAAAGGCTTTTTCATAATCGATAAAAGCCATGCACAATGGAAGTTCATATTCCCTCGCTCTTTCAATTAGTTCTCTCAGTACGTGGATATGATCTATTGTGCTGTAACCACTCCTGAATCCAGCTTGTTCTCTCGGTTGAGCCATGTCCAGTGTTACCTTCAAGCGGTGTGAAAGAACTTTAGTGAAGATTTTATAAACCACTGATAGGAGGCTGATAGGTCTGTAGTTCCTGAGATCCTCAATGTCACCTTTTTTATGTAGCAGGATCATTGTAGCATTGTTCCAATCCTCAGGAATCTTCCCTTCATTAAGGCATCGAGTGAAAATTTGGGCGAGTACTGTTTCAATTTCTCCACTTGCTTCTTGTATGATGTCTATAGTAATTCCATCTTCTCCTGGAGCTTTCCCCCGCTTCATGTTCTTGATCGCATGAGCAACTTCTGCTGGGAGGACTGGAAGAACTCTGGTACCTTTCATGATGTCTGGAGAACATGTATCATCCCTTTCATATAATTTGGAGTAGAAATCTTTCACTCTTGTCAAAATTTCGCCTCTATTTCTTGTTATAGAACCATCTTCTTTTCTCAGAGCCATAATCTGTTTTCTTCCCTTACTGAGATGTCCCTTTGCTATCTTAAGGCTTTGGTTGTTTTCAATTGCTTTCCTCACTAGCTCACAGTTGAATTTCCTTACGTCTTCAGTGATACTTTTTCGTGTTGTCTTGCATAGCTCTATATATTCCACTTTGGAAGTCACATCTTCTTTAGTTGTCCTCATCTCTCTTCTTTTTTGCATCAACATTTTGGTTTTTCCTGATAATTTGTTCACATGCAACTTGTTCTTAGACCCAGCTAATTTTGTTGCTGTTTCCATTAGAGCTTTGGTTACTTTTCTGTTAACTTCCGAAATATCCACTTCTTCCGATGTTAGGCCTTCTAAAGCAGAGAATCTGTTCTTCAGTTCCAACTTGAAAGTATTATGGTGTTTTTTAAGGTTGGTTATGTCAATAGATTTTGTTTGTCTTATGAGCTTGCCACGTTCCAGTTTAGTGTTGAGGTGCATCTTACATCTCACCAATCTATGGTCACTACCTGTGTTGAACTTGTTCAGCACACTGCAGTCTTCGATGACGAATTTTTTGTTACACATAATAAAATCAATTTCACTTGTCGTCCCAATTGGATGTCTCCATGCCCATTTCCTGTGTGGCTTTTTCTTGAAAAAGGAGTTCAAGATGAAAAATCCTTCTGCCTCTGCAAACTCAACGAGAGTATTTCCACGCTGGTTTCTGTTGCCGTGACCGAATTTACCTACTGAAGTTTCATTCTGTTGCCGTTGCCCTATTTTTGCATTGAAATCTCCCATAATTATCTTCAAGTGCTGCTTACCTTTATTATTTAGATGACGAATTTCCTCATAAAATTCTTCAATTTCTTCTTCAGGATGACTTGTGGTGGGTGCATAAGTTTGAATAATCTGAGCCTGGTATCTTCTCGATAGTTGGATAACGAGTCGTGCAGCTTGTCAGAGGAACTTTCAACTTCTACCACTTTATCCTTCAGTTTCTTGTTTATTATAAATCCAACACCACTAGTTCTGCCAGTATCTGTCCCACGATATTAGAAGAGATGTCCACTTTTCAGTTCAATGAGATCTTCTCCTTTTCTCCTTACCTCACTTAGCCCGACGATGTCCCACTTGATCCTTTGTAGTTCCTCTTCCAATTCAAGAAGCCTTGAATCAGAAGATATATATCATCATCATCATCATTGTCAACCATTATCAATCCACTGCTGGACGAAGGTCTCCCCAAGTTTCCTCCACAACGGTCTGTCTATATATACAGCAAAAACATACAAAGGTAAAAAGGAAAAAAAAAGAACAAATTTGAAATTAAAAAGCGCCAGAGACTGCATAGAAGAAAGATCAAATAATATAAAAATGTGAAACTAAAGAGCAAATTTTGAACAAAGAGAAATTCGGGAAACGAGATGTAGACCAACAATCACCACTTTCCAACCATCCCAAGCAGGCGAGCTTTAAAGGATGGAAATTTAACGAACAGAAGAATGTAGGGAAGCATATTAATGACTGACTCTCTGTTGGCTTCGTCAAGAGCAAAGGAATAAGAAAATCATTCATTAATCTACTGAGACCAGTGAATTGTGGGTTTCTGCTATTTTAGTTTGCTACAAGGACCGATTAAATTTAGGGGTAAAATTGTTAAAAGAAAAAAGGATTTCTAAAAAAACCCAAACTCAGCAAACTAAAACACTTTGCCCGACCGCACAACAGCCAAGGTAATCACACATAAAATAAAAAGAAAGAGAGCCGAGCGCCCCCAAAAAACAAACAAAACCATGTAAGAAATTAGTATTAACAAAAACAAGAAAAACCCAACCAATGAAAGGTACTGAAAGGATATCTTTAAGCTTGTCACAAAAAAAGTGAAACCTTAATACTGCCAGATAAAAAGAAAAGCAGTAAACACCAGAAAAATAAAATATAAACAAAAATTAATCAAAACAAAAAATAGCAACATTACAATTTTGAAAAAGAAAGGAAACAAGCAAGAAATTTAGGAAAAAAGGAAGCAAAAGTTGCTCAAGGAGCAATTTACAGTTGCAAATCCCGAGAGTGACTCCAAATAACCAAGTTGCATGTCTCAGAATGGCAAGGTAAATGCCCAGTACCCACAGCAAAAAATTCTTTAAGAAAATAATAAATTCTTTAGAAAAATAAAAGTTTAATACCAAAGTGCTAGGTTGCAAGTCACAGAGAAGGAAATTATATACCCAAGACACACAAGAAAACATAAAAAATTAAGTTTAGTGCAAATTTATAAAAAATGAAAGTCCACTTATCCCTACAAAATAATAAAATAAAATAAAAACTTGCATACAGTTAAAAGATGAGATTACATGTGAGGTGTTGCTTTGGTGTTACAAGTTCACATATTTACAAAATATTGTACTAATCTATTAGCCCATAGGAAGGCTCAGAACCACTAAAATTAACTTTTGTAAAACCTACAAAGGGACACAAAATGCTACTAAAAGATTCGCGGGAAACTTGAAGCGTGGCGCTGAAACTTGAATGCTACTAAAAGATTCGCGGGAAACTTGAAGAGCCGCCCCGGTGGCGCAGTGGTCTAAGGCGCTGGCCTCTGATCATTCGTCCGTAAGGGGTCCGGGTTCGAATCCCGGTGAGGCATGGATGTTGTGTTTGTCTTACGGCACTGGCTCTCTCCCTTCCCTGGAACCAGTGACCCTAAATTAGGGACGGGCGACTGCTTATAGCCCATTGAGTTGCTCACGGTGGTCGTTAAACCTCCAACCAAAAAAAAAAAACTTGAAGATAGCGCTGCAATGGACATGCCCCTGCAGTTAGTTTCTTGCACCCCAAAGGTGAGATGGCTTCTACCATGCAGTTCTCAGGCACGGTAAGTCGTTTTTATGTTTTGTTTTCTCATTCTTCTAATTTAACTTTTTTTTTCTTAGGAATTACATTTTTTGTGGCTGTTTTCACTCTTTGAAAGTTGGATATATGCTTTGGCCACGCTTCAAGTTTCCCGCGAATCTTTTAGTAGCATTTGTGTCCCTTTTGTAGGTTTTACAAAAGTTCATTTTAGTGGTTCTGAGCATTCCTATTGGCTAAGAGATTAGTACAATATTTTGTAAATATATGAACTTGTAACTCCAAAGCAACACCTCACATGTAAACTCATCTTTTAACTGTATGTAAGTTTTTATTTTATTTTATTATTTTGTAGGAATAAGTGAACTTTCGTTTTTTATAAATTTGCATTAAACTTAATTTTTTATGATTTCTTGTGTGTCTTGGGTATATAATTTCCTTCTCTGTGACTTGCAACCTAGCACTTTGATAATAAACTTTTATTTTTCTAAAGAATTTATTATTTTTTTAAAGAATCTTTTGCTGTGGGTACTGGGCAACCATTCTGAGACATGCAACTTAGTTATTTGGGTTCACTCTCGGGATTTGCAACTGTAAATTGCTCCTTGTGCCACTTTTGCTTCTTTTTACCTAAATTTGATGCTTGGTTCCTTTCTTTTTCAAAATTGTAATGTTGCTATTTTTTTTAATTTATTTTTGTTTATATTTTATTTTTTCTGGTGTTTACTGTTTTTCTTTTTATCTGGAAGGATTAAGGTTTCACCTTTTCTGTGACAAGCTTAAAGATATCCTTTCAGTACCTTTCATTGATTGGGGGGGGGGGGTTTCTTTGTTAATACTAATTTCTTAACTATTTTTTTTTTGGGGGGGGGGCGCTCGGCTCCCTTTCTTTTTATTTTATGTGTGATTACCTTGGCTGTTTTGCGGTCGGGCAACGTGTTTTAGTTTGCTGAGTTTGGTTTTTTAGAAATCCCTTTTATTTTGACAATTTTACCCCTAAATTTAATCGGCCCTTGTAGCAAACTAAAATAGCAGAAACCCACAATTCTCTGGTCTCAGTAGATTAATGAATGATTTTGTTATTGCTTGCCCTTGACGAAGCCAACAGAGAGTCAGTAATTAATATGCTTCCCTGCATCATTATTCTGTTCGTTAAATATCCATCGTTTAAAGCTCGTCTGCTTGGGATGGTTGGAAAGTGGTGATTGATGTTCTATAACTCGTTCCCCGAATTTGTTTTTTTTTTCTTTGTTCAAAATGTGCTCTTTAGTTTCACATATATATATATATATATATATATATATATATATATAAAGCTTCAGAGGGTGTTGATAGCTTAACTCATCTCTTACACAGATGTTCTTACGGAACTTTCTAGAACATGCATTCATGATTCAACTCTGATTAATTAACAGCTAACAGCCAAACGTAAGAATTAGTTGAGAGGTAAGGGACTTACGTTTTTCTACCAATTTATTATGTCACTCACTGAACGGTCAAACTTACTGATACAATGTGATTCACAGTTCTTCGTGCGTAATTCAAACCCTTGGCAACAATAGTTGGTCTCTTATGTCTCAAGCTTTTATATCAACGTTGAACAGTCTTCTCATAATCTCTACAGAACTTCACGTACATAGATGTCGACAACTCCACGGACTACGATGTCGCGATTTTATGATGCTCTAACTCACCGATTTTCTTGCCAATTTGTGAAAGCTTCCCGAGAAAGTAATGTGTGGCTCAGTGAGGTAACTAAATTTACATAAGAAAACAAACTCAAAAGGAATATTAAATAGAGCTATACGTCACATACTCCAAAATAAGATATCCAAGAAATGTCTTGCCGCTTTTATACTAATGAAGCAAAATACAATACAGTAAATATCTATGAATATCCAAACACTACTGAATTACATATGGGCTTAGAACTTATTGTGCGTTCTCTGCACATTTGTTGAAAGACAATTCGAAGCTACTTCTTTTTTCCAATTTAGAATGGTACTATTACATAACGCAGATTTAAACGGGACAAACAGTTTCAATATATTTTTAAAAGGTAGCAATTAAGTAACCAATAGAGAAGTAATGAATCACTTACTAAATGTAGTGATGTTTCATAGAATCAGCACCTTGAAAAGTTCACCATATCTTCCAAAATTTTATCTACCAATGATTCGCCTCTAGGAAACTGCCTCAGATCGGCAGTCTATGCATTGACGAAAAGTTGTTCCGAAACAAATAATTTGCAGTAATACAGGATGAAAAATAATCAAGAGGTTTGAAGAACGGCCGCATCTGCTATTTTTCTTGGAGCACAAGTACACAGATATTTAGTAGAAAGAGCAAAAGTGGTCTGTTAACATATATTGCAGGCCGCTAGCAAAAAGATACCGTAGCTTCTTCATCAGATTAATTTCAGAAGCTTCGAAAATATGTCGTCCTTTCATTCTTCCGTCACAGTCTTTCGAATCGCATCCCGGATATACGTTTCTCGCTATCAATTGCATGTAACAAAAGCAACAGACAGCACTTCTCCGGCATTTTTAATGTGTTTTTCTGTTATATCAAATGAAAGCGGAACTCCATTTTTGTCTCTTTTCATTTATTTCGAATGAAGAAGCTCTACGAGATTCCGTTTGTTCCGATTTCCATCTTCCAAAAATTTCTAGAAATTTGCGTTTCGATATTTTCTATATAGTTTGCTACATTGTTTTCCGTGGTCTTGGACGAAATATTAAAATCGTGGGTCCCCTAAATATAAGTTTGGAGTTTTTCGTCTGATTGTCCTAATTGTTCTAAACTAACAAGACCGCGACTTCCCATTATTATTAACTCAAACTTTAACTTTCCTGACAAAGGCAACAAATTCCATTAAAATTAGCTTTATCTGTATAAAATGTTTTTAACTTTTCATGTGGAATGCGAAGACAAAAATACATTTCACAAACTGAAAATTCGTTTGTTTTTTTTTTTTTTTTTTTTGTATCGCAAGATATAAAGAAGCAAATGGATATGTAGTTAACAAAATTACCAAGACTTGGCTACTCAGAAAATAAGAAACAAGTCAAGAAAATTTATGAACAGACGATGTTCTCTGCACAGAAAACAAGGGAACATAGGCGCGTAAAGAAAATCTAATTTTCGAAGTTCAATATATTGAATTATGTGAGGCAGTGCGAAAACTTGTACAACTGCAGACACAAAAATACAACTGCGAACATGAAGGTTAGGCACTGAGAATGGCAAAAGTCTGAAAAAGATATTCAAGTAAGAAAAATTGCGCTGAAAAGACAGGTTTGTGAAATACCAAAAAAAAAAAAAAAAAAAAAGTAATGCTGGGATACTGAAATTATTAAAGCGTTCAACTGAAAACTGCATTGAAAAAATGCCTTTGTTGCAGATATGAGAAAATGCGAACACTGCGGTTCTTCTACGAGCCGAGATGACATGGCTTATGAAATTATAATCCGTGAAAGAAGAAAAACATGAGAAAAGGACGAACGCGGTAAAATAAAATAGGGAAGAAATAGAAACTATACTTGTTCCTGGGTACTGCTTTTGACTGCATTCTTCAAGGAAAGAATTTCTCAAAATTGCAAGAGTCTTTATTTATATAGCAAAGAAAGGAAAGATCTTACAAACTATGCCCTTGTTATCCTCCTCTCTCTCTCTCTCTCTATTGTTTGGTGTGCTTACAAAGGTACAATTAAGTAACTTACAAAAAGTGCTGAACATGGCTTAAGCAAGACATGTCTGATTGATATCAGTATATGAAAATAAAATCGAAAATATTTCTAGGCATGAAATTTACACATTGTGACAAGAATTTCGATTCGGTGCAAACATCTGCGGTTATCATTTATTAAAAATAGTTTGGCATTGAATGAATTTACATCATTAAAAACCTCTATAAGAGAGCTACTGCCCAAGTTACAATGTTTGAGCCACAGCTCTAGATATTACTCGGCTAGATCCGTCGGTGTTGGATCTATGATGACCAAAGGTTCTAAGCAACAGTACGGTAAGGATGGGAATTCTTTATGGAAAAACATGCTTCCCCGTCATACCTCCACAACAGAGATAAGTTGTTTGTGGTCGATTCTTACTCAAACACCGCGGACTGAAAGCTGCATAGAATCTGTCATGAATTGGCAGAGTGGTGTTATACGTTGGCTCAATATGGGCACCGGTTCTAGCCTCGGATGAGGTATGGGTGGAGTGTTTTTTTACGGAGCTGGCTTCACACTATTTGTCCAAGGTGGGCCCCGGTTCTAGCCTCGGATGAGGTATGAGAGAGATGTTTGTTTTACCGAGCTGGCTTCTCACTATTAGCCCAAGATGGGCTCCAGATCTAGCCTCGGATGAGGTATGGGTGAAGTGTTTGTCCAAAGAATATGTAACTGAGAAGAAGTTAAAGCTCGGCGAGACGTAACTAGCGCCGCCATATCTTAAGAGTTAATATGCAGTGCACAGAAGCCAACGTACAGGCAGATGCCGGAGCAGACTGCGCATGCGTATTTCGGTTGACCTCAATTCTTTGGGTAAGAGTTAAAATGCAATGCACAGAAACCAACATACATGCTGATGCTGGAGCAGAATGCACATGCGTATTTCTGTTGACTTCAATTCTTTGGGTTAGCCGAGCAACTCACAGCACGTGATTGTTACCTTCTCAGTAGCATAATCACTTCGCAAATCAGATATGTTGGTTTTGTTACACCAATCGGGTTAGTTAAGTCTTTTGTTTGTTCTTCAGTTCTTCAGAAACATTTGCAGTAATGCCGAATACTGGGGAATGTCAGCATTTTGTACGGATCCTTAGGCCTAACTATAATATTTGCTAAAATTTAATTTACGTGGTAATACTAATGTTATTGCATGTTTTTCTCACCAAAATAAGTAATGGGCGGGACATCAGAAAACAGCAGTAAAACAACAAAAAAAACTGCTTTAGGCAGTTTAAGTTGTTGTTCATAAATAGTCATCAGATCGAAGGAAACCATCGTGGATCAAAGAAAAGCTTCACTGCCGTAGTCTCCCTAACGCGGTTTTCTCCTGAATGCTAACTTTCCCGCAGAGCATATTGCCTCTTAAAATGTGGTGGCGCTGTTGCCGCCTGTTTTACGTTATCTCTATGAGAGTTGGCGTTCTTCACGCGAAGCTTTATATTCTTTGGTTTGTCTTACGGAGCTGGCTTTACACTATTTGTCCAAGATGAGACCCGGTTCTAGGCTCGGATGAGGTATGGGAGATATCTTTGTTTTACGGAGCTGGCTTCCCTTTATTAGTCCAATAATGGGTTCCGGTTCTAGCCTTGGATGAGGTATGGGTGGAGTGTTTGTCTTACGGAGCTGGCTTCCCCCTATTAGTTCTAGATGGAGCCTCATATGAGATATAATAAGTGGTATGTTTGTCTTACGGTGCTAACTTCCCACTATTAGTCCAAGATGGGCCGCGGTTCTAATGGGTGGTATGTTTGTATTACGGAGCTCCCTTCTCTGGAACCAGTGGTCCCAGATTAAGGACGGGCGACGCACTTACGAAATTTCTTTATCAAAAAATTTGTGTCATATCTCTAAAATTGGGATAAGTTATTTGTGATTGATTCGTACTATAGCACCTCTGACGTAAATCTGGATCGACTCCTTTATTAATTGCATGAAATATCGTTCAGTGTGTTTTTATGCAATTCATTCCTTCACTGGCCGCCGCCTGCGTGCGAGTGGTTGTCCTACTGGTCCAAGATGGGACTGGATTAGAATCCTTCGTGAGGCATGGTAGGTGTGTTTTCGTTACGTGGTCTACTAACTGTGAAGAGCAAAGTGAATCTAAGTGATACGCAGTTTTCCTGATGAGAGGGATAAATGCGAAAATCTCTCGTTGATCTTCTTTTTCCTTCCAAAAATCAGCTTTGAAAAGTTTTTCCGTCTTAATGGATTCAAAAAGCACACTCATACACCCGTTTTTCTCGTATCTATTACAAAAGTATCGACACAATGCAAAACATCATTAATACTCTTTTATTCAGTACGAAGACAAGAAGTGCTCTCACGTGTTCTTGCTAGCAACCATTATCTTTCTTTAAAGCACTATTTGCGTGTTTTGTGTCGAGAGAGATCATTTCTTAAGGACGGCATAGACTATCATCGTTGACAGGGACGGCATAGACTTTCATCTTGGATTTTAGTTTGACGACACAAAAAGCATAAGAAGTGAGAAGAGGATTAGTCAGATAATAATAATAATAATAATAATAATAATAATATCTATACAAACCTGTTCAATGCTGCACCGCAAAATGTTTCTGGTATGCAGTTTGAATAGTGAAACGATGGATATCAATGCTGATACTCTGACAGATTTTCATTTTAATGACATTTTTCAGAAAAATAATATTTCCGAACTGCAAATCGTGATCTCATTAGTTTTTTAAATAATTCAAAAAGAGGATTAAAGACAACTCGCTCACGGCGATAAATGTTGTTTACCACTTTCACCAGAAAAGATACAACAAAACTGGAAGTGACGGATTGCAATGTTTAAATAGGCATACAGATCTCTAATTTTTGCTGTCGTACGAGAAGAAATCAATATACACGGTTCCACATAGAAAATGTCACACCAGGAAATATTTGCGGCAGAGCAGTGCAAATTGGTGTGTATGTCTCAAGAGTTGGGTTATGTAAATGATAGTACAAGATGATTCACTCGGGACTGAACACGTATTTTTTTAATTAACTCACGACTGCAAAGGAATATTTGAATGAAATTAATGTAAAACATACGTTGATCCATACAAAAAGGAATATATCTCATAGAATATACTGGAAAGTGCCCACCACCAGCGTCCATGCACACATTCACCCGATGCTCCATGTTGGTGAATGTGCGATGTAGCGTAGCGATATCGATGGCAGCAATTTCACGGGTGATGTTGTCTTTCAGTTCCTGAATCGACCTCGGCTTGTTGGCATATACCTTGCTTTTTAAAAGTGCCCAGTGAAAGATATGTGGTGGTGTCAGGTTGCGAAACCTAGGCGGCCACACGTCTTTGGATATAATCCTGTCTTGGTAAAAGCTGCGAATTTCTGCCCTGCTGTTATTGGAGATGTGGCACGTTGCACCGTCCTGTTGAAAGTTCATGTATGTCGTTCTGGAATATCATCCTGCGAGTTCCTGATCATCTAGCTGGTTTACAAACTCATTAATGATTTGAGTACACCACCTTCATTCGATCTTCTCGCTTAAATTGTATCCGGAGGCACGCTATTCCCCAACCACTGCTAGACAGATGGCGCGGCTCTGCGGCGCCGTCCAGCTCCAAGGGGAGACATTTTATTCACAGGTAATGCATGTCGACTGCTTAGTCAGCGAAAAACTATCCGCTCCGTTCGGGTTTCACGCTCATCGTATATATTCCCCATCTCATATAGTCCTCATAAGTGTTCAGTCCCGAGTGAATAACCCTATAGTTGCGAACCAATCACGTGATAGGTGAAGGAGATTAAATGGCAAAACGGCTGGGAGTAGCTAATTTTTGACATTCTCACCTAGGTGTGTGGCCACACTCATTGCCTTCTTAAAGGGTGGGCCAACGGGGCCGGTGCACAGGACCCCCACCTGAACTGGGGCTGTCATCACCCCAAGACTCTTATGAGTTTCCAAAAAAGTAACTCTTTCACAACTGACCAGCAGGTTTTTTTTTATTTAAAGAAAAGGAGAAACACCAATCCAGAAATTTGGAAGTTCTTTTGCCTGGGGAAAGTTAGGTATTAGGATGGATCTTTTGTGACAAAATAAGAAACAAAGAAAGCAGACTTCCCTCCCGATACCAGAGAGGGTGAGGCTTGTTGAGGGCCGTGAGGGCCACGCATAAATCGCCTTTCCCCCCTTTTAAACAGTCATTTGTGTTATATATACGAAGAAGTGCATGTATGTTTATCACTGGGGTTTGCCCACTTGGGCTACTTATGTATTTTTTCCATCGTCGCTCTTTACACAAATAATGACTGGAGCCGCATAGCGGCATTTTCGTCCGGTGCGTCATATTGTCCAGAAACGGAACGCTGGTTGATTTTTTTTTCTTTCTCTTGCTTTAATTTAATTTTCGTTGAATAATTTGTAGAATGGGGAAGGAACAATTATATCTTTCAGCACCCATTTTCTTGTAATTTGCTAAAACAACAAAATGTGAATGCATTTATTACACTTCATGGAGTTCTACAATTTTTGTCACGTACCATTTTTCATTCAAGCGATATTTAAAAAAGTTACTGGATATTGAATATTTCTTCTCATAGGGATAACATGGTGATGGTGGTGTATATAGTAATTCTCATACGTTGTATATAGGACATATCCATATGTTGTATTTAATGTAATAATGCCATATGTGTATAGCCACATATTGTAATAATACAATATGTAATAATTGTATGCCATATGTGTATAGCCACATATTGTAATAATTGTATGCAGAAGATCAGGAGCCCCGAAAAATATGACGACCCAGGGCCTCCAAAAGAGTTGAGATGGCACTGGTCACACTTCATCGGAGTGATCTCCGTGTTGAAAGAACGTGTAACGAATGAGAATGACTAGACGACGTCATAGCGAATCACTCCATCACACGAACACGTATACCAGAAGCTTCCTCATAGTATTATGTACGGTTGGTTGGTCTCTGCGTCTCTTTGCAGAGCAAACACATAGGAATGCAACAACTGTCGGCCGAATGTAGCGACAGTACTTGGAGGGAGGTAACGTGCGTCGCCGTAATGGGACTTGTGTAAGTAAGCGGACGCTCGAACGCCTCTATCGCCACATTACAGCAATCCGTAACATTGCCACAATCTAAAGCGGAATACATTCGTCGAAATGTACAGGCAGCTATGTACATCTCCGTATCAACACGGACTGTGATTCGCACATTGGATAAGGTACGTTTATCCTCTCTGCAGCCATTGCAATGACTCCCACTCACCGCAGCATATCCCAACGGAAGTTTGAAGTGAAGCTGTACCAGGCATGCGTGGTGGTATGAATGAAATCATCATTCGTCCGAGATGGGTCTGGGTTCGAATCCCGGTGAAGCATGGATGTTGTTTTTGTCGTACGGCGCTGACTCTCTCCCTTCCCTGGAGCCAGTGGCCCTTAAATTAGGGACTGTCGACTGCTTATAGCCCACTGCGTTTTACACGGTGGTCGTTAAACCTTCAATCAAAAAAAAAAATGTGTGGTATTCAGTGACGAGTCTTGCTACTCTCTCAGCGTCGACAATCTCTGATTGAGAATTTGGAGACAACGTGTTCACCAAGCCTGATAATGCTGCCATTCGTATGCTTCATAGGGTTACTCAGACTAGTGCCATGGCATGGCACGCTATAAACTTCGACAGCCGTTCACAACCGTACGCACAGTGGTTAAAATGACAGAACGACGATACGTCGATCAGGTGCTGTTGCCCGTTTTGTTGCCGAATCTCCGTAAAATTCTTAGATGCCAAGTTTCCACAAGATAATACCCGTTTGCCCACTAGCAACATCAACACACACTGCCTACGAGGTTTCCGGATGCTACACTGTAAAAAATAAGTGGTGCGAAATAACTGAAAATTCCTGAAAATAACGTGCAGCAAAGTTGCCGGTAAGTGCCCGTCTTTTAATGGAAGTACCGCGTCTACAATGGACGTGACATGCGCTCACACATGCACTCATACATTCGTTGTTCAGGCGATAGTGTCAGTTACATCCGATTGTCCATTATAACCTATTGTCTGCTTTAACCGGGAAAGTGTATGCATCGAAGTGCTGAGATGTTATCACCACCTGCCAAAGATGATGTCTGTCCACCACATGCTGTCAAAGCATATTTTACCTCGCAAGGCATAGACGCTACAAGATTTCTAAGGGTATATTGTGGTATCTTGTACCAACACGTTATCAGCAGATCCTTTAAGTTTTATGAGTTACATGGTTGAGCCGCAGCAGATCGTATTTGCTGTTCTAACACAAACCTCAAATGCACAATTAGTTTGATGTCTGGGGAATTTGGAGGATAAGGCAATACCTGCTAATCTTCTTCATATTCCACGAACCATTCGCGAACAATCCAAGCAGTATGGCATGGCGCAATATTTTTTCTGAAAGAAAGCACTACTAAAGGTAATACCGTTGGAGGATGCACCTGGTCTGTAAAGGTATTTAATTAAGTATAGATGGTAGACGTCATAGTTTCCTACACGTTAATGACTGGATCCAGGGGTTTCCCAGCAGGACATTACCTAAGGCATTACACTTCCACATCCGACTTTCTACATCTTTTGTTATGTCTGGTTACGTTGGTTATGTCTATTTTAACCCTTTAAATGGCCAATGCACCTGAACCAAATGGTGCCCAAAATTTACTAAGCTTCCAGAAATGTCCACATAGCGATCGGGTTTAGCGAAAGCTATGGCAAAACACTTCCTTTCCCATTCTCATCTCTGTAGTACCGACCATATGCCTGTTACTGGTGCTCTTATACTGTATAATATAATATACCCTTCTAGCCCTCTTCTCTAGCGATCTCTTCTGGTCTGCTCTATGACCTAAAGAATGAAGGGAAACGGCTTTCTTCTTTCCAGTATCATGGTGCCAGTGTCCAGTGCTTCTGACACGGACATCGTGCCACTAGGCAGAAAAACAGGTTACTCATATATCTTCTCCCTCCTTTCTTTGGTTCGTCGCCATTGATACAGCCTTTCTAGAAAGGAATCAATCAGAAAGGATTAGTGCCAATCATTTCCCTAAATGATTACTTTGAAAAACAAACCTACGGGGAAAGGAATATTTTCTAATTATCAGGTCCATTCCTTCCAGTTGCGTTGTATCCCCTTCTTAGACAGCAAAAATTTTCCTTAGACCTGATTTCAGCTCATTATTCTAACCCCGAGTAAATTCGTTTGAGCCGGTTAAAGGGTTTTAATACCCTGACGTTGCACTCTTTGGCCCTTGCGCCATTAACCTCAAACCAATCTCATCCGGTTTATTTTCGTCTCACGGTGCAACCTGGTGCCAACAGTTCCCCAGGTGAATGACGTACACGTGATACCTGGCCGTCGACAAGGTGCAACAGGAAATGAGATTCATTGGGCCACACGACCTTCTTACAATCATTCAAAATCCCATTTTAAGCGCTTTCGACAGTGAATCCAGGTTAGCATGGACACGCAGAATGGCCTCTAACTACGTAGCCCCAATTTCCGTAGGGTTTGATGTACTGTGTGTTGTGACAAATTACTCCCGTCACAACCATTCAAGTACTCGTACGATACGAGATATCCTCTGCTCACATTTAACATCGATGCGCTGCAGCATTTTGGTTCGTACCGTACGAGATAGCCTTCGCTCAAAGGTTTATGCTTTTACCCTCCTCGGACCACTTTTTGAAGGCACTAACCATGGCTGACCGTGAGTACCCCCAACTTTTCCAAGGTTTATGCTTTTTCCGACCTCGGACCACTTTTTGAAGGTACTAACCATGGCTGACCGCGAGTACCCTATAACTTTCCGAAGGTTTATGGTTTTCCGACCTCGGACCACTTTTTGAGGGTACTAACCATATCTGACCGTGAGTACCATACAACTTTCCAAAGGTTTATGCTCTTTCCGAGTTCGGACCACTTTTTGAAGGTACTAACCATGGCTGACCGTGAGTACACCACAACTTTCCGAAGATTTATGGTTCTTTCGACCTCGGACCACTTTTTGAAGGTTCTAACCATGGCTGAGCGTGAGTACCCCACAATATTCAGAAGGTTTATGATTTTTCCGACCTCGGACCACGTTTTGAAGGTTCTAACCATGGCTGAGCGTGAGTACCCCACAATTTTCAGAAGGTTTATGCTTTTTCCGACCTCGGACCACTTTTTGAAGGTACTAACCATGCCTGACTGTGAGTACCCCACAGATCTTGCCGTTTCGGAAATGCTCTGAACCAGTCGTCTGGCCATCACAATCCTCTGCCTTTCTCATCACAAGAACAAGAATAACATTGGTTAACAGAGCTTAGTATAAAGTGGTATTTTTACCGTTTCATTACCTTCACACGCGCTGTCGTTTACTTGCAGTTGCATCGATTAGCATAAAGACGAGCTGGTCGTAATGTTTTGGTTCTTCGGTGTATATATATGTGTAAACTACTGGGAAAAACTTGCAGTAAAGAAGACATCCAATAAACAGAAAACTCACAAAACACTGTTAACATCATATAACAAGAAAGATGACACCAAATTTTCGGGTGTAATAAGCACGTCTTTTGAATCCGTTCTGACGCAAATTAAATTTATCAAAGCTATTCAAAGTAAATGGAGCCGGTATGGAAAACAATAGTATCTGACGGAAGAAAGAAGTTTCAATCTGGTTTTTAATCCCTCAGATATAGCTATTAACGCAATCGTGATCTTACGCCCTCTGGTTGCAGACTTGTGTGTTAAGAAAAACATGAATTTATATGAGAAACATTTCGCACCGGAAACGCTCTCCAACACAAAGAATTTTTTCAAATCGGACTTTTAGAAACAGAGATATCGACAAAAATAAGATGACTTTACGTCCCCTGGTAAGAAAATCATGCATTATTTTAGGAAGAAAGTACTCTGAAAAGTATTTTCCATATAAGCGGTATCGGTCCAAGAAAAAAATAATTTTTGTCGAGTTTTCAGGAGCTCAGATTTTGCTACAAATACATCAGAAGCAGAAATTAGCACTTATGCCCACTGGTGGCCAAACCATTCTTTACCAAACATTAGAAATTATGTGAAAAATATTTTCCATCAGGTCTTGTAAGCGATACAGGAAGAATTTTTCAAATCGGAGTTTTAGAAACCGAAATAACGCATAAAACGCAATTTGCCTTTGTGCCCCCTAGTGGAAAGTCTATGATTTACTTGAAAATTTTGAATTTTTAGGAAGAACATTTCGCATCGGAAACACAATATAACAAAGAAGGAATTTTCCAGATCTGACTCCTAGAAGTAGAGATATTGACAAAAATAAGATATACATCTACGCCCCTGGCGTAGAAACCGTGCATTATTTCAAGAAGAAAAAAGTTCCTAAAAGGTTTCCCGACAGGAGTAGTATCGGTCAACAAACGACTTTTTTCAATCGAGATTTTAGAAGCTCATATTTTGCTGCAAATACATCAGAAGCGGAAATTAAGACTTACGCCAACTGGTGGCCAAACAATTTTATACAAACATTTTAAATTATGTTCAAAGGATTTCCCATCAGGAGCTGTATCCGGTGTAGGAAGAAGTTTTCAAATCGGAGATTTAGAAACAAATATAGAGGGAAAGCAATTTACCTTTACGCCCCTTAACGGAAAGTCTATGAATTACTTGAAAATTTTGAAATTATATGAAAAACATGTCACACTGGAAACACTATCCAACAAAGAAGGAAGTTTTCAAATCGGACTCCTACAAGTAGAGATATTGACAGAAATAAGATATACATCTACGTCCCCAGGCGTAGAAACCGTGCATTATTTTAAGAAGAAAATGTTTCTAAACGGTTTGTCGACATGAGTACTATCAGTCTACAAACGACGTTTTTTTTCAATCGAGATTTTAGGAGCTCATATTTTGCCGCAAATACATCAGAAGCGGAAATTAAGATTTACGCCCCCTGGTGGCCAAACCATTTTTACAAAAATTTGAAATTATGTGCAAACGATTTCCCAGTAGGAGCTGTATGCGGTGCAGAAAATGTTTTTCAAATAGGAGATTTAGAAGCAGAGATACAGGAGGAAACGTAATTTACCTCAACGCCCCCTAGCGGAAAGTCTATGAATTACTCGAAAATTTTGAAATTATATGAAAAACAGGTCACACTGAAAACACTATCCAACAAAAAGAAGAATGTTTTCAAATAGGACTTCTAGAAGTAGAGATATTGACGAAAATAAGATATGTGAGTGACATCAATCCGCGAAAGAAGTTTTTCAATCGTTATTTTAGAAGCTCAGATTTTGTGGTAAATATAGAAGAAGCAAAAATTAACACTTACGCCCTCTGGTGGCCAAAGTATTCTTTACCAAAAATTTTAAATCTTAAGCAAAAGATTTTCCATCAGGAGGTGTATCCGCTGAAGAAAAGAAATTTCAAATCGGAGTTTTAGAAGAAGAATTATCAGGCAAAATGTAAATTATTTTTACGTCCCCTAGCGGAAAATCTATGCGTAATTTGAAAAAGTAACTACACTGACGGAAGCAAAAATCCCAACACCACGAAAAAATAGTTGTAGAGGAATGAAATGGCGGCAATACATTTGTATAGGTAACATATTTTTTCGATTAAGGTTTCAAGATCACATCTTAATGTAAGCGCGAGAAGAGCCATTTTAAATGTGAAATGCTGGTACATTAATAACCGGTGTAACCGCCAGAATGTTGAATGCAAGCATGCAAACGTTCATGCATTGTGTCGTACAGGTGCTGGATGTCAGTTTGTGGGATGGAGTTCCATGCCTGTTGCACTTGGTCGGTCAATACAGGGACGGTTAATGCTGGTTGGGGGTGACGCTGGAGTTGTCGTCCAATGATGTCCCATACGTGCTCGATTGGAGAAAGATCTGGTGATCTAGCAGGCCACGGCAACTTGTCGACACCCTGTAGAGCATGTTGGGTTACAACAGCGGTATGCGGGCGAGCGTTATCCTGTTGGAAAAACACCCCTGGAATGCTGTTCATGAATAGCAGCACAACAGGTTGAATCACCAAACCAACGTACAACTGTGCCGTCAGGGTGCGTTGGATAACAACGAGAGTGCTCCTGCTGTCATAGGAAATTGCTCCCCAGACCATAACTCCAGGTGTAGGTCCAGTGTGTCTCGGCCGCACACAGGTTGGTTGCAGGCGCTCACCTGGCCTCCTTCTAACCAACACACGGCCATCACTGGCACCCAGGCAAAACCGGCTTTCATCAGAAAACACAACAGATCTACACTCCGTCCTCCAATGAGCTCTAGCTTGACACCACTGACGTCGCAAACGGCAGTGGTTTGGAGTAAGTGGAATGCACGCTACAGGGCGTCTGGCTTGGAGCTGTTCTTCAAGTAACCGATTTCTAACAGTTTGCTGTGTCACTGTGGTGGCAACTGCAGCTCCAATTGCTGCCGCAGACGCAGTACGATGTGCCACGGCCATACGCCGTACACGGCGGTCTTCCCTCTCAGTAGTGCCACGTGGCCTGCCGGAACCTGGTCTTCTTGAGGCAGTACCTTCTCTTGACCACCGCTGCCAACAATCATGCACAGTGGCTACATTCCTGCCAAGTCGTTTTGCAATATTGCGGAAAGAAAATCCACCTTCTCGTAGCCCTATTACACGACCTCGTTCAAATTCCGTGAGCTGTTGATAATGGCTTCTTCGTCTTCTTAAAGGCATTCTAGACTAACATCAACACCCTACGTCGAATCTCAACAATAACAAACGCTCAGGAACGTTACAGCGCGTATTTACAGCAAACCTGCTTTGCATGTTCCGAGGGGCGCTACTAGCGCCACACTTATGCGCCGAGCGCGAAATTTGCATAGACGTTATCTTACAGATGTACTCTCACCGCCTAACAACTGTCGTTTATCTAACACAACCAATTCTTGGTGTTGGGATTTTTTCCGTCAGTGTATATCTAAAATACTCTTCGACGTAAATGGAATCGAAATATAAAATGTTTTTTTAATCGGATGTTTAGAAGCAAATACATGGAGTAAAACGTATTTTTGAATTCCACATCATCTGCATTTACGCCCTATAGTGGCAAAATTGTACATCGTAAAAAAAAAAAGAGGATCATATTTGCATATTTTAAGCTTCCCAATGCAAAAAGAATTTTTCAAATCGGGCTGATCGTTGCAGAGATATCGTGGGTACAGACGGATGGACAAACCGATAACATAAGCACGATTTTTTTTTACAAAAGACGTGCTAAAAAAGAAGTCAACGAAGTAAAATCTATTATACAAATTAAATGTTTGTTTGTCTGCTATGCAAATCTATAATTTTCAATTCAGAACCACCAAATTTGGTATACTATCTCATGGTACTGTAACTTAGGCAGTAAACTGTATTTGGAAGGGGTCGGAGCCTGGAGTGAAGGGGTTTCATACAAAATTTTTGTAAAAATTTCAATTTTTACATTTTAATTGTGAATTGGTATACTATCTCATGGTACTCCAACCTAAACCGTTGACTGGTTTTGGAAGGGGTCGAATCCCAGGATCAAGGAGACCTCCCATAAAAAATTTTCGTAAAAAGTTTTATTTTTTACTTTGAATTTGTGTATTATCTCATGGTACTGTATTTTTTTTATTGCGGGTTGAACGACCACCGTGAACAACTCAATGTGCTATAAGCAATCCACCGACCCTAATTTAGGGCCCACTGCTTCCAGGGAAGAGAGAGAACCAGAGCCATAAGATAAACACAACATCCATGCCTCACCGGGATTCGTCTCGGACGAATGGCCAGTAGCTATGCTTAGGCCCCTGCTTAACCGGGGCGGCGTTCTGTAACTTAGACCGTAGACGGTTTTTGGAAGGAGTTTGAGCCCGGCATCAAGGGGCCCCCATACAAAATTTTTGTAAGAAGTTCCATCTTTACTTTTTTTATTTTGATTTGGTATACTACCTTATGGTATTCTAACTTAGACCGTAGACGGGTTTTTTTTTTTACTGAAATTTTGTATGGCGGAGGTGGCCGCCATACAAAATTTTAGTGAAATTTAGATAGTGCACAATTACCCAATTCTCCCGAGCACCGCCTGGCAATTCAGCTAGTTTCATTTAAATATTATAGATGCCAGATGTGTTTGTAATGTGATGATCTTTGATGCGGAAACTGTTTTTTTTCCGAATCTGTGAAAGCTAATTTGCTACATTGACAGGGATACCCCACTTGTGTGAAGCTGTGGTGAATGAGGATCAACAGTAGAAGGGTCATCCGCAAAAGTAAACTAAACAGTAGGAATGGGGTCAGAAACAGCCGGTCTGGAGAACGTGTCAAATTTCATTTGTTTACCCTGCTGATTCTGCCTCCTTATAATGATGTTTCTGAATGCTCTAAACTCTTTATCATCAGATTGCACATCACGTTTTAAGTGCAACAATTAAAGAGATAATCGTATCAATTGAATCATGTATAGCCATATCATATCAACAATCGTACCAATTAATCATGTACATACATATCATATCAATAATCGTATCAATTGAATCATGAATGGCCAAATCATATCAAAAATCGTATCAACTGAATCATATACATATCAATAATCGTATCAATTGAATCCTGGTACGAACGGTTACGCCTAGGCTACTACATACGTGTTTTGTTCGCTATAACGAAAATCCTTTATGAAGATGCCCGTAATAACGAGAGTTGTGTTATAACTAAAACATACAAATTTAATGATTTGTGTATAATTTACCATGTCCATTGCATAAAATTAAACGCACACACTGTGCGAGGTGTTTGTAATTAAACCACCTCCCACACATTTATTGGATGCGAATCCAAATGTTCGGAGATGTCAGAAGCGCATGCCACAGGCCAATTATGAGTGCCTGGCCTGAGCTCTCGATGATGTATGGGAGGTGCATCTGCCCCTCGGTGTAACCCCCACCCCCGAATTTTGGAACTAGTTCATCTAAATCAGTATCCATATCATATCAATAATCGTATGGCTTACATGCACACGATGTTCATTGAACCTGGAAAGAAATGAATTCAAATGCTATGATGATGAAATACATATGTAAATTTTGCGCCATATAGTGATACAGTTCTTCAAAAGAAAAGAAATAAACTGCCGAAATTTGTCGATAGCCCCGAACATGATTGCAGCTATCCGATACTCATGTTTGTCGAACGTAACCTATGCCCCCCCCCCCCTCCAAAAAAGGGAGAAAACCGAAAGACGTTTCAATCGATTTTGTCAGGGTAACAGTTGTCCAATGCAATTTTTTTTTTTTGATTGGAGGTTTAACGACTACCGTCAGCAACTCAATGGGCTGTAAGCAGTCGCCCGTCCCTAATTTAGGGCCAGTGACTCCGCAGGGAGACAGCCAGTGCCGTAAGACAAACACAACCATGCCTCAGCGGTATTCGAACCCCGACCCATCTCGGACGAATGATCAGAAGCCATTGCTTAGACCACTGCGTCACCGGGGCGGCATAAAAAAATATTTCCGGTCCAGCTGTGACGGACATGTCAAGACGGCAAGTAAAATGCTAAGCCCTTGTCGGCGTAGCTTTCTCGGGAAAGCATTCGGCTCCGGAGCAGAAAGTTCCTGGTCCGAGCGCTGCCACCGGCGAATTTGTGTTTTAGCATTAGCGCCCAAACGTAGAAATGGATCTATTGGCTATTAGATTCTACGAAAAATGTATGATATTCATTCCACACATCGTATGGAACTAATGAGAATTCTTTCTACGCTTCGAAAAATGTGTGATGCTTCTTCCACGCATCTTGTGGAATTAGTGAGAATTTCTTCTACTACAGAGAGTTATTTTAAGCATGGTTTACAGCTGACCCGAAACCTGCGTTTTCGTGCCCCTGCCTTCGTCAAAGGGGGAGGAGGGGGTATGTGTGACGTAGTACAGAGGTGAAGTCCATGTCAAGACTGCAAGTAAGAGTGATAAGCCCTCGCCAGTGTATCTTAATTGGGAAACCATTCGGCTCCGGAGCAGAAAGTTAAGGTTTGGAGCCCAGCCACCGGCAAATTTGTATTGCGCTGTACAGCTTCTTTTGGAACAGACATCGAGGCAAGCACAAACCCTTATCTCGCAGGAAAACACTGCATCATTCTTACAATTGCTGTTGTCCCATGCAGCTTTTTTCAATTTTCAGTGGGTAGGGAGGTGTTTTTATAGCATAAGGAATGATCACAGCAATGCCATAAGTACCTCGACTTTTCACCCGTTTTAAAAACCATGCTACAAAATTGCGATCTGGAAGCCTTCTAAGTAATTGGGCAGGATAGAAAAAAGCTATTAAATCTAGCCTAGAAGCATTAACTTCCAGTTTCTAAATAAATATTTCTCTAGGGACTGTGTCTCTGTTTTTTGCCATTTCCTAATTTGTGAGAGCCGTTTCGGATACTTACGTAACTGTAAAATGTTTTGTTAAATAGCTTTGAAAGCTGTGAGTTCACATTTCTTTCGTTACCTGTTTTGTAGCTTCGTTTTTTTGGTTTTCACCTCCCTCTCGCCTTCTGAAAATATTAAAAGATTATGCCATCTACAGTAAACTACCGTTGAAATTTTTGATTAGATATTTTCAACACATTGCATAAAAACATGCCTAAAATATGTGGGCTAGAAAAAAAAATTATGAGCAGCACCCGAAATTTAAAAATACTGTAATAATAGAATCAGATTTTTTTTTTCTTCATTTAGATTTTGTTTAGCTCATCCCAGTAACGCTTTTTCGAAATGAACTTTGAGGCAAATGAGCTCTGGTCTTCGCCATTCTTTTAAAAGGAAACATCATTAGCGTGTGGGATGCGCTTCTGACAACTCAATTTTTGAACAAAAGAAGAATGTTGAAACATTAGTTTGCAAGCTCGCTATGGGAAATTCAAATGCCGTCGTTAATAGGGAACTAACGAAAATAACTAAATTTGTAAACTGACTTAATGAATACGTTCAAATTAACGCGCTAAAAAAAGAAGTAAAAAAGAAAGACGAGACAAAGGAGCTATGCTGTAAAATAAGTTTTTTTTTTTTTTTTAGTAATAAGGTTTTGGCTTGAACGTGGCGAAGAAAAAAATCTAGCTCCGAGAGAGATGGCTTGTGACTTATTAGTGTAACAGAATGGAACACGAAATTCGAGAGACAGAGCGAACTTGAAACTCGTGGAAAAAAGTTTCTGGCATTAAATAAGGAAAAAAAAAAAAAATGCTAGATATCGTCCAATTTTGTTAATTCATTTTATCTAGCGAAAAGTTTTCTTTAAAAAGTTGATTAAAGGTGTACCTGCTGCGTAACAGATCTGATATGAGGGACACGACACTAAAAATTCCGTAAATTTTGAAACCAGAAAGAGATATTTATTAATTATGTTTCAACATCTCCTGTAGTACCCCTTAAACTAGTGACACCAGATTTCTTGATACTGTAGCATGTCTGGGACTGGATCGGACATACACACATGTGTAGACTCTTCAGCGGACCCCGGTAGGCAGGGCAGCGACCATCTGTGAATTACGCGTCCAAGTAGAAAGCGCATAGAATGCTATCCCCCAGCGTTATATCCAGCATTTGCACGACCGATTGCATGCCGGAATTTAAGCTTGTATTGCTGCTGGAAGAGGTGCAACACCTTATTAAA
Organism: Macrothele yani; assembly: GCA_039090855.1. Taxonomy (NCBI): domain Eukaryota; kingdom Metazoa; phylum Arthropoda; class Arachnida; order Araneae; family Macrothelidae; genus Macrothele; species Macrothele yani. The sequence continues at coordinate 105,904,079 of CM077011.1, forward strand.
ATGTGCTTTTCGTACACTGTTAATACACATTAAAAGGTAAAATAAACATTGAAGCGCTTCACACGTGTGACCACTTTCCTTTCTTAACAAGTTGTTGCTACTACATAAATCTCATACACTGAAGAGCAATTGAATTAGAGATACCTGTCTAGTAACGTGTAGCACCACCTTTCGCCCTGATGACGGCGGCGATTCCTCTCGGCATGGACTCGACAAGACACCGGAAGCGTTGGGAAGCCATACGGATCCACGACCCCCCTGAACAAGCTCCCACAGTTCACGAAGATTTGATGGAGGAGGGTCAGAGCCTAGAAAATCTCTCTCGATGACTTCCGAGATGTGGGTCTGGTACGATTGGTCCAATGCCGATTCGTCCAATGGGATGATTGGTCCAATTCCGTCCTATCTGTCCAAAGTGCTACTCGTGTTATAAAAATCTCAGCTGTTCTGATTATATCTCCGATGTTACACGAAAGTGCCGGTAGTACAAAGAATGTTTTTTTTTTTTTTTTTTTTTTTTTTTTTTTTTGATTGAAGGTTTAACGACCACCGTGAGCAACTCAATGGGCTATAAGCAGTCGCCCGTCCCTAATTTAGGGTCACTGGTTCCAGGGAAGGGAGAGAGCCAGTGCCGTAAGACAAACACAACATCCATGCCTGACCGGGATTCGAACCCGGACCCCTTACGGACGAATGATCAGAGGCCAACGCCTTAGACCACTGCGCCACCGGGGCGGCGTACAAAGAATGTAAAATAATGTTACATTTCATGCGTAATATTGTGGTTACAGATTTTTCTTACTGTCCTTGCTGCCGTATAAAGTTACTGATGTACGAGCCGTTCAATTAACTTCAATATTTCTCTTTTGCATGAAATAATATAAAATGCTAGTTTTCCGTTTCTGTTTGTAGCTTGCAGTGGGGTTCCGCCAACTGACCAATGGAAACTTTCTGGTCGGGTTCGGACTGACGCCTTTTCACAGTTTTTATTCTAGCGATGTCATATTCATAACGTTTACATATCAAATCAAGTTAATAATATTGAGCTTTTACTTAGGCACGAAATATTAATTCCTAAGGCCTAGGCCTTTTTAACAGTTTATATTCTACCGATGTCAGAATAATAATGTTTACATATCAAATCAAGTTAATAACATCGTGATTTTACTTAAACATGAAATATTAATTCATAGGCTCTAGGCCTAGACCTTTTTAAAAAAATTATTCTACCGATGTCATATTCATAACGTTTACCTATCAAGCAAGTTAATATTGCGTTTTTACTTAAGCACGAAATATTAATTCACAGGCCCTAGACCTATGCCTTTTTGACAGTTTTTATCTTACCGATGTCAGATTCATAACGTTTACCTATCAAGAAAACTTACTAATGTTATGCTAGTATTTTTAACTTTACTTAAACGTTAGAATATGACGTCAGTAGAATAAAAAGTGTTAAAAGACTTAGGCCTAGGTGCGTGTAAAGAGCTAAGAAATGATAAGATGGGTGCCTTTTATTAGATTTTATAACATATTTACAAATATCTCGGTTGTAACTTAAAGTCTTATAAAAAGGCCCGCGGCCTAGCTGCTTGGTAGAGAGCTGAGAAATGATCCGTTGAATGCCTTTTATAAGGTTTTATCAAATGTTTACAAATACCAAATATTTAGGTTGTAACTTAAAATCTTCTAAAAAGGCCAGCGGCCTAGGTGCCTTGTAAAGACCTGAGAAATGATAGGATGAGTGCCTTTTATTAGGTTTTATAAAATGTTTACAAATACCAAATATCTAGGTTTTAATTTAAAATATTATAAAAAGGCCCACGCCTAGGTGCTTTGCAAACAGCTGAGAAATGCTCCATTGAGTGCCTTTTACCAGGTTTATGTAAAATGTTTACAATTACCAAATATACGAAAATGGTCTTTCAAAAAGATATAATGAGCAGAATAATTTAAATTCTTATTCCTTTCTGGAAAATAAAACAGTTTACCGTTTGTAAGATGCTACCATTGGACGAATCGGCATTGGACCAATCGTACCATTGGACGAATCGGCATTGGACCAATTGTCCCTTTGGACGAATCGGGATTGGACGAATCGGCATTGGACCAATCGATGTTGGACGAATCATCCGGGACCGCCGAGATGTACTCGATGGGATTGAGGTCAGGTGACCTAGCTGGCCAAGAAAGCGAGGTCACGTCGGTGGAGTGTTCATCCAACCATTCGAATACAATTCCGGAGTGATGACACGGTGCAGTGTCTTGTTTCAGGATGAGGTCCCCAGTGGGATGTTGAAGACGCACAAACGGGAGCAAATGGTCGTCCAGGATATCCCGGTAACGTTGACCTGTGAGGGACAATGTCACACATACCAGGGGTCCCATTTCCGTCCACGTAAACAGTCCCCAGACGAGAATGTCACCCCCACCAGCTTGAAGAGTACCCTGCTGGCAAGAAGGAGCCATCGCCTCATGTGGTTTGCGTCGTACTCGTATCCTGCCATCCGCATGTACCAACGTGAATCTCTACTCATCAGTCCAGGCAACATTTTTCCACATGTCTAGGGTCTAGTGGCGATATTTCCACGCCCATGCTAATCTTTGCACCCTGTGATGTGCAGTCAGCAGCGGTATCCTCGTGTGACGATGGCTTCTGTATCCCATAGCAAGGAGATGGTTCTGGATGGGTGGCTGCTTACACGTTTTTGTGCACTAGCATTAAATTACCGAGTGATTTCTTGCACTGTGGCCCGTCTATCCGCTTTTACAATGCGAGCTAGCCGACGATGACCACGCTCATCCACACGCTGTTGTCCACGGCAGTTGACCATTGCAGGGATGGTTTTTACCGGATTCTATGTACTCACGGTGCACCCGCGACACAGTGGCTCGTGAAAATCCCAGTGCCTGCACGACTTCCGAGATGGAGTGACCCATTCGTTGGGCCCTGACAATTTGCCCACGATCAAATGCGCTTAGATCCTTCGTCTTACCCATACTGCGTCCGACTCTTACTGATTCCCGTCGCATCACTCCTTATATTGTCGGATCGCTGCATAAGCCACGTCGTTTCCGTTTACAGGGCCGCCCACAGCACCACATTTGCATAACGCCAGCTGTCTCTAATTCAATTGCTCTTCAGTGTAGATGCAGCTTCAATATTCAATGGTGTTATTTTTTTCACTTTCCGGCAGTAGAATGAAAATATGAAAGCGATTTTAGAAAAAAATAATGGAAAAATGGACCACGATTTTCTTCGATCCAGTTACTAAGTCCTGTTATTAATATTTTGATTTGACAGGATCAGTGATGGTGTCTGGGATGAAACGTTTTCTCCGAGAAAATTTATGAAAATTCAGGTGACAAACACTAAATTCTGGTCTTGGCTGTCATTACCTCATTGTATCAACATTTTTCTTTCACTGGGAGAGATTATAATCTTACGGCAGAGTGAAGTTCCCTCATACGTGTGCTTGAAAGACAAAATTGATCGTTACCTTTCACCTTGCTCTGGGTTGCTTAAAAGACAAGCTATACGCCATAGTAACCATTGGTATTTTATTTGTTTTATAGCTACGCACGGCTTTGCTGCAGAATTCGTAAGTCACCACTAACGCACTTTTAACCACTGAAGTCAATTTATTTCTGATAAAGTGATTTTGTATAATCTGACGTGTCGCATTTTTCCTATCGGTTTTTCTTTTCTCAAATTCCAATCAGTCTTTTGATTTGTGAAACTCTCACCATACTATTTTGTTTTGTTTTTTAAATTGAAGCCAATGACATATTTGTTTTTCAGTTTGTTTTGAGCTAAGGGAAATTTTTTGAGAAGCAGATGCTTAAAACTAGGGACCAATGCTTTGGGCATCGCTTATTTCTCATTCTGAAATTTAAATACTTTAAGTGATTCATATTTCCTGGAGAATGATGATGCAGTTTGAAGATTAACATTCTTTTCTTGGTTAGTGAATAGAAGGAAAAAAAACCTTCTCTATCATCAGTGTCTATCTGAAGATACTGTATGTATAAGAAAAAAAAGACGTATGGGAAAAGGCAATTCAATCTGAAAAAAAAACTAAAGCCTGCTGTCATTGTCCCGATTAATTAGTTGAGGTTAAAAACAGTGGCACAGCAATCATTTCCTTGCTTTAAAATCTAGGGAATGATAATTACACGAAGATTGCTGTTTCATTACACAGAGATAGCTATCCTTCCCGTTTGTGTCCTCAATTAATTGAAGAAAACTCATTTAATACTGAAGTGCATACTCGCCGGGTCTCATTTATAAAAAAACTGCCGAAACAGGAAGAAAAATTAAGAGAACCATTAAAACACGAATTTAAATTAATTCACCTCAGCTTCTGACTTCTTTTGGAGGATGACAAAATCCTTAGTTTATCATAATTCGATGGAAAACCAGTCAGATGACGTAATAAAGGCTTATCAATGAAATGCAGCTTCTGGTTAATATTTTGTATTTTTGAAATTAACGAAATGGAATATTCTGCTGTTGAAGAGAATGAAAAATGTGAATTAGATCTGATTTACTGGTGTAGAATTTCCCTTGGAAAAAAATCGTTTAAATAGGAAAATACTAGTTTATAGCTTCAGGAGTTGATGACTCATACACGCATAAAATTTTAACAAAATTAAATTACATTAGGTTTACAAATTTGGAAGATGTGAATCCGTTTATTGGTGTAAATATGTATGACATGGATGTTAAGCCAGATAATATCCGAAAACTTGAAAATTTCGTCGTTCCAATTCACATCTTCCAAATTTGTATTGTACGTTGGTGTAATCCCGTATTTCATTACATTAGATTTAGTGGTATGGACCCTCCCTTAGGGGAAAGCTTGTTTAGCCCTTTAACCGACTGAAACTGATTAACTCAGGGTTAGAGCAAAATGGACTGAAATCAACTGGATGGAATAAATTCGTTATCTAAGAAGTGGGCTGAACCGGGGCCCCGGGACTCCTCCTCTCTATGTTTACGGGCCTGGCCACCGGATTAAGAACTTGTTTGTGACGTCACGTTAAGCAACGGGCACCGTCCATAGGTAACTGAAGACATTGTGAAAATATTGATCATTTGCTTCAAATTATTTAAATGCATTTTGAATAATGATTGTGAGCAGTTACTCCATGTACAAAATGTAAAATTTGTGTTAAAAAAATTAGCGGTAAAAAGTTTTTTTTTAATGTGGCAAACGGAAAGTGTTCAAAATGTAATCAAACCAAATTTGAACTGGGACTAAAGTGCGCTTCTGTATTTTTAAAGATATTTTTAAATAACTACTCACCAAGTTTGAAAAATCACTGCTTATATAACAAGTGAGAGAAAAGAAAATATGTTATGTTTGTAAGTAGCTACTTAATGAATCTGTTCTTCCTTTGTGCCTCACTAACAATGGGAATATAGATCTCGAAATTTTGGCAAAGACATTTGATAATCATCATTACAGGGGAACTAAATCCTAACCCCAGTTAAACTATCCTAAACCCCATGCGAATAAATATATTTCAATTTTCGTTTTTATATATTTTCAATCTTCATTTCATGTGCGAGGAAAATTACAAGTATGCATGTTTTAACATATGTTCGTAACCGTCGGGGGAGGGGGGGCGAAATCAGTACAAGGTAAGTTTATTTTTTATTTATTTATTTCTGTGTATGCATTGTGCTGAGAGTTACACATTCTCAGTATCAATTTAGTCTACTTGAAAGCCTCAAAACTTTTTTATTTATATCTGTATGCCCTGCAACATTTTGTAGATAAATAGTAAGATTATATCTCTAATTCCTTCAATTTCAAAATAGACTAGGGGAGAGGGGAGAGGCTAAGTTGTTAAAACCACACAAAATTATAGACTGCAGCAGCATTATTAGCATTTTTCTTCCTTTTTTTTTTTTTTTTTTTTTTACCAAATACGTTCTCAGTAATAATTTAGTATGTAGTTGACCTTCCCCAATTTTTATTAATTTCTGTATGTACTGCAACATTGACCTGGTGCATTATTATCATAATTTTTCTTCGTGAATTACCTTTTCATATTCGGAGAATATTAATTTTGGAACAGTTTGCCTTTCAAATTTATTATTATTTTTTTATTGAAAGCAATTCTTTTTGATCAGAAAAAGTCAGGGTCCAAAAACGCAATTTTGGATTCTGTTTTATTAATTTTTCGTCAGTTTTTCTTTTATAGACGCAAATTGCAATGTAACAGTACGCCAACGTACTAACAGATTGCGTTTCAGTTATTTTCTGCGTCTGTTTAAAACTGCATTAACACAATTTTTCGGTATAGCAGTTTATACTCGTACAAAACAGAAACAGCGAGACATACGCAATTTTCTTTCTTTCTTTTTTTTTTTTTTTCAAATTTCGGTAGAACTGTGTCACACAATAATTGGCGGAAAACTAAAATATGGACTTTATTAAGCTGTTCCTTCAAGCATTAATTACGATTGAATGCCCAGAAACGTATAGTGCTCTAACTTTCTCAGTGCACAACTCCGTCGCTTAGCGTGACGTCACAAAAACCATGGCGCCAAGCCCGTAAAGGTGGAGAGGGGAGCCCCAGCCGAACGCGACTTGAACGAGAGAGAGAGAGAGAGAGTGTGAGAGTGAGTGAACCTTCTTGTCAACATGCATTGCTTTCCCCTTAGGTGCACAGTGTTGCATTCAGAGAGTTTCTTCCGGGAGAGGGGGGGGGCAAATGCAAATTTCGAGGGGGCTAAAACATGTTGACTGATTACACACATATAAGCACAATTTTGTTATTTTATATACTGTATATATTAATATATATAAACATTTTAAATAGAGTACAAAAATTTTCTTACGCTCTTAAAATCCAAATGCAGATTCCAAGAAATCAACACGTACAAGTGATTAAAAATGTAAAATTTTTATACCTTTGCTTTAATTCACTAATGGACTACGGATTTCAGCATGTGGTGGTGTAAAATATTGAGGACGCTAGTAAGGGTAAGCCTGTGCTGAAGAAAATCCCCCGAAGACATTAAAAATGGTAAAAATGTCCTCGCCTTACTACAAGCGTGTTTCCGATTATTAAGGAATCATTACAGTGTTACCTGAAAACATATGGTGTAAGCCATTATAGTTTTTTGTTTTTTTAAACGTATGGTGTAAGCCGTACGTGTAGTTTTTTTTACTACTATATTTGCTAATCTAAATAATCTAAAGGTTTCAGCCCCTTTAGATTATTTACATTAGCAAATAATAGTAAAAAACAAAAAAACTAACCGTTTGGATGCCAGTTTGAGGAGCCTCAATTTTTTTCTTTCTCAGAGTGTAAACCACCACTACCAGAAAAAAACAAAAACAACCTTATTATAGGAAAAATTTGCTATTGTTAAAAATTAAATAGCAAATATGTTCTTGCATTGTAACCACTAACGTCACGTTAGCTACACTGAGGCTTAACCGTATGGAAAGTCGGCATCCAGAAGACTGAAATAAAACTGAATGCCAGCTTCTAAAATATGGTGATGAATTGCAGTGCAAACATGTGGAATTAGGTTTTTATTGCGGAAGTAGTCCGAGTTGTCCATGCTTGAAAAATTGCCCTCTTCAGCGAGGACTGTTTAATGTTTTGTTGAAGGATGATGGAATTTCACATTAAAGTCCATGTGAATTTATTATTATTATTATTATTATTATTATTATTATTGTTATTATATTTTCCCTCATCTTCTTATTTTTTAAATTCATTACTTTAAATATTCAGTTATACACAAACAAAATTAAACTAAATATCAGGAGATCGCCCAAAACCCTACGGGAGGGTATTCATAGATTTTCGGGGGAAGGGGGCTAATCACCCCCGAAAAAGATGCATGAATACATCACGGCTTAGGTATGTTATTCAAAGTGGTTATTTATGGCGATGGTTGGCACTAATCCTTTTTCTACGAACCTAAGAAAGGAGTGAGAAGGTATTTAAGTAGCTCGTTCCTACCCAGTGGCATGACGTCCGTGTCAGGGGGGACTAGCCTTCCATATCTTGCATTAAATCATGGAGCAGACAATAATGGACTAGACAGGAGCAGTGAAAGATTCATGGCCGGTATTCCTGAGATAAGATGGGGAAAGGAATTATTTTCCCTTTTTAACTTTCGTAAAACTATGACGCTATGCAAACATTTCTGTTTGAGGATCGTAGAAAAATCTGGACACCACTTCAGGCTCATCGGCCTCTTAAAGGATTTAATGGGAAAATATCATATTACAGCCTCTGGAGATCTTTAAAAAAATTCAAATTAGACTTACAGGTATAGAACCTCCGTTAGACGAAAGATCGTTCAAATGGAAAAATTCTAGATTGTAGCTCATGGAGTTGATAACATAGAGGGCTATGCTAATGATAATGTTGACTAACCTGGGAAAAGAGAGATAAGATGGTTGAGTCAATTGTTTCTGCCTAGTGGCATGATGTCCGTGTCAGGGTAACTAGTTCTTTCGCATCGTGCCGTGAGCTATGAAGCAGAGAATAAAGGCCTAGAAGATAGCGCTTACTACTCGTGACCGATTTAGTTTTTACTGCTGATATGAGAGAGGAAAAGGAATCGTTTCCTCGTAGCTTTCGTGAAACGAAGCCGCTACGTGAACATTTCTGTTTGGGGAGGGTAGAAAATTTTGGGCACCATTTGGTTCAGACACATCTGCCAATTAAAGGGTACTGCGCACAGCTTTTGATTATAACATAATTTCTCAGAGACTTCATAAGGTTGTAACTGTGCGACTAATGAATATACACTGGCGTGCAAAAATTAAGGACGAGACGGTTTTTCGAATGTAACGTCGTGCAGAAGTGATCCACATCTGTTCAAATCATACCATAAGATCCCCAAGATATAAGAATATGGGACAAGTGAGCAAAACCGTCCAAACAAAGAATCCAAAGGATACAAAGGCACTTTATTGAAAAGGTAACTTCGAGCACAACTGGACAGAAGACAGAAACGTCCATGTGACAGGCGGCTGCAAAGAAAAATCGAGTCTTTAGTATGGGATATGATCACCCCCGACTACGTTGCAGGATTTCCAACGTCTGTCCATGCAAAGGACGAGGCCGTCCAGGAGCTGTTAAGGCATCGCGGCCCATTCCTCTTGTAGCGCCAATCGCAGCTAAGGAATCGTTGCTGGCGGCTCGTGACGTGCTGCCAAGCGTATCCCGAGAAGGTCCCACATGTGTTCGATTGGATTTAGGTTCGGGTACCTTGCGGGTCAATCCATGCGTTGAATATCTTCACTCTCCAACAGCTCTGCGACAGCAACTGTACGATGAGGTGTAGTGTTGTCGTCCATGAACAGGAACTCAGGACCCACAGCACCTCTAAACAGACGCACGTGAGGCAGGAGAACCTCTGTACAATATCGGACACCAGTGACTGAACCTTCTTGGAAGATGTGGAGGTCAGTACGGCTACCAAGCATGATACCGCCCTAAACGAGATTTCTGCCACCTCCAAACCGGTCCCTTTCGATGATGTTGGAGGTGTGATTGCGTGTTCTCTGCTCTCTCCAGATATGTATATGTCCGGAATCGCTCGTCAGACTAAATCGGCTCTCATCCGTAAAGAGAACTCGACCCCATTGCTGATGTGTCCAGTTCTTGTGTTCCTGGCCCCACAGAAATCGCCGTCTCCGTTGAGCACGCGTTGATGGCACACACCGTACTGGCCGTCGTGCAAATAGACCTCCTTTGTGCAGCCACCTGGCCACGGTAAAACGCGATAACGGACGTCCAGTTGTCTGTTGCATGTGCCTTGCGATTTCTTCCGCTGTCTGCTGTTTGTCTCTTCTCGCCTGTAGGACAATATACCGGTCGTCCGCCGCCGTGGTTGCTCGTGGACGACCACTGCTAAACTCTCGGACAGCTGTTCCTGTCGTTTTAAATGCTCTCCAAGCTCGTGAAACAATGCTGTGAGCGATCCCGAACACCTCGGCCACACTAGTCACACTTCGACCTTCTTCCAACTTCTCAATGACGCGACCTCGGGTAAAGTCATCCAAATGTCGTCTACTGGATTGTCTGTTGGCCATATCACACTGTGGCAGCAACTCGACGTCGTTCAAACCGATGTACACCGTGCAATAGCTTTCACCTAATTGCTGAGCGTACACCGCCCGTGTGCTTTATACCATTCTGACATCCCCCCCCCCTACGTCATGCTGCATATATGCACATGCCCTTCCGTACGGGATCCTAGTCTATGTCCTGAGTGATCTTTCGGTCCGTTCTGCCTGCTCGTTCCGCTGTTATGCTAATTTCTCCTCTTCGTCCTTAATTATTGCACACCAGTGTACTTGCAGGCGACATCCTCACTTTTGTTAGTGTTTTTTTTTTTTCTTTTTGATTGATTGAAATTTTAATGACCACCTTGAGCAACTCAATGGGCTATAAGCAGTCGCCCGTCCGTAATTTAGGGTCACTGGTTTCAGGGAATGGAGAGAGCCAGTACCATAAGACAAACACAACATCCATGCCTTACTGGATTCGAACGCGGACTGTTTTCGGACTAATGATCAGGAAGCCATCGCTTAGACCCCTGCGCCATCGGGGCGGCGTCAGCGTTTCAAACACACCCTGTTTCTTCATATTTATAGTATTTCCTCTCAATCTTTTTCTTTATTTCGGGTTTTAAGGACCAACATAAACAAGGGGTATATGACGTAGGTCGTCCTTAATTTCGGGTCACTGGTTTCAGAGAATGATGAGATCCCGCTCCATAAGACAAAGTAAGTCACTGTAAGGTTCGGGAGTTCCAGTCCCCAAAAGTTATTTGAGAATATAAATGTTTCTTTTTTTTTTTTTGTCATATTCATGTTATCTACGCTATGTAAAGCAATGGCAAGTTGCATGTGGTCGCAACGTGTCAATTTCACTTTGTTCACGGTCATTTCTGCGTGTCAACCAAGGTCGAGCAGGCGTGTGGCATGCGGGTATCGACCGGACGGGTCCTACTCGTTAATCTTCGTTCGCCAGATTGAAAATGTAAAGTGACAAGGCCACAAACTCCGGTCTAGATAGGGTGGCCTCGATTGAAGAGTGGCTTCAAGGGGGAGGGAGAAAGGCTGGAATATAAAGGTAGCGGAGCGGTCGGCTTGAGGCTCTTGGAGCCGCGGGTCGCCTAGTGGTCAACGTTCGTGACTGCTACGGAGATAACCTACAGGTTCGATCCCAAGCAAGTGTGAACGCTCGAAACACTAAATATCCGCCGTGCGTCGGATGAGCAAGCCGTCGGGCTCCGGGTACTGGCTCCCAGTAATAAATAAGGGCGTCTTCATCCCCTTTTCTACCTCATTTCCGTGTCACTTTCCTATCGGACACTCTAACCCAGATCTCCTAGTTTCCTATTCTAAGGGTTGTTTAAGACCTGGGGTCAGACAATCCCTTTCTAAAATCCTCTACATATGATCTCACCCGATCTGCTCGAGGCTCGTTTTCTCGAATTGAGTTTTACTGCTTCGCTTCTCCGGTTAGCGATCTTCCTGCGGCGTTTGGTGGACAGGGAGGCTTGTTAGGCCTTCGGGACTTGTGCGTTTCGACCGACGTTGTATTCAGCAGTTCTCTGATCAGACGACGACGCCGGTAAGGAAGAAGAAACTCACGCTAGAACAGTGAGTGGTCCTGAGAGAATATCCTCGGTGTGATGAAGCGTAACCGTACCTGGAAGTCAGTTTCTTTGGGAAGCAGTCGATCTTCTGGAGGTAATTTTCATAACCATTAAACTTTTGCTGAGTTGTAAACAGACTGATTATTGGCGTTCTTCTTTGACTCGGAGATCACGAATTAACTAACCATAGGACCCCGGAAACTCAGCGATCGCGACCATCCCATTGCACATTGAGAAAAGAATATACATTGGGACCGTTTGGAATTTTGGAATTGTCCGGTCCGTCAGTCACCATTAATGCCACATTCAGGACTCTAACAGGAACTCTGCTCAGATGACTAGCTAGAAACCTACGCATTATACTACTCGGGCACGGGGGTGATACCACCATTAATTAATAATAATATAACGAATGATCTTCCTGAACTCTAATAACAGCAGCCTGGTGGCTTTCTTTTCGTTTTTCTGAAGAATGATGGAAAGCTGATAATGCTCTCAACTTCCACAGATTACTCATCATATTGAAGCTTGAAATTTACTGTGTTCTCTGCTTTAGTGAGCCATTTTACAGTCATTCATAGGATGATTTAGTTCAGCTGTTTTTATTAACTTTCTCGATACCGTGGAGTTACCAAGAAGCCTCCCTAATTCACTACTGTCTTTTTCACGACTAGGAAACCCATCGTTCAGGTAAACTTATTTGGCTTGATTGGAGTATTGGATATATAAAATATGGCTGCCTTATAAGCATTTTTATCACGTCTTTTCTACAGAGAGGTACGTGCTTATGGTATCATTTTCCCTGTCCGTTCCCCTGTGGATACCATACCTCTGATTAAAAAGATAATTGTATTAGAAAGCCCGATATCTGAGAAAAACGATCCTTGCTTTACGCTTTTATCCAGATGCATAACTTTGTTGCTCCAGGGTGTTAATGCAAATGCTATCGAATTCAAAATGCATTTTATTCCACATCATTGCTTCTCAATATTTGATTGATAAAAATTATTTCTTCCCTTCGATACCATTTATAACAACGACTATTTTGAGAACAATTCTTTTTCTAAGTAATTCTTGGTTTTCCCCGATAGGTGTGTAAAAGAAAAATTGCTAGTTCCACGATATCTATGCTCTAGAATTGGAAACGTGTCAAACATTTTGGACACTAACCCCACCCGGGCCTGGCCGTCACATAATTGTACCCGACCGGGACCTGACCGGACAAATCTGATTTTGGTATTAGGTGTACACATAAGTTTAAAAGCGTTTTAAGACAACGCAACATGTAATTTGAGAGAAAACAACAATACCTTTATGAATCAAAATATGTGCCGCCATTACCTATAACATTCAGCCATCGGTCGGGCAATGACGGATTCCAGCCATGAAGAATACTTCGTCGTGTGACACGTTGAAGTCGTTAACTAATTTTTGCTTTTCATCACATGTCCAGAACCGTACAGCATACAAAAACCATGTTGCATCGATCGGAACAAATGGTAGTCTGAAGGGCCTATGTCGGGACTACACGCCGGGTGCTCCAAAACTTCCCAGCCAAGCGTCAATAACGTTTCCTTGACCGATTTCGCGACAGCGTCGTCATGCAGCAATTTCACGGGACGCAATCCTTTGTTTGTGAATGGACATTTCCGACAGATTTCCTGGTTCAGTCGTAGCAATTGTTCCTTGTAGCGATCAGCAGTAACAGTTTGACCCTGTTCCAATTGTTCATAATAGAGCAAATCCTTTCATATCCCACCAAATGCAGAGCAGAACTTTTTTGGAGTGAATATTGCGTTTCGGTGTCAAAGTCGTTGCTTCACCGGGGTTTACCCAGTGTTTTTTGCGCTTGGGATTGTCATACCATATACACTTTTCATTACCCGTAACGACTTTCCACAGGAAAGACTTTGTGTTGTTTATTCTACAGATTCAAACACTTCATGACACGCTCATCCTTGTTCCTCTGGCTGAGGTCATGTGGCACGCATTTTCCTTCCTTCTGAATCTTTCCCATTGCGCGTAAACGATTAGAAATGGTTTGTTGAGTTAGCTCCCAGTTGTTCCAGTTCTTTTTGCGATTGAGGCGAATTTTCAATCAGCAATGCTTGCAGTTCCTCGTGTGCAACCTTCTGCGGGGTGCCGCTACGTTCTCGACCGCTAACATCAAAATCACCTGCTTTAAACCGTCTAAACCAAAACTCACACGTGCTTTTCGATACAATATTCTCCCCCAGAACAGAACAGATCGATGAACATGCTTTTCCAGCACTTTTTTCTTGATGAAATTCATAACGAATGCAGTGTCGAATAAATGCAGTATCGCTTGCCATCTTTAGGCTACCGATGTGCAAGTGCGTTTGACTGTTGGGCAGACTTCTGTGTCACATTTTATACTCTGGGCCAGTTATGGTCACATGACAACATGATTGTACACCTAATACTATAAATTCCAATATATCATCATCATCAACATCATTGTCAATCATTATCAATCCACTGCTTGATGCAGGTGTCCCCAGGTTTCCTCAACAACGGACTGTCTTGGGCCAGCCACTTCCATCCATCCATCTCACACGTGGTCTTTTTCTGGCTCTTTTCCTGTCCCTCAGAATCCAGTCTAAAATTTAAGTTGTTCATCGGTGGTCGATTATCCTGGAAATATGTCTAGCCCATTGCCACTTCAGAGATTTTACTCTGATCATTATGTCTTCCAGTCTTGTCGTTTTCATGATCCATGAATTCTTCTTTTTCAATTTCTTGGTTACACCAAGCATGCATCTCTCCATGCTGCTTACAGCTGTCTGCAGTCTTTGTATGTCTTTTTTTAGCCAAGGCACACGTCTCTACTCTGTAGGTAAGCACTGGAAGGAGGCACTGATTAAACACTTTTCTTTTAAGTCATAATGGCATGTTGCTCTTAAAGATTGTGTACTGCTTCTTCCAAAAACTATTCAACCAAGGTTTCTGTGCCAATTAATTTCTTCATCAATGTGACCTTCGCTTGATATCTGCTGTCCAAGGTAAATGTAGGAATCAGTTATTTCCAGCGTTTCCTCATCAACTGATAAATCCTCATTTTTTTGTAAAGGCTTTGTACTTCAGTTTTTTTCTTTTGAAAGTTCATTTTTAATCCCATTTCTTTTCCTTTCTCAGCAATTGCCTACCTAGATCACATTCTGCAGCTCTGAAGTACTATTTCAAAGACCTCTGAAGGGTTCTTTGAAATATCTTTTTTTTTTTTTTTAAGTAAAACCGGGTCGAAATCGGATCAGGAACACCTTGACCCGACCCGTTTGTCCCGCAAGAAAATGGCGACCCGCTGACCCGTTTCCATCTTTCCTATGCTCTTAAATGTCCGATTAAAAAAAAAAAAAGCATTGGATAGAGCTTTTTGTGCGAAATGTTCTACACATAATTTCTAATTTTTAATAAAAAAAAAACTATTTTGCCACTTGGAAAATAAATGTGTATTTATGTTTCTGATATATTTGCAGCAATATCTGCACTTCTGATAACCCGATCGAAAAAATTCTTTTATGATCAGACATCACCCATCATCAGAAAATTTTGAGAATACTTTCTTCTCGAATTAGTGTAAAGCATTTCCGCTTGAAGAACTGGATGCATGTCTCATTTTTGCTCGATATCTCTGCTCCTAACAGTCAGATTTGAAAACATTTCCTTTTTGAAGATTGTTTCTTGTACGAAATGTTTTTCGTGTAATTTAAAAATTATCTTAAGGGAAACGTTTGCCAGTAGACAGCATTAGTTCACGTTTACATTTACAACATATGTACAGCACTTTCTGCGCATCTGAAAACTCAATTGAAGTAATCCTTGCCTTGTCGGAAACCACTATACTTATGAAAATGTTTTATGTATGCATTTTCTTCCAAAAACCTCTGCGAAGGGGCTCAAATGTTTAATCTGTTTTCCTCAATATCTCTGTTTCTAAAAAGTCCAATTTACAAAGTTATTTTAACACCCGATGCCCTTGAGGTTATGGAAAATTTTGCAGGTGCTCGTGGGATTTGTAATGCATAGTTGTGGAACTAGGTGTTGGTATGCCTGTTTGCGACTATCTCTGCTTCTAAAACTCCTTTTTTTTTTTTTTCTTTGATGTATGCTATTCGCAGCAGTAAGAATGCGAAACATTATCCTCTTTAAATAATGCACAGTTTTCCCACTAATGGGGCTTAAGTGTAAAAAAAAAAAGTTCTTCCCATCTCTGTCTTCAGGAGACGTATTTGAAAAAATGTTTTTCCTTGTCATAGCTTTTGCTGTGAAGAATACTTTTCTATTCTTCAAAATGTTTTATCCAAGGGCGTTAGCGTATATTTCTATTTGGAAGAGTGTTTTCTGTTCTCGAATTTCCTTAGAAGAATCTTTTTTGATACTGTCCATTATGAAGAGTAATTTGAACCGATTTTCTTCTTTAAGTAGCACACAGCTTTTCCACTCGGCTGCATAAAGTTACGTGATATTTTCCTCTATTCTCTTCCTCTAATTGTTTGATCTGCAAATCACTTCGTCTCTGATATATTTTTTCATTATAAAAAACGTTTTGCGCACAATTTGTTTATTTTTCAGTCGATAGTGGGAATAACTACATATTTCTGGATATTTTATCGATTCTAAAAATCCGGGTGATTTTTAGCACGTCATTTGTAAAAAATATCGTATTTTGTTACCGATCTGTCCGTTTGCAAGTGGGCAACATATCTCTGGAACAATTTGTCCGATTTCAAAAATTCAGTTTGTATTGGGAAGGTTGAAATATGGAAATTATGATCCTAGCATTCCGGTTTTTTGCAATGTACAAGTTTGCCGGTAGAGGACGTAAATGCAGGTGATACTGAATTCAAAATACATTTTATTGCACATATTTGCTTCTAAATATCTGATTGAAATAATTATTTCCTCCTTTCGATGCCAATTACAATGACAACTAACTTAGGTACAGTTTCTTTTTCAAGTAATGCATAGATTTTCCGCTTGTTGGTGTAAAGGTTAATTGCGTTTTCCCCGATACCTCAGCTTCTGACACTCCGATGTGAAAAATTCTTCCTGCATCGGAAACAACTCCTCATGGGAACTTTTTTTTTAATATAATTTCTAATTTCTGGAGAAGAATGCTTTGGCCACCAGGGGCGTAAGTGTCTATTTCTGCTTCTGAAGAATTTGCAGCAAAATCTAAGCTTCTGGAAACTCGATAAAAAAAAAAAACTTCTTTCGTGGATCCATATCGCTCACCTCGAAAAACCTTTTAAAAAAAACCTCCTGCTTACAATTGTTCATAGTTTTCCCGCCAGGGTGCGTAGACATATATATTATCTTTGGTGGTATCTCTGCTTCTAAGAGTTCGATTTGAAAAATCCTTTCTTTGTTGGAGAGCGTATCCGGTGCAAAATGTTTTTCATATAGTTTTCAATTTTTTCAAGATTGATAGATTTTCCGCTAAGGGCGTAAAGGCAAATTGCGTTTTCCGAGATATCTCTGCTTCTATAACTCCGATTTGAAAAAAGTTCTTGCATCGGATACAGATCCTAATGGGAAATGTAATTTTTATAATTTCTTATTTTTGATAAAAAGAAAATGGTTTGGCTACCAGGGAGCGTAAGTGTCAATTTCTGCTTCTGGCGTAGTTGTAGCAAAATTTAAGCTTCCGGAAACTCCACTGAAAAAATTCGTTCGTGGCCTGATACCGCTCACCTGGTAAAAATCTTTCCAGAATCTCTCCCCCCCCCTGCCCCTATCTCTCTCTTTCTCTCTCTCTCTCTCTCTCTCTCTTCATTGTTCTGTTCAAACGTCGTGACCCAATTCACTTCCTGTCGTTACTCAAGGTTCGGCATTCCTGTCTATTCTCCACAGTTCCCATGATTTCTGCAGGTGATAGATTTGTGAGAGTTGTTATTTGATCGATGAATCTGTCTGGAAGACGTTTTTCTAAACCGTTTCGCCAGATGTTGTGGCCAAAGATGATTATTATATGTCTTTGGTTGTCGGAAGAAGTCGCTTGTGCGCGTCTACTTCGAGCACTCCCTAGATTGATGCATTAGTACTTACTATTCATCACCCAGGATATTCTTAGCATGTGTCTGTAGCAGATCATTTCAAACTCTTCAATTCTGCATTTAAGGTCCATGTTTCAGAACCGTAAGTCGCGATGGGGAACACGAGGGCCTTGATCAGCCTCAGCTTAGTGGTTTTACTGATGTGTCCATCCTTCCAGATATTTTTAAGTTCTGCTAGGGCAGATTTGGCCATTCCGATGCGGCATACTTTCTTCCAAAAATAATGCAAATTTTTCCTCCAGGGGGCTTAGATGTATATCTTATTTTTGTCGATATCTCTACTTCTAAAAGTCCGATTTGAAAAATTCTTTCTTTTTTTGGAGAGTTTTCTGTGTGAAACGTTTCTCATATAATTTAAAAAAAATTAACACACAAGTTTACCACTAGAGGGCGTAAGCTCACGTTTCCGTTTACAGCAATATCTGCGGGACTAAAAACCCGATTGAAAAAAATATTTTTCTGTTAGATACCACTAACTATTAAAACACTTTGTATATATTTTTTTCCCAAAATAATGCAAGATTTAATCTCTAGGGGCGCCAAAAATTTATATCTTTTTCTTAATATCTCTGCTTCTACATGGGCGATTTAAGAAATTATTTCAACACTGGATGCCATTTACTTTGTGAAACACTTTAGGTTAGTATTTGAGGAGTTTTATATTTCACAGTTCTGTCACTAGGTGGTGTTTGTGTACCTCTGTTTGCTGCTGTATATCTGCTTCTAAAAACAATATTGAGAAATTTCATTTTCACTCTAGAACATTCGCTGCAATAGAGATGTGGAGCGTTCTCCTCTTTAAATAATGGACAGATTTCCCGAGAGTGGAGCCTTGTTCTCGCTGTCTCTTCTTCCAGGAGACATATTTGAAAACTTCTTTTTGCCGCCCCGCTGGCTCAGTAGCCTAAGCGATGGCTTTTGATCATTCGTCCGAAAAGGGTCCGGGTTCGAATCTCGGTGAGGCATGCCATGTTGTGTTTGTCTTACGACACTGGCTCTCTCCCTTCCCTGGAACCAGTTACCCTAAATTAGGGACGGGCTACTGCTTATAGCCCATTGAGTTGCTCACGGCGGTCGTTAAACCTCCAATCAAAAAAAAAAAAGTTATTTTTCGTTAGTATAGCTTTCCCCATGAAGACTATTTTTCGCCTGTTTTCAACTTTACCATTATGCAAAATTTTTCCGCTAGAAGACATAGTTATATCATGTTTCCTTCAATATTCCTTCTTTTAACTGTTTGGTTTGAAAATCCGATACCTTCCTACCGCTATGAGAAACTTTTTTTGCAACGTTTGTTAATTTTCGTAACATATATTTTAGCGGCTGTTGTAAGTAAATGGCTGTTTATTTCTGCATGTTTTATCGACTGTAGAAATCCGGCTGATATTTTCTAGCTGGTTGTATTAACTTTGAATAAATTCATAAATTTAATTCGCGTCAGAAGGGACTCAAAAGACGTGCTCATTACAACCGAAAATTTGATGTCATCTTTCTTGTTTTCATCCGTATCGCTCAGAGTTTTTGATGCATTGTTCCACCGTGTATGGTATTGAAAGTATGAAAAAGAAAAGGAATAAATATTACCGCACTTCGCTTGCTTCTTTATTCTTACAGCAAAGTAGTCCCCAAAACCGATATAAATTGTGGCCCGAAGTCACACTGTTTATGATTAAAGAACTACGATATAATTGTGAAGTAGTAGCATTTACAGAAACTTTAGTTTATTTTAAGAAATAGGTTGAAAGATTAAAACTGCAGTGGTGATGCATTTCAACATTTTGTGAGATATACACTGAAGTGCCAGAAAAACTGGTACAGACGAGTTTATGCAAAATACATAGCAACGTCACCTATGCGCGTACTCGGTTGCGTCCGCCCGTGCGTATATAAAGCGATAGACATCCTTGCCAGCTGTCAGAGCTGTTTACGGCATGAGAATGACAAGTAATAACGATTTAAGCGATTTTCAACGCGGTGTCATAGTTGGCGCTAGTGAGATGGTTGGCGCTCGTGACATAGTTGGCGCTCGTGTGTCGGAGGTAGAAACGAAGTTCAGATTTTCACGGACGACCATAGCTAGGGTGTACCGTGACTACAAGAATTCCGGCAAAACCTCCAACCTACGATACCAGTGTGGCCGTAAAAAGACATGGGTGAACGTGACTATCGTCGCCTGTCAAGAATCGTTTCACGCGATAGGCGTGCAACACTCTCGAAATTATCGTCGGTATTCAATGCTGAAGCCTCAACAAGCATCAGCGTCCGGACTGTGCAACGTACCCTGCACGATATGGGCTTTGGGAACCGACGTCCAACTCGAGTCCCCTTGATGGGTTCACGACACAGAGTTATGCGCCTCGCTTGGGCACGGCCACACCGCCACTGGACACTTGAGGACTGGAAACAAGTAGCCTGGTCTGACGAGTCACGTTTCCAACTGTATCGTGCAGATGGAAGGATTCGTGTGTGGCGCATAAAACCACATGAAGCCATGGATCCCGCCTGTCAACAGGGAATTGTAACGGCTGGTGGAGGTTCCGTAACGGTATGGGGTGTGCTTATCTGGACTTCACTGGGACCCCTGGTACGTCTACAAACGTCTGTGACCGGCCAACGCTATGTGCGTATCCTTTCTGACGAGGTGCACTCCTTCATGCCCTGCATTCATGCTGATGGGTTGGGCATGTTCCAACAGGACAATGCACCTCCACACAAGGGTCGGAACGCCACATTATGGTTAGAGGAGCATTCATGTGAGTTTGGGGTGTTGCCATTCCGACCCAAGGCCCCATATCTGAACGTGATAGTACACATTTGGGATGCCATGCAACGTGCTATCGAACACAGGAATCCGCGACTTCGGAATACACCCAAATTGTGGAACGCTCTGCAGGAAGTATGGTGTGCATTGCCTACAGCATATTTTCAGAAGCTGGTGGAGTCCATGCCCCGTCGTATTTCTGCAGTCAGTCTAATACTGGTGTACCAGAAAAACTGGTACACCAGTATTAGACTGGTGTACCAGTTTTTCTGGCACTTCAGTGTATGTTTTCGTTGTTTTTGTCAATAAAACCAGCGTGAATTCAAAAAATCTAGTAGAATCACTTGCTTTCTTCCTTTCCTATTGCTACAGGGGAGGCATAGTTAGAAATCCTTCTTCGAACAAATATTTCAACGATACTGATACTAAAATCCTTAATACTGCCTCACTCTCACTGAATAAAAAATTCGTCCCTTGCAGTTACTCAAAATGTAAAAAATAATTTCTGCCTGTATCTTGATTTTAGGTTTTTATCAGTGAACAGTTCGATGACTTTATTTCCTTCTAAAAGCGAGATTTTAATATCATACTGATACACTTTGTGTCTTGGAATTTCAAGAGCATTCCTTACCAAAATCTTCAAAAAAAGAAAGAAAGAAAAAGAAGAAAAAATAAAGTCAAGTGTTATGCTTCAGATGTCGAAAAGTTGTCTTCCATCTCCGGAAGTAGGTTCCGTAAGTCAAGAAGTAGTCTTCCTATCTTTACTGCTTGAAAAGATATGTATTGATTTCCAATATCACGTTCAAGAAAAACCAACTTCAAGCATAACATAAACTAGTATTTGTTATCGGCTTGATGTCATATTTATACCGGCTTCATTAAGTATAAAGCATTTATCGATTGTATTCGGCTCAAGCAGCAACAAACCATAATACCCCACAGTATTCTTTGGTGCCAAATTTATAATTTTTACCTTGTGAAGATTCCTACTGAGTGGAATACGTTTCATTCTTCGTTTTCGCTTTGATTCAGTCCCCAGATCTCTAGATTTGAGAGACATTTGGGAAAAACATTGGTTTTGAGTACTTGTTTTTATCTTATAAATTTTATTAGCGTAAAAGCTTCTCCCGATAAAGCGTTTCTTTAATGAAATTGTGAAATCAAAGAATTTCACAATTCAGACAAAATAATTGAGATTTATAAGAAATTGTCATACCGAAGAAAGCGTTGATTATCTGATTGTTCATCAGGTGTCCATAAGTGATTACCCTGATGTTATAACTTTTAAATGAATATTGGTAATAAAAAAAATTACACATGTAATACAAACAGGTACCCCAAAAATGTATTGAAAAATGTGTGCTTCAACAAATATGTGCTTCAAACAGAAATAGTAAAACAGGCAAAGTTTTGACACGTAGTTAATGAACTTCAACCAGTGGCGCACCGAGGAATTCTTTTTTGGAAGGGGGGGGGGGAGCTATATATATATATATATATATATATATATATAGCTCCCCCTATATATATATATAGATAAAAAGAGTTGACGTACGTCGTTCTTAATCTCATTTGGGGATTTGACTAGTGTGTACATGTAGAAATTTGAGTCACTAGTGCCCCCCCCCCTCCCACGGGTTCACCAGTGACTCAAACTTCTACATGTACACCACTAATGGCACGTAAAACTTCTGAGTCGTATTCCCCCTAGAATCACACATTTTTCAATACATTTTTGGGGTACCTGTTTTTATTACATGTGTAATTTTTTCTCACAAATTCCTCATATATGGAACAAGCTAAACACCCGTTCTTCGAACGTGAAAATAAACAATTTCGTAAATAATTGAATAAACAATTTCGTAAACAATTTCGTTCGAAACTGTACATTTAAAAGCTAGCAAGTCAGATGTTTTTGAAAGCGTGAGCAAAATTGTGTTGTCATCGGTAATATCTCAAGGGGAAACTTTTTCGTTTTTCAAATTTCGATTACTATGAAAATCTTCCCGCATATTTATATTTATTGCAGTCACCTTACCACTTATATGACGTCACCGTTGCATCGGTGAAAACGAATGTTCGTAATTTGATTTTGAATACAAAAACCCTTGACATTCGATATTTCAAACGATAATCATCATCATTGTCAACCATTATCAATCCACTGCTGGACGAAGGTCTCCCCAAGTTTCCTCCACAACGGTCTGTCTTGTGTCAGTCTCCTCCATGTCACTCCTGCATACTTTCGAATTTCATCCACCCGTCTCCCATGGGGTTTTCTTCTGGGTCTTTTCCTGTCCCTTGGAATCCAATCTAAAATTTCGGATGTCCATCGATGATCTGTCCTTCTGGCAGTATGTCCAGCCCATTGCCATTTCAGGGATTTAACTCTGATCATGATGTCTTCCACTCTTGTCATTTTTCGGATCCACGAGTTCCTCTTCTTATCTCTCCTGGTTACACCAAGCATGCACCTCTCCATGCAGCTTTGAGTTGTCTGCAGCCTTTGTATGTCTCTTTTAGTTAAGGTCCACGTCTCTGCACCATACGTAAGCACTGGAAGGATGCATTGATCAAACACTTTTCTTTTAAGACATAATGGCATATTGCTCTTGAAAATTATGCTGTTTCTTCCAAAAGCTCTCCAAGCAAGTTTTGTACGCCGATAATATAAATGTTTAAATGCAAAGAATATTATTATATAGCGCTTTTTACGTGATATCTTTAAACGTTTTTCTTCTTTGTTAAATAAATTTAGAACAAATAAAAAAACCCTTGACATTCGATATATCAAACGATAATAAATGTCTAAATGCAAAGCATAATATGATATAGCACTTTTTACGCGATTTATAAGGTTTTCTGTTAAATTAATTCAGAGCGAAATATAGACGATGCAGGTTAACTCAAGTCATTCGAAACTTAGGGCAGGGCTTCAGTTGCTGGGCAACAATGGCTCAAATATTGCAAAACGTCGTAGCGTTATCAAAGCTGGGTTATTTAAAAAACCCATTTCGACCCACTTAAAGTTATTGCAGGAAAAAAGCCTCTCTTAGTGCGCCTCTATGTTGTAAAAGGAACATTCCTGCCAAATATGAAAGTTCTAAGTTCAGTAGTTTCTGAGATACGGTGATGAGTCAGTGAGCGAGTCAATGGAGGCTTTCAGTTTTATATGTACAGATAACTGTTGCATAACTCTTCATCTTTAACATTACTTCATAGAAAGAGATCCAGCGGGGAAACGTCTTTGTTATCTTGAGGACCGTGGGATTGTTTTTTTTTTTTTTTTGTTTTTTCCTTTCTTGGGGACCGTGAGATTTGTCAATCCATCTGTTTGCAAATATTGCTTCTAGAGTTTCAGAAACAACATGCGCCCAATCAGGAAGGTGCGAAAAGTCTGCACGGGCATTAACTTGGAATACCCGGCACGACCACTTTCAGACTTTCATCCCGCGTTCTCCGCCACTTTCAGTAAATAACGCAAGGTTTTCTCTGAAGAAATAAAGCTGTTCTACTGAAGTGACCTACCTCAGTAGTTAACCGGAATATAAAGCAGAGAGACGTGCAATGTCTAGTACGAATTTCTCCCAGAGACAAGATTTACACAGGAAGACGAATGTCCGTTACAACTGTAAACGCATTTCCTCTTTCACACCTAAGCATAAACAAGGCATCCCCTCATCTGAAATATATGAACAAATACAAATCTCTCTATCTGACGAAGTTCCATCGTTCCACTTAAAAACTACGTTATAAAGAAAATTCGTTAAATACAAGTAAACTTAAATTGTGTAAAAACTAAATCAAATTAAGTGAAAAAGACCGTATAATGTAGTTAAATTTGGACAGTAAATTGAACTTTTGAGTAGAAACATTTCGTAAATGGCTTAGAGGATATTTTTAATACATATATTCGTAGAAGTAGAATACATTGTCTGAATAAATAAGTTAATGAATAGAAGGAAACGAAGACTATAGCTTACATATCATGTTCCTTATGCTAATAACATATGTACTTATTTCAAACTGTCAAAAAATCCGTAATTCTGCTTTTCACAGGTTTCCTATAAAAAGCGTGTTGTTCATAAAAAGTTCCACATTTTTATATACACTGACGGGAAAAAAATCCCAACACCAAGAAGGAGTTGTGTTAGATAAACTACAGTTGGTAGGCGGTGAGAGTACATCTGTAAGATGACGTCTATGCAAATTTCGCGCTCGGCGCATACGTGTGGCGCTAGTAGCGCCCCTCGGAACATGCAAAGCAGGTTTGCTGTAAATACGCGCTGTAACGTTCGTGAGCGTTAGTTATCGTTGAGATTCGACGTAGTGTGTTGATGTTAGTCAAGAATGCCTTTAAGAAAACGAAGAAGCCATTTATCAACAGCTCACGGAGTTTGAACGAGGTCGTGTAATAGGGCTACGAGAAGGTGGATTTTCTTTCCACAATATTGCAGAACGACTTGGCAGGAATGTAGCCACTGTGCATGATTGTTGGCAGCGGTGGTCAAGGGAAGGTACTGCCTCAAGAAGACAGGGTTCCGCCCGGCCACGTGGCACTACTGAGAGGGAAGACCGCCGTGTACGGCGTATGGCCGTGGCGCATCGTACCGCGTCTGCGGCAGCAATTCGAGCTGCAGTGGCCACCACAGTGACACAACGAACTGTTACAAATCGGTTACTTGAAGGACAGCTCCGAGCCAGGCGCCCTGTCGCGTGCGTTACACTTACTCCAAACCACTGCCGTTTGCGACGTCAGTGGTGTCAAGCTAGAGCTCATTGGAGGGCGGAGTGGAGATCTGTTGTGTTTTCTGATGAAAGCCGGTTCTGCCTGGGTGCCAGTGACGGCCGTGTGTTGGTTAGAAGGAGGCCAGGTGAGCGCCTGCAACCAATCTGTCTGCGGCCGAAACAAACTGGACCTACACCTGGTGTTATGGTCTGGGGAGCAATTTCCTATGACAGCAGGAGCACTCTCGTGGCTATCCCACGCACCCTGACGGCACAGTTGTACGTCGGTCTGGTGATTCAACCTGTTGTGCTGCCATTCATGAACAGCATTCCAGGGGGTGTTTTTCAACAGGATAACTCTCGCCCGCATACCGCTGTTGTAAACCTACATGCTCTACAGAGGGTCGACATGTTGCCGTGGCCTGCTAGATCACCGGATCTTTCACCAATCGAGCACGTATGGGACATCATTGGACATCAACTCCAGCGTCACCCCCAACCAGCATTAACCGTCCCTGTATTGACCGACCAAGTGCAACAGGCATGGAACTCCATCCCACAAACTGACATCCAGCACCTGTACGGTACAATGCATGAACGTTTGCGTGCTTGCATTCAACATTCTGGCGGTTACACCGGTTATTAATGTACCAAAGTTTCATATTTAAAATGGCTCTTCTCGCGCTTATAATAAGCTGTGATCTTGAAACCTTAATCGATTAAATATGTTACCTATACAAATGTATTGCCGCCATTTCATTCCTCTACAACTATTTTTTCGTGGTGTTGGGATTCTTTTTTCCGTCAGTGTATATTGGAAAATTTCATCTGGAACACTTTCTTGAAACTTATCCTAGTCGTATCGTACCGAATGCTTTTGACATTTCTTCACTTTAAGTTTTTGATAGTCTCTTCATGATCTTCATCACTCAGTGTATTTCCTTCACTACATTTTATAACAATGCCTGCCGCTGTACAATACTTTATAGCCCCATCTTTCTTCTTCATTCCTTGATCAACATCATCTAAAATTTTCACTTCATCCGCAAGAGACAGGCGTTTTCGTTTCGACATTTTGAGCGAACGACACAGGCGAGTCAATCGTAGTGATTGAATGAGAATGAATACGTAACTTCTACAGATTCAGGCGCATACTAGTTACAACCGGTTTTTCCTAGTGGAATGCAGTTTCTACACTGGACTTTCTATACACATTTGGAAAAAGAGTTGCGTCGTACCAGCTCCATGGATACGACTCATCGCACGTCGCTCATCTTCGAACAAGACTCTTGGCGCCTCACAGAACCAAAAATTTCAAGATAAGGAAAAAAAGGACGCTTTGCTTCAATCTGCGTGCTAAAATATTTTAAAGAAAAACATATCACACACAGACACACTGGTACTTTTTAGTTGAAAAAAATTCGTTATACAGAAATAGATTTTCGTGTTATGGATATTTATTTACATGTAAATATCGTTCAAAAGTTAAGGTTCTGCAGAAAATTTCGTTGAATAGAAGATTTCGTTAAATGGAAGTTCGTTATACACTGAGTGGCCACTTTATTATGACCACCTGACAGTTTTAAGCAAATAAGCTATGGCTGCACGCTGTTGCTGCCAGAGGGCGAGGCTAGCATGAAAAGGGAAAGCTTAGTGCTTGCGACAATAGTAGAGTGATTTTTGAGTGACGGGATTGGTAAAAAATGCGATTTGACGGAATTTCAACTTGGGATGATTGTAGGAGCTTGGAGCCATGGAGCGAGTATAACCGAAACCGCCGCATTCGTGAAATGTTCCAGAGCAGATGTTGTTAAAGTGTTTAAAGACTGGACTGTCAGGCAAAAAACAGGGTCTCTAGGTGCAACGTGTGGTCGTCATCGACTAGTGACTGCTCGGGCGGAACGGAGAGTGTCCAGACTGGTAACAGACAACAGAAGGGCAACAGTGCAGCAAATTACAGACCATCTTAATCAAGGATCCCCTCAAATGATCTCTGCACTCACTGTTCGCCGTACCCTGCATCGGATGGGATATGGCAGCCGAAGGCCTGTTCGAACACCTTTGCTGTCTGCAGTTAACAAGAGAAAACGTCTCCAGTTCGCACAGGAGCATAAGGATTGGACAGTCGATAATTGGAAACAAAGTATGTGGTCCGATGAATCACGTTTTCAGTTGCACCATGCCGATGGCCGAGTGAGAATTTGGCGGAAACAGCACGAAAGCATGGACCCTATGTGTATTGCTACAACCCTTCACGCTGGTGGAGGCAACGTTATGGTTTGTGGAATGTTTTCCTGGTTTGCTTTGGGCCCTTTAATTCGTGTTGATCAACGTCTGACTGGTACATCAGATCTAAAAATCGTTGCGGACCAAGTGCATCCTGTCATGTGGATGGTTTATCCCAGTAGCGATGGCTACTTTCAACAAGATAATGTGTCCTGCCATAGTGCTTGTATTGTACAGGATTGGTTTCAGGAACATGCCGGTGAGTTTACTTTGCTTAGGTGGCCCCCACAATCTTCAGATCTCAACCCAATTTAGAATTTGTGGTATGAAGTTGAACGAGCCATCAGACAGCTGAATCCACAGCCCTGCAATCTCACACTCCTGGAAAGTGCTATTCATCAAGCATGGTCTCAGATTCCACAAATCATCGATCAACATCTCGTGGAGCCCATGCCACGAAGAATCGACGCAGTATTAAAGGCAAAAGGTGGCCCAACGAAGTACTGAGGAGGTGGTCATAATAAAGTGGCCAATCAGTGTATAGCGGATCTAGTTCGTTATAGAAACGTTAATCTAAAACGGAAGCGGATGATGCAATCGGGAAAATGTTTGCTTCATGTCAAGGTCATACTTATACGAAGGTCATAGCAAAAGTTCTGCACACGTTAATCTAAAACGGAAGCGGATGATGCAATAGGGAAAATGATTGCGTCATGTCAAGGTCATACTTATACGAAGGTCATAACAAAAGTTCTGCAGACGTTAATCTAAAACGGAAGCGGATGATGCAATCGGGAAAATGATTGCGTCATGTCAAGGTCAGACTCTCAGCAACGCAGTGGTGTCAGAACGACGCGCTATCATTTGCTGTGTGGACGTGGGAGGGTTTGGGGAAATGGGAACGTGCAGCTCCTCAGGTCGAGTCAGGGCGTTAGACCAGAGCATGTACGTGCAACGGAAACATTGCCGAGAAAAACTCCGGCACATGTCCACACTGCCTTGCAAGAAGTTTGCGGGGAATGAACTCTTCATCCAAGCACAATTTTTTTTCTGTGAACACAGTTGAGACAGAAAATTCGTCAAAATCTCCCCAACTTGTAGGAAGCGGGGGCGATCTTGCTGCATGACGACGCATTGTGCTATGGCACGGGGACTTTTGTTCAAATGTGGCTGGGAAACATTATCCCACCCACCATACAGCCCTGATATCAATCCATCCGACTTTGATATTTTCCCAAAGTTAAAAACTCAGCTCCGTGGCATCCGCTTCGAATCGCTGGACGAACTGTCATTGGACGTGACCCGAGTAATACGACAGGTGAACAAAGATGGCGTACTACGTGGCATCCTGGACCTACCACACCGCAGGGGAGAGGAGTACATTGAACGGCAATAAGGTAAGTTTTCTCCGTTACTTCACACTTTTCTCAAAAATGGGCAGCGTGCAGAACTTTTGTTGTGAGCTCCGTATTATACATTTCGTGCTCTTTTAAAACAGTTAATCACTTTATCTCAAGCTAATCTGGTGATAGAAACTGCAGAGAATCGGACCAATATAATTATTATTAAACTTTGGGTTTAATCTGTGCAGTGACTTTTCTTCAGTGGAATACTGGATAAACTTTCGTCATCCAAATTTAATGTACCGGAAGCTTCTATAATGCAAGATGAGAGCATAGTGCTGTTTTTAGTTTTTAGGCGTTCTTGCGTTGCAGCATACGGAATTGCAGCCCGAGCACCATTTGTGTGCGTACGTTTTCTTTGAGGGTTTAGCGGGTACCGTGATCAACTCAGGGAACTGTAATCAGTGACTTGTCCGTAATTTAGGGCCGCTGATTCCAGAAAGAAGAAGGCGACTCTCTTCCGCAAGGCACGCGCCTCACCCTGAATTCGAGCCCGTGCCCGTCTCTGCCCAAATAATTAAAAACCGAAGTTTCGAACCACACTGTCACTGGGACGTCATTGCAGTATGACGAAAAATCGTTCTACAGCAGAATTTTTGTGTAGCTCTTGTTACGCCGCATTTAATACAAGAACAAATTTTACTGACTTTGTTCACCTTTTCATTCGTTTAAGCATTTACTGATGCTAGCAATAAATTGTGAGAAGAAAGCGAAAGTCGGTGGTACAAAGCAAAGAAAAAATGCTGCTCTTAAAATTCGTTGCAGTGTTCGCCGATATTGCTGAATCCTCATTTACGGGTACTCGAGTTAAGCACGTCACAGCTTCGCATTAATTAATATTAATACCCAAGTGATAAAGTGCATTCGGAGATACGAAACATTCGTGTTCATATGCGAACGTATCGGGAGGTGAGCCAGCTGCGACATGCACGTTCAGATAAGCATAGCATGAATTCATAAGCAGGATTGTGGAAAATCTATCGGCCTAGCTAGTTCATTTAAATGCTTTGTTAAGACTTTATACTTCCCTTGGTACAAGCCTGAGACTATATATACACTCTATTGACAAAAGTCACCGGGCACCTAGAAGAAAAACACAACATAGCATTTATTGACATACATTGGTGCGGCGTCGGTCTAGCTTTAGCCTTAATGCATGCATTGACCTTTCGAGACATGCTTTCGACAAGGTTTTTGAACACAGCAATAGGTGTGCGCTTCCATTCAGTACATAATGCAGCCGCTAACTGTTGCTTAGTTGTAGGCCTTGGTTCCAAAGTTCTCATGTGGCACCGTAATTCATCCCATAGGTGCTCTATGGGATTAAGATCAGGGCTCTGTGCTGACCAGTCCACACACGGTAGGGAATTATCGTCAAACCTCGCGGTAACAGTCCTTGCTTTATGGCTCGGTGCATTATCCTACTGGTACCAACAAGGCTCTGTTCCATAGTATTGCCACAGAGTTGGTAGGGCATAGTTGTCCAGAATATCGTGGTAATCGTGCTGGTTAACAGGTTTGTCCACGATAACCAATGGGTTGGGACCATACCACGAAAAACACCCCCACACGAGTACACTGCCAGCTCCAAACTTGACCGTAGGAACAGTACACTGTGGTAAATAGCGTTTCTCCGGCTGCCGCCATACCCACACACAGCCATCAGACTGATGTATCGTGTATCTGGACTCATCAGTCTATAGGACTCGTTTCTATTGGTCTACGATCAATGTTCTTTACACCATGCTAAACGACGAATAGCATTCTGAGTGGAGATGAAAGGTTTATGAGCAGCCGCACGACCACGGTAACCCATGGAATAAAAATCTCTGCGAACGATACGTGTACATACCGCGGTTCCAGCATTTTTACTCATCTGTACACTGAGGTCTTGTGCAGTAAGTACTCTGTCGATTGGCTATAACGACTCTCCTGAGGCTTCGACGTCCTCTATCACTGATTTTCTTTGGACTGCTGGTACGTTTTGTTGCTTCAGGCATGCCATGTGTCCTCCACTTATTCAGTAAATCCAGAACAGTTGACTTTGGTATGTTTAAACGCCTCTCGGTTTCGCTTATGGACAACTCACTGAATAAACACCTTACAATCTTTCCTTTCCGAAAGTCAGTTCTCTCTCGCCGCAAAGTTTTCACATAACCTCACAGTGCGATATGATCGCGGGCTTGGTTTTACACCGTTTGCAGCTGTATCGCGCATCTTAACAACGCAGCAGATCAGTTCATTTGCTTTTGAAGGGGTGTCTGGTGACTTTTGTCAGCATAGTGTATATACACCGAGGGATCACTGAATTATGACCACCTACCAATGTTTCGTAAGTCTTTGTTTTGCCCTCTGTACAGAAGCTATCCGAAGTGGCACCAATTCAGAAAGATGCCGGAAGTAGTTCGGGTGTATAACCAACCAAGACGAGTGTAATGTTGCCTTCAATGAAAGTATGAAGGTGGTTGGTGTATTCAGATGTTCAATAGTGCCCCACAAGTACTTTGTGGAATTGATATCAGGGCAGTTTGGAGGCCAATCCATATACTTGGAAATCTGAACTGTGTTCCTCACCATGCTCTCAAAACACTGGACCTCATCTTGTAAGACACCTAGCAGGAATATGCACCACTGGGCGCCAAATTCCTGATAGGTAACATTCCTCACACCATACAACCGCTTTCATCAGTTTGCACTGTGGAGACCAATGGATCGAGCGTCTGATGTTATTTGCTCCAAATACTTACACAACTATCCACGGAGTTGAGTAAAAGGCCCAACTCGTCAGACCAGCACACCTTTTTCCAGTCATCCGACGTCCAACTTTCATGATATTTTTGCACCAGGCGAGTCTTCTGCGCCGATGAACCGTGGTTAGGAGAGGATGTCATCTGGCGTGATAGCCCATACGTGCAAGCGTGCAACGTATGGTCATGACAGAAACTGTTCGGGCTTGACCTGTGTTGTAGTAGTCAGCTGTTGAACAGTGCTGCGTTTGTTGGCCTGTTCGAGTCGTCGAATCCGGCTCTCACCGCTCACGTCAACCTTTTAGCTTCCCTGTGCAATCTTGTTTCCGTTTCTTTGTTTGACCATTTCCGCACCAGTCCTGATAAACTTTCCATAAGACGGCTCGCGAATAACCGCCAGCTCAGCCGTTTGGGAAATCGGGGCACCCGATCTCAAAGCTCCCACAATTCGAGCCCGTGCCCTCTCGGAAATCACGTTATCAACGGGTCACATCCACGTTTGATAGGGGTGGTCATAATTCAGTGACCAGTCGGTATGTATGTATGTGTGTGTGTGTGTGTGTGTGTGCCGAAGGCGAACTGTAACGTGAAAGCAGTGACACTGAGGTACCAAAACCCTTTATTGAACAGAAAACCTTACTTATACAGAAAGATAAGGTGGCGTTTCAGAGCATAGTCTCTCGGATATTCGGAGCCGGAATTGTGTTAACCAACCATGGCAGTTCGGCTTGCACGTGATACGCAATATGTTGTTTGAGGCTGCTACTCTAAGAGGTAAAAAGCGGTTTTCCGTCGTTAATGTGGGACCACTGGTTCGACGAAAATGAAAGAACCGGCAATGTAACAGAAGCAAACCACCCATCCTGAAATCTCTAACTTGGGCCCAAATAGGACTACAAACCAGAGTCCTATTGGAATGCTGTCAACCACGTCTTAAAATCGGTTGTGGAGTAAAGAGTCCCATCTTACAACGGTGGCGGTCTCAAGCTCAGAACAGCCTGTTATCGTAGAGGTTCCAAGCATGTTCGATTAGATTTAGATCACGCTGGAGTTAATGCTAGGCAGTATTTCCGATGTTTGTTTCATGAGATTTGCATAAACCAGCTTGATCAGATGTGCTCCGGCATTGTCGTCTTGTAGAATTAACCCCATAGCCGTTGTTGAAGTTCTCTGCACAGTTTGTAGGAAAATAATACTCCGGTACGGCATAGCGGTTAAATTGCACTGGACGAAGACACTATGTATGGTTCAGATATGACCCTGGCGCGAAACATCAACGAATCATCGTTCTATTGAAGTCGTTCGATAGGGCGACGATTCGTTAATGTTTAGAAACTCAGACGTTGTCTACGGTCGTTAGGTACCGGACTGACTCACCTTCGTTCGTGAACTTGACACAACTCCATCTGTCCAACTTCCACTCGGCGTTTAGCTTTACCCTTCTTAGCCATGAACTACCGCTATGTTGGCGGTAGGAGTATTCGCCACTGCACCTGGTAAAGAAGCTCTCTTCATGCAAACTTTTGCTAACTGTTTACGTTAATACTGGGATCCAGCAGATGCAATAACGTCAAGTAGACATCTAAGAAATATACCGGAAGGTAATGGAACAATAGCTTGATCAAAAGAAATACTATACAACGCAGTAGTTCCACTGGGGAAAGAGAGGAAACTAGCTTCCCGTTCACAACTTTCATCGAAACCGCGGTCACAGAGGCTGAGGAAATTGTCACAAGATCTGATGTCTGCGATGATGGTGTGTCTACCGAACTGATGGTGTATCTACCGAACTGCCATTATCACCGTGGAAGTCCACAGACACTGAACGCGGGGCAAACAAAAGGTATGACTTCATATCTTTGCTATAATATAATACATGAATATTTGACCTACGTAATGACCATTCCAAAGTCACGTGTTGGTGTTATGTTTATGTTAATTTTAATTTTAAACACAAAACGGGTTTATGTTCGTGTAATGTGTCTTTCCTTGATTAAAAAAGCCTTCCGTTGGCCGATGAAAGCTAGGCGAATTAAAATATCTTTATTACTACACCAATTGCTGATTTGTGAGACTTTATTGTGTTTTCAGTTATGAAATTGCTTCAAAGTTGTAAGGCGTCATGGGTGGACTGTCGTTTGACCACAGCGGTTGTTATGTATCACCCCCTCCCCGTGATTTAGCCTATCCTCCAAATTTTCAACCCTTAATGGAGATTCAAAATTTGGGAAACGTCAACAAACTCATCCTGGGTACTCGGTAGCCGCAGGACAATCCAAGTTTCCAGGCAAACTTCGGTTCACCGTGAAAAGCGTCTACAAATAAGCACGCGAGCATCGAAATAGGATCTTGAATGATTGGAAGAAGGTCGTTTGGTCCAATGAATGTCGTTTGCTGTTGCAGCATATAGACGTCCTGGTATGTGTGCGTCGTTCACCTCGGGAAGTGTTGACAAGATGCACCAAGGTACGAAAACAAGTCAGTGGAGGAAGTATAATGCTTTGGGAAATGTTCTGCTGGGAAACTCTGGGTCCAGTCATTCCTGTTAAGGAAAATGTGAGTCTACCACCTACCTGAACATCATTACAGACCAGGTACATTCTTTCATGGCAACGGTATTTCTGTCTAGTAGTGCCTTCTTTAAACTACATTACAGACCAGTTACATTCTTTCATGGCAACGATATTTCTCTTTAGAAGTGCCTTCTTTAAACTACATCACAGACCAGTTACATTCTTTCATGGCAACGGTATTCCTCTCTAGTAGTGCCTTCTTTAAACTACATTACAGACCAGTTACATTCCTTCATTGCAACGGTATTCCTTTCTAGTAGTGCCTTCTTTAAACTACATTACAGACCAGTTACATTCTTTCTTGGCAACGGTATTCCTCTTTAGTAGTGCCTTCTTTAAACTACATTACAGACCAGTTACATTCTTTCATGGCAACGGTATTACTCTCTAGTAGTGCCTTCTTTAAACTACATTACAGTCCAGTTACATTATTTCATGGCAACGGTATTCCTCTCTAGTAGTGCCTTCTTTAAACTACATTACAGACCAGTTACATTCTTTCATTGCAACGGTATTCCCTTCTAGTACTGCCTCCCTTAAACAACATACATACCAGGTATATCCCTTCATGGC
Organism: Macrothele yani; assembly: GCA_039090855.1. Classification (NCBI taxonomy): domain Eukaryota; kingdom Metazoa; phylum Arthropoda; class Arachnida; order Araneae; family Macrothelidae; genus Macrothele; species Macrothele yani. The sequence continues at coordinate 105,938,820 of CM077011.1, forward strand.
AACGACATTCCCTTTTGGCAGTTCCTTCCTTAAACAATATTACAGATCAGATATATTATTTCATGACAAAGGCATTCCCTTGTAGCAGTGCCTTCTTTAAACAACATTGCAGACCAGATACACCCTTTCATGGCAACGGCATTCCTTCTAGTAGTTCTTTCTTTAAACAACATTACAAACCAGGTACATTCTTTCATGGCTACGGGATTCCCTTCTAGTAGTGCCTTCTTCAAGCAACATTATACTAAAAAAAGTTTTGTTAATTCAACAAGCATTTTTGTCGATATACAGTAAACAAAAATTTTTGTTGGATTAACAAAACGTTTTTCTCAGTGTACAGACCAGGCGCATCCTTTCATGGCAACGACATTGCCTTCTAGTAGTGCCTTCCTTAAGCAGCATAACATACCAAGTATATTCCTTCATGACAACGATATTTCCTTCTTTAAACAGCATTACAGATCAGATACATTATTTCATGCCAACGGTATTCTCTTCTAGTAGGGCTTTCTTTAAAGAACATTACAAACTAGGTACATCCTTTCACGGCACGGCATTCCTCTTTAGTATTGCCTTTTCTAAACAACATTACAGACCAGGTACAGCGATTCATGACCACGGCATTCCCTTTCAGTAGTGCCTCCTTTGAATAGCATCATGTTCCATGCCACATTGCCAGGATTAATTTGGAATGGTTCGCGGTAGGTAAGAAAGACTTCCAGTTATTGCCCTTATCTCCAATTTCCCCAGATATCAATCCAATCGAGCATCTGTGGTTTGTGTAGCAACAGGTAATCCGATGTGCGGTAGTTGAACTATGTAACTAGGGAGTGTTAAAAGACATGCTGGTAGCGTGTTGGTACCAGATATGAAAAAGATACCTTCAGAAATGTTGCGTGTATGATTCTCCGGGTAAGAGTTATTTTGGTGGTACGTGTGGGATCAACATCAAACTATGCAGGTGGTCATAATGTTTTAGCTCTTCAGTGTATGTCGGGTGGCTAAATAAAGCTCTTTTGGGCTGTTTCTGACTGACAGACTATGCATCTGCTGACGACTGTTATCTCATGTAGAAACAAACTACCTCAAACTGCGCTAAATTAAATTTTGCAGCATGGCGTCTGTCGCGCCAGTTGGAACTCTACTGTTTTGTAACAAAAAATGCAAAATAATTTCAGTTTTAAGTCAGTCTTCGTCTCCATTTTTCTAATTTATTTATTGTGGTATCATCACAAATTAGACAGTCAAAAAGTTAGTGGAACAAAGAAATGGCATTCTAGTCCTACAAACAACCATTTCAATTTTTGTTATTACATAGAAGCTGAATGAGTGTTTTCGCGGACTTAATCTCCTCCTGCCTTTATTAATATTTGACGCGCCAGCCAACTACTCGTTCTTGTTAATCCCTTTTATAAATAAGGGAAATGTCATTTTTATCGAAAAAGTTCTTGCGTTGAAGCTCATCTCCGTAAATTAAATTCAGCAATGCCGTCCTAAAAAGATAATTCCTTTCAGCTTTTCCATCTTTGTACGAAAGCTGCAAAGAAAAACGCAGAAAACACCGGATTTGATTTCTTGCTACAACAACGCGCATAATTTGTTTTTGTTTTTTTCCCTTTATTTGTTGAGGGAAATAATTTCTGAGTAAAAAAATGAATTTGGTTCCTTAAATGTCTTCGTCCTCGACAAAAAATACCAATGGGAGTGTAACCATTACGCTTTCTACTTCTACGTGCGTGGGCGATTCCTTTTGTTAAAAAAAACCAAAAAAAACAAAAACATTTCAAAGTGTTCTATTTTGTGACCATTACGTTATAAATGAAATATTTATTTCTACAGACATTCATCTTTTCATTGGTTTTACACGTTACGATTGCGTTGAAACTAAGAAAAATAAAAACCCTTCAGTTGACTTAATAAAACGATTCACAGTCAAACTTGAATCAAGCACAACAGAATCTGTTTTCTATCCGGCGATATTCCGGTGTTAATGGCAGCACACGTAAGGAGCGCTGGGATAGCAGATTCGCTTCCGCGAGGAGTTGGGAAATGGTTCATTCATGGGCACACAGGAGCCGCTACATCTGCCTGTATGGTGGACTGGGTCCCCGTGCGATCCGTACGTGCCTGGCACACGATCCGTCGAACCTCTCTACCGGTGGTCCTGATGGTCCATCCGCAGCCGCTCCGCCGTGCGGCAGTACCGTCACGTGTCCACTGTTCCCAACACAGACGGTATGGTCAGAACAATCCACGTGGCGGGATATACGGCGCGCCGACAACCCTACGGTTTTCAGCCCGATGGTCCGGCCTCTCTCAAAGTCCGTCAGTTGCAAAAATCGACGTCTCTGTCTTCTACCCGGTATTCTTATCACTCTGTACTCTTGCTTACGTCGGCTGGTGCTCTTCGCTTTCCTGGGGCATCGACTACACGCCGGTTTATAAGGATGCCGGTTCGTGCTTGCAGCGCCACCACAGGGTGTGCGGTCATGCACAATTGCTCCAAACGTGGATCATTTGCATATACCAGCACGCACTATAGCTATTTGCAAAGTGTCGCGGCTGTAGCATATTTTCTTCTGGGTGTGCAAGTTGCATTGTCCGTGAGAGTTTATCTATTGGTCTCGAACAAGGCTATCTAGAGCAATGGATCCCAACCTTTTTGCATTCGCTTACCGGCAAAACGTTGGGCAAACTTTCGTGGACCGGCGATGCCAAAACAGACCTTTAGGCCATTCTCCAGCGTTTCATCAATATATATTACAATATTCGTACCGTTAATATCATTTGGGGTGGGGGGATGAATGAGACGTCTGTTGCTGCTGCTTTATGATAATCTTCTCGAGCCGTGGTTGCAGCATCGTTTCTTCAAGGCGCTGTGTAGCATTCATGTCAATTATGTTCCTGTGCTTTGTTTTGATTGCCGGAACGGCTGAAAAGGTTTTCTCGCAATAAATACGTGGTCGAAAATGTTACCAATAATTTTAGAGTTTTGTAGCTGAGACGTGGGTATTCTCTCTCTCCATAATACCCCAAAAGTGAGTAATAGATTTGGATCTGAATATCAATACCAGACTGGCATCAGAAAGAAGTTCAAGAAAGCTTTCCTTTTGTGGTGAGTTATCCTGCAGGACTTCAGATCTTCTATTAAGATATTAGCGATCCACAAGCTTCCTTTAATTTTCCTCGACAGGTGTTCAAAACAAAATTAGGTCTCGATTTCCTCTTACTTTGACTCCATTTCGATTCAAAAGAAAAATAAATAAATTCACTCGTTTCTCGCTGACCGGTAGAAAAAACCTTGCGGACCGGTGTTTGGAAAACACTGCTCTAGAGAACACAAGGCCATGCCATTGGAGAAATGTGTTCCCTATTTTAGTGACGTCACGCGGAAACCAAGGCTTCCGATTGGTTTCCAACGCTGCTGTCATGTGTGACGACAAACACGACAGCGACGTTATCAGTCCGTGTAACACAAGAGTGATGTCACAAACGTAGGGAACTCGTCTCTCTAATGTCATGGCGGTATGTTTTACAGATGGCCTTGCCTGAACCGTGGAACTTCAGCCTAAATTGCAATAACCAATAACAATGCAGAATGCATAACTCTGTTGAGGACAGTGCCAAACATTGATGCTGGCATCGTCATTATTCTGATTTTGTGTGAAGTAGCCTACAAAAAAGCTGCGAAACAGAAAAAAACCCATATACTACACTCGTTGTTCTATTAGAAATGGAAGTTTCATAATAAAAATTCACATTTGGAAGAACAAAATTTTAAAAACTCAGGACACTTTTTTGCATTTGTCTACTCATGGTTATTACCTTGTTCAAATCAAACAATTGCAGGTTACGTGCTATGTTTACTACGCTATTTTAGTTAAATAATTATTTTAAAAATAAAAACGGAATATTTTTGTTGTTGTCGTAAAAAAAAAAAAAAAAAAAAAATACAGGTGGAATCAGTTCTGATTGAGCCGACAGTTTAGAAAGTAAGACTACGACTTGCGGATCGGAGAGCTGAAATGAGCCAATCGAGTATGGTTCCAAAGCGTTTATTTAATTTGTTACAGCCAACACAGGTCTATGATATGAAAAGTAGCTTAAATAGTTTTTACAAATAATGCCTGGATACATTGCGAACACAAAACAAATCGATACACGAAATACCCAACGTGGTGCTCTGTCTCCTTGGGCTTCATACATTCCTCACCACTTGCTGTTGCCTCTCGTTTTGATTTTCTCCGGTTTTGCTTGTGTTCATTCTGCGAATTCCGCGGCATTGTCGAAAAAGTTGACCCTTTCACACGAAACCAATTTTTAAAAATTTTAGTAACCACTGCGATATGTTCTTTATATATTTGAGTAGATCTCGTCGAGAGCTTTAAAACGATACCACGCCCAGCCGTTTTGCACTCACGGTTGTTCAGATAAAATGCGATATTGTCAAAAGTGTTCACCAGTTCACAAGAAAACAATTTTTTAATTGTTCAGTTCAAACCACTGCAAAAAGTTCTTCGCATATTTGAATAGATCTCGTCGAGAGCTTCAAAACGATACCACATACAGTCGTGTTGCGCCCACGGTTGCCAAGATAGACTGAGTCAAAAGCGGCGGCCCACCCAGAAATTTTGCATCAACTCTCCCGCGTAGAAGAGAGAGGGGAGCATCGCGCGCATAGTGTATTGCGCAGTACGCAAATTGGACTCCATGCTGTTTATGAATATGCTAACACGATTAGTGTGCGGCACGTAGTTTTAACGCTATAGTGATTTCAACTAGGACCTATTTTTGTCACAGGCTGTTGACCGTAAGTCTCTTGATACCATCCGCGGAATCAGACTTAGTCCTACGTCAAAAGGAAGGGGGGTGGCATGTTTTATATGTGTATGGAATTTCGAAATATTTCAAAACCCGTATTGCAAGCACTAATGCACACGAAGTAAATACAAATCACAAACTTTAATTGAACCCAACAACAAAATGGCGGTGACTTTCGTATGTGTAATTGAAATAGTAATCTGCTCAAGAAGAAGTTCCAAAGGTTCATCATATCGTCTTCATCAAAAAACGTAATTGCAGAAACTAATTAATTATCAATTGAGTAATTATTATTAATCAGGATTACCTTCACGTAATGATTGCGCATTTTTCGGGCTAATTATATTTCTCCAAACCTGCAACTGAGTATTTTTTTCATGTTGATAATTCGTGGAAGACCAAATTGTATTACTTAGTTTTACGGGGAAGATCTGAAGACATTGAAGAGGCTTCTAGGAACAATTGTTCTAAGTGCGTACATCCATGACTTATTACGTTAGATAATCTTAGGAACGGTACAATAGCGAAGGAATTTCGGGTCCTGTATGGTCCAGTAAGGCGATTAAAATACATTCTCACCCCTTAAACCGCTAATTACAACCGTAACTCGAAACGGATCCTCTTATAGGGTGTAGATATTGCATTATGCTAATTTTCCCTTTTAATCACAGCAGAACGATCTGAGTAACGATACGTAAAATTCTGCTGATAAATTGGTTTGTGGCAATTGCTGATTAGCTTCCAGGAACACCCGTATTTCTCGAACTTTAATCAGCTAGATAATTCTGTCAGAAATGTTCTTTTCTTTTTTGGTTTCGGTCTAAAATTACCTTCTCTTCAAGTGACTGTTACCTGCAGAATATTAGCTAATTGATGACATAACGATGTTTATTTGTTAACCATGTTGAACCAGCGCCGTTTTGTACACATATTTTCGAACTTTACTCATCAAACATCTCTTGACCTTCCTATCTACGATAATTTTCTGTTGTCTTTAGTACTTTTTTCGGGGATGTACGCCAGAAAAAATATTTGGTTACCCTATTTCGTTCATTTTCATCATTCTTTTTGTTTCAGATTGCTAGTTTCTATCTTAGCAATATTTTTTCTCATTATTCATATAAATGAAGCATTCGTTCTTCACCATCGTTTAAGGAGGAATTTCAATAATTTGGTTTTTGTTTTGATGGAAATGGAACGGACTTTAATGAGTGTCCATTAAAGTAGTTTCTCAAAGATATATGTTCCGATATCTTCCACATCATAAATCACAATTTTAAATCAGCACTTGAATACAGTCTTTATGCCGGTAGGCTGCCTTTCGTAGATCTCATTGCGATTCCCTTTCCTGTGTCTGTATTAATAAATAGTACAGTTAAGTTTTACTTCTGGTCACAAAGGAAACTCGTAGAGAGCAATACACTATGTAATCAAAGGTACACCGGACACTTGCCTATCCACTCACTTCGTGTAATAAGGGAGCGGTTAATAACTAGTTGGCCTACCCTTTAGGGCTGTCATAGCTTCCACTCTGCTGGGAATGCATTCCACTAAACTTTGGCTCGCTGATTCGAGAATTGTCTTCCATTCGACCACAAGAGAGTTAGTCACGTGGGCCACTGATGTCATCAGGTTCGGTGTGGCACGCAGTCGCAGATCCATTTTTATCCCAAAATGGTTGAAATCGGGATTTTGTGCAGGCCAGTCAAATTTGCCCGCACCCATCTTATTACATCATTCCTGCAAGGACCACGCATTGTGGACAGGGGTTGTTCTGTTGATAGAGGAAAGGGCTTTCGCTGAACTGTTGCCATACCGTAGCAAAGATATGCCGAGAATATCATTACATGCCGCAGCATTAAGATCCCCGGGCACTGGAAATAGGAAGCTCAGTCCAAAATATGAAACCCAACTGCAGAGTATGAGGCCACCTCCACAGAACGTCACAGTTGGCAAAACACAGCTTTCATCTCGGATCTTCCACACCCGGGTTCGTCAGTGGTACTACCAAATAATGAAGCGTGATTCATCACTCCAGAAGAGTCCACTGCTCCCGAGCTGTACACCACTCTAACTAATGATTGGCATTCATCTTGCTGATGCTAGGCTTGTTTACTGTTGCTCAGCCATGGAATCCCATTCTCTTCAGATTTCGACGAACCGTTATATTGCTCTTCGTTGCTTCCGTAGGCATGTTGGACCTCAGTGGTGAGTGTTGCAACCAAGGACATCCGATTTTGCTGCACCACCTGCTTCAGCACTCGGTAGTCTCGCTTTGTCACTTTACGAGGCCTACCAGGTCGTGATTGCGCAGTTGTTGCTTCTAGGCGTCTAAACTACACAATTACGTCCCTTACAGTTCACCGGAGCAGCTGCTGCAATGCAGAAATTTCCCGACCTTGCTTCTTGCTAACATGGCATCCTATGGCCGCGCCATGTTGAGAATCACCGAGCTCTGCCGTACGGCACATTCTACTGTTCATGCTTGTATATGAACTGACTTGTTGATAAGATGGCACCCTGTGACCGTGCCACGTTGAAAGTCACTGAACTCTGTCGTACGGCCCATTTTACTGTTCATGCTTGTCTATGAACTGACTTGTTACTAAGATGGCATCCTATGGCCGTGCCACGTTTAAAGTCACTGAGCTCTGCCGTATGACCCATTTTACTGTTCATGCTTGTCTATAAACTGACTTGTTGCTAAGATGGCATCATATGACCATGCCACGTTGAAAGTCACTGAGCTCTGCCGTACGACCCATTCTACTGTTCACGGTTGTCTATGAACTGACTTGTTGCTAAGATGGCATGATATGACCGTGTGACGTTGAAAATCACTGAGCTCTGCCGTAAGGTACATTCTACTGTTCATGGTTATCTATGCACTTACTAGTTGCTAAGATGGCTTCCTATGACCGTGCCACATTGAAAGTCACTGAGCTTTGCAGTATGGCTCATTCTGTTGTTCATGCTTGTCTATGGACTGACTTGTTGCTAAGATGGCATCCTATGACCGTGCCACGTTGAAAGTCACTGAGCTCTGCCATGTGGCGCATTCTGCTGTTCATGTTTGTCTATGAACTTGCTTGTTGCTAAGATGGCATGATATGACAGTGCCACGTTGAAAGTCACTGAACTCTGCCGTGCTGCCAGTCTCCTGTTCATGCTTGTGTATGATGTTTACCAGACCACATTCCCCTTTTTATGCCTGTATGGGCCATGGTTCTGACGTATATGGGCAAATCTACTATTCAAAAGGGGTGTTCTGATACTTTTTATCAAGTAGTGCATGTACGGATATGTAAAAAACAAAATTGGTTTCATCATCTAATTAAAGGTCCCGTTCTGTACATCATGTATGCAGATTTTCGGTATACCGACTTATGGTGTATCGAAGATTGCGTAACAGTTGTATTTATGTAAAGCTACCTGCTGTGGATGTTCCCTTGAGCGTATCCCAGAGAAGAGCGTGCTTCGAAGAATGGGCATGCCTACTATTTACAGACGAGAGCACATTCTGTTTGCCACCAGATTCTTCTAGGACAGTCATGTGGGTTGAATGTGGATGCAGTAAATCAGCAAATTAACCTTCGGAACGGAATAATTTCGGAGGGGGTGGAAAAGGGGTTTGGGCTGGAATATGCATCAACGGTAGTTCGCCTCTTCATATGATAGCTAGGAAATACTGTCGAGATTTAATGGCTGTTCTATATTTCGCGACGAGGTCTTGGATCCTCGTGTTTGTCTTTTTGGACGTACAGTGCTTCCGGATTTTCTGTCAATCGAAGGCAGCGCCCGACCTCAATGGATCAATGAATATCTTCATAGAGAAGACATTGTACGTATGGATTGAACAGTACGGTCAGGAGATCTTTATCCGATTAGGCATGTTTGGAACACTTTAGGATGACGATTTGCAGCACACTTCCCTCCTGCAAACAGCACTGCAGGACTTCTGTGCTCTTCTGGAAGAAGTGGACTCAATCCAAGGACTTCTGTGCTCTTCTGAAAGAATTGGACTTAATCCAAGGACTTCTGTGCTCTTCTGGAAGAATTGGACTTAATCCAAGGACTTCTGTGCTCTTCTGAAAGACAGGACTAGTGGCGACGTCAGCCGCTCATAAATGGGTGGAGTATTACATGGGCTAAGCATGAATGTGCGGCGGGGCACAAATTCTAAGCATGAAGGGGGGATGCACACATTTATTCGCAAAAAAACAAACAAAAGAACATCAGCAATATCAACGTTGGGCAAATGTGAACTTTGCCCGACGTTAATAATGTTATCCCTAGTAAAAATAAAATCAAGTGAATACTGTATGTAGTATCTATTCAGTGTATGTACTGTGGAAACCATGGATGAGAATCTCTATGGCAAGCTGCTATTTCTTCGCAAATTTAGCTTACTTAGGTTGTTCTTTTATTTCTTTCATAAGGCTGTTTATGAATTTTAGTTTGTAACCTGACAAGGAATCTCTCTCTCTCTCTATTAAATTGAAAACAATTGCCATCTCCTGCACGATTCACTTTAATGATAAAAAAATATGTACAATTAAAATAAGTATATGTTTAAGACCTTTCAACACCATAACGGTGTCATCCTCAGAAACAATGCAGCAGTGAGCAAAGAAGTGGGAGACCTGTATGCTTTAATAAAACAAATAGCAGTTAATGCGCATGTGAAATAACGGCAAAGTCCAAATCAAGTTCAGTGGGTACAAGCACAGCTGGCTGGCGTGACCTGGTCTAAAAGTGTTCTCCAAGGAAACACGCGGGGTTCATCGTTGCAACATCTTTCGCCATTGACGAATATGTGAATACTTTCGGAGAATAGTGTTGATCGACGATTCCTAGGAGAATCCAGAGTATTGGTATCATTTCAACATGGTAGGTAAGAACCATTTAAACAAAGTCTCGACAAAAATGTAACACCAGAATGCGCCCTAAGATTATATTGATGTTCGTAAATGCGGCGCCCCAAATTACGAATGGTAAATCCCACATAACATAAAATTCGGGCTCAGCAGGGTTAGTAGACCTTAGTTGAACCAAATATACACCGTGACGGTTCACACATTCAACATATAGTCTCTGTCCTGTTTAACAGTGTTGAATAAAGTACGAGACCTTACACCAAATGTGCAGAAGACGGCAATTGTTTTCAATTTAAGAGCTTTTGGTGCAGGAGTTAATATCTTCCCTCTCTCTCTCTCTCTCTCAAACTAGAATTACAAAAATGGTACGTTTCTACTCTTCTCATAGAAAGTCGCTCAGAGGACTTCCTCCATTTCACAGAGGTACAAACCCTAAATTTAACAAATAATTTTATATAATAAAATTTCAGTGAGTACAAGAAATTCACATAGGGTTCCAAGTTTCTTAAGATCTCAGATGATTGCACACGCCACGTGGTCTAGTTGCTTAAATATTTATAGAAGGGAGGGAGGATGGGCTCAAAAAAGTTGGGTGAGCTAAAGCCACCAACCCAGCCCACCCGTAGCATCGCGTCTGGACATGACGTCTGTGCTCTTTTGGAAGAACTAGACTTAATCCCTGAATCTTCCCTCATTCAAAGCATGGTTCGGCGCTGTAAAGCTTCCATTACTGTTCGTGGTGATAGTAATCCGTACAGAAGACTCCGGTGCCACTTTTTTGCTGCTTGATTTAGGTGATTTCGTTTCATGCATTATTTCACTGATTTTTTTTTACAGGCCCATGATTTGAGCGTATTTCCATTCTTCTTTTATCTTTTGTGTTTGTGAAACACTGTACCGCACACCATACATAAAGTTCCTTTCCTTATGTTCATTACTTTCTCAGTTATTGTCTGTTATCTGAATTTTTGTGTACGTTGCTTTAGTTTTGAGCACCAGTGTATGACCTGTTAAAACTTTTGGGAATAAAATATCCTTTTTATTATAATTCCATTTTCAAAACATATCGCTCCATTTTTACTTGTTGAAACATGTACTTGTTACAGAAGAATTCAAATAAAAATTCTTCTCATGGTATTTTTTTTTATCGCATTGTAACGAAAATAATTTTTAGCTGTCCTGCTTTATTGTCCTTACTTTGAGCAGTTCATTTGAGTATTCCACACCACACCCTTTTTCGATCCCCGGTAAATTTCGTAGAAGCTTTTACAGTCTCACCTTTCTTTTTATGTATCTTGTTCTTTATTTTTTATCTAATTTCTTTGTCTAGCTGGCACGTTCTACCACATGTATCACTCCATTATCTTTTCTTTACCATCTCTCTCTGTTCTTTTTCGGTTTTGTCTGTGAGGCATTTCGTAAGAAGTCTCGTTTCAACTCTAACTTAATTCCTATTCGCTCGCCATTTAGATCACCGCTGTCGGCTAAAGCAGATATATTGCTTTAAATTTAGATTCTTCTTCAAGTGACATATTCTGTGAATAGCTGTGGAGTACCTCTTATCAAACAGCTGGAATTTCACGAAATGCTTTGAAGTAACCTGAACAAATGATTTAACTTTTTAGGCATTTATTTTCCATTTTATAAGAGATTTCATATATTTGCTGATTGTATTGATTTTTTTTAATTTTTCATATTTATTTGAAATATAGCTGAGCTCCACGTGGTATAATAGTTTCTTAACAACAAGAAATTTTGAATTTTACAACTGAGATTAACTGGCCAAAAATTTCTTTGAATACGCAGTTGTAATTTTTTTTAATATTGATTTAAATTTAAATTAAACAATGGGATTCTTTAATATTGATTTAAATTTAACAATGGGATTCTTTATATTAATTTAAATTAAACAATGGGATTCTTTAATATTGATTTTAAATTTAAATTAAACAATGGGATTCTTTATTGAGCAATACATAATTGGCCGCATTTTAAAACATATTTGGATGAGATATTTTCTGAAGAAAGTGATCGATAAATTTTGGTTACTTTTGGAATAAATATCATGAGTTTTCTGCACCGATAACACTTACCTCGAATTTGTTTTTGAATTTCAGTAATAGTGCAGGTCATCGCATTGAGGATGATTTCACCAAGATAAGGATTTTCCATTGATTTGCGATAAACGTAAAAAACAAGAGAGATGACGTGGAACTATCTGGTGCAATGAGCAATTGTGAAAACGCAAGTTTGTCCACGACGGACATGCAAGCCGTGTCCCCTTACTCCGGAGTAAGTTGCTCTCCCAATTGAGCTACGCGGACAGAATGTATCGCTGCCGATTTGTCGTCATGACACATGTTTTCACCTCTGTACTACGCCACACACAGGTCTTTAGAATAAAAAAATAACAACATATAAAATGCAAAAATCATCGAACAGTTCTTTCCATATGAAATTTAAAAATGTGTGGGTTTAGGATAACGATGCCCCCACCCACCGATGGAGCAGTGGTCTAAACGATGGCCTCTGATCATTCGTCCGAAAAGGGTCCGGGTTCGAATTCCGGCGAGGCGGGGATGTATTTGTCTTACGGCACTGTCTCTCTCTCTCCCTTCCCTGGAACCAGTGACCTTACTTTTAGGTACGGGCGACTGCTTATAGCCCATTGAGTTGCTCACTGTGGTCGTTAAACCTCCAATAAAAAAAATAATAATAAATAAGATAACGATTAATCTTTTCAGCACGTAGAAAGCAACCCAATGAAATCAAGAAACCTTTAAATCGGTACTTTAGAAGCGGGGAATAAATATAGATACGGATGTACATTTTTGCAAACCAAGAAAACTGAATTATGGTTGTAAAAAATGATAACAAAATATTGCTCACACGAAAATCTACTTCAAACAAACAGCTGTATTCCACCCGAAATTCGAAAAGGAAGTGTGATAGCATAGAACTAAATGCTCGCGTCTCCGGTAGCAAAAAGAAAGAAAAACGTGTATCAGCAAAAGCAGGAAAATTATGGAAATGTTTATAATACTGACTGAAATTTCATTGAGAAGAAATTCTTTTAAACGATATCTTAAATCCCCCTGAATAGTCTAAGCGCTGGTTTCTGATGATTCACCAAAGATGGGTCCCGGTTCGTACCCCGGTGAGACGTGGATGTTGTATTTGTCTTACGGCACTGGCTCTCTCACTTACCTGGAATTTATTGGCCGTAAATTAGGGACGGGGCGACTGCTTATAGATCTGTTTCTAAAATTGTTGCTCCAGCCAGGCGGCACCCAAAATGAGCCCTCTATCGTACCAGAATGGTCGTTTGTTTTCTCTATTACGCACAGTGTTCCTTCTAAGCAGCCCGCACGCTTTACCGCGCAGCTGAAACATCTTCTGCGCATTAAGCATTTTAGATTAAAATTCCCAAATCTGTAAGTTACATAAATTGAAAATCAATTACCTGCAAAAATAATAATAAATAAATAAAATTCGTGCTCGCAAAAGTCAAAACAAAACTTTTCTTAAATGTCGTTCGCCTCCTTTAAAGTTCGTCGAGCATATAGTGAAAGCGAGAATGCGGACTAGAGATTTTCCCATGGCGAGAAAGAGGCAGATATTGACTCTTTTCTCAAAACAACACATCAGCGCCAGCCAATCACAGCAAACCGTAACCAACTTCATTGTACTGACTAATGCACCCATGCTAGTTGACGGGGAAAAACCATTCCGGTCTGTTAAATTTAATTAATGAAATGTTTTTAGTAACTCTTTTTTTACGCTTTCCAACCGTAGGTTGACGAAGCGTATATGCACCAACTTTGTCCGTCCGTCCGTATGTCCATCCGTCTGTCCGCACGATAACTCGCGTAAAAATGGTACGATTTCGATGAAAGCTTAGTATGTGATAGGGGACCAACTGGGGACGAACTCTATTTAAAATGGACGAAATGGGGTGAAAGGTCACGACATAGGAGCGGGATGCATCCCATTTCCGTTATGCTTCATTACTTGCATAAATAGGGTTCGATTTCGATGAAATTTTAGTATATGGTAGGGGACCACCTGTAGACGAATTCTATTGAAAATGGACGAAATGGAGTTAAAGGTCAGGACATAGGAACGGGATCCATTCCATCGCCCTTATGCGTTATAACTTACGTAAAAACGCTTCGATTGAGACAAACCTTTATCATGTTGTTGCGGAAGTACACTTTACGGGTTCTGTTGAATATCATCGAAATGGGGTCAAAGGTCAGGTCATAGGAGCGATATTTATTCTACAGCCGTTATCCTCATAACTTGAGTAATGATTTCTGGTATGTTGGACAGCGTATCATGATCAATGCATTGCATGATTTTACTAACTTTTTTAAAGATAATTGAAAGTCATTATAAGTTTAAAAAGATCAAGTTTCAAAGCATTTTGTTGCTTCAAAAAATCACGATGAAAAATGCTTAATTTGTGAAAAAAAGTCCTACAGAAAAAGAAAATATTACAAACCTATTCAGAAAAATAATAAGCTCTAACAGAAGATAAACTAAATCACTCGCATCAATTACAAAAAAAAATTACAAAAAAAAAAAAAAAACATCGTCGCGTAGTTTGTTTATAATGGACTGATTTCCGAGTGTTTCTGGCTCAATGATTAAAGGCACGCGCTGTCTGTTGAACTAACCCAAACCACAGGAGTTCTATCTTGACTGCTAAGAAAGGATGACCTGGTGTAAAGGCTAAAAAATGCAGGGTCTCCGATTTTGCGAAATTTCAGTTTAAATACGGAAAAACCTGAAACAGAATTTTTTGAATTTCTGTCTACCAAAAATCTGTAAAAAATACGGAAGTTAAAATAAACGAACACTTTTAAAAAACGGATATTTCTGAAAAAGACTGACACCTACCGGACAACTTTGCTGCACGTTATTTATAGAAATTTCCCGTGAATTCGCACCACTTATTTTTTACATTGTAATCAAAATACTGACGAGCAGCAGTCTTAAATCGTTGTCAAGATCACGTGGTGATGCACGTGACCACGTATTTTGCATTTACGCTGCGTAAGCGACGTTTACGTACATCTGCATAAAGTTTCTAACTCAGTGGCTGGTGTGTGTATTTTGTTAGCATTATCAAAAAGTTTTATAATCACCTTATATTGAATGTATCTGCTGCCGAGGAAACGAGAAAGGGTAAAGTAATTCAGAGACAAATTCGTTCTTCTTTCTGTTCATATCACTTTGGCATCTAGAATGCTTGATTGGCTACGGTGGAGGGTAATGATATTTAGCACAATAATAAGTCAGAAACTAACACTGAGACCAAATATCGTTCCCGAAGAATTTTCCGGTAGGGATCGCGCGAACCTGTAATCGAAATTCAATTTACGATTCCTCATTCTTTACGCGTTTTGAGACTTGCAACTTCAGTTCGGTATGGAAGTAACAACGTTAGTAGTCTAATTTGTTCATTTTCCGCTGAAAACTATTGATAGAAGCAACCTAATTGTATCGGAACGTAGCTTTTGTGTAGACGTCTTGTTACAGTGGCTGTATGTTCATGTTCAAACACATTTCTGATGCATTTTTGGCTTTACATATTCAGATTTTATAAGCTAATAAAAAATACAGCATATCTTGTGTACGTATCTAGCATTGATTTTCAAATAATGATATGGGAAAAACCAGAAACAAAGCTGATTGCGGAAATCCAAGAACAACAAGTGCATCATTATTTTGCAAATGATTTGTGTCATCAAGACTACGCCGTTTTGACTCGGTTGCTTCTGCTTCATTAATTCACTACTCTGTGGAAAATATAAGAGGGTTATCTGGTATGTTATTCTTTCTTTTATTTCTTAAAACTAGAAAAGACCTAAATCTTTTCTGAAGATTTGTCTTTCATCTGAAGCTTTGATTCAGCACTTTCATTATTCAAAATGGAGAAACAAAGAGACATTGTCTGAAACATCAGTTTTCAATGCTTCTTTGAACAGACATCATTACTAATTTCGTAATAATTTCACAGTTATTGAAACACGGCGTACATCATGTAGAAGAACATACCCACAGGTATTATCCAACTGCTTTAGACGCTGTAAAAACAGGAATCTGCGGATGTTGAGGTTCGAACCCTCGTCTCATCACTTTGGGGTGAGTTACTCTACCAACCTCCCCCGTGCTTCACGTCTGTAGTACTTTATTACGCTTGGTGCGTAATATACGAGGTTGTACTTTTGTCAATGGTGTCATCTCCGTAAACATTCTGCAGCCTTCTGTGATGTCGGACAGCCTGCACTCTTCCTTCGTCAAGAACTCAATGATGACACGTTGCTTCTGCTTAGAATCCCTTATTTACCTCCAATGAAGAAGAAGGGTTACTACAGCGGAAGAGTTATCCTATCAACATGTGCAATTTTGACGACCTCTGTCAGTTAATCAAAACGGTATGCCCACTTTTGTATTACTTTCGGTACAACCCTCATATAAACATTCACAAAAGTGCCTTCGAAAAGACATTTATCCTTTCTTCAGACCTCAATATGTGTGATCGCAAAAAAGTTGGTTTCACAACACTTCTGGAAATTTCTTCCACTGTAATCAGATATTTTCACTTTGAATATGATCCGCTGGTGTAATCCACTCTACTCAGTTTAAGAATGCCGTGGGGTTTCCGAAACATAATTTTAAACGCGTCTTGCTGCACACATTCCGAAGCACAATATGTTTTAGGGGTAAACACATTGTACTTTATATACCCATCGTACTTTACTTTGAGTTAGAGTTGAAAACGCAAATTCCTACTCTAATTTAAAGTAGAGAATTATACATGGCGTTATACCACAGCAATTTCCGGAGTAATGGACAAATACACCGGCGGAGTTTCCTGAAAAAATATATTTTGATTGTGAGGGATGTTTCGAAAAATGAAACTACATGCGTCACTCATAAATTATCGGTAGGAAAATGACATCTCTAAGCAAAGTAGTTAACTTTATGAGATTTACAAAATTTGGTAAAGAAACTGAAACGGTAAATATATGTGCCGAAATTTCCAGAAGTACATGAACCCTGGCGTGCTATTAGAAGGAAGATACATAGAATAAATTGACTCATTTTCACGTTCTAGAAAGTCATATTTATAAAAGAGATGCCAGTAAACGTCATGCTCATAGTTCAAGCCTGGACGTGTGAGCATTTCTACCTCTACCTCTTTCCTATCGTTTTCTACCTCTATCTCTTTCCTATTGATGGTACGTTGCATGATAATACGGTTTTCTGGTTCTTTTGACAATAATTTTTTATTTCTCTGCAGATAATTTTTTTATAATGGTCGAAAGGTATCCTATTTCGAAAAGCACGTATTTAAAAATATGGACTTGTAGTTTTGGTACATTTTTGTCTAGCAGCCACACTAGAAAAAATGCTCTGATACTTCCCACGATGCCCACTTGTGCGGGAAGATTTCCGTGAGAAAGTTGAACTCCACATGTTCTTGGTAGCAGGGTTTTAAACTCTGACACTATCAAAAACACACATAGTGAAACAAATATCCATATATTTACTGGAGTAAAAATATATAAACTCGCCAAGCTTTTTCAATCCCGTAGATTGACATAAATATAGACAAATGAAATTCATTACATTTTATGTCAATCTATTGCCTAGAAAAAGCCTCCCAGTGGAGAACGAAAGCTTAGCGACTCTATATACGCCAGCAAGTAAACAAATTCCTTTTATTTCCTTGAAAAAGTCTCCCAGTGGAGAGCGAAAGCTTAGTTGCTCTACATAATTTTTACGCCAGTAAATAAAGTGATTTTTACAACGATATAATCGTTTCTGATTGTGCACTTTTAACTAGTACAAACTCTGACACGCTATTATAAATACACCAGACTATGAATACTCAAGAGACACATATAGCGTACTAAATCCGTTTATTTTTACGTTATAGTAAGCACAAAGGTTCGCCAAGCCTTTGCACTCCTCTGGGAGGCTTTTTCAAGGCAATGGTAAATGCCGCCCCGGTGGCGCAGTGGTCTAAGCGATGGCTTCTGATCATTCGTCCGAACGGGGTTCGAATCCCGGTTAGGCATGGATGTTGTGTTTGTCTTACGGCACTGGCTCTCTCCCTTCCCTGGTACCAGTGGCCCTAAATTAGGGACAGGCGACTGCTTATAGCCCATTGAATTACTCACGGTGGTCTTTAAACCCTTAATAAAAAAAATGCAACGAATTGGAACACGTAATGAACAAAGATTATTTTTGAAAATAACGTGGTGACATCACAAACATATTACACGAATTTTTATCACGCAATTATACGGTGCTTCGCGATGTGTTTCCATCTTTCAATAACGCAAGCCAAACGCGTGGCAGTTCAGTAGAAACTATGTCATTGCATGCTAATTTGCTGGATAGGATTTCGACTGTTTCTCTGATGGCAGTCTCTTTGAAGTTCGTTTAAGGGGCAATTATTCTAATACTATTCCATACAGGAACGGCCGATGAATGCATGACTTCTCTGGCAAGGGCTGTATTCTGCATGCTTTACATCTAGTGTCCAAGGATCGCTTTGCCATTCCGATGTCAAAGCGATCCTTGGACACACATAACATATGACAACACGGAGGAGATATGCAAGATTATAAGGCACCTGATTCGGAGCATTTCAATTTTATATACAGGGTGACAAGAAAAGTCCTTGATCAGGCCAATATCTCACGAACTATGGCAGCTAGCGAATTACTTCTTGTGCAGTTGTATACACTGCTGGCCACCCAAAATGCAACACCAAGAAGGAAGCATCCGATTGGCCTGAAATTCGCAGCGCATGCGTCGCCCGCGAGTGGATATGTAAACGATTAGCATTGCAGGGCAAATGCAAATCCTGTGCGCCCGGCACCCCACCGAGAAGCACTATAAGAAGGGTGCACCAAAGGCGGGGTGTAAGTAGTGGAAGTGTGTTGTGCTGCCGGACCTGTGCGTAGGAAGCATCCTGATGCCTCGTCGTAGAATGCGGAAGTCATTCCAGCACGTTTCGGATTTCGACAGAGGACGAATAGTGGTTTATCGCGACAGCGATTTATCATAACGAGACATCTGTGCCCGTGTGGGACGACATCCAGCCACAGTGAGGCGAGTATGGATTCGGTGGGTGCAGGAGGGACGGACGGACGGACCGACGTGAGCGATCGCAGCAGACGCGGCACACCACCGAACGAGAGGACCGGCATGTTGTGCGGCGGACATTTACGGCTCGCACCGCCACATCACGAACGTTAACGCAGGAATTAGGGTGTGTTGCGCAACAACCTGTGTCAGTACGTACCGTTTGACTTCGTCTGCAGGAGCGGGGACTTGTTGCCCGGCGCCAATTGCTCCCATTACCATTGACGTTACACCACCGGCGAGTGCGGCGGCAGTATGCTGTTGAACGCCGCACCTGGACTACAGAATGGCGCGACATTGTCTTCTCCGACGAATCCCTCTTCTGCCTGCAACACCTCGATGGTCGGATCCGCGTGTGGCGGCACCGCGGTGAGAGACTATGACGCCTGCATTATGCATCGCCATACCGGTCCATCGCCTGGCGTTATGGTTTGGGGCGCAATTGGATATGACACCCGCACCCCTCTGGTACGCATCGCCGGTACACTCAACAGCCACCGCTACATCTCCGACGTTTTGGAGCCTGTAGTCCTCCCTTACCTGCAGGACCTGCCAGCGGCCACCTTTCAAAAGGACAATGCGCGCCCGCACGTGGCACGCATCGTGCAAAAATTCTTCACGGCCTGTCTGTTCTCCCGATGTGTCGCCCATCGAACACGCCTGGTCGCTGATCGGCAACCGAGTGGCCAGGCAAGCACCACCCGCGGCTACGCCTGATGAACTGTGGCAACGTGTGGAAGCAGCCTGGACCGACATACCACAAACACACATCCACAGCCTCTTTCGTTCGATGCCGCGGCGTGTAGCGGCCGTTATTGCCAGCCATGGGGGCCACACGAACTATTGATGTCTGCGTGTGGTCCGCAAGTCGCACGGGCCTGTAAGCCTAATCGTTTCATCTTTGTATCTGTTGTTATGTGTCCATTAAATATAGCTTTGCTATCTCGTGTCCTTCTTGGTGTTGCATTTTGGGTGGCCAGCAGTGTAGGAGACCCCCTATGGCGAGCACAAAAATACCAGGAGGGATCCCCCACTCTTTGGAGATCCCTCCTGGTATTTTGTGGTGGGGTGGATAGGGGCTATCGCGATCTCCTGTGCAGATAGGGCAAAAAAAGTCAGTTGCAAACTTGTTCAGCAAGGCAAAAATAGTACATAAATGTTTTTTCCCCATAACAAAAGATGGATGGGGACCGTAAATGAAAGCACAAAGGAAAATTTGTCCTACATACCTTATCAACAGTTCTTGTTCTGAAATAAAACGCATTTACTTGACGTATTCAATAGCAGACTTTGATGCCCAATACAGTAAAAAATATACTAAGACAAGGAGAAATAGCATAAAGTGGCGAAACACTCATCCAATAGGAAAACTGTATGCACATCTAATTGACTTGCATACGTGGCAAAGGTTTCGACTTCCCTAACTGGTTAACGAAGTTATGGCATACCGACCACGCATAACATTTTTGTATTCTGACTACGGAGCAGAACGCACATTTGAAACCCATGCAAATATGCTTCGGACAGAGCGACTCGGGAAGCTTTCCGCTTTTTTCGCATGTGGAGAGTCCCCTTCCATCTTTTGTTATAGGACAAAAACATTTATGTACTATTTTTGCCCCACCGAACAAGTTTTTAATGACGTTTTTTACCCTATCTGCAAAGGGCGGCGCAATAGCTCCCCATCCCCCCAATCCCCGAATGGGGACGAGGGGATTCTTCGTAGTGTTATTGTGTGCGTCAAAGGGGATTTCCTATACAACTGCACAAGAAGTAAATCGCTAAATGCCATATTTCGTGAGATATTGGTCTGATCACGGACTTTCCTTGTAACCCTGTATATCGGAATGAGAAAGCGATCCTTGGATACTAGATGTAAAGAACATGTGCAAAATGTCAACCACGGCATGCAGAATACAGCCCTCGCCAGATAAGCCATGTATTCATCGGCCACTCCTGTATGAAATAGTACATATTAGAAGAATTACCTTTTATATGAACTTAAAAGAGACTGATGCCACTCACATAGATAAACCTTTTCGGAATATATTCTTCTTAAAATATTCCACAGTTTCTCCGCCATGGGGCGAAGATGTACATTTTATTTTTGCCAATATCTCTACTTCTAGGAGTCCGATTTGAAAAATTTCTTCTTTGTTGGATAGTGTTTCCAGTGTGACATGTTTTTCTTCGAAATTTTCAAGTAATTCATAGACTTTCCGCTAGGGGGCGTAAAGGTAAATTGCTTCCCCCTATATCTCTGTTTCTAAATCTCCGACTTGAAAAATGTTTTCTGCACCGGATACAGCTCCTGATGGGAAATCCTTTGCATATAATTTCTAATTTTTGTAAAAAATGGTTTGGCCGCCAGATGGCGTAAGTCTTAATTTCCGCTTCTGATGTATTTGTTGCAAAATATGAGCTTCTAAAATCTCGATTGAAAAAAAACTCGTTTGTTGACCGATACGACTCATGTCGACAAACCTTTTTGGAAAATTTTCTTCTTGAAATAATGCATGGTTTCTACGCCAGGGGCGTAGATGAGTATCTTATTTTTGTCAATATCTCTACTTCTAAGAGTCCTATTTGAAAAACTCCTTCTTTGTTGGATAGTGTCTCCGATTCGAAATGTGTTTCGCATAAATTCAAAATTTTCAGGTAAATCATAGACTTTCCGGTAGGGGGCACAAAGGCAAATTCCGTTTTCTGCGTTATTTCTGCTTCTAAAACTCCGATTTGAAAAATTCTTCATGTATCGTATACAAGACCTGATGGAAAATATTTTTCACATAATTTCTAATGTTTGGTAAATAATGGTTTTGCCACCAGGGGTCATAAGTGTTAATATCTGCTTCTGGTGTATTTGTAGCAAAATCTGGGATCCTGAAAACTCGACTAAGTTTTTTTTTCTTGGACCGATACCGCTCATATGGAAAAACGTTTTGAGAATAGTTTCTTCCTAAAATAATGCATGGTTTTCCCACCAGGGGATGTAAAGTCACATCTTGTTTTTGTCGATATCTCTGTTTCTAAGAGTCTGATTTGAAAAATTATTTATGTGTTGGAGAGCGTTTCCGGTGCGAAATGTTTCTCATATAAATTCATGTTTTTCCTAACGCACAAGTCTGCAGCCAGAGGGCGTAAGCTCACGATTCCGTTTACAGCAATATCTGAGGGATTGAAGACCCGATTGAAAAACTTCTTTCTTCCGTCAGATACTATTGTTTTCCATACCGGTTCCATTGTCTTTGAATAGCTTTGATAAATTTAATTTGCGTCAGAACGGATTCAAAAGACGTGCTTATTACACCCGAAAATTCGGTGTTATCTTTCTTGTTAAAAGATGGAGACACATCGGTAACTGGTAACTGTACATTTATTTTTAAAATGTCAGTTGGTTTCTACATGTGCTCTGTTGGTGGTTCATCATAGGGTGTCGAAATGATAATCCAGAACTCACCTTGTGGAAGAATACTGAGATTCCGAAGATGTCTCAAGAATCAAAAGTCCAGAAATATCTCCAGGCTCAAACCCAAGTAAACATGTGCGGCACGCCCTCAGAAATTGCATTGGAAACAGACAGCCACAAAAGGCAAATCTAACATTAGATCGGGATTTGTTGCATCAGACCCATCTAAGACCATTACATCGATCAAAGGGTTATCAGTTATTATTAACCGTTCGAGTGCTAATCATATTTGATTGATACGCCTAATGTTTTTGTGTATCATCTTAGCAGCTTATATTAGCATCTTTAATGTACGGTGTTTGTTAATTCTGATACAACTACTATGGATGTTCAGCATTACACTGGTATAAGGGTTACCTTTGTGTACATATGTTTCTCTGTCAAACTGCAATACAATACTGTACACTTTGCTGTTTCATTATATCGTATATTAGATGCATATGCGAATGGAATCCATATATACAGGGTGTTCATAAATTATTTCCCACATTACAAAAAAATTAATATAAAAAAATGTATTACAGATACAAGAAAGGGATTGCACGACAATGATAGTGCACAAGTATTTTTTTTCCAGTGTCAGTACACCTCCACATGTGGGCCATTTGTGGCCCGGAGGACATCTAAGCGATATTCGATTTCGCACCATGTTTTGTTTAACATCTTAACAAAGAGACAGAACCAATGACGTTTGTTATTCTGCTCTTCAACGTCTCGACATCTCGAACACTGCTAGAGTAGGGTTATGTCGAGTGATCGAGGTGACCATATCGTGGGACAGTCGCGGCCAACCCATCTGTCCGGAAATGTGGCATTCAAGAACTCCCGAACCATTTTATTGACCAATGTTGTGGAGCACCGTCTTGTTGGAAAATAACCAAAAGTTGGAATGCATGCAACTGACATGCTACAAAAAGTTCCAGCATGTCCAGGTATACGCTACATTTTACCGTGGACTCTGTAAAAAAGAAGGGTCCGACGATTCTATCGTTCATCAGGCCGCAGCATACGTTCACTTTCTGGCTAGCCCTCAATTGTTCGATGACATAATAGGGATTTTCTGATCCCCAGATTCGCAAATTTTGCCTATTTACTGTACCAGAGACGTGGAATATGGCTTCATCTAAGAAACAGACACGGTGCTGAGATATGCACTGCAACATCTCCGTCGCAAATGCAACACTCTAAACGTTTCGTACCAAGATTTTATGCTTTTCTGATTCGGTGGTGACAATCTGTACACTTTTCGGAAATGACGCTGGATGCTAACCGCCAACTTTGTCTCATCGAACCACAACACGCACTTCGCTTTTTCTTGCATCTAAGTCATTATCGATGAAATGCTCTTCTTATCCAGCAGTAGCTCTCCCCTAAAGAACAAGAAAAAAAACTTTGAGTGCTGCTGTATTATTTTACCAACCATTTGTTTTAACTTTCATAGATTTTGTTTATATTAATTTTTGTAATGTGGGGAAATTTTATGGACACCATGTATATACATACATATATATATATATAGATAGATAGGGAGAAAGATACTCAACGCACAAAACATTTGAGATACCTAACTAATAGGGTAATGATCCTCTATTAGAGCGAATGTACACGCCGAGGCATCAACTCCACGAGATGCCGGTGGGTTTCTGGAGGTAATGCCAGCCATGCGTGTTGCAGCATTGCACACAACTCCGCTCGAGACGTCGGTCCAAAGCCCATGGATGTCATGTTCTGCCTCATGGCATACCACAGCGCTTCCACAGAGTTTAAATCCAGGGACCTTAGTTGATGGTTTCAAACTCAGATGAGTGTTTCTCGAGCCGTAATTGGGTAAGGTTTACGCCCGGTGTGACGGCGCATTTTTCTTCTGAAACAAATCAGCGTCCTCAGGATGCGCGAAGGACGCGAAAGCTTGTCGGTGATCAGCCAGCACATACAGGTAAGGCGCAGCAGACCTCTCCAGACCCACTAAGGGACCTAATGTGTCCCATGACAAGGCTATACAAACCCTCACAGAGCCGCCAAGCCATGAACAGAACCGACCTGGAACGA
Organism: Macrothele yani; assembly: GCA_039090855.1. Lineage (NCBI taxonomy): Eukaryota > Metazoa > Arthropoda > Arachnida > Araneae > Macrothelidae > Macrothele > Macrothele yani. The sequence continues at coordinate 105,963,204 of CM077011.1, forward strand.
CAGGGCTATGGCCTCAAGCTGTGGACACACCCGCACCCTCCCGTCAGCCCGGTATATCTGGAAACGGAATTCATCGGTCCACACGACGCGGTGCCATTCTGAAGCGCTCCACTTTTGATATTCTCGGCACCAGGCGAGGCGTAATGTCCAATGACGAGCAGTCAATAATGGCACACGAGTAGGGCGTAGGATCCCGTAGTCCAGAGTATGCAGCATGCACCTTACCGTTCGCTTGCTGATGCTGCTTGGGCTTGCAACATTTAATCTGGTTGTGATTTGCGCTGCCGTCGCCAACCGGTCGGTCTGTACGAGCTTGGATAATGTACACTGAAGCGCCAGAAAAATTGGTATAGACGAGCTTATGTAAAATACATAGCAACATCACCTATGCGCGTACTCGGTTGCGTCCGCCAGTGCTTATACAGTATAAAGCGATAGACATCCTTGCCGGCTGTCGGAGCTGTTTTCGGCATGAGAATGACAAGTAATAGCGATTTTCAACGCGGTGTCATAGTTGGCACTCGTAAGATGGGCCATAGTATTTCGTAGGTAGAAACGAAGTTCGGATTTTCACGGACGACCATTGCAAGGGTTTACCGTGACTACAAGAATTCCGGCAAAACCTCCAACCTACAATACCAGTGTGGCCGTAAGAAAGACATTGGGTGAACGTGACCCTCGTCGGATGTCAAGAATTGTTTCACGTGATAGGCGCGCAACACTCTCGCAGGTATCATCAGAATTCAATGCTGGAGCCTCAACAAGCATCAGCGTCCGGATTGTGCAACGTACCCTGTACAATATGGGCTTTGGGAGCCGACGCCCAACTCGAGTCCCCTTTATGGGTTCACGACACAGAGCTATGCGCCTCGCTTGGGCACGGCAACACCGCCACTGGACACTTGATGACTGGAAACAGGTAGCCTGGTCTGACGAGTCGCTTTTCCAACTGTATCAGGCAGATGGAAGGATTCGTGTGTGGCGCAAACCCCATGAAGCCATGGATCTCGCCTAACTGTACCGGCTGGTGTGTGTGTGGTGGTGGTGAAGGGGTTCGTAATGCTATGGGGTGTGTTTAGATGGACTTCACTGGGACCCCTGGTACGTCTACAAACGTCTGTGACTGGCCAACGCTATGTGCGCATCCTTTCTGACGAGGTACACCTGCTCATGTCCTGATGGGTTGTGCCTGTTCCAACAGGTCAATGCACCTCCACACAAGTGTCGGGACGCTATATTGTGGTTAGAGGAGCATTCATCTGAGTTTGGGGTGTTGCCATCCCACCCAATTCCCCAGATCTGAACGTGATAGAACACATTTGGGATGCCATGCAACGCGCTATGGAGCACAGAAATCCCAGACCTCGGAATACACCCGAATTGTGGAACGCTCTGCAAGAAGTCTGGTGTGCATTGCCTACAGCATATTTCCATAAGCTAGTGGAGTCCATGCCCCGTCGTATTTCTGCAGTCCTGCGCTCCCGTGGGGGACCTACCAAATATTAGACTGGTGTACCAGTTTTTCTGGCACTTCAGTGTACGTCGACCTCTGTCTTGAGTGGCGTTTTTTTCGACAACCGCTTGCTCTCTGGGCTCTTCTACGTCCGTTTATGGTATACTCGAGGTACACCGTTGATACGGTTGCCCTCGGGGACTCGAGGGTTCTTACACTTCGGCGATACAATAATCCATCTGTCTTGCGCAGACAATGCATTCGCGATCAAAGTCGCTCAGATCACCGAGTTTTCCCATGTTCGAATATTGTGATACACTATTGGTAAGCCCTGCTGACCGCCTATATATCGCCTGCGTTCAGTTTGGGTCTGTTCCACTATGCGCGGAGGATGCACATTTCAACTTCCCTTAACCTCTATCCCTAATTGTTTCTCTACTGAATGAAAATCGTAAATTAAAGATGCTGTACCAACTTAAGCTCTCTTGGTACTGAAAAGTTTTAGTCAGGCGTAGCACACACCGTCCGGAGAAATATAAGGCAAATTTTAGAAGTGTGTATGCTCGTTTGTAAAAGGGAAACCTAATTTTTGTCGAACGAACATAATACTTAATAGTCTTGTTTTTAAATTAGATTTTGCCTTTCTCCGTTCATGTGGGGGTAGCAGTTTATGTGCTCGTGTGGAAAGCAATGAGATACGTGAAAATTTCGTCAAGGAGCCTTAAGCTGAATTTAAATTCTCTCTGTCTCTCAGCAAACCTACGTAAGGAAAATCTGCCGACACAAAATGGGAAGGGAGTGGAAATTCGAACGTTCTGTTTTCGATTAAAGACAGGAGCAGAAAGACTCATTAAATAATTGAGTGAACCGTGAATGATTCACATCGGGCATTGAGATTACGCACCTCGCTAAATCTTATACGTGATTCAGCTTCTTAAAGCCGATGATTCCAAATATATACTAACAGGTGTAGGATAAAATGAACTCAGTAGATTCAAATGGGAGCAATCTTGTACATTATCTACAAGAAATTTCCGTATTTTTCGAATGAGTTAAATTTCTTAATTTCCTTATCTTCATTCATAGATAAGTCAATCGTAAATATATAAGACGAGGCCAGGACAAATGCGGTTACCGTTCCGAAATTCTGTAACTACAACGATCAGCTATTACGTTATGACCACCTACCTAATGAGCTGTAGGCTCGCAAAACAGCAGCCTCTCGGCGAGGCATCGATTCCATGAGGTAGCTATAGGTATCCTGGGATATATCTTTTACTATAATGTCAACAGCAATTCCTCTAGTCCCCGTACATTTCGGGGTGGTGGTGATTTAGCACGAACCCGCTGTTTCAAGTCGAACCACAAATGTTTGCTTGGGTTCATGTCAGGTGCATTTGGAGGCCAGGCCATTAACAGAAAGTCACCAGCGTGTTCCTCGAACCACTCCTTGAAGATTCTGGTAGTGTGGCATGGCGCATTATCCTGTTGGTAATGGCCATCACCAGCAAGGGAACACAGATGCCCTTAATGGGTGAACTTGTTTCGCAACAATGTTCAGATACCTGGCAGCAGTCAGGGATTGTGTTATTGGAGCAATGGAGCCTTCAGTGTTCCAAGAAAGCATCGCCCACAGCATAACACCGCTGCAGCAAGCCTGTTTCCACCCAAATGGTCATCCAGGTTCCATAGCCTAACCGGAGCATCCGCTCTTGGGCGTCTATGTGATGCACCAGGTATCTTGATTCGTCAAACTAGGCCACTTTCTTGCAATCATCCACAGTCCAATCTCGATCTTGGGCCCATTTCATGCGTCGTTGGTGATGACGTGCAGAGAGCATGGGAACCATGCCGGATCTTCGGCTACGCAGGCCAATGCGCAGAAGGCTGCGATGAACTGTGGTGCCGTAGCACATTGCCCTGATCACCACTGTTGTAGCTGTGGGTGATTTGTCGTACTGCGGCCTTTCGGTCGCTGTGAACAATGCGCGAGTCTTCGCTAATTTCTGGGATCAATGAGCTGCGGATGACACATGATTGGACGACGGTTCGTGTTTGGCCATCTGTGCACCACTTTGATACGTACGCACTACAGCGACACGTGAACAACTTACAAGCCGCGCAGTTTCCGAGACCGTAGCTCCGAGGCGCCGTGCGATCACAATTTGTAACTAAAGGCCTTTCCTCGCGTTTTATATATACTGCTCTTTGAACTTCACTTGCGCCACCGTTCAGTCTCCAGGCGCACTCATTTCTCTAAGCTGAGGTGGTCATAATGGAATGGCTCAGTAAATATTAAAAGGAAGAGAAAGTGAGAAAACCTAGCTCATTCCTCTTTTCAGCAAAAAAGTTTAATTTTCTGAGCTTAATAATCCTCACGAACTGACTCAACTCTATTCCTTCCCTTCGGCCGAGCAATAAGAGAATCGACAGCTTAGAAATGCAAAAAAACCCAGCATGTGTGCCGAATCATAGCTAAGCTTGTATCGTTTGCTGCTTTACCACAGATTTAGATTGAAATCTCAAGCCAAAAAGAGCTTGATTTCAATCAGAAACATTAAATAGGGTAATCATAATACAAAGAAGCCATAGTTTGTTTTCATTCACTTGAAAGATTCAATTCCTAGATTGGCAAAGCGAAAAACCATTTCCTTAGCTGACCGGTGTTGATTACAGTTTTTAAAGCGCATATGCTACCGTCTGTCGACACAGCTGTCATCAGCCTTTCAGCACCAATTTTAGTTCTGGCGGCTTTGAAACCCAGAGTGAATGTTACTCACTTGGAGGTATCGCGAAGGGGATGATACAATTTACATGCGACAGTTTCTACTCAGAATCGGTCACTCGATTTTAATGATTGCGGCGAATTGAAATATCCGTTTCAGTAACTTTTGAACAAGTTCTTTTTGAAAGGAATATTGCATTTTCGTACTATTTGGAGCGGTTTCTTATGAACGTAATACTGAGTTTCAGGTGTTCCGATCATGACAACATTTAAGGTACATCATCTGTTTTCTCTCTTATTGAGAAATTTCAATAATCAGATAAAGAGATGTCGATGTGACGTATAAGTCAAGGCAAGGTCTCGTCATATATGCCGAAAAATAAGGTATTTACCGGACCACCGGTAGTTCATTACATTCCAGAATGGCAGAATAATGGATGAACGTTGTAAGTGTTTGCATAACATCATCGTTTGGTAGGATAAGAACTGTTAACTAGCTACTAGATATAAGTTGCAGCAGTGTAGCTAGGTGATTTGTTCCGCCTCTCAGTCATCATCATCATCATCATTGTCAACCATTATCAATCCACTGCTGGACGAAGGTCTCCCCAAGTTTCCTCCACAACGGTCTGTCTTGTGCCAGTCTCCTCCATGTCACCCCTGCATACTTTCGAATTTCATCCACCCATCTCCCATGTGGTCTTCTTCTGGGTCTTTTCCTGTCCCTTGGAATCCAATCTAAAATTTCGGCTGTCCATCGATGATCTGTCCTTCTGGCAGTATGTCCAGCCCATTGCCATTTCAGGGATTTAACTCTGATCATGATGTCTTCCACTCTTGTCATTTTTCGGATCCACGAGTTCCTCTTCTTATCTCTCCTGGTTACACCAAGCATGCACCTCTCCATGCTTCTTTGAGTTGTCTGCAGCCTTTGTATGTCTCTTTTAGTTAAGGTCCACGTCTCTGCACCATACGTAAGCACTGGAAGGATGCATTGATCAAACACTTTTCTTTTAAGACATAATGGCATATTGCTCTTGAAAATTATGCTGTTTCTTCCAAAAAGCTCTCCAGGCAAGTTTTGTACGCCGATTAATTTCTTCATCAATGTGACCCTCACTTGATATCTGCTGTCCAAGATAAACGTACGTGTCTGTTATCTCCAGCTTTTCTCCATCAATTGATAAATCTTCATTTCTAGTAAAAGCATTGAACATCACTTTTGTCTTCTGAAAGTTCATTTTTAATCCCACTTCTTTACTCTTGTCAGCAAGTTCCTGGATCATACTCTGCAGCTCTGATGGGGTAGTTGCAAAAATGACTACGTCATCAGCAAAACGAAGGTGGGTTAGATAATCTCCATTAATCTTTATCCCTTTGTTTTCCCAGCTCAGCGACTGAAAAACACCCTCCAATGTGGCATTAAAGAGCTTCGGAGATATGGTGTCACCTTGTCTCACTCCCTTTCCAATTCTTACGTGTGTTGTATTTTCAAACAGCCGAATCTTTGCACTTGCATTTTCATAGATGTTATTAATAATATTAATGTATGCATCTTCAATACCGCAGGTTTTCAGAGCCATTGTAACTGCTGATGGTTTCACCGAATCAAAGGCTTTTTCATAATCGATAAAAGCCATGCACAATGGAAGTTCATATTCCCTCGCTCTTTCAATTAGTTCTCTCAGCACGTGGATATGATCTATTGTGCTGTAGCCACTCCTGAATCCAGCTTGTTCTCTCGGTTGAGCCATGTCCAGTGTTACCTTCAAGCGGTGTGAAAGAACTTTAGTGAAGATTTTATAAACTACTGATAGGAGGCTGATAGGTCTGTAGTTTCCGAGATCCTCAATGTCACCTTTCTTATGTAGCAGGATCATTGTAGCGGTGTTCCAATCCTCAGGAATCTTTCCTTCATTAAGGCATCGAGTGAAAATTTGGGCGAGTACTGTTTCGATTTCTCCACTTGCTTCTTGTATGATGTCTACAGTAATTCCATCTTCTCCTGGAGCTTTTCCTCGCTTCATGTTCTTGATTGCATGTGCAACTTCTGCTGGAAGGACTGGAGGAACTCTGGTACTGGTATCTTTCATGATGTCTGGAGTGCATATATCATCCCTTTCATATAATTCGGAGTAGAAATCTTTCACTCTTGTCAAAATTTCGCCTCTATTTCTTGTTACAGAACCATCTTCTTTTCTCAGTGCCATAATCTGTTTTCTTCCCTTACTGAGATGTCCCTTTGCTATCTTTAGGCTTTGGTTGTTTTCAATTGCTTTCCTCACTAGTTCACAGTTGAATTTCCTTACGTCTTCAGTGATACTTTTTCTTACTGTCTTGCATAGCTCTATATATTCCACTTTGGAAGTCACATCTTCTTTAGTTGTCCTCATCTCTCTTCTTTTTTTGCATCAACATTTTGGTTTTTCCTGATAATTTGTTCACATGCAACTTGTTCTTAGACCCAGCTAATTTTGTTGCTGTTTCCATAAGAGCTTTGGTTACTTTTCTGTTAACTTCAGAGATGTCCACTTCTTCCGATGTTAGGTCTTCTAAAGCAGAGAACCTGTTCTTCAGTTCTAACTTGAAGGTATTATGGTGTTTTTTAAGGTTGGTTATGTCAATAGATTTTGTTTGTCTTATGAGCTTGCCACGTTCAAGTTTAGTGTTGAGGTGCATCTTACATCTCACCAATCTATGGTCACTACCTGTGTTGAACTTGTTTAGCACACTGCAGTCTTCTATGACGAATGTTTTGTTACACATAATAAAATCAATTTCACTTGTCGTCCCATTTGGATGTCTCCATGTCCATTTTCTGTGTGGCTTTTTCTTGAAGAAGGAGTTCAAGATGAAAAACCCTTCTGCCTCTGCAAACTCAACGAGAGTATATCCACGCTGGTTTCTGTTGCCGTGACCGAATTTACCTACTGAAGTTTCATTCTGTTGCCGTTGCCCTATTTTTGCATTGAAATCTCCCATAATTATTTTCAAGTGCTGCTTACCTTTATTATTTAGATGACAAATTTCCTCATAAAATTCTTCAATTTCTTCTTCAGGATGACTTGTGGTGGGTGCATAAGTTTGAATAATCTGAGCCTGGTATCTTTTCGAGAGTTGGATAACAAGTCGTGCAGCTCTGTCAGAGGAACTTTCAACTTCTACAACTTTATCCTTCAGTTTCTTGTTTATTATAAATCCAACACCACTAGTTCTGCCAGTATCTGTCCCACGATAGTAGAAGAGATGTCCACTTTTCAGTTCGATGAGATCTTCTCCTTTTCTCCTTACCTCACTTAGCCCCACGATGTCCCACTTGATCCTTTGTAGTTCCTCTTCCAATTCAAGAAGCCTTGAATCAGAAGACAGGGAGCGTCCATTGTAAGTAGCCTCTCTCGGTAATATTGGGAATATTCGTAAATCTAAAGCATCGGGCACTGATTGAATTTTTAAAGGAAGAGGCCAATGTACATTTAATTGAAAAATTATCCTCAGACAAAGTCCATGTTTAGCAAAAAAAGCTCAGAAAAATATAGTAAATATATGCAAAGGCCGATTCTAACTGTGAGGTAAATCAAAAAGAAAAAAAAATGCGTCTGCTGGAAACGTACCATAAGAGTCCATTAAATTTTGGCACAAATTTATTCTATTGTGCAGCTTTTCTTCCTCACTGAAACACAGAGAAAGGCAGCCCCGGTGGCGCAGTGGTCTAAGCGCTAGCTTCTGACAATTCGTCCGAGATGAGTCCGAGTTCGAATCTCGGCGAAGAAAGGATTTTGTGTTTGTCTTACAGCACTGGCTCACTCCCTTCCCTGGAAATATTGTCACTAAATTAGGGACGTACGATTGCTTATAGGCCATCGAGTTGCTCACGGAGATCGTTAAACCTTCAATCAAAATAAAAGATACCGAGAAGCTCCTTTCAAAGAGACAGTTAAGACCTTGAGAAAGCTATAAAGGCTTACTTCATAGGGCTTGAGAAACAGCAGTACAACGAAGAACTAAAATAGATAAAATGAAAATGTGTTTAGTGCATGGAAATCACCGTGAAACACGGCACAATATACACTGTTGGCCACCCAAAATGCAACACCAAGAAGGACACGAGATAGAAAAGCCAGAAGAACTGGACACATAACAACAGATACAAAGATGAAACGATTGAGCTTACAGGGCCGTACGACTTGCGGAACACGCAGACATCAATAGTTCGCGTGGGCCCCATGGCTGGCAATAATGGCCGCGGCATAGAACGAAAGAGTCTTTGGATGTGGGCTAGGGGTATGTCGGTCCAGGCTGCTTCCACACGTTGCCACAGTTCATCAGGCGTAGCCGCGGGTGGTGCTTGCCGGGCCACTCGGTTGCCGATCGACAACCAGACGTGTTCGATGGGCGACATATCGGAAGAACATGCCGGCCACGGCAGCAGTGTCATCTGGTGGGCCGTCAAGAATTGTTGTACTATGCGTGCCACGTGCGGGCGCGCATTGTCCTGTTGAAACGTGGCCGCTGGCCAGACCTGCTGGTAAGGGAGGACTACAGGTTCCAAAATGTCGGAGATGTAGCGGTAGCTATTAAGTGTACCGGCGATGCGTACCAGAGGGGTGCGGGTGTCATATCCAATTGCGCTCCAAATCATAACGCCAGGCGACGGACCCGTATGGCAATGCATAATGCAGGCGTCTTACAGTCTCGCGCCACGGTGCCGCCACACGCGGATCTGGCCATCGTGGTGTTACAGGCAGAAGCGGGATTCGTCGGAGAAGACAATGTCGTGCCATTTCATAGTCCAGGTGCGGCGTTCAACGGTATACTGCAGCCGCACTCGCCGGTAGTGTAACGTTTATGGTAATCGGGGCAATGGCGGCCGTGCGAAAAGTTCCCGCTGCTGCAGACGACGTCGAACGGTACGTGCCGAGACAGGTTGTTGCGCAACACACCCTAAATCCTGTGCTAACGTTTGTGGTGTGGCAGTGCGAGCCGTCAATGCCTGCCGCACAACATGCGGGTCCTCTCGTTCGTTGGTGTGCCTCGGCTGCGGCAATCGCTCAGGTTGGTCCGTCCGTCCTGCACCCACCGAATTAATACTCGCCTCACTGTGGCTGGATGTCGTCCCACACGGGCGCCGATGTCTCGGTACGATAAACAGCTGTCGTAATAAGCCACTATTCGTTTTCTGTCGCAATAAGCCACTATTCGTTTTCTGTCGAACTCCGAATCGTGCTGGAATGACTGCCGTATTCAGCGACGAGGCAACAGGAAGCTTCCCACGCACAGGTCCGGCAGCACAACATACTTCCACTACTTACACCCCGCCTTCTGTGCACTCTTCTTATAGTCCTTCTTGATGACGTGCCGGGCGTACATGATTTGCGTATGCCCTGCAATGCTTAATCGTTTGCATGTCCTCTCGCGGACGACGTATATTGCGAATTTCAGGTCAATCGGATGCTTCCTTCTTGGTGTTGCATTTTGGGTGGCCAGCAGTGTATTATGGTATGGTATTGCTTGAAGGTAATATGTCAAAGATGAAATTAAAAAAAATACACTGTAAAGAAATAATGTCCCAAATGGCGCCATACCTATACTTGACACACAAAATAGCAGATACATAAGAAATGGGGATATGTTTAGATAACGAACAGAGTTAGTAAAACCATGCAATGCATTGATTATGGTACGCTTTCCAACATACCAGAAAACATTACTCAAGTTATGAGGGCCGCCCCGGTGGCGCAGTGGTCTAAGGCGCTGGCCTCTGATCATTCGTCCGTAAGGGGTCTGGGTACGAATCCCGGTCAGGCATGGATGTTGTGTTTGTCTTACGGCACTGGCTCTCTCCCTTCCCTGGAACCAGTGACCCTAAATTAGGGACGGGCGACTGCTTATAGCCCATTGAGTTGCTCACGGTGGTCGGTTAAACCTCCAATCAAAAAAAAAAAAAAAAAAAAAAAAAAAAAGTTATGAGGATAATGGCTGTAGAATAAATCTCGCACCTATGTTCTGACCTTTGAACTCATTTCGCCCATTTTCAACAGGGTTCATCCCCAGTGGTCCTCTACCACAAACTAAAATTTCATCAAAAGCGAACCATTTTTTTCCGCTAGTTATGACGTATGACGGCAATGGAATGGATCCCACTCGTATGTCCTTACCTTTGACCCCATTTCTCCCAATTCCAATAGGGTGCGTTCCCAGGCGGTCCCCCACCACATACTAAAATTTCATCGAAATCGAACCATAGTTACCCAACTTATGACGCAAAAGGGCAATGGAATGAATCCCGCTGCTATGTCCTGACCTTTGACCCCATTTTGCCGATTTTCAATAGGGTTCGTCTCCAGGTGGTCCCCTACCACATACTAAAATTTAAGCGACATCGAACCTTCTTTACGCGAGTTATCGTACGGACAAAACTGGGCGTATACGTTTCTTCAACCTACGGTTGGAAAGCGTAAAAAATATTAGTAATGCTGGAACAAACCTTAAAACACCATTCCAGTATGTAGTGACTTTTCCGTGATGATCAATGCACACAGCTGGCCCTCGCGGAATGAGCTATACAGACCACATCGGCGGTGTTGAGGCACTAACCACCACAATTCGTGTAGATAGTGCTGCAGAAAATCTGTTATTGCAAGTGGTTGTCATAGAATCAGGAGGTGTCGTCTCAAACATGTTTTATCGGCGACAGATCCGGGGATCGGCCCGGCCAAAGTAGGTTGTTGAAACCTTGTAAACCATACCTCGATGCATTTGCAGTGCTCGAGCAGGCATGGTATTGCTGAAAAACTGGAGTGCTTAACCTTAAAACACCATTGCAGTATAAATGGGGTTGCATTTGTACAAAGTCACTCTTTTATCTATCTATAGGAGTGTTTAACCCTACAGCAAATGGTATGGCAATGGGTTTGATGATTTCTTCGACATGAAATTAAACTGGAGCGTGAATCAGAGGAGATAGTTCCCAAGACACTGACGCTCCCTGTTTGGGAGGGGGGGGAGGGCTCTCTTTCGAACATAATAGCATATTAGCTAAACTGTTCGGAACCAGTCGACGTCACGCAGTGTACTTGATGACTATCTATTTGAAGGCAAAAAAAAAACACTCCTTGCAGCCGACTGTATGATGCCATTCTTGAAGCCACTTTGCGCGAAAGTGACATCAATCTAAGCGTCGACGACTTGAGTAAGGATCAGTGTTAGGCGACACGATGAACCCCGTTCAAACCTGCTACCGTAGAAGGTTTATACAACGACCGTTCCATAAAAACTGAGAGTAAAATCACACAAAGTGAAGAAATATAGGTACAGCAAAATATATGTTATCCTTTCTCAAAGTATCTTCCCTCGAATGATATGCAACGGTAACATCGTTCAGACCACTTTTCAAAGCATATTGTGGAAGCTGCTTTAGCGACCCCTCTACAGCTTGAATAACACCAGCATCTGTGTTGAATGTTGCGCCACGGAGCTTCTCCTTCATTGTTTGAAACAACCAGAAATCGCATGGGGTGAGGTTAGGACTGTAGGCAGGCTGTGGAATGTCTCTACTTCGTAAGAAACTGTTGAGCACAAGCAGCCGCATGTGGGCGGGCGTTATCATGGTGTAGGATCCACTTGCACACCAGTTCCGGTCGCTTAATCGATATTTGTCGTCGCAGATGCTTCAAGGCTGAAACGTAATACTCAGCACTGACAGTAATTTGTGGAGGAAAGGCATTCTGGTAGACTACACCTTTATGATCAAAGAAATTACCATCATCACCTTCCCAGCTGATTTGGTTTGGCGGACTTCTTCGGAGGAAGCGAGTCTGTGTGGTTCATACACACGTGGCGCGCTTCGTGAGGGGGTCGAAATTGTGGACCCATGTTTCATCGGCAGTTATTACTGTTTTTAGAAAGTCTGGATCCTTTGCAATCGTTTGTTTCTACTCATAACACATCTGAACTCTAGCTAACTATTGTTCCCTCGTCAGATGATGAGGTCTCCATCTAGAACAGACACGATGCAGCTGTAATTTGTAGGATAGAATGCGCACGCTTTTGAAATATTAGTTGACGCCGCTATGTCTTCACACGTCACTCGTTGATCTTCTCGCAGGATTGCCCAAACAGTGTTAGGCCTGGTCGACCTGAAAGTGTGTACTCTCCGTAACACTTTCAGGTCGACCAGGCCTGCGAGCGAATTCTGCCGACAAACGCCCTTTTTAGAAATCATGGTGCAATCTAAAAACGTTTACTTACCCAAACATTTATCTATTTACCTTTGTAAGCTTTTGTTCATTAAATTAAATGTTTCTGGAGCCATTTTACCCCAAACGGTAGCAAAATTTCCTCGCACGACGCACTTCATTTTTTAACTCTGAATCACTCACCTCCATAGCTGTATGGCGGACGGTACCGTAAACAACTGCACAATAACAAAATCAGAATAGTATTCCACTGCTAATAACTGTTGCCATAGGTACTTCCTTAATTCAGTTAGTCGTCTGCGTGGTTATTTTATCCCTTTACACTGTTGTCAACTCAAAAAAAAAATAATGAACGGCCGTTGCAACTGAGCTAAACAACATGGACTGAATATACTAAATCTACGATAAGAAAATTTGTGTAGCCAATGTTAATATTTTTGTAATGCATAAACGATTTACGGAAACAACTGCCAGTAAAAAAAAGCACACATTCGTCTTTTTTTTTTTTTTTTTTTTTTTTAAAGAGCGGACAATTTGGAATATGCTGGTGCCAACATAGCCTCAAATTAATGTGTATTTCCGCGAAGAGTAAAATATAGAGCTTTTCGGAATGTTCTAATACAATTATAATTCAACCTAAAGCACTTACGATTTTTTTTCTCTTCTAGTCTCTTATTTCATGATATTATTTCTTCTGAAATCAGGTTACCCAATTAATAATGAGTACAACATATGATTTCAGTATCTTCTTTTCCGGAAAACAGAGTACACTATTCATCCTCTTAATCATTGCTTTGAAAATGTTCAGAATGACGTACTGAAAAATTGCGAATAACAAAAACTTGTTCGCAATAAAATATTTTTGTAAATAGATGTAATTCGTATTTGTTTGTTTTTTAGTACGTAATCAAAATTCAATATATTAAAATATACAAATATATATTTAGTAAATATATATATATCATCATCATCATCATTCATTATCAATCCACTGCTGGACGAAGGTCTCCCCAAGTTTCCTCCACAACGGTCTGTCTTGTGCCAGTCTCCTCCATGTCACTCCCGCATATTTACGAATTTCATCCACCCATCTCCCATGTGGTCTTTTTCTGGGTCTTTTCCTGTCCCTTGGAATCCAATCTAAAATTTCGGCTGTCCATCTATGGTCTGTCCTTCTGGCAGTATGTCCAGCCCATTGCCATTTCAGGGATTTAACTCTGATCACGATGTCTTCCACTCTCGTCATTTTTCGGATCCACGAGTTCCTCTTCTTATCTCTCCTGGTTATACCAAGCATGCACCTCTCCATGCTTTTTTGAGTTGTCTGCAGCCTTTGTATGTCTCTTTTAGTTAAGGTCCACGTCTCTGCACCATACGTAAGCACTGGAAGGATGCATTGATCAAACACTTTTCTTTTAAGACATAATGGCATATTGCTCTTGAAAATTATGCTGTTTCTTCCAAAAGCTCTCCAGGCAAGTTTTGTACGCCGATTAATTTCTTCATCAATGTGACCCTCACTTGATATCTGCTGTCCAAGATAAACATACGTATCTGTTATCTCCAGTTTTTCTCCATCAATCAATAAATCTTCATTTCTTGTAAAAGCATTGAACATCACTTTTGTCTTCTGAAAGTTCATTTTTAATCCCACTTCTTTACTCTTGTCAGCAAGTTCCTGGATCATACTCTGCAGCTCTGATGGGGTAGTTGCAAAAATGACTACGTCATCAGCAAAACGAAGGTGGGTTCGATAATCTCCATTAATCTTTATCCCTTTGTTTTCCCAGTTCAGTGATTGAAAGACATTTTCCAATGTGGCATTAAAGAGCTTCGGAGATATGGTGTCACCTTGTCTCACTCCCTTTCCAATTTTTATGTGTGTTGTATTTTCAAACAGCCGAATCTTTGCACTTGCATTTTCATAGATGTTATTAATAATATTAATGTATACATCTTCAATACCGCAGGATTTCAGAGCCGTGGTAACTGCTGATGGTTTCACCGAATCAAAGGCTTTTTCATAATCGATAAAAGCCATGCACAATGGAAGTTCATATTCCCTCGCTCTTTCAATTAGTTCTCTCAGTACATGGATATGATCTATTGTGCTGTAGCCACTCCTGAATCCAGCTTGTTCTCTCGGTTGAGCCATGTCCAGTGTTACCTTCAAGCGGTGTGAAAGAACTTTAGTGAAGATTTTATAAACCACTGATAGGAGGCTGATAGGTCTGTAGTTCCTGAGATCCTCAATGTCACCTTTTTTATGTAGCAGGATCATTGTAGCATTGTTCCAATCCTCAGGAATCTTCCCTTCATTAAGGCATCGAGTGAAAATTTGGGCGAGTACTGTTTCAATTTCTCCACTTGCTTCTTGTATGATGTCTATAGTAATTCCATCTTCTCCTGGAGCTTTCCCCCGCTTCATGTTCTTGATTGCATGAGCAACTTCTGCTGGGAGGACTGAAAGAACTCTGGTACCTTTCATGATGTCTGGAGTACATGTATCATCCCTTTCATATAATTTGGAGTAGAAATCTTTCACTCTTGTCAAAATTTCGCCTCTATTTCTTGTTATAGAACCATCTTCTTTTCTCAGAGCCATAATCTGTTTTCTTCCCTTACTGAGATGTCCCTTTGCTATCTTTAGGCTTTGGTTGTTTTCAATTGCTTTCCTCACTAGCTCACAGTTGAATTTCCTTACGTCTTCAGTGATACTTTTTCGTGCTGTCTTGCATAGCTCTATATATTCCACTTTGGAAGTCACATCTTCTTTAGTTGTCCTCATCTCTCTTCTTTTTGCATCAACATTTTGGTTTTTCCTGATAATTTGTTTACATGCAACTTGTTCTTAGACCCAGCTAATTTTGTTGCTGTTTCCATAAGAGCTTTGGTTACTTTTCTGTTAACTTCCGAAATATCCACTTCTTCCGATGTTAGGCCTTCTAAAGCAGAGAATCTGTTCTTCAGTTCCAACTTGAAAGTATTATGGTGTTTTTTAAGGTTGGTTATATCAATACATTTTGTTTGTCTTATGAGCTTGCCACGTTCAAGTTTAGTGTTGAGGTGCATCTTACATCTCACCAATCTATGGTCACTACCTGTGTTGAACTTGTTTAGCACACTGCAGTCTTCGATGACGAATTTTTTGTTACACATAATAAAATCAATTTCACTTGTCGTCCCAATTGGATGTCTCCATGTCCATTTCCTGTGTGGCTTTTTCTTGAAAAAGGAATTCAAGATGAAAAAAATCCTTCTGCCTCTGCAAACTCAACGAGAGTATTTCCACGCTGGTTTCTGTTGCCGTGACCGAATTTACCTACTGAAGTTTCATTCTGTTGCCGGTGCCCTATTTTTGCATTGAAATCTCCCATAATTATCTTCAAGTGCTGCTTACCTTTATTATTTAGATGGCGAATTTCCTCATAAAATTCTTCAATTTCTTCTTCAGGATGACTTGTGGTGGGTGCATAAGTTTGAATAATCTGAGCCTGGTATCTTCTCGATAGTTGGATAACGAGTCGTGCAGCTCTGTCAGAGGAACTTTCAACTTCTACCACTTTATCCTTCAGTTTCTTGTTTATTATAAATCCAACACCACTAGTTCTGCCAGTATCTGTCCCACGATAATAGAAGAGATGTCCACTTTTCAGTTCAATGAGATCTTCTCCTTTTCTCCTTACCTCACTCAGCCCGACGATGTCCCACTTGATCCTTTGTAGTTCCTCTTCCAATTCATATATATATACATATATATTTTAGTATATTTTTCAAATTCAGTATTTTATATGTTAAATACATGTACTTCGGAATTTTTTTTTTTAGTATATTTTTCAAATTCAGTATATTGATAGTTGTATGCCTCATTTAGACGTTGGGCAGGGCCTTTATATCGCATGTGTCGCAAAGAAAAATTTTAATTGGCAAATTTTAGAAATTTACGTTTTTTATGAATCTGGTTTAATTTTTTAAACCAGTTGTATTTACCATACTACACTCATGCCAGATGCTTAAGTTGCTTAAGACAAATATTTGCAGACATATGACGCATATGGTATTCCTGTCTGTATGAATTATTTTATAGGACCTCTTTACAAATATGATATACATAACCAACCCGGTGGTGCAGTGGTCTAAGTGCTGGCTTCTGACCGTTTGTCTGAGAAGAAACGGGTTCGAGCCCGGGTGAGGCATGTGTGGAGGACCTGTCTTACTTCAGCGCCCTCCCACCCCACTCCGAATCAGTGGGACGATTGGCTGCTTATAACCCTTCAGAGGTCGTTAAAACCTGACATTAAAAAAAATGCAGATGTAGCAGTAAGCTACGTTCACTAGGCTGTGTAGAAATAAGAAAATGATTGTTTTTGCTTGTTCTTGAAAAAACCGTAAATGACTGCTCTCAATATTTATTCATTTGAAAAGATATTCTATTTGCTTTAGTTCTTTTAGATTGCAGTTTTAGAAGATTTAACATTTTTTCGAAGGTGAATATAGCATTTGGGTTTGACTTCGTTCTTTTCTGCTTTTTTTTCTAGTTCGTTTTCATTTTTCATTTGGTAATTTGTATATAGCAACACGCATAAGGAAAATAACAAGAATGGAATACATCATGATCAGAGTAAAATCCCTGAAATGACAATAAGCTGGTTGCTAGAAGAACGGACCACCCATGGACAACCGTAATTTTAGACTAGATACCAAGGGACAGGAAAAGAACCAGAAGAAGACCACATAGGAGACGGATGTATGAAATTCGTCTGGCATCTCGGCGACAGCGTAAGGCCCAAGCCTAGGCCCCCACATTTTAGAGAGGCCCAGAACCTCAACGCAAATAAAAAACAATTTATTTATATGGAGTCTATTTAATTTCAATGCGAGAAATGGATAAGGCAGGAAAATGTCAGTGCTTTTAATCTGAAACTTGCAGATGAAATATAAATGTCCGATATTCCTATATACACTGGCGTACAACAATTAAGGACGAGACGGTTTTTCGAATGTAACGTCGTGCAGAAGTGCTCCACATCGACTAAAATCATACCATAAGATCCCCAAGATGTAAGAATATGGGACAAGTGAGCAAAACCGTCCAAACAAGGAATCCAAAGGATACAAAGGCACTTTATTGAAAAGGTAGCTTCGAGTACAACTGGACAAAAGACAGATACGTCCATGTGACAGGCGGCTGCCAAGAAAAATCGAGTCTTCAGTAGGGGATATGATCACCCCTGACTGCGTTGCAGGATTTACAACGTCTGTCCATGCTCAGAACGAGGTTCTCAAGAAGCTGTTGAGGCATCGCGGCCCATTAATCTTGTAGCGCCAATCGCAGCTGCGGAATCGTTGCTGGTGGCTAGTGACGCGCTGCCAAGCGTCTCCCGAGAAGGTCCCACACGTGTTCGATTGGATTTAGGTCCGCGGACCTTACGGGCTAATTCATGCGCTGAATATCTTCACTCTCCAACAGCTCTGCGACAGCCAAGGTACGATGAGGTGCAGCGTTGTCTTCCATGAAGAGGAACTCAGGACCCACAGCACCTCTAAACAGGCGCACGTGAGACAGCAGAATCTCGGTACAGTGGCGGACACAAGTGACTGAACCTCCTTGGCAGATGTGGAGGTCAGTACACCTACCAAGCATGATACCGTCCCAAACGAGAACTGCGCTATCTCCAGACCGGTCCCTTTCGATTATATTAGAGGTGTGATTGCGTGTTTCCTGCTCTCTCCAGATGTGTATACTTCCAGAATCGCTCGTCAGACTAAATCGGCTCTCATCTGTAAACAGAACTCGACCCCATTGCTGATGTGTCCAGTTCGTTTGTTCCTGGCATCACAGAAAGCGCCGTTTCCAATGAGCAGGCGTTAATGGCACACACCGTACTGGTCGTCTTGCAAATAGACCACTTTGTGCAGCCTCCTGGCTCCGGTAAAACGCAATAACGGACGTCCAGTTGTCTGTTGCATGTGCCTTGCGGTTTCTCCCGTTGTCTGCCGTTTGTCTCTTCTCGCCTGTAGGACAATATACCGGTCGTCCGCCGCCGTGGTAGCTCGTGGACGACCAGTGCTAAACCCTCGGACAGCTGTTCCTGTCGTTTGAAATGCTCTCCATGCTCGTGAAACGATGCTGTGAGCGATCCCGAACTCCTCGGCTACACTAGTCACACTTCGACCTTCTTCCAACTTCCCAATGACGCGACCTCGGGTAAAGTCATCCAGATGTCGTCTACTGGATTACCTGTTGGCCATATCACACAGTGGCAGCAACTCGACGTCGTTCAAACCGATGTACACCGTGCAATAGCTTTCACCGAATTGTTGAGCGTACACCGCCAGTGTGCTGTATACCCTTCCGGCACTCCCCCCTCCTTACGTCATGCAGCATATATGCGCATGCCCTACCTTACCGGACCCTAGTCTATCTCCTGAGTGATATTTCAGTCCGTTCTGCCTGCTCGTTCCGCAGTTTTGCTGATTTCTCCTCTTCGTCCTTAATATTTGCACACCAGTGTATATTGTAGTATACCATACACCTCTTGAGAGAGAGTTTGCATTGATAAGATACTTTGCATGTAGAAGCTTTTGAGTATTTTATATTGCAAAGCATCAGATTTTAAAATTCCTTGGGTCTAAAGTAAATGAATTAATGAGCTGAATAATGCGTTTTTTATGAATGTAAGAATTATCCAGGCATGCATGTTTGCTCAAATCTAAATATCATTCCTCTGTTAATAGAATAATTCTACTATAATATTGAACACATCACAGGTGATTAACCAGCTACATGGAAGCTCACCTTGCCCCGAAACAATTGGTCTGTACCAAGTCTAAATAATGTTCATTGTTTAAAAATATAATTAACAAGAAAAATGACACCAAACTTTCGTGTGTAATATGTACGTCTTTTGAATCCGTTCTGACGCAAATTAAATTTATCAAAGCTATTCAAAGTCAATGGTACCGGTTTGGAAAACAATAGTATCTGACGGAAGAAAGAAGTTTTTCAATCGGGTTTTTAATCCCTCAGATATTGCTGTAAACGGAATCATGAGCTTACGCCCTCTGGTTGCAGACTTGTGCGTTAAGAAAAACATGACTTTATATGAGAAACATTTCGCACCGGAAACGCTCTCTAACACAGAAATAATTTTTCAAATCGGACACTTAGAAACAGAGATATCGACAAAAATAAGATGTGACTTTACGTCCCCTATTTGGAAAACCATGCATTATTTTCAGAAGAAGGTATTCTCAAAAGTTTTTTCCATATGAGCTGTATCGGTCCAAGAAACAAAAAATTTAGTCGAGTTTTCAGGATCTCAGATTTTGCTACAAATACATCAGAAGCAGATACCAACGCTTATGCCCCCTGTTGGCCAAACCATTATTTACCAAACATTAGAAATTATGTGAAAAATATTTTCCATCTGGTCTTGTGTGAGATACAGGAAGGATTTTACAAATCGGAGCTTTAGAAGCAAAAATAACGCAGAAAACGCAATTTACCTTTGTGCCCCCTTGCGGAAAGTTTATGATTTACTTGAAAATTTTGAATTTATAAGAAACACATTTCGCATCGGAAAAACTATCCAACAAAGAAGGAATTTTTCAAATCGGACTCATAGAAGTAGAGATATTGACAAAAATAATATATACATCTACGCCCCTTGGCGTAGAAACCATGCATTATTTTAAGAAGAAAATGCTTCTAAAAGGTTTTTCGCCAAGAGTAGTATCAGTCCACAAATGACGTTTTTTTCATTCGAGAATTTAGAAGCTCATATTTTGCTGCAAATACATTAGAAGCGGAAATTAAGATTTACGCCCCATGATGGCCAAACTATTTTTTATACAAAAATTAGAAATTATGAGCAAACGATTTCCCAGCAGGAGCTGTATCCGGTGCAGAAAGAATTTTTTTTTTAAATCGGAGATTTGGAAGCAGAGATGTAGGGGGAAACGCAATTTACCTCTTCGCCCCCTAGCGGAAAGTCTATGAATAACTTGAAATATTTGAAATTATATGAAAAACATGTCACACTGAAAACACTATCCAAAAAAGAAGGAATTTTTCAAATCGGACTCCTAGAAGTAGAGATATTGACAAAAATAAGATATACGTCTACGTCCCCTGGCGGAGAAACTGTGGAATATTTTAAGAAGAAAATATTACGAAAAGGTTTATCGGTGTGAGTGGTATCAGTCAACGAAATAATTACTTCAATCGATATTTTAGAAGCTTAGATTTTATGGTAAATACATCAAGCAAAAATTATCCCTTACGCCCCTGGTGACCAACGTATTCTTTGCCAAAAATTTGAAATTATATGCAAAAGATTTTCCATCAGGATATGTATCCGCTGAAGAAAAAAATTTCAAATCGGAGTTTTAGGAGAAGAGTTATCGGGGAAATGTAATTTACTTTTACGCACCGTTGCGAAAAATCTATGCGTAATTTGAAAAAAAGTAACTAAATCTGAAATACTCTTCGACATAAATGGAGTCTAAAGATAAAAGAATTTTTTCAATCGGATGTTTAGAAGCAAATATGTGGAATGAAACGTATTTTTGAATTCGACATCATCTGCATTTACGCCCTCTAGCGGAAAAATTGTACATCGTAAAAAAAAAAAACGAAATAAAGGATCATCATTCGCATATTTCAAGCTTCCCAATGCATAAAGAATTTTTCAAATCGGACAAATAGTTGCAGAGATATCGTGGGTACAGACGGACGGACGGACTGACTGACTGACTGACGGACGGACGGACAAACCGGTAACATAAGCACGATCGTTTTTTACGAAGGACGTGCTAAAAAGGGATGAATAACTTAACATCTGTGGGTATTTGAATTATTACATGATTGAATGCGAAAATAGCAATTCTAAACTATTAAACAATGTTTTACTTACCCGTCTATATTTTTAAGTGGGAATTTCCTTGCTAATATATTACGATTTAATAAAAGTAGATATTTCCTATTTTACCCAGCACAGTGTCCCATTTATTAAATCAACTTTTTAATTAATTGATAACATTTAGTGGCGAAAAATGTACTTACTCTTTCAAGAATGTGGGCGGGTAGGGGCCTCATCTGATGTTGTGTCTGGAGCCCGATTCTGTGCAAATCAGGCCCTGCTTGGCAATGTCACCGCCGCCTGGGTATCTTTCCTTTCGGGCCCAGTGCGGTTTGGGATACCCCAAATATTTTTCCTTTTTTTATATCAATAGTCCTGGCACATTTCAAAATGTAACAAATGTTTTACGGGATAAACATGCATTTAAAACTCCAGGTCTCCTGTCTTTCAAAACACCAGAACCTATATATAGTACAACTTTATTAAAGCTTCTCTGTCTTTTGGATATTTATATCGCATACACCGTAACTATTTGAGATACTCTGGAAGTGTAATAACGGAGCAGAAAAACAGATCGTTTCATTTTATTTGTCTCAAAGGTTTCAGATATTCGTGATTTAAGAGTTTATTTAGTTGGAAACGAAACAAATTTCCGTTTCCGGTTGTTTAAAACGAAGGCAATATTTGGTTCATGCAAATGACCCTTGGTTGAATCTCTAGTGCAATATTAAAGGAAGTGACAGCTGCTCCTGATACTCATTATCATAACTTCACAATGAAGGGTTTACGAATGGAATTCGGATAAAATTCCGTAACGAGCAATAACGAAGGCCGCTTCCACGGTGATAGCGAATTGTTTACCTTTGCATTCAGATTTGAACCATTAACATCATGAACCCTGAATTATATAACTTTAATTCTCTCAGCTATCTTGAAGAATCAGTGCTTGTGCTTAAAACAGAAGGAAATGAGCATATCATTTCTATGGAGTATCGCGTCTTCTTTTCAGATAAAATACAAGAAGGATGGCATCGACTTATCTGGTGTATTGAATATGTTTTTAAAATCAAAAGAATGTGATTACAGTTGATGACAATTATTTTTCATTGTTATCGTTATCAATCATTCTCAGTCCATTTCTCAGATCTTTTGCGGCAACTCTCTGACTTGAGAAATTTTCTTTCTAGTAACTTAAAAATGCTTTCGACTTGCTTTCATCTGCGCTAATCCTTTAAATTTCGGGCATATCTGATGGGCCGGTTATAATTTTATTTTTGTATTTATTTTACGCATATCATTGTCCCTCTTTCGTCTTTGCACTACTCCTCCTACCCTTGCTTCCGGTAAAATCTTATTTTTAAGTTTATCTATTACATAACTTTACTTTGATTCCCCTGCGTTGTGATTCTTGATTGAATGCGACGGACGGAGATGTACACCCACATTCGAAACCTCTACTTGCGCCTGATGACAATATGCAAAATCCAAGATAAAGCCGTCCCGGATAAAGGTTCGGCACCAAATACTTTCCGTTCTTAAATTTGAATCAAAAGAGATTAGCTTTCCATGCTTGATACCAAATGATATACTCACATGAGAAAATCATAAGTATAACTAAGATCCAGAACTGAAACAACATTCTGCGACGTCACGGCTAAGTAGGGGGAATGTCGAAATAAAACGATCTCGATCTGGACTGATAGTTATGAGAAAATGAATTTTTAAAAGTCACTTAACCCCGCAGAGGAAAATTAGGATGACACCAGTTGTCATCAACTGACCATTAGTCATTCCCTGGCCTAAACAACGAATCAAGAGCAGCTCAGACTGCCGAAAGCCAATTAGGGCCCTCATGAATCATCCTCATGAGGGGGTTCGGCCTTGAAGAGCGTGAAAAGACTGGGTCGAGAAACAACAAGAAAGATGACACCGAATTTTCGGGTGTAATAAGCACATCTTTTGAATCCGTTCTGACGCAAATTAAGTGTTTCAAAGTCAATGGAACCGGTATGGAAAACAATAAATCTGACCAAAGAAAGGTTTTCAATCGGGTTTTTAATCCCTCAGATATTGCTGTAAACGGAATCGTGAGCTTACGAACTCTTAGAAACAGAGATATCGACAAAAATAAGATGTGACTTTACGTCCCCTGGTGTGAAAACCAAGCTTTTTTAGGAAGAAAGTATTATCAAAAGCTGTATCCACATAAGCTGTATCGGTCGAAGAAAATAAAAATAGTCGAGTTTTCAGGAGCCCAGATTTTGCAACAAATACTTCAGAAGCAGAAATTAACTCTTATGACGCCTGGTGGCCAAACCATTCTTTACCAAACATTAAAAATTATGTGAAAAATATTTTCCATCAGGTCTTGTATGCGAAACAAAAAGAATTTTTCAAATCAGATCTTTAGGAGCAGAAATAACGCAGAAAACGCAATTTACCATTGTGGCCCCCTAGCGGAAAGTCTATGTTTTATTTGAGAATTTTGAATTTATAGGGAAAACATGTCGCATCTGAAACACTATCCAACAAAGAAGGAATTTTTCAAATCGTACTCTTAGAAGTAGAGATATTGACAAAAATAAGATATACATCTACGCCCTCTGGCGTAGAAACCATGCATTTTTTCAAGAAGAAAATTTTCCTAAGATGTTTGTTGATATGAGGAGTAGTATCGGTCAACGAACGACTTTTTTTTCAATCGAGATCTTAGAAGCTCATATTTTGCTGCAAATACAACAGAAGCGCGAATTAACTTACGCCACCTGGTGGCCAAACCATTTCTTAAAAAAATTAGAAAATATGTGCAAACAATTTCCCATCAGGAGCTGTACGCGGTGCGGAAAGAATTTTTCAAATCGGAGATTTAGAAGCAGAGATATATTGGGAAACGCAATTTAGCCGCCCCGGTGGCGCAGTGGTCTAAGCGATGGCCTCTGATCATTCGTCCGAACGGGGTCCGGGTTCGAATCCCGGTGAGGCATGGATGTTGTGTTTGTCTTACGGCACTGGTTCTCTCCCTTCCCTGGAACCAATGACCCTAAATTAGGGACGGGCGACTGCTTATAGCCCATTGAGTTGCTCACGGTGGTCGTTAAACCTCCAATCAAAAAAAAAAAAAAAAAAAAAAAAAAAAAAAACGCAATTTATATTTACGCCCCCTAGCGGAAAGTCTATGAAACTTGAAAATTTTCAAATTATATGAACCACATGCCATACTAGAAGCACTATCCAACAAAGAAGGAATTTTTCAAATCGGACTTTTAGAAGTAGAGATATTGACAAAAATAAGATGTACATCTACGCCCTCCTGGCGTAGTAACCATGCACTATTTTAAGAAGAAAATGTTTCTAAAAGGTTTGTCGACATGAGTAGTATCAGTCAACAAACGACGTTTTTTTCAATCGAGAATTTAGAACATCATATTTTGCTGCAAGTACAACAGAAGCGGAAGTTAAGATTTACGCCCCATGGTGGCCAAACTATTTTTTTTTACAAAAATTAGAAATCATGTGCAAACGATTCCCTATCAGGAGCTGTATCCGGTGCAGAAAGAATTTTTCAAATCGGAGATTTAGAATCAGAGTTATAGGGGGAAACACAATTTACCGCTACGCCCCTTAGCGAGAAGTCTATAAATTACTTTAAAATTTTGAAATTATATGAAAAACATGTCACACGGAAAACACTATCGAACAAAGAAGGAATTTTACAAATCGGACTCCTAGAAGTAGAGATATTGACAAAAATAAGATGTACATCTACGCCCCCTGGCGGAGAAACTGTGAAATATTTTAAGAAGAAAATATTCCGAAAAGGTTTATCGATGTGAGTGGCATCAGTCCACGACAGATTCAATCGGTATGTTAGAAGCTCCGATTTTATGGCAAATACATCAGAAGCAAATTTTAACACTTACGCCCACTGGTGGCCAAAGTATTCTTTACCAAAAATTTGAAATTATATGCAAAAGATTTTCCATCAGAGATGTATCCGCTGAAGAAAAAAATTTCAAATTGGAGTTTTAGAAGAAGTTATCGAAGAAAAGGTAATTTACTTTTACACCCCCTAGCGGGATATCTATGCGTAATTTGAAAAAGTAACTATATCTAAAATGCTCTTCAATATAAGTGGAATCGAAAGATAATTTTTTTTTCAATCGGATGTTCAGAAGCAAATATGTGGAATAAAACGTATTTTTGAATTCGACATCTGCATTTACGCCCTCTACCGGCGAGATTGTACATCGTAAAAAGAACGATATAAAAAAATCATTTGCATATTTTAAGCTTTCCAATGCAAAAAGAATTTTTCAAATCGGACTAATAGTTGCAGAGATATCGTGGGTACAGACGGACGGACGGTCAAACCGATAACAGAAGCACGATCTTTTTTTTACAAAAGACGTGCTAAAAATACGAATGTAAAAATACGAAATTCGACATGATAAATTTAAAAAAAAAAAACTGACGCGAGAGAGAGAGAATAACAGGAGAAGTAGCAATTTTTACCAAAACAGAGCGTACATTATAATTTGTGGGAAAGTGAAATAATAGGAAATTTAAGTCGAGGCCCACCGTAACGATTTAGGTCAAAAGACAAGACAGAAAGGATAGCTGTTGGAACTACACTGTTAAGACTTTTGTGGTAGGTTGCACCAAAAAGTGGTGCTACACCAACTGCACCACTTTCTGAGAAAAGATAAACAATTATATGGCGCAAACAAAACTCAATAGCGTGGTGCAACCTTGTACCATAACGTGGGCCAAAGTTGCACCACCTTGTTTAGTTTTGTTTGCACCATATAATGGTGTATCTTTTCTCAGAAAATAGTGCAGCTGGTGTAGCACAATTTTCTAGTGCAACCTACTACAAAATGTATACAGCCGAAAGTACCCAAGAAGACGAATGAAGGGTAGCACATTTTCACAATTCTTGATTCCCTTACCTGATATAACTGTAAATATATATAATGTCCCCGTTATTATGCTCACCCAGTATTGCACAAGTCAGATTCAGTAAAACAGGATTTGAGGTTATATAGGGAACACAGCTGTTTGGTTTGCTTGTATCCCTTTTCTTTAGCTATAGGAGGTATGTGCTGCATTAGAGTTTCGTTGTTTGGGTTTGTAATATTCCTTGGGATGTGCTATGTTTGTACCCTTCACTAGTCTTCTTGGGTCCTTTCGGCTGTATAAATTTATATTCAAGTATAGTTGTTTGGGTTTGCATGTATTCCTTTCTTTAGCTATATATGGGATGTGATAGATTAAAGTCAAATTGTTTGGTTTTGAATGTATTCCTTTTTTTATCTATAGGAGAGATGTTCTATATTAAAGTCCAGTTGTTTGGGTTTGTATGTATCCCTTTTCTTTAGCTATATAAGGAATATGCTATATTAAAGTATATCTGATCCCACCGCTGCCATGCAATTGGAGTAAAGAAAGACGAGGAATAATTTCCGAAGTAAATTTCTACTGTTTTGTTTTTCCTTTTGCAAGTCCGCGAGCCCTCCATACGATGTAAAATTTAGCATGCTTGTTAAAATGTGAATTTATTCAGAGTCTGTGCAACCAAACACGATCATGCTTTTATGTACTCTTAGTTTTAAATTTAGTTCAGAGTGGCATAGGAATTCTTACGCGTACACTTAGTTTCTCATAGCATAAGCCTTTCGACACAACAATAGCTTCTTTTTTTTAAATCAGGTTTGTGGGAGAGGTGATATTTGCGGAAATGTTTATACGCTTTATTGAGCAGAAACTGAATATTATTTAAATTACACGATGTGCGCATTGTGCTTTGCAACTAATTCCATCCAGGATAGAAGAAATTGTGTAACTAGATTTTAAGAAAAGGAAGTAAATTTGCAATTAAAATTTTTTGCTGCTTCTCCTACTAGCGGCAGAACTGTACGTTATAAAACAAATCAGGAAATATACATCAAATATGCCCATCGTGGAAGATATCCGACGCAAAATGTTTTTCTTCAAGTCTGTTTCTTAAATAAAAAGCATCGGGGAAACATACCGAAACTTTTCGTTGCGTGACTGAAGAACTGCCTATTATTTGAAAAAAAAAATTGGGCAAATCTTACTCTATAGTCCAACAAGTTCAATCAAACATGGATTTGTTGTCGTTGGATTTTGGAAAGCAGACGAACTACTGAAAAGAGAAATATAGCCGTAGCCCCTGGAGAAACAATGTGTTCTTCGTCGGTAAAAATGTCCAACCTTAATAATTTTTCAGATCAGACTTTTAGTAGTAGACATAATGAGATGTATCGAATGTAGATTTACAACACTAGGCGGGTAAACAATTATTCTAAGCAGAAAAATAGGTAAAATAGTTTTCGTAGTAAGTCTTATGAAACTAGAAAGAATCTTTTTGAATTAGGCATTTCGAAGCGGAGGTCCCGTTGCAAATGAAACTACAAGTATACTACATGGTGCTTGTTTTGAAAAAGTAGAAAAGAGACGTAAAACATTCCTCGTAATGAAGCCATGCGACGCAGTACGTTTCCCATCGGACTTTTAGGAGTTATAAGAATAATTAATATGCAATTATTTTCCCTAGAGGGTAAATCGTGTGCTGCCTGAATTAGAAGACGAGCGCATGGTAATCACTGTGATCAATATACACAGTCGAGTCACATTACTGTGACCACCTCCTACTTTTGACGCCAACAGCGCATTGCCAATGAAAGAAAACACGTATCATGAGCTGGCTTGGAGGGTATATAAGGTGTACTGTATGCATTCTGAAAACAAATCACTCGTTGCTGTCATGGATAAAAGGAGCGATTTATGAGATTTGCAAAAAAGGATGTTTATCGTCTTTCGGGCCAAAGGTGGCAATATTTCTGAAACAGCGCAGTTTGTGAACTGTTAGCGTGCTGCTGTGGTTAAAGTATATCGTGGTTGAAGAAATGGCACCATTGCGAATAAGCGAAGCGGAAACTGCGGTGCACCACGTGCCATTGATGTGAGAGGTAAACGTCGGCTTCGAAGGTGAGTGAGGGCTGATTGACCGGCTACAGTGGAGCAACTCACTGGCCGAATGAACCAGGGGGCTACCGAAAACCTGTCTAAAATGACAGTTCAGTGAACCCTGCAGCGTATGGGACTCCGACGCAGACGGATGATTACTGCACTTATGCTAACGAAGGTACATCAGCAGAAAAGGCCTCAATTTGCACGGCAGTTGCAGAATTGGACCTGCACTGATTGGCAAAGCAGCGCCTTCTCAGATAAGTCACGTTTCCTGCTTCATCGAACGGATGGACGTTGGCGTGTAAGGCAAGAAACATCGAAAAAAAAAACACTCTTCAACCATTTCTGGAAGAACACAAGCTGGTGGGGGAAGGGCAGCGTTATGGTCTGGGAAATGTTTTCTTGGTATTCCCTGGGAGATCTCACTTATGTGGAAAGCACGAATTTGTTATGAATCCATCCTTGCAGACCATGTACACCCATGCATGCTGATTGCCTACCCTGAGGCAAATGGGATCTTCCAGAACGACAATGCGACGTTTCACACAGCTAGAGATGTCCGAGAGTGGTTGGAAGAGTACGATGATGACTTTAAAGTACTTCCCTGGCTTCCCTATTTCCCCAGACAGATGCACAACCCAATTGTGCATCTGTGAGAACACTACAATCGTGTTGTTTGCTCTATGTATCTTTCACCACGCAGCGTTCAGCAGCTGTTAGATGCACTTCAGTCAGCAAAGCTCCACATACCTGTGAATACCTTTCAGCACCTTACTGAGTCACTCTCAGTCCGTATAACTGCTGTCCGCGCTGCTCACGTCGGTTACTTTGGATATTAAAAGAACACGAACGTATTCTTCTATGCTTCGGGGTTTTTATATATTACGAGAACATGGTTATCTGCGCTCTAGCCCAATTGCCACGCCGCTGCGCCGGACCCTGCACAGGGATGACTGGCCTGGTTATTTTAGGGAACAGCGACCTTACGGCTCGAGCTGACATTGTGCCTCAACTTGTCACTTCTTACACTGCAGTGGATAGCTGTTCATGCAGATGACGGTGAATGCCAACTCCAGGGCCAAGTCAACCTATGTCCTTAGTAATGTTTCATTTAGTTTTATTCTTGCGAACATGGCACGCATTAACCCAAATTGTAAGCTGTTTATGTTACCCGTTCAAAAATCTCCATACCACCCCAACTGTTACTTGCAACTTAAGCTAAATGCAAATCTAAAAGATAAGAAAATAAAATCCTATCCAACCAACGTTCCCATCCATTACCGATACTACATCAATACATTCCTTCCAAGATATTTTGCGAAGTCCGTCCTTGTAAATCTTTGGACTTCGTTCTCTTTGGCCCATCCAGGCCCTTGCCCCAGTAAACGCCAATCAACCAGCTACCTCCAAAATTTAGGACACCTTCGTAGACAAAGAATAAATAGCCATGGAACCAATGAGGAGAGGCGTCACTTTATTATGCACACTTTTGAGTTAGATGGCAACACTCTCCGTTTCAGTAGACATTATAAGGGGTTCAGTGCAGTGACGACGCTACGGGGCGGCTTCGGCCTACCCAACGTTTCTTTTAGAGCCCATACTTTAGCCCCCCCCTCCAAAAAAATCAGCAGTTAGAATATATGGCGAGTGCAACCATGCATCTAAGATTTGGGAGCATTTGAAAAACGTATGTGTATTTTTCAAATTCACGGAATTTTTTTTTTTTTTTAACGAATTTTTGTTAAATTTAGTGTTTTACTATTTTCTGAAATGAGAGTCCTGTGAGAGAGATGCTAACAGAAAAAAAACCGTTTTCGTCATTATAGATTTAAAAGAATATGCTGTATATATGTACACTGAAAAGCAATTAGAGATACCTGTCTAGTAACGTGTAGCACCACTTTTCGCCCTGATGACGGCGGCGATTCGTCTCGGCATGAACTCGACAAGACACCAGTAGCGTTGGGAAGCCACACGGATCCACGACCCATTAACAAGCTCCCACGATTCACGAAGATTTGATGGTGGGAGGTCAGAGCCTCGAACATCTCTCTAGATGGCATCCCAGATGTCCTAGATGGAATTGAGGTCAGGTGACCTAGCTGGCCAAGGAAGCGAGGTCACGTTAGTAGAGTGTTCATCCAACCATTCGGATACAATTCGGGAGCTGCATTGTCTTGTTGCAGGGTGAGGTTCCCAGTGGGATGTTGAAGACGCATAAACGGGAGCAAATGGTCATCCAGGATATCCCGGTAACGTTGACCTGTGAGAGACGATGTCACACATACCAGGGGTCCCATTTCAGTCCACATAAACAGTTCCCAGGCGAGAATGCCACCCCCACCAGCTTGAAGAGTACCCTGCTGGCAAGAAGGATTCATCGCTTCATGTGGTTTGCGCCGTACTCGTATCCTGCCATCTGCATGTACCAATGTGTATCTCGACGCATCAGTCGAGGCAACATTTTCCCACATGTCTAGGATCCAGTGGCGATGTTCCCGCGCCCATGCTAATCTTTGCACCCTGTGATGTGCGGTCAGCAGCGGTACCTCGTGGGACGATGGCTTCTTTACTCCATAGCGAGGAGATGGTTCTGGATGGTGTGGCTGCTTACACGTTTTTGTGCACCAGCGTTAAATTGACGAGTGATTTCTTGCACTGCGGCACATCTATCCGCTGCTACAATGCGAGCTAGCCGACGATGACCCCGCTCATCCACTTGCTGTTGTCCACGGCAGTTGGCCCTTGCAAGGATGGTTTTACCGGATTCGATGTACTCACGGTGCACCCGTGACACAGTGGCTCGTGATGATCCCAGTACCTGCATGACTTCCGAGATAGTGACCCCATTCGTCGGGCCCCGACAATTTGCCCACGATCAAATGCGCTTAGATCCTTCTTCTTACCCATACTGCGTCTGACTCTTACTGATTTCCATCGCATTACTCCTTATATTGTCGGATTGCTGCATACGTCATATCGTTTCCGTTTACAGGGCCGCCCACAGCGCCACATTTGCATAACGCCAGCTGTCTATAATTCAATTGCTCTTCAGTGTATATTGCGAAGAAATAACTTGCTAAAGTTCATAGAGGTTGTTTTTTTTTTGTTGTTTTTTTGAGGTGTAATGACCAATCTGAGCAACTCTATGGACTGCAAGCAGTCGCCCGTTGCTAATTTAGGGCCACTTGTTCCAGGGAAGGAAGGAAACCAGTGCCGTAAGACAAACCCAACATCCATGTCTCATTGTGATTCGAACCCTAAACCATCGTGGTCAAATGGTCAGTAGACACTGCGCCACTGGGGGTGCCATGGAGGTTCGTATCCAAGGCTCTCAGTACTACATACATTGAATAAATACTGCGTATAGTATGTACCTGAAAACTTGTTTTTTTGTTGTTGTTGTTGTTGCGGATAACATAATCATATCTGCATGAACAATTTTTTTGGGCCAAATTTCTGGTCAGTACATTAAAATGTGTGCCCCCTCCTTCCAATAGCCCACGCAGGTCTGAGCTGCTGGTGTCGCCACCGATTCAATGAACGGTGATTAGAGTTATTTTGAAACTGCAAATGAAATGAATGAAGAGGCACGAAGATCGCAATGTGGTACAGCTACAATGTATTATATAAGCATTTTAGAGATTGTGCAATTTCGCACCAAATAGAAATGAATGCATTCTGTGAAACGGAAGGTAATAGCTGAGTTCTTCATACACTACAGATCTAACTGTTCATAAAGAGCTAAGTGAAACTCCTTTATTCAATAGGATTTTGTGCACATAATTTTCCATACATGATTTCTAGTCATGCTTTAACGAGAGATATACTGCATGTTTTATTTGTTAATATTTCGCATTACAAGTGAATACCGATTATCTGGATCCCGGCGGTCCCGAATGATCTGGATAATAATCGGTGCTGTACATTTTAATTCAAAGTCAAATTTGCACTTTTTAACAGCGAGAATATGAATCTGAAATAATAAAAGACTGTAGATATTCGTTTTCAGAGCCTCGCAAGGAAGAAAAGAATTTTTCAAAAGGATTAATAGTTAGAGCAATATGATATCCAGAGATAAACGAATGCGTCGACGAATGTAACACACGCAAATTTGCTGTCCGAAAGAGGTGCTAAGAAGTTACATGACTCTATGAATGAATGCCATTCTTTTCTTCCTTCATTAGCCATTTGCAAAAGTTTAAAAACACTTGTTGGTATTAGAAGATTTCTGCAGATTGCGTCAGCTACTGTCTGTATTACTCAACTTCCTGTCGGTGTTGTATCACCCTACAGCGATAGCTGCTGATTGAGTTGGCGGAAGTGTGCGAGTCTCAGGTTGCTTCTGGTTTTCATGCTGAGAGGTATTTTCTATGCAGCGAAAAATGGGCAAAAAAGCGTCGTTAAGTGTTACTCAGAGGGCATAAGTAGTGACTTTACATCATCAAACGCAACATAAGCAGAAAGGTGAATGTGAACAAGACTACTATTCATAGTACGGTCATGAAATAGCGAGATACATGTGAATTAAGCTACCAAAAGATAAGTGAACGTCCAAGGAAAACAACCCCACGTGAGGGCAATACCATAAGGCGAATGGTTGTGTTCTCCGAGGAGTTCGTGCAAGAAAATCGAGGCCTTTCTACATTCAAAATGGTCTGATATTAGTATTAGCACTGTTTCCCGACGTCTTAGGAAGTATTTTGGAATAAAGTCTTATAAACCTGCACATATATCTAGACTAACCTGTATCATGAAAAAGAAGAGACTCCAGTTAGCGAAGAAAAGAAGAGACTCCAGACAGTCTCCAGTTTTCATCAATCGTGGACTGCTAAAAATTGGAGCCAAGTTCTTTTTTCCGATCAATCAACTTTGCATCAATTTGAATCACGTGAAGCACATGTTCGACGACTAAAAGCAAAAGGTTTGATGAAGAATACACCGTTAGCATCGTGAGAAATCCAGCTAGTTGGATTATATGTCGTGCTATGTCAGCTTCATTATAATTTTTGCTGACAGGCTCCAACTACCATGACTGACCTTTTTATGCGGAAATGTTATGTGAGAAGCTGTTAACTTATATGCAAGATGCACAATCTTTATGCATGATGGTGCTCCATGCCACAGATCAAAAACAGTAAAGGACTATCTGCAGAGGAAAAACATAACTGTGCTTGACTGGCCCGGTAATAGATCCAACCTTTATCCCATCGAAAATTTGTGGACCATTTTCAAAGACAAGGTAATAGAAAAACACCCATCAAAATCCCAAGCTTTGATTGATACGATAAAGTACGTGTGGTGCAAAGACATTTCAAGTGACTTCTGCAAATCCCTAATTGAGAGTATGACACATCGTATTCTGCCGTAAGTCACGATTCTGCCCGTTATGAAAAACAAAGGTAGACACAGAAAGAACTGATTTTGGTCTTTTTGTGTTCTAAAGAATGTATTGTGTTCTAAGGAATTCATCTGTGGTGTCATTTTTTCAAATATTCCTAACTGGTAATTAGTTGTTTCTTTTGAAAATCATAATTTTAATAAATTGAAATGTGGTCTTAAACTTTCGCAAATGACTGTAAATGATTACGAATTTGCGGTCAAGTATCAACTTACAATACGCAACAAATTTACAGCAAAAGCAAAACTGCATATGTATTATACATTCTTTTTTTTTTCATGAGTTTTTTTTTTTTTTGTGTTGTCATATTTTACATAAATGTTTCGCTCTTCTTCTACTTTATCACAATAACTTTCTGTATAATTTATAATGTTCTTACTTTTCGTTTTGGTTTTCTATTTCTTCGGTAGGAAGCGGTGTAAAATTTCAATATTATTTGAAAATATATTTATTGATAAATTGCTCGTTTGTTACGAAGTGTGTATTTTTTACCTACAGTAAATGGCAAGAATCGTGTTAATGGTAAAATCTATTGCTTAACTTCGTTCTATTGAGTTCTTCGGACTATTTGACTCTTATTATTCCGAAAATTATTTCAGGTAATATTTGGACAGTTATAGTATGTTCTGCGATTTTCGGCTAAGAGGAATTAAATCTCACAGTTTGTGAAATTGTCCTCCTCGTAATTAAAGCGTTTGTTCCAAAATATTATTTCTCTCAATAAATTTATGATGTTTAAAGTACTCCCATCAGATTTATTAATTTGTCACCGATTTAAGTTGCTTAAAGTACACTTGCTTATATAGTACTTTGTTATCAACATAAGTTGTTCAAAGTACTTCCACCTCGCTTAGTGATTTCTTACCAATTTCATTTGTTTAACGCTCTTCTCTTACTTACAATACTATAATTTGTTACCAATTTCAGTTGTTAAAATACTTCCATCACTTTTAGTATTTTGTTACACAATTATATTGTTTAAAAGAATTCCATCACATTTAATTATCTGTTGTCCAATAGTTTATTTCATTTTCCAGAAATGTGCAGACTCTGCGGATAAAGATATAGCTGACAAAGATTACAGATATCACTTTGCTAGAACTTATCCACCGAACACTAAGGTGAGTAAACTTTCTTAAAACGTCTCTTAATAGTTTCTAAATATATGTGTGATTTCCAGTTCTAAAGTAAACAGAGTTAACTCGTGCTGTGTTTATTTCTTCTAGTTTAATTTTTTTCGTTTTCCATCAGTTGTTACTTGTTTAAAATTTCTCTTTATGAGCAAGAGTTTTGGCCGTGTCTTCCGTAGTTTTCAGAAAAAAACGCTTGGTATGCACGATTTAGTCAGTTTCCGAGTCTTGAAACGACGTCATGAAATATTTCCCGAGCATGTTGATTCCGTAGTTGATCTGAATCATTTTGAACACACAAAAACAAAATGAGAAGAATTTTGTTTGGGATTACTCTGTGCAATTTTATTACCCACTTTTGAATTCCTTGAATGGAGAACGATCACTGCAGTTCTGTTTTCGAAACTACTTAGTGGTGTTTTATACTCTTCTAAAAACAAAGTTTTGAAAAATAAAAGTATGGAGATTTGTGCTGAAAAATGCCTCTCACCTTCCTCCCCTTCCAAAAAAGAACAAAAAAAAAACCGTGATAGAATCAACCTTAAAACAAAAGTCCTACAGAGCAAACGAAATCTCAATTTTAATGATTTAAAAACCTTAACAGGATAGTAAACTATAGTATTCATTGCATTTTGTTATCATGCATACCTCTTACACACTCTATTGTATTTACCTAGTAACACCACCTCAAAGGTGACGCCTCAACATTGATGAAAATTAAATTTTTCGACCGATTATTTTAAAGTCCACCTCACAATTCGCTTCATGTAACTGCTATTTTACGGCCGATTATGATTGGTATTATCTGTAAAGTATTTTTCATGAAGCGATAAATTTATCTAAATATCAGTTAACCGTCAACTGTCATTATCTATAAATCTTTCAGAGACTGAGCAAACTTTATGTAAATCTGTATTTTTTTCTAAAGTTTTATAAGGAACTCTCAGGAGTTTATCTTTTTAGGAATTGTGTGGCAATCAGGCAAGTCAGGAAAAGGCGCATATATGACCTTACTGCTGTTAAAAATGAATGGTCGAATGATCTGCCGTCGTCAAATGAATGAAATCTTTTCATTGAGATTATAGTCGAGTTCAGCTAGGAACCAGCTATCATATTATTAAAATTTATGTTTCAAGGTGAGGCTTTGTACTTACAGCTAGGAACCAGTTATTATATTATTAGACTTTGTTTCAAGTTGAGGCTGTGTGTTTACAGCTAGGCATCAGAAATCGTATTATTAGACTTTCTATTTCAAGTTGAGGCTGTGTGTTTACAAGTAGGAACCAGCTAACATATCGTTAAACTTTGTTTCAAATTGAGACTGTGTGTTTTCCTCTAGGAATACGCAGTCATATTATTAGACTTTGTTTTAAGTTAATACTTTGTGTTTACAGCTAGGAACCAGCTATGGTGTTATTAGGCTTTGTGTTTCAATTTGAGGCTGGGTGTTTACAGCTAGAAACCAGCAATCATGTTATTAGACTTTAGGTTTTAAGCTGAGGCTTCGTGTTTACTTTGCTAAATGTTTCACGTTAGTTTTTTTCTGTTAATCAACTGTTGGTTTTATTAAGTGTGTAGTAGTATTTCGTGTCACTGTGACAACCCTTGATTCAAGTGATGTGAACCTTATTCATAGTGCATTTAACTATTTGAGCAATACAAGTTGCTCAAGGTGGTCGTTTAACCCCCGATGTAAAACCACTAATGTGAGTGACGTATCTACTCTCTAGTGCCTTTGCAGTTGCATGGGCAAATCCTAACCTGACTGACTTCAAGAAACTCGACGTAACGTTTAGTATGTAAAACATAAACGGGGAACAACCAAAATTTATAGAAGCAGAAACTTAACAAAGATGAAAGTTTTAAAGCGCAGTATGCGTTATAATAGCTGTAAATGAAGACCCCTGATTGGTTAGCAGTAGGTAAAATCTAACACCGTCAATCCCTTTTTTTTTTTTTTTTTTTTTTTTTTGCAGAAGATCTTATTTTGAGGACCTAACGCAAGGGTGGCGAATCTACACTGAAGAGCAATTGAATTAGAGACAGCTGGCGTTATGCAAATGTGGCGCTGTGGGCGGCCCTGTAAACGGAAACGACATGGCGTATACAGCGATCCGACAATATAAGGAGTGATGCGACCAGAATCAGTAAGAATCGGACGCAGTATGGATAAGACGAAGGATCTAAGCCCATTTGATCGTGGGCAAATTGTCGGGGCCCGACGAATGGGTCACTCCATCTCGGAAGTCGAGCAGGCACTGGGATTTCCACGAGCCACTGTGTCACGGGTGCACCGTGAGTACATCGAATCCGGTAAAACCATCCCTGCAAGGGCCCACTGCCGTGGACAACAGCGTGTGGATGAGCGGGGTCATCGTCGGCTAGCTCGCATTGTAACAGCGGATATACGGGCCACAGTGCAAGAAATCACTCATCAACCATCGTCCCACGAGGGTACCGCTGCTGCTGACCGCACATCACAGGGTGCAAAGATTAGCATGGGCGCGGGAACATTGCCACTGGACCCTAGATATGTGGAAAAATGTTGCTTGGACTGATGAGTTGAGATTCACGTTGGTACATGCGGATGGCAGTATACGAGTACGGCGCAAATCGCATGAAGCAATGGATCCTTTATGCCATCAGGGTACTCTTCAAGCTGGTGGGGGTGGCATTCTCGTCTGAGGACTGTTTACGTGGAATGAAATGGGACCCCCTGGTACGTGTGACATCGTCTCTCACAGGTCAACGTTACCGGGATATCCTGGACGACCATTTGCTCCCGTTTGTGCGTCTTCAACATCCCACTGGGGACTTCATCATGCAACAAAACAATGCATCGTGCCATCGCTCCTGAATTGTATCGGGAATGGTTGGATGAACACTCCACCGACATAACCTCGCTTCCTTGGCCAGCTAGGTCACCTGACCTCAATCCCATCGAGCACATCTGGGTTGCCATCGAGAGAGATGTTCGAGGCTCTGACCACCCTCCATCAAATCTTCGTGAACTGTAGGAGCTTGTTTAGGGGTCGTGGGTCAGTATGGCTTCCCAACGCTTCCGGTGTCTTGTTAAGTCCATGCCGAGACTAATCGCCGCCGTCACCAGGGCGAAAGGTGGTGCTACACGTTATTAGACAGGTATCTCTAATTCAATTGCTCTCCAGTGTACAGTGCGTGAGCCTAACGTGGCAGCCGAACAAATTATGTTGACACGCTGAATGCAGTGCCGCCCTTTGATTCTTTACATCACACCCGTAATAAATGGTAAAAATATAACGAATTTCATTAATGCCAAATGAAGCAGCTCATACTAAGGGAAATTTTCAAGACTTGAATGTCTGTGATAGCTTTAAAGAATTTCAGTCAGTGCTCGGAAGTGGGATTTTTCTCAGCTTAAAGCGTCTTTGGAGGGAAGTGCTCTAAATGCGGGCCTGCAGCCAGAAGATGACAGTTAGCTGTGTTTCTATAAGAAGGGGCCTAAAGGATATTCCCTGGCCGTAACTCGAAGCGAAAGGTACAACGACCACAGAAGCACGTACGATCACCTTTCTCTCTGGACCAGGATGAATTGGAAACTTCTGCTTTAACTCTGCTCCTTGCGAGGGTCAATGAAAGCTGTGAGAAATATTCGCAGGAGTGGTATCCTGACATCTTTGTCGTTGCGTGAGCATGGGACTCGCTATGACACATTTTGAAATTTTCGCGGACGCAGTGTGCACATTATATTCTGAGTAATAATGGAAAGTACACTATTGAAAATGTAGTGTTAGGTTGCACCAAAAAGTAGGGCTACACCAGCTGCACCACTTTCTAAGGAAAGATATACCATCGTGCTTTACAAACAAAATCCAACAACGAGGTTCAACTTTTCGCCACGTTATGGTACAAGGTTGCACGCAAAGTTGTTGGGTTTCTTTTTCACCACAGAATGGTGTATCTTTTCTAAGAAAGTGGTGCAGCTAGTGTAGCACCAATTTTTGGTGCAACCTACTACAAAATTTTTAACTATAAATGGTTGGCATCGGCTCTTCTGGGGTTATATTTTTCTTCTGTTTTTGAGTGAACAGTGAGTGGGTAAATAAAACAATAATATGCTGCTCAACATCACTATGGGCAAACATGAGATTTATTTACAAGATTATCTCCAATTCGGGCACACGTACTCTTAACACGCCTCCCATGACCTAACCTCTCAGAAAACAATTTAGTAATATGTATGTATGTATGTTTAGTATCGAAATCTAATTTTTGATTCTTATTGCTCGGTCGCTTCTTTTTAATTATAATTCTACCTTTACTGAACGGTTTCTTTTATGCAGGGTGTCCCACTCGCTGCCGAACCCGGCATTTCTTTAATAATATTAACACCAATGACGATATTGCAGTGAAGTATGGAGTGGACTTAACTCATTTCGTGTGAAATGTGATGACATCACAACATGTGCTGGAAGTGGCCACCATTTGCGTCCAGACAGCATTGTACCCCGCGCTTTCCGCCATCCCGCCGGAGTGCTCCTTAGTGGCAGACACATCGCTAAGTGTGGCGCCACTGACGTGCAGTCCGCCATCCCGCAGCAGTGCTCCATAATGGCAGACACATCGCTAAGTATGGCGCCACTGACGTGCAGTCCGCCATCCCGCCGGAGTGCTCCTTAGTGGCAGACACATCGCTAAGTGTGGTGCCACTGACGTGCAGTCAGCTATCCCGCCGGAGTGCTCCTTAGTGGCAGACACATTCCTAAGTGTGGCGCCACTGACGTGCAGTCTGCCAGCCAGCCGGACGCGCCTCTCTGCTGCATTATTAT
Source organism: Macrothele yani (assembly GCA_039090855.1). Taxonomy (NCBI): domain Eukaryota; kingdom Metazoa; phylum Arthropoda; class Arachnida; order Araneae; family Macrothelidae; genus Macrothele; species Macrothele yani. Next base: position 106,002,773 of record CM077011.1, read on the forward strand.
GCAATTTCGCTGAGCGATCGCCCGCCAAAAATTATTGGTGCTTGGGTGGGATGTATTGCCACACCCAGTATACTCGCCTGACCTTGCGCCGTCAGACTTCCACTAGTTTCACTCTCTTCAACAGTCCTTGCATAGTATAACGTTCAATTCAGATGAGGTGAGTGCTGGTGGCTGTTCGAGTACGTGTGAAAATGTATTGGTATATCCTGGAGGAGCAAGTGTTTATTGTTCGCACTTATTGCAAAACGGAATATATAAAGTCTTGTCAACAGCAATTCCTGGAGAGGTCTGTAGGCAGGCATCCGCCTAGGAAGTCCACCATTTGGGCTTTGTCGATAAAATTGGAAACCAAAGGGGCTTTATTAGACGACCATGCAGGAGGTCGTCCACAAATTTCCGAGGGAACCATCCAGAATGTAAAGGGCCGACTATTTGCGTCTCCCAGGAAGTAACTTCGCCGACTGTCACAGGAAACAGGGTTATCCAAAAGCACTTGTCAACGTGCTTTGAAAAAAAGCGAAGCTTCATGCGCACCGTATTTCCGTGGTCCACGAACTGAAAGAGCCAGCCCACGTGAAACGAGTGACATACTGTCGATGGTTTCAGGTATTTCTTCAGGAAGATCCGGGCATTGTAAGACTACACGTGGTTCTCGGACGAGGCATGGTTTCACCTGTCCGGATACGTCAATTCTCAAAATGCCCTTATTTGGGCCAGTGAAAATCCCAACGCGATACATGAAGAACCCCCTCACTTGCAGGCAATAGATGTGGGATGACCCCTCACCGCATAACTGGTCCCATCTTCTTCGATACAACTATCACAACAGCTGCATATATGGAAATCTTCAACACCTTTTTTAAATCAACTGGACGACGATGAACTCTACATTGGATATTATTAGCATGAAGGAGTGCCATTACAGACATCACACACTAGTATGGCAGAAATTCAGTCCTGTTTCAGAGACCGGTTCATTTGGAAGTGTCTATGACCACCGCGCTCGCCCTATCTGACACCTCCTGATTACGTTTTATTCCACATTATGGTGCGCTGTGTTCAATGCTGTCTGGACGCAAACGGTGGCCACTTCCAGCCAACACATGTGATGTCATCGCATTTCGCACGAAACGAGGTAAGTTCACTCCAAACTTCATTGCAATATCGTCATTGATGTCAATACTATTAAAGAAAGGCCGGGTTCGGTAGCGAGTGGGACACCCTGTATAAGAAGGCTGTAGTCCCCTAGTTCCCCTTATAAGACATTGAAGTAAATACAACTAAAATGCATGCATAGCAGATGAAGCAGTCTCGTACTAAATAAAGCAATTTAGAAAGAGCAAGAATTTAGCAGACTAGACTCTAGATTCTGAATTTAAAAGGTTTTTTCATGTAATAACAAAGACACGCACTTGAAAATATATTGCCTGACTTCTAGTTGCATTCTCATTTGAAGTAAATTATTTTTATAATTAAATTCGATCATCTCTTCTGCTTTTAAAGAAATTTGAAACACATATCTTGGACTCGCTGAGTGCTTTTGACAGGTGAACATGTCTCCGCAATTAAGTGGGCATTGAAGATACAGAAATAAAGAATAATTTATTAGAAGAATGGGAAATTAATGAAAAGCAAGTTCGGTAGTAGAAAGGAGAGGATCGTCGGATCTTAAGCATCACGTTACAAATCAAAGTAATTTGTTTCTTTAGTTTTTTAATACGTGGTGTATGCAATCGGACAAATTATTAAGCGAAGCTCAAGGAATAGATAGGCTTAACAAGTCCCGAATAGAGAAAGAAATTAAATGAGCACAGAGTAGAATCTTAATAACACAACAGTGTCGAAGGCAAAATGATTGAAAACAGTTTGTTTTATGGAAGGGCTTAAAATGCTTTTTCATGAGGTAACTGATCATGAAACAAACGAATTATGGATTTATTCATTGCACTGAGCAGACATTTATTTCGATTCAATTCTAAACAGAAACTAAAACTGCATGCTTAGATAGTCTACGCAATTTAGTTTTTCAAACGTCGTAAAATGATTTAAGGATATGCGCCTGAATTTTAATTGTCACACAAATTGTAATTTGTTTATTATTCCAATCACATGCTATTTCAAACGGTGTTTGTTTAGTCGTAGAAATATCATCAGAATATATCATTGTACGTTTATAAAAGGGCAACAAGAAGCAGGCTCTGTAAAAAAAAAAAAAAAAAAAAAAAGAAAGACGCTTTTCAGGACTAATTAATTAATTAATTAATTAATTATTCTTATTTATAGATTAATCTGAACGAAATAAAGTTGCGAATATTATATAATGCAGTTTTAGCGCAGTTATAGCGAGGGATTCCTTAAAATTTAAATATAGGTTGTTGAAACATAATTTTAGATGAGGACTGGTAAAGAGGCCCCTTTACGTGAAAAACTCTTAGAGTGACCCCTTCCACCAGTTACTCTCAGAATTAATCCTTTTTGTAATGTGCTTCGGGAAAAACATTGTTGGTATTCGTGGTATGTAATGAAGATGGAACGTAGACCTGTTCATTCTATTGTGTTTCCCATAGCAGCACATGGTTGAGAAAGCTGGACCTTGTAAAAAAGCTGAACAAAGGAGGATTGATGGATTTGAGCTTAGGTGTTGGACAAGATTGTTAAGGATACCATGGACAGCAGCAAGGGTTACCAACAAAGAGGTTCTAGAGCGCATCAAACCGTAAATGTCACTTCATGGAAAGATTACCAAACTACAGTTCACTTACTTTAGTCATGTGATGCGATCGGACTCATTGGAGAAAGAAATGATGCTTGGAATGGTAGAGAGTACAAAAAAAAAATCTAGAACGACAAAGAACACGTTGGCTGAACAAAATCAAAATGAATTCTGAGCTGGACATGGAACATCTGAGGGAGAGGGTCCAAGATCGTGAGGCCTGGAGGGTCACAGCCTACAGAATCACCATGAGTCGGATTTGACTGAATGAATAACATCATCATCAATGAAAAGTGATGCGATTACCAACTTGGAAATCTGTCTTGAAGACGCGAGGTCGCAGTTGTTAGGTAGAGACAAGTGTTACCATCTGTTCAGGCCTTTGGTTCCATTTACAAATAGCCTAGATTGCTTGGAAATGAATTGCGTTGAATGGTGTAACGGAACGCACATCTCATGGGCTATGGATAGATTATTCTAATCTTATCGCATCTCATGCGCTATGGATAGATTATCCTAATCTATCACATCTCATGGGCTATGGATAGATTATTCTAATCTATATAGATTATTCTAATCTATCCATGGCCCATGAGATGTTCGTTCCATTACACCATTAAACGCAATCCATTTCCAAGCTCTTTGTAAATGGAACCAAAGGCCTGAACAGATGGTAACACTTGTCTCTACCTAACAACTGCTACTTCGCGTCTTGAAGACAGACTTCCAAGTGGGTAATCGACTCACTTTTCATTGATGATGATTAGGGATATGTAATTTTAGTATTTACCAAGTAGATGCGAATAAATGCGAAATTTCTCAATAAGATGCGTCGCATAAATATAGTGACAGTCTACTTTGCTCTGAGAACTCAGTGCGAATATAGGTAGGAAGCTGAAGAGGTACCTAATTAGACATAACCCTCCAACAAACGTTTCGATCCGTCGAGATGACCGGATTGTGTGAAAAGAACATCACAAAGGGATATAGTGTAGTTTTAGGTGTCTCATAAATATAAAGACAACTATGTAAAGTAGTCACATGCAAATGAGATGTAAAAATTAGCATGTTGTACGCACGCGCATGGGCCGTAAGTCGGTCTAGCCTACAAAAGACAGCGGACCTGCCGACAGACATTCATTTGCCGAAATGAAACGCAACAGTCAACTTTCTGGTGAGGAGGTGCAGAAGATTCGGAGACTGAGAGTAAATGGATTGCCTGTATCGAAAATTTGTAAAGCCATGGGGAGGAGTAGGGCAGTCATTTATAAGACTTTATCGGAACGCAGTGAGTTAACTGCCAGAAAACGGCCTCTATGCCCTGGAATAACAACTGAACGTGTTGATCGTCCCATCATACGTTTAGTTTCATCCAAAAGGTTATCACTACGTCAAGTTTCTCGGACTGTTGGTGTTCGACGAATCAAAAAATCGACGAATCAAAAAAGTTTCAACATTGTGCTCCGTAAAATGCGCTGTCTGTCACACCTCACGCGGCGCCACAAAAGGAAGTTAGATTGTTATGGGCAAGCAGCCACCTGCACTTGACGGACGAGTGGAACACAGCTATTTTCTTCGATGAGGAAAAATTCAACCTGGACGGCCCTGATGGTTGGAACTGCTATTGGCATGATTTACGACGCAAGCCACGCAGCTTCTTCGGCAGACAGAAAGGAGGGGATCTGTGATGGTCTGGGGAGCTTTTGCGTTCAATGGGACAACGAATGTCGCTTTTCTGCTACGCAGGCAAAACTCCGAAACGTATCAGGACATTCTCAGCAGCCACCTTCTACCGTTTGCCGAAACTCTAGCCGGTGTTGATTATCTGTTCCAGCAAGACAATGCCTCTATCCATCGGTCTGCATCAACGAAAAGCTGATTTAACACTCATCGTGTGACCGTAATGGATTGGCCAGCACTCAGTCCAGATCTGAAACCTATCGATAACCTCTGGGGTATCATTGCTCGTGATGTGTATGCGAATGGACGGCAGTTCTCAAGTGTGGTGACATTGAAAGAGCAGATTGAACGAAGCTGGTAAGCACTCCGTCCAGAACACTTTCATCACTTGGTGGACAGCATGCCCAATTGAGTTTTAAGTGTTATTCAGAACAACGTCTCCACTATTCGTACCGTAGGTGCTCATAACTAGTAAGTCTTTATATTTTTGAGACAGCGTATTTCTGTTTTTTTCTTGTACTTGGCGTTGGAATTGTTATGTTTCCGTCAAACTATTGTGCAGCTGCGTGTCCTATGCTATTTTTGCTATAAATATAGGTGTACATTTCAGCTCGTTGTCTCTTTTTTATTCGAGAATTTGTTCTGTCTCTATATTTATGCAACGCACTATATGACCGAATAAATACGAAAATTTGATTTTAACTACTTTTCCGCGACATCTCGATAATAAACATTTTTTAAAGCGAAAATGGTACCTAATTTCGCGCTTCTAATTTGATATTTGATGTGTGAATGTTCTTTAGAAGTTTTCGTTTCTTTCTAAGCACATCGGGGGAAAAAAAGGACATACTTATAAAAAACAACAACATATATATATATATATATTGTTGCTGCTTCTCTCTTCGGTTTAACTTTGTTGTGTGTGTGTGTGTGCGGGGGGAATCTGTTAATGGGTTAATTGATATTTTCAATATCCGTTTCAGTTGAAAATTGAAAAAAAAATGTTTGATTTACGACATACTTCAGGAGAAAATTAATGCCTATTGCGTAAAATGTTTTTTTTTACAAAGTTGGAAATAAAAAAACAAGATATGACATTTAGATTTGCAACATAAAATTTGCGACGTTATGTGCATAAATTCAAAGATATCCAAATAAATACTTTCCATGTACATTTGACAAAGGACTTTATCCTAAGGGATTTTAATTTATGTATATATTTTTTTTTCACCTTCTAGTAGTAGTTGCAAGATTTGAGCACATACCTTACCGTAATTTCAGGAAATATACTCACCAAACCAAAAATTTTGCTTTCGCGTTCGTTACGTAATTAGATAACTTTTGTTTTGTTTTTAATAAATCGAACGCGAAGGGAATTTCTAAAAGTTTAATTTGAAATGATTACGTTCTGCCAATTTGCCATTCACGCACATAAAAAAAAAAATAAGGTGGTTGCAAAATTGCTTTATGTTTGTGTTCCTTTAGCCGAAATTCAAGACTAAAGGAAGAATTTCTTGAAGAAATTTTTAAGACCGGTACATGAAATCCTTTCGCAGCACAAGAGCAAAGCTTTGGAATTCCCCGATTTGTAGACATCATTGTAGGTAACTGAGAAAAAAAGATGAAAACTAACGATGTAATCACTGAAGCGATGAAAAGAACTTCCGTCTTTAGCACGATTTAATGATTAAAAGATGAGAAATATATACAATTAAGACCATGAGCACTTTCGAGGCAGCGGCTGCCTCTTCTTCAGATGTAATAAATAGATACACATTTAATCTATATATAATATAGATCATTGAATTGTGGGAAGCATGGTAAGTTATTAGCCAATAGTAATCTACATGCGCCAAGATGTTGCGTATACTGTTGGCCCAATGGTCTGAAGAAAACATGGAAATATATTATAGAAATAAATTGTGTAGGGTAGGGTGAACATTCAATTTTAAGTTTATATTACAATTTATAATTAATATAAATTATAAATTGCAATATAAACTTAAAATTGAATGTTCACCCTACCCTACACCATTTATTTCTATAATATATTTCCATGTTTTCTTCAGACCATTGGGCCAACAGTATACGCAACATCTTGGCACATGTAGATTACTATTGGCTAATAACTTACCATGCTTCCCACAATTCAATGATCTATATTATATATAGATTAAATGTGTATCTATTTATTACATCTGAAGAAGAGGCAGCCGCTGCCTCGAAAGTGCTCATGGTCTTAATTGTATATATTTCTGATCTTTTAATCATTAAATCGTGCTAAAGACGGAAATTCTTTCATCGCTTCAGTGATTAATGTCGCACGAGTCTTTAATAAGGATGTAATCTTTTGACATTATCTAAGGATGAAAAATACAGAAATTAAACCCCCAGTTGATTCATTGTATTGTGCGGGAATTATTTAGTACCGCACTCGTGGAACCCCGGTGGCGCAGTGGTCTAAGGCGCTGGCCTTTGATCATTCGTCCGTAAGGGGTCCGGGTTCGAATCCCGGTCTGGCATGGATGTTGTGTTTGTCTTACGGCACTGGCTCTCTCCCTTTCCTGGAACCAGTGACCCTAAATTAGGGACGGGCGACTGCTTATAGCCCATTGAGTTGCTCACGGTGGTCGTTAAACCTCCAATCAAAAAAAAAAAAAAAAAAAAATATTTCTCAGCGTAAACACCGCTGTACTCTATTGGCGTTCCCAGTAGCGGCCCGCTAGCTCTGACGTCACAGACCAGTTCAGAAGCTTTCTTACTCTTCAGGGTTTTTTGGCTGGGGCCTGGGTGAGAGAGGGAGGGGTTAAGCCTTTTACATTGAGTACATACCACAGTAGGAAGAAATAAAAACGTAGAATGAGCATTACTTTGTAATTAATAGAAAAAATGACTCTTCTCACGCACATTTTTTTATCACTTTTGAAAGGAATGATATCGTAGCTGCAGTGATAAAACCAAGAATGTGAGAATTTTTCTATTGTTAACTTGACATCATATAAAATTATATTCACTGATGCATAATACAGATGCAACTTGATGTGAATGTTATGTATAGTGCTTGAAGAGTAGGATGTAATTTCAAAAGTGATTCTTTGATTAAATTTAATTTTTAAATAGCGGTCAGTCAAACTACCAAATTTCGCATTCGTGGTTTTGACATATTTCGGCGACGATACACAACACCCACCCCCACCCCTCAACTTAATTTCTGGGTACGCCATTGGCTCACCAAATGTTTCTTTCCCAAACCTCGTAACAGGAATCTCAAAGTCTGTAATGGCACCTTACTCTTCGCTTCGTACCACAACTGACCTTATCAGTATACTGTACATATCTTGAGTTTTCCCGTGCAGCAAGGCGAAACCACAGGATACGGTAATTTCGCCCAGTGGAACACGAAAGACGTTAATATGCAAAAAGTAACATGACAAATATACCGTCAACAATATCTCACTCTAGCCTAAGAGTCTTATGCATGCTGGACTCTCAAACGCGATAATTCTTGCACCGGCTTGGGGATCATTATCATAACAAAATAAAATAAATAAAGGCTTCGAATTTACCCCGTGAAATGTTGTTCACTCTGGAATTATTGCCAGCTTCTGAAGGGAAGTCTGTTCTTTCGGAGTGTGGGCCTTTGAACAACATGTAAGAGATGCTTATGACTTCAACATGCGACTTACGTAACGTTCTCAATTCAACGAAGTATATATTAAACGGATTAGAGGATATCTTCAATGCTCCTTCATTCACTCAGAACGATACTTACTTACTGGTAACTATTACAGTGCTCATCTTTCAGTTTTACCACGGCAGCCTGTTATTAACTCTTATACAATCCATTTAAGATATCTTTCTTTCTTGGTCTTGTGTCCGGCACTGTTTGGACAAACATAGCCCATGCGCCGCAAATATTAACCAACCAACCAGCAGCTGCATCTGCGATTTTAAAAGTCATATTGAAAAAACAAATTATATCGTATACCATTCGGTACAGTGAAAATTGGAAACACCATCCTCTTTAAAGAATGTACAGCTTTCCCGTTAGGGTGAGTAAATCTCTGCTCGTAGGAGACGTATATACCGATTAGACATTACATTATGACCACCTACCTAAAACGCTGTAGGACTCATTTTGGCCAGCAATACTGCGGCCACTCAGCGAGGCATCGATTCAATGAGGTGGCGATAGGTATCCTGGGGTATCTGTTACCATAATGCCAACAGCAGGTCCTCCAGTTCCCGTACATTTCGGGGTGGTGCTGATTTAGCTAGAACCCGCTTTTCCAAGTCGAACCACAAATGTTGGATTGGGTTCATGTCAGGTGAATTTGGAGGGCAGGACATGTACAGAAATTCACCAGCATGTTCCTCGAGCCTCTTCTAAACCATTCTGGCAGTGTGGCATGGCACACTATCCTATTTGTAATTGGCGATCACCAGCAGGGAACACAGTTGCCATGAATGGGGGAACTTGGTCCGCAACGATGTTCAGATACCTGATAACAGTCACGGATTGTGCTATTGAGATAATGGGGCCTAAAGTGAGACCCCCCCCCAAAAAAAAAAGCATCGTCCACAGCATAACACCCCCGCTGAAGGCCTGTTTCTGCCCAACAGTGCATCCATAGCTTCCGTTGGTAATCGACCTATCCGTGGTCAGCCATCTACGTGATGCACCAGCAATCTTAATTCGTCTGACGAGGCCACTTTCTTTCAATCATCCATGGTACAGTATCGGTGATCGTGGGCCCATTCCATGCGTTGTTGGAGATGATGTGCATTGAGCATGGGGACGTGGCTGGGTCTTCGGCTACGCAGGCCCATGCGCAGAAGTCTGAGATAAACTCTGTGCTGTGACACATTGCCCTGATCACCACTGTTGTAGCTGCGGATGGTTTGTCACACTGTGGCCCTACGGTTGCTGTGAACAATGCGCGACACAATCTCCGCTTCCCTCTGTCATCAATGAGCTGCGGACGACAGACGGCTGGACGAGCGTTCGTCGTTTGGTCGCATCTGTGCACCATTTTTGACACGTTCTCACTGCAGAGACACGTGAACAACCCACAAACTGCGTCGTTTTCGATATCGTAGTTCCAAGGCGCAGTGTCATCACAATTTGTCCTTTATCAAATTCCGATAAATCAGACGCCTTTCCCATTCTGATTCGGAATACTCAACAAACCGAAAGCCGGTCCTCGGGTTGTATATATAATACTTTGTGAAATTCCCTGCGCCACCGTTCGGTCTCCACGCATGCTCATTTTTCTTGGCAGGGGCTGGTCATAATGGGATGGCTCATTGATGTGTGTTTTAATGTGTCCTACTTCACCGATCTCAGCACCTATCTTTAGGTAAACAGGTGCAACATGACTGATGAATGAAGAAATGAGTGGGTTGATGCAATACAAAGGTTGTCCCAAATCAACTGAGCCGCACGGTGGCGCAGTGGTCTAAGCGCTGGCTTATGACCATTCGTCCAAGAAAGGTCCGGGGTCAAATCCCGGTGGGGCAAAGATGTTGTGTTTGTCTTACGGCACTAACTGTCTCCCGGCCGCGGAACCAGTGACCCTGAATTAGAGACGGTGACTGCTTATAGCCCATTAAGTTTCTCACGGTGGTCGTTAAACCTTCAATTGAAAAAAACAAAAAAAAACTGAGTTTTTTTTTTTAATATGTCTACTTTAATTATTAAGGAAGTGGTCATCTTTTTCGAAATACTGTCTATCGCATAGAATACAGTTGTCCCAAATTTGATCCCACGTGTTGATAGTCTTCTGGAATTCTTTTTCTGAAATGCTGTTGAAGCACCCCGGCGCAGTTGTAATAAGTTGTCGATCACTCTCAAATTTGTCGTCTCCGTAATGTCTTTCTTAAAATGGAGAACATCCAGATGTCACATTGTGGCAAGTCCAGACTATATATATGCTAGTTGGAGCATGAACTTAATATTAATTTTCTCCAAAAAGAAACGACAGACTTGTCCATATGCGCAGCCTTGCATTGGGCCGCACATGAAAAGAAATGCGGAACCCAAGTTGAATAAACTCCTTTCATGCCAAAATTCACTGTTCAAGCTCTGTGAATTGACGATTTCGAAACGTGAACCTTATCTTCGATATATCGAATTGATAGATGTTTGTCTTCCCGTAAAATAACACCTATTGTATTGATGTTTACCTCTGCAACACTCGTTGAAGGTTTTCCTCCGTGCCCGATTGAAGCTCCCGGCTCACGACCATCCATAAATTATTTATGCCATCTGTAAATTGCTGATTTTCCAGGACATTCATCTTTATAAGCCTCTTGCATAACACGGATAGTCTCTCCAACAGACTTCTTAAGCAGCCGGCGAAATTTAATGGCACATCTTTGTACCTCTTTCACATCCGTATTTTTTAGAAAGCGCGAAAACTCTTGTTAGGGGTTCACGAAACAACGCTTATTAAACTGCGAACTACCGACGACGCATGCGTTATAAACAGGTGTGGCCGGTTGCTATGGTTACTTCAAAGACTACCGTTTTTTAGTGACTCGTGCCAAGCTCGAACGCAGTATTGCCCATTTTTTGCGGCCCGGCCCGGCTTCGCACGGTAGCAATTTAGAATTTACGGCGAATCTAAAGAGAGGTGATTATTACCTTTAACAGGCGACTGTCTTTCTCTTTGTAAAGCCATTCTGTGTCTGTCATTTGCCAATCTAAATTCTGTTTCTTGGAAAGTTTCATTATGACGGGATAAACAAATTATTTTAGCGTCCGATGTAAACCTGGAAGTCAACCTGTATTCGATTTTCGTCTCGGCATAATGTTAATGCAATATTTAAATTTTAATTAAAGAGCTACTCAAAGAGATACATGCGTGTGGACAAAAACAACTACGCATTTAGTCTGTGTGAGCACCAATTAACCAATCTTTCAACGTCCGAGGTAACTACGCATTTAGTCTGTGGCCTTGCATGCTGTCAGGCCAGCCGCCGCGCATGCGCCTCGCGTCTTTTTCCCAATGAGCAAACTAGTTTCGTAAACGGGGCGCCGTGCATTGTTGTTGTTTAGGCAGCGGAAGCCACGAAAGAATGCGAACGGCGGGTTTTTCTTTGACTTGTCACTAAAATCGTTACTGCTCGGCTCCCTTTTGTCATAGATTAATGTTTCATACACCTAAACCTTCCTCGACAAATGCTCTATGGAATGGTGAAAACCGCATCAAAATCCGTCCAACGATTCTCAAGATTAGCCCCAACAGACAAACAGACGCCTACCGGGGACTTTATTTTATACTATGTATAGATTCTCACTTGTTTTGGGACAAGTTATGTATTATTGTTTAACTGCCTTAAGTAGTGAAGTGCCTCAAATTCTAACTGCGTTTGTACTGACTTCTTTTAAACTTCGCTTTTTGTTTTGTTCTCATTCGTTCAGTCGATGAAATGTTTATTCAGCTTCAACTGCGAAGTCGGCGTCATACAGTATTTTTCTAAAATGTTTCCCACTTTTGCTCTGCATTGTTGGTGCAATAATCATCGGTAACTCGCGATAATCTCGGTTTTATCAGACAGTGTCGAAAAACATTTCTTATCTGTCAAAGATGTGCAGTCTCATGTAGCTTTTCTGAGGGCGTTAATATTGTTGCACTATATTTGTAACCCTCAGTTCTCCAAGAAGAATTTGGATTTAGGCATACTGTATCTAAGAATATTGCATTTTAACTAACAATTATCCAGTTTCAACTAAAAATGAGAGTTAAGTACGAATGTATAGATCGTAAAATGTTTTGTCTACAGCTGGTGATGGCGCAAAAGTCTGCCGGATACCCCAGAAAATTCGAAATTTTTTCTACAGCATCATGTTGGTTTATTCTCTCTGGCACCGCTTATATTGCTTAAAATACCTGAAAGTCAAGAAAATGTATACTGTTTCCATTGAAAAAATTTATTATTTCTTACGTACTTTTTAATGATTGATATACTATCAGCATAACACTACCGCTTGATAAGCTTGTACGTTAAAACTACAGTCGTAATAAAACGAGCGCCCAGGTGGCGCAGAGTTCTAAGGACTGGCTTCCGAGATGAGTCTGAGTTCGAATCCCGGAAAGGCATGGATGTTGTGTTTTTCTTACGAAACTGGCTCTCTCCCTTCTCTGGAGTCAATGGCCCTAAATAAGGGACGGGAAGCTGCTTTATGGTCATTGAGTTTCTCACAGTGGTAACTAATCTCCCAAAGAATTAATTCTAATACAACGCATATTGCTAACAGTAAAACATCTGTGTCAGAAAAAAGAACCCAAAACAGAGCCTAGGTAATTAATCTCCCAACGAAACAATTCTAATAAAACGTTGTGTTTGTCTTACAACACTGGCTCTCTCCCTTCTCTGGAGTCAATGGCCCTAAATTAGCAACGGGCAACTGCTTAGGACCCATTGAGGTGCTCACAGTGGTAATTATCCCCAAGAAACAATTCTAATAAAATGCATATTGCTAACAGTAAAACATCAGTGTCAGAAAAAAAAACCCAAAACAGAGCCTTACCGTCGATTACTCGCGTTTAATAGATTGTCAGCCGTTGAAGTAAAAAAACACGCATTTTATAACAGGTAAATGCTTGGCTCATGTGGCTTAGATGGATTGTGCGACGTCACAGTGATACTGTGTTGGCAGAGTTGGTACTTCAAAGAAAGGTGTACATCCTTGTTAATGACGCAATCATCACACAAGCGCACGTATTGGAAATTAAATGCAAAATAATACATTTTTTACTGACAGGTTTTAGTTTCAAGGTACTTTTTACAGCTTTCAGTTTAGACTGCGATCTTAATCCACAAGTATATAATTCTCGAGATCATCCAAGCATGCCACGTTACGGAAAAGAACACCGTACAAATACTGCACCCACCCGCTCCTCATCCCGTCCAAGGAGAGCTCCAAAAGCTACACCAGGATCCAGGAAAAACAGGGTGACTGGAAATGATGGCAAGCCGAAAAGAGCTGTCAAGCGCGGAACAAGAGCGAAACAAGAAATTCGGAAGCTCCAGAAGAGCACCAAACTGTTAATACCGAAGCAACCGTTCCAGAAACTCGTTCGGGAGATTGCCAGGGACAGCGGGAGGCCTTGGAGATTCAGCAGCGAGTCCATGCGGCTTCTCCAGCTCTGCAGTGAGGCTATGATGGTCCGTTTATTTCGGAAACTGAACTCCTGCGCTTCTCACGGTAACCGATTAACTATTCAAGAAAGGGACCTGAAATTGATCAAGGCTCTGGCAGAGCTCTGAGTAATGCGTTACAGTCTTCTGCCTTGCTCCGTCAAGAGACAAAACGATATTTTCTGCATTTCGTGTTTACCATGTTTGGGAGGTCGCAAATCCACAGAGGAAAATTTAATAAAATCAAATCTGCCCAAACGTTCCACCTTCGTTTTTTTTTTAAAAGAGCATAACCTGCGGTATTTTTTACAAACATCGTCTCGAAGAGCAGAATTTCCGCTGTTTTTTTCTTGGCATCCCTGTAGTAAGATTCGCCTTTGAAGCTGGTAATCAAATAAGCTACTGGGACAGTATCGATATATTGATTCCTACCACATTTTCATTGATGGAGAAAGTGTGAAATATCTGAGAACATGAGCGCCCTATATAGAGAGGGCAAGAAAGGGCATTTGCTATCCAATGGAAACTGGATAAGGCTCTTCCTGTTTTTGGACGGTACTATAGATTTTCGCGATAATGCTAATATCTGTAGAATTTTAGGATGAATGTGTGTGCCGTAAAAAAAATAGGAAAAGGGTTGGGAATTTTCCATAGCAAAAAATGGAAATTTACAGTAGAAAGTAATAATGAAATTTTCCATTGCATGGTGGTGAACAGCGTACATACGTACAGTTTGGAAAATTACGATAGGCGAAAAAACGGAAAATACGAGGGTTGTACCGTAAGTAATGCAAAAGTGGGCATAACTTTTTTTATTAACTGACAGAGGTCGTTCAAATTGCACATGTTGGTGGAGTAACTCTTTCTCTATACAAAGGTACTACTCAACATAGTCTCCACCACAAGCGATGCATTTGCGCCCTCGTTGAACCCAACTCTCGAATCCGCTTTGAAAAAATTCAGGTGATGGCTGTTGTACTCACTTCTTCACAGCCAATTTCACCTCTTCTGCGTTATCAAATCCTCGTCCACGGAGACCGTCCTTCATTGGACCAGACAGGTGGAAGTCGGATGGCACCAGATCTGGGGTGTACAGTGGATGGGTGACCACCGACCAGCCAAATTTGCTAATCGCCTAATTTGTTGCTAAAGATGTGTGTGATATCGCATTGACATGGTAAATGTGGATCGCTTTCAGATTCTTGTTCGGTATCTTCCTCCTTATGGGTCCTCTAAGCTCCTTGAGTGTCTCAGTGTACCGCTCGCTGGTCACGGTACGGCCACGTTCCAGAAAATCAAGGAGAATGACACCCGTATCGTCCCCAAAAATAGTAACCACGACTTTATGTGATGATCTCTGGCTCTTGAACTTCTTAGGCCTTGGTGAAGAGGTGTGACGTCATTCCATGGATTGATTCTTCGTTTCCGGATCGTAAAGATGCGCACACGTTTCATCCCCTGTCACAAGATCGAAAACAAAAACGTGGTTTCATTGACTTCAATCGCTTCCAGCATCGCTTCCAGCTGATCTATCACCCTTCTCTCCTTCAAATCTGGTGTCTCAGGTACCCAATTCGCACGCACACTTTCCGATACGTAAGTCTTCCATCATCTTCTGTATGTCATTGTGACCACAGTTCAGGTGTACAGCAAGCTCACAGATTGTGACTCGTCTCTCCGCGCGAATCGATTCATCGACTCGCTGACTATTCGTGTCAGTGATCGCAAATGATGGTCTCCGACTGCATGGTTTTTCTTCAATGCCGGTTTCTTCTTCTTCATGCTTCTTCATCCATCTATGCACATTGCTCTTGTCAATGGTGTCATCTCCGTAAACATTTTGTAGCCTTCTGAGCATGCACCCTTCCTTCGTCAAGGACTCAATGATGACACATTGCTTCTGCTTGGAATCCGTTATTTACCTGCAATGAATAAGAAGTGTTGCTATAGAGGAATAGTTATTCTACCAACATGTGCAATTCGAACGACCTCTGTCAGTTAATAAAAAAGTTATGCCCCCTTTTGCTTTACTTTCGGTACAACCCTCGTATATTATAATTTGTAACGATTTGTTTCCCTCTTACCATCGATTCGAGTTAAAATGATCACTACTAAGCAACCTTTTACACTCCTTTAAAGCATAAATTTTACAATCGTATTTAACATTTTGAAATTTCGTTTATGATATCCCCCAGAAAAAAGTATAAGAGAGGTTCCACTGTATATACTTAAAGGGAAAATTGGCTAAAAACCCACCGAAATGTATCGCATTAGAACACATGTAGGTGGAATAACGTAAATGTGTTCGGTCTGTCGGCGTTTAGCGACAACTGTGAGCACCTTCAAGATATATAAACAGTCCCTCGTCCCTATTTTAGGGACCATGGTCCAACGTAGGGAAGGAATCATTACCGTAAGAGAAACAAACCACGCATAGATTAACAAGCATTTGAACTATCCCTAGCCTGGACGACTCTGACACCAGAGTGGCAAACTTTTTTTTACTCATAATGTCACTTGAGTTGTGAAAACACAAGTTCGTCCACGACGGGCATCGAATCCGTGTCCCCCTCACTCTGGAGTAATTCGCTCTCCCAACTGAGTTACGCCGACAGAATGTCTCGCTGGAGATTTGTCGTCTTGACACGTGTTTTCACTTCTGTAGTACGTCATAGAGTACATGTGTCAACATGAAAGAGCAGTCGTGCTGAGGGATATTATCGCGATTCAGAAATGTGGTCTCGAAACTAGAACTTCCGTTGTTTGGAAATTACGTGTATCAAACCTGTTTTTCATTTTGTGGGAAGCATCATGCAAAAAAATTGAAAATAAGAAAAAACGTATCCCATCAGTTATACATTCAACATTTGTGGAATGTACGCTATAGTGCCAGAAAAACTGGTACACCAGTCTAATACTTGGTAGGTCCCCCACGGGAGCGCAAGACTGCAGGAATACGACGCAGCATGTACTCCACTAGCTTCTGGAAACATGCTGTAGGCAATGCACAGCAACCATTCCTGCAGAGCGTTCCAAAATTCGGGTGTATTCCGAGGTCTTGGATTCCTGTGTTCGATAGCGCGTTGCATGGAATTCCAAATGTGTTCTATCACGATCAGATCTGGGGACTTGAGTGGGAATCACAACACCCCAAACTAAGATGAATGCTCCTCGAACCATAATGTGGCGTCCCGACACTTTTGTGGAGGTGCATGACCTGTTGGAACAGGCCCAATCATACCATTACGGACCCCCCCAGCCGGTATATTTCCTTATTGACAGGCGGGATCCATGGGTTTTAGGGTTTGCGCCACACACGAATCCTTCCATCTGCTCGATACAGTTGGAAACACTACTCGTCAGACCAGGCTACTTGTTTCCATCATCAAGTAGCGGTGTTGCCATGTCCAAGCGAGGCGCATATCTCTGTGTGGTGCACTCATGAAGGGGACTCGAGTTGGGCGTCGGCTCCCAAAGACCATATCGCGCAGGGTACGTTGCACAATGCGGACGCTGATGCTTGTTGAGGCTCCAGCATTGAATTCCGATGATACCTGCGAGAGTGATGCACGCCTATCGCGTGAAACGATTCTTGACAGCCGACGATGGTTACGTTCACCCAGTGTCTTTTTACGGCCACACTAGTATCGTAGGTTGGAGGTTTTGCCGGAATTCATGTAGTCACGGTACACCCTTGCAATGGTCGTCCGTGAAAATCCGAACTTCGTTTCTACCTCCGAAATACTATGGCCCATCCTCAAAATTCTTGGATTGCAAACGTAAAAAGAACTGCAAGGTCAACTGATATTCCAGATGATCTCAAGAAATCCGCCAAATTACCGCCTGGCCTTCGGATCCCAAAACTCTTCGGCAGACTTAAACACCCTAAACCCGGCAATCCATTGAGACCGATCGTGTCCAGAACATCCGCACTGACGTACCACTTAGAGAAAGCGTTAACCAAATTCTTAAATAATCATCTACCAGAGTCGGACTTTATAGTAACCTCCATTCTAGATTTCATCACGAAAATTAAGCAGCTCACCGTTCAACAACGCGACATTATCGGCAAATTCGACGTAGTTTCTCTTTATTCATCGATCCCCGTACCGGAAGCCATCAGAACATTGAAAGAGGCTATATCTAATTCATCGGCTCATTCTCAAGAGTCTTGCCTCAGCATCTTCAAAATAATGGACTTGGTCTCAAATTTCAGCTACTTCAGTTTCCGACGGCAAATTTATAAACAAGTAAATGGCGCTCCAATGGGATCTTCGCTTTCAACCGTCCTTGCGGAAGCAATACTTCGCCCCATTGAGCAACACATATTCACCAATATCACCCCAAGACTTACCACCTGGCTACGATATGCAGACGACGTATTTTTCATATGACCACACGGGAAGGAGACTCTCCCGTTTTTCCTCGATAAAATAAATTATATACACCCTACAATCAATTTCACCATGGAGCTTCAAAACAACGGTACCTTACCTTACCTTACCTCACCTCGACGTCTCGGTGAGCAAATCGCATGACAACCGCCTTCATACGGAAGTCTATTATAAACCCACCTCCGTTCCCAACCTGATGCTCCGCAGTTCATTCTGCCCTGATGTTTACAAAACCGCCTTATTCCGTTCTCGAATTAGAAGAGCCTTCGCTGTCTCATCTGATGTCAGTTCCAGACAATACGAACTAAGAAGCATCGTCGAATTGGCCACTGAGGCAGGATATACTTCGAACCAGGTGCATAACTTTATCGAGAAAGCCAGAACCAGCAGTGCTAATAATATTTCTATGCCGCAACTTCGCTACCTGGGCTCTATTCCCTACATACCAAATGTTTCCTATCAACTCACGTCTCCGGCATCTTTATACATGATGGTTAAGAGAAATATTGACAAACCCCCTCTATTCAATGAGGCAGGTGTTTATACCATCCCACTAAAATATCCGAACGGCTCCAGGCGATACTACATCGGAATGACCAAACGTTCCTTTGGAATTAGAATCAGCGAACTAAAAGGAATACAAGAGACGGGAAAATGACCACTGCCCTATCAAGAGAAGTCAAGTTAAAGTCCGTCGATCCTATATGGAGTGATGTAAAGAAATTAGCTTCATACTCCACACCCAAATCTACCGCCATTCGCGAAACCTTGAAAATCTTGACCAGCTGCGAGGCTTGCAATAATAGCGTTTCTCTGGAGTTGTCACGTGTTTGGAATAAATTATTCAAATAATGCTGAGTTCTCTACCATTGTACCGCGTGCCCAACCAACGTGACCTCGTTTCTTGGAAATATCACGTTTGCTCCTAATCATTTATTGTCTAATCAAGTCACCGCGTTCAAAGTGTTGAAACGTTCTATTCTACGCCAAGAATTTTCGGTTTTTAGTACAGTTATACTATTTTGAGTATAATTTGGTATACAGTTCCTACTTTTTGAACTTCAGTTCCTTGTTTATTATAAATCCAACACCACTAGTTTTGCCAGTATCTGTTCCACGATAGTAGAAGAGGTGTCCACTTTTCAGTTCAATGAGATCTTCTCCTTTTCTCCTTACTTCACTTAGCCCGAAGATGTCCCACTTGATCCTTTGTATTTCTTCTTCCAATTCAAGGAGCCTTGAATCAGAATATAGAGAGCGTCCATTATACGTAGCCCATATCAGCATTAGATGGCAGCCTAGTCCGGTCGTCCTGTGATTCTTAGCACCCTCTGTATTCATGTCGCACTGGCCGCAGCCTTGGCCAGGTACATTCTAGCTGCCGGAGACTGAAGGCCAAGATTTAAGTTGTGGATTCATTTTGGAGGGGTTCGGCCATAACTCACCACGCTGGCCAAGTGGGTTGGTGAATGTGGGATAGCATTTCCTCTAATCTCGATGGTATATTTATACCGCGATTGGCGGTCGTCAGAGCACCTTTGTTGGGAACATGCTGCACCACCAGAAGGCGAGGTTAACATTTGCCAAGGAGAGTCTGTATTATGTTGCAATCATTATCAATACATTGCTGGATGAAGGTCTACCCAAGTTTCTTCTACAACGATCTGTCTTGCGCCAGTCTTCTCAATGTCACTCCCGAAATTCGATCGCATGCTGCCGTAACATAGAGGAAACCGGCTCAAAAGAGACAGTTCTGAAAGAAACTTGGGAGACCTTCATCCAGCAGTGGATTGATAATGGTTCACAATGATGATGATATAGGATTATCTGTATACATAATTATCAATCCACTGCTGGAGGAAAGTTTCCCCAAGTTTCTTCCACAATGGCTGGTTTTGCGCCAGTCTCCTCCATGTCACTCCCGCATGCTTTCGAATTTCATCCACCCATTTCCAATGAGGTCTTCTGGGTCTTTTCCCGTCTCTTGAAATCCAGTCTAAAATTTTTATATTTCATCTGTGGTTTGTCCTTCTGGCATTATGTCCAGCATATTCTCATTTCAGTAATTTTATTCTGATTATGAGGTCTCCCTGTCTTATCATTATCGCTGTCCACAAGCTCTACTTATCTTTCCTGGTTAAACCAAGCATGCATATTTCAATGCTCCTTTCAGCTGCCTGCAGATTTTGCGTGCCTCTTTTACGCTTTCCAACCGTAGGTTGAAGAAGCGTATAACCGATATAGTCACGTTCGTTTCGAGCTCTGTGTTTGTGCCCAGTTTTGGAAGTGTATAGTGAGTGTTTGTTCCTATTTTTGTGTTCCCCTTTAGGAAGAGGATCTGTACTTTCTTTTGGCTCAGCTCCCAAGTTGGTGAGTTGCATATTTTGTTTGCATTCAGCGTTTTGTTATTTTCGATCAAGCTGATCGATCCTTAAGTTGGTCCTCGCCATTTTCAATGGCGGGCACTGAGAAGGGTGATGTCCACGCCCACATCAGTGATGCTCATTCAACCTCCTCCTCACTCTCAGGAGACCAATCAGCATTTATGCACGTCAGAGACGTCATACGCATACAAGATGTGGCGCGCGAGTCCTCTGCAAAGGCTCAAGCTGATATCCCGGCCCAGGAGAGTGACATCACCTTGACGCACGTCCCTGGTTTATTTGCCGAAGCTATGGATATGACCTATTGCACGGTTGCGTTGCCTTCAACTGGCTCAACTCAGTTTACCAAGCCGCTACCAGCAATCAGCACTGTGTCGTAGCCTTCCCCTGCCAACTTTACTTCTCTCACTTACTCCAAAGTGACCTCCGGAGCGAGAGTTCCTTCCAAGTTTATTGCTCCAGTTTTTCCTGACTCTTACGTCAGTGTTGAGGGTAGTTCTGCGACCATCGATATCCCAGAGGAATCCGCAGCCGGGAAACAATTTTTCTCCACAATGGATTTCGGTGTCTGTTTTGATGCATTACCAGACACGAAACTCAAAGAATATGGTATTGCCCTAAAGAAGATGCTTCTTACAGGAGCTTATATCACTCATATGGCTCGAAAGCCACTGGCCGTATTAGTGTATTTTGCCCGTAAAGAACATACAGACCTTGTGATGACTGATGGCTTATTCATCAAAGATGTGCATCTTCTGGCTGAACCTGTGTCGCAGCGACCTATCCAGGTCAATTTCCACCCAGTCCCGCCTGAAGTCGCAGATGTCGCTCTATGCACTTTACTCAGCAAATTTTGCCGAGTGGTTGGACCAATAACGACTCTTTCGGCGGCCCCAGAGATCCCGATGACAAATCCATTGCAGGGTTTCGTCGAAGTGCCCGTGTCATATTTCCGTCGGACGATCATCTGCTTGCGTGCCCGAAGATCCTAACCGTACGGTGTGGCCAGCAACGCCGGAGAATCGACGTCATTACCTCCTTGCACTGCACGCCTTGCCATGGCAAAAACAATCTTCGCGTGCACTGCCCACATCAAGTTCCACCGACTCCAACTGGCGCTTCTACAGGTACTGTTCCTACCTCGAAGCGTACCATACCATCTACTTCAGCACACCAGGTTTCGGAGCCAAGATATGATGAAAAAAGTTCGCTTACAGACGTTGATCAACGCAACGCTCCCACAGCCGCTTCCTCTTTTTCACTAGAGGACTTTCCTACAATTGCCTCCTTACTCCCGCAACGTCGTCGCCCCACCACTAAGTCCGAGCGTTCACAACCAGCTATTACCACTGGAACCTCGGAAACAGCTGATGTGGAGTCCGTTGGTCCAGAGACGCAGTGTGAGGATGAGACGACCGAGCCTCCACTGAAGCGCAGCGGCTCTGGCCGCAGCAGGAGAGTAGCGAGGTAGCAAAACTCTACTTCACCTCGTTCAACCTCCCTCTCCAGCTTTTCTCCTCGACACACCTCGCCAGCCGAAGTCTCCTTTCTGACGGTCAAAGAATACGCTGCATTTCTCCAGACAGCCAATATACCTCCCGTACCACTCTGATACATTGATCTCCATACATACTTAACGAATCCGACCAGCTACGCAATAGCACGTGCCTTAGCAGTCAAGAATCCATCGCTTCGCCAACTTGTTCCGGAGCAGATCTTCAATGTGTCGCATTTCTGCCGTCAGAATGTTCCCTCCCATTCGTGGGCACAAATCTTCTATAATCGTCTCAATTCTTTTCCTCCAGTTCTGAAAGATCTTCAGCTAGAGTCAAGGAACCGCACAATTCAAGATCGTGTCACTTAATTGCAGGGGATTCGCTCCCCCCCCCTCAGCAACTCTCTGGCATATGAAGACCTCAACCCGTTGGAGGCTGATATTCTCCTCCTCCTTCAAGAGACAAATTGCAAACCAACTACCGTCTATTCTCGATGGAGCCAGTGGAACTTTGTGTTTCACCACGCCTATGGACTAACATCTCATAGCGGCCTTGCCATCGGCATTAGTCATACTCTCAATTCTATTATCACATCCCTCTCTGTGCGAAATATTTGTAGAGATCTCTTACAGCATGCATCCTTTACCATCGCGTCTTCCAGTTACCATTTATTCAATATCTATATTTCAAGCACTACAACTGATTTATCGATTTTCTTCACACGTCTTTGCAGAGCACTGGACCGTATCCCACCGTCAGACCATGTTCTCGTTGGTGGGGATTATAACTGTACCCTGGATCCTCTTCTGGATAGGTCATCTACCAATAGAGTCCGCCGCCATGCCCTGGCGAACCTGCTCCAGACAGTTTTCTCCAACAACGCTCTTCATGATGTACATCGGCATATTCATCCATGGTCGACTAATTACACTTGGCGCTCCTCTCATGCGCAAAATCCTTTCTTAGCTCGCCTTGAAAGGTTTTATGCCTCCAGTACTCTACTTCCTGCCGTGATAGAATCGAGTGTGCATCCCACGGCCTCATCTGACCACTGCGCCATTGCCATCATAGTCCATACTGCACCATTCAAACCCAGGATAATACGCCCGTGGATATTTGATGATGCACTTCTCTCCGACCCGGCATTCTGCTTTTCGGTTTGGTCATTCCTGATTGACAGACGACCGCAGCTTCAATCTGCACTCTGCGGATTATATTCTTAGATGGAGATCAAGCAACAACTCGTTCTGCATGTCAGAAACTACTCGTTCGAATTAAAGACACTCCAAAACATGCGCCTAGACTATGTTCGTTCAATGCTATCCGTGCTCAGTCTCAGTGATCCTCTCTTCTCCTCCTTTCAAGAAGAGCTTCGATCTCTCCTCACTACTCTGGCGCAACAAGCTCTCCGCCGACTTCGTTTGCAACACGTGACGCCGGATGCTCAAAACTATGAGTTCTTGACGTCGGTGGAAAACACCCGACGAGATTCGACCATACTTCATCATCTACTTCTGGAGAGGTATCAGATGAGCCGATCGCGCTTTGTTCCCATATCCGTCAGTACTTTTCCATGAAGTTCTGTGAACCTCCTCAACCATCTTCTGCAGCAATGGATTCTCTCCTTTCTGATCTACCACAGGTTCCCTTCCATCTCGCTTCTTCTCTTCTCCTTTCCCCCACGCCCTCTGAACTAAACACTACATTCTTTTCTCTGAATTCTGGTGACGCTCCGGATCCGGACGACCTAAACTTTAGCTTTTATAAAACCTTTCTGCCTCTTCTTCTACCGTTTCTCCTATCCGCTTTCTCTGCTGCCTTTACTTACTCTCCTTTCCCGAGGGGATTCACAACTGCATACGTTGTGCTTTTCCCCAAGAAAGATGATCTCCTTGACTTAGTGAACTGGCGCCCAATTTCCCTACTGAATCTCGACTACAAACTTTATACCAAGCTTCTTTCACAGTGACTAAATCCCATCCTCACTCACATCCTCTCCCCTAACCAGACTTACCCAGTTCCCGGCCGTTCCCTATCTCACAACATCCACCTCCTGACTGATCTAATTCACCTTGCGCGCTCCCGCTCTGAACCCCTAGCCATCCTTTCTTTAAACCAATAGTCCGCCTTTGATAACATCTCCCACACTTATCTCTCTACCATACTTCTCCGATTTGGATTTCCGCCTCCTTTATTTCTCTCCTCACTTCCCTCTACCAGGACGCCAGTTTCCAGGTCAAGTTGTCCACCTTTCTTACAGAACCAATCCTCTTCCACCGTGGAGTGAGGCAAGGCTGCCCACTCTCCGGTCAACTTTTGGCCATAGCCTTAGAACCTTTTCTCCGCTCCGTTTAACGCTCCTTTCAAGCCACCCTTCGGCCACTCATCGCCCGCACGACACACCATGTCACCACTTCCGTGGCGTATGCAGACGACGTTACCTTCTGTATACGCCTGGATTCACAGTTCTCTTTGCTCCAAAGTCTTTTCTCCGATTACGCCTCCTGCTCCGGAGCTGCGATTAATACAACCAAAAGCACAGGCCTGTGGTGCGGCTCATGGGTTGACCGCTTGGATTCCCCATGGGGAGCGAACTGGTCTTCAGCCTCTCAACGTTTCCTTGGCGTACATCTTGGCGTCCCAGGTGAAGCCTCCAGCACAACGTGGAATACCATCCAGCCACGTCTTCATCGGTCAACTACGTTTTGCCGAAAAGCGCAGTTCTGTACTTCATATTTTTAACGTGCACGTCTTGCTCAAACCTATCTTCTCTCCATGTGCACACATTCCTGGCTTGCTACTAAATTCCCACTTCTTCGTCTCAATGATATAACTCGCTGCTTCACCTCAGTTATTTGGACCGGACACCACTGGCTCAGTGCCCCCAAGCTCAGCCTTCCTCCTGACCAAGGTGGATTGGCCTAATTGATACACGACTGTATTATCAAGCTCTCCGGATTACTTCGTTCCTCCGTCTTCATACTTCGCCTGTTGTCGACGCCGTTACCGCAAGGAATGTCATCACCTCTTCGAACAACACTAATTTCACTTTCACTTCCTTCATTCTAATGGACCTCCGAACTACCACTCACTCTCGCTTTCCTCCTGCCTTACGGGAGACTCTTACCTTCAAGTACAATTCTAAACTGTTCCACAGGGTAAATGGCATCCGGTGTCGAAAGAACTCTTTAAAATCGCCCACGTAAAAGCAGAGATATTGCAATAAACAAATTAAATATTGGTGACCCCTAGCTGCGAAAATGTGCATTATTTTGGGAAGAAATTACACACAGTTTTCATAGTAGTATCTTAGCAAAAAAGAAATCCATCGGGTTTTTAGTCCCGCAGATATTGCTTTACGCGCTTATGCCCTTTAGTGATAACCTTGTGTGTTAAGAAAAGTAAGAAATTATATAAGAAGCATTTCGCACCGCAAACGCTCTCTAACAAGAAAGAAGTTTTCAAATAGGACTCATAGAAGCAGAGATATTGATAGAAATAAGATACCCACCTAATATAACTGTGTTATATTTTGAGAAAAAATATTCTGTATTGGTTTTCTGAGTTGAGTAGTAAGGGTCCAGGAAATAATTTTTCAGTCGAGTTTTCAGAAGCTTAGATTTTGCTGCAAATACTAATGTATTTATTCTTACTGCATCCGATGCTGTAAGAAGCCTTTATGCCCCCTGGTGGCCAAACCATTCTTCATCAAGAATTAAAAATGTTATGCAAAACATTTCACATCAGGTGCTGTATCCGATGCAGTAAGAATATTTGAAATCCAGTTTCAAAAGCAGAGATATCGAAAAAGAAAATGCAATTTGACTTTACCACCCTAGCGGAAAAGCCATGCAGTACTTGAAATTTTTGAAATTATACGAGGCACATTTTGCACCGGAAACGTACCCCAACGTAAAAATATTTTTTTTTTCAAATAAGACTCTTGGAAGCAGATATATCGACAAAAATTAAGATATACTTCTGCGCCCCCTGACGGCAAAACTGTCGTTATTTTAAGAAAAAACTATTCTGAAAAGGTTTTCAGAGGTGAGCAGTACCGGTTCACGAAATAATTTTTACAGTATAGTTTCCAGAAGCTCAGATTTTGGTGCAAATACATCTGAAGCAGAAGTAAACTCTTACGTCCCCTGGTGGCCAAACCATTCTTTACCAAAGGATACTATGCTACAATTTTTCATCTTAAATGCCACTCTTCCGTAAGCAAAGTCTGCAATGCAATAACATTTTTTAATAGCAATTTCTTGATTTTACGTAGCAATTCTTTTAGAAATTTCAGATTTACTACAAAGGTAAGAGTACTAACAGGTATAATGTAATTGCCCTATAATATCGTGGGTATATTTTCCATCTTAATTCCCAGTCTTCCACAATGATTCTCTACATTGAACCCCTTCCCCTAAAAATAAGTGCGGTAGTGCAATGATAATTTCTGTGTAGCAAGGTGTGCTATGCAATAACTTTTTTAAAATAGGTTTCTTGATTTTACGTAGCTATTTCCTTAGAAATTTCAGATTTTCTAGGAAATTAAGGGTGCTGACAAATACTATTGCCTCATGATTTCCTGGTTAAAATTTTCAACTTCATTCCCATTCTTTTACAATGATTTTCCCACTTGCCGCCTGTCCCCGAAAAGCACATTACTTTGTCCCCGGTACTGAAAAAACAGAGTTTTGACCAGTAACTAAATGTGACAGTTCCAAAATCACTCTTGTCGCCCCGGTGGCGCATTGGTCTAAGGCGTTGGCCTCTGATCATTCATCCGTAAGGGGTCCGGGTTCGAATCCCGGTGAGGCATGGATGTTGTGTTTGTCTTACGGCACTGGCTCTCTCCCTTTCCTGGAACCAGTGACCCTAAATTAGGGACGGGCGACTGCTTATAGCCCATTGAGTTGCTCACGGTGGTCGTTAAACCTCCAATTAAAAAAAAAAAGAAAATCACTGTTAAGGTGTCATAATTTTGGCCTTGGTGGCCTTCACGCTCTAAAAGAAATCTCCCTTCTGCAGAAGATTTCTATTCTAAGGGCAGTTGGCCAAGCAAAACGAGATGAGCGAGGTCGTAATCCTGTGGAAGTAAATGGCACGGATGTAGTACGGTGGAAGCCCTAGAGTAGTTTTGCCTAATAGGACAACAATGTTTTCTTATTTGTTTCTGTTATTTAGTGTTCAGCTTCTGTTACACCGATACTCCGCTTGTTTCTTCGTATCGTATCCATCAGAAACGGTTATTTTGTCACTGTTACATGTTAGACAGTGACTCGCCGTTTCTACTTCTTTACAGCTCCATCATCGATTTTCGTAAACTGCGATTTTCTCTCTCACAGTAACTGCGATTTTCTCATAGAAAAGTGCCATTTAAAGATCACAGTTAAAAGTCACGATTACTTCAGCTTAACTGTCGTTGTCTTCATTTTGACAAGAAAATCATTATTATGCCCACCTGTGCTTTAGTTGCCTCAGAAGAAAGAACTTTGTCATGGATCCTGCCTGGCACTCATGTGGTTCATTCATTTTGAGAAATGGCGCAGCAGGTAGTGTCCATTTTTTTTTTTTGGGACTTGCCAGCCACAGCGGAAAGATCTCATTCAATAATTTGTACCCTCGCTGTTATAAGTATCAAAAGTATCCCGTGAAAGGGCTCATTAATTAAAAAAAGTTGCCCATTTCTTTTGCGTAGCCATAAAACTTGCACTGCAGAAATATGCTGTACAATTCTCAAATTGTATCGCAACCCTATTTAATCGCATCGATACCAGAAATTTTTCACTTTGGTTACTATTTAATACCTGAATATAGGTAAGTTTAGTATTTGTCATCATTCAGTCTCTAACAAACAAATGTTGAATGAGAAATTTAGGAGGTTTGAAATTATTAATCCCGTCATAAAGCGCAAAACACAGGACGTGTTAACAAAAGGATAAGAGAAGGGGACAGTTGTCTCGTTTGGCACTTCGATCTACTCTAACACCAGTTGATCCCCGCGCAGTACACAATGATTGGCGAATAGTAACTTTTACGTCCAGAAATATTAATTGCTACTCCGTATTATTGATTGCAGGTTTAACTTCGTCGTGGTATCCCGATCTTACGGACGAGAAAAAGTGAGGCATTGATTTTCTTATCCATGATTTCATCTTGTATCTTTGTTCATATTAACTGTTTGCTAGAGACCAAAAGTCACCGGACTTATTCCATAACGGTGTTTTGACACAAAATTGAAATGAAAAAAATTTAGACCTTGAGAAGAAGGAAAGTTATAATAGGAGTATTATTTAGTGAACGAACTACGCGAGTCCGCAGATGTTCGCTATAAGCGGAGTCGACTGTATTTTTAAAATTAACAGAAGTTCTCGTGATCTGAAAATAGATATCTAGAGTTTCATCACACGGGGAGCACGATGACATATGGCATGCTCTATTTTTCAGCTATAGCTTCATTTGCATATTTCAGTAAAACGTCCATGTCACAAATACGGACACCTTTCAATTACGGCGAATTTTTACAGCCTCTGCGGAACAGCATCCTCTTTCTCTTCCGTATCCACACGAACATTCATCAGAACAATCCAAATCCATATTTTAAACTTCCTAGACACCGTCAATTAACGGTAGTACGTGCGACTTCACCTGCAGGCATCAACTGGGTTTCGTAAGCGTCAAAGCAGGAAGCTTCTGCATCCCTTTCCAATTGACAACCAATCGACATTTACTGCCTGAAAATTTTGGCCTTGAGTCCTGCTAGACGTTACTTTTTTCTCGTTTGTCTTTCAATGTTTCCAACATGGGGAAAAGTCTATAAATTTAGGGAATTTTTGGTTACAGTTAGACACAAAAATGTTAAGGTATTGAGGATCTACGGTGGAGCAGAATAGCTTTGACTACCGCAAATCTGAAGATTCTCTGATATTAATGTTCAGTTGCTTGGAATTTTCTTGTCCTGAGTAGTGTAATGCCTTGCATGCTCGACCGGAAATCGGGATGTGCGGGTTCGATCCCCGCTCCAGGACGATGAAAATGTTCAAGTTTTCCGAATGAAGGGAACATGGTGTACAATGAAAAATATTAAAAGACTATATCCCGACCGTGTTATTTAAAATATTTCTTCAGGGAAACTCGTTTCCCAATCCATCGAACAGAAGAAATATGTGGCACAAAAATGTTGTTCCGGGATTAGCTATTTTTTAAGCGGATTATGTTATGCCTTTACCGAAGAAGACGTTTTTTTTACAGTCACAGTTTCAAACATTTAAAATGCGTGTTTTGAATTTGGAGAATATCTTCTCCACATTCTGTGTTTTTCTTAACTGTAACCGTGAATCTTAATGGTTGTAGAACGAAATCTCCTTCTCCTGGTTGCTGAGTTTGTCTGCAAAAAAATCCTTTTCTGTGACTCCTTAGGCTGTGAATGTGATGGAGGTAGGATTTAATTCACTGCTTCCATCTTCAGAAATGCTTTATCATTAAAAAAAGCTTTCTTTATCTAAATCAACACATTAGTAACGCATGACTGAAAAAAAAACCTGTTTTTGTGGAAAAAATTATTTCATCTTCAACCCCATATTTTTTTTTTTGTCATTTCTCCCACCAAATTTTGCATACTTAGTTCTTAGTTCGTTTTTTCAGTCGTAATTTTTTTTTTGTTTAATTCTTCCTAAGTGTACTATTGAAACTATATTGTTTATTGCCCAATGTCCGAGTCGTAAAAGGCACTGAATTTGGTTAATTGGTCCGCCAGAGGTGCGGGTTTGAATCAGGAGTGGGTAACTAGAATTTCCCATCATGCCTTGGGTCATAGTGCAGAAAAAAAGAGGATTTAAAGCGAGCTCTTAACACACGTGACAGTGAAAACAATGATACCCCATTCGCTTCATTTTAATAATTCTCGTAATAATAACAATAATAATAATAATAATAATAAAAATATTGAATCATTTATTTTTAAATTACACACAGATAATTTCAAAAAAAATTAACATATTTTGAATTTTATTTTTAAGTTTTGGAGACTTTTTATAGCTAATTTGAATACTTTCAGAATGAGTGAGCTGATCTTTCTGTTTCGATAGAAACATTTTCAGTTTACGACTGTATACCTATCTCTTTTTTTAAACCTATGGCAAGTACACTTAAGGCGTAAACAATTACAATGTCATAGAATGTGCCTAAAAAGAAAAATATGTTGCCGAGAAGTTGGGAGTTAAAAAAACTCGAAAAGTAAGATTTTGTGAGACAGAAATATTTTAAGTAAACAGTGGATGGAAAACAATGACGGTAGCATCAAAAATAAGTTCAAAACCAAACCGAAGTTAATAAACAAAATCGTTAATGAACGGCTTTCGGCTGCGGGAAACAAGTGCATTCCTATATGTGGACCATTAACTTAGGAAAGAGCGCCGGAAGTTACGAAGACACTCGACGTCAAAGCTTTAAATCAATGGCTAAATGAATTCCACAATATACACAGTGCAAAGGCAAAAGGCGGTCCAACACATTATTTGGTAGGCGTTTCTTAAACGACGTACTTCACCGCCTCTGTACTTGCGCGGTGCTCTTGTGGTTAGAGACGTTAGCTTTCGGCTGATTGCCAGAGTTTGACCCAGGTTCGAATCCTGGAAATTAATATGGAATTGCGTTTACAGTGGTTCTGTCCGAATCGCAGAGTCAATGGCTCCAAATTAGGAGCTCCTGTTGAGTACATATTTTTTAGGGGTATTGCGAGCTCTACAGTGCAATGTTTTATTCTCTTTTTGCAAGCAACAGCTAAGTCTTAATACAGATTAATACAGACATTTAACGTGGACCAGGAACATCAAACAAAGGTCTTCGCTCTTTCCACGTTTATAAGTGAGTCACGGAAAAATTCTCATTGGCCGCCACCGGGAATCGAGCCCAGGATCTTCCAGTTACGCGCCGGATATGCTTCCGCTACACCACAGCTGCCTCGAATCCCTCCAGACTCACACACGCTAACTGCCAAGCCAAGTTGGCAGGTTGCTTCTTGGAGTCCCGCACAATGCTGGGGAATCACCAAAGATGGTAAGCAGCAACTGAAGAAATAATTAGAAGGCGAATGAATAATTAATACAGGCATTTAACGTGGACCAGGAACATCAAACAAAGGTCTTCGCTCTTTCCACGTTTATAAGTGAGTCACGGAAAAATTCTCATTGGCCGCCACCGGGAGTCGAACCCAGGGTCTTCCAGTTACGCGCCGCATATGCTTATTTCGACATATTAGACTGCTATATGCACTTCGAAAATAAGTATCACATTCGAACATTATTAAAATTATGGATTTCCTACTTATTTTGCGCACTGTTTGATTTCCAATGCTCACATAATCTTTATAAGAATCAGGCAATTCATTAATTTAATTGATCTTAAGCGTCGGAGGTCGTTAAGCTGGTTAATGTATGCTGTAATAACGTGAGTGCAAAGACAACACCTCAAGCGTAATAATAAAACACTCTTTCTTACAAATGACTGCCCTTATCCGGATTTGTTTAATAAAAAATATAAATCTTCCAATTCGGAAATCTGTTTTCCCTGCCGGGTTAAAAGAAAAATGGTATTCGTTGATCTTTCAGTAACAACACAAAAATTATTTACGTTATGATGCGCTTTCAGGAAACAAAACATGTCAACATGTATTTTTTTGCGTGATTTGTTCTTTTCTCTCAGATTCTTCTAATTTCTTGCGAAACAAATTCATCTAATTAAACACACAGCACAACACAGCAGCACGTACGCATTTATAAAGTGGCTCTGTATGTCGAGATATGTAAACGCAGAATATGATTTTTTTTAAAGTGCATCATAAAATCTGAATAAAGAATAAATTCCTCAGAGAGTTATGTTCTTTGTTACCTACGTCGTTTTATATTAAAGTTTATGTCGCCTAAAATAGGAAATTCATTTTGAAAGCACTTCTTCAGCTCATTTTACAAACTTAAAAATAAGTTGTTTTTTAATCAGCCAAGGGAAGGTTTACGCGTTTCAAGAGTAAACATTATTCTAAGAGATTTATATTTTATCGTCCAATCTTTACCAGTGTCACCCCAATTTGATTTCAAGCTCAATAAAAGATAAGGTTGTGCTCATTTTACTTCCGGTTCTTATTTCGTGACGTCTCTAGACCAAGATAATGTGGAATGAAGTATTATTTGAAAACTAGCGAAAAAGACTCTCATAAATTCTAACAGAAGCATTTGTTTTTCAATTTCGATGAAGTTCGTTTGTGGGATGCTGATATCATATTTGGCTTAACGAAATTCTTTGAGAATTCTGTGATATAACAATACGTATTTTGCTTTTTTTTTAATTTATACATTGAAGAACAAAACGAGAATTGCCATTTCCCAACTAAATTAAACTTCATAATCATACGTGTTTTATTCCCTTTCGCTTATAAAAATATGTATTATTCTTTTAATTGAGATCTTTTTTTTTTATTTTAAGAAAAATACTCACATGGCCGCTATCTTCTACTACACATAATGTAAGTGTGCTTCTGCATAAATTTTGGCTGCAAGTTTTCATTTATGTACCCTCTTTCAGCTAAAAATGTTTAATACCCATTTTTTTCCTGGGGTGAGGGAGACTTTATCCATCGCCAAGAGCAACTCGTAAGTCTTATAAGCATTCTTCTGTCCCTGATTTAGGGTCACCTGGCAGTGCAGTAAGATGCACACCAATGCCTCACCCGGAATTTGGACCCGGCCTATCTCGAATGAATGGTTGGAATCCAGCGTCTTGTACCAATAGTCTACCAGAAAGGCGATAATGTCTTCTCCAGGACTCGAAGACGGTATGACGAATGGCCAGAAGCCAGCGCCTCAGAACACTCGGGCACCGAGATGTTAATTCTTTCTCTGCAGTCGCTTCAGTTTGGATCCAGATCTATCTCCTAGGACAATGACGTCAGAGTGACGTCTCTGTGTGACGTCACCGTTTCTTCGGTAGAGATGAAATCGAGTTGAGCTAACCTTGTCTCCCATTCAACCTTGTTCCGATTTGCCAAATAATATTAATTGTGCGTGGTTCTGTTTTATTTACTCTATACAAGTTTTGAGCCATTAATGAATTTCACGATCACAAATGGGAGTTTTTATAGTCGAAATCCTACGAAGAACAGTCTTGCAATTTAACGTAGGCCCAACACTGAGCCACCGTCTTCTATTCCTAAAAGACTGTGGCTAAGTGTTGGGCCTACCTTAAATTTCACCTGGGTAACGTTTTAGGCAATCTGGAAATATCACGTGATTTGATTTTTATTCCCATTTTTCTTAAAGTAGCGCGATTTGTAGCGCCAAAACTTCGCGTTTCAATTCCTCACAAGTCAGAAAAAGAATTAACACAATAATTTCAATATATGTTACGCCTCTGGGTGCAACAAAATATCCCTTTCGGAATTTAAATGGAAGCGTGTTGCGCATTGGAAGACGACCCAGAGGTAAACATCAGAATTTAGAGAGAACTACCCGTTGATTGTTTACCGCCGAAATCTTAATAATTGGTAAAGAGAATTTAGCCTACAAATTTAGCCAATCAAAAACCAAGAAATTGCTCTGACACTCAAAAATGACTCTTTCAAGGACTGGAGCGAGACAATAGACATTTAATTTCCGCAGCATGCTACTTTATTCTGTAGAGTCAACTGCATTTTTCTGTCTGCAGTGATGCTATATGCAACACTACTGTAGCAGCGCTACTTGTATCGCACTATTCCGTTTACTGCGTATTTGTATAACTTCCTCGGTGCTGCGGAACAGAATTCCTTCGATATTATATTTAATAAACCAACAGTTTCATTGCTCGTATGTGAGTGGGCACATATTTCGGTGCTCTAAAACAGATAAGTATATTTTATAGTATTAATATTCTTAATAGCACTCCATGCATCAAAACACCTGTTAATCGTACTCCCCACTTAAGACTGTACGTCTAACTGCCTGTGTGTGCTTGTTTGCTATTATCTCGTTACCCAACTATCGTCATGGAGATCGAAACTGTGATCTTTAATCTCACTGGACTTGAATTGGTTCCCTAGACAACATACTGAAGACGGAAACTACTTCTGAAGTTTGTTTCAGAGGAAACTGTTTAAAATAATGCACTCACACGATACTCAACTTTATAAAATTAAGTCTGAAGTAAATTAAACGTGAAAAGCAAATGGCTTTCGATGTTTACCTGCTATGGAGGGACCTGCATATCGTTTGAATATTTCCAAAGCAAGTCTGAATCACTAACACGAAACGCACTTGGTTTACTAGAGCGTCGAATGAAATTATGCATACTTGAAGAGAATGTGGTTTACTACCTTTCAAAAAATAGAAAAAGAATCTCACATTTTGTGACATCCCAAAGTTTAAAGACATTTCTGTAAATTACTTTGCCTTTAACCAGCCGGAATGAATCTTTGCGGGATTTGCAAAGTGAGTTGAAATCATCTCGAAGGAATATATCCGCCGTCTAAGAAGTGGAGCGAATATGCGTGCACTGTAAACAATACGTGGTGTGCATTCACGGGACATTTCTGAAAATAACGTGCAGAAAATTTGCTAGTAAGTGTACGACTATTAACGGAATTTCCTGTTTTAAAAACTCCCGGTTTTTTAATCAGTGTTTTCGCAGATTTTCCGTAGTCAGTATATTCGTTTATTTCAGAAAAGTCCGTTTCAAGTTTCTTTCGTATTTAGATAGAAATTCCACAGCATCCAATTCGACGAATATTTCAGCCCGTACACGAGAGAAGCCCAGTTCATTTGGTGTTGAATCCACACGTCTTAATAACTGAGCCAGAAAGTCAAAAGGATCAGACTCACGTTCAGGGCAAAAATAATTGGGCGATGATGATTACTTTTTTCATTAATGCGAGTGATTTGGTCATTTTATTTTCTGTTGTGGCTTGTTATTTTTTTAAATGCGTATATAATCATTTTATTTACGCTTTCCAACCGTAGGTTGAAGAAGCGTATATGCTACAGCTTTGTCCGTCTCTCTGTTTGCCCGTCAGCACGATAACTCGCGTAAAAATGTTTCGATTTCGATGAAATTTTAGTACGTATTAGGGGATCACCTGGGAATGAACTCTATTGAAAACGGGAGAAATAGGGTCAAAGGTCAGGACATAGGAGCGGGATCCATTCCATTGCCCATATGCGTCATAACCTGCGTACAAATGGTTCGATTTCGATGAAATTTTAGTATGTGGTAGGATACTACCTGGGGACTAACCTTATTGAAAATGAGAGAAATGAAGTCAAAGGTCAGGACATAGGAGCGGGACCCATTTCATTGCTCTTATGCATCATAACTTACGTAAAAATGCTTCGATTGCCACAAACCTTTATCATGTTGTTCTGGAGATGTACTGAACCAGTTCTGTTGAATATCATCGAAAGGGATTGAAAGTTCAGGGCACAGGAGTGAGATTTATTCCACAGCCATTATTCTCATAACTTGACTAAAAAGTTTCTATTGCGTCAAAACTTTAGTATCTTGTTCCGGAGGTATACTGAAACAATTCTGTTTAATATCATCGAAATGGGGCAAAGGTCAGGACACAGAAGCGATATTTATTCCACAGCCATTATCCTCATAACTTGAGCAATGATTTCTGGTATGTTGGAAAGCGTATCATAATCAATGCATTGCGTGATTTTACTAACTTGTTTTTTTTTGTAGGAGGTCTTATTACAAATTACGTATTTTTTCATCGTGCTTTTAACAAGCAACAAAATGATTTGGAGTTTGAGATCTTTTTTCCAACTGACGGTAACTTTCAATTACCTTTAAGAGGAGATGCAATATACTGTTTTATTTCACAAAACTTCTAAATATAAAATTTACTGTAGGTCTACAATCGTTGCCAAAAATCCAGCACCAGTAGACTGAAAGTCAATTTTTGATGTTTGAAGTCAACTTGTACAGCGTAGTAGTAAAGACAGAAATACATATTATACATCATTTTACAGGACATTTTATGCTGAATGCAAATATTTTTACAGAATGTTATTATCAGTAATAGAAGTGAAGTTGCAGGCAAGAGTACACCGTCTAGTCATAAAAAGTAACACATAGTGGAATTTGTGAAATTAATGTGCAATGCGCGTAGCATAAAATTACTGTACTGTATATTATTGAAACTTGCAGGACAATTAAAATAACTGACCAACTTGCAAAATACGCTTTAACATTTAATTGGATAACCACTGTTTCTTAGTAACAAAGTGAACCTTCTTGGCATGGAACTAATGAACTTCTCTAGTTGTCCATTGGTGATAACACGGCGCCATACGGCCCTTACAGGCTCAATTAAGCCTTTAACACTCTGCCATACGGCCCTGACAGACTTAATTAAAGTATTTGAGTCTGTAAGGGCCGTATGGCATATGTTAAACACCAATGGACAACTAGAGAAGCTCATTAGTTCCATGCCAAGAAGGTGTCCTTTGTTACTAAGAAACCGTGGTTATCCAATTAAATGTTAAAGCGTATTTTGCTTGTTGGTAAGTCATTTCAAAAGTCCTACAAGTTTCAATAATGTACTGTACAGTAATTTTACGTTAAATGCATTGTAACAATTTTCACAAATTCCACTATTTGTTGCTTTTTATGACTAGACGGTGTACTTTGGCTTGTAACTTCACTTCTATTACTGATAATAACATTCTGTAAGCTTGTTTGAATTCAGCATAACATCTCCTTTAAAATGATGTACATCATATATTTCTAACTTTACCATTACACTGCATAAGTTGACTTCAAACATAAGAAAATTGACTTTCGGTCTACTGATGCAGGATTTTTGGCCACGATTTTATGTTAAGGACTCAGCAGATTGATACATAGACATCGTACGGACACCTGTACAAAAAATTAAATAGGCCTACCCGGTTTCTTACGGTAACAGTATGTAATATCAGGTGCATAAAGTGGGAAGAGGAGTAAAAATATGTCCTGTGCCGCTGTAACCAAAATTAATGCGCTATGCTATTCACAATATCCGATCTCGCTACAAAACTTCATAATCAAATACTTTGACAGTCTATTGAAATTTAGCAGTTAATCAAACCCACTAGAATTCCCGTGAATCTCTTCCATTTTTCGTCATATGGATACGGAAAAAGTGAGAACGGAGTTTTTCCGTTAATATAGCAAAGGAATTGCGGAAAGGTTTCTGAAAATTCAAAATTTTCCGTTAACCCCTCTTGAAAACGGTAATTTACCGTTAATATAAGAAAGGAATTGTGGAAAGGTTTATGAAAATTCAGAATTTTCCGTTAACACCTCTTGAAAACGGTTATTTACCGTTAATTATAAGAAAGGAATTGTGGAAAGGTTTATGAAAATTCGGAATTTTCCGTTAATCCCTCTTGAAAACGGTAATTTACCGTTAATATAAGAAAGAAATTCTGGAACGTTTTCTGAAAATTCAGAATTTTTACTTTCTTATATTGACGGTAAACGGCAATTTACCGTCAATATAAGAAAGGAGTTCCCAAAAGGTTTACGAAAATTAGGTACTTTTCTGGCATACGAAAAATCCTTGAAATTCAGAGTTTTTTCTGTCATTTCAAGGAAAAAGTATCAGAAAAATGTTTCGTTAATTCACGAAAGAAATCACGGAAACTAGAGCGTGAATTTCAGAAACATTTTTGCAGTGTAGACCGAGTAAACTTATGCACCAAAAACCGTTACTTTCGCCTTAGCTTTTTTATGCAAACTGTTCGTTTAACTCTTTAACGATCATAACGCCCGAACGCCAAACAACCATGAACCATGATCGACCGAAAACTCCCATCTAGGGTGAGTAGGATTTCCTACCCCATCTGTTTTTTGAATTTATACGGATTCTACGGGATTAGCAGAAATCACACTGTGACCAATGCTGTCACCGCCGTTTTAAGGAGAAAGGATACAGGAACTATCAGGAAACCAATACACATTTATTCAACGAAATATTCACCGTTATCATCATGACCTTTTGCCATTTTTCAGGCAACAAATGAATGCCCCTGTGATAGAAGGACTCTGGTTTTGAGCTAAAGAACCCAGTGACGAAATTATCCATCTCTGGAACTGTGGTAAACCGCTGTTGGGCTAAGGCATGTTGCACAGAGCGAAACAGATGGAAGTCTGACAGGGCAATGTCCTGGGAATAAGCTGGGTGCGATAAAACCTCCCAACGTAACTAACTGTTCAAGGGTTGATTTCGTGGTGGCACAGAGATGTGGTCTGGCATTATCGTGTAACAGGATAACTGGGCGGCATCCTTTACCTATATACGGGAATTTTTGCTCTATTGCGGCGTTCAGTTTCATCAACATATCGCTATATCGCTGTGAAGTGATTGTTTCGCCCGGTTTTAACAGTCCCA
This sequence comes from Macrothele yani, assembly GCA_039090855.1. NCBI lineage: Eukaryota > Metazoa > Arthropoda > Arachnida > Araneae > Macrothelidae > Macrothele > Macrothele yani. Next base: position 106,040,989 of record CM077011.1, read on the forward strand.
AGTACAGCACTCCGTGCATATCCCACCACACACTCAACAGCATTTTTTTTTTTCCGTGAATATGCCATTTTGCAGTGGATGTTGATGGCTAGCATGGGTTGACCAAAGATTGCTTGCTTACGGAGTTATCGCAATAGACCCAATTTTTCATCCGCGGTGACAACCTACCACAAGACATTCTTCCCTTGAAACCTCTTCAACAACGACATGCAAATGTCCAATCGCTGACCAATATTACGCTTCGTGTAAGTATGCGGAACCCACTTACCAATCTTCTGGATCTTCCCTAAGGCCTGTAGACGCCGTACGATCGTCGTTTGAACTACTTTCAAACGTTTTGCCAGTTGCGAGATAGATTGTGTGGCATCCTCTTGCAAGAGCGATTCCATCTCCTCGCCTGCGAGTTCCTGCGGTATACTTGCACGTGGCTTGTCTTCCAAATTTAGATCATCTTTCTTAAACCTGGAAAACCATTCTCGACACGTCCGCTCACCCACAACCGTCTCGCCATACAACTGACTTATTGAACCGTATGATTCACTCTCACTTTTCCCTAAATTAAACATGAATAACAAACAGTGCCGTAAATGAACTTTATCGACCGCCATGCTTAGCTTGATGTACGAACTGACAGCACGCGTCACCGGCCGGTTAGACCCATACAGTGTCCGCTAGCGGGGCCGCGGAAATATTTGCATACCGCTAATAAGGAAAGCAGGCGATGTTATTTACTCTGATGACTTCGCATGTCTTCTCCATTGAAGAAGGCAGTGATATCCGGGAAATGTCTGAAGGTCAATGCATATCAAGACTATAGATCGAAAGTTTTGTGTGGTGACCGAGAACTAATTTTTCGTTTGCTAACTTGCAAAGGGTAGCGGAGAAATTCTTAGAGCCGCAAGAGGCAGTTTCTGGTATTTTGAGTGACATAGGATTTCTGGGCCCGGTCTTTAGAAAGTAATGAGATTATTGCATGGCCGCTCTCAGGGGGTGCTAAAGCCTCAAGCAAATATTTTTGTGGGGCCCCTGTTTTTTCCTACAACCGTTCCAAAATGGATGTGCAAGCATTGCCAATGACAATTGTGCATTCCGGAATGAACTCGTAAGGCAAAATTCTATTGCTGTCATAAAAGCACGCAAGCATTATCTTGATTTTCGACTTCTATAACCTGATCTTCTCTAATTAGGGTGACTGTGGCGTCTTCCTCTGAGCACTCTGACGCTTCGTTTCAAGATCTTAACAAGAGCACCATGTCTCGTCACTTACCACAATACTTTGGAGGAGATTTTGCATTATTTCTGCAGTCTCCATGATATATTTTGCATATTCCACTCGTGCGCATGTTTCTGGTCGTCTTACAAAGCATGCGCGGAACAAAACGAGAACAAACTCCTCTCCACCCCCAAATCTTGCACTAACGAATCGTCTACTTATTATAACACCGAGCTCACATTCCAACAACCTCAAAGTCACAGAACGATCACTTTTTGTCCTTTCGCAGACTTTCTCACTGGGTTCAGACACGCGCGATGAAATCGGACGTCCGAGGCTTTCGTCATTTTCTGAATCTTCCCGCCCATCCTTGAAACGTGCAAACCATCGGATTATTTCTGCACGAGATTAGCAATTTGTGGTATACACATCACCCAACAACTCAACGATCACACACCGATTTTACCGGTAATATCCGATTGTGTTTTACCGTTTTTTCAACACAACTGGATAATTTGCTTTCTTCGCCATGGCTGAGCTGCGACAATGTTCTTCCACTGAATAACGTCATGCACAGAGTCAATAATCATCTGCGCAATTCTCACGCAAGCGCTGTTGCCACCCATAGCTGATAAATGATTTATCAAAAAAAACATACCTTCCCATCCGTGTGTTTTATCACCGTGTTTTTTTAATCAGTCTCACTACTTCATTGCCGCACTGGGTAAAAAATTTTGTTGTTTCTTACATCTTATTCAGAGTAGTAAATACACTGGTGTAAAAAGCAGTTACTTTACTTTTTAATCCACTTACATAGTACCAAATGCTATTGAAAGGGGAATTGTCGTCTGGTCAAAATAAATAAATGTTACCTTGCTTTTGAAGATTTGCCGTTAGTGTAAAGAATATTGAAAGGGGAATTGCCGTCTGGCCAAAACAAAAAATGTTGCCTTGCGTTTGATGATTTCCTGTTAGTGTGGAGAATATTGAACGGGGAATTGTCATCTGGCCAAAACAAAAAATGTTGCCTTGCGTTTGATGATTTGCCGTTAGTGTGGGGAATATTGATAGGGAAATTGTCGTCTGGCCAAGCTATTGAAAGTAGGAATTGTCGTCTGGCCAAGATATTGAAAGGGGAATTGTCGTCTGGCCAAAGCAAAAAATGTTGCCTTGCGTTTGAATATTTGCCGTTAGCCACGAGAAGGTGATTCTTTGGTTGAAGGAAATATTTCTCCTCTATTATTTTCAGCCGATTAGAAATTGAGAAATTCTTAACTCAAAACCGTGACATGAATAACAACATATGACATAACGAATATTTTCTTATTTCGCTGAATAAAATACAGATTGGATCTGAAAGTTTTCCCCAAATATTTATCATTCGCTGAAAAATGATCGATCCGACGTATTTGATTTGATAAAGATATCTCCGCAGGAATTTAAGATATATATTTTTACCGTTGCTTTTGGTGTCACGTTGAGCAAAAACCTTTTTTTTTATTTATTTCTAACCGCAAGGATCCATCACAACTACGTGTTTCGGTGTGTTAGAGCAATGTCTTATGCAAATTTTCTACTTTGGATTTGCAGTTTGCGATGCACATTTGGGAGCATTATTAAAAATTTCCAAGATAGCGATTGATTTTCGTCTCTTTGTTTGCGTGTGCTTTATTTTCTGTCTCCCGACAGGAGCTGTAGCCCCAAGCGGTTCAAACCATGAACTGATTCCAAGATGCAAATGAGCATCGGAGAAAGTGTATGTTCGTGATACCCTTTCGTCACACAATTCCTCGATACGTGAATAAAATTGTGTGCTAAGGTTCTGTGAAGACCAAAGATAATGTCACTTCTCACTAAGGAACTCTTCTTTTGCTCTGAACTCTGTGTCACAGATCGCGTGAAATAAAACTTACACGCACACAAATTCAAATGAAATGCTATCAACAGTCCCTCCTTTGTTGGCACTAATGACGATTTTCTATCTAATTAGCAAGTTTTTAATTTCTGCTGGATAAGTTTTTTAAATTTTCGAAAGGAAAAAAGAAAGGACTGCTTCTTTGAAGTCTTCCCCTTTCTACAGTGTTTCACCATGGGGATTTTCCTTCAACAAAGAATTTCTCCGGCAAGATCTGGAAAACATGATAGATGGTCTGCACTTATTTTTGATATAATGAGAATTATCTTAAAGAAGTGTTTTTCTACAATCGAACACCATGGAAATTTTAAATTATATGCTGTTCTTCTAATAGTTGAGTAACGAAGTGAGCAATAATTGCGTTTTTAATAAAAACATATTTGAATATCCCATTAGCAAATTGGTCAAACTAAAAACGACTACGCACGCCTCAGTGTGTTAAGCTGAATTTTACTTGGCGCAGAAGTGTTAGAAACGGATAGTAGTCATACGCCATACAGTAGCAAGGCCGCTCTGGAAATGGCGCGTTGTGGGACGTCAACGCATACCGGAAACTGTCTAGCAGCTGAAGATGGTGCTGACAGAAGAATGGGTGAAGTTACCGCAAGAACTCTTCTACAATCTAATGCGAAGTATGGACAGACGGCATAAACCGTGCATCAACGTTGGGGGTAAACATATCCCCTACTGAGGACTTCCTGTTCCCTTCGTACCGACTTTGGCAGTAATGCATCTATCTGTATCATGATACCCAGTGCTACGTAGCCAATTCTGAATACAGTTTCTCTATATTCTTTAGCATCTGCAGTTGTGTCGGTGTTGTTTCCGTTATCATTTCAATAAATAATGGAGTTCTTATGGTTTGAATTCCACATATCCAGGTTTCTCCTGTGTGAAAGGTATAGGTCAGCCTGGGTGTGTTGACTCGTCATTAAGTTTTGCTGTGTATTTTGTTAGCTATAGATTTTCATTAACAAGTACTATTTACCTGCGATTAATTTACAGATAGTGTGATTGACTAGTTTTATCCTGACGTAATGTAATATCCCCAGAACAGATTTTTTTTCAATCTGTGCGGTTGTAAAGAAGCTCTCATATATCGGGTGTTTCTTACTATCCTTTCGACTTCGTTACATAGCGGTTCGACTGTATTTAATTAACGCAAAAATTCAAGTGACTGCCAAAAATTTCAAAGTTCACTTGTTCCAGTTTATTTGTTGTTTGCCGTCACGTCGGAAATGGGAGTCTGGTGCTGCTTGGTTTGTGCTTGTCATGATGGCTGTTTTAAATAATTTTCAACTTCTTCGGAGGCTATATGTTTGAAGACGCAAAATTAACTCTAAAATTTTTTAAGCAGAAATTGTGTGATTGAATGGCGACGTTGGCACAGTATGAAACACAGCGTTTTACCAGGAGATGTATGTGTGTTAAACGGAGAGGAAGCAGTGACCGGTAGCAAAGAAGAAAAAATATCCACAAGTGAAACATTCTGTTCTTTATCAAAATTGACCTGTGTGTAAAAGGAACCATCTGGTGTTGCCAATCGCAGGTAATTTTTAGTTTTCCAGTGATAAACAGGAAGGGTTAAAAACTGGGTGGATGTCGCTTTTTTTTTAATTGAAAGTCTAACGACCACAGTGAGCAACTCAATGGGCTATAAGCAGTCACCCGTCCCTAATTTAGCGTCACTGGTTCCAGGAAAGGGAGAGAGCCAGTGCCGTAAGAAAAAACACTTCATCCATTTTCGACTAGGATTCGAACCCGGACTCGTCTCTGACGGATGGTCATAAGCCAACGCTTAGATCACTGCGCCACCTGGGCGGCATTTTGTTCGTTGGAAACCCTGTTAAACTTCAATATATGCGGTTTTCCCCTAAAATGTACATAATAAGCGGTTGAAATGAGGAAGAATACTACGGAGTTAAAGGAATCTATAAAAACTTCGATTTAGGCGAGTTGGTTGTATGTGGGATTGATTGTAATATTACACAAAAAACCTACAGACGAAAGAAATTCTCAGCTTTAATAATTAAAACAAACTTAATCTGATGACAGATGCTTGTTACATTATCGAAAAGTCACATTTAGGACACTTACTTTTTGGCTTTACCCCAAAATTGAAATATTATTCAGTTGAAGAATTCCTTTATCTGAGAAAAACATCAGAGAAATAGAAGAAATTTCTTCAACTGAATGTAATTTATAGCTTCAATTTTTTTCCGGCCGTTTTGACGAGTATTAGCTAGTTCTATAGACCTGAAAGCGGATATTGTTCTCCGTGACCTATATAGATTTTCCACGCACTCTCAGTGCGATTGAGTTTACGTGTGTGGGCAACTATATCTTCTCCCAGCCCCTATTACTAGATGGCACAGTATATCTCAACCGCGATCCAATATACACATAGAACCGATAAAACGCACTCTATCATAAAGGAAAATTTTTGTACACACACAGGGCACTGAATTGGCTGAAACCTTTATGCAGATGTGCGTAAACGACACTTATGCAGCGTATAAGCAAAATACGTGATTACGTGCGTCATCTAGGTAAATATTTAAGATTGCTGCTCGTCTCTAATCTTCAGCAGTGTTGATCAAAATGGGGATAACAAAAGATCTTCTGGAGTTCGATAAAGTGCTTATTGTGAGTTCCCGTCTGGCTGGAGCGACCATTTTGAAAACAGTACACTTGAATAGTTTCTCAAAAGGTTTTTAAATTAGTGGATGCATATAACCCACATTGCTTGCCCTAACCGACATAAATGTGGTGCGACGAGAATCTGTTAGAAACAAAATCGTCGTCATCTGAGATAGCTTGTACGGAGAAACGGGTCTTCCTGTATGCCGCAATTGACAGAAACATTGAATGAAGGATGTTTCCAACCCATATATATAAGTGAACTATGCACAGGGAATTGAAGAAGATCGATATTGGCAGTCGCATCCCTGCCTGTATGGAAACCATTGATTTCTGCAAAAAACTAGATAGTTCGTCTACATTGGCGTGAAGAACACCGTGACCGGACACTGGAAATAAGTCATGTGGTTCGAGGGGTCGCGGTACAGTTTGTTCTATATCAACGGTAGGCAGAGAGTTTAGCGGGATCCCCGTGAATCAATGAATCTAGCTTGCTTTGTAAAGAGAGCTCAAGGTTCTGGAGATGGATGTCATGATGTTGGGCACTTCCGTTTGTTAAAAAAAGGATCCTCTGATATTGCAGGAAAGTCCGTTGTCCTCCAAAGATCGTCTGAACTTTGCTGCTGATCAAGTCCATCTTACAATGTTGACCTTTTGCCCACGGTGATGACTATTTCATGGGATAAAAAGGCTACTGTCCTTCTCATAAGATCATCCACCATTTTCCCTGACCACCACAAAGCCTGGATATGACGATCATTGGGAATGTATGGGACCAATATTCCCTTTAAGGTGGTTCCACCTAAAATTTCTGCCTTGTTTCCAATGGTAAAACTTTTTAGGATGAAAATTTGCACATCCATAAAACTAATTTTTAGTTATAGCATGGGATACTTAATACTTGCTAAAACATAACAGTAATTATGTTAAAAATCAATCATTTTTCTTTTATTAATGTTCACACCTGTTAATAGATGGCGCGACCTGTACATTGATGACGTCAATAGACAAACAAATGTTGGATTGCTAAATTATGGGTATGTTTTAGCAAGTGTCAGATATCCCATGCTATAATTTAAAGTTCGTTTTATCGATGTGCAAATGTTCATCCTTGAGAACATATTAATTGCGAAGAAAATATGTGCAGAAGTTTTACTATTGGAAACATAAGGCAGAGATTTTAGGTGGAACCACCTTAAGCGGCCATTGGCAATGCGCGCAAAACCCAATGAGCTGGGCAGGCATCAAAACCACTTGGGAAAGCAATTTTATTTTCTCAGCTTCTCTTACTAATGAAGTTGGAACTTGGATTGGAACTCTTATTTTTTCTAATCCGCCCATTTAATTGGATTGGAACCCTTATTTTTTCTAATCCGCCCATTTAATTGGAACTTGGATTGGAAACCTTATTTTTTCTAATCCGCCCATTTTAATCACCGTTCTTTACTCAAATGATTTCAAATTAAAACAAAGCGTCTTTGATGTTAGAAGAAATCTGCCTTATTATCTGACAAAGTTTTGAGCAAAGCCCTTTTACCATCGGCTTACAATTTAAGTTGGTTCCACCTAAAACCTTTGCCTTGTATTTCCAATGGGCAAACTTCTGTAGCCATTTTCTTCACAATTAATGCGTTCCCAAGGAAGAAAATTTAAACAACGATGAAATTAACTTCAAATTATAGCCTGGTATACTTAATATTTTCTAAAATTTAAACATAATTAAGGAATCCAACATTTGTTCGTCTACTAACGTCATCAATACATGTCGCGCCATCTATTTGCTGGTCTCAACACCACCCACCAAAGGAATAGTTATTGATTTTTAATATAATGATGGTTAAGTTGTAAAAGATAATGGGTATATTAGGCTATAATATGAAGTCATTTTCATCGATGTTCAAAGCTTTTTCCTTGGGAACACATAAATTGTGAAGAAAATGGCTACAGAAGTTTGCCCATTGGAAATACAAGGGATATATTTTAGGTAGATCCATCTTAACTGATTAGAATGCTTTTCCCCCATCAACTAGCATGGGTGCATTAGTTAGTACAATGAACTTGGTTATGGTTTGCTGTGATTGGCTGGCGCTGATGCGTTGTTTTTAGAAAAGAAGCTTTCTCTGCGTGAGAAAATCACTGATCCGCATTCTTTCGTTCGCTATCTGCTAGCACAGGCTACTTTGCAAGAAACCTTTGAGAAAGAAGAGGACAATGAGACAAACTTACAAGGAGGCAAACGGCATTCAAGAAAAGTGTTGTTCTGACTTTTGAGAGCCCGAATTTTATTTATTAATTAATATGTTTGCAGGTAATTGATTTTCGACTTATGAAAATTAATTAGGAATTTGGGAATTTTAATCAAAAATACTTACAGTGCGGAAGATATTTCAGCTGCCCAGAGGAAGTTCAGTCGCAGCGCATTCGGGAGCACGCTCAGCTTAGGGGAAATATTGTATGGGACACGATAAAATACAGATCCAGGAGCAAAGTCCCCCTTCCGTCAAACCTGAACCAGTTAAAGGACTGCTTGGTGAATACCTGGTATGCTATAGATGCAGATTCACTCAAACATTTTGTGGAATTTATGTCACACAGAATACGTGCTGTAATTCAGGCAGAAGGTTAGAAAACTCGGTATTGAGTAAAAGTTTTTATTCAGTTGCCGGTATGTGTAGATGTACAAGATGATTTTGCGGTTTCATACGAATAAGGAGCAAGCGAAATATCTGAGATAACGGATTTAGCGAATCATTTAATATGCCTTGAAAACGTCGACAAAGTGTGGTTTGATGAATGGTTGGGAAGTACCTAAGGAGAACTAGGATTATACACTGAGTGGGCACTTTATTCTGACCACCTGACAATTTTAAGTAAATGCGCTATGGCTGCACGCTGTTGCCGCCAGAGGGCGAAGCTAGTATGAAAACGGAAAGCTTAGTGCATGCGACAGTAGTAGACGTGATTTTTTGGTGACGAGATGGGTAAAAAAGGCGATTTGACGGACTTTCAACGTGGGGGGATGATTGTAGGAGCTCGGAGCAACGGGGCGAGTATCACCGAAACCGCCGCATTGGTGAAATGTTCCAGAGCAGCTGTTGTTAAAGTGTTTAAAGACTAGACTGTCAGCCAAAAAACTGGGTCTCTAAGTGCAACGTTTGGTCGTCATCGACTTGTGAATGCTCGGGCGGGACGGATAGTGTCCAGATTGGTAACAGACAACAGAAGGGCAACAGTGCAGCAAATTGCAGACCATCTTAATCAAAGATGCCCTCGAATGATCTCTGCACGCTCTGTTAGCCGTACACTGCATTAGATGGGTTATGGCAACCGAAGGCCTGTTCGAATACCTTTGCTCTCTGCAGTAAACAAGAGAAAACGTCTCCAGTTTGCACAGGAGCACAAGGATCGGACAGTCGATAATTGGAAACAAATTATGTGGTCCGATGAATCACATTTTCAGTTGTACCATGCCGATGGCCGAGTGAGAATTTGGCGGAAACAGCACGAAAGCATGGACCTACAACCCTTCAAGTTGGTGGAGGCAACGTTATGGTTTGGGGAATGTTTTCCTGACATGCTTTGGTCCCTTTTAATTAGTGTTGATCCGCGTCTGACTGGCACATCATATCAAAACATCGTTGTGAACTAAGTGCATCCTGTCATGTAGATGGTTTATCCCAATGGCGATGGCTACTTTTAACAAGATAATGCGTCCTGCCATAGTGCTCGTATTGTACAGGATTAGTTTTAGGAACATGCCGGTGAGTTTACTTTGCTTAAGTGGCCCCCACAATCTCCAGATCTCAACCCCATTGAGAATCTGTGGGATGAAGTTGAACGAGCCATCAGACAGCTGGCTCCACAGCCCTGCAATCTCACCCTCCTGGAAAGTGCTATTCATCAAGCATGGTCTCAGATTCCACAAACCTCCTATCAACATCTCGTGGAGTCCATGCCGCGAAGAATCGACGCAGTATTAAAGGCAAAGAGTGGCCCAATGAAGTACTGAGGGGGTGGTCATAATAAAACGGCCACTCAGTGTATAATGCTCAGATGTTCTGTCGTGTTATCAGTAACTTTGAAGCCGATATGCCGCGTGGAACGTTAACTTTCCTTGTTCCAGCGTGGGCTGGTCATAGGAAGTCATTTGAGTAACGTTTCCATTAGGAGCATTGCAGCTGAACTAAGCATACCAAAATCGACCACATGTGATGTCGTGAAGAGGTGGAAGCAGGATGGTGCCACTACAGGAGGAAAATAACGTTCAGGAAGGCCGTACAAACTGGCGGAACGTGACAGAAGAACCATGGTTAGAAATGCTAAGAAATTCCGACCTTCCTCTGCCGTTCCCATGGCTGCTGATGTAGGTAATATTTCTAATGGCTTGGTTGGACCATAACTATCAGCAGAGAGTTGCACATTGTGTGTTGGTTTGATAGAACAGCCGCGCACAAGCCACACATCAATACCGCGAATGCGAAGCGCCGTTTGGGGTGGTGTATCTCCCTGTTCGTTCCTGGACTGTGCGCGACTGGAAAGATGTTCTTTGGAGTGATGGGTCACGCTTTTCACTCTTCCAATCTGATGATCTTCCGATCAAAGCCGTTCTTTGGAGTGATGAGTCACGCTTTTCACTCTTCCAATCTGATGATCTTCCAATCAAAGCTGTTATTTGGAGTGATGAGTCACACTTTTTACTCTTTCAATCAAAGCTGTTCTTTGGAGTGATGAGTCACGCTTTTCACTCTTCAAATCTGATGATCTTCCAATCAAAGCCGTTCTTTGGAGTGATGAGTCACGCTTTTCACTCTTCAAATCTGATGATCTTCCAATCAAAGCCGTTCTTTGGAGTGATGAGTCACGCTTTTCACTCTTCCAATCAAAGCTGTTCTTTGGAGTGATGAGTCACGCTTTTCACTCTTCCAATCTGATGATCTTCCAATCAAAGCTGTTCTTTGGAGTGATGAGTCACGCTTTTCACTCTTTCAAACTGATGATTTTTCAATCAAAGCCGTTCTTTGGAGTGATGAGCCACGCTTTTCACTCTTCCAATCAGATGATCTTCCAATCAAAGCTGTTCTTTGGAGTGATGTGTCACGCTTTTCACTCTTTCAAACTGATGATCTTTCAATAAAAGCTGTTATTTGGAGTGATGAGTTACGCTTTTCACTCTTCCATTCTGATGATCTTCCAATCAAAGCTGTTCTTTGGAGTGATGAGTCACGCTTTTCACTCTTCCAATCAAAGATGTTCTTTGGAGTGATGAGTCACGCTTTTCACTCTTCCAATCAAAGATGTTCTTTGGAGTGATGCGTCACGCTTTTCACTCTTCCAATCTGATGATCTTTCAATCAAAGCTGTTATTTGGAGTGATGAGTTACGCTTTTCACTCTTCCATTCTGATGATCTTCCAATCAAAGCTGTTCTTTGGAGTGATGAGTCACGCTTTTCATTCTTCCAATCAAAGCTGTTCTTTGGAGTGATGAGACAAGCTTTCCACTCTTCCAATCTGATGATCTTCCAATCAAAGCCGCTCTTTGGAGTGATGAGTCACGCTTTTAACTCTTCCAATCGGATGATCTTTCAATCAAAGCTGTTATTTGGAGTGATGAGTCACGCTTTTCACTCTTCCAATCTGATGATCTTCCAATCAAAGCTGTTCTTTGGAGTGTTGAGTCGCACTTTTCACTTTTCCAATCTGATCGGCGTGTTTGGATTTGGCGAAAGCCCGGCGAACGATTTTCGTTAGACTGTGTTTTTCCAAATGTTAAGTTCGGCGGGGGCTCCTTCATGGTATGGAGTTATTCTTTGCGGATGGGAATCTACCCGTTGTTTGTTATACCACACACCATGAATTCTGACGTGTACCTCGACGTTCTGCATGATTCTGCCCTACCAAAAAATGTGGCAGTATTATGGAAATGACCGTTGTCTCTTCCATAACTATCGAGCTCCCTGGCACAATGCATGGCCTGTGCAAGATTTGTTTCTTTAAAATGAGGTGGAATTGTTAGACTAGGCTGTTCAGAGTCCTGATCTAAATCCTAAAGAACACATCTGAGATGAACTGGAGCGATGGATACGAAATCGACCACAATGACCTTATTCGCTCTTCACTCTGGCAGGACCTTTGCAGGACGTAATGCGAGCCATTCCTGTCGAGACCTACCGGAAATTGTTTAATATTATGCCCTTACGTCTTGTTGCTGTCATACAAACAAAATGTTGACCGACTAACTACTAATTGCAATAATAAAGCCATTTGTCCCAAAACATTGTGGTGTCCGAATACTTTTGATAATATAGTGTATGCTATATCAAGAATTCAGGAAAACCAATTCTTGATCACAGCAGAGAGTAAAAAAGAATGAAGGGTAAAATCCCGACATCTTAATCTAAATAGGCGGCAAAAAGAATTAAAACTTAAATGGTCCAAACAAAGGATCGATCTGTTTTTACCGTTGAAGACCATTGTCTTTGTGCGAGCAATTTGCGCTAATGCCGTCGGCAATACGATGTGTCAAATGAACCCCAAGGCGAATCAAAGCGTGAAACCTGTCGTCGGCAATCTTCTCTTGTGTCACGTCCAGAAGCATTTTCTGAACCATTGTCTTCAGTGTATTTCCCAACAGCGGACTGAAATGCTGAAAAGTTGATTAATATGCTAGAGGTGCTCTTGTATGTGCCGAGTGAAGTGAAGGACAACTGCTCTTGACAGTAAAGGTACTCGTGCGGGATTCCAAAACAATAAAGCCGTGTTACTCCTGGAGCGAAGGAAAACAAAAACCTAAAACAATAAATATAAGGCGTTATTCAAATTTAACAGTTTAAATTTTGTACTTGACAGATACTTGAAGCAAAAGAAAGATCTTGAATGCTAAGTGGTTTTAAAATTGTGTGGAAACATTTCGCAACTAGGTGAGACAGCTCGTTCTCTGGGGAAAACAAGTCTAAAGGATAAAGGATTCCTTTGCAAACATCGACTGATTGAGTCTAAAAGGTGCAACCAACTCCGCACAATTTATTTGTTTTAGAGCTTGGACATATCTACTTGGGCATCCAAGACACAACAAGAAAGGTAAATCCACCGACAGTTGGAGGCAAGAATTTTTTTTTCGAAATTGAAATAAAAAATGATATTTAAAGTATTTGAACTAGTACACCAATATTTATTCACCACGTATATTAGGTAGCCATAAAGATAAACTGCAGCACAGCATAGAGACTTCACGTGAGTATCTGAAGAATGTAATGAATTTTTAAAGCAACTTAATGCTACAAAGCAAATCATTCGTTATAACAGTCGGTACCATTTATAGCTATTAGTAGAAGTGCATAAATGTATTTTTTTTTTGCCAAGATGTGACGTACACTATATTGACAAAAGTCACCGGACACCTAGAAGATAAACACAACATAGCATTTATTGACATACGTTAGTACGGTATCTGTCCATATTTGGCCTTAATGCATGCATTGACCCTACGAGACATGCTTTCTGCAAGATGTTGGAACACAGCGATAGGTACGCGCTTCCATTCATGCATAATGCTGTCATTAACTGTTGCTTAGTAGTAGGTCTTTGTTACAAACTTCTTATGCGGCGCTCTACTTCATCCCATAGGTGCTCTATGGGATTAAGATCATGGCTCTGTGCTGACCAATCCACACACGGTACATAATTATCGTGAAACCACGCTGTAACAGTCCTTGCTTAATGGCTCGGTGCATTATCCTGCTGATAACAACAAGGCTCGGTGCCGTAGTATTGCCACAGAGTTGGTAGGGCATAATTGTGCAGAATATCGAGGTAGACGTGCTGGTTAACAGGTTTGTCCACGATAACCAATGGGCCGAAACCATACCACGGAAAACATCCCCACACGAGTACGTTGCCAGCTCCAAACTTGACCGTAGGGAACAGTACATTGTGGTAAATATTGTTCCCCCGGCTGCCGCCATACCCACACGCGGCCATCAGACTGATGGATCGTGTATCTGGATTCATTAGTCCATAGAACCTGTTTCCATTGATCTACGGTCCACGATAAATGTTCTTTACACCATGCTAAACGCCGAGTAGCATTGCGAGTGGAGATAAAAGGCTTATGATCAGCTGCACGACCACGGTAACACATGGAATGAAGTTCTCTGGGAGTGGCACTGTGTACATACCTAGGTTTCAGCATTTTTACTCCCCTGTACACTGAGGTCTTGTGCAGTAGTACTCCGTCGATTAGCTGTAACGACTCTCCTGAGGCTTCGACGTCCTCTATCAGTGATTTTCTTTGGTCTGCCGTTACATTTTGCTATTTCAGGCACGCCATGTGTCTTCCACTTATTCAGTTCATCCAAAACAGTTGACTTGGGTATGTTTAAATGCCTCTCGGTTTCTCTTACGGACAACCCACTAATATAACACCTAACAATCTTTCCTTTCGCAAAGTCAGTTCTCTGCCGCTGTGACATTTTTACTTAAGCATGCAGTGCGATATGATTGCGGTGAGCTGCAGATTTGTTTTTATACCGTTTGCAGCTGTACTGCGCATCTTTACAACGCAGCGGATTCCGTTCATTTGCTTTTGAATGGGTGTCTGGTGACTTTTGTCAATATAGTGTATATATATATATATATATATATTGTTTATTTATAACTTATTTATAAAGGACGCACAAATTACATTATAATCAGTGTTTACGCAAAAGTTACAAATTTCCGAAGCACATAGTTGGAGAAGGATCTCCGAACTGCGATACAGCTCCCTAAAAGGTCGTGGCATGTTTAGAACTAAGTGTTCCAGGAGTTGTTTAGGCAATTTGGCCTATTACTCGCGCTGATCACGGGTGAGGCCCTGTTTTTTTTTTTTTTTTTTGAAAGGAAGTTTCGAGCATCGATGCGTTTCTTTATTTCGTCCCACACGTGCTCGATGGAGTTGAGGTCCAGAGAGCGTGCTGGCCAGTCGATGTGATGAATATCCTTGGTTTCCCTAAGTGTCCGCAGTGCTCTCGTAGGATGAGGTGTCACATTGTCTTCCATGAACACAAAGTTTTCGCCTACAACATCATGGAGTAACCGAACATGACGTTGAACTTCGTCGCAATACCTTTCGTCCGTCATAGTCCAATTTTACAGCACCTGTAGCTTGGTGCATCCATTAATCATGATGTCGCCTCACACTATGACACCAGCACCGCCGTATCTGTCCCTTTGCTGCACATTCTCGCGCTGGTACGCAGTACCACCTTCGCGCCAGACAGTCTGACATCTTGAGTCCGACGACAGACTGAAACCGCCCTCATCTTTGATGAGTACATTGGCTCATTGATGAAGTGTCCAAATTCTGCGTATGCGACATAGAGGGAGCTCTTTATTTCGCAGACGTCTTGCCACAGTTTGTCGGGATATCCGCTTTCTTGTGCTAGAGTGGAGGCGACTCGCAAGCCGACCAGCCATGGTTTGGCGATTACGTATTGCTGTTACAACCAAAAATTTGTCTTAATGTGTCGTAGTAGAGCAAGGACGACCCCGTAGTGTGCGTCTGGAACATATTTCATTGGTTTAAAACCCTGCGCAGAGCCTGGATGCCGCACTATGCGCGATTCCAAACTCTATGGCAAGATCACTTACTCGGTGGCCTTCATCCAACTTCTCTATAATTCTTCCACGCGTAAAATTAATAATGAGATCAACTGCATAACGTAAATTACACGTTCGTACTCTTATGCTTTCACCTCCAGATTTTCCTTCAAATACGTGTCGTCTACCACGCCCTTTTCTCTTTTATCCGTTTGAGTGATATCACGTGACTCCTGTGATCACGATTCAACATTTTGCATGTGCCCCGGCTTTCTGCTGAACGTCCCCAGTTATGCAGATTTTGTGCTGGAGTTGAAAGGAAGTTTCGAGCATTTCCTCATGAAGCTGGCAAAAGAAATTTGGATTTGAGGTTAAATGAACACAGATAAGATCTAAAAATGAATCACCAAAGCACCTCTTTTGCAAGAACCATAAGTGCTGGAAATTCCATCCCAGACTGGGACAACGCTAAAATCATAAACACACCTAACTCTGTTTATTCCTTGTTATTTGCAGAAAGCCTCTATATTTTCGGCTTATAACACACGTTGCTGCAATGACTATTATCCTTATGTTTTACCTGAACCTTGGAGCAATCTTGTTGGGAAGGACAGCACAATAGCAATTGCTTCTGTTAAGTGATCATTGGCTAATTATGCCTTTTTTTAATTGTCTTGTTATCTGGTATATCATGTGACATTGACATTACCTTTCCCATGATGCATCTACTCCACGTACTTAAGACCAGCATGTAGCCACATGGTGAAATTACATCTGATGAAGGTGTCAATGTGACACCGAAAGTGCTCATGTGTTTTTAAACTGTATATAGATTTCATTTTTTAGCTGAATAAATATCATCGTGCAACAAGACGGATTTCTTTTAATACTAGTATTCATGCACGAATTATAGTGTCTACCGTCATACTTCCGCATTTTTTTTATTGTGAATCACAGTCTTCTTCAAAATTCATCATGTGGAGCCATGCTATGCAATCATTTAGAAGTTTTCGTGGAAAACGTTCAAGGGAATCGGCACATTTGTCATTTTTACTAAATTGCAGAGATTTAAATGTCATTCCACGACATCTGCGTATCTTCAATTCTCCATTTACCAGACGAGACGCCAGGATTATAAGGACTTCCGAAAGGAAGAGACTACTTCAACAGATCAGAAGTAAGCGCAGTAGTATTGACTTCTTTAATAAGAAATGCTATACCTGTTACTCATTCCTAGCTGATTCCTCACACCCAATAATTTTGGACCGTACATTATTCCTAATTACAGCAATAATCGAAAATGAAATGAAGGTTTTATTTAACACCCATGTGAAAAAACTAAGATTGTTGGTAGATTCTGAAGTTCGTAGTAGAACGCATAAGCTGTTCCGATTTCAAACAAGACATCCTATCGGCCTTTCTGAACAAGGATCATTACATGGACCACCTAATGTGGGTAATGGATTGGATTTGCATGAACTGGACCATGACAGCTATAACTCTGATTCACATGATGGAGTCAGAAACCTAAGTGATAAAGTTCTGAATCCCATTCAACTAAGAGCCTTGCAACGTGGTTACAAGTTTCGCTTACCCTAACCAACGTAAAGTGGACTTATTCAAAACAGTTCCGCAAATTGAAAACATTCTATATTCACTTCCAATAGAAGATAGGAACTTCGCAAGAATAAAAATCGCAAGGTCTCTTCACAAACACAATCCACGACGGTGTAAAACCACCGAAGAATGCCAGCTTCATGAGGAAATGCAGCAGCTGATTGAATTGAAAAAGGACCCAGATATTGCCATTCTTTTAGCTGATAAAACTAGTCAAGTTGTGCACTTAAATCAAAGTGATTATATTAAAAAAATGCTCAATGTCATTTCTAGTGTCCCTCATGTAATAGTGAAACGAGACCCCACCAGGGCTACTGTTAGTGCTTTAAGCCGCCTTAAGAACTCTTCAGCTCCTCCGGACTCCTTTTCAAAAGCCTTCAATCCACCTCCCGGCTGCCATGTGCCTGATTTATTTGGTAGATTAAAACTACACAAGGAAGGGTACCCTATTCGCCCTCTTGTATCAGGTTACATTGCCCCCACCCGACCTTTGGAAAAAGCTTTGGCAAGTTATCTCACCAAATTTACAGTGAATTCTTCCTACTCAATAAAGAGCACCACACAAGCTATTGATAGGTTAAAGTTAATTCAGCCACTACCAAATTCCTATTTTTTGGCGTCCCTAGATGTAGTTTCTTTATACACGAATGTACCTATGGAAGCTACATTTCAGTTGATTCAGGCTTTGCTCATTGATTCTGACATTCCTGCCAAGGATATTGCTTTCATAATGAATGCTCATCTCATTAAAAAGCGTTCATTTTTCAAATTTCAGAACATATTTTACCAACAAACCGACGGGACAGCCATGGGTTCACCGTCGACATTACCTCTTTACTCTTCGTTTTTCCGTCGAGGTTACTTCTTTAATCTTGCTTTCGCTATCGAAGTTACTTCTTTACTCATGCTTTCGCTATCGAGGTTACTTCTTTATTCTTGCCTTCGCCATCGAGATTACTTCTATGCAGTAGTCCATAGGCCCAGGTGAGGACGACTAAACTAAGCTACTGTACGTCAAGCCGTATTTCCCTACTATATTCCTTACATACCACATGAATGGTTCGCAATTGCAATCTAAACATATATAGTTTCCTTTGTCTGAACGTTTGCACCATTTTGTTGGCGCCTCCTGGTGCGTGCCTGTTTTAATTGTTGAATCTCTGCCTCAAGCAAATATACTTTTTCTTTATAGTTCTAATGTTCATGTTCATTTATGTACCGTTGTTTCGCATTTGGGACATATCTTTTCACTTTGAAAACATCGCTTCGTGTATTTTTTGTGACACTCCATATCAAAGGAAGGTTCTTACAACAATAAAATACAGCCAATCAACACAGCGCACGCGTGTACCACTTTGCTTTGTTGTCATAGCAACAAAAACCGACTTCTCATAGCTGTTGGTGTTACGTCATCTCATACAAATCCTTCTGACATGATATCAGATATGCGTTACGTCACACGATTAAAATTGTTTCAACAACTCTTTAGAAACAGGAAGGCGTTACGTCACGAATTTTGGTTGTACTTTGTTGTTCATAAACGACATACAGAATTTTTCATATGGAATCTTATCGTATAAATTTAATTTTAAGACTCCTTTTCCGAACCTAAAATAACTATTTTAGATTGTCAAACCATTTTCTTTTCTCATTTAAGTCTAAGAATTGAGAGTTCCAATACAGTAGGTAACAGTGAGTTTTATATGCGTATGCTGAAGAAATATGATTTGGGAACTTTCATTTTCCTTAAACCACGAAATTATGCGAATATATCTTATTTTTTCGCAGAATATAACAAAGCATTCTTTTATTTATATATGTAGAAGAAATGAAAAAGGAAAGAAAAAAATAATGTTGTGTTTCTGCGCATGAACTACCATAACTTTTTAACATTTGCAATTGGGCAATTCTCAGTTCACAAAAAAAAGGAAAGAAAGAAAACGTACCTGGTTATTAAATATATATATATATATCTTACTTTTTCTCCATCGTTTTTGACGCGCTTTCACGTAGTCAGTTACAGAAACCAACTGTCGACAATTTGCCACCACTTTGCGTGGAGCTCCGACGAATACGTCGCAGTGTGGCATTTTCTATGTCATATAGTGTAGAACACCAGAATCGCATACCCAGCATAATATAACTAATGGTCTCGAACTTAAAAGATCACTCTTCGATATTTTCATTGCAACTTGTTCTAAAACACCTGCGAATAACAATTCTTTTTAAACCGAATTCCATTGGCACCATAGCGAATATTTGATATATTTTCTACTTTGAATGTTTTCCCCTTTGACGATGTATATTCAACAGATTTGAAAAAAATGTGTGCCTGCACTATTCGAAGTATTATCTCATAGAGTTTTCCACTCTACAATGCACATTTCTGCCACTACGAGACGTGAATTCATATTAAGCGCTATTCCCGTTTCTTAATTAAAAAAAAAAAAAAAAAAAAACCTTCGTTGACGGGATACCGGTCTCAACAGTAAATATTTGCCGACGATTTATATTTCTAATAATGCAAAGTTATTCCTCTACTAGGCGTAAGGTCAGATTTATATTTGCGACCATATCGCCGTCTCTAAAAGACCAAAAGCAAACAATTTCGTTTTGTATTGACTGCGTTTTGTGTGACTTAACATTTTGCATGAGTTTTTTCGTTTCTTCTAAGTGCAGTTTTTTTTTTTTTGATTGGAGGTTTAACGACCACCGTGAGCAACTCAATGGGCTATAAGCAGTCGCCCGTCCCTAATTTAGGGTCACTGGTTCCAGGGAAGGGAGAGAGCCAGTGCCGTAAGACAAACACAACATCCATGCCTCACCGGGATTCGAACCCGGACCCCTTCGGACGAATGATCAGAGGCCAACGCCTTAGACCACTGCGCCACCGGGGCGGCCAAAGTGCAGTTTGCCCCTTTTTTTTGGGAATCGTTGCTTCTAAAAATGTCGTTGGAAAAATTATTTTCCCGTCGAACAACCTGTACTATGAAGCACATGATGTATGCATCCTTTTTTTCAGTTCCTTCACGCACATTTCTATTAATAGATTGGGTAAATGCATGGAAATGTTTTCGATGATATTATCGTCTGTACAGTTATAACTGAAAAAGTTATTTTTTCGATCTGGTAGGTTTAAATATGAGATACACTTACCGTGCATTATCTGCCTTTTCATTGTACATAATTTTAACGTTTTTTTACGCTTTCCAACCGAAGATTGAAGAAGCGTACATGCTCCAGCTTTGTCCGTCCGTCTGCCTGTCCGCACGATAACTAGCGGGTTGGATTTCAATGAAATTCTAGTATGTGGTAGGGGACACCCTGGTAAAGAGCACTATTGGAAATGGAAGAAATGGGGTCAAAGGTCAGGACCTAGGAGGAGATAAATTCCATCGCCCTTATGCGTCATAGCTTACGTAAGAATACCTCGATTGCGACAAAACTTCACCATATTGTTCCGGAGATGTACTGAACCGGTTCTGTTTAATATAATCGAAATGGGGTCAAAGGTCAGGCACAGGAGCGAGATTTATTCCACAGCCATTATCCTCATAACTTGACTAAAAATATTTCTATTGCGTCAAAACTTTAGTATGTTTCAGTATGTTGTTCCGGAGGTACACTGAACCAATTCTGTTGAATATCATCGAATGGGGTCAAAGGTCATTGCACAGGAGCGAGATTTATTCCACAACCACTATCCTCATAACTTGAGAAATAACGTAAGTAATGATTTCTGGTATGTTGGAAAGCGTATCATAATCAATGCATTGCATAATTTTACTCACTTGTTTCTTTGCTTGGAGGTTTAATTTGCCTCGTGCTAATCACAGATGTCAAGCCACTGGCTTCGTTAGCGTGGACAGTCCGCTCTTTGAAACAGACATTCCAAACATGCCTCATCTCGACTTGAATCCGAGTAAGGTTCGGACGAATACCCTAGTACCTGCACTTCTTTCTTACTGCTCGACCCCACGGTGGCGATTTTGACTTTGGCAGACAATAATGCTTTCTTTTTCAATTTTTTTCTATTCTAAAAGTCTTCTTGAGAAATTGTTTCCTTTTTTTTCCACATCGCGTAGCTTCCATTGTATTTTTAATTTCATTTTTTCATACGCGCAGTTATTCAACCAGGTTTTAAAATTTCCTTACAGCATGGCTTTGGGGCGGAAAGTTCGAGAAGTAATGCCTTCAAGTTTAAATCTTTATTTCCACAAAAGCAAGAAAAGAAAATGAAGCTTAGAACGCGAGTACAGTAGATTCCGTTTAACTGGGACACATCAGAAATAAACACTTTTACCCAGCAGGCGGCTACCGCAATTATGCGAAGCTTTATCCCAAAGAGCTACTTTGGGATGTCCACCAAGAACTGTCCCATATATACGGCTGCTCCGATGAACCGAAGGCAAAATTAATGAATGTACTGTAACTGTAGAATGTACTGTAATTGGATATACACTATATTGACAAAAGTCACCAGACACTCCTTCAAAATCAAATGAACGGATTCGCTGCGTTGTTAAGATGCGCAGTACAGCTGCAAACGGTAAACAAACAAACCTGCAGCTGACGGCGATCATATCGCACTGTGAGGTTGAGTGAAAATTTCGCGGGGTGAGAGAACTGACTTAAAGAAATGAAAAAATGTTGGGTGTTATATTAGTGGGTTGTCCATAAGAGAAACCGGAGGCATTTAAACATACCCAAGTCAACTGTTTTAGATGTGCTGAATAAGTGGAAGACACGTGGTGTGCCTTAAACAGCAAAACGTACCAGGAGACCAAAGAAAATCAGTGATAGAGGACGTCGAAGCCTCAGGAGAGTCGTTACAGCTAATCGACGGAGTACTTGTACAAGACTTCAGGGCACAAGTGAGTAAAAATGCTGGAACTATGGTATGTACACGTACCATTTGCAGAAGACTTCATTCCATAGGTTAGCCGCCCCGGTGGCGCAGTGGTCTAAGCGATGGCCTCTGATCATTCGTCCATAAGGGGTCCGGGTTCGAATCCCGGTGAGGCATGGATGTTGTGTTTGTCTTACGGCACTGGCTCTTTCCCTTCCCTGGAACCAGTGACCCAAAATTAGGGACGGGCGACTGCTTATAGCCCATTGAGTTGCTCACGGTGGTCGTTAAACCTCCATTAAAAAAAAAAAAAAAAAACATTCCATAGGTTACAGTCGTCGTGCGGCTGCCATAAGTCTTTCATCTCCACTCGAAATGCTACTCGTCGTTTAGTATGGTGTAAAGAACATTTATCATGGGCCGTAGTTCAATGGAAACGGGTCCTATGGACTGATGAATCCAGATACACGATCCATCAGTATGATGGCCGTGTGTGGGTATAGCGGCAACCGGGGAACCCTATTTACCACCGTGTGCTGTTTCTACGGTCAAGTTTGGAGCTGGTATGGTTCCGGCCCATTGGTTATCGGGGACAAACCTGTTAACTAGCACGTCTGCCTCGATATTCTGGACAATTATGCCCTACCAGTTCTGTGGTAATACTGTGGAATCGAGCCTTGTTGGTACCAGCAGGCTAATGCACCGAGCCATAAAGGAAGGTTTGAAAATCGCTTTATTATTTTTCATCATAAGGAGGAGACTTACAGCGTTGGGCGTCTCACTGGGAAATAATACAAACTGTTAAAAAATGATATACATTGCAATGACAATGGGGATGAATAAAAAATGCTGCAAGGAAAGCTTATTGCAAAAAAAATTGCAGGAGAAGTGACAGAGGGAAACCCATCGTGTGTCACATTACACCGGCTGGTCATGATGTACAGGATAACACAGGCGAAACAAGAGTACAAAATGAGAAGAAGAACAGCAGAAACACCGCCGTGAAGGTGAGAAAAGGAAAACATTAGAGCACTTGTCTAAAGTAATCGAAAACCCAGAAGCAGTAGGAAGAGATGCTACCTTAAAATCAGAGGGAAGGCATTCTTGTGGAGCAATTGCTGGATGTCAAAACACAACTGATGTCCAAGAGTAGTGATACAAGCCATTGAACGGGCGAAGGTACGATGAGGTATAGGCACTAAAACGTGTATGGCGACAAGCACTAGGAAGGCAATCGGCACGCTGGGGAAGGCAGCGTGGTGAACCACTAACGATGGGTGGAGTACAAAGACGGAAGACAGACGCAGACACAGGCAGCACGAAATCTTCTATGAGCAGTAGGCAGTTCAGAACAGAGAGTCAAGGCCAGTCACTGTGGGTAAAAAGTAAACATGCTTCACGTGATAAATTATGATGGTAAAACAGTAAAACATGCGCTTAATAGCTCGGGAAAGTGGTTGAGAAGATATCGCACTCTGCTTTGCACGAGCGAAGCACAAATTAAAAGAGCAATGGACATTGTAAGCAAGCAAATAGGGCGCACGCTGCCTATCTCGGCAGATCACGGTTAACAGATGAATGTTGTGATGAATATCGGTGAAACATGCACATTCGAACTCGAACAAGTGTTTAGAGAAAAACCACACACTTTTATGCACGAGCGAAGCACAAATTCCAGAAGCAACAGGCAATATGAACAAGTACTTCGGTCGCGCGCTGTGTATCTCTGAAGATCTCGGAAGGGCGTGGTCAGCAGGTGAAATTATAATAGAATATCGGTATAATATGCACTTACTCACTCCAAAAAACGTCGAGGAAGATAGCACAGCCGCCCCGGTGGCGCAGTGGTCTAAGCGATAGCCTCTGATCATTCGTCCGAAAGGGGTACGGGTTCGAATCCCGGTCAGGCATGGATGTTGTGTTTGTCTAACGGCACTGGCTCTCTCCCTTCCCTGGAACCAGTGACCCTAAATTAGGGACGGCTGACTGCTTATAGCCCATTGAGTTGCTCACGGTGGTCGTTAAACCTACAATCAAAAGAAAAAAAAATATAGCACTCACCTTTACACACGAATGGAGCACAAATTTCAGGAGCAACAGGTACTTTAAACAGGCAAACAGGGCGCAAAATGCAGAGCTCTGAAGGATGTGACTAGAGGCCATAAAGCAAGGACTGTTACGGCGTGGTTTGACGATAATTCCGTATCTTGTGTGGACTGGCCAGCACAGAGCCCTGACCTTATTCCCATAGAGCACCTATGGGATGAATTAGAGCGTCGCATAAGAAGTTTGTAACTAAGGCCTACTACTAAGCAATAGTTAGCGGCAGCATTATGTACTGAATGGAAGCTCAAAGCTATCGCTGTGTTCCAAAACCTTTGCGAAAGCATGTCTCGAAGAGTCAGTGCATGCATGAAGGCCAAAGGTAGACCGACACCGTACTAATGTATGTCAATAAATGCTATGTTGTGTTTCTCTTCTGGGTGTCCGGTGACTTTTGTCATTATAGTGTATATAAATATATATACAGAGTGTCCAGACAACTTGAGTATGCTATTAAAAGTAAACTACAATAAATAACAACTTACGTTTAATGTCAAAACACATGGTAACTGTGAAAGGTTTTTTTATAAAATAGGTCTCCGCGTGTGCTCCGTTGGTTGCTCGCAGGATGTCTTAACGATAGTCCAGTTCTACCCGCGTACGCTGCAGAATGTCAGGTGTAAAAAAGAAAGAAGCCTTCAGTAATGCGTTCTTTGAGTTCAGTGATAGCTGTAACATTTGTCTTGTACACAATGTCCTTAATATAGCCCCAAAGAAAAAAAATGGCATGTGGTAATATCAGGAGAACCGCGTGGCTATGCCGGCTGACCCCCACGTCCAATCCAATGCCTTGGAAAATGGGAGTCTAAAGAACTGCGTACATCCACACTCTAGTGCGGAGGCGCTCCATCTTGTTGGAAAATTATGTCTTGAATATCCTGGAGTTGCGGTATTGCGAATTGTTCTAACATGTGCAGGTACGTTATGCTAGTAACGGTTGGTTCGGCAAATGAAAGGGCATCTTGCTGTTCAGCAAAATTAAAGCGCTCCATCTTGCTGGAAAATTCTGTCCTGAATATCCTGGAGTTGTGGAATTGCAAATTGTTCTAACATGTGCAGGTACGTTATGCCAGTAACGGTTGGTTCAGCAAATAAAAAGGGCACTATCAGTTATTTCTGAAATTGCCAGAATACTATTGTGCAAACGTTTTAAGGCCCATTTCTCGTGGAAAGAAGATCCTTGCTTACCTTCCATACAGCTTTTCGTATGTGCTTATCAATTATGAATTCACGTGTGTTGTGTATGTAAAGATAATGAATGTTGCAGTCTTTCCCGTAATTTAATCAAATTGAGTTAAAGAACCTACGAGAAACAGGCTAGATTAAAAATACAGTAGTCTCTGTATAACAAACTTCCAGTTAACGAAATTTTCTATTTAACGATAATTTTCCTCAGAACCTTGACTTTGAATGACATTTACATGTAAATTAATCTCCATATTACGAAAACCAATTTCTACATAATGGCATTTTTAACAAATACAATTACCTTTGTGTGTGTGTGTTTCAAAAGTTCTGCTTTACAATTGTTTAGCACGCAGATGTTAACAAAGTGTTCTTAATTCCCTATTCTGAAATGTTGGATTCCGTGTGGCTCCCGGAGGCTTCTGAGAAAGGAGACTACACGCGTGGAGTCTTCCCATAAAGACGGTGCAAAGCAACAATTTCGTAAACTGCGGATAGAAAGTCCTTCGTAGAAACTGCATTCCACAAGATAAAACTGGTTGTAACTGGTATGGGCCTGACTCTGTATTCATTCATATTCATTAAGTTACGTATTCATTTTTATTCAACCCGTACGCTTGACTCACCTGTATTGTTCGCTCACAATGAAGACATGAAAATGCCTGTCTTTTGTGGATAAAGTGAAACGTTTAGAAGATGTTGGTAAAGGAATGAAGAAGAAAGATGTCGCTATAAAGTATTGTATAGCCGCAAACAGTGTTATACAATAAAATGTAGTGAAATAACTACAGTGAGTGATGATAATGAAGAAGCTATCAAAACAATCTTCACATGAAGAAATGCTAAAGCATTCGATACGATTCAACAGTGATTACAGTTTAAAGAAAGTGTTCCAGCTGAAATTTCCTGATGTTTACATAAAACGTTAAACTTTTTATGAATAAAACGGTTTTTGTAGGAAAACTATCATGCAGAGCAGAATTACGGAATTTTTACAGTTTAAAATAAGCATGTATGTTATTACTATAATGAAAAGGTAATCTACGAATGTATGTATGAAAAAAGATTTAAACTCATTTACCCAAAGTTTCTACTCAGTTCAATTTACTCACCAAATTCAACTACATTTTACCGTCCTTTTCATTTTATTTTATTAAATTTTTGCAATTTAAATACAGTTCCATGGAACGATGGGACATTGTTAGAGACTGAACTGTATTTCAGTTCTCATATTTCTAAAACATGATAAATGAATGATGATAAATTGGCCTTTAGTACATTTAGTCCGGTTCAATAGTACTTAAGTTCGTACGTTCTTGTCTCAATCTGTTTTGTTATTTTAATACAGGGTGTCCATAAATGAAGTATACAACTTCAGTATGCTATTGAAAAAAAATAGACTACCATAAATAATGACCTCCCTTTAATGTCGAAACGGAGTGCCGCGGGTGGCCCAGTGGTCAGCGTTCGTGACTGCCATGGAAAATGGTTCGATCCTAGGAAGGTACGAGCGCTCGAACCACTCAATATCTGCGTTGCGTCGGATGGGCATGTAAAGCCGTCGGACCCCGGTACTGGCCCCAGGGTAATAAAGAAGGGCGTCTTCCTCCCCCTTTCTACTTCGCTTCCGTGTGACTTTGCTATCGGGCACTCTAGCCCAAGTCTCATAGCTTCCTATTTCTAAGGGTTGTTTAAGACCTGGGGTCAGACACTCCCTTCCTAAATTCCTCAACATATGATCTGATCTGATCTAATGTCAAAACACATAGGGAACTGTGAAAGTTTTTTTTTAATGTCAGTAGGTATCCACGTACGCTCCGTTGGTTGCTCGCATGATATATAAACGATTGTCCAGTTCCAGCCACGTACGCATTAGAATGTCAGGTGTAACAAGCAGGAAAGCGGCAGTGATGCGTTCTTTGAGTTCAGTGATAGATGTAAGCTTTTTCTTGTACACGGTATCCTTAATAAAGCCCCAAAGAAAAAATTTGCATGGAGCCATATCAGGAGAACGGGGTGGCCGTGCGGTTTGACACCTACCTCCGATCCAACGCCCTGGAAAATGGTGGTCTAAAGATCGAGATTTTTCATTACATGAGATACCTGGTGGCATCTATTACCTGACTTAACAAACTTTAACACTTGCCGCGTCTCGACGTTTAAAGTAAGTCTTTTTTCCATTGTATGCTTTTCTATTAGGTGTGCAACTTAATTCTCGGGCCCTAACCGCAAGCGATCATAGAACGATGGCAAATGCAAATACACTATCTACCAACAAGTAAATGGACACCTGTGATAGCAAAGGAAAACGAAGATTATTCACCTTCAATAGTTGGTGGAGCCTCCACGAGCAGTGATTACAGCTGCGACCCTCCGGGGCATGCTCTCAACCAGGCGTTGTACGACAGCTAGCGGTATTTTCTTCCACTCTGCTTGGAGAAGACAGGTCAGTTCCTTCGCCGATTTCGGACGGTGGGGGCACCCCTTACGTCGACGCTCCAATTTGTCCCAGAGGTGCTCGATAGGGTTAAGGTCCGGGTTCTGCGCAGACCAGTCCATTCGATTAACTCCATTGTCACCATACCAAGCCATGGTGGACCTCGCAACATGACACGTCGCATTGTCATCCTGAAAGTAACATGGGTCCACCCCGTAAAACTGCCACAACGTAGGAAGCGCATGGTCATCCAAAATGGTGCAGTAGGTCTCGGCGTTGAGTCTACCAGGAATTGCGACCAAGGGTCCCGTGCCACACGAGGAGAAACACCCCCATAGCATAATTTCACCGCCGTCGAACTTCACAGTTCGCACAATACATTCCGGCAGGAGGCGTTCTCCAGACAGACGCCAAACCCAGACCCTGCCATTCGAACGGTAGAGGGTGAACCTTGATTCGTCGCTCCAGAGAACCTGTTTCCACTGTTCAACGGTCCACTGTCGACGTTCTTTGCACCACGTTAGCCAAGCAGCACTATTGGACTTGGTGATCAAAGGTTTGTGGGCGGCAGCACGTCCATGATAACCAAGCAGATGGGGTTCCTTACGGATGGTATTCATTGAAAGAACACTCCCGGATGCCTGTTGAAACTTCTCGCGGATGTGGCCCATCGATTTGGTGAGGTTCTTCCGAATTTCTCTGGCCATCACCCGTCGGTCTCTAACTCCCAGTTTTGTGGGTCTGCCGGGTCGGGGCACATTCCGACAGTCACCTCTCATCTTCCACTTGCCAGTCACGTTGGCCACTGTCGATTTTGGGTACTTCAACTCGCTGGATATATCACGTATGGATCGGCCATTTCTGTGATACCCGACGATTACACCTTTCTTGAAATCAGAGAGCTCCGAACAGCGTGGTATCTTGCATGCGACTGGTTGCGTTGTTGTTTCCCACACGATATTTTACGGCGGCGGTCGTGACTTGTATCAGGATCGCAGATTTCGTCGGTTTCAGGGGTGTCCAATTACTTGTTGGTAGATAGTGTAGCTGTGTGCGATAATGGCTTATTGCAGCGCCATCCAACAGCTTTCCAGGCAACCGTAACCGCTTACAGCTGTAGTGACAGAAGTGACGAAAGTTGACGGTGAAAGCAATGTCGTTTGAGAAGCAACATTTGAGGCACTGCCTCTTGTTTGCGTTTCAGCCGAAAAATAGTGCACAGCAAATGATCTGCCTTGGGTGAGGCTTCTGTATCCTACAGTACGTGTAAAAAGTGGTTCCATAGCTTTAAGCAGAGATATTTCGATCTTCGTGATGCAGAACGTCCGGGACAGCCACAGAAAGTTGAACATGAGGAACTGGTACAACTCGTGGACGCATATCGCTGTCGCACGCAGTCAGAGTTCGCCCAGGAACTCAGAGTAACACGGCAAGCCATTGCATAGTGCCTGCACGGATTCAGAAGTAGGGCCGTTGGCCGCCCCACCAATTCACAGATGCGAACAAGTCTAGGCGCTACGATGTTGCTGTGTCCTTGATTTCCTCCAAAAGATTTTGACCTGTGATGAGAAGTGGATCCTCTACGATAATCCTAAGCGGCGCAAACCGTGGGTTTATCCAGGTCATCGTACCGCCAAACCGAATATTCATGCCAGGAAGTTGTTGCTGTGCATATGATGGGGTCAGCGCTGTGTCGCACACTATGAGTTGTTCAAACCTGGTGAAACGGTCAATGCTGAGCGTTATTGTCAGCAACTCATTCGTGCAAGTGACGCACTGGAGGCGAAAAGGCCATACACCGGCAAGGGCAGAAGGGCGGTTTTGTTGCTTCAGCATAACGCGCTTCCTCACACCGCGATAATGACTTAAAACACGATCACCGACCTGGGATGGGAGATTTTGTCCCACCCGGCGTATTATCCAGACTTCGCCGCGTCGGATTATCACCTCTTTCGCTCCCTGCAACATCACCTGAGTGATACGCACTTCCCTTCTGTCGTGGAGGTCCACACAAGTATTTATGACTTTATCAACTCGAAACAGTCCTCTTTTTTTCCGCAGTGGCATTCGGCAGCTCCCTGACCGATGGCTCAAATGTATCCAACACGACGAGGATTATTTCCCTGATTAGGAACGTATTCGATTTGCTATCATTTGCTGTCAACGTGTCGTGCCTGTTACCGAGAATTAAGTTGAACACCTAATAATAACATACTGCAGTTGTATACTTCATTTATAAACACCCTGTACTTTCGCCACCTTTTAATGCTTTTCCCCGTAGATATTACATAAGAATGGTATAAATAAAAAAAGGCAAGATAGTGTAATTTAAATAAGAGAAAAAAAAAGGCAAGATAGTGTAATTTAAATAAGAGGATCCTTCAGGAAACAGAAAAGTCGGGAAGTAAAATTTCACGGTAATATTATGCCAACGACGTTTCGCATTCCAGCAGATGATTTATCTTCTGTCAGTGACAAGTTCAAGGCCTGTGTGAATTCGTGTGCTGGTTTGATTCGCTAAACCATGAAATTCGAATTTAACAGTAAAGCGGATAATGTTGAGAAACGATGTTTTTTGAAAGAATACTTTCGTTCGGCTTCAACACTTCAGAGAAATTCCCGGTTCTTCCATTATGGGATCGTATCTCGGACAAAAGAATACAGCTCGATAAAAAAAAAAAAATGAGGAAGAAATGAAAAATGAAAGGAAAAAAACCGAGAGCGAAAATGCATGTTTCTGCGTTGACGTGAACAAATACACCGCTGAATCATTACATTATGAACACCCACAG
This sequence comes from Macrothele yani, assembly GCA_039090855.1. Taxonomy (NCBI): domain Eukaryota; kingdom Metazoa; phylum Arthropoda; class Arachnida; order Araneae; family Macrothelidae; genus Macrothele; species Macrothele yani. The sequence goes on from CM077011.1 coordinate 106,071,317, forward strand.
CGTAGAGAAATGAGCGCTGATGGACGACCGAACGGTGGAGCAGGTGAAGTTCACAGAGCAGTATATAAACTACCCAACGGCCAGCTTTCGGTTAGTAGAGTGTTCCGAGTCAGAATGGGAAATGCTGCCGATTTATTGGAATTTGATAAATGACAAATTGTGATGGCACGGTACATCGGTACTACGATCTCAGAAACGGTTCTGCTTGTCGGTTGTTCACGTGCAGCTGTAGTGGGTACGTATCAAAAGTGGTGCGCAGATGGCCAAACGACGAACCGTCATCCATGTGTTGTCCGCAGCTCATTGATGCCAGAGGAGAACGGAGACTGTCGCGCATTGTGCAGAGCCACAATGCGACAAATCACCCGCAGCTACAACAGCGGCGATCAGGACAATGTGCCATAGCAGACAGTTTATCACAGCCTTCTTCGCATGTGCCAGCGTTGCCGAAGACCCAGTCGGGTCCCCACGCTCACTTCACGGCATCGCAAACAACGCTTGAAATGGGCCCAAGATCATCGAGATTGGAAGAAAGTAGCCTTGTCTGACGAATCAAGATTCCTGGTGCATCACGTAGACGGCCGAGCTGGGATACGCCGATTACCAACGGAAACTATGGCACCTGAATGCACTGTTGGGCGGAAACAGGGCGGCGGGGGCCATGTTATGCTGTGGGCGATGGTGTTTTGGGACACTTTAGGCCCCATTATCCTAATAACGCAATCCCTGACAGCAGTCAGGTATCTAAATATCGTTGCGGACCAAGTTCACCCATTCATGGCAACTGTGTTCTCTGCTGGTGATGACCACGCCACACTACCAGAATAGTCAAGGAGCGGTTCGTGAAAGATGATGGTGGCTTTCTGTTAATGCCCTGGACTCCAAATTCACCTGTCATGAATCCAAACTAAAATTTGTGGTTCGACTTGGAAAAGCGGCTTCGCGCTAAATCACCATCACAGCGAAATATACGGGAACTGGAGGACCTGCTATTGACATCATGATATCAGATACCCCAGGATACCTATCGCCACCTCATCAAATCGATGCTTCTCCGAGTGGCCTCTGTTTTACGGGTTAAAAGCAATCCTACGGCTTATTAGGTAGGTGGTCATAATGTAATGGCTCCACAGTGCACACTGAGATGCAAGTTCCCTGGATACACGTGCTCTAGTCGGACAAATGGCTCAATCCAACACATAAGACAGCATATGAGCGCGTCTTGTATTATAAATCATGCAGGCTAGCCCTCCAAGCATCAGTTAGTATTTTATTGAAAGTCGGAATGAATAAAACGAGTGATCTGAGCGACTTTGAAGGTGGCATTAGAGTTGACGCCAGGCGTTCCGTTTGTGGCATTCTCCAAAACGTCCGCCCTCCTGGGCCTTTCACGCACAAGTGTATCATTGACTTACCCTGAATAATGTGACTCATATATAACTTCCAGACGACCTAATGGACAAAAACAGCTGATTGATTACACGAGACTGGAAATAATCGTGCAAGCGAATAGACTGGCTACAAACTGGAAAATCATGGTAGAAGTCGATATTGGTGTGTCGAGGTTAATCCCCGAACGCTCCACGTAGGGCGAATGGGCTGCAACAGTCGACCAATACGTGACCAGTCAATTTTTGAGCTCTCTGATCGGCCAGGTGTTGTCCTCCACGTGATAGCCGATTGCTGGATGTTTTACGCTTTTCAAGGTAATCCTTTGCTACTATTGTAGATGGAAAACCCAGAAATATTGGCGCTTCGGAGATGCTCGAAGAATCAAGGCTGGCGCCCATCATTATGCCACCTTCAAAGTCGCTCGGATTACTCTTTTGGTCAATTCCTACAATCAGTCTGATTGATTCTCGACGAGCTGGTCTGCTTGGTTTACACCGCAACCTTATTCACCTGTTGTGTCACCTGCTGGAGTGATCTATTAATGCGACTCAATCACGTGTACTTAATAAAGTGGCATTTCAGTGTATTTGTACATAGTTGTATCAGAATAATATGACCACTTGCCTATTAATGGGAATAACCACCCTTGGCCCGGACGACAGCGGCGAGACGGTGTGGCATAGATAAAAAAAAGCCCTGGTAGATTTCATTTTATCTATGCCACACCGTCTCGCCGCAGACGCACGTGACCATTCGGACTGCAGCAGAGCATGGAGGCCCTGGAGATAACGCGGTTGTGGCTCGGCACGTCGAACCTGTCGATCCAAGTAATCCCACAAGTGCTCTATTGGATTAAGGTTTGGCGATTTCGCCGGCCAGGGAGAACGGAGACATCGCTGTTGTGTTCCCGGAACCACTCACGCACCTTCTTAGCGACATGGCACGGCGCATTGTTCTGTTGATAGACTCCATCACCACCAGGGCAAACGTCCAACATGAAGGGATTGCATGTGGTCAGCGAGGACGAACAGGTAGGCCGTTGGTACCACTGGATGTGACCCATCCAGTGGTACCACCGGCCACAGATCAAACCAGGAAAACATCCCCGAGACATACACACTGCCACCGCCGGCCTGTAGTTGACCCAAAAGCGTGTTCGGGTGTTGGTTCTCGTGAGCCTGATGCCGTATACGCCACCGCTCGTCATTTCGGTGGAGGAGAAACCTCGATTCGTCGGAGAACGCAACCTTTTTCCACTGTCCAATGACGGTAGTCCCATTCGATCTGTAGGCGTCGTTCCCGATAGACCTGGGTTAACATGGACGCCCTTAATGCGTTGTCGACTTCGCAGACCAATGCGTAACAGGGATCGCTCTCTTGTTAACAAGCATACGTATCTGGGTGCCACAGCGTTCATTTGCGTGTCAACTGATGCACTGTTGCGTGTCAATTGCCCTTTACCAGTTGACGTAGGCGACGTTTTCCTTTGGGATAGATGGCCTTTGGGGTTCGACAGTTATGATTTCGGGAGATACTCGGTGTGCCAGAGTTCCATTCGTGGCACACCCTTACTACAGCACCCTGTGCACAGCCCACGATGTTGGCTGTTTCTGAGATGCTTCTGTCCTTGGCGTGGTAGCCGATGATAATTCCGTTTTGAGCGTCCATCAAATCACTAACTCTGTGCATTGGGCTCACGTCACGCACTGTGGCTCATTTGTCCTGACCGGCTTCTTATATCACGCTGAGGTATAATCGACCTTGTCACGTGCACACTGTGAAACGCCTGGGTGGGAACACTGTGATTCCAGTGGTTATCATATTATTCTGATACTACTGTGTATGTGTTCTCCGCAGCTGTCTTTCTTTATATACAGTGAAGAGCAATTGAATTAAAGACAGCTGGCGTTATGCAAATGTGGCGCTGTGGGCGGCCCTGTAAACGGAAACGACATGACGTATGCAGCGATCAGACAATATAAGGAGTGATGCGAAGGGAATGAGTAAGATTCGGACGCAGTATGGGTAAGACGAAGGATCTACGCGCATTTGATCGTGGGCAAATTGTCGGGGTCCGACGTATGGGTCACTCCATCTCGGAAGTCGTGCAGACACTCGGACTTTCACGAGCCACTCTGTCACGGGTGCACCGTGAGTACATCGAATCCGGAAAAACCATCCCTGCAAGGACCAACTGCCGTGGACAACAGCGTGTGGATGAGTGGTGTCATCGTCGGCTATCTCGTACTGTAACAGCGGATAGACGGGCCACAGTGCAAGAAATCACCCGGCACTTTTAAAGTTGGTGCACAAAAACGTGTAAGCAGCCACACCATCGAGAACCATCTCCTCGCTATGGGGTACAGAAGCCATCGTCCCACGAAGGCACCGCTGCTGACCGCACATCACAGGGTGCAAAGATTAGCATGGGTGCGTGAACATCGACATTGGACCCTAGACATGTGGAAAAATGTTGCCTGGACTGATGAGTCGAGATTCACGTTGGTACATGCGGATAGCTGGATACAAGTACGGCGGAAAGCACATGAAGTGATGGATCCTTCTTGCCAGCAGGGTACTCTTCAAGCTGGTGGTGGTGGTATTCTCGTCTGGGGACTGTTTACGTGGACTGAAATGGGACCCCTGGTACGTGTGACATCGTCCCTCACAGGTCAACGTTACCGGGATATCCTGGACGATCATTTGCTCCCGTTTGTGCGTCATCAACATCCCACTGGTGACCTCATCCTGCAACAAGACAATGCACCGTGCTATCGCGCCCGAATTGTATTCGAATGGTTGGATGAACACTCCACCGACGTGACCTCGCTTCCTTGGCCAGCTAGGTCACCTGACCTGAATCCCATCGAGCACATCTGGGATGCCATCGAGAGAGATGACCCCCTCCATCAAATCTTCGTGAACTGTCGGAGCTTGTTCAGGGTTCGTGGATCCTTAGTATGGCTTCCCAACGCTTCCGGTGTCTTGTCGAGTCCATGCCGAGACGAATCGCCGCTGTCATCAGGGCGAAAGGTGGTGCTACACGTTACTATACAGGTATCTCTAATTCAATTGCTCTTCAGTGTATACATACACAAGCATAATTTTTTTCTCTGTATCTCTGTTTCTCTGAGGCCATGAAATTACATGGAACTCTTCCTGACGTTCCGCGAAATATTCTTGAACAATCCGTGAAGCGTGGTATAGGCATTGTCCAGCTAAAATAAGTACTACTAGAGGGGAATACCTTTGTCATGAGAGGTTGTACTCATGGTATATTTTTAGGTAGCTTATAGACGTCACAATGTTATACACATGAATGACTGAACTCTGGGTTTCCTAGTAGAGCATTGCTGAAAGCATTAGACGTTCTCCATCATCGGCTTGTTTTCGCCCACGGCGCATCCTGGTGCCAAAACTTCCCCAGGTAAAGGACGCACACGTACTCCAACAGAAAACGAGATTCATGGATTGGAAGAAGATCGTCTGGTCCATTGAATCTCGTTTCGGTGCAACAGTAAACGAGATTCATCGGACCAGCCGACCTTCTTCTAATCATTCAGAGTCCAGATTTGATGCTCGCGTGCCCATTTTAGGCGCTGCCGACGGTGAGCCGTGTTTATCATGGGGACTCGCAACAGCCTGCCGCTACGCAGCCGCATTTTCAGCAGGGTTCATTGTATTGTGTGTTGTGACACATTACATCCGTCACCAACATCCAGATTATCGGAGAGTTGCCCCACAGTATCCCTTCTATTGGTTCTTACCATACGGAATAGCCTTTCCTCACTTTGCCGGCTGTTCGTGGTTTTTACCCTCCTCGAACCATATTTTGAAAGGAGGCACTAACCACTATTGGCCGTGAGTACCTCACAAGCCTTGCCGTCTCGTAAATGCTCTAACTGGCCATTGCAGTTTAGCCTTAACTACCTGGCTTCCCCATCTGAAGAACAAGAATAATTTGATTATCAGAGCTCAGTATCAGGAGTTTTTTTTTTCCCAGCTCATGGCCTTCACATATTCCGCAGTTTATCTGCAGTTACTTCGATGTGCATAAAGACGCTCTGGTCGTTACGTTTTTGCTGTTCGGTGTATGAATTATTTGTTATAAGTATCTTAATCCTAAGTTTGAATAAAACGGAGATCAGACTGCATTTATCTGTGTGAAATCAGCGCATATGTAAGCGTGAGTGGAATTTTTTTCTATTTTAGATATATCGAGGGAGAAAATTCCGCTCGTGGATATAATTGTCTCAAAAATTCGAAATGCTTTATCGATTTCTTATAGTAACTAATGTCATGTTGAAAACACTCCAAATACGTGGCAACAGTTAATAAATAAATACATCGCTCTTTCCAGGTTCCAGAAACACACAGCATCCGAAAAATTGTTTTTCAGCAGCCGCTGTGGAATTGAACCAACAGAACTCTCGATATCTAGCCGAGCGTGTTACATATACGCCACGGTGGCCAACAATCCACTGTGCTATGTGTATTTTTAAGTCAGCTTCTAACATCATAAATCCGTAAGATGGGCTCAGCTACTGAGACGTCTCCATCTGGTGGGCATAAACGGCACTAGCTATATATATATATATATATACCCACCAGATGGAGACGTCTATATAGCATATATATTTCTCTCTCTCTATATATATATAGCATATGTCCAGCCCATTGCCATTTCAGGGATTACAGACCATAGATGGACAGCCGAAATTTTAGATTGGATTCCAAGGGACAGGAAAAGACCCAGAAGAAGACCACATGGGAGATGGGTGGATGAAATTCGAAAATATGCGGGAGTGACATGGAGGAGACTGGCACAAGACAGACCGTTGTGGAGGAAACTTGGGGAGACATTCGTCCAGCAGTGGATTGATAATGGTTGACAATGATGATGATGATAGCATATATATTGCTATATATATATATATATATATATATATATATATATAAACCATCAGCAGTTACAATGGATCTGAAAACCTGCGGTATTGAAGATGCATACATTAATATTATTAATAACATCTATGAAAATGCAAGTGCAAAGATTAGGCTGTTTGAAAATACAACACACGTAAAAATTGGAAAGGGAGTGAGACAAGGTGACACCATATCTCCGAAGCTCTTTAATGCCACATTGGAGGGTGTTTTTCAGTCGCTGAGCTGGGAAAACAAGGGGATAAAGATTAATGGAGATTATCTAACCCACCTTCGTTTTGCTGATGACGTAGTCATTTTTGCAACTACCCCATCAGAGCTGCAGAGTATGATCCAGGAACTTGCTGACAAGAGTAAAGCAGTGGGATTAAAAATGAACTTTCAGAAGACAAAAGTGATGTTCAATGCTTTTACAAGAAATGAAGATTTATCGATTGATGGAGAAAAGCTGGAGATAACAGACACGTACGTTTATCTTGGACAGCAGATATCAAGTGAGGGTCACATTGATGAAGAAATTAATCGGCGTACAAAACTTGCCTGGAGAGCTTTTGGAAGAAACAGCATAATTTTCAAGAGCAATATGCCATTATGTCTTAAAAGAAAAGTGTTTGATCAATGCATCCTTCCAGTGCTTACGTATGGTGCAGAGACGTGGACCTTAACTAAAAGAGACATACAAAGGCTGCAGACAACTCAAAGAAGCATGGAGAGGTGCATGCTTGGTGTAACCAGGAGAGATAAGAAGAGGAACTCGTGGATCCGAAAAATGACAAGAGTGGAAGACATCATGATCAGAGTTAAATCCCTGAAATGGCAATGGGCTGGACATACTGCCAGAAGGACAGATCATCGATGGACAGCCGAAATTTTAGATTGGATTCCAAGGGACAGGAAAAGACCCAGAAGAAGACCACATGGGAGATGGGTGGATGAAATTCGAAAGTATGCAGGGGCCCCTGCATACTTTCGAATTTCATCCACCCATCTCCCATGTGGTCTTCTTCTGGGTCTTTTCCTGTCCCTTGGAATCCAATCTAAAATTTCGGCTGTCCATCGATGATCTGTCCTTCTGGCAGTATGTCCAGCCCATTGCCATTTCAGGGATTTAACTCTGATCATGATGTCTTCCACTCTTGTCATTTTTCGGATCCACGAGTTCCTCTTCTTATCTCTCCTGGTTACACCAAGCATGCACCTCTCCATGCTTCTTTGAGTTGTCTGCAGCCTTTGTATGTCTCTTTTAGTTAAGGTCCACGTCTCTGCACCATACGTAAGCACTGGAAGGATGCATTGATCAAACACTTTTCTTTTAAGACATAATGGCATATTGCTCTTGAAAATTATGCTGTTTCTTCCAAAAGCTCTCCAGGCAAGTTTTGTACGCCGATTAATTTCTTCATCAATGTGACCCTCACTTGATATCTGTTGTCCAAGATAAACGTATGTGTCTGTTATCTGCAGCTTTTCTCCATCAATCGATAAATCTTCATTTCTTGTAAAAGCATTGAACATCACTTTGTCTTCTGAAAGTTCATTTTTAATCCCACTTCTTTACTCTTGTCAGCAAGTTCCTGGATCATACTCTGCAGCTCTGATGGGGTAGTTGCAAAAATGACTACGTCATCAGCAAAACGAAGGTGGGTTAGATAATCTCCATTAATCTTTATCCCCTTGTTTTCCCAGCTCAGCGACTGAAAAACACCCTCCAATGTGGCATTAAAGAGCTTCGGAGATATGGTGTCACCTTGTCTCACTCCCTTTCCAATTTTTACGTGTGTTGTATTTTCAAACAGCCTTTCTTTGCACTTGCATTTTCATAGATGTTATTAATAATATTAATGTATGCATCTTCAATACCGCAGGTTTTCAGAGCCATTGTAACTGCTGACGGTTTCACCGAATCAAAGGCTTTTTCATAATCGATAAAAGCCATGCACAATGGAAGTTCATATTCCCTCGCTCTTTCAATTAGTTCTCTCAGCACGTGGATATGATCTATTGTGCTGTAGCCACTCCTGAATCCAGCTTGTTCTCTCGGTTGAGCCATGTCTAGTGCTACCTTCAAGCGGTGTGAAAGAACTTTAGTGAAGATTTTATAAACTACTGATAGGAGGCTGATAGGTCTGTAGTTTCCGAGATCCTCAATGTCACCTTTCTTATGTAGCAGGATCATTGTAGCGGTGTTCCAATCCTCAGGAATCTTTCCTTCATTAAGGCATCGAGTGAAAATTTGGGCGAGTACTGTTTCGATTTCTCCACTTGCTTCTTGTATGATGTCTACAGTAATTCCATCTTCTCCTGGAGCTTTTCCTCGCTTCATGTTCTTGATTGCATGTGCAACTTCTGCTGGAAGGACTGGAGGAACTCTGGTACTGGTATCTTTCATGATGTCTGGAGTGCATATATCATCCCTTTCATATAATTTGGAGTAGAAATCTTTCACTCTTGTCAAGATTTCGCCTCTATTTCTTGTTACAGAACCATCTTCTTTTCTCAGTGCCATAATCTGTTTTCTTCCCTTACTGAGATGTCCCTTTGCTATCTTTAGGCTTTGGTTGTTTTCAATTGCTTTCCTCACTAGTTCACAGTTGAATTTCCTTACGTCTTCAGTGATACTTTTTCTTACTGTCTTGCATAGCTCTATATATTCCACTTTGGAAGTCACATCTTCTTTATTTGTCCTCATCTCTCTTCTTTTTTGCATCAACATTTTGGTTTTTCCTGATAATTTGTTCACATGCAACTTGTTCTTAGACCCAGCTAATTTTGTTGCTGTTTCCATAAGAGCTTTGGTTATTTTTCTGTTAACTTCAGAGATGTCCACTTCTTCCGATGTTAGGCCTTCTAAAGCAGAGAACCTGTTCTTCAGTTCTAACTTGAAGGTATTATGGTGTTTTTTAAGGTTGGTTATGTCAATAGATTTTGTTTGTCTTATGAGCTTGCCACGTTCAAGTTTGGTGTTGAGGTGCATCTTACATCTCACCAATCTATGGTCACTACCTGTGTTGAACTTGTATATATATATATATATACACATGCCCACCAGATGAAGACGTCTCAGTAGCTGAGCCCATCTTACGGATTTATGATGTCAGAAGCTGACTTAAAAATACACATAGCACCGTGGATTGTTGGCCACCGTGGCGTATATGTAACTCGCTCGGCTAGATATCGAGAGTTCTGTTGGTTCAATTCCACAGCGGCGGCTAAAAAACAATTTTTCGGATGCTGTGTGTTTCTGGAACGTGGAAAGAGCGATGTATTTATTTGTTAATATCATGTTTCTGTTCTTTCCGCCCTAGTGGCGAAGTGGTTTAAGCGCTGGCTTCTGATCATTCATCAGAGATGGGTCCGAGTTCCAATCCCAGTGAGTCATGGGTGTTGTGTTTGCCTTTTACGGCACTGGCTGTCTTCCTTTCATGGAACTAGTGGTCCTAAATTAGGAACGGGCGACTGCTTATAGCCCATTGAGGTGCCCACGGTGGTCGTTAAAGCTCTAATAAAAAAAAATAAGTTTCTGTTCGTGCAGAAGTTCACTTGTTTGTAATGCGAAAACTCTTACGCAAAATATTGCGTTGGCTTTGAGTGTTCCTTTTTATTGACGCAAAACGAGAAGCGGTTCCTTCTATTGACGTTGTTCATTTCTTTTGATATTACCCGCATGCCTATAATAGGCCTGCCACGTTATCATAGTGCAGTTACGTCACGAAGTAAATTTGATTAAAATGGGAAAGAAACATTTATCTGGGTGAATTTAGCATGCATGTAAGCGTGATTGGATTTTTTTTTATTCCGCCTTTATCGAAGCAGAAAATACCTATTAAGGAGGTAAGGGGCTCAGAAGTTCGAAACGCGGTATCGATTGGTTTCATAACTAACGCAATGTTCTTTTCACAGAAGTACACTTGCCTGTAATGGCCAAAACTCTTACACAGAATGCTACGTTGTTCTTAGTGTTTTTTCCTGTTGACATTACAAGGATGTGTTTCTTTCTCGTGACAATAAGAGGTGGTATTCCGTTCTCTTGACGTTACACGTAAGTATTGACTTCTCAAGATGTTACGGGGTGGTGTTTCTTTCTCTTGATGTTACACGAGAGTTCCCCTTTCTACTGACGTTACGAGGAAGTGTTCCTCTCCATTGACGTTACATTGACTGTTCGCAAACAAAATTGCCAGGCAGTAGTATAAGTAATATGTTAAACATTATTTTGTCAAACACAGTCGTATTTATGCATGCATTTTGCGAAATCTCGTGACACTATGAACAGGTGAAGACATCTGATATGTGTCAGTTTGCATGCCACAAGAGAACTACTCGAACAGCGTCTAAAGTCTAAAATTTTTGCTATCTTGCAAACATTTGTGCAGCAATTATCAAATTCCGATGAGGAATGCAAATCATTTTCAAACCAAATCCGGTTAAAACAAGTCTGTCCGACTTTTTGACGCCAGAAGAAAATCTTGACACGCGGAACAGCAGACTTGTATTCTCGTAGGAATTTCTCCAAGATTAGGTTTAAACCTTAATTCTTTTGTTTATTTTCACGACATCTGTATGTTGCGGTTGTTGAGGAAGATGAGAATAAACAACGAAGTTGTGTCCCTAGCAATTTAGGAACCCAAACTCAAAGTTTACGAACTTCTCGTTATGATTTCGTATGAGCCTTGACTCACAACATGACGACAATGAACCTACTCTCGTCCCCTATTTATCCTGATTACCCACAAGTGGGAGAAGATTGTACTGCCTGATGAGCATATTCTGGGACATTATGTTGAGCCTCCATTTTTGTGGGAAACCGGGACCAGCATCTACGGTACCGTGATGACGGACCATGCGATGTGATGACGTACATTTGGCACGAAGCCACATGACGTTATCAGATGAACGAAGAATGAAGGTCGATAAACATTTTATCCGAGTGCTCATATGCCAATACTGTAAAAATGGTTAAACGCGGCAACATCAGCCAGAGAAATTCGTGAAGTTAAAGGCCAAGAAACAGTGGACAGAAACAATTCGTGCAGTTAAAGGCCAAGAAACAGTGGACACTACACTGCTGGCCACCCAAAATGTAACACCAAAAAGGAAGCATCCGATTGGCCTGAAATTCGCAGCATGCGTCGCCCGCAAGAGGACATGCAAACGATTAGCATTGCATGGCATATGCAAATCATGTGCGCCCGGCACGCCACCGAGAAGCTCTATAAGAAGGGTGCACAGAAGGCGGGGTGTAAGTAGTGGAAGTGTGTTGTGCTGCAGGACCTGTGCGTGGGAAGCTTCTTGATGCCTCGTCGCAGAATGTCGCAGAATACGGCAGTCATTCCAGCACGTTTCGGAGTTCGACAGAGGACGAATAGTGGCTTATCGCGACAGCGGTTTATCGTATCGAGACATCGGTGCCCGTGTGGATCGACATCCAGCCACAGTGAGTCGAGTATGGATTCGGTGGGTGCAGGAGAGACGGACGGACCGACGTGAGCGATTGCCGCAGCCGCGGAACACCATCGAACGAGAGGACCGGCATGTTGTGCGGCGGGCATTGATGGCTCGCACCGCCACATCAGGAACGTTAGCGCAGGAATTAGGGTGTGTTGCGCAACAACCTGTATCAGCACGTACCGTTCGACGTCGTCTGCAGGAGCAGGGATTTGTCGCACGGCACCCACTGCTCCGATTACCATTGACGTTACACCACCGGCGAGTGCGGCGGCAGTGGGCCGTTGAACGCCGCATATGGACTACGGAATGGCACGACATTGTCTTCTCTGACGAATCCCGCTTCTGCCTGGAACACTACGATGGTCGGATCCGCGTGTGGCGGCACCGCGGCGAGAGACTGTATGACGCCTGCATTATTCATCGCCATACCGGTCCGTCGCCTGGCGTTATGGTTTGGGGCGCAATTGGATATGACACCCGCATCCCTCTCGTATGCATCACCGGTACACTCAACAGCCACCGCTTCATCTCGGAAGTTTTGGAGCCTGTAGTCCTAACTTACCTGAAGGACCTGCCAGCGGCCACGTTTCAACAGGACAACGCGCGCCCGCACGTGGCACGCATCGTGCAACAATTCTTCACGGCCCACCAGGTGTCAATGCTGCCGTGGCCCGGCAAGCACCACCCGCGGTTACGCCTGATGAGCTGTGGCAACAAGAAGCCTGGACGTACATACCCCAAGCCCACATCCCAAGCCCATTTCGTTCGATGCCGCGGCGTGTAGCGGCCGTTATTGCCTGCCATTGGGGCCACACTAACTATTGCTGTCTGCGTGTTCCGCAAGTTGCACGGGCCTGCAAGCTCAATCGTTTCATCTTTGTATCTGTTGTTATGTGTCCAGTAAATCTGGCTTTGCTATCTCGTGTCCTTCTTGGTGTTGCATTTCGGGTGGCCAGCAATGTAATTCCTGCATTCTACTGCTGGTGACACCAGTCTCAAAGAAAAGCAGAAACCGGGATGTCCAACGATCAGCAATATCCTGGTCGAAACTGTGGTAGTTAATCCCAATACTACACTAGAATAGGCAACTGAGATAGAGCCATCGAATGGTTTCCCAGGAATTGGCAACCCAGCAGGCGAAACCACTTATCGTTTTCTTGCTGTCGAATCCACAGGATGATAGAGTTTGGTGTCGTATCGCCACAGGTGATAGACAGCAAATATATTGGGTTGGGGCGAATGAAATGTCAGGCAAAGGACCAGCACACGTGGACGGAGAGAACGGAAAAGTAGGACAACTTACCTAAGCAAAATAATCCCTCTCGGCATCAACACACAGTTGCCATATGTCCGGCAAGGCCTTGATCCCGGAACAAAAAATGTTATTTGGCTGGGACCGAAAGAAGTCATCAACTGCACGTTGTCTGTCGTAAACTGTTTCCCGGACAGAAAGAGATCCAGGAGACAAAACAGATGATAGTCTGTCGGAGACAAGTCCGGGTTATAGGCAGGATGAGCCCCTTAGTGTTAGCATCTTTCGTTGTGCGACATGAGGGCAGACATTATCCTGGAGCAGAAGAACACCATGTCTGTTGACCAAAGCCGGTTGTTTCTGCAGCAATTTTCTTTGCATCTGGTGTAATTCAGCAAAATAACTTTCTGGAGTGATGGTTTGCCTCTTGCCAAGAAACTCCAGTGAATTATCCCGGGTGTGGACCATCAGACAAGGAGCATCATCTTCTTGGTGTGAACGGGGTGGCTTAGGATGCCGTCCATCAGGCTGCGCTTTGCTTACCATTGTGCAGATTGTTTCCGAGTATCATAAAGGGCCCACTTCTCGTTGCAGGTGACGATTCGATGCAGTAGAGGTTCCTGTTTATCCCTGGCAAGTATCGACGTGCAGACTTCCAAACGCTTAATCTTGTTGGCAGTTGTCAACTCATTCGGTAGCCACATGTCCAGCTTTTTTACCTTACCTAGCGCAGCCAGATGCCGAACAACTGTCGTGTGGTGGACATCTACCTCTGCCGCTATCTCACGACACGTTTTTCGGGGGTCCGTTTCAACCACACGCAATAGAACGTCGTCAGAAATAGCAACAGGTCGATGACCACGTGCTTCGTTTTGCAGGTCCGTATCTTCGCTTCGAGACTTCACAAACCAACGCCGAATAGTTGGTTCTTTAGCTGTATTCTCTCCAAACGCTTTAACGTTACGAGCGGCAATTCCTGCAGAATGACGCAGTTTAAATTCTTGCAGGAAGATGACTCTCAAATCAGCGTCTGCAAGTTTCCTTTGCAAGCCACGTTATGTCCAAACAAACCACGCCGGAGCATTGTTCTTCACACACATTCTAGGTATGTATAGTAACACTGTGACGTAACACCCGCAACACCTGTTGGTGGATCTATTCGGCTGTGATAGGGGACTGTCTCCACTGATCGTTCGCGCTGAACATTTCATGTGCACTAACCCAATACCTACGTTTCCCTAGTACTGGGTACCAGTAAGTGAGACCACGCCAGGAAGCACAGCTAGTGGTGCAGATAGGGCTGTCCCAGAGGAAAGTCATGCTGTACAATTGGTATAATTGTAAGTATCTTGTGCACTAGGAACGTTTTCTAGATGGCGTGGATGTGGATGGGAACCTCTATGTATAACAACTGCAGCGATTCCATGATGTTAAACAGGAAACAGGCGTTACTGCAAGAGGATAATGCGCTACGTCCATACCACCAGATTGGTCTGCCAAAACCTAAAGGTATTGGAAAACCAGTTTGAAATTGTACTTCATACTGTCCGGAACTTGCCATATTCTATCACCACCTGTGCCGATCCCTGGCCTATTTCCTGCAAGGACAGCGCTTTGCTTCAGTTTTGGACGTGGAATGTGGCATCAAAAAGTTTGTCCTTGAAACCTGCCGAGTGATACCACTGAAGGATCCTGGTTGTGGTAGAACGTTGGCAATGGATATCAGAAAACAGTGTCCTGTGGTGAGCGAGCATATCATTCTTGAATAATTAAACGTTGAGGCGAAATTTAAACTAACCCTGTGTGTCGTATACTCTAATTTAACTTTCATTTTAGTTCCTTTTTTTTTCGTAAGTTTGAGTTCGTTCTCTTTAGCACCTTTCAATCTTAACGTGATATCTTCTCTCTCACACAAATACGGTTGGCAACACTTGTGAGAGTGACGTATGCTTGTTGCGATGAGAACAAGACGAGATATTCAAAGTGTCCACAAAGTCTGTTTACAACTTTGCACATTTATTACGGATACACTGTATAAGATAGACAAATGTGATTGAGTACATAAATAAGACCAAAGACTAAAACTTCTGCTATCTCATTACAAAAGCTCAATATGCGCACCATTTGTTGAGCGCAGAACATGTAGCCAAAACTCCAGCTCCAACCATGTGCGCTGCAGCATGCCCTCAGTAATGGTTGAAATAGCATTGTTGATCCACGATTTCAGGTCATCGATGTCTTGCCTATTTGTCCTATACACGGTATCCTTCACATATCCCCATTCCGTAAAAGAAATATGTGTGAGAAACTCGTGATATTCATTCAGTCTATCCAGCATCGTTACTGCGAATTATTTTCGTCGTGGTCTATCGTCCGCCTCAAGCGCTTGTAACAGTTGCACTATGTATGTATATAAGAATAGATGTCTATGTAGCACCCTGTGTACAGTGGACAGGGGTATTTCTAGTTCTCTGGCAGCGGAACGAATGGACTTTTTCTGGCTTCGTGAAAATCAATCACGAACACGTTCGATTTTTTCATTCGATGTTTGTGGGCGGCCACTACGACCTTGATCCAAAACGGACCCAGTCCCCATGAATTTCTGGTGCCATTGGCGGATACTAGGACGAGGTGGCGGGTTTTCCAATACTTGGTCCGGAAATGTCGTTGCCTTTGTATATCAGATTTTTTTTCGATGAAACCAGCGACGCACTGCACTCTTTGTTGTGGGGGCCAGATTTCCATAGAGCAGCACCTACTACGTCAGTGAAGGACCTACAACAAACAAATTAGTAAAATCATGCAATGCATTGATCATGATGCGCTTTCCAACATCCAAGAAATCATTACTTAAGTAATGAGGATAATGTCTGTGGAATAAATCTCGGTCCTGTGCCCGGACCTTTGACCCCATTTCGATGTTATTCAACAGAACCGGTTTAGTGTACTTCCGGAACAACACACTACAGTTTTGTTGCAATAGAAGCATTTTTAGTCAAGTAATGAGGATAATGGCTGTGAAATAAATCTCGCTCCTGTGCCCTGACCTTTGACCCTACTTCGATGACAGTACACAGAATTAGTTCAGTATACCTCCGGAACAATTAGTCAAGTTATGAGGATAACATCTGTGGAATAAATCTCGCTCCTGTATCCTGACCTTACACCCCATTTCGATGATATTCAACAAAACCAGTTCAGTGTACTTCCGAAACAACATGATAACGTTTTGTCGTAATCGAAGTATTTTTACGTAAGAAATGATGCATGAGGGCAACGGCCCGCTCCTATGTCCTAAACTTTGACCCCATTTCGCCCTTTTTTAATAGGGTTCGTCCCCAGGTGATCTCCTACCACATACTAAAATTTCATCAGAATTATTCTTATGCGTGTTATGACGCGCATAAGGGCAATGGATTGGATCCCACACCTATATCCTGAGCTTTGACCCCATTTCACCCATTTTCCATAGGCGGTCGTCCCCAGGTGGTCCCCTACCACATACTAAAATTTTATCGAAATCGAATCATTTTTAGTCGTTATGACGCATAAGGGCAATGGAATGGATCCCGCTACTGTGTCGTGACCTTTGACCCCATTTCGCGCATTTTCAATAGGATTCATCCCCAAGTAGCCCTCTACCACATACTAAAATTTCATCGAAATCGAACCATTTTTACGCGAGTTATCGTGCGGACTGACGGACAGACAGACGGACAAAGCTGGAGCATATACGCTTCTTCACCCTACTGTTGGAAAGCGTAAACAAGAAAGATGACACCAAAATTTCGGGTGTAATAAGCACTTCTTTTGAATCCGTTCTGATACAAATTAAATTTATCAAAGCTATTAAAAGGCAATGGAACCGGTATGGAAGAAAACAATAGTATCTGACGGAAGAAAGTTTTTCAATCGTTTCTTTAATCCCTCAGATATTGGTGTAAACGGAATCGTGAGCTTATGAACTCTTAGAAACAGAGTTATCGACAAAAATAAGATGTGACTTTACGTCCCCTGGTGGGAAAACCATGCATTATTTTAGGAAGAAAGTATTCTCAAAAGGTTTATCCATATGAGCGGTATCGGTCCAAGAAAAAAAATTTAGTCGAGTTTTCAGGAGCCCAGGTTTTGCTACAAATATATCAGAAGCAGAAATTAACACTTATGACCCGTGGTGGCCAAACCATTCTTTACAAAACTTTAGAAATTATGTGAAAAATATTTTCCATCAGGTCTTGCATGCGATACAGGGATAATTTTTCAAATCGGAGTTTTAGGAGTAGAAAACGCAATTTAACTTTATGCGCCCTAGCGGAAAGTCTTAAATGATTTACGTTAAAGTTTTGAATTTATAGGAAAAACATTTCGCATCGGAAACACTATCCAACAACGAAGGAATTTTTCAAATTGGACTTTTAGAAGTAGAGATATTGACAAAAATAAGATATACATCTACGCCATGTGGCGTAGAAACCATGCATTACTTCAAGAAGAAAGTGTTCTTAAAAGTTTGTCGACATCAGTAGCATCAGTCAACAAAAGACTTTTTTCAATCGAGATTTTTGAAGCTCATATTTTGCTGCAAATACATGAGAAGTGGAAATTAAGACTTACGCCACCTGGTGGCCATACCATTTGTTTACAAAAGTTAGAAATTATGTGCAAAGGATTTCCCAACAGGAGCTGTATCCGGTGCAGAAGGAATTTTTCAAATCGGAGGTTTAGAAGCAGAGAAATAGTGGGAAACGCAATTTACCTTTACGCCCCCTAGTGGAAAGTCTATGTATTACTTGAAAATTTTGAATTTATAGGAAAAACATGTCACACTAGAATTACTATCCAACAAAGAAGGAATTTTTTAAATCGGACTCCTAGAAGTCGATATATTGACGAAAATAAGATATATGTCTACGCCCCTGGCGTAGAAACCATGCACTATTTCAGAAGAAAATGTTCCTAAAAGGTTTACCGACGTGAGTAGTATCGGTCTACAAACGACGTTTTTTTTTTAATCGAGAATTTAGAATCTCATATTTTGCTGCAAATACATCAGAAGCGGAAATTAAGATTTACGCCCCCTGGTGGCCAAACCATTTTTTTACAAAAATGTGAAATAATGTGCAAACGATTTTCCATCTGGAGCTGCATCCGGTGCAGAAAGAATTTTTCAAATCCTAGATTTAGAAGCAGAGGTATAGGCGAAACACAATTACCTTTACGCCCCCTAGCGGAAAGTATATGAATTACTTGAAAATTTTGAAATTATATGAAAAACATGTCACACGAAAAACACTATCCAACAAAGAAGGAATGTTTCAAATCGGACTCCTAGAAGTAGAGATATTGACAAAAATAAGATATACATCTACGCCCCCTGGCGAAGAAACTGTGGGATATTTTAGGAAGAAAATATTCCGAAAAGGTTTACCGATGTGAGTGGCATCAGTCCACGAAAGAATTTTTTCAATCAATATTTTAGAAGCTCAGATTTTATGGCAAATACATCAGAAGCAAAAATTAACACTTACTCCCCCTGGTGGCGAAAGTATTCTTTACTAAAAATTCGAAATTATATGCAAACGATTTTCCATTAAGAGATGTATCCGCTGAAAAAAAGATTTTTCAAATCGGAGTTTTAGGAGAAGAGTTATCAGGAAAAATGTAATTTACTTTTACGACCCTAGCGGAAAATCTATGCGTAATTTGAAAAGGAAACTATATCTAAAATACTCTTCGACATAAATGCAATCGAAAGGTAAAAGAAGTTTTTCAATCGGATGTTTAGAAGGAAATATGTGGATTAAAATGTAATTTCGAATTCGACATCATCTGCATTCACGCCCTCTAGCGGCAAAATTGTACATCTTAAAAAAAACTAAATAAAGGATCATCATTCGCATCTTTCAAGCTTCCGAATGCAAAAAGAATTTTTTCAATTCGGAATAATAGTTGCAGAGATACCGTGGGTACAGACGGACAAACGGACGGACGGACAAACCGCTAACAGAAGCACGATCTTTTTTTACACAAAAACGTGCTAAAAACGATGATGTCAATTAAAACTTTGATATTTACAGTATATTATACAACAAATACCATGAACTTACGTAGTACAGGGTGTCCGTAATAAATGTGCAAAATTGTAAAGAGACTTTGTATAATACCTACTCAGCAGCTGTGTGTATGCTAATGCCTACTCAGCAGCTGTGTGTATGCTTATGCTGGAAGTTAATGCTAATTGTGTTTACGAGATTGTTTAATTGCCGTTTGAGGCTGCGTGTTGTGCTTATATTTATCGTTAAGAGTTATACCAGTTAACGTTGTTTAATAAAAAGAGTGCTAATAATCTCATACGTTGAGAGTTCGACGATCAAGTGTTCTGTGCATTGAAGTACTAAAGATCAAATACCTGTTGTGACAGCAATAAAGGATTAGCTGTAAGTAACTACATCTTGAGCTTTATGTGAGTGTCTCCTATTTCACTGTAGATGATGTTTTGAGAATTGATAGTGTTCAGTAAGACCCACAAACGCTACACCTGATTAATCATCATCATCATCATTGTCAACCATTATCAATCCACTGCTGGACGAAGGTCTCCCCAAGTTTCCTCCACAACGGTCTGTCTTGTGCCAGTCTCCTCCACGTCACCCCTGCATACTTTCGAATTTCATCCACCCATCTCCCATGTGGTCTTCTTCTGGGTCTTTTCCTGTCCCTTGGAATCCACTCTAAAATTTCGGCTGTCCATCGATGATCTGTCCTTCTGGCAGTATGTCCAGCCCATTGCCATTTCAGGGATTTAACTCTGATAATGATGTCTTCCACTCTTGTCATTTTTCGGATCCACGAGTTCCTCTTCTTATCTCTCCTGGTTACACCAAGCATGCACCTCTCCATGCTGTTTTGGGTTGTCTGCAGCCTTTGTATGTCTCTTTTAGTTAAGGTCCACGTCTCTGCACCATACGTAAGCACTGGAAGGATGCATTGATCAAACACTTTTCTTTTAAGACATAATGGCATATTGCTCTTGAAAATTATGCTGTTTCTTCCAAAAGCTCTCCAGGCAAGTTTTGTACGCCGATTAATTTCTTCATCAATGTGACCCTCACTTGATATCTGCTGTCCAAGATAAACGTACGTATCTGTTATCTCCAGCTTTTCTCCATCAATCGATAAATCTTCATTTCTTGTAAAAGCATTGAACATCACTTTTGTCTTCTGAAAGTTCATTTTTAATCCCACTTCTTTACTCTTGTCAGCAAGTTCCTGGATCATACTCTGCAGCTCTGATGGGGTAGTTGCAAAAATGACTACGTCATCAGCAAAACGAAGGTGGGTTAGATAATCTCCATTAATCTTTATCCCCTTGTTTTCCCAGCTCAGCGACTGAAAAACACCCTCCAATGTGGCATTAAAGAGCTTCGGAGATATGGTGTCACCTTGTCTCACTCCCTTTTCAATTTTTACGTGTGTTGTATTTTCAAACAGCCTAATCTTTGCACTTGCATTTTCATAGATGTTATTAATAATATTAATGTATGCATCTTCAATACCGCAGGTTTTCAGAGCCATTGTAACTGCTGATGGTTTCACCGAATCAAAGGCTTTTTCATAATCGATAAAAGATATGCACAATGGAAGTTTATATTCCCTCGCTCTTTCAATTAGTTCTCTCAGCACGTGGATATGATCTATTGTGCTGTAGCCACTCCTGAATCCAGCTTGTTCTCTCGGTTGAGCCATGTCCAGTGTTACCTTCAAGCGGTGTGAAAGAACTTTAGTGAAGATTTTATAAACTACTGATAGGAGGCTGATCCTCAATGTCACCTTTCTTATGTAGCAGGATCATTGTAGCGGTGTTCCAATCCTCAGGAATCTTTCCTTCATTAAGGCATCGAGTGAAAATTTGGGGAGTACTGTTTCGATTTCTCCACTTGCTTCTTGTATGATGTCTACAGTAATTCCATCTTCTTCAGGAGCTTTTCCTCGCTTCATGTTCTTGATTGCATGTGCAACTTCTGCTGGAAGGACTGGAGGAACTCTGGTACTGGTATCTTTCATGATGTCTGGAGTGCATATATCATCCCTTTCATATAATTTGGAGTAGAAATCTTTCACTCTTGTCAAAATTTCGCCTCTATTTCTTGTTACAGAACCATCTTCTTTTCTCAGTGCCATAATCTGTTTTCTTCCCTTACTGAGATGTCCCTTTGCTATCTTTAGGCTTTGGTTGTTTTCAATTGCTTTCCTCACTAGTTCACAGTTGAATTTCCTTACGTCTTCAGTGATACTTTTTCTTACTGTCTTGCATAGCTCTATATATTCCACTTTGGAAGTCACATCTTCTTTAGTTGTCCTCATCTCTCTTCTTTTTTGCATCAACATTTTGGTTTTTTCCTGATAATTTGTTCACATGCAACTTGTTCTTAGACCCAGCTAATTTTGTTGCTGTTTCCATAAGAGCTTTGGTTACTTTTCTGTTAACTTCAGAGATGTCCACTTCTTCCGATGTTAGGCCTTCTAAAGCAGAGAACCTGTTCTTCAGTTCTAACTTGAAGGTATTATGGTGTTTTTTAAGGTTGGTTATGTCAATACATTTTGTTTGTCTTATGAGCTTGCCACGTTCAAGTTCATTGTTGAGGTGCATCTTACATCTCACCAATCTATGGTCACTACCTGTGTTGAACTTGTTTAGCACACTGCAGTCTTCTATGACGAATTTTTTGTTACACATAATAAAATCAATTTCACTTGTCGTCCCATTTGGATGTCTCCATGTCCATTTCCTGTGTGGCTTTTCTTGAAGAAGGAGTTCAAGATGAAAACCCTTCTGCCTCTGCAAACTCAACGAGAGTATTTCCACGCTGGTTTCTGTTGCCGTGACCGAATTTACCTACTGAAGTTTCATTCTGTTGCCGTTGCCTTATTTTTGCATTGAAATCTCCCATAATTATTTTCAAGTGCTGCTTACCTTTATTATTTAGATGACAAATTTCCTCATAAAATTCTTCAATTTCTTCTTCAGGATGACTTGTGGTGGGTGCATAAGTTTGAATAATCTGAGCCTGGTATCTTCTCGATAGTTGGATAACGAGTCGTGCAGCTCTGTCAGAGGAACTTTCAACTTCTACCGCTTTATCCTTCAGTTTCTTGTTTTATAAATCCAACACCACTAGTTCTGCCAGTATCTGTCTCACGATAGTAGAATAGATGTCCACTTTTCAGTTCGATGAGATCTTCTCCTTTTCTCCTTACCTCAGTTAGCCCCACGATGTCCCACTTGATCATTTGTAGTTCCTCTTCCAATTCAAGAAGCCTTGAATCAGAAGATAGGGAGCGTCCATTGTGCGTTGCCAAGGTCAGCATCAGATGGCAGCCTAGTCCGGTCCTCCGGGGATTCTTAGCACCCTCTGCCTTCATGTCGCACTGGCCGCTGCCTTGGCCAGGTACATTCCAGCTGCCGGAGACTGAGGGCCAAGATTTAAGTTGTGGAGTCATTTTGGAGGGTTTGGCTATAACTCACCATACTGGCCAAGCGGGTTGGTGAGTGTGTAATAGAATTTCCTCTGATCCCGATGGTATAGTTATACCGCTATTGGCGGTCGTCAGAGCCCATTTAGTGGGAACAGGATGCACCACGAGAAGGCGGGGTTGACATTTGTCAAGGAGAGGCTGTGATGTTATGCATCACCTGACCTTACATACATTATTGTACATCGTAATTTCGATAAAACTTAAGAAAACTAGAGTCCAATCAAAATTCTGAAATGATGAACTAAGGAATAACATCTTTATCCTACACAACAATTTTGCGAATTTCATGATTATTTTCAGATGCCGCGTAAGGAAATTGCTTGCTTGTTGACTCTTAAATTTGTAACTGAGGTTCAGATTTTATGATAAAAGTCATATTCTGCATGTTTTGTATCTAACACTTTGAACGTTAGCCTTTCCCAGCGTCCCTGTGATGCTGTCCAATATTGTCTGTAACTTCTTTTCTCCTGAAATGCAAATATCATGACAACCGAAAAAATCTACTAAAGGATACCTTTTTTTAACTAAAAACAGTGGAGCATACCGAATTTCAGATGAAAATATTTCCAATTCTACATCTGCGGAAGTGAAGTTCTTGAATTCAGTTGGATGGTGTATTGAAATAGAGAAAGCCGATCTGATGTACGGTCGGAAGAGTAGGATTCCAATTTATACTGTATTATTTTCTTTCGACTTTACCTAGGTCTAGAGTTTAAAGAGAGAGAGAGAGAGCGGAGATAAAATACAGGCAGAACTGCATGTCTCTTTTTTTTTCTTTTCTTTGACAGTTCGATGTCGGTGGTTCTATTTTAAGAACTATTTCTACTGAAAGAGTATTCTTCTCCCAACGTTCTAAACAGGAGAAGTTGAAATCTTCGATTGCAGTCTCCTCGGGAGCTTTCCTTGTTTTTGACAGTACCCGAGGGAAGAATTTCTTTTATTTTCAAACGTAATACACGTGCACAATCGTTACTGGTGCAAGATAACGACAAGTTCAATCAATATGTAGTAATATTGCAATGTTAATGAATCGTTTTGCAGTGATAACTTGTTAATATGTGACGCGTGTTTCTGTTTTAACCACCCTTTTTCAGTTTCTTTCTCTTATGTATGTTTTGTTACCTCTCACGTAAAATAAGTTTCTTCCAAGTTTCTTTATAAGTTATAATAAGTTTCTTCGTAAGCTTTGACAACAACTTACAACTAGTCACGTGGTAAATTAAAATGGTATACCTTCGGCGCGACAGAAAGTCGACGATTAATGCTATCTGTGCGATATCTTAACGTGATGTGTTATGATTTGCTGCAAGTATGTGAAGTTTTTGTAAACTAGTGATTCGAAGTGTGTACAATTATCGGTTAAGAATAAAACAAGGCTTGGATTCCCTGTAATTACTGTGCTGTTTATTAGTCCTATATTTCCGAACGCTGTTAGGTTCAATTATTGTCATTCTAATTATTTGTTCAGTTGGTGCTTACTATCTTTAATGAATCCCCACCATTGTGCAGGGCTCCAAGAAGCAATCTGCCAAATTGGCTTCTCAATATGTGAGTCTGGAGGAATTAGAGGCAGCTGTGTTGCTGTGGAAGCATATCCGGCGCGTAACTGGAAGACCTGGGTACGATCCCCGGTGGCTGCCAATGAGAATTTTTCCGTGACTCATTTATAAACGTGGAAAGAGTGATGACCTCTATTTGATGTTCCTAGTCCACGTCTAATGTCTGTATCAATTATTGTTATCGACCTCACTCAAACTCTAGTGTTGAGTAGTTCGAAAATGTTTTGACAACTCGAAAACAAGCAATTAAGACATAATAAGG
Source organism: Macrothele yani (assembly GCA_039090855.1). Taxonomy (NCBI): domain Eukaryota; kingdom Metazoa; phylum Arthropoda; class Arachnida; order Araneae; family Macrothelidae; genus Macrothele; species Macrothele yani. The sequence goes on from CM077011.1 coordinate 106,095,711, forward strand.
AGTATGACATATTATATAGTAATGGCGCGTTACACATCGAATCCTGTAATTCAAGAAACATGCTCGATATTCATATCCAAAATACAGTGAACATCGGTTGTACGCGTTTCTAGGGGATGTCCTTAAAAACGTATAAATATGAAACACGTATAAACGAAATTTCAAAATGTTAAATACGATTGTAAAATTTATGCTTTTGAGAAATATAAGGTATTATTAATAATGATTCATTTAAAACTGAATTGGCGGTGAAAGAAAAAAAGCGTTGCAAAAATCATGAAGCCTCTGAAAATCAAACTTCCCATTTTACAACTCTGCCTGTGTATAAATATCCTGATTCTAGATTAAGTGAAATCGTGACAACTGAGAATCTGAGAGCAGTGCTTCAATATGCAGCACATGAATTAAAAGGGGTTTTTCTTTTTCTGCGGAACCTCGGTATATCCATTTGAAACCACAATATTGAATATTGGTGACTTATCTTGGTTTGTGTTACCAACACTTCTCCGTAACACACTTGTGATTAAGCTTTTCTTTCTGTCTTGTGGACAGATTTTGGCTTGCGCATGCACAGATGGACTATTGCAGCCACATCACATTTAATCAGTGTCGGGGTCGTTTCTTACGTTCGTTTAAATCTGAATAACATATTAATAATAATAATGTCAGGTAACCACAAAAGTAGTTCCCGTTTTTTGAGGGAGCAAATGAAACACCTTGTAATAAGTAGCTACTACGCAAGTGAAATCCGCAAATTTTATTCGCGTAAAAGTTGTGTACAAATGCCAAGCGAACTTTCACCACATACTGGGTGGCTTAGTCAGCCTAGATGTGTATCTAAAAAAACAGAATCAAAACATTAGCTCTTAAAAGATAATATACTGTAGATGTCACATATGACACGCAGCTTGCGCCCGGAATTATACATTGTCAGTGATGAGTTTTGGATGCCCGGGTGGAATGTCCAGCAGTTCGCGCCAAATGGAGGGGAAGCCAGAGAAAGCACAAATGAAAGTCAATTAAATATACACAAATAAAAGTCAATTAAAGGTATTAAAATATGTCAATACTTTCGGTGCGAAAAAAAAAACACGAGCGGGTTCGCTTCTGTTCGATTATAAGAATCAGTCTGAAGAGCGATGACCAACTGCATAACGCAACCAGGTCTTCGAGAGTCTTCGCTGTTCTGATGCGAAGAACTTCGATATGATCGTCTGTTAGCGTTTCCATGACAACATGAATGAGCGTATGGCGGTGAATGGACCATTGCTTTGAGCAACGGTTTGCTCAGAAAAGAGAAGACTTCGGACTACCCCAGTCCCTCCATGCTTCCGCATTTACAGCGCGCGTTTCGCCAGAGTTGTTTCAGTTTGTGTGAAGTGTCAATGAATTAGAATAAGTGATATCATATCTTAAATTCGTGGCTTTGTTGGATTCGAACTGTTTTGATAAATTTTGTGAAAGCTTTCCTGAACATCTACTATCAAAGCTTCAAGAACTCTATGCTTCAAATTTTGATACAGCTCGATTAAAAAATGAACTAAAGGTGGTTTATTCTCTTGATGAATACGAAACAAATCACCAAGAGAGATTACTTGTTACATAAAGGTGAATAATTGGACATATTGTTTATTGAGGTGTACAAATTAGCAGTTCTAATATTAAACTTTCCATCAACAACTGCAACTGCCGAAAGAAGTTTTTCCGTATTAAAAAGAATTAAAAAGAATCAACATATATCTTAGAGCCACACAAGGACATGTACATTTGAGCAACTTGTCTGTTTTGTCAATTGAGAAAAACATTATTTTTAAATATGAAAAAGTACTCGGAGGAAACATTTTTGTTAAAACGTGACACTCAAGTTAACACAAAAGTAAAGAAAAATGGAGTTCATGTACAAATAAGTGTTCAGATCCTAATCCTCATAATGATTTGGTATCATGTTAGCAATAGCATGTACCTAAAATTTAGAAAAAATGTTACTTCTATTAATTGACAATTAAAAAATAAACTTCGTAATTTTTAAAAAACAGTACTGTGGGGGATGGGGGCGGGTGAGATAGTCCAGGTCTCGGACCCAAGATACGCCATGAGGGAAGCGTAGTGGTAATTTTGGTGTTGCATACGTTCTGTTTTGTTAAGACCCCAATTGACTCTCTAAGGGCGGTCCCTCTTGGGTTTACGTAACTTGCAAGTTTCCTTACCTCATTCCAAATAGGGGTATTTGCTTGTATTATGACGTTCCTGGCCAGTGCTGTCGAGTGTCTTCTGTTTTTTACATCTTTTTTATGTTCAGAGATCCGGATACGGAGCGACCTCTTTGTCATGCCTATGTAGAACTTACGTGAGCCATCTGGGTATTTTATAGGTATTGCATATACTCCCGCATCCGATGAGGGTGTGGGGTCCCGTTGACTAGAGATAAGATGGGAAATTAAGGACCTCGCAGTCTGTATTCCAAAATAGAGTCCAAACTTCCTGAGGTTGTTTCGTAAGAAAAAGGTAAATCCCGGGACATGAGATATTGACCCGATGAAACGAGTTTCAGTTGCTGTGTCTCCGGTGGTGCATTGAATGTGGTTGGATGCCTTTCTTATGACTCATCGATTTTTTCCATGTCGTGTTTTGTGGCTGAGGCGAGTTCCTATAGCCGGTGGATCTCCTGATTACGTGCCTTCTCGTTTGGATGACTGCGCAAATGCTCTCCCTTGCTCTCGATCGAAACTGTCATCTTGTAATAATCGAATTCGCTGAGCGATCGGAGAGATGGCGTTCCTCCCGCGGTATATCGTTAGCTGAAATCCCAAGATGCCTTGCGCATATGAATCAGATGAGTAAGCAGTTTTATGTTGGAAAGATGTACGATTATAATGGTGGTGTCAATGGGGATTATTCATGGGTGTTTGTTTTACGAATTGAAACTCAGTTTATCTGCTGCAGAAACAACTCTTCGCATTTACTTAGCATTTGGGATAGATTCTGTGAAGGAACGCACAACTCTGTATTGGTTTCGAAAGTTCAGAGACGGAGATGATTCCCTTCAAGACTAGTCCCGGAGTGGTCGATTTTGATAGCCTTAACACAGAAGCCCTGAAAGTTGCTATTGAGCAGGACAGTAAGGGAACATGCTGGGGATTAGCCCAGGTGTTAGTGATGAAACCGTCTGAAGTCATCTACATTCTATAGGTAAGGCGTACAAATTGTGCAAGTGGTTCCCCCACGAATTGTCTGCAGTGAACATAAAGCAACGTGTATCAGCTTGTCTTGCATTGCTGTCTCGTTATGACAAGGAGCCATTTTGGTTAGGGTACTAACATGTGATGAGTAGTGGGACAAGCACAGCACCCCAAAATGTTCCAGACATTGGTTGTCAAGCAGTAAACTCACTTCCTTACACATTGAAGCCATCACTGCATCCATGTAAAGTTTTGCTGTGTTTATGTTGTACAGCACGTGGTGTTGTTCTTTATGAACTCTGCAACGCTGCCAAACGATCTCCGCTGCAGTGTACTGTGAACAACTGAAATGTGTGAGTGAGGACCTGAAAAAGAAGGGTCGACTAAAGGGAGTTCTGCTCCTTCAAGATAGCGCTCGTGCCCAATCTGTTTTATTGACCAGAAACACTATCAAAGAACTTGGGTAGGAGCTTTTATGTAGTTCAGTTTACTCACCAGATATCTCTCCTTCAGACTATTACTTGTTTATTTCAGTCGATAATCATTCGCGTGGACACGACGTCTCTAGCTTTGATGAGTTGCACACTGCTCTGAAATATTTCTTCTCTTTCCATGACTCGGAATTTTATCGCAGAGGTATATATAAGTTGTTAACACGTTGGCAAAACGTAGTTGATGCGTATGATAATTATTTTGATAAATGAATTGCTCTTCTACCAGGTGTGTGTTTTGCTTTGTCTCAGTCTCCGAAATCGGTAAATAGTTTTGTGGTTACATGATAATAAATATCGTTTTTGAAAAATTAAACACTCGAAATACTTACTATTGCCACCGCTATAGTTTAATAAATATTTACTTTTATGACTCACATATTTTCTTTCATTGGTTTTACGGCAAAAGCTTTCATGTATCCACCTGCCTAAATACCGTTCAATTCCACTTTGTATGTACATTATTATTGTTGTTCTGATTTAATTCCACTTAGTATCTACGGGAATCAGTAAATAGTTTTGTGGCTTCCGGATAATAAAAATATTGTACCGGACAGTCGCTCGGTATGGTCGTGAATGACGCAAATAAATGCAATGTGTTGTACGTAAATAAATGTACACCCTGATTAAAAAAAGAAGTTTCCAGATGCTGAAAAACAGTAACAGTTGAGGACACGGGGCACAACTGCGAACCGTTAGGTAGATGTACTCATAAAGCTTGTGTCCCGCTACTGAGGGAAGTGACGTAGGCGATAGCGCGCGTGTCACGTGACTAGTCAGTCGAAATTCCAGCGTCTGCAGTGAAGAAGGCGTTTTGTGTTCTTGAATTGAGCAAAACGGAATCTTTAACTGTTGTGCAACGGCATTTTCGATTGCGATTCGGAAAAGAACCTCCAACCAGAAAATCTATCTAAGATTGGCATAAAAAATTTGAAACTACGGGCTGTTTGTGCAAACTTAAGTCCTGGACGACCGCGTGTATCGGAAGAAGTCGTCGATAGTGTTTGCACCGCCATTCAACAAAGCCCGAGAAAACCAACGCGGAGGGTGAGTCGTGAAGTGCAGATTTCACAGCCCAATGTCTGGAGAATTTTGAGAAAGAAGCTGAAAATGATTCCATACAAAGTGCAGATGTTGCAAAATCTCACTGACCTTGATAAGACAAAGCTCTTTGAATTGTGTGCCGAAATGCAGCACCGTTTTGAAAATGACGATGTTTCCGATCACTTAGTTTTCACCGATGAAGCCACATTTCACGTGAGTGGTCAGATAAACAAGCATAATATTCGCTTTTGGGGAACGGAGAATCCCAGATTTACAGTGCAATACGTGGGAGATTCCCCTAAGGTATATGTGTTCTGTGCTGTGTCCAAAAGAAAGTGTACGGCACCTTCTTTTTTCACGAGAAAACTGTCACGGGAGGCTCTTTTCTGAAAATGATAAGTCTTTGGTTGATGCCACAGTTGCAGGACGACAGTGACAACTTTATTTTCTAATAAGATGGTGCATCGCCGCACTGGTTAGGCGACATGCGAGATTATCTCGATGAACATCTTCCTCGCTGATGGATTGGACGAGCCACGGACTACAACATGCCACTGACCCAATGGCCAACCAGAAGTCCTGACTTAATATCTTGTGACTTTTCCTGTGGGGGTACGTAAAGGACAAGGGCCGACCCGGTGGCCCAGTGGTCTAAGCGATGGCCTATGATCATTCGTCCGAACGGGGTCCGGGTTCGAATCTCGGTGAGGCATGGATGATGTGTTTGTCTTAAGGCACTGGCTCTCTCCCTTCCCTGGAACCAGTGACCTTAAATTAGGGACGGGCGACTGCTTATAGCCCATTGAGTTGCTCACGGTGGTCGTTAAACCTCCAATCAAAAAAAAAAAAAAAAAAAAAAAAAAAGGACAAGGTATTCGCCCCTTCCCTTCCTGTTGATCTAGCGGAGCTGTAACAGCGTATCGCGGCCACTATCACTGCACTTGATTAAGATATCTTACCTCGCGTTTGGGCAGAAATGTATTACCGGCTCGATGTGTAACCAAGAGTGCACAAATAGAACATCTGTGTCTGTCTCTAAAAAAACTTGAAACATTCCCCTACAATTTTGTTACAGATAACATAAAATATCTAACATTGTTCTTGTTTTATAGTGCGTTGAAACTGTATACTTCTTTATGAATAACTCTGTATAGTCTCTAATCACTCGTTTTATTTCACTACTATAAAGATCTTGGCATGCGAAAGATTCATAGCATAAATTATCTACAAAGAATACCAGGGTACTCTCTCTATTTCTTTAAACTTAATCCAGAAACAAAATGTTAAACTTTCTAGCCCTGTTGCGTCTTGACCTAAGCCCGGAAGCTTTCTTTTATATGTTGAAGAAAGGCCGTATCGTATTCGGACTTCACTGGCGTTTTTATGCCTGTGCAGATCACTAACCTGTCCTTCTCCTTGGAGTTACAATTCTCATCATACCTAGTGTGCAACTGTCCTGCCTCACTATCTTCCAATTCCCATCTTGAGAAATGCAATTGACTTCATGTCAAATGGTGTAACAGCTGTTAAAAGTGACATGTTCTCATTCCAGCATAGGAAAAGCCAACATGATTCAGCTGACAGCTGTAAGCATCTGAGGCGAAAGGCAATTAGGATATTCTCGTCAATATATTTTGATTTTTCCAATACCGTTAGGATTTATATTGAAAGGACGATTTTTTGTGAACACCCATATCATAAAGTGCGAGTCCATCGTTCGTCCCCACAATGGCAGCAACACGTTTGATCATGGACTCAATCAGGTTTTGGAAACTTTCGTGTGGGTTTGCATCCCATGATTAAAGGGCATCTGTCTGTAAATCGTCCAGAATTGCCTGTAGTGGGTTTTCAACTCGTATGCATCTCTCCACTTCTTCTCACAGATGCTCGATTTGGAAGTGAGAAGGTTCCGAAAAGCCGCCCCGGTGGCGCAGTGGTCTAAGGCGCTGGCCTCCGATCATTCGTCCGTAAGGGGTCCGGGTTCGAATCCCGGTCAGGCATGGATTTTGTGTTTGTCTTACGGCACTGGCTCTCTCCCTTCCCTGGAGCCAGTGACCCTAAATTAGGGACGGGAGACTGCTTATAGCCCATTGAGTTGCTCACGGTGGTCGTTAAACCTCCAATCAAAAAAAAAGGGTCCGAAAAAATTGGAATTCTCTTGGAACCAGTCCTTTTCGAAAACTGGAATCATCAGTTGTTTTGTTGAAGGCATGTCCTCTGCTGTTCGAAATGGAGAGATGAACATGGTCTGCATGTACGTCAACATAGCCTTGTGCGGTGATGGTGGTCACAGTAATACAGGAATCCACAGGGTGAACTTCTTAATCACGCTGCAGAAAATTTCTCCTACTGCTGTAGCCTGTAACACCGCGACTTGCCAGGTTCGTTTACTTACAAGGTCCACGCCACACAAGCACCGTTTATTTTTTCGAAACTTTTGGCGTCAAAACAAGGTTCCTGTTTACAGACTCTCACTGTCCATCGGTAACATTTCTTCTTCTACTACAACACCATAACCCAATGACGGGTTGTAAACAAAGGTAATTTATGTAGGCATCGGCTACAATAGCCAAGTCGTTCGACTGTCGGTCGAATGGTCCTTGCATATATGATTCCAGTTTCATCGTGGTTGAATGCCGTTGTTTTACCCAGTGATGTGGCCTTCCGTTCAGACGCTTCGTTACCGGTGGTGCGGCACTGGCCTCAAGTACCAAATACCTGTTTACGTTAATACATTTCTCGGAGACTGCCGGTTTTGATGTAGCCCCAAATCCCGCGCACGGAAATCCTAGATGTTTGCGCTTTCACGGGAATGGAGAACGCCCTCTTCGTCTCACTAACTATCTGCCCCAAATCGAACTCGCTTAGGTCGCCTTCTTTGACTTACATCGCAGCGTCAGGTAAGCTACGCAAGTTAGATATTTGACCTTTTAATGTATATTCTATATATTATATTTTAACTTACCTTTTGAGTTTTTTTTTTCTATGTAAATTTGATTTCGTTCTCTTAGGCATTTTCAAAACTTAACGTTATGTCTTTTCCCTCAAACGAGAGTGATGTTGGCAACATACTGAGGTCGGAACAAGAGTGACGTATGAATGTACGTGATAAGAACGTTAGATAAAAATACGATGCAGAGGTTGCTTTGTGTGTGGAAATGTTAGATCGTTACTGAGTTTTGATTGTAAACCACTTGGCTAAGATATGTGAAGTGGGGTGTGTACCTCGCCGTGCTATGTTTTGGATTTCGTCTTATGTGGCTGGACCAATTAAAAGTTGACGTAAGTTGGACTTCTGTATAATTTCGTTTGACTTTTGTAAAAGCCTTATTCTAACGTGAGCTATCCGGCATAATTAGTTGCATCGCATTTATCTTTAGTTTAACATCTATTTAGTCGGAAATCTTACATAACGTAAAAAGGATTACGTTCAGTGGCGTATATTCTAGGCTAGCTTCGAAGCCCAGAGAATGCACAAATAAAACTGAATTAAATATACACAAATAAAAGTCAATTATCAACGGTATTAAGCTATGTCGATGCTTTCAGTGCGAAAAAAAAAACACGAGCTGATTCGCTTCTTTCGACTATGGGAATTCAGTATGGCGAGCGATGACCAACTGCAACAAACAAGCATGCCTTCGAGTCTTCCCTGTCCTGATGCGAAGAGCTTCCATGCAATCGCCTACTAGCGTTTCCATGACAACATGAATGCGCGTGTGGAGGTGAATTGAACATTGCTTCGGGCAACGGTTCGCACAGAAAAAGAGAAGCTCTACTGTCAGAACTTTAAAAAACTTATAACGAAGTAAATTTCTCCGTCATTTTTGGTCTACGCCGGGATTCGAACCCGAGTACGCTTATTCCGGAACAAGTCGCTCTACCAACTGAGCTACGCAGACATGTATTCTGATTCCTATCTGCGTTTATGTCATGTACGTCCTGCTGGCAGGTACGTCACATCTCCCCCCCGAAAGAGGGCCGGGGGCATGGCCCACGGGTCAGCCGTGACCATGAATCGTTGCAGGCAGACAACCACTGAAGAACGTGCACTTGAGAACTCCCCGTCAATCTGGTGTGTGGAATGCAACGTCACACACATTTATTTTTCGAAGCACTGGAGAAGGGATTCTCTGATTTTTCCTATCTCGCGGTGTGGAAATAACATCACACCAATGCGAGATTTTGAACGGTCGGGTCATCCGGGTAGTTCGGGCGCCATTATAACGAAGTAAATTTCTCCGTCATTTTTGGTCTACGCCGGGATTCTAACCCGAGTACGCTTATTCCGGAACAAGTCGCTCTACCAACTGAGCTACGCAGACATGTATTCTGATTCCTATCTGCCTTTATGTCATGTGCGTCCTGCTGGCAGGTACGTCACAAACTATGCTTCAAATTTTAATGCAGCTCGCCTGAAAAATGAACTGAAGGTGTTTTATTCCCTTGATGAATACAAAACAAATTAGTAAGAAGTTACTTGTTACATATAGTTGAATAAATTGGACATAGTGTTTATTGAGGTGTGCAAGTTAGCAGACCTAATGTTAAATTTTCCATTAACAACTGCAACTGCCGAAAGAGGTTTCTCTGTATCAAAAAGAATCAAGATATATCTTAGAGCCACACATGGACATGCACATTCGAGCAACTTGGCTGATTTATCAATACATTCTTTATAAATGTGAAAAAGTACGCGGAAGAAACATTTTTGTGAAAACGTAACACTCAGGTTTACACAAAAGGAAAGAAGAATGGAGTTTGTGTACAAATAAGTGTTCAAATCCTAATCCTCATAAATATTTCGTATCATGTTAGCAATATCATGTACCTAAAATTTAGAAAAAAAAATGTTACTTCTATTACTTAACAATTAAAAATTAAACTTCGCAATTAAAAAAAACCCGTACTGTGCGGGGAAGGGGGGGGCGAGATAACCCAGGTCTCGGACCCAAGATACGCCACTGGTTACGTTATAATCATTTATAATCCGTAGGAGTTTCATTTGGGAGAATTGCTTTTGAAAGCTACGGCAGGTTTATGGATGTGCGTGTGGGGTGTGATAAATGTATTGTTCTTTTAGATATCCCAACTGAGGAAAATACCTTTGAAACATTTATCTTCTTCAGTCGAAAAAACATTTGTAGAATTCCTTTACTTTCACTCAATATTTCAAGTGATTCTTTTTTGCAGGTAGTGCTGACTTCCCTTTTTTTGTATCTTCATGCAATTAAAAAGATAATTTGCCTAAACGTTCGATTCTCCGTTGCTTTCGCGAGAAATACAAAAATTAGTTTGCTGTAAATGAAATATCCTATACAGAAACTTTAAAACTAGGCGGCAATATCTTTTGTAACAATTTGTGACATGTAAAGCTTAAATTTTCTTTGTTACTTCAGTTTGTGAAATCTTGATGTTCTAGTGTCCCTTTTTTTGTCTTCTCGCTTATCTTAAAGAAAACATTTCAACCTTGAGGTATTTTACTAAAGGACGTGACAGAAATGTCTTTTACTTTCACGTTATTTTTCCAAGTTTCATACAACAAAAAATATTTTCTTTGCAGCTGTGTATGGACGAGCTGCCACTCCCAGGAGATGTTGTAAGAAACTCAAAGAAGTTATTTTTAGTCTTTAATAACGCCGATGGTGGAAGTACGTGAAGTAACAATTTTTCTACGTATTCGTTTTTAATCCCATCTAAAGAACTTGTTTGGCGAAGCTATAAAGTATAACTTCATTTTTTTTTTATTTTTTTTATTGGAGGTTTAACGACCACCGTGAGCTACTCAATGGGCTATAAGCAGTCGCCCGTCCCTAATTTAGGGTCACTGGTTTCAGGGAAGGGAGAGAACCAGTGCCGTAAGACAAACACAACATCCATGCCTCACCGGGATTCAAACCCGGACCCCTTACGGACGAATGATCAGAGGCCAGCGCCTTAGACCACTGCGCCACCGGGGCGGCTAACTTCAATTTGCAAATTGAACATAGTAGGGATATTTACTGTCTTTTTACTAGCGCAATATAACGTAAACACCGAGCTGGACACAAGTAATATCTTATTTTGAGAAATTGTATCACACTTGGCATGCTTCCTCGCGAATATTTTCTACGGAGATGCTTTTCGGGAAATAAGAACTGTCGCTGTAAGCATGATGACTAATTGTGAGGCCGCAATGTCGGTTCGTGTGTGCAGCCATAAAGTACCTCAAAGTGGGATAAAGTGGGACAATACACAGCTGAGCCATTACATTATGATCACCGCCACCCTACAGAAATGAGCGCGCCTGGAGACCGAACGGTGGCGCAGGTGAGGTTCAAGGATTAGTATATGTACAAAGCGAGGACCGCCTTCCGGTTTGTAGAGTGTTCCGAGTCAGAATGGGAAATGCCGCCGATTTATCAGAGTTTAATAAAGGACAAATTGTAATGACACACCGTCTCGGAACTACGATCTCAGATAAGGCGCGAGTTGTGGGTTGTTCACGTTAAGCTGTAGTGAGTACGTATCAAAGGTGGAGCACAAACAGGTCAAACGACGAACCGTCGTCTAGCTCTGTGTCGTCTGCAGCTCATTGATGCCAGAGGGTAGTGGAGACTGTCGCTGATTGTTCACAGTGATGGCAGGGCCACAGTGCGACAAATCACCTGCAGCTACAACAGTAATGATCAGGGCAATATATCACAGCACACAGTTCATCGGAGCCTACTGCGCATGGGCCTGCGTAGCTAAAGACCCAGCTGGGTCCCCATGCTTATTGCACATCATCGCCAACAAAGCATGAAATGGGCCCAAGATCATTGAGATTAGACTGCGGATGATTGGAAGAAAATGGCTTGGTCTGACGAATCAAGATACCTGGTGCATCGCGTAGACGGCCGAGCTCGGATACGCCTATTACCAAAGGAGGCTATGGCACCTGGATGCCAAACAGTCGCGGAAACTGAATAGCGGCGGCGGTGTTACGCTGTGTGCGATGTTTTCATGGACAGTTCAGTTTAGGCCACATTGCCCCAATAGGACAATCCCTGACAGGTGTCAGGTATCCGAACATCGTTGCGGACCAAGTTCACGCAAGAATGGTAACTGTTTTCCCTGCTGGTGAACCCGCACGGGGATACCTGGTTTTCCAGTTATTTGGGGAGCGGCTCCCCCACGGCCCGAGCTGACCTTGTGACTGGTCAACATCTGATGTCATGCCACCGCTTGTTTTTTATTTCGGTGCTATTGGAGTTTGCAGGGACGGCTGTTCATCCAGCTGTTGGGGAGTCGCGGCCCCACGATCCCGAGCTGGGTCTTGTGTCTCGCTTTTTCGTTTTTATTTATTTTCTCCACTGGCTAGTTGCCCGTGTTGTATACTCTACCTAATCGCTACCACGCTATGTACTAACACCCCGGTCTTGTGGTTTTGTTACCCTCCACCACTAACTGTTTTATATTAACCGCTCAGTTCGTACGTTGCTGAGATTCCGTTTAGGTTCCCTTCCAGGATTTGTCTTCTTTGGATTTCTTTTTTCCTTTTAGCTGGTTTGGGTGCTAGACCTACCTGTATGTTTGCTGCGTGCGGAGACCCGTGAGGTGGAAATGGGATGTCTGGCGGCTGAGGTCGCAGGAGACCGGAGCAGTGCCTCCTGTGTTCCAACACTCCTCTTCGACCCCGGCTTCGCTGTAAACGGGAGGCTAGAGACTAACCCACCTCTAGTCAGAAGTCTTGTACCAAGTTGTGTACAGGGCTTTAGCGGCTTTTTTGTCGTATAGCACGGCAGGGTAAGCCCGGGGGCTGTGGGATCATGCCAAAGGCGTTGGCATGACGGTACCCGGAGGCCGAAGTGTCCGCCGAGTGCGTGTGATTACAGCCAACGGACTATATCTGCAACGTATAAGCTCCAGAACTATGTCCAGCGTCATTTTCTTGGCTTGCAGACCTCCAGTTCTCCCTTGTAGGGCTCGGTGGTGGGTGGAGTAGTCTGCAGACAAATCTTCCTCCTTTTTTCCATGGGTAAAAACAAAAACAAAAACTCCAAATTCAAGTCACCTGAGAAAATGGTAGTTGACAACGACTCTCCTTCGTCTTCTCAACCTACCAAGTCTCATAACCTTAAACGATCTTTCGACCATGACCTGGACCAAGAATATGGAACCTCTTCTTCGGCAGCTGTACCAGTCGCTCCGAAGCGTCGTCTCCCCTCGTTTGCTGTGAATACGCATGCTACACACTTAGTTGTGGAATCCATCGATCCGAATGAGAGACTGTCCACCAGATCTCCCTTTTTCATTTCTAAAGCTTTGGACGCTGCGGTTGGCCCCTTGAAGTCTGTGAGGAAGCTTCGCTCTGGGGACCTGCTTGTCCAAACTTGCAGTGTTTCTCATAGTAACACTTTTCTGCACCTCACTAGTCTTCAAGGCATTCCTGTCAAAGTGACACCTCACCCGTTTCTTAACACCTCTCGGGGTGTTATTTCGGAGTTTGATCTCTTGCCATGCAGTGAGGACGAATTGGTGACTGAACTTGCAGATCAGGGTGTTATTGCTGCACGTCGTATGATGTTCCGGCGCGATGGTTCTTTGATTAAGTCTAAAAATGTAATCTTGACTTTTAACTCCCCGAAAGTTCCGACCGAAATCAAGGCTGGCTACTTGGTCTGTGGAGTTCGCCCGTACATTCCCAGTCCTCTGCGCTGTTTCAGGTGCCAGAGGTACGGGCATTTAAAACGTTCTTGTAACAGTTCCGCACGTTGGGCAAATTGTGGCTCCAGTGAACATGACGGGGAAGGTTGCACTTCTGCGGTCTGCTGTGTTAACTGTGGTGAGGCTCATGCTGCTTACTCCCGTAACTGTATGAAATGGAAGGACGAGATGGCGATCCAGCGCCTCAAGACCCTGGAAGGTCTCTCGTACCCTGCTGCCAAGGCCAAGTTGGGTATTCCCAAAAACCGACAGCGTACTTTTGCCGCGGTAGTTCAGTCTCTGCCAGAACCCGTGCAGCCCTTTGTTCCGCGCCCTGTAGCTCTCGCCGCACTTGCCAAGAGATCTACAGCTGAACAAGCGACACAGGTGGATTTCACCGAGCTCCAGCTTATTCGACCAGCTGAGTCTGCGCCTTCTCTTTTGAAGACGACCGACTCTTCCAGTTCCCAGCAGAAAGCCTGCACGTGCGGAAAATCTGGCCCTTGCGCCATAAAAATCCACCAACCAACCAACCAACCCGTGCTGGTGATGCCCATTATCAACAGGATAATGCGCCATATCACGCGGCCGGAATCGTCAAGGAGTGACTTGAGGAACATGCTGGTGACGTTTTGTTAATGCCCTGGCTTCCACATTTACCTCACATGAACCCAATCAAACATATGTGGTTCGACTTGGAAAAGTGGGCTCGCGCTAAATCACCACCACCCCTAAATGTACGGGAACTGGAGAACCTGCTGTTGGCATTATGGTACCATATACACCAGGATACCTATCGCCACCTCATCGAATCGATGCCTCGCCGAGTGGTCGCTGTTTTGCTGGTTAAAGGCGGTCCTACAGCTTATTAGGTAGGTGGTCATAATGTAATGACTCATTGGTACAGATACAATAGCTGAACAAACTGCCTGTAATATAACCGTTTTTCTCGGGAAATTTCAAGATCTCAAAATGTCTGCTATTTGAAGCTGTTGGAAAACATTCACCTGGAGCTCCGTTACCTTCAAAGTTACTTCATCTGGTCATGGTACGCAACAAGTCCCGAAATTCGTTCCAAGTCATCAAGTTTCCAGAATTTAGTGACGTTTCTGAAAACAGTTCCTATGCTTGAAAGCAGGTATATGTGTGAATATATGTACGGCCGCCCCGGTAGCGCAGTGGTCTAAGCTATGGCCTCTGATCATTCGTCCGAAAGGGGTCCGGGTTCGAATCCCGGTGAGGCATGGGTGTTGTGTTTGTCTTACGGCACTGGCTCTCTCCCTTCCCCGGAACCAGTGATCCTAAATTAGGGACAGGCGACTGCTTATAGTCCATTGAGTTGCTCATGGTGGTCGTTAAACCTTCAATAAAAAAAAAAATATATATATATATATGTACACTGCTGGCCACCCAAAATGCTACATCAAGAAGAAAGCATTCGATTGGTCTGAAATTGGCAGCATGCGTCGCCCGCGAGAGGACCTGCAAACGATTAGCATTGCAGGGCATATGCAAATCATGTGCGCCCGGCACGACACCGAGAAGCACTATAAGAAGGGTGCACAGAAAGCGGGGTGTAAGTAGAGGAAGTGGCCAGTCCATTCGATTAACTCCATTGTCACCATACCAAGCCATGGTGCACCTCGCAACATGACAGGTGGCATTGTCATCCTGAAAGTAACATGGGTGCACCCCGTAAAACTGCCACAACGTAGGAAGCGCATGGTCACCCAAAATGGTGCAGTAGGTATCGGCGTTGAGTCTACCAGGAATTGCGACCAAGGTTCCTGTGCCATACCAGAAGAAACACCCCCATAGCATGATTCCACCGCCGCCGAAGTTCACAGTTGGCACAATACATTCCGGCAGGAGGCGTTCTCCAAGCAGACTCCAAACCCAGACCCTGCTATCCGAACGGTAGAGGGTGAACCTTGATTCGTCGCTCCAGAGAACCTGTTTCCACTGTTCAACGGTCCACTGTCGACGTTCTTTGCACCACGCTAGCCGAGTAGCGCTATTGGACTTGGTGATCAAAGGCTTGTGGGCGGCAGCACGTCCATGATAACAGAGCAGATGGGCTTCCTTACGGATGGTATTCATCGGAAGAACACTCCCGGATGCCCGTTGAAACTCCTCGCAGATGTGGCCCATCGATTTGGCGCGGTTCTTCCGAATTTCTCTGGCCAGCACCCGTCGGTCTCTAACTCCCAGTTTTGTGGGTCTGCCGGGTCGGGGCACATTCCGACAGTCACCTCTCATCTTCCACTTGCCAATCACGTAGGCCACTGTCGTTTTGGGTACTTCAACTCGCTGTATGGATCGGCCATTTCTGTGATACCCGACGATTACACCTTTCTGGAAATCAGATAGCTCCGAACTGTGTGGCATCTTGCATGCGACTGGTGTCGTTGTTGTTTCCCACACGATATTTAACGGAGGCGGCCGTGACGTATATCAGGACCGCAGATATCGTCGATTGCAGGGGTGTCCAATTACTTGTTGGTAGATAGTGTATTTCCGAAATGAATGAATCTCGAAAATTTAAACAGCACAGTTGCCCTTCCTAGTAGTGGGGAACTATCCCTCTGGCGAGTTCTGTAACGAGAACTGCTATTCTTACGTCATTAGGGAACTTCAGCTGAATAATAAGCAGTGCGGGAAAAGTGAATAACAATTACCTAGAGCTGTGTGATGCGTGCACGATAGTAAATATTTAAGTAAGCTGGTAATTCGTTTCACAGGTTCAATGTGCATTGTTGCGGAAAAGTTCTGCTCTTTATTACATTACACAATTTAGTAAATTTTCATCGTTTCTAGACAACATAACATAGTGCATTTGGTCTTTATTGGATTCCATAATATGTAGAAAATATTGCTCTTTATTGGATTCCATAATATGTAGAAAATATTGCTCTTTATTGGATTCCATAATATGTAGAAAATATTGCTCTTTATTAGATTCCATAATTGTATAGTAAATTTTCTTTTTTATTAGATTCCATAATATAGCACACTTTGGTGTATATTTGATTACATGATTGATTAAATTTTGCTCTTTTTGAGATTCCTCAATATTGCAAATGTTGCTCTTTATTTGATTATATAATATAGTAATTTTTCTCTTTATTTGATTACATAATAGAGTAGTTTTTCTTCTCCATTCGATTACTTAATGTACTAAATTGGGCTCTTTTTTAGATTACATATCCATTCGTATCAGAATAATATGAACACCTACTTAATAAAAAAAAAAAATGGGAATAACCACCGTTGGCCCAGATGACAGCGCGGACACAACGTGGCATGGACGCAATAATGTCATGGAAGGTTGCCCGAGGCATACGTGCCCATTCGGACTGCAGAAGAGCACGGAGGTCCCGGAGAGGACGTGACTGTGTGTCGGCACGTCGAACCTGTCGATTCAAATAATCTCACATGTGCTCTATGGGATTGACGTCGGGCGATTTCGCTGGCCAAGTAAGAACGGATACGTCGCCGTCGTGTTCCCCGAACCAGTCACACATCCCCTTAGCGACGTGGCCGGGCGCATTGTGCTGTTGGTAGACACCATCACCATTACTGTAAACGTCCAACATGAAGGGATGCATGTGGGCAGTGAGGACGGACCGGTAGCCATTGGCGTTCAGGGACTCATCCGGTGGTACCAGAGGTCTCAGGTCATACCAGGAAAACATCCCCGAGACATGCACACTGCCACCTCCGGCCTGTACTTGACCGACAAGCGTGTCGGCGTGTTGTGATTTCGTGTGTCTGACGCCGTAACCGCCACCTCTCGACATTTCTGTGGAGTAGAAACCTAGATTCGCCGGAGAAGGCAACTTTTTCCCAGTCTTCCACTGCCCAATGGCGGTAGTCCCATGCGAACTGCAGGCGTTGTCGTCGATGGGCCAGCGTTGACATAAGCTCCTTGACGCAGCGTCGACTCCGGATACCCGTGTCTGACATGGTTAGCTCTACTGTTATCGGGGACACGTATCTGGGTGCCCCAGCGTTCATTTGCGTAGTCAATTGCTGTACTATTGCGCATCGATTGCCCTTAACCAGTCTACGGAGGCAACGTTCTACTCTGGAGTCGATAGCCTTTGGGGCTCAACAGTTATGACGTCGGGAGGTACTCGGTGTTCCAGCGGTCCATTCTTTGTACACCCTTACAACAGCACCTCGCGAACAACAGCCTACGGCCGCCCCAGTGGCGCACTGGTCTAAGCGATGGCCTCTGATCATTCGTCCGAACGGGGTCCGGGTTCGAATACCGGTGAGGCATGGATGTTGTGTTTGTCTTACGGCACTGGCTCTCTCCCTTCCCTGGAACCAGTGACCCTAAATTAGGGACGGGCGACTGCTTATAGCATATTGAGTTGCTCACGGTGGTCGTTAAACCTCCAATCAAAAAAAAAAAAAAAAAAAAGAACAGCCCACGAAGTCTGCTGTTTCTGAGAAGCTTTCACCCTTGGCGCGGTAGCCGATAATCATTCCTTTTCGAACGTCACTACCTTTTGGCCATTGTGCTCATTTTACGCCTTATGGCTCATATGTTCTGGCCGGGATCCGGAAAAGTGGCTCCTCGCATTTCGCCCCCGACATATCGCCTCCCACACTTCGCCCTCAGCACATTTTGCCCCCAGCACATCTCGCCCCTGGCACATTTTGCCAATGTAGATAATGAGTGGGTTACAAAAATATAAATCATACACCTAATTTTTTAATAATTCTAATTTGTTTTGTTTTAATATAATAAATGCATATTATTATTGTTTAAAACTCGAAGTTCTATGCAGTGCCTCTAAGTTAATCAATCACATTATGAATTTGAAAATCTTGGACTATTCTTTTGATTCTAGCGGAAATTGCAGCATACTTCTTGTTTCTTTGATTGCCTGAATTACCGGCATTTAGTTGTGTAATTTCGAAATTGTGCAGCCCTTGTTGTTTCTTTAAAGAACCAATGAATCGGTAAATATTTTGGAATAAAGTAGCACAAGTTTCCTGAAATCCCCTGTGCCACTCCTCCATGTCGTTGTTGGTACGTTGCTAATCATTCAGTGTTTGTGTGGAAATATTCCATAATGCGGTGGCAAAAATTGGTAATTGCTGACCTCTCCGTTGTCTTCTTCCAATATATGTATCCTCAAAATAGTTAGCAATTCCCATAGCTTCAATGGGGAAGTCATTAGCTTCAACTAAATCTTCAAAGGCTTGAATAACGTTTGCAGGAGGAATAAATGCCAATGCCGGAATCATTCGGATCCAACTAGCCAATTCAAGGTCTTGTTCGTATCGGGCATTTAAACCTTCATTCTGTACCTTTCGCCAAACGCTTTGGGAAAGATGAAAAAAACAACCGGTATTTACAATACCAGGAAATTCTTGTTGGAAGGCACTTTGTTCGAAATCTGTCATAAGTTGTTGGGGTTGGAGACCCGGATTTAGATTTTTAACTTCTTGAAGTAACTTGACGTATGTGGCACGAGTTTTGTTTGGCAGAACCCCGGATTTAGATTTTTAACTTCTTGAAGCAACTTGACGTATGTGGCACGAGTTTTGTTTGGCAGAAGCGCGTAGACCACTGGAATAACTGCATTGAAATGGACCACATGAATTGTATAAAACTGCTGGAAATGCGTGGGTACTGTGCTAAAAGTTCCATCAGAAAAACACTCCTGGCTACGCGCCAATAATTGAAGATGGTTACTAGGGAGGAGGGGGGAGAATAAGCATACCACCCGGGAGCAGGTCGTCCTTAGAATCATACATCAAAACCTGTTGTACATTGCCATCGATAATTTCTTGATAATTTTGTGGAATTACTAGGTCCTGGAGATTGCTCGGTAAAGCAAGAGTACTTTTGTTGCATCGAACATGACGAATGGTTCGTTTAAGTGAATCCTTTTTAGGAAGTAATGCCGTGCCATTGGCATGAGCCTCTGCAATTACTGTTGCAACGATTTGCTGTGGCCGTTCCTTCGTGATTGTTGCATGTCGCCGTATTTGAGCAATCAATTGCAGTGCTTCCGAACTTGCTGCTTGAGCTGCATGGTTATGTTTAGTTACGACTTTCACAACTGGGCTTTCCAAACACGCCCTTTGCAGGTAGAATGTTTTTCACAAACCCAGATTCAATGTTGTTCGTCTTTTTGGAAACACGTAAATGTGGTTATCATCACCTACCAATTTTCTCTTGCCTCTTACTGACGAAACACTTTTTGCCATTGTACGCACACAGGATTGTTCATTTAGAGTTCTCTTTGGAAACACGTAAATGTGGTTGTCATCACCTACCAATTTTATTTGCCTCTTATTGACGGAACACTTTTTGCCATTGTACGCACACAGGATTGTTCATTTAGAGTTCTCTTTGGAAATACGTAAATGCGGTTGTCATCACCTACCAATTTTATTTTGCCTCTTATTGACGGAACACTTTTTGCCATTGTATACACACAGGATTGTTCATTTAGAGTTCTCTTTGGAAACACGTAAATGTGGTTGTCATCACCTACCAATTTTATTTGCCTCTTATTGACGGAACACTTTTTGCCATTGTACGCACACAGGATTGTTCATTTAGAGTTCTCTTTGGAAACACGTAAATGTGGTTGTCATCACCTACCAATTTTATTTGCCTCTTATTGACGGAACACTTTTTGCCATTGTACGCACACAGGATTGTTCATTTAGAGTTCTCTTTGGAAACACGTAAATGCGGTTGTCATCACCTACCAATTTTATTTTGCCTCTTATTGACGGAACACTTTTTGCCATTGTATACACACAGGATTGTTCATTTAGAGTTCTCTTTGGAAACACGTAAATGTGGTTGTCATCACCTACCAATTTTTTTTGCCTCTTATTGACGGAACACTTTTTGCCATTGTACACACACAGGATTGTTCATTTAGAGTTCTCTTTGGAAACACGTAAATGTGGTTGTCATCACCTACCAATTTTTTTATTTTGCCTCTTATTGACGGAACACTTTCTTGCCATTGTATACACACAGGATTGTTCATTTAGAGTTCTCTTTGGAAACACGTAAATGCGGTTGTCATCACCTACCAATTTTATTTTGCCTCTTATTGACGGAACACTTTTTGCCATTGTACACACACAGGATTGTTCATTTAGAGTTCTCTTTGGAAACACGTAAATGCGGTTGTCATCACCTACCAATTTTATTTTGCCTCTTATTGACGGAACACTTTTGCCATTGTACACACACAGGATTGTTCATTTAGAGTTCTCTTTGGAAACACGTAAATGTGGTTGTCATCACCTACCAATTTTATTTGCCTCTTATTGACGGAACACTTTTTGCCATTGTATACACACAGGATTGTTCATTTAGAGTTCTCTTTTGGAAACACGTAAATGTGGTTGTCATCACCTACCAATTTTATTTGCCTCTTATTGACGGAACACTTTTTGCCATTGTACACACACAGGATTGTTCATTTAGAGTTCTCTTTGGAAACACGTAAATGCGGTTGTCATCACCTACCAATTTTATTTTGCCTCTTATTGACGGAACACTTTTTGCCATTGTACACACACAGGATTGTTCATTTAGAGTTTTCTCTTTGGAAACACGTAAATGCGGTTGTCATCACCTACCAATTTTATTTTGCCTCTTATTGACGGAACACTTTTTGCCATTGTACACACACAGGATTGTTCATTTAGAGTTCTCTTTGGAAACACGTAAATGTGGTTGTCATCACCTACCAATTTTTTTTGCCTCTTATTGACGGAACACTTTTTGCCATTGTATACACACAGGATTGTTCATTTAGAGTTCTCTTTGGAAACACGTAAATGTGGTTGTCATCACCTACCAATTTTATTTTGCCTCTTATTGACGGAACACTTTTTGCCATTGTACACACACAGGATTGTTCATTTAGAGTTCTCTTTGGAAACACGTAAATGTGGTTGTCATCACCTACCAATTTTATTTTGCCTCTTATTGACGGAACACTTTTTGCCATTGTACACACACAGGATTGTTCATTTAGAGTTCTCTTTGGAAACACGTAAATGTGGTTGTCATCACCTACCAATTTTATTTGCCTCTTATTGACGGAACACTTTTTGCCATTGTATACACACAGGATTGTTCATTTAGAGTTCTCTTTGGAAACACGTAAATGTGGTTGTCATCACCTACCAATTTTTTCTTTTGCCTCTTATTGACGGAACACTTTTTGCCATTGTATACACACAGGATTGTTCATTTAGAGTTCTCTTTGGAAACACGTAAATGTGGTTGTCATCACCTACCAATTTTTTCTTTTGCCTCTTATTGACGGAACACTTTTTGCCATTGTATACACACAGGATTGTTCATTTAGAGTTCTCTTTGGAAACACGTAAATGCGTGGTTGTCATCACCTACCAATTTTATTTTGCCTCTTATTGACGGAACACTTTTTGCCATTGTATACACACAGGATTGTTCATTTAGAGTTCTCTTTGGAAACACGTAAATGTGGTTGTCATCACCTACCAATTTTTTTCTTTTGCCTCTTATTGACGGAACACTTTTTGCCATTGTATACACACAGGATTGTTCATTTAGAGTTCTCTTTGGAAACACGTAAATGTGGTTGTCATCACCTACCAATTTTATTTTGCCTCTTATTGACGGAACACTTTTTGCCATTGTATACACACAGGATTGTTCATTTAGAGTTCTCTTTGGAAACACGTAAATGTGGTTGTCATCACCTACCAATTTTATTTTGCCTCTTATTGACGGAACACTTTTTGCCATTGTATACACACAGGATTGTTCATTTAGAGTTCTCTTTGGAAACACGTAAATGTGGTTGTCATCACCTACCAATTTTTTTTTGCCTCTTATTGACGGAACACTTTTTGCCATTGTATACACACAGGATTGTTCATTTAGAGTTCTCTTTGGAAACACGTAAATGTGGTTGTCATCACCTACCAATTTTCTTTTTGCCTCTTATTGACGGAACACTTTTTGCCATTGTATACACACAGGATTGTTCATTTAGAGTTCTCTTTGGAAACACGTAAATGTGGTTGTCATCACCTACCAATTTTATTTGCCTCTTATTGACGGAACACTTTTTGCCATTGTACACACACAGGATTGTTCATTTAGAGTTCTCTTTGGAAACACGTAAATGTGGTTGTCATCACCTACCAATTTTCTTTTGCCTCTTATTGACGGAACACTTTTTGCCATTGTACACACACAGGATTGTTCATTTAGAGTTCTCTTTGGAAACACGTAAATGTGGTTGTCATCACCTACCAATTTTATTTTGCCTCTTATTGACGGAACACTTTTTGCCATTGTATACACACAGGATTGTTCATTTAGAGTTCTCTTTGGAAACACGTAAATGTGGTTGTCATCACCTACCAATTTTTTTCTTTTGCCTCTTATTGACGGAACACTTTTTGCCATTGTATACACACAGGATTGTTCATTTAGAGTTCTCTTTGGAAACACGTAAATGTGGTTGTCATCACCTACCAATTTTATTTGCCTCTTATTGACGGAACACTTTTTGCCATTGTATACACACACAGGATTGTTCATTTAGAGTTCTCTTTGGAAACACGTAAATGTGGTTGTCATCACCTACCAATTTTATTTTGCCTCTTATTGACGGAACACTTTTTGCCATTGTACACACACAGGATTGTTCATTTAGAGTTCTCTTTGGAAACACGTAAATGTGGTTGTCATCACCTACCAATTTTTTTTTGCCTCTTATTGACGGAACACTTTTTGCCATTGTATACACACAGGATTGTTCATTTAGAGTTCTCTTTGGAAACACGTAAATGTGGTTGTCATCACCTACCAATTTTATTTTGCCTCTTATTGACGGAACACTTTTTGCCATTGTACACACACAGGATTGTTCATTTAGAGTTCTCTTTGGAAACACGTAAATGTGGTTGTCATCACCTACCAATTTTATTTTGCCTCTTATTGACGGAACACTTTTTGCCATTGTACACACACAGGATTGTTCATTTAGAGTTCTCTTTGGAAACACGTAAATGTGGTTGTCATCACCTACCAATTTTATTTTGCCTCTTATTGACGGAACACTTTTTGCCATTGTATACACACAGGATTGTTCATTTAGAGTTCTCTTTGGAAACACGTAAATGTGGTTGTCATCACCTACCAATTTTCTTTTGCCTCTTATTGACGGAACACTTTTTGCCATTGTATACACACAGGATTGTTCATTTAGAGTTCTCTTTGGAAACACGTAAATGTGGTTGTCATCACCTACCAATTTTTTCTTTTGCCTCTTATTGACGGAACACTTTTTGCCATTGTATACACACAGGATTGTTCATTTAGAGTTCTCTTTGGAAACACGTAAATGTGGTTGTCATCACCTACCAATTTTTTTCTTTGCCTCTTATTGACGGAACACTTTTTGCCATTGTACACACACAGGATTGTTCATTTAGAGTTCTCTTTGGAAACACGTAAATGTGGTTGTCATCACCTACCAATTTTATTTTGCCTCTTATTGACGGAACACTTTTTGCCATTGTATACACACAGGATTGTTCATTTAGAGTTCTCTTTGGAAACACGTAAATGTGGTTGTCATCACCTACCAATTTTATTTTGCCTCTTATTGACGGAACACTTTTTGCCATTGTATACACACAGGATTGTTCATTTAGAGTTCTCTTTGGAAACACGTAAATGTGGTTGTCATCACCTACCAATTTTTTCTTTTGCCTCTTATTGACGGAACACTTTTTGCCATTGTATACACACAGGATTGTTCATTTAGAGTTCTCTTTGGAAACACGTAAATGTGGTTGTCATCACCTACCAATTTTTTTTTTGCCTCTTATTGACGGAACACTTTTTGCCATTGTATACACACAGGATTGTTCATTTAGAGTTCTCTTTGGAAACACGTAAATGTGGTTGTCATCACCTACCAATTTTCTTTTGCCTCTTATTGACGGAACACTTTTTGCCATTGTACACACACAGGATTGTTCATTTAGAGTTCTCTTTGGAAACACGTAAATGTGGTTGTCATCACCTACCAATTTTTTTTTGCCTCTTATTGACGGAACACTTTTTGCCATTGTACACACACAGGATTGTTCATTTAGAGTTCTCTTTGGAAACACGTAAATGTGGTTGTCATCACCTACCAATTTTCTTTTGCCTCTTATTGACGGAACACTTTTTGCCATTGTACACACACAGGATTGTTCATTTAGAGTTCTCTTTGGAAACACGTAAATGTGGTTGTCATCACCTACCAATTTTATTTTGCCTCTTATTGACGGAACACTTTTTGCCATTGTATACACACAGGATTGTTCATTTAGAGTTCTCTTTGGAAACACGTAAATGTGGTTGTCATCACCTACCAATTTTTTTCTTTTGCCTCTTATTGACGGAACACTTTTTGCCATTGTATACACACAGGATTGTTCATTTAGAGTTCTCTTTGGAAACACGTAAATGTGGTTGTCATCACCTACCAATTTTCTTTTGCCTCTTATTGACGGAACACTTTTTGCCATTGTACACACACAGGATTGTTCATTTAGAGTTCTCTTTGGAAACACGTAAATGTGGTTGTCATCACCTACCAATTTTCTTTTGCCTCTTATTGACGGAACACTTTTTGCCATTGTACACACACAGGATTGTTCATTTAGAGTTCTCTTTGGAAACACGTAAATGTGGTTGTCATCACCTACCAATTTTCTTTTGCCTCTTATTGACGGAACACTTTTTGCCATTGTACACACACAGGATTGTTCATTTAGAGTTCTCTTTGGAAACACGTAAATGTGGTTGTCATCACCTACCAATTTTATTTTGCCTCTTATTGACGGAACACTTTTTGCCATTGTATACACACAGGATTGTTCATTTAGAGTTCTCTTTGGAAACACGTAAATGTGGTTGTCATCACCTACCAATTTTTCTTTTGCCTCTTATTGACGGAACACTTTTTGCCATTGTATACACACAGGATTGTTCATTTAGAGTTCTCTTTGGAAACACGTAAATGTGGTTGTCATCACCTACCAATTTTCTTTTGCCTCTTATTGACGGAACACTTTTTGCCATTGTATACACACAGGATTGTTCATTTAGAGTTCTCTTTGAAACACGTAAATGTGGTTGTCATCACCTACCAATTTTTTTCTTTTGCCTCTTATTGACGGAACACTTTTTGCCATTGTACACACACAGGATTGTTCATTTAGAGTTTCTTTTGGAAACACGTAAATGTGGTTGTCATCACCTACCAATTTTATTTTGCCTCTTATTGACGGAACACTTTTTGCCATTGTACACACAGGATTGTTCATTTAGAGTTCTCTTTGGAAACACGTAAATGCGGTTGTCATCACCTACCAATTTTATTTTGCCTCTTATTGACGGAACACTTTTTGCCATTGTACGCACACAGGATTGTTCATTTAGAGTTCTCTTTGGAAACACGTAAATGTGGTTGTCATCACCTACCAATTTTATTTGCCTCTTATTGACGGAACACTTTTTGCCATTGTACGCACACAGGATTGTTCATTTAGAGTTCTCTTTGAAACACGTAAATGTGGTTGTCATCACCTACCAATTTTTTTTGCCTCTTATTGACGGAACACTTTTTGCCATTGTACACACAGGATTGTTCATTTAGAGTTCTCTTTGGAAACACGTAAATGTGGTTGTCATCACCTACCAATTTTTTTTGCCTCTTATTGACGGAACACTTTGCCATTGTACACACACAGGATTGTTCATTTAGAGTTCTCTTTGGAAACACGTAAATGCGGTTGTCATCACCTACCAATTTTATTTTGCCTCTTATTGACGGAACACTTTTTGCCATTGTACACACACAGGATTGTTCATTTAGAGTTCTCTTTGGAAACACGTAAATGTGGTTGTCATCACCTACCAATTTTTTTCTTTTGCCTCTTATTGACGGAACACTTTTTGCCATTGTATACACACAGGATTGTTCATTTAGAGTTCTCTTTAGAGTTCTCTTTGGAAACACGTAAATGCGGTTGTCATCACCTACCAATTTTATTTTGCCTCTTATTGACGGAACACTTTTTGCCATTGTATACACACAGGATTGTTCATTTAGAGTTCTCTTTGGAAACACGTAAATGTGGTTGTCATCACCTACCAATTTTCTTTTGCCTCTTATTGACGGAACACTTTTTGCCATTGTATACACACAGGATTGTTCATTTAGAGTTCTCTTTGGAAACACGTAAATGTGGTTGTCATCACCTACCAATTTTATTTTGCCTCTTATTGACGGAACACATTTTGCCATTGTACACACAGGATTAATCAATCAAGATGCAAAAATAATATGCAGGTATTGCACTGCCTGCGACGTTCAGCTTGTTCACGCGATGCACCGCCGATAATAAGGTGGCGAAAACACGTGTTTAGTTAATAAATAGAGAGAGAGAAACCTGTTTACTGCGCCAGGAAATGTTAGGAGGGCCAGATGCAGAAACTTTTGTTGTTTGAATTTAGACAAATCAGAACAAGACTCACTTGTTACTGAAAAGACTCCTGTAAGATACGTCACTGTACCCTCCCACCATGTCCGTCACTAACCACGTGACTATCGCTCTCGTGGTCGAGTATGTATTTTTTCCATTGTGAAAGGATAAATAGTTCCAGTTAATCTTTTCACAATGGAAATAGAACCCTGAAACATACAAAAGGATAGAAATTAATTTAAACGCTATTTCAAAATTTGCCCACGAATGCAATTTTGAAAATTTGTTCAAAAAAGTTAAAGTTATCGAAAGTTCAGTTCGAGTAATGGATAGAGTTTAACGTAATCTCCACTAAAGGGGCTGGGACTTCAATAAAAATTCTAGTCATCGAGAGTTGACTGTCTATACATTTTTTGTAACATACTCATTATCTACAGGGGAGAAATACGAGGGGCCACTTTTCCGTAAACCGTCCTGACAGGTGTCTTATACGTATCTCCGTGTGGTCGACCTTGTCACGTGTACTCTGAAACGCGCCTGGGCGGGTATATTGTGATGCTGGGGTTGTACATATTATTCTGGTACGACCGTGTATTATTGTAAATTTTGCTCTGTATTACATTCTACAATATCGTAAATTTTATGATAAATTAGGCACCGCTCAGTCTAAAGATTCGCACACGACGCGGGTTTACATGATGCATGTATAACTAGATACTGAACATGGATTTTTTCCTTTCACAACTGTTTGATTTCCCTCTGTGGGTATAACTAAATACTGAAGATGGGTTTATCCTTTCCGAACTATTTGATTCTCTCTGTATATATAACTAGATACTGAACATGGGTTTATCCTTTCAGAACTATTTGAATTCCTTCTGTATGTATAAACTCAACTCTCTGTATGTATAACTAGATAATGAACATGGGTTTATCCTTTCAGAACTATTTGAATTCTCTCTGTATGTATAAGTGCGCACTGAACGTGGGATTATCTTTTCAGAACTAATTGAATTCTCTTTTGTATGTATAACTAGATACTAAACATGGGCTTATTCTTTCACAACTGTTTGATTTCCCTCTGTGGGTATAACTAAATACTGAACATGGGTTTATCCTTTCCGAACTATTTGAATTCCCTCTGTATGTATAAACTCAACTCTGTATGTATACCTAGATAATGAACATGGGTTTATCCTTTCAGAACTATTTGAATTCTCTCTGTATGTATAAGTGCGCACTGAACGTGGGATTATCTTTTCAGAACTAATTGAATTCTCTTTTGTATGTATAACTAGATACTAAACATGGGTTTATCCTTTCACAACTGTTTGATTTCCCTCTGTGGGTATAACTAAATACTGAACATGGGTTTATCCTTTCAGAACTGTTTGATTCTATCTGTATATATAACTAGATACTGAACATGGGTTTATCCTTTCAGAACTATTTGAATTCCCTCTGTATGTATAAACTCAACTCTGTATGTATACCTGGATAATGAACATGGGTTTATCTATTCAGAACTATTTGAATTCTCTCTGTATGTATAGTGCACACTGAACGTGGGTTTATCTTTTCAGAACTATTTGAATTCTCTTTGCATGTATAACTAGATACTAAACATGGGTTTATACTTTCACAACTGTTTGAATTCCCTCTATGGGTATAACTAAATACTGAACATGGGTTTATCCTTTCAGAACTATTTGATTCTCTCTGTATATATAACTAGATACTGAACATGGGTTTATCCTTTCAGAACTATTTGAGTTCCCTCTGTATGTATAACCTCAACTCTCTGTATGTATAACTAGATAATGAACATTGGTTTATCCTTTCAGAACTATTTGAATTCTCTCTGTATGTATAAGTGCACACTGAACGTGGGTTTATCTTTTCAGAACTATTTGAATTCTCTTTGCATGTATAACTAGATACTAAACATGGGTTTATCCTTTCGAAACTGTTTGATTTCCCTCTGTGGGTATAACTAAATACTGAACATGGGTTTATCCTTTCAGAACTATTTGATTCTCTCTGTATGTATAACTAGATAATGAACATGGTTTTATCATTTCAAAACTATTTGAATTTTCTCTGTATGCTGATGGCTGTTAAGTAGCTGTTTACGATTCTTAGAATTCAAACTATCTTTTGGAAATCGTTGAAGGATTGCCGTAAGTGGAGATTTGTCTATTGATATTTTAAGAAATTTTTGAGCACCTAAAATGTGAAAGTAGAGATAAAGAACAGCAAGATAAGTACAGTTAAATATTTACAGTTGATTGTTAAGGGAAATGGATCAGAGGATAAGAAAATAGAAAGCAGAATCTTGTTTGGTAAAAATGTGATTGGAATGCTGAATCTTGTTCCCTGGAAAATATATTAAATGAAAAAACAAAAGAAAAACTTGTTTTTATATAAAACTATTGTACAAAACATTATATTTTACTGAAGAGAGACAAACGCTCAAGAAGATTCAACAAAACAAACTGCTTGTTTGGGAGGAGAATATTTGTTGACGGATGGCAAAAAATCCTGTTTCAAATAAGTAAGATGTGAAGGAAAAGAACTTTAATGGAAGTTGAAAAAAATTTTCGACTGAAATTAGGAGGAAAGGCATCTGAGATGGTATAGACTTATTTATTTGGAGAAAAAAATTCTTAAAATGATTTTGGAATGGACCGCCTCCAGGGAGAAAAGAGTAAGGAGGCCAAAAAATTCGAATAAGGAAAATTAAAACGAGACATGAAAAATGAACGCTGCGAAAGCATGACTGTATGGAGGAGGAAACTACCACATGACTGTATTTGTGACTTGGTTGTAAAAACGCAGGTGTAATGAAAAATTACGAAGCAATGTATTAGTTTCAATGGAGCAGAAGGAACTGGGAAAAACTGATCACTCGTAATAAGTTCTCGATTAGTATCATTCCTCGGTACAAAGCTTTAATTTTTTTTTCAAGCCGCACGGCAGTAAGAATCTGCAATATTTTTTTCAGCACAGCAGGAAACACTGTGAAGTGAATTGTTAATTGATTTGACGACAGTAGAGACTTGTGGTAAAATTATTATTTGCTACATTAGAACAGCAAAGTTGATTTTTGCTTGATTATTTGTTTCAGTAGAACAACAAAGATAATTTTTGCTTGATTACTTGCTTTCCTTTTTACAGCAAAGTTGATTTCTTCTTAATTACTTGCTTTCCTTTTTACAGCAAAGTTGATTTTTCTTGATTATTTGCTTCAGTAGAACAGTAAAGTTGATTTTTGCTTGATTATTTGCTTCAGTAGAACAGCAAAGTTGATTTTTGCTTGATTTTTTGCTTTAGTGGAACAACAAAGTTAAGTTTTTGCTTGATGATTAGCTTCCTCAGAACAGCAAAGTTGATTTTTGCTTGATAATTTGCTTCAGTAGAACAGCAAAGTTGATTTTTGCTTGATAATTTGCTTCAGTAGAACAGTAAACGCCATTGGAAAAACCTTTAAAGCTTATTTAACTTTTATTTAAAACGAAGCCACTAGAGAAGAACTCACAGCTAATAAACTTCAATGCATTACCACACACCGGTAGGAACATTTTTCTTGTTGGTTAGATTCTTTGGAAAAGAACGTACCGTATAAACATTAACTGTGCGCCAGCTTTAACGGAACATCACAAACCTATCGACAAACAAATTATGGTGGATTATCTGTAGCACTCTCTGTAGAGAAATTTGCCGTTAATTAGCTTCATATAATAGCTCATAGGGAAAAGTAGCTTTTGTGAAACTGCTCACACCGGTGTGATAAATATCACGCACTCTGGAGAAAATTTCGTCATCTATTAGCTTCAATGGAATAGCACGCATCAATGCAAAACAGGTTACTGTTTAACTTCAGTGAAAAGTCACACGGTGTGCAGATATTTACCATTAACTAGTTTCGATCCTTTTAACTGTTTTTTATCCTTTTTCAGTGCCGTTTGCGGAGCGGCAAGCACTTCACTGTAGATTAGGTTTCTTGGAGCAACACACACACACCAGAAACAAATTACCTGTCATTCAGCTTCAGAGGAGCACACACGGAAAAGAAATTAACTGCCACTTACAGTCATTGGAGCAATATGCGCCGAAAATAATTAAATTGTAGTTTAGCTTCATTGGAGCAGCACACATTGGAAAGAAGCTGTCATTTAGCTTTATCACAGCAGCAGACACAGAAAACAATTTACCTGTCAGTTAGCTTCATTGGAGCAGCACACAGTAAGAAAGAATTCAACTGTCATTTAGCTTTATTACAGCAGCACACACAGCAAACAATTTACCCGTCATTTAGCTTCATTGGAGCAGCATACACTGGAAAGACGGTAGCTGCCATTTAGCTTTATTCGAGAAGCACACACTGGAATGAAGTTAATTGTCATTTAGCGTCTTTGCAGCAACACACATTGGAAATAAATTCATTGGCACTTAACTTTATTGGAGCAGTACACCCTGGAAAGAAGTTAACTGTCATTTTTAGAATCAGCACACACAGCAAACAATTTACCCGTCATTTAGCTTCATTGGAGCAGCAAAGAAAATTGGAGCAGCGCAAACTGGAAAGAAATTAACTTTTATTTAGGGTCATTGAAGCATCACACACCGGAAAGAAATTAACTGGCACTTAGCTTGATTGGAGCAATGCACACTGGTCGTAATAATTTGGCTTTTAATTAACTTCTGAAATACAGCACACGCTGGAGAGACATTCCCAGATTTTGTGGAATATCACACACTCATATTGGTTTGTTCCTCTGTTATACATACTCATTGAGCTCTATTATATCTCATTGTACTTCTTCACTATTAATGTATCGTATTGTGCAGTATATACTAGAATCTCAGAGCTATCTGTTCAGACGCATTATCACACCTAGTATTTCCATTATGTTCAAGCTCTGTTAAATATTTATCACTTCTGTCTAGCACAATGTTCCTACTTATTGGCACGTATTAAACTTGTTACTTTTATCTTTTTTGCACTTACTACAGCTTGTTCTGTGCCGCTTCAAACCGAAGCAACCTTTCAGCCGCTTAGTGCGCTATGTTTCATTCATTGTACTCACACATGTTACTTGTAATTTCTCAGTTGTACAGCTTCGAATTTCCAGCAATTTTGCTGGCCTCATATTGTCATAATTTTAATTGCCAGTACTTTTTCATCTCCGCATTGTGAATATCATTCTTCATTGTTAATGTCATTGTTATATTTTGACACAGTCAGATGACATGCCGCCTGTAACCTATACCTCTTAGCCCACAATAAACATCTTTGAAGTCTCCTTACGAGACTCGAGGCATTTAGTGGTTCGGCCATAGGTACGAGATGACATATCCGATCACCGTAATATTTTGCATGCTATTGGACATCGTCCATGGTCAGATTTCGACTCTTTCCAATTCCCAAAATTCCGTGTCATTGAGGAATAATCGTCCAAAAACTTGCACTTTTAGGGGGTGTCCGGGTTTTGAGAAGGGGTCGTTTGTTACCTATCTTTTCCAAAGATCTTCAGCCGATCGCGGCGACATTTGCCACAAAGAAAAGAAAGAGCATGATGAGTGACATGGGGCTGGTATCATGGTGATTGGTCACGTCGTATAAAAATAGTTACCATTAAAAACTGACCAATTTTAATAATAATTGAAAACATCCGCCCCTCTATACGAGACTCGGGACAATTAGTTGTTCGTGAATAGCTACGACATGACACATCCGATCACCGACATTTTTGGCATGCGATTGGACATCGTCCATGGTCAGGTTTTGACGCTTTTCGATTCCCGAAATTCCATGTCATTGAAGCATTTCAATTAAAACTAGATGGCCTTTTACTTGAACCGTATCACGGAATTCTGCTCACTAACATTAATTTAAAAAAATCGTTTGAATTGAAAAACGAAGAAATGGTAAGACTGCGTATGTTAGCTCAACACTTACTTAATCTATAATATTAAAAGTAACTTTGTGTATCTGTGTCTGTCTTTCGCGATACAAATTGAAAAACGTGGTTCACCATCCAAGTGTGTCTTTCCGCTTCGTTTACGTACAAACTGATCACAACCAACGTGAAGGGAAGTAGTTCGTGATAAAGTTTAAGCATTTCTCTTTTGGAAAGTTTCGTACTTTTGTTCTGGAAGTCATAAATTTTACGCGTTTAGAATGTATTATAATAGACGCCTTAATGAGCCTAGATTTTGCAATAGCTTCACTCAAAATTTGGCAACTGTTCCCGACTTATCGCTTACCGTTGCGGCTTGTCTTAGTTAACTTCAGTGTAAAAGCGGTGGACCTGTAAGCACCACCGACAAAAAGTGAAAGGTTAATTAACTTCAGCGGAATAACAGACACCTGCGGGCACCTCACCGCTAGTTAGCTTCGGTAGGATAGCACACGCCCATTGGAATATTGATTAACTCGTTGTTCATAAGCTTTTGCGAAACTTCATAAATAAAAATATAGAAAGTTAAGTACTGGATTTCCACCTTACTTTGTTAAGCACATCCTTAAAGTATAACCTTTCGAGAATGGAACTAATTGAAAGCGATTTTATTTGAATTTGAAAAGCAGTATTGTATACACTAAAATGTGAAAAAATCTTTCTTAGTTTACTGTTTGCCTCCAGGACTTCGGAAGTCGGAACTTGCAGTGACTCCGTTTTGCGAGTGGGAGGAGGATAGATCAATACCTTTCGACGTTTTTTTTTTTTTTCCTCTTTCCAGTGTCATGCAAATAACTTGGAGCGCCAGCTTCCTAGTGATGACGCTGTCTTTCCAGTAAAAAGACACTACTGAAATTGAACTAGGAGCAACAGATGAAAACAAGACAAACCGAAAGAGGAAAAACAAGGGAGGGCGGTGAGCTCGCGAAATTGCTGGAGCAACAGTCAAGACACGAGAAACGACGATCCCCGGGGATTGTATGTCTCGTCATGTCACTGTTGTGTTAGTCATTCTTATTTAATTTTCCTTATTGTTTGGGGAAGCATACTATGAAAGATTATTTCTTTGCCGGGTCGACTTCATTGGATTCTTACTTCCATCCATGTGTGGGTTCACGAGGAGGACAGTAATCTAGTGTTTGTTCAAAGCAATAAAGGAGAACCTGTCTCCCGGGGTACCGCATGATTTTTTGTCGCTCGGTATTGATGCAGTCCAGGAGTCTCTATGAAGAGTGAAACATATTTATAGCGATCAGTAAAAGAGAAGAGGCAATGTCTAACATCTTGAAGACATTCTCATTTCCTAACTCGAATATGCTTTCGAAGGATTTCATTTCACGGTTGGGTTGTACGAAAAAGAAAAAAAAATGTCAGATTCGACCAAGAACTGGAACACAAAATTGAAGAAGGCGTATTATAACAGCAAAATACTGACACAAAGTTTGCATTCGAATACATGTGAAACGCGATCTATATATTAATTCTATAAGGTTTTTTACTGTGAGTCCTATTTTGAAAGACGGCAGAACGTGTAAAGATATGGTTGAGGTATCAAAATAAAGGTCTTACCATGTAGATGTGCCAGTCGAACAGAAAAATGAGATCGCGGCAACGGTTCGGGAGTTGTGGGGCGGCAAAGTCTATGGGAGAAGCGTGCGATTGACATTCGATCGCCTGCCGTTGAATCACGCGCTGTTGAAGGTGGAAGCATTCAGGGACTGAGATAGTCCGGTCTCTTTTCTGAGCGAACCGTTACGCAAAGCAAAGCTCGCAGGCATTCGTATCAAAGTTCTTCTCATCGGGACAACGAACACTCTCTAAGACCTGATTGCGTTATGCCGCTGGACTGTGTGATGTATATATACAATTTAATATTCAATCGATCCAGTTTATTCACAGAGGTAAGACGTTTCCCATTATGTAAAGATTTAAATAAACATTCCGTTGACTATTGTTAGTTAAAATATTTAGAATGTACATAATCAGTCTATATCTTCATTCTATAATGCTTTTTTACTGTGACATTTATTTTGAGAGAACGGCTGAACGTAAAAATATGATTCAATTATCAAAATAAAGGTCTTACCATGAAAAGATCGAAAAAGAAAACTGAGATCGTCCAACCCGCCCCGGTGGCGCAGTGGTCTAAGCGATGGCCTCTGATAATTCGTCCGAAAGGGGTCCGGGTTCGAATCCCGGTGAGGCATGCCTGTTTTGTTTGTCTTACGACACTGGCTCTCTCCCTTCCCTGAAACCGGTGACCCTAAATTAGGGACGGGCGACTGCTTATAGCCCATTGTGTTGCTCACGGTGGTCGTTAAACCTCCAATCAATCAATCAATTGATGTTGTGTTTATCTTACGGCACTGATTACCTCCCTTCCCTGGAGTCAGTGACCCTAAATTAGTGACGGGCGACTGCTTATAGCCCATTGTGTTGCTGACGGTGGTCGTTAAACCTTCAATTAAAAAAAAAAAAAAAAAGCCGTCCCACGTTCACCATGAAGAGGCAAAGCAACCACACCGCGTAAATTTCTGAAGTTTTACCAACAAAAGCAACAATTTCAAATCTGTAATGATATGAATTGTGTGAGCATTCGAATTTACTACCTAGTATTTCAAATGTAAGGGATTTTTTCCCTACACTGAAAATATAAGATCGTACATACCGCTTTAACTCAGTTTTGATTACGAAATTAGAATAAAACAAGAAAGATGACACCGAATTTTCGGGTGTAATGAGCACGTCTTTTGAATCCGTTCTGAAACGAATTAAATTTATCAAAGCTATTCAAAGTCAATGGAACCGGTATGGAAAACAGTAGTATCTGATAGGAGAAATAAGTTTCTCAGTTGGGTGTTTAATGCCGCAGATAGTGTTAAAACCGGAATCGTGAACTTACGCTTTCTGGTTGCAGACTTGCGCATTAAGAAAAATTTGAAATTATATGAGAAGCATTTCGCAGCGAAAACGCTCTGCAACAAAGAAATATTTTTTGAAATCTGACAGAACCAGAGATATCGACAAATATAAAATATGCATCTAAGCCCCTGGCGGGAAAAACATGCATTTTGTTTTAGAAGAAAGTATTCTCAAAAGGTTTTTCTATGTGAACGGTATCAGGTCAGTACAGAATTTTTTCAGTTGAGTTTTCAGGAGCTCAGATTTTGATGCAAATACATCAGAAGCAGAAATTAACACCCCTGGTGGCCAAACCATTATTTACGAAATATTAGAAATTATTACTCATAGATATATGAAAAACATTTCCCCTCAGGAGCTGTATGAGATACAGGAAGAATTTTTCAAATTGGAGTTTTAGAAGCAGAAATATCGGGAGAAACGTAATTTACCGTAACGCTTAGTAACGGAAAGTCTATGAAATACTTGACAATTGTGAAATTATATGAAAATCATTTAGCACCGGAAACGCGATCTAACAAAGAAGGAATTTTTCAAATCGGACTCTTAGAAGCAAAGATATTGACACAAATAAGATATGCCTCAATGCCCCCTGGCGGAGAAACCAAGCATTATTTTAAGAAGAAAATATTCCGAAAAGGTTTATCGACGGGAGTAGTATCTGTCCACAAACGAATTTTTTTCAATCGGTTTTTTAGAAGTTCAGAATTTGCTGCAAATATATATATCACAACCGGAAATTAACCCTTACTCCCCCTGGTGGCCAAACCATGTTTTGCCAAAAATGAGAAATGATATGTAAAACATTTCTGATCATTCTTCTATAGCTTCACATCTCAAGTGCCCTTTTCACTTCCCTCTCGGTCAGTGTCCATGTCGCAAAACCGTAGAACGCTACTGATCAAACATATGTCTTTAAAATTCTCTTCCTCAGTTTCAGACCCCGCACGGGGATTACTGGTTTACCAGTTATTTGGGGAGCGGCGCCCCCACGGCCCGAGCTCACCTTGTGACGGAGTACTTTTCGTTTACTCTTGAACGATAACATCACCGAAGGGACAGCTGTTCATCCAGCTGATGGGGGATGGCGTCCCCACGGCCCGAGCCGATTTTCTCTTCTTGTTTTGCTTTTTTCGTCTTCAGTTCATCTATTGACATATACCCGCCTCAGTTGTAGGCTGCTGAGGTTGTGATGAGGCGCCAGCTCCGGGTTTTGTTCCTCGTTCTCTTCCCTGTCTTTTTCTCTTTTATGTTACATTTTCTGTTTTTCCGGAGCTGGTTAGCTTAGACCTACCTGCATGTTTGCCGTGTGCGGTGACCCGTACAGGTGGAAATGAGGATGCTGGAGGCTGAGGTATTTGGGGGCCGGGTTGTATAGTCTCCAGATGCCAACACTCCTCTTTGCCCTCTGCTTCACCCTAAACAGGAGGCTGGGAGCTAACCCACTCCTGGTCAGGAAGTCTGTGGCCGAGTTGCGTCCAGACTTCTAGCGGCTTGTCGTTCTGTTCGGCTGGGTGAGTTGGGGGTAGGGTGGGCATGCCAAAGGGGGTGTTCTCCGGGCACGGGAAAGTCTGGGTGCACGCTGAGCGTGTGTCTGCCCTACCAACTTGCTATATCCGCTGACTATCCCTAGAGCCGCGTCCTGCGTCCTCTTGGGCTTGCGGACCTCCGGTTCTCCCTCGTTGGGCTCGGTAGTGGGTGGGGAGGTTGGCGGACGAATCTTTTTTTCTCCCTCATGGCAACACAAATTGTTTCCCATGCTGTAAATTTGAAGCGCCGTGTGGAGGAAGGGACACCCTCCTCCACTAAGAAACTTCTAAGTACTAACTGCAATGCTCTGTTTCTTCTGATTCACTCAGTTGATCCGGCTCAGTCTCTCAGTTCGAAGAGTCCTTTCTGGATTAATAAGGCTCTTCAGGCCGTTGCGGGCTCTCCAAAGAGTGTTAAGAAGCTCCCGTCCGGGGATCTTCTTGTGGAGACATCTCATCCACGTCACAGTGCCACCCTGCTGGAGACGACCGTTCTGCTGGACATTCCTGTGCAGATCTCACCCCATGGATACCTCAATTCCTCTCGCGGTGTGGTCAACTCCTGCGACCTGCTCGAATGCAGTGATGAGGAATTGTTGGTTGAACTTGGGGACCAACATGTCACTGGGGTTCGGCGTATCCTTTTCAGGCGGGATGGGAAGTCTATTCCCTCCCGGAACATCGTCTTGACCTTTGACTCACCTACCCTGCCAACTTCCATCAAGGCGGGGTACTTGCGTCTCGATGTTCGGCCCTACATCCCGAACCCCCTGAGATGTTTCAAGTGCCAGCATTACGGTCACTCCCAACAGTCTTGCCGTAATGTAGCAAAGTGTGGGCGCTGTGGTTCAACTAAACACTCTTTGGCGGACTGCTCCGCTGAGGTGGATCACTGTGTGAATTGTGAGGGTTCCCACTCTGCGTCTTCTAAGCAGTGTCCCAAGTGGATCGAGGAGCAGGCTATCCAGCGCCTGAAGACCACTGAACATCTGTCCTACCCTGAGGCCAGGCGGCGGATAGCTCCTCTTCCATCCGGCCGACGCTCCTATGCCTCGGTTGTGGTGCAGAAGGCTACTGTTGCGGTTCAGACTGAGGTGACCATCCCGGCGCGTTGTCCTTATGATTTTGAGGACATCGTCGCTGCTGGGCTGGAAGCACTGCAGTCTCGCCGCATTGCATCCAAGGCGACATCTACATCGTCGCCTAAACCTTCTACGCCGAAAACATCTTCTACCAGCACAGGGACCCAGGGCACTGCAAAGAAGAAGCCAGATAAGGTGAAACCCGGCTCATCATCCCCGAAACAGAGCAAGCAAAAACAGCCTCTCAACACAGGGGGTAAACACAGCCCTGTGTTACCTCCAGACACTGCCGATGGATTGGAGGTGATGGACGACACTGAGACCTTCTAGTCGTCTGTCTTTTCCTTTCTTTCATTTCGTTTTTCATTCTGGCCACGCTCATTCAGTGGAATTGCCGAGGTCTGCGTTCCCGCATTGACGATTTAAAGGGCTTACTGTCTTCGCACACACCTGTGTGCGTGTGTCTCCAGGAGACAAAGCTTCGCATGACGGACACTCCTTCGCTGCGGAGGCATTCTTTTTTCCGCAAAGATCACCAGGACGGCGTAATTGCCTGCGGAGGTGTGGCCGTCGTTGTTCCTCATGGTGTCCCTGTCACTGCGGTTGCCCTTCGGACGACTTTGCAGGCGGTGGCAGTGCGACTATCTGTGAACACTCTGCTCACGGTGTGTTCCATCTACATACCACCATCTGAAGCTGTAAGCCTTTCGGATCTGGAAGATTTAGTTGACCAGCTGCCGCCTCCTTTCTTCATCTTAGGAGATTTCAATGCACACAGTCCGTTGTGGGGTTCTGCC
Source organism: Macrothele yani (assembly GCA_039090855.1). NCBI lineage: Eukaryota > Metazoa > Arthropoda > Arachnida > Araneae > Macrothelidae > Macrothele > Macrothele yani. The sequence continues at coordinate 106,134,927 of CM077011.1, forward strand.
ACTCGTGACTCCACGGGCCGTGTTGTTGAGTCCCTTCTCTCCAACACGTCCCTCTGTCTCCACAACACCTGGGCAGTAACTTACTTTCATGAACCCACCCGCTCGTACTCAACCATTGATCTGTCCTTGAGTTCGCCATCGTTATATCCTGACTGGTCCTGGAGCGTGTCTGCTGATCCCCTTGGCAGTGATCATTTTCCCATCTTTCTCCGTCTAGCAGGTGACGGGTACCGTCATCCTACTCGCCCTGCTAGATGGGCTATCGATCGAGCCAGGTGGGACTCATTCACGGCTTCAGCGATCATTACTCCAGTCATGGTGACCTCGGGTACGATCGATGAAGCTGTTGCGGCGGCAACGGATTGTATTGTGCAAGCGGCAGACTTTACCATCCCTAAGTCTTCGACTAAACTTCCACGTTGTCAGCGACCTTAGTGGAATTCCACTTGCAAGGCAGCTCGTCAGGCCCAACATCGGGCTTGGGGTAGGTTTCGTCGGTACCCCACCGACGCGAACCTGCTTGCTTTCAAGAGAGCCAAATCTTACGCTCGTTTGGTACGTCGTCGTAGCCAACGGGAATCTTGGATATGATACGTATCCGGGATTAACACCTCTACCAGCTCTAAGATCGTTTGGGACAGGATCCGCAAGATTCGGGGTAAGTACCCTTCTGGGGAAATCTCCATTCTTGAGAGTGGTGGAGGAACGGTTGCTGACACTCAGGGTATTGCTGACTGTCTTGGCGCCGCATTTTCTTCGGTGTCCAGCAGCCGCAATTACGCTGCTTCGTTCCGGCAGGTACAGCTGCGGCTTGAACGGTCCAAGGTTTCCTTTGGACCGTTTTCTGCTACCGATTATAACAGCCCGCTGACTGCCGTCGAACTGAAGATTGCCCTGAATCGGTCCGGCCGAACATCTGTCGGACCGGACAACATCCATTATGAAATGCTGAAGCACCTTTCTCCGTCCTCTCTTGAATGTCTGCTGGTCCTGTTTAACAGGATCTGGCACGAGCGTGACTTTCCCGAATCTTGGCGCACTGCCATTGTCGTTCCTGTTCTCAAACCTGGTAAGGATCCCGCTAACCCGTTGAACTACCGACCAATTGCTATGACGAGCTGCCTCTGCAAAGTTCTAGAGCGCATCATCAATTTTCGTTTCGTTTTTTATTTGGAATCACGTCACATTCTTTCTCCTCATCAGAGTGGATTTCGGAAATTCCGATCCACCTCAGATCATCATCTACGCCTTGAGACATCTGTCCGGGAGGCGTTTGTCCGGCGTCAGCACATGGTCTCCGTGTTCTTCGACATGGAAAAAGCTTACGATCGTACCTGGAGATACGGCATTCTCCGTGATCTGCGTGACTGCGGATTGCGGGGAAATTTGCCAACCTTCATTGCCGGATTTCTCCAGAACCGGATGTTCCGTGTGCGCGTCGGATCGACCCTATCTGCGTTATACCCACAAGAGCAGGGTGTCCCTCAAGGCTTCATGTAAATCATATTTTCACTCTACTTCCTCCGTCGGTTCGTGGCTCCATGTACGTGGATGATCTGCAGATCTCTTGCGCATCTGTCAACATGCGCACCATTGAGCGGCAGCTGCAGTCGGCCATTAATAAGATCTCTACCTGGGCCTCCCACAATGGATTTGGCTTCTCGACGCAGAAGACCGTTTGCGTGCATTTTTGCCGCAAACGGGGTCTTCACCCAGACCCTAACCTCCGTCTGGGGTGTTCTACAATCCCTGTGGTGTCAGAAGTCAAGTTCCTTGGGCTAATCTTTGACCGAGCACTCACCTTCCGACCTCACATCCAGTCTTTAAAGGTGAGGTGCACGAAGTCATTGAGTATCCTGAAGGTCCTCTCTCGATCATCTTGGGAGGGCTGACAGGTGCTCAATGCTTCGCATTTACCATTCTCTGATTCGGTCAAAGTTAGACTTCGGTTGCATAACGTACGGTTCGGCACGTCCTTCCGTGTTGCGGCCTCTGGATCCTGTCCATCACCAGGCTCTGCGGCTATGCACTGGTGCTTTCCGTACCTCTCCCGTGCATAGCCTGTATGAGGAGGTTCATGAGCCGCCGTTATGCATCCGTCGTAAGCAGCTGTCTCTTCAGTTTTACACAAAACTGAAATCTCTTCGTGATCATCCGCTGCATGGTTCCATCTTCCAACCGGCCTGCGCCCGCTTATTTTCCAACCGCCCCTCCAGTGTTCCGACGTTCGGGATTCGGATGTCTGCCATAGTGCGCGATGCTGGTCTCAACTTGTCCAGGATTGGTTTGACCACCTTTTTTAACCAACCTCCTTGGCAGCCCGTTCTAGCAACGGCTGACCTTTCTCTTTGTGTGTGGCCAAAGTCTTCCACTCCTGCTCTGGTGTACCAGCAGCTCTTTGCTGAAAAACTGTCTGTCTAACCGGATTTCGTGCCTGTGTTCACCGATGGCTCGAAGTCCGGGGATGTCGATGGATCCGCTTTTGTGTGTGGCGAAGCCTCACATGCTGAGAGGCTTCCGCCTGAATCCACCGTCTTTTCGGCAGAGATGCGTGCGGTACACCTCGCTTTGTGCCGCATACAGTCTCGATCACTTCGTCGCGCTATGGTTTGCTCTGATTCCCAGTCCGTCATCCATGTTTTATCTTCTCCGGAGGACACGGACTCACCTGTCATCCGTGATGTCCGTCGTCTTCTTGGAACTTTGGAGGGTGATGGCTTCCTGGTTCGATTCTGTTGGGTTCCTGGCCATGTTGGGATCCGGGGTAACGAGCTGGCAGATCTCTCTGCCAGGTCTGTTTCCTCCATGTCGCCAGTTCGGCTGCCACTGTCTTTCCGCGATTTTAGACCTTTGATCCGGACATTTCTCCTGGACGAGTGGCAGTCCCTGTGGTCTCAGCAGGGCAGCAATAAGCTGCACTCTATCAAACCACAGATCGGACTATGGAAGTCTAGTTTGCGGAAGAACCGTCGTGAGGAAATTGTTCTTGCACGTCTCCGCATTGGGCACTGTCGTTTTACTCACCGCTTTTTGCTGTGTGGCGACAGTGCCCCGATGTGTGAGGCGTGCAAGTGTCGTCTCACCGTCCTTCATGTTTTGTGTACTTGTGTTCGTTTTTGTGATCATCGTTTTCGTTATTTTCATTCTCATTTGTTGGACGAAGGAGCTGCTACGCTGCAGACTCTCATTGGTGAGGACTGCGACTTGACCGCAGTGTTCTCCTTTTTTAAGGAAATTGACTTTTTTAACCTCATTTAGTTTTACCGTATTCGTTTCCATCTTTCACTTTTACCGCTTCATCCTGTTTTTAGGCTTGTGTACGTGTTTTATTGCTTTTGTTCTCTTTTGATGTCTTTTGTTTGGCGCTCTTTGGCCAACCATGGCCCTTGCGCCATTAAAATCTACTAACCAACCAACCAACATCAGTTTCAGATCTATACTTTTGGCTGTCAGTAGTCTTTGGTTCTCTCTAAAACAGTTTTTGCCATCCCAGTTTAATTCTAATTTTCTTTTCACATCTCGCATCTTCAGTAATAATTTGACTCAAATAGGGAAATGATTTTCTTGTTTGATGTTTGAAACTATACTAGTAATCCGTATAACATTGGTGTAGACTAGAAATCAAAGTTTCCAAGCTTTCGCACATCAACCAAATGGTTTTTTCAAGGAATGTAGACAGCAAACTGAATAATAGAACACTTCAAGAATTTGAATGCGATGATTTAACTAGACAATAAATGAATAGATGCGGATGTACTTATTCATTCAAAGAAACGAGGCGTCATGTTGGTTGGGCATTTTGTACCGTGGGAGAAAACGCAGCATTATTTGACGAACTGGTTTCAAACTTGTGGAAAACCTAGAGAGACGCTATCATTGCAAGCATCGCTGTTGGTAATGATCTTTAAGGTTTCGCGAAGAGCAGTAGAGGTAGTAGTGGAGTATGTTATTAATCTCTTTATATCGTCCCACATATCATCAACGGACTTGAATTTGATTTCTTTGGATAAGGCAGTGGTTACGTTTTCGTCTCATATGCCTCTTTTACGTTCGTTGAGTCTAGTTCTAAACAAACCCTTAGTCTTTCCGATATAGTATCGCTTAGAGACGTTCGGATATTGTAGTGGGATACCATAAAAATCCGCTTCGTTATGTCTTTATACATTAATACCATGCTAAAGAAAATGATTGTCAATATTTCTCTTAAGCATGGTACATAAAGATGATTCACCATGCTTGCCAATATTTCTTTTAAGCATGGTACATAAAGATGATTCACCACACTTGCCAATATTTCTCTTAAGCATGGTATACACTAAAGAGCAATTGAATTAGAGACAGCTGGCGTCATGCAAATGTGCCGCTGTAGGCGGCCCTGTAAACGGAAACGACATGACGTATGCAGCGATCCGGCAATATAAGGAGTGATGCGACGGGAATCAGTAAGAGTCGGGCGCAGTATGGGTTTGATCGTGGGCAAATTGTCGAAGCCCGACGAATGGGTCACTCCATCTCGGAAATCGTGCAGGCACTGGGATTTTCACGAGCCACTGCGTCACGGGTGTGCCGTGAGAACATCGAATCCGGTAAAACCATCCCTGCAAGGGCCGACTGCCGTGGACAACAGCGTGTGGATGAGCGGATTCATCGTCAGCTGGCTTGCATTGTAACACGGGATAGACGGGCCACAGTGCAAGAAATCACTCTGCAATTTAACGCTGGTGCACAAAAACGTGTAAGCAGCCACACCATCCAGAACCATCTCCGTGCTATGGGGTACAGAAGCCACCGTCCCACGAGGGTACCGCTGCTGACCGCACATCACAGGGAGCAAAGATTAGCATGGGCGCGGAGACATGGCCACTGGACCCTAGACATGTCGAAAAATGTGGCCTGGACTGATGATTCGAGATTTACGTTGGTACATGCGGATGACAGAATACGAGTACGGCGCAAAAACCAAATTAAACGATGGATCCTTTTTGCCGGCAGGGTATTCTTCTAGCTAGTGGGGGTATCATTCTCGTTTGGAGGACAGTTTACGTGGACTGAAATGGAACCCCTGGTACCTGTGACATCGTCCCTCACAGGTCAGCGTTACCGGGATATCCTGGACGACCATTTGCTCCAATTTGTGTGTCTTCAACATCCCTCTGGGTACCTCATCCTGCAACAAGACAATGCACCGTGCCATCGCTCCCGAATTGTATCCGAATGGTTGGATGAACACTCCACCGACATGACCTCGTTTCCTTGGCCAGCTAGGTCACCTGACCTCAATCCCAGCGAGCACATCTGGGATGCCATCTACAGAGATGCTCGAGAAACTGACCCCCCCCCCTTCCTCCATCAAATCTTCGTGAACTGTGTGAGCTTTTTCAGGGGTCGTGAATCCGTCTGGCTTTCCAACGCATCCGGTGTCTTGTCGAGTCCATGCCGGGACGAATCGCCGCCGTCATCAGGGCGAAAGGTGGTGCTACACGTTACTAGACAGGTATCTCTAATTCAATTGCTCTTCAGTGTATAAAAATGTCAGGACACGTTACGCAAAAACCGAAATTCATCCAACATGAGGCCTCATTTCTTCGCATCTTTTCGTTTATGGTGTTGACAAATCACCGCATTCAAACTGTTCAAGTGTTCTATTATTCAGTTTGCTGTCTACCTTCCTTGAAAAAAACATCTGGTAGATGTGCGAAAGCTTGGAAACTTTGATTTCAATTCTACACCAATTAATTCGAATTACTAGGATAACTACACCGTGAGCCATTATATTATGACCACTTACATAATAAGCTGTAGGACCGTCTTTAGCCCGCAAAACAGCGACTACTCAGCCAGGTATCGATTCCATGAGGTGGCGTTAGGTATCCTTAAATATCTGGTACCTTAATGTCACCAGCAGGTCCTCCAGTTCTCGTACATTTCGGGTGTTGGTGATTTAGCGCTAACCCCCTTTTCCAAGTCGAACCACGAATATTCGATTGGATTCATGTCAGGTGAATTTGGAGGCCATAGCATTAACAAAAAGTAAGCAGCATGTTCCTCGAACCACTCCTTAACGATTCTGGCAGTGTGGAATGGTGCATTATCCTGTTGGTAATGGCCATCACCAGCAGGGAGCACAGTTGCCATAAATGGGTGAAGTTGGACAGCAACGATGTTCGGGTACCTGACAGCTGTCAGAGATTGTGCTATTGGAATAATCGGGCCTAAAGTGTCCCAACAAAACATCGCCTACAGCATAACACCGCCACCGCTGGTCTGTTTCAGCCCAATAGTGCATCCAGGTGCCATAGTCTCCGTTGGCAATCTAATTATCCGCTCTCGGCCGTTTACGTGATGCACCAGGAATCCTGGTTCGTCAGACCAGGCCACTTTCTTCCAATCATCCATGGTCCAAACTCGATGATCATGCGCCCATTTTAAGGAATAGAGACGCGACTGGGTTATCAGCTACTCAATCCCATGCGCAGAAGGCTGCGATGAACTGTGTGCGGTGACAGATTGCCCTGATCACCATTGGTGTAGCTGCGGGTGATTTGCCGCACTGTGTCATTGCGGTCACTGTGAACAATACGCGACAGTCTCCGCTCCCCTCTGGCATCAATGAGCTCCGGACGACACACGGCTAGATGACGGTTCGTCGTTTCGCCATCTGTACACCACTTTTGATACGTACTCACTACAGCGGTACGTGAACAACCCACAAGCAACACCGTTTCCGAGATCGTAATTCCGATCGCCATCGCAATTTGTCCTTTATCAAACTCCGATAAATTGGCAGCTTTTTTCCATTCTGTCTCCGAACACTCTACTAACCGAAAGCCGGTCCTCGGGTTGTATGTATACTACTCTGTGAACCTCACCTGCGCCACCGTTCGGTCTCCAGGCCCGAACATCTTTTACTATTCAGTTTTTTTTTTCAGATGCTTTCTGATTATCCATATAGTAAAATGTGATGTGATGCTGAGCTTGCCAAGTTCGTGTTTCCTGTACAAGAAGATATCTGTTACACTGTTCTTATTTAACACATGAGAGTATATGCATCCCAGAACATACAGTGGAGTTCCATATCTCTGCTAATATTGGAACAGTAAAGTAGATAATTATTTAACATCCCTATTAAAAGAAAAGAGTATATAGTATTATTCTTGTAGGTTCCTGTATATAATATCACTGGGACAAAAATATGTCCCACCTAAAAACCAATGGGGCACATACGCGGTAGGATCCAAAAGTTCCTGGACTGGGTCCGTAAGTCCATAAATTCGAATAGTTTGAATTACAAAGCTGAAGCACATCCTGCTTTAAAATAAAACACTTTTGCAACAAAACACCTCTACTAGTGGCTGTACAGTTCGTGGAACCACTTCTGGAACCTATTCTTTGCAATGTCCTTCAGTGCAACCAGCAATGCGGTGTTCACTTCTTCTGCGCTCGAAAACCGACCTACCTGAAGTCAACTTGTCGTCCCAGGGATAAGGTGGAAGTTGCAGTGGGCGAGGTCAGGGAAGTACGAAAACAAGAGTTCTTGTTTTGGCGAGACAATCACGAACGAGGAGTAATCAGTGTGCTGATGTATTGTCCTGCAGCAGCATCCACGATTGATGGCCCCACAGTTGAGGCCTCCTGTTTCGGATCGACTCACGTAGACGTCGCATGATGTACAGATAGAGCTTCTTGTTGACAGCCATCCTTCAGGGATAAATTCAAGATGAATAATACCCCTGGATGTTGGGGAATAACTCTAGCATGATCTTGCTTTGCTACGATCTCGGCGGACTTTCTTCTTGCGTGGAGACGATGGCGATTGCCGCACGGCTGATGCCCGCTTAGTCTGTAGGTCGAAGAGCAACCACCATTTTTCATCCCCCGTTACAATTTTTCAAGGGAATTGTGGTTCTTGATCGGCGGCGGTTACGAGATCACCCGCCATTTCCACGCGTATGGCCAACTGATCTTCAGTTAACATGCGTGGGAAGATGTCTTGACACAACCAGTGCATGTACTGATCATCTGCTTGAATCCGTTGACACATAGTTTCCGATATCTAAGCAGCTTCTACTATTTGTGCGATCATCTGTTTTCTGTTGGCGCGCAAGATAGCCACAATCTTCGAAATGATTTCCCCTGTGCGAGCTGTCACTGGAATCCCGCTTCGTTCGTCGTCTTTGACCTCCTGTCTGCCTTCTCTGAAGGGTCGATGCCAATCGAATGTTTGTGACCGCGATAGATTATTTTCGCCATAAACTTGTTGCAACATCTCGTAAGTTTCTGATGGACGTTTGCCCAAACGAACGCAAAACTCAATGTTAACGCTCTGTTCAAAAAACGCCATTTTTCATCAATCGGCAAACATTGCGCAAGTTGCTCACGATACCCGGATGTAACGCAGCGAGCGCGCCATATACACTATCTACCAACAAGTAATTAGACACCCCTGCAATCGACGATATCTGCGGTCCTGATACACGTCACGGCCGCCACCGTGAAATATCGTGTGGGAAACAACAACTCAACCAGTCGCATACAAGAGGTCGCGCAGTTCGGAGCTCTCTGATTTCGAGAAAGGTGTAATCGTCGGGTATCACAGAAATGGCCGATTCATACGTGACAAATCCAGCGAGTTGAAGTACCCAAAATCGACAGTGACCTACGTGATTGGCAAGTGGAAGATGAGAGGTGACTGTCGGAATGTGCCCCGACCCGACAGACCCACAAAACTGGGAGTTAGAGACCGACGGGTGCTGGCCAGAGAAATTCGGAAGAACCGCACCAAATCGATGGGCCACATCCGCGAGGAGTTTCAACAGGCATCCGGGAGTGTTCGTTCGATGAATACCATCCGTAAGGAAGCCCATCTGCTCGGTTATCATGGACGTGCTGCCGCCCACAAGCCTTTGATCACCAAATCCAATAGCGCTGCTCTGCTAACGTGGTGCAAAGAACGTCAACAGTTGACCGTTGAACAGTGGAAACAGGTTCTCTTAAGCGACGAATCAAGGTTCACCCTTTACCGTTCGGATGGCAGGGTATGGGTTTGGCGTCTGCCTGGATAACGCCTCCTGCCGGAATGTATTGTGCCAACTGTGAAGTTCGGCGGCGGTGGAATTATGCTATGGGAGTGTTTATTCTGGTATGGCACGGGACCCTTGGTCGCAATTCCTGGTAGACTCAACGCCGAGACCTACTGCACCATTTTGGATGACCATGTGCTTCCTACGTTGTGGCAGTTTTACGGGGTGCACCCATGTTACTTTCAGGATGACAATACCACCTGTCATGTTGCGAGGTCCACCATGGCTTGGTATGGTGACAATGGGGTTAATCGAACGGACTGGCCTGCTTAGTATCCCGTACACTTAAATAGATTATCCTCAGGTCGTAATTTATCTCCTGGAATCAATCACACATATGCATAAAAAATATCCAACACACGTTATTCATCTGCAGCAACAAGCTTCTCATCTTTCTGTTACTTCACCACTCCGTTCCACACATACTACATTCCACGTAGCCTGTTTGTTCGCTGCTGACTCACTGTCAGCGTTGCTGAAATATGAAAGGGGTTCGGAAAAGAACTGTGCTGTTCAGTAAGAAAATCTTAAACCGAAGAATAATGAAATTAACATAACCCTCAAAACGAAGATCAAATTACAGGTGTTCGTGAGAGACATGAAATGCATCAACTTTTGAGCAATATTTTCGTAAAATGTCCTTGAGATGCGAGTTCAACGTACTCTATATACAGTACATATACAAACCAACAGCATGCGTGCATTTTAAAGTACAAAATCAAACATTACTAGGGTGAGTCACAAGTTCGTGGCGTTTTGGTGTACAATGTTCGGACCGGTGCCGCATGTTGACCACATATGGCTATTCGGCAAAATACAGTACATTAGAGTCTATGGTCTTTCGCCAATGTTCAGTAAAAGATGCAATGCCGTTGCAATACCAGGCGGCTGGCTAGGATGCATAAAACTTAGTGATGCCATCTATCACAGCTTCCAAGGAATGAAACCGTCTGCAGGCTGAGAAGTGCGCCATGAAACGAAACAAGTGAAAATCAAAAGGGGCAAGATCCGGGCTATACGCTATGTGTGGTAGGATTTCGACGCCATCCCAATCCTAAATTTTCTGGTGGACGATCAGTGACCTAATGATATGTGACGTTGTCGAATTGCAGGAACACATTCTTTCGGTTCATCATTGCGGGGTAGTCCTGGCGTATAACGTACTACACGTGTTGCAGCTGGTCGGCATACAGGTTACCAAACACGGCCCGATCACGTGGCACAAGCTTCCAGTGGACAGCAGAGTTGGAAACGGGTCAAACATTTCGGATCCGTACCCGACTCGGACAAATCTGCTTTGAAGATTTGGTCACCTGTGATAGCAAAGGAAAACGAAGATTATTCACCTTCAATAGTTGGTGGAGCCTCCACGAGCGGCAATTACAGCTGCGACCCTCCGAGGCATACTCTCAATCAGGCGTTGTACGACGGCTAGCGGTATTTTCTTCCACTCGGCTTGGAGAAGACAGGTCAGTTTCTTCACCGATTTCGGACGGTGGGTGCCCCCTTAAGTCGACGCTCCAACTCGTCCGAGAGGTGCTCGATAGCGTTAAGGTCCGGGCTCTGCGCAGGCTAGTCCAATCGATTAACCCCATTGTCATCATACCAAGCCATGGTGGGCCTTGCAACATGACAGGTGGCATTGTCATCCTGAAAGTAACATGGGTCCACCCAGTAAATCTGCCACAACGTAGGAAGCGCATGGTCATCCAAAATGGTGCAGTAGGTCTCGGGGTTGAGTGTACCAGGAATTGCGACCACAGGTCCCGTGCCATACCAGGAGAAACACCCCCATAGCATAATTCCACCGTCGCCGAACTTTACAGTTGGCAGAATACATTCCGGTAGGAGGCGTTCTTCAGGCAGACGCCAAACCCAGACCCTACCATCCGAATGGTAGAAGGTTAACTTTGAATCGTCGCTCCAAAGAACCTGTTTCCACTGATCAACGGTCCATTGTCGACGTTCTTTGCACCACGTTAGCCGAGCAGCGCTATTGGACTTGGTGATCAAAGGCTTGTGAGCGGCAGCACGTCCATGATAACCGAGCAGATGGGCTACCTTACGGATGGTATTCATCGAACGAACACTCCCGGATGCCTGTTGAAACTCCTCGCGGATGTGGACAATTTTGTGCGCTCATCCCCCTTTAACCGAGCGATGCTCGTTGTTCCTGATATTGCGTTATAACTTACGTAAAAATGCTTCGATTGAGGCAAAACTTTATTATGTTGTTCCGGAAGTATACTTTACTGGTTCTGTTGAATATCATCAAAAAGGGGTCAAAGGTCAGGTCATAGGAGCGAGGTTTTTTCTACAGTCATTATCCTCATAACTTGAGTAATGAATTCTGGTATAAATGGACGATGTAATCACTCTTTCCACGTTATTTTTTTAAACAACGCATAGCGACTGAAAAATTGTATTTCGGCACTGCTGGGATCGAACCCCAGAACTCTCGATAACTAGTCGAGTGCGTTCGAATTTACGCTACAGCGCCAACAATTCTCAGCGCAATGCGTGGTTTATCAGTCAGCATCTGACTATACGAATGCGTATTGATGGTCTCAGCAACTGAGATGTCGTCATCTGGTGGCATTTAACGCAACAGCTATTTTAATTGTAGCTGATAAATTCAAAGGGCGATAGAAATGTTTAATATATATCAAATACGTGGAGACAATGTAAATGGACGATGTAATCACTCTTTCCGACGACATCTCAGTTGCTGAGACCATCAATACGCATTCGTATAGTCAGATGCTGACTGATAAACCACGCATTGCGCTGAGAATTGTTGGCGCTGTAGCGTAAATTCGAACGCACTCGACTAGTTATCGAGAGTTCTGGGGTTCGATCCCAGCAGTGCCGAAATACAATTTTTCAGTCGCTATGCGTTGTTTAAAAAAAATAACGTGGAAAGAGTGATTACATCGTCCATTTACATTGTCTCCACGTATTTGATATATATTAAAGAATTCTGGTATGTTGGAAAGCGTATCATAATCAATTAATTGCATGACTTTACTAACTTGTTTAATAATAAAATGTGGTTACTTGCCAAATTTTTAGTTCCACTATTTTGCGTAATCCAGAAGTAATGGCTGACTATGACCGTGACCATGGAGTATATTACAAATGGGAATCATTATTTACGATTACACAAATGTATTCTTTAATGTATTCACTCTTTCCACGCTTTGATGGAGGTGCGCATACTTTCATTTGGTCAGTTAGATTTTTGGTTCCATAATCTTTTACAACACCGTCGACATCTTTCTTTGTAATTATACACTTTCCACATTTTGAACAACAAGCAAGACCAAACAACACACAATTATTCATCGGTTCCTCAATGGACGAAACAATTTCCAGCATTCACTCTTCCCTTTGTCGTTTTCAACAAGCACGTATTTGTTGGTCTCGATGCGTTTCTCAACTTCCTTAATATTAAATCCATCCATATTAACAAATAAGGAGTTGATTTCGACATGACATGTCATGGGAATGGAATGTTAGCACATCAATCGAAAACCTCTGAATGCTCAATGTAAAATATCCGATGTGAAAAGTAACTCTTAGTCATACAGCGAACTTCGCACGGAGAAAGTAAATCAGCTGAAAAGTAGGCAAATGGCGTTTGCCTGTACCTTACCCTGGACAATCGCACTGTAAAGAACGCAAAGGGAGTATATCTTTACGATATGGTGTGTCTGACGTCGGTCGGTGGAAATCTTTCTTGCTTTAAGAAAGAGATAACATTTTTGCACTCTAAATCATTCACTTCGTGGGCACCATTATTGACTAGAGAATTCCACAACGCGCATGTTTCTTTGGAAGATATTTTTCTCTTTTCAAAAATAAAACCGGGTCAGGGACACTATGACCTGACCCATTGGACCCGCAAGAAATTGTCGACCCGTTTCCATCGCTGTTGGACAGAACCCTCGAAATTCCACCATACACACAACATTGTCTTCACTTCAAAACGCCCTCCTTGAACCACTGCTTGAGTCTCATTCCCTGGCCGGAACCATTGGTTTCCTGAGGCACCCAATTGTCTAGCTTCATAAACTTTCGAATTTATTGTAAATGGTACCATATTGCTGTGTTATTGGCTCTAAGAATGGCGTACAACGTCGTATACGTGTTGCAGCTGGTCAGCATATAGGTTCCCGTCGAGGGCCTCACCATGTGGCACAAGATCCCAGTGGACACGACCCTCAAAATTCCACCGTACTTACAACATTGTCTTCACTTCAAAACGCCTTCTTTGAACCACTGCTTGAGCCTCATCACCTGGTCGGAGCCATTGGCTTTCCGGTATCAGGATAACGTAGGAAGACCCACTTCTCTTCATTCGTTACGATTCTCCGCTAAAAGCAGTCGTCGCGTGGATTTTGCAGTAATTCTTGACACAGAGAAACACGCTCCTCAGCTTGCTTTGTGCTCAACCCATGGGGAACCAATCGCGGACGTCTGGAGTGAGAATCGAGCTAGTGTAGGTGACGAACGATGGTGGTTGTGATCCTTTGCTGATCGTCGGGTGCTGGTTCCTGGGTGCTGTTTAACAACTAGACGCAGAGCTTCGGTGTTGGTGGCGACTGGTCTTCCACACCACGCTCTGTGTCTCCAGACCGGAAGCGTTGGAACCATTTTTTTACTGTTGCAGGCCGCGTTGTCCCCTCACCTTTTGCACTACAAATTTCCTTTCGCGGCTGCTGTGCTTTTTCAACCCTTTTCCAATAATGGCGTAGGAGCACACGAACAACAAGTTTCTCCTCCGACATTTTCGTCTCGTATGAGCGGCCCACACGTGTTGGGCCGGCGCATATCTACCTGTCTGAGTAGCGGAGTATGTCACCCAATCAGGCGTTGGACAAATTCCACCTTACTGCGCATGCCCTACCTAATAAGCGGAGCTTTTCCATCTGTACCGTGAAACGCTTCGAACTTATGGCTCATCTCTAATAATAATCTACTAGAGCCTTCCTCCTCCGTGCCACTTTTTAAGTCGTCATAGCAACAACCGAGAAACAAATATTTTTTGGGCGTCACGCTTAGCTTTTCGTAGTTTTATGTAGGTGACGTCATCACGTACACGCGTATACCACTTTTTGTTGTCATAGCAACAAAGAACACAGCTGCTGGTGTGACGTCATTTTAATCCAAATTATTCTCTCATGACGTCAGCGATGATTTTCGTCACACGGTCATCTCTAGAGATAAGAAACCTTTTTTTTTTTTTTTGGTTGGAGGTTTCACGACCACCGTGAGCTACTCAGTGGGCTATAAACAGTCGCCCGTTCCTAATTTAGGGTTACTGGTTCTAGGGAAGGGAGCAAGCCAGTGCCGTACGACAAACACATCATCCATGCCTTGCCGGTATTCGAACCTGGACCTCTTTCGGACGAATGATATAAGAGGCCATCGCTTAGACCACTGCGCCACCAAAAGGCTACGAAAAATTTACATCAGGAATTTTGGTTCACTACCTGAACCGGTGTTTAGCCATCTGTATATGGCAACGTCAAGAGTGCCACGATCTGACGATGTCAAGATAAAAATAGTTCACAGAAAAGACCAGGGGAAATTGGCGCAGGGTTCACAGTCAGTGTTTACGAAAAATGTTGTGTACAAGGAAGTGTTGACGAAATAGGGACTAAAGGTTTTACAAAACACCTAACAAACAGACAGCCCGTTCTATCAAATTCCATAACCAACTGCTCGGGAAATTTTCAGAAAGCTGTGAGCCAATGTCGCCATCTATTGACGTGGAACTCAAAAACTTAATAAATAAATGTCAATAATTTCTTTATCATAAATTTCATTTCCCCCTTCATTATTGACGGGCTTTCATCTAGTCCTGGTATAAAGACGCAGGATTTCATCTTTGAAAGCTGAATTATTTAGGAGCTTATATACCAACATTAAGCCGAATCTCTAACGAAAAAAGTAAAGCACATTTATATAGATTAAACAAAAAAAATTGTATCCTGAGAAAAATAACTTCAAATATTCATATACACGTTTTTCGCTATAAGACATTGTTTTAAATTTCAGTACGTAAGCCTTGAAAGCATATTTTCACCTGTTTCTCCTCACGAGTTCATTCTTTGAAATTATTTAAAGCATTCTGATTTTGACTTAGAAAGCGTTTGGTGTCTTATTTCATTAAACATAAAAATGTAGGTAATATCATATCAGCTGCTTTTTATCACAAAACGCTTAAGGTGTATCGAGGAATTCTCAGAGCTTCATTGAAAAGGGTTATTTCGCAGTTTTCTGGGAAATATATGTCGTTGTTTTCTTAAGTAGCTGTTAATTTTATTTGAAAATCAGTACCTCAAACAAACAATGGCATTTACATCTGTTATGATTAATTAATAGCTATTTTCAATTATCGACAATTTTTCCAGACGTTAACTTTCTGAAGATTGTGTCGAAAGACGGAACAGAAACACATATTTCAGTTTCTGAATAATTTGTATCTCCAACCTCACTCTCATAAGTTTGATTTTAATTATTTATGTAATTCTCGTAAGTGAAAGCAGAATAGGCAGTCTCTTTTGAAAGATTTGATGGTGTGCTCTTTGAGGAATTTCAAAGCTTTTCTAAAATTAATGTCTCACCGACGCATAATTCCCTTCTCGTTTTGATACTGCTGATAGCATTATGGCGTATTTAATCTGCCGGAAAACAATATTTTTAGAGTTACGAAGAATCTACTATGCATCTGCCACCTGCAATTTACACTACCGTCTTTTCTCAAAGGATTCTCATTACATTTTAATATCATCTTCATCCTAAACATCTCAAGTGGATAATGGATTATTATTTTTATATAAATATTTCAATTAGAAATTTTCTAACAAGTACGTTTTCCTCTGCATAATTGAAGGCTCGCTGAATTAACTTTTGTGAAAATTTAAAGCTTTTTTTTTCTCAATTTACTTGTAATCCGAACAAGTAGTAAATTGCATTATTTCTAACTGGACTGAAAAAGGCTCATTGAAGACGAAAATAACGGCCGTGCAAAACTTGGCTGGAGTGCATTTAGAAGAAATGTGGAAGCGCAAATTTGCCGTCCCCGTGGCGCAGTGGTCTAAGCGATGGCTTCTGAAAATTCGTCCGAGATGGGTCGGTGTTCGAATCCCGGTGAGGAACAAATGTTGAGTTCGTCTTACGGCACTGGCTCTCTCTCTTCCCTGGAGTCAGTGGCCTTAAATTAAGGACGGGAGACTGCTTTTAGCCCATTGAGTTGCTCACAGGGGTCGTTAAACCCTCAATCAAAAAAATAATAAGAAATAAAAAACGACACAAATTTGTCCATGGCGAGGATCGAACCTGCGCGCCCACACTTCGGAGTGTGTTGCTCTCCCAACCAAGCTACACGGACAAGTTGTATCGCTGTAGATTTGTCGTCTTGACACGTGCTTTACCTGTGTAATACGTCACAGAAACTACATTTTTAGGAGCAATTTGTCATTACGTCGTGAAAGTAAGGTATTTCATGAATGCGTCCTTCTAGTTCTTACTTATGGATCACAAACATGGACCATGAAAAAAACATGCGCATGCTACGAACAACTGAAAGAAAGATGGAAGGATACATTGAAGAGCCAAAACATTATGACCACCTGTTTAAAATATTCAGTCCAAGTGCGGACAAGATTTTTAAAGATGTCTTGTGATATCTGGTACAAACGTGTTAATCTTTTAACCGGCTGGAACGAGTTACAGAAATCAGCTCGAACGAATATATTCGCTGTCTAAGAAGTGGGACGAACGCGGTTGGGGGTAAACCTGCGCACCAGAAAGCGTTGCTTTCCCCTTAGCTTTGGAGGATTATTGACACTAATTCTTTCGGACTGATCACCTTCTGCAAAGACTGTAATAATGGCTAAATCCTAAGAAAGGAAAGAGATGTTTGAGGCATTTGTTTCGACTCAGTGGCATGACGTTCGTATCAGAGGTACTTGGCCTTCCCATCATGCCTTGAATCATGGAGCAGAGAACAAAGAACTAGAAGGGTTATGTTAGGTCCTGGTGTTGGTTGGTTGTGATAGGTCAGTAGCCTACTGTTGAAATCAGAGCGGGAAATGAATTGTTTTGCTGTAGCTCTCCTAAAACCCGACAGCTACAGTGTATGTAAACCTTTCTCTTTGGGGAGCATAATAAGTGTGGGTCATCATTTGTTTCTGGTACATCGCCCGCTTAAAGGGTTAGTAGCAGATTCTTTAACTTTTGTAAGTTCGAGGTTGAGCCGCCGCAGATTGGATTCTTTGTTCCAACACAAACCATAGGTGCTCGATTGGACTGATGTCTGGAGGCTTTTGGAGGCCAAGTAAATTCCTGGAAATCATCCTTGTCAATTCTTGATCTTCAGATGAGAACCATCCTCCAACAATCCGGGCCGAATGGCACAGCGCATTATCCTGCTGCGAGTAGGCAGTACTAGAAGAGAATACCGTTGCCATGAGAGGAGGTACCTGGTCTGCAATTATGTTTAGGTAAGTGTTAGACATCATAGATTCCTGCACATTAATTACTGGACTACTACAGCACAGAACATCATGCGCGAGGTGGTTTGATCCAATCCGAAGGCATGCTTATGTTAACAAGGTCGATAATTACTCAAGAGTTGTAGAGAAGTGTTTGCGAGAACTTCATCCAGCATTGGATCGAGAAGGATTGATGATTGTATACAATACAATTCGCGACAGACCACGATGGGAAAGAAATGAAGCCAGAATTAAGTGATATTAACATTTTAAGATTGTGATCTGCAGTTGCACGGGTTCGTAGTGCTTGTTTGAGAATTACGGTTTTTGACATTTTTTGCTTTAAATAGTAGGTACTTTTATTTCTAGTTTGAGAATTCTTGTTTCTTTTATTTAAAATAATGGGAGCCGATGACTCTTATCTATGGAATTCTAGCCTGCTCTCTGAATGCAATCCGGAAATATGCCGGTGTGACATGGAAGAGAACGATTCGAACAGAGATGTGGAAGGGTATTGGGAAGATCTTCATCTATTGGTGGACGGAGAATGTTCGATCATGATGATGGTAATTCAAAGATCAATGGACGTTTTTAAAGAATTTTTCTTCTCCTAAATATTAATGTCTTGGAAAGCGTGCTTTCGATACATAAGGCGTTTTGTTTTGATATTGATGTTAAACGCAGCAAATTGTTGAAGACATTTACACTAAAGAGCAATTGAATTAGAGATACCTGTCTAGTAACGTGTAGCACCATCTTTCGTCCTGATGACGGCGGCGATTCTTCTCGGCATGGACTCGACAATACACCGGAAGTGTTGGGAAGCCATACGGATCGACGACCACTGAACAAGCTCCCACACTTCACGAAAATTTGATGGAGGAGGTGAGAGCCTCGAACAACTCTCTCTATGACATCCCAGATGTGCTCAATGGGATTGAGGTAAGGTGACCTAGCTGGCCAAGGAAGCGAGGTCACGTAGGTGGAATGTTCATCCAACCATTCGGATACAATTCGGGAACGATGGCACGGTGCATTGTCTTGTTGCAGGATGAAGTCCACAGTGGAATGTTGAAGATGCACAAACGGGAGCAAATGGTCGTCCAGGATATCTCGGTAACGTTGACCTGTGAGGGACGATGTCACACGCACCAGGGGTCTCATTTCAGTCCACGTAAACATTCCACAGACGAGAATGCCACCCCCACCAGCTTGAAGAGTACCCTGCTGGCAACAAGGATCCATCGCTTCGTGTGATTTGCGCCGTACTCGTATCCTGCCATCCGCATGTACCAACGTGAATCTCGACTCATCAGTCCAGGCAACATTTTTCCACATGTCTAAGGTCCAGTGGCAATGTTCCCGCGCCCATGCTAATCTTTGCACCCTGTGATGTGCGGTCAGCATGCTAATCTTTCCACCCTGTGATGTGCGGTCAGCATGCTAATCTTTCCACCCTGTGATGTGCGGTCCTTGCAATTCTGTACCCCATAGCGAGGAGATGGTTCTGGATGTTGTGGCTGCTTACAGGATTTTGTGCACCAGCGTTGAATTGCCGAGTGATTTCTTGTACTGGGGCCCGTCTATCCGCTGTTACAATGCGAGCTAGCCGACGATGAACCGCTCATCCACACGTTGTTATCCACGGCAGTTGGCCCGTGCAGGGATAGTTTTACTGGATTCGATGTACTCACGGTGCACCCACACACAGTGTGGCTTGTGAAAATCCCAGTGCCTGCACGACTTTCAAGATGGAGTGACCCATTCTTCGGGCCCCGACAATTTGCCCACGATCAAATGCGCTTAGATCCTTCGTCTTACCCATACTGCTTCCGACTCTTACTGATTGCCGTCGCATCACTCCTTATATCGTCGGATCGCTGCATACGTGATGTCGTTTTCTTTTACAGGGCCTCCCACAGCGCCACATTTGCATAACGCCAGCTGTCTGTAATTCAACTGGTCTTCAGTGTATAATTGCCAGTATTTGGCAATGATGGGATTGTGTCCATAGTAGATATACCAACTGTGGTTTAAGAACTTTTCGTTCTGATGGTTTTACCAACGATAGACCGTCGATGTTTAATGATCATGTTTTAAAACAAGTGGCTGGGGAAATTTCATATCGAAATTATGAAAATTTAGAGCAAGGCTTAATGTTTTTCCAGCAACTGTTTTGGATTGTCTTTTTTTGGAGCGTGGAAGTGTAATAACGACCGCGAGAAACTCAGTAGGCTTCAAGCAGTCGACTGTCCCTGATGTAGGGCTACTTTCGAAGCATGCGTCATTGTCAGTATCGTAAGACAAGCACACCACCCATGCCTTGTCCGAGTCTGGAACCCGTACTCTCTCTGGCGAACGGCCCTTAGAAGCCACCGCTTAGACCAGTGATTCAAACTTAGCATGGTTTCAAGACTCAGTATCTGGTAACAACATGCATTGAAAGGAAAACACATTAAACAATTTACTACTTGCATTATGTTATCTTTAAAAATTAATCGAGGGATTTACTTTGCCTTTACAAAATGAGTCGTTTTTGATTCGAATTATTCCTGGTGATGGAGAAAGAATACTGCACTAAAGTATGTACGGAAAGTATTATATCGGTCCACGAAAGGTGAAATAGCTACTGTAAAACGTAATTTGTACTCAAGCAAGGATACGTCGTATTATTTATGGAATAGCCAATGTATTCTGTATTACGAGCCCCAGAAACCTGGTGAAACGAATAATCCTGAAAGCAGTTGCTAACAAGAGAGCAAATCTTGGGAAACAAGGGAACTGAACCTGCCATTTTTATGAATATAAAAGACGTACTATTTTTCCAAGACAATTCCAACCCCTTGTTGCCGTAAACAACTAATAGCAATTGCGGTGACTTAGGTGCCAAATTTTGTCCTTTTTCCGTTTTTCGCAGACATAGAAAGCACTTTTTGATTAGCATTTGTTTAGTTCTGTGCAAAATCTGATTAATAATAAAATAAAGTACATTCACGCATTGCTATCAAAATGCACATCGATTACTTTACGTCTGCACAAATTAGCTTTTGGGAGGGGGAAATTTAAGATGGTCTGAATTCTGCCCTCCCCTCCTAAAAGCTTTTAAGGAAGGGGAATAGAAGATGGTCTGCTGTTACGACCGTAAATATACTGTTGATTAAAGGAAAGAGATCAGAAAATTGTATTTTTCCTTTGATTCCGTTTTATTCCTGCTACCGAAAACGAAAATGCATGAAAATCTATAATTACACTAATATGATGCAAGACAGATTTTCTAACATACTTCCAAAAGCAGATGTCACTCCTATAGACAGAAACAGTGGTAACGTATGCGTACTGTTCATTGGCATGCATACTGGTGTCAAAAATGAGCAAAATCTATTCAGAATGACACGAAAACAACACCGTACTTGGGACTTTCCAATATGCTTCTACGTACGGTTGACAGTGGGATTCTGAACTAGATTTTTAATTCAGAGCCGAATTTGTTGAGTCCTCCCTGTCCAACACGTTACTCTCTCTCTATAACACGGGGACAAGCATCTACTTTCATGAACCCAGCCGCTAGTACTCAACCACTGATATGTCGTTCTGTTCGCCATCCTTATTTCCTGACTGGTCCTGGAGCGTATCTGATGATCACCTTGGCAGTGATCATTTTCCAAATTTTTTTACCTTGCTGGTGCCGGATATTGCCCTCCTACCAGTCCCGCTAGATGGACCATTGATCAGTCCAGGTGGGACGCATTCACTGCTTCGGCGACCATCACTCGTGATATGGTGTCCACAGGTACAATCAATGACGCTGTTGCGACGGTTCCGGATTGTATTGTGCATGCGGCGGAACTTTCCATTCCGAAGATGTCAATTAAACTTCCAGGTTGTCTGAAGCCTTTGTGGCATTCCGAGCGAGTGCAGGGCAACTCATCAAACTCAGCATAAGGCTTGGGGTCGGTTTCGTCGATACCTCACAGACGCCAACTTATTCGGTTTTAAGAAAGCGAAGGCCCATGAATGGCTGGTTCGTCGTAGGAAGAAAAAAAATCGTGGATCCAGTAGGTATCGAGGAACTACTCGTCAACGAGATCCAAGATCGTTTGGGATCAGCTCCGCAAGATTCTGGGCAAATACCCTTCTGGAGAGATCTGCATTCTCGAGTGTTGATGGTTAATGGTTGCCGAAGCTCTGTGTATTGATGACTGTCTCGGCGCAGTCTTTGCTTCTGCGTACAGCAGCAGCAATCATCCTCCTTGGTTCCAAGAACTGCAGATGTGACTTGAGAGGAAACGCATCTCCTTCCATCCGTTTCCCTCGGAGGACTATAACAGCCCGTTGACGATGGTAGAACTAAAAGTCTCTTTTAATCGGTCTGGACGAACATCAGTCGGACCAGATAACATCCACTACGAAATGCTGAAGCACCTTTATTCCTCATCTCTTGAGTGTCGGCTATTCCTGTTAACAGGATTTGGCACGATCACGTTTTCCCTGAGTCTTGTGGTACGGTTATTGTGATGTGATCCCTGCTCTCAAGCTTGGTAAAGTTACGACGAACACGTTCAACTATCGCCCGATCACTATGGCGAGCTGCTTTTGCAAAGTTCTCGAATGTATCGTCAATTTTCGTCTCATCTTCTTTCTTGAATTCCATCAACTTTTGTCAGCTCACCAGAGCGGATATCGTCGTCTTCGCTCGACCAATCATCACCCCCTTCGACTTAAGCCATCTATCAGAGAAGCGTTTGTACGACGTCACCACAAGGTCTCTGTGTTCTTTGACATGAAAAAGGCGTACCATCGTACTTGGAGGTACGGCATTCTCCGCGATCTGCACGAGTTCGGATTGCGGGATAACTTACCAAGTTTTATTGCTGGTTTTCTCCAGAACCAGACGTTCCGCGTGTGCGTCAGGTCGACCCTCTCTACGCTTTACTCTCAAGAGCAGGGTGTGCCTCAGGGCTTTATTATATCGGTCACTGTCTTCATCCTTCGTGTAAATCACATTTTCACATTACTTCCTCCGATGGTTCGTGCGTGACGATGTGTGTGGATGATCTGCATATTTCCTGTGTCTCCGTCAATCTGCGCACTGTTGAGAGACAGTTGTAGTCTGCCATTAATAAGATCTGTTCTTGGGCTCCTCGCAATAGTTTCAGCTTCTCGTCCCCAGAAAACTGTTAGTATGCATTTTTGCAGCAAACGAGGTCTTCATCTGGACCCTCACATCAATCTGGGGGAGCGTTACTATTCCTGTGGTTTCAGAGGTTAAGTTTCTAGGATTAATCTTTGACCGCGCACTCACCTTCTGACCTCACATTCTATCCTTAAAGTTGAAGTGCATGCGCTCTTTGAATATCCTGAAGGTCCTCTCTGGTACGTCGCGGGGCCTTACAGGTGCTCATTGCTCCTCATTTATCACTCCGTTGTCCGGTCCAGGTTACACTATGGCTGTGTTACGTACAGATCAGCCCGGCCTTTTGTCTTGAAGCTTCTAGATCCAGTGCATCACCATGCTCTGCGTCTTAGCATTGGAGCTTTCCTTACGTCTTCCGTGCATAGTCTTTATGCCGAGTCTAACGAACCGCCGTTATGCCTTCGCCGTCAGCAACTGTCTCTCCAGTTCTTCACCAAGCTGAAATATCTTCCTGATCATCCACTGCATACTCCTGTCTTCCATCCACAATGTGTTCGCTTGTTTTCCAACCACCCTTTTTGTGTTCCCACTTTTGGGATTCGTTTGTCAAAAATGGTTCGCATTGCTGGCCTTGATCTGTCGTTGATTGGTGTCACCAAGGCTTTTATACATTCCCCTTGGCAGCCAGTTCAGGTAATTGCTGATCTTTCACTTTCTGTGTGGTCCAAGTCTTCCACGCCTGCACAGGTGTACCAGCAGATTTTTTCTCCATCCCGATTCCGTGCCTGTCTTCACCGAGTGCTCGAAATCCGGTGATGTTGTAGGCTCTGCATTTGTGTGTGGTGATAGGATCTGTAATGAGAGGCTTCCTCCGGAAGATATAGTCTTCTCGGCGGTAAAGTATGCAGTGTTCCTCTTCTTGCATCACATCCGGTCTGGACCTCATCGTCGCGTCCTGCTTTGTATTGACTCCCAGTTTGTCATCCAGGTTTTATCTCCTCCTGAGGGCATTGAATTTCCAGTTGGCTCTTCTGGAGTTTGACAGTTGCTGGATTCGGGATCCGATTCTGTTGAGTTCCTGGCTATGTTGTTATTCGGAGTAACGAGCTGGCGGATGACTCTGCCAGATCAGTCTCTTCCATGTCTATCACTCGATTGCCACTGTTTTTTTGATATTTTCGTCCTGGCATCCGTCACTACATCATGGCTGAGTTTCAGTGCCTCTGATGTAGAGAAGTTTGTTCCTGCTCTGTTGAGACCAAAGGCCATCCATATTGTTGAATTAGAGACAGTTGGCGTTATGCAAATGTGGCTCTGTGGGCGGCCCTGTAAACGGACACGACATGACCTATGCAGCGATTCGACAATATAAGAAATGATGCGACGGGAATCCGTAAGAGTCGGACGCAGTATGGGTAAGACGAAGAATCTAAGCGCATTTGATCGTGGGCAAATTGTTGGGGCCCGACGAATGGGTCACTCCATCTCGGAAGTCGTGCAGGCACGGGGATTTTCACGAGCCACTGTTTCACGGATGCGCCGTGAGTACATCGAATACGGTAAAACCATCCCTGCAAGGGGCCACTGCCGTGGACAACAGCGTGTGGATGAGCGCGGTCATCGTCGGCTAGCTCGCATTGCAACAGCTGACAGACGGGCCACAGTGCAAGAAATCACTCGGCAATTTAACGCTGGTGCACAAAAACGTGTAAGCAGCCACACCATCCAGAACCATCTCCTCGCTATGGGGTACAGAAATCATCGTCCCACGAGGGTACCGCTGCTGATCGCACATCACAGAGTGCAAAGATTAGCATGGGCGCGGGAACATCGCCACTGGACCCTAGACATGTGGAAAAATGTTGCCTGGTTTGATGAGTCAAGATTCACGTTGGTTCATTCGGATGGCAGAATACGAGTACGCCGCAAACCATATGAAGCGATGGATCCTTCTTGCCAGCAGGGTACTCTTCAAGCTGGTGGGGGATAGCATTCTCGTCTGGGGACTGTTTACCTGGACCGAAATGGGACCCCTGGTACGTGTGACATCGTCCCTAACAGGTCAACGTTACCGGAATATGCTGGACGACCATTTGCTCCGGTTTGTGCGTCTTTAACATCCCACTGGGGACCACATCTTGCAACATGACAATGCACCGTGCCATCTCTCCCGAATTGTATTCGAATGGTTGAATGAACACTCCACCGACGTGACCTCGCTTCCATGGCCAGCTAGGTCACCTGACCTCAATCCCATGGAACACATCTGGGATGCCATCGAGAGAGATGTTCGAGGCTCTAACCCCTCCATCAAATCTTCGTGAACTGTGGGAGCTTGTTTAGGGGTCGTGGATCCGTATGGCTTCCCAACGTTTCCTTTGTCTTGTCGAGTCCATGCCGAGACGAATCGCCGGCGTCATCAGGCGAAAGTTGGCGCTACACGTTACTAGACGGGCATCTCTAATTCAATTGCTCTTCAATATAGTTTGCGAACAAACCGTCGTGAAGATGTTGCTCTTGCTCGTCTCCGCATTGGGCATTGTCGTTTAACCCACCGCTTCTTGCTGTGTGGCGACACTGCGCCGATGTGTGAGGCGTGCAATTGCCCACTCAGTGTCACTCATATTCTCTGTAGTTGTGTTGTTTATCGTGCTGTTCGTTTTCACTTTTTTCATTATCATTTCTTGAGCGAAGACGCATCTACGCTACAGCGGCTTCTAGGTGACCTCTGCGACACTTTCAGTCTTTTTCCTTTTTAAAACAAATAGACTTCTTTTAACCTTATCTAGTGTTTTCTTTTCATCATTGTCATATTTCACTTTTACCGGGTCAGTTTTTTTAACCACGTTTTTAAAACGGTTTCTTTGACTGTCAAGTGTCAGACGCTCTTTGGCCGAACATGGGCCTTGCGCCATAAAACTCCGCCAACCAACCAACCAAACTTTTTATTACTTGTGTCGTGCATAGTTCATCAATAAATAAATACATACGTCTATCTCTTGAAAGCTGAAAAGAAATGAAGCATTGTTGCTGGTTTGCATTTGCTCTTTTCGGTTTCCCATGGAATAATTACGATTTCAGGGATACTGACGTTTTCAAAATTAAAAAGAAAAGAAAAGAGTCTTGGCCGTTTTTCGGAATGGGCCCATATTTTCACTATGAATAAGGTATTTTCGGAAATATTTCGTCGAAAAAGCAACGAAATCGTTGTTTCTTGAATATTCCGGTAGAATCCAAACTGCTTCTTCCAGAATATTCAAGCGCAGGAGCAGAAGATACAGATCCCTCATAAAAAATAGTAATTCGAATTATCCTTAGCCCTTCACCAAAAGAAAAAAAAAGAAAACTATGTGTCGTTACAGCTACAACATTGAATCATCTAGTACAGCTTCTGGGATAAGTAGCAACCATCTTCCATAAATAGGTACGTGAAAGCTGAGTAATCAATAAAAATAAATTAAAAGTAGCTTTGATTGTTATTGAACGTCTATGTTCATCTGAAGGAGCATGTGGATTTCCCTGCACATAGCGATCTACGATTTATGCAGTGGAGAAGCGAGCAATTAACACTGGGCGTTCGCATGAAGGCGGTTCTGAAACTTCGTGAACCTAATGAGCCTGTTAGTTCCATTTCGCGCAACTCGTTAACCATTAATTGTTCTGTCTTTATTAGTATCTACCACTTCCCTGATATCTGTCTTCACCTTTCGAAGACGTTATATTAGGGATATTCAAAAGTTGCGCCGCCGCCCCCGCTTGTGGGCGTTGAAGGGGTCTAACCGGCCGGCAACCCGTGCTGTCATTTCGTACATAAAGCCAAGCCTGCCGGTCGCTAAAGTTAATTTGTGGCACTGTTTGTTATTCAAGTTTAATTTAGGGAAAAGTGTGAGTGAAGCTAACGTTTCATAATGTCAGGCGAATGGCGAAATGGTTATAGGTGAGCGGACGTGTCGAGAATGGTTTTCCAGGTTAAAGAAAGGTGATCTAAGCTTGGAAGACAAGCCACGTGCAGGTAGACCGCAGGAAGTCGCAGCCGAGGAGCTGGAATTGCTGTTGCAAGAGGATGCCACACAGTGAGGCACGCAACTGACGAAACGTTTGAAAGTGGCTCAATCGAGGGCGGTACGACATCTACAGGCTTTGGGGAAGATTCAGAAGATTGGTAAGTGGGTTCTACATATTTTAACGGAACGTAGTAATGGTCAACGATTTAGCATCTGCATGTCGTTGCTGAAGAGGTTTCAAGGGAAAAATTCCTTGTGGAAGGTTGTCACCGGGGATGAAAATGGGTCTATTGCGATAACCCCGTACGCAAGCGATCTTGGATCGACCTAGGCCAGCCATTAACATCAATGCAAAACAAAATATCCACGTAAAAAAGGCGCTGCTGTGTGTGTGTGGTGGGATTTGTATGGAATGCTGTACTTCGAACTGTTGAAACCGAGCGAAACAATCACTGCACGACGATATATCGATCAGTTGATGAAACTGAATTCCGCAATTGAGCAAACACGAACGTGGACAGGTAAAGGACGCCGCCCAATCATTCTGTTACACGATAATGCCAGACCACATGTCGGTTCCGCCACGAAATCTACCCCTGAACAGTTACACAGGGAGATTTTAACGCACCCGGCTTACTCCCCGGACATTGCACCCTCAGATTTTCATCTGTTTCGCTCTATGCAACATGCCCTAGCCCAACAACGGTTCACCACAGTTCCAGAGGTGGAAAATTCCATCACTGCGTTCTTCATCTCAAAACCCGAATCTTTCTATCATAGGGCAATCACTTGTTGCCTGAAAAATGGCAAAAGGTAATTGATACAAACGGCCAATATTTCGTTGAATTAGTGAGTACTGGTTTCTTTCTAATGTGGTGGTTCTCATTGTTCCTTTCTCCTTTCAACGGCGGAAACTTTTCCATACCCCTAATAAATTCCAAAGAGCCATCTCACTCACATTTTTCTCCTCCACTTAAGGTTGTTCCACCTAAAATCTGTACCTTATGTTTCCAACCGTAAACCTTCTGTACGCAACAATGCATTCCCAAGGATGGAAATTTGTACATCGGTAAAACAAACTTTTAGTTATAGCGTGGGATGCTTAATGCTTGCTAAAACATAACCATAATTAAACAATCCAACATTTGACTCATGACGTCATCAATGTACAGGTCGCGCCATCTATTAACAGGTCTGAACAATACTGAAAGAAACATTTTTTATTTTTAATATAATTATGGTTATGTTTTAGCATACATTAAGAATCCCGTGCTATAACTTAGAGTTAGTTTTATCTATGTGCAAAGTTTCGTCTTTGGCAATACATTAGTTGCGAAGAAAATATGTATAGAAGTTTTACCATTGGAAACAAGGCAGATATTTTAGGTGGCAGAGATTTTAAGCTCCTTCGTTATCTCCAAGTCCCTCACTCTAAATCAGCATCATATCTCTCATCTTGGATTTCAACTTTACTTCCTAATCATCTCTCGCTCCTCGTCTTCTCCCTCCACATCTTCTTACTCGTTCTTTTTATTCCGCCTCTTCTTCCTCCTTCAGTTTAGCTTCTTCATCATTTCACTCCTCTTTTTTTCACCTTCACTTTGGTTCCTTCTCCTCATCCTTTGATCCTTTGTGTTCTTCGTTTTAACGACCATGGTGAACAACTCAATGGATTTATTTAATCGCTGTTTTCATTTAATCTCCTTTATCAAACTCCTCCTCGGGTTTTTTTTTCTTTACATCCACTTGTTCCTCTGGTTTCCTTGCTCTCCTTACATCACAGCAATTAATACAAATTTCAAATCATTCTGGTTTGTGCAATTTTAATGTTCGTTTAATTATTTACTGTATGCCCATGCATAACTTTTCTATGTAACGGACTGTAAAAGGTAAACAATTGAATTTTTGTCAGAATTTCCAGATGTGGGGGTAAGATGACGACACTGAGTCGAATGTCATGTGTTCACGGACAACACACATGTGCGGTTAGTTGATCTAGCATAAGAGTACCAACAAAGTGCATATTTGTCCCTGTATGTTGTTCAAGTTTAATCGCTGGAAGATCATTACGGAAGCACGATAGTCGATTTGTTTCATCTACGCCAAGAAAGCTTTAGTTAAAGTACGTATCGTGAATAGTCTGTGATGTTCAGAAGGGTTGATTGATGTTGATGTTCAGAAGTGTGTAGGACAAGCAGCATAGCGAATGCTCGAGGGAGATGAACACAGTAGAATTACATTTCTTCGGCAGTGCACAGAGCAGATTTACATCACCGTCGGTAGTGTAAACCGTAGACATACACTATCTGATCTGGGTGGGTATGTATCTGGATATTTGCTGATCCACAAACTGCTTGTAATAGGAAAGGCATTAATATAAAATTGTTTATTCCTTTGCTCCATTCACAGCCACCCCTCTGCTTGGAAGACGTTTCACTGCATTTTGGTTCGTTTTTGCAGGAATTGCCTTCCATTCTGCCAAAAGGCATTCCAATTCATTCCAGAAAGTGTTCCAAGCGGTTGAGATTCCTGTTCTGTGCAGGCCAGGCAAGTCTTTCCACACCAATCTCATTCGACCATTCCTACAGGGACCTAGCTTTGTGACTTCGGCATGGTATTTTATAGATCATTCCTACACGGACCTCACTTTGTGACGGAGGCATTGTATTTCATAGACCATTCTACACGGGCATCGTTTTGTGACGGTAACATTGTATTTCATAGACCATTCCTACACGGACATCGCTTTGTGACGGCGCATTGTATTTTATTCCTACACGGACATCGCTTTGTGACGGCGGCAGTGTATTTAATAGACCATTTTTACATGGACCTCGCTTCGTGACGGCGGCATTGTATTTCCTAGACCATTTCTACACGGACATGACTTTGTGACGGCGGCATTGTATTTCTTAGACAATTCCTACATGGACCTGGCTTTGTGACGGCAGTCTGTTATTTCCATTTCGCGCAACTCGTTAACCATTGCACTGTCTTTATTAGTGCCTACCTCTTCCCCGATATCTGTCCTCAACTTTCTAAGACGTGCTCCTAATGTTATGGCAAATGTTCGGTGAAAAAGTCTTTCACCGAAATTTTGCCATAACATTAGGAGCACATAATTCTTGAGAATGTCCTTACAGACCGCAACGCTAACAATCCCGGACACTCGACCTGCGGATTCCAGCTCAAACCATGAAATACAGCCCCAAATCATGTTGCCTGCTCTACCAATTATCATATTTCATACAACACAGTCGGGCAGGTAGCGGTTTTCTTGGCATCTTCCACACTGAAATCCGTACGTCGGTCAGCCAGATAGTGAAGCATGATTCATCTCTCGAGAGAACGTTTTTTCGTTTCTTAGGAGTCATCTGGAACATAACTTTACATCACTCCAACCGATGCTTGGCGCGGATCTTGCTGATTTGAGGCTGGTGTGCACCTTCTTGGCCATGAAAGCCCATTACGTTCAGCTTGCGACGAATCGTCGTGGTGCTGGTGTTGCATCCAGTGGCCCTTCTGGAACTCGATGGTGAATATTGTACCCGATGACAGACGATTCGTCGAAGGACTCGGTGACAGACGATTCGTCAAGGACCCTCTCTGTCATTGTACGAGTCTTACCAGGTCGCAATTGCTCTGTTGTTGCTCCTAGACATTTCCGGTTTATATAAATACATTCACGAACAATTTCCGTCATTTATAAATACACTCATGAACAATGAAATTTGCGCACCTGGAAGAAAACATGCTACAACCGCGAAACTTTGCAAATAACTGAAGTGCATGCTGGCAAGCAAATGATCCAAGTCTGATGCGTGATGGCGCTGCAAGTACGAACCAGCAGCCTTATTAACCGGCGTACAGTCGATGCCCCATGAAAGCGAAAAGCACCAGCCGACGCGAGCAAGAGTACAGAGTAACAAGAATGCCGTGCAAGGTAGACGCCAGAGACGTCGATTTACGCTACTTACGGGCTTCGAGACAGGCTTGATCATCGCAGGGTGATCGAGGAGCCGTATAGCACGCCACGTGAATCGTTCTGACCATACCGTCAGACTGTGTTGGGAGCAGTGGACACGTGACGGTGCTGCCACACGGCGGAGCGGCTCCAGATGGACCATAAGGACCACCGGTAGAGAGGATCGACGGATCGTGCGCCAGTCAGGTACGTATCCCTGGTACACTATACAGGCAGATGTAGCGGATCCTGTGTACCCATGAACCATTTCCCGAAGCCTCGCGGAAGCGAATCCGCGATTTCAGCGCTCCCTTACATGTGCTTCCATTAACACCGGAACATCGCTGGCTACGTGTGCAGTGGTGCCAGACCAGAGCGACGTGGAACGCCACAGACTGGCGACATGTGGTGTTTAGCGATGAGTGTCAATTCGTTTTGGGAACAGATGATCATCGCGTCCGGGTGTGGAGTTCACAATCCTAACCTCGCTATCGAGCGCCACACCACCCTCACTGCAGGCATTATGGTCTGGGGAGCCATTGCCTACGATAGCCTATCAGCTCTATTAGCGGTACGAGGATTATTGACGGGCCAGCGGTATGTGGATGAGATCCTATGGCCCCATGTGCTCCCATTCCTGTCCGGGTTTACAGGTGAGCTATATCAGCAGGATAATGCCCGCCCGCACACGCTCGGATTGCCCAGGACAGCCTACGTCATGTTTAGACACTTCCATGTCCTGCCCGCTCCCCGGACATGTCCCCTATCGAGCATGTATGGGTTCAGTTTAAACGCCGGCTGCCGCCGTGTCGCACTATCCGGGATTTGGAGCACACCGTTCAACACGTTTGGGCCGGTCTGCCGAAAAACATCAGGCGTCAGTTCGCTTCCATGCCGTACCATATTGCAGCATGTATCGCCGCACGAGGCGGTGCGACTCGCTATTGAAGATGACCGGACTGCTTGCCACAAATCCCTCTGTAATTGTCCTGAAGCTTTGTTGTTGCGATCAAATGTATCATCCCGACCATAAAATTTCAGTTCAATTCGATACTTCCTTCTTGGTGCGCATATTTCATTGTCCGTGAGTGTAGTTAACCAGTGCATCTGCAGCACGGAAGAAATTATCCCAACTGGCTTGTTGCTTACATGGCATCCTTTGACTGTGCCATGTTGAAAGTTACTAAGCTCTGCTGTATGGCTTATTCTACTGTTCATGCTTGCCTGTGAGGTTTTCCATCATGTCACATGCGTCTTTTTTACACTGAAGAGCAATTGAATTAGAGACAGCTGGCGTTTTGCAAATGTGGCGCTGGGGGCGGCCCTGTAAACGGAAACGACATGACGTATGCAGCGATTCGACAATATAAGGAGTGATGCGACGAGAATCAGTAAGAGTCGGACGCAGTATGGGTAAGACGAAGGATCTAAGCGCATTTGATCGTGGGCAAATTGTCGGGGCCCGACGAATGGGTCACTCCATCTCGGAAGTCGTGCAGGCACTGGGATTTTCACGAGCCACTGTGTCACGGGGGCACCGTGAGTACATCGAATCCGGTAAACCCATCCCTGCAAGGGCCAACTGGCGTGGATAACAGCGTGTCGATGAGCGGAATTCATCGTTGGCTAGCTCGCATTGTAACAGCGGATAGATGGGCCACAGTGCAAGAAATCATTCGGCAATTTAACGCTGGTGCACAAAAACGTGCAAGCAGCCACACCATCCAGAACCATCTCCTCGCTATGGGGTACAGAAGCCATCGTCCCACGAGGGTACCGCTGCTGACCGCACATCACAGGGTGCAAAGATTAGCATGGTCGCGGGAACATCGCCACTGGACCCTAGACATGTGGGAAAATGTTGCCTGGACTGATGAGTCGAGATTCATGTTGGTACATGCAGATGGCAGGATACGAGTACGGCGCAAACCACATGAAGCGATGGATCCTTCTTGCCAGCAGGGTACTCTTAAAGCTGGTGAGGGTGGCATTCTCGTCTGGGGACTGTTTACGTGGACTGAAATGGAACTCCTGGTGCGTGTGACATCGTCCCTCACAGGTCAACGTTACCGGGATATCCTGGACGACCATTTGCTCCCGTGTGTGCGTCTTCAACATTCCACTGGCGACCTCATCCTGCAACAAGACAATGCACCGTGCCATCGCTCCCGAATTGTATCCGAATGGTTGGATGAACACTCCACCGACGTGGCCTCGCTTCCTTGGCCAGCTAGGTAACCTGACCTCAATCCCATCGAGCACATCTGGGATGCTATCGAGAGAGATGTTCGAGGCTCTGATCCCTCCTCCATCAAATCTTCGTGAACTGTGGGAGCTTGTTCAGGGCTCGTGGATCCGTATGGCTTCCCAACGCTTCTGGTGTCTTGTCGAGTCCATGCCGAGACGAATCGCCGCCGTCATCACGGCGAAAGGTGGCGCTACACGTTACTAGACAAATATCTCTAATTCAATTGCTCTTCAGTGTATATTTGTATGTACCACAGCTGTAACGTATATGAGCGAGTCCACCACTCAGAATGGGTGTCCGTATAGTTTTGTTTAATATAATGCACTTTTATGGTGACTAAAGGGACCTGCTCTTGAAATTACGACATCTATACCCTTATAAATAGCTCGAAACTTATTTCTAGACATAACACATTGTCGAATTCGTATGTTTCATTTAAAGGTTAAATAATTAAGTTTCAGAAGAATACCTTCTATTACAAGATGTTACTCCAACAAGAAAAGAAATTCCATTTTGAGTCAAAACTTTTACTAAAATACGAAAAATATTTACAATTAAAATAGTAAGACCTTTTGCAACATTACTTTGCGCCCATCATCAGACTAACCACAAGACGTCTGTGCGCGATCTTAAATACTTACAAATATGTCGTCGGTGGCGGTTTAATTGTAACAAACTTTATAAAAGAGACATCTTGCGGAGAATTCCAGAACAACCCAAGAAAATTCGGCACCTCCCAGCTAACCCTACTATTTAAGCTACTGATATATTTTTTTATTTACTGTTTAACTAAAGTTCGATAAATACCTGGAATGTCCAGGTGGTAATAGTCATTACAGCACTGTTTTTCATTCGCACAAATACACAAGGCCTATGAGAAGTGCAATGATGATATACTTTATGGCGTATTTATAACAGTTGCTTGTTCCCAAACTGGGAAGTTAGTTCCTTTATAAGTCGTACGTGCCAAGGCGGTACCCATTCGCATGTTGTACGAGTGGTCTTGCAAACGTGTTTTTAAATTCCTTCTAGTGAATACTGTATATACCTTTGACAATTCGTTACTGTCCATAGCCCGTAAAGGAACACTATCACTTCAAATTGATCTACCGGTTTAACTCTATCGTTCTCCACCAATGACGTAATGTTTGAACTTTTGGTTCCAAAAACTGATTTTACGTTTCTAGCAGATGTTTCTTGAAGCTGCTGTGGTTGGAAGAGTGGGGGGGGGAGGATACGGGATAACAAATCGTGCCTGAGGAGAGTCTCTGTGAAGGGTAGTCGAATGAGCGTTTTTAAATTTCTTTAAAAGCTGATCCATATAATGATCCGGATATCCGTGCAGACGCGTAATTTTACGAATCTCTTTCAATTCATGCTTTAGAAAACTTGAGGATGAATAATGGGAATAGGCCCTTTTTATCATAAACCGAATAACAGCAAGTTTGTAATTTCTTGGATGGAAAGACTGAAACGGAATTATAGAGGGATTAAACAACTGCTTCCTGTAAACTGAGTAATTTAAGATTCAAATAATAGGGTCTTTAATCACCAGAAAATCTAAGAAAGGTAGCCTATTGTTCACCTCAATTTCAAAGGTTAAATGTTGGTAAAGATTCAGTTTTGGGGACAGGTTCAATACTGCATAGGCGTGTCACGTATATATTTAGTTAAATTCGATCGATGTAAAGGCTCCAAGGAAGATTCTCCTCAACTGCTGTTATGCCACAAGTTTAGTTTATTAAATATGAAAATGCCGGGCTCTTTTTTTAACGCTTCCGCATAAGAGACCTCCTTTCCCACTTCATTGGAGAATCGCTGCCT
Source organism: Macrothele yani (assembly GCA_039090855.1). Classification (NCBI taxonomy): domain Eukaryota; kingdom Metazoa; phylum Arthropoda; class Arachnida; order Araneae; family Macrothelidae; genus Macrothele; species Macrothele yani. The sequence goes on from CM077011.1 coordinate 106,169,685, forward strand.
ATTCTTGGCACTTTGTTTTCCATTACTAAAACGGAAAATTCCTGGTACTAGGATTCTAGAAGACGAAAATTTCAGAAATGATGAAAAGTGATAGCGCTACATCGTTTCAATAATTCCATGCATCGGAGAGAAGAAAGAACTGATCAAACATTCTACTTCCTCCGTATTGGAAAGCAGATATCTAAATCGCTTACAATATATTTTTGCAGCACCTGCTTACTACTATTTTTTTCCTTTTCGTTTCCGGATTTAATGAACATTGTGAGCTGCACTGGGGGTCATAAGCGGTCGCCCATCCCTGGTTAAGGTTCAGTAGTTCGGGGAAAGAGATAGCACCCGTAAGTAAACAGAACCCTCGTGCCTCACGCAGTCTCGAACCCAGGGGTCTTAGACGAAAGGTCAGAAGTTTTTCGGACCGCTGCGTCACCGGGGCAACCAACTGCATTTATCCATTACTATCAATGAACAATGTACTCATACTGTGGTATTAATACTAGCATATCATCAAACAAAGATTTTCGCTCATTTTACTTTTATAAGTGAGCCACGGAAAAATGTTCATTGGCCGCCACGGGGAGTCGAACCTAGGGTCTTCCAGTTACGCCCCGGATATGCTTCCGCTACACCACAGGGGCCTCGAATTCCTCCAGACTCACACACGCTAACTGCCAAGCCAATTTGGCAGGTTGCTTCTTGGAGCCCCGCACAATACCAGTACAAATTTAAGACCCAGGGTTCGACTCCCGGTGGCGGCCAATGAGAATGTTTCCGTGACTCACTTAAAAACGTGGAATGAGCGAAGATCTTTGTTTGATGTTCCTGGTCCACGTTAAATGTCTGATTTAGTACTAGCATATGTGTAGCAACATATTTTTCACGTCCAATTCTGTTTTACTTGCATAAATGCATTTTCTTCAAACCTTGCTGCCATTTTATTTTATCTGCCCTTGATTTTTATTACTCGTTCAACTTCTGCACAGAATTGCCTTAGTAATTATTGTTTTCAGTGTAATAACGCATGCTAGTTCTTTAGATTGAAAGGTAAATATACTTAATTTTAGGTTGAAAAAGGAGCAGCCAGTTAATATTTTCAATATTTTCTTATATATCATCGGAATTAGCTTTTGGTACTTGTTTTCTATTCCGGGCGATAGATTAATGGAAGCTAGTAAATTTTGCCGATATATTCTAAGAACTGACAACTGATTTTTGATTTTTTTCTGAGAAATCTGTCATCGTAATCATGAAGCCCATCTTTTAAAATAATTTATTCGGCATGATGAAAAAAATTTAGTAGAATTCCTTCTAACAGTGTTTTCCCATTTTTCCTACGCGCCATTAGCGTCAAAAGGCAAAACATTTTTTTTAATTACCTCCAAGCAAATCCATTAATTTTAATTTCACTTTAATTACTTTGAAAGCAACTTCATTATTTTAAAATTAATTTACGATAATCAGGCTTCTTTTATTTATTTTTTTGAATCAACACAAAGTAAATTTACTCCATTAACAGCAGTTTACTCTCAAGCATCGAAAGTATTTTTTTTCTTTTATTTTCATTGGCAGAAAAAACATCGTGTTCTTTTTATCCATTTTGGCTTATTTGAAATAATAAAAGAAGTGTGCATATCCTGCGTGATTATTTGCTTTAAATGAACCATTAGAGGAGGACAGTGGCTCTAAAGCTGATACTTAAAATGCATTACGAAATGCAGTTTTTACCTTAAATTGCATAAAAGTTAAGTTCATGGAAAATGCATTAGAAAAAATCATGGGTTCTTTTGAAATACCTAATGCGTTTTCGAATTATGTACGTCAATAGCCATCACCTTAACTAGATGCTTAGACGTTTTTTTTCGTGATGTGTATGAATATATAAAGTAAATATTTACTTCATATTCATAAAATATTCCCGATTTTCGGGAGGTAATACCAGTACAAATTCCAAGTTTCAAGTCACAGCTTCAACAACGTGTTTTTAACTAGATGCATCTTTTAAATTCTACGTTATGTTAGCGGTGTTCGCGCAGACCGATGATGTGTATAAAAATGTGTTTTTCCTGGGCACATTTAATGTGAATTCCAAATAGAGCACGATATGATGTATCCAAAAGTGCTCTCCTTTCCCAAACTACGAAGCACGTTCAGGTTCTGGCGTCACTATATTTATTTTACACAAAATACGGACATGAAATTTTTCATTTTTCAGCATAGTCTTCTAGACGCAGCACACGTTTTTCACGCCTCTAGAAACTGTGTCCATTTTTTATTATAGAAGATGCATATGTTTTTTAACGGCTTTAGAATCTGCATACATTTTCCACCCTCTAGAAGCTCCATCCATTCTTTGCTGCTCTAACAACTGCATCCAGTTTTCACTCCTCTTGAAAATGCATCCATTTTTCACTTCCTCCAGAAGATGCCTACATGTTGTACGTCGTTTCTTCCGAGCTGCCGAAGTTTCTGATATAGCTCAAGCTCATATTAAGCGTGTTGATGGATTATATGGTAATTTGTTAATAATATTTTTGATAGAACAAATATCGTTCTCTCAATCTGTGAAACAAAAGATTTAGAAGAACGATATTAGTTTTTCGAAAATATCATGCAAAGGTTTCTCTGAAAGTATATAGAACCCTCTGGTAAATGTCGCAAAAGAGCAGTTGTTGCGTCGAAAATGTTTTCTGCAAAAACTAGTTTTCAATGTTCTGTGCAGTGAAATGTCACAAGGTGGTTCTTTGCTTTTTGTCCATCTGCTTCGATCAGGCTAATATGAAGAATGTGGTATAATCTCAGTATGGTTTCCTTTAAAAAGCTTTTCACACGAACGTATTTTTGCTCTTGAGAAGGCGACCTGGGTGCCTTCCTGGATGAGGGTTTGATCATCACGAAGAATGACATTTGAGGATCCAATAGAAATTACTACGCCTTTTGAAGTTTCGTCCACTATCTCTATGGTTTTTCGCTCAGAATCCTTCTGTCAATCCACTAAATGTCCGCGAAAGGACTGGTTCTTTGCTTTTGTCCATCTGCTTCAATTTTGTAAGACTACGACTTGATGAAACATGCGTAATCTCACATCTACAAGCCATTCAGAGCACACTGTATATATTGTCTGATGCATTTCAAACGGAATTTGCCCAGGGAGATTTAACTAAATGTTTACAACGCTTTGTTTTTGCAGAGAGAGAAGAACGTTGTTTTCAGTACGCCAAGCACAGAACATTGTTTCAATCTGTGCGATCGTAATGAGGCACTGTATCGTGCTACCGTCAGTTGAGATGGCTCTCAAAAACCTGGCAGAGATTTTAGAAACAGTCGCGGTATTGTTGCGAGATAAAGAAATATTTGCATATCAATATTCCTTACAACTTGAAAGCATCTCGTAAATGCTTTATTAGATATTTGTAAACTGCGCACAGACACTTCTGGGTAATATTACCTAAACAATATTCAGTAATTAGGAACATTAAATATTAGATAACTGGTATGCAATATTTAATAACTCTTAAGTAACGTTTTTTAAACTAACAATTGAGAGTTCTCAATGTGCAATTACCTCTCATGTGAAATAGTAAAAAACATACCTCGAAAATGGTTCATCCACTTTCGTTAAGCATTTATTGCAGACGAATGGGCACGCACTATCCGAAACCTAATAACTCTGATGATACGGGTGAAATCATCGATGTGCTTAAAATAATTGGAGCTTGATCGAACACATGTTAGATATTGTATTCTACAATAATACTTAGAATGAAAAACGCCTTGCGTTAGCGTCTAGAATCAGAAACACCGTCTAATGCGAACTTCTGTTTGGCCCTTTTTGTGTTGCAATACCAAATGAACCATTATTGTTGTCCTAAAGCATGGACCAGGACGATGGCGAAATAAGAGAATAACAATCACTGGCGGTATGCATCTTAGCGTATGTTGTTCATATTACTCAGAAAAGCATTCCATTTCTCATTATATGTTCAAATATCAATATGTTAATTCACATGTTTATCTCTAATGATATTTTCACTCAATGGAAATTTTTAATTATTTTCACTAAGCTGTCAGTTGTATTTTCATTAATTGCTCGAGGAAAATCATTGAATGCGTTCATATAAATGCACACATTTTATACGAGAGTTGTACCGAAAGTAATGCAAAAGTGGGCATAATTTTTTTTATTAACTGACAGAGGTCGTTCAAATTGCACATTTTGGTAGAATAACTCTTTCTCTATACAAAGGTACTACTCAACAAATTCTCCATCACAAACGATGCATTTGCGCCATTGTTGAACCCATCTCTGCCGCCCCGGTGGCTCAGTGGTCTAATCGAAGGCTTCTGATCATTTGTCCGAGATGCGTCTAGGTTTGAATCCCAGTGAGGCATTGATGTTGTGTTTGTCTTACAGCACTGGCTCTCTTCTTTCCCTGGAATCAGTGGCCCTAAATTAGGGACAGGTGGCTGCTTATAGCCCAATGAGTTACTCATGGTGGTCGTTAAACATCAATGAAAAAGAAAAAGTACTCAACTCTCGAATCCTCTTTGAAAAAATTCAAGTGTGGACTGTTGTACCCACTTCTTCACAGCCACTTTCACCTCGTCTGTGGCATCAAATCGTTGTCCTCGGAGATTATCCTGTATTGGACCAAACAGGTGGAAGTCGGGAGGCGCCAGATTTGGGCTCTACGGTGGACCACCGACCAGCCTAATTTGCCGATCGCCTGATTTGTTGCCAAAGATGTGTGTGGTCTCGTATTGTCATTGTGAATGTGGATCATTTTCAGATTCGTATTCGATCTCTTCCTCCTAAGCTTCTTGGGTGTCTCAATGTACTGCTTGCTGGTCACCTTCAGAAAATCAAGGAGAATGACACCTCTGTTAACCCAAAAAACAGTACCGTGGATTTTTGTGCTGATCACTGGCTCTTGAACTTCTTAGGCCTTGGTGAAGAGGTGTGACGTCATTCCATGGATTGATTCTTCGTTTCCTAGGTTTTGGTGAAGAGGTGTGACGTCATTCCATGGATTAATTCTTCGTTTCCGGATCGTAAAGATGCGCCCACGTTTCATGCCCTGTCACCAGATCGAAACAAAAACGTGTCTTCATTGGATTCAAACACTTTGAGAAGATCAGAGCAGACTTCCACTCATCTCTCCTTCAAATCGGGTGTGAACTGCCGAGGTACCCACTTTGCCCACACCCTCCGATAACCCACATTGTCCGCTATCTTCTGTATTGCATTCCGACAACAGTCCAGTTGTGCAACAAGTTCACTGGCTGTGAATCGTTTCTAAGCGCGAATCAATTCTTCCACTCGCTGACGATTCGTGTCAGTGGTCTAAGATAATGGTTTCCCACTGTGTGGTTTGTCTTCAATGCTGGTTTCCCCTTCTTTAAACTTCTTCACCCATCTGTGTGCTCTTGTCAATGGTGTCATCTCCATAAGCATTTTGTAGCCTTCTGTGGATGTCGGACAGCCTGCACCCTTCGTTCGTCAATAACTTAATGACCGCACGTTGCTACTGTTTGGAACTCATTATTTGCCTGCAATGAAGAAGAAGGGTTACTATAGAGGAAGAGTTGCTCTACCAAAATGTGCAATTTGAACGACCTCCTGTCAGTAAATAAAAAGGTTATGCCCCCTTTTGCATTACTTTCGGCAAACTTCGTACATAGAATCCCCATTCTGAATTACCACGGAGCGTATTTAAAATTAACCAAAGGAGTTTACTTAGACCATGTTGAATACACTAGAGGATCTATTAGGGGTATCGCTCCCCCCCCTCCCCCCACCAAGCAGATGTTGCCTTTTGAATGGCCAATATTCAAATAATTAAATCTGCTGCAAAATTTTGGGATAAAATGTTCTGTTCTACACTGGCGTGCAAAAATTAAGTACGAGACGGTTTTTCGAATGTAACGTCGTGCAGAAGTGCTCCACATCGACTCAAATCATACGATAAGGTCCCCAAGATGTAAGAATATGGGACAAGAGAGCAAAACCGTCCCAACAAGAAATCCAAAGGATACAAAGGCACTTAGTTGAAAAGGTAGCTTTGAGCACAACTGGACAAAAGACAGAAACGTCCATGTGACAGGCGGCTGCCAAGAAAAATCCAGTCTTTAGTAGGGGATATGATCACCCCGACTGCGTTGCAGGATTTAAAACGTCTGTCTATGCTGAGCACGAGGTTGTCAAGGAGCTGTTGAGGCATCGCGGCCCATTCCTCTTGTAGCGCCAATCGCAGCTGCGGAATCGTTGCTGGCGGCCGGCGACGTGCTGCCAAGCGTCTCCCAAGAAGGTCCCGCACGTGTTCAATTGGATTTAGGTCCGGGGACCTTAAGAGCCAATCCATGCGTTGAATATCTTCACTCTCCAACAGCTCTGCGACAGCCACTGTACGATGAGGTGTAACGTTGTCGTCCATGAAGAGGAACTCAAGACCCACAGCACCTCTAAACAGACGCACGTGAGGCAGGAGAACCTCGGTACAATAGCGGACACCAGTGACTGAACCTCCTTGGAAGATATGGAGGTCAGTACGGATACCAAACATGATACCGCCCCAAACGAGAACTCCGCCACCTCCAAACCGGTCCCTTTCGATGATGTTGGAGGTGTGTTTGCGTGTTCCCTGTTCTCTCCAGATGTGTATAAGTTCAGAATCGCTCGTCAGACTAAATCGGCTCTCATCCGCAAAGAGAACTCTACCCCATTGCTGATTTGTTAAGTTCTTGTGTTCTTGGCACCACAGAAAGCGCCGTCTCCGATGAGCAGGCGTTAGTGGCACACACCGTACTGGTCGTCGTGCAAATAGACCATCTTTGTGCAGCCTCCTGGCCACGGTAAAACGTGATAACGGATGTCCAGTTGTCTGTTGCATGTGCCTTGCGATTTCTCCCGCTGTCTGCCGTCTGTCTCTTCTCTCCTGTAGGACAATATACCGGTCGTCCGCCGCCGTGATTGCTCGTGGACGATCACTGCTAAAGTTTCGGACAGCTGTTCCTGTCGTTTCAAATGCTCTCCATGCTCGTGAAATGATGCTGTGAGCGATCCCGAACTCCTCGGCCACAGTAGTCACACTTCGACCTTCTTCCAACTTCCCTAAGACGCCACCTCGGGTAAAATCATCCAGATGTCGTCTACTGGATTGCCTGTTGGCCATATCACACAGTGGCAGCAACTCGACGTCGTTCAAACCGATGTACACCGTGCAATAGCTTTCACCGAATTGCTGAGCGTACACCGCCCGTGTGCTTTATACCCTTCCGACACTCCACCCCCCACCCCCACGTCATGCTGCATATATGCGCATGCCCTACCGTACCAGACCCTAGTCTCTCTCCTGAGTGGTCTTTTGGTCCGTTCTGCCTGCTCGTTCCGCTGTTATGCTAATTTCTCCTCTTCGTCCTTAATTTTTCCACACCAGTGTAGTTTAGCAGAAATTAACAAAAAAAAAGAAAGAAAGAAAGAAACAGTAGGGGTTCAGAAAAGAAGAAAGAACACAGCGAAAGAGGGAAAAGATCTTTTGACTAATCATGAAACGCAATAGGTGAGCTTTCTCTCGCTTTTCTTTTTCTAGTATTGGCTGGTATCATTATTAATTGGGAGCAGGCAAAGTCACCGTATGGGGCAGACTTTGAAGCGCGTATGAGATAGGGCAGAATACGTAACTCGGCTGGGTCATAAAGAAAAACTAGTAACAAGCTTCTAAGCTGGAAATTCTTGTATTCAATTAACCCATCTGAGTAGAAAGATTCAAATTTTATTATGAAAGATTTTATCCAAGTGTGAGGTTTGAAAAGCTTCAAGTTGATTTTCTCGAAATGCGGGAAATTGAACTCTATGAAAATAGTGCTGACTTACAGTTCTGGTTCGCAGTTTGTGATTTGAAAATCTAAAACAACTTTCAACTTTTATAAAGGAACATTTAAAAAGGCCTTGCACTGCAATGAAGTGGCAGTGTTGAAATTGCTTGAAAGAGAAGTTTTGGGTGCATGATGAGATTCTAGGTTCGCTATTGCTTGAAAGAGACTTTTTGGGTGCATGATGAGATTCTAGATACGCTATTGCTTGAAAGAGAGGACTTTTCGGGTGCAAGATGAGCTTCTAGATTCGCTATTGCTTGAAAGAGAGTACTTTTTGGGTGCAAGATGAGCTTCTAGATTCGCTATTGTTTGAAAGAGAGGAATTTTCGGGTGCAAGATGAGCTTCTAGATTCGCTATTGCTTGAAAGAGAGTACTTTTTGGGTGCAAGATGAGCTTCTAGATTCGCTATTGCTTGAAAGAGAGTACTTCTTGGGTGCAAGATGAGCTTCTAGATTCGCTATTGCTTGAAAGAGAGGACTTTTGGGAGCAAGACGAGCTTCTAGATTCGCTATTGTTTGAAAGAGAGGACTTTTTGGGAGCAAGATGGGCTTCTAGATTCGCTATTGCTTGAAAGAGAGTACTTTTTGGGTGCAAGATGAGCTTGTAGATTCGATATTGCTTGACAGGGGAAGTTTTGGGTGCAAGATTCGCTTCTAGATTCGCTATTGCTTGAAAGAGAGTACTATTTGGTGCAAGATGAGTTTCAAGATTAGCTATTGCTTGAAATAGACTACTTTTGGGTGCAAGATGAGCTCCTAGATTCTCTATTGCTTGAAAGAGGTTTTTTTGTTTGAAAGAGAGGACTTCTTGGTGCAAGACGAGCTTCTAGATTCGCTATTGTTTGAAAGAGAGGACTTTTTGGGAGCAAGATGAGCTTCTAGATTCGCTATTGCTTGAAAGAGAGTACGTTTTGGGTGCAAGATGAGCTTGTAGATTCTCTATTGCTTGAAAGAGATGACACGAGCTTCTAGATTCGCTATTGCTTGAAAGAGGGTACTTTTTGGGTGCAAGATGAGCTTCTAGATTCGCTATTGCTTGACAGGGGAATTTTTGGGTGCAAGATTCGCTTCTAGATTCGCTATTGCTTGAAAGAGAGTACTATTTGGTGCAAGATGAGTTTCAAGATTAGCTATTGCTTGAAATAGACTACTTTTGGGTGCAAGATGAGCTCCTAGATTCTCTATTGCTTGAAAGAGGTTTTTTTGTTTGAAAGAGAGGACTTCTTGGTGCAAGACGAGCTTCTAGATTCGCTATTGTTTGAAAGAGAGGACTTTTCGGGTGCAAGATGAGCTTCTAGATTCGCTATTGCTTGAAAGAGAGTACTTTTGGGTGCAAGATGAGCTTGTAGATTCGATATTGCTTGAAAGAGAGGACTTTTGGGTGCAAGACGAGCTTCTAGATTCGCTATTGTTTGAAAGAGAGGACTTTTTGGGAGCAAGATGAGCTTCTATATTAGCTATTGCTTGACAAGGGAATTTTTGGGTGCAAGATTCGCTTCTAGATTCGCTATTGCTTGAAAGAGAGTACTATTTGGTGCAAGATGAGTTTCTAGATTAGCTAGTGCTTGAAATAGACTACTTTTGGGTGCAAGATGAGCTCCTAGATTCTCTATTGCTTGAAAGAGGTTTTTTTGTTTGAAAGAGAGGACTTCTTGGTGCAAGATGAGCTCCTAAATTAGCTATTACTTGAAAGAGAGAACTTTTTATGCAAGATGAGCTTCTGCATTCGCTATTGCTTGAAAAAGAGGACTAACATTGAGTCCGAGTGGCAACAACAGGAATGAAATACTACTTTTGACAGACAAAAAAATTTCAGTGGATTAATTTTACTGTAGTTGATCTTAACTATCTAGAAAATTGCAGTAGTGTGATATCATGAGAAGTAATTATTCCAACTAAATGTAGACTCAGAATGGCTACGGGATAGCCGCAGTCAAATACTTTTAGACATAAAAAATTTTCCTTCCTGTATTGCTGCGAATATATGCTACTGACATTTCAAACAGACCTCACCTTTAAAGCCACTGAAAAGTAAACCGTCGCAAGGGATTGGGTTTGGACGGCCATAAATCAGATCATCTTAGGTGAGAACCAGATACGTATGACTCAAAATGCTGCTGTGTCTTTACGATGCAAAATGATAACCAAGTACTGAGGATGTTCTCACATTTTTAGAACGTAGTTAATAAGAAATTGCAGATGATAAAAGAAGTTCAAAGAACTGAAACTGGCAACAGCGTGTTAGATGAACACAACAAGAACATCTGCTGCAGATAAATATCGTCTGCCAAGAAAATGACGCAGGTAAACAAGCTGTGATAGAAGGTTATGTTTTTGCTTTTTACGAGGACAAATATTCATTTTCTGTAATTAATAAACACCGAGAAAATCATGGAATTAGCATTTCTGATTGTAAAATACGCAATATTATTAATAATAGAGGGAAAAATCGTCAAGCATTGCTTTTAACAGGAAAAAGAACATCAAAGGAATATCCAAAGAAGGTATGTACTTTTACGACTATTTCAAAAGTCGTAAAAGTACATACCTTTCTTCTTACCTAAGTCTCTGGTCTTAAAAGAACATCCACCGACACAAAAAGCAATCGCTGAGCCACTAAAAATATCGGTATCAACTCTAAACAATGTAATAAACAAATATATTAATCTGAAAAAAACAGAAACAAAAAACATGATTTTCACCACCTTTTGCCTAGGTACGTGGCTGAGCGCAGAAGACGTGTAGACTTCTTTATGAAAAAGACTTAGCCGCAGACAGATGGAAATTTATTGGGACTATTGATGAAGCATGAATCTACCTAAACGACTGCAACAAAAAAAGTTCCTATTATTATTGCAAAAAAGGACTTACAAACTTGGTCCTAAGAATACGAAGAAAGTTTCAGTAAAAGATTCATGGTTATTGCTGCTTTCTCGTACAATAGGAAATCAAAGTTAAGAAAAGTTGAAAATAATCTTAAAATCCTTTTACATATTACCGAAATAATGTTTTAGCCCTCTATTTAAAGAGGAAATACCATTCCTTTATATACAGAGCCTTCAAAGAGTACAACTCCATCAAAATAAGGCTACCAGTCGTACACCCAAAACTATTTCTTGGAAACACGAAAAAAAAAAAATGGGTATCAAGTCTATGTAGTTCGCTCATATTCCTTCAAAGTTCCTTGATGTGTCACCAATGGACTATTGTGTCTTCGGACTGCTAAAAACGAGCGCTTTCGAAACTCAGACCATTTGAAAGCCGTCGTTGCAAGTCTTGCGTTTTATATACAGGGTGTCCCACTCGCTACCGAACCCGGTATTTCTTTAATAATATTAACACCAATGAAAATATTACAACGAAATTTAAAGTGGACTTATCTCATTTCGTCCGAAATGTGATGGCATCACAACATGAGGCCATCGTTTGCATCCAGACAGCACTGAACCCGGCCCTGTCCGCCAGCCAGCCGGAGTGCTCCTTAGTGGCAGGCACATTCCTAAGTGTGGCGCCACATAACTGGTCTCGTCGTCTTCGAAGCAACCATCACAACAGCTGCGTATATGGAAATCTTCAACACCTTTATAAATCAGTTGGACGACGAAGGGCTCTCCATTGGATATAACCAGCATGATGGAGCAACATCATACACCATGAGGGCCCAAATTCAGTCCTGTTTCAGCGACTTCGTCGTTTCGAAGGGTCAATGGCCACCGCGCTCGCCCGATCTGACGCCTCCTGATTACCTTTTATGGGGATATCTAAAAGGTAGAGATTATCAAAAGAAACCGCGAACCATAGATGCCTTGAAAGCAAACATCACCGAAGAAATTCAGGCAGTGACGGCGGACGCACTGGCAAGGACTTCCAACAATCTGGTGCGCCGGGTTCAATGCTATCTGGACGTAAATAGTGGCCACTAACAGCACATGTGACGTCATCACACTTCGCAAGAAATGAGGTGAGTCCACTTCAAATTTCGTTGCAATATCTTCATTGGTGTTAATATCATTAAATAAATAGCCGGGTTCGGTAGCGAGTGTGACGCACACCCTGTAGTAAGAGTATAGAAAGCAGTGTAAAAGGAGTGGAATAAAGTACCACTACCAATTTTAAGAAATGCCCTGTTATCTTGGAAATGTACATGTAGTTTCATAGTCCAGAGAACGGGCTATCAGATAGAACATTTAAGGAAGAAATAGTTTTATTTTGATCATTAATTATATTCCTCGAAAATCGTTCTACAAATGTGTGAGCATCCTGTGTACATCAATGGCGTCTCTTCCACTCACTCTAGTTCCTTTAGCTTGAACGCACAGTATAGTTTATAATGTAGAAGAAACAGTCTCTTCGTACCTAAGGGGCGTCATCTACTCTGCTGTACTTTATCTAATTTACGGACCCTGTCTTTCCGATAATCAGAAGTTACATAACAATTTATTAGCCGCCGGGAAGGAGGTTAACGACCACCACCGCAATTCTAAGGGCGACCAGCAGTCATCCGTCTTAGGCCGACGCGATGACGCAATGGTCTAAGCGATGGCCTCGGTGAGGCATGGACGTTGTGTTTGTCTTACGGCACTGGCTCTCTCCCTTCCCTGAAACCAGTGACTTTAAGTTAGTATTTGTCATTTTCTTGTAGGACTTCCGTCCACAGTGAGTAGAGTTTAGATCCCAGCCACCTACAGTGAGATCGCCTTTTGGGCAGGACACAGAAACGGAAGGAATGAGAGGAAGTCTAGCGACTTTGACAGGACAGTTTGTAGTGAGATTAGAGTACATCAGATGGCGCCACCGTACAAGTACGATGTTGCACTCAGAGGGATGAGAGAATTTCAGGGGGGGCGGCATAGGAAAGGATACCCATTTAACCAGTGGGTCCAGCCTGGGGGCCGTCACTTAACGTGCTCGTCCGATGCACGGCGGATATTCAGCGATTGTTAGTAAATCACACCATCTCTGAAAGATCAGCCCAGGTTCAAACCTGAGGACCTTGCATCGATAGTCTGACTCTCTGACCACTAAGCCATCCGTAGCTCAGTGACCCTAAGTTAGGGACGGGCCACTGCTGTATAGCCCATTGAGTTGTTCACGGTGGTCGTCAAACCTCCACACACAAAAAAAAACATCCGTCCTAGATTCAGGACCACTGGTTCCAGGGAAGGGACATAGCCAACGCCATCCGACGAGGGTACTGCAAATGCATCATCCAGTCCTATTTCTGAGGACTGGTCCGAAGCCCGCGCTTCTGACCATTCGGCCTCCTGGGCAACAACAAAGAAAACACAAACTTAATGTGAGGATATTGATATTATTTTGTGAGCACTGTAAACCAACTTTATAGGTTTCACCAACAAAACCCTATCCTGCGGTTCTGAAACGGTTTACGCCTGCATTGCGGAAAGCTACGAATCTATTTCACGGGTTTGATTAGATTTTTTGGAAGTTTAAAATAGATACACATACAGTATATATGACGAAAATTTTGTAAGTAGTGTATATGTGGGTTTTTATTAAAACTAGCTGTAAAGTCCGTTGTGATAAGAATACAACGTGTTCTAGAAATCACTTATTGCTATTCAAGCGTTTCTTATTATCTTTTTCGGAGTCATGTTAAATAATGAGTGTGCATTGAAACACACCCTTGATGTGCTTCATTGATCATGTATAGAAATACAAAATCCGGAAGCGTTTGCCGGATGATAATCCTACCTTGGTAAGGTACGTGGACTCTCTTTAGCGTGCTACCTCATGTTTTCTTTCTTTTTTTTTTTTTTTTTTTTTTTGTGTGTATTGCTTGTTCTTTTTTTTTTTTTTTCGGGGGGGGGGGGTTGTAATTCTTTTTATCATTTATTAATTAAGTCAACGCCTTCGGAAAATATCTTTCTACACGATATTTTGCTCTGGCCCGTCATCAAACCGTCAAACTCTTGACAATGGAACATAAAGTTGTCCATGGTTAAACACTGGATCACGAAGGTATATACCTACTTTTTCAAGTGTTTGACCTTGAGACTTATTAATGGTCTTACAACCTACAACTCTGTGCTTCCACTTCCATCGCACCCGGAAAAAAATTCTGACTTCCGATTAAAGGAAAAAAGTTTTAAACAGAACATTAAAAAGGAACAGTTACGGATAGCACTGTGTGAACACCGGAATATAAATGTTCGTTTTCTTCTGTTAAACAGCGTACGTAGTTGTTTGTCTATGGTTAAAATCTGATCCACCTCGTCGAAAGTCCTGCGTTTTATATAGTAAGATGTAGTAGCTTGTCTACAGTCTTATAGAATGTACAGTTATCCTGTACATCCTATAAGACTGTTAACCTTAATAATGAAACCTCGTACGACTCTGCCACCTAGGAGTTCGAGTGGTACAATGCACTGGCTGTGTTTGTCTTACGGCACTGGCTCTACGCCTTCCCTGGAACCAGTGGCTCTAATTTAGGGTTGCTCATGGTGGTCGTTAAACCTCTAACCAAATAAACAAGTTAGTAAAATCATGCAATGCATCGATTATGATACGCTTTCCAACATACCCGAAATCATTACTCAAGTTATGAGGATAATGACTGTATAATAAATATCGCTCCTATGACCCGACCTTTGACTCCATTTCGATTATATTCAACAGAACCGGAAAAGTATACTTCCAGAACAACATGAAAATTTTTGTCTCAATTGAAGCATTTTTACGTAAGTTGTAACGCATAAGGGCAATGGAATGGATCCCGATCCTATGTCCTGACCTTTGATCCCACTTAACTCATTTTCAATTGGGTTTGTCCCCAGGTGGTCCTCTACGGCATACTAAAATTTCATAAAAAATAGAACCATATTTACGCAAGTTATGACGCATAAGGGCAATGGAATGGATCCCGCTCCTATGCCGTGTCCTTTGACCCCATTTCGTCCATTTTCAATAGGGTTCGTCCCCAGGTGGTCCCCTACCACATACTAAAGTTTTATCGAAATCGAACCGTTTTTACGCTAGTTATCGTGCCGACAGACGTACGGACTAAGCTGGAGCGTATACGCTTCTTCAACCTACGGTTGGAAAGCGTAAAAAAGGGATGCATCTTAAGTTTGCCCTCGAGAAATAAGATCACCAGCAGCAGCAGCTTTTTTTAATAAAAGCACTGATCTTTGCGAGGATTTCAAACAGCGCTACAAACATAAGATAGATGAACCTTTCTGAAACTGATATCAGAAGCTAAATTTTCTCCCTGAAAAATTGAAGTCTTCTAAAGAAAAGATCTATTGACCATTTTTGGAGTATATACAGCAAAATTCAAAATTTCCTAGCACATGGTTGAATTGCATAGAATGCATTGAACCCGCTTTAAAAGAACAGAAATTCATTGTTCCACTCGTGAAGCGTTTTTTTTTTTTATCTCGCTGGGTTTTTGTTGGTTTTTTGTTTTGTTTTTTATTTGTAGTGGATAACAGACATACATTTTTTTCCCTTTTCGCGTCCTAATACAGTACCCGTAAAGAAGAAGTAAATAAAACTCATCGATCAGTACTATTAATATATTAATATAGCGTACAGTGCTTGTCACCCGTTATTGAATTATTCTCTTTTTTTAGCCTTTCGGTTATTTACAAAAAAAAGAGAAAGATATATTTCCCGACGGCATGTCACCCTTTATTAATTCGTGTTTCCGTTTTGTGTAAACAAAACTGCGAATGCACTAATACTCAAATCCCTTGATATTTTGATTACTATGTGTGTTTGCCTTTATCTGTATTCAGAAGCTTACACAAATATTTTTACCTTATTATGATTTTTCAGGAAAGTGATCTACAACAAGTAATGTTAATTATAATACACTGTCCATATTTATCACTGTCAGAGTTGGAAACGGTCCAAAATTTCGGACCTGAGGCCAATTCGACCCGGTCTGGACCCGTAACTGACTCGGACAAATCTGCTTTAAACTATAAATTCGAAACTCAATTCATATTTATATGCACTGACGGAAAGTGAAAAAAGAACACCAAGAAGAAGACGTCTGATACCAACGAAATTTATACAGCATAATAACGGAATACAGAGGATAACGTGATCAAAACATTATGGCAAAATACAGCTGTATTTGCTGGTAAACTGAAAAATAACATTTCCATGTAACTGCGTCACACTGTGCAATTCTGGCACGGAGTCTGTCGTACAGATGTTTGATGTAAGTTCGGGGTATTGAGTTCCAAGCATCCTCAACCTGGACGCGTAAATCGGGGATGGTCGTGGCTGGCCGTGGAGACTGTATAAGTCGTTGTCCCAAAAAATCCCACACGTGCTCAATGGGGGACAACTCCGGTGAACGTGCAGGCCATGGAAGTTGTCTCACACCCTGAAATGCATTTTGAGTTGCACGTGCCGTGTGTGAGCGTGCGTTATCTTGCTGGAAAACACCACGATGAACTGATCTCACAAATGGCACAACAACGGGCTGAATGATGTTGTTGATGTAGGAGGTGCTGTTTAACGTACCCGGTACAAACACTAGTTGTGTACGGGAGTGATAGATGATCGCTCCCCACACCAGGAGACCAGGTGTTGGCCCTGTGTGTCGCTGGCGGATGCAAGAAAGGTGGAGACGCTCCCCTGTGCGTCTGCGAACACGCATACGGCCATAGGAGGCTCCCAAGCAGAGTCTGCTTTCATCGCTGAACACGAGAGATCGCCATTGCATTCTCCAGTGCAGACGTTGGCGACACCACTGCAGCCGTTCCTGACGGTGGGCTGGATTCAGAGGTACACATGCCAGAGGCACACGTGCACGTAGTCCTGCATCCAGTAGACGGTTGCGGATTGTTCGCACAGTCACCTCAGGTACAACGGCAGCTCGGATTTGCGTCGCAGTGGATGTTCTGCTTGACAACGCCGCTCTTCTTTTGCGTCGATCGGTCCGCTCATCAGTCCGTCTGTGACTCCCGGTTCCACGTCTTCTCGTGTGGGAATGTTCCTCGGACCATCTACGCCACCATCGTACCACCACCGATACTTCCCGTCCAATTCGCTCCGCAATACGACGATACGACCACCCGGCCTCTCGGAGTCCGACTAGACTACCTCGCTCAAAGCCCGATAACTGCTCAAATCGTACACGTTTTCTATGTCCAGGCATTGCAGCTTCCTCAGGGTCTTCGCAAGTGTCCGTAGGCAGACGACTGATTACATTCACTTTGTCGTACTCCTTAAATACCACCGACGATAATTTGCATATAATTCCGTGCTGTAGCGTAAGTGCTCACCGGTTAGTCCTGAAATTAACGTCACACCTACGTAAACTCGACCCCATTAACATACGTAAATTTCATGATCGTCCGCCAATTCCTTCTTGGTGTTCTTTTTTCACTTTCCGCCAGTGTATGTACACATATAAACGTAATATATATATTCATCCCAATAACTGCTTGATATTTAATAATTTAAAAAGAAATATATTATTTTTTCTTGACAGGTAATTTTTTTTTTTTTGCTTTTTAAAAATATGACTGAAATCAAACCGGGTCGAAACCGGGTAAGGAACATCATGAAACGACCGTTTGACCTGCAAGAAATTATCGACCCGTTCACCCGTGACCATCTCTGGTCTACACGAATGGTTAGTTGAGCTAGAACAGTGGGCATACATACTTCGATAGTGATTAAATGCTACATGATTGTGTAAGTATAAAATGTATTCGACCCTGAAACGCTGGAATCGGATACATATACCTGATGAAAAGTAAGTCAGCTGTTTAGGAGTAGCTAAAGTTTCATACGAAATACAATTAGGGAAATCTATAAATATTTAGAAAAAACAACCATAATCAAATCAGCATGGCATAAATTATGTAAACACTTTCATATTTTACTTCTATTATTTTATGCTGTTCTAAAGTGTAGACATTAATTATATGAAGATAATTCTAAATACAGAATAATCCGCCTACAACGAGCAGCCTGCGAACGATGGAAATACTTTTTAAATCCGAATGCTCGCTAAATCGGTTTTGGGGTGAAACATTTCACATACACTATATTATCAAAAGTGTTCGGACATTACCAAACATTTGCATAAGTGCAAAGAACGGTTGCGCAGGAAGCAGTGCCATCTTAAATGCCTCGACGTGTTGCCGCTGTCATTTAAGCAAAATGTGGACCGACTAACAATTGCGATAGTAAAGTCATTTTTCACAAACATTGTGGTGTCCAAATACTTTCGAATATATAGTGTACGTTTACATGTATCCATATACACTATCTACCAACAAGTTATTGGACATCTGTGATAGCAAAGGAAAACGAAGTTTATTCACCTTCAATAGTTGGTGGAGCCTCCACGAGCGGTGATTACAGTTGCGACTCTCCGGGGCATACTCTCAACCAGGCGTTGTACGACGGCTAGCGGTATTTTCTTCCACTCGGCTTGGAGAAGACAGGTCAGTTCCTTCACCAATTTCGGACGGTTCGAGCACCCCTTAAGTCGTCGCTCCAACTCGTCCCAGAGGTGCTCGATAGGGTTAAGGTCCGGGCTCTGCGCAGGCCAGTCCATTCGATTAACCCCATTGTCACCATGCCAAGCCATGGTGGACCTCACAACATGACAGGTGGCATTGCCTTCCTGAAAGTAACATGGGTCCACCCCGTAAAACTGCCACAACGTAGGAAGCGCATGATCATCCAAAATGGTGCAGTAGGTCTCGACGTTGAGTCTACCAGGAATTGCGACCAAGGGTCCCGTGCAATACCAGGAGAAACACCACCATAGGATAATTCCACCGCCGCCGAACTTCACAGTTGGCACAATACATTCCGGCAGGAGACGTTCTCCAAGCAGACGCCAAACCCAGACCCTGCCATCCGAACGGTAGAGGGTGAACGTTGATTCGTCGCTCCAGAGAACCTGTTTCCACTGTTTAACGGTCCACTGTTGACGTTCTTTGCTCCACGTTAACCGAGCAGCGCTATTGGACTTGATGATCAAAGGCTTGTGGGCGGCACCACGTCCATGATAACCGAGCAAATGGGCTTTCTTATGGATGGTATTCATCGAAAGAACACTTCCGGATGACTGTTGAAACTCCTCGCGAATGTGGCCCATCGATTTGGTGCGGTTCTTCCGAATTTCTGTGGCCAGCATCCGTCGGTCTCTAACTCCCAGTTTCGTGAGTCTGCCGGGTCGGGGCACATTCCGACAGTTACCTCTCATCTTCCACTTGCCAATCACGTAGACCACTGTCGATTTTGGGTACTTTAACTTGCTGGATATGTCACGTATGGATCGCCCATTTCTGCGATACCCGACGATTACACCTTTCTCGAAATCAGAGAGCTCCGAACTGCGTGGCATCTTGCATGCGACTGGTTGCGTTGTTGTTTCCCACACGATATTTAACGGCGGCGGCCGTGACGTGTATCAGGACCGCAGATATCGTCGATTGCAGGGGTGTCCAATTACTTGTTGGTAGATAGTGTATATCGTAACATATGGCAACATTTTTTCACTATTTTCTAGCTTTCTAAAAATGGCTACTTTGTCGTTTACGGATAACAGTTTTATCTTAGACATTTTGTTACTTACAAAAGTTTTGAATTTCGTATTTGACAAGTATGTGAGTTGACCGTTGTTTAGCGACGCACATGAAGGAAAAGCAGCATCGATCATCCCAGGGAAAAGCTTGTTTGGAGGGTAAAAGGAACAATGGACATAATTCTAGGAATTGTTATCTACTCTTTCAACCCTAAGCCTATGTCCGCATTCCATTAACTCCTTACTTATTCTTCTCTGCAATCGTCGCCCAGAAATCCACTTAATACATGTGCGTGAGCCCCACCCATCAGCTTCTTGTCTAGGGAGTTGGGTTGGTCGGCTGTTTTCAAATCTCCTGAAGCTATACTGTCACGGCATAGAGAGCTCTGCGTAGTGAATGACAGAGATTTTCTCTCACAACTTGCTTGTTGAGCATTTGATGCTCAACAAGCGAGTTGTATCCTTAGTGTGCTAGTAAAAGAATGTTTGTGTCAGCATTCTCCATCTAGAACAGCAAAATTTCAATGTGCTATTACAATTCTGTCCGATATATCGTCATTTCCATTCCTTCATCCCAGAAGAGTGCGCAGCACGTTTGTTTTTTCTGTCTCCTTAAATATGAAATTTCTTTAAATTTGATTACTTCGCTTGTTACAATTGATCAACTTAGCTTTTCTCTCCCTAGTTATGTCCGGGGCCTTCACTAAATTTTGTTCGTTAAAAACAATCAAATTAGCCCTGAATTAAAATTATACCAAACGAAAGTTCCTGTTTTGTTCTTTAAATCCGGAATCTCGCTAAATACGGGTTCCTTAGAAGCAAGCTCTACTGCATTGAGTTCAATTTCTCACTCAACAATTTATTTGGAGATTGAGGTAAAAATAATCTCCCTTTTTTACCGAGTCTAGCATCTATATAATTATTTTCAACGAAATAATAAGCACGAGGCTGAGAGATACTGTTACGTCACTCATGGCTCACTATACCGAATCAAATTCGAGGAGCCACACACAGGACAGGACCGAACCGGAACGATCATGTTGACCTATGGATCACAGAGCAGTTAAAAAGAGAGTGCAGTCGCAAATATTCTTCTGCAGAACATTAAACCAATGTGACGGAAGCATATAAGCAGTTAAATAAAACTTTAAAATTAATGGACACAGCACAATTGCTTATACAAATAGAACAAGTAAAGCGAGCGTAACTAAATTAGTATGTGTGCCAACAGCTTTTTGAGTTCAGAAAGACAAAAGTTTTACTTTCCACTGGGGGCGTTCAATATCTCTCTATCTGGCCTTTAACCGAAAACATCGTAGTTGTTACAGACATAGAACAAACTGCTTAACTTTTCAATTTGCCTTTTGTGTTTAATCACACACAGCGGTGGTTTGTTCCGCTCACTCATGTAGCGTTGTCACAAAATCCGCTGTCTTTTCTAAACGCCACAAGAACACTGATTTTATCAACATCCTGCTTTTTCCCAGCTGCATCAGCCATTTTCATGTGACAGTACTTTGCTTCAACGACACCAAATGCGGTAATGGAATTTCACGTAAACAGAAACAAACTTGGGCGAATGCGTCATTTCTCACGCCAACAGAAAAGACTGGTAGCAACGCTTCCCTCGTCAACAGCTGCAAAGCTTGACTTCTAATGAAATATTGTTTCCTCAAGCGTAGTTTTTGTTTTCGCGCCCTGAAAATAAAAATAATTATTTACCTTCCTAACAATACGTACTAGATTATGATTTAATAGGTATAAAAGGATACTTAGAAATAAATGCAGAGCTTTCGCTCGCACACGGCGGGCGGTTTCGTCAAGGCACAAACAACATACAGATTATAACTGCTACAAGCCGTCTTTGTTCGGGCGAAAGCTCGTCAGTTATTTTTAAGTTTCTTTTTACACCTATTAAACCGGATTTTAATACATATCTTTAAGCCTGGTGCTTATACACTGACGGACAATTGCTAAGGACGGATGACAATAGCAACGATAGCAACCATAAAATGAAAGGCAGGAAAATGTGGAAATTAGCATAAGTGCGGGATACAGTAAGACGTGTTGTGCGTATGCAAATTTTGGATTGCCGAACTTGTTCGTGACGTCATAGCGCTGATAAGAGATATAAAGGATTTGACGCGTATTGACCGTAGTTGTTTAAACGCAAAATTGATGGGGAAAGAATCAATTGACAAACTTGCAATTTTCAGTATGTCTTCCCGACATCACCTAGATGATTTTACGCGTGGCCGTATTATTGGCAAGATTGAAGAAGGGCGAAAAATAATAGATGTTGCCAGGGAGTTCGACGTCAGCCACAGTGTTGTTTCAAGGCTTTGGAAATCATTTCAAACAAATGGAGAGTGTAGCAAACGTCACGTGGGAGGTCGTGTTCGCAGTACGACACCTGCAGAAGATCGGTACATAGTGCTATCAACAAAAAGACACCGGCGCAGCACAGCTTGTGAGGTAGCAAATCAGTTTATGGCTGCTACTGGCAAGCGGATCTCCCAAAAAACTGTCGCCAGACGTTTGCATGAAGGAGGACTATACGCCAGCCGTCCTGTTGTGTGCATCCCATTGTCCAGACGTCACCGTACCGTCCGTTTGCAATGGTGCCATCAACATCGCAATTGGACTGATAACGACTGGTCTGCTGTCCTCTTCTCAGATGAGAGTAGATATAGTCTATCGTCTGATTGTCGACGACAACTGATCTGGCGTGATAGTGGTACTGCATATTGTCCAGCAAACATGCAGGAAAGGGACCGATATCCGACATGTAGTGTCATGGTATGGGCTGGCATCATGATCAATGGCCGTACGTCCCTCTATGTGCTTCGAACTGGGATCATGACTGGCCAACGATGCATTAATGATGTTTTGCTACCTCATGTGCGCATGTTCCGTGGTGCTGTCGGTGATAGATTCATTTTCATGGACGACAACGCAACATGTCATCGAACAGTCGCTGTTCAGGGGTGTCTTGAGAGCGAGGATATTCAACGCCTCGTATGGCCAGCACGTTCTCCAGATCTGAATCCCATTGAAAATGTGTGGGGTGCTTTGGGGAGGAGTCTTGCTGGTCGCCAATGCCCTCCAATAAACAAGGACACCCTCATCCGTGCACTTACAGAGGAATGGGATAAATTACCCCAACAGCTGCTTGATAATGTTGTGCAAAGCATGACACGACGTGTGGAATCTTGCATCGCCCTCCATGGTGGCCATATCCCGTATTGACATCTTACGCCGGAACGCCTGCAGACGGTAATTGCATTATTTTCACGTTTACGTATTCTGCACAAAATGGCCTGTTTGTCCTTTGAACACGTTTTAAAGCCTTCTGGATTTCAGAGCGCAATAAATTGTCTTTCTTGTAATGTCCTGGCATTCTGACATTATTTTATTTCACTTGGCATCCAACCACACTTACTTTTTTATGCGCTATATAGCCGTTTATGATCCGTCCTTAGCAATTGTCCAGCAGTGTATTTTGGTTGACTCTGGTGTAACCGCAGTTATCTGATACTATGGTCGAATTTGAAACATCTGCCAGAGTTTTCTTCGACGATATGGCATTCACTTCAGCTCTTTCAAGAAATTGAAAAATTAGACAAATTTTAAAACTCCTTTGGTTCTTATTTGTGAATTTTAACGTTCACGTAATTATTATCATCAGAAACATAAGCCAAATTTTTTTAATATTCTTGTTTCTTAGGATAATGGGATGCAGTTCGGATTACTACCTGAAAACCTTAAGACAACACAACAAGAATATTAATTAAACATGCTTTTAATTGCGAAGATCCCTTCAAAGCTCTTGGGTTCCAAAATGTAAAAAGTCACGTCTCCCTGACGCGAGGTGTTCAGGACATCGTGGGTGGCATTATCGATTTAAAGATCAACCTTTCTACCTGTTTCTGCTTAAATCTAAATTTGGAGCAGTCTTCCTGGGAAATCATCTTCTTTTAGGGTTATTTGATTTTTCCGTTTAAATCCTCCTTTACGCAACAGGATCCTCTTGGAATACAAGGCGCTGTTCTTCGAGAAAAATTGCATTCTTTTGAGAATAAAGAGTATAATTGACTGACCTTCGCATTATTTCTGGTGTACAAGATTTTTCGGTTATGTATTTGGACATCAGCCTACTCCTATTTATATGAAACCTCGCTCAGCAAATTGCAAAATCAATTGTCATGTAAATACACTGGCGTGCAAAAATTAAGGACGAGACGGTTTTTCGAATGTAACGTCTTGCAGAAGTGCTCCACATCGACTCAAATCATACCATAAGATCCCCAAGATGTAAGAATATGGGACAAGTGAGCAAAACCGTCCAAACAAGAAATCCAAAGGATACAAAGACACTTTATTGAAAAGGTAGCTTCGAGCACAACTGGACATAAGACAGAAAAGTCCATGTGACAGGCGGCTGCCAAGAAAAATCCAGTCTTTAGTAGAGGATATGATCACCCCTAACTGCGTTGCAGGATTTACAACGTCTGTCCATGCTCAGGACGAGGTTGTCAAGGAGCTGTTGAGGCATCGCGGCCCATTTCTCTTGTAACGCCAATCGCAGCTGCGGAATAGTTGCTGGCGGCTGGTGACGTGCCACCAAGCGGCTCCCGAGAAGGTCCCACACGTGGTCGATTGAATTTAGGTCCGGGAACCTTCCGAGCTAATCTATGCGCTGGATATCTTCACTCTCCAGCAGCTCTGCGACAGCCACTGAACGATGAGGTGTTGCGTTGTAGACTGGAACTCAGGACTCACAGCACCTCTAAACAGACGCACGTGAGGCAGAAGAACCTCGGTACAATAGCGGACACCAGTGACTGAACCTCCTTGGAAGAAGTGGAGATCAGTACGGCTACCAAGCATCATACCGCCCCAAACGAGAACTCCGCTACCTCCAAACCGGTCCCTTTCGATTATGTTGAAGGTGTGATTGCGTGTTCCCTGCTCTCTCCAGATGTGCATACTTCCAGAATAGCTCGTCAGACAAAATCAGCTCTCATCCGTAAACAGAACTCGACCCCATTGCTGATGTGTTCAGTTCTTGTGTTCCAGGTACCACAGAAACCGCCGTCTCCGATGAGCAGGCGTTAATGGCACACACCGTACTGGTCTTCGTGCAAATAGACCACCTTTGTGCAGCCTCCTGGACACGGTAAAACGCGATAACGGACGTCTAGTTTTCTGTTGCACGTGCCTTGCGATTCCTCCCGCTGTCTGCCGTCTGTTTCTTCTCACATGTAGGACAATATACCGGTCGTCCGCTGCCGTGGTTGCTCGTGGACGACCACGGCTAAACTCTCGGACAGGTGTTCCTGTCGTTTGAAATGCTCTCCAGGCTCGTGAAACGATGCTGTGAGCGATGCCGAACTCCTCGGCCACACTAGTCACACTGCGACCTTCTTCCAACTTTCCAATGACGCGACGTCGGGTAAAGTCATCCAGATGTCGTCTACTGGATTGCCTGTTGGTCATATCACACGGTGGCAGCAACTCGACGTCGTTCAAACCGACATACCCTCTTTACGGATGAGAGCCGATTCACCGATTTGCTGAGCGTACACCTCCCATGTGCTTTATACCCTTCCGACACTCCCCGCCTACGTCATGCTGCATACATGCCCATGCCCTACCGTACCAGACCCTAGTTTATCTCCTGAGTGGTCTTTCGGTCCGTTCTGCCTGCTCGTTCCACTGTTGCCCTAATTTCTTCTCTTCGTCCTTAATTTTTGCACACCAGTGTATTAGTATACTTGTAAAGTCAGTGCAATAACAATAATGATAATAATAATAGCCATAATAGTAATGTTCAATACTGATCATTCTAAATTATACCTCTTTCGGAACTCAGTCTACTGGGCAACTTTTTCAATCGTCGAACATAATTTTCAATCGATTTCCACGTTCCTGTCGCTGCAGGGTATTGCCAAAATAAAGTATGTCGCGAGAGATCAGGACTACACTTCGCGTGGTTCCAAAATAAGGTATGTGGCGAGAGGTCGGAACTACACTGCTGGTGGTACAAAAATAAGGTATCATGTGGCGCGAGATCAGAACTACACTGGTGGTGCCAAAATGAGGTATGTGGCGAAAGATCAGGACTACACTGCGGGTGGTACCAAAATAAGGTGTCACGTGGCGAGAGATCAGAACTACACTTCGCGTGGTGCCAAAATAAGGTATGTGGCGAGAGGTAGGAACTACACTGCGGATGGTGCCAAAATAAGGTATCATGTGGCGAGAGATCAGGACGGCACTGGTGATGCCAAAATAAGGTATCATGTGGCCAGAGATTAGGACTACACTATGGGTGGCCCCAAAATAAGGTATCATGTGGCCAGATAGGACTACACTATGGGTGGCCCCAAAATAAGGTATCATGTGGCTAGAGATCAGGACTGCACTGCGGGTGGTGCCAAAATAAGGTATGGGGCGAAAGATCAGGACTGCACTGCGGGTAGTGTCAAAATAAGGTGTCACGTGGCGAGAGATCAGAATTACACTTCGCGTGATACAAAATAAGGTATGTGGCGAGAGATCCGGACTACACTGCCGGTTGTGCCAAAATAAGGTATCATGGGGCGAGAGATGAGGACTATACTGCGGGTGGTGCCCAAATAAGGTATCCTGTGTCGAGAGATGAGGACTACACTGCCGGTTGTGCCAAAATAAGGTATCATGGGGCGAGAGATGAGGACTACACTGCGGGTGTTGCCAAAATAAGATATCATGTGGCGAGAGATCAGGACTACACTGCGAGTGGTGCCAAAATAATATATCATGTGGCGAGAGATCAGGACTACACTGGGGGTGTTGCCAAAATAAAGTATTACGTAGCGAGAGATCAGGACTACACTGTGGTTTGTGCCAAAATGAGGTATCACGTGACGAGAGATCAGAACTATACTGCGCGTGGTGCCAAAACAAGGTGTGTGACGAAAAATCGGGACTACACTGCTTGAGGTGCCGAAATAAGGTATCACGTGGCGAGAATTCAGGACTACACTGCAGGTGGTGCCAAATAATATATCATGTGGCAAGAGGTCAGGACTACACTGTGAATGGTGCCAATTCGATGGCCGTGTGCTCAAAGGCGTTGGTTTCTGTCTAATCGTTCAAGACGTGCCACGCTGCAAGTCGTTGAATAGGCATGGAATGCCGCTCTTGTCTTCTCCTTTCCTGGAACCGGATGCTCTAAATGAAGGCCGGCGACAGTTTGTAGCCCTTAGGGTTTCTATCGTTAAACTCCGAAAACCAGAAAGAGACAGCAATATACACAATAATATCAATACATCTGTCTGTCCTTCCATAGGAACGGTATCACTGGTTTAAAAAATTGATTTGCTAGAATTTTGTCTATCATCAAACGAAAAACTGTGCATAAGGATTCAGATATTTCTCCATCAGTTTGGTGGTCTGTCCGTCCAAAAACTCTTACTCACGCGCACGTTATCGAAACTTCTGTAAAATCTTGATACTTTTATGCTGAAAAAAGTCATCAAATCATTTTAGCCATCCGGGTGGCCAAATTGTCTGCAGCGCTGGCTTCTGACCAATCGTTTGGAACAGGCCAGAGTTCAAGTCCCGATGGAGAACAATGTTTCCCTTAGTTACATCCGCGTGGGTGGTGTGCGGGTTAGTGGCTCTCTGTTTCTTGGAACTAGTGGAAAAAATTAGCTTCTTATAGCTGTTGCGATTGCGCATGGTGATTCTCAAACCCCGAAAAGAAATAAGAAATGTGAGAAGTAAACACAGTTAAATTACACTGCATTCGTTATATTTCTGACACAAAAACGGAAGAGCAATATATGTAATTTATAATCCCACGCTTGGGCAATGCGGTTCCCACTCTCCAGATATCAGATGTGGTGGTTTTTTTCAGCAGTGCGTTTAATGGGAGATTCATAGCACAAAGCGATAGTTTTGTGTTGTGATTACGCATTTACACTGTTATTGGACTTCGCCGTCATTTTACACCATGCAGGAGTTCTGCATTTCGTTAGTGCTGCACAGGCATATTGATTTTGATGTCTATCAGTCTCTGTTCCGTGCTCCAGACATCGCAATATAAACAACTAATCTGTAGGAAGTAGCAATTTGTTATGACGAGAGAGAGAGAGAGAGAGAGAGAGAGAGAGAGCACTGAGCAACTCGAAAAACTAATTCCTCTATGTCCTTGGTAACTCACGCGAATTCTGAGAACAAATTCGTTGAACATCACCTGATGACATATTTCCCTAAATCATATAATATTCTGATAGACCAAAAAGTGTGTGTTTCTGCATCATCCTTAGGTCTCTGCTTTAGGTTTTCCTAATCAGATTTATTCTGCTTTCAGTAATTTGCTTTGGGTTATGTTTATAATTTTTTTATACGTAGCCTCCGACGCTATGGAATAGCAAATGTTGTTGTGTTCGGCCAGTGAGTTGCTCCACTGTAGCGTTTCGATCGGCCCTCACGCAACTTCGAGGCTAACGTTCACCTCTCACAGGAATGGCACGTGGTGCACCGCAGTTTTCACGTCGCTTATTCGCAATGGTGCCGTTTCTCTAATCACGATACACTTTAACCACAGTAGCACGTGAAGAGTTCACAAACTGCGCAGTTTCAGAAATACTGCCACCCTTGACCCGAAAGCCGACGATCATCCCTTTTGGTAAATCTGATAAATCGCTCCTTTCATCCATGAAAGCAACGAGTGATATGTTTTCAGAATGCTTACAAGATACCTTATATACCCTCCAAGCCAGCTGACGACACGTGCCTTCCTTGATTGGATACGCGCTGTTGACGTCAAAAGTAGGAGGTGGTCACAATAATTTGACTCAACTGGATATATAGACATATATCATCATCATCATCATTGTCAACCATTATCAATCCACTGCTAGACGAAAGTATCACCAAGTTTCCTCCACAACGGTCTGTCTTGTGCCAGTCTCCTCCATGTCACTCCCACATACTTTCGAATTTCATCCACCCATCTCCCATGTGGTCTTCTTCTGTGTCTTTTCCTGTCCCTTGGAATCCAATCTAAAATTTCGGCTGTCCATCGATGGTCTGTCCTTCTGACAGTATGTCCAGCCCATTGCCATTTCAGGGATTTAACTCTGATCATGATGTCTTCCACTCTTGTCATTTTTCGGATCAACGAGTTCCTCTTCTTATCTCTCCTGGTTACACCAAGCATGCACCTCTCCATGCTACTTTGAGTTGTCTGCAGCCTTTGTATGTCTCTTTTAGTTAAGGTCCACGTCTCTGCACCATACGTACGCACTGGAAGGATGCATTGATTAAACACTTTTTTTAAGACATAATGGCATATTGCTCTTGAAAATTATGCTGTTTCTTCCATACGCTCTCCAGGCAAGTTTTGTACGCAGATTAATTTCTTCATCAATGTGATCCTCACTTTATATCTGCTGTCCAAGATAAACGTACGTGTCTGTTATCTCCAGCTTTTCTCTATCAATCGATAAATCTTCATTTCTTGTAAAAGCACTGTACATCACTTTTGTCTTCTGAAAGTTCATTTTTAATCCCACTTCTTTACTCTTGTCAGCAAGTTCCTGGATCATAATCTGCAGCTCTGATGGGGTAGTTGCAAAAATGACCACGTCATCAGCAAAACGAAGGTGAGTTAGATAATCTCCATTAATTTTTGTCCGTTTGTTTTCCCTGTTCAGTGATTGAAAGACATTTTCCAATGTGGCATTAAAGAGCTTCGGAGATATGGTGTCACCTTGTCTCACTCCCTTTCCAATTTTTATGTGTGTTGTATTTTCAAACAGCCGAATCTTTGGACTTGAATTTCCATAGATGTTATTATTAATATTAATGTATGCATCTTCAGTACCGCAGAATTTCAGAGCCATTGTAACTGCTGATGGTTTCACCGAATCAAAGGCTTTTTCATAATCTATAAAAGCCATGCACAATGGAAGTTCATATACCCTCGCTCTTTCAATTAGTTCTCTCAGTACGTAGATATGATCTATTGTGCTGTAATCACTCCTGAATCCAGCTTGTTTTCTCGGTTGAGCCATGTCCAGTGTTACCTTCGAACGGTGTGAAAGAACTTTAGTGAAGATTTTATAAACCACTGAGAGGAGGCTGATAGGTCTGTAGTTCCTGAGATTCTCAATGTCACCTTTTTTATGTAGCAGGATCATTGTAGTGTTGTTCCAATCCTCAGGAATCTTCCCTTCATTAAAGCATCGAGTGAAAATTTGGGCGAGTACTGTTTCGATTTCTCCACTTGCTTTTTTTATGATGTCTACAGTAATTTCATCTTCTCCTGGAGCTTTTCCCCGCTTCATGTTCTTGATTGCATGTGCAACTTCTGCTGGAAGGACTGGAAGAACTCTGGTACCTTTTATGATGCCTGGAGTACATGTATCATCCCTTTCATATAATTTGGAGTAGAAATCTTTCACTCTTGTCAAAATTTCGCCTCTATTTCTTGTTACAGAACCATCTTCTTTTCTCAGTGCCATAATCTGTTTTCTTCCCTTACTGAGATGTCCCTTTGCTATCTTTAGGCTTTGGTTGTTTTCAATTGCTTTCCTTACTAGTTCACAGTTGAATTTCCTTACGTCTTCAGTGACACGTTTTTGTACTGTCTTGCATAACTCTATATATTCCACTTTGGAAGTCACATCTTCTTTAGTTGTCCTCATCTCTCTTCTTTTTTGCATCAACATTTTGGTTTTACCCGATAATTTGTTCTCATGTAACTTGTTCTTAGACCCAACTAATTTCGTTGCTGTTTCCATAAGAGCTTTGGCTACTTTTCTGTTAGCTTCAGAAATATCCACTTCTTTCGATGTTAGGCCTTCTCTGAAGCGCAGAATCTGTTCTTCAGTTCTAACTTGAAGGTATTATGGTGCTTTTAAGGTTGGTCAAGTCAATACATTTTGTTTGTCTAATGAGCTTGCCACGTTCGAGTTTAGTGTTGAGTTGCATCTTACATCTCACCAATCTATGGTCACTACCTGTGTTGAACTTGTTTAGCACACTGCAGTCTTCTATGACGAATTTTTTGTTACACATAATAAAATCAATTTCACTTGTCATCCCATTTGGATGTCTCCATGTCCATTTCCTGTGTGGCTTTTTCTTGAAAAAGTTCAAGATGAAAAACCCTTCTGCCTCTGCAAATTCAACGGAGTATTTCCACGCTGGTTTGTGTTGCCGTGATCGAATTTACCTACTGAAGTTTTATTCTGTTGCCGTTGCCCTATTTTTGCATTGAAATCTCCCATAATTATCTCCAAGTGCTGCTTACCTTTATTATTTAGATGATGAATTTCCTCATAAAATTCTTCAATTGCTTCTTCAGGATGACTTGTGGTGGGTGCATAAGTTTGAATAATCTGAGCCTTGTATCTTCTCGAGAGTTGGATAACGAGTCGTGCAACTCTGTCAGAGGAACTTTCAACTTCTACAACTTTATCCTTCAGTTTATTGTTTATTATAAATCCAACACCACTAGTTCTACCAGTATCAGTCCCATGATAGTAGAAGAGATGTCCACTTTTCAGTTCAATGAGATCTTCTCCTTTTCTCCTTAGCTCACTTAGCCCGACGTTGTACCACTTGATCCTTTGTAGTTCCTCTTCCAATTCAAGAAGCCTTGAATCAGAAGATAGGGAGCGTCCATTATATGTAGCCAAGGTCAGCATCAAATGGCAGCCTAGTCCGGTCCTCCGGGGATTCTTAGCACCCTCTGCCTTCATGTCGCACTGGCCGCTGCCTTGGCCAGGTACATTCCAGCTGCCGGTGACTGAGGGCCAAGATTTAAGTTGTGGAGTCATTTTGGAGGTGTTTGGACATAACTCATCACGCTGGCCAAGCGGGTTGGTGAGTGTTTGATAGCATTTCCTCTAATCCCGATGGTATAGTTATACCGCTATTGGCGGTCGTCAGAGCCCCTTTAGTGGGAACAGGATGCACCACGAGAAGGCGGGGTTGACATTTGTCAAGGAGAGGCTGTGATGTTACGCATCACCTGACCTTACATCCCGACATGTATATATATACATGTTTTATATAATGTATATATTGTGGCAATGGGCTTGTACATATGGCTAAAACTGCGTGTGTGTGTATATACTCAATACGTTCGGGAAATATCGGTAATATCTTAAATCGTTCACGCTGATTGCGAATAGCATTAAGGTTTGGATAATTTACTTCACGTCGGATCCAGTTCTATTTGCTTTTGAACAGTTACCAAAAGCCAATATGTTGATTCGTATATGATCTCGAGAACACGAGTACCGTGGCTTTAATGCATATGTGTCGTTTTGGTGTATAATGATTGCACTTTGAACCCTATTTGAAACGGAAAACACATATTTCGACCAAAGTATGTTTTAACCATGCTCAAATTCTCATTCAACCCATACGATATCGTCCATCCAGCATTTTCATAAGTTTTTCAGATTCATTTTAACAAAACTCTTGCAGTTTTCAATCAAATAACGGTAAATGTTCGATTTCTCAAATGTCCGTGAACACTGCGGAAACAGAAACGTTTCTTTTCTTTTTTTTTTTTTTTGAGCTAGGAAATAGCAACACTTACCAGATATATACTTCTCGAACTGGGTTTGAAAGGCCCCCTATTCATCTTCAATGTTTTTTTTAGTTTCATTACTGCTGTTTTTTTTATTTAGTTCATAATGCATACTAATGTGAGGATTTATTCCCTCTGAAATTTACTTTCGAAGCTTAGAATGAAAGCAACACTATGCGCGTGACAGTCCGACGTTCGTGGCATGCGACGAACAGTCCGAGGTTTACGTCATGCGAAGTCCATATGAGATACGTCGGCATTTCACGTATGCCAGCAGCAGTTCACTTGAGGATAAGTTCTAATTCAGTTGGACGCTAAATAGCAGTCCTGTACATTCGATTAACATTAGCTGATGTTCTTCTGAGGAACACGTCGTTTTCCTTCTTGTATGAACTTTAATATTGGAATTGTGTACGGAGACAAAATCCTGCCGAGATTTCGTTCAAAACTGTCTTATTTAATAGGCACGTCAGGTACTCTGCAGAAAAATTGAGAAAAAGAGATTGGGAAAAAATTTAATTCACAAATGGAATGAATTTTATTTTAACAACCTTATTAAGCAAATTATTTTTAAATATACGTTAATAACGTTTCTGGTCTTTTTTATTAGCGGAATCATTTTCATTGCTATCAAAGTATTTCATACCGTGAGTAACATCACGTGATTTACCAGTAATCCTATTGCCTTCTTTATGTTCGTTATTTATCAACTAATTGTTTTTAGCTTGTCTTTTGTAAAAAAGATCGTCCTTATATTACTGGTTTGTCCGTCCGTCCGACCGCCTGTGGACACCATATCTCTGCAACTATTAGTCCGATTTAAACAATTCTTTCTGCATTGGAAAGCTTGGAATATGCGAATGATGACCCTTGCATTACAGTTTTTTACGATGCACAACTTTGTCGCTAGAGGGTGTAAAAGGAGATGATATCGAATTCCAAATACATTTTATTCCATATACTTACTTGCTTCTAAACATCCGATTAAAAAAATATTTCACCTTTCAATTCCTTTTGCATCGAAGACTATTTTAGGTATAGTCACTTTCTCAAGTTGCGCATGAATTTTCCGCTAGGAGGCGTAAAAGTAAATTGCGTTTCTCCCGGTTTCTCTGCTTCTAAAACTCTGAATTGAAAAATGCCTTCTGCAGCGGATTTTTTTAGTTGTAGTATATTTCTATACAGCGTATTTTTTATTTGTATATTGACTTTGTGGAACGTACATCTTCTATAGTACTTAGTTAAATGAGAAATGCGCTGAAATTTTTCATTTTATTATTAACTTACTAATAAATTTAGATTTATTTGTAACAACTCATTCATAAAAAATAAACTGAATGCAATCTGTTGGAGGGAAAAACAAATTCTCACCGGTGATAATCTGTTTTGATTTCTTCCATGCTTCAGTTACTTGATATGTTTCTACGAGTTATACAGAAATGTACTGTCAGCTTGACTTCTTCTCCTGCACATCTTTACCGCAGGCCAGAGCCTTAATTTGTGACCCGCGTTATATACACGATGCATTGTGTGATTTTTTATCTGCACGCCTGAAACACTTTGTAAGAAACTACTTTTTTATTAAAATTATTTACTTTAAAGTTCTTGTGGAGCGGACGTTTCGATTTGCGTTGTGCGTGATGCAATGACCACTCATTAACTATCGCTAGATGACGAAATTGAGAGCAGAATGGGGGTTTCCGACCCGGCAGGACAACATAATACAAAACAGGTAAACCATTTCCCCCTCTCCTGTTTTTTCCATGAAATATGCATTTCCCCTCTGAAATCGTTTGAAATTATTCTAATCTTCCCATTCCACTTCATTTCTTCCTATAATTTTGTTCAATTATAGTCAAATAATATATAGAGATTCGTTAGTGACATATAGAGATTCGTTAGTGATATATAGAGATTCGTTAGGTGACTACTCTGGGCTCGAGTCATCTGTTTCCCTTCTTCGGTTCTTCATTCCTCTTCTTTTCTTCTTTCTTCATCCCTCTTCTTCGTTCTTCTTCGGTCACCCTTCTATTAGGTAGACCGCCTGTTCCTCTTTGAGGTACTTGACCATTTCGATGAGCCCCTGCCTCGCTCTTGGGTACGCGAGCAGGATCGAGAGGTCCCTCGTCTTTGCCAATTCTGGCACTAATGTTGCTCTCTTCCCTGCCAGAGAAGCACATTCTAGAATCATGTGTGCGACATCTGCAGTCTGGGCACCACACATGCAAACTCGCACCCAAACCGCAAATCTGCGGAAGTACTCCGGCGACACTCCGTGCCCGGTTAGTACTTGGTTGAGGAAGCCATTACTCTCAATGCGCCTTATCGAGATTCGGGGGAAGATACGGTATGTCCTTCTACCCGTATCCCCTTCATCCCATCTCTGCTGCCACTCCACCAATGTGGCTGATTTCAGTTGCGTCCGCACACTTTGCAGCGGCGTTCGCATCTGAAAATCTATATCCTCTTTACCAGTAGCTTCCTTCGCTAGCTGGTCTGCGCGTTCATTTCCAACTGTACCGACATGACTTCGGATCCAGTGGAAGGTAACCCTCCTACTCTCCATTGACTTGTATAGCACTTTTATCTCTCTGACAAGGGGAGTCTTACTCCCGAATTGGCCAAGCGCTTTCAGGGCCGCTTGGCTGTCAGAGTGTATGCTATAGGCCCCTTCACCGTTCATAGCAAGCACCCAACGCAGTGCTTCTCTGATCGCCAATAACTCTGCTTGAAACACAGAGGAATTGGGCGAGAGTTTCATTCGTTCCGCGTGCATCTCGTTGCCATCTGAGATCACGCAGAAACCTGCGCCGACACTACTTCCTATTTTAGAACCGTCCGTGTACAGTTCCTTCGCCTGTCCTGTGGGGGGGGGGGCTTTATCCCAACTCAGACAAAGCTCGTTGGCTGGGTGGCAAGTCCAGTCCATAAGTAAGAACTGTAAACCAATTATACTCAAAATAGTATAACTATACTGAAAATCCGAAATTTCTTGGCATAGAATAGAAATAAAACTTTCCAAGCTTTCGCACATCAACCAAGATGACTTTTTCAAGAAAGGTAGACAGCTAACTGCAAACTGAATGTTTCAACAATTTGAACGCGGTGACTTGACTAGACAGTAAATGAATAGGAGAAAACGTGATATTTCGAAGAAACGAGGTTACGTTGGTTGTGCACGTTTTACTATGGTAGAAAATGCAGAATTATTTGAAGAATTGATTCCAAATACGTGGCTACTCCAGAGAGACGCTATCATTGCAAGCCTCGCAGCTGGTCAAGATTCCCAAGGTTTCGCGAATGGCAGTAGATTTGGGTGTGGAGCATGAAGCTAATTTCTTTACATCACTCCATATAGGAGCGGCGGACTTGAACTTGTACGGAAAAATAACCACTGCCCTATCAAGAGAAGTCAAGTTCAAGTCCGCCGATCCTATATGGAGTGATGTTAAGAAATTAGCTTCATACTCCACACCCAAATCTACCGCCATTCGCGAAACCTTGGAAATCTTGACCAGCTGCGAGGCTTGCAATGATAGCATCTCTCTGGAGTTGCCACCTATTTGGAATCAAATCTTCAAATAATGCTGTGTTTTCTACCATACTACCTCGTGCCCAACCAACCTGATCTCGTTTCTTCGAATTGTCACATTTGCGCCGACTCATTTATTGTCAAGTAAAGTCACCGCGGCCGCCTCGGTGGCGCAGTGGTCTAAGGCGCTGGCCTATGATCATTCGTCCGTAAGGGGTCCGGGTTCGAATCCCGGTCAGGCATGGATGTTGTGTTTGTCTTATGGCACTGGCTCTTTCCCTTCCCTGGAACCAGTGACCCTAAATTAGGGACGGGCGACTGCTTATAGCCCATTGAGTTGCTCACGGTGGTCGTTAAACCTCCAATCAAAAAAAAAAAAAAAAAAAAAAAAAGTCACCGCGTTCACATTGTTGAAACGTTCTATTATCCAGTTTGCAGTTAGCTGTCTACCTTCCTTGAAAAAGCAATCCTGGTTGATGTGCGAAAGCTTGGAAAGTTTAATTTGTATTCTACGCCAAGAAATTTTGGATTTTTAGTATAGTTATACTATTTTGATCAAATCGCTTCATTACAAAATTTTGTTTTTTTATCTTTTCTATACTTTTTTTGTCTCTGATAACATATGTATATGTTATGGACTAGGTCTTCGCCTCACCATAATTTTACTCCACGAGCCGCCACTGGACAAAAGTTCGTCTTTTCACATGTTATGTACAGTTTTGTTAGTGTATCTATCCAAGGTAAAGTAACCCAGCAAAAAACAGTCTTGCTGGCCCCACACTATGTTGCCGCTACTGAACCGTCAATAAAATGTCCGGGCGGCCAATAGAAGAGCCAACAGTTCAGGCCAACGTTTGAGTCCCATCAGTTGTCATATGCCACAACAGGGCCATCGCTTATCCATCACAGGCAGTAGCTGCCACAAGTGGCCCTTCAGCGCTCCTGCAAGCACGTGCCAGAAATGATGGCTAGCCTAATGTGGGCCGCTAGTTTGCCGGGAGTGGCAGCCGGAAACCACGTGACGTAACTGATGGCTTGCCGAATCTTGTCCGGCAATTTCCCAGTAGTAGACATAAAAATAAAAAATCAAGGATGACCGCAGTTTCCCAAAGCTGCAACTCTTTTGTCCCCTCCCTCTACGAAACTTGTGAATTATAGCACTGCGCTGGGGAAATTTTCTTAACAGACCGGGAAAACGCCCGTTTGTATCTGGGTAGATACGAACCAGGGCTGTCGACGTGGGAGCTGAGCTCTCTACGGACCGGACTGATTTGCCACCTACGAGCGTGTGCTTGAAGCTGTCTGTTTCGTACGGAATGTGTTATCGAATGTTTCTCTTTCATTTTACAATATTGCGAGGTATTTTTCATAAAAGTCAGTTTCATGTAATTCTTAAATTTATTTTTTCAACGTAACGATTGTTTTTTTTTACTTTAAGGGAACTTCACTCATTTTTAAGAAGTGTACCAACTTAGAGTCGCTTTCCAAAATTTCGTACTGTCCTTGTCGTCTTGAAAGGCGATTGTTGAATTAATATATATTTACCCGAGTTCTTTCTTTTTTTTTCTTGATTGAGGTTTAACGACCACCGTGAGCAACTCAATGGGCTATAAGCAGTCGCCCGTCCCTAATTTAGAGTCACTGGTTCCCGGGAAGGGAGAGAACCAGTGCCGTAAGACAAACACAACATCCATGCCTCACCGGAATTAGAACCCGGACCCCTTTTGGACGAATGATCAGAAGCCATCGCTTAGACCACTGCGCCACCGGGAGCGGCTTACCCGAGTTCATGTTACATTCTGTTACATTTTTAACGTTGTATCTTTCCTTTCCGTTGTCCGAAGTTACATTTGTTTTAAAGAGGAAAGATATTTTATTTTTCTTCTCGTTATTTTTAGAAGCGAATTCCTCCCAGTCTTGTGTATTCAACCCATGGATGAGTACATTATATACACACAGCGTTTTTTTTTTTTTTTTTTTTCTTTCAAATAATTAATAAATTTTGTACACGTATGATTATTTTTTTCTCCAACAAAAGTTTTTTTAATGTTTTTCCAGGACATTTGTTTCAATCGGTTTCAAATTTTGTCTTGTTATTCACCCACTTCATTCCATGAACTGTTATTCATGAGAATGGAATGGGTGTATTTCATGGCTGTAATCTAGTAATGCATGGCTCAATCTGATATCTTCGTCGACGTGGAATTTCACTAGGAAATTAATTCGCCTCTCTACATATGGATTTTTTTCTTAACATCCACTAAAATAACACGATGGCGATAGCGTCGTCTTCAACTAACTGGTATCATGAATGACACAGCAAGTGTTTCTTCTGCGCATGCGCAGTGCCGTTGCTTCCCCTTGCTGTTGGAGTTGCATTGGTTGCCAGCAACGGGCCACTCGTGGCACTTGCTAGGAGGCCCACAATTCACGGCGAGGCTGCAGGACCATCAGTGGTTCGCCAACTGATAGCGCTGCCACCAACGGACCGCTACCGAGCCGTGAGCGGCAGATTTTAGCCAGCAATGACCCATCACTGCCAGCTTGTGGCCAGCAGTTTTCCAGCACTTGTGTTTTTTCTGGTAAGCTTCGGAAGAAAGTGCCTGGCCGGTATCATGCATTGCATTACAGGGAAGTTTGTCAAGTCTATTTTTGTAACGAATTAGATCTCTATTCTGCAGAGATTTAATTCATTACAAAAATAAAACATCAGTCGAAATTGAGTAAGGAGACTGTTTATCCAACACGTGACTTGTTTCTATTACAACGAGTTGTACAGTGGTCATTTACTTCGTTTCAGAGTTTAACTCTTTAAGTGGCCGATGTGCCTTAACCAAAAGGTGCACAGAATTTTCTGTTCTTTCCAAACAAAAATGTGCACAATGGTGACCGAGTTTTACGAAAGCTACTGTAAAACAATTCCCTTCTCCCTCTAATCTCTGTATTGCCGACCATAAACCAGCCATTCGTGATAAACGCTCGCTTCTTGTCTTTTATTTTCTGCTGCATGGCAAAGACATGGTAGGAAATGTCTGCTACCCTTGACACAGACATCATGCCATTGGGTTGAAACAAATGAC
The DNA here is from genome assembly GCA_039090855.1 of Macrothele yani. Classification (NCBI taxonomy): domain Eukaryota; kingdom Metazoa; phylum Arthropoda; class Arachnida; order Araneae; family Macrothelidae; genus Macrothele; species Macrothele yani. The sequence goes on from CM077011.1 coordinate 106,208,291, forward strand.
GCTGCCAAGGAGGTGCAGTGGTCTAAGCTTTGGCATCTGTCCATTTATCCGGGATGGGTACGGGTTCAAATCCCGGTTCGGTATGGATGCTATGATTTTCTTACGGCCCTGGTGCTTTCCCTTACCTGGTGCCAGTGGTCCTAAATTAGGGATGAGCGGCTGCTTATAGGCCATCGAGCTGCTCATGGTGGTCGTGCTAAACTTTCAATAAAAAGAAAACAGAAAAGAAACAAGTTCTCAACCATCTTCTTTCTCTCATTTCTTAGGTTCGTTTCTAATGGTATAGTCCCTTTAGCAGGTAATCAGTAAGAAAGGTTTAATATCATAATCATCCCCTTAAACGACTAGTTCAAATAACTAAACTTAGGGAAAAGTTCTTGAAGAAGAAATTCTGACTAATTTCGGACGATGTGTGAAACGAACGGGACTAATTCCTAATCCAGACGATGTGTAGAACGAACAGGACTAATTGCAGACGATATGTGAAACGAATAGCCCCTTCTAAAGATCCATCTTACGCTTGGACGCTAATGTAGCGTACAAGCTATTTTCCGGTGGTGGCAATAGAACCAGCATTCTTCAGCTCCGTAGCCGAATACTTTCCCAATGAAGCTACTCCGACGGAGTTTGCCGCTGCAACTTTACCGTCATGGCATGGGCCTCATCTCTGATTTAGGTGCTTCGCAACCAACTTCTTTGACAGCGAATGTATTCGTTCAAGTTGATTTCAAACCATTTTGCTGACCCCGAGTTAATTCCTCTCATTCTCTTGATGGGTTAATAAACACAATCGGCAATACTAAGGGTTACAAGCAGTCTCCCGCCCCTAATTTGAGAGCAGTGGGGTCCGGAGAAACACAGTAAGAGAAATATATCTTCCATTTCTCATCTTGGACTCGAACCCTGCCCCAACTCGGATGAATAGCCAGAAACCTACGCCTGTGACCACTCAGCAGTACTAAGGAGCGTACCAGAAACACTAATGCTGTACAGCAATTTTACAGATGTAAGCAGCTAATAATATTCCGAAACAATTTTTTAACACAAACCACAAGATGGAGCATGCGAGTATTATGATTCTTTGTACTGGAAAACAAAGGCAGAACTAAATTGAAATGTTGAGTTAACTCATATTATGTGTCTCACAAAAGTCAGATTATGTTACTGGATATCTTCAGCCTGCCATTTGTTAACATTGAAAGGTGCAAATAAGAATTCGCGCTTAAAATATAGCGCAGTAAAAGATTGAAATACGGACGCAGTACATTGAGAGATTCCATATCGCTTTATCTTGGACTTTATGATAAGCACAGCGATAACTTAAGCGACTGACAGATTGAGAACGTATATTTCAAGAATTTAGACACCACGCTCGCGAAACTGAGAAAGTGTTACAACTCCTCATAACTCATTTCCACTCTCTCTCTTTCTCTCACTCTTCAAATATTTAGCAAGCTATTAATCATAGATTGGTGTTTATTTAAGGTCTGCTATTTCTCTACACAAACAGCAAAGTTGTGCTCATTTTAAAAATTATGTGGATGTAAAAGTATGAAGAGAAATGCAGGTGTTCAGAAAATAATACCTCCGTATTAATTCAGAAGCCCAGTTGCAAGGTATCACATTGAAGTAAAACAAGAACAAAGTTTACATATTTTATTTTTATACATAGTCCTGTCTCACGCTCGATACGTATAAGAAAACGTTTAGTAAGTTTTTTTAAACCCGTCTCCGTAAAAATCTTCAGGTTGTTCTTGGAACCATTTCCTCGTAGCGGCTTGAACGTTTACATTACAGGTGAACTGAATTTATTTCAGATGTTGTTTGAGAGCAGAAATCAGCCAAAAGTCGTTACAGGTGAACTGAATTTCTTTCAGATGTCTTTTGAGAGCAGAAATCAGCCAAAAGTTGTTACAGGTGAACTGAATTTCTTTCAGATGTCTTTTGAGAGCAGAAATCAACCAAAAGTCGTTACAGATGAACTGAATTTCTTTCAGATGTCTTGTGAGAGCAGAAATCAGCCAAAAGTCGTTACAGGTGAACTGAATTTCTTTTAGATGTCTTTTGAGAGCAGAAATCAACCAAAAGTCAGTTGACGCCAAATCTGGGCTGTAGGTAGGGTGTTCAAGAACTTAAAATCCGATTTTCTGTATGGCTTCTGAAGTGAAAGCTCTGGCGTGGGGTTTAGCATTGCCGTGTTTCAGAATCATTGGCATTTTCCCCACGCACGTGGCTTATTCTTTGGTTTAACCTTTTCAAGGTATGCACTATCTCTCAGAGTTGATAGCCGTACCTTTGTCTATGTACTCCTGAGGAATAATGCCTCTATTGTCCCAAAACACAGTGAGAATGCACCTACCCGCAGAAATTAGGGTTTGGTATTTTTTCGCTCGTGGATTAGATGGGTGTCGGTATTCCAGTGATTGATTTACTCTCACCAGTCACAATGCTTTTGGAAAATTACTTTCATATTTTTCATAGCGAGCAAGCAACCTTTGGCGTGTTTCATGTTTTGATTTCTTCATTTTAATTGTTACGTGACGCGGTACCCAACGAGTACGCATATAAGGGGGCCATAACAAAAGTTCTGCACACTGTCCATTTTTGAGAAAAGTTTAAAGTAACGGATAAAACTTACCTTATTGCAGTTCAATGTACTCCCCTGCGCTGCTAACGACAGTTTGCCAGCGGTGAGATATGTCTTGGATGCCCCGTAGTGCACCATCTTTGTTCAGCTGTCGTATTACACGGGTCACGTCCAATGACAGTTCGTCCAGCGATTCGTAGCGGATGACACGGAGCCGATTTTTTAACTTTGGGAAGAGATCAATGCCGGGTAGACTGAGTTCAGGGCTGTATGGCTGGTGGGGAAAAGTTTCCTAACCATATTTTGAAGTCCCCGTACCGACGCTGCACCATGACACGATTGTTGTCATGCAGCAAGATCGCTTCCGCTCCAACAAGTTGGGGCGAGTTTGAGGAATTTCCGATCACGAGTTCCTTCCCCGTAAACTTCTTGCAAGGTAGTGTATATCTGTATTGGAATTTTTCCCCGCATAGTTTCTATTTTCACGTACGAGCACTGATTTAACGCTCTGACTCAATCTGAGGAGCTGCGCGCTTCCATTTCCAAACCCTCCTACGTCCAGAAGACAAATGACAGCGCGTCGTTGTGACACCGCTGCGTTGCTGAGAGTCTGGCCTTGACATGACGAAATCATTTTCATGATTGCATCATCCGCTTCCGTTTTCGATTAACGTGTGCAGAACTTTTGTTATGACCCTCCTACAAGTTTGACCTCGACATTGCACAATCACTTTCCCGATTGCATCCTCCGCTTCCGTTATAGATTAACGTGTGCAGAGCTTTAATTTTGGCCCTCGTATAAATCTGACCTTGACATGGCACAATTACTTTTCCGATTGCATCATCCGCTTTCGTTTTAGATTAACGTATGCAGAACTTTTATTATAACCCTCCTATAAGTCTGACCTTGACATTGCACAATCACTTTCCTGATTGCATCATTCGCTTCCGTTTTAGATTAACGAGTGCAGAGCTTTTATTTTGACCCTCGAATCAATCTGACCTTGACATGACGAAATCATTTTCATGATTGCATCATCCGCTTCCGTTTTCGATTAACGTGTGCAGAACTTTTGTTATGACCCTCCTACAAGTCTGACCTCGACATGGCACAATCACTTTCCCGATTGCATCCTCCGCTTCCGTTATAGATTAACGTGTGCAGAGCTTTTATTTTGGCCATCGTATAAATCTGACTTTGACATGGCACAATTACTTTCCCGATTGCATCATCCGCTTTCGTTTTAGATTAACGTGTGCAGAACTTTTATTATGACCCTCCTATAAATCTGACCTTGACATTGCACAATCACTTTCCTGATTGCATCATTCGCTTCCGTTTTAGATTAACGAGTGCAGAGCTTTTATTTTGACCCTCGTATAAATCTGACCTTGACATGGCACAATTACTTTCCCGATTGCATCATCCGCTTTCGTTTTAGATTAACGTGTGCAGAACTTTTATTATGGCCCTTCTATAAGTCTGACCTTGACATTGAACAATCACTTTCCTGATTGCATCATTCGCTTCCGTTTTAGATTAACGAGTGCAAAGCTTTTATTTTGACCCTCGTATAAGTCTGACCTTGACATGGCACAATCACTTTCCCGATTGCATCATCCGCTTCCGTTTTAGATTAACGAGTGGAGAGCTTTTATTTTGACCCTCGAATAAATCTGACCTTGACATGACGAAATCATTTTCATGACTGCATCATCAGCTTCCGTTTTAGATTAACGTGTGCAGACCTTTTGTTATGACCCTCGTATAAGTCTGACCTTGACATGGCACAATCACTTTCCCGATTGCATCCTCCGCTTCCGTTTTAGATTGACGTGTGCAGAACTTTTGTTAGGACCCTCGTATAAGTCTGACCTTGACATGGCACAATCACTTTCCCGATTGCATCATCCGCTTCCGTTTTAGATTAACATGTGCAGAACTTTTATTATGACCCTCCTATAAGCCTGACCTTCACATTGCACAATCACTTTCCTGATTGCATCATTCGCTTCCGTTTTAGATTAACGAGTGCAGAGCTTTTATTTTGACCCTCGAATCAATCCGACCTTGACATGACGAAATCATTTTCATGATTGCATCATCCGCTTCCGTTTTCGATTAACGTGTGCAGAACTTTTGTTATGACCCTCGTATAAGTCTGACTTTGACAAGGCACAATTACTTTCCTGATTGCATCATTCGCTTCCGTTTTAGATTAACGAGTGCAGAGCTTTTATTTTGACCCTCGAATCAATCTGACCTTGACATGACGAAATCATTTTCATGATTGCATCATCAGCTTCCGTTTTAGATTAACGTGTGCAGAACTTTTGTTATGACCCTCGTATAAGTCTGACTTTGACAAGGCACAATTACTTTCCTGATTGCATCATCCGCTTCCGTTTTAGATTGACTTGTGCAGAACTTTTGTTAGGACCCTCGTATAAGTCTGACCTTGACATGGCACAATCACTTTCCCGATTGCATCATCCGCTTCCGTTTTAGATTGACTTGTGCAGAACTTTTGTTAGGACCCTCGTATAAGTCTGACCTTGACATGGCACAATCACTTTCCCGATTGCATCATCCGCTTCCGTTTTAGATTGACTTGTGCAGAACTTTTGTTAGGACCCTCGTATAAGTCTGACCTTGACATGGCACAATCACTTTCCCGATTGCATCATCCGCTTCCGTTTTAGATTGACGTGTGCAGAACTTTTGTTATGACCCTCGTACAAGTCTGACCTTGACATGGCACAATCACTTTCCCGATTGCATCATCCGCTTCCGTTTTAGATTGACGTGTGCCGAACTTTTGTTATGACTCTCGTATAAGTCTGACTTTGACAAGGCACAATTACTTTCCTGATTGCATCATTCGCTTCCGTTTTAGATTAACGAGTGCAGAGCTTTTATTTTGACCCTCGAATAAATCTGACCTTGACATGACGAAATCATTTTCATGATTGCATCATCAGCTTCCGTTTTAGATTAACGTGTGCAGAACTTTTGTTATGACCCTCGTATAAGTCTGACCTTGACATGGCACAATCACTTTCCCGATTGCATCATCCGCTTCCGTTTTAGATTGACGTGTGCAGAACTTTTGTTAGGACCCTCGTATAAGTCTGACCTTCACATGGCACAATCACTTTCCCGATTGCATCATCCGCTTCCGTTTTAGATTGACGTGTGCAGAACTTTTGTTAGGACCCTCGTATAAGTCTGACCTTGACATGGCACAATCACTTTCCCGATTGCATCATCCGCTTCCGTTTTAGATTGACGTGTGCAGAACTTTTGTTATGACCCTCGTATAAGTCTGACCTTGACATGGCACAATCACTTTCTCGATTGCATCATCCGCTTCCGTTTTAGATTAACGTGTGCAGAACTTTTATTATGACTCTCGTTACAAGTCTGACGTTGACATGATGTCGCAATCATTTTCCCGATTGCATCATCTGCTTCCATTTTAGATTAACGTTTGCAGAACTTTTGTTATGAACCTCGTGTGTATTTGTTGTACCCTAAAACGTTAACAATGCCATTGAGACTATCTAAACCAGTGGTCGTCAACCTGGTCCCTACCGCCCACTAGTGGGCGATTCAAGCTTTCATAGTTGTTGGTGGGTTTTTTTGTCCGTTGTTACAAATCTTGTTCTTCCGTCATACCCGCCCCGGTGGCGCAGTGGTCTAAGCGATGGCCTCTGATCATTCGTCCGAACGGGGTCCGGGTTCTGAATCCCGCGGGGAGGCATGGATGTTGTGTTTGTCTTACGGCACTGGCTCTCTCCCTTCCCTGGAACCAGTGACCCTAAATTAGGGACGGGCGACTGCTTATAGCCCATTGAGTTGCTCATTGTGGTCGTTTAACTTCCAATCAAGAAAAAAAAATCTTCCGCCATATGTCGAATGCATTGCGAACAACTTCGCGCGTTTGACATTTTTATGCTTTTGCTATTTACTTTTGACCAATAGATAATATTTAAACCGTAAATACTATCGTGGATTCTTTTCTTGTTTCAAGAAAGAAGTGCCAAACATTTTGTGTATACATTGTGTGGTGCACAGACACCATCTTGTAGGAAAACGTTTAAGTATAAGTCTCCATTCATCATTAAGTATAATATTTAGAGCTGATCAAATCTAATGCCAAAGATGATGGAATGTTTCGACAGCTGTGCCAGGACAATATTGAGTAATTTATTAAGTTACTTTTAAACGCAGAATTTTGATGACTCTCAAAGGTTACATGCTTGTCTTATTTCGTAGCATTATACACTGGTGTGCAAAAATTAAGGACGAAGAGGAGAAATTAGCATAACAGCGGAACTAGCAAGCAGAACGGACCGAAAGACCACTCAGGAGATAGACTAGGGTCCGGTACGGTAGGGCATGCGCATATATGCAGCATGACGTAGAGAGGGAAGGGGGAGTGACGGAGTTTCGGAAGGGTATAAAACACACGGGCGGTGTACGCTCAGCAATTTGGTGAAAGCTATTGCACGGTGATTGGTTTGAACGACGTCGAGTTGCTGCCACCGTGTGATATGGCCAACAGGCAATCCAGTAGACGACATCTGGATGACTTTACCCGAGGTCGCGTCATTGGGAAATTAGAAGAAGGGCCGAAGTGTGACTAGTGTGACCGAGGAGTTCGGGATCGCTCACAGGATCGTTTCACGAGCTTGGAGAGTATTTCAAACGACAGGAACAGCTGTCCCAGAGATTAGCAGTGGTCGTCCACGAGCAACCACGGTGGCGGACGACCGGTATATTGTCCTACAGGCGAGAAGAGACAGACAGCAGACAGCGGAAGAAATCGCAAGGCACATGCAACAGACAACTGGACTTCAGTTATCGCGTTTTACCGTGTCCAAGATGCTGCACAAAGGCGGTGTATTTGCACAACAACCAGTATGGTGTGTGCCATTAACGCCTGCTCATCGGAGACGGCGGTTTCTGTGGTGCCAGAACACAAGAACTGGACACATCAGCAATGGGGTCGAGTTCTCTTTACGGATGAGAGCCGATTTAGTATGACGAGCGATTCTGGACGTATACACATCTGGATAGAGCAAAGAACACGCAATCAGACCTCCAACATCATCGAAAGGGACCGGTTTGGAGGTGGCCGAGTTCTCGTTTGGGGCGGTATCATGCTTGGTAGCCGTACTGACCGCCACATCTTCCAAGTAGCTTCAGTCACTGGTGTCCGCTATTGTATCGAGGTTCTCCTGCCTCACGTACGCCTGTTTAGAAGTACTGTGTGTCATGAGTTCCTCTTCATGGACCCCGCACGGGGATAACTGGTTTTCCAGTTATTTGGGGAGCGGCGCCCCCACGGCCCGAGCTAACCTTGTGACGGTTTCTATTGCCTCTGCGGCTTTGACGATTACCTCACCGAAGGGACAGCTGTTCATCCAGCTGATGGGGGATGGCGTCCCCACGGCCCGAGCCGATTTTCTCTTATTGTTTTGCTTTTTTCGTCTTATGTTCATATTTTGACATGTACCCGCCTCAGTTGTAGGCTGCTGAGGTTGTGATGAGGCGCCAGCTCCGGGTTTTGTTCCTCGTTCTCTTCCCTGTCTTTTCTTTTTTATGTTACATTTTCTGTTTTTCCGGAGCTGGTTAGCTTAGACCTACCTGCATGTTTGCCGTGTGCGGTGACCCGTACCGGTGGAAATGAGGATGCTGGAGGCTGAGGTATTTGGGGGCCGGGTTGTAGTGTCTCCAGATGCCAACACTCCTCTTTGCCCTCTGCTTCACCCTAAACGGGAGGCTGGGAGCTAACCCACTCCTCGTCAGGAAGTCTGTGGCCGAGTGGTGTCCAGACTTCTAGCGGCTTGTCGTTCTGTTCGGCTGGGTGAGTTGGGGGGTAGGGTGGGCATGCCAAAGGGGTGTTCTCCGGGCACGGGAAAGTCTGGGTGCGCGCTGAGCGTGTGTCTGCCCTACCAACTTGCTATATCCGCTGACTATCCCTAGAGCCGTGTCCTGCGTCCTCTTGGGCTTGCGGACCTCCGGCTCTCCCTCGTTGGGCTCGGTAGTGGGTGGGGAGGTTGGCGGACGAATCTTTTCACTTCATCATGGAACACAAGAGTGTTTCCCATGCTACAAATTTAAAGCGCCCTGTGGAGGAAGATCCACCTTCCTCAACAAAGAAACTTGTCTCTACTAATTGCAATGCTCTGTTTCTGTTACTCAAATCTGGTGACTCTTCACAGTCACTCAGTAGCAAGAGTCCTTTCTGGATCAATAAGGCTCTGCAGGCAGTTGCTGGCTCTCCAAAGAGTGTGAAGAAGCTCCCTTCAGGGGATCTTCTTGTGGAAACTTCTAATCCACGCCACAGTGCCACCTTGCTGGAAACGACCGTTTTGCTTGGCATTCCTGTCCAGGTTTCTCCACACGGTTACCTCAATTCCTCTCGCGGTGTTGTCAACTCCCGCGACCTGCTTGAATGCAGCGATGAGGAATTGCTGGAGGAACTTGGTGAACAGCATGTCATTGGGGTTCGAAGGATTCTTTTTAGGCGGGATGGGAAATCTATTCCCTCCCGTAACATCATCCTAACGTTTGACTCCCCAAACCTGCCTACTTCCATCAAGGCAGGTTATTTACGGCTTGATGTTCGACCGTACATCCCGAACCCCTTGCGATGTTTCAGGTGCCAGCATTACGGTCACTCCCAGCAGTCTTGCCGTAATGTTGCAAAGTGTGGCCGCTGTGGTTCCACAGAACACTCTTTGGCGGATTGCTCTGCAGAGTCTGATCATTGTGTCAACTGCGAAGGGACTCATCCTGCTTCTTCTAAGCAGTGTCCAAAGTGGATAGAGGAACAGGCAATCCAACGCCTGAAGACAACTGAGCATCTCTCATATCCCGAGGCTAGACGGCGGATCGCCCCTTTACAACCAGGCCGGCGGTCCTATGCTTCAGTTGTGGTGCAGAAGGCTTCAGTGGCGGTCCAGACTGAGGTGTCCATCCCAGCGGGGTGTCCTTATGATTTTGGGGACATCGTCACTGCTGGTATGGAAGCACTGAAGTCTCGCCGTATTGCATCCAAGGCGACATCAACATCGTCGCCTAAACCTACCTCTATGCCGAAACCATCTACGGCCATCACAGGGACCCAGGTCCAGGGCACTGGTAGGAAGAAGCCGGAAAAGGTAAAACCGGGTTCATCCTCCCCGAAACAGAGCAAGCAAAAACCATCTCTCAACATAGGGGGTAAACACAGCCCTGTGTTACCTCCCGACACTGCGGATGGATTGGAGGTGATGGACGACAGTGAGACGTTCTAGTCGTCTGTCTTTTTCATTCTTTCATTACATTTTTCATTATGGCTACGCTCATTCAGTGGAATTGCCGAGGTCTGCGTTCACGCATTGACGATTTAAAAGGCTTACTGTCTTCGCACACACCTGTGTGCGTGTGTCTCCAGGAGACAAAGCTTCGCATGACGGACACTCCTTCGCTGCGGAGACATTCTTTTTTCCGCAAAGATCACCAGGACGGCGTAATTGCCTGCGGAGGAGTGGCCGTCGTTGTTCCTCATGGTGTCCCTGTCACTGCGGTTGCCCTTCGGACGCCTTTGCAGGCAGTGGCAGTGAGACTGTCTGTGAACACTCTGCTCACGGTGTGTTCCATCTACATACCACCAACTGAAGCTGTAAGCCTTTCGGATCTGGAAGATTTAGTTGACCAGCTGCCGCCTCCTTTCTTCATCTTTGGAGATTTTAATGCTCACAATCCGTTGTGGGGTTCTACAACTCGAGACTCCAGGGGCCGTGTTGTTGAGTCCCTTCTCTCCAACACGTCCCTATGTCTCCACAACACCGGAGTTGCTACTTATTTTCATGAACCCACCCGTTCGTACTCAGCCATTGATCTGTCTTTGAGTTCACCATCCTAATATCCTGACTGGTCCTGGAGCGTGTCTGGTGATCCCCTTGGCAGCGATCACTTTCCCATCTTTCTCCGTCTAGCGGGTGGCGGGTACCGTTACCCTACTCGCCCTGCTAGATGGAATATTGATCGTGCCAAGTGGGACGCATTCACGGCTTCAGCGATTATTACTCCAGCTATGGTGACCTCGGGAACGGTCAATGACGCTGTTGCGGCGGTAACGGATTGTGTTGTGCATGCGGCAGAACTTACCATCCCCAGGACGTCGACTAAACTTCCACGTTGCCCAAGACCTTGGTGGAATTCCACTTGCATGGCAGCTCGTCAGGCCCAACATCGGGCTTGGGGTAGGTTTCGTCGGTACCCCACCGACGCGAACCTACTTGATTTCAAGAAGGCCAAGTCCTACGCGCGATTGGTTCGTAGGCGTAGTCAACGGGAGTCCTGGATACGTTACGTATCCGGGATTAACTCCGCTACCAGCCCTAAGATCGTTTGGGACAGGATCCGTAAGATTCGAGGACAGTACCCATCTGGGGCAATCTCCATTCTTGAGAGTGATGGAGGAACGGTTGCTGACGCTCAGGGTATTGCTGACTGTCTTGGCGCCGCTTTTTCTTCGGTGTCCAGCAGCAGCAATTACCCTGCTTCGTTCCGGCAGTTACAGCCGCGGCTTGAACGGTCCAAGATTTCTTTTGGACCGTTCTCTTCCGCAGATTATAACAGCCCGCTGACTGCCGTGGAGCTGAAGACCGCTCTGAATCGGTCCGGCCGGTCATCTGTCGGACCAGATAACATCCATTACGAAATGCTGAAGCACCTTTCTCCGTCCTCTCTTGAATGTCTGCTAATCCTGTTTAACAGGATTTGGCTAGAGAATGCCTTTCCCGAGTCTTGGCGTACGGCCATTGTCGTTCCTGTTCCCAAACCTGGTAAAGATCCCACCAACCCGTTGAACTACCGGCCAATTGCTATGACGAGCTGCCTTTGCAAAGTACTCGAGCGCATCATTAACCTTCGTCTCATTTTTTATTTAGAATTTCATCACATTTTTTCGCCTCATCAGAGTGGATTTCGTAGATCTCGATCCACCACCGATCATCATCTTCGCCTTGAAGCTTCTGTCAGGGAGGCGTTTGTCCGGCGTCAGCACATGGTCTCCGTCTTCTTCGACATGGAGAAAGCCTATGATCGTACCTGGAGATACGGCATTCTCCGTGATCTGCACGAGTGCGGATTGCGGGGAAACTTACCATCTTTCATCGCCGGATTTCTCCAGGACCGGAGTTTCCGTGTGCGCGTCGGGTCGACCCTCTCTGCGGTGTACCCGCAAGAACAGGGTGTACCTCAGGGCTCCATTCTTTCCGTTACGTTGTTCATCCTTCGTGTTAACCATATTTTCCAACTGCTTCCTCCCACGGTTCGTGGAACCATGTACGTGGATGATCTGCAGATCTCTTGCGCCTCTGTAAACATGCGTACCATCGAGAGACAGCTCCAGTCTGCCATTACCAAGATCTCTCACTGGGCTTCCCAAAATGGATTTGGCTTCTCGCCGCAGAAGACCGTTTGCGTGCATTTTTGCCGCAAACGGGGTCTTCACCCAGACCCCAGCCTCCGTCTGGGGTGCTCTACCATCCCCGTGGTGTCTGAAGTCAAGTTCCTTGGGTTAACTTTTGACCGAGCGCTCACCTTCCGGCCTCACATCCAGTCTTTGAAGGTGAAGTGCACGAAGTCATTGAGTATCCTGAAGGTCCTCTCTCGAACATCTTGGGGGGCCGACAGGTGCTCAATGCTTCGCATTTACCATTCTCTGATTCGGTCAAAGTTAGACTTCGGATGCATTACTTACGATTCAGCGCGTCCATCGGTTTTAAAGCCTTTGGACCCCGTCCATCACCAGGCTCTGCGGCTATGCACTGGTGCTTTCCGCACCTCTCCCGTGCATAGCCTGTATGCGGAGGCTCATGAGCCGCCGTTATGCATCCGTCGTAAGCAGCTGTCTCTTCAGTTTTATACCAAACTGAAGTCTTTTCCTGATCATCCACTGTATGGTTCCATCTTCCAACCGGACTGTGTCCGTTTGTTTTCCAACCGCCCCTCCTGTGTTCCGACGTTCGGGATTCGGATGTCTGCCATAGTGCGCGATGCTGGTCTAGACTTGTCAAGGATTGGTTTGACCCGGTTCTACAATGAACCGCCTTGGCAGCCGGTTCAAGCAACGGCTGACCTTTCTCTATGTGTGTGGCCAAAGTCTTCCACTCCTGCTCTGGTGTACCAGCAGCTCTTTGCTGAAAAACTGTCAGTCTACCCGGATTTCGTGCCTGTATTCACCGATGGCTCGAAGTCCGGGGATGTCGTTGGATCCGCTTTTGTGTGTGGCGAAGCCTCACATGCTGAGCGGCTTCCGCCTGAATCCACCGTCTTTTCGGCGGAGATGCGTGCGGTGCACCTCGCTTTGTGCCACATACAGTCTCGATCACTTCGTCGCGCTATGGTTTGCTCTGATTCCCAGTCCGTCATCCATGTTTTATCTTCTCCAGAGGACACGGACTCACCTGTCATCCGTGATGTCCGTCGTCTTCTTGGAACTTTGGAGGGTGATGGCTTCCTGGTCCGATTCTGTTGGGTTCCTGGCCATGTTGGGATCCGGGGTAACGAGCTGGCAGATCTCTCTGCCAGGTCTGTTTCCTCCATGTCGCCAGCTCGGCTGCCACTGTCTTTCCGAGATTATCGGCCGTTGATCCGGAAATTTGTTCTGGATGAGTGGCAGTCCCTGTGGTCTCAGCAGGGCAGCAATAAACTCTATGCCATCAAACCACAGATCGGACTTTGGATGTCTAGTTTGCGGAAGAACCGTCGTGAGGAAGTTGTTCTTGCACGTCTCCGCATTGGGCACTGTCGTTTTACTCACCGCTTTTTGCTGTGTGGCGAGAGTGTCCCGGTGTGTGAGGCGTGCGACTGTCGTCTCACTGTCCTTCATGTTTTGTGTACTTGTGTTCGGTTTTGTGATCATCGTTTTCGTCATTTTCACTCCCATCTGTTGGACGAAGGAGCAGCTACGCTGCAGACAATTATTGGCGAAGCCTGCGACATGAAAGCAGTGTTTTCGTTTTTACAGGATATTGACTTATTTAAACTTATCTAGATTTTAACTTGTTCACTATCATATTTCATTTTTACTACATCAGCCTGTTTTTAACCTTGTGTACGTTTTTATTGCTTTAGTTTTGTTTTGATGTCTTTTGTTTTGGCGCTCTTTGGCCAACCATGGCCCTTGCGCCATTAAAATATATTAACCAACCAACCTCTTCATGGACGACAACGCTACACCTCATCGTACAGTGGCTGTCGCAGAGCTGTTGGAGAGTGAAGATATTCAGCGCATGGATTGGCCCGCAAGGACCCCTGACCTAAATCCAATCGAACACGTATGGGACCTTCTCGGGAGACTCTTGGCAGCACGTCACCAGTTGCCAGCAACGATTCCGCAGCTGCGATTGGCGCTACAAGAGGAATGGGCCGCGATGCGTCAACAGCTCCTTCATAATTTCGTTCTCAGCATGGACAGACGTTGTAAATTCTGCAACGCAGTCAGGGGTGATCATATCCCCAACTAAAGACTGGATTTTTCTTGGCAGCCGCCTGTCACATAGACGTTTCTGTCTTCTGTCCAGTTGTGCTCGAAGCTACCTTTTCAATATAGTGCCTTTGTATCCTTTGGATTCCTTGTTTGGACGGTTTTACTCACTTGTCCCATATTCTTACATTTGGGGATCTTATGGTATGATTTGAGTCGATGTGGAGCACTTCTGCACGACGTTACATCCGAAAAACCGTCTCGTCCTTAATTTTTGCACGCCATTGTATGATAGTGTCATACAGTTTTTTCAAGGTAATAATGAGACTGGTCTCTGTGAACAATTAAAAACAGTAAATAATGATACCTTTTATTTGGCAGACAATTTGATGAGATTTAATGAAATAAATTTTCAGCTTCAAGGAGCCAATGTAACTCTTATCAGTTGCAAAAATATTGTGTTTTTATTTATCGAAAAACTTTATCTTCTCCCTCATAATTTTTTGAAGCGAGAATTTCATGAGTTTCCCGAATTGTCATCTGTAAAATATGATATAGCTCCAGATGAGATTGAAAGGTTCAGTAGCGACCTGAACGAACTGATGTTGGATATGGAAAAAAAAGATTCAAAGGTATTTTAGACTTGAAGATGTGTGATTGCATGATAAATCCTTTTACTGCAAATTTTGCTCAGGTTGATATAAATTGCCAAGAGGAATTATCAGAACTTAGATATGATGAAGAAAGCAAATATAATTTCGATACTGGTGGACACCAAAACCTCTGCCAAAATAAAAAAATGCTTGCGTTATATCCAAATATGTGGAAAATTATATTTAATTTATTGATACCTTTCCCTACCTCATATCTTGTAGAAACAGGCTTTAGTGCTGTTTAATCATATTATCACCAAACAGAGAAACCGTCTGAATATCACCGAAAGGGGTGGACCTTTGTTTGTTCCTTACGAAAATTGAACCAGATATAAAATATTTAGTTTCGCAACATCAGCCTCAAGGATCTCATAATCATTAATTAAAAGTAATGTCAATAAACTTTATTGTGGTCACATTTAACTTTCATTTTCTTCAATTTAAGCAGCTCTCGCGCTAGTAGGCGCTGTATCGATGGAGAAGCAGAAATTCATTAAATTGAAATTATATATGTATAAATATACACAAAGTATAAATAAAAAGATAAATTTAAGTACATATCGTTTACAAACCTTCCCCTTTAAAACTTTCTTCGCACTTGTGCTAAATTGTGTTACTGCAGCACCGGTGGGCGGTAAGGAAATTTTACCATCAACAAAGTTACAAAAGTGGGCGGTAAGGAAATTTTACCATCAACAAAGTTACAAAAGTAGGCGGCAAGGAAATTTTACCATCAACAAAGTTACAAAAGTGGGCGGCACGGAAATTTTACCATCAACAAAGTTGCAAAAGTGGGCGGCACGGAAATTTTACCATCAACAAATTACAAAAGTGGGCGGCAAGGAAATTTTTCCATTAACAAAGTTACAAAAGTGGGCGGCAAGAAAATTTTACCATCAACAAAGTTACAAAAGTGGGCGGCAAGGAAAATTTTACCATCAACAAAGTTACAAAAGTGGGCGGCAAGAAAATTTTACCATCAACAAAGTTACAAAAGTGGGCGGCAAGGAAATTTTACCATCAACAAAGTTACAAAAGTGGGCGGCAAGGAAATTTTACCAACAACAAAGTTACAAAAGTGGGCGGCAAAGAAATTTTACCATCAACAAAGTTACAAAAGTGGGCGGCAAGGAAATTTTACCAACAACAAAGTTACAAAAGTGGGCGGCAAAGAAATTTTACCATCAACAAAGTTACAAAAGTGGGCGGCAAAGAAATTTTACCATCAACAAAGTTACAAAAGTGGGCGGCAAGGAAATTTTTCCATCAACAAAGTTACAAAAGTGGGCGGCAAGAAAATTTTACCATCAACAAAGTTACAAAAGTGGGCGGCAAGGAAATTTTACCATCAACAAAGTTACAAAAGTGGGCGGCAAGAAAATTTTACCATCAACAAAGTTACAAAAGTGGGCGGCAAGGAAATTTTACCATCAACAAAGTTACAAAAGTGGGCGGCAAGGAAATTTTACCAACAACAAAGTTACAAAAGTGGGCGGCAAAGAAATTTTACCATCAACAAAGTTACAAAAGTGGGCGGCAAGGAAATTTTACCATCAACAAAGTTACAAAAGTGGGCGGCAGTTATTAAAGGTTCACAACTCTTGATTTAAACTAAATGTCAGCTAACCTACTACGATTCTCTTCGTTATTCTTAGATTTTCCCCGATGAGCTCATCGTCCTTTTGCCTGTTCGAATCGCAAGTTTCGATTAAGCCCCTTCCACGATTCTTTACGGCCAACATTCCTCCACTGTCCTTAAGCACTTTTCGTCGTTGGGTAAAAAAATCAATGTCCAAACATCCATAATCATAAACTGCCACTAATCTAAAGTGAATTTCTTTGGGAGGTACATTTTCATGAGTTAAAAGCTCTAGAACAGATTGCTGTTTGACACCCGTTGACACGATTAAAAAGAATCATCTATTTTAGACACAATTAAATAGGAACAAATCGAAAAATAAAATAATATGTTCATCGGGCAAACAAACGGAATGGATGAAAAACATTTCAAATCCGACTTTTAGAAGCAGAGATAAAGGCAATTTTTCTTTCCGGCCTCTGGAGGAAAATCTATGCATTATTTGAAAAGGAAAGTGCACCTAAGGTATTTTCGTTATAAACGGCATTGTAAGGAAAAATAATTTTTTGAATCTAATATTTTGAAGCAGATATATGGAATAAAATGTAATTTGTATTCGATATCATCTGCATTTACGCCCTCTAGCGGCGAAGTTGTTCACTGGAAGAAAGATCGGAATGCTAGTACATCGTTCAGAAATTTCAAGCTTTCCAATGCAAAAAATAAATAAATAAATACAAATGAAAACCGACCAGTAGTTGCAGAGACATGGTGTCCACAGAGGAAACCGTGAACACGTCACTGCTTTTGTTTACGCATTCCAACCGTAGGTTGAAGAAGCGTATATGCTCCAGCTTTTTACGTCCGTCTGTCCGTCCGTCTGTCGGCATGATAACTCACGTAAAATGGTTCGATTTCAATGAAATTTTAGTATGTGTTAGGGGACAACCAGGGAACGAACCCTATTGAAAATGGGTGAAATGGGGTCAAAGGTCACGCTATAAGAGCGGGATCCATTCAATTGCTCTTATGCGTCATAACTTGCGTAAATATGGTTCGATCTCAATGAAATTTTTAGTATGTGGTAGGGGACCATCTGGGGACGAACCCTATTTAAAATGGATGAAGTGGATTCAAATGTCAGGACATAGGAGCGCAATGCATTCCATTGCCCTTATGCGTCATAAGGTGCGTAAAAATGGTTCGATTTCGATGAAAGTTTAGTATGTGGTAGGGGACCACCTGGAGAGGAACCCTATTGAAAATGGGACAAATGGAGTCAAAGGTCAGAACATGGGATCGAGATCCATTACATCGCCCTTATCCCACACTATTAATGTGGATATCAAGTAATTTTGCATCCTATATTTCCATTGGAAAACCTTTTGTACACATTTCCTTCACAATTACGGTGTTCCCAAGGATGGAAATTTGAACATCGATTAAAATAACTTCATCCTATAACTTGGAATACTTAACATTTTCTAAAACATAAGCATAATTATATTAAAAAACAATAACCTTTCCTTTGGTGGTGTTGAAACCAGAAAAAAGATGGCGCGACCTGTACTTTGATGACGTCAGTGGACAAATAAATGTCGGATTGCATAATTACGGTTGTGGTTTAGAAAATATTATTACGGTTATGGTTTAGAAAATATTAAGTATTCCAAGTTATGAAATGAAGCTATTTTAATCGATGTTCAAATTTTCATTCTTTGGAACGCATTAATTGTGAAGAAAATGTGTACAGAAGTTTTTCCATTGGAAATATAGGAACCAAAATTACTTGACGTCCACCTTAAAGTAGCAATTCTTGTATTGTATGTATGCACATTTTATTTTGAAAACGGCTCTAAGAATTTTGATGAAAGTCGTTAACCTACCGTTTGCTGTTACTAGAAATCGATTTAGCTTGATCTCGACTTTAGGAGAATTCGTTTATTGGGTTAAATAACCACCCCGCATTATAACGTTTTTAGTGTCATGGCGTCGTTCCATTAATGTTTCCAATGCTTCGAAATCTTATGACGTCACAATCTCGCGTTTGAGAATGTTGGCGCGGTCACACCATCTGTCTCATTACGTCACGCGTTGTGTGTGGATCCTATTAAAGTTTTATGGCCGCCCCGGTGGCGCAGTGGTCTAAGGCGCTGGCCTCTGATCATTCGTCCGTAAGGGGTCCGGGTTCGAATCCCGGTCGGGCATGGATGTTGTGTTTGTCTTATGGCACTGGCTCTCTCCCTTCCCTGGAACCAGTGACCCTAAATTAGGGACGGGCGACTGCTTATAGCCCATTGAGTTGCTCCCGGTGGTCGTTAAACCTCCAATCAAAAAAAAAAAAAATTATGACGTCATACTCTTGCCAGCAGATGGTCGCGATTCCCATCTGCTTCATTACGTCACGCGTTGTGTGCGTATGTCCGTCCGCACGATAACACGCGTAACAATCGTTTGATTTCGATGAAATTTTAGTATCTGGTAGGGGATCACCTGGGAAGGAACCTTATTTAAAGTGAACGAAATGGGGTGAAAGATCAGTACATAGGAGAGGGATCCATTCCACTGCTTTTATGCGTCATAACTAACGTAAAAAGGGTTCGATTTCGATGAAATTTTAGTATGTGGTAGGGGACCACCTGGCCACAAACCCTATTGAAAATGGGCGAAATGGGGTCAAAGGTCAGGACATAGGAGCGGAATCACTTCCATAGCCATTATGCGTCATAACTTGCGTAAAAATGTTTCGATTTGGATGAAATGTTAGTATGTTGTAGGGACCTATCTGGGGACGAATTCTGTTGAAAATGGACGAAATGGGGTCAAAGGTTAGGACACAGGAGCGGGATCTATTCCATAGCCCTTATGCATCATAACTTACGTAAAATTGCTTCGATTACGACAAAATTTATCATGTTATTTCGGAGGTATACTGAAGCGGTTCTGTTGAATATCATCGATATGGGATCAAGGGTCAGGGCAGATAACCGAGATTTATTCCACAGCCATTATTTTCATAACTTGAGTGATAACTTCAGTAATGATTTCTGGTATGTTGGAAAGCGTATTATAATCAATGCATTGCATGATTTTACAAACTTGTTAAATATGTATTAGCGAAGGAATCTGGCGTTGTCAGGGTGTTACGAGAAATACATGAATCTGCTTCCGGGTAAGCATTCTCGCAGTTTGCATAAATGCATGAATGGGATATAATGCACGGAAAATAGTATAATAGGATTAACTGAATTTTTTTCTGGTAATGAAAAAGAAAAGAATGGAACAAAAACGAATAAAACCTATACTTATGCTGGCACAATTTGGCTTGAACAAGCCGTTTTTATTGACTGTGAATATAGGAAATTTGAAACATCTACATTTTTCTATTGTGTTCTGATCATCGTAATGTACAAATAATTCAAAGCTCAAGTAAGTTCATCCTTAAAGATCCACTGTGTCAACGACGTTGATTGTCCTTTTATTTGGTACCAAGAACTAAGAGGTTTTTATTTTTACCAACTCGCGAGCAACCAACATACAGCTGGCAATGGGAAAAACATAAATTTTATAAGTTGAGTCCAACAGTTTTTAATGAGTGAGCCTGTGTCTTATTGAAACTCATGGGAAAACTGAAAACAACAGGAAACCGTAGACGTTTAAACTAAAATTGAATGCGTGGAATAAAATCACTGTCTCCTGCAGCATGTCCAGTCATGATATTAGCTCCGATGAAATTTGATGAGTTTCATGATAGACATTCGTGGTCCTCTGAAGAGTGCAGAAGGATACAGATTTCATCTCGATAAAATAAATAAAACCTTATAGTGATGTGGGAAAATGCGCGAACGGAGGAATACTCATTTAGCTTAGAAAAAAATGAAATACAAAAAACTTTACATTTTTCTCTGATTTATATTTCATATATTCAATTTACATTTCACTGAAATCTATTTCCTCCCTATATACACTATACTGACAAAAGTCATGGGACACTTCTTCAAAAGTTAATGAACGAATCTGCTGCGTTCTTAAAATGCGAGGTACAGCTGCAAATGGTATAAAAACGAGTCTGCAGCTGACCGCGATCATATCGCGCTATGAGCTGACTGAAAACATCGCGGCGGGGGAGAACTGACTTTGAGAAAGGAAAGATTGTTGAGTGTTATATTAGTGGGTTGCGCATAAGGTAAACCGTGAGGCGTTCAAACATACCCAAGTCAACTGTTTTGGATGTACTGAATAAGTGGAAGACACATGACATACCTGAAGCAGCAAAACGTACCGGCAGACCAAAGAAAATCAGTGATAGAGGACGTCGAAGCCTCAGGACAGCCGTTACAGCTAATCGACGGAGTACTGCACAAGACCTCAGTGAACAGGTGTGTAAAAATGCTGTAACCTGGGTATGTACAAGTACCATTCGCAGATAACTTCATTTCATGGGTTACCGTGGTCGTGCGGCTGCTCATAAGCCTTTCATCTCCACTCCAAATGCTACTCGTCGTTCAGTATGGTGTAAAGAACATTTATCGTGGACCGTAGATCAATGGAAACGGCTTCTATGAACTGAAGAATACACGGTCCATCAGTCTGGTGGCTGTGCGTGGATATGGCGGCAGCCGGGGAACGCTATTTACCACAGTGTACTGTTCCTACGGTCAAGTTTGGAGCTGGCTGTGTACTCGTGTGGGTGTGTTTTTCGTGGTATGGTCCCGGCTTATTGGTTATCGGGGAAAAACCTGGTAACCAGCACATCTACCTCGATATTCTAGACAATTATACCCTACCAACTCTGTGGCAATACTATGGAACCGAGCCTTGTTAAAATCAGCAGGATAATACACCGAGGCATAAAGCAAAAACTGTTACGGCGTGGTTTGACAATAATTCCGTATCGTGTGTGGACCTACCAGCACAGAGCCCTGATTTTAATCCCATAGAGCACCTATGGGATGAATTAGAGCGCCGCATAAGAAGTTTGGAACCAAGTCATACTACTAAGCAACAGTTAGCGGCAACATTATGTACTGAATGGAAGCGCATACTTATCGCTGTGTTCCAAAACCTTGTCGAAAGCTTGTCTCGTAGGATCAGTGCATGAATTAAGGCCAAAGGTGGACCGACACCGTACTTAATGTATGTCTATAAATGCTATGTTATGTTTCTCTCTAGGTGTCCGGAGATTTTGTCAGTATAGTGTATATTTACTCGGATCTGCTTTTTTTAAATAATGGCTCGAGGAAGAGAGCCAGTTCGTATGATAAACACACGGCCCATGTCTTATTCGGACCCATCTCGGCCGAGCTGTCAGAAGACGGCACTTAGACGTCTGCGCCACATCTCGGCCGAGCTGTCAGAAGACAGCACTTAGACGTCTGCGCCACCTGGGCCATTTTGATGCCTTTGCCTCGTCATTATACCGCTTAAATCTGTCTATTGGTCTCCGATTTTTATTTCCGGTTCCCTGGAAACGACAGATGACCTCCAACTTTTCACTGGAGACTTTTGCTGTATATGTTTGGAGTTCTGGAACGTGTATGTCCACGAATTCACCTCATCGGCGCTGATGTCAATCGGAAGAGATCGGTACTCTGTCACTTACCCAAGCCCGTTGATCGAATATCGTTTTCTGCCTCCGTTTTCCTGTGAACCAGTTTATGCGCCACTTTAGTATGCGCTCTGTATAGCGTCAGCATTACGCTCAAAACCTAGCAAACGAGCCTCTACATGAAGAGTTGTAATTGTATCAAAAGTCAGAGTGTTTGACTTATTTTTGAATATTCACAAGAACTTTGAATGATGAAACCCGCTTCTGAAGATTAAATCGATCATTTACAGAAATCTTCGACACAAAAATCTCAGTTTTCTAAACATTAGCTGGAAATTTTAGCTGAGAAACTTCTACAACTCCCAGGTTGGCGTGTGTTCAGCCAGCAGCCAGGTACGATAAGTATTCTTTTAAACACGCTATAGAAGTCTTAACATTGAACAGATTTATGATGTCAATGAATGACATTTCTGTCTTTCCAATTGCTTCCCTCAAAAAAATTAGTGGGAGAGGAGATGATTAATTAGTAGCTGACCTGTATCCCGTGCTTCCCGTATATAACGTTTAAGATGCAATTTATATATTCTGATTTTTTGGCATGCCTTTCAAAAAAGTACGTGCTTCTTGTATCACTTTGTTCGTCTGTGAACACTATATGTGTGAAACTATTAGTCAGATTTGAAAAATTCTTTTTGAATTGGGAAGCCCGAAATGTGTGAATGATGATCCTTGCTCTTCATTTCTTTCTGATGCAAAACTTCACCGCTAGAAGGCTTAAATGCAGATACTATCGAATTCAAAACGCATTTTTTCTCATATCATTGCTTCTAAATATGAAACATCGTTTTCCCCCTTTCGATACTATTTAGATCAGATCATATGTAGATGATTTTAGGAAGGGAGTGTCTGACCCCAGGTCTTAAACAACCCTTAGAAAGAGGAAGCTAGGAGATTTGGGCTAGAGTGCCTGATAGTAAAGTGACACGGAAGCGAAGTAGAAAGGGGTAGGAAGACGCCCTTATTTATTACCGGGGGCCAGTACCCGGGGTCCGACGGCTTAACGTGCCCATCCGACGCACGGCGGATATTTAGTGGATCGAGCGTTTGCACCTGCCTAGGATCGAGCCTGAGGTCCTTTACGTGGCAGTCTCGAACGTTGCCCACTAGGCCACCCGCGGCCCATTCGATACTATTTATAACTACTATTTTTGGGTAAAGGTTTTTTTTTTTAAGTAATGTACTGTTTTCCCCTCTAGGGGCATAAGATAAATTGCGATTTCTCTGTTTTTAAATGATCGACCTGAAAAATTCCTTTTGCATCGGATAGATCGCCCATTGGGAAAGAGGGTAAAGAGAGGTTTGGCCACTCGGGAGCGTAAATGTATATATTTCTGTTTCTGATGTATTTGCAACAATAACTGCTCTTTTGAAAACTCGATTGAAAAACTATTTTGGTGGTCAGGTACTTCTCTCTACAAAAAAATATCTGAAAATTTCCTGTGCTTAAAATAATACAGTTTTTCCGACAGGTGGCGTAGATGTATAACTTCTTTTTGCTGTCTTTGTCGGACAGCATTTCTAGTGCTTAATGTTTCGGATATAATTTCAAGTTTTTCTTAAAGTACAAGTTTTTCACCAGAGGGCGTAAGTTCACGGTTGTGCTTGCAGCATATTTACAGCAATACCTGTACATGTAAAACCCCGATTGAGAAAATCCTTTTTCAGTTAGATACTACTAACTACCAAAAGTATTTGTGGGCATTCCCTTCCTAATAGAAACACAATTTCCCCGCCAGGCGGTGCGAATATTGAACCTATTTTTCTTAATATTTCATCTCCTAAAAATCCAATCAAAAAACTAACATCGGATAGCTTTTACATTGGGAAACACTTCGTTTTTATCTCCTGGGCTTTTTGTAGTTCACAATTCTGGCGCTGGGTGTTGTCAGTGTGCATTTTTCTTAACTCTAAAAATCCTGTTGTAAAATTTCTGGTTTTACTGTTTACCATTTACTACAGTAAGCTTAGAGAACGCATTATCCTCTTGAAATAATGCACAGTTTTTCCGTTAGGGGGCGTAATTCTCGAAACCATTTTCTTCCATTTTCCTGATATACTTTTCACTCGATAGTGGTAGAAAGCAGCTGTTTCTACGTATTTGTAGATGTTTCAGCGATTGTAGAAATCCGGTGGAATTTTTTAACGGGTTCCAGTGGCTATGAATGACTTTTAAATATTTTATTCGTGTTGCAAAGAATTCACATACGTCAAAAATTCAATGTCATCAAACCAAAAATTCAGTGTCATCTTTCTTGTCCACTTCAGTGAATGATTTTTTTGTGAGTACCATCTGGTGAAAACTGAAGAAAAAAATTGTATGTACTCTATATTTATAAATCTTGTTAGTAGTGCAGTAGCATTAATTGTCTTTCCATTAGATATTAAAACGGGTTTTTTTTTGCCTTCTCGCTTCTACCGTTTTCATAGTTTCATGTGCAGTAATTAATTTCGTTTTTGAGAAGGAATGTAATGAAAATTAGTTTAACAAACACATCCTGTACATCCTTTATGAACCGTAGGTAAAATAACTTAACCAACTCGTATGATAGAGAAGCACTGCATGCATCAAGAATGCGGCATCTGTTTGTCGTCGGAAAAGATTACGACGACCGATGGAATAAGCATGTCCCAATAAGGGAGGCTGTTTCGCGATGCACAGCTTAGAGGAACATTTTAAATAGCCAATGGCAACGCTCGCGCGTTCAAGGTTACATACACGTTCTCTGTTTTGTTTCGTAAGAATTGCATATCATAGTAAATATTTTTGCGTCTAGCAATCCCGCCATTTTGGAATTCCAACTTGAAATGGCCAGAGCAGCTC
This sequence comes from Macrothele yani, assembly GCA_039090855.1. Classification (NCBI taxonomy): domain Eukaryota; kingdom Metazoa; phylum Arthropoda; class Arachnida; order Araneae; family Macrothelidae; genus Macrothele; species Macrothele yani. Next base: position 106,233,031 of record CM077011.1, read on the forward strand.
GAAAAGCAAAGGAAAACAAGCTGCCAAGTTTTAAAGTATCTACAATATTTTCCCTGTGGATTATCAGTAAACAGCCACACAAACATTTTTCTTTATGTAAACAAAAAGGAGAATTGTCATAACACATACTTTTTCAGTATATATGTTATAGATACCATGAAAGTCGCTCCGGCGGCGGCACAATGGATACGAAACTAGAATTACCGCTCTCGTGGTTGTCGATTCGAGACCATGATAAAACATGGCTTCTGTGTTTATTTTTCGCCTGGTATTCTAAGATCCAGTAAACTCAAACACCGGTTCTTTTGGGTTGTTGCTGATGTTGGGCGATCCTGCACTTTCTTTTGTGCTGTTCTAGTCTGTTGGAAGCACCTCTGTGTTTATTTTTCACCTGGTATTCTACGATCCAGTAAACTCAAACACCGGTTCTTTTGGGTTGTTGCTGATGTTGGATGATCCTGCACTTTCTTTTGTGCTGTTCTAGTCTGTTGGAAGCACCTCTGTGTTTATTTTTCACCTGGTATTCTACGATCCAGTAAACTCAAACACCGGCTCTTTTGGGTTGTTGCTGATGTTGGACGATCCAACCCATTTTTTTGTGCTGTTCTAGTCTGTTGGAAGCACCTCTGAAATACACTGGTGACGCTCGGAGACCCATCACCACTTCTGCCATTATCGCATATGCCTAGCTAGCTTGTGACTTTCTAATTGCTTTCTAAGTTGTCCTCTGGTAAGTCATGTTGCTTACAAGGAAACAGTTGTCGCTGATTGCAAATCAAAGTATGTTCCCATCGGTCGCCACCGGGATTCCCTGTGGTGACCGATGATAAATTTTTCGAGATTCGCTTATTAACGTGGAAAGAGCGAAGATTCCCGTTTGGTATTCCTGATCCAATTCGAGTGTTTGAATTAATCAAAGTATGTTGTTTAGATAGAGGATCATAAGATATGTTTATATCCAAATTTTGAGCTGTTATGGACAACATGGAGAGCCACTTAGGGCCTTTTTCATGAGCACTATGTCATGTAATGTATGTATATTATGAATTTTATATTAGAACTTCTTACAATTATTTACCATAAAATTAAGTGTAAGAAGTCCCTACAAAAATATGATTAATTTCATAACGGACATTTGTGTTGGTAACATCAGACATGAACTTTTGGCACGGAGACCACTTTCTCCGTCTACAGTCTTTTGTTCACTATCAGTTTTCAACGCCTCGATTTTAAAACCTAATCCCCTTTGCATTTTATAAGTGTGAATGTGTCACTACTCATCCTGGATACTTCCAAACATCTCTCCAGTGTTGTTTTGAATCGGGCCTAATTAAGGAATGTGGTAGAGAAGATTGCGAGGTAACAGCATTCATGAAATGTGCTCACTGTGAGAACTACTTTTGTTTGGATCATTCAATAATTAAAGATATTCATATTTTTGTCGTACATGAAAGGTGAGTGCAATGTATATCCATTACTGAACACGCTATACTGCATATCTGTTCATGAATACTTTGTAATGTATACCAATTGCTGAAAACAACAAAACCCATTCTCACATGGGCCGCAAGAGTAATGGAGATTCCATGAATATTGTCTCTGCCAGTATTCTTTAATGTCCTATAACTCCATCATGTATATTCCATAGCACCTAAAAGTTTGTCATTATCCAGTACCCCTCCAATACAGTCGAGTGATATAACAAGCACTGTGCATCTAGCGACAACGGTCAGGACCGTTTCCTTGTGAGTTATCTTTCAACTGAACACAGCTACAACTTCGTACTAAACGAAAACGACTCAGTTAGAGCAAGACTTACAGCCCGTTTGTTTTGTGCATCGATAAAATGCTGTTTATTCGCAGGTTTTTGTAGGATATTGCTGGGCGTATGCACGGAAAGCTGCAGGCGCATTTCCTTGGAATTCACCAAACAGCCTGCAAATATCACAGTATTCGCCAAAGGTGTATGCCATTCCTTCCATGCCAGTGTAGCAGCAATGCCCATCAATCGTTCACAACTGCGTAATTCCTTCTCACGGCGAACATACCTCCGTTCCAATGATTATCTCCCATGTTTCTCTGTGGCCTTCGTTACGTAGTTAGTTACGTCGAGTAAGCTTCATATGCATACTTCTGTGAGGTGTTTGTGGCTTCATTTATGTGTGCCTGTCCTGTTGGGAGGCGCGCCTTATGGCAGTTGCGCATATGACGTTACGAAACTTCAGGAGCTGATATCTCTCTAAATAAGCCCTAATTAGAAAATGTCACTGAACACATTTTGCTTATATTTCCCATAGGAGTCACTCCCTTGGGTTATTATACACCATTTACGTAACACCCTATATACTCTTTGGAAGACCAGTTCTGTGTCGCCGACATGGTGGTGCATTGGTCTAAATGCTGGTTTATGACCATTCCACCGAGAAGGGTCTGGGTTCGAATCCTGGTGAGGCATGAATGTTGTGTTTGTCTTACGGTACTGGCTCTTCCCCTTCCCTGGTACTGATAACCCTAAATTAGGGACGGGCGACTGCTAAATACCCATTGACTTGCGCACGATGATCGTTAAACCTTCAACAGAAAAAATAAAAAATAAAAGTGTCGCGTCATCAACCGAAAGTGGATTTTCTCATCTGCTCGCTAGAGGTTTCCGTTAACTTGTGAGTGTTATTCTGTACAGCTTTCGTTATAACTCGCATGTGCTTTCTTCTTCATGACTGCTGGGGTCTAACTGAATTTACTATGTGCCGTAACCAAAACCTAGATGGGCTTTAGGTTTGAGGCATGAAGAAATACTTTCAACATGTATAATCGGAATAAATGCCAGTAGTCATTATGATGATATCATATTTTCTTGTAAAAGTACAGTTACTACCTTCTTCCATTTATGAGTTCTCCTTGCACATCGACCCTCAGATAGGCGAAAACCGAAGAAATCTTCTTCTAAGATGTTAATCTTGCTATTCAGGATCCTAACAAGTACGACACAAACAATGCACTGATGTGGACAGCGCTTGTGGATATTGCATTATTTTTTCCTAATAAAAGAAAGCACTTGGAGGTTACTAGATTTATTGTGAGTAAGCTAAACTGTTTCGTCAGTAAATAGCTTAGTTTGTAGAACATTAAAACTTCATTACAAAGAAACAAACGGAGCTAAAAGAAATTCTGTATGTATTTAATGCAGCGAAGTTTGCCAGGAGACATGTTACTGTAGAATATTGCTGATAAAACATGACCAAGGTATTTCAGAATTAGAATTTACTCAACTCCCACTCGCATGTTTTTATGATCCCGATCACAGTAAACTAGGACAAGCCGCCAACGGTAACCGATAACTCGGGTACAGTTGGCAAATTTTAGGCGAAGCTATTGCAAAATCTAAGCTCAATAAGGCGTCTACTATAACAAATTCTAAAAAACGAACGCGTAAAATTTATGACTTCCAGAAGTACGAAACATTCTAAAACAGAAATGTCTAAAATTTATCATGGACTACTTTTTTCACGCATTCACGTTGGTTGTGATCAATTTGCATGCAAACAAAGCTGAAAGACACACTCAGATTGGAAACTACGTTTTTCATTTTGTATCGCGAAAGACAGACACACACACACATACACAAACTTCCTTTTATTATTATAGATTAAGCAAGTATTGAGATAACAGACGGAGTCTTTCCATTTATTCGTTTTTCAATTCAAATGACTTTATTTAATTAATGTTAGTTAGCAGGCTTTCGTGAAACGGTTCAAGTAAAAGACCATCTAGTTTTAATTGAAATTCCTCAACGACACGAAATTTCGGGAATCGGAAGGCGTCAAAATCTGACCATGGACATATCCAATCGCATGTCAAAAATTACCGTGATCGGATATGTCATGTCGTATCTATGCCCGAACAACTAATTGTCCTGAGTCTCGTATAAAGAGCGGATTTTTTCAATTATTAGTAAAACTGGTCAGATTTTTAATGGCCTTCATTATTTTTATACGGCACGACCAATCACCATGATACGAACCCCATGTCACTCACCATGTCCTTCCCTTTCTCTGTGGCAAGTGTCACCGCGATCAGCTGAAGATCTTTGGAGGAGGTAGGTAACAAACGACATTCCTTGTCAAAACCTGGAAAAACTCCTAAACCTGCAAGTTTTTGGACGATTGTTCCTCAGTGACGCGTAATTTTGGGAATCGGAAAGCGTCAAAACCTGTCCATGGACGATGTCCAATGACATGCAAAAAATCATGGTGTTCGGATGTGTCATCTCGTACCTATGCCCGAACAACCAATTTGTCTCGAATCTCGTAAAGAGAGATCCGCTCAATTAACAACATAGCATTTTGTTTTTGTGTTTGACAACCACCATGAGCAAATCTGTGGGCTATAAGCAGCTGCCAGTCTTTAATCTCATGGCGCTTTCATTTCCTCAACCGGGACTCCAACCCCGGCCCACTCGGTCAGACACCAGCGCTTAGAATATTGCGCGACCTAGGCAGCAAACGGCATTTGTAACCTAGAATCAAAAATTGCATCTATCTGAAAGACGTCCTGTGACTTATACTATACTTTATCTTTGGGTTTCTCTGTTCTTACGTTAATTTGGTTTGTCCATGTGAAATATATTCTGTCTGAACGGCACATTATACCCCTTGACGATCTTTTCAAGTTCACAGCCTCACAGGGCATCAGTTGAGCAAAAGTAATGTTCTTGAGAGCTATACGTGAGAAGCAAGAGCTATGGTTTGAATGAGTAGAGAGCTATGTACGGAGTTAGGTATATAATGTTCTGATTGCGTTATGCTATGTTTTAGACAAGAGTGATAAATAGCGTCAGTCGAATATCATTAAGAAATAGTAATTTGAAGTCTATTCATCTTGTTACAAGCAACGTATTATCGATGCAATAAAAGTGCTGTGACTTTGCAAGTGACTAATTATGTTATTCTTGAATCCTGGGTGGTATTGACTTTGAAGTATATTTTACATTATGTAATTAGAAGGGGCAAATATTCGTGGTGCGCTAGGTGCTTGGCGCACACCCACATAGAGTCGCAATTTATTTAACCCATAACATCGATATTATATTTTTGGATTTATTTCTAATAAAACTCTTCAGAGTTTGTCTTAGGCTTCGAGTGGTGGCCAAACTTAATGCCCCCAAACAATGTTTTCATTAAGAGGAGAAGGTTCGTTTAGTAATAAGAATATCACATTTGTCTTACTATCCTCGGGTGTGCTGTTTCGCGACAAAATATCTGACAATGATCAGGAACTGTGGTACAAGAGCTCCCTAGATGGCGCTGCAGGTCACGTTTTTATTTCCCAGTGGTTTCAAATACTACAGCTGATCTCTCAGGGTGTGCTAGGCGTATAGAGCACCGCTTGCAATCCAATCGAGCAACGCAATTCAGCGTTGTGATATGAGTTGTTGTTATATTATATTTTTGGATAACGAAAATCGAAAACTGTGTCCTAAGTCTTTGCTTGGTGTTTAAAATTAATTCTGTTATACAATGTTTACGTAAAGTGGAGATGTTTATTTGCTTCGTTGAGTAAACAAATCATAGTAAGCAATATTCACATCCGTAGGTGGGCTGCTTGGCCAGCGGACGCCCTAAGCATGTAAAGAAACTGTGATGGGTGATTTTCTTCTCTCCAGATGGCGCTGCAGGTCACGTTTTTATTTCTTTGTGGTTTCAATCCAGAGACGCAGTTCCTAGGGTGTGCGAGCATAAACAAACAGTATTGGTCAAGCGTTCGGAATCGCGTGGAGTCATACATATAATTTAACGTTCTGCCACGAGTTGCAGTTTTTCTGTCTTTTCGTCGCAGTACGAATCGATGTGTTTATGAGCACAGATGTAAAAACATAATTTGAATTTTGTTATCCATATGCGATGGGAGAAAAAGAAAATCATTATTTTTTTTTAATTAAACGATCGCCAAACAAAAAAAAATGCTTTCGTATTTTCAAAATCAACGCGTGAATCTTTCAGCTCGGGATACATAATAAAATTTTTGCGTGTTTTTTTTTTTTTTTTTTTGTTTTTTTACCCCGTAACATCGCACACCTAACCTAAGTGGGCATGCGACGCCACTAGTAATTAGGCTTTTCAGCTTCAACACGGAAGAACAAATTAGAATATGAGTCCTTCAATTAGTTTAATTCGTCTAATACAGCCATTTGCAAAAGTTTAAGACCACCTGTTGATTTACTGATAATTAAAATTTTCAAAGAAACTACTAATTACTATTCAGAGATATTTGAAAAAATGACACCAGATTACTTACATTCTTTAGAACACAAAAAAAGACCGAAATCAGTACTTTGTACGGACACCTTTGTTTTGAGAATACGATGTGGCATACCCTCAATAAGGGATTTGCAGTAGTCACTTGAAATGTCTGTCCACCACACGTACTTTATCACGTCAATCAAAGCTTGGGAATCTTATGGCTGTTTTTCTTCTACCTTGTCTTTTAAAATGGTCGACAAATTTTCGATGAGTTTAAGGTCGGGACTATTATCGGACCAGTCAAGCACAGTTATGTTTTCCTCAGCATGAAGCCCTTTATTGTCTTTGATCTGTGGCATGGAGCACCATCATGCATAAATATTGTGAATCTGCGCACTTGCATATGAGTTAACAGCTTCTCATGCAACATTTCCACATAACAAAAAAACCGCCATGGTAGTGCCTGTCGACAAAAAGGATAATCAAGCAGTACCGGATGCTGACATAGCACCCCTTATCATCTGACTAGGCGGATGTCTCACGGTGTTCACGGTGTATTTTTCATCAAACATTTTGCCTTTTGGTAGTCGAGAATGTGCTTCAGGTGATTCAAATCGACGCTCAGTTGATTCATCGGAGAAAAGAATTTGGCTCCAATTTCCAGCAGTCCATGATTGATGACGCTTCGCCAACTAAATTGTCTTCTTTTTCATGACAGAGGTTAGTCTAGGTTTATGCGCAGGTTTTTAACTTTTATCCAAAATCTTCGCTAAGACGTCGGGAAAACAGTGCTGATACTAAAACCAAAACGTTTTGAATGGAGAAAGGACTTGCTTTTTTTGCACGAACTCCTCGGAGAACGCATATTTATTCGCCTAATGGTATTGCCATCAGGTGGGGTTGTTTTTCTCGCACGTCCACTTCTCTTTCGTTCGCCAAATTCACCTGTATCTCGATGTTTCATGATCGTATGATGAATAGCAGTGTTGCTCACATTCACCTTCCTGCTTATGTCACGTTCGGAGTATCCTTCATGATATAAAGTCCCTATTTGTGCCATCTAAATAACACTTAATGACACTTTTTTTTTTTTGCTCATCTTTCGTTATATAGAAAATACGTACAAAACCCCTCAGCATGAAAACCAGAAGCAAACTGACGCTCGCACGCTTCCCCCAACTCTATCAACAGCTGCCGCTGTAGGATGATGCAACACCAACAGGAAGTTGAGTAATACAGACAGTACCTGACACAATTAGCAGAAATCTCCGAATACCAATAGGTGGCCTTAAACTTTTGCAAATGATTGTAGCTTAAGCGTTAAAATTCTAAAATCACCAAACCCTTATTATTCTACATGCTTACCCAGAGCAACAGAAAATGTGTGATGCTCATACATTATCTGTATACTTTATGTATTTTACAAAATAAATAAATGTTCCTTTCTCTTCAGTTACTTGAAGTGTCAAAGTATCATGTCGGTTTGCTTTCCTGCTTCTCAGGTTTTGGACAATAAGGCACTTGCTTTATAATTACTCTAAAAACTAGCTAAAGAATTTTTCCGGTATTCAAAGGTAAAATGCTTCGTAAATTCCCGGCGGAAGGTGTATTACGCAATAGTCGAGCCAGCAGACACTAACTCCTACGATTGAGTCACTTGTATTCTTGGAGAAATCCTTTTAAAAGGCTTGTGTAAGAATTGTTCAAAAGATAGCTTTTTTGTCTTTATTTCTGCGTTGTTTGTCTTCTCGAGCATTCCTCTCAGCTCTCCTTCCGAACTACGATTTTTTTATCATTAAAGAACCATTCATAACTTTTCAGCTTCAGTTGGCATTGAGAAGCCTAAAAATCGACCGTTTATACGCAGTTCGTTGAAATAAACGCTACTTTGTTGCGAAAAATATCTTTACGGGTTTCAATCATTTTTACAACTAAGGATAGAAATGTTTTTTAAACTCACTTTCCTTTTCACTTTTATAGGGTATTGGGTTGCCTCAAAGAATGCCAGTTCTTACAGCGGAGGTCCAACTATCAGATATAATACGGTTCGCAAAACCGAACTTTTTCTTTCGCTTCAGTACGCGTATTACATTAAAATTTCTCCTTTCCTGTGAGATTTGTGTAATTGATACAAGAGTGGGAAATTTATTAGTGGTAACGTAATGGTTAAAATGCAATACACCATACGATTCGATTCTAGTTGGCTATATCCGTTTAATATACACCGATAAGCCATCACATTATGACCACCCCCAGCCTAGGGAAATGACCGCGCCTGGATACCGAACGGTGGCACAGGTGAAGTTCACAGAATACTATACATACAACCCGAAGTCCGGCTTCCGGCTAGTAGACTGTTTGGAGTGAGAAGGGGAAAAGCTTCCGATTTATCGGAGTTTGGATTTAAAGGACAAATTGTGATGACGCGGCACCTCGGAACTACGATCTCGGAAACGGCGCGGGTTGTGGGTTGGTCACGTGCCGCTGTGGTGAGTACGTATCAAAAGTGGTGCACAGGTGACCAAACGACGAACCGTCGTCAAGCCGTGTGTCGTCCGCAGCTCATTGATGTCAGAGGGAAGCGGAGACTGTCACGCATTTTTCACATCGGCTGCAGGGCCACAGTGCGACAAATCCCCCCAAAGCTGCTACAGTGGGATCAGGGCAATGTGTCACGGCACACAGTTCATTGCAGCCTTCTGGGTAGCAGAAGACCCAGCCAGGTCCCCATGCTCACTGTACGTCATCTCAAACAACGCATGAAATGGGCCTAAGATCATCGAGATTGGACCGTGGATGATTGGAAGAAGGTGGCCTGGTCTGACGAATCAAGATTCTTGGTGCATCACGTAGACAGCCGAGCGCGGATACGCCGATTACCAACAGAGACTATGGCACCTGGATGCACTGTTGGGTGGAAACTCGGCGTCGGTGTTATCCTGTGGGCGATATTTTCTTGGGATATTTTAGGCCCCATTATCGGAATAGCGCAATTCCTGACAGCTGTCAGGTATGTTAACATCGTTGCGGACCAAGTTCTCCCATTCATGGCAACTGTGTTTCCTGCTGGTGATGGTTATTACCAACAGGATAATGCGCCATACCACACTGCCAGAATCGTCAAGGAGTGAGCTTCGAGGAACATGCTTAGTGACTTTCTGTTAATGCCCTGGCCTCCAAATTCGCCTGACATGAACCCAATTAAACATTTGTGGTTCGACTTGGAAAAGCTGGTTCGCGCTAAATGACCACCACCTCGAAATGTACGGGAACTGGAGGATCTACTGTTGACATTATGTTATCAGATACCGCAGGATACCTATCTGCCCCTCATCGAATCGATGCCTTCCTAAGTGGCCGCTGTTTTGAGCTAAAGAGGGTCCTACAGCTTATTAGGTAGGTGGTCATAATGTAATGGTTCATCGGTGTAGTCATCAGCGTTATCAAAACCCGCTACCATCTGTGTGGAACTCTCTCTATGCCGTCAGCAAGACGACATGTTTATCTTTGCTATAGACCGGCCTATTGCTTTTACAATATCGTCGGTGATCTTGAAAAGAGTCACCCGAAGCAGTGATATCATCTCCAGAAACAAATCAAAGCCACAGAGATTTAAGTCAGACGAATGGGAGGGTGTGAACCCTTCCCAACCCCATCGATGGAACCGGTTGGTAACAAACGCCAGCAACATCACAACGATCGTTGTCATGCAAAATTATCAGATTATGTTCCAGCAAATGGCACGCTTCTTCCGCAGAGCTGGACTCAGGTTATGGTCGAGGATTGCCCATAATACGCTGTATTTACCGTCTGTCCTGGAGATTCTATATGTGTTAGTACGACGCTATCCCAGTCATAGACGGCAATGATAATTACCTTAATGTTACTGAGGTCCTATCGGACCTTTGTTCGGCGCGGTTAGCCGTAATGCCTCCATTCATTAGACTGGCGTTTAAGTTCCGTTTTTTTATTGGAGGTTTAACGACCACCGTGAGCAACTCAATGGGCTATAAGCAGTCGCCCGTCCCTAATTTAGGGTCACTGGTTCCAGGGAAGGGAGAGAGCCAGCGCCGTAAGACAAACACAACATCCATGCCTCACCGGGATTCAAACCCGGACCCCTTTCGGACGAATGATCAGAGGCCATTGCCTTAGACCACTGCGCCACCGGGGCGGCAAGTTCCGGTTCTTAACACCGCGTTCATGTTTTATCTAGTACTATCAAAAACCGGATATTTTGAAATCCGGTTTTAGGATTTTAAAAATATCCGAAATATCATAAATCCGGATTGCCGCATGAAATCCGAATTTCGTATATCCGAATTTCAAAATCCGGATATCCGGCTAGTGCTGTCAATAACCGGATATTTTGAAATCCGGATTTCGGATTTTAAAATATCCGAAATATCATAAATCCGAAATCGGGATTGCCGTATGAATTCCTAATTTCGAAATCCGGATATCTCTTCCCATCTTTTCTTTCTTTCTTTACTGCCCCAGTGGCCTAGTGAATTAATCACAAACACTATATAAGTGCTAGTGAGTGGGAGATACCTGGTTTTGCAATAATAACCAGCCATCATTTCTTTTGTTCGTTCTTTGTAAATTTTTATTTGAGTTTTCTTAACAACCAAGCAAAAACAACCTGAGGCATGCGGTCTATCATGTCCAGATATAGATATATGTTGTTTAGATGTCTGCATATTCGGTACTCTAAATCCGATTATCCGGATTTCAGAAATCCGAATATCGGAAGTTCGAAATCCGGATAACCGCAGTTCATAATCCGGACATCCAGTGCTCGAACTATTCGAATGCTAAAATCCGGTTTTCCGATAGCAAAATATCCGGAAATCCGAAATCCGTGAACAGCACTTCCGAAGTTCGAAATCCGGTTAACCGGAGTTCGAACTATTCGAATGCTAAAAATCTGGTTTACGGATACTAAAATATCCGGTTATCCAAAAATCCGAAATCCGTGAATAGCACTAGTTTCATCCAGCGTAAAGATGCTCCGTGGAAATGTGTCCCCTTCGCACTCATATCGTCCCAAATGGAGTCGAGATGTCTTGTAACGTTTCCATTTCTCAGCATCACTTAAAGCATCAGGTACCCAAACGTGATGCAATTTTTCGCATGGTTAGCCGGGGTTTTTTTTTTGTTTTTTTTTTAATTTTCAGCATAATCGTATGCAAAAGTTACTCTCGTGGGCGAGTTAACGGATTGTCCATTGCCGATCGTTCCCCAACAATGCACACAAAGCGAGCACCTGAGTTTCGTTCACCTGGAGACGTTTGCGCTCAGAAGCACAAGCCTCATTTCTAATTCCTTTTTGAAAGCTACCGCCTACCTTGCGAACGTACTGTTTGGTAAACCAGATGCTCTGCAAGCTTGTTGTAGTCCTTCATAACATTCCTTCACGGTACGACCTCTAACAAATTTGTTTTTAGCCAACTACGGTGCTCAAACAGATCAGATCATTTGTAGAAGATTGCCTGATAGGAAAATGACACGGAAGCGAGGTAGAAAGGGGAGGAAGACGCCCTTATTTATTACTGGGGGTCCAGTACCCGGGGTCCGACGGCTTAAAGTGTCCATCCGACGCACGGTGGATATTTGGTGACTCGAGCGTTCGTACCTGACTGGGATCAAACCAGAAGTCTTCTCCGTGGAAGTCACGAACGTTGACCACCAGGCCACCCGCGGCCCACACTGCTCAAACTTCGTAAACGTGGCTTTAAGTATCGCTTACCAATTAGGAGGTGTGTTTAAGTCGCTACTGCGCATAGGCCGTTCGAGAGTGGATTCAAACATTGTACTCAGGTGTACATCAGCGAAGTACATTACATAGAAGATACTCGTTAGATTCTCTTCGAAGACTTCCGTCACCTCTGTAGCACGACTCTCACTAAGTAATTTCACACCCCATATTTTCCAGCGGAAATCGTAAGAAACGTTTTGTAGTAAATACAACGGAGATCCTATGAATATTAAAGTGAAATAAACACAAGTTAAACATACTGATTGTGTCCGTTAATGAAAGTACCGGGCTTATAAAACTTAAAAAGAGATGCTAATGATTTCATGCCCTAATCTATATTTGATTACATACATGTTTCTTTTAATCCTTATGCACAGCTGTGATATCATCTATCATTGTAATCCATGGATCACAGGAACTCAGTATCAGATCTGCTTTTCAAGCGAAGAAATGAAAAGCAACAAGAAACGAAGCTCCTGATTTACCCACGGTGCTTCGGTAACGTTCGTCTGTACGAGTATGGAAATGAAGGCAATAAGCCGTGTTGTATTCTTTTACTCGGCAGAGCTTGGACATTCTAGCAAAGACCGATATTACAAAATGTTATTTGCATTTTCCCAACGCTCTGCCCGTCTTCACGTTAAAATTCCAAATTTACTGCCGCTCTGATCGATGGCAAATATCTGTTCCGCAACAATTGACTATATTAAGGTACATTGTCACATTTTCAATTTTGTTTTTAAATTTCTGCAAAATCCTGGCAGAAAATCTTCGAAACTCTCTTGCACGTGAAACACAAGCCGCACAACACCCTTCGGAAAGTGTATGTATGGGAGCGGGATCATAAAAAAGTTTGACTGTATGACCTTCCAAAATCTACATGAGACCCATGTGCCATACATAAGCTCGTTGCAAACTATTATTGTGTATGTGGTGGCAAGCCACTCAGAAACTATATGAAAACTACATAAAACCACATGAGAAGCCCTTCAAAAACTATATATAGCTTACCATGGAAATACACCGATGGGCAATTACATAATGACCACTCCCAACCTAGAGAAACACGCGCGCCTGGAGACCGAACGGTGATGCGGGTGAAGTTCATAGAGCAGTATATATACAGCCCAAAGACCGGCTTGCGGTTAGTAGAGTGTTCGGAGTCAGAATAGGAAAAGCTGCCGATTTATCGGATTTTGATAACACATGGCCAAAAGTACGAACCGTCATCCAGCCGTGTTTCTTCCGCAGCTCATTGATGCCAGTGGGGAGCGGAGACTGTCGCGCTGTGTTCACAGCAACCGCAGGGCCACAGTGAGAAAAATCACCCGTATCTACAACATCAGTGTTGATCACGGCAATGTGTAACAGCACACAGTTCACTGCAGCGTTCTGCGTATGAGCCTGCGTAGCCTGAGACCCTGCCCGGATTCATATGCTCACTGCTCGTCATCGCCAACAGCGCTTGAAACGGGCCCAAGATCATCGAGATTGGAAGAAAGTGGCCTGGTCTGACAAATCAAGATTCCGTTGAAGGCCGAGTGCGAATACACCGATTACCAACGGAGGCTATGGCACCTGAATGTACTGTTGGACGGAAACTGGCCGGTGGCGGCGCTGTTATGCTGTGGGCGATGTTTTCTTGGGACACTATAGACCCCGTTATCCTAATAGCACAATCCCTGACAGCTGTTAGGTATTTGAACATCGTTGCGGACCAAGTTTACCCATTCATCGCAACTGTGTTCCTTGCTGGTGATGGCCATTACCAACAGGATACTGTACCATGCCTTTCTGTTAATGCCAGAATCGTCAAGGAGTGAGGTTCGAGGAACATGCTGGTGACTTTCTGTTAATACCCTGACCTCCAAATTCATCTGACATGAACCCAATCGAACATTTGTGGTTCGGCTTGAAAATGTGGGTTCGCACTAAATCAAAACCACCTCAAAATGTACTGGAACTGGGCGACCTGCTGTTGACATAATGGCACCATATACCCCAGGATACCTATCGCCACCTCACAGAATCGATGCCTCGCCGAGTGGCCGCTGTTTTGCAGGCGAAAAGGGGTCTTATAGCTTATTAGGTAAGTGGTTATAATGTAATAATGGCTTGTCGGTGTATAATTAAGTCGAAAGCTATGTATGACTGCGCATATCACACTGAACCTTCTTGAAAACTACTTGCGTCTCATTAGCAGCATAGAAACAATTCAAAATTTTTATAGCACATGACGCATACTCTAAATTTACTTTCATTTTTACTTGCTTTCTCTGTATAAATTTCAATTAATTCTCTGTTAGCGTTTTTCAACCCTTAATGTTCTCGCTCGCGGAATGACGTTGCTAACAATCCTGAGGTCAGAGAGCGTGACGTATCCTGGTTGACAGATAAGAACGAGGGATGTATAATGTTGAAACATCTGTCAAAGAATGTGGTGCAGGAAGCTGTACTGAGCTAAGACTGTTTTACTTGAAGTCTGCGTATTCGAGTTGTGTTGTTATATACACTGAGTGGCCACTTTATTATGACCACACCCTCAGTACTTTGTTGGGCCACTTAAGCCCTTTACTACTGCGTCGATTCTTCGTCGCATGGACTCCACGAGATGTTGATAGGTGGTTTGTGGAATCTGAGACCATGCTTGATGAATAGCACTTACCAGGAGTGTGAGATTGCAGGGTTGTGGATCCAGCTGTCTGATGGCTCGTTCAACTTCATCCCACAAATTCTCAATGGGGTTGAGATCTGAAGATTGTAGGGGCTACCTAAGCAAAGTAAATTCACCGGCATCTTCCTGAAACAAATCCTGTACAATGCAAGCACTATGGAAGGACGCATTATCTTGTTGAAAGTAGCAGTCGCCATTGGGGTAAACCATCCACATGAGAGGATGCACTTGGTCCACAACAATGTTTAGATATGATGTGTCAGTCAGACGTTGATCAACACGAATTAAAAGGCCCAAAGCATGGCAGGAAAACATTCCCCAAACCATAACGTTGCCTCCACCAGCTTGAAGGGTTGTAGCAATGCATTTGGGGTCCATGCTTTCGTGCTGTTTCCGCCAAATTCTCACTCGGCCATCGGCATGGTGCAACTGAAAATGTGATTCATCGGACCACATAATTTTTTCCAATTATCGACTGCCCAATACTTGTGCTCCTGTGCGAACTGCAGACATTTTCTCTTGTTAACTGCAGACAGCAAAGGTGTTCGAACAGGCCTTCGGCTGCCATGTCCCATCCGATGCAGTGTACGACGAACAGTGCGTGCAGAGATCATTTGAGGGGATTTTTGACTAAGATGGTCTGTAATTTGCTGCACTGTTGCCCTTCTGTTGTCTATTACCAGTCTGGATACTCTCCGTCCCGCCCGAGCAGTCACTAGTCGATGACGACCACACATTGCACGTAGAGACGCAGTTTTTTGGCTGACAGTCCAGTCTTTAAACACTTTAACAACAGCTGCTCTGGAACATTTCACGAATGAGCGGTTTTGGTGATACTCACTCCATGGCTCCGAGCTTCTACAATCATCCCACGTTGAAAGTCCGTGAAATCGCATTTTTTACCCATCTCGTCACCCAAAAATCACTTCTACTACTGTCGCAAGCACTAAGCTTTCCCTTTTTATACTAGCCTCGCCCTCTGGCGGCAACAGCGTGCAACCATGGCTCATTTGCATAAAACTGTCAGGTGGTCATAATAAAGGGGCCACTCAGTGTATTTAACGTTTGGAGTTAACTAAGTTTTCTGCTTACTAACTTACATTAATCAGGCTTTGAAGTTGATATGAGGTTCAACGACCACCGTGAGCAACTCAATGGACTATAAGCGGTCGCATGTCCCTTATTTAGGTCGTCGAGTTCCAGGGAAGGGAGACAGCCAGTGCCGTAACACAAACACAGCATGCATGCCTCACCGGAATTCGAACTCGGGCCCCTTTTGAAAGAAAGATCAGAAGCCGTTGCTTAGACCACTGCGCCACCTGAGCGGCAAGCTCTGGATGTGTTCGGTACTGTGTAGTATAAAGAGGAGCATTGAAACACCCCTCAGCCGCCCCGGTGGCACAGTGGTCTAAGTGATGGACTCTGATCATTCGTTCGTGCGGGGTCCGGGTTTTAATCCCGGTGAGGCATGGATGTTGTGTTTGTCTTACGGCACAGGCTTTCTCCCTTCCCTGGAAACAGTGACCCTTAATTAGGGACGAGCGACTGCTTATAGCCCATTGATTTGCTCACGGTGGTCGTTAAACCTCCAATCCAAAAATAAATGAAAAAAAAGAAAACGGCACAGGTTCTCTCCCTTCCCTGGAACCAGTGACCCTAAATTCGGGACGGGCGACTGCTTATAGCCCATTGAGTTGCTCACGGTGGTCGTTAAACCTCCAAACAAAAACAAAAATAAAACACCTCTCAGAACGTATTAGAAACGACTACGGCACACAGAGTTCAACTGAGAAAATTTTAAATTACCACGGTGATTTTTTGTCAGCTGAGTAAGCAGTCAGTGCATTGCCTGTGCTGTCGATGTTTTTCATCGATGGAAAGCAGATGGTCCCACTTCAGCAAATCCGCATTCTGGCAAGTAGAACAAACTGAGTTATATTGCCAAACGAAGTTAATTCAGAAATGTAAAGTTGTGCCTACTGTACATCCTTTGACACAGACTTTGGTGGCAACATCGCACAAGCCTTATCTAACTCCGGGGAATGTCAGACGGCGATTGCAGTTGTGCCTCGCTCGACGTTCTTGGAAAACAGAAGAGTGGAAGATGGTCGTGTAGAGTGGCAAATCACACTACTTACTCTTTCGTCAGCATGGAAGTATTTGGATGTGACATTTGCCCGGGGAATGCTGTCTTGCGGACGGCATTGTTCCCTACAATCATGTTTAGAGGATGATCCATGATGCTAATCTGCAATCTGTGAGTTCAGCCAAAAAGGCCGCCAGATATGAAAACATTCTAAACAATTCAGCACTACCTACGCTGTGACAGTACTTTGGCACACATCCCTATCTATTTCAGCAGATCGAGCACCTTCCCACAGTGTAGGGTATGTCCAACGATTTTAGGAGCAGGACGTCCGAGTGTTGGATTGACTGACCCAAATCTCGATCTATATTGTACAACCATCTGTGGGACGAGTTGGAACGCCGAATCTAATCTCTGTCGATAAGACCTTCGCTTTCGATAGCTGTGGCAGAAGATTCGCAGGAGAAATGGGGTAAATTTTTCCTGTACAGACGTATCGGGATATCGTGGAAATAATACCTATAACGGTCGCTGCAGTCGTTAATGGCCAAATTTCACCCAACCATGTACTGATTTTGGCTAATAAATGCTCTTGTTTCCGTTCGTTCTAGATATGCGAAAACGTTTGTCTACATAGTGTATGTGTGATGGCAGGCCATACGGAAACCATTTGTAAGTTACTGCAGCACAAACTCTTCGGAACTCACACGAGAGTTCTTCGGAAGCCACACAGGATCCATAAACTGCACGCATGAACACAGAATATCATCATTATAAAACAGTTTCAATCTACTGCTGGATGAAGGTATCCCAAGTATATTCCCCAATTAATGCTCTGTCTTGAACCACTCTCTTCCATTGTACTCCAGCATGCTTTCGAGCTACATATGGGATTTCGTGATACAGGGCTATTCTTCAGAAGACAAATAGGACCCGTGACTACATAGAATGACCTGCTTAACGCTGTTTGAGCATTCAGTCTCTCATTTTCTTCTCAACTATGGTCACTTTTTCCAAATGCATGTATGGAGGAGAATATTTCAACATTCGAGGTAGTTTCTTGCGATTCGTTTATGCAGTGACAGTAGCTCGTATGTTCTTGTCACTCTCCGTGTTTTCAGTTTCTTCTTTCTCAAGATTTCTTCATCTTGCAGAGAATGAATAATATCAGAAGCAATATTTCACGTTTGTAATGATTCTGATGTTTTTAAGACGTTTTAGTCTCAAGTGTTGAAATAACGATAAATGCTTAACACAAAGCTAACTACACAGCTAGAAGCTTTTACTGATTACCGAGTTGAACATCCTTTGATCCGAATTGCAGCACATATGCGGTTTGGCATAGATTCATTTCATCTACAGCACACCAGGCGTTCACAACACTCTCCTTTAACTGGCGCAGATTTGACCAAAAAGAGTATTTTACTCCCTGATCTATTTTTCTAATATGTCCCATAAATTCTCAATGGAGTTCAGATACAGGCTTTGTGGTGGCCACAGAATTATTGGAAATAGCTGTTATGCTCGCTGAGCCATTACTTCGAACACTTCTTGCTCGATGGACAGTAGTAGCATTGGCTTCCACGAAATAGCAGTTACCAGCTGGATAAAAAGATGGCATTGCAGAATCGATTTAATCGGAAACATTGTTAAGATGGAAACCCGTTCCGTACCAACAGAACGTGTCGCACACCATGGCACCATCTTCAGGACCTTGAGTTGTGTTTATTAGTCAAGCTGGATCCATTGGTTCATTGGACTCCCTCCAAACTCTCTGCCCACCGTGAGTATAGAACAAGGTGTACCGCAACTAGTCAGACCACATGACTTTTTTCTGTCTTCTAGTGTCGAGTTACGTTGTTCCTGACACCACTACAGACCAACGTTTCCAGTTCTTTACAGAAATCAGTTGTTTCCGTATAGGCAACAACTGATTTCTGCCAATTCCGATCATCTTCAATTCCATTAGCATAGTTCGCAGGGATATGGGTTGTGAACCTCCTTCATTGAATAAATCAGTCAATTGCAGCCACAGGAAGTCTTGTTTATCCGCACAAGCCTTCTCACACGACGGCTGTCGCATTCCTGACAGGGTTTCATGGCGCCACAGTCACGCCTCTTAGATAAGCAAAATGGGTTATTTTTCTGCTGATTAAAAGTCCGGGATATCTTACATTTTGGGAAACAAGTCACTTCTTCTGTTTTTAAAATGTTCGATAAAGGGCTTTTTCTGTTGTTGTTGTTGTTTTTTAATGTTCGATAAGAAGCTAAAGGTTCGATAAATGGCCTAATGTGGGTGCTCGTCTCATTCCAGCCAGGCGGGCACCCACAATAAGCTCTTTATCGAACCTCGAAATATCTTTTTTTTTCTCCCTCATTGTGCTCAACACTACTGACGATTACTGTCATGCGGAGGTGTTAAATAGTCTTCTAGAACGTGGTGACGCAGGTGACGACGTATTTTGCATATGCGGTTCATAAGCGACGTATACGTACATCTGCATAAAGATTTCTAATTCACTGGTCGGTGTGCGATGTCGTGCAAGCTGATTTGAGGCTCATTTTGCGAACGGCAAATAAATTCGTTTCAGCTGGCCCAACAGAAAAAAATTATCCATCTTAGTGCATTCAGAATGACCTGAAATGATAGTCGATAAAGATTAAAACCTTAGTTAGATGATAATAGATTAAGCGTTTTAAAACCTTAGTACCTTCACAGAGTGGCTTGAAATCATAGTCGATGAAGATTAAAACCTTAGTTAAATGATAATCGATGAAGATTAAAACCTTACTTGAAGGATAATCGATGAAGATTAAAACCTTAGTTAAATGATAATCCATGAAGATTAAAACCTTAGTTAAATGATAATCGATGAAGATTAAAACCTTAGTTGAATGATAATCCATGAAGATTAAAACCTTAGTTAAATGATAATCGATGAAGATTAAAACCTTAGTTGAATGATAATTGATGAGGATTAAAACCTTAGTGCATTCACTGCAAGGAGGTTAGAAGAAGGAGGATGTGGCAACAGCACCTATCCGTGGGCTGCTGACGTGACGCCACTTTTTATCAGCTGACTACGCCAATGCGCCCAACCCTAGAATCTCCTGTACATCTCTATGGGGAAATCACGATGATTTTGAACGGGTTTTTCGGACCCTTACTCTACCCATACAGTCATGAAAAAAATTGAGGCTGAAATATTCATTCCCATAATTAAAAAAATCCAGAAAAAATAAACAAATATGTGTTGATATTTCTTTAAAAAATTGAACAAAATAATGATTTTTTAAGCGGAAGTGCATATTGCTCATGGTTACTTGCATACTGCGCTTGTGCAACTAGCCATGTTTAAAATATTACCCAAAACTCTAATGTTGAGAAATACGAAGTCCGAAATTTTCCTTTTTTGTATCCTTGTTTTGAATGGTTTGCATGCGCTAAGCGTAACTAATTCAGGCACAGGAAGTGACGTCACGTTGCCGAACTCCCGCAAACTCACACTACCTCAGAGAGAGTATCAAAACAGCTGATCTTTTTCGGCTTCACTCAAAATGATGATCATATGCAGAGGATTTTAGGAAGTGAGTGTCTGACCCCAGGTCTTAAACAACCCTTAGAAATAGGAAGCTAGGAGATTTGGGCTAGAGTGCCCGATAGGAAAGTGACACGGAAGCGAAGTAGAAATGGGGAGGAAGACGCCTTTGTTTATTACCGGGAGGCCAGTACCCGGGGTCCGACGGTTTAACGTGCCCATCCGACGCACGGCGGATATTTAGTGGATCGCGCGTTCGTACCTGCCTGAGATCGAACCTGAGGTCCTTTCCGTGGCAGTCACGAACGTTGCCCACTATAGGGCACCCGCGGCCCTAGGCTTTACTCAAAACGGATCCTTTAACCTCCTCTTCTTCTAACCTCCTTGATTCACAATGTATCCTGAAATGGTAATCGATGAAGATTAAAACCTTAGTTAATTTATAATCAATGAAGATTAAAACCTTAGTTAAATGATAATCAATGAATATTCAAACTTTCTGCATTCACAGAGAGTGGCCTGAAATGATAATCGAAGAAGATTAAAAACATGTTTTTTTTAATAAAAAACTCCCCCATGCAAAAACGTGCAGTGAAATTAAAATAAAAGAGGAATCACAATTAAAAATTTTCCTGGAATGACATTTCTGTACTTTGGAAGTCGGGATCCAGAAGACTACGACGAATAAATATTGCTCTGTAAATTATTCTCGAAAAATTTTATACAAAAAGAGTTATCTCAGAATAAGACGCAGTAACACTTTTTTCAGAAAGTCTTCGATGTCACTCCTATGCTCCTAGGAAATCTAGTGAATTCGTGTTGTGTTGAAAGGAAAGTTCTCGCAACCCCGAAATCATATCCCATTATTTCTCTTGTGAATTGAAGTTTCGGTTCGTGAAGATGCACTCTTCGAAAACGAAATGTTGTCGTAGCCCACGCAATGACTTTGTATTGTTCCTTCGGTGAAATCAAAATGCTTCCATTTACAAACTGCGCCATGTTTGTTGATTGTGTTCCAGGAAGTATCCATTCTTATTAAACGATTCTTTGTATCTTTTCATATAGGTCTCTTACGTTTTGCTTGTTCTAGAAGCAGTTTTATCTAGAAACGATACATCACTTACGTATCGATTCGAAGCACCGTGTCACGATATGTGTCAGTACAAAGGCTTAATATAGACACTTTATCGGAAAAAAGTCATTTTTCTTGTAGATATCGTTATGAAAGCCAGTTAATAGAATGATCACAGATGTTTCATAAAGATAGTGCTGTCAACAAAGTAAAAAATATGACCTCGGAAATGAACTGATGAAAAGAACGTACCTTTGCAGAAATGCCAGATATAGGAACTTAGGACATGCACGCAAAAAATAAAATATGATAGTAGAAAAAGTACTAACAAGTGATATGCGCTGATATTTACTTAGGCTGGCATAAAATGGCATTACTTTATATTAGTGAATGGAAATCTAAAGAAATAGAATGGCTGCGGAGACTCTTAAGCAAACTTATAGTGCTATAAAAGATATGAACTATTGTGGTGCTGCTATGTATGAAAGAGACTGAACAGGGAATGTAAATTTAAGTGAATACAAATTATTATTATTAATACATTATTAAACAATTCTGAAAGTTACCACACCTTTCCGCAATTATTTTTGTATATTGACTGTAAATTGCCTATTTCAAAAGGTATTAACCTGAAATTCTGAATTTTTAGAAACCTTTCCGCAATTCCTTTCGTGTATAAATGGTACAAGAAATATGACACCGAATTCTCGGTTGTAATGGGCACGTCTTTTGAATCCGTTCTGACGCGAATTAAATTTATCAGAGCTATTCAGTGGAACCGGTATGGAAAATGGTCAACCGGTTTCCACAATTGATAAAACATCTACTTAGTTCCACCAGCGGCTAAAACACATGTTACGAAGATTAACAAATGGCGCGCAAAAAGTTTCTCATACCACAAAGAAGATATCACAGACAAAGAGATTTTCAAATCGAACAGCTAAAAGAAAAAATATAAAAAAAAGGAGCATGATATAACAGTACGTCTGCTAGCGGAAGAATTTTGCATAATAGAAAAGTTGAAATTTGGCAAAAAATATTCTTCACGGAAAAAGCTATGCTAAGGAAAAATTACTTTCCAAATACGTCGTCCGGAAGCAGAGATAGCGAAAAAAATAGTTTCGATAGTTACCCACCTATCAAGGAAGTCTTTACATTATTTAAAGAGGATAATGCTCCACATCTCTATTGTAGTGAATGGCACAAAAAAAGAAATTCTCAATAGTGTTTTTAGAAGCTGCGATACTGCTGCAAACTGAAGTACACAAACATCCCCTACCGATAGAAATGTTAACTAGAAAATTCCTTCTATACTATCCTAAAGTGTTCTACAAAGTAAATGGCATCCGGTGTTGAAAGTCTTTTTTAAATCGGATTTGACGAAAACAGATTAAGCCTTTGCGCCCCCTAGCGACGACATTGTGCATCATTTCGGGAAGAAAGCAAGCACAAAGTTTGCTTACTTAGTAGTATCTGATCGAAGAAAAAAGTTTTTCAATCAAGTTTCTAATCCCGAAGATATTCCTGTAAACGAAAATATGAACTTTCGCCTCCTGGTGGCTGAATTGTGCGTTAAGAAAAATTTAAAATTGTATGAAAAACATTTTTCAGCGGAAACTCTCTCCAACAAAGAAAGAATTTATCAAATCGGATTCTTAGAAACAGAGCTACTGACAAAAATAAACTAAGCATCTACGCTCCCTAGCGGGAAAAACATGCATTATTTTAAGAATGAACATTCTCGAAAGGTTTTTCGATGTGAGCGATATCGGTCCACGAAATAATGTTTTCAATCGAGATTTTAAAAACTTTTCTTTTACTGCAAATGCATCAGAAGCAGGAATTAACACTTACCCCCCCCCCCCCCACACACACACCCCTCCCCAGGTGGCCAAACCACTCTTTACCAAATATTAGAAATTACATGCATAGCATTTTCCATCAGTAGCTGTATGCGGTGCAAAATAATTTTTAGAGAAGCAAAGATATCGGGGAAAACGCAATTTACCTTTATACCCCTAGTGGAAAGTCTATCAATTATGAAAAAGTTTTGCAATTATATGAAACACCTTTCCCACCGGAAACTCTATCCAACAAAGAGGGATTTTTTAAAATCGGACACTTAGAAGCAGATACAGTGACGAAAATAAGATATATATATGTACGGTCCCTGGCGGGGAAACCGTGCAATATTTTAAGAAGAAAACATTCCGAAAAGGTTTATCGACGTGAGTAGTATTGGTCCCCGTAAGAATTTTTTCAGTCGAGATTTTAGAAGCTCAGATTCTACCGCAATTACAACAGAAGCAGAAATTAACACTTACACCCCTTGGTGGCCAAACCGTTTTTTTTTTTTTTTTTTTTATCAAAAATTAGGAAATATATGCAAACGATTTCCCATGAACAGCTGTATCCTCTGAAGAAAGAATTTTTAAAATCCGAGTTTTAGAATCAGAAATAACGGGAGAAACGGAATTTACCTTTACGCCCCCTAGCAAAAAACCTATGCATAACTTGAAAATGTGACTGCACGTAAAATAGTCTTCGACATAAATGGAATCGAAAGGTAAAGGGATTTTTTTTTCATTGGGCTGTTTAGAAGCAAATATTTGGAATAAAATGTATTTCGAATTCGATATCATCTACATTTACGCCCACTAGCGGCGAAATTTTGCATCGTATAAAATAAATAAATAAATAAATAAAGGGTCGGCAATCGTACATTTCAAGCTTCCCATTGCAAAAAAAAAATTTCAAATCGGACTAATAGTTGCAGAGATATGGTGTCCACAGACAGACGGGCAAACCGATGATTTCTTTCAGACAGACGGGCAACATAAGCATGATTTCTTTTTAAACAAGTTAGTAAAATCATGCAATGCATTGATTATGATACGCTTTCCAACATACCAGAAATAATTACTCAAGTTAGGAGGATAATGGCTGTGGAATAAATCTCGCTCCTGTGTCCTGCCCTTGGACCCCATTTCGAGGATATTCAACAGAACCGTTTCAGTATACTTCCGAAACAACATGATAAAGTTTTGTCGGAATCGAAGCATTTTTACGTAAGTTAGGATGCATAAGAGCAATGAAATGGAACCTGCTCCTATGTCCTGATCTTTGACCCCATTTCACCCATTTTCAATAGGGTTCGTCTCCAGGTGGTCCCCTACCACATATTAAAATTTCCTTGAAATCGAACCATTTTTACCCAAGTTATTAAGCATAAAGGCAATGGAATGGATCCCGCTCATTTGTCCTGACCTTTGACCCCATTTATCCCATTCTCAATAGGGTTCATCCCCAGGTGGTCCCTTACCTCATACTAAAATTTCATCGAAATCGAACCATTTTTACGCAAGTCTTATGACGCATAAGAGCAATGGAATGGACCCCGATCCTATGTCCTGATCTTTCACCCCATTTTATCCATTTTCAATAGGATTTGTCCCGACGTGGTCCCGTACCACATACTAAAATTTCATCGAAATCGAACCATTTTTACGTGAGTTATCGTGCGGTCGGGCAAATCGGGTGCACATACGCTTCTTCAACCTACGGTTGTAAACCGTAAAAAAAGACGTGCTAAAAATACTGTTTTCACCGTTTTTTGAATCCATGTGATTGAAAATTTTGGATGATAAGAGCGATTCACGGAAATATACTTTAGGTTTGATGAACTATTAAATTTCAATCATCCGTCAAAGGACCTGGTTTTGAAGTTCTGTAGCGAAATCGTATATTATGGAGAGCATACCGCATGGAATTTTTGGTTATTGTGGCACCGGATTTTTCTTTCCTTCTCTCCGTTTTGTGCACCAGGTACTCTACATTGTGTTACCGTAAGAAACCAGATACTTAAATTATTATACAGGTGATTGTATGACATCTATATATCGGTCTTTGGAACCATTAAGGCAAAAACTATTACAGCTGTCAAGAGTTAATTTTACATTTAAGAGTTTTGTAAAATAGTAGTATAAAGCAGTATATTTAACCTTTTCTTAAAGATAATTGAAAGTCATTGTCAGTTTAATAAGATCTCAAGTTCCAAAGCATTCTATTGCTTCGATAAATCAGGATGAAAAAAAAATACGTAATTTGTAATAAATCCTTCAACAACAAAAAAATATTAATATTTTATTCAGAAAAAAAATATCCGATCAAACAGAAAATAAAATGACTAATTTACCGACATTAATAAAAAAATTAACCATCGCGCCATTAGAGTTCTACCTGATACGTGACTGTGCTTTATGTGTCTTTCTGGCTCAATGGTAGCACGCGCTGGTCCCGTTAAAAAAGTCCCTATTTTGAAAACCCTCAGGGGCAAAGGAAAGGGATTCGTAAATGTGCTGAAAACATTCAAACAGAAAATATTGCGATTTTTTTTTTGTATACACCGATGATGACCACCTGCCTAATAAGCTGTAGGACCTCCTTTAGCCCGCAAAACAGTGGCCACTTAGCGAGGCATCGATTCGATGAGGTGGCGATAGGTATCCTGGGGTGTCTGGCACCATAATGTCGACAGCATGTCCTCCAGCTCCCACACATTTCGGGGTGGTAGGTGATTTAGCGCGAACCCGCTTTTCCACGTCGAACCACTAATGCTCGATTGGGTTCATGTTAGGTTAATTTGGAGGCCAGGGCATTAACAGAAAATCAGTAGCATGTTCCTTGAACTACTTCCTTGACGATTCTGACAGTGAGGCATAGCGCATTATCCTGTTGGTAATGGCCATCACCAGCAGGGAACACAGTTGCCATGAATGGGTGAACTTAGTCCGAAACGATGTTCAGGGACCTGACAGCTGTCAGGGATTGTGCTATTGGGATAATGGGGCATAAAGTGTAGCAAGAAGACATCGTCCAGAGCATAACATCTACGCCGCCGGCCTGCTTCGGCCCAACAGTGCATCCAGGTGCCATAGCCTCTGTTGGTAATCGGGCGTATCCGCGCTCGGCCGTCTACGTGATACACCAGGAATCTTGATTCGTCAGACCAGGCCACTTTCTTCCAATCATCCACGGTCCAATTTCGATGATCTTGGGCCAATTGCATGCGTTGTTAGAGACGACGTGCACTGAGCATGGGGACCAGGCTGGCTCTTCGGGTACTCAGGCTTATGCGCAGAACGCTGCGGTGAACTGTGTGCTGTGACACATTGCTCTGATCACCACTATTGTAGATGCGGGTGATTTGTCTCACTGTGGCCCTGCGCTCACTGTGAACAATGCGCGACGGTCTCCGTTCCCGTCTGGCATCAATGAGCTGCGGAAGACATACGGATGAACGACGGTTCGTCGTTTGGCCATCTGTGCACCACTTTTGATACGTACCTACTACAGCGGCACGTGAACAAGCCGCGCCGTTTCCGAGATCGTAGTTCCGAGGCACCGTGACATCACAGTTTATCCTTTATCAAACTCTGAAAAATCGGCAGCTCTTCCGATTCTGACTCCGACCACTCTACTAACCGAAAGCCGGTGCTCGGGTTGTGTTATATACTGCTCTGTGAACTTCACCTGCTCCACCGTTTGGTCTCCAGGCACGCTCATTTCTCTAAGCTGGGGGTGGTCATAATGGAACAGCTCATCAGTGTAAATACGAAAAATATTCGAAACGGACCTTTCTGAATTAAACGGAATTACTAACTATGGAAATTCTGTCGAAATACTGAAGTTAGATGAAACGGAAAAAAAAACGAAAATTTCGTCAACCGACGGACACCTACGTACAACTTTGCTGCGCGTTATTTTTAGGAGATTTTCCGGGAACTCACACCACTTATTTTTTACATTGTACCGTGTTCGGTTACCTGTTCATAAAGTCAAAATAAACAGGTTATATTTCGACGAAATTCATTTTGGGCAACACAAAGTATCGAATAAAACTCTGAGAACTGAAAATCGCATTGCTAGATACCAGAGTGAAATATTCTGTCTTTATAGCAAAATGCATTTGTTCAGTCTCCTGAAACAGAGAGATGCGACAACCGAAGTTGAAGCCTAGTTGCGGATATTTAAGAAAACATTCATTTAAACGATTTTCTATTTGCGCGTTTTCGAAACCGCAAAGTTTGAGTTTAAGGGAACCACTGATGGAATTTTATGTGAGACATAAAACGAAACTTAGAGTTATCAGGTATTCCGTTTAAAGAGGATGCGCATTTTTGATTCCGGTGTGGAGTATTATCAAAGCAAGTATTCATACTTTGATACCTGCCTGAAAATAAAGTCGCTAGTTTATTCGATAATCCACTGTATTAAATTTTGGAAAAATATAATTTGCAATCATGACTGAAGTTTTTCGGGCTGCGTCTAAAAAAGCTAAAGTACACGAGATATATCATGAATTAGTTGCTGTGCCTCAGATAATTTATATGCACTTAACAGCTTGAAAGTAATATATCATCCTACCGATAAAAGTTAATTAAGGAATGGGGCTACATACACCTCATTTCATGATGATATGGCCACCCACCATTTTGAAGAAAACACTGCAAAAAACAACGGTTAATTTCAAAACAGCAAAATCCTACATAGCAGTCTGTATGTGAAAGTGAATAAGTGAAATAAAATGTTTTAGAAAGTCCTAACTGTAGCTAAGTATAATGCATTTTAATTAGAAACGCTGTGTTGCAAAATCATGTGACCACCTTTAGCCAAAAGGTGAGAGTCGTGATATACACTGAAGAACAATTGAATTAGAGACACCTGCCTAGTAACGTGTAGCACCACCTTTCGCACTGATGACGGCGGCGTTTCGTCTCAGCATGGACTCGACAAGACACCGTAAGCGTTGGGAAGCCATACGGATCCACGACCCCTGAACAAGCTCCCACAGTACACGAAGATTTGATGGAGGGGGTCAGAGCCTCGAACATCTATCTCGATGGCGTCCCAGATGTGCTCGATGGGATTGAGGTCAGGTTACCTAGCTGGCCAACGAAGCGAGGTCACGTCGGTGGAGTGTTCATCCTATCATTCGCATACAATTCGGGAGCGATGGCACGGTGCATTGTCTTGTTGCAGGATGAGGTCTCCAGTGGGATGTTGAAGACGCAAAAACGGGTAGCTAATGATCGTCCAAGATATCCCGGTAACGTTGACCTGCAAGGGACGATGTCACACGTACCAGGGGTCCCATTTCTGTTCACGTAAATAGTCCCCAGATGAGAAAGCCACACCCACCAGCTTGAAAAGTACCCTGCTGGCAAGAAGGATCCATCGCTTCATGTGGTTTGCGCCGTACTTGTATCCTGCCATCCGCATGTACCAACGTGAATCTCGACTCACCAGTCCAGGCAACATTTTTCCACATGTCTGGGGTCCAGTGGCGATGTTCCCGCGTCCATGCTCATCTTTGCACCCTGTGATGTGCGGTCAGCAGCGGCACCCTCGTGGGACGATGGCTTCTGTACCCCATAGCGAGGAGATGGTTCTGGATGGTGTGGCGGATTACACGTTTTTGTGCTCCAGCGTTAAATTGCCGAGTGATTTCTTGCACTGTGGCCGGTATATCCGCTGTTACAATGCGAGCTAACCGACAATGACCCCGCTCATCCACACGCTGTTGTCCACGGCAGTTGGACCTTGCAGGAATGGTTTTACCGGATTCGATGTACTCACGGTGCACCCGTGACACAGTGCTCGTGAAAATCCTAGTGCCTGCACGACTTCCGAGATGGAGTGATCCATTCGTCATGTCCCAACAATTTACCCACGTTCAAATGCGCTTAGATCCTTCGTCTTACCCATATTGCGTCCGACTCTTGCTGATTCCTGTCGCATCACTCCTTATATTGTCAGATTGCTGCATATGTCATGTCGCTACCGTTTACAGTGCCGCCCACAGCGCCACATTTGCATAACGCCAGCTGTCTAATTCAATTGCTCTTCAATGTATGTGCCCTGGAAACATATAATCACGATTGTCCTGGAAACAATAATTTGGAAGAGTCGCCTTTGCTGATAAGAAAAAGTTAAAATTAGGCTGCCCGGATTGATAGAGCGAATATTTGTATGATCTTCGTAAAGACCCTGACATTTTTTCCCAAAAGACATTAAGGTTGTGGGTTCTTTGTGGGTTTGTCCTTGGCTCCGAAGTTAACTGTAGAACTGCCGTAGCTTTTGTATTAGGTAGAAAGAAGGCAATGTATTACCAAGAGCTTCTTGAAGACAATCTGATTGGTTGGTTGGTTCATTGATTTTATTGGCGCAAGGGCCATGGTTGGCCAAAGAGCGCCAAACAAAAGACATCAAAAGAGAACAAAATCAATAAAATAAGTAAAGAAGACAATCTGATCCCGTGTGCTGATGAAAGTGCTGGGGCCGCCCCAGTGGCGCAGTGGTTTAAGCGATGGCTGTTAATCATTCGTCCTAAAGAGTGTCCGGGCTCGTATCCCGGTGAGGCATGGATGTTGTGTTTGTCTTACGGCACTGGCTCTCTCCCTTCCCTGGAACCAGTGACCCTAAATTAGGGACAGGGGTAACTGTTTATAGCCCATTGAGTTGCTCACGGTGGTCGTTAAACCTCCAACAACAACAACAACAACGAAATAACAACTGCTGGGTCTATGTGGATTCTACAACTAGATAGTTCACCGATTCGTGCAGCACATGGGAGTGGTTTTTGATCAACGGCGTGCATATGATAGAATTGCCATCTGTGTCGCCTGATCTTAATCCTGTAGAAAATGTGTGGAGTAATCTAACAAGGGCGGTGTGCTTAAGCGTAGGGCAGTATATGAATATTATCAAATTAAAGTATGCCTTAGGTAGTAGATTATCAGGATTAGTACATTCCATGTCTGATAGAATTTTTGCATTAGTTAAGAACTCTGGCTACTAACTCATGTGGTCATCACTTTGAAACACTTTTGTTTTGGCGAATGTTGTAAAAAAGAGGTTCTTTTTTGCCTTTGAAAGGCTTTTTTACACTTGTGTCTGCAGTTATTGATTAAATGACTCGTTCTTTTCAAGATGACTTTTGTGTAGTTTTCATTGTTTTTCATTTCGTTATGCTTGAAATAGTAGGTGGTCATATCATTATGAAACGCAATGTATATTAAGCATGGATGAGTAAATTAGTTTTCGAAATGAGTTAGAGATTACTTTTAGCAGGCCCTATACGTTTTCTGCTATCTTTTTGAAATATTTAGTGCCAAATGAGGTTCAGCCCTATGATGATTTTGATACGTTTCTCCTATGCTTTCAGTGCGCGTAGGAAAGAACGAACGTGCTAAGAAACCCAGCAGAGAGCTGGAACACATTCCAGGAAGAAGTTTTCTGTTAGTTTTATATCATTGTATGGTGCCATCAAGAGCGTGTTTACCAACTTTCGAAGAGGAAGGACGAATTCCGATCTTGTGACATGTTGATATCCAATAAGATAGTCCGTGATTGAATAATCGATGACGAAGAAATAATTAACTTCTGCTGGCTGCTTTTGTCGCAGAAGTTACACTGCATTCCATTACAAGAAAGAGTCTTTCAGTTGAAGGACGCTGCTAACAGTATTCTGTTGGGACAAGGCAAAAATAACAAAAGAGAAACCATAGTCTTGAGAGTTTGTTTTTGAAGTTTATCTTTGTGATCTTTTTTTTTTTTTTTGTACTTTATTTTTCCTTTTATTATTTTTGTAAAGTGCTGTCTGTTTTCCTTCCTTATAAGAGGAAACGGGAGAGAGAGAGAAAGAAGTTCTGTAAATTTGTGGTCGGGGCAATATTGAGCGACCTCAAATCTTGTTCCCATTAAATTAACTAATAATTCTCACAACAAAATGCAAATGATCACGCATTCCCTTATAAAGTCACTGCATTCTAAACATTATCCAACAATTTTAAGTTAAGAAAGAAGTTGCACATTCTAAACTGTACCCATTGATTGCGAGCTACGGGTTCGAATCCCGATGAGGCATGGATGTTGTGTTTGTCTTATGGCACTGGCTCGGTCCCTTCCCTGGAATCAGTGGCCTAAATTAGGGACGGGAGACTTCTAATAGCTCATTAAGTTGCTCACGGTGGTCGTTAAATACCTAATCAAAAAGAAAAAAAGAAGACGAATATAGAAGTTTAAGACCACAAAACCCTCACGAATAGATTCTTTTGATAAACAACCATTCAGCAATTATTTCACCGCAGTGTAACTGCGTAAAAGCTGTGTGCGGTCTCGGTGACTGTGCGGTCCGAGGCGTAGCTTTATGGCTAATCGTCTGGGTAGGTGTCTCGGAAGAGCCATGTGTGCTGTGTTTGCCATACGGCAGTAACTGTCACCCTTTCCTTGAAGCATTGACTTTATATTTTGGACTATATAGGCTCCTTATAGACGTTAGAATAACTCATGGTGATTATTAACTGCCCCCATCAAACAGATCTGTATAAAATGTTCACAAAAGCTCCTCCGGTTTTTTTTTCTTTTTTTTTGTTAAAATGTTTCGATTAAAATCTAATGTTTTTAAATGTTATTTAAAGTAAAACGAGGAACTGAACTTTGAAGAGCTTTTTAACTTTTTTGTGTGGTACGATGTCAATAACTACAATATTAATCGAAGTTTATTTCAATGTCTATACATATGTTGGATGGAAGTGAAAACATTTAAATCCCTTTCTCGTGTATGTAAAAAAATCTGAATTTCCCTTCTCTCACACCATAAATTCATAATAAATATCAATGTAAACTTTTTTCACCATTATACTTTTATGGATTTCTTTCTCATTTTAAATAGACATGACACAGATAGAGAACATTATAGTTCATTCGTATGAAAATTAGTAATACCGAAATTATAAACAATAACCACAATAAATATACTGAAAAGCTAAGAACTACATGAAAACAATACACAAGACGTATTTCAAAGCATTAAAAGATTTTTGTAAAACTTTGATTTTTGTCAAAGTGATTAACATCGTACCACACGAAAGAGTTAAAAAGTTCTTCAAAGTTCAGTTCCTCGTTTTGCTTTAAATAGCGTTTAAAATCGTTGTTTTTTAAGCCAAATCTGTCTAGTAACGAAAATTCCACCAAAATACAAACTGTCCACGGTATCCATCCATTCTGAGGACGAAAGTAATGTGGGCTAAATGAACAGGGGACAAAGTGAACATGGACAACGTGAACGAAATGAACACGCACAAAGCGAACCGTGGACAAAATGAACAGGACAAATTGAACCGTGGACAAAATGAACTGGACAAAGTGAACCGTGGGACGAAATGAACCGAACAAAGTGAACCGTGGACGAAATAAACTGAATAAAGTGGACCGTGAACGAAATGAAACGCACAAAATGAACGTGGACGAAATGAACACGGACAAAGCGAACCTTGGATGAAATGATCTTGACCAAGTGAACGTGGATGAAATGAACTGGACAAAGTGAACCGTGGACGAAATGAACACGGACAAAGTGAACCGTGGACAAAATGAACTGGACAAAATGAACCGTGCGCAAAATGAGCTGGACCAAGTGAACCGTGGGACGAAATGAACCGAACAAAGTGAACCGTGGACGAAATAAACTGAATAAAGTGGACCGTGAACGAAATGAAACGCACAAAATGAACGTGGACGAAATGAACACGGACAAAGCGAACCTTGGACGAAATGATCTTGACCAAGTGAACGTGGATGAAATGAACTGGACAAAGTGGAACGTGGATGAAATGAACACGGACAAAGTGAACCGTGGACAAAATGAACTGGACAAAATGAACCGTGCGCAAAATGAGCTGGACCAAGTGAACGTGAACGAAATTAACTGTTGATTAACCCATTAACCCGTTGGAGCAGTGGTCTAAGCTATGACTTCTGATTAACCCGTTGGAGCAGTGGTCTAAGCTATGGCTTCTGATCATTCGTCCGAGATGGGTCCGGGTTCGAATTCCGGGGAGACATGGATGTTGTGTTTGTCTTATGGTGCTGGTTCTCTCCCTTCCCTGGAACCAGTGGCACTAAATTAGGGACGGGCGACTGCTTATAGCTCACTGAGTTGCTCACGGCGGTCGTTAAACCTCCAATAAAAAAATGAACTGGACAGAGTTAATCGTGGACGAAATGAACACGCACAAAGCGAACCGTGGACAAAATGAACAGGACAAATTGAACCGTGGACAAAATGAACTGGACAGAGTTAATCGTGGACGAAATGAACAGACCAAGTGAACGCCGACTAAACGAACACAGACAAAGTGATCCGTCACCCGTTAAATGCCACATCTGTTATATAAAAAAGTCGTACAGCATTTCGTTGTTCTTCTAGCACGGACACGGGGAAGAAAGAAGCATGCTTTAAATGCTGGAACCTCAAACACAAATTTGCCAGTAGCCAAGATACAGTTTTATAAAGACATTAAAAATCGGCCTCTCATTTGTGTAATGTGAAACTTCCATAACAAGGTAACACGTCGAGGAAAATGCTAGTAAGAAATTTGATTTACTCTTGTGTCTTAGAGAAGCAATGACCCATAAACAGCATCCCACCAGCCTACTATACTGTGTTCTTATCAATGTGCATAATCGAAATTCTTTAAAATTGTGGTTACCCCTAAAAATCACAGCACGCTGTTTCTTACTGAGAGCATGTTCATTTTTCACTCACAAAATATTTGTTGTAATGACTATATGCCTTATGAGCTCCCCAATGCCTATAAGGTATTAATTAACTTTAATCCTAGGGGCTTTGAATTACCTATAACCGTGGGATAATGTGCCGGGAGGAATTTCTTCCTTCTTTGCATATATGTACAACAACCGACTTTGACGCGTTCATGTGTGTGTATATATTATGCGGATCTTGTCAATTTAGCTGT
The DNA here is from genome assembly GCA_039090855.1 of Macrothele yani. NCBI lineage: Eukaryota > Metazoa > Arthropoda > Arachnida > Araneae > Macrothelidae > Macrothele > Macrothele yani. The sequence goes on from CM077011.1 coordinate 106,267,223, forward strand.
TCCATCTGAAGATGGGCCATACGATGGCCCGAAAGTACTCATGTCTTTTAATCTGTTTTTAAAATATCATAAGGTTTTATTAAATTGATGTCTCATAATATGAGTTGATTTGATTTAAGCTAAGCCGAGTTTTATTTTACTTTCAATTATCCGCACAAAGACGGCTTTTACACGTGAGATATAGTTTGTGCGACTCATCAGCTTTCGAAATTCTTTGTCAACTGCGATTTCTTTATTCGTGTTTCAAGGACCCCCGTTAGCAACTATAAGTATTCCTCTGTTTCTAATTTGGAGCTAGTAGTTCTAGCGAAGAGGAGCACCCACCCGCTTTGTGTTGCAGGTGTCCTACCCATGCTTCATTCAGTAGCAGATGGAGCGGCCCCCTTTTAAAGCAAAATTTTCCATTTTGAATGGCAAAAATCGTAAATAATGGATTTTATTTTTTAAAAAAATCATGGTAATAAATTCACAGATTTTCGTAAAAGTTTTTGTATAACGATTAAAAGTTGCGATCCATTTGTTCTGCCCTATCATTATAGGGAAAACACAAGGAAAACAAAAACTTTAGAATTTAAGAAACAGAATAAAATGAGAGCGAAAGGGAAAAGAAATTTTGACTGGTCATAAAAAGCCATGGGTGTGTTTTGTTTAATGCTATGTCTCCACAAATGTCCGAGAGTTCCTTTCAAAAGAAGTCGAAATCACGCATTGCGAAACTATAAACAATTATTTTAGGGACGAATTACCGGTCACATTGCTTAGTATTAATTCGATGGTTCAAGCTGAAAATTATTATGTTAAATTAAGCCGCCCGAATAGAAGGGTTATGTTTATAAATCGTGGGAACATTTTCAATGAGATTTATCGCACAAAGATTAAGACAGATATCAGCGTAATATACATACACTATATTATCAAAAGTATTCGGACACTACCAAATATTTTCATAAGTGAAAAGAACGGTTGCGCAGGGAGGTCCGCTGTGAGTGGGAATGTACGTATATAAAGCTGAGATGTTATGTCGGGTTGTCAGTAACTTTGAAGTGTGACGTACTACAGAGGTGTAAACATGTGACAAGACGTCAAATATGCAGGGCGATATTCTATCCGCCTAGCTCAGTTGAGAGAGCGACTGACTCCGGAGTGAGGGGCGACACGGGTTCGATGCCCGTCACTGACAAACTTGTGTTTTCACAAAAGCGGATATGCAGCGTGGGCATCAACTTTCCGAGTTCGAGTGTGGGCTAGTCATACTATGTCATTTGAGTAACGTTTCCATACGGAGCATTGAAGCTAAACTAAACATACCAACATCAACTGTAAGCGATGTTGTGAAGAGATGGAAGGAGGACGATGCAACTACAGCAAAAAAAAAAAAAAAACTTTCAGAAAGGCCGCACAGACTGATGCAACGTGACAGAAGAACCATGGTAAGAAAGGTTAAGACGTCCTATTCTTCCTCTCCCGTTTCCATCGCTGCTGAAGTAGGAAATGCTTGTAATGGCTCGTTTAGTACCATAACTATCCACAGAGAGTTGCACAGCGTGGGTTATTATGGTAGAGCAGCGGCACACAAGCCACACAGTACTAGTGTGAATGCAAAACGGCATTTGGAGTGGCGTGTCTCCATCGTTCCTGGACTGTGGGGGACTGGAAAGCTGTTATTTGGAGTGATGAATTACGCTTTTCACTCTTCCAATCTGATGACCTTCCAATCAAAGCTGTTCTTTGGAGTGATGAGTCAGTCACGCTTTTCACTCTTCCAATCTGACGATCTTCCAATCAAAGCTGTTATTTGGAGTGATGAGGCACGCTTTTCACTCTTCCAATATGATGATCTTCCAATCAAAGCTGTTATTTGGAGGGATTAGTCACGCTTTTCACCCTTCCAATCTGATGATCTTCCAATCAAAGCTGTTCTTTGGAGTGATGAGTCACGCTTTTCACTCTTCCAATCTGATGATCTTCCAATCAAAGCTGTTCTTTGGAGTGATGAGTCAGTCACGCTTTTCACTCTTCCAATCTGCCGATGTTCCAATCAAAGCTGTTATTTGGAGTGATGAGGCACGCTTTTCACTCTTCCAATCTGATTATCTTCCAATCAAAGCTGTTCTTTGGAGGGATTAGTCACGCTTTTCACTCTTCCAACCTGATGGGCGTGTTTGGAAAATGGCGACAGCCCGGCGAACGATTTTAGCCGAACTGTTTTCTCCCAACTGTTAAGTTTGGCGGGGGCTCCATCATGGTATGGAGTTGTTTTTCGTGAATGGGACTTGAAGCGTTGGTTATTATACCACAAACCAGGAACTCTAAAGTGTACCTCGACGTTATGGATATTTCTGCCCTACTAACAATGTGGAAATATTATGGAAATGACCGTTGTCTCTATCAACACGATCGAGCTCCCTGCCACATTGCACGGCGTGTGAAGGACTGATTTCTTGAAAATATGGTGAAAATGTTAGACTGGCCTGCTCAGAATCCTGATTTTAATCCCATAAAACAACTCTGGGTTGAAGTAAAGTGACGGATACCAAATCGACCACATGACCGTTCTCGCTCTAGGCTCTGCCAGCAGCTTCGCATGACCAATGTCGAGTCATTCCTGTTGAGACATACCGGTAATTGGTTGATAGTATACATCAACGTGTTACTTCTGTCATACACGGAAAAGGTGGACCGACTACCTACTAATTGCGATAATAAAGCCATATGTTCCAAAACATTGCGGTGTCCTAATACTTTTGATAATACAGTGTACCTTGTGAAAAAGAAAATGTTCAAGTTTTTCATCGCATCACTTCACAGAGATTCATTGTGGGAACCACGTGTGAACACGGCACATGTCGACACAGTGTTCGAACTCTTGCTATACTCTGTCCAGCATATCGTGTGTGACCGTGGTGGTAGCTTCTTCAATTCTCTTCTTTAATTCCTCGACTTCACATGGCAAATGTGGTACATAAACACGATCCTTTATGTAGCCTCACAGGAAGAAATCACACGGAGTTAAGTCCGGTGATCATGGCAGGCATTTCAAGGAACATTCTTCCGTTTTTCCTACACCTCCCATCCAGTGCTTGTTGAGGTGGGCCGAAACGTCATTAAGGAAGTGGGGAGTGGCCCCGTCTTGCTGGTAAATAAAGTCATCACTCTCTTCTTGAACATAAGTTGCACACTTGTCCTTATCAAACAGCAGCACACAAAATGGCTTCTCAGGACCGGAATCCGCCATCGTTCAAGAAGCTATGCGTGTGGTAGGGAAACGACAGGTAACGCCAACTGACGGTTAATTATAGAAATACATGCCTTGAGAGTAACAAGGGGGAATTTTCATATTTTATATTTCATATGGTATAGATAAGCAAATGGTATCTCTCTTACTCCATGTGCAATAAATTATTGAAAGTCTTCACAACGTTTTGACAGATTATTACCGGTCATATTACTTACGAATGGTTCGATAATTAGCAGGATCTTTTAAAATTAAATTAAGCCGTCCGAAAAGAAGGGCTCAAATTTCCTTTTGAAAGATTCTATTCAGACCAGAGATGGAAACCTGTCACGGGTCATCAGGTCAACGTTTCAACTGGTCGAAATTTTATTGCGGGTCAAACAGGTAGGGTTAAAATGCTCCTGACCCGATTTCATTTCCGTTTTATTTTTCAATAGGAAAAAAATACTTCAAAGAACCCTTCAGAGGTCTTGGAAATACTACTTCAGAGCTGCAATGATTCAGGAAGCTGCTGATAAGAGCAATATGCCATTATGTCTTCAAAGAAACGTGTTTAATCAATGCATGCTTTCAGTGCTTACGTACGTAGCAGAGACGTGGGCCTTAACTAAAAAAGACACAGAAAGACTGTAGACAATAGAAAAAAGTACGGGGAGTTGTATGCTTGGTGTAACCAAGAAAGACAAAAAGAGGAATTCGTAGATAAGGAAAACAACAAAAGTGGAAGATATCATGATCAGAGTAAATCCCTGAAACGGCAATGGGCTAGCCACGAGAACGGACCATGGATGAACAACCGAAATTTTAGACTGGATTTCAAGGGACACGAAGAGACCCAAAAGAAGACCACGTTGGACATGGGTGGATGGATGAGACTGGCCCAAGACATTCCGTTGTGGAAGAAACGTGGGGAGACCTTCATCCATCAGTGGACTGATAATGATTGACAATGATGATGTTGTTGATTACATATTCGAGTTTATAGCTCAAAGTAGATTTGTCCGGTCAGGTCAGGCCAGGGTTTGGTCCGGGCCCAAAATATTTGACTTGTTTCCAACTCGACCATGGAGCAGAGAATGAAAGACTAGAAGGGAGGGCTTATATCACACGTGACAGGTTTATGGTCGGTACTGCTGAGATGAGAGTGGGAAAGTAATTGCTTTGCAGTAGCTTCCGTACAATCTGGCTGTTATATGAACGCAGAAAAGTTTGTGCACCATTTGGTTTAGATGCGTCGGCCGATTAAAGGTTCGGAATGTTCTGGCCGGTGTATGTAACAGTATATTAAAAAATATAATGTTGTTGTTCTACTAATGGCACGACATTAGATCTTTTCCGCTGGCAATGTGCCGAATAAAATGCAATCCAACCGTGTCATTGGGCTCGTAAAACGATTGGCTAGACTGATAATACTAACAAGAGCCGACGTTTGCTTAGAAGACAGGTGATGTCAACTTCTCAGCAGTCTCCATAAAACGATGGGCTGTGGAATGTAACAGGGTCACAAGTAAACTCCTAAGTGTTTTCACAAAGCCTAAAGAGCTGTATGGTATGAGTCATCTCCTAACAGCTGCAGCGCTTAACAGAAACTAATATGCACAAGTGCAAAATATAACGGAATTCATGTCATTCGACAGAAATCCATCTCAGACTGACGAGTCGCACTACATGACTTTACGACGTGTCGGGCTTGTTTGACTGTGGGGAATACCTGAAAAATGCTTAAAACCTCAGTAGTCTCTCTTTCTGCCGAGAAATTTAATGTTGGTAAAACTAAACTACTATTTCTTCTTCAATGACTCGACAGCACAGTGCGGGCCTTCGACATCTTAAGGAGTGTTCTTTCTTTTTTCTGAGATTTCGTAAAGACAGATTTTTAACGAGGTGGGGTCGTTGTCCACACGCCCTACCCTTTATAGGGGGGACCAAGGACAAAGTGCGTCCGGGGCCGACTTCACAGGAAACCATCTACGCATTTGCCTCCACAAAGCCAGGGAGGCTGCTGAAAATCCCGGAAAATCGGGCTGACTAGATGGGCGGCAGGACCGGGATTCGAACACCAGTCTGAAACGTCCACCTTTCACACAGTACACATAATTGACAGTTGGTTAAGTGTACACATCACAGTATACCTTACCAACTCTACCATGCCAGTAGTAAAACTATACTAGTAATTCGATTTATTGGCATAAAAATACACGGATGAGTTACAGTAGTGTGACCACCAGCTAATATCCAGAGTAACCACCGTGTGCAGCGCCGGCAGCAACTAGACGGGCTGGAAGTGACTCAATAAAGTGCTGGAAGGTGTTGACAGGTATGTGGAGCCATGCTGACTGCAGTGCATCTGACATCTGCTAGAGGGTGCGTGGTGGAGGATCCATAGAGGGAACAACACGATCGAGGTGGTCCCCCAAATGCTCAATTGGGTTTAATTCGAAATTAGGGGTCAGGGAAGTACTTTGAAGGCTTCAGAATGCTCTTCCAACCGCTCTCGAACATTTCTAGCTGTGTGACACGTCGCATTGTCGTGCTAAATCCCATCCTCCCCAGGGAAGACAATCAGCATGTGTCGGTGGTCAGCAAGGATGGATTCATAACGAATTCAGTCCACAGTGCCTTCCACAGGTATGATTAGACCAAGAGAATGCCACGAAAACATTCCCCAGACCATAATGCTGGCGCCACCAGCTTGTGTGCTGCCAGCAGTGGTTGAAGAGTGTTTGTTCTCGGATGTTTCTCGCCTTATACGCCAATGTCCATCAGTTCAATGAAGCAGAAAACGTGACTCATCGGAGAAGACAATCCTTTGCCCATGTAAGCCTTTTCTGCCGATGAACCTTTGTTAGTACAGTGACCATTCGTCTGCATCGGAGCCCCATACGCAGCAGGGTTTGCTGAACTGTCATTTTAGACACATTTCCTGTAACCCCCTTGTTCATTCGCCCAGTAAGTTGCTCAGCTGTAGCATGTCAATCGGCCTTCACGCACCTTCGAAGCCGACGTTCACCTCTCACATGAATTGTACTTGTTGCTCCGAAGTTTTCACGTCGCTTATTCGCATTTTTCCAATCACGATACACTTTATCCACAGCAGTACGCCAAGAGTTCACAAAATGCGCCGTTTCAGAAATACTGCCACCCTTGCCCCGAAAGCCGATAATCATCCCTTTTTGCAAATCTGATAAATCGCTCCTTTTATCCCTGACAGCAACGAGTGATATGTTTTGAGAATGCCTACAGCACACCTTATATACCCTCCAAGCCAGCTCACGACACGTGACTTCTTTCATTGCTATACACTGTTGACGTCAAAAGTAGCAGGTGGTCACAATAATGTAGCTCGACTATGTATAAATATGCGTTTCCAAGCTTTCGCACATCAGCCATGCCTTTTTTTAAGACAGGTAGATAAGGAAAGGAGACTCTCCCACTTTCGTCGACAAAATCCGTGCTATACGCCCTACGATCAAAATTTCACTAAGGAGCTTGAGCATAGTAGTGCCTTACCTTATTTGGATGTTTTGCTAAACAAATCACAGCCTGACAACCGCTTTTTTACCCAAGTATCTTATAAACCTACGTCCGTCTCCAACCTGGTGCTGCCCATCTCGTTCTGCTCCGCAAAATATTAATGCAAAACAATTATCTTCCATTCTTGAATTAGAAGATCCTTCGCCGCGTCCACCGATGCCCATTCTATACAATTCGAAATAAAAAATGTTATCGAATCGGCCACTGATGCAGGATATACCTAGAACCATAAACATGGCTAGATCAAACTTTCTAATCTTTCAATTCTCTACATACACATACCAATTCAACAGAACATCGTGCTAGAGTCGCGAAAGAACGGTTTGATGAGCACGAAGTGGTTCTCTATCACGCCTGAGCTTCATAGGTCTCTGATTTCAAGTCTATTGAAAAGATGTATGGAATGCTGGACTTGCCGGAAACAGATGCTCGGCGACGATAACCTCTTCCGTTAAAGCCTTCACAGTTGCTCTACATTTTGCTTCTGGTATGGAATTCTTTGGACCAAGATGAACTCAGGCTCTTTAGCGAACCCATACTACATCATATACTCACAAGGAAACAGTACCTACTGTAAGTTGAATAGCTCAATGAGACCAGGCAAGCAGAGTGCATGAACATGTTTGTATGAAATGCTGGACTTGCCGGAAACAGGTGTTCGGCGACGATAACCTCTTCCGTTAACGCCTTCACAGTTGCTCTACATTTTGCTTCTGGTATTGGAATTCGTTGGACCAAGATGAACTCAGGCTCTTTATCGAATCCATACTACATCACATACTCACAAGAAAACAGTACCTACTGTAAGTTGAATAGCCCAATGAGACCAGGCGAGCAGAGTGCATGCACATGTTTGATTCGACAAGTGAAGTCCAACGCAGCTGAGCAACAACACTTTACGAGATATAGCCTTACCAAGTTGCCCATTGCAGCCCACATGAACACTGCTTTTGTGGTGATATTCGCAGTATTAGTAGTTCTAGTATAGATAATGGCATATCTATCATCTATCAGTCACATGGAGCCGGCTGACAGCACAGCTCTACAGTGCTGCAAGCGCTTCCGAGCTAATTACCGAAGCAGAACCGAACAACCAATGGCAAAGCAGAACCCTGTTGTAAAGTCGAGCGCCGGGGGTGTAATATACCGACTGTTACCATGTGAAGTAAAATGTAACGTCAGCAAGTGCGAACCCTGCTAGTGCCCGGACTTTTCTTCTGGCGTATCGGAATAACGCAGTACGACCTCGGACGTACACTGAAGAGCAATTGAATTAGAGACAGCTGGCGTTATTCAAATGTGGTGCTGTGGGCTCCCCGTAAACGGAAACAACATGACGTATGCAGCGATCCGACAATGTAAGGAGTGATACGATGGGAATCAGTAAGAGTTGGACGCATTATGGGTAAGACGAAGAATCTAAGCGCATTTGATCGTGGGCAAATTGTCGAGGCCCGACGAATGGGTCACTCCATCTCGGAAGTCGTGCAGGCACTGGGATTTTCACGAGCCACTGTGTCACGGGTGCACCGTGAGTACATCGAATCCGGCAAAACCATCCCTGCAAGGGCCAACTTCAATGGACAACAGCGTGTGGATGAGCGGGTCATCGTCGGCTAGCTCGCACTGTAAACACGGATAGACGGGCCACAGTGCAAGAAATTACTCTGCAATTTAACGCTGGTGCACAAAAACGTGTAAGCAGCCACACCATCCAGAAACATCTCCTCGCTATGCGGCACAGAAGCCATCGTTCCACGAGGGTACCGCTACTGACCGCACATTACAGGGTGCAAAGATTAGCATAGGCGCGGGAACATCGCCACTGGACCCTAGACATGTGGAAAAATGTTGTTTAGACTGATGAGTCGAGATTCACGTTGGTACATGCAAATGGCAGGATACAAGTACGGCGCAAACCACATGAAGCGATGGATCCTTCTTGCCAGCAGGGTACTCTTCAATCTGGTGGGGGTGGCATTCTTGTCTGGGGACTCTTTACGTGGACTGAAATGGGAACCCTGGTACGTGTGATATCGTCCCTCACAGGTCAACGTTGGCGGGATATCCTGGACGACCATTTGCTCCCGTTTGTGCGTCTTCAACATCCCACTGGGGACCTCATCCTGCAACATGACAATGAACCGTACCATCGCTCCTGAATTGTATCTGAATGGTTGGATGAACACTCAACCGACGCGACCTCGCTTCCTTGGACAGCTAGGTCACCTGTCCTTAATCCCATCAAGCACATCTGGGATGCCATCGAGAGAGATGTTCAAGGACTCTGACCCCCCTCCCCCCCCCCCCCATCAATCAAATCTACGTGAACTGTGGGAGCTTGTTCAGGGGTCGTGGATCCGTGTGGCTTCCCAATAAGACCGAAAAGTGGTGCTACACGTTACTAGACAGGTATCTCTAATTCAATTGGTCTTCAGTGTATATACTGGTGGAACGGGTGACACGGCATCAACAACCACGGGCAGTTCTCACAGGCGACGGCTAGGTTTAGAGTTCTGCTCTAGTCGAACTGTGCTGTCAGCCGGCTCCATGTGATTGATAGATATACCATTATCTATACTAGAACTACTAATCCTTAGAATACCACCACGAAGGCAGTGTTCATGTGGGCTGCAATAGGCAACTGTGGAAGGTAATATCTCGTAAAGTTTTGTAGCTCAGCCACGGCGGACGTCACTTGTGGAATCAACCATGTGTATGCCCTGCGCCTGCCAGGTCTCATTGGGCTACTCAACTTACAGTAGGTACAGGTTCCTTGTTAGTGTCATTCGCAACAAAGATGTCATTACTAGATACTTAATAAAGATTCGTGATTTTTTGAACAGTGAGTGTGTAATCAAATCCTCGAAACATCTAGAATTTGATTACAGTAATATCACGGGTTTGACACATTTCCAGAACCGTCTGTCTGCAATTCGAGCTGGTTTCAAATCATGAAAAGACATTGATTAAACAACAAAGGTGAATACAAATTTCAGGTTGTGATTCCAAATCGAATCGTATTTCATGGTGAGCAAAGGTGAATTTACAGACTTGTTCGCTAATAAACCATTGTCAAAATTAGTTTTCGCATTTGAGATCCCATGAACAATAACTTCCTGCCTGGGTTATGCAATGTTATTTTATGTTGTCAGTTATAATATTTATTATTGTCTTTAACTCGCATTTTGCATAAATTTCTGTGCATTTTATTTGCAGGTCGTGAGTTCTGCTTTGGCCTTACTCCAATATTACAAATGGTACAAGTTTTCCATCATCTCCGAAAATTCGGATGTCTATTGGACAGTGTTAAAGAGCTTGGAGAAAGCTGCAATGGGATCTTTTACAATCAACCACAAAATTCGGTTCGACAATTTGAAAACATGTTATACTTCACCAGACGCCAACTGTCGTGATCCATTTCCAGACATTGTGAAAGAAACTCAAGACAATACGAGAGGTAAGATTTTTTACATTCAGGATTTTATGTTGAGATTCTCTGTGAATTTCATCGTAACTAAATGTAATAACTCTTTGAATAAGGGGTGTTTGTAAATTATGGAACAGTTAAAACAATTATTCAAAAAACAATGGCAGATATTTACATGTTCTCTATGTTTTATGCTCTGGAAGATTTAAATTTACCCTACCATCATGATCATCAGCCATTATCAATCTACTGCTGGATAAAGGTCTCCCCGTATCTTTTCCACAACTTTCTGTCTTGAGCTAGTGTCTTCTAAGTCACTCCAGCATGATTTCGGGTTCCATCCACCCACCTCTCACGACGTCTTCTTCTGTGTCTTTTCCTGTCCCTTGATATCCAATCTACACCCTGCCCTGCCTCCCCAGGTGGCGCAGTGGTCTAAGACGCTGGCATCTGATCATTCGTCCGTAAGTGGTCCGTGTTCGAATCCCGGTGAGGCATGGATGTTGTGTTTGTTTTTACGGCACTGGCTCTCTCCCTTCCCTGGAACCAGTGACCCTAAATTAGGAACGGGCGACTGCTTATAGCCCATTGAGTTGCTCACGGTGGTCGTTAAACCTCCAATCAAAAAAAAAAATACACCCTGCCCTCGGCTGCCAGGGTTTACCAGATGGGTGTCAAAGCGCTGGTAGTTAAACAACAAAAGACTATTGTAATCTGATGCCTCATGGCACCAGACATCTATGGGAATCTTCTCGTGGTTGTTTATGATGTGATGATAGCCAATCTAGTTTTTAAGTTGTCTAACGGTGAAGAATCCTTCTAGCAATATGTCCTGCCCATTGCCATTAGAGGGTGTTTAATCATGATGGCACGAACTCTTGTTATTTCCGTATACATGAGTTCTTCTTTCTAGCTTCCCGGGTTATACTAAGCTTGCATCCCTCTACGTTTATTTGAATTGTTTGCAGCCTCTGAATATCTTTTTTAGTTAGGTCCATGCGCTGTTCCATAAGCAAGAACTGGAAGGTTGCACTGACTTCACACTAATCTTTTGAGGCATAGTAGTAAATTGCTCTTGAAAATTTTACTCTGCTTCTTCCAAAAGTTCTTCCATGAAGTTATTATACGCCTTCTTACTTCTCCTATGTTGCCCCCGCTTGAACTCTTAATATTAATTACATTAAAGATGCTATTACCAGAAGATTTCCAAATCGAAACGTAAAGGAGGAAGAACCATCCCTAGGACTCTCCCGGATATCATGTCTTTGAATTTTTCCACGTGGTAATATCAATAATATTTCGTATAGAATTAAAGTAATACTGCGATTATTTGCCAATAATGATGTCTGCATAGGCCTTCCATATAATTATTACGAATTAATTATTCAGGAGTTCCACTACCTCCAAAATTACAGTACGGACAATGAAATTTGCGCAACTAGAAGAAAAATGCTACAACCGCGTAACTTTGCAAATAACTAGAGTGCATGTTGGTATGCAAATGACCCACGTTTGATTAGATTGCACATGACCGCACACCCTGTGGTGGCGCTGCAAACACGAACCGGCATCCATATAAACCGGCGTGCGGTTGATGCCCCATGAAAGCTAAAAGAACCGGCCCATGCAAGCAAGAGTACAGAGTGTCAGAAATGCCGGGTAGATGCCCGAGAAGTCAATTTACGCAACTTACAGACTTTGAAAAAGGCCTGATCATCGGGCTGACAACCTCAGGGTGGTCGGCGCGCCGTATAGCCCGCCACGTGGATCGTTCTGGCCATACCGTCCGACTGTGTTGGCAGCAGTGGACACGTGACTGCACTTGCACACGGAGAAGCGGCTCCGGACGAAACACGAAGACCACGACCACCGGAAGAGAGGATCGACCGATCGTTCGCCAGGCACAAACGGATCCCACGGGGTCTCAGTCCACTATACAAGCAGATGTAGCGGCTCCTGTGTGCCCAGGAACCATTTCAGAACGCCTCGCGGAAACGAATCTGCGATCCCAGCGCCCCTTACGTGATCTGCCATTAATACCGGAACATCGCCGACTCCGTGTACAGTAGTGCCAGGTGAAAGCGACGTGGAACGCCGCAGAATGCCGTCGTGTGGTGTTTAGCGATGAGTGCCGCTTCATTTTGTGGACAAATGATCATCGTATCCTGTTGTGGAGGTCTCGGATAAATGGCACAATCCCAACCTCGCAATCGATTGCCTTACGTCCCCCACTTCCGGCATTATGGTCTGCGAAGCCATAGCCTACGATAGCCGATCAGCTCTAGTAGTGGTACGTGGATCATTGACGGGCCAGCGGTATGTGGATGAGTTCCTAAGACCCCATGTGCTCCCATTCTTGGCCGGGATTCCAGGTGCGCTATACCAGCAGGATAATGCCCTCCCGTACACTGCTCCTGTTGCCCAGAACTGGCTTCGTCATGTCCAGACACTTCCATGGCCTTTTCCGCTCACCGGACATGTTTCCTATCGTGCATGTGTGGGACCACTTGAAACGCCACCTGCCGCCGTGACGAACTATCCGGGGTTTGGAGCACAACGTCCGACAAGTGTTGGCCAGTCTGCCGCAGGACAACATCAGGCGTCTGTTCGCCTCCTTTCCAGACCGTACTGTAGAATGTATCGCCGCACGAGGCGGTGTGATGCGCTATTGAAGATGACCGGACAGCGTGCCACGGTTCCCTCTGTAATTGTCCTGCAATTGTGTTTTTGCCATCATGTGGATCGTTCATCTGTATCATTGCGTCCATAAAGTTTCAGTTCAATCCGATTCTTTTTCCTTGGTGCGCAAATTTCATTGTTCGTGAGTGTATTCAATTCTGTATTAGAAGATAGTTTTAGAAATTTAAACTGGGAAAGAAAAAGGATTAAACATACAGTAGTGGCCAAAATTGTGAAAACCATTTGGAAAAGTGTATCTTTGAGGTTTGATGGCTCATAACACCACTTTGCTTTGGAGTAATGCCACAAAAGTATAAATCAGTGGAAAAGATAATTTCATCAAGAATGTAATGCAACAACGTTTGTTCAACTATCTGTACTCTATGAAAAGTTATTGCCAAATAACCAGAAAAAGTAAGCATAACTTGCTTAGGTTGATAAGCTTTCCTTCATTTGAATGTAGCCAATGAGCATGAGTATTTAGAGAGCCAATAGGTGTCATCTTGTTTTGGCAATGAGCCAATAAAGTCACAGTAGGATTCAGCTATTGATGTTATGTATTGGAGCTGAGAGGAGGACATTTGTCAGTGTGTTATATGATTGCTATAAAGTTGGTTGTTTTTTTTTTTTTTTTTTTTTTTTTTTTTTTGTGTTTCATTATTTAGTGAGCTTGTAAAATTAAAGACATGGCGCAAAGAGTTGACTGGTCACCCAGAAAGCGATGTAAAATAGTTCAATTAAGTGAACATGGCTTCAGTTATGAATAAATTAGAAGAAACATTGGTGGAAACTTAACCAAAGGTGGCATTTCTAAATTTTTGAAGAAGTATATGGAGATTCAGTCACTACAAAACCAGACTGCTAAATGGCAAGAAAAGGTAGAAAACAGCAAGTGATGATAGAAGAATTAAGAGACTGTGCCTATAGATGACTGAAGAAAATCATCTGGGTGTATACAAGATGAAATGAAGTAATGCAATGTGAAGTTGAGTGCAAGGACTGTTCGGCGTAGATTGCAGGAATTTAGTCTCAAAGCTAGAATTCCACGAAAAAGGCCATTTTTATCTCTCAAACAAAGATTGAAAAGATTAAACTGGACTAAAACCCATGTTAACTGGACAGCAGAACAATGGGGCAATGTTATTTGGAGTGGTGAGACCAAAATCTCCCTGTTTGGTAGTGATGGCATAAAATATGTAAGGAAAAGAATCGGAGAAGATTTACATCCTGATTGCGTTACATGTACCGTGAAACACCCAGTTAGTGTTATGATCTGGGGTTGTATGACATCAAAAGGTGTGGGCAGAATTTGCGAGATTAATGTGATTATAAATGGTCAAAAATACATTAATGAAATATTTGAGCCCAAACTGAAGCCTTCCGCACGTGATCATTTACAAGAGAATGAAGTATTTATATTTCAACAGGATTCAGCTCCATGTCATGTTGTGCTGCTGTGTGCAAAAAGTGTTTTCAAGATAATCATATTCCACTGCTGCAATGGCCTGGGAATAGCCCAGACCATTAACCCCATCGAAAATCTATGGAGCCGACTAAAGAAACTTGTTAGTCAGAAGCAACCCAGCAATAAAACCCAATTAATAGAAACAATAATTCAGTCTTTGTTTCACATTATAACAGCTGCAGAACTAAAAAACTTGGTTCACTCCATGGGAAAGCATTGTAAGGCCGTAATTAACGCTAAAGGTTATCCAACTAAGAATTAACTGACATGGTGAGAATTTTTGTATATCTCATTTTTTCTGCGTTTCACTTTTCTTCTTTATAACTGCAGTTCTAATACAAAATCCCCCATAAAAGTTATTGCATTACATTCTTGATGAAATTATCTTTCCATTGATATACAATTTTATGGTGTTACTCCAAAACAAAGTGGTATTTATGAGCCATCAAACCTCAAAAATACATTATTTCCAAAAGGTTTCCACAATTGTGGCCACTACTGTAAGTGGTAGGTATCTTATTCACTTAAGATTTGCTGACGACATAGTTATCGTTGCAACTAGCAGTAGAGAAATGCTGAATGTGATAAAGGACTTTTAGAAGGAAAGTCTTAAAAGAGCTCTGACAATGATCCCAGCAAAAACTAAATATATGAGCAATACAGAAAAGATTTTGATAGAAGAGAAAAAGAAATTGAAGAAGTAGACGAATACATCTTCAACAGGAGTGGCCAATTGACCGGTCGATCGCGAGCTATGGTCGATCATTTGTTTCATCACGCTGGCGTATATTGTTCCTTACGAACTGCCCGAGACCAGATGATAGAATGAATCAGTCGGACTTCCCTTCCCAACCGTAACCGCTGCGCATGGTCATCATACCCTTTTGGCGAACGTGATATCGAGGAAGTTTCATCAAACATTTCCTCTACTTTCCCTCAGATTTAAAATCAGAAATTGTGAAACTTTAATCCCACACAGTACTGAAGGCAAGAGCGTCAGTTTGGACTCAACTGTTGGAAGAAAATTATCCCTGCTTGAGATCTGTTGCTCTGCGGCTAATTGCTTTCTTTGGATCCACATACCTCTTTGTAGCAGCTTTTTCAGAAATGAAAATAACGAAGTCGAAATACAGAAGTTGCCTTGCTTGATGTTCATTTAGAAGCATGTGCCACACTGAGTATGTGCCTGATTATTCTAAACTTTATGCGGACATGAGGTGTCATGCATCAACAACAAATAAATAAATACAATAAATAAAGAATCTACTAGTAAAATTATATAACTTGTTTGAAAAATGGTGTTACAGAAATAAAAAATGATTTAAATATTTTTTTTCTGTATTTGTTTCCAAACTTCCAAAAATACACACACTAACAAAACACTCGTCATCTTATGCTCATTCTTATTTAAATATGCCTATATCACTGCGATAAAATATTGTAGATCACAGTAAGGAACCCTTGATCTACAGTATTTAGGTCAAGTAATCAGTTTTAAAGAAAGACAAGAAAGAGAAATTAATAGAAGAATTATCCAAGAGCCTTATGGATAATGAAATAATATTTAACAAGGGATCTTCCGTTGTGTTTAAAAACAAAATCTTCAATGCATGTACAAATGCCGTTCTATAGAAACTGAGAGTAATTTTTTTTGAGTTGGCAATAGTGCGAAAGGGGAAAAATAACCACGCAGACGACTTACGGAATTAAGGAAGTGTCTATGGCAAAAGTTATTAGCCGTGGCAGACAATCCTAGTTTTGTTATAGCGCAGTTGCTTAAGGTACGTCTGTATTTCGCCATACAGCTATGAAGGTGAGTGATTTGTATTAAGATGGCCTGTGCGAAAACATTTTGCTATCGTTTGGGTAAAACGGCTACAGAAACAGTTGATTTAATGTGGAAAGCTTACAAATATAAACGTTTGGGTGAGACAACGATTCTTAGATGGCACCATGATTTTAAAAAACGGCGTTTTTCGGCAGATGTTACTGCTAGGCCTGATAGACCTGAAAGTGTTGTTACGGAGCGTGCTGTTAACACTGTTATGGCAATCTTGCAAGAAAATCGACGAATGATTTGTGAAGACATAGCGGAGTCAACTAATATTTCAAAAACATCGGCACTCCGCATTCTACGCGACAAATTACTGCTGCATCGTGCGTGTTCCACATGGGTACTTCATCACCTGACGAGAGAACAATTGCTAGCCAGAGTTCAGGTGTGTCATGAGTGAAAACAAATTAGTGCAAACAATCCAAACTTTCTAAACACAGTAATTACTGCCAATGAAACATGGGTCCACTCTTTCGACTCCTTCACGAAGCGCGCTACGAGTTTCTAGAAACACACAGGCTCGACTCCTCCGAAAAAGTCCGCCAAACTAAAATCAGCTGGGAAGGTGATGAGGATAGTTTTCTTTGATCATAAAGGTGTAGTCTACCAGCATGCCGTTCCTCTACAAATTTCTCTCAATGCTGAGTATTACATTTCAGTCTTGAAGCGTTTGCGACGACACATATCGATTAAGCGACCGGAACTGGTGGGCAAGTGCACATTACATCATGATAAAGTCCCCCCTCCCCATCACATGTGGATGCTGGTTTTCAATAGTTTCATACGAAATGCAATATTGAAATCATGCTACAGCCTGCCTACAGTCCTGACCTCGCCCCGTGCGATTTCTGGCTGTTTCCAACAATAAAAGAGAAGTTCCGTGGCGCGACATTCAACACAGATGCTAACGATATTCAAGCTGTACAGGGGTCGCTAAAGCAGCTTCCACAAAATGCCTTAACCACATGCTTTGAACAGTGTACTGAACGGTAGGACAGTTGTATATCATCCGAGAGAAGATGCTTTGAGAAAGAATAACATATATTTTGCTGTACCAATATTTCTTCATTTTTTGTGAGTTTACTCTTAGTTTTTATGGAACGGCAGTTGTATTAACCCCGTATTTACTTATGGAAGTGAAACATGGAGTATCACAGAGAGACAATGTAAAAAAAAAAAAAAAAATAAGAGTATCCGTAAGAAATTTAGAGAGAAGGAATAACATGAAGAGATAGAGTTAGAAATGAATTTATAAGAGAAAGAACAGGAATAACAGATATTATAAGAATAATAAAAGAATCAAAGTGGAGATGGGATGGACATGTTGGAAGACTGAAAGATGAACACGATTAATAACAGAATGCTGGTTCTGTCTATTCCCTCCTGGAAACGAAGGCTCTAACTTAATGACAGGCCACTGCTAATGGCCCTCAGATTTGCTCATAGCTTTCGTGAAGCCCCGAGACGAACACAAAAACGATTCTTCCTTAAGGACGGCTTATTGCAAGATTCGTTCTACTTATGTGAGGAGCTACGATGCGTAATATGAATTAACATGTTGGTACTAGGCTGGAGACAAACCTTTTGAAGTGGTTTGGCCATGCTCAGAAAGAATGCCAGATGAGATAATGAGATAATTTTTTCAGTGCATGTGGCAACAAAAAGAGGTACAGGAAGTCCTAGGAAATTATAAGAGGACCTGATTTAGGCATACCTGCAAAAAACAAAGATAATGAGTATGAAGTCCAATAGGCTTTATGTGAGACGTATACTGTTGGTCAATGAAGCTCGAGTTGTATGCTAAATTCGCTGTAAATCGTAAAGTCTGATACATTGTCCCCTCACAACAGAGAACAAATTAATAACGAGAAACTGTACACCGACTGTAATTAAAATAATAAAAGTATATCAGTGATCCGAATTTATTAGCGTAAATAGAAATACACTATCTACCAACAAGTAATTGGACACCTGTGATAGCAAAGGAAAACGAAGTTTATTCACCTTCCATAGTTGGTGGAGCCTCCACGAGCGGCGATTACAGCTGCGACCCTCCGGGGAATACTCTCAACCAAGCGTTCGTTGTACGACGGCTAGCGGTATTTTCTTCCACTCGGCTTGGAGAAGACAGGTCAGTTCCTTCACCGATTTCGGACGGTGGGGGCACCCCTTAAGTCGACGCTCCAACTCTTTCCATAGGTGCTCGATAGGGTTAAGGTCCGGGTTCTGCGCAGGCCAGTCCATTCGATTAACCCCATTGTCACCATACCAAGCCATGGTGGACCTCGCAACATGACAGGTGGCATTTCATCCAGAAAGTAACATGGGTCCACCCTGTAAAACTGCCACAACGTAGGAAGCGCATGGTCATCCAAAATGGTGCAGTAGGTCTCGGCGTTGAGTCTACCAGGAATTGAAACTAAGGGTGCCGTGCCATTCCAGGAGAAACACCCTCATAGCATAATTGCACCGCCGCCGAACTCTTTGCACCCCGCTAGCCGAGCAGCGCTATTGGCTTGGTGATCAAAGGCTTGTGGGCGGCAGAACGTCCATGATAACCGAGCAGATGGGCTTCCTTACGGATGGTATACATTGGAAGAACACTACCGGATGCCTGTTGTAACTCCTCACGGATGTGGCCTATCGATTTGGTGCGGTTCTTCCGAATTTCTCTGGCCAGCACCCGTCGGTCTCTAACTCCCAGTTTTGTGGGTCTGCTGGTTCGGGGCACATTCCGACAGTCACCTCTCATCTTCCACTTGCCAATCACGTAGGCGACCACTGTCAATTCTGGGTACTTCAACTCGCTGGATATGTCACGTATGGATCGGCCATTTCTGTGATAACCGACTATTACACCTTTCTTGAAATCAGAGAGCTCCGAACTGCGTGGCATCTTGCATGCGACTGGTTGCTTTGTTGTTTCCCACACGATATTTAACGGCGGCGGCCGTGACGTGTGTCAGGACCGCAGATATCGTCGATTGCAGGGGTGTCCAATTACTTGTTGGTAGATAGTGTAGATTTCGTATCGCTTTTCCGTGTTCATTTCGTCCACGTTCACTTGGTCCAGTTCATGTCGTCCCCCGGTTTATTTTGCCCACCGTCAACTTTGTCCGCTCTTAATTTAGTCCAGTTTTCATTTCGTCCACTGTTCATTCAGTCCACTGTTCATTCAGTCCACTGTTCACTTTGTTTTTGATAGCGGGGACATTTTCTGTTCTGATGAAATTTTTGTTACTAGGTAGAAAAAAATAAGTCAGCGAACATTGGTCACATGCGATTTTTTTACCTGTTTAAGTGTTTCGATTAAAATATGACAATTTCAAATGTTATTTAAAGTATAACCAGGAACTTAACTCTGAAGAGCTTTTTAAATATTTTATGTGGTACGATGTCAATCACTGACATAAATCGAAGTTTTACAAAATCATTTAATGTGGTACGATGTCAATCACTGTGACATAAATCGAAGTTTTACAAAATCTTTTAATGTTTTCCACGGTATTCGATTCATTCTGAGCACGAACTGAATGTCAACAAAGTGAACGACAAACAAAATGAACAGTAGGCGAAATGAGCATTGATCTAAATGAACAGCGGATAAATCGCCCGGTGTACAAAGTGAACCGTGGACGAAATGAACTGGACCAAGTGAACGTGGACGAAATGAACACGGACAAAGTGAACTGTGGACGAAATGAACTGGACCAAGTGAACGTGGACGAAATGAGCACGGACAAAGGCAACCGTAGACGAAATGCGCACGGACAAAGGCAACCGTAGACGAAATGAACTGGACCAAGTGAACGTGGACGAAATGAGCACGGACAAAGGCAACCGTAGAAGAAATGCGCACGGACAAAGGCAACCGTAGACGAAATGAACTGGACCAAGTGAACGTGGACGAAATGAGCACGGACAAAGGCAACTGTAGACGAAATGCGCACGGACAAAGGCAACCGTAGACGAAATGAACTGGACCAAGTGAACGTGGACGAAATGAGCACGGACAAAGGCAACCGTAGACGAAATGCGCACGGACAAAGGCAACCGTAGACGAAATGAACTGGACCAAGTGAACGTGGACGAAATGAGCACGGACAAAGGCAACCGTAGAAGAAATGCGCACGGACAAAGGCAACCGTAGACGAAATGAACTGGACCAAGTGAACGTAGATGAAATGAACACAGACAAAGTAATCGGTCACCATAGAAATCAAAGTTTCCAAGCTTTTACACATCCCCCAGATGGCGTTTTTTCAAGAAAGGTAGACAGCGAACGGGCTTTTTTTAAAGTTAGGTAGACAGCAAACTGGCTATTTTCAAGAAGGGTAAACAGTAAAATAGAAATCAAAATTTCTAAGCTTTCGCATATAAACCAGATGGCTTTTTTCGAGAACGGTAAACAGCAAACTGACTTTTTCAAGAAAGGTAGACAGCTGTCTTCCTTTCTTGAAAAGCCTTACTGATATGGTTTTACTATTTTAAACAGATAACAGATTAGTGATGGGCATGTAGAACGAGCTTGTAATGTCTGAAGGAACGCGAAATTTATAACGTCCTATTCGAAAGTCGTTTCAACCGAGGCTGACTTATATCAAAACACTGCAGTAATGAAAGTCGTTAAGACTAAAAGTCAGCTTAGATATCTGTATGCATTTGAATTGATGAGCATGCTAATAGGGAAAAGAATCACTTACCTCCAGAACTTTGCCTGAAGCGATAAAACTGCAATTTTAAAATTGGAAAACTAATTTAAAGTATACTAAAACTGTTCTGTAAATGTATTGATCTGCATTACGACCATGCCTATAATGTAGAATTTCTTATTATTTATGATGGAGCAAAACATGTTCAGAAAACATTGCTCTCGTTCAAGTAATCAATAAATGCGAGACAAAGTTAATTGGCCTTTGACTGCCAACACGTTTTTCAATATCCTTTTATCATTTCCTTGATTCTTTGGATACCAACAATATCGTTAGAGCTGCCAATGTATTTTTGCGCAAGAGCTTGTTCTTCATTTTTAGACTCTTCTTTATCTTTGCTTAAGTATTTTTCTCGCAATATCCAATTTCTCGAAAAATCTCAGAGTTCCTTTTCTGTTCTTTTAATAAACTCCATCGGCGCTTTTGCATTCAGTTGATTGTTTCGTAACAGAAATTTCATGCAGTCATTTAAGTCACTTGCAAGTAGTTGCCAATTTATTATGTTACGCCATGCTCCACGGAAACATAAATATCTCATATGTTTATATTTGTCGTTCGTTTCAAGAAAGGACGATATACACTGAGATGCCACTTTATTATGTACACCCACCTAGTATTGTGTAGTGTTGCTGTTGGCACTCATAACAGCTGGAATCATCCGAGACCTGGGCCATGCCAAGATGGTAAAATCTTCGCGCATACATGATGTACTGTGCAGAAATCTGTGAGTCTGGAAGTTTCCGCAAACTGGTTTGCAGCAGAGTCTCACAGCTAACAACACATTCCCCTCATACCAGAGGTGGTCGATTGGGTTTTAATCTGGAGACTGTGCTGGCCATTGATGCAAGGAAAATACGTCAGCGTGTTCCTGAAACTATTCGTTGACTATACAAGCCTTGTGAGCTGGTGCCTTGGCTAACCTTCCAAAAGTGGCCCGCTCCGATTGATGGCGCTACGGTAGCACTTTACTTCTCCTCCTTTCACGTTAAATGCGTTATAGCTACTTACGTCACTTTGTTATCTTGGTACGTGGTTTTTTATGCTCACATTCCTATGGATATAGTAGGAAGGCTTGGTGGTGATGGAATCCTCGTCGAAGTGGACGAAGTCAAAGTGGGAAAACGCAAGTACAACTGTGGTCGTCTCGTCGAGGGCACCTGGATTCTTGGCATCTTTGAAAGAGATACCAAGCGATTCAGGATGGAGATATGTCCTGATAACAACAGATCTGCAGAGACATTGCTGCCCCTCATCATCAAACACGTCGAGCGAAAAACAACCATTATGACGGACCAGTGGACATATTATGGAATACTTATACCGAAGGAATTGCAGTCTTTCCTCAGAACATTGATGCGAAGTCCTGATTCGTGCGATCAGGAAGTTCTTCCCTGGCAAATAAAACTTTTCTTTCTTTTATTCTGCTAGGTACACAGTTTCGTATTAATGAGGAAAACTTATTCTTCCATCATTATAAATATTTCACACACATGCCACAATGTACATTCATAATGGTCCTTTGAAGGGCCATCTTTAATCCATATTATTCACTTCCTTTGCCACCTTCACAACGTAGCGCAATGCTTTACGATGTAGCGATAACGTGTCGCCATCTATCATCGCTTCTGAAAACTATTTCTGGGCCACATTTGGAAGGTTTACCGGTGCCTTTTCCTCTTGTTGTAGTGTGATATAAAAACAGGATGTTTATGTTTCTACACTTTTCCTTCGTTATACTTATTGTGTTCCAATGGACCGATTTCATACTTCAGAAATTATTGCACGCGAATAACATGACTCACCTCTAAAACAGGTAATCCAATACAGGAAGATGAAAATGTCATTTGCCCCCTTAAGAATATATCTTTATTTGATATAGGAACACGCACACGGAATAGAAAAAAATGAAGTTTCTGCAGTATAGCACTTAAAAAATACACATGGAGTATCAGAGAACACAGCGCACACACACATACACACACCGCTTGCGAAAAAGGCATCACAAAGGGAGTGGGATCATTACGAGTCCTCCTTTCTCACCAGGTGTTTTTTCGCGAACTGATCACATGACACTTAACACTTAACGGGAGAAGTTAGATAAACAACTTCTTTTTCTCCTCGCGTGAAAACAACTGCTTTGAGACGTACTTATGATTTATTTCTCCCAAATTTCCTTTAACGCGTGTTTATCAGCTGGACGATGAACTGTTGCCTGGAAGAGATAAAATTAGTCAGCAACGATCTTCCTATACGCCCTGTCGTTCAGAGTCTTTCGATATGTGTTGCGGACCTTAATGCTTACTAGGAAAGCATCCACACTCCAGCACATCTCCGCTTTTGGCCTGTACTGTTGACATCTCACAGGATGGCCCTGTGGCCTCATGTTTTTGGCGCCAAATTCGAATCCTGTCATCCGCATGTTTCAGAAGTGTCCTCGATTCTTGCGTCCAGGCGGCTTTTATCCAGTCCGCAACCGATTAATTTCGATGCTCCTTTGTTCAGCGGACGAACTCTTTCATATTCCGCGTTGACAGCACTTGTCATGGCTGTCGGCTGTTGTAGCCCATTCTTCCATCTTTCGACTGAAGCTGCTTTCTAGATGACCAATGTTGAATTCGGCAATGACTTGTCTGGTTATTTCCCGTCTATTCGTCTGCATTATTACCGCTAATCTCCCACGAACCCACTGATCGACAAGCTGTTTTCGTCCACGGGATCCTTGATTGCTGGAAGTAGTAGTATGCGTTTCGCACCATTTATGGCTGTACGTGGAAACCCCAGAAGAACGGTTAATTGGGAAACGTTAGAACCGAAGCGCCTGGTAGCATATAGAGATGGGTAGAAAATAGCGTGCTACTTTCTCACCGTTATGATCAGTGAGAAAAGCTAACGGTTCCTATTTCACTGATAAGAATGTCACTGTTCGCCGTGTCTGGCTCCAAAATCATTGTTTCACCATAGTTTCGGGTACCATGTCACGATACAAACAATTTGTCCTTTTCCTGTTGAAACATTACAAAGGTCGCCGCCCTGGTGGCGCAGTGTTCTATGAGATGGCCTCTGATCATTCTTCCGAAAGGGGTCCGGGTTCGAATCCCGGTGAGGCATGGATGTTGTGTTTGTCTTACGGCAGTACCTCTTTCCCTTTCCTGGAACCATTGACCCTAAATTAGGGACGGGCGACTGCTTATAGCCCATTGAGTTGCTCACGGTGGTCATTAAACCACCAATAAAAAAAATCAGAAGTCGCTGATGCTGTGAGCTTTCTTTCCACCTTCTCCTTTTCCAGTGTTTAATATAGTTTTTGTTTTGGCTTTCGCTACAAGTGTTCGCTCGTAAACAGTGAATTCAGTGCCAGTCGATTGCAACAGTGAGTTTGTCACTGTTTCAAAAGGGACAGTGACTCGCCTTTCCGTTAATGCTAACAGTGACATTACTGCTAACAATCGCCTTTCCGTCAGTACTAACAATTACTTTGTCACTGTTATAAGTCAATGTATGACGGCATATACGTATAATACACTCGCGGAAAATGAAATTAGCGCACCAAGAAGGAAGCATCGGATTGAACTGAAATTTTATGGACGTAATGATACATATGAATGATACACATGATGGCAAAACACAGAGCTACAGGACAATTACAGAGGGATCTGGGGCACGCAGTCCGGTAATTTTCAATAGCACGTCGCACCGCCTCGTGCGGCGATACATGCTGCAATGCGGTCTGGCATGGAGGCGAACAGACGCCTGTTGTTGTCCCGCGGCGGACTGGCCCACACGTGTTGCACGGTGTGTTCAAAATCCTGGATAGTGCAGCACGGCGGCTGCCGGCGTTTCAACAGGTCCCACACATGCTCGATAGAGGACATGTCCGGAGAGCGGGCACGCCATGGAAGTATCTGGACATGACGTAGGCTGCCCTGAACAACCGGAGCCGTGTGAGAGCGTGTTATCTTGCTAAATCCATATATAAGGATTTAGCAAGATAATACTGCTTAATTGATCTTTCCATCACATTCGTAGTCTACCTTGATTACTGTTTATTCGGTGTTAATACAGGAAGGCAATATTCAGAAATGTTTCTTATGCATTCTTTCAAAGCATTTGTAACTAGCGATCGCTGTATTCAGGCACTGCGCCTGTCAGGCCCACTAATTGGCGATTCGTATTTAAGATGCACGCACTTACGGAAAGTTACTCAAAATCAAATCAGTACACATGTTGAAATATTTATTAACAAAAACTATTAACACGTGTATAGTACATGTTACATCTTTATTAATTTAAGATTTACCACTCATTAAATGCAAAAGCTACATGCTTCTCTCTGATTCAAACCTCCGTCTCTGTTTTCCTTCCCACACTCTTCTCATGAACTTTTCCGCCTAGATTTCTTTCCGACAGTTCTTTAATGTCGTTTGATACCAGTTCTAAGCACGTGGGTGGCGAACCAAATATATCTATTTAAGCTGAAAACAGCTTTTCTTGGAAAGTAGTAAGCAAGAAGGCTTCCTCAACAAAAACAGTCTTCCAAAGATGGCGATACAATCTCTCACAGGGCCAGAACTGCACCTTTGCATATAACGTGTATTGTAAACTACGACTTTATAAAAAATATATATTCATCACTGCAACCAAAATTGAATGTAATTCATATATAAAATAAAAGCAACACATAAATACAATTTGAACATTAAAAGAGGTATCCCTACCACTGAGATCCTCTCAATATGCTTTCTATTTCTTACTGTAATCATCGTTTTTCCCATTTAAAGCAAAGATATTTAATCCTAGTAATTAATGACATGCTGACATGTCTAATTCTTGTATGCAGTGAACTAATTGATATCATGGATTTTATAGAGGTAACTTATTTATATTTAGTGGTTGGGTTTTCGAACTACAACCTACATAGTTCGTCGTCAGAACTACATTACTGAAGTAATTCAATAGCTGGTCGTGATGATTTCGACTGCAGCAGTCCCATACTTCATCGTCACGAATACGACTGGAGTAGATCCATAATTCATCGTCGATGGCTACGTCACTCGAGTAGTTTCTTAGTTCATCATCAGAACTACGACTGAAATACTTCCATAGTTCATTGTCAAGGGCTACGTCACTGGGGTAATTCCATAGTTCAACCTGGAGGACTACGACACTGGAGTAATTCCATAGTTCATCATCAGGACTAAGACTGGTGTATTTCCATAACTCATCGTCAGGACTACGACAGGTGTAGTTTCATAACTCATCGTCAGGACTACGACAGGTGTAGTTTCATAACTCATCGTCAGGACTACGACTGGATGAGTTACATAGTTCATCGTCAAGAATACGACTGGAGTCGTTCGATAGTTCATCGTCAAAGACTACGTCACTGGAGTAGTTCCATAGTTCATCGTAAAGGACTACGTATTTCCATAATTCATCATCAGGAAGTCACTGGAGTAATTCTACCCCAGTTACGTAGTCCTGAGGACGAACTAGGTCCTAGTTCAAAAATTAGACCACCAAATTATAAAAAATACCTCTATAAAGCCCGTAATATCAATTTGTTCATGGTGAAGAGATATCGTACCGTTCTGATGTCTTCGTTTCTTATTCGGTTTGGTTTACTGCATCGTTTAACTGACCTTAAGTATTCAGCTGTTAAGATTCTACTCATTTTTTCTTACAGTCTAAATTTTGACTCTAATTAATTATCCATGTACACAGAAAGAGTAACCCATGATCATGGTAATGTTTTAATATTCAGTTTGGGGAAAGAACACGTCAAAGATAAGGTCTGTTTGACATGTTATATCTAAACCCCGAAGATATCATTAATGAATCATAAAAATATGCGAGCTCAAACTTCGGAGACTAATTTCTTCAGAGTATCTATTTTTCTGTGATTCTGGAAGAAAATTTTAACAAATGTCTCCCAACACTTCCTCTTGCATTGAATTTAAGCTCTGGCTTCTGACCATTCGCTAAAGAAGGGGCCGGGTTCGAATTCCGGTGAGGCATGGATGTTGTATTAGTCTTACGGCTCTGACTCTTTTTATTCCCTGGAGCCGGTGGCCCTAAATTAGGGACGAGCGACTGCTTATCGCCCATCGAGCTCTTCATGGTGGTCGTTAAACTTCCAAACGAACAAACAAAGAAACGGGTAACTTTAAATATAAGTGGTTAACGCAAATTCTGTCCGGTTGAAATTCCTCAAGCACAGCGTTTACATATGAATGTTGTTTCAATAATTGCACCACCTGTAAATGTTCCTTCCGTAGAATAAGTTACAACAATGTCCTAATAAAATTGCATCACTGAATTTTTGTTATAGTTTCCTTTACTTTTCTTTTTTTCGTCGTCTTGAGAATTTGTTTTTCCCTTTTTGTCATAAATACCTTATTCAACTTTGCCCTTCACTTTTACTCTGGTTTATACCGCGACAGTTTATTCCCAAATGGTTATTAGAAGTTAATTTTGAATTTATCTTGTAACAATTATTTTTCCTATTTGTTTTCCTCGAGAGAATACTCGTTGACAGTTATCTACCATTTTTTCGTGCAGCGCACAGCATTGGAGGTGGCACATCAGTTTGAAAATTTTTCTTAAGAAGAGCCGTCGTTTTCATTTAATTATCCATGTCCTTTCGCATTGTTTTAAAACATGCAACCAAAAATTATTTTCATCTTCTTTTGAAAATGTTATTCTAATCACATTCAAACATGCAGCTGAATTCAGACTCTGAAGGTGAATTCGAATTTTTTAATGAATGTTTTATTTTCTCTTATATGTTGTGTTTACACGATCGCAGTAGACTTCATGCTATTTGCAAGGAATGCTTTATATTTCTTTTTTTTTAATTTTGGGCTAATGGAATATTTTCATTTTATGTTATCGTATGATGTTCTGATTGAACTATGCAGTGCGTAGGCTTACTACATTGTAGCTTTATAAATACCTCTGCTTTTCTTTTAGCTTCCTTATCTCCGTCTGTATTTTTATTTCCTGAAGTTATTAAGTAAAGTCGAAATTCTTCAAACGTAGAAAATAACAAAGCTCGAAGGAGGATTTTTATCTTATTTATTTGTGCTGAAAATAAAAAAAGTTTTCCTTCTTTACTTTTCATGAATAACCTTTTTTTCCTGTTAATTATATAAAATTTCAGGATTTGTCCGATACTTAACTAGCTTGTCAAAAGAAAAAAAAGGAAACGGAGACCAGAAATAAAAGAGAATGTTTTTTTCTTTATTTGCTTTTGAGTCAATGTGTTGTGCATTCGACACCGAACTTCTTCTAAATATGAAATAGTTTTCTTCTTTCTTTTAACAGGTATTGAAACTTGTTTTTTCAGGTATTGAAACTCGTTGTTTCACTCGTGGTTCCCAAATATCATTTTTTCAGTGTTCTCTTGTCTTCTATTCTGTGTGTATGGTTGTTCTTCTCAAAAGTCTTCTTTTTTTTTACATTAGTTCACTAATGGCATGTGTTTTACATGTTTAATATATATATGCAGACAGCAGCCAGACGGGCTGGGAGCACAAATTCACGGTCGAGTCACATTATTGTGACCACCACCTAATATCCAGAGTAACCGCCGTGTGCAGGGCGGACAGCAGTTAGACGGACTGGGAGTGACTCAATAAGGTTGTGGAAGGTGTTCACAGGTATGAGGGTAGCCATGCTGACTGCAGTACATCTGACAGCTGCATAAGAGTGCATGGTGAAGGATCCATAGAGCGAACAACACGATCGAGGTGGTCCCACAGATGCTCAGTTGGGTTTAAGTCTGGGGAATTAGGGGGCCAGGGAAGTACTTTGAATTCTTCATCGTGCTCTTTCAACCATTTCTCAGACATTTCTTGCTGTGTGACATGTCGCATTGTTGTGCTCCTACTACCATACCGTTACCGTGGAAACTGATTTGTAATTACTACAGCAATGGGGATAATGACGAGAACGACCCAATCTCAAATGCATAACAGCATGACTATGTACTGAGCATGCGCTTGGTCAACACTGACACGTCGGTGTGCTTCCTGTATATTTACTTTTCCCAAGGCATAGCATAATCACACCATCTGAAGACGGGTCCATAGTGAACTTGAAAGTGCTAATGTTTCAACCTTGTATATATTTTAACTGTATTTTAGAATCGTGTATAGACGAGAATATGTTTTTTGATATCTTTCAGCTTGAAGAAAGATGTCTTCATGGCATCTTACCTTTACATGATTTTCGAATGTTTTCATTCCTTTTGATGATATGCATCTTTTCGCGACATCAGCAAAGTAAAACATAATTAAAAAAATTTTGATGTGACGAAATTGGACAACGGTGAGTTTTTGCCAGAACCATTATTGAAATCTGATCGTGTCCCATGCGCATGAAGTGACGCAACAGTAATTAATTACATTGTAACTTAATTTATTTTACTAAACTATCACCTAACATTATTTCATCACGTTTTACATAAACGTAACAGTATCTCGTGCAGTCTGCGTAAATTTCGAGAACCTAATGTTAAATATGATAACAGCCATTACAAAAATGCACTTTGCTTAATAACAAGGAACTGTACACTAGAGATGAGCTCAGGCTCGGACGGGCTCAGAATTCATTAACTACCGAAAAACCAGGGCCCGGGCTCGGAATTACACTTCTTGAATTTCATTACTGTAATTAATTCAACACGTGTAATTCCGAGCCCGATTGAATTACATGTGTTGAATTTCATTATGGATTTGTTACCATGGTGGAAGGATTTTCAATTTTCTAAGCTAGCTGCCATTGTAAGACAAATTTTGTTTTGCAAGACTTGCATTATGCATTGTCCAAAACTATGGCCCAAGCAAGGACTATATAGTTTAAGGTGGTCTGGTATCGAAAAACTGGGAAAAAATCATATTCCCATTTCTTGTACTTTATTAAAAATCAAGAATCTTATCTTTAAAATGATGTATTAATTTCCAAAAATTGTGCCGTTAGAAGTATTGTTATTTATTTTTTAAAATTTCCTCAATCCCACGATTTTTGGGGTGACGTTGGTTTTCAATGCAGCAGGTCGAGCTTTAAAGAAAAGAAGGTCAAGTTGAAGCGCTGAGGCATTAGATGCAATTCTCTCTCTCTCTCTCTCTCTCTCTCTCTCTCTCTCTCTCTCTCTCTGATGAACTTGATCTGGAAACTGCACACAGATATGGTAATATTGTGATTATTATATTATTAAGCGCAAAGCTTTGTTAATGTTACAAAATGCAGAATAATCTGGTCTGGAATGCTTTTCCGTTTTTGTTTTTTTTTAATTTTGGACATTTTCCTACATGGTTTTTTTTATACTCTACTACATCACTCTAAACTACCTTTACCAATTAGCATATATGTAAATGATATTGCAAAGATTAGTTTTCTAGAGTCAAAATTTCAAACATTTGTAAACTGTCTGTACGACGTTGTACGTTTTATAATGCAATTTATTCAAAATAAAAGTAAATTTAGAAATCAAAAACAAATAACGAGTGGATTTTTTTGTTTCTAAACGATTTTCTTTTCTTCAGCTTTTAATAAAATTATTGATTCCCCTGATACGGTCGAAGGACACGTTGATTATTTATTTATTTTCAAATCCACATTTTAGAACATTTGGCTTTATGCGTAGTATTTCTAAAACATATTAATATTGTGAAGTGGATTAACTGAACTAAACTTTTTAAACTAATGATTTTTAAACTAATCCTTTGCTTGGGCCATATCTTTGGCCAGTGTATAATGCATAAATGCAAGCCTTGATAAGCAAAATTTTCCAAGAATCCGGGCTTGGATTCAGCAAATACATGTAATCAAAAAAAGCGGTCTGGACCGGGCTCTGGGCCTTTGAGTCCGGGCGGGCCCTGGCTCCTAAAATTCAGCCCGAACTCATCTCTACTGTACACCAATTGCACTCAAAATAGTACAGTATAACTTCCAAATAGCGGACATCGAAGGGAAAAACAAAACTCTCCGTTATTTACGTAGAAGTGTCCGCTATTGGAAAATTCATGCTTTATGACAGTATATATGTACAATGTTTATAACGTAAAAGCAATTTAAAAGATAAGTAAATATAACTAAGTAAATACAATACATAGAGCAAACTTGTACTAACCTTTATTAAAAAATATCCATCAAACCCTAAGAAGCAAATTGTTACTTATCTATTACGTTCTTGTTAAATTTTATTTTCTAAATGAATTTCTAGCCAGCCGCCGGAAGCTTTGAATTCTAATTCATTTGAGATTTCTAAAGCCTTTTGACGAATTAATATCCCTGATAAATTCATTCACTTGTGTTTTTCCAATGCTCAGTTTATCTTCTTAAACGCGCCGCACACTTAATCTTTCCCTTTCACTCAGCTCCACTATTTCAAATATTTCTTTTAGAGTCAACGTATGTGCGACATTTTAAAATCGATGTTTGAGAAATCTTTGCTTCACAGTTCGCTTGATGAGGAAAACCAACATGATTATTGCAAACAAATGTGATTTCTAGTAATCTGGACTTGAAATTGACCCATGTGGACTGGCCTTGACCTTACCAAACAACAAAAGGTGAGTCCCTTCCACCTACACCTGAAATGTGTTTGCATGTGTTTCAATCCGATTACCGTTCCCTTCAGCGTTGGTCCCGTTTCTGAGGTCTCACCCCATTGGGAGCACCTGAAGAGCTAGAAGACAGTTTCTCCTGGTCAGATGTACGTATGCAAACAGATGGTCGAAATGTCTGGTGAGCACGAACGCTAATCCTTTTTCCAGCGATTTCTGCTACTTACCCGGGGCACTTAGCACTTTAACATTTACTAGATTTCGGGAACAAAACTGTTAAGATGGAGTATGAGGAAGGGTAAAATAACAAAAAAGAAAAATTTTGCGAGTTTGGGCAAATCACACCCCTAGGAATTCCTAGAATCGAAAGCAAATTGTCCGTTATATTATACTTTAAGTTTGTCCGTGTCCGTTACTTAGAATGTCCGCTATTAAGAAAGGAATGCCCTATAAAATGCCATGCATTTCTGCCGGGAAATTAAAAAAAATTGTCCGTTATAGAGAGGAGTCCGCTATTAAGAACTGGCCGTTAATGGAGGTTTCATTGTACTAGTAATCCGAATTTCTTGGCGTAGAGTCTACACTGAAGAGCAATTGAATTAGAGACAGCTGGCGTTATGCAAATGTGGCGCTATGGGCGACCCTGTAAACGGAAAGGATATGACGTGTGCAACGATCCGACAATATAAGGAGTGATGCGACGGGAATCAGTACGAGTGGGGCGCGGTTGATTACAATCCCAGCGAAATCCTTAGGTATCCCAGAACTAAGGCGGCGACCGTTGACCCCCCTTGACAGAGAGAGTAAGTATGTGAACACTGGTAGGTGTTAAACAGACCACCGCACCCTTCTTTTTCAGATTGCCATCGAGATGGCGAAAATGCATTCTGCTTGGTCATTTGAAATTGGTATCGTTGAGTTTCAGTCGCATCCTGGTGCGTCGGGCTGCTGGTTAGTGTTGTGGTTCTCTGAGATGTTGTGCGGTGCTTCGTTCCCTTTTTCCCCCTTCCAGACATTGTTGTGTCACGGATCACCATCTCCTTTCACAACATTTTTCTGTTTGTCTTTCCTATTGAGTTCACTTACTCAGATCTCCTAGCTTCACATTTCTAAGGGCAGTTTTAGACCTGGGGTCCGACACTCCCTTCGTAAAAGTTCTTCAAATATCATATCATATCATATCAATCAGTTGGAGTCGGACGCAATATGGGTAAGACGAAGGATCTAAGCTCATTTGATGTTGGGCAAATTGTCGGGGCCCGACGAATGGGTCACTCCATCTCGGAAGTCGTGCAGGCACTGGAATTCTCACGAGCCACTGTGTCACGGGTGCACCGTGAGTACATCGAATTCGGTAAAACCATCCGTGCAAGGGTCAACTGCCGTGGAAAACAGCGTGTGGATGAGTGGGGTCATCGTCGGTTCGCTCACATTGTGACGGCGGAGAGACGGGCCTCAGTGTAAGAAATCACTCGGCAATTTAACGCTGGTGCACAAAAACATGTAAGCAGCCACACCATCCAGAACCATCTCCTCGCTATGGGGTACAGAAGCCATCGTCCCACGAGGATACCGCTGCTGACCGCACATTAAAGGATGCAAAGATTAGCATGAGCGCGGGAACATCGCCACTCGACCTTAGACATGTGGTAAAATGTTGTCTCGACTGATGAGTCGAGACTCACGTTGGTACATGCGGATAGCAGGATACGAGTACGGCGCAAACCACATGAAGCGATGGATCCTTCTTGCCAGCAGGGTACTCTTCAAGCTGTTGGGGGTGGCTTTCTCGTCTGGGGAATGTTTACGTGGACTGAAATGGAACCCCTGGTACGTGTGACATCGTCCCTCACAGGTCAACGTTACCGGAATATCCTGGACGACCATTTGCTCCAGTTTGTACGTCTTCAACATCCCACCGGGGACCTCATTCTTCTACAAGACAATGCACCATGCCATCGCTCCCGAATTGTATCCGAATGGTTGGATGAACACTCCGCCGACGTGACCTCGCTGCTTTGGCCAGCTGGCAATCCTTCGCAATCCCATCGAGCACACCTGGGATGCCATCGAAAGAGATGTTCGAGGCTCTGCCCCCTCTCCATCAAATCTTCGTGAACTGTGGGAGCTTGTTCAGGGATCGTGGATCCGTATGGCTTCCCAACGCTTCCGGTGTCTTTCGAGTCCATGCCGAGACGAATCGCCTCCGTCATCAAGGCGAAAGGTAGTGCTACACGTTACTAGGCAGGTATCTCTAATTCAATTGCTCTTCAGTGTAAGTTAAAGTTTTCAAGCTTTAGCTGTAGTTAGCTGTCTACATTCCTTGAAAAAGCCATCTGGTTGATGTGCGAAAGCTTGGAAACTTCGATTTATATTGTACGTCAAGAAATTCGGATTACTAGTACTATTTTAAATGCACTTTGATGTCACATGTGCAATATCCTTCCCGACAGTTTTAAACTATGCCTCGCTGCGAAATTTGGCTTCCTTTCGGCCTTCCTAAGAGGGAGAAGGGTTATCTGCTGTTAACGACAGCTTTAAAATAATCTATAACATGATTGGCTGTAACGCAATTTACCTTTATGCCCACTAGCGGAAAGTCTATGAATTACTTGAAAATTTTGAAATTATATGAAAAACATGTCACACTGGAAACACTATCCAACAAAGAAGGAATTTTTCAAATCTGACTCCTAGAAATACAGATATTGACAAAAATAAGATATATATCTACGCCTCCTGGCGTAGAAACCACGCATTATTTTTAGAAGAAAATGTTCCTAAAATGTATGTTGACATGAGCAGTATCGGTCTAGAAACGACTTTTTTTGCAATCGCGAATTTAGAAGCTCATATTTTGCTGTAAATACATCAGAAGCGGAAATTAAGGTTTACGACACCTGGTGGCCAAAGCATTTTTTTAATAAAAATTGGAAATTATGTGCGAAGGATTTCCCATCAGGAGTTGTATCCGGTGCAGAAGTAATTTTTCAAATCGGAGATTTCGAAGGAGAGATATAAGGGGAAACGCAATTTACCTTTAAGCCCCCTAGGGGAAATCCTATGAGTTACTTGAAAATTTTAAAATTATATGTAAAACATGTAACACTGAAAACACAATCCAACAAAGAAGGAATTTTTTTAAATCGGACATACATCTATGCCCCCTGGCGGAGAAACCAAGCAATATTTTAAGAAGAAAATATTCCGAAAAGGTTTATTGATGTAAGTGACATCGGTCTACGAAACAATTTTTTCAATCGAGATTTTAGAATCTCATATTTTATGGCAAATACATCAGAAGCAAAAATTAACGCTTACATCCCCGGGTGGCCAAAGTATTATTTACCAAAAATTAGAAATTATGTACAAAAGATTTTCCATCAGGAGCTGTATCCGCTAAAGAAAACATTTTTCAAATATGAGTTGTAGAAGAAGAGATATCGAGGAAAACGTAATTTACTTTTACGCCCCCTAGCGGAACATCTATGCATAATTTAAAAAAGTAACTATACCTAAAATACTCTTCGACATAAATGGAATCAAAAGATAGAAGAATTTTTTCAATCGGATGTTTAGAAACAAATATTACAATGTTGCTTCTAAACATCCGATTGAAATTATCTTTCACGCATTGTAATTACGGGCTGATATTACAGTACAATGCGTGAAAGACGTCTCTATCCACAATCGTCCAAAGCTTTTCTACTGCCACAGAAGCCTCGAACTCTAGATGTTTTCCCTAAGTTTGAGTAGTCCAGATACACTCTTGAAATTCTTGACCATGTAAATCTGCAAAATATTCAAAGGAAATTCAGTTTGCTTGTACAACTGAATTTTCTTGTACAACTTACAAGCAATAGTACTTGTACTAATTTGCTTGTTGTACAAGCAAATTAAGTTTGCTTTTAATATTCTTTCGAGTTTCCATGTATTAGGAGTATGGAAACGTTTCCGCTGCCACCGCTAGCGGGCGCTGGTAGGGATTTAACCGGCCGGCGACCCGTGCTGTCAGTTCGAACATGAACGCAAGCATGGCGGTCGATAAAGTTCATTTGCGTCATTGTCTGTTAATCATGTTTAATTTAGGGAAAAGTGCGAGTGAAGCATACGGTTCAATATGTCAGGCGTATGGCGAAACGGTTATCGGTGAACGGACCTGTCGAGAGTGGTTTTCCAGGTTTAAGAAAGGTGATCTAAGCTTCGAAGACAAGCCACGTGCAGGTAGACCGCAGGAACTTGCAGAAAAGGAGCTGGGATCGCTGTTGCAATACGATGCCACGCAATCGACCACGTAACTGGCGAAACGTTTGAAAGTGGCTCAATCGACGATGGTACGGCGTTTACAGGCCTCGGGGAAAATCCAGAAAATTGGTAAGTGGGTTCCGTATACTTTAACGGAGCGCAATATGGGTCAACGATTGGGTTCATCTGCATGTCGTTGCTGAAGAGATTTCAAAGGAAAAATCTCTTGTGGAAGGTTGTCATCGGGGATGAAAAATGGGTCTATTGCGACATCTCCGTAGACAAGCGATCCTGGGTCGTGCCAGGCCAGCCGTCAACATCCACTGCAAAACAAGATATCCACTTGGAAAATGTGCTGTTGTGTGTGTGGTGGGATATATGCATGGAGTGCTGTACTTCAAACTGTTGAAACAATCACTGCACATCGATATAGCGATCAGTTGATGAAAATGAACGTCACATTCGAGCAAAAACGCCCTTGGACAGGTAAAGGACGCAACCCAGTCATCCTGTTACACGATAATGTCAGACCACATATCGGTGCCACCACGAAATCAACCCTTGAACAGTTACACTGGGAGATTTTTCTTCACCCGGCGTACTTTCCAGACATTGCACCCTCAGACTTTCATCTGTGTCGGTCTATGCAACATGCTCTAGCCCAATAGCGATTCACCGCAGCTCCAGAGGTGGAAAATTTCGTCACTACGTTCTTCAGCTAAAAACCCGAGTCGTTCTATCACAGGGGCATTCATTTGTTGCCTGAAAAATGGCAAAAGGTCGTTGATGCTAACGGCCAATATTTCGTTGAATAAATGTGTACTGGTTTCCTGATTGTTCCTGTCACCTTTCTCCTTAAAATGGCGGAAACTTTTGCATACACCTAATATTATGAAGAATATTTCTTCTTTTATTGATTTATCTGTGGTAGTGGTGACCTCCGACCTACATCCGTCCGGATGGAAATTGGGTCAAAGCCCTATGAGGAAGCAGGGATGCTTCGACTAGAGAAAATCTGAGGAGTTCCAGATTTTTATGTCTCAGTTGCTTGGAACTTCACTGCCCTGGGTGGTGTAGTGGTTACCATACCCGACCGGTAATCGGGAGATGCGGGGTTCAATTCCCGCTCGAGGGCATTGAAATGTTTAGGTTGTCTGAGAAATGTTACATGGATGACCAGTAAGTGGTACACGCAGATGTAGTTTGCTTTGAATGTTCTGTCGATTTTCCATGTATTGTGAAGAATATTTCTTCCTTCATTGATGTAAAGCTAAATTTCAAGGTAATTTCCGAGATGGAGTGACCCATTTGCCTGACCCCGACTATCATACCACGTTCAAAATCGCCTTAATCCTGATAAGTTGCCATCTGAACTGCGAATGCTGCTAATTGGAGCTTGCGGATATATCTACCTCTATACAGGGTGTCTCAAAAACACACGGCAAAACTTCGGGAATGCGTTCCTCATAGGTAGATAAGAAAAAAAGTTTATATCAACATAGGTCCGGAAGTGCTTGGTTTCCGAGTTATGAAGGAATGTCTATGACACTGAACTGCTCACATTACCTCATAGTAATTGTTCAAAATTTCCACCTTCTGCGTCAATACAGGCACAGACATCGATGTTTTACGGACTCGCGGACCCGCTGCCAAATTTCTGGCATTGTTTCACAACCTGCCACAATGCGATTGCGGAGAGTTTCCACATCTGCTACTGGAGTCGAATACACCAATGATTTTAAATGGTCCCACAAGAAGAAATCTAGAGAGTTTGAATCTGGTGATCATGGAGGTCAAGCAGTTGGTCCACCTCTACCTACCCACCGACTAAAAAACTTTCGATTCAAGTAATTGTGAGCTAGGTGGCTAAAATGCGCGGGAGCGCCATCGTGCATAAAGTGTGCGTGTTGCTCTGAAAGGAAAACCACCAGGTTCTGTCAGTACTTTGTGATGAAGGAATTCACCTGCGGGAGATAAAACATTCTGGTGAATTACTGGGAAACCAAGACAGACCTGAGCCAGGTAGTGTGAACAGTTAAATGTCGTAGACAGACCTTCCTAACTCGGAAACCAAGCATTTCCTAACTTATGTTCATATAAACTTTTTTTTTATCTACCTATGAGGAACTCATTCCTGCAGTTTTGCCGTGTATTTTTGAGACACCCTGCATATATGTTGTTTGCAGACGATTCCATTTACCGTAAAGGGTGTAGTAGCAGGTAATGGAAATGGTAGCACCCTCCCAGTTTATTTTTGGCACCTAAGTGTATATTACCAATTCAACTTCTTGAAAAATGCATCTTGCAGGAAGGATTATGTTTAAAATTATCCACTGCTTGAGAATGAAGGATCTTTTTGCTCAAAAGGTTACCACATCTGTGCAATTCTTTCGACCGGTCTTTTCCTCTCAAACCTCTTACTTCAGACTTCGTGCTTCCATTAGAATTAGAGTCGATATTCACTGACATTGGGATGAATTGAAAATGGTTGCTAGGCAGCAGGAAGTTCCGTGACACAAATATTCAAAATACAAAAGAAGGAACTGCACAGAATTCGATAGGGGGATAATGTGAGAGCCTCTTTTATAGTTATTTAACAAAAATAATAAAGGGAAAAGTGTAGAGTTTTAAAATGAGAAAAGCTGTAAGACACGGAATTGTCGTTACAGCACTTGGAAGGAAAGAAAGTATTTTTCGAAATAGGACTTCTAGAAGCTCAGACTCTGTATCAAACACAAATGCATTTTCGCACCTCGTAACGGTGAGAAAAAAGCATCTTGGAAGGCATGGCGATAACACTGATTGCCATTACACCTTTGTAATGTTAAACGATAATTTTTTTCAAATCCGAGACGCAGGAAGTGAAGTATGGTCGGCGGAAGAATATATTTTTGCCCATTAGCGGGCTGAAGATGCGTTAGGCCATCTTCGAAAGGACCGAAAGCTGAAGCAATAGGACGTAAACGAAATGTTTTTAGTCGGACATTTTTCTATAATACAAACGCAGATGTCGTTTCGCACGCAAGTGTATTGCAGCGCATGGAAGTGACGGGAAGAAAGATGACGCTGAATTATCGGGTGTAATGAGTTTGAATTTTTAATCAGAAGAATGCATAATAATAACAGAATATTTATTGGGATTTGAAATTTTGTCACTTAAGGTGTGTTTTTTAGTCGCGCGTGTTCTTCGTAGATAGTGCGCTCCTACTCTAAAATAAAACAAGGAATATGCAACCGAATTTTCGGTTGTAATTTGCACGTCTTTTGAATACTTTCCGACACTAATACATTATTTACAAGTTATTCATAGTCAATGGAACTTGTCACAAAAGCAAAACAAGGAAGATGACACCGAATTTTCGGTTGTAATGAGCACGTCTTTTGAATCTTTTCCGATACGAATAAAATATTGCAAAGTTTATTCGTAGTCAATGGAACCTGTTGCAAAAACAAAAAAATCGAAATAAAAATCAAGCGGATTTTTACATTCGATATAACATGTAGAAATTGCTACTTTCTACCACTAGCGGCCAGAGATAGAAACGGGTCACGGTCAGCGGGTTAACGAATCGACAATTTCTTGCGGGTCAAACGAGGTCAATGTGTTCCTGACCCGATTTCGACCTCGTTTCATTTCCGCTTTATTTTGGAAAGGAAAAAGGAAATATCTCAAAGAAAAATGTGTACTGTGGAATTTTGCGCTACATACTGGTTCCCGCGGAGTGAAAAACGATTTGTCACAAAAAAGTATTGTCTTCTCTTTCTTAAGGCTGTCTTTGAATGCGTGTTAGGGTTCCTCTTCTGCGATAGATGGCGCAAACAATCCCTCCTTGGGCGTGGCTTTTACGTCTTGAGGAACTGTTCCAGAAGTTGGCGTCACCGAATCGCAGCAGACCTCGCCATATTCAGAATGGAAGCTATCTCTGATTGGCTCCGCAATTAAAAGACAAAATACACGCTGTTACGTTTTAACCAATAACGTTGTTTGGGATGGAGCTTAGTAGGTAGGCGGAGTATCTGTAGCTCAAATTCAGGGTTTCTATGCTAATGTACACATTTTCTCTTCAAACAATGAACGGATTTAAGATGATTTATGGGAGACAAGATTGCAGTCTCACTTATGACCCCATTCAATTATTTCTATTTGGCCTAGATAATTCAAAAAAATCCGAAAGAAATGAGAAATTTTATTTTTTCCAGGCGAAAACACTGCTAAGCTAACTTACCGCGCCATCTAGCGCCCAAATCGGAATACTTTCGAGTCAGATAAATTGAATTTTTAAAAAAAATTGTAACAATTTTTTCGGAATAATAACTGTGGCACATATTAGCTATAGGTTGTTTTTATTTTGCTCAAAATTTCAAACACTACAAAGTAATAGTCTTCGAGAAAATGTGTACAAAAGAATTTACATGGAAGATATAGGATAGAATTTCTCTTACACTCATTCAAAGACAGCCTTAAAAGCAACTAAAATTCCCACCAACCGATTATACGGCGCCGACGTTTGACACACCGACACCATATCCTGAAACGATACTTCCTTTGCGTTTGCTTTCATTACGATTATCTGGAGCAAGGTACAGGGAAACGCCTTTCGCCTGCTTCTCTGGTGATTCACTCTCTCACACCCCACGTGTCACATTGTAAGACAGAGTTTTTCTTACGTCGCACCTTTTGCATTCAGAGGTTTTCGTTTGACGTGATAACAACCCGTTCACATTGCATGTCGAGTCGGGATCAACGCCTTGTTTGTTAATATGGATGAATTTAATGTTAAAGAGATTGAGAAAGGCGTCGAGTCTAAGAAATGCGTTCTTGTTGAAAACAAAATGGGGAAGAGTGAATGCTGCAAGTCGTTTCATATAATTAAGGAACTTGAGTATATTTCATAGTAACACCATTTTTCACCCAAGTTTGTGATGAGCTGAAAGTTTCCAGAATGTGAATATTGATTTCGTGAGAGTTCCTTCCTTTTGAGGGGCAATGATGAAATCAACATCCATATTTTGGTACCTTTCAACTCATCAGAAGCTTGTGAAAATTGGTGCTGCTGTGAAACATATTCTGAAACTTGATATGTTATAAAAAAAAACCGAGCAAAATCTGAAATTAAACAAGCAACTAGGTTACTTAATTCAAAAAATTTGTCTAAAGCGCCATAAGAGTTAAAGGTTAACGACCTTACCATTACTGCGGAGGGACTTTTGAAAACTAATGTAGAACAGTTATGTTATGCCTTGCAAATGAAGGACAACGGTGTCAACGTGGAAAGACCGATGTCTAAACGTGGAAAGAGCGATGACTTCTGTTTGATGTTCCTGGTCCAAGTCAAATGTCTGTATTTATTATTTATTCGCCTTTTAATTATTTGTTCAGTTGCTGCTTACCATCTTCGGTGAATCCCCAGCATTGTGCGGGGCTCTAAGAAGCAACCTACCAAGTAGCTTGGTAGTTAGTGTATGTGAGTCTGGAGGAATTCGAGGCCGCTGTGGTGCAGTGGAAGCATATCCGGCGCGTAACTGGAACACCCTGGGTTCGATTCCCGGCGGAGGCCAAGGAGAATTTTTCTGTGACTCACTTCTAAACGCGAAAAGAGCGATGACTTTTGTTTGATGTTCCTGGTCCACGTCAAATGTCTGTATTTATTGTGTCAACACTTTCTGTAAGTAAGTGAGTAAATTATACGTTCCCTCGTATAATACATTTGTTTGATTTCTATATAGCCTACAATACCCACTGCAGAGAGGCGTTTGGAACGTGCTGTGTATATATGTATTTATACATGATTATGTATAATTATAAATTGAGTTTCGAATTTATAGTTCAAAGCAAATTTGTCCGAGTCAGGCCCGCGGGTCGGGTCCAATTATTTGACGTTCGGGTTCACGTCCAAAAATTTTCGATTTGTTTCCATGTCTGCTAGCGGCTGAAACATACGTAAAGAAAATTAACTAACTGTGCACGAAAAAACTCCTCGTAGATGAAGGAAGATATCGGAGACAAAATGAGATTTTCAAATCGAACAATTAAAACAAATATGATACAAATTTACGCCACCTGGCGGAAAAATTTTGAATAATGGATAGGTAGGAAATATGCGAAAAGTATTCTTCATACCAAGACCAATGCTAAACAAAAATATTTTTTATTACTTTCTCCTGAAAACAGCGATACAGAGAAAATGGTTTTGATATTTACCCTAGAGCGAAAACTTTGCATTTTTGGAATATGATATTTTTCTCCGTTTTTACTCTAGCGGATGTCGTACGGATAAAGAAAGAAAAATTTCAATACGGTTTTTAGAAGCTGAGATACAGACGCAAACAGAAATGCTCACTAGCGTCAGACTGAGAACTACAAGAACCCACGAGTGTACAGGCAAGGTATTCTACAAGGTAAATGGTGTCTGGCGTTAAAAGAATTTTTAAATCGGATTTTTAGAAGCAGATATCGAGAAAAACATATTAAGAATTTGTGTCCCTCATCTGGGAAATGTATATGTTACCGTTAAAGTGTATAATTCAGTTATTTCATAGAATACCTAGTTATTTCATGAAATAACTGATCAAGTTAGTTAAAGCGTGTAATAAATAAATAATTCCACACTTTAACTAGTTATTCTGTCAAATAACTAGATATTCTATAAATTAACTAATGACAAACAGTTAAAGTGTAAAATAAGCAATTTGACTGAATTATACAGCATACAAAATGTTATTTATATAAAGACACAATAAAATCAATTGTAACAACAGGGATTACTAAAATGGCATTTGGAATTGCACAGAACATTATTTCTAAAACAAATACATTTTTTTGTTGACACATTGCGTTTTACATGAACATTTTATAAATCCCTGACCGGTACCTAAACTTTGAGCTGTAGCAACCGACCGGAGGGATTTCTCTATAACCAGCACTTCTTCGATCTGAATTAGTTTTTGTTCACAGACGCTGAATTGGGATCGGGAATATAGCTGTTTTGTGCGGCGGTTTCTTGTTCCCAATTGAAAAAATCCTTCTTCGGTTATTTTCTTGATAACAGCTAAAATAGATCTGGCGTCACCCCTTCCTCTGTCAACTTCAGGTACTGGGATACGGACTTTTAAGCCCCACAGGGGTTTCAGAATGAGATTTATCTGACATTAATTTCATCTTCTTAGCTTGAATTTCCAAACATTCTTTAGAGTTTTCTCTTTCCCTCTGAACATTCAGTTCATTAAAACAC
Organism: Macrothele yani; assembly: GCA_039090855.1. Lineage (NCBI taxonomy): Eukaryota > Metazoa > Arthropoda > Arachnida > Araneae > Macrothelidae > Macrothele > Macrothele yani. The sequence continues at coordinate 106,310,157 of CM077011.1, forward strand.
AATTTGCAGATCTTCTATACAACTTTGTCTTCCAAAACATAGTCTTATAAACATTATTTCGAACAAACTACGTTTTCACTGCATTCTTGTGAACAAACTATACATACTTTACTAATAGCATTATTTAACTTTGTTTTTTCAACCAGCCCTTCATTATCACGTTGAGAATTCATTATCACGTTGAGAAGAAGTACTCATAAGGTAATATCATTATTACACTGCCGGACAATTGCTAAGGACGGATGACAATAGCAACGATAGCAACCATAAAATGGAAGGCAGGAAAATGTGGAAATTAGCATAAGTGCAGGATACAGTAGGACGTGTTGTGCGTATGCAAATTTTGGATTGCCGAACTTGTTTGTGACGTCATAGCGCTGATAAGAGATATAAAGGATTTGACGCGTATTGACCGTTGTTGTTCAAACGCAAAGTTGAAAGGGAAAGAAACAATTGACGAACTTGCCATTTTCAGTATGTCTTCCCGACATCACCTAGATAATTTTACGCGTGGCCGTATTATTGGCAAGATTGAAGAAGGGCGAAAAATAACAGATGTTGCCAGGGAGTTCGACGCCAGCCACAGTGTTGTTTCAAGGCTTTGGAAATCATTTCAAATAAATGGAGAGTGTAGCAAACGTCACGGGGAAGTCGTGTTTGCAGTACGACATCTGCAGAAGATCGGTACATAGTGCTATCAACAAAAAGACACCGGCGCAGCACAGCTAGTGAGGTAGCAAATCAGTTTATGGCTGCTACTGGCAAGCGGATCTCCCGAAAAACTGTCGCCAGACGTTTGCATGAAGGAGGACTATACGCCCGCCGTCCTGTTGTGTGCATCCCGTTGTCCAGACGTCACCGTACCGCCCGTTTGTAATGGTGCCATCAACATCGCAATTGGACTGATAACGACTGGTCTGCTGTCCTCTTCTCAGATGACAGTAGATACAGTCTATCGTCTGATTGTCGACGACAACTGATCTGGCGTGATAGTGGTACTGCATATTGTCCAGCAAACATACAGGAAAGGGACCGATATCCGACATGTAGTGTCATGGTATGGGCTGGCATCGTGATCAATGGCCGTACGTCCCTCTATGTGCTTCCAACTGGGACTATTACTGGCCAACGATACATTAATGATGTTCTGCTACCTCATGTTCGCATGTTCCGTGGTGCTGTCGGTGATAGATTCATTTTCATGGACGACAACGCAACATTTCATCGAACAGTCGCTGTCCAGGAGTGTCTTGAGAGCGAGGATATTCAACGCCTCGTAGGCCAGCACGTTCTCGAGATCTGAATCCCATTGAAAATGTGTGGGATGCTCTGGGGAGGAGTATTGCTGGTCGCCAATGCCCTCCAATAAACAAGGACACCCTTATCCGTGCACTGACAGAGGAATGGGATATATTACCCCAACAGCTGCTTGATAATGTTGTGCAAAGCATGACACGACGTGTGGAATCTTGCATCGCCCTCCATGGTGGCCATATCCCGTATTGACATCTTACGCCGGAACGCCTGCGGACGGTAATTGCATTGTTTTCACGTTTAAGTATTCTGCACAAAATGGCCTGTTTGTTTCTTGAACACGTTCCAAAGCCTTCTGGATTTCAGAGCACAATAAATTGTGTTTCTTGTAATGTCCTGGCATTCTGACATTATTTTATTTCACTTGGCATCCAACCACACTTACTTTTTTATGCGCTATATAGCCGTTTATGATCCGTCCTTAGCAATTGTCCAGCAGTGTATTATATAAGACTTTATAGTGGGTTGAAAATGGTGTGCTATTTCTGACTAGTAGTTCTCACTTTACAGCCTTTTGAATTTGGGATTTATTTACTTGGTTATTTTACACCTTAACGGGGTGTAGATCGTTATTCTATGAAATAACTAGTTAAACCGTAGAATACAAGTGAGTTTTACGCTTTAACTAACTTGATCAGTTATTTCATGAAATAACTAGGTATTCTATGAAATAACGGATTTCATACTTTAACGATAACATATACATACATTATTTTCGGAAAGAAATACCCACAAATATTTTTCGTAGTTATTAGTATCTTATTAAAAAAAGGTTTTTTCAATTCGAGGTTTTTGATGAGCAGATATTGTTGTAAATATGCTGTAAAAACAAACATGAACTTATGCCCTATGGTGGCAAACTTCTACGCTAAGAAAAATTTGAAATTATACGGAAAACATTACGCAGGAGAAACGCTCTCCGACAAAGAAATGATTTTTTAAGAATAAGACTGTTAGGAGCACAATATCGAGAAAAATTGTTATATTTCTACGCCTCTGGCAGAAAAAATGTTCATCATTTTAAGCAGAAGGTATTTTGGAAAGGTGCATCTTTGTAAGCGGTGTCTGACCACGAAATAATTTTTTCAGTCGAATTTTCAGAAGTGCAGATACAGCTGTATACATCTTTATTTTGCGGGGGTGGGAGGGTACTCAGCAACGTCCGATCGTGTCCCTCATATGCTCGATGGGTGAGAGGTCGGGAGATCGTGCTGGCCACGAAAGCGTCTGCACACCGTGTAAAGCATTTAGGCTGATCCGAGCGGTATGCGGTCGGGCGTTATCCTGTTACAAACGACGTTTGGGATGCCCTGCAGATACGGTAGTCCCACGGGCCACACAGCACCTCGTCAACGTAGTAGCGTGCCGTCAATGTGCCCGTAATACGTACGAGAGGTGAGCGGCTGTTGGCGCTCTTAGCATCCCACACCTTAATTCCTCGTGGTCGGGCTGTGTGGCGCTTCACAATGGCGGAGGAATGGCCACGTCACCTCCAGACTCTCATAAGGAGATCATCCGTGGAGAAACAGAAGCGCGATTCGTCGCTGAATGCCACACTGTTCCATTCGGCAGCCCTGGAGCGACACCACGCCAACCGGTGACGACGAAGGCTCGCTGTCAAGGGTAGCCTTTGCAACGGACGGCTGGATAGTAATCCAGATGCAGCCAATCGGCGCGATCCTGTCCACGTCGATATCGGAGCATCCAAACCTCCCCGTACACTCCGCAAAATGCCTCCGACGTCGGATGTGACGATCGGTGCACTCGGACATCCGTCTCCCTACGACGTTGCGCAGATCCTTCCTGGGACCACTGTCTCCAAGTGCGACCGACGGTTGAGGCATCACGTTGCGTTTCTTCCACAGTACGACGCAAGGACCATCCGGCGGTACGAAGACCTACGATAACAACTCTCGTGAACTCATCCGTTTGACGAAATCGCGTATGACGGCATCTTAACGACCTTGGCACCCCTTGTTCGTTCTCCAGACGCGGTTACAGCAGAATCGCTCACTTCTCGCGGCCGTGACCACGTCTCGACCGATGGCCTCATTGGCTGGTTGCCGGCTTACATCCTGTGCGCCTTTCGTGCGATTGGCCTGCAAATGCATTCATTTGCATAACTTGTGCGTGTGCACCCAACCCGTAATTTGCATGGCGCTGCGTTCACGTCTTCGTGGTGTGGCATTTTCTCTGTCAGGCAGTGTATGTCGGAAACTTAAAAACGCATTCTCGGAATGGTAAATGTGATTAAAATAAATCTTGTGCTCCGTAATATAAAATCCGTGCATCATTAGAAAAATGGGCAATTCCGTTTCATATTGATTGGAATCCTACGCAAAAAAAATTTTTCGAATTGATATTTCAGCCAAATAGATGACTTTAAATACTTGGCATGCATTATTTCCCTTAGCAGCAAGATTGTGCGTTATGTCAAAGTAAAAGAAAAAGTAGACGTGAAAGTTTTCCCTTAATAGAAGATCTTCGACCTAAGAGGATTTCGGAAATCGGATTTTTAGGAAGGAAGATAATCGAAAAAGAAATACGCTCCGTAGCGAAAACACTATCCATTATTTAAAATATTCAGTGTGAGCATATGAACAAAAAGCAATTTTTTAAACTCGATTTTTAAGAGCGAAAATTTAACTAAATGTAGGTGTAAAAATATGAACTTGTATCTTAGAGTTTCCAGAGACTCTTTCCTGAAATATAGCTCAAAAAACCGACAGAAATCAGATCAGATCTTTTTGCTTGAAATATGCACTACCTGACAAATGTAATATGGTATTGGGTTCAATCTCAATTCGAAGGGACACTTAAACTTACTGGTATGTCAAATATTACCAGTATTCCACCAGCTATTATTAAACAGCGGAATGAAATTTCAAACCAACACAATCCCGAGTCGCCTTTTATAAGACACTAATGATGATCAGCTTCGTAAAATAATGCTTATCATTAAAACTAATGTTGATGTAAATAATAAATCATGGTATTTCCCTTTTAATGTAGTCCATTTGCATCAGCCCCACGTGTTGCCTTGCTAAACAAAAACAGTTGTACTTACACTTCTTACTAAACGAAATCCAGATTTTTCACAAAGTACTTGAGCCCCGCACTGGGATAACTGGTTTTCCAGTTATTTGAGGAGTAGCGCCCCCACGGCCCGAGTTGACCTTGTGACGGATCATCTTCTCATTTCGTATTTGTACGATAATATCACCACATGGACAGCTGTTCATCCAGCTGATGGGGAGTGGCGAACACAAGGTCTCAGCAAACATATACGTTTTCCCGATTTAAGGCTTTTGTTGTTACCATGACACGCACCCGCTTCAATTGTAGGTTGCTGAGGTTGTGATAATACGCCAGCGTCTGGTTTCTCGTTTTCTTTCTTTTTTTTTCTCCACATTTTTTGTTTCCCTTTTCTTTTTCCGCGGTGGTTAACTAGATTCACCTTCACGTTTGCCGTGTGCGGTGACCCGTAAAGGGGAAAAGGGGATGCTGAAGGCTGAGATTTCTGGAGGCCAAGGTGGTGTTGTCGCCAGCTACAGACACTCCTCTTTGCCCCTGCTTCACCCTAAACCGCCGCATAGGAACTAACCCATTCCTAGTCAATGAAGTCAGTGGCCGAGTGGAGTCCTGTCTTCTAACGGCTTGTCATTGCGTACGACAGGGTGAGTCTGGGGATATTTTGGGCATGCCAAAGGGGTGTTACAAGATTCGAGAAACTCTCGCTACTTGCCGAGCACATGCCTGTCCTATCAACTTGCTTTATCAGTTGCCTATCCCCAGAGCCACGTCTTGCGTCCTTTGGGGCTTTCGGACCTCCGGCTCTCCCCAGTTGGGCTCCGTGGTGGGTGGGGAGGTTAGCGGAAAAATTATCTCCTTTCTTTGTGTATTCTTATAACTGTTCCATTTCTGTAAAACAGAAGAATTCCTTGGATACGGAGCGCAGCTTCACAAATAAGAAATTTCGTGCTTTGCCGACTCATACTGTCCGCTTTGTTATCATTCATGCACGGACGGGACGAATCTTACAATCTTTGTTTAAAATCTCCTTTCTGGATCCAGAAGGCCCTTTAGGGATCCGTTGGGTCACCCAAAAGTGTGAAGAAGTTAAAATCGGGGGATGTTTTGGCTGAAATGTCAACTCCACGCCATGGTGAGTTACTCGTCACTGTTTCCAACTTGGGTGGTGTCCTTGTGTATATCAATCCTTAGCAGTCCCTGAATTTATCCCGAGGTGTTATCTCCGAATGCGACCTCGTCGATGTTTCAGAGGAAGAACTTCTTCAGGAGCTTTCTGCCCAAGGGGTTACATCGATGCTTCTCATCAAGTTTCGTCGGAATGGGAACCTGGTTTACTCGAGGACAGTCATTCTGAACTTTGATCGCTCGACTCTACCATCCTTCATACATTCGGGCTATTTGAACTGCTCTGTGCGTCGTTACATTCCCAACCTCCAGCGTTGTTTCAAATGCCAGGTCTACGGGCACTCACAACAGCCCTGCCGTGGTGCGACTTTCAGGCGTTGTGGGTCAAACCATCACCTTCAATCTAACTGTTCTGCTGCAGCTCCTCATTGTGTGAACTGCAAAGGCCCCCACGCTATCAATGCAAAGGACTGCCTGAGGTGGTTTGAGGAGCGGAGGACTCAGCAGGCAAAGACACTCGAACACCTGCCTTACCCTGAAGCTCGACGGAAGATCATTTCCGCTGCCTCAAGTGGACGCACTTACGCATCCGTCTTGTCTTTTAAACATCTATCGGTACTCAGATTCTCTGTTCTTAAAGGCTAACCTTTTTCTTTCTGGGAGATTTACGTTGCTGGGCTGAAATCCCTTGGAGTTTCCGCGCCAGATGCCTTGCCTTCGCCACCACAGACCACTGATCGGAGATCTCCTGCTGTTTCACCTAGACGAGTGGCTCGAGTACAGGTTTCCGGTGATACGACGTCTGCTTCTCCTTCTGATAATCGAAGAGTAAAGCCCAAGAAATCAACGGGCACCCAATTTCATACCCAGAAACAAGAAACATCCACCAGTCCTTACCCTGGATGACACGCCGCCGAGGTGCGCTGTAGAAATTCCTGAAGAACTGATGGACTCCGAGACCCTTAAGGCGTCCCGTTTTTTTTTTTTTTTTTGTCTTTTTCATCACTTTTTCCTTTTATCATCATTTCTTGTATCATCCACTGGAATTGCTGGGGCCTCCGGCCACGGATTGGCGATTTGAAGGGCTTTCTGTTTTAACATTCACCAGTGTGCATGTGTATCCAAGAGACAAAACCCCGCCCTGCGGATGATCTTTCGGTGCGCAGACATAACGTTTTCCGTAAGGATCATGACCACGGCGCCATCGCATGTGGAGGTGTTGCCTTCTCTTTTTTTTTTTTTTTTTTGACTGAAGGTTTAACGACTACCGTGAGCAACACAATTGGCTATAAGCAGTCGCCCGTCCCTAATTTAGGGTCACTGGTTCCAGGGGAAGGAAGAAAGCCAGTACCGGAAGACAAACACAACATCCGTGCCTCATCGTGATTCGAACCCGGACCCAACGCAGACGAATGATCAGAAGCCATCGCTTAGACCACTGCGCCACCAAGGCAGCTGTGGCTTTTCTTGTGACTCATGGTGTTCTCATCACGGCCGTCGCTGTGCGTACGAATCTGCAAGCAGTGGCGGTGCCATTTTCTGTACACATTTAGCTCACCGTCTGCTCGATATACTTACCGTCCGATGAAGCAGTAAGCCTTTCCGACTTGGAAGACGTCGTTGACCAGCTGCCGCCTCCTTTTTTCCTTCTTGGATATTTTAATGCACATCATCCGGTGTGGGGTGGGACTCACGGAACCACGTTGTCGAGTACCTCTTGTCTAACACGTTCCTCTGTCTCCACAACACGGGAACAAGCACCTACATTCATGAACCCAGCCGCTCGTTCTCAGCCATTGATCTGTCGCTGTGTTCGTCAACCATCTTTCGTGACTGGTCCTGGAGCGTGCCTGAAGATCTCCTTGGCAGTGATCATTTTTCAAATTTCTTTCCCTCGCGGAAGACGGTTACTGCCCTCCTACCCGTCTCGCTGGATGGAACATTGATCGGGCCAAGTGGGACGCATTCGCTGCTTCAGCGACTATCACTTTTAATATGGTGTCCACATGCACAGTCAATGAATGACGCTGTTGCGGCGGTTACGGATTGTATTGTGCATGCGGAAAAACTTTCGATTCCGAGGACGTCGACTAATCTTCCACGTTGTCCGAAACCTTGGTGGAATTCCGACTGCAATGCAGCGCGTCAGGCTTAGCATAAGGCTTGGGGTAGGTTCCGTCGCATTCCCACCGACGCTAACTTCCTTGCGTTCAAGAAAGCCAAGGCTTAGGCGCACCTGGTCCGTCGTCGTCATAAATGGGAGTCCTGGTTCCAGTATGTTTTCGTAATCAACACCTAAACAAGCTCTAAGATCGTTTGGGCCAGGAATCGCAAGGTTCGGGCAAAGTACCCATCTGGGGAGAACTCCATTCTCGAGAGTGATGGATAAATGGTTGCTGACGCTGAGGGTATTACTGACTGTCTTGGCACTGCATATCCTTAAGTGTCCAGCATCAGCAATTATCCATCTTCGTTCCAGCAGCTTCATACGCAGCTTGAGAGGAGAATAACATACTTCGGACCGTTTTCCTCGGAGGACTATAACATCCCGCTGACTGCAGTGGAACTGAAGATTGCTTTGAATCGATCTGACCGAACATCTGTCGGACCCGGATAACATTTAGTACAACATGCTGAAGCACCTCTATCCATTATCTCTGGATTGTCTACTAATTTTGTTTAACAGAATTTGGCAAGGGCACGTATTTCCCGATTCTTGACGGACAGCTATTGTCTTACCTGTTCTCAAACCTGATAAAGATCCCAAATACCGGTTGAACTACCGTCCCGTAGCTATGACGAGCTTAGTTTCCTTATTTGGTAACTCATCACATTTTATCACCTCATCAGAGTGGCTTCCTCTCCACCACTGGTCATCACCTTCGCCCTAAAACATCTATCAGAGAGACGTTTGTCCGGCGTCATCACATGGTCTTCGTGTTCTTCCACATGGAAAAATCTTACGATTGGACGTGCAGATAATTCATTCTCCGTGATCTTCATGACTGCGGATTGCGGTGAATCTTACCAACTTTCACTGCAGGCTTTCTTCAGAACCGAATGTTCCACGTGCGCGTCGGGTCGATCCTCTCTGCGTTGTGTCCACATGAGCAGGGTGTCCCTCAAGGCTCGAGTTTATCATTCACTCCTTTCATTCTTCGTGTGAATCACATTTTCACATTACTTCCTCTGACGGTTCGTGGATCGATGTACGGGATGATCCTTAGATTTCGTGTGCTTCGGTCAACATGCGCACCATTGAGCGGCCATTACGAAGATATCAATATATAGTTGCAGTCCGCCGTTACTAAGACATTTTCCTGGGCTTTACGTAAAGGTTTTGGCTTCTCGTACAGAAGAACGTTTGCGTGCATTTTTGCGACAGACGGGATCTTCACCCAGACTCTCATCTCCGTCTGGGGACTTCTACCATCCCTGTGGTGTCCGAAGTCAAAATCCTAGGATTGACCTTTGGCCGCGCACTTACCTTCTGTTCTCACATTCAGTCCTTGAAGATGAAGTGAACGACGTCTTTGAGTATCCCTAATGTTCTCTTTGGGACATCTTGGGGAGCTGACTGGTGTTCAATGCTCCGAATTATCACTCTCTTCTCCGGTCAAGGTTGGACTATGGATATGTCACGTACGGATCATCCTGGCCTTCTGTCTTGAAGCTTCTCAATCCCGTGTATCACCAGGTTCTGCGTCTTTGCATCGGAGATTTCCGTACGTCTCCCGTGCATAGTCTTTATGGCGAGTCAAACGAACCGCCGTCGCCGTCAGCAACTGTGCCTCCAGTTCTTCACAAATCTGAAATATCTTCCTGATCATCCACTGCATATTTTCGTCTTCCATGCACAATGTGTTCGCTTGTTTTTCAGCAGCCCATCTTGTGTTTCTACTTTTGGGATTCGTCTGTCGAACATGGTGCGCATTGTTGGCCTTGATCTGTCGTTGATTGGTGTGACCAAGTCTTTTATTGATCCCCGTTGGCAGTCAGTTCAGGTAATTGCTGATCTTTCACTTTCCGTGTGGCCCAAGTCTTCCATGCCTGCAGAGATTTGCCAGCAACTCTTTGCCGATCACCTTTCGCTCCATCCCGATTTCGTGCCTGTCTTAACCGATGTCTCAAAATCCGGTGATATTGTAGGCTCTTCATTTGTGTGTGGTGATAGGTTCTGCGCTGAGAGGGTTCCTCCCTGAAGCGACAGTCTTCTCGGCGGAGATGTATGCCGTGCTGCTCACCTTGCGTCACATCCAGTCTGGACCCCATCGTCGTGTCCGGCTTTGCATTGACTCCCAGTCTGTCATCCAGGTTTTATCTTCTCCTGAGGACGTTTATTCTCCGGTCACCAGAGATTTTAATTGTCTGCTGAAGACTAACTGGTGCTGAATTCCCAGTCCGATTCTGTTGGGTTCCTGGCCATGTTGCGATTCGAGCTAATGAGCTGATGGATGCTTCTACCAGGTTCGTCTCCTTCATGCCGATCCCTCGACTGTCGCTGTTTTTTAGAGATTTTCGTCCTGGCATCCGTGCATTCATCATGGCTGAGTGGCAGTCCCTCTGGTCTCAGCAGGGCATGAACAAACTTCTCTCCATTAAACCACAGATTGAGCTATAGTGATCTGATTTGCGAACAAACAGTCGTGAGGAAGTTGTTCTTGCACGTCTGTGCATTGGGCATTGTCGTTTCACCCACCGCACCTTGCTGCGTGGCGACACTGCGCCGATGTGTGAGACATGCAATTGCCGCCTCACTGTCACTCATATTTTTTGTAGTTGTGTTCGTTTTCCCTTCTTTCGTTCTGATTTGTTGAGGGAGGATGTCGCTACGCTGCAGCGGCTCCTAGATGACCACTGCGATACATTCACAGTTTTTTTCATTTTTCAGACAAATTGACTTTTTTAAACGTATCTAACTTTTACACTTTTCACTTTTATCGCATTAACTTGCTTTTAACGATCATACCACGTTTTTGAAATTGTTTCCTTGATTGTCATGTATCTGGTGCTCTTTAGCCAAACATGGTCTTTGCAGCATAAAAATCACCAACCAACCAACCTAATCAGGCATGATATTAGGAACGCCTGCTGTAATAACGTCCAAGAGACATTTTTTTTCGGTAAGAATACGTTTCGTTTTATTCATTTATCGTTTTCGTGTTTCTGCTATCACTGATGATTTCAAAACCAAAGTTCTAATGTTGGGTGTGCGACTTTTGATCACTCTGTATCTGTTTCGTTCACTGCAAGACGTTCTTTCTGAAAAAGAAATATTTTGTTTGGAATGATGAAGTTCATACTTCATTAAGATAATAAATATTTCACGTGCCGCACTGGTGACTTGTTGTCCGGGCGCTGACTTCTGACGACTCGTCTGTGATGCGTACGGTTTCGAATCCCGGAGAAGCATGAATATTAGGTTCGTGATACAGCACTGGCTCTCTTCCATTCTCTGGAATTAGTGGTCCTAAATTAGAGACAGGCGACTGCTTATAGTCCATCGAGTTGCTGACGGTGGTCGTTAAACTCCCAAACATAAAGAAAAAAAAACGAGGAAAGAATGTTTCACCTCCATTCTTTGCGTGTTTTAAGTCGAAAGAATCAGTACGCTTCCCAATAAGTGGAGAACAGTAACGGAAAGTGATGGACGTTATATCGGAGTTCAGACGCTTAATAAATATATCTCATTCAGTAAGTCAATTTATTACTTAAAGCACAACAGAACATAGCGGATAGAATGAGATGAAACGTCACTTGAAATAATAGGTGACAGCTACTTGCATCTTAACAATAAGAAAAGACAATTGTTTCTTTTAATGATGATTGTTAAATTTTGTTTTCGCTGTTGTGACGTGCCTGCCCCACAGGTCTTACATGAGATAAGGACAGATATCAATGAGAGCACGTGTCGGCGAAGCTTAGTTGATAGAGCGACTTACTCCGGAGCAAGGGAACCCGAGTTAGATGCCCGGCGCGGACAAACTTGTTTGTTATATTGGCGCCCGAACTTCCAGGATGGTCTGGCTGTTAGGTTTCTCGCAATGGTGTGATGGTCTTTTCACAAAGCCAGACGGGGGAAAATGAGTATCCCTTCTTCAGTGCTTCGAAAAATAAATCGGTGTGATGTTACGTTCCACACACCAAATTGTCTGGGATTTCTCAAATGTACGTTCTTCATGGGATGACTGCCTACAGCGATACATGGTCCCGGCTAACCCGTGGACCATGCCCCGACCCTCTTTCAGAGGAGGGGGGATAATATGACGTTCCTACCCCGCAGGACGAACATGAGATAAAATCAGATAGCAGTGAGAGTACTTGTCAGTGGGCCGCGGGTAGCCTAGTGGGCAACGTTCGTGACTGCCACGGAAAGGACCTCAGGTTCGATCCCAGGCAGGTACGAACGCTCGATCCACTAAATAACCGCCGTGCGTCGGATGGGCACGTTAATCCGTCGGACCCCGGGTACTGGCCCCCCGGTAATAAATAAGGGCGTCTTCCTCCCCTTTCTACTTCGCTTACGTGTCACTTTTCTATCGGGTACTCTAGCCTAAATCTCTTAGCTTCCTATTTCTAAGGGTTGTTTAACACCTGGGGTCAGACACTCCCTTCCTAAAATCCTCTACATATGAAAAAAAAAGTACTTGCCAGTGTAGTATATTGGATAGCACTTGGAGCTCCGGAACCGAGAGTTGCAGGTTCGTATCCCATCCCTGGCATAAAAATAATGGAGAAATTTCCTTCGTCATACTGTTATGCTGAATAAGACAAAAATCGACCGCCAGTTTTGTGTATCTATGTGCGAAATAGTTATATTTATAATACAGGTGGAAAAGAAAAAATTGGCGTTTGGAGTTGCAAAATCTTTAACAGTGATTTTCTTCTGTAGAATTTATGCAGAAAACTTTTGTATGATTACAACTAAATCTGGAAAACTAGGAAGGTTCCTGCTTTGCATACGCTGCTATTTCTATTATGCGCACATAAACGGTTTTCTTCAGCGTAATCGACTTGCAGTTCTTCGATGAATACGATTTCTTCGATTACACCTAAGGTATAACACCGTCGACACTTCGTAGTTCTCTTAATTTATTTCTCCGAGAGGAATAAATAAACGGATTTTATTCCGTTTTCCCGAAATTCTGCTCTTCGCTTACCATCATACGAGCTCGAGCAAGATGTTTCCATGTTGTGCAGCTGGCTTTAATATTCAATTGCTCTCTGTCTCTCTCTCTCTCTCTCCATCCCTCCATTTTCGCAAGCACAGGGTCTTCAATTCTGTTCTACATTTTTTGAGGAAGCCTCAATCGCCTAGCTGAATTGTCATTCGTGGAAAGGAAAACATTATTCCTACAAAAGCTGCATTCTATTTTTGCATTTGTTGTCGCTTGGCAGTAAGATTAATCCTGTGTATGGGTCCTCCGAAGATGTCGATTTTTTTCGGCGTTTGTTACTTTAAGACTTTTTTTTCACGACGGCTGCAGCTGTCGCAAAAAATAAACGACAATGATGTTTGCCACCGGGGACTAACGTAAAACGAGCTTGCCTTTTGACAGATTAAAAAGAAAAACAGATAAGAAAAAAAGCTCAAGTTTAGAATTATCTGTACAATCCAATGTCACCTTAGTGACAGAGATGCTGTGTGCACAGCAGACAGTACGTTTTAGTAGACAGTGCACAGTACGTTTTTCGAACTAAGGTGCTTACCCTTACCCAGTGAGAAAAACATGTCCCAAGTAAAGGTGAAACATTTAGGTTATGCCTGATTCTTCTCAACTGCGAAACATTTTTCCAATTCCTCTTTCATGATAAAATGCACTTTGTCCATTTACATCTCCCAGTCAAATTATTCGGAAAAGAAATGCAACTGTTAAATTTTTGCATCGAACCACCTATTATATGTTGGGGTTTCTTTTTGGTCGTTGGTGTTGTTGAAATATTTATTTAAAACACTCGGCATATATGCTGATGATAACTATTTTTACACATTATCATATATGCACTGTGTTAGAATTTCCTATACCTGAGTGTCTTGAACATATGATTCGCTCAAACCAGTCCAGTATGAGTGTACGGCCTGGATAACCTAATTCATAAACTCATGTTCAGAGGCATGAAAAAGGATACTTGCCGCCGTCGATAGAAACTGATCCAATGTAATAACGCAACAACTTTATTCCCATCGAGGAAACGATGAATATTTACAGTGGTAGTGGAAATATACTGGTTGGAGTAGTATATTTACTGAAGTGCTAAAACAACTGGCACAGACGAGCTTATGAAAACAACATAGCAACGTCACCTATGCGCGTATTCGGTTCCGTCCGCCAGTGCGTATATAAAGCGATAGAGATCCTTGCCAGCTGTCAGAGCTGTTTTCGGCATGAGAATGACAAGTAAAAACGATTTAAGCGATTTTCAACGCGGTGTCTTAGTTGGAGCTCTTGAGATGGGCGTTGCATGGCTATTTCGCAGTTAGAAACGTATTTCGCAGGTAGAAACGAAGTTTGAATTTTCACAGACGACCATTGCAATGGTGCACCGTGACTACAAGAATTCCGGCAAAACCTCCAACCTACGATACCAGTGTGGCCGTAAAAAGACATTGGGTTAACGTGAATATCGTCGGCTTCCAAGAATCGTTTCACGCGATAGGCGTGAACCACTCTCGCAGGTATCATCGGAATTCAATGCTGGAGCCTCAACAAGCATCATCGTCTGGACTTTGCAACATACCCTGCACGATATGGACTTTGGGAGCCAACGCCCAACTCGAGTCCCCTTGATGGGTGCACGACACAGAGCTATACGCCTCGCGTGGGCTTGGCAACACCGCCACTGGACACTTGATGACTTAACACAATTAGCCTGGTCGGACGAGTCGCGTTTGTAACTGTATCGGGCAGATGGAAGGATTCGTGTGTTGCGCAAACCCCATGAAGCCATGGATCACGCCTGTCAACAGGGAACTGTACCTGCTGATGGGGGGGGTCCGTAATGGCATGTGGTGTGTTTAGTTTGACTTCACTGGGACCTCTGGTACGTCTACAAACTTCTGTGACTGGACAACGCTATGTGCGCATCTTTTCTTGCGAGGTACACCCGTTCATGTCCTGCATTCATGCTGATGGGTTGAGCCTGTTCCAATAGGACAATGCACCTCCACACAAGTGTCGGGACCCCACGTTATGGTTAGACGAGCATTCATCTGAGTTTGGTGTGTTGCCATTCCCACCCAAATCTCCAGAGTTGAACGTGATAGAACACATTTGGGATGCCATTCAACGCGCTGTCGAACATAGGAATCCGAGACCTCAAAAAACACCCGAATTGTGGAACGCTCTGCAGGAAGTATGGTGTGCATTGCCTACAGCATATTTTAAGAAGCTAGTGGAGTCCATGCCTCGTCGTATTTCTGCAGTCCTACGCTCCCGTGTGTAATTATTACGTATTAGACTGGTGTACTAGTTTTCTGGCACTTCAATGTATATACGGTGCATGAATGACAGTTGACACCTTTCTTGTTAGAGTTCTGATACTTCTGTCCTTTCGTCGTGACACGTAGATGCGCAGACTTTTACATTAGCAGGCAGCGAGTGTCTTCAATCACTTCACACAGCATATAGTGACAATATCTTACTGGACATGAAAATGGGATGTAAGAATTCCTCTGCCAGTTATTTATTGCTTCAGATTTATAGACCGCAGGCTATTACGTCTGTTATTCCAACTGATCAACCACTAACCGCAGTTAGTCGGAATCTCCTTCTTTGGCAACTCAACCCAAAGCGCCTAAATTTTAGGTTTACAAATTCATAATGAGAGCTGACCTGACCTCTTTTCCTAGTGAAAGCTATACGACGTCCCGCCAAAATCTCCTGCTTAGGGTCCCTTAACTTTCACTCGTGACCCTGGACAGTGCATGACCAATCACAGGCTTGCATCGTGGTCCAAAATCCCATGCTCTCCGCGTTCTATCGCCTTTCCCTGACGTAATCTAAATGCCCCTGCTGCTGTTGCTATGGTCTCTGTGAATTCCACGCTCCAATTCTTAGAAAATCCCAACCTCTCTCTGGTTCTTGTGACTTGCCATAAAGATGGCTGCATTTTCTTCTTCCCTTCTATTTCACTCAATAAATAGAGCCCCATTACTCGAGTTTAGAGTTTTCTCACATTACATTTTTTTTTTTTTTTTTTTGAATTCAACATTACCACTGATAAAATTTCCTTTCACAACCGGACAGTTTTTCCTCTATTTATTTTCTACATCACTCCAAGTCAACACAGCCACTAAGTGTGCAATACAACTTGAGAGCGTACAATGAGCCACTCCTATGGCGCAGTGTTCTAAGCATTGACCGCTGGAGGGTTCAAATTTCTGGTGTGCCGCCCCGGTGGCTTAGTGGTCTAAACGATGGCTTCTGATCATTCGTCCGAGATGGGTACGGGTTCGAATCCCGTGAGGCATGGATGATGTGTTTGTCTTACGGCACTGGCTCTCTCCCATCCCTGGAACCAGTGACCCTAACTTAGGGACGGGCGACTGCTTATAGCGCACTGAGTTGCTCACGGTGGTCGTTTAAACCTCCAATAATAAAAAAATAATTCCGGGTGAGGCATGCTCGTGTTACGTCTCTGTCTCTGTTCGATCCCTGGAACCAGTAGCCCTGAGTTACAGAAGAGCGACTGCTCATAGCTCTTACCGTTACCTATGGTGACAAAGCCCAAATTAAAAAAACATTCCTGTGAAATAAGAAAAAGAATCTTTTGATATGTATCTCTGATTTTACCTTCCTGTTTGAGTTTCTGTCTTGTTAATTGTGTTACCTTTTTGTTAAAATCTCCTTCTGAACGGCACATTATTTCCGCTAATTTCCTTATACTTTTTGGCAACGACTCATAGTAATTCGAAAGAAAATAAAGTCTCGTGGAGGGTAAGTTTTGTGGTGTAGTAGTATAAGGAAATATGATTTACTGTTTAAACTTAGACCATACACCGAGAAGCCAAAACATTATGACCACCTGCCTAATATTAGTTGGTCCTCCACGTGCCGCCACAACAGATCTTACCCGGGCGCTAGAAAAATTTTAAAGGTGTCTTGCGATATCTGCTACCAACACAACACATTACCGACAGAGCCTTTAACTCTTGTAAGTTACTTGGCTGAGCTCCCGCAGATCAGATTTGGTGTTTCAACCCAAACCACAGATACTCGATTAGTTTGATGTTTGGGAATTTTGAAGCCAGGACATATCTAAAAATCTTTTCAAAGTAACTATTTTCTAATTTTTTCCGTGTTCGATTCACTTATTAGACAATACTCAAGTATTTCCTAATTTTATAATTTTTTTTCGTTTTTATGATTTTATGATTTTTTTTGTTATATAATGATTTTTATTCATTTTTCAAATCAGCAGTATATTAAAAGCAACCTGAATTATACTAAAAATCAAATCAGAAGTTATAATGGTTTTTATTATATAAAAAATCAAATCAGAAATTATATTTCAAATCAGCAGTTGTAATGGTTTGTATTTTTTTTCGTGTTTTATGATTTTATGATTTTTTTCCCGTGTTTTATGATTTTATGATTTTTTTTCCGTATTTTTATGATTTATTTTTCCCGTGTTCGACTCACTTATTAGACAATACTCAAGTATTTTCTAATTTTTTTCAGTGTTCGACTCAGTTATTAGACAATACTCAAGTATTTTCTAATTTTTCCCGTGTTCGACTCACTTCTTACACAATATCTAGAAATCTTTTCATTTTCTAGAAATCTTTTCAGAACAACTTACCACATGAGACACTAATTTGGTGTTTCAACACAAACCACAGATACTCGATTAGTTTGATGTTTGGGGAATTTTGAAGCCAGGACAGTATCTAAAAATCTTTTCAAAGTAACTATTTCCTAATTTTTTCCGTGTTCGATTCACTTATTAGACTATATTCAAGTATTTCCTAATTATAAGATTTTTTTCCGTGTTTTATGCTTTTATGATTTTTTTTCCGTTTTTATGATTTTATGATTTTTTTTTGTTGTACACTTAAGTGCAAAAAGTAAGGACGAGACGATTTTTCGAATGTAACGTCGTGCAGAAGTGCTCCACATCGACTCAAATCATACCATAAGATCCCAAGATGTAAGAATATGGGACAAGTGAGCAAAACCGTCCAAACAAGGAATCCAAAGGATACAAAGGCACTTTATTGAAAAGATAGCTTCGAACACAACTGGACAGAAGATAGAAACGTCCTTGTAACATGCGGCTGCCAAGAAAAATCCAGTCTTTAGTAGGAGATATGATCACCCCTGACTGCGTTGCAGGATTTTCAACGTCTGTCCATGCTGAGGACGAGGTTGTTAAGGAGCTGTTGAGGCATCGCGGCCTATTACTCTTGTAGCACCAATCGCAGCTGCGGAGTCGTTGCTCGCGGCTGGTGACGCACAGCCAAGCGTCTCCCGAGAAGGTCCTACACGTGTTCGATTGGATTTAGGTCCGGGGACCTTGCGGGCCAATCCATGCGTTGAATATCTTCACTCTCCAACAGCTCTGCGACAGCCACTGTACGATGAGGTGTATCATTGTCGTCCATGAAGAGAAACTCGGGACCCACAGCACCTCTAAACAGACGCATATGAGACAGGAGAACCTCGGTACAATAGCGGACACCAGTGACTGCACCTCCTTGGAAGATGTGGAGGTCAGTACGGCTACCAAGCATGATACCGCTCCAAACGAGAACCCGCTACTCCAAACCGGTCCCTTTCGATGATGTTGGAGGTGTGATTGCGTGTTCCCAGCTATCTCCAGATGTGTATACGTCCAGAATCGCTCGTCAGACTAAATCGGCTCTCATCCGTAAAGAGAACTCGACCTCATTGCTGGTGTGTCCAGTTTGTGTGTTCCTGGCACCACAGAAACCGCCGTCTCCGATGAGCAGACGTTAATGGCACACACCGTACTGGTCGTCGTGCAAATAGACCACCTATGTGCAGCCTCCTGGCCACGGTAAAACGCGATAACGGGCGTCCAGTTGCCTGTTGCATGTGCCATGCGATTTCTCCCGCTAACTGCCGACTGTCTCTTCTCGCCTGTAGGACAATATACCGGTCGTCCGCCGCCGTGGTTGCTCGTAGACGACCGCTGCTGAACTCTCGGGCAGCTGTTCCTGTAGTTTGAAAGGCTCTCTCCAAGCTCGTTAAACGATGCTGTGAGCGATCTCGAACTCCTCGGCCGCACTAGTCACACTTCGATCTTCTTCCAACTTCCCAATGACGCGACTTCGGGTAAAGTCATCCAGATGTCGTCTACTGGATTGCCTCTGGGCCATATCACACGGTGGCAGCTACTCGACGTCTTTCAAACGATGTATGCCGCTGCCGTGGCGCAGTGGTCTAAGCGATAGCCTCTGATCATTCGTCTGAAAGGGGTCCAGGTTCGAATCCCGGTGAGGCATGGATGTTGTGTTTGTTTTACGGCACGGGCTCTCTCCTTTCCCTGGAACCAGTGACCCTAAATTAGGGACGGGCGACTGCTTATAGCCCATTGAGTTGCTCATGGTGGTCGTTAAACCTCCAATTAAAAAAAAACAAAAAAAAACGATGTACAGCGTGCAATAGGTTTCACCGAATTGCTGAGCGTATACCACTCGTGTGCTTAATACCCTTACGACCCCCCCCCTCTACGTCATGCTGCATATATGCGCATGTCCTACCGTTACGGAGCCTAGCCTATATCCTGAGTGGTCTTTCGGTCCGTTCTGCCTGCTCGTTCCGCTGATGTGCAAATTTCTCCTCTTCGTCCTTAATTTTTGCACACCAGTGTATAATGATTTTTATTCATTTTTCAAATCAGCAGTTTATTAAAAATAACCTGCATTATATTAAAAATCAAATCAGAAGTTATAATGATATTTATTGATTCTTTATTACATAAATCAATGAAAATCATTATAACTTCTGATTTGATTTTTTATTATATAACAAAATCAAATCAGAAATTATATTTCAAATCAACAGATGTATAATGTATTGCATTTTTTTCCGTGTTTTATGATTTTATGATTTTTTTCCTTATTTTTAAGATTTATTTTTGCCGTGTTCGACTTACTTGTTAGACAATACTCAAGTATTTTCTAATTTTTTCCGTATTTTACTCACTTCTTAGACAATATCTAGAAATCTTTTCAAATATTTTCATTATCTAGAAATCTTTTCAGAACAACTTACCACATGAGACACTTATTTGGTGTTTCAAGATAAACCACAGATACTCGATTAGTTTGATGTTTGGGGAATTTTGAAGCCAGGACAATATTTAAAAATCTTTTCAAAGTAACTATTTCCTAATTTTTTTCCGTGTTCGATTCACTTATTAGACAGTACTCAAGTATTTAATAATTTTATATTTTTTTTCCGTGTTTTATGCGTTTATGATTTTTTTTCCGTTTTTATGATTTTATGATTTTTGGTTTGCTATATAATGATTTTTATTCATTTTTCAAATCAGCAGTATATAAAAAATAATATGCATTATATTAAAAATCAAATCAGAAGTTATGATGATTTTTATTGATTTTTTATTATATAAAAATCAAATCAGAAATTATATTTCAAATCAGCAGTTATAATGTATTGTATTTTTTATCCGTGTTTTATGATTTTATGATTTTTTTCAGTGTTTTATGATTTTTTTCCGTATTTTTATGATTTATTTTTCCCCGTGTTTGACTCACTTATTTTTAATATAATACTCTAGTATTTTCTAATTTTTCCCGTGTTCGACTCACTTCTTAGACAATATCTAGAAATCTTTTCAAATGTTTTCATTATCTAGAAATCTTTTCAGAACAGCTTACCACATAAGACACTTATTTGGTGTTTCAACACAAACCACAGATACTCGATTAGTTTGATGTTTAGGGTATTTGGAGGCCAGGAATTTTTTTCAAAGTAAGTAATTCCTAATTTTTACCTTGTTCGACTAGCTTATTAGACAATACTCAAGTATTTCCTAATTTTATGATTTTTTCCTTATTTATGATTTTATGATTTCCTTTATACAATGATTTTGTATTGATTTTTAAAATCAGCATTATATTAAAAATAACCGGCATTATATTAAAAACCTGCATTATATTAAAAAAAAAAAGCAGTCATAATGATTTTTATTCATTTTATACTTTATAAAAAATCAAATCAGTAGTTATATTTCAAATCAGCAGTTATAATGTATTGTATTTTTTCCCGTGTTTTATGATTTTATGATGTTTTATGATTTTATGACTTTTTTTCCGTATTTTTATGATTTACTTTTCCTGTGTTCAACTCACTTCTTAGACAATATCTAGAAATCTTTTCAAATCTTTTCATTATCTATAAATCTTTTCAGAACAACTTACCACATGAGACACTTATTTGGTGTTTCAACACAAACCACAGATACTCGATTAGTTTGATGTTTGGGGAATTTTGAAGCCAGGACAATATCTAGAAATCTACTTCGTGTTTCACGAACCATTCTCGAACAAAGTGGGAGTTGTGTCATGGCGCATTAACTTGCTAAAAGAAGACACTTCTAGAAGGGAAATGCCGTTGCCATGAAAGGTTGTACCTTGTCTGAAATCATGTTAGGTGGGTGTTAGACGTCATTGTTTCCTGCTCATGAAACACTGGGCGCAGGGTTTCTCCAGACAGAGTTGGGAGGTTGGGCGTAAAAAATGCGCAAATAAAATGTAAAAAATTTTATAAATTCAAAATTTGCTTTAAATACAGTAAAAAAACAAAGTATTCCAATGTTACTCTAGTTCCCAGGTTAACAGCGACACGGGCGAGGGTTACTTACGGCAAGTCAAACCAGCTCTCCATATTACATTTTTCATTTCTTCTATCCTTTCCAACGACACGCCGACACCACATATTGGCCAACGTGATGATTCCTAATGATATTTAGGATGCAACACGATGGCAGTGTTGCATTCTAAATATCGGGGAAAGAAACTTAATGTACATCTTGAAGTGGTAGAAAATTTTATACCTAAGTACTGCAAAATTTGGATGCAGCCAGAATCACAGGCTGCCAATAATATAGAGATCGTGTGGGAATATTTGGTAAACTACTTGAAAAAGAAGTTCAAACTCCAGCTACATTTTGGCATTTTGCTAAAAGACATCACAAAGAGCTCGCAAAATTAGACATTAGACTACTCAACATACCAGCATCATCAGCACGGCCTGAAAGGTTGTTCTCCAACTGGTCCTACATTTATAACAGAACAAGAAACCGACTAAGCTTTGAAAATTCTAAGAAACTGGTGCATGCACACGGTCGAGTCACATTATTGTCACCACTAGTTAATATATTATATATTAGTCTTTAGAAAAGAAAGATAAAGAAATGTGATCATTATTGAAAAGTGCTAAGAAAAATAAGAATGAATGAAACTTTTAGGCAAGTGTTATATAAACTGTACGTAGACAATATTTGATAATAAAATGCCAAATGTTATTTTAGTTTGAATTTAGTTTTGATAAAATTATTAACAGTATGACATCATTAAAGTAAAACACAAAATAAAGCGACAATGACGCCTGGAAATAGTGAAGAATTTATTAATAAATGCTATGAATCATCAAAACGCTTATGAACGATTCACAGGTTAGTAACCTTTCAATTTTTAAAAAATGACAGTGAAAAGTGTGAAACTTTCTTGTCGTAACGTTTCATTCTTTGTTTCTTTTCCTTAGAATAAAATTAATGCCGTTGCATATCATATTATTAAGTGTTAAAAAGTGCAATTCTAGTTTAACTGTTAGAGACATTTAATTTTGTTGGCTACTTTGGATAAAATGAATGGCACTGAAGTTAAGAGTGATATAAGTTTAGGTGGGTAATTATGAACATTAACAACAACTGCCAAATAAAAATAAAACTTAATATTTTTGAAAAAAAAAATGTTCTATCATTCGCACTACCTATGTTTGTTTTTGATATTTTACTTATGTAATTAGTTTAATTTCTGTAGTTGTAAATTAAACAATTAATAATATAAACACCCAGATCCGTCTCTCTGGAACGCTTAATGTCACACCAACGTCTGCATCATTGCGTCATCACTTATCAATCAATTCGTGTGTGCTCTCGGGATGTCAGAATGATTGCCTGCTATATATTATTAACAGTACTAAGACGAAATCACTTTCAGATGTCAAGGCGGTTGCGTGCTAATTTAAAAACATTGGATTATTAATGACTCGAGTTCTGTTTTTCCGATCTACAATCGAATTGAATTCGCAATATCACACAAAGTTGAATTTGCATGCGATCACATTGAGATGTCAAGTTGATCGCGTGCTATTTTTAACACATTGGATTATCAATGACTCGAGTTCTATTTATCCGATGTACAAAATTGAAATTAATATCGCGGGAAGTTGCGTTTGTATATAAATTTAATTTAGAATAATTAGAATATTAAGCTGTACGCTTTAATTATTTTTTACTTTTTCATTTAACTAATTTTTAGTGATGAATATATTACACATTTTGCAAAATATCGATCTGTCTAAACGCTCTAACCTACAATAAAAACTGAAATCTTACGATGTCGAAGTGGGCAAGACTGCATTAAAAAGCAGATGGCACCCCAATAGCACATTGTCGAGAATTTACATAGCTCCGATTTGTAATACCAGATATCGCATTATTTTGTCGCTTCGGTGTGAAGCTTCAAACTAAACTTCGGATAGAACAGTTTAAAACAAGCCGTGAGCAGAATACCATGTGTTCCGGAGAAAAAGAAACTTAACGCGAAAAATCAAAGCAAAGTTATTAAGGTAAGTTTACACGAAAACAACTGGACTACAAGGAAAATTGTTGTAGAACAAAAAATATTTCGTGCAGAATATTTATCACGAGGTCTTTTGAAACACGGGAAATAAATAGCATATAATTTTCAGTTCTAGAATGAATGAGTTCTTAATATATACACAGTCGAGTCACATTATTGTGACCACCTCATACTTTTAAGGTCTACAGCGGGTAACCAATGAAAGAAGGCACGTGTCGTGAGCTGGCTTGGAGGGTACATAAGGCGTGCGGTAAGCATTTTGCAAACGTATTACTCGTTGTTGCCATGGATAAAAAGAGCAATTTTATCAGATTTGTAAAAAAAGGGATGATTATCGGCTTTCCTGCCAAGGGTGGCAGTATTTCTGAAACAGCGCAGTTTGTGAACTGTTCGCGTGCTGCTGTGGTTAAAGTGTATTGCGATTGGAGAAATAGCCCCATTGCGAATAAGCGATGTGGAAACTGTGGAGCACCACGTGCCATTGATATGAGAGGTGAACGTCGGTTGCGAAGGTACGTGAGGGCCGATCGACACGCTACATTGGAGCAACTCAGTTGCCAAATGAACCAGGGGGCTATCGGAAGTGAGTCTAAAACGACAGTTCAGCTAACACTGATGTGTATGGAGTTCCGATGCAGACAGATGGTCACTGCACCTATGCTACCGAAGGTGCATCCGGCAGAAAAGCCTTACATTTGCACGGCAGTATGGGAATTGAACCTCCGCTGATTTGCAAAGAATTGCCTTCTCCGATGAGTCACGTTTTCTGCTTCATCGAACGGATGGACGTTGGCGTATAAGGCGAGAAACATTGGAGAGCAAACACTCTTCAATCATTGCTGGCAAAATAGAAGCTGGTGGGGGCAGCGTTATGGTCTGGGAAATGTTTTCGTGGCATTCCCATGGTCCACAAATACCTGTAGAAGGCGCTATGGCCTAATTTGTTATGAATCCATCCTTGCAGACCACGTACCCCGCACGGGGATAACTGGTTTTCCAGTTATTTGGGGAGCGGCGCCCCCACGGCCCGAGCTGACCTTGTGACTGGTCAGCATCTGATGTCATGCCACCGCTTGTTTTTTCTTTTGGTGTTTGCAGGGACGGCTGTTCATCCAGCTGTTGGGGAGTCGCGGCCCCACGATCCCGAGCTGGTCTTGTGTCTCGCTTTTTCGTTTTTATTTATTTTCTCCACTGGCTAGTTGCCCGTGTTGTATTCTCTACCTAATCGCTACCACGTTATGTACTAACACCCCGGTCTTGTGGTTTTGTTACCCTCCACCACTAACTGTTTTATATTAACCGCTCAGTTCGTAGGTTGCTGAGATTCCGTTTAGGTTCCCTTCCAGGATTTGTCTTCTTTGGATTTCTTTTTTTTTTCTTTTAACTGGTTTGGGTGCTAGACTTACCTACATGTTTGCCGCGTGCGGAGACCCGTGAGGCGGAAATGGGATGTCTGGCGGCTGAGGTCGCAGGAGACCGGATAAGTGCCTCCTGTGTACCAACACTCCTCTTCGACCCCGGCTTCGCTGTAAACGGGAGGCTAGAGACTAACCCACCTCTAGTCAGAAGTCTTGTACCAAGGTGTGTACCGGGCTTTAGCGGCTTTTTTGTCGTATAGCACGGCAGGGTAAGCCCGCGGGTTGTGGGATCACGCCAAAGGCGTTGGCATGACGGTACTCTGGAGGCCGAAGTGTCCGCCGAGTGCATGTGAACACAACCATTGGACTATATTTGCAACTAAGCTCTAGAACTGTGTCTTGCGTCATGTGTTTGGCTTGCGGACCTCCAGTTCTCCCCTGTTGGGCTCGATTGTGGGCGGAGTACGTTGCTGATGAATTTTTTCTTACTCCCATGGGGAAACATAAACCCTCCTCAAAATTTAAAAAACAACAGGATATGGTGATTGATCAGGCGCCAAATTTGCCTCAACCACCTCCCAAACATACCAATCTGAAGAGAACTTTCGTTGAAAAACGACATCACCGCGACGTATCTTTAGATCCAGGTGTTGAGCCGTCAGCTCAGAAACGTCGCATTTCACTTGCAGATTCAATACCTCACGCTACTTTTCTCGTCATTTCTTCTACTGACCAGATGTTGAAACTTTCCTCAAAGTCTCCTTTTTTCATCTCGAAGGCACTTGCGGGTGTTGCTGGCTCTTTGAAGTCTGTAAAGAAGCTACCCTCTGGAGACCTGCTTGTGAAAGCTTGCACTCTCTCTCAGAGCAAATCTCTTCTGCAGTTGACCAGACTTCAGGATGTTCCAGTTCAAGTGACGGCACATCCGTATCTCAACACCTCCAAGGGAGTCATTTCTGAGCCCGACTTGTTGGTCTGCGATGAAGATGAACTTGTGTGTGAACTTGCTGATCAGGGTGTCATAGCTGCCAGACGCATGACTTTCAGGCGCGATGGCGCGCTGATCAAATCACGAAATGTTATTTTGACTTTTAACGGCCCGAAGGTACCTACTGAAATAAAGGCTGGTTACTTGTTATGTGCAGTTCGTCCTTATATACCAAATCCTCTACGCTGTTTTAAGTGCCAGAGGTATGGACATTCCCAGCGGTCCTGTAACAGTGCTGCGAGGTGCGTCAATTGTGGATCCCGAGACCACGAAGGGACTGGATGCACTTCAGAGCCCTGCTGTGTAAACTGTGGTGACTCCCACGCTGCTTATGCCCGGTCCTGTTCGAAGTGGAACGACGAGAAGGCGATCCAGCGCCTCAAGACCCTGGAGGGCCTATCGTATCCTGCTGCCAAGGCCAAGTTGGGTATTCCCAACACCCGACAGCGTACTTTTGCCGCAGTGGTTCAGTCTCTGCCGCAACCTGTGCAGCCCTTTGCTCCGCGCCCTGTAGCTCTCGCCGCACTTGCCAAGCGATCTACAGTTGAACAAGCGACACAGGTGGATTTCACCGAGCTCCAGCTTATTCGACCATCCGAGTCTGTGCCTTCTCTTTTGAAGACGACCGACTCTTCCGGTTCCCAGCAGACAGCCTGCACGTGCGGAAGACCCGGCCCTCAATCCGCAAAGGTGTGCAGTGTCCATCAAACTGTCTCGGCCTCAGCGAGGTCCCCACCCTCAACCAACATTATAGAGGAACATGGGGGAGGAGAGTGACAGTTCGTCCCCAGCCTCAACCAGCATTGCAGAGGAACATGGGGGGGAGGAGAGTGACAGTTCGTCCCCACCCTCTGCCAGCATTGCAGAGGAGTGTGGGGGGAGGAGAGTGACGGTTCGTGTCCCTCAATTAGTGAATTTTTTTATAAATCTAGTTAACTACCTTGTCTTCCCTGCTTTCCTCATACTCTTTTTCAACTTTTACCAAGTTTGTCTGCTCTTACTCACTTTCCACGCTTTTAAAATTCTGTGGCTGATAGTTCTTTGTCTGGCGCTCTTTGGCGAAACCTGGCCCTTGCGCCACTAAAATCCACTAACCAACCAACCAACCAGACCACGTACACCCATACATGCTGATTGCCTTCCCTGGGGCGGATGGGATCTTCCAGCACGACAATGCTACGTGTCACACAGCTAGAAATGTCCAAGAGTGGTCGGAAGAGCATGATGAAGACTAAAAAGTATGTCCCTGGCTCCCTAATTCCCCAGACGTAAACCCAACTGAACATCTGTGTGCCGCCCCGGTGGTGCAGTGGTCTAAGGCACCGACCTCTGATCATTCGCCCGTAAGGGGTCCGGGTTCGAATCCCGGTGAGGCATGGATGTTGTGTTTGTCTTACGGCACTGGCTCTCTCCCTTCCCTGGAACCAGTGACCCTAAATTAGGGACGGGCGACTGCTTATAGCCCATTGAGTTGCTCACAGTGGTCGTTAAACCTAAAAAAAGAAAAAAACATCTGTGTGACCACCTCTATCATGTTGTTCGCTCTATGGATCCACACCACGCCCCCTCCAGCAGCTGTCAGATGCACTGCAGTCAGCATGGCTCCACATACTTGTGAACACCTTCCAGCATCTTATTGAGTCACTCCCAGCCTGTCTAGCTGCTGTCCACGCTGCACACGGCTGTTACTCTGGATATTAGCTGGTGGTCACAATAATGTGACTCGACCGTGCAAGTTTTTACTATATTTAAAGCTGGCATCTAATTGATTTGTTTTGAATCTGCTTCAATTAAAAATTTCACCGTCTTAGGACGGGCTATAAGCTAGGTTGAAATAAATTCTTACTTCTAGTTGCGTTAGCATGGCTATTTATTAATATGTTTTCATGTAAATAAATTATTACGCCGCGTGAAAAGTCTTGTAATAAAGTAGTTTTCAACGCGATGTAAAATACGTATAAATTACACGTAATTTATGCAAAATATGTATCGAAAGCATTACACTTCCTCCACCAGTTTGTTTTCGTCCCACGATGCATCCTGGTGCAGACACTTCCTCAGGTTAACAATGCACACCTATCCGGCCGTCCTCATGGTGCAACTGTAAACGAGATTCATTGGGCCAAACGATCTCCTTTCAGTCATTCAAAGACTGGTTTTGATTCTCGCATGCCCATTGCACGAGCTTTTGATGGCGAACCGAGGATAGCATGGGCACTGCGAGCAGCACGCAGCTGCGGAGCCATATTTTCAACAGGGTTCGATGCACTGTGTGTTGTGACACATTACTCCCGTCACCAGTATTCAAATTTCCGAGGAAGTATCTTTTCTGTTAGCTCCTACCATACGGAATTGCTTTCGCTCATCCCTAGCATCGAGAAGCCGTGGTCGGCCCATACCTTTTAGAGCTGAGACTGGCTGAGCCCAAGCCCGAAGCAGAGCCCGGGCCCGAATCGAACTCGGGCTGCAGAATATTTACTGCGGTTCGGGCTCGGGCTCTTAGAGAGAGGGAGAGCGATAGAAAAATTTTTTGTATGTATAAATGTGATTTTATATGATTTAGCAAATGAGACACTTTATATTTGGTAAAGGGAATTCTTCGGGAACTGGTTCTGATTGGGGAGCACGCATTCGTGATGGCTAAATGTTCTGGGCTTGATTAGAAAATGACATAGGCCGTGCATTAGTGCGTTTCTGCAGGGAAGAAAAGGCTTTTTAAATATGCTTCTGCGTAAACCTTGACTTCGATGCAGCAGTTTTATGACACGTTTGACTTACGAAGTGTTGGTTGGAATTACTTGCTAGGACGGTGACCAGTGGCGTATCTTGGGTCCGAGATCTGCGTTATCTCACCTTGCCCGCCCCCAGTAGTGTGTGTTTAGCACGTCTTTTGTAAACAAAGATCGTGCATATGTTATCGATTTGTCCGTCAGTCCGTCCGTCTGTACCCTATCTCTGCTACTATTAGTCCGATTTGAAAAATTCTTTTTGCATTAAGAAGCCTGAAATATGTGAATGATGATCCTTCATTTTTTATTTACGATGTACAATTTTGCCGTTAGAGGGCGTAAATGCAGATGCTGTCGAATTCAAAATTACGTTTTAATCCACATATTTGCTTTTAAACATCCGATTGAAAAAATTCTTTTATCTTTCGATTCCATTTATGTCGAAGAGTGTTTTAGATATAGTTTCCCTTTCAAAGTACGCATAGATTTTCCGCTAGGGGGCGTAAAAGTAAATTACATTTTTCCCGATAACTCTTCTCCTAAAACTCCGATTTGAATTTTTTTTTCAGCAGATACATCTCCTGATGGAAAATCTTTTGCATATAATTTCGAATTTTTTGGTAAAAAATACTTTGGTCACCAGGGGGCGTAAGCGTTAATTTTTGCTTCTGATGCATTTGCCATAAAATCTGAGCTTCTATGATATCGATTGAAAAAATTATTTCGTGGACTGATGCCACCCATATCGATAAACCTTTTAGGAATATTTTCTTCCTAAAATATCCCACAGTTTCTCCGCCAGGGGGCGTAGATGTATATCTTATTTTTGTCAATATATCTACTTCTAGGAGTCCGAATTGGAAAATTCCTTCTTTGTTGGACAGTGTTTTCCATGTGACATGTTTTTAATATAATTTCAAAATTTTCAAGTAATTCATAGACTTTCAGCTAGGGAGCGTAAAGGTAAATTGCGTTTCTCCCTATACATCTGCTTCTAAATCTCCGATTTGAAAAATTCTTTCTGCACCGGATACAGCTCCTGATGGGAAATCGTTTGCACATAATTTCTATATTTTGAAAAAAATGGTTTGGCCACCAGGAGACGTAAATCTTAATTTGCGCTTCTGGTGTATTTGCAGCAAAATATAAGCTTCTAAATTCTCGATTGAAAAAAACGTCGTTTGTAGACCGATACTACTCATGTCGACAAACCTTTTAGAAACATTTCCTTCTTAAAATAGTGCATGGTTTCTGCGCCAGGAGGCGTAGCCGTATATCTTAATTTTGTCAATATCGCGACTTCTAGGAGTCCTATTTAATAAATTCCTTCTTTGTTGGATAGTGTTTCTAGTGTGACATGTTTTTCCTATAAATTCAAAATTTTCACGTAAATCATTTAAGACTTTCCGCTAGGCGCATAAAGGTAAATTGCGTTTTCTGCTCCTAAAACTCCCATTTGAAAAATTCTTCCTGTATCGCATACAATACCTGATGGAAAATATTTTTCACATAATTTCTAATGTTTTGTAAAGAATATTTTGGCCACCAGGTGTCATAAGTGTTAATTTCTGCTTCTGATGTATTTGTAGCAAAATCTGGGCTCCTGAAAATTCGACTAAATTTTTTTTCGTGGACCGATACCGCTCATAGGGACAAACCTTTTGCAAATACTTTCTTCCTAAAATAATGCATGGTTTTCCCACCAGGGGACGTAAGGTCACATCTTATTTTTGTCGATAACTCTGTTTCTAATAGTTCGTAAGCTCAAGATTCCGTTTACACCAATATCTGAGGGATTAAAGACCCGATTGAAAAACTTCTTTCTTCCGTCAGATACTATTGTTTTCCATACCGGTTCCTTGGCTTTGAATAGCTTTGATAAATTTAATTTGGGTCAGATCGGATTCAAAAGACGTGCTTATTACACCCGAAAATTCGGTATCATCTTTCTTGTTCGACCTGCTGTTGGAAAGCGTGAACAAAAACTAATCAAGAAACGTTCATCGTCAAATGAAGCGTTTCTCTGTAAGTTCTTAATCAGAGTGTGAAGTGCTACAAACCATTTTGCTCCGACGAAACTCGTTTCTTGGTGTACCATGAGGACTGCCAGATAGGTGTTCATTGTCAACCTGAGATCTCCTTTATGTATCAGAAGGAACAGCATTGAGAAATTCTACCAATTCCTCCGAATAACTTTTGATTGAATTCGTGGTATTTTTGTTTTTCGCAGTTCCGGCGCTAAGTCCGGCTTGTGTATATTTCTATCTGCAACCATATCTCCGCTTTGAAAAATCCTATTGAAAAATTCCTTTTTGTACTGCGTGACATTCACTACAGTAAGAGTGGAACACATTATCCTCTTTATATAATGTACAATTTTCCTGCTAGGGGGCGTAAATGTCAAAACGTTTTTCTTGCTATCTCTGCATTCAAGAAACGTATTCTAAAATATATTTTATCTTAGCAAAGCTCTTGCTACACTCACGGACAATGAAATGTTGCTCGCCAAGAAGGAAGCATCAGATTGAACTGAAATTTTATGGACGTAATGATACAGATGAAGGATACATATGATGACAAAAACAGAGCTGCAGGACAATTACAGAGGGATCTGTGGCACGCAGTGCGATCATCTTCAATAGCGCGTCGCACCGCCTCGTGCGGCGATACATGCTGCAATACGGTCCAACATGGAGGCGAACAGACGCCTGATGTTGTCCTGAAGCAGCGTGGCCCACACTTGTTAGACGGTGTGCTCGAAATACCGGATAGTGCGGCACGGCGGAAGCTGGCGTTTCAACTGATCCCACACATACTCGATTGGGGATATTTCCGGGGAGCGGGCAGGCCATGGAAGTGTCTGGACATAACGTAGGCAGGCCTCGGCAACCCGAGCTGTGTGCGGGCGGGTATTATTCTGCTGGTATAGCGCACCTTGAATCCTGGCGAGTAATGGGAACACATGAGGCCGTAGGATCTCATCCACATACCACTGGCCCGTCAATGATCCACGTACCACTACTAGAGCTGATCGGATATCGTAGTGAATGTTTCCCTAGACCATAATGCCTGCAGTGGGGGAGGTTTGGCCCTCGATCGCGAGGATGGGATTGTGCCGTTGACCCGGGAACCTCCGCACCTGCACACGATGACCATCTGTCCCCAGAACGAATCGGCACTCATCGCTAAATGCCATGCGTCGCCAGTCTGTGGCGTTCCACGTCGCTGCGGCCTGGCACCAGTGCACACGGAGCCGGCGATGTTCCGATGTTAATGACATCCCACGTAAGAGGCACTGGGATTGCAGATTCGCTTCCTCGAGGCGTCGGGAAATGTGTTCATACAGGAGTCACTACATCTGCCCGTATAGTGGACCGGGACCTGGTGGGATCCGTTCGTGACTCGCGGACCATCCGCCGATCTCCTCTACCGGTGGTCCTTCTGGTCCGTCCGGAGCCGCTCCGCTGTGTGGCAGGGCTGTCACGTGTCCACTGCTCCCAACAGAGTCTAACGGTATGATCAGAACGATCCACGTGGCGAGCTATACAGCGCGCCGACCACCCTGCTGTTTTCAGCCCGATGATCAGGCCTCTCTCAAAGTCCATATGTTGCGTAAATCGACGTCTCTGGCGTCTACCTGGCATTCTTGTAACTCTGTACTTTGGCTTGCGTCGGCTGGTATTTTTTTCTTTAATGGGGCTTCGACTACACGCCGCTTTATAAGGCTGTCGGTTCGTGCATGGAGCGACACCACAGTGTGTGCAGTGATGCGCAATCGCACTAAACGATGGTCGTTGCATACCATCACGCACTCTAGCTATTTGCAAAGTTTTGCGGTTGTAGCATGCTTTCTTCTAAGTGCACAAATGTCATTTTCCGTGAGTTTAGAAATAATAATATTTACCTGTTTTCTACTTTTCCATTACAGAAAATTCTTCCGCCAGGGGTCGCTAACGTATACTTCTATTTGAAAGTGTTAATTCTATTCTAAAGATATATTAGAAAAATCCATTTTTGGTAGAATATGATTGACCCCATTTCTTCTTTAATTAACCCAATGCTCTTCTGCTAATTAGTGTTCACTGAGATGCGAGACCGATGTGGCCGTAGAAAGGCCATGAGTGATCATGGGCAGCGGCGTTTGGAACGGGTTTGGGAATACCGCCATTGGACGCAAGATTACTAGAAACATGTACCCTGGTCCGACGAATCGCGGAACCAACTGTTTGGAGCAGATGGGCCACTCTAAATGTGGCGACAATCCCACGATGTACCGAATCCCGTATACCTACTAGGAACAGTGCTAGTCGGCGGTGACTTTTTTGTGGTGTTGGGTGTTTTCTTTTGGCACGTATTAGGAACTCTCATACGTCTGCAGACAGCTCTGACAAATCGAGGCTACGTAACCATTCTTGGGGATCATTTGCACCCGTTCATGTCATGCAATCATTCCGACGGGTGCGACCTCTTTCAACACGACAATGCGCCACCGCACACGTCCACAGTCGCTGGAAGAACATTCCACGGAGTTTGTCATCCAGACGTTCACAGTCCCTGGAGGAACATTCCATGGAGTTTGGCATCCAGACATTCACCGTCGCTAGAGGAACATTCCACGGAGTTTGGCATCCAGACGTTTTCAGTCGCTGGAGGAACATTCCACGGAGTTTGGCATCCAGACGTTCATAGTCGCTGGAGAAACATTCCATGGAGTTTGGCATCCAGACATTCACCGTCGCTAGAGGAACATTCCACGGAGTTTGGCATCCAGACGTTTTCAGTCGCTGGAGGAACATTCCACGGAGTTTGGCATCCAGACGTTCATAGTCGCTGGAGAAACATTCCACGGAGTTTGGTATCCAGACGTTCACAGTCGCTGGAGGAACATTCCACGCAGTTTAGCATCCATAAGTTCGCAGTCGCTGGAGGAACATTCCATGGAGTTTGGCATCCAGACGTTCACAGTCGCTGGAGGAACATTCCACGGAGTTTGGCATCCAGACGTTCACAGTCGCTGAAGGAACATTCCACGGAGTTTGGCATCCAGTCGTGGGCCCTTCGTTCACTGGATTTATAAGTCATCGAACACCTTTTGGATGCTGTTTAATGGGAATCCTCCACCAGCGAATATTACGGAATTGTTATGACGCTCTTCAGGAAGCATGCTGTGCACTGTCTCCACAGTACTACATGGAGCTCGTGGAGTCTATGCACCGTCGCGTTCTGCTACCGTTTTCCGATCACGAGAAGGACCAACGCTTATCAGAGAGGTACCCCTAATTTTTATTTCAGTGTAATGTTATATCATGTTTTATTGTATATGTCTCTTCTTCTAACTGCTCAGTTTGAAAATCCTTAGTCTCTGATATCATTCTTCCACTGCGGGAACTCTATTGTGTACAATTTGTTAATTGTCGTAACATAATTTTTTGTATTTCCATTTCTGGATGTTTTATCGACCTGTTAATTTTTTAATCGCTTTCATTGAATATGAAAAATACTGCTCACATTGCATATTTTAAATTATGCGTAATTTTTCCCAAGGTGGTGTAAGTATGTTTTCTGTTTTGTTGAAATTTTAGATTTTCTAAAAATATGCTTTGAATTATGCATACCTTTCATGTCGGAAAGAATTCAAAAGACGTGCTCATTGCAACCGGAAATTTGTTTCATCTTTCTTGTTATTTCATGTTCTTAGGCATTATTTAGATTTATTCTGATGGTAGCAGTAAATTGTACTGGAACTTTGATGATTAAAATGTTGCATGCAAAAGACAAATATTAAAAAAACGTATTTATGAAATTTATGCTGTATACACGGTGTTAGACCATATCAAACCACTTTAAATATGACTTTTTCTTTTTTCTAGTTTACGTGTTTCTTGGAACCAGAGATATGTTGTGTGAGTTCTTGTTGGCCTTGCAAATGAGGCGTCTTCTCGCCAAAGGCACATACGTTGTCATTCATATTGACTTTGAAATATATTCGGAATCAGAAGCGCATGATTACTACAGGCTACGTAAGTATCTATTTAGTTATCTCTACAAATCAAAGTCAACAACTGTGCTCTTTCTTACATTTCCTGTTTTTCCTAACGTATTATGCTTCCTGTTAGGAAATACCCATATATTCTTCGTGTTAAACTTCTTGGTAGCGAATTAGCGATTTTATCATGTTATTGATTAGTTGTTAACACCTGTCTTTGACAAAAATCGCCTCAGGTAATGACAAGGTGCTCCTTTTGAACAGCACACGAATAGTAAACTGTCACGTGATTATAAGAGAACTTTTTTATGACGAGGTCCCATTAGCATTTTAGAAGACAAAAGTCAGTATCGCAATGTGTAGGACGACAAAACCGAAGAACAATGCTCACGACCGTCGATACAGCAGCATTCATACATAGCGCGGCAATCTGGAAACGAGACTGATTTTATGAGACAAAAGGTGGCGATGCTGTCGATCTGTCAATTATTTGAGAACAGGAAAAGAAAGAACTCTCTCTCTCTCTCTCTCTCTCTCTCTCTCTCAACACCTGCTATCAAGATTGTCCTTCTGGGTGGCCATTTTAGTGGGCACACATGTGTCGCAAATAATGGAATAGAGCGAAGAGGCAAATATTGGGTGTGCAACTTAATTCTCGGCCCCTAATCGCAAGCGATCATAGAGCGTCGGCAAATGCGAATAGCTGTGGGCGAGAATGGCTGATTGCAGCGCCATTCAACAGCTTTCCAGGCAACCGTAACCGCTCACAGCTGTAGTGACAGAAGGGACGAAAGTTGACGGTAAAAGCAATGTCGTTCGAGAACCAACATTTGAGGCACTGCTCCTGTTCTCATTTCAGCTGAAAAAAAGTGCAGCGGAAGCCCAGGAAATGATCTGTGCTGCTGTGGTCGAGGTTGCTGTGTCCTACAGTACCTGTAAGAAGTGGTTGAAGCAGGGAAATTTCGATCTCCGTGATGCTGAACGTCCGGGACAGCCACTGAAAGTTGACAATGAGGAGCTGGAACAACTGTTGGACACGGATCCCTGTCGCACACATTCAGATCTCGCCCAGGAACTCAGAGTAACACGGAAAGCCATTGCAAAGCGCCTGCACAAGCTTGGACGGATTCATAAGGAGGGCCGTGGGTGCCACACCAACTCAAAGCTGCGAACAAGTCTGGGCGCTACGATGTTGCTTTGTTCTTGCTCGTCAGTTCCAAGAATAAGGATTTCTTCCTCAAGATTTTGACCTGTGATGAGAAATGGATCCTCCACGATAATCCTAAACGGCGCAAATCGTGGGTTAATTCATGTCAGCCCACCACCAGTACCACCAAACCCAATATCCATGCCAGGAAGTTGTTACTGTGCATATGGTGGGATCAGCGTGGTGTCGTACACTATGAGTTGCTCAAACTTGGTAAAGCGGGGCGTTATTGTCTGCAACTCATCCATGTGAGTGACGCCATGGAGGCGAAAAGACCATACACCGGCGAGGGCAGAAGGTCGGTCCTGTTGCTTCAGGATAACGCGCGTTCTCGCACCGCAAAAACGACTTTAAACACAATCACCGACCTGGGATGGGATATTTTGTCCCACCCAGCGTATTCTACAGACTTCGCTCCGTCGTATTATCATCTCTTTCGCTCCCTGCAGCATCACCTGAGTGATACGCACTTCACTTCTGTCGAGGAGATTCACACAAGTATTGATGACTTTATCAATTCGAAACAGCCCTCTTTTTCCCGCAGTGGCATTCGGCAGCTACCTGACCGATGGCTCAAATGTATCCAAGACGACGAGGATTATTTCTCTGATTAGGTACCTATTCGATTTGCGATAATGTGCTGTCAACGTGTCGTGCCTGTTGCCGAGAATTAAGTTGCACAACTAATATTAAGTTTTGTGCGTACTTTGGCAAAAGCGCGGTATAAACATTTGGCATGAAGAAGCAAGTGTATGGGGACAGTTCCACATCTCGTGTACGTGTTTTTGAATGGCATAAACGTTTCTGCAGTGGAAGAGAGTCGTTAGAAGACGACGAACATCCGGCGGCAGCAAGGACTGTACGAACACCAGACATAATTGAAAAAATGAGAGAAATCATCTTTGCTGATAGAAATGCAATCCTGCGTATGGTTGCAGGGTATCTAGAAATGAATAAGGAAACCATTCGACAAATAATAACGCAAGATTTAAAGAAAGAAAGGAAGGTGTGTGCACGATTTGTGTCACATTCCTTAACCGAATATCAAAGCGATGAGCGAATGTTGAACAGTATAGGGACTTTATCGCTGCGGATAAAAGGAGCCCAAATTTTCTAAATAACATCATTACAGAGCAACAAGGCATGGATCTTCCAATATGACTGAAACGAAACGGCAAAGTGCCGAGTGGAAGTCGGCAAACTTTCCGAAAGCCAAAAATGTTAGTCAAGATCAAAAATCAAGCAGTTCTCATTGCCTTCTACGATATCGAAGGAATTGTGCATGAGGGATTCGTGCCCAGTGGACAAACTGTTACTGCTGCGTTTTACGTAGACGTTCTTAAACATTTGCTGCAAAGATCCATCGTGTAAGGCCAGAGTACTGAGAAGAGTGCAGCTGGTTGCTAAAGTGGTACACCACTAGCTGTACTCTGGTTTCTAAAGCGATATATAAAGTGCTAGACCTTGCTGTGAACAGCATTGCATGTTTGTCGTTCTGTCTGTGGTTGGGGCACCATGATGATAAACAGCCACAACAGGCTAATTAGGGAAATTTTGCTTTACGAGTTTGAACTCGGAAATAACGCTGCTCAAGCAACACGAAACATTTGTCATGCGAAAGGGGAAGATTCTGTGGAGCACAGCACCGCAACCAGATGGTTCAAGAAATTTCGCTTAGGTGACAGAAACTTCGACGATCAGCCAAGGACAGGTAGGTCGCGAACCGTGAATTCGGAGGCCGTAGAGGCAAATCCGACAACCACCACTCAGAGATAATCAGGCTAGCTGGGCGTATCACAGACCACCGTGGTTCGTCCCCTTCACCTCTGCAGAGTCTTCAGGATTTGCCGCATTGTCTCCCATGAACTGACGCCAGCTGAAGCAAACCACCGAGTGGGAAGTGTGCACGACACTCCTAGAAAACCCGCACGATGTACGTTACATCAAGAGAACTGTTATGTGCGATGAAACGAGGGTCTATTTTCGTACTCCTAACACACAACGAAGTTGTTGAGCCTGAGCCAGCTTTTTAAACCTCTTGACAAACGTGGGAGCCTCAAGCACTAGGTGATGCTCTGCGTCTGGTGGAATTTCGAGGGAAATTCAGGCAGTCAGACCATCAACGCCAACCTGAACTCTGAACAGCTGGAGCGGATGTATGCCGTTTCGGAGAAGAAATACCCGGCATTGGTGAACAGAAAGTGCGTTCTCCTACAGCAGGACGACGCTTGGCCTCATACCGGTCGAACTAACCAGTCGAAACTCCAGGTACTTGAGGGCATCGAAATGAAACCACACCCCGCAAGTAGTCCAGATTTTGCCCCGTCATATTATTACTTGTTCCGGTCCATGGCCCACACTCTTCGCGGGAGATACTTCAACAACCGGGAGGAAGTGGCAGCTGGGGTGAAGTAGTTCTTCATCTCGAAGGACAATAACTGGGTCCGCCGTGGAATCAATGAATTGGCAGACAGATGGCTAAAGACGGTGCAACATAATGGCCTGTACTTTGAATGCTAGTCAGCTTTCGTCGTAAAGGTACGTATGAAGACATAAAAGGATCTAAGTATTTCAAAACTTTCAATTAATCCTCTGTAATTCGGCAGTTTGCAACTCAAAAGAGAAAACATAAAAAGGCAATTCAACTTGATATGATGAATAGTTATGTTGCAGTTAGTTATTCAGTTGCCAATTAGGATATCCGATAAAGGAGGGGACATCGAATGCCTGCACGCTATGCAAT
Organism: Macrothele yani; assembly: GCA_039090855.1. Taxonomy (NCBI): domain Eukaryota; kingdom Metazoa; phylum Arthropoda; class Arachnida; order Araneae; family Macrothelidae; genus Macrothele; species Macrothele yani. The sequence continues at coordinate 106,348,500 of CM077011.1, forward strand.
AAAGCAAGAGACATAGCGAAATCAATAATGCGATTTCGAACTTTTCACTCCTAAGAACATTGAAAATATCTAGGGTATAGCACAATGAGGGAGGCTCAGACCTAGGACTATGCCCACCCCACTACCTCACCGAGGAAATCCCTTTCCAATGCGATTGCATTAAGCACCTTAGTATGAAGAAAAGACAAATCTCACAACGATACATTTGGCCCTGCCTTTATAAAATGGAGTTAACACTTCAATATTATCCAAACGATCTCTTGTCCTACGTCAAAATCCATGGCACAACAATACAGACACGTTTTCTTGTCCTTTGCTTCGATCACAACAACACGTGCTCAGTTTTCTTCAGTTGCACTAACACTCGGGACAAGATGGCACCACTTTCGCTGCAATTCGTGCTTTGTACGAAACAGTGTCAAAATCGGACCATATCATGGTTCTAGTGCCTGAAGTTGCGCCATAATGTCGAGCAACGTTGAACCAAATGTTTTAAACATGTATGCTTATATTATATTAAATTATTATATTTAAAAAACTGGCATTCAGGAACAGTTTTATAACCACCTGAGACCTGCGATGAAGTTTAACACTTGGTATTTTAAAACAGGTTTTAAAATTGATGTTTACTGCATCGTACACTGAAAAAATAAAAATCTTTAAAAATGTTCATGGAAAGGGGGAAGAGCTACGGGGATTGTATCACATGTGATACATCAGGACCGAGATGCTGTAATTTTAATATTTAAGAATTCGAAAAATACTGGCTTAATTAATCGATTTTCAAGTTATAGTATGCAATATTAAAATATATCATAATTTATTTTTCATTGAACAATTTTAATGAATTTCTGGAGCCATTGAGACACATGAACACCTTACAGTCTGAACACCGTACTGTATTTAACTCATTGCAATTTTGAATTTCGGCATTTTCTTCTGTGGGCGCTCTCTCCAGTCATCTTACGAATGTGTCTTACATGCTTATTTCGTGCTCAATCATGTGGCATCGATGTAGGAATAATCCTACGTTTAGGAAGTAGTTCGTTATCATCTGAGGAACACCTTACAGTCTGAACACAGTCACCTCAGGCATGTGTCTTACATGCTTATTTCGTGCTCAATCATGTGGCATAGATGTAGGAATAATCCTACGTTTAGGAAGTAGTTCGTTATCATCTGAGGAACACCTTACAGTCTGAACACAGTCACCTCAGGCATGTGTCTTACATGCTTATTTCCGTGCTCAATCATGTGGCATAGATGTAGGAATAATCCTACGTTTAGGAAGTGGTTTGTTATCATCTGAGGAACACCTTACAGTCTGAACACAGTCACCTCAGGCATGTGTCTTACATGCTTATTTCGTGCTCAATCATGTGGCATAGATGTAGGAATAATCCTACGTTTAGGAAGTAGTTCGTTATCATCTGAGGAACACCTTACAGTCTGAACACAGTCACCTCAGGCATGTGTCTTACATGCTTATTTCGTGCTCAATCATGTGTCATAGATGTAGGAATAATCCTACGTTTAGGAAGTGGTTTGTTATTATCTGAGGATTCATCAGAAAAATTGAATAATATGATTATAAGTGAAAATTTCAAGTAATGATGTTAACATCGTTACTTGAAATTTTCTTTTAAATTATATTTATTAAATAGTACACAGATTGTAGAAAATATTTAGTAAATACAAGTGTAAACACCCGCTAAAAATAACTCATAAAGTTTTCCGACAGGATCGGAAACCGTTGTATCACCAGTGATACAAAAATGTTTAAGAAGTTACTACTATCTAATAGGTTGACGAAATTAAACTTATTTACTTTCTATAACTAACTTACCAAAATGGAATATATATACTTAAATAGATATAATTTTTTTAATTAAGTAGTTATAAAGCACTTACCAGGACCATGTGAAGACATCGTGTTTTTCTTACAAAACGCCGCTACAAGTCACGAAAGTTGACTTGTGCTGTCATTTACTGACGATAAGAGAAAATTTAGCAAAGTATTTTTCATAATTTCACATGTGATACAACCGGTTCTGGATTATTTTCTGCCATTGGGCATTTTTTTAAAATGTGAAACCATTGTATCCCATGTGATACATAGGAACCAATACATGTCAAATCCTGAAATTAAAATTTCTGTCAGGGTTGCCCACAAATGAAAGTTGAATTTGCTCTAAGAATTACATTACACTAAGGAGCAGAAGGGAACTGCAATTTGATTCTACAATATAGTTCACATGTGTTTTAACTCTTGAGAGTTTTCTAATGATTTCTTCCTCTCCTTGCTTTTTTGTATCACCTGACGAATGGTGCCCTCGGAGGAGCAACGATCGGAAGTATTTAGAAGGATTAAACTGGTCAGTAGAGATACAACAGTTTTTATGAATAATAATGAGGACTTAAAAGAGTATAGCATACTAATAATCTGAATTTCTTGGCGTAGAATAGAAATCATAATTTTCAAGCTTTCGCACATCAACCGGATTGCTCCTTCAAGGAAGGTAGATAGCAAACTGAATAATAGAACGCTTCAACAATTTAAACGCGGTGACTTGACAAGAAATGAACAGATACGAATGTAATTATTCATTCAAAGACCTTCGGCGACATGTTCATTTAGCTCGTGGTGTTATAGAAGGAAAGAAACAGGCATTCATTGATTGAAGAACTGGTTCCAAATTCGTGGCAACTCCAGCGAGACGCTATCATTGCATGATTAGCTGTTGGTAATGATATTCAGAGTTTTGCTAGTGTCAGTAGAATTTGGGGTGGAGTAGATAGGCAATTTCTTTACGTCACCCCACATAGGAGCTGCGGGCTTGAACTTTGACATCTCTGGATATGGCTGTTGTTACTTTACCGTTCCTTATGTCCTTTTTATGTATGCTGACTCTAATTATAAATAAACGTTTGGTCCTTCCAATGTTGTAGCGTTCTATTATTCAATTTGCAGTTTGTCTACCTTCCTAAGAAAAAGCCATCTGGTTGATGTGCCAAAGCTTGGAAACTGTACTCCAAGAAATTAGGATTACTAGTATAGTTATACTTTTTTAACTTTATTTGGTGTACAGTTCCTTGTTATTAATAATGATGACGTTGTACTTAAAAGAGAAGATCTAGCTAAGATCATTATCAAAATCACCTCAAGAAATATCTCGTTACATTTGTTTGAAGGTACAGCAACGGTTTGTGGAGTTCGCTTCAGCTGTAAAGCTTGCTTAGATATTTCTTTTCTTTGAAGTAATAGGTAACCTCTAAAACAACAGATCAAATCTCTTTCACTGAGTTGAAACCTGTTAGATTACTTTCCAATTTCTTCTTCTCCATATAGTATACTTCACTTTACATTTGTTGGCCAGTTATTTGGATCTTTCACTTGTGCAACAACTTGGCTGTTTCACTATCTAGCAGAATTTTCTTAATAGACCTTTTGAGGCTCTCATAAAATGCATTTCAGCAGATTGGTGTGTCCTCTGTCTCTCTCTCTCCCCCCACCTGCCTCTCTCTGTCTCTCCTTCCCTCTCTTCCTCTCTCTCTCTCTCCCCCACCTGCCTCTCTCTGTCTCTCCTCCCCTCTCTTCCTCTCTACCCCCCTCTCTCTCTCCCTCTCTCCCCCTTCCCCCTCTCTCTCCCTCCCCCGTTATACTTAACTCCTGCCATCGTTTTTCCTCACATTATATGGTTATTACGTTATTTATATTAAATAATTACATGATGCTTTATGTTATTTTAATTTTTAATGTTGATTACATGCTGCGTTTCTTACGTTTTTTCAATTATGTAATTGGTACAAAACTTAGCACCAAAACGTTATTGTTAAAAATCGTGTCGGAACGCCGTTCGATTCTGTTCATCACTTATATCATGATCCACATTACTTTTCCTGTTTAATAGTTCATTTTGTCATTCATGTCTATCCTGTATCACCACTCAAGTCATTAGCCACACTCCTATTCTATGCCATCACATCATTTGTCATGATTATTTCATGTCTAATTTTTAGCGTACCTTCTCCGTGTCAGTACTTACATCATTAGGATCTAAGCCAATTATCATAGCCCGGTGAGGCAGTGGTCTAAGCGATGGCTTCTCCGTGTCAGTATTTACATCATTAGGTTCTAAGCCAATAATTATCATAGCCCGGTGGCGCAGTGGTCTAAGCAATGGCTTCTCCGTGTCAGTATCTATATCATTAGGTTCTAAGCCAATTATCATAGCCCGGTGGCGCAGTAGTCTAAGCGATGACTTCTCCGTGTCAGTATTTATATCATTAGGTTCTAAGCCAATTATCATAGCCCGGTGGCGCAGTGCTCTTTTGAAGTTCTCCGTGTCAGTACTTACATCAATCGGTTCTAAGCTAATTATCATAGCCCTGTGGCGCAGTGGTCTAAGCAATGGCTTCTCCATGTCAGTATTTACATCATTAGGTTCTAAGCCAATTATCATAGCTCGGTGGCGCAGTGGTCTAAGAGATGGTTTCTCCGTGTCAGTACTTACATCATTAGGATCTAAGCCAATTATCATAGCCCGATGGCGCATTGGTCTAAGCGATGGCTTCTCCGTGTCAGTATTTACATCATTAGGTTCTAAGCCAATTATCATAGCCCTGTGGCGCAGTGGTCTAAGCGATGGCTTCCCTGTGTCAGTACTTACATCAATCGGTTCTAAGCTAATTATCATAGCCCGGTGGTGCAGTGGTACAAGCGATGGCTCCTCCGTGTCAGTATTTATGACAACCGCTCCAATGCCTGCTGGTATGTGCACTGGCGATAACTATTAGCATTAAGGGTACTCACTCGAATTTCAAAAACTATGTTTTCCCAGTATTAGAGAAAACACAGGCTCGCTATTCGAGGATGGGCGTTGTGTTTCACATAGCCGACGTTCCGTGTATCGGGGTCCGCTGAGTGCCGCAATTTTTAAAAGTAATCGTCTAGCTTTTCATTTCTCTTTGAATAATTCGTTAACTTACAAATTTTGATTTGTTTACTAGCACTGATGTGTAAGTTACTGAGTATTGCACTGGAGGACTTTTCTGAACATTCATTCCAAATCATTTACTCACACATCCAACTCTCAATCGTGATTAACATTTTTACTTTACAAAATTGTACACTCAAATGAAATTTAGCCGACTCATAATAACGTGAAAATAAAATATGTTTATTTTGCCTGATGAAGGCTTGAAATTTAGAAAAATACACTCAGTCATATGAATATGCTTGAAGACCCTTTTATCAAAATTATATATTTAAAGGTTAACTTTAATTTCTTATTTTAATTTAATATAAATCTGAAATATTTCGAAACATAATTTACTTAAAATGATTCCTATCCTACACAATTTCCTGCTCTGATCAATGTATTTACTTTACTCAACCATTTCATTTCTTCCATTTCTGCCCTACTTTTCTCAGCATTAATTTAGAGCTGGTTTTATTTTCAACCTTGACTTAGTCTACTATGCTCTTCTTTAACTTTCGGTTCAACATACTAATTATATAAACAAGAGGAAACCGTTAAGGTCGGAAATGTCCTACCTTCTATACCACGATAAGGGCTGGCGTTTCATTCTCCTCTTCCCGAAGTTTTCATGCAGATTCCTTATTTGTAAATAGCCTGCCGTCCTGGATCTTTTATATCACCGTCATGATTTCAGAGTCCCCTTTGTTCGTTAATGTAGAACATCTCTCCCCGTTGGGCACATGCTCGTTCCTCGTATCAGTAGTTCTTCCTCAACTTTCTTCACCATGCTATCTCTTTCTTGTCGCTCCTCTTCCTGTCCTACGAAAAATTGTTCTTCCCGGATCCTCCCACCAATTTACAGATTGGTCAAACAATTATCATTTCTCGATCTGATTTGCTCTGGGTTTCTCGCCATTTCTCTGACTTGCCATCCTTCGCCCCATCCAAAATCTGTGTCCACCCCTGAATTCTAGGAAATTCCGTGCCCGCGGATCTCCGGGGTCATAAATTTTCCCATCATAAACTGCTATGGTTTTCCTTTTGCCTGGCGTCAGACTATTCTTTTCTACCAGACATGGTGCAGCAATTCTCAAGACGACCGGCGCCGAGCTCCAATAAAATGTCTACCCGCCATACTCTTGTAGAATTACTTCACCTTACCCAATATTGCTGGCTCGTAGTAGTTAGGGAAAGGATGCCCCGCGGTCCCATGCCACAGTAAGGGGCCGACTGGAAGCCCTTCGACTCGGAGAGAGAGGGTGGAGGGGAAGAGCGGTACTTTCCCGACCTTCCTAGGCGCGAATCCACGGAAGAAAATCTAAGGAGGAAATTAAATTGCAAAATGCAGAGCGCCTGAAGAGCGTGAAGTTTATAAAATCCTAATTTTATTAATTCTTACACCAGCTCCCCAAAATCTCTCCCATTCATTTGATTAATTTTTTTTTTAAATCCCATTTCTTTTTCGCTTCTCCGATTACTTCTCAATTCCTAATACAGGGAAAAGGTGCGCGCTCGCTCACGAGTGCTGCAACATTTACATCATTAGGTTCTAAGCCAATTATCATAGCCCGGTGGCGCAGTGGTCTAAGCGATGGCTTATGACCATTCCTCCGGGAGGGTCTGGGTTCGTATTCCGATGAGGCATGGATGTTGTGCTTGTCTTACTTACGGCAGTGGCTCTCTCCCTTCCTTGGGTTGCTCACAACAGGCATGTTATTCCTGTCCATTGAGTTGCTCACTGTGGTCGTAAAACATTCAATCACGAAAAAATTATCGTATCAGGAATCACATGCCTGTTCTGCGCAGTTCATCTTTTGTCGCATGTCTGTTCTGTTTCATTACATACGTCATTGGTCACGTGTTTATTCTATGTGAAACTCATTCATTTATGTCCTTAGATACACTTCTGTATCATTACGTCACTAGTTGTGCATGTTCTGTATCATTGATGACATTACCTGTGACATTACTCACATTTAATTTCGGGGTATTTCAGCGCTACTGCCCACAGTGAGCCACAAGTCTGTTTTGTGTTATTACTAGAGCTAATTTTAATTTGTAATTAAATATTTTTACGTATTTGACTTTTTTCCGTTGTTATACAGTTTTCCTGTCTTCCTACTTATATTACATATTTTCACATGATTTAAATTTTTGTTTACATAAATCGCCAGTTTTTACGCAAAATTTTCCATTTTCTATTTTCAATATTCCCTGAGCCAACAGACGACAAGTTTCGTGTTTTCAAATTTCGCAACACAACAAAGCCGACAGATCGGAGCACCATACCGGCACCAGACTACTTCCTCATCTCAGACGAGAGATGAGGAAAGCAGACTGAGTCATCTGTCATTTAATGCGTATTTTCGTGTCTACTTTCTTCCTAAATAATTTCGTTCATATTATTGTTAGAAGTTGGTTTTTCCTGTTCAAGTTGTTAAGTAAATCGACATGCCTGATTCAATCAATTATATCATCCAAATAAAAGGCATTTATTAACGAGTTTTCCGGTGAGGGACTGAGAACTGACAGAAATATTTTGTTTTGTGGTGTGTCAGACGATTGAAATATTGAATTCCTGCCATCTGGTATAGCGGCGTTTAAGTTTTCGCGAATCATTACATGTGACATCCACAGGTCATTCAACCGATTTAAAGGTACTTTGAGAGAAAACAGATGGAGATTTGTTTTAGACAACCTGAAAAGCTATGTTGTTGCCATTTGTAATGACAGCAAGTTAGTTGAAAACCCTGGTTTTGAGTAAAGTAATTTAAAATTTGTTAAGTAATTTTTTAATTTCCTGTGACGGTATAAGTAAAGAAATAATAGAAAGTTATTAAAAACTATAAATAAGATACATGACATATTTTAGTAAGTTTATTTTTTTCCCTACATATTTCCTCATTTTTAATAAATATTTGATGTACATATTTTGAAATTGTATTACCCTTAATTTGTTTTGATCCTTATCCCTAGTTATTACATATGTCATTCGTCACGTGCTGTTCTATGTCATTTCACACATCATGGCAACACTTTTCTTCTGCACTACTGCGTTATTAATCAGTTCTATTCTATGTTCTGAGCAATTACTCCATCGTTAGTCTCGGGTTTGTTCTTCGCCATTACTCACAAACACGAAACACAGGCCTGTTGGGTGTAATTACCGTCATTCTCCGGCTGAAGAGCCGCACCTGACAAAAATTCCTTAGAAAACGAATTCGTTAGGAAATGAATTCGTTGTAAGAGCAGCATCGGCATAAGTTCAGCACTCCAAAATGTTGTGATCTGTTAGCCATCGATATAAAAGATCCGGAAAATAACATCCTAACACCTTTGGATTACCACCTGAACTACCTGTATATTTTGAAAGATGTTTTCCCATAATTTCATAACATCTTTTATGTTATTCCCGATAATTTAGTGACCTAATATAAAAATAAGATGGTTAATGGCGTTGAAAATCCGGAATGTTTTTTTCTTTATTATCTCATTTATTTATTATTAGTAAATAGTCGTTCTTAGAGAGTGATACTGATTACGATTTTCATCTTGTAAATACATTTTTTACAGCATGAATTACCTGTTTAATTTTTAGTTTAAAAAATTGGTTTGTACTAATAAAAATTACTGTACGAAAATAAAGTGAGAAATGCTAAACAGCCATTTTTTATAGAAGAATATTTATGAAGAAAAATACAAATAAATGAATGAGAAACGTGTTGGAAAGGAGACATCGAAATCAGTGTTCTTAATTTCAAGTACTTTTACTATCTGTGTTAACACCACGAATGCTATTCTTGATAACAGTTTTAAATCTGTTTTTTAAAGTAACATCAAATTCTCAGTGTGCTGTAGGTTGTGACATGTATGAGGAAAATGTCCCCCAATTACATCCTGAATGGTAGTCGTTGTACTTGGGTTTCATCTTCCATCTAGGGAGCCGACGAAAGACAGCAGAATCATCCGAGGGTCAGCGCCGTCATTTGTAAGTGGACAGTGAGAGAAAAAGTAATCATAAAAATAGCGAACGAACAAAAGTTAGCTTGCCACTCCGCGAGAGAAAAATCGGGCAAGAGAAAAGGCTAAGAAAACTATGACAAACAAATGGAAGAGATATGACGCAAAGTTAGTCACCGAGTCTACAGTGTTCAAATGTCTGCGAGTTGCCATCGTTAAATAGAAATACTTACATTTGTATAGATAATTAAGCTATATTACCAGTTAATTAATTGAAAAGTCTCAGTGCTTTCAAGGCCTAATATTCTGTTCGTTTCTCATTAATATTAGGTTTCGTAACAATGCGAAATTTCTGTATTTTTGATAGATTTCGCATTGTTCTAAAACTTTTTCGCAGTGCACTTTTGTACGAAAAGTGGAATAACAAGGTACTGGGAAAAGGTAGCGGTGATGGATCAGCATCTTGTTCCCAATATCCCTGCAGTGATAAACCTATGTTTTAGAAAACTGGGAGATATTAAGATTTCAGGAAAATTTATTTTTTCGTGCCGATTTGTACATTCTGAACAAAACAACTTCCGTTTTTGCACGATATTCAATAAGACAGAATAATAATAACAACGTTTCGCACAATAAAATGTTTATTATACATCGACTATAGTTTCGCAGAGCGATTGGCTCGGCTTCCTCAGGACGAATGGAGCGTAAACATTCAAATCATTGTGACATCATCAGAATTCTGACGGTCACGGGTTTTGGCGAGTTGTTTCCACGCGCTTGAAAGAAATGGAGTCGACGTCATGTCGTTGACAAGCCGTGACGAGTTCCGGTATATGTGGAAAGCTTCTAATATATTAAGCTTGAAAGTCGAGTCCGGTTTATCAATAAGCGTAGCGTTTCCAAACAAAAAGTTATGGTTATTTTCGTGACAATGTTGAGCTATAGACGACTTCTTCAGTTCATAGTTCCGTACATATGTCTTGTGTTCCTTCAAACGGAAGCTTAAAGCCCTGCGGGTCTGTCCTATATATGAAAGTTCACATTCACAAGGTATCTGATAAATTCCCCAGGAGTTTAAGTCTTCGATGTAGTCTTTTGATCCGTAAAAATTCATCTTGTTTATGGGTTTGAAAATAACTTTGAAATTAAAACTTTTAAGGATTTTTGAAATCGCGAAGCAAATCTGAGGAGCAAATGGGATAACTGCCCAATTCTTTTGTATTGGGAGGTCTATTAGGCATGAGCGTGCAGACAGGCTTTGGTTTTCTAAACTTTTGGACGGCTTTGTCTATAACGGAAGGGCTGTATCCTCTGTGTGCTGCAATTCGTTTAAGAAAATCAAGCTCTTTCTGTAAGGAATCCTCAGTTGAGCAGATATGTATTGCACGATATACGTATGTGAAGAAGGCCGAGATCTTTTGTTTCCACGGATGATTTGATTTTGCATGAGGGGGTAAGGAAACAGCAAATGGTTTTCGATAAACTGTTGTACTAAAGGATCCTTGAGAGCGTGACACAAGGACATCGAGGAATGGTAAGCAGCCATTATTCTCAGTCTCATATGTGAACTGTATATGGGGATAGATTGAATTGATAAGTTCAACTAATTTAGGTATTTCCGAGTTCATGCCATTCCAGAGAACAAAAGTATCATCTACATATCGAATCCACAGGTCAAATGTAACAAGCTGAAATAGTTGGTCTTCAAAGTGACGCATGTAGACTTCGCATAAAATAGGTGACAGTGGGCTACCCATTGCAAGGCCTTCGGTCTGTTGGAAAAATCTTCCACGAAAAAGGAAACTGTTTTGTCTTACACAAATTTCCACTAGCCTCAAAAACTCTTCTGTTTCTGGTTGGCTGAAATTATGTTCTTTGAGACTTGACTTTAATGCTTGGAGAGCTCCATTAACTGGGATACTTGTGAACATGGATTTCACATCGAAGGATAACATGAACTGGTCGTTGAATGGATGTCGCTTTAGCCGATTGACAAAATCAATGGAATTTTTTACAGAAGTTGTGTTCGAAGAAGTCGTTAAAGTCGAAAGTTTCGAAGATAGAAATTTGGCCAACTTATGTGTAGCTGATCCTATATTGCTGACTATGGGACGAAAGGGAACACCAATCTTGTGTATCTTCGGAAGTGCATAAAAACGTGGACAACGGGAATATGAGGGATTCAGATGATTTTTTGAGCTTTGGTCAAGGGTTACACAACTTGTTACCACTTTCCGAACTTCCTTTAAATGTTTCTCCGATGGGTCATTTTTTATTTCCTTATAGGGTCCCTCGGTAATAAGTTTTTCGACCTCTGCATCGTAATGTTTCTTGTCCAGAATAACAACTTGTCCTCCTTTATCAGCTTTAGTGATGATAATATCGCGATTTGACTGCAATTCTTTTAGAGCATAGTATTCTTCCTTGCTGAGATTCGGTTTAAATGGTTGGAGGAACTTTGCCGTTATTGTCTGGCTAACGCAATGTCTAATCGTTTCCTTTTGATCTGAATTTAGATCGCTTTTTATCACGGACTCCTCAACCGACGCAATGATATTGGATATTGGTACCTTTTTCGAAATCGCAAAATTCGAATTGTAACGTAAAATCTGTTTTTGAATTTCGCTCGGATTAAAACTAGAAAGGTTAGATATTACTTCATTATCCGGAAAGATATCTTCAATTTGTGAAGTAGAATTTTCTTTATGGTTGTTGTCATTTGTTAATTTTTTAAATTTCCGTTCTAATGTCATTTTATGAGTGAATGACATATTGGAACTCCTAGACCAAGTTTTGCAGTCCAGGTCACAAAAATCTGGTAATGTTTTAGCCAGTAAAAGGTGCAGGTTGTACAGTTCGACCTCAACGTTTGCAATATTCTTTCTTGTATCTTTAATGATGGCTCTTAATAGTGCAAACGAAGCGTTAGATATGGCTTTGTTGATGTTATGGGAAGGTCCCAGGTTGCATTTCACACGGATAAAATTTGGTAATATCTTGCATCTCTTGCATCGAAGCAAGAAGTTTAGGTGGTTAAGCAATTTGAACTTTTTTATCCTCAGTCTGGAAAAACGGTTGATTGTCGCAGACAGTGAATTCGTCATGATCGAGATTAGGAACAGGGATTTAAGTTCCTGTAGAAAGTCAATATCAGTATAGGTAAGTCCACAAAAACGGAAGCGAAGCAAGATGTTATATGATCGGCTCCCGGTGTAAGATATATCAATATACTTACGCTCCAAATTGTAGTCAAAGGTCCAGTTGACACCTGAAATTATATATAATTTATGACTACGAAGCTTGCGGTGTTAAGATAGAATAATAATAACAACGTTTCGCACAATAAAATGTTTATTATACATCGACTATAGTTTCGCAGAGCGATTGGCTCGGCTTCCTCAGGACGAATGGAGCGTAAACATTCAAATCATTGTGACATCATCAGAATTCTGACGGTCACGGGTTTTGGCGAGTTGTTTCCACGCGCTTGAAAGAAATGGAGTCGACGTCATGTCGTTGACAAGCCGTGACGAGTTCCGGTATATGTGGAAAGCTTCTAATATATTAAGCTTGAAAGTCGAGTCCGGTTTATCAATAAGCGTAGCGTTTCCAAACAAAAAGTTATGGTTATTTTCGTGACAATGTTGAGCTATAGACGACTTCTTCAGTTCATAGTTCCGTACATATGTCTTGTGTTCCTTCAAACGGAAGCTTAAAGCCCTGCGGGTCTGTCCTATATATGAAAGTCCACATTCACAAGGTATCTGATAAATTCCCCAGGAGTTTAAGTCTTCGATGTAGTCTTTTGATCCGTAAAAATTCATCTTGTTTATGGGTTTGAAAATAACTTTGAAATTAAAACTTTTAAGGATTTTTGAAATCGCGAAGCAAATCTGAGGAGCAAATGGGATAACTGCCCAATTCTTTTGTATTGGGAGGTCTATAGGCATGAGCGTGCAGACAGGCTTTGGTTTTCTAAACTTTTGGACAGCTTTGTCTATAACGGAAGGGCTGTATCCTCTGTGTGCTGCAATTCGTTTAAGAAAATCAAGCTCTTTCTGTAAGGAATCCTCAGTTGAGCAGATATGTATTGCACGATATACGTATGTGAAGAAGGCCGAGATCTTTTGTTTCCACGGATGATTTGATTTTGCATGAGGGGGTAAGGAAACAGCAAATGGTTTTCGATAAACTGTTGTACTAAAGGATCCTTGAGAGCGTGACACAAGGACATCGAGGAATGGTAAGCAGCCATTATTCTCAGTCTCATATGTGAACTGTATATGGGGATCGATTGAATTGATAAGTTCAACTAATTTAGGTATTTCCGAGTTCATGCCATTCCAGAGAACAAAAGTATCATCTACATATCGAATCCACAGGTCAAATGTAACAAGCTGAAATAGTTGGTCTTCAAAGTGACGCATGTAGACTTCGCATAAAATAGGTGACAGTGGGCTACCCATTGCAAGGCCTTCGGTCTGTTGGAAAAATCTTCCACGAAAAAGGAAACTGTTTTGTCTTACACAAATTTCCACTAGCCTCAAAAACTCTTCTGTTTCTGGTTGGCTGAAATTATGTTCTTTGAGACTTGACTTTAATGCTTGGAGAGCTCCATTAACTGGGATACTTGTGAACATGGATTTCACATCGAAGGATAACATGAACTGGTCGTTGAATGGATGTCGCTTTAGCCGATTGACAAAATCAATGGAATTTTTACAGAAGTTGTGTTCGAAGAAGTCGTTAAAGTCGAAAGTTTCGAAGATAGAAATTTGGCCAACTTATGTGTAGCTGATCCTATATTGCTGACTATGGGACGAAAGGGAACACCAATCTTGTGTATCTTCGGAAGTGCATAAAAACGTGGACAACGGGAATATGAGGGATTCAGATGATTTTTTGAGCTTTGGTCAAGGGTTACACAACTTGTTACCACTTTCCGAACTTCCTTTAAATGTTTCTCCGATGGGTCATTTTTTATTTCCTTATAGGGTCACTCGGTAATAAGTTTTTCGATCTCTGCATCGTAATGTTTCTTGTCCAGAATAACAACTTGTCCTCCTTTATCAGCTTTAGTGATGATAATATCGCGATTTGACTGCAATTCTTTTAGAGCATAGTATTCTTCCTTGCTGAGATTCGGTTTAAATGGTTGGAGGAACTTTGCCGTTATTGTCTGGCTAACGCAATGTCTAATCGTTTCCTTTTGATCTGAATTTAGATCGATTTTTATCACGGACTCCTCAACCGACGCAATGATATTGGATATTGGTACCTTTTTCGAAATCGCAAAATTCGAATTGTAACGTAAAATCTGTTTTTGAATTTCGCTCGGATTAAAACTAGAAAGGTTAGATATTACTTCATTATCCGGAAAGATATCTTCAATTTGTGAAGTAGAATTTTCTTTATGGTTGTTGTCATTTGTTAATTTTTTAAATTTCCGTTCTAATGTCATTTTATGAGTGAATGACATATTGGAACTCCTAGACCAAGTTTTGCAGTCCAGGTCACAAAAATCTGGTAATGTTTTAGCCAGTAAAAGGTGCAGGTTGTACAGTTCGACCTCAACGTTTGCAATATTCTTTCTTGTATCTTTAATGATGGCTCTTAATAGTGCAAACGAAGCGTTAGATATGGCTTTGTTGATGTTATGGGAAGGTCCCAGGTTGCATTTCACACGGATAAAATTTGGTAATATCTTGCATCTCTTGCATCGAAGCAAGAAGTTTAGGTGGTTAAGCAATTTGAACTTTTTTATGCTCAGTCTGGAAAAACGGTTGATTGTCGCAGACAGTGAATTCGTCATGATCGAGATTAGGAACAGGGATTTAAGTTCCTGTAGAAAGTCAATATCAGTAAAGGTAAGTCCACAAAAACGGAAGCGAAGCAAGATGTTATATGATCGGCTCCCGGTGTAAGATATATCAATATACTTACGCTCCAAATTGTAGTCAAAGGTCCAGTTGACACCTGAAATTATATATAATTTATGACTACGAAGCTTGCGGTGTTAAGATAGAATAATAATAACAACGTTTCGCACAATAAAATGTTTATTATACATCGACTATAGTTTCGCAGAGCGATTGGCTCGGCTTCCTCAGGACGAATGGAGCGTAAACAAAAAACCCGTGACCGTCAGAATTCTGATGATGTCACAATGATTTGAATGTTTACGCTCCATTCGTCCTGAGGAAGCCGAGCCAATCGCTCTGCGAAACTATAGTCGATGTATAATAAACATTTTATTGTGCGAAACGTTGTTATTATTATTCTATCTTAACACCGCAAGCTTCGTAGTCATAAATTATATATAATTCAATAAGACATTATTTAAAACCACTGACTTACTAAAATCTTTAATTTACAATTAAAAGACATAAAAATATCGTAGTTTAAAACCATAAGACCTTTCAGCTTGCTACGAACTCATACTCAGATGGGAACTACAAACTAATGGAACTGGTGTTTAAGTATCAAATTCTCCGTCACTTGATTGAAGGATGCGCGACAAATATGCGTGTAAACAATCAATGGGAACTGCAAAAATGTTCTAGTGTGAGTTGTCACTTGAGTTCGAATGGTCACTCCAGACAGCTGGTATCCAGGAGTCTGGGATATAGCAAGGGGTTTCTTCATTACAACAGGACAGGCCATATCCACGGATAAATAAACTTTCCGCAAAGAGTGTGGTGAATTTCGTATTCTCAGTGGTGAGGACACAGGAATCCTCCCAAATTGGTGCACGAGTTCCTTCGAAGTCAGTCTGGATAGTACCGTTGTTTGCGCACCCATTTTGACATTGTATCTGTGTTCACTAATGCTGGTTCCCAATGTGCGTAATGTTGATCCTATGTAGACTTTGTCTTCTAGGGACTAATCTGTAGCCCTTAGAGGTATACGGTATACCCCAAATTTATGGTCGTTATTCGTAGGATCTTTTTCATTTCTAACCATGGATAGGGTATTCTTTGTCCTAATTCCAAAGGATACGTTGTTGTGTCGACAGTGGTTCTTTAAGACGTTAATAGCATCGGGGACACAGTCCATGGAACCCACAAATCTATTTCTAATGGGTTTTCTCTGTAAAGTCGTTGCTACTTGCATTCTAACCTGGTACATAATGTTGTTAACGATATTATTTGGATAACCGTGCGTCAAGGCAATTTCGTAAATTTTATTAAATTCTTGTTGGCGAAGAGCGGCAGAAGAGGAATGTGATAAAGCTCGACGTACGAGGGAATACAAAGCTGAAAGTTTGTAGTTTGTTAGGTGAGCTGAATTTCTGGGTATAATAGTGAAATGTGCCGAAGCTTTGCGGTATACCGAGTAAGAGAAATTCTGGGTATTAGGGTTGCGAACTAGTAGTGATGGCATAAAATACGTAAGGAAAGGAATAGGAGAAGATTTGCACTCTGATTGCATTACATGTACCGTGAAACACCCAGTTAGTGTTATGATCTGGGGTTGTATGACATCAAAAGGTGTGGGCAGAATTTGTGTGATTAATGGGAATATAAATGGCCAAAAATACATTAATGACATACTTGAGCCCAAACTGAAGCTTTCCGCACATGATCTTTTCCAAGATAATGAAGCATTTATATTTCAACAGGATTCAGCTCCATGTCATGTTGCTGCTGTGTGCAAAACGTGGTTTCAAGATAATCATATTCCACTGCTGGAATGGCCTGGGAATAGCCCAGACCTTAACCCCATCGAAAATCTACGGAGCTGACTAAAGAAACGTGTTAGTCAGAAGCAACCCAGCAATAAAACCCAATTAACAGAAGCAATAATTCAATCTTGGTTTCACATTATAACAGCTGCAGAACTAAAAAACTTGGTTCACTCCTTGGGAAGGAGTTGCAAGGCCGCCATTAACGCTAAAGGTTACCCAACTAAGTATTAACTGGCATAGTGCGAATTTTTGTGCATCTCATTTTTTCCATGTGTTTCACTTTTCTTTTTTATAACTGCTGTTCTGATACAAAATCCTTCATAACAGTTATTGCATTACGTTCTTGATTAAATTATCTTTCCATTGATATATAATATTACGGTATTTCTCCAAAACAAAGTGGTGTTATGAGCCATCAAACCTCAAAAATACACTATTTCCAAAAGGTTTCCACAATTTTGGCCACTATTGTATATATGTCACCTCCATCAGAGCTAGGTTCTTATGTCATCTGATAATGGGCTTCTAGGAAGCCCGAAAGATCTAATGATTTTAATGTTTTTCTTTTACCATCAAGAAATTCTACTAGCAACTGACGACGATTTTAAACTGGTGATTACGTAGTTGTTGAAAATTTTATTATCGTGCGTCAAATCTAGCTGTCTTGTGTTTTTAGTGAAATAAAGAGCTACTCGAATTTCGCGACAATGAAACGTTTTTCGCTACTAATGCGGTGGAATTAGTCATTTTGTGCTGGAGCTTATTTTTTTAATAGGTTTGTAATAATTTTATTTTTTCTGTTGCAGGACTTATTACAAATTACATATTTTTTCATCGTGATTTTTCGAACCAGCAGAATGTTTTGCAAATCGAGGACTTTATTAGATTGACAATGACATTCAATTCCGTTTAAGAAAATGTGAAATGTACTGCTTTATTTTATCATTCAAAAAAAAACCTTAGTATAAAATTTACTTATGATAGCTATAATACCTTTTGTAATAACGGTCCACAAAGCGATACATAGACATCATACAATCCATAAGTACCCGGTTTCTTAAGGTAAACACAATATGCATTAGTTTGCGAACTAAATGGTGGGAGAAGACAAGAAATATCCGATGCCACAATAACCAAAATTTCATGCGATATGATATCCACAATATCCGATCTTGCTACAGAACTTCAAAAGCAGGTTCTCCGACAGACGATTGGAATTTAATAGTTAATCAAACCTTAAGTATTCCCGCGAATCGCCTTTGTTCGAAAATTTTCCGTCATATTGATACGGAAAAAGAGGGAACAGAATTTTCCCTTTAATGTGCGAAAGGGAGTGCGGAAAGGGTAATTAAAATTCAGAATTTTCCGTTAACACCTATTTAAAATGGCTGTTTATCGTTAATATACGAAAGGAATTGCTGAAAGGTTTATGAAATTTCAAAAATGTTTATTAACAAATTTTTAAAATGATAGTTTATCCTTAATAAACGAAAGAAATAGAGGAGAGGTTTGTAAAAAACCAAATTTTCCATTAACACCTCTTAAAAATGGCAGTTTATCGTTAATATACGAAAGTAATTGAGGAAAGATTTGTGAAAAATTCAGAATTTACCATTAACACCTCTTAAAAATGGCAGTTTATCGTCAATATACGAAAAGAATTGCAAAAAGTTTGTGAAAATTCAGAATTTTCCGTTAACACTTCTTAAAAATGGCAGTTTGTCGTTTAATATTGGAAAGAAATTGCGGAAAGATTTGTGAATATTCAGAATTTTCCGTTAACGCCTCTTAAAAATTACAGTTTTATTGTTAATATACGAAAGTAATTGCGGAAAGGTTCATGAAAATCCAAATTTTCCATTAACACCTCTTAAAAATGGCCGTTTATCGTTAATATACGAAAGGAATTGCGGAAAGGTTTGTGAAAATTCAGAATTTTTCGTTAACACATCTTTAAAATGGCAGCTTGTCTTTTATATACGGAAGGAATTGCGGAAAGGTTTGTGAATATTCAGAATTTTCCGTTAGCGCCCCTTCTGGACCTCTGCCTTCCAATGGAGGATTGCCTTCCCGCTCTTATTCTAGCGTTACCTCAGGTGCGTCCCTACCGACGCAATCGACTCGCCTTCCCCTTGCAGATGCCCATGTCCAGATACATGGTGACTCACTTCAATTGGACGTTCCGCACTTCTCACCCGCTGCGCAAGAACTTCACTCCACCCGCGAGTTGGGAGTGTGCCTAGATGCTCTTCCGAATACACCGCTGAAAGTCTATTGTGATACTCTCCTTGCTTTTCTTCCAGCCGGAGCCATTACTCACCTCACCCGCCGGCCGCGGACGGTGATTGTTTATTTCACATCCAAAGAGCATGCAGACACGCTTCTAAACTTTGGTCTTGACCTGGGAGACCACCACCTGGAAGCTGAACCGATTTCCAGGCGCCCTGTTCAGGTCTCCTTGCATCCGGTGCCCCCCGAAATCTCGGATGCGATGATATGTACTGCACTTAGTAAGTGTGGTAAGATTGTTGGTCCTGTTATCACACATTCAGCTGCGCCCAAGGATCCTGCAAATAAGAATGTTCGTAGTTTTCGCCGGAGTGTTCGACTCATCTTTCCATCAGAGGAGCATCTCCGTAAGTTCCCACGGATCCTAAACGTCCGATGTGGTCAGCTCTCCTACAGAATTGACATGCTAACATCAGAACACTGTGCTAATTGCAAAGAACTTGGGCATCAGCGTGCTCGATGCCCCAACAACCAGTATCCAGCTCCCACGGCTTCTACAGTGCCTACCGCCTCTAAGCAGCCTCCTGCTACATCTCGCTCTCGACCTGCACCGTCTTCAAATGTGCCAACTGCCCCAGGGCCGAGTTACACAAAAAGTATATCTACAGCCTCTCGTCCACGAGCGTCTTTTGATGCTGATCTCACCTCCCACCTTCAATTTCCAGTGCTCACCTCACCTATTACTCCTCATCCCGTGGCAACATCGGGAGACTTCGCCGCTGGTTTCCCACCAGTCTTCACTGTTGGTGTCTCCGAGTGTGACGGCGGTGCCGATAACTCCTCTGACTCTGCGTCAGCTTCCCGAGCATCGTCGCTCCCTGGAAAACGAATTTCTGGCACTCGTACAGGTACCCGACGTAAGAGGAAGAAGAAGAAATCTTCCTCTGCGGATGGGCAACCGTTCCGTACTACCAAATCTTCAGGAGATATCTCTCCCTCTCCTGCGCCAACAGAAATTGAAAGGGACACTGATGATGATGGGTCTCCGCCTTCGTTTGAGGTCTTTTCAAGTGTTCTCTCCAAATGTGGTGCTCCTTCAGAACCTCTCAATCTTGGAGATTACTATCAGTTTTGCACCCACACCACGAACCTGGAGTCGACGTATGACTACCTCCGAGAGCGCGAAGACATTCTTCCCGCGCTGCTCCTGCAAGCCGGATGCATTGCTAAGTACCTTCGTGGGTTTGTTCATGACCCCCTGCACCACTCATGGACCCTTGGCTGCGTAAACCGATTACAACAACTCCTGAAAGTTGCTCCGCGACTCCTCCAACCAACGACTGACCAGTCCATTCAAGGTCACGACCCTTAATTGCAGAGGGTTCGCTAGCCCCTAGCGAATGCTCTTGTAATGGAAGACCTCTCGCCCCTCGGGGCCGATCTGTTACTACTACAAGAAACAAACTGCCATTCCTCCACTCTGTTTACTCGCTGGCGTGCTAGCGATTATGTGTTCCATCATGCTTTCCGCTACTCATCTCATGGTGGACTTGCTATCGGAATACATCAACATTTCCGATCCACCCTCACTGCACTCTCAGTGCAGAACTTATGCCGAGATTTACTCCAGCAAGTCTCCTTCACAGTTGGCGGAGCTCGATTTCGCATCTTTAATGTGTATATTCCATGCACCTCTATTCATTTATCCATCTTGTTCACCAAACTCCGTAAAGCTCTCTCGAAAGTCTCACCTTCCGATCGTGTGGTCTTGGGTGGAGACTTCAATTGCACCCTTGACCCGGCTCTGGATCGCTCTCCTTCGTCACGAGAGCGTCGGACGGATCTCGTCGCACTACTCCATGACCTTGTTGCTGATTTCTCCTTCACCGATGCTTATAGGCGCCTTCATCCACAAGAGACCTCACACACGTGGCGCTCGTCTGGGAGTCAGCTTCCATCAACTGCACGCTTGGATCGGGTTTACGTTTCCACACCGCTTCTTGCGTCTATTACCGAGTTGCAACATCAACCTACTGCTTCCTCAGACCACTGCACGGTCACCCTCACAGTGTTTGTTGCGGCGTCACTCCCTCGGACTGTACGTCCGTGGACATTTGACTCCAATCTCCTCACTGATCCTGAATTTTGTGCCTCTGTCCGTTCTTTTCTCGCTGCTCGTCGCGCAGGGTTGCATTCCGCACCCTGTACCTTGACGTATTGGCTTCGTGTCAAGCATCAGCTCCTCTTACATATCAAGCAACTTTCCTTCACCATGAAGACTTCTAGTCAGATGCGCCTCGATCACGCCAGGCAGATGCTCACACTGATTGGGTTATCAGATCCGCTTTTTCCAGCATATCAGGCGGAGCTCCAGGCTTTGCTGAAACCTCTTGCGCAGCAAGCACTTTTACGTCTGCGCATTAAACATCTCAATCCGGAGGAATGCACCTATGATTTTCTAACATCAATGGAATCTGCACGTAAGTCTTCTACCTCGCTTCGTCATCTTCGCCTCCCCTCTGGCGAAATCACATCCGATTCGGCAGCGATTTGCTCTCACGTTCGTCAGTTCTATACCACCAAGTTCAGTGAAACTCCTCCCCCTTCTCCCTCTGCTCTCCCCCATCTTCTCAATAACCTACCTCAAGTTCCGTCTCATCTTGCTCCCACCCTGTCTCTTGCACCCACATCCACGGAGGTGTCCGACACCTTCTCTTCCCTTAACACCCATGCCGCTCCGGGTCCGGACGGCCTCTCTTTTCCTTTTTACCGTGCGTTCTTGCCTCTTTTGTTGCCTTTTCTCCTCTCCGCTTTTTCTGCTGCATTTAACTGCTCCCCCCTCCCGAGGAGTTTCACGGACGCACATGTGGTCCTATTTCCCAAGAGGGGTGACCCTCTTGACTTGGGAAATTGGCGCCCCATTTCTCTTCTCAATCAAGATTATAAACTCTATACTAAGCTTCTTTCCCGTCGACTAAACTCTATCCTCCCTCACATCCTTGCTGACTCTCAAACCTATACTGTTCCTGGCCGTTCTCTTTCCTCCAATGTTCAACTTCTTCGCGATCTCATTCATCTTGCCAAGACTCATTCTGAACCTCTTGCTCTCCTTTCCTTAGACCTCCGTTCCGCTTTCGATAATATCTCACACGCCTATTTAACACAAACCCTGCTACACTTTGGCTTTCCTCCACAATTTGTCTCTGTTCTTCTCTCCCTCTACCGGGACGCCGTTTTCCATGTCAAGACGGCATCTTTTCTCACAGCACATGTTCCCTTCAAGCGGGGAGTTCGTCAGGGCTGCCCGCTTTCTGGTCAACTGTTTGCGATTGCCGTCGAGCCTTTTCTACGCTCTCTGCAAACATCTCTTCTAGCACAACTTCCACCACCAGTTGCCAGCTCACGGCATCACTCAGTCATTTACTCTGCTTATGCAGATGACATCACCGTCTGCATTCGTAGCGACTCACAGTTCCAACTGCTTCGTCGTTTGTTCTCCGCATATGCTTCATGTTCTGCAGCTGAACTGAATACGTCTAAGAGCACTGGATTGTGGTGCGGGTCGTGGTCCAATCGCTTGGATGCTCCATGGGGGCCACATGGTCATCCACTACCCAACGCTTCCTGGGTGTGCACTTAGGCGCACCACAAGCTACATCCAGTGCAACTCGCTCGGAACTCCATCCTCGCCTCCTCCGCACAGCTGCATTCTGGTGTCGTGCGCAGTTCTGTACGTCCTACTACCAGCGTGCAAATCTCACCAGGACATACCTTCTGTCCATCTGCAAGCATTCTTGGATTGCATCTACGACCCCGCTTTTCTGTCTCCAGGAGGTTACACGCTGCCTTACTCGAGTAATGTGGGCGGGTCATCACTGGATTAACGTCCACAAGCTCTGTGCTCCTCCCTCCTATGGTGGTGCTGGCCTACCTGATGTCCCGCTGTGCTACAAAGCAAGCCGAGTGATCAACTTCATTCACCTTTTCACGGCTCCAGTGGCTTCCGCAGTTCAGGTACGTGACGTTCTTGCCTCCTTGCGTAACCCACATTTTTCCTTTCTTTCTTTAGTTCTCATGGATTGCTGTCCTTTCCCCCCTCCAAACTCCCACCTGCATATTCTGAAGCCCTCATTCACCTTCGCTCTCTCCCCCTCATTCGCTCCCCTCCCTCTTCAACTCTAGAGCTTCTTTCTGAACCCCTCTTCTTCAACTCCCTTGTTCATCCCCCCCATCTCCCCTGTTTTTCATTCCCCTCTTGGCTCCGAGCAGGTGTAGTAACTGTACAAGACCTCACTAACTCGGATCTATCCTGGCGCCCTCTCTCTGGCCTCCCCCTGCTATTCTCTCGTCCCCATCCGCCCATTTGGTCTATGACTCTCTGCTAACTGCACTTCTTTCGCTTTTCCCTGATCTTGTCTCCCCCACCGGTCTCGTCTCTGTCTTTTCTGCCCCTCTTCCGCTGCCGTTTTTCCTCCGACTCACAAACTCGGTTCTTCCTCTCTCCTCTCTCTCCTCTAAATCTCTTTATCGTTTTCTAGTGCACCTTGCCACCCCTTCACCGCTTTCTATTCTGGAGGTTCCCCCTGCTTCTCTTCCTCTTGTCTGGGCCGCTGCCCGCTCACCCTTATCTGCCCCTCTTGAAATTAATACCCACTGGCTCTTTTTGCATAATCGCCTCCCTGTTCCGTATTTTCTCTTTCGCATGTCTCTTCTCTCCTCCCCTCTCTGCTCCTTCTGCGCACAGGAGGCAGACGTTTCTCACGTCTACCTTTACTGTCCCATCCTGATGCCTCTCCTCCACCAGGCTTTCCGGATTGCCAGTCGCTCTTGTTCTCAAGATCTTCCGTTCACTGCCTACAGACATCTTCTTCTGCGGGCTCATCCACCTACAACTCTTCCTTCAGTTTGTGCCTATCTTTTCGTGCTGGTTAAACACGTTATTTACGTATACCTTCAACAACTCCGCAGCATTTCCTCGCCGGTCTCTTTACACCAGGCCAGCGCAGCACTTTTGTGCCATTTTCAAGATCGATTGCTTTCTCGACTCCGCCTGGAGTACCAGTCGGCTTCTTCCAGTCGTCGAGAAGCCACCTTCTATGCTACCTGGGCGCCGGCCGCTCCATGGTTTGCGATTGATTCTGGACTGCTACACCTATCAGAACCCTAGGACATTCTACACCTCCTTTGCTGAGTTCCGTGGCACCCTGGTGGCCCTCCTCCACTCTACGACTCGTGCAATCCATACTACCGTTGAATTGTGAATGCTAATGCCATCTCAGTGTATTTTCATGCTTACTCGTGTACATTACTTACTTTCACCCCGCCTGTATTATGTTGCTTTGGTGCCCTCGTTAAATAACTTGCACAATTGTGCACGCTGTGTTTTTATCTCATGTATGTAATGTTTTACCTTCACGGCGGTGTTTGTGCTGTTCTTTTTCTAATTGTGTACTATTGTTTCGCCTGTGTTATCCTGTAAATCATGCCCAGCCAATGTCATGTGACACGATGTGTTTCTCTTTGTCACTTCTGCAATTTTTTATTCAATAAGCTTTGCTTGCAGCATTTGTTATTCATCCCCATTGTCATTGCAGTGTATATACCATCATGTTTTTAACAGTTTTGTATTATTTCCCAGTGAGACGCCCAATACTGTACGTCTCCCTCTTATGTTTTCTTATGATAAATTAGAATAAAGCGATTTTGAAACCTTAAAAATGGTAGTTTTTCGGTATTGGCAGTTTGTAGAATTGCTGAAAGATTTGCGAAAATTCAGAATTTTCAGTTAACGCCTCTTTAAAATGGCAGATTATCATTAATATACGAAAGGAATTGTGGAAAGGTTTGTAAAAACTCAGAATTTTTCCTTAACACCTTTCAAAATGACAGCTTATCGTTAATATACGAAAGATATTGCGGATACTTTTCTGAAAGTTCAGAATTTTTCTTTAACACTTTTTACAAATTGCAATTTATCGTTACGAAGGTAATTGCGGATACTTTTCTGAAAGTTCAGAATTTTTCTTTAACACTTTTTACAAATTGCAATTTATCGTTACGAAGGTAATTGCGGAAAGGTTTCTGAAAGAATTTTCCTGCCGTGCGAAAAATTCGTGAAATTCAAGGGTTTTTTTTCGTCATTTCTCGGAACATGTTATATCAAGAATATGCTTCGTTAATTCCCAAAAGGAATCACGGTGAATTTAAAAGCAATTTTTACAGTGGAAATTTGGTACCGGTGACTACTTTTAACCTCAGCAGTTGCCCATGCTAGGTGGTTCCACCTAATATCTCTGCCTTGTGTTTCCAATGGTAAAACTTCTTTACATAGTTTCTTCGCAATTGTGCACATCGATAAAACTAACTTTAAATTATAGCATGGGATACTTAATACTTGCTAAAACATAACCATAATTAAGAAATCCAGCATATTTTTATTTACTGACGTCATCAATGTACAGGTAGCGCCATCTATTAACAGGTCTAAACATTACTCAAAGAAAAATGATTGATTTTTAATATAATTATGG
Organism: Macrothele yani; assembly: GCA_039090855.1. NCBI lineage: Eukaryota > Metazoa > Arthropoda > Arachnida > Araneae > Macrothelidae > Macrothele > Macrothele yani. The sequence goes on from CM077011.1 coordinate 106,373,888, forward strand.
TTATGTTTTAGCAAGTATTAAGTACCCCATGCTATAACTTAAATTTAGTTTTATCGATGTGCAAATTTTTATCCTTGGAGATACATTAATTGCGAAAAAAAAAATGCAGGGGATGGACAAAAATATGAAAATACCTGGTAAAAGAAGGAATTCCATACTCAGTATGGTGCTGTGGTTATTTCAAACTAGTTATGTATGTGTGAGTACACAAAAAAAGCGTAAACAGAATACTTGTGTTGTTGTTGTTGTTTTTGTTTGTATGGGTGGTTGTGTACATACATAAACAATTTTGTCTTTCAACACTTGGAGTATTGTTGTGTATCACCAAATCACACTGTGTTCATGTTACATGTGCAGTAATGTGTACACTCTAGAGAAATAGCATTTCTCGTACTCTTGTACATAAGCATAAAATGGCCATCTAAAGTAAATTCAGTATATTAGGTATACATTGATACAAATCGTTGCAATAAACCCAAATTAGTATCCCAGGCAAGTGTCATAGCGTTGGTTGATCTGGGCAATGCCTCAGAATCTATAAGACAATCTCATTAATTGAATGCCAACTCATATCAATGGTGTAGGACCGCCTTTTGCATTCAAGAGGCCTTGATTCTCCTGGGAATGGACAAATATAAGTCTTGGACGGTGGATAAATGGATGTTATACCATTCTTCCTGAAACACGCGTTCAAGTTCCTGTAAAGATGCTGGAGGCGGATAGTGCGCTTAAACCTTGTTCTCCAAAACGGCCCATAAGGGGTCTATTATACTGAGGTCTGGCGATTGAGAGGGCCAGAGAAGATGGGAAATCTCATCAGCATGCCTAGGAAACCATGATTGAATGGTATGAATTGGGGCCTTACTGTCTTGATAAATGGCATCGCCTGAAGAAAACACTGTTTGTACCATGGGACCCAAAAATGCTTAAATAGTCCATGGCAGTGACATGGCAGTGACATGACAGTCGCTCAAAAATGCTTAAATAGTCCATGGCAGTGATACAACCGTCGCTTAACACGACAGTCGCTCAAAAATGCTTAAATAGTCCATGGCAGTGACATGACAGTCGCTCAAAAATGCTTAAATAGTCCATGGCAGTGACATGACAGTCACTCAAAAATGCTTAAATAGTCCATGGCAGTGACACGACAGTCGCTCAAAAATGCTTAAATAGTCCATGGCAGTGACACGACAATCGCTCAAAAATGCTTAAATAGTCCATGGCAGTGACACGACAGTCGCTCAAAAATGCTTAAATAGTCCATGGCAGTGACACGACAGTCGCTCAAAAATGCTTAAATAGTCCATGGCAGTGACACGACAGTCGCTCAAAAATGCCTAAATAGTCCATGGCAGTGGCACGACCTCCCAAGGTAATAATGGGGCCGGCAGAATACCGTGATATGGCTGCCCAAACCATGACAGACCCGCCGCCATGCTTCAATGTCGGCAAAAGGCACGCGGGATCGTAAGTTTGGGTGAGTGTTTGTCACACGTAAACTTGCCCACAGGTTAGAAACAGTGTAAAGGTCGATTCATCGGACCAGGTGACAGTCTCTCATTGCTCAGCAGTCCACATTTTATGACTGTTGCACCACTCTCTCCTGCGTACTGCATTCACGTTATTAACTAGTGGTTTCCCGATTGCAGCGCGACCGTAAATTTCCAGCCTATGGAGTTCTCTTTGCACTGTTTTTCTGCAGACAGGGTTTGAAATCACGTTATTCAGCTCAGCAGTAACGTTTGCAGCTGTTGTCTTCTTATTTGTGGCCACAGTCCTCCGCAATGGCCTTCTCTCTCTGTCATTCAGTGCACATTTTCGTCCACGCTGGTGTTTATCGGATGGTGTTTTTCCAGGAGTACAATATGCGGTCATAATGTTCGATACACTACATCGTAATACACCAAATAAACTTGCTACTTTGGTCATGGAAGCACCCAATACACGGGCCCCAACAACTTGCGCTCTTTGAAACTCTGTAATCTCCGACATAATTCACTTGCAACGCATCAACGTCTAGACAGAAACTGTCTCTACCTGCTGGTTTGCCACTTTTCCTAGCACACATTCACTATCAAGACCTCCGGCGCCATCTACATTTTCACGTGGAAAACGTTGGGCGTTTTGCCCATACTTTTTACCAGGTGTTTCCATATTTTGTCCATCCCTGTATGCAAAGAAATTTTGCCATTGGAAGCATAAGGCAAAGATTTTAGGTGGAACCACCTTAAACCGCGGAACAAAAATAGAAAAATTCGTTTTGCGCAACTGAGGGTGACGCAATAATTAACAACTGCGATCCCTTAATATTCAGCTAGTGCATTTTTTTTTATTTTATGGTTATATTTCTTTACGTGGTGCCATATGAATGATGTTGGGAAATTGGCGAAGAAAATAGGCACGGCATTACGTATGATTTCTATAATTTTATGTTAAATGCAAATGAGTTGCCATTACGTTCATTTCTTTCAAACACAAAGTTCTTCTATCTTCAGCAAAACTTAATGTAGCATCATCGCGCCTGGACGTGAGTTAATTATTGATATGATGGCGATTCTCAATGATGTAGAAAGAAATGTTTAAACTAAAAATATTTTAGCTGTAGCCAAAGAAATCTGCATGTCTCTCTGAAACCAAAAATTGAGCAAATTCAGTGCGTCTTGTTGCTGGGTGATAAGCCTTTGATGTGGGTGCACCTGTGTCGTGAGAAACAAACAAATGTTTAAAAGCCGGGGGTTTAAAACCGAGGAAAAATTCTAAAATCTCTTTTCTTACCTTTTAAGTTAATATGGTATTTGTTTTAAAACTAGTATAATCGTCTTCCGCTCTACCTTCGGTTTACGAGCAGTCAAAGCTCATTAATTTTCCGTCGTGAGCAGTAAATCGCATTTATTGTTTAGGGAATTAAATTCCCATTTTTATTAAAAGCTTTCTCGGTTTTCTTTGTTTTTTCTAATAAATGCAGACGGCGAAGAGTAATCCAATTTAAAATGAAGAATGTTTGCATCCAAATAGATCGTGTGACTGTTTCATTTTATTTTTTACTTGTTTTTTTTTTTTTTGTTACCTCTTTACTTACAACCAATAGATTTCGTTTTGGGGAACTCTGCAAATAAAACATCGCATTTAGCATTTTGTGCTTTCCTAATGTGCGATTTTCAAAGCACATTATTATTTACGTGTTCGCAAAACAAAATGTTTTTGTTTCGTTCTTCCCACGCATGTTAATAACAACGGAAATGACAAGCAAAATACAAACTACGTGCTTTTAGTCGACATTAAGAAATAACACATTTTAGCGAACGTAAGAAGTTTAAATTTACATTCACTTCCGAAAATAGGAAGTCAACACATGCAAACTCTTACCATTTTGAACGTTTATGTGGTACAGTATGTGTTCTCCCACGTGCATCTCCATCGATTGTTTTACAATGTTGGATTAAAACAAGTTAGTAAAATTATGCAATGCATTCATTATGATATGCTTTCAAACAAACGAGAAATCATTACTTAAGTTATGAGGATAATGGCTGTGGAATAAATCTCGCTCCTGCGCCCTGACCTTTGACCCCATTTCGATTATATTAAACAGAATAGGTTCAGTATACATCGGGAACAACATACTAAAGTTTTGTCGTAATAGCAGTATTTTTAATCAAGTTATGAGGATAATGCCTCTGGAATAATTCTGGCTCCTGTGCCCTGACCTTTTGGTCCCATTTCGATGAAATTCAGCAGAACCGGTACAGTTTACCTCTGGAACAACATACTAAAGTTGTTTTGTTGCAATAGAAGCATTTTTATTCAAGTTATGAGAATATTTGCTGTGGAGTAAATCTCACTCCTGTGCCCTTACCTTTGACCCCATTTCAATGATATTCAACAGAACCAGTTCAGTATACCTCCGAAACAACTTGATAAAGTTTTGTCACAATAGAAGCATGTTTACGTAAGTTATGACGCATAAGAGGGCGATGTAATGTATCCCACTCCTGTGTCCTGGCCTTTGACCACATTTCGTCCAATTTCAGTATGGCTCGTCTCCAGGTTGTCCCCTACCACGTAATAAAGTTTTATCGAAATCAAATCATTTTTACGCGAATCATCGTGTGGACAGGCAGACCGACAGACAGACAAAGTTGGAGCATATACTATTCTTCAGCCTACGATTGGAAAGCGTAAATAAAAAATACAATAGTTGTCTAGCCTTCTGAAGAGGATGGCCACCCAAAACCCCGTTGTACTGGACAAATCTTTTAAAACAAAGACTCAAATTTAAATTTTTACACCGTCACGTTGAGCAAAGAGGATGTACCCTGCTTATATTTCAATTATATTTTACTGCCGCTGAAATGTATCTTTAAAGACTGTAAACAATAGCTAGGTCATTTTGATTCAAACAAAAGATTTTCCAGTCCGTGTTCTGCAGACAGAGAAATTCAGTAAAAACAAACTTTTTGCGACCATTATTCTTATGACGTGGTTGCCTATTTACGAGCAAACAACGAGACATCATGAAGATAGCTACCAAAATTCTATTTATTTTTATTTTTTGTTTGAGGGATTACCGTCTACCATTTGCACCACTAATGCATTTAAGCTGTCGCCCTTCCCTAATTTACGACCACTGGCCGCGGATGGCGAAGTGGCCCACGTTCGTCACTGCCACTCAAGATCGATCCCAGGCAGGTACAAACGCTGGAACCACTGAATATTCGCCGTGCGTCGGATGGGCACGTTAAGGCTTTGAACCTCGGGTACTCCCCCCCCCCATTTATAAATAAGAGCGTCTTCCTCCCCTGTCCCCTTTCTGCCTCACTTTCATGTAATTTTCCTGTCGGCCACTTTGGACCAAACAAATCTCCAAGCTTGCTACTTCTCAGGATTGTTTAAGACCTAAGGTCAGACACTTACTTCCTACACTCCTTTACGTAAATATCTCTAATTTACGACCACTGGTTCCAAGGAAGGGACAGAGCCAGCAGATAAACACACCAATCATGGCTCATTCTGGACTCGAACCCGGGTCCATTTGGGAGCAAATTGCCTGACAACAGCGCCTCAGACATGTCGGCCACCTGCGACGGCTAGCTAACAATTAGCATGGCCACGGATAAACTATACTGGTTCTGGATATGATATGAAAGTTACGAGATCCTGAATGTAGTAAAGAAATAGCGACGTAATACAAATGGAAACAGTTTTTGAACTGGACTTGTGACTTGTTTAGATACTGCCCAGAGGTGTCGAGAGGTTTTGTAGTTTTGTCGGCCCCAACTACAGCAGGGAGGATGTCTTGATCGCATCATCTTTATACACGATGAAGCCCCTCCTCATAGAGGAAACTAGGTCTCTACAATAGCTGTGCAACAGCATTCCACTAAGAACAGAGTGATTAATCTCTCTTTCCGAACAGCATGTCCACTTCGTTCACCAGATCTGAACCCTCTTGTCTCTTTTCTCTTGAAGTAAAAGTCGTCTTTGTGCGGATAATTGAATAATAATAAAACTCGGTTTAGTTTAAATTACATCAATATGAGCTATCAATTTAATAAAACCTTATGATACCTAAAAACAGATTAAAGGACATGAGTACTTTCGGACCATCGCATGGACCGTCCTCAGATGGAATTACATCTGAGGATGGGCCATGCGATGGCCCGAAAGTACTCATGTCTTTTAATCTGATTTTAGGTATCATAAGGTCCATCTGAGGATGAGCCATGTGATGACCCGAAAGTATACTCATGTCTTTTAATCTGGTTTTAGGTATCATAAGGTTTCATTAAATTGATGGCTCATATATCTGAGTTGATTTAATTTAAACTAAACCAAGTTTTATTATTATTCAAATATCCGCACAAAGATGGCTTTTACTTCAAGAGATATAACCTGTGCGACTCATCATTATTTGAGATCTGAACCCGTCTGACTTTTGGTTGCGGGGAAACTTCAAAAGCATAGCGATTAGGCCAATATGTTTAAAGCCTTGAAAAACAGCATAATACTGCATATGACAAAAATCGCTGTGAATCCGTTGAGTTCAGCGGATACAGTTCTCTTGTGCATCATAGTGAAGTGCTATCGAGAGATATCCACTGTAGGCTACATTCAGTTCGGTATCACGATACGTTGTAAATCAGCAAAATTATAAAATTAATTTATCAGGTTTATATCTGGTTCATTTGTCTCGCAATTACACTCGTACCGATTAGAATTCTGCATGGGCAAGGCACGACCCGGAAAGCCCGAACCCGACGCTGCCCGGGCTTTTCTTTTCGTCAGTTAAGTAAAAACATTCCGGGCTCGGGCAGGGCAGGGCTTTACATTTTGCTCCTCGATTAGAAAAACCTTTTTGTCTGACAAAACAAAGACTGACATGTTAATTAATCACATAGCAATGTTTTATTGAGGGAAACGAAAGATTCCATCCGTCACCCGATTAATTACAGCTGAAACTGATAAGCTTGGATGCAAGATGAGAGACTGAAATGGAAGGAAATAAATAAATACATCGCTCTTTCCACGTTCCAGAAACACACAGCAACCGAAAAATTGTTTTCAGCTGCCGCTGTGGAATTGAACCACATAACTCTCGATATCTAACCGAGTGCGTTGTATTTACACCACGGTGCCCAACAATCCACGATGCTATGTGTACTTTTAAGTCAGCTTCTGACATCATAAATCCGTAAGATGGGCTCAGCTACTGAGACGTCTCCATCTGGTGGGCATTAACGGCACTGGCTATATATATATATTATAGCAGTTAAATCCATATATATGTTATAGCAGTTAAATCTCGCCCTTTGGATTTAACTGCTGTAATATATATATAGGGATGTAAGGTCAGGTGATGCGTAACATCATAGCCTCTCCTTGACAAATGTCAACCCCGCCTTCTCGTGGTGCATCCTGTTCCCACTAAAGGGGCTCTGACGACCGCCCATAGCGGTATAACTATACCATCGGGATTAGAGGAAATTCTATCCCACACTCACCAACCCGCTTGGCCAGCGTGGTGAGTTATGGCCAAACCCCTCCAAAATGATTCCACAACTTAAATCTTGGCCCTCAGTCTCCGGCAGCTGGAATGTACCTGGCCAAGGCAGCGGCCAGTGCGACATGAAGGCAGAGGGTGCTAAGAATCCCCGGAGAACCGGACTAGGCTGCCATCTGATGCTGACCTTGGCTACTTACAATGGACGCTCCCTATCTTCTGATTCAAGGCTTCTTGAATTGGAAGAGGAACTACAAAGGATCAAGTGGGACATCGTCGGGCTAAGTGAGGTAAGGAGAAAAGGAGAAGATCTCATCGAACTGAAAAGTGGACATCTCTTCTACTATCGTGGGACAGATACTGGCAGAACTAGTGGTGTTGGATTTATAATAAACAAGAAACTGAAGGATAAAGTTGTAGAAGTTGAAAGTTCCTCTGACAGAGCTGCACGACTTGTTATCCAACTCTCGAAAAGATACCAGGCTCAGATTATTCAAACTTATGCACCCACCACAAGTCATCCTGAAGAAGAAATTGAAGAATTTTATGAGGAAATTTGTCATCTAAATAATAAAGGTAAGCAGCACTTGAAAATAATTATGGGAGATTTCAATGCAAAAATAGGGCAACAGCAACAGAATGAAACTTCAGTAGGTAAATTCGGTCACGGCAACAGAAACCAGCGTGGAAATACTCTCGTTGAGTTTGCAGAGGCAGAAGGGTTTTTCATCTTGAACTCCTTCTTCAAGAAAAAGCCACACAGGAAATGGACATGGAGACATCCAAATGGGACGACAAGTGAAATTGATTTTATTATGTGTAACAAAAAATTCGTCATAGAAGACTGCAGTGTGCTAAACAAGTTCAACACAGGTAGTGACCATAGATTGGTGAGATGTAAGATGCACCTCAACACTAAACTTGAACGTGGCAAGCTCATAAGACAAACAAAATCTATTGACATAACCAACCTTAAAAAACACCATAATACCTTCAAGTTAGAACTGAAGAACAGGTTCTCTGCTTTAGAAGGCCTAACATCGGAAGAAGTGGATATTTCTGAAGTTAACAGAAAAGTAACCAAAGCTCTTATGGAAACAGCAACAAAATTAGCTGGGTCTAAGAACAAGTTGCATGTGAATAAATTATCAGGAAAAACGAAAATGTTGATGCAAAAAAGAAGAGAGATGAGGACAACTAAAGAAGATGCGACTTCCAAAGTGGAATATATAGAGCTATGCAAGACAGTACGAAAAAGTATCACTGAAGACGTAAGAAAATTCAACTGTGAACTAGTGAGGAAAGCAATTGAAAACAACCAAAGCCTAAAGATAGCAAAGGGACATCTCAGTAAGGGAAGAAAACAGATTATGGCACTGAGAAAAGAAGATGGTTCTGTAACAAGAAATAGAGGCGAAATTTTGACAAGAGTGAAAGATTTCTATTCCAAATTATATGAAAGGGATGATACATGCACTCCAGACATCATGAAAGATACCAGTACCAGAGTTCCTCCAGTCCTTCCAGCAGAAGTTGCACATGCAATCAAGAACATGAAGCGGGGGAAAGCTCCAGGAGAAGATGGAATTACTGTAGACATCATACAAGAAGCAAGTGGAGAAATCGAAACAGTACTCGCCCAAATTTTCACTCGATGCCTTAATGAAGGAAAGATTCCTGAGGATTGGAACACCGCTACAATGATCCTGCTACATAAGAAAGGTGACATTGAGGATCTCGGAAACTACAGACCTATCAGCCTCCTATCAGTAGTTTATAAAATCTTCACTAAAGTTCTTTCACACCGCTTGAAGGTAACACTGGACATGGCTCAACCGAGAGAACAAGCTGGATTCAGGAGTGGCTACAGCACAATAGATCATATCCATGTGCTGAGAGAACTAATTGAAAGAGCGAGGGAATATGAACTTCCATTGTGCATGGCTTTTATCGATTATGAAAAAGCCTTTGATTCGGTGAAACCATCAGCAGTTACAATGGCTCTGAAAACCTGCGGTATTGAAGATGCATACATTAATATTATTAATAACATCTATGAAAATGCAAGTGCAAAGATTAGGCTGTTTGAAAATACAACACACATAAAAATTGGAAAGGGAGTGAGACAAGGTGACACCATATCTCCGAAGCTCTTTAATGCCACATTGGAGGGTGTTTTTCAGTCACTGAGCTGGGAAAACAAGGGGATAAAGATTAATGGAGATTATCTAACCCACCTTCGTTTTGCTGATGACGTAGTCATTTTTGCAACTAGCCCATCAGAGCTGCAGAGTATGATCCAGGAACTTGCTGACAAGAGTAAAGAAGTGGGATTAAAAATGAACTTTCAGAAGACAAAAGTGATGTTCAATGCTTTTACAAGAAATGAAGATTTATCGATTGATGGAGAAAAGCTTGAGATAACAGATACGTACGTTTATCTTGGACAGCAGATATCAAGTGAGGGTCACATTGATGAAGAAATTAATCGGCGTACAAAACTTGCCTGGAGAGCTTTTGGAAGAAACAGCATAATTTTCAAGAGCAATATGCCATTATGTCTTAAAAGAAAGGTGTTTGATCAATGCATCCTTCCAGTGCTTACGTATGGTGCAGAGACGTGGACCTTAACTAAAAGAGACATACAAAGGCTGCAGACAACTCAAAGAAGCATGGAGAGGTGCATACTTGGTGTAACCAGGAGAGATAAGAAGAGGAACTCGTGGATCCCAAAAATGACAAAAGTGGAAGACATCATGATCAGAGTTAAATCCCTGAAATGGCAATGGGCTGGACATACTGCCAGAAGGACAGATCATCGATGGACAGCCGAAATTTTAGATTGGATCCCAAGGGACAGGAAAAGACCCAGAAGAAGACCACATGGGAGATGGGTGGATGAAATTCGAAAGTATGCAGGGGTGACATGGAGGAGACTGGCACAAGACAGACCGTTGTGGAGGAAACTTGGGGAGACCTTCGTCCAGCAGTGGATTGATAATGGTTGACAATGATGATGATGATGATATATAGGGATGTAAGGTCAGGTGATGCGTAACATCATAGCCTCTCCTTGACAAATGTCAACCCCGCCTTCTCGTGGTGCATCCTGTTCCCACTAAAGGGGCTCTGACGACCGCCCATAGCGGTATAACTATACCATCGGGATTAGAGGAAATTCTATCCCACACTCACCAACCCGCTTGGCCAGCGTGGTGAGTTATGGCCAAACCCCTCCAAAATGATTCCACAACTTAAATCTTGGCCCTCAGTCTCCGGCAGCTGGAATGTACCCGGCCAAGGCAGCGGCCAGTGCGACATGAAGGCAGAGGGTGCTAAGAATCCCCGGAGAACCGGACTAGGCTGCCATCTGATGCTGACCTTGGCTACTTACAATGGACGCTCCCTATCTTCTGATTCAAGGCTTCTTGAATTGGAAGAGGAACTACAAAGGATCAAGTGGGACATCGTGGGGCTAAGTGAGGTAAGGAGAAAAGGAGAAGATCTCATCGAACTGAAAAGTGGACATCTCTTCTACTATCGTGGGACAGATACTGGCAGAACTAGTGGTGTTGGATTTATAATAAACAAGAAACTGAAGGATAAAGTTGTAGAAGTTGAAAGTTCCTCTGACAGAGCTGCACGACTTGTTATCCAACTCTCGAAAAGATACCAGGCTCAGATTATTCAAACTTATGCACCCACCACAAGTCATCCTGAAGAAGAAATTGAAGAATTTTATGAGGAAATTTGTCATCTAAATAATAAAGGTAAGCAGCACTTGAAAATAATTATGGGAGATTTCAATGCAAAAATAGGGCAACAGCAACAGAATGAAACTTCAGTAGGTAAATTCGGTCATGGCAACAGAAACCAGCGTGGAAATACTCTCGTTGAGTTTGCAGAGGCAGAAGGGTTTTTCATCTTGAACTCCTTCTTCAAGAAAAAGCCACACAGGAAATGGACATGGAGACATCCAAATGGGACGACAAGTGAAATTGATTTTATTATGTGTAACAAAAAATTCGTCATAGAAGACTGCAGTGTGCTAAACAAGTTCAACACAGGTAGTGACCATAGATTGGTGAGATGTAAGATGCACCTCAACACTAAACTTGAACGTGGCAAGCTCATAAGACAAACAAAATCTATTGACATAACCAACCTTAAAAAACACCATAATACCTTCAAGTTAGAACTGAAGAACAGGTTCTCTGCTTTAGAAGGCCTAACATCGGAAGAAGCGGACATCTCTGAAGTTAACAGAAAAGTAACCAAAGCTCTTTTGGAAACAGCAACAAAATTAGCTGGGTCTAAGAACAAGTTGCATGTGAACAAATTATCAGGAAAAACCAAAATGTTGATGCAAAAAAGAAGAGAGATGAGGACAACTAAAGATGTGACTTCCAAAGTGGAATATATAGAGCTATGCAAGACAGTAAGAAAAAGTATCACTGAAGACGTAAGTAAATTCAACTGTGAACTAGTGAGGAAAGCAATTGAAAACAACCAAAGCCTAAAGATAGCAAAGGGACATCTCAGTAAGGGAAGAAAACAGATTATGGCACTGAGAAAAGAAGATGGTTCTGTAACAAGAAATAGAGGAGAAATTTTGACAAGAGTGAAAGATTTCTACTCCAAATTATATGAAAGGGATGATATATGCACTCCAGACATCATGAAAGATACCAGTACCAGAGTTCCTCCAGTCCTTCCAGCAGAAGTTGCACATGCAATCAAGAACATGAGGAGAGGAAAAGCTCCAGGAGAAGATGGAATTACTGTAGACATCATACAAGAAGCAAGTGGAGAAATCGAAACAGTACTCGCCCAAATTTTCACTCGATGCCTTAATGAAGGAAAGATTCCTGAGGATTGGAACACCGCTACAATGATCCTGCTACATAAGAAAGGTGACATTGAGGATCTCGGAAACTGCAGACCTATCAGCCTCCTATCAGTAGTTTATAAAATCTTCACTAAAGTTCTTTCACACCGCTTGAAGGTAACACTGGACATGGCTCAACCGAGAGAACAAGCTGGATTCAGGAGTGGCTACAGCACAATAGATCATATCCACGTGCTGAGAGAACTAATTAAAAGAGCGAGGGAATATGAACTTCCATTGTGCATGGCTTTTATCGATTATGAAAAAGCCTTTGATTCGGTGAAACCATCAGCAGTTACAATGGCTCTGAAAACCTGCGGTATTGAAGATGCATACATTAATATTATTAATAACATCTATGAAAATGCAAGTGCAAAGATTAGGCTGTTTGAAAATACAACACACGTAAAAATTGGAAAGGGAGTGAGACAAGGTGACACCATATCTCCGAAGCTCTTCAATGCCACATTGGAGGGTGTTTTTCAGTCGCTGAGCTGGGAAAACAAGGGGATAAAGATTAATGGAGATTATCTAACCCACCTTCGTTTTGCTGATGACGTAGTCATTTTTGCAACTACCCCATCAGAGCTGCAGAGTATGATCCAGGAACTTGCGGACAAGAGTAAAGAAGTGGGATTAAAAATGAACTTTCAGAAGACAAAAGTGATGTTCAATGCTTTTACAAGAAATGAAGATTTATCGATTGATGGAAAAAAGCTGGAGATAACAGACACGTTCGTTTATCTTGGACAGCAGATATCAAGTGAGGGTCACATTGATGAAGAAATTAATCGGCGTACAAAACTTGCCTGGAGAGCTTTTGGAAGAAACAGCATAATTTTCAAGAGCAATATGCCATTATGTCTTAAAAGAAAAGTGTTTGATCAATGCATCCTTCCAGTGCTTACGTATGGTGCAGAGACGTGGACCTTAACTAAAAGAGACATACAAAGGCTCCAGACAACTCAAAGAAGCATTCAGAGGTGCATGTATGGGGTAACCAGGAGAGATAAGAAGAGGAACTCGTGGATCCGAAAAATGACAAGAGTGGAAGACATCATGATCAGAGTTAAATCCCTGAAATGGCAATGGGCTGGACATACTGCCAGAAGGACAGATCATCGATGGACAGCCGAAATTTTAGATTGGATTCCAAGGGACAAGAAAAGACCCAGAAGAAGACCACATGGGAGATGGGTGGATGAAATTCGAAAGTATGCAGGGGTGACATGGAGGAGACTGGCACAAGACAGACCGTTGTGTAGGAAACTTGGGGAGACCTTCGTCCAGCAGTGGATTGATAATGGTTGACAATGATGATGATGATGATGATATATATATATATATATATATATATATATATATATATATATATATATATATATATATATATATATATATATATTCTATAAGGAAGATACCTAAGCAAAAAAATACATATATAATTTTGACTCACACCTAGTACAACATAGAAAAGGTTATGTATCTACCTGTGTGAGTAAAAGGAGAAAAGATAAAAAAATAAAATAAAACAACTGAATGTAGAAGGTGTCGAGAATACTGAGCCTTGGCTTTATCAAGGACCAGCAAAAACTCTGCATTTTCTCACTTCCACAAAGACCTAGTTGGAAATGGGTTTCTGCAAGGCCATAGATGCAAGTAACATTCCCGCCTAAAATAGTTTAAAAAATATATATAAGTCATGTCCTCCGTAGAGTTGCATGACCTAGCACTAGTTAACAATTTCGCTTGCATCCATTAACCTTCCTGGCCCGACCCATGCTCTTCATCTGTTACTATTGAACAGAGAGAAGAAGATTAAAGAGAACTCAAGCTGTGAGAGTGACATAATAATTAGAAATGATTTTCAGCCATAACGAAATTCCAAGTTCGTTTGAGAGAGAATTTAAACCTGAAAATCAATGCAAAAGAAATCCAAATTTTACATTGCAATTAAAAAAGGAAATGTTAATTTTTAACGAACAGATTTTTGAAAGAAAACTTGAGTCTAAAACCCCCTACTCTACAACTTATGACAGCACGAAAACGAGAATAAGTTAAAGATAATAATTAACTAAAGAAAACTTTGTGAAAGTTATATACCTTAAACAGTTAGTTGCAATATGTACAAAGTATTTCAGCAGTGCTTTAAGTGCGTAATTAATTAGTTATTAAGAACTTAACTACTTTTAAAAAACAGCGCATAGACAGCGCATAGAAAAGGAACAAGCTTAGCCATCTTCTGTTCCTAGGTACCCCAAAATACGCTCAAAGTTACAAAGAAAAGAAAGAGTTAAAACCCGCAAAAATGTTAACAGACAAACCAATGCCTAAAAGCTGAAAAGCTAAAAAACGACAGAGAAAAAGTACATGAAGTACAAACATTGAACTTATAAAACCTAGAACCCAAAAACAAGGAAGAGAGCTTACCTCTTGTGTGACAAAAACTTTTCTCCTCACAAGAGAAGAACATGGCTGTCCTCTTCCGCCACTCCCTAGACGCTGGGGGCAGTGAGGGTGGGGCTGATGGCCTCCTCATACAGCAAGAAACCAACGCGCGGAGATTTTAACCAGAGAAAAAAAATATATAAACTTAAGACTGTGGATCTGTATGATCAGAAAGAGCAGAATTAACTCTCCAGAATACATGAGAAATATTATAAAATACACGAGCAGTTTATTTAATAATCTTTGCATGTATTAAATCACCTTAGTGAGCTTCTATAGATTAATCAGAATCTTATTAATTTTAATGTTGGTTTTACTATTTTTAGTATAGCTATCCTAGTGATGAATAACTAGTTTTCTTTTTTATTTGTTTTTATTTTCTTTTATAAACAGATTTTTAAGCTTTTTTGTGATTTTGTTTATATTATTTAATTTTTTGTTTTAATAGGACCGTCATATCCATAGCACTAAGGTTCCTTTAGGTAGTTAATAGGCATCCTCTAGCCAACTTCCTTACGGCTTTGATTGGTCAGAATCATATTATTAACTGTGTAGAAAATTAAAGCAGATCTGCCAACCTTACTCTATTATTCAGAATAATTTTTCTTAAAGTTCTTTTGATGAAAGAAGAAGGAATTTCGTTCTCTAGAAAACTTTCTAATAGTATATTAATGTGGTAATTGAAGTCCAAATTGTTGCTGCAAATTCTTGAAATTATTAGGACCTGAGAAATTAGTACATTCTCAATTACTTTGGTTGAAATGTTATTATTCCAGTGTAGATATTTAATTACTTTGAAAGGAAAATTAACTCTTTTATCAAAGAGGCTAATAGATGGGTTACCTCTGTTGAGCTTAATGCTTAAGTCTAGGAACTCAAGTTCCTGATTACTGTGGTTGGTTTTACATAAGTTAAGAGAGCTAGGATAGATATTATCAAAATCACTCTCTATAACTTCTGAATTATTGATACACAGCAGATCATCAATATATCTAAAAGTGTAAAGGTAGTTATCTGAGCAGGTGGGGTGATTTTTAATGAATTTATATTCCTTGAAGAACAGGAATAGATTAGCGATATTCGTGGACGTTGATGTTCCCATTGGAATACCGTTCACTTGCTTATAGAGAGTATTATTATATAAGATATGGTTATTTTTTATGCAGCAATTGAGATAAGAGTTCCAAGTTCCTACATCAACAAATTGGTTAAGTTTAAATTCTGCATACAGCTCTTTAAAGGTAGTGATTATATCTGATAGAGGCAGATTAGTATATAGGTTTTCAAAATCATAACTATTAATATCTAGGGGACAAACTTTGAGTATAGTAGAAATTACTTCTGCATTATTATTAATTATCCAAAAATCTTTGTACATCAAGTTAGAACAGTTTCTAATGTGTTTCAAAACCTTCTTTAAGACATCTTCAAAAGCAAGATCTATTTTCTTTTTATGACTCCTTACTCCACTAGCTATGAACCTGAACTTCACAGGATCCTTATGAAACTTAACCGTTGCAAAAAGAAATGGAAATTCAGGCTCATATCTTCTAGTTTGTGGAATTTTAAGTTTCTTGAAGAATGCCTTAAACCGATTTTCTAACTGCTTGGTAGAATAACTTACGGGCTCGTATGTTACTCTATTATTGAGTTCTTTGTGGAAGTGAGAAAATGCAGAGTTTTTGCTGGTCCTTGATAAAGCCAAGGCTCAGTATTCTCGACACCTTCTACATTCAGTTGTTTTATTTTATTTTTTTATCTTTTTCTCCTTTTACTCACACAGGTAGATACATAACCTTTTCTATGTTGTACTAGGTGTGAGTCAAAATTATATATGTATTTTTTTGCTTAGGTATCTTCTTTATAGAATGTGAATTCTGAATTTTCAAAACTGCTGCGTTGCGCGTTTTGATTTTCAGGTTATTTTGCAACCTTCGTTTTAAATTCTAAAGTTTTTCCTTAGTCTTCAGTTTTGCTCTTAAGTATATATATATATATATATATATATATATATATATAGACAGTGCCTTTAATGCCCACCAGATGGAGACGTCTCAGTAGCTGAGCCCATCTTACGGATTTATGATGTCAGAAGCTGACTTAAAAATACACATAGCACCGTGGATTGTTGGCTACCGTGGTGTAAATGTAACGCACTCGGCTAGATATCGAGAGTTCTGTGATTAATTCCACAGCGGCGACTAAAAAACAAGTTTTCGGTTGCTGTGTGTTTCTGGAACGTGGAAAGAGCGATGTTTTTATTTATTAACTGTCGCCACGTATTTGGAGGATTTTCACCTTGAAATGGAAGGATTTATTTCTTTAAAGGTTGAAATCAAATATTCTACTTCGTTGACTTCAGCGTCTAAAACAGCTTACTTTTTTCTCTTTTCCGAGAAATGTTCACATAAACAGAATTTTCAACGTCACGAAACCAAAATCAAACGAGCTTTTGTGGCGATTAGCTTCTACAAAGGCGACGAGGAAATTCGAAGTACACTCATTGTCATAAAAATCCGCGCACCAAGAAGAAACTGTGCGATTAACGCGAAACTCGGTGAATAGCTACGAGGAGGGCAGACATGCAAATGATTAAAGTTTCGTGCGATTCCGAATGCCCGCGAATCCAAGACAGGCAGTGGAATCCCAATCCTTTGGGCTTATAAGGCGCCGCGCAGGGGACTCCACATTTGTGCCGAAGTGCACGGTAAGAGTCAGGTGAGATACCTGAGCGATAAGCATACCGAGGAGACGCCGTAGATGTGCTTACGGGCAACTGACGGAGTTTGAACGAGGCCGTATCGTCGGGATGAGAGAGACATGGTGGCCGGCGTGCCGAATTAGCCGCCATTTGGTCCGGTCGGATAGTACGGTGCGATCGTGTTGGGAGCAATGGACACGGAAAGGCACCCAGACATGGCGGACTGGCTCTAGAAGACCCAGACACATCACCAGCAGAGAGGATCGTGTAAGCCGCATGCACAGACGCAACGAAGTCCTTGTCCAATATCCGGAGACATGTGACGGCTGTACAAGGGACTCCTGTGTTCGCCAGAACCATTTCCAGACGCCTGGCAGAGGCGAATCTGCACTCTCGACGGCCCTTACGTTTTCTGACATTAACACCTGAACAGCATCGGCACCGATTGCAGTAGTGTCAGCAGCGAGCAACGTGTAATTCTACGTACTGGCGACATATAGTGTTCAGCGAGGAATTCCGCTTCTGTATGGGAACGGGCGACCACCGTATCAGAGTGTGGAGGACCGCAGGTGAACACTACAATCCCAACTTCATTATACAGCGGCATACGTTCCGGACTGCAGGCGTGATGGTCTGGGAAGCCATCGCGTATGACAGCCGGACTTCCCTCGTAGTGATCCGAGGGACGTTGACGGCCCAGCGCTACGTACAGGAGATCCTGCGGCGCCTTTCCTGACCGGACGGCCCAGAGTCATTTTCCAACAAGAAAATGCCCGTCCGCACACCGCTCGGGTTTCGCAGGACTGTATACGTCGTGCTGCGACGCTTCCGTGGCGTAGCAAATCGCCTGATCTCTCGCCCGTCGAACACGTGTGGTACTAGATGGGACTCCAGCTTTCTCCATATACCAGTATTCGTAGAGAGTCAGTTGCAAGAAGTGTTGGCCAATCTGACTCAGGATAACATGGCGTCTCTTTGACTTCGTGCCGGACCGTATCACCGCATGTATCCAAGGACGAGGTACTAACGCTGACCGAAATGTGTACCGTACGTCCGCGGGAAATTGTTCTGCTGCTGTGATATTGTAATCACTTCTGTAATTGGTATGTACTGTCAGCAACTAAAATCTCATTGCAATCCGACACCGGTGCGCGGATTTTTATGACAATGAGTGTATTTGTTTACATATTTGGGGGCCGAGTGCTACCCGGAATATACTTCCCTGTAAAAGAAAATAAACCTGAACATTTGTAACAGAATTACGTAGTCAAATCTAAACCTCATTTATGAGAGGAATTCCTACGATGCACGTCTTTCTACGTTACATTCTGTTTACTACTAGTTCAATTTAGTAGGACACCATTTTTACTCTACACAAGGGGTCTTTGAACATTTCTGAATCGCAGACATCATGGCAAAATGGAATAGGATTCGCGTACCACATGACAGCGAAGAGTAAACAGGCATCTTTTTATCATGAACACCGATTACTTCAGAGAGATTTTGAATCCTAAAACTTAACTTTTGGAAAAAGAAACGATGCAGTTAATATTATATCTACACTGACGGAAAAAAATCCCAACACCACGAAAAAATAGTTATAGAGGAATGAAATGGCGGCAATACATTTTTATAGGTAACATATTTAATCGATTAAGGTTTCAAGATCACAGCTTAATGTAAGCGCGAGAAGAGAGTTTTTAAATGAGAAATGCTGGTACATTAATAACCGGTGTAACCGCCAGAATGTTGAATGCAAGCACGCAAACGTTCATGCATTGTGTCGTACAGGTGCTGATGTCAGTTTGTGGGATGGAGTTCCATGCCTGTTGCACTTGGTCGGTCAATACAGGGACGGTTAATGCTGGTTGGGGGTGACGCTGGAGTTGTCGTCCAATGATGTCCCATACGTGCTCGATTGGTGAAAGATCTGGTGATATAGCAGGCCACGGCAACATGTCGACACTGTGTAGAGCATGTTGGGTTACAACAGCGGTATGCGGGCGAGCGTTATCCTGTTGGAAAACACCCCTAGATCGCTGTTCATGAATGGCAGCACAACAGGTTGAATCACCAGGCCGACGTACATCTGTGCCGTCAGGGTGCGTGGGATAACCACGAGAGTGCTCCTGCTGTCATAGGAAATTGCTCCCCAGACCATAACTCCAGGTGTAGGTCCAGTGTGTCTCGGCCGCAGACAGGTTGGTTGCAGGCGCTCACCTGGCCTCCTTCTAACCAACACACGGCCATCACTGGCACCCAGGCAGAACCGGCTTTCATCAGAAAACACAACAGATCTCCACTCCGTCCTTCAATGAGCTCTAGCTTGACACCACTGACGTCGCAAACGGCAGTGGTTTGGAGTAAGTGGAATGCACGCTACAGGGCGTCTGGTTCGGAGCTGTCCTTCAAGTAACTGATTTGTAACACTTCGTTGTGTCACTGTGGTGGCAACTTCAGCTCGAATTGCTGCCGCAGACGCAGTAAGAAGCACCACGGCCATACGCCGTACACGGCGGTCTTCCCTCTCAGCAGTACCACGGGGCCGGCCGGTACCCGGTCTTCTTGAGGCAGTACCTTCCCTTGACCGCCGCTGCCAACAATCATGCACAGTGGCTACATTCCTGCTAAGTCGTTCTGCAATATTGCGGAAAGAAAATCCACCTTCTCGTAGCCCTATTACACGACCTCGTTCAAACTCCGTGAACTGTTGAAAATGGCTTCCTAGTCTTCTTAAAGGCATTCTTGACTAACATCAACACACTACGTCGAATCTCAACGATAACTAACGCTCACGAACGTTACAGCGCGTATTTACAGCAAACCTGCTTTGCATGTTCCGAGGGGCGCTACTAGCGCCACACGTATGCGCCGAGCGCGACATTTGCATAGACGTCATCTTACAGATGTACTCTCACCGCCTACCAACTGTGGTTTATCTAACACAACCCCTTCTTGGTGTTGGGATTTTTTTCCGTCAGTGTATGTTACAAAGAATTATAAAGTAGGTACCTGGTATATCTACATAGGTGAATCAGAAAGTAAGTTACACTTAACGCCATCTGGAGTGCGATTGCAGTAAGACCGTATGTGCTTGAGAGCGAAGTAGACTGTACGTCGGAACTGCCGATGGGAGGTGTTTTAGTTTAGTAACTGCTTTAGGCGTGTGCAGGAAGCAGTTCGTAATGGCGCGTCAACTGGATTCCTACTCCAAATTGGAAGTGCGAGGAACCATTCGATTTTTGTGCGCTAAGCGCCTGAAATGCACTGATATCAATCGTCAAATTTGGGCTGTGTACGGGCGAAATGCAATGTCTTGTCCGGGCATTGTAAAGTTGTGCCAACAATTTGAAAAGGGTAGCACAAATTTGATGGACGAATACCCCGAAGGCAGACCATCAATATCCAGCACTCAGGAGCATGTTGTCGCCGTTGATGACATGATAGGGGATAATAAGTGTATCGAAATCAAGGAAATTGCCAGTACGTTAGACATTTCGTATGGGACTGTGCATTCCAGCATTCACGAGCAGCTTGGATTTCGGGAAATCTTTCCGAGATGGGTGCCATGTTTGCTCACTGACAAACACAGGGAACAACGTTTCCTGTCGTCTTTGGCTCTTCTGCAACGGTATTCTGCTGATGGTCACAATTGTGAGCGAGATGAGTGCCACGTTTACTGACCGACGACCACAGAAACCAAGGTTTCCTGTCTTTGGCTCTTCTGCAACGGTATTGTGCTGAGGGTCCCAATTGTGTGCTAGATGAGTGCCACGTTTATTCACCGACCAGCACAGAAACCAACGTTTGCTGTCGTCTTTGGCTCTTCTGCAACGGTATTCTGCTGAGGGTCATAATGGTGTGCGAGATGGGTGCCACGTTTACTCAACGACCAGCACAGAAACCAACGTTTTCTGTCGTCTTTGTCTCTTCTGCAACGGTATTCTGCTGAGGGTAATAATGGTGTCCGAGATGGGTGCAACGTTTACTCACCAACCAGCACAGAAACCAAAGTTTTCTGTCGTCTTTGGCTCTTCTGCAATGGTATTCTTCTGAGGGTCATAATGGTGTGCGAGATGGGTGCCACGTTTACTCACCGACCAGCACATAAACCAAAGTGTGCTGTCGTCTTTGGCTCTTCTGGAACGGTATTATTCTGAGGGTCATAATGGTGTGCGAGATGGGTGCCAGGTTTACTCACCGACCAGGACAGAAACCATCTTTTACTGTCGTCTTTGGCTCTTCTACAACGGAATTCTGCTGAGGGTCAAAGTGGTGTGCGAGATGGGTGCCACGTTTACTCAACGACCAGCACAGAAACCAACGTTTTCTGTCGTCTTTGTCTCTTCTGCAACGGTATTCTGCTGAGGGTAATAATGGTGTCCGAGATGGGTGCAACGTTTACTCACCAACCAGCACAGAAACCAAAGTTTTCTGTCGTCTTTGGCTCTTCTGCAATGGTATTCTTCTGAGGGTCATAATGGTGTGCGAGATGGGTGCCACGTTTACTCACCGACCAGCACATAAACCAAAGTGTGCTGTCGTCTTTGGCTCTTCTGGAACGGTATTATTCTGAGGGTCATAATGGTGTGCGAGATGGGTGCCAGGTTTACTCACCGACCAGGACAGAAACCATCTTTTACTGTCGTCTTTGGCTCTTCTACAACGGAATTCTGCTGAGGGTCAAAGTGGTGTGCGAGATGGGTGTCACGTTTACTCACCGACCAGCACAGAAACCAAAGTTTCCTGTCGTCTTTGGCTCTTCTGCAACGGTATTCTTCTGAGGGTCATATTGGTGTGCGAGATGGGTGCCACGTTTACTCACCGACCAGCACAGAAACCAAAGTTTCCTGTCGTCTTTGGTTCTTCTGCAACGGTATTCTTCTGAGGGTCATAATGGTGTGCGAGATGGGTGCCACGTTTACTCACCGACCAGCACATAAACCAAAGTTTCCTGTCGTCTTTGGCTCTTCTGCAACGGTATTCTTCTGAGGGTCATAATGGTGTGCGAGATGGGTGCCACGTTTACTCACCGACCAGGACAGAAACCATCTTTTCCTGTCGTCTTTAGCTCTTCTGCAACGATATTCGGCTGAGGGTCATAATGGTGTGCGAGATGGGTGCCACGTTTACTCACCGACCAGCACATAAACCAAAGTGTGCTGTCGTCTTTGGCTCTTCTGGAACGGTATTATTCTGAGGGTCATAATGGTGTGCGAGATGGGTGCCACTTTTACTCACCGACCAGGACAGAAACCATCTTTTCCTGTCGTCTTTAGCTCTTCTGCAACGATATTCGGCTGAGGGTCATAATGGTGTGCGAGATGGGTGCCACGTTTACTCACCGACCAGCACATAAGCCAAAGTGTGCTGTCGTCTTTGGCTCTTCTGGAACGGTATTATTCTGAGGGTCATAATGGTGTGCGAGATGGGTGCCACTTTTACTCACCGACCAGGACAGAAACCATCGTTTACTGTCGTCTTTGGCTCTTCTACAACGGAATTCTGCTGAGGGTCAAAGTGGTGTGCGAGATGGGTGTCACGTTTACTCACCGACTAGCACAGAAACCAAAGTTTCCTGTCGTCTTTGGCTCTTCTGCAACGATATTCTGCTGAGGGTCATAATGGTGTGCGAGATGGGTGCCACGTTTACTCACCGACCAGCACAGAAACCAAAGTTTCCTGTCGTCTTTGGCTCTTCTGCAACGGTATTTTTCTGAGGGTCATAATGGTGTGCGAGATGGGTGCCACGTTTACTCACCGACCAGCACAGAAACCAAAGTTTCCTGTCGTCTTTGGCTCTTCTGCAACGGTATTCTTCTGAGGGTCATAATGGTGTGCGAGATGGGTGCCACGTTTACTCACCGACCAGCACATAAACCAAAGTGTGCTGTCGTCTTTGGCTCTTCTGCAACGGTATTCTGCTGAAGGTCATAATGGTGTGCGAGATGGGTGCCACGTTTACTCACCGACCAGCACAGAAACCATCTTTTCCTGTCGTCTTTAGCTCTTCTGCAACGATATTCGGCTGAGGGTCATAATGGTGTTCGAGATGGGTGCCACGTTTACTCACCGACCAACACAGAAACCATCTTTTCCTGTCGTCTTTAGCTCTTCTGCAACGATATTCGGCTGAGGGTCATAATGGTGTTCGAGATGGGTGCCACGTTTACTCACCGACCAACACAGAAACCATCTCTTCCTGTCGTCTTTAGCTCTTCTGCAACGATATTCTGCTGAGGGTCATAATGGTGTGCTAGATGGGTGCCACGTTTACTCACCGACCAACACAGAAACCATCTCTTCCTGTCGTCTTTAGCTCTTCTGCAACGATATTCGGCTGAGGGTCATAATGGTGTTCGAGATGGGTGCCACGTTTACTCACCGACCAACACAGAAACCATCTATTCCTGTCGTCTTTAGCTCTTCTGCAACGATATTCGGCTGAGGGTCATAATGGTGTGCGAGATGAGTGCCACGTTTACTCACTGACCAACACAGAAACCATCTTTTCCTGTCGTCTTTAGCTCTTCTGCAACGATATTCGGCTGAGGGTCATAATGGTGTTCGAGATGGGTGCCACGTTTACTCACCGACCAACACAGAAACCATCTCTTCCTGTCGTCTTTAGCTCTTCTGCAACGATATTCGGCTGAGGGTCATAATGGTGTGCTAGATGGGTGCCACGTTTACTCACCGACCAACACAGAAACCATCTCTTCCTGTCGTCTTTAGCTCTTCTGCAACGATATTCGGCTGAGGGTCATAATGGTGTTCGAAATGGGTGCCACGTTTACTCACCGACCAACACAGAAACCATCTCTTCCTGTCGTCTTTAGCTCTTCTGCAACGATATTCGGCTGAGGGTCATAATGGTGTGCGAGATGGGTGCCACGTTTACTCACCGACCAACACAGAAACCATCTCTTCCTGTCGTCTTTAGCTCTTCTGCAACGATATTCGGCTGAGGGTCATAATGGTGTTCGAGATGGGTGCCACGTTTACTCACCGACCAACACAGAAACCATCTCTTCCTGTCGTCTTTAGCTCTTCTGCAACGATATTCGGCTGAGGGTCATAATGGTGTGCGAGATGAGTGCCACGTTTACTCACTGACCAACACAGAAACCATCTTTTCCTGTCGTCTTTAGCTCTTCTGCAACGATATTCGGCTGAGGGTCATAATGGTGTTCGAGATGGGTGCCACGTTTACTCACCGACCAACACAGAAACCATCTCTTCCTGTCGTCTTTAACTCTTCTGCAACGATATTCGGCTGAGGGTCATAATGGTGTTCGAGATGGGTGCCACGTTTACTCACCGACCAACACAGAAACCATCTTTTCCTGTCGTCTTTAGCTCTTCTGCAATGGTATTCTTCTGAGGGTCATAATGGTGTGCGAGATGGGTGCCACGTTTACTCACCGACCAGCACATAAACCAAAGTGTGCTGTCGTCTTTGGCTCTTCTGGAACGGTATTATTCTGAGGGTCATAATGGTGTGCGAGATGGGTGCCACTTTTACTCACCGACCAGGACAGAAACCATCGTTTACTGTCGTCTTTGGCTCTTCTACAACGGAATTCTGCTGAGGGTCAAAGTGGTGTGCGAGATGGGTGTCACGTTTACTCACCGACCAGCACAGAAACCAAAGTTTCCTGTCGTCTTTGGCTCTTCTGCAACGGTATTCATCTGAGGGTCATAATGGTGTGCGAGATGGGTGCCACGTTTACTCACCGACCAGCACAGAAACCAAAGTTTCCTGTCGTCTTTAGCTCTTCTGCAATGGTATTCATCTGAGGGTCATAATGGTGTGCGAGATGGGTGCCACGTTTACTCACCGACCAGCACATAAACCAAAGTGTGCTGTCGTCTTTGGCTCTTCTGCAACGGTATTCTGCTGAGGGTCATAATGGTGTGCGAGATGGGTGCCACGTTTACTCACCGACCAGCACAGAAACCATCTTTTCCTGTCGTCTTTAGCTCTTCTGCAACGATATTCGGCTGAGGGTCATAATGGTGTGCTAGATGGGTGCCACGTTTACTCACCGACCAGCACATAAACCAAAGTTTCCTGTCGTCTTTGGCTCTTCTGCAACAGTATTCTTCTGAGGGTCATAATGGTGTGCGAGATGGGTGCCACGTTTACTCACCGACCAGCACATAAACCAAAGTGTGCTGTCGTCTTTGGCTCTTCTGCAACGGTATTCTGCTGAGGGTCATAATGGTGTGCGAGATGGGTGCCACGTTTTACTCACCGACCAGCACAGAAACCATCTTTTCCTGTCGTCTTTAGCTCTTCTGCAACGATATTCGGCTGAGGGTCATAATGGTGTGCTAGATGGGTGCCACGTTTACTCACCGACCAACACAGAAACCATCTCTTCCTGTCGTCTTTAGCTCTTCTGCAACGATATTCGGCTGAGGGTCATAATGGTGTTCGAAATGGGTGCCACGTTTTACTCACCGACCAACACAGAAACCATCTCTTCCTGTCGTCTTTAGCTCTTCTGCAACGATATTCGGCTGAGGGTCATAATGGTGTTCGAGATTGGTGCCACGTTTACTCACCGACCAACACAGAAACCATCTGTTCCTGTCGTCTTTAGCTCTTCTGCAACGATATTCGGCTGAGGGTCATAATGGTGTTCGAGATGGGTGCCACGTTTACTCACCGACCAACACAGAAACCATCTCTTCCTGTCGTCTTTAGCTCTTCTGCAACGATATTCGGCTGAGGGTCATAATGGTGTTCGAGATGGGTGCCACGTTTACTCACCGACCAACACAGAAACCATCTCTTCCTGTCGTCTTTAGCTCTTCTGCAACGATATTCGGCTGAGGGTCATAATGGTGTTCGAGATGGGTGCCACGTTTACTCACCGACCAACACAGAAACCATCTCTTCCTGTCGTCTTTAGCTCTTCTGCAACGATATTCGGCTGAGGGTCATAATGGTGTTCGAGATGGGTGCCACGTTTACTCACCGACCAACACAGAAACCATCTCTTCCTGTCGTCTTTAGCTCTTCTGCAACGATATTCGGCTGAGGGTCATAATGGTGTTCGAGATGGGTGCCACGTTTACTCACCGACCAACACAGAAACCATCTCTTCCTGTCGTCTTTAGCTCTTCTGCAACGATATTCGGCTGAGGGTCATAATGGTGTTCGAGATGGGTGCCACGTTTACTCACCGACCAACACAGAAACCATCTCTTCCTGTCGTCTTTAGCTCTTCTGCAACGATATTCGGCTGAGGGTCATAATGGTGTGCGAGATGAGTGCCACGTTTACTCACTGACCAACACAGAAACCATCTCTCCCTGTCGTCTTTAGCTCTTCTGCAACGATATTCGGCTGAGGGTCATAATGGTGTTCGAGATGGGTGCCACGTTTACTCACCGACCAACACAGAAACCATCTCTTCCTGTCGTCTTTAGCTCTTCTGCAACGATATTCTGCTGAGGGTCATAATGGTGTTCGAAATGGGTGCCACGTTTACTCACCGACCAACACAGAAACCATCTCTTCCTGTCGTCTTTAGCTCTTCTGCAACGATATTCGGCTGAGGGTCATAATGGTGTTCGAAATGGGTGCCACGTTTACTCACCGACCAACACAGAAACCATCTCTTCCTGTCGTCTTTAGCTCTTCTGCAACGATATTCGGCTGAGGGTCATAATGGTGTTCGAAATGGGTGCCACGTTTACTCACCGACCAACACAGAAACCATCTCTTCCTGTCGTCTTTAGCTCTTCTGCAACGATATTCGGCTGAGGGTCATAATGGTGTTCGAGATGGGTGCCACGTTTACTCACCGACCAACACAGAACCCATCTCTTCCTGTCGTCTTTAGCTCTTCTGCAACGATATTCGGCTGAGGGTCATAATGGTGTGCGAGATGAGTGCCACGTTTACTCACTGACCAACACAGAAACCATCTCTCCCTGTCGTCTTTAGCTCTTCTGCAACGATATTCGGCTGAGGGTCATAATGGTGTTCGAGATGGGTGCCACGTTTACTCACCGACCAACACAGAAACCATCTCTTCCTGTCGTCTTTAGCTCTTCTGCAACGATATTCGGCTGAGGGTCATAATGGTGTGCGAGATGAGTGCCACGTTTACTCACTGACCAACACAGAAACCATCTTTTCCTGTCGTCTTTAGCTCTTCTGCAACGATATTCGGCTGAGGGTCATAATGGTGTTCGAGATGGGTGCCACGTTTACTCACCGACCAACACAGAAACCATCTCTTCCTGTCGTCTTTAGCTCTTCTGCAACGATATTCGGCTGAGGGTCATAATGGTGTTCGAAATGGGTGCCACGTTTACTCACCGACCAACACAGAAACCATCTCTTCCTGTCGTCTTTAGCTCTTCTGCAACGATATTCGGCTGAGGGTCATAATGGTTTTCGAGATGGGTGCCACGTTTACTCACCGACCAACACAGAAACCATCTTTTTCTGTCGTCTTTAGCTCTTCTGCAACGATATTCCGCTGAGGGTCATAATGGTGTTCGAGATGGGTGCCACGTTTACTCACCGACCAACACAGAAACCATCTCTTCCTGTCGTCTTTAGCTCTTCTGCAACGATATTCTGCTGAGGGTCATAATGGTGTTCGAAATGGGTGCCACGTTTACTCACCGACCAACACAGAAACCATCTCTTCCTGTCGTCTTTAGCTCTTCTGCAACGATATTCGGCTGAGGGTCATAATGGTGTTCGAAATGGGTGCCACGTTTACTCACCGACCAACACAGAAACCATCTCTTCCTGTCGTCTTTAGCTCTTCTGCAACGATATTCGGCTGAGGGTCATAATGGTGTTCGAAATGGGTGCCACGTTTACTCACCGACCAACACAGAAACCATCTCTTCCTGTCGTCTTTAGCTCTTCTGCAACGATATTCGGCTGAGGGTCATAATGGTGTTCGAGATGGGTGCCACGTTTACTCACCGACCAACACAGAAACCATCTCTTCCTGTCGTCTTTAGCTCTTCTGCAACGATATTCGGCTGAGGGTCATAATGGTGTGCGAGATGAGTGCCACGTTTACTCACCGACCAACACAGAAACCATCTCTTCCTGTCGTCTTTAGCTCTTCTGCAACGATTTTCGGCTCAGGGTCATAATGGTGTGCGAGATGGGTGCCACGTTTACTCACCGACCAGGACAGAAACCATCGTTTCCTGTGTTTTTTGTCTCTGCTGCAACGGTATTCTTCTGAGGGTCATAATTGTGTGCGAGATGGGTGCCACGTTTACTTACCGACCAGCACAGAAACCAACGTTTCCTGACGTCTTTGGCTCTTCTGCAACTGTATTCTGCTGACGGTCACAACGTTTTCCGTCGAATCATTGCAGGTGAGGAAACGCGGTTTCACTATTTCACCCCTGAAACCAAACGATCATCCATGGAATGGAAGTATCTCACCTCTCCAACAAGGGAGAAGTACAAAATCCAACCGTCTGCAGGAAAGGTCATGGCGACTGTTGTTTTCTTTGACTGTAAAAGTGTTGTTTACACATAATTTCTGCCAATTATCAACGCTGACTCATATTGCCAAACGCTACAAAATTTGCGAAAGACAATTAAGAACTGACGTCGGGATAAGTTGAGCGAAGGTTGCATTCTGCTGCACGACAACGCTTTACTCAACACAGCACGAAAGACAAAGGAATTTCTTCAGTCATTGAAGTGGGAGGTGTGACAACAGCCACCGTACAGCCCCGACTTATCTGCGTGCTACTACAATTTGTTTGTTGAAATGAAACAGGACCTGAGTGGACAATAATATCAAACCGATGAGGCTGTGAAAACTGAGGTTCTTAATTGGTTCCACCAAATTGGAGGTTACTTTTTCTCTACAGGTATGGAAAAGTCAATCACACGTTCCAATAAATGTTTACAGTCATTACGGGATTATGTCAAAAAATTAATAACAGTTGTACCTTTAACCCAACATGCGTCCCCTGAGAATATCTCTTTATGTGTTTTTTTTTATTCAACAGTGTAACTAACCTTCTGATCCACGCTCGTATATTTTTTTGTAGAATTTAAAAATTTCAATTATAAATTTATCGCAGCGTAACTCATAGTAGATTTGAGAATTCAACGTCCGTTATTTATCCAAGGGACACGAATATTCGTTTTTCCATTTCAAAGAAGATTTTTGTTTTAATTTTAGAGTTAGTTACGCTTTCCAACCGTAGGTTGAAGAAGCGTATATGCTCCAGCTTTGTTCGTCTGTATGTGTCGTCCGCACGATAACTCGCATAAAAATGGTTCGATTTCGATGACATTTTAGTATGTGGTAGGGGACCACTCGGAGACGAACCCTGTTGAAAATGGGAGAAATGGGGTCAAAGGTCAGGACATAAGAGTGGGATCCATTCCATTGCCCTTATGCGTCATAACTAGCGTAAATATGGTTCGATTTCAATGACATTTTAGTATGCGATAGGGGACCATCTGGGGACAAACCCTATTGAAGATGGGAGAAATGGGGTCAAAGCTCAGGACATAGGAGCGGGATGCATTCCGCTGCCCTTATGAGACTTAATTTGCGTAAATATGGTTCGATTTCAATGACATTTTAGTATGTGGTAGAGGACCACCTGGGGACGAACCCTATTAAAGATGGGCGAAATGGGGTCAAAGGTCAGGTCCTAGGAGCGGGATCCATTCCATGCCCTTATGCGTTATAACTTAAGTGAAAATGCTTCGATTGAGACAAAACTTTAGCATGTTTTTCCGGAAGTTTACTTTACCGGTTCTGTTTAATATCATCGAAATGGGGTCAAAGGTCAGGTCATAGGATCGAGATTTATTCTACCGACATTATCCTAATTACTTGAATAATGATATCTGGTATGTTGGAAAGCGTATCATAATCAATGCATTGCATGGTTTTACTAACTTGTCTTTGTGCACTACGTCTCGCGGACAATTATAAAATGTTCCGTAGGCCACGGGTTGAGGAAACTTTGCTGTACAGAAAGCCATGCGTTATTTGCAATATGTGGCAGAAAGCGCTTGAAGAAGGTCTGAAACGGGTGGGACCGTAAACTGGTAGTTATGAGGCGGGCCAGGCTCGGGCTGGGCCCCTAAATCTCGGGTTTGGGCTTTCCAAAGTAAGGCTCGTGATGACCTCTAGTACAGATCACCTCACCGGTGCATCTTCGCAGCGTTATTACCCTCTTATTATGATTTTTAGACTACTTTTGTTTATTCCTAATAGTATTCCTACTAAAATTTGGTTGAATTTCTGTTTGTCGATATCTCAGCACGTGACTTGGAATTCGGATACTTTACGATAACCCAGTAATACAGCTCCCCTAAAAGTTGGCGTTAATTACACTGGTCTACAAGGGTTTTATAACATAAACAAGTGTAGCTGTTTTTATCTAATTTTTGGGTGTTTATTTCAGATCTGACCGTTAAAAAACTGCCACGACGTCACAATGTTTTATTATGGGAATTGTTCCACATTAGGGCTTCTAGGCATGTAAAAGGACACTGGATTTTTTTGTCATATTTCGCCACCGGACATGTTATGGGTGGCAGCACTGATTTTTCACAGGTGGAGAATATGTAATCGCAACCTAATCGCCATTGCTGCTGTATTTTCCATTGAAAGAGAAACACGCGCTGCATGTTTATGAGCAAAAAGTTGGCGAAATGGAGAACAGGGATCATTGCAGATATATTAATGTTCCCGATAAGTTTTGCTATGTGTGCGGACAGTATATTATAAAATCGCAGTCGTCCATTGACAAAGACTGTGATGGAAGCCTACTATTTGTACTTTGGATGCCATCTTCGGAGATCAAAATAAATCGTGGGCTCCATAAGTCTGCTGCATTTCCTGCATTGTTGGCCTTAATGAATGGTTGAAATGAAAGCTGAAATCCATGTCTTTCGAAGTTCCGATGATTTGGCGTGAGGCAACTGATCACGTGGAAAATTGTTTCTTTTGTTTAACCAAAGTGCGTGGCTATTCAAAAAGAATTAAGGTGAAATACAGTATCTAAATTTACCATCAGCCTTAAGGCCTGTTTTGCATGGGAAAGATCTTTCTATATTAAAACCTCCATTGAACTGTGAAGAGATGGATTTATATTCATCCAGCGAAGATATGGACGCATATGAAAATCCGGGTCCTACATACTCTCCTAAACGCTTAGAAGAGCCCCACTTGATTGAGCAAAATGGACTGAATGATCTCGCTCGAGACCTGCATCTGTCCAAACAACAAGCAGAACTTTTATGTTCCCGACTGCAAGAGTGGACCCTGCTAGTAGTGGAGAGTACATGTGTGTCTGTGTTCAGAAATAGAAATTTGGGTCCATGTTCCTTCTATGAAATGCAGGGTGGTATGTGTTTTTGTTCAGATATTTCGGAGCTAATGACAGAATTAGGAATATCTCACTATCCTACGGAATGGCATCTATTTATAGACTTATTTAGGGTTAGTTTAAAAGCGCTGGCCTTTTGTCCAACAGAAATCCGAAGCCTTCCATTCCAGTAACACATGCTGAAGAAATGAAGGAGACGTATGAAGGCATGAACGAAAATCTCACTGCAATACAATATGACCACTTTAGGTAGTCAGTATAAGGTGATCTGAAAGTGATATCACTCTTGCTCGGGCTGCCAGGTAACTTCACCAAGAACAAAAGTTCCACTAAGATATCCGAACAATGGAGGAGAGATATAAAGGCAGGTGGGATTCCTCAATGAAGATTGATTACTGCTAGTTTTTTCAGTACAACGGGACACATAAGAGAAAAAATTAATTACTTGTACGGGTGTACAAGTATGTGTGTATTAAATTAATTACTTCTACGGGTGTACAAGTATGTGTGTATGCATTAACATTTGTGTTAATATTGTTTACTCTATTTCTTTTTTTCTTTTGCTGTCTCATATGCAGTGATATACGATTATGGTATTTATACTTTTTAACATTAATTCTATAGCTCATAAGACACATAAATGCTGTAATGTGTACATCATGCATTGTACACTATATAGGCAAAAGTCACCGGACACCACTTCAAAAGCAAACGAACAGATCCGGTGCGTTGTTAAGATGAGCGATACAGCTGTAAACGATATAAAAACAAGCCTGCAGCTGACCACGATCATATTGCACTGTAAGATTCAGTGGAAATGTCACGGCGGGAGAGAACTGACTTTGAGAAAGAAAAGATTGTTGCGTGTTATATTAGTGGGTTGTCCATAAGAGAAACCGAGAGGCCTTTAAATATAGCCAAGTCAACTGTTTTGAATGCACTGAATGAGTGGAAGACACATGGCGTGCCCGAAGCAGCAAAACGTACCGTCAGACCAAAAGAAAAATCAGTGATAGAGGACGTTGAAGCCCCAGGAGTGTCATTATAGCTAATCGACTGAGTATTGTGTCATTATAGCTAATCGACTGAGTATTGTGTCATTATAGCTAATCGACTGAGTATTGTGTCATTATAGCTAATCACAGTGCACGGGTGAGTAACAATGCTGGACCCACGGTATGTACACGTATCATTCGCAGAGAATTCCATGGGTTACCGTGGTTGTGCGGCTGCTCATAAGCCTTTCATCTCCACTCGGAATGCTACTCTTGGTTTAGCAAGGTGTAAAGAACATTTATCGTGGACCGTAGATCAATGGAAACCGGTCCTATGGAATGATGAATCCAAATACCCGACCCATCAGTCTGATGGCCGTGTGTGGGTATGGCGGCAGCCGGGGAACTCTATTTACCACAGTGTACGCTTCCTACTGTCAAATCTGGAGCTGGCATGGTACTCGTGTGGGGGTGTTTTTTGTGGTATAGTACCGGCCAATTGGTTATCGTAGACAAACCTCTTAACCAGCACGTCTACTTCAATATTCTGGACAATTATGCCCTACCAACTCTGTGACAATATTATGGAACCGAGCCTTGTTGATACCAGCAGGATGATGCACCGAACCATAAAGCAAGGACTGTCACGGCATGGTTTGACGATTATTCCGTATCGTGTGTGGACTGGCCAGCACAGAGCCCTGATCTTAATCCCATAGAGCACTTATGGGATCAATTAGAGCGCCGCATAAGAAGTTTGGTACCATGCCCTACTACTAAGCAACAGTTAACGGCAGCATTATATACTGAATGGAAGCGCATTCCTATCGCTGTGTTCCAAACCCTTATCGAAAATATGTCTCGAAAAGTCAGTGCATGCATTAAGGCCATAGGTGGACCGACACCGTACTAATGCATGTCAATAAATGCTATGTTGTGTTTCAGTTGTAGGTGTCCATTGACTTTTGTCAATATAGTGTATATATGTAACTGGTAATATAGAAAGGATTCATACACAAAAACCTGTATGTGTTGGAGAGTTTTTACAGTCATATTTGAATTCAGCACCCCGAAATTGGTTACGAACACCTTATTTCACCCGTGCTAAGAAAACAAAGTTTAAAAATGTTGACTAGTGTTATTATTGTACTCCTTCACATTTACCCGTTTACTTCACAAAATCTCTTATTTTGTCTTTAATCAAGAAAACAGGACACAAACAGTTGTAGTTATAAAGACGTACGAAATAACGGAAACATAAAATGAGGAACGTTTGGAACACTCATTCATCAATCACACATTCCCCTCTTCCACAGAACCTGTCCGTTCTCTGTTGCCCATTGCACTAAAAAACTGACACTCATTTCTCATGCATTGAACATCCGAAATAGATTTTCCACTGTGCTTTCAGCTCTCGTTTGTTGTCGATGTTAACACAGCGTCCTTTTTCTCTGGCCTTCTGCTTTTGATTGAATGACACCTACAGAGATTACATCGTATTCTTTCTCAGGCTCTTTTCTATCAGGCGTAACATTCTTTTCGCCCGAAATGGAGTCATAAAATCCGAAAAAGATGTGCTGCGGGGGAGTGCATGATGGTTACCTCTTATCAATTCCGTATGAATCTGTGGAAGTATATTCTCATTTTCTCTGAACTACACCGCGAGGTCCTTCGACCTGCAAAAAGACAATTTCCTACCGAAGAAAAATCGCTTGGGGATTGTTTTTCCTTTAGATTTCCTGTATGATAGAGAGAAAGAGAGAGAGAGAAAATAAAATGTATTTCGGCTCAGAAAAAAGACCACATAAAGTAGATAACACATACTGGCTTAAATCCACCTTGGAATTTCAGGTGCACGGCTGAAAGATTTCGAGATTCTGGATTTCCCAGAATTCATTATTTTGCACCGCAATCCTCGCGCGCTCTGTACAATTTTGTGAAAATGAAAAGCTTCGAAAACACAACTTAATGTAATGATATCTGCAGAGCACTGATATAATTTCCCCATCTAACCTATTCTTTTATCTTCCGTCCTATCTTTCGTTGTTGTAGGAATTCACAGTTATTGAAATACATTCGAACCAGTATCGAACAAAATTGAAAGGAGAGTCAAAAAACATTCGATGTATGCGAATTTCGTTATTGCCGGACAGATAAGAAAAGGGTGCTATTATTGGCATAATTCATTATATCGGTTTAAAACTAGTCACTCATAAACTTCTTATCAATTTAATTGAAGGTAAATAATACTTGTGAAATGAAAAATATCGCAAGCAAAATACACTATCTACCAACAAGTAATTGGACACCTGTGATAGCAAAGGGAAACGAAGTTTATTCACCTTCAATAGTTGATGGAGCCTCCACGAGCGGCGATTATAGCTGCGACCCTCCGGAGCATACTATCAACCAGGCGTTGTACGACGGCTAGCGATATTTTCTTCCACTCGGCTTGGAGGAGACAGGTAAGTTCTTTCACCGATTTAGGACGGTGGGGGAACCCCTTAAGTCGACGCTCCAACTCGTCCCAGAGGTGCTCGATAGGGTTAAGGTCCGGACTCTGCGCAGAACAGTCCATTCGATTAACGCCATTGTCACCATACCAAGCGATGGTGGACCTCGCAACATGACAGAAGGCATTGGCATCCTGAAAGTAACAAGGGTCCACCCCGTAAAACTGCCACAACGTAGGAAGCGCATGGCCATCCAAAATGGTGCAGTAGGTCTACCAGAAATCGCGACCAAGGATCCCGTGCCATACCAGGAGAAACACCCCCATAGCAAATTCCACCGCCTCCGAACTTCACAGTCGGCACAATACATTCCGGCAGGATGCGTACTCCAGGCAGACGCCAAACCCAGACCCTGCCATCCGAACGGTAGAGGGTGAACCTTGATTCGTCGCTCCAGAGAACCTGTTTCGACTGTTCAACGGTCCACTGTCGACGTTCTTTGCACCACGTTAGCCGAGCAGCGCTATTGGACTTGGTGATCAAAGGCTTGTGGGCGGCAGCACGTCCATGATAACCGAACAGATGGGCTTCTTTACGGATGGTAATCATCGAACGAACACTCTCGGATGCCTGTTTAAACTCCTCGCGGATGTGGCCCATCGATTTGGTGCTGTTCTTCCGAATGTCTCTGGCCAGCACCCGTCGGTCTCTAACTCCAAGTTTCGTGGGTCTTCCGGGTTGGGGCACATTTCGACAGACACCTCTCATCTTTCACTTGCCAATCACGTAGGCCACTGTCGATTTTGGGTATTTCAACTCGCTGGATATGTCACGTATGAATCGGCCATTTCTGTGATACCCGATGATTACACTTTTCTCGAAATCAGGGAGCTCCGAACTGCGTAGCATCTTGCATGCGACTGGTTGCGTTGTTGTTTCCCACACGATATTTAACGGCGGCGGCGGCGGCCATGACGTGCATCAGGATCGCAGATATCGTCGATTGCTGGGGTGTCCAATTATTTGTTGGTAGATAGTGTATAAAGGGTCATCCAAATGAAACATAGATTAGTTGTTGGAGTTAAGTGTTCTTTATGACAGCATAACAATATGTACACAGGCAAGTATATATCTAGTCTTACCATAAATACTCTTACAAAGTATTCAATTAAATAAAAAAATAAATTTAAAGATATTTTAATATACCTGTGATATTACGTAAGTAGTACACTTGTAAATACATAGCACCAATCACTTTTCAAAATGACATGCTGTTGCCTTCACACAGTCTTTCAGTCTCTGTGGCTACGCATCAATAGCTTTGCAGCGTCTCCACATGGAAAGCTGCTGCTGCCAGCACCAAAGAGCGTTTGAGACTGTTAATACTGGGGTCTATCTGCAGGCCATATCCTCCAGTGTGGCCCACAAAGTGTAGTTCAGTTGGTTGAGGTCTGGTCTGCGTTATCGCTCTCACGGTAAATGCAATGTGTCCTTGTGTATTCTTGGGTTTTATAAAAGATTTTGTGGTGGTAGGTTTAGGGTACAAATATATGAGCTTTTAAAGGTTAACTCATTTTTGTTCTAAGTATATTTTACTTTGCTCTTACTACACAGTCGAGTCACATTATTTTGACCACCTCCTACTTTTATCGTCAACAGCACGTGGCCAATGAAAGAAAGCACGTGTCGTGAGCTGGCTTAGAGGATATATAAAGGGTGCTGTAGGCAATCTGGAAACATATAACTAGCTGCGGTCATGGATAAAAGGAGCGATTTATCATATTTGCAAAAAGGGATGATTACTGGCTTTAGGGCAAAGGGTGGCAGTATTTCTGAATCAGCGCAGTTTGTGAACTGTTCGCGTGCTGCTGTGGTTAAAGTGTTTCGTGGTTGAACGACGTGAAAACTGCAGAGCACCACGTGCCATTGATGTGAGAGGTAAACTTGGACTTGGAAGGTGGGTGAGGGCCGATCAACACACCACAGTGGAGCACCACACTGGCTGAATGAAACAGGGGTCTACCGGAAGAGTGACTAAAACGACAATTCAGCGAACTTTGCTGCGTATGGGGCTCCGATGCAGACGCATGGTCACTGAACCTATACTAACGAGGTGCATCGGCAGAAAAGGCTTACATTTGCACGACAGTATCGGAATTACACCTCCTCTGATTGGCAAAGGATTGCCTTCTCCGATGAGCCACATTTTATGCTTCATCGAACGGATGAACGTTGGTGTATAAGGAAGGCGAGAAACATCGGAGAACAAACACTCTTCAACCATTGCTGAAAGAACACAAGCTGGTGGGGACAGCGTCTATAGTCTGGGGGATGTTTTTGTGGCATTCTCTGGGTCCACTCATACCTGTAGAAGGCATTATGAACCGGAATTCGTTATGAATCCATCCTTGCAGACCACGTACACCCATGCATGAGGATTGTCTTCCCTGGGGTGGTTGGGATCTTCCAGAATGACAATGAGACGTGTCACACAGCTAGAAATGTCGAAGAGCACGATGAAGGCTTCAAAGTACTTCCCTGGCACCCCGATTCCCCAGACGCAAACCCAATTGAGCATCAGTGGGACCGCCTCGATCGTATTGTTCGTTCTATGGATCCTCTACCACGCACTCTCCAACAGCTGTCAGATGCACTGCAGTCAGCATGGTTCCACATACCTGTGAGCACCTTCCAGCATCTTACTGAGTCACTCCCAGCCCGTCTAGTTGCTGTGGATGTTGTACACGGCAGTTACTCTGGATATTAGCTGGTGGTCACAATAATGTGACTTGATCTCGTAGTACAACATAGTCCGGCCGTCGCGGTGGCGCAGTGGTCTAAGCGCAGGCTTAAGACCATTCGTCCGAGAAATGGTCCTAGTTCGAATCCCGATGAAGCACGGATGTTGTGCTTGTATTACGACACAGCTCTCTCCCTTCCCTGGAGTCAGTGACCACGAATTAGGGACGGGCGACTTCTTATAGCTCACGGTGGTCGTTAAACTTCCAACTAGAAAATTTAAAGAAAAAAAACATGCCACTCGATTATATATCATATCAATGTACAAAAGTTCATTGATATGGTTTCATATTCCATATTGCAACTAGCCTTTAAGAAATTACCACTTTTTTTGCCGCCCCGGTGGCGCAGTGGTCTAGCGATGGCCTCTGATCATTCGTCCGAACGGGGTCCGGGTTCGAATCCCGGTGAGGCATGGATGTTGTGTTTGTCTTACGGCACTGGTTCTTTCCCTTCCCTGGAACCAGTGACCCTAAATTAGGGACGGGCGACTGCTTATAGCCCATTGAGTTGCTCACGGTGGTCGTTAAACCTCCAATCAAAAAAAAAAAAAAAAAAAAGAAAAGAAATTACCACTTGTTGACTTTTGGTGTGGTATCAAAGAAGAATTTCCACAATTATCTGAAAAGATTATCAAAATACTCCGCCTTTTATCAGCTACATACCTGTACAAAACAACATACCGCAACAGTCTTAAGCCAGACATTTAAGAGATTTACAAAAATGTAAAACAGTCCATCTCTTCTCATAAATTGTTTTCTGGTTTGAAAAAATTGATATTTTTCATAAGAGAAAAGTTATTATATTTACAGGTAATTGGTTTATTAATGTTATTTTTAAATAAATTAATAAATAAATATTTAAAAAAAAATCTCTCTTAGTTTCAGTTTCTAATATGATAAATATCGATAGGTATAACCCAATAAATGAAACCTCTTTTGAGTTCTCAATACTTTTAATTACGTAAAGGGGTCTTCAGACCTAAAAATTTGAGAACGGCTGTTGTAGCAACATGTCCAGCCCATTGGCAATTAAAAGTCATTACTTTGATCATAACGTCAAGTCTTGTCACTTTCCTTATTCATGAGTTTCTTTTCTTATTTTGTATTGGTCATACCAAGTATGCTGCTTTAAGTTTTCGGCAGCGTTCTTTTGCTTTTGGTTTCGAGGTTACACAACCGCTATGAGCAACAACTTACACTGAAGAGCAATTGAATTAGAGATACCTGTCTAGTAGCGTGTAGCATCACCTTTCGCCCTAATCACGGCGGCGATTCGTCTCGGCATGGACTCTACAAGACACCGGAAGCGTTGGGAAGACATACGGATCCACGACCTCTGAACAAGCTCCCACAGTTCACGAAGATTTTTGATGGAGGGGGTCAGAGCCTCGAACATCTCTCTCGATGGCATCCCAGATGTGCTCGATGGGATTGAGGTCAGGTGACCCAGCTGGCCAAGGAAGCTAGGTCACGCCGGTGGAATGTTCATCCAATCATTCGGATACAATTCGGGAGCGATGGCACGGTGCTTTGTCTTGTTGCAGGATGAGTTTCCCAGTGGGATGTTGAAGACGCACAAACAGGAGCAAATGGTCGTCCAGGATATCCCGGTAACGTTGACCTGTGAGGGATGATGTCACACGTACCAGGGGTCCCATTTCAGTCCACGTAAACAGTCCCTAGACGAGAATGCCAGCCCCACCAGCTTCAAGAGTACCCTGCTGGCAAGAAAGATCCATCGCTTCATGTGGTTTGCGCCGTACTCGTATCCTGCCATCCGCATGTACCAACGTGAATCTCGACTCATCAGTAGAGGCAACATTTTTCCACATGTCTAGGGTCCAGTAGCGATGTTCCCGCGCCCATTCTAATCTTTGCACCCTCTGATGTGCGGTCAGCAGCGGTACTCTCGTTGGACGATGGATTCTGTACCCCATAGCAAAGAGATGGTTCTGGATGGTGTGGCTGCTTACACGTTTTTGTGCACCAGAGTTAAATTGCCGAGTGATTTCTTGCACTGTGGCCCGTCTACCCGCTGTTACAATGCGAGCTGGCCGACGATGACCCCGCTCATCCACACGCTGTTGACCACGGCAGTTGGCCCTTGCAGGGATGGTTTTACTGGATTCGATGTACACACGGTGCACCCGTGATACAGTGGCTCGTGAAAATCCCAGTGCCTGCACGACACTCCGAGATAGAGTAACACATTTGTCGGGCCCCGACAATATGCCCACGACCAAATGCGCTTAGATCCTTCGTCTTACCCATACTGAGTCCGACTCTTACTGATTCCCGTCGCATCACTCCTTATATTGTCGGATCGTTGCATACGTCATGTCGTTTCCGTTTACATGGCCACCCACAGCACCACATTTGTATAACGCCATCTCTCTCTAATTCAATTGCTCTTCAGTGTATATGGCTATAAGCTGTCACCCGTCTCTAATTTAGAGTCATTGGTTACCAGGAAGGGACAATCAAACCCGTGCAGACGACGAATTACTGCAGCCTTTTCATATCTGTTTTACTTAAGGCTCATGTCTCTGAACCGTAAATGAGAACTGGAAGCATGCAATTATTACCGCATCATGCCCCATTTGGGAACTTTAGGGCATAAATTTGCTAATCAATTTCTCGGCAACACATTAAACACTTTTCTTTTAAGATATAGTGATAAATTCAAATTTTTCTTGAAAATTGTACTTTTTCTTTCAAATGCACTCCAACCAAGTTTTATACGTCTATTAATTCCTTCTTCAATTTGACCCTCGCTTGATATCTTTTCTTTGAGGTAAATATAGGCATTAGTTGCTTCTAAATTTGCTGAATCAAATTATAAATTTTTAGGTCATTTGTACGTACATCAATATTTCTTTTTTGTAAGTTCATCTTTTTTTTTACTAACACTTTTTTACTGTTGTCGGCAAGTTCCTGGAGCAGACTGTAAATACGAGAGGATACACGCAAAAATAATTACGTCTGCAGAAAAACGAGAAAATGGGTTAAATTATATTGATTAAACTTTACTTTCTATTTCTTTCCAGCTCAATAATTGAAATATATATATGTAATAATTAAAGGTATTTCGTGCTGAGTTGTAGACAAGAAGATTTGGAAGCTGTCGAAGCACTGTAACTTTTCTGGAGCAGCCAAAGCCCAGACACCACATTTTAAATTTCCTTTTAAAAAACGTAGGATCTAAAAAACGTCTTTATTTACAATTTAAAAATATGGTAGATAAAAGCTCTGGCGAGCACTTTCGCGACCACTATGGCCGCATCATCAGGCTGCTGAGTGAAACCAGATTAGAACGGCTCAAGGTTAAATAGTGACAGATAGGAGCACAAGTAATACACATTATGTAAATGAAACACGTTAGTCATTGCATTCAATACAAATTGTTAAAAGTTCCTTATAATCATTCAGATTCTTCCTCCCGTGAGTACTGCAAAATCAGGTTTCTCCAGGTAGAGGGAATGTATGCAGACAAGTCCTCATTACAGCATTTTGGTCCAAATTTTATAATACATAGACTCTCGGTAAAACGCATAGAGCGTTTAATTAGAAGCAGTCGATAGTATGTTCGCATTGTCCCAATCAGGTCTTATAAAAGATATTCAGCAATGTAGCGTTGAAGATCTTCGGAGATTTAATAGCACGTTGTCTCATCTCCTTTTGAATTTTTGTACAAGCTGTGACCTCAAACATTGGTTCTTGCAATGTACTCTATTCACTTCTTTAGTATCTCCTCTTTCATCCGATGTTGAGCCTTGGTAGAGCAGTGTTTTAATTCTTTATATCTTGAATCGTATCACCATCTTTTCGATTGGTTCGTCTATTCTAATTCTCTGCATTTTATGTCTACCATTGCCTTGCAAAAGCCTCCCATTTGAGAGCGAACGCTTGGTGAATCTTCATACATATGACAAAACGAGAAGAAGCGGATTTACAACGCTACAAGCGTTTCTTGAGTATTCTTCTTTACAGTTTACATACTTTGTTTTGGTTGCACTAATATTTTGATCGTTATTCTTTCATAAACCCGTTTTTTTTGTATGGCCGCCTATGACCTAGCGGTAAACATTTGTGACTTCCACGGAAAGTTTCATGATTGATTCCAGGTAAGTGTGAACTGTCGGACCACGAAGTACCCACCGTGCGTCAGATGGTGATGTTAATCCGGGAAACCCCGGATACTGGTCCTCCCCCCCCCCGTTGTAAATAAGATCGTTTTCCTCCCCCTTGCTCCCTCGCTTTCCTGTGACCTTCCTGTTGAGAAAATCTCAGGCAATACTCAAATCTCCTAGCTTTATATTTCTTGTGGTCGTTTAAAACCTGAGGGCAGACAGAAAAAGAGAGAGGGACTCCCTTTCCTCAAGTCCTCTACATAAATCTCTCTGATTCTCTCTTTCACGACACATTCTGCGAAATACGTAACACGGAACTTATGACTCCAGAATATTGATCTATATCAAAGAGGAAAAGGCCTCTGAGCAAAGGGCGGGTATATTCATTTCAGGCCTTAAAATTCGGATATTTTCCATTGGTGTGGTACCTCTGTAGAATGATTGCCCTTTGGATTGCGTGAAGCAATGTCTCTGTGGCAGTCCTGATTCCTCGATGTTTATTAGAAAGTTATGTGATACCACTACGTTTGCCGAAATTGCAACTGGTACGATCTGTATCATGCTTTGTTTTCAGATCTTTTGGGTTTCCATTCGCAGGCTCTCATATTTCCAGGTTTTCTCAGATTCTGTTCATTGGATATTTTCTGTGAGTGGAACAGCTACGTCTATTGCCTGTGTCTTCTTCAGTTTCTTGTCTGCAGTTGTAATGTCAAGTCGATCATGGTCAATAGACTTACGTATCTTTAATGATAGGCTTGTCCTAGTACATGATGTAATTCTAATTTTTGAGAATAGGTTTCGGTTGGTACTTGTAAAAAGGTGGATTATAGCTTTGGATAAGGCCGTATTACTCCAAGCTCTTGATGTAAAATATCAGCTACCTAGCCATGCCTGCTAAGAAGTCTTTCACTCGGAGCGGGTGCTATCCGCGCCAGTAAGTATAAGTGCGGGTGCGGATTCCCGAGACTTTGCTTTCATACGAGCTGCCCGCAACAAGGTTCTGCTCGCGTACAGACATTTTTTTTTTTTTTGTCATTCAGGCTCGTGTCGCTACCGAACGAAAGTCTGTCTTATTGTGTGCGTCTGTCGCTTTGCGAGGAAAAATAAAAGCGTTTTTTTATCTTTGTGTTATTAGTTAACAAGGAGAAAAAAGCTATTCATTGAATATTTATATTTAACAAATAGACAAATCCAATCTTTAATTTTTGTTTTTAAATCAAGTTCATAAAATTCAATAAACTTTTACCTGATTTTTAATAAACCCACAACTATTTTAACAACAAAACGAAGAAATGGAAAGAAAGCAGCTACAACGCTCAAACATTTGACAGAAATTATGAAGTTGCGGGCACAGGCAGTCCGAATCCGCGTTGTGTAAAGACCTGCATTCTGTTCAATAAACAAAACAAGCAAGTGCGTGTCCGCAACAAAGTTTTGACATAGACGAATGGTTTCCTGGCCCGCTTCCACTCGCGCATGCGCGCGCTTCGTCTGAAAATTTACTCTAGAACCCTTAGTTAAAAATTCCTGCGGGTCCGCATTTAAATGCTGAGCGGGTAGTACTAGATCGGAGTGAAAGAGCCAAAGGTATTATTTTAATGCAAGTAGAGAGCAGCCAGCTGAAAGGTTTTCTATATATTATTATTATTATATTTTATTTAATTTTCTCATCTACGGCAATGACATCTTTAGCATGTCCACTTGTCAGTACGGACATAAAGACAAGTAAAGACATAGTCACTTATGGTTTAAAATCTTCGTACGATGTGGCACGTATCAAAATTACTGCTTTTTGGATTTTGGAATTAGGTGCTGTAGGCCTAAAGCATCAAGCTGAGTTATAAGTCTGAGGAATTATACCAGTTGCAGACATAATCAGTGGACTGTATGTGAACTGTTTTCAGCTTCCACATCTGTTTAATCTCCGCAGCCAGTTCCACATACTTGTTTATTTTTGTTGCCTATTTATTCTGAATATTACGGTCCAACGGTATACCAATATATAATTTATGACTACAAAACTTGTGGTTTTGAGATAAAATAAAAATACCAACGTTTACCACAATCAAAGGTTTATTATACAGTATATCGACTAGAGTTTCGCAGAGCTATCGGCTCGGCATCATTAGGACGAATGGAGCGTAAACATTAAAATCATTGTGACATCATCAGAGTTCCGACGGTCATGGTTTTTGGTGAGTTTTTTCTACGCGCTTGAAAGAAATGGAGTCGACGTCATGTCGTTGACAAATCGTGAAGAGTTCCTGTATATGTGGAAAGCTTCTAATACATCAAGCTTGATAGTCGAATCAGGTTTATCAATGAGCGTAGAGTTTCCAAACAAAAATTTGTTGTTATTTTCGTGACAATATTAAGCTATAGACGACTTTTTTAGTTCACAGTTCCATACGTAGGTCTTGTGTCCTTCTGTCCTATATATGAAAGTCCACATTCTCAAGGTATCTGATAAATTCCCCATGAATTTATGCCTTCAACGTACTCTTTTGATCCGTAAAAATGTATCTTGTTTATGGGTTTGAAAATAACTTTGAAATTAAAACTCTTGAGGATTTTTTGAAATTCTGAAGCAAATCTGTGCAGCAAATGGAATAACCACCTATTTCTGTCATATTGATTTGTCTATTGGCGTGAGTGAGCAGGCTTCGGTTTCCTAAATTTTTG
Organism: Macrothele yani; assembly: GCA_039090855.1. Classification (NCBI taxonomy): domain Eukaryota; kingdom Metazoa; phylum Arthropoda; class Arachnida; order Araneae; family Macrothelidae; genus Macrothele; species Macrothele yani. The sequence goes on from CM077011.1 coordinate 106,418,353, forward strand.
AACAGTTTTGTCTATAATGGAATGGGTATATCCTCTATGTACAGCAATTCGTTTAAGAATCTCAAGCTCGATAAGTCGATAATGACTGCTTCCTTCTGCCGTTTGTCATATAACACTATTTCTGAACGATTGGACGACATGGTTATGTCTGTTTTAATCTCACGGGCCCAATATAATTTGTATTGTTTATTATCTAGTACCTCAGTCGGTTGATATTTATAGTATGGCGCTTCTGACACTGATAATTCTGTATCGTGCGCTAATTGTTGATGTATCATCTCAGCAAAATTATTATGTCGCTACATATAATCAACGTTTGCTAGCATGGTGCATCCTCCTCAGATGTGTTCAATGGATTCACTGCACATACCACATCTCCTACATTTGTCACTTTGCAGATCTTCCTTTATAATGTATTTTCTGTGATTTTTGGTTGCAATCACTTTGTCTTGAATAGCCATCATAAGCCCAATACTATCTCCACATAATTTTCTTGGCTTCAACCACTGATTTGAATCTTTCTTGGCTTCAATCACTGATTTGAATCTTTCGTGTCAACTTCGGGTCTGTCTAACTGGTTTAGATGAGCCCCGTGAAGTTCCTTTTGCTTCCATTTTCGAATCTGATCTTCCGTAGACGATTCTTTTATTTTAGCATCTGGTTTACTTAACATCAGTGGAGTGCTATCTTTGTCTGCAGCACATGTGACATCAAACATATTTGCGTTTGTATCAAGGACACCTAACTCTTCTTCTTCTTGTGGGAGTGTGATGCGCTCTACAGCTGTCTTTGGGTGTTTTATTCGATGTTGGGTCATACTTGATCTAACAGCTCTGTTAAATTTCTCAAGATCTATTTTCGACCACCTGATAATACCAAAAGAATAAGTTAGAACACCTTGACCACAAAAGTATTAATTGCTTTCATCTTATTAGTTGTGTTTAGGCATGTCTTTAAAATAATTTTAAGTCGATGCTGGAATGTATCTTTTATATTATTCTTAAGTTTACTGTGTTTAATTCCACGTGCATGTAAACATCCCAGGTACTTTTATCCATTTTCTGCATTTAAATTTACAATTATTTCATTGTTGTCTAAAGCGAAACCTTCAGATTTAACCAGAACACCTCTTTCTAAATGCACCACCTTACTTATGCCCAAGCCAAAGTCTATATGAATTGATCTGCTAAATGTGGCAGTAATCTGTAGAAGCTTATTTAGTTCTGCTTTGGAACTGCTGTATATCTTAAGGTCATACATATATAATGAATGAATGATTGTATAACTTTGTGTTTTAGTCCCGTTTATACTGAATCCATATTTCGTGCTGCCTAGTATGTGACTGAGAGGATTAAGGCCTATGCAAAAACCAAAGTGCACTGAGAGAGTTCCCTTGAAAAATACCTTTCCTGATTCTGATATTTCTAGAATAAATCATTTTCGTTCCATCTGATATATAGAGATTTGTTTGCCACTGAAACATGGCTTGTTGAAGCAACTGAATGCACGATTGCACGATACTTGAAGAAGTTTAAGGAAGGGAGTGTCTTACCCCAGGTCTAAAACTACCCTTAGAAATAGGAAGCTAGGAGATTTAAGTAAGGGAACTCAATACAAAAGACAAACAGAAAAAATGAGTGAAAGGAGAGGGTGATACATCTTTCAAACTCTGAACGGTAACACTAGTCTAGTGGGAAGGGGAGCAAAGGGAACCAAGAACAGCACAACATCACAAAGAACCACAACACCACCCTGCCGCCGACACACCAGTGGTTCACTGCAACTCAACGAGACCAAATCCAAATTCCCGCGCAGAATCCATTTTCACCGTGTTGATGCCAATCTAAAATAGAAGGGGGTGATGCTGTCTAACACCCGTCAGTGTCCACATATTTACTCTCTGCGTCAAGGGGGTCAACAATCGCCGCCTTAGTTCTGGGATATCTAAGGAATTTGCTGGGATTGTAATCACCTCCGCCCCTAACAAGTTCATTAGGGTGTGTTTCCGCTTTCTTGAAGTTTTTCTTAGCGAGTCTGGTGGAAAACTCGTGTACCTTTTCGATTCCAAGTCTGTTCAGGTTCCGAAGTGGCGTCCAAGGGAAGCAACTGAATGACATTGTTGTTCACTTTATATATATTCAGTATTTCTATGAGATAATCATGCGGATTTAAATCAAAAGCTTTCTTGTAGTCAATATACGCCATGCTCAAATTTCTTTTCTCCTTTACAGCCTGATTTACCACAGTACTACACTGCTGGACAAATGCTAAGGACGGATTACAATAGCAATGATAGCAACCATGAAATGGAAGGCAGGAAAATGTGGAAATTAGCATAAGTGCGGGATACAGTAAGGCGTGTTGTGCGTATGCAAATTTTGGATTGCCGAACTTGTTCGTGACGTCATAGCGCTGATAAGAGATATAAAGGATTTGACGCGTATTGACCGTTGTTGTTCAAACGCAAAGTTGAAAGGGAAAGAATCAATTGACGAACTTGCAATTTTCAGTATGTCTTCCCGACATCACCTAGATGATTTTACGCGTGGCCGTATTATTGGCAAGATTGAAGAAGGGCGAAAAATAACACATGTTGCCAGGGAGTTCGACGTCGGCCACAGTGTTGTTTCAAGGCTTTGGAAATCATTTCAAACAAATGGAGAGTGTAGCAAACGTCACGGGGGAGGTCGTGTTCGCAGTACGACACCTGCAGAAGATCGGTACATAGTGCTATCAACAAAAAGACACCGGCGCAGCACAGCTAGTGAGGTAGCAAATCAGTTTATGGCTGCTGCTTGCAAGCGGATCTCCCGAAAAATTGTCGCCAGACGTTTGCATGAAGGAGGACTATACGCTCGCCGTCCTGTTGTGTGCATCCCATTGTCCAGACGTCACCGTACCGCCCGTTTGCAATGGTGCCATCAACATCGCAATTGGACTGATAATGACTGGTCTGCTGTCCTCTTCTCAGATGAAAGTAGATACAGTCTATCGTCTGATTGTCGACGACAACTGATTTGGCGTGATAGTGGTACTGCATACTGTCCAGCAAACATACAGGAAAGGGACCGATATCCGACATGTAGTGTCATGGTATGGGCTGGCATCATGATCAATGGCCGTACGTCCCTCTATGTGCTTCCAACTGGGACTATGACTGGCCAACGATACATTAATGATGTTCTGCTACCTCATGTTCGCATGTTCCGTGGTGCTGTCGGTGATAGATTCATTTTCATGGACGACAACGCAACATGTCATCGAACAGTCGCTGTCCAGGAGTGTCTTGAGAGCGAGGATATTCAACGCCTCGTATGGCCAGCACGTTCTCCAGATCTGAATCCCATTGAAAATGTGTGGGATGCTATGGGGAGGAGTCTTGCTGGTCGCCAATGCCCTCCAATAAAAAAGGACACCCTCATCCGTGCACTGACAGAGGAATGGGATAAATTACCCCAACAGCTGCTTGATAATGTTGTGCAAAGCATGACACGACGTGTGGAATCTTGCATCGCCCTCCATGGTGGCCATATCCCGTATTGACATCTTACGCCGGAACGCCTGCGGACGGTAATTGCATTTTTTTCACGTTTACGTATTTACGTATTCTGCACAAAATGGCCTGTTTGTCCCTTGAACACGTTCCAAAGCCTTCTGGATTTCAGAGCACAATAAATTGTCTTTCTTGTAATGTCCTGGCATTCTGACATTATTTTATTTCACTTGGCATCCAACCACACTTACTTTTTTATGCGCTATATAGCCGTTTATGACCCGTCCTTAGCAATTGTCCAGCAGTGTATTAATAATAACTTGATCTTTGCATCCTTTATATCTCGTATTACATCCTTTTTGTTCTTCTGTCATCACACCATTATCTCTTAAGTGATTGTTAATCTTCATAGTTAAAGCAGATTTTAGAAGCTTATAGATTGTCGGAAGACATGTAATAGGCTTATATTTTGACGGATTTGTTGTAATATTATCTTTCGGTAAAAGAAAGATTTTTCCTTTTGTAAACAATGTTGGAATTTTAAAAGGATTTTTTAGTAGTTCGTTCATTGAGGTGTCGGGCTATATGAGCATGCTTAATAGTCAATTTTTTGTACCAAACGTTTTGGATGTGATCAAGTCCTTGGGCTTTCCAGTTGCAGGTTATTCTAACAGCTCCAGCCAAGTCGCTCGCAGAAATGCAAGTGTTTGGCATGTTACTGTATTATGCTTTCTGAATGCCTTTTTTCTTCTGCAATCCAGCTTGCTGTTTTATCGAAGCTCTCTGACTTTTCCCATATTTTAGACCGAAACTCTCTAATGTCAGTTAGTGTTGGTACTCCTTCATTATAACTGTTAATCTTATCTTGCAAGGTTCTGTAAAAAGCTTTTTATTTCTATGAAAATGGGCATTTTGGGCTTTACGCTCATATCACTCTTTGTATCTCCTTAAGCGTTTTGAATATGCACCAAGCTGTTGTGTATGTTTGAAAATAGCAGCAGTTAAATCAGAATCATCTAACTTCTCAGCTTAGCTACCATTTTCTTTAATTTATTTGTTCGTATCATTCTTTTGTATTGGGAGAGCTGTCCAATTGCTCTCCGGATATTGCTAACTTTATTTTCTAATAGTATCCTCCATTTATGTTTCTTTAGGTTTTGGTTCCACGTATCCTGACTTTCCTATGTTCTTGTCTTCATTCCTATTGTACTAGTTGCAGCAAAATAAATGAGATGAAATTGTTCAAGTTGATTGCAAGTTTGAAGATAACTGAGCAAAACACTTTCACTTAGGTGGCATAGAATTTGTTGAACCTTGCGAGTTGGCACCAATTTTGGAATTTCATGTCTAGCGAAAGGATCTATTCCTGAAAATTCTGTTGAAGCTGTGTTAAAATGGTGTTCAATTTCATGTTTCAGTAGGTAGTTATTTTCATGATTCTGAGCATCTTGCACTTAAATATTGACTAATGTATTGCAAGTTTCTGTTTTTTCAGGAGACAGTTGCTTGCTACTTCCCTGTTCTCGATTGCTATTTGTTTGTTGACAGTTGTTCTGGGTGAGTTCCGCTGATATTTGATCTTGTATTTCTATAGCGGACAGAAGGTTTCTGGTGACAATGGCTCTTCTGCGATCCACTATATTTATTTTGTTCACTCACTCTCATTTTCAGTTCTAGATGCATATCCAAAAACATATGATGACGTCTTGATCTATAGGTTGTCATATTCGTTTCTAAATTTGTACATCTCATGTAGCACCGCATCGCATCTTTGTTCATTTCAATAGTCCATTTGATGCGCTGTCGTGCTAAACCCGCTTTAGTGGTCGATCGATTACAAGCAGTCGAAACACTGGCAGCGATCGCGACAAGGTGTTGAGGTCGCAATTTTCCGGTAATACCATTAAACTGAGAAGAGCTACTGGAAATGCTCAACCCAGTTTGAGGCTGTTCATGGTTAGGAATAGCACCAACCTCCATTTCTATCCTCTTTAGGGTATATGGAGTTTAAGTTTTATTATTCATCATGGTCCCATGAGTTATCAAGAATGTGTTTTTTCATTCATAGCAGAGCCTTGCGTACTATGAAAAAGCTTTCTTCCGTCAGGTGTCGCCACTTGCTGATGGGCACACCTTCATGACTTCTTACCCTTAGCCACATCCTCCCTCTGATGCTGTCTCGCGGCACGGTTGCTCGCACCTTAGACAAGGGGATTTTTGTTCGAGGTTAACTCCTCTAGGTCCGTCGTGTTCTGCTATCTTGAACAGGGCTACCTCGGGAAGGGTGTGGCTCTTCACCACGCACGGACGGTCTTGGACAAGGAGAAGCTAAATGTTCATAGAACATATATTGCGCTATTATTATTACTAAGATGATTCCAACCATTCCTGGGGAGATGTTTTTCTCTTTCTTCCGGGACGGGTACGAAATCTGGGAAGTGGTATTTCTCTTTAGTTGTTGAGGAACTTTCTTACTATCGTACAAGTGTTTAGGATAGCTGTCTTCTCTAATTCTATGTAGGTGTTAGGTTGAAGTCCTAGTGTCTCTATAGAGCTGTCAGTGGTCTTAGGTACAATTCCTGTGGCTGATATTACTATGGAGATGGTGGTTACCTTCTTCATATGCCACATTTCTTTGACTTCGTATCGTAGGTCGTTATGCTTTAACAGCTTCTCTCCAAGCGTCTTCTAGAACATGTTACATGTGTTGGGCACGGCTATGTCAGTGAGGTATATTGACTTCTCCTTTTCGGCCAGAACGATGTCGGGCCGATTGTGGAGAATGATATTATTTGTTCTGATCGATCTGTCCCAGTACATCTTGCATCTTGTGGGTGTTGTTCACTAGGAGCGCTGTTGGACCTCATACTTGTCGTATTGTACAGGTTCTGTTGTAAAGAGGTGGTGCTTTCTTGCCAATTTCTGATGGTTCATCTTGGCGACTTGATTGTGCCTGTTTGTGTGAGTACTTTGCACCCTCCTGTGATGTGTTGGATGGTTTGTAGCGCTTGATGGCATTGCCGAAATGTGTCGCTTTCCACTGACGTGTCCTTCGGGATACGCTTCCAATAATTTCTGTATTTTTACATCTTGATCTTGTATAGCCATAAGGAACCCTTTGGTCTCGGGGGAAATTATTATTATTATTATTATTATTATTATTATGAAAATATTATAATGTCAACAAATATAACACAAGTCAGTTTAGTTTTTCTTGCTTGTTCGCTTTCGGGATTCTTGTGAAGCGAACTATAGGCAGTTTTAAATTTATGTGTTCCTTGAGCTACAGAAGACTTTTTTTTAAAATAAATAGTTAGCAAGGGCACATCATTAAAACCTTATTGGAAATAAATAGTTAGCGAGTACACTTTGTTTTAAACGCCTGAAGATTTCAGGAAACCCGAACGTCATTACTTCATTACTAGAGATTGGGGAAAGAAACTCGTGTTAATGGCGAGAAACTGCACTCCTGCTTGTACTAGAAATCCGGAAATTACTTCATCTGTATTACATTTATAAAACATTTCTTTTTTGATATTTGCTAAAATGACACCCTTTAGGCCATAAAATACCCAAAAGGAAAATAAATACATAATCGATAAATGGCATGGGGAGAGGTACATTCGCATTAGACACGAACCAAACCTAGTTTTTTTAAGTTAAAACTTTCCTTCGAATTTATGGTCAATAAACTGTGAAAGTCTCATATTTTTCGAAAGCTTAAGACACAAAACAGTCAAAAATGTTTTGCGTCTTAAGAATATTCAGAACTATGAACGCATGGTGTAAAGATGAGTTTTATTTCCAGAAAGGAGTGTGTTATTTGTATAGCATAAAAGCGATAAAATTCTACTGTGAATGCTTTTGCTTCCTTATCTATGTATGAAAGATCTCGCAAAATCCGTCTCTGACATCATATGTAGTCTCTCTGTGAAGTTTATCGGCTTTCAAGAACACGGTTCAGCTTTGATGTTATCTATGTCACTTGAGAGAGTCCCTGCTGTTTTAAAACTGCTGGGTAGCATGCCGACAAAAAGCACTGACAATGGACCGTTATGTAAAACAACAACCGTGGAATGCGTGATTTACAATTTTAGCAGTTACCTAACATGTTTTACCTCACTACGCAAAAGCAAGTCGCCGAAGTTCTCGCTTTCCGGATTTCCCAAGTAATACGTCGATGTGTAACATAAGGTTCTCAGACTTGCATTAAAACAAGGCTTCCTCTATAGAAGGAAAGCTCCTCTGCTCGACTAAATTACTACAGTGGTAAACAGAATGTAATGCAGAGGAACGTGCCATTTCTCATAGGAATTCCTCCCACATATGAGATATAGACCTGACTGCCTGCTTCTGTTACAAACGTAAGCGCATTACCTCTTCCGCATGTAGATATAATCAAGGTAGCCTCCATTTTCGAACATATGAGCGATTACTTCGAACTTCCACATCACCGTTATAGCAACGACTCGCGGTCATCTAGTTTCGTAAAGTTAAAAAGTATGCTTATGTAACTCTTTCTCAAAAAAAGATAAAAAAAGATCACGTGTTTTAGTCTGTACTAAAGCCAACGCAGTGCAAACGGAATTGGATTCTAACAATTGAAGAAATGAACTAGCGCATTTGAGATAGTCGGGCTGTCTTTTCGGTTTCAACTGTAATAAATCAACACATCCAATGGTGGATATACAGGGTGTCTATAAATGAAGTCTACAATTTAAAAACCTATATATATACACACATGAGCACTTTCGAGGCAGCGGCTGCCTCATCATCAGGTGGAATAAGAAAAACATAGTATATCAATATAAAACATAGGCATGGTGCATTGTGGGTAACTTTAAAAGAAAGCCAATGATTATCTACATGCGTCATATGAGTGCTTGTGCTGTTAACCCAATAGGAATTGGCTTGTGCTGTTAACCCAATAGGAATTTGCTTGTGCTGTTAACCAACTTGAAATTTGGCTCCCGATCACGAAACCTCTTCTCATTGATTCGAAAAGACCGTGAACAAAACAGCAAACTAGAACACTAGGATGTAAACTGAAGAGCAATTGAATTAGAGATACATGTCTAGTAACGTGTAGCACCACCTTTATCCCTGATGATGGCAGCGATTCGTCTCAGCATCGATAAGACACCGGAAGCGTTGGGAAGCCATACGGATCCACCAACCCTGAACAAGCTCCGACAGTTCACGAAGATTTGATGGAGGTGGGTCAGAGACTTGAACATCTCTCTCGATGACATCCCAGATGTGCTCGATGGGATTGAGGTCACGTCGGTGGAGTGTTCATCCAACTATTCGGATACAATTCGAGAGCGATGGCACTGTGCATTTTCTTGTTGCAGGATGAGGTCCCCAGTGAGATGTTGAAGACGGACAAACGGGAGCAAATGGTCATCCAGGATATCCCGGGAACGTTGACCTGGGAGGGACGATGTCACACGTACCAGGGGTCCCATTTCAGTCCACGTAAACAGTCCCCAGACGAGAATGCCACCCCCACCAGCTTGAAGAGTACCCTGCTGGCAAGAAGGATCCATCGCTTCATGTGGTTTGCGCCGTACTCGTATCCTGCCATCCGCATGTACCAACGTGAATCCCGACTGATCAGTCCAGGCAGCATTTTTCCACATGTCTAGGGTCCAGTGGCGATGTTTCCGCGCCCGTGCTAATCTTTGCACCATGTGATGTGTGGTCAAAAGCGGTACCCGCGTGGGAGGTTGGCTTCTGTACCCCATAGCGAGGAAATGGTTCTGGATGGTGTGGCTGCTTACACGTTTTTGTGCACCAGCGTTAAATTGCCGAGTGATTTCTTGCACTGTGGCTCGTCTATCTGCTGTTACAATGCGAGCTAGCGGACGATGACCCCGCTCATCTACACGCTCTTTTCCACAGCAGTTGGCCCTTGCTGGGATGATTTTACCGGATTCGATGTACTCACGGTGCACCTGTGACACAGTGGCTGGTGAAAATCCCAGTTCCTGCACGACTTCCAAGATGAAGTGACCCATTCGTCGGTCCCCGACAATTTGCCCACGATCAAATGCGCTTAGTTACTTCATCTTACCCTGAACGTGTCCGACTCTTACTGATTCCTGTCGCATCACTCCTTATATTATCGGATCGCTGCATATGTCATGTCGTTTCCGTTTACAGGGCCGCCCACAGCGCCACATTTGCAAAACGCCAGCTGTGTCTCTAATTCAATTGCTCTTTAGTGTATAATATTCCACTGCTTCAGGCAAATACAGGTCAACTATCTTCTGATTACATAGGATCCACCAGGCTTAATCTTGGACTGAGAATTAAGGAGCAAAAATATGGTATCCAAAGCAGGCATATGTGGTGCAACCCTTTTTTTTTTTTTTTTTTTTTTTTTGATTGGAGGTTTAACGACCACCGTGAGCAACTCAATGGGCTATAAGCAGTCGCCCGTCCCTAATTTAGGGTCACTGGTTCCAGGGAGGAGAGAGCCAGTGCCGTAAGACAAACACACCATCCATGCCTGAAAGGGATTCGAACCCGGACCCCTTACGGACGAATGATCAGAGGCCAACGCCTTAGACCACTGCGCCACCGGGGCGGCTGGTGCATCCTTGGCCAAATCGGTTATTTTGAATAGCCTTACCCCTGACTGGAATAATGCACGGATACTCAATATCCGCAGTAACCTCAGTTATTTAATGATTGGTGAAAGTGCGTATATTGCGTCATCTGGTATACAATGTTGCAATGACTACAGCCCTTGTGAGCTAAATAATGTATGGAAACCCCTCATTCAGTAAACTTTAAATTATAAATTTGACTTTAAATACACTCTAAAATTAATCGAGTGCCCCCTTTTTTGTCAGTCTGCCACAATTACTCTGTAACCCGATTGGGTTAACAGCACAAGCACTCATATGGCGCATGTAGATAACCATTGGCTTTCTTTTAAAGCTGCCCACAATGCACCATGTCTATGTTATATATTGATGTACTGTTCTTTTTATACCATCTGATGATGAGGCAGCCGATGCCTCGAAAGTGCTCATGTGTATATATAGGTTTTTAGATTGTACATATATTTCGCTTTTTATTAAAATCGTGCTTTAAACGCTAAATTTCACGAATCATTGGTATCATTTTCGCACGCGTCTTCATGTAATTTTGAAATATACCACTTCTGTATGCTATTAAGAAAAACGTACTATAGAAACACAAACTTACTTTAAACGTCAAGAGAGTGTTAAAATTTGTTTAGTCAAATGATAGATGGCGCAAGGTGTCTCATGTAATGAAAAACCTGGACTCCTTTCACGGATCTGTTTCAGCGTTGAGTCAACATTCCATGTTTTGGGGAGAGTGAGTAAACATTACTGCCGAATCTGGGGCACGGAAAATCCCCACGTAGTCATAGCACACGAGAGAGACAGCCCAAAGGTTAATGTCTGGGCTGGCCTAATGAAAGACACAGTGATAGGGCCCTTTTCCTTCACTGAATCAACCGTTGTTGGCATAACGTACCTGGACATGTTAGAACAATTCACAATTCTAGGATACTCAAGATATAATTTCCCAGTAAGATGGAGCGCCTCCGCATTGGTTTTTGGATTTGCGCAGATCTTTAGACCACCGTTTCCCAGGGCGTTGGATTGGACGTGGGTGTCAGACGGCATGGCTACCCCGTTCTCATGATATGGCCCCATGCGATTTTTTTCTTTGGGACTTTATTAAGGACATTGTGTACAAGAAAAAGGTTACATCTATCATTGAGCTCAAAGAATGCATTACTGCAGCCATCCTCCGTGTTACACCTGACATTCTGCAGCGTACATGGGTGGAACTGGACTATCGTTTAGACATCATGCGAGCAACAAACGGAACACACGGGGAGACCAACTGACATTTTTTAAAAGACACTTTCACAGTTACCATGTGTTTTGACATTAAAAGTAAGTTGCTATTTATTGTAGGTTTGTTTTTCAATAGGATACTGAAGTTGTATACTTCATTTATGAATACCCTGTATTTCCATTTGTTTCGTTTCACTCAGTGACCTTCGAAGTTTCATGATTTAACAATTCGGTCTGGTCTCTTCGTTTAGTGAGTAAACTTTTTTTTTTCCAATACAGAAACAAAATGCTCTAAATCTTGTAGTACAGGTCCGGAAGATACCCAAAAGTTTTTACTTAACCGAGAAAACAATCCTGGCTCCGAGTGGAGCAGGCGCAGAATTTTTCCCTAATCAGATGAAAAAAAAATCCTCTTCCGGGCTGGAACAAGCTCGTCCAGACCTCTAGTTTACCAATCCGTTTCAGTGTTTCCTGCAAATAGGGCATCTTACCTCGGGCAAAAAATGGAATTCCCTCTCTTTATCTAAGTACACTGGCGTGCAAAAATTAAGGACGAGACGGTTTTTTGAATGTAACGTCGTGCAGAAGTGCTCCACATCGACTCAAATCATATCATAACATCCCCAAGATGCAAGAATATAGGACAAGTGAGCAAAACCGTCCAAACAAGGAATCCAAAGGATACAAAGGCGCTTTATTGAAAAGGTAGCTTCGAGCACAACTGGACTGAAGACACAAGCGTCCATGTGACAGGCGGCTGCTAAGAAAAATCCAGTCTTTAGTAGGGGATATGATCCCCCCTGATTGCGTTGCAGGATTTACAACGTCTGTCCATGCTGAGGACGAGGTTGTCAAGGAGCTGTTGAAGCATCGTGGCCCATTCCTCTTGTATCGCCCATAGCAGCTGCGGAATCGTTGCTGGCGGCTGAAGACGTGCTGCCAAGCGTCTCCCGAGAAGGTCCCATACGTGTTCGATTGGATTTAGGTCGGGGGTCCTTGCGGGCCAATCCATGCGTTGAATATCTTCACTCTCCAACAGCTCGGGCGACAGCCACTGTACGATGAGGTGTAGCGTTGTCATCCATGAAGAGGAACTCAGGACCCACAGCACTTCTAAACAGACGCACGTGAGGCAGGAGAACCTTGGTACAATAGCGGACACCAGTGACTGAACCTCCTTGGAAGATGTGGAGGTCAGTACGGCTACCAAGCATGATACCAGCCCAAACGAGAACTCTTCAAACCGATGTACACCGTGCAATAGCTTTCACTGAATTGCTGAGCGTACACCGCCCGTGTGCTTTATACCCTTCCGACACTCCCCCCCACTACGTCATGCTGCATATATGCGCATGCCCTACCGTACCGGATCCTAGTCTATCTCCTGAGTAGTCTTTCGATCCGTTCTGCCTGCTCGTGCCGCTGTTAGCTAATTTCTCCTCTTCGTCCTTAATTTTTGCACACCAGTGTAATTATGCAATTCCTATACTTCAAAAACAAGAAAACCTATTGACACCGAATTTTTTGGCATAATGAGCCGTCTTTTGAATCCGTTGTGACGCGAATTAAATTTATCAAAGCAATTCAAAGTCAGTGGAACCGGTATGGGAAAACAGTAGTATCTGTACAAAGAAGTTTTTCAATCATTTTTTTAATACCGCAGGTATTGCTCTAAACGGAATCGTAAACTTACGTCCGCCAGTGGCAGACTTGTGCATTAAGAACAACTGAAATTATGTAAGAAACGTTTCTCGGCAGAAACGGTCTCCAACAAAGAAAGAAATTTTCAAATCAGACTACAAGAAGCTGAGATATCGCCAAAAATAAGACATGCATATACGCCCTCTGGCGGAAAACCCACACATTATTTCAAGAAGAATGTATTCCCAAAAGGTTTTCCGATGTGAGCGGTATCGGTCGAGCAAATACCTGTTTCAGTCCAGTTTTCAGGGCCTCAGATTCTGCTGCAAATACATCAGAAGCAGAAACTATGATGTCCCCCTGATGGCCAAACCATTCTTTAACGAATATTAGAAATTATTAGATATATGGAAAACATTTCCCATCAAGAGCTGTTTGCGATATAGAAAAAAATTTTCCAATTGGAGTTTTAGAAACAGAAAGATCGGGGAAAACCCAATTCACCTTAACGCCTCCTAGCGGAAATTCAAGAAGTTACTTGAAAATTTTAAAATTATATGAAAAACATTTCATACCGGAAACGCTATCCAACAAAGAAAGAAATTTTCAAATCGGACTCTTAGAAATAGAGATATTGACAAAAATAAGATATAAATCTACACCTCGTGGAGGAGAATCATATTTTAAGATTTTTTTAAGAAGAAAATGTTCCGAAAAGGTTTATCGACGTGAGTGGTATCGGTCCCCAAAAGAATTTCTTCAGTCGAGATTTTAGAAGCTCAGATTTTGCTGCAAATACATCGGAAGCAGAAGTTAACACTTACTCTCCGTGGTAGCCAAGCCATTTTTTACCAAAAAATTAGGAATTATATGCAACAGATTTCCCATCAGGATCTGTATGCGCTGAAGAAAGAAGTTTTCAAATCGGAGATTTAGAAGCAGAGATATCTGGGAAACTCAAATTACTTTTACGCACCCTAGCGGAAAATCTCTGCGTAACTTGAAAAAGTGACTGTACCTAAAATAGTCTTCGACATAAATGGAATAGAAAGGTAAGAGAAGTTTTCCAATCGGATGTATAGTAGCAAATATATGAAATAAAATGTATTTTGAATTCGATATCATCTGCATTTACGCCTTCTAGCAGCGAAATTTTATATCGTAAGAAAAAAACGAAATGAAGGATAATCATTCGAATATTTCAAGCTTCCCAATGCAAAAAAGAAGTTTTCAAATCGGACTAATAGGTGCAGATATATGGTGTCCAGAGACGGACGTTCAAACCTATAATATAAAAACGATCTTTTTTTTTTTTTTTTGCAAATGGCGTGCTAATAAACTGATAATTTCCCTTGCTTTCTTTTTTCCTACATAGTGAATTCCATGTTTTGCTTTGAAAACTGCTTCACTCAGCATCAAACATTGCTGACACCAATTGTCCGCACACCTTTCTCTTCTGTTAGGCTAGCATGAGTACCGGATGCGATGTAGCCCTTCCTAGATGACATCGCTTTAGTTACTCATGAGCTTCATGATCATGATTCTTATCATTTAACTGCGGAAAGGATGACACAAAGACAAAGGTATTAAGAAGGTACAATTTCCCAAGTAGACACTTATTATTATGCATATTACTACCCAGTGCACATTATTTTCGGTCCGATTCCTGTACGTATGCATAAGAACGATGAAAAAAAAGGCTTGATCATATCTACAATGTGAAATTATCTCTTAACAAACAGTGAGTAGTGCATATTTTATAAAGTTGTGCAATAGTACTGCCTTCAGGGTTTCTGAAAATTTTCCGAGAGCTTTTAGAAGAGTAGAACACGTTTTGTATTTATAAATTATGGCCAAGGGAGCTCCTTAAATCTTGCAAATTTCCCTTCTGTCTTTTTGAGGACAACGCAAATACGGGGCCCAAAGTAAATCATACCCAGTCGAGTCACATTATTGTGACCACCTTCTATTTTTGACGTCAACAGCATATATCCAATGAAAGTAGGCGCGTACCGTGAGCTGGTTTGGAGGGTATATAAGGTGTGCTGTAGGCATTCTGAAAACATATCACTCGTTGCTGTCATGGATAAAAGGAGCGATTTATAAGATTTGCCAAAAGGGATGGTTATCCTTTCGGGACAAGGGTGGAAGTATTTCTGAAACAGCGCAGTTTGTGAACTGTTCACGTGCTGCTGTGGTTAAAGTGTATCGTGATTGGAGAAATAGTACCATTGCGAATGAGCGACGTGAAAACTGAGGATCACAACGTGCCATTGATGTGAATGGCGAACTTCGGCTTCGAAGGTGCGTGGGAGCCGATCGACATACTACAGTGGAGCAATTCACTGCCCGAATGAACCAGGGAAATGTGTCTAAAATGAACTCTGCTGCGTATGGGGCTCCGATGCCAACGGATGGTCACTGCACCTATGCTAACGAAGGTCGGCATAAAAAAACTTACCTTTGCACTGCAGTATCGGAATTGGACCTCCGCTGATTGGCAAAGGATTGCCTTTTCCGATGTGTCACGTTTTCAGCTTCATCGAACTGATGGACGTTGGCGTATAGGTCGAGAAACATTGGAGGACAAACATTCATCGTCCATTTCTGGAAGAACACAAGCTGGTGGAGGTAGCGTTATAATCTGGAGAATGTTTTCGTAGCATTCACTGAGTCCACTCATACCTGTGGAATGCACTATAGACCGAATTCGGTATACATCCATCCTTGCAATCCACGTACACCCATACGTGCTGATTGTCTTCTCTGGGGCGGATGGAATCTTCCAGAACGACAATGCGACATGTCACATAACTAGAAATGGCCGAGAGTGGTTGAAAGAACACGATCAAGACTTCAAAGTACTTCTCTGTCCCGCTAATTCCCCAGATTTAAACCCAGTTGAGCATCTGTTGGACCACCTCGATCGTGTTGCTCGCTCAATGGATCCTCCACCACGCACCCTCCAGCAGCTGTCAGATGCACTGCAGTCACCATGTCTCCACATATCTGTGAACACCTTCCAGTACCTTATTGAGTCACTCCCGGTCGTCTAGTTGCTGTCCGCGCAGGACGCAGCGGTTACTCTGGATATCAGCTGGCGGTCACAATAATGTGACTCGATCGTGTACAAACTGGCAGTCTCACTCCTTATCTAATTCTCGTAACTCTGGTGATGCATGCAGCGCCCTCTGGGCAAACGCATTCAAGTAATTGGTACGTAATTTCACCTAGGAAAGGTAAAACATCTGGCATGGATTACGCGACGAAATGAGTGTGGAAAATCGCACCTATGGCACTTGCGCCATAAAAATTCACCAACCAACCAACCAACGAACCAAAATCGTACCTTTCTGTTCTGAAATTCCGAAGCAAATCTGATGGATCCTTTAGTACAACAGCTTACCGAAACCGTTTGCTGTTTCCTAAACCCCCACGTGCAAAATCAAATCACCCATGGAAACAAAAAATCTCTGCCTTCTACGCATACTGATAGTCGAATATATATTTGAATATCTTGCAATACATATATGCTCAACTGTGGATTCTTTGCAGAAAGAGCTTGATTTTCTAAAACGAATTGCAGTACACAGAGGATATACCCATTTCGTTATAGACAAAGCTGTCCAAAAAATTAGGAAACCGAAATTTGTCTGCTCGCTCACGCCGATAGACCACCAAATAAGACAAAATTGGGCGGTTATCCAATTGGCTCCTCGGATTTGCTGCAGAATTTCGAAAAATCCCAAGAGTTTTAGTTCCAAAGTGATTTTCAAACCCATAAACATGATAAATTTTTACGGACCAAAACACTACGTTGAAGACATAAATTCCTGAGGAATTTATCAGATACCTTGTGAATGTGGACTTTCATGTACAGGATAGACCCGCATGGGCTTTGTTTCCGTGTGAAATAACACACGAACTACGTACGGAACTATGAAGTGAAGATGTCGTCTATAGCTCAATATTGTCACGAAAATAACCATAAATTTTTGTTTGGAAACCCTACGCTCATTGATAAACCTGATTCGACTATCAAGCTTAATGTATTAGAAGCTTTTCACACATACAGGAACTCTTCACGATTTGTCAACGACATGTCGTCGACTCCATTTCTTTCAAGCGCGTAAAACAACTTACCAAAATCGTGACCGTTAGAACTCTGATGATGTCATAATGATTTGAATGTTTACGGTCCATTTGGCCTGATTATGCCGAGCCAAACGCTCTGCAAAACTATAGACCGTATGCATATGATGTCACAGCAAGGTAAACCATCCTAGCAGACGCCCTGGTGATCATCTGGTGTACAAACACTGCTTGGATTTGCATTGTGGAGCGTTAAGGAAGATGGTGCTATGTACTATTTTCGGCTGCGGTAACCGAAGTGGGAGAGATAATGATGTGTCCTAATATAGATTACCATCTGAGTAAACGAAGTCGGATCAGAATTATAAAAAAATATTCAGAAGCGCCAAAATATATGGTTATCACGTATCAACAGAGTTGACATTGATGACCATTCATTATACTGTGTAGTTTACGTTTTTTAACAGGCATGTTCATACATTTACTGATGCGTTATCTACAAAAACTCTATGAAGATCTTTAGACTGGAATTAACCTTTCTTTATGAATTACTTTCAAGGTTTCATTTGCTCGGGAGTGAAGGCGTTCGTGCAAAAAACGAAATAATTAACAACATCGCCGCGTTATGCATGTGGCCAGACCTCAATATTGTTCAGGAAAAATGAGTATGGGATTACATATGGGTCACCACAATTGCCCAATAACTTTAATTTATCAGAATAAAGCTATTTTTGATCGCCAGATACGCATCTTTGATCTATCGTGTACACCAGTTGTTCTGCAAGAAAACAGCAGACAAAAAAGTGACACGAACCGCGGTTTCGTGACGTCAATGCATACGGTCTATAGTCGATGTATAATAAATCTTTAATTGTGATAAGCGTTGGTATTTTTATTTTATTTCAACACGGAAGTTCTGTAGTTATAAATTACATATAAGGGATTATAAGCTTGAGTGCTTTACGTAGACTCTGTCTGGTTCAACGTTCCTTGCTCGTAAACACAATTTAACTCTTATTTAATAATTGAACTACTTATCGTGACTTTTTTGTAGATCAGATTTCCGTGCACGTATTGTAAAGCAGACAGAAAGCTACTAGAAAGTGCATTTTTTTCTTCTTCTTCGTTTTTTTTTCTTTTAATGTTGTGCTAACCTTAACTACCCACTTTCAGATGTAAACAAGTACAGAACGATAATTGAAGCTTCTAAGTCACTTCTCGTGCTGGTTTCTACTCCACCTCGTGGACACAAATATGAAGAGTTCGAGCAAAAGGTCAGAGAATACAACATACAGGCACCGTTCAGATTCCCTGTTCGTGATTTTGAAGATGACCATTGGGTTGAGGTAAACATTTTTCATTTATTTCACTCTCTGTTCCGGCCATTTATTTTTGTATTTTGTGATCAGTGTTTCGTATTTTCAGTAACGGTATTTAAAATGAATTATTGTCACACTCATTTTATACAACGTATTGTGATGATGTCTTCACCATCATCACGAAATACTAATTTATGACTATCACACATTCACACCATTTAATTTAATAAACAAAAAAAAAATACGATTCATATGCCTTGTCACCTCCCTACAAATCAAAACAACCTCTCTTCCCACGCTCTTCACTCAATCTCTCCGCTTTTCTGTCCACAAAAGTTCTCCTCTCAGCTCTCTGACGTCAGCAATGACGTCACTATCTAAGACTGAGAACGGAACAGTATAGAGACAAAGGTATATGTTCATATCATTCGGGTATTGAAAAATTGCATTTGTACCAAATATGTTGAATATACCATGTGAACATTCACTGAAGTGCCAGAAAGACTGGTACACCGGTCTAATACTTGGTAGGTTCTCCACACGAGCGTAGGACTGCAGAAATACGACGGGGCATGGACTTCACTAGCTTCTGGAAATATGCTGTAGGCAATGAACACCATACTTCCTGCAGAGCATTCCACAATTCGGGTGAATTCCGAGGTCTCGGATACCTGTGTTCGATAGCGCGTTGCATGGCATCCCAAATGTGTTCTATCACGTTTCAGATCTGGGGACTTGGGTGGGAATGGCAACACCCCAAACTCAGATGAATGCTCCTCTAGGAGGTGTATTGTCCTGTTGGAACAGGCCCAACCCATCAGCATAAATGCAGGACATGAAGGGGTGTACCTCGTCAGAAAGGATGCGCACATAGCGTTGACCTGTCACAGACATTTGTAGACGTACCAGGGGTCCAAGTGAAGTCCAGCTAAACACGCCCCATACCATTACGGACCCCCACCAGCCGGTACAGTTCTCTGTCGACAGGCGGGATCGATGGTTTCATGGGGTTTGCGACACACACGAGTCCTTCCATCTGCCCGATACAGTTGGAAACGCGACTCGTCAGACCAGGCTACTTGTTTCCAATTATCAAGTGTCCAGTGGTGGTGTTGCCGTGGCCTGGGGAGGCGCATAGCTCTGTGTCGTGCACTCATCAAAGGGACTCTAGTTGGGCGTCGGCTTCCAAAGCCCATATCGTGCAGGGTACGTTGCACTGTCCGGACGCTGATGCTTATTGATGCTCCAGCATTGAATTCCGATGATACCTGCGAAAGTGTTGCACGCCTATCGCGTGAAAAGATTCTTGACAGCCGACGATGGTCACGTTCACCCAATGTCTTTTTACGGCCACACTTGTATCGTAGGTTGCAGGTCTTTTCGGAATTCTTGTAGTCACAGTACACCCTTGCAGTGGTCGTCCGTGAAAATCCGAACTTCGTTTCTACCTCCGAAATATTATGGCCCATCTCACGAGCGCCAACTATGACGCCGCGTTAAAAATCGCTTTAATCGTTATTACTTGATATTCTCATGCCGAAAACAGCTCTGAAAGCTGGCACGGATGTCTATCGCTTTATATACGCACTGGCGGACGCAATCGAGTACGCGCATAGGTGACGTTGCTATGTAATTTGCATTAGCTCGTCTGTACCAGTTTGACTATGTATTTTGCATTAGCTCGTCTGTACCAAAACATCAATTGACTGAAAATCACTTGATCGAAAAGTACATTTCACCAAAGGGTCACTTGACAGAAAAGGTCATTTCAGCAAAAGGTCACTTCACCTAAAAGTTCATTTCATCGAAAGGACATTTGATCGAAAAGTTCATTTCACCGAAGGATTACTTTACCTAAAAGTTCCTTATCTCGAAAGATCATTTCACAGAACGGTCAGTTTATCAAAAACTTAGAATTTTGTTGTTGGAGATCTGTTGGATAGTGGTGTGGTATTTTGAAAAACTGGCCACCTAAACATTATGAGATTGTATAAAAAATGCACTTTTAATTTCTATGAAACACCTCTCCATGAGTAGGTTTTTTGGAATATAACATTTAATTATGAGACCTAGATCTGGGCGTTTTTATCAAATTATGTTTGAGCAAAATCGCAACACTATTAACATGGCTTGTTATGTAAAGCCCATGAATATAAGAAATTAAAATTTGATAAAAAGGCCTCAGCCGAGGCCTAGGTCTCTAAAATTGATTCTTTTTGCGTAAAAAAATGTGCAACATTATTAACTTGACTTTTTATGTAAACCTTATGAACAGAAGCATGCAGGATTAAAATTTTCTAAAAAGGCCTAAGCCGAGCCCTAGGTCCCTAAAACTGATTCTTTTTGTCTGAATAAATGTGCGACATCATTAACTTGACTTTTTATGTAAACCCTATATGAACATGAGCACGCACGATTAAAATTTGATAAAAAGGCCTAAGCCGTGGCATAGGGACTTATAATATAATATTATATTATTTATTTGTGTCTTAAAACTAAATATTTGCGTTCTTTGTGACGCGGAGAAATCAAAAGGGCAATTTGAGTATGATCCCCTAACGTTTCGCTGTTGTCTGTTTTCCAAACTGGCAGTATGCTTCAACAAATCCTGTAATGAAATCCAAAGTTTTCGGTGAAATTACCTTTCGATGAAATTAACTTTTCGATCAAGTGACCCTTCGGTGAAATGTGCCTTTCGATCAAGTGACCCTTCGGTGAAATGAGCGTTTCAATCAAGTCATCTTTCGGTGAACCAACCTTTTTGGTGAAGTGATTTTCGGTCAAGTAACCCTTCGGTGAAGTAAACGTCGGGCAAATGAACCAGACCCAAAATATTTTTCCCATATAAATTAATGGTAATTTCTTCTTTGCTTTACCCCGTTTCGATTTATGAAAGGCTCCATTGGAACGCTGTTCCTGAGGATAGTGGGGGAACTTGTATTCTGATATACTTGAGAAAGAAGTTATTGGAGGAAGCTGCTCGTAAAAGCGTTCAGGAAACCCAAAGATTACCAGTGCAAGAATATATTTCTCGGCAATGATCTTACAGAGTTCCGAAAACTTTATTATTGGATGCCATGTTTGGTATTTGGTTGCTTCGTCCTCTAGCAAACCTTCTAGACCTTCAGAGGTAAAATGTTGCAAAATCGTCGAAAAAAGAGGGTGATCCGGAAGTTAGAGATCGATCCCGAAGGCCAAGTTAAGTAATGGGTAGCTGTAGTCTAGTCTGAAGTGTGTGGTTAAATCACCTGCGAAAATGTCCCCAGAAAACGTGAGATCGCGGTTCCTGATGCTATCAGTATTGACTGTAAGTGTTTCGTTAATATACAGGTAGTTTGTTCAGTCCAGGTTTTCATAGCAGCTAACTAACCCCCATAGAGCACCAACAAGCGCCCAACCTCGGTTGGGACGGTGCGATTCCAATCGTTCTTGGACTCGGGAATAATAGAAAGAGATCACATGGTATGGCCAGTCCCAGTGCACAATGATCTACTCTGACGGGTGTCAAGAATGATTAACTCTGATTGGGTGTCATCAAATCTGATGGTGTCAAGAATGTCTAGTGCACAATGATCAACTCTGATTGGGTGCCAAGAATGTCTGGAGGACGATACCTCAGCGAATTCTCCGAACAATGAAGTTCGGAGGGGATGTGATGATGTGCCGCTGCTTCTCGTGGTTTTGATTGGGACCGTTTTTGAACATCCTCAATAATGTGTCGGTTGTTGACATTTTGGACTTCTCTGTGTTTCTTACACTCAAGCATGGGAATTGGGCGTTGGATGTTGCTGAACGATGACGCTCTCTGCCACAAAGCAAACATTGTGTTATGTTGAAATACTTCGAGTTCCAATAATAAGAACTACAGTACATTTAAAAAGAAACGATCAATGCTTTGCCCCAGTACATAAGTATTCAAAATCGACAGACTTCAGAAATAATAATACTATTACGTTTGAAATACTTTTCTGCAGTTACTAATATTCATACGTTGCACAAGAAAAAACTACAACATGAATATGCTTTAATCATAATACGAAACGGTTTTTAATCCACTCTGCCTGCCTCCTTTTATAGAGCGTTAATGTTTTTGCAGTTTGAGGCGTACCTGCCAGCAGGACGCACACGACATAAAGGCAGATAGCAGGCAGATCAAACGTCCGCGTAGCCCAATGGTAGAGTGACTTATTCCGGAATGATGGGACCCGGGTTCGAGCCTCGGCGTGGACAAAAATGACGGAGAAATTTACTTCGTTATAATGGCGCCCGAACTTTCCGGATGACCCGGCCGTTCAAAATCTCGCAATGGTGTGATGTTCTTTATACACCGCGAGACAGGAAAAATAAGAGAATCCCTTCTCCAGCGCTTCCACACACCAGATTGACTGGGAGTTCCTCAAGTGCACGTTCTACAGCGGATGGCTGCCTGCAACGATTCATGGTCACAGCTGACGCGTGGACCTTGCCCCGGCCCTCTTTCATGGGGGGAGATGTAACGTACTTACCAGCAGTACGCACACGACATAAAGGCAGATAGCAGTCAGAACGAACGTCCGCGTAGCTCAATTTGTAGAGTGACTTATTCCGGAATGAGGGGACCCGGGTTCGAGCCTCGGCGTGGACAAAAATGACGGAGAAATGTACTTCGTTATAAGTTCTTTAAACAGTCTCAAACTTACCGTGATTTTTACACCCGTCCCTATAAGCACACGTGGCACTCTGGCTTTCAAACGTTTGCACAATTCACTACACAAACATAAGAAAAACAGATCACACAGCCTCTAGGGTAGTCTTTTAGAACAACAACCCAATCAATGTTTCTTTTGGAACAGTAGCTCAAAATGTTTCACCGCCGACGCCATAAAAACATCCAGGTATCGTCTAACATTGCTTGCAGCTAGTAGCTCGGTATCCATATTAACAACTTTGCAAACTAACACACGTACATTGTATTCGCAAGAACGCGACACCTACACCTTTTAAGTATTGGGTTTGAGATAAATCGGGGTGAAGAATGTGCTTTGTAATCCCCCAGTCTTTATCAAAATTAGGTAGAACACCTTCGGAAAAGTCATAAAATTCAGGCAAGGTTTACATGCCTCTCTTCTACTGTTAAGCTGCTGACTGCTTGTAAATGCAAAGAAGAACGAGTCAAAATTTCAGCTTGCGGCAATTATAAACTGCTCAAAATGTTTTTTCGAATGATCAGTACCATCGTTCAGTTCAAAGGTGAGGTTATTCGTTTTTGATGTATTCCCCAAAAGTCCAATTTGCTCAACACAACTGCTGTTCGAACACTTTTGAAGAGATATTATAGACTGAAATTTGAGGTTTTCGGAGGTTCAGTTTAGAATCATAAATACGAGCTGTATAAGTACAAGTTTCTCACTCTTACAGCGAACCTCTGTTTTCTTGTCTGTGGGTGGAGAAAGATGGTGGATGAACGTTGCCGTCGACGCCTTTCTCGCATAGTTGCAACCAAGGGGAGAGCCACAGTCGCACCGCCGGCTTCACCGACGTAGGTGCTACAAAGGTCTCCACCAAAACCATCCGGTGATCATTAGCTGCAATAGGTTATGAGAGACGCCAACTCACTAGAGTCCCATTACGCTATATGACAGGGCTTGTACGCCTTAACTGGTTGAAAGAACATTGGTTCATGGTTGATTGCATACGGGTATCCTGGTCCGATGAGCCTCATTTTTAGTTATTTCGCTCAGATGGGAAGTTGCGAATCTGGTGGAAATCTCAAGAAGCGATGTATGCGGCATATGAACAAGGAACTGTTCAGGCTGGTGGAGGCTCGGTTATGGTTCGGAGCATGTTCAATTGGCAGACGTAGGTATCTATGGTACGTCTAGATGCGTCTCTGAACTGTCCACGCTAGTTGTCTATCTTTGCAGACCATCTGCATCCGTTGATGGTCATTATGCACCCACAGCTCAATGGATTTTTCGCGAAAGACAATGAGCCTTGCAACGACCCGTGGTGCCTAGAATATGATTAGAAGGGCATTTCTCAACAGTTCCCACCGTGGTATAAAAAAAAAAACCCTGAGTAAAACTTTTTATTTCTGTGAGAAGGTCCATCCGAGCTTTGGATCCTCTATCAAGAAATACGACGGACAACGGTGCAACAAGAACAAGTGGAAATACCGAGTCTCTAGAATGCTTTTGTGACCTAGTGGACTCAATGTCTCACCGGGCGACTTGCCTGATCAGGGAGAAAGGTGGGCCTACCCTTTACTAGGTAGGTATCTCACTATTTCTGTCCACTTAGTGTACTTGGCTGGATAACAAGGGACAGGAAAAGACCCAGAGGAAAACCACATGGAAGATGGGTGGATGAGATTGCAAAGCATGCCTTGGTGGCATGAAGGATAATTGCTCAAGCCAGAGAGGTGTGGAAAAAACACTTATAAAAAACCTTCATTCATCAGAGGATTGAGAACGTATGATGATGACATCTAAAATACTGAACCAAAGATAATTGCGAAAAATACTTCTCCAACCATCTACCCCCATTCTGGTTTCCTCAGCATTTTTGTTAGTCTTCAACAAAATACGAGGGTAACTTAATTCAAGTTAATTTTAATACATTTACAGAAGTCTTTTGCTTTGTAATTTGATACGGTAAAGCCGAATAGCACGTCTTATCTAAAACAAAGAACTAAATATTATGTGAAAGTCAGCTGGTAAATCTTAACCAACTGACGCAGACGAATTCCTGGAGATATGTATTCTTCCGACCTCTCGATCTCCCAAACATGATCTGATTCTCTCTTGATTTTTTGAATAAAATGTTTTCTGGCAGTCAGCATAACAAAAAGCTAAGAAACTTCAGGAAATGAAAAGATTTAGTTTTGTTGCTGGACAGTAGGAAAAGCATTTGTATGTGGAAATCCATCAAAATTCATAAACCGCGTATTCTTCAGAGCGTGGAATCCATTCGACGTTGCTTCCTGCCTCATCGCTTCACATGGGAAATAAGAGAAATTTTTGGGATAGACGGATGTTTATGGATGATTTCCCCTGTGGAAAGAGCCGTTCAAATGAAGGAAAGTAAAATGCAACTTGTACGCTCAGATCTACATATGATATCTACTGTTTGGACCATTTTATCATGTTGTTAGTGTAGTATATTAAATACTATATATAATCTTACTTTTCATTTCTTAACTCCATTTCTTTTACAATAGATACGAGTTTTAGTCATGATCAGCTTCGTTGAACCTTTATTCACTTTTCAGTTTCAAGCGTTTCAATCTTTGCGTTCAAAATAATTTTGAGTAGGATGTTGAAATATAAGCGATATTTTTACGGGGTGGGAGGTTACACCGACAATGTTACACACCCCACACGTTTTACATATTCGGAGCGATAACGAAGCACCACGTGATATCAACGTCACGTGCGGCTACTATAAATTGTGCACACCTGTCTTCTGTACGTATAATCACGGAGAAATCTCAGTTCCTATCACAGGCAGGTACGAACCTTCGGACCACTAGGTATCCGTCGTGCGTCGGATGGGCACGTTAAGCCGTCGGATCCCAGGTACGTACCCCCGGTTATCACTAAGGGCGTATCCCTCGCCCTTCTTACCTCGCTTCCGTGTCACTTTCCTATCGGGCACTCTAGCTCAAATCTCCTAGATTCGTATTTTTAAGGGTTGTTAAAGACCTGGCGTCAGACACTCCGTTCCTAAAATCCTCTATATATGATCTGATCTATAGACGTAATCAATAAACGTTTGCAACTAATGAGGAAACGTGGTGAAGTAACAAAATTTCTTCGCTGCCATATACACTCACGGACAATGAAATTTGCGCACCTAGAAGGAAACATGCTACGACCGCGAAACTTTACAGATAGCTACAGTCCCTGCTGGTTGCGATTGCGCATTACCACACACCCTGTGGTGGCGCTGCAAGCACTAACCCGCACCCTTATAAACCAGCGTGTAGTCGATGCCCCATGAAAGCGAAAAGCACCGGCCGGCGCAAGCAAGAGCACAGCGTGATGAGAATGCCTGGTAGACGCCAGAGATGTCGATTTACCAACTTACGGACTTTGAGAGAGATGCCTGATCATCGGGCTTCAAACCGCAGTGTGGTCGGCGTGCCGTATACCCCGCCACGTGGATCGTTCTGACCATACCGTCCGACTGTGTTGGGAGCAGTGGACACGTGACGGCACTGCCAGACGGCGGAGTGGCTCGTGGCAAACCAGGAGGACGAACGGTAGAGAGGAACGACGGATCGTGCGCCAGGAACGAACGGATCCCATAGGGACCCAGTCCACTATCGAGCCAGATGTAGCGGCTCCTTTTTGCCCACGAACCATTTCCCAACGCCTCACGGAAGTGAATCTGCGATCCCAGCACCCCTTACGTGTGTTGACATTAACACCAGAACGTCTCCGTTTGCAGTGGTGCCAGGCCATAGCGACGTCGAACGACAGACTGGCGACGTGTGGTAATTAGCGATGAGTGCTGCTTTGTTTTGGGGACAGATGATCATCGTGCTCGGGTGTGGAGATCCCCGGTTCAACGGCACAGTCCGGACCTTGATATCGAGCGCCACACCTTCCCATACTGCATGCGTTATGGTCTGTGGAGCCACTGCCTACGATAGCTGATCAGCTCTAGTAGTGGCACGAGGATCATTGACGAGCTAGCTCTATGTGAATGGGATCCTACTGCCCCATATGCTCTCATTCCTGGCCGATATTCCAGGTACGCTATACCAGCACGATAATGCCGGCTTGGGTTGCCCAGGACTGCCTATGCCAAGTCCACAAACTTCCATGGCTTGGCCTGCCCGCTCCCTGGACATGTCCCCTATCGAGCATGTGTGGAAACAGTTGAAACGCCAGCTACCGCTGTGCCACGCTATCGGCGAATTCGAGCACACCGTCGAACATGTGTGGGCCAATCTGCCGCAAAACAACATCAGGCGTCTGTTTGCCTCCCTGCCGGACCGTATTGCAGCATGTATCGCCGCACAAGGCGATGCGACGCGCTATTGAAGATGACCGGACTGCGTGTCACAGATCCCTCAGTAATTGTCCGGTAGCTCTGTTTTTGCCATCATGTGTATCATACATTACGTCCATAAAAATTTCAGTTCAATCTGATGCTTCCTTCTTGCTGAGCAAATTTCATTGTCCGTGTGTGTACGTGGGGCTCGTAAGGCAGGTGCCAATATTTCGGAAACAGCCTCACTTGTTGGTTGCTTCCGTCCTACTGTATCAAGGGTGTACTAGGACTGAATTAACCATGTAGAGGCATACAGCAGAAGGGATCACATTCGTCTGACGCGCTCGGTTGATCCTAAAGGTGAGGTCCGGTGTTACGACTGGTATCTCAGCAACGACGTGCAACAGTCACCCAGCTCACCTACCAGCACAACAGCGGTGCAGTTGGGCCAATTTGTACATGCACAATGCGCCGTACGTTGATTTGCATGGGGTTCCTCACCCGTAGACCGACGATGGTACACGTGGTGATGCAAGGTCGTCTGGTGGGATGAGGTCCGTTTCCATGATGGAGGAAGGTCGTCTGGAGGGATTAGTTCCGTTTCCCTCTGCAACACACTGATGGCGGGGTTTTGCATATGGCGTAAACAGCATAAAGCCCTATGTGCTGTTTGCACATTTGGGGTTGGACAGGGTGGTGGTGGTGTTCTAGTCTAAGGAGCTTATTTCTTGCGATCCTTAGGTCTGTTGGTTATCACTCTACTAACACTAAATGGTTGACGTTAGAGCGATCTGTTAGACGATCCTCCATCCTTATCTGCACGGATCACTGTATCATCTTTCAATAGAACAACCCACCATATGGTCCGGCGTGTATACCTACTGACTGGCTGGAGGAACACGATGACGAATTCGCCAGATTGCCTGCAAAAAACACCCAAAACATTATGACCAGCGTGTTTTTATACAAATCGTAGAAACTGAATACAGATAAACGACGGTGCGTGTGAAGCCCATGAAACTGTATTAATAGCACCTGATACTGATCTCTGCTAATCAGTGTTTTCTTCTTCACATGGGAAAGGCAGTGGACTTAAGCGAGTTTTACAAAGGCCAGTTTGTAATGCCAAGCGACTGGGTCAGAGTATTTCCGAGACGACGAAGCGACTGGGTCAGAGCATTTCAGAGACGACAAGACGACTGGGCCACAGCATTTCCGAGACGGCAAGGCGACTGGGTCAGATAGTTTCCGAGAGGGCAAAGCGACTGGGTCAGAGCATTTCCGATACGACAAGGCGACTGGTTCAGAGCATTTCCGAGACTGCAAGCGACTGGGTCACAGCATTTCAGAGACAAGACGACTGGGCCACAGCATTTCAGAGACGGCAAGGCGACTGGGT
The DNA here is from genome assembly GCA_039090855.1 of Macrothele yani. NCBI lineage: Eukaryota > Metazoa > Arthropoda > Arachnida > Araneae > Macrothelidae > Macrothele > Macrothele yani. Next base: position 106,447,120 of record CM077011.1, read on the forward strand.
CAGATAGTTTCCGAGACGGCAAGGCGACTGGGTCAGAGCATTTCCGCGACGGCAAGGCGACTGGGTCAGAGCATTTCCGAGACGACAAGGCGACAGGGTCAGAACATTTCCGAGACGGCAAGGCGATTGGGTCAGACCGTTTCCGAGACGACAAGGCGACTAGGTCAGAGCATTTCCGAGACGGCAAGGCGACTGGATCACAGCATTACCGAGAAGACAAGACGTCTGGGTCAGAGCATTTCGGAGACGGCAAGGCGACTGGGTCAGAGCATTTCCGAGACGGCAAAGCGACTAGGTCAGAGCAGTTCCGAGACGAAAAGGTGACTGGGTCAGAGCAGTTCCGAGACGAAAAGGCGACTGGGTCAGAGCATTTCCGAGACGACAAGGCGACTGGGTCAGAGAATTTCCGAGACGACAAGGCGACTGGGTCAGAGCATTTCCGAGACGGCAAGGCGACTGTGTCAGAGCATTTCCGAGACGGCAAGGCGACTGTGTCAGAGCATTTCCGAGACGGCAAGGCGACTGGGTCACAGCATTTCCGAAACGACAAGGCGACTGGGTCAGAACATTTCGGAGACGGCAAGGGTTGTGGGCTGCTCACAGTCTGCCTTGGTTATTACCTTCAAAACGCGATACAAGGAGGGAAAAAACACGAATCGCACGCAAAGTGTGGGCCGACCACTACTCATTGATGCTAGACGTGGCTATCTCGTATGGTACGAGCCAACAGAAAGGATACCGTAGCGCAACTAGCCGGTAATTTGAATGCTTGTGACGGGAGTAATGTGTTACAACACGCAGTACATCGAACCATGCTGAAAATGGGTATGCGTATCAGCAGGACGATCCGAGTCCGCATGCTAGCCTCGGTTCACCGTCGAATTCACCTACAATGACCTACAATTCCCCTACAATGACATACAATTCACCTACAATGAGCATGTGAGCATCAAAACTGTATCTTGAATGATTATAAGAATGTCACCTTGTCTGATGAATCACTATTCCTGTTGCACCATGTGGACCGCAGGGTACGTGTGCGTCGTTTAACTGTGGAAGTGCTACGATCATGTTGCACTTCCTGCTGCGACCAAGCTCCTGGAGGAAGTACAATACTTTGGGAAATGTTCTTCTGGGAAACCCTGGGTCCAGTCTTTCATGTTCAGGAACCTGTGATATCTGCAGGGCTTACTAACCTTTTTATTAAATATATATGTATAATCTGCAGGGCTTACTAACCTTTTTTATTATATTCACTTCATTGTTTGGTTTCTTAATTGATTATACCACAGAATTGTTGATTATTGAGGTAAATATAGAATTTGTACTATGTATTGAGGTTATTAACATGTTTACAATTTTTTATTGAGTTCTTGTATGTCACTGATTATAACTATTGGAGAATGCCTTGATGTTTACATGGTACTTGAAAGATATTATGTTATGCAGCAATAACATACTGTTAGAATTTTTTTTTTTTTTTTGCTTTTGCCAAAATAATATATAGATATAAGGAGATAAGGTCAATTAATTATTAATTGGTACAGGGGTGGCCACCATTTTGTGGAATTCTCAAATAGTGCTTAGGAGAGGTGACTTAATTTTACAAAACTGCTTGAGGTACATTGATATATGACTATTAATTATTATTCAGTACAGCATCTTAATGATACAATATCTAATAACCCTAATAATTCTCTAAATATTATTTATCTTAATGCCGGATCATTAGTCAATAAGATATCTGATTTAGAGGCATTAGTTAAGCTATTAAATTATCAAATAGATATAATTTGCGTTTCGGAAACATCGTTTCCTTCTGAAGACTATTGTCTACATCTCCCACTCTATCAGACTTTTAATAAAAATAGAACTGAGTCTAGAGGAGGAGGAATTGCAATTTTCGTTAAAACAAATAATTTGGACTACACCCAAATTGAAAAATGTACATTTATTCATTCTGATATTGAAATTATTACAATTGAAGATCAATATAATATAATTTCAGCCTGTTATCGTCCACCAACAGCGAACCCTTTTTTATTTATTGGAAAATTTACTGATATACTTAATTATATAAATTTTACAAAGAAAAAAGGACTATTACTTGGAGACTTTAATATTAATCTGTAACGGAATCTTTCATACCCACGAGAATTTAATTTTGCAATTGCTACTGCAGGATTCTATAACACTATTTTTTCAGCTACAAGAATAACTCAATTTACAGCCTCAATTCTGGATCTATGTATAACAAATATACCATCGGACTCTATTTTATCAGGTGTTCTTAATTTTCGTTTCAATGATCATCCACCAATTTTCTTAATTTACAAATATAGTGATGTACAACCATCTAAACCAACAAATACTTTCACTCAAATTATTAATGAGAACAATAAGAATATATTCATAAACCTAGTACAAGATACGAACTGGGATGAAATAATGCAAATTCATATAACTATGGAAATTACTAGAACCGAATTATTCTACGAACTGCAGAATATTAACATAAATACAGGACCAGGCCCAGATGATAGTCTTCCCAAAATTTTAAAAACTATAACTTTTTTCATTGTTACTCCCCTATTATACATTTTTAATTCCATTCTAGCCACAAGTATTTTCCCAGATTCGTTAAAAATTGCAAAAATTACTCCTGTCTTTAAAAAGGGTTCTTTGACAGATATTAATAACTATCGACCTATTGCTAAATTATCCATTTTTGCTAAAATTTTTGAAAAATTACTATTTGTTAGATTATTTGCTTATATTGAAAAATACAAAATTTTGCACAAAAATCAATTTGGCTTTCTACCAAATTCCTCAACAGAAATCGCCCTTTTACACTTAAAAGATAAAATCCAATCTAATTCTATTAATAATAAATTTACATTGGGACTTTTCATTGATTTATCAAAAGCATTTGATACTATAAATCACAACTTATTATTATCAAAATTGTGTGCAATTGGTATTCGGGGTACATTATTACATCATCTCTTTAGAAACTATCTCACTGGTCGCCAGCAATATACAGAAATTGAACATACTAAATCTAACCTACAATCAGTCATTTCAGGAGTCCCTCAGGACTCGGTACTTGCTCCATTATTATTTAATATTTATATTAATGACTTCTGTACCTGTTTACACAATTCAGATATTATTTTATATGCAGATGATGCAACCATATTAATACATGGAAATGATGTTGAGACACTGGTGCGACAACTACAAGTTCGTTTATATATCTATCACTAATTGGTTAACTAAAATGATCTGGCTATTAATATTAACGAAACAAATGTAATGATTTTTTCAAGTACGTCAATCCCTATTTCCTTAATTCAGAATATTAATTTACTCGGATCATCTATAGAAGTGGTTCAAAATCATAATTATCTTGGTATCATTATTCAGCATGATTTAAAATCGAATTCACATGTTGACTACTTATCTAATAAGATCTCAAGAAATATAGGGGTTATTATTAGTGCAGTGGTCAATTTAACCACTAAACTTATGATTTTATCATACTATACTCTAATTCAGTCTTATCTAATCTATTGTATATCTGTATGGGGATCGACTACCTTATATAATATGAAAAAACTTCAGTCGTTTCATGAGACTATTACAATTTCAATTACAATATACTCAATTTTCAAATACAGTCTTTCAGGCTAGACTCAGTCCAAATGATTTTAATATATTAGCGATTCAACAATTGCTTATCTATAGTATAGGTAAACTGATGTTTTTGAGAATAAAAAATGGTTATTACCAAGATTTAATTTGAATAAGTACTCGTGGTCATGATTATTCCACGAGACAAAAAACAACACTATTCCCCATGTTTCCACTAACAGAACGGTTTAGATCATTTGTTAATTATACTGGTCCGGCATTATGGAATACATTTCCTACTGATATTGTATCACTTAATAATATTAATATATTTAAACGAAAACTCAGGTATTTTTTACTGACCAAAAGCTCATAATGTATTATTATTTTTATTAATTTATAGTACTACCCTAGCTGTGTTTGATATTGTGTGGACTTGACTTGTTTATGTTTTTTTTGAATTTTTTTTTATTTTCATGAAAATTTTGATGCTTTGGGAGAAGAGGGCATGTCAGGCTTATCAGGCCTTTTCCCACCTCATTCCCTGTTGTTACAAAAGTATAATGTATGCTATATATTTATAATTACTTAATACCATGTCTGTAACAACTAAAATGCAATAAATGAAATGAAATATCTGCCATCTACTTAAATATGATCGCAGGCCAAGTACATTCGTGACAACTTTCCCTCTAGTAAAGCCTGCTTTCAGCTGATAATGCGCCATGCAACGCTGCCCAGACTGTCACGGAACGTGAGGAAGACTTCCAGGTAGTGTCCCTGTCTCCTAATTCCCCAGACATCAATCCAATCGAGCGTCAGTGAGTTGTGTTGGAGCAGAAAATACGATCTCCGGCGGCTCAACTACGTAACTTACTAGAGTTTATCTGCTGGTAACGTGTTGGTGCCAGATACCCCAAAACATATTTGGAAATCTTGTAGCATCCATGCTTGCCGGGTAAAAGCTGGTTTTGCGGCACGTAGAGGACTAACATCATGTTAGGCAGTTGGCCATACCTTTTTGGCTCTTCGGTGTTGGAGAACAACTCATAGTCAGCAGTATCTCAAGACACCACTCCAGAATCCTTTTAACTCGATGCCACGCCACTTTACCGAGTATGCATACACTGAAGTGCCAGAAAAACTGATACAGACGAGCTTATGCAAAATATATAGCAATGTCACCTATGCGCGTACTCGGTTGCGTCCGCCAGAGCGTATATAAAGCGATAGACATCCTTGCCAGCTGTCAGAGCTGTTTTCGGCATGAGAATGACAAGTAATAACGATTTAAGCAATTTTCAACGCGGTGTCATAGTTGGCGCTCGTGATATTGGCCATAGTATTTCGGAGGTAGAAACGAAGTTCGGATTTTCACGGACGACCATTGCAAGGAGGGTATACCGTGACTGCAAGAATTCCGGCAAAACCTCCAACTTACGATACCAGTGTGGCCGTAAAAAGACATTGGATGAACGTGACCATCGTCGGCTGTCAAGAATCGTTTCACGCGATAGGCGTGCAACACTCTCGCAGGTATCATAGGAATCAATGCTGGAGCCTCAACAAGCATCAGCGTCCGGACTGTGCAAATTACCTTGCACGATATGGCTCAAAGAGCCGACGCCCAACTCGAGTCTCCTTGATGGGTGCACGACACCGAGCTATGCGCCTCGCTAGGGCACAGCAACACCGCCACTGGACACTTGATGACTTGAAACAAGTAACCTGGTTTGACGAGGCTACTCCTGGTACATATACAAACGTATGTGACAGGCCAATGCTAAGTGCGCATACTTTCTGACGAGGTACACCCGTTCATGTCCTGCATTCGTGCTGATGGGTTGGGCCTGTTCCAACAGGACAATGCACCTCCACACAAGTGTCGGGATGGTTAGAGGAGCATTCATCTGAGTTTGGGGTGTTGCCATTTCCACCAAAGTCTTCAGATCTGAACGTGATAGAACACATTTGGGATGCCATGCAACGCGCTATCGAACACAGGAATACGAGACCTCGGAATACACCCGAATTGTAGAATGCTCTGCAGGAAGTATGGTGTGCATTGCCTACAGAAGCTAGTGAAGTCCATGCCCCGTCGTATTTCTGCAGTCCTGGGTTCCCGTGGTGGGGCTACCAAGTATTAGACTGATGTACTAGTTTTTATGGAACTTTACTGTATAACCAATTTGGCGATCATACGACCACATTGGCCACATTGTACTGTATCCTCGTCCATCGTATTCATATAATATCTCGGAAATTAAATCACTTTGTTCAGACCTACATATCTACGTGTGTAGTAAGTTTAACTTTACTTCGTGCATTCATTCGTGGAGTGGCATTTTCTACGTCGAGCAGTGCGTTTTGTGGAAATTCTGAAGAAGTACCCCTTGTCTCACCGATATTTCCTAGTTCCAGTAGTTGAATTGTCTTTTAGGATGAAGAAAAAACTCTTTGCTTTTTCAATTATCTCTAAAAGGGTACGAAGCTTCCTGAGGAGTAGCAGGTTGATAAGAACGTAAAATAGAGTTATGGCTTGATTTCGAAGGAACTCTTTTATTAATGCATATCCGATTTCAGTAGATGTAGTTTGGGGAGGTAATGGATATCCTGAAAAGCCTGGTACGACAACTGGCAGGATTACTGTTTTCGTTGTGGTGTGATGAGCGAAGATGGGGAAGTCTCTCCCTATGCATCACCAAACATCTGCCGTGGTTTGAAAGTCTCTTACACCGGCGATCACGGGCATTGAGGTTCCTAGCTAGAAAAAAAAACATTGTTCTTTATTATGACCTGTCCTTTGAGGTACAGTCTGGTGATGACGCTGCGGTGGCGCACTGGCCAAAGCGCTCGTCAGATTGGGCTCGGACTAGAGTCGTGGATGAAGCGTGGGTCGTTCATTTGTCTTTCGGCACTGGCCCTCCGGGTGTTCCTTGACCAACACTGGCTCTCTGTGTACATTGATCATTTGACATGCTGTGTACCATGTTTGATATGTACCAGTTCTCTTTGTGTTATTTGATCTACTCTGGCTCTCTCTATGTTATATTGATCTTTTGACATACTCTGTACCATCTTTTATTTGTACTTGCTAATGTAACACTGTACAACAATGTCTATATTGTATACGTCTGCCTGTATCTGTTAATGTATCTGTCAACCAAGTCTAATAAATATTTTTTTAAATCCCGAAACGAAGAACATTGTTTGATTCTCAACTTGCTCACCCCGTCCCGGAGTCACAGTGGTTTTAGCGCTCGGTTCCAAACAATTCGTCCAATGACGATTGATCCTATGACGATTAGTCCAATGCCGATTCGTTCAAAAGGACGATTGGTCCAATGCCATTAAGTGCAATAGATTGTTCGTCCACTGTGCGATAATTCCATGCCGATTCATCCAGTGGTACGTTTGGTCCAATGCCGATTCATCCAGTGGTACGTTTGGCCCAATGCCGATTCATCCGAAGATATCATCTTACCAACGGCAACTTTTTTGTTTTTGTTTTAATGAAAGGAATAATAAATTAAGCTATTCTTCTCTTTATATCCTTTTGAAAAATGATTTCCATATATTTGGTATTTGTAAAAACATTTAAACCTGGTAAAAGGCACTCAAAGGAACAATTCTCAGCCCTTTACAATGACACCTGGGCCGTGGTGTCTTGTAAAGGGCTGAGAAATGTTTTCGTTTTCAGAAGATTTACACTATCTACCAACAAGTAATTGGACACCTGTGATAGCAAAGGAAAACGAAGTTCATTCGCCTTCAATAGTTGGTGGAGCCTCACGAGAGGCGATTACAGCTGCAACCCTCCGGGGAATACTCTCAATCAGGCGTTTTACGATGGCTAGCGGTATTTTCTTCCACTCGGCTTGGAGAAGACAGGTCAGTTCCTTCACCGATTTCGGACGGTGGGGGCACCCATTAAGTCGACGCTCTAACTCGTCCCAGAGGTGCTCGATAGGGTTAAGGTCCTTGCTCTGCGCAGGCGAGTCCATTTTATTAACTCATTGTCCATATACCAAGCCATGGTGGACCTCGCAACATGATAGGTGGCATTGTCATCCTGAAAGTAACATGGGTCCACCCGGTAAAACTGCCACAACGTAGGAAGCGCATGGTCATCCAAAATGGTGCAGTAGGTCTCGGCGTTGAGTCTACCAGGAATTGCGACCAAGGGTCCCGTACCATACCAGGAGGAACACCCCCATAGCATAATTCCACCGCCGCCGAACTTCACAGTTGGCACAATACATTCCGTCAGCAGGCGTTCTCCATGCAGAAGCCAAACACAGACCCTGCCACCCGAACGGTAGAGGGTGAACCTTGATTCGTCGCTCCAGAGAACCAGTTTCCACTGTTCAACGGTCCACTGTCGACGTTCTTTGCACCACGTTAGCCGAGCAGCGCTATTAGACTTCGTGATCAAAGGCTTGTGGGCCGGCAGCACGTCCACGATAACCGAGCAGATGAGCTTTTTACGGATGGTATTAATCGAAAGAACACTCCCGGATGCCTGTTGAAACTCCTCGCGGATGTGGCCCATCGATTAGGTTCGGTTCTTCCGAATTTCTATGGCCAGCACCCGTCGGTCTCTAACTCCCAGTTTTGTGGGTCTGCCGGGTCAGGGCACATTCCGACAGTCACCTCTCATGTTCCACGTGTCAATCACGTAGGCCACTGTCGATTTTGGGTACTTCAACTCGCTGAATATGTCACGTATGGATCGGCCATTTCTGTGATACCCGACGATAATACCTTTCTCAAAATCAGAGAGCTCCGAACTGCGTGGCATCTTGCATGCGACTGGTTGCGTTATTGTTTCCCACACGATATTGAACGGCGGCGGCCGTGAACTGTATCAGGACCGCAGATATCGTCGTTTGCAGGGATGTCCAATTACTTGTTGGTAGATAGTGTATTTTACAACTTAGATATTTGTCATTCGTAAACATTTTATAAAACCTAAAAAAACGGTACACAACGGATAATTTCACACATCTTTACAAGGCACCTAGACCGTGGGCCTGTGAATTAATATTTACGTAGTGACTAAGTAAAAGCGCAATATTATTAACTTGACTTGATGTGTAAACGTAGTGAACATGACATTGGTAAAATAAAAACTGTTAAAAACACCTAGGCCTACGGCGTATGAATTAGTATTTAGTGCCTAAGCAAATTCTCAATATTATTAACTTAACTTCATATGAAGTTGATCGAATGGTTCATACGTCAGTAATTGCGTACGGCAGCGAGCACGGTATAACCAGTAAAAAGCGGTTCCGAAAAAAAAATCTATGACCACAATATTACGCACATTATCTTACATTATTTGGACTACTAGCACTTTCGTACAACACCGAAGATAGAATCGGAACGGATGATATTTGTTTCACACGAGTCCTGACAGATCAGACAGAAGTGGACTAATAGTACCATTGGACCAGTTGTCTCTTTGGACCAATCGTCGTTAGAGGAATCGTACCAGACCCCTTAGCACTGGCTCATAATGTTTCGTCCGAGATGGTACCGGATACGAATCCTGGTCAAGCATAAATGTTGTGGTTGCCTTACTGACTGGTTTTCTCGCTTCCCTGGAGCCAGTGACCCCAAATTAGGGAATGACGACTGCTTTATAGGCCACTGAGTTGCTCACGGTGGTCGTTGAAATCCCAAATAAGAAAACAAAAACCTGTTCACTGAAGCATTTGTATTGGCATATTTTCCCGATGAGGGAATGATGCTTCATTTTAAAGAGCCACTGACCCCAGTTAATACCGTAAAAGAAGAAAAAGCTACCTGAATGGTAATGTCTCGCTCCCACGAAGCCGTACCAAAAAGAGCTGGAATGATGCAGAATCTGAAGGAAACTTGGATAGAAGTCTAGTTCGATAATGTGAGCCGAAAGTCGCTCTGCACCTGGCAAGACAATACACGTACAACAATTGCAGGCGTACCTGCTGCAATAAATGCTAGAAATGGCCCCCTTCTGTGTGTAGACATGCATCCACGAGCTTGAGCATGTTTTCAAAGACACAGGTCCAACGGAGAAATGTTGCTGGTTACGGTGGGTGATGGCTTCCTGTAGTTCTGGCAGAGAACGGGGATTGTTCTTGTAAACAGAGTCTTTCAGTAAACCTTACAGATGATAATCTGGAGGCGTGAGATCGGGTAATCGTGGCGGCCTTTGGAGATTATCCTATTTCTGACCACATCAGCCAACAACGCCATGGAACCATGAACTATGTGAGACGTAGCGGAATCTTGCTCGAAGTAGCCATTATCAATTTCCTCCTTGGTTAAGGTGGACGTCAAGTAATTTTGCTTCCTATACTTCCAATGAAAAAACTTCTGTAAACATTTTCTTCACAATTAATGCTTTTCCAAGGGTGAAAATTTGAACATCGATTAAAATAGCTTCATTTTATAACTTGGAATACTTAATATTTTCTAAAACATAACCATAATCATATTAAAAATCAATAACTTTTCCTTTGGTGGTGTTGAAACCAGAAAAAAGATGGCGCGACCTGTACTTTGATGACGTCAGTAGACACACAAATGTTGGATTGCATAATTATGGTTATGTTTTAGAAAATATCAAGTATTCCATGTTATAAAATGAAGCTATTTTAATCCTTGTTCAAATGCTCATCCTTGAGAATGCATTAATTGTGAAGAAAATGTGTACAGAAGTTTTCCCATTGGAAATATAGGAAGCAAAATTACTTGAGGTCCACCTTAAGTGCCCGATGAACGAGTAATGTCACAATACCTTGTCGCGTTTATGGTCCCCTCGAAGAATATGGACCCAATCAGGCGTCTTTCAGGTATCGCACACCACACAGTATTGTCAGGTGCACAGCGACTTTTGACTCACCCTGTATAGCTGGTCCGGCTACAGATGGCCCGTGTCGCTGATAAAAATTAAACTATTTTCGCCAGTTCAGTTGTGTACATAAATTCTCTTTAAAATTACTTTGACTTCACCTTTGATGCTACATATTCAAATGATTTGTAGCGTGCACCTATATACTAGTATGTTTCTCTTTATGCGCTTTGTAATGATAACATAATGGAATTTGTTTTCTCTATTTTAAAATGTCCTATGTTTTATTGCAGAAGATAACTCCGTACGCTTCCTACATGTACGACGCAGTGACGCTGTATGCGGATGCCTTGGGAAAGGCTCTTAGACAAAATAAAGACCCCAGGGATGGAAAGGAAATAATGCGGATATTCCGGCAACGAGAGGAATACACAAGTGAGATTTTCTTCATTTTATGCGTTTTATCACTTCGACCCATCTTCCACCTTTCCTTCTTTATGAGCAAGATGCTTTCAGGGAAATGGACGTTTAGGGGAATTTCTGCTAAAAGCAAGCAAAAATATCCGTGCGGTCAGACATTGCGTGAACAGAAAAGGGACAAAAGCACACATGTTACAATCACGCATACTCAAAGCAAAATAATACGCACATTTCCTTTCTACTGCTTTACTTCCGCAGCTGTGAGTGTCTGGTGCACAAAAGAAATCATTTAATGTAATGTTTTCGGCAAAGCATATGCGAGTAGCATATCAGGTTACTCTGAAGCAAATACAGTTAGGAACATATCTTGAGAGAATCTACCTACAACACTCGACCTTAGCTCCGGTTATATATAGAAGCTTCTGATACAAAAAAAAATTGAACACTCCTATTTTTCATCTTGCTCGTCATGCATACAAAATTTCTCGAAACGTACTTAGCAGTCATTTTTAGCATGCATTTTGATAAAATTAGGAGTATGCAAAAGTTTCCGCTGCCCCCGCCGGCGGGCACTGTAGTGGTCTAACCGGCCGGCGATTCGTGCTTTCAGTTTCGTAAAAGAAGCCAAGCATGAAGGTCGATAAAATTCATTTGCGGCACTGTTTGTTATTCATGTTTAATTTTGGGAAAAGTGCGAGTGAAGTATACGGTTCCATATATCAGGAGTATGGCGAAACAGTTATGGGTGAGCGAACGTGTCGAGAATGGTTTTGCCAGGTTCAAGAAAGGTGATCTAAGCTTGGAAGACAAGCCACGTGCAGGTAAACCGCACGAACTCGCAGACGAGGAGCAGGAATTGCTCTTGCAAGAGGATGCCACACAATCGACCACGCAACTGGCGAAACGTTTGAAAGTGGCTCAATCGACGGTGGTACGGCGTTTACAGGCCTTGGGGAAGATCCAGAAGATTGGTAAATGGGTTCCGTATTCTTTAACGGAGCGTAATATTGGTCAATGATTGGGAATCTGCTTGTCGTTGCTGAATAGGTTTCAAGGGAAGAATTTCTTGTGGTAGGTTGTCACCGGTGATGAAAAATGGGTCTATTACGACTCCCCTTACGCAAGCGATCCTGGGTCATCCTCAGGCCAGTCATCAAAATTCACTACAAAACAGGGTATCCACGGTAAAAAGGTATTGTTGTGTGTGTAATGGGATATGCATGGAGTGCTATACTTGAAATAATCACTGCACGACGATATAGCGATCACTTGACGAAAGTGAACGCCGCAATCGAGCAAAAACGCCCATGGACAGGTAAACGACGCAGCTCAGTAATCCTGTTACACGATAATGCCAGACCACATGTCGGTGCCACCACGAAATCAACCCTTGAACAGCTACACTGGGAGGTTTTGCAGCAGCCGACTTACTCTCCGGACGTTATTGCACCCCCAGGCTTTCATCTGTTTTGTTTTATGTAACATGCCTTAGCCCAACAGCGGTTCACCACAGTTCCAGAGGTGGAAATTTTCATCACTGCGTTCTTGAGCTCAAAACCAGAGTCTTTCTATCACATGACCAATCATTTGTTGCTTGAAAAATGGCAAAAGGTCATTGATGCTGACGTCCAATATTTCGTTGAATAAATGTTTACTGGTTTCCTGATTTTTTACTGTCTCCTTTCTCATTAAAACGGCGAAAACTTTTGCACACCCCTAATAGTATCTCTTCGTCCGTCCATCCTTCTTTGTACACCATATCTTTTCGAAAAATTCATTTTGCAGTCGAAAGCCTGAACGCTGGAATACTTGAGGTTTGATTAACTATTGGAATTGATTGTATGATGTCTATGTATCAGTCAGAAGACTCCCTGAAGACAAAAGCTGTTTGAGCTATCAAAAATAAATTTTATATTGATAAATGATACGCTGTAATAAAAAATAATATGAGTAATTAACCCAGATTAATAACAACAACAAAAATTTCGTAATCGAAAAATTACAGGTCTACCTAATATGCGAGGAGTGTTACCGAGAATTTCTGCATTTGGCCTAGCAGTCAACTTTCGTTACTGCTACGGAGAGATCTCAAGTTCGATCCCAGGAAAGGTACGAACGCTCGAATCACTAAATATCTGCCTTGCGTCGGATGAGCACGTTAAGCCGTCGGACCCCGGGTACTCGTCCCCCGGTTGTAAATAATGGCGTCTTCCTCCCTCTTTCTATTACCTTGCTTCCGTATGACTTTCCAGTCGGGCACTGTAGCCCAAATCTTCTAGCTTCCTATTTTTAAGGGCTGTTTAAGACCTGGGGTCAAACACTCCCTACCTAAAATCCTGTACACTGTTAAAAATTGCTACTTAGAAATAAGCAAACTGTATTCGTTTTTGAGTAAATTCTGGGCTTATAATAGCTCCCAGTACTTGTCTCATTTTTGGAAAAGACACGTACTCATTTTTGAGCACATGCAGGGAATCAATTGTGAGTATATCTGGTATTTCTAATTTGAAATATATGTACTCATTTTTAAGCACATATATTTCAAATATATGTTCTCAAAAAAATTCATTTATTTCAAATATATGTGCTCTAACTTCATTCAGTTTCTGTGCCCTTTCCCGAAAGGGCACAGAAACTGAAGGAAGTCAGAGCAAATCTAGCAGGATAGTTTGTAAGCGAGAGAGAGCGCACTAGATGGCGCCACCGTAGAAGCGTACGATTTTGCACATAGAGGGCAGAGGGAAATTAGGGGGGGGGGGCTTAGGGATGAACACCTTTATACATAACCGGGGGATTCCTACCCGGGTGCCGTCACTTAACGTGCTCGTCCGATTCACGGCGGATATTCACCGATGGTTAGCAATTCACACCACCACGGAGAGCCCCAGGTTCAAGCCTATCAGGCTGTGTTTGAACCTGGGATCCCTCCATCAGTAGTCCGAATCTCTAACCTCTAAGCCATCCGCAGCTCGATTTCAAATTTGGAATACGTGTACTCCATGCATACTCATTTATTCATAGAATCAACTGGAAGTATATTATTCGATGGCACATCTGGGATAATGAATATATACTCGTTGTCCCATGCTGGGCAAATGGACCGCACAATTTAATGACGAATATAGTGATGAAGCGACAATATATTATTTATGAGATTGACACAAATATACACTGGTGTTCAAAAAATTAAGGAACGAATAGGAGAAATTAGCATAACAGCGGAACGAGCAGGCAAGACGGGACCGAGAGACCACTCAGGAGATAGACTAGGGTCCGGTATGGTAGGGCATGCGCATATATGCAGCATGACGTGGGGGGTGGAGTGTCGGAAGGGTATAAAGCACACGGACGGTGTACGCTCAGCAATTCGGTGAAAGCTATTGAACGGTGTACATCGGTTTGAACGACGTCGAGTTGCTGCCACCGTGTGATATGGCCAACAGGCAATCCAGTAGACGACAACTGGATGACTTTACCCGAGGTCGCGTCATTGGGAAGTTGGAAGAAGGATCGAAGTGTGACTAGTGTGGCCTGAATATTTCGGGATAGCTCACAGCATTGTTTCACGAGCTTGGAGAGCATTTCAAACGACAGGAACAGCTGTCCGAGACTTTAGCAGTGGTCGTCCACGAGCAACCACGGCGGCCGACGACCGGTATATTGTTCTACAGGCGAGAAGAGACAGACAGCAGACAGCGGGACAAATCGCAAGGCACATGCAACAGACAAGTGGACGTCCGTTATCGCGTTTTACCGTGGCCAGGAGGCTGCACAAAGGTGGTCTATTTGGACGACAATCCAGTACGGTGTGTGACATTAACGCCTGCTCATCGGAGACGGTGGTTTCTGTGGTGCCAGGAACACAAGAACTGGACGCATATCAGCAATGGGGTCGAGTTTTCTTTACGGGTGAGAACCGATTTCGTCTGACGAGCGATTCTGGACGTATACACATCTGGAGAGAGCAGGGAACACGCAATCACACCTCCAACATCATCGAAAGGGACCGGTTTGCAGGTGGCGAAGTTCTCGTTTGGGGCGGTATCATGCTTGGTAGCCGTACTGACCTCCATATCTTCCAAGGAGGTTCAGTCACTGGTGTCCGCTATTGTACCGAGGTTCTCCTGCCTTACGTGCGTCTTTTTAGAGGCGCTGTTGGTCCTGAGTTCCTCTTCATGGACGACAACGCTACACCTCATCGTACAGTGGCTGTCGTAGAGCTGTTGGAGAGTGAAGATATTCAACGCATGGATTGGCCCGCAAGGTCCCCGGACCTAAATCCAATCGAACACGTGTGGGACCTTCTTGGGAGACGCTTTGGCAGTACGTCACCAGCCGCCAGAAACGATTCCACAGGTGCGATTGGTGCTACAAGAGGAATGGGCAGCGAT
This sequence comes from Macrothele yani, assembly GCA_039090855.1. Lineage (NCBI taxonomy): Eukaryota > Metazoa > Arthropoda > Arachnida > Araneae > Macrothelidae > Macrothele > Macrothele yani. The sequence continues at coordinate 106,462,402 of CM077011.1, forward strand.
GTCTCAACAGCATCTTGACAACCTCGTCCTCAGCTTGGACAGACGTTGTAAATCCTGCAACGCAGTCAGGGGTGATCATATCCCCTACTACAGACTGGAATTTTCTTGGCTCCGCCTGTCACATGGACGTTTCTGTCTTCTGTCCAGTTGTGCTCGAAACTACCTTTTCAATAAAGTGCCTTTGTATCCTTTGGATTCCTTGTTTGGACGGTTTTGCTCACTTGTCCCATATTCTTACATCTTGGGGATCTTATGGTATGATTTGAGTCGATGTGGAGCACTTCTCTACGACGTTACATTTGAAAAACCGTCTCTTCCTTAATTTTTGCACGCCTGTATAGTTAAAGTAAAAACGTACACAAAGTACTTTATGCATAATTAAATTACTTGTGATCAGGGACTTTGTTGTACTAATTATCTAAGTGTGTCACTTTACGCATTTTAATAAATTATTTCTCTTGAAATCTATAATATCTTAAATGAAGTAGTACGAGATTATATTTATATTTATTGACGCAGTTATTTGAAAGTACGCATGGTCACTTGTTTTAGAGCATGCCATGTACTCGTTTACGATACGATTGTACTTGAAAAAAACAACAAGTAGGTTCAAGTTCTCATTTTTAAGTATATTTTTTAAGAGATTACATATGATATGATATGTGAGAATTTCTGTCTCAGTGGTAAGACGCGCGCTTGCCGCACTGAAGGTTGCTGAGTCAACTCCCGCTGGGGACGAGTAAGGAAGGGACCCGTGAATTTAGTACATTGGGAAACAAACCGCAAAAATCAGGAATTGAAGATTTTGCGAAATGTCAATAAAAATAAACGGAATTACTGACAACGGAAATTCTGTCAAAATACTGAAATTAGAAGAAACTGAAATTTCGTTAAAAGACGCACACGTTTACCGGTAACTTCGTTGCACCTTATTTTCTGAAAATTTCCGTGAATCCACACCACTTATATTTCATCGTGTATGTGAAGATTTCTGTTTGGGTAGCACATAATATTTTGACCACCATTTGTTTCAGGGTCATCGGCCTCTTAAAAGGTTAATTCACCCCCCCCCTCTCCCCCTCCGCCCCCTGCAACGGGTGTACCTGAATCATAAAAACTAGACGAAACCCGTCGGAATCGACGGGTTTGTTTGTTTTATCTGTTTTGAAAAGAATAAACTCATATGAAACAACAAATGTAAAATTTATTTGATTTACAAATTCATTCAGCCACTTCAGTAAAAACAATAATCCAGGTTCGTGATTTTTTTTTTTTTTTTTTTTTTTGACTGAAGGTTTAACGACCGCCGACCGTGAGCAACTCAATGGGCGATAAGCAGTCGCCCGTCCCTAACTTAGGGTTCACTGGTACCAAGGAAGGGAGAGCCAGTGCCGTAAGACAAACACAACATCCATGCCTCACGGGATTCGAACCCGGACCCTTCCCTAACGAATCATCATAAGCCAGCGCTTAAACCACTGCGCCACCAGGGTAGCCGGGTTCGTGATGAGCATCCCGACCGAACACTTTTTCAGTCGTAAAATGTCAGGCGGAAGTCCACTGATCTCGATCTTGTGCAAAAATTCAACTGGATAACGTACTCTTTAGCTCTCATCTTCAGTCACAAATGTGTTTGTAAATGTTGTTGGAATGAGATTCGCGTTGCGAATACCCTTCATTCACTCTTGTCTGTGACATAGTTGCGACCCATTGATCGCTCACGCCTTCCATTAAGGCTCTTACATATTCTTTTTTTTTGTGTGTGTGTGTGCGGGAGAGACATTCTGTTAAGGGTAAGTATACAATAAAGTATTTACTTACTTTAGGACTGATCATAGAACACCATGCAAACACCAAGTCCGACACTGAACTGAGCGCCTGATGTAGATAAGGGCCGCACGCTTCTCTCATAGACTTTACATGGGCACTTTGCCGCCCCACCACGCCCAAACTGTTGCGTCAGTCTCAGTTTTCTCTTCGACTGGCACATCTACATGGTACGACCTTTATTTCGATGCAGGAGCCATATTTTTACGTTCAGCCGTTCTCTCAAAATAGGTCTCGCAGTAAGAAAACCTTATAGAATGAAGATATAGATGGCGCAACTCAATATGTACATTCTAAATATTTTCACTAACAATGGTCAACGGAATGTTTATTTACATGTTTGCATAATAGGAAAGGTCTTAACCTACATGAATAAACTGGATCGAATGAATATTAAATTGTATATATGCATCACACAGTCCAACGGCATAACGCAGTCAGGTCTTCGAGAGTGTTCACTGTTCCGATGAGAAGAACTTTGATTAGAATGCCTGATAGCGTTCCTTTGCGAAACGGTTCGCTCAGAAAACAGAAGACTTCGGACTTTGGACTATCTCAATCCCTCCATGCTTCCGCTTTCAACAGTGCGTGAGTCAACCGCAGGCGCTCGAATGTCAGCCGCACGCTTCTCACATAGACTTTACATGGGAACTTTGCCGCCCCACAACGCCCGTACCCTTGCCCTAATCTCCTTTTTCTCTTCGACTGGCACATCTACATGGTAAGACCTTTATTTTGATACCTCAACCATATCTTTACGTTCCGCCGTTCTCTCAAAATAGGATTCACAGTAAAAAACCTTATAGAATTAATATATAGATTCCCCATGACTATATATTCTTCATAGATAGTTTATGGTTCATGAAATTAAGATACAGAAAGTTGTTGAACAGGAATGTAAAAATGAAAATTTAGTCACACCATGATTTTGTTTTATTTTCTCGTAGTTTGGCTGTGCTGTGGCCCAACTTCACCGGGATGAATGGTTAGTAAATATTCAAACAATTGGAATCAGCGATATGGACGATCACAGATATTTCTCTGTCATTTCCACGCATCTGATAGTGATTTGGAGAATGCAGTATCGTTGGCAGTTTGCGAAGAATTTCGATATTAGGAAAGCTTCCAAAATATCAAGCTTGATGCTTGAATGCGGCTTCTCAATACGCTTAGCTTCTCTAAATGGAAATTTGTTGTTGTTTTAATGATAGCGTTAGTAGCTGCTATTGGCTTCTTTAGTTCACAGCTCCGCGCATGTTACTCCTTCAATCCATAGCACAAGGCCTTACTAGTCTGTTCTATATTTACGAAAGACCGTATTTACATGGGATCTGAGAACTCCCCTCGAATTAATATTTTGAACGTGATGTTTTGATACAAAAGACGTCATTTTGTTGGTGCTTTGAAAATCATCTTGAAACTAAATCTTTTGAAATTTTGATAGGAACAAATGAAACAACGGCAAAAAAACCCGAAATGAACGCACAAGAGAAGACGGTGTGGAGTTTTGCTTAGGTTTCCCAATTTTTGTGAGCACTGTCTTTAATGAATAGGGTGTGTGAAGGCCGTAGCCAGGAATTTTTTTCGGGGGGGTACTAAACATTTTTTATCGGTGAGGTATTCATTTCTTTTGATGATTGACTGGAAACTAATATTTTTAGTTTACAATTCAAAAGGCTATACCAACCCTTCTCTCTCTCCCACCCATTTTTGAGATTATTAATTGTAAAATAGTCCTCATAAATTTGCAATACTTGTAAACTTTCCGCCTATAAATTTGCAATAAACATAGATCAAACACAACGGGGGGTAATTCCTTTAGATAACTGTTTTTAATGACTTAAAAATTATGTTGAACCAATATTTTGATACAAGCAGTAACAATTACAGTATGTATCGATAGAAAGTTTTAAATTATAAGGCGAACATTAAAACATTTAATACAATTTGTACAAATCAACAAATTCAAGAAATCTTTACATTAAGAAGAACAAATAAGGTTTACATTTTCACTCATGTTATAAAAAATTAGCGCGCCTTGAAGATTTAACAAACCGATTTAAAATTTCGTCCGGCTGCACCTCAGTTTTCCAATGGGTTACTAAAAGTGCTAATCTACTCAGTCTGTTTTTTCCCGTTGAGTTTCTTAAATATGTGTTCAATCGTCTAAGTGTTGAAAATGTCCTTTCTGGAGTAGCTGTGGAAATCGGAATTATAGCAAGAATCTGTAACAACGTTGGGTGAGTTGGGGAAAATATTTGAGTCGCATTGTAAAAGGGTTTCTATTGCGTTACTAGATCTTGAATTAACATCTATGTTGATCCATTTGTTTCGCCAAACGGACTATGAGAATATTGTTCTCTGGAAGTATGTTTTCATAAAATTCTTTGCAAGTCGTTAGTTCTTATTCGTAGTTTAACGTAACATGACGAGGTAGAAATATTTCAAGCGCTATGACTAATGTTTTGTGAGTCTCGAATCGATCGTTAATTTGTGTTCGCATGTGGTCAACAAGTGACACGAAAGATTTTTTCAGAAATATTCTTCTGGAGTTTCTAATGAAATATTCCCGCTTTGAATCATCCTGGATCATCTCTTGGCATTGTGATAATTCCATCAACTTATGTGATCAATTTTCACGCTTCATTAAAAATAACACTAAATTTATCGATGGCGTTACTTCTTAAATGGTTGAGGGAAGTTACCACGAGATCAATATGTTCCAATGATGTCGTCAAATCGCAGTCAACGTTTTGAAGAGTTTTCGACAGCGGTAATGTCCACGAAAATACAAGTTCAAGTGTGCACAGTGTCACTACAAACTGGCCTTGGGTAATAGCACTTAATAGCTGATGAGCTTTCTTGGAGGATTTGCGATTTTTTATACCTTGCCAATTTTGTAACGACAGAACTATTGGAACGTAGATTTCTCGGCATCTCAATAAAGCTTCATACTTGTAAACCCAACGTGTTTCGCACATTGATATTAACGTTGTGTGCCTGGAAGCTGGTAATACTTGCTTGATGAAACCTTTTGGAACTTCGTTATTTTTCGCAGATGAGCTAAAAACCGTTCCAACAGACTGAAGTGTGTCTATACAGTTTCATTTACATGAAATTGTAGAAGAATCCCCTAGTGCCAAATATAGAGATTGTTCTCCAATATGGACGTATGAGGCAAAATAAAAAATTAAAACATTATTCGTTAAAGTTCCATTGGGAAATATTGATTAGGATTTCGGGAGGGGAACCGGTCCCTAAGATCCCCCATCCCCCCACCCTTGGCTACAGCCATAGGGTGCGTCTTCTCATTGTTGCAATACTATTTAAGAAAGTCAGATTCTCATCTAAACAGCTTTCATTTCAGCATGTATACACTTTCAGAAAAAAATTAGAGATTATTTACAAAGAGTTAAAATAAAACTAGTGATTCGGAAAGTATACATTTATTTATGTACAACAGATTGCGTTTATTCTCGTCACTCTCGACCACACCGAGCTACCGTGCGGTACATACGAAATGGAATTAACAACAAACAACAAGGTCTGCTGAAACAGGCGGTACCTAGTTAGGTGGAGTAATGAATGTTATTATCACCGCCTCTGTGGCGCAGTGGTTTCTGATCATTCGTCCGAGATGGGTCCGGGTTCGATCCCAGTTGGGCATGGATGTTGTGTTTGTCTTACGGCTCTGGCTCTCTCCCTTCCCTGGAACCAGTGGCCCTAAATTAGGGACGGGCGACTGCTTATAGCCCATTGAGTTGCTCACGGTGGTCGTTAAACCTCCATTCCAGAAAACAAGTTAGTAAAATCATGCAGTGCATTGATTATGATACGCTTTCCAACATACCAGAAATCATTACTCGAGTTATGAGGATAATGGCTGTGGAGCACATCTCAATCCTGTGCCCTCACCTTTGACCCCCTTTCAATTATATTTAACAGAAACGGTTCAGTATAACTCCGAAATAACATGATAAAGTTTTGTCGCAATGGAAGCATTTTTACGTAAGTTATGATGCATAAGGGCTATGGAATAGACTCCGCTCCTGTGTCATAACCTTTGACCCCATTTCGCCCATTTTCAACAGGATTTATCCCCAGGCAGGCCCCTACAACATACTAAAATTTCATCCAAATCGAATAATTTGTACGTACGTTATGACGCATAATGGCGATGGAAGTGATTCCGCTTCCCATTTCGTACATTTCCAATAGGGTTTGTCCCCAAGTGGTAGAGGACAATAGGGTTTGTCCCCTACCACATACTAAAATTTAATCGAAATCGAACCTTTTTTACGTTAGTTATGACCCATAAGAGCAGTGAAATGGATCCCTCTCCTATGTCCTAACCTTTGACCCCATTCCGTTCGCTTTCAATAGGGTTCCTTCCCAGGTGATCCCCTTCTACATACTAAAAGTTCATTGAAATCGAACGATTTTTACGCGAGTTATCGTGCGGACAGACAAACGCATACAACGCGTGACGTAATGAGGCAGATGGGAATCGCGACCATCTGCTCGCAAGAGTGTGACGTCATAAAACTTTAATAGGATCCACACACAATGCGTGACGTAATAAGACAGATGGCGTGACCGTGCGCCAACATCTCGAGCGCGAGTTGTGACGTCATAAGATCCTCCCCAGGTAGTCCCCTACAGATACATGTACTTGGAGTGCCACTTTTCCAAAATAAGAAATCAACGCTGCCAACGTTTTGTACTAGTTTTGTACAGTTTTGTACACCCAAAAAAAAATTTTGTACACCACCGGAAGTGGTACTTTTCGGCTCTTTAAAAGTGGCACTCCAAGTACATGCTGGAGTGCCACTTTTTCAAAATGGAAAATAAATACTGCCAAAGTTTTGTACTAGTTTTGTACAGTTTTGTACACCCAAAAGAAAATTTTGTACACCACCGGAAGTAGTACTTTTCGGCTCTCTAAAAGTGGCACTCCAAGTACATGCTGAGTGCCACTTTCTCAAAATCGAAAATAACTACTGCCAAAGTTTTGTACACCAAAAAGAAAATTTTGTACACCACCGGAAGTAGTACTTTTCGGCTCTCTAAAAGTGGCACTCCAAGTACATGCTGAGTGCCACTTTCTCAAAATCGAAAATAACTACTGCCAAAGTTTTGTACAGTTTTGTACACCCAAAAGAAAATTTTGTACACCACCGGAAGTGGTACTTTTTTGACTCTCCTTTGTAGCCCTCGAGAATGTACTTGGACTGCCACTTTTCCAAAAATGAAAATAAACACTGCCAGAGTGTTGTCCTAGTTTTGTACAGTTTTGTACACCCAAAAGAAAATTTCGTACACCACCGGAAGTGGTACTTTTTGACTTTCCTTTTGTGGCACTCGAGCATGTACTTGGAGTGCCATATTTCCAAAATCGAAAATAAACTCTGCCAGAATGGTGTACTAGTTTTGTACAGACAAAAGAGAGTTATGTACCCCTCCGGCGATGGTTCTCTTTGGTTGTCCAGCATGCTCTTAGAGTGTCATCTTTCGAAATCCAGAAGTAAACACTACTATCTCTGTCCAGTTTATTACATACTTTTACTCCTGTTCATTATTCACAACCAGCTGTTTTTGTGTTCAATATACGCAAACTTTTATTTGTTTAAGGTCGCAAATTTTCGTGCGGTTGTCTTGTATAAACTAAGAAATTGTCGGAGCCTTCATTTTTATAGTAAAGGAAGAAAAGAAACAGTTTTTTTGTTGCTTTGTTAAGCAATGCTTTCAGCAAAAGCATTTCGAAAACGCGAGGAAAAAGAATTCAAGTCAGCGCGTATCATCGATTCCAGTCTAACAGCCATGCCGAGCAAGGTTGGGGAAGGGGAATTTGCAAAACACCTCGGCGCATTCGCAGTGGCGTAACTAGCACCACTTGTGCAACCCCGGAAAGTTTATTTCAGCACCCCTAAGCATAATAATTTTTCCAGGATTTCGGACACTAGGGAGGATGTGTTTTTCACGGTGTTTGTTTTGGGAAAATGGTGATGTCAGGAAGTTAGGGAGACTGTCTGGTAAAGTAAAGGAACTACCTATAGAGCCCTGTAGTTTTAACTTTTAAAAAAAATTTTGGAACAAAAGTACATAATGCAAGGTTATCAATCAGCCAGTCAGATTTAACACGGTGAGCTGTCAGATGCATAATCATGAATATACGTTTTATCGCATTGAAACGAATTCGGTAAAATATATTTAAATGTTTAAGGTTAACAGCTATGAGACTTTAGTGATCGTTATTGGATATGGTTGTATACAAACAGGGAATTCAGTATTCTACACTGCAAGAATGCAATATGGATTTCGTAGCTGCAGATATTAATTTGCATGTACAACAAAACTTCAATGCAGACCAGGAAAAAAGAGTGCGTGTGGAAATGCAATGTGCTGCAGGTATGTGATGTTTACAAATATACGAGTACTGGGTATAACCAGTGTTCGAAATGTGCCGGTATGGCATACCGGTAGTTAACAAAAATGGAAGTGAGCATACCGGAGTTAAAAAAAATTTTTTTACCCTCCCGGTATGTAATAAATTATAAACCCTTCACAAACTGCGTAAAGCTATTCGGATGAAAGCACAAATTTTAACGCAAAAAACGGCAAATGGCATTTTTAACGGATAAAATTGATAATTAGCAGCTGAGACTGAAAGAGACCGACCACAAACCCTTCAATGAAGTTTTTTTAATTTTTTACATTAATTTTATAAAATTATATACATTAATTTTTCAATACCAAAAAGAAAAAAAGAACAACAATTATACGGAATGGAATGTATTTCTTTCGAAACCTCCTATTTATACTATGTGGATCTATGGTCTACACAATATCGGCAGAAGCTCTGTGCCACTTCGACCACTGAGTGTACCACATAACTACATAATATAGATATAATATAAATTATAATTATATGATTAAAATACAAGTGGAAAATTAATTATGCGATAAGTGGAAATTTTCATGTTTTTAGGCCTAAGTCTTTCTTTCTAGCCTTCATTTTTTGGCGAAATTATTAAGCGTTGAGGTCCATTCTTTTGGCAAACTGCCTGTCTATGCAGTGACAATTCCTGCAGCCTATCTTGTGAAATGATGCTTCTCAAATAGTTTTTACAAATTTTAATTTGGAAAACGATCTCTTTACAGATGCTACTGTGACGGGTAGCCGTGAGTGTTAAGAAAAACATCAAGGCTATAATTACATAGTTTAGTACAACCACCGACAATTGTAGGATAGACATCCTCCACGAGGAATCTCCATGTGGCCTCGCACTTTCCTTCAGCAGTGCACCAATAAGGCGATTGCAGAGCGATCGTATTACAACCCGGAGCCAAAAGATCGAATAGCTTCAATGTGTAGGACATCCAGCAACCGAAAAATTGTTATGCTGTGTGTTGGTAAAACGTGGAAAGTGCGATGTATTTGTTTATTCAACTGACGCCACGTATTTTGGGGATTTTCACTTAGGATATCAGTGCCTCCAAGGGTACACATGTAAACAATGATTACTTATTTTACACTTGCAGGTGTCACAGCTCATCGTAAATTCAAATAACGCAAACTTTCAATAATAACTTTTGGAATGTCCTAATTCCATTGCATTTTATTTTCATTTATCATGGCCTTAATTGATTGAATATACTTTTTGTTTCGAAATGCATCCACCGTCTCTCAAATTTTAATTTTCACCTAAAGTCAATATTTACCTTAATTTTAACATTTGCTAAATTTAACTATTAATTGCACACATGAGCAAAACCTATCCATAACAGTTTGAAATGTGGTCAGGAAGGAAGAAACAAGATGATGGATGTGAAGACGAACTTTAGGCGTGCTCAAACACACTGATCTGTTTCCTTCTGTTCGACAGGCTATTCTTATTGCTCATACATTACCAGTAACAACCTGCCCAGTGGAGAGGTCCTACAGCACTATGAGAACATTTAAAAACCAGGTTAAGGTCAAAAATGGCAGATGGACGTTTATCTGGACTGTGCATGAGTATTCGTCGAGAAAAGGTTTTTGAGAATAAACATGAACTCATTCAAAGTGTGATTGATAGATTTGGACAAAACTAAGACGTTTGCAGTTTTTATTTCATAGTATCTCTTCTAAAGTGCAAGAAACAGAAAATTGAAGGGGGTATAAAAATAAACAGATAAATGTCTATAAAAAAAGGGGGGTTTATTCTCATACTCAATAAAGGACGATGGAGCAGTGCAATTGTTTTATGTAACCCCAAGTTAATGTTTCCATACAAAAAGACTGCATTAAGTTGATTATTAAATTTAGCAAGAAGCCTACAGTAAGGTTAAACTTTTGACTCAGATATGAATAATCAGTGGCCAGTAATTGGTAAATGACATAATTATTATTATTGTCCGTTATTTCAATACTAAATATTGACTATAGAAAGAAAGATGTGTCCAAGTTCCCAAACTTTGGGGGGGGGGGCTAACAGTGCTTCGAACCCACTCCCTAGCTTTAGGGGCTCGATGCACTTGCCTGACCCAACCCCCACTATGCCATATAAAGGCGTAGAGGTACTATAAATTTAAGCAATAATTATGATAGTGGGAGTACACCCGTTTGCCCCTTCCCCGGAAAAGTTGCAGCGGACGCCCATGCTCATGGGGGATAACGCTGCGGGAAAAAGTTTCCGGCCCTTTATATGATTTTTATCACCAAAATGGCGGTAAAACAAGTTCCCAAAGTTTGGCCAAATATTTTAGAAACTACATGACAAAATAATTATGTACAATTTCGCATTTTCAATACATGAAAAAAAAAATCTTTACTTTTTAAAAACTTTGTAGTAAATCCGAATGTTATTTTGTTTTATATCCATACCCCTATTACTCCTTCTTTATTAGCATCGCTCTTTTCAAAGCCAATTGTTTACAAGTTGATTTCTCAATGGTATTTGAGTAAAATATTCTCTAATCTTTGCTTGTTTAAAATTTGTCAAAGTCAGAGAAAAAACATAACTATGAACGTTATTAAGTTTTGCACCATCTATTTCATGGCTGAACTACAACAACAAAAAAACATCCGCACCATGCCAAAAGTTGTAGCTTGCCTAAGTGCACGTTTTATTCAGAGCAAAGATTGCGAAATAAATTTTTCATCCAAACCGAAACGAAACAACATATCCTTCTCTGATGAGATCAAGGTTCAACTTTGCACAAAGAAGGAACAGAAGAACGCTAACCGAAAGTAAACAGCATACCCTTCTCTGATGGGATGAAAGTTCAACTTTGGCTGCACGAAGAACTCAGTAACGCTGTCTGGATTCTCTCAAACTTGTGATATACCGGTTACGTATACGTAAACGAATCAAAGAACTGTGAGTTTGTGATAATCAGAAATTACAAAATTTATGTACATCGAAAACGGCGTATAAATGAATTAATTAGCTATTATCGAATTGGAAAACTTAGAAAATACAGTAAAATATCGGGACTAATGCAGAATTACGTATAAATGTCAAAAAATATAACTGGAGTACGCATAGCCAAAGTTTCACTGAATATCTTTTATTTCTACAAAGCAATGCTTAAATATAAAAATTTTGTTTAAACTGAAAACCACTAGATTGAAAAAACATTGCGCAGAAATTCAAATTGCTTGAATTTCAGTCTGTGACGCATACCTGTAACTTAACCCTCCTTTCGAGTTGCTTCTAAACTAAACATTTTCCCACTGAAGAGTCCGTTACTTCTCTAAACAGCTTGTACATTTTAGCGACACTGACAGTAAGTCACAGCAAAATTTATAGAGACAACCTTGATTGTAAATAATGGGGGGGGGGTGGAGAGAGAAAGATTGCAAGTAATTCTGGGGAACTGATATAAAGAAAGAGATTTAAACGAATACGTATTGTTGCTATATATTGATCTAAGGGCTATTTTGTGTCAAATGATGAATCACAATGTGACGATTTTTTATATAGATGACCTTCGAACTTTCATTGAGTAGAAAATTAAGGGAAAGGAGGTTTTAAACATAAATTCTTTTGGTGATTCTTCCAACTTGGCCGTTCGGCTTCTGGGTTATTACAAAAGTGTGTTTTATGTGCAACAAACTAGGAATATTAATCAAATTAGTTAACCATTTAAGCTACTGCTTCGAAAATCAAGAGTCAAAAAGTTCCACTTCCGGTGGTGTACAAAATCTTCTTTTGGGTGTACAAAAATTTGACATCACTCTGGCAGTGGTTTTTTCAATTTTGGAAAAGTGGCACTCCAAGTTGATGCTCGAGGGCCACAAAGGAGAGTCAAAAAGTACCACTTCCGGTGGTGTACAAAATTTTCTTTTGGGTGTACAAAACTAGGACAACACTCTGACAGTGTGTTTTTTTCAATTTTGGAAAATTATCTCTCCAAGTACATGCTCGAGGGACACAAAGAAAAATAAAAAAGTACTACTTCCGGTGGTGTACATAATTTTCTTTTGAGTGTACAAAACTGTACAAAACTAGGACTACATTCTGGCAGTGTTTATTTTTGTTTTCGGAAAAGTGGCACTCCAAGTACATGCTCAAGGGCCACAAAGGAGTGTCAAAAAGAACTATTTCCGGTGGTGTACAAAATTTTTTTGGGGGTGTACAAAACTGTACAAAACTAAGACAACACTCTGGCAGTGTTTATTTTCGATTTGGAAAAGTGGCACTCCAAGTACATATTCGAGAGCCACAAAGGGGAGTAAAAAAGTACCACTTCCTGTGGTGTACAAATTTTTTTGGGGGGTGTACAAAACTGTACAAAACTAGGACAACACTCTGGCAGTGTTTATTTTCGTTTTTGGAAAAGTGGCACTCCAAGTACATGCTCTAGGGCCACAAAAGAGTGTCAAAAAGTACCACTTCCGGTGGTGTACAAAATTTTCTTTTGGATGTACAAAACTAGGACAACACTCTGGCAGTGTTTATTTCCATTTTTGGAAAAGTGGCACTCCAAGTACATGCTCGAGGGCTACAAAGGAGAGTAAAAAAGTATCACTTCTGGTGGTGCACAAAATTTTCTTTTGGGTGTACAAAACTGTACAAAACTAGTACAAAACTTTGGCAGTATTTATTTTCGATTTTGAAAAAGTGGCACTCCACCATGTACTTGGAGTGCCACTTTTAAAGAGCCGAAAAGTACCACTTCCGGTGGTGTACAAAATTTTCTTTTGGGTGTACAAAACTGTACAAAACTAGTACGAAACTTTGGCAGTATTTATTTTCGATTTTGAAAAAGTGGCACTCCACCATGTACTTGGAGTGCCACATTTAAAGAGCCGAAAAGTACCATTTCCGGTGGTGTACAAAATGTTCTTTTGGGTGTACAAAACTGTACAAAACTAGTACAAAACTTTGGCAGTATTTATTTTCGATTTTGAAAAAGTGGCACTCAGCATGTACTTGGAGTGCCACTTTTAGAGAGCCGAAAAATACCACTTCCGGTGGTGTACAAAATTTTCTTTTGGGTGTACAAAACTAGTACAAAACGTTGGCAGCGTTGATTTCTAATTTTGGAAAAGTGGCACTCCAAGTACATGTATCTGTCCCCTACCACATAAAATTTCATCGAAATCGGACTATTTTTACGCACGTTATGACGCATAAAGGCAATGGAATGCATTCCGCTCCTATTTCCTGACCTTTGACCCCACTGCACCCATTTTCAATAGGATTCATTCCCAGGTGGTCCCCTACCACATACTAAAATTTCATCGAAATCGAACCATTTTTACGCGAGTTATCGTGCCGACAGACGGACGGACAAAGCTGGATCATATACGCTTCTTCAACCTACAGTTGGAAAGCGTAAAAAATGAAAAAAAAAGCAATGAAGAAAGATATGTGAGTCATAAAAGTAATTACGTATTTACTAAACTATGGTAGCCGCATTAGTAAATATTTCGACTGTTTAGTTTTTCAAAAACTATTTATTTTTATAGAGATGAATCCACCCTTCCTTTGGGAGGTGTTTTTCTCTTCCTTCCGGGAGGGGTACGTCGTGCCAAGTTTGAGAGGCGGTATTTCTTTCTTAGTTGTCCAGGAACTTCCTTACTATCTTACAAATGTTCGGGATAGCTGCCTTCCGTAGTTCCATGCAGCTGTTAGATTGAAGATCTAGTGTCGGTATACAGTTGTGAATGGTCTTGGGTACACCGCCTGTGGCTGACATTACTATGGGGACGGTGGTGATCTCGATATTACACATTTCCTTGACTTCGTTTCTTAGGTCCTTATACTTTGAGAGCTTCTTTCCGTGCGTCTTCTGGATGTTGCATGTGTTGGACACGGCTATGTCAATGAGGTATGTTGACTTCTTTTCCTTGTTGACCAGGACGATATCGGGCCGATTGTGGAGGAGGTCTTAGCTGTTCTGATTGATCTGCCCTTGTCCATCTCGTGGGTGTTGTTCTCTAGGAGCGATGTTGGCTCATACTTGTAAGTATGTGACAGGCTCAGCAGTAATGAGGTGGTGCTTTCTTGTCAATTTCTGATGGAGAATCTTGGCGACTTGGTTATGCCTGTTCGTGTACTCTGTTTGTGTGAGAACTTTGGCCCCTGCTGTGATATGTTGGGTGGTCTCTGACGCTTGATGGCATTGGCAACGTGTGTCACTTCCCACTAACGTGCCCCTTGAAATTTGATCCTGTATTGCCATCAGGAACCCTTTGGTCTCGGTGAAGAGTGATCCGTTTGTTAGCCATGTATTGGAGGCAGTCTTATCCACGTGGCCAGTTTGCAGATCATTGTAGTGCCTTTCGTGTAGAAGAAATTTCTTGCCCCTGGCTTCTTCTTTTATCTCCTTTGCTCTAATCTCGACGTTCTGGGTAGAAAAGTCTAGGACTGTGTATTACTTCTTGTCACTCTGGCTTATCGTTTGGTGAAGGGTCACCATGCTCTGTTGAAAGTATTTTCTGAGGCTGCTGATTTCTTTGTCTCGGTGTTCCAGGAGATCAATCATTCCCCATCCTTCTTGTGCCCGTCCAATGGTCAGCCTTTTTGCTGTTGACATCGGGTGGTGCTGGCGATGTTTAGTGAGTGTTGTCTTTGTATTGCACATTATTTCCTCTAGCTGTGTGGTCATCCACTTGATAATGCCGAAGGAATACGTGAGGACTGGAACTGCGTATGTGTTTATTATTATTATTATCATCATTATTATTCAGGTTTAAACGAACGTAAGAAACCACCCGGATACCGATGAAATGCGATGAAGCTACGAAAGGACATCTGCGCATGCGCAAGCAAAAATCTGACCTCAAGGTAGAAACAAAAGACGAATCGCAAGAGTGTTAGTGAGGGGGACCGGTAACTTTGGTGTAGGATATTTATAGTTTCCCCATCGTGTAGTAACCATATATTTCGCTACTACGCGTACTTTACTACTGTAAGGAAAGAGGCGTAGCATCAAAATGCATTTGTGTAATGGCTTTTATCACGTTTAGCGTCAGGTTCTCGCAATTTACATAGACTTAATGAGATATCATTACGTTTATTTAAAGCGTGATGAAATAATGTTCGACTATAGTTTAGTAAAACATATTGTTGAGTAATAATGGATTTAACTATTGTTGCGTCACCTTAAAGGAAAACATTAAAAAAACAAATTTCAACACTGTTTTTGACAATAACTCGCCGTTACCCATTTTTGTTACATCGAAATTTTTAACTTCGGATTTACTTTACTACTACTATCAAATATACGATAAATTATCGCATTTTATCATTTATTATCGGCTATAATAGTAACAAGTTGGCGCTGTTCCAATCAGAATGCTTTGGTATTTACATTTATCGCACGCAAAAGAAACGAGAAAGAAATTTTGTTGACGATTCTTGAAAATAAAGTTCTGTAAGAACACGCTTCCGCAATTACATTGCTTATGACCACATTTTAAATGTTTCAAGGCAGTAAAAAGTCTTATAGAAAGTACCGCACCTATTACTTTAAATTAGAAAGCCAAAAATCGTAATTGATTTGCGAAGGTCCAGATATTTTCTTTCAGGACATGTAGAAACAAATCACGGTGCTGAAATTTGATCCTAGGCCTGCTGTCCAAAACCAGGGGAATTATAATCCCTTGGGGTATTTAAGGAAATGACAAGCTCACGCTCCTCCGTTCTGCTAATTACCATGTAGATTCATGAGGCAGTTATTTCGAAACATCGCACTGGCAGGTATATTGCGTTTCTAATTAAATTTGTTTTAAAGTTGAAATAGTTCTGCGGTTGGCTAATTTCTCTCAAAACGACGTAATTAATAAATAAGGCCCGTCCGAAGCCTGCAGTAATTTTTCTTCACATGGAAGTTTTCCTTTCACCCCTTTTCAGTTCCAAGCACACACAACAGAGAAAATACGAAAATGTTACCTCGTTATTCGACTGGCATTTCTTAAGAATCACACATTCAGTGTCAGAAACATTTATTCGTTTTCGAGGAAACTCACTAACATTCTGAACAGGTTCCGATGAGCTAGAAGAAAATAATATATTTTCGAAATATAAGTCGTCTCACCATATTTATGAAACGTCAAATCAAGCAGATTTTAGCTGCATAGTAATTTGATCTTTCTAAACAAATTCCTTGGGTCTCACAATTCGTTTGGGATCTCAAGAAACAGCTCGTCCCCCCTTTTCTACATTCGTGTGTGTTACAGAAATTTATTCTGCGAAACTTTCGCTCCTTTTGGATAAAAAAAAAAGAAGGCATGCGTAACCAGATCTGTTCAGCTTTTGAAGAAAGTGATCATAATTCTATTGTGATGTGTGACAAGTGCTTCTAATTTTCTAGCCTTCCCTTTAAGTTTCTCTTTTCTTTTGCAAGTTTCGTTACGTAAAGATTTTTTCACATTACTTCGCCGAATTGTTTGCATATTTTGTCAACACTAGTAGTGTGGCATACGAAAATAAATGGACTAGATTGAACAAAGGAGTTGAAGATAGTGAAAATAGTGAATATGCTGGCGACGTATATATTGATGTCTAAGCAGGTTTATAACGTACACCTTTAATTTGGCCTTCCTTTTAAGTTTAAGTTTACCTCTAATTTGATCTTCCTTTTAAGTAAATTTGGTTTCTTTTCATTAAAGGTTTTTTCTGACTTAACGTCACAATACTTCACCTACGAGTTTTCTAAGTTTGGCATCGCTGGCAGTACGCAGAGGTCAGTAAAATGTAATCAATGAATGTACCAAGAGGGCAAAGGAGTTTAAGTAAAGGTTTGTAAGCAGAGTAGTTTGAGATAAAGATTTGTAAATGGTGGTTTGAGATAAAGATTTGTAATCAGAATGGTTTGTGATAATGATTTATTGAGCAAAGTTGTGATAAGGTCGGTATCGTGTGTATTTTTGACTTAGTAGATAGAAGTGCGTTTTCATAGAAGCATCAGGTTTGATATGATTTAAAGCTAACGTTGTTCAGTGATGATATGCTAGGGAAGTATGATAAAGAGTGAGCCGTTACTCTTATTGATTTCCTTACTCTTAGACCGTTTGTATTGAACTGTTTTTACGAGTTTTCAATATCGATATTTACAAATTAGTTCTCAAGCATTTAAATCATGCAACTACTACAAACAAGCACTTAAATCTAACCTTAAAGTTTTAACAAACAATCAAATCTCTGTAGTAACTTGTGAGATTTTATAAGTGCTGTTTTACAGAGATTTACACTCAGTAGGCAGAACACTAGAGATAGAGGTGATGGGCAGTTGACTTAAATACTAGATGTACAGAACATGTGCGAAGTGTTAACCAGGGCATGCAGAATACATCACTTGCCAGAGAAGTCATGCATTGCTCGGCCGCACCTGTGTGGAATAATATTAGAAGAATTGCCCCCTTACACGAACTTTAAAGTGACTGCCATCAGGGAAACAGTCGATATACTGTCTTGCAAACTAGCATGCAATGATACGGTCTCTATGGAACTATAATCGTTTTGACATGCATTGTTCGAGGATGGAAACACATTGCAACACACCGCATAATCGCGTGATAAACATTCACGTAATACTGCTCGTGATATCACCCACGTTATTTTAAAGAAAATCATCTTTGTTTACAATACAATATAAGAGTTCGGTCTTAACACGATTTATTTTTATTTTAAAAACGAACATATATGTACAATTAAAAGCCATTAGCACTTTCGGAGTGTCTTTTACTCCATCTTCAGATGATTTATGTTGCTGTATTATACAGCTATATATATATACAGAGTTACGTGGGACATTACGTAGCTTAACTAATTGTCCTTCGTGATTTACACGGTGTTATATCACATACATCTGTTGCCACAAAAAATAGTGAAAAAACTATATACATATGTTATAATTCAATGATTTTACTAACAAGGGGACCTTACAGCTGACCACCCGCGGATTTCGGTGAATTTTTTTAATGAACGTAGAGGCAAAATGAGGATATCTGTGTCCCGGCATTTGATCTAATGCCTCTTATTTTCAGAATAAAAAATCATAACAATCCGAGGACGGAAAAATGAATGAAATTCGTGATTGCCTGTAAATGATACTTTACTGCAATGCTGGGAGGCCTTGCAACAGTGTGTTATAACATGCACTTCCTGTTATGGTGGCCAATGTTGAAAGGCGTGGAATAAACAGTGAACTATCAGTAGCAGCAAAGAACGGAATGCCTGCATTTTTCCATACTCCCTTAATGCCCTCTCGTTCCTACTTTTCAGAATTCCGTATAAAATTACAAAAGCATTGTGTGATATAGGTAGATATTCAATGAAACATGTATTTCTTAATTACACATTTTAGCTTGAAAAATATAATTACTTACTTTTATTTGACGACCTAACATATACGTTGCTAGGTATCACTATCTGAGGTTTCGCTATATTTATTGGTACACACAGTTGTGGATGATAATTATCATATAAACAATGAAAACATAGCCCTTCTCTACAACGCGAGCATCTGATAAAAGAGCTTTTCAAGCACTTACGTTGCGTTTGTCGAACGTCATCCGGAAAACATAATTCCTTCACATTTCCAAAAATTGTTCTTTCATTTAATAACTTCACAGCAAACCAAGCGTACTGCAACATATTCTTGAAAATTGGCGCAGAAAGTTGATGATGTATAAGTGAATGGATCTTTAGGGCATCTTCTCGCTTGTTTAAATGCCTATTATCTTTTAAAAGTTCGACAGAGTGTTGTAACTTTTTAATAAAATTTTTTACTTGACGGAAAAGGTACGCATCACAAGGTTGAAAGTATGGGGTACAATGAGGTGGAATGATTTCAACAGTAGAAGAACCGGTGCCGTCATCCTTTGTGAAGACACTATTATAATGTGCTGGATCTTTTGAACTCCCCATGAATCCAAGGTCAAGAGAAACTTCTCTTCTTTGCAAAATGGTCGAATAATATTCTTCACGAAACTGCTAAAATGCTGTTTCGTTAATTTCCCTGATTTCGATAATGCTACGAATACATTTCTATAATTCCGCCGTTAGTCCTTCCACAATTTTGGAAACAAGAGATCCAAATTGTCCCTGAGGCTCTTGCATACATAGAAAAACTTTTGGAAGTACTGTTCCAGAAGCAGTCAATGCACACTGCGCGGTGTAACTATGTGTTTACTTTGTTAAAATCTCCCAAGAATACCTCTGTTGTTTTTCTCCACGCACAGAAAGTGTTCTGTGCGCATCGATTCTATACTCACATCCTGTTTGATCAGGGTTAATGACGCAATCCAATGGAATTCTTTTATCAGTCGTGAAAGACGTTTTTGGAATTTCTCTGCTTCCGCGATAATAATTGACAAATTCAATTCATTTTGTGACCTGATGTAGCTTGTCACTTTTCGCTGGCGGATGCCATGAACCAGTTTGAATTTTTCAACTCACCCTTGTGATGCTGTAAAACGAAAACCGTCCGATTGATGTTGCACCGCTGCAGCGGAAGCCCATTGTTGTATCATTCGGGTTGTTACCGGCTGCGTTTTCTCTCTAGCTTCGCGAAATCGATGGAAAGTTAATTTGCTGATCATGTGATATTTTCCCTTTAATCCACCTTCCCGTTCAATTTCTTGCTCTCATTTTTTTTGGTCTGCCTTCCGTTGTAAAGCAGTACATCCTCGTTGACGTAGAGTTTTAAACTCCATTTTGGGTGCTGTTTTGCAGGCCGTACGATTTTAATTTTCGTGTCGAGTGAAATGTATTCTTTCTTTGATTTTTTTATCCTGGGGTTCATATTCGTCCACACTCTCCGGAGTCGAAGAATAAGTGGAAGAGAAAATTTCTCCTTGTATGACGTGTGATGTTGACTCCGGCAAAACAAAAGATATATTCGGTGTTTCTGGTAAAGGTTCCTCACTTAAAAGCAGATCCTCGCTATGCACCACTTCAAAGTCCTTCAACACGTAAATGATGGCTTCAGCCATAGATTTGGCCATCCACACTGCTTTTTCGGACACATGCTCCGTTTTGTTCGTTTGCAGAACGTTCGTGTCTTTTAAAATTTGCTTGCACATTGTCAGATCATTTGCAATGCCTTGCGGCTCATATGAGGCTACAAAGTTCGGAATGTGTACATCCGGATTTATTCTACTTGTTGACGCCATTGAAGCACTGCTACGTTCCTTAATTATTTCACACAATACGTCTGAAAGATTCATAATGTTTCTAGATTTTTTTGCACAGACATTTCCCAAAGCACAACCGCGTAGCATTGGAAACTCGAAGGATACTGACGCGTTATTCCACAAATATTTACAACGACTTCTTCAACCTTCGACAACATAAGTTATTGTGTCGCATTCGTTTATTACACTGACATTCGTTGCGGGGAGCGGATGAAAGAGAACGCTCATAGGGCCAGGTAACTTCTTTTTTTTTTTTTGTGCAGCTGCGACGTGCACTTATTTGCATACCGGCGCACGCTCACCTTTCAACCTGTATAACTTTGGCGAGTGTTAGAATTTTGAAAACCTCCAAAGAGAATTTATTCGTGACACATGACCGAAAGGAAAAATGTCACAAAACATCAACTCATGCAAATTGTCAAAGCCCGGTAATTTCACCCTATGCACAGGTTGAGGTTATATTCATATGACAATGCAACTTGATAGCTAATCCAACTTGTTGTGTATGTTCAATTAAAAATTAAACGTTCATCTCGAAAATTATACTCCTAAGATACAGTACCACACAAATAACTACATAAATACGAATTTTATTCATTTCAATATCTACACAAAATACGGTTGTTAGTGAGATATTTTTACTAACTTCCACCGCATAGCTTACCGTTTGTTTGCCGTTTTCAGTTTCTCGGTGCAATGGAGCGCAGCAGATCGTTATGATTTTTTTACTTCGAAAATAAGACGCATTAGATCAAATGCCGGGACATATATTTCTTCATTTTGTCTCTACTTTCATTTAAAAATAAAATCACCGAAATCCGCGAGAGTTCAGCTGTAATTTCCCGCACAGGTATGCAAATGAGTGCACGTCGCAGCTGTACAAAAAAAAGGACAAGTTAGCTGTCCCTATGAGCGTTCTCTTTTACCCGCGCAACGCAACGAATGTCAGTGTAATAAACGAATGCGACACGATAACGTACGTTGTCGAAGGTTGAAGAAGTCGTTGTAAATATTTGTGAAATAACGCGTCCGTATCCTTCGAGTTTCCAACTACTTGGTTGTGCTTTGGGAAATATCTGTGCAAAAAAATCTAGAAACATCACTAAATCTTTCAGATGTATTTTGTAAAATAAGTATGGACAGTAGCAGTGCTTCGATGGCGTCACCAAGTAGAGTAAATCATGACACGGACATTCCGAACTTCGTAGTTTAATATGAGCCGTAAGACATTGCAAATGCTCTGACAATGTGCAAGCAAATTTTAAAAGATATGAACGTTCTGCAAACGAACAAAACGGAGCACGTGTTCGAAAAAGCAGTGTTCATAGGCAATTCTATAGCTGAAGCCATCATTTACGTGTTGAAGAACTTGGAAGTGGTGCATAGCGAGGAGCTGCTTTTAAGTGAGGAACCTTAACCAGAGACACCGAATATATCTTTTGTTTTGCCGGAGTCAACATCACACGTCATACAAGAAGACATTTTCTCTTCCACTTATTCTTCGACTCCGGAGAGTGTGGACGAATATGAACCCCAGGATAAAAAAATCAAAGAAAGAATACATTTCACTCGACACGAAAATTAAAATCGTACGGCCTGCAAAACAGCACCCAAAATGGAGTTTAAAACTCTACGTCAACGAGGATGTACTGCTTTACAACGGAAGGCAGACCTAAAAAAATGAGAGCAAGAAATTGAACGGGAAGGTGAATTAAAGGGAAAATATCACATAATCAACAAATGAACCTTCCATCGATTTCGTGAAGCTAGAGAGAAAAAGCAGCCTGTAAAAACTCGATTGATACAACGATGGGCTTCTGCTGCAGCGGTGAAACATCAATCGGACGGTTTTCGTTTTACAGCATCACAAGGGTGGGTTGAAAAATTCAAACTGGTTCATGGCATCCGCCAGCGAAAAGCGACACGCTACATCAGGTCACAAAAGGAATTGAATTTGTCAACTATTATCGCGGAAGCAGAGAAATTCCAAAAACGTCTTTCACGACTGATCAAAGAATTTCCATTGGATTACGTCATTAACACTGGTCAGTCAAACAGGATGTGCGTATAGAATCGATGTGCACAGAACACTTTCTGTGCGTGGAGAAAAAACAACAGAGGTATTCTGTTGTTTTTGTATGCATTGACCGCTTCTAGATCATTACTTCCAAAAGTTTTCCTATGTATGGAAGAGCATCAGGGACAATTTGGACCTCTTGTTTCCAAGATTGTGGAAGGACTAACGGCGGAATATGAAAATGTATTCGTAACATAGTCGAAATCAGAGAAATTAACGAAACAGCATTTCAGTAGTTTCGTGAAAAATATTATCCGA
Source organism: Macrothele yani (assembly GCA_039090855.1). Taxonomy (NCBI): domain Eukaryota; kingdom Metazoa; phylum Arthropoda; class Arachnida; order Araneae; family Macrothelidae; genus Macrothele; species Macrothele yani. Next base: position 106,485,198 of record CM077011.1, read on the forward strand.
CCATTTTGCAAAGAAGAGAAGTTTCTCTTGATCTTGGATTCATGCGGAGGTCATACAGATCCAGCACACTGTAATAGTGTCTTCACAAAAGATGACGGCACCTGTTCTTCTACTGTCGAAATCGTTCCCTCTCATTTTACCCCATACTGTCAACCTTGTGATGTGTAGCTTTTCCGCCAAGTAAAAATTTTTATTAAAAAGTTGCAAAACTCTGTCGAACTTTTAAAAGAAAATAGGCATTTAAACAAGCGAGAAGAAGCCCTGAAGATCCATTCACTTATACATCATCAACTTTCTCCGCCGATTTTCAAGAATATGTTGCAGTTACGCTTGGTTTGCTGCAGAGTTAATAAATGAAAGACAGATTTTTGGAAATGTGAACGAAATGTGTTTTCCGGACGACGTTCGACAAACGAAATGTAAGTACCTGAACAGTTCTTTTTCAAATGCTTGCGTGTTAGAGAGATAAGTGTTATGTTTTTTTGTTGGAGGTTTAATGACCACCGTGAGCAACTCAATGTGCTATAAGCAGTCGCACGTCCCTAATTTTGGGTCACTGGTTCCAGGAAAGGAATGGGGGTCGTAAGACAAACACAACATCCATGCTTCACCGGGATTCGAACCCGGACCCTTTTTGGACGAATAATCAGAGGCCATCGCTTAGACAACTGCGCCACCGGGCGGCCATTGTTTTTTTTATAATTATCATCTGCAACTGGGTGTACCAAAAAACAATAGCGAAACCTTCGATAGTGATACCTAACAACATATATGTTAGATCTTCAAATAAAAGTACGTATTTATACTTTATAAGCTAAAATGTGATAATTCGATTTTCCTAACAATTCCTCTGTCCGATATGTGCTATTTATTATTAAACTACATTACTCAACGATTACTTCTACAAGTTCTTTATTATTTGTTAGTGAAATTAAAAACCGAATTGCCATTGACAATGACACAATACACTGTTAAGTGTAAGTTCCACATCACTACCAAGGCCTGCAGCTCACGACATAGCTAGCTCATGCAAATATTGCACAGAAATACATATGTGTCATTCAATATCTACCAATATCACACAATGTTGTTGTAACTTCTTACAGAATTCTGAAAAGTGAGAACGAGAGAGCTTTAAGGGAGGATGGGAAAATGCAGGCATTCCGTTCTTTGCTGCTACTGATAATTCCCTTTTCATTCCCCGCTTTTCGACATTAGCTACTATGACAGGAAATGTATGCTATAATGCACTACTGCAAGACCTCGTAACTTTACAGTAAGGAATCATTTACAGGAAATCACGAATTGCGTCATGATATCCTCGGATCCTTGTAATTTTTTATTCCGAAAATAAGAGGCATTAGATCAAATGCCGGGACACATATATCTTCATTTTGCCTCTACTTGCATTAAAAAATATTCACCGAAATCCGCGGGTGGTCAATTGTAAGGTCCCCTTGTAAGTGTTTCTAAAACTTAGGTAAATCGACAGGGTAATAGTCATTACAACACTTCGTATCTAATGCCGTGATAAAAACCCTTTCTGCTGTCAATAGAACATGAACAGAGGAAGGAGTCTGGAGCATACTGACATTACACCAATCACGAATAAATATGCCATTATTTACATTACGTGCAAGTGCTGTATTACAAAGGTGCGCTTTAATGCTGTATTTGTGTTCATTCACTCGTAACTCCAAATTCCTCCTTGTAGAACCTACGTAAATACTGACATGCTGTTTTGTAACTTGGTCTGAAAGCGGAATATTGTAAACACCCCAACTTCGCAAAATACCAGATTTATCTCGGTCTTGTCTGAGTTGTGCAAACAAATTGTTGCACCTAATGCCTAGTTGTAATTTATATTTGGAACACACGTGTAACAACAAATTTGTAACACCAGTTAAGTATTCTAGTGATCCAATGAACTTCTGACTACGTTCATTATCTCTAACCAACGTAGTAGAACAACGTGTTAATACCCGGTCATGAATCCTGCGGGTAATATAATCCGGGTACCCAAACATGTTAGTCATCTTAAAAATTCCATTGATCTCACTGTTTAAAGCTCGGTCTGTAGATGATTTGTTTATTGCGTGTTCTAATTCCCTGCCTTTTATGTCTACCATTGCCTTGAAAAAACCTCCTAGTGGAGAGCGAAAGCTTGGCGAATCTACACTGAAGAGCAATTGAATTAGAGATACCTGTCTAGTAACGTGTAGCACCACCTTTCGCCCTGATGACGGCAGCAATTCGTCTCGACATGGACTCGACAAGACACCGGAAGCGTTGGGAAGCCATACGGATCCACGACCCCTGAACAAGCTCCCACAGTTCACGAAGATTTGATGGACGGGGGTCAGAGCCTCGAACATCTCTCTTGATGGCATCCCAGATGTGCTCGATGAGATTGAGGTCAGGTGACCTAGCTGGCCAAAGAAGCGAGGTCAGGTCGGTGGAGTGCTCATCGAACCATTCGGATAGAATTAGGGAGCGATGGCACGGTGCATTGTCTTGTTGCAGGATGAAGTCCCCAGTGGGATCTTGAAGACGCACAAACGGGAGCAAATGGTCGTCCAGGATATCCCGGTAAAGTTGACCTGTGAAGGACGATGTTACACGTACCAGGGGTCGCATTTCAGTCCACGTAAATAGTCCCCAGACGAGAATGCCACCCCCATAAGCGTGAAGAGTACCCTGCTGGCAAGAAGGATCCATCGCTTCATGTGGTTTGCGCCGTACTCGTATCCTGCCATCCGCATGTACCAACGTGAATCTCGACTCATCAGTCCAGGCAACATTTTTTCACATGTCTAGGGTCCAGTGACGATGTTCCCGCGCCCATGCTAATCTTTGCACTCAGTGATGTGCGGTCAGCAGCGGTACCCTCGTGGGACGATGGCTTTTGTACCCCATAGCGAGGAGATGGTTCTGGATGGTGTGACTGCTTACACGTTTTTGTGCACCAGAGTTAAATTGCCGAGTGTTTTCTTGCACTGTGGCCCGTCTATCCGCTGTTACATTGCGAGCTAGCCGACGATTACCAGGCTCATCCACACGCTGTTGTCCACGGCAGTTGGCTCTTGCAGGGATGGTTTTACCGGATTCGATGTACTCACGGTGCACCCGTGACAGAGTATCTCGTGAAAATCCCAGTGTCTGCACGACTTCCGACATGGAGTGACACAGTCGTCAGGCCCCGACAATTTTCCCACGATCAAATGCGCTTAGATCCTTCGTCTTACCCATATTGCGTCCGACTCTTACTGATTCCCGTCGCATCACTCCTTATATTGTGGGATCGCTGCGTACGTCATCTCGTTTCCGTTTCCAGGTCCGCCCCCAGCGCCACATTTGCATAACGCCAGCTCTCTCTAATTCAATTGCTCTTCCGTGTATATGCGTATTACACCAGCAAAAAGACTGACTTACTGCGCTATAAGCGCTTCTTGACAATAGGGTGCCAGCAAAGCAATTACTTTGTTCTTGATATCTCAACAAAATTCGAGATCCGTCGGTCGACGGCTGGGGATGGTATTGCATATGCAAATGAAAGCAGATTGGGACTGGATATGCCACGAAACAACCCAGTAAATTTCCGAAACTAAGACCAGAACGTAACAGGATAGTTCTACGAAGGACTGCCCAATCAGAATTCCAATCAACGTTGTATCAAATCATGCAAACCCTATTGGGACCCATGCTACCACCAGTATAGTTAGTGCACAGGGCTCATGAGTTACCACTTTCTGCCAGCAGTCTACAAGCTGCTGACCACTCGGACTAACGCCACACGTCGATTAGCGTGCTGTAAGGAACGTCGATCTTTAACTGTAGATCAATGGAAGACTGTGCTTTGGACCGACGAGTCACGGTACATAGTCTAATTGTCGTTCCTGGGTGTTGCAGATGCGAATAACAAGTTGCGTTGCTGGCTCTATCGTCCCAACAATGAAGTTTGCTGGTGATTGTGTGATCGTATGAGTAGGTCTTCGTGGCCCATAAATCATTTTAGACAAAACCATGAATTTCGAGCCCTAGCTAGATGGCCTCGACAACTATGCACTAAAAATGTTGTAGCAGCACTTTACGGAAACCTCTGTTAGAAGGGCAACTTGCCACCGCATACTACTCGAGTTATTACACGCTATGTGGAAAAAGTCTCCTAACACTAGTGCTTTTTGTATAATAATGCATTTATGGCAAAATCAATAAGTTGGTCCACCTTGGCTGCTCTTACATTGTGCATTCTCCGGACACACTTTCAATGAGATTCTGGTAAGTAGTCACAAATATTGTTCCATTCTTCCCGCAAAGTAGTGATAAGTTCAGACGCAAGGTTGAACGTGTCGTTCTACCTCGAATCGGATGTTCAAGTTCATCCCAAAGGGCCTCTATAGCATTGAGATCGCGGTTTTGAGCTGGCCACCCCAAATTCTGTACACCCATATCCTCAAACCATGGCTAAATGGAGCTTGCTTTATGGCACAGCCGGCTGTCTTTCTTAAACAAGAATGGCCAGTCTCCATCGAACTACTGAAATGAAAGCAGTGAGGCGTTACCTAGAATGTCCCGGTACTTCGTGACGTTTATGTTTCCTTCCACAAGCAGCAACGGTTCCAGTCCATACCACGAGAAACTTCCCCAGGTCGTGACACTGCCACCACACGATTCAACATTTGGTTATTCTGGCTATTCTCTTTCAAATTTAACATTTGCCCATTCTGGCAGGTGCCGTTCACTAAGAATACGCCGCACCCTGTACCACCATCGGATTTAAAAACAGTGTAGGGTGATTCTTCACTCCATAATACTCCTTTTCACTGGTCTAGGGTGCATGGATGATGTGCTTTTCACCAAACAAGTCGCTTGCTCGAATTCTTACAAGTTATTAACGGCTTGTATGCAGCAGCTCGGGCGTGGAAATATAACTTGCGCAGTTCTTTACGACCTGTATTAGTGCACACACTCACCCCTGTTGAATCCTGTAATTTTATGGTAATGATTTGTGCAGAGGAATGACGGCACCCACAACAGACAACACGTTTCAGAGTTCTCTTGTCCCTTTCAGTCAGTTTACTTGGCCTTCCTGAACATTTTTCTTGTCAGTCGTGTAAGCTCTTCACGTTTCCATTTAATAATAACGTTTTGAACACTTGACCGTGGGAGTTGCAATTCTTCTGCAATCGCACGCACGGACAAGTTGCTGATACGACACCCTATAATAAGACCTCGTTGGAAGTCAGTAAATTCAACACGCGAGGCCATGTCTCACAAGTAGACGATATGCGACGTTTGAAGATCTTACCTTAAGTTTTAAAGTAAACCTGGCACACATGATCGATGTTCCATATTTGGTGCGCATGTCCGGAGACATTTTTTTACGTAGGGTACAGTATATTGGTTTGAAGGCCTGGACATAAAAATGTTGGAGTGGTTAGCCTAGAAACATGACTTGAACCCTATGAAGAATCTCTGGGACGAACTGGATCGTCAGGTTAAGGGAAGAACATGTCGCCCAGCTAACAAAGCCGAGCTGGTCACTGGTTTAATGGCCGAACATACAGGGTGATTGTAAACTCCTTAAACAAAACAAGAGTGGAGATAGTACACATCAAGGCGAACAATATTTGCAATGGAACCTAAGGCCGCATTCCAATCATAGTGCTAGGAATGAGCACGTTCGAAAAACGTTTAGCAGGCACACGGAGTTCCAAACAGTGCATGAGAAGCACAAGATGCAAATCAGGTGCGCTGAATACGTGCGTAGACGATGAGGAGAGAAAATTAAAAAACGCAGCCGAACCCGTTCAGCGATATCACCGTGCGTAGATCACATGAGAATTGACGTACACGCCTGACCGGCGCAGCGTACCGTGTGTTTGTGGAGAGCAAGTGCTTCCCGGTCTGTTGCAGGGTGTTCCACTCACCACACGGAGGGACATGTGGTTTATGCATGATGGGGCCCCAGCACACTTTGCGACCGAGGTCGGATGCTTCCTAAATGCGACATATCCCGAGCGGTGGATTGGACGCGATGAACCTGTGGCTTGGCCTCCACGCTCACCAGACCTTTATCCACTGGATATCTTCTTCTGGGTGCACATGAAAACATAGGTGTACGAGACACCTGTGGACTCCCTGGAAGATATCGTCGCACTTATCGCTGTTGCTGTGGACAAGTCAACACCACACCGGGAGCCTACGAGAGGGTGCGACAGTCCTTCATTTGCCGCTGTGGGCTGGGCAACGACGCCCTTGGACGCCAGTTTGAGCAGCTCCTCAGAGTCTTTCTCTAATGCGATTGGAATTGTGCAACTCATAAATTAGGTATGTCCCTTTGTTTTCACTGTTGAAGACTCAACGTGGATATCTAACTTTACTCTTTTCTAGCACTAGGAGTGGAATTCGGCCCTAGGTTACATTGCAAATATTGTTCGCCTTGATGTGTACTATCACCCCTCATGTTTTGTTGAAGGAGTTTGCAATCACCCTGCATAAGCGCACATTTGCAAAGAAAACTACTGAAGAGCATTCCACGAAGACTAGAGGCGATCATAAGGACTAAAGGTTTCAGCAACAATATTAAATGTCTTATTTACGCTTTCCAACCGTAGGTTAAAGAAGCGTATATGCTCCAGCTTTTTTCCGTCCGTATGTCTGTCGGCACGATAACTCACGTAAAAATGGTTCGGTTTCGATGAAATTTTAATATGTGGTAGGGGACCACCAGGGGACTAACCCTATTGAAAATGGGTGAAGTGGGGTCAAAGTTCACGCCATAAGAGCGGGATCCATTTCATAGCCTTTAAGCGTCATAACATGCGTAAATATGGTTCGATTTCGATGAAATTTCAGTATGTTGTAGGGAACTACCTGGGAACGAACCCTATTGCAAATTTAGGTCAAAGGTCAGGCAGGGCATAAGAGCGGGATTTATTTCATTGCCCTTATGCATCATAACTTGCGTAAAAATGGTTCGATTTCGATGAAATTTTGGTATGTGGTAAGGTACCATTTGGGAACGAAACCTATTGAAAATGAGTGGAATGGGGTCAAAGGTCAGGACATAAAAGCGGGATCCATTTCATTGCCTTTATGCGTCATAACATGCGCAAATATGATTCTATTTCAATGAAATTTTAGTATGTGGTAGGGAACTACAGGGCACGAACCCTATTGAAAATGGGCGAATGGGGTCAAAGGTCAGGCAGGGCATAAAAGCGGTATTTATTATATTGCCCTTATGCGTCATAACTTGCGTAAAAATGTTTCGATTTCGATGAAATTTTAGTATTTGGTAAAGAACCACCTGGGGACGAACCCTATTGAAAATGGGCGAAATGGGGTCAAAGGTCAGGGCATAAAAGTCGAATCCATTCCATTGCCCTTATGCGTCATAACATGCGTACATATAGTTCGATTTCGATGAAAATTTAGTATGTGGTAGGGCACCACCTGGGAACGAACCCTATTGAAAATGGGCGAAATGGGGTCAAAGGTTAGGCAGGACATAAGAGCAGGATTTGTTCCATTGCCCTTATGCGTCATAACTTGCGTAAAAATGGTTCGATTTCGATGAAATTTTAGTATGTGGTAGGGAGCCACTGGGGACAAACCCTATTGAAAATGGGCGGAATGGGGTCAAAGGTCAAGACACTGGAGTGGGATCCATTCCATTGCCCTTGTGCATCATAACTTACCAAAAAATGTTTCGATTGCGACAAAACGTTATCATGTTGTTCCGGAGGTATAGTGAACCGGTTCTGTTGAATATCAACGAAATGGGGTCAAAGATCATTGCACAAAAGCAAGATTTATTCCACAGCCATTATTCTCATAACTTGCGTAAAACTGCTTCTTTTGCGCCAAAACTTTAGTATGTTATTCTTGAGGTGTACTGAACCGGTTCTGTTGAATATCATCGAAATGGGGTCAAAGGTCAGGACACAGGAGCCAGATTTATTCCACAACCATTATCCTCATAACTTGAGTAATAATTTCTGGTATGTTGGAAAGCGTATCATAATAAATGCATTGCATGATTTTACTAACTTGTACATCATTATTATTTGTAGAGATGCAGGTGTACTGATATTAATGATAAGGCTATGAATGTACAAAATTTTCATTTAATTCCTCCACACCCAGTGCATAAAACATTTCTCATCAATTAGAAAATCAATAGGCATTTCATCGTATTTTACCGTTTGCATTAAACGAGTAGCTCTATTCTTTTCTTTAACATTTCACGCTTTTTCTCTCTCTGTACAGATCGGGAGATCACAAGGCTTTACCATATCTTTGTGATTGTTCTGTATTTTGCCATTTCAATCAAAGTCTGTTTGGCTTGAAACCAATACTGGCATGTTCTGTCTAAAACTGATGTTAACGCATTAAACATAATAACTGCCAAAATTTTAAGAACTTGTGTGTTCTCGATATTCGCATTATTTGCTTATGACAGACTTTCAGAATATCAAATTACTTCTTCAAGCAACCTGCCCTTAGAAATTTTAACTGGCCATTCTCAAGGATTAGATCCATGGTCATCAATGGTTTTTCTTAGTCTATTCTCAATTTGTAACACTTCATTTTGCAGTCTTCTGATGATATTTGTTTTGCCACCGTAAGATTTTTGTGGAATTCCAGTTCTATACTTATGGCCTCACTGTTATCTAATTCAGTTTTATTCAATGAATTTATCAGCTGATTTTTTTAATAGATTTGTTTAATAGAATTAGGCAGACATGACCCAAATCTGGCCAAATGTTATGAAAAGAAAGGTAGAGTGGTATCGAAGTTTGAAAACAACCATGAACAATCATTCGGGTTTGTTTCTTTCGGAAGAATGATTGGTTAGTTGCAATTGCAATACAAATTTGAAGTTGTGATTCCGTTTATTGGTGTAAATTAGGACGAGAGTGGTAAGTCAAATAATATACGAAAACTTGAAAATTTCATCTTCCTGGAGCAGGAATCGAACCCGCGTCTCTCGATTTGCGCCGTAGTATGCTAACCACTACACCATCCACAACGACCAAGTCTCAAGTTTCTGAATAATTCGAATTTAACACATCACAGGAATCGCTTCGCAGAGCAACGGTGTTTATATTTAGCGAAACTGGATAAATAGAACTCATTGTGTCCCGTGATTGCCCGGAGAAACAGATAAGACATGAAATGTGGGATTCCATCTGGTGTAATCCTGTATTTCATGGACATTGCAATTGCAGTTGAACTAAAGACGGGGTTCGATGTTTCACGATTATTTGTTATAATATTTTTAAATGTTTTATCAATAAACTCTTCAAGGGCTTAAACTGAACTATTAGTGGAAGTCCATGCCTTTTTAACGTTTTCCAACCGTAGGTTGAAGAAGCGTATATGCTCCAGCTTTGTCCGTCTGTCTGTTCGCACGATAACTCGCGTAAAAATGGTTCGATTTCGATGAAATTTTAGTATGTAGTAGAGGACTACCTGGGGACGAACCCTAGTGAAAATAGGCGAAATGCGGTCAAAGGTCATGACATAGGAGCGGCATCCATTCCATTGCACTTTATGCGTCATAACTTACCTAACAATTCTTAGATTTTGATGAAATTTTTGTATGTGGTAATAAACCATCTGCGAACTAACCGTATTGAAAATGGACGAAATGGGGTCAAAGGTCAGGAGATAGGAGCGGGATCCATTCCATTGCCCTTATTGCATAATTTGCGTAAAAATGGTTCGATTTCGATGAAATTTTAGTATGTGGTAGGGGGTCACCTTGGAATGAATTCTGTTAAAAATGGGTGAAATGGGGTCAAAGGTCAGGACATAGGAGTGGGATCCATTCCATTGCCCTTATGCCTCATAACTTACGTAAAAATGCTTCTATTGCGACAAAACTGTAGTATGTTCTTCCGGAGGTATACTGAACCGGGTCTGTTGAAAATCGTCGAAATGGGGTCAAAGGTCAGGACACAGGAGCGAGATTTATCCCACAGCAATTATTAAATAACTTGAGTAATGATTTCTGGTATGTTGAAAAGCGTATCATAATCAATGCATTGCATTATTTTACTAACTTGTTTTGATATAATTACAATGATGCTGATGTTAAAAAAATTTAAATAAATCTCTCTGTTTCTATGTTTCCCTTTTTAGGCGTTACTGGTGCTGTAATGCGAATTGACAATGATGGCGATGCTGAAGGTAATTACACAGTGCTGTCGCGTCAGCCTACTCCTTCCAACTTGACGCTCAAAGTTCCCACTGGAATTTCCATTCCTCCCTACTGCATGCTTCCCGTTGGCCGTTTCATTATGCACCAAAACGGGACGTTCTCTGAATTGGTAAGTTGGAAAGATAAATCAAATCTTCTGTGGCTAAATATTTTATACGCACTTTTCCAATTTGTTTCAGTGTTTATCTCTAAGCATGCATACTTACTTGTGGGAAAGCACTTCGGGGGAACAACCAATGGGAAATGTTTTATAAAGTTTGGATGCCCCTGGTTGCCTGTGATTAAAATTAACCATCTCTGTTACGGAGGTAAACGTGCGTACACTTACTGGTGAGAATAGAATACCTACAACACAACATCAGGAGTGAGAAATTAAAAGTAAAAGCATGTATGGGTTTTAATTTGGAAGGCCACTCCCCGACGTTTAGGGGTCCCGACTCAGAGTTTACGGTTCGGCATGTATCATGTTTTCACCCTACCTTACTTGCGCTTACTACGAATAACGTAAGTCTTCCTCATTAGAAACAAAGCGCCTTGCATTCAAGCCGTGAACAGAATCTAACTCTTAGAGACCCTCCATTTATCGTGGGAATGTTTCCCCACATGATATCAATCAGGAGTATTTGTTTAAACCCGGCTTCTTTTACAGTTGTAACGCATTTCTACAGTTAAATATAAATAAGATAGTCTAGTTCCATAAATATGTCAACAAATACTTTGAACTTCGTAATCTCCGTTGTTGCCACGAATCGCGCCGAAAGCACAATCAAAAATGTTACGAGAAGCTGAAAAATCTGTTTGTACACTCATGGTCAAAAAAATAGTTACACCCAGGAATGAAACTTGGTGGGTAGGTTTGACATTGTGAGGCATGCAAACGATTCAAGTATCACGCTCGGCCGCGCAAGCTCGTAGAAAAGTTCAAAAGCAACTCGAGCATTTGAAGGAGTTCGATAGAGGCCGCATCATCGGGTTCCGGAAAGCGGAATGGTCTTATCGCCGTATTGCGCGCTAAACCGGTTGTGCGGATGTCACCATACCACGCTGTTGGCGGAGTGGATAGAACAAGGCCTGCAGCCGCGACAGAAAGGGTCTGGGGGACCCTGACGAACCACGAAAGGAGAGGACCGACTGGTTGTTCGTCATGCGCGCAATGACCCCACAGCCACGACTGCGGATATTCAGCGAGTACTGGTGCACTCCATGCATCGTCCGATTAGTGCCAGCAGCATTAGCAGAAAGCAGCACGACATAGATATACACGCACGCAGACTGTTACGACGAGTTACTACTACCCTTAACATCATTGCATCGTCGCCAAAGACTGCAATGGTGCCATGCCAGACTGTCAAGAAGCCACTTAGAAAGGCAGCGGGTGATCTTCAGTAACAAGTCCCACTTTTGTCTTGGTGGAGACGATCAACGAATCCGTGTGTGGAGGCACCATGATCAACGGTTTGTTAAAATCCTCCACATACGTGGCGTCAGTATATAAACAAATACGTCGCTCTTTCCACTTTCCAGAAACACATAGCAACCGAAAAATTGTTATTCGGTCACCGGCGGGGAATTGAATCCACGGATCTCTCGATATCTAGCCGAGCGCGTTAGCCTTACACCACGGTGGCCAACAATCCACGGTGCTATGTGTGTTTTAAGTCAGCTTCTGACATCATAAACCCGTAAGATGGACTCAGCTACTCAGACGTCTCCATCTGGTGGGCATTAACGGCACTGGCTATGTATTAATTATAGCAGTTAAATCCAAAAGGCGAGATCCAAAGTGTGGGTCTGGTTGTTTTCGTCGTCAGCTCTGATATTTTCGAGTCCAAATTTCAGTTTCTTCTGCCCTCCGATTTATAAATTTGCGTTCCTCTTGTATCTAAAGGTCTGGTGCATCGCATTGTTTTATTTTCCGGTCCGTAAGTACGATAATCTCTTCTTTATAAGCATTGTTTACCTTCTGGTCGAGTTGGCCAGAAGAGCCACTGGGCGCGCCATTAGTAATGGCGTCATCCGGTGGGGATGTCGAGTTCGTTGGCGCTACTTCCGATTTTTATACTCCTGGACTCATGCTCGGTGGCGGTGCTACGCTGACTTCTTCTCTTGGCGCTGTTCAGCTGCCCTCTTCCGGTGCGTCTTTCGACACCTCTTCTCATGATGCTGCCCGGTCAGACAGCTCTTCTGATACCGATTCTACTGTGACTTTCGCTGATGCAATGGATACTCATGATGACGTCACTCCTCCTACAGCTGCTCGTTTGCCATCGTCTTATTCTGCTGCAGCGGCCTCTGCTTCTGATCGCCCATCCTCGACTGTGTTACAGCAAGTCGATGCTCTTAAACCTCTTGTTCGTCGAAACGGCAACTCCACTTTTCTTAATGTTCCGGCGTCTTCCGTTCAAGCTCAAATGTTTTCCTCGCACATGGCTTTAGGAGTCTGTTTTAAAGCCCTTCCTGATACGAAGTTGAAGATTTATGCAACGGCAATTAAGAAACTGTTATCTCCGTCTGCTATTCCTCATCTCTATCGTAGGGCGTGGACTATTGTTGTTTATCTTTCTCAGCCTGACCATGTGACCTCTCTTTTACAGAAAGGTCTTAATATTGGTAACAACCTCTTCATGCCGAAATCAGTGATACAGCGCCCTGCTACCGTGTCATTTTACCCGGTGCCACCTGAAATCACAAACTTCATGCTCCTCACAGTTATCTCATCTCTCGGTCGGGTTGCCGGGGACGTCGTGACCTACTCGGCAGTGCCCAACGATCTTGAGGATCGCCATATTTATGGTGCTCGCCGCATGGTGCCTGTCATTATTTCTTCTCAGGGTGATATTGCTACTTTACCTACACAACTTACTATCCATTGCCAAGGTCAACAGCGACACATCGATCTCTTAACAGAGTTCCACTGCCGCAAGTGTAATGGCCTAGCACATTTTTAAAGAGTGTCCTGGACCTTCTTCTTCTTCCGGATTTTTTTCTGGACTGATGTCTATTTCGCTGCCTGTTGATACACCCTCTTCTGCTTCTCGCGCTAAATAGGGTACTCCTGATATTACTGATGTTGATTTTCCTCCACTTCTTGGTCCTTCGACTTCATCTGCACCGTTTACATCTACATGCTCGACTTGTGACCGGGACACTTCTGATCAGGTGGTGCTTCCTGCTTCTTCTCTTGAGGCTCCCTCTGGAGAAGTGGCTTTGGTTCCCTCTGTGTTTTCAGCAACTGCCCTTGATGACAGCTGCGGTGATCGCAGCGCCTTACCAATCGCTCAGGTCGCTCCCAGACAGGTTTCTCCTTCTCTTGCTCCTACTGAAGATCACTAAAGTGTGGATGACTTGACCGTTTCTGATGAGACTGTTGTTGATCCCCGTCGCCGTTACGCAAAACTCACCGTCATCAAAGCTCTTAGTGCTTCAGCTAAACGAGGACGTCTACGGGTTTATCGCTCTCGCACGTCTTCTGGCACTCGTTCTCCTCCAGCGTCCCCCAGAGGATGTGGCGTCGCGGATAATCCAGCGGAACTCGCAGAGGCTGCACTTCAGATGCAGTTCCATCAGTTTTGTCAAGATAACGATGTGCTCACTTGACCTTTTACCCTTAGACAACTGTATCGTCTTTTTTTTTTTTTTTTTTTTTTTGCTTTTCCATGATGCGTCGTTTGCCATGGCCTCTTTCCTTTCTCACTCCATCTTTCTTCCGGATGATGTCTATGGTCGGCTGTTGTGTATCAAAGTTGCCCTACGGGACATTTGTGAGACTGAACGTGTATTCCTTCCTTGCTTCCACCCGCTCAGTGACATGGCTGAAGCCGCTGCATAGGCTGTTAAATTTCTTCGTACTTCCTCCCCTGATGATGATGAGGTGAACTTTTGCTTCCATCGTAGCGATGTATCTCCTGTAGTATTTTCTTGTGAAGATTTGCTCGCCGGCTCTGTGAACTTTTCTCTTATGTTTCAGATTGCAAACTTTTCATGAATGGGCCATTATTGTTCGTTCTTATAGTGCGGGTTGTACCCAAAGATTGTATTTTGCTTTTATTGTGTATATTCTTCTATTGTTTGTTTTTATCGTATGATGTATCAACGGGTTCCATTAATTTTGTTGATCTCCTCATTGCTCCCACATCTGTTTTGCTCTGAGAGACTTTTTCACACGGATTGTCCCTGGGACTTTATAGAGTGTCTCTGTATATCATTTACCCTGGATAGTATTCGGGCCATTTTGTTCGCATGTTCATTATTTGTTCTACACCTGTATTAATATTTTACCTTGAACATGCATTCACCTGCAAAATATGTCATTCATTGTTTTGTATTGTTTTCACCGCAAGTGGTGCGTCTGTATCACCTTTTTCTTGAATAAAATTTATTGTTGAACTCCAAAGTGAAAACCCTCCAAATACGTGGCGTCAGTAAATAACAAATACATCGCTCTTCCCACGTTTCAGAAACGCATAGCAACCGAAAAATTGTTATTCGGTCACCGCCGGGGAATTGAATCCCCGGATCTCTCGATATCTAGCAGATCGCTTTAACCTTACACCACGGCGGCCAACAATCCACGGTGCTATGTGTGTTTTTAAGTCTGCTTCTGACATCATAAATCCGTAAGAAGGGCTCAGCTACTGATACGTCTCTATCTGGTGGGTATTAACGGCACTGGCTATATATTAATTATAGCAGTTAAATCTAAAGGGCAAGATCCAAAATGAAAATCCTCCAAATACGTGGCGTCAGTAAATAAACAAATACATCGCTATGTCCACGTTCCAGAAACACATAGCAAGCAAAAAATTGCTATTCGGTCACCGCCGCGGAATTGAATGAACGGATCTCTCGATATCTAGCCGAGATTTATGATGTCAGAAGATGACTTAAAAACACACATAGCACTGTGGATTGCTAGCCACCGTGGTGTAAGGCTAACGCGCTCAGCTTGATATCGAGAGATCCGTGAATTCTATTCCCCGGCGGTGACCGAATAACAATTTTTCGGTTGCTATCTGTTTCTGGCACGTGGAAAGAGCGATGTATTTGTTTATTTATCAACGGTTTGTTATCGAGCGTCACATGTCCAGATAGTCTGGTGTCATGGTGTGGGGTGCAATTGCCTACGATGCTAGATCCCCTTTGGTGTTCATTACAGGCACTTTGACAGCCCAAGGTTACGTTAATGAGGTCCTATAATCAGTGGACCTACCTTTTCTGAGCGCTCACTCCGGTGCGATTTTCCAACAGGACAACGCTCGTCCGAATACCGCACTTGTCTCGAGAGCTTGCCTTCAAGACACTGACACTTTTGCATGGCCAACCTCATCGCTAGACCTGTTG
This sequence comes from Macrothele yani, assembly GCA_039090855.1. NCBI lineage: Eukaryota > Metazoa > Arthropoda > Arachnida > Araneae > Macrothelidae > Macrothele > Macrothele yani. Next base: position 106,500,769 of record CM077011.1, read on the forward strand.
CCTCTTGAAAATGTGTGGGATGCTATTGGACGCGCTATCCACTCTTCACCCCTACCGCACAATCTGCAGGACCTGCGTGAGAAGATTCAAGCTGCATGGGATGGCTTATCGCAGGACATCATTAGGAAGCTGTACAACTCCATGCTGAGACGTCTCGCATGCTGTTTGAGCAAACATGGTGACCCGACGCCATACTGAGAAACACTACTTATTGGCATCTAGCTCAATAAATATTTCCTATATCAGGCTGAATGTTTAATAATTTATCGTTCCTGGTAACCTTTACCTTCCTCCCGAATAGCATTGTAATCCGACACGTCCTTCTGGGTGCAACTATTTATGTGACGATGAGTGCATAAATATTTCTTCGAAAAGAACAGAAATTCGTACGTGCAGGTGCTGTGTGACATCCAAAATCGCTGATTAATGACAAACCCCAACAATTATCGTATTTCATATAAAATCTTTATAACAGTCAAGCGGACCACGACCGCAGTTCTAGATTTAAGTGGTCGTAATAAAAATATCTCACGAAGTTATAAAGTAACTGCGTCGTATTGTAACGTATACTCTAGATTCAGTTTCCTTTTGATTTTACTATCTTTTGTTATTTTATTTTCCTATGCAAATTATCTTCTCACTTAACGAGATGTTATTTCTCCCGCTGAATGATATGTGGCAACGAGTGTAAGTCATGACGTGGTGGTATGCAGTATATATAGGCGCGCTCAACTATACCAAAAAAGCTTCGTTTTATGTGATAGGTTCTTCTTAATTATTGTGATGCGATTCTACGAAAGTTCGGATATTCAGTAGTAGTGTGATTTGTTGAGAGTGTGTTTGATAATACCAGGAGTTCTCCAATAAAAGGTTTAAAGTGAGTACGTTTTCTCATTTCATATTATTGTCACCCCTCTGTCTGGCCGTTAAGTCTCTTTCATTAAGTGTCTCCATTAAGTCCAGGGTATATTGTGTTTACCGCTCTAATAAGGAGCCTTCAAGGTACTAATGTACTAAAACCGAAGTTATATTACTGATATTCAAGATAATGAGGAACGCTGAGTAAAAAGAAGTTCCATATTCAATGAATTTATTGCACGTGCGAGTCTTACCTAAACAAACTCTAGCACTTTGAAGATTAGGTACACTTTAGTTACGTCAAGTAACCTTCCAATAACCCTAACGTGACTTAACGTAAACTTCCCTGCACTACACGTCCAGCGGAGAACTTTATTCATTTTAGTATGTAAAAAACAAAGAGCAAAATTCTAGACTTTTCCGCAGAGCCCAATACCGAGCACGAAATCATTCACCTATCTGATGTAAACAGAAAGCATGAGCAGAGCCTGGCAAGGCGCGTGCAAACTTTTAAGTGAGAGGAAAACAGTATGGTATACCTGGAACATGTCTAGCGAGCTACCAGATATAATTAGTCTGTCACGTGACTTCAGTCCGAAGACGTTGTTTTTTGGGAGAATAATGCGTTCTTTTTTTCTGATAGGTTGGGGCCGTGGATGGCCTAGTGGCCAACGTTCTTTACTGCCACGGAGAAGGCTTCGGGTTCGATCCCAGGCAGGTACGAACGTTCGAACCACTAAGTATCCACCGTGCGTCGTATGGGCACGTTAAGCAGTTGGGCCGCGGGTGCTTCCCCTTCCCCCACCATCACCCCCGGTAATAAATAAGGGCGTCTTCTTCCCCCTTTCTGCCTCGTTTCCGTGTCACTTTCCTATCAGGCACTCTAGCCCAAATCTCCTAGCTTTCTATTTCTGAGGGTTGTTTAACACCTGGGGTCAAACACTCCCTCCTAAAAACCTCTACACATGATCTGATCTGATCTTTTCGGATGGGGCGGGGCACGCCACCTGATGTCCGCACTGAAGGAGCTTAAGTGATATCATGATGATTATGTTTTTCGTTATTTCGCGAACTTTTTTTCTAGCATCTTGAACTAACTTGATGTATTTAAGTAACAAAATTTCGTTACTACTTTTTTCTTTATTTTAGTAACTTGAAATTTAGGATGGTCTTCAGAAATTTTTACAGAAGTTATCTTGGACTTTAAAGGTCATAGTTGCTCATCTTCTGATACCGAAAGTGTTAATTGTTTGATGGACCATTTTGCAGCAGAAAAGATTTTTGAACCGTTAATTGCATACACTTCTTCCTCAAGATTAAGAATAATATTTGTTTTTAATTTAACAACTATGTCTTCATGTTAATCCCCATCCCTTTGTTTTCGTCTTTTACTAATTTCGGATTAAAAAATAAAACGCATGCACATATAAATAAGACATGCATGACGTTTCATTCGGAGCTGTAGTTTCTCGAATATTGCCAGTAGCACTTTGCTTGAATAAACCCGAATTTGTTCTTGCACTCGTTTAAGCACGTATGTAGCCTTTTCAATCCTTCGTACTGCAATTAAAGACCCGACAGTAAGTGACTTTTACTTCGCACTGCAAATTAGAGCTGCTCTTCCAGACCCGACATTAAGGGACTTTTACTGTCGCTTGGGTTAAGATCGTGAATCTAGGAGTAGAGCGATTCAATGTTCACAGCCTTAAACGTCTATTGAATCGCGGGGATAGGGAGTAGGAGCGAGGGTTTATTCACACAATGAAGCGCAAAGTCAATGAGGAACGTGTTCCGTGACCCTGTTTTCAAATTCTACCTCTTTGGGTGCCGGTATTTACAAGTGGAAGCTGCTTTTGTAGTGATTTGAAAGTATAGAGATCTTTAGGTTTAGAAGACAACGCGAAAATCTTCCCTCATCCTCGCATTATGCTGCAGTGCTTAACACCACATGCTCTCTAATTAGTATTGGTTATCCTTAATAGAATAAGCATTAGATTATACGATGACGTATCTACCTGTCTGACGAATTGTGCTGGTACAGTGTAACTTGGATAAGTCGAAGCTGAAGGGACCATAAAAATAATTCAAATTAGGCAAGTTTGAATATGGGCACATTCAAGCACTGTAAAAAAAACAACATATTTATTCATAACATACAAAAAAAGTACAGTACGGTAAATTTACAATATTTCTGTAAGAAAAACGGGAAATTTTGGCCTGCTTCTTAGGATTTATGTAATGGGTAAGGGTAAATTCTTCAAGTTTATCGAGTGAATGAAATAGACAATCACTTACATTCTGCTGTCCCTCAAACAAACTTCCTTAACTGTTGGAGGTGAACCAAGGCTTTTACTAAATTTGGAAGGCACTCTTCAGAAAGTTCTGGCCGTTCCAGTTCTTCATCTGAAGGTACACAGCAGGTCTCCTTATTCATAATATCAGTCAGATCTCATTATCTGTAAGCTCACCACAAACAGCTAAATTGTCATCAACGCTCACAAAAGCCTCATACGGTACATCACGGACTACATCTTCCCAGTCTTCACAGTGGATATAATCTCCTCGCCACCAATACCTTGATGTAGTTGAGACTCATCATCGGGGTGCTGGAAGCCTACTTTTCCAAAGCAGCTGGGTTTAATTTGTTGCTTCGTCCATAACTAAGAACTTCATGCAGAACAGTACGTATACCCATTTTAAAAGGTAATTGTTGAAAATACGAGAAAACGCAAATGGGGTTTTCTTCGAATTAAACAAAAAAAGAAGTTCGAATTAAATGTTTTTTAAACATTTTCTATACAGAAAATTCAGAAGACCAAATGAAAACTTCGAATTAACCAGGAATTCGAATTAAAAACGTTCGAAGTAGACAAGTTACACTGTGTTTAGAAGAAGATGTTCATATAGCTTTCGAATTGTTTTTTACTTTGATTGGGGGTTTAACGACCACCGTGAGCAACTCAATGGCCTCTAAGCAGTCGTTCGTCCCTAATTTAGGGACACTGGTTCCAGGGAAAGGAGAGAGCCGGGGAGCCGTAAAGCAAAAACAACATCCATGCCTCACGAGATTCGAACCCGGACCCACCTCAGACGAATGATCAGAAGCCATCGCTTAGACCAGTGAGCCAGCGCGGCTCCCCTTCGAATTCCCTACTGCAAAGAAGGTTGCTAACGAAATTTAATTCTAGCTGGCCAAATGAATTTTCATCTGTGTAGAAAAATACGCTCACCCTATTTTTTCCTCCACCTCGCGGAGTGGCACATGAATATTTACATGAATTTTTTTTAAAAGAGATTACACAGGTCACACATGTGTTACATACAACCTTTTACCTGACAATTTGTCCACGATCAAATGCGCTTAGATCCTTCGTCTTACCCATACTGCGTCCGACTCTTACTGATTCCCGTCGCATCACTCTTTATATTGTCGGATCGCTGCATAAGTCATGTCGTTTCCGTTTACAGTGCCGCCCACAGCGTTACATTTGCATAACGCTAGCTGTCCCTAATTCAACTGCTCTTCAGTGTATAGAACAGGAAAAAATCGAACAGCGACCTCATCCGGTATGTAGGCCCGAACCTGCACCATGCAATATTTGGCTGTTTTCAAGATTCATAAAGGAACTTACTGGGCATGTTTTCAAGGGTGCAAGGTCTTGCAAAATGCATTCATACAGAGTTGCGAAGTATTACCCAACAGGAGTGCCACGAAGCGTTCCAGAATTTTCTCTAGATGCACGTTCAGAAGTTTCGTTGACATTGATGCAGGGGTTCTTGTTTTCTGATGAATGTCAAGAAATTTAATTGATGTTAATACTAAGGTTTCACTTTACATACATGTCAAAAAGTGTTGTTGAGATTAAAGCAATGGTTAAACAAGGAGTTTAGTTCCCACACAAACTTTCATATGACAACAAAGTCCAGCGTTCCAGCATCTGCAACCCTTTGCTCAGCCGACAGGAAAAGGATCCATTTCAGCATCGAGTTGTCACTGGAGATGAAAAGTGGGTTCTTTACGTGAACAACAATCGCCAAAACCAGTGGCTTTCTCCATGTCAGACACCAGTTCCTACGCCAAAAACCGGGCCTATACTCTATAAAGGTTTTGCTCCGTGTTTGGTGGACTGCCGTTGGCATAGCTCACTTATTTAGTTACAGATCTGTATTTCTTATGCATGGGAATCTGTATTTCAATTATAGTTTCCCATGCGATTCTTTCCAGATCTTTTTATTGCTTATATAAAACAGGAAAGAATCGAACAGCTATCTCATCTGGTATATAAGCCTGAATCTGCATCATGCAATTTTTGGCTGATTTCAAGATTTATAAAAGAACTTGCTGGGCAAATTGTTCCAAGGATGCAAGGTTTTGGAAATTGCGTTCAAATAGAGTTGCGATGTATTACCCAACAGGAGTGCCGAGAAGCGTTCCAGAATTTTCTTTAGATACACATTCAGAAGTTTCGTTGAGATTAATGCAGTGGTTCTTGGTCTCCAAATGCATGTCAAGAAAATTTGTCGAGAATAATGCAGAGGTCCTTGTTCTCTGATGCATGTCAAAAAAATTCGTTGATGTCAATGCAATGGTTTCACCTTAGATATATGTCAAAAAGTTCCTCTGAGGTTAGTGGAATGGTTCCTGTTCTCTAGATAAATGTAAAGAAATCTCATTGAGATTAATCAATGGTTCTTGTTCTCTAGATGCATGTCAAGAAGTTTCGTTTAGGTTAATTTTGGTTTTTCTTAAGATGCACGTCAAGAACTTTTCTTTGAGCTTAAAGCAATGGTTCTTGTTCTCTAGATGCATGTCAAGAAGTTTCGTTTAGGTTAATTTTGGTTTTTCTTTAGACGCACGTCAAGAACTTTTCTTTGAGCTTAAAGCAATGGTTCTTTCTAATCTGGATGCATTTGCTGAGGTTAATGCAATGGTACTTGCTCTCCAGATGCATGTTAAGAACTTTTTAACGTCTTACGTTTAATTTCCTTTCAAGTTATCAAAATAAGCATGATTGTTTTGCATAGAGGTATATTACGGCTGCATTGATGTTACAGCTACATCGCTAAAACTTTTTCCTATCATCTTTGACCAGTTATACCATAATTTACGTAAACTTACAGGTGTTCCTGTTTTAACTCTGCTTTTTTATTTTGTCAACAATATCTCTACTACTTCTCAAAGTGCTCTCTCGTAAGTTAACCGCACGGCGTATCATGGAAGACGTTTGGCCTACCTAATAACGAATTTTATCATCCAAATTTTATTTTAAAGTTGTTGATTTTCGGGTGTGTTTTCTAAGACTTTTTTCAGCACTACCACCTAAAGAATGCTTGAATTGCATTTTAACAGCGTGTAAAAAATTTAATCATAATAACAGTTAAAAGCTTTAAAAAAGCCTCCATAGTCATTAAAACTGCTGAGAAAAATACCATGGCGTTAATGAGCGGGGTTCACAGGATGCTTACTAACAAAGAAGGTGGGGTGTTTTTTTAGTGTGGCAGTATTATAAATACAGTTTGTACTAATCGCTTGGTGCAACAGCTCCGAATTTTCGCGATTTTCGGCGATTATTTATAATTCATTGGAATTTCGATTATTTCAGATTTTGGGCACCAATTAAGACTTCATTAATATTTTCCCATCACGTTATTTTAAAAGTGATTGCCCTGTGCTTAATTAAGTGACCCTTGTACAGTTTTACAAGGAAAGTCCTTGATCAGTCCAATTTCTCACGAACTATGGCACTTAGCGATTTACTTCTTGTGCAGTTATATGTAAAATCCCCTATAGCGCACACAATAACACCACGAGTGATCCGCACTCCCCCTTTTAGAGGGTGAGGGGGGCTTTGCACCCCTTTGAAGATAGGGCAAAATGCCAATTACAAGTTTGTAATTAACTTTTTTGCCCTATCTGCAAAGGGGCGCGATAGTCCCCTCACTCCCAAACAAGGAGGCGAAGGGATCCCTCGTGGTATTATTGTGTGACCCATAGGGGTTTCCTATACAACTGCACTTGATGTAAATCGCAAAATGCCATAGTTCGTGAGATATTGGTCTGATCACGAACTTTCCATGTAACCCTGTATGTATTTTACGAGACCACAGGTATTGTTCTAAGACGAATGATTCGGAATTATTTTCTCAAATCTCCAGATCTTGTCGTTGTATTATATAAGATTTCCGCACTGCACTTATAATTTTCAATGAAAAGGATTTTTTTACTGTGATCCATCTTCTTTCTGCTCATTTAACTTTTAAGCTTTCAATAACTGAAATTCAGTAATCAGAGCGACATAGCTCCCAAGAATATTTTAGTCCTTAATGGAAATTTTGTTATCACTGGTGGAAAATCTAAGACATCCTTAGAACGCATAATTATTTTATGGATGTCACATGTATTTAATTTTTTTATTATAATATTCTCATAATTGCGTCCCTTTCATCCTTTCTTTTTATTTTTTACTGTTTCATTTTTTCCTATACCGATCTCTCGTTTCAAAAATGTTCTAAGCACAGGTTTTCAGAATTTTTGTCGCTCTGAATAACTGCAAAGTTGTCTACAATCTTAACTGCATTTTCCTGTAATAATTAAATTTCTTTTCCTTCGGTATATGTAAAGATTAAATTTTTCTTGTCGGAGATGTTGATCTTTAGAATCCATTTTTCGCCTAGAGTGTGTAATTTTCTCATCATGTAATCTGCGACATGACTTCTCTCCTTAGAAACACATTAAGCCATTAACTGCTCTTAATATTCAGGCAGCCCTTCGTAGATTCTTTACTTTACAAAAAGAAAAGGACAAAAAATTTTTATTACGTAGGCATCTCGTTACACGTGTTAAGTAAGTGTTTTGTTTCTAATTCTCTTTTTACTACGCAGCGCGGCAGTTAAGTAATAAAACTGATTGTTTTTAAACAGAAAAGCAGAAAAACGTACGTGAATATGTTTTATCCGAAGCACATTTCTTCTGCGTTAATACAAGAAGTGGCATGATTGGCCAACGAAAGGGAAGACTTGCAGAAGTCATCTTGTAGTATGGAGTAAAGAGCTGATGTAACAGTTCTGTTATGTCTTCAAGGTCTTGAAAAACTTTTCCTTTAACCCTTTAACCGGCTAGAAGCCGCCCCGGTGGCGCAGTGGTCTAAGCGATGGCCTCTGATCATTCGTCCGAACGGGGGTCCGGGTTCGAATCCCGGTGAGGCATGGATGTTGTGTTTGTCTTACGGCACTGGCTCACTCCCTTCCCTGGAACCAGTGACCCTAAATTAGGGACGGGCGACTGCTTATAGCCCATTGAGTTGCTCACGGTGGTCGTTAAACCTCCAAACAAAAACAAAAAACCCCGGCTAGAACGAATTAACTCGGTGTTAACAAAATAAGCTGAAATCATTTCAAACGAATATACACCATATTGACAAAAGTCACCGGACACCTAGAAGAGAAACACAACATAGCTTTTTTTGGCATATATTATTACGGTGTCGGCCCACCTTTGGCCTTAATGCATGCACTGACCCTTCGAGACATTCTTTCGACAAGATTTCGGAAGACACCGATAGGTATGTGCTTCCATTCAGTACACATTGCTGCCCCTAACTGTTGCTTAGCAGGAGATCTTGGTTCCAAACTTCTTATGCGGCGCTCTAATTCATCCCATAGGTGCTCTATGAGATTAAGATCAAAGCTCTGTGCTGGCCAGTCCACACACGATAAGAAATTATCGTCAAACCATGCCGTAACAGTCCTTCCTTTATGGCTCGGTACATTATCCTGCTGGTACCAACAAGACTGGGTTCCATAGTATTGACACAGAGTTGGTAGGGCATAATTGTCGAGAATATCGAGGTAGAAGTGCTGGTTAAAAGGTTTGTCTGGGATAACCAATGGGCAAGGACCATACCACGTAAAACAGCCCCATACGAGTACACTGCCAGCTCCAAATTTGACTGTAGGAACAGTAGACTGTGATAAATAGCGTTCCTGCGGCTGCCTCCATACCCACACACGGCCTTCAGACTGATGAATTGGGTATATGGGTTCATCAGTCCATAGGACCCGTTTCCATTGTTCTACGGTCTACGATAAATGTTCTTCACACCATGCTAAACGACGAGTTGCATTCCGAGTGGAGATGAAAGGCTTATGAGCAGCCGCACAATCACGATAACCCATGGAACAAAGTTCTCTGCGAATGGTTCGTGTACATACCGAGGTTCCTGCATTTTTACTTACCTGTACACTGATAGTCTTGTGTATTACTCTGTCGATTAGCTCTAACGACTCTCCTGAGTATTAACAAATTTTATTGAACTCTTAAGCATAAAATAATACAGGAGCACCACAAATTGGGAAAAACAATAATTAAACAATAAATGAAGGTAATGACAATATCAACAGATGAATGCTGCTACGCCGGTCAAATTAATATGAAAAATGCTAAAACCCACTACAGGGGGGGGGGGGAATACACAATACACAGAGACAGCAAAGTACACGAAAGCAATTACAATTGGCACTGGCAATATAGCCAGGAGTAATCGGGGAACACATAGCAACAGAAAAGGACATCCAACACGGCACTCTAATATCAATCAGGAAAACCGGAAATAGAAACGATAAATACAGTAAGCACTGTAAACCAACAGCGCGCAACAAACCCGGGAAAATTCACATTAATAACACTCGAATGAGTGATTTTGAAGACAAGATCAAGGCGTGCCACACTGAGCGACGCGAAACAATGAGAAAACAGATCTACAAGTGAACGGGCAGCACCACTCAAGAACATAGAGGGAAAAACATAAAGGAACAACAGAGCATCACGCACAATTCATAAAACGGCACAAAGAAATGTGAGCCCAATGAAACCGACTCGAACAGAAATCGCACGAGGTTTGAAGAAACAACACAAAAAGCCAAAAAACGCAAGTGCAAAACCGCCGGGGCACATCGGGGTTACATATCAAACAAGAAGTACAAATAGCACGGTGCACTGAAAACAGGGAAAATACGCGTGAGAGATAGTTGATAATGACAGCAAGCACAGTACCCGAGAAGTTATGTACATTACCGTAAGTTGCATGATACGCACTACAGGGGAATGGCAAGCGCCAACTAAAGAAAAACAGAACAATAAAATTACAACTCACACTTAGTGGGAAGCTCAATTCACAAAAATCAACATTGATACAAAATGTATAGTGTCTCTGGACTCAACCGAGGACCAAGGAATCACAAAGCAACTGGTACCAACAGAAATGCTGAAGAAATCGTAAAATATACATACAAGAAAAATAAAAAAGCTGAATATATTCATTAAACGCAGTATCAAGCACGAGGCATAACCAACACGGTACACGTAAGCAATGTAGCAGGAATAAAACCTTGCAAGCGAGTGCGAAAAGTAGAAACACAGAGCTCGCGGGAACCGGCGAAAACATAAGGAAAAATTGTGTAAAATAATACAGCATTTACAGGTCAATGAGCTGTCACCAACTGAAACAAATCGAAGAACGTGAAATAGTATGCGGCAGGGTGACGTTTACATAACACAAAGACATCAGGGGAACAAGAGTCCAATAACGTGGGACTCGAACATAAACCCTGAGACCACTCAAACCTAGTGATAAGCTCAATTCACGAAAATCAACATTGTTATAAAAGTTAATGACCCAGGACTCAACCGAGGACCAAAGAATCACAGATAAACAAGTACCAACAGAAATGCTGAAGAAACGTACACGGTATACATACAAGAAAACAGAAAAAGCTATACATATTCAATAAGCACAATAACAAGAACAAGACATAAACAACACGGTACACATTATCAGCTTATCAGTGATGAACACCGCAAGCGAGTGCGAAAAATAGAAGCACAACGCTCGCGTGAACCGGCGGAAGCATGAGAAAGAAAATCGTAGAAAACGATACAGTATTGACAGGTCAATGAGCTTTCAAACAGAACGAAGAGCGTGAAAAGTGTGCAGCGAGGTCACGTTCACATAACACAAATACAACAGGGGGACGAGAGTCCGGGAACTTCGGACTCAAACATAAACCCTGTGATAAGCGGAACAATACATGACTGGGAAGAAGAACAAGGAATATGCACATTGGGTACACAGGGAAACAGAACATTCGAGTAAGAGGTACGAACCAGTATACGCCGTTCCTCGTTGCATAACACTACATAATACACAGTACAACTGTCCAGTGAACAGGAACGATATAAAACTTCAGTATGAATATACACAATGAGCATGCTATATAAATTACAAGCATAGAGAACAGAACTTCGCTGTCTCAGATAACAGTAGGGAAAAAGAAGCAATGGACGAACAATTTACAATAATAAACAGGGTGCATGACGATCCAAGGTGCAAAAAAGTGACAATGTCAGAAATTATGTAAAATGAAGATAGGTTACAACAGCATACAATTACAGGCAACCAACAATACCACGCCTAGTGACAGCAATAAGGTGACCATAAGGAGATATGGTACATATATATCATAAAACACCTGGAAGAAAATGATAAAAAGGGTATATGCAGCTTTGACCCGGGTACAAACCTGTACCCAAACAAAAGAAAACGAGCCACATGAGTTAGCAATTCGCAAAACTTATGCCAAGAAAGGCACAACACGGTGGACAACAACATATCCTGCCATATGAGAGAACAGACACTAAGAAATGCAGATCCAACAAAATAACACAATATAATTACAAATATACACTGTGTCCCAAAAGGAACAGGGAAAAGTAAGAGGAGAAAGCACAACGCAATTAACACGAAAGGTACAGCGTCGACCCGTTAACTCGGAACCACCCGGTTTCCTGCGTCCAGGCAGACCAGTAGGAAGCCAGAGATTGGGGGTTGGACGCTGCAAAAAACTCCAGCCGAAAACGAGCCAAGATGCGATTCCGAAAAATCCTCCGCAAAGCTGCACCTGCAGAACGGATGCTAGGTGTGGCAGAACGGAAGCGTATAGAAAGGCAGTAAAGATGAATAACATGCTTCACAAGGACGAATGGGTAGGCAGAAGCATCCGGAAGTTTAGTTGGAGGATGCTTAGTGAGAAGTAGCCATGGATATGCTTGGAAAGGAAGGTCCCTGGAATAAATAATGCCAGCAAGACGAAAAGCAGTATGAAGCAGCGGTAACAGGATGGGCCAGTGACAATAAACGTGTGAAAAATCGCCTTCAGAACCACAAAAAATACAGAGTGAAGAAGAAGAAATAGATATGCGAAAGAGAGAGGAAGGAACGGGAAGGCGACGGTGAAGAAACCGCCATTAAAGGTTAATCTCCAGCGGGGAGGAGAGCGGCGAAAAAGATGAGGACCAAATTGTCAAAGAAAGCTAAGAAGAAACATCCGGGAGTGGGTGGAGAAGAGCGAGGGGTGCGCTGAGAAGAGTATAGATTGAACCGGTGGAAAAAGAAGAAATTGGGGCAACAGAGTCACGAAGAGGAAGGAAGAAAGGAATAGAGAGGCTAGGACCAGAAACAGAGAAGAGACCAGAAACAAGGGAAGGGAAGAGAGAACAGAGAGTAGAACGAAAGAGAACATAATCTTCCTCCAGTAGCGGAGTAGAAGCGGGGAAGAGAGAGGAAAGAGGCTTCCAGAAGAGGTCAGCAGTAACTAAAGCTTGAACAGTTAAGATTCCGGAGCGGACCCAAGGAGGGACGAGGAAGTAGGGTTGATCAGGAGGGTGAATCAGAGACGAAAAGAAAAGTGGTTCGGCAAGAAGATCACGAGTAGTAGAGGAAGTTGTGCGAAGAAGTGGAAGTGAGCGGAAGAACGCCAGAGCTTGAGTAATGAGGGTTGGAAATTGATTTAAATAAGAAGGATAAGAGTCCATCCGAAGATATAAGAGAAAAGAAAAGGATGGATCTTGGAGAGAGATAAGAATATCAAAAGTAGGGCACAGTGATGGAGAAGGAGTGAGAAGAAGGCGAAGGAATGAAACGATGCGAATGGCTCGATAGTAAAGGCGTACATCCGGTTGGCGAATTCCTTCCAGGGGGGCTGGAAGAGTAAGGGTCGAAGCAGCAACCCAATGCTTCGTTGACCAAATCACGGAAGTGAAGATGCTGTTGATAGTAGAGAGACGAGCCGAGGTAAACACCGATGAGTTCCAAGAAAACAAGCATTGCGATAGAAGGTATCGCTGGACAACTTGCGCTCTCTGAATGTAAGATGCGAAAGAATGCATAAATCGCCAAAACGCAGCTGAGCGTTGTAATCGAGGAAGGAGACCATTCCAGGTAATAATTCCAGCAGTGAATGGATGTCCAATCTGGGCGCCAATAATTTTCTGGGTCGAGGAGGACCACACCGCACCCCATGGGGCATCGGTGCGGCCCATCCAAGACATACACCAAAACCCGGTGCTCTTGAGCACGTTCAAGAACGCACCAGAGAGAGCTGCATACTGTTGATACGTGGAAAGTAGTATATCAAACTGTTCATCTCGTCGGAGACAGAAAGTGGCGTCATCTGCATAGGTTGAAACAACGAAACGGTGATGCCTGGTGCTAGAAACGGTCAACGGCAATGCAGAAAGAAGAGATGAACGGCTGGCAAGCAAGAAAGGTTCAAATGCGAGGGGAAAGAGTTGCCCTGAATGGAGCAACCCTGCCAGATTCCTGGTTGGAAAGGGATGGGCGCCGTCAAAAATGACTCTGCCCGAATATGAAAATGAGCGCCCTGATAGAAACGGAGAAGGAGAGAGACACAAGGAGAAGGAATTCCAAAATGGGTGAGTAAGGCAGAGAGATAGTCATGGGAAACGTTATCAAAAGCAGACTGTTGATCAATGTTAAATAGGGCTAGGGGTTCTGAATGTTTGCGAGCAAGAAAATTGAGATTAAGAAGAAAAGAAATGCTGTTAGCGATAGACCGACCAGGCACAGTGTATGACTGGTCGGGAGAAACAAGAAACGAAAGGACAGAGTTAAGACATCGAGAAAGGAGTTTCGTGAAAAATTTATAATCAATATTAAGGATGGAGATAGGGCGCCAATTTTCAGATTCAGGAGGTCCCCCTTCTTCGGCAGGAGGATGACATGAGCAACTGTAAATTCCGGCGGAAGCGCAGAAGAAGAAAGAGCACAAGACAAACCAGCAAAAAGAAAAGGTAGAAGGGACGGAAGAAAAGCACGGTAGAAGGACGGCGGAAGACCATCAGGTCCCGGGGAGGCATGGGAGGTCAGCAAGGAAAACGCCTCTCGAAGTTCAGGTAAAGAAAACTCAGCAGTGAGGGGAGCACAGAGAGAAGGCGGGACCTGAGGGAGAGAAGAAAGAAGGGGAGAAGAAGAAAGATCAGTTACCTGTGCGACCTCTCGGAACTTCTCCTGAAAGAAATGACGGACTGTGGAGCAAATAAGAGATGTGTCGAACGTGGTGGAACCATTAGGAAAGCGAAGATGTCGTAGTGAAGTTGACGCTCGTCTCGAAGGTTCCATCTTGGAAAGAACTTCTAAGGCTTGTGTCGATGGAGATAGATGCAGAAGTCGAAGTGGACGCACAGCTTGTTGGGCAAGCGGTTGTAGGTGAGCGTGTAGTTCATCATGAACAACTGAATACTATGGATCCCACATTGGTAACGAAGAAAACAAGCTCCGAAGATTGCTGATCGCCATCGCACGAGTGGTAGTGATGGAAAATGAAAGGCGTCGTACCAATAATAGAAGGTCTTGTTTAATGTCGAGCCACAGTCGCAGGGCACTCGGAGTAGTAGCTGGTGGAGGTTTTCCAGCAGTAAGGAACTGCTCAACTGTATCACAGAAAGACCGATCTTGTAAAATTGTATCATCATAACTCCATCCACGACGAGCCGAAGGTGGTGACGGGGAGACACAAACAGATAAAGACACAGCGCTATGATCGGAGGACACTGTGGGGAGGTGCCGTGCCGAAGTAATAGTGGGAATCAAATAAGAGACAACATAAATACGGTCCAATCGAGCAGCAGCGGAAAACTGCGTCTGGGAATTGCACCAAGTAAATGAAATGGTTTAAGGATTTAGCTGACGAAAAGAGTCAACAAGCTGAAAATCAGCAATAAGCTGTGTTAACTTGGAGACTAGATTTGCACGGTGTTCGCCGTGTGACAAATAGCGGTCTACAGAGGGCTGCACCGTGCAGTTACAATCCCCACCAATGATGAAAAAATCCCTGGAGGGAATCGCAGCAAACGCTGCACGTAGACTCCGAAAAAGTGGATCAACATACGATTCTTCAGTTGGGATATACACATTAAACACATGAAAAGTTACATTATCAACACAGAAAGTAAGGTATTGCAATAAATCTGAAGATAAGTTAGTGACAGAAATAGAAGAGATACGGTGCATCAAACGACGGTGTACACTGACGGCAATGCCACCAGACCTCGATTGGCGGTACGCATGGTAGAATGTGTAAGGCCACGACCGCCATCTGTGTCGGCGTATCAGTTGAACATAGAGTCTCTTGAGGGAGGAGGACATCACTGGAATCCGCCGCAAGGTCCTCGTAGACAAGGGCATTCACATCAGCGGTCGCAAAGCCACGACAGTTGAAGGTCGTCACCGTGAAAGTGCCAAATCAGAGGGTGGAGTGAGCACCTTACGCAAGTGGTCTCGAAGATTAGTGCATCGACGATGCATCATTTTCACAACAGCAGCATCATCATCAGAAGACGGACTACGCAGCGTTTGATAGATGCAGTCCAACGCCGTCAACGACGCAGTCACCGCCGGAAGCTGAGCCGTATGTGCCTGGACAAAAGGAGGGAATCCCCCTGGCAACGATTTCCGACAGAAAACGTCATATAACTCCGGATATGATAGAGGAGTCGACGGAAATACATGTTGTTGCAGTCTGGCAAGAAAATCCTCATAAGGTAAGATAAAGTCATCAGGGTTCGAAGACAAATCACAGTCTTTCAGACGAGAAGCCAACGCACGGGATCGAGTAGAAAGTGGCGACTTCCCTTGAGGCTTCCGCGGTTTGGACGAACTGCGGGGGCATTTAGCGCTTCTCTTTTGTCAGTGCGGGACCGATAGGTCCCGTCCGACCTATCACTTAAAGTGTGGTCACTGACGCTCTGGTAAGAGGTGTCGGTGTATGCATTGGAAATCTCAGTGCTGCCCCGGTGGCGCAGTGGTCTAAGGCGTTGGCCTCTGATCATTCGTCCGTAAGGGGTCCGGGTTCGAATCCCGGTCAGGCATGGATGTTGTGTTTGTCTTACGGCACTCGCTCTCTCCCTTCCCTGGAACCAGTGACCCTAAATTAGGGACGGGCGACTGCTTATAGCCCATTTGAGTTGCTCACGGTGGTCGTTAAACCTCGAATCAAAAAAAAAGTCTCAGTATCAGACAACACCCCACCATCAGCATCTGTAATGTCGCCAGGTGGTTCAAGAGCAAGGAAAGGCGATGTCGGTGGTAATTTGAGATAATGCTCTACAAAAGCAGGAGGTGGTAAGGCAATCGACTTAGCAGCGATCTCCAGGTGAAGAGGGTCAGCAGGTGCCGAAGATAGTGCTGAAGCACCAACAGGGGTGTAGTGAGCATCCATCCGTGGTGAAGAAGAACCAGGTGATGGCCGTGCAAGAAGACACACTTTGTAGAAATGTCCAACTTCCTTGCACTGACTGCAATGGAATTCAGTCAAGAGATCAATTTGGCGAGTCTGACCATCACACTTAACTGTGAAGTGAGTTGAGAGCTGAGCAATAGCTTCTTGGGAAGGAAAAACGACACGTGCAACTCGACGGGCTCTACGGATGGTATCATGCATCGGGTCGTTCTTTGCAGCTAAGTGTGTTTGAATCCCTTCAACGACTCGCCCCAGAGATGAAAGCACAGCATATAACATGACGTCAGTCACCTCTGGGAGTACAAGGTAAAAATAAACATTTACTGATCGGTGGGCCACTGGTTCTGGAGTAAGTTGGAGATCTCCTATGGTCAGGCCTGTCGTCAGGACAGACTTGGCATATTCAACCTTGGCAAGGTAAATAACAACCGTCATTTACCTTTACATTCTTCTTGAAATTCCAGCTGGCGACCCTGCTGGAATTTCAAGAAGAATATTGTTTCCAGCACGATGAATATAAGTTTGCAAAGCTTGAGCGCTTGCATACAGATGGAAAGCTGTTGAGGATAGATGTGGCTGCAACCTTAAAATACGTAGCAGACAACTGAACGGGCACAGAAGAACTGGAAGAGGCTTCACCACCAGTAAGATCCATGGCTTCATCGACTGGAGCAGAAGCTGAAAGGTTTGACGTATCAGGGAAAGTCGACGGATGGACACCCGAAAGGCTACCGAACGCACCACTCGGAGAGGGTAGTGCATCAGTGCTAGCTAGGGAAGACAGCGCAGGGACGGTGGTATCAGTCGAAGACGAAAATGATTATGATGATGATGGGGCACCGCAAGTGGGGGCTGGGCTCCGTCCCTCTCTGCCGGAAGTCGCCATTTCCAATTTTAATGAAGTGTGCACCGCCGTCCGGCTAGGTCGAACGTAAACAAACTGATAATAGCAAAAGAAAAAACTCACCCGCTCGGGAGTAGACTTAAAATGATCACAGGACTTTCACGAATCGACGATGACAAACAGGTAAGGAAGAAACACTTGATATCACACAACACAAACCCAATATATACGGAACTCACACGAACGTGACCGCTGAGGTTTCGACGTCCTCTATCACCGATTTTCTTTGGTCTCCCGGTACGTTTTTCTGCTTCAGGCACGCCATGTGTCTTCCACTTATTCAGTACATCCAAAACAGTTGACTTGGACATGTTTAAACGCCTCTCGATTTCTCTTATGTAAAACCCACTAAAATGACACCCAACAATCTTTTCTTTCTCAAAGTTAGTTTTTTCCCGCCGCGACATTTTCATTCAACATCACAGTGCGATATGATCGCAGTCAGCTTCAAGCTTGTTTTTATACGGTTTTCAGCTATAACGCGCATCTTAACACCGCAACGGATTCGTTCATTTTCTTTTGAACTGGTGTTGTTTGTTTGTTTGTTTGGAGGTTTAACGACCACCGTGAGCAACTCAATGGGCTATAAGCAGTCGCCCGTCCCTAATTTAGGGTCACTGGTTCCAGGGAAGGGAGAGAGCCAGTGCCGTAAGACAAACACAACATCCATGCCTGACCGGGATTCGAACCCGGATCCCTTACGGACGAATGATCAGAGGCCAGAGCCTTAGACCACTGCGCCACCGGGGCGGCTTTTGAACTGGTGTCCGGTGACTTTTGTCCATATAGTGTATTCTCTGTTTGAGAAGTGAGCCTAACGCAACAAGAACTAGTGAACCTACGCATCAGAAAGTTTTGATTTTACCTTACGTTTGTCATTCCAAGTGGTGATTTGGGGAGTATGATTTTCACTAATCCTTGCTGTCCGATTACTTTTTCCGCTAAGAATGCTCAGAAAAAGGCGACAAACCATAGAAAGGAGAGAATAGATGTTTCAGTTACTTGATTCTACCCAGTGGCATAGTGTTCGTGTCCGGGGGACTACTTCTATCGAATAACTTCCGAATCATTCCTGGGGTAATGGAACAGAAAACAAACGACTATAAGGGAAACAAACTACATGATGTAAGATTAAGAACTGTAAGGGAGCACTTACAATCAGCGGCAGATTTATAGTCCATACTTCTAAGATGAAATAGGGAAAGGAATTGTTTTGCCGTAGTTTTCGTATAACCCTGTCGCTATGAGAACAATTCTGTTTGAGGAGCACAAGAAATTTTGTGCACCTGTTACATCGGCCGCTAAAAGGGTTACAAGATAGCTTTAATTTAGGGAATAGAAAGCGTAAAGTAAAGCTGCAGTTATGCACAAACATCTTGCACAAACGTCCTTTACGTATCATTTGTGCAAGATGTGTGGTTACATACCACGTGATCTTTTTTTATGCAGATGTACACAAACACATCATATGTGCAAAATACGTAGTTACATGCGTCACCACGTGATCTAAGCTACTATTTAAAACTGCTGTTCGTCAGTAATTGTCGGTAGTGTTGATCACAATGATAACAAGAAAGATGACACCGAGTTTTTGGGTGTAATAAGCACGTCTTTTGAATTCGATGTGAAGCAAATTAAATTTATCAAAGCTATTAAAAGTCAATGGAACCGATATGGAAAACAATAGCATCTGACGGAAGAAAGAAGTTTTTCAATCGGGTTTTTAATCCCTCAGATATTGCTGTAAATGGAACCGTAAGCTTACGCCCTCTGGTTCCAGACTTGTGCCTTAAGAAAAACATGAATCTATATGAGAAATATTTCACACCAGAAACGCTCTCCAACACAGAAAGAATTTTTCAAATCGGACTCTTAGAAACAGAGATATCTACAAAAATAAGATGTGACTTTGCGTCCCCTGGTGGGAAAACCATGCATTCTTTTAGGAAGAAAATATTCTCAAAAGGTTTATCCATATGAGCCGTATCGGTGCAAGAAAAAAAAAATTGTCGAGTTTTCAGGATCATAGATTTTGCTACAAATACATCAGAAGCAGATATTAACACTTATGCCCCCTTTTGGCCAAACAATTCTTTACCAAACATTAGAAATTATATGAAATATATCTTCCATCAGGTCTTGTATGCGATACAGGAAGAATTTTTCAAATCGGAATTTTAGGAGCAGAAATAACGCAGAAAACGCAATTTACCTTTGTGCCCCCTAGCGGAAAGTCTATGATTTACTTGAAATTTTGAATTTATGGGAAAAACATTTCGGATCCGAAACACTATCCAACAAAGAAGGAATTTTTCAAATCGGACTCTAAGAAGTAGAGATATTGACAAAAATAAGATATATATCTACGCCCCCTGGTGTAGAAACCATGCATTATTTCAAGAAGAAAATGTTCCTAAAAAGTGTTTCGACATCAGTAGTATCGGTCAACAAAGGACTTATTTTTCAATCTAGATTTTAGAAGCTCATATTTTGCTGAAAATGCATCAGAAGGGGAAATTAAGACTTACGCCCCCTGGTGGACAAACCATTTCTTTTACAAAAATTAGAAATTATGTGCAAAGGATTTCCCCATCAGGAGCTGTATCCGGTGGAAAAAATATTTTTTCATATCGGAGATTTAGAAGCAGAGATATAGGGGAAACGCAATTTACCTCTACGCCCTTTAACGGAAAGTCTAAAAATTACTTGAAAATTTTGAAATTATATGAAAAACATGTCACACTGAAAACACTATCCAACAAAGAAGGAATTTTTCAAATCGGACTCGTAGAAGTAGAGATATTGACAAAAATAAGATATACATCTACGCCACCTGGCGGAGAAACTGTGGAATATTTTAAGAAGAAAATATTCCGAAAAGATTAATCGATGTGAGGCATCAGTCCACGAAATAATTTTTTCAATCGATATTTTAGAAGCTCAGATTTTATGGCAAATACATCAGAATCAAAAATTAACACATTAACACTGGTGGCCAAAGTATTTTTTACCAAAAATTTGAAATTGTATGCAAAAGCGTTTTCATTAGGAGGTGTATCCGCTGAGGAAGAAAATTTTCAAATTGTAGCTTTAGAAGAAGAGTTATCAGGAAAAATGTAATTTACTTTTATGCTCCCTAGTGGAAAATATATGCGTAATTTGAAAAAGTAACTATATCTAAAATACTCTGCGACATTAATGGAATCGAAAGATAAAATAATTTTTTCAATTGGATGTTTAGAAGCAAATATGTGGAATAAAACGTATTTTTGAATGTGACATCATCTGCATTTACGCCCTCTAGCGGCGAAATTGTACATCGTAAAAAAAAACGAAATAAAGGATCATCATTCTCATATTTCAAGATACATGTACTTGGAGTGCCACTTTTCCAAAATAAAAAATCAACGCTGCCAAAGTTTTGTACTAGTTTTGTACAGTTTTGAACACCCAAAAGAAAATTTTGTACGCCACAGAAAGTGGTTTTTATTAGCTTCCCAGCACGTACTCAGAGTTTGACTTTTTTTAAATCGAAAAGAAAAACACTGCCAGGGTATGTGCATCCTAAAGAAAATTTGTACTCTACCGGAAGAGGTTCTTTTCACCTCTCCTTAGTGGTTCTCCGTCATGCGCTCTTGTACTGCCCTTTTTCTAAAATCGAAAATGAACACTGCCAGGGTGTTGTACGAGTTTTGTACGGTTTTGTACACCACCGAAAGGGAACCGGTCACTTACTACGCCTAAGCAAACTAGCCTTTGTTTTCCTAGAAAGCCATCGTAGAAAAGTTTCTTCAAAAATGAAAATAGACACCACTAACATTTTTTATTATGTACTTACCGTGAAATTTAAAATTATTTTCCTAAACAGAACAATAGTAGAAATTTTCTACTTGGTGTACCGCTAAACATGTACTTGCAGTCCAAAATACAAAACGTCGTCGTATTTTATGTTTTTTCAGCTCGAAAATTTTTTTGTACTTTATCGGATGTGGTACTTTTCTTCCATCTTAATTCAGTACCAGACATACATTTCTTTACCATTCCACAAATCCGAAATATTCACACACGTTTTCTACTAGTTTTGTAAGTGCGAGAAACGTGCTCCATTTTGAAATACATATAAGAAATCATTTTATTAGATTCCTCAATAGCAAAATTTGACGATCTCGGTCGGAGCGTATGTAAGCAGATTACAGTTCTTAATTTCCAATTTTTGTCTAAATGAAGTTATTTGCACCTGACTTTTATCTTTTTTTTTTTTTTAAATTACAGATTTGTACATTTTGGGATTGTATAACGCTATCCTCAGTTGTGGATACCCCCATGACTGCATTAATAACTTACTTGTAGAATTTTTGATTTTCGAAGCAGTAGCTTAAATGGTTAACTAATTTCATTAATATTCCTAGTTTGTTGCGTATAAAACACACTTTTGCAACAACCCAGACGCCAAACGGCCAAGTTGAAAGAATCAGCAAAAGGATTTATGTTTAAAATCTCCTTTCCCTTAATTTTCCACTCAATGAAATGTTCGAAGGTCATTTGTATAAAAAATCGTCACATTGTGATTCATCATTTGACACAAAATAGCTCTTAGATCAACATATAGCAACAATACGTATTCGTTTAAATCTCTTTCTTTATATCAGTTCCCCACATTTACTTGCAATCTTTCTCTTCCTATACCACTCCCCCATTATTTACAATCAAGGTTGTCTCTATAAATTTTCCTGTGACTCACTGCCAGTGTCGCTAAAATGTACAAGCTGTTTAGAGAAGTAACGGACTCTTCAGTGGGAAAATGTTTAGTTTAGAAGCAACTCGAAAGGAGGGTTAAGTTACAGGTATGAAATTCAAGCACAGACTGAAATTCAAGCAATTTGAATTTCTGCGCAATGTTTTTTTCAATCTAGTGGTTTTCAGTTAAAACATTTTTTTTAATTTAAGCATTGCTTTGTAGAAATAAAAGGATATTCAGTGAAACTTCGGTTATGCGCATTCCAGTAATATGTTTGGACATTTATACGTAATTCTGCATTATTCCCGATATCTTACTGTAGTTTCTAAGCTTTTCCAATTCGATAATAGCTAATTAATTCATTTATACGCTTTTTTCGATGTACATAAATTTTGTAATTTCAGATTATCACAAACTCACAGTTCCTTGATTCGTTTACGTATACATAAGTTATATCACAAGTTTGAGAGAATCGAGACAGCGTTACTGAGTTCTTGGTGCAGCCAAAGTTGAACCTTCATCCCATCAGAGAAGGTTTATGCTGTTTACTTTCGGTCAGCGTTGTTGTGTTCCTTCTTCGTGCAAAGTTGAACCTTGATCTCATCAGAGAAGGATATGTTGTTTCGTTTCGGTTTGGATGAAAAATTTATTTCGCAATCTTTGCTCTGAATAAAACGTGCACTTAGGCAAGCTACAACTTTTGGCATGGTGCGGATGTTTTTTTGTTGTTGTAGTTCAGCCATGAAATAGATGGTGCAAAACTTAATAACGTTCATAGTTATGTTTCTTTCTCTGACTTTGACAAATTTTAAACAAGCAAAGATTAGAGAATATTTTACTCAATATTACTGAGAAATCAACTTGTTAACAATTTGCTTTGAAAAGAGCGATGCTAATAAAGAAGGAGTAATAGGGGTATGAATATAAAACAACATAACATTCGGATTTCCTACAAAGTTTTTAAAAAAGTAAAGATTTTTTTTTTCATGTTCTGAAAATGCAAAATTGTACAAAATCATTTTGTCATGTCGTTTATAAAATATTTGGCCAAACTTTGGGAACTTGTTTAACCTCCATTTTGGTGATAAAAAACATCATATAAAGGGCCGGAAACTTTTTCCCGCAGCGTTATCCCCCATGAGCATGGGCGTACTCTGCAACTTTTCCGGGTGAGGGAGCAAACGGATATACTCCTACTATCATAATTATTGCGAGTGCAACGAGCCCCTAAAGCTAGGGGCTGGGTTCGGAGCACTGTTAGCACCCCCCCGAAAAGTTTGAGAACTTGGACACATCTTTCTTTCTTTCTGTAGTCAATATTTAGTATTGAAATAATGGACAATAATAATAATTATGTCATTTACCAATATTACTGTCCACTGATTATTCATATCTGAGTCAAAAGTTTAACCTTACTGTAGGCTTCTTGCTAAATTTAATAATCAACTTAATACAGTCTTTTTGTATGGAAACATTAACTTGGGATTACATAAAACAATTGCACTGCTCCATCGTCCTTTATTGAATATGAGTATAACCCCCCCCCCCTTTTTTTATAGACATTGATCTATTTATTTTTATACCCTTTTCAATTTTCTGTTTCTTGCACTTTAGAAGAGATACTATGAAATAAAAACTGCAAACGTCTTGGGTTTTGTCCAAATCTATCTATCACATTTTGAATGAGTTCATGTTTATTCCAAAAAACCTTTTTTAGAAAAATTCGTTAAAATTTGTGCTTTCATCCTAATTTCTTTACGTAGTTTGTGAAAGGTTTATAATTTATTACATACCGGGATGGTAAATGACGTTTTTTTTTAACTGCTGGTATGCTCAATTCCATTTTTGTTAACTACCGGTATGCCATACCGGCCCACTTCGAACACTTGGTACAGTACTCGTATATTTGTAAACATCACATACCTGCACATTGTATTTCCACACGCACTCTCTTTTTTCTGGTCTGCATTGAAGTTTTGTTGTACATGCAAATTAATATCTGCAGCTACGAAATCCATATTGCATTCTTGCAGTGTAGAATACTGAATTCCCTGTTTGTATACAACCATATCCAATAACGATTACTAAAGTCTCATAGTTGTTAACCTTAAACATTTAAATATATTTTACCGAATTCGTTTCATTGCGATAAAACGTATATTCATGATTATGCACCTGACAGCTCACCGTGTTAAATTTGACTGGCTGATTGATAACCTTGCATTATGTACTTCTGTTCCAAAATTTATTTTAAAAGTTCAAACTACAGGGCTCTATAGGTAGTTCCTTTACTTTTCCAGACAGTCTCCCTAACTTCCTGACATCCCCATTTTCCCAAAACAAACACCGTAAAAAGCAGCACATCCTCCCTACTGTCCAAAATTCTGGAAAAATTATTATGCTTAGGGGTGCTGAAATAAACTTTCCGGGGTGGCACAAGTTGTGCTAGTTACGCCACTGCGAATGCGCCGAGGTGTTTTGCAAATTCCCCCTTCCCCAACCTTGCTCGGCATGGCTGTTAGACTGGAATCGATGATACGCGCTGACTTGAATTCTTTTTCCTCGCGTTTTCGAAATGCTTTTGCTGAAAGCATTGCTTAACAAATCAACAAAAAACTGGTTTTTTTTCTTCCTTTACTATAAAAATGAAGGCTCCGACAATTTCTTAGGTTATACAAGACAACCGCACGGAAATTTGCGACCTTGAACAAATAAAAGTTGCGTATAATGAACACGAAAACTGCTGGTTGTGTATAATGAAGAGGAGTAAAAGTATGTAAGGAACGGGAAAAAGATAGCACTGTGTTTACTTCCGCATTTCGAAAGATTACACTTTAAGATCATGCTGGACAACAAAAGAGAACCATCGCCGGAGGGGTACATAACTCTCATTTGTCTGTACAAAACTAGTACACCATTCTGGCAGTGTTTATTTTCGATTTTGGAAATATGGCACTCCAAGTACATTTTCGAGAGCCACAAAAGGAGAGTCAAAAAGTACCACTTTCGGTGGTGTACAAAAGTTTCTTTTGGGTGTACAAAACTGTACAAAACTAGGACAACACTATGGCAGTGTTTATTTTCTATTTTGGAAAAGTGGCACTCCAAGTACATGGTCGAGAGCCACAAAAGGAGAGTCAAAAAGTACCACTTCCGGTGGTGTACAAAAGTTTCTTTTGGGTGTACAAAACTGTACAAAACTAGGACAACACTCTGGCAGTGGGTTTTTTTCTTCAATTTTGGAAAAGTGGCACTCCAAGTACATGCTCGAAGGCCACAAAGGAGAGTCAAAAAGTACCATTTCCGGTGGTGTACAAAATTTTCTTTTGGGTGTACAAAACTGTACAAAACTAGTACAAAACGTTGGCAGCGTTGATTTCGTATTTTGGAAAAGTGGCACTCCAAGTACATGTATCTATATTTCAAGACTCCCAATGCAAAAAGAATTTTTCAAATCGGACTAATAGTTGCAGAGATATCGTGGGTACAGCCGGACGGACAAACCGGTAACATAAGCTATGTTTTTAGCACGTCTTTTGTAAAAAAAGACGTGCTAAAAACATAGGATATTTCGAAGTTCGATAAAGGGCTTATTGTGGGGGTCCGGAGCGATAATTTTGAAAACAGAAAAACTACTGGTTCCTTAAAAGGTAAGATATCCTGGGCTCCTTATCAGTGGAAAAATAACCCGCCTTGCTTGTCTCAGCGATGTAACCGTGCTATGACCGAAATCTGTCAGCAGCGAGATCGCCGTCGTATGAGAAGGCTTGTACGGAGTAACAGGGCAGCAATTGATCAAAGCATTCATGAATTCTGTTCCCAACCCATATCTCAGCCAACTACGCGCAGGGAATTGAAGAGGATCGGTACTGGCAGTCACATGCCTATACAGAAACCACTGATTTCTGCAAAGAACTGGAAAATTCGTCTACGTTGGTCTCAGGAAAACCGTCACTGGACACTAGAAAAACGGTATGTTGCCCGACGAGTCACGGAACACTTTGTTCTGTACCGAAGATAGAGATAAAGTTTAGTGGAAGTTCCATGTGGAACAATGAACTCAGCTTGCCTTGTAAACACGATTCAAGGTTCTGGAGGTGGTGTAATGGTGTGGGTCACATTCTGTTGATACCGAACGGGTCCCCTGATATTGCTGGATGGCCGCGTGTCCTCCAAGGGTTATCTGAACATTGTGCCGATCAAGCCCTTCCTGCAATGCTGACGTTTTATCCACCAGGTGGCTGCTGTTTCGCGAACTACAATGCTACTGCCCATCGCGGAAGAGGTGTTCAGCAGTGGGTGAGCGAGCATGACAGCGACTGTCACCATCTTCGCTGACCACTACAAAGCCTAGGTCTCAACCCCATTGAAAATATGTGGGACATGTTACAAAAACACATCTGAGAGCAAAGTCATATTCCGATAAATATGAGCTAGTTAAAGGACTGTCTGGTGAATGCCTGGTATCTGTAGACGTAGGTACACTCCAACACCTTGTGGAATCTATGACAAACCGCTTACGTGCCGTATCTCAGGCTAAAGCAGGTTCAGTACGGCCCTGAATAAAAGTTTCTAATTCAGTGACTGGTATGTGTACAAGAATATGTACCACCTGCAGAAAAAATAGCGCATATACATATTCACCAGAAGTAGGTTTGAACACGAAGTTTTCTAAAGTCCTTCGATAACTACAGGAAATCCACCTTCTAAAGTTCATGATTCCTTTGTTCTAAAGTTAAAAACACTCGTGATATATATATATATACACACCCTGAAGAGCAATTGAATTAGAGATACCTGTCTAGTAACTGTAGCACCACCTTTCGCCCTGATGACGGCGGCAATTCGTCTCGGCATGGACTCTACAAGACACCGGAAGCGTTGGAAAGCCATACGGATCCACGACCCTTGAACAAGCTCCCAAGTGTTGACGAAGATTTGATGGAGAGGGGTCATCTCCCTCGATGGCATCCTAGATGTGCTCGATGGGATTGAGGTCAGGTGACCTAGCTGGCCAAGAAAGCGAGGTCACGTCGTTGGAGTGTTCATTCAACCATTCGGATACAATTCAGGAGCGATGGCACGGTGCATTGTCTTGTTGCACGATGAGGTCCCCAGTGGGATGTTGAAGACACACAAACGGGGGCAAATGGTCGTCCAAGATATCCCGGTAACGTTGACTTGTGAGAGACGATGTCACACGTACTAGGGGTCCCATTTCAGTCCACGTAAACAGTCCCCAGACGAGAATGCCACAACCACCAGCTTGAAGAGTACCCTGCTGGCAAGAAGGATCCATCGCTTCATGTGGTTTGCGCCGTACTCGTATCCTGCCATCCGAATGTACCAACGTGAATCTCGACTCATCAGTCCAGGCAACATTTTTCCACATATCTAGGGTCCAGTCGCGATGTTCCAGCGCCCATGCTAATCTTTGTACCCTGTGGTATGCGGTCAGCAGCGGTACCCTCGTGGGACGATGGCTTCTGCACCCCATAGCGAGGAGATGGTTCTGGATGGAGTGGCTACTTACACGTTTTTGTGCACCAGCGTTAAATTACCGAGTGATTTCTTGCACTGTGGCCCGTCTATCCGCTGTTACAATGCGAGCTAACGGACGATGACCCCGCTCATCCACACACTGTTGTCCACGGCAGTTGGCCCTTGCAGAGATAGTTTTACCGGATTCGATGTACTCACGGTGCATCCGTGACACGCGCTTAGATCCTTCGTCTTACCCGTACTGCGTCCGACTCTTACTGATTCCCGTCGCATTACCCCTTATATTGTCGGATCGCTGCATACGTCATGTCGTTTCCATTTGCAGGTCCGCCCACAGCGCCACATCACATTTTCATAACGCCAGTTGTCTCTAATTCAATTGGCAGCTGCCATTTTGTTCTGCAATCCTTCTTTATTTTCTCCATTTTCAATTACCAATTTTCTGATCTTAAATAGTTTTTAAGGTTTGACAAATAATCTTTTCGATTTTTATATTTTTTCTCTATTTACGGAAAGAAACTGAAGTCGGACAGATCACAATCTGCCTGGGCAAATAGCAATGTGCCTACTTGTTTGTGGCTAACCTCGATTTGCAGTTGTATATCTGGATGTGGCTGAGCAAATCGCGATATGAATATTTAAAACTGAGCAAATCTCTTATCTGTGCAGACTGTTACATATATATATATATATATATATATATATATATATATATATATATACGTGTATATTTTAATTTAATCGCCAGACTGGCGGGAAGTCGGAATCCAAATGCAACGCAAACGTCATAAAATTCAATTCAAAGTGTTATTCGTTTCTTCCGTGCACCAACAAATGAACTTTGAGTTCGTTTATATGTATTTTGTACTTTCAGTTCTTATTTATTTTTTATGTCTATCATTAAATATATTTTATCATTTATAATTCTTTATCTTTATCACATAAGTATCATTACTTTACTTCATATTATTTTAATTCCCTAAATATTATTCTCATCTTTCTTACAGAAAAGACATGTATTTCTAAGTAGTGTTACATTTTTCTTATAGAAGAGACATTTATTTCAGTAGTTTCTAAATTTTTTATTTAAATTTTTCACGTTCTTCAATTTAATATGTTTAAATTGCAATTTTTATTTTCAAAGTTTGTTTTGTAATGTTTCAAGTTGTAATTAAAAAAAATTCTAAAATAAATTTTGGAATAAAATTGTATTGTCAATACTTTTTTTATTTCCATTATTCTTTACAAATTTATTTTATATTTCAGTAAATTCATTAAAAACTTTTGAAGCATAAATATACACGTAGGATGGTCCCTTTAATTAATTGAATCGCGGTTTTCCCAAAGACGACTGGTCAGATCTCGATTTGCCCAGGCACATCCCAAAATACAGAGACACATCGGGCATAGCCCGAAACTGGTAGACACATCGCGATCTTTCCGGAATTCGGCATTTATATATTTATATATATATAAACAAAAATCAGAAATTTAATATATATATATATATATATATATATATATATATATATACATAGAATGAAAATATTACAGAACAAAAATAAAAAAATTTCAAAACAAGTGAAAACTGGAACAGGTTGCAGTCATCAGGAGAGCATCAACCTGTGGGAGAGGCCTTTCTAGTACCAACAAAACGACAAGGCAAACCAAAATTGTCAGTTGGTCATGCTCCCTAGGCCACAAAACCAAATTCTAATAAGCACAAAAATTCCAAAAATCAAATTTATAAAACTAAAAAGAAAGAATTAAAAGCTTACCGAAAGAACAAAACCCGCCATGACAAAAAGTCAAACAAGACTGAACATAGCACCCACAAGAACCCAATATACACTGATAAAAAAGGTGGTCACGGTTAATCAACTACCTGGTAAGCCAAAAAATGTGTGAATTGACAAGATGTAAAACTGTGTATGTAGATAAGATTTTCAGCTATTAGGGACCCACCAAATAGCACTTTATGTTACCTATATACTTAAAATTGTTAGGTCCTAGGTTAATAAAGCATGTCAATGTGTAATTTGAAACTCTTGGACACCGAATTATAGTTTAAAATTAAATGGTTAAAATGATGTCTTAAGAAATGTTTAGGAAAATTGTTAGATTGCAATTTAGAAAGAAGAGTTTTCAGATTTTTTACAAGTAAGAGCTGTGTAGAGCAAATTTTTGCTATTCTATGAAACTGAGAGATGAGTAGACTGCGATGTATAACTTTTGAAATGTTAGATCACTAGTGAGTGTAGTGAATGATATCAAACTCAAAAGAGTTTCTTTTATCAAATAAATTCACCACACCACTTCCCTATATATATACATATCAGAAATTTAATTATCTAAACTAACTAAGCCAGAACCAGACTCCAAACAAAAAAAAGACCACTCAACCCATGAGGACCGTGCCTGGCCATCAAGGCTCTAAGACTAAATAAAAATACTTGTATACAGTGAATTATGCCGCCTTTATCAAGAGAACACCGGCCTAAAGGAGACTTTCCTGGATTCCGCTAAAAGGCTGGAGTCACCAAAAGCCTGCGGATGTGTTCTCGAAGTCACCATCTCTGAAAAACAAAAGAGTAAAAAATTAGTCACCCCTATATAGCAATTGATGTCACAGGCCACGGTCACGGTCAGTGTATATAAAGTGCCCACAAACTAATGAGAGAATACAGTAGAAGGAGGTTAATTGAAATCTTCAGCTATTACAGATCCACATAATAGCACTTAGCAACCTAATCAGTTAAAATTGTGAGATCTTTGGTTAGTGATGTATTTGTAGTTTATAGACCTTTGTAAAGGAAATTGTAATCTAAGTTTGGAACTGACAGCTAATTGTCTGAAAGGCTGATGTGGAAAACGTAATGGGTAATTATTAGCCTGTAATCTAGCGAACAGCTTAGAAAGTGAGTCACGTAACTGCAAAACAGAACTACAGATATGCAGACATCTGCGAAATTGGGAAATAACAATATTTCTATGTACTCTTCTAAAAATCTGAGATTCCCACTTAGTGCAGAAGTAGTACGCTTATCATAAATATCAGTGATTAACTCCGTTTCACCAACATATATATCCAAGTCCAGGTAGTTTATACTTTCTACTTCAGCTCCAGTTCTTTCCAATATAAACTCACTCGGATATATTTCCTTTGCAATAATCTGAAATTCCTCCCAGTTGTACACAAGTACGTACATCATCGATCTATCTCAGGACCTTACCCCTACTTTCATTTTTTTCAATGAAGGCTCTCTCGTAGAAGTCCAAACTATTATACTTGAAAACGAAGTTCCCTTAGGGATCCCCCTATCTCCCACGAACAACTCCTCACCTATACAAATGTAATTACTGAAGAGACATAATGATTTTAAGTTGCTCCAAAATCCCCTTGTAACCCCAAGCACGTCAAAATATAGCTCCTAGAGGTAGCTCTCATTTCCAAACATAGATTGCAATTTCCTTTAAAAAGGTCTATGAACTACTACATCACTAACCAAAGATCTCACAATTTTTAACTGATTAGGTTGCTAAGTGCTATTATGTGGATCTGCAATAGCTGAAGATTTCAAATAACCTCATTCTACTCTATTCTCTCATTAGTTTGCGGGCACTTTATATACACTGACTGTGACCGTGGCCTGTGACATCAATTGCTATATAGGGGTGAATCGAACGTTTTTTGCTCTTTTGTTTTTCAGAGATGGTGGCTTCAAAAACACATCCCCAGGCTTTTGGTGACTCCAGCCTTTTAGCGGAATCCAGAAAAGTCACCTTTATGTCGGTGTTCTCTTGATAAAGGCGGCATAATTTACTGTATACAAGTATTTTTATTTACGCTTTCCAACCGTAAGTTGAAGAAGCGTATATGCTCCAGCTTTGTCCGTCCGTCCGCCTGTCCGCACGATAACTCACGTGAAAATGGTTCGATTTCGATGAAATTTTAGTATGCGGTAGGGAACCACCTGGGGACGATCCCTGTTGAAAATAAATGAAATGGGGTCAAAGGTCAAGACATGAAAGCAGGATCAATTCCATTGCCTTTATGCATCATAACTTGCGTAAAAATAGTTCGATTTCAATAAAATTTTAGTATGTGGTAAGGCACTACCTGGGAACGAACCCTGTTGAAAATGGGGGGAATGGGGTCAAAGGTCAGGACAAAAAAGCGGGATCCATTTTATTGCTTTTATGCGTCATAACATGCGTAAAGATGGTTCGATTTCGATGAAATTTTAGTATGTGGTAGGGAACCACCTGGGGACGAACCCTATTGAAAATGGGCGAAATGGGGTCAAAGGTCAAGGCATAAAAGCGAGATCCATTTCATTGCCTTTGTGCGTCATAACATGCGTTAAAATTGTTCGATTTCGATGAAATTTTAGTATTTGGTAAGAAACCACCTGGGAACGTACCCTATTGAAAATGGGCGAAATGGGGTCAAAGGTCAGCGCATAAAAGTGGTATCCATTCCATTGCCTTTATGCGTCATAACATGCGTAAATATGGTTCGATTTCGATTACATTTCAGTATGTGATAGGGAGCCACTGGGGACGAACCCTATTGAAAATGGGCGAAATGGGGTCAGAGGTCAGGGCATAAAAGCGAGATCCATTCCATTGCTTTTATGCGTCATAACATGCGTAAATATGGTCCGATTTCGATGAAATTTTAGTATGTGGTAGGGGACCACCTGGGCACGAAAACTATTGAAAATGGACGAAATGGGGTCAAAGGTCATTGCACAAAAGCAAGATTTATTCCACAGCCATTATTCTCATAACTTGCGTAAAACTGCTTCTATTGCGACAAAACTTTAGTATGTTATTCTTGAGGTATACTGAACCGGTTCTGTTGAACATCATCGAAATGGGGTCACAGGTCAGGACACAGGAGCGAGATTTATTCTACACCCATTATCCTCATAACTTGAGTAATAATTTCTGGTATGTTGGAAAGCGTATCATAATCAATGTATTGCATGATTTTACTAACTTGTTTAGTCTTAGGGCCTTGATGGCCAGGCACTGTTCTTCATGGGGTGAGTGATCTTTTTTTGTTTGGAGTCTGGTTCTGGCTTTGTTAGTTTATATAATTAAATTCCTGATTTCTGTTTTTAAGTTTCTGTGTTCTTGTTTTGAATGATAATTTTAATATACACTGCCGCAATGTGAAAAAAGAACACCAAGAAGGAATTGGCGGACGATTATGAAATTTACATATGTTAATGGGATCGAGTATACGTAGGTCTGATGTTAATTTCGGGGACAACCGTTGAGCGCTTACGCCACAGCACGGCATAATATGCAAATTATCGTCGGTGGTATTTAAGGAGTACGGCGAAGTGAATGTAATCAGTCGTCGGAGTACGAACACGTGCGAAGACCCTGAAGAAGCTGCAATGCCTGGACATGGAAGACGTGTACGATTTCAGCAGTTATCGGACTTTGAGCGAGGTCGTCTAGTCGTATTCCGCGAAGCCGGATCGTATCGTCGTATTCCGGAGCGAATTGGACAGGAAGTATCGGTGGT
Source organism: Macrothele yani (assembly GCA_039090855.1). Lineage (NCBI taxonomy): Eukaryota > Metazoa > Arthropoda > Arachnida > Araneae > Macrothelidae > Macrothele > Macrothele yani. The sequence goes on from CM077011.1 coordinate 106,533,907, forward strand.
GGTACGATGGTGGCGTAGGTGGTCCGAGGAACATTCCCACACGAGAATGCGTGGATCCGGGAGTCATAGACTGACAGATGAGCGGACCGATCGACGCATAAGAAGAGCGGCGTTGTCAAGCAGAACATCCACTGCGACGCAAATCCAAACTGCCGTTGCACCTGAGCTGACTGTGCGAACAATCCGTAACCGTCTACTGGATGCAGCACAACGTGCACGTGTGCCTCTGGCATGTGTAGCTCTGACTCCAGCCCACCGTCAGGAACGGCTGCAGTGGTGTCGCCAACGTCTGCACTGAAGAACGCAATGGCGATCTGTCGTGTTCAGCGATGAAAGCAGATTCAGCTTGGGAGCCTCTGATGGCCGTATGCGTGTTCGCAGAAGCACAGGGGAGCGTCTCCACCCTTCTTGCATCCGCCAGCGAAACACAGGGCCTACACCTAGTCTCCTGGTGTGGGGAGTGATCAGCTATCACTCCCGTACACAACTAGTGTTTTGTACCGGGTACGTTAAACAGCACCTCCTACATCAACAACATCATTCAGCCCGTTGTTGTGCCATTTGTAAGGTCGGTCCAAGATAACGCACGCCCACACACGGCACGTGCAACGCAACATGCACTTCAGGGTGTGAGACAACTTCCATGTTCGGCACGTTCATCGGATTTGTCCCTCATTGAGCACGTGTGGAATTTTATGGTACAACGACTTATCCGGTCTCCACGGCCAGCCACGACCATCCCCGATTTACGCGTCCAGATTGAGGATGCTTGGAACTCAATACCCCAAACTTACATCCAACATCTGTACGACAGACTCCATGCCAGAATTGCACAGTGTGACGCAGTTCATGGCGGTTCAACCTCGTACTAACCATGTTACATGTTATTTTTCAGTTTACCAGCAAATACAGCTGTATTTTGCCATAATGTGTTGATCACGTTATCCTCTGTATTCCGTTATTATGCTGTATAAATTTCGTTGGTATCAGACGTCTCCTTCTTGGTGTTCTTTTTTCACTTTCCGCCAGTGTATATCATGTGAGGTATGGATTGGCGGCTATGGGCAGCCTCAATCACATCCTATGAGATTTCTTTGTTTTTAACTTATGAAATTTTTGAAGGTTTTGCTTTTGTTGATATATATATATATACATTCAATCCATGTATTGCAAAATTGTTTCAAGTTTCGTGTATTTTTCATTTTGCTGCGTATTACATTTTGAAATTTGTTCTTATGTTTACGTCAATGCTAGATGTATATTTCTTTACCATTATTTTGCCATTTTCTCTTGTAACTGAGTTGTTTTTCGCAAGAGGTTCAAACTGGAGAAAGAAATCCTTTGGGTTAATCCGGATAAGCCTCCTTTAGACGAACCCCCTTGTGGTTTTGATGGAAGTGGATGCACAGGGATTCCAGGTAAGACATCTTTTCCTCTTTGCGAAAAAGATAACAAATTTGTTGCTTTTGCACCTCCTAAACAAGTAAAACACTCCCACAGGAGGTTAGATGCTGCATTTTCTGTTCCTGAGTGCCACATCTTATTCACGATGGTGACGTTTCGTGGACATAGTCTTGAATTTTTTATTTGCTAAGAAGAAACATTAGAGAACTAAGGGAAAGCGCCAGTCGCTACTATGAAGAAGCTGGCTCCTATCTTTTTTCTCTTAAAGGGAAATGAGAAGAAGGACTTCCTCCTGAACATTTCCAATTTCAGTTTTACCTGTATTGAATATTTTACCATTCTTTCTTTTTTTTTCAGTTACATGCTGTCATTATTGCAAGCGTTATTATTTCTGTCGATATCCAACATGATGACCGACAATGGAAGTATGCGCATTTCGTATGCGGTATATATTTCAAAATAAAGGATACTTGAAGAGCAAGCAGTAGAGAAGAATCTTTATCTCTGATTACGATGCTAGATTTTGCGTCCCATCTCAATATTTCTATAATTTGAGTACTGTCTATCTATATAATCCCACATAGGGATAACTGGTTTTCCAGTTATTTGGGGAGCGGCGCCCCCACGGCCCGAGCTGACCTTGTGACGGTTTTTTGCTTTCTTGTATTTGTGCTTTCACGTCACCGCAGGGACAGCTGTTCATCCAGCTGATGGGGAGTAGCGACCCCACGGCCCCAGCCGACATGTTATGTATATAAACCTAATTAACTAACTAGTCTTCACAACTTTCATCATTCTCCTTTCTAACTTTTACCAAGCCTGTCTGCTCTTAATCATTTCACCCCGCTTTTAAAAATCTTTAACTGATAGTTCTTTGTCTGGCGCTCTTTGGCCCTTGCGTAACAAAAATCAATTAACTAACTAACTAACTAACTAACCATCTATATAAACTAATCATTTTATAAATGTTCCATTTTTAAATGAATTGTTTCACTGCTGTAGTTTTATTCGTTAATCAGGATATCGAACACAGTTTATTAGTCAATCATAAAAATATCAAATGTTCTGAAAATAAATGTGGTTATTTTAAATAAGCATTCATTGTTTTGGAAAAACACCGGTCAACATCATTTAAAAAGCATTTTTTAAAATATTTTCCGTACTTTTTCTGAAGAATGAAAAAAAATGTAAGAAATGTTTTCCCCCTTTCTGTCTGTTAACGTTCAACACGCTACAACTTTCCTGTGTCGGTATAATTCACTTAAAGAACGAATTTTAGGAAGATCTTAATAATGAGAAGAATTTATTGTATTTTTGATAGCAAATAGAATAAATTAACAAGCAAGGAAAGCATTAATTTACAAACACTGCAAAATTTTGCCATTTGCCCATTTCTATGAGAGTAAGTGTAGGCTACTCTCGAAACACATTTTGGAAGCTACATTTTCTCAGTATTTCTTGCGTCTGGATTTTACCATTTAAAAGGGCGTTTTTGTGATATAGACCGTCAAAGATTATACATGAAAATCATTGTAATGGTGAACGATAGCGTCAAAATCTTAGTCCTTAATACTTTTTGGCTTCTGTCTTGTATTCTTTTATGGCGGATGGGGGGGTATCACAAATATCGGATGCACCGCGTAAAAATGTATAACGACGTTTCTAAATGCCAATAAAATAAGGCATGTTTTTTTTTACATGATAAAAGATCACAAATAATATAATTTCCTTCGTCTGAACGTTTGTTCCACTTTGGTGGCGCAGCGGAAAAAGCGCTTGCCTGTTTTAATTGTCGAATCCCTGCCTCAAACAATATACTTTTTTTTATTGTTGTAATTTTCATGAAACATACATAGGGCATCCTGAAAGTAATGCCTCGTCCCTCATAAGAATTTTATTTCTAGCAGCAAAAATGTGAAACTTGGTGACAAAATCCTTGGTCATATTGTTTATAATGCTAGCCTATTCAAAGTATTGTCTATCACTTTCTGTACATTTCCGCCATTTTTGACGCCATTGGCAAAATGCATTTTGGAAAAATTCCTTTGTCTGTCGTTTCACCTATGAGTTCACAGACAGTTTAACATCTGTTACATTGTCGAAACGTTCCCCACGAAGGGTGTTTTTCAAAGGGTCAAACAGGAGAACGTCTGAGGGAGCCAAATCAAGACTGTGGAAGAGAGGGGGGGGGGCATCACCGTCCACCCCATTTTGGCAATAGCCTGTGAAGTCTCCATTGAGGTGTGGGGACGGGCATTATCATGGTGTAAAACAACACTATGAAGGGGATTTTTTTTTCTTTTTTGGTAGGAGGTTTAACGGCCACCGTGAGCAACTCAATGGGTTATAAGCAGTACCCCGTCCCTAATTTAGGGTCACTGGTTCCAGGAAAGGGAGAGAGCCAGTGCCGTAAGACAAGCACAACATCCATGCTTCACCTGGATTCGAACCCGGACCCCTATCGGGCGAATGATCAGAGGCCATCGCTTAGACCACTGTGCCACCGGGGCGGCTGAAGTGGAATGTCACGTCTTTTCCTTCTGATACCTTCCTTTAGCTTCTTCAGTGTCTGCACACAGTCAGCACTGTTTATTGTTGCACCCCGTTCAAGGAATTCAGTCAAAATGACACCACGTTTGTTCCAGAAAAGTGTCACCATCACTTTCCCTGAGGAACGAATTCTCACCTTTTTCTGTCGAGGTGAAGATGTGCGGTGCCATTCCATTGACGCACGTTTTGTTCTGGGTCATGAAAGAACACCCAGGTTTCATCCCCCGTCACAACATTAGAGAAAAACACCTCACCCTCTGTCTCATAACAGTCCAAGAGGTTCCAGCACATGTTCACCCTTTGCTCATATTGTTCACGGGTTAGGTTCTTTGAGATCCACTTTCAAAAATAATTCTGTAGCCCAGATCCCTAATCAATGTTTCCATAGCACTGTGACCACAATGAATTGCATCACACAACTCCAGGATGGTGACACGACGATCAGCTGTGACGGGGGAAGGGTCTTTCACTCGTTGCCTGTTGGCATCTGTCACAGCAGTTACGGGTCTTCCACCCCATTGTTTGTCCGACACTGAACTTTCTCCCTCTCGAAACCTCTTCATCCATCTTCGAAAATTATATCAATTGTTGCAGCTCCATACACCGCCAGGAGACTTCTGTGGATTTCTGGAGCCTCATATCCCTCTTTTTCCAAGAAATCATTTACTGCTCGCTGCTTTTCTCTGTCATTCATGATCTTTACTTCCGATTTTGAAAATAATTTGTTCCCTCATTGGTAACACGTCATTGCAGTTTCATTAAAATCACTTCAAAATTTCAAAAGTTATTAGGAAGAGGCAATACTTTCAGGATGCTCCTTGTAAATAGACAAAGTCATCCCTCTTTCCACGTTTTCTTTAATTAACACACAGCAACCGAAAAAACGTTATCCGGACACCTCTGGGATCGTACCCCAGATCTCTAGATAACTGAGGGCGTTCGCCTTACGCTTCGGTGGCCAACAATCCACGGCGCTATGTGTGTTTATCTGTCAGCATCTGACTTCACAAATCCGTAGAGATTGTCTCAGCAACTGAGACGTCTCCATCATGTGGGGCTTAACGGCACAAGCTATTAAATTACAGCCAATAAATCCAAAGGGGCGAGAGTGATGTTGAAAATCTTCCAAATGCGTGGAGACAATGTCGCTCTTTGTACATTTACATTGTCTCCACGTATTTGGAAGATTTTCACTATGCTCCTTTTACTTTCACATTTGAACATCACAAAAAATAAGAATATAAGGTTATTAAAAAATGTCTCTACATATCGTATTTTCCCCTCGTCATTATTGACATCCTTTCACCTAGTTTTCTACTAATCGTCTTCAGATGAATAATATGAACACAGTAAGCTCGTAATGTGTTGAATAACAGAATTAAAGTAGAAAATTATTCCCTTTTGTTTTTCACCTTTTGAAACAAAATGCGGTAAGATCTCATATTTTGTTTCAGTTAAAAAACAAAATTTCAGCTCTGTGTCATTTGATCAGCGATCCAGATTATGATTGGTTAATGCAGACCAAGACACTGAAAAAAATACAATGTAATAAAGTTAACCCTTTAACGACCATGATCCCAAAATCGTGCATCACTCTAAATACCATAACGCCCGAAACTGTCTTATTTCACTTCTTTGTTTAATAACAGCAATACTGACTGAGGGTGACTCCTGCTGATCCCTCATAGGTCGAGAAAATTTGAAGAGCAACTAAGGGTAACAAATCTGACTCACTCTAGAAAGGCATTTCGGGTGGCTATGGCCCTTTGTACGTACGGCGTTTTGGGAGTTATGGTCGTTAAAGGGTTAAAAAAACTAGAAACCTAAATGATTTTTTACGACCGTAAATAAACAGAGATTTTATTCGTGTTCTGATAGTGTTGAGAATGTACATCTTGTTTAAAAGAGCCTTTGATTGGTTTTTGTAGCAAAACTCTGAAATTTCTCTTTGACGCGTATTCTATATCACTTGCTCTGAATATATTTACTGCACCAGTCCTCAAACTCATTAGTTTGCCTAATCAACTGATCATATAATATTTCAGGGCTTTTAAATGGTGTCCACATGTTCCTATGTGTCAGAAGTTTTAAGCTCACCTTTGATTAAGAATACTTCTGGGAACTGATGGAATTATGCTTGCAAGATATTTAGCCCGAATGGAGATATGGAAGAAATATCACCTAGCTGTTTTACAAATTACAAGTTGAGAATCTTTGTTCATATCTCCTTCCGCCAATTTGTTGCATTCTCCAAAATCACAAAACTCGCACTAGTAGGCGCTATCTTTCAAGATGTAGACCACCGCACTAGAAATTAATTTCTGCTAAATTTTTGCATTATTAGAAACTACTTAATTGATATACAGAATTACATTACAAGTTTGAAAAACTAAACTACTTAATTGATATACAGAATTACATTACAAGTTTGAAAAACTAAGTGCATTGTACACCAATGAGACATTATATTATGACCATATGCCTAATAAGCTGTAGGACTCCCTTTAGCCCGCAAAACAGCTGCCACTCGGCGAGTCATCCATTCGATTACATGGCGATCGGTATCCTGGGGTATCTGGTACCGTTATGTCAACAGCAGGTTCTCCAGTTCCCGTACATTTCGGTGTGGTGGTGGTGATATAGCACTAACACGCTTTCCCAAGTCGAACCACAAATGTTTGATTGGGTTCGTGTCAGGTGAATTTGGACGCCAGGACATTAACAGAAAGTCACCACCATGTTCCTTGACGATTCTGGCAGTGTGACATGGCGCATTATCCTGTTGGTAATGGCCACCACCAGCAAGGAACACAGTTGCCATTAATGGGTGAACTTGGTCCGCAACGATGTTCAGATACCTGACAGGTGTTCAGGAATCGCGCTATTGGGATAATGGGGCCTAAAGTGTTCCAAGAAAGCATCGCCCACAGCATAACACCGCCGCCGACGCCGGCCTGTTTCCGCCCAACAGTGCATCCAGGTGCCATAGCCTCCGTAGATAATTGGCGTATCCGCGCTCGGGTGTCTACGTGATACACCAGGAATCTTGATTCGTCAGACCAGGCCACTTCCTTCCAATCAACCGCGGTCCAGTCTCGTTGATCTTGGGCCCAATTCTTGCGTTGTTGGCGATGTCATGCCGTGAGCATGGGGACCCGTCTGGGTGTTCGGCTACGCAGGCGCATGCGTAGGAGGCTGCGATGAACTGTGTGCTGTGACACACTGCCCTGATCACCACTGTTGTAGCTGCGGGTGATTTGTCGCACTGTGGCCCTGCGGTCGCTGAGAAGCAATGCGCGACAGTCTGCGCGCCTCTCTGGCATCAATAAACTGCGGACTACACTCCGCTGGACGACGGGTCGTCGTTTGGTCATATGTGCACCACTTTTGATACGTACTCACTACAGCGGCACGTGAACAACTCACAAGCGGCGCCGTTTCCGAGATCGTTATCCGTGGCGCCGTGTCATCAGAATTTGTTCTTCATCAAACTCCGATAAGTCGGCAGCTTTTCCCATTCTGACTCCGAACACTCTACTAACCGAAAGCCGGTCCTCGGGTTGTATATATACTGCTCCGTGAACTTCACCAGAGCCACCGTTTGGTCTCCAGGCGCGTTCATTTCTCTAGGATGGGGGTGGTCATCATATAATGGGTCATCGGTGTATGTAAAACCACTGCTCGGCCTAGAAATTGCCTCTCCCAAAGGGAGTGAAGATACAGGGGTGAAATTGAGCATTCAAATATTAATGCATAAGGGTTTACCTTGATGTTATTTTCAGCCATGTACAGTGTTTATCAGATAAGATGGTGCCTCAGTAAGTGGTTGCACAGCCGCGAACGGCAGTACAGGCAGCAATATGGCATAGTAATAAGTCATGCAGTAGGCTGATATCGTCCTGAGGAATGGAACAGTAGGCATGATTGACTTGCTCCCATAATTCGTCGAGATCGCGTGCATGCAGATTCGATTGCAGACGGTGTCCAATATGGTCCCACAGGTTTTACATTGGGGATATATCTGGCGATCTTTCTGGCCATGGCAGTGTTTGGTCATGTTGCAAACATTGTCTGCAGACCCCCAGAAAATGTGGTGCTGCAGGCCATTCTAGAACGGTATCAAAATGGGCTGAAGAACCTTGCTCACGTATCGTGCACTTATCAGTGTGCCCGTGAGACGTACAACAGTAGACCTGTTGTCTTGGGCGATATCACCCCATACCACGATGCCTGCTTGACGGGCGGTGTGGTGGTCGCGAACGTAACCGGTATCCGCCCGTTTTCCATTCGTGACCCCAGTTCGCTTGACCGGCATCAAACCAGACGAGCGCTGCGATAGCTCGCCATCAATGGCAGTCGACGTAACGGCTGTCTAATGCGCAGGTTTGCCACATGTAACCTTCGGTTGACAGTTCGGGTTGCTATGGCGACGTCCATAGCCGATTACACAGCACGTTAAATATCGACTGCAGTGCTTTCTGGTGACGAACGAGCGTGTCAAACGGGTCTGGTTCATTTACCCGAAGTTTACTTCACCGAAGAGTCATTTGACCGAAAATCACTTCACGGAAAAGTTTGTTTCACCGAAAGATCACTTGATCGAAAAGTTCATTTCATCGAAGAGTCACTTGATCGAAAGGTACATTTCACCGAAGGGTTGCTTGATCGAAAAGTTCATTTCAACGAAAGGTATCTTTGCCTAAAAGTTCATTTCATCGAAAGGTCATTTCACCGAAGGGTCAGTTTATCGAAAACTTTGGATTTCCATTACAGGATCTGTTGAAGCATGGTGCAAGTTCGGCAGACAGACCACCGAAACGTTAGGGGATTCTACTTTTGATTTCTCCGTGTCACAGAGAACGCAAAGATTTAGTTTTAAGACAAATCTTTTATTTAAGACAATATAGGCTTCGACTTAGGCCTTTCTAGTAAATTTTAATCATGTTCATAAGGTTTACATAAAAAGTAAAATTAATAATGCTGCACATTTTTTCAGGCAAAACGAATCAATTTTAGCTCCTTAGGCCTTGGCTTAGGCCTTTTTACCCAATTTTAATCGTGCGAACTCGTGTTCATAAAGGTTTACATAAAAAGTCAAGTTAATAATATTGCACTTTTTTCAGGCAAAAAGAATCGATTTTAGGGCCCTAGGTCTCGACTTAGGCCTTTTTAGCAAATTTCAAATGTGTGTGCTCATGTTCATTAGGTTTATATAAAAAGTTACCTTACATTTTATGTAATGCTGATGAATATGAGTAGAGTTAAAATCTGTTAAAATGGCCTGTATCTAGGCCTACGGTCAAAACATTAATGTTTTGTGGTTGAGTAAAAGGGTAACATTATTTACTTGATTTGCTATGTAACCCTTATGAATATGAACTCGGAGAATTAAAATTTGACAAAGGCACATGGGGAGGTGTTTCATAGAAATTAAAAGTGTATTTTCTTTACAATCCGATAATGTTTAGGTGACCAGTTTTTCAAAAACCCGCACCACACACCAACAGATCTCTAACAAGAAAATTCTAAGTTTTCGGTAAACTGACCGTTCGGTGAAATGATCTTTCGATATAATGAACTTTTAAGTAAAGTAATCCTTCGGGGAAATGAACTTTTCGATCAAATGTCCTTTCGATGTAATGAACTTTTCGGTCATGTGACCCTTCGGTGAAATGTGCCTTTCGATCAACTGATTTTCGGCGAAGTGATTTTCGATCAAATGAGCGATACCCGTGTCGAACAATGCACCGGCCCAGGCGTGCTGAAGTCTATCGGACTGAACCACTCCAGCTCCGACGCGCGTACGTACCTTTCTGTAGCCACTGGTGCCAACAGCGTCCAAGATTTCGTGCATCCCGTTGCACATGTGCAGTGATACGAAGTTTATACCAGACCGCTTCACACGGGCCTGCAACTCTTCCTCTCTGAAACGCATCCAAATTGCGATAAACATGCCGACGGCATTTCCGTCCTTCGCTGAACTGTTAACACAATCAAAAAATCTGAAAAATCCGCGAAGCTTCCACCAGCGACCACACATTACTATCTCAGATCATATCATATGTAGAGGATTTTAGGAAGGGAATGTCTGACCCCAGGTCTTAAACTTCTCTTAGAAATAGGAAGCTAGGAGATTTGGGCTAGGGTGCCCTACACAAAAATCACACGGAAGCTAGGCAGAAAGGATGAAGACGCCCTTATTTATAACTGGGGAGAGGGGAAGTACCCTGGGTTCGATGGCGTAACGTGCCCATCCGACGCATTGCCCATATTTGGTGGTTTGAGCGTTCGTACCTGCCTGAGATCGAACCTGAGACCTCTCCATCCCAGTCACAACGTTGACCACTCGGCCACGCGGGGCCCCACATTACCACCTCTGTTGCTGCTAGCATCTTCATCTCACGAACGTGTGACGTCATCGGCTCCGGTTTAACATCATTTGCCTATCTCGGGTGGGTACATCTGCCCTGCGATTTGCATTTTTGTAGCACACCTCCTTCTCTAGGTAGGTCAATTTCTACATTGTCGAGCAGTGTAGTTTTGGTCATGTGGTGATTTGCCACTTGAGAAGAAGAAACGTGAAAGAAATTACGGCCTTTTTTATCAAGATCAAACTGAATCCTCCTGACCCCTAGAACCAGTGTAATTCAGTTGTTAACGCTTGCGAAGGAAAGGATTCCGGAATGTGTGATAGAAAAAGAAACCTGAAGGAAAACCCGATTTCTCTAGCAGGATAAACAGTAAATACAGAACCCACCTTTACTGTTTGTGCTGCTAGAGAAATGGTTTGTCGCATTAAAAGAAATTGCCAGATGGAATCGATTGAAGGAGCACAATCAAGACTTACGTGAAGATGTCTGAACTAAAGAAATCGTTGATAGCTAGACACTCTAATGAAGATGATCATAATTTTTTATTTGAAGAAGCTAAGCTTATCGATGAACCAGATTCTACAATAAACACTGATAATTTGGAAGCTTTCGATAAATATCAAAATTCTTCGTAGCATGTCAATGACAAGTCATCCACACCATTTCTATCAAGGACAAAAATAACCATTACTATTAACACCGTAGATGATAAAACATGCGGTTCAAATATTTTCATGCCATTCGTTCTGAAGAAGCTGGGACGGAGCACAGAGCAACTTTGTTCGACAAGAAAATACAATAATTGTGACTAAACGTAATTTTCCTTAATCTTAACAAACTGCAGATGTTTGCTGTATTATTTGTTGTTTTGTAACAAAGAGAGACCTCAATGAATGAAATACGGTATTACACCATTGTACAAGGTATCCCACTCGCTACCGAACGGGCATTTCTTCCACAATTTTAACACCAATGAAGTTAATTCAACGAAATTTGAAGTGGACTTACCTCATTTCATGCGAAATTTGATGACATCACAACATGTTCTGAAAGTGGCCACCATTTGCGTCCAGACAGCACTGAACCCGGCGCAGCATATTGTGGAAAGACCTTGTCAGTACGTCCGCCGTCACTGCCTGAATTTCTTCGATGATGTTTGCTTTCAAAGCATCTATGGTTTGCGGTTTATTTTCGTAAACTCTCCCTTTTAGATATCCCCATAAAAAGTAATCAGGAGGCGTCAGATCGGGCGAGCGCGGTGGCCATAGACTCTTCAAAATGACGCAGTCGCTGAAAAAAACTTAATTTCTTCGACAATGCCCAAATGGAGACTTGCTCGGCGGATGTCTGCCTGCAAACCTCTCCAGGAATTGCTGTTGACAAAACTTTATCGATACTGTTTTTCAATAAGTACGAACAATAAACACTCGCTCCTCCAGAGGATACCGATACATTTTCACACGTAGGCGGACAGCCACGAGCACGAGCACTCATTATCAACAACCGTATTGTGTAGACACGTTCAGCAAAATGGCATAACAAAGCATCAGAGAAGCGCGTCCGGCTGTCTGGCGGACTGCTTCTCAGTGGTGTCACACTTAGGAATGTGTCTGCCACTAAGGAGCACTCCGGTTGGCTGGTGGACAGTGCCGGATTCAATGCTGTCTGGACGCAAATGGAGGCCACTTCCAGCACATGTTGTGATGTCATCACATTTCACTTCAAATTTGCCACTTCAAATTTCGTTGCAATATCTTCATTGGTGTTAATATTATTAAAAAAAATGCCGAGTTCGATAGCAAGTGGGACACACACACCCTGCACAATACAAATTTGGAAGATGTGAATCCGTTTATTGGTGTAAATATGACATAGATGTTAAATCAGATAGTATCCGAAAATTTGAAAATTTCGTCGTCCTGGAGCGGGAATCGAACAGGCGTCTTCCGGATAGCGTCCGAGTATGCTAACCACTACACCACCCAGAACGACCAAGTTTCCGATTAATTTGAATAATACCATCGTAGGATCAACAGTTCATGTAGCGTTTAAGTTTATCAATGCATTAATTTTCATTTTATTGTAATCTTTTGGTGCAGCTATTTAGTAGTGAGTATGACAATTTTCTTTTAGTGTAATCTTTTAATAAATGAATTTTATTTTTGTATATTTCGTGAAACGATTGAGTAATGAGTTCGTTTCAATTCAGTCTTTCGGTACAGCGATTTAGTAATGAGTATGATGAATTTTCTTTTAATGTTGTCTGTTAACAGATGAATTTTCTTTTTAATGCAGTCTTTCGGTCATAGATTTAGTAATTAGTATGCAATTTTTCGGTACAGCGATTTAGTAACGAATATGTAATATTTCGGTACATCGATGTGCGTCTCAACTTGTATATGGTTGACGCCACTACTGAAAAAAATAGTGGTTTTCGGAAAGGTTTCGAAATTTTGTATTCTGCACTGCATCAAAACCGTAGAAATAAAAGGTGTTTTTTCGGTCTTTGATCTCGATAAGACTTCAAAGAACGAATTCTATTAACCATCAGTTGATCTCCACTTGTGGTTTTTGTCAATACACTCAAAACAATCGTAAAAATAATTCTGTGTTCCAGCGCTGCGATTACGATATTTTTCCTTAGCAATCATATTTATCCATAAAACATAATGCGGTTTGCCCTTTGATGATGAATTCACCAAAAGGTCAAAGGACTTATTATCCCGCACTTAAAAGTCAAGATCATGCTGTCTAATGAAATTAAATTAAATACGAAATCTCGTTACAACAGCGTAAATGAAACAGTATGTGGCCATCCAGTGATCAAACCATAGTGAAAAATTTCGGATTTGTTCTTTGTTAAAACAACATCGTTTTCTCTCCGCCTTCTGCTTTGACTTTAAGTGGCCATTGAAGCCCTTAAGTGACTTGTAGTGTTTCGTGTGTTTTTGCGTTTAACACATTGAGTTAGAATTTAGAAAAAAGACAGAGAATAAGATTGTACCATGCGGGCAATAATAGCCCTTTGTCCTAGTGCGCTTTGCTATGGTTTCCAACTGAGTAGCTACATTTTCCCTTTTGTTTGTGCTCCTTGCCGTTTCTTTGTTCCTTTTTCGGAATTTTGAATAAGCTTAAGAAGCTTGGAAATATCTTTAAGAACACAGCTGAGTCGTTACTGATTTGTCTTATGAGATTTAATTGATAAACTAGTAATTCCCACGTTTTTCCTATATTATAGGGAATATAACTAAGAAAATCGAATTTAATAGTGATAGATAACCACTCATTATTCATGAATGACTTACGTTACTACTGAAATTAACTGAATCGCTGTGATTTTTCAATCTGATGATATACCAATCTGCTGTTCCATGATCATGCAATCACTCTTTGCTTGTATCTGACTGCTTGCTTTATTCGTATGTGTTAGAAAACCTAGATCTTTTTACCAAGTGAACTTAATTCATTTTTACATGATATTTATAAGAACATATAAAAAATATTTCCTTGTTTCCAACAGATAAGTCAAAAGAGATTGCATCTGGTGTCTTAGGATCCCTTCTATTATTATCATGCTTCATCATATATATGATATACAAGTAAGTCGCTTTCACATCATATATGTTTTTTTATGTTTTACTCAGGTTAATACGTTTTCTTGAAAATTCCAAATTACTGAAATATTTTCGGTAAAAACTGATCACATTATGTCACGCCCATGTGTTTGGTGCACTGCGAGCACTATTGGAAAACGTAAAACTTTAAATCAGATCATTGAACAAATTAATAAATTTATCTCAGTAGCATAAACAGATAATGGAGCTATCCGAAATGTCGGATTTAATGAGCACGTCGTTTGAATCCGTTCTGACGCGAATTGAATTTTTCAAATCTCTTCAAAGTCAATGGAACCGGTATGGAAAACAGCAGTATCTGATCGAAGAAAGAAGTTTTTCTATCGGGTTTTTAATCCCGCAGATATTGCTGTAAACGTAATCGTGAACTTACGCCCTCTGGTTGCAGACTTGTGCGTTAAGAAAAATTTGAAATTTTTTATATGAGAAGCATTTCGCAGCGGAAACGCTCTCCAATTGAAAAATAATTTTTCAAGTCGGACACTTAGAAGCCTCTAGAAATGTTGATAAATATAAGATATGCATCTACGCCCCCTGGCAGGAAAACAGGCGTTATTTTAAGAAGAAAATATTCCGAAAAGGCTCATCGACGTAGGTGGTATCGGTCTACGAACGAAGTTTTCAGTCGAGATTTTAGAAGCATAGATTTTGTGGCAAATACATCAGAAGCAGAAATTAACGCTTACGCCCCCTAGTGGCCAAACCATTGCTCAACAAAAATTAGAAATTATATGCAAAATATTTCCCATCAGGAGCTGTATCAGCTGAAGAAAAAAGTTTTGAAATCGGAGTTTCAGAAGTAGAGATATCGGATGAAGCGCAATTTACTTTTATACCCACTAGCGGAAAATTATGCAAAACCTGAAAAATTGACGATACCTGAACTACTCTTCGACATAAATGGAATCGAAAGGTAAAATAAGAAACCTAGCTTGCCTAGGCCGAAGGTTTATGCATACGTCAGGGATTTCCTCTGCATGTGTTCGTGGCATAAACCTTTGGCCTAGGCAAGCAGGAACCTGGCTGGCCTAGACCGAAGGTTTATGCCACGACCACATGCAGAGGAAATCCCCGAGGTATGCGTGTAGATGTTATCATGCTAGAAAATGGAGTCAGACAATGAAGTAAGAAAGGTGAGCGCGACAAATTCTGCAATATCTGCATACAGCAGCGAGCATTCAGATTACTGCTGACCAACACCAACGATGAAAGACAATCGTTGCTGATCGCTCCTGTGCATCAGCAGTAGGGCTTGCAGTGTGGCCATGCAGAGGGTTCCAGCTCCACGTCGTCGCCACATGTGCTTTAGCCCATGATCTGGTCCTAAGTACAAACGGGATTCATCGCTGAAGACCACTTGATGCCATTCTATAACACTAAATGGCTCATTCGTTACACTACTTAATACGCTGTTAATGGTGGTCAGTGGAAATCAACGCAATGGGTGTTATACACGAAGACCCTTTCCGCCAGTTCGCGGGCAGTGGTTCGACGCGAGATGGGGGTGACCACAAGCGGGAGCCATAGCTCATTGGATAGTCTCCAGCGTGTGTGTTGCTATGGTATTAACTTGTGAACAGATTAGTTGATTCCTGCCATTCTGTTCTTGTCTGTCATGATCCACTACCGATACAACGAATACTCTTATCTGTCTTCAGACCCTCGGTCCAACATCGGGCCATCCTGCCATTTGGAGTCCATGATCCGCCTTCTATCAAAAGCACCGAGCGACTGCTCTCTTGCTACAGGCACTCTTGCCAACATCGGGGTACTATGCTGTTCTCACGACTCACACTTTTAGCTTTCAAACGAAGTGGACATCCTGCCTCTCGAAATCCATTATCCGTCATCTGTCAAAGACACCGAGTGAGACTTGTCAATGTCGAACCTGACGTCCTAGCATTCTGAATAATTTTCTCTACTTTCAAGTCGGTCCCTGGGAGTCAGGAGTCACACACGAGTGCTCCTTTGAACTTGACGCTCTCTGCAATTTATCAGCCGTAATTTTGGCTCTATTAGCCCCGCACTTTAAGCGTTTGAATATCTGGGCGCAACTCAATGGCCCTACCGATTTGTATGTACTTCTAATCATTCCTTCTGGGTGTAGCAATTTCAGAGTCACAGAATGTTATTATTATGTTTGTTCGGGTTTCACCGACCACCATGAAACACTAGGCTGTAGGCAGTCGCCCTTCGCTAATTTAGACCCACTATTTCCATGGGAGTAACAAAGCGAGCGCCACAAGGCAAACCTACCTACCAGCCATGCCACATCCGGCACTCGAGGCCGAAAGCAAGCCAACTCGGACGACTAGCCAGAAACCAAGAACTCTAACCACTCGGCCACCAGTTGGCGTCACAAAGTGCGTACGCCTGCCTGTATATATGTACAGGGTTATAACAAATTAAATAGACAGTTTCAGCATTTTATGAAACCAAGACTGTGTATGATATTGACACTCCGGATGCACCGCTCTGTCACCAATAGTAAAGACTTTATTATATAGATGGCGTAACTAAAAGACGTACGTTTCACCGTCACGTGACCAGTCAGGCAAGATGTCCACAAATGCTGTAGAGAAGCCATTCAGTGTATGTGAATTAAGCTAAATGAACTCTATTACGTCGTTCAAAACATATTTCAAGAAATTACCGTTGAATAGACAGTCCGTCTCCCACTGGCACAAGAAATTCAAAACAACAGAATGTGTGACTTTCTACACTCATCGTAAAAAAAAACCAGTTGCACCCAGAAGGACGTGTCGGATTGCAATGCTATTTGGCAGGAAGATAAAGGCTACCAGAAATAATAAATGATTAAACATTGAGACTGGTATGGGCAATATTTATTGGGCAGCACACCAATAAATAGTGTTTCTCAGCGTGGCGTAAGGCCGCCATGTTTGCTCACACCGCATGCCAGACGTCTCGGCATGGAATTGTACAGGTTCCTTATGGTGTCCTGAGATAAGCCATCCCATTCAGCTTGAATCTTCTCCCACAGTTTCTGCAGATTATGCGGTAGGGGTGGAGTGTGGATAGCGCGTCCAATAGCATCCCACACATTTTCAATAGGCGATAGGTCTGGTGATGCTGCTGGCCATGGCAGAATGCCAGTGCCTTGAAAGCAAGCTCTCGAGACAGCAGTAGTATTCGGACGAGCGTTGTGAATTAGAATTTGAATTTATTGTAATTTTTGCTACACCACACCAAACCGCAAAAAATACATGAACACCTTAACAATACAAAACAGGAAAGTGTCCAAAACATAATGTGAATACATCAAGACATCCAGGTCATTTACGATACTTATTAGTGAAGGAAATTACAAAAAAAGTAAATGACAATATGATTTAGCTATACATAAAGTAAAATAGAGACATTTGGTTCGTTTGTATCAAAGTCATAATAAAGGGGAATAATTTATTAAAGTCAATAATATCAGTGCAGGTGCAATCAGAAGCCCAATAACATATAATACAAGAATGTATGATACAGTTTAGCAAAAGGCCAGGTAACGTTATTTAGCCTGACGAGCACCTGAACCACAACGGATAATATGCCAAGTCAAGACATCCTCAAGTTCAGTTTGACTGCCAACTGTGTAAAATTAAACATTTCTGCAGTATCAAAACAATATTTAACCAAACAACAAAAAACCCTCAATACTCATTTAAAAGCAGTGTAGTTTATTATACATCTAATATGTAACTGCAACTCGTTCTACAAATGAGGACAGGTTGCACAAATATTATTTAACAACAAATTTGTGTGTGTTCTAGGGATCGCAAACTTAATGTATCCTCGAGTATCGTAGAGATGAGAAAAATTATGCAATGTTATTAGATTAGAATACCTATTTGCTCAAACTCTTTCATTCATAAATAACAAAAGTCTGAAATTATATAATTTATCAATAAATAGTAGATGATAACGAACAAACAGAATTTTGAATTTTAACATCAATCAACAAATTTAACAAACGAATATTTTTTTTTTTTTTTGAAGAACATAAATTCTATTAATATTAGCCCACGTTGTCTGGCCGCAAGCCAGAATGCAATGTGACAAGGATGGTAAGTCAGATAAAATCCGAAAACTTGAACATTTTCATCGTCCTGGAGTGGGACTCGAACCCGCGTCTCTCAGAAAACGCCCGGGTATGCTAACCACTACACCACCCAGAACGACCAAGTTTCAAGTTTCCGATCAATTTGAATGTAACCATCACAGGATTTGCTAGTCGAAGCAACCGGCATTCATGTTTAGCGAATCTGGAGGTTAAGAGTCATATCCCGTGTTTGCCCGGAGAAGCACATAAATCATGAAAGAAATACGGGATTACGCCATATAATACAAATTTTGAAGATGACAATCCGATTGTTGGCGTAAATGTGACAAGGATGGTAAGTCAGATAAAATCCGAAAACTTGAAAAAATTTTTTTCATCGTCCTGGAGCGGGACTCGAACCCGCGTCTCCCAGAAAACGCCCGGGTATGCTAACCACTACACCACCCAGAACGACCAAGTTTCAAGTTTCCGATCAACTTGAAACTTGGTCGTTGATGGTTACATTCAAATTGATCGGAAACTTGAAACTTGGTCGTTCTGGGTGGTGTAGCATACGCGGGCGTTTTCTGGGAGACGCGGGTTCGAGTCCCGCTCCAGGACGATGAAAAAAAAATTTTTCAAGTTTTCGGATTTTATCTGACTTACCATCCTTGTCACATTTACGCCAACAATCGGATTGTCATCTTCAAAATTTGTATTATATGGCGTAATCCCGTATTTCTTTCAAGACAAGAATGGATAAATAAATGAATGATACAAGGCCAACTTGATCCTAACCGACACAAAAACCGAGATTCTAGTAATCACACCTATGCGAGATCTCACACCAGCCTCAAAGTGATCAACATGCGAGCCCCAATGTAAGTTCTCATGTAAATGAACACCCAAAAATTTCACAGATGCATGAAAAGACCAAGAGAACCCCATTCAAGACAAAGCCAGAAGGAGTAGATGACCGAAATATGCGACCCGAAAAGAAAACCCAGTTTGCTTTAGTTACATTTATGGTGAGAGAATTGCAACAAAATCAACGAAAGTACTCCTGATGGTCGAAATTAAAACGAGGCAGCAACTCAGACACAGAATTACCAGAAAAAAATAAACTAGTATCATCTGCAAATAAAACCTGGGGTGAACCAGAGGAAACATTAAAAATGTCATTAACATAAATAAAAAAAAAGGAATAAGACCCAGAACTGATCCCCGAGGAACACCATAATGTATTGGCTCAATACTAGAACAAATACCCTGTATCAGAACAAACTGCCTCCTACCAGAAAGATAGTTTTTAAACAATGTAAACGGTACTCCCCTAATCCCAATGTTGTATAACTTGGTTAACAAAATATCATGACGAACGGTATCGAATGCCCTAGATAAATCACAAAAAATGCCCACGCCGCACCTTCCACGACCAATATTAGAATGTAAGTAATTTAAGACAACCAACAACGCTGTCTCAGTTAAGTAGCCTTTACGAAAGCCATGTTGCTTCCGATGTAAAATATTGTTAGTAACATGAAAGCATAACAACCTATTCAAAATAAATCTTTCCAAAATGTTTGAAAATATAGAAATACTAGATATAGGACGGTAATTGGTCACCTTAGTCGTTGAACCCTTCTTACGAATTACGTTAACCCGACGTAAAAGTAAAGGAGGAGGAATACTCCCAATTAAAAAAAAATGGAATTGTAAATATGACCCAATGGAACAACCAGATGCCGGAAAACATACTTTATAACCCTTGGCAGGACATCGTCAGGACATTCCCCCTTAGATAAATCGAACTCTCTCAAAACCAGCAGAAGATCATCTGTAACCGGATTAAGGAAAAATTAAGAAAGCACTGGTCTTGACAAGTAGTCAGTGAACTGGCCACCAGACACAGGTATATTATATAACAAACTTCCCGGCAAATCCCCCCAAAAATGTATTAAATATAGACTGAGCGGCCACTTTATTATGACCACCTGACAGTTTTAAGGAAATGAGCTATGGCTGCACGCTGTTGCCGCCAGAGGGCGAGGCTAGTATAAAAAAGGAAAGCTTAGTGCTTGCGACTGTAGTAGAAGAGATTTTTGGGTGACGAGGTGGGTAAAAAAGGTGATTTGACGGACTTTCAACGTGGGATGATTGTAGGAGCTCGGAGCCATGGAGCGAGTGTCACTGAAACCGCCGCATTCGTGAAATGTTCCAGAGCAGCTGTTGTTAAAGTGTTTAAAGACTTGACTGTCAGCAAAAAAACTGGGTCTCTACGTGCAACGTGTGTTTTTCATCGACTAATGACTGCTCGAGCGGAACGGAGAGTGTCCAGACTGGTAACAGACAACAGAAGTGCAACAGGGCAGCAAATTACAGACCATCTTAATCAAGTATCCCCTCAAATGATCTCCGCATGCACTGTTCGCTGTACACTGCATCGGATGGGATATAGCAACCGAAGGCCTGTTCGAACACCTTTTCTGTCTGCAGCTAACAAGAGAAAACGTTTCCAGTTCGCACAGAAGCACAAGGATTGAACAGTCGATAATTGCAAACAAATTATGTGGTCCGATGAATCACGTTTTCAGTTGTACCATGCCGATGGCCGAGTGAGGATTTGGCGGAAACAGCACGAAAGCATGGACCCCAAATGCATTGCTACAACCCTTCAAGCTGGTGGAGAGAACGTTATGGTTTGGGAAATGCTTTCCTGGAATGCTTTGGGCCCTTAATTTTGGAATGCTTTGGGCCTTTAATTCGTGTTGATCAACGTTTGACTGGCCCATTATATCTAAACATCGTTGCGGACCAAGTGCATCCTGTCATGTGGATGGTTTATCCCAATGGCGATGGCTGCTTTCAACAAGATAATGCGTCCTGCCATAGTGCTCGTATTGTACAGGATTGGTTTCAGGAACATGCCTGTGAGTTTACTTTGCTTAGGTGGCACCCACATTCTCCAGATCTCAACCCCTTTGAGAATTTGTGGGATGAAGTTGAACGAGCCATCAGACAGCTGGATCCACAACTCTGCAATCTCACACTCCTGGAAAGTGCTATTCATGAAGCATGGTCTCAGATTCCACAAAACACACATCAACATCTCGTGGAGTCCATGCCACGAAGAATCGACGCAGTAATAAAGGCAAAAGGTGTCCCAACGAAGTACTGAGGGTGGTCATAATAAAGTGGCCACTCAGTGTATTAACAACCTGATTTAAGTTGGACGTCCTAGTTCCCCTATGATCTATTTGAATAGGAGAATCCAAAGTCCAAGATTTTGATAATAGTACATTAATTGAGTGCCAAATCTTCTTATAGTTCACAGTGTTAGCAAATCGATTTAAATACTAATTCTTCTTAGTATATCTCAATTTAGAATTAAACAGTGTTAGCAAATCGATTTAAATACTAATTTTTCTTAGTATATCTCAATTTAGAATTAAACCAGTTTCGATATCTACGAAAGTTTGCCAAATCTACAGGATCTCTGGAGCGCAAAAATATCTTAAATAATCTATTTTTCTATTCAAGCACCTTCGTGAAATATTCGTAAACCAAGGCTTTCTGCATCGAGGAGTACGAGTGACAACCGAAATAGGAAAGAATGAATCATAATAACTCCAGAAAATCTTCCAAAGAAAACATCATAAGCACAGACGGGATCATCATTCTGTAACACAGGTGACCAATCGACTCTCGACACAGATAAACCAAAAGACCGTAGAATTTCCTGACTGTAGTTACGCGTCATATGATATCCAATGTGGGATGAGACATTACCAGCAGAACACCTTGACATATAAAAGATCGGTAAATGGTCACTAATGTGAAAAGAAAGTACACCCGAACAATATTCAAAATTATTAGTTATGCACAAATCTAATGCAGAAATAGTGGTACCGGTAACTCTAGTTCGAATGGTAATTGCATTCACAAAACCGGAAGCAGTGATTATATCACTGAATGAAGATGATTCATTATTACAAGTTTTCATAAAAAAATCACCAAGAGAGTAAAGGGTGGTACCCTAGTGATTTATATTCTCTAGAAAGTCAGAGAAGAACCCAGGAAAAGAAACCAAATTACCATGTAGAGGACAATATCCAACACTTATAATAAATCGTTGCATTTCAACAGTGATCACTTCATAATTTTTATTAATAATAGCATTTTATCACATAACGACACACAAAACATACTCTTTTGCGTAAATTGCACCCCAGACCCCGGAACAACATCAGTTAAGACCTGGTTACCCGAAATATTATACGATTTTGGATCATCAGCCTCAAACCAAGTTTCTGCGACACAAATGAAATCAATTTGGCAATCCACTGCGTTCAATAATCCAGTCAACCAATCCAATTTACCATATAAACTACGAGCATTGATGTGTAAACATTTGAGCTGAAAATTCTGAGAAGAAATCAAACTCTGCAAGTCACTAACTGACACAACATCTATGATACAACCCATAAAAAACAAAATTATTTACAAGTATAATGCTAACCACATCTTAAAAACAAAAAAACACATTAAAAGAGATTTGTGTTTAAATCATCCTTGCTCTTAATTAAAACCAAATTCATACCCTCTGCATTACGGTAGAATATCCGCCCATTTCTGCACCAAAAGAACTTGATGTCATTTGTTCTGGAAAAGTTCCGAGCCTGCCAGAAAAGTTATTTATTTAGTGCCGTGAGATTTTCATTGATGTAGATTCTATTATTTTCCGAAGATCCGGGAACAACATCTAACACCTTCAAGACAGTCCTTCCCTTCATAAGGTAGAGGTCTCTAGAGGCTCGACCTTGAAATTGTATTATAATCGGTGAGACCCTCCGTGCACCTCCACTACGCATCCTATATATTACCTCAATGTCACTCCTAGAGACATTTTCAATTCCCAACTTACCTGCTATACGGTGAACTAAGTCCTTCAAACTATCTTCACATTCGCCTTTATCTCCCTGTATTCCTTGTATCTCAAGATTTTTGTTACATGTGTACTGTTCCAAATTGTTCAAGCTTTCCGTCAAATGTTTAATGCCACTTGAGTCTTTACTCTCTGTTCCAGCACCACTACATCGTTGCGTGATTCCTCAAGCAGGATATTAGATTGACATAGTTTTTCTAAGTTGTCGTCATATTTCTGGGAGAAGAATTCCACCGATTTTCGCAGGCCTAATATTTCGGTCTTTAAATCAACAATCAAGTCCAGCTTCTGGTTAACAGATCCCAATAGTTTATCAGATACACGTTCACCACTGGAGGTTTGAACCGGAATTTCCCCAGCCAGCACCCCACCATCAGAAGATCCCGACCCAGCAGTGGGATCACTAGCAACAGGAATGATCCCTAGCCTACAGCCATCACATTGCCATTGCAAACGTCTTTCCTTAGCCATTCGACGATATGTATTCTCACCAAGTAAACATCATGCACACTGAAAAATTCCTTCACATTTTCCATAACACTGGACATCATCTTCCACTAATAAACTATCACAACAGATGAAGCACTTCACGCGAGACATAATGTGACAAACATTGCATCTCACCCGAAGAAACAGCCGATGACACTGATGGCACTAGTGTGGAAAACACCGCACGCAGAATGAAATCGACGAGTCAATGATCCGGAACTGTTGCAGACTAGATAGCAGACGAAAGAACACTGATCACGATAACATCAGTAGACGACAGAATGACGCAGCACTCACCAGTCGATAAGTCAAGTCAGTGCTCAGTTACGTCACAGTAATTAAATTTGATGTGGTAGTAGGAGACGAACTCTCAAACAAGCACGTTTTCCGATAATAGGAAAACCCAACACCACTCACCACTTGTTATCCAACGAACAGAACGCTGATAAGCGTATAATAACAGTTATATCGAAAAATATCAAGGAAAACACAGCCAAAATGCCAATCCTAAGCAACTCAGAACCACAACATCGTGACTTGACATTTTACCTGTTGTCCTGTTGGAAAATCGCACCGGAGTGAGCATTCAGAAAAGGTAGGACCACTGGTTGCAGGAAATAATTAACGTAACGTTGGGCTGTCAAAGTGCCTGTAACGAACACCAAAGGTGATCTGGCATCGTAAGCAATTGCACCCCACATCACGACACCAGGCCTTCTGGACGTATGACGCGCGACAACAAACCGTTCATCCTGGCGCTGACTACGGTGCCTCCACACACTGATTCGTTGGTTGTCTCCTCTAAGACAAAAGCGAAAATCGCCACTGAAGATCAACCGCTGCCATTCTAAGTGGCTCCATGAAAGTGTGGCGCGACGCCATTGCAGTCTTTGGCGACGATGCACTCTTGTTAAGGGCAGTCGTCGTAACGGTCTGCTTGCTTGCAGCCGTCTGCCAATGATGCTGACACTAATTGGAGGATGCATGGAGGGCACCACTGAGCGCTGAATATCCGCAATCGTGGCTTTGGGTCACTCTGTGTATGTCGAACAACAACCCGTCTGTCCTCTCTCTCCGTAGTTCGTCTAGGTCTCCCAGGCCCTTACTGTCGCCGCTGCGGGCCTCAATCTATCTACTGCCGCCAACAGAGTGCTATGGCGCGCAATGTGGTGATAAGAGGATCCCGATTCCTGAAGACCGAAGATGCGGCCCCACTCAAACTCCTCCAACTGCTCGAATTGTTTCTGAACTTCTCTCCGAGACATATTTTACTTGCAAAGAATGCAACCAACACGACAACACGAGTCAGAATGGCAAACACGTACAACGGGGCGGCCTTATGTAGCCGGTCAGGCACAGATTTACGACCCCTCCTTCCTGACATCAGATGCGTGGCCGAACGTGATACTTGAATCATTTGCATGTCTCTAGATGTCAAACCTAACCACCAAGTTTAATTCCTGTCATTTGCTTCCTTCTGTGTATAACTATTTTTTTTTTTTGAGGATGAGTGTATAAAGGTATAAGTCCAGGAAGACCAGGTGTATCTGATGAACAAACGGAGAGTGTTCGCGCCATTTACCAACGCAGCCCAAGCAATCCGAAAACGATGGTGGGCCGTGAGTTATAAATTCTACAACCGTCTCTTTGGAAAATTTTAAGAAAGTGACTGAAAATTACTCATTACGAACTGCAGTTATTGCCGTGTCTAAGTAAGGATGACGAAACGCCGCACATCGCGATTTCTTTACAGATATGCAAGAGCGTTTTGAAGAAGATGGTTTCAGTGAGAGTCTAATTTTCAGCAAACGAATCGACATTCCATATACACTGGCGGAAAGTGAAAAAAGAACACCAAGAAGGAGACGTCTGATACCAACGAAATTTATACAGTTTAATAACGGAATACAGAGGATAACGTGATCAACACATTATAGCAAAATACAGCTGTATTTGCTGGTAAACTGAAAAATAACATTTCCATGTAACATGGTTAGTACGAGGTTGAACCGCCATGAACTGCGTCACACTGTGCAATTATGGCATGGAGTCTGTCGTACAGATATTGGATGTAAATTTGGGGTATTGAGTTCCAAGCATCCTCAACCTGGAAGCGTAAATCGGGGATCGTCGTGGCTGGCCATGGAGACCGGATAAGTTGTTGTCCCATGAAATCCCACACGTGCTCAATAGGTGACAAATCCGGTGTACGTGCAGGCCATGGAAGTTGTTTTATGTTGCGCTGCACGTGCCGTGTGTGGGCGTGCGTTATCTTTCTGAAAACACCACGATCGACCGACCTTACAAATGGCACAACAACGGGCTGAATAATGTTGTTGATGTAGGAGGTGCTGTTTAACGTACCCGGTACAAACACTAGTTGTGTACGGGAGTGATAGCTGATCGCTCCCCACACCAGGAGACCAGGTGTAGGCCCTGTGTGTCGCTGGCGGATGCAAGAAGGGTGGAGACGCTCTCCTGTGTGTCTGCGAACACGCATACGGCCATCGGAGGCTCCCAAGCAGAATCTGCTTTCATCGCAGAACACGACAGATCGCCATTGCGTTCTCCAGTGCAGACGTTGCCGACACCACTGCCGCCGTTCCTGACGGTGGGCTGGAGTCAGAGGTACACATGCCAGAGGCACACGTGCACGTAGTCCTGCATCCAGTAGACGGTTGTGGATTGTTCGCACAGTCACCTCAGGTGCAACGGCAGCTTGGATTTGCGTCGCAGTGGATGTTCTGTTTGACAACGTCGCTCTTCTTATGCGTCGATCTGTCCGCTCATCAGTCCGTCTGTGACTCCAGGTTCCACATCTTCTCGCGTGGGAAAGTTCCTCGGACCATCTACGCCACCATCGTACCACCACCGATACTTCCCGTCCAATTCGCTCCGCAATACGACGATACGACCACCCGGCCTCGCGGAGTCCGACTAGACGACCTCGCTCAAAGTCCGATAACTGCTGAAATCATACACGTCTTCCATGTCCAGGCATTGCAGCTTCTTCATGGTCTTCGCACGTGTCCGTACGCCGACGACTGATTACATTCACTTCGCCGTACTCCTTAAATACCACCGACGATAATTTGCATATTATGTCGTGCTGTGGCGCAAGCGCTCACCGGTTTGTCCCGAAATTAACATCACACCTACGTAAACTCGATCCCATTAACATATGCAAATTTCATGATCGTCCGCCAATTCCTTCGTCGTGTTCTTTTTTCACTTTCCGCCAGTGTAAGTGGGAGAGTTAACAAACACAATACTCGCCCGTGGTAGGACTGAAAATCTTAGCGCAACAGTGTAGCATATGTGGGATTCTCCAAAGTGTAACGTTTTACGTGCTGTATCCCGTAAAAACTGCATTGCCCCTTCTTTTTTGAAGAAAACACAGTAATAGGAAGTTCTTAACTCGATATGCTAATTATTTAGTTGATGCCTCAACTGCACGAAGACTGACAAATTCATTTTCCAACAGGATGGCTTACGACCCCACTGCTATCGGGAGGTTCGAAAGTACCTCGATGAAAATCTTCCACAGCGCTGGATTCGCAGCGCAACATGTGACTATATGTCACTCACACGTTGATTATCAAAAATCCTGATATTAGACATTGTGACTTTTTTTTTTTTTACGAGGCTATATAAACAAAGTCTTCATGTCTTCCCTTCCTGTTAATTTAGCTGATATGAAACAACGTACGAGTATTACAACAGCTATTGCTGGAATTAACGAATCTATTTTAATTCATGTTTGGCAAGACTTCGATTACTGCGTTGATAGAGTTGACGAATCTATGTTAATGCGTGTTGGGCAAGAATTCTATTACTGCGTAATATATGCCACGTGAAGAGGGGTACACACCCATCTGAAAGTTCCTGTAACAAACTTCTAGAGCTTTCCAACAAAACGGTTCAACGTGAATGTCAATATCTTACCTTTTTTACATAACCTTTTCTATGTTGTACTTGGTGTGAGTCAAAAAAATGTTTTGCTTCAGTCTCTTAATAGAATATATATATATATATATATATATATATATGATATGCAACGGTCCCATCGTTCAGTCCACTTTTCAAAGCATGTGGCGAAGGCATTTTGTGGAAGCTGCTTTAGCGACCCCTGTACAGCCTGAATAACGTCACCATCTGTGTTGAATGTTGCGCCACGGAAGTTCTCCTTCATTGTTGGAAACAACCAGAAATCGTACGGCGCGAGGTCAGGACTGTAAGTAGGCTGTGGCATCATTTCAATACTGCATTTAGTAAGAAACTGTTGAACACAAGCAGCCGCATGTTGGCACACGTTATTATGGTGTAGGTCCACTTACCAACCAGTTCTGGTCGCCTAATCAATATGTGTCGTCGCAGACGCTTCAAGACTGAACTATAATACTCAGCACTGACAGCAATTCGTGGAGGAATGGCATGCTGGTAGACTGCACTTTTATGATTAAAGAAAATCATCATCATCAGCTTCCCAGCTAATTTGTTTTGGCGGACATTTTTCGGAGGAGGCGAGCCTGTGTGTTTCCAGACACTCGTTGCGCGCTTCGTGAAGGGGTTGAAATAGTGGACCCATTTTTCATAGGCAGTTATTACTCTGTTTAGAAAGTTTGGATCCTTTGCAATCATTTGTTTCCACTCATGACACACCTGAATTCTGGCAAACAATTGTTCTCTCTTCAGGTGATGAGGTACCCATCTGGAACACACACGATGCAGCAATAAATTGTCGCGTAGAATGCGGAATGCCAACGTTTTTGAAATATTAGTTTGACGCCGCTATGTCTTCGCGCGACGTTCGTCGATCTTCTTGCAGGATTGCCCAAACAGTGCTAACAATACGCTCCGTAACAACACTTTCAGGTCGACCAGATCGAGGAGCGAGTTCCGCCGACAAACGTTGTTTTTTGAAATCATGGTTGGTGCTATCTAAAAATTGTTGACTCACCCAAACATTTACCTTTGTAAACCTTTTTCATTAAATTAACTGTTTCTGAAGCCGTTTTACCCAAGCGATAGCAAAATTTTATCGTACAACACATTTCACTTGTTAACTCTGAATCACTCACCTCCATAGCTGTATTGGGGAAATGCAGACGTACCTTAAACAACTGCGCAATAACAAAACCGGAGTCGTCTGCCACGGCTAAAAACTGTAGTCATAGATATTTCCTTAACTCAATTAGTCGTCTGCGTGTTTATTTTCCCCCTACGCCCTGTTGCCAACTCATCTCAGATTTTTATTGGATGGCCTTTGTACATCATCATCATTGTCAACCATTATCAATCCACTGCTGGACGAAGGTCTCCCCAAGTTTCCTCCACAACGGTCTGTCTTGTGCCAGTCTCCTCCATGTCACTCCCGCATATTTACGAATTTCATCCACCCATCTCCCATGTGGTCTTTTTCTGGGTCTTTTCCTGTCCCTTGGAATCCAATTTAAAATTTCGGCTGTCCATCTATGGTATGTCCTTCTGGCAGTATGTCCAGCCCATTGCCATTTCAGGGATTTAACCCTGATCATGATGTCTTCCACTCTCGTCATTTTTCGGATCCACGAGTTCCTCTTCTTATCTCTCCTGGTTACACCAAGCATGCACCTCTCCATGCTCCTTTGAGTTGTCTGCAGCCTTTGTATGTCTCTTTCAGTTAAGGTCCACGTCTCTGCACCATACGTAAGCACTGGAAGGATGCATTGATCAAACACTTTTCTTTTAAGACATAATGGCATATTGCTCTTTAAAATTATGCTGTTTCTTCCAAAAGCTCTCCAGGCAAGTTTTGTACGCCGATTAATTTCTTCATCAATGTGACCCTCACTTGATATCTGCTGTCCAAGATAAACGTATGTGTCTGTTATCTCCAGCTTTTCTCCATCAATCGATAAATCTTCATTTCTTGTAAAAGCATTGAACATCACTTTTGTCTTCTGAAAGTTCATTTTTAATCCCACTTCTTTACTCTTGTCAGCAAGTTCCTGGATCATACTCTGCAGCTCTGATGGGGTAGTTGCAAAAATGACTACGTCATCAGCAAAACGAAGGTGGGTTAGATAATCTCCATTAATCTTTATCCCTTTGTTTTCCCAGTTCAGTGATTGAAAGACATTTTCCAATGTGGCATTAAAGAGCTTCGGAGATATGGTGTCACCTTGTCTCACTCCCTTTCCAATTTTTATGTGTGTTGTATTTTCAAACAGCCGAATCTTTGCACTTGCATTTTCATAGATGTTATTAATAATATTAATGTATGCATCTTCAATACCGCAGGATTTCAGAGCCGTGGTAACTGCTGATGGTTTCACCGAATCAAAGGCTTTTTCATAATCGATAAAAGCCATGCACAATGGAAGTTCATATTCCCTCGCTCTTTCAATTAGTTCTCTCAGTACGTGGATATGATCTATTGTGCTGTAGCCACTCCTGAATCCAGCTTGTTCTCTCGGTTGAGCCATGTCCAGTGTTACCTTCAAGCGGTGTGAAAGAACTTTAGTGAAGATTTTATAAACCACTGATAGGAGGCTGATAGGTCTGTAGTTCCTGAGATCCTCAATGTCACCTTTTTTATGTAGCAGGATCATTGTAGCATTGTTCCAATCCTCAGGAATCTTCCCTTCATTAAGGCATCGAGTGAAAATTTGGGCGAGTACTGTTTCGATTTCTCCACTTGCTTCTTGTATGATGTCTATAGTAATTCCATCTTCTCCTGGAGCTTTCCCCCGCTTCATGTTCTTGATTGCATGAGCAACTTCTGCTGGGAGGACTGGAAGAACTCTGGTACCTTTCATGATGTCTGGAGTACATGTATCATCCCTTTCATATAATTTGGAGTAGAAATCTTTCACTCTTGTCAAAATTTCGCCTCTATTTCTTGTTATAGAACCATCTTCTTTTCTCAGAGCCATAATCTGTTTTCTTCCCTTACTGAGATGTCCCTTTGCTATCTTAAGGCTTTGGTTGTTTTCAATTGCTTTCCTCACTAGCTCACAGTTGAATTTCCTTACGTCTTCAGTGATACTTTTTCGTGTTGTCTTGCATAGCTCTATATATTCCACTTTGGAAGTCACATCTTCTTTAGTTGTCCTCATCTCTCTTCTTTTTTGCATTAACATTTTGGTTTTTCCTGATAATTTGTTCACATGCAACTTGTTTTTAGACCCAGCTAATTTTGTTGCTGTTTCCATTAGAGCTTTGGTTACTTTTCTGTTAACTTCCGAAATATCCACTTCTTCCGATGTTAGGCCTTCTAAAGCAGAGAATCTGTTCTTCAGTTCTAACTTGAAAGTATTATGGTGTTTTTTAAGGTTGGTTATATCAATACATTTTGTTTGTCTTATGAGCTTGCCACGTTCCAGTTTAGTGTTGAGGTGCATCTTACATCTCACCAATCTATGGTCACTACCTGTGTTGAACTTGTTCAGCACACTGCAGTCTTCGATGACGAATTTTTTGTTACACATAATAAAATCAATTTCACTTGTCGTTCCAATTGGATGTCTCCATGTCCATTTCCTGTGTGGCTTTTTCTTGAAAAAGGAGTTCAAGATGAAAAATCCTTCTGCCTCTGCAAACTGTACGAGAGTATTTCCACGCTGGTTTCTGTTGCCGTGACCGAATTTACCTACTGAAGTTTCATTCTGTTGCCGTTGCCCTATTTTTGCATTGAAATCTCCCATAATTATCTTCAAGTGCTGCTTACCTTTATTATTTAGATGACCAATTTCCTCATAAACTTTGTACATACATTTTTGTATATGTTCCTTTATAGGTGCATTAATTTGGAGTGGTTTGGCCTTAATGAAAAAGGTCATGCAGAGGCCGCGCACAGAACCCGTCATCCAACAGCACGAGAAATAAGAAGCACAACCCTTGAATATAACGTCTACCATTTTTGTTAATTATTATATTGCATTTTGTAACGCAGTAGAATGTAGTGTGCCTCCTCCCGTGTAATAAAAGGTTACCTTCTGTACTACTATTGGTGGTGCAGTGTTCCAAGCGCTGGCGTAGGATCATTCGTCCAAGTGGATCGAGGTTCGGATCCCCATGACGCATGCATGTTATATTTGTCTTACGGCACTGGCTCACTCCCTTCCCTGAAACGTATGCCGCTAATTTAGGAGGAGGGTAACTGGTTGAAGTCCATTGTCACACTGAAAACACTATCCAACGAAGAAGGAATTTTTTAAATCGGACTCCTAGAAGTAAAGATATTGACAAAAATAAGATGTACATCTACGCCCCCTGGCGGCGAAACTGTGGAATATTTTAAGAAGAAAATATTCCGAAAAGGTTTATCGATGTGAGTGGCATAAGTCTACGAAAGAATTTTTTCAGTCGATATTTTAGAAGCTCCGATTTTATGGCAAATACATCAGAAGCAAAAATTAATACTTACGCCCCCTGGTGGCCAAAGTATTTTTTACCAACAATTTGAAATTATATGCAAAAGATTTTCCATCAGGAGATGTATCCGCTGAAGAAAAAAGTTTTCAAATCAGAGTTTTAGAAGAAGAGTTATCGGGAAAAATATAATTTACTTTTACGCCCCCTAGCGGAAAATCTACGCGTAATTTGAAAAAGTAACTATATCTAAAATACTCTTCGACATAAATGGAATCGAAAGATAAAAAAATTTTTAATCTGATGTTTAGAAGCAAATATGTGGAATAAAACGTATTTTTGAATTCGACATCATCTGCATTTACGCCCTCTATCGGCGAAATTGTACATGGTAAAAAAACGAAATAAAGGATCATTATTTGCATATTGCAAGCTTCCCAATGCAAAAAAAAATTTCAAATCGGACTAATAGTTGCAGAGATATCGTGGGTACAGACGGACGGACAAACCGATAACAGAAGCACGATCTCTTTTTACCAAAGACGTGCTAAAAAAGACAGCTATAACGTAATAGAATAATACGTGCCTCTCCTCGTATGCAAATATCTTGCATTTTGTAGCACTATGATATCGTGCAACCCAATGTCTCTCTTCTGTTTTAATTATTTACCACATTCGGTAACGATATATGTGATGCATCTGTTACCACGAAACTATAGTGTACATTCATTGCGGCTGAGGTTTCGTGTGATGCGACGTGTCTCTTGTTTTAAAACGACAGCCTACGTTCTTTGTCACACTAGGGTCAAGGCTATATTGTGTATTTCTCCTCTCATAATAATAAACTTCCTTTAGGAAAGCTGTAATATCATGTGTTGCGATGTGAGCAGTTACACGTTTTCATCAGAAATCACGAAACCTTAAAATTCGGTACGCGTTTGAAAAGAACATGATTTACCATAATTTAATATTGTTGTTTGCAAACATTTTGCCCACAACTTTTGTAATTTACAACATTCAAAAGTTCACAGCAGGGGGCGGGGGTGATATTTTTCACACCATGACTCCATCTTTCAACACGACAAGGTCACACCGCATATTTCTCGGATGGCGACCAGCTGACTCCAGAAGCATTCAAGTGAACTTCGCACACATTTGTGGCCGACTCAATCTCCGCACCTCAATCCCATTGAGAATTTGTGGGACGAATTGGAAAGATCTGTTAGAGCACACCAACCCTCATTCATGTTAAGGATCCTCTACGTGTGTACTTTTTAATGTGTCATCCCATTAAGCTTGTATTTTTATAAAACCTTGATATAGAATTTGTCTGAAACGTAAAACTTTACATGATACAAAGAGGATTGCATTCCAAAGTAACCTTGAAGGTGTGCATCATAATCTTAGCGTGCTTTCTTATTTCGTTTTGCATTTAGTTACATCACATTTTATCACATCACTAGCTGAATTACCCGGCGATGCTTGGGAGAATTTGGTGATAATTCACTTTCTACGTTTTGTACAAATCAAACGAAAACGACTAATTTTTTACGGCATGAACGGTCTTCATTTCTTCGCTGAATTTGAATTTTATTCTCTATAGAATCTTTAGGCACACAGTATTTTTTACGCTTTCCAACCGTAGGTTAAAGAAGCGTATATGCTCCAGCTTTGTCCGTCTGTTCGCACGATAACTCGCGTAAAAATGGTTTTATTTCGACGAAATTTTAGTATGTGTTAGGGGATCACCTGGAGATGAACTCTATTGAAAATGGGACAAATGAGGTCAAAGTTCACGACATAGGACCAGGATCCATTCCATAGACCTTATGCGTCATAACTTGCGTAAATATGGTTCGATTTCAATGGAATTTTAATATGTGGTAGGGAACAACTTGGGAACAAACCCTATTGAAAATGGGTGAAGTGGGGTCAAAGGTCAGGTCATAGGAGCGGGATGCATTCCATTGCCGTTATGCGTCATACCTTGCATAAATATGGTTCGATTTCGATGAAATTTTAGTATGTCGTAGGAGACCATCTGGGGACGAATCCTATTGAAAATGGGTGAAGTGGGTTCAAAGGTCAGGACATAGGAACGGGATGCATTCCATTGTCCTTATGCGTCATAACTTGCGTACAAATAGTTCGATTTCGATGAAATTTTAGTATGTGGTAAGGTATCGCACTTATCCGTTAAAACTTGCATAAAATGCTTCGATCGAGGCAAAACTTTATCATGTTGTTCGGTAAGTATACTTTACTGGTTCTGTTGAATATCATCTAAATGGGGTCAAAGGTCAGGTCATAGGAGCTAGATTTATTCTGCAGCCATTATCCTCATAACTTGAGTAATAACTTGAGTAATGATTTCTGGTATGTTGGAAAGCGTATCATAATCAATGCATTGCATGATTTTACTAACTTGTTAGTTTTTCCGTTTGATTTTTGTTGTTTACTTACCTTCAGTTCCGATGCTGAAATGTGTTGCAGTTCTTTACTGGAAACCACTTGTCACAAACAAAATCAATTCTTGCACTTATCGCAACAAAAAGTATTCGAATTCAAAATAAAAAAAAGTAAAAAATTGAACTTTTTACGAAACTTTTGTATGGAGGTTCTTTGACCCTGAGCTCCGACTCCTTCCGAAAACCTTCTACGGTCCGAGTTACAGTGCCATGAGTTAGTATACCAATTCAAAATAAAACCGTCTACGGTTTACGTTAGAGTACCATCAGATAGTATGCCAATTCCTAATAAAAAAGTAAAGAATGGAACTTTTTACCGAAATTTTATATCGGAACTCCTTGACTCCGGGCTACGACCCCTTCCAAACACCGTGTACAGTCTAAATCAGAGTACCATCAGATAGTATTGTGACGTGCCTTCCCCGCTGGACGCACGTGCGATAAAGCCAGATAGCAGTGAGAGCACATGCCAGTGTACTATAGTGGATAGCACTCGGAGCTCCGGAACCGAGGGGAGATGTGACGGGCCTGCTCCGAAGGACGCACATGCGATAAAGGCAGATAGCAGTGAGAGCACATGCCAGTGTAGTATGGTGGATATCACTCGGAGCTCCGCAGCCGAGGGGTGATGTGACGTGCCTGCCCCGAAGAACGAACATGAGATAAAGGTTCATAGCAGAGGGAGCACATGCCAAGGTGTTATAGTGGATAGCACTCGGAGCTCCGGAACCGACGGGAGATGTGACGGGCCTGCTCCGTAGGACGCACATGAGATAAAGGTAGATAGCAGTGAGAGCACATGCCAGTGTAGTGTGGTGGATAGCACTCGGAGCTCCGCAGCCGAGGGGAGATGTGATGTGCCTGCCCAGAAGGACGCACATGAGATAAAGGTACATAGCAGTGAGAGCACATGAAAGTGTAGTATAGTGGATAGCACTCGGAGCTGCGCAACCGAGGGAAGATGTGACATGCCTGCCCCGAAGGACGCACATGAGATAAAGGCACATAGCAGTGAGAGCACATGAAAGTGTAGTATAGTGGATAGCACTCGGAGCTGCGCAACCGAGGGAAGATGTGACATGCCTGCCCCGAAGGACGCACATGAGATAAAGGTACATAGCAGTGAGAGCACATGAAAGTCTAGTATAGTGGATAGCACTCGGAACTCCGGAACCGAGGGGTGATCTGACGGGCCTGCTCCGAAGGACGCACATGAGATAAAGGTACATAACAGTGAGAGCACATGCCAGTCTAGTATGGTGGATAGCACTCGGAGCTCCGCAGCCGAGGGGATATGTGACGTGCCTGCTCTAAAGGACGCACATGAGATAAAGGCAGATAGCAGTGAGAGCACATGCCAGTGTAGTATGATGGATAGCACTCGGAGCTCCACAGCCGAGGAGAGATGTGGCGTGCCTGCCTCGCAGGATGCACATGAGATAAAGGCAGATAGCAGTGAGGGCACATGCCTGTGTAGTATAGTGGATAGCACTCGGAGCTCCGGATCCGAAGCGAGATATGTCGTGCATGCCCCGCAGGACACACATGAGATAAAGGCATATAGCAGTGAGAGCACATGCCAGTGTAGTATAGTGGATAGCACTCGGAGCTCTGGAGCCGAGGGTGATGTGACGTACCTGCCCCGAAGGACGCATGTGATAAAGGCAGATAGCTGTGAGAGCACATGCCAGTGTAGTATAGTGGATAGCACTCGGAGCCAAGGTGAGATATGGTGTGCCTGCCCCGCAGGACGCACATGAGATAAAGGCAGATAGCAGTGAGAGCACATGGCAGTGTAGTATAGTGGATAGCACTCGGAGCTCCGGAGCAGAGGGGAGATGTGACGTGCCTGCCCCGCAGGACGCTCATGAGATAAAGGCAGATAGCGGTGACAGCACATTCCAGTGTAGTATAGTGGATAGCACTCGGAGCTCCGGAGCCGAAAGGAGATGTGACGGTCCTGCCCCGCAGGACGCACATGAGATAAAGGCATATAGCAGTGAGAGCACATGCCAGTGTAGTATAGTGGATAGCACTAGGAGCTCCGGAGCCGAGGGGGGATGTGACGTGAATGTCCCACAGGACGCACATGAGA
Organism: Macrothele yani; assembly: GCA_039090855.1. Lineage (NCBI taxonomy): Eukaryota > Metazoa > Arthropoda > Arachnida > Araneae > Macrothelidae > Macrothele > Macrothele yani. Next base: position 106,570,270 of record CM077011.1, read on the forward strand.
TAAAGGCAGATAGCAGTGAGGGCGCATGCTAATGTAGTATAGTGGATAGCTCTCGGAGCTCCAACGCCGAGAATTGTGGGTTAGAATCCAGCCCCTGGCATAAAAATGATGGAGAAATTTATTTCGTCATAGTATATTAAATTTGGTGGATTTAAATATAGGGCCGCGGGAGGCCTAGTGATCAGCGTTCGTGACTGCCATAGGGAGTTACGAACGTTCGTAGCACCAAATACCCGCCGTGCGTCGGATGGGCACGTTAAGCCGTCGGACCCCTCCCCTTTCTACCTTACTTCCGTGTCACTTTCCTATCGGGCACTCTAGCCCAAATCTCCTATAGCTTCCTATTTCTAAGGGTTGTTTAAGACCTGCGGTCAGACACTCCCTTCCTAAAGTCCTTTACATATGATCTGATCTAAATTGAAAAATGTAGATTTGCATAGCGAATAAACAATTAATTTAAAGTGAAAAATGGAACTTTGTTCGAAAATTTTGTGTGGAAGCCTCTTGACCCCTTCCAAAACCCGTCTACGGTCTAAGTTAGAGTTCCATGAGATACTCTACCAACCCAAAATAAAAAAGTAAAAATGGAATTTTTCCATCCTGGAACCGTCTGCTGTCTAAGTTAGGGTGCCATGAGATAGTATACCAAATTTGGTGGTTCTGAATTGAAAACTGTAGATTTGCATAGCGGACAAACAAACAAACATTCAACTTTATATATTTTTCAATATTAGATAAACAGTTTAAAAACCACGTGATCGAATACTAACAATGTCAAAAATTTCTTTCCTGGTTATTATTAAATGAAAAGAAAATATGCGTTGCCATGCGCAAATCATAATTTTCATTAAAAAAAAACATGTTTAGCATTACTAATTTGTTCCCATGCAATTCTGTTTCAATGTTTGACGGAAGGATGATGTTCTTCCAGGAAACAAAAACAGAAAGAGAAGATTAAAGTTTCCGTGGCAAGGAAAGATTTACCCCAACAGTATCGTTTCACAAATTAGGAATTTATTGGTCCTGAGGATTATGGAATGGCTGGAGAGATACAGTACAGAGTGGAACAGCTTACGGCAACACATTCGAAGCTAGTAAGCTTCTTAAAAAAGGATTAAAAAAAAAGTTGGAAATGTACTCACTCATGCATTCAAGACAAAAGAAAATAGGAAAGAAAAGTAGATGATCAAGCAAAAAAACACAAGTTTCCTTGTTTTGTTTCTTCTACCGAGCGTCTATAAAGATTTCGTAAAACAGAATAACGAGAGGTAATGTTTTCTGACGCTTATAGCGTGGCTGAGAGAAAAATTTCCAACATAAGGTATACATAGACCTTACTGAATTCCGTAGATTTTTTTTACACATACCTTTTCCCACCGAGCTTTGCTCTTTCGGTGACTCAAGTTTTCTTAAACCAGAAAACAATTGCACAGCAGAAATATGTGCGTTAGGGTGGGCCGAAAAAAAAACTTTTTTTTTAATTTGCATATCGCCTAGTGCAGAAAAGGTGCCATTTGGGTCAACAAGAATAACGGTACTTTTTTTTTAAATCGACTAATATCGTACGTCTCCGCACGACACACTAAATTTGCGTTTTTCCGACCGCATTAGGCCGTTAGCAAAAACAGATGGAATTTTATTGTAAGTGAAATCGAGCAACCCTTTGTGTGGTAAAGTGTCAGTTAGTGTTTCCAATAAGAGTGAAAAAAAAGTTTTGAAGTTGATCAATATGATATGTCTCCGCACTGCTTGCGAAGTACACCATTTTCTTCCCACGTTTGGCCCATAATCCTAGGCTAGGTAAAGGCATCTTGGCATGTAGAACATCGGAAAAAATCCGTAGGAAATTGCAGTGTTCTGAGTGCACCATGCGTGTGCATGTGTAGTACAGTCAATTTGCTTTGCAATGCGTAGCTCTTCGCTTGCTTCCAATGTCGCATATGGAAACAATCTAGAATTCACCACGAGTAGGTGGCTACACTTCGAGTTCCGCCCATCGTCCCTCCAGCTCAGAATTTTATTTCTACGTGGTATATCTTGTTCGGTAATCCACTTTACTCGAAAAATGTGCCATTAATTACCGTGATGCGATTGTTGCTCTTATGAACGAATCTCTAGCTTCAAATCTACACACTGAGGCAGCTGCTTCGGTCACCAGTTTCACGCAATGTTCCACAGCTTGCGTGTGGCAGGGAAACTTGGTTATTTCTTCGCCAGCTGCGGCAGAAGTTGCGATTAGTTGATCCAGATCTTCGTCTGAGATGTGTTTTGTCAGGGGTGGTTCGGTAAGACGCGTTTTAGTCTGATCGATCATCTCATAATATTCATTAGCATCCAAATTTAATGGCGGCACTTCGAATTCTCTTATGACATCATTCATTTGTTGTTGTCTAGCTTTTTTATTCTTTTCCATCCAAAAGATCTAACGTGGGTGCGTTCGTCCGCAAACATGCTTAGCAATATTTTCTCTGGGTGACTGAAGAACGAGTTTCTCTTAATCATTGCATCTATGTCGTCGCCACTCAAAACCAATCGCAAACTTTGATCTGTGTTGCCAACTACATGGTGAAGGTATATGCCTCGGACTGGTTTTCCATAAAGAAGCCTTCGTGCACAGAAGGGGCCAAACACTTGTGGAAACTGATCAACTTATCGCGCTTCATGGATTTGAAGTGCAAACTAATCATTGATGCAGTGATCCAGAGAAACACGTTCTTCAGTCACCCAGAGAATGTATTGCTAATTATGATTGCGGACGAACGCACCCTACATTAGAGCTCTTGGATGGAGAAGAATAAAGAAAGCTAGACAAAAACAAATAAATGACGCCATAAGAGAATTCGAAGTGCCGCAATTAAATTTGGATGCTAATGAATATTATGAGATGATCGATTAGACTAAAACGTGTCTTACCGAACCACCCCTGACAAAACACATCTCAGACGAGGATCCGGATCGACTAATCGCAGCTTCTGCCGCAGCTGGCGAAGAAATAACCAAGTTTCCCTGCCACGCGCGAGCTGTGGAAGGTTGTGTGAAACTGGTGACCCAAGCAGCTGCCTCAGTGTGTGGATTTGAAGCTAGAGATTCGTTCAAAAGAGCAACAATTGCATCACGGTAATTAATGGCACATTTTTCGAGTAAAGCGGATTACCGAACAAGATATACCACGTAGAAAAAAATTCTGAACTGGAGGGAGGATGAGCGGAACTTGAAGTGTAGCCACCTCCTCGTGGTCAGTTCTGGATTGTTTCCATATGTGACATTGGAAGCAAGCGAAGAACTACACATTGCAAAGCAAATTGAGTGTACTACTCATGCACACGCATGGTGCACTCATGCACACGCATGTGCACTCATGCACATGCATAGCATATTGATCAACTTCAAAACTTTTTTTTCACTCTTATTGGGAACACTAAAGGACACTTTTCCACACTAGGGGGGGGTTACTTGATTTCAATTACAAAAATTCCATCTGTTTTTGCTTACGGCCCAATGCAGTCGGAAAAACGCGAACCTAGTGTGCTGTGCGGAGATGTACGATATTGGTCGATTCCAAAAAAATTTCTTTTGTTATTCCTGTTGGCCTAAATACCAAATTTTCCGCACTAGGCGATATGCAAATTAAAAATAAAGGTTTTCTCGGCCCACCCTAATGTGGGCTTGTCCTAAGGTACGAGGTATAACGTACACTGCTGGCCACCCAAAATGCAACACCAAGAAGAAAACATCCGATTGGCCTGAAATTCTCAGCATACGTCGCCCGCGAGACGACATGCAAAGGATTAGCATTGCAGGGCATATGCAAATCATGTGCGCCCGGCATGCCACTGAGAAGCACTATAAGAAGAGTGCACAGAAGGCGGGGTGTAAGTAGTGGAAATGTGTTGTGCTGCCGGACCTGTGCGTGGGAAGCTTCCTGATGTCTCGTCGCAGAATACGGCAGTCATTCTAGCACGTTTCGGTTTCTACAGAGGTCTAATAGTAGCTTATCGCGATGGCGGTTTATCGTACCGAAACATCGGCGCCCGTGTGGGACGACATCCAGCCACAGTGAGGCGAGTATGGATTCTGTCATTGCAGGAGGGACGGACGGACCGACGTGAACGATTGCCGCAGCCGCGGCACACCACCGAACGAGAGGACCGGCATTTTCTGCGGCGGGAATTGACGGCTCGCACCGCCACATCACGAACGTTAGCGCAGGAATTAGGCTGTGTTGCGCAACAACCTATGTCAGCACGTACCGTTCGACGTCCTCTGTAGGAGTGGGGAATTGTCGCACGGCGCTCATTGCTCCGATTATCATTTACGTTACACCACCGGTGAGTGCGGCGGCAGTGGGCCGTTGAACGCCGCACCTGGACTCCGGAATGGCAGTACATTGTCTTCTCCGACGAATCCCGCTTCTGCCTGCAACACCACGATGGTCGCATCAGCGTGTTGCGGCACCGCGGCGAGAGACTGTATGACGCCTGCATTATGCATCGCCATACCGGTCCGTCGCCTGGCGTTATGGTTTGGGGCGCAATTGGACATGACACCCACACCCCTCTGGTACAAATCGCCGGTACACTCAACAGCCACCGCTAAGTCTCCGACGTTTTGGAGGCTGTAGTCCTCCCTTACCTGAAGGAGCTGCCAGCGGCCACGTTTCAACAGGACAATGAGCGTCCGCACGTGGCACGCATCGTGCAACAATTCTTCACGGCCCACTAGGTATCACTGCTGCCGTGGCCCGCCTGTTCTCCCGATATGTCGCCCATCGAACACGTCTGGTCGCTTATCGACAACCGAGTGGCCTGGCAAGCACCACCCGCGGCTACGCCTGATGAACTGTAGCAACACGTGGAAGCAGCCTGGACCGACATACCCTAAGCCCACATTCAATGCCTCTTTCGTTCAATACCGCGGCGTGTAGCTGCCGTTATTGCCAGTCATGGGTGCCACACGAACTATTAATGTCTGCGTGTTCTGCAAGTCGCACGGGCCTGTAAGCTCAATCGTTTCATCTTTGTATCTGTTGTTATGTGTCCAGTAAATCTGGCTTTGCTATCTCGTGTCCTTCTTGGTGTTGCATTTTGGGTGGCCAGCAGTGTATTTCCAAGGTGTGGTAGATGTTTCTGGTCATCACTTCAGCACCATCAAGTTGCCATCAGTTGTCTTTAATAAGGATTGATACCTTCAGATTCAGGTAAAATACAGTGATATTCGGACCACCTTTTTGAGTAGTGGATTTGACCATATATACAGTACGTCACGGCCATCACTCATGCATGTATAACAGTGTGCACGTGGCATGGCGAATATCGCAGACAACAACGAATAGTAGAATGAGCAGTACGGCAGAGCTTCAATATGGAACGGTCTTAGGATGACAACTTGACAACCAGTCATTTGGGGAAATTTTTGCCTTGCTTCTGCTGCATCGATCGACTCTAACCCAGCAAAAACAGTGTTGCTGGACCAACACTCAAGCCAGCACTGCCCCAGCACTATGTTACCGCTGCCCAACCGTCAATAAAATGTCCTGGCGGCTACCATATGGGCCTGCAGTTTGCACCCCATCAGTTGGCATATGCCGGAACAGGGCTATCAGTTATCCATCACAAGCAGTGGCTGCCATAAGCGGCCCTGTAAGCACGTGCCATCAATAATGGCAAGCCTAATGTGGTCCACTAGTTTGCCGGCAATTACGTGACGTAACTGATGGCCTGCCGAATCTTGTCCTCCAATTTTCGAGTAGTAGCCATAAAAAAAAAAAAGAAGATAACCGCAGTTTCTCCAAGGCACAACCACTTTTCTTTTTTGCCCTACCAAACTTCTGCATGACGGCACGGCGCCAAAGAAATTTTCTCGACAGGTCCTGAAAATCGCCCGTGTGTATCTGGCTGGAAACGAACCAACAATAGCTGCTAGTGAAGCGGGCGCTTTGGCTACTCCACTGGTTTGCCACGCACAAGTCTGAAGCTCAGCCTCATTCCTGCGCGACGTGAAACGAAAGGTAGCCTTTTTAATTTTACAATATTACGAGGTATTTTTCACAAATGTCCGTTTCATGTGATTCATAAATTTATTTTTTAAACGTTACGATTGTTTTTATGTACCTTAAGGGAACTTCCCTCATTTTCAACGGGTGTACGAATTTAAAGGCGCTTTCCAAAGTATTGTGCTGTCCTTGTGATCTTGAAAGGCGATTGGCCGCCCCGGTGGCGCAGTGGTCTAAGCGATGGCTTCTGATCATTCGTCCGAACGGGGTCCGGGTTCGAATCCCGGTGAGGCATGGATGTTGTGTTTGTCTTACGGCACTGGCTCTCTCCCTTCCCTGGAACCAGTGACCCTAAATTAGGGACGGGCGACTGCTTATAGCCCATTGAGTTGCTCACGGTGGTCGTTAAACCTCCAATCAAAAAAAAAAAAAAAAAAAGGCGATTGTTTAATTAATATACTTACCCGTTCATGTCACATTCTGTTGCATTTTTAACGTTGTATCTTTCCTTACCGCGGTCCGAAGCTACATTCGTTCGAAAGACGAAAGATAATTTATTTTACTTGTTGTTATTTTTAGCAGCGAATTCCTCCAATCTTGTGCATTCGACCCATGGATCAGTACATTATACTCACATAACTTTTGGGGGGGGGGGTGATCAAATAATTGATAAATTTTTTTGTACGCGTATAATTCTAATTTTTTTTTCCAACATAGAGATTTTTTAATGTTTTTCCCGGACTTTTTAATTCGAAGCGGTTTAGTATATGTTAAAACGAAAGATTACAAGAAATTATTTGTTGTTGTTCATGGGAATGGAGTAGGTGATGTATTTCATGCCTGGCTGTATTCTCGATTGCTTGTGTGTTAGTGCTGGAAGTTTGCTACGTAATCAGTTTATATAAAGACATGAGAGTAATTGACTATTTCTTACAGTTCATTAATAATCATTTATATATTTTTCTTCCGAAGAAAATCTTCGTCGACGTGGCGTTTTATTAGGAAATTAATTCGCCTCTCTACGTATGACTTTTTTTCTTAGCATCCAAAAAAATAAGAAGATAGCGGTAGCGTCGTCTTCAACTAACTGGAACCACGAGAGACACAGCACGTGTTGCTTCTGCGCATGCGCAGTCCCGTTGCTTCAACCTCGTACTGGGGTTGCTTCGGTTGCCAGCTACGGGCCACTAGTTGCACTTGTTTGGAGGCCCGCAATTCACGGCAATGCTGCAGTGCCATCAATAGCTGCCAACTGATGGCGTTGCCACCAACGGACCGCTATCGTGCCGTGAGCGAGAGATTTCAGCCCGCAGTGACCCATCACTGCCAGCTGGTGGCCAGCAGTTTCTCAACACTTGTGTTTTTGCTGGGAAGGAGTGTTGTTGTGAAGTGAAAACGCTTAGGTGTAACAGCAGCTGCATCGCTACCTCGCAGGCCACGTAAAACGTCAGAATGGGATACTTAAGTTTTCCATTTCAAGCTACGGCTGGGAGGTAGAGAAATGGCTCAAGTTCATGGCATCGAATTCGGCATTCTTCCGGAAGAATGCAAACTCTCCTGTGAATGACTTGTTTATGTTATTTTTTAATTGCTACTAAGCCCCCTTGTAGCGCAGTTTTCTAAGCTCTGGTTTCTAACCATTCGTACTAGATAGTTTTGGGTTCGAATTCCAGTGAGGCAAGGATATTATGTTTGTCTTAACGCAGTGTCTGTCTCCATTCCCTGGAAATTGTAGCAATAGTAGTAGCAATTTTTTTTATTTGGGATTTTAACGACCGCGTCAGCAAATCAATGCGCTGTAAGCAGTCCCCTTCCCTGATTTAGTGGTCCTAAATTTAGTAGTCCTAAATCAGGGAAGGACTGCTTATAGCCCATTGATTTGCTGACAGTGGCCGCTAAAATCCTAAATAAAAAACTTGCTGCTATTTTCTGGATGCTTTTACACATATTTGTCGACCTACAACTGGATACATGACTTAACAATAGTTATCGACAGTTACGCTGCACTTTGGCCAACAGCTGTCGCCATTCCATTCCAGATTAGCCGTCAGATCTATCCATGTGATTCTAACTCAGCCACCAGCTGTCACTGTTGCATTCCATCATATCCGTCAGCTCACATCATTTCATTCTATAGACTAGCCATCAGCTCCAACCATTCATCCCAGCTTAGGTTCCAGATCTGAACCTTTTCATTTTAGCATAACCATCAGCTCCAAATTAAATATTAATACACGCTTGATTTTAGCTCCTCTTTAGTACCAATTCTGATGAAACTGAGATTTATAAAGAAACCATCATTTTCAATCCTTGCACCTTTGTCATTATTTTTTTCTATCCGCTTGGTTTAGCGCTAAATCTTTACAGTTATCCGAATCTGAGTCGCTACTTGCGACAGCTATACGAACTAATATTTCATCTTCTACATTTTTTTGTACGCATCCACTACAATGCCCTTCAAAGTCGGTCTTTCCCGAAAGATATTCCCTGAAGATTGCAGTCTCCAATTTCCTTTCGTAATTTATATCAAAAATGGAAAGCTCTATGTAGAGGAAATGCATGCAACGGAGTTTTGGTTTAAAATTTCCATGATAAATTCTACATTAGAAAGGAGAAAAACAAATTATAATAGTAGGAAATATTTCTAGGTTAGCAGGCCTCGTTTATTCACGGTTATCTCCGTGTAACACGTGAATCCAGGAAGGGCAAGTCACCACACTTCAATTACGTTCTGCCTACCAATATGAAAAACTCCTTTTCTGAAACCGTTGCATATTTATTAAATTTTTTTTTTGCGCCTTACGATTTTCCGGCATATCTGAAAAGCCCACTTTCGGGAGAGCAGTATTTTGTGCAAAAAGGATTCCATTCCGTCTGCAAACTAAAAACGCAAACGTCCATTTGAATCTTAGCAAATATTCTTTCCCTGCTGCCGACTTATGTTTACAAAATCGAAAAGGAAAATACGTATGCGTTGATGCGAAATGCACCTCTCCGAGTTTTCGAAAATCCTATTCAAGAAAAGTGGAAAAAAAAAGAAGAAAGGAAAATGAATCATCAGTGTGTGTATTTGCTTCTTTTTTTTGTTTTTTTTTTGAAGAAAGATATTTCCGAAATAAAGAAAGTGGCCCGATTCTGCCTTTTAAAAATTCTAAAACTTCTAGTAAAGCAAAAACGAAATGCAGCAAAAATGCAGGGCCAACGACGAACAAAGTAAATTCTTAGTATGAAATTTGGGATTAAAGGACACAAGGTGTAGCTTGATGCATGCAAATGTGCTCTGTAGGGAGAACCTTTTCTAAACCTTATGTTCAGCAGAAAAGCCTTCCGTAAAGGTCATAACATTTTCAGTCATACTAAACTTCTTCACACTATGAATAAATAGAAGTTATCTTTTATATTCCGTTGCGATTAGAGAATTTTTATGAATAATAAGATTTCTGCTAAGAATATACAGTGGATGCTCACACATTTTTTGAACGATTTTACAGCAATACAATTAATGTTCAAAATACAGTTATTTATTTCTTAGATGTTTTATCTGATTGCCCATTCTCTGGACTGTGAATCCACACCTTGATTTTCAAGAAAACTGAGCATTTTTTAAAATTAGTAGTGGCATTTTATTCCTCCCTTTTTTCAGTGCTTTTCATAGTCCAATCATTGTTTTAGGTCTGCGTTTAGATAGCGCTCTTTTAAGCAGTCCGAAGGCACAATAGTCCATTGGTGAGAAATTAAAGGACTTGAAAGGAATGTGTATAGACTTCATACCTGTCTTTTTTTCCATTTTTTTTTTTAGTAATAGAATGGTAGATTTGGATGTATGACTGGTAGCCTTATCCTCATGGACTTCTACTCTTTGAAGGCTCTGTGGATAAAGGAATGGCATTTGCTCTTTAAATATAGGAGTTAAAACATTATTTTGGGGATATATAGAATTGATTTTTAACATTCTTTTCATTTTTTCTTAAATTTAATTTACCACTGTATGAAAAACCAGCAAAAATCATGAATCATTTACTGAACTTTCTTTGGGTTCTTAAACCAAGTTTGTAAGTCTATATACAAATTTGGTTCCAAGAATCCAAGGAGTTAAAACATTATAGAAGTTAAACCATTATTTTGGTGATATGCAGAATTGATTTTAACATTCTTTTCCAATTCTCTGAACTTTAATTTACCACTGTACGAGATACCAACAATAATAATGAATCGTTAACTGAAACTTTCTTTGGATTTTTGAACCGGGTTTGTAAGTCTATATACAAACTTGGTTCCAAGGAGTTAAAACATTATAGGAGTTAACACATCATATGAGTTAAGACATTATTTTGGTGATATGTAGAATTGATTTTAACATATTCTTTTCCAATTCTCTGAACTTTAATTTATCACTGTACGAGATACCAACAATAATCATGAATCTTTACTGAAACTTTCTTTGGATTCTTGAAACAAGTTTGCAAGTATATATACAAACTTGGTTCCAAGAATCTAAAGAGTTAAAACATTATTTGATTCGGTGAAACCATCAGCAGTTACCACGGCTCTGAAATCCTGCGGTATTGAAGATGCATACATTAATATTATTAATAACATCTATGAAAATGCAAGTGCAAAGATTCGGCTGTTTGAAAATACAACACACATAAAAATTGGAAAGGGAGTGAGACAAGGTGACACCATATCTCCGAAGCTCTTTAATGCCACATTGGAAAATGTCTTTCAATCACTGAACTGGGAAAACAAAGGGATAAAGATTAATGGAGATTATCTAACCCACCTTCGTTTTGCTGATGACGTAGTCATTTTTGCAACTACCCCATCAGAGCTGCAGAGTATGATCCAGGAACTTGCTGACAAGAGTAAAGAAGTGGGATTAAAAATGAACTTTCAGAAGACAAAAGTGATGTTCAATGCTTTTACAAGAAATGAAGATTTATCGATTGATGGAGAAAAACTGGAGATAACAGATACGTATGTTTAACTTGGACAGCAGATATCAAGTGAGGGTCACATTGATGAAGAAATTAATCGGCGTACAAAACTTGCCTGGAGAGCTTTTGGAAGAAACAGCATAATTTTCAAGAGCAATATGCCATTATGTCTTAAAAGAAAAGTGTTTGATCAATGCATCCTTCCAGTGCTTACGTATGGTGCAGAGACGTGGACCTTAACTAAAAGAGACATACAAAGGCTGCAGACAACTCAAAGTAGCATGGAGAGGTGCATGCTTGGTATAACCAGGAGAGATAAGAAGAGGAACTCGTGGATCCGAAAAATGACGAGAGTGGAAGACATCATGATCAGAGTTAAATCCCTGAAATGGCAATGGGCTGGACATACTGCCAGAAGGACAGACCATAGATGGACAGCCGAAATTTTAGATTGGATTCCAAGGGACAGGAAAAGACCCAGAAAAAGACCACATGGGAGATGGGTGGATGAAATTCATAAATATGCGGGAGTAACATGGAGGAGACTGGCACAAGACAGACCGTTGTGGAGGAAACTTGGGGAGACCTTCGTCCAGCAGTGGATTGATAATGGTTGACAATGATGATGATGATGATGAGTTAAAACATTATTGTGGTGATATGTAGAATTTGCTTTTAACATTCTTTTCAACTTTTCTTAACTTTATTTTACCACTGAACGAGATACTAACAATATTCATGAATCCTTTACTGAAACTTTCTTTGGATTCTTGAACCAAGTTTGCAAGTATGTATACAAACTTGGTTCCAAAAATCTAAGGAGTTAAAACATTATTGTGGTGATATGTAGAATTTGCTTTTAACATTCTTTTCAACTTTTCTGAACTTTATTTTACCACTGTACGAGATACCAACTATATTCATGAATCCTTTACTGAAACTTTCTTTGGATTCTTGAACCAAGTTTGTAAGTATATATACAAACTTGGTTCCAAGAATCTAAAGAGTTAAAACATTATATGAGTTAAAACATTATTGTGGTGATATGTAGAATTTGCTTTTAACATTCTTTTCAACTTTTCTTAACTTTATTTTACCACTGTACGAGATACCAACAATATTCATGAATCCTTTACTGAAACTTTCTTTGGATTCTTGAACCAAGTTTGCAAGTATATATACAAACTTGGTTCCAAAAATCTAAGGAGTTAAAACATTATTGTGGTGATATGTAGAATTTGCTTTTAACATTCTTTTCAACTTTTCTTAACTTTATTTTACCACTGTACGAGATACCAACTATATTCATGAATCCTTTACTGAAACTTTCTTTGGATTCTTGAACCAAGTTTGCAAGTATATATACAAACTTGGTTCCAAAAATCTAAGGAGTTAAAACATTATTGTGGTGATATGTAGAATTTGCTTTTAACATTCTTTTCAACTTTTCTTAACTTTATTTTACCACTGTACGAGATACCAACTATATTCATGAATCCTTTACTGAAACTTTCTTTGGATTCTTGAACCAAATTTGCAAGTATATATACAAACTTGGTTCCAAGAATCTAAAGAGTTAAAACATTATATGAGTTAAAACATTATTGTGGTGATATGTAGAATTTGCTTTTAACATTCTTTTCAACTTTTCTTAACTTTAATTTACCACTGTACGAGATACCTGCAATAATCATGAATCTTTACTGAAACTTTCTTTGGATTCTTGGAACCAAGTTTGTAAGTCTTTTTTTGATTTATGTGATAGCAAATCTACCTTTTTTTTTTGTTACAATCGTTTAAATAGATCCATGCTGCATCTATAATCGCAATAAATTTCCATCTGTTTCCAGCTAAGTGATTTTCATAAAGGAGTCTACACCGTCAGCCACGTGGCCAATAAAAGACGGAGAACTCTGAATATGAAGATTTCGTACTTAATAGATGAAAATGAGAAACATAAGTTTGCTGTCTGTAGTACGATAAGTTTAAACAAATCCCTAAAACTGCCGAATAAAACTCAATTTATTTACAATTTTGAAAACCTATTTACATAGCTAGCACTTTCGGGGCTCACATGGCCCCAATTTCAAGCCCAGAAGGCCCGGAACACATAGAGGCAGTGACTATATACTATAGTATTCGTGACGTCATAAAAACTATACAAGTTATGCCATTTACATTAAGAGAAAAAAAGAAGTGTATTTGCTTTTGGACTTTAATTACTTCTTTTTTTCTCTTAATGTAAATGGCATCACTTGTATAATTTTTATGACGCATATCACCTTAGTCACGAATACTATAGTATATGTTCACTGCATCTATGTGATCCGGGGCTTTTGGGCTTGAAAATGGGGCCATGTGAGCCCCGAAAGTGTTAGCTATGTAAATAGGTTTTTAAAGTTGTAAATAAATTGAGTTTTATTCGGCAATTTTGGGGATTTGTTTAAACTTATCGCACTACAGACAGCAAACTTATGTTCCTCATTTTCAAGACGGAGAACATTATGTTTTTTTGTTTATATATATATATATATCTTATTTAGAATGAAACTTCAGTAGGTAAATTCGGTCATGGCAACAGAAACCAGCGTGGAAATACTCTCGTTGAGTTTGCAGAGGCAGAAGGGTTTTTCATCTTGAACTCCTTCTTCAAGAAAAAGCCACACAGGAAATGGACATGGAGACATCCAAATGGGACGACAAGTGAAATTGATTTTATTATGTGTAACAAAAAATTCGTCATAGAAGACTGCAGTGTGCTAAACAAGTTCAACACAGGTAGTGACCATAGATTGGTGAGATGTAAGATGCACCTCAACACTAAACTTGAACGTGGCAAGCTCATAAGACAAACAAAATCTATTGACATAACCAACCTTAAAAAACACCATAATACCTTCAAGTTAGAACTGAAGAACAGGTTCTCTGCTTTAGAAGGCCTAACATCGGAAGAAGTGGACATCTCTGAAGTTAACAGAAAAGTAACCAAAGCTCTTATGGAAACAGAAACAAAATTAGCTGGGTCTAAGAACAAGTTGCATGTGAACAAATTATCAGGAAAAACCAAAATGTTGATGCAAAAAAGAAGAGAGATGAGGACAACTAAAGAAGATGTGACTTCCAAAGTGGAATATATAGAGCTATGCAAGACAGTAAGAAAAAGTATCACTGAAGACGTAAGGAAATTCAACTGTGAACTAGTGAGAAAAGCAATTGAAAACAACCAAAGCCTAAAGATAGCAAAGGGACATCTCAGTAAAGGAAGAAAACAGATTATGGCACTGAGAAAAGAAGATGGTTCTGTAACAAGAAATAGAGGCGAAATTTTGACAAGAGTGAAAGATTTCTACTCCAAATTATATGAAAGGGATGATACATGCACTCCAGACATCATGAAAGATACCAGTACCAGAGTTCCTCCAGTCCTTCCAGCAGAAGTTGCACATGCAATCAAGAACATGAAGCGAGGAAAAGCTCCAGGAGAAGATGGAATTACTGTAGACATCATACAAGAAGCAAGTGGAGAAATCGAAACAGTACTCGCCCAAATTTTCACTCGATGCCTTAATGAAGGGAAGATTCCTGAGGATTGGAACACCGCTACAATGATCCTGCTACATAAGAAAGGTGACATTGAGGATCTCGGAAACTACAGACCTATCAGCCTCCTATCAGTAGTTTATAAAATCTTCACTAAAGTTCTTTCACACCGCTTGAAGGTAACACTGGACATGGCTCAACCGAGAGAACAAGCTGGATTCAGGAGTGGCTACAGCACAATAGATCATATCCACGTACTGAGAGAACTAATTGAAAGAGCGAGGGAATATGAACTTCCATTGTGCATGGCTTTTATCGATTATGAAAAAGCCTTTGATTCGGTGAAACCATCAGCAGTTACAATGGCTCTGAAAACCTGCGTTATTGAAGATGCATACATTAATATTATTAATAACATCTATGAAAATGCAAGTGCAAAGATTAGGCTGTTTGAAAATACAACACACGTAAAAATTGGAAAGGGAGTGAGACAAGGTGACACCATATCTCCGAAGCTCTTTAATGCCACATTAGAGGGTGTTTTTCAGTCGCTGAGCTGGGAAAACAAGGGGATAAAGATTAATGGAGATTATCTAACCCACCTTCGTTTTGCTGATGACGTAGTCATTTTTGCAACTACCCCATCAGAGCTGCAGAGTATGATCCAGGAACTTGCTGACAAGAGTAAAGAAGTGGGATTAAAAATGAACTTTCAGAAGACAAAAGTGATGTTCAATGCTTTTACAAGAAATGAAGATTTATCGATTGATGGAGAAAAGCTGGAGATAACAGACACGTACGTTTATCTTGGACAGCAGATATCAAGTGAGGGTCACATTGATGAAGAAATTAATCGGCGTACAAAACTTGCCTGGAGAGCTTTTGGAAGAAACAGCATTATTTTCAAGAGCAATATGCCATTATGTCTTAAAAGAAAAGTGTTTGATCAATGCATCCTTCCAGTGCTTACGTATGGTGCAGAGACGTGGACCTTAACTAAAAGAGACATACAAAGGCTGCAAACAACTCAAAGTGGCATGGAGAGGTGCATGCTTGGTGTAACCAGGAGAGATAAGAAGAGGAACTCGTGGATCCGAAAAATGACAAGAGTGGAAGACATCATGATCAGAGTTAAATCCCTGAAATGGCAATGGGCTGGACATACTGCCAGAAGGACAGATCATCGATGGACAGCCAAAATTTTAGATTGGATTCCAAGGGACAGGAAAAGACCCAGAAGAAGACCACATGGGAGATGGGTGGATGAAATTCGAAAGTATGCAGGGGTGACATGGAGGAGACTGGCACAAGACAGACCGTTGTGGAGGAAACTTGGGGAGACCTTCGTCCAGCAGTGGATTGATAATGGTTGACAATGATGATGATGATATCTTATTTTTGTCGATATCTTTACTTCTAAGAGTACGATTTAAAAAATTCCTTCTTTGTTGGATAGTGTTTCCGATGCGAAATGTTTTTCCTATAAATTCAAAATTTTCAAGTAAATCATACACTTTCCGCTAGGGGTCCAAAGGTAAATTGCGTTTTCTGCGTTATTTCTGCTCCTAAAGCTCTGATTTGAAAAATTCTTCCTGTATCGCATACAAGACCAGATGGAAAATATTTTTCACATAATTTCTAATGTTTGGTAAAGAATGGTTTAGCCACAAGGGGCATAAGTGTTAATTTCCGATTCTGAAGTATTTGTTGCAAACTCTGGGCTCCTGAAAACTCGACTAATTTTTTTTTCTTTGACCGATACCGCTTATACGAATAAACCTTTTGAGAATACTTTCTTCCTAAAATAATGCATGGTTTTCTCACCAGGGGACGTAAAGTCACATCTTATTTTTATCGTTATCTCTGTTTCTAAGAGTTCGTAAGCTCACGATTCCGTTTACAGCAATATCTGAGGGATTAAAAACCAGATTGAAAATCTTCTTTCTTTGGTCAGATCTATTGTTTTCCATACCGGTTCCATTGACTTTGAATAGCTTTGATAAATTTAATTTGCGTCAGAACGGATTCAAAAGACAATATTACACCCGAAATTTCGGTGTCAACTTTCTTGTTATAATTTGTGCGACATCAAACAAATGAATATTTGCACTTTTGATGTTTTTTTGTTTTTTTGTTTTAGTACAGTAAAACGTTCCTTAACAGATAAAGAGCTCACCTAATTACGGCCACTTTCTACGTTCCGCGCACCACAGCATATCTTAAAATGGACATCGTCCCTCTCGTTTGAAGACTCTCTTGTATATGGACATGTGGCATCGAAACGCCTCAGAGATAGAGAGATACGTGTATAATTCGAAGTATGTAATCTTTAATTGTACAGTAAGCTGGTTCGGCAGCTATTTGTGTTTTGACAGCATTATACCCCAACTTTTGTGGTTTCAAATCACATGGTTATAAATATAGATGGTTTAAAGCACATTACCATTTTGTATAGCATTGTAACAGATACGTCGTTATGTGTTCTTTAATCTCCGATACACCTTTTTTGTATGACATTCTACCACAGCACATGTAATTTTAAATTGCAAAATGAGGTCAGTAAATTGTCTTGATATTTGTTATACTGTTCCATCGTATACATTTACATTGATCAGGCGTTCAGTACTTGATAATTGGTGTATATTCGTTATATTAGTTAGACAAATATGTCTGGTTAACTTTGTACTTCTCTGACTAGATATGTAAGCGCGTCTGAAGCATGTGTATCGTTTGGAATGCCTACAGAAGCTAAAAAATTCCGATGAAAATCGAAATTGCATAATTTCGCACTTTTTTTTTTTTATCTTTCGCAGTGCATTTTAGTTTCTACTTTTCTTTCAGAAATTGGAAGTATGAACAAGAAATCGACGGCTTGTTGTGGAAAATTGATTTAGGAGACATTCAGAAATGCGGTTTTGGTGGAATAGTTTCATCGGCAAGCAGGGTGAGTGTATGGATTCTGCAAACACGATTTCCGTGCCTTTTCATTTGTTGTGCAGTTCATTACCTTTAACTTATTTCCATGTAAGAACAACATGCGAATGGAATATAAATAGCAACATTACTATAAAATAAATGAATAAACTTAAGACAAAACCAAGAAATTAAGCGATGCTTCGGTTAGAAATGTAAAAAATAAAAAGATGTGGGGAAAAAATGATAAGCAAGCGATAGATCGTTCTATTGTTATGGATTCTTCCGGAGAAGGATTGAGAAAACCACACAGGAAGAAAATAAATATGAAATCAGCACCTTATACGCTCGAAAATTTATGATAAAAGTAAAATTAAAACCTGAGGCAGTAGTACCTTTATTTTATGTTTACATCTGTTGATCCTTTGCGGTTTCCGAAAAAGCGTGAATTTCATTTCATTCTCATGAATTTTAAATGCAATACATCTTCCCGCTGAAAGGTTCCCTTTGCTTCTCTTGGGCGACGATGGACGTCTTACTCTTATCGTTTCGAGGAGGATCATTTACGTATTTCAATCACGGAGGAGATGAATTCAATAAGGGAACATGCAACTGGATAATGTGATATAAATGTGTTGACGTCGACTTGATATCAACCGAACTTCCAGACAGCACTTTTATGATTCGCACCGTTGCTTATTTGTGTATCATGACATTACCAAATGAAGGTACAACGTACCTCGATTCAAAAGTTCAGGGAGAATCAGCGATGAAATGATGGTTGCCAAAAATATTTTATAAAAAAAGTTAAAACGCGTTCGTTTTTCAAAATTGTTCTCGTTGCATTCACGTTTCGACATTATACACTGAAGTGTCATATAAACTGGTACACCAGTCTAATACTTGGTAGGTCCCCCACGGGAGCGCAGGACTCCACTAGCTTCTGGAAATATGCTGTAGGCAATGTACACCATACTTCCTGCAGAGCGTTCCACAATTCGGGTGTATTTCCAGGTCTCGGATTCCTGTGTTCGATAGCGCGTTGCGTGGCATCCCAAATGTGTTTTATCAAGTTCAGATCTGGGGACTTGGGTGGAAATTGCAACACCTCAAACTCAGATGAATGCTCATCTAACCATAATGTGGCGTCTCGACACTTCTGTAGAGATGCATTGTTCTGTTGGAACATGCCCAACCCATCAGCATGAATGCAGGACATGAACGGGTGTACCCCATCCGAAAGGATGCGCACATATCGTTGGCTGGTCACGGACGTTTGTAGACGTACCAGGGAACCCAGTGAAGTACAGCTAAACACACGCCATGCCATTACGGACAACCCCACCCCCTTCCCTGACAGGCGGGATCCATGGGTTCATGGGGTTTGTGCCACTCACGAATCCTCCATCTGCCCTAAACAGTTAGAAACGCGACTCGTCAGACCAGGCTACTTGTTTTCAGTCATCAAGTGCCCAGTGGCGGAGTTGCCGTACCCAAGTGAGGCGCATAGCTCTGTGTCGTGCACCCATCAAGGGGACTCGAGTTGGACATTGCCTCGCAAAGTCCATATCGTGCAGGGTACATTGCACAGTCCGGACGCTGATGCTTGTTGAGGCTCCAGCATTGAATTCCGATTATACCTGCGAGAGTGTTGCACGCCTATCGCGTTAAACGATTCATGGCAGCTGACGATGGTCACGTTCACCCAATGTTTTTTTACGGCCACACTGGTATCGTAGATTGGAGATTTTGCCGGAATTCTTGTAGTCACGGTACACCCTTGCAATGGCCGTCCGTGAAAATCCGAACTTCGTTTCTACCTCCGAAGTACTATGGCCCATCTAACGAGCGCCAACTATGACACCGCGTTGAAAATCGCTTAAATCGTTATTACTTGTCATTCTCATGCAGAAAACCGCTCTGACAGCTGGAAAGGATGTCTATCGCTTTATATACGCGCTGGCGGATGCAACCGAGTACGCGCATAGGTGATGTTGATATGTATTTTGCATAAGCTCGTCTGTACCAGTTTTTCTGGCACTTCAGTGTATGTTCCAGGGTTCACATATTCTATCAAATGTTCAATACGTTCCTCTGCACATATAGTGGTAGAATTATGAATGTTGGATAAACTTTTTATTACAATTTAGATTCTACTGTCTGACAAGGACTCGTCTCTTCTCAACTGTTCTTCAGTTGAGAAAAGACAACTTTATACGGAGCGTAAAATGGATAGTTTAAATTACGAATCCAAGTAAATGCTTTTGTTTACACGCTCGTGTGAGGTTTCTTATTCTGAAGCTGACGGAAAATGCACTCGTGACATTTAAAATTCAGCACCTAGAAAGGACAGCAATGCAAGCATGATGTTTTTAGTAATGTCAAGGAAGGAATTTAGGAACACATAATAAAATTTGCGGTACCAATACACATTAGTGACAAGAAACGATGTTTACTTTGAGCCGCATGTTGTAAAACAACCTCAGTTACTGGTACATTGAGGTAAACGTCGCAGTATAAAGTCTCACAGGTATCAAACAGCCTTTTGCGGCATTTACCCAGTAGCCTCTTGTTGCTAGCCAAGCAGAACAACCATGATACGTACAGACTTACCAAAAGCCTTTTGTGCTGGGTCACATAGAACAGCCGCGGTACGTGCAAACTTACCAACAGCTTATTGTGCCTGTCCTCATAGAACGGCCGTGGTCCATGCTGACTTACCGAGAAGACTCTTCTGCCTGGTCCCGTAGAACAGCCGTGGTACGTGCAGATTTACCATGAATCATGTTCTGCTCGTTTCCGTAAAACAGCTATAGAACGTGCAGACTTACCAAGAAGCGTACTGTGTGATCCCGTCGTTACCTAAAGCGTCCTGATCCGTAGTATTTACGAAGAACAATTCCATGGGACTTCTTCGTAAACATCAGTGGTCCATGATGATTTACGATGAAGTATCTTGTACCTGGTCTTGTAGAACAGCCGTGGCACGCGAAGACTTACCAAAATGTTCCTTGTTCCAAGTCCCATAGGGCAGCACCGGTTCGTGCTGATCTATCAATACGCCTATGCGTTGTCCCATGAGACAACCGTGGTCCGTGCCAATTTAATAAGAAGGCTTTTGTGTCTGGCCCGGTAGGGGACAGCCATGGTATGTGAAGACATACCAAAAGGCGTCTTGTGCTTGGTACCGTAGACCAACCGGGGTCCATGCTGATTTACAAAGAAGTCTCTGGTGCCTGGTCTCGTAGAACAGCCGTGGTACTTGAAGATTTACCAAGACGTTTACTGTTCCAAGTTCCATAGGACAACCGTCGTCCGTGCTGATTTTTTAAGTAGACTCTTCTCCCTTGCACATAGAACAGCCATGTTCGTTCCGTAGTAACTTATGAAGAAGCTTTTTGTGCTTGGTCTCTTAGAACAGCCGTGGTTAGTGCTATTTGAATGTATGTTTGTAGACGGCTTGCATGGCTTACATATGCTCTGATGGGGAAAAATCCGATGATATGATTGGCCAAGGAAATCCGATGATCTGATTGACCAAGGCTTGCATGGCTTACATATGCTCTGATGGGAAGAAATCAGATGATCTGATTGGCCAAGAATGTAAATCCACACTAAGCTGTGAACGCGGCCTTTGTCGTGTTGAAAAATGGCGTCAATCATATAATCAAGAAAGGAGTGAAGGGATCCAGAATCTCAATAATATAGTACCTAGCTGTCGGATTACCGTTGACGAACACTAAGGATGAAAAACGAGTATAACTGATTGCTCCCCACTTTAACACACCAGCGATTTGTGCAGTATTAACGTTGCACAGTGTCTCTAGTTCTCGGCGATTTCCAGATTGTAGCCATATGCACAAACGTGATTCATCGGGCCCTATACAGAATCAGGATTCATCACTGGAGACCACTTGATGCCATTATTGATCCGTCATTTCAGTCTGTGTTGACAATGGGCAGCGGTCATCGACGCAGTGGACGGTATGCACGGAGGCATCCTTCCGCCAGTTGTCGTGTAGTAGTTCAAAGAGAGATGGGATGACAGCCAGAGAAGTCACAGCTCGTTCTATGGTAACTTTGGAGGCTGCATATGCGGTAGGATCCTGTCGACGAATAAGGCGTTTCTCACGTTCTGTTGTTGTAGTAGTCGTCGTGCTACACTACCAGTTCGACGAATGTTCTGACCATTTTGCAGCCAGTCTTGACAGCATCGATGTGCTGTACTATTGTCAAATTCGAAGCGCTTCTCTACGCGAAAAAGCAACCATACCGCCTCTCGAAGTCAAATAATCCGCATTCAGTCAAAGTCACCGAATTGCTGATGTTGATGTCGAACTTGGCATTTTCAATAACGAAGCCCGCTGGACTGTCTACACACGCGTTGCTTTGAATGAAGTCCATGCTCTTAAAGTGTATACTCATATTAGTCTAAAGATCCAATCAATTTGGCTCGTACTTTAATCATATGTAAACCTCGGCAGAACTCATCCACCTGCTGATTAGTATGCATGAATTTCGAATGCGCCACAATATTAATGTTTTAGGAAGAGGGAACAAGATATGGTCGTGAACTTTGCATGGCCATGCATGCTGAAAATTACATCGTTGAAAATTACCGATGTTTTTGGTCCAATAGTCTCAATGAATGAACTTCCTTTTCTAAAGACAATCAAGTTGTGTAACGTTTTTTCCTATCAAAAACGTAATCACTGAGTGGTTGTTTCCGCCTGGATATCGCCTCCTTTATCATGAAGACAATGAGATTTCTTGCTTTCCTCCTGAGGAGTGAAAGGAGAATTTCACAGGTTTTAAAGCAAAAAGAATCGTAGCATACGGCCTACAGGAAAGTGCGAAACAGATTTCTTTCTGCAGAAGCATTTATCTTGGAGTGTCTTTTAGCATTAAAACTGAAATGTCCGTAACAAGAAACCATCCAGGAAGCTTGAAGTCAGTTTTGATTTGTTCCTCCCAAAAAAGAAACAGGTATAACGAAGTAAATTTCTTCGTCATTTCTGTCCACGCCAGGACTCGAACCCGGATCCCCTCGTTCCGGGATAAGTCACTCTACCAATTGAGCTACGCGGACGTTTTATTCTGATTCTTATCTGCCTTTATGTCGTGTGCGTCCTTCGGGCAGGTACGTCACATCTCCTGGTACGTTACATCATCTCCCCCTTATTATTATCATTTTTTTTTTTCGAAATGCTGGAGAAAGGATTCTCTTATTTTTCCTATCTCGCGGTGTGGAAATAACATCACACCAATGCGAGATTTTGAACGGTCGGGTCATCCGGATAGTTCGGGCGCCAATGTAACGAAGTAAATTTCTTCGTCATTTCTGTCCACGCCAGGATTCGAACCCGGTTTCCCTCGTTCCGGAATAAGTCACTCTACCAATTGAGCTACGCGGACGTTTTATTCTGATTCTTATCTGCCTTTATGTCGTGTTCGTCCTTCGGGCAGGTACGTCACATCTCCTGGTACGTTACACAGGTAGTATAACTTTTGGGGGACGTGTAGTAAAACTGGATCAACGAGTAAAAATTAGATTCTTCTTAGAAACTTAATACAAATTTGCAGTTGGATATCGCGATACTGCGAACTGAAACGTTTCGATTTATTTGAAACAGATACCTGTCGTTTTTGAGCTGCAGGCTGTATCCTTATGAGGTATCATACAAATTTTGAAGGTGACAATCCGATTTTTTCTGTAAATGTGACAAGGATGGTAGGTCAGATAATATTCGAAAACTTGAAAATTTCATCGTCCTGGTACATGTTTTACATTGTATTATATGGTGTAATCCCGCATTTCTTTCATGATTTATCTGCTCCTCCGGGCAATCACGGGATAGGATTCTTAACTTCCAGATTCTCTAAACGTGAATGCCGATTGCTTCTACTAGCGAATCCTGTGATGGTTATATTCAAATTAATCTGAAACTCGAGACTTGGTCGTTCTGGGTGGTATAGTGGTTGGCATACCCGGGCGCTATCTGGGTGACGCGGATTCGAGTCCCGCTCCAGGATGATGAAATTTTCAAGTTTTCGGATATTATCTGACTTACCATCCTTGTCCCATTTACACCGAAAATCGAATTGTCATCTTCAAAATTTGTATTATATGGTATAATTCCATATTTCTTTCATGGTTTATGAGGTATCTTTAGACGTGTATCGAGAACTGCAAAGCTTAAGTTTTTTCCTCATGCAGGTGCGCACTGAATAATTAATAACAGGAGAACCTAGTTTCACGGTCGTCTGGAAAAAAAATAACCCTTCCTCACTACGCAAGCCGATTTGGTGACTGACTGCTATTTTCCGATTCGTCCTAGACTGCTTTTCATCCTACAGGGACTTATAATATAAAACAATATAATTTCCTTTATCTGAACGTTTGTCCCATTTTGGTGCACAGTGAAAAGACTCATCACCATAGCAACAACCGAGAAAGTAATGTTTGTGAGCTTAGCTTTCGTAATTTCGTGCAGGTGACGCCAACACTTTAGTAACAACTGAGAAAGAAATAATTGTGAGGCCAAGCTTAGTTATCGTATTTTGGTTTAGGTATTCAGTGAACGGAAACTAGTTACCGGATATACAAAGGCCGTTCCATAAAAACTGAGAGTAATTTATTTTGAGTTGGCAAAAGTACGAAGAGGTAAAATGACCATGCAGATTACTAACTGATTTAAGGAAGTATCTATGGCAACAATTGTTAGTCATGGCAGGCGATTCTGGTTTTGTTATTGCGCAGTTGTTTAAGGTACGTCTGCATTTCGCCATACAGCTGTGGAGGTGAGTGATTCAGAGTTAAGAAGTGAAATGCGTTGTACAATACAATTTTGCTATCATTTGGGCAAAATGGCTCCAAAAACAGTTGATTTAATAAAAACCTAGTTTACAAAGATAAATGTTTGGGTGAGTCAACGATTTTTAGATGGCACCATGATTTCAAAAATAGGCGTTTGTCGGCAGAACTCGTTCCTAGGCCTGGTCGACCTAAAAGTGTTGTTGCGGAGCGTATTGTTAACTGTTTAGGACATCCTGTAAGAAGATCGACGAATGACATGTGAAGACAGCGGCGTCAACTAATATTCCATAAACGTCGGCATTCCGCATTCTACGCGACAAATTACTACTGCATCGTGTATGTTCCACATGGTTATCACATCATCTGAAGAAAGAACAGTTGTTAACCAGAGTTCAGGTGTGTCATGAGTGGAAACAATTGATTGCAAAGGGTCCAAACTTATTAAATATAGTGATAACTGCCGATGAAACGTGGGTCCACTATTTCAACCCTCTCAGGAAGCGCGCAACGAGTGTCTGGAAACACACAGGCTCGCCTCCTCCGAAAAACGTCCGCCAAACCAAATCAGCTGGAAAGGTGACGATTTTCTTTGTTCATAAAGGTGTAGTCTACCAGCATGCTGTTCCTCCACAAATTACTGTCAATGCTGAATATTACAGTTCAGTCTTGAAGCGTCTGCGACGACACATATCGATTAAGCGACCGGAATTGGTGCGCAAGTGGACCCTACACCATGATAACGCCCGCCCACATGTGGCTACTTCAGTTTTTTACGAAATGCAGTATTGAAATCATGCCAAAGCCTGACTATAGTGTTATCTCGCCCCGTGGGATTTCTGGTTGTTTCCAACAATGAAGAAGTTCCGTGGCGCAACATTCAACACAGATACTAACGTTATTCAAGCTGTACTATGGTTGCTAAAGCAGCTTCCACAAAATGCCTTCGCCACACTGTTAAAAATTTTGTGGTAGGTTGCACCAAAAAGTGGTGCTACACCAGCTGCATCACTTTCTAAGAAAAGGTACTCCATTGTGTGGTAGAAACAAAACAAGACAACATGGCGTAACCTTGCACCATATTGTGGCGCAACCTTGTACAATAACGTCGTGCAAAGTTGCACGGTATTTTTGGGTTTTGTTTGCACCACACAATGATGTGTCTTTTCTCAGAAATTGGTGCAGCTGGTGTAGCAACACTTTTTGGTGTAACTACCACAAAATTTTTAACAGTGCACATGCTGTGAAAAGTGGACTGAACGATGGGACCGTTGCATATCATCCGAGGGAAGATACTTTGAGAAAGAATAACATATATTTTGCTGCACCTATATTTCTTCACTTTGTATGATTTTGCACTCGGTTTTTATGGAACGGCCGTTGTAATTATGAACGTCATCACCATAGCACCAACTGAGAAAGAAATATTTGTGACGTCACGCTTAGCTTTTCGTGTTTTTGTGCAGGTGACGTCATCACCTTAGCAACAACTGAGAAAGAAATATTTGCGACAACACGCTTAGTTATCGTGTTTTCGTTCAGGTGTTCAGTGAATGGAAACTGCATCCCGGATATAATTATGTGACGTCATCACCATAGCACCAACTGAAAAAGAAGTATTTGTGACGTCATCCTGAGCTCTTCGTGTTTTCGGGCAGGTATTTCGTGAATGGAAACTGGGAATTATGTCAGCGTGTGACGTAACAACTGTATGACGTACTACTTTTTTCTTTATTCTTGTAATGTTCATGAAACATACTTTCCCATTTGGACATCACAAACAAAATAAATATCTGGCTATTTAAAAATTACTCTACATATCTTATCTTTGCCCGTCATTATTTACGAGCTTTTATATAGTGTAGCAAATAAATAGAAAATATGCTGAGGAACAAAAAATGTTCACACTGAAAGGCTTTTAAAACTATTACAGGAATTTCTTTGTGCCCTACATTCTCCGTCAAACTGATCGCAGATCCAGTGCTGCACAGATCCACGTTACGCCTCAGGGGTCTACCAGCAATATGTGTTTCCATTTAAATAGATAATATTTTGTCGAATGATAAGCAAAAATATTTTTAATATATATCAAGGGTGAAATAACAGTTAATAAAATATCAGTGCATCTTACTTTTTAAATAAAACTTAGATATCCTGAGAAATATGAAATTCACAGCATCTGAACTCCAGCTAACGATGACCGAAGTGAAAAATCTTTTCCTTTTGGGAAGGAATCTTAGAACACATCTGAGTTCAATACATTAATGAAGCTTAATTGCCCCCAGAAGTTCTTTTAAAAAATATTTATTTATTTATTGTTTATTATTTGTTTGTTTATTTATTTATTTAAAAAATACCATAAATGGTATTATTTATTTATTTATTTATAAAAGACCATGAATGATATTATTTATTTATTTATAAAAGACCATGAATGATATTATTTATTTATTTAAAAAATACCATAAATGATATTATTTATTTATTTATTTATTTATTTTGAAAAGACCATAAATGATATTATTTATTTATTTATAAAAGACCATAAATGATATTATTTATTTATTTATAAAAGACCATAAATAATATTAACTTATTTATTTATTTATTTATAAAAGACCATGAATGATATTATTTATTTATTTATAAAAGACCATTAATGGTACTTATTTATTTACTTATTTATTTATTTAGAAAAGACCATAAATGATATTGTTTATTTATTTATTTATAAAAGACCATAAATAATATTATTAACTTATTTATTTATTTATAAAAGATTATAAATAATATTATTAACTTATTTATTTATTTATTTATTTATTTATTTATAAAAGACCATGAATGATTTTATTTATTTATTTATTTATAAAAAACCATAAATGATATTATTTATTTATTTATAAAAGACCATAAATAATATTATTTATTTACTTATTTATTTATTTAGAAAAGACCATAAATGATATTATTTATTTATTTATTTATTTATAAAAGACCATAAATGGTATTATTTATTTATTTATTTATTTATTTATAAAAGATCATAAATGATATTATTTATTTATTTATAAAAGACCATGAATGATATTATTTATTTATTTATAAAAGACCATAAATGATATTATTTATTTATTTATTTATAAAAGACCATAAATGATATTATTTATTTATTTATAAAAGACCATAAATGATATTATTTATTTATTTATAGAAGACCATAAATGGTATTATTTATTTATTTATGAAAGACCATAAATAATATTATTTATTTATAAAAGATCATAAATGATATTATTTATTTATTTATAAAAGACCATGAATGATTTTATTTATTTATTTATTTATAAAAGACCATAAATGATATTATTTATTTATTTATTTATTTTATTTATTTATAAAAGACCATAAATTATATTATTTATTTATTTATAAAAGACCATAAATGATATTATTTATTTATTTATAAAAGACCGTAAATGGTATTATTTATTTATTTATTTATTTATAAAAGACCATAAATGATATTATTTATTTATTTATAAAAGACCATAAATGGTATTATTTATTTATTTATTTATTTATTTATTTATTTATAAAAGACCATGAATGATATTATTTATTTATTTATAAAAGACCATAAATGATATTATTTATTTATTTATTTATTTATTTATTTAGAAAAGACCATAAATGATATTATTTATTTATTTATTTATTTATTTAGAAAAGACCATAAATGATATTATTTATTTATTTATTTATTTATTTATTTATTTATTTATTTATAAAAGACCATAAATGATATTATTCATTTATTTATTTATAAAAGACCATAAAGGATATTATTTATTTATTTATTTATAAAAGACCATAAATGATATTATTTACTTATTTATTTATACATACGAAACTGATTTTAGCTTTTGATCTGGCTACAGAATTTCTGCTCGATGAATTTGTTATGAACGATTGAGAAGTCTGTCGCATCTGATAAAGTTTTCCTTGCGAAAAGACCATTAATAATATAATTTACAAAATCTCGCCGCATTTCGTCTTCACGGTGAAGATAGCTGGTAATGACTTGGAGAGCTGTTTTAATTGCAGAAGCTCTTAATTTTCAGAATCCAAAGAGTGTAGTTTGGTAAATGTGCATATTACTGTACTTTAAAGCATTAATGAGAGTTCATGTCGTACTAACCTTTTCCATTCTACCCCACTTGACTTATTACACTAACGGTCAGTGTCTTCCATTTTGAATTCCATAAGTATTACACATAATAATTTTAATCTCTTCACAGAAAGCCACATAGACTCTTAGATCCTTCTGAACAAAGCATTTATTCATACAGTATCTTTTTAAATTTCCATGTCTTGGATTTTCTCAACATAAATTTTTGGTGCCCTTAATTTGAACTGTTGATTATTATTCAGACACGTGCGTCTGTGCAGACTTGCATTGCTCCAATTCGAAAATGAATTGTTCATTTCTTTTTAAAACTGAATGTTTAAATTGCACTTTGATCTCTGTGTTGTGCTTTAGAACTTACGCTTAAGTATCGAAATACACTGCTGCCTATTCTTAAAGATGAGGTGTATTTTGACTTATCAGAATGGTCAGAAATGGTTTTTTAGCTGTAAGTAGTATCGATGTTAATAGCAACAGTAAATTGCGACGCATGACATAAAAAAACATGAGTAATATGCAATGGCTGCATAACACGTCTCCCTAGAGACTTCCGTGCATGTTCGATTGGATTCAGATCAGAGGAGTGCGCTGGCCACTCCAGCTGACGGATACCCTTCACTAGCCAATTTTCATCCATAGCTGCGGTGCGGTGCGGCCGGCCGTTATCATCTATAAAAATGAAATCTGCGCCCGCAGTACAGACTAATGAGGCCAGGAATGATATCACTGCGGTACTGCTGGCGGGTGATCTCACTTGTTACATACATCACCTATATGAGTTTAGCACATCCACTCACCAAAATATACCGTCCCAAATCGTGACTCCGCAACCGCCGTATCTGTCCCGTTCAGCGATGTTCCTGGCATCATGCTCAGTAACACGTTCTCTTCAGATCAACTGCCCCTTGGAATCCGACAAAAGACTAAAGCGGCTTTCATCTGTTACCATTACCTTGGCCCACTGATCTAAAGACAAGTCAAAGTGAGACAAACCACTGATGGCGGGCTGCACGGTGCGTGCTGGATAATGGTTAACAGCGCATGGGTTTTCGGGCATGTAGACGGCTTGACCCGATTTGGGGCGGAAATTTTACACCTGTGCTTGCTTAAAATAGCCAATTGGCTCGCGGTACTTTTTCTGACTCCATTTTGCCATTATGCGCAGATAACGTCCATTCCGCTGGCTCCTACAGCGGAGCTGATCTGGAAGTAGAACACCCGGCAGCGATTCTGTGTTGCCTGAATGTTGCCCAAAGGTGCAACGCTATGCGCGACTGCAAACTGCCTGTCGATATCGGTTGCAATATGTTCATCTTGGAGCTTGATGGTAATTCTGCCTGGGAGAAAGTCACCCATATGGTGCTTGCGTGACACCTTGTTACCTCAGACAAGCATTTTCTCGCTCCGCCGCTGAAATACACAAAAAAACAGAATGAACTCCTATGAGACATGATTCGGCCTCCTGCTTACGTACACTCTAAACAGCTGTCACATGCTCAGAGCAAATTTGCATAGTGCTGCCCATCATGGAACGTCGTCTTACGTCACAGAGCACTCATGTGCATATGTTTGGAATGTCGTTTTGTCCCATGATTATGATCTGTAATCGTCAGGTTTCGTGTTAGTTCTTAATTGTTTGATAGCAGTGTAATTAACTTACAGTCAAGTCCTTGGGAAGTGTTGTTTATCCTTCTTAACACGAACTAATTGGCCCTCTTTGGCCATTTGAGGCCCTTGCTCCTATAAATAGAAATCAACCACCGAACTTAACACGAATTAAAGTTGTACACCATAGAAGTCGTAAGCTGAACACTACCTGGATTTCAAGTAAACATTTCAATGAACTACAGTATATGGAAATTAATCATCAATAAGATTTGAACAATCGCAGCAGAGTTGAATAATATTCATACTGGTGCTGGTGGGTTTCAAAAGCGATCCACAGCCTTACACCACGTAGAAACAAACAGAGCGCAACAACGTGAGCGCATATACTGGTCTCTCCTTTCAGTTCCACGATCCTATTTCTATTCAAGTCATCTTGACTTGACTAACTGCCAGTCAAGACCTAAAGAATTTTGAACAATCGCAGCACAGTTGAATAACATTCATACTGGTGCTGGTGGGTTTCAAAAGCGATCCACAGTCTGACAGCACGTAGAAACAAACAGAGCGTAGAAACGTAAGCATATACCGGTCTCATCGTTTCAGCTCCACGATCCTATTTCTATTCAAGTCATCTTGACTTGACTAACTGCCAGTCAAGACCAAAAGAATGAACTCTTGTGAGTTCTAACGTGATGTTCAGCGCAGAAAGCTCACCCTGGAGTAACCAAACTTTGCACAAGAAAAGTTGAAGAAAAACTGAAGTTTTTAAATGTAGTATGCGTTACATCTATTCATTTGATGAAACATTATTGCCTCAAAATTAAGTTCACAAAGTCATCCACCAAGATATAAACTTTCCTCATCAAAATTTAAGCTCAGAGCGCAAAGATGTTAAACTAAGTAATGTAAATTTATGCAAAAGTTTTACTGCACTTTTCTGTTAAAACATGTAGGTGTTAAAACTTCAAAACTCGTGCTGGATGGTAATTCTCGCTGAAAGTAATATACGCGGTAAAAGAAGTGCTTTCCATCAAAGGTTATCAGAACTTGGGAAATTCCAGAATAAACATTTTCTTTGTCATTTTGCAAAGAACTAAATGATGCAGATCGATGGAGAGCAGTTGGGAGGTTAAAAACCAGCCAATCAGTCTCTGGTGTAACGTGTGTACGTCAAGGCTCCGAAATCAATTTCACCGAAGCAGAACTGTCGTCCGGAGGCCTGCTGCTAACCGTCTGTTGGCAATCTTTCAAGATGACCACCGCATCACATTATTTTTCACACAGGAGGGGGTGTACTGGCTCCCACACGGCATTCGAACCTCATTGCAGCAAGCAAGGTAACCGTTGTTACTGATGCCAGAAAGCTCCATAGCTGCAGACTCTATGTCCATATACCTCTTGCATGTTTTCCGTTCTTTATGTGATGCTCACAGGAGTACCCGTTTAAGATAATGTACCGCCCCTGTAGCGCAGCGACTTCTGACCATTCTTCCGAGATGGTTCCGCGTTCAAATCCCGTGAAGCAGGAATATATTGTTTGTCGTACGTCATTAGCTCTGTTCCTTTCCTGGAACCAGTAGCATTAAATTATACTACAGGATACTGCTTATAGCCCACAGAGTTTCTCTCCTTTGTCATTTAACCTTCAAAAAAAATAAGATACAGGTTAGTGGACCTTGAACCGTGACGTAGTATCTTGTTTACCGATGAGTCCTGTTTTTCAGGAATAGGAGGTCAGACATGCATCAGTTATGAGAGAGACTGAGAGCCAATATAAGTCTTGGAACACCGTCGAATAAAATGCTTTCTGTGGTTGTAGTGTAAAGACTGATTTTCCATCGGGTGTCCATACTGTCCTCCATTTTTTTATAAGCGTTCTTTAACTTCCATAAAGTAGCAGGGTGAGGTTTTAGATTCCTATATGGGGCCGTATGGTGAAACAGTTAGCGTTGATTTCGTCCCAATGGGTATCATTAAATTATGTAGGGTATGCGTGTTTCAAAACGCCCAATGAATTTACCGCATTATAAAAAATGGCTATGGAGTTGAATATTTAGTTAGGTTGTGCTGTTACTGGGAACAATGGGTTTTAGCTGCTGAAGCTGTCCGCAAAATAAAATAACTCCAATTCAAAGGCTTTGCGACTGCTCGAACAGCACAATTCAACGTTGTATGCTGTATGAAGAAACGTTCGGAAAGTCCCATTGTGCTTGACTGGGACGCCCTGACTATGGTTATTGAAACAAATCCAAAAGCAACAGTAGTAAATTTTCTACTGAATCCACGACCATCTGCATAATCTCGGAAAGATCCACAGAGGATGACGCAAAGTGCTACCCGCAATGACCCCAGCTAAAGCCAAAATACGAGTCGCGGTGTGCAAGGAAGTGCTCAAAAATCTCCCTTACTCGGTTCATTGTGCGGATAGTTACTGGAAATGAGAAATGAGTCTATCTGCGTAATCCAGATACTTCCAATCTGCAATGGAACTATGGTGAACCAGCTTTATCTGTCTCCAAACGCTGTCATTTCGAAAAAAGGTCACGCTGTGTATCTAGTACAATAAAAGGATGTGATCCACTTTGATGTCGTTCAATATGGCGAACTGTTTTCCAAGAAGCTGAGTTGGATATAAGACAAACTAAAGTAAAGGTACTCAGCTTTAGTCAACCGAAATCGGGCGCACCTTCAACAACACAGTGCCAAACCGATTACAGGTACCATTTTCCGTGGTATGCCCTTCTCCCGATACGTGCGTCGTCGAACGCGGCAGTCAAGACTTGTTGGCCTCTAAGCCAAAGTCATGGTAAAGTGCGCCGAAACTGAACACCCTGCAGAAGGATGAATGCAAACCGCTGAGCACGATGGTACATAACACTTTGATATACACGGTGGAGTGACATTATTGTGACCACCAGCTAATATCCAGACTAACCGCTGTGTCCAGCAAGGACAGCAGCTAGACGGGCTGGAAGTGATTCAATAAGGTGCTGGAAGTTGTTCACAGGTATGTGGAATCATGCTGACTGCAGTGCAGCTGACAACTTCTGGAGGGTGCGTGGTGGAGGATCCATAGAACGAACAACACGATCGAAGTGGTCCCACAGATGCTCAATTGGGTTTACGTCTGGGGAATTAGGGGGACAGAGAATTACTTTGAAGTCTTCATCGTA
This sequence comes from Macrothele yani, assembly GCA_039090855.1. Classification (NCBI taxonomy): domain Eukaryota; kingdom Metazoa; phylum Arthropoda; class Arachnida; order Araneae; family Macrothelidae; genus Macrothele; species Macrothele yani. The sequence continues at coordinate 106,603,436 of CM077011.1, forward strand.
CTCTTCTAACCACTCTAGGATATTTCTAGCTGTGTGACAAGTCGCATTGTCATTCTGGAAGATCCCATCCTTCCCAGGAAAAACAATCAGCATGTATAGGTCTGCAATGATGGATTCATAACGAATTCGGTTCATAGTGCCTTCCACACCTATGAGTGAACCCAGAGAATGCCACGAAAACATTCCCCATACAATAATGCTGCCCCCACCAGCTTGTGTTCTTCCAGCAATGGTTGAAGAGCGTTTGTTCTCCGATGTTTCTCGCCTAATACGCCAACGTCCATCAGTTCCATGAAACAGAAAACATGACTCATCGGAGAAAGTAGACCTTTGCCAATCAGCGGAAGTCCAAGTCCCGTGCAAATGTAAGCCTTTTCTGCCGATGCAACTTCGTTAGCATAGGTGCAGTAACCATCCGTCTGCATCGGAGCCCCATACGCAACAGGGTTCGCTGAACTGTCGTTTTAGACACACTTCCGGTAGCCCCCTGGTTCATTCGGCCAGTGAGTCGCTCCACTGTAACGTGTCGATCGGCGCTCACGCATCTTCGAATCCGACGTTCACCTTTCACATCAATGACACGTGGTGATCCGCAGTTTCCACGTCTCTTATTCGCAATTGTGCCATTTCTCCAATCAGGATACATTTTAAATACAGCAGTACGCAAACAGTTCACAAAATGCGCTGTTTCAAAAATACTTCCACCAGTATTCCGAAAGCCAATAATCATCCCATTTTGCAAATCTGATAAATCGCTCCTTTTATCCATGACAGCAGCGAGTGATATGTTTTCAGAATGCCTAAAGCACTGCTTATATACCCTCCAAGCCAGCTCACGACACGTGCCTTCATTCATTGGCTACTCGCTGTTGACGTCAAAAGTAGGAGGTGGTCACAATAAAGTGACCCGACTGTGTATATGCATTAATTTTATTATTACAAGGTTCTAGTTAAGTACTGTAGATATCTATATCATAAACGCAGTTTTTCCCGGACACTCCAATATTTGATAATACTCATACTCTTTAAGAGCTATCCATACTTTTATGCAATACTCTGAAAGAATTACACCTAACATCTATAAATATTTTCTTTCATGTATTTGTGAAGATTTTTTCAGGACGAACATCAATGAATATTTTCAAACAGCATTTATGAATATTTATACCTCATTAATATCTATGAAAATTTCCGCGTATTTGCAAAGATCCGTTCTTGACTAATATCAGTGAGTATTTCTATACGGACGTACCCATATATGAATAAAGGAAATTGCATACCTTTGACCACTGAGAGTGTTTCTGATTAAAACACGAGTTAGTTCTCCATCACAGAAAAAATCCTGCCCGAAACAGAACTAAGCAAAGGATTCTTAACTATTCAAAGCAGTGTCCTCCGTCGTTTCTTTAGAATGACAAGGTCTTGCAGATCTACCTATGAAGAGTATGAAACTTTACGAAGGTAGGATTCAGTTTTAGTAGTCTTAAGCTCTTCCGAAAGTCCAGCATTATTGCCTTCTCCATAGGTGCACGTTTCGAGAGAATGCAGTTTTGCTGCGATAACTTATGATAGACCAGCTGTTGCTTACTTATGATAGTATCTTACTGGGCAAAAAACATCTGCTGGATAATTTCATCTCTGTAGATAGCCATGAGTTAAATTATGTTGCTTGCTATCGTATCAGGCATCATTTTAAGGTCTAAAAAGTAAACTAATTATTAATTGCTAAAAGCACAGACCTATCATCGCCCCGGCACATCCGCAGGTGTTTCTATTCTTTGAGAAACTGTGCATAAAAAAAATACAAAAGCGAACTTTGCGAAATCTGAACGAAACGGGCTAAAATTTTTATCAACACCATGAATTGGATAATAAGAGGAGTTCCTCAAAATTTCACCGGAATCCAGTCAAAACTTTTTAAAAATAGGCATGGTATTTTTAATTCATTGGTAAACAGAAATATATACGCAGAAACTGTTAATACAATTTTGACGGCTAATTTAAAAAGTTATTTACCGATTCAGTCGAAATTTGAGGTCATGTTCCTATTAACGATTTGTGGTGTTCATTAAAATTTCGGCCAGTTTCATAAAATATTCGCAAAGATAAGTTTTAACTTTTTTATCCCAGAGATTCGCCCTTCAAAGACGTCTGAAACTGAAACCACGTTATGCATTTGACAGTCGATAACAAATTGTTAATGAATTTTGTTTAGTCAGTGTTCTAATGCTGTGTCTCCTGGAAGCGTGTTAAATAATTCGTAACGCTTTTGGTCCGTTTGATTCTACAGATTCCATACATTCTTTACCGGGCAAAGCCGGGCAGTAAAGCTAGTAATACATAATCATCTGAGCTCCATGTTTTATTTTCATTCACCAACGCCGCTAATATTGGAAAGTGAATGTCGTTTTTATTTTGCAATCAACGTTCGGACAGGATTAGTTTTTTCTCAAAAGCTTTCACTTACTCATAAAGATTATGAATAAGTTGGCCTTTCCCAAATAAGCAGTAGTTCAATTCACTTAGGTGCCCAGTAATGTTGACAAGGAATGCACAGTCACTTAACCACTTCTCATCATAGGCCTCACGAATGAGTTTTGTTTTGTATTCCATGAATTGTTGAACTTCGTCATTCAAAGAAAAAAATGGCTGTAGCATCTCCTCGCCGCTCAACCAACGTACTTCTGCTTAATATGCAACGTCCCCATGTTCAGCTTCCAAATCTGAAGAACTTTTGAAACCTTTCCGACTGGATAAATTTCACCACTTTCAAAACAACAGTCATTACACGTTGAAAGTTTGAGAAGGACATCGCACACAAATTTTGTTGGTGGATGATGCAGTGGAAAGCAATCATCTTAGTATTGCAGCACTTCTTCGTTTCAGATTTCCTTAACCCTTTAACGACCATGATCCCAAAATCTTGTATTACTCTAAATACCATTACGCCCGAAACTGTCTGTGTTGGTTCATTTCTTTGTTTAGTAACAACATTAGTGACTGATTGTGACACTTGCTGATCCCTAATACGTCATGCAAATTTCAAGAGCAGGTATGGGTAGCAAATCTGACTCACTCCAGACAAGCGTTTCGGGTGGCTACGGTCGTTTGTATATACACGGGCGTTTAGGGCGTTATATGGTTAAAGTTGTCACTCCTCCCTTCTTTCCAGACATAACATGTGCAACATCTGCGGTTATGGCAGATATGTTGCTCAAGTCTAATTCACAGTCAGCCAAGGTATCCCTCAGACTTTAATGCAAATCTGAAGTCCGTATCGTGTCTTTAAGAGCAACTACACTCGATAATTCCTCTACAATCATGAAATTTCTATCAAAGCTACGAATGAAAATAACTACCTGTGCAGTATCGGTTGCAGCTGTGAATTCATCCATCGCTACAGGATAAAATACAAACTCCTTGCACTTGGATTTAAAATCGCTGAATACATTTCCTGGCAGATAGTACACGCGTTTCACTACTCTCACATTAGACGAGCTTATGTTGGAGACAACTTGATCCTGTGACGAGCAAAGCACATGAAGACATTCCATTCTTTCACAAACTCATTGAAGACATTCTTTCACAAACTCTCCGTCAATAAAGGGCTTTCCACGTTTTGCAATTTTTCTGCTATCATGTAGCTAACACGAACACTGTTTTCAGACTGCTTATATTCACCTTGAAGAATAACGAAGTAAATAAAGTTTGAAAACAGTGTTGGTTTTCAGACTGTTGAATTAAATTACAAAACAAGCTAAACTGAAAAAGCATTGACAATTAACTTGTGTTTTAATTCATTCACCTTTCCGCTCCGAAAATGTCCCTCCAATCAAGAAAATTTTGCATTGTGCTTCGTGTGTTATTCCTTTTGATGTTGTATTATTTCATTACCGCAACGCACCCATTGCAAATAAGGAAAACTGCCTTATTGTTATGCTTAACAAAAAATTAATGGGACGACCATTTTCTTGAAAAAAATCGCACTTTGTCTCCTACTTTCCTCCTCTTGCTATCACAGCTCGCCACACATTCAAAGACCAAACGCATCTGCTGACTGAAGTGTTTCACCCGGCTCAAGTGAAATACTCGGCGCCTTTCTTATCGGCAACCAATCACGAGTTGTACATCCACCTGCTCCATTCTTAACATCAGGCTCACGCAAAAGTTTTCTTCCTAGCATCCATTCCTCTTAATAGGAGAGTGGCAATTTTCGGGAATAGAATGCATAGGCGGCAAAAAGGGGAAGGACACTAGCAGACACTTTTAACTTCTTCCAGACACTAGCAGCTGGCGTTTACAACTCCAATAGATGGTAATTATATTTTGTTAATAAAGCAAACTTTTATGGTAAATTATGTTTTAAAAATCACTGATATTTCGACAGCAATCATTGTCATTGTTTTGAAACTCAATCTCGTTAACCCCCCGGCCCAGGACCGTAGCAAACTTTTCTTATCTGGGAGGGCGAGACTTGAAATTTTGTCCCTTCGAGTTCAAAATTGCTCCCCTTCGCGTTCCACTCGAATAATATGTGATTTTTACTTTCTCACACATTGCCGTTATAGGAAAGTATTATTATCGTTCAAAAATCACACTTGAGGTTTTTGACAATACTCCACAGAAATAAAGAACGAAAAACAGCGCAGGACATATCGGATAGTGAACGTAACAGTTGAAAGAAGCCTTAGGGTTAGGGTTTGGAAAAATTGCGTTCAAGGTTTAACGCGTAGAGAACTTTCTGCGACAGAGCACAAATAAGTAATTAGCTCTTCATCCCAACGACATGTCCGGAAAGGTCATGATGGTTAGGCATATCAGCATATTGCTTTCTGTGCCTCCATTCACTGTTTTGGAAAATTCCCTTCATGAATATGAGATGTTCACACCTCATAATATATGTTACTCTGTACCCTGGTTAACTGCATGGAATGCTGTATAAAACTGAGGTCTTTAAAAGAAAATACTGAAGGGTGTAACTTTATTTCTCAGTTACAATTTCCATTTTTACAACCCCCAGAGTATGAATTTTTGCCCCTGGAATGATCATTCTGGGAGGACAACAGCCCTCCCGGTAGCTACGGCGCTGTTCCCCCCTCACACAAATATTGTATTTATTCCCCATTGGGGAGTTCGACACATACAAACCTCGCTCCCCTAAGCGAAATGACGTCCCTGATGGAATGTTTGCCTATTTGACGTGCAATGGCTAGGCGGGCGAAAGAGATATCGTCGGCAGGCCACTATCCCGCGTGCCTCATTTTGAAGACACCTAATTTACGTCATTCTAGCTTGTAGCCATGAGCAAAAAAGAAATTGGCACCGTCTGCGCGCAATGATAGGCAAAAAGAACTTGAGATGTTTATCTCTCAAACACTGCAAATATTATTTCTGTAAGTGGTGAAGTTATTTTTTTATTAATTTTTCAAAAGATAGGTCAAGACCTTTAGACCACCTTAATTTACCGCTTGAGGAGCTCCTCGGGTAATACTGTCGCACGCCAAATGCTTATCAAGCCAAACTGAAACAAGAAATGGCAGTTAAAATTTTCTCGCTGCACGAAAACAATTCGGATAACATCGATTGCTTTTACATCAACTTTTCCACCATTTTTTAACGAACCCTTCTTCAATCTACTAAAATGAGGATTACTTGTTTTCAAGCGTTTAGCTGTATAAAAATCATCTTAAAATGTCAGTTCCGCTTCATGATATTTGTAGATTATTTTTTATTTGGTATAAATACTTTATGTACTTTTGCTTATTTAGTCTTCCGTTTCTTCTCTTCAAACAGATGAGCTTTACTAGTCATATGTCCATTGAATCCAAACTAGTGGATCAAATATTTACACAGACTGCCATGTTTAAAGGGAATATTATAGCCGTGAAGCAACTGAAGTTCAGCAAGAAAACAGTGGAAATTTCAAGAAAGACAAAGAAGGAAATGAAAACAGTTCGTATGCAATAAGTTATTTTCTTTACTTTTTCTGTCATATCTTTTTGTTATTTAATTAAGTAGGTTACTATAAAAAATATGGAAAAACTAGAGCTATAGGAAATAATAATGTATTAGTTACCTAAAGCAGGCAACTTATACACTCTTAATTACAATAAACAAAGAAATGCGAATAACAATATCAAGATTTCATATATACTTGTTTGTCTAAAATCATCAGTCATGAGGATAAGAGCATGTCACGTGTTGGAAAATATGAATTCCAGTTTCTGGAACTTCGTCGTTTTTCTAATAGAAAATGGTTTAAGAAAAATTACTTTACTGGTTTACTTCACCTGTAACAACGAATTTCTGATGTCAAGTGTTTAGTAGAATGAATTTTGCAGGAAGTTAAATTTTTATTATGTCTAACTGTACTGCAGCGGACCAAAAATTTCCGTATTCCATGCAAACCCAACAGAAAGTGTTACAAAAAAGTTTAGAATTTCTTTCAAACTTTTTGCATATGGAAAGAACTATATATCCCAGAAATAAAGACATTTGGTTACTGGATCGTTCAAATGTTTTAAATTTTGGATTGGAAGTTTGGAAGAATAAAATGTTTTGGTAAAACTCCAAAATCGAAATTTGCACTACCCGTCTAGAGGTGCTGTCAAACTTAAAGATCCAGAAATTAGGTAGTTTTTCCGTGAAGTGATTAAATGTAAGAAGGCCGACTTTAAGGGAGAAAACAATGAGCTGCCTGCTTCATTAAATGTTAGACTAAGAGGAGATTTTGAGGAATTCAAAAACTAGCATTTCCGCGCAGAAACTCCTCAAACTAGGTAGTAAAATCATGCAATGCATTGATCATGATATGCTTTTTGACGTACCAGAAATCATTACTCAAGTTATGAAGATAATAGCTGTAGAATAAATCTCGCTCCTATGTCCTGATCTTTTACCCCATTTCGCCCATTTTCAATAGGGTTCGTCCCCAGGTGGTCCCCTACCACATCCTAAAATTTCATCAAAATCGAGCCATTTTCACGCGAGTTGTCGTACGGACAGACTGACAAAGCTGGAGCATATACGCTTCTTCAACCTACGGTTGGAAAGCGTAAAAAAGGAAGGGATTTTATGTGTAATAGGATTTTGGTTGGCTAAATCATGATGCTTACGAAGGAATACCATAAGGGAAGTTTCTAGGTCAATACGTTTTAGTGTAGGTGAACGTTATGCTGGTATACCGGTATTGCTATGTGATGTTGCATAAGGGAAATGGGCGTTGTCAACAAATTATAAAAATAAATTTTCCAAATCGTATTACTAAACTCCTTTCAAAGGTTTCGCGATTTGTTTTGAATTTTCTGCTTCCAAACATTCAAATTAGACTTATACGGAGCAGGATCCAGAAGTTATCTGACTTCGCCTGTACGGCAAAGTACGTGTATCGCATACCCACGGTGATTATCGGATAATTTTACAATACCCCCCCCCCTCACAAAGAAATTGATTTCGTTCATCTACGTCACGCGTTCACTGCTGTGCATCCGGGTACTGTGAGCAACTCACGCAGTGTTTGACGTTTGATGAAAAATGACAATTTTTGAGCAGCGCGTTAACATTTAAGTTTTGCGTTTGTTTGGGCAAAGGTCCAACAGAAACTTGCGAGATGTTAAAGCAAGTTTATGGCGAAAATACCCTGTCGCGATCACAAATATTCGATTGGCATCGACGCTTCAGAGAAGGCAGGCAGGAGGTCAAAGCCAACAAACGAAGCCTGGGGCCAGTGACAGCTCGCACGGGTAAAAACATTTCGAAGGTAGCACCGTACGCGCCAACCGACAAGAGAAGATCGAGCAAATAGCAGACGCAGCTGAAGTATTAGAGACCGTGTGTCAACACATCACCCCACGCATATATCAACTGAAGATCAGTTGGCTATATGGATGGAAATGGCAGGCTATCTCGTAACCGCCGCGGACCAAGACCCTCAATTTCTTAGAAGAACCATCACGGGAGAGGAAAATGGCGCTTTCTCTTCGACCAGCAGATTAAGCTGGCATCAGCTACGTGGAAATCGCCATCGTCTCCACGCAAGCCGAAATACCACCGAGGTCGCAGCAAGGGCAAGATCATACTGGAGGTCTTCTTCGATCTTCGACATCCATAGGGTATTGTTCATTTTGAATTTATCCCTGAAGGGCACATTTTCAGCAAGGAGCTCTATCTGGACATCATGTGAATCAGTCGATCCGCAAGAAGAGGCCTCAACTGTGGAGCGATCCATCGTGGGTGCTGTTGCACGATAATGCACTGGGACACAGGTCACACCTCGTTCGTGAGTTTCTCTCCAAAACAAGAACTGTTGTCCTCTGACGCCCACCGTACTTACCTGACATCGCCCCCTTGCGACTTCCACCTTTTCACTGAGCTAACACGTCGACTTCAGGGTCGTCGGCTTTTGAGCGCAGAAGATATGAAAAAAGCATCGCTGGTTGCACTGAAGGACACTGTAAAGAATGGGTCCAGAAGTGCTTCGACGAACTCTACAGCCGTTGACAGAAGTGTATTGTTGCAAAAGGGTTTTATTTTGAAGCGGGATGTGCTTCAGCGTTGCAGCTCATACTATCTATTGATGAGCTGCAAAGCTGAAGCACATCCTCCTATCCGGGAAATTTTGAATCCTACCTCTTATGGTCGCTGTAAGACCAATAGTGATCACGAATTTCATTAAAAATTGGATTTCACTTCATTTCCTCATATGGAATGTCCAAATCTCTTTAAGTAAGCATTTGGATATCTTTACTTCTCTCCGTATGTGTAAAGGCTATGCAAAATTTGAAAGGAATTCAAGGACTCTTAAGTTTAACTCATTTATTGAAATAGAGTGGAACGACTTAGACCCAATCATCATATAGTTAATCTTTTCTTAACTTTTTAAACAAAACAATGACAGCGTATGATTGGTTGGTTGATTTTTATGGCGCAAGGGTCATGTTTGGCCAAAGAGTGCCAGACACAAGGCAAATAAATAGTATTAAAAATTGGTATAAAGCTTAAAATCTGGCTGATCAAGTAAAACTGAACAATGATAATGATGGAAGGGCTAAAAAGACAATGAAACGAACAGTATTAACAACGTGGTACAATGATTAAAATATAGCTGATTCAATAAAACTGAGAAATGACAATGATGATGGGGCTAAAATCTAGATACGTTTAAAATAGTCAATTTCTTTAAAAAATGAAAAGACAGCAACAGTATCGCAGTGGTCATTTAGGAGCCGCTGCAGTGTAACGGCGTCCTCGGTCAACACATGAGAATGAAAGAAATGAAAACGCACATCACGAAAACGAACACAACTACACAAAAGATGAACGACAGTGAGTCGGCAATTGCATGTTATACACATCGGCGCAGTGTCGCCTCACAGCAAAAAGCGGTGAGTAAAACGACAATCCCCAATGCGGAGACGCTGACAGCGTCTGAAGTTCATTGGTGTTTAATTAAGCTCCTCGCTCAGAGCCATAATCTTCCCATAATCATTCCTTTTTTTTCTTGTTTGGCGGGAAGGATTCAGTACTGTCTATGCTTCTCCGAGATTCAAACCAGATCAGATCAGATCATATGTAGAGGATTTTAGGAAGGGAGTGTCTGACCCCAGGTCTTAAACAACCCTTAAAAATAGGATGCTAGGAGATTTGGGCTAGAGTGCCCGATAGGAAAGTGACACGGAAGCGAAGTAGAAAGGGGGAGGAAGACGCCCTTATTTAACTTGTTATGAAGTACCGGGGGGGGAGTACCCGGGGTCCGACGGCTAATCGTGCCCATCCGACGCACGGCGGGAATTTAGTAGTTTGAACGTTCGTACCTGCCCAGGATCGAACCTGAGGTTATCTCCATGGCAGTCACGAACGGAGATTCAAACCAGAACCCACCTTGGTCGAATAACTAAGAGCCCACGCTTCGTACCACACAGCCACCGAGTCAGAAAATCATTTCTTTCTGAAAGTTCTTGAAATTGTATATTTAAAAATTATGATAAATTGTAGTTTTTGAGCTATTTGTCTGTAGTATGATGCTTACAACATCAAGGGAGTTTACCATGTTAAATTTGCCTTTGTTGTTTTTGTTGTTTACTTTTCTTTTCTTTTTTATCCTTTTTTTTTCCTTTTTGCTTTACGTGCTTCACGTTCTTCATCCACTTCTTGTTGAGTTGCTTTTTATATTTTCTTTACAGCATGCATTGATTGATGTCTGTGTCGATATTTTCATTAAGCTGATGTTTAACTTCCGTGATTCGTTAATATATTTATTCTTCGGTTCCACACATTTTACAGTGCTTGCATTGTGTGCGATGTATACCATTTACAATATGCTTTTTCGCAAAACTATAACTTGTTATGAAGTATTTCAATGAATTTCGACCTGTACCTATATCATCATCATACATTTGTTACCTAAGTGTGAAGACATTTCATTGGAAAATGGGAAAGAACATACATGAAAAATACAAAAAACAAAACCCACCCAAACAGATTATCGGACCAGAAGCAAAGAACATATGGAAGCACAAAGAACACACAATAAAATTAAAATATTTCTAAATGTTATTTCAACTAACACGTCTGAATAGGAAATAAATCTCTCTAGATAAAGATCAAAACACAGTGCGAAATTTTACACCAATTACTATTACACCCATATTTAAAGCATGTCGCAAAAAAATATATAACAATGAAAGAAAGAAATTTGAATACGAAATTTGTTAGACGGCAGCCCAATGCGAACGTGGTAACAGAACTTGCAATAGGGGATAGAGTGCAACTCTTTAAGAAATGCGCGAAACGTGTGTTTGAGGGAGCGTGCGCGAGCGCGTGTGTGTGTGCCATTTTTTCTAGTAGTCCCTCACAACTGCGGAGTATGATCTAAGAGAAAACTAAAATTGATGTGCAATGCTTTTATAAAAACTGAAGGTTTGGCTATTGGTGGAGCAAATCTAGAAGTAATCGGTCCGTACATTTACGCTGTATAGGAAATATCGAACGATGGCTACGTCAGAGAAGAATTTAATAGGCGCATAAAGCTTGGTTGGAGAGTGTTTAGAAGAAAACGCACTAATTTCAACACATCTTACCATTATATCTTAAACGAAAAGTATTTAATCAATGTGCCTCTCCAGTTATTACTTTTGGATCTGAGACATGGACCTTAACTAAAAAAAGACATTTTAGAACTGCGAGCAACTGAAAGAAGCATGGATAGGTACATGATTGTTGTAACCAGGAAAGATACAAAGAGGAGCATGCGGATTAGTAAAATGACAATATGATCAAAGTGAAGACCCTCAAATGGCAATGCGGTGGACGTATTTCAAGAAAAAGGACCACCGTCGGACAGCTAAGCACACTGAACAAAACATTACGGAATACTAATTGAAACATGTACATAAGTATAAAGCTGATGAACGTAACGAGTTGTATAAATATAAAGGGCGAAACTGCTGGACTATGATTGTGGATGTCTGAAGTGGGTATTTATAGCATCTTTCTGTATTTCCTTTTACAGTACAACTATGGGTCCTAAAGGGGACGTTACCAAGTGGCCAAAGAGAACCATTGTTTTTGGCCGAGAACATGATCATGCCTTGCAAGAGGTGGCGAAGTTTGATGGACTACCCGAGTCAAGAGTCGGTAGTGTATATTTCCAGTGTCAGAAGTATGGAAGCTATCACTGTAGGCGGAGCAAGTGTGGTAGAAGCTCTATGATGACAAATCGGGGTTGTGTAGGCGTTTGAGACAATTAGCAACTGCTGCATGTTTCCGACTTGTTAAGAACTGCTTCAACCGTACAATGCTGGACCCAGTAAACAAGTCTCAGAACGAGCGCTGGGGAGAAAACTGCATTGCTTGGGCATTTCTAGTCGTATTGAACAGATACGTTTGAAGTTAACAACAGTCCAGAAGAAAAATCGCCTTGCTTGAGCAAAGCACCATCGTCAATGGACCATTGAACAGCGGCGACGGGTAATATGGTCTGAAGAATCCAAATTCTGCTTGTATTCCAATGATGATCTCTCCAGGGTCATTCAGACTGAAGAAGTATTTAACCCATTATGTGTCCAAAAAGCTGTGCAAAAAGAAGGTGGATTTCATGTACTGGAGTTGGACCATTTGTTGAAGTGTCCAGTTCCATGAAATCTTTGGATTATGTGCCACTTTTAAATAATGCATTATTGCCATTGTCCAGTTTTTGGAACAAAAAGGACAAATAGTGGAGGATGTGTTTCTAGATGATAACTTTAGTATACACCAAAAAAGAATTGTGCTGGATTCGTTTGAAGAACATAGAACAGACGTTTTACATCACAACTGGCTTGAAAATTCATCCGATTTAAATGTGATTGAAACAAGTTACTAAAATCACGCAATGCATTGATTATGATACGCTTTTCAGTTTCCAGTTAGCTGTCTACCTTCCTTGAGAAAGCCATCTGGTTGATGTGTGAAAGCTTGGAAACTTTTATTTCTACTCTACGCCAAGAAATTTTGGAGCACTAGAATAGTTATGCTATTAAAGTACATCACGCAGTTGGTGTATTGTTCCTTGTTATTAATTAGCGTCTGCACTCTCCGAGCATGTGGAACACCTTTAAACTATTTTGACAGCTGAGACTCAAAACTGGAGAAGCAACGGTCTCACCTCGAATTTACCACGTTCAAATTGTTGAACCGTTCTACTATTCAGTTTGTAGTTAGCTGTCTACCTTCCTTGAGATAGCCATCTGGCTGGTGTACGAAAGCTTGGAAACTTTTATTTCTATTATACGCCAAAACATTTTGCATGACTAGTATATAGTTGTGCTATTTAAATATACCAGAAATCATTACTCAAGTTATGATGATAATGGCTGTGAAATAAATATTGCTCCTGTGCCTTGACCTTTGATCCCATTTTGATGATATTGAACAGAACCGGTTCAGTATACCTCCGGAACAACATGATGGCTAAAAATCCTTCTATTGCAACAAAACGCTAAGTTATGAGGATAATGGCTGTGGAATAAATCTCGTTCCTCTGCCCTGATCATTGACCGCATTTCGATGATATTCAACAGAAACGGTTCAGTATAGCTGCGAAACAACATGATAAAGTTTTGTCGCAATCGATGTATTTTTACATAAGTTATAACGCATAAGGGCGATGGAATGGATCCCGCTCCTATGTCCTGATCTTTGACCCCATTTCGCCCATTTTCAATACCGTTCGTCTCCCGGCTTTTTCCCTACTATATACTAAAATTTCATCAAAATCGAACCATTTTTACGCGAGTTATCTTGCTGACAGAGAGACAGATGGACAAAGCTGGAGCATATACGCTTCTTCAACCTACGGTTGGAAAGCGTGAAAAACGACACCCTACAAATTCAGCGGAATAAAAGAATCTGTTTTAGCATTGAGTTGAATAAAGTTGATATGCATCTGATACCGAGTAATATTGACAGCAAACAAAATTAAAGCTGTAATTAAAGGAAGTGGTGATGTAACTCCATTTTAAGGAATAAAGTTTAAGTTTCATCATTTTTGTCCGTTGTGCTTTAAATACTGGGCTAAATAACAATAGGCAGGAAAAGACTCAGAATACAAGAAATATAGTGATGGGTGAATAAAATTCGAAAATTGGAAGAGACTGGCTCAAGACAGAAAGTTTTGGAAGAGACTTGAGAAAACCTTCATCCAGCAGTAGATTGATGATTATTGATGATTATATATAATTACGTCCCATCCCCTTTAATATGGAAAGTCCCTAGATATTTTAAATGGGTTTTCAGTTTCTATGCTAATGTGTGAGGGGAAAAAACATCGGGGTTGGTCTGATTATGTTAAATCACTCTCTGGTATGATACAGATATGCAACATCCTGTTTCAAAGATACGCTTAGTTGCATAAGTGTAACACTTCCTGCTACGAAAGGTCGAAATGATCGGCATCTGCTTTTTTTTTGTACACAAATGTGCGATAGTTGAAAACGTCATGAAATTTGATCGTGATTTTTATGCAAAATATTTTATATTCTAATAAAATGTGAAAATTTAATTATTGAAACTTCCACTACTCAACGACAAAGAACTTAAAAGCGTAATCACAATATACAGTTTCTCTTTCTTTTCATTAAGTATGAAAATATTTTCTTCATTTCAAGTATGATAATATGTGATGAAAGATTTTTTACATAGCAAAATGAATTCTTCCAAATATTAAACGCCGTCAGTTCTGTCATCACTTTAATAGTTTCGAAAGTTCTTGCCTAGACAGCCGCAAAAGTATCGACTTTTCGGGATGTAATGAAAGTTCTTATAACAATCCGAAAAAGAACTTTTTTTTTGAACTAATAAAAAAGTCCCTTATTTCGGATGCTTGTCTTCTCAAATGAGGTCCGCAAAAGTACATTTCATATAGTTGTTCAGAAAAATAACCACTTTTCAGTTTACCTTTAGGGGACAAGTGCTTTAATGGGAATTTGGAAACGTAAAAAACTCGCGGTAATGAAATGTTACAAGAAAAAGAAAGTTGAATATGTTTTTTTTATAAAAAAGGAATATTTCTGAATGCAAGATGAAGTCTTTCTCAATTTAATTATAATATTTTTAATATAAATGCTTATCATCTTAACTTGTACCGCATCCGAGATTAGAAAAACCGAAGAAAAATTAGTGCCACTTTCCATTTGGTCAGAAGAGTGGCATAAATTGATTATTCAAAATTGATGAGCGCCTTGCAAGATTTCTTCGCCTCGTCCGTTTAATGTTGGACTTATTAGTTTGCATATGAATTCATTCTGAAGATCGATTCTGTTTAACCATCTGATCATACTGGAAGCTCTTTCTCTGCAGGCGTTTTTTTTTCTTTTTTATTCCCTATTTCCTTTTTAATTCGAGCTTGCTTCTTTTCAGCGGTAGTTTTTTAAAAAAGCCACAGAAAACTTAAAAATAAGACAAGTAACGTGTATTGATTAATAATTGCGTATTCCTAAGGAATTTGGATAATCCCGATTTCGAATTTATATATATGGAATCACACTGCTCGATTTAATTCAGCGATCGAAGACAAGAGTATGTATATGATCACGCGT
Source organism: Macrothele yani (assembly GCA_039090855.1). Taxonomy (NCBI): domain Eukaryota; kingdom Metazoa; phylum Arthropoda; class Arachnida; order Araneae; family Macrothelidae; genus Macrothele; species Macrothele yani. Next base: position 106,618,510 of record CM077011.1, read on the forward strand.
AAGCCTCTGCGTGTAACTTCTGAGTAAGTCCCGGGTTAAAACAATGGACTGGGTACACCGATGAGCTATTACATTATGACCACCCCCAGCCTAGAGAAATGAGCGTACCTGGAGACCGAACGGTGGCGCAGGTGAAATTCACAGAGCAGTATATATACAACCCGAGGACCGACTTTCGGTTAGTAGAGTGTTCGGAGTCAGAATGGGAAAAGATGCCAATTTATCGGAGTTTGATAATGGACAAAGCTTCGGAACTTGGGTTACTCACGTGCCGCTGAAGTGAGTACATATCAAAAGTGGTGTACATATGGACAGAAGACGACCCATCGTTCACCCGTGTGTCGTCCGCAGCTCATTTATGGCAGATGAGGCGGAGACTGTTGCGCATTGTTCACAGCGACCGCAGAGACACAGTGAGACATATCACCAGCAGCTAAAATAGTGGTGATCAGGGCAATATGTCACAACACACAGTTCATTGCAGCCTTCTGCGCATGGGCCTGCCTAGCCGAAGACCCAGCCGGGTTCCCATGCTCATTACACGTCATCGCCATAAACATATAAAATGAACCCGAGATCATCGAGATTGGACAGTGGATGATTGGAAGATTGGAAGAAAGTGGCCTAGTCTGACCAATCAAGGTTGCTGGTGCATCATGTAGACGGCCGAGCGCGAATACACCGATTACCAACGGAGGCTATGGCACCTGAATACACTGTAGGACGGAAGCAGGCAGGCGTCGGCGGTGTTATGCTTTGGGCGATGCTTTCTTGGGACACTTTAGGCCCCATTATTCCAATAGCACAAAAACCCACGACAACTGTTAGGTATCTGAATATCGTTGCTGACCAAGTTCACCCATTCATGGCAACTGTGTTGCCTGCTAGTGATAGTCATTACCAACAGCATAATGTGCCATGCCAGAAATCAAACAGAAGTCATCTCTCTTTCCACTTTTATACGTGAGTCACCGAAAAATTCTTATTGGAAGCCACCGGGAATCGAACCGAGGGTCTTCCAGTTACGCGCCGGATATGCTTCCACTGCACCACAGCGGCCTCGAATTCCTCCTGACTCACATACACCAACTGCCAAGCCAATTGGCAGATTGCTTAATGGAGCCCTGCACAATGCTGGGAATTCACCAGAGATTGTATGCAGCAACTGAACAAATAATTAGAAGGCGAATGAATAATTAGTACAGACATTTGACGTGGACTAGGAACATTAAACAGAAGTCATCGCTCTTCCCACGTTTATAAGTGAGTCACAGAAAACCTCATTGGCCGCCACCGGAAATCGAACCCAGGGTCTTCTAGTTACGCGCCGAATATGCTTCTGCCCTGCCAGACTGCCAGAATGGTCAAGGAGGGATTCGAGGAACATACTGGTGACTTTCTGTTAATGCTTTGTCCTCCAAATTCACCTGAGATGAACCCAGTCGAACATTTGTGGTTCGATTTGGAAAAGCGGGAACGCGCTAAATCGTCCCCTCCCCCTCCTCGAAATGTACGGGAACTGGAGGACATTGCGCCCTCCGACTTGCATTTGTTTCAGTCTCTGCAAAATTATTTACATGGAAAATCATTCGGTGATCTCAACGCTGTCAAGAAACACTTGGATGATTTTTTTTTTGCTTCCAAGCCAAACACGTTCACGAAAGCAGACGCATTTTGTGAGGATTGACTTTAATTAGCATACAGGAAGTGTGGTGTATATCTCTAATTTAGCTTTTTTCTTTTGAGTTCCTATGTAAAATTTTTTCTTCACGTTAAATATTTTCCGAGACTATTCGAACGACCGTATTGATATTGAGTTCTATTCATCGCATCTTATTGTGTTACCACGTCCTGTTAATACTGAATATTGAACGTGCCTGATTTCCGTATAAAGAAGTAGTATGAAAGTTCATAAGTGACTTTGTATTCATGGAATCCTGAACGTGTCATTGAGGTGGCATTTATATATTTATTTAAGATCTTCAGCTGCTATGAACGACTGAGAAATAATCCGGGTTCAACAAAATGCTCTAAGTTTTAAGAAAAGTCTCAAGTCAAAGCTTTTAAAAAGCATTTTGCAGTCAATTTAAATCTAAAGTTAAAATCAAAGCTAACGTAACTTAAAAATTCAAGTCTACACCAATTTAAAACGATAATAATACCGGTCACTGAATTAGGAGCTTTTATTCAGTACTGGGTTGGGCTTCCTTTAGCGCAAAGTACAGCACGTTTGCTGTTTGGCATAGATTCCACAAGGTGTCGGTGTGCATCTACAGGGTGTCCGAGAATTATTGGTCACATTGCAAAATTATGTACAAAAAACAAACTATGAGCATTGTCTGTTTTTCTATGTCACGTATTACTAACACGGTTTCTATATTTCTGTTTTGCAGCATTGTTATTCTCAGAATCCGATAGATGGCACTAGGTGTGGCCTGATGAGGAATGTATGAGAAATGCGCAATAAGTAGTCATGTCATCCGTACAGCAGAAGGCGATGTGTATGTTATGGCTTGCGGAATTAAAGTCTGTCATTAAAATTAAAAGACGGTACCGTTTAGAGTATGGTTGTAATCCTCTGTCAACGAATTCAATTAAGCGGTGGATGAAACAGTTTAAAGAAACTGGCAATGTGGGACATCGTGGAGGATCCGGTAGGCCTAGCGTCAGCGGTGGATGAAACAGTTTAAAGAAACTGGCAATGTCGAACATCGTGGAGGATCCGGTAGGCCTAGCGTCAGCGGTGAGACGGTTGACCAAGTTAATGAAAGTTTCTGAGGAAGCCCCAGGAAATATGTTCGTAAAGCAAGCAGAGAACTGTGCATTCCGAAATCGACAGTTCACGATATCTTGCACAAGGAATTAAAGTTTCATGCGTATAAAATTTAAATGGTGCAAAAAATGCATGTAAATGATCACACTCTGCGATACGATTTCTCTGTGGATATGCTGAATCGAGTGGAAAACGACGAAAAGTTTTACAGTACTGTAAGTTTTAGTAATGAATCCACATTTCATGTATCAGGAATTGTGAAACGTCACAATTGTAGGATATGGAGCAGTGAACTGCCTCATGCTGCTATTGAACTGGAACGTGATTCTCCAAAAGTTAATGTGTGGTGAGCCCTATCAAAAAAGAGAAGTGATTGGCCCTTTCTTCTTCTGCGAAAAAACCATAAATGGTTACATTTTCTTGGATATATTAGAAAATTTCGCTATACCCCAGATTAAAAGATATGGCAACGTCGTTTTCCAACAAAACGGCGCGCCTCCGTATTGGTCAACGTGTGTACGTAAGTGCCTAAATGAGCATTTCCCCAATAGATGGACTGGGCGTGGTGGTCCCATTCAGTGGCCTCCTCGCTCTCCAGATCTAACTCCATTGGATTATTTCATGTGGGGTTATGTGAAGGATCGTGTCTATCAGACGCCTTGTACTGATTTGCAGGAATTGAAGCAGCTTATCACAGCTGATATTAATTCCATAACTCCTTAGATGCTTGCCAATACATGGCATGAAATCGAATATCGCTTTTACGTACTGCGAGCAACCAAGGAATCTAACATCGAAATTTATTAAGTTTTGCAGTTATATTGTAAATTAGTACAGTCAGTTTCTTCTATTTCTGTTTAATGTTTTGTTTTACATAATTTTGTAATGTGTCCAATAATTCTCGGACACACTGTATATCCAGAAAAATATGAGCCTCATAAATGACAGTCCGGTGAAAGCACAGCACACAAAGCTTTCACCGGACTGTCATTTATCTGGCTCATATTTGACGGAAGAGGACTTTGCTCCCGGATCTGTTTTTCTAACATATTCCATACATTCTCAATGGGGTTTAGATCGGGGTATTGTGGTGGTCAGGGAAGATGGTGGAAGTAGCAGTCATTCTCGCTGAACTACTGCAATACACGTTCTGCGCTATGAACAGTAGCATTTTCGTAGAAACTGTACGAAAATGCTACTGTTCATAGCGCAGACTGCGGGATGAAAAAGTCAACATTGCAAGATAGACTTGATCAGCAACAATAACAATTTTCAGATATCCTTGGAAGACACCCGACATCCCAGCAATATCAGAGGACCAACAGAACGTGTTCCACACCATGACACTCACCACCGTGCCCCACACCATGACGCACACCACCGTGCGCCACACCACGACACTCACCACCGTGCCCCACACCACGACACTCACCACCGTGCCCCACACCACGACACTCACCACCGTGCCCCACACCACGACACTCACCACCGTGCCCCACACCACGACACTCACCACCGTGTCCCACACCATGACGTTTCTCCAGAACCTTGAGTTGAGGGCTACTTCCTTTTGCTTGTTTAGCGTCAGTATAAAATGAGGTGTACCGTGAGTCGTCAATCCATTTAACTTTCTTGGTGTCAAGTCACTTTCCCAGTGGGCAGGCTTTCCTCGTCTACAGTGTTACTCAACAATGTAGACGAATTTTCTGGTTCTTTGCGGAAATTAGTGGTTGACATGCGACAGCCAATATAGACATGCGACAGCCAATACCGATCTTCTTCAATTCCCTGCTTCTTGTTCGCTGAAATATGGGTCAAGAACCCATATTTCAGCGAACTATAAGACGGGTCAAGAACAGCTTTCATTGAATGCTTCAGCCAGTTGCTGTACATAGGAAGTCCTGTTTCTCCGTACAAGCCTTCTCAGACGACGGCGATCCCGTTTCTAACAGACTGTCGTCGCGTCCCAGTTATGCCTCTTAGACAAGCAATAAGGGTTATTTTTTCACATATTAAAGATCCTGGATATCTCCCCTTTGTGAGAAACCAATCAGTTCTGCTGTTTTTAAAATGGTCGCTCCAGAGAGACGGGCATCCATAATAAGCCCTTAATTGAACTCCGATAGATCCTTTGTTTCTCCATTGTGATTAACACTACTGACGATTAATGACAAGCGGCAGTCATATTCCTAGATCACGTATGACGCATGTGACCACGTATTTTTCATATACGTTGGGTAAGTTACGTTTATGTACATCGGCATAAAGGTTTCTAATTCAATAGCCGGTGTGTGTAGAAGTTTCAAAAAGCTGAAATATTGAAAGTGACTTGTTACTAAGTAAATGGTTTCCATTTTCTAATGCCTTAGTTGTTTTGAATGTAACAGTTTTCATATCCAATCTTACAACACGAGCCAGATGTTAAAGAAAAACTTAAATGAAAGTTTATGATAAGAAAAAAATGCATTGTGCTTTGGGTATTAAAAAGATAAAACCATAAAAGATTTGGTCTAAGCAGGTAGTGTAATATCTAAATGTAGCAGGAAATCCCAGTGAGACAAATTATTCAGAAGCAGATAAAGGAAGGATAGGGAATCGTTCTAAGGACCCCCATGGGGTGAGTCTCTGGGGAAGTTAGTCCGAGATATTCCTAAGCACTTCCTTTTTAAACATGCGGGCTGTAGAAAATGTTCTATAACGTCTTTTTTTTTTTTTTTTTTTTTTTTTTTTTTGAGTTTTTCTTTTCGAAACATAAGTTATGTGACTTTAAATCCGCTTCTCACGTTTTTGTTTGCCCGAAAAATTGGATATAAATATGAAATGCTCTGTGCATGTGTCTGAAAAAAGCTGAGATTATTTTATTTATTCAAAACATTAAATCTGCCAAAAGCAAATGTTATTGTTCCCCGATTATCGATTACTTGGCAAGGAAAACCTACCAGAGACATTTGAAATATGTAACTTATCTCTATGATACGTGGCTTTGCTATTGGAATCATCGGTTTTGGTTGCTGCCTATTCATCATGCGCTGCCTCATTAATATGCACATTGTGGCAATCAAGTAATGAAACATGTTTTTTTAAATCCCGGTAAACCCACGGCTCGGAAATGCATGGTTTCTTGATAAATAATTTATCAGCTATGCGGTGGCAATAGCGATTGCATGAGAATTGCACAGGTTGTGGCGTGCTACAGAGGTGAACACGCGTCAAGAAGACAAATTAGCAGTGAGATATTCTGACCCCGTAGCTCAGTTGGGAGAGGGACTTACTCCGGAGTGAGGGGGACACTGATTCGATGGCTGTCGCGGACGAACTTGAGTTTTCACAAGGTACTCATTTACTCTGTTCATGTCGTCATTCAGTGGAAGAACATTGTCACGGCTCTTTCATGAAGAAGAGAGCAAATATCTCGTTCTGTTTGAAAAGTCGTCCACGTGTTTCTAGACAGCGTTGAGATCACCCAATGATTGCCCGTGTAAATAATTTTGCAGAGACTGAAACAAATGGAAGTCGGAGGGCGCAATATTCGGGGAATAAGGTGGTTGGAGTAAGACATCCCCCCCCCCCCACGGTGTACAACTCTTTGCGAGTGTCCAAAGAAACGTGTGGGCCACGCGTTGTCTTGCTGGAACACAACAACCCTTCTGTTCATAAGTTCTGGCCTCTTCTGTTGCAGGTTTTGGTTCAGTTTTCCAACTGAATGCAGTACACATCCGAATTGTTCGTCTCATTGTGTTGGAAGAGCTGATAGTAAATAATGCCTTTGCAATCCCACCAAACAGAGAGCATAATCTTGCGTCCTTGAATATTCAGTTTCGGTGTTTGTTTACGTGGTTCGGCAGCATGACCCCAGGATCTCTTCCGCACTACATTGTTGTAGACTATCCATTTTATATATCCTGCCACTAATGATTTGAAAAATGGGTCCTTGTAGTCATTTTAGTAAAAAACTGCATCCGAGACAGTTAAATTGTTGCATGATGTGTGTGTGTGTGTGGGGCTAATTCCCCGTCTCGTGCATAAATACACCGATGGTATGCACGTTTGAAGGATGGGCAAGAAGATTTGGAAAATGACGAAAAGGCCCGGACGCCCGACTACACTGCGCACGTCTGAACTCGTTGAGAAAGTTCGCGAAAGGGTAAAAAGTGACCATTGTGTGACCCTAAGGGTGTTGGAAGACGCTTCGTCAAATTTTAGTGCAAAACAAGAAGGGGGAAAACTCTGTGCTCGATTTTCCTTCGCATGATTTTTCAGAAGACCAGAAACATGCACGACTGGAGTACACAAAATACTCTGGTGTACAAAAATTAAGGACGGAGAGAAGAAATCAGCATAACAGCGGAACGAGCAGGCAGAACGAACCGAAAGACCACTCAGGAGATAGATTAGGGTCCGGTATGGTAGGGCATGCGCATATATGCAGCATGTCGTAGGGGGGAAGAGTGTCGGAGGGTATAAAGCACACGGACGGTGTACGCTAAGCAATTTGTGAAAGCTATTGCACGGTGCACATTGGTTTGAACGACGTCGAGTTGCTGCCACCGTGTGATATGGCCAACAGGCAATCCAGTAGACGACATCTGGATGACTTTACCCGAGGTCGCGTCATTGGGAAGTTGGAAGAAGGTCGAAGTGTGACTAGTGTGGCCGAGGAGTTCGGGATCGCTCACAGCATCGTTTCACGAGCTTCGAGAGCGTTTGAAATGACAGGAACAGCTGTCCGAGAGTTTAGCAGTGGTCGTCCACGAGCAACCACGGCGGCGGACGACCGGTATATTGTCCTACAGGCGAGAAGAGACAGGCGGCAAGGCACATGCAACAGACAACTGGAAGTCCGTTATCGCGTTTTACCGTGGCCAGGAGGCTGCACAAAGGTGGTCAATTTGCACGACGACCAGTAGGGGTAAAGTGTGTGCCATTAACGCCTGCTCATCGGATACGGCGGTTTCTGTGGTGCCAGGAAAACAAGAACTCGACACATCAGCAATGAGGTTGAGTTCCCTTTACGCATGAGAGCCGATTTAGTCTGACGAGCGATTCTGGACGTATACACATCTGGAGAGAGCAGGGAACACGCGATCACACCTCCAACATCATCGAAAGGGACCAATTTGGAGGTGGCGGAGTTCACGTTTGTGGCAGTATCATGCTTGGTAGCCGTACTGACCTCCACATCTTCCAAGAAGGTTCAGTCACTGGTGTCCGCTATTGTACCGAGTTTCTCCTGCCTCACGTGCGTCTGTTTAGAGGTGCTGTGGGTCCTGAGTTCCTCTTCACGGACGACAACGCTACACCTCATCGTACAGTGGCTGTCGCAGAGCTGTTGGAGAATGAAGATATTCAACGCATGGATGGGCCCGCAAGGTCCGCGGACCTGAATTCCAATCGAACACGTGTGGGATCTTCTCGGGAAGACGCTTGGCAGCACGTCACCAGCCGCCAGCAACGATTCCGCAGCTGGGATTGGCGCTGCAAGAGGAATGGGCCGCGATGCCTCAACAGCTCCTTGACAACCTCGTCCTCAGCATGGACAGACGTTGTAAATCCTGCAACGCAGTCAGGGGTGATCATACCTCCTACTAAAGACTGGATTTTTCTTGGCAGCCTCATGTCACATGGACGTTTCTGTCTTCTGTCCAGTTGTGCTCGTAGCTACCTTTTAAATAAAGTGCCTTTGTATCCTTTGGATTTCCTTGTTTGGATGGTTTTCCTCACTTGTCCCATATTCTTACATCTTGGGGATCTTATGGTATGATTTGAGTCTATGTGGAGCCCTTCTGCACGACGTTACATTCGAAAAACCGTCTCGTCCTTAATTTTTGCACGCCAGTGTATATCCTGGAGTCTGGAGAGACATCGCAAACTTTTCTCCAAAGCATTTTGACAGGTGACGAGACAGGGTGTTTTTGTTATGATCCTGAAACGAAGCATCAGTGAAAGTCACCATATTCAACCAAAGGAAAGAAGATCTGGTTACAGCAAGTCCAAAATGAAGATCGTCTGTTTTTACGACAGCAAGGGAATTCTGCATCATGGGCTCATTCCTGAAACGTACATCTGTCACTGGCAATGCTACACCTCCATTTTTGAACGATTGTAAAAGAGGATTAATTGTTTGTGTCAGGCCTGAGTACAAAAACGGGCAATGTTTTTTTTCTTCACAATAACGTACACAGAGCAGTCAGTGTGCAGCAATTTCTGGCACGAAAACCAGTATACACTATATTGACAACAGAAACACAACATAGCATTTATTGACATACATTAAGTACGGTGTCGGTCCACTTTTAGACTTAATGCATGCACTCACCCTTCGAGACATGCTTTCGACAAGGTTTTGGAACACAGCAATAGGTATGCGCTTCCATTCAGTGCATAATGCTGACGCTAACTGTTGCTTAGTAATAGGGCTTGGTTCCAAATGTTTTATGCGGCGCTCTATTTCATCCCATACGTGCTCTATGGGATTAAGGTCAAGGCTTTGTGCTGGCCAGACCACACGCGATACGGAATTATCGTTAATCCACGCCGTTACAGTCCTTGCTTTATAGCTCGGTGCATTATCCTGCTGGTAGCAACAAAGCTCGGTTCCATAGTATTGCAGAGTTGGTAGTGCACAATTATCCAGAATATCAAGGTAGACGTGCTGGTTAACAAGTTTGTCCGCGATAACCAATGGGTCGGGACCCTGCCACGCCCCCCCCCCCCCCACACACAGTAACACACACACACACACACACACACGAGTACACTGCCAGCTCCAAACTTGACAGTAGGAACAGTACGCTGTGGTAAATAGCGTTCCCCCATCTGCCGCCACACCCACACACGGCCATCAGACTGATGAATCGGGTATCTGGATTCATCAGTCCATAGGACCCGTTTCCATTTGATCTACAGTCCACTATAAATGTTTTTCACACCATGCTAAACGACGAGTTGCATTCCGAGTGGAGATGAAAGTCTTATTAGCAGACGCACGACCACGGTAACCCATGGAATGAAGTTCTCTGCGAATGGTACGTATACATACCGAGGTTCCAGCATTTTAACTCACCTCTACACTGAGGTCTTGTGCAGTACTCCGTCGATTAGCTGTAACGACTCTCTTGAGGCTTCGACGTTGTCTATCACTGATTTTCTGTGGTCTGCTGGTTCGTTTTGCTGCTTCAAGCACGTTATGTGTCTTCCACACTTATTCAGTACATCCAAATCAGTTGACTTGGGTATATTTAAACGCCTCTCGGTTTCTCTTATGGACATCCCACTAATATAACGCCCAACGATATTTCCTTTCCTAAAGCCGGTTCACCACCTCCGCGGCATTTTCACTCAACCTCACAGTGCGATATGATCGCGGTCAACTTCAAGCTTGTTTTTATACCGTTTGCAGCTGCACCGCGCCTTAACTACTCAGCGGATCCGTTCATTTGCTTTTGAAAGGGTGTCCGGTGACTTTTGTCAATATAGTGTATGCACTCAACCCCACTTCCCCTATTTCCCAGATTTGTCACCGTGTGACGACTTTCTATTCCCTAAATTAAAGCTGCCTTTGAAAGGAAACTAAATTTCAAGACACTAAGACATATTAAAAACTGTAACATCAGCTCTTCACTCCATACCAAAAGACGACGTCTACAAATCCTCCGTTCTGTTCGTTGATCGCGCAACTTCTTGTAATAACGCAGGAGGAATGTACTTCGAATAAAATATATTCACGGAAGTTTTCCTGCTTTTCTATAGCATTGAGATCAGGGGACTGGTGAGTCCAAGAGTGATGATGGAAATTCTCAGAAACCCGTTCTTGCACGACGCTGGCACGATGCTCCATAGGTTTATTTAACACAATGATTCCATGGAAAAAGTGTAGCGTTGCAGGATACACTTGGTTTGCTCCAACTCTCAGATATGTCATCTTACCTTCCACTGGTATCAACAGATCCAATCCGTACCAACAGGACATCCACTCATGAAGTCCCACCTCCAGATGCTTGAAATGTGTTCACAAATTATGCTAGCAACATCGCTTCACGACCGCTCTCTCTTCCGACCACGAGTGAAAAAATTAACATTTACGCCCTCTGGTGGCCAAAGTATTATTCACCAAAAATTTTGAAATTATATGCAAAAAAATTTTCATCAGGAGGTGTATCAGCTGAAGAAAATTTTTTTTCAAATCGGAGTTTTAGAAGAAGATTTATCGGGAAAAAATTTATTTACTTATACGTCCCCTAGCGGAAAATCTATATGTAATTTGAAAAAGTAACTATATCTAAAATACTATTCGACGTAAAAGGAATCGAAAGATAAAATAATTTTTTAAATCGGATGTTTAGAAGTAAATAAATGTATGGAATAAAACGTGTTTTTGAATTCGACATCATCTGCATTTACGCCCTCTAGTGGCACAATTGTACATCCTAAAACAAACGAAATAAAGGAACATCATGCGCATATTTCAAGCTTCCCAATGCAAAAAGCATTTTTCAAATCGGACTAATATTTGCAGAGATAGCATGGGTACAGGCGGACGGACAAACCGGTAACATAAGCACGATCATCTTTTTTTTACAAAAGACGTGCTAAAAATAATGTAGTCACCTGACCTCATAACTTTCTTCCGTCTCTTTAATGCCCATTCACGACGTTCTTGGCTCATCTGTAAGCGGATTTTTCCGTTTCTTCTTGAGAAGATTGGCTTCCGAATAGAACACGAGTTCTCAGTTCCGATTTCTTTAACTCCCTACGCATTGCCCGAGTCGAAATAGGCTATTCTTGGCCTTTGATGAATCCACTGGTTTGTTGCTGCGCACTAAAAGACATGTTCTTCATCACGATCCTTCTCACAGCACGATGTCACGCTCTTTAAGCTGACCCCTCACGTTTTATGACCTCTTTATAGAAAACTAATGATGGTCTTCCAGTTTCGAGTTGACAGTTGTTCTCTATCTCTCATGTTTTCGGAGTTTAGTTAGCTAAGGTCGTGAATTCGCGCCTAAGGGCGCTCATGTCGAGCTAATACAGTAGATCGGCGCCACAGTGCGCGTACACCACTTCCGTTGATTCCACATGATTATGAGTCTACTTTTGTCTATGTAGCGGCTAGAGGGAAATGTTCACTATAGACCCTATATATCTTAGTAGGAAAACTCTTCTGGCCTTATGTTTGCATGACAGTTTTAATCGGAATAGATTGTGGAGCAAGTTCCAAAAGTTTGGGCAAACACTTTAGAAAGCATCTACGTAAAAATATGTGTTAAACGATTGTCGTGCTGTTTTCCGTATCTCCTGTGTTTCAAACGAAAGTAAAGTTGACAAACTGAGGGGATCTAAAATCGTAATTTACCAGTACAAACACAGAACTTAGGAAGCAAGCCATTACTTAAATCATCGAGTTCAGCTTATTCATAAGTAGATTACCTATGTACCTCTTAACCAGACATCACAGTAATACTGCTCTTTAACTTAAATCCCAGTGAATGCTCCTAAATGGATCAGACTGCATCGCTAATGTACAAGTCGATTAAGTCATGACAGAGAAACCTACTCATGAGTGAGTCGTTATCCTTTGAATGTTTTTGCCCAGGAGACACGTATGTCTCTGTCGATGAATTTAGGTAATAGTCGTCACCGGTGAATTTGTTTTTCTCGTTGAAAATAAACCTGGCTGGAAATAAATGCTCACTTTTACTTTCACACCTTGAATATTTAAAGTGATTGTCAGAATAAAGGATTTTATTCTACCATTCTAACCCTTGTGACGTATATTCTATTTTAACTTTCATTTTTAGTTCCTTTTCTTATTCAAATTTGAGTTTCTTCTCTTTTACACTTTCCAAACTTAATGTGATATCTTCTCTCTCACATGAATAAGGTTGGCAACACTTTTGAGGTCAGAGAGAGGGACGTATGAATGTGATAAAAACGATAGATAAAAAGGACGAAGCAGTAGTTGCTCAGGGTTGTATGTGTGTGTGTGTAGATGTTCGATCTGTGTAAAAGCTAGATGATACGATATCATATATGGCTATATTGTGGATGTCTTCAATTTGCTGGGCCAACAAAAGGTTATCGTAAGTTGACTTCTGTTTATGTTTCGTCTGGCCGTAAACTAGTGCATCGTATTCTCATTTCGTTAAACATTTTTTTTTGTCATGGTTTTAGACAACAGCGTAGCACCAATCTCGCCTACAAAAAAGGCTTGCGTTATACCCTATATTACCCTTCAAAAGAGTAGCCTTCCATATAATTTCATAAATACAAAGTTTTTGTTACATTTTGGATGTGACTCTCTTATGGCTGAGTGGTACAAGGCGGCTCGGTCATTAGTTTCGAACGAGGAGTGGATGATGCCTAACGACGCCGGTCCTCCCCACAACCTGGAACCAATGGCCCCAAATCTGGGACATCCGACTTTTTAAAATGGAGATACAAATGTCACTGGAAAGGTTAAATTGTATTTTTCATTAAATATCATTAACATTTGCAGATTCCAGCGATAACTAACCAAGCTGTTATTTTTTCGCATTATATTTCCTGTTGTCATGTCATAGCAACGACATTCATCTTTGGTTCATAACTCCTTCAAAGTCCATTTTTCGCATAAGACAGACCACATGAAACAGGATGTCAGATTCACTAGCTCCCTCGGCATAATAAATTCCCAATTCTTTTACGAAATATAAAACCCATACGCTCTCAACCTTTCTGCCAACCTTGGTAGGTCCAATTCATTCCTTCACAATTACGGCAAGACCGACGTACTATCTATCTCGCAACAGCGTTATTTCGTTACCACCTCCAGGAACTAACTCCAGCTATTTCAATCAAAACAAGACCAACTCACAAGTTATTCCTCGGGACCAGACCAACCTACTATTTTTTACTCATTATAAGACCAACCCACTAATTATAAGACCAACTCAAGACAAGATCAGTTCACTGATTTACGAAAACACACATTTTTGGGAGAGTGGTCCAGTAACAATGTGTTCTTATTGTGTGCAATTTAGTACTCTCTGACACACAGTTCCGCCAAGGAGAGTCTCTGCAAGCACTGTGCCGCCCTGTTAGGTGAGTGGTCAGAGGCGCGAGTTACTGTCTGTGGTCCGATCGGGAGATCCTCATGAGGAACGAGTAGTGCGCCTATCTCACAAACTAAATTCGGGACGGGCGGCTGCTTATATTCCTTAGAATTTTTCAAGGTGGTCATTAACAAAAAAAAACAGAAAAAGAAAAACTTGGGAGTGTGCAGTTCCAGTCGTTCACTTATGACCTAAAAAAAGCCGCCCCAGTAACGCAGTGGTCTTAGCGCTGGCTTCTGACCATTCTTCCGAGATGAGTTCGGGTTCAACTCCGAATGAGGCATGGGCGCTGTGTTTGTCTTACGGCACTGGCTGTCTCCCACCTCTGGAACCAGTGGCCATTAAATTACGAATGGGCGACTGCTTATAGCTCATTGAGTTGCTGTGGTCTTTAAAACCCCAATGAAATAAAAATATCAAAACGTCTTGCGTCAGGGAAAGAACTCATTGGAAATTAATATCTAATTATATTAAACATACATTGCATTGACAAAAGTCACCGGACACCGCTTAAAAAGCAAATGAAAGGATCCGCTGCGTCCTTAAGATGCGCGATACAGCTGCAAACGGTATAAAAACAAGCCTGCAGCTGACCCTGATCATATCGCATTGTGAGGTTGAGTGAAAATGTCGCGGCGGGAGAGAACTGACTTAGAGAAAGGAAAGATTGTTGGGTGTTATATTAGTGGATTGTCTATAAGAGAAACCAAGAGGCGTTTAAGCATACCCAAGTCAACTGTTTTGGATGTACTGAATATGTGGAAGACACATGGCGTACAAGAAGTAGCAAAACGTACCAGCAGACCAAAGAAAATCAGTGATAGAGGACGTCGAAATATCAGGAGAGTCGTTACAGCTAATCAACGGAGCACTCCAGAAGACCTCAGTGTACAGGTGACTAAAAATGTTGGATCCTCGGTATGTACACTTACCATTCGCAGAGAACTTCATTCCATGGGTTACCGTGGTGGTGCGCTTGCTCATAAGCCTTTCATGTCCACTCGGGATGCTACTCGTCGTTTAGCATCGTGTAAAAAATATTTACCATGGACCGTTAATTAATGGAAACGGGTCCTATAGACTGATGAATTCAGATACCCGATTCATCAGTCTGATGGCCATGTGTGGGTATGGCGGCAGCCGCAGGAACGCTATTTATCACAGTTTACTATTCCTACGGTCAAGTTTGGGGCTAGTAGTGTACTCGTGAGGGAGGGGGGGGGTCGTGGTATGGTTCCCAGCCATTAGTTATCGCTGACAAACCTGTTAACCAGCACGTCTACCTCAATAATCTGGACAATTATGCCCTACCAACTCTTTGGCAATACTATGGAACCGAGCCTTGTTGGTACCAGCAGGATAATGTACCGAGCCATAAAGCAAGGACTGTTACTACGTGGTTTGACGATAATTCCGTATCGTGTGTGGACTGGCCAACACAGAGCCCTGATCTTAATCCCATAGAGCACCTATGGGATAACTTAGAGCGTTGCATAAGAAGTTTGGAACCAAGGCCTACTACTAAGCAACAGTTAGCGTCAGCATTATGTACTGAATGGAAGCGCATACCTATCGCTGTGTTCCAAAACCTTGTCGAGAGCATGTCTCGAAGGATCAGTATATGCATTAAGGCCAAAAGTGGTTTCATAATCGATTTAATGTAACAAAACAGAGGAGAAGAGCAACATGGAATTGTCTCAAAGAAAAAAAACGAACAGGAATGATACAAACTGATAAAAGCAATGATATCTACATTGAATGAGTAATGACAAAATTACAACGTGATGCAAACATAGCAATGCTTGAGGAAAAACAAAATGATCGCTGGCGAGGCACCGAAGTGCGAAAGAACGTCAAAAAGTTAATGCCGAGTCTTAACTCACCGTGAGATGTAACGGACTTGGTGTAACAGAAAACCACGGGGTCACTGGCGACCACGTAGCACAGAAGGAGCTTTCATGGCATGCGGAGGTGGCAGACTGAAACTCCTCTTGTACCACCGTGCGCAGAGTAATGAAAAGCATGGTGAAAGGTGGTCCCAAGTGCGCCATCTATGAAAAAGTTTCGAGGAGTGGCAGTTCATCTCTTGCAGTAGGAGTAAGTTGGCCCCAAGAGGCGAGAGATCTTCCAGAACGAGAGCGTTAGCGAGGGGGTTAGCAAACCCCCTACAATTCAAAGTGGCGGCTTTGAATGGGTAAGTCCGACGTCGGATGAAGGGCAGCTATGGCAGCCTTCTGGAATGTGTCGAGGCGATTGAGATACCATGATAGCACAAGACGTAGTCGGGTTGCTTGGCATGCCGGAGGAATTTGAGGATGGTGATTGCTTGGACCTCTGGAAGAACTGCTTCAAACTGCTGTAAAAAGGTGGAGAGAAATCTTCCGATTTGTTTTATGAGTAAGAAACTTGTAAAGATCTTCAAAGGAGACAGGTTCTGAAGGAAGAGAGGCATTGGTAAGCAGAGTCGAGAAATCTTCAAACGTCGGCAGAGGACCCTTGGACTTTGAAGAGGAAGACCTAGAACGTGACAAGGGTGACTTGGAGCCTGCTAGATGGGTGGAACAATGTGGGCGACTGGTCGGAGAACGTGAGGATCGATGACACACGAGATGTGGAATCAAAGGAAAGGTCCACCACATCGCCGGGAGCAAAAGTGCCGGCGGTGAATGAAGCTTGAGGATCAGCCGTGATGTCCTCTGATGGAGAGAGAGCAAGGGAAGACAAGGAGGAGTCGAGCGGAGGAAAATCCGACAGAGTGGAGAAAGCAACATCGGAAAACGCCTGTTGATCGAAGGCTTTAACGAGATTTGCGGCAGAACTGGGACCAGGAGGTGCAGACGCAGGCTGAGGCATGGCAGCAGAAACGGAGGCAGAGATAGAATGCTGCCCTGGAGCTGCAGGAGTCAGTGACTGTGCATGGGGGAATTGAGCCTGCTGATGGCCGTATGTTTTGCAGCGTGAGCAATGAGCAGAGGTGAGGAGCGCAATTCGGCGGCGCTCGTTACCGCAAAGAACATCGAGGAACCGTGGAAACTTTATGAGATGCTCTTCCGACGGGAAGATGATGCGAGTAGATCTACGGAAGCCACAGATATGTTTATCAGAGGGGAAAGAGGAGACTACTCTGCCGCATCGACTAAGTGTAGCACACAGCATATCATCGGAGATCTCCGGTGGTACCGGATGTAGAGAGACCAGAACAGGACGCTGGGCGATGGATTCGGCTAAGAGGTGACGATCGCCAATTGATATTCCCCGAGACAAGACAAGCTCGGCATATTCTTTCTTCAAAAAATAAACAGTCACAGTTCGTGGCTTTCGAGTGAGGTGGGTGATGGAACCAGAAGGAAGCATCTTCTTGAGAGCGGAGCTGTACTGCTTTAAAGGAGTGTTGGGCAGCGCATCAAAACAAACCCCCAACTCGAGGGTCGAATGAAGACGCTGACCAGCAGGAGAGCTCTCGGGAATGTCTAATAAGATGGTGTCACCGTTGAGAGTAACGTAACAATCCATAGGGGGCAGACGAGACGAGGAGGAAGCCGGTGGAATACCAGAGGCAGCCGCAAAATACGTACGTGCAGAAGCGCCTCCTCTGGAAGGCATTGACGCAGTATGAGACAATGTACTGAAAGCAGAGGCAGTAGAAACTGTAGAGGACAGATTAGCGACGCCATCGGAGACGTCCATGAATTCATCATTGTCAGCAGAGGCCAGAGACGTCGCATCCACGTTTTCAATGGCATAGCCGGAGACCGGGGTAGGAGAGGACGTGCGAACGACAGGAGGAAAGTTAAAATGCTCTCCACTAGCAAGCAAAGATGATTGATCGACTGCTTCTGTCGTTGAAGAGGCGACGCGAGGAGCTGCGGCGATGCGGGCGGGAACAGCGCCCTCATCGGCAGATGCCATAATCAATGGCAAGAGTTAGCGAAGAAAACGACCAGCTCGATGTGGAAATTAAAACAGTGATAATGAAACAAAATAAGCCCTCACCAACTCGTGAGGAATCTTAAACGAAATCACAGACCTTTAACTTTGGCATACACACAGAAGAACAATGATGGGACACACAAAACACGTACGTGAAGTTCTCCAACACGGAGCTTGTGAAAACACATGTAGGCCAAAGGTGGACCGACACCGTACTAATGTTTGTCAATAAATGCTATGTTGTGTTTCTCTTCTTGGTGTCCGATGACTTTTGTCAATATAGTGTATATCTTTTCTCAGAAATTGTTGCAGCTGGTGTAGTACCAATTTTTGGCGCCGCCTATCCTAAAGGTTTTAGCAGCGAAGCTGTGAGGGATGGTCATGCCACAAAAAAAGGTTAACGAAAACACTAAAACTTATCTTTCCTTAATATATTCGGAAACTTTCATAAAAGTATATCAGTTCAAAGTTGTTAAGATTTACCGTTGTTTTACGGCACTACTGTTAAGTGCAAAGGGTGAGTAGAAAGTGTGGCATTATTTGCATAAACGCATGTGTTGCGGCGAGTATGTCACGTGTTTAAAACTAGTTCACATCGAGCACTGCAGTCAGTCGAAAGGAATATAAAGTGGTAGTCGTTGCTGCGAACAGCATTGCATGAAGTCGTTCTGTCTGTGGTTGGGACGCCTAAAACATGAGAACCCATGAACAGCCGGAACTTTTGCTTTACGGGTTTGAACTCGGCTTCAAAGCTGCCGAAACAACACGAAACATTTTTCATGCGAAAGGGAAAGATTCCGTGGACCACAGCACCGCAACCAGATGGCTCAAGAAAATTTTTTCAATTGACTGAAACCTCGACGATCAGAAAAGGTCAGGTAGCCTGCGAACTGTGGATTCGAAGGCGGTGCACCAGGCCGTAGAGGAAAATCCGACAGCCAGCACTCGGGGATTATCAGGCGAGCTGGGCATATTGCAGACCACCGTGGTTCGTCACTTTCAAGACCTTGGCAAGGCCTACAGGAGCTGCCGCATTGTCCCTTACGAACTGACGCAAACTGGCGAGTGGAAGTGTGTACAAAACTTCTAGAAAACCCATGAGATGTGCGTCTTATCAAGAGAATTGTTACGTGCGATGAAAAGTGGGTCTATTTCCATAATCCTAACACACAACGGCAATGGTTGAGCCTGGACCAGCTTCCTGAACCTGCTGCGAAACGTGGGCGCTTCGAGCATAAGGTGATGTTCTGCGTTTTGATGGAATTTTGAGGGGCTAATCCATTACGAATTTCTTCCAGACGGTCGGACCATCAATGTCAACCTCTACTCTGAACAGCTGGAGCAGATGTATGTCGTTTTGGAATAGAAGTGCTCTACACTGGTGAACAGAAAGCGCGTTTTCCTAGAGCAGGACGACGATCGGCGTCATACTGCGCGAACGACCTCCGGGAACTTCAAGGCATAGAACTGATGCCACACCCACCATATAGTCCGGATCTTGCCCCGTCGGATTATTACTTGTTCCGGTCCATGGCCCACTTCCTTTGCAAGCGGCGCTTCAATAATCAAGAGAAGGTGGTAGCTGGAGTGAAGCAGTTCTTCGCATCAAAGGACAGGAACTGGTACTGCCCCAGAATCGAATAACTGGCAGACAGATGGCTAAAGACGGTGCAACACGATGGCCTATACTTTGGATGCTAGTCAGCTTTGGTCGTAAAGGTACGTATGAAGACATAAAGTGATCCAAATATTGTAAAACTTTCCACTCTCCCTCTGTAAAACGAAAGTTTGTTGTCATTTTATTGTTCATTAATGCCGTATTTAAACTGTACTAGTTTTTATGGTCATTTGAGAACAATAAGTTTGCCATAAATGATTGTGTCATAATCATTTGAAAACTGATATTAAACTGCTAACTTGCCGTGTAAGTTAATGGTGGCCAGAAAAATTTCAGACCATAACCGTAGCTCCAAATCTGTATCGATGACAATTTTTGTGATGCAAATTAAATATAATTTTAAATACCCAAAGGCGCTTGTTAATTGAACTGTAAAAACAATTTATTTGATATAATATTTCCTATTTTGACGATCTTCCCAAAGCAAATTCTAAACGAAAATTGTTCCTTTAAAAAAAAAAAAAGCTTGTTTCACTGATTCGTATGAATTGTTCGAAGTGCCTCTGGAAATCTCGCTTAGAGACAGGTGTTATCGCAAAAGTAAACGCGATAGGTAAATGCCGCGTTTCTATTTTTAGAAACGGTTTCGCAAGCGCTCTTAAAATCGCGGTGGATTTTAGAAGCATTCAACGTTGATGACATTTTGAATAAACTAATAAAAAATAGATGCAGGTTTCTGTCTTCAGGGACTTATTACTAGCTGTTTTTCTCGTGAGAAATTCATTTCGCAAAATTTGCAATTGCATGTTTTTCTTTAAGGGATTGGCATTGAATGCTTAGCAAATCTCCCGTGCTTACAGGCGAAAGAAACAAGTGGATAATCATTTTAAATATGAGAAAAGATGCAAAATTCTTTCTGACTTCAGGGTATCATTAGCCGAAAAGCATTTCACAGGGATATAGCATCTTATTTCGGCCATCAATCATTACCGAAGTAAATGTTCTCAGCAGCCCTAAGGAATTGACATGGCATTATTCTTTTCTTTTTCTTTCTTTTTTTTTTTTTTGCAAGGAATGTAACCAATGGGAAAGAGTGTGTGAGGAAATGAAAAACAAATCATGACGCAGTAGAAGTTAGTGGCCAAAAATGCATGTTTTCTTTTCAAAAATACAACTGCTAATAATAAGGTGTTAAAGTACAACTACGCGCTACATGTAATGTGTTCGAATTGCGCCTGTGTACTTAAATATGTACTGGGAGATAATGAAACTCACTTGTTTGCAAGATATTATATTGTTACGACCCACCCCCGCCATGAATTTAGTAATTAATGGGCGTGGTGGGTGTATGAAATTAATTAAGTATTAATTATGTTCGAGGCTTGATTGGAGTTTAAAAGTGTAAAAAGCAGAGAAAGTTTTATCTGGGGATAGAACTGAAAGGAGGTGAAGCATTCTCTCTGGCTGGGTGGTCTAGAGTTCCTAGCGCGCTGTTAAATCGTAAATATCAGGGCGCAGCTGACGGGCAGCCTAAGCAGCACGGAAAGGGAAAGAGGTACGTATCGAAGAGGACCACTTGGTAAATAAATGAAGATGGGAGACAAAAGGTTTAGCGAATAATCGTAAATTCGTCGATTGTTTGGGGCATTTTCGAGAACAATTGCTCTCTGTTTGGTCCGTGCGGAAAAATAGGATTTCGCACTTGGCATGAAAATAAGGAAGAAAGTTTAGTTGTCTGTAAGCTCTCCGATGTGAAAGGTTGGATTGGATGCCTTGGATCTGCTATATGAATTGGGCAATGAAGCAGCAAAGCATTTGGTAAGAAATGGAGACGACAACTCGGGGCAGCTAGAGATGCCGGTTTGCCATAAAGACAGCGGAATGCCTAAATCCGCGTGATAAAGCAGCAATTTCTAGGCTGGGAGCCTAATGTAAATTAGCGACTGGTTGGCCCAATGAAAGCAAAGTTACAGAGGATATTAAGAAGTCTGCGAGTGGACGTTGGCCGAAGCGAAGCCAAGCCGAAGATCGGGTTCGAGTCCAACTACAGCAGTGTACAATCACCATCCTCTCCCTGAAGCGGCGGAGGAAGCGATTTGGTCCTGCGGGGCGAAGCGAGGCCCCATGTGTGTGTGTGTGTGTGTGTGTGTGTGTGTGTGGCTACGTAAGCAGCACAGACTCTACGTGTAAGTGCGACGGGATAAGGAAAATTGTTAGCGTAAGAGCGGTGGCTTGGATACATAACAAATATACAGGTGAAAAGCTAAATCACAATTTGGATTTATTCTGGACAGCATCCATGTAAGTAGAAACGTTTTGTTTTTATTGTTACATCTGCTACGCAATTAGTTGAGGAACTGAACTAATATATTGCAAGAACTGAACTGAGAAATAGTAAGAATGAACTGTGGAATTTAATTTCATTAAAACTATCTCGCGGGAACTGATTTAGGTCCAAGTTGACCCAACACTTATGTTCAGAAGACAGCTAAATTTTATTTGTATGTGTGCCATTGTTATGTTTTTATAGCCAATTAAATATTTCTTTAGGCAGTCAGCGCAGTCATAGAACACATTATTTATGTGTACGCATGTGATTGGTTCAAATTGTTTAAGTGTATGCCCATATGATACAGTTTTCGCGCCAAAAACTACTTCGAAGGATCTCAGAGAAGAAATATACTAATTGCTCGGCTACGGTTGTTAAATTGATTGACAGCGGTGGGATAATGACCCACTGTCGTAACATTTTGGGGGCGAGCGGTGAATGTTTAACCTAGCTCGGCCCGGTGTCGTAACATTTTGGTGGTCAACGGTGGGATAACGACCCACGAGATCGCAACAATATGTAAAGAACTGTTATTCCAAATCCGAATTTTTGTTTTCCTGACCTTGCGTTCGAAGCACTGGGCGTCCGTAAAACATACCAGTGGATCGTCATTCTCACAATTCACGCTTTCGATTACACAAATAATTTTTGAAATCGGACTAACAGTTCCAGAGATACGGTGTCCATAGATGGACAGGAGGACAAATAGGCAGATTGACAGAGTGATACTACAAGCACGTACCTCTTTTTCCAAAAGGCATGCTAAAAGACGATTTTTTCTCACGTAAGAGGAACTGATGCAAATGTATATATATTTTATTTCCTGAAAGACTTAATTCTTACTAACCTGCAACTTTGGCTCATTGTCTTAACCCTTTCACGAATATAGCGTCCAACGCGCTCTTACATGCAAACAACCCCAAGCTCCCGAGTCGCCCGGATAGCATGAGTTGGATTTTTACTCTTCATATTCTGTGAATTTGCAAGGCGTCCGAGAGATGAGCGGAAGTCACCCTAAGTCGTCATTGTTGCAGTCTCGTCAGATGTTCCTTCTAGCCAATGCGAATTGAGAAACGTTATCGAGCTGGCCACTGAGGCAGCATATGCCCCGAACCTGGTACATCGGTACATCGAGAAAAATCGAACCAGTTGTACTAATATTTTTATGGAGCAGCTACGCTTCTGGGTATCAATTGCCTATATACCAAATGCTTCCTAACAGCTTAAGAACGCGCTCAAGAAGATGAACCTCTGTGTTGGCATCAGATCTCCGACATCTTTGTATACCATGCTTAAGGGAAACACTGAGAAGTCCCCACCTTTCAATGGCGCAGGTGTTTATGCCATTCCTCTACTATATCCGGACGGATACGCGCGATACTGCATTAGAATGACTAAACGTTCATTTAGAATTAGAGTTAACGAACATAAAAGGGACATAAAGAACGGCAAAGTAACCTCGGCCCTAACCAGAGAAATCAAGTTGAAGTCCGCTGCTCCTATGTGGGATGACGTAAAGAAATTAGCTTTCCTACTCCACCCCAAAATCTACTGTCATTCGCGAAACATTGGAGATCATAAACAACAGCGAGTCGTGCAATGATAGCGTCTCACTGGATTTGCCACGAGTTTGAAACCAGTTCTTCAAATAGTGATTGCCTCTCGGTTTTCCTGCCATGATTCCGCGTGCTAAACGAGCATAACGCCTCGTTTCTTTGAATACCTGATTACGTTCGCATCTATTCGTTATTGCGAAGTCAAACCACCACGTTCAAATTGTTGAACCGTTCTATTATTCAGTTTGCAGTTAGCTGTCTACCTTCCTTAAGAACGCCATCTGGTTGATATGCGAAAGCTTGGAAACTTTTGTTTTTTACGCTTTCCAACCGTAGGTTGAAGAAGCGTATATGCTCCAGCTTTGTCCGTCCGTCTGTCGGCACGATAACTCGCGTAAAAAAAGGTTCGATTTCGATGAAATTTCAGTATGTGGTAGGGAACCACCTGGGGAGGAACCCTATTGAAAATAGACGAAATGGGGCCAAAAGTCACGACATAGGAGCGGGATCCATTCCATTGCCTTATGCGTCTTAACTTGCGTAAATATGGTTGGATATCGGTGAAAATTTAGTGTATTGTAGGGGACCACCAGGAGAGGAACCCTATTGAAAATGAGACTAATGGAGTCAAAGGTCAGGGCATAGGATCGGGATCCATTCCATCGCCCTTATCCCATACTATTAAGGTGAACGTCAAGTAATTTTGTTTCCTATATTTCCAATGGAAGAACTTTTCTACACATTTCCTTCACAATTAGTGTGTTTTCAAGGATGGAAATTTGAACATCGATTAAAATAGCTTCATATTATAACTTGTAATACTTAACATTTTTTAAAACATAACCATAATTATATTAAAAAACAATAACGTTTCCTTTGGTGGTGTTGAAACCAGAAAAAAGATGGCGCGACTTGTACTTTGATGACGTCAGTAGACAAATAAATGTTGGATTGCATAATTATGGTTATGTTTTAGAAAATATTAAGTATTCCAAGTTATAAAATGAAGCTATTATAATCGATGTTCAAATTTTCATCCTTGTGACGCATTAATTGTGAAGAAAATGTGTACAGAAGTTTTTCCATTGGAAGTATAGGAAGCAAAATTACTTGACGTTCACCTTAAAGGAGCAATTATTTTATCTATGAAAATTTTATTTTGAAAACGGCTTTAAGGATTTTGATGAAAGTAGTTAACCTACCGTTTTCTGGTACTAGAAATCGATTTAGCTTGATCTCGACTTTAGGAAAATTCGTTTAGTGGATTAAATAACCACCCCGAATTACAACGTTTTCAGTGTCATGGCGTCGTTCCATTAAAGTTACCCATGCTTAGAAATCTTATGACGTCACAAGCTCGCGATTTAGATGTTGGCGCGCGGTCACACCATCTGTCTCATTGCGTCACGCGTTGTGTGTGGATCCTATTAAAGTTTAATGACGGCACACCCTTTCGAGCAGATGGTTGCGATTCCCATCTGCCTCATTACGTCATGCGTTGTGTGAGTATGCCCTTCCGCACGATAACTCGCGTGACCATCATTCGATTTCGATGAAATTTTAGTATGTGGTAGGGGACCACCTGGGAAGGAACCATGTTGAAAGTGAACGAAATGGGATCAAAGGTCAGGACATAGGAGCGGGATCCATTTCACTGCTCTTATTCGTCATAACTAACGTAAAAAAAAAAAAGGTTCGATTTCGATGAAATTTTAGTATGTGGTAAAGGACCACCTGGCGACAAACCTTATTGAAAATGGGCAAAATGGGGTCAAAGGTCAGGACATAGGAGCGGAATCACTTCCATCACCATTATGCGTAATAACTTTTGTAAAAATGCTTCGATTTCGATGAAATATTAGTATGTTGTAGGGGCCTACCTGGGGATGAATCCTACTGAAAATGGGCGAAATGGAGTCAAAGGTTAGGACATAGGAGCGGGATCTATTCCATAGCCCTTATGCATCATAACTTACGTAAAAATGCTATTTTTTTATGACAAAACTTTATCATGTTATTTCGGAGGTATACTGAACCGGTTCTGTTGAATATCATCGAAATGGATCAAAGGTCAGGGTACAGGAGCGAGATTTATTCCACAGCCATTATCCTCATAACTTGAGTAATAACTTGAGTAATGATTTCTGGTATGTTGGAAAGCGTATTATAATCAATGCATTGCATGATTTTACTATTTTGTTTATACTTACCTACCATTAATAAATTTCACTCCGGGCCCCGCTATTGAATTTCGCTCTGGACCCCTCAAAAGTTCCATCCGGCTGGGCACGAACCCACGACCCCGAGATTAAGAATCTCATGCTTTACAATTATCAGAATTAAATAGGGGCGTTTCGTTGAAAACCGTACGAAACAGCCAGCTGTGAAGGCTTTGGATTTTGCATCCAGCAAAGAGAGAAACCCTGGTAACATGACCTAAACCTGAGTCGCGGCACGTGCTGAAGAAGAAGTTCGTGTTTTAGGGAAACAACTCAAACGCAGTCTCTCTTTCTGTTTAATTATGTTATCTATAATATAAATTCAAGCATATTCGTTCTGTGTGAGCTCATCATTACACTTTATCGTGAAATGTTTTGTGCTTAACTAGCAGTTAAACCTTACCCGTTCGGAGAATGGTTGCTCTATAAAATTAAAGAAAGGAAAAGTAATTAAGGGAAAGAAAAGTAATTTAAGATCCGTAACTGTTTCGCGATTTACAACAGAGTCGTTACGTCAATGCATACGTTTGACGTAAAACGGATCAGACTTTGGCGCCCCTTAATTTTAAATCAAAATTTCATGGAATTTTTACAGTATTTCAATGTTTCTAGCATAATTATCTTTAAACCTATCAGCATTTTGAACAGTAAAGCTAAGCTTCCCTTTTGAACTTTTTGGTTTTTAGCCTTTTTTAGGCATCCGGACCTTAAGGACTATCAGAATGCTAATTTTCAGATCTCAAGGTTATTGAGAAGTGGTTGAACAATTCGCGAACAATTCAAACAGAGAATATTCCAAAGCCGCCATTTTGATTTTCTTTTGCTTTGTTTTCGGACTGTTCTAGGTATTCGGACCTTAAGACCTATCAACATGACAGTTTTCAAATCGCCGGGTCATGTAGAGGTGGTCGAACAATACGCGAAAACTGCAAGCAGAGAAATGTTCCATAGCCCCCATTTTTATTTTTATTTTATTTTATTTTGTTTTATGCCGGCGGAAAACGCCGCACCTTAAAAGCGTCGCTACGTCATTAAGTATTGCGTCATTTCCAGTTTGATTGTAGCCTGTTCTTTCACCCAGTGAGAATAGAGCGCGAAAAATAGCTGCGTCACCTTGGCAGCAGGTCACAGGACCAGAGCGTTCATATCTGGTTACCGTTGAAGTAGAGGAAGCCTTTCGTTCCTTTCTGTTGCGTCTTTAAAAAATGTTTAAAAATCAGAAAATGATTTTGCTTATTTTTTTTTAAAGAGGGATGATAGTTGTGCGTTTATGCTGTAAAAATTGCAATGTGTTAGGATTTACAGTTTGCTATATATCCGTTTTTTTAAACAGGTCCCATCGCGAGATTTAAGATTTTGATTTCTCGTAAACTAAATCGAAATTCAAACAAGTTAGTAAAATCATGCAATGTTATTATGCGCTTTCCAGCATACTAGAAATCATTACTCAAGTTATTATACTCAAATTATGAAGATAATAGCAGTGGAACAAATCTCGCTGCTCTGTCCTGACCTTTGACCGCATTTCGATGATATTAAACAGAATTGGTTCAGTTTTCCTCCGAAACAACATACTAAAGTTTTGTCGCAGTAGAAACATTTTTGGGTAAGTTATGACGCATAAGGGCATTGGAATGGATCCCGCTCCTTTGTCCTGACCTTTAACCCCATTTGTCCTATTTTCAATAGGGTTCGTCCCCAGTTGTCCCATACCACATACTACAATTTCATCGATATTGAACCATTTTTACGCAAGTCATGACGCATAAGGGCAATGGAATAGAACCCCTTTCTATGTCCTGACCTTTGACCCCATTTCGCCCAATTTCAATAGGGTTCGTCTCCAGGTTGTCCCCTACCACATACTAAAATTTCATCGAAATCGAACCCTTTTTACCCGAGTTATAGTGCGGACGGACAGACAGACGGACAAAGCTGGAGCATATACGCTTCTTCAACCTACGGTTGGAAAGCGTAAACAATTGGCGACGAGGTGCAAAAATTCGGCCATGGCTCTACAGTCTACACGCGTAAAACGTTTCGTGGTTGTGTTGCTGTTAGTGTGTCCGGAACGCGAACTGATAGCACTTTTTAGCTTACCTTAACTTTGAAATACAATAGCTTTTGAAGTATCGCTAGAATATAAAAACAGTTTATTTCAGCGTGTTTTCCAAACAGTTCTCTACGAACAATGTAAATTTCATATTTTTGTGTTCAATAACTTTTTGCCCCGCACGGGGATAACTGGTTTTCCAGTTATTTGGGGAGCTGCGCCCCCACGGCCCGAGCTGACCTTGTGACTGGTCAACATCTGATGTCATGCCACCGCTTGTTTTTTATTTCGGTGCTGTTGGAGTTTGCAGGGACGGCTGTTCATCCAGCTGTTGGGGAGTCGCGGCCCCACGTTCCCGAGCTGGTCTTGTGTCTCGCTTTTTCGTTTTTATGTATTTTCTCCACTGGCTAGTTGCTCGTGTTGTATACTCTACCTAATCACTACCACGCTATGTACTAACACCCCGGTCTTGTGGTTTTGTTACCCTCCACCACTAACTGTTTTATATTAACCGCTCAGTTCGTAGGTTGCTGAAATTCCGTTTAGGTTCCCTTCCAGGATTTGTCTTCTTTGGATTTCTTTTTTCCTTTTAGCTGGTTTGGGTGCTAGACCTACCTGCATGTTTGCCGCGTGCGGAGATCCGTGAGGCGGAAATGGGATGTCTGGCGGCTGAGGTCGCAGGAGACCGGAGCAGTGCCTCCTGTGTACCAACACTCCTCTTCGACCCCGGCTTCGCTGTGAACGGGAGGCTAGAGACTAACCCACCTCTACTCAGAAGTCTTGTACCAAGTTGTATACAGGGCTTTAGCGGCTTTTTTGTCGTATAGCACGGCAGGGTAAGCCCGGGGGCTGTGGGATCATGCCAAAGGCGTTGGCATGACGGTACCCGGAGGCCGAAGTGTCCGCCGAGTGTGTGTGATCACAGCCAACGGACTATATCTGCAACGTATAAGCTCCAGAACTGTGTCCAGCGTCATTTTCTTGGCTTGCAGACCTCCAGTTCTCCCTTGTAGGGCTCGGTGGTGGGTGGAGTAGCCTGCAGACGAATCTTCCTCCTTTTTTCCATGGGTAAAAACAAAAACAAAAACTCCAAATTCAAGTCACCTGAGAAAATGATAGTTGACAACGACTCTCCTTCGTCTTCTCAACCTACCAGGTCTCATAACCTTAAACGATCTTTCGACCATGACCTGGACCAAGAATGTGGAACCTCTTCTTCGGCAGCTGTACCAGTCGCTCCGAAGCGTCGTCTCCCCTCAATTGCTGTGACTACGCATGCTACACACTTAGTTGTGGAATCCATCGATCCGAATGAGAGACTGTCCACCAGATCTCCCTTTTTCATTTCTAAAGCTTTGGACGCTGCGGTTGGCCCCTTGATGTCTGTGAGGAAGCTTCGCCCAGTGGACCTGCTTGTCCAAACTTGCGGTGTTTCTCAGAGTAACACTCTTCTGCACCTCACTAGTCTTCATGGCATTCCTGTCAAAGTGACACCTCACCCGTTTCTTAACACATCTCGGGGTGTTATTTCGGAGTTTGATCTCTTGCCGTGCAGTGAGGACGAATTGGTGAGTGAACTTGCAGATCAGGATGTTATTGCTGCACGTCGTATGATGTTCCGGCGCGATGGTTCTTTGATTAAGTCTAAAAATGTAATCTTGACTTTTAACTCCCCGAAAGTTCCGACCGAAATCAAGGCTGGCTACTTGGTCTGTGGAGTTCGCCCGTACATTACCAGTCCTCTGCGCTGTTTCAGGTGCCAGAGGTACGGGCATTCACAACGTTCTTGTAACAGTTCCGCTCGTTGCGCAAATTGTGGCTCCAGTGAACATGACGGGGAAGGTTGCACTTCTGCGGCCTGCTGTGTTAACTGTGGCGAGGCCCATGCAGCTTACTCCCGCAACTGTATGAAATGGAAGGACGAGATGGCGATCCAGCGCCTCAAGACCCTGGAAGGCCTCTCGTATCCTGCTGCCAAGGCCAAGTTGGGTAATCTCAACAACCGACAGCGTACTTTTGCCGCAGTAGTTCAGTCTCTGCCACAACCCGTGCAGCCCTTTGTTCCGCGACCTGTAGCTCTCGCCGCTCTTGCCAAGAGATCTACAGATGAACAAGCGACACAGGTGGATTTCATCGAGCTCCAGCTTATTCGACCAGCTGAGTCTGCGCCTTCTCTTTTGAAGACGACCGACTCTTCCAGTTCCCAGCAGAAAGCCTGCACGTGCGGAAGACCCGGCCTTTAATCCGCAAAGGTGTGCAGTGTCCATCCAACTGTCGCGGTCCACCTGACCTACATTGCACCTGTCTCGGTCTCAGCGAGGTCCCCACCCTTAACCAATATTATAGAGGAACATAGGGGGAGGAGAGTGACAGTTCGTCCCCACCCTCATCCAACATTACAGAGGAACATAGGGGGAGGAGAGTGACAGTTCGTCCCCCTCCTGGTGACTCATCCTATGTGTAGTTGTGTTCGATTTCGTGATGTGTTTTATCATTCTCATTCCTCAGTTTTACTTAATTGGCTTGTTTCTCACCATTGTACCATGTTTTTCATACTGTTTGTTTCATTGTCTTTTTTGGCCCTTCCTTCGTACTCATGGTTCGGTTTCACTTGGTCAGCCAGATTTGGGGATTTATGCCACGTTTTTTATTTCTGTCTGTTTGTCTTGTGTCTGGCGCTCTTTTGCCAACCATGGCCCTTGCGCCAATATAATCTACTAACCAACCAACCAATAACTTTTGTGCTGCTAGCTAGGACAGCACGTGTGTCGTGAAATTTCCAAAACAGAGGCGGCGGCTACTTGTTTACGCTTTCCAACCGTAGGTTGAAGAAGCGTATATGCTCTAGCTTTGTCCGTCTGTCCGTCCGTCCGCACGATAACTCCCGTAAAAATGGTGCGATTTCGATGAAATTTTAGTATGTGGTAGGGGACCACCTGTGGACGAACTCTTTTGAAAATGGGTGAAATGGGATCAAAGGTCAGAACATAGGAGCGGGTTGAATTCCATTGTTCTTATGCGTCATAACTTGCATAAATATGAGCGATCCCGAACTCCTCGGCCGCACTAGTCACACTTCGACCTTCTTCCAACTTCCCAAAGACGCGACCTCGTTTAAAGTCATCCAGATGTCGTCTACTGGAATGCCTGTTGTCCATATCACACGGTGGCAGCAACTCTAAGTCGTTCAAACCGATGTACACCGTGCATTAGCTTTCACGGAATTGCTGAGCGTACACCGCCAGTGTGCTTTATACCCTTCGGACACTCCCCCCCTCCCCCACGTCATGCTGCATATATGCGCATGCCCTACCGTACCGGACCCTAGTCTATCTCCTGAGTGGTCCGTTCTGCCTTCTCGTTCCGCTGCTATGCTAATTTCTCCTCTTCTTCTTTAATTTTTGCACACCAGTGTATTAACAGATCTGAACATTACTCAAACAAAATGATTGATTTTAAATATACGTATGGTTATATTTTGGCAAGTATTAAGTATCTCATGCTATAACTTAAAGTTAGTTTTATCGATGTGCAAATTTTTATCCTTGATATTACATTAATTGCGAAGAAAATGTGTAAAGAAGTTTCACCATTGGAAACGTAAGGCAGAGATCTTAGGTGGAACCACCTTAAGGAAATTGGCTTCGAAGAGTTGGTTTCTCTAGCCCAGAGTCCTAACGTGAACCTTATAAGGAATCTCTGTAGGACGAATTGGATGGTCCGGAGCGTGGAAGAAGAGATCGCCCAACAAACAGAGCTGAGCAAGTTACAGGCACTGTATATTTGTTGCAATTAAGGTTGTATTATCATCATAGCGCAAGATGCTACATATTTCGATACGTACTATTATTCTTTCAACCGAAGGCTTTCAGATATACGTCTTCTGAATAACGTTGAGAAGCAAAGGCCTCCAGTTGGCAGAGTGGTCTGATGCTCTGGTCTCTGTCCATCTTCCGAGATGGGAAAGGAATCGAATCCAGGAAGAAGCCTGTGTGATGCGCATTTCCGTTGACGCTGGCTCAATTCCATCATTGGAACCAGTATCGTTAAATTAGAGATAAACGACTATTCGTCAGAGTTGACTACAGAGTTGCTAAACCCTGAAAAAATTGAAATGTCGGGAGGGTCAGCACACATCCCTGTCTCACTCCTCTTACAATTCTGGCATCATTGGTGCTGAAGCGATCTGCTGAAACTGCCGATGTCTGACCCCAATGTAGGTTTCTAATTATGCTGATAACCTTCTCATCAAGGACCAAAGACTTAGTTTCATGGATTATTATTCGGTTCGACTTCAATAAACTATAATTTCGCGTAGTCTCTGAATTTTTCGGACGCGAAGTACGCCCTTTGCCAAAGAAAAAATACAGAAACGGAGCATCGCGAGAAAAACGTTCGATCCCGATGAAACTCCGCAAGCAGAATCCTCATGCAAATGCTTAAAAAATAACGACCAAGAACTAAATAGTAGCCCGCCACAGTGCACAGGAACCGCGCTGTGGCTGACTGTATCAAGAGCAAAGCTCTCACGCAGGGACAGTTGTGACAGCGGATTGCGGTTACATTAACCGCCATGGACTGTGAGAATGCCACAATGTTGGATCCCCGCACAATACGAGCAGTTGAGTGAGTTTGATAGAGGACGGACAATTGGGCTGAGAGAGGTTAGTTAGTTAAGACGCCATATCGCCAGACATTTGTTTCGGAGCGACGCAGCAATAGGACGACGTTGGCGCCAATGGGTCGAGGAGGACACAACCGAGCAGCACGCGGGCAGTGGACGGCCGAGGGCAACGACAGAACGCGAGGATCGAGTGATTGTGAGATCCGCAGACGCAGACCCGAATTTGTCGCTCTCGATCATTCGTCGCTATGTTGCGTCATCTACAAGTACGAAAGTGGCCATTCGGATTGCTGCCAGACGACTTGCGACGAGAGACTACATTCGAGGAGGCCACTCCTATGCCTATTACTGCCCAGCGAGCTTAGCCGGAAGTGGTGTCGGGCCTGATTAACATAGGATGGTGTCCAGTGGCGTCGTGTTGTCTTCAATGTTGAGTCACGGTTTGCACTTGGCGCCTGCGACCAGCACATACATGCCTGGAGACGATCCGGCCCGCGCACGGATCCCGCCTTTACCGCGGCACTCACCTCGCACACCGGGAGTGACAGTCTGAGGAGCTATTTTCTGCGATTGCCGGACACTTAGTAGTCCTCCGTATCACTCTCACGGCTCAACGGTACGTGGACGACATTTTACGACCCGTTGCGTTGCCATTCCTTTCGCAACATCACCAAAAATTCTTCAAAAAGATAATGCACGGCACGGTAGTCCGAGTTCGGTTTAGTACTGACGTCACCGTTCCATGACCGGCCCGATCTACCTGCCACTTACCAATCGAACATCTTTAGGACACGATGGGACGCCACCTACGCCTATTCCGAAATGTCGGCAATCTGGGCCGCAATTCAGACTCCATCTGGCGTGCTATACCTCAGGATAGTATCCGTGAACTGCATGCGTCTATGTCACGCCGGGTAACGGCTTGTATCCGAGACATAGGTGGCGCTACAACGTACTGACTTGTTCCACTCGTGCAGCCGTTTTTTCCGAATAAACGGCCCAACTGCACTAAAATTGTAATAATTTCCTTTCCTCTATATATACAATGCACATACCAATTTTCATCTCAATTGTATGATTCTTTCTGAGTTCTCCGTTTTTTACGCTTTCCAACCGTAGGTTGAAGAAGCGTATATGCTCCAGCTTTGTCCGTCTGTCTGTCCGTCCGCACGATAACTCAAGTAAAAATGGTTCGATTTCGACGACATTTTAGTATGGGGTAGAGGACCACCTTGGGACAAACCCTAATGAAAATGGGCGAAATGGGATCAAAGGTCAGGACATAGGAGCGGGATCCATTCCATTGCTCTTATGCTTCATAACTTGCGTAAAAAATGGTTCGATTTCGATGAAATTTTAGTATGTGGTAGGGAACAACTGGTGACGAACCCTATTATTAATGGGCGAAATGGGGTCAAAGGTCATGACATAGGAGCGGGATCCATTCCATTGCCCTTATGTGTCATAACTTGACTGAAAATGGTTCGATTTCAATGACATTTTAGTATATGGTAGGGGACCAACTGGGGACGAACCCTATTGAAAATGGGCAAAATGGGATCAAAAGTCAGGACATAGGAGCGGGATCCATTCCATTGCCCTTATGCGTCATAACTTACGTAAACATGCTTCGATTTCGACAAAACTTTATCATGTTGTTTCGAAGATATACTGAACCAACTGTGTTGAATATCATCGAAATAGGGTCAAACGTCAAAGCAGAGGAGCGAGATTTATTCCACAGCCATTGTTCTCATAATTGAGTAATAACTTAAGTAATGATTTCTGACATGTTGGAAAGCGTATCATAATCAATGCATTGCATGATTTTACTAACTTGTTGTTTTTGCTTTCAAAGAGTGTATTAGATTAGCAGTCACGGATTTTTAAATTGGTCACGCAGATTGGTTCCATGTTATTTAATTAACTTTTTGTACTTGTTCACGGACACACAACTCCGCGTGTCGTGATTCCTCTGTGCTTGGCCTTTTCTACTTAAGATTTTGCGCCCGAAAACACAGATAGTCATTTAACCATGATTATAGGTAGTGTTGACGGAACTTCGTTTCCCGTTCGATCTGTTTGTTATTTGCCCATCTCATGTTCTGGACTATTTGTAGAACAGTGTTTCGGGAACGTGATATTCTACCGAATCCTCTCTTCCCAAGCGGAGTTAATTAACATTCATGTAGAATTGTTTCTAGCGCGCTAAATTAATTAACAGTGTATTTTCGCCCCAAATTGACCTTGTTTTTGGCACTTCCCTGCATTACAATGCTCAGACTTGCTCGCAACAAATTTCAGATAAACCTGCTCATTTTAGTATAAATAGTTGAATAAATATTTATACTCGTACAAGGTTTATCCCGAAAACAAACTGAAAGCAAAAATTTACTCATCAAACTCCGACAGCAGAACAAAGAGACTTGGTCTTTTTTCTTAGCAAGTCTCTCGTAAAGAAAAAAACGTTACGGGATTATGTAAATACTTTGTCCTTCCGTCCGTTCGCCTGTGGGCATCATATCACTGCAAC
Source organism: Macrothele yani (assembly GCA_039090855.1). Taxonomy (NCBI): domain Eukaryota; kingdom Metazoa; phylum Arthropoda; class Arachnida; order Araneae; family Macrothelidae; genus Macrothele; species Macrothele yani. Next base: position 106,653,235 of record CM077011.1, read on the forward strand.
TATTAATTCGATTTTTCTTTTTTTAATTGGAGGTTTAACAAACACCGTGAGCAACTCCTCGATGGGCTATAAACAGTCGCCCGTCCCTAATTTAAGGTCACTGGTTCCAAGAAAGACAAACACAACATTCATGCGTCACCGGGATTCGAACGCGGACCGCTTTCGGATGAAAGATCAGAGGCCATCGCTTAGACAACTGCGCCACCGGGGCGGCTAATCCGATTTGAAAAATGCCGTATCTATTAAGAAGTTTGAAATGTGAGAATGATAGCCCTTGTTTTCCAGCTTAATTCTGATGCACAACTTCGCCGCTAGAGGGCGTAAAAGCAGAATAGCCGCCTCGTTGGCGCAGTGCTCTAAGCGACGGCTTCTGATCATTCGTCCAAACGGGGTCACCCGCACGGGGATAACTGGTTTTCCAGTTATTTTGGGAGCGGCGCCCCCACGGCCCGAGCTGACCTTGTGACGGATCATTTTGTGATTTCGTCTTGAACGATTACATCACCGAAGGGACAGCTGTTCATCCAGCTGCTGGGGGATGGCGTCCCCACGGCCCGAGCCAACATGTACTATATGTGATGATTTTCACATTTTTTATGATTTTTCACTTGACATGAACCCGCCTCAGTTGTAGGTTGCTGAGGTTGTGATAATGCGCCAGCTCAGGATTTTAGTTTCTCGTTTTCTTTCCTGTCTTCTCCATTTCATGTTTCTTTCTTTGTTTTTCCGAGCTGTTTAGCTAGACCTACCTGCACGTTTACCGTGTGCGGTGACCCGTAACTTGGAAAAGGGGATGCTGGAGGCTGAGGTTTCTGGTGGCCTGGGTGTTGTTGTCGCCAGTTGCCAACACTCCTCTTTGCCCCCTGCTTCACCCTAAACGGGCGGCTGGGAACTAACCCACTCCTAGTCAATGAGGTCTGTGGCCGAGTGGAGCCCAGACCTCTAACGGCTTGTCGTTTCGCACGACAGGGTGAGTCTGGGGATAGGGTGGGCATGCCAAAGGGGTGTTCCCCAGGCATGGAAAAGTCTGGGTGCACGCCGAGCGCATGTCTGCCCTATCAACTTGCTATATCCGCTTGCTATCCCTTGAGCCGTGTCCTGCGTCCACTTGGGCTTGCGGACCTCCGGCTCTCCCTCGTTGGGCTCGATTGTGGGTGGGGAAATCGGCGGACGAATTCAAAACATTTTTCATGGCTCTCAATTCTGTTTCCCACGAACCAACAACCAAAAGAGGTATGGAGGAAGGCTCATCCCCTTCCGCAAAAAAAACATGTTCCTGATTCTTCTAATGCTCGTTTCTTTTTTGTGCACTCATTGGACCCTTCAAAGCCTTTGAGTGGCAAAAGTCCATTTTGGATTAATAAAGCTCTTCAATCCATCGCAAGCTCTACTAAGAGCGTAAAGAAGCTCCAATCTGGAGATCTTCTTGTACAGATGTCCACTGGGGCCTACAGTACCACACTTATAAACACTACCACGCTGCTTGAGACTCCGGTTAAAATAACACCTCATGGGTACCTAAATTCATCTCGAGGTGTTGTCTCCTCTCAGGACCTCGTTGAGTGTACTGAGGAAGAACTACTTGAAGAACTGAGGAGACAACAAGTTACGGGTGTGTGGCGTATCCTCTTCAGGCGGAATGGGCAGTCCGTCCCATCCCGCAACTTCATTTTAACTTTCGACAGTCCTTCCCTGCCTAAGTCCATCAAGGCAAAGTATCTTCACCTAGAATTACGCCCCTACATCCCTAACCCTTTGAGTAGTTTTAGGTGCCAGTCTTATGGTCATTCTCAGCAGTCCTGCAGGAGCAATCCTCGGTGTGCACGCTGTGGTGCCACAGAACATCTTTTACAGGAATGTGTGGCCGAGGCCGAGTTTTGTGTGAACTGCAAGGGTTCACACGCAGCATCAGCCAAAGATTATCCCAAGTGGAAGGAAGAAAAAGAAATTCAAAGGCTAAAGACGGTGAAGAATATTTCCTATCCTGAGGCCAGAAGGAGAGTAGTTCCTGCTTCTTCTGATCGGCGCTCATATGCACCAGTGGTGGTTGCCAAATCTACAATAGGCATTCAAACTGACATTCAGATCCCTACTTAATGTCCCTACAAGCTGGAAGATATCATCGCAGCCGGACAGGAGGCACTCCAGTCTCGATCTAGGGGTCTGAAAGCGCCACCCACCACTTCGCCGATGCAGACTCATTCCACTACCAGCAAGGGAACTCAGGCCACTTCTTCTTCAAAGAAAACCAAAGCCCAGGATAACAAGAACGTTTCTTCCCCTCAAAAATCTCAGCAAACAACTCGACGCCAAGCGCCTTCCGTTAAAACACTTGGGACAAAGCATGCTTCCATCTTGGCCCCTGGTCACACACCTCCAGATCTGGGGGAACCCCATCAGGGGTGATGGAACCTGATTTCGTTTGATCATGTTCATTTCACTTATAACCATGGCTTCAATCATTCAGTGGAACTGTCGAGGTTTTCGGACGAGATTTGATGAAGTGAAACATCTGCTTTCATTTTACTCTCCGGTGTGCCTTTGTCTACAGGAGACGAAGCTTAAACCATCAGAACTGCTTTCAGTTCGAGGCTACAGTGCGTATCGGACAAATAATGCATCGTGAGACATTGCCTGTGGGGTAGTCCCTATTTTTGTCCCTCACAGTGTTCCGGTGTCTTCCGTTGTGATATCTACAACTTTGCAAGCCGAGGCGGTGCGTATATCTGTCCCTGGGCCTCTTACTGTCTGCAGTGTCTATCTGCAGCCGGACGAGAACGTGAGCGTCTCTTTTCTGGAGAGATTGGTTGATCAGCTGCCTTCACCATTTCTTCTTTTGGGTGACTTCAATGCCCTTCATCATTTGTGGGGTAGTGTCAGCATTAGCACGAAAGGTCGTCGCATAGTCTCTCTTCTGTCTTCGGCCTCTCTGTGCCTTTTTAACACCGGTGCTGACACGTATTTCCATGAGCCGACAGGATCCTTCAGTGCGATCGATTTGACCTCGGGATCACCATCGATTAGTGCTGATTGGTCGTGGACGGTGTGTAATGACCTCCACGGGAGCGACCATTTTCCGATTTTGCTCTCGCATCATACGAACATGCCATCTTCTGCCTCCCACCCTCCTCGGTGGAGGATGGAGCGAGCGAGCGAGATGGGAGGTCTTCACACGGTGAGGATTGATATCTTCTACAATGGTGACCCAAGAGTCAATCGACGCAGAGGTTCTTGAAGTCACAACTTGTACTCTTCAGGCAGCTGATCTTTCTATACCAAAAACATCTACGACACTCTCCAGAAGTCCGAAGCCTTGGTGGTCCCCTGAATGCGAAGCGGCTAGGAGAGCTCAACATAAGGCCTGGTCTACGTTTCGGCGTTATCCAACAGATGCTAATCTCGTTACATTCAAACGAGCAAAATCCTATGCTCGGTTGGTGCGTCGACGTAGCAAGAGGGAGTCTTGGATCCAGTATGTGTCATCTCTCACTTCACGTGCCAGTTCGAAAAGTGTGTGGGAAAAGATTCGTAAGATCCGGGGTAACTACAGCTCCCACCAGATCTCCATTCTCGAGAGTAACGGCTGCACATATGCTGGAGTCGGGGAGATTGCTGATTGTTTGGGGGAGGCGTTTGCCTCCGTGTCGAGTGACCTGGCGTATCTTACTTCTTTTCAAAGAATAAAATCCACTGCGAAACGCCAGAGAATCTCCTTTGCGCCTTTTCTCGGCACGGGATATAACTCCCCCTTCAGCATGGTTGAACTCACGGTGGCTCTGCATCGGTCCGGCGCTACATCTGTCGGTCCTGATGGAATCCACTATGACATGCTCTGTCATCTATCGCAGTCGTCTCTCGAGAATCTCTTAATCTTGTATAATCGTATTTGGTCGGAGCACAGTTTCCCGGAATCTTGGCGAAACGCTTTTGTTCTGCCTTTTCCCAAACCTGGCAAGGATCCCAAGTCTCCCTCTAGTTATCGTCCAATTGCTCTCACTAGCTGTCTGTGTAAAGTTCTTGAACGCATGGTTAATTCGCGGTTAATTCATATTTTTAGAATATCATCAAATACTTTCACCATCACAAAGCGGCTTTCGCCGTCATCGTTCACTTCACGATCATCTCCTGCACCTTGAGACATCTGTGCGCGAGGCGTTCGTGCGTAGGCAGCACCTGGTTTCTGTATATTTTGATATTGAAAAAGCTTATGATCGAGCGCTGCGGCATGGTATTATCCGTGACCTCCACGCATGCGGATTGCGAGGAAATCTTCCGACTTTCATCGTTAATTTTCTTCGCAATCGGGTGTTCCAGGTGCGCCTGGGTGCGACGCTTTCGGCACCGTTCCATCAAGAACAAGGTGTTCCTCAAGGTTGCATTTTATCTGTCACATTGTTCATCCTTCGCATTAATTGTCTCTTCACAAATCTTCCTCCTGCGGTTTCGGCTACTGTTTATGTTGATGATTTACACATTTTCTGCTCGTCATCAAGTATGAATTTTATTGAAAGGCAGTTGCAGTCGATTAACCAGATCTTTAAAGCGACGAATAGCAATGGTTTCGTTCTTTCTCCCGACAAGACAGCGTGTGTCCATTTCTGCCGGAGGCGTGGCCTCCATCTTGACCCAGAGCTGTTTTTAGACCGTGCAGCCATACCAGTTTTGCCGGAGACCAAGTTCCTTGGACTGACCGTCGACCGTGCGCTTACGTTCCGTGCGCATGTTCGGCGGCTCAAGATTTCCTGTCTGCGGGCTCTATCTATTCTTAAGATCCTTTCGAGAGTCTCGTGGGGCGCAGACAAGGATGTCTTTGTTTCGAATTTACCATTCATTAATACGGTCAAAACTGGATTATGGTTGTATCGTGTATGGCTCTGCTCGTCGTTCCGTTCTCCGGCCTTTGGACACTATTCACCATCAAGCACTGCGTCTTTGTTCGGGAGCTTTTCGGACATCTCCCATTCCCAGCCTTTACGCTGACGCGAACGAACCATCGCTTGAATTACGCCGTCTGCAGCTGTCTATTCAATTCTACCTGAAACTTAGATCTCTTCCAGATCATCCTTTATGAGATGCAGTTTTTCATCCCCAGCATACTCGTTTATTCGGGAACCGGCCTTCGTGCATTTCAACATTTGGTCTTCGTATGGCTGCCGTAGCCCGTGATGTAGGTCTCGACTTGTCTCTTGTTGAAAAGACCAGGGGCTTTGGGGATCCTCCATGGCACCTACTTGGTGTCATGGTTGATACCACCTTTACATCTTTCGAGAAATCCTCAACCCCTGCGTCAGCGTACTAGCAGCTCTTCGCTGAGTACCGTGCCCTCAATTCTGAATACACTCCCATTTTCACTGATGGCTCCAAGATGCACGGAGTCGTAGGATCCGCGGCGGTTTGTATTGATGACGTCTCTGTCGCGCGGATCCCAGCTGAAGCAACGGTGTTTTCGGCGGAGATGCATGCTGTGTATCTTGCACTACTTCATGTTCAGTCGGGCTCTCATCAACGGGCTGCGGTGTACACTGATTCTTTGAGTGTTGTACAGTCATTGTCATCGTTCGACTGCTGTGACCACCCTTTTCTTTTTACCGTACGAAGGCTTCTTTGTTCTTTGCTCGAGGTAGGTGTCCAGATACAATTTTGTTGGATTCCCGGGTATTTTGGAATCTCGGTTAGCCGCCCCGGTGGCGCAGTAGTCTAAGCGATGGCCTCTGATCATTCGTCCGTAAGGGGTCCGGGTTCGAATCCCGGTGAGGCATGGATGTTGTGTTTGTCTTACGGCACTGGCTCTCTCCCTTCCCTGGAACCAGTGACCCTAAATTAGGGACGGGCGACTGCTTATAGCCCATTGAGTTGCTCACGGTGATCGTTAAACCTCCAATTAAAAAAAAAAAAAAATCTCGGTTAACGAGTGTGCTGATGCGGCTGCTAGATCTGCTTCCTCTTTGGTCTTCACACCCTTGCCACTGTTTCACCGGGATTTCCGCTTTCTGGTTCGCGACCATATCAAGCGAACGTGGCAAGGTCTGTGGGACCAAGAGGTGGAAAATAAACTGCATCGTATTAAACCTAATCTTGAAGTCTGGAAATCCTCATATCGTCGTAACCGTAGGGAGGAAGTGGTGTTTGCGCGTCTCCGCATTGGGCATTGTCGTTTCACTCACCGCTTTTTGCTGTGTGGCGACACTGCGCCGATGTGTGAGACATGTAATTGCCGACTCACCGTCACTCATCTTCTGTGTAGCTGTGTTCGTTTTCGTGATGTACGTTTTCATTTCTTTCATTCTCATTTGTTGAACGAGGACGCCGCTACACTGCAGCGGCTCCTCAACGACCACTGCAATACTGTTGCCGTGTTTTCATTTTTTAAACAAAATGACTATTTTAAACGTATCTAGATTTTAGCCTTACCATCATCCTCATTTCTCAGTTTTACTGAATCAGCTAGATTTTAATCATTGTATCATGTTTTTAATACTGTTTGTTTCATTATCTTTTTTAGCCCTTCCATCGTTCTCATTTTTCAGTTTTACATGATCAGTCAGATTTTAAGCTTTTTACCACATTTTTAATACTGTTTGTTTGTCTTGTGTCTGGCGCTCTTTGGCCAACCATGGCCCTTGCGCCATAAAAATCAACCAACCAACCAAACGGGGTTCGGGTTCGAATCCCGATGTGGCATAGATGTTGGGTTTGTCTTACGGCACTAGCTCTCTCCCTTCCCTGGAACCAGTGACCCTACATTAGGGACGGGCGACTGCTTATAGCCCATTGAGTTGCTCACGGTGGTCATTAAAAAACAGAATAGCACGCATTTACGCCCTTGAATAACAAAGTTGTGCATTGGAATTACCCTGAAAACCAAGGGTCGTCGTTATCGAATTCAAAATATATTTTTTTTCAGTTATTTGATATCCGATGGAAAAAATCCTTTCTTCCATTCGATTCCATATGTAACGAAAATTATTTTTTGGTCGTCCCTGTGGCGCAGTGGTCTAAGCGATGGCCTCTGATCATTGGTCCAAAAGGGGCTTCAGATTCGAATCCCGGTGAGGCATGGATGTTGTGTTTGTTTTACGGCACTGGTTCTCTCCCTTCCCTGGAACCGGTGGCTCTAAATTAGGGGCGGGCGACTGCTTATAGCCCATTAAGTTACTCACGGTGGTCGTTAAACCTCCAATCAAAATATATATATATATATATATATATATATATATATATATATATATATATATATATATATAGGGATGTAAGGTCAGGTGATGCGTAACATCACAGCCTCTCCTTGACAAATGTCAACCCCGCCTTCTCGTGGTGCATCCTGTTCCCACTAAAGGGGCTCTGACGACCGCCAATAGCGGTATAACTATACCATCGGGATCAGAGGAAATGCTATCCCACACTCACCAACCCGCTTGGCCAGCGTGGTGAGTTATGGCCGAACCCCTCCAAAATGACTCCACAACTTAAATCTTGGCCCTCAGTCTCCGGCAGCTGGAATGTACCTGGCCAAGGCAGCGGCCAGTGCGACATGAAGGCAGAGGGTGCTAAGAATCCCCGAAGGACCGGACTAGGCTGCCATCTGATGCTGACCTTGGCAACATACAATGGACGCTCCCTATCTTCTGATTCAAGGCTTCTTGAATTGGAAGAGGAACTACAAAGGATCAAGTGGGACATCGTGGGGCTAAATGAGGTAAGGAGAAAAGGAGAAGATCTCATCGAACTGAAAAGTGGACATCTCTTCTACTATCGTGGGACAGATACTGGTAGAACTAGTGGTGTTGGATTTATAATAAACAAGAAACTGAAGGATAAAGTGGTAGAAGTTGAAAGTTCCTCTGACAGAGCTGCACGACTCGTTATCCAACTATCGAGAAGATACCAGGCTCAGATTATTCAAACTTATGCACCCACCACAAGTCATCCTGAAGAAGAAATTGAAGAATTTTATGAGGAAATTTGTCATCTAAATAATAAAGGTAAGCAGCACTTGAAAATAATTGTGGGAGATTTCAATGCAAAAAATAGGGCAACGGCAACAGAATGAAACTTCAGTAGGTAAATTCGGTCACGGCAACAGAAACCAGCGTGGAAATACTCTCGTTGAGTTTGCAGAGTCAGAAGGGTTTTTCATCTTGAACTCCTTCTTCAAGAAAAAACCACACAGGAAATGGACTAGGAGACATCCAAATGGGACGACAAGTGAAATTGATTTTATTATGTGTAACAAAAAATTCGTCATAGAAGACTGCAGTGTGCTAAACAAGTTCAACACAGGTAGTGACCATAGATTGGTGAGAGGTAAGATGCACCTCAACACTAAACTTGAACGTGGCAAGCTCATAAGACAAACAAAATCTATTGACATAACCAACCTTAAAAAACACCATAATACCTTCAAGTTGGAACTGAAGAACAGGTTCTCTGCTTTAGAAGGCCTAACATCGGAAGAAGAGGACATCTCTGAAGTTAACAGAAAAGTAACCAAAGCTCTTATGGAAACAGCAACAAAATTAGCTGGGTCTAAGAACAAGTTGCATGTGAACAAATTATCAGGAAAAACCAAAATGTTGATGCAAAAAGAAGAGAGATGAGGACAACTAAAGAAGATGTGACTTCCAAAGTGGAATATATAGAGCTATGCAAGACAGTAAGAAAAAGTATCACTGAAGACGTAAGGAAATTCAACTGTGAACTAGTGAGGAAAGCAATTGAAAACAACCAAAGCCTAAAGATAGCAAGAGACATCTCAGTAAGGGAAGAAAACAGATTATGGCACTGAGAAAAGAAGATGGTTCTGTAACAAGAAATAGAGGCGAAATTTTGACAAGAGTGAAAGATTTTTATTCCAAATTATATGAAAGGGATGATACATGCACTCCAGACATCATGAAAGATACCAGTACCAGAGTTCCTCCAGTCCTTCCAGCAGAAGTTGCACATGCAATCAAGAACATGAAGCAGAAGAAAAGCTCCAGGAGAAGATGGAATTACTGTAGACATCATACAAGAAGCAAGTGGAGAAATCGAAACAGTACTCGCCCAAATTTTCACTCGATGCCTTAATGAAGGAAAGATTCCTGAGGATTGGAACACCGCTACAATGATCCTGCTACATAAGAAAGGTGACATTGAAGATCTCGGAAACTACAGACCTATCAGCCTCCTATCAGTAGTTTATAAAATCTTCACTAAGAAGTTCTTTCACACCGCTTGAAGGTAACACTGGATATGGCTCAACCGAGAGAACAAGCTGGATTCAGGAGTGGCTACAGCACAATAGATCATATCCATGTGCTGAGAGAACTAATTGAAAGAGCGAGGGAATATGAACTTCCATTGTGCATGGCTTTTATCGATTATGAAAAAGCCTTTGATTCGGTGAAACCATCAGCAGTTACAATGGCTCTGAAAACCTGCAGTATTGAAGATGCATACATTAATATTATTAATAACATCTATGAAAATGCAAGTGCAAAGATTAGGCGGTTTGAAAATACAACACACATAAAAATTGGAAAGGAGTGAGACAAGGTGACACCATATCTCCGAAGCTCTTTAATGCCACAGTGGAGGGTGTTTTTCAGTCACTGAGCTGGGAAAACAAGGGGATAAAGATTAATGGAGATTATCTAACCCACCTTCGTTTTGCTGATGACGTAGTCATTTTTGCAACTACCCCGTCAGAGCTGCAGAGTATGATCCAGGAACTTGCTGACAAGAGTAAAGAAGTGGGATTAAAAATAAACTTTCAGAAGACAAAAGTGATGTTCAATGCTTTTACAAGAAATGAAGATTTATCGATTGATGGAGAAAAGCTGGAGATAACAGATACGTACGTTTATCTTGGACAGCAGATATCAAGTGAGGGTCACATTGATGAAGAAATTAATCGGCGTACAAAACTTGCCTGGAGAGCTTTTGGAAGAAACAGCATAATTTTCAAGAGCAATATGCCATTATGTCTTAAAAGAAAAGTGTTTGATCAATGCATCCTTCCAGTGCTTACGTATGGTGCAGAGACGTGGACCTTAACTAAAAGAGACATACAAAGGCTGCAGACAACCCAGAGAAGCATGGAGAGGTGCATGCTTGGTGTAACCAGGAGAGATAAGAGAGGAACTCGTGGATCCGAAAAATGACAAGAGTGGAAGACATCATGATCAGAGTTAAATTCCTGAAATGGCAATGGGCTGGACATACTGCCAGAAGGACAGATCATCGATGTACAGCCGAAATTTTAGATTGGATTCCAAGGGACAGGAAAGACCCAGAAGAAGACCACATGGGAGATGGGTGGATGAAATTCGAAAGTATGCAGGGGTGACATCATCATCATCATCATTGTCAACCATTATCAATCCACTGCTGGACGAAGGTCTCCCCAAGTTTCCTCCACAACGGTCTGTCTTGTGCCAGTCTCCTCCATGTCACTCCCGCATATTTACGAATTTCATCCACCCATCTCCCATGTGGTCTTTTTCTGGGTCTTTTCCTGTCCCTTGGAATCCAATCTAAAATTTCGGCTGTCCATCGATGGTCTGTCCTTCTGGCAGTATGTCCAGCCCATTGCCATTTCAGGGATTTAACTCTGATCATGATGTCTTCCACTCTCGTCATTTTTCGGATCCACGAGTTTCTCTTCTTATCTCTCCTGGTTATACCAAGCATGCACCTCTCCATGCTTCTTTGAGTTGTTTGCAGCCTTTGTATGTCTCTTTTAGTTAAGGTCCACGTCTCTGCACCATATGTAAGCACTGGAAGGATGCATTGATCAAACACTTTCTTTTAAGACATAATGGCATATTGCTCTTGAAAATTATGCTGTTTCTTCCAAAAGCTCTCCAGGCAAGTTTTGTACGCCGATTAATTTCTTCATCAATGTGACCCTCACTTGATATCTGCTGTCCAAGATAAACATACGTATCTGTTATCTCCAGTTTTTCTCCATCAATCGATAAATCTTCATTTCTTGTAAAAGCATTGAACATCACTTTTGTCTTCTGAAAGTTCATTTTTAATCCCACTTCTTTACTCTTGTCAGCAAGTTCCTGGATCATACTCTGCAGCTCTGATGGGGTAGTTGCAAAAATGACTACGTCATCAGCAAAACGAAGGTGGGTTAGATAATCTCCATTAATCTTTATCCCTTTGTTTTCCCAGTTCAGTGATTGAAAGACATTTTCCAATGTGGCATTAAAGAGCTTCGGAGATATGGTGTCACCTTGTCTCACTCCCTTTCCAATTTTTATGTGTGTTGTATTTTCAAACAGCCGAATCTTTGCACTTGCATTTTCATAGATGTTATTAATAATATTAATGTATGCATCTTCAATACCGCAGGATTTCAGAGCCGTGGTAACTGCTGATGGTTTCACCGAATCAAAGGCTTTTTCATAATCGATAAAAGCTATGCACAATGGAAGTTCATATTCCCTCGCTCTTTCAATTAGTTCTCTCAGTACGTGGATATGATCTATTGTGCTGTAGCCACTCCTGAATCCAGCTTGTTCTCTCGGTTGAGCCATGTCCAGTGTTACCTTCAAGCGGTGTGAAAGAACTTTAGTGAATATTTTATAAACCACTGATAGGAGGCTGATAGGTCTGTAGTTCCTGAGATCCTCAATGTCACCTTTTTTATGTAGCAGGATCATTGTAGCATTGTTCCAATCCTCAGGAATCTTCCCTTCATTAAGGCATTGAGTGAAAATTTGGGCGAGTACTGTTTCAATTTCTCCACTTGCTTCTTGTATGATGTCTATAGTAATTCCATCTTCTCCTGGAGCTTTCCCCCGCTTCATGTTCTTGATTGCATGAGCAACTTCTGCTGGGAGTACTGGAAGAACTCTGGTACCTTTCATGATGTCTGGAGTACATGTATCATCCTTTTCATATAATTTGGAGTAGAAATCTTTCACTCTTGTCAAAATTTCGCCTCTATTTCTTGTTATAGAACCATCTTCTTTTCTCAGAGCCATAATCTGTTTTCTTCCCTTACTGAGATGTCCCTTTACTATCTTAAGGCTTTGGTTGTTTTCAATTGCTTTCCTCACTAGCTCACAGTTGAATTTCCTTACGTCTTCAGTGATACTTTTTCGTGCTGTCTTGCATAGCTCTATATATTCCACTTTGGAAGTCACATCTTCTTTAGTTGTCCTCATCTCTCTTCTTTTTTGCATCAACATTTTGGTTTTTCCTGATAATTTGTTCACATGCAACTTGTTCTTAGACCCAGCTAATTTTGTTGCTGTTTCCATAAGAGCTTTGGTTACTTTTCTGTTAACTTCAGAAATATCCACTTCTTCCGATGTTAGGCCTTCTAAAGAAGGCCTAACAAATATATATATATATATATATATATATATATATATATATATATATATATATATATATATATATTGGGTACAGGTTCTTTTCAAGTAGTGCCCAGTTTTTCCGCTTGGAGGCGTAAAGTTAAATGGCGATTTTTCCAATATCCCTGTTTCTAAAATTCCGATTTGAAAACTTCTTTTTGAATATTATACAGCTCCTGGTAGGAAATGTTCTGCATGTAATTTCTAATATTTGAGAAGATCGTTTTTGCCACTAAGGGCGTAAGTGTACATTTGTATTTCCGCTGTATTTGCAGCGCATCTGATGACTCGTCTGAAAAAATTCTTTTGTGATAAGATACCGCAAGACCACAAATAACCTCTTGAGAATACATCTTGCTTAAAACGATATATAATTTTTCCGCCAAGGAACGTAGTAGTATATTTTACTTTCCTCGATATATCTTCTTCTAGTAGTACGATTTGAAAAATTATTTCTTTATCGAAGATGGTTTCTGGTGCAAAATGTTTTTCATATAGTTTAAAAAATCTATTAATCCCCTAGTTTGCCACTAGATGGCATACGGTAACGTACTTTTACAGCATATTTACAGCGCGTCTCAAACCTTGATTGAAAAAACCCTTTTTCGGTAGATTCTACTAAACGAAATTTTTTGTGTGCCTTTTCAGCCCAAATAATATAAAATTTCTCCACTTGCACGTGCAAATGTTTAATCTGTTTTTCTCGATATCTCTGCTTCTAAAATTACGACTAAAAATTTTTTTAACACTGAATATCATTTACCACGTGAACACGTTGCATGATTTAACGTTTCTTAATTCACAGTTATGACGCTATCGGTGTTACGTTTGCAACCGAACCACTGCTTCTAAAATTCCGTTAAATTTCTAAATTTCGTTAAATTCCGTTCATTTCTGAAATTTTGTTTTTTCATTTTTTTCTTGTAAATTGAAACATTCGTTTTGTGCTGTATGCCATTCGCTACAGTAAAGCTGGGGATCAGTAGTCTCTTTAAATAATTCGGTTTTCCCGCTAGGTGGCGTTGATGTCTACACTCTCTCGCTATTTCTGCTTCCAAGACACGTATTTATAAAATTATTTTTCCTTAGCATAGCTTTTCCTATGCAAATAATACTTTGAGCAGATTTTCTACTTTTCATTATTCAAAATTTTGCCGCCGGGGGTTATGATTCTAATTGAAAGAGTTAATGCGATTTCAAAAATGCTTTAGTAAATCTGTTTTTGGTACGATACTTTTCATTATGAAGATTATTTTGAGCCCACTTTTTCTATAAGTAGCACAAAGGAGTTCCGCTAGGGAACGTAAAGTTATATCAGGTTTTTCCTATATAACTCTTGTTCTAACTGTTCGATTTGAAGAATCGTTCGTCTCTGATATTTTCCATTAATTATACAAACATTTTGGTACACAAATTGGCAACTGTTTTGTAACATACTTTTCAGCCGATAGTGTACGTAAGTAGCAATTTCTAATTATAGCTATTTTAGCGATCGCAGAAATCCGTCAAATGCGACCGATTAAGAAAAATCCGGTTCACTTTTTCTTTAACCGGTACCATTTGCGATGAATTACTCTCCTTTTATTGGGTGCTTTAACAGAATTCATCGCTCTTTACACGTTTTTATGAGTGAGTCACGGAAAATTCTCATTGGTCGCCACCGGGAATCGAACTCAGGGTCTTTCAGTTATGAGCCGGACATGCTTCCACTGCACATATCTCTACTTCTAAAAACTGCACATATCTCTGCTTATTACTTGGCCATTCTACTAGTGTAATATAATTTTCCAGAAACCACTTTTCTCTAACACAGCAGCAACATGACAAGTAGTTACATCATGTTCAAATATACAGTGTATGCTTCATTATTCTGGGAAAGATCGCGTGCCGAAGCTTCAGTTTTGGCTCAAGTTTATCAGTGATGTATATTCTGATGACCTCTGTTTGATGTTCCTAATCCACATCAAGTGTCTGTAATTAATCGGTGCTTAGATATGGTGCAGATACGTGGACCTTAACTAAAAGTGACCTACAAAGACTGCAGACAACTCAAAGAAGCAAGGACAGGTGCATGCTTGGCGTGTTCTTACTTTTCGCATTTCAATTCAATTTAGGTAATTAGAGGTATTAATATTTGACTTCTTACCTCTTCTGTGAGTCCGTGCAAGGGCTCTCCAGCATTCCAACATCTTCTTTTGCTTCCTGTTCACAGAGTCGGATACACATTAACATTCACATATTCCAATTAGGGTAGCACACATCCTGGAACTTGATTAGCATAATGTACTGCTGATCATTTTATACACTGAAGAGCAATTGAATTAGAGATACCTGTCTAGTAACGTGTAGCACCACCTTTCGCCCTGATGACAGCGGCGATTCGTCTCGGCATGGCTCCACATATCACGACACCGGAAGCGTTGGGAAGGACGGCGGCGATTCGTCTCCCATAGTTCACGAAGATTTGATGGAGGGGTGTCAGAGCCTCGAACATCTCTCTCGATTGCATCCCAGATGTGCTGATGGGATTGAGGTCAAGTGACCTGGCTGGCCAAAGAAGCGAGGTCACGTCGGTGGAGGGTTCATCCAACCATTCGAACAATTCGGGAGCGATGGCACGGTGCATTTTCTTGTTGCAGGATGAGGTCCCCAGTGGGCTGTTGAAGACTAACAAACGGGAGCAAATGGTCATCCAGGATATCCCGGTAACGTTGACCTGTGAGGGACGATGTCACACGTACAAGGGGTCCCATTTAAGTCCACGTAAACAGTCCCCAGACGAGATTGCCACACCCACCAGCTTGAAGAGTACCCTGTTGGCAAGAAGGATCCATCGCTTCATGTGGTTTGCGCCGTACTTGCATCCTGCCATCCGCATGTACTAACGTGAATCTCAACTCATCAGTCCAGGCAACATTTTTCCACATGTCTAGGTGGGGTCCAGTGGCGATGTTCTTGCGCCTATGCTAATCTTTGCACCCTGTGATGTGCGGTCAGCAGCGGTACCCTAGTGGGACGAAGGCTTCTGAACCCCATAGCAAGGAGATGGTTCTGGATGGTGAGGCTGCTTACACGTTTTTGTGCACCAGCGTTAAATTGCCGAGTGATTTCTTGCACTGTGGCCCGTCTATCCGCTGTTACAATGCGAGCTAGCCGACGATGACCGCCGTTATCCACACGCTGTTGTCCACGGCAGTTGGCCCTTGCAGGGATGCGTTTTACCGGATTCGATGTACTCACGGTGCACCCGTGACTCAGTGGCTCGTGAAAATCCCAGTGCCTGCACGACTTACGAGATCGAGTGACCCATTCGTCAGGCCCCGACAATTTGCCCATTATCAAATGCGCTTAGATCCTTCGTCTTAACCATACTGCGTCCGACTCTTACTGATTCCCGTCGCATCACCCCTTATTTTGTCGGGTCACTGCATACGTCATGTCGTTTCCTTTTACAGGGCCACCCACAGCGCCACATTTGCATAACGCCAGCTGTCTCTAATTCAATTGCCCTTCAGTGTATGAATTAGATAAAAATACACACACAAATACGGAAATTTCGTTGTTTCGTTTTTTTTGCGTCATAAGGCTTCACATCAGTTTTCACATTACCTCTGCGGCCTCTGTCCTCAGTTCTCACGCGTCTTCACATGTCCACAATTTTATCACGTCTGCCGTTGGCCTTCTCCGCTGCGCCCCCTGTCGGCGTAGTCCCAACGTGGTGTAACCAGGAGAGATAAGAAGAGGAACTGGTGGATCAGAAAAATGACAAGAGTGGAAGACATGATGATCAGAGTAAAATCCCTGAAATGGCAATGAGCTGGACTTATTGCCAGAAGGACAGACCGTCGATGGACAGCTAAAATTTTAGATTTTATTCCAAGGGACAGGAAAATACCCAGAAGAAGACCACATGTGAAATGAGTGGATGAAATTCGAAAGTATGCAGGAGTAACATGGAGGAGACTTTGTGTGCGCCATTTGTTAATTTTCGTAACATACTTTTTAGCCGCTGTTAGAAGTGAGCAGCTGGTTCTATTTCTGGATGTTTTATCGATTGCAGAAATCGGGTTGATTTTTTCTAACCGGTTCTATTGACTACGAATAACTTTGATAAATTTTATTCGCGTCGGAAAGGGTTCAAAAGTCGTGCTCATCGCAACAGAAAATTTGGTGTTATCTTCCTTGTTACGCTGTATTGATGTTTGTCGTTTTTCTTTTTACTGACTGTTTATACTGCTTCTTGTGTTTCTCTTTTTAACGCCACTTTTTGTTATGCTTTGAATTTTTTTTTTTTTTTTGGGGGGGGGGTTACTGTCCTAAACCATGCGACATAGCTCCCTTTGGTTCATCGAGGCCCTAGGGCCTGTGAACGCTAACCAACCAAATTCAACGGCCGTTCCAGAAAATTTAGAGTAAAATCACGCGAAATGAAGAAATATAGGTACAGCAAAATATATGTTTTTCTTTCTCAACGTATCTTCCCTCGGATGATATGCAACGGTCCCATCGTTCAGTCCACTTTTCAACGCATGTGGCGAAGGCAATTTGTGGAAGCTGCTCTAGCGACCCCTGTATAGCTTGAATAACGTCATCATCTGTGTTGAATGTTGCTCCACCGAACTTCTCCTCCATTGTTGGAAACAACCAGAAATCGCACGGGGTGAGATCAGGACTGTAGGCAGACTGTGGCGTGATTTCAATACTGCATTTCGTAAGAAATTGTTGAACAATAAGCAATCACACGCGGGCGGGCTTGGCCACCAGTTCCGATGCCTTAATCGATACGTGTCGTCTCAGACGCTTCAAGACTGCAATTTAATACTCAGCATTCACAGTAATTTGTGGAGGAATGGCATGCTGGTAGACTACATACACATTTATGATCAAAGAAAATTATCATCATCACCTTCCCAGCTGATTTGGTTTGTCGGACTTTTTATTGGAAGAGGCGAGCCTGTGTTTTTCGAGACACTCGTTACGCGCTTCGTGAGGGGATCAAACTAGTGGACTCACGTTTCATCGGTAGTTATTACTGTGTATAGAAAGTTTGGATCCTTTGCAATCATTTGTTTCCACTCATGACACACTTGATCTTTGACTAACAATTGTTCTCTCGTCAGGTGAAGAGGTACCCATCTGGAACACACACACGATGCAGCAGTAATTTGTCGCGTAGAATGCGGAATGCCGACATTCTTGAAATACACAGTGTGGCAAAGAATTTTTAAGACTGGGTCTGTAAAATGAAATAGAAACAAGAAATTATAATTTGTTTTGGTTTGTTAATCAAAATAAGTCCCTCCGGCTTCAATACACTTGTTACAGGGATTTAATAAGGACTCGAATGCCTGTTCCAGTTCAATTTGCGGAATTGCCTCCAAAGCACGCGTCGAAGCTGTTTGTAGGGTCGAAATATCCTCAAAATAACACCCTTTTAACGTCATTTTAAGTTTTGGAATAAAGAAAAGTCGCAGGGTGCTAAATCAGGGGAATACGGTGGATGATTCAACAAACAGACGTTATTTTTCGCCAAAAATCTACAAACAAGAAGTGAGGTGTGACTGGGTGCATTATCGTGCAACAAACACCAACTGTTTTCATCCCGATATTCTGGACGAATTCGACGAATTCTGCCCATTAAACGCCTTAAAACATTTAAATAAAACTCAACAGTAATTTTTTGTCCACTTGGAACAAATTCTTTGTAGATAATACAATTACTATCGAAGAATGAAATGAGCATTGTTTTGATTTTCGATGGAACTTTTCTTGTTTTTTTTTTTGGTTTGTGGTGAGATTTTTGACTTCCATTCCGCACTTTGTCACTTTGTTTTAGGATCATATTGAAAACACTATGTTTCATCACCTGTAACAATCGATTTTAAGAAGTTTGGATCATTTCAGCGGCTGAAATGATGTCTGTGCAATGTGCATTTCTCCTTGATTTTTGTTCATTGGTTAACGTGTGTGGAACAAATTTAGCACAGACTTTTGTTTTGCCCAAATCTTCATGCAGGATGGTTCGAATCGTTTCTTTGTTGATGTTTAAAGATTCTTCCAACATTCTTAGTGACGCACATCGATTGTTTGCCACGAAATCACGCACTTTTTCAATAATCTCAGGTGTCCTAGATGAACTTGGTCTTCCGGTATGCTTATCATCTTCTGGCGTATCTCTTCCGTCCAAAAAACGTTTGTGCCACAGGAAAACATTTGATCTACTTAAACAAAACTCACCGTAAACTTGTTTCATCATTTGGTACGTTTCCGAGGTACTTTTAGCAAGTTTTGCGTTAAATTTAATAACAGCCCTTTGTTCCATCTTAATAATTCAACATGAAAAAAATTTTACTTCTCTAATGAACGGGCGTTTCGTTTGAGTTACTTTAACTACTGCTCAGTACTTTTGGCAGAAAGCAAGCAGATGGTCATGGTTTATAACGCATTCGCGATTACACTGGTGGCGCCACTGTAGGCTGAAATCTAGCGCCAGTCTTAAACTTTTTTGACGCACTGTGTATTAGTTCACGCCGCTATGTCGTCTCAAGTCATCCGTCGATGTTCTTGGAGGATTGCCCAGTGTTTAACAATAAGCTCCGTAAGAACACTTTCAGGTATACCAGGCCTAGGAGCGAGTTCTACGGACAAGCGTCCTTTTTTTGAAATTATGGTGCCTTCTAAAAATCTTTAACTCACCCAAACATTTATTTTGGTAAGCTTTTTCATTACATCAACTGTTTCTGGAGCCCTTTTACCCAAACAATAGCAAAATTATACCGCACAACGCATTTCACTTCATAACTCTGAATCACTCACCTCCATACCTGTATCGCGAAATGCAGACGTGCAACAACTTCGTAATAACAAATCCATAATCATCTGCCACGGCTAATAACTGTTGCCATAGATACTTCCTTAATTCAGTTAGTCGTCTGCATGATTATTTTCCCCCTTCGCACTGTTGCCAACTCAAACAAAATTACTCTCATTTTTTTTTTTTTTTTTTTGGAACGGCCTTTGTACATGATGTAAAATGAGCCCGTCATTGGTTTTCGAAAACTTTGAAAGCAAACTTTTTCTTAAAAAAGGTACGGATTTTTCTATGTAAGAAAATTCCCTCATCTTCTTTCCTATATCTCCAAATGCAAGAATGTAGTTTGAAATCCCTTTACTGAAATTAAGCGCAAACTGCAGCTTACAATGTGATGAGATTGGAGGGAAAAGCATCACAGAAGAAAACAAAAACAAAAAAAAACAACACCAAAATGCATATTCGGTTGAAAACAAAATTTTGTTGCGTGAGAAATTCTGACGAAACAGCGGACTTTGATTTTAAAGGAGAAACACATAAAATCATAATCCATCACGCTTATCTCTTTTCGAACATATTTCCCAAATTCATCTGTTTTTCCACCATCGGCTGTCGAGGACCAACAAGCGAGCGTATAAAAGGGGATTTTCTTCTTCTTCCTCCAGCTGCGGAGAGAATCGCTCTTTTTTTCCTACAATGGATGAAATCCCTTTTCCCGGAATTCGTAGTACACCATTGCCCTCTTTTATCGAAAGGGCCCAAAAATACGAGCATGTTCGAAAAGGAAAGCTTGACAAAAAAATCCATGAAGGACGTTAAGCATCAGCTCCTTTGTCTCACGTGAGCTTGTTTTATTTAGTTCGGTAAGATGCAATGCATTGCACATATAAAGTGCCACAAAAATATGCATTCAGCAATGCATTAATGTTCAAATTATGTATATATAAATATATATATATATGAACTTTCAGAAGACAAAAGTTATGTACAATGCTTTTACAAAAAAATGAAGATTTATCGATTGATGGAGAAAAGCTGGAGATAACAGATACGTAAGTTTATCTTGGACAGCAGATATCAAGTGAGGGTCACATTGATCAAGCAATTAATCGGCGTATAAAACTTGCCTGGAGAGCTTTTGGAAGAAACAACATAATTTTCAAGGGCAATATGCCATTATGTCTTCAAAGAAAAGTGTTTGGTCAATGCATCCTTCCAGTGCTTACGTATGGTGCAGAGACGTGGACCTTAACTAAAAGAGACATAAAGCATGGAGAGGTGCATGCTTGGTGTAACCAGGAGAGATAAGAAGAGGAACTCGTGGATTCGAAAAATGACAAGAGTGGAAGACATCATGATCAGAGTTAAATCCTTGAAATGGCAATGGGCTGGACATGCTGCCAGAAGGGCAGACCATCGATGGACAGCCGAAATTTTAAATTGGATTCCAAGGGACAGGAAAAGACACAGAAGAAGACCACATAAGAGATGGGTGGATGAAATTCGAAAGTATGCGGGAGTAACATGGACGAGACTGGCACAAGACAGATCGTTGTGGAAGAAGCTTGGAGAGACCTTCGTCCAGCAGTGGACTGATAATGGTTGACAATGATGATGATGATGATGATATATATATATAGAGAGAGAGAGAGAGAGAGAGACTGTATATATATATACACTGCCGGAAAGTGAAAAAAGAACACCAAGAAGGAATTGGCGGACGATCATGAAATTTACATATGTTAATGGGGTCGAGTTTACGTAGGTGTGATGTTAATTTCG
This sequence comes from Macrothele yani, assembly GCA_039090855.1. Taxonomy (NCBI): domain Eukaryota; kingdom Metazoa; phylum Arthropoda; class Arachnida; order Araneae; family Macrothelidae; genus Macrothele; species Macrothele yani. The sequence goes on from CM077011.1 coordinate 106,674,184, forward strand.
GGACCAACCGGTGAGCGCTTACGCCACAGCGCGGCATAAAATGGAAATTATCGTCGGTGGTATTTAAGGAGTGCGGCGAAGTGAATGTAATCAGTCGTCGGCGTACGGACACGTGCAAAGACCCTGAAGAAGCTGCAATGCCTGGACATAGAAGACGTGTACGATTTCAGCAGTTATCGGACTTTGAGCGAGGTCGTCTAGTCGGACTCCGCGAGGCCGGGTGGTCGTATCGTCGTGTTGCGGAGTGAATTGGACGGGAAGTTACGATGGTGGCGCAGATGGTCCGAGGAACATTCCCACACGAAAAGACGTGGAACTGAGAGTCACAGACGGACTGATGAGCGGACCGATCGACGCATAAGAAGAGCGGCGTTGTCAAGCAGAACATCCAATGCGACGCAAATCCGAGCTGCCGTTGCACCTGAGGTGACTGTGCGAACAATCCGCAACCGTCTACTGGATGCAGGACTACGTGCACGTGTGCCTCTGGCATGTGTATCTCTGACTCCAGCCCACCGTCAGGAATGGTTGCAGTGGTGTCGCCAACGTCTGCACTGGAGAACGCAATGGCGATCTGTCGTGTTCAGTGATGAAAGCAGATTCTGCTTGGGAGCCTCCGATGGCCGTATACGTGTTCGCAGACGCACAGGGAAGCGTCTCCACCCTTGTTGCATCCGCTAGCGACACACAGGGCCTACACCTTGTCTCCTGGTGTGGGGAGCGATCAGGGTGTGGGGAGCGATCAGGGTGTGGGGAGCGATCAGGGTGTGGGGAGCGATCAGCTATCACTCCCATACACAACTAGTAATTGTACCGGGTACGTTAAACAGCACCTCCTACATCAACAACATCATTTAGCCCGTTGTTGTGCCATTTGTAAGGTTGGTCCATCGTGGTGTTTCCAGCAAGATAACGCACGAACACACGCGGCACGTGCAACGCAACATGCACTTCAGGGTGTGAGACAACTTCCATGGCCTGTACGTTCACCGAATTTGTCCCCCATTGAGCACATGTGGGATTTTATGGGACAACGACTTGTCCGGTCTCCACGGCCAGCCACGACCATCCCCGATTTGCGCGTCCAGGTTGAGGATGCTTGGAACTCAATACCCCAAATTCACATCCAACATCTGTACGACACACTCCATGCCAGAATTGCACAGGTGACGCAGTTCATGGCGGTTCAACCTTGTACTAACCATGTTACATGGAAATGTTATTTTTCAGTTTACCAGCAAATAGAGCTGTATTTTGCCATAATATTTTGATCACGTTATCCTCTGTATTCCGTTATTATGCTGTATAAATTTTGTTGGTATCAGACGTCTTCGTCTTGGTGTTATTTTTTCACTTTCCGCCAGTGTATATACTGTACATATGAAATCCGAAAGATATAAATGTATGAAATATGAATTATACATATATGTATATGTGTGAAATCCGAAAGATATATATATATATATATTAATAAATCAAATATTATCTAATACCAGAGATTTAGGTATAATGCGTAAAATACCAATAGACTTCATGTGCTGTACAAAGGATCAAGAAGATACTTATGATACCCAAAAGATTAAAAATATAACTCTTAACTTACAGTGGATCATATAGTACATAACTCCTAACTAATAATAGAACATACAATAATATCATCATCATCATCATTGTCAACCATTATCAATCCACTGCTGGACGAAGGTCTCCCCAAGTTTCCTCCACAACGGTCTGTCTTGTGCCAGTCTCCTCCATGTCACTCCCGCATATTTACGAATTTCATCCACCCATCTCCCATGTGGTCTTTTTCTGGGTCTTTTCCTGTCCCTTGGAATCCAATCTAAAATTTCGGCTGTCCATCTATGGTCTGTCCTTCTGGCAGTATGTCCAGCCCATTGCCATTTCAGGGATTTAACTCTGATCATGATGTCTTCCACTCTCGTCATTTTTCGGATCCACGAGTTCCTCTTCTTATCTCTCCTGGTTATACCAAGCATGCACCTCTCCATGCTTCTTTGAGTTGTTTGCAGCCTTTGTATGTCTCTTTTAGTTAAGGTCCACGTCTCTGCACCATACGTAAGCACTGGAAGGATGCATTGATCAAACACTTTTCTTTTAAGACATAATGGCATATTGCTCTTGAAAATTATGCTGTTTCTTCCAAAAGCTCTCCAGGCAAGTTTTGTACACCGATTAATTTCTTCATCAATGTGACCCTCACTTGATATCTGCTGTCCAAGATAAACATATGTATCTGTTATCTCCAGTTTTTCTCCATCAATCGATAAATCTTCATTTCTTGTAAAAGCATTGAACATCACTTTTGTCTTCTGAAAGTTCATTTTTAATCCCACTTCTTTACTCTTGTCAGCAAGTTCCTGGATCATACTCTGCAGCTCTGATGGGGTAGTTGCAAAAATGACTACGTCATCAGCAAAACGAAGGTGGGTTAGATAATCTCCATTAATCTTTATCCCTTTGTTTTCCCAGTTCAGTGATTGAAAGACATTTTCCAATGTGGCATTAAAGAGCTTCGGAGATATGGTGTCACCTTGTCTCACTCCCTTTCCAATTTTTATGTGTGTTGTATTTTCAAACAGCCGAATCTTTGCACTTGCATTTTCATAGATGTTAATAATAATATTAATGTATGCATCTTCAATACCGCAGGATTTCAGAGCCATTGTAACTGCTGATGGTTTCACCGAATCAAAGGCTTTTTCATAATCGATAAAAGCCATGCACAATGGAAGTTCATATTCCCTCGCTCTTTCAATTAGTTCTCTCAGTACGTGGATATGATCTATTGTGCTGTAGCCACTCCTGAATCCAGCTTGTTCTCTCGGTTGAGCCATGTCCAGTGTTACCTTCAAGCGGTGTGAAAGAACTTTAGTGAAGATTTTATAAACCACTGATAGGAGGCTGATAGGTCTGTAGTAAATTTGGGCGAGTACTGTTTCAATTTCTCCACTTGCTTCTTGTATGATGTCTATAGTAATTCCATCTTCTCCTGGAGCTTTCCCCCGCTTCATGTTCTTGATTGCATGAGCAACTTCTGCTGGGAGGACTGGAAGAACTCTGGTACCTTTCATGATGTCTGGAGTACATGTATCATCCCTTTCATATAATTTGGAGTAGAAATCTTTCACTCTTGTCAAAATTTCGCCTCTATTTCTTGTTATAGAACCATCTTCTTTTCTCAGAGCCATAATCTGTTTTCTTCCCTTACTGAGATGTCCCTTTGCTATCTTAAGGCTTTGGTTGTTTTCAATTGCTTTCCTCACTAGCTCACAGTTGAATTTCCTTACGTCTTCAGTGATACTTTTTCGTGTTGTCTTGCATAGCTCTATATATTCCACTTTGGAAGTCACATCTTCTTTAGTTGTCCTCATCTCTCTTCTTTTTTGCATCAACATTTTGGTTTTTCCTGATAATTTGTTCACATGCAACTTGTTCTTAGACCCAGCTAATTTTGTTGCTGTTTCCATTAGAGCTTTGGTTACTTTTCTGTTAACTTCCGAAATATCCACTTCTTCCGATGTTAGGCCTTCTAAAGCAGAGAATCTGTTCTTCAGTTCCAACTTGAAAGTATTATGGTGTTTTTTAAGGTTGGTTATGTCAATACATTTTGTTTGTCTTATGAGCTTGCCACGTTCCAGTTTAGTGTTGAGGTGCATCTTACATCTCACCAATCTATGGTCACTACCTGTGTTGAACTTGTTCAGCACACTGCAGTCTTCGATGACGAATTTTTTGTTACACATAATAAAATCAATTTCACTTGTCGTCCCAATTGGATGTCTCCATGTCCATTTCCTGTGTGGCTTTTTCTTGAAAAAGGAGTTCAAGATGAAAAATCCTTCTGCCTCTGCAAACTCAACGAGAGTATTTCCACGCTGGTTTCTGTTGCCGTGACCGAATTTACCTACTGAAGTTTCATTCTGTTGCCGTTGCCCTATTTTTGCATTGAAATCTCCCATAATTATCTTCAAGTGCTGCTTACCTTTATTATTTAGATGACGAATTTCCTCATAAAATTCTTCAATTTCTTCTTCAGGATGACTTGTGGTGGGTGCATAAGTTTGAATAATCTGAGCCTGGTATCTTCTCGATAGTTGGATAACGAGTCGTGCAGCTCTGTCAGAGGAACTTTCAACTTCTACCACTTTATCCTTCAGTTTCTTGTTTATTATAAATCCAACACCACTAGTTCTGCCAGTATCTGTCCCACGATAATAGAAGAGATGTCCACTTTTCAGTTCAATGAGATCTTCTCCTTTTCTCCTTACCTCACTTAGCCCGACGATGTCCCACTTGATCCTTTGTAGTTCCTCTTCCAATTCAAGAAGCCTTGAATCAGAAGATAGGGAGCGTCCGTTATAGGTAGCCAAGGTCAGCATCAAATGGCAGCCTAGTCCGGTCCTCCGGGGATTCTTAGCACCCTCTGCCTTCATGTCGCACTGGCCGCTGCCTTGGCCAGGTACATTCCAGCTGCCGGAGACTGAGGGCCAAGATTTAAGTTGTAGAGTCATTTTGGAGGTGTTTGGCCATAACTCACCACGCTGGCCAAGCGGGTTGGTGAGTGTGGGATAGCATTTCCTCTGATCCCGATGGTATAGTTATACCGCTATTGGCGGTCGTCAGAGCCCCTTTAGTGGGAACAGGATGCACCACGAGAAAGCGGGGTTGACATTTGTCAAGGAGAGGCTGTGATGTTACGCATCACCTGACCTTACATCCCTACAATAATATAAAACCCTTAAAATATAAAAGATTGTACAATAATTTATAAACTTTAAGGTCGCTCCACCTAAAAACTCCGCCCGACGTTTCCGATGATAAAAACTTCGGTAGACATTTTGTTCGCAATTAATGTATTCCTAAGGAGGAAAATTCACACAGAGGTAAAAATAACTTTAAATTATAGCATTTTTTTTATTTTTTTTTATTGGAGGTTTAACGACCACCGTGAGCAACTCAATGGGCTATAAGCAGTCGCCCGTCCCTAATTTAGGGTCACTGGTTCCAGTGAAGGGAGAGAGCCAGTGCCGTAAGACAAACACAACATCCATGCCTCACCGGGATTCGAACCCGGACCCCGTTCGGACGAATGATCAGAGGCCATCGCTTTTCCAAGGAAATAAGTAATATTTCCTTGGGAAATGTTGAGATTTGCTAATAGATGGCGCGATCTGTGTGTTGGTGACGTCTGTGTGCAAAGAAAAGTTTAATGGCTTATTTAGGAATTATAAATCAGCAGTATCTGCAGTGCTGCTGATTCGTTTTGTTTTTCAATATTTTTTTTTTAATTTTCGGAATGGAATCAAAATCTGAGTCTATACATGCGATATTCTGGAATGTTTGGAATGATTTGAGGAGCTACATAGATTATACGTTCTGACAATAATTGAACTGAAAATGCCAACCGAACTGTATGGAAAGCTGATTTCCAATTCCGAAATAAGCCATTAAACATCTGTGTGTCCATTAACGTCATACTCGTACAGGTCATTATTAGCAGGTCTCAACATTATTCAAGGAAAAATTATTGATCTTCTATATATTATAATTATAGTTACTTTTTAACAAATATTAAGTATGCCACGCTGTTATGTAAAGTAATTTTATCGATGAGCAAATTTTCATCCTTGGGAGTAAATTAATTGCGAAGAAAGTATCTGCAGGAGTTTTTATCATTGAAAATATAGGGCAGAGTTTTTAGGTGGTAATACCTTAACGAATAATAGATCATTTAAGGATGTTTATCTCTTAACTAATAATAGATCTAATAATAAGCGCATGATCCGCTAATAATTAAGACCGAAAATGCGCTTTATTGGCAAAAGTTACCTGACACCCCTTCAAAAGCAAATGAACGGATCCGCTGCGTTGTTAAGATGCGCGGTACAGCTGCAAACGGTATAAAAACAAGCCTGCAGCATACCGCGATCATATCGCACTGTGAGGTTCATTGAAAATGTCGCGGCTGGAGAGAACTGACTCTGATAAAGGAAAGATTGTTGAGTGTTTATATTAGTCGGTTGTCCATAAGGGAAACCGAGAGGCCTTTAAACATACCCAAGTAAACCGTTTTTGATGTACTGAATAAATGGAAGACACATGGCATGCCTGAAGCAGCAAAATGTACCGGCAGACCAAAGAAAATCAGTGGCAGAGGACGTCGAAGCCTCAACAGTGTCGTTACAGCTAATCGAAAGAGTACTGCACAAGACCTCAGTGTACAGGTGAATAAAAATGCTGGAACCTCGGCATGTACACGTACTATTCGCAGAGAATTTCATTCCATTAGTTACCGTGGACGTTCGGCAGCTCATAAGATATTTATCTCCACTCGGAATGCTACTCGTCGTTTAGCATGGTGTAAAGAAAACTTATAGTCGACCGTAGATCAATGGAAACTGGTCCTATCTACTGATGAATCCAGATACACGATCCATCAATCTGATGGCCGTGGTTGGGTGTGGCGGCAGCCAGGGGAACGCTATTTACCACAGTGTATTGTTCCTACGGTCAAGTTTGGAGCTGGTAGTGTACTCGTGTGGGGGTGTTTTTCGTGGTATGGTCCCGGCCCATTGGTTATCGTGAACAAACCTGTTAACCAGCAGGTTAATGCACCGAGCCATAAAGCAAGGACTGTTACGGCGTAGTTTGATGATAATTCCGTATCGTGTGTGAACTGGCCAACACAGAGCCCTGATCTTAATCCCATAGAACACCTATGGGATTAATTAGAGCGCCGCGTAGGAAGTTTGGAACCAAGGCCTACTACTGAGCAACAGCTAGCGGCAGCATTATGTACCGAATGGAAGCGCATACCTATCGCTGTGTTCCAAAACCTTTTCGAAAGCATGTCTCAAAGTGTAAGTGCATGCTTTAGGCCAAAAGGTGGCCCGACATCGTACTAATCTATGTCAATAAATGCTATGTTGTGTTTCTTTTCTAGGTGTCCGGTGACTTTTGTCAATATATTGTACTTATCCTATATCATCAGGATCCACTGTTCTCAATCCACTTCTCGATGAAAAATCTTCTCATGTCTCTAAACGAACCTGTGTCTTAAGCAATTCTGTTCCATGTTATGATTTCAAATTTATTCACCGATCTCCTGCGTTGTATTCTTCTGGGTCTTTGCTGTTCCTTGGAATCCATTTTAGTGTTCAAGTGGTCCAACGGTAGTCCGTTCTTCTAAGCAATATGCCCAGGGCATTGCCATTTCTGGGGTTTGTCTTTATCATGGTGTCTTAAACTCTTCAAATTTTCCTGATCTATGAATTAATTTTTCTAGCTTTCTTGGTTATACCAAGAATGCATCTCTCCATGCTTCAAGTTCCCTGTAGCCTCTTAAAAATCTTCTTTGGTGAAGGTCCACATCTCTGATCCACATGTACGAACTGGAAGAATGCATTGATTAAACACTTTTCTTTTACGATGTAATGGTAAATTACTCTAGAAAATTACCCTGTTTCCTTCGAATGCACTCCAACCAAATTTTATATAAGAGATTAAAATGAAAAATCAATGCATGGAAGGCTAAAATTACTCGTCCATTGAATAAAAATATGTACTGTATAAGTACACTGTGAAGCCAATTCTTTAGGACCAGTAGACCATTGTATGCGCATCGATTGATACGCGATCCCTCGTTAGTAAACATGAACACTTCCAGTGGTAGTTTGGATGGAAAAATTACTGAAAGCCACTTGATCTAACGGACTTTGAGCTTACGATGATAGACTCATCGGAAGAGTGGTGCAGAACCGCAGCACTTGTTTAATGAGGGAAAGCAACAGTAGTAAGAGTGTGCAGAGAGAAGTGGACTCAACAAATAAAAGATGGTGATCACACGATCCATTGTAAGCAACGGTTGTCGACGCCCGAGGTAATCTGAGGGAAACCATCTTTTACATGCCAGTAGAAGCGCAACAGAGTTGAATACCAAAAGATTTAAATGAGTGAAATTCGAAATGGCGTCTCAGCGAACGGTGTACCGTCTACGTTACAACAGCAAGAGACCTGTCTATAAACCATTACTGTGTGCAGTAAACAAGACAAAAGATCTCCAGTTGGCTCGGGAGAACAGAAGGTTACCCTAAATATATGAAAAACGGTCACGTGAGCCACGGATAGCTTAGTGGTTAACGTTCGTGACTACCAATGGAAAGGACCTCGGTTCGATTCTGGGTGGCGACAAATGTACAATTTTATTTGAATATTCTCCGTGCCTCGGACGAGCACATTAAGCCATAGGACCCCGGGTAATTAAGGGCGTCTGTTCCTCCCCTGCCCTATCTGTCTTTGCTTACCCCGACGTCAAAGTCAAGGTGAGGAAAGTTTCTAAACCCCCTACCAGCCCCGCCTCTCTGTTCACATGACATCAAAGTCGCTCTTGCAACCCACTCCACTGACAATATCTATTGTTCTTTTCCCTGTCGCTAGACTCCACCTACCTACTTCTGCTTCTATCTCCCTGCCCAAAGCCTGTACAGGAATAGCTGGCTTGGAGTCTAAACCATCTCTGTGCACGAAAGTGCGGAAGTCTTACATGAAATTGATTGTTGAGTCATACGTGGTGCTCACTAGCTGACGAGCGGGGTACCCTCGTTCACAGTCAGTTCGAGCATTAAATAAGTGCAAAACGGTCATTTGGTCTGAGTTACGAGTGTTGTCCTAAAGGTTATCTGCCGAACTATGAAGGAATGGTTTTGGGCAAATATGGCCGACTATTTTTTTATATAGCCCTCTTGAAAGTTCATGCACTTTTCCCAGCACCAATTTTCTCCGAATCAAATGCTTTTTCAAGGCCGACAAAATAGGCTTTCACGGAATTAACAACGTAATGGTTAATCCCCAAATCCACACGAGACAAGTTCGTTTTTGAGTTTAAGAAGGAGATGTTATACCCGTGAGCACTGTAAGGTGAGAAGGGAGCGTGTGTAACAGTTGAAACCTACATCTCTTAGATGGCAGCTGTTGACCTCTGGTTTGGAGTATGATCCTGATAAAACGAAGTTCCCTTGGTCAGCTTTCCTTGTTTGGGGTGTGATCCTGATGAAACAATGTTCCCTTGGTGAGATGCCCTTGTTTAAAAGTTCCCTTGGTCAGCTTTTCCTTGTTTCGAGCGTGATCCTGATGAAACAAAGTTCCCTTGGTCAGCTTTACTTGTTTGGAGTGTGATCCTGATGAAACAAAGTTCCTTTTGGTCAGTTTTCCTTGTTTAAAATTTCCCTTGGTCAGTGTTTTTCTTGTTTAAAATTTCCCTTGGTCAGTGTTTTTCTTGTTTAAAATTTCCCTTGGTCAGTGTTTTTCTTGTTTAAAATTTCCCTTGGTCAGTGTTTTTCTTGTTTAAAATTTCCTTGGTCAGTGTTTTCTTGTTTAAAATTTCCCTTCGTCAGTTTTCCTGTTTGGAGTGTGATACTGATGAAACGAAGTTCCCTTGGTCAGCTTTCCTTATGTTTAAAATGCTCTTGAAGTTTCCTTACCACCCCGGTGGTGCCATGATCTAATCGACCATTCTTCCAGGATGATTTCAGGTTCGAATCTTGGTGAATGTTGTGTTTGTTTTACGTCACTGGCTGTCTCCTTCCCTAAAACCAGTGGCCCTAAATTAGGAATGGGAGATTGCTTATAGCCCATCGGGTTACTCACGGTGGTCGTTAAACCTCCAAACAAAGAAAAAGGTTTCTTTGTGAGTTAGCACAGAACGCTCTGGTGATGGTTTGGCCTTTTATAAGGTAATCCACCATCACGACCCCTCTGCATCCCACAAACTTTTTGACATTATCTTTCCAGCAGAAGTGACCGATTCCGCTTTCTTTCGTGTGAGTAAGCCACCATGTTTCCAGTGTTTTGACTCTGGAATATGGTGGCGCGCAGGAACGGACCAGGGAGTTCCTTATGGGGGCGGTTGCTATGGTGTAAAATACTAGATGGATGCAGTGACTTTGTGGATGCTCTCTCTCTCTCTATCTCTTTCTCTCTGTCTCTGTCTGTCACTCTTACACACACAAATTGGCAAAGAATAGTGGTAGTCCCATGCGAACTGCGAGCGTCGTTGCCGATGGGCCTGGAGTTAACATGGGCGCCTTGACGCAGCGTCGACTTCGAAGGCTCGTGCATTAATGTGCTCGCTCTACTGTTATGGGGACACGCACCTGGATGCCCCAGCGTTGATTTGCGCGGCCAATTGCTGCCCTGTTACGCTTTGATTACGCTTTACCAGTCGACGGAGGCGACGTTCCCCTCTGGTATGGATGGCTATTGGTGCTCCACAGTTATGAAGTCGGAAGACTCTCTGTGTGCCAGAGGTCCATTCTTGGTACACCCTTACTACAGCACTTCGCGAACGGCCGACGAATGCTGTTGTTTCTGAGACGCTTCTACCCTTGGGGCGATAACCGATGATAATTCCTTCTTTAACGTCCGTCAAATCACTAGCTCTTTCCATTATGCTCACGTAACGCACTGTGGCTCGTCTGTCCTGGCCGGCCCCCTATGTTGCCGACCTAGTTACATGCACTCTATGACGCGCTTGGGCGGGTACACTCTGATTGCGGGGGTGGTCACATTATTCTAATACGACTGTGTATGATAAACACACAAAAATCAGAAATGAAGGTAAATTACTCTTTTGCACCAAATTATGACCTTGGTTTTAGTATAAATGAACCTACGACTCGTTTTTGCCAATTGTTAGTTTTAGTTAGATAGGGAAGCTAACGAACTCTCCGTGGCTTCAAATATGTACGGGTGATACATAATGTGCGCAACTCTTGCGTTCTTTACTACTTGAAACGTGTACATGTGGCTTACGGAACACTGCGAAAAATGTGTTCTTCTTATTTACTCTTTTTAAATGAAATAGTGTCACTCAAAGTTCAAGAAAGATTTACTTGAGGTTTGCCTTTTATTAAGCCGTACTTCACTAATAAAGAAACTTTTAAATCATAGCCCCAGTAACAACAATAGGCACTTAGTCGAATTAACGTGAATTATCTGTAGTAAACACAACAGTAGTTTGAAAAAACTAACACGAAATATATACACTGAAGTGCTAAAAAAACTGGTACACCAGTTTTAATACTTGGTAGGTCCCCCACGGGAGCGCAGGACTGCAAAACTACGACGGGGCATGGACTCCACTAGCTTCTGGATATATGCTGTAAACAATGCACACCATACTTCCTGCTGAGCGTTCCACAATTCGGGTGTATTCCGAGGTCTCGGATTCCTGTGTTTGATAGCGCGTTGCATGGCATCCGAAATGTGTTCTATCACGTTTAGATCTGAGAACTTGGGTGGGAATGGCAACACCCCAAACTCAGATGAATGCTCCTCTAACCATAATGTGGCGTCCCGACACTTCTGTGGAGGTGCATTGTTCTGTTGGAACAGGCCCAACCCAGCAGCATGAATGCAGGGCATGAACGGGTGTGCCTCGTGAGAAAGGATGCGCACATAGCGTTGGCCGGTCACAGACGTTTCTAGAAGTACCAGGAGTCCCAGTAAGGTCCAGTTAAACACACCCCATACCATTACGGACATCCCATCCGCCGGTACAGTTCGCTGTTGACAGGCGGGATCCATGGCTTCATGGGGTTTGCACCCACACGAATCCTTCCATCTGCCGGATACAGTTGGAAACGCGACTCGTCAGACCAGGCAAATTGTTTCCAGTCATCAAGTGTCCAGTGGTGGTGTTGCCGTGCCCAAGCGAGGCGCATAGCTCGGTGTCGTGCACCCATCAAGGAGACTCGAGTTGGGCGTCGGCTCCCAAAGCCCATATCGTGTAGGGTACGTTGCACAGTCCGGACGCTGATGCTTTATTGAGGCTCCAGCATTGAATTCCGATGATGCCTGCGAGAGTGTTGCACGCGTATCGCATGAAACGATTCTTGACTGCCGACGATGGTCACGTTCAGCCAGTGTCTTTTTACGGCCACACTGGTATCGTAGGTTGGAGGTTTTTCCGGAATTGTTGTAGTCACGGTACACCCTTGCAATGGTCGTCCGTGAAAATCCGAACTTCGTTTCTACCTCCGAAAAACTATGGCCCATCTCACAAGCGCCAACTATGGCACCGTGTATAAAATCACGTAAATCGTTATTACTTGTCATTCTCATGCCGAAAACAGCTCTGACAGCTGGCAAGAATGTCTATCGCTTTATAATACGCACTGGAGGACGCAGCCGAGTATGCGCATAGGTGACGTTGCTATGTATTTTGCATAAGCTCGTCTGTACCAGTTTTTCTGGCACTTCAGTGTATATACCACAGATCTTCCACGACCACTAACCACGCACACACCATACTTTTCGCTGCTTGCTCCAACATTATATAGCTCGTTCTTATCATGTCAACACACACACACCGCGCACCCTGATCGCAAGACTGCTGCCAACGTAATATTCAGTGAGTGAGAAAATATATTGTGTCGCCTCGATGGCTCAGTGGTCTAAACGCTGGCTTTATGATCTTTCATCCGGAGAAGTGTCCGGGTTCGAATCCCGGTGAGGCGTGGATGTTGTGTTTGCCTTACGGCACTGGTTCTCTCTCCCTTTCTTGGAGTCTGCGGTCCTAAATTAGGAACCTCTAATAAAAAAAATATATATATATATATACAGTAAACCTTCCGAATAGCGGACATCTAAGGAAAAAAAACTGTCCGTTATTTAGAAGTGTCTGCTATTGGGAAAATCATGCTTTTCGGCAGTATACTATGTTTATAGCGTAAAAACAGTTTAAAAGTTAAGTAAATATAAGTATGTAAATGCAATACATAGAGCAAACTTGTACTAACCTTTATTAAAAATATATCTATGAAAACCTAAGAAACAAAATAATCAAGTATTCTTGTTTGTCAATTACATTCTTATGAAATTTCGTTTTCTAAATGAATTTCTGGCCAGCAGCCTGAAGCTTTGAATTTTATGAATCCTATTTCATTTGCGATTTCTAAATTTTGACGAAGTCAAGTCCCCGATAAAGGAATGTTGTTGGCTCTAGCGCGGTGAAACCATTCATAGGTAAGAGTGCCAACAGCTAAATCATCAGGTTTAGGAAGCTCTCTTAATTTTATGGTTGTCCTTACAATCTTGCCAACAATTCAAGATTTCACTCACTTGCGTTTTTACAATGCAAAGTTTATCTTCTAAAACGCAGACACTTAATCTTTTCCTTTTACTCCAGCTCCACTATTTCAAATTTTTCTTTTAGAGTCAAGCGTTTACGTTTGTGCTACATTTTAAAATCGTTGTTTGAGAAATCTTAGCTTCACAGCTCGTTTGATGATGAAAACCTACAGGATTATTGCAAACAAATGTGATTTCTAGTAATCTGGACTTGAAATTGATCTCTGTGCATTGACCTTCACCTTACCAAACAAAAGAAGATGAGTCCTCCCACCCACACCTGAATTGTGTTTGCATGTGTTTCAATCCGATTACCGTTCCAGATTAGGCGGCCTTGGGCGCCGGTCCTCGTTTCTGAGGGTCTCACCCCATTGGGAGCACCTGAAGAGCTAGAAGACAGTGTCTCCTAGTCAGATGTACGTATGCAAAAGAGAGGATCGGACTGTTTGGTGAGCACGAAGCTAATCCTCTTTCCATCGATTTCGTCCACTTACCCGGGGTACATAGCCCTTAGCATCTTAAACTTTACTAGGCATCGGGAACAAAACGCATAAGATACAGCATGATGAAGGGTAAAATAACAAAAAGTCAAAATTTTGTGAGTTTCGGCGAATCACACCCCTACAAATCAAAAAGCAAATTATCCGTTATATTGTACTTTAAGTGTGTCCGCGTCCGTTGTTTGGAATTGTCCGCTATTAAGTGGGGATTCTCATTTTTTACAACGAAATTACCGCTTTGTTTTTAGTGTTTATTGACAAAACTATGCAATCAATTGATTCCAAAGTATGTACAACTCTTTATTATCGTTTTAGATACCCACAAAACAATTTTTAATAAGTTTCATGAAGAATCACGCTCGCAAATCTCCCTCGAACATGACACTGCGCGAAGATCGGCGGTCACTGGTTGGCGTGATTTCTCCACTTCAGGTGATCTGAAACAAAAAACTCGAACTGCGTTTTACTCTATACACAAGTAGTTATCGTTTGGTGAACCAGAAAAAATTATATATATATTTGAGGAAATGGTGACTTGTCAAACTCAAATTATCAATTCAGCTCAAAAAATTGACAATGTTTTATGCTATTAAAAAAGATATACATAACGTATCGCGTTTCTGGTTCATCAAATGATAAAAGGATGTTTGCTGAACATGCAGTTTTATATTTGAAGTCGATCGGTCCAATAGTTTTTGAAATATCATACCAACCATTCACGAAAAAACTGTTTCGAGAAAAACGTGTTTAAAGTTTCAAGTACAGTTTACGGAGGCATATCGAGTACTTACAGTATTTTTCTGCTATACCAGTTTCATACAGTGTTTTTCCTCTGCTACGTAGAACTCGTTTATAGACATTTGCTCTCTTCTTCGCCTTGTACGCGTCTGTACGATCTCTGCAGACGCTGTTGGTCCCGTGCGTTGGCAAATATCTCCGTTTGCTCGCCATTAACAATTCCTGTTGTTGTCATCATTTTCAGGACGGCAGAAAAACCTTCATTAAAACTGCCTGCTGCTACATAAGCTTTCGATGGTTTTTGAGCGACAGTGAAGATGTTTGGGCGTGAACCATCAAACAGTAGAATTGAAACTTTCATTGTTGTTTTGAGTGTCACCACCCAAACACCTTTCTAGCAGCTCTCCTGATGGCAAATCGTTGTAACTCGGCTTTATACCATTTTCGACATTTTTATGAAGTGGCGGTTCGTGATTGAATTCGTCCAGAGTTTTCTCAACTTCGGCTTTGCGCCAGTTGCACCAAATCTGTGATCCCACTGGACGATAACAGATTATAACTTGTCCAATTTTGCGAATTTCGACTTGAAATATGTAGTGCACATATTCTTTAAACTTGAAATAATAAAATAACGTAAAAAAAGAAACTAGATTTTTTCACAAAAAAAAAATTAGAATCTCCCCTTAAGAAGCGAATGCCACATAAAAACCATGCATTTCTTCCGGGGAATAAAACATTGTCTGTTATAGGGAGATGCCCGCTATTAAGAAGTGTCCGTTAATGGAAGTTTATATTGTTAAGATTGAAACGTTAAAGGAGAACCAACTCAAAATTTACATAGAAAAAGACAACTAAATATGAAAGTTAAATTACAGTATACGTCATGCAATTTTTATATCCGATGTTGTTAGTTCGCGAAATCTTTATCTCCAGAATAAAGTGAACACTGAGACAGCGAGAGTAAAATTTCAACAAAGTATTAGTCGCATGCATGTAATGGGAAAAAATGGCAACTCCAGCAGAAAGCTAAGTAACATTTCCAGGAAAGAAACATGTAGCGACACGATTGAGCGTCCAGTAGAAAAGGAATATAGAGGGCGTGGTTCAGAAATAAGATATCGTCAAAGGAAAACATTTTTTGTTTCACTTTTCTAAGTTTTCATAAATTTTTCTCAATGGAACGACGTATTTCCACCATATTAAAAAGCAAAATACTGGACAAACTTGATTTAACACGCACAAAAAAGGAAGTGCTTCTAAATAATCCATAAACTATAAAAAGAGATACAATTATAGAATTACAAAATATAGTGCACATTACATAAAAGACGAAAATGAGAATTTATAATGAAATATGAAAAGGTTTTATATTATATTTAAACGAGAAAAATTGCTTGGAGCATATAAAAGACAAAAGGGGCCGTCTAACTGATTGCTAAACGACCATAAATATATGTCAAATGCATGGAAATCTAAAATTTTGGCTGCAGCTGATAGAGACGTAAAAATACCTCCTAAAAATTAAGATCAAACTTATTCTGATGTGACACATATCTAACGGATATATAATGTAAATAACCAATAAAGTGAAAATATAAAATATACTGCTAAAACATGCCGGACGATTGCATGAAGGGCCAAAAAGCGTCTAAGTTATATTATTTCGCTGTCATGAATTAAATTTTTGCTTTCTTGCTATCTTTTCCACGCTCTCTTCAAGACGATATCCAATTTCCTTTCTTTGTCTCTTATTCTGTATTTCTTCTTTCTCTACTTTCCCTTTATGGTTTCTCCCTCTTTTTCTCCTCTCTCTCTTTTTATTTTCCAGTCTTTTTCTTTCTTTTCAGTTTCTCTGTTTCTTCTCTCTCCAATTCTATCTTTCTTGCGTTACTCCCCGTTTTTCTCTACCTTTCGCTTTCTTTTCTTTAACTTTCAATCTTTTTTCCTTTTTCTCCCACCGTTTCTTCTGTTTCTTTATATCTTTCAGTTTGTTGCATTTCTCTCTTTCCCTTTGCTATTCCTTTCCTTCTCTGCGTTTTTCTTTTTTCCCCACTTCTATGTGTTCACCCCTTTCTTTTCTCTCTCTTTCTTTCTTTTTCTGTTTCTCTTATCTCTCTCTTCTGTCGGTATCGTTCTTTCGTAATCCCTGTTTTGCGTTCTTTTATTCTCCTCTTAGTTTCTCCTCTCTCATTTGTTTCCTCCGTTTCTCCTCTTCCACTTTATTTTCTCTCTTTTTCTCCTTTCCTCTTTCTTTCTTTTCTCATTCTTTTTTCTCTCTGTTACTTCTCCTCTGCGTGTTCTTTCTCGCTTTCGTATATCATTGTTTGTATGAGAAGAAATGCAAAACAAAACGTGATGAATTAAAATTGCTGTCGTATTTTTTATTACGAAGAATTTCTTCTTGTTTTTGTTTTTAACAAATTTCTCAGATTTCCTAGATAAATATGTCTGGAGCTTTCATAAGTGAAGTATTTGATATTTAGCTGCACCAGTTACGTGGTTATATGTCGAATGATTTATCTTTCTTCGGCAAACAACGTTAAATATCCAAACAGTGGCGTAGTATGTGTGTTTTAAAGCTTTCTTTTACAGAAAGAAACTGTAGTTCTAAAACTTAGACATGCATTAACAGTTTAGCTTTAAATTGATGTTGTTGTCATTTTCATACTGTTTACTCGTTACCAAGTTACAATATTTGGCGTGCACCTTTTGGTTAAGAAATTTCAATAGAGGTATCTCTGTACGAAAACATATCGTTCATGCACCTCTTCTTCTTGAAGTCATTTAGAAGTAATTCTCTGGTGGATGCATTCATATAAGAAACTTACTTTCCGTAAAATGTGTTCTTTTTTTTTTTTACATTTTACATCACCGGAAACATTTTAAACAAATATCTCTAAGACTTTTTTTTGCCTTTTGTTTTGAGTTCAATGGCCACTGTGAGCAACTACTGCATGTGCTAGAAACCACTCGCCTGTTCTTAATTTAGTAACACTTGTTCCAGACATGGGATTTTTTGTGCAAAACCGCAACGTATTACACGCATTTGTTCTTTTGTTGCGGACCCTGGTAAATTTATAGTTTTCCATTTAGAAAACCCTATATTCGTTGCAATCTCTGTAATAACCCCGCTCTGTATCATCGTAGGAGCCCTTCTCGTTTGATTAATCTCTCCACTTCAAATCTTTATTTTCCCCTATTCCTCTGGGTTGTCAAAGGTGAGAATTGTTCTTTCGTGGGCCACCCGGTAAATTTATTGTCTGAAAAAAACATACTGAAAAGGCTAAATTAATTTCGCGTTTAAAATAACGGAAGATACGACTTCTTAATCATTTTGTTTCTCATTGTTTAATAACGGGAAGCATTTACAGCTATGTGTCTTGTTTATGATGTAGTTCTCCCCTACAATATCGAAATTCTAAGATTATTTCGCCTTTTTAATGGTAATACATAAAAAAGTTATAGTAAGTTAAAAAATAAAAAAGTCGACTGTGTTCCATTGTTTCGATAAAATAAGCTGAGGGGTGGAAGAATTTTTTTATCGACGATTCAATCAAAAGCGTTAAGCGCGAAACACTGCCTCTGTCTTCTACCGATGTCGGACTGCTTTCCAGAGAATCCATCTTGTCCTGGATAATTGCGGAAGTAGTAGCGTGACATCAGAGACTTCCGAGATAAGTGCGCCGGGGTTTGTTCCTTCCGTGGGCTGTAGCTCTTTCATATTACGTCACAAATTCCAGAAGTTAGTCATCTGTGGGAGCGCTGTACAAATGCTAAAGTGGTTTATGGAATGCCAACTTCGTTTTTGTTTTTGTGGATTTTCGACCACCTTGAGCAACTCTTCTGTGTATAAGGAATCGACCACACCTAATTTAGAGGACTGGCTACAAGGAAGATCCATGCTCTTTCCCTCCGATCGAACGTAATGTTCGACACAACAAACGGCTAAAAATCCTTCATTTAATTGAAGGCTTAATGAGCGCATACAGAAAAAATGTTTCCGAACTTACAATCCAGCTGACGGACCTGCTACTGAACCTACGAAGTCGACTCCCCGTTCATGCATGCTTATCGATTGACCGTGATAAACAGATACGCCTGAAATGAACTTGAGAGCGCCGTGACTGGGCAGTGGACGCGTGGAAGGGTCAGCTTGTCAGATAAATCCAGATAACGTTTCCATCGGAGAGCTGCCTTGTTCGATGATTACAGGTTGTTCGTTCATCAGAGATGTGCATTCTCCAACGAGCCAATGTTCAGTCTCCATCGCAGAGTTGCATTGTCCGATGAATACAGCTTCTGTCTTCATCGTAGTGTCGCATTCTCCAACGAGTCAATGTCCCGTTTCCATCGGCGAGTTGCTTTGTCCGATGAGTATAGGTTCTGCCTTCATCGGAAGTCGCATTCTCTAAAAAGTCCAGGTTCCGTCTCCAATGGAGAGTTGCCTCGTCCAAGGGGTTGAGGTTCCGTCTCCATCGGAAATTTCGGTTATGTTCCATATGGAATTGTTACGTATTAAACAGCTGGAAGCAGACAACACGGTTGCATGGAAACTTTCCGGCCGTACTCTTGTACAGGGATTGTAGTCACGGACATCACTATCACCGGATCGTACCTATACACTGTTTCGGTCCAAGTCTTACCGTACATGGTGACCATGTGTTCTGATGGCACTTCACCCTCTCTAAATGGCAACGCTTGGTCTCACGAGGCCCACATTGAGCAGGATTGGTTAGAAAATCATACCCCAGCATTTTGTATGCTCCATTGTTCACCAAATTCTACCGATTTTAATTCCACCGAACGTATGTCGGATGTAGTATTCGCCTGTAAATGCCAATGTTTTGCTCTGTCGTCGACCTCTGGGACAACATTCCGTACATCTGGTACAAAATATTTGCGGTCTAGTGGAGTTGATGCAACTTTTGGCACGAGTAATTATCACAGTGAAAGGCTGCCCAACACATCATTTTAGATAACTGATGAAATTGTTACGTATTGAACAGCTGGAAGCTGTTATGACTTACGAATGTGTAAACTCGAAATCAATCAGTTCCCTATAGTTCTGTCACTCATTCAAATAAAAAAGAATTCTCACGAATTTCCTTTCTTTTATTTCTAGATGAGAGAGATGCACCATGATTATATTAATCAGTTTATTGGAGCCTGTGTTAATCCCAACTGCGTTCATATTGTCACGGAGTACTGTGCAAAGGGAAGTCTACAGGTAATAAAAATCTTATTTTATTCTTACGTATCATCTTTATATGCGGTATCAAGTGCATTGTGGTATACAAATGTAGCAAGATTTGTAAATGTTAAATTATGCAAAATACTCTTCGGTAGATAATCTTGTCTGATAAGCACTTGTCGTAGATATACGAAATCTATTCTTAATCTAGGATTCATGTAAGGAAGATCGACTATGACAACAAAAAACAGTTTATTCCTTCTTCTCCTTTCTTTTTTTTTTCTTTTGTCACGTTGTTCTGTGGACATTTGTTTTGATCATTTCTTAAAGTACTGTTGTTTTGAACTGCATGTGACAAATTAAAAATCACCATGTTCGTACTGTTACCATTCTTTCAAATAACTCCTGTCACGCGTTTGTTCTTTTCGCACTAAAATTTTCATTCTGTTGTTCTCTTAAGAAAGCAAGTAAGTAAAATCATGCAATGCATTGATTATGATACACTTTTCAACATACTAGAAATCATTACTCAAGTTATCAGGTAAATGGCTGTGGAATAAATCTCACTCCTGTGCCCTGACCTTTGATCCCATTTCGATGATATTCACTCCTGTGCCCTGACCTTTGATCCCATTTCGATGATATTCACTCCTGTTCCCTGACTCTTTGATCCCATTTCGATCATTTCCCTGACCTTTGATCCCATTTTGATGATATGGTTCAGTATACCTCCGAAATAACATGATAACGTTTTGTCGAAATCGAAGCAATTTTACTTAATTTATGATGCATAAGAGCTATGGAATACATCCCGCTTCTGTGTCCTAATCTTTGACCCCATTTCAATAGGATTCGTCCCCAGGCAGGTCCCTACAACATACTAACATTTCATCCAAATCGAAACATTTTTACGTACGTTATGATGCATAATGGCGATGGAAGTGATTCCGCTCCTATGTCCTGACCTTTGACCCCCATTTTGACAATTTTCAATAGGGTTTATCCCCAGGTGGTCCCCTACCACATACTGAAATTTAATCGACATCGAACCTCTTTTACGTTAGTTATGACGCATACGAGCAGTGGAATGGATCCCGCTCCTACGTCCTGACCTTTGACCCCATTTCGTTCACTTTCAATAGGGTTCCTTCCCAGGTATTCCCCTACCACATACTAAAATTTCATCGAAATCGAACGATATTTACGCGAATTATCGTGTGGACGAACATACGCACAAAAAGCGTGACGTAATGAGGCAGATGGGAATCGCGACCATCTGCTCGCAAGAGTGTGACGTCATAAAACTTTTTTTTTTTTATTGGAGGTTTAACGACCACCGTGAGCAACTCAATGGGCTATAAGCAGTCGCCCGTCCCTAATTTAGGGTCACTGGTTCCAGGGAAGGGAGAGAGCCAGAGCCGTAAGACAAACACAACATCCATGCCTCACCGGGATTCGAACCCGTACCCCTCACGGACGAATGATCAGAGGCCAGCGCCTTAGACCACTGCGCCACCGGGGCGGCCATAAAACTTTAATAGGATCCACACACAACGCGTGACGTAATGAGACAGATGGCGTGACCGCGCGCGCCTGCGTCTAATTGGACGACGCCATGACACTACACTAAAAATATAGTAATTCGGGATGGTTATTTAACCCACGGAACGCATTTTTCTGAAGTCGAGATCAAGCTAAATCAATTTCTAGTACCAGAAAACGGTAGATTAACGACTTTAATCAGAATCCTTAGAGCCGTTTTCAAAATAAAATTTACATACATACAAGAATTGCTTCTTTAAGGTGAACGTCAAGTAATTTCGCTTCCTGTACTTCGAATGAAAAAATTTCTGTACACATTTTCTTCACAATTAATGCGTTTCCAAGGATGAAAATTTGAACATCGATTAAAATATCTTCATTTTATAACTTGCAATACTTAATATTTTCTAAAACATAACCATAATTATGCAATTCAACATTTGTTTGTCTACTGACGTCATGAAAATACCGGTCGCGCCATCATTTTTCTGGTCAATTAATACGTTCATAAGGATGAAAATGTGAACATCGATTAAAATATCTTCATTTTATAACTTGCAATACTTAATATTTTCTATATTAAGTATTGAAAAGATAACCATAATTATGCAATCCAACATTTGTTTGTATACTGACGTCATGAAAATACAGGTCGCGCCATCTTTTTTCTGGACAATTAATGCGTTCACAAGGATGAAAATCTGAACATCGATTAAAATACCTTCATTTTTAACTTGGAATACCTAATATTTTCTAAAACATAATCATAATTATGAAATCCAACATTTGTTTGTCTACTGACGTCATCAAAGTACAGGTCGCGCCATTCTTTTTTTGGTTTCAACACCACCAAAGGAAAATTTATTGATTTTTAATATAATTATGGTTATGTTTTAGAAAATATTAAGTATTCCAAGTTATAATATGAAGTTATTTTAATCGATGTTCGAATTTTCATCCTTGGGAACACATTAATTGTGAAGGAAATGTGTATTTTCCATTGGAAGTATAGTAAGCAAAATTACTTGACGTCCACCTTAATAATATGGGATAAGGGCGATGAAATGGATCGCAATCCTATGTCCTGACCTTTGACCCCATTTCATCCATTTTCAATAGGGTTCGCCCCCAGGTGGTCTCCTACCACATACTAAAATTCCATCGAAATCAAACCATTTTTACGTACGTTATGACGCATAAGGGCAATGGAATGCATCCCGCTCCTATGCCCTCACCTTTGACCCTAATTCACCCATTTTGAATAGGGTTCGTCCTCAGGCGGCCCCCTGCCACATAGTAAAATTTAATTTAAATCGAACCATATTTACGCAAGTTATGGCGCATAAGTGCAAAGGAATGTATCCCTCTCCTACGTCGTGGCCTTTGACCCTATTTGTCCCATTTTCAATAGGGTTCGTTCTCAGGTGGTCCCCTACCACATACTAAAATTTCACCGAAATCGAACCATTTTTATGCTAGTTATCGTGCGGACGAATGGACGGACAGACGGACGGACAAAGCTGGAGCATATACGCTTCTTTAACCTACGGTTGGAAAGCGTAAACAAAATGCACAGCTTTTTCTCCTACTTATATACACTGCTCGACATAAAAGTGCCACACCACCAAGTATTTGTCAAAGTACCATGCAAATTGGTAGATATGTGTCCGCAGATAGGTTTTGTAAATGATCATAGTTGCGAACGAATAATGTGATAGGTTATGGAGGTAAATGGGCAAAATGGTTCGGCATAGTTATTACGTTTGATCGTCCTCACCTGAGCCTGTGATCCACAGCATCGGAGGGTTTCGAGTATCTGAAGCATGTGTATCTGAAGCAAGAATGACTGGATGACGTCATGGGGAAGTGTACCGTAACACTGACACCTTTATCAGAGGCTTTATCATAGGGCTGTTGGTTGGTCTTTGCGTCGCATTACAGCGCAAACGCATCGGGATTCAACAACTCTCGGACGAATAAGGGGAACTCTTGGACGTAATCGGGTGTTTAGCACTCTCGGACGAATACCTGTCACGTTTGGTTGTCCTCATCTGGGCCTATGGATCACAGCATTGGAAGGTTCTTGATAGCTGAAGCATTCATAAGGTGTGAGAATTCCTGGGGGATGTTGGTGTTTGCATCGGATTACGTACTGTTGGTGTTTGCATCGGATTACGGTGGAAAGGCATCGGGATGTAACAGCTCTCTGACGAATGAGGCGACATGGTGCGGGAAAGTAATGTGCGTCACCATAGCGGAACTGCTGTACATATGTGACTGTTTTAACGCCTCGATCGCTGCGTTCGACGTCAAGTATAGTAGCCCCCACAATTCATAATGGACGACATTCGGCGAGGTCTACACGCAACTATGGACATCCCCGTATCGACACGGACTGTGAATCACAGATTGGTCGAGGCAGGTTTACAGTTTCTCCAGCCATTGCGAGGACTGACACTCATCTTGGCTCAAGGTTGCAATAGTGCCGTGCCATAAATGCATAGCGGGAGAATGAAACCATATCATATTCTGCCAGGAATCTCGCTTTTGTCGCAGCGCCGACGATTGGGTGTCCGGAGACGACGAGGTCACAAGACTGATCTTGTCTTTCGTGAGCGACAGATTGTTCCTCAGGCAGTGTCACGATTTAGGGCGCTATCAGCAGCTGGTCATTCTTGCACATAGTGGGTAGGATAACAACACCACAATACTGTACACCGATGAGCTGTTACTCCCCAATTTGTTGCAGCCCGTATTTTGGTATCCTTGATGCCCAGTTTCAACACAATAACGCCTGTCGGCACACACTGACAGCATCAGCAGACCGTGCCTACGATGTTTACAGGCGCTTGCCTGGTCAGCACGATTCCCAGACTTCTTCCCAATTGAGAACGCGCGAGAAGTCATTTGAAAACGGTTTAACTCCTCTACACGGCTTCCACTCAATGTCAAAGAATTTTGAATACTGGTCAGCGACGCATGATTACCTCAGAACACAATCCTGGGACTTTTACAGTCGATGACATGCCGTGTTTCCGAATGTATGTCCCTGCATGGTAGTTTTATGGCCTCAGACCACATTACACTGTCTCCTCGTCCATCGCATTCACGAAATCCCTCAGAAATTTAATCACTTCTTTCCAACCTACTCATCTATATGTGTGGAATGTTTTGTCTCATATTGTGCATTGTTTCATGGTGTGGGGATTTCCATATCGAACATTGTAGCTTAAATAGCTTTTGTGCTCCTAACGCTGTTTCTGATCTGATCATATGTAGATTATTTTAGGAAGGGATTATCTGACCCCAGGTCTTAAACAACCCTTAGAAATAGGAAGCTAGGAGATTTGGGCTAGAGTGCCCGATAGGAAAGTGACACGGAAGCGAAGTAGAAAGGGGGAGGAAGACACCCTTATTTATTACTGGGGGTGGTTAGTACCCGGGGTCCGATGGCTTAACGTGCCCATCCGAAGCACGGCGGATATTTAGCGGATCGAGCGTTCGTACCTGCCTGGGATCGAACCTGAAGTCCTTTCCGTGGCAGTCACGAACGTTGCCCACTAGGCCACCCGCGGCCCCCTAACGCCATTTAACGTTCTCTTCTCTAGAAAAGAAATCTGCTGCATTTCAATCAGTTTCACTAAAGCTCTATATTTCACGTCGTTCGTGTGAAACCAATTATGAAATGACTAAATCTCTTATTCCTAGCTCTGTATTATGTGAAACCTTATGTTTTCCATAACTTCAGCCAAATTGGCAATAAATCCATTCGTAACCATTTGTGTAAAAATGTAGATAGATATAATTTGAGTCTCAATCTTGTTTTTGCAAAAGGTCTTTTCTTCACGGAGTTTACAGTTCTTCCATGCTTCTCGCATAAAAGGCGCCCGTGAAGCATGCCACTGTTTAATTTTTTTTCATGAAGAACCCCAATGTTGTCCATATTTATGGATTGAAATTATATTTGTTGGCGTATTCAAAATCATTCTACAATTAATACCATTGGAGAAATTAAGAAAAACCCTTTTGCGATATTCCCACACGTCGGCAATCGCATGTTCAAATTAATAATTTTTGTAGTGAAGATCGCATAAAGCTTTTTTTATCACAACATTTCACCAAACCAAAATGGACACGCGATAAACCTGGGCTATGTCAGGCTCCATGTGTCCGCTGTGCGCAGTGTTTTATTAGGGGTATGCAAAAGTTTCCGCAGTTTTAAGGAGACAGGAACAATCAGGAAACCAGTACACATTTATTCAACGAAATATTGGCCGTTAGCATCAATGACCCTTTGCCACTTTTCAGGCAACAAATTAATGCCCCTGTGATAAAAAGGACTCGGGTTTTGAGCTGAAGAACGCAGTGACGAAATTTCCCACCTCTGGAACTGTGGTGAACCGCTGTTGAGCTAGGCCATGTTGCATAGAGCGACACAGATGAAAGTCTGAGGGTGCAATGTCCGGAGAGTAAGCTGGGTGAAGTAAAATCTCCCAGTGTAACTGTTCAAGGGTTGATTTCGTGGTGGCATCGATATGTGGTCTGGCATTCTCGTGTAACAGGATGACTGGGTTGCGTCCTCTACCTGTCCAAGGGCGTTTTTGCTCAAATGCGGCGTTCAGGTACATCAACTGATCGCTATATCGATGTGCAGTTATTGTTTCAACAGTTTGAAGTACAGCACTCCATGCATATCCCACCACACACACACAACAGCACATTTTCCCCGTGAATATACTGTTTTGCAGTGGATATTGATGGCTGGCCTGGGTCTACCCAGCATCGCTTGCGTACGGGATTGTCGCAATAGACACATTTTTCATCCCCGGTGACAACCTTCCACAGGAAATTCTTTCCTTGAAACCTCTTCAGAAACGACATGGAGAAACCCAATCGTTGACCAATATTACGCTCCGTTTAAGTATACGGAACCCATTTACCAATCTTCTGGATCTTTCCTGAGGCCCGTAGACGCCGTAGCACGTTGATTGGGCCACTTTCAAACGTTTCGGCAGTTGCGAGGTCGATAGTGTGGTATCCTCTTGCAACAGCGAATCCAGCTCCTCGTTAGCGAGTTCCTGCGGTCAACCTGCACGTGGCTTGTCTTCCAAGCTTAGATCACCTTTCTTAAACCTCGAAAACTATTCTTGACAGGTCCGGTCACCCATAACCGTTTTGCCATACGTCTTACATATTGAACCGTATGCTTCACTCGCACTTTTTCCTTTATTAAACATGAATAACAAACAGTGCCGCAAATGAACTTTACTTCCGCCATATTTGACTTCATGTATGAACTGGCAGCACGGGTCGCCGGAGGTTTGGACCACCTACATTGCCCGCTAGAGGGGGCGACAGAAAATTTTGCATACCCCTAATAAATTGTTTACCCGATTATCAATATTCTTTTTAACATGGAAAATACGAATATGGTTCAAATAATATCAATCAGTAGTCTATATTTTCAACATTCGTGTGCCAGTTGGACGTGACCCTTACATTCCGTTTAATCGCATTCGTAAAAACGTAACGAAAAAATATCCATGATACTCATACCGGCAACTGAATTAGAAGCATTTATTCAATACTGGTTTGAACTTCTTTTAGCCCAAATGCGATTTGGTATGGATTCGCAAGGCGTTGGAATTCATGTATGTGTATAGCATTCCAAGCGTTTATCAGAAAGTCCGTTATATGGCTCAAATTTGACGTAATAGACTTTGCTCCCGGATCAGTTTTTCTAATGCATCCCGTACGTTCCCAATGAGGTTCAGACAGAACGGGTTTTATGGTGGACACGTGATATGGTGAAAGTCGCTGTCATGCTCGCTGAACCACTGAGGAACACATCCTGCGCGATGGAGAGTAGCATTGTCGTCCATGAAACAACAACCGTCACCTGCTGGAAAGAAAGTCAACGTTGGAGGATGGACTTGATCGGAAACAATGTTCAGATAACCTTTGAAAGAAACGCGACCTTCCGCAATTAAGAAGGAACCGTGCCCTTCCTTACTAATGCTAAAAGGTCAGATTGCTTTTACAACAAATCTGGGTACATCGCTTCACGGATCTTCTGCCAAACTCTCTGCCTACCGTCAGCACAGAACAAGGTGTACCACAGATTGTTGGACCACATGGCATTTCCTTCAGCCTTCTAGTGTAAAGTTCCTGACACTGTAGACCAACTGTCCAGTTCTTCGCAGAAAACAGTGGCTTCCACAAAGGCATGCGACTAAAAGTGCCTATTCTCTTCAATTCCCTGCGCATAGTTCATTGAGATAGGTTGGAAACAGCCATCAATTATTCTAGAAAATAGTAACTATACTAGTAACCTGATTTATTGGCGTAGGAATATATACATAAGTGTTTCCAAGCTTTCGCGCATCAACCAAATGGCTTTTTCAAGGGAGTGAGACAGAAGTTAGACAGACAGGTAGGCAGTTTCTGTCTAACTTCCTTGAAAAAGCCATCTGGTTGATGTGCGAAAGCTTGTAAACGCGTATGTATGTATACGTTTCGATAAAAGTGATTATCCGGTGATTATGCATAATCACTGATCATCTTGGTGAGTTTGATAAATTTCATTAAATTTATCACCTTTACCGGCGAGTTTACATAATTCCCAGAAGAAGTTGGTAAATTTGATAAATGTCCCAGAATTTTTTACTTTTACCCGCAATTATGTGTAATTCCGGAATGAAATTGTCGCCCCGGTGGCGCAGTGGTCTAAGCGATGGCCTCTGATCATTCGTCCGAAAGGGGTCCGGGTTCGAATCCCGGTGAGGCATGGATGTCGTGTTTGTCTTACGGCACTGGCTCTCTCCCTTCCCTGGAACCAGTGACCCTAAATTAGGTCCGGGCGACTGCTTATAGCCCATTGAGTTGCTCACGGTGGTCGTTAAACCTTCAATCAAACAAAACAAAAAAAAAAGAAGAAATGAAATTGCTAGGTTTTCTTACATTTCTTACTTTAACTGGCTATTATGTGTAATTTCGAAATGAAATTGCTAAGTACTTATAGATTTGAACTAATTTTAATAAAATAAATCAAGAAATATTTTTTTTGTTTTATTAATACTAGAACGATTTTAATGAATGTAAGGAAACTAAGAAAAATCTGTTTCAACTTAAGTTTAGAATTATGTGTGCAGACATTTCAAAAACATTGTTGGGAGAAATATAGAACTGTTATAATCCTTACTGCTTATCAAACATGGCAAAGTATCATGACATTTTGAGTTACATAATTTTTCAATTTCCTTGCATTTGGTTGAATTCTTGCGCACTCCTTAAGAGAAAGAGTGATATTTAGAACATTCTTTACTGTAAAAAAATTATTCGTCACATAACACAAACTGGTTTCTGGTATACAATTGTGAAATACATCCGTCTTTTGTTTCCCAACTGATAGTACTCATCATTTTCAGTAGCTGATATTACCGCCAATATATTCCTCAAATCTTCTCTTCCCCTGTTCGCATCTAGTATTCTTAGCTTCACTGTGTGGCCTACTTTGGATACAGGAAACTTCAGCTCTGACATTTTTCATTGGAGAGTAATCAGAAGTAATACTGGTACAGATATCTACCGAAGAGTAAATGAAACAAATCTCGTTAAAATCAAGGTTAATCGACGACAATGCATTATTTATCAAATTTACCATCCTACAATGAAGATTATGCATAATGTCTGGAAAATTTTATTAATGAAGTGCGATTTATCATATCTACCACTACAAACTGGCGAGTTTGCATAATTAGCAGTAAAAGGGATTAATTCGCAGTATGTGAAAAAAGTGTATCACACTCACCAAGATGATCAGTGATTATGCATAATAACCGTCGATTATGAATAATCACCGGATTGATCACTTTTACCGTAACATATACACTGAGTGGCCACTTTATTATGACTCCCACCCCCCAGTACTTCGTTGGGCCACTTTTTGCCTTTAACACTGCGTCGATTCTTCGTGGCATGGACTCCACGAGATTTTGATGTGTGGTTTGTGGAATCTGAGACCATGTTTGATGAATAGCACTTTCCAGGAGTGTGAGATTGCAGGGGTTGTGGATCCAGCTGTCTGATGACTCGTTCAACTTCATCCCACAAATTCTCAGTGGGGTTGAGATCTGGAGATTGTGGGGGCCACCTAAGCAAAGTAAACTCACCGGCATGTTCCTGAAACCAATCCTGTACAATACGAACACTATGGCAGGACGCATTATCTTGTTGAAAGTAGCCATCGCCATTGGGATAAACCATCCATATAACAGGATGCACTTGGTCCGCAACGATGTTTAGATATGATGTGCCACTCAGACGTTGATCAATTCTAAGTAAAGGGCTCAACGCATGCCAGGAAACCATTCCCCGAACCATAACGTTGCCTCCACCAGCTTGAAAGGTTGTAGCAATGCATTTGGGGTCCATGCTTTCGTGCTGTTTCCGCCAAATTCCCGCTTGGCCATCGGCATGGTGCAACTGAAAACGTGATTCATCGGACCACATAATTTGTTTTCAATTATAGATGTGACGTACCTGCCAGCAGGACGCACACGACATAAAGGCAGATAGGAATCAGAATAATCGTCTGCGTAGCTCAGTTGGTAGAGCGACTTGTTCCAGAATAAGCGGTCTCGGGTTCGAATCCCGGCGTAGACCAAAAATGACGGAGAAATTTACTTCGTTATAATGGCGCCCGAACTATCCGGATGACCCGGCCGTTCAAATTCTCGCATTGGTGTGATGTTATTTCCACGCCGCGAGACAGGAAAAATCAGAGAATTCCTTCTCCAGCGCTTCGAAAAATAAAAATGTGTGATGTTGCATTCCACACAGCAGATTGACTGGGAGTTCTCAAGTGCACGTTCTACAGTGGATGGCTGCCTGCAACGATTCATGGTCACGGCTGACCCGTTGGCCATGCCCCCGGCCCTCTTTCGGGGGGGGGGAGATGTGACGTACCTGCCAGCAGGACGCACACGACATAAAGGCAGATAGGGATCAGAATAATCGTCTGCGTAGCTCAGTTGGTAGAGCGACTTGTTCCGGAATAAGCGGTCTCGGGTTCGAATCCCGGCGTAGACCAAAAATAACGGAGAAATTTACTTCGTTATATAGACTGTCCAATCCTTGTGCTCCTGTGCGAACTGGAGACGTTTTCTCTTGTTAACTGCAGACAGCAAAGGTTTTCGAACAGGCCTTCGGCTGCCACATCTCATCCGATGCAGTGTACGGCGAACAGTGCATGCAGAGGTCATTTGAGTGGATCCTTGATTAAGATGGTCTGTAATTTGCTGCACTGTTGCCCTTCTGTTGTCTGTTACCAGTCTGGACATTCTCCGTTCCGCCCGAGCAGTCACTAGTCGATGACGACCACACGTTGCACATAGAGACCCAGTTTTTTATCTGACAGTCCAGTCTTTAAACACTTCAACAACAGCTGATGTGGAAAATTTCACGAATGCGGCGGTATCGTTGATACTCGCTTCATGGTTCCGAGCTCCTACAATCATCCCACGTTGAAAGTCCGTCAAATCACATTTTTTACCCATCTCATCACCCAAAAATCACTTCTACTACTGTCGCAAGCACTAAGCTTCCCATTTTTATACTAGCCTCGCCCTCTGGCGGCAACAGCGTGCAGCCATAGCTCATTTGCTTTAAAACTGTCAGGTGGTCATAATAAAGTAGCCACTCAATGTGTATTCCTAAGCCAATAAATCGGATCACTAGTGTAGTTACTATTTTCTACATAGTTGGTGTACTGTTCCTCGTTATTAATTTCTTTAATTAATGCTTCGGCGAACTGCTTCACACAGGAAATCGTGTTTCTCCGAAAAGTCTTCTCAGACGGCGGCGATCTTGTTCCTGACAGATTGTCCTCGCGCCACAGTTACTCCTCTTGGAGGAGCCATGAGGGTTACGTTTCCAATGATTAAAGACCCGGGATATCTCTCCTTTTGAGAAACCAGTCAGTTTTCAAAATCGTCATTCCAGCCAGATGCGCATCCGCAACAAGCCTTATATTGAACTTCGAAAGATCATTTGTTTTTTCCCAATCAACACTACTGACGAGTAGTAGTTTTAAATAATTGCCTAGAACTCGTGGTGATACCACGTATTTTCATATACAATGTGTAAGTGACGTTTACGTCGTCTGCATAGGACTTCCTAATTCATTGGTCGGTGTGTGTAGAATCCTTTAAAGTATACCAACTTATCAAACACAATTATATTTTAATTAACGTTCTATTTACAATTTTGGTTATTTTCGTTTTATTATTGTTTATTTCTGTTGATACACAGACCCAGAAGGAACTCGAGCCTTCCTTTTGGAGGAAACGAAAGTAATTTAATAGAGAGCTTTTAGGGAGTGCTTTCTTGCCGTTCAGATACATTGTAGTTGTGATAGCGCCTGACGACACTTTTCGAAAGCTGTTCCAAGACTAAAAGCACTTTGCGCGAGGAAGGCAACGATGGAGGAATTTCTCTTGGCTATTGCATTAAGTTTAAAACGGGATCACCGTAAACACCTTTTAAGCTCCCAGAGAACTCATACTTGTCGCAGCCTTCAACTGGATCTGACGTGATGAGGAAATCTTTTGACTAGAACAAGATAAGAGCTGTGTTTTATGTCTTAGTAGTAGATATAAACTTCGCAAGCCAGAGAAATACCTTGATGAAATGTCTGATTACATTCAATGTAAAAAAACCAGTGGCCAAATTATGATCATTACCTTTATAATTTTAAAGAGAGTTTTTTGAAATTCTTTCCTTTTGTGAATATAATTCTTTGATTCTTTTCTATTTTCCTGGGGAATGGTATCTTTGCTTAAATGCAGCTGCCATTTGCGTTAAAATTTTACATTGGATGTTATCAGGCAATGGTTCGATGGCATTTCCTTTGTACATGTGCGAAATTCAATGACTCTTTCTTAACAGTTTCACAAAAGATCTAAAAACTGAAAAATTTGCGTGAATCCCACTTTTTTTTTTTTTGGCATCGCGATTAATCAGCTTGGGAGTTCGTAAACGGTTAAACACTTGGGTAATATTTTTTAGCTAATGGTGTCGTCTTCTGATATAATTATAATTCAAAATATTGACATAAGTGCTTGTTAATAAGTAGTTTTTTATCGGATTGGCGCTACTGAAATGTCCGGCGCGAAGAAAAAAAAAGAAAAAAAGAAAAAGGTTCAGGCGTGGTTTGTTTGGACGTAACGTGGCTTGCAAAGGAAACATGCAGACGCCGGATTTGAGAGTCATCTTCCTGTATGAATTTAAACTGGGCCATTCTTCAGGAATTGCTGCTCGAAACGTTAATAAAGCGTTTGGAGAAAATACAGCCAGCGAACGAACTGCTCAACGACGGTTTGTGAAGTTTCAAAACGGAGATACGCACCTGCAAAATGAAGCACGGGATCACCAACGTTTTGCTGTTTCTGACGATGTTCTGTTACGTGTGGTTAAAGCGGACCCCCGAAAAACGTGTCCTTAGATAGCGGCAGAGGTAGGTGTCCACCACACGACAGTTGTTCGGCGTCTGGCTGCGATGGGTAAGGTCAGAAAGCTGGACATGTGGCTGCCGCATGAGTTTCCAACAAGACTAGGCGTTTGGAAGTCTGCACGTTGCTGCTTGAAAGGAATAAACAGGAACCTCTACTGCATCGAATCGTCACCTGAGACGAGAAGTGTGTCGTTTATGATAATCGGATACGATCTTCACAATTGTTAAGCAAGGCACAACCTTCTGGACGCCATCCTAAGCCACCCTAACACACCAAGAAAAATGATGCTCCTTGTCTGGTGGTCCACAGCCGGGATAATTCATCGCAGTTTCTCGGCAAGAGGCCAAACCATCACTGCCGAACGTTATTGTGCTGAATAACACCAGATGCACCGGACATGGATGCTGAAATAACCGGCTTTGGTCAACAGACATGTTGTTCTTCTGCTCCAGGATAACGTCCGCCCTCACGTCGCGCAACGAATGACGACGCTGACACTACGTGCCTTGTGCTATGAAGCACTGCCTCGTCCTGACTATTCCTCGGACTTGTCTCCGACAGACTATCATCTGTTTCGTCGCCTGGACCACTTCCTGTCCGGGAAACAGTTCACGATAGACAACGAGGTTCAACGTGCAGTTGATGACTTCTTCGGCAAGACTTTTTTCATTCCAGGATCATGGTGTTGCTGGACAGATGGCAATGCCGAGGGTAATTATTTTGCCTAGGTAAGATGTGTCGATGCCGAGGGTGATTATTGTGCCTTGGTAAGTTGTCCTACTTTTCCATTCTCGCCATCTACGTGTGCTAGTCCTTTGCCGGACATTTCATTCGCCCCAACCGAATAATTTAGTTCCATCTGTTTCTTTTCCTCCAAAAATTGGGTCAGTTGCATTACCACTTACCTCATATGTTCAAAGTCTAACTATTTTAGCCGTTCTTCATCATTATCTTATTTGACAACTATTTCATTTTCCAAATAGCTATCGCATTAAAGCCTCAGCTGTTACCGTATACAGCACAGTGACCTGCAATTCAATTTGGAAGTGACTGAAATTTAATCAGAAGGTAGCTGCAGTTCAATCAGAAAACTGCTATAATTTGGTTAGTGGATAGATTCAGTGAAGTCAGAAGATGACTATTTCCGTCCGAATGTGGCAACACTTTTTTAAAGAAATTATTGCATTTCAAGCGATTAGCGGCTGCAGTGCTATCAGAATGTGGCAAATGTTCAAGCTGTAAGTGGATGCCGTTCAGTTAGATAAGAACTGCATCTCAATCGGATGGCAGCTACAATTCAATCAGGAGCTTGTTCAATCGGCAGGTGGCTGCAATGCAAAGAGAAGTTTGATGCAGTTCAATCAGTAGAAGAATGCAGTTCACTGAGAAAGTAACCGTTGTTCAGTCATAAAATGTCAGCAGCTCAATCAGGTTACAGTAGTTGAACAACAAGGCAGCAGGCGTTCAGTTAGATGGGCGTAGGTCATCTAACTGACTGTTAGTTGCTGCAGTTCAATGAGAAAACTGGCTTTTATTGAATCATAAAGTTGCTGCGGTTCAATCAAAATATGGCTGTAGTTTAAGTCTGTTGAATATATGTTGATTGAGCTGCAGGCTTGTTCTCTAATGCGCCTGCAGCTCAATCAATAGCTAACTGCAGTTCAACTAGGAAGTGCTTGCAATTCAATCACAGGTTACTGCAATTTAGTAAAAAGATGGCTTCAGTTCGGTCATAAGGTTGCTGCAGTTCAATCATAATAATGCTGCCGTTCAAAAACAAGTTGGCTGCAGTTTAGAAAGAAAGTTCGTGCAGTTCAATCAACAGATGGCTGCAGTTCAAATGGAAAGTGTCTGCAGTTCAATCATAAAGTCCCTGCAGTTCAGTCATAAGGTTGTTGCAATCAATCATAAGAATGTTGCTGTTCGAACAAAAGGTCGCCGTAGTTTAAATGGAAGGTGGCCTGCTGTTCAATCAAATGGTAATAGTCGTGTTATTGTTGTTAACAGTAATTGGTCCATCATTCACCAGTGTTTGAGACATGCGTGTTCTCATAATATCATACCAGCTACCCATAGAATTTCTTTGATGACTAGGTGTGTTTCAGAAAACAAAGTTGAAGACTACAGATCCTTCAAATATATTATGCGTGCAATTTAATATAAGTTTTAGGAAAAGCACCCGAACTGTGGGTTCCAAAGAATTCAGAGATTCTGTAGGATGATTAACGTCAATGTCTATCAATGTTTAGATGTGAAGGATGCCAAACAAGCGAAGCTAACGTCTTTAGTCAATTCGTTCACAGAATTCTTCCGGTCGCAAGCATAACATTTTTGGATTGGTGGTTTAACGACCTGCATATGAGCACCTAAGACTATAGGGTCAACCAACCTTGATTTAGAGCCATTGGTTCAAGTAAAGGGTCAGAAACAACTCATTCGGAAGGTTATAGTAGCTCAGCAATAAGGTAGCACCAGCTCGGATGTTTACCTGCAGGAAGGCGCACAACATTTTGACATAGGTGATTAAGATGACAGACAGTCAACGATTTATATAGTAAACGCATTGCCTAATTGTTAATGTAAATCTATCTACTCAGACAGTAGTACAATGAAATCATTTCAGAACTGTGATGTACATCTCTAATTTAACCTCCCTTTTAAGTTTTTATTCTTATTTAAATTTTTATAATTCTGCGTTTGTTTTTCCTTCTCAACGGCTTATCATTTCCCGTAATTTCGTCATACGTTTTGGCAATACTGACAGAGTCAGAGAGTAAACCAAAACGGTCGAGAGCAAAAAGAGTGTTGTGGTTGGTGGACAGCGTGATGGTAGTAGTTCGACTAATGATGATAAACTAAGCGTATATTTTGACGCATATTATTTTGCTATCTTTATAATATATACATACATTGAAGTTGTCTTGCATTTGAATATGCTGTTGTGATACCAACGAATCTTTGTGAAATGTGAAATCAGGTATCTTCATTAACGTGTACATCGAGAAATAGGAGACTATTAAAGAGTTACAAGTTAAACATCGTGCTTTTTGTACACATCACTCCTTGGACTGATATGTTCTTGCAGATGAAATTTCGGAATACTGATGGAAACTCCGAACACACAAAGGTGCAAAATAAACTTTATTGATCAAAATAGTCACCGCCAGATGTAACACGCTTTTGCCAACGAGGTACAAGCTGTTGTATACCTTTCGCCAAAAATGTCGAGCTTATTGATGCGACTAGTTTGTGGAATGTGGATCAACGGATG
Organism: Macrothele yani; assembly: GCA_039090855.1. Lineage (NCBI taxonomy): Eukaryota > Metazoa > Arthropoda > Arachnida > Araneae > Macrothelidae > Macrothele > Macrothele yani. The sequence continues at coordinate 106,710,088 of CM077011.1, forward strand.
TTTGCCTCGGTAACGATTTACATTGTAGAAAGGGGTCAAGGTGCTTCAAGAAGTGGTGGTCCATTGAGAACAAATGAGAAGAAGAAGGCGGTTGAGGTACGGTTTCGCACTTCAACCACCGTATTTACGGTTTCTTACCTCAACCGCTTTACTTACGGTATCGTACCTCAACTTGTTCAGCTTCTTTTTCAAACACGTTATTTACGGTTTCGTACCTCAACTGGTTCAGTTTCTGGTTCAAACGCCTCTTTAATGGTTTCATACTCAACTTTTTCTGCTTCTGGTTCAACCTCCTTATTTACAGTTTCTTACTTCAGCTGGTTCATTCGCGTTATTAACGGGTTCGTACCTCAGCTGGTTCAGTTTCTGGTACAACCGCCTTATTTACGGTTCCGACTGGTTCAGCTTTTGGTTCAACTGCCTTATTTACAGTTCCGTACCTCAACTGTTTCAGTTTCTGGGTCATATGGCGTGCAACCTGCGGTTTTGCATTATCATGGGGAAGTATGAGGCTTATTGGGATTTATTAATGCCCGCTGTTTGGTGGACAGTTTTCCATGCATAAAGGCCAAGTTCTTGACAATACCTGTCGGACGTGAGAGTTTGATCCAGTTATGAGAAGCGGCAATGGATCACACACGCTGTGGACCACCGAACACTGACCATTGTCTTCTTATGACGGAGCATCCGGCTTAGGATGTATTATGGGGCTTCACTGGGGTCGAGTCTGTGCCGAACGTCAGCGATTATATTATCATTCAGCATTCACTTCTCATGGATCTGATTCATTTTCCCAACGTTTACTTCACCGAAAAACACTTCACCGAAAAGATTGTTTCACCGAAAGATCACTTGATCGAAACGTTCATTTCACCGAAGGGTCACTTGATCGAAAAGTTCATTTCACCGAAAGGTCAGTTTATCGAAAACTTTGGAATTCATTACAGGATCTGTTGAAGCATGGTGCAAGTTTAGCAGACAACCACCGAAACGTTAGGGGTCCAAACTCAAATTGTCCTTTTGATTACTCCGTTTCACAGAGAACTCAAAGATTTAGTTTTAAGACGAAAATAATTAATTTTAAGTCCCTAGGTCTCGGTTTAGGCTTTTTTTAACAAATTTTATCATAAGGTTTACATAAAAGTCATGTTCAGTGCTCGTGTTCATAAAATTTACATAAAAAGTAAAATTAATAATGTTGCACATTTTTTCAGACAAAAAGAATAAATTTTTAGGTCTCTAGGCCTCGGTTTAGGCCTTTTTAGCAAATTTTAAACGAGCGTGCTGATATTCATAAGGTTTACATAAAAAGTCAAGTTAATAATGTTGCACATTTATTCAGGCAAAAAGAATCAATTTTACGGCCTTAGGCCTTTTTAGCTAATTTTAATCGTGCGTGTTCAAAAGAAGCCCTAAAATTGATTTTTCAATGTAGGGCACTAAAATTGATTCTTTTTGCCTGAATAAATGTGCAACATTATTAACTTGACTTTTTATGTAAACCTTATGAATAGGAACAAGAGGGATTATTATTTGTTAAAAATTTTCAGATCTTACTAAGCCTATAAGGTCTTAAAATTAATGTTTCAGGCTTGAGCAGAAATGCAACATATTTTACTTTACATTTTATGTAATGCTTATGAATACGAGTAGGGTTAAAATCTGTTAAAATGGCCTGTACCTATACCTACTGCCAAAAAATTAATGTTTTGTAATTGAGTAAATTTGGAACATTATTTACTTGATTTGCTATGTAACCCTTATGAATATGAGCTCAAAGGATTAAAATTTGACCAAAAGGCACAGATCTAGACCTTGTAATTAATGTAAAATTTCGGAAAACCTACTCATGGGGTGGTGTTTCATAGAAATTAAAAGTGTATTTTTTTATTCAATCCGATAATGTTTAGGTTATCACTTTTTTCAAAAACCCGCACCACACTCCAACAGATCTCCAACAACAAAATTCTAAGTTTTCGATAAACTGACCTTTCGGTTAAATGATCTTTCGATATAATGAATTCTTAGGTTAAGTAGTTCTTCGGTTAAATGAACTTTTCGATCAAATGTCCTTTCGATGAAATTAACTTTTAGGTGAAGTGACCTTTCGGTGAAATGAACTTTTTGGTCAAGTGACCCTTCGGTGAAATGTACCTTTTGATCAAGTGATTTTCGGTCAAGTGACCATTCGGTGAAATGCACCTCTTGATCAAGTGATTTTCGGTCAAGTGACCCTTCGGTGAAATGTACCTCTTGATCAAGTGATTTTCGGTCAAGTGACCCTTCGGTGAAATGTACCCTTTGATCAAGTGATTTTCGGTCAAGTGACCCTTCGGTGAAATGTACCTTTTGATCAAGTGATATTCGGTCAAGTGACCCTTCGGTGAAATGTACCTTTTGATCAAGTGATTTTCGGTCAAGTGATCCTTCGGTGAAATGTACCTTTTGATCAAGGGATTTTCGGTGAAGTGACCCTTCGGTGAAATGTACCTTTTGATCAAGTGATTTTCGGTGAAATGTACCTTTTCATCAAGTGATTTTCGGCCAAATGACCCTAAGGTGAAATGTACTTTTAATCAAGTGATTTTCGGTCAACCGAGCCTTCGGTGAGATGTACCTTTTAATCAAGTGATTTTCGGTCAAGTGACCCTTCGATGAAATGTACCTTTTGATCAAGTGATTTTCGGTCAAGTGACCCTTCGGTAAAATGTACCTTTTGATCAAGTGATTTTCGGTCAAGTGACCCTTCGGTAAAATGTACGTTTTGATCAAGTGATTTTCGGTCAAGTGACCCTTCGGTGAAATGTACCTTTTGATCAAGTGATTTTCGGTGAAATGTACCTTTTGATCAAGTGATTTTCGGTGAAATGTATCTTTTGATCAAGTGATTTTCGGTCAAATGACCCTTAGGTGAAATGTACCTTTTAATCAAGTGATTTTCGGTCAAGTGACTTTTCGATCAAGTGAAAGATACCCACTTCTCATTACACGTGACAAGGTGTCTCAAAATATGCCTCGTTTTGTTCCGGATAAGGAGACAAGTACAGATATCAAATCGGCGTATTTTCTGACATTCCGTCAACTCAAATGGTACCTATTTATCTGCTTTCGTTTTGATGTGGCAGCGGAATGTCGCAAAATGTTTGCATACAGTATAATCCGAGTTTCTCGCCAAGTTTTCTTACCAATCCAAGCTACGTGGATGGGATTTCAATCAAGGCCTCCAACTCGGCATCACAGAACTCCTTCGGGTCTTCATTTTAGAGGATCATGTCTCCGGACGTTGGTCCGTAGTTCTCTAACGTTGCCTTTCCCAAATACTGCATTGATGTTGCGAGCTGCCTCCGATGCACGATGTCCAAGTTTAAACTCATATGAGACGAGGGCACGAATTTGGATCTAATACATCGCTCTCTTCACCGTGACACAGTATCCTTGGAACTGAAGCCCCTGACGTAATGACCAGTGCTTTATAAGCAGGCTTTAGATTCACTTATCACGAGTTACATAGCGCGATGTGTTAACACTTTAACTGACTGGACGAATTAACCCGGGGATAGCAAAGTTGCTCGAGCGAATATGATTTCCTGTCTTCATTTCGCTTCATTTCAGCCGAACGCGGCTGAAATGAGTGAATGTGCTCATCACAAAGTATTGTTTTCCCCCTTGGCTTTGTTATTTAAAGTGGTCATTTGGGGAAGGGGAGGATGATTGGCACTAATCCTTTCTGACTGATTTCTTATTAAAAGTGCTATAACAATGGTAAGAAACTAAGAAATTGGAGAGATGTTTGAATTACTTGTTTCTAACCAGTGGCATGAGTTCCACGTCAAGGTGACTACGATCCCCTGATACCTTGGATCATGTATCGGAGAATAAAACACTAGAAAGGATTGCTTAGCACTTTAGCCAGATCTATGGTCGGTACTGCTGAGAGGAGAGGGAAGAAAGGGATTGTTTCGCCGCCGCTTCTGTAAACAAGTTAGTGAAAACCATGCACTGCATTGATTATGATTCCAACAGACCAGAAATCATTACTCAAGTTATTACCCAAGTTATGACGATAATGGCTGTGGAATAAATCTTGCTCCTGTGCCTTGACCTTTGACCCCATTTCGATGATATTAAACAGAATCTGTTCAGTGTACCTTCGGAACAACAAACTAAAGTTTTGCCACCATAGAAGCATTCTTAGTCAAGTTATGAGGATAATGGCTGTGGAATAAATCTGGCTCCTGTGCCTTCACCTTTAACCCCCTTTCGATGATATTCAACAGAACCGGTTCAGAATATATTCGGAACAACATGATAAAGTTTTGTTACAATCGAATCATTTTTACGTAAGTTATGACGCATAAGGGCGATGTAATGGATCCCTCTCCTATGTCCTGACCTTTGACCCCATTTCGTCCGTTTTCAATAGGGTTCGTCCCCAGGTTGTCCTCTACCACATACGAAAATTTCATCGCAATCGAACCATTTTTATGTGAGTTATTGGGCGGACAGGCAGACGGACAAAGCTGGAGCATATATGCTTCTTCAATCTACGGTTGGAAAGCGTAAAAAATTGGCTAAAATGTGAACATTTTTTTGGGGGGAGCGCAGAAAGTTTTGGACACATATGGTTCTGGTACGTGGCCTCTTAAAGAGTTAATTCCTAAATTACCTGCCAACGGTACGAGTCTGCAAAGTTCAATATTTCATCTGCGATAATCTAATGTGTAATCGTTGTGTTAATATTTTATGATGTTTCAACATGCGGGAAGCTACAGCATCTCGCATTACATCAGAACACAGCAGAGCGTATCCGCAGTCTTTTTATACGTAGAAATGGAGAGAAATCGAATTTTAATTTTCTCGACATTTCATTCCGTCCCCGCAAATAGAGATTTTGACACCATATCCGCAAGTGCTATAGTATATATTTTGAGTCTTTAAATCTGGAAATTAAAAAACAGAAACAGTTCCACCACCTTGAATTATTACAGATAAAGCAGGATTCTCAAATCTTTGATTGCCTGAACTGCCTTTCTTACACTTTCCAAACGTAGGTTGAAAAAGCGTATATGCTCCAGCTTTGTCCGTCTGTCTGTCTCTCTGTATGTCCGCACGATAACTCGCGTAAAAATGGTTCGATTTTGATGAAATTTTAGTACGTGGTAGGGGAACCATCTGAGGACAAACCCTATTACAAATGGGCAAAATGGGGTCAAAGGTCAGGAAATAGGAGCGTGCTCCATTTCCATTGCCCATATGCGCCATAACTTACGTAAAAATGCTTCGATTTCGACAGAACTTTAGCATGTTGTTCCGGAGATATACTGAACCAATTCTATTTAACATAATCGAAATGGGGTCAAAGGTCAGTACACAGGGGCGAGATTTATACCACACTCATTAATTACCCTCATAACTTGACTAAAAATACTTCCATTGCGACAAAACTTTAGCATGTTGTTCCGGAGGTACACTTAACAAATTATGTTTAATATCATGGAATTGGGGTCAAAGGTCAGGGCACAGGACCGAAATTTATTCCACAGCCATTATCCTCGTGACTTGACTAAACATGCTTCTATTGCGACAAAACTTTAGTATGTTGTTCCGGAGGTATAATGAACTAATTCTGTTTAATATCATGGAATTTGGGTCAAAGGTCGGGACAAAGGAGCGAGATTTATTCCACAGCCATTATCTTCATGACTTGATTAAAAATGCTTCGACTGCAACAAAACTTTAGCATGTTGTTTCGGAGGTATACTGAACCAATTCTATTTAACATAATCGAAATGGGGTCAAAGGTCAGGACACAGGGGCGAGATTTATACCACAGTCATTAATTACCCTCAAACTTGACTAAAAATACTTCTATTGCGACAAAACTTTAGCATGTTGTTCCGGAGGTACACTGAACCAATTCTGTTTAATATCATGGAAATGGGGTCAAATGTCAGGACACAGGAGTGAGATTTATTCCACAGTCATTATCCTCATGACTTGACTAAAAATGCTTCTATTGCGACAAAACTTTAGTATGTTGTTCCGGAGGTATACTGAAGCAATTCTGTTGAATATCATCGAAATGGGGTCAAAGGTCAGGACGCAGGAGCGAGATTTATTCCACAGCCATTATCCTCATAACTTGAATAATGATTTCTGGTATGCTGGAAAGCGTAGCATCATCAATACACTGCACGATTTTGCTAACTTGTTACGTAATAGATACAATGTTGCGAGTTTAACTTCCTAACGAAGAACGAAATGATTCAAAGATTTTCCTTATTCTAATAATTAGTATCATTTCGTTAAATGATTTAACGAAATGATACTAATTATTAGAATAAGGTAAAGATTGCCTTTACCTTATTCTGATAATTAGTTATTATTGAACTAAGCCGGAAGAAATTTGTTTCCCATTTCTTAATTTACCTAAATTACTTTTATAATAATATCATCATCTGTTTAATCTATTTTTTTTTGTTACGCGTATTGTACGTTTTAAAGTATCCCACGTTTTAGAACAGCAAGACATATAGAAATTAAAGAGCACAAACGAAATTTTAATACGAAAAAGTAAACATAGAGACACAAAATTACGTTTTTTTTTCTCCAGCTGACCTAATATTATCGAATCACTTTCTAAATTACTCTTTACCAAGTAAATAGAAAATCTTCATCAAGGGTTTGCTTTTATTATCTCTCGTTTAACTAATTATATTTAGCTGGCATTGATAATTAATTACACGACGTTAATTAACATGTTCAGAACATTTTCAGATTTATAAGTAAGTCAAACAATAACTTGGTGGGACTGCTAACCGTCCGTTAACCGGATCAAAAGAATTTATTTCCAGAAGCAGTGTGTTTGTATTCACACGAAATTCGATGTAGTTTAGCTAATAGATTTTTTTCGTTTTTGGTACCTCTTTTCGCAAGAAGTACAGTGGAACCTCGGTTATAAGTTTCTCAGTTATATACGTTTTTCACTTTTATACGTAATTCTGCGTTAGTCTGATATTTTACTGTCGCTTCTAATGCTTTTTAAACTTCGTCATACGTTATTCATTTATGCGGTTGTTGTTTCTTGTTTTTTTTTTTTTTTTTGCTATTACGCAGTCGTATCTAAATAATATGACCAATCTACCTAATAATGGAAATATAACCGTCCTTATCCCGGATGACAGCAGTGGGACAGCGTTACATGGACGCGATGAGGCCCTGGAAGGTCGCCCGAGGCACACGTGCCCATTCAGACTGCAGAAGAGCACGGAGGTCCCGGAGATGACGTGATTGTGGGTAGCCACGTCGAACCTGACGATATCCAAATAGTCTCACAAGTGCTCTATGGGATTAAAATCGGGCGATTTCGCGGACCAAAGGACAACGGAGATATCTCTGTCGTGTTCCTGGAACCAGTCACGCACCCCATTAGCGACGTGGCCGGGCGCATTGTTCTATTGGTATACACCATCACCACCAGGGTAAACGTCCAACATGAAGGAATGCATGTGGTCAGCGAACATAGGCGTTCGGGGACCCGTCCAGTGATACCAGCGGTCCGGTCCCAGATCATACCAGGAAAACATCATCCAGACATGCACACAGCCACCGCCAGACTGTACTTGACAGAAAAGCGTGTCTGGGTGTTGGTTCTGGTGTGTCTGACGCCGTATCCGCCACGTCTCGTCATTTCTGTGGAGTAGAAACCTTAATTCGTCGTAGAAGATCAATCTTTTCCGACTCTTCGGCTATCCAATGACTATAGTGCCAGGCAAACTGCAGGCGTCGTTGGCGATGGACCTGGGTTAACATGGGCGCCTTGAAATAGCGTCGTCACCGGAGTCCCATGCGTAACAGGGTTCACTCTACTGTTATCAGGTACACGTACTTGGGTGCCCCAGCGTTCATTTGTGTGATCAATCGCTGCTCTGTTGGGCGTCGATTGTCCTTTGCCAATCGATGGAGGCGACGTTCTCCTCTGGAGTCGATGGCCTTTGGGGCTGCACAGTTATGACGGAGCTCCAAAGGCATCGAGAGGAGCCCGAAAAGCATGACGATGACCTTTGGAGCTCCACAGGATGGTACTCGGTGTTTCAGTGGTCCATTCTTGGTACACCCATACTACAGCACCTCGCAAACAGCCCACGAAATTTCCTGTTTCTGAGAGGCTTCCACCCTTGCCACAGTAGCCGATGATCATTCCTTCTTGAACGTCCATCACCCCACTACCTCTACCCATCGTACTTACTTTATACCCTATGACTCATCTGTCCTTGTAGGCTGCTATCGTGGCTTTGCACTGCGACGCACCTGGGCGGGTATACCATGATTCTTGGGGTGGTCATACACTGAAGAGCAATTGAATTAGAGACAGCTGGCGTTATGCAAATGTGGCGCTGAGGGCGGCCCTGTAAACGGAAACGACATGGCGTATGCAGCGATCCGACAGTATAAAGAGTGATGCGAAGGGTATCAGTAAGATTCGGACGCAGTATGGGTAAGACGAAGGATCTAAGCGCATTTGATCGAGGGCAAATTGTCGGGGCCCGAAGAATAGGTCACTCCATCTCGGAAGTCGTGCAGGCACTGTAATTTTCACGAGCCACTGTGTCACGGGTGCACCGTGAGTACATCGAATCAGGTAAAACCATCCCTGCAAGGGCCAACTGCCGTGAACAACAGCGTGTGGATGAGCGGGGTCATCGTCTGCTAGCTCGCATTGTAACAGCGGATAGACGGGCCACAGTGCAAGAAATTACTCGGCAATTTAATGCTGGTGCAGAAAAACGTGTAAGCAGCCACACCATCCAGAACCATCTCCTCGCTATGGGGAACAGAAGCCATCGTCCCACGAGGGTACCGCTGCTTGACCGCACATCACAGGGTTCAAAGAATAGCATGGGCGCGGGAACATCGCCACTGGACCCTCGACATGTGGAAAAATGTTTCCTGGACTGGTGAGACGAGGTTCACGTTGGTACATGCGGATGGTAGGATACGAGTACCGCGTAAACCACATGAAGCGATGGATCCTTCTTGCCAGCAGGGTACTCTTCAAGCTGGTGGGGGTGGCATTCTCGTCTGGGAACTGTTTACGTGGACTGAAATGGGACCCCCTGGTACGTGTGACATCGTCCCTCACAGGTCAACGTTACCGAGATAACCTGGATGACCATTTGCTCCCGTTTGTGCGTCTTCAACATCCCACTGGGGACTTCATCCTGCAACAAGACAATGCACCGTGCCATCGCTCCCGAATTGTATGCGAATTGGTTGGATAAACACTCCACCGACATGACCTTCCTTTCTTGGCCAGATAGGTCACCTGACCTCAATCCCATCGAGCACATCTGGGATGCTATCGAGAGAGATGTTCGAGGCTCTGACTCCCTTCATCAAATCTTCGTGAACTGTGGGAGCTTGATCAGGGGTCGTGGATCCGTATGGCTTCCCAATGCTTCCGGTGTCTTGTCGAGTCCATGCCGAGACGAATTGCCGCCGTCGTCAGGGCGAAGGTGGTTCTACACGTTACCAGAGAGGTATCTCTAATTCAATTGCTCTTCAGTGTATTATTCCCATGCGACAGTGTATACGTCAAAATTTGAGTTGCAGATTATCAAAACCACCCGGTTCGTTTATTTCTTTATACGTAACCCGGTAGTTACAAATTTGAAGGAATTGTGGCACCGTTGTTGTGTTTCTTCTTGATCAGCCAAAGTTGAACCTTGATCCTATCAGAGAAGTGTTTGCTGTTTACTTTTGGTTTGGATGAAAAATGTGTTTCATATTTCGTGACTCACACTCATATGCCCTATTTAAACACTGATTAATCTCCTGGACGTAGCTTTGTGCTTCTACTATTTCGCGGCGTAGTAGAAGAGGATCCTAAATGTGTCCTCAATATTCAACATTCTGGTTTCAAATGGATGCTCTCAGAATCCGCAGAAAAAGAAACTGTTATTCACGAGTTCCACACTGAAGCGCTGGTCTCAGGTTCTTAGTTGTTGGGAGTTCTCTTAATCTATAATCAAGAATTTTATAGACAGCTTCGTCAAAAGGGGAGTTTGATTTTCATAGGCTTTATTATTTTTTATATGGGCTAAAGTATATTGTACTTTCTAACGCTCTTTCTTTTCTTTCGCCGCCGATTCGGCTTTTCATAAATCATTATGAACGTCTTATATACTCTTTTAAAGAATAAATTTTACAAAATATTTAACATTTTGAAATTCGTTTATACGTTTTATACGTTTTCTTAAGGCTATTTCCTAGAAAAACGTAAAAACGGGGTTTCACTGTATATGCTTATGGATTCGCTTTGTTCGTCCGTCGGCAGACACAATATCTCTGCACCTATACATCACTTTTGCAAACTTCCTTTTGCATTCTGTAGAAGAAACTATACGCTAAACCTTTTTCGCATGTTTTGCTTTGAATATTTCACAGCTTTACCACCAGGAGGCGCAAATGTGTACTTCGGCGAATTATCCTAGGTGTATACAGTTTGAACATGGCTTATCCGAAATGCTCGAGACCGAAAGTACCTCGAATTTCTGATATTTTCGATATTTGCATGTGGTATTATACTCATATACTGACATAGCTTGAAGATGGAACCACGCCTGAACATTAAATTAATTTATATTCCATAAGATTTAGAAAGAAATTTAAATTACGAGTAATTTACTAAACCGGATGATGCCGCGCCGGTGGCGCAGTGCTCTAAGCAATGGTTTCTGACCATTCGTCGAAGATGGGTGCGGGTTCGAATCCCGATGAGGCATAGATGTTGTGTTTGGCTTACGACACTGACTCTCTCCCTTCCCTGGAGTCAGTAGCCCTAAATTAGAAACTGACAACTGCTTATAGCCCATTGAGTTGCTCACGATGGTCGTTAAACCTCAAATTTAAAAATTGAAAAAAATCGGAAGACTCAATGAATGACACAAACGGATGCGAATATGAACCGATTAGCGACAGTCATTTCCTGCAGAAATCGTTCACCAGAAGTGTTAACGAATGAATCAGTGAGAATGAGTTTCTTTAGTGAGTCGAATTGAAAGAATCGGGTTGCCCATTGTAACAAGTTAGCATCAGAGCCCCACTAGGGTATCTGAAGTCACGTGTCGCAACCGTCGGGATGCGCAAAGACATGCGCAGAGCCTGGGAGCCTTCTGGAATTTTTCATTTGTGATATCAGGTCGGCACTTGAAACAACTTTCGGAAGCTTTCGGTTTTGGAATTTCGGATAAGGGAAAATATTCCCTCCGGGGTACGTTAATTTAGATTTAGATTTAACGGTATCTCTGTTCCTAACTGTCGGACTAGAAAACTTCTTTAGATGTCAGCTAGGTTTAACCGCATATGGTATTTTAGGCTCGTGGAAGAGAAGTACAATAAAATACCGCTGTCAGTTTTAAGAAATGCCATGTTACCTTGGACATCTGTATGTAGGTTCATAGTTGGGAGAAAGGGATATCAGATAGAACATTTAAAAATGAAATAATTTTATTTTAAACATTAACTAGATTGCTCGAAAATCTTTCTAAAGATGTGTGTGAACATCATCTGTGCCACATTTGCAGCGATAAATTCTGTCGGTGTAGTTTAATTGGGAAAGCATTCAACTCCAGAGCAGAAAGACGCGAGTTCGATTTTCGTCAGTTCGTGTTTTCACCTACACGCCGCTTAAAGTTGATCGGGACACCTGCGGTAAAGCAGTAACGGACGTGTTAGTTGCTTTTTGGCTTGAGATATATTCAGTTTGATATGATGGAGAAATTGTTTATTTTGAACATGTATAATATGCGCAATATGTTTGTATCATTTGTTGTTTCTAAAGCCAGGACCATGGGATTTAATTAACTTTTTGGCTTCTTCACAGAGTGCGCGCAAAGACTCGTCCAGTTATTGCATATGTGTGTAGAAATTCGTACATACATCCCTCTCCCCCCATTATCGTTTACTATAAACTATAAGATGTCAAAATATATATATATGAGGAAAAACGTTTTGCAAAAATATATTTTGAATTGTAAATATTTTGGTAAAGTACTATGAATGTACGTGGTGCAAAAAAATTAAATATGTGTTGAGTTGAATTACCGGATCAAACGAAAATTCGTGACGTGTGAAAATATTGTATTTTGGTGCTTGCAATACCCCCCCCCCAAAGAAACGGATGTACTTGAATCTTAAGAATCCCCCATGACTATCTCTGTAGATAGCTCATTAAAGTATCAATTAAGATACAGAAATTTTCCGAACTGACTTGTTTCCAAGATGGAATCCTATGACCGTGGAGCGTTAAATGTCACTGAGTTCTACAGTATCGCCCATTCTAGTATTTATGCTTGTTTGTTATGTCTATCTGTCCACGTTGTTTTTATGCCTGTATGGGCCTTATCCGTGACGTATATGGGCAAATTCCCTAATTCAAAGAGTTGACCGGATACTTTTGATCATGTAGTGTATATTTCTTAATTGCATATAGGAAACTATTAGTGACCTTCGATATAATTTTCGAATTAAAACTGCAGTTTCAGTATCATATTACGAAGGCGTATCAAATTAATTTTCACATCGTGGCGACTGTCTAAACTGAAAAAAAAAAAGAAAGAAAGTGGCTGCTGAGTGACATCATACATTCCGTCATCTGCTTGTGGAAGGAGTGTGGCACAATTGTGCTTCGCAGTTTACTCTTAAACAGTCGTTTTTTTATGGTGCAGCAGCTGGAGTGTTACGCGAAATTGGAGGTTTGCGGGACAATGCGTTTTTTTTATGGGCAAAACGTTTGAGTCCAGCTGAAATCCAACGTGAAGTGTCGGCTGTTTATCGTGAAGAGGCAATGTCTCGCCAGGCAATTGGAAAATGGTGTAAGCAGTTCGAAGAAGGACGTTCCGATGTGACAAATGAACCGGGCAGAAAAGACAGACTTTCGACTTCGACGACTGTTGATCACATTTCGCTCGTCGAGGAGTTGATTAGGGATAAACGCCGCATTAAAATTCATGAAATGGTCGAAGATTTAGGCGTTGTCATATAGTAGTGTCTACGCTATCATTCACGAGCACCTGCATTTCAGAAAAGTGTGCGCAAGATGGGTTCCACGATCTTTTGACGAAGCGGCACACAGATCAGTGATTTGTGTCCAGTCTTGCGTTCTTGCAACGTTATTCTGAAGAAAGCACAGATTGTTTGAAGTGCATCGTCACCGGCGACGAGACGTGGGTGCATCACTTCGCACCAGAAAGCAAATTGACATCCAAGATGTGGAAACAACCATGCTCACCAACTGCAAGAAAATTAAAAGTCCGGCCGTCTGCCGGAAAATTTACGGCAACATTTTTTTTTACTGCGAGGGGCCGGTGTACACACAGTTTATGGCAAAAGAGAGTACGATAAACGCTGCAATGTGCTGCGAAACACTGAACAAGTTAAGGAAAGCAATTAAGGATCGAAGACGAGGATAATTGTCAAAAGGAATAATTTTGTTGCACCACAACGCAACCCCACACAAAGCTACCGTCACGCAGGAACTTCTTCGCAATTTCAAGTGGGAAGTATGGCCGCATCTCCCATATAGTCCTGATGTATCCCCCTGCAATTACATTTTCCTAAAAGGACTTTCAAAGCACGCATTTCGCAAATGATGATGCAGTCAAGGAAGCTGTGAAAACATGTCTCCTTGAATTTGGAGCGAACTTTGACTTTCTCGGTATTGAAGAACTGGTTTCTCGTTCTGACAAGTGTTTACTAAAACTTGATTGAGCCCCCAGCGATTACTATTTGTCACCAAAAATGAAAAAAGGACCTTTGGGGGCAAGTATTTCGCAAATTATGAAGGCAGGAGGTTGTAAAAATATGTCTCCGTGAACTTGAAGTGAACTTTTACTATTGAAAAACTGTCTCTTCCCTCCGAGCGGTGTTTACTAAAACTTGGCGATTCGGAACACAAGTACGATATCAAAACAGGGGCAACGACTACAGCCATTGCACGTTTGGTAGCCGAAGGCAAATATATCCTAAGTTGGGAAAACGTGAATCATCTGGCTTTTACCAAAAATAAACGAGATACATTTTTCACGGAATCATTATTTATCACATGGTTTGATGATCTATGCTGCAATGAAGATCTACCCAGTAATTTACCATTACCTTGACGTCAATATGTTAGAACATTAAAACCACCGGATACTTAGATTAAATGTCGGGAAAGTTCATTTCTATTATTACAGCACATGTACGCCTAGATGTTGCAATAGTTACAGATGAATGACGGTCGCTTACTTGTACATATACAGTCTTGTTCACTGCCCATTGGGCTGCACGTTGGCTTGATAATGAGTCTTTTGAAGACTCGAAAGATCTTGCCTGTTTTCTAAAGTTGCTTTTATCTGTACGTACTGGTTTTAGATGTAAATAAATATTTTATACTTCTGAGGATTGCGCGTATTAAATGAAATTGTTATACATCGTGCCGAGACAGCTGTCTGTAGGATTAACTCTATGGTTGCACGAGATATATTGTCTCTTCACTGGACGATTACGTTGAAAAATAAAGGAAAGGTTCTAGAAATTATACTTTTTTTGGTTTCTCATTGTTTAACAAAAGTTATGCGAAACATGTGAAAATTATTTTTTGATACGCATACGTACTTTTAAGGGTACGTAGATATGTAATGGTAGTTTGTTTGTTTTTTCAAAACTTTTACAGTTTAATCAGTACCGTATTTCCCGGCATCGTGGACGCTATTTATTTCCTGAAATAAGCCTCAAAAATTTACCGTGGGTTCTGGACACCGAAGGTTACGTTTTTCGTAGGCCTATGCTAACCCAAGAGGAAGGTTATCTATTTTAAAATGTTTACCGGTAAACCTTATGAATAAGAAGACTGCCTTCGTCGTTAAACGCCATGGGAAAACTAATGGGTTTTTTTCCTTCGCGTCGCTTTTGTGATAAACCACGTGATCTAGGTGTAGTGCGCGAAGCGACCCTGCTAATCGAATCATTTTACTTATATATATATATATATGACAATAACTATAAAACCGTGTACCTTTGAGTTTTATTACTTACCGGGGATCCGCGCTTAGCTGTTAGAACCACTGGTAGAGTATATATCCATACCTCACTTACCGCTAAGAACCTTCATTGGAACCCCCACTATTTTCTTGGTTTGGAACTCGAAACGTATATGAGAATGAACCGAGGAGTAAAATCTCACTAACCAAAAGTAACCTGGAAATATAATTGAAAAAAACAGAAAAAGAAATATAAAAACTCGGGTGCCACAGGCCACTCGAGCCAAACTCGGATATCGCGGGACGTCTTTCCCTGATGAGTGGCCTGCGGCCCCGAGTTTTTATATTTCTTTTTGTGTTTTTTCTTATTATATTTCCAGGTTACTTTTGGTTAGTGAGATTTTATACCTCGGTTCATTCTGATATACGTTTCGAGTTCCAAACCAAGAAAATAGTGGGGGTTCCAATGAAGAATCTTAGCGGGAAGTGAGGTATGGATATATATATATATATATATATATATATATATATATAATTAATTAATTAATTGCATCAAGTTTTTTTTTACTGAATACAAGTTTTTAATATAATTATACCATCGGGATTAGAGGAAATGCTATCCCACACTCACCAACCCGCTTGGCCAGCGTGGTGAGTTATGGCCAAACCCCTCCAAAATGACTCCACAACTTAAATCTTGGCCCTCAGTCTCCTGCAGATGGAATATACCTGGCCAAGGCAGCGGCCAGTGCGACATGAAGGCAGAGGGTGCTAAGAATCCCCGGAGGACCGGACTAGGCTGCCATCTGATGCTGATCTTGGCTACGTATAATGGACGCTCCCTATCTTCTGATTCAGGGATTCTTGAATTGGAAGAGGAACTACAAAGAATCAAGTGGAACATCGTTGGGCTAAGTGAGGCAAGGAGAAAAGGAGAAGATCTCATTGAACTGAAAAGTGGACATCTCTTCTACTATCGTGGGTCAGATACTGGCAGGACTAGTGGTGTTGGATTTATAATAAACAAGAAACTGAAGGATAAAGTTGTAGAAGTTGAAAGTTCCTCTGACAGAGCTGCACGACTCGTTATCCAACTCTCCAGAAGATACCAGGCTCAGATTATTCAAACTTATGTACCCACCACAAGTCATCCTGAAGAAGAAATTGAAGAATTTTATGAGGAAATTCGTCATCTAAATAATAAAGGTAAGCAGCACTTGAAGATAATTATGGGAGAAGTCAATGCAAAAATAGGGCAACAGCAACAGAATGAAACTTCAGTAGGCAAATTTGGTCACGGCAACAGAAAACATCGTGGAAGTACTCTCGTTGAGTTTGCAGAGGCAGAAGGGTTTTTCATCTTGAACTCCTTTTTCAAGAAAAAGCCACACAGGAAATGGACGTGGAGACATCCAAATGGGACGACAAGTGAAATTTATTTTATTATGTGTAAAAAAATTCGTCGTAGAAGACTGCGATGTGCTAAACAAGTTCAACACAGGTAGTGACCATAGATTGGTGAGATGTAAGATGCACCTCAACACTAAACTCGAACGTGGCAAACTCATAAGAAAAACAAAATATATTGACATAACCAACCTTAAAAAACACCATAATACCTTCAAGTTGGAACTGAAGAACAGATTATCTGCTTTAGAAGGCCTAACATCGGAAGAAGTGAATATTTCTGAAGTTAACAGAAAAGTAACCAAAGCTCTTATGGAAACAGCAACAAAATTAGCTGGGTCTAAAAACAAGTTGCATGTGAACAAATTATCAGGAAAAACCAAAATGTTGATGCAGAAAAGAAGAGAGATGAGGACAACTAAAGAAGATGTGACTTCCAAAGTAGAATATATAGAGCTATGCAAGACAGTACGAAAAGGTATCACTGAAGACGTAAGGAAATTCAACTATGAACTAGTGAGGAAAGCAATTGAAAACAACTAAAGCCTAAAGATAGCAAAGGGACATCTCAGTAAGGGAAGAAAACAGATTATGGCACTGAGAAAAGAAGACTGTTCTGTAACAAGAAACAGAGGCGAAATTTTGGCAAGAGTGAAAGATTTCTTCTCCAAATTATATGAAAATGATGATGCATGTACTAGAGGCATCATCAAAGGTAGCAGTACCAGAGTTCTTCCAGTCCTTCCAGCAGAAGTTGCACATGCAATCAAGAATATGAAGCTGGGAAAAGCTCCAGGAGAAGATGGAATTACTGTAGACGTCATACAAGAAGCAAGTGGAGAAATCGAAACAGTACTCACCCAAATTTTCACTCGATGCCTTAATGAAGGGAAGATTCCTGAGGATTGGAACAATGCTGCAATGATCCTGCTACATAAAAAAGGTGACATTGGTGATCTCAGGAACTACAGACCTATCAGCCTCCTATTAGTGGTTTATAAAATCTTCACTAAAGTTCTTTCACACCGTTTGAAGGTAATACTGGACATGGCTCAACCGAGAGAACAAGCTGGATTCAGGAGTGGCTACAGCACAATAGATCATATCCACGTACTGAGAGAACTAATTGAAAGAGCGAGGGAATATGAACTTCCATTGTGCATGTCTTTTATTGATTATGAAAAAGCTTTTGATTCGGTGAAACCATCAGCAGTTACAATGGCTCTGAAATCCTACGGTATTGAAGATGCATACATTAATATTATTAATAACATCTATGAAAACGCAAGTGTACAGTTTCGGCTGTTTGAAAATACAACACACATAAAAATTGGAAAGGGAGTGAGACAAGGTGACACCATATCTCCGAAGCTCTTTAATGCTACATTGGAAAATGTCTTTCAATCACTGAACTGGGAAAACAAAGGGATAAAGATTAATAGAGATTATCTAACCCACCTTCGTTTTGCTGATGACGCAGTCATTTTTGCAACTACCCCATCAGAGCTGCAGAGTATGATCCAGGAACTTGCTGAAAAGAGTAAAGAAATGGGATTAAAAATGAACTTTCAGAAGACAAAAGTGATGTTCAGTGCTTTTACAAGAAATGAAGATTTATCGATTGATGGAGAAAAGCTGGAGATAACAGACACGTACGTTTATCTTGGACAGCAGATATCAAGTGAGGGTCACATTGATGAAGAAATTAATCGGCGTACAAAACTTGCCTGGAGAGCTTTTGGAAGGAACAGCATAATTTTCAAGAGCAATATGCCATTATGTCTTAAAAGAAAAGTGTTTGATCAATGCATCCTTCCAGTGCTTACGTATGGTGCAGTTACGTGGACCTTAACTAAAAGAGACACACAAAGACTGCAGACAACTCAAAGAAGCATAGATAGGTTTATGCTTGGTGTAACCAGGAGAGATAAGAAGAGGAACTCGTGGATCCGAAAAATGACAAGAGTGGAAGACATCATGATCAGAGTTAAATCCCTGAAATGGCAATGGGCTGGACATACTGCCAGAAGGACAGGCCATCGATGGACAGTCGAAATTTTAGATTGGATTCCAAGGGACAGGATAAGACCCAGAAGAAGACCACATGGGAGATGGGTGTATGAAATTCGAAAGTATGCGGGAGTGACATGGAGGAGACTGGCACAAGACAGACCGTTGTGGAGAAAGCTTGGGGAGACCTTCGTCCAGCAGTGGATTGATAATGGTTGACAATGATGATTATGATAATCATGATGATGATATATACAAATCGTAGTCAAATTATTTACTTCTAATTAATTAAGTACTTGCATCTTCTGAATTTTGTAGCTTTTGTCCTTTGTCCAACTTGGTAACATAATGCTTTCAGGCATTTTTTAAGGTCTTTAGAATTTCCAAATTCGACGTGTGATGCACAAACAACAATTAAAAGAATTAGGAGAACTTGGTCCAAAAAGGAAGAAAATGTATATACAAGTAGACGAACGCATTTGTAATATCATGGCAGAATTCGGAAATTCTAAAGACCTTAAAAAATGCCTGGAAGCTTTAAGCTATATTACCAAGTTGGACTAAGGACAAAAGCTACAAAATTTAGAAGATGTAAGTACTTAATTAATTAGATATAAGTAATTGGACTACGATTTGTGTATATGTACTGTATATTAGTAAAATGATTCGATTAGCAGGGTCGCTTCGTTCACGATGGAATATAGCAAGGTCGCTTCGTGCACGATTTTCCACAAGGTCGCTTCCCGCACGTAATCGTGATCTATATTACGAGACCGACAGACACACATGGAGTTCTAGATCAAAAGTGCCGCTCTAATAGGTTTTTGCCAAAACGCATAAACAATCTGAGCTCGCCTGTTCGACAAGCTTTTCCCACAGTCGTAGCTGAAACACAGGCTGTATCTTTGCTTGGCAGTTTCCCGGAAAACCACTTAAAGGAAAAAATGACTTTTCGCACAAAAATAAGGCATTAATTAGCCGTCATTTCACTATTACTGTATTAAGATTTATTGTTTTTTCTTGTTTCTCTCTCCTTGTTTTTCTCCTTATATGTAGAGGTAAAAGTTTTGTTGCTTTTAATCTTAATGAAAGTGCTGATACCTTATTTTTATGTTTAACTTTTTTCGAAAAATTTTGCATTTTGAAATTGGGATACGTCCTTGACACCGGGAGCCGGGAAATACGGTAATTTAAATGCCCACAGCTTTCTGAGTAAGACTTTATTTTTAACGTTTACGTCATTGCTGTGTGCTTTGGTTTTTGTCCCAGTTAAAACGCCACTGATATATTTCATCACAAATATCGCAGCGCTTCGGATGACTTATGACAAAGTTCTGCTATAGCTTATAAGTTAACAGCCAGTCCCCGATGCATTTCCGCAAATGTTGTTAAAACGACCACTTAATGTGAAAATCTTTGTCGAGCGTAATAATACTTTGTCAGAGTAATTTCAGATAAATGTGATGTGCGCAGCAAATTACGGGTCTCATTCTGATTTTGTGGGATCTGTGCTTGGAAGGGATTGGCAATTTTTGCCATTTAACTTTTTTTTCTCATTGCGTCTTACTTCTCTCACATTTCAGCTTTTTGAAGGCTTAGCCATAGTGCTCCATAATTGCCCTCATTAGCATATATATGAGGTATTGTTGATGCTGCGTAGCCCGCGAAATCTCTGGCTTTGTCGTCCAGAGAAAGGATGGAAAGGATCAGAGTTAATTTAAAGGGCCCTTGGGAAAGTATTTGTTTCTAAATCCTTTAAACAAATGGAATGCGACATTTCACTGCGCTGCGTGCAAAATTTGGAGAATGAGATAGTCTTGCATGAATTTTCCTTCTCTGAATGGCAACAGGGCTTAATTAGCTTCCTGGGCAGAAGTGGTGTATTGTTGAAGAGCTCATTCACTATGGCCTTCAATTGCTTTACTGAAAACAGGGCTGGTTTTTACACCATGTTATGTAACTTCTTTTTTCTTCATTTCCATTTTTTTATCTTATCTGTGAGAAAAAAAGAAAAGATTGCTAATTTAAATTAATCCGCGGGTGCAGTGTCAAGTTTGAACAAGTGGATTGTTGTCTCCACGTTTTTTTATGCGGAAGTTCTGCAATTGCTTGTCATCTCGTTCTCATATCCTTTCATGAATCTGCGTGGAAATCAACTCTTTTGGAGGATGACTTTGACTTTCATTTTTTATAGCCTTTCTTTTTTTATGAATTCATTATACATTCACAATACTGAATTATATTTCTATGCAGTTTCAGTTGTCAGTGTTCGCAAACGAACTTATGATTCACATATACATGAGCAAATCACGATGATTTTGCCGACCATTCTTTCTCCTTTCTTATAATACGTTAGTACGAACGTTTAAAAACGATGGATTCGTTGTCCATTTTTATTTTTAGCAAATCTCGAGCACATTAAATTCACGCAAAAAAGAATAAGAAGTAATGGATTAGGTTGCAGTATTGCTTGTTATTACGTCTGCATGTGTTTTTGTATAATATTATTTAGGTAAATTAGATAAAGCAGTACAAATAAAAATTGGTAAACACAAAAATTTGCAAATAATGCGTTTACATTTTCGTGAAAGGCGCGTTAGAAAACTTAAAACTTTTACCAATGCTTTATCACAATGCAGTCACATAGAATTAATAAGAACATGAGTCATATTTGATGGCATCCATCTCCAAAAGCTTTGATATATCTAACGTCCCCCCTCCCACTCCTGGCTGAGAACTATTGCTACAAGAATTCCATCTACACTGACGGCAATAAAAATCCCAACACCAAGAAGGAGTTGTGTTAGATAAACGACATTAGGTAGGCTGTGAGAGTACATCTGTAAGATGACGTCTATGCAAATTTCGCGCTCGGCGCATACGTGTGACGCTAGTAGCACCCTCGGAACATGCAAAGCAGGTTTGCTGTAAATACGCGCTGTAACGTTCGTGAGCGTTAGTTATCGTTGAGATTCGACGTAGGGTGTTGATGTTAGTCAAGAATGCCTTTAAGAAGACGAAGAAGCCATTATCAACAGCTCACGGAGTTTGAACGAAGTCGTGTAATAGGGCTACGAGAAGGTGGATTTTCTTTCCGCAATATTGCAAAACAACTTGGCAGGAATGTAGCCACTGTGCAAGATTGTTGGCAGCGGTGGTCAAGGGAAGGTACTGCCTTAAGAAGACCGGGTTCCGGCCGGCCACGTGGCACTTCTGAGAGGGAAGACCGCCGTGTACGGCGTTATGGCCGTGGCGCATCATCCCGCGTCTGCGGCAGCAATTCGTGCTGCAGTTGCCACCACAGTGACACAACGAACTGTTACAAATCGGTTACTTGAAGGACAGCTCCTAGCCAGACTCCCTGTAGCGTGGATTCCACTTACTCCAAAGCACTGCCGTTAGCGACGTCAGTGGTGTCAAGCTAGAGCTCATTGGAGGACGGAGTGGAGATCTGTTGTGTTTTCTGATGAAAGTCGGTTCTGCCTGGGTGTCAGTGATGGCCGTTTGTTGGTTAGAAGGAGGCCAGGTGAGCGCCTGCAACCAACCTGTCTGCGGCCGAGACACACTGGACCTACACCTGGAGTTATGGTCTGGGGAGCAATTTCCTATGACGGCAGGAGCACTCTCGTGGTTATCCCACGCACCCTGACGGCACAGTTGTACGTCGGTCTGGTGATTCAACCTGTTGTGCTGCCATTCATGAACAGCATTCCAGGGGGTGTTTTCCAACAGGATAATGCTCGCCCGCATACCGCTGTTGTAACCCAACATGCTCTACAGAGTGTCGACATGTTGCCGTGGCCTGCTAGATCACCAGATCTTTCACCAATCGAGCACGTATGGGACATCATTGGACGACAACTCCAGCGTCACCCCCCAACCAGCATTAACCGTCCCTGTATTGACCGACCAAGTGCAACAGGCATGGAACTCCATCCCAAAAACTGACATCCAGCACCTGTACGACACAATGCATGAACGTTTGCGTGCTTGCATTCAACATTCTGGCGGTTACACCGGTTATTAATGTACCAGCATTTCACATTTAAAATGGCTCTTTTCGCGCTTACATTAAGCTGTGATCTTGAAACCTTAATCGATTAAATATGTTACTTATGCAAATGTATTGCCGCCATTTCATTCCTCTACAACTACTTTTTCGTGGTGTTGGGATTTTTTTTTTCTGTCAGTGTATATCGCCTGTCGAGACTATCACCTCATTGCAGTTTACGAAACATTCCATTTGGCTGTTGCAATATTGATATTTCTTCTCTTCACCAATGCACGTTCATAAACATAGGTCTTAAAAAACGCACTACGAAGTAAGGCTCGAAAACAAACATTACCCATCTGACTTGTGACTGCAACTGATAGCTGCAAAAACTACACCGGAGATGGTACTGGTACCTTGCACTGATTCGTACCGAACAGTATTTGTCACGTGATACTACTCCAGCCAATGATTGGTAACTGAATCATCTACGTTTACTTGGCGGAGTGGAAATAATGGAATGCGGATCGTGAACTTCTCGATAAAGCTCAGCATTCATGCCTTTGTCGAAACCCACTAATATGTTGAAGACGAAACACAAAACTCAGCTCCATACTATCACGCTGCCTCCGCCAAACTTAATTTTTTGGGACGATGCAATCTTAAAGGTGCCTTTCTTCCGAAATCCTCCACACCCAAGAACCAGGAGCCACCCAGGAACTAGTACTGTGTATTATAGGTCTGTTCGGCCTTATTTGGTGGGACAGGCCTGTTTCAAAGCCTTGCGTGGCCTGGCCAGTTATTAGACACTCGGCACTGCCCGTGATGAATCAATTTTGTATTATTTTGCCTTTGTATTGAATTTTATTAAAATGTAAAAATTAAATAATGAAATGAGATATTATTGAAAATATTTAGTTAATGTAAGCCTTAAAATATTAACTAAACGTTGGAAATTATTGAACAATATGACTTTAGAAGATAAGAGTACGCTCGCTTAAAATAAATTTTCAAAGTATAGCGCACTTTAAAAATATCCTGCAATTTACTTTGCGTACACAATGAGAGAAAATAAAATAAGGCGCTCCTTTCAAATGCTTCCAACCCCTAAACACTAGTTAATTCATAAACGTAAAGTTTTAATAAGATTAAAAGATTTAAGTTTTATACAAAATCCTAATGAACATAAATATATTAGCATACTGGATTGCAACAAGAAAGATTTCCTCTTAGGCAGTATATAAACCAAAAATTTGGATGAGGAACTTGTAGCAGCTGAAACGCACTCATGTCTCTTAAGATGAGATGTTCCATATCTTTTCCCGCTTACATTATCTATTAGGACGAAATCAAAAGAATTGCGCAATTCTTCCGTGCAATTCTTTTGATTTCTGAAATTTCATGGCAAAAAAAGTTACACTTGCAACTATGAGTACATGGAGAGATCGAAAGGGAATCTGCTGCCGATACGTTTTCCGAGTGAAATGCCGCGGTAGAGTAAAAAACTGCCTCTTTCTTCGAACTAGCAAGCGGTAGCATTTCTAAAAGTCAATCCCTATAGGAATTAGGGATAGGAGAAACAATCGATATCATTTCTCTCTCTCTCTCTCTCTCTCTCTCTCTCTCTCTCTCTCTCTCTCTCTCTCTCTCTCTCACACACACACACACACACACACACACACACACACACTACCACCACCACCACTCCACACAACACACGCAATCGCTCGGGGTCGAATATTTTTGTTGTCAACAAGCCCCAAAGTGTTTTACCATCTTAATACCTAAGATGGTAAACATGCTTTGAGTGCATCTCCTCGCCTCTGTGGTTACGCCCTAAGCTATGTCATGTAAGTAAGTAAAGCCAGAAAAACGGTTAAACAGACCAGAAAATCGGAAACACGACTTTTTCCTGTCTTTACTATTGCGATAAAAAAAATGGGTCTACTTGGCCCGGCTGTGTAGGTGTCTGGGAAAAAGCACGGCCCGTTGCTTTGTTCTCTATACTAAAAATTCCCAACCCGGCTCATTGCTTTGTTCTCTATACTAAAAATTCCCAACCCGGCTCATTGCTTTGTTCTCTAAAATAAAAAAGCCCGACCTGGCCCATTGCTTTGTTCTCTAATCTAAAAAAACCCGGCCTGTTGCTTTGTTCTCTGACTAAAATAAAATCCAACCTTGCCCGTTGCTTTCTTCTCTAACTAAAATAAAAATCCGACCTTGCCCGATTCTTTGTTCTCTAAATTGAAAAAGCCCGGCCCGTTGCTTTGTTCTCTAACTAAAATAAAATCCAACCTTGCCCGTTGCTTTGTTCTCTAACTAAAATAAAATCCGACCTTGCCCGTTGCTTTGTTCTCTAAACTAAAAAAGCCCGACCTGGCCCGTTGCTTGTTCTCTGAACTAAAAAATCCCTCGTAGTCAGATTAAAGCACAGTTTTCCATTGAGCTACAGTCCAAGACCGACGTTCTTTACACAGAGCTAATCGGCGTGTCGCATAACTAAAAGTAATCATTTATTTGTACATAGCTGCTCGATTAAGACAACCCATGTTGTACTGTTTGTTGAGTGCTATACGGGTGCTAATATCAGTCCTAATAGTCCAACATTAGGTTTACATGATTTGAGATAATCTTGATTTGTTTTCTGAGCGGACAGTCCTTTTTAGGGCGTTCCTGTCACGTTGTATTAGCTTCGGAGGTTTACGGTGTCGGTTCTTGATAGATTAAGCCATAGTTCACGCTGCCATTTGCGTAACACAACACCAGCCGTTGACATAAGGATCTTCAATACCACAGAATGTCACGTACAGATCGATTGCTTATATGGCACACTATTACCAATCTGAGTTGGAAATCACTCAACTTTATCCATTGACGCATCTTGCATTCGCAGTCACGCTGCAGGGTGTTTCACTAGGTAGTCCCTCCAAAGAACCAACTATTGTTTTCGCTGTAGGGTGCTTTACTAGGCAGTTGCCCAAAGAACCAACTATTGCTTTCCCTGCAGGGTGTTTCACAAGGTCCCCTCAAAGAACCAACTATTGTTTCCACTACAGGGTGTTTCACTAGGTAGTCCTCCCAAAAAAAACAGCTATTGCTTTCGCTATAGGGTGTCTCACTAGGTAGTACCCCAAAGAGCCAACTATTGTTTACGCTGTAGGGTGTTTCACTAGGTAGTCCCACCCAAAGAACCATTTATTGTTTTCGCTGTAGGGTGTTTCACTAGGTAGTGGCCCAAAGAACCAACTATTGTTTTCGCTGCAGGGCGTTTCACTAGGTAGTCCCACCAAAAAACCAACTATTGTTTTCGCTGTAGGGTGTTTCACTAGGTAGTCCCTCTAAAGAAACAACTATTGCTTTCGCTGCAGGGTGTCTCACTAGGTAGTCCCTGAAAGACCCTACTATGGTTTTCCCTGTAGGGTGTTTCACTAGGTAGTTGAACGAAGAACCAACAATTGTTTTCGCTGCAGGGTGTTTCACTAGGTAGTCCCCCCAAAGAACCAACTATTGTTTTCGCTGTAGGGTGGTCACTAGGTAGTCCCCCCCAAAGAACCAACTATTGCTTTCGCTGCAGGGTGTCTCACTAGGTAGTCCCTAAAAGACCCTACTATGGTTTTCGCTGTAGGGTGTTTCATCTAGGAGGTTGCACGAAGAACCAACAATTGTTTTCGCTGCAGGGTGTTTCACTAGATAGTCCCCCAAAGAACAAACTATTCTTTTCGCTGTAGGGTGTTTCACTAGGTAGTCCCCCGAAAGAACCAACTATGGTTTCGCTGTAGGGTGTTTCACTACGTACTCCCTTTAAAGAACCAACTATTGTTTTCGCTGCAGGATGTTTCACTAGGTAGTCCCTCAAAGAACCAACTATTGTTTTTGCTGTAGGGTGTTTCACTAGGTAGTCCCCTCAAAGAACCAACTATTGTTTTCGCTGTAAGGTGTTTTACTAGGTAATTGCCCAAAGAACCCACTATTGTTTTCACTGCAGGGTGTTTCACTAGGTAGTCCCTCCAAACAAAGAACCAACTATTGTTTTTCCTGCAGGGTGTTTCACTATGTACCCTCACCCCCAAGGAACCAACTATTGTTTTCGCTGTAGGGTGTTTCACTAGGTAGTCCCTCCAAAGAACAAACTATTGTGTTTGCTGTAGGGTATTTCACTAGGCAGTCCCTCCAAAGAACAAACTATTGTGTTTGCTGTAGGGTATTTCACTAGGTAGTTGCCCGAAGAACCAACTATGGTTTTCGTTGCAGGTTGTTTCACTAGGTAGTCCCACCAAAGAACCAACTATTGTTTTCGCTGCAGGGTGTTTCACTATGTACCCTCACCCCCCAAGGAACCAACTATTGATTTCGCTGTAGGGTGTTTCACTAGGTAGTCCCTCCAAAGAACAAACTATTGTGTTTGCTGTAGGGTATTTCACTAGGCAGTCCCTCCAAAGAACAAACTATTGTGTTTGCTGTAGGGTATTTCACTAGGTAGTTGCCCGAAGAACCAACTATGGTTTTCGTTGCAGGTTGTTTCACTAGGTAGTCCCACCAAAGAACCAACTATTGTTTTCGCTGCAGGGTGTTTCACTACGTAGTCCCTCCAAAAACCAACTATTGTTTGCACTGCATAAGGATCTTCAATGCCACAGAATGACATAAGGATCTTCAATGCCACAGAATGTCACGTACAGATCGATTGCTTATATGGCACACTATTACCAATCTGAGTTGGAAATCACTCAACTTTGTCCATTGACGCATCTTGCATTCGCAGTCACGCTGCAGGGTGTTTCACTAGGTAGTCCCTCCAAAGAACCAACTATTGTTTTCGCTGTAGGGTGCTTTACTAGGCTGTTGCCCAAAGAACTAACTATTGCTTTCCCTGCAGGGTGTTTCACAAGGTCCCCTCAAAGAACCAACTATTGTTTCCACTACAGGGTGTTTCACTAGGTAGTCCTCCCAAAAAAAACAGCTATTGCTTTCGCTATAGGGTGTCTCACTAGGTAGTCCCCCAAAGAGCCAACTATTGTTTACGCTGTAGGGTGTTTCACTAGGTAGTCCCACCCAAAGATCCATTTATTGTTTTCGCTGTAGGGTGTTTCTCTAGATAGTTGCCCTAAGAACCAACTATTGTTTTCGCTGTAGGGTGGTTCACTAAGTAGTCCCCGCAAAGAACCAACTACGTTTTTCGCTGCAAGTTGTTTCACAAGGTAGTCCCTATAAAGAACCAATATTGTTTACGCTACAGGGTGGTTCACTGGGTAGTCCTCCCAAAGAACCAACTATTGTTTTCGCTGCAGGGTGTTTCATTAGGTAGTCCCTCCAAAGAACCAACTATTGTTTTCGCTGCAGGGTGTTTTACGTGGTAGTCACTCCAGAGAACCAACTATTATTTTCGCTGCAGGGTGTTTCATTAGGTAGTCCCCCCAAAGAACTAACTATTGTTTTCGCTTTAAAGTGTTTCACTAGGTAGCCTTTCCAAAGGACCAACTATTGTTTTCGCTGCAGGGTGGTTCACTAGGTAGTCCCCCTCCCCGAAAGAACCAACTATGGTTTTCGCTGCAGGGTGTTTCACTAGGTAGTTGCCCTAAGAACCAACTATTGTTTTCGCTCTAGGGTGGTTCCCTAGGTAGTTCTTATAAAGAACCAACTATGTTTTTCGCTGCAAGTTGTTTCACTAGGTAGTCCCTCCAAAGAACCAACTATTGTGTTTGCTGTTGGGTGTTTCACCAGGTATTCCTCCCAAAGAACCAACTATTGTTTTCGCTACAGGGTGTTTCACTATGTAGTCCCCAAAAAGAACTAACTATTGTTTTCGCTGTAGAGTGTTTTACTAGGTAGTCCCTCCAAAGGAACAACTGTTGTTTTCGCTGTTAGGTGTTTCTCTAGGTAGTTGCCCTAAGAACCAACTATTGTTTTCGCTGTAGGGTGGTTCACTAGATAGTCCCCCCAAAGAAATAACTATGTTTTTCTCTGCAAGTTGTTTCACAAGGTAGTCCCCCCAAAGAACCAACTATTGTTTTCGCTGCAGGGTGTTTTACGTGGTAATCACTCCAAAGAACCAACCATTGTTTTCGCTGCAGGCTGTTTCACTAGGTAGTCCCCCCAAAGAACTAACTATTGTTTTCGCTGTAGAGTGCTTCACTAGGTAGCCTCTCCAAAGGACCTACTATTGTTTTCGCTGCAGGGTGGTTCTCTATTTAGTCCCCCTCCCCGAAAGAACCAACTATGGTTTTCGCTGCAGGGTGTTTCACTAGGTAGTTGCCCTAAGAACTAACTATTGTTTTCGCTGTAGGGTGGTTGACTAGGTAGTCCCTCCAAAGAACCAACTATTGTTTTCGCTGCAGGGTGTTTCACTACGTAGTCCCTCCAAAGAACCAACTATTGTTTGCACTGCAGGGTATTTCACTAGGTAGTCCCCCTCAAAGAACCAACTATTGTTTCCGATGTAGGGTGTTTTACTAGGTAGTCCCTCCAAAGAACCAACTATGGTTTTCGTTGCAGGTTGTTTCACTAGGTTGTCCCTCCAAAGAGCCAACTATGGTTTTCGTTGCAAGTTGTTTCAGTAGGTAGCCCCTCCAAAGAACAAACTATTGTGCTTGCTGTAGGGTGTTTCACTATGTAGTTGCCCGAAGAACCAACTATGGTTTCCGTTGCAGGTTGTTTCACTAGGTAGTCCCTCCAAAGAACCAACTATTGCTTTCGCTGCAGGGTATTCCACTAGGTAGTTGCCCAATGAACCAACTATGGTTTTCGTTGCAGGTTGTTTCACTAGGTAGTCCCTCCATAGAACCAACTATTATTTTCGCAGCAGGGTGTTTCACTACGTAGTCCCTCCAAAGAACCAACTATTGTTTTCACTGTAGGGTGTTTCACTAGGTAGTCCCTCCAAAGAACCAACTATTGTTTTCACTGCAGGGTGTTTCACAAGATAGTCCCCCGAAAGAACCAACTATTGTTTTCGCAGCAGGGTGTTTGACTAGGTAGTCCGCCAGAGAACCAACTATTGTTTTCGCTGTAGGGTGTTTAACTAGGTAGTCCCACAAAGTAAACTAAATATTGTTTTCACTGCAGGGTGTTTTACTAGGTAGTCCCTCCAAAGAAACAACTATTCTTTTCGCTGTAGGGTGTTTCTCTAGGTAGTTGCCCTAAGAACCAACTATTGTTTTCGCTGTAGGGTGGTTCACTAAGTAGTCCCCGCAAAGAACCAACTATGTTTTTCGTTGCAAGTTGTTTCACAAGGTAGTCCCTCCAAAGAACCAATATTGTTTTCGCTGCAGGGTGGTTCACTGGGTAGTCCTCCCAAAGAACCAGCTATTGTTTTCGCTGCAGGGTGTTTCATTAGGTAGTCTCTCCAAAGAACCAACTATTGTTTTCGCTGCAGGGTGCTTTACGTGGTAGTCACTCCAGAGAACCAACTATTGTTTTCACTGCAGGGTGTTTCATTAGTTAGTCAATCCAAAGAACGAACTATTATTTTCGCTGCAGGGTGTTTCACTAGGTAGTCCCCCCAAAGAACTAACTATTGTCTTCGCTGTAGAGTGTTTCAGTAGGTAGCCTCTCCAAAGAACCAACTATTGTTTTCGCTACAGGGTGTTTCACTATGTAGTCCCCAAAAAGAACTAACTATTGTTTTCGCTGTAGAGTGTTTTACTAGGTAGTCCCTCCAAAGGAACAACTATTGTTTTCGCTGTAGAGTGTTTTACTAGGTAGTCCCTCCAAAGGAACAACTATTGTTTTCGCTGTAGAGTGTTTTACTAGGTAGTCCCTCCAAAGGAATAACTATTGTTTTCGCTGTTAGCTGTTTCTCTAGGTAGTTGCCCTAAGAACCAACTATTGTTTTCGCTGTAGGGTGGTTCACTAGATAGTCCCTCCAAAGAACCAACTATTGTTTTCGCTGCAGGGTGTTTTACGTGGTAGTCACTCCAAAGAACCAACTATTGTTTTCGCTGCAGGGTGTTTGATTAGGTAGTCCCTCCAAAGAACTAACTATTGTTTTCGCTGCAGGCTGTTTCACTAGGTAGTCCCCCCAAAGAACTAACTATTGTTTTCGCTTTAGAGTGTTTCACTAGGTAGCCTCTCCAAAGGACCAACTATTGTTTTCGGTGCAGGGTGGTTCTCTATTTAGTCCCCCTCCCCGAAAGCACCAACTATGGTTTTTGCTGCAGGGTGTTTCACTAGGTAGTTGCCCTAAGGACCAACTATTGTTTTCGCTGTAGGGTGGTTGACTAGGTATTCCCCCCGAAGAACCAACTATGTTTTTCGCTGCAAGTTGTTTCACAAGGTAGTCCCTCCAAAAAACCAACTATTGTCTTTGCTGTTGGGTGTTTTACCAGGTATTCCCCCAAAGAACCAACTATTGTTTTCGCTTCAGGGTGTTTCACTATGTAGTCCCCCAAAAGAACTAACTATTGTTTTCGCTGTAGAGTGTTTTACTAGGTAGTCCCTCCAAAGAAACAACTATTGTTTTCGTTGTAGGTTGTTTCTCTACGTAGTTGCCTTAAGAACCAACTATAGTTTTCGCTGTAGGGTGGTTCACTAGGTAGTCCCCACCAAGAACCAACTATGTTTTTCGCTGCAAGTTGTTTCACAAAGTAGTCCCTCCAAAGAACCAAATATTGTTTTCGCTGCACGGTGTTTCACTACGTAGTCCCCCCAAAAAACTAAATATTATTTTTGCTGTAGGGTGTTTCACTAGGTAGTCCCTCCAAAAAACCAACTATTGTTTTAGCTGCAGGGTGGTTCACTGGGTAGTCCTCCCAAAGAGCCAACTATTGTTTTCGCTGCAGGGTGTTTCATTTGGTAGTCTCTCCAAAAAACCAACTATTTTTTTCTTTGCAGGGTGTTTCACTAACTAGGTAGTCCCCCAAAGGACCAACTATTGTTTTCGCTGCAGGGTGGTTCACTATTTAGTCCCCCTCCCCGAAAGAACCAACTATGGTTTTCGCTGCAGGGTGTTTCATTAGGTAGACCCTCCAAAGAACCAACTATTGTTTTCGCTGCAGGGTGTTTTACGTGATAGTCACTCCAGAGAACCAACTATTGTTTTCACTGCAGGGTGTTTCATTAGGTAGTCCCTCCAAAGAACCAACTATTATTTTCGCTGCAGGGTGTTTCACTAGGTAGTCCCTCCAAAGAACTAACTATTGTTTTCGCTGTAGAGTGTTTCACTAGGTAGCCTCTCCAAGGAACCAACTATTGTTTTTGCTGCAGGGTGGTTCACTAGGTAGTCCCCCTCCCCGAAAGAACCAACTATTGTTTTCGCTGTAGGGTGGTTCGCTATGTAGTTCCCTTGAAGAACCAACTATGTTTTTCGCTGCAAGTTGTTTCACAGGGTCGTCCCTCCAAAGGACCAAATGTTGTCTTTGCTGTTGGGTGTTTCACCAGGTATTCCCCTGAAAGAACCAACTATTGTTTTCGCTTCAGGGTGTTTCACTATGTAGTCCCCAAAAAGAACTAACTATTGTTTTCCCTGTAGAGTGTTTTACTAGGTAGTCCCTCCAAAGGAACAACTATTGTTTTTGCTGTAGGGTGTTTCTCTAGGTAGTTGCCCTAAGAACCAACTATTGTTTTCGCTGTAGGGTGGTTTATTAGGTAGTCCCCCCAAAGAACCAACTATGTTTTTCTTTGCAAGTTGTTTCACAAGGTAGTACCTCCAAAAATCAAATATTGTTTTCGCTGCTGGGTGTTTCACTACGTAGTCCCCCCAAAAAACTAAATATTATTTTCGCTGTTAGGTGTTTCACTAGGTAGTACTCCCAAAGTACCAACTATTGTTTTCGCTGCAGGGTGGTTCATTAGGTAGTCCTTCCAAAGAACCAACTGTTGTTTTCGCTGCAGGGTGTTTTACGAGGTAGTCCCTCCAGAGAACCAACTATTGTTTTCGCTTTAGGGTGTTTCACTAGGTAGTCCTCCCAAAGAATCGGCTATTGTTTTCGCTGTAGGGGATTTTACTATGTAGTTGCCCAAAGAACCAACTACTGTTTCAGCTGCAGGGTGTTTCACTACGTAGTACCCCCAAAGAACCAACTATTGTTTTCGTTGCAGGTGGTTTCACTTGGTAGTGCACCCAAAGGACCAACTATTGTTTTTTTTCTTACTCTTCTAACAAACACGACGTTTGGAATACAAAATCGCTTTGATCATTGAGAAGTGCGCGAGAGAGAATTTCTTGATTAGGCGATGATTCATTGGGACGTCACACCACTAGGTGACCGTGCACGCTAAATCTCTCCGGAGGCAATCTGCGTGATTTAATGTGTTGTTGAATGTCGTTCAGGATGACTGTGTATACCGTTGCGAAGCGGGTGTTTACTGTAAAAAGTTATTGAATTACAAAGTCTATAAAGGTAACACAGCGTGAATTCCTGGAGAAATTTGGCGGAAGAAAAGCAGAAGACAAACGTTTCCGTCACCAGGTTAGCGAATAAATTTGAAACCACGGGCAGTGTTTTGAACCAATACAGTAGCGGACGTCCTCTTTTAGTGGAAGAAAAGAACGAAGAGGTGAAGCACAGTTTGCAGGCGTCACTGAAGACGTCGCAATGACGTTTATCACAAGAAACTGGGAATTATGTTTCCACCTGCTACAGAGCCGCTAAGGAAGATTTACTTCATCCGTACCGTGTGACAGCTGTGTAAAATTTGCATGAACCGTATCTTGAAAATGTATCTTATTTTCACTGGTTCCTGACATCTTTGCTAGCATTTCTGAACATTTTGGATTTCTCTTGGTTCACTGACGAAGCATGGTTTCATTTGGACATTTATGTCAATTCCCAAAACGCCCGCATCTGGGCTGCACCTAATCCGCATGAATTACACAAAACCCCATTACATCCTGCAAAACTCAGTGTTTGGTGTTATGTGTCCCTAACCAGAATAATTGCACGCATTTCCTTTAGGAGAGGAGTAAACGTGATGTCATATGTAAACATTTTCAGACAATTTGTGCACCATTATATATAATTCAAGACTACACACTTGTGATGCAGACGTCAATGTCGTGAAGAATTCCGGTATATGTGGAAAGCTTCTAATATATTAAGCTTGATAGTCGAATCAGGTTTACCAATAAGCATAGCGTTCCCAAATTTATTTATTTTTTTGTTATTTTCGTGGCAGTGTTGGGCTGTTGATGTCTTCTTCAGTTCATAGTTCCGTACGTAAGTCTTGTGCTGCTTCACACGGAAACTTAAAGCCCTACTGGTCTGTCCTACGTATATATGAAAGTCCACATTCACAAGGTATCTGATAAATCCCCCAGGAATTTATGTCTTCGACGTAGTCTTTTATTCCGTAAAAATTTATCTTGCTTATGGGTTTGAAAATAACTTTGAAATTAAAACTTTTGAAATTCCGAAGCAAATCTGAGGAGTAAATGGGATAACCGCCCAATTCTTTAATACTGGAAGATCTATTGGTGTGAGCGAGAAGACAGGCTTCGGTTTCCTAAACTTTTGGACGGCTTTGTCTATCACGAAAGACCTATATCCTCTGTGTACTGCAATCCGTTTAAGAAAATCAAGCTCTTCCTGTAAGGAATCCTCAGTTTAGCATATATGTTTTGCACGACATACGTATGTGTATCAATTAAGACATCGATTTGACAACGGACACTTTTAACAGGATGAAGCGACATTCCACTCGTCCCCTGTCAGCATGAAATTTCCTCTTTCTTTGGTGACCTAGTGATCTCCAAAGTACTGTGGCCATCTCGTTCACTCGATTTGACTCCTTCCGATTTTTTTTTATGGAGATATTTGAATTGTCGAGCTTACAACAATAAGGCTCGCACGTTAGAAGACTTAGAAAGCAATATCAGGGCAGCAATCCGGACTATTGATGAGGAAATGCTGCGGAGGACCTTTGATAACACGTAGCGCTGCATTCGAGTGTGTTCGGATGTCTGTGAAGGACATTTCGAACATTTATTGTGAGTGCTGCTGCATTCTCATTAACTAAGGTATATTTTAAACTACATGTCATATTTCTAAGTAATGTGTGTTGCAAATTATGACTGATTCTTTGGGGGCGTCCTAGTTAAACACCTTGTCTTTTCTCACCATGGCCCAACAAGCATATTTACAGTTGAATCTGCGAAGATGTTCTTACGAAAGACCAAATTACAATATATAGAAGGTTTTCAGAATATTAATGGTTGGAAAGTATATCTGGATTTAAATTCAAGTACAAGAAATAGAGTGCATTAAAGATTGGTTGCTCACATAGAACTCGTGACATGAAAAGTTGCATATATTGGGTTGATGCATAAGAGTTCATACCGTTTTTTTCACCATACTACAGGAATAGGAATGTATTACATCAGAAGGGAAAACGGAATCAATCAACTCTGTATCCCCCCATTCTTTACGATGGTGTCCCTACGCCTGGAGGGGTCTGTAGTGCCATTATTGAAAAACCGTGCAGGTTTTGCAGTGAAGAAATCATCAAGGAAATTCTGGTGATCAACATCGTTGTTGAACGTTCTGCCATGGAGTGCATTCCACAGAGATCGGACCAAGTGATAGTCTGAAGGGGCGCCACCTGGGGAAAAGACCGGATGTGGAAGGATCTCCCATTTCATGTCATGAACGGCCATTTTGGTTAATATATATCAAATACGTGGAGATAATGTAAATGGACGATGTCATCGCTCTGTCCACGTTATTTTATAAACAACGCATAGCGACTGAAAAATTGTGTTCCAACACCGCTGGGATCGAACCCCAGAACTCTCGATAACTAGTCGAGTGCGTTCGCATTTTCGCTACGGCGCCAACAATTCTCAGCGCCAGTGAGAGTTGTTGGCGCCGTAGCGTAAACAATTCTCATTGGCGCTGAGACACAATTTTTCAGTCGCTATGTGTTGTTTATAAAATAACGTGGACAGAGCGATGACATCGTCCATGGCCATTTTGGTCCTGTTTGCACTGTGAGGGCGTGCGTTATCATGTTAGAGAAGGACACCATAGCGCCGATGCGGCCGTTTCTGCTGAATTGCTCTCCACATGGCGGAGTTGCTTACAGTAGAGTGCAGCGTTGATGGTCCGATTCCTTGGCCTGCAGCATTTCCCAGTGAATAATGTCTTCCATATCCCACCACACACACAATATGATCTTCGCAAGATGAAGGTCATGTTTTGGACGTGGTGTGGGTGTCTTGTGTGTGCTTAACCATTCCATCCGATGCCTGAAATTCCCGTGCAGGCACCACTTTTCATCTCCAGTAACAATACGTGACAGATAGGCTTTGTGTTGCTGAGAACATTCGCGATAACCAGGCGAGTAAGGAACCGCATATGGCAACACGCTGATTCTTGTTGTACTCGGTGAAAGTGTGACGCACCAAAGACCCCAATTTCTGGACTTTTTCCATACATTCCAGGTGTCGCACCACGGTCGCCTGATCACAATCCATCTCAGTGGCCCATTCGCATGTGGTTTGACGTGGATCCAAGTGGATGAGATGGTTCAAACGATCTTCTTCAAAGTGAGATGGACGACCTGAGCTTGGAGAGTCGTTGAGGTCAAAACAAATTTTCCACCTTGTTACCGCTGAATCCATTTGTGGGCTTTCCTCGGAGCAATAACGTCCTCCCCATACACAGCACAAATTTGTCGAGTAGCCTCGGCAGCTGTGGATCTCTTGTTAAACTTGTAGAGGAGCAGATGTCGGAAATGTTCATTTCTCTCTACTTGACACTCCATACTTCGTGACCTGAAAACCAAAACACCATTAGCCACAATCACACAAAACAATATAATTTAGATACACGATATTACTGGCTACATTATACACATTTTCATGGCCATCTGCACCGTCGCTACTGACCTGCGAAACACTCGTGAAATCAAACGGATTGAACTTATGCATCAACCCAATATAAGCAAAGAAAGAATTTTTCATTTTTGTTTCAAACAACATTCGACGGTGATGCCAATAGGTTATTTGCCAAGTTGGCCTTCTTAGAAGATGCACCTCCTATCTATGTCGCCCTAAGAGAAACTACAAAATGTCTGCGATTTTTGTTCCGTCCGAGATTAATACCAAGTGTCATTTATTGATAGATGAAATTTCTCCCCATGGTAAAAACTTGCATATGTTTTAACTATTTTTTATTATATATCTGGCAGGAAGAAAAATATGACCTTCACAAAACCTATTTCCACATCCAAAATCTTTCTAAAATATCAAAATGTGTTAATTGGAATGTTTTTTTGCTTCATTCTTTAGATCAAGATCATTCTTTAGATCAAGACCTTTAGATCAAGACCTTTAGATCAAGATTCTGCTTAAATTTTTTTTTTATTTTTATGTCATTGTGTAAATTTAGTTGCTTCTTTGTTAAACATTTTCGAAATGAACGGCACATTACTTCCGCGAACAAGTTTTGCAATTTGGCAGCGCTGACAATGGGTCCCAGGAAAACAAAATATAGACGTTAAAGGTGGAGTTATAGAGATGTCGAGAGATTGCGAGTACAAATCTTGCGTGTTAAACGTTGATATTGCAAACAATGTGAAACCTATTTGGTAGATATACAGATAAGAGCCAAGACGTTATGACCCCCAGCTTAATACAGTGCTGGGCCTCCACGTGCCACCAAAACAGATCTTATCCGGCGAGGCAGGAACGCTGCAAAATTTCTAAAATGGGTTTTGTGGTATCTGTTGCCAACACATGACCAGCCGATTCTTTTAAATCTAAGTTCGCCGTTGAGTCACTATAGATCGAATTTGTTGTTCGAAAACAAACCACACAGCTGCTCGATCGGATTGATGTCTGGGAAATTTGGAGGCCAGAGCATACATGTTCCGGAAGCCGTTCTCGATTAATCCGGGCAGTGTGGCATGGCGCATTTTCCTTCTGAAAGAATGCACTACTAGAGGGGAATATCATTACCATGAAAAGATGTACCTGGTCTCCAGTGATGTCTAGGTAGGTAGTAGACGTCATACTTTCCCGCACATGAATGACTGGACCCAAAGTTTCCCAGCACAGCATTGTCGGAAACATTACGATTCCTCCAACGAAATGTTTTCGTCCCACAGTGTGTGTTGGTTCAAATATCTTTCCAGGTTAATGACACCCTTATCCTGCCTCCCACATGATGCAACATGAATCGAGATTCATTAGAGAAGGCGACCTTTTTCCAGTCATTCAAGGTTCAGTTTTGATGTTTGATGTTTGCGTGCCCATTGCGCGCGCTTTCGACAGTGAAACGAGGTTGGCATGGGCACTCAGAGCGGCCTCATTTTCAGCAGGGTTCGATGTACTGTGGGTTGTGACACATTACTCACGTCACGAGCATCCAAATTATCGACGAGCTGCGCCGCAGTATTTGTTCTGTCAGTTCGTACCATACGGGATAGCCTTCGCTCAACTCTAGCATCGATGAGCCGTGGTTGGCATACACCTTGCCGACGTCCGTGGTTTTTTCCTCCTCGGACCATTTCTCGAAGGTAATAACCAAAGCTGGCCGTGAGCATCTCACACGCCTTGCCGTCTCGGAAATCCTCTGACCCAGTCGCCTTGCCGTCTCGGAAATGCTGTGACCGAGTCGCCTTGCAGTCTCGGAAATGCTCTGATCCAGTCGCCTTACCGCCTCGGAAATCCTCTGACCCAGTCGCTTTGACACCTCGGAAATGCTCTGACCCAGTCACTTTGGTGCCTCGAAAATGCTCTGACCCAGTCGCTTTGCCGCCTCGGAAATGCTCTGACCCAATCGCCTTGCCGTTTCGGAAATGCTCTGACCCAGTCGCCTTGCCGTCTCGGAAATCCTCTGACCCAGTCGCCTTGCCGTCTCGGAAATCCTCTGACCCAGTCGCCTTTGCCGTCTTGGAAATGCTCTGACCCAGTCGCCTTGCCGTCTCGGAAATGCTCTGACCCAGTCGCCATGCCGTCTCGGAAATGCTCTGACCCAGTCGCCTTGCCGTCTCGGAAATGCTCTGACCCAGTCGCCTTGCCGTCTCGGAAATGCTGTGACCCTAGTCGCCTTGCCGTCTCGGAAATGCTTTGACCCAGTCGCCTTGCCGTCACGGAAATGCTCTCACCCAGTCGCCTTGCCGTCTCCAAAGTGCTCTCACCCAGTCGCCTTGCCGTCTCCAAAGTGTTCTGACCCAGTCGCCTTGCCGTCTCGGAAATGCTCTGACCTAATCGCCTTGCCGTCTCGGAAATGCTCTGACCCAGTCGCTTGCCATTACAATTTGGACTTTCTGAAGAACAAGAATAACACTTATTAACAAAGCTGAGTATCAGGTGTTACTGTACCGTTTCCTGACCTTTAGATTTTACCCGCAGTTGCTTCGATTTGCGTAAAAACCCGCTGCGCTGGTCATAATGTTTTGGCTCTTCGGTGTAATTTTATCGACGAATAAGTCTCGTTGTCAAATTATTGATATTATTGATAACTGTCATTGTCAAAGCATTGATAGCTGTTTCTAAGCTGTACGTTTAATAACTTTCCAATCTAAAGAGCACAAAATTAAACTTTTACTTTTGGTACATTTTATCGAACAAGCTCTTGTTCTTCGCAAATAAAATGACTTTCCTGTTCCTTACCTTTGAAGCTGAAAGCTGAAATTTTGCCAGCATTTAAACATATGGTAGTGTGTTAAATAATTTTTGTTGTGATGAAAAGCAAGGGTCTTAGAACCTTTGATGAATATATACACGAAGTGAATGAAAATTTTAAAGGCGACAACGTTGATACATTTCAAGACTAATTCTAAACCTGTAACAAATTCAGTAAGACCAATTAATTATATTGAAATGAATTTAATGCAATTTTGTTTTCGTCTTTCTTTCTAAATAACTTTTCTAGGTAAACTTGATTTCTGCGTTTCTTCTACTACGTATGGAATTTTAAATAAAGAAAATATATACATTTCCTTTAACAGATACTACTGGGTTCGGGAAAATGATTTATTGCTTTATTTTGAAATAGAATTATCCCGGGAAAACTGAGCGCTCAATAAATTTAAAATGTCTAATCCACGAAGTATGCTGCATTTTTTTAGGAAACTCATCGCGGCTTTTGCAAATAGCAATCCGTCTGAATAAAGCCACGCTCGTGAGCGCATACCATGCATACATGAATATTTGTTTACTTCAAATTTTAAAACTCATTCAGTGGTAGCTATTTTAGGTATTTATAAGAGTTCATAAATAGAATAATACCTTGTTCTGATGCCCAACAAGTCAAAAAATTAAAACCTTTCGGCGACCCTCCTGATAACTAGT
Source organism: Macrothele yani (assembly GCA_039090855.1). Classification (NCBI taxonomy): domain Eukaryota; kingdom Metazoa; phylum Arthropoda; class Arachnida; order Araneae; family Macrothelidae; genus Macrothele; species Macrothele yani. The sequence goes on from CM077011.1 coordinate 106,749,752, forward strand.
CTGATCGATTAATGCCACAGTCGTGCATAGAATAGTTGCAGCGACGATCCATGACAAACTTAGAGAAAAATGGTTTCCCTGGTAATCATAATTCAATTGCGAACGGTATTAATTCTGTGAAACTTCTAAAGCTAATTAACGAAAATGGGATATTTGTCTCTTAAAGTAAAGACTGCAAGACAAATATGTCGCACCATTTGGCTGAATCTTTGTTCCGTTAACTCAAACGCAGTTGGTTTATTTAGCCATATATCTTAAGATTTTTTAAAAGCAGCTGTGTTTCTAGATTAGCATCATTATTTCTCTTTGTGTTCATTCCTGAATTCAAACACATTTGGTCTGTGGATTTATTGCTCGAAAGTTTTATAACTGATAATCGAACTGTCAAGTCCTTAAAATGAATAAGTGTTAGCCTAAACACAAGTTTTCTTTTTCTTTCTATTGAAAACAAAATCATGGTTCGGATCATGTGAGGAATGAAGACATGTTGCAGTTGTGTATTGTGAAGCAAAATGTTGTTAGCAAGGTGGAGATTAATATTCTTCGGTGGTTTGGCCATGTTGAAAGAATGAGTGATGAGATGCTTACTAAGGAAAAATTTTTTTGCCCAAGTGGCTCGAAAGCAAGTCGGGCCGCCTCGGTGGCGCAGTGGTCTAAGGCGCTGGCCTCTGATCATTCGTCCGTAAGGGGTCCGGGTTCGAATCCCGGTCAGGCATGGATGTTGTGTTTGTCTTACGGCACTGGCTCTCTCCCTTCCCTGGAACCAGTGACCCTAAATTAGGGACGGGCGACTGCTTATAGCCCATTGAGTTGCTCACGGTGGTCGTTAAACCTCCAATAAAAAAAAAAAAAAAAAAAAAAAAAAGCAAGTCGGAGGAAGGCCAAGAAAGTCATGGAAGGATCAGATCCACAAGCATCTGCGTGAAAAGAAGATTTTGAGAATGAAATATAGAAGGTCTTGTGCAAGTCGTGTGATGGATGTCAGTGATGCCTGCGTTGTGTGTCAAGATCGATGTAAAGGAAGATGTTTGATACTGCAACAGTTAGTAAATAATCAGTTAAACGTTTATCTGGTAGTTCGCATTTCTTTGTGGAGTTAACCTCTGATTCTCATAGAACAGCTTAGAAATATGTATCAAACAAAAATGCATATTTTGCTTTAAAACACTGGTAAACCAGTATATTACGCATTTTATATCTATAATAATAAAATTGCCTTTCTGTCTGTATGTCAGTGGCCTACAGAAAAAACTACTGAACGTAGAGCTTAAAAATTTGGTAAAAACCCGCCGAGGCACATGACTGCGTGCAAGAGAGCACCCTTTTTTTACATTTTTTTTATTCGAGGTTTATTGACCACCGTGAGCAACTCAATGGTCCGTCGCCCGCCCCTAATTTAGGGCACTGGTTCCAGGGAAGGGATAGAGACAGCGCAGTAAGACAAACACAACATCCATGCCTCTCCGGAATTCGAACCCAGACCCATCTCGGACGAGTGATCAGAAGCCATTGCTTAGACCACTGCGCCACCGGGGCGGCTTTATTACGCTTTCCAACCATAGGTTGACAAAGCGTATATGCTCCAGCTTTGTCAGTCCGTCTGTCTATCTGCCTGTCCGCACGATAACTCGCGCTAAAATGGTTCGATATCGATGAAATTTTAGTATGTGGTAGGGGACAACCAAGGGACGAACCCTGTTGAAAATGGGCGAAATGGGGTCAAAGGTCAAGACATAGGAGCAGGATCGCTCATATGCATCATAACTTACGTAAAAATGCGTTTATTGCGGCAAGGCTTTAGTATGTCGTTCCGAAGGTATACTGAACGAATTCTGTTTAATATCATCGAAATGGGGTCAAAGGTCAGAGCGCAGGAGCGAGATTTATTCTAAAGCCATTATCCTCACAACTTGAGTAATAACTTGAGTAATGATTTCCGGTATGTTGGAATCATAATTAATGCATTACATGATTTTACTAACTTGTTTTAAATTTAAATTTGCAAACTTGTAAGTGCATTTTTAGGCTATTTGTACGGAAAGGTTGGGACTTGGTTTCTTCAACCATCCTTTTAAATCTAACATAATGCGCGTTTCATACTTTGAAATTTGATCTTGCTATTCACTATGTTGAAAAATTGCTCAACAATATTTCATTATACTTCTGCGTTATTTTGAGGAAAGCAAACTACGAGAGCCTCACGATAAACGCGACAGAAGCGACAATATTACTGTGAAACCTTGCCTTGGTTGTACGTTTTTCTTAGGGATGGTCGTATAAACCGTATAAATAAGTTTACAAAATGTTAGATACTACTGTAAAATATCGAATGCTTCCAAAAAAGGAAAACAAAGGGGGGGGGGACTCTTAGTGTTTTTAGAATTACGCTAATTTATAATAAAAAGACATACATGCACGAATAATTTGTTTTCTACCTTAAGCCTATGTCTTATTTTTACGTTTGCCTTATTTTTTTTTATTCTAATTCCAGTATTCATTAGGTAAAAAGAATTCAAGGCTGTCGATGCACGCCAATTTCATGAAGCAGCCAAAGCATGCATACCACATTTTAAATATTCCTACTAAAATACTTCTTTATTTACAATTTTAAAATTATGGTAGATAAAAGCTCTGGCGAGCACTTTCGCAACTAATACAATGTATACGCATCATCAGGCCATTGAGTGAAACCAGATTAGAAGGGCACAAGCTTAAATAGTAAGACAGGATCCTAAGTAAAACACATCAGAGTTTGGCAGGAATGCATTACAAAGTAATGGAAGTACAGATTACAATTAACGTGAATTGAATTACAAGGTAATCCCAAGTACGGTTTGCACAAGGTAAGGGAATTAATCTGTAATGCATTATAATGAAGAGGATATAATTCAATTATTTAATAATGCCATTCAAACTTAATGAAATTACACAATTTGCAAATAATAATTACATGCCAATATTCTATAGAAACGTACGTGTGCCAAAAGGTATGTCTAAAAAAGTCGGCCATGCAACATAGCAGACAGAGACCGAAGTGTCGTGTAGAATGTTCTTGAAGCAGCAAGCTTGGGTTAGACGTTTGTAGAATGTTCCAGAATGAGCGCGCAGTGGGAAATTGGAGAGCTTTATGTAAATCAAGAATATTCCAGAAAGTTCAGGTCCTCTCGTGAAGTATATATATAAAGGAGTCAGTCGCTCGCTACTCCTGTGTTCGTATCGGACAAGTAATGGACAACAACACTTGAGCAGTTCGGCAAAAATGTCAAGAGTTCGCAAATTTCTGTAATATTCGGCAGTGCACCTGTAGTTGCTGAACTGTGAGTGTAGTACTAATATGTGATTGTGGCTATAGTGGGGTAGTTCTGGACAGTGAAACAAATGTAGTGGACGAGAATGCTGTACTGGAGATAGACGAAATTAGTATCTCTAACCGAAATAAACATCCCATTCGTACTTACTTCATATGTATTATTTCGTTCAAATCATTTTACTTGCGGCGAAGACGGGGCAACTACTCATGTCATATACGTTCAATCTCCAATACCTATACATGAATTTGAGGGGTGGAACAATTGTCAAATAACCTACACAACGTGTGAGGGTGTGCTGGTTGCTGGTTTATTAACATTGTATTGTTACCCATAAATTATTGGTTAATTACCAACATATAGTTAACCATTACGATTATAATGGGTAACTGCTACATGTCGTTACAATTACCATGTAATTACACTGACGGAAAAAAATCCCAACACCACGAAAAAATAGTTGTAGAGGAATGAAATGGCGGCAATACAATTGTATAGGTAACATATTTAATCGATTAAGGTTTCAAGATCACAGCTTACTGTAAGCGCGAGAAGAGCCATTTTAAATGTGAAATGTTGGTACATTAATAACCGGTGTAACCGCCAGAATGTTGAATGCAAGCACGTAAACGTTCATACATTGTGTCTTACAGGTGCTGGATGTCAGTTTGTGGGGTGGAGTTCCATGCCTGTTGCACTTGGTCGGTCAATACAGGTACGGTTAATGCTGGTTTGGGGTGACGCTGGAGTTGTCGTCCAATGACGTCCCATACGTGCTCGATTGGTGAAAGATCTGGTGATCTAGCAGGCCACGGCAACATGTCGACACTCTGTAGAGCATGTTGGGTTACAACAGCGGTATGCGGGCGAGCGTTATCCTGTTGGAAAACACCCCCTGGAATGCTGTTCATGAATGGCAGCACAACAGGTTGCATCACCAGACCGACGTACAACTGTGCCGTCAGGGTGCGTGGGATAACCACGAGAGTGCTCCTGCTGTCATAGGAAATTGCTCCCCAGACCATAACTCCAGGTGTAGGTCCAGTGTGTCTCGGCCGCAGACAGGTTGGTTGCAGGCGCTCGCCTGGCCTCCTTCTAACCAACACACGGCCATCACTGGCACCCAGGCAGAACCGGCTTTCATCAGAAAACACAACAGATCTCCACTCCGTCCTCCAATGAGCTCTAGCTTGACACCACTGACGTCGCAAACGGCAGTGGTTTGGAGTAAGTGGAATGCACGCTACAGGGCGTCTGTCTTGGAGCTGTCCTTCAAGTAACCGATTTGTAACAGTTTGTTGTGTCACTGTGGTGGCAACTGCAGCTCGAATTGCTGCCGCAGACGCGGGATGATGCGCCACGGCCATACGCCGCACACGGCGGTCTTCCCTCTCAGTAGTGCCACGTGGCCGGCCGGAACCTGGTCTTCTTGAGGCAGTAACCTTCCCTTGACCACCGCTGCCAACAATCATGCACAGTGGCTACATTCCTGCCAAGTCGTTCTGCAATATTGCGGAAAGAAAATCCACCTTCTCGTAGCCCTATTACACGACCTCGTTCAAACTCCGTGAGCTGTTGATAATGGCTTCTTCTTGTTCTTAAAAGGCATTCTTGACTAACATCAACACATTACGTCGAATCTCAATGATAACTAACGCTCACGAATGTTACAGCGCGTATTTACAGCAAACCTGCTTTGCATGTTCCGAGGGGTGCTACTAGCGCCACACGTATGCGCCGAGCACGAAATTTGTATAGACGTCATTTTACAGATGTACTCTCACCGCCTACCAACTGTCGTTTTTCTAACACAACCTCTTCTTGGTGTTGGGATTTTTTTCCGTCAGTGTATAATGACCAGTTCACCATTATCATGTAATGGTAACGCTAAGTTCTTTTTCCTATTACTATTACGCTGTAATGCATTACCGATTTATTCAATTACGATGTTTCCCAACTCTGACACACATTATGTAATGAACAAATAAATCATTGCCATTCAAATTATTGTTAAAAGTTCGTTTGAAATCATTCGGATTCTTCTTCCCGAGAGTACTACAAAATCAGATTCCTCCAGGTAGGCAAGTCTTCATTGCAGCATTTTGGTCCAAGTTTAATAATATATACACTTTCAGTGAAAAACATAGAATGTTTATTGAAAGCAGTCGACAGTAAGCTCGCATTGTCGCAATCAGGTCTTAAGTCTTTTTCAGGAACAATTTTTGACAATATCCAAGCAGAAGATTCTTTACGGATGGCATATGTGTTCAGCCCAGCGAGTACCCAGGCTTCGATAAGACGAGCTCGTCACCTGCTCTTGCCTTTCGTTTTGATTTTATCCACTTCTGCGTGCGTTCATTCTGCGAATTGCGCGGCATTGGCGAAAATATTAATCCGTTCACGCGGGAACAATTTTTAAAAATTTTAGTTTAAACCACCGCGATATGATCGTTATATATTTGAATAGATCTCGCCGAGAGGTTTAAAACGGAACCACGCACAGTCGTTTTGCACTCACGATTGTCCACATAAATAGCGTTATTGTCAAAAGTGTTCGCCGGTCGACAAAACTATTTTTAGAATGTTCAGTTCAAAACACTGTGAAATGTTCTTCATATATTTAAATAGATCTCGTCGAGAGCTTTAAAACGATACCACGCACAGTCGTGTTGCGCTTACGGTTGCGGAGATAGACTGAGTCAAACGCGGTAGCGCATCCAGAAATATTGCATCACCTCCCTCGCGCACAGTAAGCGAGGGGAGCTTCGCGCGCACGATGTATTGCGCATTACATGAATTGGACTCCATGCTGTTTACGAAAATGCTAACACGATTAGTGTGCAGCACGTATTTTTAACGCTACAATGATTTAAATCGGGGCCTAACTTTGTCATAGGAAGTCAGCCGTAAGTCGCCCCATACTATTCGCGGATTCAGACGTAGTACTACGGCAAAGGTCAGGTGTGTCTTTGAGTGATATAAGAGCCAAAAAATGAACACGTGTCACGCTCGCAGTTCAAGACCATGATTGTGTGTGCGTGCGTGTCTTTGTTTCATCGCAAGGGGATAGTTAATCACGAAATCATCGAGCAGGGATAAGCGGTTGGCCAACAATGATATTTAGAGGTGTTGAAAAGGTTACGTGATTATGTTCGAAGGAAAATAGCTGGCGCAGTGGTCTAAGCGATGGCTAATGACCATTCGTCCGGAAGGGGTCCGGGTTCGAATCCCGGTAAGGCATGGATGTTGTGTTTGTCTTGTGGCTCTGGCTCTCTCCCTTATCTGGAACCAGTGGCCCTAAATTAGGGACGGGCGACTGCTTATAGCCCATTGAATTGCTCGCGGTGGTCGTTAAACCTTCAATCAAAAAAAAAAAAAAAAGAGCTGCACTATGACCTGGCAATGACAGTGTCTCAAGCCATGATGCGCTCGGTGTTCGGAACTTCTTGGTTAATGGATCATCCACATTATTCACCTGACTTTGCCCCCTTGGGATTTCTGGAACTTCCCCAAAATAAAAATTGTCATAAAAGGATGAAGAATTTTAGACATTTCTGACATCGAGCGTAACGTGACAAAGGAACTCAAGAGTATTCCAGAAACAGAATTCTAAGTATGTTTCCAGCAATGGCAACAGCGTCAAATTAAATGCATAGCTGCGGAAGGGGATTACTTCGAAGGTGGCAGTAGCCCCTAGTGCACAGATACGGACACATTTGTTTTCTACAGGTGCATTCCGGAAATTAAATTGCACACCTCGTATGTTGAATTCAAACAGACAATTAGTTGGCAGTTGTTTTCTCCACTTTAGTCTGATCGAGAAACTGAATTTTCATCTCACAGAAGGGATTTTTATGCTGGTTCAAAGTCTTTTAAGCACAGCTCTTATCCTCAGCTTTAATTGCAGTAGCCAGACATTTTTTCCCGTAAATATTTACGGCTTGAGTGAGGATACATTTTTTTTGGATTGAAGCTTTAACAACCACCGTGAGCTACTCAATGAGTTATGAACTGTCTCCTGTTCCTAATTTAGGGCCGCTGCTGGTTCCAAAAAAGGGAGAGAGCCAGTGCCGAAAGATAGGCACGACATTCATGCCTCACCGGTATTCGAACCTGGACCCTTCTCGGACGAAAGGTCATAAGCCATCGCCTACAGCTACACATGAGTGTTCTTTTTTACAGGTATGACCTTGATATAATGGCCACGCAGTGTATTTTTTCTGGTATTCATGTTGACATTTTTATACACTACCAGCGTTAACAGCAAAACATTATCTGCCACGGTTCTTTTGGCTTAAAAAAACGGATCCCCTCGTGGCTGTATATGTTCGAAATTTTTATTGGTTGCATGAAGAGTCAGTCTATGTGACGTACCAGCAGGCACAGTAATTTAGAGTTCTGTGCTCCATAAAACAGAACGAGAATTTCTAAGGAGGAATATGAGCTCTCACATATTTGTAGCATGTGACGTCTTAATCTCTTCTAGCAACCAATTAATGCCAGAGTTCAAGAATATAATTAATGTGTAAGTGTATAGCTAAGATTTCGTAAAAAGAAAGCAATTTAAAAATATCTCTCCAAAACAGAAGTTGAATATTCTTAAAATACCAAGTATATTAGAAATAAAAATCAGCGCTTTGGTAACCAGTTTTTTTTTTCCAATTATTTGAACAGTAATTTTAATGATGTTATTTTGAATTTGGTTACATGTTTTAATGATTTTTCCCGCATATAACTAACGTCGGTGGTTTTTTTTTCTTTTTTTCTGCATTTCAGGATATTCTTGAAAATGACGATCTGAAACTTGATAACATGTTTATTGCTTCACTTGTCTTCGACTTGATCAAAGTAAGGAAATAATTTTTCTTTTCGATTGTTTCTATGCGCCGCATGCAGAATGCAGATTTTATACTATTTTCAGGAAACCTGGAACAGAGACAACTTACAGCTTGAGAATTCGATCTCAGATTAAATAAAATAGTGAATACAGTGCACAATTCTACAGAGAAACGTCATCTTTCATGGGAAAACAAAATCTCTGTAGTATTTCGAGATGCTAAAAATTCAACAACCTGCTCATTTCACATTACGTTGTTGCAGAAAACATGTCGGAATAATATCAAACATCCAAATTGCGGTACAGAATGAATTTTTTTAATAAAAATAATCACCGTCAACAGCGACACAATTTTGTACAACAAAGTACGAGGATTGTACCGAAAGTAATGCAAAAGTGGGTGTAATTTTTTTATTAACTGACAGAGGTCGTTCAAATTGGTAGAGTAATTCTCTATACAAAGGTACTACACAACATAGTCTCAAATCACAAACAATGCATTTGCGCCATCGTTGAACCCAGATCAACTCTTTCTGCATAGTAACCCACATTCTTCGTTGCAGGTAAAAAATGGATTCCAAGCAGAAGCAAAGTGCCGTCATTGAGTTCTTGAAGAAGGAAGGGTGCAGGCTGTCCGATATCCAAAAAAAGGCTACAGAAGGTTTGCGGAGGTGAAACCATTGACAAGAGCAATGTGCACAGATGGATGAAGAAGTTTACAGATGGGAAAATTACCATTAAAGACAAACCACGCAGTGGGTGACCATCATCTGCGACCACTGACACGAATTGTCAGCGAGTGGATGAATTGATTCGCGCTGAGAGACGAGTCACAATCCGCGAGCTTGTTGCACAACTGGACTGTGATCACAATGCCATACAGAAAGTGGTGGAAGATTTTGGGTGTCGGAAAGTGTGTGCAAAGTAGGTACCTCTGCAGTTGACACCTGATTTGAAGGAGAGAAGGATCGAAGTCTGCTCTGATCTGCTGGAAGCGTTTGAAACCAATGAAGACACGCTTGTTTTCGACCTGGTGACAGGGGATGAAACGTGGACGTATCTTTACGATCCGGAAACGAAGAATCAGTCGATGTAATGGCGTCACACCTCTTCACTAAGGCCTAAAAAGTTCAAGAGCCAGCGATAATCACAGAAAGTCATGGTGAATGTTTTCAGGAATGGCAGAGGTGTCATTCACCTTGATTTTCTGAATGTGGTCGTACCATAACCAGCGAGAGGTGCATTGAGACACTCAAGAAGCTTAGAGAAGCCATAAGGAGGAAGACACCGAACAAGAATCTGAAAAGGACCGCATTGACCATGACAATGCGAGACCACGCACATGTTTGACAGCAAATCAGGTGATCAGCAAATTAGGTTGGTCGGTGGTCCCCTTCCGCCGTACAGCCCAGATCTGGCGCCCTCCGACTTCCAGATATTCCGTCCAATGAAGGGCAGTCTCCGGGGAAAACGATTTGATGTCTCAGTGGAAATATAAGGAAGGGGGTACAACACTCCACACCTGAAAATTTTCGAAAAGAATGCGAGAGTTGGGTTCAACGATGGCGCAAATGCATTGCTTGTGACGGAGACTATGTTGTGTAGTATCTTTGTATAGAGAAAGAGTTACTCTACCAACATGTGCAACTTGAACGATCTGTGTCATTTAATAAAAAAATTATGCCCACTTTTGCATTACTTTCGGTACAACCCTCGCACAAGCTTCTGTATGGTGTCGTGAAAAAATGTCGAGCTTGGAGATGCGGCAAACTCACGAAATGCGGTTTCAATTCACGTTTGATAGGGAAATGGTTTACACTGTAGAAAGATGTCCAATTGCTTGAAGAAATGAAGGTCCGAAGGGGACAGATCAGGTGAATAAGGTGGATGAGATATGGTTTGGTACCTCAACTGGTGCAGCTTCTGGGCCGTATAATGTGATACCGCGTTACCTACCACGAAGAAATGCAAACAATGACGATTGACTAATGCAGGCTATTTGGTGGATATTTTTCAATGCATAATATCAAGTTCTTGACCATATCTGTAAGTCGTGATATTTTTTCATTTTATTTTATTTTTATTGGGGATTTAACGACCACCGTCAGCAACTCAGTGGGCTATAAGCAGTCGTCCATCCCTAGTTTAGGGCCACTGGTTACAGGGTAGGGAGAGAGCCAGGGCCGTAAGACAAACACAACATCCATGCCTCACCGGGATTTGTACCCAGACCCATCTCGGACGAATGATCAGATGCCATCGCTTAGACCACTGCGCCACCGGGCCGGCTGATAGGTTTTCCTGGTTGTAAGAAAGAGGAGTAGATCACACCAGAGTTGTAGACTACCAAGAACTGACCATGGTCATCCTTGGGTGGGGCATCAGCTTTAAGGTATGTTTCTGGGCTTTGTGATCGCTGTTTCTCATCATGCGTGACAAAGCGCCTCAAAATGTCGTTCGTTTCTGGGCTTTATGGTCACTGTTTCTCGTCAAGCGTGACGAAGCATCCGAAAATTTCGTTCGTTTCTGGGCTTTATGATCACTGTTTCTCGTCAAGCGTGACGAAGCATCCGAAAATTTCGTTCGTTTCTGGGCTTTATGATCACTGTTTCTCGTCAAGCGTGACGAAGCGCTTCAAAATGTCGTTCGTTTCTGGACTTTGTGATCGCTGTTTCTCATGAAGCGGGACGAAGCGCCTCAAAATGTCTTTCGTTTCTGAGCTTCATGATCACTGTTTCTCGTCAAGCGTGACGAAGCGCTTCAAAATGTCGTTCGTTTCTGGGCTTTATGATCGGTGTTTCTCGTCACATGTGATGAAGCGCCTCAAAATGTTCCATTGGTTGCGGATGAGCAGAGCAGACATCTAATAGCCGTGTTTTGTTGTGCTCCGTCAAATGATGTGGAACGCTTCCTACGGCCGTTAAATGACGAGAAATGGTTGCATAGTGTACTCCGCGTTTCTTGCCGAGATCTCATGCTGTTTGACGTGGATCGGATTCAGTCAAGGCCCCCAACTCGGCATCATCGAAAGCTTCTTCTGGTCAACCGCGTGGTTGATATTCGAGGCTCATATCTCCGGAATGGAGGTTAGAAAAACCAACGTTGAGTCTTACGTTCACTGTTTTTTCCTAAATTCTCTATTGGTGTTGCGATCTGCTCCGATGCACCGTGCCCAAGTTTAAACTGTCATAAGAAAATGTCACGAATTTGGACCTGATATGTCGTCCTCTTAACTATAGCACAATCACCTTGGAATTGCTGCCACTAATAAAAGCACCAGTGCTTTATAGGTAGCATGACGCTTTAAATTTGCATATCACAAATCACACCGCACGATGTTTCATTTCCTAAACTACCTTCCGACTGCACGAGTCTGCAAAATCCGATATTTCAACTGCAAAAACCTAATAATAGTAACATTAATGTAGACATGACAAAGTATAATCTAAGAAACAGTTCTCGGATTACAAAAATATGAAAGCTGGAACACGTAGTCTTGTTTTCTCAGAAGAAAAACAAGTAGCCCAAGAAAATTCCTGAGTTTATACAGAATCATGTGATCTGATAAATTTAGGAACCCTTTGGGTGGAAGAGGCGAATTGTTTTGGGAGGAATTTAAATAAATTCATACGTAAAAACCGTGCTATTTCCATCGCAGCCCTTATTATTCTTGTGCACTGAATAAGCAGTAGTTGCTTTGCCTAAATAAAAAAAAATAGTAAGGGTGCCTTGTATTTCTTCTTTGCACCAGCAATTGCGAGGAATTTCAGAGTAAACTGGTGTACAAAAGTTAAGTAAGAAACATAACGACTTGGTAGATTTTAATGAAATTCAGGTGATAGGTACATCAGACCGTGGAAAAGAACATATGCAAACATGAGATGCATAGAAGGGAACTGCCAGATATAATGCTGATGCCTAGTGAAATGTCCCAAAAGCTGACAGATCATCATAACGAAATGATAGACTTTAATGAAATTCATATGCCACCCCGGTGGTGCAGTTGTCTGCTCTGGCTTTTGACCATTTATTCAGGGTTCGCAAATCCAGGTGAGTCATGGATGGTGACCATTTATTTTATTGCAAATAAAATAAATGGTCACCATTTATTTGACCATTTATTTTATTGCGGCATTCACTGGCTCTCTCCTTTCCCTGGAGCTTGAGTCGTCAAATTAGGGACCGGCGACTGCTTAAAACCCGTCGAGTTGCTCACGGTGGTCGTTAAACCTCCTCCCTGAAAAAATTCAAGTTACTATATCAGCTACTGGGGCATTTTATGGGGTCTTAGCATTATTCCTAGATGTCAATTCCTCTGCATCTCACTTTTGCATGTGTTCTTTGTCACAGTTTGATGTACCAATTACTTGAATTTCATTAAATTATATCAAGTCGTTATTTTACTATGTCAGCTTTTGGAGCATTTTATTAGGCCCTATTTCACCATACCTATGACGGGATATGCTCCTCTAGAAATGAATTTTATCGCTCCAATGCCATAGTAATTTTCTCATTATACGTCTTCCAAAAAGCCACGCAACGAATATCCATAGCAACAACCAGTAAGATATTACGCTCATGCAACTCTGCACGGAGTAAAGACGCTGATAAATTACCGGGGGCATCCCGCATAGCAGCAGCATATTTGAACTTGACCTTTCTGGAGAGAGCCGTGGTTATACTTTACCGTTCTTTGTGTCTTTTTATGCTCTTTAACTCTAATTCTAAACGAACGCTTGGTCATTCCAACGTAGTATCGCTTATCAAACTTGAACTTCTCTGCCCTGTCGACAGAAGTCAAGTCCGCTGCTCCTACGTGGTATGGCATACAGTAGTTAGCTTTCTATGCCATCCCTAAATACACTGCTATTCAAGGAACCTTGAACAGTTGGCAAGACTTTGGAACGAGTTCTTCAAATACTGAGTGCCTTTTGTTTTCCTTCCAGGACCTTGCATGCTAAACCAAGTGGCGCCTCGTATCTTTGAATTAATAATTACATTCGTATCTATAGATTAAGATAATACAACGTAGTTGTCACAAATGTTTATTTTCTCAAGCCGACCATGGTTTTGCTATGTATTGACCTAGCTTCATCAGAACGAATGGCACGTAAATTTTCAAATTGTATATGACATCATAAATGGTGTTAACAGTCACGTGTTTTGGTTAGATGCTTCCACGCGTTTGATAGAAATGGCGTGGATGCCATGTGATTAACAAGTTGCGAAGACTTGTGATATGTATGGAAAGCTTCCAAAATATTAAGTTTGGTGGTTGAATCTGGTTTGTCAATACGTTTTGCTTCTTCAAAGAGAAATATATAAGTTTTGCTTCTTCTTTTAGGATCAAAGGACTATGTTGAAGACAAAAACTCCTGGGGAATTTATCAAATTCCATGTGAATGTGGCGCTTCGTATACAGGACAGACCCATAGAGCCTTGCATTTTCGATTGAAGGAGCACAAGACCTACATTCGGAATTGTGACCTAAAGAAGTCATCGATGGTTAAACACTGTTACGAAAAGGACCACAAATTTCTCTTTGAAGAAGCAAAACTTATTGACAAACCAGATTCAACCACCAAACTTAATATTTTGGAAACTTTCCATATATATCACAAGTCTTCGCAACTTGTTAATGACATGGCATCCACGTCATTTCTATCAAACGCGTGGAAGCATCTAACCAAAACACGTGACTGTTAACACCATTTATGATGTCATATACAATTTGAATATTTACGTGCCATTCGTCCTGATGAAGTTAGGTCAATACCCAGCGAAACCATGGTCGGCTTGAGAAAATAAACATTTGTGACAACTACGTTGTATTATCTTAATCTATACATAATCGTCACAAGACTGTAGTCTTTGAGATTAAGAACATTCGTATCTATTCGTTTATTGTCAAGTCGCCGCGTTGAAATTGTTGAAACGCTGTATTAATCAGTTTGCTGTCTACGTTCCTTGAAAAAGCCATCTGGTTGATGCGCAAAAGCTTGGAAACTTTTATTTATATTCTACGCCAATAAATTCGGATTCCTAGTATAGTTATACTATTTTAGACAATGACTAGTTTTCATTATTACTACCAGAAATTTTCATTTTCCTATCTCTTTGCTATTGAACAGTTTTAACCGCACACACTCACAGAAACGCAAACACAAAAGAAACATCAGTAACCACTATGGCTGTCATCTCGAAAAGCGTTGTCATCCTCCTCAAGAACTGAAAACCTGAATTTCCAGGATAGAAAAAGTTTCTCTCTTGTCGTGCCTTGGTGGCGCTAGTGAGTACGGTCATCATCATCAACAATCGTGGGGTGATATTCCCGTATGTGCCTGCTGCCATGGGGCATCAGATTTAATTAGTCTTACATTCTTTTACTACCAGCACATCAACACATCTGTTAAACCCAGGCATCCTAGGGAAACAGATCCAGGAACAAAGCGCTCCCAGGGCCGACTTCAGAGGGAACAATCTACGTATTCGCGTCCCCAATACGTTGAGTCTGCTGAAAACATCGGAAAAACTGCAGACTAGTTCGCCGGCAGGACCGGGATTCGAACACCCTTCAGAAACGTCCTCCTCTCACACAGTACGTAGCAACTTAACCAATTACGTTATGAATAGGGTACAAAAGATTTATTCGTAAGTGCGGAGCAACTTTCTATTTTTTTTCATATATATATAGTGTACATATCACTAAGCTGTTCTCTGAGATTCAGAAGTCAGCTTCACAAAGAAACAAACTACTAGATAATTTTTACTTACTGTTGCAGTATCAAACTTTTCCATTTACAGCGATTTTGACATACAACTCGGACTTCGCTGACATCCACCACACGCCGTACACAAGATCTTCTATACTTCATACTCATAATCTGTTTCCTCATGCAGGCGCTCCTGAATCTGATCCTCCCATGACTTTCTTGGCCTTTCTCTGCCTTTCATTTCTGCCACTTGGGTTAAAAGTATTGTCTAAGTAAGCATCTCATCACTCATTCTGTCAACATTGCCGAACCACCGAAGCATATTAGTCTCCATCTTACGAACAACATTTTGCTTCACATTACACAACTGCAACACATCTTCATTCCTCACACAATCAGAACGTGTCTTTCTACACCCCCCCCCCCGTAAATAAGGCATTTCTCCAGCACACAAACGACTCTTATATTTCTTATGTAGTACCCAGGTTTCACTGCCATACATTAGAGTAGGAACAATTACACTTTCATACACAGCCATGTGGGACTCTCTTGAGAACCCGTCATTCCTGTGAAAACCTCCCAAATCAGCCATGACTTTCAATGAAGAATTCACTCGCCTACTAATTTCACCATCCAATTCTGTTGGTTTTTTTAACCCTTTAATTTGGGATTAGCATAATGGGCTGAAATCTGCTAGAACACGATTTGCAGTCTAAGATGAGCCGAACATGTATGTAACGAACTAATTTTGGGATATATTCGGTTGTATCCAACGCCACTCGAACGAGTGACGTGCAACGCCGGAACATCAGAAACCGTTGCTTTGTTATTCAAAGTGGATATTCACGGGTATGATTGACACTTATCCTTTTTGACTGATTAGCTTCTAAATGAATAGAACAGTAGCGACGGACCTAAGAAAAGGAGAGGGAATAGATTTAAAAGCCATGATGTCCGTGTCAGAGAAACTACCGCTTCAGCATTTTATGCGTTAGGTTATGGAGAAGAAAATTAAGGACTCGAAGGGAGCGCTTATCACCTGTTGCAGTTTTATTGTCGGCACTTCTGAGATGGGAGGAGAAAAGTTCTTTTGCCGTCAAAGCAAGTAGATTTAGCAAAATTCGGCTGTTATGGGACCATTTCTATTTCGAAAGCGCAGAAAATTCAGAGCCAATGCTTCAGCAGGCTGTGACTTATTTTGGGCAGCACTTCGGTCACGTAGATTAGTCATTTAAAGGGTTAAATAAATTCAGAACCAATGCTTCAGCAGGCTGTGACTTATTTTGGGCAGCACTTCGGTCACGTAGATTTGTCATTTAAAGGGTTAAATAAATTCAGAGCCAATGCTTCAGCAGGCTGTGACTTATTTTGGGCAGCATTTCGGTCACGTAGATTAGTCATTTAAAGGGTTAAATAAATTCAGAACCAATGCTTCAGCAGGCTGTGACTTATTTTGGGCAGCACTTCGGTCACGTAGATTAGTTATTTAAAGGGTTAAATAAATTCAGAGCCAATGCTTCAGCAGGCTGTGACTTATTTTGGGCAGCACTTCGGTCACGTAGATTAGTCATTTAAAGGGTTAAATAAATTCAGAGCCAATGCTTCAGCAGGCTGTGACTTATTTTGGGCAGCACTTCGGTCACGTAGATTAGTCATTTAAAGGGTTAAATAAATTCAGAGCCAATGCTTCAGCAGGCTGTGACTTATTTTGGGCAGCACTTCGGTCACGTAGATTAGTCATTTAAAGGGTTAAATAAATTCAGAGCCAATGCTTCAGCAGGCTGTGACTTATTTTGGGCAGCACTTCGGTCACGTAGATTAGTCATTTAAAGGGTTAAATAAATTCAGAGCCAATGCTTCAGCAGGCTGTGACTTATTTTGGGCAGCATTTCGGTCACGTAGATTAGTCATTTAAAGGGTTAAATAAATTCAGAACCAATGCTTCAGCAGGCTGTGACTTATTTTGGGCAGCACTTCGGTCACGTAGATTAGTCATTTAAAGGGTTAAATAAATTCAGAGCCAATGCTTCAGCAGGCTGTGACTTATTTTGGGCAGCATTTCGGTCACGTAGATTAGTCATTTAAAGGGTTAAATAAATTCAGAACCAATGCTTCAGCAGGCTGTGACTTATTTTGGGCAGCACTTCGGTCACGTAGATTAGTTATTTAAAATGTTAAATAAATTCAGAGCCAATGCTTCAGCAGGCTGTGACTTATTTTGGGCAGCACTTCGGTCACGTAGATTAGTCATTTAAAGGGTTAAATAAATTCAGAACCAATGCTTCAGCAGGCTGTGACTTATTTTGGGCAGCACTTCGGTCACGTAGATTAGTCATTTAAAGGGTTAAATAAACAGAATTTGAACTTCTGAACAAAACAAAACTAGTCCATCTGCTCATTTTTTAGTAAGCAGTATTTCTTTGCATGATGAACATAAAGGTGGTATGTAAATTGCGAACTACACCGTGCAAACTGCGAACCAAAATCAGAGCGCCATTAAAACTCTGTATGTAAATTGCGAACCAAGGCCCATCACCGCTATATGTAAATTCCGAACCCACTTCTCTGAACATTTGCGGGAATTCAACATTTGGAACATTACAGAGAAAATTAACATGGTTCCTGCGCAAGGATGACAAACTAGTCTTGTTGTTTTCGTGAATGCATTGCTTTAAATTGTTTTACATTGTTTTAATCATTGTTTTTTCATACAGGTTTATTTTTTGATATGCGCACACAAAAGAGGACTTATTTCAAGAGTTTCTTATCTAAAATTTGCATCGCGTCATTATAAAATGTGATTGTTTCCGAAAATGGAGCGAAGATTACCATGGCCTCTGCGCAAGGATGACAAACTGATTTTCTTGTTTTCGTGAATACATTGCTTTCAATTGTTTTCATCATTATTTGTTTACTTTTGACACTGTTTAAGTACATATATACTTACTTAACACATTGGTTGTTTTCGTGAATTAATCGAACATACAGGGTAAACATTGGCAATTTCGGGTTAATTTCAGAAATTTTCGTTTTGACCACAAAAATTATTACCCATGTTTATCAAATTTCAATGCCCATACGTAACACATTTGTGCATAATACTAGTAACTTGAAAAACAGTAGGACTCTATGTTTGTGTTTCACAACATATGTTTTCGCATAATGTTTACCAGTGGTTATTCCATGATAATCTTGGTAACTTCTTGATAATACCTTGCTAAGCTCGTGATAGTGAACAAGTTGTCCATTTCTACGTACAACATTGCGTGAATGTAAAGAAATATAGAAACAATACTGCACATGATATATTGCACAGTTTAGTCAAACATGTAAGAGATACATATTTTATCAATAAAATGCTCTCTTTTTCTAATAAGTGTCATTTCGCATTTTAATTTCAAATATTATCAGAAACTTTCACAAGCGTCGCACATAAACACATCTTTAATTTCATCGTAAGAGTTTTGGCACTTCATGTGGTACCATATCATGCAAAAGCTACATTGAACGGACTGAGCTCCTTTTTCTTTTTTTTTCTTTTTTTTTACATCCTCGTTATAGTTGGGTCCACAAAATTGGTAATCCCAATTATCGGCTTCCTTTTGGATGGGCCTGTTGATAAAACTGTGTACATGAGTTACATTCTAATTACGTCAACTATGACGTATCTCGAAGTTCCCACCTATAGGTAAATAACTTAGTTATTTCGTGGCAGTCTAAAATAATTTAAAAACCGGAACTGAAGTGTTTATTTGAATCCCACCTAGCGTGATTATGATTCCGAAATCAGATATTTAGTTTAAATTATGAGAATAAAATATGATTGAAACAAAATTTAATGTATAAAAAAATTAAGTCCCCAAAGCTAAGGATCGTGCGTCCGTGCTGATAAACGATATAGAATGCTGATAAACGACTTTCAAATTCATTTTAAAATTAGATAGGAATCCAATCAATAATTCATTTTAAATTAGATAGGAATCAAATCAATAGTTCATTTTAAGTTAGATAGAAATTTTAAATTAGATAGGAATCAAATCAATAATTCATTTTAAGTTAGATAGGAATTTTAAATTAGATAGGAATCAAATCAATAATTCATTTTAAGTTAGATAATTCATTTTAAATTAAATAGGAATCAAATCAATAATTCATTTTAAATTAGATAGGAATCAAATCAATAATTCATTTTAAATTAGATAATTCATTTTAAATTAAATAGGAATCAAATCAATAATTCATTTTAAATTAGATAGGAATCAAATCAATTACTGTGTTAAGTATTTGTTCACTTGCATATATTTTCCTTCTTGAAATCCGCTGTTCTATCTTGTGTACTAAACACTACCACAAAAGACTATTCGATTCCCGGCACACGATGAATAACTTTCTCTCTGATACGAACAATACAACTTGCTGTCGATCCCCTTCCGTTTTTAGAAACTGGACTATGAAGACAGTAAAAAGTTGAAACTATTGAAGACAGTGGTCACTCTACGAATAACCGCTTACGCTCTATCACGAATTTACCTATGCCACGAAATTACCAATGTTTACCCTACTAAATGTATAACATCACAGAAAAAATTAACATGGCCCCTGCGCAAGTATGACAAACTAGTTTTGTTGTTTTCGTGAATACATTGCTTTAAATTGTTTTACATTGTTTTTAATCATTGTTTTTTTCATACTGGTTTATTTTTTGATATCATCAGAATGGGCGCAGAAAAGTTGGTTCGCAATTTACACATAGGGTCTTGAAAAGTTGGTTCGCAATTTACACATAGGGTCTAGAAAAGTTGGTTCGCAATTTACACATAGGGTTTAGAAAAGTTGGTTCGAAATTTACACATAGGGGTCTTGGGCTTTTGTTCGCAATTTACATATAGGGGTTGAAGACGATCCGATTTTGGTTCGCAATTTACACGCTCCGAGCATAACGCACTTCATATTCTGCTAAATGATGTGTTTATGTGACATGTTCATCAACAGTTTTTTTCTATATTGCACTTAGCAAACGAGTTTTACTTCAAAATTAAGTTGTATCGTTTTTATTTTTTTCATTTCAGGGCATGATATATCTCCACGAAAGTGATATCAAATTCCATGGGAATCTCAAGTCTTCAAATTGCGTTATTAGTAGCAGGTGGGTTCTACAGATCACCGATTTTGGTCTTCATGAGCTCAGATCTGCAGCTGAAACGGGATCCGTGACAGAACACCAGCGCTTCAGAAGTATGTCTGTTCTCTTTTATCACAGTATTTCAATAAAGCAATAGTTCAGTTATCATCATGCTGCAAATTTTTTATAGTCCCAGGTATTCGTAGTATCTATCATTAATTGGAACGCAGTAAAGCTACTGACGGTAAATTTATGCAACTCCTGCAGCCATTGGTAAAGTAATTGGACGGGAAGGGAATAAATGCAGCGTAACGTCTTAGCAAATGATGCCGCCCTGTGACAATTACGTGTTTCACGAGAAACTGCAAATACGTAATTCATTTCTTGTTCCGCATTGTGACATCAAGGGAGCTCATGCCCTTTGCAAAGTGGTCATTGTAGAGTATCACACACAAGCACACACACACACACACACACACACGGGCGCGCGCTTTTAGTCCTTATAACCTCAGTTGGTTGTAGAGGGTCGTTCTACCTTGAAACCCTGATAGTTTCCTCTCTTCGCTTTGTAGAAGTATCCTGAGAGCAATTTTGTGTGATACGATGCATCGCAACTGCTTTTCACCCCCCCCCGCCCTATATTTAGACGTTACGCCTTACTAAACCTGTTTGCTTTCCAGGAAGCATCTTTGTGCAAACTGTGCATTTGCGAGAATCCGTGGATTACACAATCCTTCAGAAAATTTTCAAATCTAAGACGATATACAGGGTGATTCCTAATTAGTGTCATAGTTTTAGTGGCATATAATTAAAAAAACAGGAAACAACAAACTGAAACTGCAAAATGAATATAACAAATGACAACTAAAAGTTTTATTACCTGTAGAATCGATGTACACTGGATTGCTAAACCACTTCGACAGGCGGGCATTTCGTGGCGCGTAAGATATCCAAGCAAAGATCAATTTCCCGCCAAGTGTTTGCCAGCATTTACGGCGTTACTGTTGCTATCACAGCACCTTTTCTGTCTTCAGGACATCGAGGGTGGTCACAGAGGTCTCCACAGGACGAAATCCAGTGGCGTGATATCGGGTGAGCGCGGAGGCCAAGGAATGGGTCCACCGCGCCCAACCCAGCGCGCAGGAAAATGCAGGTCAAGAAATTCTCGGACAATAACAGCCCAATGCGGCGGTGCGCCATCGTGCTGGAACACCACATTGAGCTGCCGATCTTCCAACTGAGGCAACAGATACAGCTGTAGCACGTCCAGGTAGGTCGCCGCCGTCACTGTTTTCTCCACAAAGAAAAAGTGCCCGAACACATCCGAACATGACAAAGCGCACCAGACGTTCACCTTTTGACTATCTCGTTCGATTGCTCGAATGGCGTGAGGGTTTACGTTGCCCCACATCATTAGCATTATGGGGAGGTGGAGCTCTGCCAACTGAGTTCTCTAACGACGTTGCTTTGTGATAAATGAATTGTTTCGAAAAACCACAGTATGCACATTGCTTTTTCTTCAACAGTCGCCATATTGAAGTATAACGTCAATTCAGCGGGTACGATATTGCCACATGAAACTTTCCACGGTGAACTTGTTTATGTTCTAAGCAGTTTTATTTCATCGGTTACGGTTTGACCATACCAGGCCACGGAAACCCAGACCATAATTATGAATCTCGCTGTATATGTTTATACAATGGCTAATGAACATCCAAGAAATCCATTTTTAAGTTGGCTACTTTTGTTCTTTGCTTTATTTGCCAAGACACATATCAAATTGTCAGTCATTTACGTACACTACCGTCTCAAAAGTATCCGGACACTTGACTGTCCACAAACTCCCTCTAATAGGAAAGGAATTAATATCGAGTTGGTCCATCCAATGGTGCTACCACGGCCACCACAATCCTGTAAAGGCATTCCATTACATTTTGGTACGTTGCTACGGGAACTTCCTTCTATTCCTCCAAAAGGGCATTACTTAGATCGGTCATCTTTATACGGCGGATCAGCCTGGCTTGCAATCGGCGTTTCAGTTCGTCCCATGGTGTTTAGATCGGGACAATGTGCAGGCCGGTCAAGATCTTTCACACCCATCTCATCAAACTGTTCCCGAAAGGATCTTGCTTTATGGACGGGGGCGTTGTTCTGTTGGTAAAGGAAAGGACTTTCATCGAACTGTTCCATAATACGTGACATACGATGGAGGTAAAGCACGTGTCAAGACGATAAATCTACAGTGATATATTCCGTCGGTGTAGCTTAGTATGTTAGAGCAACTCACTCCGGAGCGAAGAGTAGCGAGTTCGATATCGCCCCAGACAAATTCCTCTTTTCACAAATTTTGGGAATACATATTGTCAAGAATGTCATTATAGGGCGCAAAGATGAGATTTTCCGGGACTTGTAAGTAGGAGGCCCAGCCCAAAAGTATGAAAAACAGTCCCAGGACATGATGCCTCCTGTACGGAACCTTACAGTTGGTACAACACAGTCGGGAAGGTAACCTTTTCCTAGCATCCTCCGCACGCAGACACGACAGTCGTACTCCCAGATGGTGAAGCGTGCAGTTTATTTATTTATTTGAGTCCACTGACAACGAGCTTTATATTACTCAAACCGACGGTCATCGTTGTTCTTGCTGATATTAAACTTGTCGGCTTCTTGGCCATCGAGATCTTTCTTTTTCAGCTCTTGGGAAACCGTTATGATGCTGGCGTTACTTCCAGTGTCATTTTGGAACTCGGTGGTGAGTGCTTCAACGGAGGACAGGTGATTTTGTCGCATCATTCCCTTCATAACTCGGCCGTCATTCTGTCACATTTTACGTTGCCAACCAGATCGCGATTGCACGGTTTTTGCTCCTAGGCTTTACCAATTTCATACGAGGAGTGTTCAAATGAAAAGGTACGAAACGACACTGTGGGTATAAATGAAGACTTTATTCAAAGTATACACCATAGGCCGTAGCACAACGATCCCATTGATTAACGAGCCGAAGGATTCCTTGTTCCCAGAAATTCCTGTGGCCGTGACGAGACCCAGTCCTGCACAACGTCCTTGAGTTCGTCGTCCGAGTGGAAGCGCTTCCCTTTCAGATGTTTTTTCAGGGGACCAAACACATGGAAATCGCAGGGCGACATGTCCGGGCTGTAGGGCGGATGGTCAAGCTGCTCCCACTGGAACTTGGCCAGTTCAGCGTGTGTGACCCTGGAGACGTGTGGACGCGCGTTATCATGGAGCAGAACCACACCCTCCGTGAGCAGCCCCGGTCTTTTGTTCTTGATGGACCTTCGTAGGCTTCGGAGTGTCTCACAGTACACATAGGAGTTAATGGTTCGCCATCCTGTCCTCACACGCACTGCCGCGTCAATTGGACGGCGCTCTTTACAAGAGCCTCTGCTTTCTCCTGCGCATGCGGACGCCCGCGCATGCTCCGATCCACGCCGGCGACTCCAATCGCATCCCTAGATGTGTCGCTACGTTCTCCCATAGCGGCATAGGCAAGTATGTTAACGGTTACGTTCTTATGACGTTTCTTACCTTTTCATTTGAACAACCCTAGTAATTACATGACTTACAGTTGATGGTGGTAGTTAACCAGCGCAGAAATTTCTCTAACTGACTTGTTGCTAAGGTAACATCCTATGATCGTGCCATGTTGAAAGTCCACGGAGCTATGCCATACGTCCCGTTCATGCTTGTCTATGATATTTTACAAGCCACGTGCACCTTTTTATACCTGTATAGGCCATGGATGCAAGTTATATGAGGAAATCCACTACCATAAAGTGGTGTCCGGATGCTTTTAATCTTATAGTGTGTCTTGCATGTTACACATTACAAAAGAACCAAAAATAAGTACCGTTTAGCCTTTTGCAACATGAGCAGCTCTGAGATCTATAAGTGGTCGCCCGATTCTAATTTAGGGACAAAGCCAGTTCCGTCAGACAAGCCCCGCACGGGGATTTTTTTTTTTTTTGATTGGAGGTTTAACGACCACCGTGAGCAACTCAATGGGCTATAAGCAGTCGCCCGTCCCTAATTTAGGGTCCCTGGTTCCAGGGAAGGGAAAGAGCCAGTGCCGTAAGACAAACACAACATCCATGCCTCACCGGGATTCGAACCCGGACCCCTTCGGACGAATGATCAGAGGCCAACGCCTTAGACCACTACGCCACCGGGGCGGCTCCCGCACGGGGATAACTGGTTTTCCAGTTATTTGGGGAGCGGCGCCCCCACGGCCTGAGCTGACCTTGTGACGGATCATTTTGTCATTTCGTCTTGAACGATTACATCACCGAAGGGACAGCTGTTCATCCAGCTGATGGGGGATCACGGCCCGAGCCGACATGAACTAGATGTGAATTTTCACATTTTTTATGTTTTTTGTTTTTTCATTTGACACGCTCCCGCCTCAGTTGTAGGTTGCTGAGGTTGTGATTATGCGCCAGCTCAGGATTTTAGTTTCTCGTTTTCTTTCCTGTCTTCTCCATTTCATGTTTCTTTCTTTGTTTTTCCGAGCTGGTTAGCTAGACCTGCCTGCACGTCTGCCGTGTGCGGTGACCCTGTAAGGTGGAAAAGGGGATGCTGGAGGCTGAGGTTTCTGGAGGCCTGGGTGTTGTTGTCGCCAGTTGCCAACACTCCTCTTTGCCCCCTGCTTCACCCTAAACGGGCGGCTGGGAACTAACCCACTCCTAGTCAATGAGGTCTGTGGCCGAGTGGAGCCCAGACCTCTAACGGCTTGTCGTCTCGTACGACAGGGTGAGTCTGGGGATAGGGTGGGCATGCCAAAGGGGTGTTCCCCAGGCATGGGAAAGTCTGGGTGCTCGCCGAGCGCATGTCTGCCCTATCAACCTGCTATATCCGCTTGCTATCCCTAGAGTCGTGTCCTGCGTCCACTTGGGCTTGCGGACCTCCGGCTCTCCCTCGTTGGGCTCGATTGTGGGTGGGGAAGTCGGCGGACGAATTCTAAAAACTTTTTATGGCTCAAACTGAAATTTCCCACGAACCTAAAACCAAAAGAGGTATTGAGGAAGGCTTAGCTCCTTCCGCTAAAAAGCATGTGCCCGATTGCTCGAATGCCAGATTCTTTTTTGTGCACTCATTGCACCCTTCAAAGCCTTTGAGTGCCAAAAGTCCATTTTGGATCCACAAAGCACTGCAATCAATTGCAAGCTCTCCTAAGAGCGTCAAGAAGCTCCAGTCTGGAGATCTTCTTGTTGAGATGTCTACTGTGGCCTACAGTTCCACACTTATCAACACCAGCATGCTGCTCGAGACGCCTGTTAAAATAACACCACACGGTTACCTAAATTCATCTCGAGGTGTTGTCTCCTCTCGGGATCTTGTTGATTGCTCTGAGGATGAGCTTCTCGAAGAACTGAGGAGCCAACATGTTACGGGTGTGCGACGCATTTCTTTTAGGAGAAATGGGCAGTTTGTCCCATCCTGGAACATTATCTTGACTTTCAACTGCCCTTCCCTGCCTACATCCATCAAGGCAGGGTATCTCCACCTCGAGGTACGCCCGTACATTCCCAACCCGTTGAGATGTTTTAGGTGCCAGTCGTACGGCCACTCTCAGCAGTCATGTAGGAGTTCTCCTAGGTGTGGACGCTGTGGTGCCACAGAGCATCTCCTCTCAGAATGTGTGGCCGAGGCCGAGTTTTGTGTGAACTGCAAGGGTTCACACCCAGCATCAGCCAAAGATTGTCCCAAGTGGAAGGAGGAGAAGGAAATCCAAAGGCTCAAAACGGTGGAAAATATTTCCTATCCTGAGGCCAGAAGAAGAGTGGTTCCCGTTACATCTGATCGGCGATCATACGCTTCAGTGGTGGTTGCCAAATCTACGGTTGCCATTCAGACCGACGTTCAGATCTCCCCTAAATGTCCATTCAATATGGAGGAAATCATCGCAGCCGGACTGGAGGCACTCCAGTCGCGAGCTAGGAGTCTGAAAGCGGCACCCGCCACTTCACCGAAGCAGACTCACTCCAACACCAGCAAGGGAACTCAGGCCACTTCTTCTGGCAAAAACGCCAACCCTAACACCAACACCAAGGTCAAGGATAAGAAGAGCATTTCTTCTCCTTCAAAGTCTCAGCCAAACAATCAACGGCGTGCAAATCCTGCCAAGACACTTGGGACAAAGCATTCACCAATCTTGGCCCCTGGTCACACACCACCAAATCTGGGGGAACGCTCCCCAGAGGAAATGGAGGCTGACCAAGTTTAACCATTTCCTTTTTCATTTCATTTTTACCCATGGGTTCAATAATTCAGTGGAAGTGCCGAGGTTTTCGCACCAGTTTTGATGACGTGAAACATCTGCTTTATTTGTACTCTCCGGTGTGCCTTTGTCTTCAGGAGACAAAGCTTAAACCATCGGACCTGCTTTCAGTTCGAGGCTACAGTGCATTTCGGACAGACCACTCGTCTGGAAATATAGCCTGTGGGGGTGTCGCTATTCTCGTCCCTCACAGGGTTCCGATATCTTCCGTCGCGGTTTCCACAACTGTGCAGGCCGTGGCAGTTCGTATTTCTATGCCTGTGCCTCTTACTGTTTGCAGTGTTTATCTACCACCGGATGAGGATGTTAGCGTCTCTGTTCTGGAGAGCTTGATTGATCAGCTGCCCTCACCCTTCCTTCTTTTGGGTGACTTTAATGCTCATCATCCTTTGTGGGGTAGTGTCAGCGCCAGCGCTAGAGGTCGTCGCATAGAGTCTCTTCTGTGCTCGGCCTCTGTGTGCCTTTTAAACACCGGTGCTGACACTTACTTCCATGAACCGACAAGATCTTTCAGTGCGATCGATTTGACCTTGGGTTCACCATCGATCATTGCTGACTGGTCGTGGACGGTGTGTAAGGATCTCCACGGGAGCGACCACTTCCCAATCGTCCTCTGGCACCATGCAAACGTGCCATATTCTGCCTCCCGCCCACCTCGATGGAGGATGGATTGTGCCAGATGGGAGGTCTTCACATCGTCCGCGGTGATATCTTCTGAAATGGTGACCCAAGAGTCAATCGACGCAGCTGTACTTAAAGTCACAACTTGTATTCTTCAGGCAGCTGATCTTTCAATTCGTAAAACATTTACGAAGCTCCCCAGAATTCCGAAACCTTGGTGGAACCCTAAATGCGCAGCGGCTAGGAGAGCTCAACACAAGGCCTGGTCTACTTTTCGGCGTTATCCAACCGAGGCTAATCTTGTTGCTTTTAAACGTGCTAAATCCTATGCTCGGTTGGTGCGTCGACGTAGCAAGAGGGAGTCTTGGATCCAGTATGTATCATCTCTTACCTCACGTGCCAATTCGAAAACTGTGTGGGAAAGGATTCGTAAGATCCGGGGTACCTACAGTTCACACCAGATTGCCATTCTCGAGAGTAACGGCTGCACATATGCTGACGTCGGGGAGATTGCAGATTGTTTGGGGGAGGCGTTTGCCTCCGTTTCGAGTGATCTGGCGTATCCGGCCTCCTTTCATAGGATTCAATCCTCCGCGGAACGCCAGAGAATCTCTTTTGCGCCGTATACCGACACTGGTTATAACTCCCCCTTCAGCATGTGTGAACTTCGGGTGGCTCTGCATCGGTCCGGGGCTACTTCTGTCGGTCCCGATGACATCCACTACGACATGCTCCGTCATCTCTCCCAGTCGTCTCTCGAGAACCTTTTAATTTTATACAACCGCATCTGGTTAGAACACAGTTTCCCGGAGTCTTGGCGAAAGGCTTTTGTTCTACCTTTTCCGAAGCCTGGCAAGGATCCTAAGTCTCCCTCTAGTTATCGCCCAATTGCTCTCACTAGCTGTCTGTGTAAAGTTCTCGAACGCATGGTTAACTCACGATTAATTCATTTTTTAGAACATCATCAATTACTTTCACCATCACAAAGCGGTTTTCGGCGTCATCGTTCACCTCACGATCATCTCCTGCACCTTGAGACATCTGTGCGCGAGGCGTTCGTGCGTAGGCAGCACCTGGTTTCTGTATTCTTTGACATCGAGAAAGCCTATGATCGTGCGTGGCGGCACGGGATTATCCGTGACCTCCACGCATGCGGATTGCGAGGGAATCTTCCGACCTTTATTGTAAATTTTCTTCGCAATCGGGTGTTCCAGGTGCGCCTGGGTACGACGCTATCTGCAACATTCCATCAAGAACAAGGTGTTCCTCAAGGTTGCATTTTATCTGTCACATTGTTCATCCTTCGCATTAATTGTCTCCTCACAAATCTTCCTCCTGCGGTTTCGGCTACTGTGTATGTCGATGACTTGCACATCTTCTGCTCGTCATCGAGCATGCGTTTCATTGAAAGGCAGTTGCAGTCTAGTATTAATCAGATTTTTAAAGCGGCGAATAGCAATGGTTTCGTTCTTTCTCCCGATAAGACAGCGTGTGTTCATTTCTGCCGGAGGCGTGGCCTCCATCCTGACCCCGAGCTGTATTTGGACCGTGCAGCCATTCCAGTTTTGCCGGAGACCAAGTTCCTTGGACTGACCGTCGACCGTGCGCTTACGTTCCGTGTGCACGTTCGGCGGCTCAAGATTTCCTGTCTGCGTGCTCTTTCTATTCTAAAAATCCTTTCGAGAGTTTCGTGGGGCGCAGACAGGATCTCTTTGTTTCGCATTTACCACTCCTTAATTCGGTCGAAACAACTGGATTACGGCTGTATCGTGTATGGCTCGGCTCGTCCTTCCGTTCTCCGGCCTTTGGACGCTGTTCATCATCAGGCGCTGCGTCTTTGTACGGGAGCATTTCGAACATCTCCGATTCCCAGCCTTTACGCTGATGCGAACGAACCATCGCTTGAATTACGCCGTCTGCAGCTGTCTGTCCACTCTGTCCACTTTTACTTAAAACTTCGGTCTCTTCCAGACCATCCTTTGTACGGTGCAGTTTTCCATCCTCAGCATGCTCGTTTATTTGCGAACCGGCCCTCGTGCGTTCCAACCTTCGGTCTTCGTATGGCGGCCGTAGCTCGTAATGCAGGGCTCGACTTGTCGCTTGTTGCAGCGACCAGGGGCTTTGGGGATCCTCCATGGCACCCACTTGGTGTCATGGTTGATACCACCTTTACGTCTTTCGACAAATCCTCAACCCCTGCGTCAGTGTACCGGCAGCTCTTCGCTGAGCACCGTGCCCTCAAAACTGAATACACTCCCATTTTCACTGATGGCTCCAAGATGCATGGAGTCGTTGGATCCGCAGCTGTCTGTGTTGATGACGTGTCAGTAGCGCGGATCCCAGCTGAGGCCACGGTGTTTTCGGCGGAGATGCATGCTGTGTATCTTGCGCTTCTTCATGTTCGGTCGAGTTCTCATCATAGTGCTATGGTCTATACGGATTCCTTAAGTGTCCTGCAGTCTTTGTCATCGCTGGACTATTGTAATCATCCTTTTCTTTTGAACGTACGAGGGCTTCTTCGTTCCTTGCTCGAGGCCGGTGTCCAGATTCAATTCGTCTGGATTCCTGGGCATGTTGGAATCTCGGGTAACGAGTGTGCTGATGCGGCCGCTAGATCTGCTTCCTCTTTGGTCGTCACACCCTTGCCACTCTTTCATCGCGATTTTCGATTTCTTGTTCGTGATCATATCAAACGAACGTGGCAAGGTCTGTGGGACCAACAGGTGGAAAATAAACTGCATCGTATAAAACCTATTCTCGAAATCTGGAACTCCTCATCTCGTCGGAACCGCAGGGAGGAAGTGGTGCTTGCGCGTCTCCGCATTGGGCATTGTCGTTTCACTCACCGCTTTTTGCTGTGTGGCGACACTGCGCCGATGTGTGAGACGTGCAACTGCCGACTCACCGTCACTCATCTTTTGTGTACCTGTGTTCGTTTTCGTGATGTACGTTTTCATTTCTTTCATTCTCATTTGTTGAACGAGGACGCCGCTACACTGCAGCGGCTCCTCAATGACCACTGCAATACTGTTGTTGTTTTTTCATTTTTTAAACAAATTGACTATTTTAAACGTATCTAGATTTTAGCCCTATCATCATACTCATTTTTCAGTTTTACTGAATCAGCTAGATTTTAATCTTTGTATCATGTTTTTAGTACTGTTTGTTTCATTATCTTTTTTAGCCCTTTCATCGTTCTCATTCTTCAGTTTTATTTGATCAGCCATATTTTAAGCTTCATCGCACGTTTTTAATACTGTTTGTTTGTCTGTCTGTCTTGTAGTTTTTACCGTATTCATTTCCATCTTTCACTTTTACCGCTTCATCCTGTTTTTAGCCTTGTGTACGTGTTTTATTGATTTTGTTCTCTTTTGATGTCTTTTGTTTGGCGCTCTTTGGCCAACCATGGCCCTTGCGCCAATAAAATCAATGAACCAACCAACCAACCAACCGTCAGACAAGCGCATCACTTATGCTTCATCCGGTACTCAATCCCGGTATATCTCATACGAATGATAAGAGACTAACGCTTCAGACTACTTGGCGACAGCTAGCTTTTCGTGATCTCATGACATCGCAAGACCCTACGTTACAAGCCAGATGATCCAGAAGCTGCACCAGTTAAGGTATAAAACCTTACCTCATCCATTCTATTCATCTGATTTGTTCCCATATTGGCTATCATCTTTTCAAGCACCTGCACATCTTTCTGCAGGCTAAAGCGTTTCCCAATCAAACATCAGTTGAAACAGCATTTCATGAATTTTTCATGATCTTTGTGTCCCGAAGTTCAAATTCTTTCACGACAGCATACAAAAGCCTGTTTCTCGTTGGAAAAAGTGTGTTGTTCCTGGAAGTAATTAATTCAATTCATTTTTAACCATATTTTGGGTTTTTGAGATTTCCCTCAAACACCCAAAATACGCACTTGTCTTCTATTGCTTCGTCTAATTTTGGTTGCCTCTTGTTCTACTTCCTGTACTGAAGGTCACGTCGGATCTCCCAAAGGCTGCCCTTCTGGCGCAGTGATCCAGTCGCTGGCTTGTAAACATTCGTTTGAGATGGTTCCGGGTTCGAATCCTGGTGAAGCACCATGGATATTGTGTTTGTCTTACGGCACTGGCTTGTTTCCTTCTCTGGAACCAGTGGCCCTAAATTAGGGACGGGAGATTGCTAATAGCCATTGAGTTGAGCCTATAAATTGTTCAAGTTTGAAGTAATTACGTTTACCACTCAAAATAGCATAACTATACTAATGATCCGAATTTCTTGTAGAATAGCAGTCAAAGTTTCCAAGCTTTCGCACATCAACCAGATGACTTTTTCAAGGCAGTTATTATGGTTACTGTCTACCTTCGAGTAAGCTAGACAGTTTGCAATTTACCCTCCTTGAAAGAGCCATCTTGTTGATGTGCGGAGGCTTGGAAACTTTAAAAATTCGGTTCATTAGTATAGTCATACTATGCTAAGCACAATTAGTGTACAGTTCCTATTTATGAATTACTTTTGTCACACTATTGCACATTGATCTATAACGAAAGTGGTGCATTATACCTCAATTTTATGTAATGGTGTACTGTTTTTGGTTATCCGGAACGAAGAATTCCTACCATTCATCTTTGATTTCGACTTAATTATTCTTAAGTGTAAACACAGAAACAAAACAAGAGGTTGAATTTAAAATAACCAAACATTTATTTTATGCGTGCGCGCGGGCGAATGATGAAATTTATAATACTGTTAATTATAAATATCTTTCTTTTTTTAATTAAATGATTTTCTAAAATCTCAGTGGTAGTAAGTTTATTGAGTGAAGCAGCTGTTTCTTAAATTCGTTCCGGATTCAGAATAAACTCAAGACTATCAAAGGGACAACCAACAGTATAAGTGTTATTTCTTTTGAATCCAAATAACTTAATAATTAGTTATTACTAGAAAATATAATGCAGTTTATTTATTTATTTATAAGCACATGCCTACAGATGGTATATCTTGTTACAGGAAATGCTATAGTTATATTTACATTGACAATTACCAAGGGATATTTACAGTCTTGCAAAACACTTTATGAAAAAAATTATTACTTACATTAAAAATATCCGGACATTATTCAAGTGAGTTGTGAAGTCTATACATTTTACATAACGGATAATTTTTTTCCAGCATCAGTTCTGCAAAATGGCACTGCAAATTGTTCACATTTTGTCCTCGGTAAGCGTGGGACACGGAAACTTAATTGGTTTACAATGTGAGTATAATCAATCTCTCCGTTGATGATGTCAGTTATTTATAAGAAAATATATGCAATTCTATTTTAGTGGGCTTAGGTAATTTAATAACCAGCTTGAACCTTTAGTCTAAGTGTTACTCATTCATGAGTACCTCTGGTTACGTGAAGCAAACGATTCGGGATCAAATGAAAAATGCTTGCATTACCCGGCACCACCAGGACATTTTCTTCTAGATCTGCTCATTTATCGTTGTTACCTGACAGTTAAAACACACGTTATAACTGCTCCGTACGTTCCCATAAAATTTCCAACATGTACTTTGAACAACAGAATCAGATAATATTCACACATTTTTAGAACGATTTTCCTGCAATATAATTAATGTTTAAAAACCTGACAACCTTTCTTTAGATAGGAACCTACATCTAGATTTCCAAGATAATAGGGCATTTCTTAAAAATGGTAGTGGTTGTTTATTACACTCCTCTACCACTGCTTTCCTTAGTCCAATTATTAAGTCTGTGTTTAGAATGCGCTCTTTTTAGCAGTCCGAAGGCCCAATAGTCCATTGGTGACACATCAGGGGACTGTGAAGGAATATGAGCAAAAGGTATAGACTTGATACCCGTATCTTGTTTAGGTCTGGGTGCTCTTTTTAGCAGTCCGAAGGCATAATAGTTCATTGGTGGCGCATAAGGGAACTGTGAAGGAATATGAGCAAAAGGTATAGACTTGATACCCGTCTCTTGTTTAGGTCTGGGTGCTCTTTTTAGCAGTCCGAAGGCACAATAGTCCATTGGTGACACATCAGGAGACTGTGAAGAAATATGAGCAAAAGGTATAGACTTAATACTCGTCTCTTGTTTATGTCTGGGTGCTCCTTTTAGCAGTCCGAAGGCACAATAGTCCATTGGTGACACATCAGGGGACTGAGAAGGAATATGAGCAAAAAGGTATAGACTTGATACCCGTCTCTTGTTTAGGTCTGGGCGCTCTTTTTAGCAGTCCGAATGCACAATAGTCCATTGGTGACACATCAGCGGTCTGTGAAGGAATATGAGCAAAAGGTATAGACTTGATACCCGTCTCTTGTTTAGGTCTGGTCGCTCTTTTTAGCAGTCCGAAGGCACAATAGTCCATTGGTGACACATCAGGGGACTGTGAAGGAATATGATCAAAAGGTATGGACTTGATACCCGTCTCTCTTTTTAGCAGCCCGAAGGCACAATAGTCCATTGGTGACACATCAGGGGACTGTGAAGGAATACGAGCAAAAGGTATAGACTTGATACCCGTCTCTTTTTTCATTTGTTCAAGAAACAAATTGGTAGATTTGGATGTATGACTGTAGCCTTATGCTAACGACGTTCTACTCTTTGAAGACTTTGTGAATGAAGAAATGGTATTTCCTCTTTACATATAGGAGTTAAAACATTATTTTGGTAATATGCAGAATTGATTATAACATTATTTTCAAACTTTTCTTAACTTTAATTTCCCACTGTAGGAGAAACCAGCAATAATCATGAATCCTTTTCTGAAACTTTCTTTGGATTCTTGGAACCAAGTTTGTAAAGAATTTTCTGCTCTTTGGCGACAGTAAATCAACATTTTTTTTGTCAGTCGTTTAGGTAGATCCATGATTCATCAATTGTCACAAAAACTTTTCATCTATCTCCGGCTAAATGATTTTCATAAAGAAGTCTACACCGTGTTCTGCGCTCAGCCACGTGCCTAGGCAAAAGGCGGTGAACATTATCCTTTTTGGTATTTTTTTTTACAGATTTAAATATTTCTTTATTACCTTGTTTAAGTCAAACAGAAGTTATCGCTCTTTCCACATTTGTAAGTGAGTCACGGAAAAATTCTCATTGGCAGCCACCGAGAGTCGAACCCTGGGTCTTTCAGTTACGCACCGGATATGCTTCCGCTATACCACAGCGGCCTCGAATTCCTCCAGACTCACACACACTAACTGCCAAGCCAATTTGGCAGGTTGCTTCTTGGAGCCCCAAACAATGCTGGGGATTCGCCAAAGATGGTAAGTAGCATCTGAACAAATAATTAGAAGGTGAATGAATAATTAATACAGACATTTGACGTCGACTAGGAACATCAAACAGAAGTTATCGCTCTTTCCACGTTTATAAGTGAGTCACGGAAAAAGTTCTCATTGGCAGCCACCGGGAAGTGTTCTTTGAGTTGTCGGTAGCCTCTGAATGTCTTTTTTAGTTAAGCTCCATGTCTCTGATCCGTGATCCGGGGTTCGTTTCCCGGTGGCGGCCAATGAGAATTTTTCCGTGACTCACTTTTAAACGTGGAAAGAGCGATACCTTCTGTTTGATGTTCCTAGTCCACGTCAAATGTCTGTATTAATTACTTTGTTTACAGTTGATACAGAGATTTTTGACGACTTAGTGATTGCTCTTTGGGTCGGTGGATTTTCTTTTAAGATCAGAGACCTTACTTTTGAAATAGTCATAAAAGTACGTACTTTCTTTGGATATTCGTTTCGTGTTTTATTTCTTGTTAAAAGTAATGCTTGACGATTTTCCCTCTATTACTAGTATTTCTGTTTTTACATTTAGAAATGTTAATTCCATGATTTTTCCAGCGTTTATAAATTACGGAATAGGCATATTTCTCTTCGTAAAGAGCAAAATCACAACCTTCTATCCACAGCTTATTTACGTGCGCCATTTTCTTAGCAGACTATATTTAACAACAGCAGATGTTTCTTTGGTCTTCATCCAACACGCTGTTGCCAGTTTCAGTTGTCTGAACTTCTTTTATTTTCTGTAATTTCTTATCAAAGATATTCGAAAAATGTGTGCATATCTCTATGTAGCAAGCGAGGGACACATCGAAGAAGAAATTAATAGGCGTAATAAACTTGCCTCGAGTGCACTCTAAAAAAGAAAGTAAAATTTTCAAAAATAACCATATCTTATATGAAAAGTGTTTAATCTATGCATTCTTCCAGTTCTTTGTTATGGATTAGAGACATGGAGCTTAACTAAAAAAGACATTCAGAGGCTATCTACAACTCAAAGAACACTGTTAAAAATTTCATGGTAGGTTGAACCATAAAGTAGTGCTACACCAGCTGCACCACTTTCCGAGAAAATATGCACCACTGTGTGATACAAACAAAACCCAACAACATGATTCAACTTATCGCCTTGTTTTAGTACAAGGTTGCATCACATTATGATGCAAGTTTGCATCATTGTGATGCAACCACACAATGATCTATCTTTTCTCGGAAAGTGTTTAGGTGGTATAGTACTAATTTTTGGTGCAATCTACCAAAAAACATTTAACAGTGAAGCATGGAGAGATGCATGCTTGGTGTAACCTAGAGAAAAAATTAGGAAAAAACTCGTGGATCAGGAAAATAACAAGAGTTGATGAAAATAAAGACCTTCAAATGACAATTGTTTGGACATGTTGCTGGAACTGATCACCGTTGGGCAGAACCGGATGGAACTTTTGCGGGACCCGGGCAAATTTTCATAGCCGGGCCTGGGGCAAAATTTCATTGAAGGACCCGGGGTAAAATTTAAGAGAGGGGCCCAGGGCAAATTTTCATAGCGGGGCCCGGGGCAAAATTTTCATAGCGGGCCCAGGTAAAAATCTCATAGCGGTCCCGGGGTAAAATTTCATAACGGGGCGTGGAACAAAATTTTTTGCGATCCCTAGAAAAAAGATCCTATATTTTACAAAATGGCTACGTGAAAAATGGCGTCTGTAAATAAGACACACGAAAACTATCATGAAGAAAAGGTGATTCTCGCAAAGAAGTATTTGCATTAATCTTAAGAAGAAGTCTACAATATGGATTGAAGTTGTATTGCGATTCTTATAAAACGTTCCTCACAAAATGACAAAATGATAGCTTCAACCATGAGCGGTGGAAGGTAGGAGGCACGTGTACAGGAATTTTGTTGGGGGGGGCCTCCGATTCCGAGCAAAAGCTAAGAATGATTGAAGTAAATATAGCAGATGTAGGTGGCAAGTTGTATTGACAATATGATGTACTATCCGGCCGCATGCATAATGTACATTTTACTATACTACGTCTCTTGGAAGGGGTGACCCTGAGGTAACAGAGATAAATTTCCAAACTGTTGTAATAGAAATAAAATAACAAATTAGGGTTGCTACTAGGAATAAATAAAAAGGCCAAATGCGAAATTTATAGAAATATATTAAATTGCCAATTTAAATCGCACAGAAACTTGCGTTGATGATCATTCATAAACAAACCGTTCGATATCGATTCATTAATTCTATTAGACTACATAAAGAAGCTTAAGAACTTCTGTACTGACATTAATATATAGGCTCAGGCATGGATTCATGGTAGAGGCACGTGCGAAGGGCACATGTGTCACTGTGTCCTTACCCAATTACAGATTTGTTTCATTTTTTTAAATAATTTGGTGGACAATTATTAAAAAAAAAATTTTAAAAAATCCAGAGTTTTGGTGGTGGTGTTGGGTAACCTTTGAGGGCCCAGAACCCCTGGATCCACCTTGGATACGTACCTGGACACGGGTGTCCGTATCCCCACTAGAATTTCATGGTCCTCTCATTGGGAAGGGTCTTCGTACGAAACACCTTAAACATTTGTCGTTCACATATGGTATAACTTTCTTTAGTAAAACTTTCCAAGACACCATCACGACTTTTTGCAGTTTTCTGGAAAATGCTTCAAGTACAAATTTGAAAACTGATTTTGCCCAAATAAATTTAAAATTAACTCACCACTGTGTTTTTCACTTTAAAGAAGATCGTTAAAGAATTCTCAAAGGGCAGTAGGTTGGATATATATTGCTGGAACAAGTGACTACCGTTAAACAACTGATATATTACATTGGATTTGACCAAGGGGCAGGAGAAGGCCCAGAACCAGACAACATGGAAGATGGGTGGATGAAATTCGAAAGCATGCAGGAGTCACTTGGAAGAGATATGTTCAAGAGAAAAAGTTATGGAAGAGTATAGCCATATACAATATAACCTACGGTTTTTCTTTGTCCTTTTTTGTTTTGTTTTAACTCTCGGAGATGTTGCCCCCACATCTCTCGCCACACACACACACACACACACACACACACACACACACACACACACCTGAAGTTATCCGGTTTCGCCGCCCATGACTTTAACTAATCTGTGTTGCGAATGCTTTTGCGTAGCGAATAATAAAGGTACCTCCAAAGTAAATTACTTTATATACTGTCTTTCCCTAACACTTGTTTTAGCAATTAACTTTTATTAAAGGTGGATAACTGACAAATTAATGCCTTTTTCTTCTTTTACTTTTACATGCGCTCATACATGAATTATTTTTTATTTTCAGTAATGTTTTTAACGTCATTGACGATTGGCTCAAGAACTTTGATCTTGCTCTTTTTGTTTTCTTAAATCTAAGTATCTAGTTTACACACAGATTCACACGGAGATATAAGCGGCAGGCCCGGACAGATGAGCCATAGTGTATTACGTGAGCATAATGGGCAAAGGTAGTGATTTGACGGACGT
Organism: Macrothele yani; assembly: GCA_039090855.1. Lineage (NCBI taxonomy): Eukaryota > Metazoa > Arthropoda > Arachnida > Araneae > Macrothelidae > Macrothele > Macrothele yani. The sequence continues at coordinate 106,787,429 of CM077011.1, forward strand.
TCAAAAGAAATGGTCGTCGGCTACCGCGCGAAGGGTGAAAGCATCTCAGAAACAGCAGACTTCGTGGGCTGTTCGCGAGGTGCTGTAGTAAAGATGCACCAAGAATGGACCGTTGGCACACCAAATACTTCCCGCCGTCATAACTGGTGGAGCACAACGGCCTTTAACCCCAGAGGAGAACGTCGCCTCCGTCGACTGGTAAAGGGCAATCGACGTGCAACAGTGTAGCAATTGACCACGCAAATGAACACTGGGACACCCAAGTCCGTACAGTACAGCGAACCCAGTTACGCATGGATCTCTGGAGTCGAAGCTGCGTGAATGTGCCCATGTTAACCCAAGTCCATCGGCAACGACGCCTGCATTTCGCATGGGACTACCGTCATTGGACAGTGGAAGAGTTGAAAAAGGTTGCCTTCTCCGACGAATCGAGGTTTCTCTTCCACATATGTGACGGGCTGAGGCGGATACGGCGTCAGACAAACAAGAACCAGCACCCGAACACCCATGTCGGTCTAGTACAGGCTGGTGGTGGCCGTGTGTATGTCTGGCGAATGTTTTCCTGGTAAGATCTGGGACCACTAGTACCACAGGATGGGTCCTTGGAAGCCAATGGCTGCCTGTCCATCCTCGCTGATCAGATGCATCCCTTCATGTTGGACGTTTACCCTGGTGTTGATGGTGTCTACCAACAGGACGATGTGTCCTGCCATGTCGCTAAAGCGGTGCATGACTAGATCCAGGAATACGACAGCGATGTCTCCATTCTCACTTGGGCGGCAAAATCACTCGACCTCAATTCCATAGAGCACTTGTGGGACTATTTGTATCGGTAGGTTCGACGTGCCGACCCACAACCACGTCATCTCCGGGACCTCCGTGATCTGCTGCAGTCCGAATGGTCGCGTGTACCTCGGACAACCTACCAGGGCCTCATTGCGTCCATGCCACGCCGTCTCGCCGGTGTCATCCGGCCCAAGGGTGGCAATTCCCATTATTAGGCAGGTGGTCATATTAATCTGATACGACCGTGTGTAAAAGAAAGGAGCCACAAAATGATTGAATGCGGAAAAGTTATAGGTGGTTATAGTAGTCCATTGAAAGCAGCAAATTTCACAGATTATGTACGGCGAAGTGCGGTAACCTATTTAAAAGTCGGAGGATTGGAAACTAAAAATGAGACATAAAAATTTATTTTTAAGGGTCTCGCGCCCCCTAAACTTAAAAACGAATATTAAATATAAAGAATTCTAAAGAGAATGTTTTTGTTTCCTGGAGGCTGTGTCCCGTGGTGACCGCTCCGATTACCCAGATGGTCAATCGATTGTGTCGTTAGGCAACTGAAATGTTGACTAATAAGTAGTAACTGTACACCAGCTATACTCAAAATAGTATAACTATACTAATATTTCGAAATTTCTTGGCGTAGAATAGAAATAAATCTTTCCAATAGGATATAAGTCGAACAGATGCATAACTTTATCGAAAACGCCAGAACCAGCCGTGCTAATATTTCTATGCCGCAACCTCCCTACCTGGGATCTATTCCCAACATACCAAATGTTTTCTATCAACTCAAAAACACGCTCAGGAGGATGAACTTCGGTGTCGGCATTAGGTCTCCGGCATCTTTATATACTCTGCTTAAGAGAAATATTGACATGCCTCCTCTTCTCAATGAGGCAGGTGTTTATGCCATCCCAGTAAAATATCCGGACGGCTCCAGGCGTTACTACATCGGAATGACCAAACGTTCATTTGGTATTAGAATCAGTGAACATAAAATGGATACAAAGGACGGGAAAATAACCACTGCCCTATCAAGAGAAGTAAAGTTCAAGTCCGCCGTTCCTATACGGAGTGATGTAAAGAAATTAGCTTCAAACTCTGCACCCAAATCTACTGTCATTGGAAATCTTGACCAGCTCCGAGGCCTTGCAATGATAGCGTCTCTCTAGAGTTGCCACGTATTTGGAATCAATTCTTCAAACAATGCTGAGTTTTCTACCATAGTACCGCGTGCACAACCAACGTGACATCGTTTCTTCGAATTATCACTTTTGCGCCTATTCATTTACTGTCTAGTCAAGTCACCGCGTTCAAATTGTTGAAACGTTTCAATATCCAGTTTGCAGTTAGCTGTTTACCTTCCTTAAATAAGCCATCTGGTTGATATGCGAAAGCTTGGAAAGTTTTATTTCTATTCTACGCCAAGAAATTTCGGATTATTAGTATAGTTATACTATTTTGAAATGTTGACTGAATGTACAGCAAGGAACACGGAAATATCAACAATGTGGCCACATTGGAAATGTGCGGATAATACTTGAAAACATTCCGGGATGACCTAGAAGAGAATTGTTCAAGACGAAGTGTTGTAGAAGAGACTTGTGGAGAATGGTTTATGACGATGATGATTGTGGTTGCTAAAAGTAAGGGTTAGGTGATCACGTAAGAAAGATGATGACGACAAATTATTCGTTCATGAAATCAAAGTGTTTAATATTTGCGTTCAAGGCTTTTTCATTCCTTAAATAACTCAGATTTCGGGAAAGCGTTTTCAGATAAATTGGCTCATCAATCCAACTTATATTACTCGACACTTTCTAAATCTCTCGCTAAGAATCCTGTCATTCAAATCTCCACATTTACCAGGGATTTCCTGAATTTTCTCTGTACCTTCCTTTCTTTCTTTCATTCCCCCGGGGAGTGAAGACTAGTCTCTCCCACTTACTTGCGGTTTTGCTGATGAATGTTGAGCAATCTGTTTCGTAATCTCTTGGCTTAGGATATCGAGTCACTGTGCAGTTCAAAGTTCTCCATCACTAGGCTTTACGTTTCACTTCTAAGACTCGGCTAAGACTTGAGTGACAAGTCCTGTGTGTGTGTGTGTGTGTGTGTGTGTATGTGTCGTATTTGGAGAAACTATCCACAGTAAACTGATAATGATTGATGGAATTTATAAAATAGCCTTACGAAATGGCCACACGCACTAAGTGTTCACTGACCACTTCATAAGACCTTTTTGTGTTATATATAAGAAAGGAACACTCACAGTCAGTGAAACATTTTAAACAACAACTTCTCAATGGCGAATTTTGATGTACAACGACTGAGCACTTTACTAGGTGCACCCTCATCTTATATATATGGCATGAAACTCTCATATTTGATAATACTGCTGCATGTACCAGCTGTCTTTAAAAGGAATATGGAACAAAAGAAAATACTACGCAAAACATTCGAACTTACGGTTATTTATTTATCGCATTTTAAGAATATAATTCGTTTGTGCTAGACCATTTCATTTCCTCTCAGGATATGTTCCAGCTTTTGAGCTGGGAGGGTGGGGGAGAAACAGTTCATTGTCTCCATGTATTCAATACATTTGGAAGAAGTCGTAAATGAAGCTGGACCTTGCTGGCGTATCTATAAATGTTCAACAGATATCCTTTAGAAATAAGTGGAAAGCGAGTTCTTCAAAAGCACATGCGAGGCATATCCCCCGAGAGGACAGGAATCGTGAATGGTGACGCTGTCACCTTTACTGACAGAACGTGTCACCTTGGTGACACGTTAGGTTGACAGCGTCACCAAGGTCACACATTCGGTTGACAGCGTCACCAAGGTCACACATTCGGTGACAGTGTCACCTTGGTGACGCTGTCAACTTTGTTTTTACGAGAAAGGTGACAGCTGTCACCTTTCTCATAAATGGACGAACCCACCGCGTGGAAGGTGTATAGGTAAGACATAACTGCATTCAGGTTCACAGTAATTCCATATCAGTATGGATAAATTTCGTGAGGTGACAGAATTTGGCCACTCTATCGTGGAAGTGATACAGTAATCGCACTATCCCTGTTCTGCAGTATCAAGAATACACTATATTGACAAAAGTCATCGGACACCTAGAAGAGAAACACAACACAGCATTTATTGACATACATCAGCACGGTATCGGTCCATCTTTGGCCTTAATGCATGCACTGACGCTTCGAGACATGCTTTCGACACGGTTTTGGAACACAGCGATAGGTATGTGCTTCCATTCAGTACATAATGCTGCCGCTAACTGTTGCTTAATAGTAGGCCTTGGTTCCAAACTTTTTATGCGGTGCTCTAATTCATTCCATAGGTGATCTATGGGACTAAGATCAGGTCTCTGTGCTGGCCAGTCCACACAGGATACGATAATGACGTCAAACCACGCCGTGACAGACCTTGCTTTATGGCTCGGTGCATTATCCTGCTGGTACCAACAAGGCTCGGTTCCATTGAATTGCCACAGAGTTGGTAGGGCGTAATTGTTCAGAATATCGAGGAAAATATGCTGGTTAACAGGTTTGTCTACGATAACCAGTGGGCAGGGACCATACCACGAAACACACCCCCACACGAGTACACTGCCAGCTTTAAACTTGACCGTAGGAACAGTACACTGTGGTAAATAGCGTTTCCCCGGGTGCCGAAATATCCACACACGGCCATCAGACTGATGGATCGTGTTTCTGGATTCATCAGTCCCTAGCACCCGTTTCCATTGATCTACGGTCCACGATAAATGCTCTTTACACCATGCTAAAAGACGAGTAGCATTCCGAGTGGAGATGAAAGGCTTATGAGCAGCCCATGACCACGGTAACCCATGGAATGAAGTTCTCTGAATATGGTACGTGTACATACCGAGGTTCCAGCATTTTTACTGACCTGTACACTGAGATCTTGTGCAGTACTCCGTCGGTTAGCTGTGACAACTCTCCTGAGGCTTCGACGTCATTTATTACTGATTTTCTTTGGTCTGCCGGTACGTTTTGCTGCTTCAAACACGCCATGTGTCTTCCACTTATTCAGTACATCCAAAACAGTTGACTTGGGTATGTTTAAACCCCTCTCGGTTTCTCTTATGGGCAATCCACTAATATAACACCCAACAATATTTCCTTTCTCAAAATCAGTTCTCTCCCGACGCGACATTTTCACTCAACCTCACAGTGCGATATGATCGCGGTCAGCTGCAGGCTTGTTTTATACCGTTTGCAGCTGTACCGCGCATCTTAAAAACGCAGCGAATCCGTTCATTCGCTTTTGAAGGCATGTCCGGTGACTTTTGTCAATATAGTGTATATCGGCTATGCGCTATTTTGCAAATAACATCGCATCGTCGACATCGCTGTGGGATGAAAACGGTGGTAGACGAACGTGGCCGTCGACATCTGTCTCGTGTAGTTACAACCAACAAAGCGGTCCCGGACGATTCGTCCAACGACGATTGGTCCAATGCCGATTCGTCCAAAGGGACGATTGGCCCAATGCCGATTGGTCCAATGTCCGATTCGTCTAATGTCCGATTCGTCCAATGCCGATTCGTCCAATGGTACGATTGGTCCAATGCCGATTCGTCCAATGGTACGATTGGTCCAATGCCGATTCGTCCAATGTTATCATCTTACCAACAATAAACTTTTTTTATTTTCCAGAAAAGAATAATAACTTAAATTATTCTCCTCTTTATATCCTTTTGAAAGATAATTTCCGTATATTTGGTAATTGTAAACATTTTACATAAACCTGGTAAAAGACACTCAATGGAGCATTACTCAGCTGTTTGCAAAGCACCTAGGCCGCGGGCATTTTTAGAAGATTTCGATTTACAACCTAGATATTTGGTATTTATAAATATGTTATAAAACCTAACAAAAGGCACTCATCCTATCATTTCTCGGGTCTTTACGAGGCACCTAGGCCCCGGCCCTTTTTAGAAGATTTTGAGTTATAATCTAGATATTTGGTATTTGTAAACATTCTATAAAACCTTATAAAAGGCACTCATCGAATCATTTCCCAGGTCTTTACAAGGCACCTAGGCCGCGGGCCTTTCTAGAAGATTTTAAGTTACAACCTAGATTTTCGGTATTTGTAAACATTTTATAAAACCTAATAAAAAAGGCACTCATCGTATCATTTCTCAGCTATCTAACAGGCACCTAGGTCGCGGTTTTTTTTAGAAGATTTTAAATTACAACCTAGATATTTGGTATTTGTAAACATTTTATAAAACTTTATAAAAAGCACTCATCGTATCATTTCTGAGGTCTTTGCAAGGCACCTAGGCCGCAGGCCTATGAATTAATATTTCGTGTTTAAGTGAAAGCGCAATATTATTAACTTGATTTAATATGTAAACGTTATGAATATGACATCGGTAGAATAAAAAGTCCTAAAAAGGTCTAGGCCTAGAGCCTATGAATTAATATTTCGTGCCTAAATAAAAGCTCAATATTATCAACTTGATTTGATATGTAAACGTTATGAATATGACATCGCTGGAATAAAAACTGTTGAAAAGACCTAGGCCTAGGGCCTATGAATTAATATTTCGTGCTTAAGTAAAAGCGCAATATTATTAACTTGATTTAATATGTAAATGTTATGAATATGACATCGGTAGAATATAAACTGTTAAAAAGGCCTAGGCCTATGGCTTATGAATTAATATTTCGTGTTTAAGTAAAACCGCAATATTATTAACTTGATTTGATATGTAAACGTTATGAATATGACATCGCTGGAATAAAAACTGTTGAAAAGGCCTCTGTCCAAACCCCGACCAGTTGTTTCCATTGGGCAGTTGGCGGAACCCCACTGCATTCTACAAACAGAAACGGAAAACTAGTATTTTTTATTATTTCATGCAAAAGAGAAACATTGAAGTTGATAGAACGGCTCGTACATCAATAACTTCATACGGCAGCAAGGACAGTATAACAAGAAAACGCGATTCAAATAAAAAAAAAGGAAAGGAAAAAAAAGAAATCTGTAACCACAATATTACGTATGAAATGTAACATTATTTTACATTCTTTGGTCTACCGGTACTTTCATATAACATCGGAGATAGAATCAGAACAGATGAGACTTTTATAGCACGAGTAGCACTTCGGACAGATAAGATGGAATTGGACCAGTCGTTCATTGGACAAATCGGCATTGGACCAATCGTCCCATTGGACGAATCGGCATTGGACCAATCGTACCATTGGACGAATCGGCATTGGACCAATCGTACCATTGGACGAATCTTACCTTTTGACCAATTGTCCAGTGGACGAATCGGCATTGGACCAATCGGCATTGGACGAATCGGCATTGGACCAATCGTCGTTGGACGAATCGTACCAGACCCCCAACAAAGAGCGACTGTGGCACAAATCACTTTCGACTTCAACGAGGGAAGTGCCGGGAAAACGTGTTCATCAAGGCAATGAGGTGATCATTTGCATCAGTATGTTATGGGAGCCCCTACTCACCAGATTCCAATTGCTAACACCACATCACCGGATTTAACACCTCGACCGGGCAAAAGAACACCGGCACTGGACCTTAGTTGATTGGAGACTGGTCTCATGGTCCGATGAGACTCGTTTCCTCCTATTTCGCGGAGATGGGAGGGTACAGATCTCCCGAAAACCGTCCGAAGACATGGACTCGGCACGTCAACAAGGAATTGTTCAGGCTGGTGGAGGCTCTGCTATGGTCTGACCCATGTTGGTACGTCTAGATGCATCTCTGAACCGTCCACTCTACCTGCCCATCCTTGCAAACCATCTGCATCCGCTTATTGTCATTATGAACACACAGGGCAATAGACTCTTCCAGAAGACCAATGCACCTCTTCACGCCGTGGTAACTAAAACAATGTTGGAATAGCATTCTGCAGAAGTTCTAACCCTGTAATGACCTTCTTGTTCACCTGACATGAACCTCCTGAAAAACCTTTTGGATGCTGTTGAAGGTCCATTCAAGCTTCGGAACCTACACCCAGGAATTTGACAGAATTACGGATAGTGGTTGTGGCGAAGTGGAATGCAACCTGCGTCTAAAAGTGGGTTTTAGAGGTCAGTTTTGAAAACGACTGGGGAGAGACACCATGTTGCATAATATGCAGCAAAGGAAGCAAGAGAGTTAGAGACGGACAGACAGAGGGATAGAGGCGTGTCCAAGAAGCATCCTTCTTGCCTGGGTACGGGACATCTTGAACGAGGTGACTGTGGCAAATTATGACACCCCCGCAGTATGCATCCTGCAGAAAATGCACTGACGGGATTGGCTGATGGGGAGAGAGCTGCGTGAAATCACATTTCGGACAAAAGGCCCAAAAATTTGGTGGGTACTCTCTTGGTTTTGCTTCAATTGGAAAGATGCTGAAGATTTTCTCCTGATGGCCGCGGTCATCAGGCTATTGGGATTTTAGAGTGGCTGAGGTCCTTCTTTAAATATCTTTGTGCATAGCAGAGATCACTCTGTACTACGGTACAGATTCTTGTAATACCAGATAATTGGTACGGTGGATTTGATTCAGGCAGAGTCTTGGCACATTAATGCTCTGAAAACTTATGTGAGAGGAGTGGTACCTCATCAGATTAACTCGCTGCTAAACTGTGCGTACTATGAGCTCGCTGCTGAACTGTTCGTACTATGAGCTCGCTGCTAAACTGAGCATCTGTTGGACTCTCATGAATTCCCTCAGTGGTACATAGTGTATGACTCGTACGATGCATAGTAGAACTACCGACGTGGATTGAATTTGTGTATGTGTATAAAAAGTCTGCACCCCTCTGCAAATAGGGGTGGATGTTGTTAATAAATTCTGTAAATAGAGCCGGTGAGTCTGCTTTTGTGGATCGAACCTAAACAACTAAAAAGTGAATGAAATGGTTAGGTATTGTCAGACAAAGAAAGGTTTGGCTGGTGGCAGCAACTACTAGAGAACGAAACCTGAAATCCCAGTAATCGCCTGATTGCAAAGCCACGTAATAACCACACCCCAGTGGTACAGCAGATATGGGTAGAGATACCTGTGGAACACTTTCGTGACCTAGTGTACTCAATGCCTCACCGTGTGTGGCACCACCGAATTACATTACTGCGTAGAAGAGAAGCAGGCCCACACACAGCCTTCATTGGTCTATGAATGTCGCTTGGTATCGCTTTCTCCGCTTTCAAAATCTGAATTACAGCATGTTGAGCAACTTTGGGCGTATCCATCTCCTACGAGAACAATAAAATTAGTCTATCATGTTACACGGCTTCCGTAACGAACAAGCTGCAATGCAGTTACATAGCCTTTCAATCGCCTGTACACTAGTGCCACCCATTGACAAAATGAGGAAGCGCAAACGCACTACTGCCAAGAGGTTTTTTCTATTTAATTTTTGGAGGTTTAACGACCACCGTGAGCAGCTCAGTGGGCTATAAGCAGTAGCCCATCTCAAATTTAGAGTCACTGGTTCCAGTGAAGGGAGAGAGCCTGTGCCGTAAGACAAGCACAACATCCATGTCTGACCGGGATTCGAACCCGGATCTTTCTCGGACGAATGGTCCTAAGCCAGCCGTTAGACCACTGCGCCACCAGGGCGGCAAAGAGTTTCACTACTTATTGAACAACCATTATATTTAAGAAAACTTAATTCACTTGGCTTTTAAAATTATCCTCCGCCCTCCTGGATACAATCACTTTTCGCATCGATCTTATAACTGTTGTATTCTATGGTAAAAGCCCCCTCTTTTTATCGTCTGCAACGGGGTCGTCACGAACATCTTCCCTGTCAGCGCAGATATCAGTGAGGGAAACAAAACGTAGACGTCCGGTGCTAGATCAAGGGAATACGGTGGGTGATTCAAGACAACTACGGTCGAAGCTAAATTTAATGGTGGTTCTTTGATATACGTATTTCTGCGCGGTAACAACGTGAGCCTGCATCAGAGACACGCTGTCTCGCTGCTCCGTTGTGGTTTAAGACATTGTCGCTCATGTACGTTCTTCAAGATACTGTACCTTTCACATCTTTCCTTGTGAGCCTTACGATAGTATTCCCCGAACTTTAATGACACACATTCTAATAAGAAATGTTATATGGCTAATTATTATTTCTGTATGATAGATGGTTACAGAAGTTTTGTTGCGGATTACTTAGTTTTTCCGTTCAAATTTCAATGACTTTCAGTGTCCTTGAAAGAAAGTCGGAGAAAAATTTAAGTGAAGATCCTTAGGGTAAAAGAAACACTTTCAGTCACAGCTAAAGACACTTTTTAACAACACGTATGAAAGCTGTGATGGAAGGCTCCGGTGGCGTAGTGGTCTAGGAGATGGTTTCTGATCATTCGTCCGAGATGGGTCCGGGTCTGAATCCCGGTGAGGCATGGATGTTTGTGTCTGTCTTTCGGCACTGGCTCTCAATGTGTTACTTGTCCAACACTGGCTCTCTGTGTGCATTGGTCATTTAGCATACTGTTCAGTTCATGTTTGATGTGTACTTGTTCACAATGTGTTACATTGTGGACAAGTACACACCAGTGCCACAATGTGTTACATGATCAACACTGACTATATCTGTGTACATTGATCATGATGTAAACCTTGTAGGATTTGTACTTGTTGCTGTGAAATATCTGTATTTTATTTATGTCTGCCTGTTTGTCATGTCTGTACCACCAGATCCAATGATTTATGTAAAAAAAAAAAAACGAAAAAAAAAAAATCAATCAAAAAAAAAAAAAAGGTAAAAAAAAACCCTCTAATCCAAAAAAAAAAAAAAATAGCCCAGAAAATTCGAGCCCCTTGCTATTATAGATATGCATTTAAATTTATCTACGCGCACCCAGCAGCAGCAAAATGAGAAAACGAGAAGATTTATCGATGTAATAATCGCATTTTTTGCTAGGCAATGACGTCCTAGGCAAAAACATTAACGAATAACTAAAGGCGCTTATTTATCCCAGAACCTCAGCTCATCCGGAGAAAATTAATGAAACTTTCAGACGAAACAGCATATTCAAGTTTAAAAGCAGTGCGTGTATCTTAAGGCATAAAGAGAACTGAAATTGTCAGGCCAACGCTCTCTTTTTTAAATAAACTGCTCGACATACAAAATGCCACACCACGGAAAAATACACGAAATGAGAGGAAACTTACTAGATACGTAAACAGGAAGGTGGGAAAGAAGTTATTTAATTTCTGAAGGATTACATGAATGCAATGGCAGAGAGTATAATTTTGCCAATGTCAGTTGCTCGTGTGACCGCCTATGTAAAGCTATACATTCGACAATACGGCGTGGCATTCAGTGGGAAAATCATCGTATTGTGGCCTGAGACATCGATGACGATGCGTAGTTGACGATGTGTCCAGAATTCGCCAACAAATAGATCATTTATCAGTATTATCACAGAAACACTAACAAAAAAAAAAAAATATATATATATATACACTGAATGTTCACTGAATTGTGACCACTTACCTAATGCTTCATGGGCCCATCTTTCGTCGTCAGTACAACACTTATATGACGTGGCATCGATTCAATAAGATGCCGAAAGCAGTTGAGAGATATGGTCAATCAAGCTGTGTGTAATGTGACTTTCAATGTGTAAAAACACAAATTTGTCCGTGACGGGGATCGAACCGGCACCCCTTCACTCCGGAACAACTTGTTCTCCCAACTAAGCTACATGGACGGAATGTATCGCTGCAGATTTGTCGTCATGACACGTGGTTTACCTCTGTAGTACGTTTCAAATGCAGGTATCCACGTGAGTGGTGTATCCAGATACCTTATATACGGTTTTATAGTGTAAAGACACCTGATATACAGTTCCATAGTGTTTCATAGTGTATATTGGTGTATCCATACACCTGATATACCGTTCCATACTGTAAAGACACCTGATATACAGTTCCATAGTGTTTCATAGCGTACATTGGTGTTTCCCGATACCTGATATACTGTCACAAGTTCTTTATGGGATTGATATCTGGGGATTTCGGAGGCCAATCGATATGCTGGAAATCTGAACTGAGTTCTTCAAAGCATACCCGCACAACATTTGACCTGTGACTCGGCGCATTCTCACCTTGAAAGGCACCGTCGCCATTTGAGGGGGAAATGCAACGTTGCTGGGTGTACAGAGTCAGCAAACAATTAACGATTGTGGGCGTTAGTCATACGTTGCTTTACATACACCAGGGATCCAAGTTCCTGTCAGGTAAACATGCCCCTCACCATAACACCGCCTCCACCGGCTTGAACCATGGTCTCCATGGAGACCTTTGGAGACCATGCAGAATGAATCGAGTGCCTCATGTTATTTGCGTCAAATACGTGCACTGCTATCCACGAAGTGTACTAACCTAGGACAAGCCGCCAACGATAGCCGATAACTCGGGTATAGTTGGCAAATTTTGGGCAAAGCTATTGCAAAATCGAAAGACGTCAAAACCTGACCATGGACGATGTCATATCGAATGCTAAAAATCACGGTGATCGGATGTTTCATGTCGTAGCTGTGCCCGACATGAAACGAGTCTCCCGAGTCTCGTATAGAGAGCGGGTTTTTTCAATTATTGTTAAAATTGGTCAGTCTTTTAACTGCCATTATTTTTATACGTCAAGACCAATCACCATGATACCAACCCCATGTCACTCACCATGTCCTTCCTTTTCTCCGTGGCAAGTGTCACCGCGATCGGCTGAAAATCTTTGGAGGAGATAGGTAACAAACGACCCCGTCTCAAAACCCGGAAAAACCCCTAAAAATGCAAGTTTTTGGATGATTATTCCTCAATAACACAGAATTTCGGGAATCGGAAGATGTCAAAACCTGACATTGGACGATGTCCAATCTCCAAAAATCACGGTGATTGGATGCGTCATCTCCTCCCTATGCCCGAACAACTAATTGTCTCGAGTCTCGTAAAGAGAGCTACGCTCAAAAACGCGACTTATCAGACCAGTACACTTTTTTATCCAGTCATTCTCCAACTTGCATGATTTTAGCACCAGACTAGTCTCTTTTGCCGATGAACCGCGATTAGGAGAGGATATCGTCCGGGTCGTCTGCTGTTATAGCCCATACGTGCGAGCGTGACAAATAATCTTCTGGGTTGACCTCTGTCAATGTATTGGGTGGTCAGTTGTTGCACAGTGCTGCGTCTGTTGGTCTGTACGAGTCGTAGAACCCGGCGCTCGCCTCACACATCAACCTTTTGTTATCACATGCAGTTTTGCTTCCATTATTTGACTGATTTCGCGCCAGTGCTGTTACACTTGAACTACTACGGCTCGCGAACAACTCACCACTTCAGCCGTTGGGGAAATCGAGGCGCCGCCCCGGTGGAGCAGTGGTCTAAGCGATGGCATCTGAACATTCGTCCGAAAGGGGTCCGGGTTCGAATCCCGGTAAGGCATGGATGTTGTGTTTGTCTTACAGCACTGGCTCTCTCACTTCCCTGGAACCAGTGGTCCTAAATTAAAGACGGGCGACTTCTTATAGCCTATTGAGTTTGTGACGTACCTGCCGCAGGACGCACACGACATAAAGGTAGATAGCAATCAGAACGAACGTCCGCGTAGCTCAATTGGTAGAGTGACTTATTCCGAAATGAGGGGATCCGGGTTCGATCCCCGGCGTGGATAAAAATGGCGGAGAAATTTACTTCGTTATAATATCGCCCGAACTTTCCGGATGACCCGGCCGTTTAAATCTCGCAATGGTGTGATGTTCTTTCCACACCGCGAGAGTGGAAAAATAAGAGCAGCGCTTCGAAAAATAAATGTGTGTGGCGTTGCATTCCACACACCAGATTGACTGGGAGTTCTCAAGTGCACGTTCTACAGCGGATGGCTGCCTGCGACGATTCATGGTCACGGCTGACCCGTTGGCCATGCCCCGGCCTTGTTTCGGGGAGGGGAGATGTGACGTACCTGCCGCAGGACGCACACGACATAAAGGCAGATAGCAGCAATAACGAACTGCCGCGTAGCTCAATTGGTAGAGCGACTTATTCCGGAATGAGGGGATTCAAGCCCCGGCGTGGACAAAAATGACGGAGAAATTTACTTCGTTATAAGTTGCTCACGGTGGTCGTTAAACCTCCAATCAAAAAACAAATCGTGGCACCCGCTGTCCAAGCTCCCACAATCAGTCCTTTCCCAAAGTCCCATAAATTCTTCCATTTACCTATCACTCTCCGAATTTTACTACGTATCGCTCCACTCACATCTTATTATATATGCTACGTCGGTCGACTACACGCGCTCCCTCTCGGAAATCACGTGGCCGCATCTACTGTTGTTAGGGGTTGTCATAATTCGGTGATACATATGCATGCGTGTGTGCTTGATAAATAATTAACAAATATTTTAAATCGTTTCATTTTTCTTTAGATTTGCTTTGGAAAGCTCCAGAATTATTGAGGTATCCCTCAGCTAGCCCCTACGGAACGCAGAAGGGAGATGTGTATGCCTTTGGAATTATTCTCCACGAAATAATAGCAAGACAAGGACCATTTGGATACACAAGATACACTCCTAAAGGTATGTCGACACACTTGTGAAGCTCTGATCGGAAGATTTTCAGTTCTCTATTATGGTTTTTTTTTCAACTTTTGGGGGAAATTATTAGTATTCTTCATTTGATTTAAGGATTTTTGTATATATCGCTGTTTGTTTGCTCCCCTCACTACATACACCAATATAATTAAAGTAAAAATATTAGCTTCTTCGGTGCTAATGTAAGGTATTTTACTCAAACTGTTTCTCGCTTAAACTTCTAAAGACACAGAAAACGCCTGAATGACATTTAAAAATGTATTTCAAGCATTTGACTAGGAAAATAAGGGGATAAAGATTAATGCAGATTATTTAATACAGGTTGTTTAGCCCACGTTCATTTTTTTCTAAAGCCTCAAAATGAAACTGCAGAGTAGGATCCAGGTACTGTGTGACTAGAATAAAGATTTTAAGATAAACATACAGAAAACAAAACTGCTGTACAAAGCTTTTACAAGAACTGAAGTTTTAGCCGTTGATAGGGCAAATGCAGAAGTAACTGATGCCTACATTTATCTCATACAACATATACTATATTGACAAAAATTACCGGACATCCCTTCAAAAGCAAATGAACGGATCCGCTGCGTTGTTAAGATGCGCGGTACAGCTGCAAACGTTATAAAAACAAGCCTGCAGGTGACCGCGATCATATCCCACTGTGAGGTTGAGTGAAAATGTCGCGTCGGGAGAGAACTGACTTCGACAAAGGAAAGATTGCTGGGTGTTATATTAGAGGGTTGTCCATAAAAGAAACCGAGAGGCGTTTAAACATACCCAAGTCAACAGTTTTGGATGTACTGAATAAGTGGGAAACACATAACGTGCCTGAAGCAGCAAAACGTACCGGCAGAAAAAAGAAAATCAGTGATAGTGGACGTCGAAGACTCTGGAGAGTCGTTACAGATAATCGACGGTGTACCGTACAAGACCTCAGTGTACAGGTGAGTAAAAATGCTGGAACCTCGGTATGCAGACGTACCATTCGCAGGGAACTTCATTCCATGGGTTACCGTGGACATGCGGCTGCTCATAAGCCTTTCATCTCCGTTCGGAATGCTACTCGTCGTTTAGCATGGTGTAAAGAACATTTTATCTTGGACCGTAGATCAATGGAAACGTGTCCTATAGACTAATGAAGCCAGATACACGATGCATCAGTCTGATGGTCGTGTGTGGGTATGGCGGCAGCCGACGGAACGCTATTTACCACAGTATACTATTCCTACGGTCAAGTTTGGAGCTGGCAGTGTACTCGTGTGGGGGTGTTTTTCGTGGTATTGTCCCTGCCCATAAGTTATCGTAGACAAACCTGTTAACCAGCACGTCTACCTCGATATTCCGGACAATTATGCCCTACCAGCTCTGTGGCAATACTATGGAACCGAGCCCTGTTGGTACCAGCAGGATAATGCACCGAGCCATAAAGCAAGGACTGTTACGCCGTGGTTTGACGAAAATTCCGTATCCTGTGCGGACTGGCTAGCACAGAGCCCTGATCGTAATACCATAGAGCACCTATGGGATGAATTAGAGCGCCGCATAAGAAGTTTGAAACCAAGGCCTACTACTAAGCAACAGTTCGCGGCAGAATTATGTACTGAATGGAAGCGCATACCTATCGCTGTGTTCCAAAACCTTGTGGAAAGCATGTCTTGAGGGGTCAGTGCATGCATTAAGGCCAAAGATGGACCGACACCGTAGTAATGTATGTTGATAAATGCTATGTTGTGTTTCTCTCCTAGGTGTCCGGTGACTTTTGTCAATATAATGTATGTTTCAGGCGATAGCCACATCGTATAGGAAATTAACAGGCTTATAAACTTGGCTCGAAAGCATTTGGAATGTATAATTTTCAAGAGCAATTTACCATTATGTCTTAAAGGAAAATACAGTTAACTCCCGATTATCCGCGACGTGAATATGCTGTAATGATTTTTTTTAGTCCCTAAAATATAGGAATTTTTTTTTTGTAGCCGCGGTAATATTTTTTTATGGCGGATCGTAATGTTTTTTGTTGGGTTTTTTTGTCGCTAAAGTATCAATAGGTCTCTAATCATACATCGCTTTCTGAAAAACGTAGTACCGAGTGATTTATGAAAACGTTGCCGTGTGCAATACGATGTACACAAAATGGACAGTAGATGAAACGTGTTCGGGGAGTGTTTTGTGCAGGTGGCTGCTCGTGTGTTGATTGGCTGCTGGCTCTTCAAAGCGAGCTCCTTTGTCCAGACTCACCCTCCAGTTCCGGATCACAACAAGGACTCGCATTCAGAATTTGATTTTGTTTGATTTGTTCATTATTAATTATAAATATAATGATCCGATTTATTGGTGTCTAAAGTAAGAAATCACGCAAATTTCACTCCGCAAGCTTTCTCCGTCAACGGACGGCTTCATCAGGCGGTTACATAGAGAATATAGAATCTATATTCTCTATATTCTCTATGTAACCGCCTGATGAAGCCGTCCGTTGACGGAGAAAGCTTGCGGAGTGAAATTTGCGTGATTTCTTACTTTAGACACCAATAAATCGGATCATTATATTTATAATTAGTTTTCTGGTGTTGGCGTCCCACAAGCTATATATTTGTTCATTATTGTTTTATTCGGGATTAACGCATTCGACTGCAATCCTGAATCAAACAAAAATGTTTTGCCGTAAAAGAAGAGAAGCAAGTAACTGATTATTTTAATAAGATTTAAAGAGGTAACTCTTCAGTATGTATTACGCTTACAACATACTATGCTGTGCAAATTAATTAGGACAAAGTAAAAAATCACTTTTTTCCAAAACTATGCCTTGATATACACTGATAAATACCTGTATTAGTATGAAGTATGTCCTCCTTTAGCAGAAATGACCTCTTGAATTCGTTTTGGTATTGACTCCACTAATTGAGTGCACAAATTTTTGACTTCATAATCGTGGAACCACACTTTTATAGCATTCGTTATCATGCGTTCTTTGGTTGTACAGTCTATTTTACCTAAACGTCTCTTCAAAATATTCCACCAGTTTTCTATGGGATTTAAGTCTGGTGAATTTACATGCAAATCAAACAAATTAATTTGATCTCCAGCATGAAATTCTTGACCAATTTCGAATTGTGACATGGGGCCAAGTCATGTTGAAATGTCCCGTCAAATGTTTGCAAGAATGGAACAATCCTACGTTGTAATATTTCTACGTACTAGGCTGAATTCATCATACCTTGAACAGGAGCTAAGCTTCCAGAGCCATTTGATGTGAAAAAACCCCAAAACATCTGTTTCAAAGGGTGTTTTACAGTTTGTTTGACATGCTCATGTCTTAAGGCTTCACAGTTGCTTCGTCTAACGACATTTGCTTGGTAACCCTGCACAAATATAAATGAGTTTTATCACTGAAAATTACCTTTTTCAAGTCGTCAGCAATCCATGATTTATATTTTTTGGCCCATGCTAAACGTTTTATCTTCATTTTCGCATTCAAATATTGTTTTTTCGTTGGTCTTCTTGCCTTTCGGCCAACTTCCAGAAGCCTACGGGGTACAGTTGAATCACTAACATCGCAACCACTAGCCAATTAATATCTTTGAAGGTCGGTGCTTGTTTTTTTTTTTTTTTTTGTTTTGTTTTTTTTTATTAATTTTACAATTTCTGATTAGATATTTATCGGTTCGTGGAGTTTTTCGTTTTCTTCCACATTTACCTCTCCTTTTTGGAGACGATGATCCAGATGCATTGTATCGCGTAAGCAGTCTTGATACACTTGATTTGCCTACACCAACTTCAGAAGCGATATCTCTCACTGTCATAGAAGTGTGATTCTTCACAGCAATTATTTTTGCACGCTTCCTTGGGGAAATATCCATTTTTCAATACACGAAAGCAACACGTACTCACAGAGGGCAAAAACTAACATCCACCTGTCACACACGAAAGCTCTCAAATGAAGCTGAAGTGCCTATTTCCTGTTTAAAACCGGTCAAACCACATTCTTACTATCAAGTTCTAACTGTCACACCACTTCACAGCTGATAAAACCGGTTTACGTGGGTTTCTGACATCAACTGGCGATCACATTACAATTCTGAGAATAAAATAGCTTGTCCCAATTAATTTGCACGGTATAGTAGTAATATGTCATGCGTGTACTTGTAGATTCATTTATTTTTCCTGTAAAAATTTGTATTATCCGTGAATTCTATTTTCCGCTAAACTCGTGCCGCCTGCTATCGCGGATAATCAGGAGTTGACTGTATGCTGATCAATGCAACCGTCCAGGCCTTATTTATGATTCAAAGACATGAGGCTCAAATAAAAAAGACATTCAGAGGCTGCAAAAACTCAAAAAAAGCCTGGAGAAATGCATGCTTGCTGTGAACAAGGAAGGTAGGAAGAAGAACTCATGGATCAGGAAAGTGACAAGAGTTGATTAAATCATGATCAAAGTAAAGAAAATGGGCTAGACATGGTGTTAAAACTGACTGCGGTTGGACGATTGAGATATTGTATTGGAAAGACAGTAATGTCTGCACTGCAAGGCAACATAAAGGTGCTAATTACCGAACATGCAAGTACAAATCAGGGCAAAATGTAGTCGCCATTATTTGCCACGACCTGCTCCCGTCGTCTGAGTAGCTATTGGATAACGTCCCTTAGAACAAAAGAAATGAGTTAGTGCTCTTTCGGCATCGTCCCGGTTGGTTAACCACTATCCGACCAGGGAATGCTGCAAAGACCTGAAAAGGTGCTAATCCCTTGGGACAATGTCCAGGGAATAGGTTGGGTGCGGCAGTAGCACAGGTCCCTGGTCATGTGACATATCATTTGTGCTGTGTGAGGCGTCGATAGTGGTGCTGCCCGGCAGCTGCTCAAAAACAAAATAGCTCATATCCTACCAAATCAACTGCAGGACGTTACGTGGGTGTAATCCGACTTTGGGGGTCGTCACGGGCTTCTGCTTCGGGTCCAACCACTGTTCTAGTGTGCTGACATTGTCATACAGGACATATTTCTGGTTACTTGTCACAATGCGGTCCAAGAATGGTTCAACTTGGTCACGTGCCAGCAGAGAAAGGCATGCACTCATACCATTTGCTTTCTACTCAACTGTGAGTTGATGTGGTACTCAAACTCCCCTCTTGTGCACCTTCCGAAGTTGCCATGGTTACGTCATAATGCTCGTGTGTGTAGACTCCTGCTGTTCGGTGTGACTATGCGGGAGTTGGCCCACCTGCTGTTCGGCCAACTCCTGCACAGTCACGCGTGAGCCGGTCTCCACTAAATTCTTCAGCATGTCCATATCCGGGGTGGGGGTCTTCCGGCTTTGGTACGGTCGGACAGGTCAAAATTTCCCTCTCGAAACAGTTCGAACTAGCAACAGCACTGACGATATGATATGGCATTGAGTTACACACTGATAATGTTCCTTACAGCACGTACGGGGTGCTACCGCAACGAAACTCATATAGCGTGCAATGGCTGATGTGCTCCTTCTCCACTTCCATGTTGGCTGGCGCTTACATCCTTTGCCATCTGACGTCTAACTGTCACTGATTTTATGCCACCCACCTTCTGATGAAATGCCGGTGTGCATTGCAATCTCAGTGGCCCAATGGGCACCGGGGCTTCGACTTCGGGTACCTCGTCAAAGGATATTACTTCCTTTCCAAAGCAATACTAGACTGGATAATGAGGGACAGGAAAAAGCCCGGAGGAAGACCACGTGGAAGATGCGTAGATGCAATTCGAAAGCATGCCAGATTGAAAAGGCAAAGAATCCCTCAAAACAAGGAGTTGTGAATGATACATTCGGAAACTTTTACCGAGCAAAAATGCCGATGATAATTGTACAGATATACAGAAAACAAGAAAGATGGCACCATAAGTTTGGTTGTAATGAGCATGTCTTTTGAATCCTTTGTGACAGGGATAAAATAATTTAAAATCATTCATAGTCAATGGAACCCTTTAAAAATATCAATCGGATTTCTACATTTGATGAAACAACTAGAAATAGAAACAGCTACTTTCTTCCACTAGTGACTGAAAAGGTGACACGAAAATTAACAAATTGTGCACAAAATGTTTTCGTGGGTAACGGAAGATACCAGAAACAAAGGCATTTTCAAATATAATAGTTAGAAATAGAGATATGCACCGCATGAGTCTTTACATTTTGACCACCTACGTAATAAGCTGTAGGACCCCCTTTAGCCCGCAAAACACCGGCCACTCGGTGAGGTATCAATTCGATGAGGTGGCGATAGGTATCCTGGGGTATTTGGTACTATAATGTCAATAGCAGGTCCTCCAGTTCCTGTACTTTTCGGTGTGGTGGTGATTTAGCGCGAACATGCTTTTCCAAGTAGAACCACAAATGTTCGATTGGGTTCATGCCAGGAGAATTTGGAGGCCAAGGCAATAACAGAAAGTCACCAGTATGTTCCTCGAACCACTCCTTGACGATTCTGGCAGTGTGGCATGGCGCTTTATCCTGTTGTTAATGGCCATCACCAGCAGGGAACACAGTTGGCATGAATGGGTGAACTTGGTCCGCAACGATGTTCAGATACGTGACAGCTGTCAGGGATTGTGCTATTGGGATAATGGGGCCTAAAGTGTTCCAAGATAACATCGCCCACAGCATAACACCGTCGTCGGCGTCCTGTTTCCGCGCAACAGTACATCCAAGTGCCACAGCCTCCGTTGGTAATCGGCGTATCCGCGCTCGGCCGTCTACGTGATGCACCAGGAATCTTGATTTGTCAGACCAGGCCACTTTCTTCCAATCATCCACGGTCCAATCTCGATGACCTTAGGCCCATTTCATGCGTTGTTGGCGATAACGTGCAGTGAGCCTGGGGACCCGGCTGAGTCTACGGCTACACAGGCCATAGACGGCTACGACGAACTGTGTGCTATGGCACATTGCCCTGATCACCACTGTTGCAGCTGCGGGTGATTTGTCGCACTGTGGCCCTGCGATCGCTGTGAACTATGCGCGACAGTCTCCGCTCCCCTCTGGCGTCAATGAGCTGCGGACGACACACGGCCAAACGACGGTTCGTCGTTTGGCCATCTGTGCACCACTCTAGATACGTACTCACTGCAGCTGCACGTGAAAAACTCACAATCCGCGCCGTTTCCGAGGTCATAGTTCCGAGGAGCCGTGTCATCACAATTTGTCCTTTATCAAACTCCGATAAATCGGAAGCTTTTCCTATTCTGACTCCGAACACTTTACTAACCGAAAGTCGGCCCTTGGGTTTTATATATACTGCTCTGTGAACTTCACCTGCGCCGCCGTTCGGTATCCAGGCGCGCTCATTTCTCTCTGCTTAAGGTGGTCATAATGGAATGGCCCATGCTGCATAACAATACATAATTCAATTTTACGCCACCTCGCGGAAGAACTTTGAATAATGGAAAAGTAAAAACTATGCGAAAAGTATTCTTCATAGTAAAAGATGTGCTAAGGAAAAAGAATTTTTCAAATACGTGTCCTGGAAGCAGAGATAGCGAGAAAAAGGTTTCGGCATTTACTCTCCTAGCAGGAAAACTGCATTATTTAAAGAGCATAGTGTGTATCCCATCCTTATTATAACGAAAAGCATACAGCAGAAAAGTAAATTTCCTAGTTGGATTTTTAGGAAGTGGAGATAAAGCTGCAAAAAAAAAAAACTAGTACAGACGAAATGTTCCACAAGGTAAATAGTATATGGTGTTAAAAGAATTATTTTTTTATCCGACTTTTAGAAGAAGAGATATCGAGAAAAAAAGATTACGTATTTGCGCCGCGTAGTTGGGAAGTTGTGCATTATTTTGAAGAAAATGCCTGCAAATATATTTCGTAGTAGCTAGTATCTGACTGAGAAAGGATTTTTCAGTTAGGTTTTACGATGAACATATCATCATCATTTTAAACCATTATCAATCCACTACTGGACGAAGGTCTCCCCCAAGTTTCTTCCACAACGGTCTGTCTTGTGCCAGTCTCCTCCATATTACTCCCGCATACTTTCGAATTTCATCCACCCATCTCCCATGTGGTTTTCTTCTGGGTCTTTTCCTGTCCCTCGGAATCCAATCTAAAATTTCGGCTGTCCATCGATGGTCTGTCCTTCTGGCAGTATGTCCAGCCCATTGCCATTTCAGGGATTTAACTCTGATCATGATGTCTTCCACTCTTGTCATTTTTCGGATCCACGAGTTCCTCTTCTTATCTCTCCTGGTTATACCAAGCATGCACCTCTCCATGCTACTTTGAGTTGTCTGCAGCCTTTGTATGTCTCTTTTAGTTAAGGTCCACGTCTTTGCACCATACGTAAGCACTGGAATGATGTATTGATCAAACACTTTTCTTTTAAGGCATAATGGCATATTGCTCTTGAAAATTATGCTGTTTCTTTCAAAAGCTCTCCAGGCAAGTTTTGTACGCCGATTAATTTCTTCACCAATGTGACCCTCACTTGATATCTGCTGTCCAAGATAAACGCACGTGTCTGTTATCTCCAGCTTTTCTCCATCAATCGATGAACATATATTGCTGTAAATATTCTGTGAACGTGCAAGTTTACGGCCACGTTCACGTTTTTCTTATCTTGCAAGTTAAGAAAATTTTTAAATTACGTGCAAAATATTTCACGCTGGTCTCTCCGACAAAGATGGAAGTTTTCATACGGGACTGTTAGGAACAGATATTGAGAAAAATGTTATGTGCAATACGCCCCATGGCGGGAAAACTATGCATTATTTTAAGCACAGGATATTTTGAAAACAATTTCGTAGTGAGAGATATCAGACAACAAAAGAAGGTTTTCAATCGAGTTTTCAGAAGCGTATATTGCTGCAAATGCATCAGAAACCGCGATATACACTTACACCCTTAGTGACAAAAACTGCATTTTGTTGTATGCAAAATATTTCCCACTTGGAGATCTATCCGAAAAGAATTTTTCAATTTGCTCGTTTAGAAACAAATACATTATGCTCCCAAGCCCAAGAGCTATGGATTAACCGAAAAAAAAAAATTTTGCCCAAAATCGTCTTCGTTCTTTTCATATTTCTGGTATTTAAAGGAAGAAATAACTTTTTAAGTTGGATATTTAGAAGTAATGATGTGACATAAAATTTATTTTGAATTCAGTGGCATTTGCATTTACGCCGTCTGGGGGCGAAGTTTGTGCATTGAAAAAAAAAAACAGAAAGCAAGTGTCATCGTTCTCACATTTTAGGCTTTCTAACGTTAAACGAATTTTTGAAATCGAACTAATAGTTGCGGAAATATGATGCCCATAAACGGACAAAGTTATATTATAATCACATACTTTTTTTTTTACAAAAGACGTTAGCATGTCTTTAAGATATACACCGATTAAGCCAAAACGTTAAAACCACCTATGCGTTATGCAAATAAGGGAGCCTGCAGCCAATCAGCATCCCGTGCCAAGGTTGCGAATGGTATATATATCACCTAGGGCGGAGCTTTCTCAGTCAGGGGCCGCGGGTGGCCTAGTGGACAACGTTCGTGACTGCCACGGAGAAGACCTCGGGTTCAATCCCAGGCAGGTACGAAAGCTCGAACCACTAAATATCCACCGTGCGTCGGATGGGCACGTTAAGCCGTCGGACACTGGGTACTGCCACCCCCCCCCAGGTTATAAATAAGGGCATCTTCCTCCCCCTTTCTACCTCACTTCCGTGTGACTTTCCTATCGGGTACTTTAGCCCAAATCTACTGGCTTCCTATTTCTAAGGGTTGTTAAAGACCTTGGGTCAGACACTCCCTTCCTAAAATCCTTTACATATGATCTGATTTCTCAGTCGTTATTTCGTTTTGTCTCAACATGATACCCCGCACAGGGATAACTGGTTTTCCAGTTATTTGGGGAGTGGCGCCCCCACGGCCCGAGCTGACCTTGTGACGGATCATCTTGTCATTTTGTATGAAACGCTAATATCACCGCAGGGGCAGCTGTTCATCCAGCTGATGGGGAGTAGCAACCCCATAGCCCGAGCCGACATGTACTATATGAGGATTTTTCCCACTTTTATGTTTTTCGTTGTTCTCTTGACACGCACCCACCTCAGTTTTAGGTTGCTGAGGTTGTGATTATGCGCCAGCTCCGGATTTCAGTTTCTCTTTTTTTTACCTGTCTTCTCCATTTTATGTTCCCTTCTTTGTTTTTCCGAGCTGGTTAGCCAGACCAACCTGCACGTTTGCCGTGTACCGTGGCCCATAAGGTGGAAAAGGGAATGCTTGAGGATGAGGTTTCTGGTGGCCGGTGTGTTTTGGTCGCCAGTTGCCAACACTCCTCTTTGCCCCCTGCTTAACCCTAAACGGGCGGCTAGGAACTAACTCACTCCTAGTCATTGAGGTCTGTGGCCGAGTGGAGTCCAGACCTCTAACGGCTTGTCGTTTCGTACGACAGGGTGAGTTTGGGGATAGGGTGGGCATGCCAAAGTGGTGCTTCCCAGTCACGGGAAAGTCTGTGTGCGCGCCGAGCGCATGTCTGCCTTATCAACTTGCTATATCCTTCCTATCCCTAGAGCCGTGTCCTAGGTCCACTTGGGCTAGCGGACCTCCGGCTTTTCCTCGTTGGGCTCGGTTGTGAGTGGGGAAGTCGGCTGACGAATTCTTAATTTTTCTGTATATATGAAATTAAAGTTTTCCAAGATCCTAAAATCAAACGACCTATTAAAGAAGGCTCAGCCCCTTCTGCCGAGAAGCATGTCTCTGATTTTTCAAACGCTCGTGTTTTCTTTGTGCACTCATTGGACCCTTCAAAACCTTTGAGTGCCAAAAGTCCATTTTGGATCAACGAAGCACTTCAATCCATTGCAAGCTCTCCTAAGAGCGTAAAGAAATTCCAGTCTGGAGATCTTGTAGAGATGTCCACTGTGGCTTACAGCTCTACACTTTTTAACACTACCATGATGCTTGAAACTCCGGTCAAAATAACACCACATGGATACCTAAATACATCTCGAGGCGTTGTCTCCTCTCGGGACCTCATTGAGTGTACCAAAGATGAACTTACTGAAGAACTGAGGAGTCAACATGTTACCGGTGTGCAGCGTATTTCTTTTCAGGCGAAATGAGCAGTCCGTCCCATCTCGCAACATTTTTTTAACATTTGACAGTCCTTCCCTGCCTACGTCTATCAAGGCAGGGTACCTTCACCTCGAGGTACGACCGTACATCCCTAACACTTTGAGATGTTTTAGGTGTCAGTCGTACGGCCATTCTCAGTAGTCGTGCAGGAGCACTCCTAGGTGTGGACTCTGTGGCGCCACAGACTATCATTTACCAGACTGTGTGGCCGAGGCCGAGTTTTGTGTGAATTGCAGTCAGGGGTTCACACTCAGCATCAGCCAAAGATTGTCCCATATGGAAAGAGGAAAAATAAATCCAAAGGCTGAAAACGATGGGGAATATTTCCTACCCTGAGGCCAGAAGGCGGGTGGTTCATGTTTCATCTGATCGGCGATCATATGCATTAGTGGTGGTTGCCAAATCTACAGTTGCCATTCAAACCTACAGTCAGATCACCCCTAAATGTCCCTACAAGCTGGACGATATCATCGCAGCTGGGATGGAGGCACTCCACTCTCGACCTAGGGTTCTGAAAGCGGCATCCACCACTTCGCCGAAGCGTACCCACACCACCGTCTGCACGAGAAATCAGGCCACTTATTCTGGCAAGAACACCAAAGCCAAGGAGAAGAAGAGCGCTTCTTCTCCAAAATCTCAGCCATCTACCCAACGCCGAACGCATCCCGTTAAGACACTTGGGACAAAGCTGCTCCCTTTTTGGCCCCTGGTCACACGCCTCACATCTGGAGGACCACTCGTTAGAGGAGATGGACGCTGACTTCGTTTGAGCAGTCAGTATAGTTCGTTTTATTTTATTTTTCATCTCACTTCTAACCATGGCTTCAATCCTTCAGTGGAACTGCTGAGGTTTTCGGACGAGTTTTGACGACGTGAAACGTCTGCTTTCGTTGTACTCTCCGGTGTGCTTTTGTCTACAGGAGACAAAACGTAAACCACCAGACCTGCTTTCAGTTCGAGACTACAGTGCACTTCAGACAGATAATGTAGATACAGCCTGTGGGGGAGTCGCTATTCTTGAACCTCACAGGGTTCCGGTTTCTTCCGTTGCTGTATCCACAACTTTGCAGGCCGTGGCGGTTGGTATATCTCTGCCTGTGCCTCTTACTGTTTGCAATGTCTATCTGCTGCCGGATGAGGACGTGAGCGTCTCTGTTCTGGAGAGCTTGGTTAATCAGCTGCCTTCCCCTTCCTTATACTGGGGGACTTCAATGCCCATCATCCTTTGTATGGTAGTGTCAGCATCAGCACGAGAGGTCGTCGAATGGAGTCTCTTTATGTCCTCGACATCTTTGTGTTTTTTTAACACCGGTGCTGACACTTACTTCCATGAGCACACAAGATCTTTCAGTGCGATCAATTTGACCTTGAGATCGCCATCGATTATTGCTGATTGGTCGTGGACGGTGTGTAACGACCTCCACGGGAGCGACCATTTCCCAATTGTGCTCACCCATTCTCTGCGTATGCCATCTTCTGCCTCCCACCCTCCTCGATGGAGGATGGATCGTGCCAGATGGGAGGTCTTCACATCGTCCACAGTCATATATCCGGCCATGGTGACACAAGAGTCAAACGACGCAGCTGTTCTCGATGTCACAACTTACATTCTTCAGGCGGCTGATCTTTCAATACCAAAGCCTCAACGACGCTCCCCAGAATTACGAAACCTTGGTGGACCCCTGAATGCGCAGCGGCTAGGAGAGCTCAACATAAGGCCTGGTCTACTTTTTGGCGTTATCCAACCGATGCTAATCTCGTTCCTTTTAAACGAGCAAAATCCTATGCCCAGTTGGTACGTCGATGAAGCAAGAGTGAGTCTTGGATTCAGTATGTTTCTTCACTCAATTCACGTGCCAGTTCGAAAGGTGTGTGGGACAAGATTCGTAAGATCCGGGGGTAACTACAGTTCACACCAGATTTCCATTCTCGAGAATAATGGTTGCACATATGCTGAAGTTGGGGAGATAGCGGATTATTCAGGTGAGACTTTTGCATCTGTGT
Organism: Macrothele yani; assembly: GCA_039090855.1. Classification (NCBI taxonomy): domain Eukaryota; kingdom Metazoa; phylum Arthropoda; class Arachnida; order Araneae; family Macrothelidae; genus Macrothele; species Macrothele yani. The sequence continues at coordinate 106,814,927 of CM077011.1, forward strand.
CTAGTGATGTGGCTAATCCTTCTTCGTTTCACAGGATTAGGTCACAAGCCGAACGCCAGAACATCTCGTTTTCGCCTTTTCACGTAACTGGTTATAACTCCCCCTTCAGCATGGTTGAACTCAAGGTGGCTCTGCATCGGTCCGGTGCGACATATGTCGGTCCCTATGGCATCCACTATGACATGCTCCGTCATCACTCACAGTCGTCTTTCGAGAATCTTTTAGTCCTGTACAATCGCGTTTGGTTGGAGCACAGTTTCCCAGAATCTTGGCGAAAAGCTTTTGTTCTGCCTTTTCGCAAGCCTGGCAAGGATACTAAGTATCCCTCTAGTTATCGTCCAATTGCTCTCGGTAGCTGTCTGTGTAAAATTCTCGAGCGGACGGCTAATTTCCGGTTGATTAATTTTTTTGAACAAAATCGTTTACTTTCACCATTACAAAGCTGTTTTCGCCGTCATCTTTCACCTCACGATCATCTCCTGCACCTTCAGACATCTGTGCGCGAGGCGTTCGTGCGTAGGCAGCACCTGGTTTCTGTATTCTTTCATATTGGAAAATCCTGTGATCGAGCGTGGCGTCACAGGATTATCCATGACCTCCACGCATACGGGTTGCGAGGGAATCTTCCGACTTTCATTGTAAATATTCTTTGCCACCCGGGGTTCCATGTGCGCCTGGGTACAACGCCCTCGGCATCGTTCCATCAATAACAAAGTGTTCCTCAAGGTAACATTTTATCTGTCATATTGTTCATCCTCCGCATTAATTGTATTTTCACAAATCTTCCACCTACTGTTTCAACTACTGTTTATGTCGATCACTTGCAGATTTTCTGCTCGTCATAAAGCATGAATTTTATAGAAAGGCATTTGCAGTCTGCGCTTAACTAGATTGCTAAAGCGACGCTGAGCAATGGTTTCATTCTTTCTCCCGACAGGACAGCGTGTGCCCATTTCTACCGGAGGCGGTCCATCCAGACGCAGAGCTTCATTTGGAACGAACAGCCGTACCAGTTTTGCGGGAGACCACGTTCCTTGGACTGACCGTCGACCGCGCGCTTACTTTCCTTGCGCACGTGCGGTGGCTGGAAATTTCCTGTCTGCGTGCTCTGTCTATTGTTAAGATCCCTTCGAGTGTCTCTTGGGGTGCAGACAGGATGTCTTTGTTTCGCATTTACCATTCCTTAATACGGTCGAAACTGGATTATGGTTGTATCGTGTATGGCTCTGCCCGTCATTCCGTTCTCCGGCCTTTGGACACTGTTCACCATCAAGCGCTACGTCTTTGTACAGGAGCATTTCGGACATCTCCGATTCCCAGCCTTTATGCTGACGCGAACGAACCATCGCTTGAATTACGCCGTCTGCAGCTGTCTGTTAAATTTTACTTGAAACTTCGATCTCTTACAGACCATCTTTTGTACGATGCAATTTTTCATCACCAGTATGCTCGTTTATTTGAGAACTGGCCCTTGTACATTCCCACCTTCGGTCTTCCTCTGGCGGCCGTAGCTCGTGATGCAGTGCTCGACTTTTCTCTTGTTGGAGCGACCATGTGCTTTGGGAATCCTCCATGGCACCCACTTGGTGTCATTGTTTATACCACCTTTACATCGTTTCAAAAATCCTCAACCCCTGCGTCAGTGTACCAGCACCTCTTCGCTGAGCACCGTTCCCTCAATTCTGACTACACTTCCATTTTCACTGATTGCTCCAAGATGCATGGAGTCGTTGGATTCGCGTCTGTTTGTGTTGATGACGTCTCTGTAGCGCGGATCCAAGATGAGGGCACGGTGTTTTTGGCGGAGATGCGTGCTGTCTGTCTCGCACTTTGTCATCTACAGTCGAACACTCATCATCGAGCTATCATTTATTTGGATTCTTTGAGTGTACTGCAGTCCCTCTCCTCTGCCGATATATCTGACCATCCGTTCCTTTTTGGCGTGAGACGGTTACTACGTACCTTGCTTCAGGCCGGTTTCCAGATAACATTTTGCTCGATTCCCGTCCATGTTGGAATTTCCGGTAACGAGTGTGCAGATGCGGCTCCTAGAGCTGCTTCCTCTTTGGTCGTCACACCCTTGCCACAGTTTCACCGGGATTTCCGTTTTCCTGTTCACGATCATATCAAGCGAAAGTGGCAGGGTCTGTGGGACCAACAGGTGGAAAATAAACTGCATCGTATTAAACCTATTCTTGAAATCTGGAAATCCACATTTCCTCGGAACCGTAGGGAGGAAGTTGTGCTTGCGCGTCTCCGCATTGGGCATTGTCGTTTCACTCACCACTTTTTGCTGTGTGGCGGCACTGCGCAGATGTGTGAGGCGTGCAATTGCCGACTCACTGTCACTCATCTTCTGCGTAACTGTGTTCGTTTTCGTGATGTACGTTTTCACTTCTTTCATTCTCGTTTGTTGATCGAGGACGCCGCTGCGCTGCAGCTGCTCCTAGATCACATCTACGATACTGTCGCTGTTTTTCCATTTTTAAAACAAATTGACTTTTTTAATAGTATCTAGATTTTAGCCCCTCCATCATTCTCATTTTTCAGTTTTACTGAATCAGCCAGATTTTAAGCATTATACCACGTTTTTAATACTGTTTGTTTGTCTTGTGTCTGGCGCACTTTGGCCAAACATGGCCCTTGCGCCATAAACCTCAACCAACCAACCAACTCAACATGTGAAAAGAATAGGATTTATCTGATTCTGACAAAGGCCAGCTCGTTATTGCAGAGCACCATGTAAGTTCATCTCCAAAATAGCGACGCTAGTAGGCTGCTCACACTATGCAGCAGTTAGTACCTATCAAAGATTGTCCGAAACAAGTGACGCTTCGAGCCGTCGACAAGGCGTGGACAGGCCACGCCTCATTGATGCCAGAGGTCAGCGCAGGTTATCTCATCTTGTCAGCGGCAACAGGAAGGCTACTGTGAATGACATTGCCCATAATTTCAATTGTGGATAAGTCAGTCATTAGGGTCCAATGAGTCCGAAGACACAATTCTAAGCACGTTTTTGGATATGGGTCTCCGCAGCCACGGATCCATTCGTGTGCCTTTGCTGACAGCCGTCCACTGTCGTCAACGCTTGCAGTGGGCACGTACATTTAATCACCTTAATTGGACCATAGAAGACTGGAATAGGGTCTCATGGTCAGACAAATTCCATTATCTGTTAACTATCTCGATGGACGAGCTCGTGTGCGACGTTTACCCAGGAAAGCCTCATTTGGATGCACTGTGGGACGGATCCAGGCTGCTGGAGGGAGTGTGATTGTCTGGGCTATATTTTCTTGGGGAACACTTGGTCCCATTATTCCTGTAGAGCGAACTGTGACAGGTGTCACCTACCTGAACATCTTGGCTGACCAAGCATACCCCTTTATGGCGTCTGTATTCCCTGAGAAGATGGCGTCTTTTAACAATATAATACTCCATTGCATACTGCAAAGAAGGTTTAGAAATGGTTCCAAGAACATGAAAGAGAATTCCGTTTATTGCCGTGGCCCCCAGATTCACCAGACATGAATCCTGTCGAGCATTTGTGGTTTCAGTTGAAGAAACGGTTACAAGCAGCATCACCCCATCTACGTAATTTACGGGAACTGCGAGATCTTCTGCAGTAATTGTAGCAAATATCAAGAGACACCTACCAACATCTCGTTGAATCTAAGCCTTATCTGGTGAGAGCCATTTTGCCGGCATAAGGAGGACCTACATCATACAGTATTAGGTAGGTAGTTTTAATGTTCTAGCTGATCGGTGTATGATTTCGTTTGCTGCTTCCAAGAAATAAACTCGTCGAAGTCGTTCTTATCTTAACAGCAAGTAACCCCAACATCATCACTTAAAGATAATATGCAAACTTTTGATGTGAATTAGCATTATGCGAATATTCTACGGAACAAAATTCATAAGGGACGTTGTCATCAGCAAATTTGAGTGTTAAATTAGTGGTAGTGGTGAGAAGATAATTTTTAATGACTCTTTGGTTAAACCTAAAACTTCTGTGACATCTCTTCTATTCCTTCCTTATTTCACGACAACGTATGAACAATATCCTGTTACATCCCAGTAGATGAACTTCCAAACAACCAATTGGAAATCGTTATAGCGCCGCGTGCTTTACGTTTGTAAAATACTGAAGTACGATGATTTCATTCCTTCTGATAGATATGTCTCACTGAATGTGGGGAGACATTTTCATTTGTCACTACGTGCATTCATGTGGGGAATCTCACAACCTTTTGCCTTAAATATCTCTAATTTGGTGTGGCACGAGTTTCTAAACTTTGGTTTGGTAAAACTTTACGTTGTTCACCAACAGCACCTACTTATTTTCGCTCATAATCACCATGAGCAAACATTTCGCACTAAAGAAACCACCAGGAGTTCACATCAACGGTACCAGCAGAAATTCACATTGATGATGCGAGCAGATGTTCACAATGAGGAGGACCCGCAGATTTTTTCACCAACGAAACTGGCAGACGTTTACACTGCGGGTACCAGCAGAAGCTCATTCTGAGAAGGAATAGCAGAAGTTCACATCATCCACACCAACGAAGTTCTTAGTGAGAGTACTAGCAGAAATTAACACCGGGGGACAAGCAGAAGTTCACACTGAGTACCAGCAGAAGTTTATACCAACGAAAATCAGAAGTTCATTCCAACGAAACTAGAATTTCACACTGAAGATATCAGCAGAAGTTCACACCAATGAAACTAGCAGTTCACACTAAGGGCACGAGAAAGAAGTTTACACCAATGAAACTAGCAGTTCACACAAAAACAAACTAGCAAAAGTTCATACGGAGAGTACCACAGAAGTTCACACGGACGAAACTAGCAGACGCTCACTCTGAGGGTACCAGCAGAAGCTGATACTGAGGGGAAATAGAAGTTCACACTGAGAATACTAGAAGAAATTCACACTAGGGATCTAGCAGAAGTTCTCACCAACGGAACTAGCAGAAGTTCACATTGAGTACCTGAAGTTCAGACTGAAGGCACCCGAATAAAGTTCACGCCAATGAAACTATCAGAAGTTTACAGCACGAAACTAGCACAAGTTCACAATATATAGATATTCTAGCAGAAGTTGTACTGAGGTGGCCAGGCGAATTTCTCACTAGCGCTAAATGTCTCAAGTTCCCACAAACGTAAAATTGTGCAAGTTCCCACTAACGCTAAATGGTTCAAGTTCCCACTAACGCTAAATGGTTCAAGTTCCCACTGACGCTAAATGTCAGAAGTTCTCACTAATGTTAAATGGTTCAAGTTCCCACTGACGCTAAATGGCTCATGTTCACACTAACAAAACCAACAAACGTTTATGCTAACAAAACTAACAAACGTTTACACTAACAAAACAAATAAAAGTGTACACTAATGAAACTAATGGAAGTTTGCACTAAGGAAACCGGCCGGCGTTCGAGCAAAGTAAGCCAAACATTCGTTGCAACAGAACCAGAAATAAGCCCTGTTCTTACGGTCAGCAAGGACAGAGATTAAGCGAAATGAATAGCTGAAGTCAGAATACCCATCTTCCCCTCAAAAGACGTTTTTCAAAGTACTTTGGCGAAATGATTTAACCTTCATTCGCTGTCCAAGTGGCCGAGTTGTCAGAGCTCTGGCTAATTGTCGCAACTGTCCCTGGGCTCGAATTTTGAGTGAAGAATGTGTTGTGCATTTGTCCTTGCCCATTCCAAATCCTGAAACCAGTAGCTCCAAATTAGTTATAAGCGACTGCTTTACAGCCTTTAGAACTCCTTTGTTTCTTCTCGTTATACCCTCTATCCCCAAAGTAAACCCTAGTTTTCTGTATACTGTGCTCGGTCTATTAATGGAATTTGTATGTGTGATTTTTTTCAGAACAGTTATCATCGGTTAACACGACCTAAAAAAATATTCAAATAGTTTACCTTGACGTGGCCATGCATATGAGAAATAGATCTGGATGTGTTTAAAGTTGCTAAAGTAGTCAATTTCATAGTGATCTTAAAACTTGGTAAACGAGCATTAATACTGCGATCCTGCCCGTTGTATTGAATTAATGAAAAACTAGCTGTTAACGAAATCATATCGATTCACCTCGTATCTTTATTCCATTTCATAAACATGTTGGGGTTTTTTTTTCAGAGTTAAAAATCGTAGGACCTTAAATTCGCCTCTTATCCGCTTAGATTTCATTAACTTGATTGATACGCTTTCGAAAAGGCAAATAAAATTTTCAGGCGTTCCCGCTGTTAAAAGGCAACAACCCAAAGACCGTTTCTCGGAGATCATTGAGACCATTTATCAGTCGAAGCATGAAACGCCGTTTAGATAAAAAAAAAAAGTTGGAAACCAAATAAGGAGGAACCAAAGTCGGTAATAAATTGCAGTGCTTTTGAAACGGAGCGGAAGATAAAGATTCGCTTTCTCATTAAAACCCGTTCTACGATTGATGATCTTTCACCACTCGTCCCGTTGGTAATTAACTGTTTCTAAAACATTTTAAGCTGTAATAAATAGAATCACCCGATAGCGGCTGCGAGATCGTCACTTAAGACATATGCGCAATATGGCACGTTTCTTCCACGGTATCATATTTCTAATAACTTATGCTGCTCGTAAAATACCCTGATATCTACTGAACGCACATTTTACATTCTTTCTGCGTATGTTATGTATAAAACGAACAGGTAAGAATTTTTGTGTGTATGAATATTCATGTACAGTAAACCACTTCTATATTGATTTATTTTTAATAACTGTTTATCATCATTTTCAGTGGATCTGATACAAAAACAAACAAACATTGAAATAATCTTAATTTTTCCGTTTGTAATGATCCCGTTTCTAACGAGAACCTGTTTGTACAGTTTTTAGACATTTGCCAAAATACTGATTCACTAAAATGAAGCCAGCTGACGACGAGTGGGGCGCTTAGGGTTGTTTTTCGTCCTTCACATGTTTATGAGGAAAACGGTACACAGCAATGAAGTAGAACAAAAGACGATATTCACGATTAGTGGCCATGGAAGGAGTCTGGACCACCACGGAAGAAGGGAAGGGTGTCTTCAATTTCTGGCTCCAGCTTCAGTTTTAATTGTACACGGTCGAGTCACATTATTTACGCTTTCCAACCGTAGGTTAAAGAAGCGTATATGCTCCGGCTTTGTCCGTCCGTCTGTCCGCACGATAACTGGCGTAAAAATGGTTCGATTTCGATGAAATTTTAGTATGTGGTAGGGGACCACCGGGGGACGAACCCTATTGAAAATGGAACAAATGGGGTCAAAGGGCACGACGTAAGAGCGGAATCATTCCATTCCCCTTATTTGTCATAACTTGCGTAAATATGGTTCGATTTCAATGAAAGTTTACTATGTGGTAGGGGATCACCTAGGGACAACCCCTATTGAAAACGGGACAAATGGGGTCAAAGGTCACGACGTAGGAGCGGGATCATTCCATTGCCCTTATGCGATATAACTTGCGTAAATATGGTTCGATTTCAATGAAAGTTTACTATGTGGTAGGAGACCGGCTGGGGCCGAACCCTATTCGAAATGGGTGAATTGGGGTCAAAGGTCTGGACATAAGATCAGGATGCATTCCATTGCCCTCATACGTCATAACGTCCGTAAAAATGGTTCGATTTCGATGAAATTTCAGTATGTAGTAGGGGACCACCTGGGGTCGAACCCTATTGAAAATGGACGAAATGTGGTCAAAGGTCAGGACATAGGATTGCGATCCATTCCATTGCCCTTATCCCATATTATTAAGGTGGACGTCAAGTAATTTTGCTTCCTATACTTCCAATGGAAAAACTTTTGTAAACATTTCCTTCACAATTAATGTGTTACCAAGGATGAAAATTTGAACATCGATTAAAATAACTTCATATTATAACTTGGAAAACTTAATATTTTCTAAAACATAACCATAATTATATTGAAAATCAATCACTTTTCCTTTGGTGGTGTTGAAACCAGAGAAAAGATGGCGTGACCTGTACTTTGATGACGTCAGTGGACAAAAAAATGTTGGCTTGCATAATTACGGTTATGGTTTAGAAAATATTAAGTATTCCAAGTTATGAAATGAAGCTATTTCAATCGATGTTCAAATTTTTATCTTTGTGAGCGCATTAATTGTCCAGAAAAAAGATGGCGCGACCTGTATTTTCATGACGTCAATAGACAAACAAATGTTGAATTGCATAAATATGGTTATGTTGTAGAAAATATTAGGTATTGCAAGTTATAAAATGAAGATATTTTAGTCGATGTTCAAATTTTCATCCTTGGAAACGCATTAATTGTGAAGAAAATGTGTACAGAAGTTTTTCCATTGGAAGTATAGGAAGCAAATTTGCTTGACGTCCACGTTAAAGTAGCAATTCTTGTATGTATGTATGTATGTACATTTTATTTTGAAAACGGCTCTAAGAATTTTGATGAAAGTCGTTAACCTACCGTTTTCTGGTACTTGAAATCGATTTAGCTTGATATCGAAATTAGGAGAACTCGTTTAGTGGGTTAAATGACCACCCCGAATTATAACGTTTTTAGTGATGGCGTTGTTCCATTATTGTTACCAATGCTTAGAAATCTTATGACATCATAATCTCGAGTTTGAGAATGTTGGCGCGCGGTCACGCCATCTGTCTCATTACGTCACGCATTGTGTGTGGATCCTATTAAAGTTTTGTGACGTCACATTATTGCGGCAAGTAGATGGTCGCGATTCCCATCTGCCTCATTACGTCACGCGTTGTGTGCGTATGTCCGTCCGCAGGATAACTCGCGTAACAATCGTTTCGATTTCGATGAAATTTTAGTCTCTGGTAGAGGATCATCTGGGAAGGAACCCTATTTAAAATGAACGAAATGGGGTCAAAAGGTCAGTACGTAGGAGCGAGATTCATTCCACTGCTGTTATGCGTCATAACTAACGTAAAAAAGGTTCGATTTTGATGAAATTTTAGTATATGGTAGGGGACCACCTGGCGACAAACCTTATTGAAAATGGGAGAAATGGGGTCAAAGATCAGGACATAGAAGCGGAATCACTTCCATCGCCATTATGCGTCATAACTTACGTAAAAATGCATCGATTTGGATGAAATGCTAGTATGTTGTAGGGTCTTGCCTGGGGACGAATTCTGTTGAAAATGGGCGAAATGGGTTCAAAGGTTAGGACACAGAAGAGGGATCTATTCCATAGCACTTATGCATCATAACTTACGTAAAAATGCTTTGATTGCGACAAAATTTTATTATGTTATTTCGGAGGTATACCAAACCGGTTCTGTTGAATATCATCGAAATGGGATCAAAGAGTCAGGGCACAGGGTCGAGATTTATTCCACAGCCATTATTCTCATAACTTGAGTGATAACTTGAGTAATGATTTCTGGTATGTTGAAAAGCGTATTATAATCAATGCACTGCATGATTTTACTAACTTGTTGTTACCACAAGCTAATATCTAGAGTAACCGCCGTGTGCAGCGCGGATAGACGCTAGACGGGCTGGGAGTGACTCAATACGGCGCTCGAAGATGTTCACAGGTATTATGTGTAACCACGCGGACTGCAGGGCATTTGACAGCTACTGGAGGCTACATGTTGGAGGATCCATAGAGCGAACAACACGATCGAGGTGGTCCAACAGATGCTCAATTAGGTTTAGGTCTGGGGACGTAGGGGGCCAGGGAAGTATTTTGAAGTCTTCATTGTGCTTTTGCAACCATTCTCGGACATTCCTAGATGTGTGACGCGTCGTATTGTCTTTCTGGAAGATTCCACCCGCCTCAGGGAAGACAATCAGCATGTATGGGTGAACGTGGTCTGCAAGGATGTATTCATAACGAATTTGGTCCATGTGCCTTCCACAGGTATGAGTGGACCCAGAGAATGCCACGAAAACATTCCACAGGCCATAATGCTGCCCACAGCAGCTTGTGTTCTGCCAGAAATTGTTGAACAGTGTTTGTTCTCTGATGTTTCTGGCTTTATACGTTAAGGTCCATCCGTTCAACGAAGCAGAAGACGTGACTTACCGGAAAAGGCAATCCTTTGCTAATCAGCGGAGGCCCAATTCCGATACGGCCGTGCTAATATAAGCCTTTTCTGCCGATGCACCTTCGTTAGCATAAGTGTAGTAATCATCCGTCTGCATCGGAGCTCCATACGCAGCTGGGTTCGCTGAACGGTCGTTTTAGACACATTTACGGTAGCCCCCTGGTTCATTTGGCCAGTGAGTTGCTCCACTGTAGCGTGTCGATCGGCTCTCGCGCACCTTCGAAGCCGACGTTCACCTCTCACATCAATGGCACGTGGTGCTCCACAGTTTTCACGTCGCTTATACCCAATGGTGCCATTTCTCCAATCACGATACACTTTAACCACAGCAACACGCAAACAGTTTACAAACTGCACTGTTTCAGTAATACTGCTACCCTTTACCCGAAAGCCAATAATCATCCCTTTTGGCAAAACTGATAAATCCCTCCTTTTATCGATGACAGCAACGAGTGATATGTTTTGAGATTGCCTACAGCACACCTTATATACTCTCCAAGCCAGCTAACGACACGTGCCTTTTTTCATTGACTACGCGTTGTTGACATTAAAAGTAGGAGGTGGTCACAATAATGTGACTCGACTGCGTATAACGAAAAGTGAAGAGGGTCGATTGTCTTTTGGCCTTTACGTGTATGTGTGGAAGACAACAACGGGTAAAAAACCAGTACAAAAAGACAATGTTCACGGTTAAAGGTCATAGGAGGTTTCTAGTGCAGCGCAGATGGAAGGAAGAGGTATCATAAATTTATAGCTGTGGCTATTGGGTAACCCGGGAAGAATGAAGTTTAAAGCTCATTCTACAGATGCTCGTAGTAAAACAACAAAATAGCTCTGGAAAAGTCATATAGTACATAAATTTATCTTGTAAAACGAAGTGGTGATGATAATAGCCTCGACACTGATGAATATGTTTTGTCTGAATCCAGCATCCTTTGTGTGTCAGAAAAGCAGTGAATATTATAGAGCAGCATACCTTTTCTTACTCGCAAGTGATGCATATAAAACTGTTATGAACTGCACTATTGATGCAAACAAAGAACTAGAAAAATTGTTCCTTCGCTCCGTTACAGCCCTGTGGTACACTGACGAGATTCTGAACCTAAAGGTCATGTCAGACCATTCAAGGGTACGTCGGTCCAGATTTTATTCATGTGGACGATAATGCGCGACCTCATCGAGCTCATTTGGTCGACGATTTCTTCAAAGATGAAGATATTCGCCGATTGGAGTGTCCAGCCAGATCCGCTGACCTCAATCCCAGTGAGCATGGATGGAATGCTCCAGGGAGACGAATTGTAGCTTGCCAGCTTCTTGCCGAAACATTTGAAATACTCAGAACATATGTTGAAGAGTGGGTATTAATCCCAGGGTGGGAAATTTAGAAACCTTTGGTATGTGCAAAATAAGGCCTGTGGCTGAAATTATCGGCGCAAATCTTACTATATCATGCGCAGAATCTATTTTTCGAATGAAAAGCTTGTAACAGATAAATTTTTCATTCACATAGATCAAATTTCAAACATATAAGAGGATTCACCAAATACCCCATATTTAATTATTTAATTCTCAATTTCTTTTAAATGCATGTGAGCTTTCACATGCATTTTAAAAGAAAATGTGGATTAAATAATTAAGTATGGAGTATTTGGTGAATCCTCTTATATGTTTGAAATTTGACCTATGTGAATGAAAAATTTTATGCATGAGGTGAGGAATAATTTTTGTAGATTTCTAAACCACATTTTATCAAAATTCACTGTAAACTGCAGTTTAAAACTTTTATTTTACCAGTAAAATGTTCTTTGTTTCCCCGATCAGATGTATAATAAATACCATGAACCCTTAACTAAATTTAAATTTGCTGTATTTTCATAATTTGAGAATTCTACAATATTTCGCTTCTTGTACTTAAAATAAACTACATGCATGAATTCACATATTTCTCAAAATTCAAAGATTTCTCAAAATTCAAAGATTTCTCAGTTTAAAAAAGAATGAAGAGAAGCCGTAAATCTTCAGCCATTTACTGAGTTTCCATCAGCTACACTAGATGAGTCACAGAAATTAGCATACTTAGTCCATAACGTCGAAAATTACAACAGAGCTATAATTACCAAAAGTTATATAAGTTTTCCGGACACCTATCGTGGCATAAACACTTTATTGACAAAAGTCACCGGACACCTAGAAGAGAAACACAACATAGAATTTATTGACATAAATTAGTACGGTGTCCGTCCACCTTTGGCCTTAATGCATGCACTGACAATTCGAGACATGCTTTCGACAAGGTTTCAGAACTCAGCGATAAGTATGCGCTTCCATTCAGTACATAATGTTGCTGCTAACTGTTGCTTAGTAGTAGGCCTTGGTTCCAAACTTCTTATGCGGGGCTCTAGTGAATCCCATAGATGCTATATGCGATTGCGATCAGGGCTCTGTGTTAGTCAGTCCACACACGATACGGAATTACCGTCAAACCACGCCATAACAATACTTGCTTTATGGCTTGGTTCATTATCCTGCTGGAGTTGGTAGGGCATAATTGTCCAGAATATCGAGCTAGACGTGCTGGTTAACAGGTTTGTCCATGATAACTAATGGGCCGGGACCATGCCACAAAAAAAACTCCCACACGAGTACACTGCTAACTCCAAACTTGACCGTAGGAACAGTACACTGTGGTAAATAGCGTTCCCCCGTCTGCTGCCACGCCCTCACACGGCCATCAAACTGAAGGATCGTGTATCTGGATTCATCAGTCCATAGGACCAGTTTCCATTGATCTACGGTCCCAGATAAATGTTCTTTACACCATGCTAAACGACGAGTAGCATTCCGAGTGGAGATGAAAGCCTTATGAGCAGCCGCACGACCACAGTAACCCATGGAATGAAGTTTTGTGCAAATGATAGGTGTACATACCGATGTTCCAGCATTTTTACTCACCTGTACACTCAGGTCTTGCGCCGTATTCCATGAGTTAGCTGTAACGACTCTCCTGCGGCTTCGACGTCCTCTATCACTGATTTTCTTTGGTCTGCCGGTGCGTTTTGCTTGCTTCAGGCGCGCCATGTGTCTTCCACTTAGTACATTTAAAACAGTTGACTTGGTTTTGTTTAAACGCCTCTCGGTTTCTCTTATGGACAACATTCATTTGTTTTTGAAGGGATGTCCGGTGACATTTATCAATATAGTGTATGTCACAAAGCAAAGATTCATTGACCTTCTTATGGCCTTTGGGGTCTTTAAGATCCCTTCAAGTCTTTCTTTGATAACTCTGTTGACTGCCGTATTTTTTTAACGCCGTTTCGTGAATTTCCACACAGTTATTTTAATTTTATAGTAGGTTTCTCTTAACTTTACCAAGGAAAACATAATATCAAAACAATTTGTAAAACAAAATAACTTAAATTTATGCAGTCGCGAATTTGCCTCTGTGCTCAAAATACTTGTCGCACAACGAAAAATTTCGGTCGCGTTTTGCTCCTTGCTCCCGCTAATCTCCCACATTGACAAGAATTCACCAATATTCTCATGAGCAGTATAAGCAATCGTTGCTTTCGCTGCATAGCTATCACTGGTGATACTATTCCATATTAGAATAACACACGCCTTAAGCTAAAAAATTTAAATATTGTTTCATGGAGTTCTCTTTTAATTAAATTACGAGGTTGTGCTATTAACGCATCGAAATTTTGTAAGATTACGATTTTCTTCCGCTTGGTAAAATTTTAAGTTGTTTAGTAACTCCTCCTGCTGATTTTCGCACATGATCACCATGAGCAAACACTTCGCGCATACGAAATCATCAGGATTTCTCATCAACGAAACTAGAAGATACTCACACTGAGGGAACCAGTAGAAGCTCATATTGATGACGACCAGTAGACGTCCAGACTAACAAAACTAGCAGTAGTTCAAACTTAGGATACCAGAAGAATCATAGTGTCCAGTAATGTGATAATAAACCTCTTTATCAAATTTCATTTAATTCCCTCGTAAGTGCTTGGGGTTATGTAAAAATTTATAAATTATTCTTCAATTTTGAGCACCACTGTAGGCCATATTACTTATGAACAGGTATACACGCAGTTCAAAGTGTTTCTTTAAATCTGAATTATACATGATTCTTTGCTTGTAATACTTAGGACACTTCTATCAGGTTGTAAAGAAAGTATCCGGATAACAGAGAAGCCCATACTTAAAGCTGAAAAGGATCGTACAAAACACTTAACCTAATCGTCTAGGTAGCTCCTGTTGGAATTGAATGCCTTGTTCCACCGAACTACGAGTTGAAATATCCCATTGCAATAGAAGTCTGGCGATCGGAAGTTGAAGTCATCCATGTAACGTTTTATATCATCATCATTAGCAAAGTTTTTCTCAGGGAGAAAATTCAACAAGGGCCGCAAGAAATTGAAAGTCGGACGGGACAAGGTCCGAGGAATCAGAAGGTGCGACAATATTTCTCATTCCAGCTCGTGCAATTTTTGCTGAGTCCGTAAAGCGACATGTGGACGAGCGTTATCGTGGCGAAAAACAACTCCATGGCGATTATTCGACGCTGGGCGCATTTCTTGCAGTGCAGCATGGAGACGGTGCATCTATTGGATGTAAGCATACACTGTGATGGTATTGTTCCGCGCTAGGAGTTCATAGTGAATCACACGGCGACAATCCCACCAGCAGTTCAGCATCGCCATCCGTCCATGGAGAGGTGGCTTAGCTACCTTCTGTTTGGGGGTTGTCCCTGCTTGGTCCATCCTTTTTGTGGCGTAATATTCACGTACGTGACTCGTTTCTCGTCCTTCTTGACCAATCGATTAAAAATGCCCTCCCGTTTTTCTCTTTCACTCACAGCAACAGCAATGGAGTAGCACTACATCCGATTCTGGTCAAAAAAAAAAGCATGAGGGTACCCATTTGCACAATTTACACGAATATTCTAACTTCCGAAGTCGGGTGTTGATGACCGTATGGGAGGTCGTCAGTTCCTCTACCAGTTCCCGTAGTGTTGAATCAGGCTTGGCCAATAGTATGTGTTGCAGTGTGTCATCTTCAACCTTACTGTGCCTTGCCAGTTCTGGGCGCGATAATATACATCAGTATCGAATTTTCTGTACCAGTCATAGCAAGTATTCTTTCCGATAATATCGTCACTAAACGCGCTTCGCCCAGCCCCAGTGGTGGAGTGGTCTAAGCGATGGCCTCTGGTCATTCGTCCGAAAGGGGTACGGGCTCGAGTCCCGATGAGGCATGGATGTTGTGTTCGTCTTATGGCACCGCTCTCTCTTTTCCCTAGAACTAGTGACCCTAAATTATGGATAGGCGACTGCTTATAACCCATTGAGTTACTCACGGTGGTCGTTAAACCTCCAATAAAAAAATGCCTCACCGGGATTCAAACCCGGACCCCTTTCGGAAGAATGATCAGAGGCCATCTCTTAAACCACTGCGCCACCGGGACAGCATCTCTGGAATGCAACTTTCACTGTCATTTATACACTGCTGGACAACTGCTAAGGACGGATCATAAAAGGCTATATAGCGCATAAAAAAGTAAGTGTGGTTGGATGCCAAGTGAAATAAAATAATGTCAGAATGCCAGGACTTTACAAGAAAGACGATTTATTGTGCTCTGAAATCCAGAAGGCTTTGGAACGTGTTCAAGGGACAAACAGGCCATTTTGTGCAGAATACGTAAACGTGAAAAAAATGCCAATTACCATCCTCAGGCGTTCCGGCGTAAGATGTCAATACGGGATATGGCCACCACGGAGAGCGATGGAAGATTCCACACGTCGTGTCATGCTTTGCACAACATTATCAAGCAGCTGTTGGGGTAATTTATCTCATTCCTCTGTCAGTGCACGGATGAGGGTGTCCTTGTTTATTGGAGGGCATTGGCGACCAGCAAGACTCCTCCCCAAAGCATCCCCTACATTTTCAATGGGATTCAGATCTGGAGAACTTGCTGGCCATACGGGGCGTTGAATATCCTCGCTCTCAAGGCACTCCTGGACAGCGACTGTTCGATGACATGTTGCGTTGTCGTCCATGAAGATCATGAGGTGGCAGAACATCATTAATGTATCGTTGGCCAGTCATAGTCCCAGTTGGAAGCACATAGAGGGACGTACGGCCATTGATCATGATGCCAGCCCATACCATGACACTACATTTCGGATATCGGTACCTTTCCTGTATATTTGCTGCACAATATGCAGTACCACTATCACGCCAGATCAGTTTTCGTCGACAATCAGACGATAGACTGTATCTACTCTCATCTAAGAAGAGGACAGTAGACCAGTCGTTATCAGTCCAATTGCGATGTCGATGGCACCATTGCAAACGGGCGGTACGGTGACGTCTGGACAATGGGATGCACACAACAGGACGGCGAGCGTATAGTCCTCCTTCATGCAAACGTCTGGCGACAGTTTTTCGGGAGATCCGCTTGCCAGTAGCAGCCATAAACTGATTTGCTACCTCACTAGCTGTGCTGCGCTGGTGTCTTTTTGTTGATAGCACTATGTACCGATCTTCTGTAGGTGTCGTACTGCGAACACGACCTCCCCCGTGACGTTTGCTACACTCTCCATTTGTTTCAAATGATTTACAAAGCCTTGTAACAACACTGTGGCTGACGTCGAACTCTCTGGCAACATCTGTTATTTTTCGCCCTTCTTCAATCTTGCGAATAATACGGCCACGCGTAAAATCATCTAGGTGATGTCGGGAAGACATACTGAAAATTGCAAGTTCGTCAATTGATTCTTTCCCTTTCAACTTTGCGTTTCAACAACAACGATCAATACGCGTCAAATCCTTTATATCTCTTATCAGCACTATGACGTCACGAACAAGTTCGGCAATCCAAAATGTGCATACTCACAACACGTCTTACTGTATCCCGCACTAATGCTAATTTCCACATTTTCCTGCCTTCCATTTTATGGGTGCTATCGTTGCTATTGTCATCCGTCCTTAGCAATTGTCCGGCAGTGCAGTTGTATTGCTGGTTGGTTGGCTGGTTCGCCAATTTGGCAATCCTCCCGATACACGGTAACCACGAATGCAACTTTCTGTGTCATTTATAGTTTTATTGCTGGTAGGTTGGTTGGTTCGCCAATTTGGCAATCCTCCCGGTACACGGTAACCACGAAGGCTCTCAAGCAACCCACAAGTGTCGCTCACTAACCCTTCGTGCGACCTGAATTCTGTCTTTCGTAAACTCCGATGAAACCTTGGTTTTATTCATCACTTCCCTAACTCTGCTCCTAACCTATTCATGAACTCCTTTATCTTACAAGCCACGCCTTCCTCTTCCGCATGACAGTATAGGACTCATTTGCAACCGGGTGATCGTAATTCAGGGACCCATCAATGTACATATGAGTGAATTTTGGAATTAACGGGGATCCAAAATTGCTGCTCTCTGGTGGCAACTGTGTAGTACTGTTCTATTCTTTACTGTCTCTGATCCAATGCACATACCCGATCGCTCAGGTCTCGTTTCGTAAGTGGTGTGGTAAAGATTTTTTTTTGCGCGTCTTAGCCAGTGATTTTCTGCGAAATATTCCTGGAAATTGAGATGGTTTAATGCTCTACCCTAGAAAAAGTTCATATTCATCACATCTACGGATAACATACTCCCATGAAGCAAAATACTATGACCAGCTGCATAATACACTGGCGTGCAAAAATTAAGGACGAGACTGTTTTTCGAATGTAACGTCTTGCAGAAGTGCTCCACATCGACTGAAATCATACCATAAGGTCCCCAAGATATAAGAATATGGGACAAGTGAGCAAAACCGTCCAAACAAGGAATCCAAAGGACACAAAGCCACTTTATTGAAAAGGTAGCTTCGAGCACAACTGGACAGAAGACAGAAACGTCCATGTGACACGCAGCTGCCAAGAAAAATCCAGTCTTTAGTAGGGAATATGATCGCCCCTGACCGCGTTGCAGGATTTACAACGTCTGTCCATACTGAGGAAGATATTGTCAAGGAGCTATTAAGGCATCGCGGCCCATTTCTCTTGTAGCGCCAATTGCAGCTACGGAATCGTTGCTGGCGGCTGGTGAGGTACTGCCAAGCGTCTCCCGAAGGTCCCACACGTGTTCGATTGACTTTGTGTCCGGAAACCTTGCGGGCCAATCCATGCGTTTAATATCTTCACTCTCCAACAGCTCTGCGACAGCCACTGTACGATGATGTGTAGCGTTGTCGTCCATGAAGAGGAACCCAGGACCCACAGCACCTCTAAACAGACGCACGTGAGGCAGGAGAACCTCGGTACAATAGCGGACAACAATGACTGAACTTCCTTGGAAGATGTGGAGGTCAGTACGGCTACCAAGCATGATACCTCCCCAAACGAGAACTCTGCCACCTCCAAACCGGTCCCTTTCGATGATGTTGAAGGTGAGATTGCGTGTTCCCTGCTCTCTCCAGATATGTATACGTCCAGAATCGCTCGTCAGACTAAATCGGCTCTCATCCGTAAAGAGAACTCGACCCCATTGCTGATGTGTCCAGTTCTTGTGTTCCTGGCACCGCAGAAACCGTCGTCTCTGATGAGCAGGCGTTAATGGCACACACCGTACTGGTCGTCGTGCAATTAGACCACCTTTGTGCGGCCTCCTGGCCACGGTAAAACGCGATAACGGAAGTCCAGTTGTCTGTTGCATGTGCCTTGCGATTACTCCCGCTGTCTGCCGTCTGTCTCTTCTCGCCTGTAGGACAATATACCGGTTGTCCGCCACCGTTGTTGCTCGTGGACGACCACTGCTAAACTCTCGGACAGCTGTTCCTGTCGTTTGAAATGCTCTCCAAGCTCGTGACACGATGCTGTGAGCGATCCCGAAATTCTCGGCCACACTATGCACACTTCGACCTTCTTCCAACTTCCCAATGACGCGACCTCGGGTAAAGTCATCCAGATGTCGTTTACCGGATTGCCTGTTGGCGATATCACACGGTTGCAGCAACTCGACGTGGTTCAAACCGATGTACACTGTGCAATAGCTTTCACCGAATTGCTGAGCGTACACCGCCCATGTGCTTTATACCCTTCCGACATCCCCCTCCCACCTACGTCATGCTGCATATATGCGCATGCGCTACCGTACCGGACCCTAGTCTATCTCCTGAGTGGTCTTTCGGTCCGTTCTCCCTGCTCGTTTGGCTGTTATGCTAATTTCTCCTCTTCGTCCTTAATTTTTGCATACCAGTGTATGATGTCAGTCCTCCAATTGGCGGCAAAACAGCTCTTAACTAGCAAGGCATGGGCCCCACATGATTTCTAAATGTGTCATGATACCAGTAGGCCTATGTAAAATTCAAACATAAATGATTTCTAAATTTGCCGTGTGGTGTCTTGTAACAACATATAACCAGAAGATCTTTGAATCTTGTAAGTCATGAGGTTCAGCCGCAGCACAACGGATTTGCTGTTCCAACACGAACAACTGATGCTCGATTGGATTGATGTATGGAGAATTTGGAAGCTAAGTCAATGCCTAGAAGTCTTCACGTTTCGCTAGCCATTCTCGAACAATCTGGGCAGTGTGCCATGTAGAATTATCCTATTTAAGGAAATGTCGTTGCCGTGAATGGATGTGCCTAGTATGCAATGATGTTTAGGCCGCCCCGGTGGCGCAGTGGTCTAAGCGATGGCTTCTGACTGATCAGTCGCATTTTTTCGAGCTCCTGCCAGTATTAGAAGTTTCGTGTGAAGTTTGTGGTTTTTTTTGCGTTTGTTCTTTGACAGTTCGTGTGTTATTACCTGAGTTCCTTCCTCGCAAGTAGTGAGGCGTACAAGCTGTACGTGCTTATTTTTTCGTTTTTTGCCTGTTCTTGAGTGTTGCAAGCTGCAACGCTCGAGCCGCGAGGTTAGTAGCCGGGCTGGCTACTACCTCCACCAGCATGAGTGCCATATACCCGTCTATATCTCCTTCCTCTGCGCTTTCTTCGTCGTCTGTATCTTCCGTGACCACCATGAATGGTGTTCAGTCAAATAGTGTTGTGGTTTCGTCGCCAACTGTACCGCTGGTTACAAATTTGCCGGAGGCTGGGTCAGAGGTACCCAGCTCTTCTATTCCTGTGTCTCGTTCGTTCGCCGCGGCTGTGAGTGCGACTTCTACTTTACATAGTGCTTCTGTGTCTTCGCGACCAGAGTTTACACGTGTTGCTTCCGCTTTAAGGATAACATTACCACTCGACTCTCCTCAAGGTAAGGAACTTTCGTCTGCCTTACTTTTAAGTGTATTTGTTCCTGCTCTGCGCGACACCCCCCTCCCCCAATATTTAAATGCTATTTCTAAAGTTGTACCCGGAGAAAGCATTGTGTCTATTATCCGCTTGGGAGGGGTGTTGTCGTGCACTTCACTCATCAACAGGCAGTGGACAAAATCCTTGCTTTTGGCTTGGACATTGGTTCCGTACATCTCCAACCAGTTGCAGCAGCTCAAAGACCAGTGACTGTCACCTTGTCTCCAGTACCCACAGCTGTGCCTGACTCGGTATTAATTGATGCCCTTAACACCATGGGGCGAGTGGTTGGTACCACAAAGTACCTCCCAGCTGCTGCTCGCGACTCCCCCTGAAACATGTTCAGGGCGGTCGTCGTCAATACAGAGTCATCTTTCCAACCCCACAAGCAATAGTTAACCGGCCAACCACCCTGGAACTCATAACTGAAACCCGGACCTACATTTTCAATCTGTTTGCTGGCGTTCAGTGCTTCCGATGCAAGGGTGAAGGTCACCTTGCATCAGCATGCCCACATTCCACAGCTGCTACTGTTCCAACTCAATCACTTGATGCTGCTGTTCCAGCGGGGACTCTGCCCACCGCTCCGGATTCTTCCCCCACCCTCCCCACTCAATCTGTTCCAGCTGCCGATCCTGGTTCCACCTCTGTCGTATCACCTCCAGTGGTCCGTGTTGCTTCAGCATCCACTGACCTGCAGGAATTTCCCCCGTTGCCAGCGTCTGAAGGGGCCTCCACCCCAAGGTTCAGCGGACCAAGAGGCAAAACTCCCCTGGCTCAGCGAACCGTCGTGCGAGTTCCTCGGACCGCCAGAAATCCAGGAAGACGGCTACATCCTCGTCACCTTCACCTGGACCGGCTCCTGTTACTTCTTCAGTTTCCATCTACAACCGTTTTACCTGTTTGCCGAACGATGATTCATGGACGTTACCGATCCCGATTCTGAAGAAACTTTATTTGCTGAATCTGATGACGACTCTCCTGCCCCCTCTCTGGTTGACATCACCTCTATGTTTGCTGACATTGAGGTGCCCTTAACTCCCCTCTCATTCACAGATCTGTATGCCTTGATTGCTCGCCCCAGACGGGCGAAATTGATTACTCTCCCTTGTATAGCAAGTAAACTCTCTCACCTTCCGGAGATGCTAACCCAACTGACGTTCCTGCATGAGTTCTTATTAAATGTTGATCTGCCATCCGGGACAGAGCAGTACGCTCGCCGGTTGGCGTATTTACTTAAAGTTTTGAAGGCAGAACTGGAAGGTTGGATGCAGCCGCCCCAGTGATGCCTTCCCTAAATGTGCTCTGCTTTAACTGTAGAGGCCTTGCGTCTTCAGCCGCGAATGCTTTGGTCTTCGAGGACGTTCGTTTCCTGAGGACAGATATCCTCCTCTTCCAGGAGACGAACTGTTCCTTGGCGACCGGGTATTCCTGCTGGAGACGCTGGCCCTACGCTTTTATCACAACTACCGGACGCACATTGGGTCCGGTACAGCGATTGCATTCCGTACTCGGTTTCATTCTCTTCTTTCAGATATCGTTGAGTCACAGAGTCTGCTGGGCTCCTTTCAAGGTATCTCCTTTAGTTATCTTTCCCGTCGTTTTCATGTTTTCAATTTGCATATGCCACAATCATCGGTTGATGCTGATGCTCTTCTTTCGCATTTGATTTCCCTTCTTTCCCAAATTCCTCCTTCTGAAATCGTTCTTATTGGTGGTGACTTCAACTGCACTCTCCAACCGGGTCTTGACCGTGATGGTTCCGGGGAGAGTCGCCTTAACCTTTCCTCCCAACTGTCTCAACTAGTTAGTAATTTTTGTCTCATTGACGCATTTCGTACCATCCACCCTCTGTCCCGTGAATTCACATGGTTTCCTCCGGCCGCCTTAGCGCATGCTGCAGCTCGTCTCGACCGGTTTTATGTTTCTAGTTTCCTCCACTCCTCCCTTGTTGAAGTAACCCATCATCCTTCTGTTTCCTCCGACCATCGTCCTGTTCTTCTGGAAATATTTTTGTCCTCTTTCTCTGTCCCCCCTCCCCGGTTTGGTCTCTCGATGATTTTCTCCTTTCCGATCCCACGTTTCAGGCCGAAGTTCGTTCGATTATTTCTTCATCCATTTCTGAACTTCCTCTCACGGTTGACCCAGCAGCTCTGTGGCTTTCCACCAAACTTTCTATCCTATCGTTTGCACGTCAGTTCTCTTTTTCGTCCCGTTTTCACCGCTTTCATGATTTAACTATTCTTCACCGTAAACTACAGTTCCTTTCTCCTTCAGATCCATCGTTTGCAGCTCTTCAATCACAACTTCATAGCATTCTATCTTCCTTTGCTTCTTCGTCTCTTACCCCGGTTAAAGTTTTCCAAGTTACATTTTCATGATGACCCGTTTCAACACCTTCGACATCTTGAATCCCACCGCGCTCTGAGTTCCAACATTTCTTTTCTCTCGCTTCCAGATGGCTCAACTGTTTCTGATCCAGTGCAGATCTGTGATCGAACTTTTCAGTACTTCACTGATCGGTTTCGATTGCGGGTCCTGCCGCCTGCAGAGAATTCTCCATTATTATCACATCTTCCTCAGGTCCCGTCTTTTTTTCCCCCTCCTTGGTTTCACCGATCTCTCCCTCGGAGGTTCGTATTGCCATTTCTAGTCTGAATGACCGCTCCGCCCCGGGGCTGACGGTCTTCCACTTTCTTTTTATAAAACCTTTCTTCCTGCTCTGCTTCCTCTTCTCGTTGCTTGTTTCAACTCGATCTTTTCTTCTTCGACTTTCGTTTCTTCTGACTTTGCTTTTGCTCTTCTCCGCCTAATTCCTAAAACTGGTAATCTTGGTCTTCTATCTAACTGGCGCCCCATCTCGATTCTTAACACCGACTACAAGATCTTTGCAAAAATTCTGGCTCTTCGCCTTAACCCTGTTCTACAATTTATTATTCATCCTGACCAAACTTATACGATCCCTTCCCGTTCGATTGCAACTAACATCACTACCATCCGTGATTTACACTCTCTTGCTTCCCGTCTTTCTGAACCTCTTGCTATTTTTAACCTAGATCAGAAACAAGCATTCGATTCTGTCCATCACTCTTATCTTTTCTCTGTTCTTCGTCACTTTGGCTTTCCTTCCCTTTTCTGTCAGGCACTTTCCAATCTATATTCCCATTCTTACTTTCGTGTTCGGACCTCTTCTTTTATGACGGCTGCTATTCCTTTTGCAAGCGGTATCCGGCAGGGTTGTCCCCTGTCGGGTCAACTGTTTGCCCTCACGTTTGAACCACTTCTTATTTCCCTTCGATCTCGTTTGCTGGCAGGCATTCCGCGTGGTGTGGCCTCCACACGGCACCATCGCGTGGTTTTGTCGGCCTATGCGGACGACCTTACTCTTTTTTTACGTTCCCAACAGGCTTTTGGTGTTGTTTTATCTACCTATACTGAGTATGCTTCAATTTCAGGTGCGGCCCTTAATACCTCTAAATCTGTTGGCTTGTGGGCTGGCTCGTGGTCGTCCCGCGGCGACCGCCCTTGGGGGTGCCCGGTGGTCGACCACGGTCATCAAACTTCTTGGAGTGTTCATCGGGAACCCGGTGGCGGTTGCTGCCGCCACTTGGTCCCCTTTGGTGCAGGACATGAATCGACGCCTTGCCCCTTTTCGCCGTTTGAAACCGTTTCTTTCTTTTTTTTTAGCAGGTCGCATCTTCTTTCCGCTTTTCTTCTTCCGGCCCTTTCTCATACTTGGTTTGCTCATTTCCCTCCTCCCCTCTTTCTTCGTCACGTTCAATGTCTTTTTACAAATTTTATTTGGGATGTCGTACATTGGGTTCATCGATCCACGCTTGTCCTTCCGGTTTCTTTTGGTGGTCTTGCCCTTCCGGATTTGTCCCTTAAATCGAACGCTTTCCATCTCCAACATTTTTTGAGGATTTTTTCCCTTCCTTGCGGTTCTTCGATTACTATAATTGACACTTTGCTCTTTCCACGAAGTCCTTTTCTTTCTCTAGCTACTTTTATCCGCATGGACCTCTTTCCACTCATTCCCAATCACTTTCCCGCTACTTACCGTACCGTTTTCTCCCTCTGGCACTCCTTATGTCCAGTCCGCCTCCCCCAGCTTCGACTAACGATCTCCTTGCGGAACCACTTTTCTTCTCCTCTGCCCTTCGTTCTCCAAATTCTCAGTACCTGAACTTCTCCACTTGGTTTGCAAGTGGCGTCGTTCAGGTTTCTCAACTTTTTGATTCTTCTCTTCACTGGAAATCTTTTGATCGCCTTTCCCCTCTGTTACTTGATACCCCTCAGCATCGTGCACAGTTCTGTCTTATTCAATCCTGTCTTATTCGTCTTTATCCTTTACTTGTCAATTCTATTGGCCTCATTCAGTCTTCCGCCCCGTCGCTCAGTCTTCCCTTTCTTCTCTACTTAAACGATTCTCCATTTTTACCCCATCAAGTTACAACCAAGCTTCTTTATTCGCATTTTCTTACCAATTTCACAGCTCCATTAGCAATTCCTTCTGTTTCAGCTACAGATCTTCCAGGTACATGGAGTGATCCATCGACTTCACTGGCTTCCCCGAAAGCCCGGGACATTCATTGGCTGCACCTACACCGTCGGTTGCTCACTCCGCGTACCCTTCATCGTTTTCGTCATTTGGCTTCCCCGCTTTGCTTCTTTTGTTCTACACTTGGTGATGTGTCACATTCCTATGATTCTTGTCTGGTGTTGCAGCCCTTGTTTTCGATTATGTTTTCCCTTCTTTCCAAAGTTTGCCCTTGTCCTCATACAATGTTCTATTTTTATTTCCTCCGACGCCATTCTCCCCCTGTAGATGTCCACAGTTCTGTTTGTGCATTCATCATTCTCCAAGCGAAGTTGACGATTTATTTGTTTTACCACTCAAGCGTGGATCGAGCTTCTCTCCGGCGTTATCATCCGGCCCGGGTGTTTTTGTGCAGGAGGTACCGATCATCCATCAGATCGGTCCTCCAACTTGAGTATGACATGGCGCGGGTTCGGCAGGATGTGCCTGCCTTTTTCTCTCTCTGGTCTCCATATTTGTCATGGTTTCATGTTTCTGCAGGCATTATTGCTCTCCTCCCATAGCCAGAGTTTATTATATTTATATTTATTTATTTTTTATTGGTGTTTTTTTGTTTAGTGCATAATTTTTGTACATACCGTAGATCTGTGTCAGTGGGTTAGTGTCTCCTTTAGTTTATCTTCTTGTTGCTTTCCGTGCACACACATTCCCGTTAATTTGTTGTCGGTAGCGTTTACTGACTTTTTCTTTTCTTTTATTTTATTTTCCGTCGGCCTCAAGCCGTTGGTCGACAAACTTTTTTGTGTGCCGGCTAAGCGTTTTGGTATTTTCTGTTTATTGTTTACTGTTACCAAGGTGTTTTATGTTGTTTTGTTGATGTTGATTGCATTTTTGCTGTGGCATGCACATTGTCTGATGTGTTTTTGTTTTGTTTTTTGTTGCTCAAGTGTCGGCTTTTTTTCTAGTTTGCTTTTGGTGTCGTTCACCTATTTTATATTTATTACTCGTCGGTTTCACACAGTTTACTGTCGCACGGTTTTGTGTTTAATGTTGTGGTTGTTTTTATTTTTTTGTTTTAACTTTTTTCTTGCTGAACGGGTACTGCTGGCGCGTGGTACCGAGGGGTTTTTTTTGTGTGTTGGTTCTGAACCTTACCGACGTGTTTCTTGATTTTGTTTGTGTAATCGGTGTTTATTTTTGTGGTTAGTGATGTGCATACAGTGCGAATTCACTGTTTCGACCCGAATTTATTTGGTGGTGATGCTTGTCTGCAAGTTTAACTCCTGTGTTCTTTTTCACAAAGTTTTCATGGTGTTATTTGTGTATTGTGCATTCTTTATTGTGTTCATGGTGCTATTTGTATATTGTGCATTGTGTGTTAATTTCTTGGTGTTATTTGAATATTGTGCTTAGTGTGTTGTGTTAATGGTACGGGGTGTTAGTTTCTAGTGGTTGTTTTTTTCTCTGTGTTGCTGTCGGTCTTACTGACCGAGATACGCTTTAAATGTAAATTTTTGTTGTTCGTCGGCTTACAGCCATTTGTCAACGCATTTCTCCGAACTACCAGGTTTTGTTTTTTTTCGGCTGCAGCTTGTTGTCGGACCGTGTGTGTGTTTGTTTTTTTTTCCCTTGACAGTTTTGACAAACTCGGCTGACTTTTCTTTACCGCCTTGCTTCATTAGTGGTCTGTCCTGTATGTATTGTTTGTTGTGCAACTGTTTTCTTTTTATCTTGCCGTGTGTTATTCTTCAACTTGCTCTGATGTCGTCTGCTTCTTCCTGTAGAGTACTCTGTTTATTGCGATATTGATTGTGTGTTGTTATTGTCGTTGCCGGTGAGTTATTGTGCGATTTTTTTTCCCGGTGAAAATTTGTGTTTGTATGTTGTCTTTTTTTGTAAATAAATGCTCTTTTGAAGTTCTGATCCTTCGTGCGAAAGGGGTCCGAGTTCGAATCTCGGTGAGACATGGATGTTGTGTTTGTCTCACGGTGGTGGCTCTATCTCTTCCCTGCAACCAGTGTCCCTTAATTAGGGACGAGCGACTGCTTATAGCCCATTGAGTTGCTCACGGTGGTCTTTAAACCTCCCATCGAAAAAAACGCGTTTCGCAATTTACCAAGTATTTCCATAACTTGCATGCCATTCAAATATCTATAGAGCAATGTTGTACGCACACCGTCCTTCGATTTCGCCATCGTGTTGTTGCCATATGCAAATAATATTCACCACAACAGCGCACTTTCCGCCCTTAGAATCTCTTCTTTCGCGCTCAGCACTCTGGGATGTTTACATCACCTCAACCCCGCAGTATTTTGCGTTAATGACGCCACATATTTTTTCTGGATACTTTCTCTACAACCTGATAAATGGCCAAAAAGCAAATGCTCGTGATTTCTAGAAAGCTATGATACCTTACAAATTAAGTGATATCTTATTCTACAAAGTGAGCAGAATTATGTGTGTGCAAAGCAAAAACCGATTGACAAGTTCGTGTAGTTTTTCTGAGTGTTTCTAATTCATGCTGTTTTACGCTGCTATAACGACGTAAATTTCTCCGTCATTTTGATACACGCCGGGGAACGAACCCGTATCCCCTTATTCCGGAATAAGTTGCTCTACCAACTGAATCCCCCCACCCCGAAAGATTGCCGGAGGCATGTCCTACGGGTCAGCCGTGACCTTGAATCGTTGCAGATAGCCATCCGCTGAAGAACGTGCACTTGAGAACTCCCAGTCAATCTGGTGTGTGGAGTGCAACGTCACACACATTTATTTTTCGAAGCGCTGGAGAAGGGATTCTCTTATTTTTCTTATCTCGCGGTGTGGAAAGAACATCACACCATTGCGCGATCTTGAACGGCCGGATCATCCGGGAAATTCGGGCGCCATTATAACGAAGTAAATTTCTCCGTCATTTTTAATCCACGCCGGGGAACGAACCCGAGTCCCCTTATTCCGAAATAACCCGCTCTACCAACTGAGCTACGCAGACGTTCGTTCTCGCTGCTATCTGCCTTTATGTCGTGTGCGTCCTGCGGAGCAGGCACGTAACACTGCTCAGTATTTAAAATTCCACACCATGAACGAATGCATGAAATGAGGTGAAACTTATCATATATGTAGAAAAGCACACTGTTAAAGATTTGGGGATAGATTGCTCCAAAATGTGGTGCTACACCAGATGCTCCACTTTCTGAGAAAAGTTGCTCTAATATGTGGTGCAATCAAAACACAATATGGTGCAACCGTACACCACTTTATGGGGTAAGGTTGCACCATAACATGGTGTAATCTCATACCATCAAAATCGGATGTGCCATATTAAAGTGCAACCTTACTCCATAATATGCCGCCCCGGTGGCGCAGTGGTCTAAGGCGTTGGCCTCTGATCATTCGTCCGTAAGGGTCCGGGTTCGAATCCCGGTCAGGCATGGATGTTGTGTTTGTCTTACGGCACTGGCTCTCTCCCTTCCCTGGAACCAGTGACCCTAAATTAGGGACGGGCGACTGCTTATAGCCCATTGAGTTGCTCACGGTGGTCGTTAAACCTCCAATCAAAAAAAAAAAAAAAAAAAAAAAAAACTCCATAATATAGTGCAAAGTTGCACCGCTTGTTGGTGTAACTTTTCCAAAATGTGGTGTAGCTGGTGTAGTTCCACTTACTGGTGCAACATATCACCAAAATTAACTGTAGTCCTTTTACATCACTGCTTTATGGATAAAATATTTCGAAAACAGGGTTTCTGTGTACAGTTATAAAAAGTTTGTGTTTACTTCATCAATTTAGGAATAAAAGGTTCCTATTTTTTTCTGTGTACATTTTTGTCGCATATTCGGAAGATTTTTAATCTTCATTATTTATGTTAGCATACATAGATTAACGTCTGCAGAACGTTTGTTGTAAACCTCGTACGATGGGTGAGGAGATCGCCTTACTGGGCTATACACTCGGCAACACTAGCTTCGCATCGAGTAGAATAATCGCTGGATGCTGAAGTATCGCTGACCATGTGTTGTCGATCTGTGTCCACAATTCATCGACAATGCTAGAGGGTCGTGCAGAGGCGTTAATTAGTCTGCCAACGACATCTTACACGTCTTCTATTGGTTACAAGTCTGGAGAACGCGCTGGCAAGGACAGCACCTGCGACGATGTGCTGCGGTGGCAGTCGGCGTAGTCGCGCGAACCTGCTTCAGCGATTCGTACTCTATGTCGATAAGGAGATGTCCTGAGGTGCCTGTAAATCTCGTCAAATGTTGTCTTCTGTGGATTATGGGGCTGTGACTGTTTTCTGTCGAAGGCTGCCATCGAGACGTTCGAACATCCGCATATCGGCAACAGTCCCTCTACGGCGACGCACGTTACCTTTCTCCAACCAGTGTCGTCATATTTAGCCGATATTGTTGCATCCCGATACACTTCCGCCGGGATGTCACGCAGGTAACAACCAGCGGTACGTAGCTCTATGATGGAGCATCTGGTAGAAGTGCATGTGTGACGTTAGAATTCCCGATGACTTCGCGCATTATACGTGCTGTCACCACGGAGATCACTCCCATGCATTGCCCCACACGCACGCACGACCAAATTTAACTGCTCCAGAGCCGTTTTACCCTTTTATTGTCCTCATCTATCACGTTATTAGTTTGAAACTACTGTCATTTACGAAACCCAACTGTGGACACATTACTATTAATTGCATGGTGCACCGACAAACACTTTCTGCTGTGGTATTTTCTGTGTTTAGAAGTGTGAGTTTAGGTAAAGATTTTATTTTCGTACCACAAGTGATATGCGGTAGACGTCATCAAAATGGTGTTTCTGTATGCACTTCAACAAGGGTTGGATGTAATGCGCTTTTGGTCGGGGCACATTTTTAAGCGGCACGCGTCAACAGTTGTCGAATATTTTATCAGCAGACTTCCTGAATAGATCTAGAGTGCTTTGCACGTTTAGAGTTCCATTGGAACAGTTGATAAGATCCAGCTGTGGCGTGGATTAACTTCCATTGGTAGTTGCTCGTCATTTCTGCAAAAGTGATTTGTGTTTACGAAAGTCATTAGCTTAAACTTAATTCCCAGATTCGTGTAATTTACAGGGACATTTGAATGAGACTGAGAGGTGGCTTTATTTAATCTCATCAGTCATCATTAATTCGAAATTTCTCTCTCTCTCTCTCTCGCTCTCTCTTTCTCTCTCTCTCTCTCTCTCTCTCTCTCGCTCGCTCTCTCTTTCTCTCTCTCTCTCTCTCGCTCTCTCTTTCTCTCTCTCTCTCTCTCTCTCTCTCTCTCTCTCTCTCTCTCTCTCTCTTGTAAATGGGGAAAACACTTCACGTTTCTAAAACCGCTTTTAAAGTGTAGCTGTGCTTATTTCCGTCGAAGAGGCTAGACAGCGATGAAAACAAGTACTACTGACATACACTTCCGCATAAAAGAAATCAAAATACAAAATGCGATATGAGTATATACAGCATTTTTTTTTATTTCGGGGTATAACGAGCGCCATGAGCTACTCACTAGGCTAGATCCAGTATGTCCCGTCCCTAATTTTGGGCCACTTGTTCCAAGGATGGGACAGAGAGCTAGTCAGGTAAAACAGATAGCTCTGTTTATCCCCGTGGAAGACGCTGGACAGCCATGAAAGCAAATACTACTAACATACACTTACACATAACAGAAATATATGTGTAAAATGCGATACATATATTTCTGTTATGCGAAGTGTATGAGCTACTCATAGGGCTAGAAGCAATCTCCGGTTTCTAATTTTGGACCACTTGTTCCAGGGAAGGGTGAGAAAGAGAGCGCGCGCGCGAGAGAGAGAGAGAGCCAGTGCAGTAAGACAACAAACAACCCATGTCCCATCCAGGACGCGAACTCGGTCCCGTTTCGGACTAAACGGTCATGAGCTAACACCTCATACAACTCGGTCACCAGCAATTTCTATCGCATGTTTTACTTTACTCGTTTTGTTTTCTTCAGAAGATTATGATCGGAGGAAAGAAAGTAGCGGCTAGCATAACGTTTACAAAAGAAAAGGCAAATGAAATTGCAGGAAAAGAAACAAGCAATTAAACTGTAGTAGAGAGCAAAAGCTCGTTAGTGCATTACTGTTCAATTAATAAACTTTTGGTACCGCTGAATCGCCGTGAATACAGGATAAGCATTTGTACAAGAAGAAACTCAAAATTTCTATCATTTCTTTCGATAAAACGTATTTTTTAGTATTTACTCTGATTGCCAAAAAAATAGTTGCTCCCAGAAGGACGTATCAGATTCCAATGCTACTCGGACGGAAGGTAAAGGTTACCAGGAACAATAAATGATTACACATTGACACTGATATGGGCAATATTTATTGAGCTACACGCCAATATGTAGTGTATCTCAGTACGGCGTCGGGCCGCCATGTTTGCTCACACAGCATGCCAGACATCTCGGCATGGAGTTGTACAGGTTTGTGGTGGTGTGATACGGTGGCTGTGGCTTAGCGGTTATTTTATAGCACTGGAATGAGAAGCATTTATTTCCCCTAAATTGGCATGCTGCCACCATTCAAACTATTCTGGTACCGGTTTGAATCAGTTCATCGTTCACCTGCCGCAACACTCGGCTGCTGCTGATTAATACTTACAGCATTCGGAGTTCCTATGTACAACTTTATTTACAAGCATCCCGGAAGGGAATCCGGTTTATGTACACTGATCGGCTGATGTCGCCAGAGTTTAACATATGATTCGCCAACATATCAGACATGAATATACGCACTTCAATAGAGCAGGATGCCACTGTCAATAGGAGAGTCCAGGTCATGCACTCCTCCGTGAGCGACGAAAGTTCCGTTAGTATTGCTGGGTGAGTTACCAGTGATGCAGCAAGTCCTGAGTTCTCAAACTCGTAATACTGTTTTTACCTCAGTATGTTATCAGTTACACTCATGTACCGCAGTACATTGCTAAGCACAGTTACAGGATTTTTTGTGACATAAGTCACACACTTTCCCTAATTTCTCCGGCACCCTCAGGTGTCAGAGATCACTTGTGGCCATGTTGTCAGACCCAGGCGTGAGCAGCGAAACGATTGCCCGATAATCTCCACTCCGTGTTTAGCCACCGTTTCTCCCGGGGTCCTCTGCATTTTCTCTGCCAATCACAGACGTGCATTTCCTCCCTCAACCGCTAGCACTCTGATGACCTAAGTCAATGTCACTCTCTCTTTTTCTCCATGCTTCCTAGCTATCCGCCTGCTGCTATGGGACACGCCCACGCACTCCTGACCTCCGCATCCTTCTCAATTCTGAGAAAGCTGACCACCTTCTGGCAATCCTGATGTAACTTTTTCTGCGGTCCCTTGATCAGAGTAACTTTTTATACTGGTCCATATCGTCCCTGTCCTTCACCTCGCCACAGTCCTTCCCCCCAAGTCCTTAGACTGGTTCTTGTCAACTGCCGCTTGGCGAGAACTCAGTCTCCTCACCTCTCCACACTGTGGAGTAACTCTGAGACTCCCTCACTTCAAATCCAATCTAACTTCCTCGATCACCTCCCTTCAACTAACTGGTGGTTCCAGGCTCTAATACTATCTACAAAATGCAACACTACATTACAATACTGATCACTGCCTTCTGGATTATGACTACTAATTACACTACTGATTGAACATACAACATTTTCAAGTTTCTCCTATTCACCGCTATTTACATTCTTCTGGACAATCCGTCCGCATTCCCATGTTGGGCACCCGGCTTGTACTGCACGGTGTAATTATACTCTTGCAAGTACAAGGACCATCTCATCAGCTTGGAGTTCTCTTCCTTAATTATGGTCCAACCAGACTATGGGGTTGTGGTCACTCATGATCACAAATGGTCTCGACCCTAGGTATGGTTTTAACTTTTCCACTGCCCACACTACAGCAAGTGTTTCTCTATGGTCGAGTACCTCTTCTCGGTCTCAGTCAGTTTCCTACTGAGGTATGCAACAGGATACTCTCTCCCGGTTGCATCCTTCTGACTGAGGACCGCCCCTATGCCTACTCCACTGGCATCCGTCTGCACGATGGTCTCTTTGCTTGGGTCAAAACACTTTAAGATGCTTGTCTCACTCAATTTGGTTATCAGGGTTTCAAATCCTTTTTGACAAGCCTCATTCAACTGGACGCTATCTGGTTCTTTTTTCCTCAGTGTCTCCGCCAATGCACTGGAGATCTCTGCATAGTGCGGAATGAACTTCCGGTAGTGTCCAGTGATCCCAAGGAAAGCTCGGACATCCTTTTTGGTCTTCGGCCTCGGCCAGTGTTGTATAACTCTGACTCGAGCTTCCTCTGGTGCTATACCATTTGGTCCCACCTGGAATCCTAGGTAGTCGACGCTGGCATTGCCAAACTCACTCTTGCGAGGGTTGACTGTCAAGCCTGCCTCTACCAGTCTAGACAAAATGTCGTTCACATGGATCAGATGGTAAACCGATGTTCCGCTGAAGATGACTACGTCGTCCACATAGCATCTGGAGTAGTCCTCGGTTCCTTTCAGCACCTTTGCCATGAGTCTTAAGAACGTTGGTGGACTGTTCTTCAATCCGAAGGGCATGACTCTGAACTCGTAGAGTTGGTCTGTAGTAGTGAACGCACTACGCTCTCTTGCCCTATCCGTGAGGCCCACCTGCCAATATCCCTTTGTCAGATCTAACTTAGTCAGATAGTTGCAGGTGTGCAATCCATTGACCAACTCGTCAATGTTAGGTGTGGGGAATGCATCCCCTTTGGTGATAGTATTGAGCTTCTTGTAGTTCACACAGAACCTCATGCTACCGTCCTTCTTTGGGACCAAAACTACTGGTGCAGCGTAGGGGCTCCTACTCTCTTGGATGACCCCCATTGCAAGCATTCGCTCAATCTCCTGGTCGATGAGCAGCTTCTTCTCCCTATTCACTCGGTAGGGTTTGCACTTTACCGGTGCGCTCTCCAGTAGTTCAATATCATGGGTAACTATGTTGGTCCGCCCTGGTTCCTCTGTCAATATGTCTTGAAAACCTCGTATCATTGCTACCAAGTCCTTTTTCAGTTTTGCATTGAGATTATCTCCAAGTCTCCAGTCTGCTACTGTCCCTGGGTCATTTGGTTCCGGCAGGCTGGGAAACTCGGTTCCGGCTTCCTCGTCTTTCTCCCCCGGCCAATAACATACAATACTGACAGCTTCGCTTCTTCTGTTATATTTTTTCATCATGTTTACATGGTAGGTTCTCGGGAAGGGCTCCTCGTCACCAATATCCACAACATAGGTGTTCTCCGCCTTCCTTCTGACCACTTGGTAGGGTCCTTCCCACTCAATCTGGAGTGCTCTCTTCTTGTTAGGGGTGAGAATCAGTACCTCATCTCCCTCGGTGAATTTCCTCACCCTAGCCTGCTTGTCGTACCATGCCTTCTGTTTGTCTTGAGCTTGTGCCAAATTTTCATGTGCCAAATTCAGTGCCTTGTCCAAGTTCCTACTCACTTTGTCCACATATTCCAAAATTTCTACCTTCTCCCCGTCAGATATTTCCACCATACCTCTCAACAGATCCAAAGAACCTCGAACGTTGTGGCCAAAAATGAGCTCGAAAGGCGACAGACCTGTGCTGGCCTGAGGAACTTCTCGGCACCCAAACAGTACATAAGGCAACATCCTGTCCCACTCCTCTGGATGCTCCTGGCTGACTCTTTTCAGCAGTGACTTGAGAGTTCCATTGAATCTCTCGGTCAAACCATTACACTGGGGATGGTACGGACTGCTAAATATGGGTTTAATTCCCAAATGTGCCCACAACTCCTGAGTAAGCCTACATGTAAACTGCTTTCCCTGGTCCGACAGTATTTCAGTTGGAAATCCCACGTGGGTGAACACGTCGATCAGGGCTGTGACTACTTCTTCTGCCTCTATGCTCTTCAGCGCTCGAGCATCTGGATACCTGCTCGCATGGTCTATGACAACAACAATGTATTTCTTCCCTGATTCTGTAGTTGGTAGTGGTCCAATTAGATCCCCTGCACGGGGATAACTGGTTTTCCAGTTATTTGGGGAGCGGCGCCCCCACGGCCCGAGCTGACCTTGTGACTGGTCAACATCTGATGTCATGCCACCGCTTGTTTTTTGTTTCGGTGCTGTTGGTGTTTGCAGGGACGGCTGTTCATCCAGCTGTTGGGGAGTCGCGTCCCCACGTTCCCGAGCTGGTCTTGTGTCTCGCTTTTTCGTTTTTATTTATTTTCTCCACTGGCTAGTTGCCCGTGTTGTATTCTCTACCTAATCGCCACCACGTTGTGTACTAACACCCCGGTCTTGTGGTTTTGTTACCCTCCACCACTAACTGATTTATATTAATCGCTCAGTTCGTAGGTTGCTGAGATTCCGTTTAGGTTCCCTGCCAGGATTTGTCTTCTTTGGATTTCTTTTTTTTTTCCTTTTAGCTGGTTTGGGTGCTAGACCTACCTGCATGTTTGCCGCGTGCGGAGACCCGTGAGGCGGAAATGGGATGTCTGGCGGCTGAGGTCGCAGGAGACCGGTTATGCCTCCTGTGTACCAACACTCCTCTTCGACCCCGGCTTCGCTGTAAACGGGAGGCTAGAGACTAACCCACCCTCTAGTCAGAAGTCTTGTACCAAGTTGTGTACAGGGCTTTAGCGGCTTTTATGTCGTATGGCACGGCAGGGTGAGCCCGGGGCTGTGGGATCATGCCAAAGGCGTTGGCATGACGGTACCAGGAGGCCGAAGTGTCCGCCGAGTGAGTGTGATTACAGCCAACGGACTATATCTGCAACGTATAAGCTCCAGAACTGTGTCCAGCGTCATTTTCTTGGCTTGCAGACCTCCAGTTCTCCCTTGTAGGGCTCGGTGGTGGGTGGAGTAGTTTGCAGACGAATCTTCCTTCTCTTTTCCATAGGTAGAAACAAAAAACAAAACTCCAAATTTAGGTCACCTGTGAATATGATAGTTGACAACGACTCTCCTTCGTCTTCTCAACCTACCAAGTCTCATACCCTTAAACGATCTTTAGACCATGACCTGGACCACGAATGTGGAACCTCTTCTTCGGCAGCTGTACCAGTCGCTCCGAAGCGTCGTCTCCCCCTCGATTGCTGTGAATACGCATGCTACACACTTACTTGTAGAATCCATCGATCCGAATGAGAGACTGTCCACCAGATCTCCCTTTTTCATTTCTAAAGCTTTGGACGCTGCGGTTGGCCCCTTGAAGTTCTGTGAGGAAGCTTCGCTCTGGGGACCTGCTTGTCCAAACTTGCAGTGTTTCTCAGAGTAACACTTTTCTGCACCTCACTAGTCTTCAAGGCATTCCTGTCAAAGTGACACCTCACCCGTTTCTTAACACCTCTCGGGGTGTTATTTCGGAGTTTGATCTCTTGCCATGCAGTGAGGACGAATTGGTGACTGAACTTGCGGATCAGGGTGTTCTTGCAGCACGTCGTATGATGTTCCGGCGTGATGGCTCTTTGATTAAATCTAAAAATGTAATCTTGACTTTTAACTCCCCGAAAGTTCCGACCGAAATCAAGGCTGGCTACTTGGTCTGTGGAGTTCGCCCGTACATTCCCAGTCCTCTGCGCTGTTTCAAGTGCCAGAGGTACGGGCATTCACAACGATTCTGTAAGAGTTCCGCTCGTTGCGCTAATTGTGGCTCCGGTGAACATGACGGGGAAGGTTGCACTTCTGCGGCCTGCTGTGTTAACTGTGGTGAGGCCCATGCTGCTTACTCCCGCAACTGTATGAAATGGAAGGACGAGATGGCGATCCAGCGTCTCAAGACCCTGGAAGGCCTCTCGTACCCTGCTGCCAAAGCCAGGTTGGGTATACCCACCATCCGACAGCGTAGTTTTGCCGCAGTGGTTAAGTCTCTGCCACCACCCGTGCAGCCCTTTGTTCCGCGCCCTGTAGCTCTCGTCGCACTTGCCAAGCGATCTACAGTTGAACAAGCGACACAGGTGGATTTCACCGAGCTCCAGCTATTCGACCAGCTGAGTCTGCGCCTTCTCGTTTGAAGACGACCGACTCTTCCGGTTCCCAGCAGACAGCCTGCACGTGCGGAAGACCCGGCCCTCAATCCGCAAAGGTGTGCAGTGTCCATCCAACTGTCTCGGCCTCTGCGAGGTCCCCACCCTCAACCAACATTCTAGAAGAACATGGGGGGGAGGAGAGTGACAGTTCGTCCCCAGCCTCAACCAGCATTGCAGAGGAACATGGGGGGGAGGAGAGTGACAGTTCGTCCCCGCCCTCTGCCAGCATTGCAGAGGAGTGTGGGGGGAGGAGAGTGACGTTTCGTGTCCCTCAATTAGTGAATTTTTTTATAAATCTGATTAACTACCTTGTCTTCCCAGCTTTCATCATACTCTTTTTCAACTTTTAACAAGCCTGTCTACTCTTACTCATTTTCCATGCTTTTAAAATTCTGTGGCTGATAGTTCTTTGTCTGGCGCTCTTTGGCCAAACCTGGCCCTTGCGCCACTAAAATCCACTAACCAACCAACCAACCAACCAATTAGATCCACGCTTACTCTCGTGAACGGTTCCTCAATGATGGGTAAGGGCTGAAGTGGGCTCGGAGCATGATCTCCTCTCTTTCTAACCACCTGGCAGTCCGGGCATGAGCCAACATATTCTCCTACTTCCTTATATATCCCGGACCAATAGAAGTTTTTCAAAATTCTATCAGTGGTCTTCTTCACTCCTAGATGCCTTGCGATTGGCAAGTCATGAGCCATCTTCAAAATTTTACCCCTACATTTTCTAGGTACTACCAGCTGTGTAATCTCCTCTTGCTTTGCCTGATTTTTGTATACCCTTTTTAGTAAGTTGTCTTCTACTACAAAGTGAGACAGATTCTTCTCTGGTGTACTTCCTTTCAATTTTTCCCACACCCCTGACAGAGTTTTATCCTTCCGTTGTTCCTTACGGAATTTCTCTCCTGTAAACACGGACTGTAACTGTTCCTCCATCTCCGTTTCGTGTTGACCACCATCATCTTCCATTTTGTGCAAACCTTCCCTGGGGTCCTCTCCCTGATCTGGAAGTTGGTTCTCATCTTCCTGACTAACCCTATCTGGTCTGTCTTCCATTTCCCTTGCTCTCTTCATTCCCCGAGTAACTGCTACACATTCTCCCTTAAGAGTCTGTTTCCCTCTGGTGCAGCTCGCTGTCTCCACCAGGATGTTTTCTCCTTCACCAACCACTCGAGGGCCTAACTCACTCCCACTCTGAATCCGTGCTTGCTCTGGGCCCCTTTCTTCATTTTCCTCGGTGCCTGAGTTACACCTGGGTGTATCCCAATCATTGCCTATAATGATGTCCCACGGGATGTCAGAGACTATAGCAAATTCATGTGTCCTGGGTTCATCATTGATACTGATACTCACTGTTGCCAATTCTAAATCTTTTTTTGGCCTGTCACCGGGTATACCGTAACCCGTCCTCCTGTCCTTGCCCCTTTTGGTACATGAGTCTCCTTACTTAGGCTAATGCAGGACCCTGTATCCCTGAGAGTCGAGAGTACTTCCCCATTTAGTAGTGCCTCACCCAGATATGGTCCAAATACTGAATCCTTACTGGACCATACTGATTTATTTGTTGCACACAGCATAGTTGGAGACCTTTCTCTACTTGGTGTTCCTTGCTGCTTATTTGTGCCTGCTTTTTCAGAAAACACCTGATTTTTTGTCCTTCATCTGCTGTACCCACGGGTTGCTTCTGTTGGCCCTGGTTGCTGTCCTTAAATCCCGGTTTCCTCACTTCTTTGGAGAATCCCTTACTCTGCACTGGCCGTTGAGACCCATTACACACTGGCTGTCTTTCCCGTGCCTCCACATATCTGTCTGCCAAACTAACTGCTTTCTCGAAGGTCTCTGGCTCGCTATCCTTAATGTACACTTTAACACTATACCCCACAACAGAATATAATTGCTCTAGCAAAATTAAATTCTTGAGCCCCTCAAAATCCTTATTTACCTTCGCTCCCGCTAGCCATTTTTCTAGCAGCTCAGTCAGCCTAACACCAAATTGCTGATAGGTTTGGTGCTTTTCCTTGCCCAAATTCCTAAATAGCACCCTGTACTTTTCTGGCGTTACCCTATATTCTCTCAGGAGGCCCTCCCTCAGCTTGTCAAAGCTGAGCAAGTCCTCCGCACTCATGGAGTGAATAACTGCAGGACCCCGGTGGCTCAGTCTGGGGAGTAACAGTTGATTCCATCTTTCCCTGGGGATAGCTAAAACCGTACAATTTTTCGAGAACTCATCCAGGTAGGCGTCCATCTTATCTGTGTTCTCGGAATACCTCCTAATGATGTCCCCATAACTACTTAAGGACCTTTCCTGTGGTACGGAAAAAGTATCGTAATTCCACTTGCAATTTTAATATTTCTATCTCTAAGGTTTTTTCCTGAATTTCTAGTCTTTTCATCTCAATTTGATACTGACTGTCATCTCCTCCCTGATATGCACAGGTTCTCCCTCCCTCTCTGACAACTGCATTTGTAGTTCTCTTTCTCGCTCACGCTGTTCTCTCCTTGACAACTCAGCCACGAGCTTTGATCTAGATTTTTTCCCAATACTGATTTGTCTTTCTCTACATTTTTGTTTAATTTCTTCTATGCTCATAGCATTATAGTGATCTCTTAACTCACTCATTGTGATGGTCTGTTTCTAGCTCTCTCACTGTAACTGCAAGTGTCAATTTTTCATATACTGTTTCTATTTATTTTTTTATTTTTTTTTAAGCTTACCGTATTGGTGTTCATTTCTCACTTTTTCTTTTAACTTCCCTCTTTAAATCCCTAGCCCTTTCTTCTTGCGTTTTTTTTTTTTTTTTTGCGTGTCAAGTCTGTTATGCACTTTATTACAATATTCGTTCTGTGTAGATGTGAAGTTACTTCTCTCCTTTTTTTTCCGTTATTTTCCTCATAGTGTCATATCTGTTATATACACTTTTTCCAAATACATTAAGGTGTAAGTGGGATATTTAGTTATTATTCCTTTTTTTTTCTGACCACCTCACCTTTTCCTTTTGAATCTAACTAGACCTGTCACCACTTTAAGTGATGTTACTTCCTACATTTATCCGTTATTTTTAGTTATGCCCTTCTTTTTTCATTTAATTAACTTTAATTAATTCCTAGCCTTTCTAGCACATTTTAGAATGGCCAATCTCTAGTCCGTGAAAAATGTATGTTCACTTTGTACAATCCTCCTAACTTGAGTTCTACGGACGATGATCAACC
The DNA here is from genome assembly GCA_039090855.1 of Macrothele yani. Classification (NCBI taxonomy): domain Eukaryota; kingdom Metazoa; phylum Arthropoda; class Arachnida; order Araneae; family Macrothelidae; genus Macrothele; species Macrothele yani. Next base: position 106,855,089 of record CM077011.1, read on the forward strand.
AGTCGTTTTTTTGTTGTTGTTTTTCTTGAAAGCACACACACACTTGTTTGAGCGCGCCGTTGCCTCTCTTTCGGATCTCCCGCACGCTTTCTCCTGGTGCGTGCACTGGATGGCGTTACTTCGCTTCTCCTGCCACGGGAACCAATGACGATTCGGCAGCTTGCTTGCCCTTTGAACTTTTTAACAAAAGTTAGGATCTACGTCTGAATATATCAAGATGGCGCTTGCTCGCTTTTGCTGACGGATGGCTTGCTCCTACAGATGACAATTCATCCTTACTTCAAACCGCATTATTCTTGTGGTTTTTTCTCCCTCAATTTCTCTTTTTTTTTCGCTACGGCATCCTCTCAACCACTGACCAGTTCTTGGTTTAGCTGGGAATCCTTTTATTATTTTTTCTTGCGTTCCGAGTTTTTCTTTTTTTTTTTTTTCACTCAATTTCTGAATGCCTCTCTGTTCGTATCCCACCGCTGCGGCCAATATTATTTTCTTCCTGTGGTGGTGTGATACGGTGGCTGTGGCTTAGCGGTTATTTTATAGCACTGGAATGAGAAGCATTTATTTCCCCTACATTGGTATGCTGCCACCATTCAAACTATTCTGGTACCGGTTTGAATCAGTTCATCGTTCACCTGCCGCAACACTCGGCTGCTGCAGATTAATACTTACAGCATTCGGAGTTCCTATGTACAACTTTATTTACAAGCATCCCGGAAGGGAATCCGGTTTATGTACACTGATCGGCTGATGTCGCCAGAGTTTAACATATGATTCACCAACATATCAGACATGAATATACGCACTTCAATAGAGCAGGATGCCACTGTCAATAGGAGAGTCGAGGTCATGCACTCCTCCGTGAGCGACGAAAGTTCCGTTAGTATTGCTGGGTGAGTTACCAGTGATGCAGCAAGTCCTGAGTTCTCAAACTCTTAATACTGTTTTTACCTCAGTATGTTATCAGTTACACTCGTGTACCGCAGTACATTGCTAAGCACAGTTACAGGGTTTTTTGTGACCTCAGTCACACACTTTCCCTAATTTCTCCGGCACCCTCAGGTGTCAGAGATCACTCGTGGCCATGTTGTCAGACCCAGGCGTGAGCAGCGAAAAGAGTGCCCGAAAATCTCCACTCCGTGTTTAGCCACCGTTTCTCCCCGGGGTCCTCTGCATTTTCTCTGCCAATCACAGACGTGCATTTCCTCCCCCAACCACTAGCACTCTGATGACCTAAGTCAATGTCACTCTCTCTTTTTCTCCATGCTTCCAAGCTATCCGCCTGCTGCTATGGGACACGCCCACGCACTCCTGACCTCCGCATCCTTCTCAATTCTGAGAAAGCTGACCACCTTCTGGCAATCCTGACGTAACTTTTTCTACGGTCCCTTGATCAGAGTAACTTTTTATACTGGTCCCTATCGTCCCTGTCCTTCACCTCGCCACAAGGTTCATAATGGTATCCTGCGATAAGCCACCCCTTGCAGTTTGAATCTCCTCACGCAGTTCCTGCAGATTGTGCGGTAGGGGTGGAGTGTGAATATAGCGTCCAAAAGCATTCCACACATTTTCAATCGGTGATAAGTATGGCGATGCGGTTGGCAACGGCATAGTGTCAGTGCCTGGAAGGCAAACTCTCGAGAAAGCAGCAGTATGCGGACGAGCGTTGTTCTGTTGGAAAATTGCACCGGAGTGAGCGTTCAGAAAAGGTAGGGCCACTGGTTTCTGGACCTCATTAACATAACGTTGGGCTGTCAGAGTGCCTGCAATGAACACCAATGCTGATTTTGCATCGTAGGCAATTGCACCCCACACCATGACACCAGGCCTTCTGGACATGTGACGCTCGACAACAGACCGTTCATCTTGGCACTGACCATGGTGCCTCCACGCACGGATTCGTTGGTCATCTCCTCCAAAACAAAAGCGGAACTCGTAACTGATGATCACCCGCTGCCATTCTGAGTGGCTCCATGACAGTCTGGCACGACACCATTGCAGTCTTTGGCGACGATGCAATGGTATCAAGGGTAGTTGTCGCAACGGTCTACGTTCGTGTAGTCCTACGTCGTGCTACTGTCTGCCAACGGTGCTGGCACTACTCGGACGATGCATGGAAGTCACCACTGCTCGCTGAGTATCTGCAATCGTGGCTGTTGGGTCGCTCCGCGCATGTCGGACAATCCATCGGTCCTCCCTCTCCGTGGTTCGTGTAGGTCTCTTAGACCCTTCCTGCTGCTGCTGCGTGCTTTGTTCTATCCCCTGCCGCCAACAGTGTGCTATGGTAATAACCGCACGACCGGTATGGCGCGCAATACGGCGATAAGACCATCTCGTTTCCCAAAGCCCGATGTTGCGGGCCATCTCGAACTCCTCCAACTGCTCGTATTGTTTCCAAACTTTTCTCCGAGGCATCCTTCACTTGCAAAGGTTGCAACCAACACAACAACATGAGTCGGAATGGCAAGCACGTGCAACGGGACGACCGTATATAGCTTGTCGGGCACAGCGCTGCGACCCCTTCTTGCTTGCGTCAAATTTAGCAGCCGCCTAGCATGATACTTGAATCATTTTCACGTCTCACGATGTCAAACCTGACCACCAAGTTGCATTCCTGTCAATTGCTTCCTTCTTTGTGCAACTATTTTTTGACGTAGAGTGTATATAAAAACTTTCAGTAAATTTCAAAATTGAAACGAAGTTCTTCCTCCATAGTTTACACCAGCAGAAAATGTTGCGGTTCTCTGTATAAGACTAAAGCTCTGGCCGATATATTTAAGAAAGTTTGAAAGTACGTGTATGGACGCTTTATAAGACATTCTGCGATGGCATTGCTATTCACGAGGGCTTTTCAAAAAGCAATAAGACTGGTTAAATTACAAGTGGGGAAAGAAACATGCCACTGATTTTGTACTATGTTCATAAAGATGCAACCTTAAGCTGTAAAATGAGGTGTCATGGGAAATTGTTGTTTTTGTCCGGACAAGAGAAAATCAGACACGAGAAAATTGCTAGTGATAGGAAAATGTGCAAAACCACGGTGTTTTAAAAACCTTCCTTTTCCCTACAAGTCCAAGACAAAATCATATATTACATTGGACATATTTTCAGTCTTTATGTTGGGAAGTGTGGCAAGGAACTTCGAAAGGAAAACCATAAGATTTTGCTTGCTTATAGGAAACTACCCAACACATCCACGCATTAAAAAGTTCACCAACGTCGAGCTCCTTTTCTTACCTCTGGACTCAAAAGCTAGTGTTGCAACCCATAGATCAAGAAATAATTCGACGCCTGAGGTGTGACCATCGACAAGAATTGATTCCAACACTGTAGGCTACAGCTGAAAACCATTAACCTTTTCCGTCTAAAGCAGACGCAACAGGGTTTGATGGAGCTCTCTTGTCACATTTACTGCGGTAAACGTTCCGATAATATCCCCGTTGTGGGGTCGCTGGTTCGGACTTGTGGACAGGTGGTGGGAGCGGGCAGCTGACGAGACGAACAAGGTTCAACTGGGAAACCTGTTCGGAAGCGAACACTTTCTTTTCTTTTCACGGGCACAAGGCCTTTAACCCATATTACAATACAATCACAAATGCATACGTAGTACAATCACGAACATCGAATTTTCACACACCTTAAGAATAATCAATTTTCACCGACGCAGAAACGCACACATTTTTTCGTAATTACAATTCCATTGGGAGCGCAGTCCCATGCTCGTTCTCGACCTTGCTATCAGGCAATGTTCATCCGTAGTTCACCCTGTTCCTTTGGATCTCGATTTATCTTCTAAGACAAGGATAGTCTCGTGTTAGACTTGCGTGGCTGGTATGCAATTTAGTTTTAAATTTTGAGTTGGCATTTGGGGCAGTTTGCTTCATCATATCTCCAGTGCTTATGTCCTGCTTGGCCGCAATGAGCACAGCTCTCGAGGACTTCTGGGCACTTTGCCTTATTGTGCCCGAACCCATTGCATTGGAAGCAGCGAGTCTCTAATGAACTCCCGTATGGAATGGATTCTCCACGCGAGGCCCATCTTGTCCTTTTTAATGAGAGATATAAAGTCCATTGGGGAAAGTTTAATCTCCCAATGGACCTTGTTTTCTGTTCCCTTGATTGGGAAAAGGACTGCACATTGGTCTAACTCCTTTAAATTGTTCTGACGTATGTCGTATTGAATGTGCTCTTTTTCCGTTTCATTATTGAGCCCATAGACGATCAGTTTTGGTAGATTTGTCGCTGGTTGATTAATTTTGATTTCCTCCTGCAGATACGCACTCTCTTCGTAGATACGTTACAAGCTCTGAACCCCAGCTGCTTTAACGCATTCAATTAACACACCTCCGTTGTTGACCTTCTTACGTTCTTAACCCCGAATACGCTTGGGTCTAGTTGTATCTGAACTGTTGTTTTCACATCTTCAGCGGTCTTCTTTTTGTCCTTAGGGTAGACTAGGAGGGTGTCTTTCTGTGGTGGTCTTTTCTGAATATTCACCTTTGCCCCGTTTTCAGTAGCCTATGCTTATGTACGTTGCGTTGGTTGATTTGTCTCATTTGTTTTTCTTCTAATCTGCCTTTTAAATAGCTTATTTCCAGGAGCTCTTTGTTTTGGACTTCTAATATACGGTTTATGGTCGCATAACGTTCTTAGCTGTGTTGGTGACTCTATAGCTCGAGCTGTCCAGGATTTCGTTCAGTTTCGTGAACAGTCCGTTGATTGTCTCTGTCTCTGTGGTTTCTTCGATAACTGCCTCGTTTCCCATCTTTTAACTGCCTTTCATTCTATTTGCTCAAAGTCTGTTCCTGGCTCGAAGCTCAGGTTCGGTTTCCACTAGGTCTGGTGTGCTGTTAAGTCGGTAGCTTAACACTTCTATTTTTTGCCTTGTGCTCTTCCACTGAGAGAGGAAACTCCGAGCTAGGACGCTCTTCTCTGTCTGGCTCCGGTGTCAGACCTTCCCTTAGGAAAGAGCCTCCCGATCGCGAGAAGGTTGCCGGATCACAGGGACGTGCAATGCGACATTTCTTTGACTTATGGTCACAATCAAAGCTCCGAAAAGAGCTGTTTTGTTTGGCTTGAGCGCCTGCTGTTCATCCTTCTAAAGCACTTTGAACCACTTAGCTCACAAAATTGTCAAAAAATCTCGCTGCCCCCGGGTCTCCAACAATGTAAGAAAGAAGAGAAAGAAAGCCGGAAATTAAAATTTCTATGCTTGATGCCATTCGATTTATTGCTTGGAGATGCATATTCTAATCTCGCATCCAAAACTGCTACAGAAAGACTAGGTTGAGTATCACAGCCAACTTTAATGATAGAACGGATGATCTCCCATTAACTGATTGGTTAGGACGTCAGAACACAACGTATTTTGCCATTGTTCCTGCAAAGCACGACTTCGTCAATGACCAGTGGTGTCGAAAATTAAAGTCCGCAAGACAGTTTCAGGGATACAAAGGAAAACGCATAACAGCAGGCAGGTAGAGACGTTTAGCATGTTCATAAGGATTTTATAACAAAAAGCAAATATATACACACATGCGTATACAGGGTCACATCCTCAATGAGGTGTAAGAATGTAACCTAAAAATATCTTAATGAGGAATGTGATCACCTCGTACTGACAGAAAACACTCACAACGAAGATACATACTCATCACTAGGTTGTTGAAGAACTCTGGAGTCAAAGAATTCGGTTCCTTGATGAGGGCTATGCATAACTAGGGTTCTGAGAGGGGCTGGCGAGCTGCTAGGTGTCGTCCCAGAGTATCCCAGGCCTGCTGTATAGGGTTTAGGTCCAGAGACCTGGCTGGCCAGTCCATACGCCAAATATCCTCGCTCTGCAGGAAATCATCGACAAGCTTAGCCCTGTGTTAGCGAGCATTATCATCCATTAAAAAGAACTGAGGACCACCAGTTCCCCGAAAAGGTCTCGCATAGGGCTCTGGTATCTCCTCCATATAGCGTTCTGCATTCACCTTGCATCCTGCGAATAGGTGGAGTAGTGTGCCCCAACTGAACATAACGCCACTTCACACGAGCGAACCACCGAATCCGAAGGAGTTTCGTTCGTGGACGTTTGCAGGATCATTACGGGTTCCTCATTCCTTGCAGATAAAATGCCGACGTGAATCTGTTTGTAGAGTGAATCTCGACTCGTCTGTAAAAAGAACACCGGCCCACTCCTCTGGGCTCCAGGAACGATGTTGCTTGCACTTGTTCAAGGGAGCTCTCTCCTATGAGACACGGTTAGTAGGACACAAACAATGGTTATTTTGGCATAAAGGCTAATTGCATGAAGCGTTCGATATATCGTTTGCCTTGATACTGTAGCCACAGTAGCAGCGGAGATCTCCAAAGGCAATTGCCAGGATGTACAGAACCGCGAGGTTAAAGCGACATAACTGTCCTCTCGAGATTTCGCATGCCTTGGGCAACCTTGACTGTGCATTCATGACACCCCACCGGTGTTGTTGAATTGCTGCCATAGCCGTAAAGCCACTCTGTGGGTGCCCCACCCACCCACCCACACATCTCACAAGCAGTGGGGATTGTGAGTGGGGGTCAGGTGGAAGCCGAACTGCTTCCCCTACTGCCTGTTTAAGTAACGCACCCTTCGAGTTTCCCCAATTGTCGATTTATTGTCTCTGTGTCATTAATGTTGTGAGATGTCTTCCACCATTTCCCTCTGTCCGAGTTGTATCCCAAGTGGACAGAAATAGCCGAAAGTGCAAAGCTTTTGATTCAGCAACTTCTCACAACAAATTTATTTCTGAAAGCGCTCTAACTTCCGGAATTTTTTTTAGTTAGCAATTTTGTCTGATAAAATGTTGAGCAAACGAAAATGGATTCTAAGCAATAATTCTACTGCTTTTCGCTATAAACGCTAGGGACTATTTTTCGTAGCGGAGATATCTCTTTCGTACCCTTCATAGTGGTACACTCTTAGGTTGACTCGGAGTATAGCAGCCCTAGATTAGGGACGGGCGACTGCTTACAGCCCATTGAGTTGCTTACGGTGGGCGTTAAACCCCCAATAAAAAAAAACAAAAAGAAAGAAGGCGAAAACTTTCCCCGTCACTTGTTCCCTGTGGGGCTAAGATTTTACGACCCATTACCACGGCAGTACCACCCCTCGTTTCATCCCTCAGTCCCATTGGTCACTGGGAGCCGGGAGGAAAGTTATTCTCCTTGCACTCAGCATAAAGTACACCTCTTGGCAATCGGAACCAGCTTGTAATGATTGGTAAGTTTTGGAATCTGTACTGTATGTTTAAAAATTTCACAACAGCAGCAGTAAAAATGGCAAACTTGTTTCGTATTGCATAATAACATACAAAAAATATTTCTCTTATGTAATTTTTTCGTATACAGTTGCTTATTTTTGGTACATGTATTTGCATTATATAATGTAGAAGTGTTAACGTATTTGTATTTTTTAACACGTTCGATAATCCTAACACATCGAAAATCCGAACTACCAATTAGTTCGGATTTTCGACTTCCTACTGGTATGTAGAATTGAATTTTACATTCTTTTAAACTTGTCATAACTTTAATTTCCCATTGCACGAGAAACCAGCAGTAATCATGAATCCTTTTCTGAAACTTTATTTAGATTCTTGGCAAGGGCGCCGACTTCACCAAATTATTAAGGGGAGAGGGGGCAGGCGTGAAGAGATCAGTCGTGGGAGGAGCATGTGTGTTCCTTCGTCAGGAGGAAAATAAGAACTAAAAGGGCGGGGAGAGCAAAAAGACATGCTTTTTGCTCCCTGCGAGATTTGATGTACATTTTGAAACGCAATTGTAATTGCTCATCAGCAAATGAACAAGGAAATAGATACGTTCTTTTTGTGAATATTAATAATTTAAAAATGAAATTCAGCCTGTGATTTTATAAAAATATCCCGAGAGATTTTAATTCCGTACGTTTATCAAAAATATGAAAAATTAGCGCTATGACTTAAACAAAGAACGAGAAGAGCAAAAAATAAATAGATACATAAAGGTGCTAGAGATTATACGCTTCTGTATTTTTATTTATTTTATTTTTCATAATTGTTTTAAACATCACGAGAACATGTCGAACAAAATAGAGGACTGGCAATCAAGTTTCTTATCAAGTCGGAAATGGGAAAAAAGTTTACTTATTTTGTTATTTATAAATGTTTCGGAAATAAATCTCTTTGGCCTCATAAGGTGGAAATTAGTCCACTTTATGAGACCACAGTGATTATTTAATTAAACAGGACAAATAATATTAGCTGGGCACTGTCCCCTAGTATAATTATTAAGGGGCAAGATTCTCCTTGCCCCCCTATAGTAGGCGCCTGTGATTCTTGGAACCAACTTTGTAAGTCTTTTCCAGCTCTTTTGTGGTAGTAAATCGATTATTTCTTTGTTACAGTAGTTTAGGTCCATGCTTCATCAATAGCCACAATAAATTTCCATGTCTTTCCGGTTAAGAGATTTTCATAACGAAGTTGTTTTGCGCTCATCCATGTGCCTTGGCAAAAGGCTGTGAACATTATGTGTTTTTTCTTTTTTTAGATTCAAATCCTTGTTTTATTTACAGTTGATTCCGAGATTTTTAACGACTTAGCTATTGTTCTTTGGGTCGGTGAGTTTTCTTTCAAGATCAGAGACCTTACTTTTGAAATAGTCCTAAAAACACTGGATATTCGTTTGATGTTCTTTTTCCTGTTAAAAGCTATTCTTGACGATTTTCCCCGTCTAGTATTAATAATATTGCTTACTTTACATTTAGAAATCCTAATTGCAAGATTTTCGCAGGGTTTTTTAATTACAGAATACGAATAATTCTCTTCGTAAAGAGCAACAGCTTAACCTTCTATCCACAGCTTGTTTACGTGCACCATTTTCTTAGCAGACCATATTTAACTGCAGGTGGTGTTTCTTTCGTGTTCATCTAACACGCTGTTGCCTGTTTCAATTCTTTGTAATTTCTTATCGGAAACGTTCTAAAAATGTTTTAGCATCCTTCGTATTTCGGGATGTCTTGTCGATTGTAGAAATCCGGCTGTTTTTGTTTTTTCTAACCGTTTCCTTTGACTATGAATGACTTTCATAAATTTTATTCTCGTCGGAAAAGATTCAAAAGACGTGCTCATTACAACAGAAAATTCTTTGCCGTCTTTCTTGTTCTTTCATTGTACTGAATAATACTGTATTACATATTTCAGTATGTATTTAGTTGTTCAATTAATTGCATATCAGTAACACGAACTCCTTTCAACGTGTACAAATATTTGGGTCCTTGCGATGCTCGTGTTAACAAGGTTCGTTTGCATTTCAAAACAAGAAAGATGACACCAACTTTTCGGGTGTAATAAGCACGTCTTTTGAATCCGTTCTGACGCAAATTAAATTTATCAAAGCTATACAAAGTCAATGGAACCGGCATGGAAAACAATAGTGTCTGACGGAAGAAAGAAGTTTCTTAATCAGGTTTTTAATTCTTCAGATATTGCTGTAAACGGAATCGTGAGCTTACGCCCTTTGGTTGCAGACTTATGCGTTAAGAAAAACATGAATTTGTATGAGAAACATTTCGCACCGAAAACGCTCTCCAATATAGAAAGAATTTTTCAAATCGGACTCTTAGAAACAGAGATATCGACAAAAATAAGATGTGACTTTACGTCCCCTGGTGGGAAAACCATGCATTATTTTAGGAAGAAAGTATTCTCAAAAGGTTTTTCCATATGAGCACTATCGGTCCAAGAAAAAAAAAATTAGTCGAGTTTTCAGGAGCCCAGATTTTGCTACAAATACATCAGAAGCAGAAATTAACACTTATACCCCCTACCATTCTTTACCAAACATTAGAAATTATGTGAAAAATATTTTCCATCGGGTCTTGTATGCGACACAGGAAGAATTTTTCAAATCGGTGTTTTAGAAGCAGAAAAAGCGCAATTTACCGTTGTGCTCCCTAGCGGAAAGTCTATGAACTACTTGAAAATTTTGAATTTATAGAAAAACATTTCGCATCGAAAACACTATCCAACAAAAGAGGAATTCAAATTTTGAAGATGACAATCCGATTCTTTCATGATAAAGAAGTAATTTTTCAAATCGGACTCCTAGAAGTAGAGACATCGACAAAAATACGATATACATCTACGCCCCTGGCGTAGAAACCATGCATTATTTCAAAAAGAAAATGTTCCTAAAAGGTTTGTCGACATGAGTAGTATCGGTCAACAAAATCCTTTTTTTTTTCAATCGAGATTTTGGAAGCTCAATCCACTGAAGAATTTTTTTCAAATCGGAGTTTTAGAAGAAGAGTTATCGGGGAAAATGTAGTTTACTTTTACGCCCCCTAGCGGAAAATCTATGCGTAATTTGAAAAAGTAACTATATCTAAAATACTCTTCGACATAAATGGAATCAAAAGATAAAAGATTTTTTCAATCGGATGTTTAGAAGCAAATATGTGGAATAAAACGTACATTTGAATTCGACATCATCTGCATTTACGCCCCCTAGCGGCGAAATTGTACATCGTAAAAAAAACGAAATAAAGAGTCATCATTCGCATATTTCAAGCTTCCCAATGCAAAAAGAATGTTTTATATCGGACTAATAGTTGCAGAGATATCGTGGGTACGACGGACGGACAAACCGGTAACATAAGCACGATCTTTTTTTACAAAAGACGTGCTAAAAATAAGGAGACACGGTGATAAGAAACTAGAATGACGATTTAACACTTGGAAAATTTTTGTTAATGAAACAAAAAGCAGATATGTTCATTTCAGGTTCATAAGCCTTTCGTAATCCTTTAGCTTTGTTTATTTTGGATTACCGTCTTTGTTGTTCTTAATTGGAAGATGCTCTTCTCAACCTAGTGGCTTTTCCTTGACTACAAAAAGATCGACCATAGTTACCTAATCCAACATCTAGGCCTCGGAATTATTTCTCCCTTTCCCCTGTTTCCTCTCAGGATACGAACGTAATCCCAGCCGACACGAAGAAAATAAATGTTTTGTCGAAAGAGCTGAGTAAAATAAAAATATGCTAAAAGTTACCTTGCTGCAGATTATGTTTTTCTTTAACTAGTAGTGCGTAACCTCTAGCTAAACTATTTGGTATTTGCTTTGAACTTAAATCCCTTTCAATGGAATTAATATTTCCGGTACTTTCGCCCTCTTTTCTTTTCTTTACTTTTTCAGAATTATTTTTTCCCTCGGTGGAATGAATAAGTATAAGCCGAAATTAATTCATAACCAAACAAAGGACCATGGTTCACGGTACACATACTGAACAAGCTATAGGAAATAAATAATCTTCTAAAATGCAAGTATTTTTTCCTACAACGCGCAAAATAAACTGCAAGAACTAAATGCACTGGAATACCCTCGTTAAATACCGTTTTAAGAAATGAAATCAAAAACAAATGCAGAATGAGGATTTCTCCCGTTTTGGTTTTTAGGACGTCTTTTGATTAAAAAAAAAGGGGGGGGGGACTACGTGCTTGTAGTGTCAGTTTTCCCGTGCACCCGTCAAATATCTCCTCATTCGGATTCTTAAAATTCTGGCCGCGGATGGCCTAGTGGTCAAAGTTTGTGACTGCCACGGAGAAACCTCAGATTCGATCCCAGGCAGGTACGAACGCTCGAACCACTAAATATCCGCCATGCGTCGGATCGGCACGCTAAGCCGACGGACCCCGGGTACTGGACCCCGGTAATAAATAAGGGTGTCTTCGTCCCCCTTTCTACCTCGCTTATGTGTCACTTTCCTATCGTTCACTCTAGCCCAAATCTCCTCCTTCCTATTTTTAAGGGTTGTTTAAGACCTAGGGTCAGACACTCCCTTCCTAAAATCATCTACATATGATCTGATCTGAATTTCTGAAAATTCTTTCCGAATGGCATGATGCTCACAAATCAGAAGGCTGATTCGTTTTCCACTAGACGATATAAACGTATTTTTATGTTTGCCCTTCTAACACCAGAAAAGAAAATTGTCTCTTTTTATTTCACAGTCGCATAAAACTACCAAACCATTGTTTTGCTTTACACGATGCAAAGTTTTGCCAGTAGGTGGCAGAAATGTATACTTCTGTGAGGTCACGTAAATGTGTATTTGCTGGTTGCACTTTTTAGCACGTCTTTTGTAAAAGAAGATCGTGCTTATGTTATCGGTTTTTCCGTCCGTCCGTCTGTAGGCACAATATCTCTACAACTAATACTCCTATTTAAAAATTCTTTTTGCCTTAGGAAGCCTGAAATGTGCGAATGGTAATCCTCTATTTCGATTTTTTTTACTGTGCACAATTCGCCGCTATAGGACGTAAATGCAAATGATATCAAATTCAAAATACATTTTGTTCCATATATTTGCTTCTAAACATCCAATTCAAACAATTCTTTCACGTTTCGATTCCATTCGGGTAGAAGATTATTTTAGGCATAATCTTTTTTCCATGTTAAGCATAGATTACCCGTTAGGGGGCGTAGAAGTAAATTGCTTTTCTCCCCAATATATCTGCTTCTAAAACACCAATTTGAAAAAAATATTTCTTCAGCGGATACAGCTTCTGATGGGATATATATTTTGAACATAATTTCTAATTTTTGGTATAAAATGGTTTGACCGCTAGAGGGCGTAAGCGTTTATTTTTGCTTTTGATGTATTTGCAGCAAAATCTGAGCTTCTAAAATCTCGATTGAAAAAATGTATTTGTGGACCGATACTACTCAGGTCGATAAATCTTTTCGAAATATTTCCATCTTAAAACAATGCATGGTTTCTCCACCAGGGGGCGTAGATACATATATCATCATCATCATCATCATTGTTAACCATTATCAATCCACTGCTGGACGAAGGTCACCCCAAGTTTCCTCCACAACGGTCTGTCTTGTGCCAGTCTCCTCCATGTCACTCCCGCATACTTTCGAATTTCATCCACCCATCTTCCATGTGGTCTTCCTCTGGGTCTTTTCCTGTCCCTTGGAATCCAATCTAAAATTTCGGCTGTTCATCGATGGTCTGTTCTTCTGGCAGTATGTCCAGCCCATTGCCATTTCAGGGATTTAACTCTGATCATGATGTCTTCCACTCTTGTCATTTTTCGGATCCACGAGTTCCTCTTCTTATCTCTCCTGGTTACACCAAGCATGCACCTCTCCATGCTACTTTGAGTTGTCTGCAGCCTTTGTATGTCTCTTTTAGCTAAGGTCCACGTCTCTGCACCATACGTAAGCACTGGAAGGATGCATTGATCAAACACTTTTCTTTTAAGACATAATGGCATATTGCTCTTGAAAATTATGCTGTTTCTTCCAAGAGCTCTCCAGGCAAGTTTTGTACGCCGATTAATTTCTTCATCAATGTGACCCTCACTTGATATCTGCTGTCCAAGATAAACGTACGTGTCTGTTATCTCCAACTTTTCTCCATCAATCGATAAATCTTCATTTCTTGTAAAAGCATTGAACATCACTTTTGTCTTTTGAAAGTTCATTTTTAATCCCACTTCTTAACTCTTGTCAGCACGTTCCTGGATCATACTCTGCAGCTCTGATGGGGTAGTTGCAAAAATGACTATGTCATCAGCAAAACGAAGGTGGGTTAGATAATCTCCATTAATCTTTATCCCTTTGTTTTCCCAGTTCAGTGATTGAAAGACATTTTCCAATGTGGCATTAAAGAGCTTCGGAGATATGGTGTCACCTTGTCTCACTCCTTTTCCAATTTTTATGTGTGTTGTGTTTTCAAACAGCCGAATCTTTGTACTTGCGTTTTCATAGATGTTATTAATAATATTAATGTACGCATCTTCAATATCGCAGGATTTCAGAGCCATTGTAACTGTTTCACCGAATCAAAGGCTTTTTCATAATCGATAAAAGCCATGCACAATGGAAGTTCATGTTTCCTCGCTCTTTCAATTAGTTCTCTCAGTACGTGGATATGATCTATTGTGCTGTAGCCACTCCTGAATCCAGCTTGTTCTCTCGGTTGAGCCATGTCCAGTGTCACCTTTAAGCGGTGTGAAAGAACTTTAGTGAAGATTTTATAAACCACTGATAGGAGGCTGATAGGTCTGTAGTTCCTGAGATCCTCAATGTCACCTTTTTTATGTAGCAAGATCATTGTAGCGTTGTTCCAATCTTCAGGAATCTTCCCTTCATTAAGGCGTCGAGTGAAAATTTGGGCGAGTACTGTTTCGATTTCTCCACTTGCTTCTTGTATGATGTCTACAGTAATTCCATCTTCTCCTGGAGCTTTTCCCCGCTTCATGTTCTTGATTGCATGTGCAACTTCTGCTGGGAGGACTGGAAGAACTCTGGTACTGGTACCTTTCATGATGTCTGGAGTACATGTATCATCCCTTTCATATAATTTGGAGTAGAAATCTTCTTTTCTCAGTGCCATAATCTGTTTTCTTCCCTTACTGAGATGTCCCTTTGCTACCTTTAGGCTTTGGTTGTTTTCAATTGCTTTCCTTGCTAGTTCACAGTTGAATTTCCTTACATCATCAGTGATACATTTTCGTACTGTCTTGCATAGCTCTATATATTCCACTTTGGAAGTCACATCTTCTTTAGTTGTCCTCATCTCTCTTCTTATTTGCATCAACATTTTGGTTTTTCCTGATAATTTGTTCACATGCAACTTGTTTGTTGCTGTTTCCATAAGAGCTTTGGTTACTTTTCTGTTTAAATATATATTAAACTTTTCTGTTAACTTCAGAAATATCCACTTCTTCCGATGTTAGGCCTTCTAAAGCAGAGAATCTGTTCTTCAGTTCCAACTTGAAAGTATTATGGTGTTTTTTAGGGTTTGTTATATCAATACATTTTGTTTGCCTTATGAGCTTGCTACGTTCGAGTTTAGTGTTGAGGTGCATCTTACATCTCACCAATCTATGGTCACTACCTGTGTTGAACTTGTTTAGCACACTGCAGTCTTCTATGACGAATTTTTTGTTACACATAATAAAATCAATTTCACTTGTCGTCCCATTTGGATGTCTCCATGTCCGTTTCCTGTGTGGCTTTTTCTTGAAAAAGGAGTTCAAGATGAAAAACCCTTCTGCCTCTGCAAACTCTACGAGAGTATTTCCACGCTGGTTTCTGTTGCCGTGACCGAATTTACCTACTGAAGTTTCATTCTGTTGCCGTTGCCCTATTTTTGCATTGAAATCTCCCATAATTATCTTTAAGTGCTGCTTACCTTTATTATTTAGATGACGAATTTCCTCATAAAATTCTTCAATTTCTTCGTCAGGATGACTTGTGGTGGGTGCATAAGTTTGAACAATCTGAGCCTTGGATCTTCTCGAGAGTTGGATAACGAGTCGTGCAGCTCTGTCAGAGGAACTTTCAACTTCTACAACTTTATCCTTCAGTTTTTTGTTTATTATAAATCCAACTCCACTAGTTCTGCCAGTATCTGTCCCACGATAGTAGAAGATATGTCCACTTTTCAGTTCAATGAGATTTTCTCCTTACCTCACTTAGCCCGACGATGTCCCACTTGATCCTTTGTAGTTTCTCTTCCAATTCAAGAATCCTTGAATCAGAAGATAGGGAGCGTCCATTATACGTAGCCAAGGTCAGCATCAGATGGCAGCCTAGTCCGGTCCTCCGGGGATTCTTAGCACCCTCTGCCTTCATGTCGCACTGGCCGCTGCCTTGGCCAGGTACATTCCAGCTGCCGGAGACTGAGGGCCAAGATTTAAGTTGTGGAGTTATTTTGGAGGGGTTTGGCCATAACTCACCACGCTGGCCAAGCCCGTTGGTGAGTGTGGGATAGCATTTCCTCTAATCCCGATGGTATAGTTATACCGCTATTGGCGGTCGTCAGAGCCCCTTTAGTGGGAACATGATGTACCACGAGAAAGCGGGGTTTGCTTTTGTCAGTTTTGATGCTTCTAATGGTCCGATTTGATTTTTTTTCTTTTTTGGACAGTTTCCGGTGCGACAGGTTTTTTTATATACTTTCAAAATTTTTCAAGTAATTCATTGACTTTCCGCTAGGTGGAGTAAAGGTATCTCTGCTTCTGACACTCCGATTTGAAAAATTCTTCCTGCACTGGATACAGTTCCTGTTGAGATTTCTTTTTTTTTTTTTTGTAATTTCTAATTCTTTTATAAAATATGGTTTGGTCACCAGGGGGCGTAAGGGTTAGTTTATGCTTCGCAAGTATTTGCAGCAAAATCTGAGCTTCTAAAAGCCCGATTAAAAAAATTCTTTCGTGGACCGATACCGCTCATGTCGATAAACATTTGAGAATATTTTCTTCTTAAAATAATTCATAGTTTCTCCGCCAGAGGACGTAGATGTATATCTTATTTCTGTCAATATCTCTTCCTCTAAAAGTCGGATTTAAAAAATTCCTTCTTTGTTAGAAAACGTTTCCGGTGTAAAATGTTTATCACATAATTTCAAAAATTTCAGGTAATGCATAGACTTTCTGCTAGGGGACGTAAAGGTAACTTTCGTTTTCCTGAATATATCTGCTTCTAAAACTCTGTTTTGAAAAATTATTTTTGCACCGGATACAGATAGCTCTTGATAGGAAATGCTTTGCATACAATTTCTAATATTTAGTAAAGGATGGTTTGGCCACCGGGGGGGGGCGTAAGTTTTAATTTCTGCGTTCGATGTATTTGGGGAAAAATCTGAGCTCCTGGAAAATCAATTGAAAATTTATTTCGTGGACCGATACCGCTCACGTCGAAAAACCTTTTGATAATACTTTCTAAAATAATGCATGATTTTCCCTCCAGAAGGCGTAAAGGCATATCTTATTTGGGTCAATATCTCTGCTCCTAAGAGTCCGGTCTGAAAAATTCTTTCTTTGTTGGAGAGAGTTTCCGTGGAGAAATGTTTGTCATATAATTCCAAACTTTTTTAAGCGAGCACGTCTGCCACCAGAGGGCGTAAGTTCACGTCTTCGTTTACAGCAATATCTGCGGGACTCAAAATTCAATTGAAAAACTTCTTTCTTAGGTGAGATACTAGTAACTATGCAAACTCTGTGTGTGTATTTTCTTTCCAAAATAGTGCACAATTTTGCCGCTAGGGGCACAAATACTTATTCTGTTTTTCTCAATATCACTGCTTTTACATGTGCGATTTAAAAAAGTCCTTCAACACCGGATGCCATTTACTTGGTAGAACACTTTAAGTTAGTACTGTACATGAGGAAGTTTGTAGTTCACAGTTCTGTCGGTAGGTGGTGTTTAAGTACTTCAGTTTGCAGCTGTATCGCCGCTTCTAAAAACGCTGTTGTGAACTTTCTTCTTTACTGTATGTCATTCGCTATAACCTTTTTAAATAACGCAAAGATTTCCCGCTAGCTGCGTGAAGGTCGAAACTTTTTTCGCTATCTCTGCTCTCGGGAGACGTACTTGAAAAATTATTTTTCCTTAGCATAGCTTTTTCAATGAATAATAATTTTCTCCTATTTTCAAATTTATCCGTTATGCAAAATTTTTCCGCTAGCAGACGTATATAACGTTTACTTCTATATTTCTTCTTTTAACTGTTTGATTTGAAAATCTCTTTGTCTCTAATGGTACCTTTCTTGTAGTATGAGAAACATTTTGTTCGCTATTTGTTAATTTTTGTAACATGCTTTCTAGCCAATGGTGGAACTAAGTAGAGGTTCCTATTTCTGGATGTTTTATCGATTGTTGGAACAGTTGATTGTTTTCCGAGCCGGTTCCACTGACTGTGAATAGCTTTGATGAATTTAATTCCTGTCAGAACAGATTAAATTTGCTATTACCTCTGAAAATGTGCTTATTACTTCCGAAAATTCGGTGTCATTTTCCTTGTTTTTTCTCGTGCAGGAGCTGTAATCGGTACCAAATGTTTTACTCATTTCCGATCTTATTCCGAGGTTAAATGTTCTGGCTAAGGTGCACAAATATAAACACCCCTGACAAAAAATTACGAAATGCTGATTGAAACAGGTACATAGGCATAAAGTTGATGAACGTAACGAGTTGTATAAATATGGAGAGTGAAACTGCTGGATTATGATTGTGGATGTCCGAAGTGTGTGTTTAAT
Organism: Macrothele yani; assembly: GCA_039090855.1. NCBI lineage: Eukaryota > Metazoa > Arthropoda > Arachnida > Araneae > Macrothelidae > Macrothele > Macrothele yani. The sequence continues at coordinate 106,873,144 of CM077011.1, forward strand.
GCTTCTACATTATTTTGTATTTCTTCTCACAGGTACGACTGTGGGTCGTAAAGGTGTCGTTACTGAGTGGCAAAAGGTGGCCATTGTTTTTGGATGACAACACGGTCATTTCGTGTAAGAGGTGGCAAAGTTTGTTGGATTGTCCTGGTCAATAGTCAGTAATGTCCATTTCTAGTGGAAGAAGTATGGAAGCTATCATTGTAGGAGGAGCGACTGTGGTAGAAGCTCTATGATGACAAATCCGAATCGCAGGCGCTTGGGACGATCAGAAACTGCTTCACGTTTTCAGACCCTTCAAGAACTGCTTCAACAGTACTATGCTGGGCCCAGTAAACCAGTCACAAAAAGAAAGCTACGGGGAGAATTGCATGGCTTGGGCATTTTCACTCGTGTTGCCCGGATACGCCTGAAGTTAAAAACTGTTGGAAAAAAAGCCACCTTGCTTGTACAAAACAGCACCATCATTGAATCATTGAACAGTGGAGACAAATAATGTGGTCCGACGAATCCAGATTCTGCTTGTATTCCACTGATGGTCGCTGCAGGGTCATGCGCAATGCCTGAGAAGCATTTAACCCCGAATGTGTCCAAAGAGCAGTGCAAAAATGAGGTGGAAGTACCATGTTTTGGGGCTGCATTTCAAGTACTGGAGTTGGGCCATTCATTGAGGTGTCCAATCGCATTAAATCTATGTGCCACTTTTATATAATGCATTATTTCCACTTATCCGGTTTCTCGAACAAGGACACATAATGGATCCCGTGTTTCAAGATGATAACTGCATTGTCCATCAAGCTGCTGTAGAGTTGTGCTGGATTTGTTTGAAGAACGTGAGAGAGAGGCACCTCAACTCGATCAATTGGCCTGCAAATTCACCCCATCTAAATTTAATGATTGAAAAAAATCTGGGACATGTTAGAAAGGACCGTGAAGAAGAAACAAGTTAGTAAAATCAGGCAATGCATGGATTATGATACGCTTTCCAACATACCAGAAATCATTACTCAAGTGGTTACTCAAGTTATGAGGATAGTGGCTGTAAAATAAATCTCGCTCCTATAATAGGCCCTGACCTTTGATCCCATTTCGACGATATTCAACAGGACCGGTTAAGTATACTTCCGGAACAACATATAAATTTTGTCTCAATCGAAGTATTTTTACGTACGTTATGACGCATAAGGGTAATGGAATGGTTCACGCTTCTATGTCCTGACCTTTGACCCCATTTCGCCAATTTTCAATAGGTTCGTCCACAGGTGGTTTTTCTACTACATACTAAATTTTCATCGAAATCGAACCATTTTTAGGAGTTTTCGTGCGGACAGACGGTCAAAGCTGGAGCATATACACTTCTTCAACATACGGTTGGAAAGGGTAAAATACAACACCCTGCAAATTTGGCGGAATTAAGGAAACTTTTGAGCATGGATTGAAATAAACTTGATACGCATCTGAGTTATATTGATATTACGGCATACAAAATTAAAGCTGAAATTAAAAGCAGAGCGTGACATAACTCCATATTAAGGAATACAGTTTACATTTCGTAATTTTTTGTCCGATGTGTTTAGATTTTTAATTTGAAAACGTCTCCTATTAGAAAATCGGAAAAATAAAGACATGATGTATTGCATAATCCACAGTTCATCAACGTGTGCCATTTTCAGCCAGGCGTAGCTGCAGTATAATTGCGTTTGATATTCTTTCTGAGCTCTTAAATATTCAATTTGAAAAATTACGTTTGCATCCTACTGCTGCAACAATTGTCACAAATGATTTCCATGCGGGACAGATCTGATGAATATCCTTTACCCTGTTGTTGTTTTTTCAGTTAGATGAGAGAAGCTTGTGGTACAAGTAACATAAGTTCCATATTTTAACGCAAACTTAACTTTTCCATGTGCTGTTGTCGTTACTTACAGTCAACCCATTGCGCCGTGTAACTTTGCAAATTTAACAACCTCCTCGGGAATTCTGAGTTCGAAAGCTGTCATTTACAGAGTGGGAGTCGAAAGTTTTGCAATATTTGCATAAACGCATGTGCTACGGCGGGTATGTCACGTGTTTAAACTAGTTCAAGTCGCACACTGCAGTGAGTCGAAAGGGATATAAAGTGGTAGTCGTTGCTATGAACAGCATTGCATGTCGTGGTTCTGTCTCTGGCTGGGACGCCTTAAAGATGAACAGCCACAACAGGCTAATTAGGGACCTTTTGCTTTACGAGTTTGAACTCGGACATAACGCTGCTCAAACAACACGAAACGTTTGTCATGCGAAGGCGGAAGGTTCCGTGGACCACAGCACCGCAACCAGATGGTTCAAGAAATTTCGCTCAGGTGACAGAAACCTCTGCGATCAACCAAGATCATGTAGGCCGCGAACCGTGGATTCGAAGGCCGTGCGCCAGGCTGTAAAGGTAAATTCGACAACCAGCACTCGGATATTATCAGGCGAGCTGGGCATATAACAGCGGTTAGCCACCTTCAGGACATCGACAAGTTCTACAGGAGCTTCCGCATTGTCCATCACGAACTGACGCCAGCTGAAGCAAACTGCCGAGTGTAAGTGTGCACGAAACTCCTAGAACACTCACGCGATGCACGTATCATCAAGGGAATCGTTACGTGCTGTGAAAAGTTGGTCTATTTCCGTAACCCTAACACACAACGGCAGTGGTTGAGCCCGAGTAACTTCCTGAACCTGTTACTAAACTTGGGCGCTTCGAGCGCAAGGTGATGCTCTTCGTCTGGTAGAATTTCGAGGGTATAATCCATTACAAAATTTTTCCACACGATCGGACCATCAACCCTCACCTCTACTCTGAACAGCTAGAGCGGATGTATGCCGTTTCGGGGTGAAGTACCTGGCACTTGTGAACAGAAAGGGCGCTCTCCTATAGTAGGACAACGCTCGGCCTCATACTGCGCGACCAGGAAAAAACTCCATGAATTTGAGGGCATCGTACTGATACCACATCCAGTACATATTCCGTAGTTTGCTCCGTCGGATTATTACTTGTTCCGGTCCATGGCCCACTTTCCTCGCGCGTGACACTTCAACAACTAGAACAAGGTGCTAGCTGGCGTTGAGGAGTTATGCCTCGAAGGACAAGAAACCGAGAACTGGCAGACAGATGGCTAAAGACGGTGCAACACGATGGCCTATACATTGAATGCTAGTCAGCTTTCATCAAAAAGATACGTATGAAGACATAAAGTGATCCAAATATTACAGCACGATAATTTATACTTTGAATGCTAGTCAGCTTTCATCAAAAAGATATGTATGAAGACATAAAGTGATCCAGATATTGTAACACGATGGCCTATACTTTGAATGCTAGTCAGCTTTCATCAAAAAGATATGTATGAAGACATAAAGTGATCCAGATATTGCAACACGATGGGCTATACATTGAATGCTAGTCAGCTTTCATCAAAACGATACGCATGAAGACATAAAGTGATTCAAATATTGCAACACGATGGTCTATACTTTGAATGTTAGTCAGCTTTCATCAAAAAGATACGTATGAAGACATAAAGTGATCCAAATATTGCAACACGATGGCCTATACTTTGAATGCTAGTCAGCTTTCATCAAAAAGATACGTATGAAGACATAAAGTGATCCAAGTATTGCAGCACGATGATCTATACTTTGAATGTTAGTCAGCTTTCATGAAAAAGATACGTATGACGACATAAAGTTATCCAAATATCACAATACGATGGCCTACACTTTGAATGCCAGTCAGCTTTCACCAAAAAGATATGTATAAAGATATAAAGTGATCCAAATATTGCAATACGATGCCCTATACTTTGAATGCTAGTCAGCTTTCATTAAAAAGATATGTATGAAGACATAAAGTGATCCAAATATTGCAACACGATGGCTTATACTTTGAATGCTGGTCAGCTTTTATCAAAACGATACGCATGAAGACATAAAGTGATTCAAATATTGCAACACGATGGTCTATACTTTGAATGTTAGTCAGCTTTCATCAAAAAGATACGTATGAAGACATAAAGTGATCCAAATATTGCATCACGATGGTCTATACTTTGAATGCTCGTCAGCTTTCATCAAAAAGATATGTATGAAGACATAAAGTGATCCAGATATTGCAACACGATGGTCTATACTTTGAATGTTAGTCAGCTTTCATGAAAAAGATACGTATGAAGACATAAAGTGATCCAAATATTGCAACACGATGGTCTATACATTGAATGCTCGTCAGCTTTCATCAAAAAGATACGTATGAAGACATAAAGTGATCCAAATATAGCAACACGATGGCCTATACTTTGAATGCTAGTCAGCTTTCATCAAAACGATACGCATGAAGACATAAAGTGATTCAAATATTGCAACACGATGGTCTGTACTTTGAATGTTAGTCTGCTTTCATCAAAAAGATACGTATGAAGACATAAAGTGATCCAAATATTGCAACACGATGGCCTATACTTTGAATGCTACTCAGCTTTCATCAAAACGATACGCATGAAGACATAAGGTGATTCAAATATTGCAACACGATGGTCTATACTTTGAATGCTCGTCAGCTTTCATCAAAAAGATATGTATGAAGACATACATATCTTTTTGATCTTTGCATGCTAGTCAGCTTTCACCAAAAAGATATGTATAAAGATATAAAGTGATCCAAATATTGCAATACGATGGCCTATACTTTGAATGCTAGTCAGCTTTCATTATAAAGTGATCCAGGTATTGCAACACGATGGCCTATACTTTGAATGCTAGTCAGCTTTCATCAAAAAGATATGTATGAAGACATAAAGTGATCCAGATATTGCAACACGATGGCCTATACATTGAATGCTAGTCAGTTTTCATCAAAACGATACGCATGAAGACATAAAGTGATTCAAATATTGCAACACGGTGGTCTATACTTTGAATGTTAGTCAGCTTTCATCAAAAAGATACGTATGAAGACATAAAGTGATCCAAATATTGCAACACGATGGCCTATACTTTGAATGCTAGTCAGCTTTCATCAAAAAGATACGTATGAAGACTTAAAGTGATCCAAATATTGCAGCACGATGATCTATACTTTGAATGTTAGTCAGCTTTCATGAAAAAGATACGTATGAAGACATAAAGTGATCCAAATATTACAATACGATGGCCTATACTTTGCATGCTAGTCAGCTTTCACCAAAAAGATATGTATAAAGATGTAAAGTGATCCAAATATTGCAATACGATGGCCTATACTTTGAATGCTAGTCAGCTTTCATTATAAAGATACGTATGAAGACATAAAGTGATCCAAATATTGCAACACGATGGTCTATACTTTGAATGCTCGTCATCTTTCATCAAAAAGATACGTATGAAGACATAAAGTGATCCAAATATTGCAACACGATGGCCTATACTTTAAATGCTAGTCAGCTTTCATCAAAACGATACGTATGAAGACATAAACTGATTCAAATATTGCAACACGATGGTCTATACTTTGAATGTTAGTCAGCTTTCATCAAAAAGATACGTATGAAGACATAAAGTGATCCAAATATTGCAACACGATGGTCTATACTTTGAATGTTAGTCAGCTTTCATCAAAAAGATACGTATGAAGACATAAAGTGATCCAAATATTGCAACACGATGGCCTATACTTTGAATGCTCGTCAGCTTTCATCAAAAAGATACGTATGAAGACATAAAGTGATCCAAATATAGCAACACGATGGCCTATACTTTGAATGCTACTCAGCTTTCATCAAAACGATACGCATGAAGACATAAAGTGATTCAAATATTGCAACACGATGGTCTGTACTTTGAATGTTAGTCAGCTTTCATCAAAAAGATACGTATGAAGACATAAAGTGATCCAAATATTGAAACACGATGGCCTATACTTTGAATGCTAGTCAGCTTTCATCAAAACGATACGCAGGAAGACATAAAGTGATCCAAATATTGCAACACGATGGCCTATACTTTGAATGCTAGTCAGCTTTCATCAAAAAGATATGTATAAAGATGTAAAGTGATCCAAATATTGCAATACGATGGCCTATACTTTGAATGCTAGTCAGCTTTCATTATAAAGATATGTATGAAGACATAAAGTGATCCAAATATTGCAACACGATGGCCTATACTTTGAATGCTCGTCAGCTTTCATCAAAAAGATATGTATGAAGACATAAAGTGATCCAAATATTGCAACAGGATGGCCTATACTTTGAATGCTCGTCAGCTTTCATCAAAAAGATACGTATGAAGACATAAAGTGATCCAAATATAGCAACACGATGGCCTATACTTTGAATGCTACTCAGCTTTCATCAAAACGATACGCATGAAGACATAAAGTGATTCAAATATTGCAACACGATGGTCTGTACTTTGAATGTTAGTCAGCTTTCATCAAAAAGATACGTATGAAGACATAAAGTGATCCAAATATTGCAACACGATGGTCTATACTTTGAATGTTAGTCGGCTTTCATCAAAAAGATACGTATGGAGACATAAAGTGATCCAAATATTACAATACGATGGCCTATACTTTGCATGCTAGTCAGCTTTCACCAAAAAGATATGTATAAAGATGTAAAGTGATCCAAATATTGCAATACGATGGCCTATACTTTGAATGCTAGTCAGCTTTCATTATAAAGATACGTATGAAGACATAAAGTGATCCAAATATTGCAACACGATGGTCTATACTTTGAATGCTCGTCAGCTTTCATCAAAAAGATACGTATGAAGACATAAAGTGATCCAAATATTGCAACACGATGGCCTATACTTTGAATGCTAGTCAGCTTTCATCAAAACGATACGCATGAAGACATAAACTGATTCAAATATTGCAACACGATGGTCTATACTTTGAATGTTAGTCAGCTTTCATCAAAAAGATACGTATGAAGACATAAAGTGATCCAAATATTGCAACACGATGGCCTATGCTTTGAATGCTCGTCAGCTTTCATCAAAAAGATACGTATGAAGACATAAAGTGATCCAAATATAGCAACACGATGGCCTATACTTTGAATGCTACTCAGCTTTCATCAAAACGATACGCATGAAGACATAAAGTGATTCAAATATTGCAACACGATGGTCTGTACTTTGAATGTTAGTCAGCTTTCATCAAAAAGATACGTATGAAGACATAAAGTGATCCAAATATTGCAACACGATGGCCTATACTTTGAATGCTAGTCAGCTTTCATCAAAACGATACGCAGGAAGACATAAAGTGATCCAAATATTGCAACACGATGGCCTATACTTTGAATGCTAGTCAGCTTTCATCAAAAAGATATGTATAAAGATGTAAAGTGATCCAACTATTGCAATACGATGGCCTATACTTTGAATGCTAGTCAGCTTTCATTATAAAGATATGTATGAAGATATAAAGTGATCCAAATATTGCAATACGATGGCCTATACTTTGAATGCTAGTCAGCTTTCATTAAAAAGATATGTATGAAGACATAAAGTGATCCAAATATTGCAACACGATGGCCTATACTTTGAATGTTAGTCAGCTTTCATCACAAAGATACGTATGAAGACATAAAGTGATCCAAATATTGCAACACGATGGTCTATACTTTGAATGCTCGTCAGCTTTCATCAAAAAGATATGTATGAAGACATAACGTGATCCAGATATTGCAACACGATGGTCTATACTTTGAATGTTAGTCAGCTTTCATCAAAAAGATACGTATGAAGACATAAAGTGATCCAAATATTGCAACACGATGGTCTATACTTTGAATGCTCATCAGCTTTCATCAAAAAGATACGTATGAAGACATAAAGTGATCCAAATATTGCAACACGATGGCCTATACTTTGAATGCTAGTCAGCTTTCATCAAAACTATACGCAGGAAGACATAAAGTGATTCAAATATTGCAACACGATGGTCTATACTTTGAATGTTAGTCAGCTTTCATCAAAAAGATACGTATGAAGACATAAAGTGATTCAAATATTGCAACACGATGGTCTATACTTTGAATGCTACTCAGCTTTCATCAAAACGATACGCATGAAGACATAAAGTGATTCAAATATTGCAACACGATGGTCTATACTTTGAATGCTAGTCAGCTTTCATCAAAACTATACGCAGGAAGACATAAAGTGATTCAAATATTGCAACACGATGGTCTATACTTTGAATGTTAGTCAGCTTTCATCAAAAAGATACGTATGAAGACATAAAGTGATTCAAATATTGCAACACGATGGTCTATACTTTGAATGCTACTCAGCTTTCATCAAAACGATACGCATGAAGACATAAAGTGATTCAAATATTGCAACACGATGGTCTATACTTTGAATGCTAGTCAGCTTTCATCAAAAAGATACGTATGAAGACATAAAGTGATTCAAATATTGCAAAACGTTCGACTCACTCTCTGTAGCTTTCCTTATTCATATGATTTTTGGTAAAACTTGACTTCAGAATTCAAAGACGAACCTGAAGATTTAGACGTTGGAGCTCCATTATGCTACTTGGTTTATGTTGGAAATTTATGCAGAGTGAATGGCTCAAGTAGTACAGTATGGCGTTATTAGAGCTTTCTAACGCGCAGTTTGCACTCACAATGTCAACGAATTGTAGACCATGACAACGATCCGTGTCCCTGGATATCTCAGCACACCAGCCAGGTATTTTTCCATATGGTGTTAAGCAGTGCTGCCAAATGTTTAAGTGCAGCATGGCGGTCATACGACCTACTGGACTCGGCCCACATTTACTGTCTCTTCGCCCATCGCATTCATGTAGTCCCTCAGCAATTGGATCAGTTTCCTGTCATTTCGTGCAAATCCTTATGGTGTGATATTTCTCTATATTCTCTTCCCACTTTCTTCCATGACTCGATTCGATGTTAGTGTTTGGGTTACGTGGCCAAATATTCATAAGTTTCTCTCACTCTCTATTGGCATTGCACTCATCCTATATCTTTCATTATCACCTTCTCTCTATTTGTGTCTCTCAGTGTTTTCCTATCTTGCTGTGTAATTTCCTCTATTCTCTCATTTTCCAACACTACCTTCTGCATTCCTATATACCTACCCCGATGAGTCATTACATTATGACCACCTACCTAATAAGATGTAGGAAACCTTTTAGCCTGCGAAACAGCTGGCTCACTCGGCGAGGCATCGATTCGATGAGGTGGCAATAGGTATCCTGGGGTATTCGGTACCATAATATCAACAGCAAGTCCTCCAGTTCCCGTACATTTCGGGGTGGTGGTGATTTACATCGGACCCGCTTTTCCAAGTCGAACCACAAATGCTTGATGGGGTTTCACGTTAGGTGAATTTGGAGGCCAGGGCATTAACAGAAAGTCACCAGCATGTCCCTTGAACCACTACTTGACGATTCTGGCCGTATGGCATGGCGCATTATTCTGTTGGTCATAGACACCACCAGCAGGAATACAGTTGCCATGAATGGGTGAACTTGGTCCGCAACGATGGTCAGATACGTGACAGGATTGCGCTATTGGGATAATGGGGCCTACAGTGTCCCGAAAAAACATCGCCCACATCATAACACCACCGACGCCGGCCAGCTTCCTCCCAACAGTGCATTCAGGTGCCGTAGCTTCCGTTAATAATCGGCGTATCCGCGCTCGGGCGTCTACATGATGCACCAGGAATCTTGATTCGTCAGTTCAGGCCACTTTCTTTCAATCATCGACGGTCCAATCTTGAGGATCTTGGACCCATGTTATGCGTCGTTGGCGATGACGTGCAATAAGTATGGAGACCCGGCCGGGTCTTCGTACGGACAGACAGACGGACAAAGCTGGAGCATATACGCTTCTTCAACCTACGGTTAGAAAGCGTAAAAATCAGGGATGTTTAAAACGCGATCTGAATTAGCCTTGGCCAGAAAAACGGGGTTCTACTGTACGTCGCTTTCCACTTTATTCTGCCATTTTATGGATGTCGTTTTTTACGCTTTCCAACGGTAGGTTGAAGAAGCGTATATGTTCTAGCTTTGTTCGACTTTCCCCCCTTTCTGTCTTCCCGTCCGTCTGTCCGTCAGCACGATAACTCGCGTAAGTTGTACGGACAGCCTGGGGATGAACCCTATTGAAAATGGGCAGAATGGGGTCAAAGGTCAGGACATAGGAGAGGGATCCATTCCATCGCTTTTATGCATCATAACTTACGTAAAAATGCTTCTATTGCGACCAAACGTTAGTATGTTGTTCGGGAGGTATACTGAACCAATCCTGTTTAATATCATCGAAATGTGGTCAAACGTCAGGGCACAGGAGCGAGATTTTTTCCACAGCCATTATCCTCATAACTTGAGTAATAACTCAAGTAATGATTCCGGGTATGTTGGAAAGCGTATCATAATCAATGCGTTGCATGCTTTTACTAACTTGTTGTGTTATACGCGGGTTAAAATTTCTCTTACTGGCTATTGGCGTTGCTCTCATCCTTCTCTGTTACTGTCCCTTTCTGTCTACATGCAGTAGTGCTTTACTTACATTGGTGTCTTTAGTAGTTTCGTTTACTGTTTAGTGTCATCATCTAACTGATGAATTAATAAACTAATGTCGTTAATTAGTCCTTAGTTAATTTTTGAACATATATTTAATACTATAAGTAAATAAGTGAATAAAACGGCAGCGTTTAAAGGAAGCATCACTTGCATGAACTGCAACTGTTTATTCTTCACAAAAATGAAGTGGCAGAATCTCATACAATTCTGTCCACTATTCTCAGGTTGTAATTCATCAAAATGTTTCTTAATATCAATCGTATATTTACACAGAGAAATCTTCACTTTATAGTGATGAAAACGCTACTTATTTGCATACAACAAGCTTTACATCTCTCCGCTACTCCAGTCCACCAAAAATAGGCATTTTATTTTATTTTGACTTTTTGTCAGCGTTGCGAAAATGAACAAACGTTCGGGAAAGTGATGGGCCCCTGAGTTAGAAAATCTTAAACTGAGAAGTAAGGAAATTTACCTTAGAAAACAGGAACTGAAAAAGAGGGTTAAATTGGCGGTATAAGTCACACTGTCACTGCGTATTTTCCTTTGTCTGACTGCACGTAGGTTCCCCACTTTTCTTGTTCTCTAATTCTACCTTTGCATATCTGTCTTTCAGCTGTTGCTTTCATGGCTGCTCTCTCTCTATCGTCTTCCTCGCTCTTGTTGTTTCCTTCTATTTGTCTTTTGTTGCCTTTTTCTCCACCTGCCCATCCCCCCCCCCCTTGTCTCACTGTGTACCATGCTCTGTTTGCTTCTATCATAGCCACCACTTTGATGTTTGGGTTGGACACGAACAAATAATTTGCACAACACTTCTAACTGACTGGAGATTGCTTTGGAAAGCAACTCACCACAGCCGCAAAGAAGTTTTCAAATGCGTAGTTGCTGTCGTCGGCTGATACTGTCGGGTTGGCTTTACGATACTGCAGCTCCGCATTTAATCCTCTCATCTACGAAAATTTCGACAATGTCTCGTTTTGATTCTGCGAAGCACATGGTACTTACTGATTGTATCTTTGAAAATGCTGCACTGACGAGGTATAAAAAATTCATGTAAGCGTTTCTGCCAATCCATATTTAACAGCCCTTGCAAAAAAAAAAAAATTAAGGGTTGCTGTGAAGTCATTCTGAACTAAAAAGTGTTTCTGATATTCATGCAATTAATCTTTTGATAATAATTTTCTCCAACTACAGTATTTTAATCTCAGTTCGAGAAGAATAATGCCATGTTGAAAAAAAAACTATTTCCAATAAATTTTCCCAAAGAGCCCTTTGTGTTTGACTTTCTCATTGTAAGCGTTCGTTTCGTTCATGAGGAAGAGAGTGTATCCATTAAGAAATACTTTATTTGCCTCTAATAAAAAAAAAAAAAAAAGAATTAAGAATATCGTGATTGCACTTTCGACCTTTCGATTCAACCGGAGCTTGAAGTTCATCCCTTTTGTCGTCCTCTTCCAGCGCATCATCAATCGGATATTGATTCGAACCTTTACACGAGCGAGACGTTGTTAGGAATTACTGAATTAAAGTGCTTCCAATTACGTCGAGTAGTTTTTCTTTGCCTGGAGCGAAACACTTTCGTCGGACTGTTACTAAACCACAGAACGAAAAAATTCTCTCCTGAGATCGTTAAACTTTTAATGAATTTTGCGAAGAGCTATGGTTCCTTTCAAGTGCCTCGCCTAAATCTTTTGCCGGGAAATGAAAATCTCAAATACACTGGAGTTCAGCAAATGGCCAAAGATTGTACGTGTATTGATTTAACCCTTTAACAACCAATCCTAAAACATTTTCATATAAAATCTGTCATCATTCCCTATAAAATCTTTATTACTTTGCAAGCTTCCGTTTCCAAAAATTCAATAGCAGCTGTTTTCTTTTCGCTAATATCCATCCAATCTTAATACAAAAAGGTGATCATTTACTCAAAAGCTCAATCTAGATTTACACAAACTTTCATGCAAATATTTCCAAAATTATAGAACTTATTAGCGAAAAGACATTTCTCTTCGTACTACCCCTCATACAGGAACGCACCCAAGGGAGGGAGGGACTCCCCGGGTCCGGAACCCCCATGAGACCAAGTGTTTTGTAATATTACTACGTTCAAAAAGTTCCGGAACTTTTTCTAATAAAAAGAATGAGTACAGATAATTCCTGTTTATGCGGTGTTTCCTTCGACGTGTTACCCTGTGCAACTATGCATTTTTGCCAGCGCTTTTACAAAAATTTAAATGCAGATTGCAAGCCTTCTTTTGCCACATCCTCCAGTGTCTCCGTCGCAGCTCGTTGCACTTCTTCGGAACTTGAGAAGCGTCGCCCCCCTTAAGCAAATTCTTCATCCGGGGGTAAAGGAAAAAGTCACACGGGGCAAGATCAATGGAATAAGTTGGTTGTGATAGAACGGGAATGAGTTGTTTGGACAGGTAATCGGACACCAGGAGGGATCAATGAGCCGGCGCATTATCGTGATGCAGCACCCACGAGTTGGTCTTCCAAAGATCGGGTCGCTTACGTCTCATTGACTGTCGGAGACGTTTCAGGACGTTGACGTACTCTTCTTTAGTGACTGTACGACCAAGTTGAAGGAATTCCTTGTGCACGACCCCCTTGCAATCGAAGAAAACTGTTAACAAGACCTTTCCTTTGAAGCGATCAGCCTTGAACTTTTTTGTTGTAGTGACAACTGTGATTTTCACACTTTTGACTCTCGGTTGGATTGGGGGTCGTACAGAAAGCACCAAGTCTCATCGCCAGTGATCAATCGATTTAAGAGATCGGAATCTGAATCCACTACATCGATGTTATCCCCGCAAACATGCATCCGCTCATCCATTTTTTCTTGTGTCAGGTTTTTGCGAACAATTTGTTGGCACACGTGATGCATGCCCAGTTTCTCTGTTAAAATGGCATGGCAACTTCTGCAATCGCTGCAATTGTTTTTCGGCGGTCATTTTTCACAATTTCTTTCACAATGGCGATTTGTTCATCTGTTGTGGATGTTGAAGGTCGTCCTGATCTCTCATCATCCTCGATACTCTGTCGCCCGTTTCCCAATCGTCGATGCCACTCATAAACTCTAGTTCGACTCATTGCACTCTCACCGTACGCTGCTTTAATCTTTGAAAAGTCTCAGCGAAAGATTTTCCGAGCGGAACACAAAATTTTACACTTGAAAGCTGTTCAAAATTCGACATCGTTATCCTCGCGACGGAGAGCCTCGAATGCCTGTAATCACGAACTACGCACATACGCTGTGCGTGTTGGATCTAGATCAAACCGGTTCTGGCTGGTAGGTCACATGACGCTCTTCGCTAGCTCAGCGGGGAATGACGTAATTCGCTGACATTTGGCAAATATTCAAAAAGTTCCAGAACGTTTTGGGCGGCACCATTGGTGTCCGACACAAGAGATTCCTACCCTCTAACTGTTCTCTAATTTCCCTAATTGGTGAATTTCAATGTTCATAATTCTGAAATCACGCATTATAGAATTTGTTGCAAAATACATACTCTGAAACTATAATATTGCAATAGATAAAATAATAACATTTGTGGTTAACTACTTTTCTGAAATACGTATTTTTACTGTATTTAAAGTAAAAATAACAATGAAAAAACACCATTTGCAGCTGGATAATTCATGAATTCTATGTATTAAATTCCTTCGTAGATCAAAACATTTATTATAACAGTCATGTCGCGTAAATACACATACCTGAGCATTTTTACTTGCAGAGATTCCCCCTATATTCCGAATCTCTGGGTGCGCACGTGCCCTCGTATCTCGATAATTTTGTCTACTCATTACTTGGCCAAATGTCAACAATTCGTCTTTATGTAGTATATGGAATTTCAGTCATGAAAAATTCATGGAGTCCCTTTCTTGGTGTCATGAACTAACATCATTTCCCATGTATACGGTATTTATTATTTATTTACTGATGTTTCCGGGAATGCGAGTGTCGTTATAAAGGCGCTCTCCGTAAATTGCAAGATAGCTCGAAAGTAAGTTATCATCGCATTTCGGTTAAATTGCGTTCAGGAAGACCACGCGTGGATTGAAATTGATTACTCGCTCCTCCAAAAGGTGAAATTGCCCGAGAAAATGACACCCCTGCGAATATGTAAATAAAGAAATATCTCGTGGAGTAAACGTGCTGAAGTACAAAACGTGAAGACATCAATCATGTAAAACTTGTTTCTCCCTTGTCAGTTTAAATTTAACTGCTTCGTGGCTGCGTTCGGAATGCAATTTATTCTTAGACTGTGGGATTTAATGAAAAGATCCATTTCTCGGTATTTTAAGAATCATATCATATATATTCTGTTCGCGTATTGATATGAAGACTATTAGAAAGTTAAGAAGTTATGCTGGCTACCTACAGACTGGCTATGCTGTGTGCTCTTTTTAACTGCTTTCTAGATACTGCCGCTTAGAAAATTCTGTATTAAGAAAAAACGGATGACGGTGGCCATGAGCATTTCTGTCTAAACCATCTAATGAAAAGAAAGAACTGTTTTTTTACTCTGTCATCTAGAAATATTCAACATTACTCAAAAATACCAAAACTCAACGTGCGGCAGAAAGTTCAATAAGACTGTGTTTCAATAAGGCAGCCACCCAGAGAAACTTATTTAGGTTCAAGTCCTGGCTGAGGCATCAGGGTGCGTTGAATGATTGAGGCCCTAAATTAGGGATGGACGACTGTTTATAGCCCTAATAATTGCTCACAATGGTGGCTAAACCACAAAAGAAAAGAAAAGTAAGAAAAATATGGATAAGGAAATTTTTTGTTATTCGTCTTCCCTAAAATTATCTATAAAGGACCAAAAGCACTTCTTACAGTGTTCATTTAAAAGACTTGAAAAGTTTGCCTGCTATAATGGTGTTCAACTCTGATGTCACATTTGCATTTTTCTAAATGCCATAAACACTATCGAATCGGTGTCTTTCAATATACGTTTCACTTTATTAAACAGAAAAAAATCCACTGGAATCAGATCAGGGGAGTATGGTGAATGGTTGAAGAAAAAAACTACTGCTTGTGAGCGAGAGTGAGCAGGGGCACTGTCATTCAAAAGCCGACAACCAAATACGTAGCTGGTATTGACATTACGTTTTAATTATTCCCATTTTACCCACTTACTGACATTCTCAGTCATCAGCGGCGATCAGTTGCTACGAAACGTAGCACTTTGTTTACCAACTCGGGATTGCAGATTGTTTTCGGTCGTTCGATCTGAACATCGTCTGCTATCATATCTCAGCTCGTTTCAAACCTGTCGAATTGTTTGTGATATGGCTGTATTCTCATAAGTTGTTCTTCATATTTCGAGTGTCTCATTGGGACTTTTCTCCAAAAAGTCCCAATGCGCAAAATTTGATAATCCGCTGTTGCGTTCTTTGGTTTCTGTCGGTGACGTCATATACGATGCGTAGAGAACGTCCGTGTAAAAAATCAACTTTAGGACAACTGTTAGAAGCACAACTACTCACTCTTGTAGGCTTCTCTGGCGCTTTCTACAATAATGATACTAGCATCATATATATATATATATATATAATGTCTTTCGCTGAACTGGGAAAACAAATGGATAAAGATTAATGGGGATTATCTAACTCACCTTCATTTTTGCAACTACCCCATCAGAGGTGCATAGTATGATCCAGGAACTTGCTGACAAGAGTAAAGAAGTGGGATTAAAAATGAACTTTCAGAAGACAAAAGTGATGTACAATGCTTTTACAAGAAACGAAAATTTATCGATTGATGGAGAAAAGCTAGAGAGAACAGGTATGTACATTTATCTTGGACAGCAGATATCAAGTGAGAGTCACACTGATGAAGAAATTAATCGGCGTATAAAACTTGCCTGGAAAGCTTTTGGAAGAAACAGCATAATTTTCAATAGCAATATGCCATTATGACTTAAAAGAAAAGTGTTTGATCAATGCATCCTTCCAGTGCTTACGTATGGTGCAAAGACGTGCACCTTAACTAAAAGAGACATACAAAGGCTGCAGACAACTCAAAGCAGCATGGAGAGGTGCATGCTTGGTGTAACCAGGAGAGATAAGAAGAGGAACTCGTGGATCCGAACAATGACAAGAGTGGAAGACATCATGATCAGAGTAAAATGCCTGAAATGGCAATGGGCTGGACATACTGCCAGAAGGACAGACCATCGAAGGACAGCCGAAATTTTAGACTGGATTCCGAGGGACAGGAAAAGACCCAGAAGAAGACCACATGGGAGACGGTGAATGAAATTCGAAAGTATGCGGGAGTAACATGGAAGAGACTGGCACAAGACAGACAGTTGTGGAAGAGGCTTGGAGAGACCTTCGTCCAGCAGTGGATTGATAATGGTTGACAATGATGATGCCCCGCACGGGGATAACTGGTTTTCCAGTTATTTGGGGAGCGGCGCCCCCACGGCCCGAGCTAACCTTGTGACGGTTTCTATTGCCTCTGCGGCTTTGACGATTACATCACCGAAGGGACAGCTGTTCATCCAGCTGATGGGGGATGGCGTCCCCACGGCCCGAGCCGATTTTCTCTTATTGTTTTGCTTTTTTCGTCTTTCGTTCATATAGTGACATGTACCCGCCTCAGTTGTAGGCTGCTGAGGTTGTGATGAGGCGCCAGTTCCGGGTTTTGTTCATCGTTCTCTTCCCTGTCTTTTCTCTTTTTTGTTACATTTTCTGTTTTTCCGGAGCTGGTTAGCTTAGACCTACCTGCATGTTTGCCGTGTGCGGTGACCCGTACAGGTGGAAAAGGGGATGCTGGAGGCTGAGGTATCTGGGGGCCGGGTTGTAGTTGTCTCCAGATGCCAATACTCCTCTTTACCCTCTGCTTCACCCTAAACGGGAGGCTGGGAGCTAACCCACTCCTAGTCAGAAAGTCTGTGGCCGAGTGTTGTCCAGAATTCTAGCGGCTTGTCGTTCTGTTCGGCTGGGTGAGTTTGGGGGTAGGGTGGGCATGCCAAAGGGGTGTTCTCCGGGCACGGGAAAGTCTGGGTGCACGCCGAGCGTGTGTCTGCCCTACCAACTTGCTATATCCGCTGACTATCCCTAGAGCCGTGTCCTGCGTCCTCTTGGGCTTGCGGACCTCCGGCTCTCCCTCGTTGGGCTCGGTAGTGGGTGGGGAGGTCAGCGGACGAATCTTTTCCTCCTTCATGGAAAACCCAAGTGTTTCCCATGCTAATAATTTAAAGCGCCCTGTGGAGGACAGTGCTCCTTCCTCCACAAAGAAACTTGTCACATCTAATTGCAATGCTCTGTTTCTGTTGATTAAATCCGGTGACTCTTCACAGTCACTCAGTACCAAGAGTCCTTTCTGGATCAACAAGGCTCTGCAAGCCGTTGCTGGCTCTCCAAAGAGTGTGAAGAAGCTCCCTTCCGGGATCTTCTCGTGGAAACTTCTACTCCACGCCACAGTGCCACCTTGCTGGAAACGACCGTTTTGCTTGGCGTTCCTGTTCAGGTTTCTCCACATGGTTACCTCAAATCCTCTCGCGGTGTTGTCAACTCCCGCGACCTGCTTGAGTGCAGCGATGAGGAATTGCTGGAGGAACTTGGTGAACAGCATGTCATTGGGGTTCGCCGGATTCTTTTCAGGCGGGATGGGAAATCTATTCCCTCCCGTAATATCATCCTGACTTTTGACTCCCCAACACTGCCTACTTCCATCAAGGCAGGTTATTTACGGCTTGATGTTCGGCCGTATATCCCGAACCCCTTGCGATGTTTCAGGTGCCAGCATTACGGTCACTCCCAGCAGTCTTGCAGTAATGTTGCAAAGTGTGGTCGCTGTGGTTCCACAGAACACTCTTTGGCAGATTGCTCTGCAGAGTCTGATCGTTGTGTCAACTGCGAAGGGACTCATCCTGCATCTTCTAAGCAGTGTCCAAAGTGGATAGAGGAACAGGCAATCCAACTCTCGTATCCCGAAGCTAGACGGCGGATCGCCCCTTTACAAACAGGCCGGTGGTCCTATGCTTCAATTGTGGTGCAGAAGGCCTCTGTGGCGGTCCAGACTGAGGTGACCATCCCAGCGCGGTGTCCTTATGATTTTGAGGACATCGTTGCTGCTGGATTGGAGGCACTGAAGTCTCGCCGCATTGCCTCCAAGGTGACATCAACATCGTCGCCGAAACCTTCCTCTATGCCGAAAAAATCTGTCAGCACAGGGACCCAGGGCACTGCTAAGAAGAAGCCGGAGAAGATGAAACCAGGTTCATCCTCCCCGAAACAGAGCAGGCAAAAACCACCTCTTAACACAGGGGGTAAACATAGCCCTGTGTTACCGCCAGACGCTGCGGATGGATTGGAGGTGATGGACGACAGTGAGACGTTCTAGTCGTCTGTCTTTTTCATTGTTTCATTTCATTTTTCATTATGGCCACGCTCATTCAGTGGAATTGCCGAGGTCTGCGATCACGCATTGATGATTTGAAAGGCTTACTGTCTTCGCACACACCTGTGTGCGTTTGTCTCCAGGAGACAAAGCTTCGCACGACAGACACTCCTTCGCTGCGGAGACATTCAATTTTCCCCAATGATCACCAGGACGGCGTTATCGCCTGCGGAGGAGTGGCCGTCGTTGTTCCTCATGGTGTTCCTATCACTGCAGTTGCCCTTCGGACGACTTTGCAGGCAGTGGCAGTGAGACTATCTGTGCACACACTGTTCACGGTGTGTTCCATGTACATACCACCAAATGAAGCTGTAAGCCTTTCGGATCTGGAAGATTTAGATGACCAGCTGCCGCCTCCTTTCTTCATCTTAGGAGATTTCAATGCACACAATCCGTTGTAGGGTTCTCCCACTCGTGACTCCAGGGGCCGTGTTGTTGAGTCCCTTCTCTCCAACACGTCCCTCTGTCTCCACAACACTGGGGCAGTCACTTATTTTCATGAACCTACCCGCTCGTACTCAGCCATTGATTTGTCACTGAGTTCACCATCTTTATATCCTGCCTGGTCCTGGAGCGTGTCTGGTGATCCCCTTGGCAGCGATCACTTTCCCATCTTCCTCCGTCTGGCGAGTGGCGGGTACCGTTACCCTTCTCGCCCTGCTAGATGGAATATTGATCGTGCCAAGTGGGACGCATTCACGGCTTCGGCCTTTATTGCTCCGGCTATGGTGACCTCAGGAACTGCAAATGACGCTGTTGCGGCGGTAACGGATTGTATTGTGCAAGCGACAGAACTTACCATCCCCAGGACGTCGACTAAACTTCCACGTTGCCCGAGACCTTGGTGGAATTCCACTTGTATGGCAGCTCGTCGGGCCCAACATCGGGCTTGGGGTAGGTTTCGTCGGTACCCCACCCACGCAAACCTACTTGCTTTCAAGAAAGCCAAGTTCTACGCGCGATTGGTTCGTAGGCGTAGTCAACGGGAGTCCTGGATACAATATGTATCCGGGATTAACACCAATACTAGCCCTAAGATCGTTTGGGACAGGATCCGTAAGATTCGGGGACAGTACCCATCTGGGGAAATCTCCATTCTTGAGAGTGATAGAGGAACGGTTGCTGACGCTCAGGGTATTGCTGACTGTCTGGGCGCCGCTTTTTCTTCGGTGTCCTGCAGCAGCAATTACCCTGCTTCGTTCCGGCAGTTACAGCCGCGGCTTGAACGGTCCAAGATTTCTTTTGGACCGTTTTCTTCCGCAGATTATGACAGCCCGCTGACTGCCGTGGAGCTGAAGACCGCTTGAATCGGTCCGGCCGGACATCTGTCGGACCAGATAACATCCATTACGAAATGCTGAAGCACCTTTCTCCGTCCTCTCTCGAATGTCTGCTAATCCTGTTTAACAGGATCTGGCACGAGCGTAATTTTCCCGAATCTTGGCGCACTGCCATTGTCGTTCCTGTTCTCAAACCTGGTAAAGATCCCGCTAACCCGTTGAACTACCGACCAATTGCTATGACGAGCTGCCTCTGCAAAGTACTAGAGCGCATCATCAATTTTCGTTTCGTTTTTTATTTGGAATCACGTCACCTTCTTTCACCTCATCAGAGTGGATTTCGGAAATTCCGATCCACCTCAGATCATCATCTTGGCCTTGAGACATCTGTCAGGGAGGCGTTTATCCGGCATTAGCACATGGTCTCCGTGTTCTTTGACATGGAGAAAGCGTATGACCGCACATGGAGATACGGCATTCTCCGTGATCTGCACGAGTGCGGATTGCGGGGAAACTTACCATCTTTCATCGCCGGATTTCTCCAAGACCGGAGTTTCCGTGTGCGCGTCGGGTCGACCCTCTCTGCGTTATACCCACAAGAGCAGGGTGTCCCTCAAGGCTCCATTCTTTCTGTGACATTGTTCATCCTTCGTGTTAATCATCTTTTCACTCTACTTCCTCCGACGGTCCGTGGCACCGTGTATGTGGATGATCTGCAGATCTCTTGCGCATCTGTCAACATGCGCACTATTGAGCGGCAGCTGCAGACGGCCATTAATAAGATCTCTACCTGGGCGTCCCACAATGGATTTGGCTTCTCGACCCAGAAGACCGTTTGCGTGCATTTTTGCCGCAAACAGGGTCTTCACCCAGACCACAGCCTCCGTCTGGGGTGTTCTACCATCCCTGTGGTGTCAGAAGTCAAGTTCCTTGGGCTAACTTTTGACCGAGCACTCACCTTCCGACCTCACAATCCAGTCTTTGAAGGTGAAGTGCACGAAGTCATTGAGTATCCTGAAGGTCCTCTCTCGAACATCTTGGGGGGCTGTCAGGTGCTCAATGCTTCGCATTTACCATTCTCTGATTCGGTCAAAGTTAGACTTCGGATGCGTTACGTACGGTTCAGCGCGTCCATCGATTTTAAAACCTTTGGACCCCGTCCATCGCCAGGCATTGCGGCTATGCACTGGTGCTTTCCGCACCTCTCCCGTGCATAGCCTGTATGCGGAGGCTCATGAGCCGCCGTTATGCATCCGTCGTGAGCAGCTGTCTCTTCAGTTTTATATCAAACTGAAATCTCTTCCTGATCATCCACTGTATGGTTCCATCTTCCAACCGGACTGTGTCCGCTTGTTTACCACCCGCCCATCCTGTGTTCCGACGTTCGGGTTTCGGATGTCTGCCATAGTGCGCGATGCTGGTCTCGACTTGTCAAGGGTTGGTTTGACCCGGTTCTACAATGAACCGCCTTGGCAGCCGGTTCAAGCAACGACTGACCTTTCCCTTTGTGTGTGGCCTTAGTCTTCCACTCCTGCTCTGGTGTACCAGCAGGTCTTTGCCGAGAAACAGTCACTCTTCCCGGATTTCGTGCCTGTATTTACTGACTGGTCGAAATCCGGTGAGGTTGTTGGAGCCGCTTTCGTGTGTGGCGATGCCTCCCATGCTGAGAGGCTTCCGCCTGAATATACCGTCTTTTCGGCAGAGATGCGTGCGGTACACCTCGCTTTGTGCCACATACAGTTTCGATCACATCGTTGCGCTATGGTTTGCTCTGATTCCCAGTCCGTCATCCAAGTTTTATCTTCTCCAGAGGACACGGACTCACCTGTATCCGTGGTGTCCGTCGTCTTCTTGGAACTTTGGAGGGTGTTGGCTTCCTGGTCCGATTCTGTTGGGTTCCTGGCCATGTTGGGATCCGGGGTAACGAGCTGGCAGATCTCTCTGCCAGGTCTGTTTCCTCCATGTCGCCAGCTCGGCTGCCACTGTCTTTTCGAGATTATCGGCCGTTGATCCGGAAATTTGTTATGGATGAGTGGCAGTCCCTGTGGTCTCAGCAGGGCAGCAATAAACTCTGTGCCATCAAACCACAGATCGGACTATGGAAGTCTAGTTTGCAGAAGAAACGTCGTGAGGAAGTTGTTCTTGCGCGTCTCCGCATTGGGCACTGTCGTTTTACTCACCGCTTTCTGCTGTGTGGCGAGAGTGTCCCGGTGTGTGAGGCGTGCGACTGTCGTCTCACTGTCCTTCATGTTTTGTGTACTTGTGTTCGGTTTTGTGATCATCGTTTTCGTCATTTTCACTCTCATCTGTTGGACGAAGGAGCAGCTACGCTGCAGACAATTATTGGCGAAGCCTGCGACATGAAAGCAGTGTTTTCGTTTTTACAAGATATTGACTTTTTCAAACTTATCTAGCTTTTAACTTGTTCACTATCATATTTCATTTTTACCACATCAGCCTGTTTTTAACCTTGTGTACGTTTTTTATTGATTTTGTTTTGTTTTGATGTCTTTTGTTTGGCGCTCTTTGGCCAACCATGGCCCTTGCGCCATTAACATCAATTAACCAACCAACCAACAATGATGATGATGATGATGATACACACACACACACACACACATTCGAGTCACATTATTGTGACCACCAGATAATATGCAGAGTAACCGCCGTGTGCAGCGCGGACAGCAACTAGACGGGCTGGGAGTGACTCAATAAGATGCTGGAAAGTGTTCACAGGTATGTGGAGCCATGCTGCCTGCAGTGCATCTGACTGCTTCTGGAGGGTGCGTGGTGGAGGATCCATAGAGCGAACAACATGATCGATGTGGTCCCACAGATGCTGAATTGGATTGGGTTTAAGTCTGCGGAATAAGGGGGCCAGGGAAATGCCTTGAAGTCTTTATCGTGCTCTTCCAACCACTCTCCGGCATTTCTAGCTGCGTTACACGTTGCATTGTCGTTCTGGAAGATCCCATCCGCCCCAAGGAAGATAATCAGCATCTATGGGCGTACGTGGCCTGCAAGGATGGATTCGTAACGAATTCGGTCCATAGTGCCTTCCACAGGTATGAGTGGACCCAGAGAATGCCACGAAAACATTCCCCAGACCATAACGCTGCCCACACCAGCTTGCGTTCTGCCAGTAATGGTTGAAGAGCGCTTGTTCTCCGATGTTTCTCGCCTTATACGCCAACGTCCATCCGTTCTATGAAGCAAAAAACGTGACTCATTGGGAAAGGCAGTCCTTTGCCATTCAGAGGAGGTCCAATTCCTATACTGTCGTGCAAAATAAGCCTTTTCTGCCGATGCACCTTAGTTAGCATAGGTGCAGTGACCATCCGTCTACTGTCGTTTTAGACACACTTCCGGTAGCCCCCTGGTTCGTTCGGCCTGTGTGTTGCTCCACTGTAGCGTGTCGATCGACCCTCACGCACCTTCGACGTTCACCTCTCACATGAATGGCACGAGGCGCTCCGCAGTTTTCACGTCGCTTATTAGCAATGATGCCATTTCTCCAATCACGATACACTTTAACCACAGCAGGACGCGAACAGTTCACAAACTGCG
The DNA here is from genome assembly GCA_039090855.1 of Macrothele yani. NCBI lineage: Eukaryota > Metazoa > Arthropoda > Arachnida > Araneae > Macrothelidae > Macrothele > Macrothele yani. The sequence goes on from CM077011.1 coordinate 106,896,989, forward strand.
CTGTTTCAGAAAAACTGCCACCCTTGGGTCGAAATCCGATAATCATCCCTTTTTGCAAATCTGATAAATCGCGCTCCTTTTATCCATGCCAGCAACGAGTGAAATGTTTTCAGATTGCCTAGAGCACACCTTGTATACCCTCCGGGCCAGCTCGCGACACGTGCTTTCTTTCATTGGCTACGTGCTGCTGACCTCAAAAGTAGGAGGTGGTCACAATAATGTGACTCGACTGTGTATAATTTCAGTGGATTGTGAATTTTCCAAACGCTAAGTGCAGAAATCATACTTAACCACATAGAATGAAGCAGACATTTTATTTATATATATGCAGTGCTGTATAACATTTAAAAAACAGTAGAAACAAAACAAATTATGTTCACTTTCGCATCTGGTTAACCAGGATATTTTCCTGTAACGCCACACAAAAGGTTTTTGACTCATTCTTATATTTTCGCACCAAGCAAATATTTGGTCGGTGTTAGCCCAAGTCTTTAACGGGTTTTTTTTTTCATCATTTCTTAATAAACTAAAAGAATGTTCCAATAAAAAGTCCCTTTATTCATTTTACGAGGGCGGATGAAGAAATTAGTGGCCAGCCCCGGTGGCGCAGTGGTCTAAGCGATGGCCTCTGATCATTCGTCCGAATGGGGTCCGGGTTCGAATCCCGGTCAGGCATGGATGTTGTGTTTGTCTTACGGCACTGACTCTCTCTCCCTTCCCTGGAACCAGTGACCCTAAATTAGGGACGGGCGACTGCTTATAGCCCATTGAGTTGCTCACGGTGGTCGTGAAACCTCCAATCAAAAAAAATAAAAAGAAATTAGTGACTGTGTTGAATAGAAAAACAAATATAGGGATATACTCAGGGAATGTATGTGTATGTTGGTTTAAAGGTGCAACACTTATTCATTTTTGAACTTAGTCGCCTAAGTACTGTAAACATTTATCGGAACGTGAGATAAACTTTTCTATACCTGTAAAGAAAAAGTATCCTCCATTTTGGTGCAAACAGGTAAGGACCGCAGTTTCCACGGTATCATCGGTTTGGAATCGTTGTCCTCTAAGGTCCTGTTTCATTTTACCAAAGAATTAGTAGTCGCACGGGGATAAGTCGTGGCTGTACGTTGTATATTGCCACACCTCCCACTTGAATGACTGCAGCAATTCCTTTGTTTACCGTGTTGTGTGGAGGGTGGCGTTGTCGTGCAGCAGAATGACACCTTCGCTCAACTTACTCCGGCGTCTGTGCTTAATTGCCTTTCGCAAATTTTGTAGTGTTTGGCAATATGAGTCAGCATTGATAGTCATCCATTTTGGCAGAGATTCTGTGTAAACAACACTTTCACAGTCAAAGAAAACAGCCGCCATGACCTTTCCTGCAGACGGTTGGACTTGGCACTTCTTCCTTGTTGGAGAAGTGACATGCTTGCATTTGATGGACGATTGTTTGGTTTCAGTGGGGGAAATGGTGAAACCACGTTTTTCGTCACCTGTGATGATTCCAGGCAGAACACTGTGACCCTCAGCAGAATGCCGTTGCACAAGAGCCAAAGACCACAGGAAACGTTGCTTTCTGTACTGATCGGTGAGTAAACGTGGCACACATCTCGCACACAATTTTCGAAATCCTAGCTGCTCGTGAATGGTGGAATGCACAGTCCCTGCAATTCCCTTGATTTTGATACGTCTATTATCCCCTAGCATGTCGTCAACGGTGGCAACATGCTCTGAAGTGCTGGATATTGTTGGTCTGCCTTCGCGGTATTCGTCCATCAAATTTGTGCGAACCTTTTCAAATTGTCGGCACCACTTTACAATGGCCGGGCAAGACATTGCATTTCACTCATATGCAGCCCAGATTTCACGTTGGATGTCAGTGCCGCTTAGCCCACAAAAATCGAATGGTTCTTTGCACTTCCAACTTTCAGTAAGAATCCAGTTGACGCACCATTACGAACTGCTTCTTGCACACGCCTTACTCAGTTACTGAACTAAAACACCTCCCGTCGGCAGCTGTGACGGAAAGTCTACTTCGCTCCTAAGCACACACGGTCGGACTTGTTCTACGAAGCTTCGTCAAGGCAGCCATTGTCAAGGCGACATCAAGGCAGCCATTGCGTTCCATTGAACGCATGTAATGTGTTACTCACTTACTCAGCTACCATATTAGCAACCAGTTTCCAGATCCAGAAAGCCGCCCCGGTGGCGCAGTGGTCTAAGGCGCTGGCCTCTGATCATTCGTCCGTACGGGGTCCGGGTTCGAATCCCGGTGAGGCATGGATGTTGTGTTTGTCTTACGGCACTGGCTCTCTCCCTTCCCTGGAACCAGTGACCCTAAATTAGGGACGGGCGACTGCTTATAGTCCAGTGAGTTACTCACGGTGGTCGTTAAACCTCCAATCAAAAAAAAAAAAAAAAAAAAAAAAAAAAAGATCCAGAAAATCTGGAAACTGGTTGATAATACGGATTTTCTATCGGAATGTTTCCGATTAAAAGAAAAGCATCGTTTTTTCGCATTTTCTTACGGAGCTTATCCCCTGATATCCATAATGAAGACACTCCACTGGCACTAAGTGGTGTTTTAACACGTTTATACCACTGTGTGTATCCATTTGGTATCCACCCAGTTTCAAACTTCCCTAATTATTGTGCTGAAATGGTCTTTGAGCAGACAGTTAACTTGGTTTCATAAATAAATCGCAGTTACAATGTTTATGAAACACCTGGTGTATTTTTTGGTAGAGAATGTGTGAGGTACTGCAGAGGCGAAGCACATGTCAAAATGACAAATCTGCAACGATACATTCCGTCGGTGTAGTTTAATCGATTAGGACAACTCGCTCCAGAGCGGGAGACGCAGGTTCGATTCCTGTCCCGACAAATTTGTGTTTTCGCAAATGTTAAAAATTTATGTGTGAGCTGAGCAAACTGACGAAAGACATTAACGCGAATTCTCAACTGTGTGAGAGATTCGCTGTTAACTGCAGTGACCTTCCACTTCTCATATAGTCCGAAAGCGACAATAAGAAGAAACCTCTGCTTTTCTGAGGGAAAAGAGAAAAACGAGGAGAGTTCTGGATCTAGCGCTCGGCGGAGGTGGGAGATAGCTTTGATTCTCCGTACGACAGGGAGAATTCCGGCTCCTCAATCGAAAAAAGGAAGATTTATCTGATGTTCGAAATGGAACAACGAGAGAGAAACTCCTTTGAAAAGGGGAACTTGGTAGCGAGGTAACCGAAAAAAAAACCTGACAGAGAAAGCAGAAGCAGGTAAATGAGTAAATAATGAAAAAAAAATATATATATATAGAAATCGGGACAAGCAAATTCGTGACCTCCTCCATATAGTGCACTGAATATAGAACACCACTGCAGAAAAGTGTTTTCATTAGCCGGTAATTCATTCTTTTTATTTTCAGGGGAAAATGTAACTAATACCCCGGAAGTGCTAAAATCCTTTACAAGCGAAGGTCTGGCGGACCTATGCGATAGGCAGAGTTGGAAACGGGTCAAAGCCCGTTTCCGGCTGTTGCAGTAGTCTAAGCGATGGCCTGACCATTCGTCCGAGATGGGTCTGAATTCGAATCCCGGTGAGGCATGGATGTTATGTTTGTCTTCAGGCGTTAGCTATCTCCCTTTCCTGGAGGCAGTGGCCTTAAATTAGGGACGGACGACTGCTTATATCCCACTGAATTGCCCACGGTGGTCGTTAAATCTCCAATCAATAAAAAAAAAAACGGGTCAAAAAATTTGGCCACAGACCCGACCCGGACGTTATATAATTGGACCTGACCCTGACCCTACCCGGGCCTGAGCCAGACAGATTAGCTTTGATCTATAAACTCGAATATATCATCATCATCATTGTTAATCATTATCAATCCACTGCTAGATGGTCTCCCCACGTTTCTTCCACAACGGACTGTTTCGGGCCAGTCCCCTCTATCCACCCATCTCCCACGTGGTCTTCTTCCGGGTCTTTTCCTGTCCTTTCCCCAGTAGCACACTGACATTGGCCAACGGTTGGCCCAATGATATTTTTGCGTCGGCAGCGTTGGGCGAAGGTTGTGTTGTTTATCGAAGAATGGCCAACGGTTTTTCCAACCACACATGACCAACCATTTATCAACAAATGACCACTTAACGGTTGTCCGATGGTTGTGCAAGAACACATAATCACAACGGTTGGACCTACATTGGAAAACTGTTTGCAACAGTTTTCCAATGTAAGTCCAACCGTTGAACCAACACATATCCAATTGTTGACCGCCGAGTCGCCTCATCGCTGGGCCGACCGTTGAAAGCCCACGGTTGGTCCAGCATAATATTGCTACCTAGGTTACCATCCAGCCTAAAATTTTGATTGTTCATCGGTGGTCCGTTCTCCTGGTAATATGTCTAGCCCATTACCATTTCAGGTATTTTACTTTGATCATGATGTCTTCGACCCTTATTTTCCTTATCCACGAGTTCCTATTTTTATCTTTCTTGGTTACACCAAGCGTGTATTTCTCCACACTGTTTTCAGTTGTCTGTAGCCTTTGCATGACTTTTTTTATTTAAAGTTCACGTCTCTGCTCCGTACGTAAGCACTAGAAGGACGCATTGATTAAAAACTTTCCCTTTACGACATAATGGCATATTGCTCCTAAAATTTATACTGTTTCTTCCGAAAGCTCTCCAACGAAATTTTACACGCCAAGTAATTTCTTCATCAATGTGACCCTCGCTTTATTTCTGCAGCCGAAGGTAAATGTAGGAATTGGTTATCTCCAGCTTTCCCCCCTCAATTGATAAATATTATTTTCTTGTAAAAGCATTGTACATCAGTTTTGTCTTCTGAAAGTTCATTTTAATCCACATTTCTTTACCCTTCTTAGCAAGTTCCTGGATCATACTCTGCAGCTCTTAAGTATTATTTCAAAGACCTCTGAAGGGTTCTTTGAAATATATTCTTCCTATTTAAAAAAAACGAAAATAAAATATTGACCCGCAAGAAATTGTCGACTCGGTGACCAGTGACCCGTTTCCATCTTTGGCGATAGGGCATTGAAAGTTATCCAGTGAACAGCGTTATAATATTACCGCTCGCTGGATCGTTTTTTAGAATAAACTTCTCGTTCATGTATAATGCGCTTTGCTTATATAAGAATTCCATTCGATATTGCCTATACGGTTGGCATACCAGATGCCCATTTTATTTTAGGATAGTTTCTTTGCAGAATGTATTTGTTGAGTCATATAATTCTATGAGATTCACACTTGTGAAAAATTGTTGGAACCGTGCTATGAAAACTGATTAATTCTTTTTTGAACTACGGCCATTTTATATATTGTTTCATGCTCAACTGGGCATTTTCTGAATTTATAAACCGCTAAAATTTGTCGTTCCCGCGTGGCTCTAGTTACTGGTCATGAATTTTAATCAACCAGTAGACCCTAGTTTCGTATCATGAAGACGTTTCTTTCAGTTTTATGAAGTCATTCGTATTCGGAGTCAGAGTTTTTCTGTTCCCGTTATGTCGACCCAGGATTCAGGGAGAGCGCATCTCGGATACACTTCTGAAGCAGACTGCAAAATAATAAAATCAGCTTTAACGTCGTGCAAGCGACCTTTTCTTTCATCACGCTCACATTAAAAAAGCATCGTGAGTTCATCCGAGATTTTATTCTGAGCTTACTGAATGGTCTTTTGTGTTCTTTTGTTCTTTCAACAGAGATCGTGATGAAGGTGAAAGAGATCCCTGGGGATAACGAAGAACCTTTTCGCCCGTCAACAATCCAACTTGAATGCCAAGATTACATCGTGAATACCATGACGGACTGCTGGCACGAAAGAGCGGATCTCCGACCTGATTTTTATCATATCAAAGAGAAACTCCGGAAGATGAGAGAAGGAATGTAAGTGGCATATCTAATTAACACTCCGTGCTTTACACTGCTGTCTCTTCTTGTGAATCCTGTACCTCGAAATATGTTGCGTTTGTTATCTTGGCATATCTTTCTTCTCGTGCGATCATGTTTTAATGCAGATTAAGGATTAGATGTTGCATGCCGTCAAGATCAATTATTTTAATATTACCAAAATATTATCACTTAAAATCACATGTCGTTTCCTCTTGAATACTTACTGTCACCAAGCGAAGAATCCTTTTCTCCGTAAATCGGCGATATTGTGATAAAACTTTTCACGGAGAATTAAAATTCACAGTTTGCAAACACGTTATCTTTTTACATTTGTTGATTTGTATTGATAACTTTATTCTGTTTCTGCTTGTGGGGGAAATTAACGTCAGCTGATAGCTTGTTAAAAATAAAATGTGCTGTGCACAGTTTGTATATAGGTTTTAACAAATTTCGTTACCCAACTGGCTGCTCCCGGAACCGAAATTTTGTGGTCCGCAAATGAAGAACATTCTAAATTTTATCTCTGACTGAAAAGCGTTCAAACCAAATTTGAAATGTCACATCACGTTATACACTGACAATCATTGTGAGGGTCTTTGCTGGGACTATCAAATATAAATGAAAGAGCGCGGAAACCGTGCTCGTGCGCATATAAAATTCAAAACATTTTTAGATGGACTTGATGCCGAATATGGGGATTTGCTTCTGCACAATCGACCTTGTTGGTTGAGTGCTAGAAAATATTTAATCAGACTTTTTTTAACTTCGGAATGAACTCTGTCGCCTTTTCTCGGAGAAAATAAAATGTGATTCTGATCTAACTAAAAATCTGAGTGACGTCGCTTTTCTTACCTCACTAGCTTTCCTAACTGATATCCCGCAGCATTAGAATGCGATAAATATTGGCCTGCAAGGGTAAAACCAAAATAGTTATAATCTTTACCGGCATATAGCTGGTTTTCGTAACAAGCTGTCATTTTAGCCCTTTTTCGACCATTGCTCAACGCGCCGTTACATGCAAACAACCACAAGCGCCAGAGTCGTCCGGATAGCATGAGTAGGATTTCCTACCCTCCATGTTTATCGAATTTGCATTGCGTTCGAGGGATTAAGAGTCACACTCAGTCGTTCTTGCTGTCGCTAAGCAAAGAAATGAACCAGGTTTGTCCCGGTTCTATATCATTCAGCCTTCTGGCATCGGTCAGTAGAACTCTTGCTTTGTCGACACGTGCTTTATTTGTCTGTGATATTTTGCATTTCTAGACTATATCGGGAACAATTTGTCGTAAAAATTATTTCATTTTGCTCAGTTCAAATAAACAGATTTACAGCATATTTTTTACAAGAAAGAACAAGAAAAGGGTAAAAGAAACAAGATTTTTCCGGCTGTTGCATCTCCTTCATATCTGCCTAAGGCTCTCAGTAGAAAAATGAACTGATTGCCACAGGCAAACATCCGAATGTCAGTATATGCCAAGTCTAGAAATAAAAAGTTCCGAATAGTTACCCATCACAAATCCTTCTTTTGTTTTTGCAGAAGGGAGAGAGAATGAAATTCGGTAACGTACCGCAGACATTTTCGGGCGTTGTGGTATTCTTAGCGAAAAAACATTTTAGGATCGTGGGCATTAAAGGGCTAAAATCAGTGGTCCAAGTGGGAGGAAAAGGTGGGGAACGGTAAGAAGAACGACGTTCCCCTAAATAAAGTAACTCTGAACTTTTTTTTTTTCAAGTAGATTGCAATTTGAAGAAAAAGTTAAAAAAATTGTGCTGCTGAACTACAAAGAAAATTCAGGTTCGATGTTTATTTACATCTATGAATTCTATTCGTGATTTGTGCAAGACTTTCATGCTTGGAAATTTTCTCTCTCTGCGTTTTACAGCTTTCAAAGCATTTTAACAGAGACAATAAATTTTGTCCTTCGGAGTCTTAGTTAAAAACTCGTAGAGCATGCTCGCACTCGAGTGTTTGGATTTCATATCGTCCCGTACGTTATCCTGCGGGGCGGAATCTTGAACTATGAACAATGCTGCTGGCTACCTTTAGGATACCGAAATCAAATGCAGGCTAGCTTTAGAATATCGAAATCAAATTCAGGCCAGCTTTAGAGTATTGAAATCAAATTCAGGCTACCTTTATAATATGTAAATCAAATTCAGGCTAACTTCAGAATATCGAAATCAAGTTCAAACTAGCTTGAGGATATCGAAATCAAATTCAGGCTAACTTTAGAGTATCGGAATCAAATTCAGGCTAGCTTTAGAATATCGAAATCAAATTCATTCACAGTGACAATTTTGTACGTAGCAGCTGAACAAGGCAACACTGACTTCCGGGTAAGACAACATCCTCTAATTATTTAAAGTGGTGTTCAACAGCACCGGTTTCTTTGGCAACTTTGATAGGAACACCCTCTGGGGTGTTCCATTGTAAATTAAAATTACCTGGATGTGTAGCTCCTGTCGTTTTGATGCCGCATTATGTCTATTAATTCAATAATTACCATATACATTTCGGTAGGAGGTTTTCACTGACTTCGATATACATTTAGGTACAAAGGTACCTAAATGTATATCGAATAAAAATTACGATATACACTGAAGAGCAATTGAATTAGAGGCAGCTGGCTTTATGCAAATATGGCGCTATGGGCGGCCCTGTAAACGGAAACAACATGACGTATGCAGCGATCCGACAATATAAGGAGTCATGCGACGGGAATCACTAAGAGTCGGACGCAGTATGGATAAGACGAAGGATCTAAGCGCATTTGATCGTGGGCAAATTTTAGGGGCCCGACGAATGGTGCACTCAATCTCTGAAGTCGTGCAGGCACTGGGATTTTAACGAGCCACTGTGTCACGGGTGCACCGTGAGTACATCGAATCCGGTAAAACCATCCCTGCAAGGGCCAACTGTCGAACACAACAGCGTGTGGATGAGCGCAGTCATTGTCGGATAGCTCGCATTGTAACAGCGGATAGACGGGCCACAGTGCAAGAAATTACTCTGCAATTTAACGCTGGTGCACAAAATCGTGTACGCAGCTACACCATCCAAAACCATCTCCTCGCTATGGGGTAGAAAAGCCATCGTCCCACGAGGGTACCGCTGCTGACCGCACATCACAGGGTGCAAAGATTAGCATGGGCGCGGGAACATCGCCACTGGACCCTAGACATGTGGGAAAATGTTGCCTGGACTGATGAATCGAGATTCACGTTGGTACATGTGGATGGCAGGATACGAGTACGGCGAAAACCACATGAAGCGATGGATCCTTCTAGCCAACGGGGTACTCTTCAAGCTGGTGGGGGTGGCATTCTCGTCTGGGGACTGTTTACGTGGACTGAAGTGGGACCCCTGGTACGTGTGCCATCGTCCCTCACAGGTCAACGTTACCGGGATATATTGGACGACCATTTGCTCCCGTTTGTGCGCCTTCAACATCTCACTGGGGACCTCATCCTGCAACAAGACAATGCACCGTGCCATCGCTCCAGAATTGTATCCAAATGGTTGGATGAACACTCCACCGACGTGACCTCGCTTCCTTGCTAGGTCACCTGATCTCAATCCCATCGAACACATCTGGGATGCCATCGAGAGAGATGTTAGAGGCTCTGACCCCCTCCATCAAATCTTCGTGAACTGTGGGAGCTTGTTCAGGGGTCGTGGATCCGTATGGCTTCCGGTGTCTTGTCGAGTCCATGCCGAGACGAATCGTCGCCGTCATCAGGCCGAAAGGTGGTGCTACACGTTACTGAACAGGTATCTCTAATTCAATTGCTCTTCAGTGTATGATCGAGAAACTTTCTGACAAGAGTAAAGAGGGGGATTAAGAATGAACTTTCGGAAGACAAAACTGATATACAATGCTTTCACAAAAAATGGAGATTCATCGGTGGGGGCAAGCTGGAGGTATCCGATACTTACATTTACCTTGGACAGCAGATATAAAGCGAAGGTCACATTGATGAAGAAATTAATCGACGTGTATAACTTGGTTGGACAGCTTTTGGAAGAAACAGTACAACTTTTAAGGGCAATATTCCATTATGTCTTAAAAGAAAAATGTTTCATCAGTACATCCTTCCAATGCTTACGTACGTGAAACTTAACTAAAAAAAGTCATGCAAAGATTGCAGACAACTGAAAGTAGCATTAAGAGATGCATGCTTGGTGTATCCAGGAGAGATAAAAAAAAGAACTGATGGATAAAGAAAATGGCAAGAGTGGAAGACATCATGATCATAGTAAAATTCCTAAAATAGCAATGGGTTGGACTTGTAGCCAGAAGAACGGAACACCACAGATTGACAACCGAAATTCTAGACTGGATTCCAAGAGACAAGAACACACACAGAAGACCACATGGGAGATGGGTAGATGAAATTCGAAAGCATGCGGAAGTGACATAGAGGAGACTGACCCAAGATAGACCGTTGTGCAGGAAACTAGGGTAGACTTTCATCCAGCAGTGGATAGGTAATGGTTGACAATGATGATGATGAATATGTATATATATATATATATATATATATATATATATATATATGTAAGGTCAGGGGATGCGTAACATCACAGCCTCTCCTTGACAAATGTCAACCCCGCCTTCTCGTGGTACATCCTGTTCCCACTAAAGGGGCTCTGACGACCGCCAATAGCGGTATAAATATACCATCGGGATTAGAGGAAATGCTATCCCACACTCACCAACCCGCTTGGCCAGCGTGGTGAGTTATGGCCAAACCCCCCAAAATGACTCTACAACTTAAATCTTGGCCCTCAGTCTCCGGCAGCTGGAATGTACCTGGCCAAGGCAGCGGCCAGTGCGACATGAAGGCAGAGGGTGCTAAGAATCCCCGGAGGACCGGACTAGGCTGCCATCTCATGCTGACCTTGGCTACGTACAACGGACGCTCCCTATCTTCTGATTCAAGGCTTCTTGAATTGGAAGAGGAACTACAAAGGATTAAGTGGGAAATCCTGGGGCTAAGTGAGGTATGGAGAAAAGGAGAAGATCTCATCGAACTGAAAAGTGGACATCTCTTCTACTATCGTGGGACAGATACTGGCAGAACTAGTGGTGTTGGATTTATAATAAACAAGAAACTGAAGGATAAAGTTGTAGACGTTGAAAGTTCCTCTGACAGAGCTGCACGACTCGTTATCCAACTCTCGAGAAGATACCAGGCTCAGATTATTCAAACTTATGCACCCACCACAAGTCATGCTGAAGAAGAAATTGAAGAATTTTATGAGGAAATTCGTGATCTAAATAATAAAGGTAAGCAACACTTGAAGATAATTATGGGAGATTTCAATGCAAAAATAGGGCAACGGCAACAGAATGAAACTTCAGTAGGTAAATTCGGTCACGGCAACAGAAACCAGCGTGGAAATACTCTCGTAGAGTTTGCAGAGGCAGAAGGGTTTTTCATCTTGAAATCTTGAACTCCTTTTTCAAGAAAAAGCCACACAGGAAATGGACATGGAGACATCCAAATGGGACGACAAGTGAAATTTGTTTTATTATGTGTAACAAAAAATTCGTCATAGAAGACTGCAGTGTGCTAAACAAGTTCAACACAGGCAGTGACCATAGATTGGTGAGATGTAAGATGCACCTCAACACTAAACTCGAACGTAGCAAGCTCATAAGACAAACAAAATGTATTGACATAACCAACCTTAAAAAACACCATAATACCTTCAAATTGGAACTGAAGAATAGATTCTCTGCTTTAGAAGGCCTAACATCGGAAGAAGTGGATATTTCTGAAGTTAACAGAAAAGTAACCAAAGCTCTTATGGAAACAGCAACAAAATTAGCTGGGTCTAAGAACAAATTGCATGTCAACAAATTATCAGGAAAAACCAAAATGTTGATGCAAAAAAGAAGAGTGATGAGGACAACTAAAGAAGATGTGACTTCCAAAGTGGAATATATGGAGCTATGCAAGACAGTACGAAAAAGTATCACTGAAGACGTAAGGATATTCAACTGTGAACTAGTAAGGAAAGCAATTGAAAACAACCAAAGCCTAAAGATAGCAAAGGGACATCTCAGTAAGGGGAAAAAACAGATTATGGCACTGAGAAAAGAAGATGGTTCTGTAACAAGAAATAGAGGCTAAATTTTGACAAGAGTGAAAGATTTCTACTCCAAATTATATGAAAGGGGTGATACATGTACTCCAGACATCATGAAAGGTACCAGTACCAGAGTTCTTCCAGTCCTTCCAGCAGAAGTTGCACATGCAATCAAGAACATGAAGCGGGGAAAAGCTCCAGGAGAAGATGGAATTACTGTAGACATCATACAAGAAGCAAGTGGAGAAATCGAAACAGTACTCGCCCAAATTTTCACTCGATGCCTTAATGAAGGGAAAATTCCTGAGGATTGGAACAACGCTACAATGATCTTGCTACATAAAAAAGGTGACATTGAGGATCTCAGGAACTACAGACCTATCAGCCTCCTATCAGTGGTTTATTAAATCTTCACTAAAGTCCTTTCACACCGCTTGAAGGTGACACTGGACATGGCTCAACCGAGAGAACAAGCTGGATTCAGGAGTGGCTACAGCACAATAGATCATATCCACGTACTGAGAGAACTAATTGAAAGAGCGAGGGAATATGAGCTTCCATTGTGCATGGCTTTTATCGATTATGAAAAAGCCTTTGATTCGGTGAAACCATCAACAGTTGCAATGGCTCTGAAATCCTGCGGTATTGAAAATGCATACATTAATATTATTAATAACATCTATGAAAATGCAAGTGCAAAGATTCGGCTGTTTGAAAATACAACACACATAAAAATTGGAAAAGGAGTGAGGCAAGATGACACCATATCTCCGAAGCTCTTTAATGCCACATTGGAAAATGTCTTTCAATCACTGAACTGGGAAAACAAAGGGATAAAGATTAATGGAGATTATCTAACCCACCTTCGTTTTGCTGATGACATAGTCATTTTTGCAACTACCCCATCAGGGCTACAGAGTATGATCCAGAAACTTGCTGACAAGAGTAAATAAGTGGGATTAAAAATGAACTTTCAGAAGACAAAAGTGATGTACAATGCTTTTACAAGAAATGAAGATTTATCGATTGATGGAGAAAAGCTGGAGATAACAGACACGTACGTTTATCTTGGACAGCAGATATCAAGTGAGGGTCACATTGGTGAAGAAATTAATCGGCGTACAAAACTTGCCTGGAGAGCTTTTGGAAGAAACAGCATAATTTTCAAGAGCAATATGCCATATTATGTCTTAAAAGAAAAGTGTTTGATCAATGCATCCTTCCAGTGCTTACGTATGGTGCAGAGACGTGGACCTTAGCTAAAAGAGACATACAAAGGCTGCAGACAACTCAAAGTAGCATGGAGAGGTGCATGCTTGGTGTAACCAGGAGAGATAAGAAGAGGAACTCGTGGATCCGAAAAATGACAAGAGTGGAAGACATCATGATCAGAGTTAAATCACTGAAAGGGCAATGGGCTGGACATACTGCCAGAAGAACAGACCATCGATGAACTGCCGAAATTTTAGATCGGATTCCAAGGGACAGGAAAAGACCCAGAGGAAGACCACATGGAAGATGGGTGGATGCAATTCGAAAGTATGCAGGAGTGACATGGAGGAGACTGGCACAAGACAGCCCGTTGTGGGGGAAACTTGGGCAGACCTTCGTCCAGCAGTGGATTGATAATGGTTGACAATGATGATGATGATGATGATGATGATATACAATAGTGGCCAAAATTGTGGAAACCGTTTGGAAAAAGTGTATTATTGAGGTTTGATGGCTCATAACACCACTTTTGTTTGGAGTACTACCATAAAATTATGCACTGAGTGGCCACTTTATTATGACCACCAGACAGTTTTAAGCAAATGAGCTATGGCTGCACGCTGTTGTCGCCAGAGGGCGAGACTAGTATAAAAAGGTAAAGCTTAGTGCTTGCGACAGTAGTAGAAGTGATTTTTGGGTGATGAGATGGGTAAAAATGCGATTTCACTGACTTTCAGCGTTGTTTGATTGTAGGAGCTCGGAGCCATTGAGAGAGTATCACCGAAACCGCCGCATTCGTGAAATGTTCCAGAGCAGCTGTTGTTAAAGTGTTTAAAGACTAGACTGTGAGCCAAAAACCTGGGTCTCTACGTGCAACGTGTGGTCGTCATCGACTAGTGACTGCTCGGGCAGAACGGAGAGTGTCCAGACTGGTAACAGACAACAGAAGGGCAACAGTGCAGCAAATTACAGACCATCTTAATCAAGGATATCCTCAAATGATCTCTGCATGCACTGTTCGCCGTACGCTGCATCGGATGGGATATGGCAGCCGAAGGCCTGTTCGAACACCTTTGCTGTCTGCAGTTAACAATAGAAAACGTCTCCAGTTTGCACAATAGCACAAGGACTGGACAGTCGATAATTGGAAACAAATTATGTGGTCCGATGAATCTCGTTTTTAGTTGCACCATGCCGATCACCGCCGAGTGTGAATTTGGCGGATACAGCACGAAAGCATGGCCCCCAAATGCATTGCTACAAGCCTTCAAGCTGGTGGAGGCAACGTTATGGTTTTGGGAATCTTTTCTTGGTATGCTTTTGGTCTTTTAATTCGTGTTGATCAACGTCTGACTGGCATATCATATCTAAACATCGTTGCAGACCAAGTGCATCCTGTCATGTGGATGGTTTATCCCAATGGCGATGGCTACTTTCAACAAGATAATGCGTCCTGCCATAGTGCTCATATTGTACATGATTGGTTTCAGGAACATGCCGGTGAGTTTACTTTGCTCAGGTGGCCCTCACAATCTTCAGATCTGAACCCCATTGAGAATTTGAGGGATGAAGTTTAACGAGGCATCAGACAGCTGGATCCACAACCCTGCAATCTCACACTCCTGGGAAGTGCTATTTATTAAGCATGGTCTCAGATTCCACAAACCACCTATCAACATCTCGTGGAGTCCATGCCTCGAAGAATCGACGCAGTATTAAAGGCAAAAGGTGGCCCAACGAAGTACTGAGGGGGTGGTCAAAATAAAGTGGCAACTCAGTGTATATCAATGAAAAGATCATTGCATCAAGAATGCAATACAGCAAAGTTAGTTCAATTATCTGTATTCTATGAAAAGTTATAGCCAAATAACCAGAAAAAGGAAGCACAACTTGCTTAGGTTGATATGAAGTAGCTTTCCTTCATTTGAATGTAGCCAATGAGCATGAGTATTTAGAGAGCCTGTCAGGTGTCATCTTGTTTTGGCAATGAGCCAGTCATGTCACAGTAGGATTCAGCCATTGATGTCATGCATTGGAGCTGAGAGGATGACATTTGTCAGTGTGTTATGTGATTGCTATCACGTTGGTCGGGGTTTTTTTTGTGTGTGTGTGTGTGTGTGTGTAAGTGTGTGTGTAAGTGTGTGCGTGTTCTTTCAGTTAGTGAGCCTGTGAAACGTAATAAAAGTAAAGAAATGGCGCAAAGAGTTGACAGGTCACCCAGAAAGCGATGTAAAATAGTTCAATTAAGTGAACAAGGCTTCAGTTATGAAGAAATTAGAAGAAAAATTGGTGGAAACTTAATCAAAAGATGGCATTTCTAAATTTTTGAAGAGGTATAAGGAGACTCAGTCACTACAAAACCAGACGGGTAAAGGCAGGAAAAGGTGCACAACAGCAAGTGATGATAGAAGAATTAAGAGACTGTGCCTAGGTGACTGAAGAAAATCATCTGGGTGTATACAAGATGAAATGGCGCAATGCAATGTGAAGTTGAGTGCAAGGACTGTTTGGCGCAGACTGCAGGAATTTGGTCTAAAAGCTAGGATTCCATGAAAAAAGGCATTTTTATCTCTCAAACACAGATTGAAAAGATTAAACTGGGATAAAACTCATGTTAACTGGACAGCAGAACAATGGGACCGTGATATTTGGAGTGATGAGACCAAAATCTTTCTGTTTGGTAGTGTTGGCATAAAATACGTAAAGAAAACAAGCGGAGAAGATTTGCATCCTGATTGCAGTACATGTACCGTGAAACACCCAGTTAGTGTTATGATCTGGGGTTGTATGACATCAAAAGGTGTATGCAGAATTTGCGTGATTATTGGGAATATAAATGGCCAAAAATACATTAATGAAATACTTGAGCCCAAACTGAAGCCTTCCGCACGTGATCTTTTCCAAGATAATGAAGCATTTATATTTCAACAAGATTCAGCTCGTAATATAAATCTAAGCTGTCTCACCATACGATAAAAACACCAAGTTTCCAAACTGCAAACTAAAAACATTTATTTACAGACTAAAAAGCTTGCAGAAAGCTAGCGCTTTCGGAGAACACATGTCTCCATCTACTGGCCCGAGTGCCACAGGACAAGCACCGCCCATCAGATATATATAGCCCACCATTGCCCACAATGCAACACGGTACCAAGTTCCAAACATACCCCCTTTCCCCCTCCCTATCGTCCCTCCCCTCCCCAGAAATGAAGAGTACACACATAGTAATTTAGAAACCCATCAACCCCCCTACCCCCGTTAACATTTCCTCCTACTCAACCCCCCCCCCCTTCCCTTGGTCCAAATTAAAGTAAAGGACCTGAAAACAAATCAAACAAACTATTAAAGCATAATAATTTAAAAAAACTAAATTAAAAAAGTTCAACTGCAAATCAAAGTCCCTCGTCCGTGGAGGCCTTTTGGGTGGTAACCAATCTTCTCCAAGTGCTAGGTACATAGGCTAGGTACATTTTTGTATATCTCATTTTTTATATATATCTGATGGGCGGTGCTTGTCCTGTGGCACTCGGGCCAGTAAATGGAGACATGTGTTCTCCGAAAGCGCTAGCTTTCTGCAAGGTTTTTAGTCTGTAAATAAGTGTTTTTAGTTTGCAGTTTGGAAACTTGGTGTTTTTATAGTACGGTGAGACAGCTTGGATTTATATTACTGGTATTTCGTACGAATCTTGAGTCAACAAGATTCAGCTCCATGTCATATTGCTGCTGTGTGCAAGAAGTGGTTTCAAGATAATCATATTCCACTGCTGGAATGGCCTGGGAATAGCCCAGACCTTAACCCTATCGAATATCTATGGAACCAACTAAAGAAACTTGTTAGTCATCAATAAAACCCAATTAATAGAAGCAATAATTCAATCTTGGTTTCCCATTATAGCAACTGCAGAACTAAAAAACTTGGTTCACTCCATGGGAAGGCGTTGTAAGGCTGTAATTAACGCTAAAGGTTACCCAACTAAGAATTAACTGACATGGTGAGAATTTTTGTATATCTCATTTTTTCTATGTGTTTCACTTTTCTTCTTTATAACTGCTGTTCTAATACAAAATCCTTCATAAAAGTTATTGCATTACATTCTTGATAAAATTTTCCTTCCATTGATATATAATTTTATGGTATTACTCCAAAACAAAGTGGTGTTGTGAGCCATCAAACCTCAAAAATACACTATTTCCAAAAGGTTTCTATAATTTTGGCCACTACTGTATACTAAGTAAAACTTGTTTATTCAAACATGTGTTATTTTTACATAATTTATTAACTAATACATGGCCAGCTGTTTTAGGTTTTTTAATAAATTTTATTGAAATTCAATGAAATTTAATAGTTTTTTGTAACTTCGTAGTGTAAGTTCTGCATTAAAAAATTCTATGATATATAAATGGCTTTATCATTTCGAACATGAACTGAAACATATCATTAAGGGAATTAAAATGTTAATAGTTAATATAATTATCGGGTTTGGCTATTTGCCTCTTGCTAAAAATTTTCATTTTCCCAGCTCGGCTTTAATTTTAAATGTGGCTCCTCAACCAACCAAGATGTCTAAATTGGCCCTTTGAAGAGAATGGGTTTTGGACCACTGGTGTAAGTGCGATGTGTAGTGCTCACACCCATCAGAAAAATCATCAGAATTACATTAAAGATTCTTCTTTCAAATTTTGAAGATGACAAACTCATTTTTGGTGTAAATGTGACAAGGATGGTAAGTCAGATAATATCCGAAAACTTCAAAATTTTCATCGTCCTGGAGCGGGACTCGAACCCGCGTCTCCCAGATAGCGCCCGGGTATGCTAACCGCTACACCACCCAGAACGACCAAGTCTCAAGTTTCAGATTAATTTGAATATAACCATCACAGGATTTGCTAGTCGAAGCAACCGGCTTTCATGTTTAGCTAATCTGGAGGTTAAGAATCGTATCCCGTGATTGCCCGCAGTAGCAGATAAATCATGAAATAAGTACGGGATTACACCATACACTAATGAGCAATTGAATTAGAGATATCTGTCTAGTAACGTATAGCACCACCTTTCGCCCTGATGACGGCGGCGATTCGTCTAGGCATGGACTCTGCAAGACACCGGAAGCGTTGGAGAGCCATACGGATCCACGGCCCCTGAACAAGCTCCCACAGTACACGAAGATTTGATGGAGGGGGTTCAGAGCCTCTAGAATATCTCTCGATGGCATCCCAGATGTGCTCGATGGGATTGAGGTCAGGTGACCTAGCTGCCCAAGGAAGCGAGGTCACCTCGGTGAAGTGTGCATCCAACCATTCAATATACAATTCGGGAGCGATGGCACGGTGCATTGTCTTGTTGCAGGATAAGGTCCCCAGTGGGATGTTGAAGACGCACAAACAGGAGCAAATGGTCGTCTAGCATATCCCGGTAACGTTGACCTGTGAGGGACGATGTCGCACGTACCAGGGCTGCCATTTCAGTCCACGTAAACAGTCCCCAGACGAGATTGCCATCCCCACCTGCTTGAAGAGTACCCTGCTAGCAAAAAGGATCCATCGCTTCATGTGGTTTGCGCCGTACTCGTATCCTGCTATCCGCATGTATCAACGTGAATCTCGACTCATCAGCCCAGGCAACATTTTCCCACATGTCTAGGGTCCAGTGGCGATGTTCCCGCGCCAATGCTAATCTTTGCACCCTGTGATGTGCGGTCAGCAGCAGTACCCTCGTGGGACGATTCTGTACCCCATAGCGTGGAGATGGTTCCGAATGGTGTGTCTGTTTACACGTTTTTGTGGAGCAGCGTTAAATTGCCGATTGATTTCTTGCACCGTGGCCCGTCTATCCGCTGTTACAATGCGAGCTTGCCGACGATGACCCCGCTCATCCACACGCTGTTGCCGACGGCAGTTGGCCCTTGCAGGGATGGTTTTACCAGATTCGATGTAGTCACGGTGCACCCGTGACACAGTGGCTCGTGAAAATTACAGTGCCTTCACGACTTCCGAGATGGAGTGACGCATTCGTCGGGCCCCGAGAATTTGCCTACGATCAAATGCGCTTAGATCCTGCGTCTTACCCATACTGCGTCCGACTCTTACTGATTCCCATTGCATCACTCCTTATATTGTCGGATCGCTGCATACGTCATGTCGTTTCCGTTTACAGAGCGGCCCACAGCGCCACATTTGCATAACGCCAGCTCTCTATAATTCAATTGCTCTTCAGTGTATAATACAAATTTTGAAGATGACAATCCTATTTTTGGTGTAATACAAATTTTGAACATGACAATCCGATTTTTTGTGTAAATGTCACGAGGATGGTAATTCAGATAATATCCGAAAACTTGAAAATTTCATCGTCCTGGAGTGGGACTCGAAATCGCGTCACCCAGATAGCGCCTGGGTATGCAAACCACTACACCACCCAGAACGACCAAGTCACAAGTTTCCGATTAATTTGAATATAACCATCACGTGATTCGACTAGCGAACCCTTGAATATAACCATCACAATATAATCTTGAATTTGAATATAACCATCAAAATATAACCTTGAATTTGAATATAACCATCACAGGATTCGGCTTGTGAATCCTCTGATGGTTATATTCAAATTAATCGGAAACTTGTGACTTGGTCGTTCTGGGTGGTGTAGTGGTTAGTATTCCCGGGCGCTATCTGGGAGACGTGAATTCGAGTCCCGCTCCAGGACGATGAAATTTTCAAGTTTTTGGATATTATCTGACTTACCATCTTTGTCACATTTACACCAAAAATCGGATTGTCATGTTCAAAATTTGTATTATATGGTGTAATCCCGTATTTATTTCATGATTCTTCTTTCATTTTTCACTTTGAAGTATTCATAATAATGCCACAAATCATATAGGATATTGTTGATCAGCAGGCGCAAGCAACAGGGATGTCATGTTTGGTATAGTGCAAGAGCATACAGCTCCGTCAGAAAAGGTATCAGAAGTACATCAGATGTTATGTTTGAAATACTGCAAAAGCTAAACCGTCAGAAAAAGTATTAGAAGTACATTAAAGATTCTTCTTTCATTTTTTACTCTGAAGTATTCATAATAGTAAGAGAAAACACAGTACAGGGCATTGCTAATCTACATCTGCAAACGCAGTGGAAGTGTGAAATCATGCGTACTGCTTAAGAAAAATTATTGGAATTACATCATAGATTTGTCTGTCATTTGTCAGTTCCAAAATACATGACAGATGAGGTCGACAAATATTCTTAATTTATCTTTCTATTTGAACAGAAGGTTTAAAACAGGGAAATTAAGATGTTCTGTCTCTTTGCAATAACCAAAAAGGTAGCGAACATTTCCCCACTGCAACAAAGAGAAGAACTAATTTCTGAGAGTAAGTATTTCGATGACAATAACTTCGTAAGTGAACTTGAATTTATCGTGTCCTTCGTATTGTTGCATGCTTCTTGCCTGAGGCAGAAGGGTGAGACTTAAGATGCAGTCTTATTAGCCAACTTTTCTGTGTATGCCTGTGTTGTTTTCTTTTAGCCTTTCTATTCGTTCCCAGTGCGCTCAAAACTAATTGCCTTAGACATGGCATCATTAGAAACATAACCCGTTGTTTCCCAGCCACGGTATGGCATCGCACAACGAAGGGTTTCTCTGAAAATAGCTACTCAATCCCACAGCAGAGCTCTCGGCTCATTATCGAAGACCATTGGAGTGTGTGTGTCTCATAGAGTTCGGCTGATTACTGTTGAAAGCTACTTTGTCAGAAGAATTTTACTCAAAGTTCACGTCGCTCGTGTAATTTTGGTCTCTTCAGAACATGACGAAGCGAAAGAAATTAACCCGGATGAGTTTTCGAGAGTCACAAGATGGAAAAGCTTTCACATGTGCCTTTGTAAAAGACTAGGGACAAAAACTTATGGTTATAAATTGCGATTGGAAAGAATGCATGTTTAGGGTATGCGTGTGCTTTGGAAAACGAGAATGTTGTGAATACGTAGATATTTTTATTACTCTCAAGAAAATGCTAATTAAATCGTATACCAGCGAATTTAATTTACACAGACATGACATAAGTAAATAGACATATGTAATGTAATTTTTGCTATGTAGTGGAGTCTGTATTGCATTGGATGCTTGAATTCTCTTTAATATTTTGCAAGACATCGTCAGTGAGTAGGTGAAACCAAACGAACCCAAGGAATTAAGCGACTTTCAGAGAAAGCAAATCGTGGCGCGCAATCGGATCTCGGGACCAGCCAGCGTTAGATTTCTGCAAACCTGCAAATTCCTCTTGCCACAGGTAATCGAGTGCTAGTGGAATTCAAAAAGGCAGGCAAGGAACCACCAGTATCACGTACGGGTCGCTCTGTGCTATCACAGAGGTTTCTTTGAGCTGTCAGGCGTTCTGTGGAAACCAATCTTCGTAGAAAGGCCGCAGAGATGGCAGAACAGCTCCAAGTGAGTTCCACAACTTTTCAGCGGTATCTTCAGCGACTCGGCTATCATGGAAGAAAGGCTCGACGTAAACCTCTTCTGCAAGAAACAAATATTCGTTTCAGATTGGCATGGGCGACCGACATGATTGAGAGACCCTTAGAAGTTTGGCACAACTGTCATATTCTCTCATGAGTCCCGATTTCTGCCATTTTCAGACATTGGCAGGGCCTAGATGCGGTGATTGCCCAGCCAGGAATTCAGATTGAATCCCCAACAGTCAACTGTGAAACATGGCGGTTTTTCAGTCATGATCTGATGGGTCATATGGATGACTGGTCGTTCAGTCCTCATGGAATGTGAAGACAATGTCAATGCACAAAAATACATAACCACACTTGAGAGGAGCCTGCTGCCAATATTCTCCAGTGGTCAGATGTCAAATACTACGTCTTTGTTCATGGAGGATGGCGCTTCATGTCATAGGACAAAACGTACCCAAACATGGCATGAACAAAGCGCCATATAGAAACTGTCGTGGCCAAGCCAGAGTCCTGATATGAACCCAACGGAACATCTGTGAGCCATATTGGATGGAAAATTACGACGGTTGTCATAGAAACCAACTAACAAGGAACGCCTTCTGGCCTTGTAATGTCAATGGTGGGCTCAAATTCTGCAGAGTACTATTGTTAATCTCATTTCCACAATGCCTAACAGGGTTAAAGACCTAAGTACTACAAAGAGTATGGCTACCAGCCATTAAATCCAACTACAACTACAGTTCCATGCTGACAGAAATTAAATACGGCGAAGCCTATCTTAACCGATCCTAGTTTAACCGGATCTTTCCCTTCACCGGCCTCTTTCCAAAAACAAAAAACGCAAGATTTCGTTGATTTTCAATGTCATTATGACTTGCATTTTGTTCGGGTTTGGTCCATTTCACCGAAAATCACTTGACCGAAGGGTCACTTCATCGAAAATCACTTCACCGAAAAGTTCATTTCACCGAAAGTTTGTTTCATCGAAACGTTCATTTCCCCGAAAGACCACTTTATCGAATGTTCACTTCACCGAAAGATCACTTTATCGAATGTACACTTCATGGAAAGATCGTTTAAACCAGCTGCTGATTTCGATCGAAAGGCAATATTCATATTCTTTGAATTTGAAACTCAAATTTATTTAATTATTTTCGTGAGATGCAACCTAATATCGATCTCATCCACAGATTTGTCTCCTAATTCCTCAAATATTATTAGTACTACTCTAAAAACGTGTATTTCAATGAAATCTCATATGTGGAACATTTGCCCATTATTAATCTTATGAAGACTAAATTGTATAGGTATTTATATATATTGCACGAATTTAGCGCCCTAAGTCTAAAATCGTCTGTCTTTTAAACGGAAGTTTCCAGGAAGGCTCTCACTTTGAATCTTTAGAAAACATGGACCTTTATTGAACTTCGTTCACATTAAGGTGTGATATTTGTTTTAATTATTCCCACGTTCTTGCATCGATTAAATCTGAGATTTTTTTTCTCTCTGCTGTTTTTTTTTTTTTTTTTTTGTAAAACTTGCGTGTGAAAAGGCCGTTGTCGATTGATTGGTCCCTGTACTTTAGTAAGTAGTCCAATTAGGGCAAATTTATTGGCTTAAATGTAGTGATTAATTGAAAGATAAAATGCCTGGAACACTTACGCATTAGTAAACCGTCGCGGACTGATAACAATTAATGATTCTGTAAGAGATAAATTAGATACATCGTGGACTTCCCGATTAAACATCTAAAAAATTCCAGACATCGCATAGAGAACAGACTACAATGGTGACACTACGTTTCGGTGAAATGAACCTTTAGGTGAAACGACCTTTCGGTGAAATGACCCTTTGATGAAGTGAACCTTTCGGTGAAACGAACTTTCGATGAAATGAAGTTTCGATGAAATGAACTTTTCGATGAAATGACCCTTCGGTGAAATAACCTTTCGGCGAAATGAACTTTTCGGTGAAGTGACCTTCGGGAAAATGATCCTTCGGCGAAATGAGGGATACCTTTTGTTCGGTTGTCTCATGATCTATTTTTAGAATACGTTTCTGGGATTTCCTCTGTTCGAGCTTTGACATGTGTCTGAATGGGGGTTGCTATTTTAAGAATGTGTTCCCCTTGTCCAAAGGCATAGAATGGGAGGGGATGTTGTTCTTTGTGATGCATAGCTTATCTTGAATGAGAGCACGTGACCTTGACTAATCATCACGTGGGCGGGATTGCTGGTTATCGCACGCTTGAAAGCATCCTGTTGTTCAGTTCTTAATTTACCTGTGCCATAACTACAGTAACGTATAAAATGGCGAGTGTTAAAGGAAAACGCGTTCTGGTATCTATGGAGAAAAGACTTTGTGCTTTAAAGAGAATGGATAAAGGTGACAGTTTAAAAAAAATCGCTTTAGATTTTGGTGTCTGAGAGAGTACTGTTAGTGACCGGAAGAAAAAGAAAAGGAGAAGCGAAATACAGGCATTTTTCAGCCGTCTAGATTCAAAGAAAGCACTAGAGTCTCATTTAACATTAAAGAAGCCAAAGTTCGAAAATGTAGGCGATGCATTTCTTATTTGGTTTAACAAAGAAAGAGCAAAAGGAACACCCATCAGTGGTCCTATTTAAAAAAAGCATTGATTCTCCATGAAGGTATTGGAGATCAAGCTTTTGTTGCTAGTGAAGGTTGGCTGCACAAATGGAAGAAGAGGCACGGTGTCAATCAGCTAGTCATTTCCGGAGAAAAATTGTTTGCTGATCCAAAGGAAGCAAAATGTTTTGAGGATAAGTTACAGGAAATTATTGCTGTAGAAGACTTATTGCCAGAGCATTTGTACAACGTCGACGAAACTGGGCTGTACTACAGAATGCTACCTTCCAAAACTTTAGCCTCTAAAAAAGAAGCAGCTGCACCTAGATATAAAACAAGCAAGCATATGACAACTTTAGCATCGTGTAGCAATTCCACTGGCACTCATAAAAATTACGCAATTAATTGTAATTTATTTGCTTAATCTTTAAATATAGGTACTCTTGCACTGCAAAATTTCACTATACGGATTCAATATACAATACGTACGTAATTCAGTTTAATCTCCTTCTTCGTTTAATCGGATTTTCTTTCAACCGGCTTACTCTCGGCCCGGTTAAGCCGGGTAAGAGAGGTTCTACTGTATTATTAACAAATCAGATGTCTATTTACTTATATCATGTCTTGTAGATTGGCAGAAAAGGTACGAATGTGTATTGTATGGTGGAACAGATCTATGGTATGATATTCGTCGTATATTACGTTGTCGCACATGAAATGTCGAATCTTGCAGCCAGTAGGTAATTTAGGAATTAACACATCGCGCAATGTTACTTGGGTTATGAAAATTTGAAACGTCAAGGTTGCTGCCCATACGGCACTGGGCATTTCGTCAATGACCTTAGCTCCCAGGTTATTGAGCTGCAGGGAAGAGAACAATCGATCAGAGCGAAATTCGTGTCACTATTTATATGAATTTATACCTGGATACCGTACATCGGCGGCAGCTTACAACATCAGTACAGGATTTGGGGAAGCTGCATTAGTAAACGTTGGTTTGCTGAATTCTAGTCACTCGAAAACGAACCACGGGGTAAACTAGAAGGAGATATTGATGATGCTGAGTTGATGACCTTGATTGAATCCGATATACCTTAATACTGTAAATATTTCTTGGCATTTGATCGTCATGAGCAAAGTAAAAAAGATGGACAAATTGGCCCGACGTAAAGTGATGAAAGAGCCAAAATCATGACCTTTCGATATTTACTCTTCTCTTCTTTTCTGCAACCAAACGAAAGACATTATTTTGAGGTGCGTCGTCACGTGTAATTAGAAATGGATGGTGTATGACAATCAATGATATCCGGCGCAGTTGCTGGACCTCGGTGAAGTCTCACAACACACCAAAAAGCCTGTCATCACTACTGTTTATCGCGAACCATTTGCTGTTCTACAGAACAAAGTTTCCAGAAGGAACTGGATTACACCAGACGCATTGTTATCATTAGCTTCTTCAAACCCTTGGTGGTGGACTCAGCTGTCAAAACATTTCGAAAATCTCATTCTGATCTCTCAAAGATATCATCTAAACTTTACACTGAAGAGCAATTGAATTAGACACAGCTGACGTTATGCGAATTTGGCGCTGTGGGCGGCCCTGTAAACAGAAACGACATTACGTATGCAGCCATCCGACAATATAAGGAGTGATGCGACGGGAATCAGTAAGAGTCGGACGCAGTATGGATAAGACGAAGGATCTAAGCTCATTTGAGCTTGGGCAAATTGTCAGGGCCCGACGAATGGGTCACTCCATCTCGGAAGTCGTGCAGGCACTGAGATATTCACGAGCCACTGTGTCACGGTTGCACCGTGCGTACATCGAATCCGGTAAAACCATCCCTGCAAGGCCCAACTGCCGTGGATAACAGCGTGTGGATGAATGGGGTCATCGTCGGCTAGCTAGCATTGTAACAGGGGACAGACGGGCCACAGTGCAAGAAATCACTCGGCAGTTTAATGCTAGTGCACAAAAACGTGCAAGGAGCCACACCATCCAGAACCATCTCCTCGGTATGGAGTACAGAAGCCATCGTGCCACGAGGGTACCGCTGCTGACCGCACATCACAGGGTGCAAAGATTAGAATGGGCGCGGGAACATCGCTATTGGACCCTAGACATGATGGAAAATGTTGCCTCTACTGATGAGTCGAGATTCACGTTGGTACATGCAGATGGCAGGATACGAGTACGGCGCAAACCACATGAACCGATGGATCCTTCTTGCCAGCAGGGTACTCTTCAAGAAGGTGGTGGTGGCATTCTCGTCTGGGGACTGTTTACGTGGACTGAAATTGGACTCTTGGTACGTGTGCCATCGTCCCTCACAGGTCAACGTTACCGGGATATCCTGGACGGCCATTTGCTCCCGTTTGTGCGTCTCCAACATCCCACTAGAGACCTTATCCTGCAACAAGAAAATGCACCGTGCCATCGCTCCCAAATTGTATCCTAATGGTTGGATGAACACTCCACCGACGTGACCTCGGATACTTGGCCAGCTAGGTCACCTGACCTCAATCCCATCGAGCACATCTGGGATGCCATCAAGAGAGAGATGTTTGAGGCTCTGACCCCCTTCTTCAAATCTTCTTGAACTGTGGGAGCTTGTTCAGGGGTCGTGGATCCGTATGGCTT
Source organism: Macrothele yani (assembly GCA_039090855.1). Lineage (NCBI taxonomy): Eukaryota > Metazoa > Arthropoda > Arachnida > Araneae > Macrothelidae > Macrothele > Macrothele yani. The sequence continues at coordinate 106,923,898 of CM077011.1, forward strand.
CCCAACGCTTCCGGTGTCTTGTCGAGTCTATGCCGAGACGAATCACCGCCGTCATCAGGGCGAAAGGTGGTGCTACACGTTACTAGACATGTATCTCTAATTCAATTGCTCTTCAGTGTACAGTTCTTTTCATCCCTGAAATCTGTTTAGGAATGCAATCATACTCTTAATAATCCGCGCACCAAGGAGGAGGCGTCTGATTCAAATGAGGTTTTAGTAGTTAGATGGTACATATACCAAGAACAGAAGTGAGTACAATGTCAAGCAGCAAGACGATTTCCTGTGGACATACGGTACACATTCCGGTCAGCGTTAGTACAGCGTCGGACCGCCACGTGCTCGGATGCATGTATGTAGTGATACGGTCCGGCATGGCGTCAAAGAGACGCCGTATGTTTTCCTGGGACAGATTGGTCCACACTTCTTGCAAATGACGCTCTACATCACGAACACTGGGACATGGAGAAAGGTGGCGTCCCATCTGGTCCCACATGTGCTTGATGGGCGAAAGACCAGCAGATCTGGCAGGCCACACGGAAGCGTCGAAGCATGACGTAGACCGTCCTGGGAAACCCGAGCCGTGTGCGGACGGGCGGTATTTGTTCAAAAATGGCTCCGGGCCGCCCCGCCAGGAAAGGCAGCACCATCACGCCTGCAGTTCGGGAGGTGTGCAGCTGTACAGTGACGTTGGGATTGTAGCTCTCACCTGCGGTCCTCCACACTCTGGTCGTCAATTTCCATACAGAAGCGAGATTCGTCGCTGAACACTATACGTCACCAGTCCGTAGCATTTCACTTTGCTCGCTGCTGACACCAATGCAATAGACGCCAACGGTGGTCGGGTGTTAATGGCAGAAAACGTAAGACCCATCGAGAGTGCAGATCCGCCTCTTCCAGGCATATGGAAATTGTTCTGGCGGACATAGGAGTCCCTTGTGCAGCCGCCACATTTCTCTGAATATTAGACAAGGACGTCGTTGCATCTGTGCGTGCCGCTCTCACGATCCCACGGTCCTCTCTGCTGGTGGTGTGTCTGGGTCGTCCAGAGCAGGTCTGCCGTGTTTGGGTGCCTTCCCGTGGCCATTGCTCCCAACATGATCGCAACGTATTGTCCGAGCGGCCCAAATGGCGGCCGATTCGACACGCCGGCCGCCCTGCCTCTCTTATTCCGAAGATACGGCCTCGTTCAAACTCCGTCAGTTTCCTGTACGCACATCTACGGCGGTTCCTCGGCATGTCAATCACTCAGGAATCTCACCTGACTCTTACCGTGCACTTCGGCATGAATGTGGAGTCCCCTGCGCGGCGCCTTTTAAGCCCCAAGGATTGCGATTGCAGCACCGGTCGTGGACACGCGGGCATGCGGAGTCGCACGAAACTTTAATCAGTTGCATGTCTGCCCTCCCCGTGGCTATTCCCCGAATTTCGCGTTAATCGCACGGTTTTTTCTTGGTACGTGGATTTTAATGACAATGAGTGTAGCTAAATCAAATTCCAAATGATTTTCACTCCTGTAACTAAAATGTTTTGCTCAACAAAAATGGGCCCGATTCCTGACAAAAGTTATTTGGGTATCTATCGCATCCAGTGTCGCCTGTCTTGTGTTAAAAAGTGTGAACTCGATAAATCTTCAACGGCCGAGCACTGTTTGGGAAAAGAACTACCAAATCTTCTTTTATGACACAAAATTCTTAGGAATAGGACTCGATCGATGTCTGATCTTGGTATTTTGGAAGCATTTCACACTTTTCAGAACCGTCCTTTCCTGGTGAATTATTCATCCTCATTGCCATATTTCCGGAGCGCTTCTCGTCAAACCCGATAACCGACATGTGGCACGTGAGACAAACAGCTGTCGTCACAACGATATCAACCCTATATAGTCCTGAGGAAGTTCCAAGCGAAACTACAGCAGATGTTAAGTTAGAAATAATTGCATTTATTATCGCTGTTTCTTTATATTAAAAAAAGATGGTCACTGCTGTTGTTGTTTTAGTTGAAGGTTTAACGACCACCGTGGGCAACTCAGTGGGATGTCACCTGTCCCCAATTCAGGGCCACTGGTTCCATGGAAGGTCGAGAGCCAGTGCCATAAGACATACGAAACATCCATGCCTCACGGGATTCGAACCCGGACCCATTTCGTACAAATGGTCATAAGCCAACGCTCAGACTACTGGGCCACCTGGGCGGTTATTGTTTGGGAGTCAGCAGCAGCTGTGATCCAATTATCCTTCTTTTAGCTGGGTCAGATCAGCACAGCGGGATGTATTGTCAAGAACTTGATATTATGTATGTAAAACGGTACAACTAAATATGAATAAGGGGGACGTCAATCGCTGTGATCCTATACAGTACTTCTACATGATAACGCGAGAACCTACGTAACACGACGGATGATCCGGAAGCAACGCCAGCTGAAGTATGAAAACTCACCTCGTCCAATTCATGAAACACCTACACACTATTCTGTAGGGTAAATCATTTCCTAATTAAACAACAACTGAAACAGCATTTCATCAGTTTGTGGCATCCCGAAGCTCAACATTTTTTCACGATGCCATACAGAAATTTGTGTCTCGTTTGCAGAAGTGTGTTGCTTTTAGTGGTGTTTATTTTGATTAATAAAGTTTGCTTTTCACATTGTTTTGGGTGATTGAAGTTTTCATCAATGCTCCCACATTTCATCTGCAACAACCTAATTTATCAGTTTGACATTGGCAAACCCATTCCACACGTTTCCAGCTGAAAGTCATAGAAATAAATTGGATGTAGAAAATTACATTCAACATGATATCAGTGTTCGGGCCATCACGCTGAAGTATATCTATCGTATGAAGTCTTTCGTTAACATAAATTATGTGTTACTGAAACGCTTCATACCATAGATATTAATTTGCATGATACACTGGCGTGCAGAAATTAAGGACGAGACGGTTTTTCGAATGTAACGTCAGGCAGAAGTGCTCCATATCGAATCAAATCATACCATAAGATCTCCAAGATGTAAGAATATAGGACAAGTGAGAAAACCCATCCAAACAAGGAACCAAAGGATACCAAAGGCACTTTATTGAAAAGGTAGCTTCGAGCACAACTGGACAGAAAACAGAAACGTCCATGTGACAGGCGGCTGCCAAGAAAAATTCAGTCTTTAGTAGGGGATATGATCACCCCTGACTGCGTTGCAATATTTACAACGTCTGTCCATGCTGAGGCCGAGGTTGTCAAGGAGCTGTTGAGGCATCGTGGCCCATTCCTCTTGTAGCGCCAATCGCAGCTGCGGAATCGTTGCTGGCGGCTGGTGACGTGCTGCCAAACGTCTACCGAATAGGTCCCACACGTGTTCGATTGGATTTAGGTTCGACGGCCTTGCGGGCCAATCCATGCGTTGAATATCTTTACTTTCCAACAGCTCTGCGACAGCCACTGTACGATGAGGTGTAGCGTTGACGTCCATGAAGAGGAACTAAGGACTCACAGCACCTCTAAACAGACGCACGGTAGGCAGGAGAACTTCGGTAAATTGCGGACACCAGTGACTGAACCTCCTTAGAAGATGTGGAGGCCAGTACGGCTACCAAGAATGATACCGCACCAAACGAGAACTCCGTCACCTCCAAACCGGTCCCTTTTGATGATGTTGGAGGTGTGATTGCGTGTTCCCTGCTCTCTCTAGATGTGTATACGTCCAGAATCGCTCGTAAGATTAAATCGGTTCTCATCCGTAAAGAGAACTCGACCTCATTGCTGATGTGTCCAGTTCTTGTGTTCCTGGCACCACAGAAACCGCCTTCTCCGATTAGCAGGCGTAAATGGAACACACCGTACTGGTCGTCGTGCAAATATACCACCTTTGTGAAACCTCCTGGCCACGGTAAAACGCGATAACGGATGTCCAGTTGTCTGTTGCATGTGCCTTGCGATTTGTCCCGCTGTATGCCGTCTGCCTCTTCTCGCTTGTAGGACAATGTACCGGTCGTCCACCTCCGTGGTTGCTCGTGGACGACCACTGCTAAACTCTCGGGCAGCTGTTCCTGTCGATTGAAGTGCTCTCCAAGCTCGTGAAACGATGCTGTGAGCGATCCCGAACTTCTCGGCCACACCAGTCGCACTTCGACCTTCTTCCAACTTCCCAATGACGCGACCTCGGGAAAAGTCATCCAGAGGTCGTCTACTGGATTGCCTGTTGGCCATATCACACTGTGGCAGCAAATCGGCGTCGTTCAAACCGATGTACACGGTGCAATAGCTGAGCAAACACCGCCCGTGTGCTTCATAGCCTTTCGATACTACCCCCCCCGTCATGCTGCATATATGCGCATGCCCTATCGTACCGGACCTCAGTCTATCTCCTGAGTGGTGTTTCGGTCCATTCTGCCTGCTCGTTCCGCTGTTATGCTAATTTCTCCTCTTCGTCCTTAATTTTTGCTCACCAGTGTATTATCAGCTTACTGTACTTCAGCACACTGATTATATCATGATTTGAATATAATTTATGCTCCATTTGTCCTGATGAAGCCGAGTCAAACACTCAGCGAAACTAGAGTAGACCTTAAAATAGAATATACTGTGAAAAAACGTTTTTCGCCTTTGATCTATCAAGGATTGTAATGAAAGACTTTCTGCTACACTTGGATTTAAATTCAACGCAATAATTTGCTTTGGCGACATTATATTAACTTGAAACGGGAAAGAATCAGAGGAAGCTACAGAAGTATACATATATTGCGATAACATTGTTAGATCGAGGATACACTTGACATCTGTTAAAATAAAAGCATTGAGCACAAGATTAAAATAAATGGAATCATATCTCAACAGAAAAGGAATTTTGGCAGCCGTATAACACCAGAAATACAAAAGAGATGGATTGTAGGCAAGAATGGCAAAAGCAGGGTTTCGAAAAGCGAACAACATTTGAAAAGAGATATTTCCAATGTACTTAAAATAAAAATGATGAACTGTTGTATGTGTGCGGTCTTCCTCTGCAGAGGCGGGACTTGGACACTGGCAAAAAAGACGCTGAAAATATGATAAATTTGCCAAAGTTATGATGAAAGTAAGATAGATGGAAGAAGTCGAAACAATGGTGATGGTGGAAAGAAAACTGGGAACCGAGATAGTAAGTCACTAGAAAAAGTAATGAAGAGAAATTGGAAATGGGCTGGAAACATTCAACATCGGACGGAGATGCAAGTATGATAGGAATAAAAGGATAGACTGAAAAGATAAATACCCATGGAAAACCGAAAACGAAGTCTTATTTTGTTTGTTTTTTCGCATTGCAAAAAAATGTTCTGAAATTCACGAGCCACTTTCCGTGATTTCTTTCGTGAATTAACGAAACATATTTCTCATACAACTTTTTCTGTGAAGTAACGGAAAAATCTCTGAATTTCACGGATTTTTCGTACACCAGAAAAATTCTGAATTTTCAGAAAACTTTCCGCAATTCCGTTCTTATATTGGGTTTGTGCTAATGAAATGTCCGGCAAAGGACCATCACACGTGAATGGCGAGAACCGAAAAGTAGGACAACTTGCCTAGGCAACATAATTCCACTCGGCAGGGACACATAATTGCCATCTGAACGGCAAGGCCATGATCCCCCCGGAACGAAAAAAGTATTGTGGCTGGGACCCGAAGAAGTCGTCAGCTGAACGTTGAGTCTCGTTGTCTGTCGTGAACTGTTTCCCGTACAGGAAGTGATCCATGCAACGAAACAGGTGATAGTCTGTAGGAGACAAGTCCTGGAAATATACAGGATGAGGCAGTGCTTCATAGCCCAAGGACCTTAGGGTCAGCATTGTTCGTTGTGCGATGCGAGAGCGGACGTTGTCCTGGAGCAGAAGAACACCATGTCTGTTGACCAAAGCAGGTTGTTTGTGTAGAAATTTCCTGTGCATCTGGTGTAATTCAGCAAAATAACGTTATGCAGCGATGGTTTGTCCTCTTCAGAAGTAACTCCGATTAATTATTCCGGCTGTGGACCACCAGACAAGGTGCATCATCTTCTTGGTGCGTAGGAGTGGCTTAAGATGCCGTCCAGCAGACTGTGCCTTGCTTAACCATTGTGCAGATCGTTTCCGATTATCATAAAGGACCCACTTCTCGTCGCAGGTGATGATTCGATTCAGTAGAGGTTCCTGTTTATTCCTGGCAAGCAGCGGTGTGCAGACTACCGAGCGTCTAGTCTTGTTGGCGGTTGTCAACTCATGCGGCAGCCACATGTCCAGCTTTTTTACCTTACCTAGCGCAGCCAGACGCTGAACAATAGTCGTGTGGTGGACACCGACCTCTGCCGCTATCTCACGACACGTTTTTTGGGGGTCCGCTTCAACCACACGTAACAGAACATCGTCAGAAATAGCAACATGTCGGTGACTGCGTGCTTCGTTTTGCAGGTCCGTATCTCCGCTTCGAAACTTCACAAACCATCGCCGAATGGTTCGTTCGTTGGCTGTATTCCCCCCAAATGCTTTGTTATCGTTTCGAGCGACAATTCTTTCAGAATGGCCCAGTTTAAATTCATACAGGAAGACGACTCTCAAATACGGCGTCTGCATTTTTCCTTTGCAATCTACGTTACGTCCAAACAAACCACGCCTGGACCTTGTTCTTCACTTGCTACTTATAGTAACTCTGTGACGTAATACCCGCGACATTTATGGGTGGTTCCATTCCGCTGAGCTGGGTGCCTGTACCCACTGCTCGTTCGCGCCGGAAATTTCATTCGCAACAACCCAATATTGAAGGTACCGTCTTCAAGAGGTGTTAACAGAAAATTATGAATTTTCAGAAACATTTCCGCAATTACTTTCTTATACACTGAGTGGCCACTTTATTATGACCACCCCCTCAGTACTTCGTTGGGCCACCTTTCGTCTTGAATACTACGTCGATTCTTCGTGGCATGGACTCCACGAGATGTTGATAGGTGGTTTGTGGAATCTGAAACCATGCTTGATGAATAACACTTTCCAGGAATGTGAGATTGCAGGGTTGTGGATCCAGCTGTCTGATGGCTCATTCAACTTCATTTCACAAATTCTCAATGGGGTTCAGATCTGAAGATTGTGAGGGCCATCTAAGCAAAGTAAACTCACCGGCATGTTCCTGAAACCAATCCTGTACAATACGAGCACTATGGCAGGACGCATTATCTTGTTGAAAGTAGCCATCGCCATTGGGATAAACCATCCACATGACAGGATGCACTTGGTCAGCACCGATGTTTAGATATGATGTGCCAGTCAGACTTTGATCAACACGAATTAAATGGCCCAAAGCATGCCAGGAAAACATTCCCCAAACCATAACGTTGCCTCCACCAGCTTGAAGGGTTGTAGCAATGCATTTGGGGTCCATGCTTTCGTGCTGTTTCCGCCAAATTCTCACTCGGCCATCGGCATGGTGCAACTAAAAACGTGATTTATCGGACCACATAATTTGTTTCCAATTATCGACTGTCCAATCCTTGTGCTCCTTTGCGAACTGGAGGCATTTTCTCTTGCTAAATGCAAACAGCAAAGGTGTTAGAACAGGTCTTCGGCTGCCATATCCAATTTGATGCAGTGTAAGGCGAACAGTGCATGCAGAGATCATTTGAGGGGATCCTTGATTAAGATGGTCTGTAATTGATTTACTGTTTCCCTCCTGTTGTCTGTTACCAGTCTGGACACTCTCCTTTCCGCCCGAGCAGTCCCTAGTCGATGAGGACCACACGTTGCACGTAGAGACCCAGTTTTTCTGGCTGACAGTCCAGTCTTTAAACACTTTAACAACAGCCGCTCTGGAACATTTCACGAATGCGGCGGTTTCGGTGATACTCGCTCCATGGCTCCAAGCTCCTACAATCATCCCACACTGAAAGTCCGTGAAATCGCATTTTTTACCCATCTCGTCCCCCAAAAATCACTTCTACTACTGTCGCAAACACTAAGCTTTCCCTTTTTATACTAGCCTCGCCCTCTTGCGGCAACAGCCTGCAGCCATAGCTCATTTGCTTAAAACTGTCAGGTGGTCATAATAAAGTGGCCACTCAGTGTATACCGGAAAAACTACGTTCTAACTTTATCCGTATCCATATGACGAACAGCCGCCCCCGGTGGACCCATCTCGGACAAATGATCACAAGCCATAGATTAGACCCGGTTGAACAGTGGTCTAAGCTATGGCTTGGGATTATTCTACCGAGATGGGTCCGGATTCGAACCCCGGTGAGGCATGGATGATGTGTTTGTCTTGGGACGCTGGTTCTCTCCCTTACCTGGAACCAGTGGCCCTAAATTATGGACGGACGACTGCTTATGGACCACTGAGTTACTCACGGTGGTCGTTAAAGCTTCAATAAAAAAAATATGACGTAAAATAGGGGAGATTCACCGGAATACTTGGGGGTTTGATTAACTGTTAAATTTCAATAGTCCGTCGATTTTGAAGTTCTGTAGCGAGATTGGATATGGCGGATGGATTGTACACTATCTAACAACAAGTAATTGGACACCCCTGCAATCGACGATATCTGGGGTCCTGGTACACGTCACGGCTGCCGCCGTTAAATATCGTGTGGGAAACAGCAACACAACCAGTCGCATGCAAGATGCCACGCAGTTCGGAGCTCTCTGATTTCGAGAAAGGTGTAATCATCGGGTATCACAGAAATGGCCGATCCATACGTGACATATCCAGCGAGTTGAAGTACTCAAAATCGACAGTGACCTACGTGATTGGCAAGTGGAAAATGAGAGGTAACTGTCGGAATGTGCCCCGACCCGGCAGACCCACAAAACTGGGAGTTAGAGACCGACGGGTGCTGGCCAGAGAAATTTGGAAGAACCGCGCCAAATCGATGGGCCACATCCACGAGGAGTTTCAACAGGTATCCGGGGGTGTTCTTTCGATGAATACCATCCGTAAGGAAGCCCATCTGCTCGGTTATCATGGACGTGCTGCACAAGCCTTTGACCACCATGTCCAATAGCGCTGCTCGGCTAACGTGGTGCAAAGAACGTCGACAGTGGACCGTTGAACAGTGGAAACAGGTTCCCTGGAGCGACGAATCAAGGTTCACCCTCTACCGTTCGGATGGCAGGGTCTGGGTTTGTCGTCTGCCTGTAGAACGCTTCCTGCCGGAATGTATTGTGCCAACTGTGAAGTTCGGCGGCGGTGGAATTATGCTATGGGGGTGTTTCTCCTGGTATGTCACGGGACCCTTGGTCGCAACTCCTGGTAGACTCAACGCCGAGACCTACTGCGCCATTTTGGATGACCATGCGCTTCCTACGTTGTGGCAGTTTTACGGGTTGGACCCATGTTACTTTCAGGATGACAATGCCACCTGTCATGTGGCGAGGTCCACCATGGCTTGGTATGGTGACAATGGGGTTAATCGAATGGACTGGCTTGCGCAGAGCCCGGACTTTAACCCTATCGAGCACCTCTGGGACGAATTGGAGCGTCGACTTAAGGGGTGCCCCCACCGTCCGAAATCGGTGAAGGAACTGACCTGTCTTCTCCAAGCCGAGTGGAAGAAAATACTGCTAGCCGTCGTACAACGCCAGGTGATTACAGCTGTACAACGTCGTACAACGCCAGGTGATTACAGCTGTACAACGCCCCGCACGGGGATAACTGGTTTTCCAGTTATTTGGGGAGCGGCGCCCCCACGGCCCGAGCTGACCTTGTGACTGGTCAACATCTGATGTCATGCCACCGCTTGTTTTTTATTTTGGTGCTGATGGTGTATGCAGGGACGGCTGTTCATCCAGCTGTTGGGGAGTCGCGGCCCCACGATCCCGAGCTGGTCTTGTGTCTCGCTTTTTCGTTTTTATTTATTTTCTCCACTGGCTAGTTGCCCGTGTTGTATTCTACCTAATCGCTACCACGTTGTGTACTAACACCCCGGTCTTGTGGTTTTGTTACCCTCCACCACTAACTGATTTATATTAACCGCTCAGTTCGTAGGTTGCTGAGATTCTGTTTAGGTTCCCTGCCAGGATTTGTCTTCTTTGGGTTTCTTTTTCCTTTTAGCTGGTTTGGGTGCTAGGCCTACCTGCATGTTTGCCGCGTGCGGAGACCCGTGAGGCGGAAATGGGATGTCTGGCGGCTGAGGTCGCAGGAGACCGGATAAGTGCCTCCTGTGTACCAACACTCCTCTTCGACCCCGGCTTCGCTGTAAACGGGAGGCTAGAGACTAACCCACCTCTAGTCAGAAGTCATGTACCAAGTTGTGTACAGGGCTTTAGCGGCTTTTTTGTCGTATGGCACGGCAGGGTGAGCCCGGGGGCTGTGGGATCATGCCAAAGGCGTTGGCATGACGGTACCAGGAGGCCGAAGTGTCCGCCGAGTGCGTGTGATCACAGCCAACGGACTATATCTGCAACGTATAAGCTCCAGAACTGTGTCTAGCGTCATTTTCTTGGCTTGCGGACCTCCAGTTCTCCCTTGTAGGGCTCGGTGGTGGGTGGAGTAGTCTGCAGACGAATCTTCCTTCTTTTTCCATGGGTAGAAACAAAAACAAAACTCCAAATTTCGGACACCTGTGAATATGATAGTTGACAACAACTCTCCTTCGTCTTCTCAACCTACCAAGTCTCATACCCTTAAACGATCTTTAGACCATGACCTGGACCAAGAATGTGGAACCTCTTCTTCGGCAGCTGTACCAGTCGCTCCGAAGCGTCGTCTCCCATCGATTGCTGTGACTACGCATGCTACACACTTACTTGTAGAATCCATCGATCCGAATGAGAGACTGTCCACCAGATCTCCATTTTTTATTTCTAAAGCTTTGGACGCTGCGGTTGGCCCCTTGAAGTCTGTGAGGAAGCTTCGCTCTGGGGACCTGCTTGTTCAAACTTGCAGTGTTTCTCAGAGTAACACTCTTTTGCTCCTTACTAGTCTTCAAGGCATTCCTGTCAAAGTGGCACCTCACCCGTTTCTTAACACCTCTCGGGGTGTTATTTCGGAATTTGATCTCTTGCCATGCAGTGAAGAAGAATTGGTGACTGAACTTGCAGATCAAGGTGTTATTGCTGCGCGCCGTATGATGTTTCGGCGCGATGGTTCTTTAATTAAGTCTAAAAATGTTATCTTGACTTTTAACTCCCCGAAGGTTCCGACCGAAATCAAGGCTGGCTACTTGGTCTGTGGAGTTCGCCCGTACATTCCCAGTCCTCTGCGCTGTTTCAGGTGCCAGAGGTACGGGCATTCACAACGTTTTTGTAAGAGTTCCGCTCGTTGCGCAAATTGTGGCTCCAGTGAACATGACGGGGAAGGTTGCACTTCTGCGGCCTCCTGTGTTAACTGTGGTGAGGCCCATGCGGCTTACTCCCGCACCTGTATGAAATGGAAGGACGAGATGGCAATCCAGCGCCTCAAGACCCTGGACGGCCTCTCGTACCCTGCTGCCAAAGCCAAGTTGGGTATTCCCAACACCCGACAGCGTAGTTTTGCCGCAGTTGTTCAGTCTCAGCCACCACCCGTGCAGCCCTTTGTTCCGCGCCCTGTAGCTCTCGCCGCACTTGCCAAGCGATCTACAGTTGAACAAGCGACACAGGTGGATTTCACCGAGCTCCAGCTTATTCGACCAGCTGAGTCTGCGCCTTCTCTTTGAAGACGACCGACTCTTCCAGTTCCCAGCGGAAGGCCTGCACGTGCTGGAGAGCCGGCCCTCAATCCTCTAAGGTGTGCAGTGTCCATCCACATGTCGCGGCCATCATGGCCGACTTTGCAGCTGTCTCGGACTCAGCGCGGTCCCCACCCTCCACCAACATTATAGAGGAACATAGGGGGAGGAGAGTGACAGTTCGTCCCCAGCCTCAAACAACATTGCAGAGGACCATGGGGAAGAGAGTGACAGTTCGTCCCCGCCCTCTGCCAGCATTGCAGAGGAGTGTGGGGGAGGAGAGTGACTCATCCTTTGTGTAGTTGTGTTTAAAAAAAAAAAAAAAAAAAAAAAAAAAAAAAAAAACGGGAAGTTATAATTATAATAGTGATTTAATAAATTTTTCTTATAAACCTACTTAACTACCTTGTCTTCACAGCTTTCATCATGCTCTTTTTCGGCTTTTACCGGGCCTGTCTGTTCTTGATCATTTTCAACGTTTTTCAAAATCTGTGGCTGATAGTTCTTTGTCTGGCGCTCTTTGGCCAAGCCTGGCCCTTGCGCCAATAAAATCCAACAACCAACCAACCAACAGCTGTACAACGTCGTACAACGCCAGGTGATTACAGCCGGCGATTACAGCTGCGACCCTCCAGGGTCGCAGCTGTAATCGCCGCTCGTGGAGGCTCCACCAACTATTGAAGGTGAATAAACTTCGTTTTCCTTTGCTATCACAGGTGTCCAATTACTTGTTGGTAGATAGTGTATATCGCATGAATTTTTGTTACTGTAGCCCAGGATATTTCTTCTCCTCTTCCCTATTTTGTGCACCAGCTATAATAGTATTAACGTAAGAAACCGGGTACATACTTCATTGTACAGCAGATTGTACGATGTCTATGTATCAGTATGTAGAGTCCTTAAGACAAAAACTGCATAGCTATCAAGAATAAATTTTATATTTAGAAGTTGTGAGATATAAAACAGTGCATCGCACATTCTCTTAAAGATAGTTTTCTTCTCAAGATAATTGAAAGATAATTTTTTCTCTTAAAGAAAATTTTCTTCTCCTCTTCCCTATTTTGTTCACCAGTTATAATATATTGTATTAACGTAAGAAACAGGTACATAATTCATTGTACAGCAGATTGTATGATGTCTATGTATCAGTATGTAGAATGCCCAAGACAAAAACTACATAATTATCAAGAGTAAATTTTATATGTAGACGTTTTGTGAAATAAAACAGTGCATTGCACCTTCTCTTAAAGATAATTGAAAGTTATTGTCAGTTAAAAAATGATCTCAAACTCCAAATCATTATATTGCTTTGAAAAAATCACGATAAAAAAATACGTAGTTTGTAATAAGACCTCCTACAGAAAACAATAAAATGTTTATAAACGTATTAAAAAAAATAAGCTTAAATCAAAAGTGAAATGACTAAATAAATACATACATATCACTAAGCTGTTCTCTGAGATTCAGAGGTTAACTCCACAAGGAAATACAAACTCCCAGATAAATTTTTAACTGATTATTTACTTACTGTTGCCGTATCCCACTTCTCTTTTACAGCGATCTTGACACACAATCCGGGCTTCACTGACATCCATCACACGACGTACACAAGACCTATACTTCATACTCATAATCTTTTTCTCATGCAGACACTCCTGAATCTGATCCTCCTATGACTTCCTTGGGCTTCCTCTGCCTTTCTTTCCTTTCCTTCCTACCACTTGGGCTAAAAACGATTTTCTTAGTAAGCATATCATCACTCATTTTTTCAACATGGCCAAACCCGCTGAAGCATATTAATCTCAACCTTGCTAACAACATTTTGCTTCACATTACGCAACTGCAAACATCTTCATTCCTCACACGATCAGAACGTGTCTTGCCACAGACCCTCCGTAAGTAACGCATTTCTCCAGCACACAAACGACATCTACGTTTCTTCTGAAGTACCCAGGATTCACTGCCATACGTCAGAGTAGGAACAATTACACTTTCATACTCATCCATGCGGGACTGTCTTGAGAACCCATCATTCTTGTGAAAACCTCCCAGAGCAGCTATGACTTTCAATGAAGAAGTCACTCGCCTACTAATTTCACCATCGAATTTGTTCTCTCTGTCAAACATGCTTCCTAAATGCACAAACTAATTCGCCAAGTCAATCACTGTACGATTTAGACTTATATTACATTCCGTACTAACAGTTCCTCGCTCAAAAACCATAATTTGGGTTTTTTCCTTATTTATACTCAGTTTGAATTTCATGCAAACTTCGTATATCCGGGACAACATACTCTGCAACTCACTTTTGCTCTCTGCCAACAGGACAGTGTCATCAGCATACAGCAATCTGCACACACGGATATTACCAAGACAATAATCAGTATTGTCCATCTTGGCACCAGTGACTAAATCAGTCCCATTAATGAAAACAAAAAAATATCCCAATAAATTTTCCCTTGAACGTGAGTCTCAAGGGAATAAATTTTCCCTTGAACGTGGTTAAGATGTGCGGCTTCAACCCAAACAACCTAGGCTCTATCACCGGTGCTAAAGGATTCTCTCATATAAGAGCTAAAATATTCAGAATGTTGGATTTTGTAGAATTTCTGTTTAAATACGGAAAAACCTGAAACTGACTTTTCTGAAATAAACGGGATTACTGACTATGAAAAATCTGTGAAAATACGGAAATTAAAAAACAAAAAACCGGTATTTTTAGAAACGGAAATTCGGTAAAAAGACGGACACTTAACCGGTAGCTTTGTTGCATGCTATTTTCACAAATTTTCCGTGAATTCGCATCACTTATTTTTTACAGTGTACACTGTATTTTTTGCTTTACTTGAGTGATTGCGTTTATGTTTGTGCTGTTAACTTGACATGATTTCCGACAGCTTGATTTGAAGTGAAGAGCACAGCACAGCAAAAACTGTTGCGTTTAAGGGAAGACAAAAGTTGTGGACCGTGTGCCAAGTAGTGGTGTTACTATAGAATTATTTCCGTTCTATAAAGTTTAATATGATGAAAGAAGGTTTTCCATAGAATGATGGTTACTATGGAAATAACTTGTTGCATAGTACGCCGCTTACTATGGGAAGAACTTCTTCCATAGTTATCTTCCTGCTTTAGGTTTAAGGCTGAACGACAGCCACAAACAACTCTTAGAACTACAGTTCCCTGTTCCTAACTAGGGACGCTTGTTCCCAGGATAGAGAAGAGCCAGCGACACCTTTGTCATACGTGGCTCCAGGGGTGGGGGGTGGTGGTCTCAGATGATTACCCAGAAATCTGCGCCTCTGACCACTCGAGCGCCGGGTGGCTACTTCTTCTGCAGTATAATTGTTCCTATGGAATAAACGTCTTCCACAATGCAACATTATGTAAAAATTCTTCTTTCATGCTATAGGATTTACTACGGAAAGAACATCCACACTATCACGCTTACTATCAAAAAGCCTTACATAATGTAGCATTCACTACTGGGAAAGTTAATTTTATAGTATAAAGTAGGGATGGGCACATCGGTGGGTAGCACCGATGATCGACATCAGTGGTTACTCATTCCCAAAACATCGATGCATCGATAGTATCGGTGGAAATTTTCGATGTATCGGTGAAAGCCTCGATGTTTTTGCTTAATAAGCCGAAACTTTCGTTGTTTTCAATCTACAGCAGTAAATACGCAATAGAAGTGCAAAATCTCTGTTCAATATAACATCGATTACTCACCAATAACATCGGGTAACTAATAATATATAATAAAATGCTCGATGCATTAGTAGAAACCTCTAGCTTTGTTCGATGTATCGGTGTAAACCTCGATGTTTTGCTAATAAACTGAAAAACTCGCACTTTTCCACCTGCACCAGTAAATGAGCACACGATTTGTAAAATCTCACTTTAATATAACAGTGATACTCACCAGTTCAACAACCATTAACATAATATTTGTTAAAACGCTCGATGCATCGTGAAAACCTCGATGTTTCTTCGATGCACTGGTGGGAACCTCGATGTTTGGCTAATAAAGTGAAGAATACGCACTTTTCCATCTGCAGCAGTGAATGAACGATTTATTTGTAAAATATCCGTTCAATGTAACGGTGATACTCAACAATTCAACATCTACACTGGCGTGCAAAAATTAAGGACGAGACGGTTTTTCGAATGTAACGTCGTGCAGAAGTGCTCCACATCGACTCAAATCATACCATAAGATACCCAAGATGTAAGAATATGGGACAAGCGAGTAAAACGGTCCAAACAAGGAATCCAAAGGATACAAAGGCACTTTATTGAAAAGGTAGCTTCGAGCACAACTGGACAGAAGACAGAAACGTCCATGTGACAGCTGGCTGCCAAGAAAAATTCAGTCTTTAGTAGGAGATATGATCACCCCTGACTGCTTTGCAGGATTTATAACGTCTGTCCATGCTGAAGACGAGGTTGTCAAGGAGCTGTTGAGGCATCGCGGCCCATTCCTCTTGTATCGCCAATCGCAGCTGCGGAATCGTTACTGGCGGCTGGTGACGTGCTGCCAAGCGTCTCCCGAGAAGGTCCCACACGTCTTCGATTAGATTTAGGTACGGGAACCTTGCGGGCCAATCCATGCGTTGAATATCTTCACTCTCCAGCAGCTCTGCTACAGTCACTGTACGATGATAGGTGTAGCGTTGTCGTCCATGAAGAAGGACTCAGTACCCACAGCACCTCTAAACAGATGCACGTGAGGCAGGAGAACCTCGGTACAATAGCGGACACCAGTGACTAAACCTTCATGGAAGATTTGGAGGTCAGTACGGCTACCAAGCATTATACCGCCACAAACGAGAACTGCGCCACCTCCAAACCGTCGCCCCGGTGGCGCAGTGGTCTAAGCGATGGCCTCTGATCATTCGTCCGAAAGGGGTCCGGGTTCGAATCCCAGTGAGGCATGGATGTTGTGTTTGTCTTACGGCACTGGCTCTCTTCCTTCCCTGGAACCAATGACCCAAACTTAGGGATGGGCGACTGCTTATAGCCCATTGAGTTGCTCACGGTGGTCATTAAACCTCCAATCAAAAAAAAAAAAAAAAAAAAACGGTCCCTTTCGAAGATGTTGGAGGTGTGATTGCGTGTTCCCTGCTCTCTCCAGGTGTGTATACGTCCAGAATCGCTCGTCAGACTAAATCGGCTTTCATCTGTAAAGAGAACTCGACCCCATTGCTGATGTGTCCAGTTCTTGTGTTCCTGGCACCACAGAAGCCGCCGTCTCCGATTAGCAGGCGTTAATGGCTCACACCGTACTGGTCGTCGTGCAAATATACCACCTTTGTGCAGCCTCTTGGCCACAGTAAAACGCGATAACGGACGTCCAGTTGTCTGTTGCATGTGCCTTGCGATTTGTCCCGCTGTCTGCCGTCTATCTCTTCTCACCTGTAGGACAATATACCGGTCGTCCGCCGCCGTGGTTGCTCGTGGACGACCACTGCTAAACTCTCGGACAGCTGTTTCTGTCGTTTGAAATGCTCTCCAAGCTCGTGCAACGATGCTGTGTGAGCGATCATGAACTCCTCGGCCACACTAGTCACACTTCGGCCTTCTTCCAATTTCCCAATGATCTGACCTCGGGTAAAGTCATCCAGATGTCGTCTACTGGATTGCCTGTTGGCCATATCACACGGTGGCAGCAAATCGACGTCGTTCAAACCGATGTACACCGTGCAATAGCTTTCACCGAATTGCTGAGCGTACACCGTCCGTGTGCTTTATACCCTTTCGGTACCCCCCTCCACGTTATGCTGCATATACGCGCGTGCCCTACCGTACCGGACCCTAGTCTATCTCTCAAGTGGTCTTTCGGCTCGTTCTGCTGTTATGCTAATTGCTCCTCTTCGTCCTTAATTTTTGCACACCAGTGTAGTAACGTAATATTTGTTAAAACACCCGATGTATCGGTGGAAACCTCGAAACCACGATGTCTTGCTAACAAGCCGAAGATTACACACTTTTTGATTTGCAGCAGCGAATGGGCATATCTGTGGGTAAACTCCCTTTCAATATAATAGCGACTGCTTATCAATTCAACCCCAACTAATAATATTTCTTAAAGGCCTCGATGTTTTTTAGATGTATCGGTGGAAACCTCGATGTTTTTTCGATGCATCGGCTCACATGCCTTCGACGAAATGATCTCGGTTTTCGCCAACGAATCAAGTAAAACAACCAATAGGAAGAAGATATTTCTTTCCTCTGTATAGTTATGAATGTAACAAAGAGAAATGCATTTACTTTTCGTAGAAGATATTCTCTTCCAGTTCCAAACATCGGTCATGAAACCTCGATGTCTTTTCGATGTATCGGCTCCTGCAACATCGAGGTTAAAACATCGATCATCGGTGGCAAAACATCGATGTTTTTTTGCCCATCCCTAGTATAAAGCTTATTTAGAGAGATTTTTTCCACAGTATAGTGATTACAATGAAAAAAAAATTCATGGTATGGCTTCTATGGAAAATTTTGTTCCGTATTAAAATTTTCTATGGAAAAACAGTGGCCTCTGTATTTAACAAAGATGCACAGAAGGCCGAAATATTTGTTATGTAGGAAATTCGCTATATGAAATAGGTTTTTTAACCTAAATGCAGAATGATATTTGGTAATAATAACTAAACTGCCAATTATTGTACCATTTTGACCATTAAAATTTTTTTACTATTAAAAATAGTCGTCATTAATCTCCGTAGCCTTTATAATATTTTTAGAAATTAATACGTCTTTTGTCGTTTTCTTTTTTTTTCTTATTTTTCAGTTATGAGATTGTTCACAAGTTTTAATTGGTAACTTTAATAGGGAATGTCTACTCTCAACTACAAAAATATTGTTATTATTAAAATTAAGTGTATCCGTTTAAGTTCTTTAAAATCTAGGAACGTTGTATTCCGCATGTGTTCTAAATGGTTGAACTCTTTTCGGGGGGAAGGGCTAAGAGGTGGGCTCAAGGGAAATTTGAAGGGTCTGGAGCCCTTCCTGGCGCCTCACCTGCTGAAGTTTATCTTCCATTTTTTATTCAAAGATCAAAAATCAATCATTTCATGTCTTGCGAAACTATGCAAATGTACTCTTCCAAGACAGAAGTGTCTTTTGGGGAAAATAGATGGTTTACGTGTAAATGGACTGAAGCATCGATTTAGCGTTTTGGAATTGCTCGAGGTGTAAATTTCAATTTTTTTTTTTTTTTTTTTTTGGTCCATAGATAAAACATCTACCTATCCACCTTTAACGCTATCCGATTGCACGTTTTCTCTGCTCTTGACTTTTAAAGGGAGCAGCCTTCGGAATGATTCTACCCCATTTAATGTTGCCATCCGTTTTACAAGCTTTGGCATACACATTCGTTGAAGTGCAAATACTCTTATTAAGGGGAAACGCAAAGTCTAAATATGGCTCCTACAACCAGCAGGAGCGTTCTACTGATGGTGGATCTAGTGTTTTTGCGGTCTTTAAAACACCTAAAGAAATTACTCTTGCTCTGAAAGGAAATTCTATTTTAGTTTAATACCCTTAGAACATTTTCCTAAGTGTAACGGTGACGTTCCAACTAAACATACTACCCAGATAGCACAGCCTTGCAATTGAATATAGGCCCAACAATGAGCCACCGTCTTCTATTCCTAAAGGACGGCGGCTCAGCATACGGCCTACGTTAAATTGCAAGACTGGTCAGGCATGGATGTTGTGTTTGTCTTACGGCACTGGCTCTATCCCTTCCCTGGAACCAGTGACCCTAAATTAGGGACGGGCGACTGCTTATAGCCCATTGAGTTGCTCACGGCGGTCGTTAAACCTCCAATCAAAAAAAAATTGCAAGACTGTGCTACTTAGGTAGTGTATACCGTACCATTAACTACTGTTTTGGAAATTAGAGTTTTTCTCCTTTGGAAATCGTAATTTTACGAAATAAAGAAATAATAGAATGCAAAGCTCATTCAGGATGGAGTAGTGAACTGACTTTTGATGAATACGTTATACACTACCTACCAACAAATAATTGGACACCCCTGCAATCGACGATATCTGCGGTCCTGATACACGTCACGGCCGCCGCCGTTAAATATCGTGTGGGAAACAACAACGCAACCAGTCGCATGCAAGATGCCACGCAGTTCGGAGCTCTCTGATTTCGAGAAAGGTGTAATCGTCGGGTATCACAGAAATGGCCGATCAATACGTGACATATCCAGCGAGTTGAAATACCCAAAATCGACAGTGGCCTACGTGATTGGCAAGTGGAAGATGAGAGGTGACTGTCGGAATGTGCCCCGACCCGGCAGACCCACAAAACTGGGAGTTAGAGACCGACGGGTGCTGGCCATAGAAATTCGGAAGACCCGCATCCAATCGATAGGCCACATCCGTGAGGAGTTTCAACAGGCATCCGGGAGTGTTCTTTCGGTAAATACCATCCGTAAGGAAGCCCATCTGCTCGGTTATCATGGACGTGCTGCCGCCCACAAGCCTTTGATCACCAAGTCCAATAGCGCTGCTCGGCTAACGTGGTGCAAAGAACGTCGACAGTGGACCGTTGAACAGTGGAAACAGGTTCCCTGGAGCGACGAATCAAGGTTCACCCTCCACCGTTCGGATGGCAGGGTCTGGGTTTGGCGTTTGCCTGTAGAACGCCTTCTGCCGGAATGTATTGTGCCAACTGTGAAGTTCGGCGGCAGTGGAATTATGCTATGGGGTGTTTCTCCTGGTATGGCACGGGACCCTTGGTCGCAATTCCTGGTAGACTCAACGCCATGACCTACTGCACCATTTTCGATGACCATGCGCTTCCTACGTTGTGGCAGTTTTTCGGGGTGGACCCATGTTACTTTCAGGATGACAATGCCACCTGTCATGTTGCGAGGTCCACCATGGCTTGGTATGGTGACAATGTGGTTAATCGGATGTACTGGCTTGCGCAGAGCCCGGACATTTACTCTATCGAGCACCTCTGGGACGAGTTGGAGCGTCGACTTAAGGGGTGCCCCCACCGTCCGAAATCGGTGAAGGAACTGACCTGTCTTCTCCAAGCCGAGTGAAAGAAAATACCGCTAGCCGTCGTACAACGCCTGGTTGAGAGTATGCCCCGGAGGGTCGAAGCTGTTATCGCCGCTCGTGGAGGCTCCGCCAACTATTGAAGGTGAATAAACTTCGTTTTCCTTTGCTATCACAGCTGTCCAATTACTTGTTGGTAGATAGTGTATATTTAATTCCAGTGGAGGTTTTCATTGCTGAATTGTGTAAACAAAATTAGGATGTGATAGGAACAGCCAAAATGAATCCGAGACGCAAATGACAAGTTAAGTAACTTTTTAAGGAACATTAACTGCTTTTTGAAAAATTCGTAGTTTCTTTTGGTTAACATAGTCTGCTGATATCACCGTAAAAGATTGTCCGAGGCACACTTGCCTATACGGACTGCAGCAGAGCACTGGAGATGACGTGATTGTGGGTCGGCACGTCGAAACTGTTGATCCAAATAATCCCACAAGTGCGCTATGGGATTCTTTTTTAACATAAATCGTCGGGCGATTTCGTCGGTACACGGAGAACGGAGACATCGCTGTCGTGTTTTTTGGAACCAGTCATGCATCCCTTTAGCGACGTGCCAAGGCGCATTGTTCTGTTGGTAGACACCATCACCACTAGGGTAAACGTCCAACAAGGAGGGATGCATGTGGTCAGCGAGGGTTGGACAGGTAGCCATTGGAGTTTAGGGACCCATCTAGTGGTACCAGCGGCCCCGGGTGATACCAGGAAAACATCCCCCAGACGTGCGCACTGCCATCGCCGGCCTGTGCTTGACCGACAAGCGTGTCCGGGTGTCCGTTCTCGCGTGTCTGACGCCATATTCACCACCGCCCGTCACTTCTGTGGAGTATAAACCCCAATTCTTCAGAGAAAGCAACCTTTTTCATCTCTTCTATCCAATGACGGTACCCCTCATGCGATCTGCAGCGTCGTTTCCGATGGATCTGGGTTAACATGGGGACCTTGGCGCAGCATCGACTACGGAGACCCATGCGTAACAGGGTTCGCTCTACTATTATTGGGGACACGTACATTATTGCCCCAGCGTTCATTTGCGTGGTCATTTGCTGCACTGTTGCTCTTCAATTGCACTTTACCAGTCGACGGGTGCAACCTTCTCTTCTAGGGTCGATGGCTTTTAGGGCTCCACAGTTATGACGTCTGGCGGTACTCGGTGTGCCAGCGGTCCATTTTTGGCACACCCTTACTACAGCACCTCACGAACAGCCCACGAAGTCTGCTGTTTCTTTGATGCTTCCACCCTTGGCGCGGTAGCCGATGCTACGTCCGTCAAATCACTACGTCTGTCCATTGTGCTCACGAGACGCACTATTACTCATGTGTCCTGGCCGGCCGCTCTTATCTCCGAGTAGTCGACCTTGTCACGTGCACTCTGTGACGCCCCTGGACGGGTTCACTGTGATTCCAGGGGTTGGTCATGTGATTCTGATACGACCGTGTGTGTTGGACACAGAAAAAAGATATTCATTCGTATACATTTTAAAACAAAGCAATCCAGTCTTTTTGTGATATTGCTGAAATCAAAACATTATGCTGATTTATGCGTCCTAATGGAAATAAAGAACTTTGTTCTTCGAAGTGGCATGTACTTGAAATATGAAAAATCCAAAAATCTGGAAACAAAATTGGTAATTTCAAATGCTGTTGCTTTTTTATATACACTGCTGGCAACCCGAAATGCAACACCAAGAAGGAAGCATCCGATTGGCCTGAAATTTGCAGCATGCGTCGCCCGCGAGAGGATATGCAAACGATTGGCATTGTAGGGCATATGCAAATCATGTGCGCTAGGCACGCCTCCAAAAAGCACTATAAAAAGGGTGCACAGAATGCGGGGTGTAAGTAGTGGAAGTGCGTTGTGCTGCCGGACCTGTGCGTGGAAAGCTTCCTGCTGCCTCGTCGCAAAATACGGCAGTCATTCCAGCAAGTTCCGGAGTTCGACAGAGGACGAATAGTGGCTCATCAAGACAGCGGTTTATCGTACCGAGACATCGGCGCCCGTGTGGGACGACATCCAGCTACAGTGAGGCGAGTATGGATTCGGTGGGTGCAGGAGGGACGGACGGACCGACGTGAGCGATTGCCGCAGCCGCGGCACACCACCGAGCGATAGGACCGGCATGTTGTGAGGCGGGCATTGACGGCTCGCACCGCCACATCACGAATGTTAGCGCAGGAGTTAGGGTGTGTTGCGCAACAACCTCTGTCAGCACGTACCGTTCGACGTCGTCTGCAGGAGCGGGGACTTGTCGCGCGGCGTCTATTGCTCCCATTTCCATTGACGTTACACCACCGGCGAGTGCGGAGGCAGTGGGCGGTTGAACGCCGCACCTGGACTACGAAATGGCACGACATTGTCTTCTTCGACGAATCCCGCTTCTGCCTGCAACACCACGATGATCGGATCCGCGTGTGGCGTCACCACGGACGGAGACTGTATGACGCCTGCATTATGCATCGCCATACCGGTCCGTCGCCTGGCGTTATGGTTTGGGGCGCAATTGGATATGACTCCCGCACCCCTCTGGTACGCATCGCCGGTACACTCAACAGCCACCGCTACATCTCCGACGTTTTAGAGCCTGTAGTCCTCCCTTACCTGCAAACTTGCCAGCCGCCCCGTTTCAACAGGGCAATGCGCGTCCGCACGTGGCACGCATCGTGCAACAATTCTTCACGGCCCACCAGGTGTCACTGCTGCCGTGGCCTGCCTGTTCTCCCGATATGTCGCCAATCGAACAAGTCTGGTCGCTGATTGGCAACCGAGTGGCCCGGGAAGCACCACCCGCGGTCTGACTTTGCTATCTCGTGTCCTTCTTGGTGTTGCATTTTGGGTGGCCAGCAGTGTACTTGTCGCTTCTATGTTGACATTCTCATGTAAAAATCATTTGATGCATTTCGTTATTTTTTGGAGCACCGTCAGGAGCATAACAGTTTTCTATAACAACTCGTCGGGTTCTGTATTTGTCAGTTATTTCTGAATATGTTGGGTTATGGCGTTTACTATTATTATTATGTACTTTTTTTATGCGCAGTCGGAATATGCAACTTCAGTTTTATGCGGAAATAGTCTGTGCGTGAAAACACATCACTGAGCTTGAAATACGAATTCCATATTCTCTGACTGTCCTTCAAAGTATTAGTCACTGGGCAAGAAATATGTACAAAATCCACATTCTCTGACTGGTCGTCATAGGAACAGTAACCCAGCAGGAAATACAAAGGCCGCATTCTTTGACTGTCCGTCAAAAAAAAAAAAAAAAAAAAAAAAACTTCACTGGGGAGGAAACACAGACTCTAATCTCCGACTTCCAGTTATAAGATCAATGGATAGCACCATCACACGAAAAATAAGGGGGACCAATAGGAAACACCGGCGGTTTACTAACAGAAACGATTTTCCTTATAAGGATATCCGAAAAGAAGACAAAATACATCGAGCAACTTTTGCATCAGAACGCGGAATCACCGAGCTAAAACCCTAGCCGCTTTTTTCATTTACTTTTATATACTTTGTTTTTCTATGCCTGTCCTCTTCAAATGAGAGTGAAATATTTCCAATTTTTACACTGTAAAAAATTGCCCTGAATAGTCACTATTTCACCCTGATTAAGCCGGTTTACAGATCGTAAGCACGCCACCTGGCGGTCAACAATAAATTTTTGGGTAATAAACCACAATACATGTTCACGGTGTTTATACTGTTTGAACTGTTACTCTATTTTAATCTTCACAATCTGGCAACGTTTTTCTTAAAATGGTTATATACCTGTTTTTTCATGTACAATCAGTCGAGTGGCAACACCTCTGTGGGCAACACGTTTTTATTTCCTGGTCAGTAGACATTATACTTATTCCCAGTCATTAGACATGTTAATGAACATTACGGCATTGACGGTTTTTAATTCCTATTAGACATGTTAATGAACATTACGGCATTGACGGTTTTTAATTCCCATTAGACATGTTAATGAACATTACGGCATTGACGGTTTTTAATTCCCATTAGACATGTTAATGAACATAACATGTGTAATTATTTATTTGTCATTAGACATGTTAATGAACATAACATGTATAATTATTTATTTGTCATTAGACATGTTAATGAACATTATGGTCATTAGACGTTTTTACTTCCCGGTCATTAGACATGTTAATGAACATTACGGCATTGACGGTTTTTAATTCCCATTAGACATGTTAATGAACATAACATGTGTAATTATTTATTTTTCATTATGCATGTTAATGAACATAACATGTATAATTATTTATTTGTCATTAGACATGTTAATGAACATTATGGTCATTAGACGTTTTTACTTCCCGGTCATTAGACATGTTAATGAACATTACGGCATTGACGGTTTTTAATTCCCATTAGACATGTTAATGAACATAACATGTGTAATTATTTATTTGTCATTATACATGTTAATGAACATAACATGTATAATTATTTATTTGTCATTAGACATGTTAATGAACATTATGGTCATTAGACGTTTTTACTTCTTCCCGGTCATGTTAATGAACATTATGATATGGTACTGTAAAATTACGGTTTATTGACTGGGCACTCAGCTGTCGGTGTATCTACCGTAATTTGACCCTGCAATTTTTTACAGTGCAATTTTAAATACGTTTTCAAGCTAATCATTGCAGAAAATTAACAGTTATGAAGCAGTGAAAGTAGGGTAGTTCGTATTTAGAGGTATATGGACATCTAAATATCTCAAGTGAAATCATATCTAGTTTTCTGAAATAGAAACAAAGGTTTTTCGGTTTGCAATGATAGGAATGAAGCTGCGAAAATTCAACCATTTCCTAAGGATTTTATTTTATTTTATTTTATTTTATTTTATTTTATTTTATTTGACAAAGCAAATGTAATTATTCAATTAAAGAATCCCAACATACTGCGAGACTTATTTGAGTTTTGCGATTTTTTCTCCTGGTTGAACTGTAATAGAAACAAATGTTTTTTCGTTTTTGTTTTTTTTCATGAAACAAAACATTGCCTTATATTTTGTCCTTCAAAAATGTACAGATTTTGTTTCCTTCGTAATAGATAAGGGAAAAATGCTCTAGCAAGAATAACTCACAGATCGTTTTTGTGATTTTCCCGACTCTTAGTCTTGGAATAAACCTAACATGCTGTCTCTTCAGAGTTACTGTTATTATTATCTTGGAAAATCGAAAGCTAATCATGTGTGAAGTTGTTTCTCCGTAGTGCGCTCACAGAAATCCGACATAGAAAAATACTAATTGGATTTTTGAGAACAATCGATGATAACTATCACAAGCATTTTCTTGTGATCCTGCGTCCTACGCAAGTGATAAACAAGACTGCGTAAACCTTTTTCACGGATCTGCTAGCGGGAACATATACCTGTTTTCATTTTGTTTCAGTTGCAGTACATCGAAGAATAAAGCTTCTCAGACGAGAAGCTATATTTTAAGTTCGTGAAACACACAAAGAAAGTGCCGTAAATACAAACTCTGATTTTGTAACATATTACGAGCTACGATTCTTAGATCAAAAGTTGCTGATAAGACAATGTCATACAGACTCAGTTAAATGTTCATATGCAGGGATTTGCACCGAAGAGTCATTACATTATGACCACCTACCTAATAAACTGTAGGAAACCTTTTAGCTCTCAAAACAGTGACCACTCGCCGAGGCATTGATTCCATGAGGTGCCGATAGGTATCCTGGAGTATTTGGTGCCATAATGTCAACAGCAGCTCCTCCAGTTCCTGTGCATTTCGGGGTGGTGGTGATTTATGGTGAACCGATTTTCTAAGTTGAATCACAAATGTTCGATTGGGTTAATGTCAGGTGAATTTGGAGGCCAGGGCATTAACAGAAAGTCACCAGCATGTTCCTCAAGTCACTCCTTGGCGATTCTGGCAGTGTGGCATGGCGTATTATCCTGTTGGTAACGGTCATTACCAGCAGGGAACACAGTTGCCATGAATGGGTGAACTTGGTTCGCAACGATGTTTAGATACCTGACAGCTGTCAGGGATTGTGAAGAAAACATCGCTCGCAGCACAACAACGCCGCCGCTGGCCTGTTTTCACCCAATAGGGCATCCAGGTGGTATAGCCTCCGTTGGTAATCGGCGTATCAGCACTCGGCCGTCTACGTGATGCACCAGGAATCTTGATTTGTCATACCAGGCCATTTTCTTTCAATCATCCACGGTCCAATCTCGATGATCTTGGGCCCATTTCATGCGTTGTTGGCGATGACATGCAGTGAGTATGGGGACCTAGCTGGGTCTTCGGCTACGCAGGCCCATGCGCAGAAGTCTGCGATGGACTGTGTGTGCTGTGACACATTGCCCTGATCCCCGCTGTTGCCGCTGCGGGTGATTTGTCGCACTGTGGCCCTGCGGTTGCTGTGAACAATGCGCGACAGTCTCCGCTCCCCTCTGGCATCAATGAGCTGCGGACGATACACAACTGGACGATGGTTCGTCGTTTGGCCATCTGTGCACCACTTTTGATACGTACTCAGTACAGGTGCACGCGAACAACCCACAAGCTACGCCGTTTCCGAGATCGTAGTTCCGAAGCGGCGTGCCATACCAATTTTCATTTATCAAATTCTGATAAATCGGCAGCTTTTCCCATTCTGACTCCCAACACTCTACTAATCGAAAGCCGGTCCTCGGGTTGTATATATACTGCTCTGTAAACCTCATCTGCGCCACCGTTCGGTCTCTAAGCGTGCTCATTTCTCTGGGCTCGGGGTGGTCATAATGTAATGGCTCATAGGTGTATACATACGCTCCTGATACCCCTTCAACACACTTCCAAATTTCTTGAGACACACCTTGCCGATAAGAAATCTCAACACCCCTCTGTTTGAAGGGGCGTAACACACACACACACACGCACACACAGAGATGCATATGCTGCATATATACTCGTAAGAGAAAAGATGAAGGAGAAAGAAAGGGAGAGAGATAAAAAAAGAAAAAAGAAGAGAGAAAAAAACTTGATTGGGGGAACCTGAAAGCGCAAAATGCTGCAGTGGAGGATTTACCCAAAAATTACAAGAGGAGAAGCGAAAAGGAAACCTAAAACAGATTTTAAAAAATGAGAAGAAGGAAGAAATAGAAAAAAAAGTAAGGAAAGATGAAGAAATCAACTTGGAAAAAGAAACGAGGTGAAACGAAAAAAAGGAAGGTATACACTTTTTAATTTTTGGATTAGTCCTTTTATTTTTACATATCACAGTTTTAAGAGCAGTTTGCGCTTACATGAATCCTTCAGCTTTAACTTGTAGTTTTTTTTTTTACCACAGTGCCATTTTCTTTTATTTTTTTTTAATTTTAAGCTTATGCCTATAGCAGTCTAATATTTCATTTGTAGTTTTTCTTGTTCAGAGCACTTGTTTATATCAACCATTCACCAAAGTGTATGTACGTATTTTTTGAATTCCTGCTTCAGGATATGATGAGGAACTCCTCACGAAAAAAAACTTTTTACCTTTTTATTTTGACAGGTCCCACCTGTATTTAATTTCCTAAAGTAAACTTCAGTTCAATCCTAGTTATTTTTAACATTGTTCATCGTAAAAGAATAAGACAAATTAAATCCGTGCGAATTTAAACATTATGTAATCCTTCTAGGTAAATTGAACACCAATGCCCTAAAACATAATTTTAAAACATTTTTAGAAATTCCACGGAGAGACGCATAAAAAGGTTTGCCACTAGTTTCTGACTCAACAGAAAAAAAATGTTTTTGTCAGAAAAAAAATATAACAGAAAAAAAAATGTTTTTGTCTGTGCAGTTACCCGTAACTTGAGATGTTTTGAAAAGATCAGGTTTTTTATTCTCTAGAAAAAAATTTTTTCAGGAAAATAAGCCTTTTTTTATACTTTACGTAAATAGATTTTCAAATACAGTGTTTGTTAAGTAAACTGATGGTTACGAAAAAAAAAGCTTTTTATATTTTAAATAAGTGGTTGCCTAATGCATAAGTAAGCATTTGCCTAATGCGAAATAAGACCATTTTTATTTTAAATAAAAGCTTATGCAATCATTTTTTACAATGTAAAACTTTTTCTACTTTAAACAAATGGCTTTGGAAGTGCAGAATTCATCTCATCAACTAATAGGAGTTCATGAGATAAGGAACTTCTTTTGCTTTAAAAAAATGTATATTTCACAACAATTCTATTTTTTCAAAGGACAAATTTTTATAAAACATCTGTTAAAAGTTGGTACTTTTCGTCATCTTAAATAACTAGTCAGTTGTACTAATGAATAGAACATGTAAGCAATAAACACGTAATAAATGCGTTAGATCGCAAAATGTTCTGGTAATAAAAAGACCCGTATCGAGGTGTATCCGATTTCTGACAATGGGCACCGACAGGGGTCACAGGGGTCACTTGACCCCTGTAGAATCATTTTCCCCTTTATTTTATTTTATTTTATTTTATTTATTACCTTTTTTTTTTACACTCACAGAACTGGACCACAAGGAAAGATGGAGTTTGGGGCGTTTAATATAATAACCCAATATTATTGGAAATTTGGAATTGGAAAACAATAACGTGAAAGCGGAAAACCTGGCAAACCGTAAGGTAGTACGCCCAAACAAGTACAGCTCAGAGTGGTGTGTGCTGAACTTAAAAGGCTTGGCGTATCCCTGCTCGACGCTCTTCATTATTTTGAAAACAGTTACCAATGTACACGATAATACATGACTATTACTAACATACACTTTCTTCAAGAGCAGCTGCAATTAATAATAATAATAATAATAGTAGTAGTAGTAGTGTTCTAGTGTAGTAAGTAAGTAGTAGTATTAATCTTTCATTTTCATGAATTACTGTTTTCTACATATTAGCCAAACCTTAATTAATTACACTTGACCCCCCCCCAACCCCGTTGAAAAATTTTCCTGTAGGCGCCCTTGTTTCACACTCAACAGAACTAAACTTTACTCGGTATCCTTTGCCTCCTTGTAATCAAATCTGGAATGGGGTCAGTGAGACCAAGAACTGAATTTTACTGTGTTTAAGGTTTTTTACTCTTAAGATATGTACAAGTAGTGACAAAAGAAGAAGAAGTATTTCACGTAGATTTTTGTTAGTTGTAAGAGCAGGTTTTGGCTACAATTGGGACCTGAAAAGTTGTACTGATAGTAAATATTCCTTAGCATTGACATACCATCGGCATCTATCTTAGCACAATACTACTCTGGTGGTCAAGTTGGACGTTGGCTTTTAGCCATCCCTCCGAGAGGGGGCCCGGGTTCGAGTCCCGGATGAGGCATGGAAGGTGTGTTTGTCTTACAGCACTGGCTATGTCGCTATTCGGGAACCAAGGTCCCTAAATTAGGGACGGGAGACTGCTTGTGGTCCTTATAGTTGATCATAGTGGTCTTTATCTCTTTCCTCTCAAAAAAAGAAACCTTGACACAAGAAAAGTTTTTTTCTTTTTTCTAGGAATTGCATGCACATGACATGTGTTTTATCGGTTATTAAACTAGCAAATCAGTTATTCCTTACAAACTTACCCCAAGAAAAGTTCTTAGACGCGCGCGTAAGTTCGTTTAACCCTTGAATTTCTCAAAAATACAACGGCCGTTCCATAAAAACTCGGAATAAAATCACACAAAATGAAGAAATATAGGTACATCAAAATATATATTATTCTTTCTCGAAGTATCTTCCCTCGGATGGCCCATCATTCGGTACACTTTCCAAAGCATGTGGCGAAGTCATTTTGTGGAAGCTGCTTTAGCGTCCCTTGTACAGCTTGAATAACGTCAGCATCTGCGTTGAATGTTGCGCAACGGAACTTCTCCTTCATTGTTGGGAACAACCAGAAATGGCGCGAGGCGGTGTCAGGACTGTACGCTGGCTGTGGCATGATCTCAATACTGCATTTAGTAAGAAACTGTTGAACACAAGCAGCCACATGTGGACGAGCGTTATCATGGTGTAGGGTCCACTTGCCCACCAATTCCGGTAGTTTAATCGATATGTGTCGTCGCAGAAACTTCAAGACTGAAATGTAATACTCAGCATTGTGGAGGAACGGCATGCTGGTAGACTACACCTTTATTATCAAAGAAAATTAACATCATCACCTCCCCAGTTGATTTGGTTCAGCTGACTTTTTTACGGAGAAGGCGAGCCTGTTTGTTTCTAGATACTCGTTGCGCATTTCGTGAGGGGTCGAAATAGTGGACCCATGTTTCATCGCAGTTATTACTGTGTTTAGAAAGTTTGGATCCTTTACAATCATTTGTTTCCACTCATGACACACCTGAACTCTGGCTGGTAATTGTTCTTTCTTCAGTTGATAGGGTACCCATCTGGAACAAAAACGATCCAGTTGTAATTTATCACGTAGAATGCGGAATACAGACGTTTTTTTAATATTAGTTGACGCCTTTATGTCTTCACACATCATTCGTCGATCTTCTTGCAGGATTGCCCTAACAGTGTTACCAATAAGCTCCGAAACAACACTTTCAGGTCGACCAGGCATAGGACCAAGTTCTGCCGACAAACGCCCTTTTTTGAAATCATGGTGTCATCTAAAATTCGTTGACTCATCCAAACATTTATCTTTGTAAGCTAATTTCATTAAATCAACTGTTTCTGGAGCCGTTTTACTCAAACGATAGCAAACTTTCAGCGAACAACGCATTTCACTTCTTAACTCTGAATTACTCACCTCCATAGCTGTATTGCGAAATGCAGACGTACCTTAAATAACTGCGCAATAACAAAACTAGAATCGTCTGCTACGGCTAATAACTTTTGCCATGGATATTTCCTTAATTCAGTTAGTCATCTTCATGGTTATTTTTCCCCTTCGCAGTGTTGCGAACTCAAACAAAAATACTATCAGTTTTTATGGAACGGTCTTTGTACTTATGAAAGAATTGAACAACTTCGAATAATTTATGGTTGTCATAAAATTGCCCACCAATCACCTTTTTCATCAAATATATCATCAAGTGAAACGTACAGTACCGTCATGTACACACACTCATGCTCAAAAATTAAGGATAATGTCAGTTTCGACTCTTCCACATTTAGGACTGCAACCAAAATTTTCTAGATATGAAGCACAAAATGAAAATTCAGAACGAAAAAAGCACTAGAGGATTCGCCATAGAGGTAAAAGTAAAGAAAAATATCTCCCTGGAGCTAACTTGCAATGCGCATCTCGTACAGCATAAGTGTTTTATGTTGAAGAAAGTGTTCAATGTGATGCATGTTGGCCTTCCACAGCGACATATTCAGTACAGCGTTATCAAGCTGTGTCATCACCAGATTATCGAGCTGTGCTTGAGGTTCTGAATCCCACTCTTGCACCAATGCTGTCCGAAGTTCCAGAAGAGTTCTAGGAGGTGGGTGATGTCCTGCAATGCGTCTCTCGAGTGTGTCCCATGCATGCCCAACGGGGTTTAAATCGGGAGAGCGAGCTGGCCACTGTAAGCCGGTAATATCCTCAATTCCTAGGTATTCCTCCATTATGGCGGCTCGATAAGGACGTGCATTGTCATCCATTAACATGAACTGTGGTCCCATTTCACCCTTGAATAGCTGGACATATTACAAATTTCTTTCATGATTTCTTTCATGAGCTGGACATATTGTTGCAGAACAACATCGCCGTACGTCTGGCCTGTCACGGTTCTTTTTTCGAACACATGAAGAGGTGTACGTAAACCGAACATTATCCCGCCACACCCTAGAATCCCATCACCGTCAAAACTATGATGTTCAAGGATGTTGGAAGTGTTGTACTGAGTTCCAGGTGCTCTCCAGATGAAGATATGACGTCAATCATTGTGCAGACTGAACCTGAATTCGTCAATAAACAAAACACAGGCCCATTGGTCAGCTGTCCAAGCACGATGTTCTCTAAAACAGGCTACACTGGCTCTTCGATGGGCTGCAGTTAAGGGAATGCATCTGGCATGCCTGCGGGCTTATAGGCGGAGCTCACTCAATCGTCTGTACACGTTATACCTTGAAACCGTGGTCTTTGTAGCAGCATAAAGGTCTGTGGCTAAGTTCCCTGCTGTACTCTGCCTGTGCCGTCTGGCAGTTAGTGACAAAAGACTGTCTTGTTGCGGCGTTGCAATCCGCTGACGTCCTGTGCTGAAGCGCCCAGACATGTTCATCCTGTTGGAACCGCCGCCAGAGTCTAGAAATGACACTTTGTGAGACATGCAGCTCCTGGGGCACTGCGATCTGTGTTTGGCCAGCTTCGAGTCGACCGATGATTCCGTTCCTCATAACAACATCAATATGGATTCGCTCAGCCATATTCATTTGGTATACAGACCTGTTGTCCCTCTGCAACGCGCAACACCTGCTCTATTCTTCTGCTCTGACTTCTAACTTTATAATCCGCCGCCATTGGTCTACTGGAGCAATACATGGACTTTTGTCATTCCGGAAGAGCTATGAGATAGTTTGCATGACGAATCACTTTGTGTAGTGCAACATTTTCCTGTGATTCACAATTATCCTTAATTTTGGAGCATGAGCATATTTTAATACATATCTGTATTCCCTGAAGTATCATATTTCTCGATATATCAGCTGTTAAGCTTCGATTCGAGTTTCAGGTAAAGCATAGATGCTATGTTTGTTCTCTGGATGTGATTGTCTTCTGGCACTTTAGAGAGTAACTCTTGTTTAGAGGCGAAGTACTCCTTCGAGCTTCCAATGCCGTACGAAACCATGATTCCCCTCCACGTTTGTTAATATAGGTTAACCATCACTAATCCGACATCTTCGGTAGCTGAGGGTCCGCAATTACTGGTGGTTTCCTTAAGAACCTGTAAATAAATACTTTTAACATTAAAATAAAAGCATAAATGAAAAGCAAGTGAAATTTTAACGAACTGAAAAATAAATAGTACAAATTGTAAATACTGTCTTACTCTAAACTGTGTAATCTTTACACCATATCTCCTGAGAGTTCGAAAACCTTGACTTATGTGGTTTGCAAGCCACTTACTTTATCAATACTTTTTTTAGTTGTGAACTTTCTTCATCTTTCGTTGTTTTCTTTATGCACATATGCTTCTCCGATTAAACAAATAAATGAAGTAATTGTTGTTTGTGTTGTTTTTATTCCATGAACTGTAAAAAAGCAAATATTACTCCCTTAAGCTTCTCAGAGATCCACAGCATTGTCGAGACTTTTCAAAAGTTCAGCATTTTCTTGTACAGGAAATGCATGTTGCTTACTCTTTACACCACAACAATCACTTCCTGTGTTTACTGAAGACATGACTGGAATCGAATAGTAGTTAAAAATAATAATAAAGGCACATTAAGCGCTAACTGATGATAATACTCATACCGCCCCAAAAAACGCGGGGACTAGTATAATAAGTTGACGTGACAGCTATCTGGGAAATTGGGGCCGCGGGTGGCCTAGTGGCCAGCGTCGTGACTGGCATGGAGATAACCTCAGGTTTGATCCTGGGCAGGTGCGAACGTTCGAACAACTAAATACCCGCCGCGCGTCTGATGAGCACGTTAAGCTGTCGGACCCCGGGTACTGGCCCCCGGCAATAAATAAGGGCGTCTTCCTCCCCATTTCTACTTCGCTTCCGTGTCACTTTCCTATCGGGCACTCTAGCCCAAATCTCCTAGCTTCCTATTTCTAAGGGTTGTTTTTAAGACCTGAGGTCAAACACTCCCTTCCTAAAATCCTCTACATATGATCTGATCTGATGTATCTGGGAAATTTGAAATGAATCTGCCCAAATTATGCGGAATTGGTAACCGAACCGTATCACTGATTACCTGATGATGAGAGGTAGAAATGTACACTGATTGCCGGATTAATGATTGAATTGGATTGCTGATTGCCATATTGGCGAAAAAAACAAATTACTGATTGCCGGATTAATGATTGAATCGGATTACTGATTGCTGGATTAGCGATAAACACAGAATTACTGATTGTTGGTTTGACGAAAAAAAACACAGAATTATTGATTGCTGAATAGGAGAAAAAAACCGAATTACTAATTGCTGGATTAGCAATGGAACCACACTACTTACTGATTGCCGGTTTAGGGATGAAACCAGATCACTCATGGTGCATTGGCCAGAGAATCGGATTAATGGTCTCCAGATTAGCGATAGAAGCAGATCACTGGCTACCGTATTAGCAGTGGAACCGGATTACAGATGCCATATAAGCGAAAGAAGCGGATTACTGATTGTCGGACTAACTATTGAACCAAATTTCTGAATGTGATATCAGTGAAGGAACAGAATAAGAGATTAACGGATTAAAGATGAAACCGGATTACCGGTTGCAAGATCAGTGGTAGAATCGGGCCACATATTGCCGAATTAGCAAAGAAACTATATAAGTCACTGTCGAGTTTAGGATGGAACTCGAAAGTAGGATTCGAATATTTACGTGTCATTCGTTCTGATGAATCTAGTCCAGAGCCCGGAGAAACCTTTGTCGACTTGAAGAATAAATTATTTGTGAAAAAAAACGTTGTATACTGTATAACGGATCTTCGCCAGCACTCAAGCCAGCAGTGCGTGCAGTGGCCCAGCACTTTGTGCCGCCTCCCAACCGTCAATAAAATGTCCCGGCGGTTAGCACATGGGTTACCAATTCAGGCCAACAGTTGGCACCCCATCAGTTGTTATATGCCAAAACAGGGCCATTAGTTATCCATCATAGGCAGTGGCTCTTCAGCAGCCTGGCACGCACATGTCATAAATGATGGCTAGCCTAATGTGATCCGCCAGTTTCCCGGCAGTGGCAGCCGACAGTCATGTGACGTAACTAGTGGCTTGCCGAATCTTGTCCGCCAATTTCCCAGTAGTAGCCATAAAAAAAAGAGATAACCGCAGTTTCCCAAAGCCACAATTACTTTTTCTCCCACCTTACGAAACTTCTGCATGACGGCACCGCACTGGGAAAGTTTTCTCAACAGGTCCGGAAAAACAACCGTTTGGATCTGGCTGGAAATGAACCAAGGACAATGTGCGTGTGAAGCGAGCGCTCTGCCGACTACATTGATTTGCCACACACGAGTCTACGCATGAAGCTGAGCCTCTTTCCAGCGCCATGTAAAACTAACGGTTTCTCTTTTTAATTTTACAATATTGCGAGATATTTTCCATAAACATCATCTTTTCATATAATTCATAAATTTATTTTTTCAACGTAACGACTTTTTTACCTTAAGAGAACTTCACTCATTTCCAACTAGTGTACCAATTAAAGGTGCTTTCAAAAGTTTTGTGCTGTCCTTGTGGTCTTCAAAGGCGATTGTTTAATCAATATATTTACCCGTTTATGTCCCATTCTGTTACATTTTTAACGTTGTATCTTTCCTTTCCGCAGTCAGAAGCTGCATTTGTTTTAAAGAAGAATGATATTTCATATTTTTCCTAAAAGAGGAAAAGATATCTTATATCTTTCCCTTCTCGTTATTTTTAGCAGCGAATTCCTCTAGTCTTGTGTATTCAACCCAACGCTGAGTACATTATATCCACATACATAGAGTTGCTTTTTTTTTTTTTTTTCAAATAATTGATAAATTTTGTACGCGTATAATTCTTATTTTTTTTTTCAAAATAACGTTTTTTAATGTTTTTACATCGGTTGTTGTCGCCACTTTAGATTTTACATGTTTGTTGTCGCCACTTTAGTATTTACATATTTTCGTTCAAGTTGCTTTTATCTTGTCAGTTGTCATGAAGTGGTTAGGGGTGCACATGTACTAGGAAGAGTAGTGTTAATTTGCTTCTGGACTTAGTTGCTTTGGTACATTTTCAAGGTTATTTTTATTTGTGGCAAGTGCTATGTTTGGTCTATGTGAGTTTTGTAAATTCCTATGGATCAGGCAGGGAAAACCAGGCGTATTCTCTAAATTTTAACAAATTTGCCAGCCCTCGTTTTGGAACTTATTGGAGTTAATTATAAGCCTGCATGAAACCAGAACGGGAGTCGGGGATGTTTTTCCCTGAAGAGTGGTCCACGGCTCCCATTTTTTTTTTATCTCGTTCCGTTAGAGTAGGTGGTATTGCGTTTTACTTTCATTATTCTTAGGATTAATTTGTAATTATTGGTTTTCCAGTTAATTTCGAAGGGTGCTTCTGTTCTAGTTCTTTTCAAGTACTTGGTGTATTGTGGAGGGTTTTTTTTTGCGTTTTTATATTGAAGGAACAGAAAGTGGTAGTAGGAGGGATGATTTTTATCTGATGTAGAGCGTTTCCTATTTCGATATGAGTAGATATTGTTTATATGCTCTGCCCGTGATTCCCGCAGCTTCGCGCGATTCCCAGTAAATAAACTTCCGCGAAGCTGCAAGTTTATTTACTTTCTTATTGTATATATACACTGACGGAAAAAAAATCCCAGCACCATGAAAAAATAGTTGTAGAGGAATGAAATATCGGCAATACATTTGTATAGGTAACATATTTAATCGATTAAGGTTTCAAGATCACAGCATATTGTAAGCGCGAGAAGAGCCATTTTAAATGTAAAATGCTGGTACATTAATAACCGGTGTAACCGTCAGAATGTTGAATGCAAGCACGCAAACGTTCATGCATTGTGTCGTACAGGTGCTGGATGTCAGTTTGTGGGATGGAGTTCCAGGCCTGTTGCACTTGGTCGGTCAATACAGGGACGGTTAATGCTGGTTGGGGGTGACGCGCTGGAGTTGTCGTCCAATGATGTCCCATACATGCTCGATTGGTGAAAGATCTGGTGATGATCTAGCAGGATACGGCAACATGTCGACACTCTGTAGAGCATGTTGGGTTACAACAGCGGTATGCGGGCGAGCGTTATCTTGTTGGAAACACCCCTGGAATGCTGTTCATGAATGGCAGCACAACAGGTTGAATCACCAGACCGACGTACAAATGTGCCGTCAGGGTGCGTGGGATAACCACGAGAGTGCTCCTGCTGTCATAGGAAATTGCTCCCCAGACCATAACTCCAGGTGTACGTCCAGTTAGTCTCGGCCGCAGACAGGTTGGTTGCAGGCGCTCGCCTAGCTTCCTCCTAACCAACACACGGCCATCACTGGCACCCAGGCAGAACCGGCTTTCATCAGAAAACAACAGATCTCCACTCCGTCCTCCAATGAGCTCCAGCTTGACACCACTGACGTCGCAAACGGCAGTGGTTTGGAGTAAGTGGAATGCATGCTACAGGGCGTCTGGCTCGGAGCTGTCCTTCAAGTAACCGATTTGTAAGAGTTCGTTGTGTCACTGTGGTGGCAACTGCAGCTCGAATTGCTGCCGCAGGTGCGGTACGATGCGCCACGGCCATACGCCGTACACGGCGGTCTTCCCTCTCAGTGGTGCCACGTGGCCGGCCGGAACCCGGTCTTCTTGAGGCAGTACCTTCCCTTGACCACCGCTGCCAACAATCATGCACAGTGGCTACATTCCTGCCAAGTCGTTCTGCAATATTGCGGAAAGAAGATCCACCTTCTCGTAGCCCTATTACACGACCTCGTTCAAACTCCGTGAGCTGTTGATAATGGCTTCTTCGTCTTCTTAAAGGCATTCTTGACTAACATCAACACCCTACGTCGAATCTCAACGATAACTAACGCTCACGAACGTTACAGCGCGTATTTGCAGCAAACCTGCTTTGCATGTTCCGAGGGGCGCTACTAGCGCTACACGTATGCGCCGAGCGTGAAATTTGCATAGACGTCATCTTACAGATGTACTCTCACCGCCTACCAACTGTCGTTTATCTAACACAATCCCTTCTGGGTGATGGGATTTTTTTCCGTCAGTGTATATGCTCGGGGGCTTTTATCGATTATGAAAAGGCCTTTGATTCTGTGAAACCATCAGCAGTTACAATGGCTTTGAAATGCTGCGGTATTGAAAATGCATACATTAAAACTATTAATAACATTTATGAAAATGCATGTGAAAAGATTCGGTTATTTGATAATACAGCACACATAAAAATTGGAAAGGGAGTGCGACAAGGTGACACTATATCTCCCAAGCTCTTTAATGCTACATTGGAAAATGTCTTTCAATCATTGAATTGGGAAAACAAAGGGATAAAGATTAATGGAGATTATCTAACTCACCGTTTTGCTGATGACGTAGTCATTTTTGAAACTACCCCATCAGAGCTGCAGAGTATGATCCAGAAACTTGCAGACAGGAGTAAAGAAGTGGGATTAAAAATGAACTTTCAGAAGACAAAAGTGATGTACAATGCTTTTACAAAAAATGAAGATTTATGGATTGATAGGGAAAAGCTGGAGATAACCAATACCTATTATCTTGGACAACAAATATCAAGTGAGGGTCACATTAATGAAGAAATTAATGGGCGTATAAAACTTGCCTGGAGAGAATTTGGAAGAAACAGTGTACTTTTCAAGTTCAATATGCCATTATGTCTTAAACGAAAAGTGTTTGATCAATGCATCCTTTCAGTGCTTACGTATGGTGCAGAGACGTGGACCTTAACTAAAAAGACATACAAAGACTGCAGACAACTGAAAGAAGCATGGAGAGATGTATGCTTGGTGTAACCAGGAGAGATAAGAAGAAGAACTCGTGGATCCGAAAAATGACAAGAGTGGAAGACATTATGATCAGAGCAAAATCCCTGAAATGGCAATGGGCTGGACATATTGCCAGAAGGGCAGACCATCACAATAGACAGCTGAAATTTTAGACCGGATTCCAAAGGACATTAAAAGACGCAGAAGACTACATGGAAGATGGGTGGATGAAATTTGAAAGTATGCGGGAGTAACATGGTGGAGACTGGCATAAGACAAACCGATGGGGAAGAAACTTGGGAAGACCTTCGTCCAGCAGTGGATTGATAATGGTTGACAGTGGTGATGATGATGATGATATATGCTCGGTATTCCAGGTGCCTTTTAAGTCGCCACTGCAATACGTTTTATCAAATGATTGTATATATTTCTGCTCGAGGTACTCTAGACTTTTGAAATCATGACTCGAGTTCGTTTCTTAAAACTGCTTCTAGGCTATAGGTACTTCAAACGCTTATGAAATCATCTCTCCGGTTCATTTTAGAAGCCATTGTGTTTATGCTTTAGCTACTCTAGACTCTTTAGAAGTCATCGCTTGTATTCATTTTATAGAATGATTGCTTTTGTGCCCAATATTCCACATGCTTCTGAAGTCACCATTTCAATTTGTTCTATGAAATGATTGAGTCCGTTCTCGCGGTACTCCAGAAATTTCTGAAGTCACGACTCCCACACGTTTTGGTATGGAGTTGGGTATAACCACGTCAATGAACGACGTTTTGATGACAAAATGCTTTAAAATGAAGCTGGACAACAATTTACGTCTATTTAGGAATAAAAAATGGTTTGGTTTTTCATTACATTTTTAACTTAAGGAAAGGAAATCACCCACGAATACTTGTACTACAACGTCCTTGAGTTCATTAATGTTAGTTATCATGCATGATGAACGTCAAATGTCTACAGCGAGAACGAATGCACACAGTAGTGGTCCAATATTCAGTATCCCTTAGAAAATACACTTTAGTGACAAGAGTCACCGGACAACCCGTCAGAAGAAAATGAACGGATTCGCTGCGTTGTTAAGATGCGCGATACAGCTGCAAATGGTATAAAAACAAGCCTGCAGCAGACCGCGATCATATCGCACAGTCAGGTTGAGTGAAAATATCGCGGCGGAAGAGAACTGACTTTGAGAAAGAAAAGATTGTTGGGTGTTATATTAGTGGGTTGCCCATAAGAGAAACCGAGAGGCGTTTAAACATACCCAAGTCAACTGTTCTGGATGTACTGAATAAGTTGAAGACACATAGCGTGCCTGAATCAGCAAAAAGTACCGGCACACCAAAGAAAATCAGTGATAGAGGACGTCGAAGTCTCAGAAGAGTCGTTACAGCTAATCGACGGAGTACTGCACAAGACCTCAGTGTACAGGTCAGTAAAAATGCTGTAACCTCGGTATGTGCATGTATCGTTTGCAGAGAATTTCATTCCATGGGTTACCGTGGTTGTGCGGCTGCTCATAAGCCTTTCCTCTCTACTCGGAATGCTACTAGTCGTTCAGAATGGTGTAAAGAATATTTATCGTAGACCGTAGATCAATGGAAACGGGTCCTATGAACTGATGAATCTACCTACACGATCCATCAGTCTGATGGTCGCGTGTGGATATGGCGGCAGCCGGGGAAACGCAGTTTACCACAGTGTACTGTTCCTACGGTCAAGTTTGGAGCTAGCAGTGTACTCGTGTGGGGGTATTTTTTCGTAGTATGGTCCCGGCCCATTGGTTATTGTGGACAAATTTGTTAACTAGTACGTCTACCTCGATATTCTGGACAATTATGCCGTACCAACTCTGTGGCAATACTATGGAACCGAGCCTTGTTGGTACCAGCAGGATAATGCCCCGAGCCATAAAGCAATGACTGTTACTGCGTGGTTTGACGATAATTCCGTATCGTGTGTGGACTTGCCAGCACAGTGCCTGATCTTAATCCCACAGAGCACCTATGGGATGAATTAGAGCGTCACATAAGAAGTTTGTAACCAATACCTACTACTAAGCAACAGTTAGCGGCAGCATTGTGTACTAAACAGAAGCGCATACCTATCGATTTGTTCCAAAACCTTGTCGAAAGCATGTTTCGAAAGGTCAGGGCATGCATTAAATCCAAAAGTGGACCGACATTGTACTAATGTATGTCAATAAATGCTATGTTGTGTTTCTCTTCTAGGTGTCCGGTGATTTTTGTCAATATAGTGTATATGGAAAGCCATAAAACTGTAAAAACAAGTATTTCCTTTACATATCTCTAGAACTGTTTTAATGAAAAGCGGTTGCACAGATTGTAAGAGTCGAAAAACAATGAAACAGTCGAGTTATACCATAAAAAATATGTTTTTATAGGAAACATAAACGGCAAATGTTTTCGATTATTTTTATTCAGACAATGTAAAGCATTTCTGTTTACGATGGTGACCAC
Organism: Macrothele yani; assembly: GCA_039090855.1. NCBI lineage: Eukaryota > Metazoa > Arthropoda > Arachnida > Araneae > Macrothelidae > Macrothele > Macrothele yani. Next base: position 106,965,650 of record CM077011.1, read on the forward strand.
CAAACCACTGCTTCATGACCTTTGTTTCTTCCTTAAAGTAGACTGCTTCGTGCAGTGTATCAGTTTTCTATGCCATTTGCGCTTATTTTCCCAGCAGTTTTATTCCTTTCTTACTCTTTTAAGAATCATTATGGCTTAGAGTCGTAATGATGAATAAAACTTTCATGCTATCTTTGAATGGCCAAAACTAACAATTAAAACAAATACGGTCAGTTGATAGCTGAGTCCTCAGGCAAGTAAATTATATTTACTAGCAGAAGAGAACCTCATGGTCTGCTGCAAACGATGTTCAGAAACAATAACTGAAGCGGATTTTACCGATTGTGTATGCTACTATTGATTTGTCGATTGTAAAGACATAAGACATTTTGAATGAGGATTTAGTTCTACCCTGCTGAGACTATACTGGTAGCAAGAATATGAGAAAAGTGTTCCCTGTCATTTCCCTGTAACTATACCATTTCCTGGAAGTAGCCTTCATTACGCGGTTGAGTCACTCATATGTACTCTGCTAAAAGGAATTATTAGATATCCCTTCCAATATGAGCAGTTAATTGAAAAGGCTCTATGATGATTTTCGGTTCGTTTACTGACCCCATTTACACAGCACGGAAGTTTATATTTAAGATTAATATTAAAACACATAGGATAAACTTTTGGCTAGCCTCAATTAATAGTTTCAGACGAATTATCTTATTTGAGATTTCGCTAAAAATTTGAAGTTACGGTGATGATTTTCTCAAATAAATTTCTATAATGTGATATTTAGTGCATCATTTCCTTCCCAACTTACTGTGCTAACTCAACTAATTTATGCTGAGACTGGTGGCTTATCGCTATTACGAGAAAATCAAGCGGTGAATTCGAGCTGTCAAAATACATGCCGGTAGTACGAATTGTTACTGTCTTGTCATAATCCCTACGTGTCAGGTGTTATTGATTGCCCTTAAGTCCAACGGCTTCGAAAGACAGCTCCTGGTACTTTCCGATGTAACGCAATCAGAATACAGCTGTAGGGGTTAAATATTATGCCTGTACCTCAAATGAGATGTGTCTGGTATTAGTACGTTGGCTGAATAATGCAGAATTAATCTCTCGTGTGAATATATGTCCTGGAAGACTCAAGAAGCAAATGAAGACATCTTCAGTTAGCAATAGTAGTATACTTAACTCGATAAAAGCCCGTCAATACTGACGGGGGAAAATAAAATTCATGATGCAGAAATTATTGACATTTATTTATTGAGTTTTTGAGTTCCACGTCCATAGATGGCGACGTTGGCTTACAGCTTTCTGAAAATTTCCCGAGCATTCGGTTATGGAATTTGAAACGACAGCCTGTCTGTTTGTTACGTGTTTTGTAAAACCTTTAGTCCCTATTTCGTCAACACTTCCCTGTACACTACATTTTTCATATACACTGACTGTGAACCCTGTATGAATTTCGCCTGTTCTTTTCCGTGAACTACTTTTACCTTGACGTCGTCAGATTGTCGTACTCTGGACGTCGCCACATACAGATGGCTAAACAACGGTTCAGGAAGTGAACCAAAATTCCTGATGTAATTTTTTTTTAATTTAGGTTTAACGACTACCGTTAGCAACTCAATGGGCCATAAGCAGTCGCCCGTCCTTAATTAAGGGTCATTGGTTCCAGGAAAGGGAGAGAGCAAGAGCCGTAAGACTAACACAACATCCATGCCTCACTGGGATTCCAACCCTGACCCCTTTCGGACGAATGATCAGACGCCATCGCTTAGGCCACTGTGCCACCGAGGCGGGGCACAGTGTAGGATTTTCCGAATCCAGCGGGACAACATTACGTTAACAATGCAAAGACAAATGTTTAATCAAAAGGTATGGACAGCAAGTACAATGGCCTGGCATGGCACGACAGCAGATGTTATATGACCGATGTCCGACATATATTATTATATATGCGGTTCCGAGTCGTCATTTCTTAATACTTCTTATAATTTCCATTTTGACACTACCATGACTGTACCTGAACCAAACGCAGAAAATATACACTGGTGTGCAAAAATTAAGGACGAAGAGGAGAAATTAGCATAACAGCGAAACGAGCAGGCAGAACGGACCGAAAGAGCACTCAGGAGATAGACTAGGGTCCGGTACGGTAGGGCATGCGCATATATGCTGCATGACGTAGGCGTGGGGACAGTGTCGGAAAGGTATAAAGCACACGGGCGGTGTACGCTCAGCAATTTGGTGAAAGCTCTTACACGGTGTACATCGGTTTGAACCACGTCGAGTTGCTGCCACCGTGTGATATGGCCAACAGGCAATCCCGTAGACGACATCTGGATGACTTTACCCGAGGTCGCGTCATTGGGAAGTTGGAAGAAGGTCGAAGTGTGACTAGTGTGGCCGAGGAGTTCTGGATCGCTCACTGCATCGTTTCACGAGCTTGGAGAGCATTTCAAAAGACAGGAACAGCTGTCCGAGAGTTTAGCACTGGTCTTTCACGAGCACCCACGGCGGCGGACGACCGGTATATTGTCCTACAGGCGAGAAGAGACAGACGGCAGACAGCGGGAGAAACCGCAATGCACATGCAACAGACAACTGGACGTCCGTTATCGCCTTTTACCGTGGCCAGGAGGCTGCACAAAGGTGGTATATTTGCACGACGACCAGTACGGTGTTTGCCATTAACGCCTGCTCATAGAGGACGGCGGCTTCTGTCATGCCAGGAATACAGGAACTGGATACATCAGCAATGGGGTCGAGTTCTCTTTACGGATGAGAGCCGATTTAGTCTGACGAGCGGTTCTGGACGTATACACATCTGGAGAGAGCAGCGAACACGCAATCACACTTCCAACATCATCGAAAGGGACCGGTTTGGAGGTGGCGGAGTTCTCGTTTGGGGCGGTATCATGCTTGGTAGCCGTACTGACCTCCACATCTTCCAAGGAGTTTTAGTCACTGGTGTCCGCTATTGTACCGAGGTTCTCCTGCCTCACGTGCATCTGTTTAGAGGTGCTGTGGGTCCTAAGTTTCTCTTCATGGACGACAACGCTACACCTCATCGTACAGTGGCTGTCGCAGAGCTGTTGGAGAGTGAAGATATTCAACTCATGGATTGGCCCGCAAGGTCCCCTGACCTAAATCCAATCGAACACGTGTGGCACCTTCTCGGGAGACGCTTGGCAGCACGTCACCTGCCGCCAGCAACGATTCCGCAGCTGCGATTGGCGCTACAAAAGGAATGGGCCGCGATGCCTCAACAGCTCCTTGACAACCTCGTACTCAGCATGGACAGACGTTGTAAATCCTACAACGCAGTCGGGGGTGATCATATCCCCTACTAAAGACTGGATTTTTTTTTTGGCAGCCGCTTGTCACATGGACGTTTCTGTCTACTGTCCAGTTGTGCTCGAAGCTACCTTTTCAACAAAGTGCCTTTGTATCCTTTAGATTCCTTGTTTGGACGGTTTTGCTCACTTGTCCCATATTCTTACATCTTGGGGATCTTATGGTATGATTTGAGTCGATGTGGAGCACTTCTGCACGACGTTACATTCGAAAAACCGTCTCGTCCTTAATTTTTGCACGCCAGTGTACATTAATGCACGTAGTTGCATGTGCCATTCATTCGCTTCATCTCTATATGAATCAATGATCATATAACACATACAATTGTGACATACACTGACGGGAAAAAATCCCAACACCAAGAAGGGCTTGTGTTAGATAAACGACAGTTCGTAGGCGGTGAGAGTACATCTGTAAGATGACGTCTATGCAAATTTCGCGCTCGGCACATACGTGTGACGCTAGTAGCTCCCTCGGAACATGCAAAGCAGGTTTGCTGTAAATACGCGCTGTAACGTTCGTGGGCGTTAGTTATCTTTGAGATTCGACATAGTGTGTTGATGTTAGTCAAGAATGCCTTTAAGAAGACGAAGAAGCCATTATCAACAGCTCACGGAGTTTGAACGAGGTCGTGTAATAGGGCTACGAGAAGGTGGATCTTCTTTCCGCAATATTGCAGAACGACTTGGCAGGAATGTAGCCACTGTGCATGATTGTTGGCAGCGGTGGTCAAGGGAAAGTACTGCCTCAAGAAGACCGGGTTCCGGCCGGCCACGTGGCACTACTGAGAGGGAAGACCGCCGTGTACGGCGTATGGCCGTGGTACATCGTACTGTGTCTGTGGCCGCAATTCCAGCTGCAGTTGCCACCACAGTGACACAACGAATTGTTACAAATCGGTTACTTGAAGGACAGCTCTGAACCAGACGCCCTGTAGCGTGCATTCCACTTACTCCAAACCACTGCCATTTGCGACGTCAGTGATGTCAAGCTAGAGCCCATTGGAGGACGGAGTGGAGATCTGTTGTGTTTTCTGATGAAAGTCGGTTCTGCCTGGGTGCCAGTGATGGCCGTGTGTTGGTTAGAAGGAGGCCAGGTGAGCGCCTGCAACCAACCTGTCTGCGGCCGAGACACACGGGACCTACACCTGGAGTTATGGTCTGGGGAGCAATTTCCTATGACAGCAGGAGCACTCTCGTGGTTATCCCACGCACCCTGACGGCACAGTTGTACGTCGATCTGGTGATTCAACCTGTTGTGCTGTCTTTCATGAACAGCATTCCAGGTGATGTTTTCCAACAGGATAACGCTCCCCCGCATACCGCTGTTGTGGCCCAACATGCTCTACAGAGTGTCGACATGTTGCCGTGGCCTGCTAGTTCACCAGATCTTTCACCAATCGAGCACGTATGGGACATCATTGGACGACAACTCCAGCTTTACCCCCAACCAGCATTAACCGTCCCTGTATTGACCGACCAAGTGCAACAGGCATGGAACTCCATCCCACAAACTGACATCCAGCACCTGTACGACACAATGCATGAACGTTTGCGTGCTTGCATTCAACATTCTGGCGATTACACCGTTATTAATGTACCAGCATTTCACATTTAAAATGGCTCTTCTCGCGCTTACAATAAGCTGTGATCTTGAAACCTTAATCGATTAAACATGTTACCTATACAAATGTATTGCCGCCATTTCATTCTTCTACAACTATTTTTTCGTGGTGTTGGGATTTTTTTTTCCGTCAGTGTACAAAGTCGTACAACAATCTTGACAGTTTACTGAAATCATCATCACCTGGAATTCCATTTATGTTTCTGTCACTTCTGGTCTTACGCGGTATTATGCACTTTCAAACATGTTGAAATAGATATTTTACTTCGCAAATACAACGTACCAACCTGGGTGTCACTGTTCCATAACAATGTGCACAAATCTAAACACAACACGTACTTCCTTCACAGTTGATTTCCAAACCGGCTGTGTACGCTCGAGCGCTCCTGTACAACAGGTCCGGTAGAAACCTTTTATGAGCGGTTACAGTTAGTGAGTCGCGGGATCACTTTTGTCTTGACATGTTTTCTCATTGGCTTATACGGTTCATCGGCTTGAATTTCAACCGATTATATGTGAACACATTGCATGTTGTTGTTTTTTACTTTTGTCCCAGCTAGCAAAATCCTACACTGTGCGGCGATGTAAAGTTTTCGTATCACTAAAGAGAGAGTTGACCGTGTGACGTAACGAATCTCTGACGTCATGTGAGAATGATTTAGATTAGATGACGTCACACCAGCAACAGTGTTCTTTGTTGCTATGATAACAAAACAAAGTGATATACGCGTGGACTGTACGCGTGTAGGTGATAACGTTACCTACACGAAAAGCTAAGCGTGACGGCACAAATATTGGGTTCTCGGTTGTTGCCATGACGACTTAAAAAGTGGCACGGAGGAGGAGGGCTTTAGCAAATTATGTCCTAAATGCTCTTATTACAATATTTTTTTCGGGGTCGCTAACGACTCCCATGAGCATCTAGCCCATTGAAGTCGTCTATCCAAGTTTAGGACTAGCGGTTCCAGAAAGGAGACAAAGTCAGCGCGGTAGAACAAGCACGCTACTCACACCTCATATGGGCTCGAGAGTTGCCAGGATGATTAGCCGGAATCCTGCGCCTGTAACCACTCGACCAGAGGAGCGGCTATTAAAATCCTCTTTAAATTTATGTGAAAAAGGGGCTTCTGTGTACGCTATACAACAGGAAGGCTTACCGATGATCGTGACCAAATCATGAGGATATACATAGTCTCCCATTCCTAAATTGCGCCCATTGGTTCCAGGGAGTAGGATTGAGCCATGAGATAGGCACACTGCATACGGCACGAACCCGGACTCATCTCGGGCGAATGATCAATAGACCACTAGCACGTCGGGACAGCCTACAAGGTGTATCCTGCATCCAGCTGCGCATAATAGAAATGATGCAATGTGTCAAAATCGCTACTTGGATTCATTCCTTATGGAGTGACTAGTGTAGCAACTATTCTAATCTACCTTTCGTGATAATTCCGTCACTTAGAGAAAAACACGTTGTATCGCCAAATATCACTTCCGCGATCAGTCGAACTGTTCGCGCTTTGAAAACAAGTATAAATGTGCGGAAAGTAAACATGGAACTTTTCAATATGCGGATAAACAGCCTAGCTGATTAACCACACTTAGTTTGCAATTTCGAAGAATTACGGAAGCACTCAATAACTTGTGTAAATCCGACTGGAGTGAAATAACGCATGGGCAGTGCTTTTCGGCATTGTATCTGGTAACAGACGCAGCGGGGCGAATAAGATTATCGCTCCACCTCTCTACACGTAAATGATTGAATCCTTTGAAGTAGTCAAGATCATAAATTACATTAATTTTACGTTAATATACAGTGTACTTCATAAAGAAGTATACAGTTTCCAGATGCTGTAAAACAGTAACAGTTGAAGACACGGACCACAACTGAGAACCGTTAGGTAGATGTACTAATTAAGTTTGTGTCCCGCTACTGAGGGAAGTGACGTAGGCGATAGCGCGCGTGTCACGTGACTAGTTAGCAAAATGACAGCGTCTGCAGTGGAGAAGGCGTTGTGTGTTCTTGAATTGAGCAAAACGGAATCCGTAACTGTTGTGCAACGATATTTTCGATCACAATTCGGAAAAGAACCTCCAACCAGAAAATCTATCTACGATTGGCATAAAAAAATTTGAAACTACGGCATGTTTGTGTAAACTTAAAAGTCCTGGACGACCGCGTGCATCGGAAAAGAAGTCGTCGATAGTGTTCGCACCGCCATTCAACGAAGCTCGGGAAAATCAACGCGGAGGGTGAGTCGCGAAGTACAGATTTCACAGCCCACTGTCTGGAGAAATTTTAGAAAGAAGCTTAAAATGATTCCATACAACAGGAGCTGAAACAGCGTATCACAGCCACTATCACTCCACTTGATCCAGATATCTTACCTCGCGTTTGGGCGGAAATTCATTACCGGCTCGATGTGTGTCGTGTGACTAAGGGTGTACGCATAGAACATCTGTGACTGTCTCTAAAAAAACTTGAAACATTCCCCTACAATTCTGTTACAGGTAACATAAAATATCTTACATTGTTCTTGTTTTATAGTGCGTTGAAACTGTATACTTTTTTATGAATCACCCTGTATTTTACTTGAGATTTTTATGAAAAATTTCGCAACTGTTAGTTTGCTGTTAATGTCGGAATGGAATATTCCGTTGCCACCCTGGTGGCCCAGTGGTCTCAGCGCTGGCTTTCGACCATTTGTCCGAGAAGGGCCCAAGTTTGGATTCCGAATGAGGCATGGATGCTGTGTTTGTCTTACGGCAATGGCTCTTTCCCTTCCCTGGAGTCAGTGGTCCTAAATTTAGGACGAGAGATTGCTTATATTCCATGGAGCAGCTCACGGGGGTCGTTAAACTTGCAAACAAGCAAAAAAATATATTCGATGATCTGATTTCAGGTAAAAAAAAGAAAAAAAAAGTTATTGCATGGACTTTTTTACGCTTTCCAACCGTAGGTTGAAGAAGCGTATATGCTCCAGCTTTTTCCGTCCGTCTGTCCGTCCATCCGTCTGTCGGCACGGATAACTCGCGTAAAAATAGTTCGATTTCGATAAAATTTTAGTGTGTGGTAGGGGACCACCTGGGGACAAAACCTATTGAAAATGGATGAAATGGGGTCAAAGGTCACGGCATAGGAGCGGTATCCATTCCATTGCTCTGTTGCGTCATAACTTGCGTAAATATTTTTCGATGTCCATGAAATTTTAGTATATTGAAGGGGACCACCTGGGAATGAACCCTGTTGAAAATGGGTGAAGTGGATTTAAAGGTCAGGACATAGAAGCGGGGTGCATTCCATTGCCTTTATGCGTGATAACGTACGTAAAAATGGTTCGATTTCGATGAAAATTTAGTATGTGGTAGGAGACCACTTGGGGGCGAACCCTATTGAAAATGGACGAAATGGGATCAAAGGTCAGGACATAGGATAGGGATCCATTTCATCGCCCTTATCCTATACTACGTATTAAAGGAGCAATTCTTGTATGTATGTAAATCTTATTTTGAAAACGGCTCTAAGGATTTTTATGAAAGTCGTTAACCTATCGTTTTCTGGTACTAGAAATCGATTTAGCTTGATCTCGACTTTAGGAAAATTCGTTTAGTGCGTTAAATAACCACCCCGAATTACCACGTTTTAGTGTCATGGCGTCCTATTAATGTTATCCTTGCTTAGAAATCTTATGACGTCACAATCTCGCGATTCAAATGCTGGCGCGCGGTCACGCCGCCTGTCTCATTACGTCACGCGTTGTGTGTGGATCCTATTAAAGTTTTATGACGTCACGCTCTTTCGAGAAGATGGTCGCGTTTCCCATCTGCCTCATTACGTCACGCGTTGTGTGCGTATGTCCGTCCACACGACAACTCGCGTGAAAATCGTTCGATTTCGATGAAATTTTAGTGTGTGTAAGGGGAACACCTGTGAAGGAACCCTATTGAAAGTGAACGAAATGGGGTCAAAGGTCAGGACATTGGAGCGGAATCACTTCCATCGCCATTATGCGTCATAACGTACGTAAAAAAATTTCGATTTGGATAAAATGTTAGTATGTCGTAGGGGCCTGCCTGGGGACGAATCCTGTTGAAATGGGCGAAATTGGGTCAAAGGTTAGGACACAGGAGCGGGATCTATTCCATAGCACTTATGCATCATAACTAACGTTAAAATGCTTCCATTGCGACAAACCTTTATCATGTTATTTCGGAGGTATACTGAACCGGTTCTGTTGAATATCATCGAAATGGGGTCAAAGGTCAGGGCACAGGAGCTAGATTTATTAAATAGCCATTATCCTCATAACTTGATTAATAACTTGAGTAATGATTTCTAGTATTTTGGAAAGCGTATCATAATCAATGCATTGCATGATTTTACTAACTTGTTTGTTGATTATGTCCTACCTGCCTGGACTTCCAGCAGACATCGTTGAAGTTCAATGTTGCTTTCATTCCTTTCAAATACTCGACTTGCAATCGGAAGACAATACTGATGCTATTAGTAACAAACGTTACGCAAACTTCTGTTCTTCGCGTTATTAAGGACTTTAATTGTTGAGAGGAGCTCAATTATACAGTCATACTAAAATATCAGTTTACAAATTAAAACTGAATAATGGATTGTCACTCGATGGATCCTTTAGTGTCGTACTTGGTGGCCCATCATTGTAATATACTCACTTTGAGTTTGATATTTTTTATTATTATTATTTAATGAGGAATCCTTATAACTTAAAGTCTAATGAAATATACCTTCAAGATTGTGTCGGCATTACGTTCAAAACTGTTCTAAAAATATTTTAACGTGCAAGCAGAGCTGGCCAACATATTCGTATGTGGGTAAAATCTTCTCAAGGCCGAGCTATAATATCGCTGGGTGAAAGGATACCGTCAGTATAATCTTTATAACGAAGTAAATTTCTCAGTCATTTCTGTACACGCCAGGATTCGAACCCGGATCCCCTCATTCCGGAATCAGTCACTACCAATTGAGCTACGCGGACGTTTGTTCTGACTACTATCTGCCTTTATGTCGTGTGCGTCCTGCTGGCAGGTACGTCACATCTCCCCCTCCCCAAAAGGGGCCGAGGGCATGGCCCACGGGTCAGCCGTGACCATGAATCGTTGCAGGCAGCCATCCACTGTAGAACGTGCACTTGAGAACTCCCAGTCAATCTGCTGTGTGGAATGCAACATCACACATTTTTATTTTTCGAAGCGCGGGAGAAGGGATTCTCTGATTTTTCCTATCTCGCGGTGTGGAAAGAACATCACACCAATGCGAGATTTTGAACGGTCGGGTCGTCCCTGTTCGGGCGCCAATTATAATGAATAAAGTTCTCCGCTGGACGTGTAGTGCAGGGAAGCTTACGTTAAGTCACGTTAGGGTTATTGGAAGGTTACTTGACGTAGCTAAAGTGTGCCTAATCTTCAAGGTGCTAGAGTTTGTTTAGGTAAGACACGCACGTGCAATAAGTTCATTGAATATGGAACTTCTTTTTACTCAGCGTTCCTCATTATCTTGAATATCAGTACTATAACTTCGGTTTTAGTACATTAGTACCTTGAAGGCTCCTTATTAGAGCGGTAAACACAATATACCCGGGACTTAACGTAGACACTCAATGAAATAGACTTAACGGCCAGACAGAGGTCTGACAATAAAATGAACTAAGAAATTGTACTCACTTTTAACCTTTTATTGGGGAACTCCTGGTATTACTCAAACACACTCCAACAAAACACAACTACTGATATTCCGAACTTTCGTACTATCGTAGATAAATCACATAACAATAATAATGGAAGAACCTATCACATATAAAATGAAGCTACTTGGTATAGTTGAGCGCGCCTATATATACTGCATACCACCACGCCATGACTTACACTCGTTGCCACATATAATTCAGCGGGAGAAATAACATCTCGTTAAGTGAGAAGATAATTTGCATAGGAAAATAAAATAACAAGAGATAGTAAAATCAAAAGGAAACTGAATCTAGAGTATACGTTACATCTTCCGGGACAACATACCAACAAGGTAGGAACTTTGAACATGCAAAACTCTTAAAATATCTATTATTCAGTTTTAATTTGTAAAACAATATTTTAGTATGACTGTATAATTGAGCTCCTCTCAACAATTAAAGTCCTTAATAAAGTGAAGAACAGAAGTTTGCGTAACGTTTGTTACTAATAGCATGAACATTGTACCCACGTAAAACTTACATTTCATCGAGAGATGAATTACTGGCAAATGCATTTACGGAAGATAATACTCTAGCATCTTAAGTTCCATGCTTAAAATTCTGAATTATAGCAAAGATTAAAAAAATTGCAGTGTATTTTATGATAGTAGCGAAGGTTGGACCAAAGCCGATAGAGTAGTAAGTCCTTTCCTGTTGCAGGGAATTTGTACATAGGCAACTGTCCTGTCAGGGCACTTTTGGTCAGATAATGTACGTAATAGGTGTGTTTCACAATGCGGAGAACGAGCATGTCGTTAGCGCAAAAAACAATACAGTACACTCCCGTTATAAGAAACTCGGAGATAAGAAATTTACGGTTATAAGAAAAAAATTGTAACTTTGGTTGGCCTATCGTTAAAGTATAGGGACATTTCATATATATATAAGAAAGCAAAAAAAGTCAAATTTCGGTTATAAGAAATTCCAAAAAATGTATTTCCAAAATCAATTTTTTTTCCACCTGTATGTATTGCAATGTTTCTTCTCTTTATCTCTAATGGAATTTCAAGGCCATTTTCGGAGCGACTTCCACCTGATAATGCACATCGATTTTTTTGTCCTTCGCCCCTCCCCGCAATGCATGATAAACGTTTTTTTTTTTTTGGAAGACTTACCCCTTCTAAGAAATCTAGGTCATCACCTGCGCGTTCATAGATGAAGATCGGTACATTGCTACATACAGTACGTATGTATTATCTGTTCTCATCTTTACATTTTGCACTGTTTTTTAGTTCTATTTCTTCCTGTTTGCATTAGCCAGCGAACAAGCGATCTGACTGTTTGATATGAAAGGACTTGCGTAAAATTGTGCGCCAAAAATTGGAATGACCGAAAATTGATGAAAATTTCCACTGATTTTGTACACGCCGCTTGGAATTCAGTAGACACTACAGTAATTAAGAACTGCTTTCGGAAAGCTGGATTTTATAATGAAGAAAATTTTGAACTGGAACAAGACTTTGAGAATGAAGTTCCCCTTGATAAGTGGGTTCAGTTGGATGTAGACGGTGTGCAAACATCGCCTAAGCTGACAGACGCCTAAATTTTGGCCCAAATCGAAGAAACTGGAAGCAGAAGTGAAGAAGAGGATAACAAATTTTCTGAGTCGCAGCTACCGACGCGGGTGAAAGTTATGGATATGATTCAGGAGGTGAAGGACTATGTGAGTAGGATTCAAAGTGCTCAAAAAGCAGAGAAAGAGCAATGTTTTATTGGACTCCAAAAATGTGAGACGATTGTAATGGTAAATGCAAAAAAGCAGACTTCTATAACAGATTTTTTTAAATAAAGGATATGTATTGATGTACACTTGTTTATTCATAAAATATATGTACTGTATGTTATGTATCTCCTTTAATTTCTAAGTTTTAACCATTTTAATCCAAATTCGGTTATAAAAAACTGATTTTCAATCGCCTTTAACTTTCTTATAACGAGAGTTGACTGTATTTGATATTAGCAAGTTTTGATTATTGAAATTATTTTATATTTCTTCTTTTTCAAGATTCGCAAACTCAAAATAAAATAAGCACTAAATTTCTTACTATTATTTTTCGTGAAGGAAAGCAAATATCATGGATAACATGATGTCTATGATGGAGAAGTACGCATACAATTTGGAAGAACTGGTCGATGAGCGAACGGTGCAGCTGGTGGAAGAGAAAAAGAAAACTGAAGCGCTTCTTCATAGAATGCTTCCAAAGTAAGTACACAGATTATTGTCGTTCGCAGAGTTTATACGATTCACAACTTACATTATTTAGATACTTACTATTACAACTCTAATTATTTGACTATTAATTTGCTATTTTTAACATTATTATAGTAGTTATCCGTTATTATAAGTTTTTAAAGTTTTATGTTCCTCAATTCCAGTGCTACTAAATTCCCATGATTTCCTCCCTTTGCGTTATTTGGAACACAAGAGGTTTTCAATGTAGTCATCCCCCAGTTTTGAAAATCATCTAATAACACTGGTCTACAAGGTTTTTAAAACACGAACAAATGTAGCTGTTTTTAACTAGTTTTTGGGTGCTGATATCAGATCTGACCTTAAAAAATGGCCACCACGTCACGTTTGTTTTTGTTTTGTTTTTTTTGTAATGTGGCATTAAATGTGTACTGTTGTTCCACATCAGCTCTTGTAGGCATGTAAAAGGATACTATATATTTTATTGTCATATTTCGCCACCGGATATGTTATGGGTGACAACACTGAATTTTTCACAGGTAGAGAATATGTAACCGCAAGCGAGCCGCCTTTTTTTTTTTTTTACATTGAAGGAGAAACACGGGCTGCCTGTTTCTGAGCAAAAGTTGGTGAAATGGAGAAAATGGATCGTCACGGGTTTATTAATGTTCCGGATAAATCTTTGCTATGTGTGCGAATAGTATAATATAAAATCGCAGAATCGTCCATTGACAAAGACTGTTAGGAAAGCCTACTATTTGCTCTTCGGACGTCATGTGGGAGATCAAAATAAATCGTGGGCTCCACATGTCTGCTACATTTCCAGCTTTGTTGGCCTGAGTGAATGCTTGAAAGATAAGCTGAAATCCATGGGTTTCGCAGTTCCAATGATTTGGCGTGAGCCAACTGATAACATGGAAGATTGTTATTTTTGTTTAACCAAAGTGAGTGGCTTTTCAAAGAAGAATAAAAACAAAATACAGTATCCAAATTTCCCCATAAGCGTTAAGACCTGTTTTGCATGGGAAATATCTTCCTATATTAAAACCTCTATTGAACTGTGAAGAGATAGATTCAAATTCATCCAGTGAAGATATGGACGCACATGAAAATGTAGCTGTATATGTAACCGCAAGCGAGCCATACATACACTCTTAAACACTTAGAGGAGCCCCACTTGATTGAGCAAAATGAAATGAATGATCTCGCTCGAGACCTGCATCTGTCCAAACAACAAGCAGAACTTTTATGTTCCCGACTGCAAGAGTGGAACCTGCTAGCGGAGAGTACATGTGTGTCTGTGTTCAGAAATAGAAATTTGGGTCCATGTTCCTTCTATGAAATGCAAGGCGGTATGTGTTTCTGTTCAGATATTTCGGCGCTAAGGACAGAATTAGGAATATCTCACTATCCTACGGAATGGCGTCTATTTATCGACTCATTCAGGGTTAGTTTAAAAGCTGTCCTTTTGTCCAACGTAAGCCTTCCATTCCAGTAACACATGCTGTAGGGATGAAGGAGACGTGTGAAAGCATGGACGAAATTCTCACTGCAATACAATGCAGTTTAGGTGGTCAATATGCAGTGATCTGAAAGTGATATCACTCATGTTCGGGCTTCAAAGTGGCTTCACCAAAGTTTGTTGCTTTCCTTGTATGTGGGACAGTAGGGCCTCAGCAGACAGTACGAACGGACAGACTGACCTAAACGAGATGTTTTCTTTCTTGCAGAGAGAAACGTTCGTCACAAGCCCCTGGTTGATCCCTCTTATGTGCTGCTTCCACCGCTTCATATCAAACTGGGACTGATGAAAAACTTTGTAAAGGCTATGAACAAATCTTGCCCAGGTTTCTTGCTTTATAAAGCATACATTTCCGCAATTAAGTGATGCAAAACTCAAAGAAGACATCTTCCGTTGGTCCTCAGATACGGAAACTACTACGTGATTCTGTTTTTACCGAAAAGGTAAACAGTACGGAGCTCGGTACACAACAATCTTTGACATCTGTGTCAAGGTATTTCTGGGTGAACACAAAGAGGGCAACGATAAACAGCTGATTCACAACCTTCTCAAGAATTATAAAATTTTTGGGTACCGGAAGTCCTTAAAAACGCGTTTTCTCCATTCGCATCTGAACTTCTTTGCTGAGAAGCTAGGAGCAGTCAGCGATGAACAAGGAGAAAGTTTCCACCCAGGTATCTGAACGATGGAGGAGAGGTATCAAGGTAGGTGGAATCTTTCAATGATGAGTGATTACGGCTGGTTTTTGCAGAAGAGGACAACACGACACATAAGAGAAAAAAATGAACTACTTGCACGGGTGTACGGTATATGTGTGTGTACATTTACATTTGTGTTAATATTGTTTACTCTATTTCTTTTTTTCTTTTGCTGTTCCATACGCAGTGATATACGAATATGGTATTTATACTTTGTAGCATTAATTCTATAGCTAAAAAGACACATAACTGTTGTAATACATTACAATGCGAAGCTTTAATACGTTACAATGTGAAGCTATAATGTGTACATCTTGAATTGTATGTGTATCTGGAAATAGAGCAAATGTTCATACACAAAAAAACTGTACGTTATGGAGACTTTTTACAGTCATATTTAAATTCAGCACCCCGAAATCAATTAAAAACACCTGATTTCACCCATGCTATGAAAACAAAGTTTTAAAATGTTGACTAGTGTAATTCATTTCACACCTAAATTCCTTATAAAACAGCCCAAAGCGGGGAGGTTTATCACGTGGAGATTTCTATTAACCCTCAAGGTGACAGGAGCTTTTGAGGAGGCAATGCAAAATTTTATCAACATGTATAACAGGAGATTCCCATAACAGCATCCTGTCTTTCTATAATGTTCATCCTCTTTAAGATGCGCATATATGCGTTCTCGCCACTGTGAGCCTGAAAATATTTTCGACGCAATATTGCGTTCTCTCCGCTTTTGAACAGGTTTTCGATGAACGTATTATTGTGTCTTCGCCGCTTTGGGCATGGAAATCTCTGAACGTATATATGCGTGCTTGCCACCAAGAGGGTTTAGAGCCATAGAACTCAGGACAGGTGCAGAACTCATGCCATCCCCGCACGGGGATAACTGGTTTTCCAGTTATTTGGGGAGCGGCGCCCCCACGGCCCGAGCTGACCTTGTGACTGGTCAACATCTGATGTCATGCCACCGCTTGTTTTTTCTTTTTGGTGCCGATGGTGTTTGCAGGGACGGCTGTTCATCCAGCTGTTGGGGAGTCGCGGCCCCACGATCCCGAGCTGGTCTTGTGTCTCGCTTTTTCGTTTTTCTTTATTTTCTCCACTGGCTAGTTGCCCGTGTTGTATACTTTACCTAATCGCTACCACGTTATGCACTAACACCCCGGTCTTGTGGTTTTGTTACCCTCCACCACTAACTGTTTAATATTAACCGCTCAGTTCGTAGGTTGCTGAGATTCCGTTTAGGTTCCCTTCCAGGATTTGTCTTCTTTAGATTTCTTTTTTTCTTTTTAGCTGGTTTGGGTGCTAGACCTACCTGCATGTTTGCCGCGTGCGGAGACCCGTGAGGCGGAAATGGGATGTCTGGCGGCTGAGGTCGCAGGAGACCGGATAAGTGCCTCCTGTGTACCAACACTCCTCTTCGACCCCGGCTTCGCTGTAAACGGGAGGCTAGAGACTAACCCACCTCTAGTCAGAAGTCATGTACCAAGTTGTGTACAGGGCTTTAGCGGCTTTTTTGTCGTATGGCACGGCAGGGTGAGCCCGGGGGTTGGGATCATGCCAAAGGCGTTGGCATGACGGTACCAGGAGGCCGAAGTGTCCGCCGAGTGCGTGTGATCACAGCCAACGGACTATATCTGCAACGTATAAGCTCCAGAACTGTGTCTAGCGTCATTTTCTTGGCTTGCGGACCTCCAGTTCTCCCTTGTAGGGCTCGGTGGTGGGTGGAGTAGTCTGCAGACGAATCTTCCTTCTTTTTTTCCATGGGTAGAAACAAAAAACAAACCTCCAAATTTCGGACACCTGTGAATATGATAGTTGACAATGACTCTCCTTCGTCTTCTCAACCTACCAAGTCTCATACCCTTAAACGATCTTTAGACCATGACCTGGACCAAGAATGTGGAACCTCTTCTTCGGCAGCTGTACCAGTCGCTCCGAAGCGTCGTCTCCCCTCAATTGCTGTGACTACGCATGCTACTCACTTGCTTGTAGAATCCATCGATCCGAATGAGAGACTGTCCACCAGATCTCCCTTTTTCATTTCTAAAGCTTTGGACGCTGCGGTTGGCCCCTTGAGGTCTGTGAGGAAGCTTCGCTCTGGGGACCTGCTTGTCCAAACTTGCAGTGTTTCTCAGAGTAACACTTTTCTGCACCTCACTAGTCTTCAAGGCATTCCTGTCAAAGTGACACCTCACCCGTTTCTTAACACCTCTCGGGGTGTTATTTCTGAGTTTGATCTCTTGCCATGCAGTGAAGAAGAATTGGTGACTGAACTTGCAGATCAAGGTGTTATTGCTGCGCGCCGTATGATGTTTCGGCGCGATGGTTCTTTACTTAAGTCTAAAAATGTTATCTTGACTTTAACTCCCGAAGGTTCCGACCGAAATCAAGGCTGGCTACTTGGTCTGTGGAGTTCGCCCGTACATTCCCAGTCCTCTGCGCTGTTTCCGGTGCCAGAGGTACGGGCATTCACAACGTTTTTGTAAGAGTTCCGCTCGTTGCGCAAATTGTGGCTCCAGTGAACATGACGGGGAAGGTTGCACTTCTGCGGCCTCCTGTGTTAACTGTGGTGAGGCCCATGCGGCTTACTCCCGCACCTGTATGAAATGGAAGGACGAGATGGCAATCCAGCGCCTCAAGACCCTGGACGGCCTCTCGTACCCTGCTGCCAAAGCCAAGTTGGGTATTCCCAACACCCGACAGCGTAGTTTTGCCGCAGTTGTTCAGTCTCAGCCACCACCCGTGCAGCCCTTTGTTCCGCGCCCTGTAGCTCTCGCCGCACTTGCCAAGCGATCTACAGTTGAACAAGCGACACAGGTGGATTTCACCGAGCTCCAGCTTATTCGACCAGCTGAGTCTGCGCCTTCTCTTTGAAGACGACCGACTCTTCCAGTTCCCAGCGGAAGGCCTGCACGTGCTGGAGAGCCGGCCCTCAATCCTCTAAGGTGTGCAGTGTCCATCCACATGTCGCGGCCATCATGGCCGACTTTGCAACTGTCTCGGACTCAGCGCGGTCCCCACCCTCAACCAACATTATAGAGGAACATAGGGGGGAGGAGAGTGACAGTTCGTCCCCAGCCTCAAACAACATTGCAGAGGAACATGGGGGGAAGAGAGTGACAGTTCGTCCCTCGCCCTCTGCCAGCATTGCAGAGGAGTGTGGGGGGAGGAGAGTGACGGTTCGTCCCCCTCCTGGTGAATCATCCTTTGTGTAGTTGTGTTTACTGCTGATCATTATATTAGTTAATTATTACATACCTAAATTTT
Organism: Macrothele yani; assembly: GCA_039090855.1. Taxonomy (NCBI): domain Eukaryota; kingdom Metazoa; phylum Arthropoda; class Arachnida; order Araneae; family Macrothelidae; genus Macrothele; species Macrothele yani. Next base: position 106,984,055 of record CM077011.1, read on the forward strand.
TATATAAACCTAATTCACTGACGTGTCTTCACAGCTTTCTTCATCCTCTTTTCCAACTTTTACCAAGCCTGTTTTCTCTTAATCCTTTTCCCCGCTTTTAAACATCTGTCGCTGATAGTCCTTTGTCTGGCGCTCTTTGGCCAAACCTGGCCCTTGCGCCATTAAAATTCATCAACCAACCAACCAACTCATGCCATAAAGCCAAGCAAGCACAACATCCATATCTCACCCCATTGTTCTAACCCGTACCTAGCAGCTGGACATGAAGAAATTCGTTGCGTAGATAACGCAGCCTCTGGATCTAGAGCGGTTGCTTGAATATGCCCAGTGTATTCAAGTAACCGCTCTAGATCCAAAACACTCTTTTGAATGTTCGGGTATCCTTAGAAACCTTTAAAAACACTGACACTCTGGTCTGAAGTTCTAACTGCGCATCATTACGTGGTGCTCATTCACACAAAACGGATGCTAAGCTGAAAACTTAATTCGTTCCTGCTTCTAAAACGTGGGTGTGCCGTCTGGTTAAAAAATCAGTAAAACAAAAAATATCATTACTTATACATTAATCGAGATTTGTAGATCTGATTTCAGAATTTAACAAATTTTCTAATTATTTTAAAATAGAAATCAGGAATATTTCATTTGCATGAATACCACGCTTTTTTAGCTTCAGTATGGGCGATGGACATGATTCTGTGATGTAAAAAAATAGGTCTTGATGGAGGGAGGGAAAAGGAATCAGGCTCATGACAATATCGCGTGTCTCTTATAACTCGAAAATAAAATTTTGTGTCTCTGAGTAGCGAAAACCATATTGGGAGGTTGACTTCTAAGCTCTGCACTTAGGCTCACAATAAAAAAAGTCTTGCCACCGTCGGACTATTTTCTCTTCCCAAAGTTGATAATTTACCTCAGATGTGAGCGCCTTCAGTCCGATGAGGATGTTCAAAATGAAGTCAAGAAACACGAAGGGGTGGGCCTTCAACTTCCGTTGATCATCAGAATCTTTTGAAATCCTGGGGCAAGTAAATTCTTCCGCATCGACCGTACTGCTCAGATTTGGCACCGTTGGACTACATTCTCTTCCCAAAGCTCATAAAGCTTCTCAGAGGTCAGCATATTCATTCCGATAAGGATGATCAAAATGAAGTCCAGAAATGGTCACGTGCGCAGGGAACATTTTTCTCCCTGAAGGATCTGGCAAGTTGATTTATCACCGTGACAGAGGTATGTGAAAAGGTAAAGTTAATAGGAGACTGTATAGCACCATAATGCGCTATTGGGTATGTGTGTTCGTTCTGTTTGTTTGTTTTTGTTCTATTTTTATTATTCAAGTACATACGCAGGAAGGACTCGGTATACGCCGCATCAATTTACGCTTGCTTCATTTCGCGCCTCTCATACATCACGAGTGGAGGGGGTGATGAGTCACGAATCTGCCCTATTTCCTAGAAACAGATGGTTCCGACATTGTAACAAAACTATAATATTAAATGATTAAACTACGGTCGAAATTTTAAATAATAAAACGGAACATGAAATTCGACGAGAAAAGGCAAATTACATTAATCACTGACCAAGAGCTGCAAACGGACTAGCAAGCATGTACTGGTGTCTAGACAACTATCTCATTTTTCCAACCCATGGATCAAGGAGTATTATTCGCCTTCGAGGCTTTATTACTCAAGGGAATTTCTCTGGCTATACTGAAATGTCCGATAATGTCGCGTTGAGAGATTACTGGAAGTCATACGACGTCGTGAAAAATATCTCCAACGTTTCAGTGGCATGGATGAAGGGTCAAATTCATGTATGAAGGCCTCTGGCATAAGCTTTGGCCTGACTGCCTTCCGGATTCGCGAGAGCACTGCACTACCCTTGCATCAGTAACAGAGGATGTGACAAGGAAATAGGACTAGATGATATAGAATTGTGTGACATACATGAGGTCTTTGAGAGTCAAGGTGAAGAACTTTCAATGGAAGATTTGGAAGAGCAAGCCCAACAGCTGTCCAAAGAAAGAGTAAAGTGGGTCCAACAGTGAAATCAATGGAAGAGGTTATTGCTCTTGTTTATAAGGGATGTGAGATCTTCTGTAGCAATGACTCCAACTGGGAGTAGAGCCCAACCATAAAAAGAGGAATTGAGACACTTCTACAGCCATACTATAACTTATTAAATAAATAAATACATCGCTCTTTCCACGTTTCAGAAACACATAGCAACCGAAAAATTGTTTTTCAGCCGCCGCCGTGGAATTGAACCACGGAACACTCGATATCTAGCCGAGCGCGTTTACTTTACACCACGGTGGCCAACAATCCACGGTGCTATGTGTATTTTTAAGTCAGCTTCTGACATCATAAATCCGTAAGATGGACTCAGCTACTGAGAGGGCGAGATCCAAGGGGAAAATCATCCAAATACGTGGCATCAGTAAATAAATAAATACATCTGTCTTTCCCCGTTCCAGAAACACATAGCAACCGAAAAATTGTTTTTTCAGCGGCCGCCGTGGAATTGAACTACGGAACTCTCGATATCTAGCCGAGCGCACGTATTTGGAGGATTTTCACCTTGGATCTTGCCCTTAGGATTTAACTGCTATAATATATATAGCCAGTGCCGTTAATGCCCACCAGATGGAGACGTCTCAGTAGTTGAGCCCATCTTACGGATTTATGATGTCAGAAGCTGACTTAAAAATACACATAGCACCGTGGATTGTTGGCCACCGTGGTGTAAAGTTAACGCGCTCGGCTAGATATCGAGAGTTCCGTGGTTCAATTCCACAGCGGCGGCTGAAAAACAATTTTTCGGTTGCTATGTGTTTCTGAAACGTGGAAAGAGCGATGTATTTATTTATTTACTGATGCCACGTATTTGGAGGATTTTCACCTATAACTTATTATCAGAAAAAAAGGAAAACCAAACAGATATTTATTCTATCGTTTAGAGAGGAATTGAAACAGTTGTACAACGATACTGTAACTTATCAGAAAAAATGTAAACGAAAAAGACATCTGTTCTATCGTTTTTAAAGCAGTAAATTTTCTTTTTTTTAAACATTTATTATCTTAGACAGTGTACAATTTTCAATACGCACATTTCATAAAATAAAACATTTTTCAAGAATTTTGTGATGATTACTGAAAATCTTACTTTATGTATTTACATACACTATATTGACAAAAGTAACCGGACACTCTTTCAATAGCACATTAACGGATCCGCTGCGTTGTTAAAATTCACGGTACAGCTGCAAACGGTAAAAAACAAGCCTGCAGCTGACCGCGATCAACTCGCACTGTGAGGTTGGGTGAAGATGTCCCGGCGGGAGAGAACTGACTTTGAGAAAGGATGTTATATAGTGGTTCTTATTTATGTTTAAGATTGCTGGGCGTTATATTAGTTGGTTGTCCATGAGAGAAACCGAGAGTCGTTTAAACGTCCAAGGGTCGCCGTGGTCGTGTGGATGCTCATAAGCCTTTCATCTCCATTCGAAATACGACTAGTCGTTCAGCATGGTGTAAAGAACCTTTATCGTAGGCCGTAGTTCAATGGAAACTGGTCCTATTGAATTATGAATCCAGATACACGATCCACCAGTCTGATCGCCGTGTGCGGGTATGGCGGAAACCCCGGGGAACGCTATTTACCACAGTGTACTGTTCCTACGGTTAACTTTGGAGCTGGCAATGTACTCGTGTGGGGCTGTTTTTCGTGGTACGGTCCCGGCCCATTGGTTATCGTGGACAACCTGTTAACCAGCACGTCTACCTCGATATTCTGGACAATTTTACCCTACCAACTTTGGGTCAATACTATGGAACCGACCCTTGTTGATACCAGCAGGATAATGCACCGAGCCATGAAGCAAGAACTGTTATGGCGTGATTTGGCGAAAATTCCGTATCGTGTGTGAACTGACCAGCACAGAACCCTGATCTTAATCCGATAGAGCACTTATGGGATGAATTAGAGCGCCGCATAAGAAGTTTGGAACCAAGGCCTACTACTAAGCAACAGTTAGCGGCGGCATTATCTACTGAATGGAAGCGCATACCTATCACTGTATTGCAAAACCTTGTCGAAAGCCTGTCTCGAAGGGTCAGTGCATGCATTAAGGCCAAAGGTGGACCGACACCGTACTAATGTATGTCAATAAATGCTATGTTGTGTTTCTCTTCTAGGTGTCCGGTGACTTTCGTCAATATAGTGTATGTTCTCATTGTACTTTTTGCTTCAATTTACGACGGAGATTTGAGGAACGTAACTCCGGCAATAACAGAGTACTACTAGTATATATATATACAGTGAAACCTCGGTTATACGTTTCTCAGTTATACGTTTTTCATTGTTGTACATAATGCTGCATTAGCCCCAACATTTTACTGTAATTTCTGTAGCTTTCTGAACTCGGTTATTCCAAACAGAAATCAGTCCTCTTTCCACGTAAATAAGTGAGTGCCGGAAAAATTGTCATCAGCCTCCACCGGGAATCGAACCCTGGGTCTTCCAGTTACGCGCTGGACATGCTACCCCTGCACCACAGTGGCCTCAATTTCACTATACTCACATGTGATTAACTGCCAAACCACGTGGCAGGTTGCTACATGGAGCCCCGCACAATGCTGGGAATTCACCAAAGAAGGAAAGCAGCAACTGAACAAATAACTAGGATAACTAATAATTCAAATATTCGACGTGGAGTGGGTATGGCGGCAGCCGGGAGGTAGAAAGAGCAATGATTTCTGTTTGGTGTTCCTGATCCACGTCGAATGTTTGAATTAATTATCCATTCACCTCGGTTATACGTAATTCATTTATATGCTTTTTTGCGATTATACGTTAAGGTTTGAATTTTATATCATCAAAAATGCACGGTACTTTGATTCTTTTATACTTAACCAGGTATGTGAAAAAATTGAGACAGCGTTGTTGTGATCCTTCTCGGGGCAACTAAAGCTGAACGTCCTTCCCATCAGAGAAGGTTATTTTATTTACTTTCGATTTGGATGAAAAATTGGTTTCGCATTTCCAGACTCGCACACGTTTGCGCAAGCTAAAAATTAATAAATGTCTGAAATGTAACTTTGTGGCTGCACTATTTCGTAGCGTTGTAGAATTGAATCCCAGATGTTCCATCGATATTCGACATTCTGGTTTTAAATGGATGCGTTCAAGATCCGCATAGAAAAAATGCTGTTAATTCATGAGTTCCATACTGAAGCACTTATCTCAGATTCTTAGTTTTAAGAATTTCACTTAATCTAGAATCAGCATTTTTTTTAAATAGATAGAATCGCCAAAAGAGGTGTTTGATTTTCATAGGCTTTTCTCTTTTTACAATATTATAAAATATATTATAATTTATTTTATAATAAATTATAATATATTTTATGACACGATTATAATTTATTAAATTGCAATCGATTCGACATTTAACAAATCCTTTTAACGAACATCTTATACTCCTGTTGTGAGATGTTTTAGCGAGCCTATGGTTCCCAGGCCCGTTTGGTTCGTTTCGTACTTTACAATGTACGGCCTTACGGAAAATACCTTCAGAAATCCATTTGCTAAGAAATCCGAGTATTCCTGTTCCCACTAAAGGGGCTCTGAAGACCGCGAATAGCGGTATAACTATACCATCGGGATTAGAGGAAATGCTATCCCACACTCACCAACCCGCTTGGCCAGCGTGGTGAGTTACGGCCAAACCCCTCCAAAATGACTCCACAACTTAAATCTTGGCCCTCAGTCTCCGGCAGCTGGAATGTACCTGGCCAAGGCAGCGGCCAGTGCGACATGAAGGCAGAGGGTGCTAAGAATCCCCGGAGGACTGGACTAGGCTGCCATCTGATGCTGACCTTGGCTACGTACAACGGACGCTCCCTATCTTCTGATTCAAGGCTTCTTGAATTGGAAGAGGAACTACAAAGGATCAAGTGGGACATCGTCGGGCTAAGTGAGGTAAGGAGAAAATGAGAAGATCTCATCGAACTGAAAAGTGGATATCTCTTCTACTATCGTGGGACAGATACTGGCAGAACTAGTGGTGTTGGATTTATAATAAACAAGAAACTGAAGGATAAAGTTGTAGAAGTTGAAAGTTCCTCTGACAGAGCTGCACGACTCGTTATCCAATTCTCGAGAAGATACCAGGCTCAGATTATTCAAACTTATGCACCCACCACAAGTCATGCTGAAGAAGAAATTGAAGAATTTTATGAGGAAATTCGTGATCTAAATAATAAAGGTAAGCAGCACTTGAAGATAATTATGGGAGATTTCAATGCAAAAATAGGGCAACGGCAACAGAATGAAACTTCAGTAGGTAAATTCGGTCACGGCAACAGAAACCAGCGTGGAAATACTCTCGTAGAGTTTGCAGAGGCAGAAGGGTTTTTCATCTTGAACTCCTTTTTCAAGAAAAAGCCACACAGGAAATGGACATGGAGACATCCAAATGGGACGACAAGTGAAATTGATTTTATTATGTGTAACAAAAAATTCGTCATAGAAGACTGCAGTGTGCTAAACAAGTTCAACACAGGCAGTGACCATAGATTGGTGAGATGTAAGATGCACCTCAACACTAAACTCGAACGTAGCAAGCTCATAAGACAAACAAAATGTATTGACATAACCAACCTTAAAAAACACCATGATACCTTCAAATTGGAACTGAAGAACAGATTCTCTGCTTTAGAAGGCCTAACATCAGAAGAAGTGGATATTTCTGAAGTTAACAGAAAAGTAACCAAAGCTCTTATGGAAACAGCAACAAAATTAGCTGGGTCTAAGAACAAATTGCATGTGAACAAATTATCAGGAAAAACCAAAATGTTGATGCAAAAAAGAAGAGTGATGAGGACAACTAAAGAAGATGTGACTTCCAAAGTGGAATATATAGAGCTTGTAACGTATACTCTATATTCACTTTCCCCGCACGGGGATAACTGGTTTTCCAGTTATTTGGGGAGCGGCGCCCCCACGGCCCGAGCTGACCTTGTGACTGGTCAACATCTGATGTCATGCCACAGCTTGTTTTTTTCTTATTTTGGTGCTGTTGGTGTTTGCAGGGACGGCTGTTCATCCAGCTGTTGGGGAGTCGCGGCCCCACGATCCCGAGCTGGTCTTGTGTCTCGCTTTTTCGTTTTTTATTTATTTTCTCCACTGGCTAGTTGCCCGTGTTGTATTCTCTACCTAATCGCTACCACGTTATGTACTAACACCCCGGTCTTGTGGTTTTGTTACCCTCCACCACTAACTGTTTTATATTAACCGCTCAGTTCGTAGGTTGCTGAGATTCCGTATAGGTTCCCTTCCAGGATTTGTCTTCTTTAGATTTCTTTTTTTCCTTTTAGCTGGTTTGGGTGCTAGACCTACCTGCATGTTTGCCGCGTGCGGAGACCCGTGAGGCGGAAATGGGATGTCTGGCGGCTGAGGTCGCAGGAGACCGGATAAGTGCCTCCTGTGTACCAACACTCCTCTTCGACCCCGGCTTCGCTGTAAACGGGAGGCTAGAGACTAACCCACCTCTAGTCAGAAGTCTTGTACCAAGTTGTGTGCAGGGCTTTAGCGGCTTTTTTGTCGTATAGCACGGCAGGGTGAGCCCGGGGGCTGTGGGATCATGCCAAAGGCGTTGGCATGACGGTACCCGGAGGCCGAAGTGTCCGCCGAGTGCGTGTGATCACAGCCAACGGACTATATCTGCAACGTATAAGCTCCAGAACTGTGTCCAGCGTCATTTTCTTGGCTTGCAGACCTCCAGTTCTCCCTTGTAGGGCTCGGTGGTGGGTGGAGTAGTCTGCAGACGAATTCTTCTCCTTTTTTTCATGGGTAAACCCAAAAACAAACGCTCCAAATTCAAGTCACCTGAGCAAATGATCGTTGACAACGACTCTCCTTCGTCTTCTCAACCTACCAAGTCTCATACCCTTAAAAGATCTTTAGATCATGATCTGGACCAAGAATGTGGAACCTCTTCTTCGGCAGCTGTACCAGTCGCTCCGAAGCGTCGTCTCCCTCGATTGTTGTGAATACGCATGCTACATACTTAGTTGTAGAATCCATCGATCCGAATGAGAGACTGTCCACCAGATCTCCATTCTTCATTTCTAAAGCTTTGGACGCTGCAGTTGGCCCTTTGAAGTCTGTGAGGAAGCTTCGCTCTGGGGACCTGCTTGTCCAAACTTGCAGTGTTTCTCAGAGTAACACTTTTCTGCACCTCACTTGTCTTCAAGGCATTCCTGTCAAAGTGACACCTCACCCGTTTCTTAACACCTCTCGGGGTGTTATTTCGGAGTTTGATCTCTTGCCATGCAGTGAAGAAGAATTGGTGACTGAACTTGCAGATCAAGGTGTTATTGCTGCACGCCGTATGATGTTCCGGCGTGATGGTTCTTTAATTAAGTCTAAAAATGTGATCTTGACTTTTAACTCCCCGAAAGTTCCGACCGAAATCAAGGCTGGCTACTTGGTCTGTGGAGTTCGCCCGTACATTCCCAGTCCTCTGCGCTGTTTCAAGTGCCAGAGGTACGGGCATTCACAACGATTCTGTAAGAGTTCCGCTCGTTGCGCTAATTGTGGCTCCGGTGAACATGTCGGGGAAGGTTGCACTTCTGCGGCCTGCTGTGTTAACTGCGGTGAGGCCCATGCAGCTTACTCCCGCAACTGTATGAAATGGAAGGACGAGATGGCGATCCAGCGCCTCAAGACCCTGGAAGGCCTCTCGTACCCTGCTGCCAAAGCCAAGTTGGGTATTCCCAACACCCGACAGCGTAGTTTTGCCGCAGTTGTTAAGTCTCTGCCACAACCCGTGCAGCCCTTTGTTCCGCGCCCTGTAGCTCTCGCCGCACTTGCCAAGCGATCTACAGTTGAACAAGCGACACAGGTGGATTTCACCGAGCTCCAGCTTATTCGACCAGCTGAGTCTGCGCCTTCTCTTTTGCAGACGCCCGCCTCTTCCGGTTCCCAGCAGACAGCCTGCACGTGCGGAAGACCCGGCCCTCAATCCGCAAAGGTGTGCAGTGTCCATCAAACTGTCTCGGCCTCTGCGAGGTCCCCACCCTCAACCGACATTATAGAGGACCATGGGGGGAGGAGAGTGACAGTTCGTCCCCAGCCTCAACCAGCATTGCAGAGGAACATGGGGGGAGGAAAGTGACAGTTCGTGCTCGCCCTCTGCCAGCATTGCAGAGGAGTGTGGGGGAGGAGAGTGACTGTTCGTCCTTCTCCGTTAGTAATTTTTTTTATAAATCTGATTAACTACCTTGTCTTCCCTGCTTTCATCATACTCTTTTTCAACTTTTCCCAAGCCTGTCTGCTCTTACTCATTTTCCACGCTTTTCAAAATCTGTGACTGATCGTTCTTTGTCTGGCGCTCTTTGGCCAAACCTGGCCCTTGCGCCACTAAAATCCACTAACCAACCACTAACCAACCTATATTCACTTTCCTTTTGATTTTACTATCTCTGGTTATTTTATTTTACTATGTAAATTATCTTCCTACTGAACGAAATATTATTTCACCCGCTGAATGAGATCTGGCAATAAGTGTAAGTCATGACGTGGTGGTAGCTAGTATATAGGCGCGTTCATCGAGACTTAGGCAAATATTCTTTGACTTAGGAGAGCTTTTGTGTTGTTATGGTGAGCGTTGTGTGTTGTTATGAGGAGAGCTTGTGGTTGTTAAGAGAGAGCGTTTATAATACGAGGAGAGATTATTCAGTATTGTACTACAAATGTGTATGTGCCTTAGTTGACCAGGAGTCGTATAAATAAAGAAGTTTATGTAAGTTAGTCTTTCTCAATTCTTAGTTTTTGTCAGACCTCTGTCTGGCTGTTAGGTTTATAACATTTATTGATTCCTATAAATAACCAGCGTTGAGACTTTGTTTACGTTCGTAATTAACTAGTAACAACACCCTTTTGAATTCATTATTTTGAAGCTTAGTACAAGTATATCATTAGCTAGCTGTTAGGAAGAGAATCATTCATAATAATTAGCTTAGCGGAAAGTAAATAAAGCTAATACATTATAAGCTATGCAAGACAGTACGAAAAAGTATCAATGAAGACGTAAGGAAATTCAACTGTGAACTAGTAAGGAAAGCAATTGAAAACAACCAAAGCCTAAAGATAGCAAAGGGACATCTCAGTAAGGGGAAAAAACAGATTATGGCACTGAGAAAAGAAGATGGTTCTGTAACAAGAAATAGAGGCGAAATTTTGACAAGAGTGAAAGATTTCTACTCCAAATTATATGAAAGGGATGATACATGTACTCCAGACATCATGAAAGGTACCAGTACCAGAGTTCTTCCAGTTCTTCCAGCAGAAGTTGCACATGCAATCAAGAACATGAAGCGGGGGAAAGCTCCAGGAGAAGATGGAATTACTGTAGACGTCACACAAGAAGCAAGTGGAGAAATCGAAACAGTACTCGCCCAAATTTTCACTCGATGCCTTAATGAAGGGAAAATTCCTGAGGATTGGAACAACGCTACAATGATCTTGCTACATAAAAAAGGTGACATTGAGGATCTCAAGAACTACAGACCTATCAGCCTCCTATCAGTGGTTTATAAAATCTTCACTAAAGTTCTTTCACACCGCTTGAAGGTGACACTGGACATGGCTCAACCGAGAGAACAAGCTGGATTCAGGAGTGGCTACAGCACAATAGATCATATCCACGTACTGAGAGAACTAATTGAAAGAGCGAGGGAATATGAGCTTCCATTGTGCATGGCTTTTATCGATTATGAAAAAGCCTTTGATTCGGTGAAACCATCAGCAGTTGCAATGGCTCTGAAATCCTGCGGTATTGAAGATGCATACATTAATATTATTAATAACATCTATGAAAATGCAAGTGCAAAGATTCGGCTGTTTGAAAATACAACACACATAAAAATTGGAAAAGGAGTGAGACAAGGTGACACCATATCTCCGAAGCTCTTTAATGCCACATTGGAAAATGTCTTTCAATCACTGAACTGGGAAAACAAAGGGATAAAGATTAATGGAGATTATCTAACCCACCTTCGTTTTGCTGATGACATAGTCATTTTTACAACTACCCCATCAGAGCTACAGAGTATGATCCAGGAACTTGCTGACAAGAGTAAAGAAGTGGGATTAAAAATGAACTTTCAGAAGACAAAAGTGATGTACAATGCTTTTACAAGAAATGAAGATTTATCGATTGATGGAGAAAAGCTGGAGATAACAGACACGTACGTTTATCTTGGACAGCAGATATCAAGTGAGGGTCACATTGGTGAAGAAATTAATCGGCGTACAAAACTTGCCTGGAGAGCTTTTGGAAGAAACAGCATAATTTTCAAGAGCAATATGCCATTATGTCTTAAAAGAAAAGTGTTTGATTAATGCATCCTTCCAGTGCTTACGTATGGTGCAGAGACGTGGACCTTAGCTAAAAAAGACATACAAAGGCTGCAGACAACTCAAAATAGCATAGAGAGGTGCATGCTTGGTGTAACCAGGAGAGATAAGAAGAGGAACACGTGGATCCGAAAAATGACAAGAGTGGAAGACATCATGATCAGAGTTAAATCCCTGAAATGGCAATGGGCTGGACATACTGCCAGAAGAACAGACCATCGATGGACAGCCGAAATTTTAGATTGGATTCCAAGGGACAGGAAAAGACCCAGAAGAAGACCACATGGAAGATGGGTGGATGAAATTCGAAAGTATGCGGGAGTGACATGGAGGAGACTGGCACAAGACAGACCGTTGTGGAGGAAACTTGGGGAGACCTTCGTCCAACAGTGGATTGATAATGGTTGACAATGATGATGATGATGATATACAGCTGTACATTATTTATATACTTTATGAGTTATATGCCATTCAACGAAAAAAGCATTATGCTGTATCACCGTGACATCTCCTTCTCCTCGCGCTTCGAATCTCTAATGTCCTCCTCGTCTCTCTTCCTCCGCAAACCCCCAACGTTTTTGAGGGTTGCATTGTTGACACCTCGCAACGAATGTTCTTTAAGTTCCAACTTCGACCATGTAAGAAGTCGTACCGAATATCACCATGTACTTGACAACCAACGACCATCTTTCGAGTTCGAGCAAAATGGCGTCGTTGAGGACCAATGTCATTAAAATATCCAGCAGTGGGTTTGTAAAGATAAATTGTCCGTTCTCGTACAATATATCTTACGCGGCCGTTACTTGAACACATACATATACACACGAAAAAACTCGCCAAAATCATATTCATCACTGTAAAGCAAATTTCAATACTGCATCCATTAAATATGTAAATCGCATTTAAGTATTTATAGGGGCCTCTCGTTCGCAGAGATCCTCACACCTGTAAAGAAAGAATTTTTTTAAATATTTAACATTTTGAAATTTCGTTTATACATACGTTTTTAAGGGCATCCTATGAAAACCTTATTACTGAAGTTTCACTGTATATACAGTATACATTTTTTCCTTTTCTTTCGAGAAACCTGGGTACTACAGAAGAAACATAGGAGTCGTTTGTGTGCTGGAGAAATGCGTTACTTACGGAGGGATTGTGGGAAGACACGTTCAGATTGTGTGAGGAATGAAGATGTTGCAGTTGTGTAATGTGAAGCAAAATGTTGTTAGCAAGGTGGAGACTAATATGCTTCAGTGGTTTGGCCATGTGGTTGGTGGAATTTTATGGCGCAAGGGCCATTTTTAGCCAAAGAGCGCCAAACACAAGACAATCAAAGAAACAGTATTAAAAACGTGGTGTAATGCTTAAAATCAGGTTGATTCGGTAAAAGTGAGAAATGAGAATGAAGAAAAGTGTAAAAACTAGTTACGTTTAAAAAAGTCAATTTGTTTTAAAAATGAAAAGATAGCGAATGTATCGCAGTGGTCATCTAGGAGCCGATGCAGCGTAGCGGCGTCCTCGTTCAACAAATGAGAATGAAAGAAGTGAAAACGAACACAAAAACACAGAGTATGAGTGACAGTTATTCGGCAGTTGCACGTCTCACACATCGGCGCAGTGTCGCCACGCACCAAGGTGCGGTGGGCGAAACGACAATGCCCAATGCGCAAATGCGCAAGAACTACTTCCTCCCTACGGTTTCGGCGACATGATGATCTCCAGACTCCAAGAAGTGGTTTGATACAATGATGTTTATGTTCTTTGGCCATGTGGAAAGAATGAGTGATGAGATGCTTACTAAGAAAATCTTTTTAGCCCAAGTGGGAAGAAAGGAAGGCCAAGGAAGGCATGGGAGGATCAGATTCAGGAGTGTCTGCGTGAGAAAAAGATTATGAATATGAAGTATAGAAGATCTTGTGTACTGTGTGTGATGGATGTCATTGAAGCAGAGTTGTGTGTCAAGATCGCTGTAAATGGAAAAGTTTGATACGGCAAGAGTAAGTAAAAATTATCTGGTAGTTTGTATTTCTTTGTGGAGCTAAATTCTGAGTATTAGAGAACAGCTTTATGTATGTATGTTCTTTTCTTTCGTGGTTAAGCGACTACCGTGAGCAAGTCTAAGGGCTATAAGTAGTCGCCCGTCCCTAATTTAGAGCCAACGGTTTCCAGGGAAGGGTGAGAACTAGCGGCGTAAGGCAAACACGTTACCTATAATTTATCCGGGATTCGAACTCGGGCCCACTCGGACGGACAGTCGGATGCATGAGCTTAAACCACTGCGTAACCGGGACAGCTACAAAATTTGGATACCTTGCTATTTGAAAAACCTTTGTAGAATAACAACTATACAAACACGAAAGAAATACGTTATTACACCATTTAATAAAAATTTTGAAAATGCCAATCCGATTATTGGTGTAAATGTGACAAGGATTTTTGGTGTAATCCGATTTTTGGTGTAAATCACCATCCTTTTCACATTTGCACTAAAAATCGGATTGTCATCTTCAAAATTTGAATGATACAAACAGCTTGTAGAAACGAGCTGTCGTTAATTTTATTTCTTCATAGAGAATTAGATTTCTGCTTTAAAGGGTTGTTATTTGATCTTTCTACCATCTTTCCGGCTTAGGGGTAGATTAAATTTGAATATTGTAAACTTAAGCTGAGGTTTTTTCGCCGTTCTGTTTCGCAGTATTTTTCTTTTCCCTAGATTCTTAGGGTTATCGAATATCGCCTAAGTGCAGCTTGTTTGCTGATGACAAAAGATACAGCCTCCTTTTTTTATGCATCGCCATCACTGTCGGAGCATGTGGTTAAGAGAGCACTTAACCGTGCTGCGTAATTATCGAAAAAAAATGGGAAAAAAATATTCTAGACGTCACTGTCCAAAGAATTTCTCATTGTGTGTCATTTCAATCTATCGACTCATAAATCTTCATTATTTTATGAAAAACAAAAAAAAATCACGAGTTTAATAGAAAATATATTTTTTGCCATCTTTTTAAGCTTAAATCAATCAAAATTAGGATGCTTCGTATCCCTCACTAAAGATTTTATTTTTGTTCACTTCTCTTTTCATAGCAGTTTTTGCTTACCCTGTTTTCGTGTGATAAATTGCCAAAACTATAATTAAGTCCGTCGCTAGGGTTAATATTTAAAAAAAATGAATATCTGCTTGGTCAACGTTATGCTGCTGTGTAATTGTCAACCGTTAAACTGTTTTTCAAAGTCTCGCATTACCGTCATCCTCAAAGCGTGTTTATACTTTCACGCTTATTTTATTTTCATGGAACGCATCTCACGTGCCTCTCTGAATTCTGTCACTGTTTATTAAAATATATCGATGCATTTTATTAATGTCGTTCAATCATCTCGTAAATTAAGATTGAAAAATTAATTTAACAGATATCTGTTCTCGAAGGTATGCCAGTTTTCAATAATGTTTAAAGATTTGCAATAAAAAAAATTTAAATAAGATTCCTCTTTGAAACTTGTCAGCGAAAGCTGATTTCGCGTATTGTTAATTGATTCCGCAATGTTTAAATACCTTTTTTTTTTCGTGCACCCCATGGCAAGAATATCAAAGTATCTCCAATTACAAATTCCTACTCAATACTTAAGAATTGTTTGGACACATACTCTTATATTTCGTGAAGTGTTATCCTTCTTAATGACAAAATGTTATTTGCATGCGCACATATTAAACAAGGTAAATGTTCCTATATGCTCAAAATTTACGTACTATGGACTGAATAAAATTTTAAATGGTTAACGCTCATAACCTCACGACCAGCAAGAATCCATCAGCTACTGGTAATAATCAAAATCCTCAGCATTGGTGCAACGGAATCTTTCAGATCAAACCCTCGCTTTATATGACTGAGAAATATTTAAACTAGGTATAACGAAGTAAATTTTTCCGTCATTTCTGTCCACGCCGGGGCTCGAACCCGGTCCCCTCATTCCGGAATAATATGTCACTCTACAATTGAGCTACGCGGACGTTCGTTCTGACTGCTAACTGCCTTTATGTCGTGAGCGTCCTGCTGGGCAGGCACGTCACATCTCCCCCTCTCCGAAAGAGGGCCAGGGGCATGGCCCACGAGTCAGCCGTGACCATGAATCGTCGTAGGCAGCCATCCGCTGAAGCACGTACTTGAGAACTCCCAGTCAATTTGGTGTGTGGAATGCAACGTCACACACATTTATTTTTCGAAGCGCTGGAGAAGGGATTCTCTTATTTTTCCTATCTCGCGGTGTGGAAAGAACATCACACCATTGCGAGATTTTGAACGGCCGGGTCATCCGGAAAGTTCGGGCGCCATTATAACGAAGTAAATTTCTCCGTCATTTTTGTCCACGCTGGGACACGAACCCGGTTCCCCTCCTTCCGGAAGAAGTCGCTCTACCAATTGAGCTACGCGGACGTTCGTTTTGGCTGCCTTCTGCCATTATGTCGTGTGCGTCCTGCTGGGCAGGCACGTCACATACGGCATCGTGTTAATTCTTCCTCATCAATTGCACATGCTTCCCCACCCTAAAATAGGTAATTACCTACACGATTTCAGAGATACGGGGATATATGTTCATTTTTGTTTGCTTATTTGTGCTTGACCTTTAATTTAACTGTCGCTCAACGAATATCCATCTCCACTTATGAGCCATAACATCGTAATCGCCATAGGCGGCAGATTCGAGACGACTTCGAAGGGCTAAGCTCGTCTCCTAAAGATTTACTATTACAGTCATTTTCAAAAGTTTAAGACCACCTGTTGGTATTTGATTTCTGCCGATTGGGTCAGCTACTGTCTGTATTACTCAACTTCCTGTCGGTTTTGCATCATCCTACAGCGGCAGCTGTTGATAGAGTTGGGGGAAGCGTGCGAGCGTCAGTTTGCTTCTGGTTTTCATGCTGAGAGGTTTCGAACGTATTTTCTATATAGCGAACAAGAAAGATGACACCGAATTTTCGGATGTAATAAGCACGTCTTTTGAATCCGTTCTGACGCAAATTAAATTTATCAAAGCTCTTCAAATTCAATGGAACCGGTATGGAAAACAATAGTATCTGACGGAAAAAAGAAGTTTTTCAATCGGGTTTTTAATTCCTCAGATATTGCTGTAAACGGAATCGTGAGCTTACGCTCTTTGGTTGCTGACTTGTGCGTTAAGAAAAAACATGAATTTATATGAGAAACATTTCGCACCGGAAACGTTCTCCAACATAGATAGAATTTTTCAAATCGTACCCTTAGAAACAGAGATATCGACAAAAATAAGATATGACTTTACGTCCCCTGGTGGGAAAACCATGCATTATTTTAGGAAGAAAGTATTCTCAAAAGGTTTTTCCATATGAGCACTATCGGTCCAAGAAAATAAATTTAGTCAAGTTTTCAGGAGCCCAGATTTTGCTACAAATACATCAGAAGCAGAAATCAACACTTATGCCCCCTGGTGG
Source organism: Macrothele yani (assembly GCA_039090855.1). NCBI lineage: Eukaryota > Metazoa > Arthropoda > Arachnida > Araneae > Macrothelidae > Macrothele > Macrothele yani. The sequence goes on from CM077011.1 coordinate 107,000,937, forward strand.
CCAAACCATTCTTTCCCAAACATTAGAAATTATGTGAAAAATATTTTCCATCAGGTCTTGTATGCGATACAGGAAGAATTTTTTAAATCAGAGTTTTAGAAGCAGAAATAACGCAGAAAACGCAATTTACTTTTGTGCCCCTAGCGGAAAGTCTACGATTTACTTGAAAATTTTTAATTTATAGGAAAAACATTTCGCATCGGAAACACTATCCAACAAAGAAGAAATTTTTCAAATTGGACTCCTAGAAGTAGAGATATTGACAAAAATAAGATATACGTCAACGCTCCCTGGCGTAGAAACCATGCATTATTTCAAGAAGAAAATGTTTCTGAAAGCTTTGTCGACATAAGTAGTATCGGTGACCAAACCACTTTGTTTTCAATCGAGATTTTAGAAGCTCATATTTTGCTGCAAATACATCAGAAGAGGAAATTGAATTACGCCACCTGGTGGCCAAACCATTCTTTACCAAGCATTAGAAATTATGTGCAAAAGATTGCCCATCAGAAGATGTATCCGGTGCTGAAAGTATTTTTCAAATCGGAGATTTAGAAGCAGAGATATAGGGGGAAACACAATTTACCTCTACGCCCCCTGGCGGAAAGTCTATGAATTACTTGAAAATTTTGAAATTATATGAGAAACATGTCACACTGGAAACACTATCCAACAAAGAAAGAATTTTTGAAATCGGACTCCTAGAAGTCGAGATATTGACAAAAATAGGATATACATCTACGCCCTCTGGCAGAGAAACTGTGAAATATTTTAAGAAGAAAATATTCCAAAAATGTTTATCGATGTGAGTGACATCAGTCCACGAAAGCATTTTTTCAATCGATATTTTAGAAGCTCATATTTTTTGGCAAACACGTCAGAAGTAAAAATTAACACTTACGCCCCTGGTGGATAAAGTATTCTTTACAAAAATTTTGAGATTATATGCAAAAGATTTTCCATCAGGAGATGTATCCGCTAAAGATAAGTTTTTTCAAATCGGAGTTTTAGAATAAGAGATATCGGGGAAAATGCAATTTCCTTTTACGCCCCCTAGCGAAAAATCTATGCGTAATTTGAAAAAGTAACTATATCTAAAATACTCTTCGACATAAATGGAATCGTAGGATAAAAGATTTTTTTCAATCAGATGTTTAGAAGCAAATATGTGGAATAAAACGTATTTTTGGGTTCGACATCATCTGCATTTACGCCCCCTAGCGGCGAAATTGTGGATCGTAAAAAAAAACGAAATAAAAGATGATCATTCGCATAATTCAAGCTTCCCAATGCAAAAAGAATTTTTCAAATTGGACTAATAGTTGCAGATATATCGTGGGTACAGACGGACGGACAAACCGGTAACATAAGCACGATCTTTTTTTACAAAAGACGTGCTAAAAATGGGCAAAAAAAGCGTCATTAAGTGTTACCTACAGGGCACAAATCGTGACTTTATATCATGAAGGATACTCTGAACGTAACATAAGCAGAAAGTTGAATGTGAGCAAAACTACTTTACATAATATGATCATGAAATATCGAGATACAGGTGAATTTAGCAACCGAAACTCAAGTGGACGTCCAAGTAAAACAACCCCACGTGAGTACAGTACCATAAGGCGAATAGTTAAGCGTTTCCCGACGTTTTAGCAAAGATTTTGGATTAAAGTCTTATAAACCTGCACATAAACTACTAACCTCCGTCATGAAAGAGAACAGACTCCAGTATGCGAAGCGTCATCAGTCGTGGACTGCTGAAAATTGCAGCCAAGTTATTTTTTTCCAATGAATCAACTGGGCGTCAATTAGAATCGCATGAAGCACACATGTTCGACTGCCAAAAGACAAAAGGTTTGATGATAAATACACCTTTGTTAGCACCGTGAGACATCCGCCTAGTCAGATGATATGGCATGCTATGTCAGCATCCGGTACTGCTTGATTATCCTTTTTTGCCGGCAGGCATTCCCATGACTGGTCCTTTTGATGTGGAAATGCTACGTTAGAAGCTGTTAGCTCATATGCAAGTGCGCAGACGCGCAATCTTTATGCCTGATGGTACTCCATGCCACAGATCAAAGACAGTAAAGGACTACCTGCAGAGAAAACATAATTGTGCTTGACTGGCCCGATAATAGTCCCGACCTTAACCCCAACGAAAATTTGTGGACCATATTTTAAAAGACAAGGTAGAAGAAAAACAGCCATCAAATCCCCAAGCCTTGATTGACGCGATAAAGTATGTGTGGTGCAAAGACATTTTAAGTGACTACTGCAAATCCCTCATTGAGAGTATACCACATCGTATTCTGTCTGTTATAAAAAAAACAAAGGTGGCCACACAAAGTACTACTTTCTGTCTTTTTGTGTTCTAAAGAATATAAGTATTCATCTGTGGTGTCATTTTTTCAAATATCTCTGACTAGTAATTAGTTGTTTCTTCGAAAATCTTAATTTTCAATAAATTGACAGGTGGTCTTAAACTTTTGCAAATGGCTGTACAATGAGGAAAAGGGCTCCATCTGTAATCACGCTCCCATCATGATGGCACCCTAGGGTATTGGGCCGCATTTTACTGTGATGAAAGCTTTCATCAGGCATGGTATCAACTCCACTAGACCGCTATAAGTGTCTTGTACTAGTGTACAGAATGTCGTCCTGGAGTTCGGCGACAGACCGAAGCAACTGGCATGGACCGGTGAATATTGAGTTCCACTGTATCCCACAAATATCCAATGGGATTCAAGTTGCGTGGTTTTGGCTGCCAAGGGGACACACGAGATGATTTTCGAACCACTGTTACATGGTATGGGCTTGACACTGGACATTGCCTTTCTGAAGGAATCCAGTGTCATCCTTGTACAAGGTCACCAAGTAAGAGAGTAATTGATGCGAAACAATGTGCAAGTAGAATCTGGCGGTAAGGATATGCTTAATGCGGTCAGAAAGCCTCCTGATGTACATGAAAGCAACTCCCATCATAATAACGCCATCACCCTCCTGTTCCCGTCTGACTGCACACCTGCGTGGCTTCGACTGCAGAACTATTCATCATCAAGTTGGAGCTAGATACCGGACTCATCAGACCAAACGACACTTTTTTCAGTCGTTCGATATCCAGCAAGATGCTTCCTTTGTCCACAACGGGCGGAGCTGTCAATCGACGTTCAATTACCATGGACACATGAATGGTGCCATCTCCATGTGTTTGCAGAGTCGTTTTCCCGTCGTTTGTTACTGAACATTCGCGAGTCCTCTGCTTACTCTGTCATCCCGGACAGCCCATGACGACCGGCGTTCACCTGAATTATCAACTAGTGGTTGCCCCACCCCTGGCCCTTCAGGTACGTTGGGTGGATATGACCTTTCCTATTGTTCCGTTCCTCGAAGAGCTATCAATGCCAAAAGTTGCTGAGATGCTTCCTTGCCTGCTTCCTCGAGCCGATAAATCAATCCCCGTTCAGACCCCGACAAGTCCTTCCCTTTCCCCATTGTACGTGCTGTACTAGACTGGCGAACTGACACGCCAGTGTCGTGTGTATGTGTTTCGCTACGGTCAGGGACAACAGTGCAATGTGCTGTGGGAGGTGGACGTAAGGATCCGGCCTATGAGTGTATTTCATGAAATAATATCCTACTCAATGATAAAACGTGATTTGCATGCATACGGTTAAATGAGCAAATTTCTGAATGTTTAATGCACACAATCTCACGTACTTTATAAATAGGCATTAGTTACTGCTGAATAAAATAAAATCTACTTAGCGCATTTCCAAAAACACAACGCGATCTTTGAAACCCAAACTCTCGTTATGTGTCTGAAAAATATTTGAATCTATGTATTGTATTAATTCTTTCTTGTAAGTCAGATATTTATTCCTACTAAAACAGGAAAAATTGCATACAAAAACTCAATCGTTTTTTTCTACTTGTGTTCGATCTTTATTTCTGCTGTCGCTCAATAAACGGAGATGCGTTTAAATATTGTGGCGATTTACGAAATAACTTTTAAATAGTATCTCTTGCGAATAATATTTAGACAAGCATTGAGACATAAATAGAACATCGGAAACAATGCATATATATTGTAAAGCTGTTATAAGCATTAAACGTTGCCTACAATAAAATTATCTACCCACTCCGAACTGTCTTTGGAAACTGGCGATTTTGTAATATGGATTGGATTCAGCGAGATTTAAAGAAATGATGCATAGTAAACTCTTTAAATTGAGCTGTAAATTGGGATTGCATCTTGAGAAAAATTATATTAATGAATTTTTGCAATGTCATACAAAGGAAATGCGCTGTGAAGGTTTAACGGAGCTCAAGGACGGTAGACAAGAATACGACTTTTCAGAAAAAGAAAGTACACCGATGAGCTATTATATTATGACCACATACCTAATAAGCTGTAGGACCCCCTTTAGCCCGCAAAATGGTGGCCACTCGCCGAGGCATCGATTCGATGAGGTGGCGATAGGTATCCTGGGGTATCTGGTACCATAATGTCAACAGGAGGTCCTCCAGTTCCCGTACATTTCGGGGTTGTGGTGATTTAGCGAGAACCAGCTTTTCTAAATCGAACCACAAATGTTCGATTTTGTTCATGTTAGGTGAATTTGGAAAAGGGTGTTGGCACAAAGTCACCAGCATGTTCCTCGAACTACTCCTAGACGATTCTGTTGGTAATGGCCATCAGCAGCAGGAAGCACAGTTGCCATGAATGGGTGAACTTGGTCTGCAACGATATTCATATAGCTAACAGCTGTCAGGTATTGTACTATTGGGATATAAAGTGTCACAAGAAAACATCGCCCACAGCATAACACCGCCGCCACCACCAGCCTCTTTCCGCCCAACAGTGCATTCAGGTGCCATAGCTTCCGTTGGTAATCGGCGTATCCGCGGTCGGCCGTCTACGTGATGCACCAGGAATCTTGATTTGTCAGACCAGGCCACTTTCCTCCAATCATCGACGGTCCAATCTCGAGGACCTGGGGCCCATTTCATGCGTTGTTGGCGATGACGTGCAGTGAGCATGGAGACTCGGCTGGGTCTTCGGCTACGCAGACCAATGTGCAGAAAGATTTCATTAAACTGCGTGCTGTGACACATTGCCCTGATCACCACTGTGGTACGTGCGGGTGATTTGTCGCACTGTGGCCCTGCGGTCGCTGTAAACAGTGCGTTACAGTCTCCGCTCCCCTCTGGCATCCTTGAGCTGCGGACGACACACGACTGGACGACGGTTCCTCGTTTGGACCACTTTTCATGCGTACTCACTACAGGGCACGTGAACAACCCACAAGCCAAGCCGTTTCCGAGATCGTAGTTTCCGAGGCGCCGTTTCCGAGATCGTAGTTTCCGAGGCGCCGTTTCCGAGATCGTAGTTTCCGAGGCGCCGTTTCCGAGATCGTAGTTTCCGAGGCGCCGTTTCCGAGATCGTAGTTCCGAGGCGCCGTTTTTGAGATCGTAGTTCCGAGGCGCCGTTTCCGAGATCGTAGTCCCGAGGCGCCGTTTCCGAGATCGTAGTTCCGAGGCGCCGTTTCCGAGATCGTAGTTCCGAGGCGCCGTTTCCGAGATCGTAATTCAGAGGCGCCGTTTCCGAGATCGTAGTTCCGAGGCGCCGTACCATCGCAATTTGTCCTTTATCAAACTTCGATATATCAGCAGCTTTTTCCATTCTGACTCCAAACACTAAACTAACCGAAATCCGTTCCTCTGATTGTATATATACTGCTCTGTGAACTTCACGTGCGCCACCGTTCGGTCTCCAGGCGCGCTCATTTCTCTAAGCTGGGGGCGATAATGTGTAATGGCTCCACGGTGTAGATTGAGACATTAAAATGTCTTGAGACCAAGTAAATAGAAGTTTGGTTTAATATGAGACACTGGAACTGCTCCTTTAGTTGCTTCGAACCCCATCATGGAAAGGTGCTTGTCAAGTACTCTTTTATAAGGTAACAAGAAGGATGACACCGAATTCTTGAGTATAATGAGTAAGACCTTTGAATGCTTTCTGCCACGACTAAATTCTTTAAAAACAGATTTTCAGAAAGAAAAAATCTGCGAAAAAGAGAATTCATTTGCACTCCCTGGTGGATAAACTGCGCATTATTTAAAATGCACAATGGGCGCAGTGTTATTCATAACGAGTGCAACCATTTAAAAAATGTTATTTTCAACCGAATCTCCAGAATCAGTCGAACATCCACAAGCAACGTGCAATACAAGAAATCACAAATTATACACAGAATTCCTCATAGCAGACGGTATCCCACCCAAAGACAATTTTTCAAATCAAACAATTAAAAATAGAGATATAGAGGAAATCGTGATTTAACTGTACGACCCCTAGCGAGAAATCTGTGCGTTCTTTGAAATAGAAAATGAGTGCAGAGTGTTCTTCGTAATCAACTGTATCCTACCAAAAAAAGATTGTTTCAAGGGATTGTCAGAATAACAGTATGGCGACAGATATATATATGAGAGAGAGAGAGAGAGAGGAGTGTGGGTTGTGAAAATGTAGAAAGTATGCGCAAAATTTTCTTTATATTGAAAGCTATACGATGGGAAAAGAATTATTCAAATACGACTTTAGAAGCATAAATACAGAAGCAAACAGAAAAGCATTTACATTTATTCCACCTAGCAGCAAAACTGTGCATTATCTGTAGAAAAACATCTGTACGCAATATGATCTTCGTTATAAAAGGCATTAAAGTTAAAACTTGTTTTGATCCGGTTTTTAGGGAGAATGATGTGGAATAAAACATATTGAATTCGAGAACATCTTCATTTGCTCCATATAGTGGTTGAGCTATACAACGGAAAGATTAAGATACAAAGATTTCCGTTATTAATATTTATTAAAGCACTACAGCCTCATTGAGGCTCCTGTATCCCTATTCGTCTACTGTCCTGTACAAGAATTTATGTTCACTTCTTAATGAACTCAAACAAGTTAGTTAAATAATGCAATGCATTGATTATGATACGCTTTCCAACATACCAGAAATCATTACTCAAGTTATGATTATAATAATGGCTGTAGAATAAATCTCGCTCCTATGACCTGACCATTAACCCCATTTCTATGATATTCAACAGAACCGGTAATGTATACTTCCGGAACAACATGATAAAGTTTTGTCCTATCCGAAGTATTTTTACGTAAGTTATAGCGCATGCGGACAATGGAATGGGTCCCGATCCTACATCCTGAACTTTGACCCCATTTCGCCCAATTTCAATAGGGTTCGTCCAGGCACTAAAACTTTCATCGAAATCGGACCATTTTTACGCAATTATGGCGCATAATGCAACGGAATTCATCCCGCTCCTATGTTCTGACCTTTGACCCCACTTCACCCATTTTTGATAGGGTTCGTCCTCAGGTGGTCCCCCTACTACATACTAAAACTTCATTGAAATCGAACCATATTTACGCAAGTTATGACGCATAAGGGCAATGGAAGGAATCCCGCTCCTGTGTCGTAACCTTCGACCCCATTAATCCCATTTTCGATAGGGTACGTCCCCAGGTGGTCCCCTACCACATACTAAAATTTCATCGAAATCGAACCATTTTTACGCGAGTTATCGTGCGGACAGACGGACGGACGGACGGACAGACATAGCTGGAGCATATACGCTTCTTCAACCTAGGTTGGAAAGCGTAAAAAATGGATGAAATAAGTGGGCAATGATAATTCACGTTGAAAGGAAATTTGAGTATAGAGTAAATCCGAAGGAAATGTAAGCAAGATGGTCTCCGTTGTAAAACGCATCGAAGAAAGAATTGTTTTAATCATATTTTTAGAGACAGTGATGTGAGATAAAACATATACAGTATTGAATTCGAGAACATGTTCATTTGCTTCCCCTATTGATTAAGTTATACGCCCCAAAAGGCTAGCATGACCGTACTCACATTTCATGCTTCCCAAATGGTTATATTTTCCTTATCTTAGGAACATAGTGATAATGTAAGAAAACCCTTGTTGTTTTTAGCACGTCTTTTGTAAAAAAAGATCGTGCTTATGTAACCGATTTGTCCGTCCGTCTGTACCCACGATATCTCTGCACTATTAGTCCGATTTGGAAAATTCTTTTTGCATTGGAAAGCTTGAAATATGCGAATGATGATCCTTCATTTCGTTTGGTTTTTTTTTACGATGTACAATTTCGCCGCTAGAGGGCGTAAATGCAGATGATGTGGAATTCAAAAATACGTTTTATTTCACATATTTGCTTCTAAACATCCGATTTAAAAAATGTTTTTATCTTTCGATTCCATTTATGTCGAAGAGTATGTTAGATATAGTTACTTTTCCAAATTACCCATAGAGTTTCCGCTAGGGGGTATAAGTAAATTACATTTTTCCCGATAACTCTTCTTCTAAAACTCCGATTTGAAAAATATCTTCTTCAGCGATACACCTCTTGATGGAAAATCTTTTGCATATAATTTCAAATTTTTGGTAAAGAATACTTTGGCAACCAGGGGGCTTGTAAGTGTTAATTTCTGCTTCTGATGTATTTGCCATTAAATCTGAGCTTCTAAAATATCGATTGAAAAAATTCTTTCGTGGACTGATACCACTCACATCGATAAACCTTTTCGGAATATTTTCTTCTTAAAATATTCCACAGTTTCTCCGTCAGGAGGCGTAGATGTATATCTTATTTTTGTCAATATCTCTATTTCTAGGAGTCCGATTTCAAAAATTCCTTCTTTGTTGGATAGTGTTTTCCGTGTGACATTTTTTCATATAATTTCAAAATTTTCAAGTAATTCATATACTTTCCGCTAGGGGGCGTAGAAGAAATTTGCGTTGCCTCCTATATCTCTGCTTCTAAATCTCCGATTTGAATAATTCTTTCTGCACCGGATACAGCTCCTGATAGGAAATCGTTTGCACACAATTTCTGATTTTTGTTAAAAAAAATGGTTTGGCCACCAGGGGGCGTAAATCTTAATTTCCGCTTCTGATGTATCTGCAGCAAAATATGAGCTTCTAAATTCTCGTTTAAAAAAACGTCGTTCGTAGACCCATAGTACTCATGTCGATAAACCTTTTAGAAACATTTTCTTCTTGAAATAATGCATGGTTTCTACGACAGGGGGGCGTAGATGTATATCTTATTTTTGTCAGTATCTCTACTTCTAGGAGTCCGATTTGAAAAATCCCCTCTTTTTTGGATAGTGTTTCCGATGCGAAATGGTTTTCATATAAATTCAAAATTTTGAAGTAAATCATAGACTTTCCACTAGAGGGCACAAAGGTAAATTGCGTTTTCCGCGTTATTTCTGCTTCTAAAACTCTGATTTAAAAAATTCTTCTTGTATCGCATACAAGACCTGATGGAAAATATTTTTCACATAATTTCTAATGTTTGGGTAAAGAATGGGTTGACCACCAGGGGGCATAAGTGTTAATTTCTGCTCCTGGTGTATTTGTAGCTAAATCTGGGCTCATGAAAACTCGACAAAAAAATTTTTCTTGGACCGATAGTGCTCATATGGAAAAACCTTTTGGGAATACTTTTTTCCTAAAATAAAGCATGGTTTTCCCACCAAGGGACGTAAAGCCACATCATATTTTTGTCGATATCTCTGTTTCTAAGAGTCCGAATTGAAAAATTCTTTCTGTGTTGGAGAGCTTTTCCGGTGCGAAATGTTTCTCATATAAATTCATGTTTTTCTTAACGCACAAGTCTGCAACCAAAGGGCGTAAGCTCACGATTCCGTTTACAGCAATATCTGAGGGATTAAAAACCCGATTGAAAAACTTCTTTCTTCCGTCAGATACTATTGTTTTCCATACCGGTTCCATTGACTTTGTATAGCTTTGATAAATTTAAGTTGCATCAGAACGGATTCAAAAGACGTGCTTAATACTTAACCCGAAAATTCGGTGTCATCTTTCTTGGTTTTTTTTTTTTGGTTTTTTTTGGTTTTTTTTGTTGTTGTTGTTTTTTGTTTGTTTTGTGTTTTTCTAAAGACGTGCTAAAATTCCAAATTCCAATTACATGTGAATAGCAAATAATGTACGCATTAGTTTTCTTTGCATATAAGCAGTCTAGATATATCCTGGCTAAAGTGTGCATCATGTTTTAAAAAGTTTGTTTCTGTAAGTACTGCCTTTTGAGTATTACCTCGAATTTTAGCACTAGTTAACTTACAGGATTATAAGCTCATTTTGGAATTTCGGAACGAATTGTATGTGTAAGCAGGATATCGCTGTAGAGGATTGCACGGACAGACACTTGATGTATTGGTATCGAAAACATGAATGTCAGACAGTAGGAAAATGGAACCTGACAAAGCAGACAACACACAAGCAACTTAGCAAATTAACAGCAATATTGTGGAAACTCATGTTTAAGATTTTGTTTTTCAATAATTCTGGCCTTCTGGCATTGTGTACCGATCGTACGAGTAAGGAAGCTTTCTACCACCCTCGGAGTTAAGCCAAAAGTTCAGCCATCTCATTGAGGCGCCTGTGTCTCTGTCTCGTCTACTGTCGTCTGCAAAAGTTTATGTTCAGTTATCACTGAGATAAGAAATTGGTGAAATAAATGGGCAATGGCATTTCCTGCTGCAAGAAAATTAGGATAGGGTAGATTCTCAAAGAATACCGCCTTGAAACTGAAGGCAAGGTAATGGATGGAGCCTTAGGATGTCAGCAACAACGAAATACATTCGTAGTGAATTATACTATGGCATGGACAAAGTAGTTTCTTACTTTCAAGATTTCTGGGTAAGGGGCATCCCAATTAGGGGTCCAATAATTCGCACAAAGGCATCAGACTTGTCTAAATTACTTTTTCATCATAATTTCAAGTAGTTGAATATTTCGGTGGAATATTCATCGAAATTTTCTTATGGCAATATAACAAACTTTCGGTATAACGGAAAAAACTCTCAGTATTTTAAAATGAAATCTAACCTACGTGTTTTATTTCTTTTTTTCTTCCTTATGAAAACTTCGAAGTCTTTTGTTGTAACGGTGAGTTTAGAACTTATAAATAGAGTACCGTGAAACACAACATACCATAAGGGAGCACATGAAATTATAAAAATGCAATTTATTGTACCTCCGCAATCCATCTCATGTGTGTGATTAGTACAACTAATCTCATTCATCCGTATTATTTGGTAGTAGCCTTTATTGTGGAGTATAAAAGGAAATATTTTGATAAAAAGCATTTTATTTATTTCGTTTTTAGAAAAGATAAACCCAACGTCGAAATGAATTGACGTTTGCCAGATGTAAAATTGAGTCAGCGTAAAAAATAAAATTGAAAACCGCTCGATGTAAGATTAAAAAACAAGGCGCTTTTAATCAAAAATATGTTCTAAAAACTACCCATTGCCGTTTGATTTTGAAATGAAAAGTAAGATTTATCGTCTTAATTAAATCCATGAAATAATACACTGCTGGACAATTGCTAACGACGGATCATAAACGGCTGTATAGCGCATAAAAAAGTAAGTGTGGTTGGATGCCAAGTGAAATAAAATAATGTCAGAATGCCAGGACATTACAAGAAAAACAATTTATTGTGCTCTGAAATCCAGAAGGCTTTGGAACGTGTTCAAGGGACAAACAGGCCATTTTGTGCAGAATACGTAAAAGTGAAAAAAATGCAATTACCGTCCGCAGGCGTTCCGGCGTAAGATGTCAATACGGGATATGGCCACCATGGAGGGCGATGCAAGATTCCACACGTCGTGTCATGTTTTGCACAACATTATCAAGCAGCTGTTGGGGTAATTTATCCCATTCCTCTGTCAGTGCACGGATGAGGGTGTCCTTGTTTATTGAAGGGCATTGGCGACCAGCAAGACTCCTCCCCAAAGCATCCCACACATTTTCAATGGGATTCAGATCTGGAGAGCGTGCTGGCCATAAGAGGCGTTGAATATCCTCGCTCTCAAGACACTCCTGGACAGCGACTGTTCGATGACATGTTGCGTTGTCGTCCATGAAAATGAATCTATCACCGACAGTACCACGGAACATGCGAACATGAGGTAGCAGAACATCATTAATGTATCGTTGGCCAGGCATAGTCCCAGTTGGAAGCACATAGAGGGGCGTACGGCCGTTGATCATGATGCCAGCATATACCATGACACTACATGTCGGATATCGGTCCCTTTCCTGTATGTTTGCTGGACAATATGCAGTACCACTATCACGCCAGATCAGTTGTCGACAATCAGACGATAGACTGTATCTACTCTCATCTGAGAAGATGACAGCAGACCAGTCGTTATCAGTTCAATTGCGATGTTGATGGCACCATTGCAAACGGGCGGTACGGTGACGTCTGGGCAATGGGATGCACACAACAGGACTGCGGGCGTATAGTCCTCCTTCATGCAAACGTCTGGCGACAGTTTTTCGGGAGATCCGCTTGCCAGTAGCAGCCATAAACTGATTTGCTACCTCACTAGCTGTGCTGCGCCCGTGTCTTTTTGTTGATAGCACTATGTACCGATCTTCTGCAGGTGTCGTACTGCGAACACGACCTCCCCCGTGACGTTTGCTACACTCTCCAATTGTTTGAAATGATTTCCAAAGCCTTGAAACAACACTGTGGCTGACGTCGAACTCCCTGGCAACATCTGTTATTTTTCGCCCTTCTTCAATCTTGCCAATAATACGGCCACGCGTAAAATCATCTAGGTGATGTCGGGAAGACATACTGAAAATTGCAAGTTCGTCAATTGATTCTTTCCCTTTCAACTTTGCGTTTGAACAACAACGGTCAATACGCGTTAAATACTTTATATCCCTTATCAGCGCTATGACGTCACGAACAAGTTCGGCAATCCAAAATTTGCATACGCACAACACGTCTTACTGTATCCCGCACTTATGCTAATTTCCACATTTTCTTGCCTTCCATTTTATGGTTGCTATCGTTGCTATTGTCATCCGTCCTTAGCAATTGTCCGGCAGTGTATTAGAAGTTATGAGTCCCGTCTTAACGAAAAGCTGATTCCCAGTTTCAACAGATTTGTTTCCGTGATGGTTCTATTTTTAAGAAACAAAGTCCTTAATATGTAAAAGCACTTTATATTACTATTTGGACAATCAATATTTGCGCAAAATAGACCATATTTCCGGCAATCTAATGAAATTCAGATTTTACCTTGCTTTTTTTGCATTAATATCTTCTTTACATTAACTACCTAATTCATTCTCCTTTTTCGTTTTTTTTTTTTTTTGTTTTTTTTTTCTGTTTAGGTGCTACAGTTTCGCGGCGTATGTTTTCACGTTTCCTAACTCTTTTTTCCGCCTGCTGTCGTTATCAATAAATAAGTATTAAAAGAGTATTTTTTGCGAAGAGCTGAATTATGTAAAGCATTCTACTTACAGAAATCCATAAAAATTCTCCTGGTGTACTGTGTTTTTGTTTTCCATTTCTTTTCTAACTCGATCGAGTCGTTCAACTTCATTTTTGTTTGCCTTCATTTTTTTATACATCGTAGCAACACAAAGAAACGTGAAAAGGAAATCATCTTTTGTGCGCGTTCGTTCCTCCCAAGAACTTAGTGGCTTGTTTCACAATTTAGTTTGGTTAAGCCTCTGAGGCATTGTTTCCTTCATGACAAAGGATTTTAATTCTGAGTTTCCACTTAGCGGATCAGATACACACTCTTCACATATCTATTATTATTTTTTTTCCTAATCTATCTGTGCTTTTTTTATAATTAGCTTTTCCCTTGTTTTTGTCGTGTTTCCTAAAATTACGCGTTTTGGTTCACATGCTCAATCGATTAATTTTAAGCTTTTTCTTTTCCAGTCACTGTTTGATATTTTTATAAATTGTGCACGTAATTACTCGTTACCTCGTACAACCTCCCCACCCCCTTCCATCATCAGTTATTACAGTTTTTATCTTATATCCAAGTGTGAACTACTTTTGTTTATTTATTTTCACAATAGGTGCTAAAATCGTTGTTATCGTCAAAACATTCCACCTTATCCTGTAATCATCATAATCATCAACCATATTCTATCTACAGCTGGGTGAGCATCTCCCCAAGTTTCTTCCCCAACTTTCCGTCTTGGGTCAGTCTTCTCCATATCACTCCGACATGCTTTTGAGTTTCTTCCACTAGTCTCCAGCATGGTCTTCTTCTCGGTCTTTTACTGTCTTTTAGAATCCAATCTAATCCAATGGTGCTCAATTGTTGTACTAATATCAGATCAGATCATATGTAGAGGATTTTAAGGCAGGGAGTGTCTGATCCCAGATTTTAAACAACCCTTAGAAATAGGAAGCTAGGAAATTTAGGTTCGAGTACCCGATAGGAAGGACACACGGAAGCGATGTAGAAAGGAGGAGGAAGACGCCCTTATTTATTACCGGAGGGTCAGTACCCGGGGTCCGACGGCTTAACGTGCACATTCGACGCGCGGAGGATATTTAGTGGTTCGAGCGTCCGTACCTGCCTGGGATCGAACCTGAGATCTCTCCGTGGCAGTCACGAACGTTGACCACTACGACATCCGCGGCCCTATTGTACCCAATATGCCCAGCACATTGCTATTTCATGGACGATAGATGATGTCATGAATAGCGTCATTTTGCTGATCCATTAGTGCCTTTTCTTATCTTTCTTAGTTACACAAAGCATGCACCAGGGGCGTATCTTGGGTCCGAGACCTGAGCCATCTCACCACAACCCTCCCAGTGCTGTTTTTTTTTTTAAATTGATTGTTTTTTTGGTTTTTTTTTTTTTGGTTTTTTTTAATGGCGAAGTTCATTTTTTAATTGTTAAGTAATAGAAGTAACATTTTTTTCTCAATTTTAGGTACATGCTATTGCTAACATGATACCAAATAATTATGAGGATTAGGATTTAAACACTTATTTGTACATGAACTCCATTCTTGTTCTGAATACTTTATTTGTACTTGAACTCCACTCTTCTTCTGAATACTTTATTTGTACATGAACTACATTCTTCTTCTGAATACTTTATTTGTACTTGAACTCCACTCTTCTTCTGAATACTTTATTTGTACGTGAACTCCATTCTTCTTTCCTTTTGTGGGAACTTGAGTGTTACGTTTTAACAAAAATGTTTCTTGCGAGTACTTTTTCATATTTAAAAATGTTTTCCTCTATTAACAAACCAGCCCAGTTGCTCGAATGTGCATGTCCTTGTGTGGCTCTAAGATATATCTTGATTCTTTTTAATACGGAAAAACTTCTTTCGGCAGTTGCAGTTGTTCATGAAAGTTTAATATTAGATTTGCTAATTTGTGCACCTCAATAAACACTGTCCAATTATTCAACTTTATGTAACAAGTAATACTGATTTGTTTTGTGTTCATCAAGGGAATAAAACACCATCAGTTCATTTTTCAATCGAGCTGTATCAAAATTTGAAGCATAGGGTTCTTTAAGCTCTGATAGTATGTTCAGGGAAGCTTTCACAAAATTTATCAAAACAGTTCGAATCCAACAAAGCTACGAATTTAATATATAATATCACTGATTTTAATTCATTGACACTTTACACAAACTGAAACCACCCTCGCGAAGCACGCGCTGGAAGCATGGAGGGACTGAGGTAGTCCGAAGTCTTCTCTTTTCTGAGCGAACCGTTACACAAAGCAACCATCCATTCACCTCCATACGCTCATTCATGTTGTCATAGAAACGCTAGCTGGCTATCATATCGAAGTTCTTCGCATCAGAACAGTAAAGACTCTCGAAGGCCTGCTTGCGTTATGCATTTGGTCACCGCTCGCCAGACTGATTCTCATAATCGAAAGAAGCGAACCTTCTCGTGTGGTTTTTTTTTTTCGCACCGAAAGCATCGCCATATCTTAAGACCGTCGATAATTGGCTTTCATTTTTGTATATTTAATTGACTTTTATTTGGGCATTCTGTGGGCTTCGCAGCTAGCCTAGCTAGCCTCAAATATACGCCACTGCAATATGCCCAACCCATTGCTATTTCACAGATTTTACCTTGATCATGATGTCATGAACTCTGTGATTTTCATCATCCATGAGTGATTGTTTTACGCTTTCCAACCGTAAGTTGAAGAAACGTATATGCTCCAGCTTTGTCCGCCTGTCTGTACGTTCGTCCGTCTGCCCGCACGATAACTCGCGTAAAAATGGTTCGATTTCGATGAAATTTTAGTATGTGGTAGGGGCCACCTGGGGACGAACCCTATTGAAAATGGAATTAATGGGGTCAAAGGTCACGACATAGGAGCAGGATCCATTTCATTGTCCTTATGCGTCATAACTTGCGTACAAATGGTTCGATTTCGATGAAATTTTAGTATGTGGTAGGGGACCACCTGGGGACGAACCCTATTGAAAATGGGTGAAATGGAGTCAAAAGTCAGGACATAGGATCGGGATCCATACGATCGCCCTTATGCGTTATAACTTACGTAAAAATGCTTCGATTGAGACAAAACTTTATCATGTTGTTTCGGAAGTATACTTTACTGGTTCTGTTGAATATCATCGAAATGGGGTCAAAGGTCAGGTCATAGGAGCTAGATTTATTCTACAGCCATTATCCTCATTACTTGAGTATTAACTTGAGTAATGATTTCTGGTATGTTGGAAAGCGTATCATAATCAATACATTGCATGATTTTACTAACTTGCTTCATCTTTCTTAGTTACATAGAGCATGCACCTCTCCATGCTCCTTTCAGTTGTTTGCAGCCTCTGTATATCATTTTTTAGCAAAGATCTATGTCTATGATCCTTAAGTAAGAACTAGAAGAATGCATTGATTAAACACTTTCTTTTTAAGTCATGATGATAAATTGCTCTTAAAAATTATACCGTTTCTTCCAAATGCTTTCTAATACGGCGGAGCGAAAAAACATTTTTTTTATTTGAAACGCCACTATGTGCCGTAGTTTTGATTTCGGTACTGAAATAACCTCTTGAAATATGGAAGTCATTATTTAATAACTTAGGCTTTCCCAAGAACCACGACGTTTGGAATTTATAGGAAAGAATGCTTTAAAAAAACCTTTCTCCATTTTTAAAAATGAAAAACTGCAGTGTCACCGTGTTATTTAATAGTACTTTTGAATGTATAAACTTGGGTAAAGATTCAACAGATGTGAGTTAATTTCGTAGGCTTCCCCAGAGAGCTTAAAGTTTGTCATATTCCTGTGAAAATGGCATGACAAGCTATGTAAATATGATAGACACTAGCGTTACCTGCTAGCATAACTTACGGAGGATTATTTCGCTTGTAAATAAGATGGTTTTTTTAAAGTTGACGTCACCTTCCTATCCAAAATTTTTGCTCTGATGAATCCATCTCTTCCAAGAATGTCGCACACATGAGCAGCAGAATCTGTTACAGTCCTAACCATCCTCTTTAGTGCCTGAGAATGGCAAGGTATCTTTGTAAATTCATGGCAAGAACTTGAATATTTATCCGACTGTAGTAATTCCAGCAAATCATCGTCTTTCTATTTCCGTGTGATGGGAGGCGCAGTCGCAAATACACTCTGGCCAGTCGATTAGGTTGATGTAATCATTGCTCTGGAAATTCAGCTTAGGAATCCGAAACCTTCTAATGGTAGTTGTTTGTTCGGAAGATTTCCTGGCTTTTATGATGCATCGACTAGCAGGCTCACGGAAATACCTTCTGTCGTCAAACAACATTGCTGCGAGCACATGCTACTATGGGCAAAATAATATTGCAGCGAGCACATGCTACTATGGGCAAAATAACATTGCAGCGAGCACATGCTACTATGGGCAAAATACGCATTCTCTTGTACGACTCTTTTTTACAATATCCTTTAAATTATCTAGGAGATACTGAAACCGAGATAAAAAAAAGCTGCAAATTTCTTGGACTCAAGTTATGCTAGCAAGTAACGCTAGTGTACGTGTCCAATCGTGTACCACGATGGTGCATATACTTTCATTACGAAGGTGGCTAACGAGACAATTTGTGTTGCAGGATTATCAATTCCAACGTACAAACGCAGAATGCAATTCGCGAGGGTCAGCCAACGAGAATGTGCAAGTTTTCAAGGATCCCGATTTGCCAGATCTTGTGGGTAATCACCTACGCAGTCTGCCTTACAAATTTCCCACAAATAAAGTTGAGCCATGCTAAGATTTCCAAAGGTAATGTCGAACTGAAACGAAAATTGAGTTTTCTGGAAATTCGTGATAGGAAAGTTTGCGCACGTTTTTTAAAACGCTTTCCGATCAGTCCACTAAATCCGCTTGGACCTGATGTTTTAAATTCGTGTGTTTCAGTGACGTGGCGTAAAGGCAGTTCATTCAAATGGAGTTGGCATATAACCCAGTGCACCTGTAACGTATACCAGGAGATGTGACGTACCTGCCAGCAGGACGCACACGACATAAAGGCAGATAGTAGTCAGAACAAACGTCCGCGTAGCTCAATTGGTAGAGTGACTTATTCCGAAATGAGGGGATCCGGGTTCGAATCCTGGCGTGGACAGAAATGACGGAGAAATTTACTTCGTTATACACCAGAGAATTGAGATTCTGTTCAAGGCGCCTAATTATACCTGCATTTACACCGGTATTAGTCACTTCTAATAAAGACTAACTCCGAGAAGTCAAAGGTCCAGGGCTGCCAGTGGCAACTATTGCTACTATTTTTGATGACAGGCAACTATTTTTGATGACAGACTATGGCTACTATTCTTACAAAAAACAGCCAACAGCAAATATTTTCAGAAAAACCTTGAACTATTTTAATTGTAAGGCTACTATTTAAAAAAACGTAATTTGCGTTGCGTATATCAATGATGTCAGGTATATCAGTTTTAATATCGATACACGTGAATATCAACTTTGATATCGATGTGTACGTATCGAATCGTTATCGATATATCTTGTTCAGTTTATTGCTTTCTGTTTTATTCCAAATATCATGGAGGAAACTCAATGGCAAGTATAGACTAAGACCCACATGTGATTAAAGGAAATACCTACTCAAATCAAGATATTCCGCCAAAAAAGTGCCTCATTTTTCTGTTTGGAATATGGCACAGATTGTCGTAGCAGTGTGAGGAGTGAGCACGTATCTTGCCTTCGCCATATTAAAAACCGTTGTTTTCTGTGTTTACTGAAGTTTATTTGCAATTAAATGTATGAATTTCAAGTAGAAAATTTTGTACCTAGAATTTCATGAATGATATGTTCATTGAAATAAATTTGCGTGATTGTTTTTACAACTTTATTTTCCGAATGACCCGGAAAATGCATGTTTTGCCAACGGACATTTAAACTCACTTTGCATTATCTACAAACTGTCTAATATAAATTAGGAATTGTTCATAACGAAAAAATTAAATGGTAATCGAAAAAACACCTGCTGAGACATTTGTGCATATCTGTTAAAAATAACGAGATGGTACTTTTTGTCATTTGAGTAGGTCGTTCCTCTAATCACATGTGGGTCTCGTTATAGATGTGCTTGTGTGTATAAGAATTTATTCCAAACAGCAAAATTAGGATTGATCATTTTTGGAGAGACATATTGTATCAAAAGACATTTGGAGACTGCAAATATCTATCTTTGGCTAAAGTTGTGAAAATGCCTTGTTTTATCACATGGCAACAGTGATGTAGAGACAGACTTTTTTGTATCATGAAGAGTTCTTTCAGATGAGAAGGCATCTATGTCTGAGAAGATGTTGAATAAGAGATTAACTTTTCGGGATGCATAAAAAATTTATAACAACCAAGTTTAACTATAACCAAAGAACTAATAAAATTAGCACTTAATGCACATAGGTCATATAGCCACCGTTTGGAAGAGGAGCAGAGATTAAAGGATCAGCAACTGAAAGCAGAGAAAGAAAGTGCTGAGAGATTGAAATAAGAGTTGCTAAATAAAGGATTTGAAGAGCAGAAAGCAAACTATGGAAAACAAGATAAAAATTCTTATTCAAGAAGAAAGAGAAGTACAAGAATCGTCAGACTCTATGCTTAAAGAAAGCCAAAGAGAGACTAAAGCAATCATAAAAAAAAGACATACCTGCAATACGAGTTGCACATGGCATTATAGAAGGAACAGAGAAACTCTGACAAAAGGAAAGACAACATGAACTTGAGGCATTAAAAATGAGTAGGGTAGTTCATAAAAGAAAATCCTCCCTAATTGATGCATTTATGCAGAAAGCCTTAAAAAAGGAATAAATCTAAGGTTAATGAGGAAGCTTTTTTCGTTAAGCCTACCCTTATACTGTATGCAGTGATGGCAGTGGTATAAATTCACACTCAATGTTTTTAAATAATTTACTGCATATAACTTCTCCAAAGTGCTCATGGTATAAGAACAATGTAAACTTTAAAGTAGACCCCCCCCTCAAAAAATTGCTAAATGATAAAAAACAGTTTGTTTATACATATTTGGGTGGAGGGGCATATAAAAGTTTTTGATGTCCCATGACAGTAATTTTGAAGAGTTATAAAACAATCATTTTAAAAAATTTCAGCTTTGGTTTTATTATTGTCATCAGTGGATGTAAGGATAATCTTAGTTTTATTGTTGTTAGAGCTTTGAAAATTGATCATGGTTAACATGACCCACTTGGGAAATCTTATATATATTTGAACTGTCTGCTGTTATAAAAGTAACCCAAATTAGAAGAAAGTCAAGTTTTTTGTTTTCTTGTTTCTATAATTGTGAGTTGGAATAATTTTACAGGATAAAGTAATTTCTTTATATTTGTCTCAAAAGCATCAAGGACACTGTGGAGAATGACTTGTAACATTATCAAGGCAGGTGTATATCAGTGTAATACTTCATATCAATTATACCTGACTTACACAGACTTGAGCTTGGATCGTAAGGCAGTTGTCCATGCCCTAATGAAATGAAGACATTTCAGTCAGGTTTTTCACGTTCACCTTTCAAAATATGAGAATCAAAATAAAATGTACGTTTTTACAATATAATTCAGAATCATGTTAAGCACCATTATTATTATTATTACTTATGAGTTAAAGAGTTTCCATTATCGAAGAGGGAGATTACACTGTACCCATTCAATTCCTGATGATAATAAACTGCAAGTTTTAATTTTTTTCAGCTCTTGGCTTCATGTTTTTGTTCCATACTAAACACATTCACAGTGTTTGATATTTATTGTCATAGCTGTACAAAACGCAAGTTTGATATATTTGCAAATGTTCATCTATTCGATTGAGATTCTTGATATACCTCATATCAAATAACTACGATTATGTGTACAGAACAAAACAAGTGATCATCATAACACTGAATGACCACAACTATGGCCTTTGAAAGAAGAAATGCACAACAATTTTTTCAGCACAGTGTATGAAGCCCACTTGGGAAATCTTATATTTTTTTACCAACCACAAACGCAGAAGAAAGCTCTCCGTACTGGCTTGATACAGATGAGAACATCTGACCTCCAGAATAATAACAAAGAAGGAAGTGTTTTGTAATTCCAAAGTTTGTATCAGGTTAGTTTATGTAAGTAGTTTTTGATATATAATTGAATATTTTTTTTTTGGAGGGGGAGGTGTAATTTTCATAACCTTTATAGTTCTGAGTGTCTTGAATAGCATTATATTGAAACTTAAGATGGCCCTTTTGTAGTGTATGGATGTGTGTATATATACAGTATATGTAATTTTTACCCGACCAAAACGTGAACATGCGATAATTTCGTCACCGTGGTTTGAAATAAATAAAACAAATTAACCAAACATTTTTTTGGTGTGGAGCGCTTACATTCTGAAACTCCTACACTTTTTTTAGGCAACTATTTTAGTCATTAACATAGGTTCTTAAGGCTACTAATTAGGCTACTATTTTTACCATTAGTGGCTACTACAGCAACTTTTTTCTTGGGTGTGTAGGCTAGCAGCCCTGAGGTCCAGTAAGCTGAATATACCCTCGGAAATGTCCTTTGCACTCTTGCGCTTCGGTGCAAAATTTTCCAAATACACCGAACCCTGTTCTTCAACAAGTGTAATATGCTCCTCCCGTGTTTATACATTCAAAGGTGCTATTAAATAACATGGTGATACCGCAATGAATGAAATTCAGGATTACACCATTGTACCATACAAATTTGGAAGATGTGAATCCGTTTATTGGTGTAAATGTGGCATGGATTGGTGTAATGTGTCAGATAAC
Organism: Macrothele yani; assembly: GCA_039090855.1. Taxonomy (NCBI): domain Eukaryota; kingdom Metazoa; phylum Arthropoda; class Arachnida; order Araneae; family Macrothelidae; genus Macrothele; species Macrothele yani. Next base: position 107,023,132 of record CM077011.1, read on the forward strand.
TTATCTGACTATGGATGTTAAGTCAAATTGTTTATCTGACTTAACATCCATGACATATTTACATCAATAAACGGATTGAAATCTTCCAAATTTGTATGGTGACAGCATTTTTTTCATTTTCACAAAATAGAGAAAGCAGGTGTTTTTTAAGCATTTTTCTTATAACTTTCGAACCCCGAGGTTCTTGGGGAAGCCGAAGATATCGAATAATATCATATATATTTCAGGGTTTTTTTTTATTATTAAAGATGGCAACTATTGCACATGGTGGCGTTTAGACTCTCGGAAAAATCTTAAGATTTTTCCGAGAGTCTCGTGGGGTGCAGACAAGATGTCTTTGTTTCGCATTTACCATTCCTTAATATGGTCAAAACTGGATTATGGTTGTATCGTGTATGGCTCTGCGCGTCATTCCGTTCTCCGGCCTTTGAATACTATTCACCATCAAGCGCTGCGTTTTTGTACGGGAGCATTTCGAACATTCCCGATTCCCAGTCTTTATGCTTAAGCGAACGAACCATCGCTTGAATTACACCGTCTGCTGCTGTCTGTTCAATTTTACTTGAAACTTCGATCTCTTCCAGACCGTCCTTTGTACGATGCAGTTTTTTATCCCCACCATGCTCATTTATTTGAGAACAGGCCCTCGTTATTCCAACCTTCGGTCTTCGTATGGTGGCCGTAGCACGAGATGCAGGGCTCGACTTGTCACTTGTTGGAGAGCCCACGGTAGTTGGCGACCCACCGTGGCAGCCTTTTGAGGTCATCGCTGTTCTCTACTTCTTTTGATAAGTCCTCAACCCCTGCTTCCGTGTACCAGCAGCTATTCGCTGAGCACCGTTCCCTCATCCTGATTATGTTCCAGTTTTCACCGACGGATCTAAGATGGGTGATGTTGTCGGATCAGCTTCCGTTTGCGTGGACGATGTGTCTGTTGCGCGGATCCCAGCTGAGGCGACAGTTTTTTCGGCGGAGATGCATGCTGTGTATCTCGCCCTTCTCCATGTTCAGTCGAGTTCTCATCATTGTGCTATGGTCTATACGGATTCCTTAAGTGTCTTGCAGTCTTTGTCATCTGCGGATTGCCGTCACCATCCTTTTCTCTTGTATGTGAGACGGTTGCTTCGTAGTTTGCTCGAGGCCGGTTTTCAGGTTCACTTTTGCTGGATTCCTGGGCATGTTGGAATCTCGGGTAACGAGTGTGCTGATGCGGCTGCTAGATCTGTTTCCTCTTTAGTCGTTACACCCTTGCCACTGTTTCACCGGGATTTCCGCTTTCCTGTTCATGATCATATCAAGCGAACGTGGCAGGGTCTGTGGAACCAATAGATGGAAAATAAACTGCATCGTATTAAACCTATTCTTGGAATCTGGAAATCATCATTTCGTCGGAACTGTAGGGTTGAAGTTGTTCTTGTGCGTCTGCGCATTTAGCATTGTCGTTTCATCCACCGCACTTTGGTGCGTGGCGACTCTGCGCCGATGTATGAGACGTGCACTTGCCGACTCACTGTCACTCATCTTCTGTGTAGCAGTGTTCGTTTTCATGACGTACGTTTTCACTTCTTTCATTCTCATTTGTTGACCGAGGACGCCGCTACGCTGCAGTGGCCCCTAGATTACCACTGCGATACTGTCGCTGTCTTTTCCTTTTTAAAACAAATTGACTTTTTTTACACGTATCTAGATTTTAGTCTTTCCATCATTCTCATTTTTCACTTTTACTGAATGAGCCAGATTTTAAGCATTATACCACGTTTTTAATACTGTTTGTTTGATTGTCTTGTGTCTGGCGTTCTTTGGCCAAACATGGCCCTTGCGCCATAAAAATCCACCAACCAACCAACCAACCAAAATAATTCATTTATTTTTACAACGTGACTATCAGATCTCCACCCAGAATTTTATATAGTCTGCCTCTTATCAGTCTGTCTTCGGGGCTCCTTTATTTATCAGGAATCTTGTAATGAGATTAACAACCAGCACTTGCAGTTTCTTCGGTAAGTTCAAGTCGTACAGGTTTGGTGGTCTAATAAATCCATACAACCATCCTTTTCTTGCTAGAACGTAGTGCCGTTTCTACCATCCCCGCAGCTGCGGAGGGTGCAGGTAACGAAGGGGAATACTGCAGCTGCCAGTTACAGTTTTATGAAAAACTTCGAACAATCACAATAATTAACCCAAAGATCCATATTTTGCTTTAAGATAGATTTAGCTTTGCCTAAATAAATGCTTAGTTTCACTTTTAAAACACTTAATGGCCTACAGATTGAAACTGTTCGACTCTTTGATTTCGGGTTGTAATACCAAATTAGGGACGGGCGACTGCTTATAGCCCACCGAGTTGTTGACGGTAGTTTTTAAACCCCCAAACAAACCGAAAAACAAAATGATCACGGTAGTATGTTCTCAGGACTAACTTTCGGCCGGTAACCGGAAAGTATTTGCGATCATGTACATGTTCAAATTCCTGTTCTTTTCTTTTTGCCTATACGTAATTCTCATTCGTAAAATATACATTAAAACTAAAAAATAAATTAAGACAAGGTACTGATTAGAGTGAATATGATCACTGTAGAAGTGTAAAAATTAATACTCAAGAAACGCATATAGCGTATAAAATTCGCTTACTTTTGTAGTGTAATAAGCACTAAGATTCGCCAAGATTTCGCAGTCCACTGGGAGGCTTTTTCAATGCAGTGGTAGACATTTCAAGGGCAAGACATTTCAAGGGCAATGGTAAACTTTTCAAGGCCAAGACATTTCATTGCAATGGTAGACATTTCAAGGCCAAGACATTTCAATGCAATGGTAGACATTTCAAGGGCAAGCCATTTCAATGCAATGGTAGACATTTCAAGGGCAAGACATTTCAATGCAGTGGTAGACTTTTCAAGACCAAGCCATTTCAATGCAGTGGTGGACTTTTCAAGACCAAGCCATTTCATTGCAATGTCATTTCAAGGCTTTTTCAAGGCAATGGTAGACATTTCAAAGCAATGTCATTTCAAGGCTTTTTCAAGGCAATGGTAGACATTTCAAGGCAATGGTAGACATTTCAAGGCAATGGTAGACACTGCCTTGAAAACGCTTCCCATTGATGTACGTAAGCTTGGCGAATCTTTGTGCTTTTTACATCACAAAAATAAACGGATTTAATACACTGTATAAGTTTCTTGAGTATTCACAACCTGGTGTATTTAAAATAACGTTATAAAAATTAAGTTAGTGGTAGAACGCTTAATGCAGTTTTTATTACTGGAAATCAGAAAGATATGATATTTCGAAATTAAGATATTTGTAATTCCTTATAATTCTCGAATTATTAAAGTTATCAAATAAAGTAGGGTTGCAGGTGACGCATAAAATACAAGCTGCATTTTTAGCGCAAACTTTCCTTCCTCGCCTGTGTTGACGTTTAAGAAAATGAGCCGAAAAGTTCTTACATTTCCTTTGTGCTTCTTGTTTGCTGTTTTATTATTTTTCGTATGCATTCTTTGCATTTTTCATTAACTGTGCCCACGTTTTTCTTCGTTTTACGTGAATTTTCTACGGCGCCAGAGAAGCACCGTTATTTTTTTGAATTCTATCAAAATGTCACAGTAACGTTCCTGAATTTTTCTAACTGCAAATCTATTTTAATATAACGTGATGTATAATTTGAACTTTACCTCATGTTGCTGGATAAAAAGTGAAACTCGAGAAAAAGTGTTATTTAAATTACCTTTTTTCGCTGCTATTCTATTTTCTTTCTTTTATTTATTCTGTGCTGCCCTGTACTCCGGGGATAAAGTGCATGGAATAATTTTATCAAAAAAGAGCGAAACATTCATTTTAGGTTTTCAGTTGTTACCCAGTCCATCGGATTTTCTTAAAAGGGAAAAAGTAGTAAAATGCATTTTCTTCGGTAAAAGTAAAGGTTGGGATGATCGTTTCACTGAGTTGAAAAAACGATACAATAATACATATACACTCATAGTAAAAAAAAATAGATGTACGCAGGAGGAAGCAACCGATGGGAACGAAACTTGGTGGGTATTTTTAACATCGTGAGACATGCAAATGATTCAAGTATCACGTTCGGCCGCGCATGTGACGCAAGCAAGGAGGGGTCGTAGCGCTGTAGCTGACAGGCTATATAAAGTCGTCCCGTTGCGCATGCTTGCCATTCCAACTCGTGCTGTTGTGTTGGTTGCATCCTTTCCAAGTGAAATATGCCTCAGAGAAAAGTTTGGAAGCAATTCGAGCTCTTCGAGGACTTCGAGAGGGGCCGCATCGTCGGGTTCCGGGAAGTGGGATTGTATTATCGCCGTATTGCGCGCCATGCCAGTCGTGCGGATATCACCATAACACGCTGTTGGCGGCAGTGGATAGTACAAGGCACGCAGCAGCTACAAGGAAGGGTCTGGGAGTCCTAGACGAACCACGAAGAGAGAGGGCCAACGGGTCGTCCGACATGTGCGGAGTAACCCAACAGCCACGATTGCTGATATTCAGCGAGCAGTGGTACCCTCCATGCATCGTCCGATTAGTGCCAGCATCAGACGGCTGCACGACGTAGGACTACACGCACGCAGACTTACGACGAGTGACTACTGCCCTTAACACCATTGCATCGTCGCCAAAGACTGCAATGGTGTCGGGCCAGACTGTGATGGAGCCACTCAGAATGGCAGCGAGTGATCTTCAGTTACGAGTTCAGCTTTTGTTTTGGAGGAGACGACCATCGAATTCGTGTGTGGAGGCAGCGTGGTCAGCGCCAAGATGAACGGTTTGTTGTCGAGCGTCAGACGTCCAGAAGGCCTGATGTCATAGTGTGGGGTGCAATTGCCTAAGATCCCCGATCACCTTCGGTGTTCATTACAGGCACTTTGACAGCCCAACGTTACGTTAATGAGATCCTGCAACCAGTGGCCCTACCTTTTCTGAACGCTCACTCCTGTGCGATTTTCCTACAGGACAACGCTCTTCCACATACTGCTGCTGTCTCGGGAGCTAGATTTCAATGCACTGACACTCTGCCATGGCCAGCCGCATCGCCAGACCTATCGCCGATTGAAAATGTGTGGGATGTTATTGGACGCGCTATCCGCACCGCACAATCTGCAGGAGCTGCGTGAGAAAATTCAAGCTGCATGGGATGGCTTATCACAGGACACCATTAGGAACCTGTGCAACTCCATGCCGAGACGTCTGACATGCTGTGTGAGTAAACATTGCGGCCCGACTCCATACTGAGAGAGAATACTTATTGGCATGTAGCTCAATAAATATTGCCCATATCAGTCTCAACATTTAATCATTTATTGTTCCTGGTAAACTTTACCTTCCTTCCGAGCAGCATTGGAATCTGACACATCCTTCTGGGTGCAACTGTTTTTTTGACGATGAGTGTATGTCTACATCCACATGCAGACATATATGGAGGAGGACCCACAGTAGAAGACAGACCTCATCTACTGCTAATGACTTTGTAGTAAATATTTATCGAAATTCTATGTAACATACATTTTTGATATATTATAGGTACAAAGTTTCGACTATTCGAAAAAAACAGCGCGTATAAAAGTTGGAAAGGGGTTAAGGTGGTACCATGTCTTCCAAACTCTTTAATGCGACATTTCAGAATGCTCTACAATAATTTAACTGGAAAGTCAAGGTAATAAACTTTAATGGAGATTGTTTACTTATATAATGCTTTTAGAAGAGCTGAAGATTAAGTAACTGATGTCTACATCCACCTCGGACAACAGCACTAAGAGAAATTAAGTGAAGGTCATATCGAAAGAAGAAAAATAATAGGGCTGTAAAACTTGGTTGGAGTACATTTGGAAGAAACCATACAAATCTTTTAATATTTTTCACTGCACACCATGTTTCCTTCATTCAGAAAACTTGAACATTTTAATCGTCCTGGAGGGGGTGGGATCGAACATTAAAAATTTAATCGAAAACTTTCATCGTCCTGGAGCGGGAATTTGAAAGTTCTCAGATATTTATGTTCAGTTGCTTGGAATTTCCTTTTCCTGGGTAGTGTAATAAACTAGTATGCTCGACCGGAACTCGGGAGGTGCGAGTTTGATTCCCGCTCCAGAAAGTTGAAAATTTTCAAGTTTTCTGAATGAAGGGAACATGATGTACAATGAAAAATATTAAAAGATTTATATCCCGACCATGTTATTTTAAATATTTCTTCAGGGAAATTCGTTTCCCAATCCATCCAACAGAAGAAATATATGACGAAGCCATACAATTTTGAACAGCATTTTAGCATTACGTCTTTAAAAAATTGTTTACTCAATGCATCCTTCCAGTTCTTACTTATACAGTGTGTCCATAAAGTTTTTCCCGCATTACAAAAGTTAATATTAAAAAATCTATGTAAGTTGAAAAGAAATGGTTGGTAACATACTATAGCAGCACCCATTTTTTTTTTTACTGTTCTTTAGGTGAGACTTACTGCTGAATAAGAGGAGCATTTCATCGATAATGGCTTCCATGCAAGAAAAAGCGGCGTGCTTGTTGTGGTTCCATGAGACCAAATTGGCGGTTACTGCCCAGCGTCATTTCAGAAAAGAGTACAGACGATCACCACCGGTCCAAAAAAACAATAGAAGCTTGGTGTGAAAAGTTTAAAGCGGAGTGCACTGTTGGCGATCTTCCCAGAGCGGAGGGCCACCGGTTACACTTAAGAGACAGCTGCAGCTGTTCAGGAAGCATTTCTGCGAAACCCCACGAAATCCATTTGTTGTGCTTCACTGGAAACTGGGATTCCCCGTGCCACGGTTCACAAAATTTTACACGAACGTCTTCATATCTATTCTTATAAGGTACAGATCGTTCAAGCTCTGCAGCCTGATGACCGGCCTCACCGTGCTACATTTGCGACCGAGATGTTGCAGCGCATAGCTCATGATAGTAATTATCTGCGTTGTTTCTGTTTCACAGATGAATCCACATTCCACATCTCTGGTGCAGTAAATAGGCACAATATGAGGATCTGGGGTTCCGAAAATCCCCATTATCGTCATCGAACAACAGAAGGCTATAGCCCGAAAGTGAACGTATGGTGTGGTCTGATACATGACAGAATCATCGGACCCTTATTTTTTAGAGCCCACGATAACATGTACCTGGACATGCTGGAACTTTTTGTAGCCCCTCAGTTACATGCACTCCAACCTTCGGTTATTTTCCAACAAGATGGTGCTCCACCATATTGGTCAATAATGGTTCGTGAGTTCCTGAATGTCACATTTCCGAACAGATGGGTTGGCCGCGAGGGTCACATGACATAACCCCTCGAGACTTTTTTTCTGTGGGGTTATGAGAAAGACCAAGTTTAGTTTAGCAGTGTTCCGGATGTCGAGACGTTGAAGAGCAGAATAGCGGACGTCATTGGTTCTGTCTGTGCTGAGGTGTTAAACAAAACATGGCGTGAAATCGAATATCACAAAGATGTCCTCCGGGCCACAATTGGCGCCCATGTGAAGGTGTACTGACACTGGAAAAAAAAAGACTTTACTTGTGCAGCATCATTGTCGTGCAATCCCTTTCTTGTTCCTGTAATACATTTTTTATATTAATTTTTGTAATGTGGGAAAGACTTTATGCACGCCCTGTATATTAAATATATTTCTTGCAAAGAGAGAATTGCCACTCCGGTAGCGCAGTGGTCTAAGCGCTGGCTTATTATCATTCGCCCGTGAAAGATCCGGGTTCCAATCCCGGTGAGGCATGGATGTTGTGTTTGTCTCACGGCACTGGCTCTCTCCCTTCCCTGGAACCAGTGACCCTAAATTAGAGACGGGCGACTGCTTATAGCCCATTGAGTTGCTCACGATGGTCGTTAAACCTTCAATCAAAAAAAAAAAAAGAATTCTAAGATGTTATTATTGAGTAAACTATAATACTTAGAACAGTGAAAAAACGTGAGAAAAACTCACACGCGTGGTCACTGGCGTTGTTCAAAGTGTAGGTACCAAGGCCGGGTTCAAATAACAGGAATATCTTGAACCATGATCCACTACATATAGGAAACTGCGAGTTTAAAAATCTCTATATACTACTTTTAATTCACAGTGAGCATAAAGATAGGTAAAATTCAAAATCTCCTGTGGCAATTAATTTTTTAGTAAGTTCTGAAATTTCCAAGAAGTTTCAGTAATAAAGGAATATACATTCTCATAATAAATTTAATCTGGTAACACATTCGAGATTTCATGAATCACCGTGGAGTTAAGAACGAAGCGGAAATGCTTTCATTAAACAAAACTGCTTCGGCTCTCGCTGAAGAAAGAATGAATGTTTAAGTCGTAGAAGCAAAATGTAAATTAAATTGCTGAGATTATGGAGAAAAACGCGACAGAGAATTCAAACAGGAGGAAGGAAAGACAAAGAGGATTGAGTGAGCTGCAAAGGAACAAATGTGAGCAGTTGCTGCAAAATGAACATTCTACAAGAAATTCTTTTGCAAAGTTAACGCAATTAACAACTTCAGCAACGAAATCTGAAATAATACAGGCGTGAATTTCGAAAAGAGAAGGAGTATTACGTAAATTTACCCAAGTGCTTCTTCACCAACTCCAAATTAAACATCAGTACGACAAAGTTTTGTACTAAGCTCCTTTAAAGAAGGAAGAATGACGAAGTACGTGTTAAATAAAGTATAAAATGCAGAACGAAGCATAAAAGATGGAACGAAAGTGCACTGATTAGTGATGCAGACATGATCTTCACATTTTTCTTAAAAGTTACCTCATAGTGTGCGTGCTCGAAAAACATTATGTTGCATCAACGAGGAAAGTTTAGATTTCTTTCTTTTGAAATTTGAGATTATCTGAAAAATGAATAGCCAGAGAAAAGAATCAATGTTTTGTTTCCAAAAGTTCTCATTCTTTGAAGAATCACACATGAAGTGAAAAAGGTTCTTGACGAATTTGCAGAATTTTTATTGACGACTTCCTGAGTTTAATTTTTTTTTTTGGTGGGGGGGGGTCAACGACCACCGTAAACAACTCTATTGGTTATAAGCAACCGCCTGTCCCTAAATTCGGACCGCTGGTTCCAGGGAAGGGAGGGAGATTCATGCCTTACCGGGATTCGAACCCTGACTCTTCTCGGACGAATGATCATAAGCCAGCGCTTAGACCACTGCGATACGGGAGTGACGTTTAATTGTTCAACGGCGGCTCTTTTTTTGTGAAACCAAAGGGTTTCTCCCCTTTTGTTACGATTGAAAACTCTTTGACAGAAAATAATTTTCTGGCTGCTCAGAAATTTTCTTCTATCCTGTTAGATCAAGGCCATTTACGATAAAGACAAGGGTTGTTGTTTTTTTGTGTGTGTGACGTAGGACGACGCCTAACTCGGCGGATAGTATGGAGCGACTTACGGCTGACCGCCTGTGACAAAAATAGGTCGCAATTGAAATCATTATAGCGCTATAAATACGTGCCGCACACTAATCGTGTTAGTATATTCGTAAAAAGCATGGAGTCCAATTGGCGTACTGCGTAATACATCGTGCGCGTGATGCCCCCTGTGCGCGGGGGAGATGATGCAATATTTCTGGGGGTGCCACCGCGTTTGACTCAGTCTCTCTCGGCAACCGTGAGCGCAACGCGACTGTGCGTGGTATCGTTTCAAATCTCTCAACGAGATCTATTCAAATGTACGAAGAACATTTCACAGTGGTTTGAACTGAACATTTTAAAAACTGTTTTTTTCTTGTGAACCGGTGAACACTTTTGTCAACATTGCGGTTTATCTGGACAACCGCGAGTGCAAAACGACTGTGCGTGGTATCGTTTTAAAGCTCTCGGCGAGATCTATTCAAATATATATAAAAAATATCGCAGTGGTTTAAACTAATTTTTTTTTTTATGTTTTCTTGTGCATGGGTTAACATTTTCGACAATGTGGCGGAATTCGCAGAATGAACGCAAGCAAAAGTGGAGAAAATCAAAACGAGAGGCAACAGCAAGTGATAAGGAATGTAAAAAGCACAAGAAGACTGCAGCCCAACTAACTAGAGAGTATCGAGAACGTACGCGACCGTCCTTCGTTTGAGAACGATTTGCACATCGACACTTTATGTGACGCCTCTCCCGATGAAGATGTTTCGTCTTTTTCATGTCATAGACCTGTGTTGGCAATAACAATTAAATAAACGCTTTGAAACCATACTTGACTAGCTCATTTCAACTGTCCGATATGCATGTCGTAGTCCTACAGTCAAAACTGACGACTCAATCAGAACTGAGCCTACCTGTTTTTTTGTTTGTTATGCTGAAACTACATTGCACTCTAGAAGCCAGAATCTCTTCAAGAATAGATATTTTTGAAAACATTGTATCATGTCCTTTGATATATATCATACATATGTGTATCAAATTATCCCATGAGCATACATGCTAAGCTGTGTTATACGTATGCATGACAAATGTCATGGGAAAAGATTCAGTTGCAAGAAAACATTCTGCACAGTCGCAGTGTTTTCGTTCCTGCAAAACCTGGTGCTGTTCCATTATATCATGCCAGTGTGGGACCGCCCCAGTGGCGGAGTGGTCTAGCACTGGCTTCTGACCATTCATCCGAGTCGGGTCTGGGTTCGAATCCCTGTGAGGCATGGATGTTATGTTCATTTTATGGCACTGTCACTGTCTTTTCCTTGGAACCAGTGGCCGTAAATTAGATACGGGTAACTGCTTATAGTCCATCGAGTTGTTCACAATGGTCGTTAAAACCCCGAACCAAAAAGAATGTCAATCTAAAGTTTGGGGACGTAGTAATTGCTGCCATAGAGTTTATGACGTCACGAAGCAAATAGACGAATCTTCCGAAAGCGTATTTCTGACTAACAGGAAGTGTTATTTGACACACTGTCTCTACTGTTCCCCGAGAAACCCAGTACTTTTGGTTGTTTCTTCTTTTCCTCGTCCTGTCTGCAAAACAACTGTGTGTTCTTGGCCTTCTGGTTGAAGGGGTAATTGAAAATACAATCTATCCTTCGTTTATAGGCGACAAAATAAAAAAAATCGTTTAACAAACATAAATCATCCTAGGCGACAAATAAAAAAATTAAATTATTTTTTCATATGTTTGTGTCATTCATCAGAATTTCTTCGCATCAATAATTCTGTGATTTATGTTTGTTAAACGATTTTTTTTTTAACAAAAAGTAATCGAGGTAGTTGCCTTCGATGTACGATATTGATAAGAAGAATCACACACAATACAAATTCAAATTCATCGGCTAAATTTAAAGATTTTATTGTATATAGTTTGAGGTATAAGAACTTTTGGGTTTCCCTAGAACCCATCGTCAGATACTCATTAGTTCCATGCCCATAAGGTGCACTTTGTTACTAAGAAACCGTTGTTATCCAATTAAATATTAAAGCGTATTTTGCTTGTTGGTAAGTTATATCAAGTGTCTTGCAAGTTTCAATACTTTACAGTAATTTTACTTTAAATGCATTGTACCCTAATTTAACAAATTCCACTATTTTTTGCTTTTTATGACTAGACGGTGTACTTTTGCTTGTAACTTCATATCTATTACTAGTAATAACATTCTGTAAAATATTTGAATTCAGCATAAAAGTTCCTTTAAAATGATGTATTCCTGACTTTACCATTACGCTGTTCAAACATCAGAAATTGACTTTCTGTCTACTGGTTCAGGACGTTTGGCCACGACTGTATAATATTGGGAATGTACAAAAGTTCTTTCTACCCGTTTCTGTAATACCGGGTGCGCCAAATAAAAGAGGCCCCGTGGCCAGACGTTGCTAGGCGCGCTAAAGTTGTTTGGCAGGTTTCCAGTTAAAACCGCTTTGTTCCGCTTCTAACCAGTTTCCGCGTGTACAGCTGCAAAGAAATTCTCCGGAGTGGTTAGTCACAGTCAGAGCATTGTAGGTACGTGGTTATAAGTGTAAGTGAAAAGAGAACAAAGCCAACGGAAGTGGTTTTAAGTACGGAACAGCGGATTTTTATAGTGGAACAGTATTTCAGAAATAACTCATTCAAGGTTTTAAATGAGTCCTTTACAGAGAAAATTTCCACATTGTGCAGCACCGGCTAAATCAGTGGTACAGAAGTTAGTGCGGAAATTTCGTGAAACCTGCACGGTGTGCAGCAGGAAAAAGAAACAAACTCAAGACAATTCATACTGAAGACAATATAAACCATGTTACAAAGCCCTTGGAAATCGATTCGCCGATTATCGTCTGCAACGGGAATATCTGCCGCGTCATGCCGACGCATGCTTAAGGTGGATTTGCATTTTCGGGTGTACAAAGTTATGGCGCTCCAAGAACTTAAAACTCCTGATTATGCAAAACGGATGCAATATTGTAAATGGTTTCAGGAGACCATTGTCAGCGGTGAAATGGACCCAACACTTTATTACATGACAGATGAAGCATGGTTTCATCTGTCCGGGTATGTCAATGCGCAAAACAACAGGATTTGGACTGACACGAATCCCAGACGGACAATGGAGATTCCTCTGTACTACCAAAAGATAGGTGTTTGGTGTGCTGTGTCTGCGAAGAGGATAATCGGCCCATTCTTTTTCACTGACACCATCAACTCGGAGAGCTATGTTCAGCAACTGTTCAACCCATCTGTTGCCGCACTTACAGAAGAAGAGCGAACATATGCATTCTTTCAGCAGGATGGTGCAACGGCGCATACTGCGCGGAACAGTCTACGTGCTGTGCATGAAGTGTTTGGGGAGGACAGAACTGTATCGAAGGGACTATGGCCACCCGATCTCTCCACCTGTGACTTTTATCTGTGGGGAGCATTGAAAGAGAAAATGTACGCAACTAATCCGCACACCCTTGATGAATTAAAAGTGAACATTTCGGATGCCATAGCACAGCTTGCTGCCGATGAGTTGTGGCGCGTTAAGAACAGCATGTTCTGTCGTGTGCAGCTGTGCCTTGATGTCGGAGGACAGCACTTTCAGCAGTTGTTGTAAATGCAGGTAAATTACTCCTGTTTTCTGTTATTTCAACTATTCTTTGCCATGTATAGTAACATCGCCTGATTGATGTCGTTCATAATACTCGGGCCTCTTTTATATGGCACACCCTGTAGATGCAATTGCGATCGGAGTAGTTACGTCACTGATGACGCTGCGATGCCGATTTTCGGCCAATAAAGCGTGGAATAGTAGAGCATACAGAGGTACTAGGTTTGTCCGAGTAAGTCATTCGTAATGGAAATCACAGACGGTGTAACATGGCATGCGATAAGGAGCACATTAGACATTGTTTATTGTGCGAGTTCAATAAAGGCAGTACTGCAGCCGCGGCCTGCCGCAACATCTGTCAAATGTAAGGGGAGGATGCAGTTGATGATAGCACATGTCGCCGTTGATTTCAGAAATCCCGGGACGGAGACAGAAACTAAAGGTAAACCACGTCCTGGGCGTCCATCCGTGATTTCTAAGGAGGGTGTGGCCCAAGTCATAACAAATGGCCCACATCCAACCGTTCAGAAATTAGAGGAAACGTTGTCGGTACACAGAACTGCAGTCGAAAGACGGGTGCGTGCGCTTGGGTTCATTACAAGTTCGATAACTCTGTTCCTCACCAGCTTTCCGCAAAACAACGAGATTAGAGAATCCGTACCTGTGTTTCTTTGCTTTCTCGTCACCGAAATGAACCGTTTTGTGGACGAATTGTAACGGTTGATGAGAAATGGGTACTGTATCGTAATGGCAAGCGTCGACGGACTGTGTGCCATGGTGCGGAGCCTGCTTCATCGACCTCAAAATGAGGACTGCATCCCAAAAAACGTTTTGTTGAGTGTTTGGTGGGATGTCCAGGGAATAATCCTCTGGGAGGTGTTGGCACCTAACCGAACGATAAATGCTTACTTCTACTGCCAACAGTTGGACAGATGGCGAGAACAACTGACATTGAAGCGGCTAGTACTCGCCAATCGCAAAGGCGTGATCCTTCATCATGATAACGCCAGACCTAGTACTGCTGTAATCACTCGGCAAAAATTACTGGACTTTGATTGGGAAGTGTCACTTCACCCGGAGTATTCCCCTGGCCTGGCCCCTACGGACTACCACCTTTTTCGATCGTTACAGAACGCCTTAGCTCTTCAAACCTTCGATGATGTGAAAACGGCATTACATGGCTTTTGTGACTCTAAAACACAGGAGTTTTTCCGATATGTGATTCGCCTACTCATAGACAAAAGAGAAGAGGGCATACAGAATGATGGCAATTATGTGAAATCCTAGGTACGTTATTTGTTGTGTTCTCCTCCTTTCTTTGTAGGGTAAAGCAAAGGGTAGAACTTATTACACACACCGAACACAATGCGTAGCGTAGTAACCAGTAGCGCACCCACCGGGGGAGGCGATGCCCTCTTGGGCTGACAGAGAGGACAATTATTATGTCGAAGTTTGAAACAAAATATCACGATACGTGATCCACACATACTTCTTAATCATGTACCGTATAATTATAACGTACAATATTTATAAGGGAGTAGTTATGTTAAATAAATTTAGGAAAATCTAACCAGAAAAATAATTTCTTCTACTGCTTCTAATCATTTAACTGTCTTGTACTGTAACATTACTAGTAACTGGATAAGAATATATGTACAAAACTCAACCTTCTTAGTTGTTAAGGCACCTGACTATTTTTCCCGGTAAATTTAAGGGGTGACCCCCACCTTGGGAAAATTCTGTGCGCCACGGCCCACGCATCTCTCCTCCCCCTCCCCCTCGGAATTTTGCGTGCACTACTGGTAGTAACACAATGGGAGCCGCGGTCTGAAGTTGAATAAACCAGCGGCAACTGCCGCGGAAGGACCGACTTCGGAAGTCAAACACAGTAAACTGCAAGATCAAATTTCTAATTGTTCGCGTTAAGCCTCATTCGAAAAGATGGTGTAAGAAACCGTATCAAAATCTTCCCGTAGAAATATCTTGGAACTATTTATAGCGCGTAGCAACTCACGAACAGCCATGGTCTAAAACTCAGACAAACCCGTCTTTTTCACTATCGCCAAAATTTCATAATTCT
Source organism: Macrothele yani (assembly GCA_039090855.1). Taxonomy (NCBI): domain Eukaryota; kingdom Metazoa; phylum Arthropoda; class Arachnida; order Araneae; family Macrothelidae; genus Macrothele; species Macrothele yani. The sequence continues at coordinate 107,038,197 of CM077011.1, forward strand.
CAGAAAAGTAAGCACCTTCTTTCGAATAGTTCCGTAAAGTTCAACACTGGTGATCATGAGGTGTTTTGCTAAATACTGTGATTGTTTTTTTCTCCTTTGTGCAATTCTTCGGCATGCAAAAGAAATGGTTTTTAATAGTTCCACATTTCAAGAATATTGGTCATGGAGTTTTGTTTTCAATTATATCAGATGATTTGTTTCTTTTTTTTTACTCTCACCAAAACTTTATAATTATCAGAAAGGCAAGAAATCCTTTCAAACAGCTGGAATTTAAAAATACATTTACAAGAACACTCTTACGGTATGCTAATGGGTGCCAAATCTCTAACTCCTTGGCACGCACGACTTATAAAGGAACTCACTTCCCAGTTTGAGAACAAGCAAGGGCTATAAATACGCCTCAAAGTATATCATCATTATACTTCTCAGAGGCCTTGTGTATTTGTGCAGTGCTTTAATGACTTAAAATGTGGACACTCCAGGTCTTTATCAAACTTTAGTTGAACAGTAAATAAAAAAATGTATATCAGTAGCTTAAATATTGCGGGTAGCTGGGGGTGCGTGCAGAATTCCCTTGGGCTGTCCTACACTGGCGTGCAAAAATTAAGGACGAGACGGTTTTTCGAATGTAACGTCGTGCAGAAGTGCCCCACATCGACTCGAATCACACCATAAGATCCCCAAGATGTACGAATATGGGACAAGTGAGCAAAACCGTCCAAACAAGGAATCCAAAAGATACAAAGGCACTTTATTGAAAAGGTAGCTTCGAGCACAACTGGACAGAAGACAGAAACGTCCATGTGACAGGCGGCTGTCAAGAAAAATCCAGTTTTTAGTAGGGGATATGATCACCCCTGACTGCTTTGCAGGATTTACAACGTCTGTCCATGCTGAGGACGAGGTTGTCAAGGAGCTGTTGAGGCATCGTGGCCCATTCCTCTTGTAGCGCCAATCGCAGCTGCGGAATCGTTATTGGCGGCTGGTGAAGTGCTGCCAAGCGTCTCCCGAGAAGGTCCCACGCGTGTTCGATTAAATTTAGGTCCGGGAACGTTGCTGGTCAATCCATGCGTTGAATATCCTCACTCTCCGACAGCTCTGCGACAGCCACTGTACGATGAGGTGTAGTTGTCGTCCATGAAGAGGAACTCAGGACCCACAGCACCTCTAAACAGATGCACGTGAGGCAGGAGAACCTCGGTACAATAGCGGATACCAGTGACTGAAACTCCTTGGAAGATGTGGAGGTCAGTACGGCTACCAAGCATGATACCGCCCCAAACGAGAACTTCGCCAACTTCAAACTGGTCCCTTTCGATGATGTTGGAGGTGTGATTGCGTGTTCCCTGCTCCCTCCAGATGTGTATACGTCCAGAATCGCTCGTCGGACTAAATCGGCTCTCATTCGTAAAAGAACTCGACCCCATTGCTGATGTGTCCAGTTCTTGTGTTGCTGGCACCACAGAAACCGCCGTCTCCGATGAGCAGGCTTTAATGGCACACACCGCACTGCTCGTCGTGCAAATAGATCACCTTTGTACAGCCTCCAGACCACGGTAAAACGCGATAACGGACGTCCAGTTGTCTGTTGCATGTGCCTTGCGATTTCTTCCGCTGTCTGCCGTCTGTCTATTCTCGCATCTAAGACAATATACCGGTCTTCCGCCGCCGTGGTTGCTCGTGGACGACCACTGCTAAACTTTCGGACAGCTGTTCCTGTCGTTTCAAATGCTCTCCAAGCTCGTAACACGATGCTGTGAGCGATCCCGAACCTCTCGGCCACTCCTAGTCACACTTCGACCTTCTTCCAACTTCTCAAGGACGCGACCTCGGGTAAAGTCATCCCGATGTCGCCTACTGGATTGTCTGTTGGCCGTATCACACGGTGGCAGCAACTCGACGTCGTTCAAACCGATGTACACCGTGCAATAGCTTTCACCGAATTGCTGAGCGTACACGGCCCGTGTGCTTTATACCCTTCCGACACTCCCCCCCCCCTCTACGTCATGCTGCATATATGCGCATGCCCTACCGTACCGGAGCCTAGTCTATCTCCTGAGTGGTCTTTCGGTCCGTTCGGCCTGCTCGTTCCGCTGTTATGCTAATTTCTCCTCTTCGTCCTTAATTTTTGCACACCAATGTAGAATTCTCCGTGAGGTACCTCTTTAGTAAAATTTACGACAATTGAACCATCACCGAAAGCATGTTTGTTAATATTTAACATCGAGCCCAGAAGTCTTGTGGTTAATCTGATGACGGGTGCAAAGTGACGTCTGAAAGGACTTACTATTTTAATTGTAAATATATTTCGTATTTTAGTAAAAGTTTTAACTCAAAAATGGGATTTTTTTTTGTTGGAGTGAACATCGTGCAATAGAAGGTATTCTTCAGAAACTTAGGTATTTTTACAGGCACGAAGATATTTTAACGTTTTAATTTAGAAACAGAATTATTAACGGGCTTCGCCGATTACACGATTTCGCAGTCGTTTCCTCGTGAAAGCATCATTTAAAAATCTTCAACAGAGTTTCAATGTTGAGAAACACTAATGAGAATGAGAATGCAGGACGATTAATAAACCAATGTGTAAGATATCGCAGAAGAGACAGACGGGAAATAGAAAAGAATACAATGCGCAAAACGAAAAAGACCAGATTCAAGGCACTAACGTAAGTCACACAATGGCTTAAAATGAATCCGGAAAGCAAGGAATCAAGACAAGTCACTAAACGGGAACTCGCTTGAAATTCCTTGCAAATAGGTGAGGCTTAATTAGAGAACTTTAATTACGCACTTACTATTTCTTTTTCCAAATTATGACAGTAATTACTGAAAAGAGCGAATTCGCTCATTCTCTTGCTACCAGAAATACTGATATTAACTTCGATACTCTGGCTACTTATTAAAATTTCTTTTACAAAAGTGGTGTATTTTAATCGGGTATTATTCCGAATATAATCTAATTTTGAATGACTAAAAGTGTACCGTGAACATTTAATGTGACACGGCTCAAAATTTCCTTAATGCAGCTGCATAAAAAAAATGTACTTGGTACTTGTGCCTTTTTCTCAACAACATTGACTTTGGGCATGTGTTTGAATGTTTTGAATATCTCTCTCAAAAGGTTTATGACATCAAATCAAGCCCAGATTATCGTTCATAGTGATTTCCGTGTACAAAGTGTATACTAGCTTACCTATTTTATTGTCACTCATATCAAAGGCTTTGGAGCTGAATTTCTTGCCATGGTCTGTGATTTAAAACGATCGGTTGATTCCTAACAGAACTATCTGCCCATGAACTTCATAACTTTGATTTGAGTCTCACTAAAAAACACTTCAATTATGAACTTTCAGTCTTTTTTCAGCTTTAAAGGCGACTAACGTTTCCCTTGTTATTTTTTTTTCATATGTGGTGTCCTTATCTTGTGAGTATAGTAATATTTTTGTGCAAGTTCTTTTGGTTCCAATTTTCGTTTTTAGCACGTCTTTTGTAAAAGAGATCGTGCTTATGTTATCGGTTTGTCCGCCCGTCCGTGCACATCATATCTCTGCATGTATTAGTCCGATTTCAAAAATCCTTTTTGCACTGCGAAGCTAGAAATGTGCGAATTATGATCCTTCATTTCGTTTTTCTATACGAGGCACAATTTCGTCGCTATAGGACGTAAATGCAGATGATATCGAATTCAAAATATATTTTATTCCATATATTTGCTTCTAAACATCCGATAGAAAAAAATTATTTTATCTTTCGATTCCACTTATGTCGAAGACTATATTTTAGGTAAAGTCACTTTTTCAAGTTACGCATAGATTTCCCGCTAGGGGACGTAAAGGTAAATTGCGTTTTCCCCGATATCTCTGCTTCTACAACATGGATCTGGAAACTTATTCATGCAGCTGATACAGCTCCTGTTGGGAAGTCGTTTGCATATTGTTTCTAAGTCTTTGGTAAAAATGGTTCAGCCACCAGGGGCGTAAGTGTTAATTTGTGCTTCTGATGCATTTGCATCAAAATCTGAGCTCCTAAAATTTCAATTGAAAAAGTTCTTTTGTGGACCGATACCACTCACGTCGATAAACCTTTTCGGAATATTTTCTTATTAAAATATTGCATGGTTTCTCCGCCAGGAGGCGTAGATGCATATCATTTTTTTTCAATATATCTGCTTCTAAGAGTCCGATTTGAAAATTTCCTTCTTTGTTGGACAGCATTCTGTGCGAAATGTTTTTCATATAATTTCAAAATTTTCAAGTAATTCGTAGACTTTCTGCTAGGGGGCCGTAAAGGTAAATTGCGTTTTCTCTGATATCTCTGCTTCTAAAACTCCGATTTGAAAATTCTTTCTATATCCGATACAGCTCCTGATGGGAAATATTTTGCATATAATTTCTAATATTTGGTGAAAAATGATTTGGCCACCAGGGAGCAAAGTGTTTATTTCTGCTTCTAACGCATTTGCAGCAAAATCTGAGCTCCTGAAAACTCGATTGAAAAAATTATTTCGTGGACCGTTATCGCTTGCATCGAAAATCCATTCGAGAACGCAGAATACTTTCTTTTTAAAATAATGCATGTTTTCTCCGCCAGGGGCGTAGATGCCAAGCTTATTTCTGCTCATAGCTATATGCTTCTAAACGTCCGATTTCAAAAATATTTTCTTTGTTGGAGAGCGCTTCCGCTGAAAAATGTTTCCTATATAATTTCAAATTTTTCTTAACGTACAAGTCTGCCACCAGAGGGCGTAAGCTTACGCTTTCCTTTACAGCAATATCCTCGAGACTAAAAACCTGATTGAAAAACTTCTCCGGTCAGATACTACTAACTAAGCAAACTCTTTGTGCATATTTTCTTCCCGAAGTAATGCACAATTCCGCCGCTAGGGGACGCAAATGCTTTGTCTGTTTTTCTCGATATAACTGCTTCTACATGTCCGATTTAAAAAATTCTTCCAACAACGGTTTTCCATTTACTTTGTAGAAAACTTTAGGCTAGTATATGAGGGAATTTTGTAGTTCACATTTCTGTCGGTAGGTGATGTCTGTGTACTTCAGTTTGGCAGCTGTATCGCAGCTTCTAAAATCACTATTGAGAAATTTCTTTTTTACTGTGTGCCATTCGCTACAATAGAGATGTTGAGCCTTATCCTCTTTAAATAGTGCAAAAATTCCCCGGTAGGTGCGTAAGGATCGAAACTATTATTTTCGCTATCTCTACTTCGGGGTGACGTATTTGAAAAGTGTTTTTCCTTTGCGTAGTTTTTTCCATGAAGAATATTTTTCGCCTATTCAACTTTCCATTATTGCAAAATTCTTCCGCTAGCGTACGTAGACTTATATCATGTCTCCTTTTCTATATTTCTTCTTTTAACTGTTCGATTTGAAAATCTCTTTGTCTCTGATACCTTTCTTGTGCTATGAGAAACTTTTTATACGCAGTTTGTTAATTTTGGTAACATGCTTTTTAGCCACTGGTGTAACTCAGTAGATCTTTTTATTTGTGGATGTTTTATCGATTGAAAAAACCGGTTGATCCTTTTCCTAACCAGTTCCATTGGCTTCGAATAGCTCTGATAAATTTAATTCGCGTCAGAACAGATTCAAAAGACGTGCTCATTACAACCGAAAATTCGGTGTCACATTTCTTGTTTACGCTTTCCAACCGTATGTTGAAGAAGCGTATTTGCTCCAGCTTTGTCCGTCCGTCAGTCTGCCCGCACGATAACTCGCGTAAAAATGGTTCGATTTCGATGAAATTTTTAATATGTGGTAGGGGACGACCTGGGGACTAACCCTATTGAAAATGGAGGAAAGGAGGGCAAAGGTCACGACATAGGAGTGGGATTAATTCCGTTGCCGTTATACGTCATAATTTGCGTAAATATGGTTCGATTTCAATGAAATTGTAGTATGTGGTAGGGGACCACCTGGGGACAAACCCTACTGAAAATGGGTGAAGTGGGGTCAAAGGTCAGGACATAGGATCGGGATCCATTCCATCGCCCTTATGCGTTATAATTTACGTAAAAATGCTTCGATTGAGACAAAACTTTATCATGTTGTTCCCGAAGTATACTTTACGGGATATGTTGAATATCACCAAAATGCGGTCAATGGTCAGGTCATGGGAGCGAGATTTATTCTACAGCCATTATCATCATAACTTGAATAATAACTTACGTAAAAATGCTTCGATTGAGACAAGACTTTAGCATGTTGTTCCGGAAGTATACTCTACGGTTTCTGCTGAATATAATCGTAATGGGGTCAAAGGTCAGGTCATAGGAGCATGATTTATTCTACAGCCATTATCCTCATAACTTGAGTAATGATTTCTGGTATGTTGGAAAGCGTATCATAACACTAGCTGATGACACTACCTGCACCGTCAAAGTGCTGACTTCGCAGGGAAATGCGGAACTCTCTCGAATAGTTTTGGGATAGATGGTATCCCTTGACGGCGTTCCGACAGCCAGCCTGTCAGTCACCGGAAACCACGGTCTTCTACTCGGACAGATTCGGTCTAGAGACCTGTGGGGATCTGCCTCCCCCACGGGACTGGTACCTTACACCCCCCCCCCCCCCCGTCACAACCCGTGTGTGCGACGTGCTATGGGCAGTTGGGGCTAGCAACTTTTTCAAAAAATCTCATCTCGTGGCCGGGAGATCGCCCGCCAACGCGAGTTTTTGGGAGTACTGTCCTTTATTTAGAAACTCAGCATAGTACAAACACTTTCCCTATGAGGGTCGCATCACCCCTCTCACGAAAGTCAAACAAACAACAATCACATTACAACATTGAATTATTTACATTGATCACCGCACTAGGGCCAGTGCCGTGGTGTAGACCCCGGGCCAGGGTCAGCTCAAACATCTTGGTCAAAAGACCGGAAAACTCTTTATCGAGAGCTGCGTACCTCCAAGGGTACTCCCGTCCGTCAACGATAGTTGACCCGGCTCTTCCTTTGCTCAAGTTCCCTAACGAGACTAGGGCATGTCTTGCTGAAGCTGGAGTGCGAGACGTCCAGCCCCAGGCGGAACTTGGCATTTGCAGCGGTGCAGTTGCTGCAGTTCGGTGCGACAGCACACTGGTGGTGCTGGTGCCCAACTTCACCACAATTGCCGCACCTTGCATCTGTCTCGGGGCAGTTGCCTCGGAAATGGCCGAAGCCATTACACCGAAAGCACCTGACCTCCCTCAAAAATTCCTTTAGACGGAGCACTGACCAACCCAAGTTCAGTGTCTTCCGCCTCATCAAGTGCTTGAAGGCCTTGGGATCCACGTCTGCCACCCAGTGGACCCTACCTCCCTTGCACTTGATGGGGAAACAGGCTTTGAACCCGTTCTCGAGCTCTGGGTTCTGCCCACAAACCATCTGCTCGAACTCTTTCCCTGAGAGACCCCCGTCGACACCGTACACAATCAACCGGGGGTTTCTCTTTCGTGGGGATGTGGGGAGTGTGCAATCCTTGGTCATAGGATTGCTTCTCAACTCCTGAGCAAGGCGGTCGAGCTCCCCGGGGTGGGAACATTCCACCGCAACCCCTCCTTTCCAGATGCTCCGAATGCTCTTGACCCCTATCTGCAGTTTAGTTGGGTTTACTGCAGTTTGCAGGGTCTTCTTCGTGTCCTCTGAGGACGCACTCTCGACTGTCGGGTAGACTAAGAGCACGTGTCTCCTGTCTACCGACTTACCCTTCTTCTTTCTGTTCTCAGTCGGGGCGGGCGAAGGCCCTTTCGCCTTGATAGCCCCCTTCCTAGCCACTTCGGCGTAGGAAGTCGCTTTCACTTCGGCTTCACTGCGCAACTCGTCCCGCACGGACAGCATGCCCTCGACATGGGCCACCCGTGCTGCTTGCTCAAAACAAGCGGCGTTAATGCTGCTCAAGGCAGCAAACACCTTCTCCCTCCCCGAGGAAGTGACCCGCGAGTCCAGGATAACGGACTGTACTTCCGAGGTGAGGCGGGAGATGCGTTTCAAAAACAACTCCTCGGGTGTAAGCACCGGGGGTGTCCCCGGGATGCGTACCTCCCACCGAAGGTACCTCTGGGCACCCCGCGGACAACCCCTCAGGAGCCCGAGATTCGGGCTGGGGTGTTGTTTTCCCCTTCCTTGCCATGGGCGGAACTGGCAAGGGGGTGCTTACACCCTTCGTGGGCGTAGCGGCTTTAGAGCCCCTCGCCTGGGGAATCGTCTTCGACAGTTTCCCCCCAGCAATGGGCTCTACCTTCCGGCTGCTCTCGGAAGAGGGGCTAACCCCTTTAGCACTGCCGACAGGGCATGGCAGTGCTTCTGCCGCTACCTTCTGCGTCCGGGAATCCCCGGACGATTTGGGGACAGGCCCCTTGGACTTCACTCTACCCTTCTGGGTAGTTGGCATCTCTGTGGTAGAGATGAAACAAAAAAAAAAAAAAAAAAAAAAAACACAAAAATTTCTTCTAAGTACTGAGTGGGCACCCGGAGGTTCTCCCACTCTAGTCTAACCTTAGAAACCGGGTGCTCGGGCTTTGGGCGGGCGAGGGACCCTCGTCCGCGGGACCGGTACGGCGACGACGTACCCGATGACTGATGCCAGAGTCTCTATGCGAGCTGAGCGGAACTTCGCCCTCACAAGGGCGTTTTTTACTAAGTCCCGTCACTGCTCTAAAATGTGGGTAACGTATACTACCCAAATCTGTTAAAGCAAAAATCGCGAGATCGGGATTGAAACCCGTCTCGCGGTTGGAATCTTCTATCTGCTTAACAAAGCAACTCAGCTCATCCAAACACACACGGAAACTCTCACCCGGTCGGCATCAGACTGACCGGTCAAGCGTATCATAAACAATGCATTGCATGATTTTACTAATTTGTTTATTTTTGGATCTACCTCTATGTATCCAAAATGTTGCGGATGTATTGCATACTGCAATAACAAATTTTCATTTCCACCTATCATTTTTTTTTTCAAAAGGGGAGAAAAAGCCGCGTTTTGACAATACTTACTACATCAATTTGCTGTTTTCAAAAACAGGAAGCCTTTCCCTATAAATAATCTTGACCATCAAGTGAATCACGATTGGCTACAATTATGCATGCAAGCGTGATTTATCGGAAGCAGACTTGGTAATACAAAATTTGTAAAGTTGATTGTTTCTCTTCCATATGGTGGACACGCTACTCACTTGGCAAAGCTGTAACTTTATTTTTACTTTCGTTCCATCTCTCTCCTCTTACCTATTCGTCTTGTACTGTCATTAATTCCCACTGAGAAAAAGACTCAGCTTTTAATTTTGTTGATGACTGTTCCTCTCCCTACATTTTCAGAACTAATCCTGAGTTCTCTACACGGTTTACCAATCTGTGATTAGTAATCCAATATCTTTATCTGCAGGTCAGGAAACTGCTTAAAACTTCTGATTCAGATGGTGTTTCTTTCCCTATTGGTTTCAAAACATGTGCACCAGATTTTACACTTGTTTCATATACACTGAAGAGCAATTGAATTAGAGATACCTGTCTAGTAACGTGTAGCACCACCTTTCGCCCTGATGACGGCGGCGATTCGTCTCGGCATGGACTCGACATGACACCGGAAGCGTTGGGAAGCCATACGGATCCACGACCCCTGAACAAGCAACCACAGTACACGAAGATTTGATGGAGAAGGTTGACGCCTCAAACATCTCTCTCGATGGCATCCCAGATGTGCTCGATGGGATTGAGGTTAGTGTGTCCTAGCTGGCCAAGGAAGCGAGGTCACGTCGGTGGAGTGTTCATCCAACCATTCGGATACAATTCGGGAGAGATGGCACGGTGCATTGTCTTGTTGCAGGATAAGGTCCCCAGTGGGATGTTGAAGACGCACAAACGGGTGCAAATGGTCGTCCAGGATATCGCGGTAGCGTTTACCTGTGAGAGACGATGTCATACGTACCAGGGGTCCCATTTCAGTTCACGTAAACAGTCCCCAGACGAGAATGCCATCCCCACCTGCTTGAAGAGTACCCTGCTGGTAAGAAGGATCCATCGCTTCATGTGGTTTGCGCCGTACTCGTATCCTGCTATCCGCATGTACCAACGTGAATCTCGACTCATCAGTCCAGGCAACATTTTCCCACATGTCTAGGGTCCAGTGGCGATGTTCCCGCGCCCATGCTAATCTTTGCACCGCCGCCCCGGTGGCGCAGTGGTCTAAGGCGTTGGCCTCTGATCATTCGTCCGTAAGGGGTCCGGGTTCGAATCCCGGTCAGGCATGGATGTTGTGTTTGTCTTACGGCACTGGCTCTCTCCCTTCCCTGGAACCAGTGACCCTAAATTAGGGACGGGCGACTGCTTATAGCCCATTGAGTTGCTCACGGTGGTCGTTAAACCTCCAATCAAAAAAAAAAAAAAATCTTTGCACCCTGTGATGTGCGGTCAGTAGCGGTACCCTCGTGGGACGATGGCTTCTGAACCGCATAGCGAGGAGATGGTTCTGGATGGTGTGGCTGCTTACACGTTTTTGTGCACCAGCGTTAAATTGCCGAGTGATTTATTGCACTGTGGCTCGTCTATCCGCTGTTACGATGCGAGCTAGCCGACGATGATCCCGCTCATCCACACGCTGTTGGCCCTTTGCAGGGATGGTTTTACCGGATTTGATATACTCACGGTACACCCGTGACAAAGTGGCTCGTGAAAATCCCAGTGCCTGCACGACTTTCGAGATGGATTGACCCATTCGTCGGTCCCCGACAATTGGCCCACGATCAAATGCACTTAGATCCTTCGTCTTCCCCATACTACGTTCGACTTTTACTGATTCCCGTCGCATAACTCCTTATATTGTCGGATCGCTGCATGTATCATGTCGTTTCCGTTTACAGGGCTGCCGACAGCGCCACATTTGCACAACGCCAGCTGTCTCTAATTCAATTGCTCTTCAGTGTAGTCTGATTATGCTCCTATTTTCTAGAGAAATGTTCCCGGCGGGATGGACGGTCTTTCGTGTGCACCCTTTCTGCAAAAATATAGCTCCTCTAGTACCTTAGGTAATGTAAGTCCCCAAGACTTGCACGTTTTGAATAATGGAGAAACTACTAACGAGTAACTACAAGGTTATCTGAAAACTTTAAGCATATTAACGATTGCTATGGCATTCGTGCATTTAAGTAATAAGGAATGTCTTAGCGTTTGTGAAACTCAAGTTTGGCACAAAACTTTGGATTAAATCTGGTATCGAAGTCTTGTAAACAAATTTCCATCATATGGTTTTAATTTTGGTTCACGTCATTTCCTATCTGGTCTTAAATAATGATCTTGGCATAACCACAATCATTATTTAAGCCTATCTGGGCTTACACTTGGCATAACCACAATCATTATTTAAGCCTATCTGGGCTTAAAAATGCAATGTTCGTACCCACCTTCAATTGCAATACTGAACTGGTAAGAACAAAAAAAGGGTAAGGACTAATTTGAAGAAAGGACGACTTTTTGGAATAAAGGTAGGACCATAAAGGACTGTACCTTTCACAACTTGAAAGGTCCAGTCATTTATGGTTCTATTATTGTTCCAAAAGAACCCTCTGAAAAGCGGTTTTCTTACCTGTTATCTACAGCTCCCAGAAATGAATATTTTCTGTTTTCTTTGCATATCTTTGTTCCTTTATCAGTACATGTAGTTCAAGGAATTTGGATTGCATTTGCAGCTTTGTAGCATTTTTTATATAGAGTATTTAGTCAGTTGATATTTCTCCTAAGAGCTCTATGGTAATAGCCTAGCTTTAGTTAATGGTCCTAACATTTGAAATACTACACCTAAATCAACCCTAAAGCTATTTGATGTCATGCAGAAAAAGCATTCCACCTGATTAAAACCTCGGCAATAAGAAAGTATCCTTTCAACCGTTTTGCCACAGGCGTGAACAGTAGCAGCTCTACCAAGATGAGTCAAAAGTTTGTTTTTTGAGCTACACATAAAATGGAGGCTCCTAAGCCTGTGTGAAATACGCACCAACGTCGACTGGGTGCCACGATGTCGTGCGTATAGCACTGAACCACATTTCGTTATTAGATGTAGCTCGATAAACGTGCTGTTCGGATGCTCTTGCACCATTATTTTAAGCAATGGGTTTAAATTTGGCAGAAATAGCGAGAAGAATATGGGCCCAATTATGCGTCTTCGAGATAACCCACATCAATCTTCTGATCATGTAATTGCATTTCGTGTATTTGATGCGGATTATTGGAATTCCACATGCGACTGTTTTGGCTGTGCACATATCCCTATAAGCGGAAGAGCGCCACATCGGAGAAAAACGTGACGTCCAGAATATCATCTCCGTTGTCATTAAGTCCTTGAACCATCTGCAGTATTCCACACGCTTATCGTAGTCTGTGTGTTTCAGGTCGTGCATTGTTCTGATTTTGTACGGGTAGAGCTGCAGTCGCGTCTTCAGTGCCCTACGGGTGCTGCTATCCGACACACCTGCTTGTTGTGCCAATTTTCGCCCCGATTTCTTTGGACTTTCAGATATGCGAACGGAAATATCCTTCACCTTCTCCTCTGTCAACATTCTCGGCCTACCGCTTCTCTGAGCATCTCCACTGATCCGGTTTTACGAAACTTTTCAATCAACCGCCTCACTGCGTTGCGATGGGGTGCTTCAGTATCGGGAAATTGTTCTCTGTACTTGCCTTTCACTTCGTCCGTATATTCACTTTAACTACGGAACAGATGTTCAAACAGAAACACTCGACCCTCAAGCCACAACGCCATGTTCAACCACTGTGACGCCTCACTACTGACTGATTCAATCAAGGCCAGAGGCCGGAAATACCGGCTGCTTCATTCAAGTCCAAACGGCAGGATGCGTGCACTACTAAGCCCTGGGTTGCGTGTGACTCCGACCCGGTGACGCAGTGGTCTAAGCCAGGGCTTTACAGAGGAAAGGGCTAGTCCGTCCCTTTGAGGAACTGAAAGCCGACCCGTGTCCGAAAAAGTGGGTGGAAAACGGGTTGACCATTTGTTTCTACGTCATCGCGCTGGCCTGGTCCCCGAGCTTCGTTTGTCAAATTTCGTACAAACCCGATTTTCCTCTGTTATGGTATTGCAGGTCCGCGCCTTTTCTTGTTATAAAGAATTTGTTTCAGATTGTGTTTTATTTAAGTGGCATGCTGAGTGTTGATTTTTATTAAGGGTTTTTTTTTAACGAAATGTCATTGGTCGATGCAACATGCTGAAATACACATATAAACACGAAAGGATGGGACATCATCTTCCTCGTCCTTTTGTGTTTATACGAAGGATCTTTATCGCGTTTCGATAAAGATCCTTCTTTAGGAATTAGTATTTCTAAAAACTGCCCCGAAACTAATTCTGTTCAAGACAATTGTGTGAGACTAATATCTGCTGCCTGTTTGACAGTACTATCATGTCCTCGGAATAATGTTGTGAAACAGTTTGAACAGATTTTCTGCGCAGTTCACGGCAGGACATTTAAAAAAGGGAAAGGTGTTATTCGGTAACACATAGGGCCGCGGGTGGCTTAGTGGGCAACGTTCGTGACTGCCACGGAAGGGGCCTCAGGTTCGATCCCAGGCAGGTACGAACGCTCGAACCACTAAATATCCGCCGTGCGTCGGATGGGCACGTTAAGCCGTCGGACCCCGGGTACTGGCCCCCAGGTAATAAATAAAGGCGTCTTCCTCCCCCTTTCTACTTCGTTTCCGTGTCACTTTCCTATCGGGCGCTCTAGCCCAAATCTCCTAGCTTCCTATTTCTAAGGGTTGCTTAAGACCTGGGGTCAGACTCTCCCTTCCTAAAATCCTCTACATATGATGATGATCGGGAACTCATAAATGAACTAGAAAAACGTTTTCCATGTGTTTCGCAGAATCCGAACATTTATTCAAATACGTTTTCTGAATAGAAATTCACTCTTAGTGCCGCGCAGCAGAAAATGAAATATTCTATTGACTCAAACGCAGTGAGAAAAACATAAGTTTTTATGGGGGTTTTTTTCCCATTCGGGCAATGAAGAAAACTGTTTCACATTTTCTGCAATGAGGAAAACATTTTTCCAGTTTCTGCAATAAGGAACACATCGTCATTTCACGAAGTAAATTTTGTTCACCCCTTTTTAAACACAGTGAACTTCAGAAATCATGATGGATGTAAAATGTAAATAAATAATTTTTATTTTATACATTAACAGAGTGTTTAAAGTACTTTTGCGGAGTTTGAAAAACCCAGTAACTTTCCGTGCCTTAAAAGTTTTAAACAACTAATGTCTGTGACAGAGAGAAAAACGTTTTAAACCAACCACAAACTTTTTCTATGGAATTACAAAAAAAAAAAAAAAAAGAAAAAGAAAGAGGGAAGATACACTGAGTTTTTGACATCAGAAAAATATAGTTAGTATATTAAGCAAAATACTTTTTAAATAAAAAGCATGCATGATGGAAGTTGTTTCATTTAAATTTATCGCATTTGTGCTACTACATCATCGTTTTCTGATTTTAGGACCCAACATCCTTAACTTTTGTTTTCGAAAAAGACCATTTTCTAATATTTTAGCGCGCATTGAAATAAATGACACTTTGTAATCTGTTAAACACAGTAATAACATTGACTGAAAGTGCCTCTCCTAGGGTACTCCGTACAGCTTCCTGTAGCTCTTGGCTTCGGAATGGCCAGCGTAGCTACGTCATCAACCTCGGGTGCGTGTCTCAGGGGGTGAAGTGCTAAGGACAAGCCCTGGGTCTAAGCGATGGCTTCTGATCATTCGTCCGAGATGGGTCTGGATTCAATGACGGTATTCCCGTGCTCAGACGGGACGCACAGCCTAGTGTCGTCGGACCAGGCTACACGTTCCCAGTCATCTTGCGTCCAATAGCGGTGTTACGAAGCCCAGGCGAGACGCACAGCATTGTGTCGTCCGACCAGGCCACACGTTCCCAGTCATCTTGCGTCCAATAGCGGTGTTACGAAGCCCAGGCGAGACGCACAGCATTGTGTCGTCCGACCAGGCCACACGTTCCCAGTCATCTTGCGTCCAATGGCGGTATTCTTGAGCTCAAGCGGGACGCACAGCCTAGTGTCGTCGGACCAGGCTACACGTTCCCAGTCATCTTGCGTCCAATAGCGGTGTTCCCGAGCCCAGACGATAAGCACAGCATTGTGTCGTCGGACCAGGCCACACGTTTCCAGTCATCTTGCGTCCAATAGCGGTGTTACGAAGCCCAGGCGAGACGCACAGCATTGTGTCGTCCGACCAGGCCACACGTTCCCAGTCATCTTGCGTCCAATGGCGGTATTCTTGAGCTCAAGCGGGACGCACAGCCTAGTGTCGTCGGACCAGGCTACACGTTCCCAGTCATCTTGCGTCCAATGGCGGTATTCTTGAGCTCAAGCGGGACGCACAGCCTAGTGTCGTCGGACCAGGCTACACGTTCCCAGTCATCTTGCGTCCAATAGCGGTGTTCCCGAGCCCAGACGATAAGCACAGCATTGTGTCGTCGGACCAGGCCACACGTTTCCAGTCATCTTGCGTCCAATAGCGGTGTTACGAAGCCCAGGCGAGACGCACAGCATTGTGTCGTCCGACCAGGCCACACGTTCCCAGTCATCTTGCGTCCAATGGCGGTATTCTTGAGCTCAAGCGGGACGCACAGCCTAGTGTCGTCGGACCAGGCTACACGTTCCCAGTCATCTTGCGTCCAATAGCGGTGTTCCCGAGCCCAGACGATAAGCACAGCATTGTGTCGTCGGACCAGGCCACACGTTTCCAGTCATCTTGCGTCCAATAGCGGTGTTACGAAGCCCAGGCGAGACGCACAGCATTGTGTCGTCCGACCAGGCCACACGTTCCCAGTCATCTTGCGTCCAATGGCGGTATTCTTGAGCTCAAGCGGGACGCACAGCCTAGTGTCGTCGGACCAGGCTACACGTTCCCAGTCATCTTGCGTCCAATAGCGGTGTTCCCGAGCCCAGACGATAAGCACAGCATTGTGTCGTCGGACCAGGCCACACGTTTCCAGTCATCTTGCGTCCAATAGCGGTGTTACGAAGCCCAGGCGAGACGCACAGCATTGTGTCGTCCGACCAGGCCACACGTTCCCAGTCATCTTGCGTCCAATGGCGGTATTCTTGAGCTCAAGCGGGACGCACAGCCTAGTGTCGTCGGACCAGGCTACACGTTCCCAGTCATCTTGCGTCCAATAGCGGTGTTCCCGAGCCCAGACGATAAGCACAGCATTGTGTCGTCGGACCAGGCCACACGTTTCCAGTCATCTTGCGTCCAATAGCGGTGTTACGAAGCCCAGGCGAGACGCACAGCATTGTGTCGTCCGACCAGGCCACACGTTCCCAGTCATCTTGCGTCCAATGGCGGTATTCTTGAGCTCAAGCGGGACGCACAGCCTAGTGTCGTCGGACCAGGCTACACGTTCCCAGTCATCTTGCGTCCAATAGCGGTGTTCCCGAGCCCAGACGATAAGCACAGCATTGTGTCGTCGGACCAGGCCACACGTTTCCAGTCATCTTGCGTCCAATAGCGGTGTTACGAAGCCCAGGCGAGACGCACAGCATTGTGTCGTCCGACCAGGCCACACGTTCCCAGTCATCTTGCGTCCAATGGCGGTATTCTTGAGCTCAAGCGGGACGCACAGCCTAGTGTCGTCGGACCAGGCTACACGTTCCCAGTCATCTTGCGTCCAATAGCGGTGTTCCCGAGCCCAGACGATAAGCACAGCATTGTGTCGTCGGACCAGGCCGCACGTTTCCAGTCATCTTGCGTCCAATAGCGGTGTTACGAAGCCCAGGCGAGACGCACAGCATTGTGTCGTCCGACCAGGCCACACGTTCCCAGTCATCTTGCGTCCAATGGCGGTATTCTTGAGCTCAAGCGGGACGCACAGCCTAGTGTCGTCGGACCAGGCTACACGTTCCCAGTCATCTTGCGTCCAATAGCGGTGTTCCCGAGCCCAGACGATAAGCACAGCATTGTGTCGTCCGACCAGGCCACACGTTCCCAGTCATCTTGCGTCCAATGGCGGTATTCTTGAGCTCAAGCGGGACGCACAGCCTAGTGTCGTCGGACCAGGCTACACGTTCCCAGTCATCTTGCGTCCAATAGCGGTGTTCCCGAGCCCAGACGATAAGCACAGCATTGTGTCGTCGGACCAGGCCACACGTTTCCAGTCATCTTGCGTCCAATAGCGGTGTTACGAAGCCCAGGCGAGACGCACAGCATTGTGTCGTCCGACCAGGCCACACGTTCCCAGTCATCTTGCGTCCAATGGCGGTATTCTTGAGCTCAAGCGGGACGCACAGCCTAGTGTCGTCGGACCAGGCTACACGTTCCCAGTCATCTTGCGTCCAATAGCGGTGTTCCCGAGCCCAGACGATAAGCACAGCATTGTGTCGTCGGACCAGGCCACACGTTTCCAGTCATCTTGCGTCCAATAGCGGTGTTACGAAGCCCAGGCGAGACGCACAGCATTGTGTCGTCCGACCAGGCCACACGTTCCCAGTCATCTTGCGTCCAATGGCGGTATTCCCGAGCTCAAGCGGGACGCACAGCCTAGTGTCGTCGGACCAGGCTACACGTTCCCAGTCATCTTGCGTCCAATAGCGGTGTTCCCGAGCCCAGACGATAAGCACAGCATTGTGTCGTCGGACCAGGCCACACGTTTCCAGTCATCTTGCGTCCAATAGCGGTGTTACGAAGCCCAGGCGAGACGCACAGCATTGTGTCGTCCGACCAGGCCACACGTTCCCAGTCATCTTGCGTCCAATGGCGGTATTCCCGAGCTCAAGCGGGACGCACAGCCTAGTGTCGTCGGGCCAGGCTACACGTTCCCAGTCATCTTGCGTCCAATGGCGGTGTTTCTGAGCCCAGACGATAAGCACAGCATTGTGTCGTCGGGTCAGCAATGGCACCCTGATGGGCCGTCAGCTCTGGAACCCAATAGAATACAGGGAACGTTACACTATCGAACGCTAATACTACTACTGGGCCCCGGCATTGAATTGCTCTGTGATTTGAAGCAATGTTGCACACCGGGCGTATGTTACAATGCGTGCCACACGCCTCTGTCCACTATCGTCCAGAGCTTTTCTAACGGCCACAGAAGCCTTGACCTCTGGACTTTTTACCTGGCTATGTGTAGTCCGGGTACACCCTTGAAATGGTTGACAACGTAAATCCAAATTTCATGATAATTTCTGATATAGAGTGACCAATCTCCAGGGCCCCGAGTATCATACCACTTTCGAAAACACCGAAATCCTGATAAGCTGCCATCTGAAATGCGAATGTTACTACACAGTCGAGTCACATTATTGTGACCACCTCCTACTTTTGACGGGCCAATGAAAGAAAGCACGTGATGTGAGCTGACTTGCAGTGTATATAAGGTGTGCTGTAGGCATTCTGAAAGCATATCACTCGTTGCTGTCATGAATAAAAAGAGTGATTTATCAGATTTGCAAAAAGGGATGATTATCGGCTTTCGGGCCAAGGGTGGCAATATTTCTGAAACAGAGCAGTTTATGAACTGTTCGCGTGCTTCTGTGGTTAAAGTGTTTGTGATTGGAGAAATGGCACCATTGCGAATAAGCGACGTTGAAACTTCTGAGCACCACGTGCAATTGATGTGAAAAGTGAACGTCGGCTTCAAAGGTGCGTGAGATCCGATCAACACGTTACAGTGGAGTACCTCATTGGCCGAATGAACCAAGGGGCTACCGAAAGTGTGTCTAAAATGACAGTTCAGCGAATCCTGTTGCGTATGAGGCTCCGATGCAGACGGATGGTCACTGCATCTAAGCTGACGAAAGTGCATCGACAGAAAAGGGTTACATTTTCACGGCAATATGGGAATTTGACATTCGCTGATTGGCAAAGGATTGCCTTCTCCGATGAGTCACATTTTCCGCTTCATCGAAGGGATGTACGTTGGTGTATAAGGCGAGAAACATCGGAGAACAAACACTCTTCAATTATTGCTGCAAGAACGCAAGTTGGTGGGGTCAGCGTTATGGCTTGGGGAATGTTTTGATGCCATTCTCTGGGTCCACTCATACCTGTAGAAGGCACTATGGACCGAATTCGTTATGAATCCATTCATGTAGACCACGCACACCCATACATGCTGATTGTCTTTCCTGGGGCGGATGGGATCTTCCAGTACAACAATGCGACGTTTCGCACAGCTAGAAATGTCCGAGAGTGGTTGGAAGAGCACGATGAAGACTTCAAAGTACATCCCTGGTCGCTTAATTCCCCAGACTTAAGCCCAATTGAGCATCTGTGAGACCACCTCGATCGTGTTATTCGCTCTATGGATCCTCTACCATGCACCCTCTAGCAGCTGTCAGATGCACTGCAGTCAGCATGGATCCACATACCTGTGAATACCTTCCAGCACCTTATTGAGTCACTTCCAACCAGTCTAGCTGCTGTCCACCGTGTACACGGCGGTTAGTCAGGATATTAGCAGGTGGTCACAATAATGTGACTCCACCGTGTAGTTGAGCTTGTGATGATATCTGCCTCTGTGTGTACGTAGTTTGTGGACGATATACAGGGTGGTTATAAATTAGTTAGGCAAAAAAAACGTTATTGTGCATAGTTATAAATATGCGTATGATAAATAAGTACGAATGATATATACATATAATTAAACACACCAAGTTACCATTTTTTTCACAAATGCTCGATGTGCCTTTCCTCGCGCGTTCTCTGCTGATGATTCGTGACCTTGCACGATTCAGCGCCATCTGTCCAAAAAAAGTCTACGAAAAGTAAATTTGGTGTGTTTAACTCTATACACTGCGTGACAGAGAAAATGCCACACCGTGAAGGAATACTCGAAAACAGACCAAACTGCACACAGCAATAGCCAAGTAGGTCCTCAACAAATGATTTAATTGTCACATACAGACTAGGCTCCCGTGGCCGAATATACAGGAAGATTAATAAGGAGTGTGTACCCCATTTTGGGTGGTATAGTGTTGAATCCGACAGGGTATCCAGGAAATGCGAATCCGAATAGAATCCTGGGATATCATGGACCATGAAGTGTCGATCCGAGTCCACAGTTCATAATCATTTTGAGCTGGTGGGTGGGTACTCATCCGACGTCCAATCGTGTCCCACAGATGCTCGATTGGTGAGAGGTCGTAAAATCGTGCTGGCCACGGAAGCATCAGCACACCGTGTGAAGCTTCAAGTTGGTCCGAGCGGTATGCGGGCGCGCATTCGCCTATTGAAACACGGCGTGTGCGATGCTCTGCAGATACGGTAGCGTAACCGGGCCGCAGCACCTCGTCAACATAACAATGTGCTCGCAATTCAAAATCTACACATGCCGTCAATGTGCCCGCAATACGTACCAGCGGTGAGCGGCTGTTGGCGCTTATAGCACCCCACACCATGATTCTACGTTGCGAGGCCGTGTAGAGTTCCACAATGGCGGAGGAATCCACCCGTTAGCCACATAGCCTCTAGTCTCCCACATGGCGATCATCTGTGGTGAGACAGAACCGCGACTCGTCGCTGAACACCACACTGTTCCATTCGACACCCGACGCAGCTCTGGAGCGATACCACGTCAAGTGGTGACGATGATGGCTCGCTGTTAAGAGCAGCCTTCGCAACAGACTGCTGGACAGCAAACCAGACGCAGCCAATCGGCGCGACACTGCCCGCTTCGATATCGGAGCATCCAAGCCTTCCCGTACACTCCGCAAAATGTCGCCCGTTGTTGCCTGTGAGTCCAATACGGCATGACGTCGGATGCGACGATCGGTGCCCTTGGACGTCCGTCTCTGTACTCCTGTCCCCTTAAAACATTGCACAGATCCTTCTTGGTACCACTGTCTCCAAATGCGACCGACGGTTGTGGCATCACGTTGCGTTTCTTCCGCAGTACGATGCAAGGACCATCCGGCAGTATGAAGGCCTACGATTACACCTCTCGTGAACTCATCCGTTAGGTGAAATCGCGTACGGTGGCGTCTTAACGTCATTGACACCCCTTGTTCGTTCTCCAGGTACAGTTACAGCAGAACCACTTACTTTCCGCGGCCGTGACGATTTCTCGACTGATGCCTGCACGGGCTAGTTGTCCGCATATATCCTGCGCGCCATTCGTGTGATTGGCCTGCAAATGTAATCATTTGCATAGCTTGTACGTGTTCACCCACTCTGCAATGTGCATGGCACTGCGTTCACGTCTTGGAGCAGCGTTCACAAGCCTTCTTAACACATATTAATATATATATATATATATATATATATATATATATATATATATATATATATATATATATATATATACACTGAAGAGCAACTGAATTAGAGACAGCTGGCGTTATGCAAATGTGGCGCTGTGGGCGGCCCCGTAAACGGAAACGACATGACGTATGCAGCGATCCGACAATATAAGGTGTGATGCGACGGGAATCAGTAAACGTCGGACGCAGTATGGGTAAGACGAAGAATCTAAGCGCATTTGATCGTGGGCAAATTGTCTGGGCCCGACAAATGGGTCACTCCATCTCGGAAGTCGTGCAGGCACTGGGACTTTCACGAGCCACTGTGTCTCGGGTGCACCGTGAGTACATCGAATCCGGTAAAACCATCCCTGCAAGGGCCAACTGCCGTGGACAACAGCGTGTGGATGAGCTGGGGTCATCGTCGGCTAGCTCGCATTGTAACAGCGGATAGACGGGCCACAGTGAAAGAAATCACTCGGCAATTTAACGCTTTTACACAAAAACGTGTAAGCAGATACACCATCCAGA
The DNA here is from genome assembly GCA_039090855.1 of Macrothele yani. Classification (NCBI taxonomy): domain Eukaryota; kingdom Metazoa; phylum Arthropoda; class Arachnida; order Araneae; family Macrothelidae; genus Macrothele; species Macrothele yani. The sequence goes on from CM077011.1 coordinate 107,059,979, forward strand.
ACCATTTCCTCGCTATGGGGTACAGAAGCCATCGTCCCACGAGGGTGCCGCAGCTGACCGCATATCACTGGGTGCAAAGATTAGCATGGACGCGGGAACATCGTCAATGGACCCTAGACATGTGGAAAAATGTTGCCTGGACTGATGAGTCGAGATTCACGTTGGTACATGCGGATGTCAGGATACGAGTACGGCGCAAACCACATGAAGGAATGGATCCTTCTTGCCAGCACAGTACTCTTCAAGCAAGTGGGGGGTGGCATTCTTGTCTGGAGACTGTTTACGTGGACTGCAATGCGACCCCTGGTACGTGTGACATCGTCCATCACAGGTCAACGTTACTGGGATATCCTGGACGACTATTTGCTCCCGTTTGTGTGTCTTCAATATGCCACTGGGGACCTCATCCTGCAACAAGAGAATGCAGCTCTCGAATTGTGTCCTAATGGTTGGATGAACACTCCACCGACGTGACCTCGCTTCCTTGGCCAGCTAGGTCATCTGACCTCAATCTCATCGAGCACATCTGGGATGCCATCGAGAGAGATGTTCGAGACTCTGAATCACCCTCCATCAAATCTTCGTGAACTGTGGGAGCTTGTTCAGGGGTCGTGTATCTGTATGGCTTCCCAACGCTTCCAGTGTCTTGTCGAGTCCATGCCGAGACGAATCGCCGCCGTCATCAGGCCGGAAGGTGGTGCTACACGTTACTAGACAGGTATCTCTAATTCAATTGCTCTTTAGTGTATATATATATTTACGGAAGAAGTGGACATCTCTGAAGTTAACAGAAAAGTAACCAAAGCTCTTACGGAAACAGCAACAAAATTAGCTGGGTCTAAGAACAAGTTGCATGTAAATAAATTATCAGGAAAAACGAAAATGTTGATGCAAAAAAGAAGAGAGATGAGGACAACTAAAGAACATGTGACTTCCAAAGTGGAATATATAGAGCTATGCAAGACAGTACGAGAAAGTATCACTGAAGACGTAAGAAAATTCAACTGTGAACTAGTGAGGAAAGCAATTGAAAACAACCAAAGCCTAAAGATAGCAAAGGGACATCTCAGTGAGGGAAGAAAACAGATTATGGCACTGAGAAAAGAAGATGGTTCTGTAACAACAAATAGAGGCGAAATTTTGACAAGAGTGAAAGATTTCTACTCCAAATTATATGAAAGTGATGATACATGCACTCCAGACATCATGAAAGATACCAGTACCAGAGTTCCTCCAGTCCTTCCAGCAGAAGTTGCACATGCAATCAAGAACATGAAGCGGGGAAAAGCTCCAGGAGAAGATGGAATTACTGTAGACATCATACAAGAAGCAAGTGGAGAAATCGAAACAGTACTCGCCCAAATTTTCACTCGATGCCTTAATGAAGGAAAGATTCCTGAGGATTGGAACAACGCTACAATGATCCTGCTACATAAGAAAGGTGACATTGAGGATCTCGGAAACTACAGACCTCTCAGCCTCCTATCAGTAGTTTATAAAATCTTCACTAAAGTTCTTTCACACCGCTTGAAGGTAACACTGGACATGGCTCAACCGAGAGAACAAGCTGGATTCAGGAGTGGCTACAGCACAATAGATCATATCCATGTGCTGAGAGAACTAATTGAAAGAGCGAGGGAATATGAACTTCCATTGTGCATGGCTTTTATCGATTATGAAAAAGCCTTTGATTCGGTGAAACCATCAGCAGTTACAATGGCTCTGAAAACCTGCGGTATTGAAGATGCATACATTAATATTATTAATAACATCTATGAAAATGCAAGTGCAAAGATTAGGCTGTTTGAAAATACAACACACATAAAAATTGGAAAGGGAGTGAGACAAGGTGACACCATATCTCCGAAGCTCTTTAGTGCCACATTGGAGGGTGTTTTTCAATCACTGAGCTGGGAAAACAAAGGGATAAAGATTAATGGAGATTATCTAACCCACCTTCGTTTTGCTGATGACGTAGTCATTTTTGCAACTAGCCCATCAGAGCTGCAGAGTATGATCCAGGAACTTGCTGACAAGAGTAAAGAAGTGGGATTAAAAATGAACTTTCAGAAGACAAAAGTGATGTTCAATGCTTTTACAAGAAATGAAGATTTATCGATTGATGGAGAAAAGCTGGAGATAACAGATACGTACGTTTATCTTGGACAGCAGATATCAAGTGAGAGTCACATTGATGAAGAAATTAATCGGCGTACAAAACTTGCCTGGAGAGCTTTTGGAAGAAACAGCATAATTTTCAAGAGCAATATGCCATTATGTCTTAAAAGAAAAGTGTTTGATCAATGCATTCTTCCAGTGCTTACATATGGTGCAGAGACGTGGACCTTAACCAAAAGAGACATACAAAGGCTGCAGACAACTCAAAGAGGCATGGAGAGGTGCATACTTGGTGTAACCAGGAGAGATAAGAAGAGGAACTCGTGGATCCGAAAAATGACAAGAGTGGAAGACATCATGATCAGAGTTAAATCCCTGAAATGGCAATGGGCTGGACATACTGCCAGAAGGACAGATCATCGATGGACAGCCGATATTTTAGATTGGATTCCAAGAGACAGGAAAAGACCCAGAAGAAGACCACATGGGAGATGGGTGGATGAAATTCGAAAGTATGCAGGGGTGACATGGAGGAGACTGGCACAAGACAGACCGTTGTGGAGGAAACTTGGGGAGACCTTCGTCCAGCAGTGGATTAATAATGGTTGACAATGATGATGATGATGATGATGATATATATATATATCCAAAATGACTCCACAACTTAAATCTTGGCCCTCAGTCTCCGGCAGCTGGAATGTACCTGGCCAAGGCAGCGGCCAGTGCGACATGAAGGCAGAGGGTGCTAAGAATCCCCGGAGGACCGGACTAGGCTGCCATCTGATGCTGACCTTGGCTACGTATAACGGACGCTCCCTATCTTCTGATTCAAGGCTTCTTGAATTGGAAGAGGAACTACAAAGGATCAAGTGGGACATCGTCGGGCTAAGTGAGGTAAGTAGAAAAGGAGAAGATCTCATTGAACTGAAAAGTGGACATCTCTTCTATTATCGTGGGACAGATACTGACAGAACTAGTGGTGTTGGATTTATAATAAACAAGAAACTGAAGGATAAAGTTGTAGAAGTTGAAAGTTCCTCTGACAGAGCTGCACGACTCGTTATCCAACTATCGAGAAGATACCAGGCTCAGATTATTCAAACTTATGCACCCACCACAAGTCATGCTGAAGAAGAAATTGAAGAATTTTATGAGGAAATTCGTGATCTAAATAATAACGGTAAGCAGCACTTGAAGATAATTATGGGAGATTTCAATGCAAAAATAGGACAACGGCAACCGAATGAAACTTCAGTAGGTAAATTCGGTCACGGCAACAGAAACCAGCGTGGAAATACTCTCGTAGAGTTTGCAGAGGCAGAAGGGTTTTTCATCTTGAACTCCTTTTTCAAGAAAAAGCCACACAGGAAATGGACATGGAGACATCCAAATGGGACGACAAGTGAAATTGATTTTATTATGTGTAACAAAAAATTCGTCATAGAAGACTGCAGTGTGCTAAACAAGTTCAACACAGGTAGTGACCATAGATTGGTGAGATGTAAGATGCAATTCAACACTAAACTCGAACGTAGCAAGCTCATAAGACAAACAAAATGTATTGACATAACCAACCTTAAAAAACACCATAATACCTTCAAATTGGAACTGAGGAACAGATTCTCTGCTTTAGAAGGCCTAACATCGGAAGAAGTGGATATTTCTGAAGTTAACAGAAAAGTAACCAAAGCTCTTATGGAAACAGCAACAAAATTAGCTGGGTCTAAGAACAAATTGCATGTGAACAAATTATCAGGAAAAACCAAAATGTTGATGCAAAAAAGAAGAGAGATGAGGACAACTAAAGAACATGTGACTTCCAAAGTGGAATATATAGAGCTATGCAAGACAGTACGAAAAAGTATCACTGAAGACGTAAGAAAATTCAACTGTGAACTAGTAAGGAAAGCAATTGAAAACAACCAAAGCCTAAAGATAGCAAAGGGACATCTCAGTAAGGGAAAAAAACAGATTATGGCACTGAGAAAAGAAGATGGTTCTGTAACAAGAAATAGAGGCGAAATTTTGACAAGAGTGAAAGATTTCTACTCCAATTTATATGAAAGGGATCATACATGTACTCCAGGCATCATGAAAGGTACCAGAGTTCTTCCAGTCCTTCCAGCAAAAGTTGCACATGCAATCAAGAACATGAAGCAGGGAAAAGCTCCAGGAGAAGATGGAATTACTGTAGACATCATACAAGAAGCAAGTGGAGAAATCGAAACAGTACTCGCCCAAATTTTCACTCGATGCCTTAATGAAGGGAAAATTCCTGAGGATTGGAACAACGCTACAATGATCTTGCTACATAAAAAAGGTGACATTGAGGATCTCAGGAACTACAGACCTATCAGCCTCCTATCAGTGGTTTATAAAATCTTCACTAAAGTTCTTTCACACCGCTTGAAGGTAACACTGGACATGGCTCAACCGAGAGAACAAGCTGGATTCAGGAGTGGCTACAGCACAATAGATCATATCCACGTACTGAGAGAACTAATTGAAAGAGCGAGGGAATATGAGCTTCCATTGTGCATGGCTTTTATCGATTATGAAAAAGCCTTTGATTCGTTGAAACCATCAGCAGTTGCAATGGCTCTGAAATCCTGCGGTATTGAAGATGCATACATTAATTTTATTAATAACATCTATGAAAATGCAAGTGCAAAGATTCTGCTATTTGAAAATACAACACACATAAAAATTGGAAAAGGAGTGAGACAAGGTGACACCATATCTCCGAAGCTCTTTAATGACACATTGGAAAATGTCTTTCAATCACTGAACTGGGAAAACAAAGGCATAAAGATTAATGGAGATTATCTAACCCACCTTCGTTTTGCTGATGACATAGTCATTTTTGCAACTATCCCATCAGAGCTACAGAGTATGATGCAGGAACTTGCTGACAAGAGTAAAGAAGTGGGATTAAAAATGAACTTTCAGAAGACAAAAGTGATGTTCAATGCTTTTACAAGAAATGAAGATTTATCGATTGATGGAGAAAAGCTGGAGATAACAGACACGTACGTTTATCTTGGACAGCAGATATCAAGTGAGGGTCACATTGGTGAAGAAAATAATCGGTGTACAAAACATGCCTGGGGAGCTTTTGGAAGAAACAGCATAATTTTCAAGAGCAATATGCCATTATGTCTTAAAAGAAATATGTTTGATCAATGCATCCTTCCAGTGCTTACGTATGGTGCAGAGACGTGGACCTTAGCTAAAAGAGACATACAAAGGCTGCAGACAACTCAAAGTCGCATGGAGAGGTGCATGCTTGGTGTAACCAGGAGAGATAAGAAGAGGAACTCGTGGATCAGAAAAATGACAAGAGTGGAAGACATCATGATCAGAGTTAAATCCCTGAAATGGCAATGGGCTGGACATACTGTTAGAAGAACAGACCATCGATGGACAGCCGAAATTTTAGATTGGATTCCAAGGGACAGGAAAAGACCCAGAAGAAGACCACATGGAAGATGGGTGGATGAAATTCGAAAGTATGCGGGAGTGACATGGAGGAGACTGGCACAAGACAGACCGTTGTGGAGAAAACTTGGGGAGACCTTCGTCCAGCAGTGGATTGATAATGGTTGACAATAATGATGATGATGATATATATACATATATCGAATCCGTGCCTCAACTATTGTACTTCTTTCCTTTTATTGTTGTAATGTTCATGAAACATACTTTCTCATTTATTTATCACAAACAAACAAAATACCTGGTTATTAAGAAATTACTCTACATATCGTATTTTTCATTGTTATTATTGACGGGCCTTCACGTAGTATATATACATATGTTTAAGTTTTTATTCATTGAAACGGCGGGTTGTGAAAGTTTCTCATGAACTTTAGGCGGTTTCATTGAGATGACACAAAGTATGCACTTAACGCCGTCAATATGTCGCTGCGAATCATTTGCGTTACTATCGTTATTTATTCTGCGCATTTTCATTGAAATGATGAACGAGCGAGGTGCGCTCAGCTCTCATTTCCTTTTCGAATTTAAGATGAAGTATTTCTCATCAATTTAGAAGCAAATTGGATTTCCGCTGAAACCAAAACAAAGAACATAAGACGGATGCAGTTCATAAAAATTCATCTTGTTTATAATCTTCAGGATTCGGTGTGCCTGGACAACCACTTTCATGGCTAATGAAGCGGGATTTATCCTGCATTTTCTCCCTTTTGGGGAAACCAAATTGACTGATAGCACAACTTGTTCGTCAGGTATCATGTTTCCTCAGCGCCTGTGATGCATTGCGATTACCCGAGACATCGACGTGGGAAGGGCTGAGCAATCCTCCAGGACTGTAACGGGCGTGTTGCCATGGTTACATTGCTATTTTTATGAAAGCTTTGATCTAGACTTGCAGGCTTTCCACCAGAAGCCGATAGGGTAAAAATCTGCTGTGTTAGATGTCGTTCTACAATGATAATAAAATCTACGAACCGGATGTAGTGACTTAGTATCTGGCACCCCATTCGAAGGATGTATGTCGAATTTCATTTTCAGTATTTCCTTTTCTTCATTTCGGTACTGTAGTGAAAAGTTCGTGAGTGTAACAGATATCTAAAACACAATTTCTGTCTTTGTAGAAGAAAGAAATTTGAAATATTAGGGGAGCATCGAGAACATTTTAGGAAAGCGCGATATCTCATAACATTTATATGAGAAAAGTACAATGCTATTCGTGCTAAGATACCAGCAGAAATAGCATTATGCTTTTTTTTTAATTAAAACTGAAAATGGGGAAATCTTGCCACACGTATTATATTTATATCCCAAACAGAAGAAAAATTCAACTCCTTCATTCGAAACGAAAACATAGACATAATGATCAGTTGCGTAACCAGCACAACACCCGCAAGATTTACTTCAGCTCCTGAAACACAGAAATTTTTCCAGGATTTCGAACACGAGGGAGGATGTTTTTTGCTGTGTGTGTGCAGAGGTACACTGTTAAAAAAAATCTACTTAAAAATGAAAACCTGAACCTACTCGTTTTTTTTGTTTTTTTAAGTACAATCGTATCGTAAACGAGTACATGATATGCTCAAATATAAGAAGCAATACGTACTTACAAATAACTGCGTCAATAAATATAAATATAATCTCGTGTTACTTCATTTTTAGATATTACAGATTTCAAGAGAGATTGTTTAATAAATGTGTCAAGTGACACACATAAATAATTAGTAAAACAAAGTCACTGATTACAAGTAATTTAATTATGCATAAAGTGTCTTTGTGTACGTTTTTACATTAACTATATTTGTGTCAATCTCATAAATAATATATTGTCGCTTCATCACTATATTTGTCATAAAATTGTGCGGTCCATTTGCCCACCATGTGACAACTAGTATATCTATTATCCCAGATGTACCATCGAATAATATACTTCCAGTTGATTCTATGAATAAATCAGTATGTATGGAGTACACGTATTCCAAATTTGAAATCGAGCCGCGGATGGTTTAGTGGTTAGAGATTCAGACTACTGATAGAAGAACCCCAGGTTCAAACCTAGCCTGACAGGCTTGAACCTGGGGGCTCTCCGTGGTAGTGAGAATTTCTAACAATCGCTGCATTTCCGCAGTGCATCGGACGAGCACGTTAAGTGACGGCCCCCGGATAAGAATTCCCCGGTAACATATAAAGGTGTTCATTCTAAGCCACCTCTAATTTTTCTCTGCCTTCTATGTGCAAAATCGTAAGCTTGTACGGTGGCGCCATGTAGTGTGCTTTCTCTCACAAACTATCCTGTCATTATCGCTAGATTCGCTCTAACTTCCTTCAGTTTCTGTGCCCTGCTCGATAAGGCACAGAAACTAAATGACGTTTGATCACATATATTTAAAATATGTGCATTTTTGGAGTACATATAACTGAAATATATGTGCTACACGTAAAAACCACACGTAAAAACCACACGTAAAAAAAGTAAACACGTAAAACATAACTCGGAAAAGAAGTATACATGTAGACGTAAAACCGTCTACATGTATACTTCTTGACGTTCCGTCTTATCGATTTTACGTCGAAATTTATGATTCGACGTAATATCGACCTGGTCACCAAAAATCGACGTCGATTCGACATTACTGTGCTACCGGGTACTCGCCTCCGATAAAAAAAAAAAAAAAGCCACCAAATTCGTCTACAGCTTGTACGAGAGCACTGAACCTGGACCCTTGAGGACAGGAAAAGGATCGCCTGATCCGTTGGATCACGTTTTACGTTAACACATGCCGATGGACTGGTCAAAATATGGCGTTCATAGCACGAATCAATGGATTACAAATGCTTAACGTTAACTGTGCAAGCTGATGGAGGTGACTTAATGGCCTGGGGTCTGTTTTTACGGCGGACATTGAGTTCTTCAATGCCTCTAGTACAGCATTTGGTTCCCAAGAGCTATCTTAATATTATTGCGGACCAGACCTTTCCTTGGTATATCTCAACATCACTAAGGACATATGCATGGTATTTCCTGCTGAACAGGGTGCTTTGAGCAATCGTGGTATACGAAGAGGTCTTCTGCTGTTAAAGCCCATTTGTGCCATTCTCTTTGTACGTTTATAGTTATTAAGTATCTTTTTTGAGTATTATTTATTACTTTTTGAACACCCGGTGTGTTTATCCTGTACTGCCAAATAGATGCTTTTCGTAGGTATGACTTGATACTTATTAAAAACTCTTTTATATATATGTAGGTATTTTAATTCGTATTCAAAATTCTTTAACAGGTATCATTTCATATTAAAAAACATTTTGTAAGTATCCATTATCGCTGTTGAAACGCTGTTAGATAGGTATTATTCAATACTTATTAAAAACTTTTTGGAGATATGGTTTTAATACCCCTTGTGTCCATACTGTTATTCCACACTATTTTTTTCACCTGTTGCTATGCTTCGTGCTAATACAATACCAGTGAAGTGTTTCGCATCATGTATTACATGATCTCGCTGCATTTAATTTTACGGATCTTGATTTTCATTCTCATAGCTTTCGTGTTAATTTAAATAACCCAATGATTTAAAGTTTCGTGAGTATTAATTAGAACTTTTCTACGTTACGTTTAAGAGGGCGCCGAACTGAATTTTTGTGTGTGTGTGTGTGTGTGTGTGTGTGTGAAATGGTAGATTATATACACTATATTGACAAAAGTCACCGGACACCCAGAAGAGAAGCACAACATAGCATTTATTGACATACATTAGTACGGTGTCTGCCTACCTTTGGTCTTAATGCATGCACTGACCCTTCGACACATGCTCTCCACAAAGTTTTGGAACACAGCGATAGGTATGCGCTTCCATTCAGTACATAATTCTGCCGCTAACTGTTGCTTAGTAGTAGGCCTTGGTTACAAACTTCTTATGTGGCGCTCTAATTCATCCCATAGGTGCTGTATGGGATTACGATCAGGGCTCTATGCTGGCCAGTCCACACACGACACGGAATTATCGTCAAACCAATCCGTAACAGTCCTTGCTTTATGGCTCGTTGCATTATCCTGCTGGTGCCAAGAAGGCTCGGTGCCATAGAGTTGGTAGGGCATAATTGTCCAGAATATCGAGGTAGACGTGCTGTTTCACAGGTTTGTCCACGGTAACCAATGGCCCGGGACCATACCACGAAAAACACCCCCACACGAGTTCACTGCCAGCTCCAAACTTTACTGTTGGAACAGTACACTGTAGTAAATACCGTTCCCCCGACTGCCGCCATACCCACATACACGGTCATCAGACTGATGAACCGTATATCTGGATTCATCAGTCCATAAGACCCGTTTCCATTGATCTGGGGTCCACGATAAATGTTCTTTACACCATGTTAAACGACGAGTAGCATTCAGAGTGGAGATGAAAGGCTTATGAGCAGCCACACGACCACGGTAACCCATGGAATGAAGTTCTCTGCAAATGGTACGTCTACATACCGAGGGTTCCAGCATTTTTACTTACCTGTACACTAAGGTCTTGGGCACTACTCCGTTGATTAGCCGTAACAACTCTCTTGAGGCTTCGACTTCCTCTATCACTGATTTTCTTTGGCCTGCCGGTACGTTTTGCTGCTTCAGGCATGCCATGTGTCTTCCACTTATTCAGTGCATCCAAAACAGTTTATTTGGACATGTTTAAACGCCTCTTGGTTTATCTTATGGACAAGCCACTATAATACCATCCAACAATCTTTCCTTTCTTAAAGTCAGTTCTCTCCCACCGCGACATTTTCATTCAACCTCACAGTGCCATATGATCGCGGTCAGCTTCAGGCTTGTTTATATACCGTTTGCAGCTGTACCGCGCATCTTAACAACGCAGAGGATCCTTTCATTTGCTTTTGAAGGGGTGTCCGGTGACTTTTGTCAATATAGCGTATATAAACTGACGGAAAAAAAATCCCAACACGACAAAAAAATAGTTGTAGAGGAATGAAATGGCGGCAATTTGTATAGGTAACATATTTAATCGATTAAGATTCCAAGATCACAGCTTAATTTAAGCGCGAGAAGAGCCATTTTAAATGTGAAATGCTGGTACATTAATAACCGGTGTAACCGCCAGAATGTTGAATGCAAGCACGCAAACGTTCATGCATTGTGTCGTACAGGTTCTGGATGTCAGTTTGTGGGATGGCGTTCCATGCCTGTTGCACTTGGTCGGTCAATACAGGGACGGTTAATGCTGGTTGGGGGTGACGCTGGAGTTGTCGTCCAATGATGTCCCATACGTGCTCGATTGGTGAAAGATCTGGTGATCTAGCAGGCCACGGCAACATGTCGACACTCTGTAGAGCATGTTAGGTTACAACAGCGGTATGCGGGCGAGCGTTATCCTGTTGGAAAACACCCCCTGGAATGCTGTTCATGAATAGCAGCACAACAGGTTGAATCACTAGACCGACGTACAACTGTGCCGTCAGGGTGCGTGGGATAACCACGAGAGTGCTCCTTCTGTCATAGGAAATTGCTCCCTAGACCATAACTCCAGATGTAGGTCCAGTGTGTCTGGGCCGCAGACAGGTTGGTTGCAGGCGCTCACCTGGCCTCCTTCTAACCAACACACGGCCGTCACTGGCACCCAGGCAGAACCGGCTTTCATCAGAAAACACAACAGATCTCTACTCCGTCCTCGAATGAGCTCTAGCTTGACACCACTGACGTCGCAAACGGCAGTGGTTTAGAGTAAGTGGAATGCACGCTACAGAGCGTCTGGCTCGGAGCTGTCCTTCAAGTAACCGATTTGTTACAGTTCGTTGTGCCACTGTGGTGGCAACTGCAGCTCGAATTGCTGCCGCAGACGCGGTATGATGCGCCACGGCCATACGCCGTACACGGCGGTCTTCCCTCTCAGTAGTGCCACGTGGCCGGCCGGAGCCCGGTCTTCTTGAGGCAGTGCCTTCCCTTGACCACCGCTGCCAACAATCCTGCACAGTGGCTTAATTCCTGCCAAGTCGTTCTGCAATATTGCGGAAAGAAAATCCACCTTCTCGTAGCCCTATTACACGACCTCGTTCAAACTCCGTGAGCTGTTGATAATGGCTTCTTCGTCTTCTTAAAGGCATTCTTGACTAACATCAACACACTACGTCGAATCTCAACGATAACTAACGCTCACGAACGTTACAGCTCGTATTTACAGCAAACCTGCTTTGCATGTTTCGAGGGGCGCTACTAGCGCCACACGTATGCGCCGAGCGCGAAATTTGCATAGATGTCATCTTACAGATGTACTCTTACCGCCTACCAACTGTCGTTTATCTAACACAACCCCTTCTTGGTGTTGGGATTTTTTTTCCGTCAGTGTATGTAAAAAAAGAGAAAATACTCAGGAAGTATTGTAATTTGAGACGATGAGCAATTGTGATCGGAGATGATAAAACGTTTCAATGGAACAGTCCAAAGCAGAACACTGCAGCAAGGAGGGAGGGGCGGGACTTGGAATTTCGCTCCTTCCAATTCAAAAGTTCCTCACTACCACTTATACATCGCACTCAGTTTTTATTTTTTAATACCTCCGTTACAGGAAAGCTTTATAACGTTCGAAGACAGCACTTTCTGTCTTTGACATAATTTTACTGAAAACTGTAAATACTCGGTTTTGTCCGAAAGCCAGCGGTTGTAAGTACCAAGTAAAACATAGACATTACAGCGAGAGAGTCGAAAGTTTTGCAATATTTGCAGAAATGCATGTACTGTGGCTGGTAGATCAGGGGTTTAAACTGGTTCAAGTCGCGCACTGCAGTCAGTTGAAATGGATATAAAGTGGTAGTCGTTGCTGTGAACAGCATTGCATGTCGTCGTTCTGTCTGTGGTTGGGACGCCTAAAGGATGAACAGCCACAACCGGCTAATTAGGGAACTTCTGCTTTACGAGTTTGAACTCTGCCATAACGATACTCCAGCAACACGAAGCATTTGTCATAGGCCACAGCACCGCAATCAGATGGTTCAACAAATTCCGCTTAGGTGACAGAAACTTCGACGATCAGCCAAGGTCAGGTAGGCCGCAAACCGTGGATTCGGTAGCACTAGGGGGCAAATCCGACAACCAGCAATCGGAGATTATCAGACGAGCTGAGCATATTACAGACCACCGTTGTTCGTTACCTTCAGGACATCGGCAAGGTCTACAGGAGCTGCCGCATTGTCCCACATGAACTGACGCCAGCTGAAGCAAACCGCCGAGTGGAAGTGCGCACGAAACTCCTAGAAAACCCGCACGATGTACATTTCATCAAGAGAATTGTGACATGCGATGTAAAGTGGGTCTATTTCGTAATCCTAACACACAACGGCAGTGGTTGAGCCCGGACCAGCTTCCGGAAGATCTTGCCAAACGTGGGCGTTTCGAGCACAAGGCAATGTTCTACATCTGGTGGAATTTCGAGGGAATAATCCATTGCGAATTTGTTCCAGACGGTCGGACCATCAACGCCAACTTCTACTCTGAACAGCTGAAGCGGATGTATGCTGTTTTGGAGGAGAAGTACCCGGTACTGGTAAACAGAAAGCGAGCTCTCCTACAGCAGGACAACGCTCGGCCTCACACCGCACGAAGGACCTGCGCAAAACTCCGGGAACTTGAGGGCATCGAACAGATGCCACACCTTGCATATAGTCCGGATCTTGCCCCGTCGGATTGTTACTTGTTCAGGTCCATGGCCCACATCCTTTGCCGGCGGCACTTCAACAACCAGGAGGAGGGTGGCTGCTGGGGTGAAGACGTTTCTCGCCTCGAAGGACAAGAACTGGTACCGCCGGGGAATCGAAGAACTGGCAGACAGATGGCTAAAGACGGTGCAACACAATTGCCTGTACTTTGAATGCGAGTCAGTTTTCGTCGTAAAGGTACGTATGAAGACATAAAGTGATACAAATATTGCAAAACTTTCGATTCACCCTCTGTGTATGAACGTCGGCAACACATTGCGCTGTAAAAATGACAGAGCACGGATGAGTAATTGGCTCTTCATCCCTATCAGGCCCGCACAGAGAGAGGGGAGGCCTGGGGTGTAATTACCCAGGGGCTCGAGCGTCGGGGGGCCCGATGCTAGTGGACGTTTGTCACGAATTCTTAGCGAAAGAGTCCAGCAGAAAAGTAAAACATCTGTGCCTCCCGGAGCAGCCGCTTCGGTTCCCGCGCTTGCATTCTCCCGGTGTTACAAAAACTAAAAGAACAGGAAATTGCCATTCTAATTCCCTTATCAATGGAAGCAGGTCAATTTTTGACTCTTCCTAAAAAAAATGTGTGTATAGCCATCAGGCTATTCTGTACTCTTCCAGTGTTAATGAATGACAGGAGCTGAGAGATCTTTCAGTGTTTTAAAAAGGATCAAAATTTATGATGGGATTAACCATGAGACAAGAAAGACTTTGTGGACTAACCACTCTTGCCATGGCTGCAAATCTTTTTCGTGCTTTGAATTTTGATGAAGTAATTGACGACTACGCATTTAAAAAAGCCAGAAGTGCTATTTTATAGAAACTATAAGAGCTATTAGGTAACCAAATTTGTTTATTATAAAATTTAATTTTTTTCTATTTTGATATTTAATTATAAAGTGCTTTTGTAAATTAATAAATAATTTGACAAAAAAAAGTAACCTTGTTTTAATTTTCAAATATTGAGCACGAATATATAAGTTAAGAATGAATTTCAGAATTGTACATAACCATGAAATAATTGTGATAAAATATTAGCAATTTGATGGAAGCTTGCTTTATAATGTACAGGGTTTTGCACCTGTGTATATTAATCTGCAGTCTTCTAATATCTTTTTGTGGGGAGGAGGGACTGAGGAAAACTTTCGAGGGCCACGGCCTCGAACTTGCCCAGGGGCCCAAAAATCCTGTCGTCGGGCCTGTCCCTATGACGTATTCGGAAGCGTTACGAAAGCTAGGCAAATACGCATATTGCTCTATATGTCACTCTTCGCTGTTTGTAGCAATTCTTTTCATGTATATGTGACGTCCACACCTTACAGAGTTAGTTATTCTTCTAATCTCGTTATCTTAGCTGGAAAACTGTATCAGCTAACTAAAATCTTCAAATAAGAAAATACTAAAGTATATAACTTCCTTTTAAAGGTACGATTTTCAATAAATTTATTCACGTGTTTTGCATTTCTATTCTTACACCCCTTACAGCAGGAGTTTGCATTCCTGATATGATCCTTCTGAAAGGGCAACTGCTCCCCGGTAGCTACAGCTCTGGCTGTTAAAATTAAACGCAAAAGTGGCTTTGTTTTTGTCGTTGACCTTGGTATCAAGACGCGTGGCTATCAATCTATGCTACATTCACTGCAAAATATTTTCTGAAATTCACGAGCCACTTTCCATGATTTCTGTCGTGAATTAACGAAGCATATTTCTGATATAACTTTTTCCGCGAAATAACGGGAAAAATTCTGAATTACACGAATTTTCCATACTCCAGAAGAAATCTGAATTTTCAGAAATCTTCCAGCAATTCCTTTCTTCTACTGACGGCAAATTACGGTTTTTAAAATGTATCAATGGAAAATTCTGAATTTTCAGAAATCTTCCCGCAATTTCTTTCTTCCACTGACGGCCAATTACTGTTTTTAAGATGTATCAATGGAAAATTCTGAATTTTCAAAAATCTTCCCGCAATTCCTTTCTTCCACTGACGGCAAATTACGGTTTTTAAGATGTATCAATGGAAAATTCTGAATTTTCAGAAATCTTCCTGCAATTCCTTTTCTTCCACTGACGGCAAATTCCTGTTTTTTACGCTTTCCAACCGTAGTTGAAGAAGCATATTAACGTCCAGCTTTGTCCGTCCGTCCGTCTGTCCGCACGATAACTGGCGTAAAAATGGTTCGATTTCGATGAAATTTTAGTATGTGGTAGGGGACCACCTAGGGACGAACCCTATTGAAAATGGGACAAATGGGGTCAAAGGTCACGACGTAGGAGCGGGATCATTCCATTGCCCTTATGCTACATAACTTGCGTAAATATGGTTCGATTTCAATGAAAGTTTACTATGTGGTAGGAGACCGCCTGGGGACGAACCCTATTCAAAATGGGTGAAGTGGGGTCTAAGGTCAGGACATAAGATCGGGATGCATGTCATTGCCCTTATCCGTCATAACGTGCGTAAAAATGGTTCGATTTCGATGAAATTTCAGTATGTAGTAGCGGACCACCTGCGAACGAACCTTATTGAAAATGGACGAAATGTGGTCAAAGGTCAGGACATAGGATTGCGATCCATTCCATTGCCCTTATCCCATATTATTAAGGTGGACGTCAAGTAATTTTGCTTCCTATACTTCCAATGGAAAAACTTTTGTAAACATTTTCTTCACAATTAATGTGTTACCAAGGATGAAAATTTGAACATCGATTGAAATAGCTTCATTTTATAACTTGGAATACTTAATATTTTCTAAAACATAACCATAATTATATTAAAAATCAATAACTTTTCCGTTGGCGGTATTGAAACCAGAGAAAAGATGGCGCGACCTGTACTTTGATGACGTCAGTGGACAAAAAAATGTTGGATTGCATAATTACGGTTATGGTTTAGAAAATATTAAGTATTCCAAGTTATGAAGTGAAGCTATTTTAATCGATGTTCAAATTTTCATCCTTGTGAACGCATTAATTGTCCAGAAAAAAGATGGCGCGACCTGTATTTTCATGACGTCAGTAGACAAACAAATGTTGAATTGCATAATTATGGTTATGTTTTAGAAAATATTAAGTATTGCAAGTTATAAAATGAAGATATTTTAATCGATGTTCAAATTTTCATCCTTGGGAACGCATTAATTGTGAAGAAAATGTGTACAGAAGTTTTTCCATTGGAAGTATAGGAAGCAAAATTATTTAACGTCCACCTTAAAGTAGCAATTCTTGTATGTATGTATGTACATTTTATTTTGAAAACGGCTCTGAGAATTTTGATGAAAGTCGTTAACCTACCGTTTTCTGGTACTAGAAATCGATTAAGCTTGATCTCGACTTTAGAAGAATTCGTTAAGTGGGTTAAATAACCACCCCGAATTATAACGTTTTTAGTGATGGCGTTGTTCCATTAATGTTACCAATGCTTAGAAATCTTATGACGTCACAACTCGCGTTTGAGAACGTTGGCGGGCAGTCACGCCATCTGTCTCTTTACGTCACGCGTTGTGTTTGGATCCTATTAAAGTTTTATGACGTCACACACTTGCAGCAAGCAGATGGTCGCGATTCCCATCTGCCTCATTACGTCACGCGTTGTGTGCGTATGTCCGTCCGCAGGATACCTCGCGTAACAATCGTTCGATTTCGATGGAATTTTAGTATCTGGTAGGGGATCACCTGGGAAGGAACCCTATTTAAAGTGAACGAAATGGGGTCAAAGGTCAGTACATAGGAGCGGGATTCATTCCACTGCTGTTGTGCAGCATAACTAACGTAAAAAAGGTTCGATTTCGATGAACTTTTAGTACGTGGTAGGGGACCGCCTGGCGACAAATCTTATTGAAAATGGGAGAAATGGGATCAAAGGTCAGGACATAGAAGCGGAATCACTTCCATCGCCATTATGCGTCATAACTTACGTAAAAATGCTTCGATTTGGATGAAATGTTAGTATGTTGTAGGTTCTTGCCGGGGGACGAATTCTATTGAAAATGGGTGAAATGAGGTCAAAGGTTAGGACACATGAGCGGGATCTATTCCATAGCCCTTATGTATCATAACTTACGTAAAAATGCTTTGATTGTGACAAAATTTTATCATGGTATTTCGAGGTATACCAAACCGGTTCTGTTGAATATCATCGAAATGGGATCAAAGGTCAGGGCACAGGACCGAGATTTATTCCACAGCCATTATTCTCATAACTTGAGTAATAACTTGAGTAATGATTTCTGGTATGTTGGAAAGCGTATTATAATCAAAGCATTGCATGATTTTACTAACTTGTTAAAATGTATCAATGGAAAATTCTGGATTTTCAGAAACTTTTCCGCAATTCCTTTCTTATATTAACGGAAAAGCTCTGTTCACACTTTTTTCCGTATCCATATGACGAAACATTTCCCGTAATAGGAGAGATTTAGGTGAATACTTGGGGGTTTGATTAACTGCTAAATGTCAATAGTCTGTGAAAAGTATTTGATTTTAAAGTTCTGTAGCGAGATCGGATATAGTGGATAAGTATATCGCATGAATATTGATTATTGTGACACAGAATATTTTTTCTCCTCATTCCCGTTTTTTGCAGCAGCTATTATACATATATTGCGTTACCGTAAGTAACCGTGTACTTAATTTATTGTACAGGTGATTGCACATATCTATGCATCAGTCTGTGGAATCCTTAAGACAAGTTAGTAAAATCATGCAATGCATTGATTATGATAGGCTTTCCAACATACCAGAAATCATTACTCAAGTAATGAGGATAATGCTGTAGAATAAATCTCGCTCCTGTGTTCCATTTCGATGATATTTTGCAGAATCGGTTCCGTATACCTCCGGAACAACATACTAATGTTTTGTCGCAATCGAAGAATTTTTAATCAAGTTATAAGGATAACGGCTGTGGAATAAATCTCGCTCTTGTGCCCTCACCTTTGACCCCATTTCGCCCATTTTTAATACGGTACGTCCCCAAGTGGTCTCTTACCACATACTACAATTTCATCGAAATCGAACTATTTTCACGCGCGTTACCTACCGTGCGGACAGACGGACAGAGCTGGAGTAAATACGCTTCTTCAACTATGCAGCTATCCAGAGTAAATTTTAAATTTAGAAGTTTTAGTGAAATAATATTATAAAACAGTACATTGGACCTTCTCTTAAAGATAATTGTAAGTTATTGGGCTGCCCCGGTGGCACAGTGGTCTAAGCGATGGCTTCTGATCATTCGTCCGAAAGGGGTCCGGGTTCGAATCCCGGTGAGGTATGGATGTTGTGTTTGTCTTACGGCACTTGTTCTCTCCTTTCCCTGAAACCAGTGACCCTAAATCAGGGACGGGCGACTGCTTATAGCCCATTGGGTTGCTGACGGTGGTCGTTAAACATTCAATCAAAAAAAAAAAAAGTTATTGTCAGTTCAAAAAAAATCTCAAACTCCAAATCATGCTGTTGCTTCGAAATATCACGTTCAAAAAGAAATACGTAATTTTTAATGAGACCTCCTACACAAAAAAGAAAATTATTACAAGCAGCTTCAAAAAAATAAAAAGCTCCAACAGAAAATGAAATAACTAAATCACTCACATTAATGAAAAAAATTTTTTCATCGAAGCCCAATTAGTTTTACTTTGAACGTGAATCTGATTCCTGTGACTTTCTGGATCAGTGGTTAAGACCCGCGGTTTCAACCCAAACGGCCTGGGTTCAATTCCAAACACCGGCATGAAATGATCTCTCGACTAAGAACTGAAATATTCAGAGAGTTGGATTTTGTGAAACTTCTGTCTCAATACGGAAAAACTTGAAACGGATTTTTCGGAAATAAATGGAATTATTGACTACGGAAAATCTGTGAAAATACGGGTTAAAAAAACGGAGCACTTTTAAAAACGGAAGATGCCGCCCCGGTGGCGCAGTGTTCTAAGCGATGGCTTCTAATCATTCGTCCGAGATGGGTCCGGGTTCGAATCCCGGTGAGGCATGGATATTGTGTTTGTCTTACGGCACTGGCGGTCTCCCTTCCCTGGAACCAGTGATCCTAAATTAGGAACGGGCGACTGTTTATAGCCCATTGAGTTGATCACGGTGGTTGTTAAACCTCAAATAAAAAAAAACCGGAAATTCCGTTAAAAGACGGACACTTAACGAAAACTTTGCTGCTCGTAATTTTCAGAAATTTTCCGTGAATTCACACCACTTATTTTTTACAGTATATATTTCATATGTGGTTGAAAAAACATGCAATCAAGCACACACACAAGAAAGAAAAAAAAAGCTTGTAGGGCATCAACAAATATTGTTGCACTTATAGCTACAAATGCTAATTGTCTGCTCATACCGTGCCTATAAGTTCGTAAACTTGTACCATTCGTAGCCGAAGGGTCGACGCGACGCCCCACGCTTCACGGATCTTAGCAATAAAAGATTAAAAAAAACTGCTCCCTGTTCTGTTCCCAGTCTGCAGATAAAATGTAACAAATTGAAAGTAAAAGAAACTCATTCAACAAGAACCTTTTCTTCGTCTCATATTTTGTATGTAATGGAAATCTTCGAGCGTGATGCACAGAAAATTTCAACTGTCTGTTTGTTGTTGTGTGCAATAAATACAAACATAGATAATTGTCACTTTTTTTTTGTATATATTTTTCCGACTGTTTTGTTCTTCCGTTTCAGATCCGTAGCCAATCAACTGATGCGCGGGGAAGCCGTCATTCCCGAATCCTTCGACGCTGTTACCATCTACTTCAGCGACATTGTTGGTTTCACGGAGATGTCTGCGTCGAGCACGCCCATGGAGGTGAGTCGGTTCGTTTCCTGTTGCCATGACGACGCGATCCGCGATGTAGTTAGTAACCGGGCGACTGAGGGCTTTCTCCTGCAAGCAGGTATGCTCTGCAGAATAAACAACTTGCAGGGACCGGATAATCTCCACTTAGCATTCATCCTCCTCCGCACCGAATCCATTCACCCACGCTTCGAGAGCTATGAAGCAGAACTTTCTCTCCTGGGATATGACTTTGCCCCTGGAATCTGGCGGCGCGACGACAAACTACTTCCATCATCGACGAATATGACTGCGACATTTCTTATCCGCTCTTTTCTTTCTCACATATTGCACCACCTAAATCTATAGTTCGGATAACAGAAGCTGTCTTGGAGGATGACGTCACATTCTTCCTCTTTTTTTTTTTATAATCTGAAAAGATTAAGAGCCATACACAAATGATCGTAATTTTCGCTGCTGTTACCTTAATGCCGAATGTGTAAGCTTTCCTTTGAATAACAGACACCATTTACGCGCTATAGTACTGCAGTATTATATCTTTCCAATCTAGAAACAAATAAATCAGTGTTTGAAAAAGTCTTGTAACTGACAGTCAAGGATTAGTCCTCCAAACACGTTAACAAGATACGTAAAATTGTTCTTATTGATGTCTCGTTTCATATCCATAATCAAGCTGTTTATCGTAAGCATTTTATTAGATGTGTCGCCATATTTAATGACGCGGCTGCAGACAACTCAAAGAAGCATGGAGAGGTGCATGCTTGGTGTAACCAGGAGAGATAAGAAGAGGAACTCGTGGATCCGAAAATGACAAGAGTGGAAAACATCATGATCAGAGTTAAATCCCTGAAATGGCAATGGGCTGGACATACTGTTAGGACAGACCATCGATGGACAGCCGAAATTTGTGATTGGATTCCAAGGGACAGGAAAAGACCCAGAAGAAGACCACACGGAAGATGGGTGGATGAAATTTGAAAGTATGCGGGAGTGACATGGAGGAGACTGGCACAAGAGAGACCGTTTTGGAGGAAACTTGGGGAGACCTTCGTCCAGCAGTGGATTGATAATGATTGACGATGATGATGATGATATATCTGTCTTTTATCGTGTTTCTGCTATTTACTTTCATTCCCTCTTTTCCTACTGTGTCATCTCTATCCCTAGATCTGTCTCTTTTCTCTTCTTCATTCTTTATCAACTCTTTCTTTTTTCTCTTCTTCATTCTTTATCAACTCTTTCTCTTTTCTTTGCTCTATTTATCTGTTTTCTCTCCTTTCCCTCTCTCTGTCTCTCCATTTTTGGTAACACACTCTCTCTCTCTCTCTTTTTTCTGCCTCGCTTCTTTTCGTTATACCATCTGTCTTCTCTGTCTCTCCTTTCCTTTTCTCTGTTCCTTCTCTTTTCGTTACACCCTCTGTGTTTTCTATCCTGTCCCTATCACTTTCTTCTCTTCTTTTCTCGATCACTCTTCGCCTCCCTGTCCCCTTTCCACGTTTCTGCTTCTATCCTCTCTCTATTTTCCTCTTTCTTCTCTCCCTCTGTCCTCTTTTCGTTACACGCTCTCTGTCTTCTTCTGTCCCTATCGCTTCCTTTTTCTCTATCACTCTTTGCCTCCCTGTCTCCCTTCCACGCTTTCTGCTTCTATGTCCTTTCTCTCTTCTCTCCTCTCCCTGTGTTCCCCACTTTTCGTTACACTCTCTCTTTTCCCTGTCCTTCCTGTCGTTTTCTCTGTTTCTCCTCTTCCAGTGTAGCAAGTAAAAGTCCCTGTGCACTCCTCTTTACGTTTTTCCCTCTCTGTGTTCTATCATGTTCCTATCCCTTTCCTTTTCTCTTCTTTTCCTATCATTCTTTCTCTGTCTTCCTCCCACGCGTTCTGCTCCTGCCCCCCCCCTCTCTCTCTCTCTCTCTCTCTCTCTCTCTCTCTCTCTCTCTCTCTCTCTCTCTCTCTCTCTCTCTCTCTCTCTCTGTCTCTCTCTCACACACACACACAAGCTTACTAAGTGGCCAAATTATTATGACCACCTGGTTAGCATGTTGTTGGGCCCCCTTTGCCCTTGATACTGCTTGAATTCGTCTTGGTATTGACTCTATTAAATGTTGGTAAGTGGCTTCGGGTATATTAGCCCAAATACAATTAATTGCACCTTCCAGCTCTTGAAGATTTTATGGTAACAGATCCAGCTGTCTGGTGCTTCTTTCGACTTCATCCCACAAATCTCCATTGGATTAAGATCCGGTGATTGAGGGGGCCAGTGTAGTAAGTAAAAGTCCCTGTGATGATCTTCAAACTATTCGCGTACAATGTGAGCACTATGACATGGAGCATTGTTCTGCTAGAAATATTGATCTGCATTGGGATACACCACCAAAATAATTGTGTGGATTTCGTCGGCAACGATATTTAAATATTTTAGGGGATCAAACGTTGCTCCACACGAATAATAGGGCCCCGAAATTCCTACGAAAGCATTCCTAAGACCATAACGTTTCCTTCGCCAGCTTCAAGATTAGTTACGATGCAAAATGGGCACATGCTTTCACGCCGCTGTCTCCATATCCTCACCCATCTATCTGCATGGTGTAGTTGAAAACGGGACTTCCCTGACCACATGACCTTTTTCCACTTATTTATTGTTCTGTTCCCGTGTTTCTGTGCGAACTGGAGGCGTTTCTTCTTGTTCGTTGCTGAGAGCAATTGCATACGGACAAGCCGTATGTTCTGTAGCTCACACGATGTAAAGTGCGGCGAACTGTACATTGAGAGTCCATCAGACTCTGTCCCTGATTCAAATTATCTGTAATCTGACGAAGCGTTGCACGTCTGTAGGCCTTAACAAGTCTACCAGCTCTACGATCACCTCGAGCATCCAATACCTGTTGGCCACCACAAGCCTTACTCTCATATCCGTTTGTTTTGACTGGTGGAACACTGTCTGTACACTTTAACAACTGCTACACTAGAACATTTCGCAAGTCCAGCCGTTTTGGTGAATCTCGCATCGATGCTTCAAGCAGCCACGATCATTCCATCTTCAAAGTCCGTCAGATCGCGTCTTTTAACCATTATTTCTTTCGCAATGTACTTCATTAGTCTCTGCAGGCCTTCAACGTTCCCTTTTTAATACCTATTAAGCCATCTTGCATCAGTAGCATCTGCGGGATGGCTACTTTGCATAAAATGTTCTGGAGGTCATGATAATTTGGCCGCTCAGTGTATATTATTATCATTATGACTACACCGCTTATTGTTTTGCATTCATTATTATTTAATCACACTTCATTTTCTGTTTTGAATCAAAAATTTTAACGGCGACTGACAGCAATACTGCAGAGTGCTAATATGCTGTGAACATAAATTCAGCACCAATATTTCATGCGAAGTTTATTCAGTGGAATATGCAATAACATATATAAAGCCTAACACATTTCGCGTGCGCATTTTCTTTCTTCGGTGCAACAGACGTGCTATAAACATATTCAATTAAAGTTATTACTTACTTTTAAATCCAGGGCAGCAATCCCTCTGCGCACGTTAATGAATCCAACGCCAGTGAAACACTAAAACTCACTGGAGCTCCAATGATTTTAATAGTACACACGAATTCCGTAAAATAAGAACAAATAAAGCTCATGAGATCTTTCAAGTTTCCTAAAACTCATCTTCAGGTGAAAAACAATTTTAACCCTAAGTTCGGGTAATCATGGTATATATACACATATGCAACAACTACGTTCGTGTGCAACGGGTGACGTACACAACCCTTCACCCGATTGGTTGGGAGGCTACTCATGTAGAAGTTTGACAGCCGTGAGGAAGTAACTATCCATAAAGAATAAAAAACAAGAAAGATGACACCGAATTTTCGGGTGTAATAAGCACGTCTTTTGAATCCGTTCTGACGCAAATTAAATTTCTCAAAGCTGTTCAAAGTCAATGGAACCGGTATGGAAAACAATAGTATCTGACGGAAGAAAGAAGTTTTTCAATCGGGTCTTCAAACCCTCAGGTATTGCTGTAAACGGAATCGTGAGCTTGCGAACTTTTAGAAACAGAGTTATCGACAAAAATAAGATGTGACTGTACGTCCCCTGGTGGGAAAACTAGGCATTATTTTAGGAAAAAATATTCTCAAAAGGTTTATCCATATGAAAAAGGTTTATCCATATGAGCGGTATCGGCCCAAGAAAACGAAAATTTAGTCAAGTTTTCAGGAGCCCAGATTTTGCTACAAATACATCAGAAGCACAAATTAACACTTATGACCCCTGGTGGCCAAACCATTCTTTACCAAACATTAGAAATTATGTGAAAAATATTTTTCATCAGGTCTTGTATGCGATACAGGAAGAATTTTTCAAATCGGAGTTTTAGGAGCAGAAAACGCAATTCACCTTTGTTCGCCCTAGTGAAAAGTATGATTTACTTGAAAATTTTGAATTTATAGGAATTCGCATCGGAAACACTGTCCAACAAAGAAGGAATTTTTCAAATCGGACTTTTAGAAGTAAAGATATTGACCAAAAATAGATATGTATCTACCCCCCTGGCATAGAAACCATGCATTATTTCAAGAACAAAATGTTCCTAAAAGGTTTGCCGACATGAGAAGTATCGGTCAACAAACGACTTTTTTTTCAATAGAGATTTTAGAAGCTCATATTGTGCTACAAATACATTAGAAGCGGAAATTAAGACTCACGCCACCTGGTGGCCAGACCATTTTTTTACAAAAATTAGAAATTATATGCCAACGATTTCCCATCGGGAGCTGTATCCGGTGCAGAAAGAAATTTTCAAATCGGAGATTTAGAAGCAGAGATATAGGGAGAAACGCAATTTACCTTTACGCCTTCTAGCGGAAAGACTATGAGTTATTTGAAAATTTTGAATTTATAAGAAAAACTTGTCACACTAGAAACATTATCCAACAAAGAAGGACTTTTTGAAATCGGACTTTTAGAAGTAGAGATATTGACAAAAATAAGATATACATCAACGCCCCCTGACGTAGAAACCATGCATTATTTCAAGAAGAAAATGTTCCTAAAAGGTTTGTCGACGTACGTAGCATCGGTCAACAAAAGACTTTTTTCAATCGAGATTTTAGAAGCTTATATTTTGCTGCAAATACATCAGAAGTGGAAATTAAGACTTACGCCACCTGGTGGTTAAACCATTTTTTTACAAAAATTAGAAATTATGTGCAAACGATTTCCCATCAGGAGCTGTTTCCGGTGCAGAAAGAATTTTTCAAATCGGAGATTAGGAAGCAGAGAAATAGTGGGAAACGCACTTTACCATTCCGTCCCCTAGCGGAAAGTCTATGAATAACTTGAAAATTTTGAATTTATAGGAAAAACATGTCACACTAGAAACACTATCCAACAAAGAAGGATTTTTTTAAATCGGACTCCTAGAAGTCGAGATATTGACAAAAATGGGATATACATCTACGCCCCTGGCGTAGAAACCATGCACTATTTTAAGAAGAAAATATTTCTAAAAGGTTTGTCGACATAAGTAGTATCGGTCTACAAACGATGTTTTTTTCAATCGAGAATTTAGAAGCTCATAGTTTGCTGCAAATACATCAGAAGCGGAAATTAAGATTTACGCCCCCTGGTGGCTACACCATTTTTTTTTTACAAATATTAGGAATTATATGCAAACGATTTCCCATCAGGAGCGGTATCCGGTGCAGAAAGAATTTTTCAAATCGGAGATTTAGAAGCAGAGATATAGGGAGGAAAGCAATTTACCTTTACGCCCCCTAGCGGAAAGTCAATGAATTACTTGAAATTTTTGAAATTATATGAAAAACAGGTCACACGGAAAACACTATCCATCAAACAAAGAGTTTTTCAAATCGGACTCCTGGAAGTAGAGATATTGACAAAAAAAAGATATACATCTACGCCCCCCTGGCGGAGAAACTGTGGAATATTTTAGGAAGAAAATATTCCGAAAAGGTTTATCGATGTGTGAGTGGCATCAGTCCACGAAATAATTTTTTCAATCGATATTTTAGAAACTCTGATTGTATGGCAAATACATCAGAAGCAAAAATTAACACTTAGTCCGCCTGGTGGCCATTATATTCTTTATCAAAAATTCGAAATTACATGCAAAAGATTTTCCATCTGGAGATGTATCCGCTGAAATTTTTTTTTTACAAATTGGAGTTTTAGAAGAAGAGTTATCGGGAAAACTGTAATTTACTTTTACGCCGCCTAGCGGAAAATCTATGCGTAATTTGAAAAAGGAACTACATCTAAAATACTCTTCGACATAAATGAAATCGAAAGATAAAATAATTTTTTCAATCGGATGTTTAGAAGCAAATATGTGGAATAAAACGTAATTTTAAATTCGACATCATCTGCATTTACGCCCTCTAGCGGCGAAATTGTACATCGTAAAAAAAACGAAATAAAGGATCATCATTTGCATATTTCAAGCTTCCGAATGCAAAAAGAATTTTTCAAATCGGTCTAATAGTTGCAGAGATACCGTGGGTACAGGCGGACGGACGGACGGACGGACGGACAAACCGATAACATAAGCACGATCTTTTTTTACAAAAGACGTGCTAGCAAGTGGGTACGGTGTTGGGGGTCCCACCCTATACTTATAACACATTAACTAGAAGCTGATAGTATTATATGATAGATCTAATCACCACAACATAATATTCACAAAATAGTAATACTCCAGAAATGAGAAATAAATACTTACATATGATAATAAAAGGATGACTTCGCACAGTAGGTCAAATGAAATGAGAAAACTCACCGTCTATGTACGATATTCAATAAAATACGAAATATATTTACAGTTAAAATACCCCACTAGCACTTTCGGGGTAACATTTACCCGGAAAGTACTAGTGATGATGGGGTAAATGTTACCCCGAAAGTGCTAGTGTGGTATTTTAACTGTAAATATCTTTCTTATTTTATTAAATATCGTACATAGACGGTGAGTTTTCTCATTTCATTTGACTTACATATGATGCTGGGCAAATTTTTAGCTTGAAATTATGCCAATCTAACAAAAGAGCCAATTAGTTCATTAACAGTATTATTCAAAATCTGAAGTGAGAAGCCAACTTGAAGTGCAGTCAATCATATTCTGTTTTCAATTGTCCATCAGTTAAAAATATATCTGCTTCCAAGGACTTGGTAAGAGTTCTGGTAAATTGTCATTACAACACTTAGCTCCTTTTGACATGATCGCCTTATACTTTCTGTGAGTGACATGGGCGAGACAGAGTCTGTAGTAATACTGCCCACTTAGGTGAGTGTAGCTTCTCATATACAAGTCGTGCTAGGGCCGTATTTCGAAGTCCGTTCTTAATGGCATACTTATGTTCCTTCAGTCTAGCTCCCAATGTTCTTTTAGTGGAGCCCACATAAATACCATCTGGGGCATCACTATCATAACTTTTCAAAGGTATTTCGTACACACCTTACCTTTCTGTATGGAAGACCTGGTCTCCATCGTGTTTGATCAAGTTAAACAAGTTGACAGTTTTCACCCCAAAATCTATGTCGTATGGTCTACAAATGGCCTTAAGTAAGGGGGTTATCGTAGAGGAGTAATGCATATAGAACACACAATGTTTTTTTGTCTGTTGTCACTTTGCAGGGTAGTTGATCTTTCTCGTCTAATTTTCTCAAGCACACACTGAATGGTTGATCTGGGGTAACCATGAGCCGTAGCAATTTCAAATACTCTAGTGATTTCTAAATCACGTCTGCTATTACTTGAGGATTGGGTAAAAGCTCTTCTCATCATATAGTTAATAGCTGATAACTTGTAACTCTTTGGATGCGTGGATGAGGCAGGTATCAAATTCTTACCAAACCCATGGAAGCAGATTTGGTTTTAAGTAATGGATAATTAAAAACAGAATATGATTGACTGCACTTCAAATTTGTTTCTCACTTCAGATTTTGAATAATACTGTTAATGAACTAATTGGCTCTTCTGTTATATTGGCATAATTTTAAGTTAAAAATTGTGTGCCCAGCATTATATGTAAGTACTTATTTCTTATTTCTGGAGTATTACTGTTTTGTGAATATTATGTTGTGGTGATTAGATCTGTCATATAATAACATCAGCTTCTAGTTAATGTGTTACAAGTATAGGGTTGGACCCCCAACCCCGTACCCACTTGTTTTTTACTCTTTACGTATAGTTACTTTCTCGAGTAGCCTCCCAACCAATCGGGTGAAGGGTAATGCACGTCACCCGATGCACACCGACGTAGTTGTTGCATATGTGTGTATATACCTTGATTACCCGAACTTAGAGTTAAAATTGCTTTTCATCTGAAGATGAGTTTAAGGAAATATCTCATGAGCTTTATTTGTTTAGAAAGATCTCATGAGCTTTATTTGTTTAGAAAGATCTCATGAGCTTTATTTGTTTAGAAAGATCTCATGAGCTTTATTTGTTTAGAAAGATCTCATGAGCTTTATTTGTTCTTATTTTACTAAATTCGTGTACTATTAAAATCATTGGAGCTCTAGTGAGTTTTAGTGTTTCACTAGTATTGGATTTATTAACGTGCCACGAGGAATTGCTGCCCTGGATTTAATAGTAACTTATACTGCACGTTTTAATTCGTCGTATTCTTATGTTATTACTTACTTATGGGTAGCAATAAACGCTGGTATAAAGTATGTCTAATATATTATTGATCTTGACAAGACGCTTTACAGATTAGAATAAAACTAGGTTCATGCAAATGACTCTACAGTTAGAATAATTGCACTATGCCTCCAAATAGTCTAAATATTATTTCTCCTTCCTTTTCTCATGTCTTGAGAACGTTTTCGTTTTGACGAACCATGTGGGAACCCAGCTGAAACGAAATTAGCATTCAAAAACATTACAGATTAATTTTTTTCTGTGCCTCCAGCATTATATGTAAGAAGCATCAGTTTCATTAAATAACTAGGATGGCACAAAAAATAGCATTATTCTAAAGGTTTGTTCGAAATGAGTATCATATAAAAATAGGAAGGGTAATTCTAGATCCGCCAAGTCGTTTCGTGCGGTGTTTTTATAAATATTTCTTCTTAATGAATGAAACGCTGAGCAGAGCATTACTTTCAGAACTCTTCAACGGAGCAACTGTTTACGTGCCTACTTAATAATGCAAACTTTTCGCATCTACCATTAATAACAATTCAGATTAATTCGTAGCTCTGTTTTACTTCCTTCGCTATTACAGTCACGCCATTCTAACTCAAAACACGCAATCCTCCACTTGGCAACTTGCTTTCTGTCTGCATACTATAATTCCAACTCAAGGTTTATGCCGCCTTATTGTTTATATGTATAGTGCATCCTATGTATATACCATAGCTAATACTGTGGCACGTAAGAAATTATTTCCAATCTTCACCAGCAGTTGCACCTAAAACTATTCAATAGAATGTTATCATGGTGCATGCATATTAATGTAAAACTTATCTTCATTATTACGGAGGCTTTTCATTACATTGATTTACCGTGCATCCCCCCTATGTACATTTTCTGATCAAAAGTATCCGTACACTTGCCTATTCATACACTCCCTGTAACAGGAATCAGTGGCGTAACCACGTTTCAAAATCTGGGGGTCCGATCACACATACACACATTATATACATATATATATATGAGGATCCCTGACTCTGAAAATATGGGGGTCCTGACCCTGACCCCCCCCCCTGCTCTTAGTGGTTACGCCTAAGATAGGAATGGAGTTAATATCGAATTGGTACACCCTTTGCTTGTCGTAAGCGTATATTTTTATTTAAAAGATTTATTCGATTAAAAAAATTCTTGAAAAAAGTCCTTTTTTGATAGAATCCCCTTCATTAAGAAGAGACTTTTACTCCCATTTTTTAACAAACGCAGATTTTTAACTTGAGAGTGCATAAAGTTATATTACGTTTTCCTTTACATCTTTCCTTTTAATTGTTCGGTTTAATTTTCATAACACACACACACACACACACACACACACACACACACACACACACACACACACACACACACACACACACACACACACACACTCACTCACGCACTTACTCACTCACTCTCAATCTCTCTCTCTCTCGTATATACACAGTCGAATCACATTATTGTGACCATCTCCTACTTTTGACGTCAACAGCGTGTAGCCAATGAAAAAAAGCACGTGACGTTAGCTGGCTTGGAGGGTATATAAAGTGTGCTGTAGGCATTCAGAAAACATATCACTCGTTGCTGTCATGGATAAAAGGACCGATTTACCAGATTTTCAAAAAGGGATGATATTCGGCTTTCGGGCCAAGGGTGGCAGTATTTCTGAAACAGCGCCGTTTGTGAACTGTTCGCGTGCTGCTATGGTTAACGTGTATCGTGACTGGAGAAATGGCACAATTTCCAGTAAGCGACGGGGAAACTGCGGAGCACCACGTGCCATTGATGTGAGAGGTGAACGTCGGCTGCGAAGGTGCGTGAGTCAGATCGACACGCTACAGTGGAGCAACTCACTGGTCGAATGAACCAGGGTGCTACCGGACGTGTATCTAAAACGACAGTTCAGCGAACCCTGCTGCGTATGGGTCTCCGATGCAGACGGATGGTTACTGCAAATATGCTAACGAGGGTGCATCGGCAGAAAAGGCTTACATATGCACGGCAGTATCGGAATTGGACCACCGCAAAGGATTGACTTCTTCGACGAGTCACGTTTTCTGCTTCATCGAACGGATGGACGTTGGTGTATAAGGCGAGAAACATCGGTGAACAAACCCTCTTCAACCATTGCGGAATAACACAAGCTGGTGGGGGCAGCGTTATGGTCTGGAGAATGTTTTCGTGACATTCCCTGGGTCCACTCATACCTGTGGAAGGCACTATGGACTGAATTCGTTATGAATCCATCCTTGCAGACCACGCATAACCATACATTCTGATTGTCTTCCCTTGGGCGGATGGGATCTTCCAGCACGACAATGCGACGTGTCACACAGATGCTAATGTCCGAGAGTGGTTGGAAGAGCACGATGAAGACTTCAAAGTACTTCCAGCTGAACATCCGTCGGACCCCCTCGAACATGTTGTTCGCTCTATGGATCCTCCATTAGCTGTCAGATGCACTGCAGTCAGCATGGCCTCACATACCTGTGAACACCTTCTAGCACCTTATTGAGTTACTGCCAGTCCGTCTAGCTGTTGTCCTCTCTGCACATGGCGGCTACTCTGGATATTAGCTGGTGGTCACAATAATGTGACTCGATTTTGTAGTCTCTTATAGTCTCTGTAAAAGTCTCAGGCCACATGTATTATTCCTTTTCTTATTAGGCTGAGAAACCCTTTTGCGCCGCTCCGGTGGCGCAGTGGTCTAAGCGATGGCCTCTGATCATTCGTCCGAATGGGGTCCGGGTTCGAATCCCGGTGAGGCATGGATGTTGTGTTTGTCTTACGGCACTGGCTCTCTCCATTCCCTGGAACCAGTGACCCTAAATTAGGGACGGGCGACTGCTTATAGCCCATTGAGTTGCTCACGGTGGTCGTTAAACCTCCAATAAAAAAAAACCTTTTGTAATTTAACTTTTGTTCCCTTCACTTTGGATTGCCCTTCGCACCTTGCATATCTTAAATTATTCTCAGTTTTTCCCCTTTGTGGTCAAAGTGTATTCTCTTTTTGCCAATTTTTAGATTTCCTGAAAACCTGCTTTAAAACGCTATTTTTCATGTCGAAAGTCGTGCTTGTTCGTTACAACAGAAAGTTCGGTGTCATTTTTCTTGTTCATATACGTGTGTTTTTGGAAGCATAGCTGTACATCAGTGACGTCGCGTGCCCATTTAGGTTGCGTGTGCGCTGTTATGGGGAAAATCACGCAAAAATTCTATTATGTATCTCTAGGTGCAAAATTTACCCATTGATTTTGAGTATATTAAAGCATATTTTTATTTAGCGG
Organism: Macrothele yani; assembly: GCA_039090855.1. Classification (NCBI taxonomy): domain Eukaryota; kingdom Metazoa; phylum Arthropoda; class Arachnida; order Araneae; family Macrothelidae; genus Macrothele; species Macrothele yani. Next base: position 107,092,062 of record CM077011.1, read on the forward strand.
TCGTCTAATTACTTATGGTAAAGATCTTTACATATACTCCATTGTACGAAAAATCTGAATTTCCTGTTCACTAGAGTGATGAACGAATGTTTTTTTTAATGATTTTTAAATACACGACGAGGTTTACCTTCCTGAACTATATTTACACAATCTGCAAAAGCTCTGGCAGAAAGTGGGATACTGAGTACATTGTCAGTACTGTTCCCCATCTTAAATGGATATCAAAATTCAAATTGTATATTTAAATATGCGCTCATAAACACATCGATTCACCCAACCACGAAAAGACAGAAAAACAGTCACTCGTAGCAGAACGTTGAATTGTGTTTATGACTTTACGCTATTCCAAACGCAACCAAGTATGACCAGTGGGATTTTCTTAAGGGCGCACACCCTAGAAAGTTTACGATCTGCGTTGAAACCACAAGGAAGTAAAAACATCTGGAGAGCTTTTTATTGCAGTTGTTTTAACAACCTGAGGTGTCCTTAGGTAAAATAGCATCCCTACAGCTGCAAATATTACTTACAATGTTTTGTTTACTGAACGAAGCAACGAACCTTCTCCTCTTCACGAAAATATTGCACTAGGAAATTAATTTTACCTACACACTCAATGCCTTAGGACAAACTTCGGCGAGGTTTATTAGAAATACATACCCCCAAAATACAACAGCAACTTCTATAACAACGTGGAATTGCTGTGCTGCATGGGACTGCAACCGGTGCTCATTTTAGCTAGCACACCCTGATAGTTCCGCTGTTGTGTTTGAAACCACAGGGAAATAAGAACGCGACCTGCAGCGCCATCTAGGAGCTCTTGTGCTGCAGTTCCTTGACATCGTCGGATGTGCGCTCGTCGAACCGCACACCCAAAGATCTTAGCGCGAATGCGATATGATTACTGAACGAACCTTCTCCTTTTAATTAAAACGTTATATGGGGATATTAATGTTAACCGCTACTCGAAGACTTAGGACAAACTCTGGCGAGTTTTATTAGAAATAAATACGAAAAAATAATCGAAAATGTAGGTTAAATTGCGACTCTGTGTGGGTGTGCGCCGCACACCTAGTACACCACGAATATTTGCCTCTGCTGCAGAGAGTTGTACCGACAGTAATGCAAACGTGGTCAAGCAGAAGCAACATGCCGTCATCGAGTTCTTGACGAAACAAGGGTGCAGGCTGTCTAACATTCACAGAAGGCTACAGAATGTTTACGGAGATGACACCATTGACAAGAGCAATGTGCACAGATGGATGAAGAAGTTTAAAGAAGGGGAAACCAGCATTGAAGAAAACCACGCAGTGGGAGACCATTATTTGCGACCACTGACATGAATCTTCAGCGAGTGGATGAATTGATTCGCGCGGACAGACGAGTCACAATCCGTGAGCTTGTTACACAACTGGACTGTGGTAACCATGCCATACAGAAGGGGTTAGAAGACTTAGGGTATTGGAAAGTGTGTGCAAAGTGGGTACCTCGGCAGTTGACACCTCATTTGAAGGAGACGTGGGTTGAAGTCTGCTCTAATCTGATGGAAACATTTGAAGTCAATGAACACACGTTTTTTTCTAAATCTGACGAGAGGGGATGAAACGTTGGCGTATCTTTACGATCTAGAAATTAAGAATCTATCAATAGAATGACGTCACAATTCTTCACCAAGACCTAAGTAGTTCAAGAGCCAGTGATCAGCACAGAAAGTCATTCTGACTGCATTTTTTTTTTTTTTTTTTTTGATGACAGGGGTGTGATTCTCCTGGATTTTCTTGAGCGTGGCCGTGCCGTAACCAGCGAGCGGTACATTGAGACACTCAAGAAGCTTAGAGAAGCCACGCGGATAAAGAGACCGAACAAGAATCTGAAATAGATCCACATTCACCATGACAATGCGAGACCACACACATATTTGGCAACCAATCAGGCAATCAGCAAATTAGGCTGGTCAGTGGTCCTCCATCCACCGTACAGCCCAGATCTGGCACCCTGCAACTTCCATCTGTTCGGTCCAATGGAGGACAATCTCCGGGGACAACGATTTGATAACACAGACGAGGTGGCTGTGAAGAAGTGGGTACAACAGTCCACACCTGAATTCTTTCGAAGAACGTTCGAGAGTTGGGCTCAACGATGGCGTAAATGCATCGCTTGTGATAGAGACTACATTGAGTAGTACCTTGGTGTAGAGAAAGAGTTACTCTACCAATATGTGCAATTTGAACGATCCCTGCCAGTTAATAAAACAGTTATGCCCACTTTTGCATTACTTCAGGTACAACCTTCATGTGTGTGTGTGTGTGTGTGTGTGTGTGTGTGTGTCTGTGTGAGCCGAAAGAAGATCTAAATCCTCTGCCACACTTGTTTTTTTCACTTTCAAAGGGCTTTAGACTTCTTATCTTTATTACATCGTCTTGTTTTTGTTTTTCGTTTAACTAAAGCACTTAGTTTCTCTAAATAGCATTTCTTAGAGTAATGAAACGACTTGAGTGCATTTTTCTTCGATTCCCGATCTACATAAGGAACATTATCTTTCCTTCTTTTTCACCCTTTTTTATTATTTCATTAGAATGTGAAAAACCAAAGCATAGATAGATAGCTCGTCCCGCATTCAGTGTGTCAGAATTGAATAAACTTAAATTACTTTGTTCTCTCCATGTTCTCAGAAATTTTCTTAAAATTAAAGAAAAGTCATCATTTCGTTTGCAATGGCATTGTCTCTGAAGAAAGCAAATGTATTTTTCCTGAAAGCTTTTATAGTGTACATTGATGTAGCCTTCTTCATTTGCAGCGTTCGGTTTTCCTTTATAAAGAAGTGTCCACAAATGCAAATTGTTTGAAGTTCAAAATACTGTTTTACGGGATCAAAGTTTTCGGTCTTCCAAAAATGTCATATAAGGTGAAAAGAAGAAGGTGAGAAAAAAAAGCTTTAGACAAATTGAAAAGCACCTTTCAGGAGGAACAGAAAGACAAAAGAAACACAATTCTGATTTCATGAAAAAAAAAACTTACGAGTTGGATTTAATCTGTTTCCTTAGTAGCTGTTCAAAGACATTATTTGTAGAGGGAAACTCTAGAAACCTGAGAAAATAGCTGTCGCCCCAGTGGCGCAGTGGTCTAAGCGATGGCCTCTGATCGTTCATCTGAAAGGGGTCCGGGTTAGAATCCCGGTGAGGCATGGATGTTGTGTTTGTCTTACGGCACTGACTCTCCCCTTCCCTGGAACCAGTGACCCTAAATTAAGGACGGGCAACTGCTTATAGCCCAATGAGTTGCTCACGGTAGTCGTTAAACCTCCAATCAAAAAAACAAATATATATATCATCATGAACTTTCAGAAGACAAAAGTGATGTTCAATGCTTTTACTAGAAATGAAGATTTATCGATTGATGGAGAAAAGCTGGAGATAACAGACACGTACGTTTATCTTGTACAGCAGATATCAAGTGAGGGTCACATTGATGAAGAAATTAATCGCCGTACAAAACTTGCCTGGAGAGCTTTTGGAAGAAACAGCATAATTTTCAAGAGCAATATGCCATTATGTCTTAAAAGAAAAGTGTTTGATCAATGCATCCTTCCAGTGCTTACGTATGGTGCAGAGACGTGGACCTTAACTAAAAGAGACATACAAAGGCTGCAGACAACTCAAAGCAGCATGGAGAGGTGCATGCTTGGTGTAACCAGGAGAGATAAGAAGAGGAACTCGTGGATCCGAAAAATGACAAGAGTGGAAGACATCATGATCAGAGTTAAATCCCTGAAATGGCAATGGGCTGGACATACTGCCAGAAGGACAGATCATCGATGGACAGCCGAAATTTTAGATTGGATTCCAAGGGACAGGAAAAGACCCAGAAGAAGACCACATGGGAGATGGGTGGATGAAATTCGAAAGTATGCAGGGGTGACATGGAGGAGACTGGCACAAGACAGACCGTTGTAGAGCAAACTTGGGGAGACCTTCGTCCAGCAGTGGATTGATAATGGTTGACAATGATGATGATGATGATATATCATCATCAATCCACTGCTGGACGAAGGTCTCCCCAAGTTCCTTCCACAACGGTCTGTCTTGTGTCAGTCTCCTCCATGGTACTCCCGCATACTTTCGAATTTCATCCACCCATCTCCCATGTGGTCTTCTTTTGGGTCTTTTCCTGTCCCTCGGAATCCCGTCTAAAATTTTTTCAGCTGTCCATCGATGGTCTGTCCTTCTGGCAATATGTCCAGCCCATTGCCATTTCAGGGATTTTACTCTGATCATGATGTCTTCCACTCTTGTCATTTTTCTGATCCACGAGTCCCTCTTCTTATTTCTCTTGGTTACACAGAGCATGCATCTCTCCATGCTTTTTTGAGTTGTCTGTAGTCTTTGTATGTCTTTTTTAGTTAAGGTCCACGTCTCTGCACCGTATGTAAGCACTGGAAAGATGCACAGATCAAACACTTTTCTTTTAAGACATAATGGCATATTGTTCTTGAAAATTATACTGTTTCTTCCAAACGCTCCCCAGGCAAGTTCTATACGCCGATTAATTTCTTCAATAATGTGACCTTCATTTGATATCTGCTGTTCAAGATAAATGTAGTTATTGGTTATCTCCAGCTTTTCCCCATCAATCGGTAAATCTTCATTTCTTGTAAAAGCATTGTACGTCACTTTTGTCTTCTGAAAGTTCATTTTTAATCCCACTTCTTTACTCTTGTCAGCAAGTTCCTGGATCATACTCAGCAGCTCTGATGGGGTAGTAGCAAAAATGACTACGTCATCAGCAAAACGAAGGTGAATTAGATAATCTCCATTAATCCTTATCCCTTTGTTTTCCCAGTTCAGTGATTGAAAGACAATTTCCAATGTGGCATTAAAGAGCTTCAGAGATATAGTGTCACCTTGTCTCACTCCCTTTCCAATTTTTATGTGTGTTGTGTTTTCAAACAGCCGAATGTGCCGCAGTGGTCTAAGCGATGGCCTCTGATCATTCGTCCGAACGGGGTCCGGGTTCGAATCCCGGTGAGGCATGGATGTTGTGTTTGTCTTACGGCACTGGCTCTCTCCCTTCCCTGGAACCAGTGACCCTAAATTAGGGACGGGCGACTGCTTATAGCCCATTGAGTTGCTCACGGTGGTCGTTAAACCTCCAATAAAAAAAAAAAAAAAAACAGCCGAATCTTTGCACTTGCATTTTTATAGATGTTATTAATAATATTAATGTACGCATCTTCAATACCGCAGGATTTCAGAGCCATTGTAACTGCTGATGGTTTCACCGAATCAAAGGCTCTATATCTCCCAAACACTTTAGTGTTTGGGAGATATAGTGTTACCTTGTCTTACTCCCTTTCTAATTTTATGGGTCCTGTATTCTCAAAGATAAATATATATAGGTGATGCGTAACATCACAGCCTCTCCTTGACAAATGTCAACCCCGCCTTCTCGTGGTACATCCTGTTCCCACTAAAGGGGCTCTGACGACCGCCAATAGCGGTATAACTATACCATCGGGATTAGAGGAAATGCTATCCCACACTCACCAACCCGCTTGGCCAACGTGGTGAGTTATGGCCAAACCCCTCCAAAATGACTCCACAACTTAAATCTTGGCCCTCAGTCTCCGGCAGCTGGAATGTACCTGGCCAAGGCAGCGGCCAGTGCGACATGAAGGCAGAGGGTGCTAAGAATCCCCGGAGGACCGGACTAGGCTGCCATCTGATGCTCACCTTGGCTACGTACAACGGACGCTCCCTATCTTCTGATTCAAGGCTTCTTGAATTGGAAGAGGAACTACAAAGGATCAAGTGGGACATCGTCGGGCTAAGTGAGGTAAGGAGAAAAGGAGAAGATCTCATTGAACTGAAAAGTGGACATCTCTTCTACTATCGTGGGACAGATACTGGCAGAACTAGTGGTGTTGGATTTATAATAAACAAGAAACTGAAGGATAAAGTTGTAGAAGTTGAAAGTTCCTCTGACAGAGCTGCACGACTCGTTATCCAACTCTCGAGAAGATACCAGGCTCAGATTATTCAAACTTATGCACCCACCACAAGTCATGCTGAAGAAGAAATTGAAGAATTTTATGAGGGAATTCGTGATCTAAATAATAAAGGTAAGCAGCACTTGAAGATAATTATGGGAGATTTCAATGCAAAAATAGGGCAACGGCAACAGAATGAAACTTCAGTAGGTAAATTCGGTCACTGCAACAGAAACCAGCGTGGAAATACTCTCGTAGAGTTTGCAGAGGCAGAAGGGTTTTTCATCTTGAACTCCTTTTTAAAAAAAAAGCCACACAGGAAATGGACATGGAGACATCCAAATGGGACGACAAGTGAAATTGATTTTATTATGTGTAACAAAAAATTCGTCATAGAAGACTGCAGTGTGCTAAACAAGTTCAACACAGGCAGTGACCATAGATTGGTGAGATGTAAGATGCACCTCAACACTAAACTCGAACGTAGCAAGCTCATAAGACAAACAAAATGTATTGACATAACCAACCTTAAAAAACACCATAATACCTTCAAATTGGAACTGAAGAACAGATTCTCTGCTTTAGAAGGCCTAACATCAGAAGAAGTGGATATTTCTGAAGTTAACAGAAAAGTAACCAAAGCTCTTATGGAAACAGCAACAAAATTAACTGGGTCTAAGAACAAATTGCATGTGAACAAATTATCAGGAAAAACCAAAATGTTGATGCAAAAAAGAAGAGTGATGAGGACAACTAAAGAAGATGTGACTTCCAAAGTGGAATATATAGAGCTTTGCAAGACAGTACGAAAACGTATCACTGAAGACGTAAGGAAATTCAACTCTGAACTAGTAAGGAAAGCAATTCAAAACAACCAAAGCCTAAAGATAGCAAAGGGACATCTCAGTAAGGGGAAAAAACAGATTATGGCACTGAGAAAAGAAGATGGTTCTGTAACAAGAAATAGAGGCGAAATTTTGACAAGAGTGAAAGATTTCTACTCCAAATTATATGAAAGGGATGATACATGTACTCCAGACATCATGAATGGTACCAGTACCAGAGTTCTTCCAGTCCTTCCAGCAGAAGTTGCACATGGAATCAAGAACAGGAAGCGGGGAAAAGCTCCAGGAGAAGATGGAATTACTGTAGACATCATACAAGAAGCAAGTGGAGAAATCGAAACAGTACTCGCCCAAATTTTCACTCGATGCCTTAATGAAGGGAAAATTCCTGAGGATTGGAACAACGCTACAATGATCTTGCTACATAAAAAAGGTGACATTGAAGATCTCAGGAACTACAGACCTATCAGCCTCCTATCAGTGGTTTATAAAATCTTCACTAAAGTTCGTTCACACCGCTTGAAGGTGACACTGGAAATGGCTCAACCGAGAGAACAAGCTGGATTCAGGAGTGGCTACAGCACAATAGATCATATCCACGTACTGAGAGAACTAATTGAAAGAGCGAGGGAATATGAGCTTCCATTGTGCATGGCTTTTATCGATTATGAAAAAGCCTTTGATTCGGTGAAACCATCAGCAGTTGCAATGGCTCTGAAATCCTGCGGTATTGAAGATGCATACATTAATATTATTAATAACATCTATGAAAATGCAAGTGCAAAGATTCGGCTGTTTGAAAATACAACACACATAAAAATTGGAAAAGGAGTGAGACAAGGTGACACCATATCTCCGAAGCTCTTTAATGCCACATTGGAAAATGTCTTTCAATCACTGAACTGGGAAAACAAAGGGATAAAGATTAATGGAGATTATCTAACCCACCTTCGTTTTGCTGATGACATAGTCATTTTTGCAACTACCCCATCAGAGCTACAGAGTATGATCCAGGAACTTGCTGACAAGAGTAAAGAAGTGGGATTAAAAATGAACTTTCAGAAGACAAAAGTGATGTACAATGCTTTTACAAGAAATGAAGATTTATCGATTAATGGAGAAAAGCTGGAGATAACAGACACGTACGTTTATCTTGGACAGCAGATATCAAGTGAGGGTCACATTGGTGAAGAAATTAATCGGCGTACAAAACTTGCCTGGAGAGCTTTTGGAAGAAACAGCATAATTTTCAAGAGCAATATGCCATTATGTCTGAAAAGAAAAGTGTTTGATCAATGCATCCTTCCAGTGCTTACGTATGGTGCAGAGACGTGGACCTTAGCTAAAAGAGACATACAAAGGCTGCAGACAACTCAAAGCAGCATGGAGAGGTGCATGCTTGGTGTAACCAGGAGAGATAAGAAGAGGAACTCGTGGATCTGAAAAATGAAAAGAGTGGAAAACATCATGATCAGAGTTAAATCCCTGAAATGGCAATGGGCTGGACATACTGCCAGAAGAACAGACCATCGATGGATAGCCGAAATTTTAGATTGGATTCCAAGGGACAGGAAAAGACCCAGAAGAAGACCACATGGAAGATGGGTGGATGAAATTCGAAAGTATGCGGGAGTGACATGGAGGAGACTGGCACAAGTCAGACCGTTTTGGAGGAAACTTGGGGAGACCTTCGTCCAGCAGTGGATTGATAATGGTTGACAATGATGATGATGATGATATATATATATATCTTTTCTGGTGAAACCCGACACATTGTCTAACAGTAGGTTCACTGATCACGTTAACCAGGCCGGTTAAGCGGTGCGAATTGTACAGGAATAAGGAACGTCATTCTAATGGACAAATCATTAGAGATGCCTACCTAATAGAGTGTTGGTTCTCCTCTAGCTCACATGCCGAGGTATCGATTCCACCCGATGTCGAAGGCGTTCCGGAGGGAGGAAATGTCAGCTATGCCTGTTGCAGAATTGTCTACAACTTCGCCCGAGACGTTGGTCCAGGATACATGGATCGTATGTTCCTCTCCAAGACTTTCCAAAGAGCTTCCACAGGGTTTAAATCCGGGAACCTTGGGGAGCCACTGGATGGTTGCAAATTCAGATTATCGTTTCTTGAGCCATTACTAGGTGGTTCCGGGCCCTGCGGGCGGCGCATTTTCTTGCTGAAATAGACCATTGGCCGCACGATGTGTGAACGCCTTTATCAGCCAACACATGCTGGTAGCAGTTAAGAACCTCTCCAGCCACACTAAGGAACCTAATGTGTCCCATGAGAAGGCTCCCCAAACCGTCACAAGGCTACCACCGCCTTGAACTAAGCCGACCTGGTACGACGGCGTCATGCTGTCGACGCTACACTTGCACCTTCCCTTTAGCTCGGTTCAGCTGAAAACAGGATTCATTTGACCGAACGCACGACGCGACGCCACTCTGCAGACGTCGAGTTTTGACGTTCCCGGCACTAAGCGAGGCGTCTTGTCCGGTGACGAGCAGTCAACAATAGCACACGAGTAAGACGCCGGCTCCCGTACCTCAGGTTACTTGCTGACGCCGAACGACTACCGTGAGCAACTCAATGGGCTATAAGCAGTCGGTCATCCCTCATTTAGGGTAACTGGTTCCTTAGGGTGATGAAAGGGTCAATCTGTCTTGCGCCTACAATGCGCCCAGGTTCAAAGTCTCTCAGATCACCACGTTTACCCATGTTCTCCGATTGCGATACACTGTTGGGAAGCTCTGCTGTCTGCCTTTTATCGTATGCGTTTGGTTTGAGTCTGTTCCACTCTGCGTGGGGCGGCGGGGGAATCCCATGTCAAATTACCATCACCACTATCTCTAATGTTCCGTCTACCAAGTGTACAAAGTCTAAACATATAAAACAAGCTTTTGAAAAGTTACATGATACACTCTTTGGCCAGATCATTGCAGAATACCTCTACGTACATGCGTGGACTCGTCCACATCATATAACCAGGCCAGTGAGGTCAATTCCAGTGCAGAATACCAGATAGACGACTTGGTAGGAGTCTGCCCCTGCCTTATTTTGGAAACCCCGACCCTTTTCAAACTTTTACCAAGCGTACTCTGTAACGTATTGCTAATAATGCAAACAGAGCCCGCTTAAGGTGTTGCGGGGCCCCTACAGCAAAATGATAAACTCATTCTCAATAGTACCTCTCTATATTTTTCAGGACAGTTTTCTGCCTACACTTTTGTTATTATATAATGTTCTATATGTTGCTGTCTTATTTACAGAAAATTTAATTACCCTACACTTCTACCTGAGGTTCCGCTGTACGACGACTTCGCACGCTTATCTAGGTTTTTTTTTTTTTTTGGTCCATTTTTGGTCCACAATTACTATCTACTTCATTCATGAATGTATCTGTTGGTCTTACGTTGAGCCAGTTCTTGGTTGGGTTTTTTTTTTTTAATTTTTGAAGTTGGAACTTCATCCTCTTCCGATTCTACTTCTACGAATGGATGGCGGCTTGGTACTACACTTTCCGATGTCTTTTTTGTTTACTTTTCTCATTTTTCTTTCTCTGCTAAACCTACGTATACGCATTTCACATGGACTATCGTTGTATTGAGCAATACCCCCCGCTATTCCTATTTTGTTTTCAAACGGGGATATGGACACTGGCAGAGAAGTTTTTCCATCCCGCGTGTGGTTCCCCTAAGCGTTTTACCCCAACCCCCTTCATAAACATACCGACATATGTCGATGAAACCACTTGTTGGTACGTAGACTACCTGATGAGAACGTTAGTTCGAAATCATATGGTAGTGGGGTGATTCCATGTCAAGTGATCCAACAGAGGTTGTTTGACCATTTTAGAAAAAACTAATTATTTTGTTTGTGGTTACCTATATGAATGTAGAGTTCAAAAAGAATATTTCTTATTTTTTTGGTAACTACAATGGCGGCCATTTTTGTTTCATGGCGCGCTCTGATTTTTGCGTTTGCAGGTGTTTACGGTAACTTAGATCACTCAGGACTGGTTGATTCTTAGGACTGGTTTATTCTAGGTTACTGAAACAAACACCATTCTCTTCATAAAGAAACAGTCTAAAATTTTGATCTAGTACACGTCTTATTAACTAAGCTTCCAAAATAGTCAAAGTAAACTCTGAAATTTGATGGTTAGATACACATTCTCGAAAAAACCTAAAAAAATCAAAAGCTTGGGGGGGATACTGGGGTTTTGGGGGCCCTTGAAAATTGGGGTCCCTAGGCCAGTGCCTTACGGGCCTAGTCGGTAATCAGGGCCTGAATGAAAGGCTTGCTCTGGAGGAACAAAGCTGCTCTGCTGAGGTGAACGGATTGTAACGCCGAGAGATGTGCCATTTCTCGTAGAAATTCCTCCCGCAGGGGAAATTTAGACCCGACTATCTCTGCTGCCATTCTTCTTCTTGGTTACTCAGTCCAATGACTGGTTGTTTAGTAAATGTACTCTGTTTCTCCATTCCTCTCTATTCTCCGCCATTCTCTTCAAGTCATAGTATGTACTAGTCAGTGGCGTATATTAGAGGCTAGCTGCGAAGCCCAGAGAATGCACAAATAAAAGTTAATTAAATATACACAAATAGAAGTCAATTATCAACGATATTAAGATATGTCGATGCTTTCGGTGCGAAAAAAACACGAGCTGATTCGCTTCTTTCGATTATGAGAATCAGTCTGGCTAGCGATGATCAACGGCGTAACCCAAGTAGGTCTTCGAAAGACTTCGCTGTTCTGATGTGAAGAGTTTCAATAGCATCTCCTGCTAACGTTTCCATGAGAACATGAATGAGCTACGGAGCTCGTGAATGGCCATTGCTTTGGTCAAGGTTTCGCCCCGAAAAAAAAGAAGACTTCGGCTCCACCATAATCTCCATCGACCATCCACGATAAAGCAGAAAACGCGATTCGTTTGGAAAACGCGACTTTCTTCCACTGTTTGGCGGTCCGATGCGTCCTCCCAGATGCAAATTCACGCCGTAATAGTCGATGTCTGGCCGTCAACAGGAGTACCTGGAGTGGACAGCCGCTCAGGAAAGACGTACAGAGGAGAGTTCGTTGGACTGTGGTCTGCGATACACTCCTCGATGTGCCTGTATTAAATGCTCTGGCCAGTTGTTCCGCTGTAGGCCAGTATGTTGGATCGCACTAATCGGGATAGCCGTCGCTGCCCACGGTCATCAATACTCCGTGGGGTTCCACTGTTACCCCGATTACTGCAGGTCTTGTGGGTTTCCTTCCATTCCTTGGAACACTTTAACAATTGCACTACGTGAACAGCCCACAATATCGGCCATTTCTGTAATGCTACCACCCTTAATTCGGTAGCCAACAATCATTCCTTTTTCAAACTCGGTTATGTCGCCCCATCTCCACGCGAAACTGCATTCCGCCGGTGAGTTCGTGTCCTTTTGAAAACCTTACATGATTTGCTACGCACGCCATTTGGCTTCTCGTTATGATTCTTTCTTACATCAGAGTTAGCCATATGCATTGAAGAAAAACATTGCATGCGCTTTCGGACTTCTTCCAACGTAAAAGATTTCTTCCAAGTAACATAAATCTGGGTTTTGAGCGTAGCTATGTCTCCGTTTTTAACTCTTGAATCACTAGAAAAAGAATTAACGTCGGCTAGCTTAGACTAAACCACTGGCATGGCGCTATTGTGTAAGTCGTTATGCACTGTGTGAGAGACAGACGTTTCTACGGGTGTTCAAATCCCGGTCCTGCCGGCCAATTAGTCTGCGTGAGGTTTTTCTGGGGTTTTCCGTAGACTTCCCGTGTTTGGGGACGCGAATGATGATTCCCTGTGAAGTTGGTCCCTGGCGTATTTTGTCCCTTGGTCCTTGGGTTCGGGGGTTGGGCGTGGGGATAACGTCCTCACCTCGTCCAATAAATCTCTCGTTACGAAATCTCACGAAAAGGTTCTTTTTGCCGCCCCGGTGGCGCAGTGGTCTAAGCGATGGCCTCTGATCATTCGTCCGAACGGGGTCCGGGTTCGAATCCCGGTGAGGCATGGATGTTGTGTTTGTCTTACGACACTGGCTCTCTCACTTCCCTGGAACCAGTGACCCTAAATTAGGGACGGGCGACTGCTTATAGCCCATTGAGTTGCTCACGGTGGTCGTTAAACCTTCACTAAAAAAAAAAAAAAAAAAAAAAAAAAAAAAAAAAGGTTCTTTGAGAAGGCCAGGGCCCATTGAAGAAGAAGCTTCGACCAAGCTCAATGTAGTCCACCCTAACTTTCCAAAGTAATTACTTTCTCACTAGGTAGCGTAAAAGTACGTTTCTATTTCATCATCATCATCATTGTCAACCATTATCAATCCACTGCTGGACGAAGGTCTCCCCAAGTTTCCTCCACAACGGTCTGTCTTGTGCCAGTCTCCTCCATGTTATAACTACGTATATCTGCCATTTTGCAAATTCAATTTTATTTTATTTTTCATTTTATTATCTTGAATTACACTGTTGTAACCACAAACTGATGTTGCATATTGTGACGTGCCTGCCCCGCAGGACGCACACGACATAAAGGCAGATAGCAGCAAGAACGAACGTCTGCTTAGCTCAGTTGGTAGAGCGGCTTGTTCAGGAATAAGAGGACTCGGGTTCGATCCCCGGCGTGGACCAAACTGACGGAGAAATTTACTTCATTATAATGGCGCCCGAACTTCCCGGATGACCCGGCCGTTAAAGATCTCGCAATGGTGTGATGTTCTTTCCACACCGCGAGATACGAAAAATAAGGGAATCCCTTCTTCAGCACTTCGAAAAAAGAAATATGTCTGAAGTTGCATTCCACAAACTAGATTGACTGGGAGTTCTCAAGTGCACGTTCTTCAGCAGATGACTACCTACGGCAATTCTTGGTCACGGCTGACCCGAGGGCCATGCCCCTGGCCCTCTTTCGGGGGGAGGGAGATGTGACGTGCCTGCCCCGCAGGACACACACGACATAAAGGCAGATAGCAGCAAGAACGAACGTCTGCGTAGCTCAGTTGGTTGAGCGACTTGTTACGGAATAAGAGGACTCGGGCTCGATCCCCGGCATGGACCAAAATGACGGAGAAATTTATTTCGTTATAATATACACAGTTGAGTCACATTTTTGTGACCACCTCCTACTTTTGACGTCAACAGCACGTAGCCAATGAAAGAAGGCACGTGTCGTGAGCTGGCGTCGAGATGTATATAAGGTGTGCTGTAGGCATTCTCAAAACATATCCCTCGTTGCTGTCATTGATAAAAGGAGCGATTTATCAGATTTGCAAAAAGGAATGATTATCGACTTTCGGACCAAGGGTGGAAGTGTTTCTGAAATAGCACAGTTTGTGAACTGTTCGCGTACTGCTGTATTTAAAATGTATCGTGAGCGGAGAAACGGCACCATTGCGAATAAGCTACGTGGAAACTGCGGAGCACCACGTGCCAATGATGTGAGAGGTGAACGTCGGCTTCGAAGGTGAGTGAGGGGCGATTGACTGGCTACAGTGGAGCAACTCACTGACCGAATGAACAATGGGGCTACCGGAAGTGTGTCTAAAACGACAGTTAAGCAAACCCTGCTGCGTATGGGGCTCCGATGCAGACGGATGGTTACTGCCCCTATGCTAACGAAGGTGCATCGGCAGAAAAAGATTACATTAGCACGAGAGTATCGGAATTGGGCCGCCGCTGCTGGGCAATGACTGCCTTTTCCGATGAGTCACGTTTTCTGCTTTATCGAACGGATGGACGTTGGTGTATAAAGCGAGAAACATCGGAGAACAAACACTCTTCAATAATTGCTTTAACAACAAAGCTGATGGGGACAGCGTTATAGTCTGGGGAATGTTTTCGTGGCGTTCCGTGGATCCACTGACACCTGTGGAAGGAACTATAGACCGAATTCGTTGCGAATACATCCTTGCAGACCATGTACACTCATGGATAGGATCTTCCAGCACGACAATGAGACGTGTCACACAGCTAGGAATGTGGAGAGTGGTTGGAAGACCACGATGAAGACTTCAAAGTACTTCATTGGCGCCCTAATTCCCCAGACTTAAATCCAATTGAACATCTGTGGGACCACATCAATTGTGTTGTTCGATCTATGGATCCTCCACCATGCACCCTCAGATGCACTGCAGTCAGCCTGGCTCCACATACATGTGAACACCATCCAGCACCTTACTGAGTCACTCCCAGTCCGTCTGGTAGCTGTCCGCGCTGCCCACGGCGGTTAGTCTGGATATTAGCTGGTGGTCACAATAATGTGATTCGACCGTGTAGTTTCCAGGTCCTTTTGGGAGAAACTTTCGTACTGGGTGACATAAAATTCAATTTTCTGTAACACTATAAATTCAGAACTTTTAAGAAAAGCAAATATTGTTGCTCATTGCATCTGATAATCCGAAATAATTCTTGTTCTGTTTTACCTGATTTATTAGTTTATGAATTCCGCGAGGGTATGTTGAATGCATATTTTTTTCGGAGGGATTTCGCGAAAGAAAGGCACTAACTCCCTGTGCGTAGCATTCATGTACATACGGAAAAACGAAATAAGTTGCAATTTTGTGTGTGTGTGTGTGTGTGTGTGTGTGTGTGTGTGTGTCTGTGGAAATAGATGATACGCAGCGGTTTTGATACGAAACATCTCGAGGGGGAACCACATGTCAAAACGAAAGGCAGATTTTCTTTTCCATTTTTCTCTTTCTTCGAGACATTCGGTCACAGTGTAGTAGCTGGAATAACTGCCGTAGACTGAAACACCCTGGGGTATCGCTCTCTTCCTGCTCTCGTTCAGCTATTTTGATATCTGTCTTTGTTAAGTTCCACCTGTCATACAGAAAGTCTCCTTTCCCGCGCATTCTTCAGTGCTACCCTCTCAAGCAATACATTTAACAGACAGTTTTTTATTAGTTGACAATGCTTTTCTTGTAGCATTTCTAGAACTTCAAGGAAGAGAGAAGGAAAAAAGGTATAACACTAAATATAAACGGTTAAAAGCCAGTGACACATAAATAGCAAAAGTAGAATGTTAAAATAAAAGAAGACTTGTTTTTTTTTTTTTTCGAGTTGAAAAACTTGATATGTTGTACAGCTTCTTATTCCTCGTTAGAAAGATTCAAATAAAAGAATGATTTTATTTACTTAATGATTATGTGACAAAATGCTCTTTTGAAACGAAAGCTATATTCATCGCGATGATTTTACATTACCTGTCCAAATCTCTATACGGCTGGTTATAAAGTGTTGAATTGAATTCTTAAATTTTATGCGCAGTTAATTAGCTAATACCAACACTCCAACCGGCTCGGTACGCAGTAGGAAAGAAAGAAAGTTTATTGCTAGACCTTCATTCAAGGCGGAAGAATGTGTGCTTAACAATAATAGAACAGAGAGATCATACTAATAATAATTAAACCATATACCGACCTAAGCTCTATGCAGATACAAATAACTTTTAATTATAATACAATGGATAATACGAAGACACAGTGATATCCAACTTGATGTAATAGTTTGGAAAAGAAGTTTATTTCCTTAAACGTGTTGCAGTACAGTGAGAATACAACCCTTCCATTATAGACAAGGCTCTAACAAAATTCCGGAAATCGAAGCCTATCTCCACGTTGACTCCTTTGATGCGCCAATTGGGAGAGAATTTTACCATTATTCCATTTTCTCATGACATTACCTTCAAATTTTCAAAACTTCTCAAAACCTTTAATTTTAAAGTGAGTTTAAACCCATAAACAAAATGAACTTTTTAGGATCAAAGGACAAAAACTCGTGGGGAATTTATCAAATTCCATGTGAATGTGGCGCTTCGTATATAGGACAGACCCGTAGAGCCTTTCGTTTTTCGATTGAAGGAGCACAAGACCTACATTCGGAACTGTGACTTAAAGAAGTCATCCATGGCTAAACATTGTTACGAAAAAGACCATAAATTTCTCTTTGAAGAAGCAAAACTAATTGACAAGCCAGATTCAACCACCAAAATTGATATTTTAGCTTTCCATACGTATCAGAAGTCTTCGCAACTTGTTAATGACATGGCATCCACCCCATTTCTATCAAGCGCGTGGAAGCAACTAACCAAAACACGTGTCTGTAAACAACATTTATGGTATCATATACAATTTAAATGTTTACGTGCCATTCTTCCTGATGAAGCTAGGTCAGTACCCAGAGAAGCCATGGTCGACTTGAAAAATAAATATTTGTGACAAACTACGTTGCATTATCTTAATATACTGTATGTAATCGTCACAAGGCTTTAGTATTTGAGATAAAGAATCTTTGATGTGATATGTTCACAACACATAGATACTCTACGATAACACAATAAAGCTTTTCTTACTGACCCATGTTTGTTGTAGAACAGTTCAGTCTTGTCACATAATTGCGCAGCTGTTGGAGAAAACACTTACACAATAATAGGAAAATACACATTTTTGAAATAGTGTAGCGTAACTGGGTCTAATGATCGGGAACATTACATTTATTAAAGTTGCTTCCTTTATTCAGGGCAGTTAGTTCTATTAATGAACAACAAACACCGACATCATCGAACACACGACCTTCACAAGCATTAATCAGAGCACAAAGACAGTTTTCTTCCCAACCGCGCTAACAGCAGCGAGCGGGAGAAAGACCCGGATGTGTGGTTTCAAGGTACACGTAGTGAGCAATAGCTACGCCAACCACGCAGTGATGTCGCAATCGATTTGGAGTGGCTGCAAATCTCTGACGATCTGCGTTTTTTTTTGTTTAAAGCGAGAGGGGCCATAATTCAAACATAAAGTGTCTTTGCTCAATCTGTAGAAATATATCCAAGCCATGGCAGCTTGAGTGATTTGATTAATGGGATTCTTTACACACTATATATTAATACGGTAGAGCCCCTGCTTATGATGAGGACCTCGAGACTGGAGGAAACCCATGTTAAAAATCAGGGTTGTTGCTAAATCTGTTTTGGTGTGAAGATTTCCATGTAAAAATGTACAATCGTGATATATCCATAAAACTTACCGATACTTGAAATATTTAATTAATGAACTACATCAAACGGAAATCATCGCTTTTTCTACAATAGTAAGTGAAATGCGGAAAAATTCTCATCGGCCGCCACCGGAAATCAAACGGGGCTCCATGAAGCAGCTTGCCATGTAGTTTGGCAGTTAATCACATGTAGGTCTAGCGAATTCGAGGGGGTGCAGTGGTAGCACATCCGGCGCGTAACTGGAAGACCTGAGGTCGGTCCCAGTTGGCGGCCGATGATCATTTTTCCGCGGTTCACTTATTAACGTGGAAAGAGCGATGATTTCTGTTTGATGCTCCTGATCCACGTCCAGTGTTTGAATTAATGAACTACATTATTACTATAGTTAAGTAATGAAACCTTTCCAATACTGACTTTGAAAGAAAGTCATGTCCGATGACGATGTAGTCGAAGCCCCAGCCACGGCGCACATTGGTCAGTGAGATTGCGCAGCATACCGGCATGACATCAGTAGGTAGGTAGCTTAAGTCAGTGGCAGTTAGCCGTCAGAAGGCGAAGAGTGCAAGCACCAGCCAACATCGAAGTGAGCAAGGGGCACATCCGCCATTGCGTACGGTACAAGTTTCGTCGCGATAGCACCCTCACAAGAGCTGTAAGGAACGTTACCAGTGTGTACCCCAATGCCATATCACATCATCAATGCTGTCTTAATTCGAACGGTTTCGAGAGGAAACGTTCGTCCTTTCAGACCGACCCAAGGCCGGAAGACCCGCAACAGTGAATATGGACATGCTGAAGACTTTAGTGATGACCGACCCACAGTGTGACCACGCGAAAGTTGGCCGAACATCTGGGGACTATCCATACGAGCATTATCACATCTGGGGACTACCCATACGTACATTATCACATCTGGAGACTACCCATACGAACATTATCACATCTGGGAACTACCCATACGAGCGTTATCACATCTGGGTACTACCCATACGAGCATTATCACATCTGGAGACTACCCACACGAGCATTATCACATCTGGGGACTACCCTCACGAGCATTATCAAATCTGGGGACTACCCACACGAGCATTATCACATCGGAGACTACCCATACGAGCATTATCATATCTGGGAACTACCCAGATGTGCATTATCACATCTGGAGACTACCCACACGAGCATTATCGCATCTGGGGACTACCCTCACGAGCATTATCAAATCTGGGGACTACCCACACGAGCATTATCGCATCTGGGGACTACCTACACGAGCATTATCAAATCTGGGTACTACCCACACGAGCATTATCACATCTGGGGACTACCCACACTAGCATTATCAAATCTGGGGACTATCCACACGAGCATTATCACATCTGGCGACTATCCATACGTGCATTATCACATCTGGAGACTACCCACACGAGCATTATCAGACTACCCACACGAGCATTATCACATATGGGGACTACCCACAGAGCATTATCAAATCTGGGGACTACCCACACCAGTATTATCACATCTGGGGGCTACCCATACGTGCATTATCACATCTGGGGACTACCCATACGAGCATTATCACATCTGGGGACTACCCACACGAGCATTATCACATCAGAGACTACCCATGCGAACTACCCACACGAGCATTATCACATCTGGGGACTACCCAGATGCGCACTATCACATCTGGGGACTACCCACATGAGGATTATCACAACTGGGGACTATCCACACCAGCATTATCGCATCTGGGGACTACCCACACGAGGATTATCACAACTGGGGACTATCCACACCAGCATTATCGCATCTGGGGACTACCCACACGAGCATTATCACATCTGGGGACTACCCACACGAGCATTATCACAACTGGAGACTATCCACACGAGCATTATCGCATCTGGGGACTACCCATACGAGCATTATCACATCTGGGACTACCCATACGAGCATTATCACATCTGGGGACTACCCATACCAGCATTATCACATCTGGGGACTACCCATACCAGCATTATCACATCTGGTGTCTACCCATACGTGCATTATCACATCTGGGGACTACCCATACGAACATTATCACATCTGGGGACTACCCACACGCACCTTATCACATCTGGGGACTACCCATACGAGCATTATCACATCTGGGGACTACCCATACGTGCATTATCACATATGGGGACTACCCATACAAACATTGTCACATCTGGGGGACTACCCATACCAGCATTATCATATCTGGTGTCTACCCATACGTGCATTATCACATCTGGGGACTACCCATACGAACATTATCACATCTGGGGACTACCCACACGCACCTTATCACATCTGGGGCCTACCCATACGAGCATTGTCACATCTGGGAACTACCCATATGAGCATTATCACATCTGGGGACTACCCACACGCACCTTATCACATCTGGGGACTACCCATACGTGCATTATCACATATGGGGACTACCCTTACGAACATTATCACATCTAGGAGACTACCCACACGAGCACTGTCACATATGGGGACTACCCACACGAGCACTATCACATATGGGGACTACCCACACGAGCACTATCACATATGGGGACTACCCACACGAGCACTATCACGCACCAGCGTCCACTTGGGAAGGCGCACAAGAAGGGAGTGTGTTTACCCCATCAACTCACAGTTGAGCAGAAAGCAAATCGCATGACTGCATGCGTTTTCTCGCTTGTACGTGACCAAGTTGAACCCCTCTTGGGCCGTATTGTGATAGGTGACGAGAAATGGGCCCTGTATGATTATGTCCGCGCCCGGATACAGTAGTTGGACACAAAATAAAAGCCCATGTCGACCCTCAACGCCAGCTGACACCCACATAAAGTCCTGCTTTTTGTTTGGTGGGGTATTCGGGGTGTCGTGGTTTTTGAGCTACTGCCGCACGACATCATTATCACCGCCGATGTGTACTGCCGTCAGCTGGACGATCTGAACGCATCGCTCACGCCGAAACGACCAGCACTGCTAAACAGCAAAGACGTGTTCTTACAGCAGTATGGAGCGGGTCTTCGCACAGCGCGGATGACCTGTCAGAAGATAAGCTGCTGCCGCAACCAAACTATTCACCGAACATCTCCCCAAATAGATACCACCTTTTCCTGTCGTTGCATCATTTCGTGGACGGATAGTGGCTCACTAACTGGGACGATGTCGAACGCGGACTTACTTCTTTGGGTCCAAGCCACCACAATTCTACAGGGAAGGTATCCAACAGCTTCCCACACGATGAGAACAGGTCATGGAAAACGATGGCAATTACATTTGGAACTGATTTGTACTTGTATATACGGTAATTAGCACTTTTCTGTTGCCTTGCATTTGCAGACATTACTTTCTTTCTAATCCAATATGTCTTTAGTTGCATTACAAGCACGTCCTAGATGTTCTCAGATGGACTACAAAGGCGTTTGAGACAGATACGTGTTGCCCAATTACCAGGTACAATTCTGTACATTTTCCGGCTCTTAGGCATCCCGCGTGAAAATTCCTCTTCTGTGTGCACTGTCATCAATTATACATATCTGTCACACGCGTACGAACACAAACATGAATGGGTAATTTCTTGTCTGTTTATTTATAATTATCGTAGCGAGTGACATATGTGGCGAAAGAGCAGTATAATGTTTTTATATAAATACAAAAGTCGGCTTGGACCGTAGGAATGTCATTCCCTACTGAACTGGAAATAACCGATTGAATCCGTGCGCTTTACACGCTTACTGCATTACCACAAAGTCTAGCTTTAACCGTTATTATATGCTCTGGAACTTAATGCGGATGCATTTGGTATTGGCCTATAAAGTAAATCAATAGTTACAGTCAGTCAGAATCTTATGCAGCCATCCAGGCAGCCTGAAGATAATATTTCCACTTATGATGTGTGTGTGTGTGTGTCGTGCGCAGCTGCCCTTCTTCAAAGCATTTTTGGGAACACGAAAAGTGTTTGCACGGAACGTGAATCTTTTTCCATGTGAGCAGAATGCATGTCGTATCCGTGTGAAAGTTCAAGCAAATGTTCGAACTATATATTGATTTCTGCCCTTCACGGACTTAAACTGCTTAAGCAAAGCCTTCTGGAAAGTACAAGACATGCCATTACAGAGATCAGTTTCCTCCGTTTGTGATGTCACTCTCACGTTACACCAAAGACATTGCAGTAGAATAGACTGGCAAAGAGCATGCTACTTCCGGCGTACATAGAAAGCCTCCATTGTAGGGATTAACTAGTGTGTTGACATATTTGCGCGAAAAATTCTGTTCTAAATCTTTATCATTTTGATATATCTATCTTTAGGATTTAAGTGTATGTAACGCAAAATTTTCCTGTTTATGGCCGGCCGAGACATAGCCTCGTATTGTCCTGCTTACTAGTCTTGTTTGTTTTCTTCAGATATGGGAACTAGCTAATTACAATTCGATCTAGAAAGTTCTCTTATCGTACGCCAACATTCTTTCTGCAAAATTTCTGCACTACATTATGAATTGAATCAAACATTCTAGCTTTCCACTACAGGCATCTGTTCACTGCTAACTTCCCCCATTGATAGATGGCGCTGCACGTTCAATTGGTCTCCGTCGTTTCAGAACTGCTAGCATTACGCTTGCCAATCTATTCTTTCCCCCACAAGGAGGTTAGAATGGATGGAGTAGCAGTTCCCTTTGTGTAATCAAAGTGAAGCCACCCAAACGTCACGATCATTACATCACAGCCAATCACAGCCACTGCCGCCATGTTGGTGAGAAGAATGAGACGCGTCGCAGACACTCACAACCTCTGCCGCCATATTGGTGAGACTACTGAGCATTAAAGTCGTCTGCTCAAAGTGCGTCAAGTTTGTGACGTCATCCTTACTCCACCTATTCTAACCTTTTTGTTTCCCCACTGTTTTTGCGTTACACGGCTAATGTGTTAGTGGCGTGTGTGACGTCATACAAGACAGAAGAAACCGATCAGGAGCCTTGGGGTGAGCGTGACGTCACAAAGAGAGGTCACTCATCTCTTTAACGTCTCTTTAACGCTCTGTATTTCTAGACTGCCTTGGCTTAAGTTTCTTTTCTGCAAATGACACGGAATTTTGCTCCACGCCCTGAGATATGTATTGACATGCATGATGATCAGACACAGAGACATCTCTTTGCTGTTGTTGTTTCGGGATTTAACAACCACCATGAGCTGCTCAGAGGGCTATAACAAGGCCATCGAGAAAATACAAGGGCATGACATTAGAGAGATGGGTTTCCTCTTCTAGTGATGTCACGAGGAAACCAAGGCTTCCGATTGGTTTCCAACGCTGTCGTGTATGACGTCAAACCCTACACCAACGTATCAGGCCGTGTAACATAGAGTGACGTCACAACAGGAGAGCACTAATCTCTCTAATAACATGGCCTTGTGCTTTCTAGACGGCCTTGGTTGTAAGCAGTCGCCCGTCCCTAACGTAGGGCAACTTGTCCCGGAGAAGGGACAGAACTAGTGCCTCGTCAGAAAAAACACACCACCACGCTTCTTTTTTTTTTTTTTTATATATATATTGGAGGTTTAACGACCACCGTGAGCAACTTAATGGGCTATGAGCAGTCGCCCGTCCCTAATTTAGGGTCACTGGTTCCAGGGAAGGGAGAGAGCCAGTGCCGTAAGACAAACACAACATCCATGCCTCACCGGGATTCGAACCCGGACCCCTTTCGAATGAATGATCAGAGGCCAACGCCTTAGACCACTGCGCCACCACGCTTCATTTGGGGCTCAAAGTATATCCAGTCTCGAACGAAGTGTCAGAAGACAGCGCTTTGGACCGCTCGGCAACATGGGCTGCTTTTTCTAGTTACAATTTCTATTTGGCCCTCCTGAAAACTAAGTTATGAGAGGCTTTATCTTTTCGCTACAGCAACCACCAGTTTTCAGGATACGTAACTTGCGATATTTGATGTGCTGCAAATGAATATATCCTCGAGTAAAGCAAGGACGCTGTGCATTCCGCAAATTTCTTCTACCAGGTTAAATAACTTCGATTAGGGCGCGCATTCCTCGTTGAGAAATAAGTTAAGTCAGAAACTGTTCCTAGACCTAAATCATCTTCTGCTTCAAAACGGGATTCAATGCAAAGAGCATTAGCATGCAGAAATTATTTGTTTTCAATCAATATTAGCCCAGGGAAACTGTTTGCATATTTTTTCCTAAGTTAATGGTGCGCTTATCCAATGAACGTTCATGTAATTGATTTTCGGGGTTCAGTAACTGCTAAACGTAATGTACTCGCGCAAAAGAAAGTACGAAGGCAATTCTTTTGGTCTGCACGCTTCTCAAATTAACATACTGTCAGTTTCGTAAACCCTGCGTTCACATCACGTGAACTTAAAACCTCCGCAGTATATCAACTTGACAGGTTGATACTTCTTGCGTTGCGTATTGCGTTTGATATTATGACATTAGGTCAATCACAACATCCATGCCTCACCGGGATTCGAACCCGGACCCCATTCGGACGAATGATCAGAGGCCATCGCTTAGACCACTGCGCCACCGGGGTGGCCGTGAAGCTTTGTCATAATCATTTTGAATAGCTCATATCGAATAAAAATCCTACTAGTTAAAATCTGTGCAGGTATTAGAATTACACTTTTGAGACCTAATTCGACGATGATGGTGACTATTTCTAATTGCTATCAATATTTAAATGAACACTAAGTGCTCGTCATACTCTTGGAAGAGTATGACGAGCACTTATGAACACTTCCTTCATTCGTCCGTAAGGGGTCCGGGTTCGAATCCCGGTCAGGCATGGATGTTGTGTTTGTCTTACGGCACTGGCTCTCTCCCTTCCCTGGAACCAGTGACCCTAAATTAGGGACGGGAGACTGCTTATAGCCCATTGAGTTGCTCACGGTGGTCGTTAAACCTCCAATCAAAAAAAAAAAAAAAAAAAAAAAAAGAACACGTCCTTATGGCGAGCACTTATCAACAGTTCCTTTATGGTGCAAAGGATAAAAATCTTCCAAGATTCCATTTAAAATGACCACTGCCCCCTCGGTGGTACGTTCTTCCGAGTAGGCCCCTGGTCGATTCCCAGCTGAAGTATGAGTGGTGTGTTTGTTCCTCGGCATTGCTCCCGCCCCCCCCCCGTTCCTGAAACCAGTGACTCTAAATTAGGGATAGACGACTGCTTTTAGCCCATTGAAATTCTCACGGCGGTCATTAAACCCCGAAACAAAAAGGACATGACGTCTACATTCAGGACTAAATCGAAATAAATGAATAACTATAATGAAATGATTGAAACTTCAAGAATGAACTCTAGTATGTACAGCGAAAAGGACACAGAACAGTCGATCCTTCTTTGGTGATGTCACCACAGGAGCACACTGGAAGAAAACCAAACATACTCTAAGCTCTCAGAATGCGAAAGACGTCCTGTAGTACCAGACATGAAGTATGAGTGTGAGAGATAGTCCGTGGAATACTTACATGTCATCATCATCATCATCATCATTGTCAACCATTATCAATCCACTGCTGGACGAAGGTCTCCCCAAGTTTCCTCCACAACGGTCTGTCTTGTGCCAGTCTCCTCCATGTCACTCCCGCATATTTACGAATTTCATCCACCCATCTCCCATGTGGTCTTTTTCTGGGTCTTTTCCTGTCCCTTGAAATCCAATCTAAAATTTCGGCTGTCCATCTATGGTCTGTCCTTCTGGCAGTATGTCCAGCCCATTGCCATTTCAGGGATTTAACTCTGATCATGATGTCTTCCACTCTCGTCATTTTTCGGATCCACGAGTTCCTCTTCTTATCTCTCCTGGTTATACCAAGCATGCACCTCTCCATGCTTTTTTGAGTTGTCTGCAGCCTTTGTATGTCTCTTTTAGTTAAGGTCCACGTCTCTGCACCATACGTAAGCACTGGAAGGATGCATTGATCAAACACTTTTCTTTTAAGACATAATGGCATATTGCTCTTGAAAATTATGCTGTTTCTTCCAAAAGCTCTCCAGGCAAGTTTTGTACGCCGATTAATTTCTTCATCAATGTGACCCTCACTTGATATCTGCTGTCCAAGATAAACATACGTATCTGTTATCTCCAGTTTTTCTCCATCAATCGATAAATCTTCATTTCTTGTAAAAGCATTGAACATCACTTTTGTCTTCTGAAAGTTCATTTTTAATCCCACTTCTTTACTCTTGTCAGCAAGTTCCTGGATCATACTCTGCAGCTCTGATGGGGTAGTTGCAAAAATGACTACGTCATCAGCAAAACGAAGTTGGGTTAGATAATCTCCATTAATCTTTATCCCTTTGTTTTCCCAGTTCAGTGATTGAAAGACATTTTCCAATGTGGCATTAAAAGAGCTTCGGAGATATGGTGTCACCTTGTCTCACTCCCTTTCCAATTTTTATGTGTGTTGTATTTTCAAACAGCCGAATCTTTGCACTTGCATTTTCATAGATGTTATTAATAATATTAATGTATGCATCTTCAATACCGCAGGATTTCAGAGCCGTGGTAACTGCTGATGGTTTCACCGAATCAAAGGCTTTTTCATAATCGATAAAAGCCATGCACAATGGAAGTTCATATTCCCTCGCTCTTTCAATTAGTTCTCTCAGTACGTGGATATGATCTATTGTGCTGTAGCCACTCCTGTATCCAGCTTGTTCTCTCGGTTGAGCCATGTCCAGTGTTACCTTCAAGCGGTGTGAAAGAACTTTAGTGAAGATTTTATAAACCACTGATAGGAGGCTGATAGGTCTGTAGTTCCTGAGATCCTCAATGTCACCTTTTTTATGTAGCAGGATCATTGTAGCATTGTTCCAATCCTCAGGAATCTTCCCTTCATTAAGGCATCGAGTGAAAATTTGGGCGAGTACTGTTTCAATTTCTCCACTTGCTTCTTGTATGATGTCTATAGTAATTCCATCTTCTCCTGGAGCTTTCCCCCGCTTCATGTTCTTGATTGCATGAGCAACTTCTGCTGGGAGGACTGGAAGAACTCTGGTACCTTTCATGATGTCTGGAGTACATGTATCATCCCTTTCATATAGTTTGGAGTAGAAATCTTTCACTCTTGTCAAAATTTCGCCTCTATTTCTTGTTATAGAACCATCTTCTTTTCTCAGAGCCATGATCTGTTTTCTTCCCTTACTGAGATGTCCCTTTGCTATCTTTAGGCTTTGGTTGTTTTCAATTGCTTTCCTCACTAGCTCACAGTTGAATTTCCTTACGTCTTCAGTGATACTTTTTCGTGCTGTCTTGCATAGCTCTATATATTCCACTTTGGAAGTCACATCTTCTTTAGTTGTCCTCATCTCTTCTTTTTTGCATCAACATTTTGGTTTTTTCCTGATAATTTGTTTACATGCAACTTGTTCTTAGACCCAGCTAATTTTGTTGCTGTTTCCATAAGAGCTTTGGTTACTTTTCTGTTAACTTCAGAAATATCCACTTCTTCCGATGTTAGGCCTTCTAAAGCAGAGAATCTGTTCTTCAGTTCCAACTTGAAAGTATTATGGTGTTTTTTAAGGTTGGTTATGTCAATACATTTTGTTTGTCTTATGAGCTTGCCACGTTCCAGTTTAGTGTTGAGGTGCATCTTACATCTCACCAATCTATGGTCACTACCTGTGTTGAACTTGTTTAGCACACTGCAGTCTTCGATGACGAATTTTTTGTTACACATAATAAAAATCAATTTCACTTGTCGTCCCAATTGGATGTCTCCATGTCCATTTCCTGTGTGGCTTTTTCTTGAAAAAGGAATTCAAGATGAAAAATCCTTCTATTAAGTGGCCGCCCCGGTGGCGCAGTGATCTAAGCGATGGCCTCTGATCATTCGTCCGAACGGGGTCTGGGTTCGAATCCCGGTGAGGCATGGATGTTGTGTTTGTCTTACGGCACTGGCTCTCTCCCTTCCCTGGGATCAGTGACCCTAAATTAGGGACGGCCGACTGCTTATAGCACATTGAGTTGCTCACGGTGGTCGTTAAACCTCCAACCAAAAAAAAAATCATTAAGCTGTTCTCTGAGATTCAGAACTTAGCTTCTCAAAGAAAGCTCACTTGCCAGAATAAAGTTTAAACTGATAACGATTCGTGTGAAATTCCGTTTATTTGGCGTAATAAATAGTAAACAGGCGTGCGAGTTTTCGCCATCAACGGGTGGCTTCTTCAATGTGAGGTAATTTCTAAAGAATATACAAGATTTGAATGCAATATAACATTAATATAAACAGAAAACTAAGTACAATGCTAGAAGGTAAAGTATGCCTCGTGCAGGCGGGTGAAGGACATAGGTTAGGTGCGTGCTGTACGTAGAAACATGCGCCATGCAAAAGGTAAGTCAAATGAAAGTTTTTCATTGCACGTGATCGGGTTGGTTACGATCTCAATGGATTCCCTCATAGCCGTGGTTTTGGCATTTGTGTAGGAGGCGACTTTCTTCATGTTGTCCCATTGCGGAGTGGCTGAATGGGTTGCGACTTCTTTCGCTAATGCTGTATTTATTCTTCGCCGCTCCAACGTATCTCTTGTGTTCCGCAAAAAAAAAGTGACAGCGTTCTTCTTCTAGCTTAATCTGGTGTAACTACCCACCTGTTTATTTCTTTATTTCTATATGATGCTGCTAGTTTTCATTTACTACTGATATATCGAACTTCTCCATTTACAGCGATATTGGCACACAACTGGAGCCTCTGATATTCATCACACGTCGTACACAAGACATGTTGTCAAAATTTGTTGTTCAGTGTAATCAAAAAGTGTAAAAATGTTCAATAGCGATAATTTTTGTAAAAAAAAAAAAAATCCTTCCCTTCAAAAGTCATGTTTTTGTGACGTGTCCCGAGAATGCAAAACTTCAAATGAGTCGCTCACTGTGCGTTTGAAGCCACTCTCAATAGTCCTGAGCTTCTCGGGTCACGAGTGATGATGGATTGGGACTGAAAGGATCGGGGTGCTACTTACTACTAGGGATCTAGACTCATTGTGTGTGTGTGTGCGCGCTGTAAAAAATAAGTGGTGTGAAGTCACGGGAAATTTCTGAAAATAACGTGCAGCAAAGTTACCGGTACGTATCCGTCTTTTTCAGTAATTTCAGTTTTTAAAAATGTTCGTTTATTATAACCCGTATTTTCACAGATTTTCCGTAGACAAAAATTCCGTTTATTTCAGGAAAATCCATCTCGGGTTTTCCCGGATTTAAACGGAAATTCCGCAAACTCGACAACCCTGTACAGCACTTACCCCAGATAATCTTTCCGATGAGGTCAGGATCGAACCCCCATCGTTAGACCAGGCTCAACAGGTAGCTCGCGCCTTTGACAACTTGGCCACAGACGCTCGCCAATCCGACTGACGTTCACCGTAAAACGAATTCGGCCACGACGAAATTTTATTTTTTGTCATCAATGTGAGTGATTTAGTCATTTTATTTTCTGTTGGAGCTTATTATTTTTCTCAATAGGTTTGTAATTTTTTTCTGTAGGAGGACTTTTCTCAAATTAAGCATTTTCAACGTGATTTTTCGAAACAACAAAGTGCTCTGCAACATTTTTTTTTAAACTGGCAATGACTTCCAGTTATCTTTAAAAAAAAGTGAAATGTACGTTTTATAGTATTATTTCACAAAAACCAAAACTAAATATAAAATTTACTCTTGATGGCTATAATAGCTTTTGTCTTAAGTTGTCCAAAGACTGATACACAGACATCTTATATTAATCTGTACAATAAGTGCCCGGTTTCTTACCAGTAACACAATATATAAGTAGCTGGTGTACCGAATAGAGAATAGGAGAAGAAATATCCTGTGCCACAATAAATAAAATCCATGCTGTCCACAATGTCTGATCTCGCTACGGAACTTCAAAATTCGACAAACAATTGAAATTTAAAAGTTAATCAAACCTCAAGTATTCTCACCAATAGCTACTATTACTGGTAATTTCTCGTCATGCGGATACGGAAAAAGTGAGAATGGAGATTTTTCCGTAAAAAAGGAATTGCGGAAAGGTTTATGAAAAATCAAAATTTTTCGTTAACACATCTCTAAAACGGTAATTTACCGTCAATATAACAAAAAAACTGCGGAAAGGTTTCTAAAAGTTCAGTATTTTTCCGCGATACGAAAAATCCGTTAAATTCAGGGTTCTTTCCGTCATTTCTCGGAAAAGATTGTACCAGAAATATGCTTCGTTAAATCACGAAAGAAATGACGATAACTTGTCCGTGAATTTCAGAAAAAACATTTTACAGTGTATGTGTGTGTGTGTTGCCAAAATGCGATAGGTTAGAGATATACGTGAATACTAGGGTTTCATTTGATGTCGGCAGTACGTATCCTTCCCCCGAATCAATCCTTACCTAGGGGATAAGGCCCGGCCTTAAGCGTTAATTGGTTAGAAACATGGCTAGTTGCTTCTCAACTCCAACACCACACACCGTGAAAAAAAAAATCTATAACAAATACACTATCTACCAACAAGTAATTGGACACCCCTGCAATCGACGATATCTGCGGTCCTGATACACGTCACGGCCACCGCCGTTAAATATCGTGTGGGAAACAACGCAACCGGTCGCATGCAAGATGCCACGCAGTTCGGAGATCTCTGATTTCAAGAAAGGTGTAATCTTCGGGTATCACAGAAATGGCCGATCCATACGTGACATATCCAGCGAGTTGAAGTACCCAAAATCGACAGTGGCCTACGTGATTGGCAAGTGGAAAATGAGAGGTGACTATCGGAATGTGCCCCGACCCGGCAGACCTACAAAATTGGGAGTTAGAGACCGACGAGTACTGGCCAGAGAAATTCGTAAGAACCGCACCAAATCGATGGGCCACATCCGCGAAGAGTTTCAACAGGCATCCGTGAGTGTTCTTTCAATGAATACCGTCCGTAAGGAAGCCCATCTCCTCGGTTATCATGGACGTTCTGCCGCCGACAAGCCTTTGATCACCAAGTCCAATAGCGCTGCTCCGCTAACGTGGTGCAAAGAACGTCGACAGTGGACCGTTGAACAGTGGAAACAGGTTCTCTGGAGCGACGAATCAAGGGTCACCCTCTACCGTTCGGATGGCAGGGTCTGGGTTTGGCGTCTGCCTGGAGAACGCCTCCAGCCGGAATGTATTGTTCCAACTGTGAAGTTCGGTGGCGGTGGAATTATGCTATCGGGGATGTTTCTCCTGGTATGGCACGGGACTCTTGGTCGCAATTCCTGGTAGACTCAACGCCGAGACCTACTGCACCATTTTGGATGACCATGCGCATCCTACGTTGTGGCAGTTTTACGGGGTGGACCCATGTTACTTTCAGGATGACAATGCCACCTGCCATGTTGCGAGGTCCACCATGGCTTGGTATGGTGACAATGGGGTCAATCGAATTGACTGGCATGCGCAGAGCCCGAACCTTAACCCTATCGAGCACCTCTGGGACGAGTTGGAGCGTTGACTTAAGGGGTGCCCCATCGTCCGAAATTGGTGAAGGAACTGATCTGTCTTCTCCAAGCCGAGTGGAAGAAAATACCGCTAGCCGTCGTAGAACGCATGGTTGAGAGTATGCCCTCTAGCCCAAATCTCCTAGCTTCCTATTTCTAAGGGTGGGTTAAGACCTGGGGTCAGACACTCCCTTCCTAAAATTCTCTTCATATGATCATCATTTCATCCTGTGGCTAACAATTCCCGAAATCGAAGAGATTAAGTCGGCTATAATATGGACGAATGCCATGGACCAAGAAAGCTGGACAGCAACAATTTTATCAGACAGTATACAAGAAAGCGCAGAATGTGAAGAGTTTCTTGAAAGCATTTTCTCTTATTAATTTCATCGGATTTCAACCCCAATGGATGCGTGAGGTTTTTTTATATCTGCACTGCAGTCATCAGAAACAGAAGCATAAGAATTAAATGCAAAAGATCCGGTTTGAAAATAGAAAAGTAGGAACCACAGATTTTCGAGTATTATTAAAAAAAAATTTATTGCTTTTCAAAAAGTTAGCTTTATGTCGATTTAAGGAATAGAAAATGTAAGAACGCTTGATAATTATCAGTATCAAACCAAGGGAGGAGGAAGTAATAAGAAAATGTTGTTGCAATATAATATAAATTACTTTTAACACTGTTAAAAAAAGAAAAAGTTAAATCCTGTGATATTCTCGAATTTCTACTTTTTCAGCCTAAATGTTAACTCTTTCGGTTTAAGATGGTTTAGAGGGATTAGGGCTGAGAAAGATTCTGTTTATCCCGCCACGAAGGAAAAAAAAATTGACAGCAAACACCCCAGGTTCCAGCACAGATGTGCTCCCTTGGCAAATGTGGGAAGCGTGGTTACTTCCTTTACCTATCACTAAAGGATGACAAAACTATTTTAACCGTTCCTTTCAAAATAAGTTCATCAATAAGAACTAAAAAAATTAAGGGTATCAGCAAGAAAAATATATACACCGATGGGCCATTACATTATGACCACCCCTAGCCTAGAGACCGAACGGTGGCGCAGGTGAAGTTCACAGAGCGGTATACATGTATATACAACCCGAGGACTGACTTTAGGTTAGTAGAGCGATCGGAGTCAGAATGAGAAAAGCTGCCGATTTATTGCAGTTGGATAAAGGACAAATTGTGACGGCCCGGCGCCTCGGAACTACGATCTCGGAAACGGTGCTACCTTTTGGGTTGATCACGTGCCGCTGTAGTGAGTAAGTATCAAAAGTGGTGCACAGATGTCCAAACGACGAATCGTCGCTCAGCTGTGTGACGTCTGCAGTTTGCTGATGCCACAGAAGAGCGGAGACTTTCGCGCATTGTTCACAGCGATCGCACGGCCACAGTGCGACAAATCACACGCAGCTACAACAGTGGTGATCAGGGCAATGTATAAGTTCATCGCAGCCTTCAGCGCATGGGCCTGCGTAGCCGAAGACCAAGCCGGATCCCCATGCTCACTGCACGTCATCGCCAACAACGCATGAAATGTGCCCAAGATTATTGAGATTGGACCTTGGATGATTAGGAGAAAATGACCTGGTCTGGCGAATCAAGATTCCCGGTGCGTCACGTAGACGGCCGAGCGCGGATACGCCGATTGCCAACGTCGACTACGGCACCTGGATGCACTGTTGGGTGGAAACAGGGCGGCGGTGTTATGCTGTGGGGAACGTTTTCTTGATGGGACACTGTGTAGGCCTTATTATTTCAATAGCACAATCCCTGTCAGGTATCTGAACATCGTTGCGGATCATGTTCACCCATTCATGGCAACTGTGTTTCCTGCTGGTGATGGCCATTACCAACAGGATAATACGCCATGTCACACTGGAGTGGTTCGAGGAACATGCTGGTGACTTTCTCTTAATGCCCTGGCCTCCAAGTTCACCTGACGTAAACCCAATAGAATATTTGTGGTTCGACTTGGAAAAGCTGGTTCGCGTTAAATCACCACCACTCCGAAATGTACGGGAACTGGAGGACCTGCTGTTGACATTATGGTACCATATACCCTAGGATACCTATCGCCTCCTCATTGAACCGAAACCTTAGCTGAGTGGGCGCTGTTTTGCGGGCTAAACGGGGTCCTACAGCTTATTAGGTTGGTGGTCATAATGTATTGGCTCAATGGTGTGTTAGTAATATGAGAAAGTAAAATATCAGTTAACAATACAAAATAGTGGCTTTATGGATTGATTCGTTTTGGTCCGTGAAAACCAAGACACAACTGGAATTGCAATTATACGTTTTCGGGGCACCTAACGCCCCGGGGCCCTATTCGCGCGCCTAGTGCTCTTAGTCGGAAATTCGCCGCCGGTACAGCCTTTGAGAACATAAAACCATTTTATTTACTAGTCTTTCTTCAAGGTAAGTATTGTTAGTCGTGTTCTGGTGACATTCATGGTCTTTGAACTAATAAGACAGCATAAGTCAGTCAGTCGCATGAGTACAAGTGACGTCATGTATGTGTTTTATGGTTACATCTGTCCTTTGAGTCAGTAAACTGTAATTAACTGATTTCCTTTCCCTACCGTAAGGCAAGTTTTGTGTGCGGTGTCTATGGCCGCACATCTGGCCATTAGGCGAATAAAATTCCCATAACTCATTTACTTGTCTTACAGCAAGGGACCTCCTGTTAATGGCGTTCTCTGAGTCAATAAGCCCCCATAACTCGTTCACTCGTCTTCCCACAAGAGACATTTTGTATATATAGATGTTCTGTGCTCGTGTGTGGCCTTTGAACGAGTAAAACTTCATGTTATTCACGCCTCAAGCGATCGAGATCAAAAATATCGTCAGAGCGTTCCGCTTGTTCCGTTATCTGACGACTGGAATGACTAGGAAAATCAAAAATTTCGTCCGAGTCGAAGACACCGAACACGATGTTGCCAATTTCCGCTAACTTATCTTCTCATCGCTAGCTCTTTGTCAACTGCTGCGCAAAGAACGGAGATTCTCCCGAAATAAACGCCGCTACCTCTCTCTTATTCTTTCCGAAACCAAAACTGATTAATGCCCGTTTTCCCAGAGGGGCCAGTCGTACTGCCGTGGTGATTTAATGAAATCTCGGGAAGAAATTTGCCAAAAGGTCACGTGGAGCTACTTGCCAAGCATAATAAATGTTGAGCTACAAAAGGTTGGTAATCGCTCAGCGGAAACTGTTAATTAAGATTCGAAAATGTCAGAAATGAATAAAGAGTCATCCAAAGAGAAAATGGTTCGGTAAATTGCTTGGCAAAGGGAAGGGGGATACTTCAATCCCATTACAAGCAGGAGGAAGCGGATTTCATGGAATAAATATAGCTGAAAATGTATAACAAGTCTACTCATTACGTAAAACGGGCCGTTAGGAAATGAAGTTAGCTCCAATTTGAACAGCAAGTTGGTGTTGCTGTAAAAACGAATGGTACACAGATCATGGCATCATAATACTATTAGAAAGTCCATCTTCAGTAAATTTAGCACGTTATGTAGTTTTGCATATGTAGTTAAAGCATTTAATGCTAAATTCACTAAAAAAGACTCGTACATTTTACACGCGTTATTCGTCCTATCTAAATGCACGTATTTGTGTTCTTTGAAACAGAGAAATTATAAATCAATTCCTGAGAAGCAGGCTTTTAAGATGTACTTCTGCATTGATTTATTTGCTGTAATACAAGAAAACAAGTTAGTAAAATCATGCAATGCATTGAATTATGACACGCTTTCCAACATACCAGAAATCATTACTTTGGCGAAATTCCTTCAAATTTACAGATTTCATATTTGGCTGAAAAAGCTCACGTAAATTCTGGGGAGCTCCACGAAGAGCTTTGCCATTTTGCACGTCATAACTTTGTTTTTTAACAGATTTTATTAAATTAATGTTATGGCGCAAGTTTATATAAATCTGTAAGAAAAAGAAAACTCATTCTATCGCCTCTCTGCACAGTAAAAAGACAAGCGAATGTGATATTGGTTACTCTGACGATGACAACGAATATATGTGTTCCCTGTCTAAAACCAAAATACGCGAGAAAGAAAGGAAAACAACGCTAGCATTGCATACCGCGTGTTTTCAAAATTTTGCAGAAGTATAATTTACACTCTACGGCCTACTCAAACACGTGTGCGATTTATAAATGTGTTCCAACGCTACCGTTCACTTAAACAAACAGTAAAAACATTTTTAAAACTGAAAATGATTAAAAAACACACTATGATCAGTTATGGAGCAAGATCTTCTGGAAGCTCAACTACTTCTCAGCATAGAAAGTGACTACTTTCCAGACACAGAAAAAAAAAAATAAACGCATTCGGCGGAAGTTCTACTCTTTTGTCTCAGCTTCTCTAAAATACGTTCCAAAGGGAATAACAATTCACCAAAATTACAAATAATAAAATGATGAATCGATGGTATGACGCTATAACACCGTGGCCTGTTTGATGTTCAGTATTTCAACGTGTGACGTACTTAGGAGGTCGAAACATGTGTCAAGAAGACAAATGTGCAGCGAGACATTCTGTCCGAGTAGCTCAGTTGGGAGAGCGACTTACTCCAGAGTGAGGGGACGCGGACAATTTTGTGTTTTCAGAAACACATGGCATTTGTTTTCGCGCTGACCAGAATAATGAATAATAGTAATTTTATTGGTGGACAGTTGCTAAATAGTTTGATATTTGACTATTTAATATCCAGACCAGGAAGTGCGCTGGATAGATTATATTTTATTGAGAAGATCAACAGTGGTGGCAAGTTTCATATATCTCCGTGTCCACCATAATATACACTATCTACCAACAAGTAATTGGACACCGGTGATAGCAAAGGAAAACGAAGTTTATTTACCTTCAATAGTTGGTGGAGTTTTATTGGTTGAAACGCCAGGAACGAACATAAAATTATATACACCGTAAGATACTGGATAAGTAAATTACTAATAGGAATTTTATGTCTCAAACGCCAGGTGTGTCCCAAGGACGCCACACACAGGAAATCCTACGTGGTAAGGCGAGTAAATGAGTTATGGGTTTAATGGTATCAAAGGTTAGAAGTATCAGAAGGACATCATACACAGGACACGTTCGGAAAATAAGAGTAAACAGACATGTCAAGTGAAAGGTGTCCTTGAGCACTAATGCCACCAAGCACTAGTTAGCTGAAAATAAGAAGTCAGCATTATCTCTTATGGCAATTTTGTCCCTTTGAGTGTCAGCTGCGCGTCTAGGGCGTACAAACAAAGCTTTCCTTTACCAAGTGTCAGCAATGCGTCTAGCGCGTGCAGAGTTTTCCTTTACCCAGTGTCAGCAGCACGTCTAGAGCGTGCAAAGCTTTCCTTTACCCAGTGTCAGCAGCTCGTCAAGCGCGTGCAAAGGTTTCCTTTACCCAGTGTCAGGGACTAGCTTTCCTTTACCCAGTGTCAGAGACTAGGGCGTGCAAAGCTTTCCTTTACATAGTGTCAGTGATGCCTCCAGCGCGTGAAAAGCTTTCTTTTACCCAGTGTCAGGGACTAGTGCATACAAAGCATTCTTTTACCCAGTGTCAACGCCGCGTCTAGCGTGTGCAAAGCTTTCCTTTACCCAGTATTATCGATGCGTCTAGCGCGTGCAGAGCTTTCCTTTACTCGGTGCCAGCTACGCGTCTAGAGCGTGCAAAGCTTTCCTTTACCCAGTGTCAGTGATGCCTCCAGCGCGTGAAAAGCTTTCTTTTACCCAGTGTCAGGAACTAGTGCATACAAAGCATTCTTTTACCCAGTGTCAACGCCGCGTCTAGCGTGTGCAAAGCTTTCCTTTACCCAGTATTGTCGATGCGTCTAGCGCGTGCAGAGCTTTCCTTTACTCGGCGTTAGCTACGCGTCTAGCGCGTGAAAAGCTTTCCTTTACTCAGTGTCAGTGATGCCTCCAGCGCGTGAAAAGCTTTCTTTACCCAGTGTCAGGGACTAGCGCATACAAAGCATTCTTTTACCCAGTGTCAACGCCGCGTCTAGCTTGTGCAAAGCTTTCCTTTACCCAGTATTATCGATGCGTCTAGCGCGTGCAGAGCTTTCCTTTACTCGGCGTCAGCTACGCGTCTAGCGCGTGAAAAGCTTTCCTTTACTCAGTGTCAGTGATGCCTCCAGCGCGTGAAAAGCTTTCTTTTACCCAGTGTCAGGGACTAGTGCATACAAAGCATTCTTTTACCCAGTGTCAACGCCGCGTCTAGTGTGTGCAAAGCTTTCCTTTACCCAGTGTCAGTGATGCCTCCAGCGCGTAAAAAGCTTTCTTTTACCCAGTGTCAGGGACTAGTGCATACAAAGCATTCTTTTACCCAGTGTCAACGCAGCGTCTAGTGTGTGCAAAGCTTTCCTTTACCCAGTGTCAGTTACACGTCTAACACGTGCAAATGTTTCTCCAACTCAGCTTCATGCACGAAATGTCAGTGACACGGCAAGTGCGTGCAAAAGTTTTTGCCATTCAGTGACATGGACGAAGTGTCAGCGACACGTCTAGCGCGTGCAAATATTTCTCCAACTCAGTATCATGGACGCTTCGTCCAGCCACAGTGGGAAGACCTTTCACTAGATTTTGGAATGTTGCTGGGAAATTGCCTTATATTCTGCCACAAGAGCATTAATCAGGTCCGTCACCGACGTCGGGTGCTTTGAACTGACTCGCAGTCGGCGTTCCAGTTGATCCGAAAGATGTTCCATGGGGTTCAGAACCGAGCTCTCTGCAGGCCAGTCAAGTTCTTTCACACATATTTCATCAAACCATTCTTTCACAGACCGCGCTTTGTGGACCGGGGGTATTATTCCGTTGGTAAAGGAGAGGGCATTCATCAAACTGTTGCTATAATGTTGGAAGCACAGATATTTTTCTGCGGGAATATCCTTCCATTCTGCCACAAGAACATTAATCAAGTCCGTCACCGACGTCGAGTGGTTCGGACTGGCTCCTAGTCAGCGTTCCAATTCATCCCAAAGGTGTTCAATGGGGTTGAAATCGGGCTGTGTGCAGGTTGGTCAAGTTCTTCCACATGCACCTGATCAAACCATTCCTGCACGAACCGCGTTTTGTGGACGGGGGAGTTGGTAAAGGCTTTCCTTACCAACAAGACACTGAGGACATTGAACCAGCAAGGCATTGAACAAAGATATGCATTGAACTGTTGCAATAATGTTGGAAGCACAGATATTTTCGAGAATGCCCTTATAGGCCATAGTGTTAAGATTCCCAGGCATTGCAGCTAGGGAGCCCAACCCAAACCATGCAAAACAGCCCCAGAGCATGATTCATACCTCGTCCACCAAACTTCACGGTTGGGTAGGTAGCGTTCACCTGGCGTTCTCCATACGCAGACTCGTCCATTCGACTGCCAGATGGTGAATTGTGATTTATCACTCCAGAAGAAGCGTTTCTACTGCTCCAGAGTCCACTGGCGCTAATCTTTACACCACTCCAACCGACGCTTGGCGGTGATCAAGCTGATGTTAGGTTTGTGTGCTGCTGCTCGCCCATGGAATCCCATTCCCTTCCGTTCTCAATGAAACCGTAATATTCCTGGCGTTGCTTCTAGAAGAAGATTGGAATTTCGTGATAAGTGTTGAATACGAGGATAGGCGATTTTGATGCAACACCAGCTTCAGCACTTTGCGTTC
Organism: Macrothele yani; assembly: GCA_039090855.1. NCBI lineage: Eukaryota > Metazoa > Arthropoda > Arachnida > Araneae > Macrothelidae > Macrothele > Macrothele yani. The sequence continues at coordinate 107,131,071 of CM077011.1, forward strand.
CCGCTTTGTCATTTTACGTCGCTGACGAGGTCGAGATTTCCCTGTTTGTTGCTCCTAGGCGTTTCCACTTCATATTAACATCCCTTACAGTTGATCGGAACAGCTGCAATAAAACATTTCCGTAACTACTTGTCACTAAGATGACACCCCATGACCATTCTAGGTTGAACGTCCCACACTGAGCTCTGCTGTATGGCCCACTCTACTGTCTAATGCTTGTCTAGGATGTTTTCCAGGCCATGTGCATCGCTTTATACCTGTATGAGCCATGGCAGTGACGTATATGAGCAAATAAATCCATTACGCAAAAGGGATGTCCGGGTGCTTTTGATCACACAATATATAACATTGACAATAAACGTGTTTCTAACAAGATGCTATATGGTATGCACTTCCAACAAGGTGCTATATCAAATAGTTCTTCCAACAAGTCGATATATCAAACGCTTTTATTAAAATACCCTTCCTTCTAACGAGTCTTTCTCTTGCAATCTGCCTCTATAAAAATGCACACCTAACTCTCAAGTCGCCCTCGCAAATGAACACATTCCGTGTTGAGTTATGTTTACCTTTGACCCATTGTCGGTGATGCCAAACTCATACGTCACACGAGTTCTTATATTGTTGAAAATTTTGGTATGTTGCACGAAAACGTGGTACCACTCCAGCTGCACCACTTTCTAAGAAAACATACACCATTGTGTAGTGCAAACAAAACCCAGCAACATGGTGCAAGTCTGCACCATGTTGTTGGTTTTGTTTGCAGAGGCGTAACTAGGCATTTCTGCGACTGGGACAAAGCACAGAATATTGCGCTCCCATCTATATTGTATGTGTGTGTGTGTGTGTTTAGAAGAACGCGCGCACGCACATGTACTTTGCTCGACAAAACAAAATTAACGCCCCATCCTACTGTATCAAATTATAAAGGAGGTGTGGTGTGCTTGACAGAACCGAACTCCAATAAGAGAAGCGTTCTCTTAAGCTGTACTGATGTACTGGAAAAAATTGGTTTTCTCACTCGTCCGGAAGCGGAAAGAGAGTTGACGGCTGTGCTTTTGTGTATGTGTCGTGAGGTGAGATGTTCTGGGCGCACCATGTTACATCTCCGTGCTGTAATGATTCTTAATGATAATTAAACCTCTCAATTAATTTGGGGTATGTGTTTGTTTCCATACATCAGAGTAGAAACTATTACACTTTCATACACAGCCATGCGGGACTCTCTTAAGAACCAATCATTCCTGTGAAAACCTCCCTTAGGGTTTTTTTTTTTGACAAGACATGTTCTGATTGTTTGAGGAATGGAGATGTGTGTTGCAGTTGTGTAATGCGAAGCAAAGTGTTGTTAGCTAGGTGGAGACTAATATGTTTTGGTGGTTTGGCCATGTTGAAAGAATGAGTGATGAGATGCTTACCAAGAAAATCTGTTTAGCCCAAGTGGCAGGACGGAAAAGCAGAGGAAGGTCAAGGAAGTCGTGGGAGGATCAGATTCAGGAGTGTCTGCATGAGAAAAAGATTATGAGTATGAAGTATAGAAGATCTTATGTACGGCGTGTGATGGATGTCAATAAGCCCGAGTTGTATGTCAAGATCGCTGTAAATGGAGAAGTTTAAAGTAAGTAAAAATTAGCTGGTAGTTTGTATTTCTTTGTGGAGCTCATCTCTGAATTTCAGGGAACAGCTTAGTGATATGTATGAATGTGTATGTATGTTTGTTTCCATTTGTGAGTCGGTTTCAAAACTAATCACGGTTAGGGCTAAGTTCACAACGAGAGGCACAATCGAACTATGACTGTTTGTTTGCATGGCTTCAGACTTAGGACGGTTTAGCACCACATCAAACAGGCCAAATATATCTGAAAGTCGAGGCTCACGGTCGCAGAAATGTTCAAATAGTCCCTAGAGAATCTTCAACAACGTGGACGACATTCGTATCTTGCACAGCATGTACAATCGCATCTTTATTTTTCAATGAGAGCAACTAATTTCCCCTGGACATTTTGAGGAAGAAATGTACGTGAATTTTAAGTTGCCAAGACAACCGATACTGGTGCAACACATTGTTACGAAAATAATATGGCCCCAACCTGTATTTTGGGGGACGCTCTTTTAGAGCGCCGAGTTAAAGCAAGAAACGCATCTTGCGAACGAGTCCCCAAAGTTCACACCTACGCAAAGACAAAAACGCGTCTGAAACTCTGTTCTTAGACGGCACGTGATGTGGACAGACACAATAAACAAATTCTCAAGTGGTTTGTTTTGACGGGTCAGGAAGCGAGGGTGGAAGCAGAGAAGAAAATGCGAAGTGGTTGTTGCTGGGGACCGTCCGAGAGAGGAAGGCATCCAGCGAGAGAAAGTGAGCTGGCTGAAATCACGCAGACGAGAAAAAGATGAGCTTGCGGAAATCTTCCCTTGTATAACGGAGAAAGCATGTTGAGTCTGGCCTCCTAAACGCATAGCGCTGATGGTGACTACAAATTAAAAGCGAAAGAAAAATAATTTGAAGGAACCAGGGAAGTTTCGATAACGAAAAGAAAACCAGGGGTCTTTGGGCCCGAATATCGGAGGAGATAACCGTCAAAAGCAAGCGCATAACTACTGTCGGAGTCTCACACCATTCTTCGCAAGTGCTTCTGAAATATCTAGTGAACACCTGGATATTGCCGCTACGGAAAGAGAGCAGGATTCGTCTTCCCCAGCAGGGCTGTGCGGTCCAGCGGATTCCGTCTTGCCAGTACTTTAGGACCTGCCGGCATCTTGCACTTTGCATCTTCTTCACAGAGTGGCATCTGTCCCACCCCTCCCACTCCGACCGAGGAGCGGTGGGGACCGAAAGACGTGATCATACAGGTGATTTGACCACGTGTGAAATATTATCATCGGTGTGTGTGCGCATTGTGTCATCTGGAGGAGCACGAGAAAAAGAGTGTGTTAAAAGCATGCTCTTCCCAAAAATTAGCAGTGTTACATAAAACGCTGGATTACATCAATCTCAGTCCAAGTGAGTACTTACTTCCTGTTTGTCATAGCGAACGTTTTGTAATATAAGGGCGACAGTTGAGGAACCCTTAATTTGCATGAGTAGTGATTGGCTGGTGAATCCAAGTAGATTATGTTACATAGCCGAAAGCCCAGCCCAACGTTATTTAAAATTTGTGTTAATTATACTACTATAAGATTATTCGAAATTTATTTATATTAAAAGTCTGTGCTTGTCGTTAAACGCTACTGATTTTTCTTTGGACTGGCCTCAGTCATTATTCAGTGCTCTCACCTGCAATATCCATTTGAAAAAACCCGGAGTGCGACCAATTCGCAGCCCCGGTCGTAACAATATTATAAGCAAATTCTATAAATGGGCAAATGACAAAGTATAGCTATTAAAGCTGAACCAGAAATTAGTGCAAAAGTTTCAATTCCAATTTTGATCAGATTGTAAGCAATGATTTTTGCGCTCTCTCTTAAACTGCGCCCTAGTTACGCCTCTGTTTGTTTGCACCACACAATGGTGTATCTTTTCTCAGAAAATGGCGCAGCCATAGGCGTAACCACTGGTGGCCGGGGACTCTGGACCCCCCCCCCAGATTTTCAGAGTCGGTGATCCCCATTGTAAAAGACCACCGCCTCTCAAATGTTTTGGGAATATAATGCAAACTTTTTTATGATGTGAACCAATTAAACTTAATAATATAAGATTGTAATTTTCGTAGCATGCAAACACGTGTATATTGTGCCCTTCATAAAACAGCGATATCGATTTCTAATAAGCAAAGTCAGTTCTACAACTTTGAAATTTATATTTCTGACCTATCTATCATAGTTTTACAGTTGTGTTCGCGTTCCACAATTCGCCGACACAGGCGCCTATGTCGTGCCCGTTAGATCGCGCATCAGCAACTGCTTTGCTCCTGCGTGTGTGTGTAGCGGGAGGAGGTCCCAAACTCTATCTTATACAGTATGCATACACTGAGTGGAAACTTTATTATGACCACCTGACAGTTTTGAGTAAATGAGCTATGGCTGCACGCTGTTGCCGCCAGAGGGCAATGCTAGTATAAAAAGGGAAAGCTTAGTGCTTGCGACAGTAGTAAAAGTGATTTTGGGGTGACGAGATGGGTAAAAAATACGATTTGACAGACTTTCAACGTGGGATGATTGTAGGAGCTCGGAGCCATGGAGCGAGTATCACCGAAACGGCCGCATTCGTGAAATGTTCCAGAGCAGCTGTTGTTAAAGTGTTTGAAGACTGGACTGTCAGCCAAAAAACTGGATCTCTACGTGCAAAGTGTGGTCGTCATCGACTAGTGACTGCTCGGGCAGAACGGAGAGTGTCCAGACTGGTAACAGACGGGCAACAGTCCAGCAAATTACAGACCATCTTAATCAAGGATCCCCTCAAATATCAAGTTTAGAACTGTTCGCCGTACACTGCATCGGATGGAATATGGCAGCCGAAGGCCTGTTCGAACACCTTTGCTGTCTGCAGTTAACAAGAGAAAACGTCTCCAGTTCTCACAGGATTGGACAGTCGATAATTGGAAAAACATTATTTGGTCCGATGAATCACGTTTTCAGTTGCACCATGCCGATGGCCGAGTGAGAATTTGGCGGAAACAGCACGAAAGCATGGACCCCAAATGCATTGCTACAACCCTTCAAGCTGGTGGAGGCAACGTTATGGTTTGGGGAATGTTTTCCTTGCATGCTTTGGGCCCTTTAATTCGTGTTGATCAACGTCTGACTGGCACATCATATCTAAACATCGTTGCGGACCAAGTGCATCCTGTCACGTGGATGGTTTATCCCAATGCCGATGGCTTACATACCATCATCACGCATGTAATATGAAGTTGCAGTGACAATTTTTAGAATCAGCTAAAACATTTATTGTTTCAGTGTTTTTTGTAACTTTAGAAATAAATATGATGAACAGAACAAAAAAAATTTATGTGAGTTTTTGATAGACCTTTCACATTTTAAAATAAGGTACTTGTTAGCTATTTACTAATTGACAAACAGTATCAATTATTTTTGTTGTATTTTAGTATCTTGTACATTTACTAAAATGTTTGACAGTCTTGAAGGAGGTACGGATTTTTCTTAGCTTCTCTCCTAAATGTACTCATATGGGCGTCACTGGTAGAGATGAGCTCGGGCCCTGGCTCGGACGGGCTCAGAATTCATTAACTACCGAAAAACCCGGGCCCGGGCTCGGACGGGCTAAGAATTCATTAACTACCGAAAAACCCGAGCCCGGGCTCGGAATTACACGTCTTGAATTTCATTACTGTTATTAATTCAACATTTCCGAGTCCGGTTGAATTACACGTGTTGAATTTCATTGTGGATTTGTTACCATGGTGGAAGGATTTTCAATTTCCTAAGCTAGCTGCCATTGCAAGACAAATTTTGCTTAGCAAGACTTGCATTATGCATTGTCCAGAACTATGGCCCAAGCAAGGATTAGTTAAAGGAGGTCTGGTATCGAAAAACTGGGAAAAAAACACATTCCCATTTTTTGTATTTTATTAAAAATCAAGAATTTTATGTTTAAAATGATGTATTAATTTCCAAAATTGTGCAGTTAGAAGTATTATTTATTTATTTATTTTTTTAATTTTCTCCCGCGATTTTTGGGGTGACGTTGGTTTTTAGTGCAGCAGGTCGAGTTTTAGAGAAAAGAAGATCAAGTTGAAGCGCTGAGGCATTAGATGCAATTCTCTCTCTCTCTTTTTTCATGATGAACTTGATCTGGAAACTGCACACACATATGATAATATTGTTATTATTATACTATTAAGCGCAAAGCCTTGTTATGTGGCAAAATGCAGAATAATCTGGTCTGGAATGTTTTTACGTTCTTTTTTTTTTTTTTTTTTTTTTTTGGAAATTTCCCTACATGCTTTTTTTTATAATTCTACTACATCACTCTAAACTACCTTTTCCAATTTTCCAATTAGCATATATGTAAATTATATTGCAAAGATTAGTTTTCTAGAGTCAAAATTTCAAACACTTGAAATTGTCTGTACGGCGTTGTACGTTTTATAATGCAATTTATTCAAAATAAAAGTAAATTTAGAAATCAAAAAGAAATAATGAATGGAATTTTTTGTTTCTAAACGATTTTCTTTTCTTTAGCTTTTACCAAAATTACTGATTCTCCTAATACGGTCGAAGGACGACACGTTGATTATTTATTTATTTTCAAATCCACATTTTGAAACATTTGGCTTTATGCGTAGTATATCTAAAAACATATTAATATTGTGAAGTGGATTAACTGAACTAAACTTTTTTAACTAATGATTTTTAAACTAATCCTTGCCTGGGCCATATCTTTGGCCAGTGTATAATGCATAAATGCAAGCCTTGATGAGCAAAATTTTCCAAGAATCCGGGCCCGGGCTCAGCAAACACATGTAATCAAAGAAAGCGGGCTGGGCCCGGGCTCCTAAAATCGAGCCCGAACTCATCTCTACACTGGACCTTCTCCCAGATTTTGAAACATGGTTACGCCACTGGGTGCAGTTGATGTAGTAATCCTTTTTTGGTACAACCTACCACAAATTTTTAACAGTGTACGAAAAGGTGTTGGTGACAGATGTATGGCTCTTCACGTATAGTTCAAAACGCTCCTTCTAGTGAGCTAATAACAAACATAGATCGCAGTACCTCATACTTTTATCGTAATTTCAGTTTTTGTTTTTTTTTGTTTTTGTTTTTTGCGCAGATGTTATAATCCTAAAAAAGAAATGATGTCATGACTGCTACAAAAAAAGTTGTTTCACAAATTATTTGGAAAATTACTACACGGGAGATTTAAATTCATTAGCAAGCTAAAAGAAATTTCTTTTATGAAGTTATTTTTACTGACAACAGAAAGAGTGTTTTGCACGTACCCATTAGAGACCCATATCAGATTCCTTTTTTTTTTCTTTTTTCTTTTTTTTTTTTTTTTTACTGGTTTTATTTTTAGGCTGGAATCATTCAGTCGCATTTGCAAAACCTTTGTTTCATAAAGGAATTCATCTCCGTGCCTAAAGATCTTTAAAAAAAATAAAGGCAACCAGTGATACGTTGTACCGTAAATCTCATATTTCCGCTTGCAGAAATAGTCTTTTGTGCTTGGAAATTAAAATCCTTCGTTAATTTCGGAACAAAAGTTCATCCCTCTCTCAAACGTAGCGCCCTTTTATATTCTTTTCAGAAGAATGCATTTAATTAAGAAGTCCCTTTTGCCGAGTGTACTTTCGCGAATAATAGCTGTGAGGAAGATCCATTGTTTACTTTAAACAAATTGATAAGAAAATGCCTTATAAGCATCAGGTGACAGTGGCGTTTAATATCAGTAAAGCAAACAGCAATGTCAATGAAGAGTACCCCATCGTTCTTTCTCCCCCATCTCTGGAAGAATGCCCCTTCGTCTCGTTGAAAACAAGTGGACCCTTTCCGATACAGTTGTGTAATGAAACACTGTTAGCTCCGCTTTGACGCTGTTGTTGGTTGTCTACTGTCAGAGAATGATAAGGTTTAATATTATTCTGAGCCGCTACCTTTGATTTTGGTTCGAAAGAAGCGCCTCCAAGTGTTTCACGGGCTGACAGGGTCTTGTTTAGATCTTCTTCCGCGTCCTGAGTAATTAATTACGGCATGCAAATCCTTTGTTAATTTAGTTTCCCGATCATCGCGACATGTTTCTCCGTGCATCGAACACAGTGTTTCTCATTCGGCATGTTGCACGCGTCTAACATTTCCCTTTTCGCTGTACTTCGAATTTCCTTCTTCGTTTTATACACTTTGAGTTTGTAACGAGGCTATATGGATCTGCTTGGTTCAAGCCTGGTTTCCGAATGCATTTATTTCGCAGTACCGCAATCATCTGCCATTACCCTGAATTTAAATAATCTTTGATATTACTTTTACATATATTGTAGTACTGTAAAAATGCTATGTGAAAGCCGGTCAATAATGACGAAGGGGGGATAAGGTATGTATAATTATTTTTAATAACCTGGTATTGATTTTATACTCCAGTCGGAGTCAACAATCCAGGGGAAAAAATCAAATGTACTATAACGTACAAGTTTGTCCGCGCCGGTCATCGAACCCGGGTTCCGCTCGCTCCGGAGTAAGTCGGTCTCCCAACTGAGCTACGCGGAAAGATTCTCTCGTAACCAAAGCATTTGGCATTGTCGTTTCACTCACCGATTTTTGCTGTGTGGCGACACTCTGCCGAGCCGCCCCGGTGGCGCAGTGGTCTAAGCGATGGCCTCTGATCATTCGTCCGAACGGGGTCCGGGTTCGAATCCCGGTAAGGCATGGATGTTGTGTTTGTCTTACGGCACTGGCTCTCTCCCTTCCCTGGAACCAGTGACCCTAAATTAGGGACGGGCGACTGCTTATAGCCCATTCAGTTGCTCACGGTGGTCGTTAAACCTCCAATCAAAAAAAAAAACAAAAAAAAACACTGTGCCGATGTGTGATACGTGCAATTGCCGACTCGTCGTCCCGGTGGCGCACTGGTTTAAGCGATGGCCTCTGATCATTCGTCCGAAAGGGATCCGGGTTAGAATCCCGGTGAGGCATTGATGTTGTGTTTGTCTTACGGCACTGGCTCTTTCCCTTCCCTGGGACCAGCTATCCTAAATTAGGAACGGGTGACTGCTTATAGCCCAATGAGTTTCTCACGGTGATCGTTATACCTTCGATCAAAAAAGAAAAAAAGTGCCCACTCACTGTCACTCATCTTCTCTGCAGTTGTGTTCGTTTTTGTGATGTGCGTTTTCACTTTTTCCATTCTCATTTGTTGAACGACGATGCATCTACGTTGCAGCGTCTCCTGGACGACCACTGCGATACTTTCGCTGTCTTTTGCTTTTTTAAACAAATTGGTTTTTTTTTAATCGTGTCTTAATTTTTAAACTTTGCCTCACTCTTCACTTTTACCGTATCAGCCTGTTTTTAAGCATTCTACTACGTTTTTAACACTGTTTGTTTGATTGTCTTGTGTCTGGCGCTCTTTGACCAAGCATGGCCCTTGCGCCATAAAATTCCAACCAACCATCCCCCCCGCCCGAAAGAGGGCCGGGAGCATGTCCCACGGGTCAGTCGAGACCATAAGTCGCTGTAGGCAGTCATCCCATGAAGAACGTGCATTTGAGAATTCACAGACAATTTGGTGTGTGGAACGTAACATCACACTGATTTATTTTTTCGAAGCAATGAAGAAGTGATTCTCATTTTTCCTGTCTCGCCGTGTGGAAAGAACATCACATCATTGCGAGAAACTCAATTGCCGGGTCATCGTGAAAATTTGGGCGCCAGTATAAAGTAAAAGTTTGTCCGCGCATCGAATCCGGGTCCCCTCACTCCGGAGTAAGACGCTCTCCCAACTGAGCTACGCGGACAGAATCTCTCGCTTCAATCTGTCTTTATCTGATGTGCGTCCTGCGGTGCAAGTACGTCACAGTACCGGTTGAAGAAGCCGTTGAGCTGTTAAAGAAAGTTTAGAAGACTCCGATTTGTTCACAGATAGCTCGCTCTCGGAAATTGCCGCTCTACTTGACCTTGTCACGTGTTCCAATTTCTTCAGCAATCAGAATCGGATCCATAAGCAATCCAGAGGGGTCCCCATGGGCTCAGCGCTCTCGGCGGTACTAGCAGAAGCTGTCTTGCTCCCGCTTGAGAATTGAATCCTTACTACGCATTCACCTTCCCCAAGTATCTGGCTGCGCTACGCAGATGGTATTTTCTTCGTGTGGGACAAAGGTGAAGCAATTCTCAACCATTTTTTCTAAAAGAAGAAAGTACTTACTTCAAGAAAAGTACAATTTTTAAGAGTAGTATGTCATTATGTCTTTAAAAGGAAAGTGTTTAATCAGTGCATCCTTCCAGTGCTTACGTATGGTGCACAGACGTGAACCTTAACTAAAAAAGACATACAAAGGCTGCAAAGTAGCATTGAGAGATGCATGCTTAATATATCCATGAAAGATAAGAAGAGGAACTCATGCATAAGGAAAATGACAAGAGTGGAAGACATCATGATCAGAGTAAAATCTCTGAAATGGCAATTGGCTGGACATGTTTCCAGAAGAACGGACGCCGATGGACAACCGAAATTTTAGACTGAATTCCAAGTGATAGAAGAAGACCACATGGGAGATGGATGGATGAAATTCGAAAGCAAGCCGGAGTAACATGGAGGAGACAGGCTCAAGACAGACAGTTGTGAAAAAATTTTGGGAAGACCTTCATCCTGCAGTGGATTGATAATGGTTAACAATGATCATCGTCATCATGATTTTCCTTATCCATGATGATCAGCATCATCATCATTGTCAACAATTACCAATCCACTGTTGGATGAAGGTCTTCCCAAGTTTCTTTCACAACTGTCTATCTTGAGCCTGTTTCCTCCATGTTACTCCGGCATGCTTTCGAATTTCATCCATCCATCTCCTATGTGGTCTTCTTCTGGGTCTTTTGCTGTCCCTTGGAATCCAGTCTAAACTTTCTGTTGTCCATTGGTGATCCGTTCTTCTGGCAACATGGCCAGCCAATTGCCATTTCAGGGATTTTACCCTGATCATGATGTCTTCCACTCTTGTTAGTTCCCTTGTCCACGATTTCCTCTTCTTATCTTTCCCGGTTACACCAAGTATACATCTCTCCATGCTTCTTTCAGTTGTCTGTAGTCTTTGTACGACTTTTTTAGTTGAGAGCCATGTCTTTGCTCCATACGTAAGAACTGGAAGGATGCATTGATTAAAAACTTTTTTTTAAGACACAATAGCACATTGCTGTTGAAAATTGTACCGCTTCTCCCAAAAGCTCTCCAGCCAAATTTTATACGCCGATTAATTTCCTCATCAGTGTGAGCCTTGCTAGATATCTGTTGTCTAAGGTAAATAAATGTAGGTATCGGTTACCTCGAGCTTTTCCCTATCAATCGATAAATCTTCATTTATTCAAAAACCATTGTACAGCAGTTTTGTTTTCTGAAAGTTCATTTTAATAACACTTATTTACTCTTATCAGCAAGTTCCTGGATCATACTCTGCAGTAGAGATGATCTTGGGCCCGGCTCGTCTACCCCAGGCTCAGGCGAGTTGAGGATTCATTAAGAGCCGAAATCCCTGGGCCAGGGACGGGCCCGGGCTTGGCATTACACATGTTGAATTTCATTACTGAATTCTTTATATATATATATATATATATATATATATATATATATCCTTCATTGTTTATAAGTTACCTTCATGGGCCGCGGGTGGCCTAGTGGTCAACGTTCGTGACTGCCACGGAGAAGACCTCGGGTTCGATCCCTGGCAGGTATGAACGCTCGAACCACTAAATATCCGCCGTGCGTCGGAAGGGCACGTAAAGCCGTCGGACCCCGGTTACTGGCCCCGCGGTAATAAATAAGGGCGTCTTTCCCTCCCTTTCTACCTCGCTTCCGTGTCACTTTCCTATCAGGCATTCTAGCCCAAATCTCCTAGCTTCCTATTTCTAAAGGTTGTTTAAGACCTGGGGTCAGACACTCCCTTCCTAAAATCCTCCACATTGATCTGATCAGATCTAAGTTACCTTCACGAAAAACTGTAATTAAAAATAATTCTTTGGATATTATTGTTATAACTGGTTACCAAAAATTAAAGAATTTCTAGTGTTAAATACACGGGTGGCGCCACTACTAGATCTGTAGCTTGATTTCTTCAGCAATGATATTTTTCATTTTTCTGATATTTTTTTCCGGAAAAAAATCCGCAGGCTTATTTAAGGATTTGGAAGATGATTTTGAAATTCATGATCCTGATCCAGATAAAATTTGTAAGTATGTGGAATTGCGCATGGGAGAAACACACTTCGAAGCTGTGGATTTGTTACCGTGGTGGAAGAATTATCAATTTCCTAAGCTAGCTGCCATTACGAGACGTGTACTATGTATCATCATCATCATCATTGTCAACCATTATCAATCCACTGCTGGACGAAGGTCTCCCCAATTTTCCTCCACAACGGTCTGTCTTGTGCCAGTCTCCTCCATGTCACTCCCGCATATTTTCTAATTTCATTTACCCATCTTCCATGTGGTCTTCTTCTGGGTCTTTTCCTGTTCCTTGGAATCCAATCTAAAATTTCGGCTGTCCATCGATGGTCTGTTCTTCTGGCAGTATGTCCAGCCCATTGCCATTTCAGGGATTTAACTCTCATCATGATGTCTTCCACTCTTGTCATTTTTCGGATCCACGTGTTCCTCTTCTTATCTCTCCTGGTTACACCAAGCATGCACCTCTCCATGCTGCTTTGACTTGTCTGCAGCCTTTGTATGTCTCTTTTAGCTAAGGTCCACGTCTCTGCACCACACGTAAGCACTGGAAGGATGCATTGATCAAACACTTTTCTTTTAAGACATAATGGCATATTGCTCTTGAAAATTATGCTGTTTCTTCCAAAAGCTCTCCAGGCAAGTTTTGTACGCCGATTAATTTCTTCATCAATTAATTTTCTCACTTGATATCTGCTGTATAAGATAAACGTACGTGTCTGTTATCTCCATCTTTTCTCCATCAATCGATAAATCTTCATTTCTTGTAAAAGCATTGAACATCACTTTTGTCTTCTGAAAGTTCATTTTTAATCCCACTTCTTTACTCTTGTCAGCAAGTTCCTGCATCATACTCTGTAGCTTTGATGGGGTAGTTGCAAAAATGACTATGTCATCAGCAAAACGAAGGTGGGTTAGATAATCTCCATTAATCTTTATCCCTTTGTTTTCCCAGTTCAGTGATTGAAAGACATTTTCCAATGTGGCATTAAAGAGCTTCGGAGATATGGTGTCACCTTGTCTCACTCCTTTTCCAATTTTTATGTGTGTTGTATTTTCAAATAGCAGAATCTTTGCACTTACATTTTCATAGATGTTATTAATAATATTAATGTATGCATCTTCAATACCGCAGGATTTCAGAGCCATTGCAACTGCTGATGGTTTCACCGAATCAAAGGCTTTTTCATAATCGATAAAAGCCATGCACAATGGAAGTTCATATTCCCTCGCTCTTTCAATTAGTTCTCTCAGCACGTGGATATGATCTATTGTGCTGTAGCCACTCCTGAATCCAGCTTGTTCTCTCGGTTGAGCCATGTCCAGTGTTACCTTCAAGCGGTGTGAAAGAACTTTAGTGAAGATTTTATAAACCACTGATAGGAGGCTGATAGGTCTGTAATTCCTGAGATCCTCAATGCCACCTTTTTTATGTAGCAAGATCATTGTAGCATTGTTCCAATCCTCAGGAATTTTCCCTTCATTAAGGCATCGAGTGAAAATATGGGCGAGTACTGTTTCGGTTTCTCCACTTGCGTCTTGTATGATGTCTACAGTAATTCCATCTTCTCCTGGAGCTTTTCCCCGCTTCATGTTCTTGATTGCATGTGCAACTTCTGCTGGAAGGACTGGAAGAACTCTGGTACCTTTCATGATGCCTGGAGTACATGTATCATCCCTTTCATACAATTTGGAATAGAAATCTTTCACTCTTGTCAAAATTTCGCCTCTATTTCTTGTTACAGAACCATCTTCTTTTCTCAGTGCCATAATCTGTTTTTTTCCCTTACTGAGATGTCCCTTTGCTATCTTTAGGCTTTGGTTGTTTTCAATTGCTTTCCTTACTAGTTCACAGTTGAATTTCCTTACGTCTTCAGTGATACTTTTTCGTACTGTCTTGCATAGCTCTATATATTCCACTTTGGAAGTCACATCTTCTTTAGTTGTCCTCATCTCTCTTCTTTTTTGCATCAACATTTTGGTTTTTCCTGATAATTTGTTCACATGCAATTTGTTCTTAGACCCAGCTAATTTTGTTGCTGTTTCCATAAGAGCTTTGGTTACTTTTCTGTTAACTTCAGAAATATCCACTTCTTCCGATGTTAGGCCTTCTAAAGCAGAGAATCTGTTCTTCAGTTCCAATTTGAAGGTATTATGGTGTTTTTTAAGGTTGGTTATGTCAATACATTTTGTTTGTCTTATGAGCTTGCTACGTTCGAGTTTAGTGTTGAGGTGCATCTTACATCTCACCAATCTATGGTCACTGCCTGTGTTGAACTTGTTTAGCACACTGCAGTCTTCTATGACGAATTTTTTGTTACACATGACGAATTTTTTGTTACACAGACACTCCCTTCCTAAAATCCTCCACATTGATCTGATCAGATCTAAGTTACCTTCACGAAAAACTGTAATTAAAAATAATTCTCTGGATATTATTGTTATAACTGGCTACCAAAAATTAAAGAATTTCTAGTGTTAAATACACGGGTGGCGCCACTACTAGATCTGTAGCTTGATTTCTTCAGCAATGATATTTTTCATTTTTCTGATATTTTTTTCCGGAAAAAAATCCGCAGGCTTATTTAAGGATTTGGAAGATGATTTTGAAATTCATGATCCTGATCCAGATAAAATTTGTAAGTATGTGGAATTGCGCATGAGAGTAACACACTTCGAAGCTGTGGATTTGTTACCGTGGTGGAAGAATTATCGATTTCCTAAGCTAGCTGCCATTACGAGACGTGTACTATGTATACCAGTCAGTAAGTCTCCAAGTCAGAGAATGTTTAGTGCAGCAGGTCAAGTTTTAGAGGAAATAAGATCAAAGTTAAGCGCTGAAGCATTAAATGCGATTCTTTTTTCTTTTCTTTTTTTTTTTTTTTAGGAGTTTCGAGAGGCTTAAGTGGTAAGCAATTTTCATGATGAACTTGCTGGAAACTACACACACATAGAACAATATCATGGTTATTACACTATTATGTGCAAAGCTTTGTTAATGTTCCAAAATGCAGCATAATCTAGTCTAAAATGCTCATACTTTTTTTTTTTTTTTTTTTTTGCAAATTTTCTTACATGGTTTTTTTATGCTCTACCACATCACTGTAAACTATCTTTACCAGTTAGCATGTACGTAAATTATATTGCAAAGTTTAGCATTCCAGAGTCACTATTTAAAACACGCGCGACTGTATGTAAAGAGTTGTACGTTTTGTAATGCAATTTATTCAAAAGAAAAGTAAATTTAGAAATCCAAAAGAAATAACGAATGGAATATTTTGTGTTTATTTTCAGCTTTTGGCAAAATCACTGATTCCCGTGGTATAGTCGAACGGCATATGCATCGATTATTTATTTATTTTCTAGTCCACATTTTAGAATATTTGCTTTTATGTAGAGTGTTTCGAAGAACATATTAATATTATGAAGAGGATTAACTGAAGAAAACTTTTTAAACTAATAATTTGTAAACTTGATTGGGCCATAGCTTTGGCCTGTGCATAATACAAGCCTTGCTAAGCAAAATTCTATGAGAACCTGGGCTAGAGCTTAGCAAACACATGTAATCAGAGAAAGTGGGCAGGGCCAGGGCTCCCAAACCTAAAATTGAGCCCGAATCCACATCTACTCTGCAGCTCTGAAGGGATAATTACAAAAATGATTACTTACGTCATCAGCAAAACGAAGGTGAGTTAAGTAATCTCCATTAAACTTTATCCCCTTGTATATTTCATGTATATATACACATATCCCCGAACAAAGGGATATATACAATATATATACACTGAAGTTACAGAAAAGCTGGTACACCAGTCTAATACTTGGTAGGTCCCCCACGGGAGCACAGGACTGCAGAAATATGACTGGGCGTGTACTCCACTAGTTTCTGTAAATATGCTGTAAGCAATGCACACCATACTTTCTGCAGAGCGTTCCACAATTCAGGTGTATTCCGAGGTCTAGGATTCCTGTGATCGATAGCGCGTTGCATGGCATCCCAAATGTGTTCTATCACGTTCAGATCTGGGGACTTGGGTGGGAATGGCAATACCCCAAACTCAGGTAAATGTTCCTCTAACCATAATGTGGCGTCCCGACACTTCTGTGGAGAGACATTGTCCTGTTGGGACAGGCCTAACCCATCAGCATGAATGCAGGACATGAACGGGTGTACCTCGTCAGAAAGAATGTGCACATAGCGTTGACGGGTCACAGACGTTTGTAGACGTACCAGGGGTCCCAGTGAAGTCCAGTTAAACACACCCCATACCATAACGGACCCCCCACCAGCCGGTACATTTCCCTGTTGACAGGCGGGATCGATGGCTTCATAGAGTTTGCGCCACACACGAATCCTTCCATCTGCCCGATACAGTTGGAAACGCGTCTCGTCAGCGCGTTTCCAACTTGTTTCCAGTCATCAAGTGTCCAGTGGCGGTGTTGCCGTGCCCAAGCGAGGCGCATAGCTCTGTATCGTTCACCCAAAACCAAGGGGACCCGGGTTGGGCGTCGGCTCCCTATATCGTGCAGGGTAGACAAACAAAATGTATTGACATAACCAACCTTAAAAAACACCATTATACCTTCAAGTTGGAACTGAAGAACAGGTTCTCTGCTTTGGAAGGCCTAACATCGGAAGAAGTGGACATCTCTGAAGTTAACCGAAAAGTAACCAAAGCTCTTATGGAAACAGCAACAAAATTAGCTGGGTCTAAGAACAAGTTGCATGTGAACAAATTATCAGGAAAAACTAAAATGTTGATGCGAAAAAGAAGAGAGATGAGGACAACTAAAGAAGATGTGACTTCCAAAGTGGAATATATAGAGCTATGCAAGACAGTAAGAAAAAGTATCACTGAAGACGTAAGAAAATTCAACTGTGAACTAGTGAGGAAAGCAATTGAAAACAACCAAAGCCTAAAGATAGCAAAGGGACATCTCAGTAAGGGAAGAAAACAGATTATGGCACTGAGAAAAGAAGATGGTTCTGTAACAAGAAATAGAGGCGAAATTTTGACAAGAGTGAAAGATTTCTACTCCAAATTATATGAAAGGGATGATACATGCACTCCAGACATCATGAAAGATACCAGTACCAGAGTTCCTCCAGTCCTTCCAGCAGAAGTTGCACATGCAATCAAGAACATGAAGCGGGGAAAAGCTCCAGGAGAAGATGGAATTACTGTAGACATCATACAAGAAGCAAGTGGAGAAATCGAAACAGTACTCGCCCAAATTTTCACTCGATGCCTTAATGAAGGAAAGATTCCTGAGGATTGGAACACCGCTACAATGATCCTACTACATAAGAAAGGTGACATTGAGGATCTCGGAAACTACAGACCTATCAGCCTCCTATCAGTAGTTTATAAAATCTTCACTAAAGTTCTTTCACACCGCTTGAAGGTAACACTGGACATGGCTCAACCGAGAGAACAAGCTGGATTCAGGAGTGGCTACAGCACAATAGATCATATCCACGTACTGAGAGAACTAATTGAAAGAGCGAGGGAATATGAACTTCCATTGTGCATGGCTTTTATCGATTATGAAAAAGCCTTTGATTCGGTGAAACCAACAGCAGTTACAATGGCTCTGAAAACCTGCGGTATTGAAGATGCATACATTAATATTATTAATAACGTCTATGAAAATGCAAGTGCAAAGATTCGGCTGTTTGAAAATACAACACACATAAAAATTGGAAAGGGAGTGAGACAAGGTGACACCATATCTCCGAAGCTCTTTAATGCCACATTGGAGGGTGTTTTTCAGTCGCTGAGCTGGGAAAACAAAGGGATAAAGATTAATGGAGATTATCTAACCCACCTTCGTTTTGCTGATGACGTAGTCATTTTTGCAACTACCCCATCAGAGCTGCAGAGTATGATCCAGGAACTTGCTGACAAGAGTAAAGAAGTGGGATTAAAAATGAACTTTCAGAAGACAAAAGTGATGTTCAATGCTTTTACAAGAAATGAAGATTTATCGATTGATGGAGAAAAGCTGGAGATAACAGACACGTACGTTTATCTTGGACAGCAGATATCAAGTGAGGGTCACATTGATGAAGAAATTAATCGGCGTACAAAACTTGCCTGGACAGCTTTTGGAAGAAACAGCATAATTTTCAAGAGCAATATGCCATTATGTCTTAAAAGAAAAGTGTTTGATCAATGCATCCTTCCAGTGCTTACGTATGGTGCAGAGACGTAAACCTTAACTAAAAGAGACATACAAAGGCTGCGGACAACTCAAAGAAGCATGGAGAGGTGCATGCTTGGTATAACCAGGAGAGATAAGAAGAGGAACTCGTGGATCCGAAAAATGACAAGAGTGGAAGACATCATGATCAGAGTTAAATCCCTGAAATGGCAATGGGCTGGACATACTGCCAGAAGGACAGATCATCGATGGACAGCTGAAATTTTAGATTGGATTCCAAGGGACAGGAAAAGATCCAGAAGAAGACCACATGGGAGATGGGTGGATGAAATTCGAAAGTATGCGGGGGTGACATGGAGGAGACTGGCACAAGACAGACCGTTGTGGAGGAAACTTGGGGAGACCTTCGTCCAGCAGTGGATTGATAATGGTTGACAATGATGATGATGATGATGACATTGCATAGTCCGGACGCTGATGCTTGTTGAGGCTCCAGCATTGCATTCCGATTATACCCGCGAGAGTGTTGCATGCCTATCGCGTGAAACGATTTTTGACAGCTCACACTGGTATCGTAGGTTGGAGGTTTTGCCGGAATTCTTGCAGTCACGATACACCCTTGCAATTGTCGTCCGTGAAAATCCGAACTTCGTTTCTACCTCCGAAATACTATGGCTCATTTCACCAGCGCCAACTGTGACACCGCGTTGAAAATCGCTTAAATCGTTATTACTTGTCATTCTCATGCCGAAAACAGCTCTGACAGCTGGCAAGGATGTCTATCGCATTATATACGCACTGGCGGACGCAACCGAGTACGCGCTATGTATTTGCATAATTTCGTCTGTACCAGTTTTTCTGGCACCAGTGTATATATATACAGTATTGTGTATGGAGATTTAATGAGCACCGCGAGCAACTCAATGGGCTATAAGCAGTTGCATCGTCCCTAGTTTAAGGCAGCTGGCTCAAGGAATGGGAGAGAGAGCCAGTGCCACACGACAAAAACAACAGCCATGCTTCATCGGGATTCGAACCCTAACCATTTGGACAAACGGTCATAAGCCAGCGCTTAGGCCATTGGGACAGCTCATATTATTTTATGCCATGCAAGGTGCGTCAATAGATTTCGGTGAATGCAAGGTAAAAATAAACAAATGTTATTTGAGAAACCTTGCTTTACTGGCCTTCAAAATACCTCGGGTGTTCTTTCCATAGCGCCTGCGCTTACCTGCTCACGTAGCGGTTGCGTTCGCTAGCTCTGAATTTCATTGTTTACATTCTGTGTCGATTACGAATAAAAGATAAATATTCCTGAAAATAGGGCATAACCGATAGACTAGTAGAGTTCTTAATCCGAAGAATTTATGAAATTTATAAAATAGAATATTTTACAATTATTAAAGGTCATCAAACACACAGAGTGGAGTTTTTTTTTTTGTTGATTGGAGGTTTAACGACCACCGTGAGCAACTCAATGGGCTGTAAGCAGTCACCCGTCCCTAATTTAGGGTCACTGGTTCCAGGGAAGGGAGAGAGCCAGTGCCGTAAGACAAACACAACATCCATGCCTCACCGGGATTCGAACCCGGACCCCTTTCTGACGAATGATCAGAGGCCATCGCTTAGACCACTGCGCCACCGGGGCGGCAGAGTGGAGTGAATCATAAAACTTCATGTCTTCCGTGTTTTGCTGCTTCCAATGCTTGAATAAATGATTTGGTGATTTTGCTTTAATGTTTTTAAAGTACTTATGCATTAGCCGGGTGCCAGTAGAAATGTATCAATAAATGTCACAATTGTCGACAGATGGCGCCACATGAATGGTTATTTCTTTTTAGAATTTAGCTATAATGAACGTCGCGATGAGTTTATTTTTCGTAAACACAATTTATGAAGGAAATATATTGCAACATACAAGCATTGTTAGTGGCCTGAAACCTACACATTAGTTCTTGGGGACCAAGAAGTTGTAATACAATTTAAATTGCAAATCAAATGGGTCTGATGAAGCTAAATGATTTCTCCACATGAACTCAGCTAAGTACGAATCGATATGCTGTCTAGCAGTTCCGCGATGACATTTGTTTCTCCATTTAGCTGATCCCCCAAAATCTTTCTATTTTTGTTTGAGTATGGGCTCCACTCTCCGGGTCGACAAAAGTTGTACTTTTAAAATGTTCAAAACCTGCCTCTTCTATCTCCTCAGTTGTAAATGCCTTCCATGAATCTGAATAGATTGTAGAATGTTCCGCAACATAATTCTTAATTTTCTTCAACAGGATTTTCGCACTTCTGTCTGGCACTTTCACTAAAAAACAGCCATTAATAGGACAACAAATTCCTCCGAAAATCCACTGCTCTGAAAGCACACGGCCTGTATTAGACTTTATTTTCGAAAATAATGTTTCGTCTGTCTCCGCAATTAATCCTGGGCTACCAGTTTTTTTTTTCCGACTGATTTTCGAAAACATCTGAACAAATCTCTCGCAAATAGTTATTCCAATCAACAGTTACACGACTTGCCATATCCAACTGTTGTTCACACCATTGAATAGAAGTTAAATTCTCACTTCAGCTATAAATAAATCGAACAGCAGTTAAAAAAAGAAGCCGACTACTCTGAAATCAATTTCCAACGCGTAAGCCTACCTTAGATCTGCATATTCTAATGTTGCACCGCCACTGAAAACTATAGTATAACTTCAATATATGGCTCAATTTACTGATTCTTTCGGTCGGTAGAATTCCTTTACTTTGAAGAAATGGCACAGCACTTCTTTGATCTCGAGGTAAATCCCAAATTCTCATATTGTTCAACACCACAGAAACAGATAACCGAGTGACATGAGAATCACGTTGTCAATAATCCAAATAGCCAGACGTTTTCTGCGGTACGGTGTATTTCCTTCATATATACTATTTACCAAAAATAAACTCATCACGTCGTTCATTACCAAGTTAGTTAGAATGAGAGAAGTTAGGTCAATGAGTTCGCCCAACCCACTCCGGCTTAGGGTTCCAGGAATCAGTGACGTCAGTGAAACCCTCTTATCCAACGCCTCCCCCCCCTAGTGCAGACGTCTACTTGGTATCGTGAACTAGTTTTTAGATCAAGGTAGTTATATTTCTTTATTTAACCAACGCATAATTTTACAATCATCTGTTACCAACTGATTTCAAGCACAGGCTGAAAATGCTATTGCTTGGACCAAAGCTTCCGCTGCCGGCAAATGACTACGTTCAAAACGACGAATCAGGGCCGGCTGGAACATATGGGCAACCGGGGCGTTTGCACCGGGCCCCGCCCTTTAAGAAAAAAAAAACAATCATTTTTTGTAGAATTTTTTACAATTATTTTTTTTTGTAGGTTTTGGAGCGCGAGTCCCTTAAAAAGATTGTTGTTAAGTTTTTGTTTTGTTTCCAATCCCCTGCCCCCCCCCCCCCCACTTTTCGAATAAGTTATCGCCCTTCGCCGTACAGATACTGAAATTTTCAGATTTCAAATGATAATTGTAACTACCTTAATATTTTCCGAATTCATGAAATAGCAAATTAAATTTCATCATTTTACGGGCCCTATTTTTATTTATTCAACAATTTGCGTATAAATCAAATACTTAAATTTAACAAAATAAAAAGAACAACATCAAAGTTGTTTTTGGGCTGCATATGGAGATCAATTATAAGATTTACAAACATTACTAGAAATTTAAAAAATAATGATATATGAGCGCGTATAAAAATTTAAAATATCACTAATTTGTCAAAAAACTCTTTCCGAATTTATTTTAGAAGAGCCCTTAATATTCCTTACACAACAATATTCGCTTCGCAGGTATTTTTTTATCATTTTGTGAGGAAGTTTTTATAAGACCCACAATGCAACCTAGACCACCTTCTCCCTGGAAAGAAAATCGTGGAGTTTAACTCTTTTTACTCTCTCTCTCACTCTCACTCTCTCTCTCTCTCTCTCTCACTCTCACTCTCTCTCTCTCTCTCTCTCTCTCTCTCTCTCTCTCTCTCTCTCTATGAGAATTATTTTGTAGTGCCCGCAATGAAATTTTGCTCCTGGCCCCACAATTAATAAGAGCCACTTTATTTTTTAATTTAGTGGAAACACAAACGAAGCAGAAAATTCGAGCGCTTGTGAGTTTGACAATGAGTCTATTAATACTTGCAATTTTGCTAATCCTGAAAAGGAAGAAGCCATAACCTATTTTGCTGGATATTTAGCCCTTCGTCACAAGGATAAAGAATTGGGAACGTTTCCCTTCTTAACAGGAAACCAAAATAAAGGCTGGATTCAGACTTTATTAAAAGGTGGGCTAATGATACCAAACAACGTTAGGATAGAAACTGTCAAACAGTTTGAATCAGTTTTTTCAGAATTTCATGGAGCTGGCATATATAAATCCCAAGGGAGCCATAAACAAACTTCAATCGAAATTGAAATTAAACTTTCCCGAAGTTGATGTGGCTGTCATTTAAACCTATGCGAAAGCAAGATCGTTTTTCGTATGAAATGTATTAACGACGTCAACCAACAAGACTTACTGAAGAGAAAAAACCAAGCACATGCATTGAATTCCAGGGAGTTAAAAAAAAGGAAACAGTGGAGGGAAAGTTACAAGTTTTAGTAATCGCTAAATTTAGTTTTAATTCTGTAATTCCTATTTTAAAAATTCCGGATATGTATTCTTAAAACCTTCTAATTTGAAATAAGAACCACGCAATTCTTCATTCTCTACCACCACTACCGAAGTTCGCTGGGGACCAACATACATCACAGGCCTTCGCGAGAAGAGACCACCCGATGTTTGTTTACAATCGCTGACCTACCTCACTCGTTCTAACTACCTTGGTTCATTACAGCTAAATGCTAAAAAGAAATGACCATTCATGTGGCGCCATTTATCGACAATTGTGGCATTTACTGATACTGTATATTTCTACCGGCGTCTGGCTAATGCATAAGTACAGTTTTTAA
The DNA here is from genome assembly GCA_039090855.1 of Macrothele yani. Lineage (NCBI taxonomy): Eukaryota > Metazoa > Arthropoda > Arachnida > Araneae > Macrothelidae > Macrothele > Macrothele yani. Next base: position 107,154,062 of record CM077011.1, read on the forward strand.
TTATATTTACCAATGTAAATTTCATGTAGCCTGTTGTAACATCTCTGATGGGGAAATCTTTATAATTTTCAGGAATCTTTGTCTCTTTTTCGTAATCGACAGAAAGTGTAAACAATGAAATTAAGCGCTAGCGAACGCAACTGCTACGTGAGCAGGCAAGCGCAGGCGCTATTGGAAAGAACACCCGATCCCTCTCTGCCACACTTTTTCTCACAGCTCCGCGACGGTTGGTTGGTTGGTTGATTTTAATAGCACAAAGGCCATGTTTGGCCAAAGAGCGCCAGACACAAGACTATGAAAGAAAGATATCTTAAAAGTCTGTAATTGTAATCTTCTACGATTGCAGGAGTTATGACATCCAAAGAACTGCATTCATCAATACAATTTTACTATTCCAGTGTTCTGTTATTTAAGGTACAGAATTAGCTAGTTTTAAAACGAATTTGTTGCAGAACAGGTTTTCTAATAATTTCAAAACTACCGAACATCAGGAAGGTAATTCTAAACTGTTTCGATTTATTATAGCAAAAGAGCTTGCAGCTAACCCTAAGTATTCCATCTATGTCTTCACAATCTTTTTACCTTCTCGAGGTATTTCGTTGCAATGGTGCGCGGTCTGCGATGCTTTCTGTCATACCTGAACAAGTAGTCGTCGCCTAAAATCTCAATAACGTATTTAGTCTTTTCTTTCGAGGTGGCATTAGTTTGTCTCGTTCTCGTGCTAACAACGAATGTTTCTTCGATGAGTTTTTCTTTCTCTTTGTCAGCTTCGAAACGAATGCAATATACAACTAAGCACACGTAAACTTTGAAAAGGGCAAAGTCCAGTGCTTCCTTTTCTTTGAAATGGCGGCAGCATTGTATGACATCTCTGAATAAATGTCGTGATTCCAACAACAACCATTCCTCTTCTCTTACTGTCTTATCCTCCATCTCGTACTCATTCGGAACTGTCAAAGTTTTACTTATGTACTTCTCCAAAACGTAATCAAACCACGGATCAGCTAATCTTCCGAAGCACGACGTCGCTCCGTCTTCATTCTGATCCATTCCGAGAGATAATCCCATATATCCAAATCCAATAGCGAATCGTCGATCCTCTGTACCGAACGCCTCTGCCGAGTAATACAGAACTTCCGCAAAAGCTTCCTTAGCTGCTTCGTAATTTCCTCTCCGAAGACTTACCATGCCGATGACTCTCTGAACCTTGATGTGAGAATGTACAGGAGCTTTATCCTCTTTTTTAAGAACCCATTCCGCTTGGCAGACAAATTCAAACGCTTTTTCCAGATTTCTCTGAAGGAGATTAGCTTCTGCTAGGAGAAGGAACGGAGTAATGATTTCCGGAGCCTCGTTACCAAAAAGGTCGACTGCGAACAACAGCGCTTGCATGGCAGCAGGAACGGCTAAGTCAGGCTGCGCTATCAACAACATGTCTCTTGCCACAACTTCTGCCTTATTCTGGATTCCCACCTTTCTCTTCCTCTGCTGCTCGGCAGCTATTTGTCGCTGTTCTTCCTGGGCAGGAAATGGCTGCGGACCTCTCACTATTTTCAGTTCGCTACAAATCACCCTGTGAATACTGGCCCAGTCTAACTCCTTGTGCTCTGGGCAGCAATAGAAAGTAACCAGGCACTGCAAGCACCTGTCGATGGCAACTTTCCGGCAAACTTCACACCTTAACTTCACTCCTTTAGGCAGTGCTAAAATATCGATATGTTTACTCATATTCGGAAACAAAAACAACACTGCGACAAAAATTTAATGCAGTGTAGTTCTAAAAACAACTCCGCTCAGTTTCAAATTGAAAACCGATTGGAAAACAAGTGCTGCGATGTAGCGCAATAGAACCAAGACCCTGCATCACGTGCTCGAAATGCAGGCAGACACACGTCCTCGAGCTAAAGCTAGTACGTGCCATTGATCATACATAGAGGTATACTGCGAATGACGTCAGAATTTCTTGCTCCAACATTATAAAGAGAAATGTTACGTTGCCAATGTTAAAAGAAAATTCTACAACTTCTCACCGAATCATATGATTAAGGTAGACGTCTAATGATTTTGCTTCCTATACTTCCAATGGGCAAACTTCTGTACACATTTTCTTCACAATTAACGCGTTCCCAAGAATACAAATCTGAGCATCGATTAAAATAACTTCATATTATAACTTGGAATACTTAATATTTTCTAAAACATAACCATAATTAAGCAATTCAACATTTGTTTGTCTACTGACGTCATCAATGTACAGGTCGTGCCATCTTTTTTCTGGTCTCAAGACCACCAAAGGGAAAGTTATTGATTTTTAATATAATTATGGTTCATCATCATCATCATCATCATCATTGTCAACCATTATCAATCCACTGCTGGACGAAGGTCTCCCCAAGTTTCCTCCACAACGGTCTGTCTTGTGCCAGTCTCCTCCATGTCACTCCCGCATACTTTCGAATTTCATCCACCCATCTCCCATGTGGTCTTCTTCTGGATCTTTTCCTGTCCCTTGGAATCCAATCAAAAATTTCAGCTGTCCATCGATGGTCTGTCCTTCTGGCAGTATGTCCATCCCATTGCCATTTCAGGGATTTAACTCTGATCATGATGTCTTCCACTCTTGTCATTTTTCGAATCCACGTGTTCCTCTTCTTATCTCTCCTGGTTGGTTACACCAAGCATGCACCTCTCCATGCTCCTTTGAGTTGTCTGCAGCCTTTGTATGTCTCTTTTAGTTAAGCCCCACGTTTCTGCACCATACGTAAGCACTGGAAGGATGCATTGATCAAACACTTTTCTTTTAAGACATAATGGCATATTGCTCTTGAAAATTATGCTGTTTCTTCCAAAAGCTCTCCAGGCAAGTTTTGTACGCCGATTAATTTCTTCACCAATGTGACCCTCACTTGATATCTGCTGTCCAAGATAAACGTACGTGTCTGTTATCTCCAGCTTTTCTCCATCAATCGGTAAATCTTCATTTCTTGTAAAAGCATTGAACATCACTTTTGTCTTCTGAAAGTTCATTTTTAATCCCACTTCTTTACTCTTGTCAGCAAGTTCCTGGATCATACTCTGCAGCTCTGATGGGGTAGTTGCAAAAATGACTATGTCATCAGCAAAACGAAGGTGGGTTAGATAATCTCCATTAATCTTTATCCCTTTGTTTTCCCAGTTCAGTGATTGAAAGATATTTTCCAATGTGGCATTAAAGAGCTTCGGAGATATAATTATGGTTATGTTTTAGTGAATATTAAGTATTCCAAGTTATAACATGAAGTTATTTTAATCGATGTTCAAATTTTCATCCTTGGGAACGCATTAATTGTGAAGAAAAGGGGCACAGAGGTTTGCCCATTGGAAGTATAGGAAGCAAAATCACTAGACGTCCACCTTAAACAGATTCTATGTTTTTAATTTTAATAAGGATTCTTCGTGCGCTAAACATTATTTTAATTAGAAAAGCCTTCTCAATACGATAATGTATTTATTAATACTGTCTGTACTTAAACTAGACATTGTCAAGGTACAGCAACTTACAAGATCTTTCAAAGCACCGGGTGCATCACCGTCAGGTATTTCAATAAACATAAACAAAACAACGGATAAAAGCAAGAAGCATTTTCATATTACGCGAGCACGTGATAGCAATAACGAGGTTTACGATAAATATAATGGAAGCTTGGTCATGCTTCTTGCCTTTATCCGTTGTTTTGTTTATGTTTATTGAAATAAGTGGCGATGGAGCACCCGGTGCTTTGAAAGATCTTGTAAGTTGCTGTACCTTGAAAATGTCTATTTTAAGTACAGACAGATTCTATGTATTTATAGCAGTGACGTATATTCAAGGCTAGCTGCGAAGCCCAGAGAATGTACAAATAAAAGTAAATTAAATATACGCAAATAAAAGTCAATTATCAACGGTATTAAGATATGTTCAATATCTTTCGCTGCGAAAATAAAACACGTGCGGATTCACTTCTTTTGATTAAAAGAATTAGTCTGACGAATCACCAATGGTCCTAACGCAAACAGCTCTACCCGATTATTCGCTGTTCTGATTCGAATACCTCCGATACACATCATTCTCTACACATTATTGACACACTTTTTAGTATTGGATGTACAGTATAGTAAACACAATGTCAACCGTATTCTCCAAAAAATCAAGAAGTCGACACGCACGGCATTGCGTGGTGAAAGGCAGGAGTACAAATATGTTGGCAGCTTGACTTTCATACCAAGTATTATTCCGATCCTGAAAAATGCTTGTCGAAGAAATAAATTGGATTTCGGAATTAAAACTCGTAACATACTTCCACTTGTTAGGAAAGAGAAACCCTATTCCTCTGGACAATGGACATGGTGTCTACTGTGTGCCCATGAAGGCAGTGGAAACCGATGGTATCGATCAAATATACATAGGCTTCACTTTAAGAACTTTAAAAACTCGGAGCACAAATATGATGTTAGAACCGAATCTAGGTTGACAGCCCTATCACGACTAACAAGTGGGGGTACGCACTATTCTATTTGGAACGATGTGTCTCTGTTTACCACTCCACATGCTAAGTTTACCTCCTTACTTTTAAAAAGCTTATACATTCGAAGTCTTTCAGACAAATGTCGTAACGATGAGATACCATATCTCCATAAAGGATATATCCTTCCTTTATGCATATCTCATAGCAAACCAATGGAAACATCTGATTACCAAAAACTGACGTTTAACTGGAACGTTTACCTCTCTGATGCCGATGATCGGATACCTCGTGACTGAAATTATGTTGTATCATTTGAACTGAGCATGAGCAGTGTGTATTTACTACTCAAAAATGATAGAGACATTGTTTTCCTGCTAACTGATAAGTCGGGGCAGATCGCCATAATGGACGAGCGAGACTACGACATAAAAATTCGTACTTTCATTGATTCGAACGCCGTTATGCAGGCAAAAGACCCTCTCAACAGATGGAAAGCAAGAGTCAGGAAAGCTTCTAATTTTAAAGCCCTTCCAGACGCCATCAAGCGAGCAGCGAACTCCCTCCTGGGGCATCCATACCCAAATTATTCGGGAGATTAAAGCACCATAAAGAGGGCAACCCAATCAGACCGATCGTTTCAAGGAAGAAAGCACCATCAACACACCTTGAGAAAGCCCTGGCAACTTTTCTTATGCCATTCCTTCCGAACACAGACAGAGTCCTTAGATCCTCGAATGACTTCATCTCCAAGCTAAAAGGTATCACCATTGCACAACATGAACTTATTGGCAGCTTTGATGTTATCTCCCTCTACCCCTCTGTTCCAATACCAGAAGCAACGCAAAACATCAAACGAACCCTGGCTGGAGCTAACCTTTATGATAAAGAAGCTCTGAAAGATATCTTTGCTGTTCTTGACTTAGCTGTAGATTCCAACTTCTTTACCTATGGCTCCCACGTCTACAAGCAATCAAAAGGAGTCCCGATGGGTTCAGCCTTGTCTCCAATACTCGCTGAAGCCATCATGAGACCTATTGAAGAGATCATACTCACCACTCTTTCCAGGACACCAAGAGTATGGCTACGCTATGCAGATGATATCTTTTTTGACTGGGAGCACGGAGAAGCCTACTTGCAAGACTTTATGGTAGACATAAACAACATACATGAAGACATTAAATTTGCGATGGAAATAGAAAATCAAGGAGAGTTACCATATTTAGATGTACTTGTGAAGAAATCGATTTCAGGTACACTCACTACCAAAGTCTACTATAAACCCATGCACGTACCTAACCCTATTCCACCAGGATCAGCCAACCCAACAACACACAAGTATGCTCTATTCAAATACCGGGCTAAAAGAGCCAAAGATTTTTGCTCCTTGAAATCTGACTATGATGCCGAAATTAAGTCTTTGAAAGATCTTGCCTTTGCAGGAGGGTTTGACGTCTCCCGCGTAGAGGACACAATAGCGAAAGTTGAAGCCAACACACTTGCTACACCGAACAGAAGAGCACCTTTAAAATTTATTGGTTCGATCCCGTACATCCCAAAAATATCTTATTTTATTAAAAATCACTTTCAGAAGAAAGGATTGGATGTTGGCCTTTAAGCTTCTAAACACATGGCAACCATCCTCAGCACAGCAAGAAGTAATAGTACCTTGAAGCTCACAGATGCGGGCATCTATTGCATCCCATTGTTATACCCAGACTCCTCAACTAAATTTTACGTAGGTCTCACAAAAAGGTCATTTGAGGAGAGAATGAATGAGCATAAGAGGGACGTTGCACAAAAGAAACTTTCTACGTCGCTTGCCAAAGAAGTAGCTAACCATCAAGCTCAACCCCAATGGCAGAATATCTCGAAGATCGCACCATATGGAGACGCAAGAACAGCTGCCATAAGGGAAACAGTTGAGATATTAACGAAACAGGATGTATGCAACACCGATGTCTCTTTCGAACTACCGGTGGCTTGGAACCATCTGCTAGGCATCGCAAGATGGTCTTCATGATTCTAGTTTCTTCCTAAAGTTTACATTGTTTGCTTTTGCATTAGCTTTTAAGATATTGTATTCACCACGTTCGTGGTTATTTATGCGCGCGGTCTTCACGCATGATTTCATTTGTCATATTAGAATTAACGTTCTATCTACAATTTTGATTCTATATTCTCTATGTAACCGCCTGATGAAGCCGTCCGTTGACGGAGAAAGCTTGCGGAGTGAAATTTGTGTGATTTCTTACTTTAGACACCAATAAATCGGATCATTATATTTATAATTACTCTTTCTTATGTTAGGTCACTAACATTTCATCTGAAGATGATTCTGTAGCAGGATCGGAAGATCTCATGTTTTGAACCATGTATTTCTGTAATTTTAATGATTAAAGATTTTACCTGTCATAATTTTTATTGTAACAAGTTTTTCATCGTGCATTGACGGATACTGCTTTTTTTGGTTAAGATTGGCAAGAATCTTTTCTTTTTTTTAGTATTATATCGAACAAGTTATCGCATCTTATACAACTTTTCTGGTACAGTATTAGAGTTACTCGTTCGAGTAAAGAAAAAAAAACTTGCATGTTTCTGAATTTAGTGCAATATCCGTTGGTTTTATTGGTGTAGGAAACAGATTGGCATAGCCGAGCTTTCGCTCACAGACGTGTGGCTTTATCGAGACTGATGAAAATCTAACCTATGCGGAGAGAATCAACAGTGAGCGTTAACATTTGAAAATATATACAGAGTGCATAGGAAAGTCCCGTTAGCCTGGAATAACTTGCGAACGGAGAGAAGTACAGTTATGCAAGTGAGATAACGGTCTAGTAAAAAGACTACGCCCGATCGAATGCAACCAATAGCAGCGCCCCTAGTGGCAAAATGCGGAAGTTAGCCATTGCAAATCGAAAACGAAAAGAGATAGAGCAAACTTTCCAATTACAAAGTTGTAGAACATCAATTAATTAGTACAAAACGACATTTGTTTCACACGGATAAGATAAACTGTCACCTTATAATGTCCGAAATCGATGCGCGACGATTCGAATCTGAATATATTCACATACGCCTACATTTGCGAAATGTGAATATGCATATGCAGATTCGACTCACTTGCATAACTGTACTTCTCTCCGTTCTGTGTGAGAATGGCGAGCTTGAATTTCTGGGGTTACATAAAAAATCAGGTGTATGCAACAGCGCCTACAAGTCTGCTGGATCTGCGTCGTCTTGTTACAGATGCTTGCAATAGTGTTGTTACCGCGAAATCTCACGATTTCCCACTAACAAGTAATTTAAATATTCATCACGATCCATAAGTAACCGGCAATTTAAATATTTAATATCCCATCTCCCGGCTTTCTTAAGGAACCCGCTCCACAGATTTCATAATTTAATTTAAACAATCTGTTTTCCATTATTCATTGGTAGGAAAGACTAAATTTAAGAGACTAAATTTAAGCACTCTCAATTTTGTTCTTCTTATTATTATTATTATTGCATCAGGCCCGGAGTAGAAATGTTGAAACACTTTTTTTTTTCTTCAAGCTGAAAACCCCCCAAGACCCGGTTAGTTACTCGTCAAGGCGCGCAGCTGTCATCCCCATATAACATCCTTTTATTTCTTGAGCGCCAAGGAACACAACAACAAAAACACAGGAAACCGTGTACGTAACACGAACAAAAGTGGCCTATCGCCCAGAGATTACTTGGACAGCGAAGGGCTATGAAGGAGCAGCCATCGACTCTTTCACTAAACAGCGAAACAACAATGTAGTGACACTTTCCCTTTCACCCAGCGTAGGCACTCGATTCAAGCAAACGGGTAGGTGGGTCTTTTTTCTGTTGTTAGGAGTGACAGGCCGTTTAAATTCCCAAAATTCCACAACAGGACAAATTACGTAAGGTGACCGACCCCTTTGGAATGCCATAGAAAGTTTGCTAGTCAATCGCGGGCCTGGGAAACAGGGTAACTTCCAATCGAATTTCTCGGTAACACCCACAAAATTAACCCCCTACCCTTTGTAGAAGCGAAACTGAGAAATAAGAAAATATAAGGGAATTGGTTTTGAAGAAAAAAAAAGAAGAAGAAGGAGGAAGAGAGAAGGAGAAAGCGGAAGGAGAAAGAAAGAGAGAGAGAGAGAGAGAGGGAGAAAGTTTTTTGGAAAGAGTTTTTGGGACGGCTGTGAAGAGGACCGACATGCGTGGGTGAGATGCAGAGATGTTGAAGTAAACTTTGGAGCTGTCTTAAATTTTTACGTGGAAGCGACCCATTCTGGAAGACCTTCGAGACGTCGACGACCTAGAGATTGGGTAAGATGAATTTTCACTGTCAGTTTCCCTATACTGCACGTTCTGTGAGAGGTATCATATCCCTTCCCATCTTAAATGGAAAATTTCTCAATACGTGCACCATGACAAAATTGTAACTGAAAGTTTGAACTTTAAAAGTAATAACTCTTTAGAAAATGGTTTAAATAAATTAATCACTTCCAACGAAAACATGTATTAGTTTTAAGCAGCATTTATTCAGAATAAACATTTTATTTAAACGTTAACCTTTTGTCAAAAATTCTATATCGACAGTTTTCTTTTTTTACTTTTTATGTTTTGCAGAATATGTATGAGTATTTACGTTCTAGTAGCATGCTATCTGCTGATCTTAACTTAACTTTTGCGGCACCTAAGTTTAAGCGGAATACCCGCTACGATTTGGGTGAAACACAACGCGTAATTTGTCCGCAACTTTAAGCACGGAATTCATATAAGGGATAGGAAATCCGACCTCAAAGTTGTTAATTTTCTAGGTGATTTCATTTTTATTTAACGTGTAAATTCCAGAAGTATTTAATAGTAATAAATATTCCATTGTGGCGAATTGCAGACACAGTGGTTCACGTTAACAGTCGAGGGCGTGGTAATAGTGTGACACCTTTCATGCTGAGGAATGTGCATGCAGAGTTACTTTCACGGATACAAATATGTATCGTGGGCAATGGCGAACTCTTCGAACATACTCGACATTAACTTTTTATCAGTGTGTGCCCAATTTGCCTTTTTTGTTTTTGTTTTGTCTGACGTCATCAAACTGTGTTGACATAAGTACGCATTTATGCAATAAATTGTGTGTATTTGCTCATACCTATGCCTGTTCCCTTCAAACGTTCACATAATAGGTCGCGCATCGATTTTGGGCATTTTAGGGTATTCAGGCGACAATTTATCTTATCCGTGTAAAACAAATGTCGTTTTGTACTAATTAATTGATGCTCTACAACTTTGTAATTAGAAAGTTTGCTCTATCTCTTTTCATTTTCGATTTGCAATGGCTAACTTCCACATTTCGTTACTAGTGCGCGTCTCCGCATCCTGTAGATTAAAGTGCAAATGCAGGTCGAACTACTTAAGACAAGTCCAAACCAGTTTGTCCTGGAAGCTGCACCTTTATTTCACTATAATCTACTTTGGACTATGGCGCTTCGGACAAATTAGTTTGTCCTATCGCGCTTCGAATAAACTAGCTTGTCCCAGGAAGAACTAGTTTGTCCTATCGCGCTTCGAATAAACTAGCTTGTCCTAGGAAGAACTAGTTTGTCCTATCGCGCTTCGAATAAACTAGCTTGTCCTAGGAAGAACTAGTTTGTCCTATCGCACTTCGAATAAACTAGCTTGTCCTAGGAAGAGCTAGTTTGTCCTATCGCGCTTCAGATAAACTAGTTTGTGCTAGGAAGAACTAGTTTGTACTAGGAAGAACTACAGTTTGTCCTATCGCGCTTTGAATAAGCTAGTTTGTCCTATCGCGCTTTGAATAAGCTAGTTTGTCCTATCGCGCTTTGAATAAGCTAGTTTTTCCTATCGCGCTTTGAATAAGCTAGTTTGTCCTGAAATCGGGTTTGGCCGGTAACATATGTATCATATGCGTATATATATTTTCAAATGTTAACGCTCACTGTTGATTCTCTCCGCACATGTTAGATTTTCATCAACCACATGTTTGTGAGCGAAATCTCGGCTACGCCAATCTGTTTCCTACACCAATCATCATCGTCATTGTCAACCATTATCAATCCACTGCTGGACGAAGGTCTCTCCAAGCCTCTTCCACAACGGCCTGTCTTGTACCAGTCATCTCCATGTTACTCCCGCATACTTTTGAATTTCATCCACCCATCTTCCATGTGGTCTTCTTCTGGGTCTTTTCCTGTCCCTTGGAATCCAATCTAAAATTTCGACTGTCCATCGATGGTCTGTCCTTCCGGCAGTATGTCCAGCCCATTGCCATTTCAGGGATTTCACTCTGATCATGTTGTTTTCCACTCTTGTCATTTTTCTAATCCACGAATTCCTCTTCTTATCTCTCCTGGTTACATCAAGCATGCACCTCTCTATGCTCCTTTCAGTTGTCTGCAGCCTTTGCATGTCTCTTTTAGTTAAGGTCCACGTCTCTGCACCATACGTAAGCACTGGAAGGATGCATTGATCAAACACTTTTCTTTTAAGACATAATGGCATATTGCTCTAGAAAATTATGTTGTTTCTTCCAAAAGCTCTCCAGGCAAGTTTTATACGCCAATTAATTGCTTCATCAATGTGACCCTCACTTGATATCTGCTGTCCAAGATAAACGTAGGCATCTGTTATCCCCAGCTTTTCTCCATCAATCGATAAATCTTCATTTCTTGTAAAAGCATTGTACATCACTTTTGTCTTCTAAAAGTTAATTTTAATCCCACTTCTTTACTCTTGTCAGCAAGTTCCTGGATCATACTCTGCAGCTCTGATGGGGTAGTTGCAAAAATGACTACGTCATCAGCGAAACGTAGGCGAGTTAGATAATCTCCATTAATCTTTATCCCTTTGTTTTCCAAGTTCAGTGATTGAAAGACATTTTCCAATGTGCCATTAAAGAGCTTGGGAGATATGGTGTCAACTTGTTTCACTCTCTTTCCAATTTTTATGTGTGCTGTATTCTCAAACAGTCGAATCTTTACACTTGCATTTCCATAGATGTTCTTAATAATATTATTGTATGTATCTTCAACACTGTAGGATTTTAAAGCCATTGTAACTGCTGATAGTTTCGCGTTCTAAGTTCATCAACTTGGTGTATAATTAATACAGACATTTAACGTGGACCAGGAACATCAAACAATGCAACTTGGTGTATATTAGTGCTGATTGCGTATTGTTTATTTTAAGCAGGTTTTTATTTGGCAAACAGTGACAGAAAATTTTCAAAACAAACAAATGAAAATTGATTCTCTAATGTATTTTCTAAATTTTGTTTTCTGCAGGTGTCAGGGTGTCAGACTCTCTCTCTCTCTCTCTCTCTCTCTCTCTCTCTCTCTCTCTCTCTCTCTCTCTCTCTCTCTCTCTCTCTCTCTCTCTCTCTCTCTCTCTCTCTCTCTCTCTCTCAGAGGTTTAACGACCGTGAGCAATTCGATGGGCTATAAGCAGTCGCCCGTCCTTGATTTAGAGCCACTGGTTCCAGGGAAGAGAGAGAGCGAACGCCATAAGATAAACACAATATCCATGCCTCACCGGGATTCGAACGTGGACCTACTCGAACGAACAGTCGAAAGCCAAAACCAAAGTTTTCGAAGGAAAATAATTATTGTACAACACTCCGTTTTGGCGTGGTTTGGTACTAAATCTAGTCATGAATGAGCGGATTTTAAAAATTCTTTCACCGTTAAATTGTTGTTAAAATTTGTTCAGGACTGAATTCGTTTTACAGTGTATATTTCAACAGTGCTGATTAACCAGGATCTAACAGAATTTTTTCATTGGGGAATTTCTGAGGTGTACCCCCGTAGGTAAAGTGGGTCTTTATAGTGGACCAAATGACTAAACTTCCTGCCCTTGTTGGGTCTTCTCAGTCCGCCCCTGGATGTAGTAGGGCTTCTGCGCAGTTGTTCTAGCATGGTATTCCTGGGAATGCAGTTCCAGGCGGACTTTCATGATGCAAATTGGCGTTCTAGTGGCTTGTGAAAACGCCCTCGCCTGCCAGGTCTGTGGCGGAGGACGTGAGTGCCTTTTTCATATTCCACAGCAAGCTTCGTGTGGCACGATCACTCCGTTTATCTGGCCTCCCAGAGTGAGGCTCCGCTGTAGTGGCACCATTATCACCAATATCACTGATGTTAATCATTCCATCGATGATTAACATCAGTGATGTTGGAATTGGGTAAATCCTAGAACAGCGATACGCTATACACTGATTGCTTATCGTTGTTGCATCCAACCACCATGTGCTTTAAAAGTTCGTCTGTTCAACTCTGCATGCCATGTCCCTTCCAATGCAGTCGGACAAGTGTGCGAACTCTACCGTTTGCGTACAGCACGCAATACACCAACGCGCGTGCGCGTCTGGTTTTGCAAATGCGCACTTCTTTGCATGTGGAGAGGCATCTGAATACTTGTGTCTTTAACTATGTGCTCATTTTTTGAAGCTACAATACATTTTTTTTCAAATAATGCAAAATCAAATAAACTAAAACGAAGAAATGCTACCAACGAAATTAAATACATTTTACGTACCACCGTGAGTATGCTTACTACAGAATGAATAGATCTAAAGCACCCAAAGTGATGTTCAATTAACCTCTCTTTTTTGTTCCGTTTCAGGTTGTGACATTTCTTAATGACCTGTACACTGTATTTGATGACATTATCAGCCATTACGACGTGTACAAGGTGGAGACCATTGGTGACGCGTACATGGTAGTAAGTGGACTTCCCATAAGGAATGATGACAACCATGCCGGCGAAATAGCCTTCATGGCTCTGGAGTTACTGGAGTCCATTCATTCTTTTAAGGTTAGGCATAAGCCCAACCAAACGCTGAAATTGAGAATCGGAATACACACAGGTATGACACAATGTTTATTATTATTATTATTATTATTATTATTATTATTATTATTATTATTATTATTATAAAAATTAGAATACATTCCACCTCTTCCTGGGGTTTTTTTCTTCTCTTCCTTCCGGGACTGGTACGACGTACCAAGTCTGGGAAGTGATATTTCTTTCTCTCAGTTGTGCAGGAACTTCCTTACTATCCTACAAGTGTACAGGATAGTTGCCTTCTGTAGTTCCATGTAGGTGTTTAGGTTGAAGGTCAAGTGTCTGTATAGAGCTGTGGGTGGTCTTAGGTACAACTCCTGTGGCTGATATTACTATGGGGACGGTGGTGACGTTCTCCACATGCCACATTTCCTTGACTTCGTATAGTAGGTCGTTATACTTTGACAGCTTCTCTCCTTGCGTCTTCTGGATTTTGCACGTATTGGGAACGGCTATGTCAATGAGGTATGTAGACTTCTTCTCCTTGTCCACCAGGACGATGTCGGGTAATTGTGGGGAATGGTCTTATCTGCTCTGATTGATCTGTCTCGGTTCATCTTGTGGGTGTTGTTCTCTAGGAGCGTTGTTGGCTCATACTTGTAGTAGGGGACATGCTCAGATCTAATGAGGTGGTGCTGTCTTGCCAATTTCTGATGGACAATCTTGGCGACTTGATTGTGCTTGTTCGTGTGCTCTGTTTGTGTGAGGACTCTGCACCCTGCTGTGATATATTGGATGGTCTCTGGTGCTTGGTCACATTGCCGCTATAGGTCGCTTTCCACTGACGTGTCCTTCAAGATATGCTTCCGGTAGTTTCTGGTGTTTACAGCTTGATCTTTTATAGCCATCAGGAACCCTTAGGTCTCGGGGAAGAGTGATCCGTTTCTTAGTCATGCATTGGAGGCAGTCTTATCCACATGGTCCGATTGCAGATCGTTGTAGTGCCTTCCGTGTAGGACTTTCTTGCCCCAAGCTTCTTCTTTTGGCTCCCTCGTTCCAATCTCGATGTTCTAAGTACAGAGGTCTAGGGCTGTGTACTTTCTTGTCGCTCTGGTTTATCGCTTGGTGAAGGGGACCCTTGATCTGATGGAAGCATTTTCTGAGGCTGCTGATTTTTTTGTCTCGGTGTTTCAGGAAATCAATCACTCCCCGTCCAATGGTCAGCCTTTCTGTTGCTTTTTTTTTCAATGGTTTTTCTTTCTATTATTATTAATATTATTATTTTCTTTATTCGAAATATACGAATCACAGCCTACGACAAACAAAATAAACTGCAAGTTATCATTGACTGGTATTGTTGAACTGATACGAGTTTCCACCGGAGATTTAGGTATCAGTCAAGAATCGGCGTAAAATATATGATGTCCCAAGTAAAGCTGTCTTCTGCAGTTCTGTAGGTGGCATATCAGAAAGCGGCAATTTTTCAAAATGATTCATAAACCTTTTTGACATTTTTCCTAGTGCCCCGATGACAATGGGGACTACCGTTGTGTGTTTAGTCCATAACCGGGTAACTTCTATGGCCAGCTCTCTATATTTAGTCATTTTTTCCAATTCTTTTTCCTTGACTCTGTCATCTCCAGGGATCGCTATATCAATTAGCCAGATCTTACGATTTTCCATGACTGTTATGTCTGGTGTATTGTGTTCTATGTGTCGATCGGTTTGAATTCTGAAATCCCACAAGATCTTGACTTCATTATATTCTAGGACTTTCTCAGCCTTGTGTTCAAATGAGTTTTTCGATGCTGGCAGATTGTGCTTTCTGCATAATGGCCAGTGAATCAATTTTGCAACCCTATCATGTCTAACTTTGTAATCTCTCTGTGCAATTTTGCTACATTCACGTATTAGATGCGACACAGTTTCATCTTTTTCTTGACAAAGTCGACACTTTAGATTATTACTGACTTTCTGGATTTTAGCCTTCATAACATTTGTTTGCAATGCCTGTTCTTGTGCAAAAAAAATCAGACCTTCTGTTTCTTTCTGGATGGAACCCGATTTCAGCCATGCCCAAATCAAGTTGTTGTCACTTTTTCCATCAATATTTTTTAGAAATTGTCCGTGCAGTGGCTTTTTCTTCCAGCAGTCTAATCTGCTTTCAAACTGTTTTATCTTGTATTTAGCCTTGGTTTCTGTTGCTTTTAAGATATTTTCATTATTCACTGCCTGAAGTAGCTGTTTTCTGCTTCTGTTGACGTAATCATTCAGACTTCTTTTTTCTTCCTACTACCTATTGTACTTGTAGTAGCCCTCTGCCTCCAATCTTCCGAGGTAAATACAATCTGTCAACATCACTTTTTGGATGGAGTGCATGATGCATGCTCAGTAACTTTCGAGTTTTCCGATCCAGTATTTCTAATTCACTTTGGGTCCAATTAATTATTCCAGCTGGGTATCTAATTACTGGAATGGCCCATCTATTTATGGCTTTGATTGTATTTCCACCATTTAGTTTCGATTTCAATATTTTTCTTACTCTCTTGATATACTCACTCTGAGTCAGACCTTTGACTTTTGTGTGTAAGATGTCAAGAATTCCAAGGTATTTATAATTTATAATTTTCATTATCTGACAATGATTTCATTATATTACCATTTTGTAGTTCTATTCCATCTATATTCTGGACTTTTCCCCGGCGCATGGATAGTAGTGCACATTTTTTTAGTCCAAATTCCATCTGTTTATCATGACCAAATATTTTCACTGTATGCAGTAATGTTTCAAGTTCGGCGGAACTTTTTGCATACAATTTAAGGCCATTCATGTACAGCAGATGGTTTATTTTTCCATGTTGGTCCGAAATGTGGTAGCCCTTTTTTTTTTTTTTTTTTTGTTTGTTCAAAAGAGATATTAAACAATAAAGGCGACAAAGAATCCCCTTGAAATATGCCCCTCTTGATATTAACTTCTCCGAGTTCTTCACCATATGCATGTAACACTGTTTTCTAGTTTTTCATATTTTTTTTGAGGAATCGGCAGATGTTCTTGCTAATTCCAAATAGTTCCAAACACGTGTTAATCCAGCTGTGGGGGCAATGAGTCAAAGGCCTTTTTATAATCTATCCATGTCATATTCAAATTCGTTTTTCTTCTTTTGGAGTTTTTTAGTACCATTTTGTCAATTAGCAGCTGGTCTTTTGTGCCTCTTGACCTTTTGAAGTTCCCCTTCTGTTCTATTGGGTACAAATTGTTTCCCCATAAGTAGTCATATATTGATCTTGCTAGTACTTTTGTGAAAAGTTTGAATGTTGTTGGGTGGCATGTAATTGGGCGATAGTTAGTAGGTTCATTGCCTTTTTCTTGATCTTTCATTATAAGGAATGTGCGACCTGTTGTCATCCAATCTTCTGTGGCAGAATTCTGTAGCATCATATTGAATTGCATAGCTATTCGTTGATGAAGACTTGTAAGATACTTCAACCAAAATCCGTGCAATTCAGCTGTCCCAGGTGCGCTCCAGGCTTTCATATTCTTTACGTGCTGTGTAATCATATCAGCTGTAATCATGAGATTATCCATGTGTATTCCCTTCAAATCTTTACAAACATCGTTGATCCACAAGGCATTTTTATTATGTTCAACTGGGCTTTCCCAAATTTCTTTCCAAAATTTCAAGGCATCTTTCTTTCATGGGCTGATGTTTATTTGGATTGCCTTTTGTCTCAATGATTTATAAAATACTTGTTGCTGATTCCGAAATTGCGCATTTTCTTTGTACTGTTTTATGCGTCCGTCATATCTTTCAATTTTCTTTGCAGTAGCTGTTACTCGTTGTTTTAATTCTTCCATAACTTCAACAATTCTTTTTTTTTCCAGATCGTATTTTTTTGTAGTGTCCATATTTTAGTTTTCTTCTTTTAAGCTTCCCATCTTTCAGGCATTTAAAGTTACTAATGTCACTACGGAATTTATTTTTTTTTTTTCTAGCCGAATTTTCCACTTAGGAGTGCCAGGCATTTCCTTCTTTGGCGTCTTGTAACCAAGTTCCATGGTTACTATGGCAGCTGTACTGTACATGATCTGGCTTTTTCCTTTAAAGTATGAGTTGGAATTTTGTCCACGACATCATTTGCAGTTTTTAAAAAAATTTTCACTTGTTTGCTTCGTATTTGGCGAATTACAGGAAGTCTTTGTCGTTCCTCACCTAGTATCATATGGTTTAAAATTTTCTCTTTCAGAAGACTTTGCTGTTGTGTCAATTCATGGTTCTAATGTTGTTTCACAGATTGTTCTTCGGCAAAAATATTTTCTGCTACTTGATCTTCAGGCTTTACCAACGCAAAGTTTTCCACGACGATGTCCTTATTTCCCTTTTTTTGCCAATTTCTCTATCTTTTGCAATTCCAGTTCTGTAAATACCTTGTTCCTCATGATAAACCTTCTTTGATTCATTATTCTTTGCTCTGTTATTCCACTGTCTGGATGTTTTCCTTTCTAAATTTGCGTCGTTCTTTTTTAAAAACCACGGGCTGGTGGATTTGCCTGGTAATATAATAAAATGTGCATATAACCAGAACTACAGTAAAGCGTATATTATATCTGTGCTGCTTTTCAATTCTTATGTTGTTGTTTCTGGGTTTAACGACTACCTTGAGCAATTCTAAGAACTATAGAAGCAATCGACAGCCCACGATTTGAATCCAGTGGATTCCGAGAATTTTTGTTTGTTTGTTTGAAGTTTAATTTTTTTTTTAATTATTCATTTGACCTGGTGGTACAGATACAGTGACAGGATAAACAGACATAAGCACGCCGCACAAAAACTTAGTCACCTCTAACAGAAATGACAATAGAAAGTTACCGGTTTCACAGAGGGCGCCGTGGTAGCACTGTTGTAAGATAAATAGCCCTGACGTTGTCTACAGGATCATTTCTGTCTCGTGCAGTGGTGAAGAGCAACGTGTGTGTTGAATTTAGTCTGCAATATGGGTCGTAAGACAGATGTTACTGAATGGCAAAAAGGAGCCATCGTGTTTCGCCGTGCCCACGGACACAAAATGAATGAAGTCCCCCCAATTTGTTGGTGTGTCGAAGCAGGTCTAAAAACAGTCGTGTAGTTCACAGGTAACTGAAAGTCGCCGATGTAACTGTGGCCGGAAAACGTTTCTCACCAACAGGGACCGCCGCCATTTTTCACCCCTACTAACTGCAAATCGGTTTCAAACCAGGCAACAATTGCTCCAAACAGTCAATGAAAGTCCACTCCAACCAATTTCCGAAAAGACATTGCAACGAGAACTGCATGCGGTGGACATCTGGAGCAGAGTACCACGCAAGAGGCCTCTTTTAACAGCAAGTCACAAAGTCCCACGTTATCAATAAGCTCAGAGGCATCAAACATTTACTGTAGAGGATTGGAAACGAGTAATTTGGTCTGATGAGTTTCGTTTTTGTTTGTAATGCAATGATGGGAGGTGACGAGTGCGTAGCAGGCCGAATGAAGCCTGTAATCCTGATTGTGTCGAAGGTGTTGTTCAAGCGCGAAGGAGTTCTGTGATGTTTTGGGGATGTTTTTCGTACCAAGCAATGGGCTCTCTCGTTGCAGTGACGAAGAATTTGGACCAGCATGCGTACCTCCGCGTTCTGAATGACGAAGTGTTGCCCTTTGCCCTACATCGCCAGGAGCAGCATCACATTACCACTCCTGTCTTCCAGGACGACAATTGCCGTGTGCACAGGGCTAAAACTGTGTCTCAGTGGCACGACGAACAATCAGCAACACTGTCTCACCTCGACTGGCCCCGCAAAATCCCCAGATCTAAATCCTATTGAAAATCTGTGGGATCATTTGGAACAGAAGGTGAAACGCCGGAATAGACACCCACGTACTTTGGTGGGACTTCGGGACCAATTGGCGCATGATTGGCTGCAAATCGATGTTCAGTACATGCACAACTTCATGGAGTCTCTATACCACACCGGATTCATGCTGTTATTAAGGCAAGCGGCGCCGTCACTTGTTATTAGGTAAGTTCTTCCAGGGGTGACTAATGTTTTGTCCAGCGTGCTTAGTTGTACAGTATTGACAGGCAGACATAGACAGTATATTCAGTTTACATAAACAATGTTCATAGGGAACATGGTATGCAGTATGCCAAATGATCGAGTAGCACCGAGAGCCAGTGGTGATCAAGTAACACTTTGAGAGCCAGTGCCGAAAGACAAACACAAACATCTATGCCTTACCCGGGATTCGAACCCCTACCCCTCCCTGGTTGAATGATCAGAAGCCATCGCTTAGACCTCTGCACCACCAGCTGTAGATTATGTCTTTTGGCTTTTAAAAGCGCATAGTGTATACCCATACTGCGCATGCGCTTTTCTTCTTCCTTCACTTTTTTCTCTTTTCTTAAATATCGAACCGTCCCAATAAAAGATTCTTTTCTCCTTTTTTTTTTTTTTTTTTTTGAGTTATAAATGCCAAACAGTGGTAGTTTATAAATTCTGAATTTTCCAGTATATCTTTAATATCAAATTAAAAAACTATATTTGAACAAATATTATTGTCTGCTGCTTCCTACGTAGTCGTCCATCGTTATCTCACTACGGCTATGTGCTGATAATAATATTTGTACGTGCCTTTCGTGTAATTATCAAGAATTAAAATTCGCTTCTCATTGATTTCTGTTATATTTGCTGTTTCACTTTGAGAATGAAAATGTTTATATCTGTTTGAATAATGTTTCTGCAAGCATATGCTATTTTTACAACTACATCTCAAAGTGTATCTGACTCTAAAAAATTGCGCGCCACATTTTTGAAACTGACGTTGTAGCATTAATTTTTATCTCCTTCAAAGAAAAAAATACGCTGTTGTTCATACGAGTTTTCCAGAAATAAAATACTGAACATGTATAAAAACATTTGCGCTAAGATGCAATTATCAGTTAACTTGCAAATCCTGTTAACAATGCACCACCGCCGTGGCCAATCTGATTAAAGCATTTCCTTCAATGTAACGTTTACAGAGTTTAACCTCGTTGCCAGGTATCTTGTTTGCGTTTTCCTCAAGGACTTCCGTCGATAACAATGCAAATGAGCAGGTACTTTCTTTCAGAAAAGAGCTTTAGCTTTATCCGTTTTTCTTCCTATCTCTTAGAATTCCTGAACGACAGCCAGGAAGGATAAATGTACTCTCAAGTAAAATAATAATAAATAGTAACACATTCTCGCATTTTTGTGATCACTTTGGAACGAGTTATTTTGGTCATAATATCCGGATGATGATACTAACAGAAAAAATTCATCAAATGCAGTAACATTTATTGATTTCAAACACATTAATAATATAAGCAGCTAGATAATAACGCAAGGAACTTTGCACTAACTATAGATAAGGTAGCATAATTATACTAGTGATCCAAATTTATTGGCGTAGATAAAAATCGAAGTTTCCAAACTTTCGCACATATCATATATATTCTCCGGTTTGCAGTTTACCTTCCTTGAAAAAGTCATCTTGTTGATGTGTGAAAGCTTGCAAACTTCGATTCTTACTTACCCCAATAAATTCGGATCAATAGTATTATTATACCATCTTATACACCGATGAGTCATTACATTATGACCACCACCCCCCCCCAGCCTAGTGACATGAGCGTGCCTGAAGACCAACGGTGGCACAAGTGAAGTTCTTTTTTTTTTTTTTTTTTTTGATTGGAGGTTTAACGACCACCGTGAGCAACTCAATGGGCTATAAGCAGTCGCCCGTCCCTAATTTAGGGTCACTGGCTCCAGGGAAGGGAGAGAGAGCCAGTGCCGTAAGACAAACACAACATCCATGCCTCACCGGGTTTCGAACCCGGACCCCTTTCGGACGAATGATCAGAGGCCAACGCCTTAGACCACTGCGCCACCGGGGCGGCCAAGTGAAGTTCACAGAGCAGTATATATACAACCCGAGGGCCGGCTTTCGGTTAGTAGAGTGTTCGGAGTCAGAATGGGAAGAGCTGCCGATATATCGGAGTTTGATATAGCACAAATTGTGATGACACGCCGCCTCTGAACTAAGATCTCGGAAACGGTGCTGTTTGTGGGCTGTTCACGTGCCGCTGTAGGTGCACCGATGGCCAAACGACAAACCGTCGTCCAGCCACGTGTCGTCAGCAGCTTGTTGATGCCATAGAAGAGCGGAGACTGCCGCGCATTGTTCACAGCGATCGCAGGGCCACAGTGCGACAAATCGCACGCAGCTATAACAGTGGCGATCAGAGCAATGTGCCACAGCACACAGCTCATTGCAGCCTTCTGCGCATGGGCCTGCTTAGCCGAAGACCCAGCCGGGTCCCCATGCTCACTGCACGTCATCGCTAACAAAAGCATGAAATAGGCCCAACAGCATCGAGATTGGACCGTGGATGATTGGAAGAAAGTAGCCTGGTCTGACGGATCAAGATTCCTGGTGTATCACGTAGACGGCCGAGCGCGGTTACGCCGATTGCCGACGGTGGCTATTGCACCTGGAAGCACTGTTGGGGGCAGCGGTGTTATGCTATGGGCGATGTTTTCTTGTGTGACTTTAGGCCCCGTTATCCCAATAGTACAATCCCTGATAGCTGTCAGGTATCTAAACATCGTTGCGGACCAAGTTCACCCATTCATGGCAACTGTGGTGTTCCCTGCTGATGATGGACATTAGCAACAGGATAATGCGCCATGCCACACTGCGAGAATTGTCAAAGAGTTGTTCAAGGAACATGCTGATGACTTTCTGTTCATGCCCTGGCGTCCAAATTCACCTTTCATGAACCCAATCGAGCATTTGTGGTTCGACTTGGAAAAGCGGGTTCGCGCTAAATCACCACAACCCCAAAATGTACGGGAACTGAAGGACTTGCTGTTGACATTATGGTACCAGATATCCCAGGATATCTATCGCCACCTCATCGAATCGATGCCTCGTCGAGTGGCCGCTGCTTTGCGGGCTAAAGGGGGTCCTACAGCTTATTAGGTTGGTGGTCATAATATAATGGCTTATCGGTGTATAAACAGCCAGATCTGTCTGAAACCCTTGACGTCACAGCAACGTCTGCATTGCTGCGCCATCACGTATATATCAATTCGTGTGTACTCTCGAGATGTCAAAGTGATTGCGTACTATATAATAGCACGCGATTATTTTGAGAAGTCAAAATGATCGCTTGCTGATTTAAAAACATTGGATTATCAATGACTCAAGTTCTATTTATCCTATCTACAAAATTCGAATTGAAATATTAATATCACAGCAAGTTGAGTTTGCATAATAATTTAATTTAGCACAATGCGAATAATAATTTATACGCTTTATTTTTTGTAATTTAACTAACTTTCCGAGCTTATTGATGATTATATTGTACGTTTTGCAAAATATCAATCTCTCCAAACGCTCTAACTTACAGTAAAAACTGAAATCTTGAGTTGTCAAAGTGAGCAAAATTGCATCTAATAACAGATATCTCCCCAACAGCACATTGTCGAAAATTTAGACAGTTCCGATTTGTAATACCAGATAACGCATTATTTTGTAGAAAAAGCTTCGGTATGAAGTTTCAAACTAACCGTCCAATAGGACAGTTTAAAGCAGGCCGTGAATGGAATGACAAATTTACCGGAGGAAAGTCATTTAACGCAAAAAAAAAAAAAATCAAAGCAAAAGTTATTAAAGTAAGTTTACACGAAAACAACTGGACTACAAGGAAAATTGTTAAACAACAAATATTTTGCACAGAATGTTTATTTATCGCGAGGTCTTTTGAAAACCGAAAATAAATGGCATATAATTTTCAGTTCTAAAATGAATGAGTTCTTAATATATAAGTTTTTACTATATTTCCTTACAGAAATGCGGCATCTATTTGATTTGTTTTTAATTTGCTTCAATTAATAAACTTCCCCTATATATTAATATTTATATAAAGCTTATAAACAACCGTCCTAGGACGGACTATAGGCTAGTTATTACATAAAACTTTGAAAACTAATTTCAGCATTCATTAACATATATGTAAAATACAAAGAAATACACTGCTGGACAATTGCTAAGGACGGATCATAAACGGCTATATAGCGCATAAAAAAGTAAGTGTGGTTGGATGCCAAGTGAAATAAAATAATGTCAGAATGCCAGGACATTACAAGAAAGACAATTTATTGTGCTCTGAAATCCAGAAGGCTTTGGAACGTGTTCAAGGGACAAACAGGCCATTTTGTGCAGAATACGTAAACGTGAAAAAAGTGCAATTACCGTCCGCAGGCGTTCCGGCGTAAGATGTCAATACGAGATATGGCCACCATGGAGGGCGATGCAAGATTCCACACGTTGTGTCATGCTTTGCACAACATTATCAAGCAGCTGTTGGGGTAATTTATCCCATTCCTCTGTCAGTGCACGGATGAGGGTGTCCTTGTTTATTGGAGGGCATTGGCGACCAGCAAGACTCCTCCCCAGAGCATCCCACACATTTTCAATGGGATTCAGAACTGGAGAACGTGCTGGCCATACGAGGCGTTGAATATCCTCGCTCTCAAGACACTCCTGGACAGCGACTGTTCGATGACATGTTGCGTTGTCGTCCATGAAAATGAATCTATCACCGACAGCACCACGGAACATACGAACATGAGGTAGCAGAACATCATTAATGTATCGTTGGCCAGTCATAGTCCCAGTTGGAAGCACATAGAGGGACGTACGGCCATTGATCATGATGCCAGCCCATACCATGACACTACATGTCGGATATCGGTCACTTTCCTGTATGTTTGCTGGACAATATGCAGTACTACTATCACGCCAGATCAGTTGTCGTCGACAATCAGACGATAGACTGTATCTACTCTCATCTGAGAAGAGGACAGCAGACCAGTCGTTATCAGTTCAATTGCGATGTTGATGGCACCATTGCAAACGGACGGTACGGTGACGTCTGGACAATGGGATGCACACAACAGAACGGCGGGCGTATAGTCCTCCTTCATGCAAACGTCTGGCGACAGTTTTTCGGGAGATCCGCTTGCCAGTAGCAGCCATAAACTGATTTGCTACCTCACTAGCTGTGCTGCGCCGGTGTCTTTTTGTTGATAGCACTATGTACCGATCTTCTGCAGGTGTTGTACTGCGAACACGACCTCCCCGTGACGTTTGCTACACTCTCCATTTGTTTGAAATGATTTCCAAAGCCTTGAAACAACACTGGGGCTGACGTCAAACTCCCTGGCAACATCTGTTATTTTTCGCCCTTCTTCAATCTTGCCAATAATACGGCCACGCGTAAAATCATCTAGGTGATGTCGGGAAAACACACTGAAAATTGCAAGTTCGTCAATTGATTCCTTCCCTTTCAACTTTGCGTTTGAACAACAACGGTCAATACGCGTCAAATCCTTTATATTTCTTATCAGCGCTATGACGTCACGAATAAGTTCGGCAATCCAAAATTTGCATACGCACAACACGTCTTACTGTATCCCGCACTTATGCTAATTTCCACATTTTCCTGCCTTCCATTTTATGGTTGCTATCGTTGCCCGTCCTTAGCAATTGTCCGGCAGTGTATAAAGCAATCAAAGCAATTAGAAAGATTCATTGATATTGGGTCGTTTCATAATAATTGGCCGATGCCGACAAGGCGAATTTGCATAGCCGATTACAAGGGACGCCTCGTAAGAGGAACTACCAAACGCCCATGCAAATTGAATCGGTTCAGTCCACGTGAATAAAACTGTATTTCAGACAGATCTCAGTAGTTGGGGACGTGATAGAGCAACCCGACGTGAGATCAGTGATTTTGCACGAATTCAAACTTGGTCGGAATGTGTCCGAAACGGTCGCAAATGTCAATAGAGCGTGGGTTGTCGGTAGGACGAGCGACAGAACTGTCCGTAGACTGTTTTCCAAGTTCCACGGCGGTGATGTTGCTGCCATCGACCATAAGCCAGGAGCCGGTCGTCCAGTTCAGTGCGACACTGTACATTTAAGGCGGAAAATGGAAGAAAAACTAACGTCAGTATATGGGCTCAGTGCCGAACTTTTCGTATCATCAGCGACACTTTCCAGACACCTGGCAGCTATGGGCAAGGTTAAAAACTCGATACCTGTGTTCCACACGAACTCACCGAACAGCAGCAGATACGACATCTGGAAACATGCATTGCCCTACAAAAACGTGAGGTTAGTGCTCCCTTTCTGCATCGGATCCTTACGGTTGATGAAACATGGGTGCTTTATGACAAAAGGAAGCGAACAGCGCCGTGGCTCGACAAAGGGGAACCACCCAAACGCATGTCCAAACCCGAGTTGCACCCACAGAAGGTTCTGATCTCTGTGTGATGGACTGCCAAGACTGTGGTTAATTATGAGTTTTTGCCGCGAGGTCAAACAATCACAACGGACGTGTGCTGCCTTCAGCCGAACGAATTTCATCTGAAATTATGCAGCAAACAACTATCGCTCGCCAATCGCTTGGGTCCCATGCTGCTTCAGGATGGCGCACGACCGCATGTGTCTATTGGAAGAATGCGAAAAATCAACGCCTTGGGGTACGAGGTCCTCTTTCACCCTGTTTATTCACCTGACTTGGCCCCCTCAGACCATTTAGACTACTTGTTGATGGGCAAACGGTTCGCTAACAAGGATGCTATTATTTCCACCGTTAGCGATTCCTCTGACCACTGTGATGCCAATTTCTGCCACCGTGGCATTTTTGCACTGAAAACACTTTGGGCACAGCTGCCGATGGCAGACATTTTTTGGAATAAAATGCATTTTGTTGTCTGTTACTGCTGTTTGTCTCTTTGTGTCCGAATCGGCCAATAATTATGAAACGAAATTAATTATCTATTAATTTTCCGTAATGCTGATTAAGCTTTTTTCTGTACTCACAGTAGCAGAATTTGAAGTGTTTTTTTCATTTCGGCAGTCATTGGGGATTTACGGATTTGGGGTCCTCCGTTCATTTTCTTTTTTTTTTTTTATTATTATTATTAGTTGAGCTTCATCCGTTCAGTTTCTTTTTTCATGAGCCTGAGCTACATCCGTTCAGTTTCTTTTTTATGGGTCTGAGCTTCATCCATTCAGTTTCTTTTTATGGGTTTGCGCTTCATCCGTTCAGTTTCTTTTTTTATTATTATTATTAGTTGAGCTTCATCCGTTCAGTTTCTTTTTTTTTATTATTATTATTAGTTGAGCTTCATCAGTTCAGTGTTCAGTTTCTTTTTTTATGTGTTTGAGCTTCATCCGTTCAGTTTCTTTTTTCATGAGCCTGAGCTACATCCGTTCAGTTTCTTTTTTATGGGTCTGAGCATCATCCATTCAGTTTCTTTTTATGGGTTTGCGTTTCATCCGTTCAGTTTCTGTTTTTATTATTATTATTGGTGGAGCTTTATCCGTTCAGTTTCTTTTTTATGGGTCTAAGCTTCATCCATTCAGTTTCTTTTTTTTTTTTTATGTGTTTGATCTTCATCCGTTCAGTTTCTTTTTACGGGTTTGAGCTCCATCCGCTTAGGGTTTTTTTTTTCATCTGTTAATTCTAAACTAAGAGTAATAGGCCAGTTCTGCTTCCAGAGAAGATGAGACCTTCAGTTGAGTCACGAGACATACTCTCACAAGGCACCTGTTTGTCGTCATATGACCTACTTTTCAACGACATTTTGGGAAAACTCTGTGGTTAGGTTTTCAGTTCCCACAGAGTGTGTGTGCGTTAGTGAAAAGAGGCATTAATCTCAACTCTAAATGAGTGTGTTATGTAAGTAGCCATTTAGCCCTTTCACCAGCATAAAATGATTTTTTTCTAAAATCAAAAGAGAGGATTAATGCTGCATAAAGCAGTTAATTTTGAGATCATTGTTTTCATCGTGTCAAAGGATTAATACACCAAATGAATGACAAGAAAAAGATGTGATGAACACGTCAAACATAGCTCCAATATATTGGTATTTATTGTCTACCTTTTATAGTTAACTCTTACGGAATCTCGGTAACGAGATTTCACAAAAGCTGTGTGTGTGCTTTCGGAATTTTTTAGTTTTTCTACAGATGATGATGAAGACATCAGACAAGGCTCCGGTATCTTGGTGCTTATTGTCCATCTAGTTGACTCTTTCGGAATCTTAGGAACCAGATCTGAAGAAAGCTATCTGCGTGCTTTTATCATTTGTTAGTTTTCCAAAAGATGGTGATGAAAGCATCAGAAAAAGCTCTTGTATCTTGGTGTTTATTGTCCATCTAATTGCCTGTTACTAAACCTTGGGAACCAGATCTAAAAGTAGGAAGCTGTGTCTGCCCTTTGAGCCTTTGGCAACCTTTTGGTGGTCAGGGAGGGATAAAGGAATTAAATTTGGGAAAAAGGGAATAATCGAATAATCCTACCTACTTCGTGCATTTGAATGAAATACAATATGCGATGTGTTTCACATGTGTTTTTGTATACACATTTTATACACTTATGTGTTCCGAAACTAGATCTTTCGAGATAATGTTTGTATTTGTTATTTTTGCAGGCCCTGTTGCAGCAGGTGTTGTTGGTCTGACTATGCCTAGATATTGCCTCTTTGGCGATACGGTAAACACAGCTTCCCGAATGGAGTCCAATGGAGAAGGTAAGTCCTATCTATGAAACAGACGAGTACGTCGATATGTTCCTGTACATCAAAAAAAACATAGCGTGTTGGTAATGTCTGCTTATTTTATAACAAAGTGGGACGACGACGCTCGACAAAATTAAGAAAACGTGAAGAAAATCTGGTATGCCTACTTTTTTAACTTAACAATCAAATGAAACTACAAAGGTGTAGACCTAAAGTATGGAGCCAACCCTTCATACTTACCGGTTTGCACCGGTATGAGGGTTGTCTCTGTACATTCAATGAAACGAATGTACAGATACAACCCTCGTACCGGTGCAATGAACATCCACAGTGGGCGCATCAAAATACGCAAAGAATGCGCAATTTAGAGGTTGATTTATGTTTGCTCAAATGACGCATACAAGACATTAATAGGAAGTGTGATCTCTTAGAACGGCTAAACATGCTTGACAGCAGTATAACACTCTCAAGTAGATCACTAGGCATGTTTTGACTTTCGTCAAACTGGGGACATGCCAGCCGTGTGGAAAAGGCCCGACATAGACATGATGAGGCCCTGGGCCTACCTTCAAATCAAGGCCCCCTAATTTTGAGGAAAACACGTAGAGCAGTATGGTTTTGTCCGACACAGTGTACTGATTGTTACTGTAGATATGTACAGAGGTTTATTAAAACAAAAACTGTTTGAGGAGAACCTTTTATTAATAAGCTGTAGTTCCACCTCGGACTTTGCGAACAGATGGAATTCGTCTTGGAATGGACTTATTCAACTCATGCAGATACAACAATTGAATTTGGGGCCATTTGACCTGTGAAATATGTCCCAATTTTGCCAGTGAATGGAGCTAGAAAGTGTGAACTGACCTCTCGCTCCAGATATTCCTACAAATGTTCAATAGTATTGAGTTCTGGAGATTGAGATGGGCATGGTAGCCACTATAACCTCATATTCATGCTCTGCAAACTGCAACTGTACACGTTTCGCGCAGTGCACTGGTGCATTTTCTGCTTGAAACCAGGGACGGTCATTAGGGCGCAATGCTTACAACGTGCAGTGCAGGTGTTCCCCAAGAATAGATTCCTATTTTGCAGATGTGACACAACAATGCAGAATATCAGATGTCTTTAGCCCTTTAACGAACCAGGTTCCTCAAATCTTGAATCAATGCCTACTTTATACCAACGCCTGCTTTACTTATTTGTTTAGCGACAAAAATGGTGACTGAAAGTTACTTCTGCGAAACCCGTAGAGGCTGTGTAAATTCAAAGAACAGATGGGGATAGGAAGTCCTTCTCACTCTAGACTGCCGTTTCAGGCGGTCATGGTGTTTTAGGTATAAGGGAGTTTCGGGCATTATGGTCAGTAAAGGGTTAAGAAATGCCATGATATTCCACCCCACAGCATCAGGAATCCTCCTCCGTGCTTCACAGTCGAGGTGGTGCGCTTCTGCTTCTTTTCACCAGACGCACACTCTACCAGTAGAAGGAAACAATGTGAAGCACGTCCCTAATTATAATTTATTAGAGAGCCAGCGCCGTAAGACAAACGCAACATCCATGCCTCACCGGGATTCGAACTGAGACCCATCTCAGACAAATGATCAGAAACCATCGCTTAGACCACAGCGCCATCGGCGCCTACATTTATAATAGTAAGAATACAGCATGCAGATCCACAATATCCCATAACGTAAGCAAACTGTCGCGGACGGTAATATCCATTGTGAACAATACAATAAAGCGATTACGGCATAAGTTCAACACTTGCCCTACTTAGTACACTGGCGAGCAAAACTTAAGGACGGACACTAGTGCCGCATATTATAGCCGCACAATAAAACACACAAGCTTGAGGCGATTTACATAACGCAAGCGGATCAGTAGAAAGACTATGCGTATGCAAATTTCCGAAATGTGATGACGCAAGTCACATAACAGCGCTAAACTGGATATAAGGAGAATCTCGCAACAACGCAGGATGCGAAAGTGTGAGGCGTTGTAAAGAAGTTCGAGTGGTTTGTTAGTGTGTTGCAAACGAGAAAATGTCCACGCGGAGACATTTAAAAATTTTTACACGTGGTCGAATAATCGGAACGCTGGACGAGGGGCGAACCGTAACGGGTGTCGCCGACGAGTTCGGCGTGACCCATGGCATTGTTTGCGTGGAAGATTTGTTTGCCGACGAGTTCGGCGTGACCCATGGCATTGTTTGCGTGGAAGATTTGTTTGCCGACGAGTTCGGCGTGACCCATGGCATTGTTTGCGTGGAAGATTTGTTTGCCGACGAGTTCGGCGTGACCCATGGCATTGATTGCGTGGAAAATTTGTTTGCCGACGAGTTCGGCGTGACCCATGGCATTGTTTGCGTGGAAGATTTGTTTGCCGACGAGTTCGGCGTGACCCATGGCATTGTTTGCGTGGAAGATTTGTTTGCCGACGAGTTCGGCGTGACCCATGGCGTTGTTTGCGTGGAAGATTTGTTTGCCGACGAGTTCGGCGTGACCCATGGCGTTGTTTGCGTGGAAGATTTGTTTGCCGACGAGTTTGGCGTGACCCATGGCGTTGTTTGCGTGGAAGATTTGTTTGCCGACGAGTTCGGCGTGACCCATGGCATTGATTGCGTGGAAGATTTGTTTGCCGACGAGTTCGGCGTGACCCATGGCATTGTTTGCGTGGAAGATTTGTTTGCCGACGAGTTTGGCGTGACCCATGGCATTGTTTGCGTGGAAGATTTGTTTGCCGACGAGTTCGGCGTGACCCATGGCATTGTTTGCGTGGAAGATTTGTTTGCCGACGAGTTCGGCGTGACCCATGGCATTGTCTGCGTGGAATATTTGTTTGCCGACGAGTTCGGCGTGACCCATGGCATTGTTTGCGTGGAAGATTTGTTTGCCGACGAGTTCAGCGTGACCCATGACATTGTTTGCGTGGAAGATTTTCAAAATGACAGGAACAGCTGTTAGAAAGGTCGCTGGTGGTCGACCACGAAAAACAACAGCAAGAGATGACCGATATATGGTCTTACATACCAAACGTGATTGACACCAGACAGCGGGCAATATCGCGAAGCAACTGCAGATGACCAATGGACGCGCTGTATCGCGGTTCACCGTTGCCAGACATAAAGATGGACTATTTGCCCGACGACCTGAGCGTTGCTTCTCGTTTAAGCTTACACATTGGAGACATCGATTACAATTGTGTTAGAACCACAAGGATTGGACCATAGAGAAATGGGGAACGGTACTCTTCACGGATGAGAGTCCGTTTCAGTACCACGAGCGATTCTGAACATGAGCTAATCTGAAGAGAGCTGGGAGCACGTTATCGACAGGCTAACATTACCGAAAGAGATCGGTATGGTGGTGTTGGTGTGCTCGTCTGGGGAGGCACTGCGCTGAATGGTCGTACTGAGCTAAATATTTTCGAAGGAGGTTCCGTAACCGCAAACCGCTACTGCGATTAGGTGCTCCTTCTCCCACGTGCGCCTATTCAGAGGTGTCATTGATTCGGAGTTCCTGTTTATGGACGATACCGCGAGACCCAATCTTACACGTGCAGTAGATTAGCTGTTGGAAAGTGAGGATATCACTCGTATGGATTGGATTGCGTACTCCCTGGATCTAAATCCCATAGAACATGTGTGGGACGTTCTGGGGAGACGTCTTGTGGCACGTCCACATCCGCTGGAAAATGTCTATCAGTTGAAACGGGCACTACGAGAGGAATAGGCAAAGTTACCCCAAGAACTCATCGACAGCCTCGTGTTAAG
Organism: Macrothele yani; assembly: GCA_039090855.1. Lineage (NCBI taxonomy): Eukaryota > Metazoa > Arthropoda > Arachnida > Araneae > Macrothelidae > Macrothele > Macrothele yani. The sequence goes on from CM077011.1 coordinate 107,185,749, forward strand.
TATGGCCAGACGCTGCAACGCAGCCATTGCTGTTAGGGGACATCATATTCCTTACTGACGACCACCTCTTTGCTGTAATCCATCTGTGGAAACGATGGCTCTGTACCATGGTGTGTCCCAGTGTACACTTTCGTATTCATTTTTGCACATGTGTTTGTTCATTCCCCCATTTGGTACATACTAAGATCTCTGTGGTATAACATTCATCTGTTTTATTTTTATTCCAAATTTTTATTGTCATTTGAATTGGAACATTAGGATTATCCATCCATTGGTTAATAAAAATAGTCAAGAAATAAATTTAACATTTCAATCTGTGAAGCAGCCATGCGTCTTCAACATTTTCTATAGGTAGGTGGTCCACAAAGCAGCGCACATTTTACATATTCTTCTTATTTCTTCGTTGGTTTTATACAGTTGTGTAAGTCCCAGATCTTGAATATTCCGCCTTAGACTTTGAAGTAAAAATTGCAACCGGAGACAGTTGCATCAGGGAATACTTCTTTAGTTGCTTTTATGAGGGCTGCTTCGAAGTCAGTCTTTATCAACTTTGGAACCCAATGTGGACACAAAGCTTTAGTTCTTTAAACATTCAGCGTATGTTCCTTCTTGTTTAGCAAGGTAGCTTCGCGCACGATTTTCCACAGGGTCGCTTGGCGAACGGTCGCTTCCCGCACGTAATCAATGAAATACGGGATTACACCATTGCACAATACAAATTTGGAAGATATAGATCCAATAAACGGACGCACATCTTCCAAATTTCTACTGTGCAATGGTGTAATCCCGTATTTCATTCATGGAAATAATGACTTCGGGAAACCAGGATATTTCATAAAAAAATATACAGTTTCAACGCACTATAAAACAAGAACAATGTAAGATATTTTATGTTACCTGTAACAAAATTGTAGGGGAATGTTTTTTTTTTTAGAGACAGTCACAGATGTTCTATATGTGCACCCTTCGTCCCACGATACACATCGAGCCGGTAATCCATTTCCGCCCAAACGCGAGGTAAGATATCTGAATTAAGTGCAGTGATACTGGCTGTGATACTCTGTTTCAGCTCCGCTAGATCAACAGGAAGTGGAGGGGAGAGTACCTTGTCCTTTACGTACCCCCACAGGAAAAAGTCAGAAGGTGTTGAGTCAGGACTTCTGGGTGGCCATTGGGTCAGCGGCATGTTGTAGTCCTTGGCTCGTCCAATCTATCGGTGAGGAATATGTTCGTCGAGATAATCTCGCACGTGGCCTAACCAGTGCGGTGGTGCACCATCTAATTGGAGAATAAAGCTGTCACTGTCGTCCTGCTACTGTGGCAGAAACCAAAGACTTAACATATCCAGAAAAGAGCCTCCCGTGACAGTTTTCTCGTGAAAAAAGAAGTGACCGTACACTTTCTTTTTGGACCCAGCACAGAACACATTTACCTTAGTTTTAGCACAAACAGCCCGTAGTTTCAAATTTTTTATCCCAATCGTAGATAGATTTTCTGGTTGGAGTTTCTTTTCCAAATCGTGATAGAAAATTCCGTTGCACAACGGTTACAGATTCCGCTTTGCTCAATTCAAGAACACAAAACGCCTTCTCCACTGCAGCCGCTGCCATTTTGACTGACTAGTCACGTAACACACGCGCTATCGGCTACGTCACTTCCCTCAGTAGAGGGACAAACTTTATGAGTACATCTACCTAACGTTTCGCAGTTGTGGTCCGTGTCTTCGACTGTTACTGTTTTACAGCATCTGGAAACTGTATACTTCTTTATGAATCAGGGTGTATAGAGACTAAGTGAAAACTCGTCAATAATTACGGGGGAAAATAAGATATGATGAGTAATTTTTTAATTTCCAGGTACTGTCTTTGTGATGTCCAAATGTGAAATTATGTTTCATGAATATTACAACAATAAAAAAAGTGTATTGGTTGAAGCAGGGCTTCTACAATTAAAACAGGCAAGCGCTCTTTCCAATGCGTCACCAAACAGGGACAAATGTTTAAACGTTCAGACAATGGAAATTATATGATGGTTGTGATTTTGGTAGAGTAAGAAGACAATTTCCGTCTGGTTCACAAAGGTTTTTGATAAAGTATAGTTCGTTGAACTACGCGAGTTCGAAGAACCTGCTTCAAATTTCTCTGGTCCAAAAAACATTAGTTTAATATGAATGTACGCAATCCATTGTGTACATTCATATTAAACTAATATATTGTGTGAAAGTAAATTGAAACGCATTTCCTATTTTTTTATATAATTGAAATATCGCTTTGCGTAAAAATGAAAGAAAAATATTGAATATGCTTTTAATAATTTATTCCTGCCAGATAGCAACGCCGTTTGCCTTTAAGACATTATGAAGATGACTATGTTCACTTCAAAATAACTGTCATGCGTTGTCCCCACAATGTTTGAAGCAAAGTGTACCTACCAATGAACCCCGACAGGAGAGACAGCAGGTTTCCAATGGCAGTTTCACTGGTACGTCTACAAGATAATTAAAAAGCGCATTCAGAATTTATCCTTCATTGTGTTTATATTTCGAAATGTTCATGACAACGTAAGACGATAGATATAAAACGAAAAAAGATTTGCCCGGACTTCTTCATTAACCTTTGTAATTCCTATCCTTTTATTGCCAGCATTTTGTGCCTGCCCTTTGATCTGCGCATGCGTTATCACTTCCAGCAAACACCAAGCTGGGAACAAAGTTTCTTCTTTTATTCTTCCTTCTCTCACGTCATGTGAGAAACCTGCCAAAAGCTGAAATCCGGGCTGTCTACTGCGTGTGCAGAAGTCGCATCATTAGTCTGATGAACGGGCGCAATCTTGGAAATAGAGATTCATCCGTGAACAAGTGATTTATGATATGTTCTTGATAACTGTTTGCCGTCTTTCAAACCGTAAGACAGGAAGCTCACGAAGATTCTGTTTGCCTTTTTCAGCCCTCAGGATTCATATCAGCCCTCAGTGCAAAGACTATTTGGATCGCCTTGGCGGATATTACACGAGCGAAAGAGGCCTGGTCAAGATGAAGGTAAGTGAATGCTTTTATCGTATCGTACCTTATATGTCATAAACTCCGAGGAAACTATCACACTCCCTCCCGTTCCATAACAGCCAGATAACATGGAGAAAAGCCCATCTTCGAGTTTATTGGATTCTCTCGATTGTAATTGTTAATCCATCCATGTGTAGCATGAAAGTTGGCACAGAAGCAGAAAAATCTTGTTTCGGTGTAAAAGCTAAGCTCAAAATATAAATATATACACTATCTACCAACAAGTAATTGGACACCCCTGCAATCGACGATATCTGCGGTCCTGATACACGTCACGGCCGCCACCGTAAAATATCGTGGGGGAAACAACAACGCAAGCAGTCGCATGCTTCAAGATACCACGCAGTTCGGAGATCTCTGATTTCGAGAAAGGTGTAATCGTCGGGTATCACAGAAATGATCGATCCATATGTGAAATGTCCAGCGAGTTGAAATACCCAAAATCGACAGTGGCCTACGTGATTGTCAAGTGGAAGATGAAAGATGACTGTCGGAATGTGCCCCGACCCGGCAGACCCACAAAACTGGGAGTTAGAGACCGACGGGTGCTGGCCAGAGAAATTCGGAAGAACCGCACCAAATCGATTAACCACATCCGCGAGGAGTTTCAACAGGCATCCGGGAGTGTTCTTTCGATGAATACCAACCGTAAGAAAGCCCATCTGCTCGGTTATCATGGACGTGCTGCCGCCCACAAGCCTTTGATCACCAAATCCAATAGCGCTGCTCGGCTAACTTGGTGCAAAGAACGTCGACAGTGGACCGTTGAACAGTGGAAACAGGTTCTCTGGAGCGACGAGTCAAGGTTCACCCTCTACCGTTTGGATGGCAGGGTCTGGGTTTGGCGTCTGCCTGGAGTACACCTCCTGCCGGAAAGTATTGTGCCAACTGTGAAGTTCGGCGGTGATGGAATTATGTTATGGGGGTGTTTCTCCTGGTATGAGACGGGACCCTTGGCTGCAATTCCTGGTAGACTCAACGCCGAGACCTACTGCACCATTTTGGATGATCATGCGCTTCCTACGTTGTGGCAGTTTTACGGGGTGGATCCATGTTACTTTCAGGATGACAATGCCACCTGCCATGTTGCGAGGTCCACGCTGGCTTGGTATGGTGACAATGGGGTTAATCGAATAGACTGGCTTGCGCAGAGCCCGGACCTTAACCCTATCAAGCACCTCTGGGACGAGTTGGAGCTTCGACTTAAGGGGTGCCCCCACCGTCCGAAATCGGTGAAGGAACTGACCTGTCTTCTCCAAGCCGAGTGGAAGAAAATACCGCTAGCTGTCGTACAACGCCTGGTTGAGAGTATGCCCCGGAGGGTCGCAGTTGTAATCGCCGCTCGTGGAGGCTCCACCAACTATTGAAGGTGAATAAACTTCGTTTTCCTTTGCTATCACAGGTGTCCAATTACTTGTTGGTAAATAGTGTATATAACATCATGAAATGCATTTTTTTACTATAACGCCTATCGGCCAGCCAACTTGTATTTTTTATGTTCGTAAGCCACAGATTAAGGTTGGAGCGTAAAAACTGTTTGCCGGTGGCGAGTATGAATCCGCATGTTTCTGCTCCTGAGCCAAATGCTTTCCCAATTAAGCTACTCCAACAAGTGCTTGTTACTGCTTCTTGCCGTCTTGACATGTGCGTCGCCTCTGTGGGGTGGACAGGGGTTTTTTTACGCTGGTAAGGACTGCTCTACCAAATAAATTTTTGCGTTACGTATGATAACCGAAAAGTACCTGTCTGCTGGTAAGAAAGTTTTTGCTGTCTTCATACATTTAGAGAAAACTTGTGACCTACTACTTCTGCGAAAGGTCGTGAATAAGTATGATATAGCTGGAAATCTGCTAAATAGTCTGAAAGCTATGTATGCTAGCAGTAGAGCACGTATACGAGGGAATGGTGTTTTATTGAAATGGTTTTCTAGTGGTGCAGGAGTCAAAGTTGTGTAATCTCACCATGGTTGTTTAATATATTTATGGATGCGTTCATGGTGATGCCAAAAGAGACAATACTGATTTATGTTGTGGTAATATCAGTGTGTTTAGGTTGCTGTATGCTGATGACATAATCATGTCAGCAGAAAGCAAAAGTGAGTTACAGAGTATGTTGTCCTGGATGTACGAAGTTTGTATGAAATTTTACCTGAGTATAAATAAAGATACAAAACTGATTTATGTTGTGAGCTATCAAGAATCCCCGCCTAATATGTCTGCTATCACATACACTATAATGACAAAAGTCACCGGACACCCCTTCAAAAGCAAATGAACAGATCCGCTGCTTTGTTAAGATGCGAGGTACAGCTGCAAACGGTATAAAAACAAGCCTGCAGCTGACCACAATCATATTGTACTGTGAGGTTGAGTGAAAATGTCACGGTGGGAGAGAACTGACTTTGAGAAAGGAAAGATTGTTGGGTGTTATATTACTGGGTTGTCCATAAGAGAAACCGAGAGGCGTTTAAACATACCCAAGTCAACTGTTTTTGACGTACTGAATAAGTGGAAGACACATGGTGTGCCTGAAGCAGCAAAACGTACCGGCAGACCAAAGAAAATCAGTGATAGAGGACGTCGAAGCCTCAGGAGTTGTCACAGCTAATCGACGGAGTACTGCATATGACCTCAGTGTACAGATGAGTAACAATGCTGGAACCTCGGTATGTACACATACCATTCGCAGAGAACTTTATTCCATGGGTTACCGTGGTCGTCCGGCTGCTCATAAGCCTTTCCTCTCCACTCGGAATGCTACTCGTCGTTTAGCATGGTGTAAGAACATTTCTCGTGGACCGTAGATCAATGGAAACGGGTCCTATGGATTGATGAATCCAGATACATGATCCATCAGTCTGATGGCCGTGTGTGGGTATCGCAGCAGCCGGAGGAACGTTATTTACCACAGTGACTGTTCCTACGGTCACGTTTGGAGCTGGCAGTGTACTCCTGTGAGAGTGTTTTTCGTGGTATGGTCCCAGCCCTTGGTTATCGTGGTCAAACCTGTTGACCAGCACGTTTTCCTCTATATTCTGGACAATTATGCCCTACCAACTCTGTGGGAATACTATGGAACCGAGCCTTGTTGGTAACAGCAGGATAGAGCAAGGACTGTTACGGTGTGATTTGACGATAATTCCGTACCGTGTGTGGACTGGCCAGACCAGAGCCCTGATACTAATCCCATAGAGCACCTGTGGGATGAATTAGAGGGCCGCATAAAAACTTTGGAACCAAGGCCTACTACTAAACAACAGTTAGCGGCAGCATTATCTACCGAATGGAAGCGCATACCTATCGCTGTTTTCCAAACCTTGTCGAAAGCATGTCTCCAACGGGCAGTGCCAGGACCGATACCACCAAAATTAAGCCCAAAGGTGGACCAACACCGTATTACTGTATGTCAATAAAGGCTATGTTGTGTTTCTCTTTTATGTGTCCGGTGACTTTTGTCAGTATAGTATATATACAAATCAATGATAAAAACTATATCAAATAGAGTTAAAACCACTCTTCATGGAAACAACAATATAAATCAAGCAGGATTCAAAAAAAGGATACTACACAATAGATCATATACAAGTATTCTCCCAACTTAGTGAACGATGCAAAGAATACCAGATCCCTCCCTGTCTTCTATTTATTTATTTTAAAAGATTTTAACACCGTAAAACATAACGCCGTCTAACAGGCTCTGCTAGATCAAGGCATTGATCCAGCATACATCAATCTGATCAAAGAAATTAATACCGGAAGATCTACACAAGTAACCCTATTCGATGATCCTATAACAATCGCTATGAACCGAGGTGTGCGACAAGGAGATGTTACATCACCTAACCTCCTTACATGCACCCTGGAAAACATTTTAAGGAAAATTATCTTAAAAGGTGGCATAGATATTGATGGAGAGTTGCTCGGAATATTAATGTTTGCAGATGATATAATACTTACTCAGGATCCTCTACAGTTCGAAAAATGCTTGACCAATTAAATTACGCCTCTAACAAAATATTATAGGTCTAGAAATACACCCTGATAAAACCAAATGGATTCGAAATAAATACTATCCAAAGCACACTATGCAACTATAGAAAATGTATAAATAATTTCACTATAGAAAATGTAGAATCCTATGCAGACCTTGGACAAACAATAAATACGGACAATGACATCTTTGAAGAAATATCTAAGAAAGAAAAGGCGGCTAGACCTCCTTTAACCTTATCAAAACCACAGTCACAGATCCAAAGCTAGATATCAAAATAAGAGCTGACGTGTTCAACGGCTCTATCCTCTCATGTCTAACTCTGAAACATGGAGCACCACACAAAAAGGGGAATTTAGTTTTCAAACCACCCAGCATTCTATGGTAAGAATCCTAGGGATAAGTAAAAAAGATCACATCACAAACACAATTATCAGAAATTTAGCTTGACTAAATCTAGTAGTGAAAACGATATATGACAACAAGTCGAGATGGACAGGTCATATCGCCAGACTCACCGACAACAGGTGGACCTACCGTGTCACAAACTGGTATCCAAGATCAACCAATTGAAAACCTGGTAGACCTGCAACCAAATAAGAATACCCTTCAACCAGATCCATAGGAAACAATTGGATAAGACTGGTTCAAGATCGCCTTCGCTGGAAACTTTGCAACCTGCATTCATAGAGAAATCACTGAATGAAATAGCAGGTCCATCTAGGTAATAAATAAAGAAAAACCCGAAATTATGGTTTTTAAGTGAGAAACTATTAATACTGAATGCAAGATCAGTTTAATTGGTACAGAGATAGACCAGGTGAATGAATTCTATATTTAGGAATCAAATTTGACAGAGAACACAAATTAAATGGCGAAATTAGTAGGCGAATGAATTCATCTTTGAAAGTCGTAACTGCTTTAGGTTTTCATGGGAATGATGACTTCGTAAAATGGCCGAATGGCTGTGAATGAAAATAACTGCACAAGAGACATAGGAGTATTTTCTATGCTGGACAGATGCATTACAAAAGGGGGGTAGCAAGACACACCTTCTGACCATGTGAGGAACAAACATATGTTGCAGATGTGTAATGTGAAGTAAAATGTTAAAAGGAGACAAATATTCTTAGGTTTTTTGGCCATGTTGAAAGAATGAATGGTGATATGCTAACTAAGAGAATTTATTCAGCCCAAGTGGCAGGAAAGGAAGGCCAAAGAAAATCGTGGAAGGACCAGATTCTGGAATGTCCGCAGGAGAAGATAATGAGCATGAAGTACAAAAGGTCTTGTGTAAGTCATGTGATGGATGGTAGTAAAGCTCGAGGTGTGCACCGAGATTTCTGTAAATGGAGATCTATTTATATATTTTATTTAACTACAAATTCATGCCACACCACAACAGAACAAAATTTAGTCCATACGCACCCGGAACTACATCTACAATCATAATAAACAACAAAAGTCCAAGAATACAGTAATGCCAATGGTAATATAAATGTGTAAACAAAATTAATGAACTGAGGCTTTCTATTAATATATCAGAGAAATCAACGGTTGCACGCAGAATGCAATGTAACCAAAGTAACTAAAAAATTGCAGCACTTCAAAAGTATATCCGTTACAAGACTTCAAAAGTATAGCCATTACAAGACTTCAAAAGTATAGCCATTACAAGACTTCAAAAGTATAGCCATTACAAGACTTCAAAAGTATAACTATTTCCATACAATTCGATTTTTGCAAGTAACATCATATTTTCATTAAGACATACACATGATGAAATATATACTAACGAAATTGTTATTTTCAAAAAGTTACATACTAAAATAAATAATTAAGCCACACAAACTGACAAGAAGAAGTTGCGAACGCTTCATAGCCAATACATCAGAAGTCTCAACACAGGGAGCATAACTAAAGTAAATAATAATTACAAAACACCAAAGTAACACTATAATCTTTTAGTTTTAAATAATTTAAAGCGCACTGCAACAGATTCTTTAAAACAAATCGTTGTGATGTAATGTGGCAAGGGAACCAGGGGGAAAGGCTAACAAAAAGCCTGACGAGCCCCTAATCCTCCCCCCGCCCCATTTAAATCGTCAAGTCAAGGAACAATTTAACCGTAATACAGTGAATTGAAGTAATAATAATATGACCAACCGTTAATCAACAATTAATTATGAAAGTCTTAAGCTCTCTTTTAAATACAGAATCGTGTGTCATCGTCTTGATCCGAAGCGGCAACCCATTCTAGGACCTAGGGCAGGTCACGTTAATATTATTAAATAATAAATTAGTACGCGCTCTAGGTATTAAAAAACTAGTACTACCACGAGAGTCATGATAATGGGAACGGAAATACAAGGTGATTAGATCTGAATATTTCTTAGCATATATACGTTCATGCATAAACAATAATAATCGAAAACTGTATAATTTATCAAATGACATTATCTGATAACTAAGGAAAAGAGAATGTACCTGTAAAGACGGATTCACCAAAGGTAAAAATTTCTTTTGCAAAACATAAATTCTATTAACATTCCCAATAGTTGTGCGACCCCAAGCCAAGAGGCATAAATAAATGAAAAATACAATAACGACTTAACCTTGGCAGGCAGCAAACTTGAAATCCTATAAATGACACCAATGCGGGATCTGAGCCCAACCGCAATTTCACTAGCATTTGCATCCCATCTCAATTTATCTTGTAAATATACACCCAAGAACTTTACGACAGCCTGAACGTCAAGGGGCACTCCATTAAATAACATCCCATTTCCAATATCCACTAGTGGCTTACATCGCGAAAAAAGTACACTAGTAGTTTTGGAAAAAATTATGATTAAGGAATTACAGCAAAACCAACGATAGTAATCCTGAAGTTCCAAATTTGAACGTGGGATTAACTCAGATTAAGTGTCCCTGTCTCCATTGGAAGAGGCCTGTTTTAACAACAAGATGTTTGATATATCAACAATAATTAAAATCTAAGCACACCGGACAAAATATTAGTCACCCCTAACAAAAATGACAGTGTGGACGTTACCGGTTGCACAGAGGGCGCCGTGATAACATTGTTGGGAGATAAGTGGCACTGACGTGGTCTAACGGATCATTTCTATCTTGTGAAGTGGAAAAGAGCATCGTGTGTGTTGAATTTAGTCTGCAATATGGGTTGTAAGACAGACGTTACTGAGTGGCAAAAAGGAGCCATCTTGTTTGGCGGTGTCCATAGACTCAAAGTGAATGAAGTCGTCCAATTTGTTGGAGGGTTGAAGCGTACTGTCCAGTGCGTCCACAAACAGTGGTGGTCAACTGAACATCGGCTACGTAGCGGTGGCCGGGAAGCGATTCTCACCAACAGGGACCGCCGCCATGTTTCATGCCTACTAACTGCAAATCCGTTTCAAACCAGGCAACAATTGCTCCAAACAGTCAATAAAAGTCCACTCCAACCAGTTTCCGAAAGGGCATTACAACGAGAACTACATGCGATGGACATCTGGAGCAGAGCACCACGGAAGAGGCCTCTTTTAACAGCAAGTCACAATGTCGCACGTCATCAATGGGCTCAGAGGCACCAAACCTTTACTGTGGAGGATTGAAAACGAGTAATTTGGTCTGATGAGTCTCGTTTTTGTTTGTACTTCAATGATGGGAGGTGACGAGTGCATCGCAGGCCCAATGAAGCCTTTAATCCTGATTATGTCGAAGGTGTTGTTCAAGCTGGAGGGGTTTCTATGGTGCTTTGGTGAAGTTTTTCGTACCCCGAAATGGGATCTCTCGTTGCAGTGACGATGAATTTGAACCAGCATGTGTACCTCCGCCATCTGAATGACGAAGTATTGCCCTCTGCCCTACATCTCCAGAAGCAGCATCACATTACCCCTCCTGTCTTCCAGGACGAGAATTGCCGTGTGCACATGGCTAAAACTGTGTCTGAGTGGCACGACGAACAATCAGCAACATTGTCTCACCTTGACTCTATCTGATCATTTGAAACAGTAGGTGAAACGCCGGATTAAACACCCACGTACTCTGGCGGAGCTTCGGGACCAATTGACTCACGAATGGCTGCAAATCGATGTTCAATACATCCACAACTTCATGGAGTCTCTACCGCACCGGATTCATGCTGTTATCAAACCAAGAGTCGCCGTCACTTTGTAACGTACCAGGAGATGTGACGTACCTGCCAGAAGGACGCACACGACATAAAGGCAGACAGGAATCAGAATAAAACGTCCGCGTAGCTGAATTGGTATAGTGACTTACTCCGGAATGAGGGGATCCGGGTTCGAGCCCCGGCGCGGATAAAAATGACGGAGAAATTTACTTCGTTATAATGGCGCCCGAACTATCCGGATGACCTGACCGTTCAAAATCTCGCATTAGTGTGATGTTATTTCCACACCGCGAGATAGGAAAAATGTGAGCAGCACTTCGAAAGAAAAAAAAAAGAAAAATAAGGGGGAGATGATGTAACGTACCAGGAGATGTGACGTACCTGCCAGAAGGACGCACACGACATAAAGGCAGATAATAGTCAGAACAAATGTCCGCGTAGCTCAAATGGTAGAGCAACTTATTCCGGAATGAGGGGACCCGGGTTCGAATCCTGGCGTGGACAGAAATGACGGAGAAATTTACTTCGTTATAACTTGTTATTAGGTAAGTTCTTCCAGGGGTTACTAATGTTTTGTCCGGTGTGCTTAATTCCATCAGTTTTAAACTTTGATCTGGCAGATAAGCTTCCTTTGAGGAGTTAACCTCCCAACTTTAGACATTTTTTAACGTGACAGCAAGCCTATCAAGTGGCATCAGAAATGAATGGGGTGTTTAATGGAGTAGCTACGAAGTTGAAAGAGGAAGGACTAAGAGCTTTGTACACACACACACAAACTGTTACCGCTCACCTTTTAGTTTTGGCTGTGATTCGTTTTTTATCAGAAAGTGAAACTACGGCAAAATGCTATCAATGTAAAGAGTTCATTATGTAAGATTATTCATGTCTCAGCAAGAAAATTGGTAATATTTAAAAGAATTTGTAAAAAAATGAGGGCTTTATTTTCAGAAAACATAGCATCTTGGCAACAACTGCTGAATTCTTGCTCATCGTTTATTATCAGCAGGTTTGAAGAGTAATATGCATAACGCAAAATAGTTTTATACACCTAGAAAACCCAAGTTTTATTACATTTATGGAGAAACTGTTTCCAAGGATGCCCTCCCAAAAAAGGAAAGCGTCAGTTTACTCTAATTCCTGTTTCCCCCAAAAAATAAGTTTACACTTTTATTAGTCACCCCTCCCCAATTGTTTGGTTACGCTACGCTTGTGGAGCGTGCCTCCCATTACCATAATAAAAACGTTGTTCCCATGTCTGGTTCATCGACCAAGTTGGGAAATAATTCGGGTGCAGGTGACGGATAGGTAATGTATTTGTCATTACCATACTCAAAAACGTGATGGGAAAAGGTTCGGGGTACTGCTGACGCATGGGTGACGTTTTTGTCATTACCGTAATGAAAAACGTTGTTCCCACTTCTGGCTCATCGTCCGAGTTGGAAAAGGGTTCGGGTACTGGTAACGAATGGGTGAGGTGCTTGTCATTACCATAATGAACAAGAAAGATGACACCGAATTTTCGGGTGTAATAAGCATGTCTTTGGAATCAGTTCTGGCGCAAATTAAATTTATCAAACCTATTCAAAGTCAACGGAACCGGTATGAAAAACAATAATATCTTACTGAAGAAAGAAGTTTTTCAATCGGGTTTTTAAACCCTCAGATATTGCTGTAAACGGAATCGTGAGCTTACGCCCTCTGGTTGCAGACTTCTGCGTTAAGCAGAACATGAATTTATATGAGAAACATTTCGCACAGGAAACGAGTTCCAACACCGAAAGAATTTTTCAAATCGTGCTCTCTTTTTTTTTTTTTTTTTTTTTTTTTTTTGAAGGCTTAACGACCATCACGGTGGTCGTTAAACCTCCAGTCAAAAAAAAAAAAAAAAATTAACGACCACCATGAGCAACTCAGTGTGCTATAAGCAGTCGCCAAATCGAGCTCTTAGAAACAGAGGTATCGATAAAAATACGATGTGACTTTATGTCCCCTAGTGGGAAAACCATGCATTATTTTAGGAAGAAAGTATGTTCAAAAGGTTTTTCCGTATGAGCGGTATCGGTCCAGGAAAAAAAAATTAGTCGAGTTTTCAGGGGCTCAGATTTTGCTTCAAATACATCAGAAGCAGAAATTAACACTTATGTCCCCTGGTGGCCAAATTAAATCGAAATTAAGATTTACACGCCCTGGTGGCCAAACCATTTTTTTTACAAAAATTAGAAAATTATGTTCAAACGATTTCCCATAAGGAGCTGCATCTAGCGCAGAAAGAATTTTTCAAATCGAAGATTTAGAAGCAGAGATATACGGGAAAACGCAATTTACCTCTACGTACCCCAGCGGAAAGTCTATGAATTACTTGAAAGTTTTGAAATTATATGAAAAATATGTCACGCTAAAAACACTATCCAATAAAGAAGGGATTTTTCAAATCGGACTTCTAGAAGTACAGATATTGACGAAAATAAGATATCCATTTACGCCCCCTGGCGTAGAAACCATGCTTTATTTTAAGAAAAATGTTTCTAAACGGTTTGTCGACATGATTATATACTATCGGTCTACAAACGACGTTTTTTTCAATCGAGATTTTAGAAGCTCATATTTTGCTGCAAATACATCAGTAGCAGAAATTAAGATTTGCGCCCCCTGGCGACCAAACCATTTTTTCACAAAAATTAGAAATTATGTGCAAACAATTTCCCATCAGACGCTGTATCCGGTGCAGAAAGAATTTTTCAAATCGGAGATTTAGAAGCAGAGATATAGGGGGAAACGCAAAATACCTCTACGCCCACTAGCGGAAAGTCTATGAATTACTTGAAAATTTTGAAATTATATGGAAAACATGTCACATTGAAAACACTATCCAACAAAGAACATTTTTTTCAAATCGGACTTCTAGAAGTAGAGATATTGACGAAAATAAGATGTACATCTACGCCCCCTTGCGGAGAAACTGTGGAATATTTTAAGAAGAAAATATTCCGAAACGGTTTATCGATGTGAATGGCATCAGTCCACGAAATAATTTTTTAAATCGATATTTTAGAAGCTCAGATTTTATGGTAAATATATCAGAAGCAAAAATTAACGCTTACGCCCCCTGGTGGCCAAAGTATTCTTTACCAAAAATTGGAAATTATTTGCAAAATATTTTCCATCAGGATGTATATCCGCTGAAGAAATTTTTATTTCAAATCGGAGTTTTAGAAGAAGAGTTATCGGGAAAAACGCCATTTACTTTTACGCCCCCTAGCGGAAAATCTATGCATAATTTGAAAAAGTATTTATATCTAAAATACCCTTCGACATAAATGGAATCGAAAGATAAAATATTTTTTTCAATCGGATGTTTAGAAGCAAATATGTGCATTAAAACGTATTTTTGAATTCGACATCATCTGCATTTTCGCCCTCTAGCGGCGAAATTATACATCGTGAAAAAAAAAACGAAATAAAGAATCATCATTCGCATATTTCAAGCTTCCCAATGCAAAAAGAATTTTTCAAATCGGACAAATTGTTGCAGAAATATCGTGGGTACAGACGGACGGACAAACCGATATCATAAGCAGGATCTTTTCTTACAAAAGACGTGCTAAAAACGTTGTTCTCACTTCTGGTTCATCGCCCGAGATGGGAAAAGGTTCGGGTACAGGTTACGCATGGGTGATGTGCTTGTCTTATGGGGCTGGTTCTGACACTTTTCTGCAAATCCCTTTCCATTAAATTGGATACAGCCGACACCTTATAGCCTTAAATACTCATGGATGTCGTTAAACCCTAATATAAAAGAAATAACTCTTGTTCCCAAAGTTACGTCTACTAGGAGTTAAGATTATATGCACTTAATGAAATGTTGCTGCAAAACAGTTATGGAATTTGTTGCTTATCAGGAAAATCGTTATTCCAAAATTTAGGGCAGCTACTTTAGAAGGTAGCTTTTCCATAGAGATATTACGCGAGAGTATTTCAATTACCTGATTCCTCCCCGTTACTGCGGCCGTGGTTTTGAGGAACTGAACTACTTACATTCCATAAATACGAGTCTAAAATTTTCCATTAATGGCGTAAACACGAACACTCAATATTCACCGAGCTTTCGCAATCCGCTGGGAGGCTTTGTCTAGGGTTATTTTTCAGAGCGTTGAACAGTGACTGACGGTGGTGAAATCGTTGTCGTTTCAGCGTTGTCAGTTACTGTTCTAAGTTCTAAATAAAAAAAGAAGCCCAGATAGAAACCTCTCAGCAGATTGCGAAAGCTCGGCTAATATTCAGTGTTTATGTTTATGCCATTAAAGGAAAAGTTTGAACTCATGTAAGTCTTGTGTTATAATATGCAGATGATATAGTGAATTCGATAATTGCTTACATTCCGTTTGAGATTAATTTCCTCCTAGTTTTAAGCAGATTTATTAATGCAGTCGTTGAGAAATATTCCGATTCTTAAACTCTCAGTGGGATATTATTTAAATTCTAGATGTGGTTTGAATTTTTTACTCATAGAAAATTTGTTTCTGCTAAAATACCGATCAGATCATCATACATTTTTTTCAACTTTAAACGATCATTATCAGTGAAATTAAGACTCCGTGCATATAATTTTGCATACGCATACGAAATTATAATTTTGAAATAAAGTAGCAAAATATTTCGCTAAAATTGCAAATACTGCAAAATGTTCCTGTAATAAAAACTCATGTAAACCATATAATGAACCAATAACTCGAGCTATTAGTTCGCTTGGGAAGTACTGGATAACTTTCATTGGTGTAGAATTCAAAAACCACAACTGGCGATATAGGCCATCTGAAGATAGTGCAGTACATACCTCGGGTTCAATTTGTGCCTATCGTTCGGCTGGTGAAAGTTGTAATAACGATGAAGCAGCTGAAATGATCAGCGACAGTGAAAGAACAGTGTGTATGTTTACAGTTTTGCGTCTAATTGCAGCATGCAGAGAGCGTGGCACAGTCTTTGCGGATAGCAGTAGTGCAAAATGTCGTTGAGAAAACGGCAGTGCACTATTGGATTAAAGCATAAAAGGAAGGCAGGACGTCACCCAGAGATGCGGTCGATCGATTTCGGCTTCCAGACAAGAAGCGTGAAGGGAAGAAAGGACCTGACAGGATAACTCCTTGGCCTCATGTTGTTTGCACTAAATTCGGATGTACTGTTGACATCTGGCAGGATAGCTTCGTGGCCTCATGTTGTCAACAGTACATCCGAATTTAGTGCAAACATCTGACAGGATAGCTCCGTGGCCTCATGTTGTTTGCACTAAATTCGGATGTACTGTTTACATCTGACAGGATAACTCCGTGACCTCATGTTTGCACTAAATTCGGATGTACTGTTGACATCTGACAGGATAGCTCCGTGGCCTCATGTTGCACTAAATTCAGATGTACTGTTGACATCTTACGGGATAGCCCCGTGGCCTCATGTTTTTTGCACTTAATTCGGATGTACTGTTGACATCTGACAGGATAGCTCCGTGGCCTCATGTTGTTTGCACTAAATTTGGATCCGCATGATGCACAACGGACCTTTATAGGTCCCCTCCAAACTATCTTTCTCAAGTCCTCAAAGTTCTAGTTGTTTCCACTAAATTGGAATCCGCATGATGCAGAGCGGAACTTGATAGGTCCCCTCCAAACGATTTTTTTAAATCCTGAAAGTTCTAGTTGTTTCCACTAAATTCGGATCCGCATGATGCTGAAGTGACTTTGACTGGTCCCTCTAAGCAACCTTTTTCCAGCCCTCAAAGATCTTGTGTCGGTGTTCTGAAGCGCGGTTTCGTGTGTGTTTTGTGCTGACAACATCAGCATTTGACATGGCCATCGGCTGTTGTAGACCATTAACTACATGGTTTGATACGTCATGCGTTCCTTGACGACCTCGGCACACCAGTGTTGAATTCTGCAGTAATTTCCTGGGTTGTGGCCTGTCTGTTCGCTTGCACGATTCTCGCTAGTCTCAGTTTTCTCCTCCGATCCACCAGCTGTTACAGTCCATAGAATCGTCGATAGGTGGAAATGTTTCTGCTGTCCTTTGCTGCAATTGTGCTCGAAAAACCAAATAACAGGCGCGCCCGTCTCCGACACTTTTGCTACGTTCAATCCTACCCATTCCTACCTACAAAATAACTAACTAAATGCTAACAAGCGCACGTTTACTTGATGAACTGGCATCTCACCCTACTGTAATTTTTGGTAGGAATCAGTCTGTCTTGAATCGCTATCACAACTTCATTTTCACTTCATTAAGTGTGTGCAAAAGTTCTACCCGTCTTTTTAGTGGAGAAGAAAAATAGTTTTTTGTTTAATTAGTAACATCTTCATTCCTTTTCAAAATTGCCATTTTTGTATACGACCTCTTGCCATCTTGCTGGTAGTCATTGAATTCCCTTTCAGAATCCTCCATTTTGGAATCAAAAACTCTTGTAGTTCAATTTCGACATCTTCAACATCATCGGATGTTCTCCCAGCGAAGTTATACTGAAGAGATCTAAAATGGTGGTAGTCCATAGGTGCAAGGTCTGAAAAATACGGGGTGAGATAACACTTCCCATCTAATGTGCAGTAATTTTCTCTGATTGGCTTAAGATGTATGGAGTCATGTTGCAAGATGGTGCCTTGCGTTGTCATGTTGCAAGATGGTGCCTTGCGTTGTCATGTTGCAAGATGGTGCTTTGCGTTGTCATGTTGCAAGATGGTGCATTGCGTTGTCATGTTGCAAGATGGTGCTTTACGTTGTCATGTTGCAAGATGGTGAATTGCGTTGTCATGTTGCAAGATAGTGCCTTGCGTTGTCATGTTGCAAGATGGTACCTTGCGTTGTCATGTTGCAAGATGGTACCTTGCGTTGTCATGTTGCAAGATGGTGCATTGCGTTGTCATGTTACAAGATGGTGTCTTGCGTTGTCATGTTGCAAGATGGTGCCTTGCGTTGTCATGTTGCAAGATGGTGCCTTTGCGATTAGCTAGTGATGGACGCCTAGGTTTCCATTTTTTTATCAGTACAGGTCAGCATTTATCATTTGATTAGGTGCAAGCTGCTCTCCGTGGATTACACCCTTGACAATCCACAATACACTTAACAAGACATTTCCTGGATGTAATCCTCTTCTTGAATTCGATGGAGCAGCCTTACCAACCCGGCATACAGTCCTTTGACACTTTACAATTGTATGACCCGCTTTTCATCATCCGTAACCAATCGTTCCAATAAAAGTTCATTTCTGTGATGCGCAAGCAAAGAGAGGTGCTCATTCTGTACGATCGGTTTCTTGCGTATAGGTCATGAACACACTGGTCGAACTTTGTGATAAACCCCAGGACATGTATCCTTTCTACTGTTGCTCTATGTACAAAAATCCTTTCTGATAATTCTTCAACGGTTAAGTGTTTGTCATTTGATAAACAGTAGTATCCGAGCAATATAACCACCTACCTAATAATGGGAATAACCACACTTGGACGAAATGAAGCCCTGGAAGGTTGCCCGAGGCACACGTGCCCATTCGTACTTCAGCAGAGCACGGAGATCCCGGAGATGACGTGGTTGTGGGTGGTCGGCACGTCGAACCTGTCAATCCAAAAAAAATCCCACAGGTGCTCTGTGGGATTGAGGTCGGACGATTTCGCCTGCCAAAGGAGAACGGAGACATTGCTGTCGTGTTCCCGGAACCAGTCACGTATCCCTTTAGCGACGTGGCACGGGCGCATTTCCTGCTGGTAGACACCTTCACCACCAGCGTAAACGTCCAACATGAAGGGATGCATGTGGTCAGCGAGGATGGACAAGTAGTCATTGGCGTTCAGGGACGCATCTAGTGGTAGCAGCGGTCCCAGGTCATACCAGGAAAACATCCCCCAGACATGCACACTGCCACAGTCGGCCTGCACTTGACCAACAAGCATATCCGGGTGTTGGTTCTCGTGTGTCTGACACCGTATCCACCACTTCCCGTCACCTCTGTTGAGTTGAAACCTCGATTCGTCGGAGAAAGCAACATTTTCTCCTCTTTCGCTGTCTAGTGACGGTATTGCCATACGAACTGCAGGCATCGTTGCCGATGGACCTGGGTTAACATGGGCGCTTTGACGGAGCGTCAACTCTGGAGACCCATACGTAACAAGGTTCGCTCTACTGTTATCGGGGACACGCACCTGGGTGCCGTAGCGTTCATTTGCGTCGTCAATTGCTGCACTGTTGCGGGTCAGTTGCTCTTTCCAGTTGGCGGAGGCAACGTTCTCATCTGGGGTCGATGGTCTTTGGGGCTCCACAGTTATGACGTCGGTGTGGCAGCGGTCCATTCTTGGCACACCCTTACTACAGTTCCTCGCGAACAGCCCACGAAGTCTGCTGTTTCTGAGATGCTTCCACCCTTGGCTCGGTAGATGATGATCATTCCTTTTTCGAACGTCAGTCAAATCACTACCTCTGCCCATTGTGTTTGGAATTAGCATCATGAAAAACGGGTAGAACTTTTAACACACACCTAATGGTTTTTCACACTTCAGCCATTGTTTTCAGGCTTTCTTGTCAACTCCTTGTGTATAAAACTGGGTTTGATGAGTGATCGAATTGTGTTTCTTTTCCTTCCGTCTTCGTATTTAGTTCCCCTTCGTGACACAAAGTGGTTCGCTTAACATTAGTGGAGTTACATCAATTACGCTATTCTAACTCCCACTGGTGTGACATGAATTACGCTATTCTAATTACCATTGGTGTGGAAATATTGCCGTAGTGAACTAATCCGGAGAGAATAATAACATCTAAAGCAATGTTTCCCCAACCTCCGGTCCGCTCATTTTTTCCGCCGCTCCGCGATAAACGAGTGAATTTATTTATTTTTCTTCTGAATCGAAATGGAGTCAAAGCAAGACGAACTCTAGGTCTAAATATTTGAACACCTGTCGCAAAGATTAAAGAAATTGTGAAATTTGCTTTGCCATAATCTTCTCACAAGATTATCGCAAAGCAGCTGCGACAGACGTCGTACTGACCTCAGAAAAAATTATTTTAACGGTAAGGAGAATATTGTGGTATACGCAATGCAATCAAGAAGTTCCGAGACTAGGTACGTAGCGCGCCAACAGATGGCAGTTCGCGGATGCGTGAGCAGCGGTCGAGGGCAGTGACGTTAATGAGTCATTGTACCGAGTGGCGTCGTTCTGTGAACATCGAGAGCTGTGCTACACGATATTTCGTGACCACGTGCAGAACGCAACTACGATTTCTTTATGGATTGCAAACTAGAGCAGCAAGTGAACATCAAATTCTGCATCAAACTCGGCAAATCGGGAACGCAGACGCATGAAGTGTTGCGGCAGGCTTATGGCAATGAAGCAATGAGTCGTGAGAGGTGTTTTGAGTGGCACTCGCGCTTCAAGAGCGGCAGAACGGCATTGGAAGACGACGAGAGGTCAGGGCAACCGTCCACGAGCAAAACCCCCGAAAATGTGGACAAAATTAGGGAACTGGTGCATCAGGATCGTCGGAGAACCATTCTAGACATTGTTACCATCGTCAATGTGCAAGCAATTCTGACGTCGGTTTTGAACATGCACCGCATTGCTGCAAAGTTTGTGCCAAAGATTCTGAACCCCGAACAGAAGGCTCTCCGTGTAGAACTCTGTCAAGATTTCCGTCCGTCAGCAGGTGGTGAATGAACCAACGTTCCTGTCGCGGGTCATCACTGGGGACAAGACTTGAGTCTAGGGTTACGACCCGGAGACCAAACAACAGTCGTCGCAGTGGAAGAGCCCGAACAAACAAAAAATAAGAGCATGCTCATCGTGTTCTTCGGCATTCATGGGGTTGTGCACCGTGAATTCGTCCCCCAAGGCCAGACCGTCACCGCCCTTTTTAGTGCGATGTTCTGCGGCGTCTTAGGGAGGACATTCACCGCAAATGACCTGAAATGTGGCGGAATGACGATTTCCTGTTCCTTCACGACAATGCAGCAACTCACAGAGAGTTAGCAACACGCCAGTTTTGCAGCCGCAACAGCATAACTACCCTTCCTCCCCCGCCTTATTTGCCAGATTTGGCCCCCTGCGACTTCTTTCGTTCGCGAAGATGAAGCTGAAACTCAAGGGTCTCCGTTTTGAAACCGTGGGCGAGATCCAGCGCCAATCGCAGACGGTGCTTGGCACGATTCGCGAACAGGACTTCTAGGGAGCGTTCCAACTGTGGCAAAAACACTGGCAGCTGTGTATCGTTGCCCAAGGAGACTGCTATGAGGGAGATCATAGCCAGACTTAAGTAACGTAAATGCTTTGTTGTATATTGACCTAGTCTCTGACCGTATTGATTATGGATTGCACTTATTAATCATTAAAGAATATTAACATTAAATAATATTATTTGTAAGTAGGTAACATGGAATAATCGGGTCTAGAAATTATGGATTGTTCGCAGTAATCATTATAATATAGAATATTACGAGATTAAATGCTCAAAAATGGCCTAAAGGTTCTGCTTCGGTATCGCCGGTCAGCGAAAGTTTCCACAACGTTTTGCAGGTCAGCGAATGCAGAAAGTTTGAGAACCACTAATCTAAAGTAAATCTTCTTTGTTTGTTTGTTTTTGGAAGCATCTAAGGCTATTAGGAGTCAAAGTAAATCTCATTTTTTTTTCTTTCTTTCGGGTTTAAAGACCACCATGAGCAATTCATAGGACTATAATCAGTCGCCCGTCCTAAATCCGAAGCCACTGGTTTCACTGATGGGAAGGATCCAGAATAGTAAGACAAACACATGGCATATTTAGAACTCGAAACCACGCGCAACTCGGGCGATTAGCCATGAGCCCGGGCCTCTCTCCATTCGGCCGCCAGGGGGCGTCTTTCTTTTTGCCGCCCTGTATGAGCAGTGGCCTAAGCGTTGGCTTCTGCCCATTCATCCGAAATGCGAATGCGATCCGGGTTTGAATCCCGGTGAGATATGGATATTTTGTGTGTCTTTCGTCACTGGTTCTCCCCCTTACTTGAAACCAGCGTCCCTAAATTAGGAAAGGGCGACTCTTTCTACAAGGGTTGTACCGAAAGGCAAAAGTGAGCATAATTTTTTTGTTAACTGAGAGAGGTCTTTCAAATTGCACATGTTGGTAAAGTAACTCTTCCTCTATATCAACCCTTCTTCATTGCAGGTAAATAATGGATTCCAAGCAGAAGCAGCGTTCCGTCGTTGGGTTCTTGACGAAGAATGGGTGCAGGCTGTCCGACATTCACAGAAGGTTGCAGAATGTTTACGGAGACGACACCATTGACAAGAGCAATGTGCACAGATGAATAAAGAAGTTTAAAGAAGGGGAAACCAGCATTGAAGACAAACCACGCAGTGAGAGACCATCATCTGCGACCACTGACACAAATCTTCAGCGAGTGGATGAATTTATGCGCGCGAAGAGACGAGTCACAATCCTTTTGCTTGTTATATAACTGGACTGCGGTCACAATGCCATACAGAAGATGGTAGAAGACTTAGGGTATCGGAATTATGTGCAAAGTGGGCACCTCGGCAGTTGACACCGATTTGAAGGAGAAAAGGGTGGAAGTCTGGATCTGGTGACGGAAGATGAAACGTGGGCGTATCTTTACGATCCGAAAACGAAGAAACAATCTATGGAATAGCGTCACACCTCTTCACTAAGAGCCAGCGATCAGCACAGAAAGTCATGGCGACAGTATTCATTTTTTGGATGACGGGAGTGTCATTCTCCTTGATTTTCTGAAACCTGGCCATACTGTGGCCAGCGAGCGGTTTATTAAGGCACTCAAGAAGCTTAGAGAAGCCATAAGGAGGAAGAGACCGAACAAGAATCTGGAAAGGATCCGCATTCACCATGACAATGCGAGACAACACACATCTTTGGCAACAAACCAGGCGATCAGAAAATTAGGCTGGGTGGTGGTACCCCATCAACCGTACAGCCCAGATCTGGCGCCCTCAGACTTCCACCTGTTCGGTCCAATGAAGCACAGTCTCCGGGGAGAACGATTTGATGACACAGACTAAGTGAAAGTGACTGTGAAGAAGTGGGTACAACAGTCCACACCTGAATGATTTCAAAGAGGATTCAAGAGTTGGGTTCAACGATGGCGCAAATGCATCTCTTGCAATGGAGACTATGTTAAGTAGTACTTTTGTATAGAGAAAAACTTACTGTATCAACACGTGCAATTTGAACGGCCTAAGTCAGTGAATAAAAACGATATGCCCATTTTTGCATTACTTTCGGTACACCCTCGTAGTTCATCGAGTTATTATCAGTGGTACTTAAACTCTCCCTCCCCTCTCTCCCAAAAAAGTACGTCTTTCCTTTTTACTGATTTTTATTTATAATTTTTATGTACAACAAGTGCTGCTGTTTAAAATTGTTCACATGTGCTCCATTTATTGTCTCAAAGTTATCTTGTGTGTTTCCTTTGTATTTCAGGGTAAAGGAGAAATCCTCACTTATTGGCTCCTGGGCCACACAAAAGGCCCAAAGAAGCGGCCCTGCTCCACTCTCGATTTACCACCAACACAACCTCTCTTCAGTGTGCAGCATCGTGAAGAGATACGCCGAAGAAGTCCTAAACTCGGTGACGTCAGCCGTCGAGGATCCTTGGCTGGTCGACGGAACAGCAGCTACGTAAACTGCGCATCGGAAGACACTGTGAGTTCTTCACCGTGTAAGCCGGTCTTCCTCCGCTTTTCTCAAGAAAGTCCACGGTCACCGAAAAGACTAAGTCCGCACATTCCCAGAGATCACAGCAAACTCCTGAAAGCGAAAGACGCAGAGACGGGCTCTTTCTGGTTCGGTGGAGGTGGAGCAAGTAGCTGCGGCGAGCTCAATAACGCCTTGGACTTGGGACCGATAACCCCATCTGAATGTCGGAAGCCCAAACTTGAGAGCATCTGCTCGGAAGATTGTGAGTTGTGTGCTTTCGGAAATCCGGGAGAGCAGCTGCGAGTGCAAGAAGAAGAGCTGTCGCGATGCCAACAAGAATGGGCTTATAAGTGTTGATGAGTCAATGAAGCCACTGCTATGCACAAAGGACTCAAAGGTGGACATGATTCTTCCGAAGGAGAAATGCACACTGAAGGTGCCCTCTCAGCCGTCGAAGAGGTGGAGATCTTGTGATGAAATAGTGCTACCAAAGGGTTCGCGCTCTTCCCTCAAAGAGTTCATCTCTGGACTTCTTGGAACCAGAGGAGGTGATCTAGACTGTAGAATTTCTACTGGTAAAATGCTTGCAGAGAACTGTAACGAAGAGAGTTTAGTGTAAATCCCCAATTGCACGTTCAGTCAACGCGCAGTCTTGTAAAGTGCCAACTTCCACACGCGGCTTCATCAAGCCAAATCTCATCTCGTTACTTTAAAGGAGTGTAATGTTATTACTTTGATGCAGTTCCATTGTTGTATAAATGGTGTTCGTTGTGTCTACTTAACTCAGAATGAAACAAAGGAGTGGAGTGTGAAAGATGTGCAAGTGTTGTGGGCAGGAAGCCGCTCGTAAACTAGTCTTAAATATAACACCTAACAATAAATACATATCTAGTTGGATATATACCCTCTATGTTTTGATATGACGAAGTAAAAGGTTGTGAAATTATATTTTTGAGGTTGCAGTGAACATAAAGTGTTGTGTACTTGTCAGGAGATTTCAAAAAAAAAACATAATCGCAGCAAATCCGGTATGAAATGTTCCAAAGACTTTTAAACTCCTGACACAAGTTAATGTTGTTTTTAATGTTTGTAAGAGTTTATTGAATCTGTATTGACCGTTTGTATCAATCTGCTCTGCTAAACTACTCAATACATCTGAAAAAAAATGGCAGTATTCGGTTAAACGTAATATAAATCACATATATGCGTATGAAGAAGCAATTTGCAAGTTACAATTATATTAAACTTCAAAATTATGTCATCACATTCTTAGCGTTTAGGCTAATGTCGCCTTCCAGTGAGGTGCTCCAATCATAATGGAGCACTAATTGGATTTGATACTTGTGATATTTGACACAACACTAAATTGGATTTGATACTTGTTTATATATTGGGTCGTTTCATAATTATTGGCCGATGCCGGCAAAACGAATTTGCACAGCCCGTTACAACGGACGCCTCGCAGGAGGAACTACGAAACGTCCCTGCAAAGTGAATCGGTTCAGTCCACGTGTATAAAACGGTATTTCTGACAGATCTCAGCAGTTGAGGACGTGATGGGTCAACGCGACGTGAGATTAGTGATTTTGCACGAATTTAAACTTGGCCGGATTGTGTCAGAAACGGTCGCAAATGTCAATAGAGCGTGGGGTTTCGGTATAAAGGAAGGATATATAGAGAAGACACTGGCTGTATTAAGCTGAAACTCATGACGTCATAAAGTCGTCTGCAGCGCCCCAGTGACCTAAAGCAGAACTACAGTTGATTGACAGCTGGTTTCCCAGGGAACACCCACGAACCACGTGATTTTTCTCCGTTAATGTCATGTTTTTTACTTTGACTGTTGACTTTGGCTTGCTATCCGGCAGTGTTGAAGATTCCTTTTGGTTTTCATTTCCTCTAGCGTTCTAATAAGTGGTATTATTTTGCTTATTACTTACTGATCGTATACTTTTCCTTACAGAATTCATAACTTTTGGGTTTTTACGTGTCTGTTGTTCATTTGATTGTTTCTTCCATACCCACTCTGCTTCACTTTCAATTCTAATTTGTATTCAATTGTCATCTGCTTCGACATCTACGTTATTGGCTTCGTTAGCTTTTTGGCTTATCTTTTTTTTACTCGGCATTTGTGTAGCCTGTATTTCCATAATTGGCCAACATTTGTGAAAATTGTTTTCCATCTTCGTAATTTTTTTGTTATTTCTGAAGTAAAGGCATGTCTTCGAAGATGGTGCGGTGGCGCTGCGGTCGCCTGCGCTGGGTTGCCGTAGCAACTATTGCCGACGTCACGGGGTCACGTCACATTTTGCTTCTGTTTTAGGTTCGTGTGGGCGCCACTTTCTATGGGAGGAGTCTCCATGGGCTCCTATGTCTGTTTCCACTCTATAGATCCTTCCTTTATGGGTTTCGGCACGACGTGTGACTGAACTGTCCCTGTTTTTCAAGTTCTATGCCGGTGATGTTGCCATCGACTATAAGCCAGGAGCCGGTCATCAAGTTGCGTGTGACACTGTACATTTAAGGCGGAAAGTGGAAGAAAAGCCAACGTCCACAGTACGTGAGTTCAGTGCCGAACTTGTCGTATCATCAGCGACAGCTTCCACACCTGGCAGCTATGGGCGAGGTTTAAAAACTGGATACCTGGGTTCCACACGAACTCGCCGAACAGCAGCAGATACGGTGTCTGGAAACATGCATTGCCCTCCAAACACATGAGTCTAGCGCTCCCTTTTTGCATTGGATCCTTACGGTTGATGAAAAATATGTGCTTTGTGACAACAGGAAACGGACAGCGCAGTGGCTCGATAAAAGGGAACCACCGAAATACATGTCCAAACCCGAGTTGCACCCACAGAAGGTTCTGATCACTGTGTGGTGGACTGCCAAGACTGTGGTTAATTATTAGTTTATGCCGCGAGGTCAAACAATCACAACGGACGTTTACTGCCGTCGGCTGGACGAATGTCACTAGAATTTATGCAACAACCATCGCTCGTCAATCGTTTGGGTCACATACTGCTTCAGGATGGCGCACGACCGGATGTGTCTATTGGAAGCATGCGAAAAATCAATGCCTTTTGGTACGATGTCCTCTCTCGCCCTGCTTATTCATCTGACTTTGCCCCTTCATACTTTCACATGTTTCGCCATTTGGACCACTTCTTGAGGGGCAAACGGTTCGCTAATAAAGATGCTGTGATTCTTTCCGTTAGCGATTTCTTAGGCCACTGTGATGCCCCAGTTTCTGCCACTGTGGCATTTTTACACTGGAAACACGGCATAGTGTATTGCTTCCGAGGGCAGATATTTTTTGGAATATTATGTATTTCGCACTCTGTTACTGCTGTCTGTTCCTTTGTGTCCGAATCGGCCAATAATTATGAAACGACCCAATAATACATATATCATGGAGCTGATTCGAATAAATCTGGTTACTTATGAATCGTTGCACGACGGACTGTAATACAGGAACAAAAACGCAGAAATGCCATACGGCTATTCATGATGAATTTTTTTTTTACGTTTTTGTACATTTTCGTAAATACGTGACAGATATTTAGCTTCTAGGATGATGTCACATTCTGCTTTGTCGATCTCTAACCTGTCGAACTCTATCTTGCTGTTCTCACAGTCATCTGTCCAAATGGCCAAAAAGGTTTTTTTTTTACAAATGTCATTTGCTGAGATTCAACGTGCGGGTATTGCAACAGGTCTTTGATGGAATGATAAGGAAGGCTTGCGTGATAGTCTGTACTTTGTCGAGCACTCTATCTCATTGATACTGCAACTTTTTTATGGAGATGAAAAGGGGTCACCTAATCATACAGTTTCTTTGCTGAATTTGAAATAGATGCCACTCCTTTTTGTCTAGTTTTATCCTGATGTCGCAGTGTAGCAGACCTCCTTGTGTAAGTAGGTGCCGCACTCTTCTGTGTTGAGCTCCAAATCTGCCTTGTTAATGCCAATACCCTTTTTTTCTCGAAATGGTAAGGAAGGCTTATGTTGCACTCTTTGTACAGCTTCATCTCTCTGATATCTCAATTCGTCTGAGTCGCGATTGTAAATAGGCAAGATGATCTGTTGCATTCTCAATCAAGGTGTATTTTTTTATATCATATGCCTTCCAAATCAACTTTTGCAGCTGTCACTATATCATATCCAAAAAAAGGGATGACAGTAATGATGGGCTCAACAGAACTTTCCTGTTCTTGGACTTTATATTTTGTTACTTCTGAGAAATGATTGATTTTAAATCAATCTAACTCTCACCTAAGCAGATGCTTTTTGTGGTTTGTAAGGCTTTCGTGGAAATATTATATTCATTGACCAACGAGACGAACAAACAAAATATTTCTCCACTAGCCATATCCCCACTAAAAGCAGTCAACAGATTCAGGCACAATCCTCACCTTAGAACACCTCGATGTCAGAGATAACAGAACTCTATATACTGAGTTAGCTTTGCATTAGCAACACATACCTAATACCGCATTTTCGATCTTTCTGTGCAATCACACCTAGGAACAGATTCTACCAGAAGTCAAACATACTCCATGTATAAGTTGACCCATGTCCGCTACAGCAGTTCCGTTCACACTCATTCCGTGAAGAAGGATCAGCTGTTCTCTCACACCCTTCTAGCATATCCCACAAATGTTCAATTGGGTTACATTCAGGGGAATTTCAGGGCAAAGGCAATGTTGCGAATCGAATTCTTTGTCGTGTTCCTCCAACTAATCTGTAGTTATTCGAGCCCGATGACGCAGTACGTTGTCCTGTTGAAAGATGGCATTGTGGTCCCGGTTCACCTCCTGCAGATATGGATGGAGATGGTTGGCCAACAGGTCCCTGTAGCGTCCCTCATTCAGTGTTTGTGGAGTGATAACCAACGGACCTGAGGCTTGCCAGGGAATTACTCCCCGGACCAGAACACCACCTCTACCGGGATGTTGAGCCACAACTGTGCAACCAGGGGATAGGGTTTCATGCTGTTTACGTCATATGCAAAACCCAGCCATCAGCATGGTGCAGCAGGAAACTGAACTCACCACTCCAGACAACTTTCTTTCATCTGTTGAGAGTCCATTTCCGACTTTTCTTGGCCCATGCGCGGTGTTGTTTGCGATGACTGGGCGTCATCATGGATACCCTTGTTGGTCTCTGTCTATGAAACCATGGGCGAAGCAAGGTACGGCGCATGGTGCATGTGGAAAAAAAGTCGAAATGAACCGCTGTTGTACTGGTTGGTGAGCTAGGGAACAGTCGTTGCTGAAATAACAGTCGTGACACCCGACTTTCACCTCTAGGACCAACCACCCGTTGCTGACCAATGTGAGCCTTTTTGCTGGATGTCTGTGCATGGTTAAACCAGTCCTGATACACCCTTGATACAGTAGTACGAGAGCAGCCAATAAGTGTGACTGACCAATGTGAGCCCTTCTGCTGGATGTTTGTGCATGGTTAACACAGTCCTGGTACACCCTTGATACAGTAGTACGAGAGCAGCCAATAAGTGTGACTGACCAATGTGAGCCCTTCTGCTGGATGTCTGTGCATGGTTAATCCAGTCCTGGTACACCCTTGATACAGTAGTACGGAGCAGTCAACAAGTGCGACTGACTAATGTGAGCCCTTCTGCTGGATGTTTGTGCATGGTTAACACAGTCCTGGTACAGCCTTGATACGGGAGCAGCCAACAAGTGTGGCTGACCAATGTGAGCCATTCTGCTGGATGTCTGTGCATGGTTAATCCAGTCCTAGTACACCCTTGATACAGTAGTACGAGAGCAGCCAACAAGTGCGACTGACCAATGTGAGCCCTTCTGCTGGATGTCTGTGCATGGTTAATCCAGTCCTGGTACACCGTTGATACATTAGTACGGGAGTAGGCAACAAGTGCTGCTGTTTTCCAAATAGTAGTGTCTGCCCCCTGGGCTCCAACTATCTGGCAGCGGTCAAAGTGGCTTACGTCACTACGTTTCCCCATTACTGGCAAACGTTAGCTGATTACATACAGAGGATAGGTGTGCACAATTTAGAGTAGCCGCAAGTGACATTGATATCACGTGGTACTTCGTTATCGGCTCTGTATATGTAAAACGGGACTGTTCCTAATGCAAGGCTAACTCAGCATAGTCTATAACAATCTACTCTTCACATTTAGGCTTAATTTACGCACGAGCGTGAATCCGTCTTTTATTCCCGTCCCTGTTTTCTAAGGTACCCGATCCACTTACCTCTCAAGGGCAATCGACCTCGGTTTATACTGTGATCGAAGTGTTTGTTTGTTTTTTGTTGTGCCCAAAACTGGAAGTAATTTTGCACGCTTCCTTGTTAGGTAGTAACTTTCCGCAACTCACTACGATGTGCGCATTTAAAAGAAACGCCTACACAAAAACCATAGTAAGCTCGAATAAATGTCGCTTCCTCATGGCATTTTAATTACAGTTCCTGTATTACGTTCGTATGTACAACTACCTGTAATCAAAAAGGTCTTGACCTGGCCGGTAGAAGAGTGGCCTGATGCGCTAGCACCTGACCGTTCATCCGAGATAGTCCCGGGCGTTGGCTCTGTCCCTTCCCTGGAACAAGTGACATAAATTAGAGATGGTCGACTGCTTATAGTCCTCCGAGTTGCTTGGAACAAAGAAAATCAACAACATCTTGTTGAATCCACCCTGTATGGACTTTCAGCATAGGTATGAACGATTTTCGAAAAGTACTATAGCCACGCTATCAGAGGCGTAGGATTTTGGATAATCATCTGAAATCTGGATGAGGCATTGATTGTGCATTGGCTTTACAGCGCTGTCCCTTCATTCTCCCTGTAACCAGTCTCTTCAAATTAGTGGCAGACGAATGCTTATAACTGTCGCTCATGGCGATCGTTAAGATGGACGTCAAGTAATTTTGCTTCCTATAATTACAATGGAAAAACTTCTGTACACATTTTCTATACAATTAATGCGTTCCCAAAGATGAAAATTTGAACATCGATTGAATTAACTTCATATTATAACTTGGAATACTTAATATTTTCTAAACCATAACCATAATTATATTAAAAATCAATAACTTTTCCTTTGGTGGTGTTGAAATCAGAAAAAAGATGGCCCGACCTGTACTTTGATGACGTCAGTAGACAAACAAATGTTGGATTGCATAATTATGGTTATGTTTTAGAAAATATTAAGTATTCCAAGTTATAAAATGAAGCTTAATCGATGTTCAAATTTTCATCCTGGGGAACGCATTAATTGTGAAGAAAATGTGTACAGAAGTTTTCCCTTTGGAAGTATTGGAAGCAAAATTACTTGGTGTCCACCTTAAACCTGGAAAGAAAAAAGATACAATTACACCGTAGCTCATCATAGCACTTCAATTTCAGTCTCGCAGTGGTCTAAGCAATGGCATCTGACCATTCGTCCGAGATGGGCCCGGGTTCGAATCCCGGTCAGGCATGGATGTTGTGTTTGTCTTACGGCGCTGGCTTGCTTTCTTCCCTGGAACCAGTGGCCCTAAATTAGGGACGGGC
The DNA here is from genome assembly GCA_039090855.1 of Macrothele yani. Classification (NCBI taxonomy): domain Eukaryota; kingdom Metazoa; phylum Arthropoda; class Arachnida; order Araneae; family Macrothelidae; genus Macrothele; species Macrothele yani. Next base: position 107,217,141 of record CM077011.1, read on the forward strand.
GACTGATTATAGCCCACTGAGTTGCTCACGGTGGTCGTTAAACCTCCAATCAAAAAAAAAATTTCATTCTCCATAGCTTTTTCATAATTTAATTACTATTCCTTAACTCATTCGTTGATTCTTACTTAACTATTTTTCATTTACCAGAACTTCCTATTTATTATAGCACCGTCACACGAATGAATTTTCGTTCTCCGTCGTTTTTCGTAATTAACGTGTGATATTATTATTAACCTTCCCTAATGTAAAAATGAAAGGAGTAAACTTCAACGAACTTTAACATGTTACTAAAATCATGCAATGCATTGATTATGATACGCTTTCCAACATACCAGAAATTATTACTCAAGTTATGAGGATAATGGCTGTGGAATAAATCTCGCTCCTGTGTCCTGACCTTTGACCCCATTTCGATGATATTCAACAGAACCGGTTCAGTATACCTCAAGAATAACATACTAAAGTTTTTGTCGCAATAGAAGCAGTTTTACGCAAGTTATGAGAATAATGGCTGTGGAATAAATCTTGCTTTTGTGCAATGACCTTTGACCCCATTTCGTTAATATTCAACAGAACCGGTTCACTATACCTCCGGAACAACATGATAACGTTTTGTCGTAATCGAAACATTTTTTGGTAAGTTATGATGCACAAGGGCAATGGAATGGATCCCACTGCAGTGTCCTAACCTTTGACCCCATTTCGCCCATTTTCAATAGGGTTTGTCCCCAATGGCTCCCTACCACATACTAAAATTTCATCGAAATCGAACCATTTTTACGCAAGTTATGACGCATAAGGGCAATGGAACAAATCCCGCTCTTATGTCCTGCCTCGCCTTTGACCCCATTTCGCCCATTTTCAATAGGGTTCGTGCCCAGGTGGTTCCTTACCACATACTAAAATTTCATCGAAATCGAACCATATTTACGCATGTTATGACGCATAAAGGCAAAGGAATGGATTCCACTTTTATGCCCTGACCTTTGACCCCATTTCATCCATTTTCAATAGGGTTCGTCCCCAGGTGGTTCTTTACCAAATACTAAAATTTCATCGAAATCGAACCATTTTTACGCAAGTTATGACGCATAAGGGCAACGGAATAAATACCGCTTTTATGCCCTGCCTGACCTTTGACCCCATTCGCCCATTTTCAATAGGGTTCGTGCCCAGTGGTTCCCTACCACATACTAAAATTTCATCGAAATCGAACCATATTTACGCATGTTATGACGCATGAAGGCAATGAAATGGATCCCGTTTTTATGTCCTGACCTTTGACCCCATTTCTCCCATTTTCAATAGGTTTCGTTCCCTGGTGATTCCTTACCACATACCAAAATTTCATCGAAATCGAACCATTTTTACGCAAGTTATGACGCATAAGGGCAATGGAATGGATCCTGCTCTTATGGCGTGACCTTTGACCCCACTTCAACCATTTTTAATAGGGTTCGTCACCTGGTGATCCCCTACCACATACGAAAATTTCATCGAAATCGAACCATTTTTACGTGAGTTATCGTGTCGACAGACGGACGGGCGGACGGACAGACGGGCGGAAAAAGCTGGAGCATATACGCTTCTTCAACCTAAGGTTGAAAAGCGTAAAAAAGGCTGTCTTTGAATGAACGTTAGTGTTCACCTTCTACCCTATATTTGCAGTGTAAATTCTTTTGTACGCATTTTCTCGAAGACTATTACTTTGTAGTGTTTGAAATTTTGAGCACAAATAAAAAAGACCCATATTCCACAGTTATTATTCCGAAAAATTTGTTAGATTTTTTAATTGAATTTATCTAACTCGAAAGCATTGCAATTCGGCGCTAGATGGTGCTATAAGTTAGCATAGCAGTGTTTCTGTCTGGAAGCAACGAAATCTCTTATTCCTGTCTGATTTTTCTAATTATCTGAGCCAAATAGAAATCCGTGAATAGGGGCAAAAGTGAGATTGGAATCTTGTCTTTTATAGATCATTTTAAATCATCTTGTGCGTTCATTTTTGGAAGAGAAAATGTGAACATTAGCAGAGAAAACCTGAATTTGAGCTATAAAAATTACTGAGTTCCACCACCAAATAACGTCATTGGTTAAAACGTAACAGCGCGTATTTTGTCTTTTCATTGTGAAGCCAACGAGAGACCGTTTCCATTCTGAATATGGTGAGGTCTGCAATGATTCACTGACACCAACTTCTGTGACAGCCATTAAAGATATAAAAGCCACGCCAAGGAGTGATTTTTTGCGCCATCTATCGCAGAAGATGAACCCTAACACTCATTCAAAGACAGCCTTAATAACTTTTGACAAGTGGAAACACATGCTGTTACTACCAAACCCGAATCTCTCCCACAGTAGACTAAGCGAGTTTTCCTGATGGTGCAGTTGTCTAAGCGCTGGCTTCTGACTATTCGTCCTAGATGGATAAGGTTTGAATCCCAGTGAGGCATGGCTGTTGTGTTTGTCTTACGGTACTGGCTCTCTCCGTTTCCTGGAACCGATGGCTTTAATTTTGTAGGTACCGGCGACAACTTACAGCTCAAGTTGCTCACGGTGGTCGTTAAATTCCCAGACAAAGACTACGCGAGAAAGAACAAAATGCTGTAAAATTTTTGTTATTCAAGAGAGAGAATGGCACATGAACTGACGTTTATGTGCTGGTAGCGCCTATGATATAATTTTTCGCTGTTAAAATAGAAATCATACGTATATTAAACTGAATGGACAAACTACAACCTACGTCCGAAAAAAATTTCAGGACTGACGCAAAAAAGAATATAAAAAAGTACCACACTCACAATTAATGATGCTCACCTTCAAAATATCGCCCTTCTGAATTACCACACAGTTCTGAAGATCCTGAAAACCATTCTGGAAGGCACTTTCTGGGATGTGTCCGCAAGTTGTTTTGTCACGACTGCTTGGATAGATGTAATGTCTGCATGATACTGTCCTTTTAGTGCCCGTTTTATCCTGGGGAACAGGAAGAAGTCACAGAACGATAAATCAGGTGAATACGGCGCATGTGATTACGCAGTGAATTGATGGTGAGCTTTGAACTGGCAACGAAATAGATCGATTAATGAGCCTCCTTTTGGTCGTCACTCAGAATGCGGGTTACCAATATGAAATTAAGTTTTCGTTTTCCCAGATCCTCGCGTAGAATCTCATGATAGATTGACTTACTGATGCCCACCGACTCAGCCAATCTCACTGTAATTCAGCGATCTTTCTTTAACTGATTCCGCTGTCCTCACGCTGGAGAGACGCCCAGATCTGGGATCATCATCAAAAGATTCCAGCCCTTCAGAAACCGTGCATACCATTCGAAAACTCTGCTGCGTGATAATGCTGTGACGCCATACGCTTCACTTTAACATTCGGTAAGTTTCAGTAGATGACTTACTCTCTGCTCTTCCATGGCTAAAATGAAATGAGACCAGAACACTTGCTGTGGTTCCCTTAATGCTCGTCTGCCGCCTGTCAGTACAGGTATAAACCGGTTTCCAGCTGTTCGCTGATTGGCCAAGGACTGCTATCTTCTGGCATACAAGTGCCATTTTTTATCCCACTACTGATACGTCAGTTATGCGATTAGTTCTGGAACTTATTGGTCGTCGATTGTATGTAAACCTACCAAATAACGTATTACTCCACATTTTTTCCAAACAATATAAGGCAGACGTCTCCGTAAGGACTTAATAAGCTGTTGAAAACATGTATGTATTGTCGTCTATGAAACGATCGGCTGTTGTAGACCAAAAAAACAGGTCCGAATTATTGTTGGCAGGTTCGCACAGAACTTTCCAATTCTTCTCACAGATTTTCATTGAGGTTGTGGTCCAGTTACCTTCGAGAACCATTCGAATGTGGTAAACTAACTTGAATGCTCCTGCAGCCAATTGGTCGCCACTCTGGAAGTATGCAAATTTGTGTCCTGTTGAAAGATGGCGTTATGGTGCGGAAAGAGAAAATTCTTACGAGCGAGTGTAAATGGTCGGCAAGCATGTTCACATACCTTGTGAAGAGTACGAGTGGCCCCAAGAAAGCCCATGTAAACGCACCCCAAACTGTTACACAGTCTCTACCTGCCTGTATAACCCCAACTAAGCAATTTAGGTCCATCTCTTCGGGTGGTTCACCTTATATACACATCCTTCTATCGGCGTGATAGAGTTGAAACCCATCAAAAGACGTGTCCGCACTCCAGTTGCGATAGGCTTTCTCAAACAGCAGTCAAATCCTGTTGAAGAAATATTCTCGTAATACGTAGAAAACAGGTCCGAATTATTAAATCTCTAAATCGCGTGCATTTGCTGTTCATGACGTAACATTAGCATGCTCGAACGAAAATCGAGATATGCTGGATCGATTCCAGCGCCAGGGCGATGCAATTTTCAAGCTTTCGGATGTGATTAATGTTACCTGATGACCAGTACACTGAAATGCCAAAAGTCGTGGGATACGTACTTAGTATCGTGTAAGACCTCCTGTGGCCCGGCGAAGTGCAGCAACTCGACGTGACATAGATTCCACAAGTGGCCGGAAGACTTCTGATTTCAGTGTACTAGTCATCAGGTAACATTAATCACATCCGAAAGCTTGAAAATTGCATCGCCCTGGCGCTGGAATCGATCGAGCATATCTCGATTTTCGTTCGAGCATGCTAATGTTGCGTCATGAACAGCAAATGCACGCGATTTAGAGATTTAATAATTCGGACCTGTTTTCTACGTATTACGAGAATATTTCTTCAACAGGATTTGACTGCTGTTTGAGAAAGCCTATCGCAACTGGAGTGCGGACACGTCTTTTGATGGGTTTCAACTCTATCACGCCGATAGGAGGATGTGTATATAAGGTGAACCACCAGAAGAGATGGACCTAAATTGCTTAGTTGGGGTTATACAGGCAGGTAGAGACTATGTAACAGTTTGGGGTGCGTTTACATGGGCTTTCTTGGGTCCACTCGTACTCGTCACAAGGTATGTGAACATGATTGACCTCCTGTGACCCGGCGAAGTGCAGCAACTCGACGTGTCATAGATTCCACAAGTGGCCGGAAGACTTCTGGAGAGATGTTAAGCCATGCCGTCTGAACAGCAGCCCACAGTTCCCTGGTATTTTTAAATGCAGGATCTCGGGTGCGAATGGACCTTTTCACCATATCCTATAAGTGCTCCATTGGGTTCATGTAGGGCGAATACTACACCATCCGTCAGAGCTGTCTAGTATGGTCCTCAAACCAATTTTGGACAACTTGGGCCCGATGACATGATGCATTGTCCACCTGGAAAGTCCCATCGTTGTTGGAGTCCATGAAGTCCATGAAAGGCTGCGAATTGTCACCAAGCAGAGCAACAAAGCGATTACCGGTTAATGATGTGTTTACGAGGAGCAGAGGACCCAAACCGTGCCAGGTAAAGACAACCCACACATGTATGGAACCACCACGAGCTTGCAGCCCAGTGCCTTGTTGACAGCTTGGGTCCATGGCCTCATGGGGTCAGTGCCACACCCGAATCCTACCATCAACTCGTAACAACCAACTGGTAGCGTAACTCATCGGACCATGTCACATGTTGCCAGTCTTCCACGGTCCAATTACCGTGTTAGCGAGCCCAGGTGAGGGGCTATGTCCGATGTCATGGTGTTAAGAAAGACACACTGGTAGGTTTTGTGCTCCCATTCTCCATGGACACTAAATTACGCTGCACTGACCTAATGGACATGTCTCTGGTACCGCCTTGATTGAATGCAGATTTTATTTGAACCAGCGTCGCTTGTCTGTTAGCATGGACAATCCTGGTCAGACGCAGCTGGTCACGGTCATTCAACACCCGCCCATGGGCGGCCACCGAGCTGTCCACGGTGGGTGGTAATGCCTTCCATGAGGTATTCTCCGAACACACGTGACACCGTGGATCGAGGAAGACTGAATGTCCTCCATCCAAATGGCTCCCACTACCATTCCTCGTTCAAACTCCGATACACGTCGCCTGCCATACTGGAAGTTGTTCAACCTGACTCACGAGATTACACCTCGCAACTGATAAGATTCGTGCCGTGCGTCGAAGCCTTTATACGACGGCAGCGCCAGTTGAAAAGTTGCATACTGCTATCCCATGACTTTTGGCTCCAATGTAAATGCAGACACAGGGGATACGATGTAGACGCCGATTTCCATATTGTGTTTTTTCCATGGTACGATGGATAGTCTTTGTGCATAAGCTTATGGGCGCACCTTGGCACATGCATCCCTCTAGAGGGGTGTATGGTTAACAGCAACCGCAAAAATACCGGTACGTCGGTGAGGTATCGAAAGGATTAGATTATCCAGCAGCTCTTGCGACATTCTTCACCAATCTTCGTTGAGGTGATTTTCAAGTTTCTGAAGCTTCATGGGAGGGAATGGGCGAGCTGTGTTACAGGGCTTGGCACTAAATTATATTTCAGTGCCCTGTTAAAGCGTCCGTTGGTGCTTCGTTTGCAGAGAGTTTTTGTTTCGAAAGTTTAACCCGTATTTTACCCGACTGTAGCAGATAAATAAAATATAAATAAAATACCGACTAAAGTTATAACTCGCTCTTGCAGTGCGGAAAGTTTTCGTTCAGTTGAAACAAGGAAGGGCTTATGCATTGTCCGTGATTTCCATTCCTTCTTTATATTATTATTAACACGTTGATATTCTTCTCTCGCGGCCAGTATTTCTTTTTCTAATCTCAGCGTTCGTTCCTTTTTCCCCCTTATCTCAGTTTCGCACAGACGAGAGAGATTCCTTGCACCTCGCTTTCTCTTCATTTCCACCAACAGATTCCTTTTCCCCGGTCCTCACTTCTTAGAAGGCGCAGATCTTCCTTCACTGGCTTCTCTGACCCCTCCGAGATTATTATCTAGTTCATCCCTCGCACAACGACGAAACCCATAAATCTCTCTTTCCCTCGGATGGGACGCTGAGGAAGTGAGAGTCAGCCGACTGACCAGCAGCTGCATCGAAATGGCGAAACAAGGTGCTGAGTAAAGGGAAGATGATTGAAAATCATTATATTCAAAAATGGTTACCTAAATTCACTTCTGTCAAATATCAATGCCGAGTTTAAAGCTGCAACACGTTTGCGCAGCGCGTCCTACACGCGCTCAATGGGTTTAGTCCGGGGAGAGACAAACTTATCCCCAATTGCTGAGGCATAAGGCAGAACTGTTGATCGCATGATCTCGTCTCGATATCTGACCGCCGCCACAGGTCAATTTCGGATGACGTAAAGTTCTGTACGTCCGCCAATGCAGATGCACATGAGTATTCCACCACCATTGAAGGAAATTCTTTCCTGCATGAAGCCTGGGTTATCCCTTGTTTATCGTTAACATCATAGAAGAACGCGACAGTTATCTGACTGCAGGCTGAACCGCAACTCATCTATGAAAAGAACGGTGCGCCACTGTCTACCTTTCTAACCGCTACTGTCTTCAGTCCACTCTGTGCGGACTCCCCGGTGGTGTTAAAAGTGGAGCACGCACACCATCGGGGATATATACACTGCTTGACATAAAAATTGCCCAACCTAGAGGAGTGAGATTATAGGGGTGAAATTGAACATGTAAATAGGAATACATAAGGGTTTACCTTGATGTTATTTTCAGCCACGTATAGCGTTCATCAAATGAGTTTATGCAGTACGCCTCAGTAAGTGGTTGCACCACCACGAGCGGAAATACAGGCAGCAATACGGTGTGGCAATGAGTCATACAGTCGACGGATATCGTTCTGAGGAATGGAACACCAATCACGGTTGAGTTGCTCCCATAATTCATCTAGAACGTGTGTAGGCCGATTCGATTGCAGATGACGTCCAATGTGGTCCCACGGGTTTTCGATTGGGGATAAATCGGGCGATCTTGCTGGCCATGGCAATGTTTATTCATGTTGCACACATTGTCTGGAGTGTACACGGGCGTTATCTTGCTGGAAAATGGGGTGCTGTAGGCCATTCAGGAACGGTATCAAAATGGATTGCAGAACCAAGCTCACTTATCGTACAGATGTCTGTGTGCCCGTAATGAGGACAAAAGGCGACCTGTTGCCATGCGCAATAGCACCCCATACCACGATGCTTGCCTGGTAGGCGGTGTGGTAGACTCAAACAAAACCGGGATCCGTCTGCTTTCCAGGGTGTCAGCACCCAGACAGAAACTAGATTCATCACTGAGGACCGCAGTGGTCCATTCGTGACCAACACAGACGAGCAGAGCGATGGCTGGCCGTCAATGGCAGTCGACGTAACGGTTGCCCACTGCGCAGATTTGTCACATGTAACCTTCGGTTTACAGTTCGGGTCGTTATGGCGACGTCCATGGCCGATGATACAGCACGTCGAGTATCGGTTGCAGTGCTTTCTGGTGACGAGCAAGCGTGTCGAACAATCCACCTGTCCAGGCGTGCTCATGTCTGTCGGACTGCACCACTGCCACTCCGACGCACGTACATACCTTCCTGTAGCCAGTGGTGCCAACCGCTCGTGCATTCTGTTGCACATGCTCAGCGATGTGACGTGTAGACCAGCCCGCTTCACACAGGCCTACAATTCTTCCTCTCTGAGACGCATCCAAATGGTAATAAACTTGCCGCTTCGCTGAACAGTTTCCCAGCACAAACAACAAATCTGAAACGTTCGTGACACTTCCACCAGCGACCACGCATTGTCATCTCTGTTGTTGCTGCCACCTTTATCTCACGAACGTGTGGCGTCATCGGCTCCGGTTTAACATCATCTGCATATATCGAGTGGGTACACCCGCCCTGTTATTTGCATGTTTGTAGCACACCTCCTTCCGGAAGGGGGCAATTTCTTTATCGAGTAGTGCATACATCTTTGGGGGAGCCGAGAGCATATTTTCTATGTGGATATGCGTCATCCAGTGTCCACAGTAAACAGACGTTGCAGTTCAGTTATATTTTGTTGGCGGTTCCTACGAGTCAGTAAACTCAAATTCCGGTTGTCTTGTGTTGTTGTTCATGTTGGCCGATTCGGTCTTCTTTTCCCCCTACTGTTGCTGTCTGTACGTAACGCCTCCGCGCTCTGCTGATGACACCTTCAGACACTCCAACCACTTCTGCCACTGTCTCCTGTGTCTGGCCAGTCTCCAGCTCTCCAAGCTGTCGATTCTCGTAAATGGTGTTGCTGAGATATTGATGAACTAAAACGCAACTGCAACTTCCTACTGAACGTGGACAACTCAACTGCAACTTCCTACTGAACGTGGACAACTCAACTGCAACTTCCTACTGAACGTGGACAACTCAACTGCAACTTCCTACTGAACGTGGACGACTCAACTGCAACTTCCTACTGAACGTGGACGACTCAACTGCAACTTCCTACTGAACGTGGACGACTCAACTGCAACTTCCTACTGAACGTGGACGACTCAACTGCAACTTCCTACTGAACGTGGACGACTCAATTGCAACTTCCTACTGAACGTGGACGACTCAATGACAACGATGCTTATAGGCGGCTTGCTATGCAATTCGGTAAAGTCCACAAATGCTTCAGTGCTGCACATTTTCATTTTCTCATATCCGTTTTTGTTGATATTTGCCGCTCAGAAGTCAACTTATCATCACACCTCGTCGATTTTTCAGTTACTTCGTGCTGATAACGCAATATCCTCATTTTTTTAAGACGTTAGCATTTATAAATGACGTAATTGATCATTCTTAATGGCAACTTGCCATTTATGGTAGAGTGCTCGAAGCTGGGAATTCTAACTTTCCATACTGATGGGTTCAAATCACGGGACCTGGCATTTGGGTGGTTTTTTTTTTTTTTTTTGTTTTTTTTGCCCTACCGGTGCTGTTTTTTTCTTTTCCATGGAAACTATGGCGTTATATACCAGACGGACAGCGAGCTCTTACAGCTGTGGCTTTTTACGGAGGTCCATAACCCCCCCAGCCCACCGTACCCCTCCCTCCCGAAAAATTCTAAAATCAGGTATCTGTACAGTAAGTGAGAAGATAGTACAAAGGAATTTTATAATAAAATAGAACATGTCTTACTGATATTTTAGCTTTTCTCCTGTTTTAAGCACTCAGCTCCTAGTCTACTAGGAATTAGTGAGCGCATGCCCATATCATTAAATAAAAAATATTGTCAAAGACTTTTTTACAAGTTCATCCAATAAAATTGTTTGGTTTTCCAAAGCCGAATTTTTAGTTCAAATAACATTAGTAGCAAGTAATAAGATTATTCCAATCCTCCATTTGGTTTTTGATTTTTTTTAAGTGTGCGACCTTTTCGACTGAATGTAAGGTGCGTGTTAAAATTACCTTGGCAAAGAGTTTAACAACAGTTTTTGTTACCTATATGCGTTCAAGTTCATCTGCACCGAGGAATTATTTCATCGATTTTTTTTTTCTTTTAATGATACGTTTGTTGTAGGAATTAAGAGTTCTCCATACCCCGTATTGTTTCATTTCCGCAGAATGGAAAGTGAAACAAATGTAGCATCATTCAGGTGGGAAAATCAATATATCATATCACTCGTACGTGTTCCTAAATTTTTATATTTCTAGAGAAAATGTCAAACGATTTTTCTGCTTTTTAACCTAGAAGATATCAAAATTAGAACTTTTTAAAAATAATTATCAATCTGCCCATTATTTTACACTTTTGGAATAATAATTAAAATATTTCTCCGCAACGTGACTCTAATATAGAAACGCAGAAAGATGGTTCAATGTTTATTCTACACGTGAAAAAAATCGGATTTCTAAATTGTTTTTTTATATATGTAATTTCGTTCTGCAAATGCGTGTTTTGAGCTATTTTTCACAAATCATGGAGGACCCTTAACTAAGGATGAAAAGTCAGTCTCTCCTTTCAAAGCTATGTTGTCTGTGACAAGGAAAAGCAGTTTTGCTTGTATACAATGAGGTTATTTTTATTTTTTTTTTCGGGAGGAGGGAGGGAGTTAACTACCGCTGGAGCTACTCAGTGAGCTATCAAGTCCGTCCCTAATTATTGCTATTATTATTACTATTATTATTTTGGCTGAAGGTTTAACAACCACCGTGAGCAACTCCATGGGCTGTAAGCAGTCGCCTGCCCTTAATTTAGGGCTACTGGTACCAGGGAAGGGCGAGAGCCAGAGCCTTAAGACAAATTCAACATCCGTGCCTCACCGGGATTCGAACCCAAACCGATCTCGGACGAATCGTAAGAAGCCAGTGCTTAAACCACTTAAGCCTCATTAATTCCGGGCTGCTGGTTGTAGGTAACGGACGGAGCTAGTGCTACAGGAGATCTGTAAGATATCTCCTTCTGATGGCTAGAAGCCAGCTCCTCGTACCACTCGGCCATCGGGTCGGCTACCTTTGATTTCGAAACACGCTATCGAAATTTTAAATTTTTAATCAATAGTGTTGGGTTCCCTTTTCGTTTTCTGAGTTCCGACGGTAGTAATTAATTCTTCATTAAAATGCAAATGAGTATTTTTTTTCGATTTTAAAGATTTCTCTTATTAAAACGCTACATGAATTTTATCCAGCAAATGTAAACTCATTTCACCAAGAGAAATTTTAACAGCATTAAAAAAAGAAAAATAATAAACTGGATTTTTAAAACCACGTGTTAAGTTCATTAGCTTTAAACTTTAAGTATAGTTGAAATTTAATAAAAGTTAACAATAACTATTAGTTATTGTCATTAATTTCACACGTCTGTGAAGATTTTGTGGATCGGAAAATGTAATCCACTAAGTTTGAAAATTTTCATGACAAAAATGTAAACATCTTTTGAACTTTTGAAAGAATGTATTAAAGCTATTAATTACATTCTTCATAGTTTCTACTATTGGTCCTTTAAATTTGTAAAATGCCACTAAAATGTATTGTTTAATCGTACATGGAATTCGAATTATCTCAAACATATGGCCTTATTACAATGTATAATCTTTAGGACCAGTGTTAAAATTTTTAAATAAATAATAGAGAACTTCAATATTGTTTGATCTAGATCACAAACTGATATTATGAATAAAATGTTTGAAGACCGATTTTCTGGAAAGCTTTCACTTTTTTCCTGTAAGATTTTTAAAAACATGAAAAAATTTGGAAGTTGCTGATGGCAAAAACTATTTTGAAATTTTTGTCATCAACAATTCTCAACCCTCTGCCAGATGAAGGTCTCTCTAAGTCTGCTCCACAACTCTGTGATAACTCCTCGATGTTATGCTTTCGAAATTTATCCACCTATCTCCCATGTGGTCTTTTTTCTGGATCTTTTCCTACCACTTGATATCAGTCTAATATTTCATTTTTCCAACGGCGATCAGTTCTTCTAACAGTATGTCCAGTCCATTCCCACTTGATGATGTTTAGTTTGAACAGTTCTATTTTGTTATCAATGCACATTAGTCGGAAAAGGCTTGAGGAGAACTTCATCCAGCAGTGGACTGTAAATGATGATCATGATGATAAACATTTACTGCATTATTATTAGACAAGCTTATATCATTGAGAATTATTGTGGTGTTATCGCCTTCTAAATGAAAATCGAATCATATTCATATTATAACTTTTTCAGTGATCTAATACTTCCGAAGATTTAAAAAAAAAAACATGAAAGGAACCGAAGTAATTTCCACTTTTGCGTTATAATACAAGGAAGAATCAAATGAAAACCTTAAATATTTTTTTTCACAATTTATTGAACAAAAGTGCACCTCTGTATCATTTTTCAATGTAATCTCCATTTGTGGAATGCCGCCCCGGTGGCGCAGTGGTCTAAGCGATGGCTTCTGATCATTCGTCCGAAAGAGGTTTGGGTTCGAATCCCGGCGAGGCATGGTTGATGTGTTTGTCTTACGGCACTGGCTCTCTCCCTTCCTTGGAAACAGTGACCCTAAATTAGGGACGAGCGACTGCTTATAGCCCATTGAGTTGCTCACGGTGGTCGTTAAACCTCCAATCCAAAAAAAATGTGTGCAATACAAGTTTTCCAGCGCTTGCAAAGTGCGTGTAGAAAAAACAAATTCTTTCGGTCGCGCGTGCAGCCACTCATACACCATCTGCTGCACCTCTTCATCGGACCTGAAAGTCTTTCTTCCTATGGCATCTTTGAGTGGTCCAAAGATGTGGTAATCACTTGGGGAAAGTTCTGGTGAATACGGAGGATGTGGAAGACACTCGAAGTGCAGGTTTTTTATGGTTACACGGGCACTATGGAGCCGAGCGTTGTCATGTTGCAACAAGACACCCGTACTCAGAAGTCCACGTCGTTTGGATTTGATAGCAGGTCAAAGATGATTCTTGATAAGATTTGCATGCGTGTGACTGGTCACAGTGTTCCCCCTGGGCATGTAGTGTTCCAAAATTATGCCTCGTTCATCCCAAAATAGAGTCAGCGTAACCTTCCCTAGCTGCGTGCGGAACTACTTCGTTTTTGGTGAGGAGGAATGGCGCCATTCCTTCCTCGCTCTCTTGGTTTCTGGCTGATGATAGTGAACCCAGGTTTCATCTCCGGTAACAATTCCCTGTTGGAAGCCATCATCTTCTGCTTCAAAGTGCCGCAGAAGTTCTTGATAGGCATCAATACGTCTTTGTTTGAACACTCTTGTCAGCTTGCGTGGCACGCACCTTGCAGACACTTTGTTGAACTGGAGCACATCATGGATGATGTGGTGCTCTGAACCATGACTGATGTTTAAAAGTGCGTCTATTTTATCCCCGGTCACTCAACGATTTCCCATCACAATGCCTTCAACTTCTGTAATGCACTTTGGTGTCACTACTCTGTGTACCTGACCCGGTCGAGGAGAATCTGTCACAGAACTCACGCCATTTTGGAACTCTCTAGTCCATTCGTACACTCGCTGGAGTGGCAGATGTGCATCACCATACTGGAACTTCATTCCACGATGCATTTCAATAGGCCTTCACTACTCAAACAAGAAAGATGACACCGAATTTTCGGATGTAATAAGCACGTCTTTTGAATCCGTTCTGACGCAAATTAAATTTATTAAAGCTGTCCAAAGTCAATGGAACCGGTATGGAAAACAATAGTATCTGATGGAACAAAGAAGTTTTTCAATCGGGTTTTTAATCCCTCAGATATTGCTGTAAGCGGAATCGTGAGCTTACGCCCTGTGGTTGCAGACTAAGGAAAACATAAATTTGTTTGAGAAACATTTCGCACCGGAAACGTTTTCCAATACAGAAAGAATTTTTCAAATCGGACTCTTAAAAACAGAGATATCGACAAAAACAAGATGTGACTTTACGTCCCCTGGTGGGAAAACCATGCATTATTTTAGGAAGAAAGTATTCTTAAAAGGTTTTTCAATATGAGCGGTATCGGTCCAAGAAAAAAAAAATTGTTGAGTTTCAGGAGCCCAGATTTAGCTACAAATGCGTCAGAAGCATAAATTAATCCTTATGCCCCCTGGTGGCCAAACCATTCTTTACCAAATATTAGAAATAATATGAAAATTATTTTCCATCAGGTGTTGTATGCGATACAGGAAAAATTTTTCAAATCGGAGTTTTAGAAGCAGAAATAACGCAATTTACCTTTGTGCCCCCTAGCGGAAAGTCTGTGATTTACTTGAAAATTTTGAATTTACAGGGAAAATATTTCGCATCGGAAACACTATCCAACAAAGAAGGAATTTTTCAAATCGTACTCCTAGAAGTAGAGATATTGACAAAAAAAAAAGATATACATCTACGCCCCCTGGCGTAGAAACCCAGCGTTATTTTCAGAAGAAAATGTTCCTAAAAGATTTTTCCACATGAGTAGTATCGTCTACAAACTACTTCTTTTTCAATGGAGATTTTAGGAGCTCATATTTTGCTGCAAATACATCAGAAGCGGAAATTAAGACTTACGCCACCTGGTGGCAAAACCATTTTTTTTTACAAAAATTAGAAATCATGTGCGAACGATTTCCTATCAGGAGCTGTATCCGGTGCAGAAAGAATTTTTCAAATCGGAGATTTAGAAGCAGAGATACAGGGAGAAACCCAATTTACCTTTACGCCCCCTACCGGAAAGTCTATGAATTACTTGAAAATTTTGAAATTATATGGAAAACATGTCACACTGAAAACACTATCCAACAAAGAAGGAATTTTTCAAATCGGACACCTAGAAGTAGAGATATTGACAAAAATAAAATATACATCTACCCCCTAGCGGAGAAACCATAGGATATTTTAAGAAGAAAATATTCTGAAAACGTTTACGACGTGAGTGGCATCAGTTCACGAAAGAATTTTTGTCAATCGATATTTTAGAAGCTCAGATTTTATGGCAAATACATCAGAAGCAAAAATTAACACTTACGCCCCCTGGTGGCCAAAGTATTCTTAACCAAAAATTAGAAATTATGTGCAAAAGATTTTCCATCAGGAGCTGTATCTGCTAAAGAAAACATTTTTTTTCAAATCGAAGTTTTAGAAGAAGAGTTATCGGGGAAAATGAAAACTCCCCTTAGCGGGAAATGTATGCGTATTTTGAAAAAGTAACTATATCTAAAATTCTCTTCGACATAAGTGGAATCGAAAGATAAAATAATTTTTTCAATCGGATGTTTAGAAGCAAATATGCGGAATAAAACTTATTTTTAAATTTGACATCATCTGCGTTTACTCCCTCTATCGGCGAAAGTGTACATCGTAAAAAAAAAAAAAAAAAAACGAAATTTAGGATCAGCATGTTTTAATCTTCCCAATGCAAAAAGAATTTTTCAAATCGGACTAATAGTTGCAGAGATATCGTGTCTACAGACGGACGGACAAACCGATGACATACGCACGATCTTTTTTTACAAAAGACGTGCTAAAAATAGATGACAGAACGTTGCTCCTTTTTGGTGTATATTTCATGTGGGGCGGCCATTTTTACACCGCTACTGCGACGTCACTGAGCTTGTCTGCACCGTGCTGCCACCTGTAAAAACTGTTTTAGTCATTGGTAACAATGTTGCCAAGTTGCAGGGTAATGACACTTTATTTTGAATTTTTATCACACTTTTAAGGTTCTCATTTGACTCATGTGATAGATTACATGCGCATGCATAAAGCATACATGCAGTTTTTAAGTACAGATATCCTATACACACACACACAAAAATTGCTATCCGAATATGAATTACCTTACACTGCCTTACAATTAGGCTACAAATTGTGTTTATTTGTGCGCTGTAAACAAAAGTTTAGATATTTGTAAAGTGAATGAATTAATTTTTCTGATTTTTCTTGCTCTCTCGGTAAAATATATGAGAGCGTATCAAAAATTAAGTTTCATATAGCGGCGATTATCGGAAATGGAAAAAAGGAAAGAACGTGGCTGCGGAGTGGCGTCATACGTTTCATCATCTGCTTGTAGAAGGAGTGTGGCACAATTCTGCAGCGTAGTTTATTCGTTAACAGTAGTTTGTTATGGCGCATCAGCTGGAGTGGTACTCGAAATTGGAAGTTCGTGGAGCAGTGTGTGTTTTATGGGCAAAACGTTTGTATCCAACAGAAATCCATCGTAAAATGTTGGCTGTTTACGGAAAAAATGCAATGTCTCGTCAGGCAATAGTTCGAAGAAGTACGTACGGATTTAACAAATGAACCGGGCACAGGTTCATTAGAATATCAGACCTTGGACTTCGATGACCATTGATCGCATTTCGCGCGTTGAAGAGTTGATTAGGGATAATCACCGCGTTTAGGTTCATGGAATTGTCGGAGATTTGGGCGTGTCGTATGGTAGTGTGCACGCTATCATTCACGCGCACCTGCATTTCAGAAACGTTTGCGGAAGATAGGTTACGCGATCTTTAAGAGCACAAAAATCAGCGATTTGGTTCCAGTCTTGCGTTCCTGCAACGTTATTCTGAAGGCACAGATTTTTTGCAGCACATCGTTACTGGTGAAGTGAACGTGAGTGCATCACTTCGCACTAGAAAGCAAATCGGCATCCATGGTGTGGACATAACCCAGCTCACTAACTGGAAAAAAAATTTAAGTCGTGCCTTCTGCCGAGAAAGTGATGGCAACGGTCGTTTGTTGACTGCGAGGGACCGGTGTACCGAGAGTTTATGGCAAAATGGAGCATGACAAACGTTGAAATGAACTATAAGACATTAAAGAAGTTAACAAAGCTATTAAGGACCGAAGATGAAAATTGCCAAAAAGAATCATTTTGTTGCACGACAACGCAAAGCCACACAAAGCTTCAGCAACGCAGGAGTTTCTTCGCAATTTCAAGTGGGAAGTATGACCGCATCTCCCATAAAGTCTTTATTTAGCCCCCTGAGATTACTATTTGTCCTCAAAAATTAAAAAGGACCTTTGGGGGCAAGTATTTCGCAAATGATGATGAAGTCAGGAGGCTGTGAAAACATGTCTCCGTGAACTTGGAACGAACTTTTACTTCCTCGGTATTGAAAAACCGGTTCCTCGTTCCGACAAGTGTTTACTGAAACTTAACGAAAACGTGGGAAAATAAAGGAAAGATATACACTATATTGACAAAACTCACCGGACACCTAGAAGAGAAACACAACATAGCATTTATTGACATCCATTAGTACGGTGACGGTCAACCTTTCGCCTTAACGCATGCACTGACCCTTCCAGACATGCTTTCGACAAGGTTAAGGAACACAGCGATAGGTATGCGCTTCCATTCAGTACATAATGCTGACGCTAACTGCTGCTTAGAAGTAGGCCTTGTTTCCAAACTTCTTATGCGGCGCTCTAATTCATCCCCTAGGTGCTCTATGACATTAAGATCAGGGCTCTGTGCTGGCCAGTCCACCCACAATACGGAATCATCGTCAAACCACACCGTAACAGTCCTTGCTTTACGGCTCGGTGCATTATTCTTTTGGTACCAACAAGGCTCGGTTCCATATTGCCATAATTGTCCAGAATATCAAGGTAGACGAGCTGGTTAACAGGTTTGTCCACGATAGCCAATGGGCAGCGACCATACCACGAAAAACACCCCCACGAGAGTACACTGCGAGCTCCAAACTTGACCGTACGAACAGTGCACTGTGGTAAATAGCTTTCTCCCGGCTGCCGCCATACACACACACGACCATCAGACTGGTGGATCGTGTATCTGGATTCATCAGTCCATAGGAGCCGTTTCCATTGATTTACGGTCCACGATAAATATTCTTTACACTATGCTAAACAACGAATAGCATTCCGAGTGGAGATGAAAGCCTTATGAGCAGCCGCACGACCACAGTAACCCATGGAATGAAGTTCTGTGCAAATGGTAGGTGTACATACGGAGGTTCCAGCATTTTTACTCACCTGTACACTGAGGTTTTGCGCAGTACTCCGTCAGTTAGCTGTAACGACTCTCTTGAGGCTTCGACGTCCTCTATCACTGATTTTCTTTGGTCTGCCGGTACGTTTTGCTGCTTCAGGCACTCCATGTGTCTTCCACTTATTCAGTACACCCAGAACAGTTGACTTGGGTATGTTTAAACACCTCTGGGTTTCTCTTATGGACAACCCACTAATATAACACTCAACAATATTTCCTTTCTCAAAGTCAATTCTATCCCGCAGCGACATTTTCACTCAACCTCGCAGTGCGATATGATCGGTGTCAGCTGCAGGCTTGTTTTTATACCGTTTGCAGCTGTACCGCGCATCTTAACAACGCAGCGGATCCGTTCATTTACTTTTGAAGGGGGTGTCCGGTGACCTTTGTCAATATAGTGTATGTTCCAGGATATCACTTTCTTGGTTTCTCATTGTTTGACAAAAGTTATGCGAAACTAATTTTTTGATGCGCCTACGTAATACTTAGACGCAGGGCCAGTTCAACCACTAGTCGTCAGCCTAGGGCGCCAAAATCTCTTCAATGCCAAGATTTAGAGTTGATAAAACCGAATGAGTTAATAAATAAGAAAAAAAAATTTGATAATAACTGTAAAAATTTTTTTTTTGTTGTCCGTTCGATATTTGATATACGAACTCATTCGATATACACTGGCGGAAAGTGAAAAAAGAACACCAAGAAGGAGACTTCTGATACCAACGAAATTTATACAGCATAATAACGAAATACAGAGGATAACGTGATCAAAACATTATGGCAAAATACAGCTGTATTTGCTGGTAAACTGAAAAATAACATTTCCATGTAACATGGTTAGTACGAGGTTGAACCGCCATGAACTGCGTCACACTGTATAATTCTGGCATGGAATCTGT
Organism: Macrothele yani; assembly: GCA_039090855.1. Taxonomy (NCBI): domain Eukaryota; kingdom Metazoa; phylum Arthropoda; class Arachnida; order Araneae; family Macrothelidae; genus Macrothele; species Macrothele yani. The sequence goes on from CM077011.1 coordinate 107,236,378, forward strand.
CGTACAGATGTTGGATGTAAGTTTGGGGTATTGAGATTCAAGCATCCTAAACCTAGACGCGTAAATCGAGGATGGTCGTGGCTGGCCGTGGAAACCGGATAAGTCGCTGTCCCATAAAATCCCACACGTGCTCAATGGGGGACAAATCCGGTGAACGTGCAGGCCATGGAAGTTGTCTCGCACCCTGAAGTGCATGTTGCGTTGCACGTGCCGTGTGTGGGCGTGCGTTATCTTGCTGGAAAACACCACGATGGACCGACCTTACAAATGGAACAACAACGGGCTGAATGATGTTGTTGATGTAGGAGGTGTTGTTTAACGTACCCGGTACAGACACTAGTTGTGTACGGGAGTGATAGCTGATCTCTCCCCACACCAGGAGACCAGGTGTAGGCCCTGTGTGTCGCTGGCGGATGCAAGAAGGGTGGAGACGCTCCCCTGTGCGTCTGCGAACACGCATACGGCCATCGGAGGCTCCCAAGCAGAATCTGGTTTCATCACTGAACACGACAGATCGCCATTGCGTTCCCCAGTGCAGACGTTGGCGACACCACTGCAGCCGTTCCTGACGGTGGGCTGGAGTCAGAGATACACATGCCAGAGGCACACGTGCGCGTAGTCCTGCATCCAGTAGACGGTTGCGGATTGTTTGCACAGTCACCTCAGGTGCAACGGCAGCTCGGATTTCTGTCGCATTGGATGTTCTGCTTGACAACGCCGCTCTCCTTATGCGTCGATCGGTCCGCTCATCAGTCCGTCTGTGACTCCCGGTTCCACGTCTTCTCGTGTGGGAATATTCCTCGGACCATCTACGCCACCATCGTACCACCACCGATACTTCCCGTCCAATTCGCTCCGCAATACGACGATACGACCACACGACCTCGCTCAAAGTCCTATAACTGCTGAAATCGTACAAGTCTTCCATGTCCAGGCATTGCAGCTTCTTCAGGGTCTTCGCACGTGTCCGTACGCCGACGACTGATTACATTTACTTCGCCGTACTCCTTAAATACCACCGACGATAATTTGCATATTATGCCGTGCTGTGGCGCAAGCGCTCACCGGTTGGTCCCGAAATTAACATCACACCTACGTAAACGCGACCCCATTAACATATGTAAATTTCATGATCGTCCGCCAATTCCTTCTTGGTGTTCTTTTTCACTTTCCGCCAGTGTAAGATGGATGCTCACACATTTTTAAAACGGTTTTCCCGCAATATAATTAATGTTTAAAACAAAATTATTTCTTTCATAAATGTTATATCTAATAGCTTTTTCTCTGGATATGAACCTCCATCTAGATTTTCAAGATAACAGAGCATTTCTTAAACTTAGTTGTGGATTTTACTCCACTTCTCTCCTGCAGCTTTATCATTGTTTCAGGTGTGCGTTTAGAAAGCGCTCTTTTCAGCAATCCGTAGGCGTAACAGTCCATTGGTGACACATCAGGGGACTTTGAAGGTATGTGAGCAAAACGTATATACAGGGGGGAAAGAAACGACCGCATAAACAACCCAGGGGTGATTCCTTGAGTCAATTCAAGTATGAAATGTTCGATGACATTTTTGGATTTAGAGCCAAAAATGCTCATCGAACATTTATGCTTGAATTAACCCAAGGAATCACCCCCAGGGCTGGTTTTTTTTTCAGTTATAAGACCCCAAGGGTGCGTGGCGTCACGTCCTGAATCGCCTGTTTTTGAGGCTTCAAGCACAACCCGAGTGTCGTACAGGGAAGCGCGTGGCGGATGCCTGATGCTGCAATCGCAGTACAACAACAGTAATCCAGCCTGTTTCCGGAGTCGTGTTACGTCCGCAATTGTCGAGACGAACGGAACTGGTTGCCTTGTTGCATGACATACGGCGTCGGAGAGCAATACGATATGTAAACTAGTCGTGATGACTGCCGGAGTACTGAGCTTGGAGAATCAGGCATCCACAAGGAACTTTCCGCATGACACTTGGGCTGTGCTTGAAGGCTGAAAAACAGGCGATTCCGGAAGTGACGTCACGCACCTTAGAGGATTTATATCTGGAAAACTGAGCCCTAAATCAAAAAATGTCACATAACATTTTATGCTTGAATTGACCCAAGGAATCACCTCCTGGAGTGCTTGTGCGGTTGTTTCCTTCCACCCTGTATACCCGTCTTTTTTCTCAAAGAAATAGAGTGATAGATTGGATGTATGGGTGGTATCCTGATGAAGTTCTACTCTTTGAAGACTGTGGATAAAGGAATGCTATTTCCTGTTTAAATATAGGAATTAAAATATTATTTTGGTAATATGTAGAATTGTTTTTAACATTATTTTCCACTTTTCTTAACTTTTAATGTCCCATTGTACGAGAAATCAGCAATATGTTGTTGTTTTTTGTAACAGTCATTTAGGTAGATACATGCGCTTCATCAATAGTCACAATAAATGTCCATGTCTCCGGCAAAGTGATTTTCATGAAGAAGTCTACACCGTATTCTACGCTCAGCCACGTGCCTAGGTGGTGAAAATTAAGTTTTTTATTGTTTTGTTTTGTTTTCAGATTCAAATCTTTGTTTATTACCTCTGTTTACAGTTGATACAGAGATTTTTAACGACTTAGCCTTTGCTGTTTGGGTCAGTGAATTTTCTTTTAAGGCTGTCTTTAAATGAGTGTTAGGGTTCACCTTCTGCGATAGATGGCGCAAAAAATCACTCCTTGGGCGTGGCTTTTATGTTTTGAGGGACTGTTCCAAAAGTTGGCGTCAGCGAATCACTGCAGACCTCGCCGTATTCAGAATGCAAGTGATCTCTCGTTGGCTCCACAATGAAAAGACAAAATACGCGCTGTTACGTTTTAATCAGTGACGTTATTGGGGGATGGAGCTTAGTAGGTGGGCGGAGTTTCTGTAGCTCAAATTCAGAGGTTCTCTGCTAATGTACACATTTTCTCTTCAAAAAATGAACGTATAGTAGAAATTAAGATGATTTATGGGAGACAAGATTCCAGTCTCACTTTTGGAGCCATTTAGTTATTTCTATTTGGCCTAGATAATTAAAAAAAAATCAGACAGAAATGAGAGATTTCTTTTCTTCCAGACAGAAACACTGCTAAGCTAACTTATCGCGCCATCTAGCGCTCAAATTGGAATACTTTCGAGTCAGATAAATTTAATTATAAAAAAATTCTAACATTTTTTTCGAAATAATAGCTGTTTAGCTATAGGTCGTAATTATTTGTGCTTAAAATTTCAAACACTACAAAGTAATAGTCTTCGAGAAAATGAGTACAAAAGAATTTACATGGAAGATGTAGGATAGAATTTCTCTTACACTCATTCAAAGACAGTCTTAATACCAGAACCTTACTTTTAAAACTGTCGTCAGAGTACGTACCTTCTTTGGATATTCGTTTGGTGTTCTTCTTCCTGTTAAAAAGCAATGCTTGATTATTTTTTCCTCTATTATTAATAATATTGCTTATTTTACATTTACAAATTTTAATACCATGATTTCCATAGCATTTTTAATTATAGAATACGAATATTTCTCTTCATAAAGCGCAGAAACATAACCTTCTATCCACAGCTTGTTGACATGCGCCATTTCCTTAGCAGACGGTATTTAGCCGCAGCAGATGTTTCTTTCGTGTTCATCTAACACGCTGTTGCCAGCAAACTTTTCTTGTTTTCTGTAATTTCTTTTCAAAAACGTTCTAAACATGTGTGAGAATACTCCATAACTTACGAGATTTTATTCCTTGGGTAAACGAATAACGGAGGTCTGCTCTTATGGGTAGGGTAAGTCAGTTCGCAATAATGCCGACGCGAAAGCGCACGTCTTTGAAAAACTGCCTAAACGAGGCCTGTTTATATGCAGCAAGCAGTTCAGGCAAAGTCTGAGGGCGGCACAAAATTTTTAAGAAAAGGAATTATGCGTTATCCGGCTTTCAATGGAAACATCAAGACTTCTTCTATCACAAATTGTAGCAATACTCAGGTTAACAACTGTCTCACTCAGACCATTTTGTAATGAGAACAGGCGCAAGAAAGAGGCTCTACCGCTATATTTATTCAGCTGGAATTCTTGTTTATTTTATTTTATTCTTTTTTTATCGGGAGATTCTGGGTTACATACAGTTATGTACGTTATCGATCGAATAAGAAATTACCCGTAGATTTGATGACACTTGTTGGCCATTTTGAAAACAGTAAAACCCCAAAATGAAATTTTAATCTATATTGTACCAATAACTAGATGTGGTTTCCATTAGTTTCTTTCTATTTAGTTTACATTGTATTTTTGCATGTTGAAATTACTGAGTGAATGCAATATGTTTAGCCACATAAATGTCTTAGGTGTACAAATCAGTTTTAAAGCGTTTTAAGACAACGCAACATGTAATATGAGAGAAAACAACTATACCTTTACGAATCAAAATACGCGCCGTCATTATCTATCACCTTCCGCCATCGGTTTGGCAACTGACGGATTCCAGCCATGAAAAACACTTCGTCGTGTAACGCGATGCAGTCATCAACCCATTTTTACACTTCGTCACATGTCCAGAGCCGTACAGCAGACAAAACATGTTGCATCGATAGGAACAAATGATAGTCTGAAGGGGCTATGTCGGGACTATACGCCGGGTGCTCCGAAACTTCCCAGCCAAGCGTCAAAAACGTTTCCTTGACCGATTTGGCGATATGCGGCCTAGAATTGTTATGCAGTAATTTCACGGGAAGCAATCCTTTGCCTGTGAATGGACGTTTCCGATAGACTTCCTGGTTCAATAGCAGCTGGTATCGATCAGAAGTAACAGTTGGACCCTGTTCCAGTAGTTCATAATAGAGCACACCCTTCATATTCCACCAGATGGACAGCAGAACTTTCTTGGAGTGAATATTGCGCTTCGGTGTCGAAGTCGTTGCTTCACAGGGGTCTACACAGTGGTTTTCGCGTTTGGTATTGTCGTACCATATCCGCTTTTCATCATCCGTAACGATTCTTCACAGAAAAGACGTTCTGTGTTGTTTATTCAACAGATTCAAACACTTCATGACACGTTAATCCTTGTTCCTTTGGCTGATGTCATGTGGCATCTAGTTTCCTTCCTTCTGGATCTTTCCCATTCCGCGTAAACGATTGGAAATGGTTGTTGAGTTACCCCCAGTTGTTCAGCCAGTTCTTTTTGTGTTTGAGACGAATCCTCATGTGCAACCTTCTGTGGGACGCCGCTACGTTCTCGATTGCTAACATCAAAATCGCCTGCTTTAAACCGTCTAAACCAAAACTCACACGTGCTTTTCGATACAATATTCTCCCCCAGAACAGAACAGATCGATGTTAATGCTTGTGCACCACTTTTTCTTTGATGAAATTCGTAACGAATACAGTGTCGAATAAATGCAGTATCGCTTGCCATCTTTCACCTACCGATGTGCAAGTGCGTTTGACTGCTGAGCAAACTTTTTGTGTCACATTTTATACTCTGGACCAGTTACGGTCACATGACAACAACGCGGGGGGAATGTCAGTTATGTAAATTAGCTGTATACGTCACACAAAAAACGCTTTAAAACTTATTTATACACTAAATATAACATAATTTTGGGTGGCGCAAGGCTGATGGCTTACCTAAGGCGCAAAGCACCCTGCCACAGGTTCTGATTATATGTGTAGTTTATTGCTTCAACCTCAGAAAATTCTTTCAACTTTGAAAAATAAAGTTTGAAATTCACAACAAAGTTGGAACAGAGATGCCCTAAGTCCATTGAAATTTTTGCTGACTCCGACCAGAAGTGTTCATACAATATTCAGAGAATATGATGCTTAGGTATTGTAGGCTTAAAACTTAAGAAATGCACTCTCGTATACCCCAGCATTACACATCTGACTGTGCGTTAAACTATTCTGAACAGTTTCCTTTCTTCATTTTTCCATCGCTTATAACTGGCATTCAGCAAATGTGACCATCGACAGAAACAAATTTAAAGACATAAAACATGACTGCCTGTGGAAATGAACCGAAAAGACGAAAATGAAATTCTACAAAAGCCTTTAAAGCATACAAAAAGATTTTCGAAACAACTTTAAAGCGCAAAAAGACTTAGCCGAGACAAATTTAGGGGTTGGTTGAATAAAATTGTAGTCTTACGAGATTAGAGAGGTAACTGGATGTTATGCCATTAACATGCGTTTATTAGTCTAGGAAAGTCTGACACGTTCACCCCAAATGTTGTTTTAAAAATGAGGTTTTTATGCATTCGCAACCGGCTAAACTTGTGCACCTGAAGCCAATGCTGTTTGAAGCCTTTGATGGCTTGTTTTGTGCCCTAAAAACAATTTTATGTCTCTTGGTTCCACTCAAATTATTTCGCACGACATTTCTCTGGAAAACACAATGACACAGTTATTTAGTCTTTTCCTGAAGAGTTTGATTTATGATATGAGCGAAAATCTTACTTACTTGTTGCTCGGAAGAGTCTGAGCTAATGGCCATTTTGGGAACGGGAAGCTTTTCTTGCTCTCACATCATTAGCATCTCTTACGGCTGATTTTCTTTCTGATAAACTCGGAACATCCTGTGTGAATGTAGCAGCATTTCCAACAGCGGGACATCTGTTTCAGAAACTAACAGCTGCTCAACTTCTTAATTGTTCTAAGAACATGTTATCTGTAGTCTTCAATTTCTCTGTCTCAAGGAAGCGCGCTGTGCGTTACAAGCTTTGTTTCGGGAAACGAGATAAATGTTTCTCTCTGTCTTTATGGATTTCTCTGTGGGTCTTTATTTTCCAATCATTCTTCTCTCTCTCTCTCTCTCTCTCTCTCTCGGCCCTCCCCCCACCTCTGTCTTTATATTTTTGTCTATTTCTCTGCCTCTCATTCTTATTTCTGAGCTTTGCATCCTCTTTCGCCGCCTATCTCTCGCTTTCTCGCTCCCTTTCTTTCGCTTTATGTCTCTGTATCTTTCACTTCCTTTCTCTCTCTCTCTCTCTCTCTCCTTCTCTCTTTATATCTCTAGTTTTATCTATTTCTCTTCCTTCTTATAGATATACTTGCATATACTGTATATATACAAGTATAACTTTATTTTTGTCTATTTCTCTGCTCTCTTTCGCTTTCACCGCCTCTCACTTCCTGACCCCGCTTTAATTTTGCCATCTCCCTCTCTCTCTCTCTGTCTCTCTGCCGGTCTCTGTTTCATCTAGTCGCCCATCATCTTTTATTTCTTTTTCTGTTTAATTATTTCAATATCTTTGCTTCATTACGTCTTTTTCTCTTTTTTTCTTTTTTTTTTTTTTTCATTCTCGTTATCTCTCTTTTTCTTTCCCTTTCCCTGTATTTCTCAGTTTCTGGTCATTCTCTCTCTCTCTCTCTCTTTATATCTTTATTTTTGTCTCTTTCTCTGCTCTCATTCGCTTTCACCGCCCCTCACTTCCTGACTCCACCCCCACCCCCGCTTTAAATGATCATATGTAGAGGATTTTAGGAAGGGAGTGTCTGACCCCAGGTCTTAAACAACCCTTTGAAATAGGAAACTAGGAGATTTAGGCTAGAGTGCTCGATAGGAAAGTGACACGGGAGCGAAGCAGAAAGGGGGAGGAAGACACCCTTATTTATTACCGTAGGACCAGTACCCGGGGTCCGACGGCTTAACGTGCCCATCCGACGCACGGCGGATATTTAATGGATTGAGCGTTCGTATCTGCCTGGGATCGAACCTGGGATCCTTTCCGTGGCGGTCACGAACGTTGCCCACTAGGCCACCCGCGGCCCTAACCCCCGCTTTACTTTTACCGTCTCTCTCTCTCTCTCTCTCTCTCTCTCTCTCTCTCTCTCTCTCTCTCTCTCTCTCTCTCCCTCCCTCCCTCCCTCCCTCCCTCTCCCTCTCTCCCTCTCCCCCTGTCACTCACTCACTCACTCTCCTGACGTTGCGTGAAGCGTAATTCCAGGAATCACTTCTCTAAAGTGGCAAAGAGGTGTTATAGCTTATTTCATACCATACAGTACACATCAAAGTGTCGGAAAGATAATTTAGCTTCATATTTTAAATGGCTCGGCAAACATTTTATTATTTCAAAAGTGCACCTCGTGTAATGGTGGTAGTCAAAGAACTGTGCAGATGCGCTGTACCCTTACCCTTTCCCTACTAAAACTTGGTAATTTCGTGTAACTGTGTGTATAATTAAATATTCTTCCTTAAAACATTAATTTAATTTTTGCGCTGTTTTGATATGTAAATAACATTAAATTATGTTTACGTCATAATATCGTATCCTTTACTTCATAGTTTGCAGAAAAGGAAATTCCATGGGTTATTTGCTGAAAATACGAGATTGACATCAATCTTAGTTTGTAGAAATTTCTGAAGTTATGACAGAAAAAAAACCGTAAAGGAAAAATGTGAAAGCCGCTGAAGAATTACGGAGGCGTGTTTCACTGCACTTGTGACACTAAAAAATCCGTTGCTCCTAAATTTACGATCTACACTGAATTATACGAGTGCTTTCTATTTCGTTATTATCACACAGTTGTGTGTATTTTAATTTTATAAAAAAAATTGCTTCCTTCAAGTTGCAGATACGACTTTGAAACACAACCGAAATGTTCATTCTCTATTTGCGAATGAACATTTCCCTTATTTATTACCGATGTTTCTCCGTGGCAGTCACGAACGTTGACCACTAGACAACCCGCGGCCAGAGTTTATAGCTCAGATCAGATCAGATCATATGTAGAGGATTTTAGGAAGGGAGTGTCTGACCCCAGGTCTTAAACAACCCTTAGAAATAGGAAGCTAGGAGATTTGGGCTAGAGTGCCCGATAGGAAAGTGACACTGAAGCGAGGTAGAAAGGGGGAGGAAGACGCCCTTATTTATTACTGGGGGGACAGTACCCGGGGTCCGACGGCTTAACGTGCCCATCCGACGCACGGCGGGTATTTAGTGGTTCGAACGTTCGTACCTGCCGAGGATCCAACCTGAGGTTATCTCCACGGCAGTCACGAACGCTGACCACTATGCCACCCGCGGCCCGAGTTTATAACTCACTCCGCGGTGCTACTTATATAGCCACTGGTACCGTATCACGTGACAGACGCTATCGTGGTTTCAAATCCGACCACTTAGGCGCTGTCTTAAGCACGAGGGTTGGACCTCTGTCTCTCCTCCTCTGCGCTGCATCCTTTTTTTTTTTTTTATGGTTGGAAGTTTAACGACAACTGTGAGCAACTCAGTGGGCTATAAGCAGTCGCCCGTCCCTAATTTAAGGTCACTGGTTCCAGGGAAGGGAGACTGCCAGTGCCGTAAGACAAACATAACATCCATGCCTCACCGGGATTCGAACCCGGACCCTTCTCGGACGAATGGCGATAATCCATTGTTTAGAACTTTGCGCCACCGGTGCAGCACAGTACTTGATTTACTGCTCTAAAAGCCCTTATCTGAGAATGAGCTTTCTGCACATGAGAATATCTCACATTTTAACTACAATGGTCTACTGCAGTGCTGAGGAAGAAAACCTTAACTGCATATACCCAGAATTCTTTGCTTCACGAGTCTCGTGGACTCGAGCACGTGTTACTAATCTTCGCATAACTGTTTCCCGGAACAGATGGCTCTAAATTATGGTCAAGTGACGCTTCCTACCCTCAGATGCTCATCAAACTAAAAATGAAGGAAAAACATACTGTCGCGTTTCATCTCATGGCCTTCTTTTCAATCTACTAATTACATAACAGACAGTCTGAAAAGCAGATAAAATTTATTATCTACAACACAAAATATCTTTCCAATTCAATGAGACACTAGCTATTTCAAATGCCCGTTTATTGTTGTTTGTTTTTTACTCAACTCGTAAGCAACAAACTCAAACTGTGCTTCGTCGATTAAAATTTCTTTCTGATTCGGGTAATGAACGAAGTCGGCGATAAAAAAAATTTATAGTTTGTACATTCTGTAAAACAGTCCTTTTTAAAAGGCCCGAAAAGGCAATTAGGTGCATCCAGAAGAAGGCAACCGACAGGAATGAAACTTGGTGGGTAGGTTTGACATCGTGAGACATGCAAATGATTCAAGTGTCACGCTCGGCTGCGCATGTGACGCAAGCAAGGAGGGGTCGTAGCGCTGTGTCTGACCGGCTATATAAGGTCGTCCCGTTGCGCGTGCTTGCCATTCTGACTCCTGCTGTTGTGTTTGATGCATCCTTTGCAAATGAAATACGCCTCAGAGAAAAGTTCAGAAGCAATTCGAGCAGTTGGAGAATTCGAGAGGGGCCGCATCGTCGGGCTCCGGAAAGCGGGATGGTCTTATCGCCGTATTGCGCGCCATTCCGGTTGTGCGGATATCACCATAGCACGCTGTTGGCGGCAGTGGATAGAACAAGGCACGCAGCAGCGATAGGAAGGTCTGGGAGATCTAGACGAACAACAAAGAGAGAGGCCTGACGGGTAGTCCGACATGCCGGAGTGACCCAATAGCCACGATTCAGCGAGCAGTTGTAACTTCCATGCATCGTCCGATTAGTGCCAGAACCATTGGCAGACGGCTGCACGACGTAGGACTACACGCACGCAGACCGTTACGAAGACTGCCCTTAACACCATTGCATCGTCACCAAAGATTGCAATGGTATCGTTCCAGACTGTCAAGGAGCCACTCAAAATGGAAGCGGGTGATCTTCAGTGACGAGTCCCGCTTTTGTCCTTGAGGAGACGGCTAACGAATCCGTGTGTGGAGGCACCGTGGTCAGCGCCAAGATGAACGGTTTGTTGTCGAGCGTCACACGTCCAGAAGGCCTGGTGTCATGGTGTAAGGTGTAATTGCCTACGATGCCAGATCACCTTTGGTGTTCATTACAGGCACTTTGACAGCCCAACGTTACGTTAATGAGGTCCTACAACCAGCGGCCCTACCTTTTCTGAACGCTCGCTTCGGTGCGATTTTCCAACGGGACAACGCTCGTCCGCATACTACTGCTGTCTTGAGAGTTTGCTTTCAAGGCACTGACACTCTGCTGCCATGGCCAGCCGCATCGCCAGACTTATCGCCGATTGAAAATGTGTGGGATGCTATTGGACGCGCTATCCACACCCTAACCCTACCTCACAATCTGCAGGAACTGCGTGAGAAGAATCAAGCTGCATGGGATGGCTTATCGCATGACACCGTTAAGAACCTGTACAACTTCATGCCGAGTCTCTGGCATGCTGTGTCAGCAAACATGGCGGCCCGACGCCATACTGAGAGACACTACTTATTGGCCTGTAGCTCAATACATATTGCCCATATCAGTCTCCATATTTAATAATTTATTGTTCCTGGTAACCCTTACCTTCCTGTCAAATAGCATTGCAATCCGACACGTCCTTCTGGATGCAACTATTTTTTTGGTGATGAGTGTACATAAGATTTCTCAGGAATGCTTCACTAACTTTTCCGATATGAATTATGTTGCACAAAATTTAGTTCAGTTGGAGACATAAAAATGTATGTTTGTTTTGTAGCTTATTTAGAAGTTGATATATATGTGTGGGTGTGTTTGACAAAGACAGAACGATTGCGGTCTTTTACTGTACCTGTAAATAAAACGGAAATTACAAAACGTATATTCTGTTTTCTTGAATTATTTATCCTACTCTCAATAAAAGAGACAATTGGCATTACACATGAACTAACTTTCCTTCTCCGAAAACAAATTAATCTCTCCTATTCGAAACATCTAGATGATGATGTACCGGAAAAAAAAAAAAACAGACAATCCGCAGGCAAACCTATGATATACAGTGAAACCTGTACTGGCAGTCACCTACCAAAGCGAGCAGTTTTGTCTGCCCACCAGGGGTAAAAACGTATATTTCTGTTTCTGATGTATTTGCAGCAAAATCTGAGCTTTGAAAACTCGATTTTAAAAACTCTTTCGTGCAACGATAACAATGAGCAAAGCCCCTCCTCTGTCCAGAGCTTTGCCGCCCCTACTTACCCTTTAAATAAAATTTGATGATATTGGACAAGTGCACGCAGTGTACCTAAACTCAACATCCGCGTCAGGGTACCAAAAATGGAGGTGCAAGCGCAGGGTGCCGAATTGGGAGAACCATGCCCAGGGTACCAAAATTAGATGCGATCACATGGTATCAAAAATTGGAGAGCGCTCGCAAACTGCCAAGATTGGAGATGCGGATGCAGGGTGGCGAAATTGGAAATTCGTGCAAAGGGTACTAATATTGCAAGTGAGCGCACAGTGTACTAAAATTGCAAGTGGCGCGCAGGGTGCCAAAATTGGAGATGAATGAACAGGGTGCCAAAACTGGATTTGCGCGCCCAAGGTACTAAAATTGGAAGAGCGCGCACAGGGTGCTAAAATTAGAGATGCATGCGCAAGATGCCGAAATTGGAGTTGTGCGCGCGGGGTATCAAAATTGGAAGTTTGCGCGCAAGGTGCCAAAATTGGAGATGCGCCCTCAAGGTACTAAATTTAGAGCTGCGCGTCCGAATACCAAAATTTGAGATGGGCGCCAGGGTACAAAAATTGTAGATTCGCACGCAGGTTACAAAAATTGGACGTGCGCGCGCAGTGGCCAAAACTGGAGATGCGTGCACAGGGAACAAAAGTCGGAGATTCGCGCGCAGGTTACAAAAGTTGGACGTACTCGCGCAGACTGCCAAAATTGGAGATGGCGCCCAGGGCGCGAAAATCGGACAAGCACGCGCAATGTACCAAAATCAAAAATGCGCGCGAAGGATGCCAAAATTGGCGGTGCGCGTGAAGAGTGCGAAAATTGGAGGTGCGCGTGCATGCTACAAAAATTAGGAAAGCGTCGGGCACCGGAAGCGGGCGCGCCGATTTGAACTTAGGCGCGCCGATTTGAACTTAGGCGCGCCGATTTGAACTTTTTGTCCGTTAGCATTCATGACGGATATTTTTAATATATTTGGTAATTTTCATAAAGCATTTCCACTTCAATAAACCTGACGAATTTATTTTATTGAAGGTTTAACGACCACCGTGAGCAACTCAATGGGCTATAAGCAGTAACCTGTCCCTAATTTAGGGTCACTGGTTCCAGGGAAGGAAGAGAGCCAGTGCCGTAAGAGAAACACAACATCTATGCCTCCCCGGGATTCGAACCCAGACCCTTCGCGGACGAATGATCATAAGCTAGCGCTTAAGACCACTGCTCCACCGGGGCGGCATAAAAAAATTCATTTTCATCCGATACCTATTATCACAGGAACCATTTCACGCATATTTCCTGCTCAAAATAACTCAAGAGTTTTCTTCGTTGCAGCATAACTGCAAAATCTATTTCTCACGATATTTTCAGAAGCCCTATTTAAAAACAACAACAACAAGTAGACTCAGTTCTGATTGAGTCGTCAGTTTGGAACGTAGGACTACGGCTTGCAGGTAGTTTGTTGCGCTACAGTCTTCTTGGGCTTCTTACATTCCTCATCACTTTCTCTTGCCTTTCGTTTTGATTTTCTTCACTTTTGCGTGCGTGCGTTCATTCTGCAAATTCTGTGGTATTGTCGAAAATGTTAATCCGCTCACACGAAAACAATGTTTAAACATTTTAGTTTAAACCTTTACGATATGTTCTTTATATATTTGAATAGATCTCGTCGAGAGCTTTAAAACGCTACCACACACAGTCGTTTTGCACTCACGGTTGTCCAGATAAACCGCGATATTTTCAAAAGTGTTGACCGGTTCAAAAGAAAACAATTTTTCAAATGTTCAGTTCAAAACACTGTGTGTGCCGTCCCGGTGGCGCAGTGGTCTAAGCGATGGCCTCTGATCATTTGTCTGAAAGGTGTCCGGGTTCGAATCCCGGTGAGGCATGTATGTTGTGTTTGTCTTACGGCACTGGCTCTCTCCCTTCCCTGGAACCAGTGAGCCTACCCGCACGGGGATACCTGGTTTTCCAGTTATTTGGGGAGCGGCGCCCCCACGGCCCGAGCTGACCTTGTGACTGGTCAACATCTGCTGTCATGCCACAGCTTGTTTTTTTTCTTATTTTGGTGCTGTTGGTGTTTGCAGGGACGGCTGTTCATCCAGCTGTTGGGGAGTCGCGGCCCCACGATCCCGAGCTGGTCTTGTGTCTCGCTTTTTCGTTTTTATTAATTTTCTCCACTGGCTAGTTGCCCGTGTTGTATACCTTACCTAATCGCTACCACGTTATGTACTAACACCCCGGTCTTGTGGTTTTGTTACCCTCCACCACTAACTGTTTAATATTAACCGCTCAGTTCGTAGGTTGCTGAGATTCCGTTTAGGTTCCCTGCCAGGATTTGTCTTCTTTGGATTTCTTTTTTTCCTTTTAGCTGGTTTGGGTGCTAGACCTACCTGCATGTTTGCCGCGTGCGGAGACCCGTGAGGCGGAAATGGGATGTCTGGCGGCTGAGGTCGCAGGAGACCGGATAAGTGCCTCCTGTGTACCAACACTCCTCTTCGACCCCGGCTTCGCTGTAAACGGGAGGCTAGAGACTAACCCACCTCTAGTCAGAAGTCATGTACCAAGTTGTGTACAGGGCTTTAGCGGCTTTTTTGTCGTATGGCACGGCAGGGTGAGCCCGGGGGCTGTGGGATCATGCCAAAGGCGTTGGCATGACGGTACCAGGAGGCCGAAGTGTCCGCCGAGTGCGTGTGATCACAGCCAACGGACTATATCTGCAACGTATAAGCTCCAGAACTGTGTCTAGCGTCATTTTCTTGGCTTGCGGACCTCCAGTTCTCCCTTGTAGGGCTCGGTGGTGGGTGGAGTAGTCTGCAGACGAATCTTCTTTCTTTTTTTCCATGGGTAAACCTAAAAACAAACGCTCCAAATTTAAGTCGCCTGAGACAATGATAGTTGCAAACGACTCTCCTTCGTCTTCTCACCTTACCAAGTCTCATAACCTTAAACGGTCTTTCGACCATGACCTGGACCCAGAATGTGGAACTTCTTCTTCGGCAGCTGTACCAGTCGCTCCGAAGCGTCGTCTCCCATCGATTGCTGTGACTACGCATGCTACACACTTACTTGTAGAATCCATCGATCCGAATGAGAGACTGTCCACCAGATCTCCATTTTTCATTTCTAAAGCTTTGGACGCTGCGGTTGGCCCCTTGAAGTCTGTGAGGAAGCTTCGCTCTGGGGACCTGCTTGTTCAAACTTGCAGTGTTTCTCAGAGTAACACTTTTCTGCGCCTTTCTAGTCTTCAAGGCATTCCTGTCAGAGTGACACCTCACCCGTTTCTTAACACCTCTCGCGGTGTTATTTCGGAGTTTGATCTCTTGCCATGCAGTGAGGATGAATTGGTGACTGAACTTGCGGATCATGGTGTTCTTGCTGCACGTCGTATGATGTTCCGGCGTGATGGTTCCATGATTAAGTCAAAAAATGTCATCTTGACTTTTGACTCCCCGAAAGTTCCGACAGAAATCAAAGCAGGCTACTTGGTCTGTGCAGTTCGCCCGTACATTCCCAGTCCTCTGCGCTGTTTCAGGTGCCAGAGGTACGGGCATTCACAACGATTCTGTAAGAGTTCCGCTCGTTGCGCAAATTGTGGCTCCAGTGAACATGACGGGGATGGTTGCACCTCTGCGGCCTGCTGTGTTAACTGCGCTGAGGCCCATGCAGCTTACTCCCGCAACTGTATGAAATGGAAGGAAGAGATGGCGATCCAGCGCCTCAAGACCCTGGAAGGCCTCTCGTACCCTGCTGCCAAAGCCAAGTTGGGTATTCCCAACACCCGACAGCGTAGTTTTGCCGCAGTTGTTAAGTCTCTGCCACAACCCGTGCAGCCCTTTGTTCCGCGCCCTGTAGCTCTCGCCGCACTTGCCAAGCGATCTACAGTTGAACAGGCGACACAGGTGGATTTCACCGAGCTCCAGCTTATTCGACCAGCTGAGTCTGCGCCTTCTCTTTTGAAGACGACCGACTCTTCCGGTTCCCGGCAGACGGCCTGCACGTGCGGAAGACCCGGCCCTCAATCCGCGAAGGTGTGCAGTGTCCATCCAACTGTCGCGGTCCGCCTGACCAACATTGCACCTGTCTCGGACTCAGCGAGGTCCCCACCCTCAACCAACATTGTGGAGGAACTTAGGGGGAGGAGAGTGACAGTTCGGACCCAGCCTCAACCAACATTGCTGAGGACCATGGGGGGGAGGAGAGTGACAGTTCGGACCCAGCCTCCACCAACATTGCAGAGGAACATGGGGGGAGGAGAGTGACGGTTCGTCCCCGCCCTCGGCCTCGGCCAGCATTGCAGAGGAGTGTGGGGGGAGGAGAGTGACGGTTCGTCCCCCTCCTGGTGACTCATCCTTTGTGTTGTTGTGTGTATAAAAAAAAAAAAAAAAAAGCAAATAATAATAATATTAATTATAATAGTGAATTGATCATTTTTTTATACACCTGGTTGCCTAACTTTTCTTCACAGCTTTCATCGTTCTCTTTTCCAGCTTTTGCCCAGCTTGTCTGCTCTTGGTCATTTTCCACGCTTTTCGAAACCTGTAGCTGATAGTTCTTTGTCTGGCGCTCTTTGGCCAAACCTGGCCCTTGCGCCAATAAAATCCACCAACCAACCAACCAACCAGTGAGCCTATATTAGGGACGGGCGACTGCTTATAGCCTATTGAGTTGCTCACGGTGATCGTTAAACCTCCAATCAAAAAAAAAAAAAAAAAGAACACTGTGAAATGTTCTTTGTTGATTTGAATAGATCTCGTGGAAAGCTTTAAAACGATACCACGCACAGTCGTGTTGCGCTCACGGTTGTCGAGATAGACTGAATCAAACGCGGCGGCACCATCAGAAATATTACATCATCTTTCCCGCGTATAGGGGAGCAAGGGAAGCGTCTCACGCACGATGTATTGCGCTGAACGCGAATTGGACTCCATGCTGCTTACGAATATGAGAACACGATTAGTGTGCGGCACGTATTTTTAACGCTATAATGATTTGAATTGGGACCTATTTTTGCCACAGACTGTCGGCCGTAAGTCGCCCCATACTATCCACGGAGTTGGACGTAGTCCTACGTGAAAGCAAGAACAAAAAGACGACGTAAGTAATCTAAAATTTCTGCGGAAGATATAGCGACTTGTTAAAGGCCATGGAAGTTCGTATCCATGATTCCCAGCAGTAACGGGCTGACGATCCATAAACGGCTCTGGAAGATGATTCTTTGCGGCCCACTTTTGGAAAAAATTATCATGTTTCAAAAAAAAAAAAAAAAAAGTTACATCAGCATCACCGTTTGTGTTTAAATAACTTTTCAACACAAGTGTACAAATGTGTTGATGCAATAGTTACAAAATGTTACCCATTTTCCTGCACACAGGAGATCCCTAGTACAATTTAATGTAAGAACAAAATTACTTACATAGCTTAGAAGAAATAGACAAGGTATTTTCCTTCAGACAGACTTTCGAAAACTTGTGTCCATCCTTATGGATTTTATTGCGATAGCTGAATTAAGAATTTGTTATACTTTGTTCGCTTTCGGTAAGAACAGAAATTCAAATGTGACACAAATTAATATCTTTTTTAAGACTTACTATCATTAATAAACATAATGATAGATACAGAATGCCATACTACAAGAATTTCAGTGCAAATTTTTAAAGTGACACATATTAAAGAATGCGAAGATTAATTTTTATTCAATTACTTTCAAATGGAGAAAGTATTTTTTTGTGTAGCTGAAACAGATTTTTAAGAACTGCAGTTGAAGAATTCGTATAACTGTAATCTAAAAAAATTAATAGTAATCAGATGTAGATGTCGTCATAGGAAAAAAAGAAAAGAAAAGAAAGCGTGTACACGCATAAAAAGCACCAACCCAAAAATAGGTGAACCTTAGTGCATTAACATACGCAACGAATTTGGAGTTTGTATCACAGTGAGAAAACAAAAAAAAAAAAAAAAAAACTATGTAGCAAATGTTCTGTTGAGAGTGTTTATTACCCGCTTTCCTTTCTCGATTATTGATAGCATATTTGATTATATTGTATTGATTATTCAACTGAAGTTGGCAAAAGCGAAATGAGGTAGACGGGGTTTAAATTTGAAAGTTGAGGAAGCAGAAGCAGGTAAAAAACAATGTTTATCTCAACAGAAAATTTGTTACATAGTGTTGTGTTTTTATTTTATTTTTTTATTTTTTTATTTTTTTTTGTGTGTGTGTGTGTCTCACTGTGGGTCCATGAAATCGAAAAAAAGATAAAAATGGTGGACCACACAATTGAAAACAAAGAATAAGCATAATAATGATTGTTTAAAAGGCAGCCCGAGATATCTGGATAGGCTTCAGTAGGTAAAGGAAAACTTGCACGTTCATTACAGCAACAGCTTTCAGTGTAATTTCACTACGGTTCCACAGTCCACACGTTTCGTAACTGCGCACAAGTCTCTCCATCCCATCGGAGGAGGTTTTTGAATGTATGCCATTTATGAACAGCTTTACATTTTTCAATAGCTACCAAAACGACGACTACATAATTCTTTAAAGTAACCGAATACATTAAAATCAGTTGATGAGAATTCCGCGATGAAACGTGAAGGCGAAAGAACTTCGAACTGGACGGTTTGAATTTCCGCACGATTTTGAACCTCAGAATTGCACTGCACTTCAGAAAATTCGACCTGCCCACGCAGAGTGCCAAAATCAAACCTGCGCGCGAAGGTTACCAAAATCAGAACTGTGCACGCAGCCTGCGACAATCAGAACCAGCACGCATGGTGCCAAAATCACCTGCGCGAGCAAGGAGCCAAGATTAGTAGTCGCGCGCAGGATGCTCGAAATGAACCTGCGCGCGCAGGATGCCAAAATGAAACCTGCACGCGCAGAATATCAAACTCAGACCTGCGCACCAAGGGTGCCAAAATCAGACGTGCGCGCTCAGGGTGCTAACATCAGACCTACGCGCTCAGGGTGCCAAAACTGAACCTGAGCGCGCAAGGTGCAAAAATCAGACCGGCAAGCGCAGGATACCAAAATCTGACCTTTCGAGCAGGATGCCAAAATTGAACCTGCGCTCGCCGGATGCCATAATCAGACCTGCAGGTGATAAAGTCAGACCTCCGCACGCATGGTCCCAAAATCGGACATATTAGCGCACGGTGTGGCAGAATAAAACCTTCGCGCGCAAGGAGCCAAAATCACACCTGCGCGCACAGAATGCCTTGATCAGACATACGCGCAAGTGTTGGAAACAGACCTAAGCGCGAAGGGTGCCAAAGCCAGAACCCTGCGCGCAGGTTGCCAAAATCAGACCTGCGCGGGATGCCAAAGTTGAACATGCGCGCGTGGTGTGCCAAAATCAAACCTGTGAGTGCAGGGTACCAAAATTAGACCCGCACGCGCAGGATGTCAAAATCAGACATGCACGCCCTGGATGCCATAATCTGACCTGCGAGCGCAGGGTGCCAAAATCAGATTTGGTCTCGCAGGGTGCAAAACTCAGGCCTGCGCTCGTAAGGTGCCAAACTTGAACCTGAGCGAGCAGGGTGCCCAAATTGGACCTGCGCGCGCAGGTCACAAAAATTGGGCCTGTGCGCGCAGAGCGTCACAATAAGAGCAGCGCGGAGTGTGGAAAAATCAGACCTGCGCGCATGGCGTGTCAAAATAAGGCACGCGCTCCCGGAATGCCGGAGTCAGACATGCGCAGGCTGGGTGCAAAATGGGACCTGCACGCGCAGGGTGCCAAAATTAGACCTGCGCGCTCAGGGTGCCAAGATCAGACCTGCGCTCGATGGGGCCAAAATCAGACATGCGCTTGGCAAAATCAGACCTGCTCGCGCAGGGTGCTTATATTGAACTTACGCGCGTATGGTGCCAAAAACAATACCTGCGCGCTCAGAATGCTGAAAAAAACATACGTGCCGGAATCAGACCTGTGAGGAGCGAGTGTCAAGATTGAACCGGCGCGCGCAGGTTTCCAAAATCAGACCTATGCGCACAGGGTGCCAAAATCAGACGTGCGGGCGCAGTATGCCAAAATTGAACCCGCGCGCGCGTGACAAGAAAATCAGAACTGCGCGCAGCGGGTGCCGTTTTCCAAAATCAGATCCTGGGCGTGCAGGGTGCCAAAATTAGACTTGTGCGTGCCGGGTGCCAGAACGAGACCTGCACGCTTAGCGTTCCAAAGTCAGACCTACGAGAGCGGTGTGCCAACGTTGAACATGTACGCGCAAGATGCTAAATCTGAACCTTCGGCGTGCAGGATGCTGAAATTGAACCTGAGCGCGCGCATGCCAATATCGAATCTTCGCGTGAAACGTGCCAAAGTCAGACGTTCGCGCGCTGAGTCCCAATATCAGACCAGCGCGAAATGCCAAAACTGGACCTGGTGCGCTTGGTGCCAAAACCAGTCCTGCGCGCGCATGATGCCAAAACTAAGCTTGCGCGCACAGAGAGCTGAAATCAGTTCTGTGCGCGCAGAATGCCAAAAAACAGACCTGCTGGCGCATGTTGCCAAAATTGAACATACGCGCTCAGGGTGCGAAAATCAGACTGCGCGCGAAAGATTCCATATCAGACCTGCACGCGCATATTGCCAGGAATGAACCTGAGCGCGCAGGGTGACAAATATCGTCCCTTTCGTGCAGGGTCATAAAATAAAAAAGTGATTTCAGAACTGTTTTCTGAAGCCATAAAACTGCAGTTTCATAGAATCTTGATTTTCTACAATACTGAAGTACAAATATATGTGTATAGTGTTTTTTCGAGTTAGTATGAGGCCTACTGGTCCAGAATATCCCAGACTGTATAAAAGCTGAAGCGACTGATTTAACGAATCAGTATTGTGGTGTTTCTAAGAAACTTAGGCAGTTTTTTTTTTGTTTTTTTTTTCTTGGAAGACATTGAATTACACCGTGAATATTTGTTTCCTGACTGATTGCACCATCAATTCGATACCCTCAATTCAAGATTTTTTTCCCGATTCGACACTTCCCAATAGCAGAAAGTGTACATTTCGAAAAATAAAATGAAATTCTGAGTGGGTCTGACTCTAGCCCAAGGAGGTTGGAATAAAATATCTGGAGATGCCCTTGTTAACGGAGCAGTACCACTTGGCTTGAAGACTATAACCGCGAGAGACTGCTGTCAAAGTGCGGGAAAGCTCATGGTTTTCAGTTATTGCAATGCATTTCGTGTTGGCGGAATCGCCTTCTTTCGTCGCAAATGTTTCCAATTTCGCATAATAACTTGTTGTCGATGTGTGAGAAAGTGCTGAATTTATAAAATTCTTAATTATTTTGAGGCTTTTTCCCATTTTTATTTTAAATTGAAATACACGAGCGTTAGTGCGAATTCTAAACAAAAAATAACGTTAAAATTGAAAATTTTACTCGTATAAGAAGTATAATTCATTCCGGTTTGATATTTACACGGTTTCTGCAACCAAAAACCACGCTATTCCCAAATAAACAAGGTTGAAATTACATAGGTAAACAACGTCAAATTCCCACAGTTTGCGGCTTCATGGTTACGAGACTCCGGGCATCTCCAGAAGTATTATTCTAACCTCCTTGCTGTAGTTCGAAAAGGAAAGAAATGTATTTTGTGGACAATATGAACCTGGGTAACTGACTATGGCACTTGCGCGCGCAGGTCTGATTTCTGCTTGCTAGCACGCTGGTTCAATTCTGCAACTGCGCGCGCAAGTCGAATTTTAATGCAGATTCAATTTTAGCACCACGTGCGCGCAGGTGTGATATTGACACCCTACGCGGCAGGACTGATTTTCTAATCTGCGGGTAGCTCAGATTGCGGCAACCGCAGGTCTGACTTTGGAACTATGCGCGCGCAGGTCCAATTTAGGCACCCTGCACGCGCAGGTCTGACTTTGGCACTCTGCGTGCGCAGGTCTGACTTCGGCACTATGCGCGCGCGGGTCCGACTTTGGTTCCCTGCTCGTGCAGGTCTGAATTTGGCACCCAGCACGCGCATGTCCGATTTTTGCACACTGCGCGTGCATTTCCGATTTTGGCACCCTCCGCGCGCAGTTCTGAATTTGGCAGCCTGCGCGCGCCTGTCTGAATTTGGCATTCAGCGCGCGCATGTCCGATTTTGGCACACCACTGTGCGCGCAGGTCTGGCTTTGGCACCCTGCGCGATCAAGTCCGATTTTGGTTCACAGCGCGCGCAGGTTCGATATCTGCACCCTGCACGCGCACGTCCGATTTTGGCACTCTGCGCGCGCAGTTCCGATTTTTGGGCCCTACACGCGCGTGTCCGATTTTTCCACTCTGCTTCCGCAGGTCCGATTTTGGCAACCTCCACGTGCAAGTCTGACTTTGGCACACCGCGCGCGCAGGTCTGATTTTGGCACTATGCGCGCGCAGATCCGATTTCGGCCCCTTTTTCGCGCAAGTACGATAAAACAGCTTCGCGTTAAAATAAAACATAATTCCGCAGGGCGCCCAAACCAGACCTGCGTGTGTAACGTGTTAAAATTGAAACTGGGCGCGCAAGGTTCCCGTCATCAGCCCCCGCACGGGGATAACTGGTTTTCCAGTTATTTGGGGAGCGGCGCCCCACGGCCCGAGCTGACCTTGTGACTGGTCAACATCTGATGTCATGCCACCGCTTGATTTTTATTTTGGTGCTATTGGTGTTTGCAGGGACGGCTGTTCATCCAGCTGTTGGGGAGTCGCGGCCCCACGATCCCGAGCTGGTCTTGTGTCTCGCTCTTTTTTTCTTTATTTTCTCCGCTGGCTAGTTGCCCGTGTTGTATTCTACCTAATCGCTACCACGTTATGTACTAACACCCCGGTCTTGTGGTTTTGTTACCTTCCACCACTAACTGATTTATATTAACCGCTCAGTTCGTAGGTTGCTGAGATTCCGTTTAGGTTCCCAGCCAGGATTTGTCTTCTTTGGATTTCTTTTTTTCCTTTTAGCTGGTTTGGGTGCTAGGCCTACCTGCATGTTTGCCGCGTGCGGAGACCCGTGAGGCGGAAATGGGATGTCTGGCGGCTGAGGTCGCAGGAGACCGGATAAAGTGCCTCCTGTGTACCAACACTCCTCTTCGACCCCGGCTTCGCTGTAAACGGGAGGCTAGAGACTAACCCACCTCTAGTCAGAAGTCTTGTACCAAGTTGTGTACAGGGCTTTAGCGGCTTTTTTGTCGTATAGCACGGCAGGGTGAGCCCGGGGCTGTGGGATCATGCCAAAGGCGTTGGCATGACGGTACCAGGAGGCCGAAGTGTCCGCCGAGTGCGTGTGATCACAGCCAACGGACTATATCTGCAACGTATAAGCTCCAGATCTGTGTCCAGCGTCGTTTTCTTGGCTTGCGGACCTCCAGTTCTCCCTTGTAGGGCTCGGTGGTGGGTGGAGTAGTCTGCAGACGAATCTTCCTCCTTTTTTTCCATGGGTAAAAAGAACAAAAACTCCAAATTTAAGTCACCTGGCAAATTGATAGTTGACAACGACTGTCCTTCGTCTTCTCAATCTACCAAGTCTCATACCCTTAAACGGTCTTTAGACCTTGACCTGGACCAAGAATGTGGAACCTCTTCTTCGGCAGCTGTACCAGTCGCTCCGAAGCGTCGTCTCCCCTCGATTGCTGTGACTACGCATGCTACTCACTTGCTTGTAGTATCCATCGATCCGCATGAGAGACTGTCCACCAGATCTCCCTTTTTCATTTCTAAAGCTTTGGACGCTGCGGTTGGCCCCTTGAAGTCTGTGAGGAAGCTTCGCTCTGGGGACCTGCTTGTCCAAACTTGCAGTGTTTCTCAGAGTAACACTTTTCTGCGCCTTTCTAGTCTTCAGGGAATTCCTGTCAAAGTGACACCTCACCCTGTTTCTTAACACCTCTCGGGGTGTTATTTCGGAGTTTGATCTCTTGCCATGCAGTGAGGATGAATTGGTGACTGAACTTGCGGATCAGGGTGTTCTTGCTGCACGTCGTATGATGTTCCGGCGTGATGGCTCTTTGCTTAAATCTAAAAATGTAATCTTGACTTTTGACTCCCCGAAAGTTCCGACAGAAATCAAAGCAGGCTACTTGGTCTGTGCAGTTCGCCCGTACATTCCCAGTCCTCTGCGCTGTTTCAGGTGCCAGAGGTACGGGCATTCACAACGATTCTGTAAGAGTTCCGCTCGTTGCGCTAATTGTGGCTCCGGTGAACATGACGGGGAAGGTTGCACTTCTGCGGCCTGCTGTGTTAACTGCGGTGAGGCCCATGCAGCTTACTCCCGCAACTGTATGAAATGGAAGGACGAGATGGCGATCCAGCGCCTCAAGACCCTGGAAGGCCTCTCGTACCCTGCTGCCAAAGCCAAGTTGGGTATTCCCAACACCCGACAGCGTAGTTTTGCCGCAGTTGTTCAGTCTCAGCCACCACCCGTGCAGCCCTTTGTTCCGCGCCCTGTAGCTCTCGCCGCACTTGCCAAGCGATCTACAGTTGAACAAGCGACACAGGTGGATTTCACCGAGCTCCAGCTTATTCGACCAGCTGAGTCTGCGCCTTCTCTTTGAAGACGACCGACTCTTCCAGTTCCCAGCGGAAGGCCTGCACGTGCTGGAGAGCCGGCCCTCAATCCTCTAAGGTGTGCAGTGTCCATCCACATGTCGCGGCCTACATGGCCGACTTTGCAACTGTCTCGGACTCTGCGCGGTCCCCACCCTCGACCAACATTATAGAGGAACATGGGGGGGGAGGAGAGTGACAGTTCGTCCCCAACCTCACCCTCCATTGCAGAGGAACATGGGGGGAGGAGAGTGACATTTCGTCCCCGCCCTCGGCCAGCGTTGCAGAGGAGTGTGGGGGGAGGGAGAGTGACAGCTCAGCCCCTCCTTTTGACTCATCCTATGTGTAGTTGTGTTCGAATTCGTACTGTGTTTTATCATTCTCATTCCTCAGTTTTACTTAATCGGCTTGTTTCTCACCATTGTACTATGTTTTTCATGCTGTTTGTTTCATTGTCTTTTTTGGCCCTCCCTTCGTACTCATGTTTCGGTTTTACTTGGTCGGCCAGATTTTGCGATTTTTGCCACGGTTTTTTTTTGTCTTGTGTCTGGCGCTCTTTGGCCATCCATGGCCCTTGCGCCAATAAAATCTAACCAACCAACCAACCAACCAACCCTGTCATCAGATCTGCGCGCCCAAAATCATAACTGCGCGCGCAGGGCTTCAAAGTCAGACCTCCGGACGTAGGGTGCCAAAATCAGGCATGCGCGAGCAGAGGGTCAGTATTGAATCTGCGCTCGCAGGTCTGAGTTTGGCATTCCGCGCGCAAGTCTGACTTTAGCACCTTGTTCGCGCAAGTATGACGAGACATGTTCTGGCAAAATACGACATGAGCGCGCAGGTCTGATTTTAGCACGCTGTTCGCCCACGTATGATGAAACATCAAACAAAGATTTTCGCTCTTTCCACGTTTATAAGTGAGTCACGGAAAAATTCTCATTGGCCGCCACCGGGAGTCGAACCCAGGGTCTTCCAGTTACGCGCCGGATATGCTTCCGCTACACCACAGCGGCCTCGAATTCCTCCAGATTCACATACACTAACTGCCAAGCCAATTGGCAGATTGCTTCATGGAGCCCCGCACAATGCTGGTGATTCAACAAAAATGGGAAGCAGCAACTGAACAAATAATCAGAAGACAAATGAATAATTATTACAGACATTTGACGTGCACTAGGAACATCAAACAGAAGTCATCGCTCTTTCCACGTTTATAAGTGAGTCCTGGGTTCGATTCCCGGTGACGGCCAATGATAATTTTTCCGTGACTCACTTATAAACGTGGAAAGGGCGAAGATCTTTGTTTGATGTTCCTGTTCCACGTTAAATGTCTATATTAATTATTCATTCGCCTTCCAATTATTTCTTCAGTTGCTGCTTACCATCTTTGGTGAATCCCCAGCATTGTGCAGGGCTCCAAGAAGCAACCTGCCAAATTGGCTTGGCAGTTAGCGTGTGAGACTCTGGAGGAATTCGATGCCGCTGTGGTGTATTGGAAGCATATCCGGTGTGTAAGTGGAAGACCCTGGGTTCGACTCCCGGTGGCGGCCAATGAGAATTTTTCCGTGACTCACTTATGAACGTGGAAAGAGCGAAGACCTCTGTTTGATGTTCCTGGTCCACGGTAAATGTCTGTATTAATTATGATGAAAAATGTTCGCGCTAAAATGAGACATAACTCTGCAGGATGCCAAATTAAGTCCCTTCCACTCAGTGTTGCAAAATATAAGAAATCGTGATTTCATAAATGTTTTCTAAAGCCGTAAAACTGCAGTTTTAAAAAATCTGGGTTTTTTGCAAGTACAAATATATATGGGTATAGTACCATTTCGAGTTAGCATGAGGCCTACTGGTCCAGAATGTGGCTGCGCACCGGGATTTCCCCGGTATCCCAGCGACCTAGTCCTTCTTATCACATAAGCAATGCTGAATATGGGGTTATAAAAGTGTTTACTTATTTCGTTATTTATTGTATTAATTTTTTGAAATAAATCGCTTTGGCCTCATGAGGTAGAGATCGGTCTATCTTATAAAGAATGATGCGTTTCTATAAAGGAAATCTTTTTTTTTTCTTTTTGCAATTCGAATCAATAATAAATAATATATTAAATACATTTCTATAAAGGAAAGAAATGTATTTTTCGGATTATCTGAATATGATAGGATATGCCCAAGTTGATATCAATCTGCCTAAGAAGTAGTAAGCTAGGAGAGCGAGTAGGAGAACCCATCCAGGACCAACGAGGAACACATTTTTTCTCTATAGAAATATTTCAACTCACGCATTTCGCAAATGACATCACACATAAGATTTTTTTTTTAATTTTTACGCAGAACGAAAAAGATTGGGTTAGCACTACCCCCCAGTAAACTTATTATTGGAGGGGCAAGATTCACCTTCTGTCCCTCCCTTCCTCATAGTCGGCGCCGATGGAGGAAATACACACTTTTTCTGAAAAATTCTGAGCGAAGTTTCGTGGAAGTCTAAGTTCAGAGCACGTGAATAATAATCTTGCAAATTACGTATTAGCAACACGCATTTTTTTTCAAATTGAAAAAAATCAGTGACAACTTTGTAAACAAGGATAGAAATGCGTACACATTTGCTTACTGTTTTCGGAAATGCAAGGCATATACCGTTGTGATGTTCTTATCTAACCAAAGCACATCTAGAATGAACCAGTTATTCCCTGATAAATTATCCCCCGTGAGCTAATTTCCTACTTCTGAGAAGGGGCTAATCTAGGATCAAACGTAAAACCGCACAATTTCACGTCGGGAGCTAGGGCTGTACATCCCGCTGCAGTGTTCACCTACATCTGTAAGAACAGTGCCGCACTAAGTGTCGACGTCGCAAGAGCCAGCAGTAATTTTCAGCGCCATCTATCGGATAAGTCGGACCCTTAGCAGCCCTAGACGACCTGGAGCCAACGTGAGCCCGCTCCCATTCTGAATATGGTGAGGTCAGCAGTGATTCGCTGACGCCAAGTTCTGGGACAGTTACTCAAGAAGTACAAGCCACGCCCAAGGAGTGATTTCTTGCGCCATCTTTCGCAGAAGATGAACCCTAGCACTCATTCAAAGGCAGCCTTAAGAGTTCTCCCTATAGTACACTGGGGTTTAACTACCACTCTGAGCGTCTCAAAGGGCTATAAGCATTCGCCCGTCCCTAATTTGGAGCCACCGGTTCCAGGGCCGTAAGACAAACACACTACATATGCCTCGAACACGGATCCACTCGGACAAATGGTCAGAAGTAGGGATGGGCTTAGCAGTGACTTCTCGGTAACGTTCCAAAAAAGTAACGGTGACAAAGACACTGTTTGTGACAAAAATGAACACCTGGCGTATCTGTATGCTCAAATTAGTCACGGGGCGAAATCACAGTCCACAGGAACCTTTCATTAATCGTTACTCGGCACATGGCTTCGCAGTTCTCGTTCTGACTTCTCAAGAGGATTCGTGTTCGTGCTATTTCCAACATTTCCACTGACAGATTAATTAGGAACTTGTATTCTTAGTTACTTTTCATAGGCATTTTAGTTAGTTTTCATAGGTAAGTAACGGAGAAACATTAAATATGAAATCTTTTAACTCCCGAAGAACAGATAGTAGTCAATCTCGTATATGAAAAATTTTCATATGGAAGATAAATGAATTATTATTTATAATTCATTTATTTGGTCTGTAGACAGACCTAAACACGAAAAATATTTTTATTCTGGTATATTTTTAGCCAATAATTGCATTTTTCTGAAATTTTGTGCTGGAGCCCCAAAATAAAAGTCTTAGTGCTCTAGAACTTCATTGAACGGTGGTTTGGGTGCAAAATAGCATATATGTCACTTTAAAAAAAAAAAAAAAAAAACATCATCAGATAAACAGCTCTAAAAGTGAGATTACTGAGTGAAAGCTGAGAAATATCTATATTTAATATCAGTGATTTTGGAATGGTTAATAAAAGTAGCTTGATTTAAAAGTGAGATTAGTGAGTGAAAAAGCTTGGAAATATCTATATTTAATATCCAGTGATTTTGGAGCGGTTAACGAAAGTAGCTTGATTTGAAATGTACCTGTCGTACTCGTACCATGAAAGTAGCGTAAATTTGGAACAATTCGGAACCTGAGTGTTCTCGTTATTTTTGCCGCTGATCACAAACCGTGACAGTGACATTTTAGCAACGTTACAAAGTAACCGCAACGTGATTTTGTACCCACCTCTAGTCAGAAGCCAGCGCTTAAACCACAGCGCCAACACGGTGTCACAGCCTGCTCTTTTAGCCACTCTTCTGATTACAGTTTGTGCGTACGCGCAAATACGAACAGTAATATGTGAATGTTATACAAAGGGAACCAGAATTAAATTTAACAAAGCGTTAAGTGATTCAGCACCAAGAATGGCAATATGTTACGAATACCCTATTGTAATTTTTTTTCAACAGTCGGTTGTTACCGACTGAACACGTGAATAATCTGTCTGTCTACAGAAAACCCACCTCTTCCACAAACAACATCCTGTTTTACTCTAATACTGCTCTTTTCTATAAGTTTGCTGCTCTAAAATCTCTCATTCACTGCGCCAATGTCATTTGCAATGAACCCCTCATTAAAAAAAATATGCAATCATCCAAGAAATTGCCACCAACCATC
This sequence comes from Macrothele yani, assembly GCA_039090855.1. Taxonomy (NCBI): domain Eukaryota; kingdom Metazoa; phylum Arthropoda; class Arachnida; order Araneae; family Macrothelidae; genus Macrothele; species Macrothele yani. The sequence goes on from CM077011.1 coordinate 107,265,482, forward strand.
AGTTTCCCCTCGGAATTGTCAAAAAAATTTCAAAAAGTTTGATGCCAATCAAATTGTCTGTCACCTTTCTTCTCTGCAGAAACTGTCCCTTTCCTTTATTGGTGCAATCCTCTAAAATCATTCTTGTAACACAAACTTGTCAAAATTTTCAAAGTTTTGGTCAGAGGCTTGGAATCAATCCTCCTCCCACTACCATCCAACCAATATCTAAAGACAGAGATCCTCTTGATCCTTTCGAATGTCTTGGGGATACCTCATCCCTATGTCTACTTCATCCGGTGAAAAATGTTATATTGGTAGTATCTTTCAGAAACCGCAGAATTTTGGAACATAAAAGTGATGTCAGAAAAAGTCTTTCGACTTCTGCACTTTCTCTTCTGACTATTGAAGATACCTCTGCTTCTCCAAACTGCAATTGTACCAAAAGAATTGCACCCTTCTCAAACAAATTTTCATTATGCTATAGAGAAAGCATTGAAATTCTCTTCAATAAAAACATCTTGCAATTCGGACGCACCCATTCCGATATTTTTTTTTTTTTTGATTTTAGGTTTAACGACCACCGTGAGCAACTCAATGGGCTATAAGCAGTCGCCCGTCCCTAATTTAGGGTCACTGGTTCCAGGGAAGGGAGAGAGCCAGTGCCGTAAGACATACACAACATCCATGCCTCACCGGGATTCGAACCCGGACCCTTTCGGACGAATGATCAGAGGCCATCGCTTAGACCACTGCGCCACTGGGGCGGCCCGATAATTTGGAAATCTCTACTGACAACAGCTAAAGAAACGATATCAATTATGTGAGTGTTTGCTTTTAGTGTGAACGAAGCTGATGCTGCAGCCGAAAGATATACACATCTTATTATTCCTAAAGTTTAGTACGTAATAAATCATGCGCGAAATTTTCTTCAATATTGGTCTTTTCAAATAGTACTGCAGAAATAACTTTTTACGGGAATTTTTCACTGCCGCGAGCATTGAAAGATATAAAGTATCGCCGGTCCCTAGTTGAAAGGCGTTGGTTCCAGATAAGCAGCAGGACAAACTTTATGCCTCCTCTGGGTACCGAACTCGCATCCAGCTCGCACGGTGAGTTAGAAGCCTAAGCCTCTGACACTCGTCCAGTACAGACCTTTACCCAGTGGTCGGAAGTAGTGCGCTACAGGTAGCTAAACTACTGTAGTCGCTACTTTTCGGCGTAGTTTGTAGTGTAACGCGCTACTTTAACAAAAAAAAGTAGTGTAGCGAGTAGCGCGATGCAAACCTCTATAGTTTGTAGCGAGTTTCAACAATACTTTTAACTTTACTTCAGTAAACAACAAGGTGCCCTTCCACATATTACGTGATCGTCACGTGTGTTTGCAACACAACGCTATTACTCCTCGCTTGAACTGCACAGCACCAGCGCTAAGTATCGCCATCTAGCGAGCATTTCTTTCATGATATCGGCTATGGAGCTGATTAAAATGGACAGGTTATGACGAACGAGTGTCTAGGGATAAGAACGTTTGGTGTTTCAAAGCACAGAGTTTTCTAGCATAGGTTGGCAACACCAACACTTATCAAGTTGTCGTTTTCATCTCGTGTGAATACGAACGTGTTTGCTTTCCTTGCTTCGAAGACTTATTTAACTTACGTTTCCGGGTGATTATACATTTTTCTGTTTCCCTGAAATATGGCAGCTACTGTCCAGCTTGATGAAGAAAGAACTGAACTGCCTTGGTCAGCGTATAATAATTATTTCACAGTGCTCCAGAAGCAAGTAAACGGGAATTTTACAGTCACGTGGAAACTTTGCCCGTTAAATAAGAAGCTATCGGTTTCAAAGTCACCCGCCTCTAATTTGAAATTGCACATAGAGGAAAATCACATTTTTCAGTACTAATAGCAATGAAATAAATAATTAGTTATGTGTATTTTTCGGTCTATAAATAATTAGTATAATAATTATACTAAATAATTAGTATAATTATTTATAGACAGCAAAAAAATTAGCGAAATAATTTAAATAACCACTACTTTTTGTGCTAATAATTTAAATAACTACTGCTTTCGTGCCAATAACTACTTTCAAGGTCAGTCTTAGAACTTATAATTATTTATAGACAGCGAAATAATTAGTATAATTATTTATAGACAGTTCCCTGGTTTCAGATTTTCAACTATAAATAATTAGTTATGTGTATTTTAGAACCACTCATTTAAAAATCCCGGACTTTTTTCAATTCCGGACACAGCCCCGGACGTCATTACAAATCCAGGACTGTCTGGGACAATCTCGGACGACTGGTAACCCTAATTATATGTCATAACCAAGTTTTTATATGATATGCTATATGCTACATTGTACAGTCTTGTGCAGTTCATTTTATATGTTATGCTATATGCTACATTGTAAAGCCTGGTGTATATGGGATATACAATATTTTGTAGTAACATAACATCCTTAACTTTGAGTGTGTATTGAATAATCTCGCAAAATTCGGGTCCTAAAAGTAGTGAAGTAGTGACTACATTTTCAAAGTAGTTTGTAGTCACTACTTTGTTAAAAAAGTAGTTGTAGTTAACTACATTTATCATAAAGTAGTTGTAGTTCGCTACAAATAAAAAGTAGTTTTCCAACCACTGCCTTTACCCCTTTTGGCTACGACGCTAGCCGATTCTCCCCATCGTTGTTTTAGACATAAAAAACATTGTATAAATAGAACAGCTTTGTAAAAACGGCCTGTGTGTAGTTGGTGGAAAATGACAAAATGTTCGGGTTGCCAGTGCTAACGTTATAGAAATACATATCCACATTTGTAAATTTTGCCTTAACCTAATGCAAAATTCACTTTAAATCACAAATGTTTTTCAGCTTTTGTTACATGCATTGGGTGCAATTCAACAAAGGTCTGTGTTTTTTCTTCATCAACTCTGTACACATCTTGTACCAAACAAAGTGCTTTTCAAAGGATGACCTGCAACAGTCCTCCATGAGGGGGGCATATAGCAGTTGTTTTCAGACACTTGACAAGTTTGAAATTTAGCATTTACTACTGATTGTCAAAAATCGAGATAATTCTATCGTACGCCTGATGTCCTGGAGAAACCTGAAAAGCAAATGTAAAAATACACAAATTCAAGGAGGATGTGACCTGTAGGCTAAAAGGGGTGCACACAAGATGTTGGTGGCTCAGTTGAGAGTAAAGTTACGGACGTTACTGATGAAACCAAAGATTTATAGTTTGCGAAAGGCCAAATTACAGGCGCATGAAGGGTTAGAGCATCCATTTCTCCATTTCAAAAATGGCAACACTTGTGGGTTGTTTGAGGGCCTCTGTGACCAGGAGTGCAAAGCTGTAGCGATAGAGACCGTCATGGCGAATCAACTGTAAGGCGTGGCGCAATGTGGATTGCAGTGGTGAACAAGTGCATCACCTTGTACAGGTCCATCAGCGTAGCACCATTGTGCAGTTGACAGCCCAATACCATCTCCTGGTGCCAAGACAATGCAGATTGGAAGCAGGTTTGCTGATCCAATAAATCACGATATGTACTCCATTTTGCAGCTGGTAGAGTACGGATTTGGCGTCAGCAGCACGAATCTATGTATCCCTCATGCACAGCATCAACTATCCAGGCCAGTCATATGATATAGAATACATTTAACTGGTATAAACTGGGATCTCTAGTGTGCAAAGATGCCGGTTACTACTATAGACTGCTTGCAGGACTGTATACACAGCAAAGTGGTACTGCCACCCATCTTCTTCCAAGATGACAATGCTCCATTTCATTGGGTCACCTCATGCAGGAATGGTTCTAACACAATGCTGATATGAAACGTCATGAATGGCACCCAAACTGGCCTGATCTCAACAGAAATGATTGTTGATGCTGTGGAGGGCCACGTGAGGCACTTGAACACAACACCCCACTCAGTAACAGAATTACGGACAGCAATACAAACAGCTTTACTGCAGATCCTTACACAACTGTACAGCTCATGAAGTCGACATCATGCAGGGTAACACACATTCTTCAGGCCATGAAGTAGTTAGGTAGGTGGTCACAGTTCAGTGATCACTCAGTGTATATTCCTCTACCACTTATATAAGGTAATATCTTACTCAATGCATACGAAACATAACTCCAACACTTTTACTGAAACCTAAATTTGTCAAAGACCAAAAAGAAAAAAAAAAAACTACTTTGAAATTTTTAATGAAGACACAAGTCATGCAAACAAGTAACAAGTTTTTATTTACAAACTTTTTGTTATGCATAAACAGCTCAGCTAAAACAGTAAGTCTAACACTGTGGCAGGATACACACAAATGGCTTAAACACAATGTCATCATTATGTAATCATACAGTGTTTAACTGCGCTCATAAACTAATGACTTGTCAGATGGCACATAAAATACAAGAAAATCAATGTGACGATGTTTCACCTATAACATGAGGAAGACTATAAATTATCTATAACTGCAGTGACTTTTAGAGCCCATTAGCAGAAGTGGGCAAAAAACACATAACTTTACAAAAAATTTACATCGTAACATGAAAAATTGTTAAAATGTTATATTTGTACTACAAACAAAATATTTGTGACAAAATGAAAGGGCTAATACTTTTCACACAAGTGTTTACATTCATAATTAACAAAATGTGGTAAATATACATAATGAAAACTGCTCACAATAGCTTCTGATAGGGTAATGATAGAAAGCAAATGGACAAAAAAATCAAAACAGAGGAAACACACTAACGATACAAATGTCATGATTGGCCTTTGCCAAATTTATAGCTATCACTTAGTGATAACTGCAGCTTTTACCCACAAAGACGAATTTACATTTTTCTTTTCTTTTCAATGATGCCATTGGTTTATTATTTTGAGAGCACAAACTTTGAAAAGACTTGCACAACAGAAATGAAAAGTGGGAAGCCTCATCATATTTATTGTCTTTCTGGTAAGTTAATGCATCAGGATCATTCTGCTACATCCAACAAACCAATGATATGAGACGGTGCTCTTAAATAACAAAACAAAACAGGGGGGGGGGGGGGCAATTAAATGAAATGTGATCATGATTTATTAATATTGCTTTGGTAACAAAAATACAGCACGACCTGAAATTACTATTACTGCTACAATATGTAGGGGTGTTGATAAGTCTCTGGCTTTTCCCATACTCAGACTGATAATACTTTTTTCATATCAAAATTTATTTTTATGTGCATGTCTGTCATTATTATAGCCTGATTACTTCATTTTTCTGCAGGTTTGAAGTGGCAATGAAGCAAAATAGCACAGATTTCACCGCAAGAGACTGCCAAGCAGTGATGAAATATCTTTTCCCAAAAGGGAACTTGGGCAAACAAATTTATGATGAAATGTCAGTTACATTAGGTGATAAGTGCCCTTCTGACTCCACAGTCAAGGACTGGGTTGCTAGGTTTAGAACGGGAAATTTGAGCACCAAAGACAAAGAACGTTCTGAGAGACCAACTTAAGTGACAATTCCAAAAAATGCAGATATTGTTCATTCCATGATCCTGGATGATCAAAGAATATCCACTAAAAAGATAGCAGATACCCTGGAGATATCACGACGAGTAGGCTACATCATTCACAAGATTTTAGACATGAGAAAGCTCTCAGTTAAATGGGTTCCAAAATGTCTCAATCCTGATCAGAAGTGTGATCGAGTTATTGCTTCACAAGCCATTTAGACTGATTTTTGGCAGGATCCTTTAGATTTTTGAACCGTCTTGTAACTATGGATGAAACATGGATCCATATATATATATATATATATGTACACACTAAAACTCCAAACGAAGAGACTGCGTATGCCAAACACACAAGAAAATGACATCAAAAATTGCAAAAAATATTACAAAGAAACACAAGCACACACCCAGACGCGCGATGCAGCAGACCGAACTGTGCTCAAATATACGATATAAAATACATTAAAATCACAAATCCAAAAACACTCAACTTCACTTACCTCAACAAATGAAACGCAACAGCCAAAGTAAATAACTAGCCCAAGAAAAAGTATAAAAAATATCAAAAATAACAAAACATCTCGAAGATTCAGCTGTCATCATCAGGAAGACCCCAGCTAAATATATGGCCTTTCAAAACAACAGCAAAGGCAGACAAGGTCAATACCTGCTGTGTGGGTCCCCTAGGCCATAAATGGAAATAACGATAAACCCAGGTAAGACAAAAAGCAAAAAGTACAAAACAAATAAGTAAATAAAGGTAGCAATCCAGAGACACACTAAGAAGCAGCATATAGACCTCCGGATAACACAACAGCCTGTGATAGAAATCCAAATGACCAACCATGTGACAAATATGCAACGGAAGAATAACTCATAACGGCGCGGTTGCAGTGAGGTATATATCTATAGTGAGTGACGAGAAAGGTTATAGATAGATAGATGTTAACTTAGTCTTCAGCCACAAGACTAAGTTAACATCTATCTATCTATAACCTTTCTCATCACTCACTATAGATATATACCTCACTGCAACCGCAGCGTTATGAGTCATTCTTCCGTTGCATATTTGTCACATGGTTGGTCATTTGGATTTCTATCACAGGCTGTTGAGTTATCCAGAGGTCTGTCTGCTGCTTCTTAGTGTGTCTCTGGATTGCTACCTTTATTTACTTATTTGTTTTGTACTTTTTGTTTTTTGTCTTACCTGGGTTTATCGTTATTTCCATTTATGGCCTAGGGGACCCACACAGCAGGTATTGACCTTGTCTGCCATTGCTGTTGTTTTGAAAGGCCATATATTTAGCTGGGGTCTTCCTGATGATGACGGCTGAATCTTCGAGATGTTTTGTTATTTTTGATATTTTTTATACTTTTTCTTGGGCTAGTTATTTACTTTGGCTGTTGCGTTTCATTTGATGAGGTAAGTGAGTTGAGTGTTTTTGGATTTATGATTTTAATGTATTTTATATCGTATATATATCCAGAGACCAAAGATCGATCCAAAGAATGGAGACACAGTGGTTCCCTGTGTCCAAAGAAGTTTCAGACACAGAAGTCATCAAGCAAGATGTTGGTGTCTATCTTCTGGGACAAAGCTATGGAATTTTGCTTGTAAATTATCTGAGAGAAGGTGCAACCATCACAGCAAAGTACTTCTCAACAAACTGAAGCAGCAACTCGTCTTTAAACATTGAGGCAAGCTTTCAAAGGGTGTAGGTAAATTGAGGCTAAATAATCCCTTTTAATCCTTAGTCGTTCTAAGTCATTGCAACCCCACAAGAAAATTGCGGCAAAGAGCTGAGGAGGATATTTCTGAACATCCATCAAAGACAATAAACGCATGCTGTGGAAGAAAACTCTGGTGCTTCGGAGACTCTCACAGAAAAGGATGTTCCTTCAGTTAAAAAAAAAATGATGAATGCCAAGCATCAACAGAGCACAAAATGAATGCATGCGAGTCTTTTCAAGCTCGGTTTAACACTCACTTTTATCATCCTTATCCAACTTTATAGAACCTCTGAAACATTTTCAAACTCAAACATATATTAAAATCCGAAGCTCAGATGATGTCACTTGTAGAACGAAATCCAAAACTGCTATGCAAGGGAGAGAAGTGTTGCCTAAGAAAATAAGCGATTATAGAGGAGGATGTATAACAACCAGACTTGAATTGGTGAAATTTGCATCATAATTTTCAAAATATTATTTTTTGAGTAAGCTGAGGCTGATTCCTGAAAGACATATGAAATTATCAATATTCAATTTTTTTCAAAAGCATAATAAAGTATGCATATTCAAGATTTCTATATGTTATGACAATGTTACTTCATCTTTCTCTCTTTAGTATCAGCAAATATCTAATTGAGAAGAAGTTAAGGCTCAGCAAGACGTAACTAGCACTGACATATCCTGGGTTACAACATGCAGTGCACAGAAACCAACATACAGGCTGAAGCTAGAGCAGATCAAAGACAATAAATGCATGCTGTGGAAGAAAACTCTGATGCTTCGAAGACTCTCACAGAAAAGGATGTTTCTTCAGTCAAAAAAAATGATGAATGCTAGGCATCAACAGAGCACAAAATGAATGCATGCAAGTCTTTTCATGCTCAGTTTAACACTCACTTTTATCATCCTTATCCAACTTTATAGAACCTCTGAAACATTTTCAAACTCAAACATATATTAAAATCCGAAGCTCAGATGATGTCACTTGGAGAAGGAAATCCAAAACTGCCATGCAAGGTAGAGAAGTGTTGCCTAAGAAAATAAGCGATTATAGAGGAGGGTGTATAACCAGATTTGAATTGGTGAAATTTGCATCATAATTTTCAAAATATTATTTTTCGAGTAAGCTGAGGTTGATTCCTGAAAGACATATGAAATTATCTATACTCAAATTTTCTTAAAAGCATAATAAAGTATGCATATTCAAGTTTTGTATATGTGACGACAGTGTTACTTTATCTTTCTCTCTTTAGTATCAGCAAATATCTAATTGAGAAGAAGTTAAGGCTCAGCAAGACGTAACTAGCACTGACATATCCTGGGTTACAACATGCAGTGCACAGAAACCAACATACAGGCTGAAGCTAGAGCAAACAAACTGCTGCACATTTGTGTTGTTTTGTTGACTTCAATTCTTCTAGTGTCTAGTTCGATGTTACAGGCAATGTGCTATAGGAAGCCAGCCAAGCTACTCGCAGCACGTGATTGTTTCCCTCTCGGTAGCATAATCACTTTGCAAATCGGATATGTTAGTTTTGTTGCACCAATCACATTAGTCAAGGCTTTTGTTTGCCCTTCAGTTTTTCAGAAACACTTTCAGAAATGCCAAATACTACGGATTGTCTGCATTTTGTGCGGATTCTTAGGCCTAACTATAATATTTGCTAAAATTTTATTTAAATAGTGATATATTAATGCCTATTGCATATTTGTTTCAGAAAACAACAGCAAAAAACTGCTCTAAGCAAATAGTCATCAGACCAAAAGAAGCAATTGTGGATTTAAAAAAATGCTCTGCTGCAGTAGTCCCCTAATACCTTTTGTTCCTGAATGTTTGCGTTCTGGCAGAGCACATAAACTACCAGGATGTGGGGCGCTGTTATCGCCTGTTTCACGTTATCTCAACAGGAGTTGGTGTTCTTCACATGCAGCTTTATATTCTTTAGTATCGGTATGGCAAAAGTTTTTTCATTCATCTTAAAGCAACCATATAAACAGATATTTAACTTTGAAATATTAGTTGATACTCATTGCTATAAAGATGTAGGCTTATTATGTTTAGTGTCATCTTCCCTTCCCGTAAGCTTCAGCCGCAATTTACCTATGGAGTTGCAGGTAAATCCTAAGCTGCTGCCATGTACCCTTCTCTTAAGCTGTAGCCGCAATTTACCTATTGAGTTGCAGGTAAATCCTAAGCTGCTGTCATCTACCCTTCCCTTAGGCTACAGCTGCAATTTACCAACACTGCTTTCAAAAGGGATCTTGTTTCTTCCAAGACAATGCCTCTCCTGACAAAGTGGCCATTACGGAGCAGAAATTGGCTGATCTTCACTTTGAAATTCTGAAACACCTGGCCTACTCACCTGATTTGGCCCCTTTGGACTACTACCTCTTTCCTAACCTGAAAAAACACCCCAAGGGGGAAAAACTGTCAAACGTTAAGGAGGCCACAGCAGCTGCAGATGAGTGTTTTGCAGCACAACCAATTTTTTTTTTTTTTTTTTTTTCTGATGGGTTAAAAAAGTTCGAACAACGAAGTCATAAGTGTGTGGAGCTCAGTGAAGAATATGAAGAGTAAATAATTTTTTTCAATCCCATAGCTTGTTGTTTTTGTTACAAAGCCAAAGACTTATGAGCACCCCTAGTAACACTTCAACCAATAAATGTTCACAATTTTCTGGGGAAATACAGGCTGAAAACGGGGTGGGAAAAAGAAAGAAGGCATCAGTATCTTTTAAATGTTGCTACATACACTCAACAGACAAATTATTATACACACCTCAATAACAACAATATGCAAAGCGTAAGTATTGCATCCAGTCAAACTGGCAATGCCTATAAATACAGCATGTGTTTACGCACTGGAAACTGATCCTGGGTAAAGGCAGCGATATAAGTGAATTTGACCAGGGTGAGACGGTAGTTGTGAGGAAGGTCGGTTGTCCAATCAAAGCAACTGCTCGGATTTACATGTCAGACCATCATATGGGCATACCAAGACAATGTGAAATACGGCCAAACTTCTAACCTACAGGAGAAATGTGGCAGTGAATGTGCAATTAGCACTTGAGGTGAGTGCAGACACAGTAGCAAGGAATCGCAATCCTACTGCAGAACAGACAACGTCAGAATTATTAATGAGGGCATGCCCAACAAGTTTATGCACAAAGATGATCTGTTGTACCATGGTAACAACAGGCTGTGGCAATTAACATCCACATCATGTTCCCTCATTGACTGCAACCTTGATGAGGATCTATGGGTAAAATGAGTTGCCTTTATATAGCAATAATGCCATGAGCATACGTTGTGTATGGTATCTTTTGAAACTTTTAATACAATTAATCGGTATACACGAAAACCAGACAGAGGGGGGGGAGAGATAGATATACAGGAAACATATCTACACGTGTTTAGACACACAGTAAAACCACAATGTACAATACACACTGCACTCATTCACAAACCTGCCACAATAATGAGACCTGCCCAAACCTTTTGATGGCTATAAATAGGTCAGATGCCTACCTGCTGTATAACGTACTCACAACTGTAATGATAAGTAAACACGGTGAACTGAGTACGATAGATATTTGGCATGAGGAAGATGGAGTGCTCCACCTCCATGACAGCAGAACGTCTTGGAGTTCTATGTGCAACTGTCGCACATGTGTACCAGGGCTACATTAAAACCAGCACCCAGCAGGGAAAATGTGCCCATAAATGGACCACTGATGTTCGAGGTGTGGGTGCTAACTCTCCAGTATTGTAAAGTCATTGTGTGGGAAAATGGGACACAGAATAACATAAGCATTCAATGACAAGGCACCTGCAGAGGTCGGTGCAAAGACAATTTGGCATATGATAATGGTATGACTAGGTTATGGCAACTGACACACACAACAAGTATCCAAGTTAACAGCATATCACTGGACTATGAAGCTGCACCGGGAAAGGGGGACATCACCAGTGGATGGCGGAAAACTGGAAATTGATAGCTTTGCCTCATCAAATAATAGGCTCCAACAACAACAACAATATTCTGATGGGAGGGTGCATGTGCACCATTCGCCACATGAGACAACTGTCCAGTTGGGGTGTTACTGGCATGTAGAGGAAGTGTAGTGTTCTAGGACGCCTTGTACTTGCTGAGGCAACCATTTCCACATACTCACAAACTACCTACACTCATAAATGACTATTCATTCCCCACAGCAGAGGCCTTCATTTTGCAAGAAGATAACACTCCATCTCATCACTCCCATTTAGTAGATGGATTGGCTGGAGGAGTATTCCAACAAGTTCCCAACCTTCAAATGGCCCTCCCTCCCCCTCTTTCTCTCCAGATTTGGGCCCAGTTGAGCATCAGTGAGATGATACATTCGAGTTTAAGACCCACCACCAGCAACTCTCAGTGCTTTACACACTGGAATCACGGGCCATGATATGAACATTTTCAACACCTGGTACAGTCAATGCCATGACAATCTGCTACTGCTGTGAGGGCAAAAGCTGGGTCCATGCATTATATGTAAGTGTGTATAATAAATTCCTTTTTTAATGTACATATATAATACACACACATATAGATACATCCGACAATGCGAAAAAGAAAGTACCAACAGCTGTATGTTTTTAATGCCACATTATTGACTTCATTTTACATATAGTCCATTCAACTAAAGAAGAGCCATGGGTTACACTGATGCCAAACAAGATTTGTGGTTCTTCTTTAGTTGGATGAACTGTATTACATAGCCACAAACTGGGAATGAATGTAGTTTAAACGACTTCCACAAGTACTGAAGGTCAGGAGGAGTCGCCCAACCCTAACTTATATGAGCTCCTGCTTTCAGGGATGGGAAAGAACCAGGACCAAAGAACAAACACAATATGAAAAAACAACTATGTCTCACTCGGGAAAAGTCACAGGACAACTAGTGAACTTTACATGCAGTATCATCAGATCATAAATCCCAGTTTCCTTTGCCCAATGGTACAAAACAACATAAGCTTTGTGAAAGGCTTCCTTTGTAGGTATTTATGTAGTTTTTTTTTTTTTTTTTTTTCAAAATAAATACAATCGAACTCACATATAATGAATGAGCTTGCATAGATTCTTTGAACTTCGTAACATATTTTAACTGCATATTACAAACAATTATTGTTGGAGAAACCGTATACATCAAAGTTCAGCACAGTTATCAGCAAAGTAAGTAGCATTCACACAGTTCCTAAACCTTCCTCTTTCACTGGAAATCAAGGAATTACCTGCAGTTGATGAAACCCCATGGTTTCCCTTACAGATGGGTCAGTTCGAATGAAAACAAGAACGTTTAAGTTGCTTTTTTTAATAACTCCTACCCCCCCCCCCCTCCACGCTTGCCAAACATGCCCCAGGGCCGGATTTAGGCTAAATGACGCCCCAAGCACTTAAGAGTTTTAACGCCCCTCCCACACCATCATATACGACCCTTTTTTTAGCTGCAAAATAAAAGTATTGAAATTATAATTACATGTGCTAATATTTTTCAGTCGAGTAACGTTAAAGACTACCAAAAAAAAAAAATCATCAAACGCATGATTTTTTCCTATGTTATTAATTACCCCTTCAAATTTAAATACACAACTTACATCAGAAAGGAACGCCTTTAGGGAACTGGATGATTCAGCATTTCTGTTCGCACTGTTCCGGTGGTACGTTCCTGCTCTCTGCTCTTTTGGGAGCAGAACTGAAAGCGTGATCCAAGATTTTGACCTATCGGGGAGAGGGATTGCACGCCCCTCCCTCCCTACTAATACTCCAATGTGCAAGCACCCCACACACACGCACACACACCGACATTTCTAGAAGATGTGTCAGTGAGAACTTTACTGTCTCTACAAGCCAAAAACATGCGTATGTGTATAAGGGATGTTGGGCATTGTTTAGGCTCCCTCTCTTATTAGAGTGATCCCAGACAAAGACACCGCACATAGGGAAAAGAAAAGGGACGACGGATACAGTGGAACTGGTTCACAATATTCTCAGTATATTATTCTTGCAAAAAAAGAAAAGGCACTTGCATGCTTCTTGAAAAAAAAATTTGCGAAATTTTTAAGGTCGTATTTGAATCACAATATTTATAACATTTTATTCACACAAAAAAACAATTTAATTTGAGGGAAATGTACCAGCTCTTGTTACCTGCCACCCCAAGCAGCTGCTTACTTGGCTTAATGGTAAATACGGGCCTGCATACACACCTTGAGCAAATGCGGTCTGTTATCCCCTTCCCTCACCACCTTTCAATGTCACGTAATCTCTGTTTAGAAAATCTTTCAGTTTATTTTGCATCTTCAAGCATCTTAACCACCACATCACAGGAAGTTGAGAAACATTTAAAACAGGGATAAGATAAACACAAGACAAGCAAGTATCTGACTAACATGTCATATACTGTATCTGACTAACATGTACAATTTAAAATTTTCAGTAGTTTAATTCTTAAATTCGTTAAAATTTTGCTTATTGGGGATCTTGCTCATGTTACTTTGCTAACTATAGTTTCAATTAACAAGTATTATTTACATTCAATTAACTGATAAATAGTTTATGATTGACTAGTTTTAACCTAACATAATGTGAGATGACAAAAATAGCCTATTTTTTAACTGTCAGGTTATAATGAAGTTTGCACATATTGAAAGTTTTTTACCCTTCTTTCAACCTCATCATATATGGGTTCAACTGTAATTCTAAAACATTTTTATTGAGGTTCCCACAGTTTACAAAAGTCTCCTCTCCATGAACACAAAACTTTTCTACCATCATATACATAAAGAAAACAAAGAACATGTGAATCATTTCCTCATCAGAAACTATTTCAAGCAATTACTTTGAGTAACACACATACACACACACACACACAAACTGCGAAATTCCAACACCAACATGTATACTGTCATCTACATTTCTAATTATTTTTTAACACACATAAAAGCAATGAACTGAGGTAAAAGCTTAAATAAAGTATTGAGCAATTAATTATATACAAATACACATACACACAAAAATAAATAAATGATGCATCTAGCAAAGGTTATTTAACATGTTCTACAATTAATTAATCTAAAGCAAGTAAGCAGGGGGAAGCGATACTAAAAGCGACAAAGATTTTGCATCATTATGCAGCTAAAATACTTTTTTTCATAAAATTACTTTAAACAAGAAAGTCATTAATGGAAGTCAAGCAGCAAACTTAAGTAAATACTTACAAAACCTTCCTTTCTATAAAATATTTTGATTTCTCACTGGTATCAAAAGAGTCGAGTACTTACTGCCTTTACAAACCTGAAATACTGAGATTACTGAAAAATTTTGACATGTTTTTCGATATAACTGCAATGCACAATTTTTACAACAGGTAAGTACCATTACAATGGTATATGCTTTAACAGTAACAAGACATGAACAAATTTTTTTTATTAATATACAGAACAACACAGTTGTACACTGAAAAGTGTTTTAGAACTGCCCAAACAAAGTTGTTCATTCTCAAGCCAACAGTTCATTGACTCTTTGATTTTATCCTAAAGGATCAGCATGAAAGAAAAAATCTTGTGAAATTTGAAATTATACAGCTGTCGATTAATCAAAAGATATTAATGATTCAAAATAGCAAGCTGCTGATAATAACAGAAACCATCATGTAGCTAGTTACTTATGCTCGTGCTCAGCTAAAGTTGTCTATTTCCATCAAAAGAGAGCAAAACTGGAAGTGTATTACAGAGCTTAACTTTAAACACAAAGTTAGAAAAAGAAAACATACTCTTTTTATACCTTAAACATTCAAAATAACATTTACAATGAATAAAAAAAATGCACCTGATGTATTTAACACATTTAGACTTTCACAAATATTATCAGAGCATCCCTCAAAGGCAACAGAATATATTCTACTAGTACAGAAACACTTTGCACAGTATTGGATTGAGAAAAATTCAGTACTTGTTTAAAAACTATGTATGAAATCCTAAACAAAAAGGGGAGAGTGGAGGGAGGGCTTTTTGGCTTTTTTCATGCTTCAAAGTAATAAAACCTACACAGTTCAATATAGTGAAAAAAGAAAATCTAACTACCCTTCTGATTATCAGAGCATTGAGTAGCCCCATACATTTCGTGTGAGTTTTTGTTTAAATTGGAATGTTAATATGTATCAATTCTGTGAAGAAAAATAAGATATGTTTTATAGAAATGAGACCTTGAATAATAAATAATATAATTATTTATTGCTAGTTTCTTAACCCCATTAACACTACTTAATTTTGCTGATAATCGAAAGCTAAAAAAAAACCCAAAAAAACTGGGCTTTGTGGGGAAAGAAAACACATGAAAAATTGAAGAAAGTTTCTCTAACACACATTATTTCTTCCTTAATTACCATACAGAAAAAGAAAATTATTTACTGTTCAAAATTAAACTGTTACTGTTTGGAATGTCTCTTTCTCAAGTTTTCAACTAAAAAGTATGCACAACATACATCCCTCCACATCGTTAATTATTTTGATCATTCAGATTCATTAAACATTATATTCAATGCAAAACTGATGCTGTTTTTCAAAATTATATGGGATTTCAAATTACATAAAACTTGTCCTGCAAATATTTTACACAAGCTCCAACCCATTCCTTTTGAAAACCAAATGCATATTAATATGATCTGCAATTTTTACTGAAACCAAATGCATAGTAATATGATCTGCATAATACCTTGCACATGTCATGCAAAGGCTTTAAAGGAAGAAGCAATCTGTATGGACTGAACACATTGTCTTGCAAAGCAACAGTAGAAATTGAAGCAACATTTATTTTTCTTCAACACCTTGTCTAGAAAAAACAGTTTTCCAGTGGGTACAAAGAGAGTGTACTGTTTGATGTGATGCTTTCTTGATGTGAAGTTGCTGAAGCCTTACAATGAATCTTCAAAGGTTTACAAGACAACATTAACAATATTTCACTTCTATATCTCCCCGCACCCCAATTGTTTTCTTTGCCCTGGAATTTCTTGATAGGTTTGAAAAATGGTCAAAGCTTTATATATATGATCTACCATCTCCAAAAGTGAAAAGATCACTCAGAAACACCAAAAAATATGAGTATCACTAAAAAAAAAAAAAAAGATTTTAAAAAATGGGACTTGTTACACTCCAACAAAAACAAAACTAGTTTTAAAAGATCAAATGATAGAGACAGAGATTTGTAAAATCTCAGTCACTTTTGAGCAGATTTGCACTTTTTGTTCCTCTACACTGTTCCTGTCAAGGTTAACCTTTCTGTAACCCCAACAGAGAAAGAATGGACAGGCAGCAAATCTTAAGTTTGTTCAAAGACCGAGAGATTTATACCATATTTTTTTATTACAGCACCGAACTCAGTTTTACAAACATGCAACTCTGAAATACAGTGTTTAACTAGGTGCTGCTTATAACCGCTTTCAGTAACAAATTTCAACCAACATTCACGATCTTAAAACAAATTGTTTATGGCAGACACTGAGCTATAGAGAATTTTGAGTACTGATTCTTCACTGATAATTACCATGGAAGCCTAACTGTCAGGCAAAATTAAGTCTTGAAACCTGCATAACCATACGTGAATAGGTAATTTGGAGAATGACACAGGTTAAAATTGGCCTTTCATTTTACGCACAGGAGTTTTATGACTTACTCAGTGGAGCAGTCCTGAAAAAAGAAGTGGTCTGGCACCCCAAAGACCGTCTCAGATGTTTTTGACTCCAAAAGCTCTACATACGGTACTAGAACAAAATGATGGAATCAATCCAAACATTTTGACCATTTTTATTTTTTATTTTTTTCATTGCGAGGAAAAAAACTACAGGACTATTCTAGGACCTTCCACAAAAATGTAAACAATCAAGGACCTTCCAGGCCTGGAAAAAAAATTCCAGGATTTCAGGGGCAGTGCATTTATCTTCAATGGAAGCCATACTTAATGAACTCTGGTCATCAAAATAAAAATAATAAAAATAATAATAATAATAAGAATAATGCCTTTATGGAAAGTTTACCTGAGGCTTTAAACTGGGTGTATGCAGTGTTAATTCCTATAACAAATGAAAGAGAGAAATGGAACTGCAGTGTTACTCTAGAAAAATACAATAACCTAAGTTTTCATTGAAGAGTTATTACGCATTTTACATTTTTAAACCATCTTACAAAGATACAGTAGCCCAACAGTTCAATAATGCACAGAAAGACTTGTCAAGCTTTCAAAAAAAAAAAAGGTGCAAGGAGGTAATAAAAAAAGAAAGAAAGAAAGAAAGGGCATAGGTAAAAGTTATGCTCTTTTATTTTTTAAAGCTGTATTTTAAAAACCTGGAACAAATTTATTCTATATTACACATATGTTACACATAAAAATTACAAACCTCATGGTTTATCAAAAGCTTGTTTGCATGCTTATTTGTTGAATTTCTGACTTAACAGAATTCCTTGCAAATTGAATCCTGATTACAATCCTGGGTTTATGGAGAACCTATATATACCGTAATTTTTGTCGTACAATCAGTGGATTATCTGCTAAAAAAGTTTAAAATATAGGTTTTGCGGATTATATGCCAAGGTGGATAACACGTGGATTTAAAAAAAAAAATTATGCGCTTCCGATTTTTTTTTAAATCTGCAGCGTAATTGTACAGGGGAGGGGTATAATTGGAAAAGGAACTCTCTCGAAAGGACTTTCCTCCGTTCAGGAGTTTGTACGGAGCAAGGAATGTCATAACAAAACACAAGGGAAAGTTGTGGAGGAACGGCAGGGGTCAGTTTGTTATTGTTGAGGTCAGCTCTGACTGTCGGGCCATCTCTGTTTTTGGCAAAAAGCCAAATAAATATGCACAGCACTTGCTGCATGAACCTATGCATTCCTTCTTTCGGATCTCGTGTGCGCTGGCCGCCTTGTGTTTAGTTTGTCTTTCACCGTTTTGACCAACGTCGTTGCTGCTATTTTCCTTCATTGCTATTCATGATGTCTTTGAAAAGGAAACATTTGAGTTACACTGCCGAATTCAAACTAAAAGTGGTGGACAAAATTGAGGACATGATCGTGTCACTGCGTGATAGTTTTGAGTTCAGAAAGCAACAGCAATCATGCAGTAACAAGCGGAAAGCCTCTGCGCCACAGTCTAAAACATAAACAAATCCGTCGGTAAATTCCACACGAGAATCCACGTAAGTTTTTTATTGGCCCACATATAAGCCGATTCCCCAACTCTGAAAGCAGGAGTTCCTCCAAAAACTTTCGGCTTATACACGAGTGCAGCGAGTACATACGGTATTTCTATGACTTGTTCTGTATCAGCCTTTTGTCATAGGCAAGGTACAATGCAATACTCTGGAGCTGTATCGGTGTGATCTATGGATGCCACACCATTTATCTGTCCGGAGATAAAAATATAAAACAGTTAACCTTTAAAAATGAATTTCTTCATTTAATAAAATCGTTCTTTTTCTCTTACTTTTTCTGACTAATGGGTTATTATGGGACAGACTTTTCTGTGGGAAAATTCACTCCCGGTTCAACATCTATGATGTGCGGATTATACAAAGGAAATTTTTTTGTTACGTGAATTTTACGGTCTGCGGATTATATGCTGGCGCAGATAATATGACGAAAATTATGGTATATATATATATATAAGGTATGTACATAACTGCACACCAAGTTTTATTGAGCTAAATTTGGGGGTTATGAAAATGAAAATTTAGTTGCACAATTTTGAATTAAAAATTCAAAAAAAAAACTACTTTTTGGTTCATATAAATATGAACACATGAATAAAAATTAAATATGAACACTAAATTTCTGTTGTATCTGACAAAGAAATGCAGTCACTCACTATAACCCATGTGATCTCTCCTCAAAAACCATGAGTTTTGGTTAATTCATTCTTTTTAATCTTTGACTTTCAATTTTTGATTAGTTCCAAAAGTGTTATAGAATCATATGGTTAACATATATAATATATTAATATGTACAGTACATCAACAATTGATATAACTGGCATGTTCACATTCACAATACTGTTTTTGGAAGTATTTTCACCTGCTTTTTACATGGAATTCTAGAAACATATTTTCAAACAATTCTCATGAGGTGTGAAAGCTAATGTTACCCTTATGGAAACAAAAGGTAGAGAACTTGAGACATATTTGTAATAAAACAATTTCATTTGGATCACAAGAAAGTGAAAACATAATATACAGCATTCTACTAACACCCTGCACTTTAGTTTTCACATAGGATCTATTTCAGATATTTTTCTTCAGAATAAGCAGTAAATCATGCAGTACTTAAATGATGTCCTCAAGAATTCTTTTATTTTAATTTGTAATAAAAATTTAAAAAGTAAAAGATGTAATTCCACACGTAATAGTTAGGAATCAAAGGCACAACTGAACACTAATTATGATTTGTGAAAAAAAAAAAAAAACTAATACCTGTAGCAATACTAGGGCAGCTTCCACAAAATACATCTTTTTTTTTTTTTTGTTAAACTGTCAGCCTATTGATTCTAGTACACTTAAGAATACTAACATTTTTACCAGTATTTTACAGATGGTGAAAATAAGTTTGGTAAAAAAGAAAAAAAAATCTGAGATTTGTTTTGACTTTATGTATTTCACATCAGAAAATGCCCTCTTGCATATATATAAGTACTTCCAAACTATGAAATAATTTTTAATCCCAAATCACTTATTATTTAATATTTTTCAGTGAAAAAACTTTAAACAATTCTGCTCCAGTCTCTGACTGAATTCTAATAAATTCATTTGTTTGAAGTTCACATAATTCTGTTTGATAACTGGGATTTGGGCTTTCAACTGCAACATCCAATGGATTGCTGAACAGATTTACGTTTGCTTGAGTTCATCAAAATCCTTAATAACAGTGCCAAGCTGACTGAGGAAGAAATACTTTACAAGTCCATAACTTCACTAAGTATTGTCATTTCTTCAAAAGCTCCTTGCAGAATTCAAAGCCAGTCAAACTATTTCTTTCTAGATTTGATTTTAACAATGGCAGCTTGTTATTAAAACCAGCCAAATGACTGTAAAGATAACAGATATTTTGGTCTTTCATTTGCAGAGCCAAATTTAATGCATTCAAATACTGCATGATATCAGTTAAGAAAACAAGATAGCAAAGGAAAGCAACAACACTCACAGACTTTAGTTAGATCAGGATCACATTTTATTTCTTCCAATTAAAAGAGTAAAGTTATTTCCAAAGTTGGAAAAATCTCACTAAACATTTTTTAGCACTCAACAATGGATTCCATTGTGCGAAGCAAATCACTATGCTCGACATCAAGTTCATCTAAAAATACAATGAATTTTCTATGCAGGAAAGTACAGTTTTTGCCCCTAATTAATGCTATTTTCACTACCTTTCCCACTGTATTTGGAAGTCCTAGAGTCCTGGCAAAGACCAACATAATTCTTCTTCGTATACAATGTAAAGCAACATTTGAGATTTGTTACATTACATTGGTGAACAATGTAATGTAACATTTTCATATCTTTTCAGGAAACCAGCAAGTCTAAAAGCGTATATCTATTTCAAAGAAATTTAGAATAATATACAAATAGGTATGCAATGCACAAAACAAAAGTAGGGATTTGACAACTGTGCTTACAGCGCAGCATTATTTCCATGTTCATCCACTGGCATGCTGTTCTATCGAGATTGGTTGCCATTAGTCTCTATGAAAGATGTATCTTTTTCTCTGTGGTTCTGTAAAAACCGTTGGCAGTTTGTTGCCAGGTTTTCCAGAGAAACGAATATAGAATAAAATTCAGAAATAAAATTCGGTTTGGTCCTCATTTGTGGGCCGCCAGCTGTACAGCACTGTTGTAAAGGATCAGAAATAACTTATTTGGAATCTTAAGCAAAAATATCTCTAAAGGTTCAGCAAATGTACAATTTTTACAGTGGAAATAAACTTCCTGGAGCGAGCTCATTTAGCGAGTGAAATAACTTAGCATGCTGTAGGGGCGAAGAATTATTCGCTTGCATAAACTATGTAATGGACGCTAATTTGCATAATTTATAGAGACTGAAATATTACGGAATTATGTGATGGACATTAAATAATATAATTTCATGGAAATGTAAATATTCCTGTCAAGCTCATGTATGTTGAAAATCCCCTGTGAGAAACTATTAACAATCGCCATTTTGGGCAAAAACATGCACGAAAACGATGTTGAAATAACAAGATGCTAGACGTCTGAGGAATGCAGTATTTCGACGACATTCCAATCTATATCTTTGTATTCACAGAGGCCACAGCTATTGTTCCTAGCCTGGGTGATCTCAGGTTTGCAGGGGACGCAGGAAGCAGGAATGACTCAAGGACACTTCGGGGTCACGCAAGAGAAGGTCAAAGTGCGGTTAGAAGTCGGAAGGCGCGGAAGGGTGTAGGGGGGCTGCAAAGAGGGGTGAGGCAGCCATCTTTGAGCGTGTGCCACACCAGGGAAGCACGTGACCACCGAAAAGAGGGGGAAAGCAGGAGCCAATGGGGAGCGAGGAAGTTGTATCTTCGAGAATTTTACGTCAGAGAAGAGGGAATTGGCATTGAGTGCTCGTAGGAGCAGGACGTGTTTTTCGTGAGGCAGAGAGGCAGGGAGATGGACTTGGTGAAGTCCACATGTGCTGCGATGAGGCATTAAGCCTTTTCCTTTTTGTTGGAGAGAAGAAAAGAGTGTGGTATGTACGAAATGATTTATGCCGGCAGGGGCTGTCGTTTATGAGTAAGGACCACGTGCGCGGAAAGGAAGCATTAAGCCTTTCTTTTATTGTTAGAGAGAGAGAGAGAAAAGAGTGTAACGTGTATGAAACGAAGCAGGCCAGTGAAGGTTCTCATTTATGTGATAGGATAAGCGTTTAGGGAACGTACTGATTTTTGAGTAAGGCTCTGAAACGGAAGACGAATTTCCGAAGTACTGAGTAGGTAGCAACTGAAGTAGCCCATGCTAGAGAACAATAGCAGCCTAACCCTAAGACAATAAAGTTGTTAAGTTTAACACTTGGACCTAATGAATATTTTATGCCTCAATGTTTGTCTACTATTCTACCCTCCCCTCTCTTGAATAGCAGATACATTTATAAAAGCTGAGAGAGAAAGAATGCCGGGCTATCATCAGCATTTGCTGATAAATAGTTTTATTTGAAAAAAAAAAAACATTTTTATTTTGCCTGCTGTGGGAAAATCTTCTCAACACGTGGGAGCAAGGTAGGCATATGCATGTGCTAATTAACATACGAGCTCCGTCCCTACAGCAGAGTAGAAATTGGTGCAGTCTATCGGCAGGATACAAGGCGAGCTCAGTGGAGGTGTAGATAAGGCAATCTCAAGGTAACAAGGTAGATACATTGTTCGAGGACTTGGACTAAAATAGAACTCTTGAACGAAATAGCAGCACGTGGCCGGAAAGTGGTGCAACAAAGAAAGAGGCTCGTTACCAGAGCAAGGATACAGGATTCTGGAAGGTCCTGTAACCAGGAACGGAGGATTACGTCTCGCGTGACGTGCGAGGCCGGATTTCCCTGTTTAGGGTGTCCCTCCACGGGCCGCGGTACGAGCTGCAACAGAAGAAGCGGAGGGGAGCCCGAGTAGCTCCGGTAAGTGCCACTTTGTTGCCGAATTTTTTTTACCTGGGTCGATACCATGTAGAATGCTAGGAAAAGTAACGTTGAGCAGGATATTAGGAAGTTCAAGGCCAAAAGGCCGAGAGAGAGAAAAAAAAATTCTTTTCTTATTTGGGTGAAGTCATGTTTAACGTAAATACTAGAATTGATCAATGCTAGAGTTAATACTTAAAGCAGTGTAGGAATTGTAAAGTGTTTGTGATATAAAGAAGAAAGGAAAATAATTTTTATTATGATTTTATGGAATCAGTTCAAAAAACAGGTAGTACTCCAAGGTTGAGAGCAAAGGCTATCGTTGCGAAATTGCAGTGCATTATTGTATGTGTATTGTATATGTCATTAGTGTATAACAATGGATGAGCAGCTTTTGGATGGGAAAAAGCGTGAGGAGTCTGAGGACATGTGGTCCGAGGGAAAAGAAGAAAATAATGAGGAAGGAGATAACGGATTAAATTCGAGTAATGAAGTATCCATTAATATAGAAAGAATGAAAGGGAGTAAGCTCATGTAGAATGGCAATTTATATTACGAATGCTTGAATTGGAAGAAAGAAAGTTAGAAGCAGAACAAGAACAAAGGGAAGCGGAACGAGAACAAAAGAAACTAGAATAGGAGCAACGGAGAGTGGAACTTCAGCTTGCAGACAGACAGGAAGAATGATTATTTGAGCTGAAAAAGTTAGAATTAACTCAGGGAAAGGACGAGGCGTCGGCACGAGGGAGAAATCAAATGAAGTTGGCCGACTACATGAGGATATTAGAAAAAACTACCAAAAAGTCCTAGTAGACCCGAAGAAGTACTAGACTTCTTTGACTCCAAATTCAAGGGATTATTATCACCAAGTTTGAAAACTTATCTCCTGCAAAGAGGGTCTTTAGGGAAATTAGTTCTTGCAAAAGAATTGGGGGAACTATGTGAATAATACGAGTCACATGGAAGCGTTGGAATTGGGAGAAGGAAGGACCAAAGGGAATTAATTATCATGTAGGACACAATAATAAAGGGCAACAGTATGACACAGAAGGAAGGGAAATAGGGAAGAAGGAAAACAGTGAAAATAGTGGTCCATTCCAGAAAGGGAAATTCCCAGTAGCGTATCAGGGATTTAAGAATAGAGTGGGAAATAATAGACCTACAGGAAATCCAGGGAATTCTAACTTTGATCGAACAATGATGTGTTTCAGATGTGGAATGATTGGTCACAGAAAATCTAATTGCACCCAGAAAATTCCCCAGAATCAAGATACTAAACCACACTCATATCTTTGGAGAGGTGATTTTACTAAGAAAGTAAACAGAGTAGCGACGAAGTAAAGGGGGAGCGTCGGAGAGACAATAGGGGAGCATCGGAGAGACAATAGGGGAATCGGAGCAAAGGCCTACACAGGATGTGAGGAAAATAAATGCTAAAATGGGAAAAGTATTAGGTCCCACAAATAACATGATAGAAATACCCGTAGGGGAACAGATAGTGATAACCACAGAGCAAAGGCACCAGGCGAAGATTTTAGTAGACAGTGGGGCGGAATTTAATTGTGTTAGACAAGGATTATTAGGGGAACAGCAGACAGAAGAAGTGGGAAAAGTAAACTTGTCCGGATTTGACGGACGGACAGTGGTTTTCCCAATCAAGAGATTGCAAGTGAAGATCGTAGAGACAGGATTAGAAAACGCTGAGAGAGCTTCATCAGGAATGAGCGAGCTTATTTGTGCTATTGTGCTAAATCTTAGTAACAATGTCATAATCACCCC
Source organism: Macrothele yani (assembly GCA_039090855.1). Taxonomy (NCBI): domain Eukaryota; kingdom Metazoa; phylum Arthropoda; class Arachnida; order Araneae; family Macrothelidae; genus Macrothele; species Macrothele yani. Next base: position 107,290,181 of record CM077011.1, read on the forward strand.
AGAAGATTACACAAAGATGACGAAGTTAAGGTTCTCCAGTCCGGAGTGGGCAACCAATACCAAAAAAGTGTTGAGTACGGAGGAGTCGGTTTCCATGCAGGAAAGGGTAACACCGGAGGAGAAGCCAACAAAAACCCAGAGAATAGAAACCCACGCGGTTAGGGCCGATATAGGGGCAAATAGTCGAGGGGGGATTATGGGAGAAACTGCGGAGGCAGGAGAAGTACTGAGAGAAGTAGTTGGGACTCCAGGAGTAGAAGTATCGAGCAGCCAATTAGGACCAGGCGCGTTTGAAGAGGACAGTGAGCAGGTACAGCTTCAGGACCAAATCCATGCCGCAGGGACGAAGAGGTTAGCCGGGAGGGCGAGGCGTCCGACCATGGCAAATTTAAAACCCAGCAAGAGGAGGATGTAACATTAATGGAGGTACATAAGTGGGCAAAGGAAGGAAAGGGGGGATATATTTATATAGAAGGATTGCTTTACCATAAGGAACGAGTGTTAGGTCAGAGCATCCACCAGTTTGGAGTCGGTAAGTACCAGAGGGTAGAAGGGAGCAAATATTGAAACTTGCCCATGATTTGGTGTTTTCAGCACACTTGGGGCATAAGAAAACGCTGGAGAGGATAAGGTACTCCTTCTATTGGCCGTCCATTAAGAAAGACGTGCGGGCGTATTGTGATGCATGTGAGGCGTGTCAGTTCTGACGTCCCATCACAAGAAGGGACCGGGTGTCGATAACCGCGGTTAGAAGGCCCACTCTGCCTTTTCAAATAGTCAATGTCAATCTTATTGGCCCAATAGACCCACCATCAAGTAAGGGGCACCGGTGGATTCTGCTAATGATGGATCAGCATAGTATGTGGCCGGAGGCCATATGTTGGACTTCCTTCAATGCGAAGAGCATGTGCGAAGCACTTTTGGAAATTTTCCAGCAAACGGGCATTCCAGAGGTAGTGGCGATGGATAAGGGCCCGAATTTCGTGTCGAGTTTGACTTGGGAGCTCCTAAAACATCTGGGGTCGACACCTAGGTTCTCTGTGCCAGGCCATCCCTCTTCCAATGGGCTTGTGGAAAGGTTCAACCGAACGCTAAAGGGGATGCTACATTGCGTCATAAGGGAGGATCCACTAAGTGACCATACCTTTTATGGGCCTACAGGGAGGTATCCAACGTGACGACGGGCGTAGCACCTTTTCAGTTATTATATGGAAGAGAACCCACAGGGCCATTAGCCATACTAAAAAAGAATTGGGCTGAGGAGTGCAGGTTGCCCATTGGCATATCCGTGTCAGTGGTGCAGTATCTGCAGGAGATTAAGGAAAGAATGAAGAAAGTAGCTCAGCAGGTAGAGGAGGTGACCGAAGAACAACAGCGGCGATATACTTCTTATTACAACCGCCGGCTGGGGCAGAAGTCTTTCGAGGTGGGAGACCAGGTAATAGCTTTGACTCCAGACTCCAGGAATAAAGTATATGCTAGGTGGACAGGCCCAGTGCACATCATAGAGAAGAGAGGGGCCAACAGTTACATAATTGACCTAGGTCAGGGGCAGCGTCGCCATGTGCACATGGGGAAGCTAAGGGAATTCCAACCCCGAATTAACGTTGTGGGCGTTATCTTTGAGTGCGATGACGAATTTGGGAATATTGAGGAAGCACCATTCAGAAAAGGGGAGAAAGAGAAGTAAGACCCAGAAGAACTGAGGGTGGAGAGTGAGAAGGTAACTCGGGGGCAACTTTGGAAATTGCAAGAGTTAGTGGGGTTTTTTTCAGGCAAAGTGGGGAAGACGGCTGTTGTGAGGAAGCATGCAATCACACTTAAGCCAGGGAGTACGCTGCGTACGCAACATCGGTACGAAGTAACCCAATCAATGCAGCAAACAGTAGAGAGCTCTAAATTGCAGCGATGGAGCCTAGCCGTATCACAATTTAACCTTACGATTGCTCACGGTGCCTGCAAACTTATTCCTCATGCCGACGCCTTATCAAGGTTAAATTTTAAAGAAGCTTCTCAATCAGATAAAGGTAAAGTTACCACGACATTTAGAGACCCAGCAAGTCTCCATAGTGGTACTACCAATGTAAATATGTGTGACTAAACCTGAAGCGTGTTCACAGGTGAATTCTTATCGTGTGTGGGAAAAAAAATAAAATAATAAAAAAGGGACGAAGGACACTGACTCATCATGCGAAATGAGAAACCCGCATGTTTCGTCTCGCAGGCAGGGAACCGTAGAGGCGAAGAATTATTTGCTTGCATAAACTATGTAATGGACGCTAATTTGCATAATTTATAGAGACTGAAATATTACGGAATTATGTGACGGGCATTAAATTATATAATTTCATGGAAATGAAAATATTCCAGTCAAGTTCATGTATGTTGAAAATCACCTGTGAGAAACTATTAACGATCGCCATTTGGAGCAAAAACATGCACGAAAACGATGTTGAAATAACAAGATGCTAGACGTCTGAGGAATGCAGTATTTCGACGACATTCCAATCTATACCGTTGTTATTCTTTGTATTCACAGAGGCCACAGCTATTGTTCCTAGCCAGGGTGATCTCAGGTTTGCAGGGGACACAGGAAGCATGAGCGGCTCAAGGACGCTTCGGGGTCACGCAAGAGAAGGTCAAAGGTGCGGTTAGAAGTCGGAAGGCACGGAAGGGTGTAGGGGCTGCAAAGAGGGGTGAGACAGCCATCTTTGAGCGTGTGCCACACCAGGGAAGCACGTGACCACCGAAAAGAGGGAGGAAAGCAGGAGCCAATGGGGAGCGAGGAAGTTGTATCTTCGAGAATTTTACATCGGAGAAGAGGGAATTGGCATTGAGTGCTCGTAGGAGCAGGACGTGTTTTTCGTGAGGCAGAGAGGCAGGGAGATGGACTTGGTGAAGTCCACATGTGCTGTGATGAGGCATTAAGCCTTTTCTTTTTTGTTGGAGAGAAGAAAAGAGTGTGGTATGTACGAAATGATTTATGCCGGCAGGGGCTGTCGTTTATGAGTAAGGACCACGTGCGCGGAAAGGAAGCATTAAGCCTTTCTTTAATTGTTAGAGAGAGAGAGAGAGAGAGAAAAGAGTGTAACGTGTACAAAACAAAGCAGGCCGGTGAAGGCTCTCATTTACGTGATAGGATAAGCATTTAGGGAACGAACTGACATTTGAGTAAGGCTCTGAAACGGAAGACGAATTTCCGAAGTACTGTGTAGGTAGCAACTGAAGTAGCCCATGCTAGAGAACAATAGCAGCCTAACCCTAAGACAATAAAGTTGTTAAGTTTAACACTTGGGCCTAATGAATATTTTATGCCTCAATGTTTGTCTACTATTCTACCCTCCCCTCTCTTGAATAGCAGATACATTTATAAAAGCTGAGAGAAAAAAACGCTGGGCTATCGTCAGCATTTGCTGATAAATAGTTTTATTTCGCCTGCTGTGGGACAATCTTCTCAACACGTGGAAGCAAGGTAAGCATAAGCATATGCTAATTAACGTACGAGCTCCATCCCTACACATGCAAAATCTTTAAGAATTGCAAATTTGCAATAGATTTGCAATTGCTTATAAAAACTGAACCATTGACATTAAATCTTAAGTTCTTCCTAAGAAAAAAATTCTGAATATTTTCAGGGTGCATGTGTTAAAATCTGTTATTAAATCTGTGTTCATGCAAAATGTACATATTGTAATTAAACTTAAGATCAAGACATGCTTTAGTAAAATTCAGTAAAAAAAAGATGTTTTTATTATATATTGCAGAGGCAACCTGGAAATAAACATCAAATAATGAAAAGGTCTTGAGTGCCGTACTGCCTTTTCAGATCTATAGTTGCTTCTCATTTTTACTAAGTCTATGTGTCTTTCTGAGCAAATATCATTAACAACTAAATACATGATTTTTCTTCATTTGGCACTCTGCAGTGCAATAGGTCTTCGATAATTAAAAAAGAAAAAACTAGAAAGCATCGTAAAGTAAACTATGTCATGCACAGGCTGAAAACAGAAAATAAAACTAGTTGCTTAGATCCTGTATTTTCTTACATTTTGCATCACAGAAATTAGTGAACACTTCCAGTAAAATCATTTGCTTAGCTAAAAACAGTATATTTGGAGATGAATCCCCAACGCAAAACGAATGAGTTTTTTTATTATTATAAAAAAACTCATTCTATTCCAATAACTTGCTGTGTTGATATGCATTTATTTCAAAGTAGCTACTTTTCTTCAAAGGAGTGTTGCTTTTCAAAAACCTTCAGAATGTTATCTCAAATCATTTTCCACTGAAGTGAATGAACTTTTTAGAATTGTAATCATAATTTTAATTGCTAATTGAAGAAAAAAGAAAACTTTCCAAACAGTGATCAAAGCTCACTGCAATGCAGTTTTCTTTCTGTCAACAGTAATGGTGACTGATACAACTTACTTTTAAATATTCACTTAGGATATTTAACAGTAAGTTGTATGTAAGTTGTATGAACTAGCTTGAACAAGAGAAATTTCAGTCTGTTCAGCCATTTTGTACTGACCTCCTGTCTTCTTTCTTTTCTTTGTTTTCCCTCCTCTGCAGAAAAATGGTTCACTAATGTTATTAATTCATCCTTCAAGCAAGTTCAGAATGCTGATAACTTCTGTTACCACTACCCTTAAAACAGATAGATGTGCCTTGATACTTGTGCCTATACTTATCAAACAATATATTTTACTGGTAATTTTTAGAATTCCTTACAAAACTTTATACATGGCACATTGTTCTGTACTCCCATCCAGACTTAATCTGATTAAAAAAAAAAAAAAAAAAAAAAAAAAAAAAAAATGTCTTCAGCAACTAAATTACTAGAATATGCCACCACCACTTAGCTCTCTCACACATATGAAGCAATATGCCCACATACATTCATCTTAGCTATATTTTGCGGTTTAATTTCTCAAATATAAAATTTTAATTAATTCAGTGTCAGCACTAATTGATTAAACTTACATATGAAAAGAACCCAAAATTCAGGTTTGTGCTTGTAAGAATGGATTAGACAATGTTCCATATTTAACAAGGGTGGTAATATCATATACAGATATGTAATTGATTAACACTTTCAGGAGCAAGAAATCAAAATTTCTATACAGCACTTTTACGAAGAATAAAATATAACAGGTGTTGTTGATCGTATGACAAATTTTCATTATCCACAATTTTTCTTCTTTTTTTTTTTTTTTTAATCTAAATTTTGAAGCATGCTAACATAGAATTAAGACTCATTCATGAAATAAGATGCATGGCTAGATTTTATAACTATTAAGCATTACATGTGTGTATTTTTCACTAATATGAATCTGTTTTCATATTTCCTCACTGCTGGAAGTTAAGGTCATAAATTCTTCACAACAAAGACTGAAGTGGACACGTTTCACTAGCTTTCAAAGTTTCCACTTCAAAATGCTATTAAGAACAGAAAATTATCCTCTGAACACAGGCACTGATTCTATACAAAGACTACTTTCAGTGAGAAGAAATGCATTTTCAAAAGGAACTATAAGATACTACTTTTGAAATGAAGCAAGTCTATGCCTTTCCACCTGTATAAAAGATTACCCCAAATAAAATACATTAAAAACTGTGCACAAAGAAACTTTTCTAACATTCTGAAATAAGTCAAAATGGCCAGTTCTCAATAATTTAAGAAAAAATTGTGACAAAATAGGACAAAAAAAAAAAAATGCAGCAGGAAAATTGAAAAGAAGCAGAACTGTCCAGCTAAGAGCACTACATCTGGTCACTCTACTTTCACTGGTCCAACTTCACACAAAGCTCATAACAAGAAACAGTCGATCACGATAAAAACTTTGCTGCCTAATTTGACAATTAACGAATGAGATCTACAATGCATTTCATTTTGCCAGAGTTCAAAAACCAGGTAACAGACAAAGTAAAACTCATTAATATGAATTGAAATGTAATGTGGGATACAACAGGTGATGATCTAATCTAACTATGGTGACTTTATATTACAAAATAATACTTCTGACATTTTTTTACATATATAATAAGCATCTGACTCTATTTACAATTAACTTTAGTCTATCTGAAGACACAAGCAGCTCTGACCACAGAATGTCATGTTTCAAAAACTACTTTTATGAACACATCGAGCTACAGTAAGGAAAGCCTACGAAACAGATGGTTTCTAGAGACTTGCACATTCACTATACACATTATGTTCATTATACAGAAATACCTGGATGACATTTATTCTAAAAATAGATATTTTTAAAGAACTTTTACAGATGAAAGTGAGGTCACTTATAATACTTCAACAGATAATGTTTATCTTTTACAGTCCATTCAGATGTGCATAAGTGTTGTATAATACATTAGCTATCTAATGTAAATCACAACTTCATCAAAATGAAAATAAGATATCAGAAAACATTCTACGGCCACACAGCTGCTGAGGAAAAGATGTGATGATAATCGGAATAAGAATAAGCTTTGTGTGGTGAACACATAATTACCCCACTCAAAGACATATTCAGTAAGTTTTCGTGCTATATCATGTGCTGTTGGCATAGTTTAAAAATACTTCTTCCTGTTCCTTAACACCCATACAAATGGCACAAAACATTACTATTGCAAAGAACAAGGCTGCATTTGAAGTATTTACCTTCATCTTTTTTTTTTTAATGCACTTTGTACAAAGGAAACTGAAACCAGGTTTTGCACTGACTTCTGGAAATCCATTTAACCCATTTTTGGTCACACTATGAGCATTTTTCTCGCACTTCACATATAAAGAGCACCATTTATTTGGAAGAGACCCTGGCAGCAGCGCACCCCCCCCTCCTGCTCTAGCTGACTTTTTAAGATTCTATCTTCTCAACAATCTGCTATCAGTTCTGATAAATAAAGACTGGTGCATCTTTGACCTTTAAAGAGTTTGCTCTTTGCTCCTGAGAGCTTCGTGTGATTATTTCTCTCATCAAACGACCACAGGCATTGGCATCACATGACAGCTTTTCTCATCAAGCAACAACTGGCATTTGTGTTTTGTATTTTAACAGACAGCATGATGGTACAAGTGTGTTTTTTTTTGCCTAATTTGTTTTGTAATTACATATATTAATTATATTTATTTCAAAGAAAGAATTCTGAAGTGTTATTATTGAGTAGAGTATCGAAACAGCGGAAAAAGTTAGTGTGAGAAAAACTCTTATGCATGACTACTGGCATTGTTCAACATGTAGCAACCAACAACAGGTTAAGAAGTTTTCCAGCAGTTCAAAAACCTATTTTTCAGCAGTCAATAACATCAAAACTAATTTTTCTGAAAATGCAAGGTTTTTCACTTTTAGTTTGCTTCTTGGTATGTCAACAGACAAAAAGAGCAAGCATTTTTCCTTTTGTTGACACAAATAATAATAATAATAATAATAATAATAATAATAATTGAAGTTAAAAATCAGAACTTCAACTCTCTGTCACTGGGTTTAGATCCCCATATAGTTATTCTGTCTGCACAGTGTGCATGTAGTGGTAGCAATTTTTTTTTTTTTTTTTTTTGTTAATTTAGCTTTAAACAGAAGAAAAATATGCTTGCTCAGCACCTTGATGTAACAAGAAGCGATTATAGAATGGGAAAACACACATTTTAAGCAAAATTAAGTATAAAAAATCATTACTGTGAAAACAATATTACAGATCAAGGAGATGGCTCAGATTAAATAACAATTTTGAAATTTAATTTCGCTTTAAAAATGGGGGGATGCTTACTTCACTGATTCATTTTGAAGAAGAGACTGTAAAAAATAGGAAACATGCATTTCATTAGAAAAAATTCTTTAAAAAATATGAAGTCGCTCTTTTTTACTATTACCAAAGACACACTCTTTGCCTAAAAATAAAAAGAAAAGCACCCTGTGAAAATCCTGATAAAAAAGACCTCAGGGTCGAATATGCAAATGATTAAAAAATAACAACTATTGACAAAATAGTGGCCCACCACAGCACATGGGAACCAAACGTCGAGGAAGGTATATCAAGAGCAAAACTCGCATGCAGGGACAATCGTGACGACAGATTGCGGTTGAATTCACCTCCGTGGATTGTGAGGATCCCTTGACGTCGCATCTGGGCACAATACGAGCAGATGAGTGAGTTGGAGAGAGGACGTATAATTGAGCTGAGAGAGGTGTCGCAAACTGAATGGCGCAGAAACCCACACTTTGGTCTGTGTAGAGCAGTGAAAGCTGTGATGTGTCTGCCCCTGACGAAGCCATAGGTGACAGCTGCCATTTTGTTCTGCAATCCTTCCTTTTTGTCTCCATCTCGATTTAGCAGCTTTCTGATTTAAAATAATTTTTAAGTTTTGATAAATAACTACTTTTTAGTTTATTTAACTTTTACTCTATGTGCTATATTCTTTGAATGTTCTTTGAGTGTTCTTTTTTGACAGCCTTTGGCACAAAAGACTTTCAAAGCTGTGGAGAATAGGCTATTGTAAGTTTCTAGTTTTGTGTGCGTGTGTGCAATAAAAATTTGCGCACCAAGAAAAAAACGTGCGATTAATGCAAAACTCTGCAAATAGCTACAGAGAGGGCAGACATGCAAATGCTGAAAGTTCCATGTGATTCTGCATGCCGGCGTTTCCAAGACCAGTGCTGCAATCACAATCCTTGGGGTTTATAAGGCGCCACAGGACTCCACATTGGTACCGAAGTGTACGGTAAGTGTCAGGTGAGATCCCTTAGTGATAAGACATGCCAAGGAGCAGCTGTAGACGTGCGTACGGGAAACTGACGAAGTTTGAACGAGGCACGGTAGCAGGAGCGCTAAATCGGCCAACATTTGGGCCAGTCGGACAGTATGGTGTGATTGTGTTGGAAACAATGGACATGGGAAGGCACCCAGACACAGAGGACTCGCTCTGGACAACCCAGGTACACCACTAGCAGAGAGCACTATGGGATCGTGAGGGCGGCACACACTGATGCAACGACGTCCTTGTCCGATATCCAGAGACATGTGGTGACTGTACAAGGGACCCCTGTGTCCACCAGAACCATTTCCACACGTCTCGCAGAGGCGAATCTGCACTCTTGACGGCCCTTACATTTCCTGCCATTAACATCTAACCATCATCGGCGCCGATTGCATTGGTGTCAGCAGCGAGCAAAGTTGAAATGTTATGGACCGGCGACGTATAGAGTTCAACAACAAATCCCCTTCTGTATGGGAACGGACGACCACCGTGTCAGAGTGTGGAGGACCACAGGTGAGCGCTATAAACCCGACCTCACTGTACAGCAGCTCACGTCCCGAACTGCAGGCATGATGGTCTGGGAAGCCATCGCGTATGACAGTCGAACTTCCCTCGCAGTGATCCGAGGGACGTTCACAGCCTAGCGCTACGTACAAGAGATCCTACGGCCCCATGTGCTGCCTTTTCTGGCAGGGGGGCCCAGAGCCATTTTCCAACAAGATAACGCCCATCCGCACATGGTTTAGGTTTCCAGAGCTTTGACGCTTCTGTGGCCTGCTAGATCGCCTGATCTCTCAACCATCGAGAACGTGCGGGACCAGATGGGACACCAGCTTTCTCCATGTCCCAGTGTTTGTGATTTAGAGTGTCAGTTGCAAGAAGTGTGGGCCAATATGTCCCAGGATAACATACAGCATCTCTTTGACTCCATGCCGGACTGTATCACCGCATGTATCCGAGCATGAGGCGGTCCAAAGCGGCACTAAAGCTCACCGGAATGTGTACTGAATGTCCGTGGGAAATCGTCCTGCTGCTGTGATATCGGTCCTTGGTATTTACTATCTCACTACTAAAATCTCATTTCAGTCCGAAGCCTCCTTCTTGGTGCACAGATTATTATGACAATGAGTGTCATAACAAATCCATACTTGGGATGTGCTGGGTGTGCTCCGCACACCCACACACAGCTGCATTTTAACCTAAATTATTGATATTATTTTTTCAGATTTATTTCTAATAAAACTTGCCAGAGTTTGTTCCAAGGCTTTCATTGGTGGTTAAAATTAATTTCCTCATATAATGTTTTTGTTAAGAGGAGGAGGTTCGTTCAGTAAGAATATCGCATTTGCGCTAAGATCCTCAGGTGTGTGGTATCGCATGTGCACATCCGACAATGTCAAGCAACTGTGATACAAGTGCACCCCAAATGGTGCTGCAGGTCATGTTCTTATTTCCCTGTGGCCTCAAACCTAACAGCGGAACTCTCAGGGTGTGCTAGCCAAAATGAGCACTGCTTGCAGCCACAGAGCAGTGCAATTCAATGTTGTAATACGAGTTGCTGTTATACTGTTGTTGTTTGGGGGGAGGGTTTCGGGGGTAATGGGTTTCTAATAAAACTCACTATTGTCCAACTGCTTTGTGTGTGTAATGAAAATTAATTGCCTTGTGCAATATTTTCATGAAGAGGAAAAGGTCCGTTGCTTCATTCAGTAAACAAAACATTATTAAATAATACTTGCAGCTGTAGCAGTGCTGTTTTACCTGTGAGCACCCCAAGGTCGTTAAAGCAACTGTAATACAAAGCTCTCCAGATGTTTTTATTTCCTTCTGGTTTCAACGCAGGTGCTAAACTTTCCAGGGTGTACGCCCTTAAAAAAGCACCACTGGTCATACTTGGTTGTGTTTGGAATAGCGTGGAGTCATAAACACAATTCAACGTTCTTCTACGAGTTACTGTTTTTCCATCTTTTCGTCACTGTGTGAATTGATGTGTTTATGAGCACAGATTTAAATATGCAATTTCAATTTTGATATCCATTTAGGATGGGGAACAGTGTTGACAATGTACTAAGTGTTCAATTTTCTTCCAGAGCTTTTGCAGATTGTGTAAATATAGTTAAGGAAGCTAAGCCTCATCCTGTATTTAAAAATTATAAAAAAAAAAAAAAAAATACCAAAAATTTGCTCATCACTTTAGTGCTTGCACAGGAAATTCAGATTTTTCTTACAATGGAGTGTATGTAAAGATCTTTACCATAAGTAATTAGATGAATGTAAAATTAAAAAGAAAAAAATGCTTTCAAATGTTTTTTCAAAACCAATGATTTGAATTTTGCAGCTCGGGATACATAACAAAAAATGTTGCATGTTTTTTCCCATAACAGTGTACACCCAACCTAAATGTGCACGCGACACTACTGACGTATAATGGACGCTCCCTATCTTCTGATTCAAGGCTTCTTGAATTGGAAGAGAAACTACAAAGGATCAAGTGGGACATCGTCGGACTAAGTGAGGTAAGGAGAAAATCTCATTGAACAGAAAAGTGGACATCTCTTCTACTATCGTGGGACAGATACTGGCAGAACTAGTGGTGTTGGATTTATAATAAACAAGAAACTGAAGGATAAAGTTGTAGAAGTTGAAAGTTCCTCTGACAGAGCTGCACGACTCGTTATCCAACTCTCGAGAAAATAACAGGCTCAGATTATTCAAACTTACGCACCCACCACAAGTCATCCTGAAGAAGAAATTGAAGAATTTTACGAGGAAATTCGTAATCTAAATAATAAAGGTAAGCAGCACTTGAAGATAATTATGGGAGATTTCAATGCAAAAATAGGGCAACGGCAACAGAACAAAACTTCAGTAGGTAAATTCGGTCACGGCAACAGAAACCAGCGTGGAAATACTCTCGTTGAGTTTGCAGAGACAGAAGGGTTTTTCATCTTCAACTCCTTTTTCAAGAAAAAGCCACACAGGAAATGGACATGGAGACATCCTAATGGGACGACAAGTGAAATTGATTTTATTATGTGTAACAAAAAATTCGTCATAGAAGACTGCAGTGTGCTAAACAAGTTCAACACAGGTAGTGACCATAGATTGGTGAGATTGTAAGATGCACCTCAACACTAAACTCGAACACGGCAAACTCATAAGACAAACAAAATGTATTGACCTAACCAACCTTAAAAAACACCATAATACCTTCAAGTTGGAACTGAAGAACAGATTCTCTGCTTTAGAAGGCCTAACATTGGAAAAACATGATATTTCTGAAGTTAACAGAAAAGTAACCAAAGCTCTTATGGAAACAGCAACAAAATTAGCTGGGTCTAAGAACAAGTTGCATGTGAACAAATTATCAGGAAAAACCAAAATGTTGTAAATGCATTTATGGCACCTCTATTCATAGTGATTGTGGAATAACTTTTACGGGTCTTATAGAGGATTATTTTTCATGAAAGTTGGTTGCCAAATTTTCGAACTAAAGCCTAGTTTGTCATCAGGACAGTGACATAGTCCTGATGACGAACTAGGCTTTAGTTCGAAAATTTGACAACAACTTTCATGAAAAATAACCTCTATAAGACCCGTAAAAAAGTTATTCCACAATCAAAATGTTGATGCAAAAAAGAAGAGAGATGAGGACAACTAAAGAAGATGTGACTTCCAAAGTGGAATATATAGAGCTATGCAAGACAGTACGAAAAAGTATCACTGAAGGCGTAAGGAAATTCAACTGTGAACTAGTAAGGAAAGCAATTGAAAACAACCAAAGCCTAAAAATAGCAAAGGGACATCTCAGTAAGGGAAGAAAACAGATTATGGCTCTGAGAAAAGAAGATGGTTCTGTAACAAGAAATAGAGGCGACATTTTGACAAGAGTGAAAGATTTCTACTCCAAATTACATGAAAGGGATGATACATGTACTCCAGACATCATGAAAGGTACCAGAGTTCTTCCAGTCCTCCCAGCAGAAATTACACATGCAATCAAGAACATGAAGCGGGGAAAAGCTCTAGGAGAAGATGGAATTACTGTAGACATCATACAAGAAGCAAGTGGAGAAATCGAAACAGTACTCGCCCAAATTTTCACTCGATGCCTTAATGAAGGGAAGATTCCTGAGGATTGGAACAACGCTATAATGATCCTGCTACATAAAAAAAGGTGACATTGAGGATCTCAGGAACTACAGACCTATCAGCCTCCTATCAGTGGTTTATAAAATCTTCACTAAAGTTCTTTCACACCGCTTGAAGGGGACACTGGACATGGCTCAACCGAGAGAACAAGCTGGATTCAGGAGTAGCTACAGCACAATAGATCATATCCACGTACTGAGAGAACTAATTGAAAGAGCGAGGGAATATGAACTTCCATTGTGCATGGCTTTTATCGATTATGAAAAAGCCTTTGATTCGGTGAAACCATCAGCAGTTACAATGGTTCTGAAATCCTGCGGTATTGAAGATGCATACACTAATATTATTAATAACATCTATGAAAATGCAAGTGCAAAGATTCGGTTGTTTGAAAATACAACACACATAAAAATTGGAAAAGGAGTGAGACAAGGTGACACCATATCTTCGAAGCTCTTTAATGACACATTGGAAAATGTCTTTCAATCACTGAACTGGGAAAACAAAGGGATAAAAATTAATGGAGATTATCTAACTCACCTTCGTTTTGCTGATGACATAGTCATTTTTGCAACTACCCCATCAGAGCTGCAGAGTATGATCCAGGAACTTGCTGACAAGAGTAAAGAAGTGGGATTGAAAATGAACTTTCAGAAGACAAAAGTGATGTTCAATGCTTTTACAAGAAATACAGATTTATCGATTGATGGAGAAAAGCTGGAGATAACAGACACGTACGTTTATCTTGGACAGCAGATATCAAGTGAGGGTCACATTGATGAAGAAATTAATCAGCGTATAAAACTTGCCTGGAGAGCTTTTGGAAGAAACAGCATAATTTTCAAGAGCAATATGCCATTATGTCTTAAAAGAAAAGTGTTTGATCAATGCATCCTTCCAGTGCTTACGTATGGTGCAGAGACGTGGACCTTAACTAAAAGAGACATACAAAGGCTGCAGACAACTCAAAGCTGCATGGAGAGGTGCATGCTTGGTGTAACCAGGAGAGATAAGAAGAGGAACTCGTGGATCAAAAAAATGACAAGAGTTGAAGACATCATGATCAGAGTTAAATCCCTGAAATGGCAATGGGCTGGACATACTGCCAGAAGGACAGACCATCTATGGACAGCCGAAATTTTAGATTGGATTCCAAGGGACAGGAAAAGACCCAGAAGAAGACCACATGGAAGATGGGTGGATGAAATTCGAAAGTATGCTGGAGTGACATGGAGGAGACTGGCACAAGACAGACCGTTGTGGAGGAAACTTGGGGAGACCTTCGTCCAGCAGTGGATTGATAATGGTTGACAATGATGATGATGATGACATCTTGCAAGTCTGGTGGATGGTCAGCCCAAATCAGGAGCGAAACAGAATTGGAATGTGACTGACTTTGACATTACTGTTACATTTTGCAATTTTAAAAACATTTTAATCAGAAATTTCATAGTAGAAAAAAGTTTGTTTTTTAGCTGAAAGCGATATTAAAAGTTTCACTAATGAATGATATGTATGATAGCAGTCTCAACTGAGGTTATGGTGAATACAATGTGGAAAATTCAGAAAGTAAAAAATAGTGCTCAAGAATTTATTTTTTTAACACAAGAAAGGAGAAAATTGCCGGTGCTTAAGTAGTTTTTACATGAGCCTGAAGTATTTCTAGTGCTGTAGTGGACATGAAGACATTTAAATTAATGTGCTCCACATTGACCAGCTACTACAAAATATGACCTTAATACATGAAACATGATGCTCCTTGATTTTTTTTTTCTTTAAGTGAAAATGCCTAAAGGTGTCATAATTCTGGACTATAAATTTTCAAAACATAACTGATCTGCCTTTACTGCAACTAAGTAAGCCTGCAAAAATGGGAAAGACTGAATCTTGAAAATTTTGAGAAACACATTTTGCTTCTCACAAAAATTGCATTAGCTTTCTTTTCTTTTCCTCACTTTAAATATGAAATGAAAAGAAAAAAGGTATCAAAATAAAAGAAACCATACCTCCTAATCTTACAGCAACATGCAAATCTCTTCTAACACTACTAAACACCAATCATTTCCACAGAAACGGTTGAAACTCCTTTCAAATTAGGTATATATCCAGCCAAATTTTTACTTATGTTCATTTTTTGTAAATCAAGTAATACTATGAACAATGAATAAAAAAATTTGATCTCAGTATTTTTAAAAATAAATATGCATTTATAAATTCACAGACAGGAAACAATTTCAAAATCAAACATGTTTTACAAAAAAAAAAAAAAAAAAAAAAAGGCACCAATTTTTAAGGACTTGAATAAAGTGGCACAATTTTATGCAAAATGAGTTTCAAAGGAGAAAGTTTCATACTTTTCCATCTAACTTTATAATTTAGCAACTTTGCTGACATACTTCTGTGATTTAAAAGGGGGAAAACTACAAAAATTGACATATATTTGCAGTTTAATGGTAATGTTTAAAAATACCCTGAGGACTTAAACGTGTTGCAACAGTAAGAATTCATGACATGCAATCCATTAAAACATGAATGGAATTCTGCTAAAATAATTTCGGCAGATTTGGGAAAAGATTATCATTGTCTCGTCATTATTTATAGAAACATGGGGGAGGAACACAAGAATAAAAACTGTGTCTGAGCTTAGGAAAAGTACTCTGTACATGCAAAATCAACATGACAAAAATAAGATACATACGGAACACAAGAAAACTTTAGTTTTATATGTACATATATATATATATATATATATATATATAAAAGAAATATATATAGAGAGAGAAGAAACACTGCATGCCTCGTTCTTTGCTTACAATGATAACTTTTTCCATGATGACCAATGAAAAAACAAATACAGATTCTGCTAGTGAAAAAGATGAGTGACTGATACAGAAAATGTAGGAAAATGAAAACAAAGTCCATTAGAAACTCTAAAATACACAGCTGCATTTTTTTCGTCAATTCATGTGTAGTCTTTGAACATTATTCACAGATGATATTTCACAGTGTGTTCTTTCACGATGGCATGCCATGAGGTCATTTTGTGATACCGGAATTCTTCTGTTCAGCACATATTCATCAAGTTTGCTGCACTTCATTTCAAGCAAACCTGCAGAGCTTTTACTCTTTAAAGTTACTCTGGTTTCAGGAAGTCATTCTGCTGAATAAAACGGAAAGAAAGGGAAGGGCAGTAGTGCATGAAAAAGTGTGTAAATCAAATCATTCAAAGTCATCGCTACAATCAAGGTACAAGGACTGTTACTTGGCCAAGAGTGTATTTCTTTAGTGTGAAACTATATAACAAATCTCAAACCTGCAGAACTGTGCACTCACCGCAAATTGAAGAATAAAGTCACTTTTTTTAAATACTGTGTGTCCCATTTTAGAGACATACTTTGGTATGTCACGTTAAACAGTACAGAGAAAAGTTTTTAAAAATTCATTTTTAAGAGTGTGTATTAATTTGCACAGACTCGAAGAGTTGAGAGTTTAGAGCGTGCAACTCACTTAATAAAAAGCTCAAAATAAATTAACTTTAGTCCACTTTTCTTGCTTCTCACGGGGTCACCTCTCATTTTCTATTGTGTTGTCTGCACTGTGAGATGAAGGTTGGTATGACTGATGAAATACGATATTTGAACACAGCGGATGAACTGAGGAAGTCGAACTTGCACCAACACCACTGAATGGTGGAGATATGGACTGATATAGAACTGAAGACTGTGCTTGTGCCTGCAACAATAATGCAAATCCTTTCAATATTAATGAATAAAATTAATTCACATAATGCTTGCAGCATGATAACATGTACATATCACTAAGCTGTTCTCTGAAATTCAGAGGTTAGCTCCACAAAGAAATACAAACTACCAGATAATTTTTACTTACTGTTGCCATATCAAACTTCTCCATTTACAGCAGGGTTTGCCAGGGTGGGCCCAGGTGAAACAACAAACCTGGGTTTTTTCAAAATTAGATTCTATTTTTTCTTCTACAATATTACGAATTTAATCAGCACCCAATAAAATATTTTCTTTTACAATTAATAACAATAAAAATAATGACTAGATTCTTTTTTCTTGCCTTCTCAAAGGTGATTGACCGATTTTATTATTTAGCAATACAAAACAAACCTTTCAGATCAGCTGACAAAGCAACTGATCTGAAATAAAAAAATTAAACAACAATCCTGAAAATAATATAATGGTTGCACATAAATAGCTTTCCACCTATAAAGAATAACTATAGAATACACCAACATTATCTATTCATACTATAGGAAAAAAACAAAAAAAAAAACAACAGAGAAACCAAATATAACATACTTAGCTTCTAACTAAAATATTATCTTTAAATAAAATTTTCCTGAGATATTATTTGTGACCGGCATGTAAACTGCAATGGTTTTTGACTATTTACAAAGATTGCCTGAAAACTAAACAATAGTACAGATAATAAAGTATTTTTGCTTTGTATTTTACTAGAACCTCAAAAGCAGTCTGAAGTGATCTTAGTTTTGTGACCCACACAATTTTCAAATAATTTCAAACCTCTGAGTTTTTCTGCAAAACAGCCACATTTAAATAATTAATGTAATCTCAGGGGTTTTAGCCAGAAACAAAACTACCAATCTACAGGAAATTTTGATCCAAAAAGGTATAAACTGAACAAGTTTTGTGGCTTTCTCTATTCCAAGCCTATTTCGTAACATTTCAAATAGTTGAAACATAGAGAAAATTCTCTCAATGGAGGCAGATGAAGCTGGTGCTGAATGTAGGCATACAAAAAAATTACAAAATCCTGCAGGCAATTTTGAATTTGAACCCTTTTCAGACTTTTTTGCCATGATTTGCCATCATTTCCTGGAAGAAAACTGGCTGATGACACTTTCTTTCATCACTGATGTTAGGCAACAGTCTGCATCTTGAATTTTGAAAGCCATTACACCAGGCAAATGCACGGTCGTATCAGAATAATATGACCACCTATCTAATAATGGGATGACAGTGGCGAGATGGCATGGTATGGACTCAATGAGGCCCTGGAAGGTTGCCTGAAGCACATGTGCCCATTCAGACTGCAGCAGAGCACGGAAGTCCTAGAAATGATGTGGTTGTGGGTCGGCATGCTGAACTTGCCGATCCAAACAGTCCAGATCAGACGATTTCGTTGGCCAAGGCAAAACAGAGACATCGATGTCATGTTTCTGGAACAAATCTTGCACCGCCTTAGCAACGTGACAGTGTGCATTGTCTTTTAGATACCATCACCACCAGGGTAAAGGTCCAATGAGAAGGGATGCACGTAGTCTGCAAGAATGGACAGTAGCCATTGGTGTTCAGGGACTCATCCAGTGGTACCAGCAGTAGGAAAGCATCCCCCAGACATGCACACTGCCACTGCTGGCCTGTACTTGGCCTACAAAGGTGTACGGGTGTGGGTTCTTGTCTGTGTGGCGCCATGTCCACCACTGTCCATCACTTCTGTGGAGAAAAAAACCTCGATTCGTCGGTGAAGGCAACCTTTTTTCCCACTGTCTGATGACAGTAGTCCCATGCGAACTGCACACGTCGTTGCCAATGGCCCTGGGTTAACATGGGTGCCTTGATGCAACGCTGACTCCGGAGACCCATGCGTAACAGGGTTTGCTCTACTGTTATCTGAGACACCTACCTGGGTACCCCAGAGTTCATTTGCATGGTCAATTGCTGCGCTGTTGCATGTAAATTGCCCCTTTCAAGTTGACGGAAGTGACATTCTCCTTTGGGGTTCATGGCCTTTGGGGCTCCACAGTTATGATGTCGGGAGGTACTCGGTGTGCCGGGAGTCCATTCTTGATACACCCTTACTACAGCACCTCACAAACAGCCCCCTAAGTCTGATGTTTCTGAGATGCTTCCACCCTTGGCACAGTAACCAATGATCATTCTTTTTTGAACACCCATCAAATCACTACATCTGCCCACTGTGTTCACGTTACCCACTATGGCCTATCTGTTCTAGCCAGCCACTTATATCTCTGTGTGGTTGACCTTGTCACGTGCACTCTGTGATATGCCTGGGTGAGTACACAGTGTTTCCAGGGGTGGTCATATTATTTGAATGTGTAATCAGAAGGAAATTTGGATATCCACTCTTCTGCAATACTCTCCTGTTCTTGGTAAAGTTTCTGACCTCTGTATTTTGGATCCATGAGGTTTGCTAGAAAATGTGGTGCAAAAATTGCTTGTTCATACCTTTTTTAAAATCTAGATGGTAGGGCTGCAGGCTTTCTTCTTGTAGTAAATCCGGTCATATTTCAACAGCAACTGAAACAGACGTGTCTCTCTCTGAAGTGTGTCCAGTGTGTTAGCAACAATGGATAACTGCTTTCCAAGACTCATAGCTTCACAGTAAATGCCCATTTCATCCAAGATTTTTTAAATAGGTTGATCAAATTACTCAATATGCTCTTAAGATATTTCTCTGTATTTGTGATAACTGGCCACAAATGTTTTAACACAATCAGTAATACAGTCCCTGGCCATAAGACCCGTCGGAATTTTGAGGTGGACGAGATTACTCTTCAGATCTTGTTAGGGCATGCCCAAAGGAAGGATAAAATCTCGGGTAGACATCTGGCAACCCGGGCATAAATTTTATAGGATGCCATTTTTTTTGTTTTGGGCATATGTGCGCACTAGTTAGTATTGAATTTCTTGATTTTCTGTTCTTTTCAGTATACCTACATGAAATATGACATATTTTTTGGATTCCTCATAACATTTCCTATAAGATAAGACTATTTTTACTCCTCTGGGACCCTAGGCTGTGAATATTAAAGGATAAAAAAAACGTACAAGATAGGAATAGATAATACTGTATTGAAGAGTATCACTATTAAATTATGATACATAAAGAATCACAAATTATATGCAGTGTTAAACGGTCACTAAGTATTTTATGCATGTTTCTGAATGTCACAAGACATGTTGCATTTCCAAAAGGAAGTACGAGAAACACTGTTTCTGCGGCACCTGTGTCGTTTTGTATGACAGCTTTTGCAAGTACTAATGCAAGGGTCTGGCGAGAATGATGAATCATCAGCATTGATTGTCCATCCAAAATCAGCTGGGCCTAATGGGTCGTCCATCATTAACAAGGTAGAGCCTGAGTATGCCATGTAAAATGATCTTTTCAGGTCACTTTATAATGAAGAGCTTGTGCATAAGGACGGACACCCAATGCGACCTATTGTTTCTAAGAAAGTTGCCCCAACCATTAACTTAGAACGAGCTATATTTCACTTTATTAAAAGATATTATGAAGACCACGCATACACAATTAAAAATTCTAATGATGTCGTTAGAGCTATTGAGGCCTATCGGGGACCCAGAGAAATAATGATGGTGAGCCTTGACATTGTCTCACTTTACCCAAATACTCCTACTGACCACGCTATTAAGTTAATAGAAGAAAAGTTGATAGCAAATAAAACACCAACTATCCAAATAGCTAGCATTATATCAGCATTAAACCTAATCAATGACAACAACTTTTCTACATACAACAATATAATTTATAAACAGATATCAGGAGCACCTATGGGATCACCTTTGTCTGGACTTTTGCTGAAGTTATACTCCAGGACATCGAGAAAAAGATACTTATTGACAACAAATTTACAAATAAAAATCCAGAACTATTTGTTCGATATGTGGATGATATCTTGATATTTTGGAAGCATACTGAAGAGGATCTGGAAGAATTTGTTAATAAGTTCATACATACGGCAATATATATACAACTATCAATCTTACTACTGAATGGAAAAAAACAAAACAAATACCATTTTTAGACATTAATATCATCAATAATTATTCAAGAATAGACTATGAGGTATATAGAAAAACAACATTTGTACCAAATATAATACCTAATAACTCAAATCATCCATGGAAACTTAAAACTGCAGCATTCCGATATTACCTAAAAAGAGCAATTATACTTTCATCTAATAATACTGCAAGACAAAAAGAGTTGAAATGGATTAAAACTTTGGCTGGTGACTTCGGCTATGGGGAGAGATTGATCGACGATCTTTACAAACAAATTCAGAATAACCAAAATAAACTGAAGCAGAACATGGCTGACACATACAGATTTTGTGGAAAGCTACCATATTGTCCACCTATATCTGCCCCTTTAAAAAAGGAATGCCATAAAGCAGGGTTAATTATTGCATATACCATACTTGACAATAGCAGATTATTACAATCAAGTAACGGAAAATGTTCGTTACTTGCATACCAATAATTAATATAAATAAGAACCTAGATAATAAAACAGTTTACATTGGTAGCACAAAGCGTAATATTGATATCAGATTACGTGAACATTTAAAT
This sequence comes from Macrothele yani, assembly GCA_039090855.1. NCBI lineage: Eukaryota > Metazoa > Arthropoda > Arachnida > Araneae > Macrothelidae > Macrothele > Macrothele yani. The sequence goes on from CM077011.1 coordinate 107,311,472, forward strand.
AACTGGAATAAAGGTGAAATTCAAACTTCACTTATACAATATTGTTATAATAACGAAGCCATACCCGATTGGGAGAACATAAATTTAGTTACTTCTCATAATACACATAAAAAGATTCTGACAGCAGAGGCCATCATAATAGAGAAAACCAAGGCATATAACTGCAATTTAAATGTCCCGATTGAATTATCACCAACATGGTTGAACATGATAAAACAGGAAAAACAACGAATTGTCCAAATAAGAAGATCTAGTCAACAAATGAAACAAAGATTAAAAAACAGGACGACACTAGATGGTGTCAGCGACGTTCTATGTGATGAGCATGATAATGATGCAGACGATGGAGAGGGCAGCACCGTTGATTTAATTAATAGTTAACACGCAAGGAACAGTACAGCACGAGATCTCCTTGAAAATGGCCACGAATGAGCGTGCTGAAACGCGCATCGGAAATTGGAAATTTCAGGATCTGGATTCCTCGGTGAAGACTGTTTTGCATATCGTTCACAGTCGAATTTGAGGTTGGAATATTGGTTTTTTATTTGGATTTTATTACTTTCATTTGAATTAATTTCTTTCAAGTTCTGTTTTGAGGACAGGGTTTTTGTGTTTTCGATAAAAGATTTTTATGGGTTTTAGCTATCATAAATAAGTTATTGTTGCCTACGAGGAACGTCCATTTTATGAAACTTTGACTACGCAGTTTTTTGTTTTTGAGTGTATACCGGGAGCAACTAATCAAAAGGAGACTGCAAACCAAGAGGTAACAATGTTATTATTTTAACCCTATCATTCATCTTCTTTTAAGAAATAAGTTATATGATGTTTTTGTTCATATTTTAAATAAATATACCATTGACCCTCAATATGACACCACCAGAATGAATAAGAGATTAAGGAGTCCAGATATCGTGGTTTTCAGTGAACTTGTATAAAAAATGTGAAGAACAGAAAAAATGACAGGACTTCCATGATATCCTGCTAATGAACTTAATAGGAAGCCTTGTAAGTTTGGAATGCCAGCTTTGATCATTATTTCAAATCGAAGTGCATCAAATGTCTTGCACACCGAGCCTGGTTTTAAAACCTTCACCAAGTACTCCTCAGCTAGCTAAAGGATTGAATACTTGGAGGATAACACCTACCAAAGTTGTGGAGATATTTTTCTGGTTCTGCCTTGAGCGATGACAATTCGGTGCCTATCTTACTGGTCACATCAGAGCCTGTAAGAAAATGGTTAGCAAGAAAGACGTCTGTGCTTAGTACCTATCTTGTCCACCAGAGTATGAATTTGTATGATATCTGATGCCGACTTTCTCATCCATAGTTCAGAGAGTCCAATTTTGTTAACAAACTTGAAGAAATGAGTGAGTATCACAAAAACATCTGTGTGACTTGAAAGCACAACTATACGCTGTAAGCCTTCTTTAACAGAGTGGAAAACATGAGTAATATGTAAGTCGGCCTCCTCAACAGTTACTAGAAGGATATCCTTGATTTGTGTGAAGCTTCCATCTTTTATTGCTAAGGCGGGAGTAGGTCCACTTTCAGGTAACACGCCGCTGAGGATACTTTCCCCATTGTCAATTAGCTGATACCTTCTTCAGAAACTCGCTCAAGGCATCTTGAGTGAGAATTTTGTAGTCATCTGTTGCCCAAAATCTTTCCACCTGTACAGGAAGCTTCGTAGTGGTGGCAATTGATGTGAACGGTAGAGGTTACACAGACCTTCTTTCTCTCTCAGGATTTTTGATTGATGATTGAAGGTAGCTGACTAAAACATAGTCCACACGATTGAATTTACAAACATTCTTAACAATGCTGTCAAAGATTGTAAACATATCTTCAAATGTGTCATTTCCCTTAACTGGCAACCTTCAAAACTGATTCATGACATCAACAACCACACTGGTTTTCAGGGTATGCTGTTTTTGGAAATTCATGTCAGGAGTATCTAATTTTTTGGTCAACTCAGACATCAGTTGAGACTTCATCGGTTTGACAGAAGCACCATTATCATCTAATAAGACAGAACATGAAAAATCATAGGTTAGAATTTCTGTCATTGTCATTCCTCTCCCTGGCAATATCAATTTTTCTGTGAATCTGCAAATGGTCTTTGATAGCATTTTTCAGTTTGCTTTTTTGTCTGAACATTTGGTTGTGCTACACTTAGAATAGAGGGTAGCATTTGCTGACGAATAGGGGCTGATAGTGGTTTTGAGCATTTTATAAAACTTTCCTCTTGAAACATGCATAACACTTCTTGTGCTGTCATCAAAAATTGGAGCATCTTCCTAGCATTCAATGCTGGAACACAGTCATTAGACTGTTGTGAAGCCTAACTTCACTTTTTACAAGATATGGGTTCTCTCTGATTTCAACATACTGGAGCATCTCTTCGATGTTGGTTTTCATTGTATTTCCGAGGGTTCCTGTTAACTCATTCATTATCAGCTCATAGTCAACTGGTGTAATAATGTTCAGCAGCCTTTAAAATGTTTTTCTTATGAGAAGGACTCCATGGTAAGCAAGCCCCCATTCAGCAATGTATTCCTTCCTTTTTGTTTGGCCAATTATCCCTCCGGCTGACTTCCGAGAGCGGTTTATTGCTTGTTCGAGAGCCATGTCGATCCCCACGGCATTAAACTTTTCATTTGTTCTTCGAACAACAAAATTACCTTTTTTGAACCAGTCAAATACATCAGCATAACGAGTCTCAAGGTTAAGCATTTGCTCAAACAGTGAACCCCACCTCAAATAGTTGACTCCATCAAAAATTTGAAAAATTGGAAGGACTTCCTACACTGTTTGCATGTAGAGGTTCCAGTTCCCCTCCCTGTCAGCTCTCATGAGATTCTTCAAAAGACTCATCAGGTGCAAGAATCCTTCCAGTATTTGCACTGCTCAGAATTCTTAACTTGCTCCTGTATGGAAACATTCAATGATTTCAGTGTTTCTTCTGTTGTTGCCATCAGCTCTTGGAACTTGAGTTGTGCTTCTTCCGTTATTGAGCATTGCATAGAGTTCAGCACATCACCAACGAGTGTAGCTATTTTGTCATCATCCTCGATTGTACTCAAAAATGCTTTCCAATTAAGCCTCTCTACCACTTCTGCTAGCAAAAACATTCCTTTTACTGATCTTACGTACTTGCTACCTTTGAGGACACTACTACTTTTGGACCAAACATGGTTTTCAATGAAAAGGTTTTCTAACCCACTGCCCTTTATGTATTTTTCAATACATGCACGTAGAATTTTAGTCATATGGAAAGATCCCAGGAGTAGCACAAGGTCTAGGAATTCACTTGTAATCAACTGAATTTCTGCAGCAGTCATCACATGAAAGTGGCAGTACTTGTTGATAGAAATGTAAAAGCAAGCTTTGGAAATTCTTCATACATGAATACATACTATCATATGCTGTCATTAGGTAAGGAAGTATTGGGAGAAAATCGATATTATGTAACGGAACATTTGCCTTTGAGATGATAGCATGAATGCCAGACTATGTCAATGTACTTTGATTTGTTAATCCTCCAACACTTTGCAACATACTCATCAATGTCTCTTTTTTGTTGATCTCGTCACACATGGTTAACTGTTAAACTCTTCAATGATTTTGAAATCTGCTTCTGTTTCATTAAGAGATGTGACATGCCTGCACATAGGATGCACGTGAGATAAAGCCAGACAGCAATGAGAGCACATGTCCAAGTAGCTTAGTAGGGAGAGCGACTTACTCCAGAGTGAGGGGACCCGGCTTCGATGCCCGGCGCAGACAAACTTGTACGTTATACAATGGACAATGGTACATGAACTCAAAATCACACCCAAGGAGACTGACTGATATGTTTAAAAACATCACTTTGTCGTATTTCAGCAGCAGGCAAGATTTTTTGTCTTCCTTCTGTTGCAGTTGTTGGGTTCTTTTTGTTGTGTTTTTGGCATAAAATACATTTTGAAATCTCCGCATTTATTGAGGTTCCACTCGCTTGGCACAGACATAGGCCAACAAGTTGCTTGTTATCTTCCATTTCATTTATTCAGTCGGAAACAAACAAAATTCGCATCAGTTAATTTTTTTGTTTAGATAAATATAAGTATCCCTTCAAAAAATCACTAAATAAAATACAAAAAATGGTTAGATTTTCATAAACTCGTTTTATTACTGGTTAAATAGTCCTATCTTTTAGGAAATTTTATGAGGAATCCAAAAAAACAGGTCATATTTTATATAGGAATATTGAAAAGAACAGAAAATTACGAAATTCAATACTAACTAGTGCGCGTACATGCCCAAAACAAAATGGCGTCCTATAAAATTTATGCCCGGGTTGCCAGATGTCTACCCAAGATTTTATCCTTCCTTTGGGCATGCCCTAACAGGATCTCAAGAGAAAACTCGTCCACCTCAAAATTCCGACGGGTCTTCCGGCCAGGGACTGGACTACAACATGAAAGTTGCACCTTGTTTCGTTAGGTAGTTGTGGCATTAAGCCAGGCTTTTCTTTGAACTATCCGTGTGGTTGATGTAGGCCTATGTTACGAAAAAAACATTTGCACCACCGCAATCTACTTTAAAACAGTCATTAGGGAAACACCTTTTTCTAACAAATTCAACAGGTGTGCTGAGCATCCATATGTTATGAGAGTTGGATACCTTTCATTTAAAATTTTCCACATGAATGGTCCCTCGGGATTGGAAGGATGCTATCATTATTCCCTTGTATACGGGAAAAGGTGATCAGACTGAAAGCAAGAACTATCGTGGTATTAGCCTACTGAGTGTGCCAGGGAAAGTGTTTGGTAAGGTTGTTATTGGAAAAGTACGGGGTCTTACATCAGAGAAAGTGTGGGATGTTCAGAGTGGTTTTATGCCTGGTAAAGGCTGCACTAACCAGATTTTTGCATCACGCATGATGATTGAAAAGTATCTGGCTGTTGGGAAGAAAGTTTTTACTGCCTTCATGGATTTAGAGAAAGCTTACGACCGAGTGAATAGGACACTTTTGTGGAAGGTATTGAATGCATATGGTGTTACTGAGAATCTACTAAATAGTGTAAAAGCCATGTATGCTGGTAGTAGAGCTTGTGTACGAGTGAATGGTGTTTTATCAAAATGGTTTTCCATTGGTGCAGGAGTTAGACAAGGTTGTGTAATGTCACCATGGCTGTTTAATATATTTATGGACGCATGCATGCGTGAGGCCAAAATAGATAATAGTGGTTTATGTCTTGGTGATATCCGTGTGTGCAGATTGCTGTATGCTGCTGACACTGTCCTGTTGGCAGAGAGCAAAAGTGAGTTGCAGAGTATGTTGACTCGGATGCACGAAGTTTGCATGAAATTCAAACTGAATATAAATAAGGGAAAACCCAAAGTTATGGTGTTTGAGAGAGGAATGGGTAGCACTGAATGTAATGTAAGTATAAATGGCACTGTGATTGACCAGGTGAGTGAGTTTGTGTATTTAGGAAGCATGTTTGACAGAGAGAACAAGTTGGATGGTGAAATCAGTAGGCGAGTGAATTCTTCTTTGAAAGTCATAGCTGGTCTGGGAGGTTTTCACAGGAATGATGGGTTCTCTAGAGAGTCCCGCATGGCTGTGTATGAAACAGTAATTGTTCCTACTCTGATGTATGGCAGTGAAACCTGGGTACTGCAGAAGAAACATAGGAGTCGTTTGTGTGCTGGAGAAATGCGTTACTTACGTGGGGTTTGTGGCAAGACACGATCTGATTGTGTGAGGAATGAAGATGTATTGCAGATGTGTGATGTAAAGCAAAATGTTGTTAGCAAGGTAGAGACCAATATGCTTCGGTGGTTTAGCCATGTTGAAAGAATGAGTGATGAAATGCTTACTAAGAAAATATTTTCAACCCAAGTGGCAGGAAGGAAAGGCAGAGGAAGACCAAGGAAGACATGGGTGGATCAGATTCAGGAGTGTCTGCATGAGAAAAAGATTATGAGTATGAAGTATAAAAGATCTTGTGTAAGGCGTGTAATGGATATCAGTGAAGCACGAGTTGTATGTCAAGATCGCTGTAAATGGCGAAGTTTGATACGACAACAATAAGTAAAAATATCTGTAAGTTTGTATTTCTTTTTGGAGCTAACCTCTGAATCTCAGAGAACAGCTTAGTGATATGTATGTATGTATGTTTATCATTTTGTTTTTACTTTCAGTTACAACAGCAAAAACAAGTTTTCGAAACTTTTCTTTACACTCCTTTATGCTGCCTCTAATTTAAAAGCACATTTCACTGCTTTCTTTTTTAATCCAGTATCATCAGCATACAGCAAAAAACTTTCTGTTCTGGTATGGACACTAATAGCTTGGACTGGCTCATTCTTCACACTGTACCAACCATCCATGGTGAAAATCCTCCAAATACATGGCATCAGTAAATAAACAAAGACATCGCTCTTTCCACGTTTTAGTAACACACAGCAACCGAAAAATTTATGTTCGGTCACCGCCAGGGAATTGAACCCACAGATCTCTCGATATCTAGCCAAGCGCGTTAGCCTTACATGACGGTGGCGAGAGTTAAGCTGCCTAATTTTATTTTTCTGAAAGCTGAGATTCAGTTTCTTCTGCTGCAGTATCAAACAGTTTTCCACAAATGGCTTTTGCTGAGGGTGGCTGATGTCAAGGTCTCAGTGTTTCAATCATAATTTTAAACTGATCCAATTCTGCTGCATTGAATGGTATGTTAGCAGCATAAAAAAAGAAATTATCCATTGTTTTATCAAGAGAGACTTTTTATGCTTTTAAGACAGAATTTACTCATTGATTGTCGCTTCTTGGTTTTTTTACAACAGTACTTCAAAAAGCCCGAAAAAACCCAAGTGGGCTGGGTTTTTTCAAACCCTGATTTACAGCGATCTTGACATACAACTTGGGCTTCACTGACATCCATCACATGCTGTACACAAGATTTTTTATACTTCATACTCATAATCTTTTTCTTGTGCAGACACCCCTGAATCTGATCCTCCCATAACTTCCTCTGCCTTTCCTTCCTGCCACTTGGGCTAAAAATATTTTCTTAGTAAGCATCTCATCACTCACTCTTTCAACATGGCCAAACTACCAAATCATATTAGTCTCCACTTTGCTAAATCACTACAGATGACCTTCTTCCATCTGTTGAGGGTCCATTTCCGATGTTCTTAAATACACGCAAGGCATTATTTGCGATGACTGGGCATCGTCGTTGGTCTCCAGCTGTGGAACCCCAAGCGAAGCAAGGTATGGTGCATAGTGAATGTGGAAATAGATCGAGCTGCACCATGCACCACTGTTGTACTGCATTCCTAACATGTAACACCACCAGAACATGTCTTGCCACCCCCCGGTAAGTAACGCATTTCTCCAGCACACAAACGACTCCTATGTTTCTTCTGTAGCACCCAGGTTTTACTGTCATACATCAGAGTACGAACAATTACACTTTCATACACAGCCATGCGGGACTCTCTTGAAAACCCACCATTCTTGTGAAAACCTCCCAAAGCAGCCATAACTTTCAGTGATGAATTCATTCACCCACTAATTATTTTTATTGGCAAAATTTACTTTCATCAGAATGCTTAAAACAATGAATTCAGAAACTAAAATTTCACACAAAATACATTGAAAACATACACCGTCTTTGCACGATAATTTAATTTTAAAAGAGGATAGATATTTACATAGCAAAACAGATTAAAAACCCATACTTTTTAACTATGTAAATATCTATCATCTTTTAAAATTAAATTAGCGTGCAAAGACGGTGTATGTTTTCAATTTATTGCATATAGCACGAAGTACTATCAATTTTTCACACAGAAATGTTTATCACAAAAATTGTATTGCAATTTTACTAGTTCGATTTTTCACACAAAAATTGTATTGCAATTTCATTAGTACTATCGATTTTTCACACAAAAAGATACACAGTGAAACTTTACTCTACAGTTTTTCACTTTTATATGTAAATAAAAAATCTGTGTTAGTCTTGTCATTTTATCGTACTTTCTATAGCTTTTTTTTTTAATTCGGTCATATGTAATTCATTTATAAGTTTTTTGCAGTTATAAGTTAAAATTGGAATTTCAGATGATCAAAAATGCATGGTTTTTACACTTTTCAACCATAGGTTGAAGAAGCGTATATATATGCTCCAGCTTTGTCCGTCCGTCAGCACAACTCGCGTAGAAATGGTTCGATTTCGATGAAATGTTAGTATGTGGTAGGGGACCACCTGGGAACGAACGCAGTTGAAAATGGGCGAAATGGGGTCAAAGGTCAGGACATAGGATTGGGATCCATTCCATTGCCCTTATGCGCCATAGCTTACGTAAAAATGCTTTGATTGCGACAAAACTTTATTATGTAGTTCAGGAGGTATACTGAACCAGTTCTGTTGAATATCATCAAAATGGTGGCAAAGGTCAGGACACAGGAACGAAATTTATCCCACAGCCATTATTCTCACGACGAAACTTTAGTATGTTGTTCCTGAGGTATACTGAGCCAATTCTGTTTAATATCATCGAAATGGGGTAAAAGGTCAGGCCACAGGAGCAAGATTTATTCCACAGCCATTATCCTCATAACTTGAGTAATGATTTCTGGTATGTTGGAAAGCGTATCATAATCAATGCATTGCATGATTTTACTAACTTGTTTAATTCTCTAATACATAAACCGGTATGTTACAACACTGAAAGAATTGTGACAATGTTGTTGTGTTCTTTCTCGGTGCAGCAAAAGTTGAACCTTAATCCATCATAGAAGGGTATATTGTTCACTTTTAGTTGGAAGAAAAATTTGTTTCACATTTCATGACACACACATATGTGCTATTTAAAACTTGATAAATCTCTGGGACATAACTTTGTGACTCCACTTTTTCTTGGTGTAGCAGAATAGAATCCTAAATGTATCGCCAATACTCAACATTCTTGTTTCAAATGGCTGCACTCAGTATCCGCAATAAAAAAAGCTGTTAATTCATGAGTTCCATACTGAAGCACTGGTCTCAGATGCTTAGTTGTGAGAATTTCACTTAATCTAGAATCAGGAATTTAACTGACAGATTTATGAAAAGTTTTACTTTCATAGGCTTCATTATTTTTGCAATGCAATTAAATATATAGTAATTTGTATTGTTTACCGTATATACTCGCATATAAGTCGACCCCCCCCCCCCACTTTCAGAGGAAAAAATCGTAAGAATTCGGAAACTCGCGTATAAGTCGATCCCGGAATGAGAAAAAAAAATTTCAATGAATTTATTCAAAAACATTTGAAAACGAAAAAATTATATATATAATACTAAATTTAATTTGCATACCCAAAAACTTCATCGGAACCCTTCAAAATCCGATTCCGAGTCAGACTCGCCAAACAGTTCAAAAAAGTCTTTCTCCGTCATCGGCGCGTCATCATGAATATCAGTATTCCCATCTATGCCTGTGTCATCAGAATCACTGTCATCATCACTCATCAAAATCTCATTATCCTCTGTGCCATCAAGTTTGTTACTAATGCAACATTTCTTGAATGATTTCACGACCATTTCCGCAGGTATCGCATCCCAAGCATCCTTGACCGGCTTCATTAGATTTCCGCCCTTGGTTTCAGTCGGCAAATCGGAACTTATCCAATTTGCCCAATACCTCCGCACATTGTCCTTGAAGGGCTTATTAAGGCAGACATCTAGTGGTTGAAGAACAGATGTCAACCCACCTGGGATGACAGCAAGAGTTGTTTTTGAATTTTCTGCAGTTTTGTTCACTTCTGCACAACGGTGTGCAACAAACATATCCCACACCAAAAGAGGTTTCCTCAAAAGTGCACCTGGCCTTTTGTTCCACACATTCTTTAACCAGTCAATTGTTCCGGATTCGTTCATCCATCCTTTTTCATGGGCACGAACGAGCACACCAGACGGAAAGACAACGCTTTTCGGCAGAGTTTTGCGTTTGAAAATAATTACCGGAGGTAGCTTACTGCCGTCGGCCAAACAGGAAAGAACAACCGTGAAACTGGATTTTTCGTGGCCAGTCATTTTGATCAAGATATTTTTTTCGCCCTTTTGGTTCACCGTCTTATTTCCAGGAAGGTCGAAACACATGGCGGTTTCATCCATGTTCCCTATTTGGGAAAGTTCAAAAGCAGTCTCTTTTCTCTTTTGAATTACATACTTTTGAAATTCCATTATCTTTGCTACGAGGTAATTTTTGTGCAATTTTGGTGCGCTGGCGTAGATACAACCCATAGCGGTTCATGAACCTTGTGCACCAACCTGGTGAGGCACGAAAAGTGTTATTTCCGTCTGCAAACTTTTCATCTTTAGCGAGCTTCATTGCTCGCAAACGTATACCAGTTCGCGTTACAATGTAACCATTTTGTCTGCAGCCCACAATCCAATCATTCAAGACACTTTCCAGCTCTGGGAAAGATGTCGTTCCACGGCGCAGCTCCTTTTGCGATTTTGGGATTTTCACCAAGTCCGGTTTTTTACGCCAATCTCGAATCAGTTTTTCGTTAATGCCAAATTGACGTGAAGCAGCACAGTTGTTAGTATTTTCTGCAAAAGAAACCACTTTCAACTTGAATCCTGCGTTATAGGACATCCGTTTCTTTACACAATCCGTGTCACCCATAATAGGAGAAGCAAGACACGTGCGATTAAGAACAAGCAACACCTAACACTGGCTGTCGCATGGCTCCGTTACGTCGAAGGTCAGCGCAATCAACTGGTAGTCGGAAGGGCGGAGCTTTCTATGCGCGGTTGTGACTGTGCTGTGGATACGCAAAGCCAGGAGAGAGGATACTTTTCAAAGCGCGGAGAAATTCGGAGGGCCGCGATTTCGTAATTCTACCACATCGGTGTTTTTTCTTTCTTTCTTTCGGAGGGTTGCGATTTCGTAATTAATACCGCATCGGCATTTTTATTTCTTTTGAGATGGATTGCCTTTTGCCTCACGGGAAGAACTTTTGGACTTACGATTTTTTTAGACCCCGCGTATAAGTGGACCCCATTACTTTGAAGCTCTCATTTTGTCCCAAATTTCTCGACTTATACGCGAGTATATACGGTATTTATTTATTTATTTTTTGCCTTTCACCACCAATTCGTCTTTAAATAAATCATTATTAAGGAAATCTTATACTATTTCAAAGTATAAATTTTACAATAGTACTTAGCATTTTGAAACTTCGTTTATATGTTGTTTTTTTAAGGCCCTTCCTGAAAAACGTACAACTGAGGTTTCACTGTATATGCTTAATGGGTGCACCACCTGCTTTTAGCTTACACCCATAATGAAGAAAGCAAGCCTGGTTATGATTTTCTGTATGGTGTTGACCTGGATAACGAGAGTTGGGTGCATCACTATGACCCGGAAATGAAGAACCAGTCATTTGATTCTAATATTGTAACCTTACTTCTCCCACAAAGAAAAAAAAATTAAGACTCAACCTTCTTCTGGAAAATGCAGGCTCACCATTTTCTCGGACTACAAAGATATTATTCACCAGGAACACCCTGTCGAAAGTACAAAAATCAACATCGGGACTCAAGAACCCCAAAAGAGGCTGAAAACAAAGAACATCAACAATAACGGCAGACTTCACACCAGTGCTGCCACTTTAGTTGGAAAAGATAGCATCCAATTTAAAATTCGTTCTAACACCCAATTCCCTGGAGGAAACATTTATTCTTTCTGGCTGAGCTTATAGCTTACATCTTTTCCAGATTCTGTAATTTGAAGGAGATGTAACAGTGAAATATCCAAACTTTACACACCAACACGGTCAAATCTGAAACAGTTCTATCATAGACTTATTAGGTTTAGTGCTACATCAGTGTTGTTCTCATCTATACAAATATTTTAGGTACAGTCAAGTTGTCAAATGCATTTACAGGTATCAGTTTACGATACAACTGTTCTAAATTTCAGTATTAGTGTGCAAAGTTCAAATGCACTCTTTGGCAGAAAGCAACACACCTCAAAGCAAGTGCCCCACTGAACTGAAACTTAGCATCTGCATTGTGGAAGAGATAAGAAAAAGTGATTACAATATTACAGCAATAAAACTTCATTTCGGAAGAGGTGTAACATAATTGTTACAGACTAGTACCTCATAAAGACACATTTAGCTGCGATGCCCGCTGATATATGAAGCATCATGAAGTCAAACAACCTCTGCTGTTTTCCTGTGACAGATTATTCCAAGAGACCTGTAATTACTGCACAAAATCAAGGATATTATGTGATGGCAGCACCTAACACCCCAGAATGTTCTAGAAGTGCTCTACAGAAGAAATATCCATGGATCTGGCTGCCCTAGAAAGGGCTGTAACACTATGGTAACACTTCTGGGAGAGGCGAGCCATTTGTGGCCAGGCATTTTCCTGCTGTTAAACAACAAATAAGGTGGTTCCAACTAAAATCTCTGCTTTATGTTTCCAATGGTAAAACTCCTTTACATATTTTCTTCGCAATTAATGTATTCCCAAGGATGAAAATTTGCACATCGATATAAACAAACTTTAAAGTTATAGCATGGGATACTTAAGACTTGCTAAAACATAACTATAACTAAGCAATCCAACATTTGTTTGTCTACTGACGTCATCATTGTACAGGTTGTGCTACCAATTAACAGGTCTGAATATTACTCAAAGAAAAATGATTGATTTTTAATATAATTACGGCTATGTTTTTAAAAGTATTAAGTATCCCATGCTATAACTTAAAGTTAGTTTTATCAATGTGCAAACTTTCATCCTTCGGAATACATTAATTGCGAAGAAAATATGTAAAGAAGTTTTACCACTGGAAACATAAGGCAGAGATTTTAGGTCTTAAATCCCAGATGACATCCACGCAGTTTAACTTGGGATTCCCAAAATTTATATAAACTTTCCCCGTTCAAGTACATACCCAGCAGCAACACAATCACACTTATTCAGAACTGAAACAAAATATATTCAAAAGAGGGCCTCATATGTCCTGCTTACTATAGTAAATTATATGTCCTTGCAAGGATGTCAATATAATTGCTCTGACAATTCACCTAAGCAATTTATTTATTAGGTAATATCCATACAGCAAAATCTGAATGCACTTTACATGTCTGGTCCTTCACTTTAAATAAGTTATTACCTTAGTTTACTTCCATTTGTATAACTTCAACAGTATGACATCAGAACACTTACCATTCATTTAAGCAGATTGCTCACTTAGCTGACACTTGCATGTTAATTTTGAAAAAGAAAATAAGCACTTGTCAAAATGTGTTTGCTCAACCTCAATCCACTCAAGGAAATTCAACTGCACCTTAAAACGAAAGTGCTGAAAGGTCAATACTCACAGAAATAACTCAGAAATGGTACAACTTAGAAGAATCTATTTTGTTAAAAATCTGTGTAACAAGTGCTTAATCTGATGTATAATGTCTAAGAATTCACATCGCTGCTTGACAATACCAATCACAAAACTCGACAAACTTGCTTTTAACATGAAAATTTCAACCTAGAATGCCTCCATAAAGCGTGAATACACAGCTACAGTATAAATACTACATGTATAAATACTTATTCTATAACCACAAATGAATGCACCACATGTACTAAAGAAATACTATTCTCATTTAATACCTACTGCCAGTGCTTGCTCTGGCTTTTAAAAAGTTTTCGCCAACTCATTCCCAAATTCATTTTTTTTTTTGCCAAATGTAGTCAGAAGTCGCCAATTTTTTCACTATCCATTGGAATTATAAAAACCATAAAAACATAAAGTGTTATAATAGGTCTTACAAATTTTGTGTCAGGTTGTTTCACTCTTTTCACGTAATCGCTTTCTATCTCACATGCAATGAAAACAACGAAATAGTAACTAACATTCGAATTTCATTTTTCAAATACCAAATCGAATAAAAATTAAAGATTATTTCTGCTTGGACATCATAAAAAAAGTTGGTAATCGCCAACATTTTCGCCAAAACGATATTTTTTTCCGCAAATTGGAAGAATGTGATCGGCAGTGTGACCCCCCGCCTACTGCATTAAAATATATTTGGTTACATGATTAGTAAAATAATGGACTAATCTTAAAAGCTGAAATTTAAAACTAAACACAACAACTTTAAAAAAAATAACATCAATTTCAATGCAATATTGTATAATGAGCATCTTTCAAGTCTTAATATTGATGCTTAAACCAGGTCTAAAAATAAAATCTCAAAACGCCAAATAGCATACCTGTGGAAGAACAGATGGTGCTCTTGGTGTTGGACTACTTGGTACAGGGCTAGGTGTCAGTGGCAGGCTACTGGAACCTACGGTTGCTGCTGGACTATGTCCTGATAGGGGGCTTTTACGGAATGCAGTATCCTTTAAAGAATACATAATATTTAACAATATAAATAAGTGATTAACGTACCTTTACTCTGAGACAAATATTCCAAATATTTGCAAATAAAACATGCTGTAGAGAACAGTTAACTCTTAAAAATATTAGAAATATTTATATCAAATGAGAAGCAGGACGAAATGCTCATTGTATAAAAGGATCTGGCACACATACTGAATGTAAAACATCACATAGCTTATATAAGTAGTATACTGCTTTCAATGCTCATTTTCTGCTTTAGTTTCTGTTATACTGTATAATATACACTATATTGACAAAACTCACTGGACACCTAGAAGACAAAACACAACATAGCATTTATTGACATACATTAGTACGGTGTCAGTCCACCTTTGGCCTTAATGCAGGCACTGACCCTTCGAGACATGCTTTTGACAAGGTTTTGGAACACAGCGATAGGTATACGCTTCCATTCAGTACATAATGCTGCTGTTAACTGTTGCTTAGTAATAGGCCGTGGTTCCAAACTTCTTATGTGGTGATCTAATTCATCCCATAAGTGCTCTATGGGATAAAGACCAGGGCTCTGTGCTGGCCAGTTCACACATGATACAGAATTATCGTCAAACCAAGCCTTAACAATGCTTGCTTTATAGTTCGGTGCATTATCCTGCTGGTACCAACAAGGCTCGGTTCCATAGTATTGCCACAGAGTTGGTAGGGCATAATTGTCCAGAATATCGAGGTAGACGTGCTGGTTAACAGGTTTGTCCACAATAACTAATGGGCTGGGACCATACCACGAAAAACACCCCCACACAAGTACACTCCCAAGCTCCAAACTTGACCGTAGGAACAGAACACTGTGGTAAATAGTGTTCCCCCTACTGCTGCCATACCCACACATGGCCACCAGACTGATGGATCGTGTATCTGGATTCATCAGTCCATAGGATTCGTTTCCATTTATCTACAGTCCACGGTAAATGTTCTTTACACCATGCTAAAAGACAAGTAGCATTCCGAGTAGAGATGAAAGGCTTATGAGCAGCCGCACGACCACGGTAACCCATGGAATGAAGTTCTTTGCGAATGGTACGTGTACATACTGAAGTTCCGGGATTTTTACTCACCTGTATGCTGAGGTTTTGGGCAGTACTCAGTTGATTAGATGTAACGACTCTCCGTGACTTCAACGTCCTCTATCACTGATTTTCTTTGGTCTGCCGGTATGTTTTGCTGCTTCAGGCACGCCATGTGTCTTCCATTCATTCAGTACATCCAAAACAGTTGATTTGGGTATGTTTAAACGCCTCTTGGTTTCTTTTATGGTCAACCCACTAACATAACACCCAACAATCTTTTCTTTCTCAAAGTCAGTTCTCTCCCACCGTGACATTTTCACTTAACCTCACAGTACAATATGATTGCGGTCAGCTGCAGGCTTGTTTTTATACCGTTTGCAGCTGTACCTCGCATCTTAACAAAGCAGCGGATCCGTTCATTTGCTTTTGAAGGGGTGTCCGGTGACTTTTGTCAATATAGTGTATATATGTAAGATATCAAGATCAGAGTAAAATCACTGAAATGGGGATGGGCTGGACATATTGCCAGAAGAACAGACCACCGATGAACAACAGAAATTTTAGACTGGATTCCTGGGCTACAAGCATTCAGCAGATCGCAAGCCCAGTTTGAGATGCTAGTACCTTACACTTACACCCCATCGCTTCGCTTATCATAGTTCAAAAGAATTCCCCTTGCATTTTCTTATCGTAATTCAGAATCACAACCGCGTGAGAACTGGAAATGCGACAGCTACGTACTCCTGATTCGAAGAGAACAACACAGCGCAGCCACCTGTGACATTTTGGCGATTGCTTCTCTTCAACGAACTGCAGCTATTCTGAAATTCGGAGAACAGAAAAAAAAAGTTCAGTACTTTTCAAGGACTCTTACAAAATTCAAGGACTTTCAAGGGCCCTTGAAAAGGAAAACTAAATTCAAGTACCGTGGGAACCCTGTCTATAGACACGAGATTTCAAGTAGCCCCACAACCAGAAATCAGAGAGCGCAAGATCTGGGGATTACCTTCTATTGACACGAGATTTCAAGTAGCCCCACACCAGAAATCAGCGGGTGCAAGATCTGGAGGCCATTCGTGTGCACTATGCCTGCTCAATAGACAATCGCCGCTAAATGGGCACGCCTGATTTGAAGTGGTATGCAAATTATTAGCTTAATAAAACCGTGTGGTTATGCAATCAGAATGACATCACAAAACTTTATTATTTTCACACATTGAAAATGTGACTGCATTTCTCCGTAATGGTTTTTATGTCTCACCCTAATGTTGCTTTGCGTGAGTAATGTGCAAACACCACTTATGTGGCATTCTCTGCAGCAGAGCCATCTATTGTCGAGATTTTGAACTATTTTTTTCTGGATGCCATACAAAATCCCGTACTTTGATGAATATTAATCTGCAAACCGCATGTCTCTCCGATGCATAGATTTTTTTAATTGCATTTTACTTTTGCACAGAACTTTGAATCACCCTGTACACATATAAAAAAAATTTCGCCAAAGTATTATAACAGTACAAAAAGGTAATCACCAAAACTTTTTTCCATTGCCAAAATGATGTCTTTTTCACAAATTGGGAAGAAAGCAATCGGCAGTGCGATCCCTGTATATATATACCAAGAGATCACTGAATTATGACCACCCCTATTAAAAGTGGATGCAGCCCATTGACCACATGATTTCCGAGAGGGCAGGATTACTCGACCGACATAGCACATATAAGGTACAAGTGGAGCAGTACGTAGGTAGTAAAATTTGTAGCGTAACAGGCAAACAGAAGGATTTATCACACTTTGGAAAAAGGACAGATTTTGTGGAAGCTCTAAGTGCCATATGGCTAAACTGGTGGTAGGGTGGGAAATTAGAAAAATTTGGCATGTGCAAAATCATGCCTGTGGTTACAATTCTAGGCGCAAATCTTACAGTACCCTGTGCAGAATCTGTTTTCGAGTGAAAAGCATACAACAGATAAGCTGACATGCATTTAAAAGAAATTGTGAATTAAATAATTAAATATGGGTATTTGGTGAATACCCTTATGTTTGAAATCTGACCTACAGTATATGAATGAAAAATGTTATGCATGGGGTGGGGGATAATTTTTGTAAATTTTTAAACATTTTATCAAAACTCACTGTAAAGTGCAGTTTAAAAACCAGTAAAATGTTCTTTATTTCCTCCATCAGATGTACAGGGTGGTAGAAAAGTCCCCTAGGGGTTTCGATTGACAACTGCACAAAAACGAACAGATCTACAGCAATGCAGTTTGCGGCATTTGAAAGAGTAAATATTTGAGTTTAATAATCTTACTTTTATACACCTCTACATGTGCGCCTCCGGTGGCACATAACACATCCAGTCGGTTCTTGCCATGTGCACTCCAACATGTCCGGATCGATTCTATCAAACACTGCTGTAATGCACTGTTTGAGCTCCTGAAGGCTGTTTAATCTTTTCCAGTAAACCATGTCCATGGAATAGCCCCAGAGGAAGTCTAAGGGAGTGATATACGGGGACTGGGGTGGCCAAGGAATGGGACCATCTCTTCCAATTCATCTGTCAGAAAACTCATGGTTCAGGCATTCATGAACGTCAAGTCCCCAATGCGGGGGAGCACCATCTTGTTGCAGTATGATGTTTGGTTGCAAATCCTGTAGTTGAGGAACCGCAAAGTTCTGAAGCATGTCCAGGTAATTATTAATTTACACCGTGCGCTCAAAGAAGAATGACCCAATTACACGATTATGCATGAGCCCATACCAAAACATTCACCTTTGGACTGTGCGCGATGTGCTCCCTAACTGAATGTGGGTTTTCACTACCCCATATATGAACGTTTTGAGTGTTGACTTTTCCATGCAGCACGTAAAAGGTTGCCTCATCTGAGAACATTATACGGCATAGGAAACTTTCATCAACTTCCAGCCACTACATATATTCAGCGAATGCTAAGCGCTGAGGTCTATCGTTCGGTTTAATTTGGTGTAGGAGTTGTATTTTGTATGTGGTTAGTTTCAGGCATTTGTGAAGCACTCCGATCAATGTGGATCGTGGAACATTCAGTTGTAAGGAGGTCCTTCTCGTGGACTTGCTAGGACTGCGAGCGAAAACCTACTGTATGTTCTGCACAGTTTCTTCACTGACAGGGGGTCTGCCACTTCTTTGCTGGTCCAGTATGCTACCAGTATCCAAGAATTTCTTCTGCCATGCTCTGATGCTGAAATCACTTGGTGGATCTTTTCCATATGTCCGATGGCAATTTCTTTGTACCGTAATTCACAGACTTCGTCGCAAAAACCAACGCACGCACATTACTTTCTCCTGAGGCAACAACATTTTCAGTTGCTTTGCAGTCGGCGTCAGTATTTGCGAGCAAGTAACGCCATCTGTCGGAAAGAGATGGTGTTAAAAACTCGAAAATTTACTCTTCCAAATGCCGCAAACCACATTGCTGTAGATCTGCTCGTTTTTGTACAGTTGTCAATCGAAACCCCTAGGGGACTTTTTGACCACTCTGTATAATAAATACTAGAAACACCCAAACTAAATTGGAATTTGCTGTATTTTCACAATTTGGGAATTGAAGTCCACCATATTCAGCTTCCTGTACTCAAAATAAACTGTATGCATAAATCCATATATTTCTCAAATTCCACAGATTTGTCAGTTTAAAAAAAAATGAACAGGAGCCGAAAATCTTCAGCCATTTACTGAGCTTTCATCAGCTACACTACAAATTAACATACTTAGTCCATATGCCAAAAATTACAACTAAGCTATAATTACCAAAGTTATACAAGTTTTCCAGACACCTTTCCATGAATTTTTGGTAGCAAAAGGGTCCAGACACCTTCCCAAAGTGAAGATTCATTAACCCTTTCGCTACCACAACGCCCAGACATTCAGACAATCACAAGCGCCCAGGTCGCTTGATACCTTGAGTACAAGATTCACATTATGGTATTTAACCAAATCATGAAGTTATACATAGAATATAGATATAGTATATGAAATAATCACCCGATATTTCTTAATGTTTCTGTTTCACACGTTAAGTTGCGATGAAAGTTCGACTGGCCAATGTATAATGTTCGACGGTGAAAATTTATGTGTCAATTAACCTCTATAGATAGAAATTATGAACTCAGCATATTTATGATCACCTCTTCATATCTACCTCACCTTCCATCATCATGTCAGTAGAATTTTCAGTTCCTCTGGTTCTTTGTCTTTCACAAAAAGATTAGGCCCATGTGGTTAGGCACATCGGTTCAAGTTCGTTCTACCATCTGTCTATACTTGTAGAGCCCTTTGTACATGAATATCGGTATGTTCAAAGTTCCGTCGTCATTCACAAAATTATATAGATGAGCAATAAGTGAAAGATATAAGATGGCGATGAAAGATATATGAATAATATACAATGGCAATAGGACTATAACGAAATGGAATGATTCGAACACAAAGAAAAAGAAAAAACGACTTTAAATTTGACATTAAAATGCTTACCAAAGTTAAAACCATTATCGAAAGATGATGAAATAAAACTAAACGAAGTTGTCACCTTAAAACTTGTGCGAAAAAACAAAGGATTGACACAACACCGTCGCCGCTTTATCGCCTTGTCAACATTCCCAACGCTTTTCAGCTCACATACTTCGCGGCCATTTTCAAGGTTGCAAGCGATGTTAACTCTGCGCTGAACACTAAGGTCTATCTCATCGTTCCAATAATGCCAACCTTGCTTCGTCAGTTATCTTGTATGTTGCGTATGTTGGAGGTGCCGCCATCTGGTGTTCGTCTGGCTCTTAATCTATGTTGGTAAGCAGTCTTTGATTGTTTAGCACGGATTGATTGATGTTTTTCATGCTCAATCATATTCTTCCATGCGCTGGACAATTCAACTGGTGTATTTGAATTACAATTGTTCCCTTTAGTCTTTTCGATCAATACAGCCTCGGCAGTAAGAATCTTTCTCTGGGTGTTATGAGATGTTAACAGTTTTATGTTGTCCCAATCGGAGATAGCATTATTATCTTGACAGTACTGAATTAGAGATGTTCGTGTTTCATTCTTTATCCAATTACTAAGATGTTCCCTCAATTGAGAATTTATATTTCTTTTTGTGCTGCCAATATATAATGATTTATTATGTAAGAAATCCTTATTGTTAAATATTGGTATTTGACACACACCGGC
Source organism: Macrothele yani (assembly GCA_039090855.1). Taxonomy (NCBI): domain Eukaryota; kingdom Metazoa; phylum Arthropoda; class Arachnida; order Araneae; family Macrothelidae; genus Macrothele; species Macrothele yani. Next base: position 107,332,145 of record CM077011.1, read on the forward strand.
TTTATTTAGCATACTGATATTGTCAGAGTTTCTCTGAAGTATTCGACTATTATCAGTAACAGTATCGGCAATGAGTAGATTAGCTTTACTACACTCTTTTTTAATAATTCCGGAAATTGGTGGACAATAAGGAAGTTTTCCACAAAAGCATTAATGTCAAATTCAAAGTCGTTTTTTCTTTGTGTTCGAATCATTCCATTTTGTTATAGTCCTATCGCCATTGTATATTATTCATATATCTTTCACTTATTGTTCATCTATATGATTTTGTGAATGATGACAGAACTTTGCACATACCGACATTCATGTACGAAGGTTCTACAAGTATAGACAGATGGTAGAACGAACTTGAAACGATGTGCCTAACCACATGGGCCTAATCTTCTTGTGAAATACAAAGAACCAGAGGTACTGAAAATTCTACTGACATGACGATGGAAGGCGAGGAAGATTTGAAGAGGTGAGCATAAATATGCTCAGTGTGTAATTTCTATTTTCATAGCAACTTAACATGTGAAACAGAAACATTAAGAAATATCGGACGATTATTTCATATACTATACCTTGAGTACAATTTCGTACTCCCCTCCCCCGTGTTCTTACAATTTGCACAGCGTCTGGGGATTTATCAGAAGTCACCCTCAGTCGTCTTTGTTGTCGCTAAACAAAGTGTGAACCAGGAGTTGGCTTGTCCTGAGCAGTGGCATATATTCGAGGCTAGCTAAGCTAGCTGCGAAGCCCAGAGAATGCACAAATAAAAGTTAATTAAATATACATAAATAAAAGTCAATTATCAACGATATTGAGATATGTCGATGCTTTTGGTGCGAAAAAAAATGAGCGGATTTGCTTCTTTTGATTATGAGAATCAGTCTGGCGAGCGATGATCAACGGCGTAACGCAAGTAGGTCTTCGAGAGACTTCGCTGTTCTGATGCAAAGAGCTTCAATACTCCTGCTAGCATTTCCATGACAACATGAATGAGATACGGAGGTGAGTGGCCATTGCTTTGGCCAAGGGTTCGCCCGAAAAAGAAGACTTCGGACTACCTCAGTCCCTCCATGCTTCCAGCGCTTGTTTCGCGAGAGTTGTTTCAGTTTCTGTGAAGTATCAATGTATTAAAGTCAGAGATATTATATCTTAAATTCGTGGCTTTGTTGGATTCGAACTGTTTTGGTAAATTTTGTGAAAGCTTCCCTGAACATCTACTATCAGAGCTTAAAGAACTCTATACTTCAAATTTTGATACAGCTCGATTAAAAATGAACTGAAGGTGTTTTATTCCCTTGATGAGTACAAAACAAATCAGTAAGAGACATACATTACTTGTTACATAAAGTTGAATAATTGGACATAGTGTTTATTGAGGTGTACAAATTAGCAGGTCTAATATTAAACTGTTCATCAACAACTGCAACTGCCGAAAGAAGTTTTTCCGTATTAAAAAGAATCAAGATATATCTTAGAGCCACACAAGGACATGCATATTCGAGCAACCTGGCTGGTTTGTTAACAGAGAAAAACATTTTTAAATATGAAAAAGTACTCGGAAGAAACATTTTTGTGAAAACATAACACTCAAGTTCACACAAAAGGAAAGAAGAATGGAGTTCATGTACATGTAAGTGTTCAAATCCTAATCCTTATAATTATTTGGTATCATGTTAGCAATAGCATGTACCTAAAATTTAGAAAAAAATTTTACTTCTATTACTTAACAATTAAAAAATAAACTTTGCAATTTTTAAAAAACAGTACTGGGGGGGGGGGGATAGCCCAGATCTCGGACCCAAGATACAGGACTAATTAGAGAAGAAATAAATTACATACTTTTACACGAGTACATTGATCAACTAGTGTCAAGCAGTTTCATCAGAGCAAAGAAAAACGTATTCTCTCATTTTATGCTGTAATTGGAAACATGCAAAGAGATATGGCAATAAAAAAAATTACTGAAATTGTAAGCAAGGAAGTTGTTGTCAGTCACCTGGGTTATTTCTAGCTTATGTTACCCAAGCAACCTAACTTCATTCTAATCACCGCTTGCGTAATTAGCACCCGGATATGAATCCATCCCCTTAATATGGAATCCTGGACCCGCCCATTACTCCAGTTTGTCCTACAGATTATGAGGCCACATTTTCCCAGTGTTGGGTCGACGTAGTCTCAACCTCTGAAGACGGGCGTTGTGTTTCACATGCTGTGTCCTGTGGGTATCACAGTTCTTACATGTGCCGCAATGTTTACCATGATCGTCTATGAAATAAAAAACTTAATATTTTATAACTGAACTTAAGGAGATGCCTCTGAAGGAAACCTGAATCAGGGAAAAAGAATACCCCTGGGAATGTATCATGAGCAATGATTGTAACATTATAATTCCATATTGAAATTGAGTGAATATTAGCACCTGGTATTCTTGAAATAGGATCTTAATTAGTTTAGTAAGTTTTCTAAAGGAAACAAAAAGTTATTTGTAAGACAGGCATACACAATGATTACAACTGTGAATAACATAACAAATTGAACATTTATTTTGTCAGACTGTTGATTCATGTAATATGCACTATCAGGACCTTACTTACAATTTACATTACTACACTGAAGAGCAACTGAATTAGAGATACCTGTCTAGTAACGTGTAGCCCCACCTTTCGCCCTGATGACGGCGGCGATTCGTCTCGGCATGGACTCGATAAGACACCGGAAGCGTTGGGAAGCCATACGGGTCCACGACCTCTGAACAAACTCCCACAGTTCACGAACATTTGATGGAGGGGGTCAGAGCCTCAAACATCTCTCTCGATGGCATCCCAGATGTGCTTGATGGGATTGAGGTCAGGTGACCTAGCTGGCCAAGGAAGCGAGGTCACGTCGGTGGAGTGTTCATCCAGCCATTCGGATACAATTCGGGAGCGATGGCACGGTGCATTGTCTTGTTGCAGGATGAGGTCCCCAGTGGGATGTCGAAGACGCACAAACGGGCGCAAATGGTCGTCCAGGATATCCCAGTAACGTTGACCTGTGAGGGACGATGTCACACGTACCAGGGGTCCCATTTCAGTCCACATAAACAGTCCCCAGACGAAAATGCCACCCCCACCAGCTTGAAGAGTACCCTGCTGGCAAGAAGGATCCATTGCTTCATTTGGTTTGCGCTGTACTCGTATCCTGCCATCCACATGTACCAACGTGAATCTCGACTCATCAGTCCAAGCAACATTTTTCCACATGTCTAGGGTCCAGTGGCGATGTTCCTGCACCCATGCTAATCTTTGCACCCTGTGATGTGCGGTCAGCAGCGGTACCCTTATGGGACGATGGCTTCTGTAACCCATAGCGAGGAGATGGTTTTGGATGGTGTGGCTGCTTACACGTTTTTGTGCACCAGCATTAAATTGCCGAGTGATTTCTTGCACTGTGGCCTGTCTATCCGCTGTTACAATGCCAGCTAGCCGACGATGACCCCACTCATCCACACGCTGTTGTTCACGGCAGTTGGCCCTTGCAGGGATGGTTTTGCCGGATTCGATGTACTCACGGTGCACCCGTGACAATTCCAGTGCCTGCACGACTTCCGAGATGGAGTGACCCATTCGTCAGGCCCCGACAATTTGCCCACGATCAAATGCGCTTAGATCCTTCGTCTTACCCCTACTGCGTCTGACTCTTACTGATTCCCGTTGTATCACTCCTTATATTGTGGGATCGCTGCATACGTCATGACAATTCCGTTTACAGAGCCGCCCACAGCGCCACATTTGCATAACGCCAGCTGTCTCTAATTCAATTGCTGTTCAGTATATATTGGATCAAATGTTCAGTTAATTAATCAAATGGATTTGTTTTGACTTTCAGGACTATCCTCCCATTTATTTACATTTTTCTTCTACCCATCACCCTCACGACTCTTTGTCCTATCCTCACTTTACTGACTACTCTCATTGCTCGCCTTTCTTAAAATTTCCCAAATGTAGTCTTGTTCCCAATCTCTAATTAATGCTTAAACCTTTCCCTACCACCATCTTTAATTCCTAAGTCGAATAAACTTCATGAACATGCAACTCAGGAAAGAATTAAAGGTGTGGAAAAAGACATGCTTTTATCTTTGCTCCCGTGTCGCACTGTGTTGCTTTATATATCTTCCTTCAGCACACTAAACGATGCATAGGTAGCTCGATTTCTCGTCGTTCGTAATTATGGAATCACTGGATTGGATCTGACCCGCAGTTCTCTGAGGGAACATACTTGTAAGCACTTTGCATCATCATCTGCAACGTTGAGTCATCCGCCCTTCTTTGTTGTGCCCAGCTGCTATTTCGGGTTGAGGGTTTGAGACCAGCGCTTTCAGCTTCGTCTACTTCCCTGGCACATCCCTTGGGGTTTTTGCCATATCGACCTATTTAGGTATATGCTCGTACTTCCATCCTCCGAGAGAGAGGACCAAATATGACCCTCCCGTGCTACGGAAATTTAGGTAACTATTCCCGTGAGAGAGGTCAGGATATGACCTTCTCGTACTAAGTTTCCACGATTAATGCCTCTTTGTGAGAGAGGTCGGAATATGACCTTCTCGTACTAAGTTTCCAAGATCTCATCCCATCTCCTGGTTTTACATTCTTCTGCCTTGGGATCCAATCGTGTTCCTCTTTTCTGAATTAATTAAGATTCTAGCACTTCCTCCCAGTCTGGCAATGGCTACCCCGTACTGCCCTGGAATTTTCATTGGGCTGAGGGTCAACATAAGTGTTGTTTTATTCGCACTCGCACCGACAATGAAATCCAGATAGGTATGCCCAATTTTACTGCCTTTGTCCTGGGTTCTTGATATCGCTCCCACATTAATCTTCCCCGTAATTGCACAACTTGCCTGTCGGTTTCGAGTACCGCCGGATTGTTATCTTAATCAGTAAGTCGCCCTAGGATTCGCTGAGGTGCCTTACATAATGAAACGTTTTGCCTGTCTCTTTCTCTGTTCGCCTGGCCCTGTGAAGCAATTTTATGTAATAAAACCTATTAGTCCTGGGGTCTCTTCTTCTTAATTGCTTGTTGCCTTGGCTGGATCGCAAACTCCTGTTTTACTTTCCGCGGGTCGTTAGGCTGAATTTCTCCTTGTGGGGTCCTTTCGCTTTCAGCCATCAGCTTCCCTTGCTGCTTTTTCGGGCGCTTGGTTGGGGGGGGGGGGGAGTGTGGTGACATCAGCCATCTTACCGCTTGCCCGCTATTCTGCACCGGCCTGAGGAAGTCTTCTTGTACCTGCTGCTCCTAACCCAAGATTTCCTAGAAAGCGCCTACCGGCTGCGCTGTTCTTTGTTCATCTCTGCTCCTACCTTCTAAAAATGAATTTCCATGCTACTGATACGAACAAAGCAAAGGAAAGGAATATAAAACTAGATTAAAATATTCAGGCTTGTCCAAGCTTCCCTCTACGCTAATATCTGACAATTATTCGGTAATGTTTTAATGACGATTCCCAATTGAGACTGTTCAATTAATAAGTATCTTACGTTCTGTGCTCTAACTACTGTCTCAGTCCATTTTAATATTTATTGTGACAAGCTCGTACCTTGAGCGTTGTAACAAAGTCAGAATTGTGGCGAAAATACTGTAAAGCTAGTAAAAATAATTTACATAAAAACATTGAAAGACTGTAGGCACTGGAAAAATTATTTGGAACATTTTTCTGAACATTTAAGTGTTCGTGGAACAAATAAATTTACAAATTACATTTTTCTGGACACCAAAGTTTGTGGACACGGAAATACATTCCTGGTAGCACAGCCCTGCAATCTAACGTAGGCCCAACACTGAGCCATCAACTTTTATAAATAGAAGCCGTTCGCTCAATGTTGGGCCTACGTTAAATTACCCATAGGTCCTGATTCTAACCAATTACACACACACAATATGCGGACATATGTTCTGTAGATATTGCAGCAAAAAAAAATTAGAACGTCATAAAATATTCTTTGTACAACAAGAAACAAAGCTCATTTAGCAGAAAAATAGTGGTTTTCAGCCTCAAAGAAGCATAAAATTGTAATATTTAATTTTTAAAAAACTGCGGTATTTTCCATTGTCCTAAAAGTGGAGTTTATGGGAGAAAACTTGTAAAAATTATTTCATATTTGCGCAATCAAAGTAAACAGATTGAGAGCATGTTTTTTACAAGAAAGAACAAGAAAAGGAGAAAGTAAACAAGATTTTCCAGGTGTTACCACTCCCATCTGCCTTATGCTCACAGTAGAACAGGGGTGATAGTGATCCCGATTTTATCCAGAATTCGATTCTTTTGCCGATTAAACCCAGAAATTCCAGAGGAAATGAGAAGTCCGTATATTTTGTATCTGTTAAAATTCTCAGATTTTTAATCTAAAGTAAAAGAATTAATAGTTTTTGCCAGATAAACCAGTTTGTAAAAGTAAAAAAAAATCCAAATTTTTTAATCTCGTAATCTAGAAATAATGAGCTTATCGACAAATATTCGTCGACCACAAGCGTGAGGACAATAATACAGAGCGAGTACAACTGGTTCAAAATATGGCAAATAGTTGGGACAATTACAGAAGGATGTGCAAAGTAGTATTAAAAAATCCAATAGCACTGTTGAAAACTGGAATTACAAAAAAATAATAATAACAATAATAAAAAAAACAAAGAACATTGTAACATTAAAAAATTTGTGGATATTCCAGATCTTAGTAAAAATGAAAGGTGTAAAAGAAAGTCTGATTGTGCTGATGTTGGAGGGGGAAAACAGACAAAATTGATGTGTTTTCTCAAAAAAGGATGAACTTTTAGTATTCATCAACTTCTAATTTTATAAAACAGGTTAGTTGTTTTCATATCTGTGTAAAACGAAAATGCAAAGAAAAATTGTTTTTAAGCTGTTTGATTTTAAATTCATGATTGCTTTACTTATTTCAGAGAAATGTATTTCTCCACAGAATATTTATGGAAAAGTGTTTTATAAGTAATACATGTAGTCCAAAATAATCAGTTTGTTCCCTAAGTGAACTCAGCATACAGGTTACTTTTATCTCACTGTTTTCAGGATTTTTGATTTGACCTCACAATCACCCATGGTAGAAGAATGCACTGATTGCCCCAGGGAAAAGTCCGACATAGCAAGCCTAGAGATCGGAAGTTTGGAGTGGTGACCCAGCACTGATCTTTCTTTTGTTAACTTGACAAAAGGAGGGGGAATGAATTTCAGAAACGAGCAAAGGTCATTTTCGGGTGCTGTGGTATTCTGAGTGACAAAACATTTTAGTATCGTGGTTGCAAAAGGGTTAACCTTCCTATGGCCTTTGGGGTCCTTAAGATTCCAGCAGATATTTAAGCTTTGGTAATTCTGTTGACTGTTGTATTTTTTTAATGCCATTTTGTGACTTTTCACTCAGTTATTTTAGTTTTTTAATATATTTCTCTTAACTTCACCAAGGAAAACATATCAAAATAATTTCTAAAAAACAAAACAAAACCAAAAAATAAACTTAAATTTGGGCAGTCGTGAAGTTGCGCCAGTGCTCAAAATACTTCTCGCAGAACAAAAATTTACGGTCGCATTTTGCACCTTGCGCCCACTAATTTCTCACCCTAACTGGTGGGTTGTTCATGAGCCACCATAGTTCAAATGTACAGGACTGGGATGGGCGTGAAAATGGTCAAACAATGACCCAGAGGCAAAACTGCACAGGACGGTGAAAGGTGGACATGAGAGGGAGGTTGGTTGGTTGGTTGGTTGGTTGGTTGGTTGGTTGATTGATTTTTATGGCACAAGGGCCATGCTTGGTCAAAGAGTGCCAGACACAAGACCATCAAAGAAAAATATTTAATAATGTGGTATCAGAGTTAAAAGCTGGCTGATGTCGTAAGAATGAGAATGAGGAAACGTTCAAAAGCTAGCTAGATATGTTTTGAAAAAGGCAATGTGTTTTTAAAATGAAAAGACGTGGAGGATATATCACATTAGTCACCCAAGATCCTCTGTAGCGTGGCTGTGCTGTCGTCTAACAAATGTGAACGGAAATGAAGAAAGCGATGGTCACAAAATTAACACAACAACAAAGGACATCGGCGACAGTTAGTCGGCAATTGCACATCTCACATATCGGGGCAGTGGGTGAAACGACAATATACAATATGGAGACACGCAAGTACAACTTCCTCGTGACGGTTTGTTCGCAAACTAGATGGCAATAGTCCGATCTGTGGTTTGATGGAAAGAAGTTTGTTCCTGCCCTGTTGAGATCAGAGGGACTGCCACTCAGCCATGACGAAAGCGCAGATACTAGATCGTTCTTGTTAAAAACAGTAAATGAAATGCTGAGTTTACGGTGTCTAGTAGCAAAAGTTTGTGGTGAACAGCAGGGTGGGAAATTAGCAGGCACAAGGCGCAAAATGCTACCGTAATGTTTCGTTCTGTGACAAGTATTTTGAGCCCAGGCACAAACTTGCGGCTGCACAAATTTAAGTTTATTTTTTGTTTTGTTTTTTTCAGAAATTATTTTGATATTATGTTTTCCTTGGTGAAGTTAAGAGAAATATAATAAAAAACTAAAATAACTGCATGAAAAGTTATGAAATGGCATTAAAAAAATACACAGTAAACAGAGCTATCAACACTCAAAGATCTGCTAGGATCTTAAGGACCCCGAAAGCCCTTAAGATCCTAGCAGATCTTTGAGGTTAATGAATCTTCACTTTGTGACATATATGCATAGAAAGGCGTCTGGAAAACTATATAACTTTTGGTAATTATAGCTTAGTCGTAATTTTTGATGTACGGACTAAGTATGTTAATGTCTGTGTCTTGTGTAGCTGATGAAACCTCAGTAAAGGGCTGAAGATTTTTGGCTCTTCAATCTTTTTTAAAACTGACAAATCTGTGGAATTTGAGAAATGTGTAAATATGCAGTTTATTTTAAGTAAAAGAAGCTGATATAGTGGACCGCAATTCATAAATTATGAAAATACAGCAAATTTCACTTTAGTTTAGGTGCTCATGGTATTTATTATACATCTGATGGAGGCAATAAAGAACATTTTACTCGTAAAATAAGAGTTTCATACTGCAGTTTACAGTGAGCTTTGATAAAAAGTGTTTCAAAAATTTACAAAAATTATCCTCCACCCCATGCATAAAATTGTTCATTCACATATGTCAAATTTCAAACATATAAGAGGATTCACCAAGTTCTCCATATTTAATTCACAACTTTTTTTTTAATGCATGTGAGCTTATCTGTTATACGCTTTTTACTCGAAAAAGCACATAACAAATTTTGCGCTATCTTAACTGCCGTTTTCAGAAATAGCTGCCCACAGTTTCATGCTGAAATACAAACAGTTATGCAATAAAATTATATTTAAAAGCAATACTTGACAAATGAAATATCATGAGAAAGAAGAAATTATGATTACGCAAAAATCTTGACTCTGTTTAACTTCTGTTTTTGAAAGTTTTGGAAGATAAAATAAATGCCATTCCCAGATGCAAAAAGAATCCTGCAACCCCCCCCCCCATTAATCCCCAAATGACATCGAACTTGTGAATGAACCAAATGACGATCAGATAAAAAAATTAAAAGAAAGCAGAATTCCACGACTTTGTGGAAGAATCTCCTGTATGTAAAATGCATTTTTACTTGGTATACTTTTTCATGTAATTTTTATGGTGGTTTTCTTAAATTTGATAAAGGGAATAATTTGACACATCTATGTTTGCGATACAAATGGGTATGACTGTATATTTTATCAATTAGCACATTTCCAATATCAAAATATACTATGCTGAAAGCACTCTAAGATCCCTTATGATCTGTCAAATGGAACATGTACCATATTTTTCAGCATATAAGACGAGACACCCCCACCCCCAAGTCCAGTCCTCAACTTATATGTCCCATTTGCTATCTTGATTGGTCACTGAAATTTTTCAATGATAAAATATACAGGGTGGAAAGAAACAATGGCATAAACACCCCAGGGGGTGATTCCTTGGGTCAATTCAAGCATAAAATGTTCTCTGACATTTTTGGATTTAGGGCTTAGTTTTCCAGATATAAGCACACCAAAGGTGCCCGACATCATGTACGGAATCTCCTGTTTTTGAAGCTTCAAGCACAACTCGAGTGTCATGCAGGAAAGCTCGTGGCAGATTCCTGATTCTGCAAGCTCAGTACCTCCGCAGTCATCATGACTGATTTACATATCGCAGTGCTCTCCGAGGCCATATGTCATGCAACGGGGTGACCAATTACATTCGTCTTGACAACTGCGAACGTAATGAGACTCCAGAAAAAGGCTGGATGACTGTTGTTGTACTGTGATTGCAGCATCAGGCATCGGCCACGCGCTTCCATGCATGACACTCGGGTTGTGCTTGAAGCCTCAAAAACAGGCAATTCCGGACATGCTGTCATGCACCTTTGGGGGCTTATATCTGGAAAACTAAGCCCTAAATCCAAAAATGTCAGAGAACATTTTATGCTTAAATTGACCCAAGGAATCACCCCTGGGGTGTTTATGCAGTCATATATATGTATGAAACCATTCTGAAAACATATGAAATGTAATATTGGAAATACGTCAACAGGAAATTGAGAAATTTCACCCATTCGACTTAAAAGCCGAAAAACATGGTAAATGAAATTCCACTGCTCTCTCCAGACTGTGCTCACAGAACAATTTCACACCTATTTTGGGAAAATAGGTATAAAAATCACTGCAGCAATGATTCTGAATTCAGCATCAGGTACATAAGACAGAGATGCCAACATCTGGAGGAAGTCATCAGTAATCCATATGCACTCATGGTTTCTCCATAGTGAAGTCAAGTCAATTTGCTGCATTAAAATTCTCAGGATAGCATGCCTATTTCTCAAAGTACACTGCTACATTTTTAGCAACATTTCAATCTGGATGGGGGACAATACTCTTTCAATAAACCATATTGTTCATGTTTTTTTTTTTTAAAATACATGCTTCCGGCAATTGTACTGTCCACAATGAACCACCAAAAAATTACAATTGCACATGCTACAAAACACATGAATCACAGAAACATGCGACCGATGTAAAGATGAAAATTCCAACTTGTACTGCTGCGAATTTTTATTTTTTTCGTACCACTGGAACTGAAAGCCACTGAAGCTCGCTTCATAACTACAGCAATTCACGTCATACCACAACTAATCAACTTAACAACAGAAAAAAAGAAATGTGGAATCAGGTCTACCTTCAACAGTTTACGTTAGTTCAGGACTCGGTTAAGCTGGTTCCACCTAATATCCTTGCCTTATGTTTCCAATGGTAAAACTTCTTTACATATTTTCTTCGCAATTAATGTATTCCCAAGGATGAAAATTTGCACAAGGATGAAAATTGCATCAAGTTATAGTATGGGATACTTAATACTTGCTAAAACATAACTATAATTAAGCAATCCAACATTAGTTTGTCTACTGACATCATCAATGTACAGGTCATGCCATCTATTAACAGGTCTGAATTTTACTCAAAAAAGAATGATTGATTTTTAATATAATTATGGTTATGTTTTAGCAAGTATTAAGTATCCTATGCTATAACTTAAAGTAACTTTTATCGATGTGTAAATTTTCATCCTTGGGAATACATTAATTGCGTAGAAAATATGTAAAGAACATGAGACTGACCAAGAAACAAAAAAGCTGAACTTTTGAATCTGATGAAAAATCAGAAAGTGTGAATATAAACACATCATGAGATGGAATCGTTAACTAATTTATTTATGTAAATATTAAACTGGAGCACTGCTGTATTCACAATACAAAGTTAATGAATTCAAAACAAAATACTATGGTTTTAAGACATTGTTTTAAACATAGTAGCTGTTGTTTTTTTGTTTTGTTTTGTCATTATACTTGCCAGAACATTAGCTCAAATTTCATCTTGTATTATTTTTTTTTCTGACAAGTTCCACGGCCATATTTGTGTTTTGTTGACTCTGCAGCACAGTATTCATTGCTCAATTTTATTTTCTATTGACATGACTGCGTTCCCATGTCTTCGTTCTTGCTTTCCTTTTCTTTTTCTTTTCTTTTTCTTTATTCCTTCAGATAACAATAATTTTATCTATCATGCTGAAAAAACTCTCAGCCTGACGATCATGAATGCATGATATCCTAGACCTCCACTTTCTTCGCCTGGAATGTATAAAATTCCGATCAAGACTACGTTGGATTAACCGCGTACATAAGAAGTTCATTACAGAAAATTCTCTCAAGACTTCAGGAACACAAATCTGATGTGAAATTTGGAAAACCTTCATCTTCCTTGTCTCTTCTTACCATGGCTGACACTTTTGCTGTTCCACTTTGGTCTGATACTAAAAAGTTGGGGCTCCCTTCCAAAATCGGTATTCTCTGAGGTTTAGAGAAAGTTTGGAAATTTTATTTTCTAAAAATTGCAACTTGAGCTCCCCATTTTCGTTCCTTACATCTGGAAATCCCTCATTGCATCACGTCACCCGGAGTTACCATTACAAAACTTACCTTTCCAATCTGGCAACGTAAACCAATCGTAGTCGCACTGATGAAGGCCATAGTAATGGCGAAATATATTTCCCTTAAACTTTTTTTATACGTAACTTAGCATGTTCTACACTGCCTTCTTCTTAATTTGTTTTGTTAGTTACGTGCATTGCCTACCACTCATTTAAGCTCTTACTATTTTAGACAACTTGGAAAATATGAATACTTTGAACACCATGCATCAATGCGTACAAATTTCCCCTCCCTTATCAAACTTAAATGCAGATATTAATGGGGAAAAGTAACATTCAACAACAACACAAGATAGTGAGAGCATCGCGGGGGGGGTTACGATTACGGAAGAAATCTTAGCTCCGTCCAACCTCCATTTTCAGAAACTTTTTTCTTATTTTTAAGCTGAGATGTAAATATTTATGGAATAAAAGGATATTTAACAACAATCCTGGGCAGAAAGTATGTCGCGAGAGAAAAAAATAATGATACGGGAGAAATCTTCACTCCGTCCAATTTCCGTTTTTGAAAGTTTCGACAGATGAAATTCCATCCTGAAACGGAAAATGAATCCTCCAGCACCACCAATCCCTCCAAAATTTCTGATTCCTCAAATCCACGGAAGAATCGCATGCCTGAAGATTGCAAGGAAATCATTCCGCCATCATAAATTCCATTTTTCAGAAATTGTTGCCCTCAGCTTCATGCTGAAGCACAAACGTTTATACTATAAAATCACATTTAACAACAATACTGGGCAAAAGCAGCATCGTGAGAAAAAAAATTTACGATTATGGGAAAATTTTTTACTTAATTTAACTTCCATTTCCGGAAGTTTTGGAAGACAAAATATTGTTCCCTGATGGGAACGATATTTTGGAATAGGGCCCAGAAGTTCGACCAGCTGTCTGCAGAATGGGCGCGAATTCCGCAGGTCACCGTTAAGAAGCTAGTGGACTCGATGCCGGCTCGTTGTGCAGTTGTTATTAAGTCTAGTGGTTATCCCACTAAGTATTAGTTATTGTGTCGTTTTCTCGTACTTGTTTTCTGTTATCGTTGCATTAAATGAATGTGATACACACCTACTTTGTTGGTCAATTTGTATTATCTTTGCGATTAAGCTCGGTACCTGATTTGTGTTAAGGTTTCCGATCCATCTGCATATGGTTCATGTTTACAACTGAATAACACATATCATATCCCAAAATGACCCGATTTGGTCCAGCAGAAAAAATATTATGGTCGAAAAAAGTGTTTCACCAAATACTTTTGTTTGCTACTGTATGGTACACTTTTTCAGAAAAATTATCAGGTTTTTCTTTAAATTAAGTTTTCCGGAAATATCCAGGATTTTTAAAAAAATTGGTGGTTTTTCACACCTCCATAAGCCCGTAGTTTGAACATGATATCTGCAGAAACTACGGAAAATCCATAGTACTCGGCCTCTCTGCATAAGATCATATAATTCCAGTTGAAATAATAAGGAAAAGAGACGATGACGGTGAGTTTGTATAGCTCTTAATCAGGGTTTGAAAAAATCATGATTTTTTTTTAAATCAAAAAATTCTGATTTATTTGATTTAAATCAGACTTTTTTAAAATTTAAATCAGATTTATTTGATTTTAATTACTGTTGCGTTTCAGTTCAACTTTAAAATACCTCTTTATTCTTCAGTGTAAACATGAAATATAACATTCTTCTCCGTATAAATGAGAAAAAGAGAGAGAGAGAGAGAGAGAGAGAGAGAGAGAGAGAGAGAGAGAGAGAGAGAGGAAATATTCTCATAATATGTGGAAACAGGTCATCTTCAGGCAATGTAATTTTCAAGTTTTCTGATGTGATTAATATTATGTGACGAACAGTTAATGCAGGCAAATCAGAGATGCCTGATTGCTGTGTTAATAATTCTGATAAATCAGAATGTGCACAATGTGCATAAAACAGAAAAAGTGTTAGTCATTATATTACTGGTGTAGTTTTAAAAAAATCTACAACTTACCCATTAAATTTGAATCATAAAAGCTTAAAAATAATATATTGATTGAAAAACAGCAATTCCTGAGTAAATTTTAATTGAATTAAAAAAAAAAAAAAAAGCAGGAGTTGAGAGAAACTATTTGTTTAGCAGTTTGAACAAAAATACTAGTTTTGGTGCTTTTTGAATTCCTAGCCTATTTCTTAACTTAGAATGCACAATGTTAAATGTTGAGAAAATTCTTTCAATTCCAGCTGAAGCAGATGTTGTTAGTAATTGCCAAATACTGTACTTCGCAGTTTGTCTCTTCTTCTTTTTTTTTTTTTTTTTTTTTTTTTCTGTTGACTCTTTCACTATGGAAAAGGAATTTCACCAGTCTAAATAATTTACTGCAAGCTGCACTTTTCCTTCGAACATCGTTTCCAGTGAATGGTGCAGATTTTGTCAGAAGCTTAATGAGAATAGTCAGGAATGTGTCCCCATATTTTTTGCAGACAAATTGTAAAGCAACTTCTTTTTCTTCAAGCATAATAGTGAAACATCCATGTTTTTTTGCTTAAAAGTGAAGATCAACGAGAAAGGCCAAAAATGAGCTGAAGATAAAGCTTGACCATATCTTTTATGAAACAACTCCAATTGCTTTTCATTTAAGATGTCATTTAATATAATTTCCAACTTTCGCCACAGTACAACTGCCTTAGAAATTTTGCAATCGTTCCTCTAGACTCTATCAAGAGCATTGGCTATTGGTTCATATGTTGCCAATAAATTCTTGTTGGTCGATATATTGCCAATATACCCGAATTCATTGCCTTTTCTTTGATTTTAGATTCAATATTGCCATCTTTATTGTTAACCACTATTGCCACGAGCATTGGCCAGTTATTGATGTAACTTCTTAAACAGTGGCAACAAGAATTCCACTCAGTGGCAACAAGAATTCCAGCATACATCTTTGGGCAACACAAGAGCTAATCTTCCAGCTATATATGCTGATCTAAAAAAAAACATGATTTCTGTAATACTTCACAATTTGTGTTCTCTGCTCTTTGATGTTTGAAATCTATCGGGTTGTCGGAAAAGTCATGGCGTATTTTAGCCATGTTTCACAAAGGTCATTTATTGATAGAAAGAACAAAGATCAATCAATGATATAATGCCCGCTTTGTTTGATAACCTTTTGCCATCTTTCAGTGAGCTGCAGAATGCCTCGTTCATAGAAGGACCTGTCTTTCGTGGTGAAAAACTGTACAAGGTGCTGATTAACAGCCTCATCTGAATTGAACGTTATATCACGCAAGGACTGTTGAAGAGAGCAAAACAAGTGGAAGTCTGACGGCGCAAGGTCAGGCAAGTATGCTGGGTGTGGCAACACATCCCACTTAAGCTCCAATAATTTTTGGCCGGTGATCAAACTTGTGTGTGGTCTCGCGTTGTCGTGATGGAACACAACACCTTTACAATGAACGAGATCTGGACGTTTCTGGATGATGGATCCATTCAAACTGTCCAATTGCCGACAGTACACATTCGAATTGATTGTTTGGTTCCGTGGTAGGAGCTCGAAAAACACGACACCTTTAAAATCCCACCACACTGAGACCAGAACCTTCTGCTGATGAAAGACTGCTTTGGATGTTTGAGACGAAGCAGCACGTCGGGACCCAGACCGTTTGCACAGCACACTGTTGTACACAATCCACTGTTCGTCACCAGTTATCAGTCGCTTCAAAAAAGGATCGTTTTGCTCACCTTTAATGAACATATCGCAGATGTTTATCGCACCGTCAATTGAGTTTTTTTAGTTCATGAGGAACACACACATCGAGCTTGCTTACGTATCCCAGCTTCTTCAGGTGGTTGTGAACGCTTGAATGATGGATGTGCAATGTGTCTGAAATCTCTTGTGTCGTGTAACGTGGGTTTGACTCGATCAATGCCTTGATTTGGTTGTCATCAACGTCGGTGGGCCTCCCCGACCGAGGAGCATCGTTGAAGTCAAAATCACCAGCACGGAATTTTGTGAACCTCCGCTGGCACTGACGTTCTTTGTAGAGCATTATCACCATACACTTTACGCAACTTTTCACAAGCTTGATGCGCGTGTTCTTCCCTTTACGGAAGTAAAACAGTAAAATATGGCGAAAATGCACAGTTTGGTCTTCCATTTTCAACTTGATGTCAAATCTCTGCAAATCAACCAAATCGCTCACTATTCCTTTTAGACTGCAGCTAGAACTGGCACCTGTCGAATGCCATAGCGATAACAGAACTGTGCGTGCCTCTAGTACTTCCAAAACCGCCCAACCGCCATCGGGTGCCAAAATACGTCATGACTTTTCCAACAACCCAATATATATCTTTTGCAAGAAGGTTTAAAATGTGAGCCATGACACCATATGTGATAACATCAACATTTTTCTCAACTTCTTTCCTTATCTTTGCTCATATTTGAAGCATTGTCTGTTACAAAACTCCTAACTTCATAATGGAATTTCTTTTTCTGCTGATTTCAAACTGCACAGAAATTTTTTCCAGGTAATCAATCACCTGTATAGGGGATACCAGAAGTGTTAAAACTGTACACTAAATAGACAACACCATCTGAAGTTATTAAACAAGAACACACAACTAGTTCATTATGGACATTGGACCAGTCATCTATACTCATGCAGACTATCTTACCTTTTAAAGACTGAGAACATTTCTCTATTTCATTACCAAAACCTCATCTAACAAACAACCTGCTATATCCTGTTCTGTTGGTGGCTTATAGCTAGAATTTAGCATTTCAAAATAAGGTTCTTGAACTCCTTATTTTCAATAATATGAAATGGAGAGTTTGAAGAATAGCTCATTCGAGCACTTTGCAGATCAAACATTTTTTTCTGTTCAGCTGTGGTTCATGTCACAAATGAATCCATTCTCAACTTTTTAAAATTTTCTGTGTTGCCACAGATTTAGTGGTTGCTTCAGGTACCAATGACAGTTCTCTTTTATGCTGAGATTCCTTGGCAGGTCAACATATCTTAAATTAGTTAAAGTCCTCGGTTGACGGTCATTAACTTCATTTGCATTTAATGAACACAATGAGTAATGTATTTTTCTTGCATGCATATTAAGTCCCTGGATCTCTTTTTCACACAGTTTACACTTAGCATGTGAACCTTTGCCACTCATATTTTAAATTTCTTCAAAATAGTTCCAAATGATATCTTTTTTCCTTCCAGCCAGGCGACTTCATCCCTTGTCGTAAAACGAGCTAAGCACTGAAACCCTTAGCCACACAGTACAGTGCAACAGGACTACTAACTGAGAACGGTACTTTTAAACTGGCATTGGTTCCTGTTTATTTGTTCTTTATCACCAGGGTTTGAAAAATGTGGTCATCTGTGACAAGTGAAAAGTTTTAGCCGACAAGTAACAAATTTAGTACAGCAGTTTAAATTCAATAGACAATTATTTAAATGTTGCTATGCCTATTGTCGGATACATAAAAATATCAGTTCTTTAACAAGGCTTATTTTAATTCACAGAATTGATTTGTGACTGTGCGCCAGAATGGGTAACCGGTTTCTCCGCGAAAGAAATTGGACAGCGTATACAGTGAATCAAAACAGTCAGGCACTGTGTGCTTAATAAAGAACATGAGGGAAGAAGCGATAAAGCCCGGAGAATGATTTCCTAAAACACTGTGGGAAAAGATGAGCCGTGTTTACACTGCTTATCTTTCCCATAAGCAATGCAAGCCAGTTCCCCATAAGCAGTGTAAACACTGCTTATCTTTTACCACAGCATTTTGGGAAATCATTCTCCAGGCTTGTGGCTTCTCCCCTCGTGTTTTTTGTTAAGCACACTGTGCCCAGATGTTTTGACTCACAGTATTCACTGTCCAATTCCTTTCACGGAGAAACTGATTCCCCATGCTGGCGCACAGTTACGAATCAGTTCTGTAAATTAAAATAAGCCTTATTAAAGAACTGATATTTTTATGTACAAGAGTCAGTCACGTGCGTCGTGAGCTCTCACTTAACAATTGGTGTCGTAGGTCAAAGGGCAAACACGGATTCCCGTGTTTCCACAGAATTGCTAGAAAGTTTAAAAGATTGAAGTATTCGTGCATTACTTACTCTAGAGGGAGAAAACTGAGTTTGGTTATCATAAAATGGTAATTAAAATTTAAATTAGGTCAGCGATAAAATATTATTGAAAATGTTTATGATTTCATAAATATCATTGAACGTGTAAACCATTAGAACTTTTAATTTTTAGTACTGATTTTTTTTTCTCATGAGCCCTGCGAGGCTGTTGATTTTCAACTAAGTGAGTTATTTGCCTGACTGGTAAACCAGCATGAAATATTTCAAGTCCTGTTTATCACCCTCTACTACCCACCCACTAAAATAATCCTCCTGCTGAGTCCATGTACAAGAAAGGGAACACTGGTGTTTGCAAAAGGTCAGATTCCTTTGCTATTGACAACATCCAACTTCTAACCTCCATGAAAGGAGATTAATGGTCCTGGGAGCCTGGAACTTTATAATCTCACAGCAAAGAATCAAATCTCATTTTTGTTAAGTTTTAGAATTAAGTTTTAGAAGCCTTTATGGTTGCAATTAAGAAATGACACAAAGAAAAATTATTTGTGGAAAAAAAACACATTTACAACAAAATGTATTTTAACTTTCATGACTAAAATAATATTGTTTTTAGTTTCAGCATGAAGTTTATTTTGTTTAATGAATAACAGTGCTAAATTTAGCATGAGCACATGCAGTTTTAATTTTAATGGACTTTACAAATACATAATAAGATTTGAAGATTTATATTTGTGATTTAAATCAATTATTTTTATTCATGATTTAAATCAGGTGATTTAAATCAACGAACCCTGCTCTTAACATTACCACTACATACAGTAGAGCTAACATTACCTTACAACACACAGCATGTTACAAAATATAATAGTGCTTTCACTTATATATCCTTTTCTCTTTATTTTTTATCACAAAGCTTAATATGTTCAACATGACTGAGCATCAAACACTTTCCTTATGCTCATCACTACAAAATAAAAGGATCTGAAATTGTATGACATACTACTTAGAATTTTGAATTTCTTTGATTTTGCAACATAGCATAACATACCACTGTAATACTCTACACTAATTTTTCTCATTAATGTTTTCTTGTGCAGACACAATTTTCCAGTTTTCAGTTGCATGAAGATTTCTAACTACTTTCCAAGTGAAAAGTGCAAAATATAGGTTCACAAACAAACGAAAGTGCATGTGTGCAAGCGAAAGTGCATCTATGAGTGAGTTTACCTGAGTGCTATGGACAACACTATTTTCCAGTGTCACATAATTATTGTAGACTACTGGATGACTAGTGGTTGGTGAGGTCATTGTATTTGCTGTGGCACCTCCAACAGTGTGAGGAAAAGAGGAACGCATCCCAGCAGGAGTACTGTTCAATGGAAGACTGAGACGAGCATTGACAGCAAGTAAGTGGTCCCGGCGAGAAGTTAGATTTTTTACATGGTCTTCGAGTTTCTGGTTCTCAGAACGAAGTTGCTGAAGGCAATTCAACAAGGATGCTACTGTAATTAAGGAAAGAAATTACAAAAAAAAAAAAAAAAAAATACAAAAAAAATTACATAATAAAACTGATCATAAGTATGCATACCATTTAATACAGGACAATAGAAATAAAATATATTTGATAAATTTCCCCATATGTAATGGAAAAACAATGAACATAAGTATCCTTATTAGAAAGAACTGTACCCAAAAGTCCCAGTAAGCCGGAAGAAATTCTGAACTTCTTTGATTCGTTAGAAAGGGCATTTGTATTACACTCAGTACCGGAAGAAATGAAAGGTCGTTTGGTGATAGCCTTATTCAATTCAGAATGTGTGAACCACTTATTTTGTCGTTTGACTATAGAGCAGTACGATAAGTACAAAACAATTAAGGAGGCAATTTTGGTGGAATGCCATTTGACTCCGGATATTTATTTGAAACAATTTGAGAAGATTAGTAAGAAGAAAGGGGAAAGCTACTTGCAGTTAGCGGGACGTATTAAGAGGACCATAACATACTACATCAACAGTAGTGAAGTGAAAGAATTCGATCAGTTGGTCAATTTGTTGGTATGCGACAAATTCAAGACTTTATTGTTCCCAGAACTGAAGACCTACATTCTTCAGAGAGGTTCCGTAGGGAAGTTAGTTCCTTCGACAGAATTAGGAAAGCTTTGTGATTTATACGAAAGTCATGTGGGAGCTATGGGAATAGAAGAAGGAAGATACAAACCCAGTCATCCCTCGGGAACGTATTTCAAAGGAGGTCAATCAGAAGACGGAAAGAAGGGGAGTTATCCGACAGGCAGAAATCAATGGAAGGGAAAGTTGAGGATAATTTAGATGCGGACAACGAAGAGAATAGTATTCTTAGTGATCCAGGATTAGATTCTAGTAAAGAAGTATTAATATGGAAGACAAGAAAAATAATCCAGCAAGAATAGAATGGGAACTTAAACTTAAAATGCTTGAGTTAGAAGAGAGAAAAGCTGAGAGAGAGCAAAGGCTAGAATTAGAAGCTGAGAGGGAACAAAGAAAACTAGAATTACAGCAAAAAATGATAGAATTACAATTAGCGGATAAGAAAGAAGCAAGGCAATCTGAGTTAAGAACATTAGAATTATTTAATGAGAAAGAGAAGGAGTCTACTAAAAGTAAAAATGAGGGTAAGTTGGTGCAGTCTATCGGCAGGATCAGCCTGAAAGTGAGCTCGTGAATGACGTGAATGGCGGCACGTGCGAAGAAGGAACAACGTACTTTTTGTGAAAATTCCAGTGACCGACTGACAGAACTCTGACAACGTACTGACCGGAACAAGGAGACAACATTGTGCTAGCCGAGATAAGGCATCCAGCGTGTCAGCCGAGACAAAGACAGTGTGCACCTGAACGTACGGAAATTCCGAGCCTGACGAGGACTTACAAGCAAGACAACAGAAGAAGCAGAAGGGGGCCTGAGTGCTCTAGTAATGTACCACATTTTTTTTTTTTCTGAGATTATTTCTGTGTCTTTGCCTGTGCATTTGGTATAGTTTAGGGTTAAGAGTAGAAGTTCTCATCATGGTACTAGAAAGAAAATGGAAAGCTAATAATTAGATATTCTCAGAGTAAAGCATTGTAAAGTAAATTTTTGTAACAGTTAATTTTATGTCAGTTGCTAGAGAATGCGGAGTGTCAAAATATTTTCTTTATGCAAATACGTGTGTTTAGATAAGTCGAGTTTTCATGTTTGTGATTTAAGGAATTTGAAGCTAGAATAGCATAGTAAACAAAAAAAAAAAAAGTAACGTGTTGCGAAAGAGAGAGAAGGAATCTGAGTAAAAATAGGATGAGAGATGTTTGGTAATGCATGAAGGTAGAGATAGGTTACAAACAAAACAGGAAGGAGATTAACCTTCGATGATTCAATGCGGAAGTTTGCATAATCCGTTTCTTATTTCTTTGCATGAGTGTATTTTTTGTATGTGTATTGCAGTGTATTATCATGACTGAGCTTTTGGAAGGGAGCCGAAGATGTCTCAGAGAGAAGGATAGAGCCGGTAGAAGTAAGCGATGATAAGAGAATTTAGGCCAGGAAGGAAGTCAGAACGAGGTAATAGAATTTCCGGTAGGAGAAGTGAAGAGGGTTAAATCGGAATGCAGAAAGAGCACCGAAATCCTTATTGACTCAGGCGAGGAGGTGAGTTGTGTAAGAGGAAGGTTACTTGGCGAAGAGCTGTTGGAACCAAAAGGTAGAATAATTTTAAGAGGCTTCGATGGTAGTAAGGGAGAGTTTGTCATTAAGCAATTGAATCTCTGATTAGATAAAGAGGGATTAGAAACAGGAGAAGTGCCATAAAGCTTTTGTGAAGTGATGTGTGCAATTGTTCCTAATCTGGTAAACAGGGTAATTATAGCACCGGAGGATTACCAGCGCATGAAAAGTTTAAGGGAAGCGACTCCGATGTAGGCAACCTCATATGAAAAGGCGTTAGAGTTAGAGCATAGGCCGGATGTGCATCCAGAATCTGAGACTGGTGAAACGCTAATCGAAGAGGAGGATATTCTAGGATTTGAAAGCCCCGTGGTCACAGATATTTCAGCGGAGGAGGAGCAAGCACGCTTAGTTGGTGGAGCGTGGCTTGAAGAGCAAAATAGCCCCAGGATATTAGCGCTCAGTGCTGGAGGCGGCGAGGAGAATCAGCGAGGGCAACAGCAGGTCGACCAATCAGGGGAGGCAAAGACAACTAGCGAGGGATAAGGAGATAGCGTTACTAATTTGGATATGAGTGAAGCTCAGGAGAGTTCAGACAGACGCTTGTTTATGGAGCAACAAAAGAGATGTGTGACGTTAGCAGCCGCTAGGAATGAGGCGCAAAATGGCAAAGGAGGTTATCTCTGTATGGATGGAAAGTTGTATCATCGGGAGCAAGTGTTGGGACAGGTTACGTTACAGCTAGTAGTTCCTGAAGAGCGGAGGGCGCAAGTGTTAAAGCTTGCACACGATTCGGTTTTCGGTGCGCATTTGGGCCACAAGAAGACCCTAGAGCGGATTAGATATTTTTTCTATTGGCCTACCTTGAAGAAAGATGTGCGTATATATTGTGATGTATGTGAAGCGTGTCAATTGAGACGTCCCATCACAAGGGCAGACAGGGCACTACAGGACGAATATTGAGCTTGCTTAAAAACAGAATGTACGGTACAGATTGGCGCAACCTAAACCCATTAAAACAATAAGACATACACAGATGAGCTATTACATTATGACCACCTGCCTAATAAGCTGTAGGACCCCCTTTAGCCCACAAAACAGCAGCCACTCGGCGAGGCATCGATTCAATGAGGTGGCATAAGGTGTCCTGGGGTATCTGGTACCATAATGTCAACAGCAGGTCTTCCAGTTCCCGTACATGAGGGGGGGGGGGCATGAATCCGATTTTCTAAGTCGAACCACAAGTGTTTGGGTTCATGTCACGTGAATTTGGAGGCTAGGGCATTAACAGAAAGTCACCAGCATGATGTTCCTCAAACCATTCTTTGACGATTCTGGCAGTGTGGCATGCCACATTATCCTGTTGGTAATGGCCATCACCAGCAGGGAACACAGATGCCATGAATGGGTGAACTTGGTCTGCAACAATGTTCAAATACCTGACAGCTGTCAGGGATTGTGCTACTGAGATAATGGGGCCTAAAGTGTCCCAAGAAAACATCACCCACAGCATAACACTGCCGCCGCCGGCCTTTTTCTGCCCAACAGTGCATCCAGGTGTCATAGCCTCTGTTGGTAATTGGAGTATCCACGCTTGGCCGTCTATGTGATGCACCAGGAATCTTAATTTGTCAGACCAGGCCACTTTCCTCCAATCATCCAAGGTCCAATCTCGATGACCTTGGGCCCATTTCATGCGCTGTTGGCGATGACGTGCAGTAAGCATGGGGACCCGGCTGGGTTTTCGGCTACGCAGGATCATGCGCAGAAGGCTGCGATTAACTGTGACACATTGCCCTGGTCACCACTGTTGTAGCTGCTGGTGATTTGTCACACTGTGGCCCTGCGGTCGCTGTGACCAATGTTCCACTGCCCTCCCCCCTGGCATCAATGAACTTCTAACGACACACGACTGGACGACGGTTCGTCGTTTGGCCATCTGTGCACCATTTTTGATACGTACTCACAACAGCGCCACATGAACAATCCACAAGCAACGCCGTTTCCGAGATCGTAGTTCCGAGGCGCCATGCCATCATAATTTGCCCTTTATCTAACTCTGATTTATCGGCAGTTTTTCCCATTCTGACTCCAAACATTCTACCAACTGGAAGCCAGTCCTCGGGTTGTATTCATAATGCTCTGTGAACTTAACCTGCACCACAGTTCGGTCTCCAGGCGCACTCGTTTTTTTAGGCTGCGTGTGGTCATAATGGAATGGCTCATCGATGTAGTTTGCCTCTTGAGTCACCACTACATGACATGTTGAAAATTCGAGTCTCTAAAACGTATCACACAAGTACAAGTGACTATTTTGTAAACACACTAACACCATTAAAACAATAAGTTAATGGCTTTTAAGTTGAGATGATTCATACTGTTTGCTTTGTTTTTAATCATCCTGTGGTGTTTTGATTTGTGAGAGCACATTCTTCATTTTTAAATTCTAAGCTAACAAAAATGAAGTTGGTGGAAGTGCGTTTGCAACGTAATGACTTGTGTGATGCATTTTAGAGACGCAAATTTTCAACACGTCATTTGGTGGTGACTCAAGAGGCAAACTATGTCTTATTGTTTTAATGGGTTTAAGTTGAGCCAATCCGTACTGTGTACTCTGTTTTTAACCAAACTCAAGTTTCGTCCTGTAGTGTTTTTAATCTGCGAGTGTACATTCTTCATTTATAAACTTCGGATTAAATTAGTATGCAAATTGTTTCTGGAATAACATGTAGAGAGTTTTTAAGCATGAGAACTTTTCGTTAATGAATTATAAGGTTAACTTGTACATATTAAAACACATTTTAATAGTTTGAGTTTTCTACTCAAATATTTGTGATGTTAGGCACTTTAGCACTAAAAGAAACAAGACTTCAGAACCATGGTATATGTACCTAGCATTTAAATGCTAGGTTGAGCTGAAATGAGCAATTATTAGCTGAAATCAGTACATTGTCAACTACACCTTTGGTTGTTATGACTAGAGCAATGCTTCTAGGCATGCTTTCCAGAAGATGACAATAGGTCTGTACCAGAATTTTCCTCCATCCCTCATGCAAAGCTTTTACCGGAGCTCCACAAAGGAAAGGTCTTACTGGCCCCGATTGGATTTGACATTCCAGTTCATATCACAGATGTTCTATTGGGTTAAGATCAGGAGTCTTGGCCAGCAAATCTAACACTTCAACATCCTTTTTCTCAAACCAAGCCTAGAAACCTTGTATTGTTGCAAGGTGCCTAATCTTGTTGAAACCAGGGATCTGCACCAAAAAAAAAAAAAAAAATAGCCACAGTACAGGTAATGGCTCAATTGTTTAGAATGCTGTTCCTGGTGGCTATTAGGCAGAAAGGGAACTACATCCAGGACCTAGTCCTTCCCAGCAAACATTCCCACATCATCACAGATCCTCCTCCAAACTTAACTGCACAAAGCAATCCACCTGACAGCATTCCCTTGACAAACACCACACTCAAATAAAATAAGTCCACCCGAACAAAAGAGTGAGTAGCGTGATTCTTCACTGCTTCAACTCTTCTACTGTGCACAAACGGCATGTGCTGTAGTGTCATCTGTCCAGAAGGTACCACTGCAGTTGCCATCTGACTTTGCCTAGAGTAATGTAGGGCTTCTGTGCAGCTGACCCAGCGGAATTTCTGACAGACAGTTCTGGAGCAAATTGCTTTTTTTTTTTTTTTTTTTTTTTTTTTTTGGTTTTTGTGATGCTGAGGGCTAGATACCTGCAGGCGGAGGATGTGTGTGCTGTCTTAACATTCTGCAGTATGCTACATTTAGCACAGTCATTTAGTTTGTGTGGCCTCCCAGAGTATGGCTTCACTGTAGTGGCATCATCTGCTTCTCATCAATGAAGAACGTTTGTGACAGTGGATTTGGGGAATCCCAAAACAGCGGCAATGCTACGCACTGATTGTTTACTCAGTGTATAGCATGGCTGCTATTCAAAAAGGGTACGCTAATTACCATTACCCTCTAAAAGTCTTACAGTTTAGCTCTGCACAACACAGTCACTTCCAATACAGTTTCACAGGTGTGCCAATGCTACCTTTATATACAGCATCCAACACATTCTGTACATGCACCTCTCTCTACATAATGTACATTTATACACAATTACAGAGAATAAATTCCAGGACTTTTACATTAGTTCATTAAAAAATTCCAGGAGTTTAAAGTTTTGCCTGAATCATAGTACTTTGTTTTATATTTTGCAAATTGGGGTGAAATTTACTACACATTTAGAATTCTTATGAAATTCTATGAGTTTCGCTGTTACAGTGTTCTTCAGTGAGTGTGCGTTACATCATTGATGAACTGGCAAAATTTCCCTATGATCTGCATAAAGCTTATATGAAGCAATGCGAAATTTAGCACAATGATTATAATACAAAATAATCTTGTCATGGCAGTGAAGATTCCCGATTCTATAATCATCTATTCCCATGCACACTGGCGGTCGGGAGGCCATATATCAATCTCATTCAGTGAGGAAATCGTGTGCTAGAAGGAAGAGCCATCTTGAATTCACGAAGAAGTTTCCACATGCTGTTGTGACTCTAACTCACAACTAGTATACCACAAACCAAGGTAGCTGGAAATACAGCACTCAAACATCTGGCACTGCAGTGTAACATTAGATGAAAGAGATGACATCACATTCTACATTTCATGGAAGGAAAAAATGCCATTGCAAGCAGGCACTGCACTAAAATAAAACAAACTCATGCAACTAATTCAAATATTTTGATTTTTTTTTTTTTTCATTGCAAGAAAATATTCCAGGACCTTTCATAAAAATATGAAAAATCAAGGGGCAGTTCTCTGTACATTACATTTTTAAGAATTAAATCCTTTATTATCGTTCACTCTAGGGAAAGACTTAATGCATGTGGATCATGTATCACACGGCATGTGACCAGGTTACAATGTGAGTTAGCTTTGCTGCCTGTATGTGTGATCACAACTTTGGCTCAGGTGTGTGTGTGTGTGTGTGTGTGTGTGTGTGTGTGTGTGTGTGTGTGTGTGTGTGTGTGTGTGTGTGTGTGTGTGTGTGTGCACGTGTGTGCGTGCGTGTGTGTGTGCATGTGCGTGTGTGTGTTTTCATTTTGCTGTAGTTAATGATTTAACTGTTCTTGTTCCATTTTCCCATTGCAAATGCATGACTAACAAAATGTTATCTTTTCCAAGAAACAGTTCAGGAATTACACTATCCATTACTCTTTTTCCATGGCATTTTCAATACTTGCAGACAGCATGACTGAAAATACGAACTCACATATTTTTAGCAAAGGCCGTTCCATAAAAACTGAGTAATTTTTTTTTAGTTGGCAACATGCAAAGAGTAAAAATAACCATGCAGATGACTAACTGAATTAAGAAGTATCTAAAGCAACAGTTATTAGCCGTGGCAGATGATTCTGGTTTTGTTATTGCACAGTTGTTTAAGGTACGCTTGCGTTTCACCATACAGTTATGGAGGTGAGCGATTAAGTGAAATACGTTGCGCAATAAAATTTTGCTATTGTTTGGGTAAAATGGCTCCAGAAACAGTTGATTTAATGAAAAAAGCTTATAAAGATAAATGTTTGGGTGAGTCAACGATTTTTAGATGGCACCATGATTTCAACAAAGGGCGCCTGTCAGCAGAACTCGCTCCTAGGCCTGGTCGACCTGAAAGTGTTGTTATGGAGCGTATTGTTAACACTGTTCAGGCAATTCTGCAAGAAAATCGACGAATGATGTGTGAAGACATAGTAGCGTCAACTAATATTTCAAAAACGTCAGCATTCTGCATTCTATGCGACAAATTACTGCTGCATCGTGTGTGTTCCAGATGGGTACCTCATCGCTTGACAAAAGAACAATTGTTAGAGAGTTCAGGTGCGTCATGAGTGGAAGCAAATGATTGCAAAGGATCCAAACTTTCTAAACACAGTAATAACTGCCAATAAAACATGGGTCCACTATTTCAACCCCCTCACAAAGCATGCAACGAGTGTCTGGTAACACAAAGGCTTGCCTCCTCCGAAAAAGTCCGCCAAACCAAATCAGCTGTGATGATAATTTTCTTTGATTATAAAGATGTAGTCTACCAGCATGCCGTTCCTCCACAAATTACTGTCAATGCTGAGTATTGCATTTCAGTCTTGAAGCGTCTCAGACGGCACATATCGATTAAGCGACCGGAACTGGTGGGCGAGTGGATCCTACGCCATGATAATGCCCGCGCCACATGTGGCTGCTAGTGTTCAACAGTTTTTTACGAATACCTGCCAACATTAGCAACAGCCTTGTCAGTAGTAACTAGTATTATGCGCGGCACACTTAGACAATTTTTTACGAAACGATCTATCTCTTTGTGAAAAAGCAATACGCGCCACAACAAAATGTCACGACAAACAAGGATCGATAGGTAACATTGCAAGATTTAAGTTCGAAACTTCCACCAGTTAAAATCAGTCACATGCGTTCAGAATTCTACAATGCTTGACAGACGGGAAACTTAAAATTTTTAAAAAATGCACCAACTATTACAAATTTTCCGAATTTGTCCCTTTCATTTTTGGGAATTTCCTCCTTCCTTATCAAGCTTAAATATTTATTCAGTAAAATGTTATTTAACAATAATACTGGACAGAGACAACATTGCGAGAAAAATAAATTACAATTATGGAAAAACTCTGAACTCCGTCGACCTTCCGATTTTGAAAGTTTCGCAAAAATGGAATTCCGTGTGCATTGATCTCGTCAATGAACAAAATAATAACGAATATTGCGGAATTCCTCGAATTCAAGGAAGAATATTACGCCTAAAGATTTCGGGGAAATTTTCTAGCGTCTAACTTCAGTTTTTGCAAATTGTTGTCTACAGTTTTAAGCTAAAATACAAACATGTATGCAGTAATATGATATTTAACAAGAATACCTGACACAAAGGCAATGCTCATTGGGAGAAAAAAATTATGATTACTGCAAATTTTTTTATTCCGTTTAACACTACCATTTTCAAAAGTTTTGAAACATGAAAAACCGACCTCAGACTGAAAATGACACGACACCTTCCTTCCACAAAATTCTCTTCAGTTTTGCATTGATCTTGAGAATGGTCTAAATGATGACAAAAAAAAAAAAAAAAAAAAGAAGAGGAATTCCGCGAATTCGCATAAGAGTCAAATGTTTATCATAAAAATAATAGCAAAATAATAATAATAAAATAAACAAAATGAAAATTCGTAGAATCCGTAGTTTTGACAGTGAGTTCCGTGGTTCTGTAGTCTGACAACAAAATCCGCCCCGGTGGCGCAGTGGTCTAAGCGATGGCCTCTGATCATTCGTCCGTAAGGGGTCCGGGTTCGAATCCCGGTGAGGCATGGATGTTGTGTTTGTCTTACGACACTGGCTCTCTCCCTTCCCTGGAACCAGTGACCCTAAATTAGGGACGGGCGACTGCTTATAGCCCATTGAGTTGCTCACGGTGGTCGTTAAACCACCAATAAAAAAAAAAAAAAAATCTGTAGCTGGCAGGTATGCTTACAAAATGCAGTATTGAAATCATGCCACAGCTTGCCTACAGTCCTGACGCTGCCCTGTGTGGTTTCTGGTTGTTTCCAACAATGAAGGAGAAGTACCGTGGCACAACATTCAACACAGATGCTGACGTTATTCAAGCTGTACAGGGGTCGCTAAAGCAACTTCCACAAAATGCCTTCGCCACATGCTTTGAAAAGTGGATTGAACGATGGGACCGTTGCATATCATCCGAGAGAAGATACTTTGAGAAAGAAGAACATATATTCTGCTGTACCTATATTTCTTCATTTCGTTTGATTTTACTCTCAGTTTTTATGGAACGGCCGTTGTAGTAAACATATGGAACTTGTTAAAAGAACTTCACTACAGTTATTCAAGCACACCAAATTTCAACAGTGAAGACAGCTCACACAATTCCAAATCTGCAGAAAAACATTAATTCACACATGAGGTTACTTACTATCAAAATGCTGGGCTTGCTCCGTAAGAAAATTTGATCCTTGTTCCCACTGGCGTTCAAGGAGTTGTTCAAGAGTTTGAGGTACTGAGGGTGCCCTAAACACAAATTAACATATTGTTAATTATTGTTTCATAATTATTGTTAATATTGTTTCATGCGCATAACTGCATAAAAACACAACAACCAATCAGTTTCACAAAAACTACGAAGAAAGATTCCAACACATACATACCATCAAGCTGTTCTCTGAGATTCAGGTTAGCTTCTCAAATAGAAGTCCATCTGTCAGATTAATGTTTAACTGATGGAAGTAGATTTTACTTACTGTTATTGGTATATCAAAGGTCTCCATTTACACCCATCTTACCACACATAGCTCGAGACGACACAGCTAGAGTCTCACTGACATCCATTGTCTTACACAAGAACTTTTGCATACCTGCCAACTTTCAGAAAACGGAATCCGTAAAAAAAAATTAATCGATATATTCGATGAAAATTTTAATTGATATATTCGAAAAAAATTACTTGTCACACATATTGATTAAATGTACCAAAATTATAGATTAAATAAGAAAGATGACACGAATTTTTGGGTGTAATAAGCACGTCTTTTGAATCCGTTCTAAAGCAAATTAAATTTATCAAAGTTATTCAAAGTCAATGGAACCGGTATGGAAAACAATAGTATCTAACGGAAGAATAAAGTTTTTCAATCGAGTTTTAATCCCTCAGATATTGCTGTAAATGGAATCGTGAGCTTACGCCCTCTGGTTGCAGACTTGTGCATTAAGAAAAACATGAATTTATATGAGAAACATTTCGCACCGGAAACGCTCTCCAACACCGAAAAAAATTTGAAATCGGACTCTTAGAAACAGAGATATCGACAAAAATAAGATGTGACTTCACGTCCCCTGGTGGGAAAACCATGCATTATTTTAGGAAGAAAGTATGCTCAAAAGGTTTTTCCGTATGAGCGGTATCGGTCCAAGAAAAAAAAATTGTCGAGTTTTCAAGAGCCCACCCAGATTTTGCTACAAATACATCAGAAGCAGAAATTAACACTTATGCCCCCTGGCGGCCAACCCATTCTTTACCAAACATTAGAAATTATGTGTAAAATATTTTCCATCAGGTCTTGTATGCGATACAGGAAGAATTTTTCAAATCAGAGTTTTAGAAGCAGAAATAACGCAGAAAACGCAATTTACCTTTGTCCCCCCTAGCAGAAAGTCTGCTTTACTTGAAAATTTTGAATTTATAGGAAAAACATTTCACATCAGAAAAACTATCCAACAAAGAAGGAATTTTTCAAATCGGACTCCTAGAAGTAGAGATATTGACAAAAATAAGATATACATCTACGCCCCCTGGCGTAGAAACCATGCATTATTTCAGGAAGAAAATGCTCCTAAAAAGTTTGTCGACATGAGTAGTATTGGTCAACAAACGACTTTTTTCAATCGAGATTTTAGGAGCTCATATTTTGCTGCAAATACATCAGAAGCGGAAATTAAGACTTGCGCCCCCAGGTGGCCAAACCATTCTTTTACAAAAATTAGAAATTATGTGCAAACAATTTCTATCAGGAGCTGTATTCGGTGCAGAAAGAATTTTTCAAATCGGAGATTTAGAAGCAGAGATATAAGGGGAAACACAATTTACCTCTACGCCCCCTAGCGGAAAGTCTATGAATTACTTGGAAATTTTGAAATTATATGAAAAACATGTCACACTGAAAAAACTATCCAACAAAGAAGAAATTTTTCAAATTGAACTCCTAGAAGTAGATACTGACAAAAATAAGATATACATCTACGCCCCCTGGCGGAGAAACTGTGGAATATTTTATGAAGAAAACATTTTGAAAAAGTTTGTCGACATGAGTGGCATCAGTCCACGAAAGAATTTTTTCAATCGATATTTTAGAAGCTCAGATTTTATGGCAAATACATCAGAAGAAAAAAATTAACCCTTACGCCCAATGGTGGCCAAAGTATTCTTTACCAAAAATTTGAAATTATATGCAAAAGATTTTTCATCAGGAGGTGTATCTGCTGAAGAAAACATTTTTCAAATCGGAGTTTTAGAAGAAGAGTTGTCGGGAAAAATGTAATTTACTTTTGCGCTCCCTAGCAGAAAATCTATGCGTAATTTGAAAGAGTAACTATATCTAAAATACTTTTCGACATAGGTGGAATCGAAAGATAAAAGAAGTTTATCAATCAAATGTTTAGAAGCAAATTTGTGACAAGAATAAAACGTCTTTTTGAATTCAACATCATCTGTATTTACGCCCTCTAGTGGCAAAATTGTACATCGTAAAAAAAAAATGAAATAAAGGATAGTCATTCGCATATTTCAAGCTTCCCAATGCAAAAAAGATTGAAATCGGACTAATAGTTGCAGAGATATCGTGGGTACAGACGAACGGAAGGACAGACGTACGGACAAACTGGTAACATAAGCACGATCTTTTTTTACAAAAGACGTGCTAATAAAAAACGATGTTACCCAAATCAAGTATCAAACTTTTAATTGGCATGACTACAGATGTTTGAATTTATTGGCAAATTTATTTCAATTAAAATAGAATCTATAGATGATTTCTCATTACTGTACTATCATTATGATCTATAAAGATATTAAAATTTACTTTTATGGAAGTTTGCATCTAAAGGAAAGGATGTTCCACCCTTTGCTGCTCAAATCCAATAAGATCTTATTCCATGCCGTCATGGAACATACTAAAATGTTTTCAAAAACGAACCATTTTCATTTTAGGTTTATCTTATGAAGAGACGGACAATGAGACAGTCCAATAAAAACAATGAAATAAATAAGAGTGATTGAGGGACACCAGTTGGTAAATTATATTCAACTAAAAACGAAGTGAACAACCATTTTGCACGAATCGCATCCAGTTCATTATAACTTTTAACAAAGGAAGTTAATTTCGTATTTTTTTCCCACGCAGTTAACATTAGATTTATGCTTGGCACTACAATATGATTATAGTAATATCATTTCTTCCACCATGCAAAACGCTGAAATCACATAGTGCAAAATGCATATTTTTCATTTTTTGAAGATTTTGCAATACACGGAAATTCTGCAGAATATAAGTCATGGAATGTTTGATAGTATGTTTTTTTTTTTTTTTTTTCCCCCTTTTTATTGGGTTGTCGAAAAAGTCATGATGTATTTTGGCACCCGATGGCGGTTGGGCGGTTTTGGAAGTACAAGAGGCATGCGCGGCTCTGTTATCGCTATGGCATTCGACAGGTGCCAGTTCTAGCTGCAGTCTAAAAGGAATAGTGAGCGATTTGGTTGATTTGCAGAGATTTGGCATCGAGTTGAAGATGGAAGACTAAACTGTGCATTTTCGCCATATTTTACTGTTTTACTTCCGTAAAGGGAAGAACGCACGTCAAGCTTGTGAAAAGTTGCGTAAAGTGTATGATGATAATGCTCTACAAGAATGTCAGTGCCAGCGGTGGTTCGCAAAATTCCGTGTTGGTGATTTTGACCTCAACGATGCTCCTCAGTCCGGGAGGCCAACCGAGGTTGATGACGACCAAATCAAGGCATTGATCGAGTCAAACCCATGTTACACGACACGAGAGATTGCAGACACATTGCACATCCATCATTCAAGCGTTCACGACCACCTGAAGAAGCTGGGATATGTAAGCAAGCTCGATGTGTGGGTTCCTCATGAACTCAAAGAAGCATATAAACATCTGTGATATGCTCATTAAACATGAGGAAAACAATCCTTTTTTGAAGCGACTGATAACTGGTGACGAAAAGTGGATTGTGTACAACAATGTCCTGCGCAAACGGTTCTGGTCCCGACGTGCTGCTTCGTCTCAAACATCCAAAGCAGTCTTTCATCAGCAGAAGGTTCTGGTCTCAGTGTGGTGTGATTTTAGAGGTGTCGTGTTTTTCGAGCTCCTGCCATGGAACCAAACAATCAATTCGAATGTGTACTGTCGGCAATTGGACAGTTTGAACGGATCCATCATCCAGAAACGTCCAGAGCTCGTACATCGTAAAGGTGTTGTTTTCCATCACGACAACACGAGACCACACACAAGTTTGATCATCCGCCAAAAATTATTGGAGCTTGGGTGGGACGTGTTGCCACACCCAGCATACTCGCCTGACTTTGCGCCGTCAGACTTCCACATGTTTCGCTCTCTTCAACAGTCCTTGCGTGGTATAACATTCAATTCAGATGAGGCTGTAAATCAGCACCTTGTACAGTTTTTCGCCACGAAAGACAGGTCCTTCTATGAACGAGGCATTCTGCAGCTCACTGAAAGATGGCAAAAGGTTATCGAACGAAACGGGCATTATATCATTGATTGATCTTTGTTCTTTCTATCAATAAATGACCTTTGCAAAACATGGCTAAAATATGTCATGACTTTTCCGACAGCCCAATATATTGCTGCTCATAACGAATCACTAATGCTAAATTTATTACCACTTGAAAAACAAATGCAAGTAAAAACTGCTATAGTAAAACAGTAGCAGCTTAAAAAGTTGCAATTTGAAGAGGAAAAAAATATCAATTAGAGAGTTATTCGATTGAGCTAGTCAGCTAGGAAAGCAGAGAGCAACTGAAAGGCTTTTTCATCTGGAAACAAAGCTTTAGGTTTCAGTTATGAATGTCATCCTCTGGGGTCCTCCCTCCCTCCCCATCATTCCTCACAGGCGGATTGATGCCTTGTCTTTTACTAAATCCGACCCCTTTAGTGTCATCCTTTATACTTCCAAATGGTACTGATTTTATAGTTCTGTCTTCCCTTCCTGTCCCCCCCCGTCCCCTCATCTCACCAAATAGAACTTCTCTAGTCAAGTCATTCCTTTACAAAAACAATCTGGGTCCATCAACATCTGGACCAGCCCCTCTCCTGCAGTAAACTGACACAATGTGTTTTGCCAGAACAAAACCAACAGTCTTTTACATCAGGCATCATGGGAAATGATACAGTCACTTCGCCGGTGATATCCTCCCCATCTTGTCCCCTGCTCCCTTTGTGGCATAGCCACCAAGTTTGAACCGGAGTTTTAATTCTGATCTTATATCTCAGCAAAAAAAAAAAAAAAAAAAATTTGGCCTAACATGGCAAAATGTAGAATACACATATTCTGTTTTAGAAAATGAAAATCTCTAAATATCACACAATTCGATTTGACAGAAGTTACGAGGCCAATGGTGGTTTTTTTTTCTTTTTTCAAACAGATAAAATAAAAAAAATAAAAAATAAAAAGTCTACTCTCTCCCGAGATTAAACTCATGCTGTCAATATCCTGATATTTTAAAATTCAGAATTGTTTTCTAAAAGCCCAAAATTTCATACCTGCAAAAAGTGTGGGTTTGCAAAAGCAACAGTGTTCCCCACGATACTTTATTGTTTTCTTTACGAATCCCTTAGTATGAATTAATTAATAGACTGTATATTTACGAAAAATGCAATTAATGAGACAACCTTATTGGTTGTCTTATGTTATAAACTTGCTTTTAATTAAACTATACATAATATCTAAGGTATTTTACCTGATAATGTCAAAGTATTTCTCACGTTGTTTGCTCTGTGAGGCACGTGCTCCCGGCCCCAAGAGGTCTCTTACGTTACGGACCTTTGGTTAGTTATAAAAAAAAATTTGGAGAAATAAAACAGGTTATATATTTTCAGTTCCACATTCATTCACTTGCACAATCAAACGTTTAAAGTTTACTATTAATTAAAAGATTTTAGTAGAAACTAACCAAAGGTCCGTAACGTAAGAGACCTCTAGGGGTCGGAAGCACGTGCCTCACAGAGCAAACAACGTGAGAAATACTTTGACATTATCAGGTAAAATACCTTAGATATTATGTATAGACTGTATATTTTGCATATTTTTGCATTATTATAGAATATTTTTGTGCCTTTTAATTTCTAAATTAAAAAGCTACCACACACGTAATTTTATAATTAAGAATTCTATCCAAATCGGTCAATTTCCACGGAAGAAATTGTGCTAAAATTTTGACACGTGAGCGAACAAATCTTGCGCATGTTCCACCGCACTGTCCCCGTGAATGCTGATAGCAACTATTTTCAATAGGATAGGTCCACTATGGGTACTGAACAGCATACCGAAACTTCATCGCAATCATGCTTTGATTTTATGCAAGTCATCACGCAAAAGGGCGGAAAAATTAATCCCGCTCCTATGTCCTGACCTTTGACCACTTTCAATAGGGATTCGATGAATAAGTATGTACCCCAACATACACTGCTGGACAATTGCTAAGGACGGATCATAAACGGCTATATAGCGCATAAAAAAGTAAGTGTGGTTGGATGCCAAGTGAAATGAAATAATGTCAGAATGCCAGGACATTACAAGAAAGACAATTTATTGTGCTCTGAAATCCAGAAGGCTTTGGAACGTGTTCAAGGGACAAACAGGCCATTTTGTGCAGAATACGTAAAACGTGAAAAAAATGCAATTACCGTCCGCAGGCATTCCGGCGCAAGATGTCAATACGGGATATGGCCACCATGGAGGACGATGCAAGATTCCACACGTCGTGTCATGCTTTGCACAACATTATCAAGCAGCTGTTGGGGTAATTTATCCCATTCCTCTGTCAGTGCACGGATGAGGGTGTCCTTGTTTATTGAAGGGCATTGGCGACCAGCAAGA
Source organism: Macrothele yani (assembly GCA_039090855.1). NCBI lineage: Eukaryota > Metazoa > Arthropoda > Arachnida > Araneae > Macrothelidae > Macrothele > Macrothele yani. The sequence continues at coordinate 107,369,142 of CM077011.1, forward strand.
CTTCTCCCCAAAGCATCCCACACATTTTCAATGGGATTCAGATCTGGAGAACATGCTGGCCGTACGAGGCGCTGAATATCCTCGCTCTCAAGACACTCCTGGACAGCGACTGTTCGATGACATGTTGCGTTGTTGTCCATGAAAATGAATCTATCACAGACAGCACCACGGAACATGCGAACATGAGGTAGCAGAACATCGTTAATGTATCGTTGGCCAGTCATAGTCCCAGTTGGAAGCACACAGAGGGACGTACGGCCATTGATCATGATGCCAGCCCATACCATGACACTACATATCGGATATCGGTCCCTTTCCTGTATGTTTGCTGGACAATATGCAGTACCACTATCACGCCAGATCAGTTGTCATCGACAATCAGATGATAGACTGTATCTACTCTCATCTGAGAAGAGGACAGCAGACCAGTCGTTATCAGTCCAATTGCGATGTTGATGTCGGATATCGGTCCCTTTCCTGTATGTTTGCTGGACAATATGCAGTACCACTATCACGCCAGATCAGTTGTCGTCGACAATCAGACGATAGACTGTATCTACTCTCATCTGAGAAGAGGACAGCAGACCAGTCGTTATCAGTCCAATTGTGATGTTGATGGCACCATTGCAAACGGGCGGTACGGTGACGTCTGGACAATGGGATGCACACAACAGGACGGCGGGCGTATAGTCCTCCTTCGTGCAAACGTCTGGCGACAGTTTTTCGGGAGATCCGCTTGCCAGTAGCAGCCATAAACTGATTTGCTACCTCACTAGCTGTGCTGCGCCGGTGTCTTTTTGTTGATAGCACTATGTACCGATCTTCTGCAGGTGTAGTACTGCGAACACGACCTCCCCCGTGAAGTTTGCTACACTCTCCATTTGTTTGAAATGATTTCCAAAGCCTTGAAACAACACTGTGGCTGACGTCGAACTCTCTGGCAACATCTGTTATTTTTCGCCCTTCTTCAATCTTGCCAATAATACGGCCACGCGTAAAATCATCTAGGTGATGTCGGGAAGACATACTGAAAATTGAAAGTTCATCAATTGATTCTTCCCTTTCAACTTTGCGTTTGAACAACAACGGTCAATACGCGTCAAATCCTTTATATCTCTTATCAGCGCTATGACATCACGAACAAGTTCGGCAATCCAAAATTTGCATACGCACAACACGTCTTACTGTATCCCGCACTTATGCTAATTTCCACATTTTCCTGTCTTCCATTTTATGGTTGCTATCGTTGCTATTGTCATCCGTCCTTAGCAATTGTCCGGCAGTGTATTAATTTTGTTGAATCAAGCTAAGACATTTTTATGAACGATATCAGGTGATGAACAAAGCACGGTTGGAAAGCGTAGAAAACTTACTGACTAACAGACCAGCAAAATAAATCATTGCTGGAGAAGCACTGACTCGAATGAACATTGGACTTCCTCTTTTTTTTTTTTTTAACTTCCTCTTATTGTAGCATTCTTTTGTTAGGTAAAATTTATTGCTAGAGAAGAAGTTACGAAACCAAGCCCCAATGCATTTTTAATTTCACAAAACTGGCACTTTTTCCTTAATTTTGTCATGTTGGGTATTGATCTGGGCTTAAAAGTTCCACAGATTTAAAATATGCTTGAATTTTTTTTTCTATGATAACTACGTTCTGAGACAGCATTTCGAACTGGGAGTAATAAAGACACGTGCTCAAATGCAAGACACACCCCATGCTGGCCTACTGAGAAGTTGAGACCCGGGGGACGAACAATGCATTATCTGAAAAGGAGAAGAGGGGAAACACACACAGAGAGAGAGAGAGAGAGAGAGAGAGAGAGAGAGAGAGAGAGAGAGAGAGAGAGAGAGAGAGAGCCAAGCCAAAAGCCCAGCTTGTTGGTGCAGTTCTTTTAGTGTTTGAAACAACACAAAATGATAAACCTAAAATGCTAAAATGTGGGAAAACTGCGGCAAAATGTTTCCAAATAAACACATGTAACTGAAAACTTATTTATAACTTACATTGGCGCTTTACTTTGAATTGATTAAGTTAAATAAAAAAGTTTTAATAGCGAGTGCAAAATCATCAGAAAAAAAAATTCTCGGAGAATTATCAAATTCATAAAATTAACATTTCGCCCGTAAAACAAGTCACATTTCCCTAAATTTTACGGGTAAACTGTAAAACCTGGCAGGTATGCTTTTGTACTTTACACTCATAATCTTTTTTCCATGCAGACATTCCTGCATCTGGTCCTCCCATGATTCTCTTGGCTTCCCTCTACCTTTCTTTCCTGCCACTTGGGTTAAAAAAATTATCTTAGTAAGCATCTTATCATTCATTCTTTCAACATGGCCAAACCACCTAAGAATATTTGTCTCCACCTTACTAATAACATGATCATGATCATATGTAGAGGATTTTAGGAAGGGAGTGTCTGACCCCAGGTCTTAAACAACCCTTAGAAATAGAAAGCTAGGAGATTTGGGCTAGAGTGCCCGATAGGAAAGTGACACGGAAGCGAAGTAGAAAGGGGGAGGAAGAACCCCTTATTTATTACCGGGGGCCAGTACCCGGGGTCCGACATCTTAACGTGCCCATCCGACGCACGGAGGATATTTAGTGTATCGAGCGTTCGTACCTGCCTGGGATCGAACCTGAGGTCCTTTCCGTGGCAGTCACGAACGTTGCCCACTCGGCCACCCGCAGCCCCTTAATAATAACATTTTGCCTCACATTATACATCTGCAACACATCTGCATTCCTTACATGATCTTGACACCTCCTCTCCCCTAAGTAACGCATCTGTTCAGCACACAAATGACTCCTATGTCTCTCCTGCAATATTCAGAAGACATACTGCAGAAGAGACATAGGAAATATAATGCTATGCCTAAATCGATATGTACATTTTTGTTAAGATTACAATGCTATGCCTAAATCGATATGTACATTTTTTGTTAAGATTACAACGCTATGCCTAAATTGATATGTAAATTCTCTTGATTCTGCATTTCATATTCCTAACTACCATGACAGGCTTCATCCCCTTACATCATTTTAGAAATACTGCATTGCCAAAAACAAAAATGATAGAAAGCATAATGAATTCTTGCATATGTGCAATGATTAAAAAATATCTACAAGTTGGTAAGAAAGTTTTTGCTGCCTTTGTAGATTTGGGGAAAGCTCACGATTGAGTGAATAGGGTGTTTCTGTGGAAGGTGTTGAATAATTATAGTATAACTTGGAATCTGTGTAAAAGTGTGAAAGTTATGTATGCTGGCAGTGCAGCATGTGTACAAGTGAATGATAATTTACTAAAATGGTTTTATATTGGTGCAGAAGTCAAATAAGCTTCCATAATCTCACCATGACTGTTTAATATATTTATGGGTGCATGCATCAATGATGGCAAAGCAGACAATACCGGTTTATGTCTTGCAGGTGTGCAGATAGCAATGTGCAGATGAAACAGTATTGTTGGCAGAGAGTAAACAAAAGTGAGCTACTGTGTACATTGTACCAGCTGTGTGAAATTCAAACTAACTATACATATGGGGAAAACCAAAGTTATGGGTTTTGAATGAGGAACTATAAGTAATGAATGCAAGATCATTCTAAATTATACAAAGATAAACTTGGCGAATGAATTTATATATTTAGGAAGCATGACTGACAGAGAAATCAGATTAGATGGTGAAATCAGTGGGCAAGTGAATTTGTCTTTGAAAGTCATAGTTGCCTTAGGACAATTTTACAGGACTGACAGGTTCTCAAAAAAAGCCTAAAATGGCTGAATATGAAAGTGTAATTGCTCCTACTCTGATGTATGGTGGTGAAATCTGGGTTCTTCAGAAGAGACATAGGAGTCATTTATGTACTGGAGAGATGTTTTACTTATAAAAAGTTTGTGGCAATACACGTTCTGATCATGTGACGAACAAAGATGTGTTGCACATGTGTAATGTGAAGTAAAATGTCATTAGTAAGGTGGTGACAAATATTCTGAGATGGTTTGGCCATGCTGAAGGACTGAGTGGTGAGATGCTTACTAAGATAATTTATTCAGCCTAAGTGGTAGGAAAGAAAGGCAGAGGAAGGCCAAGGAAATCATGGGAGGACCAGATTCAGCAATGTCAGCATGAAAAAAGATAATGAGTATGACGCGCGACAAAAGTTATTGGGTGAGATATGTGATGGATGTCAGTGACATCAAACTGTGTGCTGAAATTGGTAACATTTGATACATCTACAGTAAGTATGCACAAAATCCAACACAGTTTTAAACTTCATGTTTACAAATAAATAAATAAATAAATAAAAATAAAAAATAAAGAAAGAAAAAGAGAGAGACAGAGCAATGTGTGCACACATGCACAGCCAAATAGCATATTCACTGTTTCCAGCTAACATGAAGATTTTTTTTAATCATTAAAAAATCCTGACAAGTGTATCACATTACTCTCTGGCAGATGCACTTTGAGAGCTGCTAACAAAATATAAATTTACCACACACTTTAAAAGAATTCTATCAGTGCAATTTTAATCCAAGCTGATATTGATTAGTTTAATAATTCATAAAAATAGCATTTTGGTAGGGAAAATCTGCTGAATGATGCTATATTATGTCACATTCACAAAAGCAACTGCTTAAAATTCACCAGCTGCAACAAAATACACTGGAAATTTGTAGTTTTTGAAGTGTGTGACTTTGTAAAATGAACAACTTAAAAAATAAAAGTTTATATGTCTTTTAATTTTGATAAGCAAATAAGTAAAAAAAAATGAAATTTTGGATCTGACAACTCATATCTTTTCCCCCTCGTGAGTTGGCATGCAGCCTTTCACATTTTATACTAAAATCTTTTTTAAACACCTTTTTCAATAAAATCAAACAAATTGACAACTCACCCATTTTGTTCAGGAGGCTTGTTGCTACCAAGTTTCTCTTCAATGTGTGACATTGGCTTAAGAGTTTCTTCAACATCATTCAAAATAGGAATTTCTGCTTTTGGAATTTCTTCAGTTATAGGAACATGTTGCTCTCTTTGTAAAACATCTGGAAAAACATTTTTAAAAAGAAAAAAATTGAAAATGCTGCATTATCCAAAAATCAGACACCATTTTTTTTTGTGTGCTAGTGAAAATTTATATAAAACTCTGTTTATTGGTACATACATACATACATATCACTAAGCTGTTCTCTGAGATTCAGAGGTTAGCTCCAAAAAGAAATACAAACTTCCAGATATTTTTACTTATTGTTGTCGTATCAAACTTCTCCATTTACAGCGATCTTGACATAAAACTCGTGCTTCACTGATATCCATTACACGCCGTACACAAGATCTCTTATACTTCATACTCATAATCTTTTTCTCATGCAGACACTCCTGAATCTGATCCACCCATGTCTTTCCTTGGCCTTCCTCTGCCTTTCCTTCCTGCCACTTGGGCTGAAAAGATTTTCTTAGTAAGCATTTCATCACTCATTCTTTCAACATGGCCAAACCACCGAAGCATATTGGTCTCCACCTTGCTAACAACATTTTGCTTTACATCACACAACTGCAATACCTCTTCATTCCTCACACAATCAGATCGTGTCTTGCCACAAACCCCACGTAAGTAACGCATTTCTCCAGCACACAAACGACTCCTATGTTTCTTCTGCAGTACCCAGGTTTCACTGCCATACATCAGAGTAGGAACAATTACTGTTTCATACACAGCCGTGCGGAACTCTCTAGAGAACCCATCATTCCTGTGAAAACCTCCCAGAGCAGCTATGACTTTCAAAGAAGAACTCACTCGTCTACTGATTTCACCATCCAACTTGTTCTCTCTGTCAAACATGCTTCCTAAATACACAAACTCACTCACCTGGTCAATCACAGTGCCATTTATACTTACATTACATTCAGTGCTACCCATTCTTCTCTCAAACACCATAACTTTGGGTTTTCCCTTATCTATACTGCATGCGTCCATAAATATATTAAACAGCCATGGTGACATTACACAACCTTGTCTAACTCCTGCACCAATATAAAACCATTTTGATAAAACACCATTCACTCGTACACACGCTCTACTACCAGCATACATGGCTTTTACACTATTAAGTAGATTCCCAGTAACACCATATTCTTTCAATACCTTCCACAAAAGTGTCCTATTCACTCGGTCATAAGCTTTCTCTAAATCTATGAAGGCAGTAAAAACTTTCTTCTCAACAGCCAGATACTTTTCAATCATCATGCGTAATGCAAAAATCTGGTTAGTGCAGCCTTTACCAGGCATAAAACCACTCTGAACATCCCACACTTTCTCTGATGTAAGACCCCGTACTTTTTCAATAACAACCTAACCAAACACTTTCCCTGGCACACTCAGTAGGCTAATACCACGATAGTTCTTGCATTCAGTCTGATCACCTTTTCCCTTATACAAGGGAACAATGATAGCATCCTTCCAATCCTGAGGGACCATTCCTAACTCCCAGCACAACTGGCAAATTTCAGTTAACCAGTCAATTATAGAGTCACCACCATACTTCAACATCTCTGCAGTTATGCCATCAACTCCTGAAGCCTTACCATTCTGAAGAGATTTTAGAGCTTTACACACTTCTTCTCTTGGGATCCCTCCTGTGCTTTCATCCCTCATTGTGACATCATCTGCACCTGTCTCAGAATCATTTTTGCTCTCCTGATCTAATAACTCACAGAAGTATTCGCCCCATCTGTCACTTAACTCATTGGGCTCCCATATCATTTCCCCAATCTCATTCTTCACACAACTTACAACTTTGTTCCCCCTATTTTTCCTGAGTCTCATGTACTTCCAGAAGGGCTTTCTATCTTTCCAAAAGCCAGTTCATGCCTTTCCACTTTCTCTTTCCTATCTTTTGCCTTACTGAGGTGAACCAGCTTAGCAGCTTCACGCTTCTTACAGCGATATTCATCCACAGAGACTCTACCTTGCAACATCCCCAAATAGGCTTCCTTCTTTTTCTTTACTGCCTCATCAATCTCACTATTCCACCAAGCATCACCTCTATTGTTACCCATTATTGTGGTGCCACAGACCTCTTTAGCAGCAGTAACAACACAGTTCTTAAAACATTCCCACTTCTTTTCTACATCCCTCTCACAAGATTTCAGATCCTTCAGTCGTTCTCTGAGTAAGTCAGAATACTGCTGATGATCTTCAAGGAGCCTATCAACCTTTATTCTTTCTATCCTGGGTCTCTTCCTATTCCTTTTCCTCCAACCAACATTAAGTTTCACTCGTGACACTACCAAGTAATGATCAGAACCAACATCCGCACCTCTCATCACACGGGTGTCAACAACTAAGTGTTTCAAACGCTGATCGTAAACAACAAAATCTATCGCACTCTTTAGACCAAGAGTACGATTTTCCCAAGTATATGTGTGTATATACTTGTGGTTGAAAAATGTATTAGATACACACAAATCATTCTCAATGCAGAGTTCAATTAATCTTTCACCATTATCATTCACACAAGGATCATTAAACTTACCCAGAACATTGTCAGAAATTGCATTCTGCACACCTACTCTAGCATTGAAATCCCCTGCTATTATAACTTTTTCTTTAGCACCAAACTGGCTCAAAACAGCTTTTAGCTCATTCCAGAAATCTTCTTTCTTATCAAATCTTCTTTCTTATCTTATATACCGTTTATTGGTGTGAAGATATATTTAAAGATGAATTACAAGGAAAAAAATTGGATCTCATGAGCTTTCGCTCTGGAACTGGGAGGCTTTTCCAAGGACTAAAAACGTTACAAACAATCATGGCGAGTATAAACAAAAATTTTTGAAACAATTGTGCTCGAGGATGCCGTATTTTGAATCTTGACGCTTAAGGCACGAGGTACTCGGGTTTTTTTCGTGTGGAGAATCATCTAAGCATGTTCCTCCATGCGGACGGGATATCAACAGATTGGGTATCATTGCATGCGCAGGGATGCATGGTGATCTCAATACTTTCTCTGATCAGTGTGCCCTTGTAGCTAGTACACGGCGCGATTACCTTCATCTCATCCCATAACGGGACTGTGTTTCTTTGTGCTACTTCTTTAGACAAGGCTGTTAAGGTTTCCCCAATCTGATGTTTCTCATATGCTCCTTAGCTCTTAATGCAATTGGCCTTTTCGTCATTTCGATGTAAATTTTCGATGAACCATTCGAGTACATCAGAGGTATCTTGTATACTCCTGCTTCCGATTTCCTGTCCCGGTTTTTTCACGTGTTCATCACTGCTTTGTGTATGCTGTTCGGTGATTTGATGCCGATGCAAAGACCATGGAAGCACATTAGGCTTCTGAAGGAGTAAAAAGTGAGACCTGCAGTTTGAAATGCCCGTTTCCTGAAGCTCATCGTGCACAGTTCTTATCATAACTTGAAAATAAATAACTACCCTATTTTTCTGAAGTATGGTAGAATTGTTGAAATTACTCTTAGTTTATTTTAAACACTTCATTTAAAAAAACTTCGTTTTTTAATTATTTATTTTAAACACTTCGTTTAAAACACTTTGTTTTTTAATTATTTATTTTAAACACTTCGTTTTTTAATTATTTATTTTAAACACGTTTCGTTTTTTAATTATTCACAAGAAAACAATCATTAGCAAACCAAAAAAAAAAAAAACATATCCAAAATGACGTAGAAAGTCCTATGTTAAAAAGTGGTATGTTAATAAAAGTTTAGATGTAGAAATAAATCCAATACAGTCAACTCTTGGCGTACCACCATCGTCTGTTACATTAAATTCTGACGTTATATCAGGGTAACGTTATATCAAATTTGCCAATTATTTTTAAGTTATCCAAATTTTTTTAATTATGATTCCTCAAAAAGCATAATTAGAATTAAATTAAAAGCATGTTTATTTGATAAAGAAACATAATGATATGTTGTGTTCTTAGTGCGAACTGCAGTTTGAAATGCCCGTTTCCTGAAGCTTCTCGTACGCATTAAAAAAATGTGGAAATTTACTTTGCATAGTAGGAAGACGAAGTTAACATTTTAATTATGAGGAAATTAATAAAAAATCATGTTACATTACTGAAACTTTATTAAGTGAAAACTAATATCATTACACAAAATCATTTTGCATACCTTAGTTTATTTTAAACACTTCGTTTATTTTCATTTGTGTTTCAGATTTCAACCCAATTATTTCCAGAACAGTCTAAGGTAGCAAGTACGTTTGAAATATTGCCATTCCGCAAGTTTGCTTCAAAGAATCTTTTTAATGTTAAAAGACACTGATTAGCATCATTGATTAAACCTTAAACATTAAGGTTTGCCACAATAGAATCACGATTCGAAAAACGAGAAGGCAATTCTTACACAACTTGCAAATGGCAGTACATCAAGTATGTTTTGTGTTTGGGAACGGCAGGTTAGTACAGAAAACATATTGGCAGTTGGCAGATGCCAAGGGTGTGGCAGTATATCAAGGGATACAGTATTTAGAGTATGTCTGTTCAGACCCAAAGAATGGCATTATGCAAGGGTGGCAGTAAATCGAGGGTTGACTGTACTCACAAAAATTTTTCATGTCTCTCATACTCTCCTACAATATCATGGACAACCTGTTTCATTTAATAAACAGTAAAATGGTTTAAGACAAAAGTAGGAAAACAAAAGTAGGAAAAACTAAAAAATGTGTGATTGGTAGGGGTGTAAGACAAGGATGCTGTCTGTCACCAACGCTCTTCAATATTTTTGCAGAAGAAATGATAAAAGAAGCATTTGATGAAGAGAAAAAGAGGAATCACTATTGGAGGAAGAACAATACAAAGTATTAGATTTTCAAATGATCAAGCAATATTAGCTAATACTGAAGATGAACTACAGCATCTAATGCAAAAATTTGGAAGTGCATGCATAAAATATGGTATGAAAATTAACACAAAGAGAACAAAATCGATGAGTCTCCAGGAGACCAGGAAACGTGGAGGTGATGATGAATGAAAATAATGTAGAGCAAGTGATAATCCAAGAAAAATGGAAAATGTGACATGGAAATAAAAGAAAAAAATAATAAAGGAAAATATGTATTTCACAACAAGAAAAATGTGTTTAGTAATAAAATGAATAAAAATTTAAGGAAGAGGCTTATTAAATGCTATATTTGGAGTACAACTTTATATGGGGCAGAAACGTGGACAATCGGGTAGAAACAAGCTAAAATGTTGGGAGGCATTTGAAATGTGGTTATGGAGAAGCATGAAAAAAATTAAGTGGATTGAAAAATTACCAATGACGAAGCATTGCAAAGAGTTGAGGAAGAAAGGAATATTCTGAAGACCATAAGAAAAAGAAAATATAACTGGATAGGACATGTGTTAAGAGGAGACAGCTTATTGAAAAGAATTATAGAAGGGAAAATTGAAGGAGAATGACCAAGAGGAAGGAGACGACTAATGATGCTTGATGATATCATGGGCACAGGAAGCTATCAAGTATTGAATGAGGAAACAAGGGACAGAGAAAACTAGAGGAAGAGAACCTGTTGAGTTACCATTGGACTATAGTTTCTATATCCAGATAAACAGTTCTATCAATGAAACTTCAAAAATTATAATTTGCATTTTCAACAGCTTAATTAAAAAATAGTAGACTCACAAAATACATAAGGAAAAGATTTTAATTTAATAATTGGCAACTGCAAGAGGAACCTGGCAATAAAATTTTAATTATTTCTGTGTAAATGAAACTGATACAGTTTCTATACATTGAGAACAAATTTTGATAAAATCTGGAGGACAGAACTGTCTGTAAAAACAAAAGAACTCAGAAGAGGTAAAAAATAACTGACAGTTCTTCAAATTAAAATAGAATTAAGTATGTTAATCTGAGTAAAGCCTTGAGTAAATGTTTTAATTGCTGTAAATAACATTTTCATTTTTTTGTAATCTACAAGCAAACACTATCTGCAAAATCTACTAATAATTTAGAAACTATCCGAGTACAGCGTACGTCCACACTCTGCTACTGTGACATCCACTTCTACCGCATGGCGGTGACCGATCGCACAGAGACATCCATGGTGTTAGCACAGCAGTGGAGCACTCTCACAGGTCAGACATTGTCCTCCAGCACAGTTTGACGTTATCTGCTTAATATAAGACTGGTCGCTAGCAGCCCATTGCTGCACATGTCTTTGATCCTCAACCACAGGAGCCTCAGGCTGCTTTGGAGTCTCGAACACAGACATTGGCACGCTAAATGACGACAGGTTGTGTTTCCTGATGAGTCACAATTTAACTTGATGCACCATGGTGGTCGCATATGTGTTCGAAGACATAGTGGTGAATGGCACTTTTCAGTGTCATACTGGCTCATCGCCAAGTGTCATGGTTTGGGGCATTATTGGGTTCAATTTGTCATCTCGCCTGATACAAATTGAGGGAACCCTCAGCAGCCAGTGATACATCAAGGATGTTTTGGAGGCAGAAGTGATGCCATTCCTTTAGAGTTGTCCTGGCACTATATTGCAGCAGGACAATGCTCGGTCACATGTGGCCCGGAATGCCCAAGACCTCTTCTTCTATGCACGGCGGATACCACTTCTTTCAAGGCTTTCACGTTAACCGGATACATCCCGGATCGAACATGGTAGCTAAGCAACTGCATACCTACCAACCTTCAGAAACTGAAAATCGTAAAAAAAAAAAAAAAACGATTTATTCGAGGAATTTTAATCGATATATTCAATGAAATTACTTGTCGCGCATGTTGATTAAATGTACTGAACATATCGATTAAAATCGATGTTACCTAAATCAAGTATCAACTTTTAATTGATATGACTACAGATGTTTGAATTTACCGGCGCGTTTATTTCGATTATCCATACATAATTTCTCCTTACTATGCTATATCATTATGATCTATAAAGAGATAAAAATTTATTTTTATGGAAGCTTGCATCTAAAAGGAAGTATGTTCCACCCTTGACCCCCAAATCCAATAGGATCGTATCATACGCCGTCACGGAACAAACTAAAATGTTTTCAAAAACAAACCATTTTCATGCTAGGATTATCTTGCATAGAGACGGACGATGAGACAGTCAAATAAAAAAAATGAAATAAACGAGTGACACTAATTCATAACTTATGCTCAACTACAAACGAAGTGAACAAACATTTTGCACGAATCGCATCCAGTTCATTATAACTTTTTAACAAAGGAAGTTAATTTCGTATTTTTTTTTTTTGTTTTTCCACGCAGTCAACATTTGTGCTTGGCACTAGAAATATGATTAGTAATATCATTCCTTCCACCACGCGAAACGCTGAAATTACATCGACACGTAGTGCAAAATGCATATTTTTCATTTTTTGAAGATTTTGCAATACACAGGAATTCCGCAGAATACGCATCATGGAATGTTTGATAGTACTTTTTTCCCCCTTTTCATACCGCTGCTCATCGTGAATCACTAACACTAAATTTATTGAAACTTGAAAAAAATGCAAGTAAAAATGCTATAGTAAAACAGTAACAGCTTAAAGAGATGCAATTTGAAGAGGAAAAAATAGTACCCCAACATATTAATTTCGTTGAATCAAGCCAGGACATTTTTATGCAAGTTATCGAGCGACAAAAAAAAGAAAAGCACGGTTGGAAAGCGTAGAAAACTTATTGACTAATGAACCAGCAATGAACATTGGACTTTTTTTTTTTTTAACTTCCTCTTATAGCAGCATTCTTTTGTTAGATCAAATTTATTGCCACAGAAGAAGTTACGAAACCATGCCTCAATGCATTTTTAATTTCACAAAACTGGCAGCTTTTGCTTAATTTCGTCATGTTGGGTATCGATCTGGGCTTAAAAAATCCACAGATTTAAAATCTGTTTGAATTTTTTTCTACGATAACTACGCTCTGAAACAGCATTTCGAACTGGGAGTAATAACACGTGCTCGAATGCAAGTCACACCCCACGCTGGCCTACCGAGAAGTTGCGACCCCGACCCGGGGGATGAACAATGCGTTATCTGAAAAGGAGAACGGGGGGGGAGCACAGAGATGATTGTAACCCTTCATTACACAGAGCAAGGTCATGATGGGAATTGAGGTCACCAGCATTGTGCAGCTTGCGCAGGGGAAGGTGTGGCTGGGCACGTGACTTTACAGCTGTAGTGATCCATCCAAAAGTCCACGGCGAGCAGAAAACCATGCCGCTCGCACTTTCTCGTCACAGCGGAAATAAGGAGAATTTTTTTTTAATCATCTCGTGTCAAGTATTTTTTGAAGAGGAATAAAGATTTTTTTTTCTCTTGAAATGGGGAGAAAAAAATAAGAGATTTTTGGTATGAGAATGAAAAATCGGAAGAAATCACTTTTCGATCGGAATATCGGAAAGACGCCCCAAAATCGGAAGCTTTCCGGGTAAATTGGAAGGATTGGCAGCTACGCGACTGGCTCGGCAAGCGCATCCACCAGTCACCACAAATGAACTCTGGTCTTGCATAGAAGTAGCCTGGCTGGCTATTTCCCAGGACAATATCAAAAACCTCTTCCATTCATTACCATGATGTGCAGAGACTGTTACTGTAGTTCAAGATGGCTTCACACGATACTGAGTGTACTCAAGATGGCTTCACGCGATACGGAGTGTACTCAAGATGGCTTCACACGATACCGAGTGTACTCAAGATGGCTTCACACGATACCGAGTGTACTCAAGATGGCTTCACACGATACCGAGTGTACTCAAGATGGCTTCACACGATACTGAGTGTACTCAAGATGGCTTCAGACGATACTGAGTGTACTCAAGATGGCTTCACACGATACTGAGTGTACTCAAGATGGCTTCACACGATACTGAGTTTTGCAGCAAAAAAAATCTTGTATAGATTTGCACCTTTGGATAGGATTTTTTTCTCTTTTGAGAGCATGCACTAGATCACTGTATGACTTACTTCTTGTGAGTTTTTAAAACAAATAAATTATTATTCTTGATCTCAAAGACTACAGTCATGTGATGATTATATATATATTAAGATAATACAACGTCATTTGTCACAATTATTTACTCTTTCAAGCCGACCATGGTTTCGCTGGGTTTCAAGATGGCTTTACACAATACCTAGCTTCATCAGGACGAATGGCACGTAAATATTCAAATTGTATGTGATATCATAAATGGTGTTTACAGTCACGTTTTTTGGTTAGATAACATACAACCCTTCCATTATAGACAAGGCTCTAACAAAATTCCGGAAACCGAAGCCTATCTCCACGTTAACTCCTGTAATGTGCCCATTGCAAGAGAATTTTGCCATTATTCTATTTTCCCGTGACTCTGCCTTCAAAATTTCAAAAATTCTCAAAACCTTTAATTTTAAGGTGATTTTTAAACCCATAAACAAAATGAACTTTTTAGGATCAAAGGACTATGTTGAAGACAAAAACACGTGGGGAATTTATCGAATTCCATGTGAATGTGGCGCTTCGTATATAGGACAGACCCGTAGAGCCTTGCGTTTTTGATTGAAGGAGCACAAGACCTACATTTGGAACTGTGACCTAAAGAAGTCATCGATGGCTAAACACTGTTACGAAAAGGACCACAAATTTCTCTTTGAAGAAGCAAAACTAATTGACAAGCCAGATTCAACCACCAAACTTGATATTTTGTAAGCTTTCCATATATATCAGAAATCTTCGCAACTTGTTAATGACATGGCATCCACCCCATTTCTATCAAGCGCATGGAAGCATCTAATTAAAACACATGACTGTAAACACCATTTATGATATAATATACAATTTGAATATTTACGTGCCATTCATCCTGATAAAGCTAGGTCAATACTCAGCGAAACATGGTCGACTTAAAAAAATAAATATTTGTGACAAACCACATTGTATTCTCTTAATATATAAATAAATAAATGATTGGTTAAAAGAACTAAATTCTATGCAGGGCATTGCTAAAATGTTTGGCTAAACTTTGGGAACTTTTTCTACAGTGGATACTGAAGAAAAAAAAAAAATATATATATATATATATATATATACACAAGGCTGGAAATGCTCTAAAAATAACATGGTTTTATTCCAGTCAGTATTGTACATGTGAAATGATTGAGAACAACTACTTACGGCTACATTTGTTGTTGTTTTTGTTTGCGGGTTTAATGACCACTGTGAGCAACTCGATGGGCTGTAAGCAGTCACCCGTCCCTAATTTAAGGTCACTGGTTCCAGGGAATGGAGAGTTAGTGCCTTATCACAACATCTGTGATTCACTGGAATTTGAACCTGGACCCATCTCGGACGAATGAGCGCAAAAGCTAGTGCTTTGACCACTGTGCCACTGGGGCAGCCTATTACGACTACATCACAGGAAAAGCTTGAAACAGGCTGCATAGCAGTTTTCTAGATTTTCTTAACAACATGCAGCACCAGTCGAGCGATTGTGATACATATTCCAGAAGTCCCTGAATATTCCACAATGTCACATAATAATTCACGATACTTTGGCAGGAAGCCTGTTTATTAGACACTGCTGTAACATATGCATCAGCTTTCAGCTGCCCCCATACACAAAAATTTTGTGGATTCATAACAGGATATCATAGTAGATGTGCAATTGGATTACTTCTAATTATTCAATGACCAGGGCAAGGCTCCAAAAATTTTTTCTTAGTTAGTAGCCAGCTAAAAAATAGAAACGAAACTGTAAGAAACGAATATATATATATATCATCATCATCATCATTGTCAACCATTATCAATCCACTGCTGGACGAAGGTCTCCCCAAGTTTCCTCCACAACGGTCTGTCTTGTGCCAGTCTCTTCCATGTCACTCCCGCATACTTTCGAATTTCATCCACCCATCTTCCATGTGGTCTTCTTCTGGGTCTTTTCCTGTACCTTGGAATCCAATCTAAAATTTCGGCTGTCCATCGATGGTCTGTTCTTCTGGCAGTATGTCCAGCCCATTGCCATTTCAGGGATTTAACTCTGATCATGATGTCCTCCACTCTTGTCATTTTTCAGATCCACGTGTTCCTCTTCTTATCTCTCCTGGTTACACCAAGCATGCACCTCTCCATGCTTCTTTGAGTTGTCTGCAGCCTTTGTATGTCTCTTTTAGCTAAGGTCCACGTCTCTGCACCATACGTAAGCACTGGAAGGATGCATTGATCAAACACTTTTCTTTTAAGACATAATGGCATATTGCTCTTGAAAATTATGCTGTTTCTTCCAAAAGCTCTCCAGGCAAGTTTTGTACGTCGATTAATTTCTTCACCAATGTGACCCTCACTTGATATCGGCTGTCCAAGATAAACGTACGTGTCTGTTATCTCCAGCTTTTCTCCATCAATCGATAAATCTTCATTTCTTGTAAAAGCATTGTACATCACTTTTGTCTTCTGAAAGTTCATTTTTAATCCCACTTCTTTACTCTTGTCAGCAAGTTCCTGGATCATACTCAGTAGCTCTGATGGGATAGTTGCAAAAATGACTATGTCATCAGCAAAACGAAGGTGGGTTAGATAATCTCCATTAATCTTTATCCCTTTGTTTTCCCAGTTCAGTGATTGAAAGACATTTTCCAATGTGACATTAAAGAGCTTCGGAGATATGGTGTCACCTTGTCTCACTCCTTTTCCAATTTTTATGTGTGTTGTATTTTCAAACAGCCGAATCTTTGCACTTGCATTTTCATAGATGTTATTAATAATATTAAAGTATGCATCTTCAATACCGCAGGATTTCAGAGCCATTGCAACTGCTGATGGTTTCACCGAATCAAAGGCTGTTTCATAATCAATAAAAGCCATGCACAATGGAAGTTCATATTCCCTCGCTCTTTCAATTAGTTCTCTCAGTACGTGGATATGATCTATTGTGCTGTAGCCACTCCTGAATCCAGCTTGTTCTCTCGGTTGAGCCATGTCCAGTGTCACCTTCAAGCGGTGTGAAAGAACTTTAGTGAAGATTTTATAAACCACTGATAGGAGGCTGATAGGTCTGTAGTTCCTGAGATCCTCAATGTCACCTTTTTTATGTAGCAAGATCATTGTAGCGTTGCTCCAATCCTCAGGAATTTTCCCTTCATTAAGGCATCGAGTGAAAATTTGGGCGAGTACTGTTTCGATTTCTCCACTTGCTTCTTGTATGATGTCTACAGTAATTCCATCTTCTCCTGGAGCTTTTAATCGCTTCATGTTCTTGATTGCATGTGCAACTTCTGCTGGAATGACTGGAAGAACTCTGGTACTGGCACCTTTCATGATGTCTGGAGTACATGTATCATCCCTTTCATATAATTTGGAGTAGAAATCTTTCACTCTTGTCAAAATTTCGCCTCTATTTCTTGTTACAGAACCATCTTCTTTTCTCAGTGCCATAATCTGTTTGTTTCCCTTACTGAGATGTCCCTTTGCTATCTTTAGGCTTTGGTTGTTTTCAATTGCTTTCCTTACTAGTTCACAGTTGAATTTCCTTACGTCTTCAGTGATACTTTTTCGTACTGTCTTGCATAGCTCTATATATTCCACTTTGGAAGTCACATCTTCTTTAGTTGTCCTCATCACTCTTCTTTTTTGCATCAACATTTTGGTTTTTCCTGATAATTTGTTCACATGCAATTTGTTCTTAGACCCAGCTAATTTTGTTGCTGTTTCCATAAGAGCTTTGGTTACTTTTCTGTTAACTTCAGAAATATCCACTTCTTCCGATGTTAGGCCTTCTAAAGCAGAGAATCTGTTCTTCAGTTCCAACTTGAAGGTATTATGATGTTTTTTAAGGTTGGTTATGTCAATACATTTTGTTTGTCTTGTGAGTTTGCTACGTTCCAGTTTAGTGTTGAGGTGCATCTTACATCTCACCAATCTATGGTCACTACCTGTGTTGAACTTGTTTAGCACACTGCAGTCTTCTATGACGAATTTTTTGTTACACATAATAAAATCAATTTCACTTGTCATCCCATTTGGATGTCTCCATGTCCATTTCCTGTGTGGCTTTTTCTTGAAAAAGGAGTTCAAGATGAAAAACCCTTCTGCCTCTGCAAACTCTACAGTAGGTAAATTCGGTCACGGCAACAGAAACCAGCGTGGAAATATATATATATTTCTTATTTCAATCGTCACCAGTTTGCATAATCACATTAATTAAATTAATATACTCAGGTATAAGTTTATTAAAATAAATTTTTATAATTAATGTAATGAGTAATGACTAATGATCATTGTGCATCAATTATACAGATGACTGATTCAGTTTACCTACTGATAAGCTTTACTCGAAAAAATTGAATTGTGACATGTATACAGCTGATAGCTTGATGAGGATTATAGATAGAAATTTCAGATAATTGAGTAAAAATACTAGGTTACTTGGTACATCATACCAGGAAAAAAGCATACTTCAGATAACCTCTATGGATTCTGAAAGACAATGTCCCATTCGTCTGGCCAATATCATTGCATACTTAAACTGAGATAGTAGAGCCCTTCATGAATGAGATGCTCTAATTAGTTTTTTACCTCATACTGAATTATCTAACAAACTCAGAAAAAAGAGTTCACATATTTATCTATTTTCTTTCAAAAATCGTGCATGTGAGGAAACAAGTCAAGAATTAGTCCAAGAAGTAAACAAAATTATTATACCCTTGAATCCTTGATGATCCTAGAGCTTGCATTTTGGCAACATAAAAAAAGTCCAGGGCTTAGGGGGAAAACTTGGTAGGGTAAGTCTCATCAAAAATGTAAATAGAAAAATAATAATAAATAAAAATTGTTCCTTCCTTGTATCCAAGAAATTTGCTGCAAAATAATAACTGTATCTTCTACATGATTTCTCTTTGAAAAAAATGCTCAACAGTGTTTCTGATGTGATTCATCAAATTTTGTTTGGGATAATTTTCTTTTGATTGACATGTGCACTTCTGTGTGTCTCACAGTTTTGGATGAAAAGTACCAGCTATCAACGGCTCTCTGAGGAGGAAATCTTTGAGTGCTGGTCCATTTAGATGAATCATCATCAGATCATTTAATGCTGATTCTCCTATGCATGTTCTGTTTGTGCTTTTAATTAAGTTCATGTGGCTGAAACCACGTTCGCATGATGAGGTAGATGTAGGTAAAACAGATACAATTTCCATTAAATGGCTAAGAAGTGGAAATCTCTGCCGGTTAGATAATGTCTTTTTGAGTAAGTCAGCAATATGTGTTTTCTCTGACAACTTTGAACTTGTACCACTCATTCATCAGGGACTTCATTTCCCTCTCCCATGAAGTTGCACTACAAAGGGAAGAAAGATACCTTTGAAAGTGCTGTGAAATAATTTTTATTTTTTCATTACCAAAACTTTCTAGATTTTCTTTTTTTTTTTTTTTTTTTTTTTTTTTTTGATTGGAGGTTTAACGACCACCGTGAGCAACTCAAATGGGCTATAAGCAGTCGCCCGTCCCTAATTTAGGGTCACTGGTTCCAGGGAAGGGAGAGAGCCAGTGCCGAAAGACAAACACAACATCCATGCCTGACCGGGATTTGAACCCGGACCCCTTACGGATGAATGATCAGAGGCCAACGCCTTAGACCACTGCGCCACCGGGGCGGCCTAGATTTTCTTGAGGTCAGGTAAAGGTATCAATTACAGCAGTAGCTCTTACAACCTGATTGTCATACTCTAAAAACCTTACCTGAAGATATTTCATCCCATCACTGATCATTTTCTTTATATCCAACTCAAACACTTTGTGATCAATGTTGGAAAGTTGGATATTCTTGTACATACCAGCAATAGTGGTCAAATTTACAAACAAACTTTCATATGAGCCAGAACAAATTTCCAAGTTTTGCAATTCATTCATGGCTCTTTTGACATGCATTGCAATTTGGCTTAAAAGCAACTGTTCTCTTTGAAATATTAAAGAAACTTCCTTAAAAATACTCAAAACATCAAGCAGAAAATGAAGAGTAATCATAAATCAAAAACTTGTCATTTTTTTCAAATTGCCTTTGGCAACAGCAGCATCATCATCCCTTTTCTCATTTGAAACTTCCTCCAAGGGTCATTCCATGTGGTCACTTAGGCCTCCTGCCACCCGATGTCCAATTTGCTTGAAATTTATTTTACTGTTAGATATTCAAGAGAATAGCATATCAGATTTTTTTCAGATTTTTTGCCCAAGTATTGTCGCCTGTGGCGCCACCTGAAATATGTGCATTTGCACTTTGCTTATGTCTCAAGGTCACTGCTTGTTACCACTTTTCCTCTAATAACTTCAAAAATTTCTAACCGATTCTCATGATCTTGGTGTCTAATCAAAGATAACATTTTAGGCTACATGATTAGACAATTATTTGTTTGTTTGTTTTATTTCATTATTGAGATATGCCACGACAAAGAACTATTTACATTATTTATTTTAAATTGCTGTAACTTCTCTGTACTTAAATTTATAGGATTGAAACTCGCAGGGTTGTTAAGTGGTTAGCTTAGCAACACATGGTCAAAATTTGGTAAAGGTGTTTTCTTGTACAGCAAAAAAAAATAAAAAAAATTAACACATCTGCAGCCCAAACACGCAAACATAATGTAACTTACCGTTGTTTGAATGTATTTTTTCTTAAAAAGTATGTCTTGTTATTTAACATGCATTCCGATGTGAGTGTTAACACACGCGAGCGCGCACACACACACACACACACACACACACACATGTATTAAGAAGAGGAACTCGTGCATAAGGAAAATGACAAGAGCGGAAGGCATCGTGATCAGAGTAAATTCCCTGAATTGGCAATGGGCTGGACATGTTGCCAGAAGAATGGACCACCGATGAACAACCAAAATTCTAGACTGGATTCCAAGAGACAGGAAAAGACCCAGAAGAAGACCACATGGGAGATGGGTGGATGAAATTTGAAAGCATGTGGGAGTAACATGGAGGAGAGTGGTGCAAAATAGATCATTGTGGAAGAATCTTGGCGAGACCTTTATCCAGCAGTAGATTGATAATGGTTGATGGTGATGATGATGATATATAGGCTAAATATTTGTTCTTAAAATTTATCTTCCTAAAAAATTTACCTTTGATGCCATTAAAGCTTTCTTTTTTTTTCTTCCAACAGAGATAGTTCTATATTATTAATGATTTATAATGTTTAACACACACAATTGTTTAGTTATTTTTCATGCTCCTGATTAATTTTTCTTTATCTACCAACTTGCAAGATTTTCAAAGAACCTGTGTGTGCATGTGTCAGAAGAAAATTCACCCAGAGTGATGATACATTGCTGATGTTAATACTGTGGCATAGAAGTCAGTATGTTTTGTCAATATAGCTGCTTTTAATTGCTACAGTGGGTGCTGCCACTGTGGGTGCACAATGACATGTCTGAAAACAGGGTCTGACTCAACTTTTTTTTCTTGCTTATCTGCCTCTACAGATGAGTCAGTAACTTGTTGCTTTCCCCATGGCTGTGAGTCATCTTCCTGGAACTGCTGCCCAACCAGTCAGCCCTGACTTAGATAACAAAGCAGAGGCAGTGAATTAGTATTTCTCTCATATACTGACAATTTAGTTTGGCTGAAGTATTTAAGAAAGAATGGTAAAGTGCAGTGTTGGTTTCCTAATGGAGAGCCATGTCAGCTGTGATTCAAGTGACTTTGAAAGCATTGAATCTTTGAGTAATGAAGAACAACAGCTTTTGTTTCTAAGGTCTAAAAAGTCAGTGCTGGGAACATATGTTATCATCACAAGAAGAAATATCTGTGTTCTTTATAAGAAAACCATCAAAACCATTGTTGTGATCCATTTCAAATTCAAAAGAGGCTTATTAATAAATCCCTAAAAACAATAACATTTATTTTTTGTATAGAAGCTGCAGTAAGTGGAATTGACCTAGTGTCTGGAAAGAAACTGTGTATCTCCTGTAATAAGAAGATTTATGAAACAATTTGCAACCCACCCACTACCTCTGTGGAAAGTGATTATGTGCCCCCCACTGGAATTGAAAATACTAGACAACCTGAACAAAAGTTTGAAAGCAAGTGGTTGCTCACCACTAAAAGTAAAGAAATGAAAGGCCTGTGTACAGTTCTCTTACTTACAGAAAAAGGGTAAACAAATCTGTGAAAGAATTGTTACATCAGCAGCTGAAGCACTTCATATTGATCAACCTGCAGAAGATACAAGTTCAGTGCAGAAACAGGGATGTTTGAGCTCTGAAGAACTGATGCAGGAGTTACGAATGAAATTTTGCAGTGCATCAATCAGTAGTAAGGTGCAAATCCTGACATTAGTTCCCACGACCTGGAGCATCAGGAAGACAATTGATTTCTTTCATACCACTGAATATGTGGTTAAAAGGGCAAGACAGATAAAGACTGAACATGGGATTCTGGGTGTACCAGGATTGAAAAAAGGTGCCAAACTAAGTGAAGAAATTACTTCCCTTGTGAAAGAATTTTATCAAGATGATAGCAACAGTTGCATCTGCCCAGGCAAGAAAGACTATGTGTCTGTGCCAACAGAAAGTGGAAAGAGAGAACTCCTACAGAAGAGGCTAATTTTTCTGCTAAATCTAAAAGAACTGTATGAGCTGTTTAAAGAGAAGTTTCCACATGTCTCCATTGGCTTTTCAAAATTCTGTGAGTTAAGACCAAAGGAGTATGTCACAGCCAGCAGTCGTGGTCTTCATTCTCATTGTTTGCATTTACCACCAGAATGTCAAATTAATGCTTCATTCTGCACTTATAAACATGGACTACAAGCAGCTAATGGCTATGGTTGTGTGCAATTTGGAATCTGAGGTATGTATGCTTCACCGGTGCATGTCCACCAGAAGATACACTTCGAACATTTCTGCTCAATAATGATACACTATCATGCTTGGACATCATCACTTACTGGACATGGGAGCAAGTAGATCGCACAACTATGTCAATGAAAACAGTAAGTGTTGATGAATTTAGTAGAAAAATTAGTAGAACTAAGCTGCCATCATTTCATTTCAAAATCACAAAGTCACTTCTTTCAAAAATCAAAAGAAGAACTAGCTGAAGATACATGCATTATTCTTGTTGACTTTGCTGAAAACTACACTTGCATAGTACAAGATTCTGCCCAGGGTTTCCACTGGGAAAATATTCAAGCCACAGTGCATCCTGTTGTTGTGTACTTCAGATATGCATCTAAAAGCACTTTGGACACAATGAAGATGTGTTTCATAAGTGACTGTTTGGCACATACAACTGCCATTTTTGCATTTCAAACTCTTGCCCTACAGATGATTAGAGAAGAGCTTCCTCATATCACACATGCGATGTACTTCAGTGACAGATCGAGTGCTCAGTACACAAATTTCAAAACTTTATAAACATATGCAGGCACAAAGAAGACCATGGAATTACAGCAGAGTGGCATTTCTTTGTTACCAGCCATGGCAAGAATGTGTGTGATGATTTGGGTGGCACACTGAAGCATCTTGCAGAAAGAGCTAGTTTGCAAAGACCATATGAGCACATGATTTTATCACCACGGAATTTATATAACTTCTGTGTAAAAAAATATTCCAGGCATTGATGTTTACTATGTAAGAGAAGAGGAAATTAAAGGAAGTGCTATGAAGCAAGAATTAAAATACAGTATTGGAAAGACAGTACCAGGTAAAAGAAGTAGTCATTGTTTCAAACCTGTGGATGAATTTACACTAAAAGTATCAGGAATTTCAACCAGTTCCGATACTTTCACTGCCAAGGTTATAAAACAAGATGCCAGCATTACAGAATCCTTATCAATCTTTATCAACCTTCTACGACTACACACATGTGAGGAACCCGCATGTAGATGGTTGATGGCCTGAAGATAATGCTCCAGGAGTACAGAAAGCACTCGCCAAGATATCGTAGGCGAAGAGTTTTCACGTGAGCCATGTCTCCCGACCCGATGAGTACAGCCTTTTCTAAAGTGATTGATCTATTTAAAGAAAGTCTTAAATGCATGATTGTGCTATTGAGTGAGTGATTAACTGAAAATTGGTAAGTTAATATTCAACTAAATTGTTTTATTTATAAATATATTCTTTTAACTAAAAAAAACCGTTGCACAAAAAGGCCTGTCTCGGGGTAGGAGCACATGTCTCACGGAGCGACAACGTGCGAAATACCTTTCAATACTAGGTAAACAATACCTTTGATATTATATTTATATATACCTTATCAACCTATTCAAAGGAAGAGTATGTTACCTGTGTGTACAACAAAAAATGGTGACTTGGAAAAATCATTGATGTGTCACAAAATCATGAAGATTGCTATGTGCACTTCTTTCATCCTCATGGCCCTCCTTCAACTTATGTTTGGCCTGAGCCGCCAGATTTGTGCTGGGCACCATTTGGTATTATTTTGCAGAAAGTACTTCCTCCTGTAACCACAACTGGAAGAACATATTCCATATCACAAACAATTACTGACAAAATAACCAATTTGTCTGACACTTGGAAATAATTTCCACTTTTTTGGATGGGAGGGGGGTTTCATGCTTTATAATTAAAGTATATGTATATAATGTTGAAATGTAGATGTTTTGATACTTTCTCACTGTCATCACAGCCAGTTAGTGCCAGTATTGCAATTTGAGTGAATATATGTTTAAACAATTGTAAGTTACATTGCGTTTGGGCTGCAGATGTGTTTTTTTTTTTTTGTTTGTTTTTTTTCACTGTACAAGAAAACACCTTTACCAAATTTTTACCATGTGTTGCTAAGCTAACTACTGAACAACCCTGCAAGTTTGAAACCTGTAAGTTTAAGTATAGAGAAGTTATAGCAGTTTAAAATAAATAATGGGAATATTTCTTTGTCGTGGTATATCTTAAAAACAAAATTAAAAAAAAAAAAAAGACAAATAATCGTCTAATCATGTAGCCTAAAATGTTATCTTTAATTAGACACCAAAATCATGAGAATTAGTTAGAAATTTTTGAAGTTATTAGAGGAAAAGTGGTAACAAGCAGTGACCTTGAGACATAAGCAAAGTGAAAATGCACATATTTCAGGTGGCGCCACAGACGACAATACTTATGAGAAACATCTGAAAAAAATATGATATGCTATTTTCCTGAATGTCTAACAGTAAAATAATTTTCAAACAAATCTGAGACTGAGTGGCAGGAATTTTTTTTTTTTTTTTACGTGATTTCACATGGAATGACCTTGAAGTGAGTGACAACTAAATTGAAATGTTTTATTAATGCTGTAAGAGCTCCAACTTTGCTAGAAACCCAGTGAACCTTATGAAGATACTGGAATTTCAAAATCTTTGGTTCCAAAAGTTTTGCTACTTGGCTTAATTGTTTCAGTCTTTTTGGGTGAATTGCTATAAAACTTGTATAGTTTCCCCAAAATAGTATCTAATTCATCAAGGTACTTTACATTTTGTACTGAACTCAGGACACTCAGATTCAGTTTGTGAGCAACACAATGTTGGGAAATAACATCAGTGATGTTTTTTTTTACTTTAGCTATAAGCCCATTTTCTTTTCCAACCATATTTGCTGCACTGTCAGTGCCAAGTCCAAACAGCCATTGTCCTTTTAGCCAATCAATCCCCAGATTCTTCATCTGTTCATCTAAAGCCATATAGTAGCCTTCTGCAGAAGATGACTGAAGG
Source organism: Macrothele yani (assembly GCA_039090855.1). NCBI lineage: Eukaryota > Metazoa > Arthropoda > Arachnida > Araneae > Macrothelidae > Macrothele > Macrothele yani. Next base: position 107,394,838 of record CM077011.1, read on the forward strand.
GAGACAACGTGGAGAAAGACTTCTTTGACTTTCCTGTCTCTGATGAATCGAACATAAATTACTAGCTCTTCTATTGCAAATTTATCTGTCAATGCATCTAGAAGACTTACATAACTACATTCTTTGATTTCCATGATTAGTTCTTGCCTTATTACACCTGCAATGTGTGATATAAACTCTCTGCATTGCATGTCATTCTGATACTGTTGAAGACCAACATCATTATAAAAATTTATTTAAAAGAACAATAAGATTTTCAAAATCAGTGAATGGCTTATTATATTTTGCTATGTAATATGCTGTACTGAAAAGCTTTCCAAGGTGTTTAAACATTTTTCAACCATTTTCTTAAGACACATTGCAGGGGAGTGCACTCCAGGTTTTTTTAGCTCCCAACCCCTCCCTTCGCTATCCCAGTCAGGGTGGTGCATCACAATCTATACAATTTTTGTGCATTTTTGATTTCTGGTGTACTTTAAAAGTTTAAATTTTGAAAGGTTCTTAAAATCCTTGAACAATTTTAGAGTTTTTATCTGAAATATCTGGATACTTGGAGCATATTTTGCATTGGGCCATACCATCTTCGAATACTAGCCACAAAAATTCGTCATACCATTTCTGCTGAAATTTTCTTTTGCCATCTTTTCTTTTTTCAACATTTTCACATAATGCAAATCTGCCTTGAGATATAGTACAATCTTTCTCATGAACCACTATCTCAACAGGTAATTCCTCATTTGCCACGTCACCGACAGTCGTAATATTTCTCTTCTAGAAAAACGAAAGTATACTTTTCTGATCCATATTTAAAAACTTGTCATTCTAATAGTCCACTCAAAGGGAAACAATTGCATACATCAAGGAATGTGAACAATAAACACGGAAAGAAATCGTCAAATACTGAGGAAAGGAAGATGACTGAATTGAGCAGGAGAACAAAGTGAACCTCAACCCTCAAGTGTAAGATCAAAGTGCACTCAACGACACTGCACAATGAGAGTACAATAACTTTATGACAAATACAGCAGCAGTGAAACTCAACAAACAGCACTGTGAACTTGCTCCCAACCCCTCCCTTCGCTATCCCAGTCAGGGTGGTGATGTGTGCTGCTGTCACAAACCAGAGGATTTAATTGCAATGAACAAGCACCACTTGAATTGCTGTTTGCCTCGCGATACATAATAACAAAAGAAAAAGAAACTGAAGAAAAGTACATAAAACTAAATTTGTTGAAAATGTCTCATCCAACAACGGTTAATAATGAAATTACAGAAAAAGAACACCAGATGGTGCAACAATAGCAAAAGTCGTAAATCACATGATTAACCTACGCACGGATACCGGACCAATGAGCGATGAGTTGGCTGGTGACAGGGAGGTAATCAGTACAATAAAAGCATATGGATGTCTCTTACAACTGACCACTGAAGATGGGCACAGTGTAGCCTGAAACATGTCCGGGCGAGCGAGGAGGGACTTGTTGACTTTTTAAATCTTTTAATCTTGATACTTCATATTAGCTTGGCATAGAACAGCGAAATGTTTCAACTGCTAAAATTCTAATAATCTAGTCTTGACAATGGTCTAAAAATTATTTTACGTAATCTAGTCTTGACAATGGTCTAAAAATTATTTTAACTTATCACCCCCTTCTTGTAGAATTGTGCTGATGTTCATGTTTGTGTTGAACTTTGAATGTGGAATACCTTTAATGATGTGGTACAACAGTGGACACCGGACAAGAAGCATGATCGATTGCAAACCAGAGGGACTGAAGCCGGAGTAAGGTGAGCGCAACATGTGTTGCTCCATATACTTCATTGCTGATTTTTATGTCTCTCTGGATATAACCTATGTGAGGTTTCAACATTTAAATGTATATATACTGTACATGTAGAAATATTCTTAAGTTCGAATATAAATATTCCATTATCATTGAAGTCAACTTGTCTTTTCAGAGCTCATATACTACAACATTGATGATATTGTTTTGGCATTTGTGTACTTGTGCAATTTTTAAATAACACTACTTATAATTAGCAGTACTTTTGTGAAAAGCTAATATTAGTAGAAATGTTTGGAAAAGAATTAGGAGTATAAATTGTGCAGTCAGCTTTTATCGAGTTAGTCTGAAAGTATAAAATACACAATCATATGTGATTCACCAGCAAGGGAGGGCTGATATTTTCCCTTAAATTTGTAGGACTCTAATCTAAATTTCTTATCAGCCATAAGAAAATGTTTGACCCAAGTTGGGATTGAAATTCCACATTTTTTTTTTTTTTTGAGAAAATTTAGTTGTTTGATTCTATCATTTTCACTTAAAAATAAAGGTGAACCCAATGGGTTCTTCAAACACCTAAAATCTGAGTGGCAGTAAAATTATTGAGTAAAAGGGTTGTTTCTCAACTGTTTCTTTAGAACTTTTATTCAACTCAGCCCTAGCCTGAGGGTGGAAATGTTCCTGGTTCTTATTATGGCATAATTGCTGTGTCCTGAGATCCCCGCCAGAATGAGTACAATGTTACTTTGATTATTTAGTGTTACAAATTTCCTACACATGTAACAAAAACACCTTTTAGCACTTTCAGGCTGTCAACTCTGCAAATGCAAACAACACAAACAGTCAATAATTATTGTTGATCTTTAAGCTCATTGTTGAAGAAGTTTGTTTATGATGTCTATGCATAAAAATGTCTTAATGTGTTATCAATTTCATCCACCCATCTCCCAAATTTAAAAATAGCCAAAAATTGTCTTTCATCAAACTTTATATGAAAAAACCAATAAATCATTCCGAACTTTATTTTTAAATTTAGTTGCCCAGTCTGGGCAACTAGATTTTTTATTTACCCACCGAGGCCAATAATTTACATGCCCTAGGCATCTCAGGCATGCTATTTTTCAAGCCTTGCAAAAGAAAAAAGAAAAAAATTTCTATTACAATAATAAAGTGGGTTCTTCAACACTCAACTGAATAAGCATTGCACTAAACTTTTATTCCTTCAGGTGTGCTTTTTCTACTATTTAGAACTGTTTCAATTTAAAAATTGAACTTTCAATAGTGATGCTTAAAGCTCATAACTATTTCTGCTGTCTTTCAATAGCATTAATGAGCTCCATCTTAACTCTCTTCTGAGTCTATTGTTTAGTGTGGGATACAGAGAAAGAGAGTTGAGAAAAAAAAAAAAAAAAAAAAAGGAAGAATGTAAGGTTGCTACATGTATCCCAATGAACATATGTACAATAAATGAAATGCAGTTGTTACATGTGCATACACAGCATACCTGGATATTTGCATACATGTTTTACAATACCAAATAAACAAAAAAATTATATTCACTAAAAAAAATACTAGGTATTTTTTAACAGAGAAAAACCCTATTCACTAAAAAAAATACTAGGTATTTTTTAACAGAGAAAACCCTAAACACAGCAAAAAGTACAAAAAGATTCTACAAATGGTCCAAAACTTGTGCACTTAAATCACTTGAATTTAACAACATAATGGCTACATTTTACAATATCCAAACACTTAAGAAGTAGAACAGAAAACCCTTACCAGCAATGTCAGGCTTCTCAGGAACAAAAAGTGGGATTTCTGGTTTCTCTGGCATTTCTTCTTGCTTGACAGCCATGGGAGGAAATCCTTGACCATTTGGAATGTTACTGTCATTAAGGGAGATGCTGTCGGCAGATCTAGAAACACAAGACAAATACCATTTCTAAAAGAATTCTTCTCTGCAAGCAGCATAATGATGAGTGCACTCTACTTCAAAAATGTAACTCAGCATTTCATATCATGATGCTTTTACTGAACACAGAATGAGCACAGTGTGCATGCACAAGGGTAACAAATGCTGCATTCAAACTGATTGAAATGTGGTGGGTACCTTCAGTGGTCGATCCAGATTTTTAAAGATGATGCTCATTTTTGGGAAATTCTGCCTATTTTTGTGTTTAGAACAATTTTGATCTTCTCTAATTATTACTTTGACAGTAATTATTGTTTTCAGTTATTTACTATTTTAATTTATTATTATTCTATTGCTAATTGTGGTTCACGCTTTTTGAGTTTGCTGCAAGTTTCCTGTTTTGATTATTGTGTATGCAGATAATTTTTTTTATAAACATCTCTGCAATTATGCTCCAGCTGAGATCTTAATAATAATAATAATAATAATAATAATAATAATAATAATAATAATAATAATAATAATAATAATAATAACACTCCAGTTTGTATTAAACTAGGAAAGTTACCAAAGGTCAAAATTTTTAAGCACTGGGGAAAAGAAATAACTCACTAACTAAAATAATGAAAAAAAAAGAAAGAAAAAGAAGTTGCTTTTATGTCTCAACCAGATCCCCCATAAAGCAAATGATCAGCTACACCCCGTCATGCTCCTCTCCTCATATTTGTAAATATGTTTCCCAGAATTCTGGACGGTAGGGAAAAGATCAATCTGAGTAGATATGGTCAAAAAACATCGATGTATGAAACTGCAAAGGAATATTTTCTATGAAAAGTAAAAGAATTTCTCTTTGTTGAATTTGCTTAAAGAGAAAGGGAATATAATCTTCCGATGTCATAAATTAGCGATTTTTTTTTTTCGCTGGTTCATTTGTTTCATCGTTCTGTTGGTATCAAGTTCTTTTCCTCGATGTTACAAGAACTGATACATAAAAAAACAAAAAACAAAACACTGAAGTTTATGACCAATATTTAAAACTGCAAAAGTGTAATCCACTTAATTTTCTGTGTGAAGTAAATGAATTTCTCTTTGTTGCATTCTTATAAAAAGAAAGGGAATATCCCCTTTCTATGTCATGAATTGGCAATTTTTCCACTGTTTTGTTTGATGTTTTGTCGCTGAAAATCGAGCTCTTATCTTCAATATCACAGGAGCCGATACATCAAGGTTTCCACCAATGCATCAACAGTTTTAACAAATATTAGTGGTTACTCAATGTTGGTGCGTTATCACCGATACACTGAACAGCGATTTTACCCATCGATGTGCCCATTACTGCTGCAGAGGGAAAAGATGTGAATTCTTCGGCTTATTAGCAAAACATTGAGGTTTTCATTGAAACATTGAAAATTTCCACCGATAATACTGATTGATGCATGGATGTTTCTCACCAATGTGCCCATTACTACTACTGAGTTAGCCCTGGAAAATACATGCAAAGAGAGGCTACAGTGGGGGAAGAAATGCTCCCATAATAGTTTGGAGTTCCTCTGAGCGAGCGACGTCTGAGCTGCTGGTAGTGGATATGAGGCAGTGATTGATACGTAGCATCTGTCAGAGATCGTTTTACTGAAAACAGTTCATAATGATAATAATAAGACAAAAAAAAGTGCATTAGTTAAAAAACAATATTGAAAATGCCTCTTACACTAAAATATTTTTGTTAAGATAAAATTTTACTGAAAGTGAAGAGGCAATCACAGTTAAAATAGTTTTGTGAAGATACCATTTGAGCTAAAAATATTTTTGTGAAGATACCACTCAATGGTATTAAATGCCACCTGGATCAACACCTGATCTTAAACAAGAGAGATAGGGAGTAGCAGGGTTCATATACTTTTACAACAAAAAATAAAATTCCAGGAGTTAATAAAAAAAAAAAAAAAATCCAGGGATTCAAACTTTTGCTAGAATCATAGTGCTTTGTGTAGCATTTTGTAAATTGTGGTGGAGTTTACTACACTTTTTTTCCTGGTAATGCTAGAAAAAAATTGTGATTTTAACTCTTCATTTACTTGAAGTAAAACAAAAGCACTTAAAAATGACAATTTTTTTTAATAAGATTGTTTTTTCCTATTTCTTTTGACTGCTAGGTCATCCCGTGAACTGCCACTTTTCTGTAGGAAATTATTCATGGTTTGGGATCAACCTTGTAGGTGTTGATCCTATGGCCTCTTTCTTTCTTTCTTATTTATCTTCTGAATCTCATGGTCTGCAGATCATGCACTGACATGGATTATACAAAGAAAAACACAGTATTTATAAATGCACTAAAAAACTGATATAAAAGAACTGAAAATAAAATTGTGAAAAAAAATAAAATGAAAAGGGAAATCTGTTGTGTACATGTTATTTACTTAATTATAATTCATTATTTATGTTATCATTTAGTATTACTGTTTATTTAATTATTATTCCATTATTTTATGCATCCAACTTTGTCTGGCTTAAAGCAGATTGCTTGTCTCCAAAACTTAAGAAGTTTGCCCTACACTGCTTGCATGCTGGCATATGCTATCAGTAGCATTGGTACGGAAAATCAGTAGTTTTCCTGTAGCAATTTAAACAAACAATGCTCAGATCTAAGTTCAAAATACTAGCTTAATGTCACGATTCCTCAAATTCTTTAGGTGTGCATATATTTCAGGGTATATAACTGCAAACTGCATTCATAAATATAACATTTGTCTCTCATTTAATTGTGACCCAATTAAAGACTGTTTTATATTTGAAAGTCACGTAAATTTAAAAAAAAAAAAAAAATCAGTACCCCAATGGACATTTTCAGGAACACTGGAAACTCGATTCCTGTGTTTGCCTTTGCCCTCAGGTATCGGTAAAAATAATCACAGAAAAACATCAGCAGCAAAAAGAAAGCAGATGATGAATGATTCCTCACTCCTATTTTCTCTCTTGACATATGGTGATCATTTCTACAGCAACTCTGATTTCATGATGGCCAATTAAAGGGCGTGAAGCTTAGAACTGCTCTTGTTTGCTCCCTCTCCAGATGCTTAAGATCAGGAGACGAGAGGTCAAAGGTCACATCTGGCGTCAGATTGCACACCTTAATGTGATACCTCCAGTTACTTTTCTTCGACCAGACTTATGCCTAAATGCAAGCCTTTGTGGCCATACAATGAGCTACTAGGGGAAATAAAATGAATACAATATACTTCAGAAATAAAATGAATACAATAACTCCAGTTTTCCACGAGTCATTAAAAACTGCATTTCCTCCCGGAGTTTTCCACGAAATCCAGTAGGGATACGAATACTGGAGTAGGGCTTTCACCAATATCATGGCAAATTTTATGCTACTGAGGTCACAATGTGGCGCAAAAAAGGAAAAAAGAAGAAAAGAAATTAAGCGAAAAAGCTCTCACAATCTTCATTTCTTTCATCTCACATAATTTCAAAATTCCCTGAAATTAATGTCTTCTTGCAATAAAAACTGTTTTACATAGCTGTAGATCTACTACAAATCCACATCACTAATGAAAAATGCCTTTGAAGTTACTGATATGCACTGAGAGAGTGATTTACAAACTCTTAGGGAAGAACACCCACCAAAAATAGAATTTAATGCAGCTACTTCCATTAGCTGCATAAGATTCTATTTTTAAATACACTAAATATTAATACAACCTGCGTAAAAATAAAGGATAAACATAATCAGTCTGTTAAAATTCACAAACCCATGAAAGAATAACAACGGTTATTTCCTTCCCACAGTAACATTTAGCACTTACTGTGCACAACAAATTGCTGAACATAGCAATTCTTAGCTAATGATACATCATGCTTAATAACTAATATGCATATAACAAGTCAGCAGCATCTTCTTTCTATGCATCTGAAAATTTGTCCGATGCAAAGGGTTCACAACTACAATTTCAGAAAATGAATACCACAGCACAATAAAATATTGATTGGTGTATGGGAAAGGAGTTGAGCATATCACAGAAAGAAATATGCTGCATGTGAATAGACAGAAGTTAATTCTGTGAAATGTAAAATGCACGAGTTATTCAAAACACCCACTTTTACCTGTCCTACTAGGAATACAACCAGAGGTGAAGGTACCAATCAGTATCAAGAATATGAACAGTTTGCTGCGATTAGTCTGTCAGCATTCTCAATCTCTACTAAAAATATCTGATGCTGTAACTGAGAGACTGTCTTACGCTAATGAGTAATCAAACATCATCACAGGGAAAAAAGGAACATAAAATTTAGTTTCAAATGTTCAAACCATGTTACACTGTGGAATGGATTATCAATATTTCAGGCTAAACGAAAATTATATAATATTTGGCCAGTACAAGTTTGTGACAAAAATCACTCAAATGGTGTAGCAGTTTTACACGTCTCTCCGTCAGATAAAAATGGGAAGGGGCTGCATATGTATTTAGAGACTTTTCTTAAAGCTATAGATGTGCAAGATAGTACCAACACAAAAGATAAACTCTCTATGTTGTCAGATGGTACTTCTTGAACCTCTGTACAAAATATGTACACATACTGAGTGACCATAATTAAAGTACCCCTATTCATCACTATCTAGAGATATTTAGCAGTCCAAAGGCAACCAAATTGGGCATGGTGACATTTTAGAACACGAGGAAGACATTTCCATAAAAAAAAAAAAAAAAAGTACTAAAACTCACCACTACAGCACTTGTGACACTGCAAGCAACATATATTTTATTTGTACTAGACACTCATGACATACAGATATACTGACCTTAGCAATGCAAGGGATATTGCTCAATATGGTCCCCATTCTGAAGTTGTAAAATCTGAAAGCGATGAACACTTGTGTTCAACTGCTGACCGTTAACTGATCCTTTGTGATGCTTCTCACATGCAGTGTGGTACTGTCTTTCAAGGCAGCCAAATTAGCAATATGTCCTTGATAAACCACACCTTTTAAGTGTCCCAACAACCAGAAATCACAAGGATTTTTTTATGCTCTGCTAACCAAAGTTACTTTTCAAGAACTTCTATGATGCCATGAGACTTTTCCTGGAATACTGTTCAGTTTGCTTTTATACCTTGTATCTTCTTAATTCTTAGTCTACGCATAAGAATTCAAATGGACAGAGATGTACGTAACAGAAAATAGGAAATGTGCAGCAGATATTCAGTGGAAAGTTTTTTACAGGCTGTCAAATCTCCACTGTTTTCATCTCAAATCTACACCAAACTGTAGCTTCTGTGCAATGTCTGGAACTTCACTTGTATCTCCAGTGTCAAGCTGTTTGATTCGCAATACAAAAGATGCTTGCAAATGGGACTTCCTGTGGGACTTCCCAAACTACTTCCAATTACTGAATTTTACAGATGGAACATCATTAGCAGCATACTATGTGCAATTTCTTATCCATCCTTTTAAAAAATCACATTTACACATTTCATCTGAAGGATTGCAGCCATAGGTAGCTCTGGGCAACTCCATAACATTTCCATAGTGAGTAGAAGACTTCAACAAGGAATTTTGAATAAGTCTGCTCCTTGAATTCAAGCAGCACCATCAATCTAATCACACTTTAAATATGTTCAGGGACAGTTGGGACACCCAAACAATATATTTTTGATATGACTAAAAGCATGCTGTGATTTTCATTTTTGTTTTGTTTATGCATTACTACTTACAATTCAGTGAAACCTCTGAACAATGGTTACCTCTCAGACTGGAAAAAAATTACCATTGTTGGTAGGTTTGTCAGTGTTCAGAGGTTAAACCTACATTTATATTTTATGTCACATGTGTTTGGGAAGAACAAATCCTTAAAATCAATGCTGAATTAGAGACAAATCTGGTCAGCAACTCTATAAATGAAGAGATCAGAATACAGACTACTTAATGTTAGCCTAAAAAAAACTGAGTAACATTCAAGAACGAAAATATCCAGATTTACAATAGTAAATGGATAATTGCATACAGAATATCCCAGTTTTGAAAGAACGTGTAGCTGCATAGCTCTGAAAAAAAATTTTAACTTTGCTCATTTATTTGTATGGTTGAATGATGGCCAAAAAAAATTTCATTTTTTTTTTTTCATTTCCCCACCACCTTGATAGGTTGTTTTAAAGATGGCAGACATTACAACTTTTAGCACACACGGAAGCCTTTCCAACATTTCCAATATCTCCTGAACCAATACAGATATCAGAATGATTCAAAAAAGGTTTTGTTAAGCATAATATGAGGATTCTGTTACACTAAGAAAATGTTCAGAAATCAGTCATATTATTTACCTTAAAGCCCTTTAAACACTGATAATCGGATGCTTATTCTATCTCACTTTGTGATTTATTTATTTTTTATATAACACAGAAAATATACACAAAGTTGCAATTCATACTGTGGGAACTTTGCCACTTGAAACACACACACACAAAATCCAGAAATTAGGTACCCCTTCATGCCCCCCCCCCCCCCGAATTTGAGAAAAATTACATTTTCTTAATTTTTGAGGTCTTATATCTCTTATATCTCTGGTGCAGCAAGCTACAAAAATCAGAATTTTTGTGTACTATGCACCTATATGATAGCTATTAATTAACCCACAAAATTTCATCAACGTGTTCAGCCTACTTTTGGAAATATAGGGCTTGGTATATCAGAAAAAATATTGTTATTGGTATATTCCTAATACTTGTTTAAATGATATCAATAGACCTGCCAACCTCTCAGAACCAAAAAACGTAACACTCAGGTAGAAAAATCATAACACAACACATGCTGATAATTTTTTAAGCCTATTTCAGCTATATAAATTCTTGATGATGAGAATGTAGGAATTTTTTCCCAACATCAAAATTTTATTCAGAAACTAATTAAATCTAATCAGCAAACACTTTTATGTTGCTAATTATTAGAAAAAAAAAATTACGATTACGGGAGAAATCCTCACTCCGCCTAACTTCTGTTTTCGGAAATTTTGAGAGGCAGAAAACTTGCATCTTAGGGAGTCTGCAAGATGGTTTAATCGAGTTCTGGGGATGTCATTTAGTCTGTAGGACCAAAATAAATCTGCGATGTGCATCAGCCGTCGCTGTGATTCAGCTACGAGGATTAGTAGAAAATGAATCTGCAATGTACATCGGCTGTCGTAGCGATTCTTCTACGGGGATGGGTACAAAATAAATCTGCGATGTACGTCGGCCATCGCAGCGATTCTGCTACAGGGATGAGTACAAAATAAACCTGCGATGTACATCGCCGCGATTCTTCTACGGAGATGAGTACAAAATAAACTTGCGATGTACGTCGCCACGATTCTGCTACGGGGATGATTACAAAATAATTCTGCGAAGTACATCATCCTTCGCAAGAAAAGAAATTACAATTACGAAAGAAATCCTCACTACGCCTAACTTCCGTTTTCAGAAATTTTTAAAGGCGGAAAACTTGCATCTATGATAGGGAGTCTGCAAGATGGTTTAATAGGGTTCTGGGGATGTCGTTTTTGTCTGCAGGACCAAAATAAATCTGCGACGTACATCGCCCGTCGCTGCGATTCTGCTATAAGGCTTCTGTCTGAAAAAGGAGAAAATGGGGGAAAGCATGACTATTTAAAAACAATCGTATTTTGGGCTGAAAAATCGTATTAGCGTACTGCAGCATGATTTATCATACTAAATACGATAAAATTGTAACAGTTGGCAGGTCTGTGTCAATAACATGTTATATTCTTATTAAATGCACACAAATGAAAAAATTTACAGTAAGCCATAAAATACTCCAAGAAAAATCTGTTACATAAATTTGATTCTTGTTTTTAGCCTAGTTATTAAGATACGGCAGCGCAAATAGAGGAAAACCTAAAAAAAAAATTTTATAATAAGTAGAAACTGTTAAAATTGTTAAATTTGTTTATCTTATTTTTATTAAAATTTTATCAAATTACTTTTTAATATTGCACTTTTCTAGCTACAGGAGGGTGAAACATTTTTATGACCCAATACCTAAAAAAGCCACATGTGACAGAACAAAGGAATTATAAACACTGGACATGTTTAGACAATGCAAACAGTGCCTGTCTGAACATGCCTCTTCCTAGCTTTACAGACAGCCAGCACAAATCATCAGCCTGCTCAGACTTGTTGGAACGTGTGTTAACCTGTACACTCAGAGCTAGCCGCAGAGCAGCCTCAGTCTGCTGCTTGTCTCTGTGGAGTGAACATGCTAGTGGTGTTGTGCTCTGTAAGCTTCACAGTTGTCATGTTACAATCTTAAAACAGAATTCATTTAATTAATATGGAGTATGTTGTTGGATTGTGGTGCAAAGAGCCTTGCCAATAATCTAAGTTACGGTCAAGTACCTAAGCAGGTACTGCAACTTACAGAGCTTAGTGAAAAGGACCAAAACCTTCTGAAGCTCAGGACGTAGTCAGAGATCACCTCTATTTGTGAGTACTATAAGACAAAAATTTTGTATTGAAATTTGAGCACCTTTATGGAAATAAGTTGTTGTAACTCACTAAAAATTCAGCTAAAAAGACATCTAAAAATTAAAAAAATAAAACCAGACTATCAGTTTTACTGAGAATAATAACAACTGAAATCAAGAGAACACTACAACAGTTTTATGTTTTTAATACCAGGAAAAGCTCTTTGTCCTTGTGTTCTTGCTCTGAACAAAAAAAGTAACTGAACAAGAAAGCAATACAAATTGTGATGATGATGATTTTTAATAAAGGGAATCTCTGACCACGCCCTGAGCTTCAGGTTTTGGGTCCTCTTCACTCTGTAAGTTGCAGTGCCTGCTTAGGTACTTGACCATAACTTAGCTAATGGCAAAGCTCTTCACACCACAATCCAATAGCACACTGCGTATTAATTAAATGAATTCCGTTTAAGAATAAAACATTAAGAATACAGCCCAAAGGTCTAAACAAACAGGAGGATCACAGTCTAAAAGTCATACAATAACATAAATGAAATAATAAGAAAGTTAGCTTTCACACTTTAAAATAGCATGAAAACTGTGAAGCTTACAAAGCACACCACAAGCATTTTCACTCCACAGAGACAAGCAGCAGACTGAGGCTGCTCTATAGCTAGAGCCCTTAATGTACAGGTAACATGTTGCAACAAGTCTGAACACACTGATAATTTCTGCTGGCTGTCTATAAAGCCGGGAACAGGCAGGTTCAGACATGTTTTGCCAGTCTGAATCTTGCTGTTTGCATCGTCTAAATATGTCCAGTGTTTATAATTCCCTTGTTCTGTCACATGTAGCTTTAGATATTGGGTCATAAAAATATTCACCCTTCTGCAAATAGAGAAATGCAACATTAAACAAAAGTAATTTGATAAAATTTTAATAAAAATAAGACAAACAAATTTAATGTAATATTACAGTTTCTCTCTTTTTTTTTTATCCTTTGTGTTTTTTCCTTTATTTGAACTGCAGTAACTCAATAGCTAGGCTGAAAAGAAGAACCAAATTTATGTAACATGATTTTTATGGAATACTTCATGGCTAACTATTAATTTTTTTCATTTGTGCGCATGTAATAAAAATATAACAAGCTACTGATGTCATTTAAACAAGAATTATTAATGTACCAATAACAATATTTTCCTTGATATCAAAAATTGAGAAAATGTATGTTTTCTCAAATTTGGAGGGGGGAGCATGAAGGGGTGGGTACCTAATTTTTGGACTTATTTTATTTTATTTATTTATTTATTTTGTGTGTGTTTTTTAAGGGACAATAGTTCTACAGTATGAATTGCAACTTTGTTATGTTTTCTGTGTTTCATAAAAATCACAAAGTGTGACAAAATCAGCATCCAATCATCAATGTTTAAAGGGCATTAAGATAAAGAATATGACTGATTTCTGAACATTTTCTTAGTGTAACAGAATCCTCATTTTATGCTTAATAAAACCTTTGTTGAATCATTCCAATAACTGCATTGGTTCAGGAGATATTAGAAATATTGGTAAGGCTTCTGGATGCTAAAATTGTAGCATCCGCCATTTTTTAAACAACCTATTGAGGTGGGGGAGGAAGTGATTATTTTATTACTATTATTATTTTTGGCCACCACTTAACCATACAAATAAATGAGTAAAGTTTCAAATTTTTGGAAAATCATGCAGCAACCTGGGTAAACTCTATGGAATGACCCAAATGCAAGTGCCTGACTGCAAGCTGTTTTTTAACCAGCAAACTAAATAACATGCACGACATCATCAATCTAAATGCAAGAGTCTTTCTCGTTGTCTTCACTTATTTTTCACTGGAACTCGGTGACCTCCAGCTAAACTTTAACAATCACTCATGGTGTAAAGGATTTTAGGAAGGCAGTGTCTGACCTCTGAGTCTGAAACAGCCATTAGAAAAAAAAGTCAGCTTGAAGTTTGTTTTACATTTAGATTTTATCTTTACATTTTATACAGCTTTTCTATGATGCATACCTGTGTTTGAACATTAAGAGTTCTTTACTTGGCACTCGGATTAAGGACGAGGCTCTATATCTGTGTTTAACTTCCATGCCGTAATATCTTTCCCAATAAATATGAATTCTGTCTAATGCAGTCACCATGAAAACATGCTCTGTATTACATGAGATTTGCTGTGCAACTTAATTTTTGAAACTGAACTATAAGCACACAAATTATGAACCGTTCTTATCCATCACACAGCAGTCGAATCACAGTTCACAGATTGAACAACCTACCTCCCAATCCACACAGGTTAAAAATTTCCCTTCTGGTTAAGAACAAAATATTTTTTTTACCTTCTGTGCTCGAAATTACAAAATAGTACTGACTGCTTATGCAAGAAACTACCTAACTTATTTAAAAGGAACTGAAATTATTAAGAAAAGCTGACTGGGTGTGCACAAGATGTGCCCACTGACCTAAAAATGAAATATAAGCCAGATTTTGCCTTTCCAACTCATTGCAATAATAAATGGCATTCACAGTTGCTAAAAACAAAGTTTACAGATGTGATAAATTTTTCCCAAAATGCAAAAAACAAAGATGATGATTCTGGAGTGTTTGCTCAAGTTTCTATAAACAACATTTGGTGACAACAGAACATTTTACCTCTTGTGATCTACCACGCAGGTGTGAGAAAGGATTCATTCTCCACCATTTGCTATTGTTTATTCAAAAGTCCATTAGTACTGCTTGAAATTGGGGAGCTTGGATCTGGTAACATGGTCAATGGTTGACAACAGGCGAGCAAAGCTGGAAGTTGATGACGGTGTTTTTCTAATATCTGAGAATGAACAGTTATGTGCTGGGATTTTGGATTCAATGTGAACACATGGATAAATCGCGTACTTGTGATAAAAAATTACAGATACACACATAAATGCAAATAAGCTTTAAAAAGGTAAGCTGTTGTTTTATAGCGGATATATCTGCTGTGTATTCATGTTTAAAATGAGCTGAAGTGACGTTAAATGTTTGCAGTGAAAGGAAAATATCCTTTCTCATCTCCGAAGTATTTGGCATAAACACATTTTGCATGTGCTTGCATTACTTCTTATTGTTCGGCGAAATTGAGCCATGTTTTTTACTTAAAAAGCTGTATTTATGTAATTAAATAATCCATTTATTTAGATTCAATGCTCTCTAGTAAATGTCTGCATAGCACCATCTAAATTGCTCTCTGATCCAGAGTATGAATCTGGCCATCCCAGTCGCATGTGTGCGTGTGGCTTTTTGAAATTGTACCAGGACAGTGGGCCACAAGCTACATAACAATAATTAAAACTTGACATATTCTCTCTTAGGTCTAATTTATTTTGTAACTCAACTGTGTTGCAATACTCTTGCGCAGAAGCTTCACCCATTCATACGTCATTATATTCTGATGTACATATTGGGCGGGCGGTCGTAGTGAGCGATGGGTTTGCCTCCTCAGGGCGCTCCATGGTAATAATGGCACACACAACAGCAACTAGGGCCTCTGTGAATTTTGGAGAGGTGCAAGCTAGTTCTGTGTGACATTGGCAAAAAGACCCCAACTCACTGGGTTTTGTTCCAGAATAATTAGGTTAAATGACCAACTGGAACCCTCAGCTGTGGGCTAATCCCCCACACCGATGTACTTACCTGATTAAAAAGACAAAAAGAAATATTAAGAATGACTCAAGTGTGGGATATGGTGGACCTACCACACTTGAGAAGGACGGTCCACCACGGAATTGACCTGGACTTTCTAAACGGCATATGAGAAAGAGATCTCGGCTGAGTGAATGTAAGATTGGTGTATGGAATACTAGAGGTATAAATGGCAAGATGAGTGAGGTGATTGAGGAGATGAATAAGTATAGACTGGATGTGCTGTGTGTAAGTGAAACCAAAAAGAAGGAAATTGGGGTAGAAGAAGTGAATGGCACGGTGAGTGTGTGGTCTGGAGTATTGGATAATATGAGAAGACAGGCTGGTGTAGGTGTGATTTTAAGTGAAAAGATGAAGAACAACTTGATTCACTATAGTTGCGTAAGTGAGAGAATTCTCTGGATTCGTTTGAAAGTGAAACTTCAGAGAATTGTAATTGTGTAGTGTATGCTCCTTGTGACTCGGAACCTTCTGATAAGAAGGAAGATTTCTGGAATGAGCTAAAAGCTGTTTTGAGCCAGTTTGGTGCTAAAGAAAAAGTTATAATAGCATGGGATTTCAATGTTAGAGTAGGTGTGCAGAATGCAATTTCTGACAATGTTCTGGGTAAGTTTAATTATCCTTGTGTGAATGATAATGGTGAGAGATTAATTGAACTCTGCATTGAGAATGGTTTGTGTGTATCTAATACATTTATCAACCACAAGTATATCCACACATATACTTGGGAAAATCGTACTCTTGGTCAAAAGAGTGCGATAGATTTTGTTGTCTACGATCAGCGTTTGAAACACTTAGTTGTTGACACCCGTGTGATGAGAGGTGCGGATGTTGGTTCTGATCATTACTTGGTAGTGTCACGAGTGAAACTTAATGTTGGTTGGAGGGAAAGGAATAGGAAGAGACCCAGGATAGAAAGAATAAAGGTTGATAGGCTCCTTGAAGATCATCAGCGGTATTCTGACTTACTCAGAGAACGACTGAAGGATCTGAAGTCTGGTGAGAGGGATGTAGAAAAGAAGTGGGAATGTTTTAAGAACTGTGTTGTCACTGCTGCTAAAGAAGTCTGTGGCACCACAATAGTGGGTAACAATAGAGGTGGTGCTTGGTGGAATAGTGAGATTGAAGATGCAGTAAAGAGAAAGAAGTGAGATTGAAGAAGCGTGAAGCTGCTAAGCTGGTTCGCCACAGTAAGGCAAAAGATAGGATGGAGAAAGTGGAAAAGCATGAACTGGCTTTTTGGAAAGATAGGAAGTCCTTCTGAAAGTACATGAGACAGGAAAAATAGGGGAAACAAAGTTGTAAGTTGTGTGAAGAATGAGATTGGGGAAATGATATGGGAGCCCAATGAGTTAAGTGACAGATGGGGTGTATACTTCTGTGAGTTATTAGATCAGGAAAGCAAAGATGATTCTGAGACAGAAGCAGATGATGTCACAATGAGGGATGAAAGCACAGGAGGGATCTCAAGAGAAGAAGTGTGTAAAGCTCTAAAATCTCTTCAGAATGGTAAGACTCCGGGAGTTGATGGCATAACTGCAGAGATGTTGAAATATGGTGGTGACTCTATAATTGACTGGTTAACTGAAATTTGCCAGTTGTGCTGGGAGTTAGGAATGGTCCCTCGGGATTGGAAGGATGCTATCATTGTTCCCTTGTATAAGGGAAAAGGTGATCAGACTGAATGCAAGAACTATCGTGGTATTAGCCTACCGAGTGTGCCAGGGAAAGTGTTTGGTAAGGTTGTTATTGAAAAAGTACGGGTTCTTACATCATTGAAAGTGTGGGATGTTCAGAGTGGTTTTATGTCTGGTAAAGGCTGCACCAACCAGATTTTTGCATTACGCACGATGATTGAAAAGTATCTAGCTGTTGAGAAGAAAGTTTTTACTGCCTTCATAGATTTAGAGAAAGCTTACGACAGAGTGAATAGGACACTTTTGTGGAAGGTATTGAATGAATATGGTGTTACTGGGAATCTACTTAATAGTGTAAAATCCATGTATGCTGGTAGTAGAGCTTGTGTACGAGTGAATGGTGTTTTATCAAAATGGTTTTCCATTGGTGCAGGAGTTAGACAAGGTTGTGCAATGTCACCATGGCTGTTTAATATATTTATGGACGCATGCATGCGTGATGCCAAAATAGATAATAGTGGTTAATGTCTTGGTGATATCCGTGTGTGCAGATTGCTGTATGCTGATGACACTGTCCTGTTGGCAGAGAGCAAAAGTGAGTCGCAGAGTATGTTGACTCGGATGCACGAAGTTTGCATGAAATTCAAACTGAGTATAAATAAGGGAAAAACCAAAGTTATGGTGTTTGAGAGAGGAATGGGTAGCACTGAATGTAATGTAAGTCTAAATGGCACTGTGATTGACCAGGTGAGGGAGTTTGTGTATTTAGGAAGCATGCTTGACAGAGAGAACAAGTTGGATGGTGAAATCAGTAGACGAGTGAGTTCTTTGAAAGTCATAGCTGCTCTGGGAGGTTTTCACAGGAATGATGGATTCTCTAGAGAGTCCCGCATGGCTGTGTTTGAAAGTGTAATTGTTCCTACTCTGATGTATGGCAGTGAAACCTGGGTACTGCAGAAGAAACATAGGAGTCGTTTGTGTGCTGGAGAAATGTGTTACTTACGTGGGGTTTGTGGCAAGACACGATCTGATTGTGTGAGGAATGAAGAGGTATTGCAGTTGTGTGATGTAAAGCAAAATGTTGTTAGCAAGGTGGAGACCAATATGCTTCGGTGGTTTGGCCATGTTGAAAGAATGAGTGAAGAAATGCTTACTAAGAAAATGTTTTCAGCCCAAGTGGCAGGAAGGAAAGGCAGAGGAAGGCCAAGAAAGACATGAGTGGATCAGATTCAGGAATGCCTGCATGAGAAAAAGATTATGAGTATGAAGTATAAAAGATCTTGTGTACGGCGTGTAATGGATATTAGTGAAGCACGAGTTGTATGTCAAGATCGCTGTAAATGGAGAAGTTTGATACGACAACAATAAGTAAAAATATCTGGAAGTTTGTATTTCTTTTTGGAGCTAACCTCTGAATCTCAGAGAACAGTTTAGTGATATGTATGTATGTACATATTGGAGCATCAAAGCAGTTATTACTCTCTTCCATCTGAAGACGAGTGCGACTGTCGCCCCGAAAGTACTTATGGGATTTTAATTTGTAAATATCTGGCATTTTTTAGCATTAAAAATCATTGTGCAAAGATGGTGTACTTCATTGTATTGTATAATACTTAAAACATTCTGATTTAGAACTTACATTTCTTCAAGGGCTAAATTGCTACAACTTTTATCTTGGTTTTTCCTTTTCCTACCCACTGAAGTTTGAGACCTCGGACTTCCTGGGGATGGGAGTGGAACATCTTTGGCTAATTTATTTTTTCCCCTGTGGGATGAAATTACAACTGTTTAACACACACAAACAAAATAGCTACAGTTGCAAATGAATAATCAGAAAATAACACAGAAAAATTATATAGTACACATGCCAATATTTTTTAGATACAGTAGATTCCAATTCATTAGACCATCAGTTAATCAGTACAGCTGTTGATTTTGGGCAATTTTTGAAGAACATCCCAAATTAGGTCTTCGGGTAAAGCTTCGCATGATTGGGGCAGCCAATATAAATTGTTAACTAAAGCTAGGTCATACAACTGTGCGGAGGACATGACATATATATTTATATTTTTAGGTGGGTTAATTACTTGCATCCATGACTTTGCAGAAACCCATTTCCAAATAGGTCTTTGTGGAAGTGAGAAAATGCAGAGGTTTTGCTGGTCCTTGATAAAGCCAAGGCTCAGTATTCTCGACACTTTCTGCATTCAGTTGTTCTTTTTTTTTTTACTCACACCGGTCAATACATAACCTTTTCTATGTTGTACTTGGTATGAGTTAAAAAATTTTTTAGCTTCAGTTTCTTCTTAATAGAATGTGAATTCTGAATTTTCATAACTGCTGCGTTGCGCGTTTTGATCTTCAGGTTGTTTTGCAACTTTCGTTTTAAATTGTAAAGTTTTTCTTATGTATTCGGCTTTGCTCTTTAGTAACTAATTTCAACTTACTATTTAGCAGCTTATGCGCAAATTCTAGTTGAACTGTTTTATTATCTTGTTTTTTTTTTGTTTTTTGTTTTATTATTTTTTTGTGTTCATTTATTATTTTTTTCATTAATAATAATTTTAATTTTTATTTTTAACGTGTTTTGGCTGTTGTCTTTTTGGAGTGTAGTTAATACTCGAGTTTTGGTAATTTCTTGGACTGCTTATTTCCTAAAAAGGTTTTTCCTAGTTGGTTAGCTCGGAATTTTGTATGTTTGGCCCAAGTGGCGTGCTAAGGACAATGAAAGGATTGGAGGTCAACTCAGATAATTTAAGTCCTCCCGCTCGGTTAGGCTAGCACCCTTTCCCAAAGTGTATGAACTCGCTGGCAAAGGTAATCTAAAG
Organism: Macrothele yani; assembly: GCA_039090855.1. Classification (NCBI taxonomy): domain Eukaryota; kingdom Metazoa; phylum Arthropoda; class Arachnida; order Araneae; family Macrothelidae; genus Macrothele; species Macrothele yani. The sequence goes on from CM077011.1 coordinate 107,415,163, forward strand.
TTATGAAATGACAAATGTTGTTTGACATGTAAAGCAGCGGATCCTAACCTGTATTCTTCTATTGCGGATAATGGCTCCAACAAGATTTGCAAAGCCTACAATACCATTTATAAGCTCACCTGTACTATCTGCAGCCTTAGCTATATTGGCCAAAGCAAAAATCCTCTTCATCTTAGGATAAATGGTCACAGGTCTCTAGTTAACAAGTTCTCTACTTCTGGTGTGAACCCCTCCACTAATGCTAACCAGTACTCTACCTTTGAATTAGAGCATTTCCATAATCATGGTTTTGACAAAGTGAAAATAGAGGTACTGCATATTATCCCTGACCTCTATGCTCGGCTTGAAACTGAATCCCTTGAGATTTTGCAGCATCAGTCTCTTTATCCCTATGGTCTTAATTCCACTCTTTCTGACAATAAGCATAATCTGCATAAATTTTCTGTACGTGAACTCTTCTTTCTTGTTAACAACAAGAGCTGCACTAGAGGTAATAGAGGACAGAGGTTATTTCGCACTTCTAGCAAGGTTGATTTTGCTAACTTGCAAATAACTTTGGAAGGTTTTAAAAACAGTACTAGTTTTGTTAAAAATACTTACAAAATACTTAAGTCCTTCAAGCACTCTGTCCTAAAAAGTTTTTTTCAAATTCTGGAAAGCAACAGCTAACCATGTTGATAAACATGTTTTTGCTTTGGTTCTGGACATTCTTAAGCATATTCTTAAAGATAAAATTTCTCTTAAAGTAATTTCCAGTAATTATGTGACCATCAGGTTTCTAAATAAAACCTATGATAATCTCAATGTTAGGAAACTGTTCTACAATAATGCAATTTTTTTCCCATCCACAGGCACCAGTCTATTGTAAGTTTTAAATATGTTATGACCTTAGGGTCAATAGTTAAAAACTACAAACTTAATTCCTCGAGTTCCATACCTGTAGTGACTACATGTTCTTGTGATGAATTTAAAGAAACAGTTCACTATGATAAGATTTACAAGCATATTATCACTGGAAACTTGAGTTTTGTTGAAAATGACAAGCTTAGGAGTTTATTAGAGTATGGTTCTAAATTTAGACCTTCCTTCAAAATCTCCAAAGAGAGGATTCTTGAGAGCTTCACTCAAGATGTTAATAGGTACATTATAAAAACCAGTTTAACTTACAATCAGCCTATTGAGGCCTTCGCAGAATGGAAATATAATATAATCAATAGCTTCACTAATGAGTTGGCAGGTCTTGACTTTTGTTTTGATAGAAATCTATTTTTCTCTGGAGATGCCAAAAGGTCACTCTCCAAACTACAAGACCTATTTATTTTTACCACTACGGATAAAGCTAGCAATAATTTTGCAATTATCTGTAAGAAGTTCTATTTTGAACTGTTAACTATGGAACTCAATAATAGAGTAACCTACGAGCCCGTAAGTTATTCTACCAAGCAGTTAGAAAATCATTTTAAGGCATTCTTCAGAAAACTTAAAATTCCACAAATAATGAGATATGAGCCTGAATTTCCATTTCTTTTTGCAACTGTTAAGTTTCATAAAGATCCAGTGAAGTTCAGATTCATAGCTAGTGGAGTCAGGAGTCATAAAAAGAAAATTGATGTGGCTTTTGAAGCAATCTTGAAGAGGGTTTTGAAACACATTAGTAACTGTACAAATTTGAAGTACAAGGATTGTTGGATAATTAATAATAATGCAGAAGTAATTTCCACTATCCTCGAAGTAAATCCCTTAGATATCAATAGTTATGATTTTGAGAACCTATGTACCAATCTGCCTCTATCAGACATAATCACTACCTTTAAAGAGCTGTATGCAGAATTTAAACTTAACCAGTTTGTTAATGTAGGAGACTGGAACTCTTATCTCAATTGCTGCATAAAAAAATAATCATATCTTGTTTAATACTATTCTCTATAAGCAAGTAAACGGAATCCCTATGGGAACGTCAACATCCACGAGTATTGCAAATCTATTCCTGTTCTTTAAGGAATATAAATTCATTAAAAATCACTCCACTTGCTCCGATAACTACCTTTACACATTTAGATATATTGACGATCTGCTGTGTATAAATAATTCAGAAGTTATAGAGAGAGTGATTTTGATAATATCTATCCTAGCTCTCTTAAATTATGTAAAACCAACCACAGTAATCAGGAACTTGAGTTCCTAGACTTAAGCATTAAACTTAACAGAGGTAACCCATCTATTAGCCTCTTTGATAAAAGAGTTAATTTTCCTTTCAAAGTAATTAAATATCTACACTGGAATAATAACATATCCACCAAAGTAATTGAGAATGTACTGATTTCTCAGGTGCTTAGAATTTCAAGAATTTGCAGCAACAATTTAGACTTCAATTACCACATTAATATACTTTTAGACAGTTTTCTAGAGAACAAAATTCCTACTTCTTTCATTAAAAGAACTTTAAGAAAAATTATTCTGAATAATAGAGTAAGGTTGGCAGATCTGCTTTAATTTTCTACACAGTTAATAATATGATTCTGACCAATGAAAGCCTTTTGGAAGTTGGCTAGAGGATCGTATTAACTACTAAAAGGAACCTTAGTGCTATGGATAAGAAGGTCCTATTAAAAATTAAAAATTAAATAATATAGATAAAATCACAAAAAAACTTGAAAATCTGTTTATATAAGAAAATAAAAATAAATATAAAAGAAAACTAGTTATTCACTCACCAGAATAGCTATACTAAAAATAGTAAAACTAACATTAAAATTAATAGGATTCTGAATAGTATATAGAAGCTCACTAAGGTGATTAAATACATGCAAAGATTATTAAATACACTACTTGTGTATTTCATGATATTTCTCATGTATTCTGAAGAGTTTATTCTACTCTTTCTGATCATACAGGTCCACAATCTTAATTATATATATTTTTTCATTTTTCTCTGGTTAAAATTCTCCTCGAGTAGGATTTTTTCAGAGTGTGGAGGCCTCCAGCCCAACCCACACTGCCCCCCAGCGAATTGGGAGGGGCAGGGGTGTTTGAAAGTTTGGGTAGAAAAGTCGGCCATGTTTCCTCATATGTGTAAGAAACAAAGTTGCATAAGAGGTAAGCTCTCTTCTTTGTCTTTTGGTTTTTAAGTATTCCGGGTTCAATATTTGAACTTCTTGAACATTTTTCTTTTCTTGCTTTAAGTTTTTAGGCACTAGCAAGTCTATCAACTTTTTTGCGTATTTTAACTCTTACTTTTCTTGGTATTTTTGCGCGTTTTATAGGGAACTAAGGCTAAGCAGCCGCCCGTTTCGTTGTACTTGTAGTCTGCGCTGTATTTTCAATGCAGTTAAGGACTTATTAACTACTTAATTATGCACTTAAAGCACTTCTGAAATACTTTGTACATATTGCAACTAATTGTTTATGTAACATAACCTTCACAAAGCATTTCTTTAGTTTATTATTGTCTTTATTATATTCTCGTTTTTGTGTAGTCAGAAGTAGTGGAGTAGGGGTTTTTTATAATCCAGTTTTCTTTCAAGAATCTGTGCTTTAAAAATGTTAAGAACTTGTAATACTTTTGTATTGATATTCAGGTTTGAATTCTCTCTCAGGCGAACTTGACTATTTGTTAATTACTGAACATTATTTCTAGTTCATTATGTCACTCTTACAATTTGAGTTTTCTATAATCATCTTCTTTCTGTTTAATAGTAACAGATGAAGAGCATGGGTCGGGCCAAGAGAGTTATGGATGCAATCTAAATTGTTAACTAAAGCTAGATCATACAACTCTGCGGAGGACATGACATATATATTTATATTTTTAGGTGGGTTAATTACTTGCATCCATGACTTTGCAGAAACCCATTTCCAAATAGGTCTTTGTGGAAGTGAGAAAATGCAGAGTTTTTGCTGGTCCTTGATAAAGCCAAGGCTCAGTATTCTCGACACTTTCTGCATTCAGTTGTTCTTTTTTTTTTTTTTTACTCACACCGGTCAATACATAACTTTTTCTATGTTGTACTTGGTATGAGTTAAAAAAAATTTTTAGCTTCAGTTTCTTCTTAATAGAATGTGAATTCTGAATTTTCATAACTGCTGCGTTGCGCGTTTTGATCTTCAGGTTGTTTTGCAACTTTCGTTTTCAATTGTAAAGTTTTTCTTATGTATTCGGCTTTGCTCTTTAGTATATATATATATATATATACTTAAGAGCAAAACTGAAGACTAAGGAAAAAATTTTAGAATTTAAAACGAAGGGTGCAAAATAACCTGAAAATCAAAACGCGCAACGCAGCAGTTTTGAAAATTCAGAATTCACATTCTATAAAGAAGATACCTAAGCAAAAAAATACATATATAATTTTGACTCACACCAAGTACAACATAGAAAAGGTTATGTATCTACCTGTGTGAGTAAAAGGAGAAAAGATAAAAAAATAAAATAAAACAACTGAATGTAGAAGGTGTCGAGAATACTGAGCCTTGGCTTTATCAAGGACCAGCAAAAACTCTGCATTTTCTCACTTCCACAAAGACCTAGTTGGAAATGGGTTTCTGCAAGGCCATAGATGCAAGTAACATTCCCACCTAAAATAGTTTAAAAAATATATATATAAGTCATGTCCTCCGTAGAGTAGCATGACCTAGCACTAGTTAACAATTTCGCTTGCATCCATTAACCTTCATGGCCCGACCCATGCTCTTCATCTGTTACTATTAAACAGAGAGAAGAAGATTAAAGAGAACTCAAGCTGTGAGAGTGACATAATAAATAGAAATGATTTTCAGAGCATGGGTCGGGCCATGAAGGTTAATGGATGCAAGCGAAATTGTTAACTAGTGCTAGGTCATGCTACTCTACGGAGGACATGACTTATATATATATTTTTTAAACTATTTTAGGTGGGAATGTTACTTGCATCTATGGCCTTGCAGAAACCCATTTCCAACTAGGTCTTTGTGGAAGTGAGAAAATGCAGAGTTTTTGCTGGTCCTTGATAAAGCCAAGGCTCAGTATTCTCGACACCTTCTACATTCAGTTGTTTTATTTTATTTTTTTATCTTTTCTCCTTTTACTCACACAGGTAGATACATAACCTTTTCTATGTTGTACTTGGTGTGAGTCAAAATTATATATGTATTTTTTTGCTTAGGTATCTTCTTTATAGAATATATAATTGCAATGTAAAATTTGGATTTCTTTTGCATTGTTTTTCAGGTTTAAATTCTCTCTCAAACGAACTTGGAATTTCGTTATGGCTGAAAATCATTTCTAATTATTATGTCACTCTCACAGCTTGAGTTCTTTTATCTTCTTCTCTCTGTTTAATAGTAACAGATGAAGAGTATGGGTCGGGCCAGGAAGGTTAATGGATGCAAGCGAAATTGTTAACTAGTGCTAGGTCATGCAACTCTAAGGAGGACATGACTTATATATATATTTTTTAAACTATTTTAGGTGGGAATGTTACTTGCATCTATGGCCTTGCAGAAACCCATTTCCAACTAGGTCTTTGTGGAAGTGAGAAAATGCAGAGTTTTTGCTGGTCCTTGATAAAGCCAAGGCTCAGTATTCTCGACACCTTCTACATTCAGTTGTTTTATTTTATTTTTTTATCTTTTTTCCTTTTGATCACACAGGTAGATACATAACCTTTTCTATGTTGTACTAGGTGTGAGTCAAAATTATATATGTATTTTTTTGCTTAGGTATCTTCTTTATAGAATGTGAATTCTGAATTTTCAAAACTGCTGCGTTGCGCGTTTTGATTTTCAGGTTATTTTGCACCCTTCGTTTTAAATTCTAAAATTTTTTCTTAGTCTTCAGTTTTGCTCTTTAGTATATATATATATATATATATATATATATATATATACTAAAGAGCAAAACTATATATATATATATATATATATATATACTAAAGAGCAAAACTGAAGACTAAGAAAAAATTTTAGAATTTAAAACGAAGGGTGCAAAATAACCTGAAAATCAAAACGCGCAACGCAGCAGTTTTGAAAATTCAGAATTCACATTCTATAAAGAAGATACCTAAGCAAAAAAATACATATATAATTTTGACTCACACCTAGTACAACATAGAAAAGGTTATGTATCTACCTGTGTGAGCAAAAGGAAAAAAGATAAAAAAATAAAATAAAACAACTGAATGTAGAAGGTGTCGAGAATACTGAGCCTTGGCTTTATCAAGGACCAGCAAAAACTCTGCATTTTCTCACTTCCACAAAGACCTAGTTGGAAATGGGTTTCTGCAAGGCCATAGATGCAAGTAACATTCCCACCTAAAAATAGTTTAAAAAATATATATATAAGTCATGTCCTCCTTAGAGTTGCATGACCTAGCACTAGTTAACAATTTCGCTTGCATCCATTAACCTTCCTGGCTCCGACCCATACTCTTCATCTGTTACGATTAAACAGAGAGAAGAAGATTAAAGAGAACTCAAGCTGTGAGAGTGACATAATAATTAGAAATGATTTTCAGCCATAACGAAATTCCAAGTTCGTTTGAGAGAGAATTTAAACCTGAAAAACAATGCAAAAGAAATCCAAATTTTACATTGCAATTAAAAAAGGAAATGTTAATTTATAACGAACAGATTTTTGAAAGAAAACTTGAGTCTAAAACCCCCTACTCTACAACTTATGACAGCACGAAACGAGAATAAGCTAAAGATAATAATTAACTAAAGAAAACTTTGTGAAAGTTATATACCTTAAACAGTTAGTTGCAATATGTACAAAGTATTTCAGCAGTGCTTTAAGTGCATAATTAATTAGTTATTAAGAACTTAACTACTTTGAAAAACAGCGCATAGACAGCGCATAGAAAAGGAACAAGCTTAGCCATCTTCTGTTCCTAGGTACCCCAAAAGACGCTCAAAGTTACAAAGAAAGAAAGAGTTAAAACCCGCAAAAATGTTAACAGACAAACCAATGCCTAAAAGCTGAAAAGCTAAAAACGACAGAGAAAAGGTACATGAAGTACAAACATTGAACTTATAAAACCTAGAACCCAAAAACAAGGAAGAGAGCTTACCTCTTGTGTTACATAAACTTTTCTCCTCACAAGAGAAGAACATGGCTGACCTCTTCCGCCACTCCCTAGACGCTGGGGGCAGTGAGGGTGGGGCTGATGGCCTCCTCATACAGCAAGAAACCAACGCGCGGAGATTTTAACCAGAGAAAAAAATATATAAACTTAAGACTGTGGATCTGTATGATCAGAAAGAGCAGAATTAACTCTCCAGAATACATGAGAAATATTATAAAATACACGAGCAGTTTATTTAATAATCTTTGCATGTATTAAATCACCTTAGTGAGATTCTATAGATTAATCAGAATCTTATTAATTTTAATGTTGGTTTTACTATTTTTAGTATAGCTATCCTAGTGATGAATAACTAGTTTTCTTTTTATTTGTTTTTATTTTCTTTTATAAACAGATTTTTAAGCTTTTTTTGTGATTTTGTTTATATTATTTAATTTTTTGTTTCAATAGGACCGTCATATCCATAGCACTAAGGTTCCTTTAGGTAGTTAATAGGCATCCTCTAGCCAACTTCCTTACGGCTTTGATTGGTCAGAATCATATTATTAACTGTGTAGAAAATTAAAGCAGATCTGCCAACCTTACTCTATTATTCAGAATAATTTTTCTTAAAGTTCTTTTGATGAAAGAAGAAGGAATTTCGTTCTCTAGAAAACTTTCTAATAGTATATTAATGTGGTAATTGAAGTCCAAATTGTTGCTGCAAATTCTTGAAATTCTTAGGACCTGAGAAATTAGTACATTCTCAATTACTTTGGTTGAAATGTTATTATTCCAGTGTAGATATTTAATTACTTTGAAAGGAAAATTAACTCTTTTATCATAGAGGCTAATAGATGGGTTACCTCTGTTGAGCTTAATGCTTAAGTCTAGGAACTCAAGTTCCTGATTACTGTGGTTGGTTTTACATAAGTTAAGAGAGCTAGGATAGATATTATCAAAATCACTCTCTATAACTTCTGAATTATTGATACACAGCAGATCATCAATATATCTAAAGGTGTAAAGGTAGTTATCTGAGCAGGTGGGGTGATTTTTAATGAATTTATATTCCTTAAAGAACAGGAATAGATTAGCGATATTCGTGGACGTTGATGTTCCCATTGGAATACCGTTCACTTGCCTATAGAGAGTATTATTATATAAGATATGGTTATTTATAATGCAGCAATTGAGATAAGAGTTCCAAGTTCCTACATCAACAAATTGGTTAAGTTTAAATTCTGCATACAGCTCTTTAAAGGTAGTGATTATATCTGATAGAGGCAGATTAGTATATAGGTTTTCAAAATCATAACTATTAATATCTAGGGGACAAACATTGAGTATAGTAGAAATTACTTCTGCATTATTATTAATTATCCAAAAATCTCTGTACATCAAGTTAGAACAGTTTCTAATGTGTTTCAAAACCTTCTTTAAGACATCTTCAAAAGCAAGATCTATTTTCTTTTTATGACTCCTTACTCCACTAGCTATGAACCTGAACTTCACAGGATCCTTATGAAACTTAACCGTTGCAAAAAGAAATGGAAATTCAGGCTCATATCTTCTAGTTTGTGGAATTTTAAGTTTCTTGAAGAATGCCTTAAACTGATTTTCTAACTGCTTGGTAGAATAACTTACGGGCTCGTATGTTACTCTATTATTGAGTTCCATAGTTAACAATTCAAAATAGAACTTCTTACAGATAATTGCAAAATGATTGCTAGCTTTATCCGTAGTGGTAAAAATAAATTGGTCTTGTAGTTTGGAGAGTGACCTTTTAGCTTCTCCATGTTCTTCTCTTGTGAGGAGAAAAGTTTGTAACACAAGAGGTAAGCTCTTCCTTGTTTTTGGGTTCTAGGTTTTATAAGTTCAATGTTTGTACTTCATGTGCCTTTTTTCTGTCGTTTTTTAGCTTTTCAGCTTTTAGGCATTGGTTTGTCTGTTAACATTTTTTGCGGTTTTAACTCTTTCTTTTCTTTGTAACTTTGAGCGCCTTTGTATCTAGGAACAGAAGATGGCTAAGCTTGTTCCTTTTCTATGCGCTGTCTATGCGCTGTTTTTTTGAAAGTAGTTAAGTTCTTAATAACTAATTAATTATGCACTTAGCACTGCTGAAATACTTTGTACATATTGCAACTAACTGTTTAAGGTATATAACTTTCACAAAGTTTTCTTTAGTTAATTATTATCTTTAGCTTATTCTCGTTTTCTGCTGTCATAAGTTGTAGAGTAGGGGGTTTTAGACTCAAGTTTTCTTTCAAAAATCTGTTCGCTATAAATTAACATTTCCTTTTTTAATTGCAATGTAAAATTTGGATTTCTTTTGCATTGTTTTTCAGGTTTAAATTCTCTCTCAAACTTAACTTGGAATTTCATATATGGCTGAAAATCATTTCTAATTATTATGTCACTCTCACAGCTTGAGTTCTCTTTAATCTTCTTCTCTCTGTTTATCGTAACAGATGAAGAGTATGGGTCGGGCCAGGAAGGTTAATGGATGCAAGCGAAATTGTTAACTAGTGCTAGGTCATGCAACTCTAAGGAGGACATGACTTATATATATATTTTTAAACTATTTTAGGTGGGAATGTTACTTATCTATGGCCTTTGAGAGAAACCCATTTCCAACTAGGTCTTTGTGGAAGTGAGAAAATGCAGAGTTTTTGCTGGTCCTTGATGGGGGCCAAGGCTCAGTATTCTCGACACCTTCTACATTCAGTTGTTTTATTTTATTTTTTTATCTTTTTTCCTTTTGTTTCACACAGGTAGATACATAACCTTTTCTATGTTGTACTAGGTGTGAGTCAAAATTATATATGTATTTTTTTGCTTAGGTATCTTCTTTATAGAATATATATATATATATATATATATATATATATATATATATATATATATTCTAGAAAGATACCTAGCGAAAAAATACATATATAATTTTGACTCACACCTAGTACAACATAGAAAAGGTTATGTATCTACCTGTGTGATCAAAAGGAAAAAAGGTAAAAAATAAAATAAAACAACTGAATGTAGAAGGTGTCGAGAATACTGAGCCTTGGCTTCTATCAAGGACCAGCAAAAACTCTGCATTTTCTCACTTCCACAAAGACCTAGTTGGAAATGGGTTTCTGCAAGGCCATAGATGCAAGTAAAATTCCCACCTAAAATAGTTTAAAAATTATATATATAAGTCATGTCCTCCTTAGAGTTGCATGACCTAGCACTAGTTAACATTTTCGCTGCATCCATTAACCTTCCTGGCCCGACCCATACTCTTCATCTGTTACTATTAAACAGAGAGAAGAAGATTAAAGAGAACTCAAGCTGTGAGAGTGACATAATAATTAGAAATGATTTTCAGCCATAACGAAATTCCAAGTTCGTTTGAGAGAGAATTTAAACCTGAAAACAATGCAAAAGAAATCCAAATTTTACATTGCAATTAAAAAAGGAAATGTTAATTTATAACGAACAGATTTTTGAAAGAAAACTTGAGTCTAAAACCCCTACTCTACAACTTATGACAACACAAAAACGAGAATAAGTTAAAGATAATAATTAACTAAAGAAAACTTTGTGAAAGTTATATACCTTAAACAGTTAGTTGCAATATGTACAAAGTATTTCAGCAGTGCTTTAAGTGCATAATTAATTAGTATTAAGAACTTAACTACTTTGAAAAAACAGCGCATAGACAGCGCATAGAAAAGGAACAAGCTAAGCCATCTTCTGTTCCTAGGTACCCCAAAAGACGCTCAAAGATACAAAGAAAAGAAAGAGTTAAAACCCGCAAAAATGTTAACAGACAAATCAATGCCTAAAAGTTGAAAAGCTAAAAAACGACAGAGAAAAGGTACATGAAGTACAAACATTGAACTTATAAAACCTAGAACCCAAAAACAAGGAAGAGAGCTTACCTCTGTGTTACAAAAACTTTTCTCCTCACAAGAGAAGAACATGGCTGACCTCTTCTGCCACACCCTAGACGCTGGGGGGCAGTGAGGGTGGGGCTGATGGCCTCCTCATACAGCAAGAAAACAACGCGCGGAGATTTTAACCAGAGAAAAAAAAAATATATATATAAACATAAGACTGTGGATCTGTATGATCAGAAAGAGCAGAATTAACTCTCCAGAATACATGAGAAATATTATAAAATACACGAGCAGTTTATTTAATAATCTTTGCATGTATTAAATCACCTTAGTGAGCTTCTATAGATTAATCAGAATCTTATTAATTTTAATATTGGTTTTACTATTTTTAGTATAGCTATCCTAGTGATGAATAACTAGTTTTCTTTTTATTTGTTTTTATTTTCTTTTATAAACGGATTTTTAAGCTTTTTTTGTGATTTTGTTTATATTATTTAATTTTTTGTTTTAATAGGACCGTCATATCCATAGCACTAAGGTTCCTTTAGGTAGTTAATAGGCATCCTCTAGCCAACTTCCTTACGGCTTTGATTGGTCAGAATCATATTATTAACTGTGTAGAAAATTAAAGCAGATCTGCCAACCTTACTCTATTATTCAGAATAATTTTTCTTAAAGTTCTTTTGATGAAAGAAGAAGGAATTTCGTTCTCTAGAAAACTTTCTAATAGTATATTAATGTTGTAATTGAAGTCCAAATTGTTGCTGCAAATTCTTGAAATTCTTAGGACCTGAGAAATTAGTACATTCTCAATTACTTTGGTTGAAATGTTATTATTCCAGTGTAGATATTTAATTACTTTGAAAGGAACATTAACTCTTTTATCATAGAGGCTAATAGATGGGTTACCTCTGTTGAGCTTAATGCTTAAGTCTAGGAACTCAAGTTCCTGATTACTGTGGTTGGTTTTACATAAGTTAAGAGAGCTAGGATAGATATTATCAAAATCACTCTCTATAACTTCTGAATTATTGATACACAGCAGATCATCAATATATCTAAAAGTGTAAAGGTAGTTATCTGAGCAGGTGGGGTGATTTTTAATGAATTTATATTCCTTAAAGAACAGGAATAGATTAGCGATATGCGTGGACGTTGATGTTCCCATTGGAATACCGTTCACTTGCTTATAGAGAGTATTATTATATAAGATATGGTTATTTATTATGCAGCAATTGAGATAAGAGTTCCAAGTTCCTACATCAACAAATTGGTTAAGTTTAAATTCTGCATACAGCTCTTTAAAGGTAGTGATTATATCTGATAGAGGCAGATTAGTATACAGGTTTTCAAAAATCATAACTATTAATATCTAGGGGACAAACTTTGAGTATAGTAGAAATTACTTCTGCATTATTATTAATTATCCAAAAATCTCTGTACATCAAGTTAGAACAGTTTCTAATGTGTTTCAAAACCTTCTTTAAGACATCTTCAAAAGCAAGATCTATTTTCTTTTATGACTCCTTACTCCACTAGCTATGAACCTGAACTTCACAGGATCCTTATGAAACTTAACCGTTGCAAAAGAAATGGAAATTCAGGCTCATATCTTCTAGTTTGTGGAATTTTAAGTTTCTTGAAGAATGCCTTAAACCGATTTTCTAACTGCTTGGTAGAATAACTTACGGGCTCGTATGTTACTCTATTATTGAGTTCCATAGTTAACAATTCAAAATAGAACTTCTTACAGATAATTGCAAAATTATTGCTAGCTTTATCCGTAGTGGTAAAAATAAATTGGTCTTGCAGTTTGGAGAGTGACCTTTTAGCTTCTCCAGAGAAAAAGAGATTTCTGTCGAAACAAAAGTCCAGACCTGCCAACTCACCGGTGAAGCTATTGATAATATTATATTTCCATTCTGCGAAGGCCTCAATAGGCTGATTGTACGTTAAACTGGTTTTTACGATGTATTTATTTACATCTTGAGTGAAGCTCTCAAGAATCCTTTCTTTGGAAATTGTGAAGGAAGGTCTGAATTTAGAGCCATACTCTAATAAATTCCTAAGCTTTTCATTTTCTACAAAACTCAAGTTTCCGGTGATAATATGGTTGTAATTCTTATCATAGTGAACTGTTTCTTTATGTTCATCACAAGAACAAGTAGTAATTACAGGAATGTAGCTCGAAGAGTTAAGTTTGTAGTTTTTAACTATGGACCCTAAGGTCTTAACATATTTAAAACTTACAATAGACTGGTGCCTGTGGATGGGAAAAAAAATTGCATTATTGTAGAACAGCTTCCTTTACATTGAGATTATCGTAGGCTTTATTTAGGAACCTGATGGTAACAAAATTACTGGAAAATTCTTTAAGAGAAATTTTATCTTTAAGAATATGTTTAAGAATGTCCAGAACCAAAGCAAAAACATGCTTATCAACATGGTCAGCAGTTTCATTCCAGAATTTGAAAAAACATTTAAGGACAGAGTGCTTGAAGGACTTGAGAATTTTGTAAGTATTTTTAACAAAATTAGTGCCAGTTTTAAAGCCTTCCAGAGTTTTTAGCAAGTTAGCAAAATCAACTTTGCTTGATGTGCGAAATAACCTCTGTCCTCTATTACCTCTAGAGCAGCTCTTATTATTAACAAGAAAGAAGAGTTCACGAATTGAAAATTTATGCTGATTATGCTTATTGTCAGATAGAGTGGAATTAAGGCCATAGGGATAAAGAGACTGATGCTGCAAAATTTCAAGGGATTCAGTTTCTAGCCGAGCATAGAGGTCAGGGATAATATGTAGTACCTCTATTTTCACTTTGTCAAAACCATGAGTATGGAAATGCTCTAATTCAAAGGTAGAGTACTGGTTGGCGTTTGTGGAGGGGTTCACTCCTGAATTAGAGAACTTGTTTACTAGAGACCTGTGACCATTAATCCTAAGATGAAGAGGATTTTTACTTTGGCCAATATAGCTAAGGTTGCAGACAGTACAGGTGAGCTTATAGATGGTATTGTAGGCTTTGCAAAACTTGTTGGAGCAATTATCCTCAACATAAGAATAGAGGTTAGGATCTGCAGATTTACATGTCAAACAACGTTTGTCATTTCATAACTTTAGATTACCTTTTGCCAGCGAGTTCATACACTATGGGAAAGGGTGCTAGCCTAACCGAGCGGGAGGACTTAAAATATCTGAGCTGACCTCCAATCCTTTCATCGTCCTTAGAACTCCACTTGGGCCAAAACATACAAATTCTGAGCATACCAACTAGGAAAAACTTTTTAGAAATAAGCAGTCCAAGAAAAGACCAAACTCGAGTATAAACTACACTCCAAAAAGCTGCATCCAAAACATACTAAAAAAAAAAAAAAAAAAAAAAAAAAAAAAAACCATAAGTAAAAAAATAGTAATAAATAAATATAAAAAAAAAAAAAAAAAAAAAAAAAAAAAAAATATAATCAAATCAACCATTATCAATCCACTGCTGGACGAAGGTCTCCCCAAGTTTCCTCCACAATGGTCTGTCTTGTGCCAGTCTCCTCCATGTCACTCCTGCATACTTTCGAATTTCATCCACCCATCTCCCATGTGGTCTTCTTGTGGGTCTTTTCCTGTCCCTTGGAATCCAATCTAAAATTTTGGCTGTTCATCGATGATCTGTCCTTCTGGCAGTATGTCCAGCCCATTGCCATTTTCAGGGATTTAACTCTGATCATGATGTTTTCCCCTCTTGTCATTTTTCGGATCCACGAGTTCCTCTTCTTATCTCTCCTGGTTACACCAAGCATGCACCTCTTCATGCTTCTTTGAGTTGTCTGCAGCCTTTGTATGTTTCTTTTAGTTAAGGTACATGTCTCTGTACCATACGTAAGCACTGGAAGGGTGCATTGATCAAACACTTTTCTTTTAAGACATAATGGCATATTGCTCTTGAAAATTATGCTGTTTCTTCCAAAAGCTCTCCAGGCAAGTTTTGTACGCCGATTAATTTCTTCATCAATGTGACCCTGCAGCTCTGATGGGGCAGTTGCAAAAATGACTACGTCATCAGCAAAACGAAGGTGGGTTAGATAATATCCATTAATCTTTATCCCCTCGTTTTCCCAGCTCAGCAACTGAAAGACACCCTCCAATGTGGCGTTAAAGAGCTTCGGAGATATGGTGTCACCTTGCCTCACTCCTTTTCCAATTTTTATGTGTGTTGTATTTTCAAACAGCCGAATCTTTGCACTTGCATTTTCATAGATGTTATTAATAATATTAATGTATGCATCTTCAATACCGCAGGATTTCATAGCCATTGCAACTGCTGATGGTTTCACCGAATCAAAGGCTTTTTCATAATCGATAAAAGCCATGCACAATGGAAGTTCATATTCCCTCGCTCTTTCAATTAGTTCTCTCAGTACGTGGATATGATCTATTGTGCTGTAGCCACTCCTGAATCCAGCTTGTTCTCTCGGTTGAGCCATGTCCAGTGTTACCTTCAAGCGGTGTGAAAGAACTTTAGTGAAGATTTTATAAACCACTGATAGGAGGCTGATAGGTCTGTAGTTCCCGAGATCCTCAATGTCACCTTTTTTATGTAGCAGGATCATTGTAGCAGTGTTCCAATCCTCAGGAATCTTCCCTTCATTAAGGTATCGAGTGAAAATTTGGGCGAGTACTGTTTCAATTTCTCCACTCGCTTCTTGTATGATGTCTACAGTAATTCCATCTTCTCCTGGAGCTTTTCCCCGCTTCATGTTCTTGATTGCATGTGCAACTTCTGCTGGGAGGACTGGAAGAACTCTGGTACTGGTACCTTTCATGATGTCTGGAGTACATGTATCTTCCCTTTCATATAATTTGGAGTAGAAATCTTTCACTCTTGTCAAAATTTTGCCTCTATTTCTTGTTACAGAACCATTTTCTTTTCTCAGTCCCATAATCTGTTTTCTTCCCTTACTGAGATGTCCCTTTGCTATCTTTAGGCTTTCGTTGTTTATGCTACATATATATACGTTATATTATATGTTAATATGTTATGTGGTTTATAAGTTAAACCTATATCATGGCTCAGACATGGAGACGAGGATCATTGACATTCATGAACGATTCGGCATGGTATTTTTAGTATTCATCTTGGTGTTTGGTTCATTTTTGATTAGAATATTTTCACTTCAATCTAGTAATCCACTGCTTTTACCTGTTGACTACCCTCACTTTAATACAAGGCCATCTTTATTTCGTGACCAATATTTTATCCGACAACCCGCACGACCAATTTTAACGTACGACAACCTCCAACACAGGAGTTGAAGAATACTAGATTTTATACAGGCTGACCTGAATATAACATGGTATGATATTATTTTACACTATTTCTAGTACTTTTAAGTAAATGCTAATGCCGAAATACCACAGCAATCTTATTGTTAGTGAATATGCATCAAAGAAGTCAGGGCTATGAGGGTTACACTAAAAAAATAAGGTTTGACATGTTGAAGAAAAGCATCTAATGGGTATGTTTGAAAAATTTATTTTTGAGCAGACATCAAGACATTTAAACTGATGTGTCATATTTAATCAGAATCTACTGTATCTCCTTTCTTGTCTCTGCCTTCACTGACACATGCGAAAGAAGCAGGAAGGATTTATTATAAGCATTACTCCCTCCACATGAACATATGAGTCATTTCACGTCAATTCAACCAAAATTTTAATGAAATGTAACCCACCATCTCGGATTTTCATGAAATTCCCCTCGAAGTAAATTTACCATTGGAAATGGAGAAACCCAAAGCTTTAGTGTTCTATCTCTTGTAGTTTTTTTGTTTTTTTTCACAGATTTTCAAAGTTTGGGATATTTTCCAGAAAATGCCATTTTTTGCTTCAGTTAAAAAGGTGTGTTCACGAGTATATTCTTTTATAACACTTGGACAAATCAACTTAAGAACATAAACTTGGTCTTAAATTTTAGCTGTGAAAGTGTAGATTCCACATATATCATGCAATTTGTTATATGTTTCATGTTTCTCTATTTATTGCTCTCTAAACAGGAATTTTGCTGAAAAAAACACTCTTAGAAAAAAATATTGTTTTGGGAAAGTGAACCCTAAAGAATTTTTTTTTCATTTTTTTTCTACAACAAGGTACTAATATATACTATTATATGCATAAAAATCTAAGACAGGAAATTTTTAGTTTTGTCATAAAAAAATAATTCATGTAAAATTTTGAAATTTTTGAAAAAAAATAAGGTTTTTTATGTTAGTAATTTGGCAAAGATTTTGTTAAAGATTCTACATATGTCATGCAATTTGTTATATGCTTCATGCTTCCCTATTTATTGCTCTCCGAACAGGAATTTTGCTCGAAAAAATGCTCTTAGAAAAAATTATTGTTTAGCGAAAGTGAACTCTAAATTAGATTTTTTTCCTTTTTTCTTTCTATAACAAGGTACTAATATATATACTATAGTAAAAAAATCTAAGAAGGGAAATTTGTAGTTTTGTCAGAAAAAAAAATCGTTTAAAATTTTGAAATAAAAAAAAATGATATCTTTTTATGTTAGTAATTTGGCAAAGATTTTGTTACAACTTTCTGTGGTGAACTACCATCTTGTACTGCTAATGTGTAAAAAATATTATTGAAAGCCCAAAAACTTTGCATATTTTGTTTTTTAATGTGAATTCTACCTAAATTTCATGCAATGTATCTTAGCATCTCTGATGCTAAGATACAATGCATCAGTTCCAAGACCTCTGCATCCGTGGTGCAGGGAATGCAATCACTGTCGTTGTAATAATTGCATATATTGCCATAAATCGCAGGGCCGTCTGCCGGGTATTTAATTTGAGGCAGATGAGTAGTGTGCACTTCACACAAATGTGCGTACACTACTATATGTGCGAGGGGGGAGGGGCTACTATTCCGTTTTTTTTTCCTGAAAAATATCCCCCCCCTACCCTTGATTATAAATAAATAATCAAAACTCTAGTATTTCTAACAACAGATGTTTGTCATTTTGCTGCTTGAATCTTGGGGTTTTGTTCTCAGTTTAGTACGTGTACATATCTAAGTGCTCTTAAAACTCTAGTTTATGGGCATATCCTGTTGTCATTTAGCAGATGTCTCCTGCTGGAGTCAAAACATATACTCACAAATTTATGAGAATGCACATATACATATATATACTCACAAATTTATGAGAATGAACTCTTGCATTTGTTATTTACCTTTTTCTTTGTCTGCCAGGTGTCTGGCTAATCAAGTCGCCTTAAATCATAGCCATGTCATGGAAAATCTCCTTGTGATTGAATTGGGGGAGTTGTAAATCGCTTGGCGACAACAGCTAGTTTACAAAGAATTGTGTCTGAACAAATAACCACCCCAAGGAATATGTTTGACTTTTGTCAAGCAAATATAAAAATATTATCTTTCTGTACATTGATAGAATTTATATGGACCCTATTAAAAAAAACCTCAATGCTCGGTTTACAAATGCCAAAATAGTGCCTGGAACTCGCAATTTACATCAATTTGTACCCCTCAGTTCAAGTGAAATATGTGCAAAAAGGATAAGTTTTAACACAGAGTATGGCTGTTACTACCAATTTCCAGGAAGGTCCAGCAAGAGACATTAGGTCACAGATTTTAAAGAGCTGCTACATTGCATGTGCTTATGAAAAAAAAAGCTGGTATTTGGACATTATTCAATCAATAGATGATGCAGATGTAAGATTTTTGGAGCCCCACGGACCATCACCAACATTTTTTTGGCCTGCAAGGGACTGCAAATGCTTTGTTCCCTTCACAAATATTTTGTGTGCTGTAGACATTATACCAGTAACTGCAACAGCAAGAAGTTACAAATTATCAGAAGCTTCTGAAAAAGTGGTAAATTTAAGATGGAAAGTTCTTAAAAAGGAAAAAATATTTTCTTCGAAATAGTGTTTGGACAAAATACCCAGATTTTTCAGACATTACTGTCCTGCAAATTATGTTTGTCTTAAAATTTTAAGACAAATTTTCATCTAAAAAATATAGAATTCTGCTTGTACACTAAGCTCATGCTGTCATCATTAGTCATCATTTTGGTAAATATTTTGAAATTGAAAACAACTGTTGTTGTTTTTTAAATTACCTTGGAATATTGTACATTTCAATATCCATCTAGATTATTAATCATATGTTGATGTCAGATAGTTCTGTCAATAGGCAGCTGACACGAAAATCACTGGAATTTGTGTAAAACAGCAAGTCACTTTGTTTTTCCTTCTAACAAGAACTGAGGATCTGAAACCAATGAAAATTTGCATATAAATTTGGTGACTTGCAAAAAAGCTTCTGCCTTCAACAAAATCTTATGGTAAGTCACCCTAATTTAAAATAACAGAAAAATTTCTTCCAAATCCTTGCTGAATCACTATACAAAAAAAATCTTTTTTATTTTAAAAATATTCAAAATTTTGCTTCTTTTTTTTTTTTTTTTGACAGACTTCATGTTTCTTCTGATTTTTTTGTATGTGCACCAATAACAGTATCAAGATTAGTACCTTAAAAGATTTTATTAGATTTTTTTTATTTCTAACAAAATAAACATTCTTTTATTATATAAGTTGGGGAATCCCTTGAGCCCAAAAAAAAAAAAATCTATTTCTAACAAATTTCTTTTAACAAAGTTCTGTTTGGATATGCACAAAATTTATGAATATAATTGTAATCCATGTTTTAAAGCTAAAATTTAAGACAAACTTCACATTCACTAGTAAATTCATTGAAAAGTTGTAAACGAATATGCAAACCAAGCAGCAGCACAGTGAAACAGAAAATGCTGATTTCCATAAAATTTCACAAAATTTTAAAAATCTGTAGGAAAAAAAAAACACTAAATATCTCTCCTCACTGCAGTTAACTTTACTTCAGCAAAGTTTCATTAGCACTAGGATACATTGCATCAAATTTTGTTAGAATTAACATTAAAAAACAAATCTGCAAAATTTTAGGGCTTTCAATAATATTTTTTTACACATAGTAGTACATGATGGCAGTTCACTACAAAAAAAGTTTTAACAAAATCTTTGCCAAATTACTAACATAAAAAAATACCATTTTTTTTTCAAAAAATTTCAAAATTTTACATGAATTATTTTTTATAACAAAACTACAAATTTCCCCTCTTAGATTTTTTTACATATAATAGTATATATTAGTACATTGTTATAGAAAAAAAAAAGAAAAATATTCTTTAGGGTTCACTTTTCGAAAACAATATTTTTTTCTAAGAGTGTTTTTTTCAGCGAAATTCCTGTTCAGAGAGCAATAAATAGAGAAACATGAAACATATAACAAATTTCATGACATATGTAGAATTTAAAAGCTAAAATTTAAGACCAATTTTATGTTCCTAAGTTAATTTGTTCAAGAGTTATAAAAGAATATACTCGTAAACACACCCTTTTAACTGAAGCAAAAAATAGCATTTTTCTGGAAAATACCCCAAACTTTAAAAATCTGTTGAGAGAAAACTATAAGAGATAGAACACTAAAACTTGGGATTTCTCTGTTTCCCATGGTAAACTTACTTTGAGGAAAGTTTCATGAAAATCTGAGATGGTGGGTTACATGGCTTGGTTGAATTAACATGGAGTTAGTAAAAGTAACTCATATGTTACTTTTACCTAGGAATATTTAGAAAGTTACAAATATACTAGCTGTTCCCCCACAGAGCATCTGCGCTCTAGAGTCTTTATTCCGAAATATGTCTTAGGAACTTATCAGAAGTGTCGTTATGTTCACATTTGTGAATCAAATATAATTGGTTAAACAAATCATAAAATTGGTGAAAATGTGATTTAACCCACCGCTTGGCCCCATTTTGAAAATCGGCAATTTGGTGTGTTTTTGCGGAGAGTCTTCCTTAGAACTCCACTCTTCTCATTTAGAGATGCAAGAGTAAATTTCACAAAATGAAGTTCAAAGATTTATATTTTAGAAATTAGCAAGATGTTTTTTACAAAATATAACATTCATTCAGAACACTTTATTTTTATTATTATTATTAATCAAAACCTTCTTTATACACAAAATTGAAAATTTCTGAATTTGGGGACACAACAGTGACAGAGTCAAATTATCTTACTCTACCTACAGACCTATATACAATTGTATCATGGCTAAAAACTGGCTTTGATAAAGCTAGACAAATTTCTTTAAAAGTTTGGCCCTGCGATTGTTTATCGTCATTGAAAAAGCCAAGCAAATGGGGAACCGTTCATGTTTAAACTTGAAAGGCATATTTGTGTCTCAAGGAATGAGTGGTATTCGAGGTATGAGAAAAGTTTCAGTAGCATTGGAATCAATCTGCCTTGATTCAATAATATTACGCTGCAAATTGGTTACTAAGCCTTGTACCATTGCACAGACCTTTAGACGGTACTACATTTCTAAGCAACATGATAACAGCGCCTGGTTTTAATTTCAGTTTGTAAGGTGGCATTCCAGTTGATGTCAAAGTGTTTAAAAATTCCTCAGTGTATGCAAGTTGATCTCAAGGATCTTCACTTACGATACTATCTACGCTTTCATAAATTACCTCCTTTCCTGGCACACATTCCAGGACACGGTTATTGAGTTCAATGGACAAATCATTTGTCACAGTGAGAATGGCTCATCCTTTAAGTTGTTGAGGTGTGACTGTGGTAAAATCTATGTCACTGTATAGTTGTTGAACTGGATCTTGTATTTGTGGATAGCATATTGGAGGTAACTTAACTGTTTCACCACTCTTGCAATCACCAACATCTAAAAGCCAATTTGCAAACTCTCTCTTGGAATCAAGAGCATGCATATTTTCTGTAAGGCTCATAATGTGAAATTCTGACCAAAGACGGTGTTTCTTTAAACAGCTGGCAACTGTCAGTGATCGTGAACCTCTCAAGATTACAGGCAATACTTGACGGAAATCTCCACCAAGTAAGATTATTTTTCCACCAAATGGTTCAGAACATTTTGTAACATCTTTGAGAAGTCGATCAATTGCTAAAATGGCATGCACATGCATAATTGGCGCCTCATCCCAAAGAATAAGTTTTTTATCCAACAAAAATTTTGTTTCTGGTGTATTTGGTTTTAAATTACAGGTTGAAGTCGCATTCAAAACAAGAGGTATTTTGAAAGCTGAGTGAGCTGTCCTTCCTCCTCTTAAACAAAGTAGCTGCTATTCCAGTTGAGGCTACAGGAGTAAATTGATCACCTCTTCCTCTGATTGTATGCAATAAGGTTGAGTATACAAAAGTTTTCCCTTGTTTTTGCGGGACCATCTAAGAAAATACGTTTCAGTGTCTCTTTTTTATTTCCATATATTGCATCTAGTACTGTTTCAACAACTAATCGCTGTTCAGTATTAAGCATTTTAGTGTTTATGCAGGCTTTATAGATATGATCTGTTGGTAAATCTTAAACTGGCAGTTTGAGTTTTTTCAGATTGAGTAGATCATTAATTTCTGCAAGTGCATACTGTGGTCCTGTCTCTTTGGAATATCTGTGTACCAAGTCCTCACAAATAGCATCTTTATGCTGAGCCCAAAGTTCAGGAATGTTTTCTACTTCTCCAAATCCACAAATTATCGCAAATAGTATTCATAGATAGCTTGGCATTCGTATCTGGGCTGCTCCGCATAGTGTATCATGCCAGTGTTGATCTCCTGCAAGAAGCCCAAGCTCTCTGCATGCTTGTTGGAAAGTGCTATATACTATCCCATTAACAGTCTTTAGATCATCGAAAGTGAGTGCACCCGATTTTCGTACCAGCAACATTCGCAGGTAGTATCTTTCACTGTCCTGGATACTAATCACTGGCATTCTTCCAATCACTTGCTGTCCTCCCCGTTGTCATATTTTCCATGTTGTTCTACACTTATCAAAAACATAGTACTGTGGGATATTGATGTAATTGTAAATATGGACTTGTTCATCAATTTTATTGAGTTCGAACCATGCCATCAATGTTGTATATTTTGTAGAAGCCCGTGCAATAGCTTGATCTTCTTTACCATCTTGGCAAACAATTTGCTGTTGTTCTGGCAAATGAACTGCTAATCTTAGTATAAAATGAGATTTTTCAGACATCCTGAACTTATTCATTCGACACATTGCTTCAGGAGCACTAACATCTGCTATCAAGGAAAGTTAATATCTCATCATGATCTACAGCACTATTTTCCTTTTGAACTCTACCAAATGCAGCGTCATGTCCTTTATATACGTATTTATATAGGTATTTAACACTCTTTACAGATGCACAAACTTCAACATTGATATGAGCGTTGAATTTCTTTAATAGCAAGGGATTATATGGCACAACACATCGATTATTATCAATGTCATGCCAACCTACTTTCACAGGATCCACGGATCATCTTCTACAGATAGTGTATCCATTAACATTTTCTTCTGTTGCTTCTCTGAACTCCTTTGGAAATTGGTTGCAACATATTCCATCTTTCATGCACGGTGAATTTTGATTTAAAGCACCACAGGGGCCCATGGATCATGCATTTTGTGACAATTTCAAATAGCCTTGGATTGACATCAATAATTGGTAATTCTGCACTTACATATTTGTCAATATCATCTTTCGTACATATCTTTGTACTTGAGTCTAATGTTAGTAAAATGTGAGCATGAGGTAAACCTTGCTTTTGAAATTCAATTACATAAATATATGCAATGAAAACTCCAAATATATTGCTCTTTAAAATATCATCTAATAACTCTGATAATTTCATTTTAAAAATTCAGACAATAATGTCTGGTCTATTTTTAGGTCTTGGAGGGTGTTGCGTTGCATTCAAAATTCCAGGCCATGCAGGATTGCAAGTAAATGTAATAAACCGATCTGGTCGTCCAAATTTCCTGACAATAGCCATTGTATCCTGATAATTTTGCTGCATGTATCTTGGGCTTCCTTGAAAAGTAGAGGGCAATATTATTAGCTTGCCTGCTCGTAAATTTTCATTTTGTACACGGGACTCTATTGCATCTAAAAGTCCTTTGTACAGCTCAATTCTTAAGTCTTTCTGATTCATCCGTATGTAGTTCAGCCGGGATCCTTCTGTTTTAACATACACATCAACAATATATTGTTGTAACAATTTTCTGCTGCTGTACAAAAGGCTAAAACCACTGCGCACTGAAAGACGGTATGCATAATACTGCAGCTGGGTTACCTGCACTCGCTTGGCTGATCGGCGTTCTTCAACATGCTCCATGCCATTGAAACAACCACATTCCCCTCAAGGAAAAAGCAGAGGATAAACCATTGGGTCACTGCATTGAATTAATGGTGATATAGTTTTGCAACTATCACCAATTGGATAGATGCAAATATCTCGATTTGCAGGTGGTTCTCCATCATCCCCGACAAATATTGCTGCAACTTCTGTCTTTGAAGTAGGTGCATTGTATCTTCGCAAATCTAAGTTAGGCTGCTCCATAAATATAATTTTTACGTCCACTGCAGGATTGGATTGTATTAATTGATGCATCTTTAGATATGAATCGGCAAAAGAATTTATATTGCTCATTAACAAATCCAATTTCTCCACCACAGTCCGTAAACAGCCTTGGTTTTTCTCCATGTGTATGTTGCTTGCTTCACCGGAATCAAAGATATATAATTGTCCATAGCTAGGTTTGTTTTGCCCACTGGTATATAGGGGAGAAATCTTGTGATATAATTGTTCATGTATACGGAAGCAGTATGGTTCAATCACAAACGGTGTCTTTATTTCAGCACCCATTGAAGCAAAAGCTAAAGCTGCATTGTATTCACGGATATGCTGACGATAGTTTTTTGCTTTATCAGAATTATCACTTAACAGATCATTTAACAGATCAGGAGTTTCAGTCAAGTTCTGTAACGAAACTTTACCATCAGGACAGCATTTTGTATATTTCTTACTGGAATGGAGTTCACTTTTCCAATAAAGTGCATTACAAAAATTACACACCTCTGTCATGTTTCCACAATTATGCTTTTCGACGACGACTTCAATTTGTGAATCGCTTGTCCATTCACATGTCCAGAAACGCTTTGCATTTCTTAAGCTTAGTCGATTTCTGCGATTTTCAGAACTTATCCCTGGCTCGACGAAGTCTATGAGTTTCATTTCTTAATAATCTTCTTTCATTAGTCTCTTCTGGTGTTTCATTGAAAAACTGCACTCTTCTCCTTGCATTATAAGAAATAATGCTAACTTCACGTCGTACAGACATTTCGAATAAACAAAATTCTTATATAGATTACAAGAATAATGACAAACTATCTAAATCTAAGATTCTCTAAATGGTTTACAGACATTTCGATTAAATTAGAAGAATAACGAAAAACTATCTAAATCTAAGATTCTCTAAATGGTTTCTCTCTCGAATAAATTTGAAGAATTTCATGAATAACTAAAAACTAACTAAAATTCTCTAAATGATTTCTCGGTAATGTACCAGGAGGCAGCTGTGTTTGTTTACGCTCTGTGCGTTGCCATTCTGCAACACATTTGTGAAATCATAAAATTTAGAATTTACGAATAACTAAAAATTATGAAGAAACGCTAAATGTATTTATCTGCAGGCTGACGTCACTGGCGATACTTACTTCTGACGTCACGATCTAAACCGGGCAGCAATCATGAATGTTTTCCATATGTCTGTTGCTAATAAAGTATGAACGGTGATACGATAATGAAGTCTCGATCGAAATTTGGCAATGTAGAAACGCAACTAAGCCCTTTAGCAATTATAAATTTAAGAATGTGGAAATGCAATTAACCCTAACAGGCGATAACTGAGGCAGCCATGTTTGTTTACTCTCTATTCGTTGCCATTCGACAAATGATAAATTAGGCCTCTTATTTGTGTGACGTACATAAGCAAAATTCTTATATAGATATTACTTGTACCCAGCCATATTTTCTAGTACACTGTATACACATACATTGAAGTGCCAGAAAAACTGGTACACCAGTCTAATACTTGGTAGGTCCCCCACAGGAGCGCAGGACTGCAGAAATACGACGGGGCACGGACTCCACTAGCTTCTGGAAATATGCTGCAAGCAATGCACACCATACTTCCTGCAGAGCGTTCCACAATTCGGGTGTATTCCGAGGTCCCGGATTCCTGTGTTCGATAGCACGTTGCATGATATCCCAAATGTGTTCTATCATGTTCGGATCTGGGGACTTGGGTGGGAATGGCAACACTCCAAACTCAGATGAATGTTCCTATAACCATAATGTGACGTCCCGACACTTGTGTGGAGGTGCATTGTCCTGTTGGAACAGGCCCAACCCATCAGCATGAATGCAGGACATGAACGGGTGTACCTCTTCAGAAAGGATGTGCACATAGCGTTGGCCGGTCACAGACGTTTGTAGATGTACTAGGGGTCCCAGTGAAGTCCATCTAAACACACCCCATACTATTACAGACCCCCCCACCAGCCGGTACAGTTCCCTGTTGACAGGCGGGATCCATGGCTTCATGAGGTTTGCGCCACACACGAATCCTTCCATCTGCCCGATACAGTTGGAAATGCAACTCATCAGACCAGGCTACTTGTTTCTAGTCACCAAGTGTCCAGTGGCGGTGTTGCCGTGCCCAAGCGAGGCGCATAGCTCTGTGTCGTGCACCCATCAAGGGGACTCGAGTTGGGCGTCGGCTCCCAAAGCCCATATCGTGCAGGGTACGTTGCACAGTCCAGGCGCTGATGCTTGTTGAGGCTCCAACATTGAATTCCGATGATACCTGCGAGAGTGTTGCACGCCTATCGCGTGAAACAATTTTTGACAGCCGACGATGGTCAAATTCACCCGATGTCTTTTTACCGCCACACTGGTATCGTAGGTCAACTCAAGGCATTAATCAAACACAACTCACACAACATAACCCGAGGAATTGTGCAGACATCCAACTGCATTTGGCAGAACTTAGATATGTGAATTGACTCAATGTTTAGACTGCATGATTTCAGTGAGAAAAATGTTCTAGATGGTACATTTGTTTGTGATTCACTGCTCCAGCAGAATGAAAACAACCCATTTCTGAAACAAACGGTAAAAGATGATGAGAAATGGATTTTGTATGCTAATGTGAAGCAGAAAAGATCTTGACGCAAGTGAGATGATAGCTTAAACCATTCCAAAGGGAGGTCTACAAATCAAAAGTGCATGGCATGTGGTGGGACTGGAACGGACTCTTGTATAATGAGCTGCTGCTGAGCAACCAAACGATCATCAATTCTCATAGGTACTGTTGCCAATTGGACCACCAAATGTCAAGAAATGGTCAACAGGAACAGTATCCTCTTCCACTACAACAATGCTAGATCTCATGTTTCTTTGGTCACCATGAAAAAATTGTTGAAATTTGGCTGGAATCTTTAGCTTCACTGGGCCTAATTATCTGAATGATGAACCACCTCCAAGGTTCGTACTCTTCCAAACAAAATAAATTCAAGCACTTTTCAAGGACTTTTTAAACCCGAATTATCATATGTGTGTACTGTCCGTCAGTCAGTAGGTACAGTAGGTGTTTTAGTAAGTTCAGACCATTAATCTCAGCTGGGGCTGGCACAGCTTCAGTGACCTGCTATTACCCCTTCCCCTTACCCACAGTTTGTTTATTTTATAAACTTTGAATTGCCCCTCTGTTTTGGTATTTTTTGAAATCATTTTATCTTGCAAAATATTTTGAAAGAGTACACTATTTTTGTATTCATCTGCTGGTATAACACTTATTGTTTGTTTAAACCTTTTATTTTTAATGCATGACTTTGATGCTTTGATGGATGTTTTTAATGCAGTGAGGAGAAGAAATGTCCACGCATGATGCACAAGCAATTCCTGGAAGTTCCACCCTCCTGCAAATGACGCACAAGCAATTCCTGGAAGTTCCACCCTCCTGCAAATGATGCACAAGCAATTCCTGGAAGTTCCACCCTCCTGCAAATGACGCACAAGCAATTCTTGGAAGTTCCACCCTCCTGCAAATGACGCACAAGCAATTCCTGGAAGTTCCACCCTCCTGCAAATGACGCACAAGCAATTCCTGGAAGTTCCACCCTCCTGCAAATGACGCACAAGTAATTCCTGGAAGTTCCACCCTCCGGCAAGAATGCATCCCTAACCCCAGTAAACAGAAGTCCATCACAATTTGTAATATATCATTCCACTTATTTTGCTCACATGGCTGATGCTTTACTCTGTAGTGATATCATAGCCAAGGTACCAGCTGTCCACACACTCCCCTGGGTTGAACGCAAGTTCTGCGCTATTTGATCAGCTTGGTGTTTTTATTGGAACTACACAGTTATCTCCTATACAACTTTTTAGCACAAACAATTATTTTACACATGCTCTTTCATATCATTACTTAACAAACAAACAACTTTTTTCAAGTACTATTTACAGAGCCTTAAACTTTTTCAAGTACTTTCAAGGACTTGAAAATTAACTTTTTTATTCAAGGACTTTTCAAGGTTTTCAAGGTTTCCAAGGAGCATACAAACCATGGCCTCTTTGGACAACACTGTCCTTACACCAAGGACAAATGGCACCAATATCACAGTTTAGGAATGAGCTGCCACTAAGATGTGTATTCATCAAAAGATGCTTGTCTGGCAGAAGGTTTTGCTTTTCTGATGATGTCCTCCAGCATGACACCAAGCACAAGGCAATGAACCATCTGCATTAGTGTCTTGGACTATACTGTCCTTACACCAAGGTCAAATGGTCTTAAGATCACAGTTCAGGAATGAGGCAATATTTAATACATCCAATTTGAGAGACTTCAGCATTTATGTTAAGAGACTTCAGCATATGAGGTTAAGAATGTTGCTCACATTTGGTCATGGAGCATTCCGGGATATTGAAAGGTCCTTTGTAGTCCTATTGTGTCATGAAGCATTCCAGGAAATTGAAGTGTCCTTTGTAGTCTTATCGTCACAATAGGACTACAAAGGACCCTTCAATATCCCAGAATGCTCCATGACCAAATGTGAGTAACATTCTTAACCTCCTATTGTCGATTTATATCTATATATTATAAACTTTAAGGCATGTTATATGATTATAACCCTTGTTCAAACAAAGACGTTTCCTGAAAGCACTTCAACAACAATGTGAGAAACAGTAAATAATGCAACAACTAAATAGTTGACATTTATGTATAATGTGAATTATAACCACGTAAAAAATTCAACACCTTGAGATGTTTGAAGAATTGATAGAATATCTAAACAATTTTTACATATAATAAATGTTTTCTTATATATATAGTACTTCCAATCTACAAATGATACTAAAATTAGCTGTATTTGTTGCTATTGGTCATTTATAACAAAATACACATGTCAAAAAATGTATAGCAAATCAATTAATCTGAAAGTAAACACATTTATGAAAAAGAGCCCATTTCATTCTGATATTACTATTTCTCTGAGAGTGTGTCATTACTGTAACAGTAAGCAATTTAATTCTTGCACTGAATTTTATGGAAATGACCATTTATTGTAATCATCACATACATCTTGTCACTGTCAAAATCAACTAAGTCCTGCATTAACTTCAAGCTTTATATTTAATAAACGTCATTACTCTGAATTTTTCACAAGTAACTGATGTTCCTAAGGAAATTATCACATTTATAACAAGAGATGCACAAAGAGCATGTGGATAGGAACTTTCACAGTTTTGATTTCAAGTTACAAATGTTCAATATAATCTCAAATGATCTAATACACAATCTAATTCAGATCATCTCAAATGGTCTAATAAATGTCAAACAAATCCCCCACACTTTGAACATGCCATCTCAACAGATTCCCAAAACAGTACCTGTGATCTTTCACTTTAGTTCATCTGGATTACATGACAAAGTAGGTATAAATATCAACGAAGGGCCTCTCATAGTTTGGGGTTTGAAAAATACAGGGTACCAGGTCGCCACACGGAGACTAAAAAATCGGAGCTGGCGACCATAATTTCAGCCCACTGTTTTTCTTTTAAATTAAAAATAATCGCCATGATAGAAGCTCCAGCTTGCTGTTGCCAATAATATACCAACATGTAAATAGAGAGAGAGAAAAAATTAAACGGACCGCACCCTTTAAACGGCGGCTTGTGGCAAGACCAATGAGTAATTATCATTTGCCTCGCTCGTGGTCACTGCCCGCCTCCCTGAAGAATGCCAACTCTCGTAGACATAACGTAAAACAGGCGACAACAGCGCCACATCTTAAGAGGTAATATGCTCAGCGGGAAAGTTAACATTCAGGAGCAAAACATATTAGAGGGACTACAACAGTGAAGCTTTTCTTTGATCCACGATGGTTTCCTTCGATCTGATGACTATTTGCTTAGAGCAGGGTTTTTTTGTTGTTGTTGTTGTTGTTTTGTTGCTGTTTTCTGATATCCCACCTATCCCTTATTTATAATGGTGAGAAAAATATGCAATAACATTAGTATTACTATTTAAATTAAGTTTTAGCAAATATTATAGTTAGGCCTAAGGATACATACAAAATGCACACATTTCCTAGTATTCGGCATTACTGAAAATGTTTCTGAAAAACTAAAAAAAAAAAAGCCATAACTAACCCGATTGGCATAACAAAACTAACATATCCGATGTGTAAGTGATTATGCTACCAAGTGCAAGAAGGTAACAATCACATGCTGTGAGTAGCTCGGCTGACTGTTCTTTATCCAATGAATTGAAATCAACAGAAATACGCATGTGCAGTCTGCTCCGGCATCAGCCTGTATGTTGGCTTCTGTGCGTGCACTGCATTTTAACTCTTAAGATATGGCGACGCTAGTTACGTCTTGCCGAGCCTTAACTTCTTCTCAGTTAGATATTCTTCGCCTACACTGCACGAGTGATGTTCAATGCTTTTACAAGAAATGAAGATTTATCGATTGATGAAGAAAAGCTGGAGATAACAGACACGTATGTTTATCTTGGACAGCAGATATCAAGTGAGGGTCACATTGATGAAGAAATTAATCGGCGTACAAAACTTGCCTGGAGAGCTTTTGGAAGAAACAGCATAATTTTCAAGAGCAATATGCCATTATGTCTTAAAAGAAAAGTGTTTGATCAATGCATCCTTCCAGTGCTTACGTATGGTGCAGAGACGTGGACCTTAACTAAAAGAGACATACAAAGGCTGCAGACAACTCAAAAAAGCATGGAGAGGTGCATGCTTGGTATAACCAGGAGAGATAAGAAGAGGAACTCATGGATCCGAAAAATGACAAGAGTGGAAGACATCATGATCAGAGTTAAATCCCTGAAATGGCAATGGGCTGGACATACTGCCAGAAGGACAGATCATCGATGGACAGCCGAAATTTTAGATTGGATTCCAAGGGACAGGAAAAGACCCAGAAGAAGACCACATGGGAGATGGGTGGATGAAATTCGAAAGTATGCAGGGGTGACATGGAGGAGACTGGCACAAGACAGACCGTTGTGGAGGAAACTTGGGGAGACCTTCGTCCAGCAGTGGATTGATAATGGTTGACAATGATGATGATGATGATATTACATTACAAAATTAGCGTACCAATCAACAGAGAGAGCTCTCATCTGCGATTTTCCACTTTAGTTCATCTAGGTTTCATGACAAAAGTGGTGCATCATTCAAAAGGAAAGCTCTCACCTACAATTTTTCATTTTATCTCAACTGACTGGGTCATATAACACAGAGAACAAACAAATCAACAGGGAAGCTCTCCTCTGGGGTCCCACATTTTGGTTTGATCAGGATTACATGACAAAGGTGGCATAACAATTAACAAGAATGCTCACAAAATTGAAGATCTGAATGCAGTATGCTTGTGTTCTTGCAAAGAGCCTGTCTTGTAAGATGCAAAATAGCATACCCGACAGTGAAAGCTTTTTGTGTTCTGTGATTTAATATGACCAAACACTCATAATTGTAAATTGGGCATTTCTAACACAGTTTAATACAAAACTCAGTATTCAGAACAGTGTTTACGAATTGTACAATTTGCCATAATAGCACATCTTAGGCAATTAAAAGCCTATCAGTTGCTTGTCGCCCGGACACACTACTGAACACATTTGGCAGACAGTCTCCCAAGTTTACACAAGTCAGTGATGAGAGCTAACTTGAGTCGCATGAATTTCAACCATCTGTGTGGCACTTCATGGAAGTAGTTACTAATACATACATAAAAGCAAGCAAGTTATTCGACCACAAATCAGTTATTGACTTATATGTCTATGTGACTAAATCTAAAGGCCATAGTCATAGGTCACTCACTGTGTCTATGTGAACCTAAAAATCGACCATACATCTATGCGACCAGACCTCTGATATACGATTCAAATTTTGTAAAGAACTGCAACAAATGACTGAAGTTCATGAGAGCAAACTCTTACAGATTATCTTCAGCAACAGAGAAGTTTCATGTGAACAAAAAGTGAAAAGCCACATCATTCATGTGTGGAGAAACTGAACACTTTCGTCAGGTTTTGCAAAATGAAAGGAGCAATCCCATAATAACCATCTGTTGTGCACTGAAAAGCATATCGACATGCTGGAACAAAAAGATGATAATAACAATGCTTTAAGAGTGCCAACTTCAGATTTTTAGTATATGCTAAGTAAAGATTAGCCCAAAACACATTTTTTCAGTTTTAAAAAATGAAACATTTTGAAAAATTCTATTTATATTCAAATGGCTTAAAATTTTTCTATTCACACTAAGTTATGCTTGAATGATTGCAACGATGGACAAAAGAACAGAAACAAGCAAGAAAAAAATCAAGAAATGTACAAACTACTGAAATCAAATTAAAAAGATAGAAATTTAAAATTATATACATACATGTACCAGGTTGTTTGAAAAATAATGGCCGATTTGGAAGGTAAAAATTAAAGAGACATACCTCATAGCACACAACCTTGTTTTATTTGAAATAGGCACCTTCGGCAGCTACAGACCTCTGCCAACGAGTGACAAGTGCTTCAATGTCAGTCTGGAAGAGATCTGGTTCCCTGGATGCAAGATAGTTCAGGAATGCAATTCCGGCCTCCTCTTGGTTTCTGAAGTGCCTGTCAATGAGGTAACAGCTAAAACGCATGAACAGGTGGAAATCGATAGATGCCAAGTCAGGCAAATGGGCTGGATGTGGGAGGGTTTCGAACCTCAGTTTGTGTAGTTTCTGTTTCGTCACTTGTGACATATGTGGTCTCACGTTATCACAGAGGAGGATAGGACCCTTCCTGTCACCAAAGATGGCTGTTTAGAACACAACTTCTGGTGCATTTGCTCAATTTCTTCACAGTATGTGACTGAGGTGGTAATGCTTTCACCAGCATTCAAGACCCTATTGTGTATGACACCGTGCATCAACCTTGGTTTAGGATTCTGTTTCGGTGACTCACCATGGTTCAGCCGCTGTCCAGATCACTTACAGTTGTCGTACGGCACCCACTTTTCATCGCAGGTCACAATGTGATCAAGTAGGGGCTCCTTTTCGTTGCAAAGCAGAAGGTTACTGTACATCTCAAACCGTTGTTGTTTCTGATGCTTCATCAGTTTGTATAGCACTTGTGTATCAAGCTTCTTGACCTTAGTAATTTGGTGGAGACGTTCAGAAATGGTTGGCACCGACACACTGTACTGTTTGGTGAGTTCTCTGACTGTGACGAGAGCATTTGCCTCCACATTTACCTTCAGAGCATCATTATCAATGACCAAATGTCATTCTCGGCCCTCATCTTGCAGGCTGGCTCGTGTTACCAGAACAAAACTTTTCAAACCACCGACAAACAGTGCATTCACATGTTTCCAACTTGTCCCATACCTTGACCACATTACGGTAGGTCACAACGTTTGTAGTCTACAATTTGCGAAACTTTCATGGGTGTAACATTTTACACTGATCATCTCAAAAATAGGACAAAATGGAAAAGGTGAAGGTCATTCACCAAATAACAATCGATTGTAATAACAAATATAGTGTAGAAACAGCAGGAAAATTCAAAACAGAGGATTAAATGACACAATAGACAGCTAAAGGCAACCAGAACATGCAGTTATAAAACACACAGAAACATGTAAATGCAAACAAATGTGGGATCAAATTCAAATTTGGATTATAAACCTTAAATCAACAGAAGACTTCTTAAAATAAACCTTGCAAATCAGAGAGAAAAGTTAAATCTATAAGCCTACCAAAACCATTAGCCCATATTCAATGTTTGGTTTAATGACAAAAAATAAGATTCAAGAAAGACATTAGATATATTTTATTTAAAAGATGCCATAACATGAATTTGGTATTTGGCAACAACCTTTAAATAGCATGCTATGTCAACAATATATGTGGAATGAAGTGAAGCATTGGCAAACAGGCCTTGATAGTCACCTAAATATCATACATCTGCAACAAAATTAAACACTCAGAGGAGATGGTGAAGGAGAAGTAAGTTCTTCACCTAAATAAAACTTATACGATAAATCAGAAATGAATGTACATCAAAATTAAGCACAAATAATTTGCTGCACTTACAAACAAAACTCAAGGAATCAAAATGATAAAATAAAGACACTTTACATACCTAGAAGTCTTCTGCTTTTTTGATTCTGTGCCATCACCAAAATTACTAGGCCTTTTGCTGTCAGACGTAGATTGTGAGTCTTGATTATCGACGGAACACGCACTTTCACTATTAATAAAGTTTTCATACATGCTGCTGAACGTGGGTGTGAGGCTAGGAGCAGATTCTGCGGCTCCCAACGGTTTTTTGCTCAGGTGAGGGGCAGATGCTTTGTCGCACTCACCAGAACTGAAACTGTCCTGACGTTTCTTTTTATTCTTTTCTGAACCAAAAACCGGACTTCCACTGGGTGTGATAACAGTTTCAGTAAAGTTGGCTGTTGTGAACTTGCTCCCAATACTGCTGTTGTTTGAACACAATAAAGAAGAGGCTTTCTGGCTAGCATTTTCACCAGAACCATTAACTTCAGTGTTTATACTACAGTTACTAGCAGTGCTGTTATTGCAGCTGTTTAGGCTGCTGTTACTCACTGTGCTTGTACTGCTGTCACTGTGGCAACCTTGTTCAACAATCACAGAAACATTTGGAACAGTGTTGTTTTCACCACAACTGCTATTTAAATTAGATAAAGCAAAAGCAGAATGTCTGTTTTTCTTTTCACCCCTATTCCTGTGCTTTTCTTTAACTTCTATGTGCACCGGAGATTGTTTTTCTGGACTAGGTTCTGGGGTAGCATTGTCAGCTGGAATTGGCTTGAATGCAGGTATTGTCTTGATGTTACTGTCTTTCTTCTGAAATAGATATAATAATAAAAAATATGTCAAGCACAACTGACAGGAAGTGATAAATAAAATTAAAGGGAAGAATCGTCAAACATACATGTAAAACAAATACTTCTTAGCGCTGATTCAAACTGAGAAAACACATTATTTGCTCAAAAAAAGCTTGGGATATTTCTTTACTCACTTCAGAAAGTACAAAAGTACTTTAAAAAATGACTGTCACTTTTTTTAATAAGGAGATTGTTTCTCCTGTTGAAGTGAAGGTCATCTTGTGAACCATGAGTTTCATGCAATAAAAATTACGGTTTAGGATCATCACGATAGGTGCACATTTTCTTTTTTCTTTCTTAATTTCAGGGTCTGCAGATATGGATTTTTCGAAGGATTTTTTTTTTTTTTCAATTTCACAGTCTATACATGATATTGTGGGAGGGGGGTGGCCTCTGAATTCCAGTCTGCAGATTATGGGAAGGAAAATAAGGCACTTTGAATTTATACATGCAAAATTTAACTTCAACAACTTGTATTTTAATAAATCAGAAATTTCATTTTTCTTAGAGCAGCAACTGTAAAAAAGGGAAAAGAAAATTATGGACCAAATTGGAATTTTATTTAAAAATAATTGGCTTGGGTGAAAAAGATCAGAAAATATAGTACATTACTTTTCTTTTCAGCATTAACACCACATATTATGTTTATGCATTATTCTTTAAAATTTGAATTTGTTTCATGTGGTTCCTAGATCTAGAAAATATATATTTGTCCAGCCCTGCACTTATATAACATATACACTGATGAGTCATTACATTATGACCACCCCCGGACAAGAGAAATGAGCGACGCCTGGAGATCAAACGGTGGCGAAGGTGAAGTTCGCAGAGCAGTATATATACAACCCAAGGACCGGCTTTCAGTTAGTAGAGTGTTCAGAGTCAGAATGGAAAAAGCTGGCGATTTATGGAAGTTCGATAAGCGACAAATTGTGATGTAACGATGCCTCAGAACTACGATCTCGGAAACGGCGTGGTTTGTTAACATGCTGCTGTAGTGAACACGTATCCAAAGTGGTGCACAGATGGCCAAACGATGAATCGTCGTCCAGCTGTGTGCTGTTCGTAGCTCATAGATGTCATAGGGGAGCGGAGACTGTCGCACATTGTTCACAACAAGGCCACAGTGCGATAAATCACCTGCAGCTACAACAGTAATGATCAGGGCAATGTGTCACAGCACACAGTTCATCGCAGCCTTCTGCGCATGAGCCTGTGTAGTTGAAGACCCAGCCGGGTCCTCATGCTCACTGCACGGCATCGCCAAAAAGCATGAAATGGGACCAAGATCATCGAGATTGGACCGTGGGAGATTGGAAGAACGTGGGCTCGTCTCAGGAATCAAGATTCCTGGTGCATCGGATATACGGATCACGGATATGCCGCTTACCGACGGAGGCTATGGCACCTGGGTGTACTGCTGAGCGGAAACAGGCTGGCGGTGGTGTTATGCCATGGGCAATGTTTTCTTGGGACACTTTAG
This sequence comes from Macrothele yani, assembly GCA_039090855.1. Taxonomy (NCBI): domain Eukaryota; kingdom Metazoa; phylum Arthropoda; class Arachnida; order Araneae; family Macrothelidae; genus Macrothele; species Macrothele yani. The sequence continues at coordinate 107,451,987 of CM077011.1, forward strand.
GCTCCATTATCCCAATAGCACAATCCCTGACAGCTGTCAGGTATCTGAACATCGTTGTGGATCAAATTCACCCATTCATGGCAACTGTGTTCCCTGCTGATGACAGCCATTACCAACAGGAAAATGTGCCATGCCACACTGCCAGAATCATCAAGGAGGTTCGAGGAACATGGCCTTCAAATTCACCTTACGTGAACACAATCGGACATTTGTGGTTCGACTTGTAAAAGTGGGTTCGCGTTAAATCACCAACACCCCGAAATGTACAGGAACTGGAGGACCTGCTGTTTACATTATGGTACCAGATACCCCAGGATACCTATCTCCACCTCATCGAATCGATACCTCGCCAAGTGGCCACTGTTTTGCAGGCTAAAGGGAGTCCTACAGCTTATTAGATAGGTGGTCATAATGTAATGACTCACCTATGTATTGGGTTGTCGGAAAAGTCATGACGCATTTTAGCACCCGATGGCGGTTTTAGAAGTACTAGAGGCATGCGCAGCTCTGTTATCGTTATGGCATTCGACAGGTGCCAGTTCTAGCTGCAGTCTAAAAGGAATAGTGAGCGATTTGGTTGATTTGCAGAGATTTGACATCAAGTTGAAGATGGAAGACCAAACTGTGCATTTTTGCCATATTTTACTGTTTTACTTTCGTAAAGGGAAGAACGTGCGTCAAGCTTGTGAAAAGTTGAGTAAAATGTACGGTGATAATGATCTACAAGAACGTCAGTGCCAGCAGTGGTTTGCAAAATTCCATGCTGGTGATTTTGACCTCAAGGATGCTCCTCAGTCCGGGAGGCCCACCGAGGTTGATGACGACCAAATCAAGGCATTGATCGAGTCAAACCCATGTTACACGACATGAGAGATTGCTGACACATTGCACATCCATCATTCAAGCATTCATGACCACCTGAAGAAGCTGGGATACGTAAGCAAGCTCAATGTGTGGGTTCCTCATGAACTCAAAGAAGCTCAATTGACGGCACATATAAACATCTGCGATATGCTCATTAAACGTGAGGAAAACGATCCTTTTTTGAAGCGACTGATAACTGGTGACGAAAGGTGGATTGTGTACAACAGTGCTGTGCAAACGATTTTGGTCCCGACGTGCTGTGCAAACGATCTTGGTCCGGACGTGCTGCTTTGCCTCAAACGACATCCAAAGCAGACATTCATTAGTGGAAGGTTCTGGTCTCAGTGTGGTGGGATTTTAAAGGTGTCGTGTTTTTCGAGCTCCTATCACGGAACCAAACATTCAATTCGAATGTGTACTGTCGGCAATTGGACAGTTTGAACGAATCCATCATCCAGAAACGTCCAGATCTCGTTCATTATAAAGGTGTTGTGTTCCATCACGACAACGTGAGACCACACACAACTTTGATCACCCGCCAAAAATTATTGGAGCTTGGGTGAGATGTGTTGCCACACCCAGCATACTCGCCTGACTTTGCGCCGTCAGACTTCCACTTGTTTCGCTCTCTTCAACAGTCTTTGCGTGGTATAACGTTCAATTCAGATGAGGCTGTAAATCAGCACCATGTGCAGTTTTTCGCCACGAAAGACAGGTTCTTCTATGAACGAGGCATTCTGTAGCTCACTGAAAGATGGCAAAAGGTTATCGAACAAAACGGGCATTATATCATTGATTGATCTTTGTTCTTTCTATCAATAATAAATGACCTTTGCAAAACATGGCTAAAATACGCCATGACTTTTCGGACAACCCCATACATTGCTGCATTGCTTTTTTTTATAGCAATGTAGCAACATGTTATTTTGCTCCTATTGCCTTTTTTTTTTTTTTTTTTTTTTTTTTTTTTTTGAAAACTCTGTGCCTTTTACAGTTGTGTATACTGTGCGATACATGTATGTTTGGATAAAGACAGTTTGGAAAAAGAACTTGATTTCCTTAAACGTGTAGCAGTACAGTGAGGATACAACCCTTCCATCATAAACAAAGCTCTAGCTAGAGTAGCAGAATGCAGACGTACGCTGTACGCGAATAGTTTCCAAATCATTAGCAGATTTTGCAGATAGGTTTTGCTTGTAGATTAAAAAATAAATAAAAATGCTGTTTACAGCAATCATAACACTTACTCAAGACATCATTCACATTAAAATTCTTAATTCCATTTGCACTTGAAAATCGTTCCATTATTTTTTAAATCTTCCGAGTTTTTTTGTTTTTACAGAGATTTTTATCAAGGCCTGTTCTCAATGTATAGGAACTCTATCAAAAGTTCTGTTTACACAGAAAGAATTTAAATTTTATTGCCAGGTTCCTCTTCTAGTTGCCAGTTATTAAAATAAATATTTCCCTTATGTATTTTATGATTTTTGAATTAAACTGAAAATGCTATTTATAATTTTTGAAAGTCCACTAATGGAACTACTTTTCTGGATATAAAAATTTCTTTAGTCCCTGGTTTTTATGAGGTTCATTGTCAAATATTTTAATATTTTGCCATAAAGGTCCATTTCACACACATTGCTACCATTCAATTTTAATATACTTATTTTGTACTCATTGGAATCTGTAATGTTCTAATAATTATTTATTGTTTAATTTATTTTTCTTTAAATTATCATATTCTATTGTTATCGTGGTTCGCGCTTCGTGGCTTTGCAGCAAGTTTTCTGTTTCAATTATTGTGTATGCAGATACATTTTAGTTTTATGCAAATCTGGCTCGAACAAAATTTCAGAAACTGAAGCCTATCTCCACGCCAACTCCTGAGATGCATCCATTATGAGAGAATTTTGCTATTATTTCATTTTCCTGTGACACTGCCTTCAAAATTTCTCAAAACTTTTAATTTCAAAGAGATTCTTAAACCCATAAGCAAAATGAGCTTTTTAGGATCAAAGGACTCGTGGGGAATTTTTCAAATTCCATGTGAATCTGGCACTTCATATATAAGACAGACCTTGCATTTTCGATTGAAAGAGCACAAGACCTATATTCGGAACTCTGACCTAAAGAAGTCATTGATGGCTAAACACTGTTACAAAAAGGACCATAAATTTATCTTTAAAGAAGCAAAACTAATTGACAAGCAAGATTCAACCACCAAACTTGACGTTTTGGAAGCTTTCCACATATATCAGAATTCTTTGCAAGTTGTTAATGACATGGCATCCACACCATTTCTATCAAGCGAGTGGAAGCAACTAACCAAGACCTGTGACTGTAAACACGATTTATGATATCATGTACAATTTGAATATTTACGTGCCATTCATCCTGATGAAGCTAGGTCAGAACCCAGCGAAAGCTTGGTCGACTTAACAAAAATTAAATATTTGTGACAAACGTTGTATTATCTTAATACATATAATCGTCAAAAGATTGTAGTGTCTGATTTCAAGAATGAAAATCTGTTTAAAATTTTATGGATTCTATTAAAAATAATACCAGTAAATTAATTTCCAAAACTTTGAAATAGATGATACAATATAAAAAAAATTGGGAAAGGGAATCAAAACCACACCATACTTGATACAGATGGAGGGGAATACATATACGAGTATCTGTATAATTTTTTATGTGACAACATGCATGTGTCAGATGTTTACCAATATTTGTATTTCTATATTCTTAATGTAAGTAGTATAATCAGAAAATGAACACTGCAGATGAGTCAAATCATGCAGCTAGAGGTTTCTATAAATGACAACTTGCCACAATAAAATGAAGTGGTTTGGATATGTGTGGTATATGGGAGAGATTACCTCAACAACTATTACATCCCGAAAACTACAGGGTGATCCAAACGTCTTACTCTATTTTTAGAAAATTATTCAAAAATAACCATCAGTTACAAACATTTGCTCTGTTTGAAAGGTTAACATCCTGCTTATCATTCTACTCCAAATGTTGAACAATCTGGACTTTGTATGCAAATAACTGCACCTTTTACGCAAAAATTGCTTCACTGTTATGTGTGACAATCCCAATAATGCACTAACTTGTCAGGTTGAATTCCTCAAGCTCAGGGAAAATGCTTTTCGTACTCATCCCATGTCATCTGAAACATTTGAACGTGTACTTTTTTGGCTTGTCCAAACACTCCCAGACAGTTTCTAGAAATTTACCTTTTCCAATATTTAGTCATTTTAGCATCAGACGGATTTCTGCCGAAACATGTACAAAAATTTATTTTCACTTGAATTGCTGATTTTGTTTCAAAAGACAACAATGCTATACTAATCGCTTTTTCCTGCACATTCACCATTGCAGCTTGTAGCTTTGAACAGGAAGAACTAGAGCTATCTGCATGCAATGATAGAAAACAAAACTTTAGATGTTTACCTTTCAAAAACACTGCACATCTTATTTCTGTAAGAGGTGCAGTTATTTTATTATTATTTTTAATTTCCTAAAAATACCGCTTAGCTTTTGGACCACTTGGTATAACCATCTTCAGACTGTGAAGAAGATCTAGAACAAGATGATCTGAAAGTGGAAATATTGCCATTAGTGATAGAAGCTGTGATAGTCAGAAACACAAGATTTTGAAATGGGCTGCAAAAAAGATAGAGCCCATTTGCAACATACCATTTTTTTTTAAATATGTATTTTCTGCCACTTCAACTTGAAAATCATATGGGTATACAAGAGCGAAAAGATGACTATCAACACATTAATTGTGAAGAAAATGTGTACAGAAGTTTTTCCATTGGAAGTATTGGAAGCAAAATTATTTGACATCCACCTTAAGTTTGTCATTCTGAACATTCTTACTTTGAAACTCACATACAGTAAAGCAACTGCTTAACTGTACGAGGTGTGACAATTGAATTCCCGGAATGCACCTGTAAAAAATTCTGCACGTACCTGTGCACTAGTGGCTACTGTCACCTTCGAAGTAATACCCTTCCACGATTATGCATTTAGACACTGTTGTCATTGCTGGAAACATACCTGGAGCTGTGTTTCTGGAATATTCTTGAGTTCCTTTGTGACACTATCCTGGATATTTCATTTTCATTTCATTTCATTTTATTTATTTATTCATTCAGTTGCCACTACAGCAACTAGGAAAAGGAGGGAAAAGGCTATAAGGCCTGACATAGCCCTCCTCTCCCCAGAATACAAAAAACATAAAGCTTAACAGAAAAGGAAAGCCAACACATATATGGTAGGTTAATATGTGAATATACACGTACTAGCTCACAACCAACACATATATCAATGTGTTCCATCATCAATAGCCTTCATTATATCTAAACAAACAAGTGTCATATACACTTCACTATATAATCTCATATATATACTAACCCACCTTCGTTTTGCTGATGACGTAGTCATTTTTGCAACTACCCCATCAGAGCTGCAGAGTATGATCCAGGAACTTGCTGACAAGAGTAAAGAAGTGGGATTAAAAATGAACTTTCAGAAGACAAAAGTGATGTTCAATGCTTTTACAAGAAATGAAGATTTATCGATTGATGGAGAAAAGCTGGAGATGACAGACACGTACGTTTATCTTGGACAGCAGATATCAAGTGAGGGTCACATTGATGAAGAAATTAATCGGCGTACAAAACTTGCCTGGAGAGCTTTTGGAAGAAACAGCATAATTTTCAAGAGCAATATGCCATTATGTCTTAAAAGAAAAGTGTTTGATCAATGCATCCTTCCAGTGCTTACGTATGGTGCAGAGACGTGGACCTTAACTAAAAGAGACATACAAAGGTTGCAGACAACTCAAAAAGCATGGAGAGGTGCATGCTTGGTGTAACCAGGAGAGATAAGAAGAGGAACTCATGGATCCGAAAAATGACAAGAGTGGAAGACATCATGATCAGAGTTAAATCCCTGAAATGGCAATGGGCTGGACATACTGCCAGAAGGACAGATCATCGATGGACAGCCGAAATTTTAGATTGGATTCCAAGGGACAGGAAAAGACCCAGAAGAAGACCACATAGGAGATGGGTGGATGAAATTCGAAAGTATGCAGGGGTGACATGGAGGAGACTGGCACAAGACAGACCGTTGTGGAGGAAACTTGGGGAGACCTTCGTCCAGCAGTGGATTGATAATGGTTGACAATGATGATGATGATGATGATATATTTATAAATAAACAACAAATAATGTTTGCACCTCACTTTATAATCATACGAACCCACATTTCTTCCATTCAATCAAAACTGCCTATTGTTTACTAATTATTTCATAAGATGTGCCTTTAGTTTTATTTTAAATAAGTTAAAATTATTAATTGATGTTAGTTCTTGGGGCAATGAGTTACAAAATTTTGGGCCACTATAATTTATATTTATTTTAAGTTCTCAGTTAAAGGGAACATTGGAATTAATTGTGATCTATTCCTAGTATTGTAGTAATGAGTATATATATTTAGTGTTATTATATCATTGTGTATAACATTTTTAATTCTTTTATACATTATTTTTCCCAAGTTATACTCATATAATTGCTTTATCGTTAAAATATTATATATGTTGGAGTTCACTTTTGACTGAATAAATGAGATTGGTTGAAAATTATTTGATGTTTTAAGGTCTATTAGTCTTATAAATCTATTTTGCAGTACCTGTAGTTTGTTGATATTATATTGTGTGGTTTGTCCCCAGGTTAAAATGCAATAATTAATAGTGTTTGAATTAGAGTATGATATATAGAGATTAATGTTTTTGGTGTTAACTTTGGCAAAGTACTACTGACCATCCCGATATTTCTAGAAATCTTGTTACTTAAATTTTTAATGTGTTTGCTCCATATCAGAAATGTCAGAAAATCTTTGTCCATGACATGACAGTTTTATTTGTTTATTTGGTGTGGGGGAGCAGGGGAGCCAGAAATCACAAGTGGCTAAATCAGGTGAATAGGGGTGGATAATCTAATTTGGTGATTGCTTACTTAGCCAGGAAGTCGGGGACACTGAGCGCATCGTAGCTTGGGGCATTGTCAGGCTACAGTTCAGCTCTTTTCTTCCTTCAAATAGAATCCCATAACCTTTACGACACCTCTAAATAGTATTTTTGGTTGATCAATAGTCCCTGTTCAATGAACTCATAATGAACTATCCCCTTATGATAAAAAACAAACACACACACACACAAGTATGGTCTTGAACAACGAGCATGGCATGCATGTTTTTTTTTTTTTTTTGTTTTTTTTTTTTGCTCTTATGCCACTTAAACACACCTGACTTTTTCATACTATACACCACACCACTTTCAAAAACTCTAACATTTCAATAGCACTTTTATTGATCTTCATACAGAATTTGATGTTAATGTGCTGCTCTAAATTGCTATCACTCATTTTTACCTCAAAACTCACAGTGCTTGTCCAACTGCACTGCTTTCACAACTGCTCACTCACGAATGGCTCTATTGGTCTGCGGTTAATGCATGCACTACTTCAAACATGTCCAGACATGCATAGGCACCAGTGCTGAGATGGGCCGAGCCTAAAGACGAGCCCGGGTCTGAACCAGGCGAACCTTTTTTTAAAAATCTGATTTTGTATAATTTATCACAAGAGACTTTTTAAAACTTTCTAGTTGCTAAATAGAATTCTTCGGCAACTGGGTGTAGATAAGAACTTGGCATGGCTATTTATTCCGGGATTGGGTAACAAACACTATAGGCCATGAATTACTGAATTTTTGCGAAGTTTCTAAGAACTATAGATAGCAAGCTGACCAAATTTTGCTCCCTACCTCAATGGAGCAGCTCCCTGCTAATTCTGTTAAGCAATGTATGATGTACATACCTGCCAACTAAATTTAATGAATATGCAGAAGATTGTATAAAAATTCAGAAGATTTTTTTTACGTCAATTTGTCACACGATAAAGTGATTTAGAAACTCGTACTGCTTAAACAAAAAAGGAATACAGGAATACCTTTATTTTTTTGTGTGTTTTTATTGAAGGGAACTTTTATTTATAGTAATTTAACAGTTAGCTAAACTTTTTACAGTGGTCTTTTTGGCTTTTTTTAAGAATTCTTTGGAGTACTCTTTTTGCAAACAAAGTAAATTTTCTTTGCATTTAACTAACAGAAGACTCTCCAGCGATTCACCTGAAATTAATAATCGAAACATTGTGCAATTTTTTTAACCAAAGAAAAGATTTTTTTTGCATTAATTAAATTCTTTTTACATTATTAATTAAATGGCAAATACACCCTATAATTATTATTTCACTTTGGTGTTCTTTGAAATGACGAGCCACACCATTTTTCTCTCCTATCATTACTGGAGCATTGTCTGCTCCAAAAGCAATGCAATTTTTGAAAGGTATCCTGTGCTTACTAAAAACATCAACTGTAGCTGAGAACCATGAATTCTGATATCAGAGCTTTCACTATTTTAGATAAATGGTGTAATTTTCAGAGAATGAATACTTTTTTAACACCAAGCATCAATTCTTACAAATTTCCAAACTTCATCACTTCCGGTTTTTGGAAATTTCCCCCACCCTTATCAAGCTAAAATGCACACACATTTATGAGGGTGATGACATTTAACAACTACATAGGAGTGGGGATCACATCGCAGGGAAACAAAAAAAAAAAAAAATACTATTACTGAAGAAATCTTAGCTCCGTCTGACTTCTGTTTTCGGAAATGTATCCAACATTTTCAAGCTGAAATACAAATATTTATGGAATAAAATCATATCTAATAATACTGAGTAGAGGAAACATCGTGAGAAAAAAATTATGATTATGAGAAAAATCTCACCCGTCTACTTTCAGTTTTCGAAGAATGAAATTCCGTCCTCCGGCGGAGAATACGGCACCCCCACCACCACCACCAATCCTCCTAAAATTTCAGTTTAATTGTGCCTCGATCTCGTGAATGGTCCAAATGATAACAAAAAAGACGGAATTCCTCGAATCAGCGTAAGAATCTCGTGGCCGAAGATTACGGGAAAATTTTCGGGTGGCCTAACTTCCGTTTTCGGAAATCATTGCCTACAATTTCAAGCTGAAATTATGCAATGAAATTATATTTAACAACAATACTGAACAGAAGCAACATGAGAGAAAAAAATATGATTACGGGAAAAATCTGCACTCCGCTTAGCTTCCGTTTCCGAACGTTTAAAAAGATAAAACAACATCCCCAGACGGATTACGACCCCCGCCCTAACTAATACCCCTAAAATTTCTTCATTTTTTCATTGATCTCGAAAATGACAAAAAAGGAGGGGGGGGGCTCCGCGAATCCAAGGAAGAATCTCACATACGAATTAACCGCTGAATCGATTTCGAATGGCGTGAGATTACGCTAAAAAATATCGATGACTGGTAAATTTTAACTTTTGGCACAAAATTAGCGCAAATTTCGTCAAAATCGCAATTTTTTAGCAGAATGGTGCAAGAACAATGTTTTGGCACGGGCTGGCACAATTGGCGCAGGTCTGGCAGCCCTGAGATTAAGACTAGTAAGTTATTGCTGCGCTTTTCAACTTTTTTTTTTTTTGACTTACAAAAATTAATAAAACATGTTATTTTTCGCAAAAGAACACAGAAACTTTTCGAACGGCAGCGAGTTTGGTCAGAAGAGTGTATAAAAAATCGGAAGAGTTGGCAGGTATGGATGTAAATTGCTGTGCCCCCCGATTTTTCCTGATGACCAGCCCCGCCGAAGCATTTCAGGAAAAATTAATGCTCAAAGAATTTATAGAAATAGATAGACATCCCTTCCCCACTTCGCAGTTGAAAACAACATCGGTTAATTGCCGGGGAAGAAGACTGGAAGAGATTTTTTTTTTTTTTTATACAGGTTAATCATAGTTTTGGGGCTCATTCGGGCCTGGGTTATATCTTGCAATATAAAATTTGGGCTCGGGCTCTTAAAATTGAGCCCAAACTCAGCTCTGATTCTGCCAGCGTCACTACAAGGCAGACATTAAACCGTACCAGGAATTAAATTGTCACACCTCATACAAATATACAGCAATTTAAATTACTTGTCCAATTTCAGTTTAGGAGACCTGTTGATCCACATTTCTTTATTTTTTACTGGGGTGAAGGAATGCTTTAACTCAGAAAAATTTTACTTCTGTTTCCTACAAACTGATTGCAGATGAGGGGGAAAGAACTATGATGAACTGCACAATATTTCATTACAGGGGAGGAGGAGGGGGGGAGTCCTGCATTCAGTCCAATATCTGAGTTTTCTGAATGAGAACATAATCTGACATCATAGGAGAACACAGAGAGCAAAAAAGAAAAATGAAAATGACAAAAGTTCACACCAAATAACTCTATACATGCACAAAACACAAAGCCACTATCCACATCAACAAACTAATTCACAATTAATGATTATTTAAAAATTCTCTTTGTTCTTCATTTCTATTTAAGAAATTATCATTAAAATGTTCAATTAAAATTCATACTAATTTTTCTTACCAATTTCTGGTAATGATAATGACAATAGCCACAGTACTTAACATTGTCCATATAATTCCCGGCTTCCTCGCATAATAGTCCTGCAGCTTGGGCACTGCAATTTAAAGAAAATCAAACACTTGGCCTACAGAAATATCATTTATTAGCAGCTTCAATTTACATAACTTTAACATCATTTAAATTTCACACTGGATTTGAATAAATACAACCTTATACATATTTGTGGGAATCAATATAAAATAAAAACTGATACTAGTTCCAGGGTTCATCCTAACCATTTTTAGAAGGGTGCTGCACCCTGCCTGCTCTTTAATTAAAAAATACCACCCTACCTGCCCTCAATCCTAAAATGACCACCCTACCCCTAAGTGCTCATATGAAAGAGGTGCACATGCATTTATTGACCATTTTCATGAAATCATTTTTAGACAGTTTGAAAAACCAGTCATTAACTGGATGAAAAGTCAGAAAACAAGAAACAAAAAAGCTGAACTTTTAACTGGACAAAAAATCAGAACGTGCGATGAGCAAATGTGAATATAACGTACCACAAGATGAAATTGTTCACTGTAATTTATTATGTACATATTAAACTTGAGCACATTACTGTATTCACAATATAAAATTATTAAATTCAAAACAAAATAATATAGTTTAAAAAGACAATGCTTTAAATGCAATATTTTTTGTTTTGTGTTGTTGTTGTACTTGTTAGAACATCAGCTCAAGTTTTTTCTTGTATTGTTTTCTTCTCAACAAGTTCCACAACCATATGTGTCTTTTGCTGACTCAGCAGCTGCACAGCATTCATTGTTTAATTTTATTTTCTGTTGATATGATTCCCTTCCCATTTCTTCATTGTCACTTTCCTTTTTCTTTTTTAATTCTTTCAGATTGACAATTTTATTATGGTCCTTAGGCTGAAAGCACTTTCAGCCGACCATGAATGCATGATATCAAATCTTTCACTATTTTAGGCAACTTTGAGAATATAAATACTTTGAACACTATGCATCAATTCATACAAATATCACCTCCCTTATCAAGCTCAAATCCAAAGATTTGTGGAGAAAAGTAACATTTAACAACAACACAGAATAGTGAGAACATCACGGAGGAAAAACGTTACGATTACAGAAGAAATCTGAGCTTCGTCTGACTTACATTTGCAGAAACTTTTTCTACATTTTTAAGCTGAGATACAAAAATTTGTGGAATAAAAGGTTATTCAGTAACCATACTGGGCAGAAGGTACATCGTGCAAGAAAAAAATAACAATTACGGGAGAAATCTTCACCTCCGTCTAACTTCCGTTTTTGAGTTTTGAAAGATGGTATTCCATCCTCAAACAGAAGATGAATCCCCCGCCACCTCCCCCAATTCCTGTTCAGTTGTGCATCGATCTCGAGAACGCCCCAAATGATAATGGAAATGGCAGAATTCCTCAAATCCACGGAAGAATCTCATGCCTGAAGACTACGGGGAAATCGGAAATCTGTAAATCTTCAGGCCGTCTTAACTCCCGTTTTCGGAAATTGTTGCCCAGAGTTTCATGCTGAAATACAAATATTTATGCAATAAAATTATATTTAATAACAATACTTGACAGAGGCAGAGAAAAACAGAAATTACGAATACGGAAAAAAGCTTCACTCCGTCTATTGGAAGATGGAATACCATTCCCAGAAGGAAAACGACACCCCCCCCCCCCTTCATTAATACCCAAAACAAACATTTTTCTTCATTTTTGCATCAATCTCAAAAATAACCCATATGACGGGGGAGGGGGATTCCACAAAACTGCGGAAGAATATCTCATGTATGAACTTATTACAAATTGTAGTATCTTAGATCTTAGAAAAGTGCTCCAACCTAGATGGAGATGATTTACTATTAGAAGTGGGATGAGCACAAATCAATGTTTCTGTCTCAAACTGATATCAAGAGTAGTAATTTGTCAATAGCAAAAATATGTTAAATTCTGTCAAAATCAGACGGAACTGTGAGTAGAAGATTCCCACTAATACAGAAATTTTTAAACATTGCATGAACCTTAACAATTTCAAATGCAGAAGTAGAAAGAATATTTTCTGAAATTAAACTAGTACTGACTGATAACAATATATATAATAATATTTTAATATCAACAGTGCATTACTGTTGAACTTTTCTGGTGAATTAACTTTGCTTGTATGGTCTTGTTTTTGTAAAGTTGGTGTATACTCTAATACTCTTTAAAAATGTAAGCTGCCCTTTTTTAGTCCTAGGATGAACCCTGCTAGTTCTCAACACAATTTCAAGTTCATCCAAAATATGGTACATAACTGTTTAACAAAGCAGTGAGCATTTCATATCAGCTGTGTAATTTTCACTAACAAGGATGTTGGCCAAAGGACAAAGCTGGCAACTGCCAATGCAATACAGTAATGAGAGTTGAGTGTGAAGTAGAGAGGGGTCTCAGATGTAACCAATATGAATATAGTAAGTCGAATTGCACAAAAACAAGATGGAGTCAGTGGCATGAAAAGAACAGAATGCAGATATTAGATCTGAGTTATAAAATCTGTAGAAGACAAGATTAATGAAAACCTATTTAAGTGGTTTGGCATATTTATCAAATGAGAGAAGAAAGATTTCTACAACAGATGATACATTCCAAAACAGCTAGTCACAAATTGGGGGCTGCGTGGACCAACAAGAAGGATATATGGTGTAAAATTGGCTATACGAGGTAGAGGTTCAGGTTTATCACAGGCAAAAAATCTTGCAATGGAACAAGGTAACAGGAGAAAGTCTGTCACTAAGTCAAAAGGTTACCTAAGACAGAAACAAGAGGAACTACTGAAAGCACGACTGTTACTCCTATTCACTTTTGAAAATAACAAATACGAGTGAGAAATTAGCGAAAGTAAAGAGCACAAGATGCAAGCATAATTTTACGCTCTGCAATAACAAGTTTATGCCACAGGCAAATTCGTAAGTTCACAAACTGCTGTTTTTTTAAAATACCTAGGTACATACAGGAGTTAAGAGAAAAGCTCTAAAAATAACTGCACGCAAGCATGCACGATGTGATAGCATGTCATGCAATCAACGCAGTATCACCCAAGGTAATATCATGGCAAGCACACTACAACACTGCAATGACAGGAAGTACACACAACTCAATATCATCCAAGGTAAGCAATAGGGAAGGGGGGAGAAATGAGGTGACAAATCAGGAGAAAGAAAGAGCATTTTGTTTGTTTTTGTGAGAAGAAAATCATCAACATGAGTGTCAGGGTGTGCTAAGTGTGGAAGAAAGGAGAGAGGGATGGCAGTATGAGGTAGTGGTGGACTTAACAGTGATTTTCCTGTCACAGTGACAACAGTGAGAGTTCCACAGAAGTAACGGTGACTTTAAACAATGACAAAATCACCTCTTACGACAGGAACGACAGAACTGTAATGGGATGGCGAGTCACCGTCTTAACAGTATCAGTGACAAAATTACTGTTCGTGATGGGGGTAACGGAGCAGTAATGGAATGGGGAGTCGAACTTTTGTAAGAAAGCTTTTGCTTACAAATATCCCATGAAGCAAAATTTTCATCAACGACGGCGAAATTATTTCACATCTCACTGGTTTTTATACGCTTGGCGTCAGACTTTATATTATGAACGCTGGATAGCACTAACACTTTACAATTAACGTCCATTCCTAAAGGCTCTGCGTGAAGAGATGAGAACGAAAAACCAGTTTCTTCTGAAGAAAGCTGGCATCACTAGCTTTCTGTATTAAGTTTGAGCAAACTTAATACAGAATGCAGGATTTTGAAAATAATGTTTGCTTCACCTAATAAGAAACTTTGAATTGCAGATAAAAACTGAAATACTAAAACTTTCACTGAAAATGTAACCAGGTTTAATTGCTACAAAACATTTATCAATAATGCAAATTTGTTTCTACTTTGGATTTAATTTTATTATTAAAGCAAATTATACAATAAAAAATATATAACTCAAAAATACATAAGTATAAAGTTTATAATTAAAAAAAAACTAGCCATTACTCTTGAAATACTTTCATATACCACAATCAATATATAAACTATAATGTTTATATTCAAATATTTTGAAAGAACATTTACATTAGAAATTTAAGGATAAGAAAAGGTGAAATACGGAATAAGTATTTTTTTTATTATTATCATTATTATTAAAGCAAAATTCAAATTGAGGATCATTTTTTCACTTGTCCTCATTAGAAATTGCATCATTTCCATGATCTGTACAGTTGTATTCATGGCAGCGTGAAGAGTGGAATAATCACTTTTTAAAGTTTAATTTCCCCGAAAATGCATGGTTTTCTATTGCTTAGTAAATTCTTGCTATATCAAAGACAAAAAGAGCATGCATTTCCCCCTAGTTCAAGAAAAAAATTAAAGTTCAAAATTGGAACTTCAACTCTCCACTGCTGTCTGTCATTATAACATTCAAACTTTTCTCTAGTGAGCACAGTGGCGTTTTTGAACATACAGTAGTGGCCAAAATTGTGGAAACCTTTTAGAAATAGTGTATTTTTGAGGTTTGATGGCTCATAACACCAATTTTTTTTTTTTTTTTTTGGAGTAATACCATAAAATTATATATCAATGGAAAGATAATGTCATCAAGAATGTAATGCAATAACTTTTAGAAGGATTTTGTATTGGAACAGCAGTTATGAAGAAGAAAAGTGAAACACATAGAAAAAATGAGATATACAAAAATTCTCATCATGTCAGTTAATTCTTAGTTGGGTAACCATTAGCGTTAATTACGGACTTACAACAACTTCCCATGGAGTGAACCAAGTTTTTTAGTTCTGCAGCTGTTATAATGTGAAACCAGGACTGAATTATTGCTTCTATTAATTGGGTTTTATTGCTGGGTTGCTTCTGACTAACAAGTTTTTTTAGTCGGCTCCATAGATTTTTGATGGGGTTAAGGTCTGGGCTATTCCCATGCCATTCCAGTAATGGAATATGATTATCTTGAAACCACTTTTTGCACACAGCAGCAACATGACATTGAGCTGAATCCTGTTGAAATATAAATGCTTCATTATCTTGGAAAAGATCACATGTGGAAGGCTTTAGTTTGGGCTCAAGTTTTTCATTAATGTATTTTGGGCCATTTATATTCCCATTAATCACGCAAATTCTGCCCACACCTTTTGATGTCATACAAATCCAGATCATAACACTAACTGGGTATTTCACGGTACATTTAATACAATCAGGATGCAAATCTTCTCTGATTCTTCTCCTTACGTACTTTATGCCATCACTACCAAACAGGGAGATTTTGGTATCATCACTGCAGATAACACTATCCCATTGTTCTGCTGTCCTGTTAACATGGGTTTTAGCCCAGTTTAATTTTTTCAACCTTTGTTTGAAAGATAAAAATGCCTTTTTTCGTGGAATTCTAGCTTTTAAACCAAATTCCTGCAGTCTGCACCGAACAGACTTTGCACTCAACTTTACATTGCATTGCACCATTTTATCTTGTATACACCTAGATGATTTTCTTCTGTCACCTAGGCACAGTCTCTTAATTCTTCTATCATCACTTGCTGTTGTGCACCTTTTCCTGCCTTTACCAGTCTGGTTTTGTACTGATTGAGTCTCCTTATACCTCTTCAAAAATTTAAAAATGCCACCTTTGGTTAAGTTTCCACCAATTATTCTTCTAATTTCTTCACAACTGAAGCCTTGTTCACTTAATAGTACTATTTTACATCATCGCTTTCTGGGTGACCAGTCAACTCTTTGCGCCATTTCTTTAATTTTATCACATTTTACAAGCTCACTAAATGAAAGAATACAAAAAAAAAAAAAAAAAACTGATAGCAATCACATAACACACTGACAAATGTCTTCCTCTGAGCTCCAATACATGACATCAGTAGCTGAATCCTACTGTGACCTGATTGGCTCATTACTATAAAAAGGAGACACCTGATTGGCTCTCTAAACACTCATGCTCATTGGCTACATTCAAATGAAGGAAAGCTACTTTATATCAACCTAAGCAAGTTGTGCTTCCTTTTTCTGGTTATTTGGCTATAACTTTTCATAGAATACAGATAATCAGATAATGGAACAAACTTTGTTGCATTACATTCTTGATGAAATTATCTTTCCATTGGTATATAATTTTATGGTATTACTCCAAAGAAAAGTGGTGTTATGAGCCATCAAACCTTAAAAATACACTTTTTCAAAAAAGGTTTCCACAATTTTGGCCACTACTGTAATTTCAGTTTAAACAAAAGAAAATATGTTAATACATTCAAAATGCATTTTCATGGGTTTTAGGGGAAATTAAATATCAAAAATCAGTACTGCATTGTTCACACTGCCAACAAAGCAACAGGTCCCGGAAATGGCTCAGAGTCCACCACGGACAAGTTACTGATTTTGAAATTTAATGTTGCTTTAAAAAAAGGGAAGGGGGCAAAAATACTTGTTTTACTGATAGTTTTTTTTAAAAAAGGCCATTAGAAATAAGAAAAACATGCACATTCAACCGAGAAGGTAACGATTACACATTGTAAAATAGCTCAGCAGGCTTCTCACATAAGCTCCACAAGTGCAAATAGTACCACCTTCGTTGCATCATATTTTCTGTCAAAATGCAGCCAAGTAAAAAAACAACATATTTCCGTCTCTTTGCAGCTCGCTGCATGTGTTACATGTTTTCCATTGTAAATGCATTTTTAATACTTTTTCAATCCTGACATCACATGAATTTTTTAAAAATTAAAGTGTCACAAAACTTTTCTTTAAGCGATGTATTATCCACAGAACCTAAACATCACTTTTTAATAGATAATCCACAGATCATACGATGGGAATTACAGTATTTACTACGAATTATGAAGTAACATGTTTCTTCAATTGTAGGAAACAAAACTTAAAAAAAAATCCATGTAAGTTACTGAAATGGGAACTTAAAGCTTACTTGCAATTTAAACTTCTCTAAATGCTACCGACATAATGTACTTATTTGTAAATGTCACTGTCTATTGCTTTCATGATTAGGACTACATAAAGTTTAAGCAATCCTCTGACAGGGAACAAAGGATTCCTACTCTTCTTTTCCCACAATATATAAAATATAAACACTTATTAAGGACTAAGCACCCTCCTCCCAAATTTTTTTTGAAGGACTTAACCAACTGCATACGCAACAATGGTGTGCACAACTATACTTTTACACAACTTAACAATACCATTTGAAGTATGATGATCAAATTTGCAATATTTTCCATTACAATTTAAAATGTAATAAATTAGTATGTCTTCTAGTCGAATCAGTTTTTCTAACTGACAGAATGATCACATATGCAATAAAGTGTACATAAATTGTTAAACTGCAGTAAAGAGTCATGAGCTCAAAATTTGAATTTTGGACGTCGTCATCTATGCTTTAAATTGCAATACCAGTCAAAATTGCATGTTCAAAATTTCAATTTTGCAATTAATTTTCTCATGGTATAACTAAATAATTGCTATTTGCACATACCAAAAAGAGGAAATACAAAACTGAAATATCAGTACCAAGTGATGGTGATGCGGCTTGTAAAGATCCAGACTCACGGTCGCCAGGTTGCCACTGGTGATAAACTTCATCGTCGTGGCGACTAAAAATGTTTGACTAAATTGCTAATTCTGGCGACCTGTACGGGGAAAACATTTATTTTATTTAACTTATATTGTACGAAAAAAAAATTTTAACTTGTACGGAACTCGCACGTTTTTGAAAAATTTTACTCCAAATGTACGGAAATGGCACGAAATGGCACAAAATTTGGGTTGTACGTAAGTCAGCCATCACCTTTTTCATTCTGCTTGAACAGCAGAAAAGAAAAAAAAAGTTTATAAAAAAGGCGAGGGCATCGGTTTTTGATCACAAAGAATGCGCCAAGGCTGATGGGTCATCGTAGGGGAACGAGGTTGCGGTGGGGATGAAAGCCGGTGGTAGACAGCTTAACTGTCTGCGTCGGAAAAATCCAACTGGGAGAAATTTTTATTTTAAAAAAATTATCCAATTTTTTAAATAACTGAATGCAAATTTAACAGTAACTAAGACACGTCAAAATAAACTCCCATGTGAAATTTCATCAAAATCCGATGAAAACTTTAGAAGTTAGGCATTTTCTTTTCATTAATTTTAACGAATGTTCGCTGAAAGCCTGCATATTACATAGGAAACTTCTAAAATTCTGAATCGGCATATAGTCCGGATCTCCGGACAATTCTGGATTTTCGAGGTTGTACTGTAATAATATTTCCATACCTGCAAACTACTACGGAATGTCCATAGTTTCTACGGATTTAGTTGGCTGACTACGGACCTCGCTGTCGAAACTACGGATTCTACGAATTTTCATTTTTTTTTTTAATTTTTTTTTTTATGATATGCACGAGATTCTTAAAAGGAATTGCGGAATTCCGCATTTTTTTTGTCATCATTTAGATTGTTCTCAGGATCAGCATAAAACTGAAGACAATTTGTGGGTGGATGGGTGGGTGGAGGGGAGTTTCGTCTGGAGACAGTATTTCGTGTCTCAAAACTTTCGAAAATGGTAGTTGAATGGAGTTACAGTAATCGTAATTTTTTTCTCTCGATGTTGCCTTAGTGTAAAGTTTTATTGTTAAATATGATTTTATTGCATAAAAGTATTTCAGCTTGAAACTGTAGGCAACAATGTGCGAAAACGGAGGTTAGACGCTGCAAAAATTTCCCCGTAATCTCAGACATCAGATTCTTCCGCGAAATCGAGGAACTCCACCTTTTTCGTTATTATTTCAAATGGTCATTCGCGAGATCACTGAACCAGTTAACACAAGGGGGGGGGGGTTGACAGGGGATGTTCGTCCGAGGACGGAATTCCATCTTTACAAAAATTTTGAAAACGGAAGGTTGACGGTTTCAGATTTTTTCCGCAATTGTAATTCCTTTTTTCTCCCGATGTTGCCTCTGCCCAGTATTATTGTTAGGTAATATTTAACTGCATTAATATCTGCATTTTAGCTTGAAAATCGCGGGAAAATTTCCAAAACCGGAAGTCGGACGGTGCAAAGATTTCTCCCGTAAGCACATTCCCCTGCATTGTTTTATTACTTCAGTTTTAACTTTTAAAAATACTATAACTGAAATATGCAAAATAAAAAATACTGATATTATACTAAGCAATTTTATAAAAATAATTTAGTATGAAATATACAATTTGATTTTTTTTTTTCAAAGTTTGGCCACTGAGTTTTTTTTTATGGCCACTAACAATTTTTGTCTTGGTGGCCAATGTCTACTAGCAAAATTTGTAAGTCTTGATCTTTAGCGGCTTGTTGAGTGGAACTTCCTGGATGTGTTTAATTTAGTCCAATATCCTTAATTTCTTTCGGTAAATTAATTACACTGTCCCATGCTCTCCCATGGGGTTTCAGCCGACATCACATGACCATGGATGCAATGTGGCAAGGAATACATATATAATATATATATAGTATATAAAAATATATAATTATATTACATATACACTGAAGAGCAATTGAATTAGAGACAGTTGGTGTCATGCAAATGTGGCGCTGTGGGCGGCCCTGTAAACGGAAATGACATGACGCATGCAGCGATCTGACAATATAAGGAGTGATGCGACGGGAATCAGTAAGAGTCGGACGCAGTATGGGTAAGACGAAGGATCTAAGCGCATTTGATCGTGGGCAAATTATCAGGGCACGATGAATGGGTCACTCCATCTCGGAAGTCGTGCAGGCACTGGGATTTTCACGAGCCACTGTGTCACTGGTGCACCGTGAGTGCATCGAATCTGGTAAAACCATCCCTGCAAGGGCCAACTGCCATGGACAACAGCGTGTGGATGAGCTGGGTCATCGTCGGCTAGCTCGCATTGTAACAGCGAATAGACAGGCCACAGTGCAAGAAATCACTCGGCAATTTAACGCTGGTGCACAAAAACATGTAAGCAGCCACGCCATCCAGAACCATCTCCTTGCTACAGGGTGCAAAAGCCATCGTCCCACGATGGTACTGCTGCTGACAGCACATCACAGGGTGCAAAGATTAGCATGGGTGCGGAAACATCACCACTTGACCCTAGACATGTGGAAAAATGTTGCCTGGACTGATGAGTCGAGATTCACGTTGGTACATGCGGATGGCAGGATACGAGTACGGTGCAAACCACATGAAGCGATGGATCCTTCTTGCCAGCAGGGTACTCTTCAAGCTGGTGGGGGTGGCATTTTCGTCTGGGGACTGTTTACGTGGACTGAAATGAGACCCCTGGTACGTGTGACACCGTCCCTCTTAGGTCAACGTTACCAGGATATCCTGGATGACCATTTGCTCCTGTTTGTACGTCTTCAACATCCCACTGGGGACCTCACTTTCTTGGCCAGCTAGGTCACCTGATCTCAATCCCATCGAGCACATCTGGGATGACATCGAGAGAGATGTTCGAGGCTCTGACCCCCTCCATCAAATCTTCGTGAACTGTGGGACCTTGTTCAGGGGTCGTGGATCCGTATGGCTTCCCACTGCTTCCGGTGTCTTGTCGAGTCCATGCCGAGACGAATCGCCGCCGTCATCAGGGCGGAAGGTGGTGCTACACGTTACTAAGCAGGTATCTCTAATTCAATTGCTCTTCAGTGTATATAATAATGTGGCAAGGAACACACACACACAATTACTCCTCTTGCCCAATTTACACATTTAAAGACAAAAAAACTGAACTGTGCCATTTTCGGGACCAGTACAGTTGTTTTCGCAGCAGAGTTAAAAGCATCGATATTGCATTTTAAACTTCAATTTCACTGAAAATGGATGTTTTTTTCATTCCTTAAGCACCGTTTGCTGTAACAAGAAATAAAAGGTGCAAGCATTTTTTCTTTTACTTGACGAGAAATTAAAGTTCAAAATCAAAACTTCAACTGTCTTGTAGCCATATACACGGTTGCATCAGAATAATATGACCAACCCTGGAATCACAGTGTACCTGCCCAGGCGTATCACAGAATGCACATGACAAGGTCAGCCACACAGAGAAATAAGTGGCCAACCAGGACAGATGAACCATAGTGTGTTAGGTGAGCACAATGGGCAGAGGGAGTGATTTGACGGACGTTCAAAAAGAAATGATCATCGTCTATCGCACAAAGGGTGGAAGCATCACAGAAACAGGAGACTTCATGGGTTGTCCACGAGGTGCTGCAGTAAAGATGTACTAAGAATGGATCGCTGGCACAACGAGTACCTCCCGACGTCATAACTGTGGAGCCCCAAAGGCCATGATGACCCCAGAAGAGAATGTCACCTCCGTCGACTGCTAAAGGGCAACTGATGTGCAACAGTGCAGCAATTGACCATACAAATTAATGCTGGGGCACCTATGTACGTGTTCCCGAGAACAGTAGAGCGAACCCTGTTACTCATAGGCCTCCAGAGTCAACATTCCATCAAGGCGCCCATGTTAACCCAGATCCATCAGCAACAATGCCTGCAATTCGCATGAGACCACCATCATTGGATAGTGAAAAAGTGGGAAAAGGTTGCTTTCTCCAACGAATCAAGGTTTCTACTACACAGAAGTGACGGGGGCGGCGTCAGACACACGAGAACCAACACACAGACACGCTTGTCAGTCAAGTACAGGCCAACGGTGATAGTGTGCATGTCTGGTATGATCTGGGACCACTGGGACCACTGGATGGGTCCCTGAATACCAATGGCTACCTGTCCATCTCCTCGCTGACCACATGCATCCCTTTATGCTGGACGTTTACCCTGGTGACAGAACAATGTGCCGTGTCACGTCACGGAGGAGCTGCATGACTGGTTCCAGGAATACAACAGTGATCTCCGTTCTTCCTTGGCCGGCAAAATTGCCTGACCTCAATCCCATAGAGCACTTGTGGGAGTATTAAGATCAACAGGTTCGATGTGCCGATCCACAACCACATCCTCTCTGGGACCTTCATGCTCTGCTGCAGTTCGAATGCGCGTGTGTGCATTGGGCAACTTTCCAGGGCCTCGCTGCGTCCATGCCACGCTATCTCGCTGCAGTCATCCGTGCCAAGGGTGGTTATTCCATTATTAGGTAGGTGGTCGTATTATTCTGATAAGACTGTGCATCATGACACGCAGTCGTTTTTCTGAAGAGTGGGTAGGGAGTTTAATTTTGTTAAGAAAATTGCAAAATGTTACTCTGTTACTTGACATAGTAAGAGGTGAGTAAGGAGCAAAACATGCATTTTAAGTAAAATTAATTCCATGGATAGATTTCAGGATGGGGGCAATAACCAGCATGAACAACTTGATGGACTATAGTCACCTGTCCCTAATTTAGGGCCACTAGTTCCAGGGAAGGGAGAGATCCAGTGCCGTAAGACAAACACATCCATGCCCTACTGAGATTTGAATTGAAACCCATCTCAGACATATGGTCAGAAGCCAGCACTTAAGACTACTGTGCCACCAACCAGGGTGGCCACTGACAGATTAAGCACTGAGTCTGAAATTTAATTTCACTTAAAAAAATTGGGGAAGAGAGGGTAAACATGTGAGCTCCATTGATTTATTTTAAAGGAGAGACTGTATGAAATACGAAAACAAGCATTTCAATAAAAAAAAATATTTAAAAAATATGAAGTCATGCTTTTGCACCATTACAGAAAAATAAGAAAGGAAGAACATTATAAGAAAACAATTAAAATGAGTAACACATTCAGGAAGAAAAATAATAATAAAACAAACTTTGTCAGAAAAATTCAAGAAGAAAATCATGGAACATTCTCATCCCCAATAGAATGACCATTTTCACTGATTTAAAAAAAAATCCAGCAGGCAGACAGAAATCTGGAAAAAAGCTCTTTTTTGACTGGAAGACAATTCAGCAAAATCAGGAAAACTTGGCAGGTGTGCAATTGCATCTAACTTTTTAAAATGTTAGGTTTTTTTATTTCTTTTTAAAATGTTGGGTCTCTACAATTTTAGTGATTTCAGAAATACGATTTTGCATAATTTTTGGAGGGAAAGGAAAAGAAAAGAAGAAAAAGTTTTAAAATTACCTGAAAACTAAGACAGGTTTCCAAAATTTTCAAAGGATGGAAATCAGTCTCCAGGATGGAAGAATGGCAGCTGTACACATGATGTCATCATCAATACAGCCTGGAAATCAGTCTCCAGGATGGAAGAATGGCAGCTGTACACATGATGGCATCATCAATACAGCCTGGAAATCTATTTCCAGGATGGAAGAATGGCAGCTGTACACATGATGGCATCACCAATACAGCCTGGAAATCAGTCTCCAGGATGGAAGAATGGCAGCTGTACACATGATGTCATCATCAATACAGCCAACCAGCAGCAGAAGTTCTAGACACTACATCACAACTTCTGGATTTTTCGCAGCCAGTTAGGAAAAATAAATACTTTTTTAAGTATGTTTTGCCATTTTTGGCCAAGAATAAGGAAGTCTAAGAACTCAAAAACAAAAAAATAAGCATTTTTTAAGGATTTATAAGGACTGTGGGAACCCTGGATCATTTTTAGATTTACATTAGTCCAAAGATATACTGTAGCCTCCAGCCAAAAGTGTGGGAACTGAAATTCTTTTTAAATTAGCAAATCTGAGAAGTTATGCTTTTCAATCAACTCAAGGTACCCAAAAATAATTAATCATGCTTACCATGTGACATGAAAATACTGTTTGCAACCTGTTTTGTTACACTGCATACAGGCACCAACAGAAGCTTTGCTGACTTTGCCCTGTTCTTCACAGATGTAACATGTCTACAACAACAAAAACCAAAAAATATTTGATGTCACTCTAAAACTGAAACAACTATTTTTTAAAATAATTACTCCACTGAAACATTTGTATAAACAAGGCACAAAAGAACAGCTGGATGTGATCACATTCAAAATAAAAAGCAAGAACAGAAACTTTTAAGTCTCACAATAAAAAGTTTATAAATTTCTAGCAAACAAAAGATAGTTTTGACCAGAACAAACAGATTTGTATTCATGCAAATTTATACCTTGTTATATCGTTCTTGAGGCACTAACTGAAGAATTATTGGTTCCATAGTTGTAACATTTCCAAAACGAACTTCTGGGATGTACAAAGCACAAACGACATGAGCCCAGCCTGAAAACACATATAGATTTTTTTGTTATATTTCTGTAGAATTTAATACAGGTAAACATTTTCCAATATAAAAAAAATTAATAAACTAGAATTAAATCTAGCAACAGAAAATGCATATCTAATCTTACAGTAAACACCATAGCAATTCAGCAAACAGAAAAAGTTACTATTATCAACATTCAATTATGACAATTCATTGTCAGCTATTTTGAGCACCAGGTAAGTAGCTTTTTTATTAATGAACATTAAATAAGCTTTTCCTTTTATTCTCCTTTTAGCACGAGTAATGCAAGTCATAATTTTTTCATGCAATGGCAACCAACCATTATATTTTGAAGCTCTTAAACTTTTATGTCCAAATGCAGATGCTAAATGAGGCACGTTATACTGTTCTTCACTGAAACATTATGTAAAATATATTTTTGATTTTGCTGAAGTACAACATCAAAAATACATTTTAAAATGGTTTTGTTGAGATTCAAAGGTTACACTAACTAAAGAAATTTCATAATCCATACCCTTTTGATTTGTGCAAAAAAAAGATAAGACCTACAAGTTTTCAATGATTCTTAATAAAATTTGTTTTTCTGATAGAATATTTTATAACTCTTACTTAGAACAGGGTCATAATCAAATATCTGTATCTGAACCCAAATCGAACTGCACATCTACCTATTCATATGATTTACAACTGCCCTGATGTTTATATAAATATTCGGTACTTATGCATTAGCCAGGCACCAGTAGAAATATATCAGTAAATGTCACAATTGTACATAGATGGTGCCACATGAATGATTATTTCTTTTTAGAATTTAGCTGTAATGAACGACGTGATGAGTTTATTTTTGGTAAACACAATTTATGAAGGAAATATATTGCAACATACAAGCATTATTAGTGGCCTGAAACCTACACATTAATTTTGGGGGCCAATAAGTTTTAATACAATTTAAAATGGAATCAAATGGGTCTGATGAAGCTAAATGATGTCTCCACATGAACTCTGCTAAGTATGAATCGATATGCTGTTTAGCAGTTCCGCAACGACATTTGTTTCTCCATTTAGCTGATCCCCACAATCTTGCTATTGTTTGAGTATGGGCTCCACTCTCCGGGTTGACAAAGTTGTACTTTTGAAATGTTCAAAACCTGTCTCTTCTAGCTCATCAGTCTCATATGCCTTACAAGAATCTGAATAGATTGTAGAATGTTCTGTAACATGATTCTTAATTTCCTTCAACAGGGTTTTTGCACTTCTGTCTGGCACTTTCACTAAAAAACAGTCATTAGTAGAACGACAAATTCCTCCGAAAATCCACTGCTCTGGAAGCACATGACGTATATTATAATTTCTTTTCGAAAATAATGTTTTGTCTATCTTCACAATTAATCCTGGGCCCCCAATTTTTTTTTTTTTTTTTTTTTTGTCCGACTGATGTTCGAGAACATCTGCGCAAATTTCTCGCAAATAGTTATTCCAATCAACAGTTGTGTGACATGCCATATCCAACTGTTGTTTACACCATTTCATAGAAGCTAAATTCTCACTCCAGCTATAAATAAATCTAACAGCAGTTAAAAAAGGAAGCAGACTACTCTGAAACCAATTTCCGATGTGCAAGCCTATCTTAGATCTTACATGTTCTAATGTTGCACTGCCATTGAATACTTTCACTTCCCAAGTATAGCTTCATATTATGGCCCAATAAACAAATTCTTTCACTCGGCAGAATTCCTTTACTTTGAAGAAAAGACACAGCACTTCCTTCATCTCGAGGTAAATCACAAATTTTCATATTGTTTGACACCACAGAAACAGATAACTGAGTGACATGAGAATCACGTTGCCAATAATCCAAATAACGAGACGTTATCTGCGGTACTGATGTAGCGCCAAGTGCAGCTTCCCATACAAAGACGCTACCTCCAGATTAAAATAAAAAATCGCATTATTACTGCCATTTCTGCGATACATTTCCTTCATAAATTGTATTTACAAAAAAAAATAAACTCATCAAGTCATTCATTGCAGCTAAATTCCAAAAAGAAATGGCAATTCACGTGGCGCCACCTATCGACAATTGTGACGTTTACTGAAAAATTTCTTCTAGTGCCCAGCTAATGCATAAGTACCACATATTCTTTTTATTTCTCCCCTTTGTTTTCCCATTATATAACTTTTGAGTGGTTTTCTCCATCAGCCATTTTACCACGTTAGCTTTGTCACTGATGTGACTGCAGCTGGCAAGGACAAGTTACGAAAAAATTAAACCATATAATGGAGGGGAAAGAATGTCACTTATAAAATTCCATTTACAAGTTTAAAAAACTATATTGAAAAAACAACCAGAAAATGAAATCAAGAATTAAAGAGCACCATACAGATGTGTTAAAGGGAGATCAACACAGTATAATAGAATAATAGCTATATACTATATTTACTACTGTTTCACACGTTATATACGTTCTGTGCGTTGTGTGCACATTTGCAGCAAAATCATCCTGGCATTTATATATCATATGAATAGGAATAATATTATAAGTTTTAATTATTATATTATCAAGGACTCACCTTGTATCGGTATTCCAGCTTAGTAAGCTTCCTCTTGTATCATGAACAATATGTTTATCTAGCGTGTCATTAGCCACGTCGAATCATCGTATTAAAAATAGGCTTAATTGAAATTCGCGACCAGGGTCTAAATTCAAATAAAACACGAGTATGGATATCATACAAAGAGGTTGTGAAAGGATTATATACAATGCAATTAAGAAACAAGTGTCTCCAGCGTGTCATTAGCCATGCAGAAACACCATATTGCCATTGGGTCCAATTGAAATTTGCTACCTGGGTTTAAATTAAAATAAAACACGACTATGGATATCATACAAAGAGAGTGTGAAAGAATTATATACAATGTAATTAAAAAAACTATACCATCAACAGGTATTGTCAATCTTTAAAAGGATGAATGGATAAAATCAATGACATTACAAATAGTCTTCAAATAAAATTCTCGTTCATTATTGAACAATGCCAGATAATCTCTGTAACACGCACACAACTCCACCTAAATCACCGGACATGTTTCGGCTCGACTAACTTTCGGCCATTATCAACGGTATGCATCCTGGATCAATGTTCAAAGTTGTTATATATCTAGGTCACCTCGGCATCACCTCTGCTATAGTTGTTCTACGCCGACGCCTTCTGTCATCGTTACGTATACGTGTATTCACGTGTGAGTCACATCCACGCCATCTATTGGGTTAATTCCGGAATTGCTGTCGCTGTTTTTATTTCGTAAGTACATGTTATTTCTTTTATTTTCCTTTTTGTTGTTATATTTCGTATTATTTTCTTGTTGTATTAGATATTTCCATGGATACGGGATATCTTTAGGAGTAGACGTATTGCAATTGGATTTTGGGTTTTTTTCAATTGTTATAGCCTCAGACCACAAAATTTGATTATGT
Organism: Macrothele yani; assembly: GCA_039090855.1. Lineage (NCBI taxonomy): Eukaryota > Metazoa > Arthropoda > Arachnida > Araneae > Macrothelidae > Macrothele > Macrothele yani. Next base: position 107,480,088 of record CM077011.1, read on the forward strand.
TTATTGTGGGAAGTTAAGATTTTACTATTTTCCCAATCTGGTATTAATTCATTTATCATACAATGTTGTATAAGTGATGTTTTTCTTCTTTTTAATCCAATTATCATAGTGCTCATTCAAAGTCGTTTTAAAAATTCTTTTTGTACTACCGATGTAATATTTGTCTTGCTTATTTTCCTTAGGGTCTATTGTAGGAATCCTGTATACACCTGCCTTATTTTGTGGATTATTATTGTAACCGCTGTTTGTCAGTAATTTAGAATTATCAGTAACTATTTCTGCAATTTCAATATTGTAATTCTGGCATTCTTTTCTTATAATATTGCTTAGTGGAGGCAAATATGGTATACTTCCGTAGAATAATGTATTTCTTTTTGTTAATCCATTATTGTGTTTTTGCATATCATTTCTTATTTTGCGATGTAGTGAATCAATCAAGCCAACGGGATATCCAAAACATTTAGCAGTGTCTTTAATCCATTTTATTTCCTCAATTAGTGCAATTTTCGTTGATGAATGTGTTATAGCTCTATTTATAAATGGCCTGAATGCTGAAATTTTATATCTCCATGGGTGACAGGATTCTTTGGGAATTATAGCAGGAACGTAAGAAGGTTTTCGATATACACTAAATTCAATTTTATTTTGATGCCTAAATAAAGAAATGTCAAGAAAATTAAGTTTGTTGTCAATTTCTTTTTCATATGTTACTTGAATAGTTGTGTACACATTATTGAAGTTGTTTATGAAGATCTCCATATCTTTTTCCGAGTGTGGCCAGAAAATCAATACATCATCGACATATCGTAAATACAGATAGACCCTAAGGAAAATAAGCAAATACAATAGACCCTAAGGAATATAATAAATACAATAGACCCTAAGGAAAATAAGCAAGACAAATATTACATCGGTAGTACAAAAAGAAGGTTTAAAACGAGGTTGAATGAGCACTATGATAATTGGATTAAAAAAGAAGAAAAAACATCACTTATACAACATTGTATGATAAATGAATTAATACCAGATTGGGAAAATAGTAAAATCTTAACTTCCCACAATAAACATAATCAAATTTTGTGGTCTGAGGCTATAACAATTGAAAAAACCCAAAAATCCAATTGCAATACGTCTACTCCTAAAGATATCCCGTACCCATGGAAATATCTAATACAACAAGAAAATAATACGAAATATAACAACAAAAAGGAAAATAGAAGAAATAACATGTACTTACGAAATAAAAACAGCGACAGCAATTCCGGAATTAACCCAATAGATGGCGTGGATGTGACTCACACGTGAATACACGTATACGTAACGATGACAGAAGGCGTCGGTGTAGAACAACTATAGCAGAGGTGATGCCGAGGTGACCTAGATATATAACAACTTTGAACATTGATCCAGGATGCATACCGTTGATAATGGCCGAAAGTTAGTTGAGCCGAAACATGTCCGGTGATTTACGTGGAGTTGTGTGCGTGTTACAGAGATTATCTGGCATTGTTCAATAATGAACGAGAATTTTATTTGAAGACTGTTTGTAATGTCATTGATTTTATCCATTCATCCTTTTAAAGATTGACAATACCTGTTGATGGTATAGGTTTTTTAATTACATTGTATATAATTCTTTCACACTCTCTTTGTATGATATCCATAGTCGTGTTTTATTTTAATTTAAACCCAGGTAGCAAATTTCAATTGGACCCAATGGCAATATGGTGTTTCTGCATGGCTAATGACACGCTGGACACACTTGTTTCTTAATTGCATTGTATATAATCCTTTCACAATCTCTTTGTATGATATCCATACTCGTGTTTTATTTGAATTTAGACCCTGGTCGCGAATTTCAATTAGGCCTATTTTTAATACGATGATTCGACGTGGCTAATGACACGCTAGATAAACATATTGTTCATGATACAAGAGGAAGCTTACTAAGCTGGAATACCGATACAAGGTGAGTCCTTGATAATATAATAATTAAAACTTATAATATTATTCCTATTCATATGATATATAAATGCCAGGATGATTTTGCTGCAAATGTGCACACAACGCACAGAACGTATATAACGTGTGAAACAGTAGTAAATATAGTATATAGCTATTATTCTATTATATAATACCACATATTTTATTTTTGGTTATTTTATTAACCAAAATCAATTAACACAGTATAATATTGTGAATCATACATGTTCTTGAAAAATAGATAATTAGTAAGCATATTAAAAGTCTTTCCTAGATAAGTCCTAGAAACTTTATCAGAAAAACAGATTCTATTAAAGAACATTCAAAACTATTAGTTCAATTTCCATGGGTTTTTTAAATGATAAGCAATGTGATCATCCCTAAACTAGTTTTCTGTTAAATGCACACTGCCCAAGAAATTTGCCTTAAACCATCAATATATTAAACAAAATATTGGACATCAAATTATCAAATTTCTCAGCTGATGCCATTGTTTTGTGTCTTGCTCTTCTGCTTCCTTGCAACATTTAGTGCTCTCATGAAAATGCAAATTTTTAATTTTATTTCTGACACTTTCAACAAATTTCACCCAAAGATATGTTATGGGAAAAACTGTGGTTAAGATGGATTCTGTACCACCAACCCTATGCATCTGGCTACTTGTTTCAAACTAGGTTCTGGTATTTGAAATTTAGAATTTAATTTTCTGAAACTGAACTCTGAATCTTGAAGCAATTCATATTTAAATTTGCTTTCTTCCTAACACTAAATACAACTCTGTGCCTTCAAATAACAGCATTACATGATGTAAAAGCTTTACATACACTTTCAACTTCCAAGCACAAAAGCTTGAACACAGGGTTGCCAATATTATTTACATAGGGAGAGAAACACTAATTATCCTAATGTACATATTAGAAAAATTAGTCTTTATACATATAAAATTAAATTATACAAATAACAAAAAAAAAATAATAATAATAAAAACCAAAGCAAATCAGACATGAAAAAGTAATTTAGCTGAAATGCTTTACAAGGTATCTTCTTCAGATTTAAGAGACAAGTAATGCACTAACTTTCCCATGAACATACACTTAAACATGAAAAAACAAAATCCATTGCTCTGGAATTGAAATGCAACTTATGTGGAACTTTTTACTTTGGCAGTCATACAGAGACAGATTCCCAATGACATTGTTCAAACCACATATTATGATTATTAACTGACCCAAAGTTCATAATATCAAGATATTCACAAAGGAGTTCTCAAAATTATGTCATACATAGACATATCTGTACTATGTTTTTATGCCATTGCATTAACAGGAAAAAAACTTCTTCATGATGAAAAAATTCGGCAGGCATTACAATGACAATAAACTAATTCTCAAACGGAAAGAAAAAAAAAATTTGATTCTGATAACTAATAACATTGGTGCTTGTCTTCTCCAATAGCACACCCAGGATTTCATATGGGGGTAGCCCAAAATATAGAAGACACAAATAAAAATACACTGGAGAAAACATCTCCAAAATATTGGGAAGCGATAAAAATATCTCCACCACATTAAAGTTCATTTCCACTTATTTGTAAAATATGTATTTAAAAATAAGCAGCCAATAACAAAGAACCAAGTGATGCATCATGGAGAGGGCCTGGGCCCCAGGGCCATCCTTACTGAGTGCATTGTTAATCTTCTCAATAACAAGTTCTCAAAAGCATTGGTATCTGGCAACATAAAAATGCCACTTGTTAGGAACACAGTACCAAAAATGATTCACACTCCATTGAGGCACAAAATATATAGTGCTATCATCTGATGAAAATAACTTGCATTCCTAATCTTTGCATTTTCCAAGTCATATCAGAGAAGAAGCAACAGGCCAAACGACTTTGACAGTCACCAAAATGCAAGAATTATCTGCATGAAAATAACACTCACAGGAGAAAGTAAAGAAGCAAATCAAGTCTTCAATTAAAGAAAACATGACTCTATATCTGATTAAAACCAATAAATTTAACTTAATAAATAAATTAATAAATAAATAAGTAAAATGAAATAAAGTAAACTGCAAGAAGGTAGAGAAGAAAGTGAACCAGTAAAATTATATACCAACAAAGATGTAAATGTGAAAAAAGAAAACACTGTTGCTTGAATAAAATACAAAATCTTAGAAGTAAACAAATGTAGTAAGAAGAAACACATTTAAATACATGGGAATATATTGTGTGTTTATATTATTGGAAAAAACAACTTGTAAGAGGTGAACTTATGTGTTTTATGAAATGCAGAAAAATTAAAGCTCCGTTATCACTAATTCAAAGGTAGCGTTTAAGAATTATAAGTCAACTTAAACCCAGTTAACATGGAATGTCAGTTGTGAATGAAAAATTACACAGTACACTTAATGCTTTATCAACAGAACCATATGAAAGTTCTAAAAAATAAGCTACACATTTTAAAATCAATTCAAAAACTCTTTGGGCAATTTGTTATATCTTTCCTTATTTACAGATTAAACTTTTTTTCTTTCTTTTTTTTTTTTTTTTTTTTTTTCGTGGTGGTGGTATTGAAATTAATCTTCACAAAACTGATTTTCTAAAAGCATCATTAACTGGACATACTTTCTTCCCTTCTGTAAATAGCATACAAAACTTCACCACTATTTTCAAACTGTCAATGAAAAGTATTCTTATTCCATCAAGTTTTATTAGTTCATAATTTTTTTTTAAAACGACCATCATGACGAGATGTTTTACAAAAATGACATTTGTCTTCTCCTCAATTCATGCTCATAAAACACAAAATCAGACATGAAAAGTTAGCAGTGGACACGAAGGAATTAGAATGCAATAGAATTGCTAATACAATAATGATGATTTCCTCTTTCTGTCTCTCCCCCCACTCCAATGTGGAATTTAATAGTCTTACAGTTTTTTTAAGTTGCCTGCAAAGACACATGAGAAAACATTGAACACATTGTTTTGTTTGTTTTTTCGTGTTGCCATGTGATAAAGCAATTAGGACCCTAGCTTCTTTACAAGGCATAGATTCAAGTCCAGTGTCATCTATAGATGCCACGTTTGTAATTCAATTTCAGTTCTCACTTTAGCATGACTGAAATATGATCTAGATACATGAGCTTGTGGCTCAGAATTTTCAGTGACTTTTAACAAATTTCAATGCACATGGGAGTCATTAAGTTATGAAAGAAGTCATTCAATAAAACCTCATGATTGATTCATTACGTCAAGAACAAAATTTGGGCATATTACAAACTGCTCAAAGTCTGGCAATTGACAATTGAAAAGTCATATCTCTGGTTCTCTATTTGAATATTTCCAAAAGAAAATCATCATCACTGCCATTTATTAGTAACTCTTAATTGATCATGATCCAATTAGATTTATTCCTACCAAAAGCTTATACAGCTGCAGAAGCTCTAAAAATGTGTACCCACAGGGCAAATGTCATGTAATAGCAGACATCTTTGAACTTCAAATGAGATTGCTCATAAGAATTAGCACAAAATCACAGAAATCATACCACAACCTCTGCACCTCTTCCTACCACTACTTCCTGTTACTTAAGAATAAACCTCTGGTCTTCTGACTGTATCATTTCTAGAGGCACAAGCTCTCCCCAACTGGCTTAAATTTTCAAAAATTATAGCTTTAAAACTACTTTCTTATACATCCTCCACTGCATAAATGTTACTCACAGGTGTGCACAGTAAAAAATAAAAAAGGACTTGTTTTACACACAATCACGTCCCTATGAAAGTTACCTCTCGTTACTCAATAAATTAACTGCTCTTTCTCCTTAATTTCACAAGTGTTAAGGAAAGCAAAGGTGATTTCACACTGAATTACAGCAACACATCATTGACTGAATTTGATGTAGATGGCATATATGCTAAACCAGTGTTCAGACTGCAAATACTAGTCTTATTTCATTAAACCGTAATCCAAAACTCTTCTACTTTAAGATTCCTATTTTGTTACAGTAATTTGAAATTTGATCTCTAGTTCTAGAGGCACTCTTTATAATACAGCCACAAAAGCAGCTTAAAATCGATGCAACAGCATTTTTCCATTTAACGTTAACTTTCAAGTGGAAAAAACTACACATTGGTTTTCAGTGCTTCACTAAAAATAAAACAGAAAGAGTGCCAAATATATACAAGTAGCACCACACAAAACAGAAAATTACATTTTTAATTCCAATCCTAAATAGACAGAAACTTCAGCGCAAATTGGCATGCATGTGCAATTTCTCTAACAGAGAAAGAAACCCACACCACCAAAAACATGCATTTAAAGCAGTTTCCTAGTTTTCCATGCCACAGTCTTCAATAAATTTCAGAAAATAGTTTTATGACATTAATTCAAAGCTTGTGCATTCTGAATTAAAACCAAACATTGTACCACATTTCTAAAATGGTGACAGTAAAATTACATGATTCAGTCTTTCAAAATACCATATTACAAGATTTTGCAATTTCACAGGTGTATCTGCTAGTAAATTTTAAAACTTATCTGCACCATGTTCCAAAATTCTTTCAAACACAGAACTAAGCAAAAGTTTTAAGAACACTACCAATAAAAACAATACACACTTTCTCAAACATATGATCCTGTGAACAGCAAAATTGTAATCACACCTAAAAATTCAAGGTGGTACAATTACCTCCGCTGTCTGTCCTCTTCAGAGCTCCATCTTTCGATGGGCATAGCTCACATCTCTGAAAAAAGTTTAAGTTTTACATTTAAAAACTCAAACAATTAAAATACATTAACTTTAGAAAAGGACACAATCACATTAGACATGAAAAAGGAGCAGACAGTGCATGACTGAAATTATGATGAGGATAAATACGCGTAAACAGCACTGAGCAGTTGATTTTTACCATACATGGGTATAATCCATGCACAAGAAGTAATCTGAATAGAAGTGAATTTCTAACAGTAGATCACTTCTGATCACTTTCAACTTCAATGGTAAAAACAACCAATATAACCCAGAAAACAATAACTACTTCACAATTTCATAAAGAAATCATATATACATATTACTGCCAAAAATACATTTGAATTCAGCAAGATATTTCAGTTGGCCATTGTGACCAGATGAAATTTATTATTCTCTCATTCCTATTAAAGCATAGAACCATTTGGCTTGTGGATTAACCCTTTTGGAAGAAACTAGCCTAAATGAATTAGAATTTATTCTTCAGGTGGTAACTGATATTACGCAATACAGTAATCATTGAAAAATTAGCATTCGTAGCTAATTATGACACAGATAATTTAACAAAGTATGAATTATAACCTGATGCTAAAGAAGGAAAAAGGCTGCCACAAAAAATTTGCATAGATGTTATGCAAAAGCACACTCACTAAATTCATTCCCAGAGCATACTGCCAACTATTTATTATACAAGACATAAGATGCCTCTACCAGAGACGCAAACTATTACATGTCACCAAATATTTCTAAAAATTTTTTATAAAAGCTCAATAAAAACTGCAATTTTGCTTAAGATCATTCGACAAAAGAGGATACAAATTTGCTCAATGTTTTAAATGTGAAATTACAAAGACCGTACTGTATCTCTATTCAGCCACTCAAATGCATTTCCTAATTCCATCATGTAAAGCAAAGTACTTGGCAGTCTCACTACATCTTTGCACCACAAAACTGCAATGATCAACCAATAAGACGACCATTTAGTAAAAAAAAATGAAGAGCATTAATTTTGAACAATTGTAATTTAATTTCTTCCATCTAAAGAATAATGAACTTTCTCTATGCATTATGTAAATTTACTATTTTGCACTGTCTCCATTAAAATGTACCTCAATAAATTCAGGCAACTCATTTGCTGTAATTACCACATTCTGAGACTAAAATAGACCAAAACTCTCACCTTAAAAGCCACACTATTTAGTGACAGACTTATCAAGCTATAACAGTGAAAAATAATTTTGTCCAATGAACCCAATAAACAGTAAATAACCTGGCAGAGAATAAAATATGGTATGTTCTGCATGAGGAAAAGCATTTCCTCTTATAGAACAACCATAATCTCACTAATTCTCTTCCATCACTTTCTCAAATGCAAACAGGGCAACATTTATTTACCCTTCACACATCCTACTCTGTGTGTACATTGTTCTTAAGAGTCAGTACTACTTAATCTTGCTCTTTGCCACAACACGAGGAACGCACTCACTTGAAACCCATACGCCATGTGAAGCTGAGTACATGTTCCACTAATAGTTTTGCCAGCTCTACGTTATAACTTTAGAATTCCCTAAACAACCAATTATTGAAATCAAATGTAGTGTTTCATACCTAAAAAACAAAAACACTGATCACTGTACTACTAGCTTTACCTTTTCATGATCAATTCTCAACAAAAAGAGGAAGTTCATACATTTTTTTTAAAAGCAATTTTTCTCTATAAAAAAATGTTGCCATTATCCAATTCTCTTCAATTTTCCAAATCATTCAACTGTTTCAAATACCTTATGTTATCACAAAATTATGTCTTGGCAAATAATTTCCAATGAAGCACCAAAGAAATGCTTAAAATATTTAGACAGAATTGTGCACAAGCAACTGCCATAAAACACATTATTTCTGCTTCACTTGAAATATATTTCAAACATCTGAAATACCTATGCAAACATTACATATAAATGAATAAAGCTTTTTTTTTTCTTCCTCCAAAGAGCCCTTTGCCTCACAGTTCAGCTGCTGATAAATTTCAGAGTAGTAAGGAGTTCAAACATAAAGAGCTGCAGTTTGCACTAAATGTGAAACATGAATGCTAGGTTACTTAACTGTAATTTGTACTAAAACCATTATTTCCATGACATAAATTTCCAATTAACATTAAAATCCTCCCAAAATACTGTTTGGGTTTTGGAATATTATGCATTCCTGGTTTAAAAACTGAACAGAAGTTTCTATTTCTAATTTGCATTAGAGTAGACTTTCAGATCACTTGAATAGCAAAACACAAAATATTAATTCCCTATAGAATGAATCACAGTTGGGCAAAATTGTAATTCAATTAATCGGTAATGCATAACAGCGTAATGGTAATGGGAACAAGAACTTAGCGTTACCATACAGTTAACCATTAATGTATAGGTGCAAATTAGCACTTGCCACTCGCCAGATGGCGATTAACTGGCAACTTTGGCAATTAAATTTATTTAACTGGTCGCCAGTTTGGCCATTTTATTTTTAGTGACAATTTACAAAAATATAATAATTCAGAAGTAAAAAGTAAGAGAAAGTGAAACCAGTCCTAACGGGATGGCAAAAAAACCTCGATGTTTTTTTGAACATGGAAGTTTTGCTACCAATACTCGATGTCTAAACCTCGATGTTGCAGAACCCTTTTAGTGAGATGGCGATCGATTCGTCAACCAGCTCGTGTTGTGCTAAAAGCGCGGTGGGCTGAACGATCAGCCCTCGATTTTGACCCAAGTAGTTCCTGAATCGGACAGCAGATATCGGTGTGAATGATCATATCATTTATTAATCATATTGTTTTGAGATGAAATCTCCACGAATCATGCCGTCAAACAGCAATATATTATTGAAAAAATCATAAGAATATTACAGTCTGTAAGAATCATATTGTAAGTTCGCGTTCGCTATAGTCTTTCCACGCACCTTCACCACGTGACAGAAGAAAGGCAAATTTTAGCCAAAACTTCTACTACAATTAAGGCAGGGCTGTTTTACATGGGATTGTCGGTGAATTATAGAACGTTACACTGTCGGAAATCAGTTTTTTGAGCCCTGTTCAAAGTGCAATAACGCGAAACTCGTGGTCCAGTGACAACGGCGTGTTTGTTTTTCTTGCGGGCTTTGTCACGGCGGAGATCGAAATGTGTTTTGTTATTAGAAACTCTGCACATTATTCATTTTTTTTCCCAAACAAACCGACACAATCGCAAAACTCAGCGAATTACGAATCCCTCACATCTTTCTCCAAATTCGTGTGTTAGCTGAGGACAAACTTTATTGACAGTTTTTTCCTCAGTATTTGCAGTCGTGCATTTTGAATCACCTTAGAATAACATCAGCGTGTAAGGAAATTTTGACATGGTTAGTTGTAATGAGAGTGAAAGTTTTCCAAGTGGTAGTGATGATTTTGAATCAGTTTAGAATGACATAAATCTGTAAGAATATATTCGAAATTAAGGGAGTTATCATTATTTTTTTATTTGCAGAAGAAAGAATAGTCTTTGAAAATTCGTTTTCAATTTGCAATTTCTATTTCAAAAAAATTATTTCATGTAAAGTTATTTCCTAAACAAAATTCAGTTATCTGAAATGTAATATATTTAAATATATATATAGCAAAAATGCAACTAGAAGAAATAAACAGAAAACAAAATACAAATTTGAAATTCCAATTCTCTTTACGTTTTGCATTTCTTAAGTATGTATATATATGTGTGTGTGTGTGTGTGTGTGTGTGTGTGTGTGTGTGTTGTGTTGTGTGTGTGTGTGTGTGTGTGTGTGTGTGTGCGTGCGTGCGTGTGTGTGTTGTGTGTGTGTGTGTGTGTGTGTGTGTGTGTGTGTGTGTGTGTGTGTGTGTGTGTGTGTGTGTGTGTGTGTGTGTGTGTGAGAGAGATATTTAAATGCATATATATAAATCTTATACAGTTCAGGGGGAAATTTCGGCCCAAAATATTAAAATTTATGGAAAGTACATCCTTTTTTCTTGAAGCTTGTAATTTCTAAGAAAATGGCTAAGCATTTCTGGCATATACACACATTACATGTAGCACTAAAAGGGCTTAAACCTCGATGTTTCAGAAGCCAGTACATCGAAAAATTATCGAGGTTTCATTACCGATGTTTGAAACTGGCAAAGAATATTTTCTGCGTAAAGTAAATGAATTTCTTTTCGTTGCATTCTTGTAAAGAGGAAGGGAATACCATATTTTTATTACCTTAATTGGCTGTTTTTGGCGATGTTTCACCGACGAAATCGAGTTTTTTTTTCCTCAATGCAACACGAACCGATAAGTAAAAAAAAAAAAAAAACATTGAGGTTTCCACCGATACATTGAGCATTTTAACAGATATTATTCGTTACTCGATTTGATTTGGTGTGTAATCACCATTATATTAAGTAGAGATTTTACCCACCAATGTGCCCATTTACTGCTGCAGATGATGGGTTCCATTTCAACTCAGGCAGGGTCGTACCATCATGGTCTCAGATTTCTCTAAAAAAATTAAGGGGTGTTCCTTGACTAAAATAAGGAGACCCATATTTTTTCTTTCGACAAGAAAAAATTTTCCCTTCGAGATAGAGGGTTTCAAATCTTGTACCGTCAAACAAGCTCTCTAGAAAACGGTTATTTTTCCTAACTTCAGCAAGTCATTGCAGCAGAGTTAAAAAAGATATCGTGTTCTTGTATTTTTTTTTACATTGTGTGTATAACATATAATAATATATGGTGCTAATATTTGCTACACATCGTATGATTAAAATTTTAAAAAATCGTAAACTTTGTGATTTTTAAAGAAAATTGAATTTTTTAAGTTTTTTTAAACAGGTTTGGATGGAGTTTTTTCTATATTCGTTTTTTTCGTTAAAGACATACAAATGTGCACTTTATTTGTAATTTTTTGTGTGTCTGTGAAACTGCTAGTTACCGCGTTTCGGCAGCGTTAAAAACAGCCGATTTTGAAAAATCTCTAACTTTGCCAACGATTTTCTCAAAAAGACCATTTTTTAAAATTCTGAAAATTAAATCCCTGTTTCATTATCAACAGGAGAATATCTGTGTAAATTTTCAGGACCTAAAAACGGCCGTTTCCGAGTTAGACGCGTTTGAATTCGGTTTAAAAGCCTACGATTTCCCGTGTTCTAAAGGCGCCATTTTGGAAAAATCTCAGGCGCAAAGTACGTACGTTATCTCTTACCCGAATCAAAGCGTTAGATATTCTTTGCCCGAATGATGGAATGAGAGCATTGGGTCAGCTGGCCCTGGTTGGATACATCCACCTCACCCTTCCCCGAGTGATGACATGCCTATAAAACTGTCGGGGGATGGGGGGGGAGGGGTTTACCAATACATAAAGAAAATTCTTGCTGCTCCACTAACAAAGTTGAGTTGCGAAAGACAGCAGCAGTTGTCTGTTTGTTTACGTATATACTTAAACATCGCATAAGAAAAGACTATGAAAGAGTAGAAAACTGTTGTGAAATAATTTTAAGAAAAAGAGTGCATGCACGTGTACTGTAAGTTAATTTTCGATGGCTAAACACCCTCGAGTTTTTCTGGGAGTTGCTAATTGTAGGCTACTGTCAGAAGAGCAGCTGCTGTTTTGTTATAGTTGCTAAAATTAACTTCTTAGTTTTTCGTAATAGTAAAATATTCGCTCAGGAGAGTTTTGTCCTCTGCGAACGGGGGAGAAGGTGCAATGCTCTTGACCTCGCTGCTGGGTTGATAGCGCTGGTCGCCACCGAAACTCTGCTTACCTCCTCTCCAAAACGTAATGGCAATTGTCTAATCTACTAAATAAATAACAATTAACACATACGCGTGCATGCTTATTCATAAAATGTAAGTTGAGTATATTTCCTGTTCAATCAGCTGATTTTACAAGTAAAATTCATATACAACTTATGCGCTTATAATGGTGTAAAGATTTTTATCTATTTAAAACACATTCAAAGATTTCAATTTTTTTAAAGAGCGGGGGGGGGGGGTATTGTGTTCTTAATGATCTCCACCTGGGCCACGATAAACCATGCACTGCCCATGTCTTCTGTTCCCTTAGAAGATAATCCTGGATCGATGGGAGACCAGCGGAGTTTTAACACACACACACACCCCCACCCCCACCCCCCGCCTCTCCCGTGGTGGTGAGGTGTCTCAAAGCTAGGTAGCTTTCAAAAATGTTTCAACTTAGTTGGCTGGTAATAAGAGAGGGATTCCATTTCAACTCTGGCAGGGTCGTACCATCACGGTCTCAGATTTCTCTAAAAAAATTAAGGGGGTGTTCCTTGATTAAAATAAGGGGACCCTTATGTTTTCTTTGGGCAAGAAAAAATTTTCCCTTCGAGACAGAGGGTTTCAAATCTTCCACCGTCAAACAAGCTCTCTAAAAAACCGGTTATATTAGCAGAATTAAAAAGATCTTTTGTTCTGGTATTTTTTATTACATTGTGTGTATAACGTATAATAATATTTGATGCTAATATCTTTTACACATCGTATGATTAAAATTTAAAAAAAATCGTAAACTTTGATCTTTAAAAAAATTGAAATTTAAGAATTTTTTTAACTGGTTCAAATGGAGTTTTTGTTTTCTATACTCGTTTTTTTTTGTTAAAGACATACAAATGTGCACTTTATTTGCAATTTTTTATGTGTCTGTGAAACTGCTAGTTTCTGCAGCGTTAAAAACAGCCGATTTTGAAAAATCTCCAACTTTGTCAACGATTTTCTCAAAAAGCCCTTTTTTTAATTCTGAAAATTAAACCCCTGTTTCATTATCAACAGGAGAATATCTGTGTAAATTTTCACGGACCTAAAATCGTCCGTTTCCGAGTTAGACACGTTTGAATTTGATTTGAAAACCTACGATTTCTCCGTGTTCTAAAGGCGCAATTTTGGAAAAATCTCAGGCGCAAAGTACGTATTCTCTTACCCGAGTCCCGAATGAGAACGTTGGATCCGTTCACCTCACCCTACCCTGGGCGATAACATGCCTAAAAAACGGTCTTGGAAAAAAAAAATAACAAATCTATATATATAGATTTGAATGTATGTCTGCTAAACAAATCTACAGTTTTCAATTTAGAACCACCAAACTTGGTATACTATCTCATGGTACCCTAACTTAAACCGTAGACGGTTTTTGGAAGGGGTCGGAGCCCGGGGTCAAGGGGCTCCACACAAAACTTCCATAAAATCTAGTTTTCAATTTAGAACCACCAAATTTGGAATACTATAGCATGGTACCCTAACTTAGACCGCAGACTGTTTTTGGAAGGGGTCGGAGCCCTGGGTCAAAGGGCACCCACACAAAATTTCCGTAAAATATATTTGTAAACTATAGTGCCCTAACTGAGACCGTAGATGGTTTTTGGAAGGGGGTAGAGCTCTGGGTGGGGTGGGAGCCCGTGGTCAAAGGGCCCCACGCAAAATTTCCGTAAAATCTAGTTTTCAATTTAGAACCATCAAATTTGGTATACTTTTTCTTGGCACCCTAACTTTGTAAAATATTTTACGAAAATTTTGTAGGGGTGGGGGGCTTGACCCCGGGTTTCGACCCCTTCCCAAAACCGTCTAGTCAAAGTTAGGGTGCCAAGAAAAAGTATACCAAATTTGATGGTTCTAAATTGAAAACTAGATTTTACGGAAATTTTGCGTGGGGCCCTTTGACCCGGGCTCCCCTTCCAAAAACCGTCTACGGTCTAAGTTAGGGTACCATGAGATAGTATACCAAGTTTGATGGTTCTAAATTGACATACGTTCAATTCTCTCTATATATAGATTAGTTTTTTTTTTTTCCAAGACCGTTTTTTAGGCATGTTATCGCTCAGGGTAGGGTGAGGTGGACGGATCCAACACTCTCATTCGAGTAAGAGAATACGTACTTTGCGTCTTAGATTTTTCCAAAATGGCGCCTTTAGAACACGGAGAAATCGTAGGTTTTCAAATCAAATTCAAACGTGTCTAACTCGGAAACGGACGATTTTAGGTCCGTGAAAATTTACACAGATATTCTCCTGTTGATAATGAAACAGGGATTTAATTTTCAGAATTTTAAAAAAGGGCTTTTTGAGAAAATCGTTGGCAAAGTTGGAGATTTTTCAAAATCGGCTGTTTTTAACGCTGCAGAAACTAGCAGTTTCACAGACACATAAAAAATTGCAAATAAAGTGCACATTTGTATGTCTTTAACAAAAAAACGAGTATAAAAAAAAACTCCATTTGAACCAGTTGAAAAAAATCTTAAAAATTTCAATTTTTTTTAAAAATCGAAGTTTACGATTTTTTTTTAAATTTTAATCATACGATGTGTAAAAAATATTAGCATCACATTATTATTCGTTATACACACAATGTAATAAAAAATACCAGAACAAAATATCTTTAATTCTGCTGCAATGACTCGCTGAAGTTAGGAAAAATAACCGTTTTTTAGAGAGCTTGTTTGACGGTGGAAGATTTGAAAACCTCTGTCTCAAAGGGAAAATTTTTCTGGCCGAAAGAAAAGATATAGGTCTTCTTATTTTAATCAAGGAACACCCGCTTAATTTTTTTAGAGAAATCTGAGACCGTGATGGTACGACCCTGCCAGAGTTGAAATGGAATCCCTCTCTTGTTACCAGCCAACTAAGTTGAAACATTTTTGAAAGCTACCTAGCTTTGAGACACCTCACCACCACGTGAGGGGGTGGGGGGTGGGGATGTCAAAACTCTGCTGGTCTCTCATCGGTCCAGGATTATCTTCTGAGGGAACAGAAGCCATGGGCAGTGCATGGTTTATCGTGGCCAGGTGGAAATCACTAAGAACACAATCCCCCCTCTTTAAAAAAATTGAAATCTATGAATATGTTTTAAATAGATAAAAATCTTTACACCCTTATAAGTGCATAAGTTGTATATGAATTTTACTTGTAAAATCAGTTGATTGAACAGGAAATATACTCAACTTACATTTTATGAATAAGCATGCACGCGTATGTGTTATTTATTTAGTAGATTAGACAATTGCCATTACGTTTTGGAGAGGAGGTAAGCAGAGTTTCGGTAGCGACCAGCGCTATCAACCCAGCAGCGAGGTCAAGAGCATTGCACCTCCTCCCCCGTTCGCAGAGGACAAAACTCTCCTGAGCGAATATTTTACTAAATTACGAAAAACTGAGGTTAACTTTAGCAACTATAACAAAACAGCAACTGCTCTTCTGACAGTAGCCGACAATTAGCAACTCCCAGAAAAACTCGAGGTTGTTTAGCCATCGAAAATTAACTTACGGTACACGTGCCTGCACTCGTTTTCTTAAAATTATTTCACAACAGTTTTCTACTCTTTCATAGTCTTTTCTTATGCAATGTTTAAGTATATACGTAAACAAACAGACAACTGCTGCTGTCTTTCGCAACTCAACTTTGTTAGTGGAGCAGCAAGAATTTTCTTTATGTATTGGTAAACCCCTCCCCCCATCCCCCGACAGTTTTATAGGCATGTCATCACTCGGGAAGGGTGAGGTGGATGTATCCAACCAGGGCCAGCTGACCCAATGCTCTCATTCCATCATTCGGGCAAAGAATATCTAACGCTTAGATTCGGGTAAGAGATAACGTACGTACTTTGCGCCTGAGATTTTTCCAAAATGGCGCCTTTAGAACACGGGAAATCGTATGCTTTCAAACCGAATTCAAACGCGTCTAACTCGGAAACGGCCGTTTTTAGGTCCGTGAAAATTTACACAGATATTCTCCTGTTGATAATGAAACAGGGATTTAATTTTCAGAATTTTAAAAAATGGTCTTTTTGAGAAAATCGTTGGCAAAGTTAGAGATTTTTCAAAATCGGCTGTTTTTAACGCTGCCGAAACGCGGTAACTAGCAGTTTCACAGACACACAAAAAATTACAAATAAAGTGCACATTTGTATGTCTTTAACGAAAAAAACGGATATAGAAAAAACTCCATCCAAACCTGTTTAAAAAAACTTAAAAATTCAATTTTCTTTAAAAATCCTAAAAGGTTACGATTTTTTAAAATTTTAATTATACGATGTGTAGCAAATATTAGCACCATATATTATTATATGTTATACACACAATGTAAAAAAAAATACAAGAACACGATATCTTTTTTAACTCTGCTGTAATGACTTGCTGAAGTTAGGGAAAATAACCGTTTTCTAGAGAGCTTGTTTGACGGTGCAAGATTTGAAAACCTCTGTCTCAAAGGGAAAATTTTTTCTTGCCGAAAGAAAAAATATGGGTCTCCTTATTTTAGTCAAGGAACACCCCTTAATTTTTTTAGAGAAATCTGAGACCATGATGGTACGACCCTGCCTGAGTTGAAATGGAACCCATCAGATGGAAAAGTACGAATTCCTCGGCTTATAAGCAAAAACATCAAAACATCGAGGTTTTCACTGATACATGGTAAATTTCCAGTGATACTATCGATGTTTTGGGAATGAGTAAACCCAGAGGGGAAAAGATTTACAAAATGTTTTCATTTTGCACATTAAGTGGCTTTTATGTTCAGATGAAGTCACCCATAGCAGTTACATTAAAGTTCCTCCCTCTTTTTTTTTTATTATGCTGGAAGCTTCTTTTTGGTCACTAAGATCTGTTAACTTACCTGCCAGTTTTTGTTTTTGTTTTGTTTTTTTTACCACTAACTTTTTTGGACTTACTGGCCACTTAGCTAAAATTCTAATCTGCACCTATGGTTAACATGGTAATGGTTAACTGTTCATTAGAATTACATGGTAATTGTAATGACATGTAGCCGTTACCCATTGTAATGGTGAATGGTTAACTATATGTTGGTAACTAACCAATAGCGTATGGGTAACAATACAACGTGAATAAACCAGCAGCAAGTACACCCTTACACGTTGTGTAGATTATTTGACAATTGTTCAACCCCTCAGACCTCAAATGCGTGTATGTAGGTATTGAAGATGGTATGTGCATGATATGAGTAGTTGCCCCCATCTTTGCCGCAAGTAAAGTGATTTGAACGAAATAATACATATGGAAGTAAGTATGAATGGGATGTTTATTTTGGTTAGAGAATATTACAAAAATGAAAGAAAGATCAATGCTGTTACATGTGATTTTAGTCTTCAACAAAGAACAATTCACTGATTCTCTGTCTGCTCTGTTACATGGCCGACTTTTCTAGACATAGCTTTTGGCACACGTACATTTCTATAAACTATTAGTATGTAATTATTATTTGCAAATTGTGTAATTTCATTACCAAATAATTCCATTACATTGGAATGGCATTATTAAATAATTGAATTATATCCTCTTCATTGTAATGCATTACAGATTAATTCCATTACCTTGTGCAAACCATACTTGGGATTACCTTGTAATGCATTACCTGTTACTGCATTACCTTGTAATGCATTACACATTAATTGTAATCTGTACTTTCATTACTTTGTAATGCATTTCTGCCCAACTCTGGAATGAATATCTTCAAAGAGAACTTCACTATTTGCAATTATGCTAGCACTAAAAGTTTATCAGCCACAGCTTATGATCAAAGTAAAATAATGACAAAATTGAGTTCACGCTTATGGCAATACGTGGAATTTACTCATTAGGAGCATAATCTTCTAATTGCATTTTAACTGGGAGGAAAAACAGTTGTCACATTATATTTTTATGCATCTTAAAATCCTGTTTGACTTTCACATCAGCTATTCTTTCATATTGGCATGGAAGTGAAAACAGGATTTTCACAACTTTTGCAAAGGTTCATACATTTCCAAGGAACTTCTACACCTTGGATTAGAATACAGTAAAACCTCAAAAATCCAGCATTCCAAAATATGGCTCCTTCAGAAATCTCAGGATTTTCACAACTTTTGCAAAGGTTCATACATTTCCAAGGAACTTCTACACCTTGGATTAGAATACAGTAAAACCTCAAAAATCCAGCATTCCAAAATATGGCTCCTTCAGAAATCTGGACATTTTCCCAGGTAAATTTAAAACTTTAAAAAAAATATGCATAGAAGGAAAAAGAAAAAAAAAACATTCTGTGGACTAGCCTCTTCTCCTGTGATCTTTTCAGTCATTACAAAGCCTACACGTCCTTCTCAATGACCTTCAAACCTGTATAAACTCAAACAGGGTTGGTTGAAGTGCATTATGTTATTTCAGGAACTACCAAGCTAATAATAAAAAGCATTAATGACATCGTAAATGATTGTTGATGCTTTGAGAATCATTTTATTCTGGAGACTCTGGCTCATTGAAAATCTGCTGGAATAGAGGATAAGCGTGAAATTGTTTTTGCTTTTGGATAATTGTTCAGCCCATCATCCCAAACCAGCACTTGCAGAAATCAGGGAATAGAAAAGCATGGTTAGTTGAAAACTCAGGCTTCATGCAACAACATCACATAAACATGGAAACTGAGTGAAAAACACACAGTCACATATATTGGGTTGGTGTGAATGAAATGTCCGGTGCGAACAAGCAGTGGAGACAGCCCCCCCCCCCCACCACCACCACCACAGTGGAATGGAACCACCCACAGATGTTGCGGGTATTACGTTACAGAGTTACTACACATAGCTAGCACGTGTGTGAAGAACAAGGTTCAGGCGTGGTTTGTTTGGACGCAACATGTCTTGCAAAGGAAATATGCGGACGGTGGATTTGAGAGTCATCTTCCTGTATGAATTTAAACTGGGCCATTCTGCAGGAATTTCTGCTCGAAACGTTAACAAAGCATTTGGGGAGAATACAGCCAACAAACGAACCATTCGGCGATGGTTTGTGAAGTTTCGAAGCCACCCCTACACACCAAGGAGATAATGCTCCTTGTCTGGTGGTCCACAGCCGGGATAATTCATCGGAGCTTTTTGGCAAGAGGCCAAACCATCACTGCAGAACATTATTGTGCTGAATTACATCAGATGCACCGGAAATTTCTGCAGAAATAATCAGCATTGGTCAACAGACATGGTGTTCTTTTGCTCCAAGACAACACCCGCTCTCATGTCGCACAACGAACGATGCTGACACTAAGTGCCTTGGGCTATGAAACACTGCCTCATTCTGCCTATTACCCGGACTATTCTTCGACAGACTATAAACTGTTTCGTCGCATGGATCCCTTCCTGTCCGGGAAACAGTTCAGGACAGACAACGAGGTTCAACGTGCTGTTGATGACTTCTTCAGGTTCCAGCCAAAAGACGTTTCGTACCAGGATCATGGGCTTGCCGGACAGATGGCAACTATGCGTTGATGCGATGGGGATAATTCTGCCTAGGTAAGTTGTCCTACTTTTCTATTCTCGCAATCCATGTGTGCTGGTCCTTTGCCGGACATTTCATTTGTACCAACCCAATAGTAATGAAGTTCATCAAGTGGTAGCTTTTGGCTGTTCTACGGCCTTGATCACCCACAATCAACTGAATCTAAGGTCTGGTTGCCAGAACTATAATGATCACATTACAGTTCTGGTTATTGAAGCTGAGGACTGGTTGCTAGAACTATAATTTGATTATATAGTGTGAGGACTGGTTGCCAAAACTATAATGATCACATTATAGTTCTGGTCATTGAATCTGAGGACTGGTTGCCAGAACTATAATGATCACATTATACTTCTGGCAACCAGTCCTCCGTTCAGTTAATCGTGGGTGATCAAGGCCGTAAAACAGCAGAAAGCTACAGCTTAACGAACTTCATTACTATACATGACTGTGTGTTTTTCACTCAATTTCAATGTTCAAACATCACTGCATTTTGCTACCAAATTGCACACCATTAGTTCAACCGATGGATCTAAAGACATCATCCATTCAATGAAGTATTTCTAACAATCACCCTTTCTGCTGAATCTGATTTCCCACTGCAATGGTGATAACATGGGAATAGAATAATAGTACAGAAAAGTTCACAGTAAAGGATGCCATTTGGTCTCTTGCACCTGCTTGGACAGATGTTTTGCTGTCTACACTGAATCAGGCATGGTGCATATTGTGGCCAGGATTCATAAATGACGATGATGAAGAAAATTTTGAAGAGTTTTGTGTTCCTACAAAAAATGAAGAGTTTAAAGACCTATTGTTGCACTATGCAAAAAGCAAGATTTCCAAAGTTTGGAGGTATCTGATTTGGAAGAATGGTGAATGTGGATGTAGATGCACCAACTGTTCAAAAACTGTGACATTAAGAAATAGTGACCATGGTTTTGGATATGAACCCTGAACCTGATGATAAGTGATAGCAATGATGAAGAAAAGGACTAGAAAAAAAGTTCTGATAGAACAACGTATTAGTCCTACTAAAACTTTCATTTTGGGACTAGAGCAAAAATTATTGATCTTATAACTTCTACAAGAAAAACTGATAAAAAGAAAAGCAAACTCCATGAAGCCTGTGTTACTGTATTATTATTTTGAAAATGTAAATGCAAATGCACTACAGTGAATGTTGCTATTTTTTGTTGATGTTTCAAGATTTTCAATAGTGCTATACATAAAAGTGAGTCTTACTCATTTGTTTCTTTTTTCAGCCACGACAATTCCAATTGTGCTTTCAGGAATTCTTGAAGTAAGTACTGTAGTGTAGTTCTTGAAGCTAGTATTACTGGAGCATGGGTCATGCCAAAAACTGAGTGCAAAAAGTCAACATTGCACCTCCAACTCTTTACAACATTCTGATAAAGAAGCTGGGAATACACAAAATGCATGCCACATACCATCACCCATGTGCAGAAATGGCAATGCATGGAGCAAGCCCAAATTCATCTGGAATGTTACAAGCACGTGGAAGGACACCTTCTTCACTGCATTATTGCGACTGATAAAACATGAACAGGAGCTCAAACAACAATTCAACGAATGGCACTACTCATTGTCCCCATCTCCCGAGAAACTGCGGAAAGAGCCTGGAAAACTGAAAATGTTAGTAACACGATCATACTGATTTTTGGAAGTCCATCTAAGGGGGTTTTGAAACCTACATTACAAGAGCCAACTGATGTCAAAACTTTTTAAAGTTTAATTTCCCTGAAAATGCATGGTTTCCCATCGCTTAGTCACTTCTTGCTGCATCAAAAACGAAAGCAAACATTCTTCTTGTTTGCAAAAAGATTAAAGTTCAAAATCAAAACTTCAACTCTCTGTCGACGTCTTTTTTTTTTTTTACTATAAAGTTGTTTTCTCTGCACAGTGAGCATACAGAAGCATTTTTGAACATTAATTTCGCTTAAAGCAAAAGAAAAAATGCTTGCTCTGCCCCCTGATTTTCCACGGTGATTCAAAAGTTATTGACATTTTCTGACAGTTGATGAAAACATGTATAAATGCATAAATGCAAAAGTTTAATCTCCCAGATAGAGTCCATCGTGTTCAGTGGCCCTACACCCTCATGATGCTAAGTCTTGAATCCCCGTGAAAAAATTATTTTGGTTTCGAGGTGAAAAAGTATTGGACCCCAAATTCAACATCACAGATGTTTTGGAAATGTTTCCCCATGTAGAAAATGTGTCATGGACTGGAATAAATGGTAGCCTGAAGGCACAATATCCGGACTATACGCAGGGAGCTCAAAACCCTTTAGTTCCTGTATTTTTTCCTTAGTTGAACGGGCGTGATGAGCAGAAGCATTATAACGTTGGAAGATAACTCATTTATGGTTCACCAAAGCAGCATACTTTCGATTTAAAGCAGCATACATCCACTCCAACTGGCCACAGTGCAGCTGAGCATTAATGCCTCAGCCATCTAGAACCAATTCCCAATGAATGCGACCCTCAAAGTTCTACCACATGCACAGCATAACTTTGTGTGCAAATTGTCCCCTTTTTGGGACTGGTTCTGGTGACTTTTTGGGATCTAAAATAACTGTTTTCTCATGTCAGGATTCTGGTAAAATATCCATTTTTTATCATGTCACAATTCACCAAAAGAAACAGTCACCCTGGGGATTTTCCAACAACTGGCAACACACATGCACACATCGCTGAGCTTGAGCAGCAATCAGTTCATGGGGTACTTGTCAACTGCTTCTGTGCATCTTGCCGAGCTTGTGCAGTTCACAAACAATTATGGGCTGAGGTATTCCCAGCTTATATGACAGTTGTCTAATGCTTGTGAATGAATCTGACTCTATGGCTTGGTGCACAGCTTCAGAATTCAACATTGAAGGTCTTCCAGTGTGTGCTTTGTCTTCAAGGCTGCAGTTCCCATTTTTAAATAGTTGAAACCAAAATCTTTGGCATTCTTTCAGACACTGCTCCTTCACCTTTCACAGCACCAATTTCCCTCGCTGCACTGGTCAACATTTTAAAAAGAAAAGCCGTAACAGCCCTCGGACTGTGTATTTCTCATCCATAGCTTTGAACAGCAGAAAATTCTCCAACAAATCACACCAGCATGTGCTCCTATTTATACTTACAAGATTATACTGGTTTTCTGTTCATGCGTTCTTATCTGCAAAACACACAATACACCAAGTAATTGCCTGACACAGGACAACTCTTCAAAATGACAATAATTTCTGAATCACCCTAACAGCACTAAGAAATGGGGAAACACGTTTTAACTGAAAGGAAATATCAAACATCAGTACTGCATTTTTCACTGTGCCATGAAAACAATTTTTCAGGTCACAGAAATGACTCAGATTAAGTACCAATTTTGAAATTTAATTTCACCTTAAAAAGGGAAGGGAACAAAAATGCTTGCTTTGCTGATGGATTTTGAAGAAGAGATTGTTAGAAACAGGAAAACACATTTCATTTGAAAAAATTCTTTAAAAATATGAAGTCGCTCTTTTTCACTATTATCAAAAATATTAAAAACCATGAACATGATTGGAAAAATATTTTTAAAAAAAGCAAGAATATAATCATGAAGAGAAATTAAAAAAAAGCTTGGTTAAAAAAAAAGTCAAAATTACCTGCTAGAAGTTGCAAACATTTTTGGCCAGCGGGAAGTATGAAGACATCCAAAGAACAATGACGAAATGCCACAATATTAAAAACATCCAAGAAACAATCCCAAAAATGTTTAATAAATGTTGGAAATTTGAAATCAGTTAAATAAACTTTACACAACATTATTTCACTGAGATTTTTGATTTCCGTAGTATGTTTAATTTCCCATACTCTGTAGCAGATCAGTGATTTCTGTAGTGACTACAGAGAATCTTGTAGCACTTGGAGTGTCTGAGTCTTCTCCAAAGCAATGCCAAGGCATGAGACAAAGTTTATCCAATCATGCCAGTCGCTGACTCCATCAGGAGAGAACCTGCATGTCAGCTAGGAAAGGTGAATTCAAAATACTGTCCAGCAGACAAGGGGAAATTGCGAATTTTGAAAAAGAAAGTAGTTCACTTCCTATCTGCTACATGAAAAATAGAAGACATTGAAAAAGTGTGAAGTACAATACTTTCTTCGAGTCATAATTAAATTTAATGAATTTTCCAGAAGTTTGAGGGGAAATAAGGAAAAAATGGCCCATTTAAGGAGTTCTTAAATTCCAGGAGGCATATGAACCCTGTAATTGCAGTATGTATGGCATAGAATAGGCTCTTTTGTCCCATGGTACTACAGACACATACAGTAAACACTTCCTACTGTACACTACCTAGAACATTATCTGTGTCCCACAGTTCACTGGGAGAGGCCCCAGCTGCTGTAGTTGCCCCCAACTTTTTAGCATCATAATATTCGTTGCCATTCTGCATCAACAGTGAAAACATTGCTGGACATATAGCGGTAGGAGAGAGAAAAAATGTGCAGCATCCACCATACTAGCTGAGCATGGGTTCATGTGATTTCAACTTGCTTCAGAAAATGAAAGAACTTTTAGAGGTAAGTGTTTCCCAATTAGTGACATTATCATTTCTGCATTAGGACATTCTCTGTGGACACTGGCTGAAAACAACACTAATGCTACCCATGATGTTTAGACGCCTTCCAGATATTTTACAACTGTCATCAAAAGACTACGTTAAGGGGCTCTGACTGTTGCAGGTATAACACATGTTAATTGAAGCAGGGCTACCACTATAAGGAAAATTACCCTTATTGATGGATTGAGACTGCTACCATTATACAGACATAGAAATACTCCTTTGTTCATGCATACACAAAACATATCAAAACACCACTTTTATCTATTTTAGAAAATAAAAGAATATTATTCTATTTTATTTAAATCATGATAGCAAAACAACTTTGCTGACCACTACTACTTGCTGTGGCTGTGGCATTTATGCATTCATAAGTGTAATTTTAAAGTGTAAGTGAATGTTATACATTTCATATAATAACAAAACCTTCTTTAGTATTACTGAATTGGAGCACAAGCGGTCAACATTATTTGAAACATGTTTTTATGTTTTTAAAAAAACTTCTCATATTTTCCAAAAGATGAAGAAAAATCTATCTCCTTTAATTCTATTAATACACAATTCATTACAACCTTTTTGTGATGATGTCATTCACTTAAAACAATTTTTAGAAAACTGAAAGACATAAGAAAAACTTACTTCAATTACTGATGTTAATAACACTCTTACCCATTTCCTACAGACAGTACACAAATTCTATCTACCCATAACATCCAAAAATAAAATTAGAAAGAAAGGAAAAAGCACCCAAGATCTTTTGTCCCTGCCACTTTGCTGAGAGAATTCATTCTATGCATAACATTTTAAAGTTTCCCTCTAAAAAATACTGTTCATGATGCACCTTTTATACTTTCTATAAAAATATCCTGAAATATGTTCTTCAAATATAAAAGCATTACATTTCATGATATTTATTTAAAAAAATCATTTTTTAGGGACAGACCTCAAGCATTATACAC
Organism: Macrothele yani; assembly: GCA_039090855.1. NCBI lineage: Eukaryota > Metazoa > Arthropoda > Arachnida > Araneae > Macrothelidae > Macrothele > Macrothele yani. Next base: position 107,505,675 of record CM077011.1, read on the forward strand.
AAAATGGATTCTCTCAGCATGCAATAGTATCGTGGTAAGAGATCAAGTGTTTACCTTTTTCTTTCACTTTATTTTTGGGTGTTACCATGGGTGAAAGTTAGGTGTGGCCTGCAAGAATTGATTATCATTTTTAACACCAATACTTAAAAGTAAGTTTTTCTGGTTATCAAGAGCTTTCCAAAAACCTTATTTAAACAACTTCATGATAGGAAAGTTATAATGCACTAAATGTTAACAGAAAACTATTTTCTTCTTCTGTTGAAAAATATGGGAACTATTTTTAAGTATGCATAATAATTCAAGTGAAAAAAGCAATCTTTAACACTGGCAATCAATACAAATTACACCAACAGTTTTTTCGAACATTAACACTTTGACACACACACACACAAATAATCTTATAGTCTCTATCACTTTCTTTCATGTCAGTTAAAAAAACAGTGGTTTAATTAAATATTTGAATGCCATTTATAGAAAACCGTAGCTACATGTCATTTTAATGAAATGGTTTTACTTACATGAAATAAAGGAATATTTGCCTCACTTTAAGCAGATATAATATGAAGCACATACACTCACGGATAACGAAATTTGCGCGCCTAGAAGAAAACATGCTACAACTGTGAAACTTTGCAAATAGCTAGAGTGCATGCTGGTAAGCAAATTATCCACGTTTGGTGCGAGTGCGCATGACCGAACAGCCTGTGGTAGCGCTGCAAGCACGAACCGGCGGCCTTATAAACCGGCATGTAGTCTATGCCCCATAAAAGCGAAATGCACTGGCCGAAGCAAGAGTACAGAGTGACAAGACTGTCGGGTAGATGCCAGAGACATCGATTTACACAACGTACAGACTTTGAGAGAGGCCTGATCATCAGGCTGAAAACAGCAGGGTGGTTGGTGCGCCGTATAGCCCGCCATGTGGATCGTTCTGACCATACCATCAGACTGTGTTGGGAGCAGTGGACACGTGACGGCACTGCCACATGGCGGAGCAGCTCCGGACAGACCAGGAGGACCAATGGTAGTGAGGATCGACGGATCGTGCGCCAGGCACAAATGGATCCCACAGGGGCCCGGTAAACTATACAGGCAGATGTAGCGGCTCCTGTGTGCCTACGAACTAATTCCCGATGCCTCGCGAAAGCGAATCTGTGATCCCAGCGCTCCTTACGTGTGCTGCCATTAACACCGGAACATCGCCAGCTCCGTGTGCAGTGGCGCCAGAGTGACGTGGAACACCAAAGACTGGCGACTTGCGGTGTTTAGTGATGAGTACCACTTCGTTTTGGGGACAGATGATCATTGTGTCCAGGTGTGGAAGTCCCTTTGTCAACGACACAATCCCAACCTCGCTATCGAGCACCACACCTCCCCCACTGCAGGCATTATGGTCTGGGGAGCTATTGCGTACAATAGCCAATCAGCTCTAGTAGTGGTATGTGGATCATTGACGGGCCAGCGGTATGTGGATGAGATCCTACGGCCCCATGTGCCCCCATTCCTAGCCTGAATTCCAGGGCGCTATACCAGCAGGATGATGCCCACCCGCACACAGCTCGGGTTACCCAGGACTGCCTACGTCATGTCCAGACACTTCCATGGACTGCTCGCTCACCAGACATGTCCCCTATCGAGCATGTGTGAGACCATCTGAAACGCTAGCTGCTGCCGTGCAGCACTATCTGGGATTTAAAACACACCGTCCAACACGTGTGGGCCAGTCTGCCACAGGACAACATCAGGCGTGTGTTTGCCTCCATGCTGAACCGTATCGTAGCATCTATCGCCGCACGAGGCGGTGTGACGCGCTGTTGAAGATGACCGGACTGCATGCCACAGATCCCTCTGTAGTTGTCCTGCAGCTCTGTTTTTGCCATCATGTATATCATTCATCTGTATCATTATGTCCATAAAATTTCAGTTCAATCCGATGATTCCTTCTTGGCGTGCAAATTTCATTGTCTGTGAGTGTATTTACAAATTTCATTACCCAGGAAATTAACTCATCTTTTATCCTGCATCCAGCTTGCTTACTTTATTTTGTTTTGGGGTTTAAAGTCTATCATGACGAACTCAATAGGCTAGGGTGGTCCATAAGTTCGTGAGTTTTTTGTATATGACTTTCGTACTAGTTTTTGAAATGAATAAAGTTATTGGATTTTTATGTGTAATATGTCATTTTGTAGCTGCTGACTTGCTTTTTGGAGTGGTATATTTCATTTGATTAATGAATTGTGTTCTATTGCATTATTACTTTAGGAATATGGAAAAATTGAAAATTCATGTACTTTTACATCACTACTGGAACAGAATTTCAAAGTGGCCACAGCGGCGAAGAAAGTATCAAAAGTGGAAGGCGAAGGTGGCGTTTCAATTTGTGCAGTGCAGAAGTGGTTCAAAAAGTTCAAAAACAGTGAGACCAGTCTTGAAGATCCACCAATCTCCAGTCGCCTTGTCACAGTAAATTCTGAAGTCATTTGTGAAGCCGTCGAGGCGAATCTATCAACCAGCACTCGCCGATTGTCCAATGAACTTCACATTCCATGGACATAGTTTTTCGGCATTTTCACCTGCTCGAAAACATCAATGGAAACTGTTGTGAAGTTCGGCATGAACTGACACCAAATCAAGCTCAGCAGCGTGTCAACATTTGTCGTCAACTACTGCAGAATCCTCGTAACGAGCATTTCATCTGCTGAATAGTAACCTGCAATGAGAAGTGGGTTTATTGCTCTAACCCTGTAATCCCAACAAAGGAAATCAATGATTGGACTCTAGCCAAGTGGCGGAACCTGTGGCCAAACGAGACAGATTCTCGAAGTCAGTCAGTGCTTTGTGTTTGGTGGAATTTCGAGGGCATCATCTACTTTGAGCTTGTTCCAAACAACTGAGCCATCAACGGCGAACTGTATTCTGCCCAACTCAAGTGAAGCATGCGGAGTCGAGGTGAAAATACCTGGCTTTGGTCAACAGAAAGCGGATCCTCCTGCAGCAGGATAATGCTTCCCCGTACACCGCAGGCAGACAAAGGCCAAGCTTTGAGAACTCGACGCAGTTGAACTTTTGCTGCATCCTGCACACAGCCCAGATTTTGCGCCATCTGATTTTCATCTTTTATTGGGCTATGTCATGTATTTCTTGTGTGGGCGCAACTTCCAAACTTGGGACGATGGCAATACCGAGTGTCGTGAGCTTTTGCCTCCCAAGGACAAGGCGTGGTACCGAAGGAATCGTACGACTCAACGAAAGATGGATTCAAACCATTGATTCTAACGGTCTCTACTTCGAAGAATAACATTTATTTGTTTTTATATTTACGTTTGAATTTTTAATAAAAAGAATACACACAAACTTATGGACCACCCTAGCATATATATAATGTACTACACTTGGTAATTGTTTACCAGGTGTGGTGCACCTTTGTAAGCAATGTATGTTGCTGAAGGAATGGCAGAATGACATAATAAGAATACAAACAGACAGGGAAAGGTTCGCAGTAACAAAATATAATATTTTTTATGTTTCCAATGTTCTTTCAAGAAAAAAAAAAAGTTCAAAACTTACTTCCCTCCTGCTCAGTAGCATGCTAATCTTTGTACAGAGATGAGACAGTGAAATTGATGCTCAGAAACACGTGCTGTCACAAGAGCTGCACACTGAACGTCATAGAGCTCCTGAGCAGTACCTGAAATTGCTGGTTTCCTAAATTGTGAGAATTTCCACAAGTATTTTCTGAGAATTCTTGATGACAGGGGGGCAAACCGGTGAACTGTTGGTGGATCATGGGTGCTTGCTTAAACAGAAGATGTGCCCTAACTACAGACAATGAACTACACTAGCATTGAAGAGGATGAACACAAAGTAACAAGTTCAGTGGTGGTGGTATATATGTTTTCTTTTAAATTCGCTTTCCACAATTAAAACATTCTGGAAATATAGAAACAATTGTATTTAGTTACTCAGAATCCTTCCCCGTCAGTTGGTGCTCTTATTTTGACATTCTACCATCCCTACAGCAAGATACATTGCTACAAACTTATACCACACCTTTATTTAGCAAAATAAATTCCAAAAAGATTTTTGCATAGTTGGCAACTACAAATTACGGGTCTTATGCTGCCAGGAAGAATAATTATCAGGCTTGGAATGATTTACATACACAATCTAGTTGCTCTTCAGCACTTTATACATGCTCTACATCTGTTACTCTACATCTGTTAAACAAGAGTCCCACCCACTCACTTGCAATAAGATTTTCATCACTTGTGGGTGCAATTAAACTAAGGTCAGTCACTACTTCATATTTTAAAACAGGGAATTTGGGCTCTTCTGTTTTGCATCAAAAACCAATACATTCATCTTTCGAACGTAGCAAATACAAATAAAAATCCACATTGTACTGAATAAAATTTCTTTTTGAAGATGTTTTCTTTGTGTGTTTTTGTTTGAAATCCTCCATACCAGTAAAAACCTACAATTTACAAAAAAATAAAAAAAAATAAAAAAATCTGTAATTCTTAAGTCAGAAAACAACCCTACCCTAACCCTACATACCAAGTAGCATTAACTACACGTTCATGAGCAGGTATTTTGCAGAACAAAGAAATGACACTCTCATTTTCAGTACTATACTATATTTTTTTTTTGCACATAGGCCACAAAACCTTTATCTAAAAAATATATATATATACTTTTCTCCAAAAACCTTTTAGCTTACATGCAAGTATGTAAAGTACATATGGTAATATTCTCCTACAATTTACGCCTGACCAAATGTGTGTAAACTTAATAACAGGAAGTGGTAGAACCAATTCTATGTCTGAGTGGCAGATAAAAAAACTTTCTGTTGGTGACTTTCAAATCTCTCTCTCACTGTTACATTGTTTTTCTGAACACCCACATGCAAATATGTTTGTGAAACTACAACAAGGACCTCATTATTTTCATTACATCTTAAATTGCATTTCAGCATGTCTTTAAAAATCTACTCCTGAAATGCTTATTTTTGAGAGCTATGCATACAAAATATGACAAGCATCCAAAGGGCTGATATATTGGCAGACTTCCTAAAGAATTAATTGGTATTACTTTATGAAAAAAAGGGAATGTTTTTCCTTCTTAGCACAAACATTTTACATGCTTAAAAAGGTCTGAGCAACGAATTTCAATCAAGAAAATATCAGCTTATTTAAAACATCTAAAAATATGGTACAATGCAATGGATTTCATTCTTTACCACCAGAAAATTCGATACATACCTTTACCAGCAAAACATGTTATTACATTATCAGTACACAAAGAAACAAAATTTAACAACTTTAACAACCTCACAACTTTTAAAAATTACCCATTCCTTCCACAATCTAAAATAAAATCAAGAAAATCCTTTTTCAATGCAATAAAATAAACCAGCACATTTAGAAAATTCTGAAAATTATTCACTTTTTAAAATTTATTCTGTCTTCAGAAATGCTAATCTCATCAACATTACAAGCAACACTATCTTTCAAAGAAAGAGAAATAACATCTAACTGTTTTATATTTCAGTCATGTTAGCAATACTGTTAATAAGAGTTACGCAAGCAGAATTAGAAAAGAATAAAAGTAATTAATCTCCCTTTTAGTTATGCATCACTGCTGGAGTTGTAAAACAACTTTTTTATGAAAATATGGAAAAAGGAAGAAAAAATATACTCACCACACGAGCACTTCTTTCTTGAGATTCACACTTTCTACAAAACCAAGGCCCTGTTGGTACTTGCACAATTCCATAACAAGCTAAAATACAGTCAAAACAAAAAAGATTAATCATAAAATTAACTTTTAACTAGCACTATGCAAATGAATCACATTTTACTATTCTCCAAAAAGCAAAACAAAAAAAAAGTAAAAAAATAGAAATTACTACTTCTTTTACACTAATAATCGGCAATGCATCCGATGGGTATGATGCAAATTACATGGCCGCCCTGGTGGCTCAGTGGTCTAAGCGATGGCCTCTGATCATTCGTCCGAAAGGGGTCCGGGTTCGAATCCCGGTGAGGCATGGATGTTGTGTTTGTCTTACGGCACTGGCTCTCTCCCTTCCCTGGAACCAGTGACCCTAAATTAGGGACGGGCGACTGCTTATAGCCCATTGAGTTGCTCACGGTGGTCGTTAAACCCCCAATCAAAAAAATAAATAAATAAATAAAAAAAATTACATGATTAAATGATGGTTATGTGTTTAAAAGTGACTGGATTCTTTTTAATTTCTAAAAAAATTTCAGTAACCACGCACAAAGCAAAATAGCGCATCCATTCTTTTAATATAAATTTAAACAGAAAGAAAAGATTAAGTGGATAATTCCTTGGGCTGAAGTTTATTAGATATATATATTTCATAGCAAAACTTTTCCCACTAATAACACACACACACACACACACTAAGGGCTGAATAATAATAATAAATGAAGTTTCTCACCAGTTAGATAGGTTTGGCCACGAAAGTACTTAACATGGAAGTTCAAGTTCATTGCCATAGCAAGTGAGGTAACTTTCAGGAGCTTAAAAAAGGTAAAGCAGATTTCTATCTCAAAATGTTTTGTTGGAAACTTGTTTGTTTTCTTGGAATTGCAGATTGTATTTATACTATTTTTGGTGAGATACGTGTGAGGGAGTGAGTGAGTGAGTGAGTGAGAGTGAGAGAGAGAAGTGATCATACTTTACGTGCCATATGGTTCAAACTAATACTCAAAATTCTACACAAATTGTTAACAACATGGAATTCACTCTATTTGTACCAAGCACATGGAAGCAACTTCAAGGCTCACAACAGGTCATGACCTTAAAAACAGTTGCAAGTGAACAAAACCTCACAAAAGGTGATCAACAATGATTTTTCCCTCTGGATTTCTAAAGATTCGTAGTGTTTATGTACGAATTTGTTTCTTTTACACAGTTGAACTGTGATACATATGTACACACAGGAATTAAGATCACACATGTCGCCCCTCCCTCCAAAAAAAAAAAAAAAGGTAGTTTAAAACATGGCGATGATGGGCAAAACATGAAACAAGAAATAACAAATAAAGGTAAGTAGATCATGCTAGTTACATTAAGAGATTAGAACTTTTACAAAGAAAGTTCATAAGTTGGGAGCTCTCAACCTCGTCTTAGATCTTCGAGCCAATGGAGGACTAAGATTGTTTCCAGATTCTAAGTTTGAATTTTTGTTGCCAGTTCTTAGAATCGATCTCCAGATCATTGGGACGGGATGTAGAGTGGAGATTCCGAATTGCAATTCTTTGGGCTGAAAGGAATTTCCAGGCTTTCATGGTAACAGAGGGCAAATTGATTGTCAAAAGAAGCAATACGTTTTGCTTCATTCCAGCGGGGAATTGCAGAAGTGTCTTCCATTGTCAAAATAGGCAAGGCAGTATTTGCGCTACCTTTCAAAACATCTTCCTCATGTTCCAAAATTCTGTGGTTAATGGTTCTGTATGTGCTTCCAATGTAAAAGCTATCACCTGTGGAAGAAGAGATAGGAATGCAGTAAACTTCTGGGAAATCAAGATTTTCAACTTTGTAATAGCTTCAAGATGCTTGGGGGGATTTAATGGCAAAATGGTAATCAAAACTTCTGAGGAGATCAAGATTTTTAACTTTGTACCTATCACTCTGTAATAGCTTCAATATTCTTGGGGGGGGATTTAATGGCAAAATGGTAATCAAAACTTCTGAGGAGATCAAGATTTTTAACTTTGTACCTATCACTCTGTAATAGCTTCAATATTCTTGGGGGGGATTTAATGGCAAGATGGTAATCAAAACTTCTGAACAGATTTTGTTTGAATTACCCAGTGGTCCGCTTGCCATTGGACAGTAAAACTTCCACTGGACCACTGAACAAGGGCGCGATTTCACCGATTAGCAAATAGCAAATAGCTAGTGAAAAATCAAATTTGCTAGTGAAAAAAATTGCAGTAGCAAATATTGCTAGTAAGGTAATTTTTTTATTTAAAGTAACCAAAAATCATTATTAATCCACGAAGTTTACATAACAGTTTCTATTATCACTTGTTAAAACAGCGACGATCAGCGATTCTCTTTCACCAATTTCCTTTCGACACTTAATACCCATCCTTCCCATATCTTTCATCCCTTCCAGTGGAAACTGTCGTAGAAGCGCATTGAAACTCCTCTCCATCGTGCCCTCATTGGTCTATTACAGAAACTGAACGTGACGTCGGCAATGGTTGCTGTGGCAACCCAGAGCTCTGGGATGGATCGGTTGTTTGACCACCTGCTCTGCCACCCTCCCTTCTTTTGCCCCACGAACTTTGGCCTCAACTCCTGTCGTACCCTAAGCCAAGCGATCGCCTACTTCCACAAGTCTTGATAGTCGTGCATACATCAAATACTACGCTCTAATGATCAGTGATGAATAAGCAAGAATAATTCTACTTATTCGGATGGTAGACAAAACCGAAAGAAGCAAACCAAAATGTTACTGGAAAATAGCCTGCCAACACTGGCAAAAGTCTTTCTTATCCATAGTAACTAGCCTTATTGCGGGGCATAGATAGACGCTTTTTTACGAAACGTGTTCGTGGAGGGTAAACGATTACGGAAGAAACTTTTGCTTCGTCTGACTTCTGGTTTTGGAAATTTTCCTTGTATTTTCAAGCTGAAATACAAATATTTATCCAGTAAAATGTTAATGAGCAATAATACTTGACAGAGGCAACATCGTGAGAAAAAAAAAGAATTATGATTACAGAAAAAATCCAAATTCCGTCGACCTTTCGTTTTCTAGTTTCGTAAAGACGGAATTCCTTGAATTCGCGGAAGAATCTCATGCCTGAAGATTACAGAAAAATTTTGTAGCAAGCAACTTCCGTTTTTGCAAATTGTTCTCCACAGTTTCAAGCTAAAATGCAAACATTTATGCAATAAAATTATATTTAACAAGAAAAGCGGACACAAAGACAACATTGGGAGAAAAATTTGCAATTACGGCAAAATTTTCTTACTCCGTTTCACTACTGTGTTCGGAAGTTTTGAAGCACAAAATTTCGTTGCCAGATGGAACCCCCCCCTCCCAAATTTCGATCTTCAGAATAATCTAACTGATGACAAAAAAAAAGCGGGATTCCGCGAATCCCTGTAAGAATCTCGTGTATATCATATAAATAGCAAAAGAAAATTTGAAACAAAATGAAAATTTGTAGAATCCGTAGTTTTGATAGTGAGTTCCGTAGTCAGACAACTAATTCCGTAGAAACTACAGCATTGTGTGGTAGTTGGCAGTTATGAAGTGTGTAGAAGTTTAGCAGAAATTTGTACGATACTTCCACTTAGTACTGCATGTTGTGAGGTGGGATTCAGTTTTTTAAAAAGAATACAAGGCGATTGGAGGAACAATTTGTCTGTTGAAACTTTAAATGCTCTGATGACAATTGAAATAGAAGGGCCATAAGAAGAGATTTTTAATCCACGGTCAGCAGTTATAAAGTGGTATGATGACAAAGTTGGACACCCTGAGCGTAAACCATATGGGAAGAAATCTGAATTAGAATGTCAGTGAAATATATTCATGTGGTATGAGAATTTGTTAGAAATTAATAATAAAGATAGTCACTAAAGTTATCTAAGATTCTATTCATTATTCAAAAAGGTAATCAAAATATTTATACACATATTTAAATTTCTGTGTAACTTTATTAGAAAATAAGTTACGATGTGATTTAATTTTACTTGCTAGTCATGCAAATGTTTTGCTAGCAAACTATTTGGTCACTAGCAAAATTTGCTAGTGAGCAAAAAAGATGAAATCTTGCCCTGCACTGAACTATTGATTTTACTGGCCCGGATGGCCAGTAAGTTTTTGTTTTTTTCCTAATTTGTCACATGTTAAAAAATAAATTTCTATTTCTTTTACCTTGTTATACACAGGGGTAGAAAAATATTCTAAAATCTGGTGGCCAGCAAAATTTTTTTGTGACCAGACATTGGACCCGTGTGAGGGGAGGGTATATGATAACAAAGTCATGTATACTTCTGTCCAAAAAATGTTCAACCCTCAGCTTATCTCTTCTTGAAAAACAAAAACTGTACTCTTTTTTCTTTTTTTTTTTTTTTTTTTTTTTTTGTCTGGCGCTCACATATTTGAACTACCGTAATTTTTGTCGTTTATCCCCAGGCACTGGAATTCGCCCAATTTGATTTTTTTTTTACATTCGTATAATATGCGCCTGCATATAATTCGCAGATTGCGGCATTCAGAAAAAAAAAAACAAATAAAAACCATCTTATTAAATCAAGAAATTCATTTTTAAAGGAAACTTTTTTTAACATATTTTTATCTTCGGACACAAAATAAGCTTAGTGGCGTGGCATCCATAGAGCGCAAAATTTAATCCCACCAATGCAGCAGCTCCAATTGCATTACACACTGCCAATGGTGAAACGCCGCTCATACAGAACAATTCATAGAAATACCGTACATACTCGCATGTAAGTCGAAAAAGTTTTTGGAAGAAATCCTGCTTTCAAAGCAGGAGAGTTGGCTTAAACACAGGTCAAAAAATAAAATAAAAATAGGGCTGGACTTCAGTGAAATCTCCCACACGGTTTACCGATTGGTTTGTTTACGTTTTAGACCGGAGCTTTTCGCGTGTCACTGCGCGCTAGTTTTCTGACCTTTTGAAAACTATCGCATAGTGACACGATCATATCTTCAGCTGTGCCCCCACTTTAAATTCGGCAGTGTAACTGAAACGTTTCTTTTTTGATGACATCATAAATATCAGCAGCAAAGGCTTTGGTCAAAAAGCTAAAATAAAAGGCACAGCTCACACAAGATCCAAACCACAGAACTTTGAAATGAGGCATGCATGTGTAGGTTCGTGCAGCAAGCGCTGTGCGTACATTTTAACTGGCCGATTGACGAAGAGAGGGCACAAGCACAGTCAGCATTTTGTCTTTCCCAACAATACAAAACAACTCCCAGCGTCCCTCCCTACAACTTTCCCGGTCTTTCATTATGACACTCCATTCCCTCTCCTCTTCGCTTCATACAAACTCCTGGACTGAGGAAAAAAAAATTCCAAGAGTTCCTTTTCCAATTATACCCTCTCCTGGCTCCTGCAAAGTTACCCTGCATATTTTTTTTTTTTTAAATCAAACGGCCATAAAAACGTTTTTTGTTTTTTTTTAATCGCCATTTATCCGCAGATTATACGACAAAAATTGCGGTACATGTTTTTCAATAATGTTTTCCGTGGTGGCCCTGACAATTTTTTTGGTCGCCCTGGGCGACCAGGCGACCGTATTTTTCGACCCCTGGTTATACAGTTTTCCTTTTAGGTTGCAAACTAAAGATAGGTTCATGAAATGCTATTGGATAACAGCTATTTATTTTATTCCTCATCATTTGTAAAGAGTAGAAGGTAAAATAAATACAGAAAGGCAGTTTCCCAGTCCTCGTCTTGTAATGGCAACAGATGTTTTTTCTTACCTCTGTCCCCACTATTTGTAATGAGCAGAAGTAAGCAAAATAAACGTCCTGCTCTTCCTTGGATTTGCTCACCCTAGTGAATGCAACAGATACTGACACCAGACACAAGCTAGTTTTTGTTTCTTCTCCAAGAAAACACACTAGTAGAGGAGGTCAATTGGATGCATGAGGGTAATTTTTACAAAAGAACAATTTGCATGAAACAGTGCTCAGTGGAGAACTAAAAATAACTTCATGGGAAAGTAGGAGGGATGAGCAGTAAGATTAAAATAAGAAAAGGGAAACTAAACCATAAAACATGAAATATATATAGTAAAAATGGCTGCTAATATATATCAATTTTGTGTCCTTGAAGTCTCCTCGTTCCCTTACTTAAAAACAGATTGGGAATTGTGCTCTTACTCTGCTATATCACCAAACCATTGGAATGCTTTTCTTGAAATATTCTTTGCCCTGTGAGTTGCACTTTCAAACTAGGTGTTTTAAAAACAAGATATTGGAGATAATTCCACTGAAGTGTCACCAGTGGTTTGCAAATTCTAATGGTCCGCTGGACCAGTAAAAGATTTATTTCTAATTCTAATACAGCTTATAAGCAGAGGAAGGATGGTAAGGAACAGAACTGGAGAGAATTTTAGGTTTTCTTTTTTTTTTTTTTTTTTTTTTTGAGTACAAAAGCATTCAATTTTCAACTTGTTTTTGTATTTCTTTATGAGGGTGTTGACTGTAATAGCACGGAAACCATGAGAAAGTGCTATTGTCGAAATTACAGGGAATTCTTGAAGAGAAAGTTGGTTGTTGCAAATGAGATGAGTTCTGTGGAAGTAAGACTTCAATGCTGTGAGCTTGTAGAGATGCATAGTAAATGATTCGAAGGGAATGATGTTGGTGGCAGCAAAAGGTTTATGATGGACAGAACGTGATATGGAGAGATCAGAGTTTCTGCTGATGGAAACATCCAGAGAATCTGTTTTGTTGTTTTCTTCACTAGATTTAGTGAGTTTAATACCTGGATATTTTTCCATAATGGAGTTGATCAGGTTTTCTAATTCAGACTCAGGGTGTGGCCAGCTAATGAAAATGCCATCTACATATCTGAACCACAGGGAAGGTTGAAAAGGTTGGTGTGGAATAGTGAAATCTTTAATTTGTTGCATGTAGATCTCTGCAAGAAAAGGGGAGAGAGGTGAGCCCATTGGGAGACCAGTTTGTTGTTTATACACAATTTTGTTGAAAACAAAACAACTGTGTTCGTGAATGATGTGGAAACAATCATAAAGATCTTTGATAAGAGTACCAGGTCGTTCAAACTGTAGAAGGGTCATTCCATGTCAAATCACCCAGCATTTTCACGAGATGTCACCCACCCATCTCAGATTTTTGTTAAAATTGGTACAAAGTATTGTACTGGTGAGATATGAAACCTGTTAAAATTTTAGTTGAGTCGGTCCAGTAGATCTTGAGTAATTCCACTTTAAACATTGGGTAGCTTTGCCTTTAAAGTTTTTGCGCTATGAGTTTTCACAACTGCACTGTAGGACGAAAAAATTCATAACTTCACAACTAACTGTTGCAGCCACATAATTTTTTTTCTTAAATGATCTGCATGATCCATACATTTGGGAACAACTTGTTTCTGCACATTTTTGGAATTAAAAGAACACTTTTTTTTTTAATTTAATGACAAGAGACATGGAAAAATAAGGATACATTTTTATTAAACAAAACATTTTTTTTTCAAAATGAGCTCCCACTTTAAATTTGCTAAAAATATTTTCATGTGTGTATTATAACATAACCTTTCAGCAGGAGAAAAAAATACTTTGGGCAATTCGCAATTCTGGCGAGGAAAAAAATTAATCAAAAATGGTGTGTTTTATATATATGGAACATTCCAACATACCGAATTTTTTAATTAAATGGTTGCTTAACCATTTTATAGACCTTTCCCCCAATAGTTTAACCCAATCAGTGAATAGCTCAAAACAATTTTTATTTTATATTTATGTGCCACCATCTTGGACATACGTTCATATTTCTTTTCTGCAGCACGGCAAAACAGGGCCTCACAATGGTTTTGAAAAAAGGCAATTTCTTTCCTTTTTTTGTAAGATCGAAAGTTTTGGTTTTCACTACCTTAAATTAAGAGGACATTTTAGGCTTACAGAAAATGTATAGAAATTATAGGAAATATTTTACATTCTCCTCGTTACAGGACTTCATTCTCCTCCTTACAGGAACACCCACCCCCACCCAATCATTCCTCCTTACAGAACTTCAAAATAAAGTTCTATCCTCACTTGCTACCTCTGCTTTTGCCTCCTACTAAAATTTCTAGTTATTGTGGATGTGTCTAGTTCCTTCAGTTTAGGAAAAAGATTGTGCATTACCACAGACCGGTTAGAAATATTGAGTATTTCACTGATAATTGTTCTGCACAATATAAAAACTGCAAGAATTTTCTGAACTTGCACTATCATTAACAGGATTTTTTTAGATTGGTAAGGAAGTGGCCATTTTTTACAACAAGCCATGGCAAGTCACAATGTGATGGTATTGGTGCCGATTGTAAAAAGGCTAACAACAAAAGCCAGTTTGCAGCGACCTTTAGCTCAACAAATAACATCTGCTGCAACAATGTATTTGTGTTTAGTTTGAATTCAAACTCACGGAGAAAAGAATTTGTTTATCTCTTATGTAACCAAGGAAAAGTTCACTTTTAAATCATACATAAATGCATCATTCAATGTCAAAATAATTCTTTTGCTTTTCTGGTGCGTTCTTTTTTCTTTTTTTCTTTTTTTAATTAAAATTAGTAAGAAATTTAGAGACACCTAATCTTTGCAGTTGCCTCTATTCTTAAAAAAAAAAAAAAAAAAAAAAAAACACCAGAAAAGCAAAAAAAAAAACAGCTTGGGATAGCATAGGTGGCCCTGTCGGTCACATTTTTCGTAATTGGCGATTATTTTTAAGCATAGCTTTGCAGGCTAGCGTTTTGATCAGTTACAAATTGAAATTGGTCAAAATATTAAATTCAAGAGCAACAAATATAGTGAGTTGCAAGAGCACTCACAGAAGTAAGGCTATATACATCCAGACAAGTGTTGCTGCTGAAGTTTGTGAATTGCAAAGTGTATGCTCTGGTAAGTTTTTTTGGGTTGTTTTTTTTTATTTACCTTATGTATAAATTGTACATATAGTATTTGGTGGTTAAAGGTGTTTAAAATATAATTCCATAAAACTTAAAAAATATTTTGAAAACAGAAATAAGCATAAATATTCATCAGTTTCTGTGCATTTCCGAGTGCTAAAATGTTACCATTTATTCACAAATATTTCCCTGCTTGTAACTTTTAAACCAGTTTGAACCACAAAACGAAACTCACAGGTTTTGTTGAGTACCAGTAGGGGTATCCCTGGTGTAAAAAAAAAAATATCTGGTACCTCTTTTGAGATATGTAACCTTGAAATCTGCAAAAGTTGAAAATTTTGCAACTTTGAGGGGGATGGGAAACGGACCAAACCCAGACTTAAGTTCTCCATAGCGAAAAACTCTATTAGCCATAGTTATTGTACAAAAATTCCCAACTTGGGGTTCCAACTCCCAATCACCTTAACAGTTCATTAAAAATGGTGATTTATGCTTGCAAGTATTGCAGATTTCAACACCATTTTAGGCAAGGTTAAAAAAATATATTTTCTCTCATTTCTATACATTTTCTTTAAGCCTAGAATGCTCTCTTTAAGGTAGTGAAAACCAAAACTTTTGATCTTACAAAAAGAGGAAAGCAATTGCCGTTTTTCAAAACCATTGCGAGGCCCTATTTTGGCGTGCTGCAAAAAAGAAATATGAACATATATCCAAGATGGTGGCACATAAATATAAAATAAAAATTGTTTTGAGCTATTCACCGATAGGGTTAAACTATTGGGGGAAAAGGTGTATAAAATGGTTAAGCAACCACTTAATTAAAAAATTCGGTATGTCGGAATGTTCCATACCTATATAAAACACGCCATTTTTAATTAATTTCTTTTCCTCGCCAAAATTGCGAATTGCCCAAAGTATTTTTTTCTCCTGCTGAAAGGTTATGTTATAATACACAGATGAAAATATATTTAGCAAATTTGAAGTGGGAGCTCATTTTGAAAAAAATTATTTTGTTTAATAAAAATGTGTTCTCATTTTTCCATGCTTTTTGTCATTAAATTTTTTAAAAACTGGGCTTTCAATTCCAAAAATGTGCAGAAACAAGTTGTTTATAAATGTATGGATCATGCAGATCATTTAAGAAAAAAATTATGTGGCTGCAACAGTTAGTTGTGAAGTTATGAATTTTTCGTCCTACAGTGCAGTTGTGAAAACTCATAGCGCAAAAACTTTAAAGGCAAAGCTACCCAATGTTTAAAGTGGAATTACTCAAGATCTACTGGACCGACTCAACTAAAATTTTAACAGATTTCATATCTTACCAGTAAAATACTTTGTACCAATTTTCACAAAAATCTGAGATGGGTGGGTGACATGCCCTGGGTGATCTGACATGGAATGACCCAGAATCAATTTCTTGATAAGGAGCATGTAGGACTCGAAATATGGCACTGAAGGGAACAAAGATTCCAAATCAAGAGTACATAAATTTTCACCAGAAGAAAAAGAATTAGGAAGTTTGTGGATGAAGCCTGAAGTGGAGATAACTGTATGAGGATGGTTGGCAGTCAGACATTTGCATTTGAGGACCAATTTCTTTTCAAGGTTTATTGCTAGAGAGAAAAATCTCTCCAGTCAAAAAAAAAAAAAGAAGAAAAAGAAAAAGAAAAAATCTTAAGCAAACCTGCCAGCGATGACTGCAGGAGGTTTTTGCAATTGTGTTTATGTAGTACAATGGAGCTCGCAAAAGCCGCTATTTCAGCTATTTCAAACGTAAATAAACGCACTGGCGAATGCCACATAGCACTTTTTTTTTTTTTTTTATTGAAGGTTTAATTACCACCGTGAGCAACTTGATGGGCTATATATAAGCAGTCGCTCACCAATAATTTAGGGCTATTGGTTCCAGGGAAGGAAGAGAACCAATGCCATAAGACAAACACAACATTCAGGCCTAACCGGGCCATAAGACAAACACAACATTCATGCCTCACCGGAAGTCTAACCAGGAATCCTTCTCGAACGAATGGTCACAAGCCAGCGGCATAGCACTTCAAAGTACTTCCCTTTTTTGGCTTTTTATTGAGGTTTTTATGCAAACCTACTTTTTTTTTCCCCTTGGCATGTTTTTAGTGAATGTCATTAAATATATAGAGAAAATATTCAAGGAAATATAAAAAGTTGTAAATATATTATTTTCCATAAAAAAAAATATGCCAATTTATTTTTGTTTCTGTTTTTTTGAAGAGGCAGTGCTAATTTCTTTGCCCCATGACAATGGGTGTCTGCAGGTATAATGTAAACAAAGGAGAGCCACACACAGTACTTGAAGTGCTGATAACACTGGTCGGCAAAAAAAAAAAAAATTTTCGAGCCCCGACACCATTCCTGCTGATTCATATGTAAAACGATTTCCTGAAGCCGAATTTAACCCCCGTTTTTCCCCATCACCCACTGTTTTCAGGGAGTCCCGCCCCCCACCTAATTTTATCACTTTCCGATAATTTGGAGGGATGAAAAGGATTATTTCAGCCTTTACATTTCTTCTGAGAGGCTACAGAGGTGAAAAGTTATAAAACATGAACATCTGTAGCAAGGATGTAGATTTGGGGGATTTGCCCCCCCCCAATTGTAAAGAAATCATTAAAATGATCGATTTTTTATGATATTTTTATTAATTTTCGGTAATATGTTATGGACATGAATTTTATTTGGAGGGGTGAAAAGGATTGTTTATTTTAACTGTAAAGAATAATATATAAAAAGTAAAATACAAATGTAAAGTATAATAAATAAATAAGATAAGTACCTTCATTTGGTGTTTGTTTTCCTTTTGTACCCTGAGGTAGAAGTTTCTCGTACCAAACACCAGCAGTACTCTGCTAACATGCTCATATTCCACTTCCCTGAAAATCTCCTCTCGATATAATTGATGTCTTGATGGAATCGTTCCCCGTGTTCATCGGAAACTGCTCCTAAATTTTCAGGGAAGAAGTCCAGGTGTGAGTGCAGGAAATGCACTTTAAGAGACATGTTACACCCCATGGCCTTGTACGCTGACATCAATTCCTCGACATGAGCGGCATAATCATCACTTTTGTTGTTACCCAAAAAGTTCTTACACACGTTTTGGAATGCAAGCCAAGCTCTTTTTTCTTTTCGATTCAGGTGTTCAATAAACGTCGAATCTTTGAAAAGTTGTCTAATCTGGGGGCCCACGAAAACTCCTTCCTTGAATTTAGTCTCACTAAGACGAGGAAATTTATTTTTCAAAAATTTAAATGCATCACCTGTCTTGTCCATTGCTTTCACAAACTATTTGATCAATCCCAGTTTGATGTGCAAAGGCGGCAAGTAAATATTTTCCTTCGGGACCAGAGGATCATGAACGACATTTTTCTGACCGGGAGTAAAACTTTCTCGCAGAGGCCAGTTCCGTACGATGTAATGTTTGTCTCGTGCTCGGCTGTCCCATTTGCATTGGAAGCAGCAGTATTTTGTGAAGCCTGATTGCAGGCCCACGAGTACAGCAACAACTTTTAAGTCAGTGCAAAGTTTCCAATTATAATCATGATAACAGATTTTATCATGGATTCGGCTGATGTTTTGGTACGCCTCCTTCATATTCACAGAGTATGCAACCGGGAATGATGGTAACTCATTCCCATTGGCCAACAGGACAACTTTCAAGCTTGTCTTTGATGAGTCTATAAACAGTCGCCATTTGTCTGGGTCACATGTTTTCTTCAGTTCTATCATCAATGCATTTGAATTAGGGCAGAACATTAAGCCTTCATCTTCCGAAAAAAGTAATTGCACGGTTGACTGTCTGGTCCTGTAAGAAGAGATTTTTACGCCCTTTTCTAAGAGATTCCCCTGCTGAAGTCGAGATCCAAGAAGTTGAGATTTAGTCTTAGGTAACTCCAAATCCCTGACGAGATCATTCAATTCCGACTGAGTAACGAGGTGAGGTTTTCGATGAGCTGAATTAGCAGAACACTCTTCATCATCGGTGGACGTATCATGTGATGGTCCAAGCTGTGGCTCAAAGTATGTCAACTCCGTTTCTGGCTCTAGAGTATAGGTTTTTGGGGACACTGGGATTGGCAATGATTCGTTGTGAGGAACTGGTCTTAGAGCTGAAGGGATATTAGGATACTGAATTGTATGCTTACTTTTGTTGCTAGATAACCCGACGGTGGAAGTCATACAAAAGTAACAATCTGTGAGATGACAGCGAGGTTTGCGCCAAACCATGGGCACAGCAAATGGCATTGATTTACGGGTACCTTTGAGCCATTTGGTCAAGCTACTGTAACAAGTAGTGCAGCAAACTGTGGGAGCCCAATTCTTGTCCTGATCGCCAACTTTGCAAAGTAAAATTTATAAGCAGTTTTAAGAAGCGGAGAAAGAGGTTTTCGTTGCGCTTTAAAAGTCAATTCCCCGCAAACATAGCAGAATCTATCGAGATGATTTATACACTCGCGTGGCATAATTAAACAGTAAATAAATGCTCTAATTAATCACAAATTACACTCACGTACTGTAATTCACTTGGAAAAGGCCGGTGTAAACAAATTTCTACCGTTTGACACAATTTAAACAACTTGGAAACACAGAATCCCCGCCTAGAACACTGACAAGTAGACTCAACGATCGCTACAGATCAACTGAGGGAAGATAATACTTACAGTGCAGGATTATCGTGATAAGAGCAATGCAAGTTTGACCTTGTCAAAGCCCGTGCAAACCTGTTCGCGCGAGGTATTGAGAGAGCCAGCGTGGTAGAGTGAATGTTCCGAACTATTGCTATATATTTTTATTACTGTTGCTATATATTTTTCTTATTTGCGTGTTTTTTGGGGGAGGATGAGAGGGACGGGAAGCTGGAATATGTAGCAAATAAGTGAAAAAATTGCCAAAAAAACGGAAAAAATCAATCATTTGTAATGATTTGTTTACAATTTGGGGGGGGGGAAATCCTCCCAAATCTACCTCCTTGATACAGATGTTCATGTTTTATAACTTTTTACCTCTGTAGCCCCCTCAGAAGAAATGTAAAGGCTGAAATAATCCTTTTCATCCCTCCAAATTATCGGAAAGTGATAAAATTAGGTGGGGGGCTTCCCCGAAAACGGTGGGGGGCTTCCCCGAAAACGGTGGGTGATGGGGGAAAACGGGGGTTATATTCGGATTCAGGAGGTCGTTTTACATAAGAATCAGCAGGAATGGTGTCAGGGCCGATTTTTATGCTGACCAGTGTAATCAGAAGGCTACCACTCTGTCAATGAATTACTTTGATTAAGTCTAGGCTAACCCCCCCCCCCTTACACACACACACACACGAGTTAATCAAAGTAATTCATTAACAGAATGGAAGAAATGATTCAGGAACATTATAATTAACCATTCAGGAACAAATAATCAACCATAGGACAAAAATAAATCTTATCAGCGTAAGCGCTGCTAATGACACTCTTCACAACTTGCAAAAAAAAATCACTTTGGTGATGGAAAAAATTAGTTTTTGCGAAACTACTGCCCATCACCTTTTGTATTGTTATAACACTTTGGCAAAAAAAAATGAATTTGACAAAAGCTTTAAAAAAGCCAGAGCAACCACTGTCTTATGATTTGTAAATGAGTGGTAGGCAATGCACGTAACTAACAAATTAAGAAGAAGGTAGTGTAGAACACGCTAAGTTACCTCCGCTTTCTTCGCCTGGAGTGTATAAAATTCCGATCAAGAAAAACGTTGGATTAACCGCGTATATAGCAAGTTCATTCCGAAAAAATCTCTCAAGACTTCAGGATAGTTCTGATGTGAAATTTGGAAAATCTTCGTCTTCCTTGTCTCTTCTTACCATAGCTGAGACTTCTGCTATTCCACTTTGGTCCGATACTAAAAAGTTGGCTCCCTTCCAAAATCGGTATGCTCCGAGGTTTAGAGAAAGTTTGGAAATAATTTTATTTACCAAAAATTGCAAATCTGAGCTTCCCATTTTCGTTCCTCACATCTGGAAATCCCTCATTGCATCATGTCACCCAGAGTTACCATTACAAAACTTATCTTTCCAATCTGGCAACGTAAACCAATCGTAGTCGCACCGGTGAAGGCCTTAGTAATGGCTAAAATATATTTGCCTTAAACTTTTTTAAACGTAACTTAGCGTGTTCTACACTACCTTCTTAATTTCTCATGACTTGTGCAATCAAAGTTATTGATTCACGTCTTTTGTTAATCCATGCATTTCTGTTCCATACCCCATGTATCGATTTGTTCACCATTATGTGTTTTAAATATAATTTATTCAAAACAAAAACTCCACTCAATCATAAGGTGTTGTTTTTTTCAATTTGTGTCCTATGTTATTCTATTCCTTGGGCACTAGTTCCTTTGCCCCTTAATGCTGGGTGTGAACAAGGTGGATAGATACATGCGAAGTTAGGAACTATTGAAAACATAGATTCAGAAGTCCACCCTTTAAAATGTGCAAATGTATCACTACGATCTTGTCTTATGACATACATTATGATAAACCTAAATTCACTCCTTTAATTACTTGCTCAGTGTTGTAAGCAATTTTTTTAACAAAAAGTTTCAAAATTAAATAAATTCTTCAATTTTATTTTTATTTTGCTAGAAATACACGCAATGAATTCACTATCCTTTCAAAAATTCTGCTTAATTAATTTACTTTAAAATATAAATTATTCGAAACTGACAGTTGAGTACATTCTTTTACATCCACCTGTATCAACTTTCCACACAAACAGAATGTTGCAGCAAAAAATAATAAAATAAAATTTATTACATTTCACATAATAACAAGCAATAAATTAAACTCTTGCATTAAATGCTGCATGTACAAAACTTTATTAATGTATTTATTTGTGTCCTTACACTTCTACGTTGAAAACAATAGTAAAATGCCAAAAATCTATTTCATTGGCTTTTTTCATTTTATATCTCTGGACGTGGCAAAAAAAAAAAAATTACACAACATTTTGTTTGGAAATTGCAAATTTTCAACTTTTTAATAGCTGCACTACTCAACTTACAATTTGCAAAAACTACTCTCTGTTTTAAAATCAAACAGATAACTACTTAGAAACCAACTGCAGGCTTTTTGAACATACTATATGATTGTTTAGGCATATGTAATAATAGTCAGGTGTGAGGATGATAGTGAACTATTTTTTTTGCAAAATTACTATTTAGATCAAAAGCTCCTCATCAACTATCGTCAAATTTCAGCATTATTTCCAGAATTTCCCACAGAATTGTTCTAGGACTTACAAATCCCACAGCTGTGGCAGCAATACTGATCAACTGAATAATGCATTAAAGCTGATGATGCAATGAGTTACGACTGAGAACTTAAAACAGTTGTGTACACCGATCCCTTAACGAAATAAGATTCTTTGAACATTTTATGAATTTAACCATACCTAGGTAAAATGAAGTAGTCACACTACAAAAGGAAAAGTTATGCTTCCCATTACTGATTTACAACTTTCTGACACATAGATCAGTGAATGACGCAGTTGAAAATTATACTGTCGTTACCTACAAGTTGAATCGTTGCAGCGCCTGTAAGAATACATTTGTATCGCAGTGTTAGTGTTTATTTACATGTATGTTTTGGTCTCCCAAACCCCCTGTACGTTGATAAGTAATGAGATGTATGGGAAGCGTGTTTTGCATTAACAAGGAACGATCACAATGCATTATAGTACTGAGCAGTTAATTAAACATTTGTAATGGATCTGCATTTGACTGTAAATTTGGAAACATTGCGTTTCCTCACCTTGATGAACAGCAACATTGCAACCCTGACCATCACAATAAACAAGGGGATTTTCGGTCCAACCACGCTCATCGGAGCACACGCAACATCCACCAACCATCTCCTTCATTTTGTAGAACAAACCTAGGTTAAAAGAAACATTCCGCCGGTCAAAGTCATCATCATTTCAAATTATCAATATACCATATCCCGGTCGGTTAAATTATTATCAAACAAACAAAACTAAATTCCAATGCGCATGTGTGGGTCACAATGATCCCGTAATTTCCGTTCTAACAACCGCAAAATCGGCAACAACAGTGGCGATTGCGGTTAATTGCGAAGCTAAAAACTTTCAGATGCAAATGAAATATGCTACTGCGTAAATCAAGGTACTTAAAAACAAAAATGCTGAAAAATTTCTCAAAAGAAATGTTAAAATCCACAAAATAAAAGAAGCATTACATTCCCTTTTATTTTGTGTGGTCATAATAATGATGTGCAGGAAACACTTTTAAAAGCTGAGAGTATTACAGAACATTCAGGGCGACAGGACTTAACACTAAAAGCGAAAAAATCGGTTGGCCGCCCCGGTGGCGCAGTGGTCTAAGCGATGGCCTCTGATCATTCGTCCGAAAGGGGTCCGGGTTCGAATCCCGGTTAGGCATGGATGTTTTGTTTGTCTTACGGCACTGGCGCTCTCCCTTCCCTGGAACCAGTGACCCTAAATTAGGGACGGGCGACTGCTTATAGCCCATTGAGTTGCTCACGGTGGTCGTTAAATCTCTAATCGAAAAAAAAATCGGTTGAGTACAGGTCTAGTGCACGGTGTATGATAGTAGGATTAAATAATGCCTCGGATAATATTTTACCACTTTTGAAAATAACACAGTGCCACAAATGAATATTTTGAAGCTGAGAAAGACCCTTGGAAACCTTTTGCACTGTGAAAGATCCTTGGAATTTTTATTAGAACCTACATGTTAGACACCCGGTGGTATAGTGGTAAAGCCGTCTCGAGTACTTAAGGCCTCAGTTCTTGCTCAGTTATCGATTAGTAACGTCATTATCAAGGTCATCATAGCCCACTGGAAACAAGAGGCCCTGAAACGATTTAGTCATGTGACCAAGAAGGTCTCAACTTCCATTCTCCGAACTGTAGGTGAAGTCCATTAGTCCGTTAGTATGTTGCAGTGAAGTTTTTTGTGTTTTATTATTTTGATTTATTATTGTGATTTTCTTTCCAAAGAAAAACAAATTAACACTCGTAATAACATATAACGTGCATTTACCACTACAACAGAAGAAAATGTTGGAGCGTTATTACTTCTACCATGGCTTTCTGCGATTATTCGTATAATACAAGGCTATGCCAGTTCACTATCGTTAATGTACAAGCAAAAGTCCATATTCTTGCCCCTGCACAGAATCGGCGTTGATTCGCGACTCCTAGGATGTATGTTTACCATTGAATGCAATGGAAAATTGTGGGTATTATTTGCCAATAATTTAGCTCACTTTCACAATTTAAAATTGTGTAACCAATCTGTTAATTATTCTTGATGTATGGCCTTTTTTTTATAATGTTTATTATTTTCTAAACGTGAATACGAGAAAGTTTTTCGTGCATGCTCCCTAAGATAGCTTCAAGAAATCTAGTTATTTTACTCCGAAGTTTGACTAAAATTATAACATGTTTATGTGACTTTTGGCTGTTTGCATACAGAACATAATATTTTAAGAAACGATAATCGTTTTCCGAGATGTTCAAGGGTAAAGGCTGCTAACATTTTCTAACAAGAGGAGCTCATTTTCTGAATATACCCCTGCAGGTAAAGAAAGCTATGACTTCAAAGAATTTAAATTCCAGTAACATTGAATGAGAATATTTTATGACAACAGTACTAGATAACTGCAGTACCATTCATGGCGGCGTACAGTAATGATCTATGTTCAACATTTCTGCAAAAAATGTGCTAATACAAAATTAAGTTTTCACACATGTTCTGATTTTTTCGTGTTTCCTATTGTTAATTAAAATTTGGAAAAAAAACGAACTGACGTTTTGATGGTAATGTCCTAATACAGACACCTTTGAAATCCACCGGCAGATGCAGCTCTGCTTTGCGGCCAGAAGTACTGCCGAGGACGGAGTGTAAGTAAATAACCGATTTGCAAGCAAATGGTCTCTTTCTACTCAGGAACGAATTACCCATACGATACGAAACACAAAAACGTTCCATCCGGCCACCGTCTGTCCGTCCGTCCAAAAGAATAAAAAAATTATCCGCCGATAAACAACCGATTTGCACGGAAATTATTTCTTTTGACACAGGGACGCCTCACACCTATCAGATACAATACAAAATTACGTTCCATCCGTCCCAAGTCTGTCCGTCCGTCCAAAAGAATAAAAAAATATCTCCACCGATAAACAACCCATTTGCGCGGGAATTATTTCTTTCGACTCAGGGACGCCTGACACCTATCAGATACATTACAAAATTACGTTCCATCCGTCCCAAGTCTGTCTTTCCGTCCGTCCGTCCGTCAGGAAGCATAAAAACACATAACTGGACCGAGAAACAACAGATTTGCAAGCAAATGGTCTCTTTCGACTCAGGAACAAATTACCCTTGAGATACGATGCAGAACTGCGTTCCATCCGTCCGCCGTCTGTCCGTCCTTTCAGAAGAATTAAAAAAAAAGTCCGCCGATAAAAAACCGATTTGCACGAAAATCATTACTTTCGACTCAGCGACGCCTCACACCTATCAGATACAATACAAAATTACGTTCCGTCCGTCCCAAGTCTGTCTTTCCGTCCGTCCGTCCGGAAGCATAAACACACATGACTCGACCGAGAAACAACAGCACGCAAACTGTTTCTTTCTACTCACGAACGAATTGCCCATGAGATACGCTGCAAAATTACGTTCCTTCCGTCCGTCCGCCCGGAAGTATAAAAGCACATCTCGACCGAGAAACACCCGATTTGCACGGAAATGAATCCGTTCTACTCAGGTACGGCTCACACCAATAGTATATAATAAAAAATAACGTTCCATCCGTCCGCCTTCTGTCTGTCCGTTCAGTAGAATTAAAGAAATATCCGCCGATAAAGAACCGATTTGCACGGAAATTATTTATTTCGACTCAGGGACGCCTGACACCTATCAGATATAATACAAAATTACGTTCCATCCGTCCGTCGTCTGTCCGTCCGTCCAAAAGTATGAAACACGTAACCCCACCGAGAAACAACTGATTAGCACGGAAATGACTCCCTTCTACTCACGGAGGCCTCAAACCTATCGGATATGATAAAAAAAAATTTCCATTCGTCCGAAGTCTGTTTGTCCGTCCGTCCCTAAAAATAAAAGCCCACAATCCCACCGGGGAACAACCGATTCGCACGGAAATTATTTCTTTCTACTCAGGGACGCCTCACACTTATGAGATATGATAAAAATAACTTTCCATCCGATCCGCCATCTGTCCGACTGTCCAGAAGAATAAAAAATATCTCCGCCGATAAAGAACCGACTTTCACGGAGATTATTTATTTCTACTCAGGGACGCCTCAGACCTATCAGATACAATACAAAATTACGTTCCATCCGTCCGCCATCTGTCCGTCCGTCCAGAAGAATAAAGAAAATTTATCCGCTGATAGACAACCGATTTGCACGAAAATGATATATATATATATATATATATATATATATATATATATATATATCATCATCATTGTCAACCATTATCAATCCACTGCTGGACGAAGGTCTCCCCAAGTTTCCTCCACAACGGTCTGTCTTGTGCCAGTCTCCTCCATGTCACTCCCGCATATTTACGAATTTCATCCACCCATCTCCCATGTGGTCTTTTCTGGGTCTTTTCCTGTCCCTTGGAATCCAATCTAAAATTTCGGCTGTCCATCTATGGTCTGTCCTTCTGGCAGTATGTCCAGCCCATTGCCATTTCAGGGATTTAACTCTGATCATGATGTCTTCCACTCTCGTCATTTTTCGGATCCACGAGTTCCTCTTCTTATCTCTCCTGGTTATACCAAGCATGCACCTCTCCATGCTTCTTTGAGTTGTCTGCAGCCTTTGTATGTCTCTTTTAGTTAAGGTCCACGTCTCTGCACCATACGTAAGCACTGGAAGGATGCATTGATCAAACACTTTTCTTTTTAAGACATAATGGCATATTGCTCTTGAAAATTATGCTGTTTCTTCCAAAAGCTCTCCAGGCAAGTTTTGTACGCCGATTAATTTCTTCATCAATGTGACCCTCATGATATCTGCTGTCCAAGATAAACATACGTATCTGTTATCTCCAGTTTTTCTCCATCAATCGATAAATCTTCATTTCTTGTAAAAGCATTGAACATCACTTTTGTCTTCTGAAAGTTCATTTTTAATCCTACTTCTTTACTCTTGTCAGCAAGTTCCTGGATCATACTCTGCAGCTCTGATGGGGTAGTTGCAAAAATGACTACGTCATCAGCAAAACGAAGGTGGGTTAGATAATCTCCATTAATCTTTATCCCTTTGTTTTCCCAGTTCAGTGATTGAAAGACATTTTCCAATGTGGCATTAAAGAGCTTCGGAGATATGGTGTCACCTTGTCTCACTCCCTTTCCAATTTTTATGTGTGTTGTATTTTCAAACAGCCGAATCTTTGCACTTGCATTTTCATAGATGTTATTAATAATATTAATGTATGCATCTTCAATACCGCAGGATTTCAGAGCCGTGGTAACTGCTGATAGTTTCACCGAATCAAAGGCTTTTTCATAATCGATAAAAGCCATGCACAATGGAAGTTCATATTCCCTCGCTCTTTCAATTAGTTCTCTCAGTACGTGGATATGATCTATTGTGCTGTAGCCACTCCTGAATCCAGCTTGTTCTCTCGGTTGAGCCATGTCCAGTGTTACCTTCAAGCGGTGTGAAAGAACTTTAGTGAAGATTTTATAAACCACTGATAGGAGGCTGATAGGTCTGTAGTTCCTGAGATTCTCAATGTCACCTTTTTTATGTAGCAGGATCATTGTAGCATTGTTCCAATCCTCAGGAATCTTCCCTTCATTAAGGCATCGAGTGAAAATTTGGGCGAGTACTGTTTCAATTTCTCCACTTGCTTCTTGTATGATGTCTATAGTAATTCCATCTTCTCCTGGAGCTTTCCCCGCTTCATGTTCTTGATTGCATGAGCAACTTCTGCTGGGAGGACTGGAAGAACTCTGGTACCTTTCATGATGTCTGGAGTACATGTATCATCCCTTTCATATAGTTTGGAGTAGAAATCTTTCACTCTTGTCAAAATTTCGCCTCTATTTCTTGTTATAGAACCATCTTCTTTTCTCAGAGCCATAATCTGTTTTCTTCCCTTACTGAGATGTCCCTTTGCTATCTTTAGGCTTTGGTTGTTTTCAATTGCTTTCCTCATTAGCTCACAGTTGAATTTCCTTACGTCTTCAGTGATACTTTTTCGTGCTGTCTTGCATAGCTCTATATATTCCACTTTGGAAGTCACATCTTCTTTAGTTGTCCTCATCTCTCTTCTTTTTTGCATCAACATTTTGGTTTTTCCTGATAATTTGTTTACATGCAACTTGTTCTTAGACCCAGCTAATTTTGTTGCTGTTTCCATAAGAGCTTTGGTTACTTTTCTGTTAACTTCAGAAATATCCACTTCTTCCGATGTTAGGCCTTCTAAAGCAGAGAATCTGTTCTTCAGTTCCAACTTGAAAGTATTATGGTGTTTTTTAAGGTTGGTTATGTCAATACATTTTGTTTGTCTTATGAGCTTGCCACGTTCCAGTTTAGTGTTGAGGTGCATCTTACATCTCACCAATCTATGGTCACTACCTGTGTTGAACTTGTTTAGCACACTGCAGTCTTCGATGACGAATTTTTTGTTACACATAATAAAATCAATTTCACTTGTCGTCCCAATTGGATGTCTCCATGTCCATTTCCTGTGTGGCTTTTTCTTGAAAAAGGAATTCAAGATGAAAAATCCTTCTGCCTCTGTAAACTCAACGAGAGTATTTCCACGCTGGTTTCTGTTGCCGTGACCGAATTTACCTACTGAAGTTTCATTCTGTTGCCGTTGCCCTATTTTTGCATTGAAATCTCCCATAATTATCTTCAAGTGCTGCTTACCTTTATTATTTAGATGACTAATTTCCTCATAAAATTCTTCAATTTCTTCTTCAGGATGACTTGTGGTGGGTGCATAAGTTTGAATAATCTGAGCCTGGTATCTTCTCGATAGTTGGATAACGAGTCGTGCAGCTCTGTCAGAGGAACTTTCAACTTCTACCACTTTATCCTTCAGTTTCTTGTTTATTATAAATCCAACACCACTAGTTCTGTCAGTATCTGTCCCACGATAATAGAAGAGATGTCCACTTTTCAGTTCAATGAGATCTTCTCCTTTTCTCCTTACCTCACTCCAGCCCGACGATGTCCCACTTGATCCTTTGTAGTTCCTCTTCCAATTCAAGAAGCCTTGAATCAGAAGATAGGGAGCGTCCGTTGTAGGTAGCCAAGGTCAGCATCAAATGGCAGCCTAGTCCGGTCCTCCGGGGATTCTTAGCACCCTCTGCCTTCATGTCGCACTGGCCGCTGCCTTGGCCAGGTACATTCCAGCTGCCGGAGACTGAGGGCCAAGATTTAAGTTGTAGAGTCATTTTGGAGGTGTTTGGCCATAACTCACCACGCTGGCCAAGCGGGTTGGTGAGTGTGGGATAGCATTTCCTCTGATCCCGATGGTATAGTTATACCGCTATTATATATATATATATATATATATATATATATATACTTAAGAGCAAAACTGAAGACTAAGGAAAAAATTTTAGAATTTAAAACGAAGGGTGCAAAATAACCTGAAATATATATATATATATATGTGTGTGGCATCCCACACATAACGTCAGGTGATGCGTAACATCTCGTGGTGCATCCTGTTCCCACTAAAGGGGCTTTGACGACCGCCAATAGCTGTATAACTATACCATCGGGATTAGAGGAAATGCTATTCCACACTCACCAACCCGCTTGGCCAGTGTGGTGAGTTATGGCCAAACCCCTCCAAAATGACTCCACAACTTAAATCTTGGCCCTCAGTCTCCGGCAGCTGGAATGTACCTGGCCAAGGTAGTGGCCAGTGCAACATGAAGGCAGAGGGTGCTAAGAATCCCCGGAGGACCGGACTAGGCTGCCATCTCATGCTGACCTTGGCTACGTATAATGGACGCTCCCTATCTTCTGATTCAAGGCTTCTTGAATTGGAAGAGGAACTACAAAGGATCAAGTGGGACATCGTCGGGCTAAGTGAGGTAAGAAGAAAAGGAGAAGATCTCATTAAACTGAAAAGTGGACATCTCTT
This sequence comes from Macrothele yani, assembly GCA_039090855.1. Taxonomy (NCBI): domain Eukaryota; kingdom Metazoa; phylum Arthropoda; class Arachnida; order Araneae; family Macrothelidae; genus Macrothele; species Macrothele yani. The sequence goes on from CM077011.1 coordinate 107,535,526, forward strand.
CCACTATCGTGGGACAGATACTGGCAGAACTAGTGGTGTTGGATTTACAATAAACAAGAAACTGAAGGATAAATTTGTAGAAGTTGAAAGTTCCTCTGACAGAGCTGCACGACTCGTTATACAACTCTCGAGAAGATACCAGGCTCAGATTATTCAAACTTATGCACCCACCACAAGTCATCCTGAAGAAGAAATTGAAGAATTTTATTACGAAATTCGTCATCTAAATAATAAAGGTAAGCAGCACTTGAAGATAATTATGGGAGATTTCAATGCAAAAATTGGGCAACAGCAACAGAATGAAACTTCAGTAGGTAAATTCGGTTACGGCAACAGAAACCAGCGTGGAAATATTCTCGTTGAGTTTGCAGAGGCAGAAAGGTTTTTCACCTTCAACTCCTTTTTCAAGAAAAAGCCACACAGGAAATGGACATGGAGACATCCAAATGGGACGACAAGTGAAATTGGTTTTATTATGTGTAAAAAAAAATTCGTCATAGAAGACTGCAGTGTGCTAACAAGTTCAACACAGGTAGTGACCATAGATTGGTGAGATGTAAGATGCACCTCACCACTAAACTCGAACGTGGCAAGCTCATAAGACAAACAAAATGTGTTGACATAAACAACCTTAAAAACCACCATAATACCTTCAAGTTGGAACTGAAGAACAGATTCTCTGATTTAGAAGGCCTAACATCGGAAGAAGTGGATATTTCTGAAGTTAATAGAAAAGTAACCAAAGCTCTTATGGAAACAGCAAAAAAATTAGCTGGGTCTAAGTGCAAGTTGCATGTGAAGAAATTATCAGGAAAAACCAAAATGTTGATGCAAAAACGAAGAGAGATGAAGACAACTAAAGAAGATGTGACTTCCAAAGTGGAATATATAGAGCTATGCAAGACAGTACGAAAAAGTATCACTGAAGATGTAAGGAAATTCATCTGTGAATATATTTTTTTATCCTTTTGGACGGACAGACAGACTTGGGACGGACGGGACGTAATTTTGTATTGTACCTGATAGGTGTGAGGTGCCGCTGAGTCGAAAGTAATATTTTCCGTGAAAATCGGTTGTTTATCGGCGGAGATATTTTTTTATTCTTCTGGAAGGACGAACAGACGGCGGACGGATGGAACGTAATTCTGCATCGTATCTCATGGGTAATTCGTTCCTGAGTCGAAGGAGACCATTTGGGTGCAAATCTGTTGTTTCTCGGTCCAGTTATGTTTTTATGCTTCCTGACGGACGGACGGACGGAAAGACAGACTTGGGACGGATCGAACGTAATTTCGTAATGTATCTGATAGGTGTCAGGCGTCCCTGAGACGAAAGAAATAATTCCCGTGCAAATGGGTTGTTTATCGGCGGAGATATTTTTTTATTTATTTTGGACGGACGGGCAGACTTGGGACGGACGGAACGTAATTTTGTATTGTATCTGATAGATCTGAGGTGTCGCTGAGTCGAAAGTAATAATTTCCGTGAAAATCGGTTGTTTATCGGCGGAGATATTTTTTTTATTCTTCTGGAAGGACGAACAGACGGCGGACGGATGGAACGTAATTCTGCATCGTATCTCATGGGTAGTTCGTTCCTGAGTCGAAAGAGACCATTTGCGTGCAAATCTGTTGTTTTTCGGTCCAGTTATGTGTTTTTGTGCTTCCCGACGGACCGGCAGGCGGGTGGAAAGACAGACTTGGGACGGATGGAACGTAATTTTGTAATGTATCTGATAGGTGTCAGGCGTCCCTGAGTCGAAAGAAATACTTCCCGTGCAAATGGGTTGTTTATCGGCGGATATATGTTTTTTATTCTTTTGGACGGACGGACAGACGATGGACGGATGGAACGTAATTTTGTATTGTATCTGATAGGTGTCAGGCGTCCCTGAGTCGAAATAAATAATTTCCGTGCAAATCGGTTCTTTATCGGCGGATATTTCTTTAATTCTACTGGACGGACAGACAGAAGGCGGACGGATGGAACGTTATTTTTTATTATATACTATTGGTGTGAGCCGTACCTGAGTAGAACGGATTCATTTCCGTGCAAATCGGGTGTTTCTCGGTCGAGATGTGCTTTTATACTTCCGGGCGGACGGACGGAAAGACGGACTTGGGACGAATGGAACGTAATTTTGTATTGTATCTGGTAGGTGTGAGGCGTCGCTGAGTCGAAAGTAATTTCCGTGCAAATCGGTTGTTTATCGACGGAGATATTTTTTTTTATTCTTCTGGAAGGACGGACATACGGCTGACGGAAAGAACGTAATTCTGCATCGTATCTCTTGGGTATTTCATTTCCGTGCAAATCGGGTGTTTCTCGGTCGAGATGTGCTTTTATACTTCCGGGCGGACGGACGGAAAGACGGACTTGGGACGGATGGAACGTAATTTTGTAATGTATCTGATAGGTGTCAGGCGTCCCTGGGTCGAAAGAAATAATTCCTGTGCAAATGGGTTGTTTATCGGCGGAGATATTTTTTATTCTTTTGGTCGGACGGACAGACTTGGGGCGGATGGAACGTAATTTTGTATTATATCTGATAGGTGTGATGCCTCCCTGTGTCGAAAGAAATAATTTCCGTGCAAATCGGTTGTTTATCGGCGGATAATTTTATTTTATTCCTGTGGACGGACGGACAGACGGCGGCCGGATGGAACGTAATTATGTTTCGTATCGCATGGGCAATTAGTTCCTGTGTAGAAAGCGACCATTTGCCAATATCTCCTAAAACAACCCAAATAAATACTTACTTACCCATATACCTCAGCTGAAATTCACAGTGAAGATTCCTTAGTTGGGGTCGCGATTTGGCGCCCCCGTGTGACTGAAACGGCGTTTTTGCTCGTACACGGAATTCCGTAGGATCGGCGAAACTGGCATAGCCTTGTATTATATGATTAATCACAGAAAGCCATACTTCTACCCATGGACGTAGGAATAAGAGGAGGCGCTGTCACCAACTCTTCCCGTGCTAGCAAAGTGAAGCCAGGTTTGTACGCTTCCGCGGTCAAAGTAGTAGCGCCAGCTTTGGCGTGGTTACTGTCAAGATGCAAAAGCAGACGATTTTCCGTAGGAAAGCATTAGCGAGACCCTGTTCGTTTTCTTAAGATTTTACATTGTCTTAAATTATAAGCGAAATGGAAACGCAGTGAAATAGGTTTAAGAAACTCTTTGGTTTACATGAAAGGAATTTCAGTACAGAAACTTAGATTTTCGTGGAGGAAATTAAATCTAAAAAAGCGTCTTCGTAACGACTGAGACGTATGTGAACCAAAGATTTAAAATGTGTTTATACTAAACATAATTAAATAAAACGCTTAAAATATTTCTTTGTGTTAGCGGATTATCGTACAATATTGTTTATCATAGAAATTATAACGATCGTGCTTCAAAGAATTTGTATTATGAGTGAATTTTTCAAAAGACCGCACTTTAAAGGGAGGGAACACTTCTGCCATGTTGTAAAGAGGAAAATTGAAATAAACAACGACGTTCCACGTATGTTTTACTTGAAGAACAATTATGATTGTTCGTAAGCAAATAAGCAAAGGGAGGCGGGATAATATTCTCATTGAACATTATTATTTAAAAAAACAAAAATTCATGAAATATCTAGATTTAATTTCCAAGCTTTTACAGAAAAAATGGGGAATCTGCGAGCTTCTTCAAAGAAATTTAAAAAATCAGACTAAAAATATGATGTTACTGTGTCTACATTTTATTTTTTATAATTGCTTTAAGCACTTGACTGATTTTAGTTTCTTCTAATGAAAGTAGAAAATTCCAACTGGTTTGGTTAGAACTGTGGTGAGCTTCAAAGGTATGAATACAAATAATTTAAAAACTACAGGCCTTAGTAGGAAGGAAACATTTTTCGGGGGGGGGGGGATAACTTTTTATCTTTTTAAAGGGTGCAGTTTCAAATATAGCAAGAAAATATACAATTTATTAGTTTGTTGAAATATGATTTACAAGTAAGCAGCAGAAATAATTCCTACTGTAAGATCTCTTTTAAAAGAAATCCAACTGCATTCAAAATATTATACTTCTAATACACATCACTATAAACAGAGGCACATTCACAATGTAATAAGTTAATAGCTTTTAAGTAGTAAATGAAACAGACCTGTGTATAAAATAAGGATTTTTAATTAGGTTTTTGAAATATACGTGTACCATTTATGAGCAAGGTTATATTTATTAATAAAGAATTCATTGAGAATAAATCCTGCAGTTTTTTGCTAGCACAACATTTGTTCAAGAATAGGAAAATCTGATCACGTAAGGTGTGGTTAATCAACACAACAAGGTGATTAATTTTAGCTCTAATGACAGAGAGCATTGCTAACAGCAGCCCATATGCTAATGCACATTTAACCTACATTTTCTGGCCACAAAAATTGATGGATAACTAATCAGAAGTGCATGGGAAATATAGAAGAGCAAATTTTCTGCCATCAGATGCTAAATCACCTTTACTTTACTGTTCTCCATGTAACATCTTCAGTACCAAAATCTGATTTCCAACTTCTTACGTCCGCCTATTTCATCTGATTAGTTAAGTAATAAAGTTTTCACTCAAGTAATTTATTTGTTTACCATAACTATACATTTTCATATATTGCAATTAATATCATTATAGTTTTATGCTGTTATATTTTTACTTCAGCTGAATTCAAGCCCCCCCCCATTTCTGTCATCAAAAAGCCTAGCTATGAGCTGCATTTCACACTCATTATGTGCATTGTAAGCTGTAGAAAATACATGAGTACTATCATTTCCTAATGGAGATTCAATATACCTCTAGTTACACAAGACAAAAGAGAATGAGCTAGTTAGAACACGAAGAAATATTATTATGAGTTGATGCCCACATACACATTAAACTTCTTGAAGTCCTTTTTATATATTCAAGAAAAGAAAAGCTTACCCAACAGTATTTATAGCTGGAACTTAGCTTACTGCTCTAATTCAAACCATTAAAGACAAATGTTTGTATGGAAATTTCTATGTAAATCCAATACAAAATACGTATTTCAAATAGTTAAATCTCATCTTTAGTAACCTTCACTAGCAGCAGCGAAATGCTTTCCTTCACATACAATGGGTGTCACACCAGGTATGAGTGTCTTTTCTCTTAAAAGGCTTAGTCCTTCAGTCCTAATAGGAAACAAAAAATGAAGGGTGGGGGATGCATGGATACACAACAAGAATATCAAAGAATATAAAAATTATATAATATCATCATCATCGTCATCATTGTCAACCATTATCAATCCACTGCTGGACGAAGGTCTCCCCAAGTTTCCTCCGCAACAGTCTGTCTTGTGCCAGTCTCCTCCATGTCACTCCCGCATACTTTCGAATTTCATCCACCCATCTTTCATGTGGTCTTCTTCTGGGTCTTTTCCTGTCCCTTGGAATCCAATCTAAAATTTCGGCTGTCCATCGATGGTCTGTTCTTCTGGCAGTATGTCCAGCCCATTGCCATTTCAGGGATTTAACTCTGATCATGATGTCTTCCACTCTTGTCATTTTTCGGATCCACGTGTTCCTCTTCTAATCTCTCCTGGTTACACCAAGCATGCACCTCTCCATGCAGCTTTGAGTTGTCTGCAGCCTTTGTATGTCTCTTTTAGCTAAGGTCCACGTCGCTGCACCATACGTAAGCACTGGAAGGATGCATTGATCAAACACTTTTCTTTTAAGACATAATGGCATATTGCTCTTGAAAATTATGCTGTTTCTTCCAAAAGCTCTCCAGGCAAGTTTTGTACGCCGATTAATTTCTTCATCAATGTGACCCTCACTTGATATCTGCTGTCCAAGATAAACGTACGTGTCAGTTATCTCCAGCTTTTCTCCATCAATCGATAAATCTTCATTTCTTGTAAAAGCATTGTACATCACTTTTGTCTTCTGAAAGTTCATTTTTAATCCCACTTCTTTACTCTTGTCAGCAAGTTCCTGGATCATACTCTGCAGCTCTGATGGGGTAGTTGCAAAAATGACTATGTCATCAGCAAAACGAAGGTGGGTTAGATAATCTCCATTAATCTTTATCCCTTTGTTTTCCCAGTTCAGTGATTGAAAGACATTTTCCAATGTGGCATTAAAGAGCTTTGGAGATATGGTGTCACCTTGTCTCACTCTTTTACCAATTTTGATGTGTGTTGTATTTTCAAACAGCCGAATCTTTGCACTTGCATTTTCATAGATGTTATTAATAATATTAATGTATGCATCTTCAAAACCGCAGGATTTCAGAGCCATTGCAACTGCTGATTGTTTCACCGAATCAAAGGCTTTTTCATAATCGATAAAAGCCATGCACAATGGAAGTTCATATTCCCTCGCTCTTTCAATTAGTTCTCTCAGTACGTGGATATGATCTATTGTGCTGTAGCCACTCCTGAATCCAGCTTGTTCTCTCGGTTGAGCCATATCCAGTGTCACCTTCAAGCGGTGTGAAAGAACTTTAGTGAAGATTTTATAAACCACTGATAGGAGGCTGATAGGTCTGTAGTTCCTCAGATCCTCAATGTCACCTTTCTTATGTAGCAGGATCATTGTAGCGTTGTTCCAATCCTCAGGAATTTTCCCTTCATTAAGGCATCGAGTGAAAATTTGGGCGAGTACTGTTTCGATTTCTCCACTTGCTTCTTGTATGATGTCTACAATAATTCCATCTTCTCCTGGAGCTTTTCCCCGCTTCATGTTCTTGATTGCATGCGCAACTTCTGCTGGAAGGACTGGAAGAACTCTGGTACTGGTACCTTTCATGATGTCTGGAGTACATGTATCATCCCTTTCATATAATTTGGAGTAGAAATCTTTCACTATTGTCAAAATTTCGCCTCTATTTCTTGTTACAGAACCATCTTCTTTTCTCAGTGCCATAATCTGTTTTTTCCCCTTACTGAGATGTCCCTTTGCTATCTTTAGGCTTTGGTTGTTTTCAATTGCTTTCCTTACTAGTTCACAGTTGAATTTCCTTACGTCTTCAGTGATACTTTTTCGTACTGTCTTGCATAGCTCTATATATTCCACTTTGGAAGTCACATCTTCTTTAGTTGTCCTCATCACTCTTCTTTTTTGTATCAACATTTTGGTTTTTCCTGATAATTTGTTCACATGCAATTTGTTCTTAGACCCAGCTAATTTTGTTGCTGTTTCCATAAGAGCTTTGGTTACTTTTCTGTTAACTTCAGAAATATCCACTTCTTCCGATGTTAGGCCTTCTAAAGCAGAGAATCTGTTCTTCAGTTCCAATTTGAAGGTATTATGGTGTTTTTTAAGGTTGGTTATGTCAATACATTTTGTTTGTCTTATGAGCTTGCTACGTTCGAGTTTAGTGTTGAGGTGCATCTTACATCTCACCAATCTATGGTCACTGCCTGTGTTGAACTTGTTTAGCACACTGCAGTCTTCTATGACGAATTTTTTGTTACACATAATAAAATCAATTTCACTTGTCGTCCAATTTGGATGTCTCCATGTCCATTTCCTGTGTGGCTTTTTCTTGAAAAAGGAGTTCAAGATGAAAAACCCTTCTGCCTCTGCAAACTCTACGAGAGTATTTCCACGCTGGTTTCTGTTGCCGTGACAGAATTTACCTACTGAAGTTTCATTCTGTTGCCGTTGCCCTATTTTTGCATTGGAATCTCCCATAATTATCTTCAAGTGCTGCTTACCTTTATTATTTAGATCACGAATTTCCTCATAAAATTCTTCAATTTCTTCTTCAGCATGACTTGTGGTGGGTGCATAAATTTGAATAATCTGAGCCTGGTATCTTCTCGAGAGTTGGATAACGAGTCGTGCAGCTCTGTCAGAGGAACTTTCAACTTCTACAACTTTATCCTTCAGTTTCTTGTTTATTATAAATCCAACACCACTAGTTCTGCCAGTATCTGTCCCACGATAGTAGAAGAGATGTCCACTTTTCAGTTCAATGAGATCTTCTCCTTTTCTCCTTACCTCACTTAGCCCGACGATGTCCCACTTGATCCTTTGTAGTTCCTCTTCCAATTCAAGAAGCCTTGAATCAGAAGATAGGGAGCGTCCGTTATACGTAGCCAAGGTCAGCATCAGATGGCAGCCTAGTACGGTCCTCCGGGGATTCTTAGCACCCTCTGCCTTCATGTCGCACTGGCCGCTGCCTTGGCCAGGTACATTCCAGCTGCTGGAGACTGAGGGCCAAGATTTAAGTTGTGGAGTCATTTTGGAGGGGTTTGGCCATAACTCACCACGCTGGCCAAGCGGGTTGGTGAGTGTGGGATAGCATTTCCTCTAATCCCGATGGCATAGTTATACCGCTATTGGCGGTCGTCAGAGCCCCTTTAGTGGGAACAGGATGTACCACGTGAAGGCGGGGTTAACATTTGTCAAGGAGAGGCTGTGATGTTACGCATCACCTGACCTTACATATATAATATACAATACAGGAAATCTGTAACAACTATCAAAATATTGGGTACAAGAAATTTACATTGATGTGCGAAACAGTACAGGCTAATTACACTCAGCTAATCAGAACATGACTGTGAGCAAATAAACCACAATAAATATTTGAATGTTTCAGCTACCACAAATACCTAGGGTTTGAAGAAATTACAATATGCTGATGAAACAGAGACAGATCATAAGCTCGATAGACAAAACACACATGCCACACCCACTGTGCAAGGGATGACCTTTTAGCTGCATCTCACTGATTTTACCAAAATAAAAAGTAAGATATGATGTAAAGGAAGAAAAGGTAACAATATGGACTTTAAATATCAACAGAGAACCAAAAGGGGAAAGTTTAATTACAGCATATATGCTGTAGAGCATTAATGCTATAATTGATATTAGATAGAAAAAGCAGATTACTCATGAGAGAGTTAAAATGCATGAAAACAATGTTTAATCTCAGAACATATACATGCATTACAGAATAGCAACTAAATCAGGTAAAGAAAACATTTGGTACCAGAAGTGAATGAAATATATGACTGATAGCTTATTTATGGAATATCAAAGTAACTGATGATCCTAAAATGTTTACTGATCTGTAAAATGAATAAGAGAACATGATGTTTTAGAATACCAAAAATGTGCAGTCACTAGAATAGGGATGGCCGAAGAGAATCAAATCCATTTTTGGAATGAACAGGAAATACAGGCAATTTAGAGATATATGATTGCTGTGTTAATAATGATAATGTATTTCAATGTACACTGTCTACCAACAAGTAATTGGACACCCCTGCAATCGACGATATCTGAGGTCCTGATACACGTCATGGCCGCCGCCGTTAAATATCGTGTGGGAAACAATAACGCAACCAGTCGCATGCAAGATGCCACGCAGTTCGGAGCTCTCTGATTTCGAGAAAGGTGTAATCGTCGGGTATCACAGAAATGGCCGATCCATACGTGACATATCCAGCGAGTTAAAGTACCCAAAATCGTCAGTGGCCTACGCGATTGGCAAGTGGAAGATGAGAAGTGTCTGTCGGAATGTGCCCCGATACGGCCGGCCCACAAAACTGTAGGGTAGAGACCGACGGGTGCTGGCCAGAAAAATTCGGAAGAACTGCACCAAATCGATGGGCCACATCCACGAGCAGTTTCAACAGGCATCCGGGAGTGTTCTTTCGATGAACACCATCCGTAAGGAAGCCCATCTTCTCGGTTATCATGGACGTGCTGCCGCCCCCAAACCTTTGATCACCAAGTCCAATAGCGCTGCTCGGCTAACGTGGTGCAAAGAACGTCGACATTGGACCGTTTAACAGTGGAAACAGGTTCTCCGGAGCGGCGAATGAAGGTTCACCCTCTACCGTTCGGATGGCAGGGTCTGGGTTTGGAGTCTGCCTGGAGAACGCTTCCTGCCGGAATGTATTGTGCCAACTGTGAAGTTCGGCGGCGGTGGAATTATGATATGGGGGTGTTTCTCCTGGTATAGCACGGGACCCTTGGTCGCAATTCCTGGTAGACTCAACGCCGAGACCTACTGCACCATTTTGGATGACCATGCGCTTCCTACGTTGTGGCAGTTTTACGGGGTGGACCCATGTTACTTCAGGATGACAATGCCACCTGGCATGTTGCGAGGTCCACCATGGCTTGGTATGGTGACAATGAGGTTAATCGAATGTATTGGGCCGCGCAGAGCCCTGACCTTAACCCTATCGAGCAACTCTGGGACGAGTTGGAGCGTCGACTTAAGGGGTGCCCCCACCGTCCAAAATCGGTGAAGGAACTGGCCTGTCTTCTCCAAGCCGTGTGGAAGAAAATACAGCTAGCCGTCGTACAACGCCTGGTTGAGAGTATGCCCCGGAGGGTCGCAGCTATAATCGCCGCTCGTGGAGGCTCCACCAACTATTGAAGGTGAATAAACTTCGTTTTCCTTTGCTATCACAGGTGTCCAACTACTTATTGGTAGACGGTGTATTATGAGAATATTTCTTCAAAAATCAAAATGTGCATTCATATGTTTACAGGGTCATAGCTTGAGAGGAGCCAGAAGTGCAAATCTTCACTGTAAGGTACTCATGTTCAGCCACTTTCAAATGTTTCCTTGTTCATTTGTTTTTTATTTCTATTCTCTTTTTTTTTTTAATTTTTTAAATATCTGTGCACCCTTTGTGTTTCAACTTTCACTTTCCTCATCTACTGTGTTTAGTATAACCATCACTTTATGTTTCACATACAAAGTGGTTTTGTTGTAAATCAGGAGATATTACCGTGATGTTTTTGCATTGTCATATAATTCCAAGAAATGGTTAGTGCAGTGTCTCACATGCAAAAGTTACTGTTTTAATGTCCTCTGCTAATCCAGAGAATCTGCATTTGTATTGTGAAGTTCAGTTTTAAATAAAGGAGCTCCAGTTCTATTAACTGATTTTGTAGCACACTATTAAAAACACCTTGTCCATTAGTTTAAAATGAGTATTTACTAACAATGGTCAAATCTGTAATTTGGTATACTGGTCAAGCCCTAAAACAGTAAAAAAGAAATAAATGAACTTTTGGTAAATGTAGCTAATTCCTAACCACTATCGTTGTTGTTTATATAGTGCAAAGTTTTTGGATATGAACACTGTCATAATTATAGGTGGGTTATTAATAATTCAAAGACGATTATCTTAGTAATGTAGTTATATTGAACATCCTTTTAAACGTGGTTCAATTATGAATACCCCACCGATTACATAACCTGCACTATTCCAGAAAAATTTGCTACAACTTTTGTAAACAGATCTGTATAACCTACGTAAACCTAGCGACTTCTTTAATTTTGCTACAAATTTAGAACATTACATAATATGCTAAAAGCAAGCAAATCACAGCAAAATATACAGTTGTCATTCACAGTAAATTGCAATCTACGACTGAATCCTAAAAAACTTAATTAAACCTAGTAAACAGAAAATAAAGTGATACTAACCAGTGGAATGACATACCTGGTATTTTATTTTTATTTATTTGCACAGCTGAATGCCACGCAGGATCCCATGGAAACTAAATATGAACAAGCTAAAGTATGTTGTCAAACACAGAAAAAAATCTACGCTGACAAACCAGTTTAACGAAAAATAGGAGCTTCTAAAAATCACCAATTTTCATTGCTTTCCTATGGAAGACACGACCAAGAGATTAACCAAGCACGCGGAGGGATATCATAGCAGTTAACCAAGGATGTTATATTACTGGAGGCACCACTGGCTCTGCCGCCATAGGTCACAGCTAATCTGTGGTGTGACGTCACAAGCAGGCAAAAATTAACTGAATTATACCGTTGATAAAACAGTAAGCTTGTGTATCATTGATAAAGATTATTGAATTACTCATTTTATCTGTTTATACGCTTAGAAGCTTTTGTTCCATTGGTTTCAAAAGCAGCTTCTCTTCTGCGGCTGCGTCGTGCCTGCTCATGATGTCATTTGCAGCACGGACGGTGACTTATGGCGGCCAATGCTGCGTGGATAGGAGTGGTGTCTCCAGTAATATAACCTTCTTGCAGTTAACAGGTCAGCTTCAGAAATCTGCGGTTACAGCTTCTCCTATATTTCCTACCTCCATGCTTCTACCATGGCTCTCTGCGATTAATCGTATAATACGAGTAATCGCAGAAAGCTATGCTTCTACCCACAGAGAATGGAGAGGCAGAGCGTGCACAAGCCAGAGTTATGGAAATTGGTGGGCGGGGAAAAAGAACGATAGCAGAGCACCGTCGGCACTTTATGGAACTAAACCCCACGTGCTCTCTGACGTAACGTCCCTACTGTAACGCTCATAATTCGAAATTGGTCACTGTGCTTGTTATTACTACCGTTACCACTGTGTGATTCTGTGATTATAACAACGCTTTTCGTTATTTCGTAGAAGTTATTTTCGGCGGATAATTATTTCATCTTTTATATGTCGGAAATCTTTGTCTATTTTTTAACTGTTAAAAATCGATATAAGTAAAATTTATATCAGAGTAGAGCCCTTACTGTATTTTGTTTTTCGTAATTCCATTTGATCCTTCGGGCAGATGTTTGATTCGTGATACAATTATGTCAGTTTGTTACTTTTTATTTGCCATTGCTTTGATATTTTTCCGTTGTTTATTTTTAAATTCCGGCAGTAGTATGTTGCGTTGACGAAGGTTTGCATTTTGAGAACGAAAGCTGCTACAGATTTATTAGTTTCTTTTAAGTCAGAGTTAGTACTTTATTTCTCAGTATAATTCCCGACTGCAAAGTGCTGTTCTTACGATTAAGAATATACGCCTAATTCCGTTACACCTACCGCAAAATTTCTCGGTGAATCACGCTACAGTGAACCTAACCAACTCGGGAAGTAAGGAAAATGGCGGCTCTCGCAGGGAAGGAAAGTCGAGAGAGACATTTGTAAACAAGTGGGAGGAGCGTAGTTGTGACGTCACTTTTAGTTCTCATTAACAGGCCGTGGGGCCGCCAACGTCTATGTGAGTTTAACATTATGCTGTTGCCATCGGACAAAGTGGAGAATTTCCTTTACGATCTTCTAGAGTGCACACTCTGTACCTCTCTTCTCTGTGCTTCTACCTACTGGTTCCTTCTGTTACTGATATACAAAATTCCTTTTCTGTCTTAAGTATTAACTTGCAAAGTTTAGTTATATATATATATATATATATACATTGAAAAAAGGATTTGTTACTGATATGTTTTGTTGGTAAAGCTATCTCAGTTGTTTAACGGCTTAGCATTTCGGTAAGATGTATACACCTTACGTTAACGTTTTTTGCACTACTTTTGTTTTTCTTAGTAGTACATTTACTATGTGCTAGAAGTTCAAACGACAAAATTCCGTCTTTCCAAAAAATAACGACAGTAAAAAAACCTCTGAAAATATGTTCACGTCAAGCAAAAGAAATACAAAAAGTACGTAGGTTTCCTTTTGTAATCGATGAATAAGGAATACACTGACACTGCACACTGGTGATATTATCATTACAGACATAGGCCGAAACCAAAAATATTGACGTTAAGCAAAAGAAATACGCCGCCCCGGTGGCGCAGTGGTCTAAGCGATGGCCTCTGATCATTCGTCCAAAAGGGGTCCGGGTTCGAATCCCGGTGAGGCATGGATGTTGTATTTGTCTTACGGCACTGGCTCTCTCCCTTCCCTGGAACCAGTGACCCAAAATTAGGGACGGGCGACTGCTTATAGCCCATTGAGTTGCTCACGGTGGTCGTTAAACCTCTAATCAAAAAAATAAATAAATCAAAAGAAATATAAAAAGTACGTAGGTTTCCTTTTGTAATCGATGAATAAGGAATATATGCCGCCCCGGTGGCGCAGTGGTCTAAGGCTTTGCCCTCTGATCATTCGTCCGTAAGGGGTCCGGGTTCGAATCCCGGCCAGGCATGGATGTTGTGTTTGTCTTACTGCACTGGTTCTCTCCCTTCCCTGGAACCAGTGACCTTAAATTAGGGACGGGCGACTGCTTATAGCCCATTGAGTTGCTCACGGTGGTCGTTAAACCTCCAAAAAAAAAAAAAAAGAATAAGGAATACACTGACACAGCACACTGGTGATATTTACATTGCAGGCATAGGCCGAAACCAAAAATATTGACGCGGGAATTTCGGCAATGGCGGCGGAGCAAAGTCCTTTAATAAAAATAGAAGGAAATTGAAAAAAGTTCCGCAAAAATTCAACAGGGAGTTCCTCAGGAGCGAAACAAAATATGTAAACAAGCCGCCGTTTTGGAATCGATACAGACATATGTTACCAAAAACATTAAAATATTCGCCTTTCGTGCTACAACTTTTTAAGTAATTTGTCAACTAAGCAACAGCAGATTTCATTTATTTTGTGCGGCAAATTTTAAAGTTCTCATCAGCTGGAATTCTAAGCGAAAACTTCGCAAATGCGTACTTTGTTGTCAGTTTCGTTAAAACATTAGCATTTCTTTCATTTTGTGTAAAACTTTCAAAGTAATTTGTGAACTAAATTCTTGCACATTTTATACATATTGCAACACAATCTTCGAAGTTTCCATCAGCTCACGTTTTATGAAATTCTCCCGCTATTCTCTCAGCCCATCAGCACATTACTGACAGCTGAGACGACGCACACACTGTAGGGAGACTAAAAGCTGGGACTAAGTTGGTCACATGACCTCAGCGACAGCCGTTCGTTTCAGGGCCTCTTGTTTCCAGTGGGCTATGCAAGGTCATAACAAACACAGTACCGTGACTACCATCTTAGATAGCAGCGGTGTTACCACAGAGTGGGTGTTGCAGGGAGGTGATATCAGGATTCTAATTTTTCGTAAATTCATAACATCGATGGAAAAAAGTTATAAATTTGGGTAAATGCAAAACATTTGGTAAAAATCAAAACGCTAACACTTTATTGAGAACCACGGGAGCGATTAATTCAGTGATTATTTCATGTCTACAATATAATTCAGAAACGCCTTTAACTTTTTCTTTTTACGTCAATGGGTAGCTGCTTCGCACATGTAAATTCACCGGTATTTTTTTAAAACAAATTGTATCCCATTTCATCCAAATAAGTTAAGGTGAAAAAGGAAGACAAATCCTGATAAGTTAATAAGAAATATTCCATGTAACACATAATTGCCATTATTGCTATGGTAATTCCCAAAGACTTTTAAGGTCTTTGGTAATTTCATATTCTTTCAGCAACACAATGTGGAACTAATACATTTTTTTTTCGGCATTATGTCGAAAAAGTACAATCTAAATATTTCAAACAAAATAAGGAAACAGCACTGGACAAAATACAACGATAAGTTCAAATATGATATAAAGCTGAAAGAATATAAAATAATTTATGAAACATAAGCATAAAAAGCAGACAGCACCTCGATGCTATATGGGTGTAAGAGAAGTGGCCACCGGTGAATTGGCCACCCGGATAACTGATGGTCACAAAAGTTTTAAGAGGCCGTATAAAAATTTCGTTTTCGACAGCTTCGTGGCCATATCCCCGCAGAGATTGATTATCTGGATCACATAAAGTTTCTGTAATTTCTCATTTTTTTAATTACGATATTTAATGTAATCCTTTATAAAAAAATATGATCTACAACTCAACAAAAGATGTTCACGGTTTATAAACCGAAGCTCAACAGATTCTTTACGGGCATGTGCGAACACAGGAAACCTGTCGTGGGGAGGGTCATATACCCCGTCCCATAAACAGGTTTCCTGGGGTAGAGAATGACAGCAGAATTTCTGTAGAGTTGTAGTTTGTAAACGCTAAAAATCTCCCGATTGGGCTTCAAATTCTTTATATTTTCGGTATTAAGACCTATTCCCGCGACAGGTTTTGTGCGTTAACACATACCCGCAGAGAATTTGTCTAGTTGTAGTTTGTAAACCGTGAAAACCTACGGATCGGATCTGACGAGAAATACTTTATATTTTTGGTGTTCAGCCCCCCCTCTCCCGCCGACAGGTTTTCTGCGTTTGCACGTGCCTGCAAAGAATTTGTCGGCTGTAGTTTGTAAACGCTGAAAATTTCCCGATTGAGCTAGAAATTGGTTTTCTGCGTTTGCACATGCCCCAAGTGACATTTTGTATTTTTGGTGTTATCCCCCCCCTCCTCCGGGCAGGTTTCCTGCGTTAGCACATGCCCGCAGAGAATTTGTTGAGTTGTAGTTTATATACCCTGACATTTTTTTTGTTGAGATGTAGATCATAAACATTTTTTATAAAGAATTACATTAAATATCGTAATTAAGAAAATACAAAAACATTATGTAACTCAGATAACAACCTCTGGGAACATGGCCACGAAGCGGTCAAAAACGCAATTTTATACGGGCCCTTAAAAATTTTTGTGGCCAGTTCTCGTCTTTGTCTTTGACACGAAAATCTTTGAAATGTCTAAATTTTTTTATTGATAATAAAATATTAAAAAAAATGTTTTGTTAACAATAGTTGCTTAAGTAGTGGGAAATATAGCCACACGATATTTATTTATTCAGAACAGTTTTATGGTACAAATATTGCAATGTGGGCAGTACTCCGTACGCGATGCTATATATTTAATCTTTCATGGAAGCATGAATTTGAACACTTATTTCCTAGCTGTGTAGTTCATAATATAATGACTGGATGTAAGAAGACTTCACAGCATTTTCACTACGTTTAATTAAGCCTCAAATTGTCAGAAAATAAAATGAAGAAATTGAAAAATAGTGAGCACTTTTCATCAATCACTTTGAAACACTATGGGAATAATCGAGGAACAGACCTTTGTTTATGCCCAGCTCCATCTTGTGACGTCACACTTCGACAAAAGGAGAAAACGGATGACAAAACTTAAAAACTTTACCTCATAAGTTAATAAGAAAAGTTCCATGCACCACATAATTGCCATTAATGCTATGGTAACTTCCAAAGACCTTTAAGGTCTTTGGTAATTCGATATTCTTTCAGCAACACAGTGTGCAACTGATACATATTTTTTTTTATTTCGGCATTATGTCGAAAAAGTACCGTCTAAACATTTCAAACAAAATCAGGAAACAGCACTGGATAAAAAACAATGAATTCGTTTTCAATGAATTCGTATGCTCCCTCGAGACGGGTTTGATTGAGACCTCCCGAAATGTTGTCCTGTAGCACCGTTAGGGAGAGCTATTGAATCCGCTGCATGATTAAGCATCTTTAACCACCGTAATTGGTTAAAGGCAAAATGTGTGAAGGATAAAAGTGTAACTTTTTTTTTTTTAAAGTTAAGGAATGCATTTAATTACGTGGCTAAGCTAGGAATCCCAGAAACAATGGAAAAAAATATGAGACACTTACGACTGAGAGTGAAAGTTTAGTATGCGCATCCATGACATATGCCAGTATTACAAAATGATTCTAACAGTTTTTAAAGC
The DNA here is from genome assembly GCA_039090855.1 of Macrothele yani. Lineage (NCBI taxonomy): Eukaryota > Metazoa > Arthropoda > Arachnida > Araneae > Macrothelidae > Macrothele > Macrothele yani. The sequence continues at coordinate 107,552,927 of CM077011.1, forward strand.
GTCTGTAAAATCACACTTCCATTTCGGCATTTTCAACGTTCAACAGGGCCACAGGAAAATTGAAAAGCCATGCATTTTAACAGCAGCCGTACAGTAATTAATACCCTATAAGCACCAACCTGTTTCTCACATAACAAGCTACTAAAATGGCATGGGCCAATCGGACCGTTCCGCTACGGGAAGATTACCTACTGCATCCACCAGGTGTCGAGGTCACGTGCCCTCCCCTCTCCCGATATCAATCTGCCACGGCCTACGTAATAAGAGCATTGACCACAGAGTTAGACGCGGGAGATAACAGTCAGCTAGGGGGAAGCTTGGCGTGCATGTTAAAAAATATGTTTGTAAAAGAATACAAATTGTAACTCCTCGATTTTTTTAGTCTTGAACTAAAATACAGGACAAAAAGCTGTCCCGAAGAGTTTTCTCGGGACAAAGGGACGCATTAGCCAAAAACGGGACGATCCCGTATTTTACGGGACGTCATGGGATCCCTAGGCTAAGCACGAGTTCATACAGCGAAATGAGTTACGCGGTGCCTTGCCCTGTGGCGCAGTTGTCTAAGCGCTAGCTTTTGACCAATCGTCGGAGATGGATCTCGGTTCGAATTCTAGTGAGGCATGGATGTTGTGTTTGTCTTAAGCACTGTTTATCTGCCCCCCCCCTAAAATTCGTGATATTACGAAATAGTAATAATCTGCGTACAGGTACAGCCCTCTTACGGTGATCGTAAAATTACTTTTTTTGTAAACATCTCTCGCTCAGATTGTCTGAATTCATTAGAACAAACGCTGTGCTCACAGTTAAAAAAAAAAAAAAAAGAATGAACATCGCACATTCAAAATTCTTTTTAGAGAAGACAAGCTTCCAAAAAGTCGCGACAGTGTACATTTATATATTTTATCCAAATGACTGAGTATTAAATTGATTGCCTGGACAATGGCAAAACATCTGGTTGGGGTTTTCGCGTGATTTTCGAACCTATGAAGAAGTAGAATAGTTTTTGCAAAATGGAAACCTGTTATGATATTGAAACCGTAACCGCAATCAGCAATGACATGTTTACGTTTCGTAATGTATTGCAAATCCTTGAAGTTATATCAGATTAGATTTCGTTAAAGAAAGGTGTTGTGTATGTTATTGTTTTTCATGTGAAGTTTGTTTCAATACTTGTTTAATCTTGAACTTCTGTAAATGAGGGAAATTTCTTCTTGAGCTTTTGTTTCTCTGCATATTTGAGGTTTTAGTTGATCATTTTTTCCTGATGCTATTTGGCATCTGAATCTAGGATTTACTTTAGATTAACAATGCTGAAATTAAAATGCCCCTTTTACTACCCGCTGTACTATTTCCCCTAGGAAGTGCTTTGTTTACGTCTCCGTAGAAAGGTTATCGAAATAGCATCCATATATCCATGAAAATTCAGTTGTTCTACACTCTTCTAAATCCGTAATTTAAGCCTTTTTTCATGTTAGTATGGCTAGGGACTAATAGACATGGTGGAGCGAAATTCACAGTGAGGGAGGTTAGTACTATGTGCTACTAAGTAGAATATCCCAACACTAAAAGTGGAGTTTACGATGCCAGCTCCCTGTCGCAGTGGTCTAAGCGCTGGTTTTGGACTATTCGTCTGAGATGGGTTTGGGTTCGAATCCTCGTGTGGCATGGATGTTGTGTTGCCATAAATAACAGACTCTCTCTCCTTTCCCTGGAACCTGTGGCCCGCCGCCCCGGTGGCGCAGTGGTCTAAGGCGCTGGCCTATGATCATTCGTCCGTAAGGGGTCCGGGTTTTTTTTTTTTGATTGGAGGTTTAACGACCACCGTGAGCAACTCAATGGGCTATAAGCAGTCGCCCGTCCCTAATTTAGGGTCACTGGTTCCAGGGAAGGGAGAGAGCCAGTGCCGTAAGACAAACACAACATCCATGCCTCACCGGGATTCGAACCCGTACCCCTTTCGGACGAATGATCAGAGGCCATCGCTTAGACCACTGCGCCACCGGGGCGGCTGGTCCGGGTTCGAATCCCGGTGAGGCATGGATGTTGTGTTTGTCTTACGGCACTGGCTCTCTCCCTTCCCTGGAACCAGTGACCCTAAATTAGGGACGGGTGACTGCTTATAGCCCATTGAGTTGCTCACGGTAGTCGTTAAACCTCCAATCAAAAAAAAAAACCTGTGGCCCTAAGTTAGGGACTGGAGACTGCTTGTAGCCAATCTGGGAGTTGCTCACAGTTATTGTTAAACCCGCAAAGAAAAAAAAAAAAAGCTGTACTAGCGCTCTTAAAATTTTCTTGGGGCAGGGAGGCAGCAGGAACTGTCTGATGACTGCTTTGGAGGGGAGGAGTGCAAGGTAAGGTTGCTGGGGTTTAAAGGACCCCAGCAACCTTACCTTGTTATGGGGGCCCCTTTGTAACGAGCAACAGGGTTTGGATAACTACTGTTATCTTCTTCAATAAGGTTGTTCCACAGCAACCTCTTTGAAGAAGATAACAGAAGGTTGCTTTAATTTAACCTGCCTGCCCATCATATTCTATTTTTAACACAATCGTCTACTGTTAAAATGCCTATTTTTATCAGTGGCTGTCTGAAAAATAAATTATGGGATACACTTTCACTAACCTCTTTATTTTTCAGGTCATACGTGTTACATGGATACACTTTCACTAACCTCTTTATTTTTTCAGGTCATTCGTTCTCTTGAGAATCATTCAAGGTACGTCTTATCGCAGCAGTACAAGCCATTTTGACCATCGGGCATGACAGTACGCAGGCGTGAGAGTAAGATATGGGAGGCGATCTTACACTTTCAACGGCTATGACAATAGGTTGTGTTTTGTTTCGCCTGCCCGTTTCGAAACTGCTGCCACATGTACAGAGGATAAAGGACAACTGCATGAGGCTTCCAATATCAGACACTATCAGAGTTGTATATAACAATAAAATGTATCTGCGTACACAACCATTGAAACAGAAAATTTGCTGCAAACCCGTGAAGTGCGAAACACAACAATAGAGTAAGACAATTTAAAGAAAAATTAATAAAACAATAAATAATTATTAGAATATTACAGATTCCAACGGGGCAAAATAAGTACATTTTAACTGAATGTGCAGCAATGTGTGTGAAATGGACCTTTTATGGCAAAATATTAAAATATTGGACTATGAACCTCATAAAAACAAGAGACTAATTAAAAAAAAAGTTTTTATATCCAGAAAAACAGTTCCATTAATGAATCTTCAAAAATTAGAAATAGCATTTTCAACAACCTAATTCAAAAATAATAGACTTACAAAATACATGAGGAAATGATTTTAATTTAATAACTGGCGGTCAGGGTTGGTCATTTTACCAGCAAAAATGAAAAAAACCCGGCAAAATTAGAAAAAATGTCTTTAAATAAAAATAAAAAAACAGATGAAATAAAAGAGAAGGAATTCATGTTACCTGTTTTAATAATTTTTACCTCACTGGGGATGTACAAAAAATGCTATACTTGTTTTTGTTTTTGAAGAATGCCAAAACAACAGTTTTGTTGCTGTTTCCACACCAAGTCTGTTTTGAATATTTGAATGAATAAACGCAAAGTTCGAAAAAGTCCTTTCAATTGCAGCTAAACTCGCAGGACAAATTTGAAGGTGAGCTACAAAACCACAAAAGTCCTTTGATATATCACAGACACCTGATACACTGTTCCACCATTTTTCAGCAGTCAGTGAAATTATCACATTTTCTGAAAAGTACATTGGAGGGAATGACCTATCTTTTAAATCAAATTTTAAAGCATAAGGCAGGAACTCAGAATTTATATCTTCTAGCCATTTTCTTGCAATTTCTTTCTGCTCATTGCTGAGAGATATTCACCTCTATATTTTGGATGTATGAAGCCAAGTGGCATGGTTAAATAGCTTTTTAAACCTTTTCTCAATTATAGCATAGTGAGGATGTAAGGCATCATTTCTTAGCAGGGAACACCATAAGCTACAAGCATCAGCTATTGTAGCAGAATCACTTTGTAAAATATTTAAAGCATTTGCTATAGGTTTCAATTGCAGAAGCATATCTTTGACTTGACGATAAAGATTAAAATCTCGTATATTATGTAGTATGTTTTGGTCCATTATGTCATTGTGATAATTAGAAATCGTTATGTAGGCATTGTGGTTGCGTACAAACGATTCCAGACAACTAACCTGACTATTCCACCGAGTGTTGCGTGGTAACTGAGGTCTTGTAGAATCAAAACACTCTTTAAGCCAAGCTCCTGGAACATGATGGTTTCAAAAATATTTCTGGATTTCAACAACATGCTTCAACACATTTGAAGGAGTTATATCTTCCCCCAAAAGGTTTAGATGATAAGCTGAACAGCCGTATCCAACCAGTGGACTTTTTTGTGCTATTCCTGTTCTCATCTTTTCCATATTTTTGGTGTTATCTCTAACAATACTTTTTATTTTACATTGGTACACATTTTCCACTTTAGCAATGGTTCCATTGACCTTTTCAACTAAATATTCAGCAGTCTCTTTGGTTGTCCCGAATTTTCAACATCCACAACACATGAAGATTTTCCAACTTGAACACACGCAGCTATTATAGGCTCGTTGTGAATGTTGCTCCAGCCATCAATTACCAAAGTACCTTGCTTATCTTTAAAATTTTCAATTTTCTTTCATTTGTTGTTCCAATTCAGTGTAAACATCATTTAGCAGTTCACTTGAAAGATCTTTCCGAGTGGGAGGTTTGTACCCAGGCCGTAATGCATGGATTAAGTTTTTGAATGCTTCTTTTTCAACAACAGCAAATGGTATGTTGCACCCATAAAATAGTTTTGCAATCAAAATATCACTTTTAACCTTTTCATTACTTGGTGTCTTCACTACAAATTTACTTAAGTTGTCTTGCAAAATCTTTGCCTTCTTAGCAGCAGGCTCATTCAGTTCTGTTGTCAAATGCTGAATGTCATTATCCCTATTAATGGCAATTGAAGTTGAAGACAGCAACAAATTGTCAAAATCATTTGCTGAAGGAACCTTTAAGCACTTGCTCACACGTGTTTTCATTCTTGCTGCTTTGTTGCTCTGTATATTGCCACACTTTTTACATATGGCAGTCTGCTTTCCATTAATTTCTAATTCTTGAAAATGCTCCCATACAGGATCTTTTTTCTTCCACCTTTAAACATTTCTTAAATTTAGCAAGTCAGAGCACACAACTAAAAAGGAAGGGTTAACTAGCACTATATTGGCCTACAACAGTTTCCAATTCTTTGTGTCACCTCATTTAGCAGAAGAAACTTCTAGTCTTGACCACCACCAGCTGAAACTGGTCCTCACTGCTACTAATCCCTTAATCCCCTGTCTCAATTCCCTCTGAGGCATTATTTTTCAGTGTCAGCTTCCTAGTCAATTGGGAGTAGAAAACACAGGCAGAACTAGTTTCAATTAATCCAGACAGAAGATCTGTAGGGCATCCTCAGCTTAGCAGTAAAAAAAATATTCTTGAATATTTGTTTAGATGAGCATTTTTCAAAATATTTAGTATTTACAAATCAAATGTAACAACAATTATTGAAAATGTGTGTTTTTTTTTTTTGTTTTTTTTTTTGCTCACAGGTGGCAAAAATTGGCAAAAACGTATTTTTGCCAGGATGGTTTTTAGTGTGGTTTTTTTTTCCAAGGTTTTTCCCACTGTGGCAAAAACATGCCAACCCTGCTGGCGGTAATTGTACAGTTTAGCAGCGACATATAATTACCCCGAATTTCTTCCTGAAATGCACATTGTACATTTCTCTGTGCTCTTATGATCCTAAATCAGTCTGCTGAGCAAGCACTTTTGCCGTTTAAATTGGTGAAAATGAATTTTGGAAATTGGCACCTACCCACAGTGATGCTTTAGCACCCGTCATATGCAATAGCATGTAAAGTTGTTTTCACTGCATAAGTGTCTGTTACGTGAAACTTTTGGTTGCCAACCAAAGAGCAGTGGATGTGTAAAAGACTGATCCCCATTAGATAAAAAACTCTTTAATTGCAGGCGAGCGTAAAGAGCATTAGTCATGTCTACTGTTAAACGTATGAAGCCAGGAAAAGGAATATACAGATTAGCATGCAACTGGAAGCATCACAATCTGATTTTCCTTTGTCACATGACAATTGGTAGTTGAATGCTTGTTCTGCTCGCCTGTAATTAAGAGAGAATGGGGATCAGACTTTTACACATCCACTGCTCTTCAGTTGGCATACAAAAGTTTCATGTAGCAGACGACACTTATGCAGTGAAAGCAACTTTACATGCTATTGCAACACAGTGGTCTAAGGCGCTGGCATCTGATCATTCATCCGTAAGGGGTCCAGGTTCGAATCCCGGTCAGGCATGGATGTTGTGTTTGTCTTACGGCACTGGCTCTCTCCCTTCCCTGGAACCGGTGACCTTAAATTAGGGACGGGCGACTGCTTATAGCCCATTGAGTTGCTCATGGTGGTCGTTAAACCTCCAATCAAAAAAAAAAAAAAAAAAATGACAGGTACTGAAGCATCACAGTAGGTAGGTACCAATTTCCAAAATTCATTTTTTCACCAATTTAAATGGCAAAAGTGCATGCTCTGCAGGCTGATTTAGGATCATAAGAACATAGAAAAGTGGACAATGTGCATTTCAGGAAGAATTTCGGGGTAATTATACTGTATGTTGCCACTAAACTGTACAATTACCTTACTGGCAACTGCAGGAGAAACCTGGCAAAAAAATTTAAATTGTTTTTTTGTAAATGAAACTTTTCATATAGTTCCTATACATTGATAACAGGACTTGATAAAACTTAGAGGTCCAAAACGTCTGTAAAAATAAAAGAACTCGGAGGATGTGAAAAATAATTGAAAGTTCTTCAAGTTAAAATAGAATTAAGTATATATTAAGCCGAGAATAAGTGTTTTAATTGCTGTAAATAAAAATTTTTTAAATCTACGAGCAAAAACTATCTGAAAAACCTGCTAATAATTTGGAAACTATCCACGTGCATGTGTACATCTACATTTTACTACACTGATTGCTATATACAGCTGGTACATGTTTTGAAGAAAGCATTACCATATTTACTCAAACTTAACTCACACCTTCCCCTCCAAAATTGAACCTGTTTATCTGGGTGTATATTAGAATCAATGACAAATACCTACATCAGGAGTCTCGCAAATGCCTGACTGTCTAGGATGTCATCGTTGCGGCGCGCCAGCGGATGGAATTTCTTCTGAGCGTCTGACTATTGCTATGGCCACCGACAATCTCCAACTTTCCCCATTCTTCTACATTCGTTGAGAAGCTACGACAAAAGATATAAAATACGGACAGTCGCTTCCCTCACAGTATTGTTTTCTGAAAGAAACACTGCATTTTGTTACTTGAACGTGGGGTATACTGTCCAGAAATGTGTTCTAAATGGCAGCATTATCCAGCAGTGAAACCACAGACGAGAGCAGCAATGAAGATTCGGGCAGTGAAATATCTGAGGATTTGGATGGAGAGATGTCTGTGAGCAATGCATAATTTGGAATAATGTGAAATTTAAATAAATTCAAGAATTGCCATATTTCTTAAACTGCTGTCCTAGACAAATAGGATCCCTATGTGTGCAGGACTCGTTGAAAGACATTTCTCCCTCTCTTTCAAGTGCTGAAACCACACAAAAACTGCTGCATGAGTCATTGTTTTATCTACACTCCAAAATTCCTATGCAGAAGTGATAAGTTCTACTCACTTTCAAATTTCTCTTTCTTGAAGCTGTTTACAAGAGTGATTGCCTGTGCCATAACAAGTCCGTGTTGTGCCTTGTGTAAGTAGTTAACCATTTTTGCCCCCCTAGTTAACCATTTTTGGCCCCCCTAGACATAGTCAAATTTATTTGTGTATCTGAGCGGTGCTGCTTTTGCGCCCGGTGTTGGAGCACCGACGGCACCGCACTAGTTACGGCCCTGGTGATTGCAGAGGAAAGGCATGTGTTCCCCCTTATGAAGAGGTAAAATTTTGAATTTTCTGGACTTTTATGCTAGCATAAAAATACATATGCACCATTTTTTATTTTTAAACTTTTAAAACAATCCAAATAACTCCTAAAGTTGTTGGTACAACTTTTTCATTTAACTGAATTGATAGTGGTAATAATGTGCCCCTTCCTCCCCTTTTTTAAATTTTTGCAACTTCTGCAGGTTGTTTGTTTCGTTTCTTGAATGCTGTTAAAGCTGTCTTTGAATGAGTGTAAGAGAAATTCTATCCTATATCTGCAATGTAATTTTTTTCAATTATTTTTACCATAATATGTATTTTGGTAAAAAACCTATGTATTTTAACATGAGTCTGTTTCATAAAGCTATGTTGGAATATAATGCCAAAACTCATTTTTTCAACATTCTTTACATTTTTCAAACTCCTTTTTGGATATGAGACACTAGCTATTGATATTTTGATTATTTATTATTTAAATTGCTGTTTGTGACTAAATTTATTTACAAATATTGTATTCATAATATGCCTTTAAAAGTTGAAAGTTATTAAAAACTGTAAACATATTATAGGAATTAACACTTCTTTGTCTCTTTTGATGAAGTATCTTAAGTTCCTTCTGATGTTGTTCTTTTCATTATCAAGTATCTTTTTAAGTTCTTTTTGATGCTGCTCTTGTTCACACAATCCAAAAAAGAGTTCATTAAGAGTTTTTAGGAAACTGACTTAAGTTTCTGAACTCACTGGAGTCCCATTTTCAAAGATCTGAGTGAAGTCAACAAATGAAGAAAACTTCCTTTGCTGGATATCGTATCTCTATTGAGTAAATGTCACATCATTGGTCAACTGGCTGTGACTTCACTGTTTTTTGGTGGCCTATTCTCATTGGTGGTTGTTTGGTGAGGTCATAGTGAGAAGAATTGGCAGAAAAACACATAACACACAAAACATTAAAATAATTCTTGAAATCGTCATCACACGTGTAAGTTACGTTGAAAAATTATGAACAGGACATTTCGGTTTGTTGGTACTTGCCCTTTAGCCTGTTCTTCACTCATAAAGTTTGCTCTACTTTTAAGTCTTTTAGCTACAGGATTGCAGTCAAACCACCTCCACATCTTCTCAAACTCATCTTTAAGAACAGAGATCTCAATAAACCCCTAGATTTACAAGGTGTCTACTCTTATCCCTATCAACACTTCCACAGGCGTTACCCACTATATTGGTAGTACTTACAGCAGCATAAACCGGCGTTTGACGGAGCATATCGCTGATGCTAAGAAAGGTAGCCCTTCCACCTCCCTTTCAATTTTAACCATCAGCAACACGTCCGCGGCTCCTGATTGGCACAATGTTAAGCGAATCACCACATTCAGCAATCGGCATGCCCTCAGATACCGCGAAAGCGTTGAAATCTACCTTACCTCCTAACACTTGCAATACTGACGCACCTTTTAACATCCCTATTATTTGGAAAGCGATTTTGAAATCTGGCAACAACTGACACTTTTACCACGTGTCCAGTGTTGCCAGATCGTGGGAAATTTCCCATATCGTGGGAAAATCTGGCTGTTCTGATTTAACGTGGGAAAAAGGGAAAATTTTGAAAAAAAGGCCTTTTCGTGGGAAAAACTGGCTCCTAAAATTTTGGATGTTCTTCTTTTTAACTTTCAGTCTTTCATGGGAAGTTGGCAACAGGTTTACATGCCAAACACGTGATTAAGATTTTAAAACCGTACCCTAATCGATTTCAGTTAGTTAAACTCGTCTTACCGTAACCGTGAGGGATGACCACGTCACCACGTTTCCATTATCTCATTATGTTTCTTTTTGCAAGTTCTGTTATCTGATCATCTAAGAACGTACATAGTTTTTATCAGCAAGTGTAAGTTTTCTCTGTTCTAAGACGTAAATAAAATGTAATTGATCTGAAATGTTAAAAAGAAAAGCGCGAGATCAGTTACCTGGTGAAGAAAGACGGCATTGCTCCAAAGTTTTTCAAAGTTCCTGTATGGAAATGGATATATTCAAGAGTTGGCTAATGCCTGTTGACGGATGCAATACTAAAGCCTATTGTAGAGCATGTTGTGCCACTCTAATTTGTGGGAAAAGTGATTTGGAAAAGCATGCTAATTGTTCCAAACACAAAAGAAATGCAAGTTATAGCAAATATTCCACCAATAACAATTTTTTCAGCCAAGCCTACATCATTGTCTCATCTGGGTATAGTAAAAGGGGCAGAGATTAAATTGGCCGCTTTTTTCGCAGAGCACAATGTAGCCCTACAAGCAGCGGATCATTTAGTTCCTTTATTGAAAGACATCTTTTCCGACTCGAAGATCGCAAATGATTTTTCTTTAAGACATACGAAGTGCACTAATATTGTAAAACATGTCCTGGCAAAAGTTCCAACGGAAGAGACTGTAGAGGTACTAAGAACTGTTAATTTTTCGCTTTTACTTGATGAAAGTACTGATTTAGCAGACGGAAAGAAGATGTGCATATTAGTGAGATACGTTTTTCCTCATAATTTTAGAGTTATGACAGTGTTACTTGAACTTCTTTCACTGGATGCGAAAGACTGTTCTGCAGAAAAACTCTTTGAAGCGTTTGAAAAATGTCGGAATGATAAACTTATTCCTTTGAGTAATATTGTTGGTGTAGCATGTGACAATGCATCAGTGATTATTGGAGCTCACAATTCTTTCGTTAGCAGATTAAAAACTCGAATTCCAGCCATTGTCATTCTAAGGTGCTTCTGCCATTCTGCAGCACTTGTTTGCTAGTAAATCCTGTGAGAAACTTCCAAGATCTTGTGAAGAATTAATTGGAGGTGTAGCATCATATACAGTATATCTGGCAGTTCAAAGCGCTGTGCAGTATTACAAGAATTTCAAGGTTTTTTTTCATGTTGAGCAGCATAAAATATTGAAACTATCGGGAACGAGATGGCTTGTACATCATGCATGCTTGGTAAGACTGTTGTAAAACTGGAATGTTCTTCAACATTATTTTCAACTTGCTGTTTTTGAAGACAAACTTAAATGTGCTGAGCAGATTCTTTCTGAGTTAAAGAATGAGTACACAAAAGCATATTTACTTTTCCTGAAATATGTGTTAAATTTATTTAATAGTTTCAATGCATTATTTCAGTCAAAAAAGGTTTTTATTCATGAACTTTTTACTAATTCTGTAATTCTTATAAAAAATGTTGCCCCCAATTTTTTTGTAGCATGAGACACTCTGCCAGGTTGATATCGTTAAAGCTCATCATCCTTCAAACCAGAAGCAACTAAATGAAGTATATTTAGGCCCGTAATGTGAAAGTCATTTGCTAAATTTACCTAAAGACTGCGAAAATGGTGTGCGTTAAGTCAGGATGAAATGTTTGGAATTTTACATTATGGCTGTAAGTGAAATGCAAAAGCGCCTTCCCTTGAATAGCAACATATTCAAAGGAATGCAGTTCAGTCAGCGTCATTTTCTTGTAGGACTTCCGTCCACAGGTAGTAGAGTTTAGGTCCCAGCCACCTACAGCGAGATCGCCTTTTGGGCAGGACACAGAAACGGAAGGAATGAGAGCAAGTCTAGCGACTTTGACAGAACAGTTTATAGTGAGATTAGAGTACAGTAGATGGCGCCACCGTACAAGTACAATATTGCACATAGATGGGTGAGAGAATTTCAGGGAGGACATAGGAAAGGATACCCATTTAACCAGTGGGTCCAGCCTGGGGGCCGTCACTTTACGTGCTCGTCCGATGCACGGCGGATATTCAGCGACTGTTAGTAAATCACGCCATCTCTGAAAGATCAGCCCAGGCTTGAACCTGGGGACCCAGCATCGATAGCCTGAAACACTAACCACTAAGCCATCCGCGGCTCTAGGAATGCAGTTTTTGGAATCGATGTGAATTTATAGTCAAATGTTCTGTTTTTTTGGTATGTTATTTTATCGTTTGTAAAATCGTAACAATTTGGGATAAATGGTGAAAGACTGGAATTCAGTGAACTTAAAGAATTGGCCGAGCATTTTGGAAAATTCGATTTAAATGCTTTGGCAATTGAATGGAGAACTCTTCCTAATTATTTTAGTGACTCAGAAAAATGATCTAGCAAATTTATATCTGGATGTGATGTGGCATGAAATTTCAAAACACAAGAACTTCGAGGATGCAACGGCTTTCCCAAATCTCAGCACACTTGCAAAGACGGTATTGTCATTATCACATTCTAATGCAGAGGCAGAACGGATATTTTCAATCGTTACGGATGTAAAGACAAAAAAGAGGTATAAAATAAGTGAGGAGTGCTTAAACGCTGTCTGTGTTGTACGATCAGGCTTCCAAAGTAATACATGACATGTACTTCTTTTAAGGTGGGAGAAAAACATTTAAAATTGCATAACAGCAAGAATCTGTACTAAATTTATTATCACCAGTATGCAATAAAAGGAATCAATGTGAATTTATAGTCAAATGTTCTGTTTTTTGGTATGTTATTTTATCGTTTGTAAAATCGTAACAATTTCTTAAGTATTATATATGTGTACGTTTTTGTATAGCGTGGGGGAAAAATATGGGAAACTGTGAAGTTTCGTGTGGGAAATATGGGATTTTTTGAGCATTTCTGTGGGAAATTCAGCATCCAGAGTCTGGTAACACTGCACGTGTCTCATTCCATGGCTGATAAAGGTAGAAGTCACTACCAAAACATCCTGTTCATAATTTTTCAACGTAACTTACGCGTGTGATGACGATTTCAAGAATTCTTTTAATGGTGAGGTCATGTCTCAAGTTATGCCATCTGTTGTGAGATCTTGATTTATCTTTTTATTAATAAATTAATTAATTAGTTTTTTTGTATTTTATTCTTTTTTTTTCTGTTTCTTGTTCTTTATTTATTAGTAATATCCAGGGATATGGAAGACCTATGCAAATATTATTATTATTACAGACTTTTTGAATGTTCCTTTGGATGAGAATGGCTTCTGAATATCTTATTTCATCTTCTTTTTGATGTTGGACTAGATGTTTTTAATATTGATAAAATCAGGTTCATAATTATTATTATGGCAGTATTTAATCAATGCTGTGACTTCTTGTTTTCTATTCCAATTTTTTTTTATATGTTGTTCTAGCCTATATTTCAGGCTGTTTTTAGTACTTCCTATGTATGATTTCCCTTTTATTTAATTGGTTGGGTGTAATGTTAGTATTGCCGCCCCGGTGGCGCAGTGGTCTAAGGCGTTGGCCTCTGATCATTCGTCCGTAAGGGGTCTGGGTTCGAATCCCATGAGGCATGGATGTTGTGTTTGTCTTGCGGCACTGAATCTCTCCCTTCCCTGGAACCAGTGACCCTAAATTAGAGATGGGCGACTGCTTATAGCCCATTGAGTTGCTCACGGTGGTCGTTAAACCTCCAATAAAAAAAAAAAAAATGTTGGTATTTGATGTACACCAGCATTACCTAGAATTGAAGTTTTGTCTTTATTCTTAATAAGCATATCTTTTTGTGTTCTTACGCTTTGTCCAAAATCATAGCCAAATTTTTTGCATATTTTTTTCGTTGGTTTGATAATTGTTTGGTTACATGCAGGGTGTCCACATTCTGGAAAGTCAGGGGAAGTCAGGGAAATGCCTGAAATGTTGGTAAAAGTCAGGGAAAATCAGTGATATTTAAAAAAAGTTAGGGAAATTTCAATCACAGTTAGACTACAACTAGTTTTAACCTGGCGTCAGGGAGTGATGCCCTCATCGCCCAACACACTTGCACTTGGTGTTGCAGACAGTCACTAACTTCCCCTTCCTACTAATGTAACCTTCTATTTCCTACCAATTATTGTAAGTTATGTTACATTACTTGTTAACATTTCTCTTTTTGTTTTAGGTCAAAGGAGTAGAAGAAAATTTTTGATATAAGTTATACCTTGTTAAAAGGCAATTAAGACTGCAGCAATGTCAAAGTGTTGTGTGTTTAATGAACAATGGTTGGACAAACAATTAAATCCTGAGTTTTCTGGTTGGATAGCTGCTGTGAATGGCGACAATGAATCAGCATTTTATAAAGCGTGCTCTAAAACTTTCAAGCTTAGCAACATGGGGCGTCGGGCAGTCTCCAGCCACGAAAATGGCCCTAATCATTTGAAAAACATCCGTGCTAAAATGTCTCAGCCCAGTCTTGCTTCTTTCGCTTCCTCTGTGAGTAATAACGAACTCTTGCCATCAACAAGCTCAGGAAATGTAGAGTCAGTACTTCTAGAAAATATTAAGTCTAATGACTCAAATACTTATGTTGTGAAAGATGATGTGAAGCCCAGTGACCTTAATGCTTATGTAGTGAAAGATGATGTCACAAAGTCAGAAATAATATGGGCCATGGAAGTGTTGTCCAAGTGAATGTCTCTGAACTCTTGTGCACAGATTAACAAAACATTTCAGTTAATGTTTCCTGACAGTGCGATAGCTTCAACACTTTAGGCAAAATCAGAGCATCTTATGTAATAAACCATGGATTGGCACCACATTTCAAAGAGTGTTTAATGGACAATCTGAAGCAGTGCACTGACTTTGTAATTTGTTTTGATGAATCACTAAACAAAATTGCTCAGCGTGGGCAAATGGATCAGTTTGTTCGTTATTGGGATGTCAATCTGCAAAAAGTTTCCACTAGATACTTAAGTAGTGTGTTTTTAGGATGGGCAACAGCTAATGACCTTTTAGAGAAATTCATTAAAGGTGAACCTCTTCCCTTGGATAACATGCTACAAGTGTCAATGGATGGACCTAATGTTAATCTCAGCTTTCTTCAAAAGCTGAAAGACAAACTTAGAACTGAAAATCCAGATGGTAAATTATTAGTTGACATTGGAGTACGTGGTCTTCACGTGGTCAATGAAGCTATGAAAACTGGACTTGAAGCAGTGAAATGGGATATACATCACTTTCTGCGTAACTCGTACTACCTTTTAAAAGATAGTCCTGCTCGCCGTGCAAATTATACTATGATTACTGGATGTAAAGATTTCCCTTAAAAATTTTGCACTGTAAGGTGGTTGGAAAATGTTAATTGTTTGACTAGGGCATTGCTTGTCTATGATCATATCAAGAAATATGTTCAAGAATCATGGATTTCCAGCAAACAGCACATGTTTCTTGCAGAATTCATGGAAAGTCCACTGTTGAAATGCAAATTGGCTGCATTTATGATTATAGCTTCAGAGTGTGAATCTTTTTTGAGAAGGTTCCAGAGCCCAAAGCTTTTAATTCCTTTCTTACACACTGATTTGCTGGATCTGATGAAAAATTTGATGACACGAAGCTTGAAGCCTGACAAATTAAGTGAAGCTGATATTGTCTCAAAACTGTTAACTTTAGATGTATCAAAAAGTAAAAATCTTCTCTCAATTGAGAAAGTTGATATTGGATTTAGTGCTAAAAAGCTATTAAAAGAAGTGAAGTGCTCAGAAAGGGAGAAATTAGAGTTTAAGCTTGAATTTAGGAAACTTATGACCAGCATGATTGAAAAACTTCGTGAGAAAAGCCCACTAAAATTAAAGTTTGTCCGTGGGGTAACTTGTTTGGACCCAAATATTATAGTGCAGCAGCCGAGTCTAGGCAAGAAGAGAGTGGAAATTGTGTTCAAAGTTTTACTTAGTGCAAACAGGATTTCAGATGACTGTGCTGAAAAAGCTATTAAACAGTACGCTTCATTGTGTGTAGAAGCTCAATCTGCTTTAAAGTCTCAGTTTGATGAATTTTTAGACAGTCATGATGATTCCATTGGATTAGACAATACAGTGTTCTACTTGACAACCAAAAACAATTCGGTGAACTTTGGGATGTAATAAAAATTTGTCTTATTATGTCTCATGGAAATGCTTCAGTGGAAGGTGGATTTCCTGTCAATAAGTCTCTTCTTGTGGAAAATCTCCTGGAAGAATCCCTGATTTGTCAGAGAACAGTTTTTGATGCCATTAAAAATGTGGGAGGAGTAGAACACATTGCCATCAATAGAAGGCTTCTTCTTTCTGTAAGAGCCTCCAGATGAAGATATCAGGATTATCTTGAGAAAAAAAGTGTTCCTCAAAACAAAGAAGAAAGAAAACTGAAGGAAAAAGAAAAATTGATCATGAAATAAAGGAATTGAAGGAAAAAAGACAAAGAGTACGGAAGGAACTAAAGTTGGAAGAAGCAGCATTGCAGGTGAAGATTTCAGATTGGGAAAAGAAGAAAAGTGGTGTGTAATTAATATAAAAACAGTGGCTGTGTTCCTACTGTAATAATTTTATACTAACTGTTCTGAATATTGTGTATGGGTTTGTTTGAGTGTTTCTTCAATAAATGTAAAACCATGAAAAAAAGAGTAAACTTAAAATTAAAAAGGTGTGAGTTAGACGGCTGTCGGGAAGGTGGAGGCCGATAAAAAAAAAAAAAAAAAAAAAAAATTAAATGAATCAGTTATTTGGGAAACTTTATACGTCAAACAGAAACACTTTTAAATAATATAATTCTCAATTATCCAATTCAATTTTATTTATTATCATGGCACATATATTGAAAAATGCAAATAAACCTATTTGTGTAAGGTCAGGGATTTCTTATATATTTGGTCAGGGAATCAGGTTTGATAATTCTGTGGACACCCTGTATATGGTAATGAACCACTATATGTTTTAGCATCAATTCTTTTTCTTGGACTTTTAGTTTTATGTTTAGTTTCAAAAATGATTTTCTTTATAATTTTTTTATCATATCCATAAACTTTAGCTGTGTCAATTATCCATCTTATTTGTTGTTTGTTTTCAACTTGAGTGTGTAGATGCTCTTTTTATATAGTTCCTTATAGTGTTAATTTTTTTGTGACCGTGGATGGTGTGAGTTAGAAGGGATCAGTACTGGGACATAGCTAGGTTTTCTATAAACTTGATATTCTAGGCCATACTTTCCGTTATTTATTTTTATGTCAAGAAATGCTATGGTGTTTTTTTTATTTTTCTATGGTCAGTTTGATATTGCTTTCAAACAGGCAGCAAACCTTCTCATCGATTCCCGACATGCAACTCCAAAAACCAAATACACGCGAGGAACCCTCGTGTAGAAACAGTGGCCAGAAGATGGCGGTTGTACACCGCTGAAAGCGCTCGCCGTAACAATGAACCCCTTGTGAGACGTCTCCTGACCCGATGAGTAGAACTCTTTCTACTAAAATCTTTTAATTAATAGTAAATTTCAAATGTTTGATTGTGCAAATGAATGAATGTGGAGCTGAAAATATATAACCTGACTGTTTTATTTCTGCAAATTTTTTTCATAACTAACCAGGGGTCCGTAACGAAGGGACCTCTCGGGCCAGGAGCACGTGCTTCACAGAGCAAACAACGTGTGAAATACTTCGACAATATCAGGTAAAATACCTTAGATATTATGTATATAATAATACGACAAGACACTAAATTTTAAAATGAATAAAAAACCAATGAAGCACAAGGCAGTGAGTTTATAAAAACACCCAAAATATGAAGTAATATGTCAACCCAAGTTCATTGAAGTCATGTTTGCAAACAGTTCTATTTGTCAATCTGATTATTTTTTTAAATAGCACTTATGAATGTAAAAAGAGTAGACATAACTATATTTCCAATTGGAAGTCATGCATATGCTGTCTGTGAAATTTCTGAATGAATTTGATTTTGAAAGTGTTAGTCAAAGATGCTCTGGTATTTCAGGAAAGTAATTGAGCAATAATGAGTCAACAGTCATCCAGTTCTTTCAAAGGAAACACTGGCAAGAAACGACAAAAATATGTTCCTGCGATTAGTCAGCATGGGCTACAGGAAGTTGTGCTTTTGCCTGGTAGACATCAGTGTACTTGTGAGGCATCAAAACATCCTCTGATCAACAACTGTCTGTATTGCGGACGCATAGTATGCCAACAAGAAGGCTCTGGTCCTTGCTTTACGTGCAAACAAGTGGTAAGGATATTCCATTCCTTGTCATTTCCATGCATTTTGTTTTATTTAAAAAAATATGTTCTTGATATGAATTATTTTGTGACCATGTGTAATGTGAGTGCTAATTATAAAATTTTTATACTTTTCTGCCAGAGCTGCAATTAGGATTTTGGGCCTTTATGGCCGTACATTAAAAACATGCCTTGATGAAAAATTATTAATGTAAAACACAGTTATCATTAAAAGACATTTTATCAAAAGTTCAAGTATGAAAATAACTCATCCAAAAGTTGTTTTCACAGTGTTTTTTCTTATAAACAATAGTCATACTTTATTATTAACATTTTTCCACAATCCTCCTTTCTAGGTGGCGGGTGGAAGAGAGAGTATATTCCACGAATGGTCAAAGAGGGAAACCAGCTTTATGAAGTTTGATCTGGAAGAATAAGCACGAAGTTCGGAAATGTGATGGTGGTGTAAAATCTCCAAGAAAGGTTTTTAGAGTGGGTTTCTTGTTGGGTCTTTCAGCAGCAGTTTTAAGTTTGGGCTTTCTAAAAACCTTTCTTGGAGATTTTACACCACCACCATATTTCCGAACTCCATGCTTATTCTTCCAGATCAGACTTTATAAAGCTGGCTTGCCTCTTCAACCACTCATGGAATATACTTTCTCTTCCACCCATAATCTAGAAAAGGAGGATTGTGGGAAAATGTAAACATCTCACCTCTTGTCGTCCTTTGTCAATTTCCTCCACTAAAGTGTTCATTAGAAAACTCCCTTCTAGCGTTGAACCCTCTGACAAAATGTTCACTCTGGGTGCAGTCCCTCTCTTCCCTTCAGTCCCTCTTTTCAACTCTCACATGCTGTTAGTACAAATGCTCAAAGAAAACCAATCACTCTCTGGCCCACTAACAAAAGACTTGTATGACTGCCTTCGAACTCTGAGAGGTCTTAATTGTTTCAAGTTCAACAACAAATATTACTGTCTGCAAGGAGGACTTCCGATGGGTTCTCCTCTCTCTCTCCACTTCTGGCTGAAGTTTTCATGCAACATACAGAAAAAAGGAACAACATAGTCATGGAATACAATCTACAACCTTCCATTTGGTTTCAATATGTTGATGATATTTTTGTAATTTGGTCACACAATTGAACTGGTCTTGAATCTCTTCTTGATAAGATTTCCTTTAAGTTCCTGTGAATAAAATTCACCATCAATGAAGAATCATTGCTAGGCAATTGACTACTTGGATGTCCATCTGACAAGGCAAAGGAATCATCTCAACACATCTGTTTACAGAAAACCTTCTGCAATAACAAACATAATACCATTTACATCCCACTCCCCCACTGCTCACAAATTTGCCGCCTTAAAAACTTATGTTAATCATGCCTGGATTGTCTGCAACACTGAATTTTCCTTTAATGAAGAAATTGATACCATAAAGAAAATTGCTGAAGCCCATCAGTTCCCACCTTCTACAATTGAGAAAATCCACCAAAGTTCCCATTTTTTGTCTGTTCTCACACCAATACTAATGGAAAAACCACCATTCATTGGTTCCATGCCTTTCTATGGATCCTTCTCTTATAAGATGTGTAAACTCTTCAAAACTATGGGCTACACTCTCACAGTGAAACCAAACCGTCCTGCAATAAAGTGTCTGCTTAAAGACAGGGATCCTGTCTCACCCCTGAACACCCCTGGAGTTTATGCTATTCCCATTTCAACTTCCTCTGGTCTCTAAGTGTGTATTGGAAGCACATACCAAAGCATCAATACAAGGGCCACCCCGGTGGCGCAGTGGTCTAAGCGATGGGCTCTGATCATTCGTCCGAAAGGGGTCCGGGTTCGAATCCCGGTGAGGCATGGATGTTGTGTTTGTCTTACGGCACTGGCTCTCTCCCTTCCCTGGAACCAGTGACCCTAAAGTAGGGACAGGCGACTGCTTATAGCCCATTGAGTTGCTCATGGTGGTCGTTAAACCTCCAATCAAAAAAAAAAAAAATCAATACAAGACTTAGTGAACACAAAAAATATGTTTCCAATGGTCTTCCAAAAACAGCATTATCTGCACTAATCGTTGAAGACACCTCTGCAGTTCCCATTTGGGGAGAAACAAAAGAAGTTGCTCCATTCATCAACAAAGCATCTCTGCATTTCCAAGAAAGCATTGAAATTTTGTTCACCAAAAACTGCAATTCAGAGACCCCTCACCAAATGCCATTTATTTGGATCTCTGTACTAAAATCTGGCAACAGTTCCAGCACCCCAATTTCTAATTGTAGTTCAGGTGCACATCTAGTCGATTGCAGATGATCAAGGTCGTAGGATGACCAAAAGCTACCGCTAAATGAACCTTTTTACCATATGTGGTTCTGTGTGCTTTCCCTTGATTCTATGTTTATGTGTTATTGTCGCGTGAAGCCCGAGTTTTAAAACCATCAAGGTTAAAGTTGGGCCACATAGATTATATGGCAAAACACTTTCTAACTTCATTGGATCTGCTTCCCATTTCTTTCAAGTTTTGCAATTGCACAGCTGTTTCTTGGCCAAGAACGTGGACTTTTGAGAAGACACTAATTTTTTCCAGGAAGCAAAGAAGACAGTAATAGCTCTTAAATTGTCAATAACAGTGCTGAAAGGTAACTCGCTTTTGCTACCACTTTCAATTCTCTCACTAAGCAGGAAAATCAGAAACAGTTCCTCTTTCAAGTTGTGGCCACCAAAAACGCTTTCAAGATACCAAGAAAAGCGCACTTTTCGCAGAGAGTGAGAAGCAAGCGGACTGAGAAACCATCAGTGAGATTTTCTGTAAATTGTTGAATAGTGTAATCACTATAATGAACCATATGTGAGCTTACTTATGAAATAAATTTGAGATTTATCTTGTTCAGTTAAAGTATTCTAATGTCAGTGTATCATGTTTATTATTTTCTTTTTAATGAGCATAGTCTTATAGTAGTAAAATTTTAACCACCTTGACGATGAGGCAGTCCTAAATATTATCGGATTTCCATGAAATTTTGTATAAGACATTTTTTCATCAAAAGGAACGAAAAAATCCATGAGCACAAAAACATTTTGATGTTCGAATTTTTTGAACCACCCTAATGTTGGAGTCCTTATGCCTACACTGAGTCCTACCTTTCTCGTATATTTAAATTGCGACATTCTAGTATTTTGGTTGGTTCTATGCTATTTGCTTTGGAAAAGCCATCTGTCAATCAGCAAAAGCTTGGCGAAATGTATTTTCAATTCCTTACACCAACATACATATAGTTATTTTAGTTTTACCCCAGGTTTTTCTGCATCTGCCCCAGAATGTCGGCACAGATTTGCATGCGATTTGCTTTTTGTTCAGATATGAGGCTTCGGAACCATCTTGCAGACCTTCCAACTGCTATGATTTTATCGTATTTAGTATGATAAATCATGCTGCAATATGCTAATACGATTTTGCAGACAAAAATACATTTTTTAAAAAAATAGTCATGTTTTTTCCCATTTTTTCCCTTTTCAGATAGAAGCCTTGTAGCAGAATCACAATGACGGGCGGCGTACGTCTTAGATTTTCATTTATTTTGGTCGTGCAGACAAAAATGACATCCCCAGAACCCTATTAAACCATCTTGCAGACTCCCTATCATAGATGCAAGTTTTCCGCCTTTCAAAATTTTTGAAAACGGAAGTTAGGCATAGTGAGGATTTCTTCTGTAATCGTAATTTTTTTTTCTTGCGAAGGACGATGTACGTTGCAGAATTATTTTGTACTCAACCCCGTAGCAGAATAGGAGCAACTACCAACGTACATCGCAGATTTATTTGTACTCATCTCCGTAGAAGAATTGCGGCGATGTTCATTGCAGGTTTATTTTGTACTTATCCCTGTAGCAGAATCGCGGCGACAGTCGACATGCATCGCAGATTCATTTTCTACTAATCCTTGTAGCAGAATCGCAGCGACGACCGATGCACATGGCAGATTTATTTTGGTCCTGCGGACAAAAACGACATCCCCAGAACCCGATTAAACCATTTTGCAGACTTCCTAAGATGCAAGTTTTCTGCCTCTCAAAATTTCAGAAAACGGAAGTTAGGCGGAGTGAGGATTTCTCCCATAATCGTAATTTTTTTCTAATAATTAACAACATAAAAGTGTTTGCTGATTAGATTTAATTAGTTTCTCAATAAATTTTGATGTAGGGAAAAAATCCCTACATTCTCATCATGAAGAATTTATATAGCTGAAATAGGCTTAAAAATTATCGGCATGCGTCGTGCTATGATTTTTCTATCTGAGTGTTATGTTTTTTGGTTCTGAGAGGCTTGCAAGTCTGATCTTGGCCCGCTCAGCCACTGAATGAGAAGGTAGTGTTATCTAGGAAGAATTTGAGAAATGGGAAGCTCCTGGTATAATTGAGAATACTCATAAAATTGCAAAGATAAATATCAAATAAAAAAGAAAATGTATTGTGTGAGATCAAACCTAGTTGTGTGTTTTATTTCATTTTTTGAATATCATCCCCTCAAAAGGAGTGTTTTCGTTGTATTGCAGGTATGTACAAAAGAAGAACAGGAAGTTTTAAATCGGAATTCCAAAACCAGTGCAAAACTGCTGCTAAAACTCATGGGAGATAATGCAACTATGAATCAGCCTAATGACTCCTCAGATGACAAATCCTTATCACGATTAGCAGCTGCAATTGAACACAAAAATAAACTTCTGGAATATGATAAGACTGTGTAAGTACTCCTGTGATGTTGAACTTTAGATATAAATGTTTTAAACAATTGAGAAGACTTTAAAAACTATGGTACAGGGTCTTTCTAAATAGTTGTATTATTTTTCTATGAGGTACGACTATTAAATAATGACACTGATGTTATAATTTTAGTTAAATAAGAAACTTAACTCTTTATCACCTTCAATATACTGCTCTTCTGCATCAATACACTGCTGCATTCTGTTCTTTCACTGGGCGAAGCAGTTCTCATCTGGTGTGATGATCTTGTTCAAGTCAGCGAACAGTAACTAGCAGATCAGAGGCGGACCATTGTCGTGAAGAATATGATACCATCTGCCATCCTGGAAGCCATCAAGCAAGAACTAGGTGATCAACCACAGACTAGCAAGCAGCAGGCTGTAGAAAGGAATACAATGTCGGATAACAAACGTGAGACAGACTCAGAAGACCGGGCCGAACAAAGCCAGCGGGTGCCATCAGCAGTTGCCAACGAATTCAGGAGAGCCCTCCTAGAGTTCGAAGGAATGGACCCTACCGTGAGACATAGAATACCAAGGCCTAAAGACCTAACAGAGATCTATGGCAAATAACAGAACATCTCAACAAATCTGTGATACCAGCCTACCTAGATGAAAATGGCACCATGTTAGAATCGAACCACACAGCTGTGTACTGCGCCACAGTTGCAGCCACAAGACTAAATGGGAGAAACACCATCCATCAGAAGGAACAGAGGACCAAGAAACCGATACTAACAGCATGGCAAAGAAGACTGTTGGGCTGAGTTGATGAACTACTGAAGAAAATCAACCAATTCACTCAGTACATAAAAGGAAATAGGTCCAAGAAGCTGGTAGGAAAAGTAAAGCTCATCCTGAAAAGCACCAAAGTCCACACCAGGTTTGAAGAAAACCAGCAAATGGAAGAAGACTTAGACATGTTGAAACAAAGTCTACTAGCTATCAGCAAGACACTAAGGCAATACAAAGAGAACATGCAGCAACATATGGACAATAACACATTTGAAAATGATAAGAAAAGCTTCTATTGTAACATTACCAAGAAAGACATCAAAGGCGAAGGACCACCAGAATGTGGAGCGGTAGAAAAATTTTGGAGTGACCTCTGGGCGAGGAATACGAACCACAACAGCAAAGCCTCATGGCTACAGCGAGAAAAAAGGACAGCTAGCCTGTATCAGGAAATGACCAACTGGGAGATCACAACAGAGGACCTCCAGCAAGCCATAGCTGAGACACACAGCTGGAAAGCACCAGGTGTTGATAACATACATAACTACTGGTACAAGAGGTTCACCTGTATATACAAACATCTGGCAGATCAACTGACCAACATGATCCAAAATCCAGCAGTAATCCCGGATTTCCTCACCCAGGGAGCAACGATACTAAAGGCTACAGATGAGGTCATAAGAAAGTATAAGATCCTAACAGTTTGCGTTGCCAATCAGATAATGAAGCACATAGAAGGACAAGCAATTATGGCAGAACAACAAAAGGAATTCCAATCGGACTGTAGAAGATGCAAGGAATGAATAGCTTACCATCGGCGCTGTTGTAATGGAGCAAGCCTTCAAGATGCACCACAACATGTACACAGCATACATCGATTGCCGTAAGGCCTACGATTCCATACCCCACAGCTGGCTGATAGAGGTCCTTGAGATCTACAGAGTAAGTCCAGTAGTCATCAACTTCCTTAAGGTGGCCATGACAGGGTGGAAGACAACAATCAAAGTCGAGAACATAACGACCAAGCCCATCTACGTAAGGAGAGGCATCTTCCAGGCAGATTCACTTAGCCCACTATGGTTCTGTCAACACATTAGCCCACTAGGGCTATCAACACATAAACCAGAGTGACAAGAAGTACACAGCCCTAGACTTCTCTACTCAGAACATCGAGATTAGAGCTAGGGAGCCAAAAAAAGAAGCCTGGGGCAAGAAAGTCCTACATGGAAGGCACTACAATGATCTGCAATCTGATCATGTAGATAAGACTGCCTCCAATGCATAGCTAACAAATGGATCGTTCTTCCCCAAAACTGAAGGGTTCCTGATGGCTATACAAGATCAAGTTGTAAACATCGGAAACTGTCAGAAGCATATCCTGAAGGACATATCAGTAAGAAGCGACATATGCCCGCAATTGCATCAAGTGCCAGAGACCATCCAACATATCACAGCAGGATGCAGAGTCTTCACACAGAGTACACAAACAGGCAAAATCAAGTTTCCAAGATCCTCTATCAGAAACTGGCAAGAAAACACCTCCTCATTACAACTGAGCCTGTCCCCTACTACAAGTTTGAGCCAACAACGCTTCTAGAGAACAACACCCACAAGATGGACTGGGACAGATCAATCTGAGCAGATAAGACCATCCCCCACAATCGGCCCGACATCGTCCTGGTTGACAAGGAGAAGAAGTCAACATATCTCATTGACATAGCTATGCCCAAATTCGTGTAACATCCAGAAGACGCATTTAGAGAAGCTGTCAAAGTATAACGACCTACGATACAAAGTCAAGGAAATGTGGCATATGGAGAATGTCACCACCATCCCCATAGTAATATCAGCCACAGGAGTTGTACCTAAGACCATTCACAGCTCTATACAGACACTAGACCTTCAACCTAACACCTACATGGAACTACAAGAGGCAGCTATCCTGAACACTTGTAGGATAGTAAGGGAGTTCCTGGACAACTGAGAGAAAGAAATACCACTTTCCAGACATGGTACGTCGTACCTGTCCTGGAAAGAAGAGAAAGACCTCAGGAAGAGGTGGAATCATTTATAATAATAATGCAAAAAAGCACATAAATATTGAAAAATGTAGGGCCATGTTAATGCGGCCAGAACAGCATACTCCTATCCAGCAACACTTAACTCCTAATAATTCATTTACAGTTTGACGAATAATGTCAAATTATTAATTATCCTCTGTGTATATATTTTCTTCGCATATGTAATAGCAATTCATAGTATCATTTGTTGAAACCCTTTAACGCATGACAAAACTTCTACTATGTTTAATGTAAACCTCGTTATTGTTATCACGTGCTCGCATAATTTGAAAATTGCTTCTTGCTTTTATCCGTTGTTTTGTTTATGTATATTGAAATACCTGACGATGGAGCACTTGGTGCTTTGAAAGATCTTGTAAGTTGTTGTGCCTTATAAATGTCTATTTTTTAGTACAGACTGTATTAATAAATATATCTTATCGTGCTGAAAGGCTTTTCGAATTAAAATATTAAAGGTAGAACTCAAATTCAGCGTGAAGCTTTCCAAGCTTCTCAACTTTCTTTTGTCTTTTTAGTCATCAGCAGCTGTTATGGTAGACCTTTTTAGTCATCAGCAGCTGTTATGGTAGACTTGGAAGTGGTCCTTCATAATGTTACACTCCTGACTGAAAACGGAGAGGGGCAATGCCATGCATGTATCTTATAATAAAAGCAAAAATTAATGTTGTAAAAATAAAGTACATCAAGAAATGCTGAGTGGTTATTTTAGTTTAGAGATGCAGAGGCTTTTTTAGGCCAAACAGTTGAAAAATACACAAATTGTTCCAGAAAACCATGAGTGAATGAGAGAAAAAAACATTGTAAAGTGACTGTTGGTATAGTGAACGGCGCACATTTACTTACAACAGTGCAGTATTATGTGCGTATATATTTAATGAAGATATGAATTTCTGCACTGTGATATTGAGAAGTACTGTTAGTACATTGAAGAATTTTTCATCCCTGTATTATGTGACTGAAATTTTTTATATTGTATATTTTTTTTATCAATGATTATTTTTTATTGATCAATTATTTTCCATTTTCAAGATGGTCATTACTCAAGCCTATGTATAAAATTAGATTAAATTTCTTGCACATGACATGAGGCATGAGGAACAGCTTTCCAAAAGGTTTTCCATTGCTTTCCAAAAAGTCTTCTACATTTGAAAGCATGTATGAGTCAGTACCATAAAGAATGCACACATTTGCAGCATTAAGGTTTAGGTTATTGTAAGGATATGGTCAGCTCTTATTTCTTAGTGTATTACTTGTTTTCTTACATATGTATGTGCATTGATAGGAGCTCCTTCC
The DNA here is from genome assembly GCA_039090855.1 of Macrothele yani. Classification (NCBI taxonomy): domain Eukaryota; kingdom Metazoa; phylum Arthropoda; class Arachnida; order Araneae; family Macrothelidae; genus Macrothele; species Macrothele yani. The sequence goes on from CM077011.1 coordinate 107,579,758, forward strand.
TTAATCTCAAAGGTTGCATGAAACAACTGCTACATACAAATATGTACATATCACTAAACTGTTCTGAGATTCAGAGGTTAGCTATGCAAAGGAAGATCATCTGCAAAACCATAGTTTCTGATGGTGTTAGATTTTCATTCTTTCTTCCCCAAAGAATGGTTCTCCCGCTTATATCATCATCATCATTGTCAACCATTATCAATCCACTGCTGGACGAAGGTCTCCCCAAGTTTCCTCCACAACGGTCTGTCTTGTGCCAGTCTCCTCCATGTCACTCCCGCATACTTTCGAATTTCATCCACCCATCTTCCATGTGGTCTTCTTCTGGGTCTTTTCCTGTCCCTTGGAATCCAATCTAAAATTTCGGCTGTCCATCGATGGTCTGTCCTTCTGGCAGTATGTCCAGCCCATTGCCATTTCAGGGATTTAACTCTGATCATGATGTCTTCCACTCTTGTCATTTTTCTGATCCACGAGTTCCTCTTCTTATCTCTCCTGGTTACACCAAGTATGCACCTCTCCATGCTTTTTTGAGTTGTCTGCAGCCTTTGTATGTCTCTTTTAGTTAAGGTCCACGTCTCTGCACCATACGTAAGCACTGGAAGGATGCATTGATCAAACACTTTTCTTTTAAGACATAATGGCATATTGCTCTTGAAAATTATGCTGTTTCTTCCAAAAGCTCTCCAGGCAAGTTTTGTACGCCGATTAATTTCTTCATCAATGTGACCCTCACTTGATATCTGCTGTCCAAGATAAACGTACATGTCTGTTATCTCCAGCTTTTCTCCATCAATCGATAAATCTTCATTTCTTGTAAAAGCATTGTACATCACTTTTGTCTTCTGAAAGTTCATTTTTAATCCCACTTCTTTACTCTTGTCAGCAAGTTCCTGCATCATACTCTGTAGCTCTGATGGGGGTAGTTGCAAAAATGACTATGTCATCAGCAAAACGAAGGTGGGTTAGATAATCTCCATTAATCTTTATGCCTTTGTTTTCCCAGTTCAGTGATTGAAAGACATTTTCCAATGTGGCATTAAAGAGCTTCGGAGATATGGTGTCACCTTGTCTCACTCCTTTTCCAATTTTTATGTGTGTTGTATTTTCAAACAGCCGAATCTTTGCACTTGCATTTTCATAGATGTTATTAATAATATTAATGTATGCATCTTCAATACCGCAGGATTTCAGAGCCATTGCAACTGCTGATGGTTTCACCGAATCAAAGGCTTTTTCATAATCGATAAAAGCCATGCACAATGGAAGTTCATATTCCCTCGCTCTTTCAATTAGTTCTCTCAGTACGTGGATATGATCTATTGTGCTGTAGCCACTCCTGAATCCAGCTTGTTCTCTCGGTTGAGCCATGTCCAGTGTCACCTTCAAGCGGTGTGAAAGAACTTTAGTGAAGATTTTATAAACCACTGATAGGAGGCTGATAGGTCTGTAGTTCCTGAGATCCTCAATGTCACCTTTTTTATGTAGCAAGATCATTGTAGCGTTGTTCCAATCCTCAGGAATTTTCCCTTCATTAAGGCATTGAGTGAAAATTTGGGCGAGTACTGTTTCGATTTCTCCACTTGCTTCTTGTATGATGTCTACAGTAATTCCATCTTCTCCTGGAGCTTTTCCCCGCTTCATGTTCTTGATTGCATGTGCAACTTCTGCTGGAAGGACTGGAAGAACTCTGGTACTGGTACCTTTCATGATGTCTGGAGTACATGTATCATCCCTTTCATATAATTTGGAGTAGAAATCTTTCACTCTTGTCAAAATTTCGCCTCTATTTCTTGTTACAGAACCATCTTCTTTTCTCAGTGCCATAATCTGTTTTTTTCCCTTACTGAGATGTCCCTGTGCTATCTTTAGGCTTTGGTTGTTTTCAATTGCTTTCCTTACTAGTTCACAGTTGAATTTCCTTACGTCTTCAGTGATACTTTTTCGTACTGTCTTGCATAGCTCTATATATTCCACTTTGGAAGTCACATCTTCTTTAGTTGTCCTCATCACTCTTCTTTTTTGCATCAACATTTTGGTTTCTCCTGATAATTTGTTCACATGCAATTTGTTCTTAGACCCAGCTAATTTTGTTGCTGTTTCCATAAGAGCTTTGGTTACTTTTCTGTTAACTTCAGAAATATCCACTTCTTCCGATGTTAGGCCTTCTAAAGCAGAGAACCTGTTCTTCAGTTCCAATTTGAAGGTATTATGATGTTTTTTAAGGTTGGTTATGTCAATACATTTTGTTTGTCTTATGAGCTTGCTACGTTCGAGTTTAGTGTTGAGGTGCATCTTACATCTCACCAATCTATGGTCACTGCCTGTGTTGAACTTGTTTAGCACACTGCAGTCTTCTATGACAAATGTTTTGTTACACATAATAAAATCAGTTTCACTTGTCGTCCCATTTGGATGTCTCCATGTCCATTTCCTGTGTGGCTTTTTCTTGAAAAAGGAGTTCAAGATGAAAAACCCTTCTGCCTCTGCAAACTCTACGAGTGTATTTCCACACTGGTTTCTGTTGCCGTGACCGAATTTACCTACTGAAGTTTCATTCTGTTGCCGTTGCCCTATTTTTGCATTGAAATCTCCCATAATTATCTTCAAGTGCTGCTTACCTTTATTATTTAAATGACGAATTTCCTCATAAAATTCTTCAATTTCTTCTTCAGCATGACTTGTGGTGGGTGCATAAGTTTGAATAATCTGAGCCTTGTATCTTCTCGAGAGTTGGATAACGAGTCGTGCAGCTCTGTCAGAGGAACTTTCAACTTCTACAACTTTATCCTTCAGTTTCTTGTTTATTATAAATCCAACACCACTAGTTCTGCCAGTATCTGTTCCACGATAGTAGAAGAGATGTCCACTTTTCAGTTCAATGAGATCTTCTCCTTTTCTCCTTACCTCACTTAGCCCGACGATGTCCCACTTGATCCTTTGTAGTTCCTCTTCCAATTCAAGAAGCCTTGAATCAGAAGATAGGGAGCGTCCGTTATACGTAGCCGAGGTCAGCATCAGATGGCAGCCTAGTCCGGTCCTCCGGGGATTCTTAGCACCCTCTGCCTTCATGTCGCACTGGCCGCTGCCTTGGCCAGGTACATTCCAGCTGCCGGAGACTGAGGGCCAAGATTTAAGTTGTGGAGTCATTTTGGAGGGGTTTGGCCATAACTCACCACGCTGGCCAAGCGGGTTGGTGAGTGTGGGATAGCATTTCCTCTAATCCCGATGGTATAGTTATACCGCTATTGGCGGTCGTCAGAGCCCCTTTAGTGGGAACAGGATGTACCACGAGAAGGCGGGGTTGACATTTGTCAAGGAGAGGCTGTGATGTCACACATCACCTGACCTTACATCCCCCGCTTATATATGTAGTTATATTTGTGGTTAAAAAATGTGTAATGTGCACATAACCCATTCTCAGTGCAAATGTGATCTTCACCATTTTTCATTTACATTAGGATCATTAAACTTATCCAGAACATTGCCAGATATCTCATTCTGAACAATAATTTAGCATTGAAATCTCTTGCTTGAATAATTTTTTCTTTAACACTAAACTGACTCAAAACAACTCCTAGATTATCTCATTCAGGATCACAAGGAGCATACTCTACTTCAATGATCATTCTCTGAAGTTTCACTTTTAAATACACCCACACAGTTCTCTCACTCATGCAACTATAGGGATTCATGTTGTTTTTCATCTTTTCACTTAAATTCATACCTACACCAGCATGTGCTCATACACCATCCAAAATTCTAGTCCACACACTCTCCATTCCATTTGCTTCTTTTATCCCAATTGTTTTCTCTTTAGGTACACAATTTACATATTTATTCATTTCTTCAATTATCTCATTCATCGTTCCATTTATTTTTTCAGTGATCCATATACCAATTTTACATTCACTCTGCTGAGATGCACTGCTTGTTTAGTTGAGTGCATCATCATCATACAGTCTTTTCTTTTGGCAGCCTTCTGGCACTGACCTTATTGAAGTTGCTGAACCAGTGTTAGAGTTTGAAGTGGTGAGAATTTTGGCAAGTGTGGTCTCCTTTTGTCATGTTTCAACTACTTAACTTGTTGAGTGTCATCCACTTCACTTGCTCCGGAAGGACCTTCTTCATGATACTCGTTCAGGAGGATAGTTTTTCCACTTTTAAAGGCTTCAGTGTGCTTATTCAATGGACTTATTTCCTAAACAAGTGTCACTGAACTACCATAACATCCCTGGATAGATTTCACTTCATGTCTTCCTACTACAAAAAATAGTTTGCAGCTCTCTGAAGCACATAGATAAGGAAGGTCTGTCGTAATCTTGACCTGTGCAAAAACAAAACTCTGCTCTTAATGTTGTTGAAAAATAATGAGTTTATAATACATTATGCCAACTCTTTTCTAAGGTCATAGTAGTATTTGCACATACATATGGAAATTCTAATTACTTTCTGAATCATCCTCATGTGTGGTTATACAACACAGAGAGAAAATTTGTGCATAGAAAATTGCATGGTATGTGGATAATATTGATCATGTTTGCTGCTATTTGATGTTAAAAAACGTTTTCTTTTTGGTATCTTTTCTGTAGAAGCTGATGTACATATGAAATAAAAGCAAATTTACATTTTGTAGTAGAAAAAAATTGTATCTGAAAAAGATTGGGAAATGTTTGGGAAATTTCAGTCATACTTACAGGTATCCAATTTAGTTCTTTTTCTAATTAGAGTATTAAAAGAAAAAACAACATATATCAAGTGCAGATGCAAATTTACAGTTGTGGCAATGTAAAAAAAAATTCACTTGTGGACAATGAAATGTGCGCACCTAAAAGAAAACATGTTTCAACCGCGAAACTTTGCAAATAGCTAGAGTGCGTGCTGGTATGTAAATGATCCAATTTTGGCGTGAGTGCGCATGACCGCACAACCTGTGGTGGCGCTGCAAGTACGAACCGACAGCCTTATAAATCAGTGTGTAGTCGATGCCCCATGAAAGTGAAAAGCACCAGCCGACGCAAGCAAGAGTGCAGAGTAACAAGAATGCTGGGTAGATGCCAGAGGCGTCGATTTGCTCAGTGTATGGACTTTGAGAGAAGCCTGATCATCGGGCTGAAAACCGCAGGGTGGTCGGCGTGCAGTATAGCCTGCCACGTGGGGCGTTTTGACCATACCGCATGACTGTGTTGGGAGCAGTGGACACATGACAGCACTGCCACACAGCGGAGCGGCTCTGGACGGTCCAGGGGGACCACTGATACAGAAGATCAATGGATCGTGCACCAGGCATGAATGGATCCCACAGGGACCCTGTCCACTATACAGGCAGATGTAGCGGCTCCTGTGTGCCCACGAACCATTTCCTGATGCCTCACGGAAGTGAATCACCAGCCCAGCACCCCTTACATGTGCTGCCATTAACACGGGAGCATCGCCAGCTCCATGTGCAATGGTGCCAGGCCAGAGCGACGGGGAACGCCACAGCCTGGTGGCGTGTGGTGTTTAGCGATGAGTGACACTTTGTTTTGGGGACAGATGATCATCGTGTACGGGTGTGGAGGTCCCCGGGTCGATGGCACAATCCCAACCTCACTATCGAGCACCACACCTTCCCCACTGCAGGCATTATGGTCTGGGCAGCCACTGCCTACGATAGCCGATCAGCTCTAGTAGTGGTACGTGGATCATTGATGGGCCGGCAGTATGTGGATGAGATCCTATGGCCCCATGTGCTCCCATTTCTGCCCGGGCATTATCCTGCGCTGTGCCAGCAGGATAATACCTGCCCGCACACAGCTTGGGCTTCCAAGGACTGCCTGTGTCATGTCCAGACACTTCCATTTCCAGCTCCCCGGATATGTCTCCTATCAAGCATGTGTGGGACCCGTCGAAACGCCGGTGCTGCCGTGCCGCACTATCTGGTATTTGGAGCACACTGTCCAACACGTGTGGGCCAGTCTTCTGCAGAACAACATCAGGCATCTGTTCGCCTCCATGCCGGACCATATTGCAGCATGTATCGCCACACTATTAAAGATGACCAGACTGAGTGTCACAGATCCCTCTGTAATTGTCCTGCAGCTCTGTTTTTGCCATCATGTGTATCATTCATCTGTATCATTATGTCCATAAAATTTCAGTTCAGTCTGATGCTTCCTTCTTGGTGCACAAATTTCATTGTTTGTGAGTGTATGTTTGCTAACACTCGGGAAGAAAATAATTCAACCAAACAGTGGGAAATTTGTGGATCATCATTCTCATGGTTGTAAGTACTGTAGTGCAAAAATAATGTTTAGAATTAGACATATGTGTACAGAGATATCATGTCTACAGGCAAAGGTTAGCACATAAAATGGGACTGTTAGTTACTGTGTCATTTTTGACATACACTCATAAAGTAAAAGATGTGCTTGAAGAAGTGTGGATATGAGCCTTGCATTTTTATGCATGCTTATCAATGAGTTCTGTGAATTTCAGAGCTTATAGAATTACTATACACATGCTGTTGAAATGTACGATTAATTCAAACCGTGTCTCCAACTGCAAATTAAAATACATTTATTTACAATTAAAAACACTATTTACAATATTTTAATTTGCAGTTGGAGACAGTTTGAATTAATCGTATGTTTCAACAGCATGTGTATAGTAATTCTACAGTTTTCATGCGAAATATATTATTGGTTTCAGAGCTTATATTAAAGATGACTTATCCAGTTGTTTTGAATTTTACATATATTTCTTTGTTTCTGTTTTTGCAAAAATATGGAATTTAGGAAATTTGTAAAAGAAATGAATTACAGAGCTAAATTGTCTACAGTTGAAGTAAAAACTTCATAGGGTGGGTAGAGCAGTAGATGCTCATGGTACTTTCACAAAAGAATAATAATATATTTAAAAATATTGAGAGAACAAGTTGTTCAATGAAGAGAGATTTATGGCTATAAATCAAGTGTCAAAATTCAGTGTGTGTGTTTTCCATATGAATGCATGCTCGCTAGTAGTTCAAAACCAAAACTTGGCTTTTTTTCTTTTTACTTCTCATTTGGTCAGTTAATTAGCATTTTTTGGCACAAGTTCCCCAAAGGGCCAAAGACTACCAAGTCAAACAATTTCAGAGTAAAACAAATAAAAAGCATGGCACAACGTACACTGAACTACATTAAACAGTTGAAATGACCAACACAAAGAACTGTACTAACTGAAAATGACAGACACAAACACAAGAAAGACAAAACATACAACACAATGACACTAAGTGTTTAAAAGGCAGCCCAGGGATCCTGTGCCTGTCTGGTAAAATAGATAAAATAAGAAAACTAGCACACAGAAAACATGAAATGGTATAAAAGGTTGACACAAAGACAATGAAGTACACAAATCAAAGAACACATGCACAGCATAAAAATGAGAGCACAGAATAAACATCACAATTATTGTTTGAAAGGCAACCCAAGGTTTGAGTCATCTTGTAGAGTTGATAAAAGTAGAAAATGAGCATGTGCATAGAAATGGTAACAACACAAAACGTGAGCAACAAGACAGAGGTGAATTGCATGTTTCACACTTAAGGGCAGTGTTGCCATGCAGCAAATAGTGGTGAGTGAAACAACAATGTCCAGTGCAGAGACATGCAAGTATAACTTCTTCCTTACAGTTCTAACAGAAACTTGTGATTACCTGACTCCCAGAACTGGCGTCACATGATGCAATTTGTTCTTTAACTGTGTGTCCCCTAAGAACCTGTGATACACGTTTAATATGCTGTTGAACGTTTGAATACAAGTCCCGGTAATACAGTGGCAAGGATGTGGCCTCCAACAAGAAAACAGACTTGACAGCAACATTGGCGCCAACTCGTTACCCTGGATCCTGTCATTATTGAGAATCCGGTAGAATCTGACCCGATGACCGGCCTTGTACGTTCGATGAAGTGTCTCACCTTAAAAGAGAAGAGTAGCCACTATGATCTGCAGAGGAGAGAGAGAATGCAGAATCCTCAAGGAATCCTAATTAACCATGGCACACTGATGTTTTGCCAGAGTAAGGCAAAAGATAGGAAGGAGAAGGTGGAAAGGTATGAACTGGCTTTTTGGAAAGATAGGAAGTCTTTCTGGAAGTACATGAGACTCAGGAAAAATAGGGGAAGCAAAGTTGTAAGTTGTGTGAAGAATAAGATCATGGAAATGATATGGGAGCCCAATGAGTTAAGTGAAAGATGGGGTGAATACTTCTGTGAGTTATTAGATCAGGAAAGCAAAGGTGATTCAGAGGCAGAAGCAGATGATGTCACAGGGAAGAGTGGAAGCACAGGAGGGATCTCAAGAGAAGAAGTGTGTAAAGCTCTAAAATCTCTTCAGAATGGTAAGGCTTCGGGAGTTGATGGCATAACTGCCGAGATGTTGAAATATGGTGGTGACTCTGTAATTGACTGGTTAACTGAAATTTGCCAGTTGTGCTGAGAGTTAGGACTGGTCCCTCGGGATTGGAAGGATGCTAATATTATTCCCTTTTATAAGGGAAAGGGTGATCAGACTGAATGCAAGAACTATCATGGTATTAGCCTTCTAAGTGTGCCAGGGAAATTGTTTGGTAAGGTTGTTATTGAAATAGTACGGGGTCTTACATCATAGAAAGTGTGGGATGTTCAGAGTGGTTTTATGCCTGGTAAAGGCTGCCCTAACAAAATTTTTGCATATGCGTGATGATTGAAAAGTGTCTGGCTGTTGGTAAGAAAGTTTTTACTGCCTTCATAGATTTAGAGAAAGCTTATGACCGAGTAAATACCGTATATACTCGTGTATAGGTCGACCCCCGATTTTTATCTGAATATTTGCAGTTTTTGTATATCCTGTGTATAAGTCGACTCCCAATTTTTATGTGAATATCTGCAATTTTTGTATACCTCTATCTTGTGTATAAATAAATAATAATAAAAATATTCATCTATCTTGTGTATAAATTTAAAAAAAAAAATCTTTTCCGAGGATGCGCCCGCATGCGGAAATGTGAACCTACTATTTATTGTTGTTGTTGGCTCTCACAATGTTGCTTGCGGCTGTTTCCCGCAAAATGTGGGTGGAATTGAGGCACAATTCTGGGAAGATGATAGGGCTCACCACCCTGGTTAGAGAGTTTTCAGGGGAAGGTTACATACTTAACAATTTATGAACCCACCTTTGCACATTGTCTCCCCCCCCTTATCCCACTTTTTGCGAGCGAGTTCTTTGCAGTTATTTCATTCACGGAAAGTAAAGCATTTGCTACATCAGCAAACGAATCGTGATGCATTTACCAAATGTCGTAAGGGGCACATCATTATTTAAAAAGAAAAAGAAAAACACTTCCTGAAACATGTTTGGAAAGCGTAAATAGGTCTTGATGTCAACCTGATAGTTTTTTTATCCTATAAAGAATAGCATGCCATAAAAAATAAATGTGTAACTTTTGAAGTTTTCAATGGATCTCTTCAAAATTTAAAATGTATTTTTATTTTGATGTATTGTGGACTCTGTAAAATTTGCACACAACTATTTAAAAAATTGAAGAAACTTTGTTTTATAAAATTTTCTCCCACTACCCTGTGCAGCGTAGGAGCTGTCGGTCAACTGCTGAGCTGGACGAGTGTGTGATTAACAGAGAGGTCGTTTATCTACTTCCAAGTTTCATCCCCCCTCCACCATGTTGGTGACAAACAATCGGCTTTAGTGACAAAACCAAACATTGCCCCATTCAGTAAAGATGCAATCCTTTTTGCTCGCTCTTAGTCTTCGGAAAAGGTTACTGTTTGTTTGATTTTTAGAGCCGGGCACACTCAATTTAATAAAAAAAGGTAAGTATGTTGTTAAACTTAATGCACTTTTTTACTATCAGTGGCAATGTTATTCTGAGTGATCGGCCAAGTTTAAACACTTTCGTTTTCGGGATGCATTGATCAAGTTACCACTGTTCTGTAGATTGTCATGCCTCTCTTGTCCGCCGTCGCTAAGCAGGAGCAGCGGTCTCCTTTTTCAATAGTCTGTTCTTTTCCCTCTTCATCCGCCCCATCGAGAATTGAGCACGGTCGTAGGTCACGGCACGGTGCAACTTAAACTACTGGCTGATGTGTTCACCTTTTTTCTCTGGGTGATTTACCAGCTGGGCAGTCAAGACCATATTGACAGATCTAAAACAAACTTTTAGAAATCCTTGCGAAATGAGTTTTTCTATTAGCGAATAAAAACTCGTACGTATGAAATCAAGAAAATTGTTAGCAATAACTTTCTTCTGTACCATTAACACCCGGAAAATGACTAAATATGCAACTGAAATGAACTGATAGCGCAAAAGGCGTATACGCATTTCTGTAAGGCATCAAAATTTTGGTTTTCAACCTATGAGAAGTATTTTCCGTATATATGTTTGACCCCCTAATTTCGACCTAAATATTTAATTAAAAAAAGTCGACCTATACACGAGTATATACGGTAGGACACTTTTGTGGAAGGTATTGAATGAATATGGTGTTACTGGGAATCTACTTAATAGTGTAAAAGCCATGCATGCTGGTAGTAGAGCTTGTGTACGAGTGAATGGTGTTTTATCAAAATGGTTTTCTATTGGTGCAGGAGTCGGACAAGGTTGTGTAATGTCACCATGGCTGTTTAATATATTTATAAATGCGTGCATGCACGATGCCAAAATAGATAATAGTGGTTTATGTCTTGGTGATATCCGTGTGTGCAGATTGCTGTATGCTGATAACACTGTCCTGTTGGCAGAGAGCAAAAGTGATTTGCAGAGTATGTTTCCCCAGATGCACGAAGTTTGCATGAAATTCAAATTGAGTATAAATAAGGGAAAACTCAAAATTATGGTCTTTGAAAGAGGAACTGGTAGCACTGAATGTAATGTAAGTATAAATGGCACTGTGATTGACCAGGTGAGTGAGTTTGTGTATTTAGAAACCATGTTTGACAAATAGAACAAATTCGATGGTGAAATTAGTAGGCGAGTGAATTCTTCAGTGAAAGTCATAGCTGCTCTGTGAGGTTTTCACAGGAATGATGGGTTCTCAAGAAAGTCCTGCATGTCTGCATATGAAAGTGTAATTGTTCCTACTCTGATGTGTGGTAGTGAAACCTTGGTACTACAGAAGAAACATAGCAGTCGTTTGTGTACTGGAGAAATGCATTACTTACGGAGGGGTTGTGGGCAAGCGCGTTCTGATTGTGTGAGGAATGAAGATGTTTTGCAGTTGTGTGATGTAAAGCAAAATGTTGTTAGCAAGGTGGAGACTAATATGCTTCAATGGTTTGGCCATGTTGAAAGAATGAGTGATGAGATGCTTACTAAGAAAATCTTTTTAGCCCAAGTGGCAGGAAGAAAAGGCAGAGGAAGGCCAAGGAAGACATGGGTGGATCAGATTCAGGAGTGCCTGCATGAGAAAAAGATTATGAGTATGAAGTATAAAAGATCTTGTGTACGGCATGTAATGGATATCACAGTGAAGACCGGTTGTATGTCAAGATCGTTGTAAATGGAGAAGTTTGATACGACAACAATAAGTAAAAATATCTGGTTGTTTGTATTTCTTTTTGGAGCTAACCTCTGAATCTCAGAGAACAGCTTAGTGATATGTCATCATCATCATCATTGTCAACCATTATCAATCCACTGCTGGACGAAGGTCTCCCCAAGTTTCCTCCACAACGGTCTGTCTTGTGCCAGTCTCCTCCATGTGACCCCTATATACTTTCGAATTTCATCCACCCATCTCCCATGTGGTCTTCTTCTGGGTCTTTTCCTGTCCCTTGGAATCCAATCTAAAATTTCGGCTGTCCATCGATGATCTGTCCTTCTGGCAGTATGTCCAGCCCATTGCCATTTCAGGGATTTAACTCTGATCATGATGTCTTCCACTCTTGTCATTTTTCAGATCCACGAGTTCCTCTTCTTATCTCTCCTGGTTACACCAAGCATGCACCTCTCCATGCTTGCTTTGAGTTGTCTGCAGCCTTTGTATGTCTCTTTTAGTTAAGGTCCACGTCTCTGCACCATACGTAAGCACTGGAAGGATGCATTGATCAAACACTTTTCTTTTAAGACATAATGGCATATTGCTCTTGAAAATTATGCTGTTTCTTCCAAAAGCTCTCCAGGCAAGTTTTGTACGCCGATTAATTTCTTCATCAATGTGACCCTCACTTGATATCTGCTGTCCAAGATAAACGTACGTGTCTGTTATCTCCAGCTTTTCTCCATCAATCGATAAATCTTCATTTCTTGTAAAAGCATTGAACATCACTTTTGTCTTCTGAAAGTTCATTTTTAATCCCACTTCTTTACTCTTGTCAGCAAGTTCCTGGATCATACTCTGCAGCTCTGATGGGGTAGTTGCAAAAATGACTACGTCATCAGCAAAACGAAGGTGGGTTAGATAATCTCCATTAATCTTTATCCCCTTGTTTTCCCAGCTCAGCGACTGAAAAACACCCTCCAATGTGGCATTAAATAGCTTCGGAGATATGGTGTCACCTTGTCTCACTCCCTTTCCAATTTTTACGTGTGTTGTATTTTCAAACAGCCTAATCTTTGCACTTGCATTTTCATAGATGTTATTAATAATATTAATGTATGCATCTTCAATACCGCAGGTTTTCAGAGCCATTGCAACTGCTGATGGTTTCACTGAATCAAAGGCTTTTTCATAATCGATAAAAGCCATGCACAATGGAAGTTCATATTCCCTCGCTCTTTCAATTAGTTCTCTCAGCACGTGGATATGATCTATTGTGCTGTAGCCACTCCTGAATCCAGCTTGTTCTCTCGGTTGAGCCATGTCCAGTGTTACCTTCAAGCGGTGTGAAAGAACTTTAGTGAAGATTTTATAAACTACTGATAGGAGGCTGATAGGTCTGTAGTTTCCGAGATCCTCAATGTCACCTTTCTTATGTAGCAGGATCATTGTAGCGGTGTTCCAATCCTCAGGAATCTTTCCTTCATTAAGGCATCGAGTGAAAATTTGGGCGAGTACTGTTTCGATTTCTCCACTTGCTTCTTGTATGATGTCTACAGTAATTCCATCTTCTCCTGGAGCTTTTCCTCGCTTCATGTTCTTGATTGCATGTGCAACTTCTGCTGGAAGGACTGGAGGAACTCTGGTACTGGTATCTTTCATGATGTCTGGAGTGCATATATCATCCCTTTCATATAATTTGGAGTAGAAATCTTTCACTCTTGTCAAAATTTCGCCTCTATTTCTTGTTACAGAACCATCTTCTTTTCTCAGTGCCATAATCTGTTTTCTTCCCTTACTGAGATGTCCCTTTGCTATCTTTAGGCTTTGGTTGTTTTCAATTGCTTTCCTCACTAGTTCACAGTTGAATTTCCTTACGTCTTCAGTGATACTTTTTCTTACTGTCTTGCATAGCTCTATATATTCCACTTTGGAAGTCACATCTTCTTTAGTTGTCCTCATCTCTCTTCTTTTTTGCATCAACATTTTGGTTTTTCCTGATAATTTGTTCACATGCAACTTGTTCTTAGACCCAGCTAATTTTGTTGCTGTTTCCATAAGAGCTTTGGTTACTTTTCTGTTAACTTCAGAGATGTCCACTTCTTCCGATGTTAGGCCTTCTAAAGCAGAGAACCTGTTCTTCAGTTCTAACTTGAAGGTATTATGGTGTTTTTTAAGGTTGGTTATGTCAATAGATTTTGTTTGTCTTATGAGCTTGCCACGTTCAAGTTTAGTGTTGAGGTGCATCTTACATCTCACCAATCTATGGTCACTACCTGTGTTGAACTTGTTTAGCACACTGCAGTCTTCTATGAGGAATTTTTTGTTACACATAATAAAATCAATTTCACTTGTCGTCCCATTTGGATGTCTCCATGTCCATTTCCTGTGTGGCTTTTTCTTGAAGAAGGAGTTCAAGATGAAAAACCCTTCTGCCTCTGCAAACTCAACGAGAGTATTTCCACGCTGATTTCTGTTGCCCTGACCGAATTTACCTGCTGAAGTTTCATTCTGTTGCCGTTGCCCTATTTTTGCATTGAAATCTCCCATAATTATTTTCAAGTGCTGCTTACCTTTATTATTTAGATGACAAATTTCCTCATAAAATTCTTCAATTTCTTCTTCAGGATGACTTGTGGTGGGTGCATAAGTTTGAATAATCTGAGCCTGGTATCTTTTCGAGAGTTGGATAACAAGTCGTGCAGCTCTGTCAGAGGAACTTTCAAGTTCTACAACTTTATCCTTCAGTTTCTTGTTTATTATAAATCCAACACCACTAGTTCTGCCAGTATCTGTCCCACGATAGTAGAAGAGATGTCCACTTTTCAGTTCGATGAGATCTTCTCCTTTTCTCCTTACCTCACTTAGCCCCACGATGTCCCACTTGATCCTTTGTAGTTCCTCTTCCAATTCAAGAAGCCTTGAATCAGAAGATAGGGAGCGTCCATTGTAAGTAGCCAAGGTCAGCATCAGATGGCAGCCTAGTCCGGTCCTCCGGGGATTCTTAGCACCCTCTGCCTTCATGTCGCACTGGCCGCTGCCTTGGCCAGGTACATTCCAGCTGCCGGAGACTGAGGGCCAAGATTTAAGTTGTGGAATCATTTTGGAGGGGTTTGGCCATAACTCACCACGCTGGCCAAGCGGGTTGGTGAGTGTGGGATAGAATTTCCTCTAATCCCGATGGTATAGTTATACCGCTATGGGCGGTCGTCAGAGCCCCTTTAGTGGGAACAGGATGCACCACGAGAAGGCGGGGTTGACATTTGTCAAGGAGAGGCTGTGGTGTTACGCATCACCTGACCTTACATCCCAGTGATATGTATGTGTGTATATACACTGATGTGGGTTCAACTGCATGTACAAAATGCAAAGTACATGGCATGCATCTCCACTAAAGACACTGTAGCCTCAGCTGAAATCCCCTTGATTAAAACATAATTTAAGTGCAGACAGCAGCACTTCTCGATGACCTCAAATCTAGTTGCTGTCTTGTCAGAAACTAGAGGCTGTTATTTAGTTTGCTAACCTAAATAATTGGTGAATGCCTAACCTCTTAACATCTTGGAAATCCAAAACTTAAGTCATGTTCCGAGAGAAAGAGCGAGGAATGAGGAATACTATTCTAATAGGGTCAGTTAAAAGAAATTACATTTTTTTTTGTTTTTTTTTTACCTTTTTATATATTTGACCATCTTCATTGCATTTCTTGCAGGTAATCAAATCGGAATTCATTTTGTTAAATAGCTTTTTGTAATATCATCTGATCAGTAATGTTTTATGCCTGAATTACTGTGCACATTTAAACTGCAAGTGTCAAGAAAATATCCTAGAACACTGAAGATCTGTTTGGGATTTTAACAAAAATCATTATTGTATTTTTTTTTTTTAAAGGTTTTTTGGGGCTGACTATACATACCTTTCTTTTTTTTCCAGTTCAAGGCGAACCAAAGTCATTGATGACCAGAGTGATTTTTTTGAATTAGAGTCCAACAAGTGGCTGACCAAAGAGCAAAAAAAGAAGATTGCTGTAAAAAAAGAGGAAGTGTACGACGCTCATTTTGGCTCACGAAGGAACCAAAAGTTAAGCTTTGACTTTGCTGGGAGACAAATCCTCGAAGAGAAACCAGATTGTAATTTTAATATTGATGAGTTATTAAATTCTGAAGATCTGCTGAAGCCAGATACAAACCTGTTTGAATGTAAAAATATTCCTCCATATGAGGATCTAAATGGTCTTGCATTTAATCCAAAGGTGAGTTATGTGATTTAAAAAAATGTTTGTGTGTAAGTTTTGACAGTACAGTATTCATAGGCGTAGCCAGGGGGGGTCCTCGGGTCTGGACCCCCTCCCTTGAGGGAAGATTTAGTATGAATTTAAAGCGATATATGTGATAAAGCGATATATGGGGCTTTCACCAATGAATCAAACCCGTGGAACCCTCCCCCCCCATAAAGAATTTCTGGCTACACCACTGACAGTATTAACATATTGACTGTCATCAGTACCACCACTGAGTTTCTGAACATGATGATTCTTTACATTAGGCACAGCCAATAGTAACAATGGCAGTCACATTGTTACTATAGGATCATATAGATACTGCTTGCTGCCAATCACTGTTTTTGCATAGATTGCTCGATGTAGAAAACCACCCCATGAAGAAATGCATGAAATGAGACAAAACTTCATACAGATTTAGACAAGTGGTAAAGAAATGATTTAATTTCTGGGGCATTACATGAACCCAGTTGGCGAACAGACAGTTGACTGTAGCATGAGTCAGTAGGCTGTATAACTGCCATGCCGGGCTGTATATTCACCAACATGGCGTGGCATTGAGAGAGAAAATCCTTGGATGGTGTCATGAAGTGTTGCTCCCCATGCATCATTGCACTCTGTGCACAATTTATCAACATTGTGAGGGGATCGATTCTGTGGAAGAAATATTTCCCCCTAATTATGTAGAAAAAGGTCATGATTGTAGCAATAAGATGTGCCTGAATTACCAGTTTTAATGTTCAATGCATATCTCCATCACATCAGAAAACTTCTAAATTGCATCACCCCGGAGTAGAAATCAAGCCCACATCCCTTAATTTCTGTTCAACCTTTTCAAAGAATAATTATTTTTCAGAATCCATACCTGAGATACTAGTGGCGTAATCAGGGCTCGATTTTGAACGTTAGTTAGTAGCAAATTGCCAGTAAGCAAATGCATTTTGCTAGTGATAAAAAGTGGTATAAAATATTCTTCTCATAACACGTGGCAAAAATGCGGTTGGAGAATATTCCGAAGCTCTTAACACTCAGATACTTGTGAATTCGCCGTCGTGGGTGGTGCAATGGATAGCATGCTCGAACGATAATCAAGAGATGCAGGTTTGATTCCCGCTCCACTGCGATGAAATTTTAAAGTTTTCTGATGTGATTGTATTCACGTGTGAAACAGTAATTATAGTCAATTTAGCAATGTCTGATTGCTGTGTTGATTATCATAAAAAGTGGTTCTAGCAAAAGTTGCTAGTGGAAAAATTTTGAATGTTTTAGTGCGAAATGTAAAGCACCAACTGCATTGCGCTTGTAGAATAAAGGTCTGCGCTGTGGGAAAAAAATCAATGGCTGCGTGTTCCTTCCCCAAAACTTGTTGAATTACTAACTGTAACTCACTCCTGGGTGAAAGCCTGAAATTTTCTTCACTGTAGAACTCCCCCTCCCCCCGTAAACCGTAACTAATTAGGCACTATGGTCACATTTGCCTCCTTTATCTAAAAGGTGGCAAATGTTTTACTTCCTTTTTCAGGAAGTAAAACATTTCAACTCTATTATTTTTAAATGAAGCATTATATCTCCTCGGCTTCCGACCCTGTCCACCTGATCTGCCAGAATCACATCTGCTGTTCGCTGTTTTTCAGTAGGAATAAAAACCTTGAAAATTTTATTTCCTGGAAAATTTAAGAAAATTATGTAAATTTTTTGAAGACACTACGATTTGCTAAGAAAAACAGATTCCCCAAAGTTCGCCAAAATCCACCGATGACTTTTAAAGTTGCACCAAACTTTTTTTATTAAGAAATCTATATCCTTCCACCTTAATAAAAAAATTCAGACTTAATTTTAAAAGTTAAAACACATTTTAGCAAAATTTGGGGTATCTTCTTTTCTCAGCAAATCACAATGTCTGCAAAAAAATTGCATAAGTTGCTTAACTCTTTGGGAAAATAAGTATTTGCATTTTAATTCCCAGTAGAGGAGGTCCACAAGCTTCTGTTACTAGGAGTTAGCCATCGCCTGGAATGTGCCAGCGCAATGCATGGGCGCTTTGCGCTTCACCTTTGATGCGTTAAAAAAAAAAAAAAAAAGGATGAGGAGGATGAAGAAAATGCGATTGACTAATGGAGGGAGGCATGTTAAAGTTTCTTTTGCATAATGTTAATAAACTTTCACTAGTAGATAATGCAATTTGCTAGTAAAAAATAAAAGCACTAGCAAATGTTGCTACTGCTAAAAAAAAATTAATTCAAGGCCTGAGTGTAATTAATTATGCTACAGGAAGCTGAATTGGCTTCCACGGGTAAAATCTGAAAGTGTACAGATTCTTCCACTCATATAGCTCGAGCTTAAATTAGGCTTGCTGCTGCATTATGTGGTAATTGTTACATGACGATGGTGGGCAAATCACGTTGCAAGAAATAACAAATAAAGGTAAGAGAATTTTGGAACATAAGATAAATGTTTTGAAAGCTAACCCAAATTCAGCCTTGTCTATTTCAACAATGGAAGACACATCTGCAATTCCCCGCTGGAATGAAGCAAAACGAATTGCTTCTTTTGACAATCGTTTTGCCCTCCGTTACCGTGAAAGCCTGGAAATTATTTTCAACCCAAAGACTTGCAATTCTGAATCTCCTCTCTACATCCCGATGATCTGGAGATCCATTCTAAGATATAATATAAATGTAGAATCTGGAAACAATCTTAGTCCTCCATTGGCGTGATGAAGACCTAAGACAAGGTCGAAGCTCCCAACTTACAAACTACAAACTTTCTTTGTAAAAGTTCTAATGTAACTAGCATGATCTACTTACCTTTATTTGTGGTAATTGTTAATACTATCATTGAAGAATAAATGGTATTCTTCTAAAAAAAAAAATTCACATGTTATAATTTTAACTTTTTGATCGAGGAAGGCAGTGTGCAGTCTATTACTTCTAAGAAGTGGTATTATACATATTATAATGAGTAAGTAGGATATATTACAACACAAGGGGAGATATTCAACAAAAGAAACAGTGTGTTAACATTTGCATTGTCATTACAAAATGCATAATACAACTTCTTAGAAGTAATAAATTGCAGTGTCTTCCTCGGTCAAAGCTTTAAAGTCATGATGTGTGAAATAGAAGACTTAGAAGAACAGCACTTATTCTTTGACGATAAAATTGCTGATTCAGGTATATCTGATTGCTAAAATCTTGAATGTGAGAGGGTCGTGCAGAGGAATTAGTCATCTGCCAATGATGTCACACACTTCCTTTATTGTGGGGAAGTCTGGTGATTTCCCTGGCCTGGGTAACACCTGGCCACCTTGTAGGCACTGTCTGCTGATGTTAACACTGTGTGGACAGGCGTTATCTTGTTGAAACTTGGCCTTAGGGATAGCATGGATATGCTGCTACAAAATTGCTGCATCACCTCGTCACTGTGTCCATTATACCCAATGTATGTATGAACGGTGAACGGCTGTTGAAACTAATAGTACCCCAAACCATGACACCAGGCTGAGAAGCCTAATGATCCTCATGGATGGCGGCAATATCAGCCTGGTAGACTCTCAATAAGAAATCTTCGGCAGTGAGACAGAAGCAAGAGTCGTTGGTAAACGCAACATGGTTCCATTCATCTCGTCACATTTTTCATGTTCCAAAATATGTTAGATTGGTGAAAGGTCGGGCACTTGCGTTGGCCATGGAAAGGTGGTGACATTACAGAGGCAGGATTAGAAGAGTGTGCCATGTTTGGCTGGGCATTATCCTGTTGAAAAATAATTGCTTGGTGATGATGTAAATGGAATGGCACCACAACAGGTCGTAGAATGTTGTTGATGTATTGTTGGGCCATGAGGGTGGTATGGAGGACAAGGGCGTCCATATGAGGGGGGCCCTGGGGGGGGGGGGTAGAGCCCCCAGCCATTGGTATAGCCAAATTTTTTGATAAATTTAAAACACTAAAATAGACGAAACCTTTTTTTTAAAGCATTTTTAAAAATAATAAGATATTAATGATTGATTATATCAATTATTTTTGTTGTATTTTAGTATCTTGTACATTTACTAAAATGTTTGATTGACAGCCTTGAAGGAGGTAAGGAATTTTTGTAGCCCCCCCCCTAAATATACTCATATAGTTAGTGGAGGACTACCAAGGGTGTCCAGCAATCGTAGGAAATGGCTCCCCAGACAGTCGCTTCCCCCAGTGTGCGAGTCATGTGCCGTTCCACGGTAAAGGCAGAAGCCGTGCTCTGGCTGGCTCGTCTCCAGACATGTGTGCATGGTCATTGGTGCCAAGTGCAAACTCATCACTGAAGACAACATGACACCACTGGACACTATCCCACGTTGATCTGCCCAATCCGGGGCCGAACATGCTCTTTGGTCAGTGGTAGGCAGCGGAGTGATGGTCTGGATGGCCACTTCCGTACCTGTAGACAATGCAACACAGCAACGGATGGGTGAGAGTGACAAATCCAATTCCGTTCGCCTGGCTCTCACAATCGCTCGATCCTCACATTCTGTTGTTTTCCCTTGGCTTTCCACTGCCTGCGTGCTGCTTGCTGGTGCCCTACTCGCCCCATGGGCACCATCCGATTGCCACGTCGCTCCAACCCGAATGCCTGGTGATACAGCGACTTGACCAACTGGCATGTTTCAGCCCAATCATATGTCCTCTCTCAAACTCGCTCAACTGCTCATATTATGTGCAGATCCGACATCGAGGCATTCTCATAGTCTATGGAGGTTAATGCAACTGCAATCCACTGTCACAATTATCCCTGCGTGTAACTTTTGCTCTTGATGTACCCTTCTCAATGCACTGTGGCGGGCCACTATTTAGTCATTGGTCATTTTTTTATCATTTGCATGTTCGGCCCTGAGGTACTTGCATAGAGTTTCATCAGGAGTGAACCACTTTCTCGGGATGCTTCAGTTTTTTTTTTTTTTAGTTTTTTTTTTGGGTAAAGAGTGTATATAAAATAAATAAATCCTCTTAACACAATGGCAGAACTCTACAAAAAATCAGAGTTAGGTGTCTGAAAATACTATGAGCTTATTATCATATTTAAAAAAAAAATTATTGAAAACAACATTTTGGTGAAACTGTATATCACAATACATTGCCAGCATCGATGTTTTGTTGGAAATGCATCATGATGTTCAAAACCAAACATCACCCAACCCTAGTTCTCACAGAACTCACTCGGTAGCAGAGCACTTAGAAACCAAAAATATTCAATGAATCTCCTAACCAGAAAGTTCCACAGACTGAAATCCCATCGAACATGTGTGAGGTGCCTTTGGGAAGAGCATTGCGAGTTGGCAGCCACTCCCTCAGTCACTCTGCAAGTTAAAAGCAGCTCTGGTGGCAGAGTGGAATGTTGCCTCAGAAACTTCTGAACACTTATACTAAGCATGGTCCACCAATGTTAAGCATGTTTAGCCATTTTGAGGAGTGCATACTTAATTGGCATCTTCTGTGTATCCTTTGAGAACTTTGCATCAACTTCTGTAACATGGTGTATTTGTTTATTTTTAATGCAACCATTTTAGATGTTTATCATACCAGTTTCAAGGTTGTCTGTGTGCTCTTGTTTCATTGCTATACCACAGTGCATTGTTGCATACTTTTGTCATTTCATTGCATTTTGAATTTAAAAGGTTAAACTGTGTCTGTGTGTGTTATCTTAGTTTTTGTTTAACAGTGTATTTCATCTTTGGATTATGTTCCATAGTCTGTGTTTACTAGTTAACACTAATTTTATCATGGCAAAGCATTGATGTCACTCTAACAGGTTGATTTTATTATTGTTCTGTCACTGTTAGCATAAATGTCAGCCGGTTATTTTAAAATTGTGTACGAGGAGGAGTTGCTTTCTTTGGTAGCAGGAGTGATGGTAAAAAAAAATTTTGAGATTTCAGCAGGAATAATGAAATATCACTTTTAGTAACATAAAGAAATACTGAAAAGTGAGCAATAACAGTTGAAACTATTCCTGTCAAAAATATTTTTAAAGAAAAATGTATTAGTATTTTCCAGTGAATACCATATCAGTAATAAAAGTAGGAAAATCACAAAACAGTAGTAAATTGAAGGAAAAGGATATCCAAAAACTAGACAGATTAATCATGGGATTGCTTTTGTAAATGGATTATGTATTTAACTTCTAATGAAGGAAAGATTAAAACAATTGAGCACTAAATGGTCATCCCACGTGAAGACACCCATTATAAGAAAAACTTGTTGCACTGTAGTAGCAGATTTTTTTAATTTTTACCGTAGATACATATGGTAGTGAAACCCCCAAATCTGAATTTTGAAAATATTTTGCCCAATAATGGCCGAGATACAGGCGTTTGAAAAATGGTCATTTTGATCAAATGGTGGCCATCTTGGGATTCTGCACCAATGTCAATATATGTAATAACTCGACAACTAATAGTTCAAATTCAATAATTCTGGTACCAATTTAAAACTATTTATATCAGAAGTGTGTATGTCATATCAAAACAATAGTAAATTTACATTTTAATATGTTTATTACATGAAAAGTGCAAAAATAACCTTCAGACTAATAGTTAACTGTAATGGGCCGGCCGTAAACACAAAATGACACTTTTTTTTTCTGAAACTTGGTAGAAACACTAACTAAATGTGTGCTTGAAGTAGAAAAAAATGAGGATGGTAATATTTTGTAATACCTGGAAAAATAGCTGTTATAAACATAGGATTGATTCAAGGTATAAAAATCCTTGGTACTAGAATATGCTAATTAGAAGGCTTCCTCAAAACCACACAGTTAGGATCAGAGTCGCAGAATATAGACGTACATGCATACGCCATACGCGGATAGTTTCCAAATTATTAGCAGATTTTGAAGATAGTTTTTGTTTGTAGATTAAAAAAATAAAAATGTTATTTACAGCAATTAAAACACTTACTCAAGGCTTTACTCATTAATATATTTACTTCTATCTCAACGTGAGAATGTTCAACTATTTTTCACATCTTCCGATAGTGAGTTCTTTTGTTTTTACAGACCTTTCTGGCCTCTTGATTTTATCAAGGCCTGTTCTCAATATATAGGAACTGTAACAAAAGTTTTGTATACACAGAAAGACTTTAAATTCTATTGCCAGGTTCCTCTTGCAGTTGCCAGTCATTTAATTAAAATCTTTTCCTTATGTATTTTATGTCTACTATTTTTGAATTAATTTGTTGAAAATGCTATTTATAATTTTTGAAAGTTTATTAATGGAACTGCTTTTCTAGATATAAAAACTTTCTTTAATTAGTCTCTTGTTTTTATGAGGTTCATAGTCCAATATTTTAAAGTTTTGGCCTTAAGGTCCATTTTACACACATTTCTGCGCATTCAGTCGTAATGTACTTTTGTCCTCTCTGGAATCTGTAATGTTCTAATAATTATTTATTGTTATATTAATTTATCTTTAAATTATCTTATTCTATTGTTATCGTGATTCGCGGGTTTGCAGCAAATTTTCTGTTTCAATGGTTGTGTACGCAGATACATTTTATTTTTATACTACTTTGGTTAGGATTCTTATATTTTGTTATCTTAATTAGAAATATAGAAAAAGTATTGACTATGCACAGACAATTCTGTTAAATCAGTGATGTAGTTCTAAATAAAAAAGTGCCTTAGCGGTGAACGGATTTAAACAACCTGGAAAGAAGACTTTCCAAAGTTTTTTTAAGGTTTGACTTGTTTTAATCATTTATAATTTTTAATTGAATTTTATTATACATGATTTTAATAATTTTTGTTAAAACTACTGAGTTTAGGCAATTTAAAACAAATTCTAATGTTACGTGTGAGTCACATGCCAAGAATATAATTTTTTTTGTTATTTCTATAAAAAAGTGCCTTCGCTGTGAACGGGATTCTAAATTATTTTAAATATTAAGTATTAATAATATTTTAAATATTCAATGTTTTTTTATTGATTTGGCCTATCCGCCTCTCCTATGAATTAGGGAAGACAGCAATGGATATCTGCCGCCACGGTGGCGCAGTGGTCTAAGCAATGGGTTCTAATCATTCGTTCGAATTGGGTCCGGGTTCGAATCCCGGTGAGGCATGGATGTTGTGTTTGTCTTATGGCACTGTTTCTCTCTTTTCCCAGGAGCCAGTGGCTCTAAATTATGGAAGGGCGACTGCTTATAGCCCATCGAGTCAATCATGGTGGTCGTTAACACCCCACTCCCTCCAAAAAAAAAAAAAAAGAATATCTTTTGTAGTGTGTGTGTGTGTGGGGGGGAGGTTAATGAACACCATGAGTATCCACAGTGCCATAGGCAGTCGCCCGTCACTGATTTGGGGCCACTGGTCCCGAGAACAGGAAAGTCCCGGGCCTGCTTCATCCTGATCTCGGGTCCGGGACCAGCTCCAGCGATTAGCCAGAAGCCAACGCCTCTGACCACTTGTCTACTGGAGCTTCCTGTTGCTTTACCAGTAAAGAACCAGGAGATGTGCTAAATGACGACTTCAGCAAAAAATCTCACTGCAACCATGAAACACTTGTCAGTTATGCTATTTACTTGTTTAGTTTTTCTGTGTTGATTTATTTCTTCTTAGTAAAGTTTTAACATACAGAGAATTTACCTCCTATAATGTCATTTTGAAGACTGCAGTCATAACAAAGAAGTTATCATTCTCTTAACACTGAAACTCTTGCGATTCATGAAATGCCATAGAGCATGAACCGACTGTAACACGATCATTCGTTTGACGTACGAATATGTTTGCATATAAAACACAGCAATTGCCATTTCTGCCTACGTGGCTATCTAAAAGTACCTGTGTCCCGCTTTAACCATGAAAAGTGGTTTCGTAACGCTAGCTTAAAAAAAAAATGCCTTAGCGCCGCTAAGCCGCGCTGAGGCCCTTTTACATCCCTGTGTTAAATACAAGTCATAGCGATTATCATGCAAATCCTGAAATGATTGCTTGTGTTGCATCACCTGTTTTCTGATTGGTTGAAGTAAAAGTATGATGCAATATTACATTATTCACTATCTGAGGGACTTTGCTATCCCTTTCAGAGCTCATTTGTGCTTAAATGTTCAGAGAAGTATGTTCAGTCAACAAACAGTGTTGTGTTGTATGATTATTTCAGTACAGCTTAGTTTTATGCAGTAAAGATGGAATGTTTTGTATGCAAGAAACTCAATGTATCATTGAATATTGAGTTTATTCCTGTGCTTACATTGTCTTCAAATGATTTGGAATTATTAAAGAGGAGATTACAAAGTCTAATTACAGATAAAAATGTTTATATGGGTGGAAGTATGTGCAAGATTCGCGAGGATGCATATCTAAAATGGCACAGTTTAAGGCAGAGAGGTTGTTGTGATCCATTTAATAAACATCCCAGCAAAATCGTAGCAAAATCACTGAAACCAATGTCGCCGAATTTGTCCATGACAAATCCAGAAATATTCATTCCAGAGAAAAAACTGTGCATTTCTTGTTGTTATTCATTGCATTCTTCAGTTAGTGAGTCAGAGATACTTACTGCTGACATGGAAATCACCAGTGATCAAGATTATAGTGAAGCCACAATAGTGATGGAACAATTGAATAAAAACTGTGAAGTGTTGGATTTATCACCAATAAAGATCAGTAGATTTAGCTCTAGGAGAAAACTTGGTTACATGCACACTAAAGTTAAGACTCTAAGTAACTCTGTTGCTACTAAAGCAGTTGCAGTATTATGTGTTGAAAGTATTAGTAAGCCACACAATTCAAAAGACATGACTTGTCCAGACTGCATATCTATGATGGAAAAATTATTGAATAAGTTTATAAATGCATCATTTAAAGAAAAGGTTCAAATTCTGACATTAGTTCCAGATTCACGGACAATCCAGCAAATAAAGACTTATTTCAATACTACAGAGCATTTAGTAAAAATAGCAAGAAAATTAAAAGAAACAGAAGGGATGTTATCAATGCCTAGTGGAAGGAAAAGTGTTAAATTAAGTTCTGATACTATAGAAAAGGTTAAAAAATTTTATTGTGATGATAATAACAGTCAATGTATTGTGCCCTGGAAAAAAAGATTGCATATCTGTTCTAAGTGAAAATGGGTGAATATTAAAACAAAAAGATTGATTTTGTGCAATTTAAAATAATTATATGTTACATTTAAAGAACAACATAATGAATTAAAAATTGGACTGTCTAAATTTTGCTCACTACGTCCGAGAGAATGTGTGACTGTTGGAAGCAAAGGTATTTATTTGGTGTGTGTTTGTATCAGGGCACGAAAAATCTCAGAAATTTTACCTGTCCTTCTTTGAAAGTAACCCGTCAGACTTGTACAGGGTGTTCGGAAAGTCACTGTGTACCTAAGCTATGCACTTAGAAAAAATGTTCGAAGTGATCTCCACGAGCGTTGATACAGCGCTGAACCCGTTTCAGTTTATTTGCAAACACTTGCTGCAGCTCTGCTTGTGAGATGTTTCTGATGAACGTAGTTATTGCAGTTTGTAATTGATCAAGCGTGCATGGGCGATCACGATACACAGCAGATTTTGCTGCGCCCCACAGAAAAAAGTCTGGTGGAGTAAGGTCCGGGGAGCGAGGGGGCCATAGGTTTTTTGAGATGACACGTTCGCCGAAAACCTCATTCAGAAGTTTCATAGAGGTGTGAGCTGTGTGTGCAGTAACACCATCTTGTTGAAACCAGCTGTAGGTGATTTCGTCTTCTTCAAGGCAGCCGATGAAGTCGTGGAGTATGGAACAGTAACGTGCACTATTCACGGTGTCCTGAAAGAATAACGGCCCGACAATGCGCCGTCGGGATAGCGCAACCCACACTCCGATTTTCTGGTTATGCAAGGGTCGTTCCGACACAGTATGAGGAGTCTCTGTGGACCACAATCGTGTGCTTTGTGCGTTAACATACCCAGAGAGGTGGAACCACGCCTCATCTGTAAAGAAGGTGACATCAAGAACAGCAACAGTTTTCGTTTGAATAAAATTGTTAAACCATTCACAGTACCGGAGTCGTTTTACGTGATCCGCCGGTTGCAATTGTTGTACCGCTGTTACTTTGTATGGGTAGAGGTGCAATGATTCTCTCACCGCTTTATGCGCTGTCGCAAGCCCTATATTTTCCTCTCGCGCCAACTTGCGCAATGATTTTGATGGACTTCGCAGCAGGGAGTCAGAGATGTCCATCAACTTCCCATCGGTAAGTTTAGTTGGTGTCCCGCTTCGTTCAGCATCGAACACTGAGCCTGTCGCATGAAATTTCTCAATAAGTCGACAAACTGCATTACGGTGAAGTACAGGTGTGTCTTAAAATTTGGCAGCAAATTGCTGCCGCACTAAATCGGTGTATTCATTGCCTTCTCGAAAGACGTATTCAACCAGAAACACACGTTCCGCAATTGAAAGAAGCATAGTGCGAAAAACTGAACAACAGCACACACGATAACTTCGATACTTACAGTAACAACGACTCGTCTCTGTTGACCTCTGGAACTCAACTGCCGCCATGCGGCAACCGACGCTTCGAGCAGCTTGCTGCGCATGCGCAGTGAGCCCCATGGGTTCCCGTGATCGGCTGCGACTGGGAGAATTCACTTTATTACGTTCCGGTGGCACATACTGCACTTGATAACTGTGAAAACAAAATAGTAACCTAGGTGCACAGTTACTTTCCGAACACCCTGTCTAAATACCTTAACTACGTAGAATTTAAGTATTGTAATTTTTTCAGTTAAATCCATTCAATAGTGGTTTAACTGTTGGAACTTTACATGTTGTAGTTCCTTTGTGTGAAATGCAATTTCTCAGTTGGAAATTATTAGTATTTAGTGCGAACAAATACCTCGGTAATCAAATGTAATTCAAGGAAAAACTTTTCACGTACCTTTCAGTTGAAAGTGGTCGATGTTCGAATCTTTGTATGGCTGTTCTCATCAGGCTCTTGAGTTTAGACTTTTAAGAATTTAATTGGCACATTTTCTTCACGGGTACTGAAATTGGATAGACAAATTAATTTATTCGATGAATTTGTTTATCCAATTTCGAGACCCATGAAGAAAATGTGCCAACTAAATTCTTAAAAGTCTAAACTCAAGAGCCTGATGAGAACAGCCATACAAAGATTTGAATATCGACCACTTTCAACTGAGAGGTACGTGAAAAGTTTTCCCTTGAATTACATTTGATTACCAAGGTATTTGTTCGCACTAAATACTAATAATTTCCAACTGAGAAATTGTATTTCACACAAAGGAACTACTACATGTAAAAGTTCCAACAGTTAAACCACTATTGAATGGAATTAACTGAACAAGAATAACGTATATAAAACATGTTTTTTAATGTCGATACATTGAGAAATACGTGCGTATTAAATATTGTCACTGTACTGAATTTTTTTTTTTTAATGTACATACAGAAAATAAATACATTTCTGCTTTCATAGCAAAAAGCTTGTTACACGGAATCCAGAATTTTC
Organism: Macrothele yani; assembly: GCA_039090855.1. Lineage (NCBI taxonomy): Eukaryota > Metazoa > Arthropoda > Arachnida > Araneae > Macrothelidae > Macrothele > Macrothele yani. The sequence goes on from CM077011.1 coordinate 107,608,028, forward strand.
AACTGCAAAATGGCAAAAGATGAGAGACAGAATAGTGTACGTGCGGCATTAGGTACGATCGTCGTCAAGGTCGCCAGGAAACATGCGGAAAACGATAATGCACGGGAAGCCAATATTACGGCGGGCGTCACACGTGAAGGGAAGAAGCAACTGTTGTTTAGTTGCATTGGTTAATACTGGGTCACTCCAGTATTAACAAATGAAACTAAACAAGGGATGACTGGGGGACAGAGATAGACGGGAGAGAAAGGAAGAAGGGAAAAAAACAAACTGCGAAGTCGCTATCCTTACCCCCCTCCCCCCAGGCGTAACATTTTATGAGAGGGAATAAGAAAGCAAGACATTGGCTTAGTACATTAAAATTTTGGAAGTGAGGGTGTCGCCGCGGAACTATTTCGCCAAAACAAAGAACGGCTTATCGCTTAAGAGAATGCGTAATTTCGTAAAACTGTGGCACTTGACATGCGCAACTTTTAAATTGGCGGAAAAATAAAAATGTTCTAATCACAATCATACTGCAAGCTTGCGGAAAAAAGGGACGTCTGCGCGGACACCCTGGTCGGGAAATTAATCGTCTGCAATGAATTCCTGACTGCTGCGGACAGGCGGTTTTGTGCGCTCTGGTTTGTATATACCATCAGAACATTAAACTCATGCTTCATGCTATCCGTATCGGTGACTACATATCATCGTTAAAAAAGCTAGTTTGTTGCACTGAATCCTAAAAGTGTATGGTGCACAGGTGTGCCAATTGTCCATTTCCAGAAATTCTTAAAGAACTAATGCTTTCCAACGAATTAGAAATGATCAATGAAATTACTTACAAACAGTGGGTGAAAACTGATGGTGCAGAATTGAAAACAGTTATTACATCAGTTGATGAATTTGTTGACAATTTAGTTACGAAACTATGTGCTTTGTATGCACATCACCTTTTTTACAAAAGCTCAAAGTCAGTATTTAAAAACAAAACAAAAGGATGAATTGAGTGAAGATACTGCTATTATTGTGGCTGATTTTTCTGAAAACTATACCTGCATCATACAAGATGCTATCCAAAACTGGAAAAAGGAACAGGTGGCAGTTCTTCCCTTTGTAGCCTATGTAAAGGACACTCTTAGTGATACTGTGAAATCTATTTCTATGTGCGTAATTAGTGACCATTTGATTCATGACACTACAACATTTTGCAACTTTCCAAAAGGTAATTGTTAAGCATTTAGTTATGCAAATGCCACAAAGGAAATACATTAAGTATTTTAGTGATGGATTGTCAGCCCAGTATAAAAATTATAAAAACTTTGTCAATCTTTGTTGTCATGAAGAAGACCATGGTGTGAAGGCTGAGTGGCATTTTTTTGCCTCTTGTCATGGCAAAGGAGCTTGTGATGTTATAGGGTGGCACCATAAAGCATATGGCCACCAAAACAAGCCTTCAGTGTCCATATAAAGATTAAATATTGAATGCATTTGATTTGTGTAAATTTGCAAAAGAAACTAAATATTACAGGAATCGAAACTTTTTTTGTAGCAAAATCTGAAGTTGAACTTTCCGACTGTCAATTAGCAGAGAGGTACAACATGGCAGATACGATCACAGGGATCAGGTCCAATCACAGCTTTGTACCTATAAACAAAAGCCAATTATTGGTTTCCAGGGTATCAGGTTCCTCAACAACATTCGTTGCTGATATGGGAATTGAAGAAACCATCAGACCACTTACACTCCACAATGAACAATACTTCGTTGCATGTGCGTACGGAATTAATTGTTGGATTGGAAAGATTTTGGAATGCTGCGAGGAAAATGATGACTGTAAAATTATGTTTATGCATCTTCATGGCCCAAGTGCATCATATATATGGCCAAAACCTTCAGATGTATGTTGGATTTTGTACGAACACATAATGAAAATTTTGTCTTCTCCCACAACTACAGGAAGAACTTATCACATTGCACCTGATGAAAATCACTCTAGTGAACTATTATTCAAAAACTTCAAGATAGATTAAATCCATTGGCTTCAGCTTTGACTGTTGCAAATACACTGCTGGCCACCCAAAATGCAACACCAAGAAGGACATGAGATAGCAAAGCCAGATTTACTGGACACATAGCAACAGATGCAAAGATGAAACGATTGAGCTTACAGGCCCGTGCGACTTGCAGAACACGCAGACATCAATAGTTCGTGTGGCCCCCATGGCTGGCAATAACGACCGCTACATGCCGCGGCATCGAACGAAAGAGGCTTTGGATGTGGGCTTGGAGTATGTCGGTCCAGGCTGCTTCCACACCTTGCCACAATTCATCAGGCGTCGCCGCGAATTGTGCTTGCCGGGCCACTCAGTTGCCGATCAGCAACCAGACGTGTTCGATGGCCGACATATCGGGAGAACAGGCGGGCCACGACAGCAGTGACACCTGGTGGGCCATAAAGAATTGTTGCACGATGCGTGCCACGTGCGGGTGCCGATTGTCCTGTTGAAACGTGGCCGCTGGCAGGTCGTGCAGGTAAGGGAGGACTACAGGCTCCAAAACGTCGGAGATGTAGCGGTGGCTGTTGAGTGTACCGGCGATGCGTGCCAGAGGGGTGCGGGTGCCATATCCAATTGCGCCCCAAACCATAATGCCAGGCGACAAACCGGTATGGCGATGCATAATGCAGGCGTCATACAGTCTCTCGCCGTGGTGCCACCACACACGGATCCGACCATCGTGGTGTTGCAGGCAGAAGCGGGATTCGTCGGAGAAGAAAGTGTCGTGCCATTCCGTAGCCCAGGTGTGGCGTTCAACGACCCATTGCGGCCGCACTCGCCGGTGGTGTAACGTCAATGGTAATTGGAGCAATGGGCGCCGTGCGACAAGTTCCCGCTCCTACAGACGACGTCGAACGGTACGTGCTGACACAGGTTGTTGCGCAACACACCCTAATAACTGCACTAACATTCGTGATGTGGCGGTGCGAGCTGTCAATGCCCGCCACACAACATGCCGGTCCTCTCATTCGGCGGTGTACCACGGCTGCGGCAATCGCTCACGTCGGTCCGTCCGTCCGTCCGTCCGTCCCTCTTGCACCCACTGAATCCATACTCGCCTCACTGTATCTGGATGTCGTCCCATACTGGCACTGATGTCTCGGTACGGTAAACTGCTGTCGCGATAAGCCACTATTTGTCCTCTGTCGAACTCCAAAACGTGCTGAAATGACTGCCGTATTCTGCAACGAGGCATCAGGAAGCTTCCCACTCACAGGTCCGGCAGCACAACACACTTCCACTACTTACACCCCGCCTTCTGTGCAGCCTTCTTATGGTGCTTCTCCGTGGCGTGCTGGGCGCACATGATTTGCATATGCCCTGCAAGCTAATCGTTTGCATGTCCTATCGCGGGCGACGCATGCTACGAATTTCAGGCCAATCGGATGCTTCTTTCTTGGTGTTGCATTTTGGGTGGCCAGCAGTGTATTAATAGTTCCATTTTTTGTTTTTGTTCATTATGTGCTTTTTCAAAATGTGTTTGTGAAAATGATTGAAATATTGCTTGTTGAACTTTAAATCATCATCATCATCATTGTCAACCATTATCAATCCACTGCTGGACGAAGGTCTCCCCAAGTTTCCTCCACAACGGTCTGTCTTGTGCCAGTCTCCTCCATGTGACCCCTATATACTTTCGAATTTCATCCACCCATCTCCCATGTGGTCTTCTTCTGGGTCTTTTCCTGTCCCTTGGAATCCAATCTAAAATTTCGGCTGTCCATCGATGATCTGTCCTTCTGGCAGTATGTCCAGCCCATTGCCATTTCAGGGATTTAACTCTGATCATGATGTCTTCCACTCTTGTCATTTTTCGGATCCACGAGTTCCTCTTCTTATCTCTCCTGGTTACACCAAGCATGCACCTCTCCATGCTTCTTTGAGTTGTCTGCAGCCTTTGTATGTCTCTTTTAGTTAAGGTCCACGTCTCTGCACCATACGTAAGCACTGGAAGGATGCATTGATCAAACACTTTTCTTTTAAGACATAATGGCATATTGCTCTTGAAAATTATGCTGTTTCTTCCAAAAGCTCTCCAGGCAAGTTTTGTACGCCGATTAATTTCTTCATCAATGTGACCCTCACTTGATATCTGCTGTCCAAGATAAACGTACGTGTCTGTTATCTCCAGCTTTTCTCCATCAATCGATAAATCTTCATTTCTTGTAAAAGCATTGAACATCACTTTTGTCTTCTGAAAGTTCATTTTTAATCCCACTTCTTTACTCTTGTCAGCAAGTTCCTGGATCATACTCTGCAGCTCTGATGGAGTAGTTGCAAAAATGACTACGTCATCAGCAAAACAAAGGTGGGTTAGATAATCTCCATTAATCTTCATCCCCTTGTTTTCCCAGCTCAGCGACTGAAAAACACCCTCCAATGTGGCATTAAAGAGCTTCGGAGATATGGTGTCACCTTGTCTCACTCCCTTTCCAATTTTTACGTGTGTTGTATTTTCAAACAGCCTAATCTTTGCACTTGCATTTTCATAGATGTTATTAATAATATTAATGTATGCATCTTCAATACCGCAGGTTTTCAGAGCCATTGTAACTGCTGATGGTTTCAACGAATCAAAGGCTTTTTCATAATCGATAAAAGCCATGCACAATGGAAGTTCATATTCCCTCGCTCTTTCAATTAGTTCTCTCAGCACGTGGATATGATCTATTGTGCTGTAGCCACTCCTGAATCCAGCTTGTTCTCTCGGTTGAGCCATGTCCAGTGTTACCTTCAAGCGGTGTGAAAGAACTTTAGTGAAGATTTTATAAACTACTGATAGGAGGCTGATAGGTCTGTAGTTTCCGAGATCCTCAATGTCACCTTTCTTATGTAGCAGGATCATTGTAGCGGTGTTCCAATCCTCAGGAATCTTTCCTTCATTAAGGCATCGAGTGAAAATTTGGGCGAGTACTGTTTCGATTTCTCCACTTGCTTCTTGTATGATGTCTACAGTAATTCCATCTTCTCCTGGAGCTTTTCCTCGCTTCATGTTCTTGATTGCATGTGCAACTTCTGCTGGAAGGACTGGAGGAACTCTGGTACTGGTATCTTTCATGATGTCTGGAGTGCATATATCATCCCTTTCATATAATTTGGAGTAGAAATCTTTCACTCTTGTCAAAATTTCGCCTCTATTTCTTGTTACAGAACCATCTTCTTTTCTCAGTGCCATAATCTGTTTTCTTCCCTTACTGAGATGTCCCTTTGCTATCTTTAGGCTTTGGTTGTTTTTAATTGCTTTCCTCACTAGTTCACAGTTGAATTTTCTTACGTCTTCAGTGATACTTTTTCTTACTGTCTTGCATAGCTCTATATATTCCACTTTGGAAGTCACATCTTCTTTAGTTGTCCTCATCTCTCTTCTTTTTTGCATCAACATTTTGGTTTTTCCTGATAATTTGTTCACATGCAACTTGTTCTTAGACCCAGCTAATTTTGTTGCTGTTTCCATAAGAGCTTTGGTTACTTTTCTGTTAACTTCAGAGATGTCCACTTCTTCCGATGTTAGGCCTTCTAAAGCAGAGAATCAGTTCTTCAGTTCCAACTTGAAGGTATTATGGTGTTTTTTAAGGTTGGTTATGTCAATACATTTTGTTTGTCTTATGAGCTTGTCACGTTCGAGTTTAGTGTTGAGGTGCATCTTACATCTCACCGATCTATGGTCACTACCTGTGTTGAACTTGTTTAGCACACTGCAGTCTTCTATGACGAATTTTTTGTTACACATAATAAAATAAATTTCACTTGAAAATAGATGTGTATATGTTTAAATGTCATTTATGTCTGTAATAGGAAATATTACCATCCTCATTTTTTTTTTCTACTTCAAGCACACATATTAGTTAGTGTTTCTACCAAGTTTCAGAAAAAAATTTTATGTGCCATTTTGTTTACAGCCCATTACAGTTCCCTATTAATCTGAAGGTGATTTTTGCACTTTTCATGTAATAAACATATTAAATTGTAAATTGACTATTATTTTAATATGACATATACACTCCTGATATATAAAAAAAATAGCTTCAAATTGGTACCAGAATTATTGAATTTGAACCATTAGTTGTCAAGTTATTACATTTATTGACATTGGTGCAGAATCCAAGATGGCCACCATTTGGTCAAAATGACTATTTTTTACATGCCTGTATCTCAGCCATTATTGGACAAAATATTTTACAAATTCAGGTTTCAGGGTTTCACTACCATATGTATCTATGGTGAAAAAAATATTTAAATCTGTTACTATGGTGTCCCCATGTAGAATTACCCTAAAGTGGAATCGTTTACCAGAAGATGGATGATATCACCTAAAATGTATAGCTGTAATGTATGAAAAATCTGTTCATTGGCATAAATACACTGGTGTGCAAAAATTAAGAATGAAGAGGATAAATTAGCATAGCAGCGGAACGAGCAAGCAGAATGGACCGAAAGACCACTCAGGAGATAGACTAGGGTCCAGTACGGTAGGGCATGCACATATATGCAGCATGACGGGGGGGGGGGGAGGGTCAGAAGGGTATAAAGCACACGGTCGGTGTTCGCTCAGCAATTCGGTGAAAGCTATTACACGGTGTACACCGGTTTGAACGACGTCGAGTTTCTGTCCAGTAGACGACATCTGGATGACTTTACCCAAGGTCGCGTCATTGGGAAGTTGGAAGAAGGTCGAAGTGTGACTAGTGTGGCCGAGGAGTTCGGGATCACTCACACCGTCATTTTACGAGCTTGGAGAGCATTTCAAACGACAGGAACAGCTGTCCGAGAGTTTAGCAGTGGTCGTCCACAAGCAACCACAGCGGCGGACGACCGGTATATTGTCCTACAGGCGAGAAGAGACAGACGGCAGACAGCGAGAGAAATCGCAAGGCACATGCAACAGACAACTGGACGTCCGTTATCGCGTTTTTCCATGGCCAGGAGGCTGCACAAAGGTGGTCTATTTGCACAACGACCAGTACGGTGTGTGCTATTAAGGCCTGCTCAACGGAGACGGCGGTTTCTGTGGTGCCAGGAACACAAGAACTGGACACATCAGCAATGGGGTCGAGTTCTCTTTACGGATGAGAGCCGATTTAGTCTGACGAGCCATTCTGGACGTAAACACATCTGGAGAGAGCAGGGAACACGCAATCACATCTCCAACATCATCGAAAGGGACCGGTTTGAAGGTGGCGGAGTTCTCGTTTGGGGCGGTATCATGCTTGGTAGCTGTACTGACCTCCACATCTTCCAAGGAGGTTCAGTCACTGGTGTCCGCTATTGTACCGAGGTTCTCCTGCCTCACGTGCTTCTGTTTAGAGGTGCTGTGGGTCCTGAGTTCCTCTTCATGGACGACAACGCTACACCTCATTGTACAGTAGCTGTCGCAGAGCTATTGGAGAGTGAAGATATTAAACACATGGATTAGCCCGCATGGTCCCCGGACCTAAATCCAATCGAACAAGTGTGGGACCTTCTCGGGAGACGCTTGGCAGCACGTCACTAGCCGGCAGCAACGATTCCGCAGCTGCGATTGGCGCTACAAGAGGAATGGGCCACGATGCCTCAACACCTCCTTGACAACCTCGTCCTCAGCATGGACAGACGTTGTAAATCCTGCAATGCAGTCAGGGGTGATCATATCCCCTACTAAAGACTGGATTTTTCTTGGCAGCCGCCTGTCACATGGACGTTTCTCTCTTCTGTCCAGTTGTGCTTGAAGCTACCTTTTCAATAAAGTACCTTTGTATCCTTTGGATTCCTTGTTTGGACGGTTTTGCTCACTTGTCCCATATTTTACATCTTGGGGATCTTATGGCATGATTTGAGTCGATGTGGAGCACTCTGCATGACGTTACATTCGAAAAACCGTCTTGTCCTTAATTTTTGCACGCCAGTGTATGTACAGCAGTAACCAAAATTGTGGAAACCTTTTGCAAAAAGTGTATTTTTGAGGTTTGACGGCTCATAACACCACTTTTTGGGGGGGGGTAATACCATAAAATTATATATCAATAGAAAGATAATTTCATCGAGAATGTAATGCAACAAAGTTTGTTCAATTATCTGTATTCTATGAAAAGTTGTAGCCAAATAACTAGAAAAAGGAAGCACAACTTGCTTAGGTTGATATGAAGTAGCTTTCCTTCATTTGAATGTAGCCAATGAGCATGAGTGTTTAAAAAGCCAATCAGGTGTTATCTTGTTTTGGCAATGAGCCAATCAGGTCACAGTAGGATTCAGCTATTGATGTCATGTATTGGTGCTGAGAGGAGGACATTTTTCAGTGTGTTATGTGATTATAATCAGGTTAAGGGTTTATTTTATGTGTGTGTGTGCTTTCATTTAGTAAGCTTGTAAAATGTAATGAAATTAAAGAAATGGCACAAAGAGTTGACTGGTCACCCAGAAAGTGATGTAAAATAGTACTATTAAGTGAACAAAGCTTCAGTTATGAAGAAATTAGAAGAAAAATTGGTGGAAACTTAACCAAAGGTGGCGTTTTTAAATTTGTGAAGAGGTATAAGGAGACTCAGTCACTACAAAACCAGACTGGTAAAGGCAGGAAAAGGTGCACAACAGCAAGTGATGATAGAAGAATTAAGAGACTGTGCCTAGGTGACAGAAGAAAATCATCTGGGTGTATACAAGATGAAATGGCACAATGCAATGTGAAGTTGAGTGCAAGGACTGTTTGGCGCAGACTGCAGGAATTTGGTCTAAAAGCTAGAATTCCACAAAAAAAGCCATTTTTATCTCTCAAACAAAGGTTGAAAAGATTAAACTGGGCTAAAACCCATGTTAACTGGACAGAGAATAACGGGACAGTGTTATTTGGAGTGATGAGACCAAAATCTCCTTGTTTGGTAGTGATGGCATAAAATACGTAAGAAGAAGAATCGGAGAAGATTTGCATCCTGATTGAATTACATGTACCGTGAAACACCCAGTTAGTGTTATGATCTGGGGTTGTATGACATCAAAAGGTGTGGGCAGAATTTGCGTGATTAATCTTACATATGAAACACAAAACGTCTGTTTGTCTGAAGCAGCAAAAACTCTCAAACGCCGAACTGTGACATTGTGAAATTTGCATAGCTTATTAATACTGGAATTTCTAGGTCAACGCAACTATTTTAAGATCTCTAAGTTGTTCCGTTCATGAGTTATGAAGTAATTAATAAATTAATCAGTAAAGCCAGCGTCGTTTGCTACGTCATCGTTATCTGTTCCAAATCTGAAAGCATGTGGCTGCATTCATCGCTGTGGCACATCCACAGGTGGTTCTACAGCCCTGGAAAAAAACATAAGGTCGCACACAAAACAGTTTATTACATAAGTACTACAATTCTAGAGGTCCTAAAATTTAACACAGTATCAAAGCAATGTATGTTTGGAGTACAGACAAAATATTTATGCGAATGTTGCATAATTAACAATGAAATATAAAATTGCAGTTATTGGACCATTTTCATTTTGGAAAAAATTATAAGGTCGGCATACATGTTTGAGCAATTTAGCACTTAATAGTCTAATAGTTTGCCTTTCTTTTCAATGACTGCAATCAATCTTTCAGTCGTAGAGTTTCCGAGTTTCGATAGTGTCGGAATTTCGATGTTTGCCCATGCTGTCTGCATGGCTGCAATAAGGTCCACTTTTGACTGGAAATGTCTTGAGTCCTTGTAGACAGAGCGCACCATTATACCCCAAAGGTTTTCCATCGGGTTGAGGTCGGGGCTCTGTGAAGGCCAGTCCAAAACACGAACGTCATTGGCTTCAAACCACGCTTTAGTAGACCGAGAGTTGTGGATGCTGGCATTGTCTTGCTGAAAAATCCAATCTCCCAATGCCATAAGGGGAGCAATAGGTTGTAAATTATCCGTCAGCATATCTTGGTACTTGTCGGAATTAATTTTTGTGTCAGTAATCACAAGTGAGGGTTTTCCAGTAGCAGAAAATGCCCCCCAAACCATGACCGAGCCTCCGCCGAATTTGCACTTCGAGAAATAGGGTTTTTCTTTCCGCAGATCATGCCAATATTTAGCGAAACTGTCAGGCCCATTCAAATTAAATTTATTTTCATCGGAAAAGACCACGTCTTTCCACTTATCTCCGAAAGTATTATGCCTTTTTGTAAACTCTACTCGAGCACATATATGTTTAGCATTCAGGCAGGGTTTTGGCTTTAGCGTAATGTATTGGATGTCCGAATTACTGGTAATGTATTGGATGTCCGAATTACTGGCTAAAACATTTCATACAGTTCGGCTACTGTAGGACAAGTTCAGTTCACGAACAATTTCACTGGACGACTTTTTGTTAGCACATGCAAGTTTACAAACTGTTTCATGTGATTTGAAATTGATTTTTGGCCTACCTGTAGATTTCTTTAGTCCATAAGAAGATGGATTTTGCAAATAATTGTTCACTACAGTCTTGGATCGGCCTATAGCCTTTGCAATTTCCGCACCACTCTTCCCACTCGCATCAAATTCTTGTATTTTACCGCGTTCAAAATCCGACAACTTTTTGCCCTTCGCCATAGCAATACTCTTCTCAAAGCCAACACTGATGTTGCCACGTGCTCTGCTTATCAAGGCGCCTGTTCCTACACATGCATGAAATAACCTAATTTACATACTCTTCGAGGAAACGTTCCTGACCTTATAATTTTTTCCAGCTGCAAATGTAGTTAATTCGGTTTTCTTCTTTTTATTTTTTTTCCGCAAACATTTTTATCACATTATTATTTTAGAAGGGTTTGAAACTTCTTTTAGCACTATTTGAACGGTTGGACCCATTAACTTAGTCATCTATTGTCTGCATTTTCGCATTTCTTTACACAACCTTAACATTTTTTCCAGCACTGTATTCTTTGAAAACTGTGCATAAAAAAATGCAAAAACAAACTTTGCTAAATCTTAACGAAACGGGCTGAAATTGTTATCAACACCATGAATTGGTAATAAGAAGAGTCCCTCAAAATTTCACCGGAATCCGGTCAAAATTTTTAAAAATAGGCATGGAATTTTTAATTCATCAGTAAACAGAAATATATATGCAGAAACAGTTAATAACATTTTGATGGCTAATTTAGAAATTTATTTAACGATTCGGACGAAATTTGGAGGTTGTGTTCCTATTAATGATTTATGGTGTTCATTAAAATTTCAGCCAGTTTCATAAAATATTCGCAAAGATACGTTCTTAACTTTTTTATCCCAGAGATTCGCCCCTCAAAGACATCTGAAACTGAAAGCAAGTGATGCATTTGATGGTCGATAACAAATTGTTAACGAATTTTGTTCAGTCAGTGTTCCAATGCTGTGTGCCTCCTGGACGTGTGTTAAATAATTCGTAATGATTTTGGTCCATTTGATTCTACAGCTGTATGTTGGAATGTCAAGAGCAAATGATCCAACAAAATTATATATTGTCGCCAATGAAGGAGAAACCAACAATTTTGTGTATGGCCAAGTGCTGAAATAATCACACTATGAATAAATAATTTGTAATGACCGAATTTGTGAAATCAGCTTTTTTCTTTCTTGCAAGCATCATTTTTTCCCCCAGTTTTTTCAGTGACATATAAGGGAATACGAAATTAATAAGCCTAAATCCCGGGCAAAGACGGGTAGTAAAGCTAGTGGGAATATAAATGGCCAAAAATATATTAGTGAAATACTTGAGCCCAAACTGAAGCCTTCTGCACGTGATATTTTCCAAGATAATGAAGCATTTATATTTCAACAGGATTCAGCCCCATGTCATGTTGCTACTGTGTGCAGAAAGTGGTTTCAAGATAATCAAATTCCACTGCTGGAATGGCCTGGGAATAGCCCAGACCTTAACCCATCGAAAATCTATGGAGCCGACTAAAGAAACTTGTAGTCAGAAGCAACCCAGCAATAAAATCCAATTAATAGAAGCAATAATTCAATCTTGGTTTCACATTATAACAGCTGCAAAACTAAAATACTTGGCTCACTCCGTGGGAAGGCATTGTAAGGCCGTAATTAATGCTAAAGGTTACCCAACTAAGTATTAACTGACATGGTGAGAATTTTTGTGTATCTTATTTTTTCTATGTGTTTCACTTTTCTTCTTTATAACTGCTGTTCTAATACAAAATCCTTCATAAAAGTTATTGCATTACATTCTTGATGAAATTATCTTTCCATTCATATATAATTTTATGGTATTACTCCAAAAAAAAAAGTGGTGTTATGAGCCATCAAACCTCAAAAATACACTATTTCCAAAAGGTTTCCACAATTTTGGCCACTACTGTATAAGAACACAGTGCTAACTTTTGCACACCAGACGGATGGCTTCATCAGGCAGTCACTCCCTCTAAAGTAAATGAAAAGCAGTTCTAACTAAAAATTTAAATACCAAACACGATAGATGCTTAGTTTAAACTTCACACAGGCTACATCAATTCTAGATTTAAGGGCACAGAAAATTGAGATGCATGTGCCAAACAGTACAAAGATCTGTGGAAATGTCCTCATTGCCAACCTTTGGGTTAGTAAGAATCTCAACCATTTCCCTGCATGCCATAGCTCTTGTGTTTATATATGGAGTGGTCTTGATTTCATCCCATTTAGGGATAGCAGTGTGGATCTTAACTTGTCATGCTAAAGTCATGGTTAGTTTGCCTTGTCTCACATCACGCTTGTGCTCAAGAAGTCTTAACCGAAAAGACCACTTGGTCATTTCGGTATAATACTTGAGAGATCCATCAGAGAACACTCCAAAGAAATAGAGTACACACCAGCATCTGTAGTCAGTGGGGGATGTGGAGGCTGTCTGTATTTGCAGTGTGCAAGGTCAATATTGACCTTGGTGCTCTTATTCTGATGCTAAAGTCAAATTTCTTAAGAGAGTTCTTGAGAAAATAAGAAAAACCAGGAATGTAAAAAAGAGACCCGGTTTACTGCAAAGGATGATTTGAGGTGGCAGGGATGTGATTACTATTGGGAGCCTCAGCTTTCCTGATGATATTGTTGATCATCTGCATATCGAACCCAGCCGAGTAGATGAGAGGGCTTAAACTCTAAATCTTGGATTCACATGCTACTTGGTCAGATGCAAGGGTGAACTCCCTTTTGGCTCTGTATCTTAAGAAAGCATATGTGTGTGAACATCCGGGCAGGCAGATGTAGGGAAAATGACATTTGGCATGTAAGCAGGCTTGCTATAGAGTTGAGTGTGAAGAGCTCCAATGTTTGTTTTCCAAACAAGAATGCCCAGGAGTGGCATCGAAAACACTGGAGTTCTTCAAACTCAAGTGTATTACAATCCTACCTACATGCCAAATGTTATTAATTATATGAAGACTAATTTTGAATCCATTTTCTTTTAAGGTAACACAAGGTATTTCCGTTGGGGGCGGGGGGTAAAGTTATTTCATGTTTTCCTTGAATATATCTTCTTCTAACTGTGAAATTCCTTTGGCTCTGATATCTTCCTTCTATTTTGAGAAACTTTTTATACACAATTTGTTAATTTTTGTAACAGTTTTCAGCCCTTAGTGTTTGTAAGTAGCTTTTTCTATTCCAGGATGTTTTATTAACTGTAGAAATCTTGTTGATTTTTTTTAACTGGTTCCATTGATTAACTCTGCGCACACTACATATTTAAAATTATGGGCAGTTTTTTCTCCAGGTGATGTAAGTGTATTTTCTTTGTGCTGAATTTTTTAATTTTTTAAAAATCTGTTTTCAAATATATTTTTTGTGTTGAAAGGGATTCAAAAGATGTGCTCATTGCAACTGAATATTTGGTATAATCTTTCTTGTTTCAGTTTAATAATGCACTAACCTCATTATGGGTGAAATTAAACAATAACATCCACAAATTTTAAGTGAAGTGTAAAATGATGCATCTCATTTATCTCTTCAGCAGTGGTCACCTTAGTCACTATTCTTGCTATTTTGAGTATTACTATTCTTGGTATTATCTTCAGTTTACAGACCTGAGTGTTTAATTTGCTGTAATTGGTTTGATATCATTCTCAATGGCATTTCAGGATATAAGAAGTGTTCCTTATTAATTAAATACCTGTTTTTCTCCTGATTTAGTATGAAAGTGAGGAGCCACTACAATATCGTAGAAGGCGCTTAGAAGACCTTGGCGATGTGAAATTGAATTTGATGCGAATACAAGATAGGGAGCTCCAGGAGATGTCTGATGAGGGAGTGTGTCTCAGTCTTCATCAGCCATATGCATCACTCCTAGTTGCTGGAATAAAAAGTATTATGCCACTTCTGTAATAACTCTGTATTTTGTTGGAGTAGTACTTTTTATGATAAATTAGAGAAGAAGCATTGGTATTTAAAATGTTTTGTGTGTATTAATAACAATGTTATAACTCCCATACATAAGATTGTTCCACAGATCTGTGGAATTGCGGCTTTTTTTTTTTTTTTTTTTTTGTCGTTGGGGTCGTTCACAAGATCAATGCAAAATGAAGGAAAATTTTGGAAGGATTAGTCAAGGAATAGTCGTCATTTTGTTTTTCAACTTTCACAAACGAAAGACAAATGGAGTGAAGATTTTTCCTGTAATCACAATTTTTTTCTTGCAATGTCGCTTGTTTTTTTTTTTGTTTTTTTTGATTGGAAGTTTAACGACTATTGTGAGCAACTCAATGGGCTACAAGCAGTCGCCCGTCCCTAATTTAGGGTCACTGGTTCCAGGGAAGGGAGAGAGCCAGTGCCGTACGACAAACACAACATCCATGCCTGACCAGGATTCGAACCCGGACCCCTTACGGACGAATGATCAGAGGCCAGCGCCTTAGACCCAGCGGGGCGGCAAATGTCGCTTGTGTCCAGTGTTGTTGATAAATATCATTTTATTGCATAAATGTTTGTATTTCAGCTTGAAACTGTAGGTAACAATTTCCGAAGACAGAAGTTAGACGAGGTGAAAATTTCCCTGTAATCTTCAGGCACGAGATTCTTCCGTGGATTCTCGGAATTCCGCCAAATTTTTTTTGGAGACTGGTGGTGGTGCCTTCGATGATGGTGGAGGGGGAGGCGTTGCTTGGAAGACGGAATTCCAAACTTACGCGGAACTTTCAAAAACGGAAGTAGACAGAAGGAAGATTTATCCCATGTTGTATTTCTTCTACCGAGTATTGTTGTCAGCTATCATTTTTCTCCATAAATATTTATATTTCAGCTTTGAAATGTAGGATAAATTTCCAAAAATGGAAGTCAGACCGAGCAAAGATTCTCTTGTAATCCCAATTTTTTCCCCACGATCTTCCCACTCTCCTATATTATTGTTAAATGTTATTTCCCCCCATAAATGTGCATTTAAGCTTGACAAGAAAGGGGTAATTTCTGAAAACTAAAGTGACAAAGTTACAAAATTTGTTTCAGAATTGATACATAGTGCTCAAAAGTACTCATCCTCTCGAAGTACATTATTTTTCTAAAATAGTGAAAGCTTTGATATCAGCATTCATGATCCTCAGGCTGAAAGTTGTTTTAGCATGATAAAAGAAATTATTGTCATCTGAGAGCATTGAAAAAGAAGAAACGGAAAGCTGCAAACAGGGTTCCCGTGGTCCTTATGTAATACTTAAAAGTCCCTAAAAAGTGCTTAATGTTTTTAGGGTGCTTAAAAAGTGCTTAATTTTTTGCCAGAAACCCCCCAAAGTGCTTACAAAGTACTTATTTTTATTTCATAATTGCCTGTGTGAAAAGCAGAAGTTACAATGTAGTGCATACAAATTCTGCTGCTGGTTGGCTGTGTTGATGGTGACACTGTGTGACCTCGGCAGGAAGCCTGTGAGAGAGCATGGACAGGAGAAGCTCTCATCAGTGACTCATGGCGAGCTTGACTTTGTAATTTTGACTTTGGTTTTACAATTCAAGCCATGAAATAATTATGTTGAATATCCAAATCTAGATCGTGTAACTTTAACTACAGTTTTATGATTTACATTCTTTTTGTGGCATATGTGATTATTCTCTTGTGTGAAAACTGATTTGATCAGCAGAACTGTCTTTTAAATTGTATAAATTCTAACTTATTTAATTCACAAACTTGAATTATATGCAACAATATTTGCAAGCTTCGTCAGCAGACTTTAGTTTGTATAGTTAAATCATTTGTGAAAGTATATTTATGTAATGTTATTTTTGCATGTGCATTTGTAAGGTCCTTAAAATTTTTTTGTAGGGTGCTCAAAAGTCGTTAAAAAGTTCTTATATTTTTTGGGAGAAAATGAGTGCGAACCCTGTACAAAGAAATGGAGAAGAAAAGCTATCAGAAGAAAGAGAAATTAAACAATGGATGCTGTCTGTGTGGAGGCAGAGTCAACAAAAGACAAATATGGCTGTGGAACTTGCTGAGATGAAAGCAAGGCTTGCTTGAAAGAGGAAACTGGAGCTGATGTTGTAGCAAGTGCAGCAGCAACAACAACAACAACAACAAAAACTGTTTGAAGCAATTTCCTTTTAAACCCATTTTATTTTGTTTGGAATAGGTAAATTTATATTGTGAATAAATACAGTGGCATTCTCTACTTAAGTATTTATATAAATGAATCACAGTGAACAATTCCATCTTGATCTTGCTGCATTATATTCACACTTTCTCGTCATTCATTCTGATTTTTCACCCTGTTCTTTTGTTGTTGTTGTTTTCCATCAATCTCATGTATGAACTCTGTGGTTATTTGTTCATCCACTTACTTATTGGCTTACAGATTTCTCATCAAAAGTCAGGTAGCTATAAGGTCAGTTGATGTGGCAACAGAATGAATGGCTGTGTTTCCACAAGGGTGACTGCAAGCTTCACATGACTTATGCTTGCCACTCAGTAGCCTCACTGTTTGTCCATAAAATTCCATTATTCACTCACTGACTTGCCATGTGAACAGTAGTACAAAATTAAATTAAATTAAAGTGAACATAGCAGAAGACAGAGAAAAGTTGGCAGCTCATTTTAAGTGTATTACCATGAGATTTTTACTTAAGGAAAACAACAGTAGATGGTGACACATCTGCTATCTGGATGGGGTACAAATTTAGAAGCCACCTATCATAATGTTTTTTGAGCTGGCTGTCTCCCATATATGTCTCTGTGACAATGGCCTTTCTCAGACTTACTGATTATTATTGATGTGTAAAATTGTTTCATAGTAAAATATGTATGAAACTGTTCCATTTTTATTTTTATTTTTTTGTTAAGAAAATGTTCCTGTATAGTGTATTTTTCCTTTAAATAATTGCCTGTATTATTGTTATAAATTTATTGGATGTATGATTTCCTTATGAATTTCGTGACTGCCTCTAGTGAAAGTTTGGTATTAGTTCTTTAAATTAACTGTTTCTGTTCAAGAGTTTTATTCATTATGGGCAATTTTCAAGCATAAACCTTGGGGAATAACCCAAGAAAAGCAGTATGCTAATATCAAAGGAATATAAATTTAAGAAGTAATTATCTCATAATAATAATCTTATATTGTTTGTAGAAAGAATAGGGTTGGTGGAATTTATACAAGCTTTTGTTTGTCAGTACTAATGACAGACATGGTTTTCTGAGAAATATAAGATCCCTTTTTCTTTCTAATCAGGCATGAGGGTAGAATTTGGTATACTTGTTACAGAGGACGACTCTGGATACAGTCAGCCTCAAAAGTTCCAACCAAAGAAGAAATCATTGAAGCTGAAAATGCTTACCGGTGTGATGAAGGTAGCATATCTGATAATTTCTATCAAATATATTATGTAATTTTCCTTTTACTTTTGTTGTAATATTGAGCTGTTGGTACGTTATGTTAATTAGAAATTGTTGTGGTACTTTATTTTTTCTAAGGTATTTAAAATGGATTTTTGTAGCATAGCATATTGTGAAAGGAAACAAAATTGCCAAGTGATGCTTCATTTATAACCATGCATTTTGTGTTTTAGTTATACAAATACTTGCCTTCCACTCAGAAATAAAGTTGTTAAATTCAAAGACTTTTTTACTCATTATAGAAACATGAAAATTTGGACGAAATGCTAAAAAAAACTGAATTTTTGTTCTATATACATATTTGTGTTCTAGTCAGCTTACTTATGATGATTATTGATGTACTTTCTCTGTGCAACAATCACTATATTTTTCAGCATATGAGACTTTTCCTTCAGAAGTCTGAGCCTCGACTTATACACCACATTGATTTACCTATTGTTTGATTGTTGAAATTTCTCAATGAGAAAAAAAAAAAAATATTGTGCCTTAAATTCGGTTGAAAGTTGAGCTCCCAAAATGCAACATTTACATTCCTAAAGAACCATTACAAAAGTATACGAAATGTAATATTCCATTCACTAAGAACTTGTTTAAAAGAATGCTGAGACATATATTCCCATTTAACAGAAATGTGACCGATTTGGGGTGTCAGCAGTCATGTTAGTTGTATTCCCTTTACAATCCCTCCAAGACCCAGTGGGTGATATTTATCAGTGGTTTTGCAAAACCGTCAGAGCTACAATGGATACACCTGTAATCTAATCATTCTTTCATTGGAGATTTGGCAGTGAGGGAGAGTTTAACAACCACTGTGAGAGTGACTCAATGAGCTAAAAGCAGTTGTATGTCCCTGATTTAGGGCCAGTAGTTCCAGAAAAGGAAAAAAAGACAGTGCTGTTAGATAAACACAACATGCATGCCTCATCAGAATTTAAACCCAGACCCATCTTGGACAAATGGTCACAGGCCAGCACTTAGACCACTGCACCAAATGGGCAGCACAGTGGAGGTTTAGGTAAGTACGATCCATGTGAAGAGCCTTTGTAAAATTTCGAGTGAGTCTGTTGAGAGACCCAATAGTATAGATCATCTGATTTATCTTGTAATGATTAAACCTCTGAAACACGTCTCTGCCAACCACTTGATTGTTGACAGCCAGAAGCACATGTGCTTTAAGAACAGCAATGACCAGCAGTTTGCGAAGACAGTCTCTTTTTTGCCTCTGCCAGTCTCTGAATTGTATCTCTCAACTGAATTAAAATTACAATTGCATCAATTTATTATACTTAATTTATATAATGTTTCTGATTGAAATCAAAAGCTCTCTTGGTTTCTGATTTCAAACTGGATTCTGGGAGAAAGCAGAAAACAATTGATGCTGCAAGCATCACTCTGATTTGTCATGCCTGTGTGACCTTGTTTTGCTTTATTTTCTCATGTTTTTTTCTTTTTTGTTTTGTTTTTTTGTTTGGGGTTTAATGACCACCATGAGAAACTTGATGGACTGTAGGTAGGTACTATCCCTAATTTAGAGCCACTGGTTTCAAGAAAAGGAGAGAGAGAGAGAGAGAGAGAGAGCAAGTGCTATAAGACAAACACACCATTCATGCCCTACCTGAAATTCAAACCCAGACCCATCTCAGACAAATGGTCAGGAGCGAGCACTCAGACTGTGTAACTTTGGTGGCCTTTTCACCTTGTACAGAGGCTTCTCCTACAGTTGGTCAGAGGAAAAGAATACAGTAGTTTCAGTTCGTAAGAAAAAATACGGTTATGAAATTCAACTTCTTGATGAAAAAAAATGCAGAAGTTACCTCTCTTTCTTTTGATATTTACTGAAACATTACAAATATAATTACAGAAGCTTGAGTTTTTATAACCTTTGTTGGGCAGCTTCTTCTACTGTTGGTTGTAGGGAAGGAACATGGTAATATTGGTTCATCAGAATAAATAAGCTCATGAAATTCAGCTTTTTGATGAAAAGAAAAATGCAGAAGTTGCCTCACTTTCTCTTTCTTTTAATGTTTACTGAAACATTAAAATTTAGTTACTGTATTTTTTCTAGTCTCATCTTATAGTCAGGATCGATTTATCTACGTATGAAGATAAAGAAATTATGAAATTCAACCCATTCGACATTATACTCCGTATTGACTTATAAGCCAAAAAATGTTACTGTATATACTCATGTATAGGTCGACTTTTTTTAATGAAATATTTAGGTCGAACTATACACAGAAAATATTTGTGATAGGTTGAAAACCAAAATTTTGATGCCTTATGGAAATGCGCATACTTAGCCCTTTGCGCCATCAGTTCATTTGCAGTTACATATTAGTCATTTTCCGGGCATTACTGGTACAGAAGAAAATGATTGCTAAGAATTTCCTTGATTTTATATGTACGAATTTTTTTATTCACTAATAGAAAAACTCATTTCGCAAGGATGTCTCAAAGTCTGTTTTAGATCTGTCGATATGACCTTGACTGCCCCGCTGGTAAATCACCTAGAGGAAAGAGGTGAACGCCTCAGCCAGTAGTTTAAGTTGCACCGTGCCGCGACCTACGACCGTGCTCAATTATCGGGGGGGGGGGAATGATAGACTATTGCTACTTAGCGGTGGCGAAGAAAGGTGTGACAACCTACAGAACAGCGATAACTTGATCAATGCATCCCGAAAACGAAAGTGTTTAAACTTGGCCGATCACTCAGAATAACACTGCCACTGATAGTATAAAAGTGCATTAGTTTAACAACCTACTTACTTTTGTTATAAAATTGAGTGTGCCCCGGCTCTAAAAATCAAATAAACAGTAACTTTTTCTGAAGACTAAAAGCGAGCAAAAAAAGATTGCATCTTTACTGAATGGGGCGATGTTTGGTTTTGTCACTAAAGCCAATTGTTTGTCACAAACACGGTGGAGAGGGGGATGAAACTCGAAAGTAAATAAATGACCTCTCTGTCAATCGCACACTCATACAACTCAGCAGTTGAACGACAGCTGCATAGGGTAGTGGAAGAAAATTTTATAGAACAAATTTTTTTCAATTTTTTAAGTAGTTATGTGTAAATTTTACATCAAAATAAAGTTTCATTTTAAATTTTGAAGAAATCCATTGAAAACTTCAAGTTACACATTTATTTTTTATGGCATACATATTCTTTATGGGATAAAAAAAACTATCAGGTTGACATCAAGACCTATTAATGTTTTCCAAATATGTTTCAGGAAGCTTTTTTTTTTTTTTTTTTTTTTTTTCTAAAATAACGATGTGCCTGCCTTACAATGTTTGGTAAATGCATTACGATGCGTTTGCTGCGGGAACAAAATGCTTTACTCTCCATGAATGAAGTAACTGCAGAAAACTCGCTTGCAAAAAGTGGGAGAAGGGGGGGGGGGACTTCGTGCGAAAGTGGGTTCATATATTGTTAAAATGTGTAACCTTCCCCTGAAAACTCTCTAACCAGGGTGGTGAGCCCTATCATCTTCCCAGATTCCCAAAATTGTGCCTGAATTCTACTCACATTTTGCGGGAAACTGCCGCAAGCAACATTCCGAGAGCCAGCTACAACAATAAATAGTAGGTTCACATTTCCGCATGCGCATGCGTGCGCATCCTCGGAAAAGATTTGTTTTTTAATTTTTATTTATACACAGGATAGGTAGGTATACGAAAACTTCAGATATTCCCATAAAAATCGGGGGGGGGGGGGGTAAACTTATATACGGGATATACAAAGACTGCAAATATTCAGATAAAAATCGGGGGTCGACCTATATAAGGTATATACTTCAATGCAATTCTCATGTTTTTTATGCAGGATTCAAAATAGGGTTTGCCATTATCAGCTGTGTGTTGAAGAAGAAGAAGAATATCACAACCCTAAAAGAACATCTATATATGTATATGTATGTATACTGAGTTAGCTTTGCATTAGGAACACCTTCCTAATAGTGCGTTGGTTCACCTTTCTGTGCAATCATGGCTCGCAGATGCCTAGGAACAGATTCAAGGTGTGGAACATCCTCCATGTATAACTTGACCCATGTCCACTGCAGCAGCTCCATCAATTTATCATTCCGTGGAGGAGGATCAGCAGTTCTTACACCCTGTTCTAGCATCATTCCCACAAATGTTCAGTTGGTTTACAGTCAGGGGAGTTGGGGAGCCAAGGCAATGTGGTGAATTCATAGTCTTGTTCCTCCAACCACTCAGTAGTTATACAAGCCCAATGACCCAATGACACGGACCACAGCTCCTTCTTTCTGTTGAAAGGTGCTGTGGTCCGGGTAAACCTCCTGCAGACTATGGATGGAGATGATCGGCTAACAGGTCCCTGTAGTATCCACCATTCAGAGTTTGTGAGATGATAACCAACGGACCTAGGACTTGCCAGGGAAAATCTCCCCAGACTAAAACACCACCTCCACTGGCCTGTTGAACCCCAACTGTTCAACCAGGGGATAGGGCTTCATACTGTTTATGCCATATATGAACCAGGCCATCAGCTTGGTGCAGCAGGAAATGGAGCTCATCACTCCAGATGACCTCCCATCTGTCAAGGGTCCATTGTCAATGTTCTTTGGCCCATGTGAGGCTTGTTTGTGATGACTGGGCATCATCATGGTACTCTCATTGGTCTCCAGTTGTGGAACTCCAGGCAAAGCAAGGTACAGCACATTATGTGGAAATACGTCGAACTGCATCACTGATGTACTGGTGGGTAAGCTGGGTGACTGTTATACACTGCCGGACAGAGAAAATGCCACACCACGAAGACGTGAACGCAGCACCATGCTAAGGGTGGGTGCACACGTACAAGTTATGCAAATGATTGCATTTGCAGGCCTATCGTATCGCACGAATGGTACGCAGGATATAAGCGGACAACCAGTCCTTGAGGCCATCAGTCGAGATGTCGCCACGGCTGTGAGAAGTGAGTGGTTCTGCTGTAACCGTGTCTGGAGAACAAACAAGGGGTGCCAGTGCCATTAAGACGCCGTCCTACGTGATTTCGTCAAACAGATGAGTTCATGAAAGGTGTCATCGTGAGCCTTCGTACTGTCGGATGGTCCTTATGTCATATTGCAGAAGAAATGCAATGGGATGCCACAACTGTTGGTCGCATTTGGAGACAGTGGCCCCAAGAAGGATCTGTGTAACGTTGTAGGGGGCCAGAGCACGGAGACGGATGTCCGAGTGCACCAATCGTCTCATCTGACGTCATGCGGTAGTAGACCCACAGGCCACGACGGGCGACATTTTGTGGAGTGTACATGGAGGCTTGGGTTCTCCAATATCGACACGGAAAGTTGCGCCAATTGGCTGTGTCTAGCTTGCTGTCCAGCCACCCGTTGTGAAGGCTACCCTTAACAGTGAGCCATCGTCGTCATCACTTGGTGTGGTGTCTCTCCAGAGCTGAGTGGGGTGCCGAACGGAACAGTGTGGTGTTGAGTGACAAATCGTGGTTCTGTCTCACCTTGGATGATTGCCGTGTGAGAGTCTGGAGGCAACTTGGCCAACGGGCAGATTCCTCCACCATTGTGGAGCGCAACGTGGAATCATCATGTGGGGTGCTATCAGCGCTAACAGCCACTCACCGTTGGTGCACATTCTGGCACATTGACAGCACTTCTTTATGTTGATAAGGTGTTGCTTCCTGTGGCACTACTGTATCTGCGGGGCATCCCAAATGCCATTTTTCAACAGGATAATGCCTGCCCACATATCACTCAGATCAGCCTGAATGCTTTACAAGGTCTGTGGATACTTCCATGGCCAGCACGATCCCCCGACCTCTCACCTATCGAGCATCTGTGGGACATGATTGGACATTGGTTGAGTACCCTCCTACCCTCGCAAAATGAAGATGTACTGTGGACTCCGATCAACACCACATGGTCCACGATACCCCAGGACTCTATTCGGTCTCTCATTGCCTCGATGCCATGTCAGATTCAACGCTGTATCGCCCAAAATGGGACAACACTCCTTATTGATCGTCCTGTATATTCAGCTACTGGAGCTTAGTCTGTATGTGACAATTAAATCATTTGTTCAAATTTTACTTGGCTATCTGTGTGTGCAGTTTGGTCTGTTTTCGAGCATTCCTTCATGATGTGGCATTTTCTCTGTCAGGCAGTGTATGTTGTTGCTGAGATACCAGTCATGACACCTGACGCTTACCTCCGGGATCAACTGCTTGTGGCTGACCAATGTGAACCCTTTTGCTGGATGTCCGTGCATGGTTAATCCAGTCCTGGTACATCCTTGATACAGTAGTACAGGAGCAGCCAACAAGTGAAACAGTGTTTCCAAAATATTAGCACCTTCCCTCCGGGTCCCTACTATCTGGCTGTTGTCAAATTGGCTTAAGTCACCACATTTCCTATTACTGGCAAACGTTTACTGATTACGTACAGAGGATGGATGTGCACAATTTATAGTAGCTGCACATGATGTTGATACCATGTGTGTGTGTGTGTGTGTGTGTGTGTGTGTGTGTGTGTGTGTATGTGTGTGTGTGTGTGATACTTCATTATCACTCCAACTCTGTAAAACCATGGGGTTGTTCCTAAAGCCAAGCTAACTCTGTGTATGTGCATGTATACAGACACACACACAAGGTAGGTTTAAAAAAGTTTCTGGAATCGTCTCCAACTATGGGAATGAAAAATCACGCTGGGGATTTTTCAGTTGCAGAGGTTGGTAGCATCCATGATGCCATGTCATTGCAAGTGGCACCATCCCATATTTTGTCTGTGTGTAGCACCAATAGTTTCTTTGTTTGCCATGCCATACCTGCCAACTGTTACAGTTTTATCATATTTAGTACGATAAATTATGCTGCAGTACGCTAATATGATTTTGCTGCCAAAAATACACTTTTTTTTTTAAATAGTCATGTTTCCCCCATTTTTTCCCTTTTCAAACACAAGTGGAGAGAAAATTATATGTAATCTGTTTTATCCCCCTTCGAAAGAGTTCTTTTCTTAAGAGATGTTTCCGATTTCTCGATGCGTAACTTTTTTTTTTAAAGAAGAGTGTTCTAATGAAAATGAAAAACAGATTGGTTTCTCTCCAAGAATTGATTTGTATACCATTTGATTTCAAAATTGGATCATTCAAAATCAGAAAGTTGTAAACCCAATGAAATGTTAAAGAGGAAAAATGTGAATTTGACTTCTGTTAGTAGAAATTTAAAATGACTGCAGTTAACATCGAACATGATAAAAAAATCTCAAACACATGTAATTAAAAAGCGACAAGAACTGCATGAAAAAAATCTTGTAAAAAATGTGGTTAATAAGCAAGAAAGGTTTTTTTTTTTTAACCTTCAGTTCAACTGTGAATCAAGTTTATGCACTGTTTCTTTGCCATGTTACAAAAGTTTTTGAAAAATATGTTATAATGTTTCAGCAGGAGGAACCTCGTGTGCACGCTTAAATCCGATATGGAAAGTCTTTTTAATGAACTAATTAGATTTGTAAAAGTAAGTGTTATTGAGCAAGCAAAATCAGCATTTCTTGTTAAAAATAATGTAATAGAGAACCAAAAAGACAATGCAGGGTTATCAGTTGGGTTTGAAACCAAATAATTTATTAAAACAGTTAGCACTGAGGAGCAGAAAGAATTTTTTTCTAAAGTTAGTTAGAAATTATTTTTTTTAAGTGCTGCAACTGTATAATTTCTAAATTTCCATGGAATTTGTAAAAGTTAAATCATGTCCAAGTTGCTGATATTTCTAGAAGAGAACAGTCTAATTTTTCATCAATTCAGTATGTAATAGATATGTTCCCATGTCTCCCTTTAAGGTGTGAGAATGAAGTAATTCCTGAAGTTGTTGATGCCATAGAAAGTGAATTTTTGAAATTTCAAGTAGCATCATTACCAGATAGCAAAAGTATTAGTGAGCAATGGTATTTATTATCAAAAGAACTCTTGTGGCCAATTTCTTTATAGCAGATTTTGTGAAGTCATGTTAGGGATTTTAATCTTGCTTCATAGTAATGCCTCATGTCATAGAGTTTTTGGTTTAGTAAGGAGAAATAAGATTGGTGTAAGAGGCTCTTTGAGTACTTCAACATTTGAATCACTTTTAATTGCAAAAGCTAGTGTGTGTTGGGACCTTGCTTCCAGCAAAAATATTCTGTTGAAGTTTTAAAAAAAGCGAAGTCAGTCACACATGTTGGTTTAAATAAAACTTAGATTTCTTAATGTTTGTCATGTGTGAAATTTAATGTTTCCGTGCTTTTAATGGAAAGCAAAAATTCATGAGCTACATTATAGTTTTCTAATGGTTTCATATTAATACATTTTCCTAAACAATTAAGATTTTTGTTTAAATTTAATAAATGTTTGAAATGTTAAATATTAAATTTAATAATTAACAACATAAAAGAAGTGTTTGCTGATTAGATTTAATTAGTTTCTCAATGAAATTTTGACGTAGGGAAAAAATTCCTACATTCTCATCGTCAAGAATTTATATAGCTGAAATAGGCTCCAAAAATTATGAGCATGTGTCGTGTTACAATTTTTCTATCTGAGTGTTATGTTTTTTGGTTCTGAGAGGTTGGCAGGTCTGCAGTGCATTTAGTAACATTGCTGTTGAAAACGTTAGCAACTCAGCAGCATGCAAAAATCAGATTTTGTGTTTTGCTTCAAAAATCAACATCAGACATTAGCCCTGCTTGAGCAAGCACATGGTAAAAATGGCAATGAAGAAACCACAAGTTTACATGATGGTCATGTGAGTGTCGATGATGATCCATGTAGAGGGTGCTTGTGTACCTCTTCAACTGCTGAAAAGATTGAGCATATACACAACATTGTCCGACATGACCAAAGAAAAACAGTAAAGGGAAAAACGTCAAAGGCGTCGGTTGGCATTCTCACAAGGATTTGAACATGCATTACATTTGTTAACATTTGGTTCAAAAAATGCTGACTCCCAAACAACAAGAAACACAAATGACCCTGCCGAAGATCTAATCACAGTTACTATTAAAGACAACATTTGTCTTGGCAAGACAGCAACAGGAGGCAAGACATGGTGTTTTTTGTATGATCTACTGATTGAACTTCCATCCTATGATTGGAAATCAACATCATCACCACAAAAACAGAAACCCTGTTTGAACAAGATTAAGGTAAAAGTAATGCTGGAAATTATTTTTGGCTCTTAGGCTCTTGTCCAAAAAATTAATTACAGAAGGGAGGACTGTGAATATAGAAATGTACACATCCTCCATCACCTCAGGGATGCAATCCAAAGAAAACATTTGAAAAAATAGACAATGAATGTTGGTTTCTTCTTCATGACAATGCACCTGCACATCTATCCTTAATGGTCAAACATTGCCTTCCAGAACACAATGAGACATCACAGGAGGATCCTTCATATTCATCACAGGAGCATCCTTCATATTCACCACCCAATTTTTACTATTTTTTCTGTGGTTGAAATCTGTCTTAAAAGTATGACAATTCACAACTGCTGACAAGTGTTGGAACCATTTTCTTGCTAAAATGGTTTGTATAAATACAACACTGGTTTGCATAAATAGCCAGTGGTTTGTATAAATAGCAACACTGTTCAAATGTTCACTTCACATCTGAAGATGGGACCAAAGTGGCCCAAAAGCACTAATGTGTATCTTTGGATTAAACTAATGGATTGGAAGTTTTATGGCTTTTAATTTTTATTGGTTTTTGATTTTTTCATTTATTTGTTTGTGCAGAGATGGTGTTCAAAATATTATGTAACCTATATTTAAATGTATTTGTATATGTGTTCATCATACTTCATGAATATTGAAATCTGATGTATTTTTAGGTCATACCATTTTTCCTGAGAGCTATCCAACTGGCTGTCTGTTAGGATGTGTTGACCTAGTAGATTGTTTGCCCCAAGAGGAGTATCGTGAAAAGGTACTAATTTATTGTGATATTTTGTAGGAGTTATTCTGTGTGTGTGTTTGTGTGTGCGTGCATGCAAAATATCTGTTAGTGATATTTAAAGTTAACAGCGTGACAAATGCTGATAGCAGTGCACAATACAGTTGGAATTGAGTGTAAGAGATGGTGCTAACTGCATCACTGGTAAAATATTGTAGCAGCCAATGAAGACTTCACCATGCTTCTCAGCATAGAGCACTGTTGTTTTCTCATGGAAAGTTACTTTTCAACAAAATCTTTTGCAGTAACAAAGAATATCATATCTCACAAAATGACAAAAGTTTTGTTGTGATAGGAAACTCAGGAAGTGATATCAAGAAAATAGCACTGTAAAAGATCAGCATTGTAACACCAGATCTGGTATATTGATTGCCAAGAATACAACAGATGTTGAGATTCAAATGTTGCCAGTTCCTTGGATCCTTATTGTGCCTTTCTCCCACTGTGGGTATTTTACATTGTTATTTATTTGTTATTTTCATGTTATTTTCTGTGGGTATTTTACATTGTTATTTATTTATATTTTACATTGTTATTTTCAGTGGGCATGCTTCCTACATACACAGAGATATGCCAACTACTACGGAATCTCCGTAGTAGTTCCTACAGAAATAGCTCTTGCACTACAGAATACGGAAAACCATGATTTTTCTACAGAAAATTAACAGAAGTTATAAATTTTTTATTTTGTTTGTTCCCCTTCCCAAACAAAACGGCAGCCACTTGACGATCTGTCATTTGTCTTGCTTGCGCTGCTGCCTGCACCTCCAGTTCTGCCTCTCAAGGCTGCTCAGATCTTAGTGCAAGCAACCGGCACTCAGTGAGTGTGGCCTTGCACTGAGCCATTCTAAGTAAAAACCCTCCCTCCCCAGCATGCAACATTCTGGGGACGTTGAGAGTAGTTCGCATTGGTGGACGTGGGTGGAGTTTTGTTAGGCATGTTCCATGTACTAAAAAAATATATATATATATATATTTTTGTTGTTTCCATGATTTCTGGCAAGTGTATAATTTGTTAAAGTTATTTGTTTGTTATTCAGACCTGCCAACTTTCAGTGACCCCAGTGTGTAGTCACAATATGTAGTCAATGACCACAATGTGTAGTCACACGCGGCATTGCCAAATTATTGCATGTTCAACCCAGACACCCCACCCCTGTAATAAAAACGTTATGGATTATTGTTTTGTATTTTAAGTAACTTAACATCACATGGCATACACATGACCACACTTCTTTCAGATTTGTAACAATTAACCTACATAAAATTATTGACAATAAAGAACTTTCTCTAACATTAGCAGTTAGCTATGTACCAGGACTTCCTCTTAGAACAGAAAGTTCTGTTCGTTCATAATTCAATGTGGATCATTGCAATACAAAGGTTACAAAAGTCAAAGCTTAAATGTGAGGAAGCATTAAACACAGGGATTTCAATTGACTATGCAAAATGAAATTCAAAAAGAAAGTAGAAAAGAGAATCAATTACTTATTGTGAAAAGTGCAAACTAGTGGTGATAATGCCCCTCCCCTTTCCTAAAGCAGATGAAGCATGCTGAAAACAAGAGTACTGTAATTTTTGGCCTATGAGCAGCACTAAAGAATTATATTTCAAAAACAAAATCAGCATTTGGGCAGCACTGAAGACAATAGTGCGACCCCCCTTCCCCACCTACTGAAATTCGTTTCTGTTATATCAGTTCTGCAAGATAATTAAAATGGCCCACATATAGTTTTTTACAAATAAAGCTGCCATCAACTGTTTTTAATTTTTTTTCTAGGTTGTGCGCGAGAACAAGAAAAATAATTCGCATTATTTCTAAAGACTGAAAACAATTCGCTTACACGTCCCTTTGAACAATCGTCGTTTGACTGTGACTGTTTGCAAATCACGGTTTAACGGGGATGAAAATATCTCCGGAGTCCAGGCGAAGCAGGCAATTTGCATTCTTCAGTGCCGTCAGACTGCACTGACAAATGAATAACTATCCCAACCCACTGATGGGACCTTGTCTCCTTGAATTTATCTTTCAAACTAACTCGCTCCCCTTTCCTCCTTCCCCACCCCCACCATGCTGTTCACGGCACTCCACCGAACCACAACAGAGCCCCCACAACACTATGAATAAATCTCCTGCTTGAAGGTCATTTCTCTTCCGCAGAGTTGGAACAGGTGTAAAGCGTTGAGCATTAATCATGTTTCAGCTAGAATATTTTCACAAAATACATCAACTTTTCGCAGGGGAAAAAAAAAAGTAAGAAAAGAACTGCACGGATTGAAGATTAAAAAAACAGGCGCATCATATCTTTATTTTTTAGATAAAACAAAAGACATACCAAAGGGTGAAAAAAATTTGTTTCGATAAAAAAAAAATCTCAAATGCGCAAAAGGCGTAGATTTTCAGACATAGAGCGTAATGCGTATCAACCTTTGCTAAAGCGGAAAAACTGCGCTAAAAGCATAGTGCTTGGCAGTTCTGGTTCTTGCATTAAGATAGGAAATCATGTGTACCTTATTTCAACTATGTATGCTCAAATATGCAAATGAGCATTTTCTGCTGATAGGGATTTATCAGCAGCAGCAAAAGTATTTCTTTTTTGTAGAATGGCAACAGTCCTGTTGTCTAGGGTTATCAGTAGGTGTGGTTATCTGTGATGTTTGGTTCTTCTGCTGGATGGATTGTTTTTATCTCACTGCCATGAGATGTGTTGTGGGTGGAAATTGTCTTGTTTTCTGCTGAGTTAAACCTTACCCATGTTAACTTTTGGAGCAACATATAGTATTAAAAGCCTTATATACCTATTTTGTTGCAAGTTTCATGAACTGAGTGAAGTGTGATTTTTGCCCTAAATAAGAATATTACATTTCTGTCTGGGGTCCATGGATAGAACCTCCAACAAGTTTGGCCTGCACAGCGCATTGACAAGCTCTTGAAAATCATTTGGTGCAGAACGTGAGTGTCATTGCCTGGCATAGTTTTTTATTTATTTATTTATTTTTTTATGCGTGTGTCAGCCATTTATGTCAGTAATTAAAATTTTAAAGTTTTTTTCTTGCGTTGTGGAAAAGTATGCTTGGATTTCGTTCTTATGTACAGAGTTCGCCAAAATGCGTAATTATGCGTTTAAAATTTTACCAACGTGTAAAAATATGCATCAGAATTTTTTTGCAACGCGTAGAAATGCACGTCGAGAAACACATAAAGTACACATCTATGGTAAAATCAGGCATCGAGAAATGCGTAAAACTACACATCCAATAATTTTGCCTTTCAAAAACCGGAAGTGAACGAAATAAAGATTTTTTCTGCAATCGTCGTTTTGTTTTCCTGCTATGTTGCCTCTGTCCAGTATTGTTGTTATACATGATTTTATTCCATAAATATTTGTATTGCACTTTGAAAATGGAGAGAAAATTTCCTAAAACTGAAATTCGACGGTGCAAAAATTCCCGTGTAATCTTCAGGCAAGAAGATTGCATGGGAATTCAAGGAATTTCTCCTTTTTCGTCGTAATTTGGGTTACCTTCGAGATCGATGCATGACTGAACAGAAATTTTGGGGTAAGGTAGTGGTGAAGGATGGAAATTTCATCTTTCAAAACTTTCGGAAAACGGAAATTTCGTCTTTGAAAACTTTCAGAAAATGGAAATTTCGTCTTTCAGAACTTTCGGAAACAGTGAAGATTTCCCCCGTAATCTTAATTTTGTTTTTCACGCAATGTTTCCTCTGCCTAGTATTGTTGTTAAATTTTATTTTATTTCATAAATATTTGTATTTCACCTTGAAAATGAAAGGGAAATAAATGTCCGAAAACGGAAATCGGACGTAGCAAAGATTTCTCCCATAACTGTAATTTTTTTTTTCCCAACGATGTTTTGAACGTGTATCCTGTGTTCTTAAATATTCCCGTCAAAAAGATGATTTGCATTTCAGCTTGATAAAGGGGGAGTCCAAAAACGAAAGTGACGAAGCTGAAAAATTTGTAAGAATTGATGCATGATATTCAAAAGCATTCATATTCTCCAAGTTACACTATCTTTTATCTAGAATAGTGAAAGCTATCATGTATTCATGGTCCTCAGACTGAAAGTTCTTTTAGCATGATGGATAAAATTGTCATCCAAGGGATTTGTGAAGCCTACTGTCGTAGCTGATGGTGATGTTGAGCTTAATTTTTCAAATAACAGTTTTTCAAAAAAGAAAAATCAGAAAGAGGACACAGAACTGGTAATTGGAGTAAAAACAAGAATGTATTTAAGCTAAATCATTTTAAACAAAAATGAACTTTCTAAGTTCTATACATCTGTCTGAAAATTTTATGTTGAAGGATGTTCTGATATTCAAGGAAAGATACTGATCTATGATGAATTCCTAAAACATGCAGAAGTAGCAGATCCTTCACTTAGAGCCAGAACATCATTTGCTTCTGTATTATACATAGTCAAGTGCTTTCCATTTATAATAACTGAAAATGAACTTGATATACTGGAAGCAGAATTGCTTGTTACCAAGCTG
Source organism: Macrothele yani (assembly GCA_039090855.1). Taxonomy (NCBI): domain Eukaryota; kingdom Metazoa; phylum Arthropoda; class Arachnida; order Araneae; family Macrothelidae; genus Macrothele; species Macrothele yani. Next base: position 107,640,295 of record CM077011.1, read on the forward strand.
ACAAATTAGAGACCATAGCAAAAACAGATAAAAATAGATGTCACTTGGTCAGAAATCTCAAAATTAAGAAGCTGTAATGGAGCTGTTAAGTCTACTATTCTCCTGAAAGTAATGTTTGTAATACTTGTAGTTCCACACTCAAATGCTGCAAGTGAGAGAGTTTTTAGTTTAGGGCGAAAAAAATTTAACCAATTTCCAACCTAATTTAGGTTTAGAAACTGCAGAAGCATTTATTATTGCAAAAATGAATATGTTCTCCTCTGGGCAACTTGTGTTATGAAAAAATATTTTCTGCTGAGAAACTCAAATCTGCAAAACAATTTACAGTCAAATCACTAAAAAAAAGTTGTTTAATCAATGTTTTGTTGTGTAAAAAATGTATCAGTCATGGTGTATATTATTTTCCATGTGAAAAATTTGAAATATTTTGATACAGATTTTCATGTATATAAGTGAATAAGTACGTAAAAAATACTAATTAAATTAAATGAGCAATAGCATGTTTTCCTTGGCTAAAATTATGTATTCTTTTTGGTATGACTACTACTAAAAAACGGCCAGAACTACTGAAAATTTGTACAAGTACTACTGAAAATATCTGAAACAGGTTGGCATTTCTGCATACACGAGATTCTTCTGCATATTTGAAAAATTCAACTTTTTTTGTGGGGTCGTTCTCGAGACTGGTGCAAAACCGAAGAAAAATTTTTTGAAGGTAGTAAGGGAGGGTTGTTTTCCATCTGGGGATGGTATTTCATGTTGCAAAACTTTCATAAGTGGAAGTTAAACACAGTGAAAATTTTGCCCATAATCGTGATCTCTCACCAATAATGTTGTTAAATATCATTTTATTCATAAATGTTCATATTTCAGCTTTAAACTGTGACAATAATTTGCAAAAAAAGAAGTTAGATGACAGGAAAAATTTTTTGTAATCTTCAGGCATGAGATTCTTGTGCGGATTTGAGGAATTTCGCCTTTTCTGTTATCATTTTGGTTATTCCCAAAATTGATTAACTGATTAACAACTGAACAGTTCGTGTGTGTGTGTGTGTGGGGGGGGGGGGTTGTTGGTGGTAGTGACTGGGGTGGATATGTATTTTAAATGTTGAGATTCAAATGTTTCTTAGGGTGAAGGTAGATCGTTTTTTTTTTTTTTTTTTTTTTCCCACAGTGCTCTCTCTCCTCAGTATTGTTAAATATCATTTCATTCCGTAAATATTTGTATTTCAGCTTGAAAACGGGGGGAATTTTTCCGAAAACAGAAGTCGGAGGGAGTAAAAATTTATCACGTAATCACAATTTTTTTCCCCCACAATGTTCCCACTCTTCTGTGTTGTGGTTAAATGTTATTTCCCACCATAAATTTTTGCATTTAAGCTTGATAAAGGAGGGGAAAACTTCTGAACATGGAAGTGATGAAGTTTGCATATTTTGTTAGAATTGATGTATGGTGTTCAAAAGTATTCATGTTCTCAAAGTTACACCATTTATCTAAAATAGGGAAAGCTTTGATATCATGCATTCATGGTTTTCAGCCTGAAAGTTTTTTCAGCATGATGAATGAAATTACCATCATCAGAGGGCATAAAAAAAAAAAGGGGACAATTTAGAAATAGGAAGAGAAAGATATCAGCAGAAAAAAGAAAAATTAAGCAATGAATGCTGTGACACTTCACAGTCAACTAAAGACAAATGGAAGGTAGTCCACATTATACTCACACTTTCTTGCAACACATTTTGATTTTTCACCCAGTTGTAAAGCTCAGTTTTTTGGGTTTTTTTTTCTTCTTCATCAGTGTCATGTATGTTTCTAAATACACAAACTCATTCACTTGGTCTAGCACTACTACCATTTAGATTGAATTTGCATTCAATATTAGCAGTTCCTTACTCAAAAAACCATAACTTTTGTTTTTCATATGTGCTCACTTTACCATATTTTTTGTTGTATTATCCGTAGACCCTGTAATTCACACACATTTTTTTTTACCTTCATATAATGCACAGATCTTGACAATCACCATATAATCTACACATCACAAATCTCTCTCTCTCTCTCTCTCCCTCTCCCCCCCCTTTAAGCTTAAATTCAGCAGTGTAACTGAAATGTTTTCTTTTCGAAGACATCATAAATGGCAAAGGACAAACTAAACACAAGGCGTAGCGTACACGAGACCCAGAACAAGGAACTTTAAAAGGAGGCATTCATATGTAGGTTCATGCAGCAAGCGCTGTGCACACATTTTCATTGGCTAGTTGACAAAGATAGAATACAAGCAGTCAGTGTTGTCTTTCTCAGCAATACAAATTGACTCCCGTCATCTCTCCCTACAACGTCTGCAGTCTTTCATTATTACACTCCTTCCCCTCCATTCCATTCTGTACAAACTCCTGAACTGAGAATTTTTTTAAGAAAAATCCTTTTCCAATTTTACCTCCTCTCCTGCACAATTACCCTGCAGACTTTTTTTAAAAATCAGAGAGCAACAATTTTTGTTGTTGTTGTTTTTTAAATCAGTGTATTATCTGCAGAAATTAAATTTTTAACTTTTTTGGCAGATAAATCCACAGATTATATGACAAAAGTTGTGGTAATTTGAATTTCATGCAAATTTTGTAAATCTGAGGCAACAACACTGCAACTCACTTTTTCTCAGAAATATCAGGACTGTGTCAGCAGCATAGAGCAACTTGAATGCATCGGAATTATCAAGACATAAACCTGTATTTTTCTGTTTTGGCATCCGTAAATATATTGAACAGCCATGGTGACATTACACAACCTTGTCTAACTCCAGCACCAATAGGAAATCATTTTGGTAAAAACACCATGCATACATATGCGCACTGTATTGGCAGCATACATAGCATGCAAATATTCATGCAGATTTTCAGCTAAACCATAATTATGCAATGCCTTCTGTAAAGGCACCCTGTACTTTTGTTATAAGATTTCTCCAAAGGCAGCAAAAACCTGTGAACCAACATACTGATCCTTTTCTGTCATACATAATACAAAAATGTGGTTAGTGCATCCCTTACCAGGCATAAAACCACTCTGTACATCCCAAACATTCTCAGGTGTCAAGCATCAAACCTTATCAGTAGTGACTTTCTAAACTCTTTCCCTGGGACACTTAGCAGGCTGATGCCATCGTAGTTCTTACATTCAGCCTGATCACCTTTTTTCCTTATACATACAAAAGAACAGTGACAGCATCTCTCCATTCCTAAAGGAACTTTGCTAACTCCCATCTCACCATATTTTAACATCTATGCTGTTATGCTAGTTACTTCCAAGACCCTTTCAATTTTAAGAGATTTTAGAGCTTTGCTAACCTCTTTTCACTTGAGATCCTTGCTGTGCTTGCTTCTCTCTCTGTGGAACCCATCTGCTTCTATCACCAAATCATCTTTCTTTTCATGCTAATAACTTGCAGAGATATTCACCGCATCTTTGAGATAACTTATAGGATCCTGTGTCATTTTTTCGTTCTTATTCTTCACATTACTTAGGACTTATTTCCCCTATTCTTTCTGCATCTTTCATACGTACAGAATGATTTCATCTTTCCCAAAGTTACTTCATGTCTCACCTCCTTGTCTTTTCCTATATGGAAAGTCTTGCAGTTAGACAAATCCTGTTTGTGAATAATAGTTGCATGTAGTTCATAGATTTTGCATATGATTGTTTTTGTACTGTGTAATATTTTCAGTGTTTGTTGTTTTATCTGTAAACTGACAAAATATTAGATGAAACTGAGTAACGTGTAAAATTAGTAGTTCGTACGTAATTGCAGTATCATTTTTTTTTTTCCTTTTAAGTTTCCTGATGGTGAATCGGCATCCCCATATGTGTTCATCTGTGAAAATCCTCAGGAATTAATGATAAAGTTCCCCATGAGAGGAAGGCATAAGATATGTAAGTGCCATATTTTCTCTTGCTTTTTTCTTAGCACTTTGGTTTAACACCAAAGTATTTCTTGTGGAGAAACTGAAGAATGCAATATATTTTTTGTCATTAATGCATAGCAGGTTTCATTTTTCCAAGTTACTCAAAATAATTCATGGATGTCTTTAAAATGAATTAGGAATTAATCTCAGTTGTAGGTGGCACTATTTAGTAACCATTTACCTTATATATATATATGTGTTTGTTATTTATAGTGGGATATGATTGTATAGTTACACAGGATAGTTTGTTTTACACAAGAGCACATTAGACTTGTGTTATTAGTACTTTGGTAGGCATTCATGTTTTTAGTTTATCATACATAAATGTAACTGTTACAGAAATTTAATTCTAGAATTTAGGCAAAGATATTAAATCTCATTTTGCAACTTTAATTTTGCTTTAGTGCTCCTTTTCCTTTGTTTCCACAAAGCATGAGAGAAATTTCACTGTGTCACTCCTCTATTGAAACATCAGAGACATGGTTTATTTAGAGACACCAGTTTGTGTCATTTTGAGTCTGTGCCTTTGTATATTATAGATGGATTAGTATTGTCATGCTCGTTTGATCCTTTGCCTTCTTTATTTCAAAGCAGCCGATTGAAAGCGCAAGCCCTCTTAATTTTTTACCTTGATGCTTTGTATTAGCCGATGCCGGTGTGTTTTTCCCCATGGGGCTTCGTGGTGGCAAAGGGGTGAGTTTGGTGGAAACACTGGGGGGTGGGGTGGCAGTCACTTCTAGGATTTGAAAGCGAACGGTCGCAGGAGCAAGAGGGCAGGAAAGGCCTGACGTGTTGGAGAAGCAGGTTTTCTCCCCAGGGGCAGAAGGGAGACGGAAGAAATAACTGAAGCAGAATTTTAGGGAAGGAAATTTGAGCTTCAGGGGAACAGCGAAGAAGAATTACAGAGCTGATGGACAACCTTTCTGCGATTAAGCAAAGAAAAGAATAAAGTGCTTGATAAGAGTTTTAAAAGGATTGCAAAACATTTTATTAGTTATAGCTATTTTATCGTCTTCAACCACACAATCTTTTGCAAGTTTAACATAACCACCTAACATAACACAGAAATTTCATGCTATTAAAAATTTTAAATGTTGGGCTACAGACCACTTCTTTGGTTCACAGTTCCATATGTATGTCTTGTGTTCCATCACATGGAAATGTTAAGGGCCTGTCCTATATATGAGAGTCCTGACTCGACTATCAGGATTAATATTTTAGAAGCTTTTTACATGTATTGCAACTCTTCACAGCTTGTCAACAATATGGCATTGACTCCATTTTTTTCAGTCATGTGAAAACAACTAACCAAAATCCATTACCTCCAGAACTCTGGTGTCACAATGATTTGAATGTTTACACTTCATTTGTCCAGATAAAGCTGAGCCAAATGCTCAGCAAAACTATAATAGATCTTAAATAAAATACTTATAAATAAATGTTACTGATTGAATCTATCTCAACATGACAAATATTTTAGTCATAAAATATTTCATTAAGCTTTTGTTCCCAGGGTAGAGACTCCTCATTGTAAACTGGTCTACCTTTCTCCTTTGGGGCATTGGCCTGTGACTTTTATTCTTTTATGTAGCACAAATACGATCCTGCCAAACACCTATAATGGTTCTGAAGTTACATTAAGCCATTGGTTCCAAGGTAGAGACCCCTTAACCATAAACAAGTCCGTCCTCTTCTCCCATTCTCTTGGTGTGTCTAGTGTTGCAAAAGTAGTACATGATCAGAGCTTAAAAAACAACCAATTAAAAAGCATTTGAATTAGTATTTATTCAAATTCATATGATGACAATACAGACACCATTACATGTGTCTCACCATTGTGCAAGATTTTACATATCTTTTTGAAATATTAAATTTCATTACCTGAAAAATGAGTAGTTGAATTGCCAAAATTTTTTAGTGTAGTGGTGTGTTGAAGATATTTGGTTACCATATTTTTTTTTCATATTGTATTTTAATTTAAATTGCCATTTCACTAGTTAATTGAAAAACCAACATAAAAATCTTGCTTTGCTTTTAATTTCCATTAAAGCAAAGCAAGATTTCCAATTCTGATTACACTCCCATTTCACTCACTACACTCCCATTTGCACTGTACCCTCAATTCTGACTACTGATGGCGCCAGGATGCATGGAGTCGTTGGATCCGCGGCTGTCTGTGTAGATAACGTCTCTGTAGCACGGATCCCAGCTGAGGCCACAGTGTTTTCGGTGGAGATGCATGCTGTGTATCTCGCCCTTCTCCATGTTCAGTCGAGTTCTCATCATCGTGCTATGGTCTATATGGATTCCTTAAGTGTCTTGCAGTCTTTGTTATCTGCGGATTGCAGTGACCATCCTTTTTTCTTGTATGTGAGACGGTTGCTTCGTCATTTGCTCGAGGCTGATTTTCAGGTTCAGTTTTGCTGGATTCCTGGGCATGCTGGAATCTTGGGTAACGAGTGTGCTGATGCGGCTGCTAGATCTGCTTCCTCTTTGGTCGTCACACCCATGCTACTGTTTCACCGGGATTTCCTGTTTTCTGTTCAGGATCATATCAAGCGAATGTGGCAGGGTCTGTGGGACCAACAGGTGGAAAATAAACTGCATCGTATTAAACCTATTCTTGGAATCTGGAAATCTTCATATCGTCGGAACCGTAGGGAGGAAGTGGTGCTTGCGTGTCTCCGCATTGGGCATTGTCTTTTCACTCACCGCTTTTTGCTGTGTGGCAACACTGCGCCAATGTGTGAGACGGGCAATTGCCAACTCACCATCACTCATTTTCTGTGTAGCTGTGTTCATTTCCGTGATGTTCATTTTCACTTTTTTCATTCTCATTTGTTGACCGAGGACACCGCTACACTGCAGCGGCTCCTAGACGACTACTGTGATACTGTTGCTGTCTTTTCATTTTTAAAACAAATTGACTTTTTTAAACGTATCTAGATTTTAGCCAATTTAACTGAATCAGCCATATTTTAAGCTTTATACCACGTTTTTAATACTGTTTGTTTGTCTTGTGTCTGGCACTCTTTGGCCAAACATGGCCTTTGCGCCATAAAAACCAACCAACCAACTAACTAACTAAGTTCTTGGAGCACCATAATTTTGTACAGCCAAAAATGCAAATCCACCTTAAGTATGCATCGGCATGACGTGACAGACATTCCTGTTGCAGACGATAATCGGCCAATCAACTTCCGAGGGCTTTGTAACATCATTTTGCACACATCCTTGATATTGTCTTCAGTACGAATTGTCTTGGGTTTGTTTCATTTCCTGTTGCACACCGTGCCAGTTTCATGAAATTTCCGTACTAACTTGTGTACCTCTGATTTCGCCGGTGCTGCACAATGTGGAAATTTTTCTGTAAAGAACTTCTGTAGTAAAAATGACACTAAACAAAAACTGAAATAAAATTTGCGGGTAAATTTCCCTACATTCCTCCAATAACGAATATACTAAAGAAGGAATGCGCTAAAGAAAAAATTATACTGGCAGAAACAGTTATAGATAGCGAATCCGTATTAACAATAGGAAGTGAAGGAAGATCAATACTTGATAGGGTGGGTTTATACTGTATACCAACAAAAAACTATACAGAAACGGAAAGAAATAGAAAAAATAAAGTATACATCGGAAGTACTAAAAGAAGATTTAAGACCAGATTAGGTGAACACATATCCAACTGGAACAAAAAAAGAGCAGAACATCTTTAATACAGCATTGTATAGAAAATGAGGCTATTCCAGATTGGTCTGAAGCAAAGTTATTAATATCACATAAAACAAAGAATCAAATATTAACATCGGAGGCAGTGATGATTGAAAAAACTAAGGAAGCAAATTGTAATAATAACGACCCAATGGATCTTCCATACGCTTGGAGATATCTTATTGAAAAAGAAAATAACCGTAATAAAAATAAAAAATACAGAAACAGGACAAAGTATAAATCTATCAACAAACAGATGGCGACACCTAACGAATTGAAATCGGAAGAAAACTCGAACAATCCAATTGAAAACGAACACGACTAGTGATGCACAATGAAACCAAAAACCGAATGTGCAATGGTTCGACTGACGTAGAACATCGGACTCTGCCAGTAGATTTGATTTAGGTGTCCAGGAGACAACATGAATGAGAAATAACTCGTATATACCCACTGAAGATGATTACAAAATAGTAATTAAAACTAGTATGGGTGCTTGTGCCACGTGAAGCGAAGATTGAACCATCATCGATACAAAATATTTCATTGCCAATTCAACTCACCTTCAGCAAGGGGTTCAAAAGTTTTAATTCTTTTAAAGTTCATAAATCATATTTTAAATGACGAATCTGAAATAGTGATAATCACTTGCTACTTTTTTATCTACATATTTGAAGACTTTGTCACATTTATGCAAACTTTGAATATCCATATGAAGACTTCTTCCATATCAGTTTGATGACTTCAACTGCTGAAAATCTACAATATCTTGGGGACCTCGTGAAAGAATGTGAGTAATATGTTAAAATTTTGGTATCTATATCATCATCATCATCATCATCGTCAACCATTATCAATCCACTGCTGGGCGAAGGTCTCCCCAAGTTTCCTCCACAACGGTCTGTCTTGTGCCAGTCTCTTCCATGTCACTCCTGCATACTTTCGAATTTCATCCACCCATCTCCCATGTGGTCTTCTTCTGGGTCTTTTCCTGTCCCTTGGAATCCAATCTAAAATTTCGGCTGCCCATCGATGGTCTTTCCTTCTGGCATTATGTCCAGCCCATTGCCATTTCAGCGATTTAACCCTGATCATGATGTCTTCCACTCTTGTCATTTTTCGGATCCACGAGTTCCTATTCTTATCTCTCCTGGTTACACTAAGCATGCACCTCTCCATGCGACTTTGAGTTGTCTGCAGCCTTTGTATGTCTCTTTTAGTTAAGGTCCACGTCTCTGCACCATACGTAAGCACTGGAAGGATGCATTGATCAAACACTTTTCTTTTAAAACATAATGGCATATTGCTCTTGAAAATTATGCTGTTTCTTCCAAAAGCTCTCCAGGTAAGTTTTGTATGCCGATTAATTTCTTCATCAATGTGACCCTCACTTGATATCTGCTGTCCAAGATAAACGTACGTGTCTGTTATCTCCAGCTTTTCTCCATCAATCGATACATCTTCATTTCTTGAAAAAGCATTGAACATCACTTTTGTCTTCTGAAAGTTCATTTTCAATCCCACTTCTTTACTCTTGTCAGCAAGTTCCTGAATCATACTCTGCAGCTCTGATGGGGTAGTTGCAAAAATGACTATGTCATCAGCAAAACGAAGGTGGGTTAGATAATCTCCATTAATCTTTATCCCCTTGTTTTCCCAGCTCAGCGACCGAAAGACAACCTCCAGTGTGGCATTAAAGAGCTTCGGAGATATGGTGTCACCTTGTCTCACTCCCTTTCCAATTTTTATGTGTGTTGTATTTTCAAACAGCCGAATCTTTGCACTTTCATTTTCATAGATGTTATTAATAATATTAATGTATGCATCTTCAATACCGCAGGATTTCAGAGCCATTGTAACTGCTGATGGTTTCACCGAATCAAAGGCTTTTTCATAATCAATAAAAGTCATGCACAATGGAAGTTCATATTCCCTCGCTCCTTCAATTAGTTCTCTCAGTACGTGGATATGATCTATTGTGCTGTAGCCACTCCTGAATCCAGCTTGTTCTCTCGGTTGAGCCATGTCCAGTGTTACCTTCAAGCGGTGTGAAAGAACTTTAGTGAAGATTTTATAAACCACTGATAGGAGACTGATAGGTCTGTAGTTCCTGAGATCCTCAATGTCACCTTTTTTATGTAGCAGGATCATTGTAGCGTTGTTCCAGTCCTCGGGAATCTTCCCTTCATTAAGACATCGAGTGGAAATTTGGGCGAGTACTGTTTCGATTTCTCCACTTGCTTCTTGTATGATGTCTACAGTAATTCCATCTTCTCCTGGAGCTTTTCCCCGCTTCATGTTCTTGATTGCATGTGCAACTTCTGCTGGGAGAACTGGAAGAACTCTGGTACTGGTACCTTTCATGATGTCTGGAGTACATGTATCATCCCTTTCATATAATTTGGAGTAGAAATCTTTCACTCTTGTCAAAATTTCGCCTCTATTTCTTGTTACAGAACCATCTTCTTTTCTCAGTGCCATAATCTGTTTTCTTCCCTTACTGAGATGTCCCTTTGCTATTTTTAGGCTTTGGTTGTTTTCAATTGCTTTCCTCACTAGTTCACAGTTGAATTTCCTTACGTCTTCAGTGATACTTTTTCGTACTGTCTTGCATAGCTCTATATATTCCACTTTGGAAGTCACATCTTCTTTAGTTGTCCTCATCTCTCTTCTTTTTTGCATCAACATTTTGGTTTTTCCTGATAATTTGTTCACATGCAACTTGTTTTTAGACCCAGCTAATTTTGTTGCTTTGGTTACTTTTCTGTTAATTTCAGAAATATCCACTTCTTCCAATGTTAGGCTTTCTAAAGCAGAGAATCTGTTCTTCAGTTCCAACTTGAAAGTATTACAGAGTTTTTTAAGGTTGGTTATGTCAATACATTTTGTTTGTCTTATGAGCTTGCCACGTTCAAGTTTAGTGTTGAGGTGCATCTTACATCTCGCCAATCTATGGTCACTACCTGTGTTGAACTTGTTTAGCACACTGCAGTCTTCTATGACGAATTTTTTGTTACACATAATAAAATCACTTGTCTTCCCATTTGGATGTCTCCATGTCCATTTCCTGTGTGGCTTTTTCTTGAAAAAGGAGTTCAAGATGAAAAACCCTTCTGCCTCTGCAAACTCAACAAAAGTATTTCCACACTGGTTTCTGATGCCATAACCGAATTTACCTACTGAAGTTTCATTCTGTTGTCGTTGCCCTATTTTTGCATTGAAATCTCTCATAATTATCTTCAAATGCTGCTTACCTTTATTATTTAGACGACGAATTTCCTCATAAAATTCTTCAATTTCTTCTTCAGGATGACTTGTGGTGGGTGCATAAGTTTGAATAATCTGAGCCTGGTATCTTCTCGAGAGTTGGATAACGAGTCGTGCAGCTCTGTCAGAGGAACTTTCAACTTCTACAACTTTATCCTTCAGTTTCTTGTTTATTATAAATCCAACACCACTAGTTCTGCCAATATCTATCCCATGATAGTAGAAGAGATGTCCACTTTTCAGTTCAATGAGATCTTCTCCTTTTCTCCTTACCTCACTTAGCCCGACGATGTCCCACTTGATCCTTTGTAGTTCCTCTTCCAATGCAAGAAGCCTTGAATCAGAAGATAGGGAGCGTCCATTATACGTAGCCAAGGTCAGCATCAGATGGCAGCCTAGTCCAGTCGTCCGAGGATTCTTAGCATCCTCTGCCTTCATGTCGCACTGGCCGCTGCCTTGGCCAGGTACATTCCAGCTGCCGGAGACTGAGGGCCAAGATTTAAGTTGTGGAGACATTTTGGAGTGGTTTGGCCATAACTCACCACACTGGCCAAGCGGGTTGGTGAGTGTGGGATAGCATTTCCTCTAATCCCGATGGTATAGTTATACCGCTATTGGCGGTCCTCAGAGCCCTTTTAGTGAGAACAGGATGCACCACGAGAAGGCGGGGTTGACATATATATATATATTGACGTTTCCGTGCTCAATTTAATGATAACGTGAGAAACAGTGAATTATATGACGGCAGGTTTGTTGACATATAGATAACATAAATCGTAACCACGTAAAGAATTCGACAAATATAAATATCTGATGAATTGATATAACTTCTTTAAAACTTTGTATGAGTTATTTCTGAAATACTGTTCCATAATAAAAATCCGCTGTTCCGTACTTAAAACCATTTCTGTTGCCTTTGTTCTCTCTTAACTTACACTTATGACCTCATACCTACACTGCTCTGGCTGTGACTAACCACTCCGGAGAATTCCAAGCAGAAATCGGTTAGAAGTGGAACAAAATGGTTTTAACTGGAAACCCGCCTAACAATGTCTGGCCACAGGGCCTCTTTTATATGGTGCACCCGGTATAAGTTTTATACAAATAAATTTTGTTCCTTTATTGAAGATGTAACACACACTCAAGAACACTCTGCAACAGTGGAACCCATAGGACTTTGTAAGAATTTTAAATGCATAGTAACTTTCACTCCAGTTTGCAAAGTATAAAACAAAGCACTGTGATTGTAGCAAAAAGTTAAGCTACTGGAATTTTTTGATGAATTGGAAAATCCCTGGGAAAATGTGTATGAACCCTAATTTCACTGTTTCCTTATAACTAAACTAGCGTATAGCCCATCCTAGGATGGTTGTTTTTAAGCTTTAAATAAATATTAATATTTAGGGGATGTTGCCCGCCCCGTGACGAAGTGAAATTTTTAATTGAAGCAGATTGAAAACAAATCAAATAGACACCGGATTTCTGTAAGGAAACGTAGTAAAAACTTACATAATAAGAACTCATTCATGTTAGAACTAAAAATTATATGCTATTTATTTCCGTTTTTAAAAAGACCTCGCGATAAATAACATTCTGTGTGTAAAATACTTGTTGTTTAACAATTGTAGATTAGAGAGAGCATTTAGATAGATCGATATTTTGCAAAATGTGTAATAAAATCAACACTAAACTTGGAAAGTTGTTTTCGTGTAAACTTTTACTTTGATTAATAACCTTAATAACTTTTACTTTGATTTTTTGCGTTAAATGACTTTTTCTCCGACACACTTGTTATTCTCCTCATGGCTCGTTTTCGACAGTTAGTTTCAAACTTCATAACAAAGCTTTTTCTACAAAATAATTCGACATTTGGTATTACAAATTGGAGCTATCTAAATTCTCAACATGTGCTATTAGGGTGACATCTGCGTTTACATGCAATCTTGCTCACTTTGACCTCTCAAGATTTCAGTTTTTATTATAGGTTACAGCGTTTAGATAGATCGATATTTTGCAAAATGTATAATATAATCAGCACTAAACTCAGAAAGTTAATTAGATTTAAAAAGTAAAAGATTATTAAAGTGTACAAATTAATATTTGAATTGTGCTAAATTAAATTAATGTACAAACACAGCTTGCCGTGATTTTAAGATTTTAATTTTGTAGATCGGATAAATAGTACTCAAGTCATTGATAATCCAATGTTTTTAAATTAGCATGCAATCACCTTGACATCTCAGTGTGAACGTGTACAAACTTTACTTGCTGTGATATTAAAAATTCAATTCGAATTTTGTAGATTGAATAAATAGAATTTGAGTCATTAATAATCCAATGTTTTCAAATTAGCACACGATCACCTTGACATCTAAAAGTGATCGCATGCTATTATATAGCAGGCAATCATTTTGACATCACAAGAGTGCACTCGAATTGTTTGATAAGTGATGGCAAACAATGCAGACGTTGCTGTGATATCAAGCATTGCAGAGAGACAGACAGATCTGAGTATTTATATTAACAGAGGTGCCAACCATTACGGATTTTCCGTAATTATTACGGTTTCGGCTGCCTGATTACGAAATTACGGACTAGTTGGAAGAATTACGCATTTCAGTGTATTTCATAGAAATTCTGAATTTTGTGTCCTTTTTTGTTAAAAATCATGGTTTAGACTGCGATTGCATTTTGCGAATACATTTATAGTTCTTTTCGCAGAAATGTGAAAACTTTTTAACTTGTGCTGTTTCTGAGTAAGCGCCATTGAAATTCAGGTATTGGATACATCAGCAAAGCCAATATCGGACGGATATCGGGTGAAGAACGGCAAGGCGATATTGTGTAATATGTCAGAAAAGACGTTATCGACGCAATGACGTCCGCATACTTGCCAAGTATTCCGGATTTCCCAGAACGGATTTTGGGGTTGTTTTACGGTCGGAAGATAGTTTCTTCCGCATATTTTGCAAAAATGGCTCGTGATTATTTTTATTTTTTTATTGCTGGAAATTGATATTGTTGTTATTGTCGCTTAACACTTTCACTGTCGCGCGACGCCGAACGGCATCATACACTTCAGGTGCTGCCGAACGCAGCCATAATCATGGCTTCATATTTTGTTTCCTAAAACCTTCGGCACTTGAAGAGAGATCTATTTTGTTACTGGCACTGAAAATGAGTCTCCAACTGTCTAAAAGTAAGCGCGGTTTTGGTATAGCGGATTTTTTTCCCCACATAGTTTAGGGAAGGGAAAGTAAGTTGACACTCCATAGACTTAACACAGTGCGCGCTTTTCACTGCAATGTTTACTTTCCTTTGAACGTCACTGGTTTTGCGGTGAAGGGAAATTACCAATAAATAAATGCTTGAGTGGCAATAAAAAGCATTTGCTACTTAGAGTTTATAGGTCACAGGGAGGCTTATTGAAGAGGCTAAAGGGATTTCAAAGAAACCCATATTCACTTCAATACTTAGTTTTGCGGAAACAATCTATATATTCTGAAGCACTATCGCCGGTCCCTCTCAACCAAAAGTTCCTCAGCGGGCACATTCTTCCATGAAAATAGGAGATGATGCCGATAATATGTCATCAAGTACAGAAACATTCTTTTACTAGCTGTAGTACAACCAGCAGTGAAAGTGAGAATGAAGAATGCTGCGTTCTTTCTCATACTCCGCCTCAACGGATTTTATAGGTGTGATGGTGATCCCATGATGTCAGGACTAGCAAATAGGTGTGATGGTCCCGACATCATGAGAAGAATTCCGTTCACTGGTGTACCAGGACTGAAATTAATACTGAGCCAATCAAATTTTTTTTTATCTTTTTGCAAATGAGGAATTTTACGATCTATTAATTAGGGAAAGTGATGCATATGCTGTAGAAGTTTTTATCTCGGGAGTTACTGAAGGTTCACAAATAAATGAATAGAAGGATGTGTCGGTAGATGAGATGAAAGTTTTTCTGGCCTTCTGTTTCATATGGGTATTGTACAAATGCCCCATCTCCAAGATTACTGGAAAACAGATACATTATTCAAAATGAACTGCTTTTCTTCAAATATGAGCAGGAATTGTTTCCTTCTGATCGTGCGGTGCCTTCATTTTGTAAGAAATCCACAACCTGGCGAAGCAATTACAACCAACCGCCTTGCAAAAATAATGCCTTTACTGGATTTATTTAATGATACCATAGAGAGCATATACTATCTTGGAAAAAAACTTACGATTGATGAATCAATGGTTTTATGGAGAGGTCGTTTGATTTTCAAACAGTACATGAAAGGAAAACGTCATAAATATGGGGTGAAACTTTATATGCTAAAGGAACCAAATGATATGATTCTAAAAGCTTTGGTTTACACAGGGCAACTGGACTCCTTGGGGTGGGGGTGGGGGAGGAAAGGACATGCTGCTAATGTAGTTTTAAAATTGATGGAAGGGAAGCTAAATGTTGGTCATGCTATTTATATGGATAATTTTTATAATAGTCACAATCTTGCATTGCAGTTGTTGAACAAATGACACTTATTGCACTGGAGCTCTCCGTGCAGACCGACAAAATCTTCCTAAGGAAGTCACGAAAGCTAAACTTTTGAAGGGGAAACGGAAATGCCAATATTCTAATGCTGTTGCAGTGTGCAAATGGAAAGATAAAAGGGATGTTCTCTTCATTACCACGGAGTTTGGGGACGATTTAGTTCGAACTGTAAATAAAAGGGGACAGATAAAAGAAAAACCAAAGGCTGAATAGTGCTATTTTTCAACTATAATAAATTTGTCTGGGGTAGATCGTCAAGATCAAATGCTAGCGTACTATCCTTGTGAAAGAAGTCTGGCAAAGGGATTTGCAGGGACACTCTATTACTGTGCCCAGTGCCCAGAAAATCCTGCACTGTGCTTTCAGCCATGCTTCGAATTATATTATCGTAGATAAGGGATAAATATTTTGTCTTCCTATTTTGCTGAAAAAATTATGTTCCAAGTCGAACTGCATGTTTGTGTTCGTGGGATTTTTACCCTACCCAAATCAAAATGTATGATTTTGTATTTATCTAGTTATGCATCATGGCACTATTTATGGAATTCTTTGGCGTTTGTAAGTATTATTTCTCTTGTTTTATATGCAACAATGTTCGAAATATGTATCCAGTAAATTTCTACTTCAGTATCGGAATAATATTTAATTGCTGGCAGAATTATAATTACGAATATCAATTATGGATAAATTTCCTCATATTTTAGAATTGCAAAGTCATGCAAAGCTATGAGATGTGAACACACGGCTGGTTGGTCCAAACACATAAAAGCTGAATCGTGGTGCCGGGTGTGACGCCTTGTGGCGTCGTGGGAGATTTGCACCGGTTTCACACCGGCACCGCGTGTTTGCTGCTGATATAGAACGGCGGCAGCGAACATGTTAATGTAAACTCCTGCTTTTGTTTTATTATGATCTCATAGCCATTGAACCTTATGTTATCTCATATTTTTAGTAGTGAGCGATATGTATTTATAGATATTGTATAGATCCCTCCCACCAATCCTTCCAAATCCTTCTCTCTCAGTGTTGGAATAGCTGGGCTAATTGCGGCGAAGTTAGAATTTTTTTTAATTCTGCGCCGTACAGAGTTTGCCAAAATGCATAATTACGCATCTAGTACGCATCAAAAAGTGTGTTTACGCATTAAAATTTTACTAACGCGTAAAAATACGCTTCGGGAAATGCGCAGAATACACATCAACGTGTAAAAATATGCATCGAAGAATTTTACCAACGCGTAAAAATACGCATCAGGACGGTATTTTGTCTTTCAAAAACTGAAGTAAATAAAATAAAGATTTTTTTCTGTAATCGTAATTTCGTTTTCCTGCGATGTTGCCTCTGTCCAGTATTGTTGTTATTCATCACTAAAGCCCGGAAGTTGAGGCAGTAAAAATGCTAAAAATGGCAGGCAAATAAGCGAAATAAAGCGTCAAAATAGGCATCAAAAATAAGCATTTATAGAAGTGGTCGAAAAATTCTGAATTATACACAGGTGTTAAGCTGAATTGGCAAAATCATTTATCAGATTATCACTTACTTATTTTTGCGGTTACACATAAGTACTAGGTGTTTTTTTAAATGTTCAAACATGAAACTCTGCCTTCTGTCACTTAGGATATGTTTTAGAAGCGAAAATGATCTTTCAACTTCTGCGGAGGTAATGGGAGCGTATTTGAAACATGAGGCAGTTGTTGGATCCATTTCAATAGAAGTTGAACTTTCACCTTAGAGTAATTCAGCGATGACTTTGATTTTCTCCAAGTCATTATTTGCTGAAAGAACTCGTTGACATTTTTCGCTCACGATTTGACCCTTTCTCCCGGGAACACATTTAATTGTTCTAACTACATCATTTAATATTTCCAAGGCATTCACTAACATTTCGTTCCTTTTTTCCAGCAAAGTAATCATATCGGGCAACTGTGAAAAGTGTGCTTGAATAAAACTTAAATTGTTACGAATGGAATCTTTAGCTAGTATCTGTTGAGCATTGCGTATTGCAAAGGATTCATCCTCTTGAAAACTGTTAACAATTTCAGCAATCTTGTTCAAATTATTTGCGTAATATACAGCGGCTGATATCCATGTTCCCCATCTTGTCAAAATCGGTTTAGGCGGTAAAGCAAGATTTGGTTCCATCTCTGAATAAGTGAACTCGATGAGGAGCTTTAAGGAAAATTTTCTTCACATTACTCACTAACGCATCAATATCCAGAAAAAACCCACGTACTTCCTCCGCTACTGTGTGGAGAGCATGAACCAAACAAGTTAAATGAAGCATTTTTGGAAAGAGAACTTTCAGGCTGTGGGCAGCCCTTTTCATATAAGAAGCTACGTCTGTTAAAAGCAATAGTACATTTTCATACTTTATTCCGCCAGGCCAAAGAAGAGCTAATGAAGAGGCAAAAAGCTGAGAAATCGTGCTACTATTTGTTTTTGGAAGTTGTTCTGATGTAAGTAAGTGGATAGTTGAGGGTTGAGCAGGTTCCATTGTATCTATAACAACATTTGCCACATACCTTTCCGTGGCGTCTGTTGTCTCATCGATACTGATCCAGATATTTTTATCCCCAACATATTCTCGTATTTCTTTCATTATACCGACGTAGCAGGAATCTAAGTATGTTTTCCGCAAAGTTGCTTCGCACGGAATATTTTCCTTTGTATATTTCTCCAAAAAAATTTCAGTGAATTATTTTCCAGCTTCCGCAAAGGTATTCCAGCTTCCACAAAGGTATTCCAGCTTCCACAAAGGTATTCCAGCTTCCACAAAGGTATTCCAGCATCTATAAAAGCATGGCACAAATCACTTGCAAACTGTGACTGCTTGCTCGAAGTAGAAGCGAATGACGAAATCAAACATGTCTTTTTTCACCAAGTCTTCCGAATAACAGCAGCTTTATGTTTAGCTGTTGTGAAATGTTGTGAAATGAAGGATTTCTTTTCGTAATTCAGTTTCGTATCACGTATTTTACAAAACAACACCATTCCATCAATGGACAAGATATCACTTCTATACTCTTGAACATACCGACTTACTTAATTTAGCACTGGTTGAAGAAGCAGTTTTCGGCATTATTGTTTCACTTGGACGCAAGGCGCGATCTATTAGGGGTAGCGAACTAACAGAATCTTCCTCCCTTGTTTTGCACTTACGTTCAAGGTCTTACGTGTGTACGTGAATTCTTGGCTTTCACTCTAGCTTGATTGGTTACAATGTTATCTGACTGGATTCGGCTACTTCTGCCATGCGCTGAAATTATCATCTAGGATTCTAGGGACAGCAAACCATAAAAGTAGATGCCAACCATCGCAGACTCTGCGCATGCGTCTGCCACCGCTGCTTAAATTGGAGCACCTCGTTTTGAATGTACCGATTGTACTCATGTTTACTTTCAGATATCTGCCGACTGTGATTTCGTTTTAGAGAAAATGCCACCTACCTTATGGTTTGTACACCTATACCCTAAAAAAGTCTTTAAAAGAAATGAATAACTTAAAAAAAATTATGTGTTTACCGGGAACACTACGACTGCATGCTAGATTGTTATCAAAACTTTGATTTTATCTCATTCTTAAGAAGAAATTATTTTTAATAGTGCATTTGTTGAGTATAGGCAAAATAAGGCATTAAAAACATAAAAAGGCATATTCTTCAAATATGAGCCAAAAAGGCAAAAAAAAGCATTTTAAGGCATTTTGCCTCAACTTCCGGGCTTTATTCATCACTTTACTCAAAAAATATTCGTATTTCGATGTGAAAGTGGAGGGAAAATTTCCGAAAACGGAAATTCGACGGCACCAGAATTCCCCCGTAATCTTTAGTCATGAGTGTGGAACAGCTTCGAGGAATTTCTCATTTTCCGTCATAATTGGAGTTATCCTCGAGATCAATGCATAACTGAACAATTCGGTGCAATTGGTAGTGGGGGAGAATGTTTTTTCTCCTGAAACTCGAAAACGGACGTTTCGTCTTTCAAAACTTTCGAAAACGGAAGTTAGCCGCAGTGAAGATTTCTCCGGTAATCGTAATTTAATTTTTCACACGATGTTTCCTCTGCTTAGTATTGTTGTTAGATATCATTTTATTTCATAAATATCTGTATTTCATTTTGTAAATGGAGTGATAATGTCCGAAAACGGAAATCGGACTTGGAAAAGATTTCTCCCGTAACTGTATTTTTTACCCCAACGATGTTCTGAATATGTGTCCTGTATTCTTAAATATCCCCCCTCCCCCCAAAAAGGTTTGCTTTCAGCTTGATAAAGAGAGGGGGAGAGAAGGTCGAAAACGGAAGTGACGAAGCTGAAAATGTGTGTTCAAAAGTATTCATATTCTCAAAGTTACACTATTCATCCTTTTTCTAAAATAATGCTGTCATGCGTTCATGATAGATAAAATTGTCGTCCAAGGGCATAAAAAAAAAAAAAAAAAAAAGACAGGTCACTTTCTTGTCATTGCTTAAATGAAATCAAGTTATTTCTAAAATTGGATCATTCAATTTAAAAAAAAAAGTCAAAACCTTGAAAATCATCACAATTTCTGAACTCCATCTATGAATGACTGATACAGAAAAATAATTGAAAACGAGTATCATCAAACATGCTGCTAGCACATCCCATACATTACCACTCTCCCCTAATAATAGATAATCGTGAATTAACAGTTCTGGTACTGTCGCAAATCTTCTTGATTTTAAAGATAAATCTTAATTTTAGGAAAAATCTTCTTGATTTTTGCAAGCAATCTTTTTGATTTAGGAAAATTTTGGTTGACAGGTATGTGTTCGATATTAACCGACATTCAGCCGTCATAACCAATGTTGGCTCGATATCTAGCCGAAATTCAATCCCACTTGGGTCATTAAAAAATATTAACCATTAAAATAGAAGGGTCATGTTATAAGGTATTTGATTTTATAAGGTTATTACACATTTTGCTCATTTATTTCTTATGAAATAACCTTCCCACGCGTAAACGACGAGGCTTCGTACGGTGATTACTGACAGGCACCCAGAAGGTTGGCACCTCTGTGACATGAGGTAAGTACAGTATTGATAATTTAATTTCATTGTTTTTTTGTCAGGATAGTGTAAACATATAAGGTTATTACACATTTCACGCATTAATTTTTCATGAAATACCTTTTCCATGCATTCAGGGCCGGATCTAGGGGGAGCGAAGGTGGGCAGCAGTCTGGAGGGGGCCGCACAGCAATTCGAGTCGATCATAACTTTAACCAGGAGATGTTTTGGCAATGCTAAATGGCTGAGTGAAATAAAAGAAAAAAAGGCGAAATTCATCATCATCATGAAAAAATTAGCTTCTACATCTAAATCCTCGTAAAAAAACTACCAAGGTTGATAAAAATTGGGTCTGGATTATAGGATTAAACAGCAGGAACTTCAGGGCTCCAATGTTACCTTCGGGAAATGAGAGGAGAGAGGGAGAGGGTCCCATAAAAATCTGCACACATTAACTACAGCTTGTCCTTCAAAACACAAGGAAATTTCCTAAACCTGATATCACTTTTATCAAAGCAGAACTCTACTGTATGTTACAAACTACATTGGAAAATTTAAAAAAGGGGCAAGGGACTTACTTGCCCAGTACCATTCAAAATGAAATCGTAGAACTCATGGCTGAAAAAGTATGTGAAGTAATAGTAAAAGAGATATTATCTGCGAAATACTTCACTATTATGTTTGACGCTACACGTTATTGACTTCATAGACTTACACGGTAAAACTGGTGAATATATATCTCAAACAATTCTAAGTAAATCAGAGAGAGATCGCCTTAAGGTAGCCGATTGTCGAGGACAATCTTATGACAACGGATCAAACATGACTGGTATTTACAAAGAAGCAGGGGAAAACAAATTTGGGGTGTTTGTGCCGTGCATAGTGCACTTACTCAATCTGGTGGGTGTGTATGCTGCTTCCAGCTGCCAAGAAGCTTCGTATCTTTTCGGCATTGTGCAAAGGGTATTCTTTTTTGCATCATCGACTGCACGATGGGAAATTATGAAGAAATACACCGGAAGTAACTTAAAAGGAACCAGCCATACAAGATGGTCTGCCAAATGGGAATCTGTGGATGCTCTGAAAAGGAATGTGGCTAAAGTGGCTCAAGGACTTGAAGAAATAAAAAGCAGAGATTTCCCTCCAGAAGTTAAGTCTGCTGCAGGAAGTCTTTTTCAAGCTATAACAGTTTATAGGTTCATCTTGAATCTTATTATATGGAATTCTATATTGAGCGAAGTTAATCGTATAAATATCGAAATTCAAAACAGTAACATAATATTAAGCACATCAATCTGTTTAATGGAACGGTTAATCGCTGCTTTGCAGAGGATACGAAATTCTGGCTTTGAAGGTTATTTTGAAGAAGCAACAAATATTGCAACTGTAATGTCTGTTGATGCAGTGTTTTAAGAAGAAGGAAATCTAAGAGGAAGAGATGACGGGCAAAATTGGAAATGATGAATCCTGCGGGTTTTCGTCAGAAGAACTGTTCAAGCAAGGCAAATATTATTTTCGACCGAATGCTAACTGAATTGAAAGCTAGAACTGAAAGCACCAAAACCCTAAACACAGATTTCTCTTTTCTTTGCGGGGTGAAAATATGAAAATGAACAGTGGAGACTTAAAAATGTGTGCAATACATCTGGCAACAAACTATTCCAAAGATTTAAATTGGCTAGAATTTTCTTTGGAACTTGAATCATTCAAGTATTTTGTAAAAATGTATAGATCAGTTGAGTTGTGCTAATTTACTATCTGTGATTCATACGAATGGGTTACAAAATGCATTCCCTAACCTATGTATAGCATTAAGAATATATTCTACTCTGCCAACAACGTCCAGTGACCTGTGAAACGACGTTTAGCAAAATGAAGCTTATAAAATCATATCTCAGATCAACAATGCACCAAGATTGCCTATCAAGCCTAGCAATATTATCTGTAGAGAGTGACATAGCAAATACAATCACTTATGAGGATGCCGTAAAACCTTTTACGAAAAAAAAAGCTAGGAAAGTTAAATTTTGAAATCTATCAAGTTTCTCTTTGCCAGTCCAGTGTGAAATATGTTTCAAGTTTTTGTGCAAAAACATCATGGTTGTCTTCTTAAACTTTTCTTTCTACCTAGTGCCTATATATATTTGGATTATTTATTTTTAGTGATAAGTGAATTTATATTTATCACCAAAATCTACATATATATCTTACCACCAAAATCCACATTTGCAGACCAAACTTAATGTTTTCCTGCTGATGTGTTTTTTGAATAATTCTTCCTGCTGATATATTTGGATTATTTATTTTCAATGGTAAGTACATTTCCTTATTTACCCACCACCATATAACCATCAAATGCCATTACTTTTTTGCATTTAAATGTTTATAATTTTAATAAGTTTAAAATAAATTGTCAAAAAAGATTTTTTATAAAAGTGAAATTTTTATGCCAGGATAATAATTAGCTATTTCTGATCCTGAAAACATTCCAAACATTACTGTTATTATGCTATTTTTTTTTAAACTGAAAACGTATGAAAACATATGTGGGGCATCATTTAATTCATTTTTGTTAATAAAACTTTATATGCACATACATATTTATATTTATATTATTGTGCTAATTTTTGTCAAAAATGTATGTGCATATAGTTGTAATGTATTGGGTATATAAATAAGTTTTGAGGGATTTCAGGTGAACAAAACACGTTGTTGGAGAACAGAAACAATATTTTAATGTTAATCAAAGTATGCTCCCTCTGAAGCTACAACTTTACCCCATCTTTCGGGCAGTGAACGTATGTCCCGAAGGAATAATTCCGGTTCCTTGGAAGAGATCCAGTTGTCCAGCCAATTTTTGATGTCTTCATAAGAACTAAACTGTTCTTCAAAAAGTGCTGACTGCATCGACCGGAACAAATGGTAATCTGATGGCCCAATATCTGGCGAATATGGCGGGTGGGGTAGAACTTCCCAGTCAGATTCTTCTAAGTTTTTTTCACAGGTCGAAAAACATGTGGTCTTGCATTGCCATGCTGTAAGGTGACTTTGTTGTGCCTATTCTCCCATTCCGGCCGTTTTTGCGTGAGAGCTCGTTTTAAACGCATTAATTGGGTTTGATACCGATCACCAGTAATAGTTTCTGATGGTTTCAGCAGTTCATAGTGGATCACATCCTTCTGGTCCCACCAGATACACAGCATTACCTTTGAACCATTGCATTTTGGCGTTGAAGGACCTGGTTCACCTGGCTTCACCCATGCTTTCTGCCGTTTAGGGTTATCGTACCATATCCATTTCTCGTCGGCAGTAATAATAAGATGCAAAAACCCCTTTCTTTTTAGCCTTTGAAGCAGCAATTTGCAAATGGTTTTTCGACGTTCAAGGTCTCTTTCCTGCAAAGCATGTGGAACCCAATTCCCTTCATTTTGCATCATTCCCATGGCAGCTAAACGTTGTGAAATGCACTGTTGACTAACATTTAATGCTGCTGTTAGTTCTTTTTGGGTCTGGCAGGGATCCTTATCGAGTAAAGCTTCCAATTCAGCATCAGCAATTTTTTTGGGTGATCCAAAAAGTTCTTTATCACTGACATCGAAATCGTTCCTTTTGAATCGTCTAAACCAATACTCACTTGTTTTTGTGGATGGGGAATGTTCACGATAGATTTCTGACATTAAGCGATAGCTGTCGGCAGCACTTTTCTTAACAATAAAGTAATGCACTAACACTTCCCGCAAATGCTGTTTGTCGGGACGAAAGTTGCCATTTTCCATCGAGTAAAACAAATACGTCTTCGTACCTCAATTGAACATCGTATACTGACTCTGACAGCTGGCGTCTCGTACTGCGATATCGCAGTGTTGCCACCTTAAAATACATGCGAGCAGTAATAAGTACGACACCGAACAGAAATCCCTCAAAACTTATTTATATACCCAATAGTATTTCTGGTTAAAAAATAAATAAATATACATATATATGGGGGCGGCATTTCTTCCTTTTGCCCCCCTTCAAAAATTGTCTAGATCCGGCTCTGCACGCATTAACGATGAGGCTTCGTATGGTGATTACCTATAGGCACCTCATACAAGTATTACAGGTTACACAGTAGTACTATAATATTGTCCTCCACTTTGAAAAAAAATGGCATGTTACATTACTGAAAATATTACTGAAAGTTTGTGTTCCATTACTGAAACATTACTGAAAAGTACCCTATTGATTACTGATAGGTTCTGCTAGAGGTTGGCACCTCTGTATTAATAATTTTATTGACTTCTAGTTGTAAAGCCCTGTTAAGCGAACACAAAATTTTTCTCCAGAGAGCATGATTGTATAATTTTGGTAGAGTTTCCTATAATGTCATACTTTGTATGCTGCATTGTTTTACCATCATGTTGCTGTGTATAATAAGTCACAGTATCAATGCTGTTACTCTATGGGCTATGGAACAGTATATTCAAAGCCTTGGTGCCATGGTTTTCTTGAATGTTTTCTTTCACATAGGAGGTGTCAGGAGTAACTGTTATCCATTTTCTTTGCCATTCCCTTTCCTCACCAAAGGTCAGTTCAGGTCTGTTAAGTAACAACTTTGATTAATTGATATATGTTTCCGTGTTTGTCAAAATGTTAGTATTTTTCAGTTTGCTGTTGTTATGTTTTTAAAAACGAATTCTTCATATTTTTCTCTCATTGTCTTTTTTTTTTTTTTAATATAGTTAAAATGGATGGAAAGTTTCACCAAGCTGCAAAGAAGACTTTGAAAAAATGACTTTTGTTGTTTCATAACATTGGATCTATATTGTTGTGAATAATGCAAATAAAATTATTTTTAAAAAGTTCTAAAATTTCTGGCATTCTGTATGAATAACATTCAATTTTTCAGTTACCTATTGTGCTGGGCTGGAGAAACACTTCCCTGTCTGCTCAGTAGTGGCTTACTTGGTACAGTATGAGCTATCACCCACCAGTGTCGTTTTCATGATATCTTCCCTGTAGATTTCCATGTCAACATGATTTTGGACATGGTTCCTCTTGAAACATTAGCATGCTCATTTGTCCTTGTGACAGCAGCTCCTGTGAAACAAACAACTGTGCTCAAAGGTGGCAGGTTTAAGCATAAAATTCCCTGGACCAAGGAAAAATAGGTCCGGGTTCGAATCTCGACGAGGCATGGACGTTGTGTTTGTCTTACTGCACTAGCTCTCTCCCTTCCCTGGAACCAGTGGCCCTAAATTAGGGACGGGCGACTGCTTATAGCCCATTGAGTTGCTCACGGTGGTCGTTAAACCTCCTATTAAAAAAAAAAAAAAGGAAAATTAGATGCCTCCAAGTAAACTTTTTTTAATGTAAAATATTGTTCCAATTTAAATTATTTTTATAGTTTTTTTATCACAAAAAGAATTAGCATATTCTCAAAAACAACTATATGGAATTTTTAGCTCACGTATTATTTAAAACTGGGCATTAAAATGGAAATTTTGAAGTTCATTTTCTCTCAAGTTTAATTTGTATAAATCTGAAACTTCATTTCACGTTCAATTTTTATATTTAAAAATGAAACTGCCTAATTTGACATAACATGTGCTGTAAATTTTGTATTTAAATTTTCAACATAGGCTTTTTAGTATTTTTTATAAATATAATGATGTTACTAGTATTCATTGTAAATTGGTTGAATTACTGAAAGCAAGAGGAAATAAATGCGCATATAAATTAATAAAATTACTTGCAACCAAAATATTTTTTTTATATTTGTTTTTGGTAAAAAGTTTTACTATATCATCTATTTTCTGTTATATTTATGCCAATGTTTGACATTTCTTCTGAGTACTGACAAAGCTACAGTTGCACTCTTTCTGTAAGAACTAAACATCCTCAAATAATAAAGACTGGTTTTCAAAAGAGAAAAACTTTTTTTCTTCAGGGGCGTTAGTATCAATGTTAGGAAAAGTTGAATCTATTCTCTTTTTTTATATTTTTCCTTTTAATGATATTGTAACATATCCTCAACATGTAAATCTGTATCCAGCCTATTTAAATTATGCTGAAATTTCAAAAAATGCAGATACTCCTATTCAAATTCAGAAAAAAAAATAAAAAAAAAAAATCACCAGGGGCTTCATGATGCAGAATGTATTGTGTAACCAGTTCTGTTTTCTTCCCTGTCACACACACTACCATGGGGCAGGGGCATCTCTAGACTTTGAAATTAGAGTGGGCAAGCACTGGTGGCGACTTTGTTTGCGAAACATTGAAAGAAATTATTAGTTAGCAGCAGAGCAGTTGGTAATGATCTCACTCAGTGAATTTCTAGCCATCCTCTTCATTCACTCTGACAATGCTAACATGCAGCAGAGATACAGCGTTTGAGGTGGGGGGAAGGGGGGGGGCACATGTTTCCTAACTTTAGAAAATTGAAATGTTAGGGCAAGCCAACCATGGAGTGGTAAATATGAGTGGAAGACTTAATGAAGTCACTACGAAGTTCGAAAAGAAGAACCCAAGAACTTTGTGAACACACGCACACACTGTTATACTAACCTAGATTGGGCTGTGATTCATTTCTGTGAGAAAGTAAAATCACAGCAAAATGCTATAAATGTAGAGAACTCGTTATACAACACTAGCAGGGGTACCCGGTATTTCCCAGGTAAATATTTCTGTTTTTCTATTCATGGAATCACCAAGTTCAGCGGGTGAAAGTAAATGAATGAAAAAGGTATTCCTGTAATTTTCTAGTAAATTTATTTTAATTCATTTAGGTTATTGCTGTTTGGTAAACAACATTTTGGTTTTTCCACTGGGAGCAAAAATGTAGAGATTTTTAGGATTGCCAACCCTTGAGCAGGTGATGTAAAGTTGTCTGTGTGAAAGCAGGGTTCCTGCAAATTAATGCCAGCAACTGCCAATGACTGGCCCATGTATTTCTGCCAAAAAAAAAAAAAAAAGAGCCAGAATGGCTGCAATTGTAAAAAATAAAAATTTTGATTTAGTTAATTTACTTTTACGAAAGAAAGAAGAACAGAAATACTTACCTTTGAGGAATAGAACTGCTGTACATCTGGCGTGCGCATCTGATAATCCCACGACGCTGAAATGCAATGTACCCCTGTCATGTCGCATGCATGTGGCTTGAAATTGGCATTGATCATCCTTTTGTTTACTGTTTTGAATATCTGGAACTCTATTTACATTGCATTGTATTTCTGCTAGATGAAGTCGCCCGTTGGTGGTGAAAGCTAAAGTTTATTCATTTGTGTTTTTAATACACCATTAAACTGATATTTTTGCACTTTATTGTTATCTACAGCCTCTAACTTAAACCGTTAATCGGGTATTGAGTGATGAATTAATTGTGTTGCAGTTCTTAAAAGTAAAAATAAAACTTTTTATGAAAATTTTGTATGGAATCCCCTTGATCCCTAGCTCCGATCCCATCTTAAAACTGTCTACGGTCTAAGTTAGAGTACACCGCCCCGGTGGCGCAGTGGTCTAAGCGATGACTTCTGATCATTCGTCCAAGATGGGTCTGGGTTCGAATCCTGGTGAGGCATGGATGTTGCATTTGTCTTACGGCACTGGCTCTCTCCCCTCCCTGGAACCAGTGGCCATAAATTAGGGATGGGTGACTGCTTATAGCCCATTGAGTTGCTCACGGTGGTCATTAAACCTCCAAAATAAAAAATAATAAGTTAGAGTACTGTGAGATAGTGTACCAAATTTGGTGGTTTTAAATTGAAAACTGTAGATTTTACAGAAATTTTGTATGGGGAGGAACCCTTGACCCCGGGCTCCGACCCCTTCCAAAAATCATCTACGGTCTAAGTTAGGGTACAATGAGATAGTATACCAAATTTGGTGGTTCTAAATTGAAAACTATAGATTTGTATAGTGGACATACAAACATTCAATTTTATATACATATACAGATTGCTCATGTATCAGCAAAAAGATATGTGCCGCCCTGGTGGTGCAGTGGTCTAAGCGATGGCTTCTGATCATTCGTCCGAAAGGGATCCGGGTTCGAATCCTGGTGAGGCATGGATGTTGTGTTTGTCTTACAGCGCTGGCTCTCTCCCTTCCCTGGAACCAGTGGCCCTAAATTAGGGACGAGCGACTGCTTATAGCCCATTGAGTTGCTCATGGTGGTCGTTAAACCTCCAATCAATAAACAAATAAAAAGATATGTGATGTTTCAAACAGTTTGTAATAAAAGGAAGGATTTTGTTTTCAGAAAACTTAGCATCTCGTTTAAAAATGATGGACTGTTCATCGTTCAGTAGCAGCAATGGTTGAAGACTAAAGCATGACAAAAAAAGTTTGTGATGCCCTTAAAGGATCCAAATTTTGAGACACTTGTGGAGAAACTGTTTCCAAGAATTGCCTCTCCTTCAAGAAGGAAACATCAGTTTACATTTTTCCTGCCCTCCCCCTCAAGAAAGTTCTATTGATGCCCCTTCCTCAGAAGGAAAACATCAGTTGACACTTATCTCCCCCCCCTTTTGTCATGTTACCAGGGCTGTAATTAGCAGGAGGCTAGAAGAAGTTCAGCCCTAGGTAGCACAGCCTTGTAATTCAGTGTAGGCCTGAGTCACTGTCTTTTAGGAATAGAAGATGGTGGCCCAGTGTTGGGCTTACGTTAAATTGCAAGGCTGTGCTACCTTGCCCCCCCCGCCTCCTGCAAGGCAAGCAAGCTGCCCTTGAAAATATACTTTGTTGCAAATTCTCTGAGCTTTTATTTTTGATGGTTTATGAAAATGACTTGTGTATTTTATTATAAGCATAAATATTTTACCTTATTTATTCATTTATGTTTTGCATGTTTAAAAAAAAGAAAAAGCAAAATTGAAATGATAGAGCACGAAAGGTTGATAACTCAAAGAAAATTACTTATGGAAGTGAATCAGTTTGAACAGCTGTGCCAATGATTTTCTGCCGCAAT
This sequence comes from Macrothele yani, assembly GCA_039090855.1. NCBI lineage: Eukaryota > Metazoa > Arthropoda > Arachnida > Araneae > Macrothelidae > Macrothele > Macrothele yani. Next base: position 107,669,751 of record CM077011.1, read on the forward strand.
GGCACCGGACCTATTGCTGCTGAGGATCAGGGAAATAGAAATCCTTTTTTTTATATTCTTGGAGAAATGTAAAAAAAAATACATTGAAAAGAGAGAGAGATGGAGCATGTCTGACACTACAAGTGGGTTGGGGTAGGTCAAAGCCCAATTTTTAGCCTTCTCCTCCCCCCTCCCCCTTTCGAAATATTTAAACTGTTAGAACATATGGCTGGGGCAACCATCAAAGATTTTAGGGAACTTCGATAAATTTACTGGAATTTTTTGAATTCACAGAAATTTTGTTGTACTTGTATAAAAATAATTTTTTTGACTATGGATAACCAGTGCTGTAGTTCTAAATAAAAAAAGTGCCTTAGCGGTGAATGGGAAAAAAAAATACCCTCAAAATTTTCAAAATCTGATTGTTTTTTATTATTATTTTTTTTAATTTTCATTACTAATTACCAATATGAATTTATAATAGCCGCCTCGGTGGCGCAGTGGTCTAAGGCGCTGGCCTCTGATCATCCGTCCGTAAGGGGTCCGGGTTCGAATCCCGGTCAGGCATGGATGTTGTGTTTGTCTACGGCACTGGCTGTCTCTCTTCCCTGGAACCAGTGACCCTAAATTAGGGACGGGCGACTGCTTATAGCCCATTGAGTTGCTCACGGTGGTCGTTAAACTTCCAATAAAAAAAAAAAAAAAAGAATTTATAATAAAATTGCTCAAAACTGTTTATTCTGAGGAATTTTAGATAACAGGAAGAATGTAAAGTGAGATGCATATGCTAAGATCATAACATTTTTATTTAAACACGGGTCAGGGTGTATAATATAATGCTTTGTTTAATTTGCTCACTAGCCTTTTGTTTACCTGTGTACTTTCAAACCCAGGTGGTTGTTCCATGTATATCCTATCCTCTAATTTTGCATACAAAAAAGCAGTTTCTACATCATATATTTGCCACTTTTTCATAGCTGCAAAAGCAATTAAGCATCGAAAACTGTCTGCTTTCATTACTGGTGAAAATGTTTCATTGTAGTCTTGCCCAAACCTTTGAGAACATCCTAGTGCAACAAGCCTTGCCTTGTATATTTTGTTTCCTGATTTTTTCTTCTTAGTGAATACCCATTTACACCTTATAGGCTTTACACCTTCAGGTAACTTTACTATGTCCCATACTTCATGAGCCTTGAGAGAATTTATTTCTCTCTCCATTGCTTCTTTCCATTTGTCTGCGTCAGCCATTTGCATGGCCTCTTCAAATGATTTTGGTATGCAGCACTGACTTTCAATTTTAAGAATTCCATCATGAGGATTGTAATCCGGATCATTTTCGGTGTCATCTTCATCTGAATTAGATATGCATTGGGAATATTTGTGAACTAACAGAGTAATGTCAATTCAATATGACTAATGTGCCATTTTAACTAGGATTATGTGGTACATGTGGAATATTCTTGTGTTGCCCATAAGGAGTCTGAGAGTAAGCTCAAGGGATTATTTTTACTGGAGCTGATACAGTAGGTACTTGTTTAATACAAATGTCCCATCACTACCATTTTCTCTCTGAGCACTGCAATCTTAACCAAGTGAATAGCCATATCCTACAAATTCATTTTGACAGCTGTCTTGGCAAAGGAGTTCACATTCTCTTTATGATAGAATCTTATAATTTGTGAGACACTACTGCGTTATCGAACTGTGTAGATCAATATGTACAGTATTTTTTGTTTGTTTGTTTCTGGGTTGAGTAAATACCATGGGCAACTGGTATTGCTATAAGCGGTCGCCCTTCCCTAATTTCGGGTCACTTGTTTCAAGAAAGAGACAGATAAAGCACCTTTGGCCATGCACACCACCCATGACTCCACAAGGTTGTGACTCTGCCTTAGCTCGAAAGATTGGTCAGAAGCCTGCGAGTCAGACCACTGGGGTGGTACAGTGGGTTTCTGTAGTGTGAACATTCGCTAAAGATACGAGCATGTTTGCATATAGAACATAGTTTCCCCAATTTTTACGTACATGTTCATTTAAAAAGTTCTTTTGCTTAGATTATCTTACCATGTAACCACGAAAAGTGCCTTAGCGGCGCTCTAAACCCCGTCTACATCACGGGATAACATGAGCGTCTGGTAGAATCTGCATGAATGGAATTTTTTGCCAAAATTTCTGCCTAGCACTTCAAAATTCCCCCTCAGCCGCCCTGGTGGCGCAGTGGTCTAAGCGATGGCCTCTGATCATTCGTCCAAATGGGGTTCGGGTTCGAATCCCGGTGAGGCATGGATGTTGTGTTTATTTACGGCACTGGCTCTCTCCCTTCCCTGGAACCAGTGACCCTAAATTAGGACGGGCTACTGCTTATAGCCCATTGAGTTGCTCACGGTGGTCGTTAAACCTCCAATAAAAAAAAAAAAAAAATTCCCCCTGCCCATCATGCTTAGCCTCCAATAGTCCACCCAGTTCTGAGCAGCTGACGTCGCTACTGAGATGGCGGTGGAAGCGTAGTTGCATATATATACAGGTGAAACGCTATTAACCACTTGGTTAAGTGGCTATGATACACTAGGCTGCTGTTAAAAAAGTTCCAGGTACTCAATTGCCTACAAAGAAGTGCTATCATGGGAACGTTTTGGCTAAACGTATCTCTAAGCTGGGCTGTAGCTAGGACCCAGACCCAGGAGAGGGGGCTGAAGGGTCATCTGGGGGGCTCGGCGTTATACTATAAACTAACGTTTTCCACTAATACATTCGCAAGTTTTTCTTTGTTTTTTTGCTCCTTTTGTTACTTTACTTCACTAGCAACTAATTTTTCCAAGCCAAAAAGTAAAAAAAAAAAAAAACAAATTTTGGAAAACGAGTGGTTGAAAGAAAATTTGTTTGATGGTGGTGGAATTGCAAGTCCTTTATTGTTGGATAAATTATACTGCTCAAAATAATTAGGGGAGTATGTGATTTTGGCGACATTATGCAAAGCCAATCGTGTGATATCTTGCAGAAAGTGGAAAACGCGAGTCCAACGTATGACAGCCGAATCATGCATATCCTTACGCAAATTTGCATCTATGACGTTAGTCGCATTCTCGGGTTTCGTCTCCAAATATGCCACAATGAAGGGAGCCATTTGAAGACATGGCTTTGTTTTTTTTTTGTTTTTTTTTTTATTGGAGGTTTAACGACCACCGTGAGCAACTCAATGGGCTATAAGCAGTCGCCCGTTCCTAATTTAGGGTCACTGGTTCCAGGGAAGGGCGAGAGCCAGTGCCATAAGACAAACACAACATCCATGCCTGACCGGGATTCGAACCCGGACCCCTTACGGACGAATGATCAGAGACCAGCGCCTTAGACCAATGCGCCACCGGTGCGGCGACATGGGTTTGTGCATTGTAGCCTCACCTTGGGTTGGTGAACTGCAATTTGCACCTTTCGCTGTCTTTGATAAAGAGTTTCCGAAAGGGACCGGAAATGGAAACGGGTCACAGGGTCGACAGTTTCTTGCAGGTCAAACTGGTCGGGTCAAGGTGTTCTTGACCCAATTTCGACCCCATTTTATTTCCGTTTTATTTTTGAAAAGAAAAAAGATTTCAAAGAACCCTTCAGAGGTCTGAAATAATACTTCAGAGAAGCAGAGTGATCCAGGAACTTGCTACGAAGGGTACAGAAATGGGATTAAAAATAAACTTTCAGAAGATAAAGCTGAAGTACAATGTTTTTACAAGAAACGAAGATTTATCGATCGATAGGGGAAAGCTGGAGACAACAGATACCTACATTTACCTTGGACAGCAGATATCAAGCAAGGGTCACATTGATGAAGAAATTAATCGATGTATAAAACTTGGTTGGCGAACTTTTAAAAGAAACTGTACAATTTTTAAGAGCATTATGTCTTACAAGAAAAGTGTTTGATCAATGCATCTTTCCAGTGCCTACGTATGGGGCAGAGACGTGGATCTTAAATAAACAAGTTTGTAAAATCATGCAATGCATTGATTATAATACGCTTTCCAACATGCCAGAAATCATTACTCAAGTTATCACTCAAGTTATGAGAACAATGGCTGTGGAATAAATCTCGGTCCTGTGCCCTGACCCTTGATCCCATATCGATGATATTCAACAGAACCGGTTCGGTATACCTCCGAAATAACATGATAAAGTTTTGTCGCAAATCGAAGCCTGTTTACGTAAGTTATTCTGCATAAGGGCTATGGAATAGATTCCGCTCCTGTATCCTAACCTTTGACCCCATTTCGCCCATTTTCAATAGAATTCGTCTCCAGGCAGGCCCCTACAACATACTGACATTTCATCCGAATCGAAGCATTTTTACGTAAGTTATGACGCATAATGTCAATGGAAATGATTCCGCTCCTATGTCCTGACCTTTGACTCCATTTTGCCCGTTTTCCATAGGGTTTGTGGCCAGGTGGCCCCCAACCACATACTTAAATTTCATCGAAATCGAACCTTTTTTACGTTAGTTATGGCGCATTACAGCAGTGGAATGGATCCCGCTCCTATGCACGGTCCTTTGACCCCATTTCGTTCGCTTTAAATGCGGTTCCTTCCCAGCTGATACCCTACCAGATACTAAAATTTCATCGAAATCGAACGATTGTTACGCGATTTATCGTGCGGACGGACATGCGCACACAACGCGTGACGTAATGAAGCAGATGGGAATCGCGACAATCTGCTCGCAAGAGTATGACATCATAAAACTTTAATAGGTCCACACACAACGCGTGACGTAATGAGACAGATGGCGTGACCGCGCGCCAACATTCTCAAACGCGAGGTTGTGACGTCATAAGATTTCTAAGCATTGGAAACATTAATGGAACGACGCCATGACACTAAAAACGTTATAATTCGGGGTGGTTATTTAACCCACTAAACGAATTCTCCTAAAGTCCAGATCAAGCTAAATCGATTTCTATTACCAGAAAACGGTAGGTTAACGACTTTCATCAAAATTCTTAGAGCCGTTTTCAAAATAAAATGTACATACGTACATACAAGAATTGCTACTTTAAGGTGGACGTCAAGTAATTTTGCTTCCTATACTTTCAATGGAAAAACTTCTGTACACATTTTCTTCACAATTAATGCGTTCCCAAAGATGAAAATTGAACATCAATTAAAATATCTTCATTTCATAACTTGGAATGCTTAATATTTTCTAAACCATAACCGTAATTATGTAATCCAACATGTATTTGTCCACTGACGTCATCAAAGTACAGGTCGCGCCATCTTTTTTCTGGTTTCAACACTACTAAAGGAAACGTTATTGTTTTTTAATATAATTATGCTAATGTTTTAGAAAATGTTAAGTATTCCAAGTTATAGTATGAAGTTATTTTAATCGATGTTCAAATTTCCATCCTTGGGAACACACTAATTGTGAAGGAAATGTGTACAAAAGGTTTTCCATTGGAAATATAGTAAGCAAAATTACTTGACGTTCATCTTAATAGTGTGGGATAAGGGCGATGGAATGGATCCCGATCCTATGTCCTGACCTTTGACTCCGTTTGTCCCAATTTCAATAGGGTTCCTCTCCAGGTGGTCCCCAACCACATACTAAAATTTCATCGAAATCGAACCATTTTTACGCACCTTAAGACGCATAAGGGCAATGGAATGCATCCCGCTCCTATGTCCTGACCTTTGACTCCACTTCACCCATTTTCAATAGGGTTCGTCCCCAGGTGGTTCCCTACCACATACTAACATTTTATTGAAATCGAACCATATTTACGCAAGTTATGACGCATAATGGCAATTGAATGGATTCCGCTCTTATGGCGTGACCTTTGGCCCCACTTCACCCATTTTGGACGGAAAAAGCTGGAACATATACGCTTCTTCAACCTACGGTTGGAAAGCGTAAAAAAGACATACAAAGACTACATACAACTGAAAGAAGCGTGGAGAGATGCAGGCTTGGTGTAACCAGGAAAGATAAGAAGAGGAACTCGTGGATAAGTAAAATGACAAAAGTGGAAGACATCGTGATCAGAGCAAAATCCCCGAAATCGCAAAGGGCTGGATATGTTGCCAGAAGGACGGACCACCGATGATGGACAACTGATATTTTAGACTGGATTCCAAGGGACCGGAAAAGACCCAGAAGAAGACCACATGGGAGATTGATGGATGAAATTCAAAAGCATGAGGGGGTTACGTGGAGGAGACTGGCTCAAGACAGACTTTTGTGAAAGAAACTTGGGGAGACCTTCATCCAGCAGTGGATTCATGATGATTGATGATGATGATTACAATATATTCAAATTTATAGTTCAAAGCAGATTTGTCCAGGTCAAGTCCAGTTATGTGACGGCCGGTTCCGGGTCCAAAATTTTTGATCCGTTTCCAACTCTGAAAGGGACGCGGGAAATGATTAAAGTCAGCTTGGAGTATTTTAATATTATGTCGCCTTTAATCCGTCGGCGATGGTATAGGTTGGGGCAAACGGGGTTATTTCCTTGGGGTGGTGGGGTGGGGGGGGAGCAGGAGGACAGTCAGCGGTGAGGAAGAAGAAAGGGTGGTCGCATGAAAAGACCACGGGTAGGGTTATTCGGGCACGATGTTTTAGGCTGGCTGAGTAATAAGGGGTTTTTTTAAATAAGGAGAAGTTTTAGCGTTTAGCCTGTGGACAATCATACTTCAGCAGATAAAATAAATTGTTTTTAAGCGATAAAGCCATCTTCTGAAATATTTAGCGTGCTGTTTATTATCATCAGTTTTTCCATTGTTTTTTCACGTTGGTGGCTGCGTGCCGAACTTTAACTACTGACCCCGAGACGAAGGAGTCTATTATTATTATTATTACAAAGAGTTACATTTTACAGTGAAGTTGATCCCGCATAATACCACCACATAATTCGGGATTGCTTATCCAGTAGACACGAAAGATTGCGATAACATTTATGGTGTTGGTCTGTTCATTAGTAATAATCGCTACTATCGACGTTAAGTGGAATCAACAACGTAACAGTATATTTAGCTTCCACGCGCATCCCCTTCCCTCCACATGACTTTTTTTGCAGGCAATGGCGGCGGAAGGTCTCGGAAACTGCTACGGATATTGGCAACAGTATATTCTCCTACCTCCGAAGATATAGGGGGATGAAACATGCACCTCCTATGGTTTCGTTCATTTGCATCCATGTGACCGTGTCATTCAAATTTAGCTTTCCCCATCTAATAGAGTGTTAACGGGTACTTACCTTTTAAAAATAAAAATTAAACAAGAAAGATGACACCGAATTTTCGGGTGTAATAAGCCCGTCCTTTGAATCCGTTCTTACGCAAATTAAATTTATCAAAGCTATTCAAAGTCAACTGGAGCCGGTATGGAAAACAATAGTATCTGACGGAAGAAAGAAGTTTTCCAATCGGGTTTTTAATCCCTCAGATATGGCTGTAAACGCAATCGTGAGCTTACGCCCTCTGGTTGCAGACTTGTGTGTTACGATAAACATGCATTTATATGAGAAACATTTCTCACCGGAAACGCTCTCCAACACGGAAAGAATATTTCAAATCGGACTTTTAGAAACAGAGATATCGACAAAAAATAAGAGGTGACTTTACATCCCCTGGTGAGAAAACCATGCATTTTTTTAGGAAGAAAGTATTCTCAAAAGGAATTTCCATATGAGCGGCATCGGTCCAAGAAAACAAAAATTTAGTCGAGTTTTCAGGAACCCAGATTTTGCTACAAATACATCAGAAGCAGAAATTCACACTTATACCCCCTGGTGGCCAAACCATTCTTTACCAAACATTAGAAATTATGTGAAACATATTTTCCGTCAGGTCTTGTGTGCGATACAGGAAGAATTTTTCAAATCGGAGTTTTAGGAGCAGAAATAACGCATAAAACGCAATTTGCCTTTGTGCCCCCTAGCGGAAAGTCTATGATTTACTTGAAAATTTTGAGTTTTTAGGAAAAATATTTCGCATCGGAAACACCATCCAACAAAGAAGGACTTTTTCAAATCGGACTCCTAGAAGTAGAGGTATTGACAAAAATAAGATATACATCTACGCCCCTGGCGTAGAAACCATGTATCATTTGAAGAAGAAAATGTTCCTAAAAAGTTTCCCGACATCAGTAGTATCGGTCAACAAACGTTTTTTTCAATCGAGAATTTAGAAGCTCATATTTTGCTGCAAATGCATCAGGAGCGGAACTTAAGTCTTACGCCACCTGGTGGCCAAACCATTTTTTACAAAAATTTGAAATTATATGTGAAGGATTTCCCATCAGGAGCTGTATCCGGTGCAGAAACAATTTTTCAAATTGGAGATTTAGAAGCAGAGATATAGGGGGAAAGCAATTTACCTTTACGCCCCCTAGAGGAAAGTCTACGAATTACTTGAAAATTTTCATATTATATGAAAAATATGTCGCACTAGAAACACTATCCAACAAAGAAGGAATTTTTCAAATCGGACTCCTAGAAGTAGAGATATTGACTAAAATAAGATATACATCTACCCCCCTGGCGTAGAAACCATGCATTATTTTAAGAAGAAAATGTTTCCAAACGGTTTGTCGACTTGAGTACTATTGGTCTACAAACGACGTTTTTTTCAATCGAGATTTTAGGAGATCATATTGTGCTGCAAATACATCAGAAGCGGAATTTAAGATTTACGCCCCCTGGTGGCCAAACCATTTTTTTACAAAAATTAGAAATTATGTGCAAACGATTTCCCACCAGAAACTGCATCCGGTGCAGAAAGAATTTTTCAAATCGGAGATTTAGAAGCAGAAATATAGGGGGAAACGCAATTTACCTCTACGCCCCCTAGCGGAAAGTCTACGAATTACTTGAAAATTTTAAAATTATATGAAAAACATGTCACACTGAAAACACTATCCAACAAAGAAGGAATTTTTCAAATCGGACTTCTAGATGTAGAGATATTGACGAAAATAAGATATACATCTACGCCCCTGGCGGAGAAACTGTGGAATATTTTAAGAAGAAAATATTCCGAAAAGGTTTATCGATGTGAGTGGCATCAGTCCACGAAAGATTTTTTCAATCGATACTTTAGAAGCTCAGATTTTATGGTAAATATATCAGAAGCAAAAATTAATTCTTACGCCCCCTGGTGGCCAAAGTATTCTTTACCAAAAATTTGAATTTACATGCAAAAGATTTTCCATCAGGAGGTGTATCCGCTGAAGATTTTTTTTTTTTCAAATCGGAGTTTTAGAAGAAGAGTTATCGGGAAAAATGTAATTTACTTTTACGTCCCCTAGCGGAAAATCTATGTGGAATTTGAAAAAGTAACTATATTTAAAATACTCTTCGACATAAATGGAATCGAAATATAAAAGATTTTTTTCATTCCGATGTTTAGAAGCAAATATGTGGATTAAAACATATTTTTGAATTTGACATCATCTGCATTTACGCCCTTTAGCGGCGAAATTGTACATCGTAAAAAAACCCGAAATGAAGGATTATCATTCGCATATTTCAAGCTTCCCAATGCAAAAAGAATTTTTCAAATCGGACTAATAGTTGAAGAGATATCGTGGGTACAGACGGACGGACGGACAAACCGATAACATAAGCACGATCTTTTTTTTTACAAAAGACTTGCTAACAACAGCGAAAGAAAGTATAATTTGTAGATGTGAAATGTGCCTATAAAAACAATACTGGAATATCATTTTCAAATTTTTTATAGAAACAAAGCAAAACTTTCAGTTTGCCAAGTAAAATTAAAAGCATTGCTTACTTAGAATAGGAGATTACGTTCATTTCAGGAAATAAGAGGTACTGAGTATATGTATGCACATTGTTATTACTAATAAAAATATTTCTATCTGATTTCTTTCTGTTACTGAAAAAACTCATCTAGAACAGAAAAGTCGATGACATCAGGAATGGGTACCCTAGAAAAGTTCCACACATTAGGAAATTGTAACGAGCAGGCAGAACGGACCGAAAGACCATTCAGGAGATAGACTATAGGGTCCGTTGCGGTAGGGCATGCGCATATATGCAGCATGACGGGGGGGGGTATAAATCACACGGGCGGTGTACGCTCAGCAACGCTCAGCAATTCGGTGAAAGCTATTGCACGGTGTACATCGGTTTGAACGACGTCGAGTTGCTGCCACCGTGTGATATGGCCAACAGGCAATCCAGTAGACGACATCTGGATGACTTTACCCGAGGTCGCGTCATTGGGAAGTTGGAAGAAGGTCGAAGTGTGACTAGTGTGGCCGAGAATTTCGGGATTGCTCACAGCATCGTGTCACGAGCTTGGAGAGCATTTCAAACGACAGGAACAGCTGTCCGCGAGTTTAGCAGTGGTCGTCCACGAGCAACCACGGCGGCGGACGACCGGTATATTGTCCTACAGGCGAGAAGAGACAGACGGCAGACAGCGAGAGAAATCGCAAGGCACATGCAACAGACAACTGGCAACAGACAACAGACAACTCCATATATTTGCTTCTAAACATCATATTGAAAAAATTCTTCTACCTTTCGATTCCATTTATGTCGAGTATTTTAGGTATAGTCACTTTTTCAAGTTATCCATAGACTTTCCGCTTGGGGGCGTTAAGGTAAATTGCGTTCTCCTCGATACTTCTGCTTTTATAACTCCGATTTGAAAAATTCTTCCTGCATCGCATACAGCTCCTGATGAGAAATATTTTTTCATATAATTTATAATATTTAGTAAAGAATGGTTTGGCCACCAGGGGCATAAGTGTTAATTTCTGCTTCTGATGTATTTGCAGCAGAATCTGCGCTTCTGAAAACTCGACTGAAGAAATTATTTCCTGGACCGATAGCGCTCACACTGAAAAACCTTTCGAGAATACTTTCTTCTTAAAATAATGCATGTTTTTTCCGCCAGGGGGCGTTGATGCATATCTTATATTTGTCGATATCTCTGCTTCTAAGAGTCATTTGAAAAATTCTTTCTTTGTTGGAGAGCATTTCCGCTGCGAAATGTTTCTCATATATTTCGAATTTTTCATAAAGAACAAGTGAGCCGCTGGAGGGCGTAAGTTCACGATTCCGTTTACAACAGTATCTGCGCGATTAAAAACCCGATTGAAAAACGTCTTCCTTCGGTCAGGTACTATTGTTTTCCATACCGTTTCCAATGACTTTAAATAGCTTTGATAAATTAATTCGCGTCAGAACGGATTCAAAAGACGTGCTCAATACACCCAAAACTTCGATGTCATCTTTCATGTTTTGTTTTTTTTATTTTGAAATTTCCGGATTATGTAGTAATAGATGTTTGTTTTTTTTTTTGTTTTTGTTTTTTTTGAGAACAGGACACGACAGTCTTTTTTTTTTTTTTTTATTGAAGGTTTAACGACCATCGTGAGCAACTCAATGGGCTATAAGCAGTCTTCCGTCCTTAAATTAGGGCCACTAGTTCCAGGGAAGGAAGAGAGCCAGTGCCATAAGGCAAACACAACATCCATACCTCACCGGGATTTGAACCCGGGCCCTTCTCGGATGAATAGTCCACGGTAGTCTGGAACCATGACATGCTAACGTTGTTATCCATACTGGCTTTGTGGTGAATTCTCTTAACTATGCGCAGGGCCGGATGGAGATCTTGTGGGGCTTTGGGCGAAATTTCATTTCGAGGCCCAGAGCAAAATTTCATTGTGGTCACTAAAAAATAAATCTCCTATTTTAAAAAAGTCGTTTATGAAAATTGTCGCTCGTGAAGAAGACACACGAACGCTACCGTAAAGACAAAATGATTATCTCAAAAAGTATTTGCTTTAAGTTTAAGAAAAGGACCATAATACTGACTGAAAGTTCAGAGAGAGAGAGAGAGAGAGAGAGAGAGGAGGAGAGAAGAGAAGAGAGAGAGAGAGAGAGAGAGAGAGGAGGAGGAGAGAAGAGAGAGAGAGAGAGAGAGAGAGAGAGAGAGAGAGAGAGAGAGAGAGAGAGAGAGAGAGAGAGAGAGAGAGAGAGAGAGAGAGAGAGAGAGAGAGAGAGAAAGAAATAGAGAGAGGAGGAGTGAGAGAGAGAGGAAGAGAGATAGAGAAAGAGAGAAAAAGAGGGAGAAAGAAAGAGAAAGAAATAGAGAGAGGACGAGAGATAGAGAAAGAGAGAAAAAGAGGGAGAGAGATAGAGAAAGAGAGAGAGAGAGAGAGAGAGAGAGAGAGAGAGAGAGAGAGAATAAAAAGTGCTAAAATCTACGATTTTCTTTCCCTGGAGAAGAGGTTTAGGTTGCATTGTGACTCTTATAACAGCTTATTCACAAAATGATAAAAAGATACCCGCTTAGCGAATATTTTTGTATAGGAAATATAAATGACGAATTAGTGACATTCTAAACTTTTGTACGTGTTCATATATGAAAGTTGCCTTTTTTTTCGCTTTCCAACCGTAGGTTGAAGAAGCGTATATGCTCCAGCTTTGTCCGTCCGTCCGTCCGCACGATAACTGGCGTAAAAATGGTTCGATTTCGATGAAATTTTAGTATGTGGTAGGGGACCACCTAGGGACGAACATTATTGAAAATGGGACAAGTGGGGTCAAAGGTCACGACGTAGAAGCTGGATCATTCCATTGCCCTTATGCGTCATAACTTGCGTAAATATGGTTCGATTTCAATAAAAGTTTACTATGTGGCAGGAGACCGCCTGGGAACAAACCCTACTCAAAATGGGTGAGGTGGGGTCAAAGGTCAGGACATAAGATCCGGATGCATTCCATTGCCCTTATGCGTCATAACTTGCGTAAAAATGGTTCGATTTCGATGAAATTTCAGTATGTAGTAGGGAGCCACCTGGGGACGAACCCTATTGAAAATGGACGAAATGTGGTCAAAGGTCAGGACATAGGATTGCGATCCTTTCCATTGCCCTTATCCTATATTATTAAGGTGGACGTCAAGTAATTTTGCTTCCTACACTTCCAATGGAAAAAGTTTTGTAAACATTTCCTTCACAATTAATGTGTTCCCAAGGATAAAAATTTGAACATCGATTAAAACAACTTCATATTATAACTTGAAAACTTATGTTCTAAAACATAACCATAATCATATTAAAAATCAATAACTTTTCCTTTGGTTTTGTTGAAACCAGAGAAAAGATGGCGCGACCTGTACTTTGATGACGTCAGTGGGCAAAAAAATGTTGGATTGCATACTTACGGTTATGGTTTAGAAAATATTAAGTATTCCAAGTTATGAAATGAAGCTATTTTAATCAATGCTCAAATTTTCATCCTTGTGAACGCATTAATTGTCCAGAAAAAGATGGCGCGGCCTGTGTTTTCATGACGTCAGTAGACAAACAAATGTTGAATTGCATAATTATGGTTATGTTTTAGAAAATATTAAGTATTGCAAGTTATAAAATGAAGATATTTAAACGGATGTTCAAATTTTCATCCTTGGGAACGCATTAATTGTGAAGAAAATGTGTACAGAAGTTTTTCCATTGGAAGTATAGGAAGCAAAATTACGCCGCCCCGGTGGCGCAGTGGTCTAAGGCGCTGGCCTCTGATCATTCGTCCGTGAGGGGTCCGGGTTCGAATCCCGGTGAGGCATGGATGTTGTGTTTGTCTTGCGGCACTGGCTCTCTCCCTTCCCTGGAACCAGTGACCCTAAATTAGGGACGGGCGACTGCTTATAGCCCATTGAGTTGCTCACGGTGGTCGTTAAACCTCCAATCAAAAAAAAAAAAAAAAAAAAAAAGAAGCAAAATTACATGACGTCCACCTTAAAGTAGCAATTCCTCTATGTTTGTATGTACATTTTATTTGCCGCCCCGGTGGCGCAGTGGTCTAAGCGACGGCCTCTGATCATTCGTCCAAACGGGGTCCGGGTCCGAATCCCGGTGAGGCATGGATGTTGTGTTTGTCTTACGGCACTGGCTCTCTCCCTTCCCTGGAACCAGTGACCCTAAATTAGGGACGGGCGACTTCTTATAGCCCATTGAGATGCTCGCGGTGGTCGTTAAACCTCCAATCAAACAAACAAACAAACATTTTATTTTGAAAACAGCTCTAAGAATTTTGATGAAAGTCGTTAACCTACCGTTTTATGTTTATGGTACTAGAAATCGATTTAGCTTGATCTCGACTTCAGGAGAATTCTTCTTCTTTTTTTTTTTTTTTTTTTTCTTGATTGGAAGTTTAACGACCACCGTGAGCAACTCAATGGGCTATAAGCAGTCGCCCGTTCCTAATTTAGGGTCACTGGTTCCAGGGAAGGGAGAGAGCCAGTGCCGTAAGACAAACACAACATCCATGCCTCACCGGGATTCGAACCCGGACCCCGTTCGGACGAATGATCAGAGGCCATCGCTTAGACCACTGCGCCACCGGGGCGACTTAGGAGAATTCGTTCAGTGGGTTAAATAACCACCTCGAATTATAATGTTTTTAGTGATGGCGTTGTTCCATTATTCCATTAATGTTACCATTGCTTAGAAATCTTATGACCTCACAATCTCGCCGCGTTTGAGAATGTTGGCGCGCGGTCACGCCATCTGTCTCATTACGTCACGCGTTCTGTGTGGATCCTATTAAAGTTTTATGACGTCACACTTGCGGCGAGCGATGGTCGCAATTCCCATCTGCCTCATTACGTCACGCGTTGTGTGATTGTGTTCTTCCGCACAATAACTCGCGTAGCAATCGTTCGATTTCAATGAAATTTTAGTATCTGGTAGGGTATCAGCTGGGAAGGAACCGTATTTAAAGTGAACGAAATGGGGTGAAAGGACAGTACATAGGAGCGAGATCCATTACACTGCTGTTATGCGTCATAACTAACGTAAAAAAGGTTCGATTTCGATGAAATTTTAAAATGTGGTAGAAAACTACCTGGCGACAAACCTTATTGAAAATGGGCGAAATGGGGTCGAAGGTCAGGACATAGAAGCGGAATCACTTCCATCGCCATTATGCGTCATAACTTACGTAAAAATGCTTCGATTTGGATGAAATGTTAGTATGTTGTAGGGTCTTGCCTGGGGACGAATTCTATTGAAAATGGGCGAAATGGGGTCAAAGGTAAGGACACAGGAGCGGGATCTATTCCATAGCCCTTATGCATCATAACTTACGTAAAAATGCTTCGATCGCGACAAAACTTTATCATGTTATTTCGGAGGTATACCAAACTGGTTCTGTTGAATATCATCGAAATGGGATCAAAGGTGAGGGCACAGGACCGAGATTTATTCCACAGCCATTATTCTCATAACTTGAGTAATGATTTCTGGTATGTTGGAAAGCGTATTATAATCAATGCATTGCATGATTTTACTAACTTGTTTATTTTAATGTTGGAAAAGTGGCCTCTACATGTCCATATGTAGTCCGAAAGTAACTTGGATATTGTTCTTTTTATTTCCTTAAATTTAAGTATCAGGTTTTCACAGAAATTGTTGGATATATAAAAGTAGGGGACCACAAAGTCTTGAAGGCGCGGGGCCCGGGGCGACCGCCCCGGTTGCCCCTATGGTCCAGCCGGCCCTAACTAGGCGAACAAATGATACAAATCAGATTTCAATAAACTTTGGCATATGTAGTTAAAAATTATTTAAGCTATTATTTTTTAATCTGGCATACCGTAAAAAACTGACTAACACAAAACAGCTCCCAGAAGGATAGATCGTGTGATCGTTGCTTCAAGTAAAAAACAGCTTGCTCTTCCCTTTCAACCCCGGTCATCAAAGGTAGCAATTGATAATTGCAGTGTGCGCCTGATGTCCCCTCCCCGCAACCAGCCCTGCCAGCTCTGGGCGCAACTGTCTCTACAGATTGACCCCGAGAAGTCTTTCTTTTTTTTTCTGAGTCATTTATTGTTTGTACTGTATTATATCACTCTCGCTTTTTCTAAAAATTCAATACACGAACTTTAAATAAATAAGGTGTTTATGCTTATAATGGGACACAAGAGTAATTTTTAAAAACCACCAAAAATAAAAATTCACAGAATTTACGACATCTGTCTTCCAGGGGGGGGGGGGTGCTTGCCTCTCGGGGGGGGGCTGAGCCCTCTCCTGCCCCTGCTAGCTACGGCCCTGTTGCACAGTCCGGACGCTGATGCTTTTTGAGGCTTCATTTAGCATTGAATTCCGATGATACCTGCGAGAGTATTACACGCCTATCGCGTGAAACGATTCTTGACAGCCGACGATGGTCACGTTCACCCAATGTCTTTTTACGGCCACACTGGTATCGTAGTTTAGAGGTTTTGCCGGAATTCTTGTAGTCACGGTACACCCTTGCAATGGTCGTCCGTGACATCATCGAAAGGGACGGAATCAACGATTCCGTCGTTGCGTTGCTGCGGTTAGTGACGTGCTTCCAGCTGCGGAATCAACGATTCCGCAGCAGCGTTGCTGGAGGTTGGTAACGTGCTTCCAAGCGTCTCCCGAGAAGGTCCCACACGTGTTCGATTGGATTTAGGTCCGGGGACCTTGCGGGCCAATCCATGCGTTGAATATCTTCACTCTCCAACAGCTCTGCGACAGCCACTGTACGATGAGGTGTAGCGTTGTCGTCCATGAAGAGGAACGTTCGACCCACAGCACCTATAAACAGACGCACGTGAGGCAGGAGAACCTCGGTACAATAGCGGACACCAGTGACTGAACCTCCTTGGAATATGTGGAGGTCAGTGCAGCTACCAAGCATGATACCGCCCCAAACGAGAACTCCGCCACCTCCAAACCGGTCCCTTTCGATGATATTGGAGTTGTGATTGCGTGTTCCCTGCTCTCTCCAAATGTGTATACGTCCAGAATCGCTCGTCAGACTAAATCGGCTCTCATCCGTATAAAGAAAACTCGATCCCATTGCTGATGTGTCCAGTTATTGTGTTCCTTTCACCACAGAAACTGCCATCTCCGATGAGCAGGCGTTAATGGCTCATACCGTACAGCCTCCTGGTCACGGTAAAGCCTCCTGGTCACGGTAAAACTTTGTGCAGCCTCCTGGTCACGGTAAAACTTTGTGCAGCCTCCTGGTCACGGTAAAACGCGATAACGGACGGCCAGTTGTCTGTTGCATGTGCCTTGCGATTTCTCCCGCTGTCTGCCGTCTGTCTCTTCTCACCTGTAGGACAATATACCGGTCGTCCGCTGTCGTGGTTGCTCGTGGACGACCACTGCTAAACTCTCGAACAGCTGTTCTTGTCATTTGAAATGTTCTTCAAGCTCGTGAAACGATGTTGTGAGCGATCCCGAACTCCCGGCCACGCTAGTCACACTTCGACCTTCTTCCAACTTCCCAATGACGCGATCTCGGGTAGAATCATCCAGATGTCGTCTACTGGATTGCCTGTTGGCCATATCACACGGTGGCAGCAACTCGACGTCGTTCAAACCGATGTACACCGTGCAATTGCTTTCACCGAATAGCTGAGCATACACCGCCCGTGTGATTTATACCGCCCCCGTCATGCTGCATATATGCGCATGCCCTACCGCAACGGACCCTAGTCTATCTCCTGAATGGTCTTTCGGTCCGTTCTGCCTGCTCGTTCTGCTGTTATGCTAATTTCTCTTCTTCGTCCTTAATTTTTGCACACCAGTGTATGACACCATGCTGAAAATCGCTTAAATCGTTATTACTTGTCATTCTCATGCCGAAAACAGCTCTGCACAGCTGGCAAGGATGTCTATCGTTTTATATACGCACTGGCGGCAGCAACCGAGTACGCGCATAGGTGACGCTGCTATGTATTTTGCATAAGCTCGTCTGGACCAGTTTTTCTGGCACCTCAGTGTATATATTCATCCCAATAACTGCTTGATATTTAATAATTGAAATTCTTTTTTAATAATAAAATTTGGTTACTTGCTAAATTTTAGTCCAATTTTTAGTGCCACTATTTTGCGTAATCCAGAAGTATTGGCTGACTATGACCGTGCCAATGGAGTATATTACAAATAGGAATCGTTATTTGCGATTACATAAATGTATTTTTAAATGTATTTAGATTTAAGTAAATATCTTATATGAACCCAAAATTTGTGTTTCTGGGTCATATAGGGATAATTCACACCGAAAATTCTGTAATTAGAAAAATTATCTTCACATATGGACCGTAACAGTATTGGAAAGGTACGAAATAGTATTTAGGTCCATATGTGAAGATAATTTTTTTAACTATGTATTTAGATTGTTCACTCTTTCCACGCTTTGATGGAGGTGTGCATACTTTCATATGGTCCGTTGGATTTTTGGTTCCATAATCTTTCATTACACCTTCGACATCTTTCTTTGTAATTATACACTTTCCACATTTTGAACAACAAGCAAGACCAAACAACACAGAATCATTCACTGGTTCCTTAATGAGACGAAACAATTTCCAGCATTCACTCTTCTCCTTGTGGTTTTCAACAAGCACGTATTTGTTGGCCTCGACGCCTTTCTCAACCTTCTTAATATTAAATCCATCCATATTAACAAATAAGGAGTTAATTTCGACACGACATGTCATGGGAACGGGATGTTAGCACATCAATCGAAAACCTCTGAATGATCAATATAAAAGATGCGATGTGAAAAGTAACTCTTAGTCATACAGTGAACTTCGCACAGAGAGAGTGAATCAGCTGAGAAGCAGGCGAATGGCGTTTACGTGTACCTTGCCCTGGACAATCGCACTGTCAAAGAATGAAAGGGAAGTATCTTTTTACAATATGGTGTCGGTGTGTCTGACGTCGGTCGGTGGAAATCTTCGTTGCTCTAAGAAAGAGACGACAATATTTTTGCATGGGAAATCGTTATTCACTCCATGGGCACCAGTATCGACTACAGAATTCCACAACGTGCATTTTTCTTTGGAATATATTTGTCTCTTTTCAAAAACAAAACGGGAATAAAACCGGGTCAAACTCGGGTCAGGAACACCATGACCCGACCCGTTGGACTAGCAAGAAATTGTCGACCCTTTGAGCCGTGACCCGTTTCCATCTCTGGTCAGGGACACCTTGACCTGACCCATTAGATCCGCAAGAAATTGTCAACCCACTGACCCGTCACCTATTTCCATTTCTGGTTACAGCGGGGTCCTTGCCCTGGGGCCGACGGCTTAACGTGCTCTCCGAGGCACGGTGGATATTTTGCAACTGCTGAAATCGAATCCGCGCTCAACTGCGCTAACTAAAGGGCTTTCCGCTACATAATTGCCTGTAGTATGAGAGGGTTTGCATTTATGCACGTGACGCGTGCCATGCAGGCATATCGTTTGCATGTTGCCTCTTTCATCAGTGGGACGTCGGTGCCACTGTTTTGCATAAACTTCAGTCTTACCACAACATCTAGGTATTTCTATTTTCATTTTTGCTATTACCTGTACATGCATGCAATATTTATTTATTTTATTAATGAAATGCGTGTTTTCCCATTCTTACAATCTTTTTTTGCTATATCAATCAACAGAGCAAGCATTCTCTTCTTCTTTTTCCGGGTGAAATAAAATTTTAAAATATGTCTTTGCTATCTTTTTTTGTACATAAAGTTGTTTTACACAGACTACCAATTTTAAACTTTTATTTAGCTCGAAAACAAAGAGGGAAATGTTTCGTTGATTGTTGTAGAAAGAAAACGCCGTGCCGTAAGAAGTGAGAAAACAAAAATTTCTCACGAAAGTTCTTTATAAAACATGAAGACGTATTACTTCTTTTCTTCCATTTCAGTAAATGTCGTGTTTCCTAAAATTGAAATTTAATGGCTAGCTTTTTTTCACCCCTCCCGCCTTTTATACCGAAGTTTAGTTAAGCTACAATTTTAGGAGTAGGAGGAAGGCTTATAAGCGAGCATACATGGTATATTTCTCAGAATTTTTCGTTTGTTTTCAATTGTACGCATGTAAAAACACTTTTAGATTGATTGGAAATGGAATAAATGTCAAGTATTTTGAAGAGGAAATATCTTGTGCGAATATTTCCTCCAAAGCATTCGCTCTGAAGATTCGAGTCCTTTTATGAAATGCAGGGTATATAGGCGGTGTTTCTTGGACGGGGGTGGAGCCTAGAGCCTGATGTACACGACTGTTGCGAAGCAGACGCTGAATTCCCACGCGAAAAATCGATCCCGATCTTCGGCAGACATGTAGGCAGTCAGGTTCTCTTTGGAAGTCTGCGTCCTTCTTGTGATCTGGGGTTTTGTTTTTTGTTCTAACTTGAATGTAACTATGTTACCTACAAAGCTTCGTTGGAACCAGTTTGATCTGCAAAATACACTAGCGGTCAAAATTAAAACTACATCTCACGCTCGTACAATGGAAAGTCACCTTCCAAGTTCGGTAGCTCTTCAAGTGGTTTCATGAGAAAAAATGTAGTTTTTATTTTGCTACTTTCAACCCTATCTGTGAGAAGAAACTGCCTTTTTAACTTCAGATACTTATTAACCCTGACTTATGACTTAAAAGTCAGGAACTGTTAATTACAAAATTTAGTAGCTATTTTTTTTACTCAGTAACGGTCATCTTGTCGACAAACGCGCATGAAATATTTCATTTTATTCAACCCGAAAATAACGTTAGGTAACACCCGATGTGCGTTATAATACCACTACAGGGACTATGACGTACATCTCTAATTTGAGTTTCCATTTTCTCATGTAAATTTTGTTACTTCTTGGTTAAAGTTTCTTACTGAACAACACATTACTTCCCCAAACAGTTTGTACGTTTTGGATATAATGACAGTGAGTCAGAAGAAAATAAAGAGTCTACGTGGAATGAAAATGTGTGGATATGTTAGCAATATAGTTGGAATAGCGAAAGAGGACGAAGCTTATTGCAGATTTATGTGAATCGATGAGCAACGCATCGTAGTTGTATTATTGAGATTTATATGTTGATACTAGAATCCATTATTAAGTGTCAGATGGTAAATTGGGACCTGATTATTATAGTGTTGTAACTTTGGGCTCATACGATTTAGCAATGATATACTTTAATGACCTATAACGAAGTGAATTTCTCCGTCATTTTTGGTCTACGCCGGGATTCAAACCCGGGTCCCCTCATTCCGGAATAAGTTGCTCTACCAATTGAGCTACGCGGACATTTTTATTCTGATTCCTATCTGCCTTTATGTCGTGTGCGTCCTTCTGGCAGGTACGTCACATCTCCTGGTACGTTACAGACCATTGTGAAAATTTTATACATTAAAATCGTTTCCTCTCTTTGTTAATGCTTCTGGGAAATTTTCTCATGTAATAAAGTGAAATTTGGAGACGGTCCATTTTTCAACAATTTTCGGCCAACAGTGTTAAACAGAGGGATTCTTGGGGTTTTATGACTTTATTAGGGAGTGAATGGACAACAATCTTATCTTCTTTTTTTTAATGGGGGTTTAACGACAACCATGAGCAACTCGATGGTCTATAAGCAGTCGCCGGTCCCTAATTTAGAGCCATTGGTTCCAGCGAGGAGAGAGAGCCAGTGCCGTAATACAAATACAACATCCATGTCTCATCGGGATTCGAACCCGGACTCATCTCGGACGAATGATCAGAAGCCAGCGCTTAGACAATTGCGCCACCGGGGCTGCAATCTTAGCTTTGTACGGAAAGTATCAAGCAATTGTAACATTTTCAGGTTTTAATGGAGGCAGTTATCACGGAGAGACGAAGAGGAGTTGATATGCTAGTGGAAATGCACAATCCGAAGTAAAAAAATTGTTAACGAAGGGGTGCAAAGAGGGTATAGATCTAGCTTATTGTGGAGAGAGTTTGGAAGGTTCGTTCGGTGGAGAAGGGATGCAAGACACCGGAAGGTGGGTTTGATCTGGGACTTAAAGGTGAGAAGAGTGGATTTTTGGAAAGAAAATTCTTTTTCTGCACTCGGTAGGACAGGGGATGATGTTCTTTTTGACGAGATAAGAAATTGATCAGATCAGATCATATGTGGAGGATTTTAGGAAGGGAGTGTCTGACCCCAGGTCTTAAACAACCCTTAGAAATAGGAAGCTAGGAGATTTGGGCTAGAGTGCCCAATAAAAAAGTGACATGAATGCGAGGTAGAAAGGGGGGGGGGAGACGTCCTTATTTATTACCAGGGGACCAGTACCCGGGTTCCGACGGCATAACGTGCCCATCCGACGCACGGCAGATATTTAGTGATTCGAGCGTTCGTACCTGCCCGGGATCGAATCTGAGATTCCTCCGTGGCAGTCACGAGCGTTGACCACTAGGACATCAGCGGCCCGAAATGAGAGACTGAAAGAGGAATCAAGTTGAAAAAACAAACTTAGCAGCGGGGTAACTTCTAATTTCTTCTGTAGAAGGTCTTTAATAAATATGGTATAACTGGAAATCTGCTTAATAGTGTGAAAGATATGAATGCTGGCAGTAGAGAATGTGTACAAGTGAATGGTGTTTTATCGAAATGGTTTTCTATTTGTCAGACAAGTTGTGTAATGATGTATATCTTTTTTTTCTTCGTTTGGGGGTTTAACGACCACCGTGAGCAACTCGATGGGCTATAAGCAGTCGCCCATCCCAAATTTAGGGCCACTGGTACCAGGGAAGAGAGTGAGCCAGTGCCGTAAGACAAACGCAAGAATTATGCCTCACCGGAATTCCAACCCATACCCATCACTGACGAATGATCAGAAGCCAGCGCTTAGCGCCACGTGTGTAGCGTAATGTCATCATGGCTTTTCAATACATATTTATGGATGTATGCATTTGAGATAAGCATGGACTTCTTTTTAAGGCCCGGGTCCGGTCCGGGCCCGGTATATTATTATTTATGACTGTCCGGGTTTGAACATTTATGCAAATTTTCCCTATATGTGAATGAGGAAAAACTGTAACATATTGTTTTACTCCTATTTATATTTTCATCATCAGATAAGAATGTGAGAAGATACGATGAAAACTGATAGCATAATCATCAGATAAGAATTTCAACCCCTTCCCAAAAGAGAGAGAGAGAAAGTTATGCTGCAAGCATCATATTCAGGTAACAAAATGGTCTCCATCGTATCTACGAAATAATGCATAGTTGTTACTTAAACGAAGGTACTTACTTGTTTTTTGAGTTACGAAATGCACGCTAAAAACGCGGTAAACAATAATTAAGAATTTTAGGCGAAGAACAAAAGAGAGAGTGTAGGCTAATCATTCAGTTGTGCGTTTCCCATTGCGTTAGTCAATTCGGTTAGCAGTGTTGAATAAAATTAATTTAAAAAGTAAAAGGAAAAATTAGTTTTAGCCAGGGCCTGGATCCGTTTCCCGGCTTTTTGTCATAGCCCGGGCCCGTGCTCATCTCTAGTATGCATATGTGATATCAAAAAAGCCCAACACTGATTTATGTCTCCGTAATTAACGTGTGTGGAGATTTTTGCATGCTGATGGCAAAATCCTTCTTTGTCTGAGAGCAGAACTAAGTTGCTGAGTATGTTTGTTGTCCTGGATGTACGAAGTTCGTATGAAATTCAAACTGAGTACAAATGTACTAAAGAAAAACCAAAGTTATGCGTTTTGAGGGAGGAACTGTTAGTACCCAATGCAAAATCAGTCCAAATGGCACAGAGATAGATCAGGTGAATGAATTTCAGTGGCGTATATTCTAGACTAGCTGCGAAGCTCAGAGAATGCACAAATAAAAGTCAATTAAATATACATAAACAAAAGTCAATTATCAACAGTATTAAAATACATATATCGATGCTTTCGCTGCGAAAAAGCACGTGCGGATTTGCTTCTTTGAATCAGTCTGGCGAGAGAAGACCAACGGTGTAATGAAAGCAGCTCTTCCAGACCCTTCGCTGTTCTGATTCGAAGTCTTTCCATACAATCATCTGCTAGCGTTTCCATGACAACATGAATGAGTGGGTGGAGGCGATTTGGGCCATTGCTTTGGTCAACGGTTCGCTCAGAGAAGAGAAGACTTAAACTACCTCAGTCATTCGCAGGCTCCCCCTCGTAACAGTATTCGTTTCGCAAAAGTTGTTTCAGTTTGTGTGAAGTGTCAATGAATTAAAATCAGTGATATTAAATTTTAAATTCGTGGCTTTGTTAGATTCGATCTGTTTTGATAAATTTTGTGAAGGTTTTCCTGAACATGTCAGAACATAATAGCTTCCCTGAACATTTCAGAACATAATAGCTTCCCTGAACATTTCAGAACATGTCAGTTAGATCTACTGTCAGAACTTAAAGAACTCTATGCCTCAAATTTTGATTGATACAGCTCGACTAAAATGTGAACTGAAGGGGTATTATTCCCTTGATGAATACAAAAGCAAATCAGTAAGAGACATTACTTGTTTCATAAAGTTGAATAATTTGGACATAGTGTTTAGTTAAGTGTACAAATTAGCAGACCTAATATTAAAAAGTTTCCATCAACAACTGCAACTGCCGAAAGAAGATTTTCTGCATTAAGAAGAATCAAGATATATTTTAGAGTCACACAAGAACATGTACATTCCAGCAACTTGGCTGATTTGCCAATAGAGAAAAACAGTCTTTTTAAATATGGAAAAGTACTCGGAAGAAACTTTTTATGAAAACGTAACACTCAAGTTCACATAAAAAGAAAGAAGAATGGAGTTCGTGTACAAATAAAGTATTCAGAAGAAGAGTGGAGTTCATGTTGAAATAAAGTATTCAGAAGAAGAATGGAGTTCATGTACAAATAAGTTCAAATCCTAATTTTCATAATTATTTGCTATCATGTTAGCAATAGCATGTACCTAAAATTTAGAAAAAAGTTACTTCTATTATTTAAAAATTAAAAATTGTACTTCGCAATTAAAAAAAAACAATACTGTGGGGTTGGGGGGCGGGACGAGTGAGATAGCCCAGGTCTCGGATCCAAGATATGCCACTGATGAATTTCTATTTTTAGGGAGCATGTTTGACAGAGAAAATAAGTATATTAGATGGTGAGTAGGCGAGTGAATTCATCATTGAAAGTCATAGCTGCTTTAGAAGGATTTCACAGGAGTAACGGGTTCTCAAAAGAGACCCGAATGGCTTTCTATGAAAGTGTAATTGTTCTCACTCTGATGTACGGCAGTGAAACATGGGCTGCAGAAGAGACGTAGGAATCGTTTGCGCGCTGGAGAGACTCGTATAAGGGGGCTTTGTGGGAAGACACGTTCTGATCATGTGAGGAACAAAGATGTGTGGTGTATCTGTTATGTGAAGCAAAATGTTGATAGTTAAGTGGAGACAGATATTCTGAGGTCGTTTGGCCATGTAAAAAGAATAAGTGGTGAGATGGTTACTATGAGTATTTATTCAGCCCAAATGGCATGAAAGAAAGGTAAAGGAAGGCCAAGGAAATAATGGGAGTATCAGATTCATTAATGTCTGTATGAGAAAAAGAGAATGAGTATGAAGTACAAAAGGTCTTGAGTGAGACGTATGATGGATATTAGTGAAGGTGGTTTGTTTGCCGAGATCGCTGTAAATAGAGACGTTTAACATACATAGGTCATTTCAAAAGTTTTGCGCACTGCGCAGGCGCTGCATATAGGATGATGCAATGGCTCCAATCGTTGCCCCAGTTATGAGTCAGATTTCAGTATACAAAGTTGTGTTTACGTTTGCTGGCTAATTTGTTCATGTTCCTAAAAATTCTGCCTAGAAATGGAGGACAAAAATGAGTCCGATCAAATCTTGCGTAGCGACAAGCGATCCTACATTAAAATTGAAACTTTGCTAGGAAAATCCCCTACCTAAATTCATGAAGCTTTGTGTAAAGTCTGTGGGGTTAGTGTAGTGGATCGTAGCAGAGTGTCGCGGTGAACTTCTCGTTTCCACCAATGTCGGGAAAGACCCAAGAAGCGGCCGGCCATCAAATGCAACGGACGACACTTTTGTGGCTACTGTCAAGAACATTTTGGAAGAAGATCGACGGAAAACATGTTAAGAGATATCTACCGCTTCGGTTTTTAGAATCCTAGCTGAAAAATTACAGAAGAGAATAGTGGCTGCCAAATGGGTTCCGCATAATCTGACTGAAGAGCAGTAAGCAGTTCACAAAAGGATCGCAGAAGAATTGCCACAGCGGTACAAGACAGAAGGCGAGCAGCCGTTTTTGGACAGAATGGTTTCAAGTAATTTTGCTTCCTATAGTTCCAATGGAAAAATTTCGGTACGCATTTTCTTCACAATGAATGCGTTCCCAAGGATGAAAATTTGAACATCGATTAAAATAGCTTCATTTTATAACTTGGAATACTTAATATTTTCTAAAACATAACCATAATTATGCAATCCAACATTTGTTTGTCTATTGACGTCATCAAAGTACATGTCGCGCCATCTTTTTTCTGGTTTCAACACCACAAAAGGAAAAGCTATTGATTTTTAAGGCTGTCTTAGAATGAGTGTAGCGGAACTTCTCTCCTATATCTTTTCTGCAAATTCTTTTGTACACATTTTCTCGAAAACTATTACTTTGTAGAATTTGAAATTTTGAGCACAAATAAAAACGACCCATAGCTAATACGTGTCGCAGTTATTTTTCCGAAAAAATTGTTAGATTGTTTTTGTTTTAATTCAATTTATCTGAATCAACAGCATTCCAATTTGACGCTAGATGGCGCCAGAAGTTAGCTTGACAGTGTATCTGTGTGGAAGAAACGAAATCTCTCATTTCTGTCTGATTTTTCTAATTATCTAGGCCAAATAGAAATCAAAGAATGGGCACTGAAGGGAGATTGGAATCTTGTCTTCTATAAATCATCTGAAATTCTACCTCACGTTCATTTTCTGAAGAGAAAATGCGTACATAACCAGAAAACACTTGCATTTGAGACAGAAACCAGGCCTACCTGCTAAACTCCACCCCCAAACAATGTAAAAAACGTAGTTTGTGTTTTCATTGAAACGTATTTGTGTTTTCATTATGGAGCCAACGAGAGACCGCTTCCATTCTGAACATGGTAAGGTCTTCAGTCATTCGCTGACGCCAACTTCTGGGACAATCCCCCAAGACGTAAAAGCCACGCCCAAGGAGTTATATTTTGCGCCATCTATCGTAAAAGATTGAAGCCTAACACTCATTCAAAGACAGCCTTAATATAATTATGGTTATGTTTTAGAAAATATTAAGTATTCCAAGTTATAAAATGAAGCTATTTCAATCGATGTTCGAATTTTCATCCTTGGGCACGCATTAATTGTGAAGAAAATGTGTACAGAAGTTTTTCCATTGGAAGTATAGGAAACAAAATTACTTGACGTCCACCTTAATAGTAAATCAAACCTCAAGTATTCCCGCAAATCGCTCCTATTACCGGAAATTTTCCTTCATATAAATACAGAAAAAGTGAACAGAATTTTCTGTTAATATACGAAAGGAACAGAAAAGTTTCTGAAAATTCGGAATTTTCCGTTAACACCACTTAGAAATGGCAATTCCCCGTCAGTGTAAGAAAGGAATTGCGGAAAGGTTTCTGAAAATTCAGAAATTTCCTGACGTACAAAAAAATCCGTGAAATTCTGGTTTTTACCAACTCGTTTCCTGGAAAAGATTGTTATCAGAAATATGCTTCGTTGATTTACAAAATGAGTCACGGAAAATGACTCGTGAATTTCAGAATTTTCTTTTACAGAGTATAAATGCTTTCACTCGCCGTTTTATGCACGTAGTTATTTCTCTAGAGTGTGGGGTCTGTGTCAAACGAATTACTTAATAATGTTAGTACACTGAATTGCCAAAAGACATGGCATTAGTATCGTGTACGACTTCCTCTAGCCCGGCGAAGTGCAGCGACTCGACGTGACATCGATTCCACAAGTGTCCGGAAGACTTCTGGAGAGATGCTTTCTGAACAGCCGCCCACAGTTCCCTGGTATTTGTAGGTGCAGGATCTTGGGCACGAGTGAACCTTTCCACCACGTCCCATAAGTGCACCATTGGGTTCATGTCGGGCGAACGTGGTGGCCACGCCATCCGTCGAACTGTCCAGAATGCTCCTCGAACAACTTGGGCCCGATGACATGGTGCACTGTCCGCCTAGAAAATTCCATCGTTGCTGAGGTACATGAAGTCTATGAAGGGCTGCAAATGGTCACACAGCACAGCAACACCGCGATTACCGGTTAATGACGTGTTTACGAGGACCAGAGGATCCAAACCGTGCCACGTAACGACACACCACACATGTATGGAACCACCACCAGCTTGCACGGTGCCTTGTTGACAGCTTGTATCCATGGGTTCTGGGCCACATCCGAACCCTACCGTTAGCTGTTAACAACTGGTAGCGTGACTCATCAGACCACGCCGCATGTTGTCGGTCTTCCAGGGTCCAATTACCGTGCTCATGAGCCCAGGTGAGGGGCTGTGACTTAGAGATCTGCACGGGTGTTAATTTGGAAAGCCCGGCCAGGCTCAAGCCCGCACGTCCAAGGCCCGGCCCGTTTAAATTTTTTTAGTTAAGGCCCGGCCCATATATTTCTCCTGTTTCCAAGGCCCGGGCTGGCCCATAAAATTTCAACAATTACCAAAACACGAATTCGACACCTGATGCACTCGTCATTCGACTCCTGAAGAGTTTCGTTTTCTTAATCGCTACACGTATTCTATTACAATGAACGTTAATTCAGAATATTTCTGAGACTCTGTATAAGTCACGTGACATCCGAGGAGGGGGACTTGTATACTCAAAACTATTGCATGAAAAGGACAATTTCCATGCCTTTCAAATTTTCTGGGTTTTCAAATTTTCATTCGCTACCGACTGAACCAGGAAATAACCTTGGGGATAAGGAGGGGGGGATTTAATTCGAAAAGTACGAAATATCCAGAATTATGAATCCGATCGTTTTACTGGGAGAAGATTTTATGACTTAATAAACTGCACCTATCTCTATTGGCATATCATATCGCTGGAACCCAATATGTCTCTCGTGTGTGTGGGGGAAGCACATTTGTGCCGCTTAAGATGCAATGTTCCAGACTTTGTGCTATCGTAACTCAAAAAGTTTCTGCATTTAGTGCACTGCACAACGTTTACCGTGTAACGTACCAGGAGAGGAGATGTGACGTACCTGCCAACAGGACGCACATGACATAAAGGCAGATAGGAATCAGAATACATGTCCGCGTAGCTCAATTGGTAGAGCAACTTATTCCGGAATGAGTGGACCCGGGTTCGTATCTTGGCGCGGATAGAAATGACGGAGAAATTCACTTCGTTATAATGGCGCCCGAACTATCCGGATGACCCGACCGTTCAAAATCTCGCATTGGTGTGATGTTATTTCCACACCGCGAGATAGGAAAAATGTGAGCAGCACTTCGAAAGAAAAAAGAAAAAGAAGGGGGAGATGATGTAACGTACCAGGAGAGGAGATGTGACGTACCTGCCAACAGGACGCACATGACATAAAGGCAGATAGGAATCAGAATACATGTCCGCGTAGCTCAATTGGTAGAGCAACTTATTCCGGAATGAGTGGAGCCGGGTTCGAATCCTGGCGCGGATAAAAATGACGGAGAAATTCACTTCGTTATAACCGGCCGATTAGTTTCAGAACAGGACAGAAATTTAAAATATTTCGAAATATCGCTTTCCCCTTTACATTGTCTACAAGCACATATTCCCCGGAAGAGATTTTTTCGCAAAAATCTTTCGCTTTTTTAAACTCCATAATAAGCATGGAAGAGTATTTATCAGCATCAATGAACTTAGCATATGCTAAGGGAAAACAGCGACAGACTGCCCAGCTTATCAGTGTCACAGAAGTTTTGAAAACGGCTGCCAGATAGTACAAATGATGAAAATACGGCACAGATTTATACACAGAAGTAAGTTTCTTCCAGCTCATTTCTCCCGTGCCATTTAAGACAACTTAAAAGCTTTTCACACATCTACAGAACAATGTGCCGCCGACCAGAACAATAAAAAAGATCGTCTGTGATAGTCCTGGTCTGCGAGCGGGTGGCTCGTTTTAGAAATGCTGCAGTTAATAGCCTGCTTTGAAGCATGAGAGGAGGGTGGAAGTTAGGGAGAGAGAGAGAGAGAGAGAGAGAGAGAGAGAAAGGACCACATTCCCATTGAAAAACTAAGGCAGCTGACACACTCCAATTGTTTTGTAGCATGGGAGGGTGTCGTAAAACTTCTATTTTTTCCATCAGCGGAAATTATTTAATCTTATCCTGCCGCTGTGTGTTGCAAGTTTTCCAAACGAGAAATGCATCGTACAGCGATTGTCTTGCTCATAAAAAAAAAAAAAAATCCTGCTCAGCCTGTGTCTGTTTTACATTAAATATAGAAGGCCTCTATTGGGTTCATGTCGGGCGAACGTCGTGGCCACACCATCCGTCGAACTGTCCAGAATGCTCCTCAAACCAGTTTTGGACAACTTGGGCCCGATGACATGGTGCATTGCCCCGTTAGAAAATCCCATAGTTGCTCGGCTACATGAAGTCTATGAAGGGCTGAAAATGGTCATCCAGTACAGAAACAACGCGATTACCAGTTAACGACGTGTTTACGAGGAACAGAGGACCCAAACCGTGCCACGTAACGACACCCCACGCATGTATGGAACCACCACCAGCTTGCAGAGTACCTTGTTGACAGCTTGGATCCATGGCCTCATGAGGTCTGCGCCACACACGAACCCTACCTTTAGCTGATAACAACAGGTAGCGTGACTAATCGGACCACGCCGTATGTTGCCGGTCTTCCAAGGTCCAGTTACCGTGTTCACGAGTCCAGGCGAGGCGCTGTGTCCGATGCCGTGGTGTTAACAAAGGCACTCTGGTTGGTCTTCTGCTTCCATACCCCATGAACGCTAAATTACGCTGCACTGACCTGATGGATATGTCTCTGGCACCTCCTGCATTGAATGTGGATGTTATTTGAGCCAGTGTCGCTTCTCTGTTAGCATAGACAATCCTGGTCAGACGCCGCTGGTCACGATTATTCAACACCCGAGTTCGGCCACTGAACTGTCGATGGTGGGTGGTAATGCCTTCCATGAGGCATTTTCAGTACACGCGTGACCCCGTGGAGTGAGGTATGTTGAATGTTCGCACAACTTCAGATATTGAATATCCCATCTGGCTGGATCTCACTACTAGGGGCGGATTGGCCCATCGGGACACCGGGACATTTCCCGGTGGACCACTCAAGAAATGGCCCACTTTATCGTATTCTTTTTGTCTAGATTTTTTGGGAGCGAGCGAATAATAGTTTTGGCAAGCTATTTCCCTAAAAAGAAAAATACACTTCTATCTCCATGTTGAGAGTTTTCTATGAAATTGCATATCGAAATTATCTGCGCTTGCCTGAGAAAAGTGCCGTTGGACTAAGCACGCTGTTATAAATAAATTAAGCTAAATAAGCTATATACACTGCAGAGCAATTGAATTAGATATACCTGTCTAGTAACGTGTTACACCACCTTTATTCCTGATGACGGCGACAATTCGTTTCGGCATGGACTCGACAAGACACCGGAAGCGTTGGGAAGCCATACGGATCCACGACCCCTGAACAAGCTCCCACAGTTCACGAAGATTTGATGAGGGGGAGCCTCGAACATCTCTCTCGATGGTATCCCAGATGTGCTCGATGGGATTGCGGTCAGGTGACCTAGCTGGCCAAGGAAGCGAGGTCACGTCGGTGGAGTGTTCATCCAACCATTCGGATACAATTCGGGAGCTACATTGTCTTGTTGCAGGATGAGGATCCCAGTGGAATGTTGAAGACGCACAAACGAGAGCAAAGGGTCGTCCAGGATATCTCGGTAACGTTGACCTGTGAGGGACGATGTCACACCTACCAGGGGTCCCATTTCAGTCCACGTAAACAGTCCACAGACGAGAATGCCACCCCCACCAGCTTGAACAGTACCCTGCTGGCAAGAAGGATCCATCGCTTCACGTGGTTTGCGCCGTACTCGTATCCTTCCATCCGCATGTACCAACACGAATCTCGACTCATCAGTCCAAGCAACATTTTTCCACATGTCTAGGGTCCAGTGGCGATATTCCCACGCCCATGCTAATCTTTGCACCATGTGATGTGCGGTCAGCAGCGGTACCCTCGTGGGACGATGGCTTCTGCACCCTTTTGCGATGAGATGGTTCTGGATGGTGTGGCTGCTTACACGTTTTTGTGCACCAGCGTTAAATTGCCGAGTGATTTCTTGCACTGTGGCCTGTCTATCCGCTCTTACAATGCGAGCTAGCCGACGATGACCCCGCTCATCCACACGCTTTTGTCCATGGCAGTTGGCCCTTGCAGGGATGGTTTTACCGGATTCGATGTACTCACGGTGAACGCGTGACACAGTGTGGCTCGTGAGAATCCCAGTGCCTGCACGACTTCTGAGATGGAGTGACCCATTCGTCGGGCCCCGACAATTTGCCCACGATCAAATGCGCTTAGATCCTTCGCCTTACCCATACTGCGTCCGACTCTTACTGATTCCCGTCGCATCACTCCTTATATTGTCGGATCGTTGCATACGTCATGTCGTTTCCGTTTACAGGGCCGCCCACAGCGATACATTTGCATAACGCCAGCTGTCTCTAATTCAATTGCTCTTCAGTGTACATATATTGGCATGCAGGTGATTGGACTTGGAGCCTAGGGACACTGGTATGCCATGTCCTTCTTTTGTGATATTGAAAGATTTACATACTAGTACTCACCATCTCCACCACTGGCGTATGTAGAATTTTTTTCACAGGAGGCGACAAAAAATTGATGTTTTGAAATCCACCAGGACAAAATAAAAGTTAATGAAAAATAGAAGTAAACATTATAGCACTTTTTGTAATGTAACTTGACGCATTTTTAATTAAAATAAGGCATTTTTTCTAATGTAAGTTTCATTTCATCAAACAAAGTTTAAACACTTTCGGGGAGGGGGGCAAGGTTTTTTGGGTCCCTCTAAATACGCCCCCAATATCCACTCTATTATCCACAGACTAACAAAGAAAACAAAGCAGTTTTTCCGTAGAGATATTCCGAAATTTGTGACCTACCCACATTTATGTTTAATGGAAACAATGATTTACCAGTACTGATTCGTGGGTCAAAAAAACGAGTAGACTTACAAAAAAGGAATATACTAAAAAAAGTTATAAATTCTATTGCGCAATAGGCGATAAGAGGTGACCAAATGATTATAAAAATGTATTCCGTAGGAAAAGTGCTACGTAGCATCTAACACATTTCCATTTTCAAACTGATCTTTATGGTGATTTATGGGAAATGTGGTTTTCAAGAGACTTGCGATTTTTTTTTATTAGAACCGAATTTTTTAAGGAAATTAATTATCTGATAACAGCACTTCATTTCCAGCGTTGTTTCATTCTACATTAAATCGTAAGCGGATTTTTAAAATTATTTCACCGTTAAATTGCTATGAAAATCTGTGCACAACTAAACTCGTAGTTACGATGCATATTACACGAGCTTTCTTCCATCTAGGATCTAAAATACATATTTTTTTCATGAGAGAACGTAATATTTATTCCCCTGTAGATAGGTGTGGATTATAGTGAGTGGACCTCAAGACTAAAATTCCCGGCCTGGTTTGGTTGTCCCAATCCGCCCCTGCCCAGTACCATGCCTCGTCCAAACTCCGATAATTCCCATCGGCTTGCCATAATCCTACTGGCGGTTGTTCAACCTGTCTCACGAGATTATACCTCGCAACTGATAAAAATCGTGGCGTGCGTCGAAGCCTTTATACGACGGCAGCGTATAAAGACTTCGACGCACAACTGCTATCCCATGACTTTTGGCCCGCATACTGCTATCCCATGAATCTTATTATAACTGCTATTCCATGACTTTTCGATGCATACTGCTATCCCATGACTTTTGGCCCGCATACTGCTATCCCATGACTTTTGGCATGCATACTGCTATCCCATGACTTTTATTAAAACTGCTATTCCATGACTTTTCGATGCATACTGCTGTCCCATGACTTTTCGATGCATACTGCTATCCCATGACTTTTCGATGCATACTGCTCTCCCATGAATCTTATTATAACTGCTATTCCATGACTTTTCGATGCATACTGCTATCCCATGACTTTTGGCCCGCATACTGCTATCCCATGACTTTTGGCATGCATACTGCTATCCCATGACTTTTATTAAAACTGCTATTCCATGACTTTTCGATGCATACTGCTGTCCCATGACTTTTCGATGCATACTGCTATCCCATGACTTTTCGATGCATACTGCTCTCCCATGACTTTTGGCGCTTCAGTGTATATTTCATCCATCAACGAGTTAGACGAGGATACTAACTAGTTAAATGAGTTATAATTCAACTACCAAAAATAATACCCAACTAATAAAAACGCTACATGCACTGTTTTTATTGTTCGTCGACGAGCAATGAAAGGTCACGTTCCAAGTTCAGTAGCTGTTCAAATATTTTCAGGAAAAAAAAGAAATTCTTTTTTTTTTTTTAAACCTACAAAATAATCTGTGAAAAATCTAGCTTCGCTTTAAAATACAGTCGAACTCATTTTCAACGCGCCTGGCTATAACGAGATCTCGTCTATTGCGAACAAACGAAGATGAGTTGGTTGGAATTAATGTATATTTTGAGCAAAATTTCATGGCTAAAGCGATTAAGGTAGTGAGAGATTCACGGGTAAAACGAGCAAATCTGTGAACCACTGATATTTTTTATGGTAAAATAGGTGGCGAATCTATAATGTAAACGAAGTAGTTAGTAATGGCTAGGTTGAAACTGAGTGAACAGATATAAGAAACAGTTTCCGTGGAAGTGGCATTTTTTAATACTGATGAAGACGGTGTGTTTTATCGATTGCCTGCCTACGTGACCCACAAGTTTAAAGGTTTAATTGTCCAAAGATCGACTGACTTTTCTTATTCGCTCCTTTAATTAATAACTACATCTGTAATAAGTTCAAGTACTTAACTAGAAATTATGGAAAGTCCTTTTTCGCTTGCATTGTAGGAAAAAAGTGTTTTGTTAGGGAAATTATTAATATTTAAAGAGACATCTGTCAAAGCATATGTGAGTAAAAAAAAAAAAAAAAAGGAGCATTCTTCATGTGGTAGATATGTCTCAGAGCAGTTCGCTGAGATTTTTTGGTAACAATTTGCTATTTTTTTAATAATTAATTATTAGTTTTTTTTAATTATTACGAAATAGCTTGGATTAGCTCATTATAGTCACTGTTCTACAGAAATAAGATACTATGTAATAATTTAATAACTTTGACTTCCTCACATTTGAAAATTGTTCTTTGAGTCTTATTGTGATGGTTCGTAATGTTTGGTCATTTCAAATGTACAGTGAACTTGACAGTAGTGAGCAGGTATTGGTGATTTTATTGTTTCCTGTACTGTTTCAAAGTCACGCACATTCTTCTTGATTTTCCAAAATGGATTTTTTTATTGAAAATACCCTGGATCAACTCGTTGCCATTACACTTCTAGACAAAGTGTACTTTGATTAAAAAACAACAGCTTGTTCACATTTGAAAATTGTTCTGTGAGTCTTGTGGTCGTGGTTCGTAATGTTTGGCCAATCCTAATGTACGGTAAACTTACCAGGATGAGTCCAAAGTTCGTCTCGTTTGCAGCTAAAACGTTTAGTGATGTACGAACACCATACAAGCTTACCTCATTCTGCCAAATACAGGCCGTTGTTTTCTATAGTACTTTGCCAACATTCCACCAGAGCCACAGTCCCACGGCGTACCACTCGACAGGTTTTGAGGACGGAAACTCTCTGATGCCAGATGTCACGTGCACCACTGAAGCGAAGTGACATCCTTGAAAGAAATGGGTCCTAGAGGGAATCAGGTGGTACAAGGATGGGGTGAGTTTCGGACTGAATCTGTATGGAGGATGGGGGTACGATCTTAACTACTACCAATTCCTGGCTTGGGGTTCGATACCCATGTGCAGCAACGCCCACTTCCTATTGATGAGCGGAAGATAGCGTTGGCGCAGAGCATCATGGACCAGTTGTGGTTTTTCGGCATAAAAGTGCCCGTCCACAGCCTAACAATCTAGCACGAATTCCAAATGCACAGCCTCACAATTCTACCAAATGCACAGTACGACTTTCTTCTAGAACCTCCCTCTTTGCACCACTGGCTGTGCTTCCTGGGGTGGCCTCAGTCACTGGTTCCCAGTGGTAGGATAAAGTAGGAATATCCACTTTTCATCACCTGTGACGATACGACGCCAAAACCTATCGTCCACTGGATCTGACAGCAATCTGCTACATAGGATAACATGTTGTTCCGTCTGCTGGGGTGATAAAGCATAGGGAACCATTCAATGGTGCCTGGAGGCGAAACCAAGCTGGTGCAGGTGATGAACAAGGTAGATTGGGAAGATCCTGCCTCAGTTGCCAATAGTTGTGCATTGCTACCGGAGTTTAACTGTCACAGATTCGACCAGGGTGTCAGTGTTGGTGGTCGTTGTACGTCGACTTGTCTTCGAGACTGGTTTTCACAGTATTGAAACGTTGGAACTATTTTCGTGCAGTGCTACTGTCCAATTCTTTCCTCATCTTCAACTGCACTAATTTCTGTGGCTGCTGCTGCCGTGATTAACCATTTTCCTTTCAGTAATGGCGTAGGAGCACCCGGACAGCACATTTATCGACCTCCATCCTCTGCTCACCTGACAACGCACTGTGGTTCGATGCCAAATGCACATGATCAGCATCGTATGTTATACGCAGTGGTGAAAGTAGACGGTTTGTTTTGGGGGAACGCAATGTTCAGGTTTAAAGTCAGAGAGGATTCTCTCTCTCTCTCTCTCTCTCTCTCTCTCTCTCTTTCAACCACACACACATTTTACGTCTGTATTCTTTTATATGCACGAATAATAATAATAAAAAAAATACAATGAATAAAAACTAAACCCTAATAAATTTATAATTCACCTAAAAATGTCTCTATCACAAAGAGCAGGTCAGCTGAAGGAGTTTCGTTTTCCTTAATTGCGCAGCTGAAAAATAATGAAGACATTTGGAACTCACTATTTGTTTTCCTAGCTAGTTGTACATCGTAATTATCGTAATAAATGTTAATATTTAGTCATTCGACGATATGCAGTATCAAAAGGACAAAAACTATATACAACCCGGCAATATAAACTTAGAAAGGAACACCTCAGAGTGTTCATTTCTAAATTTAAATTACCAAAGATGCCGCTGCTGTTAGACGGCACTTTAAACATTTAAAGAATGCCGTCTCTTCCTGACTGCGGTCTTGGTCAACTGCTATGTACAGAATTGTTACTTTGAATGAATTTGAGTTCCGTATTCTAAAACCAAGGTTAGTATACGCTATTAACCTTGTTCTAAATGAAGCCTGCAACATTGTTATTAGTTCAACATTCCTATCTGCGGGATAACGTAGTAAGTGATATGAAAGCAGATAATGCGAGCATTCCCTCTGGCAACGGGCCTTTAGCTAAGAGTCAGAAGGACAAAATACCCTATATATGACAAAAGTCACCGGACACCTAGAAGAGAAACACAACATAGCATTTATTGACATACATTGTCGGTCCACCTTTGGGCTTAATGCATGCACTGACCCTTCGAAACATGCTTTCGACAAGGTTTCGGAACACAGCGATAGGTATGCGCTTCCATTCAGTACATAATGTTGCCGCTAACTGTTGCTTAGTAGTAGGCCTTGGTTCCAAACTTCTTGCGCTGCCCTCTAATTAATCCCATAGGTGCTCTATGGGATTGAGATCAGGGCTCTGTGCTGGCGTCTCCACTCACGATACGGAATTATTGTCAAACCACGCCGTAACAGTCCTTGCTTTATGGCTCGGTGCATTATCCTTCTGGTACCAACAAGGCTCGGTTCCATAGTATTGCCACAGAGTTGGTAGGGCATAATTGCCCAGAATATCGAGGTAGACGTGCTGGTTAATAGGTTTGTCCACGGTAACCAATGGGCAGTTACAATACCACGAAAACCATCCCCACACGAGTACACTGCCAGCTCCAAACTTGACCCTAGGAACAGTACACTGTGGCAAATAGCGTTCCCTCGGTTGCTGCCACAGCCACCCATGGCCATCAGACTGATGGATCGTGTATCTGGATTCATCAGTCCATAGGACCCGTTTCCATTGATCTACGGTCCACGATAAATGTTCTTTACACCATGCTAAACGACGAGTAGCATTCCTAGTGAAGACGAAAGACTTATGAGCAGCCGCACGACCACTGTAACCCATGTAATGAAGTTCTATGCGAATGGTACGTGTACATACCGAGGTTCCAGCATTTTTGCTCACCTGTACACTGAGGTCTTGTGCATTACTCCGTCGATGAGCTGTAACGACTCTCCTGAGGCTTCCACGTCCTCTATCACTGATTTTCTTTGGTCTGCCGGTACGTTTTGCTGCTTCAGGCACGCCATGTATCTTCTACTTATTCAGTACATCCAAAACAGTTGACTTGGGTATGTTTAAACACCTCTCGGTTTCTCTTATTGACAACCCACTAACATAACACTCAACAATCTTTTCTTTCTCAAAGGCAGTTCTCTCCCGCCGCGAAATTTTCACTCAAACTCACAGTGCGATATGATCGCGGTCAGCTGCAGGCTTGTTTTTATACCGTTTGCAGCTATACCGCGCATCTTAACAACACAGCGGATCCGTTCATTTGCTTTTGAAGGGGTGTCCGGTGACTTTTGTCAATATAGTGTATATTGTTTCGTGTCAGAACGGTCAGAAGCTCTGAAAACTGTAAAATCAGAGACAACATTTTCAAACATAAAAAATTTACACAAATTACGAATAGAATTTATAGTTATAAATAAACTGCAAGTCAAAATTTTCTCGGTATAGTTCTGTCGCATTTTTTTTTAAATAATGTGTACTTTAGTACACTACTATTTAGGGAACGCCGCTTCCCTTACCAATTTCTTAAGGGAACGCCGTTCCCCACCGTTCCCTCCCACTTTCACCAATGGTTATACGTCACCACGGTACACAGTCGACGCTGATGTACTCTTCTCACAGTAATTGAGGTCCTACGTCATGTGTGTAGCTCAAAATGGGACGAAATTTTGACTCATCCATCAGGTAACAACGGTGTGCAGGTATTGGTGGAGTGATTATATACAGTGTCAAAATCAAGGTAGTTCTATTTGATTTTTATCAAAATAAAAACATTTCTTTGATTTTCATCAAGCATAATTTATGTTCTTTTATTATTTACATTACATACACGTCATCACTGACTTCACGTTGACATCATTTGAGCCATTCAGTATCATTGCAGCTATAAGTGAAACGAAATCAGCTGAAATGAGACTAGTTTCATTTACTTGCAGTGTCGTAATAGCAGCATGTACAGAATAAAAAACTTGATTTCATAAAAGGCATTGCTTTGCTTGATGTGTCCTCAGGAAAGCAGAAGATAGGTGACCAATCCTTTTACTTGTATTACAAAAAATATCGTAAATTTATCTTTCGTGCAGAGCCATGACTTTCCATAAAAGTTGGCTGAAAAGAAGTTCACATAATTTCCAAATGTTCACATTTCTTTTCATCGTAGTCATCCAAAATTGTGCTATCGGTGCAGTTAGTCTAAAAAGAAATATCCATTATCATTCCTGGTAGAAGATTTATTTGCGGTACTAACACTTCCTTAGTTTTTTTCTGTTCACATTACTGGCGCTAAAGAAAGTTGCTGTCATTTATTCATGAAGTATGATAATGAAATGAGATGATTATGGCATCAAACATGTATGCCTGATGAATTTAAAAGAGAGAGAGAGAGAGAGAGAGAGAGAGAGAGAGAACTATGTATCATTTCAAAAACAAAATTGGATAGCATGGATAGCACTGTACTATGATTGAATCATGCGTGAAATAGAAAAAGAAATAGTTAAATTCCAGACATTACTGAACAAAAATGAAGAAAGAAAGGGAGGGAAAAAAGATTGACGAACTTATGTTGTAAAAACACAGCAGCCTACAATAAAAAATAAAAGATTTCCCGTTTTAGATTTTCTTATTTTCCAGGTGAATGGACATCCCATTCACCTGACATTATATTTGCGGGAAATATAATGTCAGATTGACTTCTATATATAATATCTATCGATGAATTTCAGTGTGTGTATATATATATATATATATCGTGTGGCTGATTGGATAAATATCGAGAAAATATATCCCACAATTCCGCTCTGGATTATGTGCGCCCACTGATGGTCTATGCTGAAGTCACAGACAATAGTATTCAAGCAAATTTTGATGGTGAAATTCTGCTGACATCAGTGGCGACGCCAACCGTTCAGAACTGGGTGGGCACGTTTTGAAGGGCTTGGCTGAAATTTTGGCAAAGAAATTCCGTTCGTGTAGATTTTACCCGACGCTGATAATGTTAGTTTATTTTATGACTACAATACTTGTTACATTTATTCACACTTAACTATTTCATTATGAATAAACGTTGCTGATTTATTCTAGCTGATAATGTTATCCCTAGTAAAAGAAAAAAGTTTTCAGATGCATACTGTACGTAGTATTTATTCAGTGTATGTAGTATGGGAACCATGGACACGAATCTTCATGTCCTTTAACATGGTTATACTGTTTCTTCGTTCTTCGCAATTTTAGCTTGCTTACGTCGTTTTTTCTGTTCTTTTTTTTTTCTGTCGTAAGACTGTTTATTAATTTTATTTTGTAACCTGACAAGGAATATTTATTTCTCTTTCACTTATTTTTTTCAAAATATAATTACGAAAATGGCGTCTTTCTACTACTTTCTTAGACATTCGCTCTGAGGACTCCCTCCATTTCCCAGAAATACAAACACTAAATTTAACAAAAAATTCATTTAATGCAACGAAAATTCTATGAATTCAAGAAATTCACGTACGTTTATCTAAGTTCCCTGAAATCTTAAATGGTTGCACTTGCCGTGTGTTCTAACTGCTTAAATATTGATTGTGGGGATGGGCTCAAAGAAAGTTCAATCCACCAGAGCCCACCCGTAGCGTCGCGTCTGGCAGGAATCGATGTAACGCTATCTGTACTGTGATACAGGGAATCCTGCTGACGTCACGAATCGACTGCACAGACTTTTTTTTGATTGGAAGTTTAACGACCACCGTGAGATACTCAATGAACTGTAAGCAGTCGCCCGTCCGTAATTTAGGGTCACTGGTTTCAGGGAAGAAAGAGAGCCAGTGTCGTAAGACAAACACAACATTCATGCCTCACCGGGATTCGAACCCGGACTCAACCAGACTCAACTCAAAAGAATGATCAAAAGAATCCAGCGCTTACACCACGAGGCGACTGGCAGCGTCTTGTGTTCTGTGTTAAGAAAGGTTTCCTGAGCATGTTTAAAGTGCATCATGTTTATTTATTCTCAAAACTATATGTGGGCGATTATAAGCAATGAACTATGTTACGATTAGTTCTCGAATACGCACGCGCTGTCGGCAACTTGTAATTTGTCTCTTCTTAAGAGGAGTAAACGCTATCCTTATGGGAATGTGAGCTAAGTTTCACTCAGAACTGTGTACCCCAAGTGTCACCATACCTCAGAGGAATGTTTCTCGCCCATAGACTTTTTGAATAGGAATCTCGAATTTAGCTCAATCGAAATTATTGAATTTTCTGGAAGATATTAATTTTCCAACAATCAGGTGTTTAAGCTGGATATGTCTATAATTCCACAAATACGGTTCAGACATTTCTCCCCACCCCCTGATTTTTTTTTTTTTTTTTTTTTTAGAAAGAAAGGAAAGTTTAGGTGGTAATATCTTCGTATCATAGCAAATTTTGAGTTCGGAAAAGCAAAATTCAGAAACTGAGTAGAGCATCATTATTGGAAAGAATGAAATAGTTAAGGCATACTAGAGGTCAGTAGCGCACCCAGGAATTCATGTTGGAGGGGGCTGTATATATATATTCACTATACGTACACTATGTGTGTACATATATGTATATAGTGTTGTTGTTGTTTTTATTGGAGATTTAACGGCCACCGTGAGTAACTCACTGGGCTATAAGCAGTCGCCTGTCCCTAATTTAGTGCCACTGGTTCCAGGGAAGGGAGAGAGCCAGTGCCGTAAGACAAACACGACATCCATGCCTCACCGGGATTCGAACCCGAACCCCTTTCGGACGAATGATCAGAGGCCAGCCCTTAGACCAGTGCGCCACCGTACGACTATAGTTTATATACGGTTGTGACGTACGTCGCTCTTAATCTCTTTGGGGCTTTGGGAAGAAGACACCATGTAATAGAAGACACTATGTCAGATACTATGTAATTTTTTGAACATGTAAAATAATATTTTTGGATGTTTAATTTGTGACGTACGTCGTTCTTAATCTCCTTGGAGGGGGCTTAAGCCCCCAAAGCCCCTCCGTGATTGCGCCAATACTAGAGGTCAAAAAATATGCTGCAACGTTTTGATGCGATATAGAGGATTTCTTGGGAAGGAGTGTCTCACCCCATCCCTTAAAAGCTAGAAGATTTGTAGTATGGCACCGATGGGAAAGATAAGTGGGCTACAGAAATTTAAGAGCAGACGACCGTATTTATTATTTATGTAAAGAAAGGTCAAAACCTCGGAACCGGCACTAACGTGCTCTCCGAGGCACGGCGGACATTTAGCGATTAAGCAGCCAAGTTGGGATCAAACCCTATTCATATGGTTGATGCCTGCTGCTCTAATCACGCAGCAACGTTTAATGTGACTATACCCGTTGTATACTCACTTCGGTAGCATCTCATCCTTTTTGGTTGCTGTTTCTTATCAGCCAATCAGAACAGAACATGCTACATATTGATTTGCTAACGCGAAGCCGCAGATAAGCCATCGAAACTGCACTAGGGGATCGTACATTTAGTAAACTAAACAATGTGTTAATCTGAAAACGTGTTCACCTACATGGGTGCTTTATTTGACCAATCTTCTTTATCCTATTGGAAATGAAATAACTGCGATTAACTTCTTGAGCTATAGCTTCATTCATTGTCGACGGACAAGAGTTGCGTTTTATTTTTCTAAAAGTCGTGTAGTTGGAATCTAAAGTTCAATAATCAAAACTCTTGTTAAAATATTATATCTAGAGTTCAAGAGCTACAATGCATTGTTTTATTCCTTTCAGAAATGCTCTGAACTTGTTTGACCCTGCTTATAACGAACTGATAGTGCTTGGATCCGATGTTAATTAT
Organism: Macrothele yani; assembly: GCA_039090855.1. Taxonomy (NCBI): domain Eukaryota; kingdom Metazoa; phylum Arthropoda; class Arachnida; order Araneae; family Macrothelidae; genus Macrothele; species Macrothele yani. Next base: position 107,712,931 of record CM077011.1, read on the forward strand.
GAACAATACTATTATTCTTCTGACAATGGCACAAAGAATTAATCAATTTATTAGCGATTTTTTTCTTTACAATACTGGAAGAAAAGTGACCCAATATTTGTATCCAAAGACACGAAATTGAGTATTTCGTTGGTTTCTTGCAATATTATGTATGCTTTTGATCATTTTATGCGGTACCGCCTCGTTATAATTTTTTCTTTAGCAGTTTGGGAACACTGGTATAAAAGCCAGAAAGTGTAATATAGCCAGGGCCCTAGCAACTGGGGGCAGGGAAAGGGTTGGCTGCCCTCCAAGAATAAGCATATCAGGGGCGTAAGAAATAAAAGTGCTCATGTGAATACATTTACTGAAAATTTTAACTGAAAAAGGAAGTTATACACTTCAGTATTTCCTTTTTTAAAGACTTCGTTTTGTGAAGTGTGGACTCCTCATATGCATGAAAGGAATTGTCCGACACGGTGGAGAGAGGCATATAAAAAAATAAGCGGATATGCCTAACCTCTGTGACCTTTCCGAATATGCTGTAGTCATGAAGAGCTAACTAGACATACGTGCTTTGCCTCAGAAAGGCCATTAGAGCGTTTATTTAACCTTGAAAATAATTTTTCCAAGTCCTACCTCGAAAGGATCTTCCTATTGTCACGTTCACTATCTGATACTCATTCGTTCTGTGCTTGTTCGTTTCCCATTCTGAATTTCTCCTGCGTATGCTGTGTTGTCAGAATCTACATTAAAAATTTCCCGTTTTACTTGATATTTACAACCATTGGCTTTTGTGTATTTATTTACCTGGTTTTTCGTATATTTAATGAAACTGTCAAAACCCGGAAGTGCGATATTTTAAAGATCATGATACTTTTTTAAAACGGAATTATGTGAAAGTAAAAACTGCCTACTATTTGGGTGGAAGTGGGGAATTTTTAAACTGGAAGGAGCGTAATTTCAAGTCCGCACCCCAACCACCTAGATAAGAACAGCTGAATACTGCGTGAGCAGAAGAGCCGTAAAAGCGTTCGACTGCTGCTACCTCTTATGTAATGTATCGTCAAAAGAAACAGCCAGTCATGAAAGCATGGATATATAGTTAAAGGAAAGAGTACTTGATAGCATAATATCTCGTGCCACTCGCTACCAATGGTATCGCTTTGTATCGAATCTATGGGATTCTTTTTCTGGCACTTAATCACTCCTAAGGACACCTAAGGCTGACATCTAAGTTTTCCATCCTTAATTTAGGGACTGCTTATTCTATAGTTTTATATCAACCTCGAACATCCTACAATACTTGGAATTCAAACACAACCATTTGGACACACAGCAGGCCTGAGCCAAGTCCATCTAGAAAGTAGGAGGCCATGACATTAGAGAGATGAGTTCTCTCCTTTAGTGACGTCACGAAAAAACCAAGGCCGATTTCCGATGTTGCCGTTTGTGACGTCAAACACGACACCGATATACTCGGCCACGCGACCTAAGAGTGACGTCACAAAAGGAGGGAACTCATCTCTGTATTGCCATGGCCTCCTCTCTTCTAGATGGCCTTGCCTGGGCGCTATTTTCGTGACGTCACAATAAGCGGCTAACATCTCTTAGTTCATTGGCTGTTTGTGATTTCTATACTCAAAGATCATTGGTTGGCTCTGAATTGAACAGAAATTTCCCTGTGATTTCTAAACATAGTTTTCCTTCTTGCTCATCAGATATTTTTCCTTGCAACATTTTTCAGTTACCAAAGTTAAACAAAAGCTTGATAAACCGAAAACAATTATAACATGGAAACAATTGCCCAAAATGCACCTGCGATTCTCTTGGTATTCTGATAAATGAGTTTGAAATATATTTGCAGCGTGTATTGTTGCGAGGACGGCGTAACAATCGTTTAAAGAAACTTTTGTAAAGGGAGTTAATCCTTTACTTGGTAAAATATCTTGACTTTTGTAGATACTCTTTCGTATAATCTAAAAAATATTATAATTCGTTGGTCTTTCTTTTAGTTTTGATGCACCATTTAAAATCTTTAAGCTGTCAAAACAGCCAAAAATAAGAAAATAAAGTCAACATTTGTTTGAAATCACTGTCTCTTGGGAGTAATGTTCCACACAGAAGTCCGACCGTTGTTCAAGAAGAAAAACACAAATGCTTGTTGAGTGATGAGAAGATGTTGGTATCGAAAGAGAGCTAAAGCCACTCAGCCTCACAACAGAAGTATCTCTATCTGGATGAATCTCATTCCATTTTCCCAAATGAATGAATTAAGCCGGCGGTTTAACCCTCAAGCGAGCAGCTGTTTTCAGATTTATGCCTCCGAGGATCTTCGGGTGTCCATACTTTGGCCACCATCACATTCCCGTTGATGTGGCCTTGCTTCTCACTGGACCAAGAGAGTGAATGTCCGGCCAATGGGACGTAACCTGCCGGTGCACCTAAGTCATAAAACAAAAGAAAAACAAAATTAGTACTAACAGCTAGCAAAAGAGCCTGAGAACAAAGAAAATATAAGGATAAAACACTAAACTTGTATGTTTGTTGATCACACTTCACAACAGTACATTTACAAGGGATGGGCAACGGAACTGAAACACTTGCTCAAATAACATTCCACGTGTCACGCCGCTGTACGCAATACCTGGTGGTCAGCCTGCATCTACTTCAAAGTTGATCAATGAGAGTGGAGTGTGAAGGTTGCATTAGTAGGGCAGCAGCAAAGCTGGACGTCAAAAAGTGCGATCCACACAACATAATGGGAGACATATCCAAGTTTCAAAGAGGACAGATAGTTTGTGTGCGTCTCACCGGTGCATCTGTGTCCAAGACAGCAAGTCTTTGTGGTGTATCGCAGGCCATGGTATCCAGGGTCATGTCGGCATACCAGCAAGAGGGAAGAACCACATCCAATAGGAGGAACTATCGAGGTTTATTGAACTTCAACAGTTACTCCTATTGGATGTGGTTCTTCCCTCATATAGGTTTCCCAATATAGGTTTATTGGAGTAACTGTCGAAGTTTTATTTATTGGAAGCTGTCTGACAGGGACATCCGGGTGCTAACACGGATGGTAGTCAAAAATATATAAAACCAGAGATGCACAACTCACCGCAGAGTTGAATACGCACAGTGACTCGCCTGTTTCCATCAAAACTGTTCTTCGGGAGCTTCATCGGGTCGACATTCACAGTCGTGTTGCTGTCGCCAAACCCTGGATCACCAGTGAGAATGCCAAACGACGGTTGCAATGGTGCCAGCAGCGCAAATCCTGGACGTTGGACAACGTGAAATGTGTATTGTTCTCCGATGAATCGTCCTTCACTGTCTTCCCAACAACCGGGAGAGTTTGTGTGTAATGGAGACATCCCTCACAGGCTTACAACCCAGACTGTTTATTGCCCACAGTGCAACACGGAGGTAGATCGGCGATTATTTGGGCTGCAATATCGTGGCAATCTGTCTGCCCTGTGATTGCTCTTGGGGCGCACATCACTGTCAAGGACTGTCGGACAATTCTGGAGGACCAAGTGCACCCATTGGTTCAAACATTGTACCCTGACGTTGGCGCTGTGTGTCAGGACGATAACGCACCGAACACAGAGTCAAATTGCTGGAAGAGTGGTTTACTGAACATGAAAGTGAAGTTGAACATCTGTCATGGTTGCACAGTCACCCGACTTGAACATTATTGAACCACTGTGGGCTGTTCTGGACGAGCGAGTCAGGAAACGTTTTCCTCCACTTGCGTCACGTCGTGAACTAGCCACTTTTTAGCAAGAGGAATGGCTTCAAATCCCTCTGGCCACTGTACGGAACTTGTATCGGTCCTTAATACGACGAATTGCAGCTGTATTGGCCTCCAAAGGAGGCCCTACACTGTACTAATATATTGTTGTGTCCTAAACCCATGTGTTTTAGTTTCGTTGTCGACTCCCTGTACGTTTCAGATATTCTTGATGTATCGCATAGTTACAAATACAGTAAAACACCGATTATCCGGGCTCAATTATCCGTGGAGTCAAATTAACGGTGATCCTCAGAAATACATACAAATTTCATTCTTTTTAGCACGTCTTTTGTAAAAAAAGATCGTGCTTATGTTTACCGGTTTGTCCGTCCGTCCGTCTGTACGCAAGATATATCTGGAACTATTAGTCTGATTTAAAAAATTCATTCTGCATTAGGAAGCTTGAAATATACGAATGATGATCCTTTATTTCGTTTTTTTATTTTTATGTTGTACAATTTCGCCGCTAGGAGGCGTAAATGCAGATGATGTCGAATTCAAAAAATACGTTTTGTTCCACATATTTGCTTCTAAACATCCGATTGAAAAAATTATTTTATCTTTCGATTCCATTTATGTCGAAGAGTATTTTAGATATAGTTACTCTTTTCAAATTACACATAGATTTTCGGCTAGGGGCGTAAACGTAAATTACATTTTCCCCAATAACTCTTCTCCTAAAACTCCGATTTGAAACATTTTTTCTTCAGCAGATACACCTCCTGATGGAAAATGTTTTGCATATAATTTTAAATTTTTGGTAAAGAATACTTTGGCCACCAGGGGGCGTAAGAGTTAATTTTTGCTTCTGATGTATTTGCCATAAAATCTGAGCTTCCAAAATATCGATTGAAAAAATTATTTCGTGGACTGATGCCACTCACATCGATAAACCTTTTCGGAATATTTTCTTCTCAAAATATTCTACAGTTTCTCCGCCAGGGGGCGTAGATGTATATCTTATTTTTGTCAAAATATCTACTTCTAGGAGTCCGATTTGAAAAATTCCTTCTTTGTTGGATAGCATTTCCGATGCGAAATGTTTTTCCTATAAATTCAAAATTTTCAAGTAAATCATAGACTTTCGGCTAGGGGGTACAAAGGTAAGTTGCGTTTTCTGCGTTATTTTTGCTCCTAAAACTCCGATTTGAAAAATTCTTTCTGTGTTGGAGAGTGTTACCGGTGCGAAATGTTTCTCATATTAATTCATGTTTTTCTTAAAGCACAAGTCTGCAACCAGAAGGCGTAAGCTCACGATTCCGTTTACAGCAATATCCGAGGGATTAAAAACCCGATCTGCTCTTAATCATTTCACCCCGCTTTTTAAAATCTTTAGCTGATAGTTCTGTGTCTGGCGCTCTTTGGCCAAGCCTGGCCCTTGCGCCACTAAAATCAATTAACTAACTAACTAACTAACTTAAAAACCCGATTGAAAAACTTCTTTCTTCCGTCAGATACTATTGTTTTCCATACCTGTTCCATTGACTTTGAATAGCTTTGATAAATTTAATTTGCGTCAGAACGGATTCCAAAGACGTTCTTATTACACCCGAAAATTCGGTGTCATCTTTCTTGTTTAAATTCTGTATGCCAGTGGATTCGTAAAATAACAGAAGTCATTACTGCTTACTTTAAATAACATTGAATTATAATTAAGCACTTTTACATCATCCTTCTAGCAGAACTTATTCGTCATCACTGTTGCGGTTTCCCGTTCTACTTCCAGAGTGCGCAGTCAAGAGTTTTACGAATTTAATCTAATCTCTTTTGTCTGTTGAACATTACGAAAGCTTCTCCTGTGTAACCAAATATATCTAGCATTTCAACCCCTAAACTGATGGGAAAAAGAAAAAAGTGGAAAATAAGTTTGAGAATATCAAAAGACGTGAAAAAGGTGAAAGTGTTTCATTACTTGCGGTCGAATTTAAAATTGGCGAGCAAACTAACAGCTGCAGAAACGTAGCTCAAATTCGTGGACAAGATAATGTTGAACGAATGAAATACGTGATTAGACCTTTGTACAATACAAATTTTGAAGTTGCGAATCCGTTATTGGTGTAAATATTTTTACTCCAATACCCATTCATGTCATATTTACGGATTCACAACTTCAAAAGATGATGTTGATTACATTGAAGTTTTACGAATTCATGAACGTATAAGAAAAATAAAACAGAAAATAATGCTACAAAGGAAACATACAAAAATCATGGATTTTCTATCTAAATAAGTTTTCAAATGTTCAGTTTTATATTTACATACCACCAGAATGTTTTTGTAATGGTTTTACAGGTTTCTTTTTACGTATTTACCCCAATAAAACGAAATCGGGTTTAACAGGGTTTTTCAATTATCCAGGCTCTAGCAACCCCCCCCCCATTATTACGGATAACTGACGGTTTACTGTATTTCATAGCATCTACAGTATCTCTCTGCTTTCTATTTATTTATTTTCGAACAAATGATTAAAACCATGAGAGAAATAGTTACATATAAGAGTAAAAAAGAACATAAAACATGAAATGTATGAACAACAAAAGAAAATTATATGGCAGTCGGCTAAAACTGAGTTCACGGTAGCTTTAAAAGTTTGGCCATTCATCTGGAAAATTCATGCCTTTCAAGGAATTGAACAGATAGCCAATCTAATAGGAAAAGGACATGCCCAAGGAGGTTAGAAATAAGACTTTTGAATATGTCCTGGGTCTCTTAACAGTGAAGCCGCAAAGTGCGGAAATTTGATGTTGTTTACACGATGTCCAAGCAGTTTCAGCTGTGCGTATTTCTAAACTGCGTGGTTTTGGCTACAGATATCGTGTTAATATCAAACTAGAATGAATCATATCAGGTCATCCCAGAAGTAATGTCGTTTAGAGCAAACCCAACAGTAGTGATCCCCCTGGTGCCCAGACTATGACGTCGACCACGGTGAGTATAAGAGGAATCACGCGAGCAGACCTTCAAGTCTTGAGCCGCGAATGGCTTAGTGGTTAGCGATTCAGACTATCAATGCAAGGTCCTCAGGTTCGAACCTGTGCTGATCTTTCAGAGATGGTGTGATTTACTAACAATCGCTGAATATCCGCCGTGCATCGGACGAGCACGTTAAGTGACGGCCCCCAGGCTGAACCCACTGGTTAAATGGGTATCCTTTCCTATGCCCCCCCCCCCTGAAATTCTCTCACCCCTCTGTGTGCAACATCGTACTTGTACGGTGGCGCCATCTACTGTATTCTAATCTCACTACAAACTGTTCTGTCAAAGTCGCTAGACTTGCTCTCATTCCTTCCGTTTCTGTGTCCTGCTCAAAAGGCGATCTCGCTGTTGGTGGCTGGGACCTAAACTCTACTCACCGTGGACGGAAGTCCTACAAGAAAATGACAAATACTGTGAAGTTGAAAGACCTTCAAGTCACTTAAGACCGCGAACGGGAGTTCTAGGTGCAGTCGTTGTGTACTTAAACAACATAGGAAATGGCAGTGTCAGAAGACCACATTAGGCACATTATGCTGTATGAGTTCCACCATCGACACTCAGTGACAGTAGCAACACGAAACATCAATGCCGTATATGGGTCGGGTACCCTGGAGGTCAGGAAATGTCAACGCTGGTTCCAGAAATTTCGAAGAGGGGTCACCAGCCTCAAGGATATGCAGCAACCGGGACGGCCTGTTGAGCATGGATAACGACGTGCTGAAACCTACTGTTGAGGGAAATCCGGAGGCAACAGTCGAGGAATTGGCCACACTTGTTCCTTCAACCCATTCCACTGTTCACCGGCATCTGCTGGATCTCGGTTATGTGTCGAAACTGGATAAGTGGGTACCCCATGATCTAGGTCGATACTAGTCGAGGGTCAAACAGAAGTATGCCAAATAAAAAACGAAGCACCTTTGTGCTTTTTAATAACACATACTATATTTACTCATGTAATTGTGACCTGAAACTTCCCTATGATTGCTTACAAAGGCCACTCCATAAAAACTGGGAGTAATTTTTTTGAGTTGGCAACGGTGCGAAGGTAAAAAATAACCATACAGACCACTAACTGAATTAAGGAAGTATCTATGGCAACGGTTATTAGCCGTGGTAGACGATTTCGGTTTTGTTATGGCGCAGTTGTTTAAGGTACGTCTGATTTTCGCGATACAGCTATGGAGGTAAGTGATTCAGAGTTAAGAAGTGAAATGCGTTGTGCAATAAAATTTTGCTATCGTTTGGGTAAAACGACTCCAGAAACAGTTGATTTAATGAAAAAACCTTACAAAGATAAATATTTGGGTGAGTCAACGATTTTTAGATGGCACCATGATTTCAAAAAAGGGCGTTTGTCGACAGAACTCGCTCCTAGTCCTGGTCGACCTGAAAGTGTTGTTACTAAGCGTTTTGTTAACATTGTTTGGGCGATTCTGCAAGAAAATCGACGAATGACGAGTAAAGACATAGCGGCGTCAACTAATATTTCAAAAACATGGGCATCCCGCATTACAGGCGACAAATCACTGCTGCATCGTGTGTGTTCTAGATGGGTACCTCATCACCTGACGAAAGAACAATTGTTAACCAGAGTTCAGGTGTGTCATGAGTGAAAACAAATGATTGCAAATGATCCAAACTTTCTAAACACAGTAATTACTGCCGATGAAACATGGGTCCATTATTTCGACCGCCTCACGAAACGCGTAACGAGTGTCTAGAAACACACAGGCTCACCTCCTCCGGAAAAAGTCCGCCAAACCAAATCAGCTGGGAAGGTGATGATGATAATTTTCTTTGATCATAAAAGTGTAGTCTATATACCAGCATGCCATTCTTCTGCAAGTTACTATCAATGCTGAGTATGACATTTCAGTCATGAAGCGTCTGCGACGACACATTTAGCAACCGGAATTGGTGGGCAAGTGGACATTAGACTGTGATAACGCTCGCCCACATATGGCTGCTTGTGTCGAACAATTTCTTACAAAATGCAGTATTGAAATCATGCCACAGCCTGTCTACAGTCCTGACCTTGCCCCGAGTGATTTCTGGTTGTTTCCAACAATGAAGGAGAAGTTCCGTGGCGCAACATTCAACGCAGATGCTGACGTTATTTAAGCCGTACAGGAGTCACCAAAGGAGCTTCCACAAAATGACTTCGCCACATGATTTGAAAAGTGGACTGAACGATGGGACCGTTGCATATCATCCGAGGGAAGATACTTTGAGAAAGAATAACATATATTTTGCTGTACCTATATTTTTTCATTTTGTGTGGTTCTATTCTCAGTTTTTCTGGAACGGTCCTTGTAAAATTCGCAGGTAATTTTTAACAAGATAAAATTTTTAATAAAAAGAATATATGAATGTCTCGTCGCTTTGTTGCTATGGTAACAAAAAACGAAGTATTGATCAACTAATGTATGACATTAGATTTATTTTATCTTCCATGTAGTTTATTTGTTTTTTGGTATTTTTTATTACAGCCATAGATTTGGAAAAAGTTTTAACAACGGGGAAGCGACGCTTCTTTTCTCTGCTATATGGAGCATACATACTCCAGTGTTTGTGTGCGTGCAGATACGTACAGTAATGTTTTACCCCCACCCCCTTTTGCGATATGAAAAACAATATTTATCAGATTAAAATTCTAATTTCAGAAATTTGACGTTCTTTTTATTTTTATTTAATCCCGCTTTTCTTTAGAAAAAATACCAAATTTTTTCTCCTTTCTTTTTCCTTTTCTTTAAATCTTGTTCTAGTATTTCTTTTAATAATCCTTTCCAGAAGTAACAGAATGAGTTATGTAAACCGCACTTCATAATTTTGCATTTAAAACTAAATTATTATTATTTTTTTTTGAAAAAAAAAACACTGGACTGGTCGGTATGCTTGTTTCTATATTTTTTAATAGCCAGAATGTCCATATTTTTAACAACCAGAATGGCATCTTGCCCCTTCCCGCCCCACTTAGAACATTGACCTTGAATGAATAACTGAATTCGTTCTTGATTTTCTTGTGTCACAGTGGTTACCTGTACTTATAATACTAAGAACAGGACAAGCCAAGAAATTCATCTGCTCTTACGGTGGAGATCAATAGCCTACACAGAATTCCCTCAGGAGAGATGGGAATGTACGAGTATACATATAGTATATATATTTCTAGGTGGTGCCAATATGGTACTATACAGTGATGTAGTGCTAGTTGAAAAAGCCCTCTTTTTAGTTTCTTATACTATAAATATAAGACAATTAATAGTTCTAGCAATAAAACCGCCTGCGAACAATTAAGACAATTAATAGTTCTAGCAATAAAACCGCCTGCGAACTATTAAGACAATTAATAGTTCTAGCAATAAAACCGCCTCAGTTCTAGCAATAAAACCACCTCAGTTCTAGGATTAAAACCGCCTGTGTGAAAGCTCCCGAAAAATTGCACGGCGGGACGGTTTTACTGCTTCGACGGATTTTTTCCGGCTGTGTGAAACGAGCCCCAGAGAGAAAAATAACCTCCTCTGCTTCTAGCGTAATTAAGGGGCACTTGTAACAGGACTAAATTCTCTGAGACTCACAACAAACCCCTTAATAATGACTAGATTAATTAAATTCCCAGTTGCAATAATTTTCCCACTTGAATATCCCCACCTCAACGTTCGTAACAACAGTAGAAAAAGGAGTTTCAAGGGATTGCCAAGCGTGAATGGATTTAGACTAATTCTACCTTCAAGCAAACATGGGACGTTAATTAATTCCACTAACTGTGCAGTTTTTTTTTCAGTATTTTTATTGGAAAAGGGTTATGGAGCATTCGCGTTATAAAAAAGAAATATATGATGCTGTATAGGTTTTACAGGCATGAGTGGCAGCTAAAAAAAAAAGAACCTGAACGCCGTTCCGGCTCCACTATACCAACTGCACCACTTTCTGAGAAAAAATACTCCATTGTGTGGTGCAAACAAAACTCAACAACATGGTGCAACTTTGCGCCACGTAATAGTTGCACCACATTATGGTTCAAGGTTGCACAATGTTATTGGTTTTGTTTGGTGCGGAAAGTAATGTATCTAATGTAGTACCACTTTTTGGTGCATCTTTTCACAGAAAGTAATGTATCTAATGTAGTACCACTTTTTGGTGCATCTTTTCACAGAAAGTAATGTATCTAATGTAGTACCACTTTTTGGTGCATCTTTTCACAGAAAGTTATGTATCTATTGTAGTACCACTTTTTGGTGCATCTTTTCACAGAAAGTTATGTATCTAATGTAGTACCACTTTTTGGTGCAACTTACAACAAAATATTTACCAGTGTATACAGCTATATATATATATATATATATATATACCCCTACAACAAGAAGAAGCATTTTCAACGGGAGTCAAAAGCAGGAGTAAAAAAACATCATTGCAAACAAGCAGGGAAAGTATGCAAGAATGCAGAAAGTTTTGAAAATGCTGAGCTTTGGCTTTCTCAAGGACCAGCAAAACACAGCATTAATTCATCTCTACAAAGATCTAGTTGATTCCTGAAGTTTGTTTACACTTATATATCATCATAGGCGCCGACTATAGGGGGAAGGAAGCTGAATCTTGCCCCTCCAATAATTTTATTCGGGGGCAGTGCCCACACAATATTTTTGGTTCCGTTCAATTAAATAATCGCTTTGGCCTCATAAGGTGGACCAAGTTTCATCTTATGAAGTCAAAGCGATATATTTCCAAATATATCGCTTTGACTTCATAAGATGATAATAAATGGCAAAATAAATGAAAACATTTTTCCCATTCTCAGCATTGCTCATTTGATAAGAAACTGGATTGCCAGGCACCGTATTAATAGTGTTTAGCATGTTCTCGTGATATGTGGTAAATGATTAAAACAAATTTATAATAAATGAAATACAGAAACGAATAATCCAGCGCCTTTACTTAACTATTCATTTTTTGCGCTCGTTCTTCGTTTGAGTAATTCAGCTAATTTCTCATATTTTTTACTAGACTTTGGAAATAAAACCACAGGCTGAATTTTATTTTTTAAAATATTAATATTCAGCGAAAGAATATTTCTGTTTCCTTGTTCGTTTACTGATGAGCAATTACAATTGCATTTTAAAATATACGTCGAATCTCATAGTTTATCTTTTTGCCCCCTTTTTTTATTTTCCTCCTGACAATGGAAGAGACATGCCATGGGCGCCGACAGGGGGGTCACAGGGGTCACTTGACCACACCCCTATAGAATTATTTTTCCCTTTATCTTATTTTATTTATTACTTTTTTTACACTCACAGAACTGGGCCACAAGGAAAGATGGAGTTTGGGGCGTTTAATTTAATATCCCAATTTTATTGGAAATTTGGAATTGGAAAACGATAACGTGAAAGCGGAAAACCTAACAAACCGTAAGGTAGTACACGCCCAAACAAGTTCCACTCAGGGTGGTGTGTGCTGAATTTAAAAGGCTTGGGGTGGCCCTGTTCGACACTGTTCATTATTTTAAAAACAGTTACCAATGTACATGATAATACATGACTATTACTAACATACACTTTCTTCAAGAGCGGCATCAATTAATAATAATAATAGTAGTAGTAGTGTTCTAGTAAAGTAAGTAAGTAGCAGTAATAGTAGTAGCATTAATCTTTCATTTTCACGAATTACTGTTTTCTACATATTAACTAAACCTTAATTAATTACACTTGGAACCCCCCTTCAAAAATTTCCTGCAGGTACCCATGAGACATGCCGCTCGCACATCTGATCTGTTCACGCCTGCCCTTCTCCCTCAATAATTTGGAGAAGTCGGCGCCCCTGTGTATCATCATCATCATCAATGTTCATGGTAATTCTATCTTCTCCTGGAGCTTTACCCCGTTTCATGTTCTTAATTGCATGTGTAACTTCTGCAGGAACGACTGGAGGGACTTTGGTACTGGTACCTGTCGTAATGTCTGGAATAGATGTATCATATCTCTCATACAGTTTTGAGTAGAAATCTTTCACCCTTGTCAAAATTTCGCTTCTATTTCTTGTTGCAGTCCCATCTTCTTTTTCAGTGCCATAATCTGTTTTCTTCCCTTACTAAGGGAAGAAAACAGATTATGGCACTTTATTTTCAATTGCTTATCTCACTAGTTCACAATTGAATTTCCTTATGTCTTCAGTGACGCTTTTCCGTACTGTCATGCATAGCTCTATAATATACACTATATTGACAAAAATCCCCGGACACCCCTTCAAAAGCAAATGCACCGATTTGCTGCGTTGTTAAAATGCACGGTACAGCTGTAAACGGTATAAAAACAAGCCTGCAGCTGACCGCGATCATATCGCACTGTGAGGTTAAGTGAAAATGTCGCGGCGGAAGAGAACTGACTTTGAGAAAGGAAAGATTGTTGGGTGTTATATAGGTGGGTTGTCCATAAGAGAAATCGAGGGGCGTTTAAACATACCCAAGTCAACTGTTTTGGATGTACTAAATAACTGGAAGACACATGACGTACCTGAAGCAGCAAAACGTACCGGTAGATCAAAGAAAATCAGTGACAGAGGACGTCGAAGCCTCAGGAGAGTCGTTACAGCTAATCGACGGAGTACTGCACAAGACCTCAGTGTACAGGTGAGTAAAAATGCTGGAATCTCGGTATGTACATGTACCATTCGCATGAAACTTCCTTCCATGGGTTACTGTGGTCGTGCGGCTGCTCATAAGCCTTTCATCTCCACTCGGAATGCTACTCGTCGTTTAGGAGTAGCATTCTGAGTGGAGATGAAATTTTATGAGTAGCCGCAAGACACGTAACCGTCGTCATGGACTAATAAATCCAGATACACGATCCATCAGTCTGATGGCCGTGTGTGGGTATGGCGGCAGCCGGGGGAACGCTATTTACCACAGTATACTGTTCCTATACGGTCAAGTTTGGAGCTGGCAGTGTACTCGTGTTGGGGTGTTTTTCGTAGTAGGTCCCGGCCCATTGGTTATCGTGGACAAACCTGTTAACTAGCACGTCTACCTCGATATTCAGGACAATTATGTCCTACCAACTCTGTGGCAATACTATGGAACCGAGCCTTGTTGGTACCAACAGGGTAACACACCGAGCTATAAAGCAAGGACTTTTACGGCGTGGTTTGACGATAATTCCGTATCGTGGGTGGACTGGCCAGCACAGAGCCCTAATGTTAATCCCATAGAGCACCTATGGGATAAATTAGAGCGCCGCATAAGAAGTTTGGAACCAAAGCCTACTACTAAGCAACAGTTAGCGACAGCATTATGTACTGAATGGAAGCGCATACCTATCGCTGTGTTCCAAAACCTTGACAAAAGCATGTCTCGAAGAGTCAGTGTATGCATTAAGCCCAAAGGTGGACTGACACCGTACTAATTATGTCAAGAAATGCTATGTTGTGTTTCTCTTCTAAGTGTCCGGTGACTTTTGTCAATATAGTGTATGTGTGTGTGTGTGTGTGTGTGTGTGTGTGTGTGTGTGTGTGTGTGAGTGAAAACGCCAACAAAAAGATTAAGTAGATAGATAGGTACAAGGAAACGTTTTCTTTATTTATTATTTGAAGGAAATAACGCCTCAGACAGAAATAAAGCTCAAATGAAATTAACGATTGTTATTCATAAGTACCAAAATAATTATTCGTTGGTTCCAAAAAACCTAAACAAAAGTATTCCATTTTTCAAGTGTCCGGCGTATTAGTCCGTCCCTGAAACCAAAGATATGTGCCTTTAAACCTTTGCCTCTTGTTTAGCGAAGAAACAGAAACGGAATGCGCTATGCTTAGGATGTCGTAACGGCAAGTGAAAGGCTGCTACATTATCCATTATCTGGTGTACCAGCTAGATGGTAAATAATATCATTTAGGGAATTAATTTATCGGGAATGACGAAACTAACCAGCCAATTGGAAAGTCATTTGATCTCAGCATATCTGTTTCCCTGTTTCGTGATTAACGGTTTTCAATATGGTATTACAGCCGAAGATAACCTGCCGCTATTAATCAGGAAATTATCTCATCAATATCTTCTGTGATACTAATCTACTCACTTCTTATAACATAGTACTTACTCGAGATTTAATCGTAATGACGCTTGACTGATGTCTAATGAGAAATTTCTACAATTTTCCACCTGAGTCGTTAACTGTGATAAACTGTGAGAATTTTTTTAGTGGGAATCTTCTGAAAATCAGTAAAAGATCATCCAGAAATCGGTTTGCTCGTGGTACCCAAATCATGGCTAATTTTTAACACGGAGTAACTGTATTTATGGTTATCTCATATTATCCCAGCTTTATCCGTTTCTTATAAATGGGATTTTCGGAAAACATGAGTTTTCCATGTACGAGTTCGTTAGAAATCATCACATAAACTTGTCATTTTTTTTCCATGATTAAAATTAACTGTAATTAAACTAAAACTCCACATCTGCCAGCTTTTAAAATGTAATCAAGTTATTTATTTATTTTCGTTGGGAACGTGCTTCAAAATTCAATGAACTATGAAACATGTTTTTTCCTAAACAGGTTGCGCCGAATAAAAGTTTTGTTCGGCACAATTAAAGCGCCCAAATTTTGCGATATTTGTTTATGCAAGTAGAAGAAGAAGAAAAAAAGATAAGAAGCTGAGGTTTGTCTATTCTATTTTTCGGGTTTGAGCTTGTCTTTTTTTTTTTTTTTTTTCGTAATTTGGGGTTTAAATGAACCCCAATTAAATGAACTATAAGCAGTCACCCGTCCCAAATTTAGGCCACTGGTTCCAGGGAAGGGAGAGAGCCAGTGGCGTAAGACAAACACAACATCCATGCCTCACCGGGATTCGAGCCAGGACCCATCACGTACGAATGGTCAGTAGCCATCGCTTAAACCACTGAGCCACCGGGGCGGCAAAAACGAATTTTCCGATATATCTTCCATAAACTTTGATACCGTGACAAATTGAGTTTAATCTCAGGCATACTGACAGGTCCAACAATTTGTCGCTGTACCCACGCTTAGAGAGTCCTGTTGCAACAGAAAGTCTGACAGGAATAATTTTGGCGTTCATAAATCAAGAAATTGTGTTCCAAGTGACTTGAACAAGAAATAAAATATGAACTCTTGAAACTGAAAGTCAGATTCTTACAGGAACATTCGCCTGACACAAACAGCTGGCTGGAGGTCTTACATATGGCGGAATTCGTTGTATCAAAAACCAAATGACAGTGTCTTAGACAAAAAATTATGTTGACTGTTTAACATTCTAAAATTGAATATCAAAAATTTTGTTTGTAGTATTTGTTTTTTACGTTTCCGACTTTTAGCTTTAATTATGATTGCTAAGGATTTCAATTATTAGTTTCTCGAAATGTAATTTTATAAGTACATTTTCGCAAAGACAATTTTCTTTTACCCGCAGTTAATTTTAGTTAGAATATCTAAATTCTGGTACCCCGATAAAACAGCCATAGAGATCACAGCTAATACAGAAAACAGGCACCGTCAAAAGATCTTACCGCAGACCCATGTGGATATACCAATCTCTTCCTTTTGATTAATACGTAACATAATTCGCAAAAGAAATGTATTACAACTTAATTGTATTTCATGGCGTGCGTTATGTGTCAGGAATAAATATTCCGAATTACAATTATAGTATTTCTTCCAGACACAATACGGACACCATGAAGAACAATTAAGTTATAAAACATTTCCTTTACGAATTATGTTATAACTCCATATGGAACGTTTACAGTAGAATTTTTAATAATCTTCCTCGCACAATAACTTGATTGTAATGTAGCATAGCTCTTTTCAGCCGGCCATAGATTTTACATAACCAGTGTTTTTTTCAGTCATGCATCCGGTGAGCGTAGTCCCCCCCCCCCCCCAGGAAACGACCATTCGTCTCCCTTCCCACCGAGAAATTTAATGTTACCGAGCCAAATATTAATAAATTCAGGTTATAATGAAGAAGAAAGTTTTGTTTCTTTTGATGCTACAAATATTTCTCCACTTATAATTGTTTTATTGTTCAAGTATTACAGTTTATTTTGCCTAAAAAGTGTATTAAGCTGCATGCCGTTCTATAAATATAATAGGTTGAACAGTCAATTCGTCTTATATGAAAGAAAATGCAAAGAACTTTTCTGGATTATGTTACAATGCTAATAAAATTACATTCAGTGTAACGGACGTGAAAAAACAAACAAAAAAAAAACAACAACAGTGTAACTGAGTGAAAGTGATTAAATGAACTGTGCGTTTTGAACTTTATGTATTATTTCCTCTGCTGTATGGCTGTACTTTTTTTTTTTTTATGTAAGCACTAAACCATTTATAAACTACTCATCCCAACTGGGGGTTTCATTCTACAGTTTTAATTTCACATGTGCATTTTAAATTGTATTTATTAGGTGATACGAAAAAAGCTATTTTACAGTGCTGCTCTATTCTGAAAGTTTTGTTGGTGAAAACAAAATAATTTTTGTAGAAAATTTGCAAGTTAAACTTCACGTTTTAAACCTAGTTTCCACTTATCTGGCAGCATTTAGATGATTATGTATTTTTATTTCGCGATTGACATTTTTCAGAATGAGATTTTGTAGCTGTAGTCCAGTTTGTAATATTTTGAGATCCTCCCCTCGTTTTTACTGGAGAAAGTTGGTTCTTGAAATGTTTGTAGAAGAAATTGCTATATAATAGTAATAACTTCTATATATGCAAATATAGTACTTAAGAATTATATATATATATAAATATACATTGAAAATGGACTTATTGCCCCCGCTAAGGTTCCATTTGCCCTCCTCCCCAGCCAAAAAGTCCTGAATGAAATACTGGCCGTAACCGTCAGTGTACAAACTCATACATCAATTTCTAAAAGAGCAAAATCGAGTTGAAATTGGTTTAGCTCGTTTTCAAGCTGGGTTTAAGCAAATAGAAACACCGAAGCAAAAGTATGTGCAATTAGGTCGGCTACTTGAAACTAACTTATGCAGAGTTATCATGACATCCATACTTTGGACTATCTGCGTGAAGTTTCTCGTAACTTGTTATTATAACTTCACTTGTTCAAAACCATCATTTTTTCCCTATTTTGTTTTAAACTGTGCATTGTTATCGTACTACCAATATTTTGGTCTGTCTACGTGGGATTTCGTACAAGGTGACAATTTAATTTGGTTATTAAAACATATTTTTTTTTACTAAAAACTGATTAAATTCTTCGATTTTTTGCAAAAAAATTGTTTAAATTCTTTCTTTTTTACTTCGGTTGGCAATTTAATAGATGTACCTACATATAATATGTATACACTTTTGTATTGATGGGTCTCTTTTGTCGGAAGGCTATTTTAGCCGGGGCTGTTTTGTGTATTGGCTGTGATGTCGATGTTATTCTGTCGGCACTGTTTTGGACTCAGCTATTTAGTCGGGTCACCCTAAATTCTATTATTTATGTCAATTGTGTATCTTTTAAGACGTGATCTCTCGTGAATCGAGTTCTGTTTTATGGCTGAAACGGAATCCTTGATGCGTTTCACTCAGCTTTAAAAATTTCTAATTTCGAAAAGGCATGAAGTCACTAATCTTCCAAATTTCTCTGAGCTGAAGATAGCGTTTGCACGCAAGATTACAAGGACTTTAAAGTAATGAATCTCTTCTAAGTCTTTATATCTAGGCAACAAATCGTTCCTTTATTTTCGAACTAATCACTGCGCCTCCTAAATTAAAAAAAGTTTTCAGACCTTTTTTTTGTTTGAGAACCAGTGAATCTCTGTGCAGTATAGAAGAAATAAATCTTTGTGAATATGTTTTACTAATATGTTACGAATGTCTTACATTTTATATAATGTTTTACTGAATATGTTTATGTTTCAAACTATTATCCTTACATGAAACTTCACTTCAAAGCACTACAATAATCACAGAATAAGGCATTCAATCTTTAAAATAATTCTCCTCTCCAACGTATTTTAATTCTTAACAGGATGTTTAATAGTGTCTAAGATGAAAAAGTGTGCTCAGACTTCTTAGCATTCTAAAATTAACTATAAAAAATTATGTTTATATTATTTGTTTTTAACACTTTCGACTTCTAGATTTAATTATGATTGCAGGGTGTTTCAATTATTAGCTTCTCAAATTATAATCTGATCAGTGGATTTTCGCAAAGACTTGTTTCTTTTACCTGTAGTTAATTTTCAGTTATAGTTTCTAAATTCTGGTAGACCAAAATAACTCCGAAAAAACAGCCCCGAGAACACAACCAATACACAAAATGCCCCCTATCAAAAATTGCCTCCCGTCAAAAGAGCTTACCGCAGACCCATATGTACGCCACTCTCTACCTTTTGATTAATAACATAATTCGTACAGGAAATAGATTACGACTTAATTGTATTTCATGGCGTCCACATCAGTGTTGTATTCAGGCATCTTCTCGGGGTGCTCAGCCCCCGCCCCGAAAATCCATGAACGCCCCTCGCAGGTTTCCTCTTAAATTTAGTCTAATTTTTCTCGTTTATATCTGAATATATGAAGAAATTATTAAAAAACAACTTAAGAAAATGAGGAAAAATATTCTAATGGTAAAAAAAAAAAAACAATCACATAGACTTCAATCTGAAATTTTTATCATTCGTCAATAAAACATTAAACAGTCCTCGCTGAAGGGGCAATTTTTTAAGCACTGACAACTCGGTCTATTTCAGTAATAAAAACCTAATTCTACAGAGTAGAAATGTTCGTATTGCAATACATCACCATATTTTGGAAGCTGGCATTTAGCTTTATTTCAGTCTTTTGGATGCCAACTTACCATGTATACGGTTAAGCTTCAGTGTAGGTTACGTGGCGTTAGTGCCTCTGATACAACAAAATATTTGCTACCTAATTTTTAACAGTAGCAAATTATTAGAAATTGTTCCCATTACAAGTTTTTTCTTCCTGGTGATGGGTGGTTTACACTGTGCGAGAAAGGAAAAAATCGAGGCACCTCAAAGTGCCATGCAAACAGTTAGTTAGTTTTTTTACTGCTATTTGCTAATCTAAATAATCTAAAGAGGCTGAAACCAAATGGCAGAGCAATGGTTTACACCATACGTTTTCAGGTAACCACTCCTAATGCTTAGGGGGGATTTTCTCCAGCACAGCGTTACCTTACTAGCATCCTCAATACTTTACACCACCCCATAGTAAAATCCGTGGTGCGTTACTGAATTAAAGCAAACGTATAGCATTTTTACATTCTTAACGATTTGTATGTGTAGATAGATTTATTGGATTATTTTTAATCCAATAAATCCAATAAATTTGTATGTGCAGATAGATTTATTGGATTATTTTTAGGCTGTTAAAATTGAAAAATACTAGAAATATTTTTCAATTTTAACAGCCTAAAAATAATTTTTTTCATCTCACTTAGATCCTGAGACCAGATAATTCAATCGGTGGATTATTTAAGGAATGAAATGCTTATGTTCAAAGGAATTAAAAGGAGTATCTTTGCTTAAGCTGAGATCCACTTGAAAGATTCATTACCGGAACTTTTGGCGAGTCTGATAAACCTGCTTTGTCCAACCTGGTGGCCGAGAGGACTGTTGCGTTGGCTTCTGGTCATTCGTCCCAGTTGCACCAGGGCTCAAGTTCCGGATATCGCACGGGTAATGTGTTTGTCTTACGGCACTGGCTCTCTCCCTTCCTTGGAGCCAATGGCCCCCAATTTGGGACGGGTGACTTCTTATAGCCCGACGAGTTGCTCATGGTGTGTTCATTAAACCGAGAAACAAACAAGCAATATTCCTAATGCTTCTCCTCACGATATACAAATGTGAAACTAATTTCTTATTCCTGCCCCCCACCCCCCAAGAAAGGTATTAGGTGTGCAACTCAATTCTCGGCTTTCCAGGCAACCGTAACCGCTTACAGTTGTAGTGACAGAAGGGATGAAAGTTGACGGTGAAAGCAATGTCGTTCGAGAAACAAAATTTGACTACAGTTCGCGTTTCAGCTGAAAAAAGTGCCGCGGAAGCCCAGCAAATGATCTGTGCTGCTTTGGGTGAGGCTGTTGTGTCCTACAGTACGTGTAAGAACTGGTTCCAGCGGTTTAAGCAGGGAAATTTCGATCTCTGTGATGCAAAATGTCCGGGACAGACACAGAAAGTTGACGATGAGGAACTGGAACAACTGTTAGACGCGGATCCCTGTCGCACACAACCAGAGCTCGTCCAGGAACTCGGAGTAACACCGCAAGCCATTGCAAAGCGCCTGCACAAGCTTGGACGAATTCACAAGGAGGCCCGTTGTGTGCCCCAGCAATTCACAGCTGCGAACAAGTCTAGGCGCTACGATGTTGCCGTGTCCTTGCTCTCCAGATTCAAGAAGAAGGATTTCCTCCACAAGATTTTGACCTGTGATGAGAAATGGATCCTCTACGATAATCCTAAGCTGCCCAAATCGTGGGTTTATCCAGGTCAGCCTACCACCAGTACCGCCATACCGAATATCCATGCCAGGAAGTTGTTGCTGTGCATATGGTGGGATCAGCGCGGTGTCGTACACTATGAGTTGCTCAAACCTAGTGAAACGGTCAATGCTGAGCGTTATTGTCAGCAACTCATTTGTGTGAGTGACGCAATGGAGACGAAAAGGCCATACACCGGCAAGGGCAGAAGTTCGGTCCTGTTGCTTCAGAATAACGCGTGTCCTCGCACCGCGAAAATGACTTTAAACACGATCACCAACCTGGGATTGGAGATTTTGTCCCACCCAGCGTATTCTCCAGACTTCGCCCAGTCGGATTATCACCCCTTTCTCTCCCTGCAACATCGCCTGAGTGATGCGCACTTTACTTCTGTCGAGGAAGTCCACACAAGTATTGGTGACTTTATCAACTCGAAACAGCCCTCTTTTTCCCGCAGTGGCATTCGGCAGCTCCCTGGCCGATGACTCAAATGTATCCAACACGACGGGGATTATTTCCCTGATTAGGTACGTATTCGATTTGCTATAATGTGCTGTAAACGTGTCGTGCTTGTGGTCCAGAATTAAGTTGCATACCTAATATATAGAAATACACTATCTACCAACAAGTAATTGGACACCCCTGCAATCGACGATATCTGCGGTCCTGATACACGTCACGGCCGCCGCCGTTAAATATCGTGGGGGAAACAACAACGCAACCAGTCGCATGCAAGATGCCACGCAGTTCGGAGCTCTCTGATTTCGAGAAAGGTGTAATCGTCGGGTATCACAGAAATGGCCGATCCATACGTGACATATCCAGCAAGTTGAAGTACCCAAAATCGACAGTGGCCTACGTGATTGGCAAGTGGAAGATGAGAGGTGACTGTCGGAATGTGCCCCGACCCGGCAGACCCACAAAACTGGGAGTTAGAGACCGACGGGTGCTGGCCAGAAAAATTCGGAAGAACCGCACCAAATCGATCGGCCACATCTGCGAGGAGTTTCAACAGGCATCCGGGGGTGTTCTTTCGATGAATACCATCCGTAAGGAAGCCCATCTACTCGGTTATCATGGACGTGCTGCCGCCCACAAGCCTTTGATCACCAAGTCCAATAGCGCTGTTCGGCTAACGTGGTGCAAAGAACGTCGTCAGTGGACCGTTGAACAGTGGAAACAGGTTCTCTGGAGCAACGAATCAAGGTTCACCCTCTACCGTTCGGATGGCAGGGTCTGGGTTTGACGTCTACCTGGAGAACGCCTCCTGCCGGAATGTATTGTGCCAACTGTGAAGTTCGGCGGCGGTGGAATTATGCTATGGGAGTGTTTCTCCTGGTATGGCATGGGACCCTTGGTCGCAATTCCTGGTAGGCTCAACGCCGAGACCTACTGCACCATTTTGGATGACCATGCCTTCCTACATTATGGCAGTTTTACAGGGTGGACCCACATTACTTTCAGGATGACAATGCCACCTGTCGTGTTGCGAGGTCCACCATCGCTTGGTATGGTAACAATGGGGTTAATCGAATGAACTGGCCTGCGCAAAGCCCGGACCTTAACCCTATCGAGCACCTCTGGGACGAGTTGAAGCGTCGACTTAAGAGGTGCCCCCACCGTCCGAAATCGGTGAAGGAACTCACCTGTCTTCTCCAAGCCGAGTGGAAGAAAATACCGCTAGCCGTCGTACAACGCCTGGTTGACAGTATGTCCCGGAGGGTCGCAGCTGTAATCGCCGCTCGTGGAGGCTCCACCAACTATTGAAGGTGAATAAACTTCGTTTTCCTTTGCTATCACAGGTGTCCAATTACTTGTTGGTAGATAGTGTATATTGGATGCTGTACCAGATTTAAGGAGATAAAACTGACTTGTTTTGCACCTGATATAAAATTACCAAGTAATAAAAAAAGGCGACATTACCCATAACATTAGTTCTGTTCTTAATTAATAAAATGAGCTGCTCCGGTGACTGAGTGGTCAGAGGCGTAGGATCATGGCTGCTAGGCTCGAGATCCAGATGAGGCATAGCTGGTGTATTTGTCAAATTGTTCTGGGTCTATCCCCTCACTGGAGTCAGTGACCTTAAATTAAGAACGGGCGACTGCTTATAACCCTCAGAGTTGTTTGTGTTTGTCCTAAAACCACGAATGTAAAACGAAATGTAATAAAGTGAACCCTTGTAATGAATTAAATTTGACACCTAGTAAGCTTAAATAAAAATCAAGAATTTATGGGGTTTTTTTTTCCAATTGCTTTCATATATGATTACATTTATAGGCCTCCAAAATTTGGAAACAAAAAAACACAAAAAACAAATATTCCTCAACTATTTTAAATTTGGGAAACCCTGAGTTAGTGATTAGTCCTATTTCAAATGATTTTTAGACCGCCCGTATCTGATCTACAACTCGTCATTCTTTCCTTTGTGTGAAAATATTGACTACGTTATTATGTGTAAAATAACAACAAAAAATCCATTCCTCATCATGCAAAGGTTTTGTCGAGATCTGAATTTTGAAAGTTGTACATTTCACAATTCAGTTCTTCATAAAATGAGTTACGAAAGCGAGCCGGCTAACTCTAAGCAGTTTTAAAGCGAAGTCTCCGTGAAGAATAGTTTTTAGTCCTTCGGTTTTGGCACAAAAAAGATAAAGGTTAAAGAAGATCATTCAAGTAATTCTCCTTTTTTTTTTTTTTTTTTTTTTTTTTTGCCGATATAATTGTTATACAGGGTGGTTGTAAATTAGTTGGGCGAAAAGAAAACTGTATTGTGGGGCCGAGGGTAGCCTAGTGGGCAACGTTCGTGACTGCCACGGGAAGGACCTCAGATTCGATCCACTAAATATCCGCCGTGCGTCGGATGGGCACGTTAAGCCGTCGGACCCCGGGTACTGCCCCCCCCCCACGGTAATAAATAAGGGCGTCTTCCTCCCCCTCTCTACTTCGCTTCTACGTCACTTTTCTATCGGGCACTCTAGCCCAAATCTCCTAGTTTCCTATTTCTAAGGGTTGTTTAAGACCTGGGGTCAGACAATCCCTTCCTAAAATCCTCTACATATGATCATTTGATGAAAACTGTATTGGGTATAGTTATAAGGATGCATATGATAATAAGTACGAATAATATATACATTAGTTAAATACACCAGGTTTACTTTTTTCACAAATGCTCAATGTGACTTCCCTTGATTACTCTGCAAATGTCCCATCTGTAAAACAGTTCTTCCCACATTGCTGTCATCATGTCAGCATCGACCAATTCGAGTGCAGCGGTGATTCTTGATTTCAGTTCGGGAAGAGCCTTTGGAAGCGGCGGAAGGTAAACCTCATCTTTAGTAAACCCCCATAGATCGAAATCTAGGGGGGTTGGGTCCGGTGATCGGAAGGAGGGGGGCATGCAATTGGGCTTCCGCGATCAATCCAAACTGGGACTTCAGCATCGAGGTAAGAAGTGACGTCCTTGTGGTAGTGAGGGCTTACTGGTAAATGAAACCTCCTTCCATTGTTTCCTTGAGGATTGGCATTAGGTAAATATGAAGCATGTCCAGGTATGTGATTCAGGTGACAGTTCTTTCAGCAAGGAAAAATGGGCCATAAAACAGAAGCACAACTCACGCCACAAAAAACGTTTATGTTCCAAGATGGAATGGGGATTTTCTGAACCCCAAACCCTCACATTGTGTCTATTCACTCTGCCATTTAAGTGAAAGATCGCCTCGTCAATGAACGCCAACTTCGACAAGAAGTCATCATCAGCTTCCATGCGATTTACTGCAAACATCTGCTCTCTGCTTCTTGTCACCATCCTTCAGAGCTTGAACGAGCTGTAATTTGTAAGGCCTACATTCCATACGTTTCCGTAGGATTTTTGTCATTGTTGATTGTGGAAGGTAAAGATGGTGTGTTTAACTACACTGCTAAATATTCTGTGGCAGGTTGCACCGAAAAGTGGTGCTACACGAGCTGCGCCAATTTCTGAGAAAAGATACACCATTGTGATTTGCAAACAAAACCCGACAACATGGTGAAACCTTGCTCCGTAATGTGGTACTACATTGTACCATAACGTAGTGCACTGTTGCACCATGTTTTTGGATTTTATTTGCAAGACACAGTGGTGTATATTTTCTCAGTAAGTGGTGACAGGCTGCGTTTTTCTCAGTAAGTGTATGTGGTGTATATTTTCTCAGTAAATTGTTAAATTTTGTGATAGGTTGCATCACTTTTTGGTGAAACCTATCACAACATTTTTAACAGTGATTCGTACTAATTATCATATGCATCCTTATATATGTACACAATAACGTTTTCTTTTTGCCCAACTAATTTGTAACCGTATTTGCAAACAATTCCTCAGACTTTCATGATCGTAGAATTTACGTTGAAACAATAAGCGGATGGGATTTGTGATAGATTTATATACGAAAAACTTCCACGAGAAAGGATTTACAAGTTTTATGAGAGTAAAACTGGATGTAATTTATGTGTGTACTTGTAACTTGATCCAAATATATTTGTTGAGAACAGCTTCGAAAAACAAATCAAGAGACTTATAAAAAGCATGAGTGGCAAGCATTCTGGTGAAGTGTAACCATATGTATCAGAAGCGAAATTCTGTAGCCATTTTTAGAGATAGTGAATTGTAGTCATTTTCTTTCAGTTCCAGCCATTTGGATGGAAAGGGCTGCGACAGGCAAAGTATCTTTTTCCCACGCGTCGCAGCCGAGGGGGTGTTAGATTTATAGCTTCGTCGATGTGAGAAGAATGAAACTGGACATTATTGCTTCACCGCCGTCCCAAGCAGTCCGATGCAGAGGGGGCCAGCAAGAATTAAGGAATCTTGCGTTTTTCGGAGAGGAGGCATCTTAAGGTGTGGCTGAGAGAACTCGGTGGCAGAAGGTCGACGAGGCAGGAGATCTTAAGCGGGGGTGCAGTATCTTCGGGAAGTAGGGGGAAATGAGGCCGATGATAGAGGAGACGGAAAGAGATCATGAGCGATTAATATGTAGAAAGAACGGAGATCAGGACAAGGCTTAATGACATTCCCCGTAACTTCTGAATAAAAGTCTTCCTCACTGCAAAATTTAGCCTCAGTCGATTCACTTTTCTGTGCTTTGTATTGTATTTATCTGCTCCAGTTGGGAGAATTACAGATTATACCACCGATACCGAACTTACTGCAAAGGAAGCATCAAACGAACCCTCCACACAGGGCGCTGTAATAGAACTCAGCACCAAGCCCGGTAACATTTGAATGGCGCCCGAACAGGGACGCTCTAGAATCTCCTATTCACCGGCACAGATCCGGGAGCATATTTATTAAGCAGCGTGGAACTCGAGCATCGCCGATGAAAAGCAGAGCGGTTCTTCGGTATTTGGTTCTTCAGTGCAGCAACGTGGAGTCTTCAAGTAACCGACGTGGGGCCTGAGAGTATTTTATTCCTCATCGTGGAGACCTTTTCGAATTTTCCTACGGATTGGGACATTTTGGATGGACCAGTGGTAGTGCTACTAGACTTTGTGTGAAAACCAAAACTGTGTGTGACAAAAAATAAGAAAAAAATTCTGGATTACCGAAGGCGAACTCAAGCGACGTTCTGTAAGTAAAAATTATTTTCTTCCATTTTTAAAGTGCACCCACTCTTACAGTGAAATCTCACACCACACGCCGCTAATAATCAGAATATTTATGCATCATTATTGCTGAACGTTAAAATTTGTGAACTCTGAAAAACATTTTTCATCGATTCTTTTATATAACAAGCATTTTTTAGCAATTGTGGTATAAAACGCATTTCTTAAGTATAATATTTACATCAGCATCATGGCCGACGAGCAAAATAATGATCCGTATGGTATTCCTGCGCTAGTTGCATCTTGCTCTCCCTTGATAGCTACTTTCGATCCGGAGGATATAAATTTTTCGATGGCACGATTCTTCCAAAGTATTGAGGATGTCGGAAATTTGGCTCAATGGGGAGATTTGAAAAAAAAAAAAAAAAAATATTGCACGCACAAAACTGCGAGGTGCTGCTTCCCAGTACTTAAATTTAAGCCCCATTTTGTGGACCACCGCGTACTATGAAGATTTTAAAGCCATCTTGCAGGAACGCTTCGACAGTGAGGAGCCGCTGGCAATGCGTTTGGCCGCACTTTCAAATTGTTACCAGCGTGAGCACGAAATAGTCAAAGAATATGCTGCTCGACTTAACGCCGTGGCTAACGACTACTTGAGAGAGAGAGCCTGAATGATCCTCCCGAATTGCGCAGAATTCAGGATCAAACGAAGATAGGTCAATTCTTGCAAGGATTGAAGCAAAGTTTGAGAAGATGGGTGCTTTCTTCGAATCCACCGGATTACCGTACGGCGGTAGCTAAAGCTATCAATGAAGAGAGCTGTATGAAAATTACGTCACAGCCTCTACCTGTAGCAGCATCCGTTTACGCGTACCCTGCTGCCGAGAGCTCTCCTTTCAAATATTCAGGTACCGCAGAATCCTATAGTATAGGGATGCGCAGCCCCAATCGGATGCGAGAGAAGGGAGCATGTTGCAAATGGTAATGAAAAAGCTTGAGGCCAGCGATGAGGCAATTAGAGTACTGACGGACCAGGTGAGCGAATTAAAAATTCGAAATGTCCGATCCGAAATAGAGGAAGAGCGGCGTAGAGAACCGCTGGAATACAGAGGCACTATATATATATAGTACTCCGAGAAGACACGGAAATAACAATAAAGGTTGTTGGACCTGTGGCTCATATTTGCACCAGCAGAGGCATTGCAGAAAAAGGCCTCTCTCAGATCGCTATGACAGGCGTGATTACAGGCCTCAACCTAGGTCACCGCGGAGGGATGACCGACCGCATTGGCAAAGAAGCAGAAACTGCTCGCCGTCAGACGCTGCGCAAAATACTCGAACTGGAAATTGGCGGGGTGAAATAGGGTTGAGAAACAAGTCACCTCAAAGAAACACTGAAAGCTTCAGCGACGAACAACATTTAAACCGGTAGCGACAGAATCTGTGGGCATTAATTCTGTCGTCAAGTTATCTCCCGCAGGACATTCTAATAGTGCGGAAGATATGCAAAGCCCGTTCCCTATTATAAAAGTCAGAATTGCAGATAACACTATACCATCGCTCCTGGATACCGGATCGACTGTTTCTCTTTTAGCCTATTCGGCAGTACAAAAGTTGTAAAACTGTCCACAGCTTCAGGAAGTTGATTTTTCCCTAATTATAAGAGGTATTTCTGGAGCAAATACAGCCACGGAAGGATGCTACATGATAGAAATGGAGGTCAACAAAAAGAAATTAAAACATCTACTTTATGTGATTCATACAGAATTTTTGAACTATGATGTAGTTTTAGTTTACGATTTCTTGCATAAGCACGCCAAATCTCTCGACTTGGAAAATAATTCATTATCTTTAAAACCCTCACCTGAAATGTGTAATGAAATAACGGCAGTTAAAACCGTTGACTCCCTGCCGGCTGCTATTTCTCCAGTAGTGGTTATGAAACCACAGAAACGGAAACAGAAGCTATTAATATAATAAATTCGTCGACTGGCAAAAATGCGAAGAAAATCCGTATCCCACCCAGGTCAATGCAGTGCCTCCTCATTAGGGACATGCACATGAGAAAACCTGAAGGGGATATTTTAGTGCAGCCGATAGTTGAAAATCTCGAGGAGAGATTGCATGTTGGCAGATCTGTGAACAGAATCAGCATAGCAATGACCTTTCTAATGTTTTAGCAGCAAATACTTCTGATCAACCAATCTGGATAAACAAGGGCATGAAAACAGCTAAATTCGAAAATTTTGAAGAAGTTCAGGTGAATAATGCCATTGGGGCTAACACCTTAGATATCACTGAGAATACGTCTACCCAAAATTGTTTTGACGTGTCTCACATTCCTCCGAATCAAAAGCGAGAGATATAAGAATTGCTGAATAAATACGCGGATTTTTGCTACAAATTTAAATGAGCTGGGAAATTCTACTGTCATCTAGCACAGAATCCCGTTGACTTCCGATACTCCAGTGTATTTCAGGCCTTGTCGTACTCCCTTTGCTTTAAAGGAAGAAATGAAAAAATAAATTGAAAGCCTATCTGAGGCAGGAATAATCGAACCTACAGCCAGCCCATTTTCGAGTCCAGCTCTCTTGGTAAAAAAACGAGACCATGCATCGTATCGTTTCGTTATACATTTCAGACGTTTAAATTTGATCGCTAAATTGGATCGCTACCGTTTACCTCTAATGCATGATATTGTCGACAATTTGGGAAAAGCGCGCTACTTTTCCACTTTAGATCTGAATTCTGGATTTTTCCAGATCCCAGTCGCGCCGGAGGATGTGCATAAAACTTCCTTCTGCTCAGAATTTGGTACCTTTGCTTTTAGAAAAATGCCTCAGGGACTAGCTGGTGCGAGCTCAACTTTTCAGATGGCTATGGACATTGTGCTCTCAGGCATGCAACAGCATCATGTATATGCATTTATAGATGCTATTTTAATTGCCAGTACTACCTTTAAAGAGCATATAGAGAGATTAGAGATGGTATTTCACAGACTCCGTGTTCACGACCTAAAGTTGAAACCCTCTAAATGCCATTTCCTTAGAAGCAAAATAACATATCTTGGGCATGAGATTAGCAATGAGGGAATAAGACCAGATCCCAGAAATATTGAGTCAACTATGAATCTATCCCAGCCAAAATCAGTCAAGAATGTGCAACAGATTGTGGGGGTAGTTAATTATTATAGGAATCATATCCCAAATTTCTCTGATATAATTACTCCTTTGACTGATCTAACCAAAGGAAAAGAAAAGAAAACATTTCTTTGGAATGAGAATGCTGAATGAGCTCTCCAAATTGTGAAAAATTCACTCTGCACCAGGCCTCATCCGGATAACGACAAAGTTTATTTCCTATCTACCGATGCTAGTGGTGAAGCATTAGGGGCAGTGCTCGAGCAAGAAAAGGAAGGGGTAATGGTTCCCATAAGCTATGCTAGCAGGAAGCTGAAGAAGCCAGAAAAGAACTACTGTACGACGGAGAGGGAATGCTTAGCCATTGTCTGGGCGGTGAATCATTTTCGTCCGTATCTGTACAGAAAACATTTTGTTCTCAAAACAGACCACAAGCCCATAACCTACATGATTACGAAAAGCAGCCCAAATATCAGGTTAAACAAATGGCAGGTGCAGCTGCAAGAGTTTGATTTCGAAATCCGCTACATTCCGGGAAAAGAAAATGTAGTAGCAGACTGCTTATCACGGAACGTAAACACAGCCACGACTGATACAGTGCATCTTCTAAGAGAAAAATTTTCTATAGAAGAAATGAAGATTTTACAGCGAAAAGACACAGCTTGGAAAATTATTATTGACCATCTCGAAGGAAAACGACAGCAAACCCCCACAAAGGGACATGACATTTTCTTTTTGGCCGAAGGTGTACTTTACCACTACTCAACTCCCCATCCATCTCAAGTGAGACAACGAACGGTGGAACAGCTGTGTGTACCTGAATCTCTAATTGGACAAGTGATGGAAACAATGCATGATTCCTTATTTACAAATTGCCATTTAGCATTTGAGAAAACTCTGCTTCGAATCAGAGTGCATTACTTTTGGTACAACATGTATGCAGACATTCAGAATTTTGTAGCTTCATGTCATCAATGTTTGGCGCGAAGGGGGTACAAGGCTTCACAAAAGGCATCGTTGCAGCGAATGCCAACTACAAGCCGTCCATGGGAAAGGCTGCATATAGATGTTTTAGGGCCTCTAAGACGGAGCGACGAAGAAAATGTATATGTTCTCACCATTCAAGATGCATTCACTAAATTTCCATTAGCCTATCCAATGCCGGACCAAAAGCTATTGCGAAAATTTTACTCGAGGAAGAATTTTGTTTGTTTGGTGTGCTTGAAGTCATGGTTAGCGATAGAGGTGCTAACTTTCTCTCCGGAACTATGAAGCAACTCTGTGAAAAATTGAAGATTAAGTATTTACATTCTTCAAGCTTCCATGCGCAGAGCAACGGGTTGATCGAACGGTTTCACAGGGTCCTTGCATCCATGCTCAGTCATTTTATAAACCGCAATCACACAAATTGGTGTAATCTTATTCCTTTCGCATTATCTGCTTACCGCTCCGCTGTCCACGCTACAACCGGGGACACTCCTGCATTTTCATTTTTCGCCAGAGATTTGATTTCACCATATACCTTGATTCCGCCTAGAACGAGGCAAACGTATTTTTCCACTGAGGATTATGTTGAGCATATTCCTGATACGATAGCTGCAGTTCACAGAGTGGTGAGTGAGAGAATAAAAATGCCTCAGAAAAACTAGAAACTCACCGGATGAAAACAGCGGTTTCTAAAGACTTTAAAGTCGGGCAGCTGGTATTCCTTTATACCCCGAAGGTGGAGGTAGGGCAGAGCAAGAAATTTGCGTATTTTTCTGAGGGCCCATACCGCATCACGAGCATAATGGGCAACGTGAATGCGAATCTGCGGTTGGTAAGCAACCAAAAGAAGACCGCCATGGCTCATTTTGATCGGCTACATATATGCCCGACAAGAACACCCAGGCAGACCGATGCAACACCGGAAGCTTCTCAAACGTACCAAAGTACTCCGGAAGTACAAGAAAGAGATTTTTCGCATGAGCGCTGGGATATGCCCGAAGAGACTTACACAGGTGCTAATTATTCACTCCCACAAGCCAGGAGTGAAAATCGTCATTGATATGGAACCAGAAAATCGTGTATATGAACTTAGGGAACGGGATATCTTCGGCAGGGTGCGACACACAAACAGGCAACGAGTGTGATTCTTCAGTGCTGGTGAAACTTTTCGACATGTTGAGTCATCGACTGCAAAGAACGTGCCTGCAATATGTTGCGTAATAGTTCATATTTTGTGATAAACTATTCACACTACGTAGGTAGTTAACGCATTTTTTTTTTCATTTCAGGGATAAACCGTTCACTTCATACAGGTTATTAATGGTATATAGTGAACGCTCTACGACATCGAATATTTTGTGCACTACCGTTAGATTTTTTTTTTTTTTGATTGGAGGTTTAACGACCACCGTGAGCAACTCAATGGGCTATAAGCAGTCGCCCGTCCCTAATTTAGGGTCACTGGTTCCAGGGAAGGGAGAGAGCCAGTGCCGTAAGACAAACACAACATCCATGCCTAACCGGGATTCAAACCCGAACCCCTTACGGACAAATGATCAGAGGCCAGCTCCTTAGACCACTGCGCCACCGGGGCGGCTACTACCATTAGATTACTTAATGATTTTCAATTTGTGAAATGCGTACATACGAACATTTTGTGTTTACATGAACATTTCCCAAAAGAAAATTTAAGTTTTTGTGCATCAAATTGACAATTTGCATTAAAATGATTTTTTTTTATGCTTTCACGGACATTAATTAACGCTACTCCTTTTAAGTGGTTAGATGGACAATGATCATCTATGATCTTATTGAACTTTAAACGGAGTCATTCAAAAGACTGAAGAAATGCATTGATTATTCGCAGTGTTATTTATCTCAACTTGTTTTATTGTATATAATATTAGCGTAAGTAATTTTAGTATGTAGAAAATTGCAGTGTAAGTGTATATAAGATTTTGCGAAAATTATTCTAGTGTTTAATCGGTAACTTATCAGCATTGTCAAAATTTAAAATTTTCTGCATTTCATGTTTCAACTGATAGACAATTTATGCATATTTTGTCGTACATGTTTCGGAAGTTTTCAGCGTAGATCAGCATTAAAAACCAAAAATGAGGGGTTAATACAAACTGGACAAGAATGGTTGTAAAGTGGTAAGATTTTGAGAATTAATTGCACCGCGAAGTTAAATTCTTGTAGAGATCAGTGGTAACATTGTAATGTAGGAATGAAGTGGAATGGAGATAGCTATGTAATATCAGAAAATGTTCTGGAACCCATCATGCTAGTTATATTTCAACGTGTTTGCTGAAAATCTTTCGTTAATTTTATCGTCAACTAAGCTTTAAATTATTCTGCCATTAGGTCATCATCGCGAAGTGTATGGAAATATGTTTATCAAAGAAATCAAGGAGAATAACTGCATGTAAACCTTAACATGCAGGTACCTCTTTAAAATCATGTAAAATTGCCAGCCCAATATTGTATTGTCACAAGCTTGTCCTGATTCCAATTAATCACGTTGGTTACTGTAGGCAAAAAATAAGGCTGTCTAGCGTCATCCTCATTTTTATTTTGGCGGGGGAGATATTGTAACCGGGGGTTCCATATGTATCAGAAGCGAAGTTCTGTAGCCATTTTTAGAGATAGTGAACTGTAGTCATTTTCTTTCAATTCCAGCCATTTGGATGGAAAGGACAGCGACAGGCAAAGTATTTTTTCCCACGCGTCGCAGCCGAGGGGTGTTAGATTTATAGCTTCGTCGATGTGAGAAGAATGAAACTGGACATTATTGCTTCTCCGCCGTCCCAAGCAGTCCGATGCAGAGGGGGCCAGCAAGAATTAAGGAATCTTGCGTTTTTCGGAGAGGAGACATCTTAGGGGGTGGCTGAGAGAACTCGGTGGCAGAAGGTCGACGAGGCAGGAGATCTTTAGCGGGGGTGCAGTATCTTCGGGACGAAGGGAAGTAGGGGGAAATGAGGCCGATGATAGAGGAGACGGAAAGAGATCATGAGCGATTAATATGTAGAAAGAACGGAGATCAGGACAAGGCTTAAAGACATTCCCCGTAACTTCTGAATAAAAGTCTTCCTCACTGCAAAATTTAGCCTCAGTCGATTCACTTTTCTAGGCTTTGTATTGTATTTATCTGCTCCAGTTGGGAGAATTACGGATTATACCACCGATACCGAACTTACTGCAAAGGAAGCATCAAACGAACCCTCCACACAGGGCGCTGTAATAGAATTCAGCACCAAGCCCTGTAACAGAAGCATTGCACATGGATAAACCAAAAAAAGATTTTGCCAACATTTTCTTATTTGATAACTCTGCATTGTTCGCGAATCGCAAAATATGTACTCGAAGCATGGATTTTTACTGCGTTTTCAATATTTTTTTTATTTATTTTTTACGGTGGCAGCATTACATTTACCGAATTTTACAGATGGCAACATTACATTTTAATCTAGCAACATTACATTTACTGATTTGTTTGCAGATGGCAACATTACATTTTAATCCCTGTTGTCTCGGTCTAACTACGAAATTTTCAATTTTCATTTTATTTTTTTAATTTAATTTACTAATTTTTTTATTAGTTAATTTTGAATTATTTAGTTTGTTAAATTTAATTTTCAATTTCAAATGCGATTCTCAAAGTGTCATACCAAACAACATTCTGGGACCATAAAAAATGTCACATTCTGGACTGTACTCGAAAGGAGAGATTATAGATTTGAATTTCTGTAAATGCAACCGAAGTGTTGCCTTCTGCCTGAAAAATTATCCAAAATATTAAACAGACGTCCTTTTAATATTTCGAAACGTTTGTGACACTATAATATGGCAGATTAAAACATGCAAGTGGCAACTATCTGATTTATTCTCGCGGTTTTCAAGAATCACGTATGTGTCAAAAGTTCATATCACTTAAACTCATTAATGGGTCAAAAATTTGGATCCTGACTAGCACAGATATTCAAAACCTGTGAATTTAAGGAAGTGCGAAATACCTAATGAAAAGTAGA
Organism: Macrothele yani; assembly: GCA_039090855.1. Classification (NCBI taxonomy): domain Eukaryota; kingdom Metazoa; phylum Arthropoda; class Arachnida; order Araneae; family Macrothelidae; genus Macrothele; species Macrothele yani. Next base: position 107,747,877 of record CM077011.1, read on the forward strand.
GTAAATTTAAAAGGCAGAAAAAGATACTTGTGAATCTAAGAAACCATTTTATCAGCACTTTGAAAAATATTGAAAGCTGGACATGTTGCTAATTAGGATCATGGTTTAGCTTCTGAAATGGATAATAAGAGGCCTAAAAATTCCCAAGACAACGGCGTGAGAAACTGTTTGGAAAGAATTGCTCAAAGCGGAAAACAAAATGGAAAAGGACGACTCAAAACTGAAACAAAATGGAAAACGACTACACAAAATTGAAGACAAAATGGAAAAGGATTAACTGAAAACTGAAAACAAAATGGAAAAAGACTACTCTAAACAAACAAAAGAAACAAGAAAGAAGAGAACCGTGGCTAAAAGACAACAAAAAAAAAAAAAAAAAAAACTAATAAAACTTCATGGAATAGGACTTCAAATCAGAAAATCATAAGGCACGACAAACGACTGTTCAAGACAGAAAACAAAAAGGGAAAGAACTACTCAAAATATATAACAAAAAAAAAAAAAAAAATAGAAGGCACGAAACAGAAAAATAAAATCAACCTAGCTAACAAAAATTCGAAACCGGGAGGGGGGGGGGAGCAACAGAAAAATACATGGGGAAGAACTGCTCAAAACAGAAAAAATGGCACGCAAAAGGACTGTCCAAAACTGATAAAGTCTAGAAGAAAACGTCTCAGAACAGAAAATAACATGGAATAGAACTGTTCAAAAAAGAAAACAACATGGGAAAAGACTGTTCAAAACTAAAACACAGAAACAACGCGGAAAAGAACTGTCTGAAATTGAAAAGCGTGGAAAAATACTGTTAAGAAGACAAAAACAGAAAACGATGTGAAAAGGAATCAGTCAAAGCAAAATCAGAAAAAGAAAATCGGAGTACAATAAGACAAAAGCAAAACTGCTTGAAACAGAACACCATAAAAAGGACCTTATCAGTGAGCCTGTCCAATAAAAATAAACGGGAATGTTTCAGAAGAGCGAACCTAAAATTGGGAAATAGCCGAAATATGACATTCAAGACAAAAACAGAATTGTTTGAAACAGAACAATATAAAAAGGACCTGCTCAAAATAGTGAGCCTGTTCAATAAAAATGAGCTGGAATGTTTCTAGAAGAGCGAACCCCAAACTGGGAAATAGCCAAAATATAACACACAAGACAAAAACGGAATTGCTTGAAACCGAACACCATAAAAATGACCTGCTCAAAATAGCGAGCCTATCCAATAAAAATGAGCTGGAATGTTTCTAGAAGAGCGAACCCAAAATTGGGAAATAGCTGAAACATAACACACAAGACAAAAAATAGAACTGCTTGAAACGAAACACCATAAAAAGGACTTGCTCAAAATAGTGAGCCTGTCCAATAAAAATTAAGCGGAATGCTTCTAGAAGAGCGAACCCAGAACTGGGAAATAGCTGAAACATAACACACAAGACAAAAATAGAACTGCTTGAAACGGAACACCATAAAAAGTACTTGCTCAAAATAGTGAGTCTGTCCAATAAGAATGAGCTGGAATGCTTCTAGAAGAGCGAACCCAAAACTCTAGGAAATAGCCGAAATATAACACACTAGACAAAAACAAAATTTTTTGAAGCAGAACACCATGAAAAGGACCTGCTCAAAACAGTGAGCCTGTCCAATAAAAAGGAGCTGGAATGTTTCTAGAAGAGCGAACCTCAAACTTGGAAACAGCCAAAATATAACACACAAGACAAAAACGGAATTGCTTGAAACCGAACACCATAAAAAGGACCTGCTCAAAATAGCGAGCCTGTCCAATAAAAAGGAGCTGGAATGTTAAAAGAAGAGCGAACCCCAAACTTGGAAATAGCCAAAATATAACACACAAGACAAAAACGGAATTGCATGAAACCGAACACCATAAAAGGGACCTGCTCAAAATAGCGAGCCTATCCAATAAAAATGAGCTGGGATGTTTCTAGAAGACCGAACACAAAATTGGGAAATAGCTGAAACATAACACACAAGACAAAAAATAGAACTGCTTGAAACGAAACACCATAAAAAGGACTTGCTCAAAATAGTGAGCCTGTCCAATAAAAATTAAGCGGAATGTTTCTAGAAGAGCGAACCCAGAACTGGGAAATAGCTGAAACATAACACACAAGACAAAAAATAGAACTGCTTGTAACGAGACACCGTAAAAAGGACTTGCTCAAAATAGTGAGCCAGTCCACTAAAAATGAGCTGGAATGTTTCTAGAAGAGCGAACCCAAAACTCTAGGGAAATAGCCGAAATATAACACACAAGACAAAAACAAAATTTCTTGAAACAGAACACCATGAAAAGGACCTGCTCAAAACAGTGAGCCTGTCCAATAAAAAGCAGCTGGAATGTTTCTAGAATAATGCACGAAAAACGGAAAACAGCCTAAAGACGACCACGTAGGACATGGGTGGATGAAATCAGAAAGCACGTTAGAACAACAAAGGAAGAAATCGCTAGCACAGGAAATCTCCCTTCAACTGTGCCCGTGAGTGTGTTGCATTTCGTTAAAAGCTCTCCCAATTTTTTTCTTTTTCAAAGTTATTATTCACTGTTAGTTAAAATAATTTTTTGACATAATCATTTCAGTTTAACCTAATGAAGTGGTAAGGCCTGGCCTTAGGCCTACCTTTCTATGTGAAGATGGGTGACTGGTTACTCACCCCTGTGGCACTGGATGATCACCTTCTTGGGTTGATCAGCCGCTTGACTCTGCAGGGGGTCGGCGGGGTGCCTCCCAGAGTTGACGAGCTCGCTGAGGAAGCCGATGTAGCCGATGGCCAGCCTGAGGGTATCCACCTTGGAGAGGCGCTTCTCGTAGGGAAGGGTCGGGATGTGAGCCCGCAGCCCCTCGAAAGCGTCGTTGATGGACTGCATGCGGCGTCGCTCCCGCAGGTTGGCCGCCTGTCGCTGCTGCACCTGCTGTTGCGGGCACTTCCGTCGACGTCGCCGCTCGCTCCGCCGGAGGTTCTCTTGATCGGGATGTCGAGACACATAAGGCGAACTGCTGTCGTATCCATTGTCCAAGTGCAAGAACTGTTGGTTCATTAGGTTCACGTTCTCCATGGCTTCAGTTAGTATGCGCGGAATTTTAACACACAAGTTTGGAATTAATTATTTCTCTTTTCTTCAAGCAAGAGAGAAATCTAAACCCTTTATTCACAAAAAATGGAGAATGCCGCTATTCCTGTGATTCACCTCATTTTTAACTCTCGTAATGATATACATATTTCTTTCTGGAATTGCTTTTCAGCGGTAAGTATATACACATTAACGTAAATGTTTCTATATCTCTTTTTAAATTAAAAGCTTTCAAGGAATAATCCTTAATTTTTTTAAGTTGCTGTGTTAGCCAATGATCGTGAAAAAGTTTTCATTATTTCGCTCACTATGCCGGATAAAAATTAGTCGCTTTATTATCTTTGATGCTATGAAAAGTCCTTGGACCTTCAAAGATCTTTTCTTCATACGTTTCTCGAATTTAATATGACGAACGCAACAATAAAAGCATTCAATATTCAAATTGCAGTTGTAATAGCCACTTCTACGACGAAAATTTTGGAGAAATTTTTATCGTAATTTACAGATATCAAATAGCTGTTTATTAAATTTCTCAAAATCGTTTCAATTTATAGATCGATTCTCTTCTAGTCATTAGAAATGTACTTTTGCAGGACATTTTAATATCTGACAATAATAAAACCAAGTATGAAACTTAATAATTATGGCCTATATTTTCTTGCCTTTCCTCTTTTTTGGAATTCCTACTGAGAGTAATTTTTTCACTGATTTGATTTTTGTCTCTTCAAGAACAGTTAGAAGTTGTTCAAAAGACCAGTTTTCTTGCCAGCATACAGTTCCGTTCGGACTTAATCGCGTCGCAATAATTTATTAAGAGGCTCATCTAGTATTACATTTCTTCTCGAAAAAAAAAATAATAAATAAATACAACTTGCGATTACTCCAAGACGTATTCGAATTTTCTACAATGGCATACAAAATAATCGAAATTAGCGTGTATCCGGATGCACAGCTCTGAGCATGTTAGAGAGCAAAAGATGTCACAATTCTCATAATACCGTGTTTACTGATAGAGCACAGGAAGTGATATGATAGAAAAGTTGCAAAACATAACAGTTGTTCTCAAGAACCTCTCACACTAAAATCGTTTCGGCAGCTAATAAACGAGTTACAAATGGAACGAAATTTTGGAAAATATAGCTCCTGCAGGGAAATCCTCTTGCCGTATACCTGGCGCGTGCGCATAATTTTGAAGAGGAATGTTCCCGACTGTTCCGTGACGTCGTTTATTACGAAGCAAACGCGGCACGCGACACCTCCATCTCTGCCACGCGCTAGCAGCCATTGGCGCGTGTCACTGAGGGATTCCTCCAATCAGAGGGCGGCATGATAAAAAGGACGGTTCATCTTGAGTATCCGAACGTCGAAACGCAAACTTCACACTGGCAGCAAACAAACCTGGGGCCCGTTCTGTTTCTGCCCGGTCTTCTGCCTGTTTATCTTTCTAACTAACCGCAAATATGAAATTTGAATCTTTCTCGCTGCCAGTTTTGCACAGATGCGTTTTAAATAACCTATATTTGTCTGTCCAAGGAAGTTAAAATAGTTAACTGACTGTCTGTTGTTTTCCATTTACCTTGAGCTTCAGGCACGTTTACAGCATAAAATGATCCTTATACACAGTTTACGTAATAAGAAAACAAGTTCATTTCCAGATACACGGATTAAAGCAATAGATGTGAAGCCGTTAAAACCGTTAAGTATATTATCTCATGCAAACAAGCGCAATGCAGAATACTCCAAAGCTCCACATTAAGTAGATTTTTAATTTTTAGACGCGGCATGATAATTTTAATATATATTAATATATATATTTTAATATTAATATATATTTTTTAATATTAATATATATATTATATAATTTAAATTAGAATGCACAGACGTGAACTTATTTAATTCTGTTTTTGCACAGGTAAGACAGAGTGTTGCTGTGTTGTTGTCAAGTGGTGCAGGTGAAATTCCCATGACACAGGGACATGTGCGCTCGACAAATCCCGTGCGTCTTCGACGTCGTCGGAATATAGTGGAAGGACAGGAAGTGTTATTTCTTCTCATACTTTCTCCAAAGTGGACGAGCGTAAATAAATAGACACAAAGCGGGTACAATACGTTATTGTATAATCCGTCAAACTAAAGAAGAACCACAGGTCTTACTGATGTCATAGAGATCCACCGTATTTCTTTAGTTGGATGGACTGTACAAGAAATTATACTGAGATTTGTTGTTCTTCTCAACAGAAATGCAATTCAATTGGAAGACATAACACTTGAAAATGAGTAAAAACAGGATCAGGAAACTTTTGACCCGGTGACCTCTCACAATTTCCATCTCTGTTGATGTTCAGCTGATTCGGATACGGAGAACTGGCCACCGGAGAACTGGCCCCCGGAGAAGTGGCCACCGGAGAACTGAACACATTGCAATTTCAGTGCAATAAAATTGTTCTGTATAAACAAATTTCGTGTGGCTATATTTCCCACTACTTGAGCAACTACTGTTCATACATTTTTTTTATTTAATATTTAATTTTCAGTAAGAAATTCAGACATTTCCATGATTTTCAGAGCTAAGACTAAGCGGAAAACTGGCCACCGGAGAACTGGCCACCCAGCGAACTTGACACAAAAATTTTAAGGGGCCGTATAAAAATTGCGTTCTGGGCTGCTCCGTGGCCACGTCTCCCCGAGATTGGTTAACTGACACACATAAAATGTCTGTAATTTCTTATTTACGATATTTTTCTCTAAATTATAACTAAACAAATTCTCTGCGAGTATGAGCAAACCCAAGAAACTTGTCGGGGTGGGGTGGGGGGAGGGGGCTTAAAACCTAAAATACGACATATAAAGAATTTCTGGTCCGATAAGGAGATTTTCAGCCATTACAAGCTGCAAAGTAATCGAATTGTCTGAGGGCATCTGCTGCCTCAGGAAACTAGTCGGGGGGGGGGATACCAAAAGCGTAAAATATCAAGCATTTCTCTTCCGATCGGGAGATCTTCAGCATTTACAAGCTGCAACTCGACAAATTTTCTGTTCTGAGCGCATGTGTCTACGCAGCAAACCCGCCGGGGGGGGGGGGGTTTAATTTCAAAAGTGTAAAATATGAAGAATTTCTCGTCCAATCGGCAGATTTTTGGCATTTACAACTGGACACATTATTTGAGGGCATGTGCCTACTCAGCAAACCTGTGTGTGTGTGTGTGGGGGGGGGATACCAAAAGTGTAAAACATGAAAATTTCTCGTCCGATCGGGAGATTTTCAGCATTTAGCAGCTACAACTCGACTCATTATCTGAAGGCATGTGCCTACTCAGGAAACCTATCGGGAGGAGGGGAGTGTTGTAGTTTGTAAATGCTGAAAATCTTCGGATCGGACGAGAAATTCTTCATATCTTACACTTTTGGTATTACCCCCCCCCCGACAGATTTCCAGAGTAGGCACATACGCTGAGATAATATGTCGAGTTGTAACTTATAAATGCTGAAAATCTCCCGATCGGACGAGAAATTCTTCATATCTTACACTTGTGGTATTAACAACCCCCCCCCCCCCCCCCCGACGGGTTTGCAGAGTAGGCATATGCCCTCAGATAATGTGTCGAGTTGTACGTAGCTTGTAAATGCTGAAAATCTCCGGATCGGACGAGAAATTTTTCATATTTTACAGTTTGCATACCCCCCCCCCCCCCCCCCCCAGTATGCTGAGTAGGCACATGCCGTCAGAAAATTTGCCGAGTTGTAGCTTTTTAATGCTGCAAATCTTCCGATCGGGCGAGAAATGTTTCATATGTTACACTTTTGGTATAACCCCCTCCCCCCGTTAGGTTTCCAGAGTAGGCACATACGATCGCATAATGTGCATGCGCTCAGATAATTTGAAGACTTGTAGTTTGAAAACCCTGAAATCTTCTGTTGAAATGAAGATCATAAACATTGTTTATAAAAAAATTACATTAATTTTCGCAATTAAGAAAAAACGAAATTACGAAAACTTTGTATGACTCAGATAACCAACCTCTGGGGGTCGTGGGCATGAAGCGGTCAAAAACGCAATTTTTATACAACCCCTTAAAATTTTTGTAGCCAGTTCTCCGGGCGGTCAGTTCTCCGCTGGCCACTTCTCCGGTGACCATCTCCTACACCCCAGCTGATTAGAGGCCTGCACGGGCCCGGGCCTTCAATATTTAATGTAAAACAGACACGGGCCGCACAGATTTATTATTTTTTTTTTATGAGCAAAACAATCGCTGTACGGTGCCTTTCTCGTTTGGAAATCTCACAACATACAGCAGCAGAATAAGATTGAATAATTTCCGCTGTTGGAAAAACTAGAAGTTTTACGACATCCTCCCCTCCTACAAAACAATTGGAGTGGATCAGCTCTCTTAGTTTTTCAATGTGAATATGGTCGCTCCTCTCTCTAAAATTCATCCTCCTCTCGTGCTTCAAGGCCTATATATTCATCCTCCCTTCTTATAGTGCTTCTCGGTGGCGTGCCGGGCGCACATGATTTGCATATGCCCTGCAATGCTAATCGTTTGCATGTCATCTCGCGGGCGACGCATGCTGCAAATTTCAGGCCAATCGGATGCTTCCTTCTTGGTGTTGCATTTTGGGTGGCCAGCAGTGTACTTTGTTTATAACGTTGGCGCATCAGTGCTTAGGTTTCGAGTTTATGACGTATATTCTAACTGAACTTTCATTTTTAGTCTTCTTTTTTTCTATGTAAATTTTAAGTTCGTTCTCTTTAAGCGTTTCAACCTTGGCTTTATATTTTTTTGAATTTTACTTGGCAAGAGTTTTGAGCTCAGGTTGAATGACGTGTGTATTTCGGACAAGATAAGAACCCATATAACGTGTGGAGGGAGCAGTATTATGTGTGGGTAGACTAGCACAGCCTTGCGTGACACCTTCAAAACGATATATTTGATGATCAGATCAGATCAGATCACATGTAGAGGATTTTAGGAAGGGAGTGTCTGACCCCAGGACTTAAACAACCCTTAGAAACAGGAAGCTAGGAGATTTGGGCTAGAATGCTCGATAGAAAAGTGACACGGAAGCGAGGAAGAAAGGGGGAGGAAGACGCCCTTATGTTTATTACCGGGTGTCCAGTACCCGGGGCCCGACGGCTTAACGTGCCCATCCGACGCACGGCTGATATTTAGTGGTTCGAACGTTCGTGCCTGCCTGGGATCAAACCTCAGGTCCCCTCCGTGGCATATATTTGATGAAACTGTATTGAGATATTATATACACTTTGAGCCTCGCGTTATATATTAGGGGTATGCAGAAGTTTCCGCCGTTTTAAGGAAAAAGGAGACAGGGACAATGAAGAAACCAGTACACATTTAATAAACGAAATATTGGCCGTTAGCATCAATGACCATTTGCCATTTTTCAGGTAACAAATGAATGCCACTGTGATAGAAGGCTCGGTATATAACAATTAAATTAGTAATATATAAATAATATATATAATAACGCCAGATGGGGCGCAAAAATGTCTAGCTATGCCTTTGCCACACATTGTATACATCTTTCTTATCTTGTCAAAAGAAACGCACCTCTCTCAAACTTTACCTCAACACTGTCCTTTTTTTTTTTTTTTTAATCGGAGGTTTAACGACCACCGTGAGCAACTCAATGGGCTATAAGCAGTCGCCTGTCCCTAATTTAGGGTCACTGGTTCCAGGGAAGGGAGAGAAGACAACAGAACATCCATCCATGTCTCACAGGGATTCGAACCCGGACCCCCTTCGGACAAATGATCAGAGGCCATCGCTTAGACCACTGCGCCACCGGTGCGACCTCAACACTGTTGCCACATAACTTTCAGTGAATGGGAAAATAATTATATCGTTAAAGTTGAAACGTTTAAAGAGAATGATCTCAAAATTTAATAGGGAAATAAACTAAAATGGAAAGTTAAATTGGAATGTACGTCATAAGTTCACATATAATTTCTTCGTTATAACATTGATGCCATTAACGTCTTAATTATAACAACATTTTCGTCTAAAAATCTACGTTTCATTACATTTAAGAGTCCAAAGTACAGGAGATTTCCGTTCTCTTGGTACCAAAAGGATTTGAGTCAAATTTATGACCCGTGGAAGCAGTGGCGTATATTCGAGACTAGTTAGGCTAGCTGCGAAGCCCAGAAAATGCGCAAATAAAACTGAATTAAATATACACAAATGAAATCAATTATCAACGGTATTAAAATATGTCCATGCTTTCGGTGCGAAAAAAAAAAAAAAAAACCGCGCGCGGATTCGCTTCTTTGACTCAGTCTGGCGAGCGAAAACCAACGGCATAACGCAAGCAGCTCTTTCCAGAGTCTTCGCAGTTCTGATGCGAAAACCTTCCGTACAATCGCCTGCTAGCGTTTCCATGACAACATGAATCAGCTGGTAGAGGGGAATCGGCAATTGCTTTGGGAAACGGTTCGTTCAGAAAAAAGAAGAGTTAGACTATCTCAGTCACTCGCATACTCCCGCCCATAAGTGTTTCGCGAGAGTTGTTTCAGTTTTTGTGAAGTGTCAATGAATTAAAACCAGAGATATTATATCTTAAATTCGTGGCTTTGTTGAATTCGAACTGTTTTGATAATTTTTTTAAAGCTTCCCTGAACATCCCAGAACTTAAAGAACTCTATGCTTTAAATTTTGATACAGCTCGACTAAAAAATGAACTGAAGGTGTTTTATTCCTTTGATGAATACAAAAACAAATCAATAAGAGACATTACCGTGTTACATAAAGTTGAATAAATTGGACATAGTGTTTAGGGAGATGTACAAATTAGCAGACCTCATATTAAACTTTCCATCAACAACTGCAACTGCCGAAAAAAGTTTTTTAAGCATTAAAAAGAATCAAGATATATCTTAGAGCCACACAAGGACATGCACATTCGAAAGACTTGGCTGTTTTGTCAATAGAGAAAAACATTCTTTTTAAATATGAAAAAGTACTCAGAAGAAACATTTTATGAAAACTTAGCACTCAAGTTCACACAAAAGGAAAGAAGAATGGTGTTCAAGTACAAATAAAGTATTCAGAAGAATGGAGTTCATGTACAAATAAGTGTTCAAATCCCAATCCTCATAATTATTTGGTATCATGTTAGCAATGGCATGTATCTAAAATTTAGAAAAAAAGTTATTTCTATTACTTAACAATTAAAAATTAAACTTCGAAAAATAGCCCAGGTCTCGGACCCAAGATACGCCACACTGCGTGGAAGCCTCTCGTTCGCGTGTGTTTTAAGTGAATAAGACACGAACAGTAAGGTTGATTAACACTCATCCCAGCACCACGAGTTGTTAATGGAAAAGAGATGAAGAAAAAAGGTGGAAAAAGAATCCTGAGTTCATGGGTTCGTAGCAGACTACAAAAGTGTAAAGATGAAATTAGTTCCGAATGATCTCTGTATATGGGGTGGTCCGAAGGGGAGTTGTTACCTATGTTGGGGGGGGTAAGCGGGGATAGAGAGTTAGTGAACACAACGAATTAGTGGTTGCGGGCCATTTAATGGAAGCGTGACGCACGCGTGACGAATACGTCACGCTCAATAGGCATGCACGTGTTTCTTGTCAACCACTCGCAGATTACGCTCGAGTGGTCTCGACGCACGTGGGCCTTTGTCCGTCCACGGGCTTGTCTCTTGAACGCACCGCCATCGGGGGTAAAGAAAAAAAAAAGTCGATACCTGGCCATTTAACAATCCAGGCTTATTCTTGTTGCAGATTTTCAGGCAGGGAGTATAGATTATGTGCTCCGTAAAGAAACAATTTAAAAATGCTTTAGTCGCAGCTGTGTGAACACACTGTTGCGGTGGGGAACGTCCAGTTTTAAACGTTATTATTTATTTATTTATTTCAAATTTACTAAAGCAAGGGTCATGCTTGTCCAAAGAGCCCGAGAGCATGACGTATACATACAAAAGATCGTCTCGGGCCGAATTTTAAATGTTACACTACAGTAAATATGGTTAAATCTTGGCGTAATGTCTCCTCATTAAACACGAACATAGTATACAGTTTCCAGATGCTGTAAAACAGTAACAGCTGAAGACACGGACCACAACTGCGAACCCTTAGGTAGATGTACTCATAAAGTTTGTGTCCCGCTACTGAGGGAAGTGATGTAGGCGATAGCGCGCGTGTCACGTGACTAGTCAGTCAAAATTGCAGCGGAGAAACCGTTTTGTTTTCTTGAATTGAGCAAAACGGAATCTGTAACTGTTGTGCAACGGCATTTTCGATCACGATTAGGAAAAGAACCTCCAACCAGAAAATCTATCTACGATTGGCATAAAAAATTTGAAACTACGGGCTGTTTGTGCAAACTTAAAAGTCCTGGACGACCGCGTGTATCGGAAGAAGTCGTCGATAGTGTTTGCACCGCCATTCAACGAAGCCCGGGAAAACCAACGCGGAGGGTGAGTCGTGAAGTGCAGATTTCACAGCCCAATGTCTGGAGAATTTTGAGAAAGAAGCTGAAAATGATTCCATACAAAGTGTAGATGTTGCAAAATCTCACTGACCTTGATAAGACAAAGCGCTTTGAATTTTGTGCCTAAATGCAGCACAGTTTTGAATACGACGTGCACACATAGAACATCTGTTATTGTCTCTAAAAAACTTGAAACATTCCCCTACAATTCTGTTAAAGGTAACATAAAATATCTTACATTGCTCTAGTTTTATAGTGCGTTGAAACTGTATACTTCTTTATGAATCCCCCGTATATCTAGGTATCATCATCATCATCATCATCATCATCATTGTCAACCATTATCAATCCACTGCTGGACGAAGGTCTCCCCAAGTTTCCTCCACAACGGTCTGTCTTGTGCCAGTCTCCTCCATGTCACCCCTGCATACTTTCGAATTTCATCCACCCATCTTCCATGTGGTCTTCTTCTGGGTCTTTTCCTGTCCCTTGGAATCCAATCTAAAATTTCGGCTGTCCATCGATGGTCTGTCCTTCTGGCAGTATGTCCAGCCCATTGCCATTTCAGGGATTTAACTCTGATAATGATGTCTTCCACTCTTGTCATTTTTCGGATCCACGAGTTCCTCTTCTTATCTCTCCTGGTTACACCAAGCATGCAGCTCTCCATGCTGCTTTGAGTTGTCTGCAGCCTTTGTATGTCTCTTTTAGTTAAGGTCCACGTCTCTGCACCATACGTAAGCACTGGAAGGATGCATTGATCAAACACTTTTCTTTTAAGACATAATGGCATATTGCTCTTGAAAATTATGCTGTTTCTTCCAAAAGCTCTCCAGGCAAGTTTTGTACACCGATTAATTTCTTCATCAATGGGACCCTCACTTGATATCTGCTGTCCAAGATAAACGTACGTGTCTGTTATCTCCAGCTTTTCTCCATCAATCGATAAATCTTCATTTCTTGTAAAAGCATTGCACATCACTTTTGTCTTCTGAAAGTTCATTTTTAATCCCACTTCTTTACTCTTGTCAGCAAGTTCCTGGATCATACTCTGCAGCTCTGATGGGGTAGTTGCAAAAATGACTACGTCATCAGCAAAACGAAGGTGGGTTAGATAATCTCCATTAATCTTTATCCCCTTGTTTTCCCAGCTCAGCGACTGAAAAACACCCTCCAATGTGGCATTAAAGAGCTTCGGAGATATGGTGTCACCTTGTCTCACTCCCTTTCCAATTTTTACGTGTGTTGTATTTTCAAACAGCCTAATCTTTGCACTTGCATTTTCATAGATGTTATTAATAATATTAATGAATGCATCTTCAATACCGCAGGTTTTCAGAGCCATTGTAACTGCTGATGGTTTCACCGAATCAAAGGCTTTTTCATAATCGATAAAAGCCATGCACAATGGAAGTTCATATTCCCTCGCTCTTTCATTTAGTTCTCTCAGTACGTGGATATGATCTATTGTGCTGTAGCCACTCCTGAATCCAGCTTGTTCTCTCGGTTGAGCCATGTCCAGTGTTACCTTCAAGCGGTGTGAGAGAACTTTAGTGAAGATTTTATAAACCACTGATAGGAGGCTGATAGGTCTGTAGTTCCTGAGATCCTCAATGTCATCTTTTTTATGTAGCAGGATCATTGTAGCATTGTTCCAATCCTCAGGAATCTTTCCTTCATTAAGGCATCGAGTGAATATTTGACGAGTACTGTTTCAATTTCTCCACTTGCTTCTTGTATGATGTCTACAGTAATTCCATCTTCTCCTGGAGCTTTTCCTCGCTTCATGTTCTTGATTGCATGTGCAACTTCTGCTGGAAGAACTGGAAGAACTCTGGTACTGGTACCTTTCATGATGTCTGGAGTACATGTATCATCCCTTTCATATAACTTGGAGTAGAAATCTTTCACTCTTGTCAAAATGTTGCCTCTATTTCTTGTTACAGAACCATCTTCTTTTCTCAGTGCCATAATCTGTTTTTTTCCCTTACTGAGATGTCCCTTTGCTATCTTTAGGCTTTGGTTGTTTTCAATTGCTTTCCTCACTAGTTCACAGTTGAATTTTCTTACGTCTTCAGTGATACTTTTTCGTACTGTCTTGCATAGCTCTATATATTCCACTTTGGAAGTCACATCTTCTTTAGTTGTCCTCATCACTCTTCTTTTTTGCATCAACATTTTGGTTTTTCCTGATAATTTGTTTACATGCAACTTGTTCTTCGACCCAGCTAATTTTGTTGCTGTTTCCATAAGAGCTTTGGTTACTTTTCTGTTAACTTCAGAGATGTCCACTTCTTCCGATGTTAGGCCTTCTAAAGCAGAGGTATATACAGAGGTATATAGAGAGTATGTATAGGCATATAGAGAGCGGTTGGAGAGAGAAGACCCACTATCTCCAAAATTATTTAACTCTGTATTGGAAGATATTTTTAGAAATTTAAACTGAGATGAAAAAGGATTAAACATAAATGGAAGGTACCTGAATCACTTCAGATTTGCTGATGACATAGTCATTATCACAACTGGCAACAGTGAAATGCAAAATATGATAAAGGATTTATGGATGGAAAGTCTTAAAAAAGGTCTGACAATAAACATAGCAAAAACTAAATGCATGGATGAGCCATTACATTATGACCACCCCCCACCGTAGGGAAATGAGCCCGCCTGGAGACCGAACGATGGCGCAGGTGTAGTTCACAGAGCAGTATATACACAACCCGAGCATCGGCTTTCGGTTAGTAGAGTGTTCGGAGTCAGAATGGGAAAAGGGCCGATTTATCGGAGTTCGATAAAGGACAAATTGTGATGACACGGCGCCTCGGAACATACAATCTCGGAAACCGCGCGGCTTGTTCACGTGCTGCTGTAGTGATTACGTATCAAAAGTGGTGCGCAGATGGCCGACGAACCGTCGTCCAGCTGTGTGTCGTCCGCAGCTCATTGATGCCAGAGGGGAGCGGAGACTGTCGCGCATTGTTCACAGCGACCGCAGAGACACATTGCGACAAATCACTCGCAGCTATACAGTGGTGATCAGGGTAATGTGTCACAGCACAAATTTCATCGAAGCCTTCTGTGCATAGGCCTGCGTAGCCGAAGACTCAGCCGGGTGCCCATGCTCACTGCACGTCATCGCCGGCAACGCATGAAATGGGCCCAAGATCATCGATATTGGATCGTGGATGATTAGAAGAAAGTGGCCTGGTCTGACGAATCAAGGTTCCTGGCGCATCACTTAGACGGCCGAGCGCGGATACGCCGATTAAAAACGGAGGCTGTGGCACCTGGATGCACTGTTGGGCGGAAACAGGGAGACGGCGGCGGTAGTGTTATGCTGTGGGCGATGCTTTCTTGGGACACTTTTGGCCCCATTATCCCAATAGCACAATCTCTGAAAGCTGTCATGTATTTGAACATTGTTGCGGACCACGTTTACGCATTCATGGCAACTGCATTCACGGCGGGTGATGGATATTACCAACAGGATAATGCGCCATGCCACAGTGCCAGAATCGTCAAGGAGTGGTTCGAGGAACATGCTGGTGACTTTCTGTTAATGCCCTGGCCTCCAAATTCACCTGACATGAACCCAATCGAACATTTGTGGTTCGACTTGGAAAAGCGGGTTCGCGCTAAATCACCACCACCCCAAAATGTACGGGAACTGGAGGACCTGATGTTGACATTATGGTACCAGATACCCAAGGATACCTATCGCCACCTCATCGATTCGATGCAGCGCCGAGTGGCCGCTGTTTTGCGAGCTAAAGAGGGTCCTACAGCTTATTAGGTAGATGGTCATAATGTAATGGCTCGTCGGTGTATATGAACAATACAGAAAAGGGTTAGAAGGGAAAGAAATCGAAAAAGTAGATGAATACATTTATTTAGGACAAGTAATCAGTTTTAAAGAAAGACAAGAAAGAGAAATCAATAGACGAATTATCCAAGGTGATAGAGCCTTTTGGAGACTAAGACTATTTAACCGGCGATCTTCCGTTGTTTTTTAAAAAGAAATCTTTAATGCATGTATTAACCCCGTATTTACTTATGGAAGTTAAACGTGGAGTATCACGGAGCGACAAGGTGAGAAAATAAGATTATAGGTAAGAAAGTTAGGAAGAAGAACGTTGGGAATAACAAGAAGAGACAGAGTTAGAAATTAACTTATAAGAGAGAGAACAGGAATAATAGATATTATAAAAATAATAAAAGAATCAAAGTGGAGATGGGCTGGACATGTTGGAAGACTGAAAGATGGGCACGATGAATAACAGAATGGCAACCGAGAGATAGAAAGAGACGAATGGGGGGGGGGGGGAGCTAGAGGACAAGATGGAGAGATGACCTTCAGAAATTTAGAGGTGGTAAATGGTGGACTGAGGCTAAGTATCGAGGAAGTAGGAAAAGTCTGGGGGAGGCTTATACCCTGCAGTGGGTGCAAACAGGCTAAGAAAAAGAAGAAGATATATCTTAACGAAGAAAAAAATTGACTAATAACCAAGAAATATTGCTTAAAGAGCTAAATAGGAAAATAAAATCTCTTGAAACTGCATTTTGATCATATTTTCTTTTCAGTTTCGTCTTAGTTTCAAAACAAAGTATTACTATAGTTTCATTATAAAGCTGAAACATTTGTTTGATATGTGCTGCAAAAAAGATGAGCATGAATTCAGGGTGCGACTTTGTGACAGTTTTCTAGGTTCGTACTACACTGCCTCCAAAACCACGCTGTGGTCCAGAAGTCACATTAAGCCGGTGGTCCCAGATAGACGCCTCGGCATAAAAAAAATTACGTGAACTATACTTAACCAGGGAGTCTTTAACTTTTTCTGAATCGCAGGCAACGTGACAAAGTAAAAAGGACTGGCTGGCCACATGACAAAATTGAATAGGATTGGTGGGCCACATGAAAAAGAAGAGCAAAACTGCATGTGTATATTATGAATATCGATTATTTCACGGAATTTTTGAATCCTAAAATTTAACTTTCGGCTAAAGAGGCAATGTAATTAACATGCTATATACCTTTGTTACGAAGAAGTCCAAAGTAGTTGCTTGATGTGTCTACATTCTGAGCACTCTTTAAAAATTTAAAATGCGTATTTCATTTCTACATAGATAACTGCAGATTTAGGAATTTAAAGTCTCTGGATTAACGCAGGGTTAGCAAAATCGGCAGAAATCCACTTGAACGAATATATTCAATGTTTTAGAAACAGTAGCGCACCCAGAAATTTCCGGGTGGGGTGGGGGGGGGCACAGAATTTTCCCACGGTGGGGTGACCCCCCTAAATTTACCTGGAAAGACAGTCAGGTGCCATAACAATTAAGAAGGAGGTTAACTTTTGTACATTTATTCTTATCCAGTTACTAGTAATGTTATAATGCAAGGAAATTAAATGATTAGAAGAAACAGTAGATGAAATTCTTTTTCTGGTTAGATTTTTCTAAATTTATTTAACAGAACTACTCCCTTTTAATTATTGTATGCTATAATTATACGGTAGATGATAAAGAAGTATTTGTTTCAAATTTGACGTAATAATTTTCCGCTCTGTTAGCCGGAGGGGGAGGGGCGGGTCCCATCGGCCCTCACCATGGATGTGCCACTGCTTAGAAATGAACCGAACGCAGCTGGAAGGAACTTTGATATTCAAAGTGGTTACTTAAGGGGATGATTGACACTAATCTTTTGTGACTAATTACCTGTTAAAAGGGATATAACAATTATAACGAAGTAAATTTCTCCGTCATTTCTATCCGCGCCAGGATTCGAACCCGGGTCCCCTCATTCCGGAATAAGTTGCTCTACCAATTGAGCTACGCGGACGTTTTATTCTGATTCCTATCTGCCTTTATGTCGTGTGCGTCCTTCTGGCAGGTACGTCACATCTCCTTGTACGTTACACAATGGCGACGAAACGAAGTAAGAAGAGAGATGCTAGAGTTAAGTGTTTCTTCCCAGTGGCATGATGTTTGCGTCAGGGAGGACTAGCCTTTTTCCATCATGCCTCGCGTAAAGGAATAGAGAATAAAGGACCAGAAAAGAGATGCTTATTACCAGTGACATTTTTATGGTCAATACTGCCTAGATGAGAGGGGAAAAGGAATTGTTTTGCCGTAGTTTTCGTAAAACCCGGCTGCTATGTGAACATTTCTCCCTGGGGAGCGCAGAAAATTTTTTGGCACCATTTGGTTCAGGTACATCGGGCGCTTAAAAGTTGAACAGGTATATAAAATAATTATTCTCAAACTTAGGACACACAGATTAAACTATATAGAAATACACGATTTATTAATCAAAGTGTAATCGAAACTGATGTAAAACGAAAACCTGTTAGGCAATAAAATGAATGAAAACTATAAAAAATTATATTTTTCAATTTTTTTCTTTATTAGATTAATGTGGAAAAGGTTTCGCGGCCCACTGATGGCCCGAGGGTCAGGGGTTGAAGAAGCCTGACTCATTCTTCATTCTTCTGCACTTTGAATTCAGCACTTTCCAACCGTATGTCCAAACCCGCATCTCAATATTCCTACTTTTCCTGCACCAAAATCTCCACGAGATAAAGAAACATGGGAGTAAACATACCCAGTGAATAAATCCCAAATCCCACTTGCAATCATGCTGTTGGGATCAAAAAAAAAAAAAAAAAAAAAAAAAAAAAAAGTGATAAAAAGATTTAAAATCAGGGGATCAATGCTGGAAACAGGGACGTATATAGAATTTTGTCGAACGAAGTGACCGAAAATGAAAGTTTTAGAAATTCATCAGGACGAAATAAAAGTTAATGAAAAATAGAAGAAAAATTAAAGCATTATATTCTATTGCAAGTTGATCCATTTTCATTAAATTGAAGTATTTTTTCTAATCTAAATCGCATTTTAACAAAGAAATGAAACTGTTACAGGGCTTGGAGCTGAATTCTATAACAGCACCCTGTGTGGAGGATTCGTTTGTGCTTCCTTTGCCGTAAGTTCGGTATCGGTGGTTTAATCCGTAATTATTCCAACTGGAGCAGATAAAAACAATACAAACCGTAGAAAAGTGAATCGACTGAAGCTAAATTTTGCAGTGAGGAAAACGTTTATTCAGATCATACGGGGAATGTCACCAAGCTTCTGTCCTTTTCGTGCTTTCATTCTTTCCGTTCTCCCTCAGTATTCTACACCGCCGAAAATCCTTCTCTCTCTTTCCGGCCACTCAAAAACTATTCCTTCCTCCGTCCCTTTCGACCCGAAGCATACTCTCCTCCTGCGAAAACTATCTTGCTTCGTCGACATCTGCCACCGCGTTCCCTCCGGCTACACCCTCATGTCTCTTCTCCGAAAAACGCAAGATTCCCTAATTGCCATCTGCTGCGTCGCGTGGGAAAGGAAATACTCTATTTGCCTTTCGTCCAAATGGCGGGAATTGAAAGGAAATGATTCCAATTCAGTATCACAAAAATGGCTACAGAATCTCGCTTCTGATAAATATGGAAGCCCCGGTTACAAAACACTTTCAGGGGGCTAATGCTACCTTGTGTTAACAAGTTCGTTTTATATCTTTTAGTTCTTGTTGTTAACTTCATAAACATTGCGTTATCGAGTTGCTAAGTCTTATATAGTTGAAGACAGGGGAGGCGGAAAGTGAAAGTCGTTGACCGGGCCCGAAATTTCGAATCGTGGTGCACCCTCTATCTTCCCGCTTCCCGGAACAAACAGAAGAAAAATAATGCCTAAGGAGCTTTGTTGGGAATTAGGTCCACCCAACCACTTACCTAGAATAACTTTCTAAGACACATCACAACAATCGCACATATGCCAAATAAAAATAAAAAATAAAAATTAAAATCTTGGCAAAAATTATTGACCGGGCCCGGGCCCTGGCGATTCCGCTGCCACTTTTTGAAGATGATAGTAAAACTGTACGCAAATAATTCTTGCGATTCGTAAATATGTATAAGAAACTTTTATTCTTCTCTTCATTTAAATGCCTGCAAAGGTTGTCCGTTAGCTGTGCTGTTTCCTAACTGTTCCCTTTAAAACTCCAATTCCTTTTTCTTAAGTCCTGCCTTCCTTCATCTCTCGCGCTGTCGTGAAGAATCCTGACCTGCCGGTCCACCTCAGACCTTCCCGGCCTCACCTGGGGCAATTACCTCGTCGTACTCTTCGTGACCGCTCGCTACCTAAACCTAGAGACCACTGTTCTTTCGCCTCCTTCCCTTGTCTTCAAGAAATGCCCTTAAGCATATCCTAAAATTCACCGTAAGAAGGAAACACAGTGCCCTCGGTAAATCTTAAGCCTCAAATTAAAGTGTGAGGGCTAGTGCATGAAATTGAAATCTGAAAAGCATCAAAAGAGGCGTGATAGAGTTAATCTCCTTCAGCTTACAAAGTGCAAATACTACGTATAGACAAAATGTCGTCTTAGTAAATAACCGTGCATCCGGTGTCTAATGGGGAACGACTCTGAGAAATTTCTCTCGCGCTCTGTAGAGACAAAGGAAGTGGAGCACGTGGTGGAATAAAAGTTGCATTTTGAGATTTTATATGAAATACTAAAATCCTGTATAAAATCTCTATAACACTTGCCCCCCCCCCCCTTCCCATCTAAATATACCCCTGCTGGAAGATGATGGAGGTGGAAAAGGAAGACGCTGCCCCTGTAGTGGTCTACGCTCTGGTTATGACCATTCGTCCGAGATGGGTCCGGGAACGAATCATGGTGAGGCATGGATGTTGCGTTTTTTTTATGACACTGGATCTCTCCCTTGCTATAGTATACGACACTGGCTCTCTTCCAGGCTCTCTCCCTTACTCGATGGGCTAATATAAGCAGTTGCTGGTTTCTTAATTGAGGACCAGTGGCCCTCAATTAGGAACCAGCGACTGCTTATAGTATCCCATCAAGTTCCTCAGGCTGGTCGTAAACCCCCAAAACAAAACAATTAAAAAAAAAAGGAGAACTGAGAAAATAAGTGCAGACAAGTTGGAATAACTAGAGAAAAGTATCAGGAGTTCTCTGTGATGGAAATCTGGCAATGAGGGTGAAAAGCCAAGGTTTAAAATCGTGGTTATACTAGAAATATTGTGCAGTTCTAACGTGGCCATCTACAAAATCTATGGAGAATAAGCTAAAAGCAACAGAAATGAAGATTTTGAGATTTAGAGCGCAAAAGCCCTTTCTGCCCGTGGTGTATTCTAACACACATCTTCCTACTCCGGAGGCGTCTACTCTTCCAACTGAACTACGCCGTGTAACGTATACTCTATATTCACTTTCCTTTTGATTTTACTATCTCTGGTTATTTTATTTTACTATGTAAATTATCTTCTTACTGAACGAAATATTATTTCACCCGCTGAATGAGATCTGGCAATGAGTGTAAGTCATGACGTGGTGGTAGCCAGTATAAATAGGCGCGTTCAACGATAGCCAAGGAGAGCTTTTGTTGTTATAGGGAGAGCGTTTGTTGTTATACTAGGGGAGCGTTGTTGTTGTGAAGGAGAGAGTTTGTTGTTGTTGTTGTATTGAGAGCTTCGTTCTATGTGATTAGTTTGATTCTTCATTATTGTGAAACGAGTTGTGTGTGTGCGTTGGATGATCAAGAGTTACATAATAAAAGAGCTTTGTCGTAAGTACGTCTTTCTCAATTCATAGTTTTTGTCAGATCTCTGTCTGGCT
Organism: Macrothele yani; assembly: GCA_039090855.1. NCBI lineage: Eukaryota > Metazoa > Arthropoda > Arachnida > Araneae > Macrothelidae > Macrothele > Macrothele yani. Next base: position 107,769,112 of record CM077011.1, read on the forward strand.
GTTAGGTTTATGTCATTAGTTTATTACTATTAACAACCAGCGTTAAGACTTTATTCATCTTACTTACTGCTACAACATTACTACCAGTTACAAGTTTGTTCAATACTATTACTACACTACTAGCAGGAGACTTTATTCATGTTCTTAATTAACTAGTAACAACAACCATTTGAATTCACTATTTGAAGCTTAGTACAAGCATATCATTCAGTAGCAGAAGCATTATACTTGCTCAGTATAGGAAAGCTTTATTATTCATTATCATTAGCTTAGCTGGTAGAAAGAGTTTATCCATTATAATTAGCTTAGCGGGAAGTAAATAAAGCTTATTCATTATAGCCGGCTGGGCTTGTAGCTGCAACTTTACCAATTTGATTCATACCTACCTAGGTAGTGCATCATCTGCTTCATGTTATGCAGTACACAGTCGTATCAGAATAATATGACCACCCCCGGAATCACAATGTACCCGCCCAGGCGCGTCACAGAGTGCACGTGGCAAGGTCGACCACACGGAGATATAAGCGGTCGACAGGACAGATTAGCCATAGTGCACTACATGAAAATAATGAGCAGAGGTAGTGATTTGACGGACGTGCAAAAAGGAATGATCAACGGCTACCGCGCCGAAGGTGAAAGCATCTCAGAAACAGCAGACTTCGTGGGCTGTTTGCGAGGCGCTGTAGTAAGGGTGTACCAAGAATGGACCGCTGAAACACCGAGTACCTCCCGACTTCATAACTATGGAGCATCAAAGACCATCGACCCCAGAGGAGAACGTCGCCTCCGTCGACTGGTTAAGGGAAATCAACGCGCAGCAGTGCAGTAATTGACCACGCGAATGAATGCTGGGGTATCCAGGCATGTGTCCCCTATAACACCAGAGAGAACTCTGTCACGCATGGATCTCCGGAGTCGAAGTGCCTATGTTAACCCAGGTCCATTGGCAACCACGCCTGCAGTCCCCATGGGACTACCATCATTGCGCAGTGGAAGAGTAGGAAGAGGTTGCTTTCTCCGACGAATCGAGGTTTCTATTCCACAGAAGTGACGGATGGTGGCGAATACGGCGTCAGACACACGAGAACCAACACCAACCCGGGCCCGCTCCTACCACTGGATGGGTCCGTGAAAGACAATGGCCACCTGCCCATCCTCGCTGACCATATGCGTCTATTCGTGTTGGACGTTTACCCTGGCGGTGAGGGTGCCTACCAACATGATAATGCACTGTGCTATGTCGATAAGGGGGTGCGTGATTGGCTCCAGGAACACGACAGCAATGTCTCCGTTGTCCCTTGGCCGGCGAAATCGCCCGACCTCAATTCCATAGAGCACTTGTGGGACTATTTGGATGAACAGGTTCGATGTACCTACCCACAACCACATCCTCTTCGGGACCTCCGTGCTCTGCTGCAGTCCGAATGGGCGCGTGTGCCTCGGGCAACCTTTCAGGTACTTATTACGTCCATGCCACGCAGTCTCGCAGCTGTCATCCCGGCCAAGGGTAATTATTCCCATTATTAAGTAGGTGGTCTATTATTCTGATACGACCGTGTATGTTATAACATTTAATGAGTAGATGTCAAAAGTGTTCTATTTACTCGGTCGTAAGCTTTCTCTAAATCTATGAAGCCAGCAAAAACTTTCTTGCCAACAACCAGACACTTTTCAATCATCACGCGTGATGCAAAAATTTAGTTAGTGCAGCCTTTATCAGGCATAAAACCACTCTGAACATCCCACACTTTCTCTGATGAAAGGCCCCGTACTCTTTCAATAACAACCTTGCCAAACACTTTTCCTGGCACACTTAGTAGGCTAATACCACGATAGTTCTTACATTCAGTCTGATCACCTTTTCTCTTATACAAGGGAACAATGATAGCATCCTTACAGTCCTGAGGGACCATTCCTAACTCCCAGCACAACTGACAAATTTCAGTTAACCAGTCAATTACAGAGTCACCACCATATTTCAACATATCGGCAGTTATGCCATCAACTCCCGGAGCCTTACCATTCTGAAGAGATTTTAGAGCTTTACACACTTCTTCTCTTGAGATCCCTCTTGTGCTTACATCTCTCACTGTGACATTATCTGCGCCTGTCTCAGAATCATCTTTGCTTTCCTGATCTAATAACTCACAGAAGTATTCACCTCATCTTTCATTTAACTCATTGGGCTCCCATATCATTTCCCACGATCTTATTCTTCACACAACTTACAACTTTGTTTCCCCTATTTTTCCTGAGTCTCAAGTACTTCCAGAAAGACTTCTTATCTTTCCAAAAACCCAATTCATGCCTTTCCACCTTCTCCTTCCTATCTTTTGCCTTACTCTGGCGAAACAGCTTAGCAGCTTCACGCTTCTTACATCGATATTCATCCACAGAAACTCTGCTTTGCAACATCCCCGAATAGGCATTCTTCTTTCTCTTTACTGCCTTTTCAATCTCACTATTCCACCAAGCATCACCTCTATTGTTACCCACTATTGTGGTGCCACAGACCTCTTTAGTGGCAGTGACAACATAGTTCTTAAAACATTCCCACTTCTTTTCTACATCCCTCTCACCAGACTTCAGTTCCTTCAGTCGTTCTCTGAGTTATAACGAAGTAAATTTCTCCGTCATTTCTATCCGCGCCAGGATTCGAACCCGGGTCCCCTCATTCCGGAATAAGTTGCTCTACCAATTGAGCTACGTTTTATTCTGATTCCTATCTGCCTTTATGTCGTGTGCGTCCTTCAGGCAGGTACGTCACATATCCTTGTACGTTACATCATCTCCCCCTTATTATTTTTTTTTTTATTATTCGAAGTGCTGGAGAAGGGATTCTCTTATTTTTCCTATCTCGCGGTGTGGAAAGAACATCACACCAATGCAAGATTTTGAACGGTCGGGTCATCCGGATAGTTCGGGCGCCATTATAACGAAGTAAATTCCTCCGTCATTTCTGTCCACGCCAGGATTCGAACCCGGATCACCTCATTCCGGAATAAGTCACTCTACCAATTGAGCTACGCGGACGTTTTATTCTGATTCCTATCTGCCTTTATGTCGTGTGCGTCCTTCTGGCAGGTACGTCACATCTCCTGGTACGTTACAGAGTAAGTCAGAATAACGCTGATAATCTTCAAGGAGCCTATCAATCTTTATTCTTTTTACCCTGTGCCTCTTCCTATTCCTTTTCCTCCAACCAACATTCAGTTTCACTCGTGACACTACCAAGTAATGATCAGAACTAGCACCCGCACCTCTCATCACACGAGTGTCAACAACTAAGTGTTTAAGACGCTGATCGTAGACACCAAAATCTATCGCACTCTTTTGACCAAGAGTACGATTTTACCAAGTATATGTGTGGATATACTTGTGGTTGAAAAACGTATTACATACACACAAACCATTATCAATGCAGAGTTCAATTAATCTTTCACCATTATCATTCACACAAGGATCATTAAACTTACCCAGAACATTGTCAGAAATTGCATTCTGCACACCTACTCTAGCATTGAAATCCTCTGCTATTATAATTTTTTTAGCACCAAACTGGCTCAAAACAGCTTTTAGCTTATTCCAGAAATCTTCCTTCTTATCGGAAGGTTTCGAGTCACAAAGAGCATACACTACAATAATTACAATTCTTCGAGGTTTCACTTTCAACCAAATCCAGAGAAATATCTCACTTACGCATTTATAGTGAATCAAGTTCATCTTTTCACTCAAAATCACACCTATACATTAGTCTGTCCTCTCACATTATCCAATACTCCAGACCACACACTCACCGTGCCCTTCACTTTTACCCCAATTTCCTTCTTTTTGATTTCACTTACACACAGCACACCTAATCTATATTTATTCATCTCCTCAATCACCTCATTCATCTTGTCATTTATACCTCTAGTATTCCATACAGCAATCTTACATTCACTCAGCCGAGATCTCTTTCTCATACGCCGTTTTGAAAGTCCAGGTCGATTCCGTGGTGGACCATCCTTCTCAAGTGTGGTAGGTCCACCATATCCCACACTTGAGTCCGGGTATTCATTCCTTTTTGTCTTTTTAATTAGGTAAGTACATCAGTGTGGAGGATTAGCCCACAGCTGACGATTCCAGTTGGTCATTCAGCCTAATGATTCTGGAACAAAACCCAGTGATTTTAAGTTGGGGTCTTTTCGCCAATGTCACACAGAACTAGCTGGCACCTTTCCAAGATTCACAGAAGAGGCATTGATCATAAAGAATTAAAGCCTACATTTGGTAATCTCTTTTGCTTAAACTTTATGTTTTCTATTAAAGCTTACATTTTCTAAAGCACAATTTCAGCAGTTCTGTTTAAAATTTAATTGTGTTGCACTGCATTTATTATGAATTTCATTTTCACCATTCGATTTTATTTATGTGCGCAATGACAGATAGAAAAGGTGCCCAGTGTGTGGCCAAATTAGATTTTCTCTAATTATTTTTATGTCCTGGAAATACAACAAATTCCAGCCGATCTTTATTTCTTCTGTGTGTTTCAACATATGAATTTCACTTTCAAGTTATCTGTATGGCTTTATTTACAAGAATATAATTTACTTCTTTTTTGCTTTCCATCTAATTTGCATTATACGTATCATTTTACTTTAGCACATGCAAACGACCTTAAGAGTTTTTAATCCTGATCAATATTTTCAAGATATACACTCACGGACAATGAAATTTGCGCACCAAGAAGGAAGCATAGGGTTGAACTGAAATTTCTTGGACGTAATAATACAGATGGCGTTTCAACTGGTCCCACACATGCTCGATAGGGGATATGTCCGGGGAGTTGGCAGGCCATGGAAGTGTTTGGATATGACGTAGGCAGTCCTGGACAACCCGAGCCGTGTGCGGACGGGCATTATCCTACTGGTACAGCGCACCTGGAAACCCGGCCAGGAATGGAAGCACGTAGGACCGTAGGATCTCATCCACATACTGTTGTCCCGCCAATGATTCACGTACCACTACTAGAGCTGATCGGCTATCGTATGAGGCAATGGCTCCCCAGACGATAATGCCTGCAGCGGGGGAGGTGTGGCGCTCGATAGCGAGGTTGGGATTGTGCCGTTGATCTGGAAACCTCCACACCCGGACACGATGATCATCTGTCCCCAAAACGAAGCGGCACTCATCGCTAAACACAACGTGTCGCCACTCTGTGGGATTCCGCGTCGCTCTGGCACCACCACAAACGGAGCCGGCAATATTTCGAGGTTAATGGCAGCAAATATAAGGGGCGCTTGGATCGCAGATTCGCTTCCGTGAGGCGTCGGGAAATGGTTCGTGGACACACAGGAGCCGCTACATCTGCCTGTATATAGGACTGGGCCCCCGTGGGTTCCGTTCGCGCCTGGCGCATGATCCGTCGATCCTCTCTACCAGTGGTCCTTCTGGTCCGTCCGGAGCCGCTCCGTCGTGTGGCAGTGCCGTCACGTGTAAACTGCTCCCAACACAGTCGGACAGTATGGTCAGAAGTATCCACGTGACGGGCTATACGGAACACCGACCACCCTGAGGTTTTCAGCCCGATGATCAGGCCTAATCCGTAAGTTGCGTAAATCGACTTCTCTAGCGTCTACCAGGCATTCTTGTCACTCGGTACTCTTGCTTGCTTCGGCCGGTTCTTTTCGCTTTCATAAGGCATCGACTACACGCCTGTTTATAAGGCTGTTGGTTCGTGCTTGCAGCGCCACCACAGGGTGTGTGGTCATGCGCACTCGCGCTAAACGTGGATCATGTTATGAAAGCTTTTGCTAAGTGGGTATTTATTGTTAAAATGTATGCAAATATTTAAAATTAAAGGTAAATATTGAATTTTGGGGAAAATTAAAATTTGGGAGATGGGTAGATGCATTTCGAAACAAAAGGAAAATTCTGTTTAAAGCCATGATAAATAAATAAAAAAACAAAACAAAAAAACACTGAGTTTTGAAATCCCAAAAGTTATTATTGTAGGTTTGCGTTGTTTGTGTTTTAGATGAGTTGAGAAACCTGAAAGTGACAAAAGGTATTAATTGTTACATGTGTATCAATGTGTGTAACTAAATATTCACTGGTAGACTATGTACAAGTGTAAGTAACTTTTGGAGGCGGTGAAGGTCAACTGTAGTGGTAGGACTAAATGTATTGGTTAAATAAAAACAATATCACAGGAACGTACCTACCCTTAGGCACGCTAAGGTGGAATAGCATGGGACCCTGAAATGAAATTCAACCGAGACACATAATTTTTCACCGCACAAAGTTTTGATTTTTGAAAGGCCACTTGGCCTGCATTCATTTAAAAAACTTAACCATAACGAAAACAAAGCATGGTATTAAGTCGAGGAAAAACCATGTCACCAAATATTTGCTGCCTGAACACAATCAACTTTACATATTTTCAAAATTTCCAACTCTGGCCACTGGGCCCTATAAAAAAAATAATCAGATGATACAGCACACTTTAGGTGCTTCAAAAGAAACGAAAATTTATACATACATAATGTGATATTTCTTAAATTCTACCTAACAACTGGTTGCACTAAATTTTACATTATTATGGCAAGCTGAAAGCTCAACCAAACTTGGTTACTCGTATTAGCATAATATCTCACAAATCAAAATTTCTCAGATTAGGGAACATCTGGCCTCTTGCACCAGGCACATTACTTATCAAAATAAATACATGAATTTTAATTACTTGCACAACACAAGAACGCGAATTAACATGGTGGGTAAGTTCGGTAGCTGAAATGCAATTTCTCTCTCTTAGTTTGGAAAGTTATTACTCATGGTGTAAACAATATCGTTTTGATTTACCCTATCGAACAACCCCCTCAAACCAGTTTCCTTAATCCATTCAAATTTAAAAATTACCATAACTAAGCAAAAATTTACAAATAATCACAAGTTACATTACTAAACGGTTCTACACTCCCAGGAAAATTTGCCTTAAAATAACATAGCACTAAACACTACTAGCTTAACTGATACAAAATCGCATCTAGACACTATAGTGAACATACACAAAATTTGTCATTAACTTGCAACACTGACAAAAGAATTAAAATTCCCACTATCATCACGAAATTCAAATAACTGAGTACTCAATCAATATCTTACAATGTAAATAAAAAGGCAAACACTAATTTACAACACTCCTGAACTTGAACTCATATTTATATGCACCCTTACCGTTCACCAAAAATTTTATATTACACAACTATTCCTGACAGGCAATTTATAAACAACTTAATCCAAATTTTCAAAATTCCACTATGTAAGTTCTTACCAATTTTAATAGACCCATGTGGTAAACAACTGAGGTACTGGCTATACACACATCTCTTTTAATCAGATCCACTTTCCTTGAAAACAAAAATTACATTCTGAGGAAATATTTATAAGGCTGAAGGTTTGATTGGATCGTGAAGCCAATCAGGCCTATGCACCGAAATGGGAAGTCATATGTGTGACACATCACCCTGTACTGTTTTCGGGACAACACTCATGAACGCAGCTTGCTCGGAGTGGCTTCATACGAGCCGACGGTTTTACTGGGGGTAGAAAAACAAATCCCCCAATCTGTCCTCCCAAACACAGTTTCAAACAAGAAGTATGTCCACGTATGGAAAGCATCCTGCAAGAAAACTTGTCCCTCAACTCTTTTTCCCTGGGCACACAGCTTCCAGAAAAACACCATGCGAAGACTCACATTATTTCCAGAAAAATCCACTAAATCACTCTTTTTCCCAGGAACTACACCATATCATTATTTCCCAGAAACACACTATCTCATTATCTCCAGAAAAATACACCATACCACTTATTTCCCAGAAAATTACACCATATTGCAGAATCACATTGTACAAAGTTAATGTACAGGCCAACACTTCTGAAACCCTAGTCAGCGTGCATACCCCTTTTTAGTATCCTCCCCTCATGAAAATCTATTTTTCAAATCCATTGGCTGATATTGTGAGTTAGCTCACACTACTCTACAAAATGTTCTAGAAAAATTGTGCACCTAAATTTACTAAAACACTAAAATCATAATAACCTGCCTCTAAGAACAAAATTTAAACTACTTACTCTAGGCTTCTAAATACAAATGCAATTTATAAAATATAAAAATCACCAATAACAAAGAGAGCCAAATTTCGCTTAATGAAAACTGGTCGCACTCATGATAAGCTGTACCAAAATTATTAATTCAGATAACCCCAGATGCTACTACATTTAACATTTTAGTTTTTTTCTTAATCTGTCTCTTCTGAGCATAAAATTTAGTGGGAAGCTTCGTTCACAAAATAATACTTAATCACTGAGTTTCATTAATAGTATTACACGCACAAACTCCAAAAATACAAGAAATAAAATACCACTGGCTTAACACATGTAAAATTACAATTCTTTTTAATTTAGCTCAAAAGAAAATAATGACAGAAAGTTTCCCATTCTAACACATTACCCATTCTAACACAATCACCACGAACAATTCAAAGGAATATACAACGGCCGTTCCATAAAAATTGAGAGTAAAATCACACAAAAGGGTCCGGCGTCGAATCTTGGTGAGGCATGGATGTTGTTTGTCTTACGGCACTGGCTCTCTCCCTTCCCTGGAACCAGTGACCCTAAATTAGGGACGGGCGACTGCTTATAGCCCATTGAGTTGCTTACGGTGGTCGTTAAACCTTCAATAATAATAAAAAAAACCCAGCAAAATATATATTATTCTTTTTCAAAGTATCTTCCCTCGGATGATGTGCAACGGTCCCATCGTCCAGTCCGCTTTTCAAACCATGTGGCGAAGGCATTTTGTGGAAGCTGCTTTAGCGACTGCTGTACAACTTGAATAACGTCAGCATCTGTGTTGAACGTTGCGCCACGGAACTTCTCCTTCATTGTTGGAAACAACCAGAAATCGCACGGGGCGAGATCAAGACTATAGGCAAGATGTGGCATGATTTCAATACTGCATTTCGTAAGAAACTGTTGAACACAAGCAGCCACATATGGGTGGGTGTTATCATGGTGTAGGGTCCATTTGCCAACCAGTTTCGGTCGCTTAATCGATATGTGTCGCCGCAGACGCTTCAAGACTGAAATGTAGTACTCAGCATTAACAGTAATTTGTGGAGGAACGGCATGCTGGTAGACCACACCTTTATGATCAAAGAAAATTATCGTCATCACCTTCCCGGCGGTTTTGGTTTGGCGGACTTTTTTCGGAGGAGTCGAGCCTGTGTGTTTCCAGACACTCGTTGCGCGCTTCGTGAGGAGGGTCGAAATAGTGGACCCATGTTTCATCGGCAGTTATTACTGTGTTTAGAAAGTTTGAATTCTTCCGAATCATTTGCTTTCATTCATGACACACCTGAACTCTGGCTAACAATTGTTCTCTTGTCAGGTGATGAGGAACCCATCTGGAACAAACACGATGCAGCAGTAATTTGTCGCGTAGAATGCGGAAAGCCGACGTTTTTGAAATATTAGTTAACGCCGCTATGTCTTCACACGTCATTCGTCGATCTTCTTGCAGGATTTGTAACGTACCAGGAGATGTGACGTACCTGCCAGAAGGACGCACACGACATAAAGGCAGATAGGAATCAGAATACATGTCCGCGTAGCTTAATTGGTAGAGCAACTTATTCCGGAATGAGTGGACCCGGGTTCGAACCCCGGCGCGGATAAAAATGACGGAGAAATTCACTTCGTTATAGATTGACTAAACAGTGTTAAAAATACGCTCCGCAACAACACTTTCAGGTCAACCAGGCCTAGGAGCGAGTTATGCTGACAAACGCCCTTTTTTGAAATCATGGTGACATCTATAAATCGGGTACTCACCCAAACATTTATCTTTGTAAGCTTTTTTCATTAAATCAACTGTTTCTGGAGTCGTTTTATCCAAACGATAGCAAAATTTTATCGCACAGCGCATTTTTTTTTTTTATTGGAGGTTTAACGACCACCGTGAGCAACTCAATGGGCTATAAGCAGTCGCCCGTCCCTAATTTAGGGTCACTGGTTCCAAGGAAGGGAGAGAGCCAGTGCCGTAAGACAAACACAACATCCATGCCTCACCGTGATTCGTACCCGGACCCAACTCGGACGAATAATCAGAAGCCATCGCTTAGACCACTGCGCCACCGGGGCGGCCAGCGCATTTCACTTCTTAACTCTGAATCACTCGGCTCCATAGCTGTATGACGAAGTGCAAACGTACCTTAAACAAGTGCGCAATAACAAAACCAGAATCGTCTGCCACGGCTAATAACTGTTGCCATAAATACTTCCTTAATTTAGCAGTCGTCTGTGTGGTTATTTTTCCTCTTTGCACTGTTGCCAACTCAAAAAAATTACTCTTAGTTTTCATGGAACGACCTTTGTAAGTAGTCACTTTTCCCTAATTTAGGGCCACTGGTTTCAGTGATGTGACAGACCCAGAGCCACTGGACAAATACACAAGGCGTAAAAATTCCGAACGCGAATCAGGCCCCGTCTTGAACGGATCGTCATCGCCTCAGACCACTAGAGCATCGGGGTTGCGTTATGTCCATACCAAGCTGACCAAGTCGCTAGCGCTGCACGGGTGGAGCAGTGGTCTAAGCGCTGACTTTTGACCTTTCGCCCGAGATTGGTCGGGATTCGAATCCTGATGAGGCATGGATGTTGTGTTTCTCCTACGGTACAGGCCCTCTCCCTTCCCAGGAGTTAGTGGCCCTAAATTAGAGATGTGTGACGACTTGTAGCCCATCGAGTTGTTCACGGTAGTCGTTAACCCCCCCAAGCAAAAAACAAAAAAGAAAGAGTTGCTTGGATTTTTTTTTTTATTGGAGGTTTAACGACCACCGTGAGCAACTCAATGGGCTAGAAGCAGTCGCCCGTCCCTAATTCAGGGTCACTGGTTTCAGGAAAGGGAGAGAGCCAGTACCGTAAGACAAACACAACATCCGTGCCTCATCGGGATTCGAACCCGGACCCCATTCGGACAAATGATCAGAGGCCATCGCTTAGACCACTGCTCCACCGGGCCGGCGGGATTTCATCAGATCTTCCTGAGTTAATTTTTAAGAAACCTTAAAAAAGTTACGAAGAATAATGAAAAAGAATAACGCTTCAGAAATTTCATTTTGTAGGCCTCTAATACGTCATGGTGCAAGCAATAGCGTTCAAAAACGGGGTGTTAATTTCTTTTCCTTGTTGTGAGCCTCCAATATGCTTAAAAGTTAATTCTCTTTGTATTCATTTATTTAAAGAACGTCTAATATCTTTGGCAGCCTTGATTTTCTAACTGCACTTAATAAAAATATTTTGAACCTGCTCACAAGATCAGAAAAACTAATCATTTCGAAACTAGTACACTCAGCAACACTTCAAATGAGCACCAAATCCGTTGTGGCTTTACACTCCCTGTCTCCCCCCCCCCCCCTTTTTTTTTCTCGTTTATCTGATGCTTTTACTAATCAGTTTTAAAGAACTCTCGTAATACATTTCCATTCAGCAATAATTCGCTTTAGATAAAAGTGGAATCCAGTAGCAGGAATAAACAGGTGCTGCAACCCGACAGCAGGTGCAGCTGAGACCTGAGAAAAACCACAGGTGACTGCGACGCTCGACCGTGACGGAGTCCTCGACGTCTGCTACAACGATGACGACTGATAAAGCAGTTGCCGTCGTTGTTAACACGCAGGCTCTGAAACGCCATGCACCTGACACACACACCGATTAACTTCTTACAGTGCAGCAGAAACAATGTTCTCTTCTGATCTGTCCCTTTGAATAAACTGAAAACAAATATCGGAACCACCTGGCTACTCAAATTACCTACCACGTCTTCAAACCGTTGCAGTGTCAATGTTTGGTTCTAATAACGGACGCAACTGCACTTGTAATTCCATTCTTTACATTATATGCCGGTTCTTTCTTTTTTTTTTTTTTTTTTTGTGATTTCTTATCATACTTACTTGAAGTGTAGCAGAGGAAAATCTTTAGGACTAAAACCTAAAGATAATAAAATGAAACAAATGTGACATGAATTTGGATACTCGCAGAGGCGTAATAGGATTGGGGGGGGGGGGGGGGGTTAACGAAAAATGAAAGTTTTCGGAATCCACCAGAACAAAATAAAAGTTAATGAAAAACACAATAAAAAATTTTATTCTAATGTAAGTTGATGCAATTTTTGCATTTTTATTTTTTTATTTCTAACGTGACTCGCATTTCAACCAAACCCATTAAAAAATGAAACACTTTCGGGGAGGAATGCCCCCCTTGGCCCCTCTAAATACGCCCCTGGCTACTCGTTTTATTTATTTACGTATTATGATTTCAAATGTCATTTGGTTACTCTTGTAATAATTATTATTTAATTATTGCTTTTTCATTTCTTTTTACAAAAAAAAAAAAAAAAAAAAAAATGCTTTCCAACGCAGCAAAAATTCTTTAACAAAATCATTTTTTCTTAGCCTAACCAGTTTTACCCGGTTTTGAAAGCAAAAAAAAAAAAAAAAAAAATTCAAAAACTGGTGAAAGTTTTTTATTTTCGAAATTTTCCAGTTTTGAAAAAAAATCTACCGATGAATAAAATTCTTAATTTCTTTTTACTATTGATTATGCCGAATTGGTTGAAAAAAAATTCCATAACCTATTTTTCCCATTTTTTAAATAATCGGTTCTAAGTAAATGAATGTTGACACATTTCGGAAATGAATTATATTTACCTGCCAATTGTTTTGATCTGTAAGGAGCTATCTATGATGCTACTGAGTAATGTATTTATCTTCAAAATCAAAGTTTCGTTCATTATTAAAAGTGAAATCTTAAATTCAAGCAAAATATTGCAAAAATGAAATAAACAGATTTGGTTCCAGAAAAAAAATAGTTTAAAATTTATGACATGTATTTTTAACATACGTTTTTTTTTGGGGGGGGGATGCATCGGTCAAAGTTCTGTTCCCATATTTTTTAACGTTATGTTAGCTGCAACTGATGCCTCATTATACTTTATTAATATATCAAAACCTTTTATAAAAAAAGAAAAGCAAATAACCGAATTTTATACGTTACAAGATATTTGATAAGCTACCCAAATTATTAAATTATTATAACTTCTATATTTTCATTCAATTTTAATGAAACCAATGTAACGTACCAGGAGATGTGACGTACCTGCCAGAAGGACGCACACGACATAAAGGCAGATAGGAATCAGAATAAAACGTCCGCGTAGCTCAATTGGTAGAGTGACTTGTTCCGGAATGAGGGGATCCGGGTTCGAATCCTGGCGTGGACAAATATGACGGAGAAATTTACTTCGTTATAATGGCGCCCGAACTATCCGGATGACCCGACCGTTCAAAATCTCGCATTGGTGTGATGTTATTTCCACACCGCGAGATAGGAAAAATAAGAGAATCCCTTCTCCAGCACTTCGAAAAAAAAAAAAAATAAATAAAAAAATAAAATAAGGGGAAATGATGTAACGTACCAGGAGATGTGACGTACCTGCTAGAAGGACGCACACGACATACAGGCAGTATAAATAGGCGCGTTCAACGATACCAGAGAGAGATTTTCGTTTATGTGTGAAGAGCTTTGTTTTATGTGTAGGAGACCTTCGTTTGATGTAAAGAGAGCTTTGTTTATGTGAGAGGAACTTCGTTATATGTGAGAGCCAGATATCGAGTAGTTGTGTGACCTGTGAAGTGTATGTTGGATAATACCAGGAGTTTCCCTAATAAAAGGTTTTCTTAGTAAGTACGTTTTCCTCAGTTCATAGTTTTGTCAGACCTCTGTCTGGCTGTTAGGTCTCTTTTATTAAGTGTTACTATTAACAACCATCATAAGACTTTATTCATCTAAATTACTACTACAACATTACTAGCAGTTAAGCTTATTCATTATAATTACAACAATTAGCGGCAAAAAACTTAATTCATTATACTAATATTAAGTGATTCATTACTCCTTGGGTTTCTTTTGCAGAGAAGAATTGCGTTGCCCGTTTTTAGTGAGGAAAAGAGGGCTAACATTTTAGCCCGTTATCGTAGTCAGGTTTGAAAGCTGTGATCAGAGTCCAATAGTGGTGGAGGATTGAACGTGAAATCTAATTAACACTGGACTCAAAAACAATTAAAATTTGTCATTAGAAGTTAGCTTAACCGACAGGAAAACAGAAGGAAGTCATCATCACTGAGGGATTCAGAACAAGATTTGCTATAGTGAATGAAATTAACATGGAGGACATTAACTCATGACAGACAGTTCTGGAAGAAACTTGGGAAGACCTTCAACAGTGGACTGATAATTTTTTATTATTCTTTTTTTCAACTCTTAGCGCATTGGATCTTCAAAACTAAATTAAAAAAAAATAATAATAAAAATAAAAAATTTTATGTAGCAAAATTTCTGTGAGTTCGAAAATTTCACATACATTTATCTTAGCTCACTAAAATCTTAGATGGTCCCCATGTGATCTAACTGCTGAAACATCTTTTTTTTTTTTGGTTGAGGGGGGGGTACAGGGAGGGCTAAAAGAAAAGTCGGGTGTGCTGAAGCCCACGTTAGTTCATCCGTAGAATCACGCTCAACACATGTGAGTTGTGCAAGAAAATCCTTTCCGCCTGCTCTTCTTAGGGAATATTTTTTTTAAAAAAAGATTTTCACATGATGCCTGCTTCAGGATTCACCAAGGTTGAATTTGAATTTGAATTTAATGAAAATTTTTACTATACAACACAGTGCATCAATGTTTATAACAAAACACAAATATTATAAATATTATCATACGCAGTAAACTAGTCTAAGTAATTAACACAGTGCAGTCGAAGCATGAAAGTCATGATAATATCACAAACATCAATTCAAATTAAGGAACCTATAGAACTGCATAATTGCTCTGAGGAAAAGCAAGATGAGAAACCACCTCAAATATACCAGATTATAGTAAATTATAAACAAGTAATAACTAACACAAATAACCAAAAAAAAAAAATTCTAAATAACGTAATGTACAACAGCGTGGTGAGTTATGGCTAAACCCCTCCAAAATGATTCCACAACTTAAATCTTGGCCCTCAGTCTCCGGCAGCTGGAATGTACCTGGCCAAGGCAGCGGCCAGTGTGACACGAAGGCACAGGGTGCTAAGAATCCCCGGAGGACCGGACTAGGCTGCCATCTGATGCTGACCTTGGCTACGTATAATGGACGCTCCCTACCTTCTGATTCAAGGATCCTTGAATTGGAAGAAGAACTACAAAGGATCAAGTGGGACATCGTCTGGCTAAGTGAGGTAAGGAGAAAAGGAGAAGATCTCATTGAACTGAAAAGTGGACATCTCATCGACTATCGTGGGACAGATACTGGCAGAACTAGTGCTGTTGGATTTATAATGAACAAGAAACTGAAGGATAAAGTTGTAGCAGTTGAAAGTTCCTCTGACAGAGCTGCACGACTCGTTATCCAACTCTCGAGAAGATACAAGGCTCAGATTATTCAAACTTATGCACCCACCACAAGTCATCCCGAAGAAGAAATTGAAGAATTTTATGAGGAAATTCGTCATCTAAATAATAAAGGTAAGCAGCACTTGAAGATAATTATGGGAGATTTCAATGCAAAAATAGGGCAACAGCAACAGAATGAAACTTCAGTAGGTAAATTCGGTCACGGCAACAGAAACCAGCGTGGATATAGTCTCGTTGAGTTTGCAGAGGCAGAAGGGTTTTTCATCTTGAACTCCTTTTTCAAGAAAAAGCCACACAGGAAATGGACATGGAGACATCCAAATGGGACGACAAGTGAAATTGATTTTATTATGTGTAACAAAAAATTCGTCATAGAAGACTGCAGTGTGCTAAACAAGTTCAACACAGGTAGTGACCATAGATTGGTGAGATGTAAGATGCACCTCAACACTAAACTCGAACGTGGCAAGCTCATAAGACAAACAAAATGTATTGACATAACCAACCTTAAAAAACACCATAATACCTTCAAGTTGAAACTGAAGAACAGATTCTCTGCTTCAGAAGGCCTAACATCGGAAGAAGTGAATATTTCTGAAGTTAACAGAAAAGTAACCAAAGCTCTTATTGAAACAGCAACAAAATTAGCTGGGTCTAAGAGCAAGTTGCATGTGAACAAATTATCAGGAAAAACCAAAATGTTGATGCAAAAAAGAAGAGAGATGAGGACAACTAAAGAAGATGTGACTTCCAAAGTGGAATATATAGAGCTATGCAAACAGTACGAAAAAGTATCACTAAGGACGTAAGGAAATTCAACTGTGAACTAGTGGAACTAGTGAGGAAAGCAATTGAAAACAACCAAAGCCTAAAGATAGCAAAGGGACATCTCGGTAAGGGAAGCAATTGAAAACAACCAAAGCCTAAAGATAGCAAAGGGACATCTCGGTAAGGGAAGAAAACAGATTATGGCACTGAGAAAAGAAGATGGTTCTGTAACAAGCAATAGAGGCGAAATTTTGACAAGAGTGAAAGATTTCTACTCCAAATTATATGAAAGGGATGATACATGTACTCCAGACATCATGAAAGGTACCAGTACCAGAGTTCTTCCAGTCCTCCCAGCAGAAGTTGCACATGCAATCAAGAACATGAAGCGGGGGAAAGCTCGAGGAGAAGATGGAATTACTGTAGACATCATACAAGAAGCAAGTGGAGAAATCGAAACAGTACTCGCCCAAATTTTCACTCGATGCCTTAATGAAGGGAAGATTCCTGAGGATTGGAACAATGCTACAATGATCCTGCTACATAAAAAAGGTGACATTGAGGATCTCAGGAACTACAGACCTATCAGCCTCCTATCAGTGGTTTATAAAATCTTCACTAAAGTTCTCTCACACCGCTTGAAGGTAACACTGGACATGGCTCAACCGAGAGAACAAGCTGGATTCAGGAGTGGCTACAGCACAATAGATCATATCCACGTACTGAGAGAACTAATTGAAAGAGCGAGGGAATATGAACTTACATTGTGCATGGCTTTTATCGATTATGAAAAGGCCTTTGATTCGGTGAAACCATCAGCAGTTACAATGGCTTTGAAATCCTGTGGTATTGAAGATGCATACATTAATATTATTAATAGCATCTATGAAAATGCAAGTGCAAAGAATCGGCTGTTTGAAAATACAACAAACATAAAAATTAGAAAGGGTGTAAGACAAGGTGACATCATATCTCTGAAGCTCTTTAATGCCACATTGGAAACTGTCTTTCAATCACTGAACTGGGAAAACAAAGGGATAAAGATTAATGGAGATTATCTAACCCACCTTCGTTTTGCTGATGATGTAGTCATTTTTGCAACTACCCCATCAGAGCTGCAGAGTATGATCCAGGAACTTGCTGACAAGAGTAAAGAAGTGGGATTAAAAATGAACTTTCAGAAGACAAAAGGGATGTTCAATGCTTTTACAAAAAGGGATGTTCAATGCTTTTTTGATGGAGCAAAGCTGGAGATAGCAGACACGTACGTTTATCTTGAACAGCAGATATCAAGTGAGGGTCACATTGATGAAGAAATTAATCGGCGTATAAAACTTGCCTGGAGAGCTTTTTGAAGAAACAGCATAATTTTCAAGAGCAATATGCCATTATCTCTTAAAAGAAAAGTGTTTGATCAATGCATCCTTCCAGTGCTTACGTATGGTGCAGAGACGTGGACCTTAACTAAAAGAGACATACAAAGGGTGCAGACAACTCAAAGTAGCATGGAGAGGTGCATGCTTGGTGTAACCAGGAGAGATAAGAAGAGGAACTCGTGGATCCGAAAAATGACAAGAGTGGAAGACATCATGGTCAGAGGTAAATCCCTGAAATGGCAATGGGCTGGACATACTGCCAGAAGGACCGACCATCGATGTACAGCCGAAATTTTAGATTGGATTCCGAGGGACAGAAAAAGACACAGAAGAAGACCACATGGGAGATGTTTGGATGAAATTCGAAAGTATGCGGGAGTGACATGGAGGAGACTGGCACAAGACAGACCGTTGTGGAAGAAACTTGGGGAGACCTTCGTCCAACAGTGGATTGATAATGGTTGACAATGATGATGATGACAATAGAAGCACAGCACTGAGCCGCAGGGAAAAAGGCTTAAAAAGTAAGCCTGACGAGCCCCTGATCCCCATAGGTCAATATGTCAAATCAGAACGTCAACACTAACAACATTAAATTACAACAGATGTTTAGTATACTATGAAAAAAATAAGACAAGAACTTAACCAAAAGAACAGAAATTCTCGTAGCAGTTTTTTAAATAATTTAAAATTAAAAATATCCCTGATGTACATTGGCAATCTATTTCCCCATACGGGGTCCAGCTGCAACAATACTATTATATAGTAATCCCGAGCGCGCCCTGGGATGACAAGATTTTGCTCATCCTGCACTTCCGGTGATTGCTTTGTGACGTCAGTGTCCGAATCGCAATCGTGAAACTATGTAATCGCCACGTTTCTTTGTATCTACACCATAGCAACGTGTCGGAATTATTATTCGTAAACCAGCTTGAATAATCATAAATTCTACCAGATTTTTTAATGTGTATAATGTTTTCAATTTTAAATTTAAAAAAAATTGGGAAATGTTGCCTAGATGCTTTTCCTATTCCTCATAAAGAAATTATTCTTTATTATTTGACAATAATACGCAGATGAGGTATTCCATTATGACCACCCCCAGCCTAGAGAAATGAGCGCTCCTGGAGACCGAACGGTGGCCCAGGTAAAGTTCACAGAGCATGCAGTATATATCATATACAACACGAGGGCCGACTTTCGGTTATCAGAGTGTTCGGAGTCAGAATGGATGGGAAAAGCTGCCAATTTATCAGAATTTGATAAAGGACAAATTGTGATGGCATGACGCTTCGGAACTACTATCTCGGAAACGGCGCGGCTTGTGGGTTGTTCACGTGCCGCTGTAGTGAGTACTTATCAAAAATGGTGCTCAAATGGCCAAAAGACGAACCGTCGTCCAGCTGTGTGTCGTCCGAAACCCATTGATGCCAGAGGGGAGCGGAGATTGTTCAAAGCGACCGCGTAACCGCAGTGCGACAAATCACCAGCAGCTTCAACATTGGTGATCAGGGCAATGTGTTACAGCACACAGTTCATCCCAGCCTTCTGCGCATGGGCCTGCGTATCCGAAGACCCAGCCAAGTTCCCATGCTCACTGCATGTCATCTCCAACAACGCATAGGATGGGCCTAAGATAATCGAGATTGGACCGTGGATGATTGGAAGAAAGTGACCTTGTCTGACGAATCAAGATTCCTGGTGCATCACAAAGATGGCCGAGTGCCGATACGCCGATTATCAACGGAGGATATGGCACCTGGATGCACTGTTGGGCGGAAACAGGGCGGCGGTGTTATGCGATGGTTTTTTGGAACACTTTAGGCTCCATTATCCCAACAGTATAATCCCTGACAGCTGTCGTCAGGTATCTGAACATCGTTGCGGACCAAGTTCACCCATTCATGGCAACTGTGTTTCCTGCTGGTGATGGCCATTACCAACAGCATAATGCGCCATGCCACACTGCCGGAATCGTCAAGAAGTGGTTCCAGAAGCATGCTTGTGACTTTCTGTTAATGCCCTCTCCTCCAAATTCACCTGACACGAACCCAATCGAGCATTTGTGGTTCGACTTGGTGTACTTACCACCCCAAAGTGTACGGGAACTGAAGGACCTGCTGTTAACATTATGGTACCAGATACCCCACGGATACCTATTGCCACCTCATCGAATCGATGCCTCGCCGAGTGGCCGCTGTTTTGAGGCAAAATGGGGTCCTACAGCATATTATAGGTGGGTGGTCATAATGTAATGGCTGTTCGGTGTATGTCGTTCTAAGCGTTTTCCCTTCTAAATTTGTATAAAAAACAGCAAAAATTATCCTTGTAACTTAATTAACATTTAAAAGTATAACCGTTTTCTCGCCCTTTACGTAACAAAAATGTGCGGGAGATGTTTTTGAAATATCCATTACTAAAATATTCACGTTACTGCGAATTTTTTCTGTATTTAATGATGTGCGTTTGCACAAGCTTTTGTTCTGTGTTTGAGTTATAAAAATTGTTGCTAAGACATCTTCCTCCATAGCTGCAGTTCGGATCTACGATTCATATGTTAGGACGGTGACGTCACGCAATGACGTCACGATTTTTCGTCTCCGAGGAAGGCGGGATGAGCAAATCTTACTTTCTATTAACCTTGAGATTCACTGCTACTATGTATTCACACAAAAATCTTAAAAAAAAAAAGGTACACTTCGGGAGAATATTTTTTTAAAAAGGTTTCCCATTATTTCGGCTTCAGGATTCACTACCATTACGTATTCATGTAAGTTCTTACTCTCTTTTAATTTTTATTATTATAGGTAACTAACCAAATCTTTCAAGTCATATTTTGTTAGAGATATCTAATATAAACGTGTATGCATATTATCACATTTGCGTATTCTTACATGGTGAGATTCTTCTCCCCAAAACAGATTTAGCGAGGATTTGCGTCGATCCTGAGTTTCTCGTTATAAGCGGGTGTACATAATCATTGTAAACTATTATCAATCCACTGCTGGTCTCCCGAATTTGTTCCTCAACTCTCTGTCATTTTGGAGAGGTTTGGCCACAACTCACCACAGCATTTCCTCCAATTCCGATGCTATAGTTATATCGCTATGTGACGGTTCGCCACCGAATTGCTGAGCGCATTTGTCATTTTCTTGTAGGACTTCCGTCCACAGTGAGTAGAGTTTAGGTCCCAGCCACCTACAGCGAGTTCGCCTTATGGGCAGGACACAGAAACGGAAGGAATGAGAGCAAGTCTAGCGACTTTGACAGAACAGTTTGTAGTGAGATTAGAGTACAATAGAAGGCGCCACCGTACAAGTACGATATTGCACACAGAGGGGTGAGAGAATTTTAGGGGGCATAGGAAAGGATACCCATTTAACCAGTAGGTCCAGCCTGGGGGCCGTCACTTAACGTGCTCGTCCGATGCACGGCGGATATTCAGCGATTGTTAGTAAATCACACCATCTCTGAAAGATCAGCCCAGGATCAAACCTGAGGACCTTGCATTGATAGTCTGACTCGCTAACCACTAAGCCATCCGCGGCTCTGCTATGTGACGGTCGTCAGAGCCCCTTAATATACACACTCAGTAGACAAAACATTAGAGATAGGGGTGATGGGCAGTTCACATATAGGCATACCCCTCACAGATTGGGGCAGACTCAAACCGAACGCAGGCGATAAATAGGCGGACATCAGGACTTCCAAAGAGTGTATCACAACGGACGAACATGGGCAAAGGTGGTGATCTGAGCAACATTTATCGTGGATGCATTATCGGCGCAATCACTCTATCGCCCAAGTGGTAAGAACCTTAGGGTTCCCGAGGGTATAACCGTATCAAGGGTGTACCGCAAGTATACCATCGACAGACGTACCAGAGTGCCTAGAAAGCAAGCGTTGGCCGACTACACGCCACTGATGACCAGAATCGACGTAGACTATCCAGGCTCGTAGAGAGCGACTGTTTGGCAAAGGTGGCGCAAATTACATGTTTGGCAAAGGTGGCGCAAATTACATCCATACAGGTGAAATGTCGGAGGCCCAAGCAGTGTCAACGAGCTAACGGAACAACACACGCTGCGTACCCTGGGATACGGGATCCGACGGCCTACTCGTGTCCCACTGTTGACGGCTCGTCGTGGGACATCACGTCTCGCATGGTGCCGGGAGCATTAAAACTAAACCTCTGCAGAGTGGATGAATTAGATGAATCCCGTTTACTATGCTGACAGGAAGGGTGCGGGTGTGGCGTCGACAGCATATAAGGCCATGTGCCCGTAGTACCAGGTCGGCTCTGCTAAAGGCGGTGGTAGCTCTGTGATGGTTTGGGAAGCCTTCTCATGGGACACCTTATGTTTCTTAGTGTGTCTGGAGAGGTCCTTAACCGCTGGGCACTACCAGAATGTGCTGGCTGATCACATACACGCTTTCATGGCCTTCGCGCATCCTGCAGTCGATGGTCTTTTCCAGCAGGAAAATGAGCCGCTCCACTGGTACGCAACCACCCAGGCAGGGTCGAGGAACACTTATCTGAGTTTTGAGCCATCTAGTGTCCCTCAAGATTCCCGGATTTGAACCCTGTTGAAGATCTCTGGGATGCCGTGGAGTGGGACATCAGATGTATGTATCGTGGAGCGACGTCTCGGGCGGAGTTGTGGACAATAATACGATATAACACACTAAGGGTTTTTTTATTCCGTTAATAGGCGTAAAATTACAAAGTTTCGCAAAGCTTTCACTGCCAACGGACAGCTTCTTCAGGCTTCTGAATATAAACACTTAACAGAAACAGACAAAGAATAAATGCAAATGTAAAACTTAAAATCATTATAGCATAGCATGAGACTCGTATTACGCCCCGTGCTCATCGATTGTCCAGCGAGCTCTTAATGTTTAATACCTTGTGCCAGATGGGTGAAATTTCAGTAGTTATGTCTGTGTTACATACGTCACTGCCTGGTATAATCTCGATTGATTCTGACTGCTGTTGACCTAGGACCGCTGTAGGGCGCAAGTCTTCTTATATCCTTCCAGATCGGTTGAGCATCCTCAAAATTCACGTCTCGTGCTAACGCGGTAGTCAGTTTTCTATTTTTTATATCCCGTTTGTGCTCTATCTCTCTGATGTGGAAAGACCTCTTTGTCATTCCGGTATACCACCTTGTGGATGCGTCCGGGTATATTAATGGGATGCCATATACCCCGGCTTGGGTGGACAGTGGTTGCCGGTCCCGATCAGCGGTGAGAATGGTCCCGATCGTCCTCGGGGATCTTAGACCTACACATCCAGCTTCAGCTTACGCAGAGTATTCTTGAGTTGGTAAGAAAATCCCGGGATATATGGTATGGAACCGACAAAACTTGCTCTTTCCGTAGGTGACCTTTGAGCTCTACAGGCGTGGTTGGCATTATCACCGAAAACTCTCCGGCATCTGGTGAAGTCGATGCCTTGGCGTGTACAGGCTGTTATTCCCGCTAAAGGAAGACCAACACACTATTAGGTAGGTATGTCTAATGCTATATCCATTGAGCGTATATATAGCGGAGAAACAACGTCTTGCAGTCTCTACGATTGATTTGATAAAAAAAAATCTTGCTTTCAATCCCTTTCGTCTGTGATTTTTTTCAGCACTCTGCGTATGGAGGTTATTCCAGAAGACTGTACTATCAAGTCTCAGGGGCGGATACAGAAGTTTACTCTGGATCCGCCCTGACCCTTATTCTAGGGGGGGGGGTACATTATGGAAAGTTTTTTCAAATATACATTATACATATTGGTGCTGCCGCTCCTACCAGGTGTTTCTTTGCAAGGACTCTAAAACACTTTCACTTGCTCCAGGAATGTTAAATCGTTAAATAGGTGAACGAGAGCAAGCAATAGGTGAAAAATCAAAATTGTTTCAGTGCGACCGATTGCGCATTTCCCAAAATGAATTTTGTGCCTTTTTGAAATCGGCACAGACTACGTCTGAAGGAAATCCTTCAAAATAAAGCCCAAGCCCTTATATCCAGAGCAGGTTAATTTAATAAAAAAATGTTTAGTGGTCTCCACCTGACATATTCTTATACATTAAAGTAAATACACGCCTGATTTCAGCCACAACATAATGAACACGCGATTTAGTCATAAAGCCGCTAAATACAAAACATGATAACTGGAATTTTGCTTTCCCCTCCCCCTTTTTACGCTTTCCAACCGTAGGTTGAAGAAGCGCATATGCTCCAGCTTTTTCTGTCTGTCCGCACGATAACTCGCGTAAAAATGGTTCGATTTCGATGAAATTTTAGTATGTGGTAGGGGACCACCTGGGAATGACTCTGTTGAAAATGGGCGAAATGGGATCAAAGGTCACGACATAGGAGCGAATCCATTCCATTGCCCTTATGCATCATAACTTACGTATAAATGCTTCTATTGCGACAAAACTTTAGTATGTTGTCCCGGAGGTATACTGAACCGGTTCTGTTTAATATCATGGAAATGGGGTCATAGGCCAGGACACAAGAGCGAGATTTATTCCATAGCCATTATCCTCATAACTTGAGTAATAATTTGAGTAATGATTTCTGGTATGTTGGAAAGCGTATAATAATCAGTGCACTGCATGATTTTACTAACTTGTTTTTAAATGTTTTTACTGTACCCGTCGGAGATAAAAAAATCATTTTCGACTTCTTTTCGTTGGTGACGAAATAACGAAACTCTACGTCTATTGGCAATTAACATAAAAAGGAAAAAAAGAAAGTTCTGATATCAGTTACTTTACGTACATGAATGAAAAACTCCAGTGAAGGACGGTAGAGTGTTACAATCTGAGTGTGTGTTACAATCACACTCGTACAAAAAATGAGGTGAAGAGAACTTAGTTTTTTTTTTTTTTTTTTTTGGAAAAACAAAGTTCTCGTAATCTCGTTTGAAGAACTGAAAACTTCCTTTAAATGAGTACGTAATGTGAAACCAAGTAAACAGTGCCTCCTAATATTCGACGATTACCAAATTTAAACAGTTTGGAATGTTTACGATATTATTAATCTTTTCCTGCAAAAATTTTATAGCACCGAAATTCCCAAAAGCTAATAGAAAGTTTCCGTTTTTATGATAGTTCAGAATAGACAACTATCTTAATTACAATTTAGAGACATATTAACTTTCATGAGAAAAATCAGTAGGTTTGAATTATGGATTCAGGTTTGTTTTAAATTTTTCACAGACTGTTTGGAGACGTTACACATGCTAGACAATATGACAATAGCAAAGAACTAACAAAGAATACCCCCATGCTTTTCTCCCCGCTGTCCATGTCTTCCCTTTATCTTTTGCTCTCTCTCTCTCTATTATTAAATCCAATTCCGTAGTAAGTTTAATTGTTAAATTTTTTTTAGAAAAACTGAAAATAAAATATGCAAAGTTAATCATTTACGATCTTCGCTACTTCAAGCATAAAAAACTTCCTTAGGGTTTAGGGGGGGGGGGGATCGCCCCAGTCGCTTCTCGCTAGATCTGCCACTGCCAAGTCTACATGTATTTACATTTCCGCCTGTAAGTAGTAGGAACCCGAATTCGAATTTTGGGTTTCCGGGCCCAGGGCCGTAGCCAGAGGAGGGCCAGACCGGACTGAGACCGACCTGTGCTTTCTTTTGCCCGTCTTAGCGACTCACACAACAGTATAGTGCCCCACCTCTTTTCCATCTTTTGCCCGACCACTTTATACCCTTCGCCCGATCTCAATCATCAGCCGCCCCTCCCAACTTGCTCGTCTGGGTCCAAAATTTGAAGTTACTTCCTTGGTCTGATCAACAGTTTGACGCAAACAAGAGAAAATGCATTTTAAATTCGCATTAATGCATCCGTTTTCTCTATGTGCTGTATGAAAAGTCGAACGCAGGAGAACCACGGAAATGGAAACCGCAGAAAACCAAACAAGGATCACCTGCCTTTTTCCATCATTCCCCATTGCCCCGTTCTCCCTTTCATCTATCCCCTGTCGTTCCTCCTCCTCATCCTCTGTGTTACGCAGTTTTCGAAGCTCAGCGGAGTGCAAGATAATGGCATAATAAGTGCCTCACTTATCCACCACGACGGGGGGAAAGGGAAATTCATCGCAGGCACCTGCCTCCCCCACTTTCGATTGCTGCACGTGCACATACAACACCTCTCACTCCTCCCTTTATGGACTAGATTCAGGGAGCGACGCTTTGTGCGTTTATTTGTCTCACGTGCACGGACCACCAAAGGCACAAGGGTCAGCAAACAGCGGCGCGTGCGGATGCTACTATTGGCTGACAATAGGGATAGATCTGAGTGTTCTACTTGCTTCCAACCCCCACCTCCTCCCTTCTACTTCTCCTCCCCTTGCTATATGCAGCAAAAGGTCACAGGACCTCGCTGGGTTCATGTTGATTAAGTCTCTGAATCGAATTCGATATGGGGACACACTTTGGGTGTCTTACAAGGCACCTGCCCTTTCAGTTCCTGACTGGCATCATTTGATTCCGGATGGTTTCCTAGGTAACGGATACTTGGATGTCCTTTTTCGCTGAGATAAATGGAGATATAATTCACTCAGGATACGAAGTACTGAAATAATTAGTTAAGTACTGAGAATATTACATCGTTAGTACTGGGTGGAGGTTTATATCGCTTTTCAAGATTCGTCAAAATTCTCTGTTCTTCGCGTTTCTTTTATGGCAGGTATCAGTTCATTCAGAGAGTTTTTTTCCGGGGGGAGGGGCAATAATAAATTTGGGAAGGGCTGAAACTTGTTGACTGACTATATACATAAAATCACAATTTTGCGATTTACATATACATTAATATACACTATATTGACAAAAGTCACCGGACACCTAGAAGAGAAACACAACATAGCATTTATTGACATACATTAGTACGGTGTCGGTCCACCTTTGGCCTTAATGCAGGCACTGACCCTTCGAGATATGCTTTCGACAAGGTTTTGGAACACAGCGATAAAGGTATGCGTTTCTATTCAGTACATAATGCTGCCGCTTACTGCTGCTTAGTAGTAGGCCCTGGTTTCAAACTTCTTATGCGGAGCTCTAATTCATTCCATACGTGTTCTATGGGATTAAGATCAGGGCTCTGTGCTGGCCAGTCCACACACGATACGGAATTATCGACAAACCACGCCGTAACAGTCCTTGCTTTATGGCGTAGGTGGATGAGCCCGCAGAAGAAGATGTCTGTAGGCAGTGAACGGAAGATCTTGAGAACAAGAGCGACTGGCAATCCGGAAAGCCTGGTCGAGGAGAGGCATCAGGATGGGACAGTAAAGGTAGACGTGAGAAACGTCTGCCTCCTGTGCGCAGAAGGAGCAGAGAGGGGAGGAGAGAAGGGACATGCGAAAGAGAATATACGGAACAGGGAGGCGATTATGCAAAAAGAGCCAGTGGGTATTAATTTCAAGAGGGGCGGATAAGGATGAGCGGGCAGCGGCCCAGACAAGAGGAAGAGAAGCAGGGGGAACCTCGAGAATAGAAAGCGATGAAGGGGTGGCAAGGTGTACTAGAAAACGATAAAGAGATTTAGAGGAGAGAGGAGAGAGGAAGAACCGAGTCTGAGAGTCGGAGGAAAAACGGCAGCGGAAGAGGGGCAGAAAAGACAGAGACGAGACCGGTGGGGGAGACAAGATCAGGGAAAAGCGAAAGAAGTGCAGTAAGCAGGGAGTCATAGACCAAATGGGCAGATGGGGACGAGAGAATAGCAGGGGGAGGCCAGAGAAAGGGCGCCAGGATAGATCCGAGTTAGTGAGGTCTTGTACTGTTACTACACCTGCTCGGATCGATGCGGGACCATACCACGAAAAACATTCCCAAGACGAGTACACTGCCAGCTCCAAACTTGACCGTAGAAACAGTACACTGTGGTAAATAGCGTTGCCCGGCTGCCGCCATACCCACCAAACTGATGGATCGTGTATCTGGATTCATCAGTCCATAGGACCCGTTTCATTTGATAGACGGTCCACGATAAATTTCTTTACATCATGCTAAACGACAAGTAGCATTCCGAGTGGAAATGAAAGGCTTATGAGCAGCTGCACGACCACGGTAACTCATGGAATGAAGTTCTCTGTGAATGGTACGTGCACATACTGAGGTTCCAGCATTTTTTACTCACCTGTACACTGAGGTCTTGTGCAGTATATCGTCGATTAGCTGTAATGACTCTCCTGAGGCTTTGGCGTCCCCTATCACTGATTTTCTTTGGTCTGCCGGTACGTTTTGCTGCTTCAGGCACGCCATGTGTCTTCCACTTATTCAGTACATCCAAAATAGTTGACTTGGGTATGTTTAAGTGCCTCTCGGTTTCTCTTATGGACAACGTACTAATATAACACCTAAATCATTAGGAGTGGTAAAAATGTCCTCTCCTTACTACAAGCCTGTTTCTGATTATTAAGGAATCGTTACAGTGTTACCTGAAAAAGTATGGTGTAAACCAGCCTATTTGGTGTCATCCACTTTAGATTATTTAGGTTGGCACATAGTAAAAAAAATCAGAAGCTAACTAACCATTTGGATGCCAGTTTGATGTGCCTCGATTTTTTTTTCTTTTGTCACAGAGTGTAAGCCACCCACCGCCAGGGAAAAAAAACAATAAAAAAAAAACACCTTTCTATGGGAACAATTTCTAATAATTTGCTATTGTTAAAATTTAGGTTTCAAATATTTTGTTGCATTGGAAGCATTAACATCACGTTAGCTATACTGAGGCTTAACCGTGCACACGAAAATCCAGAAGACTGAAATAAAGCTGAATGCCAGCTTCCAAAATATGGTGATGTATTGCAGTGCAAACATCGCTACTCTGTGGAATTAGGTTTTTATTGCGGAAGTAGTCCGAGTTGTCCATGCTTGAAAAATTGCCCCTTCAGCGAGACTGTTTAATATTTTGTTGAAGGATGATAGAAATTTCAGATTTAAGTCCATGTGGGTGTTTCTTATGTTATTATTATTATTATTATTATTATTATTATTATTATTATTATTATTATTATATTTTCCCTCATTAAGTTTTTTTAATTTCTCTTAATATTCAGCTATAGACGAAAACAATTAGACTAAATATAAGGGGGACATCGCCCAAAAACAGACGGGGGTGTCATATGTTTTCGGGGGAGGGGGGCTAAACACTCCCGAGAAGATGCCTGAATACATCACTGGCAGACATGCTAGTGTTGTAAACAATGGGTAAATGAAGAATATTCTGTATACGCATAATAAAATAATTTTTAAAATGGAGGATGAATGCATGTATTAAATGGCCACTATACCAATGTTATAATTAATAATAAACAAAGCTATAATGAAGGAAGCAAAGTTACGTTGCGAAAACAAAAGTTATGATATCAACGTTTCAATGCAGAAGCCAATATTTTATTTGGGAGGGAGGGGTCAGAATCTTTGTGTATGTATGTGTGTATTTTACATATCATCATCAACAACAATTATCAATCCACTGCTGGATAAAGGTTTTCCCAAATATTTTCCACAACCTTCATTTTTTTCAAAATCACTCCAACATATTTCATCCACCCATCTTTCCTGTCCCATGGAGTCACCTTGTCTCACTCCCTTTCCAATTTTTATGTGTGTTGTATTTTCAAACAGCCGAATCTTTGCACTCGCATTTTCATAGATGTTATTAATAATATTAATGTATGCATCTTCAATACCACAGGATTTCAGAGCCATTGTAACTGCTGATGGTTTCACCGAATCAAAGGCTTTTTCATAATCGATAAAAGCCATGCACAATGGAAGTTCATACTCTCTCGCTCTTTCAATTAGTTCTCTCAATACGTGGATATGATCTATTGTGCTGTAGCCACTCCTGAATCCAGCTTGTTCTCTCGGTTGAGCCATGTCCAGTGTTACATTCAAACGGTGTGAAAGAACTTTAGGGAAGATTTTATAAACCACTGATAGGAGGCTGATAGGTCTGTAGTTCCTGAGATCCTCAATGCCACCTTTTGTATGTAGCAGGATGATTGTAGTGTTGTTCCAATCCTCAGGAATCTTCCTTTCATTAAGGCATCGAGTGAAAATTTGGGCGAGTGCTGTTTTGATTTCTCCACTTGCTTCTTGTATGATGTCTACAGTAATTCCATCTTCTCCTGGAGCTTTTCCCCGCTTGTTCTTGATTCCATGCGCAACTTCTACTGGGAGGACTGGAAGAACTCTGGTACTGGTACCTTTCATGATGTCTGGAGTACATGTATCATCCCTTTCATATAATTTAGAGTAGAAATCTTTCACTCTTGTCAAAATTTCGCCTCTATTTCTTGTTACAGAACCATTTTCTTTTCTCAGTGCCATAATCTGTTTTCTTCCCTTACTGAGATGTCCCTTTGCTATCTTTAGGCTTTGGTTGTTTTCAATCGCTTTCCTCACTAGTTCACAGTCGAATTTCCTTACGTCTTCAGTGATACTTTTTCGTACTGTCTTGCATAGCTCTATATATTCCACTTTGGAAGTCACATCTTCTTTAGATGTCATCATCTCTCTTCTTTTTTGCATCAACATTTTGGTTTTTCCTGATAATTTGTTCACATGCAACTTGTTCTTAGACCCAGCTAATTTGGTTGCTGTTTCCATAAGAGCTTTGGTTACCTTTCTGTTAACTTCAGAAATATCCACTTCTTCCGATGTTAGGTCTTCTAACGCAGATAATCTGTTCTTCAGTTCCAACTTGAAAGTATTATGGTGTTTTTTAAGGTTGGTTATGTCAATACATTTTGTTTGTCTTATGAGCTTGCAACGTTCGATTTAAGTGTTGAGGTGCATCTTACATCTCACCAATCACTACCTGTGTTGAACTTGTTTAGCACACTGCAGTCTTCTATGACGAATTTTTTGTTACACATAATAGAACCAATTTCACTTGTCGTCCCATTTGGATGTCTCCATGTCCATTTCCTGTGTGGCTTTTTCTTGAAAAAGGAGTTCAAGATGAAAAACCCTTCTGCCTCTGCAAACTCAACGAGAGTATTTCCACGCTGGTTTTTGGTGCCGTGACCGAATTTACCTGCTGAAGTTTCATTCTGTTGCCGTTGCCCTATTTTTGCATTGAAATCTCCCATAATTACTTCAAGTGCTGCTTACCTTTATTATTTAGATGACTAATTTCCTCATAAAATTCTTCAATTTCTTCTTCAGGATGACTTGTGGTGGGTGCATAAGTTTGAATAATCTGAGCCTGGTATCTTCTCGAGAGTTGGATAACGAGTCGTGCAGCTCTGTCAGAGGAACTTTCAACTTCTACAACTTTATCCTTCAGTTTCTTGTTTATTATAAATCCAACACCACTAGTTCTGCCAGTATCTGTCCCACGATAGTAGAAGAGATGTCCACTTTTCAGTTCAATGAGATCTTCTCCTTTTCTTCTTACCTCGCTTAGCCCGACGATGCCCCACTTGATCCTTTGTAGCTCCTCTTCCAATTCAAGAAGCCTTGAATCAGAAGATAGGGAGCATCCATTATACGTAGCCAAGGTCAGCATCAGATGGCAGCCTAGTCCGGTCCTCCGGGGATTCTTAGCACCCTCTGCCTTCATGTCGCACTGGCCGCTGCCTTGGCCAGGTACATTCCAGCTGCCGGAGACTGGGGGCCAAGATTTAAGTTGTGGAGTCATTTTGGAGGGGTTTGGCCATAACTCACCACGCTGGCCAAGCGGGTTGGTGAGTGTGGGATAGCATTTCCCCTAATCCCGATGGTATAGTTATACCGCTATTGGCGGTCATCAGAGCCCCTTTAGTGGGAACAGGATGCACCACGAGAAGGCGGAGTTGACATTTGTCAAGGAGAGGCTGTGATGTTACTATTACATATCTTCTATTACATGGTGTCTGTAACGTACCAGGAGATGTGACGTACCTGCCCGAAGGACGCACACGACATAAAGGCAGATAGGAATCAGAATAAAAACGTCCGCGTAGCTCAATTGGTAGAGTGGCTTATTCCGGAATGAGGGGATCCGGGTTCGAATATTGGCGTGGACAGAAATGACGGAGAAATTTACTTCGTTATAATGGCGCCCGAACTATCCGGATGACCCGACCGTTCAAAATCTCGCATTGGTGTGATGTTATTTCCACACCGCGAGATAGGAAAAATAAGAGAATCCTTTCTCCAGCACTTCGAAAAAAAAAATAATAAGGGGGAGATGATGTAACGTACCAGGAGATGTGACGTACCTGCCCGAAGGACGCACACGACATAAAGGCAGATAGGAATCAGATTAAATACGTCCGCGTAGCTCAATTGGTAGAGTGACTTATTCCGGAATGAGGGGATCCGGGTTCGAATCCTGGCGTGGACAGAAATGACCCCGAATTATCCGGATGACCCGACCGTTCAAAATCTCGCATTGGTGTGATGTTATTTCCACACCGCGAGATAGGAAAAATAAGAGAATCCTTTCTCCAGCACTTCGAAAAAAAAAAAAAATAAGGGGGAGATGATGTAACGTACCAGGAGATGTGACGTACCTGCCCGAAGGACGCACACGACATAAAGGCAGATAGGAAATAGATTAAATACGTCCGCGTAGCTCAATTGGTAGAGTGACTTGTTCTGGAATGAGGGGATCCGGGTTCGAATCCTGGCGTGGACAGAAATGACGGAGAAATTTACTTCGTTATATGTCGTCTTCACAAAGCCCCAAAAAGATTAAGAGCGACGTACGTCACAAATTAAACATACAAAAATATTATTTTACAGGTTCAAAAAATTACAGTGTCTTCTATTACGTGATATCTTCTTTCCAAAGCCCCAAAGATATTAAAAGCAACGTATGACACAAATTAAACATTCAAAAATATTATTTTACAAGTTCGAAAAATTACATAGTGTCTTCTATTACATGGTGTTTTCTTCCCAAAACCCCAAAGATACTATGAGCGATGTACGCCACAAATTAAACATTCAAAAATACTATTTTACATGTTCAAAAAATTACGTAGTGTCTTCTATTGCATGGTGTCTTCTTGACAAAGCCCCAAAGAGATTAAGAGCGATGTACCTCACAAATTAAACATTCAAAAATATTATTTTACATGTTCAAAAAATTACATAGTGTCTGATATAGTGTCTTCTATTACATGGTGTCTTCTTCACAAAGCCACAAAAAGATTAAGAGCGACGCACGTCACAAATGAAACATTCAAAAATATTATTTTACATGTTCAAAAAATTACATAGTGTCTTCTATTACATGGTGTTTTCTTCCCAAAGCCCCAAAGATATTAAGAGCGACGTGCGTCACAACCGTATATAAATTATAGGCGATACAGTAAAAAAAAAAAAAAAAAAAAATATATATATATATATATATATTAAAAAACACCATAATACTTTCAAGTTGGAACTGAAGAACAGATTCTCTGCTTTAGAAGGCCTAACATCGGAAGAAGTGGATATTTCGGAAGTTAACAGAAAAGTAACCAAAGCTCTTATGGAAACAGCAACAAAATTAGCTGGGTCTAAGAACAAGTTGCATGTAAACAAATTATCAGGAAAAACCAAAATGTTGATGCAAAAAAGAAGAGAGATGAGGACAACTAAAGAAGATGTGACTTCCAAAGTGGAATATATAGAGCTATGCAAGACAGCACGAAAAAGTATCACTGAAGACGTAAGGAAATTCAACTGTGAGCTAGTGAGGAAAGCAATTGAAAACAACCAAAGCCTAAAGATAGCAAAGGGACATCTCAGTAAGGGAAGAAAACAGATTATGGCTCTGAGAAAAGAAGATGGTTCTATAACAAGAAATAGAGGCGAAATTTTGACAAGAGTGAAAGATTTCTACTCCAAATTATATGAAAGGGATGAATCATGTACTCCAGACATCATGAAAGGTACCAGAGTTCTTCCAGTTCTCCCAGCAGAAGTTGCTCATGCAATCAAGAACATGAAGCGGGGGAAAGCTCCAGGAGAAGATGGAATTACTATAGACATCATACAAGAAGCAAGTGGAGAAATTGAAACAGTACTCGCCCAAATTTTCACTCGATGCCTTAATGAAGGGAAGATTCCTGAGGATTGGAACAATGCTACAATGATCCTGCTACATAAAAAAGGTGACATTGAGGATCTCAGGAACTACAGACCTATCAGCCTCCTATCAGTGGTTTATAAAATCTTCACTAAAGTTCTTTCACACCGCTTGAAGGTAACACTGGACATGGCTCAACCGAGAGAACAAGCTGGATTCAGGAGTGGCTACAGCACAATAGATCATATCCACGTACTGAGAGAACTAATTGAAAGAGCGAGGGAATATGAACTTCCACTGTGCATGGCTTTTATCGATTATGAAAAAGCCTTTGATTCGGTGAAACCATCAGCAGTTACCACGGCTCTGAAATCCTGCGGTATTGAAGATGCATACATTAATATTATTAATAACATCTATGAAAATGCAAGTGCAAAGATTCGGCTGTTTGAAAATACAACACACATAAAAATTGGAAAAGGAGTGAGACAAGGTGACACCATATCTCCGAAGCTCTTTAATGCCACATTGGAAAATGTCTTTCAATCACTGAACTGGGAAAACAAAGGGATAAAGATTAATGGAGATTATCTAACCCACCTTCGTTTTGCTGATGACGTAGTCATTTTTGCAACTACCCCATCAGAGCTGCAGAGTATGATCCAGAAACTTGCTGACAAGAGTAAAGAAGTGGGATTAAAAATGAACTTT
This sequence comes from Macrothele yani, assembly GCA_039090855.1. Taxonomy (NCBI): domain Eukaryota; kingdom Metazoa; phylum Arthropoda; class Arachnida; order Araneae; family Macrothelidae; genus Macrothele; species Macrothele yani. Next base: position 107,803,492 of record CM077011.1, read on the forward strand.
CAGAAGACAAAAGTGATGTTCAATGCTTTTACAAGAAATGAAGATTTATCGATTGATGGAGAACAACTGGAGATAACAGATACGTATGTTTATCTTGGACAGCAGATATCAAGTGAGGGTCACATTGATGAAGAAATTAATCGGCGTACAAAACTTGCCTGGAGAGCTTTTGGAAGAAACAGCATAATTTTCAAGAGCAATATGCCATTATGTCTTAAAAGAAAAGTGTTTGATCAATGCATCCTTCCAGTGCTTACGTATGGTGCAGAGACGTGGACCTTAACTAAAAGAGACATACAAAGGCTGCAGACAACTCAAAGAAGCATGGAGAGGTGCATGCTTGGTATAACCAGGAGAGATAAGAAGAGGAACTCGTGGATCCGAAAAATGACGAGAGTGGAAGACATCATGATCAGAGTTAAATCCCTGAAATGGCAATGGGCTGGACATACTGCCAGAAGGACAGACCATAGATGGACAGCCGAAATTTTAGATTGGATTCCAAGGGACAGGAAAAGACCCAGAAAAAGACCACATGGGAGATGGGTGGATGAAATTCGTAAATATGCGGGAGTGACATGGAGGAGACTGGCACAAGACAGACCGTTGTGGAGGAAACTTGGGGAGACCTTCGTCCAGCAGTGGATTGATAATGGTTGACAATGATGATGATGATGATATATATATATATATGTACAGTACGCACATTGTGTATGTATACTGTATATATTTAGCCCCTCCAACAGGAATTCCTGGTGGTGCCACTGCAGCCCATTGCCACTTGAGGGTCTTCACTTTGCTCATGAGGCCATCAACTCTTTTCATTTACCTAAGCACGCGCGCCCATTCAATTATTTCCAGAGGTTGTGAAAGCAAAGTTCCAGCACACAAGACCTTTCTAAGTTAGTGATGGCCAACTTATATGATAGACCGAAGGCCAGAAAGCCACCATATAATAAGGTTTAACATCAGAGGGTCAGACTTATAAAAATTCCCATAACTGCTTTCTGGAATTCAATATTAACAAGAAAGTTGACACCGAATTTTCGGGTGTAATAAGTGTCTTTTGAATCCGTTCTGACGCAAATTAAATTTATCAAAGCTATTCAAATTCAATGGAACCGGTATGGAAAACAATAGATCTGACCAAAGAAAGAAAATTTTCATTCGGGTTTTTAATCCCTCAGATATTGCTGTAAACGGAATCGTGAGCTTACGAGCTCTTAGAAACAGAGATATCGACAAAAATAAGATGTGACTTTACGTCCCCTGGTGGGAAAACCATGCATTATTTTAGGAAGAAAGTTTTCTCAAAAGGTTTATCCGTATAAACGGTATCGGTCGAAGTAAAAAAAATTAGTCGAGTTTTTAGGAGCCCAGATTTTGCAACAAATACTTCAGAAGCAGAAATTAACACATATGATCCCTGGTGTCTAAACCATTCTTTACCAAACATTAGAAATTATGTGAAAAATATTTTCCATCAGGTCTTGTATGCGATACAGGAAGAATTTTTCAAATCAGAGCTTTAGGAGCAGAAATAACGCAGAAAACGCAATTTACCTTTGTGCCCCTAGCGGAAAGTGTATGATTTACTTGAAAATTTTGAATTTATACGAAAAACATTTCGCATCCACTATCCAACAAAGAAGGAATTTTTCAAATCGTACTCTTAGAAGCAGAGATATTGACAAAAATAAGATATACATCTACGCCCCCTGGCGTAGAAACCGTGCACTATTTTAAGAAGAAAATATTCTGAAAAGGTTTATCGATGTGAGTGGCATCAGTCCACGAAAGAATTTTTTAATCGATATTTTGGAAGCTACGATTTTATAGCAAATACATCAGAAGCAAAAATTAACACTTACGCCCCTGGTGGCCAAAGTATTCTTTACCAAAAATTAGAAATAATATGCAAAAGATTTTCCATTAGGAGATGTATCCGCTGAAGAAAACATTTTTCAAATCGGAGTTTTAGAAAAAAGAGTTATCGGGGGAAATGTAATTTACTTTTACGCCCCCTAGCGGAAAATCTATGCGTAATTTGTAAAAGTAACTATATCTGAAATACTCTTCGACATAAATGGAATCGAAAGATATAATTTTTTTCCATCGCATGTTTAGAAGCAAATATGTGGAATAAAACGTATTTTGGAATTCGACATCATCGGCATTTACGCCCTATACCGGCGAAATTGTACATGGTAAAAAAAAACGAAATAAAGGATCATCATTTGCATATTTCAAGCTTCCCAATGCAAAAAAAAAAAATTTCAAATCGGACTAATAGTTGCTGAGATATCGTGGGTACAGACGGACGGACGGACAAACCGATAACAGAAGCACGATCTTTTTTTACAAAAGACGTGCTAAAAATACCGATGTTATCAATTGGTTATAACCTTATACATCTTATTCATAGTGCTAATAAGACAATACACCGAAGAGTCATTACATTATGACCACCTACCTAATAAGCTGCAGGACCCTCTTTAGCCCGCAAAACAGCGGCCACTCGGCGAGGCATCGATTCGATGAGGTGACGATAGGTGGTATGCTGGGGTATCTGGTACCATAATGCCAACAGCAGGTTCTCCAGTTCCAGTACACTTCGGGGGGGGGGATTTAGCGCGAACTCGCTTTTCCAAGTCGAACCACAAATGTTCAATTGGGTTCATGTCAGTTGAATTTGGAGGCCAGGGCATTAACAGAAAGTCACCAGCATGTTCCTCGAACCACTCCTTGACGATTCTGGCAATGTGGTATGGCGCATTTTCCTGTTAGTGATGGCCATCACCAGCAGGGAACACAGTTGCCATGAATGGGTGAACTTGGTCCGCAACGACGTTCAGATACCTGACAGCTGTCAGGGATTGTGCTATTGGGATAATGGGGCGTAAAGTGTATCAAGAAAACATCGCCCACAGCATTACACCGCCGCCGCCGGCCTGTTCCAACCCAACAGTGCTTCCAGGTGGCATAGCCTCCGTTGGCAATCGCCGTATCCGCTCCCGGCCGTCGACGTGATGCACCAGGAATCTTGATTCGTCAGACCAGGTCACTTTCTTCCAATCATCCACGATCTAATCTCGATGACCTTGGGCCCATTTCATGCGTTCCTGGCGATGACGTGCGGTGACCATAGGGACCCGGCTGGGTCTTCGGCTACCCAAGCTTATGCGCAGATAGCTACGATGAACTGTGTGCTGTAGCACATTGCCCTGATCACCACTTTTGTAGCTGCGGATGATTTGCCGCCCTGCGGTCGCTATGAACAATACGCGACAGTTTCCGCTTCGCTCTGGCATCAGTGAGCTGCGGACGACACACGGCTGGACAGCGTTTCGTTGTTTGGCCATATGTGCACCACTTTTGATATGTGCTCACTACAGCGGCACGTGAACAACCCACAAGCCACGCCGTTTCCGAGATCGTACTTCTGAGGTGTCGTGCCATCACAATTTGTCCTTTATGAAACTCCGATAAATCGGCAGCTTTTCCCATTCTGACTCCGAACACTACTAACCAAAGCCGAGAATTTGCCGTTTTCATGTAGGACTTCCGTCCACAGGGAGTAGAGTTTAGGCAAAGAATATCTAACTGATAAGAAGGTAAGGCTCAGCGAGACGTAACTAGCGCCACTATATTATGCGGCAAAGAATTACTACACAGAAGCCAACATTACAGGCTGATGCCGCAGGATGCCGAGCAGACTGAGTTAGACTGAGCATGCGTGTTTGTGTTCAAAGAATATAAACGCTTGTTTGTGTTGGCGTTTTGTTCAAAGGTTTTGTTGTTCTCATCTAGATCTGCGTTTATATTACAGCCATGAAATACACCCACTCCATTCCGATGAATAACAATTCATGGAATGGAGTGGATGAATAACAAGAACAAATTTGAAACCGTTTGAAACAAATATCCTGGAAAACCATTAAAACAACGTTTGCTGAAAAAAAAAGCTATCGTTACGTTGAAAAAATTAATTTATCAATTATATGAAACTGACTTTTATGAAAAATACCTCGTAATATTGTAAAATGAAAGAGGGAAGCATTCGATTACACAATGCATACCAAACAGACAGCTTTAAGCATACACTCAATCGTGGCGAGTTAGTCCGGTCGGTAGAGAGCTCAGCTATCACGCCAGCAGCCCAGGTTCGAACCTACTCAGATACGAACGGATATTTTTCCGATCTGTTGAGAAAATTTCTCCAGCGCAGTGCGTTTAATTTACAAACTTCGGAAGGGTAGAAAAAAAATTGTAGCTTTGGGAAACTGCGGTTGTCTTTGTTTTTTTATTTTTTTTTATTTTTTTATTATTATGGCTGCTACTGGGAAACCAGCCTCAGCATTTTTGACATTTAAGGTATATTGTAAATATGAAATTCATGCCAAGCAACCTGGTATTACTACGGTGCTTAAAGTGAGAATAAAACTGCTAAAATTTCCTTAAAATAATATTAATTGCTAATGTATATATTTGTTTCACCAAAAGAAGGGACAGGAGGGATACTCAGAAAAGAACAACAAAAAAAAAAAAAAATGCTTTAGTAGACCCAATGAGACCGAAGGAAACAGTCGCAGATCAAAGCTTAGCTTCCTTTCCGTGAAATAGGCTTCCCGTCCCGTGTCTCCTACGCTTTTTGCTCCTGAATGTTAACTTTCCCGCAGAGCATCTGCTGCCGCATTACATGGTGGCGCTGCTGTCGCCTGTTTTACATTATCTCTACGAGAGTTGAGCTTCTTCACGCGAAGCGTTTATATTCTTTGGTTTAGGTCCCAGCCACCTACAGCGAGATCGCCTTTTGGGCAGGACACAGAAACGGAAGGAATGAGAGCAAGTCTAGCGACTTTGACAGAACAGTTTGTAGTGAGATTAGAGTACAGTAGATGGCGCCACCGTACAAGTACGATATTGCACATAGATGGGTGAGAGAATTTCAGGGAGGACATAGGAAAGGATACCCATTTAACCAGTGGGTCCAGCCTGGGGGCCGTCACTTAACGTGCTCGTCCGATGCACGGCGGATATTCAGCGATTGTTAGTGAATCACACCATCTCTGAAAGATCAGCCCAGGTTCGAGCCAGAGGACTTTGCATCGATAGTCTGAAACACGAACCACTAAGCCATCCGCGGCTTTACTAACCAAAGCCGGTCCTCGGGTTGCATATATACTGCTCTGTGAGCTTCACCTGCGCCACCGTTCGGCCTGCAGCCACGCTCATTTCTCTAGGCTGGGGTTGGTCATAGTGTATTGGCTCATCAGTGTAGTCATTTTTGCAAACACCCCTTCAGAGCTGCGGAGTATGGTCCTAGAACTTGCTGACATGAGTCAAGAAATGGACTTAAAAATGAACTTACAGAAAAAAAAAAAAAACTGATCTACTGTACAGTGCTGTTAGAAGAATTGATGATTTAGCGATTGATGGAGCACATCTAGAAGTAACCGATGCGATGCCTACATTTACCTTGAGTAACAGATATCAAGGAAGGGCCACGAAATTACGAAATTAGTTAACACACACAATTTGTTTGGAGAGCATTTGGAAGAAACAGTACGATTTTCAATAGCAATGTACCATTATGTCTTAAAAGAAGTGTTTAGTCAGTTCATCCTTCCAATTATTACATATGGATCACAGACATCGGTTTTCAGTTTAAAAAAAAAAAGACATTCAGAGGCTGCAGAGAACTAAAAAAAAGACATTCAGAGGCTGCAGAGAACTAAAAAAGACATTCAACGGCTGCAGAGAACTAAAAAAAAAGGCATTCAGAATCTGCAGACAACTAAAAAAGATATTTAGAGGCTGCAGACAGCTAAAAAAAGACATTGAGAGGCTGCAGACAACTAAAAGAAAAGACATTGAGAGGCTTCAAGCAACTAAAAAAAAGACATTGAGAGGCTGCAGACAACTAAAAAAAGACATTGAGAGGCTGCAGACAACTAAAAGAAAAGACATTCAGAGGCTGCAGGCAACTAAAAAAGACATTGAGAGGCTTCAAGCACCTAAAAAAGACATTCAGAGGCTGCAGACAACTAAAAAAGACATTCAGAGGCTGCAGACAACTAAAAAAAGGCATTCAGAGGCTGCAGACAACTAAAAAAAAGATATTTAGAGGCTGCAGACAACTAAAAAAAGACATTCAGAGGCTTCAAGCAAGTAAAAAAAAAGACATTGAGAGGCTGCAGACAACTAAAAAAAGGCATTCAGAGGCTGCAGACAACTAAAAAAAGACATTCAGAGGCTGCAGACAACTAAAAAAAAGGCATTCAGAGGTTGCAGACGACAAAAAAGACATCAGATTCAGAGCCTGAAGACAATTAAAAAAAGACGTTCAGGGGCTGCAGACAACTAAAAAAAAAAAGATATTCAGAGGCTGCAGACGACTAAAAAAAAAAAAAAAAGACATCAGATTCAGAGGCTGCAGACAACTAAAAAAGAAGAAAAGAATGGAGAGGTGCATGCTTGGTACAGGGCAAGCAAAAAATCACTGTGCACCTGGCAAGACAATACACGTACAACAACTACAAGCGCACTTGTTACAATAAATGCAGGAAATGGCCCCTCCTGTGGGTAAACATGCATCCACGCGTCTGAACATGTTGTCAAGACAAGTGACAGACCCATTTACTGGTCCGCAAAGGACATTATTGGAAGACCACATGCGACTGTTTTGGCTGTGCACATATCCCGATAAGTGGAGCAGCGCTTCATGGGAGAAAAACGTGCCTTCCAGAATATCCTCTCCGTTGTCATTAATGAAGTCCTTGAACCATCTGCAATATTTCACACGCTTATCGTAGTCTGTGTGTTTCAGTTCGTGCATTGACTTGATTTCATACGGGTAGAGCTGCAGTCGCGTCTTCAGTGCCCTATGGGGGCCGCTGTACGATGTGCCAATTTTGAACCGATTTCTTTGGACTTTTAGTGATGCGAACGGAAATATCCTCCACCTTTTCCTCTGTTAACACTCGCGGCCTACCGCTTCTCGGAGCATCTCTCACTGATCCGGTTTTACGAAACTTTTCAATTAACCGCCTCACTTCATTGCGATGGAGTGCTTCAGTATCGGGAAATTGTTCTCTGTACTTACGTTTCACTTAGTCGGTGTATTCGCCTTCACTATGAAACACATGTTCAATAAGAAACACTCGACCTTCAAGCGACAACACCATGTTCAACCGGGCCACTGTGACGCCTCACTACTGACTGATTCAATCACAGCCAGACGCCAGAGCCAGACGCCGGAAATACGGCTGTGTCGTTGAAGGTCAGACGGCAGGATGCACGTAACCCCACCCCAATCATTCTCCATTCACAATATTGCATGTACGTGTACGGTAACTACACTTTACAGATTTCTTATTATTATTTCTTATCACAGTACGTCAGGTGCACAGTGACTTTTGGCTCGCCCTGTATAACCAGGAAAGATTGGAAGAGGAACTCGTGGATCAGGGAAATGACAAGAATTGATGACATCGTGATCCAGGAAAAAAACCCTGAAATGGCGATGAGCTGGACATATTGCTAGAAGAACTGACCACCGTTTGACAATTGAAACTCTCATCTGGAATCCAAGGGACAGGAAAAGACCCAGAAGATCACGTGGAAGATGGGTGGATGAAATTCGAAATCATGTCGGAGTGACACGTAGCAGGCTGGCTCAATATAGAAAGTTGTGGACGGGACTTGGAGAGACCGTGCTGGATGGAGGTCTCCCAGAGTCTCTTATCAATCCACTGCTGGATGAAGGTCTCCCCAAGTCTCTTATCAAGCCACGGCTGGATGAAGGTCTCTTATGAATCAATTGCTGGATGAAGGTCACCCCAAGTCTCTTATCAAGCCACGGCTGGATGAAGGTCTCTTATGAATCAATTGCTGGGTGAAGGTCTCCCCAAATCTCTTTAGCATTTCACTGCTGGACGAATGCCTCCCCAAGTATCTTCTGCAACTTTCTGTCCCGAGCCATTTACTTTTATATGGCTCACACTTGCTTTCGAATTCACCCGGGAGAAGACCTGTGGTTCGATCCCAGGCATGTACGAACGCTCGAACCACTAAATATTCGCCGTCTCGGATGGGCACGTTAAGCCGTCGGGCCCCGGGTACTGGCACCCAGGTAATAAATAATGGCTTCTTTCTCCCCCTTTCTACCTCGCTTCCGTGTCACTTTTCTATCGGGCACTCTAACCCAAATCTCCTAGCTTCCTATTTTTAAGGGTTGTTTAAGACCTAGGGCCAAACACTCCCTTCCTAAAATCCTCTACATATGATCTGAATTCACCCGTCCTTATCCCATGCGGCCTTCTTCTGGGTTTTTTCCAGCACGTTTGGAAGATAAGCCATTTTTTTGTTCTTTTTTCCTAATCATTTACGTTATCATACTGCGACTAAGTAGGCCTATCTAAATTACAATGAGGCTAGGATATTTGGCGCGATAGTTGGTATAATTTGCTAAAGCGGCACGAGTCGTCTTAATATTTTTTCAATTGAATCTGACTACATAATTTTAAAGCAGTAACTTAGTCTTGCGAGCTTACGCATAAAAAAAATTAGTGAATAATTTAAATATGCGAACGGAAGTACTTTCATTTGAAAATTAAAGCTAAGCTTAAGTAATTAATTTGATCATTCGCTCACCGTGTTTAATTCGCTAACACAAATTTAGGACACATTAAAATTTGCCTTGAAAATGTTTACGCATATTTCTTTCTTTTCCTTGATTCAGAAGTGTTGGCATTTATTGTGTTATTTGATAGTGATTTTATGGTTTCACTGAACAAATCACAAAAATTCATTTAAAGACATCCAAACGATTACAAATTCACCTAGTTGTGAATGAAAGCATTAATATTTTCCCTATAGTAATTATAACATTAGCACAGGAAGGTAGCCATTTCCTACTGTGATTATAACAGAAACCTCAAAATGAACCAATCAGCTATACTATCAACCAATCAGACCTCAAAGTAAGGAAGTAGCGCTAGTGTTGTTCCCCGTCTTCGCAAGTATTCCGTAATCGTATTTACATTATCAAAACAGACGATGAGAGAGAATGTATTACTAACATTGTAAAAAATATGCTGTTTTGTTTAGCATTACTTTGCTGATTTATACTAAGCTAATTCCACCTTTACGCTTGAGTCATCATTCTCAGGAACCAAAGAGCAAGTTAAGCCGTTAGCCTCTCGGTAATTCGACTTTGACCAACAGGTGAAGCCAGATTTATTTCGGCTCAAAAATTCGGGTGGGCGACATCAGCTGTCCTTTTTCACCCAGGGGGACACTAATCTCCCTTTCTACGCCCTCTGTGTTATTGAGATTTAAAAGCTCTCCAGTAGAACTCTGAATAAAATCTCCGTCAACTGATATCTCCGCGACTCCTTCCCCTAGAAGATCCTCGACCCTCCGTGCCTTTGGGAGGATTACCCTTCGGGAGGTCCATTGATACTCTGGCCACACGTATTCAACCTATTATTCCTCAACTCCTGGCAAACGAGCAGTTAGCCAGCGGATTTCGATTCGTTACACGGTTTCCTAAGGGATTTGCGGACAATGGAGAACAACCCCGCTCTCCCGCCCTTCATCCCTGATAGAGATGTAACTGGAATTAAAAGTTGGAGCACTTGTAACTCAACACAAAGAACAAATGAAAATAACTTACACGAAAAGTCTCAATGGAAAAATTCTAATATGTGTTACAAAGCAGCTGCTCTGACACAAGCATGGGCGTACTGATAGACCCTGCAACCTGTGCAGTTGGGTGGCTGTCTAGCTTCGGCAGAAGGATTTCTCCAAAATTTTGCGGAAATTTCATATGAAACTAGTTAAAGAAATAGCCAAGAATCTTTAACGGCAGCTTTAAATGATGTATTGAAAAGAAAAGCAATTGTTTTTACAGTAAATAAGTAAAATCTTTAAGAAATCATTTTCGCTTTGGTTTATAAAAATTGGGTGACGGGGCAGTAGCTATTCCAGAAGACTTGAGAGCCCTTTTCACAGAAATAGCAATAGTTCCTATGCATGCATATTAATTAGAGAATGTAATAAAATATCAGTCGAATGAATGAAATTTTCACATCAATAAGGATAAGGCGTTATAAATTACACTTGTTTGTACATAACTCGTATCCTTCAGAATATAATAAGCTAAAAAGTGTTCATCGAGGGAACGATAAAGCAGAGACCTGTGCCATTTTTTTTAATAACAGAGTCAAAAGAAGACTAAAACACTTCCTTTATAATACACAAGAGCTTTCGCGCCCCACCTGGAGGCTTCGTCTGGGCTAAGCCTTCTAAGAGTCTTTGTAGAGTCTTTGATAATTGTCAAAAGAAGACTTTTACTATGTCCAAAACATTGTGACATTATGTTAGGTGTGTTCCTTTTATATTCAAGAGGAAGTAATTTAAGTAATTTTACTTTTTTTGTGCCAAGATATGTAATTGTTACGTTTTTATTTGCTTACTTATGTTCTTCTGTATTAAATCGGGAAAGTTCATTAGATACTGCCACACGGCCATTACGGTTTTTGTGGGTGTGATCGCGAGGTATTTCGAAGAGACTGCCCTATTTTCTCTAAAAGAATAAAATTTGCATGATGATTAACTTTGGCTTAAGTGTTTTGTAGTACTTTGTATTGGTATAAAACTAGGACAATCATTTTAATTACGACGTGTACATTTGTGTTACACGCAATGAAGTGTAACAATATTGGTTTTACGAAAAACACGTATAGGTCCCAAAGAATTTTAATTATAACACGCCCGAAAAGCCTAGTTAAAAATATGAAATTTAAAAAATTCGGTAATTGAAAGCAAACAGATTTTCGCAAAAGGGCTTGAGGATATTTCTTGCAGAGGGTGGGGGCTACTTTTTCAGGTCTACCACTGGACCCAAGGCTACGGGTAATGATGAGATAGGGGACAGGAGAAAAGAAGGAAGTACGGATCTCTGTATCTTTTGCTCCTTACAATTAATTGCAAGAAGTGTGTTTCTTTAGATCAGGGATAAAAAAAAGCATCTCTTGAAGAAAGCACACTTTGCATTTTGACAAACTCTGCGTCTCCATGGTGCAGGAACGTCGCTAGGCTTCGATCAAGGTCAAGGGCGCGATGGGGGGGGGGGCTCGACACCCTAGCCGTTGGTATAGCCAAATTTTTGATAAATTTAAAACACCAAAATAAGCGAAACCTTTTATTTAAAGCAGTTTTAAAAATAATAAGATATTAATGATTGATTGTATCAATTATTTTTGTTGTATTTTAGTATCTTGTACATTTACTCAAATGTTTGACAGCCTTGAAGGCTTGAAAGAGGTAAAGATTTTTCTTATCCCCCCCCCCTAAAAGTACTCATATGAGCGCCACTGATCAAGGTGGGCGAGTAGGGGAGAAGGTGGGAATATGAAACAGGATGGTAATGTATAAATACACTATCTACCAACAAGTAAATTTGACACCAGTGATAGCAAAAGAAAACGAAGTTTATTCACCTTCAATAGTTGGTGGAGCTTCCACGAACGGCGATTACAGCTGCGACCCTCCGGGGCATACTCTAAACCAGGCGTTGTACGACGGCAGCGGTATTTTCTTCCACTCGGCTTGGAGAAGACAGGTCAGTTCCTTTACCGATTTCGGACGGTGGGGGCACCCCTTAAGTCGACGCTCCAACTCGTCCCAGAGATGCTCAATAGGGTTAAGGTCTGTGCTCTGCGCAGGCCAGTCCATTCGATTAACCCCATTGTCACCATACCAAGCCATGGTGGACCTCGCAACATGACAGGTGGCATTGTCATCCTGAAAGTAACATGAGTCCACCCCGTAAAACTGCCACAACGTAGGAAGCGCATGGTCATCCAAAATGGTGCAGTAGGTCTCGGCGTTGAGTCTACCAGGAATTGCGACCAAGGGTCCCATGCCATACCAGAAGAAATACCCCATAGCATAATTCCACCGCCGCCGAACTTCACATTTGGCACAATACATTCCGACAGGAGGCGTTCTCCAGGTAGACGCCTAACCCAGACCCTGCCATCCAAACGGTAGAGGGTAAACCTTGATTCATCGCTCCAGAGAACCTGTTTCCACTGTTCAACGGTCCACTGTCGACGTTCTTTGCACCACATTAGCCGAGCAGCGCTATTGGACTTGGTGATCAAAGGCTTGTGGGCGGCAGCACGTCTATGATAACCGAGTAGATGGGCTTCCTTACGGATGGTATTCATCAAAAGAACACTCCCCGATGCCTGTTGAAACTCCTCGCGGATGTGGTCTATCAATTTGGTGCGGTTCTTCCGAATTTTTCTGGCCAACACCCGTCGGTTTCTAACTCCCAGTTTTGTGGGTCTGCCGAGTCGGGGCACATTCCAACAGTCACCTCTCATATTTCCACTTGCCAATCACGTAGGCCACTGTCGATTTTGGGTACTTCAACTCGCTGGATATGTCACGTATGGATCGGCCATTTCTGTGATACCCGACGATTACACCTTTCCTCGAAATCAGAGAGCTCCGAACTGCGTGGCATCTTGCATGCGACTGGTTGCGTTGTTGTTTCCCACACGATATTTAACGGCAGCGGCCGTTGCGTGTATGAGGACCACAGATATCGTCGATTGCAGGGGTGTCCAATTACTTTTTGGTAGATAGTGTATAACAGTAATATGAAATGGGGCTTATTTCTCAAGCAAGTGCTGCCATTTATCGATAACTTAAGTAAACATAATCATTACGGTCCGTATAGGCCACCAAAGGGCTCAGGTGTCAGTGTCACGTTGTGTACATGGTACAGACAAAGAATATCTAACGAGAAGAAGTTAAGGCTCATGGCGAGACGTAACCCGTCATATCTTCAAGGATATAAATGCAGTGCACAGAAGCCAACATACAGGCTGATGCCGGAGCAGAATGCGCATGCGTATTTCTGTTGACTTCAATTCTTTGGGTTAAAGAACAGTCAGCCGAGCTACTCACTGCACGTGATTGTTACCTTCTCGGTAGCATAATCAGTTCGCAAATCGGATATGTTAGTTTTGTTACGCCAATCGGGTTAGTTAAGGCTTGTGTGTGTTCTTCAGTTTATCAGAAACATTTTCAGTAATGCCAAATACTAGGGAATGTCTGCATTTTGTACGGATCCTTAGGCCTAACTGTAATATTTGCTGAAATTTAATTTAAATAGTAACACTAATGTTATTGCATATTTTTCTCACCAAAATAAGGGATGGGCGGGATATCAGAAAACAGCAACAACAAAAAACTGGTCTATGCAAATAGTCATCAGATCGAAGGAAACCATCGTGGATCAAAGGAAAGTTTCACTGCCGTAGTCCCCCCTAACGTGTTTTGCTCTTGAATGTTAACTTTCCCGCAGAGCATATTATCTCTTAAGATATGGTGGCGCTGTTGCCGCCTGTTTTACGTTATCTCTATGAGAGTTGACCTTCTTTAAGCCATGAGATATATCTATAGACCTTGCTTTAAGCGTTAGATATTCTTTGGTACAGAGGAGGTGCTTTGTTTTCTTCCGGGTCAACAATTTTCGTAAGGTAAGATTCCAGAATTTTTTTGCTGTCTTTGTTGATAAATCTAGCATATTAGCTGTAGTGTGTCGATTAGTCAGAAGACGAAACTTTAAAACGGCAGGGTTAGTTACTTGAAAATATTTTTTCTACATTGAGATTCGTTGGGTCGTTTGGAAAATGGCGATTTCTAGTAATATGGAACCAGGTGTTCCATATTACAACTATTCTTCTTTTTCTTTCTGTTTCTTAGGTATCGCTATGCCAAGAAGAAAATTAGGACCTGAAAAAAGGGACTAAGACAGACATGGAGGGCGGAAGACATGTTAAATGCTATAACGGTAGTTCGCAACGAAACAAAAACGTTGAATGAAGCTGCACGGCGCTGCAGGATTTCTCCTCAAACGGTTAACAACCTGTTAGAGATGTGCCTGGCAAAGATGATGCGCAGTGTATATTTTGTTGCGAGACATCCAGTACGTCCAAATCTGGAGAACTGTGGGTTCAATGTATAGCGTGCCAGGAATAAGCTCACATCTTATGCAATGGAAGTGAAAGTGATATTTTTATTTGCGACTTTTGTTCGTCAGCCTAAAGGACTCATACTTTCTATACGAATTTCTTTTATTTTCATTTTTAAAGCATTAATTGTTTCACAATGAAAGCGGCATTCAATAAAAAAGTTGTTGCAATAACTTTATAATCAAAACGTTGAGGTTTTTTTTTTTTGTTTCATTTTCATGCTGTTTCATATTACCACCCCCATTTTCCAAGGTTGCAATGTGTTTAAAAAATTTCGTGCTATTTAAACAGTGATGTTTATTTTCCTAAAAACTATACATACATTATGAGAAATACATGTGCTAACACTTTTGACTTATTTTTATGCAACTGTTACATTTAAAATTGAGTTTTTCGTCTAAAACAAAAAGTGGTCAATATTTCCACCTCCAATATGATTTTTTCTGGGGCAAGTTTGATAGCATCTTTATTTATGAAACACTGAAAGAAACATTTTTTTAATGTTTTTTAAAACACGCTGCACAGGAATTCGTGCAATCCCCCCCCCCTCTCCCCGGATCTGTCTGGAAGTTTTTTGCACTTTTTGGACCCCAATTCTGGGGTCCGGTTTTGTTAGTGTTCCGTCAATCCATTTCAGAAAAATTAGTAAAACCGGAAGAGTTACATACCCGTGTAACAAACATAACACACTGCCACCAACACCATTAGCACGTTTAGATATATAGTTCAAAGAAGCCATATTACTTTCGTGAACTAGATTTTACGTGGTATGATGTTTATTATCATTACAACATTAGCTGTTCAAAATGTTAATGTAGTGGTCGCCCGTTGAGGACTCAATTAGGGTTAAGTATTCAAGGATAAGATAAAAACATCTTATCTTATTAAGGTTCTTTTGTTCCATTTTTACGTAATTTCTAAATATTCATTTTTAACTACGCACTTCGTTTTTTGCATATTATATCTCGTAATGAAACTCCTGTTTTTTGGCAATTTTTTCCAATAGTCATGATGAAATGGAAATGGATTGACTTACCAATATATAATGCTGCATTCTACGTATCCAGAGTGTTTGTCTTTAGCCACTGGTCAACCAAAAATGGATGAATATGACTGAGACATATCCTTGAAATACTTAACCCTAATTGAGTCCTCAACGGGCGACCACTAGATTAACATTTTGAACGTATGTAACAGTAAGATTAACTACAGCTAATGTTGTAATGATAATAACCATTAGCACGCCCTGATTAAAAGAACATTTTGTGACTAAAAGAAGGGCCTGAAAAAAGCAAATATTTTCTTGGATTAGGGATGAGGGAATTAAGGCATGCAGACACAATGCCTTTCCCCTCTTTAACTCCCATCTTTCAAGCCAGCAACATTGTCTTGCACTCATCTCCTCCAAAGCAGTAGTCAACCACGCCCTGCTCTCTCACGCCCCGGGTCAGGCTTAAGAGCGCTGGTATAACTTCAGACTCCACGTTTCCGTGTTGGAATCCCCTACTTAGTAGCACAGACGAACAGCAGAGCAGTTAGTGAAGACCTCCCTCAGAGAAATTCTGTCCACCCTGGCCACACTAACATGAAAAAAAAACGCTTAAACTAAGGTTGGTTGATTGGTTGGTTGATTTTTATGGCGCAAGGGCCATATTTGGCCAAAGAGCGCTATACACAAGACAATCAAACAAACAGTATTAAAAACGTGGTAGAATGCTTAAAATCAGGCTGATGCCGTAAAAGTGAAAAATGAGAATGAAGAAAAGTGTAAAAACTAGATACGTTTAGAAAAGTCAATTTGTTTTAAAAATGAAAACATAACGAATGTATCGCAGTGGTCATCTAGTAGCCGCTGCAGCGTAGCTGCGTCGTCATTCAACAAATGAGAATGAAAGAAGTGAAAACGAACTCAACTACAAAGAATATGAGTGACAGTGAGTCGGCAATTGCACGTCTCACACATCGGCGCAGTGTCGCCACGCACCAAGGGGCCGTGGGTGAAACGACAATGCCCAATGCGCGGACGCGCGAGAACAACTTCCTCCCTACGGTCCCGGCGACATGATGATCTCCAGACTCCAAGAATTGGTTTGATACGATGAAGTTTATTTTCCAGCTGTTGATCCTACAGATCCTGCCACGTTCGCCCGATATGATCATGAACGATAAAGCGTAAATCACGATGAAAGAGTGGCAAGGGTGTGACGACCAAAGAGGAAGCAGATCTAGCAGTCGCATCAGCACACTCATTACCTGGAATTCCAATATGCTCAGGAATCCAGCAGAATTGTACCTAGACACCGGCCTCGAGCAAACAACGAAGACACCTTCGTACGTTAAAAAGGAAAGGGTGGTCACTACAGAGCAACGATGGCACAGACTGTACAACACTTAAAGCGTCAGTGTACACCATAGCACGTTGATGAGAGCCCGACTTAACATGAAGTAGTGCAAGGTACACAGCATGAATTTCCGCTGAAAACACCGTGGCCTCGGCAGGAATGCGAGCAACAGAAACTTCATCAATACAGCCGGCGGCGGATCCCACAACACCAGCCATCTTGGAGCCATCGGTGAAAATAGGAACATAGTCTGCATTGACATAGCGGTAATGAGCGAAGAGCTGCTGGTACACTGATGCATAGGGTTGAAGATTTATCATAAGATGTAAAGGTGGTATCAACCATGACACCAAGAGGGTGCCATGGAACATCCTCAAAGCCCCTGGTCTCTAAAACAAGATACAAGTCGAGCCCTGCATCACGAGCTACGGCCGCCATATAAAGACCAAATGACGGAATACAAGAAGGCCGATTCGCAAATAAACGAGCATGCTGGGGATGAAAAACTGCATCGTATAAAAGATGATCTGGAAGAGGTCGTAGTTTCAAATAGAATTGAAGAGATAGCTGCAGACGGCGTAATTCAAGCGATGGTTCGTTCGCGTCTGCATAAAGGCTGGGAATCGGGGATGTTCGAAATGCTCCCGTACAAAGACGCAGCGCTTGATGGTGAATAGTATCCAAAGGCCGGAGAAAGAAACGACACGCAAAGCCTAACACGATAGAACCACAATCCAGCTTCGACTAGACACGAGAATGGTAGATCCGAAATAAAGACACCCTGTCTGCACCCCACGAGACTGAAGAAAGGATCTTAAGTACTGACATTGCCCGCAGACAAGAAGTCTTTAGCCACTGGACGTGTGCACGGTCAACGGTCAGACCAAGGAACTTGTTCTCCGGCAAAACTTGTATGGCTGCACGGTTTAAATAGAGCTCTGGGTCAAGATGGAGGCAGCGGCTCCGGCAGAAATGGACACATACTGTCTTGTCGGGAGAAAAAACGAAATCATTGCTGTGCGCCACTTTAACGATCTGGTTAATCGCAGACTGCAACTGCCTTTCGGTAAAATGCATACTTGAGGACGAACAGAAAATGTGCAAATAATCGATATATACAGTAGCCGAAAACGCAGGAGGAAGAGTTTTGAGGAGATAATTAATGCGTAGGATGAACAATGTGACAGATAAAATGCAACCTTGAGGAACACCTTGTTCTTGATGGAACAGTGCCGAGAGCGCCTTACCCAGGCGCACCTAGAACACCTGATTGCGAAGAAAATTGACAATGAATGTTGGAAGGTTTCCTCGCAATCCCCTTTGTGGATGTCACGGAGAATACCGTGACGCCACGCTCGATCGTACGCTTTTTCAATGTCAAAGAAAACAGAAACCAGGTGCTGCCAATGCACGAACGTCTCGCGCACAGATGTCTCAAGGCGCCGGAGAGGATCGTGAGATGAACGATGCCGGCGAAAGTCGCTTTGTGATGGTGAAGGTACTTGATGTTTTAAAAATGAACTAACCGAGAAATAACCATCCGTTCGAGAACTTTACACAGACAGCGAGTGAGAGCAAGGGGATGATAACTAGAGGGAGACTTAGGATCTTTGTCAGGCTTGGGAAAAGGCAGAACAAAAGCTTTTCGCCAAGATTCCGAGAAACTGAGATCCAACCAAATGCGATTGAAGAGGACTAAAATATTCTCGAGAAACGACTGCGAGAGATGACGTATCATATCATAGCGGATGCCATCGGGACCGACAGATGTCGCGCCGGACCGATGCAGAGCTACCTTGAGTTCAACCATGCTTAAAAGGGGGGGGGGTATATTCGCTGTTATTAAAAGCCGCAAAGGAGATTCTCTGCCGTTCCGCAGTTGACTTAATCCTCTGAAAGGAGGAAAGATAGCCAGATGACTGGGCACAGAGGCAAACGCTTCACCCAAACAATCCGGAATCTCCCCGACTTCAGCATATGTGCAGCCGTTACTCTCGAGAATGGAAATCTGGTGAGAACTATAGTTACCCCGGATCTTACGAATTTTTCCTCACACAGTTTTAGAACTGGCACTTGAATTGAAAGATGAAACATAAAGAATCCAAGACTCTCTCTTGTTTCGTCGACGCACCAACCGAGCGTAGGATTTTTCTCGTTTAAATGCAACGATATTAGCACCGGTTGGATAACGCCGAAAGGTAGACCAGGCCTTATGTTGAAGTTTCCTATCCGCGGCGCATTCAGGGGTCCACCATCGCTTCGAACTTCTTGGGAGCGTCGAGGATGTCTTTGGTATTGAAAAATCATCTGCCTGAATAATACAAGTGGTAACATCGGAAACAGCTGCGTCGATTGACTCATTGGGTCACCATGGCACTAGATCTCACTGCAGACGATGCAAAGACGTTCCACCTGACACGATCCATTCTCCATCGAGGAGGGTGTAAGGCAAAAGATGGCATGCTCACATAATGAGAGAGCACAATTGGGAAATGGGCGCTCCCATGGAGGTCGTTACATACCGTCCACGACAAATCAGCAATAATGGATGGTGATCCCAAGCTGAAATCGATCGCACTGAAAGATCTTGTTGGCTCGTGGAAGTAAATGTCAGACCGGTGTTAAAAAGGCACAGTGAGGGCAAGGACAGAAGGGACTCGATTCGACGGCCTCTTGTGCTGATGCTGACACTACCCCACAAAGGATGATGGGCATTGAAGTCACCCAGTAGAAGAACGGATGAAGACAGTTGATCAACCAAGCTCTCCAGAACAGAGACGCTTACACCTTCATCTGGCCGCAGATAGACACTGCAAACAGAAAGAGACACAGGCACAGATATACGAACCGCCAAGGACTGTAAAGTTGTAGAGACCGTAACGGGAGAAACCGGAACACTGAGAAGGACAAGTATAGGGACTACCCCACAGGCTATATCTCCTAAGACATTATCTTTCCGAAACGCACTGTAGCCTTGAACTGAAAGCAGGTCTGATGGTTTAAGTTTTGTCTCCTGTAGACAAAAGCAAACCGGAGAGTACGACGACGAAAGCAGATGTTTCACGTCGTCAAATCTCGTCCGAAAACCTCGGCAGTTCCACTGAACGATTGATGTGATGGTTAGAAATGTGATGAGGGTGAAAGGAAATACAGTAAAATGAATTATACTGACTGTTCAAACGGCGTCAGCGTTCATCTCCTGTGATGAGTGGTCCCCCAGATGTGGAGGGTGTGACCAGGGACCAATATGGGAGGATGATTTATCCCATGGGTCTTACCGGGATGCGCTCGACGTGTAGTACTTGGCTGACATGCTGGAGAAGAAACGCTCTTCTTCTCCTTGTCTTTGGTGTTCTTGCCAGAAGAAGAGGCGTGAGTTCCCGTGCTGGCGGTGGTGTTAGCACGCTTCGGCGAAGTGGTGGGTGCCACTTTCAGACCCCTAGAACGAGACTGGAATGTCTCCAGCCCAGCAGCGATGATATAGTCCCGCTTGTAGGGACATTCAGGGGTTATCTGACTATCGGTTTGAATAGCAACTGTTGACTTTGCAACCACCACTGATGCATATGATTGCCGAGCAGATAAAACAGGAATCACCCTCCTTATGGCCTCAGGATAAGAAATATTCTCAACCGTTTTGAGCCGTTGAATTTCTTTTTCCTCCATCCATTTCGGACACTCCTTTGCTGATGCTGAATGTGAACACTTGCAGTTCACACACAACTCGACCTCGGCCACACAGTCTGGTAAATGATGATCTGTGGCACCACAGCGTCCACACCTAAGAGTGCTCCTACATGACTGATGAGAGTGGCCATACGTTTGACACCTAAAACATCTCAGAGGGTTGGGGATGTACGGCCGTACTTCAAGGTACTTCAAGGTGAAAATATCCTGCCTTGATGGAAGCAGGAAGGCAAGAGAACACGTCGCACACCTGTGACGTGTTAACTCCTCAGTTCTTCCAGAAGTTCATCCTCAATACATTCAAGTAGGTCCCGAGAGGATACAACACCTCGAGATGTATTTAGGTATCCATTGGGTGTTATTTTGACAGGAGTCTCAAGCAGCAAAGTAGTGTTAAGAAGTGTGGGACTGTAGGCCACAGTGGACATCTCTACAAGATTTCCAGACTGGAGTTTTTACTCTCTTAGGAGAGCTGACAAGGGATTGAAGGGTTTTGTTTATCTAAAATGGGCTTTTGGCACTCAAAGGCTTTGGAGGGTTCAATGAGTGCACAAAGAAAAAACGAGCATTCGAAGAATCAGGGACATGCTTCTTGGCGGAAGGGGCTGAGCCTGCCTCAATACGTCGTTTGCTGTTTGTCTCTTGGGAAACGTTATTGGAAGCCATAAAGAAAGAGAAAGAATTCGTCAGCCGACTTTCCCTGCCCACCACCGAGCCCAACAAGGGAGAGCCGGAGGTCCTTTAGCCCAAATGGACGCAGGACACGGCTCTAGGGTCGGATATAACAAGTTGATAGGGCAGACATGCGCTCGGCGAGCCCCGCGACTTTCCTGTGTCTTGGTAACACCTTTGGCATGCGCACCCTATCCCCAGACTCACCCGGTCGTACGGAACGACAAGCCGTTAGAAGTCTGGACTCCACTCGGCCACAGACCTCATTCACTAGGAGTGGGTTAGTTCCCAGCCGCCCGTTTACAGTGAAACCGGGGGCAAAGAGGAGTGTTGGTAGCTGGCGACAACGACACCCCGGCCCCCAGAAACCTCAGCCTCCAGTATCCCCTTTTCCACCTTACGGGTAACCTCACACGGCAAACATGCAGGAAAGCCTAGCTAATCAGCTCGGAAAAACAAAGAAGGGAATATAAAATGGAGGATAAAGGAAAGAGAACAAGAAACTAAACTCCGGCGCTGGCGCATAGTCACAACCTCAGCAACTTACAACTGAGGCGGGTGCGTGTCAAGACAACAACAACAAAAAGCGTAAATGTGGAAAAATATCATACAATATATGTCGGCTCGGGCCTTGGGGTCGCCACTCCCCATCAGCTGGATGGATAGCTGTCCCTGCGGTGATATTATCGTGAAATGACGAAATGACAAGATGATCCGTCACAAGGTCAGCTCGGGCCGTGGGGGCGCTACTCCCCAAATAACGGGAAAACCAGTTATCCCCGTGCGGGACTTATACTGAGGATTTGAAAAAGTGGAAAACAGCTGAATTTTCATGGTCTTGCGGATGCTATTTTGATAATCTTTCTACGGAAACGCACTTTCTGGGGCTAAATACAAACGGCGACACGACGAAACACATGAGGCCAGAATCCATTCAAGAGGGGGCGGGGGATAGGAATGGGCTACAGCACCGGGGCCCGCATTTTGCTGTTGTGGAGACTGGATTAGAAAAGGCTGGGAGCATTTCGTTAGGAATATTGGGCATTTAACAAAGCCGGTGTCTTGGGTTTAACGACCACCATGAGCGACTCTAAGGACTAAAGCAGTTCACCATTTTTTTTTTCAGAGTTTAACCACCATGAGCGACTCTAAGGACAATAAGCAGTCACCATTCTTTTTTTCAGGGTTTAACGACGACCATGAGCGACTCTAAGGACTAAAGCAGTTCACCATTTTTTTTTCAGGGTTTAACCACCATGAGCGACTCTAAGGACAATAAGCAGTCATAATTCTTTTTTCAGGGTTTAACGACCACCATGAGCGACTTTAATACTAAAGCAGATACAATTTTTTTCAGGGTTTAACCACCATGAGCGACTGAGGACTATAAGTAGTCACCATTCTTTTTTTAAGGTTTTAACGACCACTATAAGCGACTCTAAGTAAGGACTTTCATCAGTCATCCGTTCCTAATTTGGGATAATATTTTCTAGGGGAAGAACAGACCCAATGCTGCCAGACAAGGACACCATCCATGCATTATCCGGGGTTCGAACCCGGCTCCATCGCAGGTGAGACAACACCGGAGAATTATATAAAAAAACTCTATCCTCACAACCAACAAAACGATGCTGAGCTATTTTTTTTATTGACACACACACACACACACACATACACATTCATACCTTTTCACTCAAATCACATCTCCCAGAAACAGCGGTTAATTAGCGGGTAAAAGTAGAAAAAATATTTAAACGGGACAAAACTTATCTCAGGCTAAGTCGTAACTGAGTCGTGATAAATTATGTAAAAAGAGTGTCCCGTCCCTAATTTAGGGACAATAATCCGAGAGAAGGCATATAACCAGCACAGGTTTACCACCCATGCCTCATCCGGGTGGGCTCAGGTTGGATGATTATCCAGAAGCCAGCGCCCCTGAACACTGAGACACCGGGGCGATGAAATATGAATGTAGCTATGTAACCATGTTGTAGTATTAGAATTTCAGGACTGACAAATACTCTACTCTGCGTAACTTTTTTTTTTTTGTAATTACAATAATTTACTGAGCTCAAGTGTTACAGTATGAGATAAAAAAATTAATCAGTTTGTTTAAGCATTTGTTCTTGTTTCTTTCCGCTAACTCCTTATCTTTGAAGTGACTTCATTGCTAACGACAAAGAATATCGTATTGACAATGAGATAGCATTTGGTTTACTGGCTTAGTAACATTTATTACTTACGTTCCGTAAGCATATCTCTGGAATGAAATAATATATAGAACAACAATAAAAATTGACAACATATCAATCCATCATAATGTTTAGGAATTCCTTCCTTAAATCGAAATCTTGCTCTTTAGGGTTCATGATTTTAGGGAGAGTGTCTCGTGTGTTTTTAAGTCTATCTACCTATCCCTTCTTTTAAGTGTTTCTGCAACCAAAAGATCCTTGTGTAATAATAAAATGTTTCAATGCAATTTTAAACTGATGTTTCTAAAATAGTGCTACTTGTGAGATTTCGCCGTTTCAAGAGCAAAAGTGCCTTGATATTTGAGGAAATTAAAACAATTTTCCTTTTACCGCAACGGCAATGACAGCGTCATTCGATATATCACGTTCTTCCCAGCAGCAAGGATTGAAGGCATTCGATTGGACTGATGAGTCAGTACGTTTGCAGAAAGAGTGCGCCGTGTGAATTGAGCAGACAGCTCACAGGTGTAGTTGGGGTCGATCCGCAGACAGAGAAGGCATCAATCCCCACTTCTGCTCATGCACTCGCTGATGTAATGCCAAACAAACGATAAAGCCTGGATAAAACCGAAATAAAAAAATTAAATGAATGATGTCAAAAGGCTTTTTGATAACAACACGAGTTACAAAGTTTAAATAAGTACGTGAACCGGAAATAAATACACTACACAAGACAAATTAAAACACACAGAAAGGTAGAGAGAGAGAGAGAGAGAGTTCGAAAAAAAGTATCTGAATGTCATTGGAAAAGCAAAACTACGCTGAGACGGTGGGGGAGGAACGGATATCACGTTCTCCAGACCAAAAAAGAAAGTTAGAAAACTCAGATATGTTAAAACTAACCTTACACTTTCCGTTAATACGCAAAATGAAAACCAACAGTCATAGTGACGACTTAACGTGGATGGTTACTATTATTTTAATACCCTCATAGCACGGACGCAACCAAGGAGAGTGGCCTAGGGGTCCGGATCCCTCCCGAAATATTTCTCCTGTGTTCTTTTTTTTTTTTTTTTTTTTAAGTGTTTTCAAACAGTCATTTCAAAATGCGTACTTTTCACGACATAATTACGTTCAGTTTGTACATTGCTTTTCTCCTTACGTTTGTATTTGTAACATTCATCAGGTTACCAATACTTTTTCCAACTGAATTTGAATATACAAAGTTTAGATAAGTACGTGAACCAGAAAGAAACACACTACACAAGACAAATTAAAACACACAGAATTTTTTTCTACTTTTACTCGCTAATATTGTGTTACACGTTCAACATTTTTTCTCTGATTATTACTTTTCATGTTGGTTGACTTATCTATCTCTGTTTCTCTACTCGTGCGAGAACGCAGCGAACTTTGTGTAACAGGGACTGAAACAGGCGTAACCACTGGGTGGGGGGGGAGTCACGACCCGTTCAGATTTTCAGAGTCGGGGATCCCCAATGCAAAGGACCCCCCCCCCAATTTTCGAGAATATAATGATATAATGCACACTTTTTTATGATGTGAACCGACTAAATTTAATAATATAAGACTGTGATTTTTCGTAGAATGCAAACACGTGTAAATGTGTACTTAATAAAACAGAGATATCGATTCCTAAAAATAAGCAAAGTCAGCTCTACAACTTTGTAATTTATATTTCTGCCCTATCTATCATAGTTTTACAGTTGTGTTCGCTAAGTTCCGCAATTCGCAAACAGAGGCGCTTATGTTGTGCCGTTAGATCGTGCCTCAGCAACTGTTTTGCTCCTGCGGGTGTATGTGTAGGGGGGGGGGTTTACCAAACTATTTTATACAGTATGTATATAATATTGTATATATATGTATACATATAATCTGGGTGGCTCTGATCACCGATCACTGCGTATGTGTGATCGGACCACCCCCCTCCCAGATTTTGAAACATGGTTACGCCACTGGACTGAAAAGTATCGCCGGACAAAATTGATATTGCATCACCTGTAACGTATTACTGCGATGACTAATGAGCCAAATCGGCAAGTTGCCCCGATAAGCCTGCCGACGTAGTTCGGTTGGGAGAACGGCAGCTTGCAGTAGGTAGATTTGAAGCCCACCACCGGAAAAACGTTATATGTTACACGCTTAGAGCTTTATTTTGAAAATCTGTAATTCATACAAAAGTAAAGTCACATCTTATATCTTACATGGAGTGCAAGGCAGCCGTAAGGCAAGCATTCAATCCACCTCTCACGGGATTCGAACTTTGACCCATTCCGGACAAATGATTAGAAGCCAACACTTCGCACCACTAGGCCAGCCAGACTTACAGTGCGTTACATGAAGTGCTCGAAATGGTCCGATATACGCCTGTATGGATTTTTTTTTAGTATTTCATACTGGCACTTCCATATCCCCAAGTATTTCATACTAGAACTTCTTTTTTCCTAGTATTTCATACCGGCATTTTTTTATCCAGAATTTGCACACAGGCACCAATTTTAGAAGTGGAAACTGCGGAAATTAATCTTTTTATCCCTGACTTACGAAAGCACTTTCTTAAACATAGAAACCTTATGTGTCTCGTGCCCTCGCGAAATAGCTGTGTGGGAATCGTAAAGGGTATGAAAGTGGTGTACACGTGAACCATAAGTTCAATCCTTCAGAGAGCGCTTCTTAAACATAGGAACCTTATGTGCCTCATGCCCTTGAGAAATAGCTGTGTGGTAACCGTAAAGGGTATGAAAGTGGTGTACACGTGAACCATAAGTTCAATCCTTCAGAGAGCGCTTTTTAAACATAGGAACCTTATGTGCCTCATGCCCTTGAGAAATAGCTGTGTGGTAACCGTAAAGGGTACGGGAGTGGTGTACACGTGAACCATAAGTTCAATCCTTCAGAGAGCGCTTCTTAAACATAGGAACCTTATGTGCCTCATGCCCTTGAGAAATAGCTGTGTGGGAACCGTAAAGGGTACGGGAGTGTTGTACACGTGAACCATAAGTTCAATCCTTCAGAGAGCGCTTCTTAAACATAGGAACCTTATGTGCCTCATGCCCTTGAGAAATAGCTGTGTGGGAACCGTAAAGGGTACGGCAGTGGCGTACACGTGAACCATAAGTTCAATCCTTCAGAGAGCGCTTTTTAAACATAGGAACCTTATGTGCCTCATGCCCTTGAGAAATAGCTGTGTGGTAACCGTAAAGGGTACGGGAGTGGTGTACACGTGAACCATAAGTTCAATCCTTCAGAGAGCGCTTCTTAAACATAGGAACCTTATGTGCCTCATGCCCTTGAGAAATAGCTGTGTGGGAACCGTAAAGGGTACGGGAGTGGTGTACACGTGAACCATAAGTTCAATCCTTCAGAGAGCGCTTCTTAAACATAGGAACCTTATGTGCCTCATGCCCTTGAGAAATAGCTGTGTGGGAACCGTAAAGGGTACGGCAGTGGTGTACACGTGAACCATAAGTTCAATCCTTCAGAGAGCGCTTTTTAAACATAGGAACCTTATGTGCCTCATGCCCTTGAGAAATAGCTGTGTGGGAACCGTAAAGGGTACGGGAGTGGTGTACACGTGAACCATAAGTTCAATCCTTCAGAGAGCGCTTCTTAAACATAGGAACCTTATGTGCCTCATGCCCTTGAGAAATAGCTGTGTGGGAACCGTAAAGGGTACGGCAGTGGTGTACACGTGAACCATAAGTTCAATCCTTCAGAGAGCGCTTCTTAAACATAGGAACCTTATGTGCCTCATGCCCTTGAGAAATAGCTGTGTGGGAACCGTAAAGGGTACGGGAGTGGTGTACACGTGAACCATAAGTTCAATCCTTCAGAGAGCGCTTCTTAAACATAGGAACCTTATGTGCCTCATGCCCTTGAGAAATAGCTGTGTGGGAACCGTAAAGGGTACGGCAGTGGTGTACACGTGAACCATTAGTTCAATCCTTCAGAGAGCGCTTTTTAAACATAGGAACCTTATGTGCCTCATGCCCTTGAGAAATAGCTGTGTGGGAACCGTAAAGGGTACGGGAGTGGTGTACACGTGAACCATAAGTTCAATCCTTCAGAGAGCGCTTCTTAAACATAGGAACCTTATGTGCCTCATGCCCTTGAGAAATAGCTGTGTGGGAACCGTAAAGGGTACGGCAGTGGTGTACACGTGAACCATAAGTTCAATCCTTCAGAGAGCGCTTTTTAAACATAGGAACCTTATGTGCCTCATGCCCTTGAGAAATAGCTGTGTGGTAACCGTAAAGGGTACGGGAGTGGTGTACACGTGAACCATAAGTTCAATCCTTCAGAGAGCGCTTCTTAAACATAGGAATCTTATGTGCCTCATGCCCTTGAGAAATAGCTGTGTGGGAACCGTAAAGGGTACGGGAGTGGTGTACACGTGAACCATAAGTTCAATCCTTCAGAGAGCGCTTCTTAAACATAGGAACCTTATGTGCTTCATGCCCTTGAGAAATAGCTGTGTGGGAACCGTAAAGGGTACGGGAGTGTTGTACACGTGAACCATAAGTTCAATCCTTCGGGGAGCGCTTCTTAAATATAGGAACCTTATGTGCCTCATGCCCTTGAGAAATAGCTGTGTGGAAACCGTAAAGGGTACGGGAGTGGTGTACACGTGAACCATAAGTTTAATCCTTCAGAGAGCGCTTCTTAAACATAGGAACCTTATGTGCCTCATGCCCTTGAGAAATAGCTGTGTGGGAACCGTAAAGGGTACGGGAGTGTTGTACACGTGAACCATAAGTTCAATCCTTCGGAGAGCGCTTCTTAAACATAGGAACCTTATGTGCCTCATGCCCTTGAGAAATAGCTGTGTGGAAACCGTAAAGGGTACGGGAGTGTTGTACACGTGAACCATAAGTTCAATCCTTCGGAGAGCGCTTCTTAAACATAGGAACCTTATGTGCCTCATGCCCTTGAGAAATAGCTGTGTGGAAACCGTAAAGGGTACGGGAGTGTTGTACACGTGAACCATAAGTTCAATCCTTCGGAGAGCGCTTCTTAAACATAGGAACCTTATGTGCCTCATGCCCTTGAGAAATAGCTGTGTGGAAACCGTAAAGGGTACGGGAGTGGTGTACACGTGAACCATAAGTTTAATCCTTCAGAGAGCGCTTCTTAAACATAGGAACCTTATGTGCTTCATGCCCTTGAGAAATAGCTGTGTGGGAACCGTAAAGGGTACGGGAGTGGTGTACACGTGAACCATAAGTTTAATCCTTCGGAGAGCGCTTCTTAAACATAGGTACCTTATGTGCTTCATGCCCTTGAGAAATAGCTGTGTGGGAACCGTAAAGGGTACGGGAGTGGTGTACACGTGAACCATAAGTTTAATCCTTCAGAGAGCGCTTCTTAAACATAGGAACCTTATGTGCTTCATGCCCTTGAGAAATAGCTGTGTGGGAACCGTAAAGGGTACGGGAGTGTTGTACACGTGAACCATAAGTTCAATCCTTCGGAGAGCGCTTCTTAAACATAGGAACCTTATGTGCCTCATGCCCTTGAGAAATAGCTGTGTGGAAACCGTAAAGGGTACGGGAGTGGTGTACACGTGAACCATAAGTTTAATCCTTCAGAGAGCGCTTCTTAAACATAGAAACCTTATGTGCCTCATGCCCTTGAGAAATAGCTGTGTGGGAACCGTAAAGGGTACGGGAGTGGTGTACACGTGAACCATAAGTTCAATCCTTCAGAGAGCGCTTCTTAAACATAGGAACCTTATGTGCCTCATGCCCTTGAGAAATAGCTGTGTGGGAACCGTAAATGGCACGGGAGTGGTGTACACGTGAACCATAAGTTGAATCCTTCAGAGAGCGCTTCTTAAACATAGGAACCTTATGTGCCTCATGCCCTTGAGAAAAAGCTGTGTGGGAACCGTAAAGGGTACGGGAGTGGTGTACACGTGAACCATAAGTTTAATCCTTCAGAGAGCGCTTCTTAAACATAGGAACCTTATGTGCCTCATGCCCTTGAGAAATAGCTGTGTGGGAACCGTAAAGGGTACGGGAGTGTGGTGTACACGTGAACCATAAGTTTAATCCTTCAGAGAGCGCTTCTTAAACATAGGAACCTTATGTGCCTCATGCCCTTGAGAAATAGCTGTGTGGGAACCGTAAAGGGTACGGGAGTGGTGTACACGTGAACCATAAGTTTAATCCTTCAGAGAGCGCTTCTTAAACATAGGAACCTTATGTGCCTCATGCCCTTGAGAAATAGCTGTGTGGGAACCGTAAAGGGTACGGGAGTGGTGTACACGTGAACCATAAGTTTAATCCTTCAGAGAGCGCTTCTTAAACATAGGAACCTTATGTGCCTCATGCCCTTGAGAAAAAGCTGTGTGGGAACCGTAAAGGTACGGGAGTGGTGTACACGTGAACCATAAGTTCAATCCTTCAGATAGCGCTTCTTAAACATAGGAACCTTATGTGCCTCATGCCCTTGAGAAATAGCTGTTTGGGAACCGTAAAGGGTCGGAGAGTGGTGTACGAATTTGGAGGGCGGTGAGATTGATATTCATTTAAGACAAAATATCTGACTGCGGAGATCCTAATTGCCCGACTTTCTACTTCTTGAAAGTCTCTGTTGGAAGGGAACTGCCGTCTCGGCTCGGGTTTAAGTTCAGCTGAATCACTAATGATTAGCCGAGGTTCGGAAGTCTCATCAACCCGTTGGTCCCGGGGTAGAGACTCCTCCTTATAAACAAGTTCTCGGTGTAGCATAAGTAGTGCCCGCTGGGGTCCACGGACCAACCAAGTCTAATTGACTGCCATCTTTTCTTACATATGGTGCAATAGTGTTCCACGGAATTGTCCATTACATTTTCAAACAACGGAGTTTTACTTCCGATGTTGTTGTTTTTTAATTCATTTTTTTAGTTTTGGAGATTTCCTGGCGAAGGTATTTTTTCAGAAGGAATTTTAGGAAAATATGATCATACCGGCGCTTCAAAATTTCCATTTCGAGTCCTGGTGATATGTCAAATACATTTAAAGCATGTAAACAATAGGGGAGGGGTGAGGGGTAAGTGTGCTCGTCCCGCAGCAGACCACTCAACCAGCGACTATGCTACGACTTTAGGGAGAATAAAAAGGGTGTCCCAGCTAGCTAAAAGTAGCACGGGTTGGAACGGTGAAGAATGAATGAAAAAAAAAAACGATATATAATAACATTGCTATTCATACATTACAAGAAATGTCAACACTATGCATGGTTACAACAGTCTTGTCATGTTGTTACAGTAAGTGCCGAAAATGTTCGCCCGCTTTGTTATTGCACAGTGTGGTTCTCTTGAGCATATTGTAGAAGACATCCCGTAACTCATCCGCCGTGATGCTCTTGATAACTTTTGTGATATTGGTCTTCAATTCATCCGTCTAGCGTGTATGGATCAGTTTCACACATTTTGTCTTTCACAATATGCTCAAGAGAACCATACTGTGCAGTAAAGTAACCAGGGGCAACCTGGGGACGAACCCTATTTCTTTTCATTGAACAGTTGAACGTCTACCTCGATATTTTCAGCACTTACTGTGACAACGCATGACAAGGCTGCTTGTAACCATAGTGTTGACATTCCTTGCAATGGATGAACAGCAATGTTATTATACATCGTTTTTTTACGCTTTCCAACCGTAGGTTGAAGAAGCGTATATGCTCCAGCTTTGTCCATCCGTCTGTCTGTCTGTTCGCATGATAACTCGCGTAAGAAATGGTTCAATTTCGATGAAATTTTAGTATGTGGTAGGGGACAACCTGGGGACGAACCCTATTGAAAATGGGATCAAAGATTAGGACATAGGAGTGGGATCCATTCCATTGCCCTTATGCGTCATAACTTACATAAAAATGCTTCGATTGCAATAAAACGTTTTCATGTTGTTCCGGACGTACACTGAACCGGTTCTGTTGAATGCCATCAAAATGGGGTCAAAGTTCAGGGCACAGGAGCGAGATTTATTCCACAGCCATTATCCTCATAACTTGACTAAAAATGTTTCTATTGCGACAAAACTTTAGCATGTTGTTCCGGAGGTAGACTGAATCAATTCTGTTTAATATAATCGAAATGGGGTCAAAGGTCAGGGCACAGGAAAGATATCTATTCCACAGCCATTATCCTCATAACTTGAGTAATGATTTCTGGTATGTTGGAAAGTGTATCATAATCAATGCATTGCATGATTTTACTAACTTGTCTTCATTTATTCTTCACCGTTCCAACCTGTGCTACTTTTAGCTGGGACACCCTTTATATTCTCCCTAAAGTCATAGCATAGTCGCTGGTTGAGTGGTCTGCTGCGGGACGCGCACACTTACCCCCCCCGGACCCCGCTACGGTTTACATGCTTTAAATGTATTTAATCACCAGTGCTCGAAATGGAAAATTTTGAAGCGCCGGTGTGATCAGGCGAACAAAGGGGCCACTGCCCTTTGCACACTGTTCACTCAGCACTGAATACCGAATGCACTTGATGCAAAGACGCACGTGCAGTATGAGCCGTGGCCCCGTCTTATTGAAAGTATGCGTACAGTTTTTCCTACTCTGTTAACTGCTCAACGAACACGTTGAATGTGTCGTTCATGTACAGCTCTGAGTTAATGGTGTTGGTGAAGAATATGGGTCCAATGATTCTGTGTGCCGACAGTGAGCATCATACCCCAATCTTTTCATTGAACAGTGGAGTTTGGAACATTGCTCTGGGATTCACGGAGGACTAATATCGTGTGGTTTGGCTATTCACATAACCGGAGAGGTGGAACCGAGCGTCATCCGACATGAAATCCAGATGACGATCCATAAGACCTTGTGTAATTTCGTTGTGTATTCACTGACAGTATCCCAGTCGTTTAGCGGTATCTGCTGGGAGTAGCTCTTGAACACCCATTACTTTGCACGGTTTTAACTGCAGGGCGCGAACTACATAATGACAAGACGAGCGCGACATACGACTTTGTGGCGACAGCCGACTTATGGACTTCCGTGGACTCACACTTATTCTTCAGGCAATATTGTCCACTGCATCAGGTGTACGCACAGAGCGCTGTCTCACATGTATCAGATTTAGCAAACTTCCTGTCTCCCGAAATTTCTTGACCAACTGTTCAATAGTCCTTACCGCCGGTACTGACGTTGTTGGGAATTTCGCAGCAAATGACTTTCGAGTGGCCCCGAAGGTTTTCGACGAAAAGTAGCACTCCACCACAAACAAAAACTTTCTTGTAGACTCAGTGGCATTCTGAACAGCTCAAATGCCACTCAAACAACAACACGAATCTTAGCTGCAAAACCTGTAAAGCAAATGTTTACATTAAGTACAAACATTTACGAGGGTAAATCAAAAAGTAAGGTCAATGCTGTCGTATGTCAAACAAGAAAGATGACACCGAATTTTCGGGTGTTATAAGCACGTCTTTCGAATCCGTTCTGCAACAAATTAAATTTATCAAAACTATTCAAAGTCAGTGGAACCAGTATAGAAAACAATAGTATCTGACGGAAGAAAGAAGTTCTTCAATCGGGTTTTTAATCTCTCAGATATTGCTGTAAACGGAATCGTGAGCTTACGCCCTCTGATTGCAGATTTGTGCGTTAAGAAAAATATGAATTTATATGAGAAACATTTCGCACCGGAAACGCTCTCTAACACAGAAATAATTTTTCAAATCGGACTCTTAGAAACAGAGATATCGACAAAAATAAGATGTGACTTTACGTCCCCTGGAGGAAAAACCATGCATTATTTTAGAAAGAAAGTATTCTCAAAAGGTTTTTCAATATGAGCGGTATCGGTCCAAGAAAAAAAAAATTTGGTCGAGTTTTCAGGAGCTCAGATTTTGCTACAAATACATCAGAAGCAGAAATTAACACTTATGCCCCTGCTGGCCAAAACATTCTTTACCAAACATTAGAAATTTTATGAAAAATATTTTCTATCAGGTGCTGTATGTGATAGAGGAAGAATTTTTCAAATCGGAATTTTAGAAGCAGAAATAACGCACAAAACGCAATTTACATTTGCACCCCCTAGCGGAAAGTCTATGGTTTACTTGAAAATTCTGAATTTATATGAAAAACATTTCGCATCGGAAACACTATCCAACAAAGAAGGAATTTTTCAAATCGGACTCCAGAAGTAGAGATATTGACAAAAATAAGATATACCTCTACGCCTCCTGGCGTAGAAACCATGCATTATTTTAAGAAGAAAATATTACTTAAAGGTTTGTCGACATGAGTAGTATCAGTCTACAAACGACTTTTTTTTCAGTCGAGATTTAAGAAGCTCATATTTTGCTCCAAATACATCAGAAGCGTAAATTAAAACTTACGCCACCTGGTGGCCAAACCATTTTTTACAGAAATTAGAAATTATGTGCAAAGGATTTTCCATCAGGAGCTGTATACGGTGCAGAAAGAATTTTTCAAATCGGAGATTTAGAAGCAGAAATATAGAGGGGGGGGGTATTTACCTTTACGCCCCCCTAGCGGAAAGTCTATGAATTACCTGAAAATTTTGAAATTATATGAAAAACATGTCACACTGGAAACACTATCTAACAAAGAAGGAAGTTTTCAAATCGGATTCTTAGAAGTAGAGATATTGACAAAAATAAGAAATACATCTAGGCCCCCCTGGCGGAAAAACCATGGAATATTTTAAGAAAATATTCTGAAAAGATTTATCGATGTGAGTGGCATCGGTCCACGAAAGAATTGTTTCAATCGAGATTTCAGAAGCTCAGATTTTATGGCAAATACATCAGAGCAAAAATTAACACTTTCGCACCCTGGTGGCCAAAGTATTTTTTTATCAAAAATTAGAAATTATATGCAAAAGATTTTCCATCAGGAATTGCGTCCGCTGAAGAAAAAAATTTTCAAATCGGAGTTTTTGAAGAAGACTTATCGGGGAAAACGTAATTTACTTTTACGCCCCCTAGCGGAAAATCGTTACGAAATTTGAAAAAGTAACTATATCTAAAACTCTCTTCGACGTGAATGGAATCGAAAGATAAAAAAAAAAAAAAAATTCAATCGGATGTTTAGAAGCAAAAAACTTTTCTATCCTCTTGTACACATGTCTCTGACTCATACACTTGTCCTCCCCATATTGCACAAGCATCCTACAGTGAATCTCAGCAGGTTGCACACCCTCAGCTCATAAAAATCTCACACTACACTTCGCTGCTCGATGATGGAGCATTCCGACAAATGAGCGGACATGTTTACGTCTATACAACTGCTGGGTAACTGCGGTTAGAAGATTAGCGATTGCATCTGCCCCGTGTTAAGGTCACGTGCCCTCCCGTTCCCAAATAGCAATCCGCCGCAACTCTGCTTTTCTACGTAACGAGAGAATTGACCTTACTTTTTTGATTCACCCTCGTACGTTTACATTAAATACACCTGCAACGTTTCCAACGTTTAAATTAATCTACGGACAGGGTGTCTCAGCTAAAAGTAGGAATTTGACCGTGATTAGGGGAAAGTTGCACCAGGAAGAGGACGAGTGCTGGCTGCATTAGGGCGAACACACCACTCATGCATTACCAGGGTCTCGAACCCGGGTCTCAGCTTGGAGAACTAGCCATAAGTCTCAGTTCGTTCGTCCACCGGAGAAGCAGAGAATGGTTTGTTATGCATTGAACTCAATTTTATTTCATATACAATCTGCTTATCGTATAACTTTTCTCCACTTGAGGAGCCGGTTTCGCTAATACAGCTGCATGTATCTTCCACAAGCCATGGATTTATTTTATTGAACACTGTAAAAATATTTCTGAAGAGCCATTTTCCGTGATTCCTTTCCTGAATTGACGAAGCATATTCCTGATTCCATTTTTTCCACGATTCCTTTCCTGAATTGACGAAGCATATTCCCGATTCCATTCTTTCCGTGATTCCTTCCCTGAATTGACGAAACATATTCCTGATTCCATTTTTCCGTGATTCCTTTCCTGAATTCACGAAGCATATTCCTGATTTCATTTTCTCCGTGATTCCTTTCCTGAATTGATGAAGCATATTCCTGATTCCATTTTTTTCGTGATGATTCCTTTCCTGAATTGACGGAGCATATTCCTGATTCCATTTTTTTCGTGAAATGACGACTTCCACGGATTTTCATACATGAATTGACAAAACTACTCCAATAATCTTTCTCCAGTTAATAACGAAAATGCCTTTTTTCAGAGATGTTTCAGGGAAAACATTAATTTTACGGAAACATTCCGTTCATATATATACGGAAAAATTCCGTTCTCCATTTTTCCTTCTTCAAATGACGAAAAATTACCTGTAATAAGAGTGGTTCGCAAGAATACTTGAATTTAAAGAGACTCGATTAACTATTAAATTTTAACAGTTCAGCTCAATCACTCATCATTCACACCATCGGAAGTTGTAACCTAAAAGACCCGTGCTTACACTTTTTTGGTGGCAACACTCGCAATCGTGTCAACTGGTGGCACTTTATTGGGGGATGGGAGAATTCTGTAGAGAGACCGGATATTATGGATAGCATATTACACTATTTAAGGTACTGCATTTTTCAGCGCAGCATAAGTCGACGCTTTCCTTTCTTTCTTTTTCTTTCCTTTTTTTTTTTTTTAATTTTTTTCCGGAAGTCCGGGCCTCGACTTCTACGTCCCATCGACTTATATATTAATTGGTCATTAAAACCTCTCAACGAGAAAAAAAAATTGTGTCTTAAATTCGGTTGTGATCTGAGCACCTTTTGTGTTCATAAGAAACCATTCTGAATCTGTACGAAATTTAATATTCCGTTCATTTACAACTTCTTTAAAAGTTGCTAAAACAGATAACTCCGTTCGACAGAACAGCATTAAAATCGTCGTGGTCGATTTGGGGTGGCAGCTGTCGTATGTTAGTTGCACCCCCTCGTGATAACGCTGCAAGCATTCCTTCAGAATTCAGCATCCTCAGCTAGATACAGTGACTGCATGCCATCCGAAAGATGGTAGCACGTCAGCTCTCACTCCATCATTCCTATAGTTTTTTTAAGGTACTACCAGGGAGTTCGCAGCCGACGACTGAGCAGAGAGTTTACTCGTTGAGCAAAAAACACGTCGAAACAACTTACCAGTACTCAACACACCGGCAAGTATCATGCTGCCAAAACACAACGAAGCGAAGAGGTTCTTCCCCAGATGGAAGAAGAGGAGTAAGCGTTTAGGAGCATCCGCCCTATGAGAACTACGCTATATTACCGAAAGTCACGGGACACACCTTCAAAAGCAAATGAACGGATCCGATGCGTTGTTAAGATGCGCGGTACAGCTGCAAACGATATAAAAACAGGCCAGCAACTGACCGCGATCATATCGCACTGTGATTTTGAGTGAAAATGTCGCGGCGGGAGAGAACTGACTTCGAGAAAGCAAAGATTGTTGCATGTTATATTAGTGGCTTGTCCATATGAGAAACCGAGAGGCGTTTAAACATACCCAAGTCAACTGTTTTGGATGTACTGAATAAGTGGAAGACACATGGAGTGCCTGAAGCAGCAAAACGTACCGGCAGACCAAAGACAATAAGTGATAGAGGACGTCGAAGCCTCAGGAGAGTCGTTACATATAATCGACGGAGTACTGCGTAAGATCTCAGTGTACAGGTTACTAACAATATATTCGAGCCTTGGTATGTACAAGTGCCATTCGCAGAGAACTTCATTCTATGGGTTACCGTGGTCGTGCGGCTGCTCATTAGCCTTTCATCTCCACTAGGAATGCTTCTCGTCCTTTAGCATGGTGTAAAGAACATTTATCGTGGACCGTAAATCAATGGGAACGGGTCCTATGGACTGATGAATCCAGATACACGATCCATCAGTCTGATGGTCGTGTGTGGGTATGGCGGCAGCCAGGGGAACGCTATTTACCATAGTGTACTGTTTCTACGGTCAAGTTTGGAGCTGGCAGTGTACTCGTGTGAGGATGGTTTTCGTGGTATGGTTTCGGCCCATTGGTTATCGTGGACAAACCTGTTAACCAGCACGTCTACCTCGATATTCTGGACAATTATGTCCTACCAACTCTGTGGCAATACTGTGGAACCGAGTCTTGTTGGTACCAGCAGCATAATGCACCGAGTCATAAAGCAAAGACTGTTACGGCGTGGTTTGACGATTATTCCGTATCGTGTGTGGACTGGTCAGCACAGAGGCCTGATCTTAATCCCATAGGGCACCTATGGGATGAATTAGAGCGCTACATAAGAAGTTTGGAACAAAGTCATACTAGTAAGCAACAGTTAGCGGCAGCATTATGTACTGAATGGAAGCGCATACTTATCGCTCTTTTCCAAAACCTTGTCGAAAGCATGTCTCGAAGGGTCAGTTTTCACACAGTATTTATCAGAAGAAAGATACAGGAGATGTGCTTGAATAAATCATCTCAAATGATGTATGACAAAAAAAAATATTTACAGATGCTTGTAGCTTACGCTACTGCTTATTTACACGGTTCTATACATTGATGATAGTAAAAAAACAGTTAATTACACTCGAGTGTCTGGTGAGGCAACAAAAGTCTCTGACAAAGCAAAGAATAGGACCAATTCAGCTTGAAGAGCGTTATACAATATTAATTTTGCACAGTATTGAAGCGAGGAATAATACAGAATTCGAGCTTGCAGACATAGATTCAAAAGACAGGTGATGAGAAATTAACAGAATGTGCAGCTTGCGCTACGTTAATTACAGGATTCGGTGCAAAGTTTGCATGACAACAGTTAAGTGCAGTAGAAATCTGGCGAGGCAACATGAATCTCTGGTAATACAGAGAGTAAAATCAATCCAGAATGATAAGCACTATAGAGTATAAATTTTACACAATATTGATAAAAAAAAAAAAGTTCTGACCGAAAGGTGATACATTGTGGGTGACCTGGAAAACCAGGAGGTAGCAGGTGATCAAGGAGACAAACATGAAATCAAAAGTTCGAAAGACAGATGATGAAAAATTTACAGATGAATGTGGCTCGCGGTACTACATGTTACATACAACGGTGATATGAAAAATAGTTATATACAATAATTTTCCTGAGAATACAAAAGAAAAAATAATCTCTGAAAATACAGAGAGAAGACACAACTCATCACAGTGAGTATTGGAGAACACAAATTTACACAGTTGAAAAGTAAAATTACACATTTGAATCAGGAATTGAAGATAAGAATATACTGTAAAAACGACAAAGTTTACAGATGTCTGTGGTTCGTGAAACGACCTATATACCTGATTATGTACAATGAGAAGTTACAATTTATATATATTGGTTTGTCAGAGGTGGTGGAAGTACAGTTTGTTTCCTGCAGAAGTAATATATCAGCATTCAGCGGAGCAAGATCCTCTCGTACCAGCGCATTCGCAAGAGGTGTCGCAAAACCACGACAATTAAGTGACACCACCTTGAATGTCTAGGTTAGTTGTGGGATGCAGTAGGAATTGACTGGCTGTAGTGATGGAGTGGAGTCGACGGAGAAAACAAGCACTCCACGGGACCTCGTCCGCAGTGCGCCGAAGAGTGTTTTCAAGTGAGTGTAATTGAACCAGCACTTGTGGAAGAGCTGCTTCATACTGCTGAATGGAAGTGCGTGCTGAGGAAGGGCTAGAGGACCCTAAAAGGCAATCCTGCACGTCCTCGTATGGCAGAGGCTCAGCAGGGAAAGCATTTTCAGCAAGAAAAGTTGTGAATTCATCTAGTGAGGGAAAGGCACCCTCACATGCTGTCTCAGAGGAAGTGTGTAGAGGCTACCTGAAGAACGGTCGTCGAGAGCTGACGGAGCGAGTGGATGAGCGGGTAGAAGAGCGAGATGATCTTCTGGACGCCAGAGTCTTTGACTTCTTCGTCTTGGGGTGAGTAGCACCACTGCGTTTTCCAGCAACCACAAAAGCTTCATGATCGTCTGGAGAGTCTGAACCCGAAGCGTTACCTGTGACTCGTGTCATGGAGCCAACGGTAAAAGCTGAGGAGTGGTCAACATGTACATCAGCAGTGGTTGTAAAAGTACTAGGGGGAGTCGATTTTGGAAGCCTGGGAAAATTCTTAGGATCAGCAGGAGGTGGAGGCATCAAAGTCGTTTGTTGACCAATGGCAGTAAGCTGACTTTTGGAAGATCTTCATTCCGCGACTTTCCTCGAATAGGAAGAAGTCTGTGAAGCGTTGGTGGACAAAGTAGAAGAAGATGTAGTGTGTGGAGCTGTTTGCAGGGAGGTACGTGGGCACTGAGCCCTTATGTGACTTCCGCTCTGACAGATAGTGCAATACTGTGAAGTGATTATCTCAACTCTTCGGCGTCGCTGTCCACAGCGGATGTGCAAAACATTCGGAACCGCTTTCAGCTGAGCAACAGATGAAAAGAGGACTCGAGCAGTGCGGCGGAAACCCCGAATCGATTTGTCTTTAGGGTCTCTGGGAGCCGCAGAGAGAGTTGTTATGGAGCCAACAACTCTGCCGTACCTGCTGAGCAAGGTGCAGAGTGCAGCGTCGGATACTTCTGGTGGTACGGGGTAGAAGGTCACCTGCACCGGGCGGTGCGCAACCGGTTGTGCTAACAGATGCACGTCATTGATGGTTAGACCTTCCGTAAGGACCTTGTCAGCATGCGTTTTATCCTTAAAATAGACCAAGACAGATCTGGGTTTTCGAGCTACAAAGTCTATTGCATCCTTTGGTAAGATAGTTTTGAGGGCTCGGCTATATTGCCACAGCTTAGTGTCGGGAAGCGCATCAAAATAGACGCCCCGTTCCATAGTGGAGGAAAAAAGGTGACCAGCTCGGGAATCCTCTGGTATGTCAATTGTAGCAGTAGAACCGACGACAGTGACATAGGATTCAGGAAAAGGCATAGCAGATGAAACTGGGGGTGTGAGGACCCCAGAAGTTGCAGAAGCATAGGACGCTTGGGCAGACATGGGTCGAGAATTCGATGAAGCGGCCCCTAGCAGTGAGGGCGGATCAGAAAGTTGATGAGAAGTAGAAGCTGTGAGCTCAGTATTGCTGATAACGGATACGTTATCATCTGCTGAGATGTAGATAGGAGACTTGGCACCACCGCACTTGGTGGGAGTTATAGCTGGAGAAGAAGAGGAGTCCATGACGTCGCAATGACGCTCGGGAGCCACCTCATTAAGCTGAGCAGGAGTTACCGCGGTAGAAGAAGAAGAGGAAGCTGGCTGATCTGCCAAGATAAGGATGTGGGTGTCACCCTTGTCTGCCTCCGCCATCGAAGCAATGGCGAGACTTTAACGAAAAAAGACCAGCTTGGTTGAAAAATAAAACAGTGAATAATGAGAAAATATGGCACTCACCAACCTGGGAGATACACGAACGTAAAGTGTAGAACTTCAACTTGAAGATACACGCAACCACAGAAACTAAAGCACTCAATAAACACCTTATAGCAACGAAAATCACGGAGCTCAAAACCCAACCACTTCGAGCTTCGAAGGGTCAGTGCATGCATTAAGGCCAAAGGTGGATCGACATCGTACTAATGTATATATATATATTTTTTTTGATTGGAGGTTTAACGACCACCGTGAGCAACTCAATGGGCTATAAGCAGTCGCCCGTCCCTAATTTAGGGTCACTGATTCCAGGGAAGGGAGGGAGCCAGTGCCGTAAGACAAACACAACTTCCATGCCTGACCGGGATTCGAACCCGGACCCCTTACGGGCGAATGATCAGAGGCTAACGCCTTAGACCACTGCGCCACCGGGGCCGCTACTAATGTATATCAATAAATGCTATGTTGTGTTTCTCTTCTAGGTGTCCGGTGACTTTTGTCAATATAGTGTATTTACCAACTGAACTCGGAGCAGTACGGTAGCGTCAATTCGTTTCAACTTTTTGCCGAAAAGAAAAATGCCGATGTTATCTCACTTTCTCTTACTTTTAATAATATTTATTGGAACATTAAAAAAATAGTTACAGAATTTCTCAACGCTAACTGTATTTGTCTTATATTCAGGATCGACTTACGTATATGAATGGAGATAACGAAATACAGAAATTTAACCCATTCTACTTTTATTCCATATCGACTTACACTGAAGAGCAATTGAATTAGAGATTCCTGTTTAGTAACGTGTAGCACCACCTTTCACTGATGACGGCGGCGATTCGTCTCGGCATGGACTTGACAAGATACCGGAAGGGTTGGGAAGCCATACGGATCCACGATCCCTGAACAAGCTCCCACAGTTCACAAAGATTTGATGGAGGGGGTCAGAGCCTCGAACATCTCTCTCGATGGCATCACAGATGTGCTCGATGGGATTGAGGTCAGGTGACTTAGGTAGCCAAAGAAGTGAGGTCACGTCGGTGGAGTGTTCATCCAACCATTCGGATACAATTCGGGAGCGATGGCACGGTGCATTGTCTTGTTGCAGGATGAGATCCTCAGTGGGGTGTTGAAGACGCACAAACGGGAGCAAAGGGTCGTCCAGGATATCCCGGTAACGTTCACCTGCGAGGGACGATGTCACACGTACCAGGGGTCCCATTTCAGTCTACGTAAACAGTCCCCAGACGAGAATGCTACCACCACCAGCTTGAAGAGTACTCTGCTGGCAAGAAGGATCCATCGCTTCATGTGGTTTGCGCCGTACTCGTATCCTGCCATCCGCATGTACCAACGTGAATCTCGACTCATCAGTCCAGGCAACATTTTTCCACATGTCTAGGGTCCAGTGGCGATGTTCCCGCGTCCATGTTATTCTTTGCACCCTGTGATGTGCGGTCAAAAGCGGTACCCTCATGGGACGATGCCTTCTGTACCCCATAGCGAGGAGATGGTTCTGGATGGTGTGGCTGCTTACACGTTTTTGTGCACCAGCGTTAAATTGCCGAGTGATTTCTTGCACTGTGGCCCGTGTATCCGCTGTTACAATGCGAGCTAGCCGACGATGACCCTGCTCATCCACACGCTGTTGTCCACGGCAGTTGGCCCTTGCAGGCATGGTTTTACCAGATTCGATGTACTCACGGTGCACCCGTGACAAAGTGGCTTGTGAAAATCCCAGTGCCCGCACGACTTCCGAGAGGGAGTGACCCATTCGTCGGGTCCCGACAATTTGCCCACGATCAAATGCGCTTAGATTCTTCGTCTTACCCATACTGCGTTCGAGTCTTACTGATTCCCGTCGCATCACTTCTTATATTGTCGGATCGCTGCATACGTCATGTCGTTTCCGTTTACAGGGCCGCCCACAGGGCCGCTACATTTGCATAACGCCAGCTGTCTCTAATTCAATTGCTCTTCAGTGTATAAGCCACAAAAATACGGTAATTATGGCAATGGATATTCCTTCCCCTAGTTGGTGGACAGGTATTGTATACAGTGTTATCGTAAGATACCTGGCTCTTGAAGTGTCGTACAGCTGTTTGAGTGTATGATGTCTATGAACTAGCCTGTAGACCCCCTAACTCAAATGCTACTATAGCAGTCAAGACCAAATTTTATATTTAGGGGATTTGCGAAATAATACTTTGAAGTACCAGGGTGGGTCAAGAATTCGTCCCTCCCGTTTTGAGCTACGCATAACGTTGGGGCTCCATACCTGTGATTACCGCGATGACGTGCATTTGTCACGGGACCACAATGCATTGTTAGGTGAACAGAGAATAATTGTCATTAAAGGTTGTAACGTATACTCTATATTCACTTTCCTTTTGATTTTACTATCTCTGGTTATTTTATTTTACTATGTAAATTATCTTCTTACTGAACGAAATATTATTTCACCCGCTGAATGAGATCTGGCAATGAGTGTAAGTCATGACGTGGTGGTAGCTAGTATATAGGCGCGTTCATCGAGACTTAGGGAGAGCTTTTGTTGTTGTTATGAGAGAGCGTTGTTGTTTACGGAGAGCGTTTGTTATACGAGGAGAGATTTTGTTGTTATGAGGAGAGATTCTTCATTATTGTAAAACAAGTTGTGTGTGTGCTTTAGATGACCAAGAGTCTTATAATAAAAGAGCTATTTGTAAGTACGACTTTCTCAATTAATAGTTCTTGTCAGACCTCTGTCTGGCTGTTAGGTTTATAACATTAGTTTATTACCATAAATAACCAGCGTTAAGACTTTATTCATGTTCGTAATTAACTAGTAACAACAACCATTTGAATTCACTATTTTGAAGCTTAGTACAAGTATATCATTAGCTAGCTGGTAGGAAGAGCTTATTCATTATAATTAGCTTAGCGGAAAGCAAAATAAAGCTACTTCGTTATAATGGCGCCCGAACTATCCGGATGACCCGGCCGTTCAAAATCTCGCATTGGTGTGATGTAATTTCCACACCGCGAGACAGGAAAAATCAGAGAATTCCTTCTCCAGCGCTTCGAAAAATAAAAATGTGTGATGTTGCATTCCACACAGCAGATTGACTGGGAGTTCTCAAGTGCACGTTCTACAGTGGATGGCTGCCTGCAACGATTCATGGTCACGGCTGACCCGTGGGCCATGCCCCCGGCCCTCTTTCGGGGGGGGGAGATGTGACGTACCTGCCAGCAGGACGCACACGACATAAAGGCAGATAGGAATCAGAATAATCGTCTGCGTAGCTCAGTTGGTAGAGCGACTTGTTCCGGAATAAGCGGCCTCGGGTTCGAATCCCGGCGTAGACCAAAAATGACGGAGAAATTTACTTCGTTATAAGGTGCCGTTGCCGCCCCGGTGGCGCAGTGGTCTAAGCGATGGCCTCTGATCATTCGTCCGAACGGGGTCCGGGTTCGAATCCCGGTGAGGCATGGATGTTGTGTTTGTCTTACGGCACTGGCTCTCTCCCTTCCCTGGAACCAGTGACCCTAAATTAGGGACGGGCGACTGCTTATAGCCCATTGAGTTGCTCACGGTGGTCGTTAAACCTCCAAACAAAAAAAAAAAAAAAAAAAAAAAGGTGCCGTTCGGGTGCTCCTACGCCACAAGTGGGGGGAGGGGAGGCGGTGCGAGTGGCAGCAGCGGTAGAAATTTGAGTAGTTGATAGCGAGGAAGAGTGAACAGCAGCACTGCACGCAATGGTGGCGCAGTGGTCTAAGCGATGGCTTCTGACCATTCGCCCGAGATGGGGTCCGGGTTCGAATTCCAGTGAGGCATGGATGTTGTGTTTGTCTTCCGGCCCTGGCTCTCTCCCTTCCCTGGAACCAGTGGCTCTAAATTAGGGATGGGAAACTGCTTATAGCCCACTGAATTGCTCACGGTGGTCGTTAAGGTGGTTCCACCTATAATCTCTGCCTTATGTTTCCAATGGTAAAAACTTCTTTACATATTTTCTTCGCAATTAATGTATTCCCAAGGTTTTAAATTTGCACATCGATAAAACTAACTTGAAG
Source organism: Macrothele yani (assembly GCA_039090855.1). Classification (NCBI taxonomy): domain Eukaryota; kingdom Metazoa; phylum Arthropoda; class Arachnida; order Araneae; family Macrothelidae; genus Macrothele; species Macrothele yani. The sequence goes on from CM077011.1 coordinate 107,847,838, forward strand.
TTATAGCATGGGATACTTAATACTTGCTAAAACATAACCATAATTAAGCAATCCAACATTTGTTTGCTACTGACGTCATCAATGTACAGGTCGCGCCATCTATTAACAGGTCTGAACATTACTCAAAGAAAAATGATTGATTTTTTATTTAATTATGGTTATGTTTTAGCAAGTATTAAGTATCCCATGCTATGTATAACTTAAAGTTAGTTTCATAGATGTGCAAATTTTCATCGTTGTGAATACGTTAATTGCGAAGAAAAATATGTAAAGAAGTTTTACCATTGGAAACATAAGGCAGACATTTTAAATGGAAGCACCTTAAACCCCCAAACAAACAAACAAACAAACAAGCAAACAAACAAACAAACAAACAAACAAACAAACAAAAAATGGTTTCAGCGTTTCACCAGAATGTCGTGTCACTGGTGGGGTCTGGAAGTCCAACGACTACCAAACCCCACCAGTGACACGACGTTGGACTTCCAGACCTCGAAGCCGAGGTCTGAAAGTCCAACGACTACCACCAGTGACACGACATTCTGGTATAATTTGTGACAGCGAGAACCGGTACCAGTACACGTTGATTGGCGGCTGAGGTGCGGTCTTCCCGATCCACCATCGTTCCTTACCTGCACCATCTTGCTTTCTCCTCCAGACGCCCATAAATTGACATCCTAGAGGGCAGAACATGTCTCAGATTCCTGTCAAATCCATAGACGATACGTTTTCGCACCGTATCGTCACATGCGATGAAAAGTGGATATTCCTACGTTATCCTACCACTGGAAAATAGTAGCTGAGGCAACTCCAGGAAGCACATTCAATGGTGCAAAAAGAGCAGTTTGAGAAGTCATGCTGTGCATTTGATGAAATTGTGAATATCCTGTGCACTGGGAACTCGTGCCAAATGAAGGGGTTGAGATCCTGCCCCATCCTCCATAAAGTCCGGACTTCGCCCCCTATCCGTGTACCACTATTTCCGCTCCATGGCCCATTTCCCAGAAGTACGCACTTCACTTCAGTGGTGGATGCGGAATCTGGCATCACAGAATATCTGTCCTCGAAACTTGCCGAGTGGTATCGTGGCTCTTGTGATTTTTTTATTGGAGGTTTGACGGCCACCATGAGCAACTCATTGGGCTATAAGCAGTCGCCCATCCCTAATTTAAGACCACTGATTCCAGGGAAGGGAGAGAGCCAGTGCCGTAAGACAAACAGAACTTCCATGCCTCACCGGGATTCGAAACCGAACCCACCTCGGACAAATGGTCATAAGCCAGCGCTTAGACCACTGTGCCACCGGGGAGGCCTTTTGAAACATTAGCAAAGGACTATAAGGTGCGTCGCATAAATATAGAGACAGTCGACTTTGCGCCGTGAACGCAATGCGAATATAGGTAGGAAGCTGAAGTGGTACCCAATTAGACATAACCCTACAACAAACGTTTCGATCCGTTGAGATGACCGGATTGTGTGAAAAGAACACCACAAAGTGAAATAGTGTAATTTTAGGTGTCTCATAAATATAAAGACAACTATGTAAAGTAGCCACATGCAAATAAGATGTACAAATTCGCATGTCGTACGCGCGCGCATGGGCTGTAATTCTATCCAGCCTACAAAAGACAGCGAACCTGTCGTCAGACATTCATTTGCCGAAATGCCACGCAACAGTCAACTTTCTGGTGAGCAGGTGCAGAAGTTTTGGAGACTGAGAGCAAATGGATTGCCTGTGGCGAAAATTTGTAAAGTCATGGGGAGGAGTAGGGCAGTCATTTATAAGGCTTTATCGAAACGCGGTGCGTTAACTGCCAGAAAACTGCCTGGAAGGCCTCGAATAACAACCAAACGAGATGATCATGAATTCGTACGTTTAGTTTCATCCCAAAGGTCATCACTACGTCAAGTTTCTCGGACTGTTGGTGTCCCCGTCTCAAAGGACACAGTTCATCGACGAATCAAGGAAAGTCGCAACATTATGCTCCGTAAAATGCACCGTCTGCCATACTTCACGTGGCACCACAAGGAAGCTAGATTGTTATGGGCAAGCAGCCACATGCACTGGACGGACGAGTGGATCACAACTACTTTCTCCGATGAGAAAAAGTTCAACCTGGACGGCCCTGACGGTTGGAACTGCTATTGGCATGATTTACGACGCGAGCCACGCACCTTCTTCAGCAGACAGAAAGGAGGGGGATCTGTGATGGTCTGAGGAGCTTTTACGTTCAATGGGACAACGGATATCGCTTTTCTGCAAGGCAGGCAAAACTCCGAAACGTATCAAGACATACTCAGCATCCACCTTCTACCGTTTGCCGAAACTCTAGCGGGTGTTGATTATTTGTTCCAGCAAGACAATGCCTCTATCCATCGGTCTGCATTAACGAAAAGCTGGTTTAACACTCACCATGTGACCGCAATGGATCGACCAGCACTCAGTCCAGATCTGAACCCTATCGAGAACCTCTGGAGTATCCTAGCTTGTGATGTGTATGCGAATGGACGGCGGTTCTCAAGTGTGATGGCATTGAAAGAGCAGATTGAACGAAGCTGGTACGCACTCCGTCCAGAACACTTACATCACTTGGTGGACAACATGCCCAATCGGGTTTTCAGTGGTATTCGGAACAACGGCTCCACTATTCGTACCGGAGGTGCTCATAACTAGTAAGTCTTTATATTTTTGAGACAGCGTATTTTTGTTTTTTTTTTCTTGTACTTGGCGTTGGAATTGTTATGTTTCCGTCAAACTATTGTGCAGCTGCGTGTCCTATGCTATTTTTGCTATAAATATGAGGTGTACATTTCAGCTCGTTGTTGTTTCTTTTTTATTCGAGAATTTGTTCTGTCTCTATATTTACGCGACGCACTATAGAAAACAACGGCATGCATTTTGTAGATTATGATGATGAAACGGCTTTTTTTGCATCATTAAACTTCTTAGTTGCAAGCGCGACGAACTTTTGACTCACCCTCAGCCTGAGGGCTCAGGGACCGACTTAAGACAGTTTGCAGCCCTGGGCAAAAGGCTTTCAAGGGCCACAAGGCATCCCGTGTTATGTGCATGCATGACAGATTAAGACATTAATTTGCCAATAATATGGTGTTCTACATGTACTAGTATTTATTTGTGGAAATTATAATTGCGATTTCCATGTGTTTCGACGTACAGTTCTGAAATTACCATTTTAATGTTTTTCAGTGGATGAACATTGCGAATCAGTTTGATGAAAAGCAAGTAATATATAACTATATTTTGGGAGGCCCTTCAATGGTCGGGGCCCTGGACACGTGTCCCGAATGTCCTCCCGTAAATCAGGCTCTGCTCACCCTTGTTATGCATTTCATTTTTTTAAACATAATTGACTGTCATTGTCAGTTTAAGAAAATCTCAAGCTCCTGAAGATACTGTTGTTTTGAAAAATCGTGTGAAAAAAATTTTATTTCTGATAAATTCTCCAATAGAAAAAATAAAATTATTATAAACTTATACAGAAGGAAAACAAGACCTTACAGAAAATAAAATGACTATGTCTGACACACCCGCATCCATATAGATAAACCCGTTTCATCATCCGCACGACTATATTCTCCTGCTTTTTACCTTTAAATGTGAATGGATGGGTAGTATCTTGTTGGCTGCGTTCCTACTCGCGTACATCGCTAGTTCTATCCATACGGCAGGGAGGATTTTTTCACTTCGGAAGGAAAATTTCCTGTCTCGACGTATGAAGTCCACCCAAGTCATCGTCCTGTTTTCAGCGGGATACGGGGGAAAAAAAAAAGAAAGAAAAAAACGGAAATGAGAATTTCTTAAAGTGAGGGAAATTTCTGTATAGAGATATAAAAAAAAATCGAAATTTTTGGGACCCCGGAAATATCTGCATTTATGAAATGCGGAAATACCTGGACTGAAATTTATGTAAACAAGAAAAAAAACAACAACAATAAAACTGACATTTCTGTAAAAAAAACCAAAAAAAACAAACAAAAAAAAACGGAATTAGTGACAACGGGAAATCTCAAAATACTGAATGCTTCCGTTATTAGAGACGGACATTTTTCAAAACGGAAATTTCGTCAAAGATCGGACACCTACGCGCTGCAAGATATCCTTTTTTTTTTTTTTTTTTTTTTTTTTAATGGAGGTTTAACGACCACCGTGAACTACTCAATGGGCTATAAGCAGTCGCCCGTCCCTAATTTAGGGCCACTGATTCCAGGGATGAGAGAGAGCCAGTGCCATAAGACAAACACAACATCCATGTCTCACCGGGATTCGAACCCGGACCCCTCCCGGACGAAAGATCAGAAGCCATCGCTTAGACCAGTGTTCCGCAACCTTTTTCCACTCGCGGCACACCTTAAATTACCCATGACTCAACACGGCACACCTAAATGTTAATCCCCTCAAAAACGTATGATATGACACTATTGATATAAATACGTAATGTAATCCACCTATTATTATCATATTATATTATTTTATTATATCATTATATTATATCATTATACTATTATTTAACAGAGATTGACTCGTGCATTCATTAGCAATTATGAACTTTAATTCACTGTAAAAAATACAAAAAAATACACTTTTCTATTGCTATTAAAGTAAATAATTCTAACCATACCTTCAATGTGATACTTGCGCCTGCTTAGCTGCACACAGGCTGCTGATCCGTGCAGGCCCTGATTTACGGGAGGGCACACGGGGCACGTGCCCAGGGCCCCCGATTTTGGGGGCCCCCAAATTTGAATTAAATGTGTACTTAGTTAATGGGAATTTTGTGTGTGTATATTCAAAATTTATTTTTTTTACTTTTGCATGCTCATGAGTCATGTGTTTATAGATGTGGTACTTACACGCAGTGGGTTTGAGTTTCGAATTTCACGTAAACACGTGGCCATTAATGAGTTTCAGTGGTTTAATAAATTTCAAGTGGACATTGAGGAGGAGGATCGCTTCCATTGATTCACGTGCCTTTTCTTGCTTTTCCGAACGCACCTAAACTCAACTGATCCTTCAACTTCCTGCACACGGCTTGTCGTTGTCGTAACTGTAACCACGAAGGCTTGGTTGTATTTTGCGTTGCGTTTCTTGTAGTCTGATGGAATGTTGAATATTTGTTAATTTTATATATAACCAAATTTAGTTAGTTGTAACAATATATTTAAGTTGAATTATTTAACAGTTAAATTATGTCAAAACGTACATATTTATCAGGCAGTGCTAAACGGAAAGCCAAACAATTGAAATTGAAGGATGATGACATGCAGCATGGTAGCATTGAACGTTTTGCCATTAAAAAATTGGATATTTCACTTGGTCCCAAAAGTTCTACAAATTCATCTAATTTTACTACTGGTGAGTCTCTTGAGTGTAATTTGTCTTTGGAAGCCAGTAATCTGACTTCAGAATCATCTAGCATCACAGATACTCCTAATTTGGGAAATCTTTTGAATTCATCTAATGAAGAGAGCACAAGTTCCACAATGAATGCAGTGGATCCTGCCTTATGGGGAGAAATTACAGAAGAAATGCGCGAATGCTTTTTGAGCAATCCACCAGTCCAAGATTTGGAGTTGCTGGCATTCACAGGGAAGGATATATGTGGTAAAAAACGTTTTCTAACAGAAGGTAATTTTTTCAGAATAAAAAAAAACAATGAGAAGGTAAAACGCGACTGGCTTCTTTTATCCCCATCAACTTGTTTACTATTCTGCTGGATATGCAAATTGTATGCTAGGAGCACTACAGCATTAGGATCCACAGGTTTTTCTGACTGGAAGCATGCAAGTGAACGTCTTACAGAGCATAAAAATTCACACATACACAGGCAAGCAGTTTGGGACTATTCATTACGCATGAATGCTTCTGCACGCATTGACTGTCAGATAGTTATGCAGTATCGGAATGAATCCAAGTACTGGCAAGATGTTTTGCATAGAGTTGTTGCAACAGTTAAGTATCTCTCAGTTCGTGGGTTGCCAATGTATGGTGATGATGAAACAATTGGATCAGTTCAGAATGGAAATTTCCTGGGCTGCTTAGAATTAATTGCAGAATTTGATCCATTCTTAGCTCAACACTTGGAAAATGTGGGAATCCAGGAAGTGGTAACACCAGTTACTTATCTTCAACATGTGTGGATGAATTTGTTGAATTAATGGCTGTACTTGTTTTTAATGCCATCACTGATGAAATAAAAATGTCAAAATATTTTTCTGTCATAGTTGACTCTACTCCAGATATTACACACATAGATCAACTGGCTTTTATCATAAGGTATGTCAACAAAGATTGTAAAGCAAAAGAACAGTTTTTGACATTTATTCCATTCCATGGACATACTGCAGAAAACATTACAAATATCATGATATCTTTTCTACAGGAGGCTGGCCTGGATATTATGAATGTCAGAGGCCAAAGCTATGACAATGCCAGCAACATGTCTGGGAAGTATTCTGGTGTTCAAACACGCATTAGGGAAATCAATCCACTAGCGGAATATGTGCCATGTTCTGCTCACACTTTAAATTTAGTTGGTGTGAATAGCATAGATAGTTGTGGTAAAGTTCTCTCTTTTTTTCACATTTTTGCAAAAACTCTATACTTTTTTTCTGCATCAACTCACCGTTGGAAGATGCTTCAGAGAAAGTCCAGGAAGCACATGGAAATTCATCACTCACACTGAAGAGTCGGTCAGTTACCAGATGGTGTGCAGATGCTGCAGCTACACGATCAATGTGGAAAAATTATCGTGAAATAGAGAAAGTTTTAGTATTTCTGTCAGAAAATGTAGATGATTCTCCACAAACAAGAGATGAAGCACCATTATTGCTGAAGAAAATGCGAACAATGGAAATATCGATCAGCACAGTATTTTGGGACACAATACTTCAGAGATTAAACTGTGCAAATCAAACTTGCCAGAATCCAAAAGGAAATATTTCTGAAGTACCTAAAATTTTCCAGTCATTAATTGAATTCATTCAGTTCGTGAGGGAAAATTTTGAAGTCTATGAAGAGGAAGCTAAAACATTAGTGTCTGAAAATGTGCAATACCATGGTCATGATTCCCGAAGAAAGAAAGTGCCCAAGAATAAACACCTAGATGAATGTAACAGTGAACATATAGAACTCAGTGCAAGGGATATATTTAGAACTCAGGCTCATTATGTGCTTTGTGATGCTTTAGTCACCTAGCTTTCAAGCAGAAAAAGTGCTTATGAAAACATAATGAGAAAATTTGAATTTTTTACAAAAAAATCAAGATCTGAAATTTTTGAAGGGGCAAAAGCATTGCAGGAATAGTATAACAATGACCTTGACGACCAGTTTGCAGATGAGTTTTTGCAATTCTCCTCAATGATGGGGAGCATGCAACCATTCCCCAGATGCTGCAAACTTTGAAGGTAAACAATTTAGAAGCCACATTTCCGAACACTGAGACTGCACTTAGAATGTTCATGACATTACCGATTTCAAATTGTACAAGTGAGAGATCATCTTCTTTGCTGAAAAGACTTAAAAATCCCTTACGATCAACCATGCGACAAATGAAACTGGCATCATTAGCTCTGCTGTCTTTGGAGAGTGATGTGACACAGTCTTTAAATTATGATTCTCTGATACATGACTTTGCATCTAGGAAATGTAGAAGAAAAATATTCAGCCCAACTGTTTCGTCCTGATATAGGAGGTAAATTTTCAATTGTTTTTATTCATTCCTAAATATAAAGAATAGTAACCGAGTTATTACAAATAAAAAGATCTGGTGCCCAAACACAGCACTTTGTCATCGTATTGTCAGTTTTGTTTGACATTGGACAATTTATACATTCATGTCATCATGTGCTCATTAGATTTTGGTAAAAATTGGATAAATGTGTAGTTTAGCGTGGTAAATTATTTGGTCGGAACAGTTGTAAAATTTCTAAAAGTGTGACGTACAGATTCTAAAATATGGAATTTAAGGGGAAATGGTGAAAAAATTTATCGTTAGAATGAATATTAAAGATGTTTACCGAAAAACTTGAACTCCAAGTATGACGAGTCAGCAGACGCTGCGGGAGTCCTTAAACAACGCTGAGGCGTTGACATGAAGCTGTGCTCCGTTGAAAGGAAGGATCGCTGCAGCCAGGACATTCATGGGCGGAATAGTACAACAGGAACCGGGTACGTTGTTGTCAGGAAAGAGTGTAGTGCTACGCTACAGAAAATAGTTAATTTCAGTGTCAGTTCTTGACATCGCAATCAGACAGTTTCCTGTTTTTTTCACATGGGATTCTTTGATGCTGAATGTATGAACTCATTTCTCCGTGGAAGCTTTTTTTTTTTATTTAGTAATCAAACTTTCACTTTGAGACTTGCCATCTAACTTCCATTAGAGAGAACGCGACACCTACTCTAACGCTTTTCTAGAAACAAGAAAGGCATGTGCATACTTACTACTTCGTATCACGGAATTACATGCCAAAGAACGAAGACATCTCTGCATGTTTCTTTAAAAAGTGAGACAGAAATTACAAACTACATTCTTTAGCGTAGCAGTATATTCTGTTACTCTTTCCTGACAAGAGCGTACCTGATTCCTGTTGTACTCTTCTGCCCATGAATTCCTAGCCGCAGCAAACCTTCCTTTCAACGGAGCAAAGCTTCAGGTCGTTGGCGCAGCGTGTGTTTACTCATCCTACTAGGACTACTTGGAGGTAAGTTTTTCGGTAAACATCTTTAATATGCTTTTTTTTTTTTTAATTTTACAACTTTTCTGACCAAATAATTTAGGACGCCGAAGTACAACACATTTACCAAAAATTGAACTGGACTAGGTGTTCCCCTCAGCTTTTCAGACTATTATTATTATTGTTTTTTTTTTTTTTTTTTTTTTTTTTTTTTTTTTTTTTGTGTAACTCAGACTCTTCCTCATCAACACAAAATTTTATGTTTTGCAGTTTTCTGATATATTGATCATGATGCGCTGATTTGATCTTGGTAGAAACCGGGAAGCTGGAAGTAGAAGTTCCCATAGCACTTTTTCAATTTTTTATGCAGCTTCACATCTCTATTTATGAGGAAGTCCAGTGGAGGTCACCATGGATTTTTTTTTCTTGTTTTAGTTCACATTTTTTGTTGGATGCATTGTTTTCATGTTCTAGACGCAAGAATCAGTACATTGCAAGACCACAATATTCACTAAAATTAAGATGTCCATCCATTTTGTCATAGATATATCGTTATAGTTAGAGTCTATGGGGTCATTAACACCACAAACTACAGATCAACCAGTTGTCCCCTGCACAGCCAGAGTTGTATAAAAATAAAATGTATCTGCGTACACAGCTATTGAAACAGAAAACTCGCTGCCAACCCGCAAACCATGATAACAATAGAATAAGATAATTTAAAGAAAAATTAATAAAACAAATAATTATTAGAACATTACAGATTCCAATGAGGACAAAATAGTATCTAATTGAATGTGCATCAATGTGTGTAAAATGGACTTTTATGGCAAAATATTAAAATATTGGACTACGAACCTCATAAAAACAAGAGATTAATTAAAGAAAGTTTTTATATCCAGAAAAACAGTTCTGTCAATGAACCTTCAAAAATTATAAATATGATTTTCAACAAGTTAATTCAAAAATACTGGACTTACGAAATGCATAAGGAAATATTTTTTATTTAATTGGCAACTGAAAGAGGAACCTGGCAATAAAATTTAAATTCTGTGTAAACAAAACTTTTAATACAGTTCGTATACATTGAGAACAGGCCTTGATAAAATCTAGAGGCCAGAAATGTCTGTAAAAACAAAAGAACTCAGAAGATGTGAAAAATAATTAAGTTCTTCAGTTAAAATAGAATTAAGTATATTAATCTGAGTAAAGCATTGAGTAAGTGTTTTAATTGCTGTATATAGGCCTAACATTTTTATTTTTTTAATCTACATGCAAAAACTATCTGCAAACCTGCTAATGATTTGGAAACTATCAGCATATGCATGTACGTCTGCTACTCTGCACAAAGTGACTATTATTTGGTCGATAGAGAATAAGGAGGGGGGCCCTGAAATGTTTTGTGCCCTGGGCCTCGCATGTAGTAAATCGGGCCCTGGATCCGTGGCGGAATCGTTGACAATGCAAGTCCCATTTCTTCATCGACGGATTTGAGTCTCTCCCTCTTTGATGTTTTAATTTCAGTCAACGTCGAGAAGTCCAGTTAGCACAAATATGTAGTTGAAAATGGCAATAACACATTAACTGCCATCTCGGAGATTACCGGGTATTCACTCCTTATTGCCGACCAAAATGTGTCCAAAGGCACTTTGAGAAGTTTTAATTTCAATGTTCTGTCTGCTTTTAAATCTGCGAGTCCCTCTTGTATATTAATCGGAAGTGGCTTTGAATTCGCAACGAATGGATCACGAACCTAGTTGAAATCTTGAACACTCTCTCCAAAATACTTCTTGAACTTCTGCAAGATTTCTAAATGTTCTTTAATTAAGTCCATCACCACTTTATTACCGTCTGCAAGTGGTCATACAGTTGTGAACATCTCAAACGACCCATTTTCAATTCTCTGTATCCACAAATTCAGCTTATTCACGAATCTTTGAATCTTATCCATACTAGTCAGAATATTTTCATTCCTGCCTTGCATTTTTCTGTTCAGCTCATTCAAGTGTATGAAAATATCGGTAAGACATGCAAAGTTGCATACTCGTTCATCATCTGCAAATAAATCAGCGTACTCATGCCCCTTAATAGTCAAAAATGTATGCACCTCCTCTTTAAGTTCAAATATTCGCGTTAACACTTTTCTTCGAGATAACCACCGTACAGGAGTGTCGTGTGTGTAGTCTGTATGTAACAGGAGTGTAGTGTGTATAGTCTGTATGTAACAGGAGTGTAGTGTGTTCTGATCCCATTTCCTGACACAAAACGGAAAAAAGAAGCCGCGAATTTAGGGGCCGTGATTTGATGAGGTTCACGACTGTTACTATAATTCGTCCAGCACAACTTTCAGAAAAGATGGCAAAGACTTAGCAACAATGGCTTTGCGATGAATGAGACAATGATCGCATCGCATGTTAGGATTTACTTCGCGTACTTTAGCTACAAATCCTTTCACTCGGCCTGTCATAGAAGCGGCTCAGTCTGTACAAACATTTACGCATGCCATCCATTTTAATACATTATGGAGCACATATTTATTAGTTACACGAAATATTTCTTCACCGGTGACTCGCTCGGGAAGTTCTTTGCAAAAAAAGATATTAGTTGCAATTACATCTCCATCGATGTACCGAATGTAGGCAAGAAGTTGTGCATGACCGCTAATATCGGTGGACTCGTCGATCTGAAGTAAAAACATCTGACTGCTGTTGATTTTCTCCTTCATAATGTCTTCAATGTCACTGGACATGTCACTAACTCGGCGATTGATTGTGTCAGCAGAAAGAGGAATTTTTGAAATTTCATTAGCAGCTTCTGAACCCAGGACTATTTTCACCACCTCTTTAACAAGCAGGCATCAACAACGTTTCAGCTATTGTGTGTGGTTTTTTTGGCCTTTACGATAAGTTCGGCTACCTTATAGCTAGCTTACTGTACTTTTTGCGAAACACGTACTGCCGCAGTCATGAACGTTGCTTGTTTTTTGTTTTGTTCCAACAACCGATGAAAATAATTGTATCTTTGCTTGACAGAGAAGAATGTTTTGTGGACAAATATCGTTTCAATTTACTGGGAACAATAGTTGCATTACTAAGTTTTTCACCACAAACGATACACTCGGAGATTGGGCATGTTTTATCACCACACACATACACACACACAAAAAAAAAAAAAAAAAAAAACGTAAGATAAATAATTATCACTACACTGACGGTGTACTAATATTCGTTTCTTTTTTTCGGGCTCAATGCTTTCACTACTTGCACTCGTGGACGGAACACCCCATACAAGGAACTTGTCCATCTTGAAAAAACAAAATAGTTTAATAGTTATAGAAAATAGTAAGACTGACTAGCAATCACAATTTTCGGACTACTTCAGAGCACAACTGTGATAGAACTGAAATAATTGTAAGACGCGGGACTTATACTCTTCAAAGAGAAAAAGAGACACATACTTGTATACCGACTTATTTAAAATAAAGTCAAACAGTGGGTGGGTGCATTGGTACAGGAAAAAGTAATAAAGTTGAAGAAGCACTAACAAACAGGGACAAATACCAAAACAACATAATAAAATAATAAAAGACAGGGAAAGTTTTGCAAATCCCCGCACTTTTAGGGAAAAGCGTACACAGAACATGCAGCAAGTATGTATAACAAAGAAGCCGCATAACGCAGCGGTAAAGGCGAGAAATACAAATATATCAATAAGCAAAACTACGATATAACAACAACTGTGAGTAAATAATTTACATTTAATTTCTTAGAATACATAAAAATTCACGGCATGTAATAAAGAATAAACAAGTATCACCTTATGTAATCAGTGCAGCGGCAGAGAATGAAATACAAGCATATGAAACACTGTAACTGGGATAAAATTAAAAAATAAAACTCGACAATTAATATCTTACAATAGGTAAAAGGTCGCGTCACGCCTTTCACCTTGTGGTGGCACACTGGTTCCGGAATACTGGCTTAGACCACTGCGCCACCGGGGCTAGTTATTTTCAGGAACTTTCTGTAAATTCACACCATTTATCTTTTACGGCGTAGAACAGCCCGTTCGCATAATGGAAAACGAATGCTTTCTAATTTGCCAGTTAGAGAATGTCTAATTTGATGCAAATTAACGCTATGCCTTCCCCAACACTTTTTACTTCCCGAAAGAACATCGTGAGAGTATGACAGTTGGCTCGTTTGGATGAAAGAAATACCTCAGGAAAACGCAATATTAACGACGATAACTGCAATTTCACACGACGTTTATGAGGGGAATTTAAAGTTGAATGGCTATTTGTTTGTCGGAGATATTTCGCACAGAAGAATAGCTTATTTTGTCTTAATGAGGCCTGATAAAAAAAAAAGGGAGAGAGCTAATTAAATAAATAAACCCATATAAAAGGGAATAAAAAGCAGATAAGGAAAGTGAACAAATTCAAATACGAGAATAAATGTATGCACATAAAAATAAATACACGTCAATAAATTTATACAATTACTGTGAACTAAACAGGCAAACGAAAAACAAATAGCATGTAAAGAAAAAAATAAGTAGAAAGATTTAAAACTGAATAAGTAAATGCAAAGTAACAGTAAAAAATAAAGCGATTAACCACTTTAAAATTGATAGAAATGACATGTCTATATACAGAGATACTAATTTATTAGGTACATTCGCCTTCGCCACACAAATGGTTCACTACAACCAGAGGCGTAACTACAACGGCAGTTCCATAAAAACTGAGAGTAAAATTGCACAAAGTGAAGAAATATAGATATAGGTACAGCAAAATATATGTCATTCTTTCTCAAAGTACCTTCCCTCGGATGATAGCAACGGTCCCATCGTTCAGTCCACTTTTCAAAGCATGTGGCGAAGGCATTTTGTGGAAGCTGCTTTAGCGACCCCTGTATAGCTTGAATAACGTCCACATCTGTGTTGAATGTTGCGCCACGGAACTTCTCCTTCATTGTTGGAAACAACCAGAAATCGCATGGGGTGAGGTCAGGACTGTAGGCAGGCTGTGGAATGTCTATACTTCGTAAGAAACTGTTGAACACAAGTAGCCACATGTGGGCGGGCGTTATCATGGTGTAGGGTCCACTTGCCCACCAGTTCCGGTCGCTTAATCGATATGTGTCGTCGCAGACGCTTCAATACTAAAATGTAATACTCAGCATTGACAGTAATTTGTGGAGGAACGGCATGCTGGTAGACTACACCTTTATGATAAAAGAAAATTATCATCACCTTCCCAGCTGATCTGATTTGGCGGACTTTTTTCGGAGGTGAGCCCATGTGTTTCCAGACACTCGTTGCGAGCTTCGTGCGGGGGTCGAAACAGTGGACCCGTGTTTCATCGACAGTTATTACTGTGTTTAGAAAGTCTGGATCCTTTGCAATAATTTGTTTCCACTAATGGCACACCTGAACTCTGGCTAACAATTGTTCTCTCGTCAGGTGATGAGGTACCCATCTGGAACACACACGATGCAGTAGTAATTTATTGCGTAGAATGCAGAATGCCGACGTTTTTTAAATATTAGTTGACGCCGCTGTCTTCACACGTCATTTGTCGGCCTTCTTGCAGGATTGCCCAAACAGTGTTAACAATACGCTCTGTAACAACACTTTCAGGTCGACCAGGTCTAGCAGCAAGTTCTGCTGACAAACGCCCTTTTTTGAAATCATTGTGTTATCTAAAAATCGTTGAATCACCTAAACATATCAATCTTTATAAACTTTTTTCATTAAATCAACTGTTTCTGGAGCCGTTTTACCCAAACGTTAGCAACATTTTATTGCAAAACGCATTTCACTTCTTAATTCTGAATCACTCACCTCCATAGCTGTATGGCAAAATGCAGACGTACCTTAAACAGCTGCGCGATAACAAAACCAGAATCATCTGCCAGGGCTAATAACTGTTGCCATAGATACTTCCTTAATTCAGTTAGTCATCTGCATGGTTATTGCTACTCTTTGCACTGTTGCCAACTCAAAAAAATACTCTCAGTTTTTATGGAACGGCCTTTGTAGATATTTCTGCGCCCGGGGCAAACCGCAAAACATCGCGGCCCCCCTGCTTCTGTAGATATATATAAATATATGTCCATCCTATTGCAGTTTCAGGGTTTTTACCCTATTCATGAAGAATTCAACAACTCTTGTCGTTTTCCAGATAAGAACAGTAACTCGTAGATCAGGAAAAATGATAATAGTTGACATTATTTATGAACAAGGTAAAAAACCTGAAATAGCAGTGCTGTAGAAAAATACTACTAGAAGAATTGACCACCAATGGACAACTGAAATACTAGACCGGATTCCAAGGGACAGAAAAATATCAGGTAGGAGATTGGTGAATGAAATTGGAAAGTTTGCCGGAGCGACATGTATATAGGGCTCAAGACATAAAGTCGTGGAAGAAGCTTTGAGAGACTCTCATGCAGCAGTGAATTGATAATAGTTGCTGTGTTGTTGATAAGGATGCATATAAACTGCTCAACCAAACAAAATTAACGTCACAATCCAATGTCACCTGCTATCTCAATGTGGGAGGCTCAATTAAAACGAACATTTGTACAGCTTTACCCAACTGCTTCGGTCCTACAATGAACTGATTGAATGCAGCGGGCAGTGGTGGCATGCAGTCGCAGTAACGATTAAACAGTCACAAAGGAACCTTTAGCAATGTGAACGACACCCTTATCTTGCAACCCAACTTATAACTTCGCCTTCATTTCTGAATGTGAGCAGGTGACTTCCCAACATTTTGAGGAAGAAATGCGAATTTTAAGTTGCCAAAGCTACAGAAACTGGCAAAATATGTTATAATCAAATTCTGTAAATGGACAAATGACAAAGTATGGCGCATAAAAACTGCCCCAGAAACTGGTACAAAAGTTTCAATTCCAGTTCTAGTGAAATTGTAAGCAGTGACTTTCGCGCCTTGCCTTGAGATGAGCCTCCGGGGCAGTCGTCCTGTCTCTGACTAGAACAACATGTGACTTACGAATGAAGTAGACCAGCTAGTCGAGCACGAGTTAGAGTTCGATTGAGGGTTGGAATGAGCAAAACAAGTAACCCGAGAGGCTTTTACCGCGGTATGACAGTTGGAACTATGCGTGCTTGTTCGAGTATCTTCCAAACGGGCGTCTTTCTGTGCTTTTCACGTACAATTTTTGCAAGTGTTTACCGTGAATATAGTGTTACGCACAAAAAACAAAAAGTTTCAAGCAATTTTTTGTAAGTGGCACCATTCATAGTAAACTCATATATATATATATGGAGACTGGCACAAGACAGACCGTTGTGGAGGAAACTTGGGGAGACCTTCGTCCAGCAGTGGATTGATAATGGTTGACAATGATGATGATGATGATATATATATACACTGGCGGAGAGTGAAAAAAGAACACCAAGTAGGAGACGTCTGATACCAACGAAAATTATACAGCATAATAACGAAATACAGAGAATAACGTGATCAAAACATTATGGCAAAATACAGCTGTATTTGCTGGTAAACTGAAAAATAACATTTCCATGTAACATGGTTAGAACGAGGTTGAACCGCCATGAACTGCGTCACACTGTGCAATTCTGTCATGAAGTCTGTCGTACAGATGTTGGATGTAAGTTTGGGGTATTGAGTTCCAAACATCCTCAACCTGGACGCGTAAATCGGGGATGGTCGTGGCTGGCCGTGGAGACCGGATAAGTCGTTGTCCCATAAAATCCCACACGTGCTCAATGGGGGACAAACCCGGTGAACGTGCAGGCCATGGAAGTTGTCTCACACCCTGAAGTGCATGTTGCGTTGCACGTGCCGTGTGTGGGCGTGCGTTATCTTGCTGGAAAACACCACGATGGACCGACCTTACAAATGGCACAACAACGGGCTGAATGATGTTGTTGATGTAGGAGGTGCTGTTTAACGTACCCGGTACAAACACTAGTTGTGTACGGGAGTGATAGCTGATCGCTTCCCACACCAGGAGACCAGGTGTAGGCCCTGTGTGTCGCTGGTGGATGCAAGAAGGGTGGAGACGCACCCCTGTGCGTCTGCGAACACGCATACGGCCATCGGAGGCTCCCAAGCAGAATCTGCTGTCATTGCTGAACACGACAGATCGCCATTGCGTTCTCCAGTGCAGACGTTGGCGACACCACTGCAGCCGTTCCTGAAGGTGGGCTGGAGTCAGAGGTACACATGCCAGAGGTACACATGCCAGAGGTACACATGCCAGAGGCACACGTGCACGTAGTCCTACATCCAGTAGACGGTTGCGGATTGTTCGCACAGTCACCTCAGGTGCAACGGTAGCTCGGATTTGCGTCGCAGTGGATGTTCTGCTTGACAACGCCGCTCTTCTTATGCGTTGATCGGTCCGCTCATCAGTCCGTCTGTGACTCCCGGTTCCATGTCTTCTCGTGTGGGAATGTTCCTCGGACCATCTTCGTCACCATCGTACCACCACTGATACTTCCCGTCCAATTCGCTCCGCAATACGACGATACGACCACCCGGCCTCGCGGAGTCCGACTAGACGACCTCGCTCAAAGTCTGATAACTGCTGAAATTGTACACGTCTTCCATGTCCAGGCATTGCAGCTTCTTCAGGGTCTTCGCAAGTGTCCGTAGGCCGACGACTGATTACATTCACTTCGCCGTACTCCTTAAATACCACCGGCGATAATTTGCATATTGTGCCGTGCTGTGGCGTAAGCGCTCACCAGTTGGTCCCGAAATTAACATCACACCTACGTAAACTCGACCCCATTAACATATGTAAATTTCATGATCGTCTGCCAATTCCTTCTTGGTGTTCTTTTTTCAGTTTCCGCCAGTGTATATACGATTTTTTTAAAAAACATATGCGAATATGTATATATATATATATACACTGATGTTCAAAATTAAGAGAATTTACACATTTTGTCGAATTTCTAAAAACTAATGGGCACATTTTAATGAAATTTGGTATAGATACACACTTATATAAGAGAAACAATTATACCATACAACAGTGATGGTACGCACTCATGATCTTCAGTAAGGCTCATCAGCGCAGGAATGTCCAGAATCGAAGTTGCAAGATCGAACATAAAATGACTCTTATATGGGGTATGGTCCCCCCTCACAGTCATACAGCTTTCACAACGCGACGTCATACTGGAAACGAGTTAGCTGATTAGTCCCTGTGGCAGTAGGTCCCACTCCTACAGCAACGCAGTTTTCAGCTCCTGGATGGTTCTCGGAGGGGGTGGCGAGCTGAAATTGCCCTCCCAAGAGCGTCCCAGACATGATCGATAGAGTTTAGGTCTGGCGATCTGGCTGGCCAATCCATCCAGCGAATATCCTTACTTTCAAGATAATCGTCGACCAGGTGAGTCCTATGTGAACGAGCGTTGTCGTCCATAAAAAGGAACCGAGGGCCAACTGCACCCCTGAAAAGTCGAGTATAGGGCTGTAAGATCTCATTCATATACCTCTCAGCAGTCAGGGGGTCTCTCTCAAACACATGGAGAGGTGTGCGGCCGTCCAACCTGATGCCTGCCTAGACCATGACACCTCCGCTGCCATAGCGGTCCCTTACTCGGATATTGGAGGAAAGGTATCGGGTCCCAGGTTCTCTCCAGATGAAGGTACGTCGAGAATCAATGTCCAGGCTGAATCGCGACTCGTCTGTGAAGAGAACGTTACCCCACTGAAGTCTGGCCCAAGGTTGATGTTGTCTGCACCATGCTAAACGCGCTCTCTTGTGTGCTGAAGCGAGCGGGACGCAAACAGCGGGTCTTCTGGCAAAAAGCCCTCTCTCATGAAGCCTTCGGGAAACAGTAACCCTTGAAACCCAATTTCTAGTGGCGGCATGCAGCTCACGAGATAGCTGTGCAGCTGCAGCAGTCCTGCGGCGCCTCGCTGAAAGTGCTAAATAACGATCTTCGTTGGCAGTCGTGGCTCTTGGACGACCTTGCCCAGGCCTTCTAGATATGGATCCGGTGTCCTTCAACTGTTTTCACAAATTGCAGACAACACTGGGCGTTACACTGAGCTCTGTAGCAACCTGCACTTGCGATTGCCCTGCCTCCAATCTACCGACGATTCTCCACCTTATTCCGTCATAAATACGTTCGTGGCAACTCATTTTACCTGATTGCTTATGAAATTGAACCATCTCCTGCAAGAAACACAACGAATGTCGCCGAGGAGTACGAGCGAACTAATGGCGGAAAAAGCCACGTGTGCTTTTCATGCCCTCCGCTGTCACAGCCCCGCCCACACGCACGTGTACGCTTACGTATTCGACACTGCAAATTTGCATTCTTATTCGGCGGCATAATTTGTACCTGTGGTTCCGTACTTTTTGTGAAAATCGACAAAATGTGCAAATTCTCTTAATTTTGAACACCAGTGTATATATATACATATTTGCGTGTGGCACCATTCATGATAAACCTTGGATTACATGAGTCAAAGAAGACTGGCGAAATGGTCATCGGCTGTTTTAACTCATTCGCTACTGGGCGTTTATGCATACGGTTTGTAAACATGTTTCTCCTGCCGACCACTATGTCTTGACTCGCACATGCAAATTCTGCAACAATAAAAGCTTGATGGTGAAGGAGTCACACTGTGGTAGTGCATCCAGTTCGAATGTTTTTCATTACTGCTATTGAAAAATAGATAACTGTTGTAGAATTTTCGATGACTTTGTGAAACACAGTTTAAAAAACGCTATTTCATAGAATAAGCTTGCAAATAGCTAATCAATTCATAGAATAAGCTTGTTATAGCTAGTCACCCATAGCTAGTCAATTCATAGAATAAGATTGCAAATAGCTAGTCAATTCATAGAATAAGCTTGCTATAGCTAGCCACCCAATAGCTAGTCAATTCATAGAATAAGATTGCAAATAGCTAGTAAATTCATAGAATAAGCTTGCTATAGCTAGCCACCCAATAGCTAGTCAATTCATAGAATAAGATTGCAAATAGCTAGTCAATTCATAGAATAAGCTTGCTATAGCTAGTCAATTCATAGAATAAGATTGCAAATGGCTAGTCAATTCATAGAATAAGCTTGCTATAGCTAGTCACCCAATAGCTAGTCAATTCATAGAATAAGATTGCAAATAGCTAGTCAATTCATAGAATAAGATTGCAAATAGCTAGTCAATTCATAGAATAAGCTTGCTATAGCTAGTCACCCAATAGCTAGTCAATTCATAGAATAAGCTTGCTATAGCTAGTCATCCAATAGCTAGTCAATTCATAGAATAAGCTTGCTATAGCTAATCACCCAATAGCTAGTCAATTCATAGAATAAGCTTGCAAATAGCTAGTCACCCAGGACCACTGAGAAATTCCAATGGGCGACTCCAAATTTCAATGTCCTCCCACCGCCCCCACCGAACTTCGTTCTTTGTTCCAGAAGAGTAAAAATAAAAACACAAACTCAAAACTTTTTGAAATTAGAAAAAAAAAGGTTCGCAGAAATGTCTAACTGTGCTCTTACTAGGCAGCTCATCCATAGTCTTACAGGAAACAAAGAGAGAGCTTGCAAGGGCTTTCTTCAAAGAAGGGAAGAATCTTCTCAGGAATTCCAATGCAAAGGGCTTAACAAACCTAACGCGTTAATCAGTTCTCAGGGAATTTGAAAATGGTTCCAAAAATCAGGGAAACCTCACGGGAAATTGTCCCATTTTTGAAAACAAACAAACAAAAAAAAACCCTCCAAAAAACAAGGAACACTTGACTTTGCCAAAAAAACATTTTTTTTTTTTTTTTTTCCAGATTTCAAACATTTAGTTTGCAATTACTGCCAACCTAGAATTTGGTAGATCTTACTTTCAGTTACATTACATATTTCCTGTATTCCCTAAAAAGATGCAATATTGAATTTTAAAAATTGCCTGTTATTAAATATTTGTTCAATTTCTGCAGACAGTTGTTCTAACATGGAACAATTAGGCACAAAGGCTTGATACACTCCTGCTTGAAGAAACACATCATAAGAGAACCAACCAACCAAAATCCTTTGTTAGTTCTCTTGCGACATGTTTCTTTGAACAGGAGCCATTCCATCATTAAGCGTAATGCAATATGTTATAGAAAAATTGAAACTAATCAACTGACAGATTTTTTCTTGCATATGGCCCGTTTCTATGAGAATGCATTAACAAATTCAGAAGTTCAAGGAATTATGGTACGGAAAATGAGTGCATTTAGTTATTCTTAATGAAAAGTAGGTAATTTTATACAGAAAATTACTTGAAGAATTTACAAATGTGTGCTTTGGTGAGAAAATGCATGAATCGAATGAAATGTAAATAATTCATCACAACCTGATAGGGGTCGCCAACTCTGGAAAAACTTTTAAAATCACCTGGAAGACTTGGGAACGTCAAGGAATTTTTTTATTACTTTTGAGTGGGAAACCCGATTCTCCAGGAGTGAAATCCCCACGGATAAGGGGTTGAGCACGACGCTTGCTAGAGTTATTAGAGCAGTGTCTTTCACACTGGTATTGCTTGATTGGTGGTCCAACCCTGTTTTCGTCCTCAAGGGATATCTACAAAGAGTGTTTCTTGGGATGGTCCACCCAAGTGTTTCAGTGCTGAATGAAGTACATCTGTTGGATATAAACTTTGGATTTATTAGGAGTAGGATTCAAATTTTGAAGGTAGATGAACGTACAAAAAAAAAAAAAAAAAAAAAAAGAAAGAGAGAGATGGTGAAGGTGGGGAGATTTTTCTAGTATGTCGGTTAATATTTGTTTTGTAGACCGTAAACGGTTCACTGTTATTTGCATGACTGCTACAGCATATGAGCACATAATCACATTAGCTTCTAATAATAATACACTGCCGGAAAGTGAAAAAAGAACACCATAAAATATTGCAGCTGCATCTATGAGATTTATGTCGAAGCAACAACTTATTAAGAAAGGAAAGTGATCACACGTGTGAAGTCATTCAATGTTTATTTTACCCTTTAATGCGTATTACAGTGTACATAAGGCACATTTTAATACGGTGTTGCACCTCCTCCAGCAGCAATACAAGCTTCCAATGTGGCATGCAATCGGTCGTACAAATGCTGGATATCACGCTGGAGATAGCATTCCATGCGCTTTCAACTTGGACGCCTAATTCAGAGATGGTCGCTGCTGCCAGGGTCCGCGGAAGTCTTTGTCCGATCCAGTCCCAGATATGCTCGATTGGAGGCAAGTCCGCAGAGAGCGTGCTGGCCCAGGGTGTTGATGCACAGGCTGAAGAGCATGTTGAGTTGCCCGGGTGAAGTGTGGGTGGGCACTATCCTACTGGAATATTGCATCGGGGATCACACCAAAAAATGGCAGGACCACCGGCTGCACGATGTCGCTGACGTACGTACTGCTATTCAGTGTACCCCGTATAAACACCAGACCCGTAGGAGAGTGATAGCTAATCACTCCCCACACCATGATGCCCGGTGTGGGGCCTGTGTGCCATTGGTGGATGCACGATGGCAGAAGCCGCTCACCTTGTCGCCTTAAGACGCGTACACAATCGTCAGACGCTCCCAAGCAGAATCGGCTTTCATCAGTGAAGACCACTGACCGCCATTCTTTCCTCCAATGAACTCGTTCTTGACACCACTGCAAATGTGCTCGCCGGTGACCAGGGGTCAGTGGTAAAAGTGCTGGCGGCACGCGTGCCCGTAGTTCTGCTTCCAACAAAAGTATCGTTCTGGTAGACACCCTTGGTATGACACAGGATCGAATTTGTGACGCCGTAGCCTTCAGCTCTGCCAACGCCGCACTTCCGATACGCCAATCCTCTTGTGCCAATGCTCCTCTGTAACGTACCAGGAGATGTGACGTACCTGCCAGAAGGACGCACACGACATAAAGGCAGATAGGAATCAGAATAAAATGTCCGCGTAGCTCAATTGGTAGAGTGACTTATTCCGGAATGAGGGGATCCGGGTTCGAATCTTGGCGCGGATAAAAATGACGGAGAAATTTACTTCGTTATACCTCAGACAACCAACGCCACCATCTTACCACGGCCGATACCTCTCGTCCCGCAATTTGATGGAAGGACCAACCTTCTTCGCGCAAATCCACTATAAGGCCTCGCTCGAACTCCGATAACGGAACAAATGTTACGCGCCGCCCCGGTGGTCTAAGCGTTGGCCCCTGATCATTCGTCCGAAAGGGTCCGGGTTCGAATCCCGGTGAGGCATGGATGCTGTGTTTGTCTTATGGCACTGGTTCTCTCCCTTCCCTGGAACCAGTGACACTAAATTAGGGATGGGCGACTATTTATAGCCCATTGAGTTGCCCACGGTGGTCGTTAACCTCCAATCAAAAAAAAAAAAAAAAAAAAAAAAAGTTACGCGCCTGTGTCCTCCAGGCATGGTAGCTTCTTCAACAAGCACTGGACACACCAGACGAATGACTTCGTTCTGCACGCCCTAGTCCTTAAATACACACTGCGTACATTTGTATGTTGTCGTCCGCAGTGACGTCATTATTTCATCCAATGACATTCCAACTTGGATCACAGTTTCTGCTGCCCTTAACAATTAACATATAATATGACGTTCATACCGGCATTCCTTCTGGGAGATCTTTTTTCACTTTCCAGCAGTGTGGATAGGAATGTTACAGTAGATTGTATACTTCAAGTTATGTTTCATATTTTCAGAATGGTAAGCACATGGAAATTACGTTTACTCATACAGAGAGAAATGTTAATTCTTTAGGTTTTTATATACTATACATCAGCCAACGCAAAAATCTGCATGAACTGTTTAGCTGTTTGGCAGCCCACCTTCTAGATAGTGAGGAAGAAATATCCTCAGACGAAAATCGGAAGATACGGGTTCGATTCCAGTTCCAGGACGATGTAATTTTCAAGTTTTTTGACGTGACTGTGTTACGCGAGAAACAGTAAAATACACGCAATTCGGAGCTGTCTGATTGCTGTGTAAATAATTCATCCCACCTTCATAATTTCTTTTTTTTTACTGTGTACTTTGTATGAATGCTTTTACTTCTAACATTTTCTTCACGAAGGAGTTATTCTTGGTGCATCACTAACTAACCCTGTCTGGTCGAATTTGTCATGCAATCTGTAAACCAATAGCTTGCTTGGAAGAATAATATTGAATTTCTTATCCCACTTTATCCAGACTACAAGTACACTGGTGTGCAAAAATTATGGATAAAGAGGGGAAATTAGCATAACAGCGGAACGAGCAGGCAGAACAGACCGAAAGACCACCCAGGAGATAGACTAGGGCATGCGCAT
Source organism: Macrothele yani (assembly GCA_039090855.1). Taxonomy (NCBI): domain Eukaryota; kingdom Metazoa; phylum Arthropoda; class Arachnida; order Araneae; family Macrothelidae; genus Macrothele; species Macrothele yani. The sequence goes on from CM077011.1 coordinate 107,871,844, forward strand.
ATATACAGCATGACGTAGGGGGAGGGGAGTGTCGGAAGGGTATAAAGCACACGGGCGGTGTACGCTCAGCAATTCGGTGAAAGCAATTGCACGGTGTACATCGGTTTGAACGACGTTGAGTTGCTGCCGCCGTGTGATATGGCCAACGGAAAATCCAGTAGACGACATCTGGATGACTTTACCCGAGGTCGTGTCATTGGGAAGTTGGAAGAAGGTCGAAGTGTGACTAGTGTGGTCGAGGAGTTCGGGATCACTCACAACATCGTTTCACGAGCTTGGAGAGCATTTCAAACGATAGGAATAGCTGTCCGAGAGTTTAGCAGTGGTCGTCCACGAACAACCACAGCGGTGGACGACCGGTATATTGTCCTACAGGCGAGAAGAGTCAGACGGCAGACAGCTGGAGAAACCGCAAGGCACATGCAACAGATAACTGGACGTCCGTTATCGCGTTTTACCGTGGCCAGGAGGCTGCACAAAGGTGGTCTATTTGCACGACTACTAGTACGGTGTGTGCCATTAACGCCTGCTCATCGGAGACGGCGGTTACTGTGGTGCCAGGGCACAAGAACTAGACACATCAGCAATGGGGTCGAGTTCTCTTTACGGATGAGAGCCGATTTAGTCTGACGAGCGATTCTGGGCGTATACACATCTGGAGAGAGCAGGGAACACGCAATCACACCTCCAACATCATCGAAAGGGACAGGTTTGGAGGTGGCGGAGTTCTCGTTTGGGGCGGTATCATTCTTGGTAGCCGTACTGACCTCCACATCTTCCAAGGAGGTTCAGTCACTGGTGTCCGCTATTGTACCGAGGTTCTCCTTCCTCACGTGCGTCTGTTTAGAGGTGCTGTGGGTCCTGAGTTCCTCTTCATGGACGACAACGCTACACCTCATCGTACAGTGGCTGTCGCAGAGCTGTTGGAGAGTGAAGATATTCAACGCATGGATTGGCCCGCAAGGTCCCCGGACCTAAATCCAATCGAACACGTGTGGAACCTTCTCGGGAGACGCTTGGCAGCACGTCACCAGCCGCCAGAAACGATTCCGCAGCTGCGATTGGCGCTACAAGAGGAATGGGCCGCGATGCCTCAACGGCTCCTTGACAACCTCGTCCTCAGCATGAACAGACGTTGTAAATCCTGCAACGCAGTCAGGGGTGATCATATCCCCTACTAAAGACTGGATTTTTCTTGGCAGTCGCCTGTCACATGGACGTTTCTGTTTTCCGTCCAGTTGTGCTCGAAGCTACCTTTTCAATAGAGTGCCTTTGTATCCTTTGGATTCCATGTTTGGACGGTTTTGCTCACTTGTCCCATATTCTTACATCTTAGGGATCTTATGGTATGATTTGAGTCGACGTGGAGCACTTCTGCATGACGTTACATTAGAAAAACCGTCTCGTCCTTAATTTTTGCACGCCAGTGTGTTATTCCCAAGAACAAGAAATAAATACTTAATGAATTCAACAGGAAAAATGTATACAAGCACCCACATATCCACCAACACACCTCTGTGTAAGAGTGCTACTACTGCTTTTTTTTTTGTCCTTTTAATGTTGGAGGAAGTTTCTGCTACATTCATCACCTTCCTGAAAGCAACTGTTAGAATAACATATTTACTCCAATATACTTTTTTCTGAAAAGCCAGAAGGTGAGCCTGGATTTGTATTCAGGAATTGTAAATACTGAAAAGGTTTTTCAGAAAGATCTCATACGCATTTTATTTGGATGTTAAAATGTTGTGGATCAGAAGTCACTTACTAAATAAAATTGGATGAAAGCCTTTACAAGCTCCACAACCATGAAAATGAACAGAACTTCCGTTACACGGTTTGTCGTTAACCCAGGATCAAAGCAAACTGGCTCCAGTTTTACTTTCAGTAATGCATTATTCCATTTTATATGAACGTAATAACGGGTGGTTTTAGTGTCAAGCCAGTATTAAGCTGATTATTAAGAGTTTACTTGTGAATGAATCAATGGTTTTTGCGGTGTATATTTAATCAGTTATGTACAGCTGGTTGTTCTGAAATGAAAATGAAAGTTGAGTCAAAGTCAGCAGATCTGTGTCAAACCATAAACAATATTTGTTGATCATGCGCTCTAGGGAAAGGTACTAGAAGAGGTGTGCCCTTGCTAAGGAGTACCTAATGATGCAAAAAGGCTTTACGAAGAATTACATAACAAAATCACCACGGCGGAAAATTAGGTGTACAAATAAGTTTTAAAGCGGTTTTTTTTTTGTGTGTGTGAAATAGCTAATTTACATATCCGACATTCCCCCGCATTGTTTTCATGTGACCGTAACTGGTCCAGAGTATAAAATGTGACACAGAAGTTTGCCCAACAGTCAAACGCACTTGCACATCGGTAGGTGAAAGGTGGCAAGCGATACTGCGTTTATTCGACAATGCATTCGTTACAAATTCCATCAAGGAAAAAGTGCTGCAAAAGCACGTGCATGGATCTGTTCTGTTCTGGGGAAGAATATTATATCGAAAAGCGCGTGTGAGTTTCGGTTTAGACGGTTTAAAGCAGGTGATTTTGATGTTAGCAATTGAAAACGTATAGCGGCGCCCAGCAGAAGGTTGCGCATGAGGAACTGCAAGCATTGCTGGATGAAGATTCGTCTCAAACGCAAAAAGAACTAGCTGAACAACTGGAGGTAACTCAACAAACCATTTCAAATCGTTTACGCGGAATGGGAAAGATTCAGAATGAAGGAAAATGGGTGCCACATGACCTGAGCCAGAGGAACACGGATGAGCGTGTCCCGAAGTGTTTGAATCAGTTGAATAAACAACACAGTCTTTCCTGTGGAAAATCGTTATGGGTGATGAAAAGTGGATATGGTATGACAATCCGAAACGCAGAAAACAATGGGTAGACTCCGGTGAAACAACGACTTCGACACCGAAACGCAATATTCACTCCAAGAAAGTTTTGCTATGCATCAGGTGGGATATCTATTATGAACTATTGAAACATGGTCAAACTGTTACTGCTGATCGCTACAAGCAACAATTGCTGCGATTGAACCAGGAAATTTGTCGGAAACATCCATTCACAGGCAAAGGATTGCATCCCGTAAAATTACTGCATGGCAACGCAAGGCCGCATGTCGCGAAATCGGTCAAGGAAACGTTATTACGCTTGGCTGATAAGTTTTGGAGAGCCCGGCGTATAGTCCCCTACATAGCCCCTTCAGACTATCATTTATTTGGATCGATGCAACATGGTTTGTCTGTTGTATGGTTCCAGACATATGACGAATGATTCTTCATGGCTGGAATCCGTCAGCTGCCTGACCGATGGCCTAAGGTGATAGATAATGACGGCACATATTTTGATTCGTAAAGGTATTGTTGTTTTCTCTCAAATTACATGGTGCGTTGTCTTAAACTGCTTTAAAACTTATTTTTACACCTAATATTATCAGCTGTATGCAATGTTAAGATCCATCTTTCAGTTCTATAAGAGTAGGACGCAAAGTCAAACACTGACACACACACACACACACAAAAAAAAAAATTCGTTTGCTGCCAACATCAACTGTTGTTACCCACGTAGTAGAACCCTTACAAAACATTTTTTTGTGTTGTCTTGAAGCAAGAAACAAACCTCGATATTTTAATTTCTGTCCATTACCAATTCAATAAATAAAGGTAACTAGCTATGATGGAAATAAATGAAATAGTGGCTTTATTCTTGCTCCAAGATGCTACAGTTCTCTAGTTTTTTGAAGTTTCTCACACGAGTGATGGTTGGCATGTATTTTATTATTTGTGGTGCCAGGTCCTCAAGGGGACAGAGAGCACCAACCACCATAGTTTATAAAAGAAACAAATGAATATAACATCAATACAAAGACGTGTATGTTAAAAGGTGAATAAAAATGTCATGTAATGCTGAAAGAGGCAGACAGAAAAATAATGAACTATACAATAAGAAAAACATTTATTGTAACTGTAAAGATCTAACAGAAAAACATGACATGTAAATGTGAGGACTGACAGAAAAACTCAAAGTGAAAAACATGCCATGTAATGCTGTAAAGAGAAAAAAGAAAAACAATAAACTACACAAAAGGAAAAACACATAACTGTAAAGGTCCCATAGAAAAACAATGAACTACACAAACGGAAAACAAGACATGTAACAGTGAAAAATACACCATGAAATGGTGAAACAGAAAAACAGCAAACTACACAAAAAGAAAAACATGACATCTAACGGCGAAAAACCCCCAGTGTAACGGTGAAATAGAAAAACAATGAACTACACAAAAGGAAAAACATGCCACATAAGCGTAAATGTCCAACAGAAAAATGAACTAAACAAAAAGAAAAGCATAACATACAGGGTGTTTCAAAACTAATGGAACAAACTTTAAGGGGTGATAGAACATACAAGCACTTTTTGTCACAGAATGCATGGTTGCAGGTTACGCGGTTAGGCGCTTTCCGTTTCCCCACACACGCAGTCTTTCGCAACACAAAGACCTATATCTTTTATACCGGAGCGTCTGGATGGGAGGACGTACCTTATTTTCCTTCAACAAGTCTTGCTTGAATTGATCCAGCAGCCTTCTGCCGTAAAATGTGGTTCCAGCATGATAGAGCGCCATCTCATTTCAGCACTCAGGTGCGTGATTACTTGAACGCCACATTTCCAGGCCAATGGATTGGCCAAGGTAGACCCATTGCTTGGCTCCCACGATCACCAGATCTGTCCCCTCTGGATTTCTGTTTATGGGGATATCCTAAGTCCGTAATGTACGACACTCCCATTGATTCCAATGAGGAACTAGTAGCTACTGTCCGGGTAATGCCTGGTATTTTCCACAACATACGGGTATCTTTACGCCGACGATGCGAAGCGTGTATCAGGAATGGCTGTCGTCTTTTTGTAAATGTAATTAATTTCAGTAATTTTGTGATGTCACGTTTTGTTTTTTATTTTGTCTGAAATAAAGCTTTGTTTTGATTTGTTGTGCCATTCCTGTCTTTGCGTTGTGAAAGATGGCGTGTGTGAAGAAACGGAAAGCGCCCTCCAGCTCCTAACCGCGTAACTTGCGACCATGCAAACTCTGATGAAAAGTGCTTGTTTCGGTGTGTTTTATCACCCCTTAAAGTTTGTTCCATTAGTTTTGAAACACCATGTAGAATGGTGAAAAGGACTGGCAGAAAAACCCCAAAAGGAAAAGCAAGCCATGTAATGGTGACACTGAAAAACAATGAACACAAAATGAAAAATAGCAGTGCAATGTAAAAGAGATAGTACCTCACGCTGATCATTCAAAATGCAGCCCCAGTTTGTGAGTCATCTTGAAGAGTAGGTAGGAGAAAATGAAAACACACACAAAACATAAAAAAACAAAACAAAAAAAAAACAGAGACGTAGAACATAGCTCACACTTAATGGCAGTGTCACCACACAACAAATGGAGAATGAAACAATGACCAAAATGTAGACTAACATGTCTCCGCCACTACAACTTCCTCCCTACAGTTCTGGTGAATGCACAAAGACCACACTTCCAGAACTTGTCCCAACCTACGATGCAGCTGTTTCCGACCTGATGGAACCACAGTCTGCTACGAGTATGTACAGGCATGAAAGTGGGTAGTGATAGAAAAAGCTGAACTACCACACGCGGGAGGGAGGGAGTAACAAAGTGTAGAATCTTGCATTTCACTCTCTAATGTATACAGCCATGACATTTATGTGTTGGACACATACCTGCCAGCTAAATATATTTAATGTATTTATTTATTTTAACTTTATTTTTTTTTTATCCAAAATATAAAATTACTGACATTTAACAACAACACAGGGTGGAGGGAATGTCGCGCGAGCGGGAATCACGATTGCCGATGAAATCTTCGCTCCGTCCGAATTCCGTTTTCGGACATTTTCCCTCCATTTCTCAAGCTAAAATGCAAATATTTATGCATTAAATGATATTTAATAACAATACTGGGGGCAGAAGAAACATCGCGAGAAAAAGAAATTAGGATTATAGGGAGAAATTCTCACTCCGTTTTCCAAAGTTTTGAAAGATGAAATACCGTCCCCAGACGGAAAAGACCCCCCCCCCCCCCGCAGAACAGCTTCTTTTCAGTTTTACATTGATCTCGAGATTGACCCAAATGACAGAAAAAGCGGAATTCCGCGAATCCACGAAATAATCTAACGCATGAGAAAGGAGTGACTAAGAAATGGAAAAACACGAATTTTATGGAAAACGAAAGTGAAAAATCGATACTGCGTTGCTCACTCTGCCGTGAAACAATTTTACGGGACACGGAAACGACGCAGATTCCACCACGGACGAATTAAATACCGATCTAGAAACTTAATTTCGTTTAATAAAAGGGAAAGGGGCGAAAACGATTGCTCCCTATTGATTAGTTTTGAAGAAGTATGTATTAGAAATAGGGCAACATGCATTTCATTAGACAAAATTCTTTCAAAAATACGAAGTCGCTCCCTTTCACTGTTACCGAAGATATTAAAAACGAGGAACATGGCAAGAAAACATCAAAACTAAAAATATAATCAGGCAGAGAGAGAGAGAGAGAGAGGGGGGGGGTCGGAAACATTTAATGAGGAAACGGAAAACGACGTGACATTCTCAACACCCAAGAAACATGCCCGAAAATGTTTAACAAGTGTTAGAATCTTGAAAACACGAAAATAAACTTTACACAGATGTTTAATAACGTTATTTCACCGAGATTTTCAATTTCCGTTGCATACTCGACATTTTCCGTCGTTCGTAGCGGACCGACGATTTCCATAGCATACTCGATGTTTGCCGTCGTCCGTAGCGGACCGATGTTTTCCATCGACGATTTCCATAATAACTACGTAAAACCCGTAATACTTGGAGTCGCTGAATCTTTCTTTCCACCGCATGGTCTTACTCAGCGTCAAGCGGAAGAGTGTGCATAGAGAATTTACTGTACCGAAGTCCCGCCGATGACGACGGGGCACAGCAGTTCTGGCGCAAAATCTGCCTTTTGTAGCAAGATGACGCAATATTTTTGTTTTGGCAAACTTTGGCGCAGAATTCCTACCTCTGGAAGAGGTGACGTCATTCCCCGCCGTAACCATCCCGTCATTCGAAGTCATTACGATTTTGCTTTCCGGAAGAGGGAGGCATAGACCCCCCCCCATTAAATTTTTATTGCATTTTTGGAATAATATCGGTAACGCCAAAAAGCAAACAGCGGATTTCCGCGTATTCGCGAAGTCTTTCAAGCCTGTATGTATGTTTGATATGCTCCCGAAAATTTGAACGCAAGTCTTGGTGGTACGATGGCAAGGCTGTGGACTCCAACTTGGAGATGCATCGGCTGACTCACTTGGATCCTCACAAGGCTGGGAATCCAGCAAAACTGGACCTGAAGACTAGTTGCAAGTAATGGAGTAATAAGCATCCTACCTTACAAAGAGAAGGGTGATATCCACCCTCTGAAAAGAAGAGAGACTGCAAAACATTCAAGTGGTTGGAATCTACTTGACACAAACTTCAATACAGACGCCAGCAGATCCAAGAACCCAACCCATTTTGGAAGCATCCATAAAGATCAGGATTAATTTAAAGTAGAAAAACTGGTGCTTGGCATAGAGTTACTAGTACACTGACACAGGGGGTTGACGTTTTAGGATATGAAGTACAAGAACACAATCTGACAGTTGATGTTATTTCTGAGCTGATAATAATGATGGTACTATTAGGTTATGGCTGATATAAGAGTGGTGATAGAAATGCCAACAGAAAGAAACTTTAAAAACCAGACAGATGTAGTAGTAAGATATGATTATCATGGCAGATATTTGGTCTCAACCTAGACAACTTTTACAGAAGGCATAGGGCACTCTAATGTGTTGAACTGGCCTGCTTTATGAGTGAGATGCCTTAATCTTTCTAATGTCCTCACAGAAATCAAGAAAGAAATATTCTTTACAAATAAAGAGAGGGAGATGCACAAGTATATTATTTTCAGCAGTTAGATTGTGGTACTGAATTTCAAGCTTCCCTGGGAGATGTTACATGGTGAGTTGTGAACTAAAAGCAACTCAGTACTGCAATCTGACTGCTGAAAAAAATTATCTCTAATGTTACATTCAAAGGAAGCTGGTGAGGATCATGGAAAACCTTGAAACACAAAGGTGTCAAACCAGCTATCAACGGAAAAGGTGGAGTTTGGGGGGGGGGGGGGGGGATTTTTTAACACACTGATAAGGAGATAGAAAACAGAACTCGTAAAGCAGATAAAGTTTCTTATCAGCTGCATGAGAACATTTTCACCAAGAAAGAGGTTAACCAGGAATTAAACTTGCTGCTTAGATACAATGCAATATTTAGACCTACACTCTTTTACGGAAGCGAGAGTTAGGTACAACGTAAAGGGCTCTATAGGAGGCAGGATGTAGACGTGAGAGTAGTAACAGGAATATCTGGAGAAAAATAGATAGTTTCATTGCCAAAACAGAATTAGCAATGTAGATATTAGAACAGGGCTGACTACTTCTTCCACAAAGGAAAATGTTAATTACAACATATTAAGATGGTATGGACTTACATTATATGATCAAAAGTATTAACACACCCCTTTTGAGTAATGGATTTGCCCAAATACATCACAGCCATGCCTCGTGCAGGTGCAAAAAATATGAATGCAGGGTTCACACACATTTACAGGAAATAAATTCCAGGACGTTTCTGGGGATTTCCGAGAGTTCAGCAAAAATTCCAGGAGCTGAAACCTTTGCTAGAATCAAAGAGCCTTGTCCAATATTTTGCAAATAGACGTGAAATTTAGTATGCATTTAGAATTCTTATGAAATTCTATGGATTACGCTGAAATAGTGTACTTACATGTGTGCTACATTTTCAATCAAGTGACAAAATTTCCCAGAATTAAAAATTGCTCTGTATAAAACTTATATGAAGCAATCTGGAACTTAGCACAATGATAATGATACCAAACAATTTTGCCATGACACTGAAGATTCTCTATTCCATAGTAATCTATTCCAACCCACACTAGCAGCAGGGAGATGAAATATCAGTCTCCTTCAGTGAGGAAAGCGCATGCTCAAAGAAATAGCCATCTGGGACTCACAGGAAGTTTTCCACATGCTGTTGTGACTTCAACAGCACACAACTGCTGTACAACCAAGGTCACTGAAAATACACTGAAGTGCCAGAAAAACTGGTATACCAGTATAATACTTGGTAGGTCCCCCACGAGAGCGTAGGACTAGAAATACGACGGGGCATGGACTCCACTAGCTTCTGGAAATATGCAGCACACCATACTTCCTGCAGAGCGTTCCACAATTAGGGTGAATTCCGAGGTCTCGGATTCCTGTGTTCGATAGCGCGTTGCATGGCATCCCAAATGTGTTCTATCATGTTCAGATTTGGGGGCTCGGGTGGGAATGGCAACACCCCAAACTCAGATGAATGCTCCTCTAACCATAATGTGGCGTCCCGACACTTGTGTGGAGGTGCATCGTCCTGTTGGAATTGGCCTAACCCATCAGCGTGAATGCAGGTCATGAACGGGTGTACCTCGTCAGAAAGGATGCGCGCATAGCGTTGGCCGGTCACAGACGTTTGTAGACGTACCAGGGGTCCCAGTGAAGTCCAGCTAAACATCCCCCCCATAATACGGTACAGTTCCCTGTTGACAGGCGGGATCCATGGGGTTTGCGACACACACGAATGCTTCCATCTGCGCGATACAGTTGGAAACGCGAATCGTCAGACCAGGCTACTTGTTTCCAGCCATCAAGTGTCCAGTGGCGGTGTTGCCGTGCCCAAGCGAGGCGCATAGCTGTGTCGTGCACCTATCAAGGGGACTCTAGTTGGCGTCGGCCCCCAAAGCCTATATCGTGCAGGATACGTTGCACAGTCCGAACGCTGATGCTTCTTGAGGCTCCAGCATTGAATTCCGATTATACCTGCGAGAGTGCTGCACGTCTATCGCGAGAAACTATTCTTGACAGCCGATGGTCACGTTCACCCAATGTCTTTTTACGGCCACACTGGTATCGTAGGTTGGAGGTTTTGCCGGAATACTTGTAGTCACGGTACACCCTTGCAATGGTCGTCCGTGAAAAACCGAACTTCGTTTCTACCTTCGAAATACTATGGCCCATCTAACGAGCGCCAACTATGACACCGCGTTGAAAATCGCTTAAATCGTTATTACTTGTCATTCTCATGCCGAAAACAGCTGTGACAGCTGGCAAGGATGTCTATCGTTTTATATACGCACTGGCGGAAGCAACCGAGTACGCGCATAGGTGACGTTGCTATGTATTTTGCATAAGCTCGTCTGTACCAGTTTATCTGGCACTTCAGTGTATGGTACTCAAACATCTTGCACTGCAACGTGACATGAGATGACATGCCTCCACATTCCATGGAAGGAGATGTCATTGCAAGCAGATGCAGCAGGGAGCTAGGACAAAGTGACACACTTCGATCTTTTTTTTTTTCATTGCAAGATAAAATCACAGGACTATTACAGGATCTTTCACAAAATATGAAAAATCGGGGACTTTCCACGCCAGGAAAAAATAGAAATGAAATTCTAGAACTTTTCCAGAATTCCAAGGGCAGTGCAAACCCCGTGCATGTTGCGCCTGCCAAACATCATAGACAAGCATGAACAGTAGAATGGGACATACAACAGAGCTCAGTGACTTTCAACATGTCATAGGATGCCCTCTTAGCAACAAGTCAGTTCAGGAAATTTCTGCCCTGTTGCAGTTGCCCGCCCCCCAACAACTGTAAGGGATGTTATCGTGAAGTGGAAATGCCTAGGAGTAACAACAGTGCAATCACAACCTTGTAAGCCACGATAGACAGGATTGCCAAAAGCTGAAGTGGATGGTACAACAAAATCGCTGTCCTCTGTTGCAACACTCACTGCTGCATAATAAAATGGAAGCAACACTAGCACCACCTTAACGGTTCACTGAGAGCTGAAGGGAATGGGTTTCCATGACCAAGCAGCGGCATAGAAGCCTAACAATAGCAAGATTAACACCAAGGATTGGTTGGAGTGGTGTAAAGCTTAGCATTAGTGGAATCTGGAGCAATGGAAATGCATTCTCTGGAGTGATGAATCATGCTGCATCATCTGGCAGTCTGATAAACAAGTCTGGGTGTGGAGGATGCCAAGTAAAGACTATCTGCCCGATTGTGTTGTGCCAAATGTCAAGCCTGATGGGAGAGGGCATCATGCCTCTGGAGGCTGTGCTTGCTAGTTCCAGCACATGGGAATCTTAACGCTGTGGCTTACAATGACATTCTCAACAATTCTCTGCTCTTAAAATTATGGCAACCATTCGGTGAAGGCTCTTTCTTTTACCAACAGCACAAAGCCCCCATCCACAAAGCAAAGTCCATGCAGGAAAGGTTTGATGAGATAGGTGTGGAAGAACTTGACTGGCCTGCCCAGAGCCCTGATCTCAACCCCATGGCCTTTAAGATGAATTGGAATGTCGACTGCAAGCCTGGTCAAACTGCCCAACACTGGTTACCAACCTAACTAATGCTCGTGTACAGAATGGAAGCCAATTCCCACAGCAATGTATCAAAATCTAGTGGAAAGCCTTCCCAGCAGAGTGGAGGCAGTGATAGCTACAAATGGGGTGACCAACTTGATACTAATTCCTTTCCTATTATAGGGGGTTTGTAGATAGACAAGTGTCTGGATACTTTTGATCAGATAGTGTATGTGTCAAATAGGAAATGAAAAAATGACTACACAAACATTAAATTATATGCAGGGTTCGTACTGATTTTTGGAAGTCCATTTAAGGAGTTTTCCAAGAAACTTAAAACTATTTTGCAGGATGGCATCAGAATTTTTTACGACTTTTAAAATTTTAATTTCTCTGAAAATGCATGGTTTCCCGTTCCTTGCTACATCAACAGACAAAAAGAGCAAGTATTTTTTTTCTTTTTGTTTACAAAAAGATTAAAGTTTAAAATCAAAAGTTCAACACTTTGTTGTTGTCTTTCGTTCCCTGCGAAGTTGTTTTCTCTGCGCAGTGAGAATGCAGTAGCATTTTTGCATATTAATTTTGCTTTAAACAAATGAAAACATGCTTGCTCAAATGACCAAGGAATGCAAACACACACATTTTAAGTGAAATTAAATAAAAAAAATTGTATTGCATTGCACACTCTGCCATAAAACAATTTTACAGGCCATGGAAATGGCATGTAAAATTGTTTTTATGGCAAATCCCATCACAGATAGATTAGTATCTACTGTATTAAGCACTGATTTTGAAATTTAATCCATCACAAACAGATTAAGGACTGATTTTGAAACTTAATTTCACTTTGAAAAGGGAATACAAAAATGCTTACTCTACTAGTTGATTTTGAAGAACAGACTGTTAAATAAATAAAAAAAACCTCACGCATTTCATTAAAAAAATATTTGAAAAATAGTCACTCCTTTCTTGATATTACCAAAGATTAGAAACAACAAACAACATCCGAAAAATTTGAAATTTCCAAAAATCATGAAAACTTTCTTATCTTGTTTGTTTGTTTGTTTATTGGAGGTTTAACGACCACCGTGAGCAACTCAATGGGCTATAAGCAGTCGCCCGTCCCTAATTTAGGGTCACTGGTTCCAGGGAAGGGAGAGAGCCAATGCCGTAAGACAAACACAACATCCATGCCTGACCGGGATTCGAACCCGGACCCCTTACGGACGAATGATCAGAGGCTAGCGCCTTAGACCACTGCGCCACCGGGGCGGCTTTCTTATCTTGACTTGAACAATAATTTATGGCAATTTCAAACATTTTTGGACAGCGGATGGCATGAAGACATCCAAAAAATATTTTTAAAAAGTCACGATATTCAATATTAAAAACATCCAAAAACATTTAATAAATGCTAGCAACTTGAAATTTTTTTTTACACAGTGCTGAATAATATTATTTCAGTGAGACTGTCGATTTTGATGGCACATTTGGTTTCCCGTAATTCGGAGCGATCCAATGATTCCCATTGTGACTACGGAGAATCTGTAGCACTTGGAGTGTCTTGAGTCTGCTCCAAACCAATGCCAAGGCACAAGATGAAGTTTATTCAATCACAATTATTGTTCTCTGCATCAGGAGACAATTGAGTGGATGTCAGCTTAGAAAGCTGAACTCAAAAATAGCCTATCTAAAAAAAGTTCATTTTCTGCCCACTAAATGAGCAACACAAGACATTGAAAAAGTCTGAAGTACAATAACTTCCAGAAGTCAACATTAAATTTAAGGATTTCTTCCAAGAGGCATTTAAACCATGATTATATGATAATAAAGATGGATAACATCAGTACAACAACACAAAACCTTTCAAGGGGCAGATGTAGACTCAGACCATAGCTTGGTGATTGCCAATTTAAAACTGAAACTAAGAAGGAAGTGTAATAACAAATTCCTAAAAGTACATGATATTGAAAAACTCTCAGATGACAGTACCAGAAATCTGTGCAGAGATACACTTGAAAAAAGATTAAAAGACCTGGAAGAAACCAAAGACATAAACAAAAGAGCTGAACAACTGACTGCAACAATAGTGGAAACTGTACACACAACAATTCCAAACAAAAAAAGAAAAAAATTACAATAAATGGATTACTCAAGAAACCTTAAAATTGGTAGAAGAAAACAAAAGGCTAAGACTAAAACGGGACAACTCTGAGGCAGCAGAGATAACATACTGAGGAAAGAGCGATGAGGTTAGAAGAGCTGCAAGAATGGATAAAACCAACTGGTTGGAAAACCAGTGTAGGGATATTAAAGAATAACATGGTGAATATAAGTCAAGAGAAGTGTATAAGTTGATTAGAAATATCAACAGAAAATGGCAACTTAGACTTACAGTTATCAAGGATGAACAAGGCAAAATTTTAATGAACACTGAAGAAATTGTACAGAGAAAGATGAAATACTGTAGTGACTGACCTATACAAAACTCAGAATGATCAAGATACTACAATGCAGGTTATCAAAGAGTTAAAGGAAATATCACCACCAACCACAGATTTTGAGATTGATAATCTGGAAGATGAAGTACAGAAGGCAATATGAAATTAAAAAAACAACGAAAGTCTTGGCAATGATGGCTTAATGGAAGAAATGATGAAGAATGGTGGTAACATTGTATTTCAAGAAATACACAAAATCTGCAACAAGATATGGAAGAATGGATGCACCACAGAAGAATGGAAGAAATCAATATTGATAGTTCTCCATAAAAAAGGAAATGCGTTGGAATGCAACAACTATAGAACCACTGTGCTGATTAGTCATCTGGGTAAAATTTTGATGATTATGTTAACTGAAAGATTAAAAAGACAGATTGAAGAACACCTGGCAGATGAACAAGCTGGCTTTTGGAAAGACAGGAGTACCATACAGTAGATTTTAGCCTTAAGACTCATTGCAGAAAAGGCACAGAGAAAGAACAAAAAAGTATTCACATGCTTTGTGAACTTCCAAAAAGCTTTTGACAGTATTGAACAAAACATCACCTAGGCTGTGCTGGAATCATACGGAGTGTATGCCACGATAATTCGGCTTCTGAAAGAAACAAATATGAATGCACAGGCTGCTGTCAGTATAGGAGACAGATGTGGAGCTTGGTTTACCACCAGCAGAGGTACAAGACAAGGAGATCCAATATTGCCAAGCATCTTCATCTCACATCTGGAGAGAATGTTGGACGAAATCAGGTATGAGGACAAGGGAATTTTTATTGAAGGTAATAGATTCAACCATCTGTGTTTTGCAGATAACATTGTACTGATTGAAAATGAAATGAAACTGGATCAAATGGTACAAGATATGGACTAAAGAAGAACACAGAAAAGACAAAAACAATGGTATTTGGCGCCAAAGAGATCAGGAAGAAGATCATTCTGGAAGGCAAAGAACTTGAAATTGTGGAAAAATTTATTTATCTCGGAAGCTGTATAACATATGACTTAAACAGGCAAAAAAGAAATTTTAATTAGAATTGCAAATGCTAAAACACTGTTAAAAGCCATGGATAAACTTTGGAAGAGCAGAGCGATTAGCCTCAAAACTAAGTTAAGCATTCTTGAGACATGCATCTTCAGCAGTATGCTATATGGATGCGAGACCTGGACTCTGACAAAGAAATCAGAGAGAAGGACACTTGCTTTTGAAAGAGAGTACTACCGTAAAATCTTAAGAATCGGTTAGACCCAAAAGATAAGAAATGAAGTCTACAGAAGAATACAACTGAAAGAGACCCTGTTCCAAAAAATCATACAAAGAAAACTAAGTCTCTTTTGACACATCTGCAGAATGAAAAAATGACAGAAAGATAAAGACATTGGTGTTTGGTTTAATGAACAGAAGAAATGCAAGAGGAGGCCCTCACCATATGCGGGATGACGATATTAAAGACTGGTGTAGCAGAACTCTTCAAGAACTGAGCCACTTTGCAATGAACAGACTTCACTAGGACAATATACACTGACGGAAAAAAAATCCCAAAACCAAGAAGGGGTTGTGTTAGATAAACGGCAGTTGGTAGGCGGTGAGAGTACATCTGTAAGATGGCGTCTATGCAAATTTCGTGCTCGGCGCATACGTGTGGCGCCCTCGAAACATGCAAAGCAGGTTTGCTGTAAATACGCGCTGTAACGTTCGTGAGAGTTAGTTATCGTTGAGATTCGACGTAGTGTATTGATGTTAGTTTAAGAAGACGAAGAAGCCATTATCAACAGCCCACGGAGTTTGAACGAGGTCGTGTAATAGGGCTACGAGAAGGGGGATTTTCTTTCCGCAATATTGCAGAACGACTTGGCAGGAATGTAGCCACTGTGCATGATTGTTGGCAGCGGTGATCAAGGGAAGGTACTGCCTCAAGAAGACTGGGTTCCGGCCGGCCAGGTGGCACTACTGAGAGGGAAGACCGCCGTGTACGGCGTATGGCCGTGGCGCATCGTACTGTGTCTACGGCATCAATTCGAGCTGCAGTTGCCACCACAGTGACACAACGAACTGTTACAAATCGGTTACTTGAGGACAGCTGTGAGCCAGACGCCCTGTAGCGTGCATTCCACTTACTCCAAACCACTGCCGTTTGCGACGTCAGTAGTGTCAAGCTAGAGCTCATTGGAGGACGGAGTGGAGATCTGTAGTTTTCTGATGAAAGCTGGTTCTGCCTGGGTGCCAGTGATGGCCGTGTGTTGGTTAGCAGGCCAGGTGAGCGCCTGCAACCAACCTATCTGCGGCCGAGACACACTGGACCTACACCTGGAGTTATGGTCTGGGAGCAATTTCCTATGACAGCAGGAGCACTCTCGTGGTTATCCCACGCACCCTGACGGCACAGTTGTACGTCGGTCTGGTGAACCTGTTGTGCTGCCATTCATGAACAGCATTCCAGGGGGTGTTTTCCAACAGGATAACGCTCGCCCGCGTACCGCTGTTGTAACCCAACATGCTCTACAGAGTGTTGACATGTTGCCGTGGCCTCTAGATCACCAGATCTTTCACCAATCGAGCACGTATGGGACATCATTGGACGACAACTCCAGCGTCACCCCCAACCAGCATTAACCGTTCCTGTATTGACCGACCAAGTGCAACAGGCATGGAACTCCATCCCACAAACTGACATCCAGCACCTGTACGACACAATGCACGAACGTTTGCGTGCTTGCATTCAACATTCTGGCGGTTACACCGGTTATTAATGTACCAGCATTTCACATTTAAAATGGCTCTTCTCGCGCTTACAATAAGCTGTGATCTTGAAACCTTAATCGATTAAATATGTTACCTATACAAATGTATTGCCGCCATTTCATTCCTGTAAAACTATTTTTTCATGGTGTTGGGATTTTTTTTTCCGTCAGTGTAGTTAAAATGGCAACAGACATTTACGGGATAATACACATTTTGAAGTTGTGAATCCGTTTATTGGTGTAAATATGACATGAATGGTAAGTGAGATAATATCCAAAAACTTGAAAATTTTGTCCTCCTGGAACAGGAATCAAGCCCGCGTCTCCCAGTTTGTGCCCGAGTATGCTAACCACACCACCAACCAGGACAACCAAGTCTCAAGTTCCCCTTTAATTTGAATATAACATAACCATCACGGGATTTGTTAGTCAAAGCAACTAGCATCCACATATATAGGGAATCTGGAGGATCAGAATTCATTACCGTGATTGCCTAGAGAAGCAGAATATAAATGAATGAAATATGGGATTACACCATTCCGTTTATTAGTGTAAATACGACACAAATGGTAAGCTAATATCCCAAAACTTGAAACTTTCGTCGTCCTGGAGTGAGAATCGAACCAGCGTATCCCAGTTTGCACCCAACTATGCTAACCACTACACCACCCAGAATGACCAAGTCTCCGTTTAATTTGAATATAATCTAAATTATCTGACTTACCATTCATGTCATATTTACACCAATGAACAGATTCACAACTTCAAAATTTGTATTGCACAATGGTGTAATTCCATGTTTCATTCATAGATATTCTGCTCTTCCGGGCAATCACGGGAATTAATTTTAATCCTCCAGATTCACTATATATGAATGTCGGTTGCTTCGACTAACGAATCCGGTGATGGTTATATTCAAATTAAATGGAAACTTGAGACTTGATCCTTCTGGGTGGTGCAGTGGTTAGCATACTCGGATGAAAGCCGGGAGACGTGGGTTCAATTCCCACCCCATGACGATGAAATGTTAAAGTTTTTGGATATTATCTGACTTACCATTCACAGACCTACCAACTGCTCCAGAATATCCCCGGATGTATGCAGCCACTCTGCGTGGTTTGGGGTTTTCTCCGGAAAAAACAAAATTTTTATTTCATTACCCATTTTCCCTCAAACAACGATGTGGCAAGAAATATACTGCATTTAAAGTACAGATGGTGAAAAAATTTCATCTTTATAGTGCATTTTAAAGATCTTCACCATAATATTTATGTGCAAGTGCGATGCTGTGAACAGATGCTGCGGCGACACCATCCGATCAAGCGTTGCTCTCTTGAAACAAAGGTTCGTTGCGGCGGCCAATTCACGGGCGGTACAGGTGGAACCAGTTATGATGTTGCCAGGAGAGTGATCCATTTTGTAGTGCTACGCTACAGAATATAGTTCATTTTTTTCTCACTGTTTTTAAAGCACACGCTGACAATTTCTTTGTTGTTTCGCATATGATTCTTTCACACCAAATATAAAATTTGGAGATGCCTTTCTTGCTTGTACAGAAGAGTTAAAGTAGATCTCCAGTTCTCGCCAACAAAAGTTAGATGGGAAGTCGGAAAGTTTTGGTCCTAGTTTTTACAGCTGGGACGTTATGCCCGCGAGCGCAGATGGAGGCGTGGAGATCGCCGTAAGGAGGGGCGGAGAAACTATTGGGGGAACTGAATCACGTTGACCAAGGAAGTGCATCGGATTGTCACCCCTTGTTCAGGTTGGCTGCCATGATGCGGGAATTCCCCAAGCAGAGAGAGAGCTACGCTACTGCACGCTGCTTTGCAATTTAATGGTAGAAGACTGGAAGTGTGTTAACGGAGTGTTTGTTTTTTCACAATGGCAAAACGAGGGCATTCCCAAGTTTTTAAAAGAATATGAAACAGTGTGGCTGGTGCTAAAAAAATCGCGTAAATCAGACAATCATGTTTTTTGCAGTATTTGCTCTTCAGATTTTTCGATTGCTCACAAAGGTAAAAATGATTGCAAGCGGCACGTGGAAGGTGCACACCACCTTTGAAATGTAGTGACACAAAACTCAAACCGAAGCCTAACATCCATGTTACCCTGCAGCAATGGCTTAAAAGATATTCAAGTGGAGGCTCTGTTTACCAAGTTCTTAATTGAACATGACTTCTCGCTGTAGGCATCGGACCATGCCTGTCAGTTGTTTAAAAACATGTTCCCGGACTCGGAGATCGCTTCAAAATATGGATGTGCTAGCACGAAGACAATAGCGATAATAAAATCCTTTGCTTCATCAACAGCCCAGGAGATTGCCAAAATATTGAAGGCAAACAAGTTTTCACTGGCAACTGATGGCAGCAATTCTCTTGTAGATGATAAACTATTTCCAGTTGTTGTGACCAGGGCTTGACAAATATGCTCTAGATGTAGGAGCCAGCTCCAAAATTTAGGTGCTAGGTGAAATGAAGTCAATAACGCATGAACCAAAAACATGTTTGGTTATGACGCTGGAACGGAAAGTGGTAAACCATATTTGTTGTCAATTTTTCTTTTCTTTTTACCCGAACCACCTATTGCAAAATAAAGTTCCAATTTGCTTCATAATTTTCTTTTTTTATTCTTTCAGTTAGATGATCTCAAAAAAATTACAATTTCAGATTTCGATTTTATTAAAATACTATTTGCATATTTGTACATATTAATTCAAAGTACCATATTTTTTTTTCTCCGTATAATCTGTGGATCATAAAATTCAGAAAAAAATTTCCCTCGTGAGATCCGCAAGGGCATATAATCCAAAGGCTGTGAAAAAAAAAGATCCCACGTATAATCCACAGCGCCATATGATCAGTAGATCGTGAAATTCTGAGAAAAACAATTTTTTTCTTTGCATAATCTGCAGTAGCATGTCTCAGACCAAGATATTAAAAAAAAAAAAAAAAAAAAATGACAGTCCATACCGGCCAACATTAGCAACAGCCTTGTTACTAATAACTAGCATTGCATGGCATAAATAGACTATTTTATGAAATGATCCATCTCTTTGTAAAAATCAAATATGTACCCCAACAAAACGTTACAACAAACAAGGACTCTAATGAAACAAACTTAACATGTGCGAAACACAAAGTTGATTCCCCAGTGAGGGCATGATTGTGAGATTTAAGTTCGAAACTTCCACCAGTAAAAATCAGTACGATGCGTTCAGAATTCCACGATGCTTGACAGACATGAAATCCAAGCAGGTGAACACGCAGTACACAAACCTCCACTTACCAAATGATTACACTGCCTTTAAAATTGCAGTTTAAGACAAGATGAAACCAAAGAAGTGGGGAAAAAAGCTGAATATTTTAACTGGTGAAAAATCAAAACTGACATAAAGAATGCAGACTACTGTCAGTTTGTCTTTTATTGACTCAGCAACTTCACAGCACCACTGCTTAATTTTTCTTTCTGCTGATATTCATTCTCTCCCTACTTCTTCATTGTCACTTTTCTTTCTTTTCTTGTTTTGTATGCCCTCTGATAAAAACCATCAGCCTGAGGACCATGAGTGCATGATATCAAAGCTTCAACTATTTTAGATAAATGATGTAACTTTGGGAATATTAATACTTTTGAACACCACGCATCAATTTTTACAAATTTTCGTCACTTCCGTTTTCAGGAATTTCTTTTTCCTTTATCAAGATTAAATGCAAAATTTATGGGGTGGGGAACATTTAACAGCGCTGGAGAGTGGAAACACCTCGTGTGTGTGTGTGTGGGGGGGGGGGGGGTAGCAAATATGAAAAATCTGTCCAACTTCCAGTTTGGGAAAATTTTCTCCTATTTTCAAGCTGAAATAAAAATTTAATTCAGTAAAATTATACTTAAAATACTTAACAGAAGCAACATCGTGAGAAGAAAGAAATTATGATTACGGAAAAAATCTGAGCTACGTTGACTTTCCGTTTTTGAAAGCTTCGTAGTAAAAATGGAATTCCATCCTCCGACTACCCCCCCCCAATTCTCGAATTTGCAGAAGAATTTCATACCTGAAGATTAGGAGGAAATTTTCGCGGCATCTAACTTCCGTTCCCGCAAATTCTTGCCTACAGTTTCAAGCTGAAATATGAACATATATGCCATAAAATGATATTTAACAAGAATACTAGACACAAACGCAACATCGGGAAAGAAAAATTACGATTAGGGTAAATTCTTTTTACTCCATTTAACTACTGTTTTTGAAAGTTTTGAAAAACATGAAATGACCTCCCCCCACCCCCTACCTCAATATCTTCATGACAAAAAAAACAAAAACTAAGAATTCCGTGAATACGCTTAAGAATCTTATGTATATCATAAAATAAGAGAAAAATTATTTTTTTTAAACAAAATGAAAATTCGTAGAATCCGTAGTTTTGAGAGTGAGTTCCGTAGTCTGACAACGAAAAACGAAATCCGTAGAAACTACAGACATTCCTTAGTAATTGGCATGCACAACAGTCGTATAATTCGCACCTATCATGTTAATCGTGAACCGTAATTTCCGACAGAAAACTACGATTCACAGGACCGACTCAGAAATCCAAAGATGTAAGAAAGAAATGATCGTTTTGTTGAAAAAGTAACTGTTTCTTTTAACTGAATGCCGAAAGAAAAAAAATTCCTGAACTAATACAATTAGTGCACCAAAACTAGGCAATGTGATTTGCCGAATGGTCACATGCTGCGGAATTCCCGAGAGTCACGAATTCTCACACCACGTAGGCTTCCGCATGTGCAAATAGTAACGCCTTCCTTGCGTCATATTTTCTATCAAAATGCTTTTAAGTAAATATATATATATATATATATATATATATATATATATATATTCTTACAATCTCTTTGCAGTCTTCTATTTCACTGTTATGTTACATTTTTTCTGTTACCACATTTTCGGTACTTTCCCAATAACACCACCACTCCCGACAATTACTTCGCAGACTTTTTTTAAATGCTGCATCATTAAAAATTTTTTTACCAGTGTTCGCAGTACCTAAATTCATAACTTTTTAATAGATAACCTATGGATTCTACAACAGAAATTACGGCATTTACTGCAAATTTCGAAATCTCAAATAAGAAGAAAATTAGGCGCCTGGGTGACCTGGCACACGGGATTTGTCTAGCCCTGGTTGTGACCTACTTTGATTCTTCATTAGGCAAGATTGTTACCTGTTTGTCATCGCTTCCAAAGCTAACTGGTGATTCTACTGGTAAAAATATTTTTAAGCTGTTAAACGCAGAACTTTCAAAATATGAGGTTCCATGGACAAATTGTGTGGCATTTGGTGCTGATAATGCATCAGTAATGCTGGGAATTCATAAAGGTGTCAGTGCATTTATTAAGAAAGAAAATCCTAATGCAATAATACATGATTGTGCATGCCATTTGATCCATGCTATGGATCAAAAGAATTAACAGGGGTTAATGTGGAAGATTTCTTTGTTGATGTTTACTTCTATGTGAAAAAAAGTACTAAAAGGCTTGAACTTTTAAAATTTTGCCAACAGGTTTGTGAATTAGAAGCACATAAAATTACTAAGTATGGCTCAACAAGGTGGCTGTCAATGAGCAGTGTTGTTAAAAGATATTTGGAGCAGTGGGATGCATTGGTAGTTTTTTGTGAGGAAGAAAAGGGTAAATCTTCAGTATTTTTGAAATTAAAAGAAATTTTTGACACTCCAAAGATGAAACTTTATCTGCTTTTTTTACAATCAATCATGCCACTACTGTTCACCAAAGTAAACACCATGATGCAGCAAGATGCACCCATGAATCACAGATTTCAAAGAGAGCTGACATCATTATTTAATGAATTAGTATCAAGATTTATTAAGCCTTCTGCTGTGACTGCTACAGCTTCTGTATTTCACATGGACTTTTCACGTGGGAAGATCCAGAAAGAAGATGACCTTGTTAATGGTGGAAAAACACGACAGTGTATCAAAGATTCAAATTTGCTACAAACAGATTTTGCGCAATTTTTATTCCTCTGTTAGGCATGTATGTACATGAAGAAGTTTCCTTTGCAAAATGAGCTGTATCATCATTGTGAGGTTGATGACATTGCTTTGTGCCAGGAAACTAAATTATCATCAGTTGATTTCTTTTCAAACTTGTTTTCTTTTCTGATGCAGAAAAAGATTTAGTTGAACAGTTTGCCAAATACCAAAATGATCCTCTCACAGAAGAAATCTTAACTGTCGACAGAGATGACGCAGCTTGGAATTTAATATCATGCATTAAAGATCATAATGGGTCATTTAAAGTACACTGTTTTACCAAAATTAATGACCACAATTCTCCTTATACCTCACAGCAATGCCACATGTGAACGAGTGTTTAGCATGGTTAAGAAGAATCTAACTGATTTTTGATCCAGTTTAAGTGTTTCAACTTTGGAATTTTTAATAATTGAAAAATGCAAAGCTTGTGCTGATCAGGTTTGCTTTAATGCAGATCTATCTGATACTGACTTACGCAAAGCAAACAATCGACATATTTATCTTTGAAGTAAAGTAAGTTTGTTTCTTAATGTATCTTATTTTTTGTCCAAACACTTGAGCTAAATTTTATATATATTTGCAACCACATATTCTCAGATATGATGAATGTATATTACTAAGATAATAAGGAAACATATACATTTTATATATAAAAACTTTCTAATTTCAGGTGTTTTCAATGGTTGTTTATTGTAGTAGCTATCCTGAGAATGTCACATTTTAAATTTGGTAAGACCGATAGTCAAAGTTGTATAAAAATAAAATGTATCTGCGTACATAACCATTGAAACAGAAAACTTGCTGCAAACCTGCAAATCACGATAACAATAGAATAAGATAATTTAAAGAAAAATTAATATAACAATGAATAATTATTAGAACATTATAGATTCCAGAGAGGACAAAAGTACATTACGACTGAATGCGCAGAAATGTGTGTAAAATGGACCTTAAGGCCAAAACTTTAAAATATTGGACTGTGAACCTCATAAAAACAAGAGACTAATTAAAGAAAGTTTTTATATCTAGAAAAGCAGTTCTATTAATGAACTTTCAAAAATTATAAATAGCATTTTCAACAACTTAATTCAAAAATAGTAGACTTATAAAATACATAAGGTAAAGATTTTAATTTAATAACTGGTAACTGCAAGAGGAACCTGGCAATAGAATTTAAAGTCTTTCTGTGTAAACAAAACTTTTGTTACAGTTCCTATATATTGAAGACAGGCCTCGATAAAATCAAAAGGCCAGAAAGGTCTGTAAAAACAAAAGAACTCACTATCAGAAGATGTGAAAAATAGTTGAACATTCTCATGTTGAGATAGAAGTAAATATATTAATCTGAGTAAAGCCTTAAGTGTTTTAATTGCTGTAAATAACACTTTTATTTTTTTAATCTACAAGCAAAAACTATCTGCAAAATCTGCTAATAGTTTGGAAACTATCCGCGTACGGCGTACACGTGTACGTCTATATTCTGCGACTCTGTCGATAGTATAGCACCATATCGGCTTTGCGAGAAGGCGTGTGGAAGGCGATCATCATGCGCTCCTGATGAGCTTCATGAAATGTTGGCAGGTATGCATTCATGTCATATTTACACCAATAAACGGATTCACAATTTCAAAATTTGTATTGTACAATGGTGTAATCCCGTACTTCATTCATTGACACCTACAGGAATTGTGCCCATGGTTGATGATACTAGGTTAAAAGACCAAGAGGAATACTTAGAACACAAGATAGAATGAAAATGTGAAATCAGCTATTAAGCAAAATTCTTGCAATGAACAGGAAAAGATGGAAGCAGTTTATTGCCAAGAATTATTACGAGTTTAATGCATTCTCTACCCAAAACATGCCTGATCATCATACAGGCACACATGCCACTTGAAACGACAACGATGAATGATGATATATTCATGTTATAGGTGGGTGAACTTAGCAATGTATGGCTTGAATCAAATACTGAAACTTTCCCTAACTCAATTAGCCTCACTATCTTGGTAGGCTTGAAGTTGTTTTCAGCTTAATTAGAGCTTGAAAAATATGGATTATTTTTAGCACGTCTTTGTAAAAAAAAAAGATTGTGCTTCTGTTATCGGTTTGTCCATCCGTCTGTCCGTCTGTACCCACGGTATCTCTGCAACTATTAGTCTGATTTGAAAAATTCTTTTTGCATTCGGAAGCTTGAAATATGCGAATGATGATCCTTCATTTCGTTTTTTTTTACAATGTACAATTTTGCCGCTAGGGGCATAAATGCAGATGATGTCGAATTCAAAATTACGTTTTAATCCACATATTTGCTTCTAAACATCCGATTGAATAAATTCTTTTATCTTTCGATTCCAGTTATGTCAAAGAGTGTTTTAGATATAGTTTCATTTTCAAATTACGCATAGATTTTCCGCTACGGGGCGTAAAAGTAAATTACATTTTTTCCGATAACTCTTCTCCTAAAACTCCGATTTGAAAAATCTTTTTTTCAGCGGATACATCTCCTAATGGAAAATCTTTTGCATATAATTTCGAATTTTTGGTAAAGAATACTTTGGCCACCAGGGGGCGTAAGTGTTAATTTTTGCTTCTGGTGTATTTGCCATAAAATCTGAGCTTCTAAAATGTCGATTGAAAAAATTCTTTCGTGGACTAATGCAACTCGCATCGATAAACCTTTTCGGAATATTTTCTTCCTAAAATATCCCTCATTTTCTCCGCCAGGGGGCGTAGATGTATATCTTATTTTTGTCAATATCTCTACTTCTAGGAGTCCGATTTCAAAAATTCCTTCTTTGTTGGATAGTGTTTTTGGTGTGACCTGTTTTTCATATAATTTCAAAATTTTCAAGTAATTCATAGACTTTACGCTAGGGGGCATAAAGGTAAATTACGTTTTGCCCTATATCTCCGCTTCTAAATCTCCAATTTGAAAAATTCTTTCTGCACCGGATACAGCTCCTGATGGGAAATCGTTTGCACATAATTTCTAATTTTTGTAAAAATATTGTTTGGCCACCAGGGTTCGTAAATCTTAATTTTCGCTTCTGAAGTATTTGCAGCAAAATATGAGCTTCTAAATTCACGATAAAAAAAACGCCGTTTGTAGACCGATACTACTCATGTCGACAAACCTTTAAGGAACATTTTCTTCTTAAAATAGTGCATGGTTTCTACGCCAGGGGGCGTAGATGTATATCTTTATTTTTGTCAATATCTCTACTTCAAAGAGTTCGATTTGAAAACTTCCTTTTTTTGTTGGATAGTGTTTCCAGTATGACATGTGCTTCCTATAATTTCAAAATTTTCAAGTAATTCATAGACTTTCCGCTAGGGGGCGTAAAGCTAAATTGCGTTTTCCCCTATATCTCTTCTTCTAAATCTCCGATTTGAAAAATTCTTTCTGCACCGGATAGAGCTCCTGATGGAAAATCGTTTGCACATAATTTCTAATTTTTGTAAAAAAAAAAAAAAAAAAAAAAAAGAATGGTTTGGCCACCAGGGGCGTAAACCTTAATTTCCGCTTTTGACGTATTTGTAGCATAATATGAGCTTCTAAAATCTCGATTGAATTTCTTCTTAAAATAGTGCATGGTTTCTGCGTCAGGGGCGTAGACGTATATCTTATTTTTGTCAATATCTCGATTTCTAGGAGTCCGATTTAAAAAAATTCCTTCTTTGTTGGATAGTGTTTCTAGTGTGACATTTTCCCCTAAAAATTCAAAATTTTCAAGTAATCCATAGACTTTCCGCTAGGGGGCGTAAAGGTAAATTGTGTTTCCCACTATTTCTCTGCTTCTAAACCTCCGATTTGAAAAATTCCTTCTGCACCGGATACAGCTCCTGATGGGAAATCCTTTGCACATAATTTCTAATTTTTGTAAAAAAATGGTATGGCCACCAGGTGGCGTAAGTCTTAATTTCCACTTCTGATGTATTTGCAGCTAAATATGAGCTTCTAAAATCTCGATTGAAAAAAAGTCTTTTGTCGACCGATGCTACTCATGTCAACAAACCTTTTAGGAACACTTTCTTCTTGAAAAAATGCATGGTTTCTATGCCAGGTGGCGTAAATGTATATCTTATTTTTGTCAATATCTCTAGTTCTAAAAGTCCAATTTGAAAAATTCCTACGTTGTTGGATAGTGTTTCCGATGCGAAATGTTTTTCCAATAAATTCAAAATTTTCACGCAAATCATTTAAGACTTTCCGCTAGGGCGCACAAAGGTAAATTTCGTTTTCTGCTCCTAAAACTCAGATTTGAAAAATACTTCCTGTATTGCATACAAGACCTGATGGAAAATATTTTTCACATAATTTCTATGTTTTGTAAAGAATGGTTTGGCTACCAGGGGTCATAAGTGTTAATTTATGCTTCTGATGTATTTGTAGCAAAATCTGGGCTCCTGAAAACTCGACTAAATTTTTTTTCTTGGACCGATACCGCTCATATGGATAAACCTTTTGAGAATACTTTCTTCCTAAAATAATGCATGGTTTTCCCACCAGGGGACGTAAAGTCACATCTTATTTTTGTCGATAACTCTGTTTCTAAGAGTTCGTAAGCTCAAGATTCTGTTTACACCAATATCTGAGGGATTAAAGACCCGATTGAAAAACTTCTTTCTTCCGTCAGATACTATTGTTTTCCATACGTGTTCCATTGCCTTTGAATAGCTTTGATAAATTTAATTTGTGTCAGAACGGATTCAAAAGACGTGCTTATTACACCCGAAAATTTGGTGTCATCTTCTTTGTTTAGTTATGGGATATCTGTGGGACAGCAAACTCCACAGCGTTTCATGCCCTCCACATATGTACATTGAAAATATTTTTTTCTCACAGGTATTCCCTCAGTAACTGCACTAAAAGTTTTTTTTTAATTTGATCTAGTACCAATTGTTGTATACAACAGCAAATGGTTAAAGAACAAATAGTTTTAAATACAGAAATATATATATTTTCGAACAATGTTGCAATGGTAGAATTTTCTTAAAGTAATATGCCATTAATGCTTATTGAGTTCATGTATCATTTTAAATACTAAATATCACCCTTCATGCTTCGTGCTATATATATTTATTTTCAAAAAACAATGTTAAGGTACATCAACGCGTTTCTTAAATCAATCTACATGACAAAACCACACCAAAAGATATTTGCACTTAGGATCCTTTCAATGACATCTTCATATTTAGTTTTCAGTATCCAAAATGAAAAAATAAGAGACTTTAGGGCATGCAATCATTCACATGCACACATACAGACATACACTCCCCTCTAACTGTGGCATTGACCGAACGAATCACTCATGGATTAAAGTCGAAATGACAGAGACTTTAATCTTATCCTCCCCCCCCATATAGTGGAATAGTATTAAGAAAAAATATTTATGCAACAAGTGATCAAAATTAAAAGTGATATAAATATAAGACAAAGTGTCCTTCTAAATTATTTCAATTGATATGAGCATATCAGATGCTGTGTTCTGGATTAGTTAACTCACTGAATGTAAAATATTTGTTCTACTGGGATCTCTAGTTAGGGTGTGTTTGTAGAATCAAAGATCTGAATATTTTGAGCCTAAAAAAAAAACAAAAAACTCAAGCATGTTGAGCTGAGCCTTTTGTTTAAGTTTCTGATGAGTTTGATCTTTTTGAGCCAAGTTTGCCCACCTTTAATGCACATGTGACTGCCACATGCAACTTGTGAATATCACTTTGGTATGGAATGAAGGTAATGTCACTTATCTTCCCTCACACTAAATCCATAGCCTTGATAACTGCTATAATTGTAAAATTTTTTGATTCATTAATTAATTTACTGACAGTGACGGAAAAAATAACTGTGACAATGATATGAAATAAGCACAAAATTCAGCTTTGTTTCACCTTGTTCTTTTTTCCATTATACACAATTTTAAGCAAATGTTAACAACTGATAAACTTTGTGTGCACAAAAAATAACACTTTTCTTTATTTTAATTCACATACTTTCATAAAATACAGACCAGAACACCAGTAAATAAAAAAGTACCTTTGATTATTGTTCTGGACAAAACATGCTCAGCATAAAGTTAAGCTGGAGGACTTTGAAAATTTCAAAACAGTACATTAAAAGTAAAATAAATATACCAAAAGAATACTTAGAATGACTGGCATTTAAAACACAGGATAGCTCATTTCTAAACAGCACGTGAAATGACTTGATAGCCTTACATGTGGATCAGATAAAGCAGAACACACTTTATTAGAACAAAAGTTCCCACCCACTTGACTTATATTTCTAACTGAACACAAGTGAACAAAAGGACCTTATGTCAAAGATCCCCAAAGAAATAAGATCTGTTTGGTCCCTGCAAATTCAAGAAGTCTACTGAAATGCTTTGTTAAATTAATTTATTGATATAAAAATTGCCTAAATCACAGATCATAATTTTTCATATTGTTGACCTTTAAAAGAGTTAGCCGGATCTGGTAGATTCTTGCTGCTCAAACTTAGGATAACAGCACTTTGCACCATCCCATGTTCTCTTATTAAATGCTAGATCCCTAACTAAAGATGCTATTTGGTCCATCTAAAAAGAAAAGATGTCAAACTATAAAATGAAAACATCATATTATTGACATACACTTGTTTATACACTGGCAGAAAGTGAAACAAGAAAACCAAGAAGGAAACGTCTGATACCAACGAAATTTAAACAGCATAATAACGGAATACAGAGGACAACGTGATCAAAACATTATGACAAAATACAGCTGTATTTGCTGGTAAACTGAAAAATAACATTTCCATGTAACATGGTTAGTACGATGTTGAACCGCCATGAACTGTGCCACACTGTGCAATTCTGGCATGGAGTCTATTGTACAGATGTTGGATGTAAGTTTGGGGTATTGAGTTCCAAGCATCCTTAACCTGGACGCGTAAATCGGGGATGGTCGTGGCGCCATGGAGACCGGATAAGTCGTTGTCCCATAAAATCCCACACGTGCTCAATGGGGGACAAATCCGGTGAACGTGCAGGCCATGGAAGTTGTCTCACACCCTGAAGTGCATGTTGCGTTGCACGTGCCGTGTGTGGGCGTGCATTATCTTGCTGGAAAACACCACGATGGACCGACCTTACAAATGGCACAACAACGGGCTGAATGATGATGTTGATGTAGGAGGTGCTGTTTAACGTACTAGGTACAAACACTAGTTGTGTACGGGAGCGATAGCTGATCGCTCCCCACACCAGGAGACCAGGTGTAGGCACTGTGTGTCGCTGGCGGATGCAAGAAGGGTGGAGACACTCCCCTGTGCGTCTGTAAACACGCATACGGCCATCGGAGGCTCCCAAGCAGAATCTGCTTTCATCGCTGAACATGACAGATCGCCATTGCGTTCTCCAGTACAGACGTTAGCGACACCACTGCAGCCATTCTTGACGGTGGGCCGGAGTCAGAGGTACACATGCACGTAGTCTTGCATCCAGTAGATGGTTGCGGATTGTTCGCACAGTCACCTCAGGTGCAACGGCAGCTCGGATTTGCGTCGCAATGGATGTTCTGCTTGACAACGGCGCTCTTCTTATGCGTGGATCGGTCCGCTCATCAGTCAGTCTGTGACTCCCGGTTCAACATCTTCTCGTGTGGGAATGTTCCTCGAACCATCTACGTCACCATCGTACCACCACCGATACTTCCCGTCCAATTCGCTCCGCAATACGACGATACGACCACCCGGCCTCGCAGAGTCCGACTAGACGACCTCACTCAAAGTCCGATAACTGCTGCAATCGTACAAGTTTTCCATGTCCAGGCATTGCTGCTTCTTCAGGGTCTTCGCATGTGTCCGTACGCCGACGACTGGTTACATTCACTTTGCCGTACTCCTTAAATACCACCGACGATAATTTGCATATTATGCCGTGCTGTGGCGTAAGCGCTCACCGGTTGGTCCCGAAATTAACATCACACCTACGTAAACTCGACCCCATTAACATATGTAAATTTCATGATCGTCCGCCAATTGCTTCTTGGTGTTCTTTTTTCACTTTCTGCCAGTGTATTTAGCAATCTAACAACAATAATAAAAGAAAAAAACTTTAATTTTTTCAACAAGCGACCAACGTCTCACACGTTTACACTGGCAACAAATTCCATACTTGATAAGAGAGATGCATACCAGTACGTACAAAAAGTTCTGGAACTTTTTATATTAAAAAAAGAATGAGTACAGATAATACCTGCTTAGTGGTGTTTTCTTTGAAGTAGTTACCCTGTGCACCTATGCATTTTTGCCAGCGCTCATACAAAGATTTAACTGCAGATTGCAAGCCTTCTTTTGTCACATCCTCCAGTGTCTCCATCACACTTCGCCAGAACTTGAGAAGCATTGCCCCTTAAGCAAATTCTTCATCCGAGAAAAAAGGAAAAAATCCCAAGGGGTGAGATCAGGGGAATAAGCTGGTTGTGGAAGAACGGGAATGTAACGTTTGGACAGGTAATTGGACACCAGGAGGGATCTGTGAGCTGGCGCATTATTGTGATGGAGCACCCACGAGTTGGTCTTCCAAAGATCGGGTCCCTTGGGTCTCACTGATTCTCGGAGATGTTTCAGGACATTGATGTACTCTTCTTCAGTGACTGTATGCCCATGTTGAAGGAATTCCTTGTGTACGACCCCCTTGCAATTGAAGAAAACTGTTAACAAGACCTTTCCTTTGGAGCGGTCAGCCTTGAACTTTTTTGGTCGTGGTGACGACGGTGATTTCCACACTTTTAACTTTCAGTTGGATTGGGGGTCATACAGAAAGCACCAAGTCTCATCGCCAGTGATCAATCGATTCAAGAGATCGGGGTCTGAATCCACTACATCGATGTTATCCCCGCAAACTTGCATGCTCTCATCCATTTTTTCTTGTTTTAGGTTTTTGGGAACGATTTGTTGGCACACGTGATGCATGCCCAATTTCTCTGTTAAAATGGCATGGCAACTTCCAACTGAGATGCCGGAAACTTCTGCAATCGCCACAACAGTTTTTCGACAGTCATTTTTCTCAAATTCTTTGACAATGGCGATTTGTTCATCTGTTGTGGATGAACAAATCACCGATACTATGTCGCCCATTCTCGAATCATCGATGCCACTCATAAACTCTAGTTTGACTTATTGCACTCTCACCGTACGCTGACTTAATCATTTGAAAAGTCTCAGCGAAAGATTTTCTGAGCAGAAGACAAAATTTTACACTTGAACGCTGTTAAAAATTCGACATCGTTGCCCTCGCGACGGAGAGCCTCGAATGCCTGCAATCACAAACTAAACACATGCGCTGTACGTGTTGGATCTGAATTAAATCAGTTCTGGATGGTAGGTCACATGATGCTCTTTGCTTGCTCAGCAGGGAATGATGTAAGTCACTGACATTTGGCAAATATTTAAGAAGTTTTGGAACTTTTTAAATGTACAAGTACACTAAAATAATACAAATTACACATTTTTAGGCAGCAAAGAGAAAAATGCATTTAACAGCAAGGAATTTTGTATTTACATATTTATTAATTTTCAACATTACACATTAAAAGTGTTTTTACCATTACTTACATTGGGGGGGGGAGGTATACATTTTTGTTTACTGTTATAATTTAAATCATGCATTTAATATGAACAGTACATTACAAAAAATGTTTAACCAAATGGCTCATTATTATCATTATTATCATTATTCACTCACTCATCACTAAGCTGTTCTCTGAGATTCAGAGGTTAGCTGTACAAAGAAATACAAACTACCCGATATTTTTTACTTACTGTAGCCGTATCAAACTTTCCATTTACAGCAATCTTGATATATAACTCAGGCTTCACTGACATCCATCACACGCCATACACAAGATCTTCTATACTTCATACTCACAATCGTTTTCTCATGCAGACACTCCTGAATTTGATCCTCCCATGACTTCCTGGGCCTTCCTCTACCTTTCCTTTGTGCCACTTTGGCTAAAAAGATTTTCTTAGTAAGCATCTCATCATTCATTCTTTCAACATGGCCAAACCACTGAAGCATATTAGTCTCCACCTTGCTAACAACATTTTGCTTCACATTACACAACTGCAACACATCTTTATTCCTCACACAATCAGAACATGTCTTGCTACAAACCCCCTCATAAGTAACGCATATCTCCAGCACATAAACAGCTCCTATGTTTCTTCTGTAGTACCCAGGTTTCACTGCCACACATCACAGTAGGAACAATTACACTTTCATGCACAGCCATGCTGGACTAATATTATTACTGCACTAAGTTTATGCATAGCAACTGTGATCTATTTACATTTGCTTTGCAAAGTTAAATGGGATTGGGATACCCATGGTGCTATTATTATTATGACACTATTATTTTATTTTAAGGGATCAATGACATAGTATTCTCATAATCAATTGTAGTGCACAATGTAAAGAAAGGCAGAGTAACAGGCAATAGTTTTTCTTCTTCTTTAAATATAAGAGCTACACTGTTCCTTTCTGTAGCTGTTCTTACAACTCTTAATTGGCTATCCTTTTTTTCTCATACTCCCACTCTCCCATTACATGACTAGGCAGAATTCTTTGAGAAGCAGTGCATCAAAAGAACTGGGGAAAGGGGGGGTCATAAGTGGGTAAAAGCCAGGTCAAGGTTTGTACTCTTCCAAGCAAAATAAATTCAAGCACTTTTCAAGGACTTTTTAAACCTGAATTATCATATGTCTGTACTGTCGGTTGGTCAGTAAATAGGTATTTTAGTAAGTTCAGACCATTTGTCTTAGCTGGGGCGGGCACACCTTCAATGACCTGCCTGATATCCCTTGCTCCCCGGTGGTTTATTTTCTTAACTTCGAATTGCCCCTCTTTTTTGTATTTTGAAATAATTTTATTTTGTGGAATATTGTGAAAGGGTACATTATTTTCATATTCATCTGCTGGTATGTCACTTATTGTTTGGTTTAAGATTTTACATTTGATGCATGACTTTGATGCAGCCAGGATACAAAGGGTCCAACACATGAAGCACAAGCAATTCCTGGAAGTTCCACCCTGCGGCAAGAATGCATCCCTAACCCCAGTAAACGAAAGCCCATCATAATTTATGAATACATCATTCCACTTATTTTACTCACATGGCTGACACATTACTCTGTAGTGAAATCATAGCCAAGCCACGAGCTGTCCACACACTCCCTTGGCGCTATTTGATCAACTCGGTGTTTTATCAGAGCCAAGGCACCAGCTGTCCACACACTCCCCTGGGTTGAACACAAGCTCTGCGCTATTTGATCAGCTTGGTGTTTTATCATAGCCAAGGCACCAGCTGTTCACACACTCCCCTGCGTTGAACGCAAGCTCTGCACTATTTGATCAGTTTGGTGTTTTATCAGAGCCAAGGCACCAGCTGTTCACACACTCCCCTGCGTTGAATGCAAGCTCTGTGCTATTTGATCAGTTTGGTGTTTTATCAGAGCTAAGGCACCAGCTGTCCACACACTCCCCTGCGTTGAACGCAAGCTCTGCACTATTTGATCAGTTTGGTGTTTTATCAGAGCTAAGGCACCAGCTGTCCACACACTCCCCTGCGTTGAAAGCAAGCTCTGCACTATTTGATCAGTTTGGTGTTTTATCAGAGCCAAGGCACCAGCTGTTCACACACTCCCCTGGGTTGAACACAAGCTCTGCACTATTTGATCAGTTTGGTGTTTTATCAGAGCCAAGGCACCAGCTGTTCACACACTCCCATGCGTTGAACGCAAGATCTGTGCTATTTGATCAGTTTGGTGTTTTATCAGAGCTAAGGCACCAGCTGTCCACACACTCCCCTGCATTGAACGCAAGCTCTGCACTATTTGATCAGTTTGGTGTTTTATCAGAGCCAAGGCACCAGCTGTCCACACACTCCCCTGCGTTGAAAGCAAGCTCTGCACTATTTGATCAGTTTGGTGTTTTATCAGAGCCAAGGCAGCAGCTGTCCACACACTCCCCTGCGTTGAAAGCAAGCTCTGCACTATTTGATCAGCTTGGTGTTTTATCAGAGCCAAGGCACCAGCTGTTCACACACTCCCATGCGTTGAACGCAAGATCTGCACTATTTGATCAGTTTGGTGTTTTATCAGAGCCAAGGCCCCAGCTGTTCGCACACTCCCCTGAGTTGAATGCAAGCTCTGCGGTATTTGATCAGCTTGGTGTTTTATCAGAGCTAAAGCACCAGCTGTCCACACACTCCCCTGCTTTGAAAGTAAGCTCTGCACTATTTGATCAGCTTGGTGTTTTATCAGAGCCAAGGCACCAGCTGTCCACACACTCCCCTGCGTTGAACGCAAGCTCTGCACTATTTGATCAGTTTGGTGTTTTATCAGAGCCAAGGCACCAGCTGTTCACACACTCCCCTGAGTTGAATGCAAGCTCTACGCTATTTGATCAGCTTGGTGTTTTATCAGAGCCAAGGCACCAGCTGTCCACACACTCCCCTGCGTTGAACGCAAGCTCTACACTATTTGATCAGCTTGGTGTTTTATCAGAGCCAAGAAACCAGCTGTCCACACACTCCCCTGCGTTGAAAGTAAGCTCTGCACTATTTGATCAGCTTGGTGTTTTATCAGAGCCAAGGCACCAGCTGTCCACACACTCCCCTGTGTTGAACGCAAGCTCTGCACTATTTGATCAGCTTGGTGTTTTATCAGAGCCAAGGCACCAGCTGTCCACACACTCCCCTGGGTTGAATGCAAGGCTCTGCGCTATTTGATCAGCTGGGTGCTTTATCAAAGCCAAGACACCAGCTGTCCACACACTCCCCGGGGTTGAACACAAGCTCTGCGCTATTTGATCAGCTTGGTGTTTTATCAGAGCCAAGGCACCAGCTGTTCACACACTCCCCTGCGTTGAACGCAAGCTCTGCACTATTTGATCAGTTTGGTGTTTTATCAGAGCCAAGGCACCAGCTGTTCACACACTCCCCTGAGTTGAATGCAAGCTCTGCGCTATTTGATCAGTTTGGTGTTTTATCAGAGCTAAGGCACCAGCTGTCTACACACTCCCCTGCGTTGAACGCAAGCTCTGCACTATTTGATCAGGTAGGTGTTTTATCAGAGCCAAGGCACCAGCTGTCCACACACTCCCCTGCGTTGAAAGCAAGCTCTGCACTATTTGATCAGTTTGGTGTTTTATCAGAGCCAAGGCACGAGCTGTCCACACACTCCCCTGGGTTGAACACAAGCTCTGCGCTATTTGATCAGCTTGGTGTTTTATCAGAGCCAAGGCACCAGCTGTTCACACACTACCATGCGTTGAACGCAAGATCTGCACTATTTGATCAGTTTGGTGTTTTATCAGAGCCTAGGCACCAGCTGTTCACACATTCCCCTGAGTTGAATGCAAGCTGTGCACTATTTGATCAGCTTGGTGTTTTATCAGAGCTAAGGCACCAGCTGTCCACACACTCCCCTGCGTTGAAAGTAAGCTCTGCACTATTTGATCAGCTTGGTGTTTTATCAGAGCTAAGGCACCAGCTGTCCACACACTCCCATGCGTTGAACGCAAGATCTGCACTATTTGATCAGTTTAGTGTTTTATCAGAGCCAAGGCACCAGCTGTTCACACACTCCCCTGCGTTGAACGCAAGCTCTGCACTATTTGATCAGTTTGGTGTTTTATCAGAGCCAAGGCACCAGCTGTTCACACACTCCCCTGAGTTGAATGCAAGCTCTGCGCTATTTGATCAGTTTGGTGTTTTATCAGAGCTAAGGCACCAGCTGTCCACACACTCCCCTGCGTTGAACGCAAGCTCTGCACTATTTGATCAGTTTGGTGTTTTATCAGAGCCAAGGCACCAGCTGATCACACACTCCCCGGAGTTGAATGCAAGCTCTGCGCTATTTGATCAGCTTGGTGTTTTATCAGAGCTAAGGCACCAGCTGTTCACACACTCCCCTGCGTTGAACGCAAGATCTGCACTATTTGATCAGCTTGGTGTTTTATCAGAGCCAAGGCACCAGCTGTCCACACACTCCCCTGAGTTGAATACAAGCTCTGCGCTATTTGATCAGTTTGGTGTTTTATCAGAGCCAAGGCACCAGCTGTCCACACACTCCCCTGAGTTGAATACAAGCTCTGTGCTATTTGATCAGCTTGGTGTTTTATCAGAGCCAAGGCACCTGCTGTTCACACACTCCCCTGAGTTGAATGCAAGCTCTGCACTATTTGATCAGCTTGGTGTTTTATCAGAGCCAAGGAACCAGCTGTTCACACACTCCACTGCGTTGAATGCAAGATTTGCACTATTTGATCAGCTTGGTGTTTCATCAGAGCCAAGGCACCAGCTGTTCACACATTCCTCTGCGTTGAATGCAAGCTCTGCACTATTTGATCAGTTTGGTGTTTTATCAGAGCCAAGGCACCAGCTGTTCACACATTCCTCTGCGTTGAATGCAAGATCTGCACTATTTGATCAGCTTGGTGTTTTATCAGAGTCAAGGCACCAGCTGTTCACACACTCCCCTGCGTTGAACGCAAGCTCTGCACTATTTGATCAGTTTGGTGTTTTATCAGAGCCAAGGCACCAGCTGTTCACACACTCCCCTGAGTTGAATGCAAGCTCTGCACTATTTGATCAGCTTGGTGTTTTATCAGAGCCAAGGCACCAGCTGTTCACACACACCCCTGTGTTGAATACAAGCTCTGCAATATTTAATCAACTTGGTGTTTTTATCAGAACTACACAGAAATCTTTTATACATCTTTTTAGCACAAACAATTATTTAACACATGCTCTTTTATATCTCACTTTAAAAAAAAAAAAATCAAGTACTATTTACAGAGCCTTAAACTTTTCCAAGTACTTTCAAGGACTTGAAAATGAACTTTTTTTATTCAAGGACTTTTCAAGGTTTTCAAGGAGCGTATAAACCATGCAGGTTTAGTCAGATACCTCACCTGCCAACATCATGTTTAGGCACATCAAGAAATATTACTTTACTGGGCCACTCAAAAGAATGGGAAAATAGATGGGGGCATCAGTTTGCCATTTCTCAGAATGAGCAAGGATTATAAGATCGTGGTTCACCATTCCATTGCATAGGTGGGCAAGAGAGTGTTTTTGAGTATAGTATCTGATTTCAATGGGCAGTTGAGATGACATTACCAACAGGAAAGTTCAGATGGGTATTACTTGAGAACCACCCCTCTTTCCCCTTGCATAAAATTCATGGCACTTAGCACTAGCTGGTTTGATATGGGGATCAAATGAATGATGGTGCAGTGTCTGGTTTCTGAGATTACCTAATCAAAAGACATGCTAGTTAACCAGTAATAATGGGGGGGGGGGGGTAAGAGGGAATTGATCAGTTTTCCACACTGCAAAAGGCAAATGGGACAGAGGAATGACAAGAATTAAGCAGAGTATTTGTGGACACAGAACTGCAGAGGAGAGTTGGGGGTCTTAATGTGATAGAGTGTTGAGTAGAAAATTCTTTTGAATTAAAGTCTAATTAATAATGAGCCAAATTAAAATCTGCTACTCCTATGTGGAATGATATACAGAAGATAGCATCTTACCCCACCCCTAAATCTACAGCCATTCGAAAAACCTTGGAGATCATTACCAACAGTGAGGCTTGCAATAATAGCGTCTCCCTAGAGTTACCATGAATTCGGAAACAATTCTTCAAATAACACCACTTTCTTTCCGAGATGCAGTGTACTCAGCCAACATGACACCTTGTCTCTTTGAATGAAATTTACATTCACATCTATTTGTTTATTGTCTAGCCAAGTCACTGCATTCATATTGTTAAAGCATTCTATATTCAAATTGCAGTTTCCTGTCTACTTCTCTTGAAAAAGCCATCTGGTTGATGTGCAAGAGCTTGGAAATATACACTGCCAGAAAGTGAAAAAAGAACACCCAGAAGGAATGCCTGTAGGAACGTCATATTATAATATGTTAATTGTTAAGGGCAGCAGAAACTGTGATCCAAGTTGGAATGTCATTGGATGGAATAATGATGTCACTGTGGACAACAATATGCAAATGTACACAGCACATATTTAAGGACTAGGGCGTGCAGAATGAAGTCATTCGTCTGGTGTCGTGTTGTTCAGTGATCATTGAAGTACCATGCTGGGACTAAGCAGGCGTGCAACATTTGTTCAGTTATCAGAGTTTGAGCAAGGCTGTATAGTGGGTCTGCAGGAAGGAGGTTGGTCCTTCCATCAAATTGCAGACCAAATGGGACGAGAGGTATCGGTTGTGGTAAGATCGTGGCGTTGGTGGTCAGAGGAGCATTGGAACACTCACAGACGTGGTTCCAGGCAACACAGAGTTATGGATGCACAAGAGGATCACGTATCAAGGAGGGTGGCGTTGGCAGAGCGAACGGCTACAGTGTCACAAATTTGATCTTCAGTCATACCAAGGGTGTCTACCAGAATGATATGGAATTGTTTGTTGGAAGCAGGACTACGGGCACAGTGGCTCGGTCACCGTCGAGCACGTATGTGGTGGTGTCAAGAACAAGTTCACTGGACGGAAGAATGGCGGTACGTGGTCTTCAGCGATGAAAGCCAATTCTGCTTGGGGGCATCTGACGGTCGTGTACGCGTCTGAAGGCGACAAGGTGAGCAGCTTCTGCCATCGTGCACCCGCAAACGACAAACAGGCCCCACACCGGGCATCATGGTGTGGGGAGCGATTAGCTATCACTCTCGTACGAGTCTGGTGTTTGTACAGGGTAGACTAAATAGTGGTACGTATGTCAGCAACATTGTGCAGCCGGTCGTCTTGCCATTTTTGAGTGAGATCCAAAATGCGATATTTCAGCAGGATAATACCTGCTCACACTCTGCCCGGGCAACTCAACATGCTCTTCAGGCTATGCATCAACTCCCTTGGCCAGCACACTCTCTGGACTTGTCTCCAGTCGAGCATGTCTGGGACTGGATCGGGCAGACTCTTCCGAGGACCCCAGCAGGCAGTGACCATCTCTGAATTATGCATCCAAGTTTAAAGCGCATGGAATGCTATCCCCCAGCGTGATATCTTGCATTAGTACGACCGACTGCCTGCCAGATTGGAAGCTTGTATTGCTGCTGGAGGAGGTGCAACACCTTATTACAATGTAAAATAACCATTGAATCATTTCACACATGTGATCACTTTCCTTTCTTAACAAGTTGTTGCCACAACCTAAATCTCATAGATGCAATTGCAATTTTTAATGGTATTCTTTTTTCACTTTCTGGCAGTGTATATTTATATTTTTATGCCAATAAATCAGATTACTGGCACAGTTTTACCATTTTATGTTAAAGTCTAATTACAGAGTGGAAATAGTTGGTATCATGGTAAGTCAAGTGATACACAGCACAGAAGAAAGGTACAGCTTTCCAGTTATTTGCCAAGCTCAATTAGTTACTTTTATTTTCAAAATACAATTTCATTCAGGTTCTACACAGCTAGGTAGAGCAAAGAAATATGCATGCAATGTTCACATCTAAAATACACTATTGAGTCTTTCTGTTTTGCAATAATTTAATTTTAGCTCATTAACTGCTCAGTCATTTTAATTAGATAGTAAAAAATGTAAAAGTAGGTCACAGCCGAATACAAAATGCCATAGTTAAAGTTGATCGGATTCACGACAGAATGTACATGGCTTAAGAAACTTTTTAAAAATAAACTTTTAACATATTTCATTATACATCTAGTGTAATATTTTCTTCCCAGGGTAGACATTATTTTCAGATATAGCTGATGTTTAAAATTGTATGAGTTAACCATGTAGGTGATCTCTTCTTTTCCTCTGTTTTCTTTTTTTTTTTTTTTAAACTTGTTTATTTAAAACTAACAAAATCCACAGGAGTTTGATAAATTACAATGCACTTTTGTCCTGACAGTAAACATGTCCCTAAATTTGGGAAACAGTTTCACTACACAAAACTTTTATCTTTCACCCTTCAGTGATGGCAGAGTAACAATATCATGACTAATAAAAGTGTCATTAACAACACTTAAAGATAAATGAGTTTTACAAAAAGCTGAAACAAGGAATATTTTTGCTCTTCTACACTATTACTATGTATGGCTCATTTGTTTATGATCCCTTTTTTTCAATTCTCTCCTTTTTGTGTCCTTTGTACAGTACTTTAGTTTCAGAGCATCTTGTTTACTTCTAATTTTTGACCTTTAGATCCAAAGTATGGAGAACATATTTAAGTGCAAATGAAATATTTTTTAATCCGTCCTAAACAGTATAATACGTGAACATGAAAAACCCATAAATTATGCCTCTGTGGAAATTACTGCTACAAAGCTGAAGCTTACACTATAAGAATTCACTGAATAAAAGCTCTTTCATGATTTGGGGTAACACATGACTATTCCTAGTTAGTTTGTATGCCTGGTTCATTAAAAAAACTAATGCAATTAAATAAATGAGCCAAACAACATAAACTAGTTATAACATACACATCCTAATTGCCATGCATGATGGATAAAAACACAAAAAATGAGAAATGTGCGTTGAATGCTCTACCTATTACTCTGCAATGAATTCAGAGGCAAGGCAGAATCAGCAATGCAAATATTTAATTTAATCTATGTATTCATATGTCATCTTAAAAAGTTATGTTCCAGTTGTTCTAGGAGGAGCAGGCTTGTTTCTCCTGACAGGAGTTTCCAAGATTGGGAAATACAGAAACAAATAGAAAAAAATATGTATAATTTGTGGTAAAACATACATAACCATGAAATTAAAAAATAAAATAAAATCCACATCTGTTGTGTTGATAAATACACAGTTGACGTGGAACAGGAACATCAAATAGAAGTCATCGCTCTTTCCACGTTTATAAGTGAGTCACGGAAAAATTTCTAATCGGCTGCCACCGGGAATCGAACCCAGGGTCTTCCAGTTATGCGCTGGATATGCTTCCACTGCACCACATACCTGGCGCGTAACTGGAAGACCTTGGGTTCGAGACCCAGTGGCAGCCGATTAGAAATTTTTCTGTGACTCACTTATAAACGTGGAAAAAGCGATGACTTCTATTTGATGTTCCTGGCCCACGTCAACTGTGTATTTATCATTCATTCGCCTTCTAGTTATTTGTTCAGTTGCTGCTGTTCATCTGTGGTGAATCCCCAGCATTGTGCAGGGCTGCAATGGAGCAACCCTGCCATGTAGTTCGGCAGTTTGTCGTTTGTGAGTGTGGATAATTTCGAGCCAGCTGTGGTGCAGTAGGAGCATATCCGGCACGTAACTGGAAGACCCTGGGTTCGATTCCCGATGGCGGCCGATGAGAAATTTTTCTGTGACTCACTTATAAATGTGGAAAGAGCGATGACTTCTATTTGATGTTCCTGGTCCACGTCAACTGTGTATTTATCATTCATTCGCCTTCTAGTTATTTGTTCAGTTGCTGCTGTTCATCTGTGGTGAATCCCCAGCATTTTACGGGGCTCCAAAGAAGCAACCCTGCCATGTGGTTTGGCAGTTTGTCGTTTGTGAGTGTGGATAATTTTGAGGCAGCTGTGGTGCAGTGGAAGCATATCCGACGCGT
Organism: Macrothele yani; assembly: GCA_039090855.1. NCBI lineage: Eukaryota > Metazoa > Arthropoda > Arachnida > Araneae > Macrothelidae > Macrothele > Macrothele yani. The sequence goes on from CM077011.1 coordinate 107,914,260, forward strand.
AACTGGAAGACCCTGGGTTCGATTTCTGGTGGCGGCCGATGAGAAATTTTTCTGTGACTCACTTATAAATGTGGAAAGAGTGATGCCTTCTATTTGATGTTGTGTTGATCCTGAGTTGTAATTTTCAACAGAAAAGTCGCTGTTCACAGGATGACTCAAAAATTCAATGCAGTATGAAAGAAACATTCTCTTCATATAAAAAAAAATGTCATTTTTTAAAAACTTATGTGTTATTTTCAAACGAATAAAGAACAAAAATCCTAAATTCTTTCGCCACTGCAATTGCTTTGTTAGTTAGAGAGAGAAGAAGAAGAGGGGAAAAAAATCATCATCCATAGGAACTGCAGCCAATCTGTAGTATTTGGCATTTCTCAAGTTTCTGGAAAATTTAAGAGAAAGCAAAAGCCTTAACTAACAGGATTAGTGCAACATAACTAATTCATGAATCCAATTCACAAAGTGATTACGCTGCCAAGGCCTTCCGTGAGCTCAAATAGAACCACCTTAATTGCATCATATTTTCTGACAAAATGCTCGTAAGTAAAAAAACAAACAAAAAAACAACAACATATTTTTATCTCTTTGCGACTCTCTTTTCTGCATTACATTTTTTCAGTGTTTACGCACTTCTAATACCACAAGCTATCTTGACATAAAGCGGATTTAAAAAAAATTAAAGTGCCACAAAACACTTTTTTCAAGAGATGTGTTATCCATAGAACCTAAACTTATAACTTTTAAACAAATAATCCATGGATCACATGACAGAAATTAGAGTATTTACTGCAAATTACGAAATTTGAAATAAAATAATAGGGTGTCACCACCTAATTTTTTGGCACTAGGTTGACTTGGAACCTGTTAATTTCCTAGCCCTGATGTTGCATACAGGGGTGTTAGTGCCCATACCATGTTTTGAAGCAATTCTTGGAGTGGGAAAATATGCAATTTGGGGGCAGAACTCAGGTTTTGGAGCAGCTAATTATAGTATTTTTAATTGTTTTTAAGCCCATGCTGTGCTTTAAGTTATGTTTATATATTGAATTACCATTATTTTATGAACTATGAAAATATGTTATATTTCAGGTTTGTTGACATTTTACTGCTTCACTGTTAATTAGCATTTCTGTCATTCCTACAGTGAGTTAAATGGGAAAACAATTATACTGCCCACAATTTATTGAAAACTACATGACCTGCAATATTCTAAGTGTAACACATTAATATCAGAGATTTTCTTCTGAATGCATTTGTTTCGCTGTAACACGAATAGGATGCTGCCATGCCCAAGAACTGTTGCTATTGTTACTGAACACTTGCGAATATACACTTAGGAAGAAGAAATAATATGTAATTACTGTTTGTTATTTGGTTGGTTTTTAGCAGCATATTTTTCGAGATTCATGGCATTCAGATGAAAATACATTATTTCTGAAACCAACCAACTGGCAAGCCACACATGTGGTTTGAGTGTGCATCACAAGCTCCTAAGGTTTACTGAAGGAAAGCGTACCTTCGGTATAAAAGGAAAACTAATGTAACATTTAATAATCAAATTGTAAAATCACCTTTCAGCAGTTGAGTTGTGCCATGATACTTATTAATGTCAAACTTTCGGTATTACTGTGAACAATTACAACTGGAACCAAAACTATAAGATAACAGTGAGATTTAGTAAAGTTGGTTAGATAAAAGCTGCATCCATCACTTAACGCTTGCGCAGTGATGTTTTAGCATGGGATTGCCTCCTTCCCCCTCCTTCTTCAGTAGTAGTAGAATCAGTTTATGGTTTTTTTGTTGTTGCTGTCTGAAAGAGACACTGCTCTTACATGTATGGACATGGACATTAAGCAGACGATTGCAAGTTAGTAAGTGGTTCAATGCACCTTCCATCTGGAAAAAGAAAAGTGAGGGTGAAGATGTTCCCCAAGGTAGGTCAAAATGAGAAAAAGAAAACCTAAAAATTCTGCTCCCTGAACGTACGGGGCAAAATTCAGACTTTAAGTAAGAACCAAAAGATCAGTATTCCTGATAATTGATTACAAGTTATGCGGTATAAACAATCCTTTCATTTATCCATAACGTTCGTGAGCGATTTTAATAAACATACATGAAACTGACGAACAAAAAAACAAAACAAAGCTGTACTTTTTAATTTAGTGAAGAATCAGACTGCACAGTGAAAAAAAATGTGAATATTACGCAGCATGAAGAAAACTGAATCGTTCACTGTAATTTATTTATGAAAATATTTAACTAGATCACACCACTGTATTTCACAATCATAAAATTACTGAATTCCAAACAAAATAGGGTGGTTTTGAAAGACATAGCTTCAAACAGTTGTTTTTCCTGGTTTTGTTCTTGTACTTGCTAGAACATTAGCTCTGGTTTCCTCTTGCGAGCAAACCCGACTTTCTTCTCAGCAAGTTCCACAGCAATTTGTCTTCTGTTGACTCTGCCACTGCACAGCATTCACTGTTTACTTTTTCTTTTTTTTCTGCTGATCGTTTTCCCTTACCATTTTTCTTTGTTACTTTTCTTTCTTTTTCCCTCAGATGACAATTTTATCCATCATGCTTGAAGAACTTTCAGCCTGAGAACCACGAATTCTGATATCAGAGCTTTCAATATTTTAGATAAATGGTGTAATTTTCAGAGAATGAATACTTTTTTGAACACCATGCATCAATTCTTACAAGTTTCCATACTTCCCCACTTCCGTTTTTGAACCCCCCCCATTATCAAGCTAAAATGCACACACATTTATGAGGGTGATGACATTTAACAACTACATAAGAGTGGGAACATCGAGGGGGGGATACAATTATAGAAGAAATATTCGCTCCGTCCGACTTCCGTTTTCGGAAATTTATCTAACATTTTCAAGCTGAAATACAAATATTTATGGAATAAAATGATATCTACATACACGAGACCAGCTGATGACAAAAAAAAAAAACTGAACTTTTTAACTGGGTGGAAAATTGGGACACATGAACGCGCGGTTTGAGCAAATTCACATACAGCATATACAATATTTAAGATTGCACAAGCCATATGGAATTATTTTCTGTAAATTATGTAAGTAATAATTAAAGTGAAGCACATTAATATTCACAATAGAACAGTAGGGAATTAAGAACAAAATAAAATGAAATATAACTAGAAATTCCCAAGTGCATAAATGCACATAGTGAATAATACGTGGCTAAAGAAAATGAATCTATAACTACTATTTACAGTAGCAAAACACTGTTCTTCACATGTTTATACTAGCAATTTTAAGCAGAAGTCAACAGGTTCCTGGTAATATTAACAAAAAGCAAACTACAAGCAGCACAACCAGAAGGACTTACCCCAACTTTGAAAAGTAGGCCTACATCCATTGTCGTCTGGCTTCCTCTGCTAGTGAACAAATATCAGCAGTCGATAAGACATATATCACAACAAACGGTACAAAACCAAGTATAAAATGGTGAAATTCGAATGAAATGAGAACATTAAAATCTATTGAGAAGTAAAACCAACAAAGTTAAAAGTTGAAAATGACAAAACCACGGAACCTATCTACATTCTACCCATGCTAGCAGCATCCATACATGTTTCAGCAAATATTATGCCTTCATCAGTGGAAGAGTTCCCAAGTGCCCAGTCCTCCACAATTAACTCAGATGTAATATGACATGCCTGAATGAAAGACAGTATGTTAACTTCATCGCATAAGCTATGAACGGCTATACCCTATCGGGCAATTCTTGTATAGCGCCATCTGTGGGGAATTTGACGACGTATTTGTCCTGCTAATCAACCAAGCCAAGCAAGCAGCGTTTATCTGACTTCTGTTTAATATTACGTTGTTTTTCAGAATGTAACAGGTATCTTCATGCGTGTGGAATATCGATAGGTGAATTATTGTTACAACACTTCCCTTTATATTTTTCAATAATTAGAGCCTCTGAAGTGAGAATTTGTTTATGAGATTGAAGCGATGTTAGAATTTTGACATTTTCCCAATCGGGCACAGCATTGTGTTCGATGCAATATTGAATAAGTGCTGTTTTGGGTCTTTTCTTTTCCCAATCGTATAAGTGTTCTTTTAATCGAGTAGTAAGGCATCTCATAGTACTACCTATGTACATAGAACCTTTTTGATTGGGGTTCATTATTATCGGGATACAATATACGCCCGATTTATCAAAGATTGACTTGTTGTCATTGTAGGTCAATAAGGTACCATTATCGGTGATAGTTTCAGCCAAAAATATTTGATGCTCTGAACATTCTCTCTTTAACAAATTGGTAATGGGTGGTAAAAAAGGACTTGATAAGTAAGCTTTATATTCACTTTTTTTATGCAAAATTTGAACGTTTTTTTTTTATATTGTCATAAATGGAAGTAATCAATCTACCACTATAACCAAATGCTTCTGCAGTATTCTTGAACCACTGCAATTCAGCCTGTTCTGATTGTAAGGAAGAAGAATGTGTAATCACTCTTTTGATATAGTAAGAAAAAGCAACTGTTTTATACTTCCAGGGATGCCAAGAATCGCAGGGGATCAATGCTGGAAAACAAGTGGGCTTTCTAAAAACACAATATTCAAAGGAATCATCGTACCGGAATAAACTGAAATCCAAAAAATTTAGTTTGTTACCAATTTCTTCTTCTAATGTGGCCCTAATAGTAGGATAAATGTTGTTAAATGCGTTTATGAACTTATCAAGTTTCTCTGTAGAATGCTGCCAGAAGAGAAGAACATCATCTACGTAGCGTAGGTATGAACAAGGTGAGTCCACGTCAGGTTGTTGGAAGATTGTTTTTTCAATATGCTGTAACACTATTTTTGCCAACAAGCAGGAGAGTGGGGATCCCATGGGAGCTCCAAATGTTTGTTTATAAATTATCTCATCATATGAAAAATAATTGCTGTTAGTAATATATTTCAAAGACGAGATAATGCTGTTCCTTTCTTTATCTTCAATTCCCTCTGTTGACAACTGCTGATTAATTAAATGAAGTGCTTTATCTGTGGGAGTATTTGGGTAAAGTGCTACTACATCAAGGCTAAATATAGTAAAATTGAAATCTTGAATAGCTTGAATTTTATCAATTAACTCTATAGAATTAGATACATTGTAAATATGGTTGTTATATAAAGGTTTTAGGTATTGATAAATAGCCCTTTCTAAATCGATAGTTGGAGCGACATTCTTGTTCACAATTAATCTAACTAGTTGATTTATTTTATGTGTTTTAATTTTGCCAAAGATATTCAGAGTACAAGCACTAATGGGTGGGTAGGCTTTACGTTTAATTTCAGTAGGCAGGTTACTATGATTCTTAAAAGTAGATACTTGCCTTATTATACCTTCGACAGGGTCTTTATTAATTTTCACCACCTTTAAATCCTTTTGTTAATATTACCAGGAACCTGTTTGACTTCTGCTTAAAATTGCTAGTATAAACACGTGAAGAACAGTATTCTGCTACTGTAAATAGTAGTTATAGATTCATTTTCTTTAGCCACGTATTACTAACAAAGTGCATTTATGCATTTAGGATTTTCTAGTTACGTTTCTAAACTGGTACTTTTGAATACGTTCTATTAATGTGCTGTTCTCTGTTAATTCTTATATTTTATGGATATGCCGATGGTGAACACTATGACAGAGGATTCCGATATCACTGTAATTGGGGCTTTTAAGAAGAGTTGTATCAGGCTGAGTAAAGAAGTGGAACACATGCAATTTTTGACATTATGTAAAAACGTATAATGTTAAACTCTGTTTTTTGAGAGTTAAAATCAAGCCATTGAACTCTAAGGACAAGAACATTATCAACACTTGTGAGGTTAAAAGGCTTCGTGCTATTATTAGGGACAAAAGGAAGAACTTGAACATACTAAGTATTCAGAATTACAGATTGTATAACAAGTGCATGACTCTGAATTTACAGGTGGATAGGCTAAATATAGAGTTTATTAAAATTTATGCCACTATTGATAGTCTCATTTTATGACTTCGTGATAAACTTTCAAAAAAGTTTGAAAACCTACTTGAGGAGAACAGAAAATGTCATAAAATCAACAAAATACCTATTCATAACAATATGTTCATTAATGAATCTAACTATGTACTTTATGAGCTACAAGTGAAGGCTTTAAAAAGAGGAGTCAAGTTTGCATATAGTAGGCATAAACCAAAGCCAGAAATTATCCTTCCACAAATTGAAAACATTATACAGGAGTTACCAACTAGTAAAAGATAAATCCAATAAGATATAAAATGATGAGAAATTACAATAAAATGAATGACCAACAACTCAATGCTCCTATTAAATATAAATGGAAGACATTACTTGAATTAAGGAACAACTCTAATATTAAATGTATCATGGCTGACAAATGCAAACAACTTATTATCTTGAATAAAGAAGACTACCAACAGAAAATGAAGACAGCTATAGAGGATTTAAAGGTGGCGAAAATTAATAACGAGCCTGTTGAAGGTATAATAAGGCATGTATCTACTTTTAAGAATCATAGTAACCTGCCTACTGAAATTAAATGTAAAGCCTACCCACCCATTGATGCTTGTGCTCTGAATATCGTCGGCAAAATTAAAACACATAAAATAAATCAACCAGTTAGATTAATTGTGAACAAGAATGTCGCTCCAACTATCGATTTAGAAAGGGCTATTTATCAATACCTAAAACCTTTATATAACAACCATATTTACAATGCATCTAATTCTATAGAGTTAATTGATAAAATTCAAGCTATTCAAGATTTCAACTTTACTATGTTTAGCCTTGATGTAGTAGCACTTTACCCGAATACTCCCACAGATGAAGCAATTCATTTAATTAATCAGCAGTTGTCAACAGAGGGAACTGAAGATAAAGAAAGGAACAACATTATCCCGTCTTTGAAATATATTACTAACAGCAATTATTTTTCATATGATGAGGTAATTTATAAACAAACATTTGGAGCTCCCATGGGATCTCTACTCTCCTGCTTGTTGGCAGAAATAGTGTTACAGCATATTGAAAAAACAATCTTCCAACAACCTAATCTGGACTCACTTTGTTTATACCTAAATCTGGACTCACTTTGTTTATACCTAAATCTGGACTCACTTTGTTTATACCTACACTACGTAGATGACGTTCTCTTCTGGCAACATTTTAGAGAGAAACTTGATATGTTCATAAACACATTTAACAGCATTTATCCTACTATTAGGACCACATTAGAAGAACAAATTGGTAACAAACTAAATTTTTTGGATTTGAGTTTATTCCGGTATGATGATTCCATTGAACATTGTGTTTTTAGAAAGCCAACTTATGTTCCAGCATTGATCCCATGCAATTCTTGGCATCCCTGGAAGTATAAAACAGCTGCTTTTTCTTATTATATCAAAAGAGCAATTACACATTCTTCCTTATAATCAGAACAGGCTGAATTGCAGTGGATCAAGAATACTGCAGAAGCATTTGGTTATAGTGGTAGATTGATTACTTCCATTTACGACAATATCAAAAACAACGTTCAAATTTTGCATAAAAAAAGTGAATATAAAGCTTACTTATCAATTCCCTTTTTACCACCTATTACCAATTTGTTAAAGAGAGAATGTGCAGAGCATAAAATATTTTTGGCTGAAACTATCACCGATAATGGTACCTTATTGACCTACAATGACAACAAGTCAATCTTCGATAAATCGGGCGTATATCATATCCCGATAATAACGAACCCCAATCAAGAAGATTCTATGTACATAGGTGTACTAAGAGACGCCTTATTACTCGATTAAAAGAACATGTATACGATTGGGAAAAGAAAAGGCCCAAAACAGCACTTATTCAATATTGCATCGAACACGATGCTGTTCCCAATTGGGAAAATGTCAAAATTCTAACATCACTTCGATCTCATAAACAAATTCTCACTTCAGAGGCTCTAATTATCGAAAAATATAAAGAGAAGTGTTATAATAGTAATTCACCTATCGATATTCCACACGCATGAGATACCTGTTACATTCTGAAAAACGACGTAATATTAAACAGAAGTCAGATAAACGCTGCTTGCTTGGCTTGGTCGATCAGCAGGACGAATACGTCAGCGAAATCCCCACAGATGGTGCTATACAAAAACTGCGCGATAGGGTATAGGTGTTCATAGCTTATGCGATTAAGTTAACATACTGTCTTTCATTCAGGCATGTCATATTACACCTGAGTTAACTGTAGGGAACTGGGCACTTGTGAACTCTTCCACTGATGAAGGCATAATATTTGCTGAAACATGTATGGATGCTGGTAGCATGGGTAGAATGTAGATAGGTTCCGTGGTTTTGTCATTTTCAACTTTTAACTTTGTTGGTTTTACTTCTCAATAGATTTTAATGTTCTCATTTCATTCGAATTTCACCATTTTATACTTGGTTTTGTACCGTTTAATTCATGTTTTACTGTTCGTTGTGATATATGTCTTATCGACCGCTGATATTTGTTCACTAGCAGAGGAAGCTGGACGACAATGGATTTAGGCCTACTTTTCAAAGTTGGGGTAAGTCCTTTTGGTTGTGCTGCTTGTCGTTTGCTTTTTGTTAATATTACCAGGAACCTGTTGACTTCTGCTTAAAATTGCTAGTATAAAAATGTGAAGAACAGTGTTTTGCTACTGTAAATAGTAGTTATAGATTCATAAAATGAAATATTTAAAAAAATCAGATTTAAAACTTACATGTAAATCTTTACTAGCTAAATTCTGAGGTGAAAAGTATTTGTCTACGAAAGTTTGTGCATTTAGTCAAGCAATTAGAAACTTGCAAGAATTAGAAACATATATCCACAGATTAGTTTTGGTCAAACATCATAATACAAGAATAAGTCAGTGTTGTTGGCTTAGTAGCACTCTAAGTACTAAATTTTTCAGAAATGAAATGTATCTCAAAAGTCATGTGAGTGGAAATAAGTTAAATTCACAGATTCTTACAAAATGATAATTGTAATATGTATTGTAATATATATTTAAATACGTACAAATGTAAAAAAAAAACATGACTAGAAGTGAAAAACTATTAGAAAGTACCAATCACTTACCCTAAAGATCATGGTAACCTCCATCGACAACACACTTCCAACACGTCAATCATAATGATTGACGTGTTGGAAGTGTGTTGTCGATGGAGGTTACCATGATCTTTAGGGTGAGTGATTGGTACTTTCTAATAGTTTTTCATTTATGAATTACACGTAAATTACGCGCACTTTGCAGGAGGTTAATACCTCAAAAGTGCAAATATAATAAATGACTAGAAGTTATGGTTTTTAAAGAGGCTGCTTCAAAGATATTTTGCCCTTTTTTGTTGTACTTGTTTGCACAGCAATTCGAATTTCCTCTTCTGAGCAAGCATGGCTTTCATCTCAGCAAGCTGCATGGCCATATTTATTTTATGTTGACTCTGCAGCTGAACAGCATCCATTGCTAACTTTTTCTTTTTGCTGATAATTCCTTTTCTTTTCCTCTTAATTTCTTTGGTATAACTTGTTTTTGATATCCTAAGATTCTGGCAGAGGTTAGCATCAACTGCTTCTTGCAAAAAAAAATTCTTTACTGAAGAAATTAACTGCAGACTTACACTGTGCTGTAAGTTTATATTACACAGTTTGTATAGCTGAATAGGTTTCAATGTTCATTCTTCCTAATTTTATATCTATGATTTCAACCATCATGCTGCAAGAACTTTCAACCTGTGGACCATGAAAGCATGATATCAAGGCTTTTACTATTATAGATAACATAGCATACTTGTAGAGGTTAAACATCTTTGCCCACCACGCATCAATTTTTACAAAGCAGGGATCATAGCATACTTCTGGAAAATTTTAGGTAGGAATTTTAGGACTTTTTAGAAAAATTTTAGGAGTGTATTTCAATAAAAACTAGATGTATATTTGTATACATCTAGTAAAACAACTTTGTATACATTGTAAAGAGTTTGCTTCACACCCTTCAACCATATATACTGATAGACTGCGCATGACATCAAAATTTCTGGCTCCAACATAAAATCACATGACAACAGTCAAAAAGATGGGTTACACCTGCTGTGCTTATGGTTGCTCTGAGCGATATAGTAAAGAAAGTTCTATGATTTTTCATGGGTAAGAAACGAATTAAATACCTAAGTCAATAAAGTTCAATTACTTAACCAGAAACTTGCAGCTATTGATATAAAAATATAGTAACTTAAGAAAAAAAAATGGAATGCATGTTCCAAATTCTTCGCAAATGTTCATCACATTATAAATCACAAAATGTAAACAACCCGATCATGCATGTATATAGCTCATAAGTAAACTTACCTGAAGAGTTTTCATTATATATGAGGCGCATTCACATAATACACCGAAAACACTGAAGTTCTGCAGCGTAAATTAGCAATCATAACAGCATTTTTACACGAAATTTGGAGTCTGATGATGACGTGCCCAATGTTTGAGCCATGGCGGCTTTGATGCAGCTATTGCCAATGCGCAGTCCATTAGTATATATGGTCGAAGTTCACACCCAAATTTTTTGCATAACGTCTAAAGTTTAAGTATGATTTACTTCTAATGTTCAGTTCTTATCTTTTCACGTGTTATTATCATATTCAAGTATATTTACCACATTCAAGTTTCACTTTGAACATTAATATGCTGTTGAACCAGAAGCAATTCACGATTTTCACAGTAAAGTTTTCAGGTTTCACATTAAATTATAATATCCTAAAAAGGTAATTGAAAACCAAGAACTATGTGCAATTGTTCACTGAATTACTTTTTTCATATTATTGTTTTAACCTTTTCCTGATTAGCCTATCTTTTTCTGCTTCCACCACAACTAATTTACTTTCAGTTTTCTTTATTTCAGCTGAACCTTGTATGATCAAGTTAGAGGCAACTGCTATTTCAACAGTATTTTGTTTTTCTACAGCTTTTCTCATTCTTTCTGTTCCCTCTTGAATTACTACTAGGTGAGGCTTCTTTATCTTTTTTAAGCCTATTTATTTCTGCATCATTTTCTTTTATTTTGTCATCAAACTCAGCTTTTCTTTTTTTCTCTAGCTGCTTTTCCTTATTTTCCCTCTCTTTCTGCTTCCTTTCTTTTACCTTTTTTGATTCTTCTTCCTTCAGCTTATCAACATACTCTTTATAAAATTTATGTGAATCACGAACACTATTTAACAAATTTCTTGTTATGGGAACTTCACTTACACATCCATAGTGTTTAATGGCCCCTTTAACTATTCTTAATGACGTTATAGTTGAGTCTTTTAAGTTAGCCTTGTCCTTCCTTAACAGAGTAGTGTTAAACAAAAATCCCCTTTCTGCATCAGCATTACCATGAGGTAAAACTAATATTGACTTGATGAGTTTAGCAAGATTTGAGTATTTTTCTTTTCCGCTAGAGTCTTTAATACTAAATATATTACGCCAGTAATGATCAATCCGCACTGGAATATGCCCTTCCTCTGAAAATTTCACTAGTTCATCTAGAGTTGGCTTATCGCAATTTAAAAGTTTCCACTTTTCTCTTACTCTATCAATTTGTTCCTCAGAAAGATGCAAAACACTTGAAATTCTGGTTATTTCCGAAAGTCCTTCAGTGACTGAAAGTTGAGTTGACTCTTTCTTTGGTTCTTTTACCTTTAAAACTTCTATGTCTCTTAGCTTTTGATTGCAGAATGGCAAATTTGACTTTAAATATTTTGTGGTTGCAATTAGTGATGATCTTACATCTAAGAGAAATAATTTCTGCCTGGTCTCCTGAACATTCCTGAGGAGATTTTTTGTCTTCATACCAACTTCTAACTCCCCTAGTTTTTTCCATGAATTTTTGTTTTCAAAATCTACATTCTTTAGGTCTTCTCCAAATTTCCCTGCAATAACATCATCTTGGATAAACTGAGCCATAACATTCCTCATTAAAGTATTTAAATCAGAATATAACTGGTGTATTTTTGGTTCTTCACTCTGATAACATAATGAAAACTTTTCAAAATTTTGGTGTGAAAATGAAATTAATGCTAAATAGCAAGGAGTTAGCTCATTTTTCAGGAAACAGTGAATTCTTTTATACCTTGCCGAATTGCGTAGTTGTTTTTCCAATATTTTTTGAGATGGCAATAAGTTTAAAAAATATTCTGTAATATTTAGCCATTGATCCAAGAGCCTTTGGGCTACAGAACCAACGGTTAACCATCTGTTGCTGACATGACACAAAAGAAATTTGGCTGTGACCAATGTTATATCCTCGACAGATTTATAATCCTCTCGTCTTGCAGCACTACTCTTTAAAAAGTAATGCATATCAGTAGCAAATTCGTCAAAATCTATATTTAAGCTTGTCAAAAAAATTTTAAATGCATTACTAACAACATGCAGGTTGCAAAAACCTAGTTCCAAAGATTTCTGGCCTGTTTCTTGTTTTACAACTTCATTGAATTTGCGTAAAAAGCACTTATTTACATTTGGGCTGTCCATGGATACACAAATAATTCTGTTCAACGAAATATTGAAGGATGATAACACATCAAGAACTTCTTTTAGCAAAATATCTGCTATTGCATGACCCAGAAAAACGCTTGTTAGGTATCGGCAAGAAACTGAATTTATTTCTGAAGACCAGTACTTGAGATACACATCCAACTGCCGTTTCACTTGTGTATTTGTAGTTTCATCAAATGCTATAGTAACCTTTCCTGGGCTACTTAGATGCAATGTCTTTTTTCAAATCCTCTTCAAAATATTTTGACAATCCATGTGATATCACATAAGCAACTTTTTTTCTTTAAGTTGCATTTTGGCTGCAATAGCAGAATCAGGAAACATTTCTTTGAAAAGTTCAACTGTTTCAGTGCATGAAACAAAAGACATATTGTCCTTAGCAACTTTCATGGCCCATAATGCTTTGGCTTTAGCCAACTGTAAATCATGACTCAGTACTTCACTAATATTTGTTTTGGGCTGAAGATCCCATCCTCCAAAGGCTTTCAGGATGGACTTATTTTGAAATTTACTTTGAAATTTCTGCAAATTTTTTTTTCTTTATGATGCGCTTTTATTTGTGAAAAGCCACTATTAGAAATGTTGAAAATTTCTGAACACAATATACACTTAGCAGAAAATATTGTTTCAGTTGCAGAACACCATTCTTTCAACTTCACTCCGTCCAATTCTTTGGCGAGCCACGCATCTTGAAATTTCGTTTTGGATTTAGGCATCTTAAACACTTGTATTACTAACCAGAAAATGAAAGGGAAGTACAAAAACACGTTCCAATATTGCAAAACCAGACAACTTCCCGAAATTTGGCTGCGAGGATGTCAGAAGATGGAAAAAAAAAAAAAGCAGGTCACCACTAGAGAACTGAACCTGCACACAGCACAGAGAACACCATAAAAGACGCAAAACCAGAAACTATCATAGGCATCTCATGCAAGTTCAGTCAAAGCGAGTCGGAGCCGAGATATATTGCGCATCGAAGGTCGCTGTCGCCGACGCACGATCGAAGGTCAATGATCACGTGCTCTACTGCCTGCCACGATAACACTCAGCTACCATCCCATCATCATTACCGGAGGTTACGGAAGGAGACCACATGTTTCCTCTTTGCTTCCACCCACCTGCGGTTTACAATAACAAAACATCAGCAGAAAGAGAAGGTTCCACAAGGCATGTACAAAAATAAAGTACGATCTTCTGCGTGCCACGGAGTTCGTCTGCAAAGTGCAAACCAGGAGTGAAAATGACCCCTCCCCTTTTCCTTTAGATCTCTTGTTACTCTCGAAAACTGTCCGAAGGCAAAAAAGTGGAGCGCCCGCCCCGAAGCAAGTGCATCTCGATGGCGTCATTTTTCCCTCCTTCAGCAGCACAGCATATAGGCTGTGTTTCTACAATAACAGGTCTTTTTACCTTACCGTAATGGTAAATTTATTGGCGTTAATAACGGTTGTGTTTTTAATAAATAAGCTTACGAAAATTTTAGGATGAATAGCAAATTTTAGGTATAATTTTAGGAATTTAAGGAGGGTCACAAAATATTAGGAATTTTAGGAGGAATGCGATCCCTGACAAAGTTTCCAACTTCATCAACAAGAGATGGAAGTCGTTAATCAACCTGATACTGGTGAATTTCTAGAACATAGCTTTCCATTACCTCTGAATTCAATAAATTTGAAAGGAACTGTGGAAGTTTTTCAGTCTTTTTAAAGTTAGATAATGTCCCCTTGTAGAAGGATCAATAGCTGATATGTACATTAAAAAATCACTACATAATGGTAGTGTCTTTTGCATGTATTTTGCACGCTGAATATAAGCTTCAGCAGCCTGGCTTAAACATTTTTTCACCATAATGTCATTTGATTTGCTTTCCAAAATAATGATCCTGATCCAAGAATCTTTCACAAGTTTGCCTTTCAGTATCTCTTGTTTTAAGAAACAAGCTAAGAAATACAAGAATAGTTGCTTCTGCTCATCAAAAACTTTATGAATTAATGGCTCCTTTGTTTGAAATAAGCATACATATTTTTTCAAAAGAGGTAGAGCTGCAACATAAAAATTTAATATAAGCAAGATTTGCTTTGAGCTTTCAAATAATTTTGCAACAATTCTAGATTTCCATTTTCTTCCATCTTCTGTTACATTTTTTCCCCGTAATTTCTTCCAAAGCTCCTGGAATTTTAACTTTTTCTTTCTTTACATATTTTGTTTATGACATCCATGTATATTGGAATTTCATTAGGCTGCATAAATCCATAATACTGGAGCAAAAGAGCATCATGGATATGTAAACTGTTTAACACCACATGATAGAATGACAACCATCTGTGTTGCACCATGTTCTTAATTTCAGTGAGCTGTAGCCCTATAATTTCACAAATTTCAGCAAGGGTTTCACGTTGATCTGCCGACCATTTAAAGTCATTGAAGAAGTCAATAAAGTATTTCTCAATGTAACCTTAAAATGGCTTGCAAATTTTTTTACTTGCATTGTGAATATGGTGACATGAATCTCCATCAATGTCAAGCAAGTGGGTTGATTTTCTCTGCCAAATTCTTGTTTTTAACCATGTTTTTGAGCCTCTCATGACACATTCTCTCCACTTAGCTTTCAAACTAGCAAAACAAATTCCTCCTCAGAAAGAAAGAAAGGACCCCCCCCCTAAAAACCGGAAAGCTGCGTCACGAACTTTGTTTAGAGGCTTCGGGCTGTGCTTTTTTCCCCACTTAGCTTTCAAACATGCAAAACACATTCTTCCTTAGAAAAAAAAAAAAAAAAAAAAAGAAAGTAAAGAGACAGAGTTGCGTCACAAACTTTGTTCAGAGGCTTTGGGCAGACGTTATTCTAGCCGGGGGCCATGCTTTCTTTCCACTAAGTTTTCAAACAAGCAAAACACATTCCTCGTCCTTAGAAAACAACAACAAAAAAAAAAAAAAAAAGAAAAAAAGAGGTGTGTCATCAACTTGGTTCAGAGGCATCGGGCCGACGCAATTCCGGGCAACAGCAAAAGAAGCACGTCTGAGCCAATGAAATTCCGGATCACGGCAAAAGAAGCAAAACAAATCCCTTCAGTTCGGGGAGGGGAGAGAATTTAAGAAAAAAATAAAGCTGCATCGCGAAGTTTATTTATTTATTCAGATGCTTCAGGCCAACATAATCCCGGGCCACGGTGAAAGAAGCACGGTGAGACGACGAAATAACGAGTCACGGTGAAAAAAGCACGCCGGGCTTATGCAATCCTGGCACCATGGGGTTTTTTTTTCACAGTTAAACACAAAAAAAAAAAAAAAAAAAAAAAAATTCCGCCACAGCAGAAGAAAAAAAAAAAAAAAAGAGACAAAGGGCTGTGTTACGAACTTTGTTCAGAGGCTTTTACATCGATTATTTACAAAACCAGTAAAACTTTCTTAATAACAGCGAAAATCTGAATGTCCATAATTTTATGTTAGTCACCCATAATACCGGGGAAAATCCGTAATTTTTGGCAATTGGCATCTTTGAGCATCCTCCGCAGGAAGAGGTTTCACGAGAGCTTTGATTCTCGAATGATCTCAGAAAAGCGGGAACGCATTCGGGTACATTGCAAATTACAAGAGAGAGTTCCTGGCGATGACATCATGGATACAATCGAGCGGATAGAATGCAGAGTGGTGATTTCCTGCAAGACACGGAAAGGGCTGCGGGAGTTTCCCTAAAGCACGAAGTAGAAGTTTTTTGGATGTAAGCCATGTGATGTGTTTAGACATTCACGACTGCACCCAGACATTCACTTACAATAATTAGATAACACTATAAATTGTGTACACTCATATAAAATACTTTTTTTTTCAAAGTTACCTTCATAGAACTTTCAAAGACTAATTAGTACCAACACCACAAAGATTTAAAATCCAGTTTACATATTAATAACATGGAGTTATAAAAAATCAAACTCTTACAGGTACACGTATTTGCTCCATGGTGTCCCGATCTCTCAGAGTAACTGAATGGGGCTCTTTAAAAGAATCAAAATCCACAGTAATACCAAATGGTATAGCGATTTCATCAGTACGAGTGTACCTTCTCCCAATGGAGCCACTGCTGTCATCAACTTTATGAGACACACCATGACTTGTCAAATCTTGGGCTATAAAAACAAATGAAATACAATATATTGAAGTCAGAATTACAGCCTGCTCTCTAAAATAATAGTAGCAACAAAATTATACAGGAAAAGATTTTCAAAGTTGGATCACTTAGGATTTTATTTCATAAACATCAGAGATTTAAGAGGCAGTGGGACTATAATGATATTTTTTTTTTTGTAAAGAGGTAATACGAAGGCTATGTCAAAAGTTTTTAGCTACTGCTGAAATACATTATCTGCTGACAATGAAATAGCTGTAGTTACAAAGCACATGTTTATATTGGCCAATAGAGGGCACCGTGGCCATCTACTCAAACCAGATTTCACTCACATGGTAGGAAAACGGAACACAGTTGACCTCATTTGGTGTGCTAGAATGGAGCTGTCATGATGTGATTTTCATGCAATGATTTTCTATGATTTTAAAAAAGGTTTAGTTGCACAGCAGTATTTTGAATCACTATCAAATATCTTTCCAGAGTCTGCTCCTTCTCTTGCCACAGTTAGAAACTGGTTTCGTGAATTTAAGAAAGGAAACAGTTTGTTGGAAGATGACCTTCACTGTGGTCAACCCCATATCCCCGTAATGACTGAAAACTTTGATGCTGTAAGAAAACTTATCGAAGAAAATCCTCGTGTGACATATCATGAAATAAGCACAGCCCTGGGCATTGAATCAACTACTGCACAAACAATCATTCATGATCATTTGCGTAACAGGAAGCGATGTGCTCCTTGGGCACCTCATTCACTCACCAGCAGAAGACAAACCGAGTTGAATGGAGCCAATTCACGCTGTCTAAATTCGGAGCAGGGCGTAGTAAAGACACCTACAACATCGTAACTGCTGATGAATCATGAGTTCATCACTATGATCTGAAAACAAAGGAACAATCAAGGGCCTAGTGCTTTGAAGGCGATGCACTTCAACCAAAATCCGAGAAATCCACAGTGCAGGGAAGAAAACGGTAGCATCCTTTTTCTGTAAAACAGGATATGTGACATCTATTGTTCTTGAAAATCAAGGAATGGTTACTGCTAATTGGTACACCACTCAATGTCTGCCAAAGGTCATCACAGAAGGGAAGAAAAAGCACCCATGATTGAAAAATGAGAGCCTCGTTTTGTATCACGACAATGCATCGGTTCACACTGCAGCCAAGACAGCTAATCTTTTGGCAACAGGAGGCATGAGAGTTTTGCTTCAGCCAACCTATTCGCCTGATTTGGTATTTTACTTCAGCCAGCCTATTTGCCTGATTTGGTATCATATGACTTCTCATTTCCACAAGCCAAGTGATGTCGATTTTCATCTGATGAAGAGGCTCTAGCTGCTTTTTTGAGGCAATTGACAGTCTGTCAAAACAAAGCTGTGAAGAGGTATTTGTGAAATGGTTTTATCGAATGCAAAGTGTATTATAGATGTTTATGGAGATTATTTTGAAAAGTTGTAAGTAATTATTCATAAATAAATATATATTTCTTTAAACAGCTAAAAACTTTTGGCATGCCTTCGTACGAACTCAAACTAGAAAAACAGAAATACTGAACTTTAAGAAACATATATGGAGTCAGATGGAACTATTACTTAATGTCCTAATTCATCTCCATTATAGGGCAGTACAGACTTACCTAATGTCATACCTCATCTCCATATAATGCAATACAGATTTACCTCATCTCCATGAAGTGCAATGAATATTTATCTAATTTTCTACCTCATCTCCATGTAGTGTATTAAAGAAGCTGCTTGTTTTTGCTGCAGAGGCACTAAAGAGGAAAGCTATCATATGCCATCTGGTAAACTGGTCTGAAGAACCTTTAGGCTAAATCTTTTGCAATTCAGAAACAAAAATACCAACTAGGAGGTCACCTAGGTCAATGAGTTTCCTCACATTCCATTGAGGGACAAGTGTGGAAAAGTGAAAAAGCACCTAACACAACATGCTTTTTAACAGCAGCAAAATTATGAACAGTACATATATATAGCCTAAACTACAAAATACTAACTACAGTAGATTAAATAAATCTCTAGGTAAGTATGGAGAGGTAAAAACTGAACATGTCAACATATGGGAAATCAATGAATAAAAAAAAGTCTATTCAGTGGGGGTTAGAACGAAAAGTATTCAACCTAAATGTGGGTGATATTAGTGAAGATAAAGAAGTTTATGTCAGAGGAATGTGATCTTTACAGCAGATTTAACATACTTCATTCTGGGGTCAGTCACACACGAGATGCCATGGCCATATCATTAGCCTTTGCTAATACAACAGCTGCTAGACATATTAAGTGGAAACCTATATCAGTTAATTTTGTGGCCCATTTTAAAACTACACTGCAGGTATTTAAAATTTGTGGTGTTAAATGGACTGGTGGGATGGCTTACTTGTAAACAGGTGGATTCCTTTTTGAAGATTTGGCAGCGATTAAATCTCAATGAACGTTATGTCGAGAACGTACGTCAGTCACTCACTACATATGTGAGTGAATACTTGGAAATGGCTGCATCAACAAAAGGGAGGGTGTGTGTTGTTCATTTGTGTGTGTGAGTACTTGGAAACGGCTGCATCAACTACATAAAGAGAGAGAGAGAGAGAGAGAGAGAGAGAGAGAGAGAGAGAGAGAGAGAGAGAGAGAGAGAGAGAGAGAGAGAGAGAGAGAGAGAGAGAGAGAGAGAGCGCGCCAGTATATTTAGTATATATATGGAGCCAGTATATTTTATTTGCCATTTGACAAACATGCGCACACCACTTGAATATACACTGAAGTAGCTAATGATTGGTGTAACAGGAGAGATAAGAAGAGGAACTCGTGAATCAGAAAAATGACAAGAGTGGAAGACATCATGATCAGAGTAAAATCCCTGAAATGGCAATGGGCTGGACATATTGCCAGAAGGACAGACCATTGATAGACAGCTGAAATTTTAGACTGGATTCCAAGGGACAGGAAAAGACCCAGAAGACCACATGTGAGATAGGTGGATAAAATTCGAAAGTATGCAGGAGTAACATGGAGGAGACTGGCACAAGACAGACAGTTGTGGAAGAAACTTGGGGAGACCTTCGTCCAGCAGTGGATTGATAATGGTTGACAATGATGATGAGCTAATTATTAGGAACACCCAATTGCAATCAGATGTGTCATCCTCACTTATGTATGCAACTATAATGTTGAGATGGCTTCATAAGCAGCTCACTGCAATGCATGCAGACATGTACGATGCATAGCTAGTTGTAATATGATTTCAGCAACTTCGAAAGAGGCATGATAGTGGGCACTACGTGGGAAGGAATAAAGTATTTCAAATGTCCTGTCGAGAATTTTCATGTTCGTAAATCTTGGGGAACCTGATCACTTCGCTGGGATTTACGAAAAATAAAATAGAAAATAAATAAATAAAATACACAGAATGAAAATACTCGACAGTCCACGTTTCAAAATTGTGTTTGGAAGAGGCAGTGAGATAAGGGAATAAATGGCTATATTCATTTACTTCATATCCCTGACCAAGCAAACAAAATTTCTTAAAAGAAAGGGAATAATGGGCACTAAACTTCTTTTTTTTTCTTTTGGCCTGATTCATATTTTTTTTTCCTCTTTAGTAAGTTAGTAAAAGAAAAAGGGCGAGCAAAAGACAGCATCAACCCCTTTGTGAAAGCAAAATTATTTGTATTACCGTATATACTCGCGTATAAGTCGAGAAATTTGGGACAAAATGAGAGCTTCAAAGTAATGGGGTCGACTTATACGCGGGGTCTAAAAAAATCGTAAATCCAAAAGTTCTTCCCATGAGGCAAAAGGCAATCCATCCCAAAAGAAATAAAAATGCCGATGCGGTATTAATTACGAAATCGCAGCCCTACGAAAGAAAGAAAGAAAGAACACCGATGTGGTAGAATTACGAAATCGCGACCCACCGAATTTCTCCGCGCTTTGAGAAGTATCCTCTCTCCTGGCTTTGCGTATCCACAGCGCAGTTACAGCCGCACATAGAAAGCTCCGCCCTTCCGACTACCAGTTGATTGCGCTGACCTTTGACGTAACAGAGCCAGTGTTAGGTGTTGCTTGTTATTCACACGTGTTTTTCTTGTTCTTAATCGCACGTGTCTCGCTTCTCCAATTATGGGTGACACGAATTGTGTAAAGAAACGGATGTCCTATAACGCAGGATTCAAGTTGAAAGTGGTTTCTTTTGCAGAAAATACTAACAACTGTGCTGCTTCACATCAATTTGGCATTAACGAAAAACTGATTCAAGATTGGCGTAAAAAAAAAACGGACTTGGTGAAAATCCCAAAATCGCAAAAGGCGCTGCGCCGTGGAACGACATCTTTCCCAGAGCTGGAAAGTGTTTTGAATGATTGGATTGTGGGCTGCAGACAAAATGGTTACATTGCAACGTGAAGTGGTATACGTTTGTGAGCAATGAAGCTCGCAAAAGATGAAAAGTTTGCAGCCGCAAATAACACTTTTCGTGCCTCACCAGGTTGGTGCACAAGGTTCATGAACCGCTATGGGTTGTGTCTACGCCAACGCACCAAAATTGCACAAAAGTTACCTCGTGACCTGAAACAAAGATAATGGAATTTCAAAAGTATGTACCGTAATTTTTGGGCTAAGAGCCGCGGCTCTTACGTTACTAAAAGTGAAATTTTTCGGGTGTGCGGCCCTTATGCCGAAGTGGCTCTTATGCCGAATTTGTTTTCGATAAGACTTTCTTCCCCCCCCTTTTTTTCATGCAGACGCTTAGTAAATTTTTTCAAACCACGTCTTTTTTGTTCACGAACTTGACTGAGATCATGTCCCCCCCCTTTCTACTCATACGTTAGACAATAACTCCGCTGTCCTGATGTTGGTGTTTAGGAGGGAAAGTGGGGGAGAACAGGAATGCCTGACTCAAACGCCCTTTGCATGGGGGATGGAATGGGGACTTAAGCACACAGACGAGTAGCGTGACGTCCGAGGCTTCTGTGGATAGCGCGCCCAGCGGTAACAGCCCAGTGCGCACTAAATGAAAGTAGGTCAAACCACTTGAAAGAGATAAAGCGCACCGCCGTTTCGAAGTGTTGACGGCAGATCAGCGAATACGTGCGAAGCAGCTGGTAAAAGGAAACGTCTCTACATGAGAAAAAAAGCATAACATAAAAGGAACATATTATTAAAGAAAACATTAATCGAAAGCATAACAAGCGATAATTTGTAAGTTAATTACTTCTAAGACGGATTCTATTGCGGTGAACAGAGAACCATCCTGTAGCAGACATCCACATTGAATGGAATTTAGACAATTGTGCGGTTTTACGAGCAATGCGATGTTCTAACGGGAGTCTTAAGATTAACTGTGATTTATATTGATTATATAAATGGTTCTGAGCATATAATAAAGGCAAACAAATAACATCATTAGCATGATTAATAAAAAATGTATAAATAAAAATGTTTGCCAGTATGAAAAAATAAGTGTATAAAGCAGATCGATACCGAGTTGCAGAATTAGCCTTTGAAGTATACATATAATCACGTTGGGCGTGAGTTAATTCATGAAAATAAGGAAGATAATTTAGCTTTCTGAGCAGCACCACGACTTCACAGGTGCGGCCCTTATGCCGGTGCAGCCCTTACGACAACTTTTGCTTCCAAGATTGCAAAAATTCTCACCTGCTTATGCAGATGCAGCTCTTAGTCCGAAAATTACGGTAATTCAAAAGAGAAAAGTGACTGCTTTTGAACTTTCCCAAATAGGGAACATGGATGAAACTGCCATCTGTTTCGACCTTCCTGGAAATAAGATGGTGAACCAAAAGGGCGAAAAAAATATCATGATCAAAACGACTGGCCACGAAAAATCCAGTTTCACGGTTGTTCTTTCCTGTTTGGCCGACGGCAGTAAGCTACCTCCGGTAATTATTTTCAAATGCAAAACTCTGCCGAAAAGTGTTGTCTTTCCGTCTGGTGTGCTCGTTCGTGCCCATGAAAAAGGATGGATGAACGAATCCGGAACAATTGACTGGTTAAAGAATGTGTGGAACAAAAGGCCAGGTGCACTTTTGAGGAAACCTTCTCTTTTGGTGTGGGATATGTTTGTTGCACACCGTTGTGCAGAAGTGAAAAAATTCAAAAACAACTCTTGCTGTCATCCCAGGTGGGTTGACATCTGTTCTTCAACCACTAGATGTCTGCCTTAATAAGCCCTTCAAGGACAATGTGCGGAGGTATTGGGCAGATTGGATAAGTTCCGATTTGCCGACTGAAACCAAGGGCGGAAAACTAAAGAAGTTGGATATCGTTTTGTTTGTGCGATGGGTCAAGGATGCTTGGGATGTGATACCTGCGGAAATGGTCGTGAAATCATTCAAGAAATGTTGCATTAGTAACAAACTTGATGGCACAGAGGATGATGATATTTTTATGAGTGATGATGACAGTGATTTTGATGCCACAGGCATAGATGGGAATACTGATGTTTATGATGACGCGCCGATAACGGAGAAAGACTTTTTTGAACTGTTTGGCGAGTCTGACTCGGAATCGGATTTTGAAGGGTTCCGATGAAGTTTTTGGGTATGCAAATTAAATTTAGTATTATATATACAATTTTTTTCGTTTTCAAATGTTTTTGAATAAATTCATTGAAATTTTTATTTTCTCATTCCGGGATCGACTGATACGCGAGTTTCCGATTTCTTACGATTTTTTCCTCTGAAAGTGGGGGGGGGGTCGACTTATACGCGAGTATATACGGTAATCACGGAATGAGGAAAACGCATTTCTGAGAAATTATACAAAAGCAAAAAAACCTTTCTTCCAGTCCGCCATTTTAGGCAAAGGGATTTGGAAGCATCAGAGAAAAAGTGTTGCAGAAATGCCCATGCAGGCCAACGGCAAATCTAATTTTAGCTTGGAATGGCAGAACTCCCCTACCCGAAGGTCAGACGTCACTCTCCAGGCGTGGGAGAGAAATTCCATTGGGAAGCTGTTAGCCAATGAGGGGTCACGGTTTCAGGCACCCCAGAGTTTTTTCCGTTGAGAGAGCACACTTTTGTTTATGGTCGCTGCGCTAGCTGGTCGGCAGTTGACAGCGGAAAGCTAAATTTTCTTTCCTCGCCTTTTTGGCGGGGAGGGGGCAGTCAGAAGGAAAATTTCGCACGGAAATCTAAAAGATGACAACAGCTAAAATGATGATTTTCAAGGATCTCATTACTGGAGAGGAAATGCTCTCAGATTCAACCCTCTCCTACTCTCCTAGAGGACGACGGCAGTATTGAGCTGCAAATAAAAAGAAAATTGGTAACTACCGTGAATTGACCTCCGCAGGAGAATTTTCTGCCAGCGCAACCCAAATGCTGTTACCGCTCGGTTCAATATGGAAGGGACTCTTCAAGCCAGTTTAACCAGACGCTGGAAGTTCCGGAAAAATGGGCATGCACGGCTTTGTGGACGATATCGCCTTTAACTGCTGAATCGTTGAGCTGGGCCCCTACTGATTACCACAAGTGTCCACCAGCATGGTTCAAAAATGCCCGTTTCCTGTTTCGATGGCCAGGCACGCAGTGTCAGAGAAGAAAAAGAAGAAGAAAAAGAAAAAAACATTTTTTGAGGTGAAGAGAGAGAGAGAGAGAGAAAAAAAAAGGGAAAAATCTCCCGGGACAGTGATGTTCTCTCAAGAAGAGACTTAAATATGGTGCGGTGAAATTTGCTTGTTATCATCATTAGGCAGGGTGCTCAGAAGTGTTGCTGCCCCAGTCCTTAAGGTAAAATTTCTCTTGCCATATTTTTTTTGTATTATGTTGTGGTTTCTTTAAAATTATGAAACGAGTGGGTTTTAAAATGGGGCTGTTGAGAAAAAAATATGTTGCAAAGAAAGAGATATGTTAGGGTTACTCTAAAATATTTAACATGTGAGTTTTTGACAGTGGTTTCAGTTATAATCTATGGTCAGGTTTCAGTTATAATCCATGCTTGGGTCAGTAAAACTAAAGTAATAAAAATGTAAATGTTTTTCCATTCAGGTTTTTTTTATGATAGTGTTATGCTGTGTAAGTTTTTACATGTGTAAGGAATATCTGAAATCCAAATTGTGTTATAATCTATCATGAAAAAGCAACTCCTCAAACCAGTTATTATTATTATTGAAATTTAACTCTGTGTGCTTGGCAAATTTTAATACTGTATAGATTGTATTTGGTAGTAGTAAGTATAAAGTAAGAGTCTGATAGTAAAATTTTTTTTGTCTGAAAGGCAGGTTGTGGTGATTTTCTAGTTTGGCAAGAAAGGGGTGTAAAATTGTTTGTACCATTTAGTGGTTAGTGTGACTAGGGACCATACCAGCAGATGGATCTGGAAAATTAATTTTCATGAGTGGGAGATATTCAAAAAGGCATGCACGCTGACTAGGTTAATAAAGTGTTGTACTGTACATTACCCTTGTATAACGTTGGAATTCTTTAGGAGGAGGGGATTTCTGGAAATGGATAGATTTGCGATAGGTGTTGAATTTTTCTGGAAATAAGTGGTTCTGCGGTATAGCGATTTTCTGGGGGATGAGTGAGTACAGTGTGTTCCTGGAAATATATGAAGTGATTTTCTGGGGAAAAGGGGTGATGTATTGAGTTTTCTGGAAAATAGAGAATGAGATATTTTGGGGGCAAGAGAACTCTGGTGGGATGCTTTTCCCTATGTGGACATGCCTCGGGTCTGAAAGGGTGCATAAAAACAGATTGGGGTATTTGTTTTCTGCCCGAGTAAGCTCATTGGCTCATAGGAGGTGGTACTTATCAGAGAGTGATGTGATGTTCTCACAAAATCAAAGTGAAGAACCAATACAGGGTGATAGTCACACATATTTTACCATTTCGGTGCATAGGTCGAATTGGATTCACGACCCAATCTCACCTTCAGCCTCAATAATACTTCCTCCCAGTGAGAATTTTGTTTTTAAGTGAAATTTAGTAATTTGACTGAGATGTTTTGCCTACACGTTACCTCAGTGGCTTACTACACGAGTTAGTAAAAATTACTACAAGCTTACATGGTACTAGTTTGAATTTTTCGATTAAGTTGTTGATAAATTGCTGGGGAGAATTAGTGGTGTAAATTTTAAATTGTTGTGAACAGTGGGAGTGCAGATAAGTATGAATTTGTGTCCAGGAGTGTTGAGAGTTAGTGTTTGCCTTTTGCAGGGATCATAGTATACTTCTGGAAAATTTTAGGTAGGAATTTTAGGAATTTTAGGAATTTTTAGAAAAATTTTAGGAAAATTTTAGGAGTGTATTTCAATAAAAACTAGATGTATATTTGTATACATCTAGTAAAACAACTTTGTATACATTGTAAAGAGTTTGCTTCACACCCTTCAACCATATATACTGATAGACTGCGCATGACATCAAAATTTCTGGCTCCAACATAAAATCACATGACAACAGTCAAAAAGATGGGTTACACCTGCTGTGCTTATGGTTGCTCTGAGCGATATAGTAAAGAAAGTTCTATGATTTTTCATGGGTAAGAAACGAATTAAATACCTAAGTCAATAAAGTTCAATTACTTAACCAGAAACTTGCAGCTATTGATATAAAAATATAGTAACTTAAGAAAAAAAAATGGAATGCATGTTCCAAATTCTTCGCAAATGTTTATCACATTATAAATCACAAAATGTAAACAACCCGATCATGCATGTATATAGCTCATAAGTAAACTTACCTGAAGAGTTTTCATTATATATGGCGCATTCACATAATACACCGAAAACACTGAAGTTCTGCAGCGTAAATTAGTAATCATAACAGCATTTTTACACGGAATTTGGAGTCTGATGATGACGTGCCCAATGTTTGAGCCATGGCGGCTTTGATGCAGCTATTGCCAATGTGCAGTCCATTAGTATATATGGTCGAAGTTAACACCCAAATTTTTTGCATAACGTCTAATGTCTAAAGTTTAAGTATGATTTACTTCTAATGTTCAGTTCTTATCTTTTCACGTGTTATTATCATATTCAAGTATATTTACCACATTCAAGTTTCACTTTGAACATTAATATGCTGTTGAACCAGAAGCAATTCACGATTTTCACAGTAAAGTTTTCAGGTTTCACATTAAATTATAATATCCTAAAAAGGTAATTGAAAACCAAGAACTATGTACAATTGTTCACTGAATTACTTTTTTCATATTATTGTTTTAACCTTTTCCTGATTAGCCTATCTTTTTCTGCTTCTACCACAACTAATTTACTTTCAGTTTTCTTTATTTCAGCTGAAGCTTGTATGATCAAGTTAGAGGCAACTGCTATTTCAACAGTATTTTGTTTTTCTACAGCTTTTCTCATTCTTTCTGTTCCCTCTTGAATTATTGCTAGGGAGGCTTCTTTATCGTTTTTAAGTCTATTTATTTCTGCATCATTTTCTTTTATTTTGTCATCAAACTCAGCTTTTCTTTTTTTCTCTAGCTGCTTTTCCTTATTTTCCCTCTCTTTCTGCTTCCTTTCTTTTACCTTTTTTGATTCTTCTTCCTTCAGCTTATCAACATACTCTTTATAAAATTTATGTGAATCACAAACACTATTTAACAAATTTTTTGTTATGGGAACTTTACTTACACATCCATAGTGTTTAATGGCCCCTTTAACTATTCTTAATGATGTTATAGTTGAGTCTTTTAAGTTAGCCTTGTCCTTCCTTAACAGAGCAGTGTTAACCGAAAATCCCCTTTCTGCATCAGCATTACCATGAGGTAAAACTAAAATTGACTTTATGAGTTTAGCAAGATTTGAGTATTTTTCTTTTCCGCTAGAGTCTTTAATACTAAATATATTACGCCAGTAATGATCAATCCGCACTGGAATATGCCCTTCCTCTGAAAATTTCACTAGTTCATCTAGAGTTGGCTTATCGCAATTTAAAAGTTTCCACTCTTCTCTTACTCTATCAATTTGTTCCTCAGAAAGATGCAAAACACTTGAAATTCTGGTTATTTCCGAAAGTCCTTCAGTGACTGAAAGTTGAGTTGACTCTTTCTTTGGTTCTTTTACCTTTAAAACTTCTATGTCTCTTAGCTTTTGATTGCAGAATGGCAAATTTGACTTTAAATATTTTGTGGTTGCAATTAGTGATGATCTTACATCTAAGAGAAATAATTTCTGCCTGGTCTCCTGAACATTCCTGAGGAGATTTTTTGTCTTCATACCAACTTCTAACTCCCCTAGTTTTTTCCATGAATTTTTGTTTTCAAAATCTACATTCTTTAGGTCTTCTCCAAATTTCCCTGCTATAATATCATCTTGGATAAACTGAGCCATAACATTCCTCATTAAAGTATTTAAATCAGAATATAACTGGTGTATTTTGGTTCTTCACTCTGATAACATAATGAAAACTTTTCAAAATTTTGGTGTGAAAATGAAATTAATGCTAAATAGCAAGGAGTAAGCTCATTTTTCAGGAAACAGTGAATTCTTTTATACCTTGCCGAATTGCGCAGTTGTTTTTCAAATATTTTTTGAGATGGCAAGAAGTTTAAAAAATATTCTGTAATATTTAGCCATTGATCCAAGAGCCTCTGGGCTACAGAACCAACGGTTAACCATCTGTTGCTGACATGACGCAAAAGAAATTTGGCAGTGACCAATGTTATATCCTCGACAGATTTATAATCCTCTCGTCTTGCAGCACTACTCTTTAAAAAGTAATGCATATCAGTAGCAAATTCGTCAAAATCTATATTTAAGCTTGTCAAAAAAATTTTAAATGCATTACTAACAACATGCAGGTTGCAAAAACCTAGTTCCAAAGATTTCTGGCCTGTTTCTTGTTTTACAACTTCATTGAATTTGCGTAAAAAGCACTTATTTACATTTGGGCTGTCCATGGATACACAAATAATTCTGTTCAACGAAATATTGAAGGATGATAACACATCAAGAATTTCTTTTAGCAAAATATCTGCTGTTGCATGACCCAGAAAAACGCTTGTTAGGTATCGGCAAGAAACTGAATTTATTTCTGAAGACCAGTACCTGAGATACACATCCAACTGCCGTTTCACTTGTGTATTTGTAGTTTCATCAAATGCTATAGTAACCTTTCCTGGGCTACTAGATGCAATGTCTTTTTTCAAATCCTCTTCAAAATATTTTGACAATCCATGTGATATCACATAAGCAACTTTTTTCTTTAAGTTGCATTTTGGCTGCAATAGCAGAATCAGGAAACATTTCTTTGAAAAGTTCAACTGTTTCAGTGCATGAAAGAAAAGACATATTGTCCTTAGCAACTTTCATGGCCCATAATGCTTCGGCTTTAGCCAACTGTAAATCATGACTCAGTACTTTACTAATATTTGTTTTGGGCTGAAGATCCCGTCCTCCAAAGGCTTTCAGGATGGACTTATTTTGAAATGTACTTTGAAATTTCTGCAAACGTTTTTTTTCCTTTATGATGTGCTTTTACTTGTGAAAAGCCACTATTAGAAATGTTGAAAATTTCTGAACACAATATACACTTAGCAGAAAATATTGTTTCAGTTGCAGAACACCATTCTTTCAACTTCACTCCGTCCAATTCTTTGGCGAGCCACGCATCTTGAAATTTCGTTTTGGATTTAGGCATCTTAAACACTTGTATTACTAACCAGAAAATGAAAGGGAAGTATAAAAACATGTTCCAATATTGCAAAACCAGACAACTTCCCGAAATTTGGCTGCGAGGATGTCAGAAGATATGAAAAAAAAAAAAAAAAAAAAAGCAGGTCACCACTAGAGAACTGAACCTGCACACAGCACAGAGAACACCATAAAGACGTAAAACCAGAAACTATCATACGCATCTCACGCAAGTTCAGTCAAAGTGAGTCGGAGCCGAGATATATTGCGCATCGAAGGTCGCTGTCGCCGACGCATGATCGAAGGTCAATGATCACGTGCTCTACTGCCTGCCAAGATAATACTCAGCTACCATCCCATCGTCATTACCGGAGGTTACGGAAGGAGACCACATGTTTCCTCTTTGCTTCCACCCACCTGTGGTTTACAATAACAAAACATCAGCAGAAAGAGGAGGTTCCACAAGGCATGTACAAAAATAAAGTACGATCTTCTGCGTGCCACGGAGTTCGTCTGCAAAGCGCAAACCAGGGGTGAAAATGACCCCTCCCCTTTTCCCTTAGATCTCTTGTTACTCTCGAAAACTGTTCGAAGGCAAAAAAATGGAACGCCCGCCCCGAAGCAAGTGCATCTCGATGGCGTCATTTTCCCTCCCTTCAGCAGCACAGCATATAGGCTGTGTTTCTACAATAACAGGTCTTTTTACCTTACCGTAATGGTAAATTTATTGGCGTTAATAACGGTTGTGTTTTTAATAAAAATAAGCTTACGAAAATTTTAGGATGAATAGCAAATTTTAGGTCTAATTTTAGGAATTTAAGGAGGGTCACAAAATATTAGGAATTTTAGGAATTTTAGGAGGAATGCGATCCCTGCTTTTGTTTACATAGTGGGATATTGTGTACTCAGAGCAAGTTTAAATAGTGAAGTATTTTGAATTTTTCCAGATGATAGGGTGAATTTTAAGTATATTTGTCAGCATTATTGTGTAATGATAACTTTTGAGGTAATTGAGTAAGGTATTTAGTACAGTGTGTTTAGTAGAGTGATTTTGTATCAAGTAATGCTAGAATGTTGAGTATATTAAGTTTTAATGCAAATTTTCCTGGTAGTGTAGGAGTGTTTACCGAAGTAACTTTTGGTTATTTATAATTTTTTTCTGTTATTGCAATTTTAAAATTAATGTTGGTTAAGGAAACTGGTTTGAGGGGTGTGTTCGAAAGGAAATGAAATCTGTATTGTGTATACAATAATCTGTAAATTTATGAAGAGAGTGAGAGATTGCACTTCAGCTGTCCAAACTCATCCACAGTGTTTATGTTATGTTCCCTAAGTCAAGAGTATTTATGTGTTTTTGCAAATCTTGATTTTCTGGCAAAAATATGTGTTCTTCCTTTTATGGTTTATATAAATACAACAAGTGAGTGCCATCTGATTTTGTTTGCTTTTATAAGGCCTGGTTGCCAAAAGTGGAATTGACAAAAAATGTTAAAAGCTGATTGTGTTCGAAAACAAAAACACATGGTTGTCTGGGTAATTATCCAACTTCTTGAAACACTTTGTTATTGTGCTTGTTGTTGTTTTTAGTTAAGTTTTAAAATAAATATAGGCCAAGTGGCCTTTCAAAAACCTAAACCTTAGTGCAGTGAAGTTTTAGATATTTTCAAAGCGAATTTTCATCACATGGTTCAAGTGCATCCCCCTCAGCAGTGACTGAAGTGGAAAACAAAATCTGAGTTACTTAATTGTGGTATAAACAACAAAGTTTCTGTCCTAAACCATTATATTTGACTTCGCAGACTCCAAGAGTTATTTACATGTGTACATTGTATACCATTAAATTTTAGTGTTTACAAATTTGGTACACATGCAAACAATAGTTACCTTTCTTACACTTTCAGGTGTATCTACTCGTCAAACGCAAACAACGCAAACAATACAATAGTAACTTTTGGGAGTTCCCAAATTCAGTGGTGCATTTTATTTTTCTATTTTGTTTCATGGCCTTATTCAAAATTTCAGTTTTGTTTCGAAATGCATCCACCCATCTCCCAAATTTAAATTTTCTATAATTTACTTAGAAATTTCAATATTAGCATAAAACTAGTCTTTTGTTAATAACCTCAAAACTTTCAATATAACACAAAAACGGCACACATTTTCGGCTATGC
Organism: Macrothele yani; assembly: GCA_039090855.1. Classification (NCBI taxonomy): domain Eukaryota; kingdom Metazoa; phylum Arthropoda; class Arachnida; order Araneae; family Macrothelidae; genus Macrothele; species Macrothele yani. The sequence continues at coordinate 107,945,740 of CM077011.1, forward strand.
AAGCATAACTGTATCAAGGGTGTACAAATAGTGGTGCACAACAACAACAAAACAGGTAGTCAGCTGCCTTTCTGCAGGTAGAAATGACTGGCCAATGCTTGAAAACAGCAGCTGGAGAAGATTGTACGAGGTAACAGACAAGCTCCATTGTGTCAAGTAAACGTGTAGTATATACCAGTAATATCAAGACGAGAATTTCAGCATTTACAACCTGCTGTACACAGGTGCAAACAGGCAATAACAGCAGATGTCCCCTTTATAAACGACACACTTCTGCTAAAAAACAATAAATTCATTCACAGTGGGTGCGACAGCACCAAAACTGGCTTCATGAGGACTGAAAACGTCTGGTTTAATGAATCACATTTTCAGTTTATACATGACGATGTAAGGGACAGTACACTTAATAGACAAAATGTTAGAGATACCTACCTAATAGCATAATGGTCTTCTAGCGTGAATAACAGCCTGTACACATGGGTATTCCCCATGCAGAATGGGACAAACCCAAATCAAATGCAGGCATCATTTGAACAGTGTATTGCAATCGACAAACATGGGTAAACGTGGTGATCTGAGCAACTTTGATTTTGGACACATTGGTGGCGCAAGACAGATGGGTCATTATGTCGCCCAAGTGGTAAGAACCCTAGGGCAACTGTATCAAGGGTGAACCGCAAGTATATCATCGAGGGACGTACCAGCGCCCAGAGAGCAAGTGGTGGCCGATCACACACCACTGATGATCGGGAACAATGTAGACCATCCAGGCTTGTACAGACCGACCACTAGGCAACGGCAATGCAAACCACATCCAGGTTAAATGTCAGAGGTCCAATCAGCGTCAGCAAGCAAACGGTACAGCACACACTGCATACCCTGGGCAACAGGAGCTGACACCCTACTCGCGAGCCACTGTTGACTGCTCGTCATTGGACATTACACCTCACCTGGAGCCGGGAACATTAAAACTGGACATCCGCAGAGTGATGCCAAGTCATGTGGTCAGATGAATCTCTTTTTGAGCTGACGGAAGGGTGCGGGTGTGGCGCTGACAGCATGAAGCCATGGCTTCCGTTGTGCCAGGTTGGCTCTATTCAAGGTGGTGGTGGCTCTGTAATGGTTTGGGAAGCTTTCTCATGGGATACATTAGGTCTTTTAATGTGTTCGAAGAGATCCTTAACTGCTGCATGCTACCAACATGTACTGGCTGATCACCTACACGTTTCAGAAGGATAATGCACCACCCCACCAGGCAGCAACCACTCAGGCATGGCATGAAAAACACTCATCTGAGTTTGGAACCATCCAGTGAACAACACAGTCTCCAGTTTGAACCCTGTTGAAGCTCTCCGAGAAGCTGTGGAGTGGAACATTAGATCCATGGATCCTGGACTGACGTCTCAGGCGGAGTTGTGAACAATGCTACAACAGTCATGGCTGGCATTTTATCTCTGGAAACCCTCCGGTATTTGGTGGGGTCGATGCATGCCTCAGTGTGTACAGACTGTTATTCATGCTAGAGGAGGACCAACATGCTATTAGGTAGGTATCTCTGATGTTTTGTCCACTGAGTGCATAACAAGTTCTAAAATACTCTCCTGTACTACCCAATAATTTTTGGAGTTTGACTGAGAACCATTGATAAAGATTTATCACCACTGATCTTCATTCCAAACTTTTTTCACACATCATGTTTATCTGATTTGAGTCATGATGTCACACTTGTTTACACTTTCAGGAATTTGTACTAAGTCATCAGCATACCACAAACTGTTAATGTTAGAACAACCTACTTCTACATCTGACACTAATTTACTTTCTTTAAGCAGTTTATCCATATAGCTAAACAGAAATGTTGATATTATATCTGAGTTGTTACTTTTATAGACAGAAACATACTGAGGCTTAGAAATATTTCATCATTTGAAAGATTACCTCAACATAGTGATGCATATAAAGGCAAAGTAGCTGCATTCCAGAAGGAGCTGGTACTATTCCCCCTCTTCTTCCTTCTGGAACCTGGCTATGACCCTGGTGTGCTAAGGAAACTAACAGAACAATCAAAATTCAACTTCTGGGAAAATCATGATGCCTGTTTAACTAAAACTCCACTTTCAATCTTAATTTCTCTGCACTTTCAGTTTGTCACCTCGTTTTTTTTCCTTAATTGATTATTGTATCAATGGCAATTGAGTAATAATATAAATATCACTAATTATAAAATCCAAAACATAAACAGAGTGCGACTTTTCCTCAAATAAAAATCACTACAACGGAATAAAAAAACATGTGTCATTACATAGTAGTCAAATCACTGGTAACATATATAAAAAATAATTCACTGAAGGCTTTTTTCAATATGATATGTGTAATATGAAATATAAAAACAAGGTGTTTCTGATGCACTGTGACACACTGAGATAGAATCAAAATTTCCTACATAATCTAAGGCAAGACTCATACATGAGACCAATAAAAATAAAAAAAAAATAAAAAAGCTGACTGAGCACATCACTTTTAACCGGGTGAGAAATCAGAATGCACAGTGAGAAACTGAATATGATGCAGCATAAGCAAGACTAAATTGTTTATTGTAATTTATTTATGTAAATATTAAACTGGAGCACATCACTGTATTCACAATATAAAATTACAATTTGAAACAAAATACAATGGTTTTAAAAACATTGCTTCAAACATAGTTTTTTTTCTTGTTTTGTTGTTATACTTGCAAGAACATCAGCTCAAGTTTCCTCTTGCAAGCAAGCCTTGCTTTCTTCTCAGCAAGTTCCACAGCCATATTTGTTTTACATTGACTCTGCAGCTGCACAGCATTCATTGCTTAAATTTTCTTCCTGCATATTTTTTCCCTTCCCATTTCTTTACCACTTTATTTTTTATTACCTCAGATGAAAATCATTTCATTCATCATGCTGAAAGAACTTTCAGCCTGATGGCAATGCATGCTGATGTCAAAGATTTCACTGTTTTAAATAAATAGTGTAAATTTGACAATACGAATACTTTTGAACACCATGCATCAATTTTTACAAATTATCCGACTTCATCACTTTCAAAATTTCTCCCTCCTTATCAAGCTTAAAATCCACACATTTATGGGTGGAAAATAACATTTAACAACAGAGGAAAATATTAACATCACTGGAAAAACCAAAATTATGATTACGGGAGAAATCTTCCCTTCGTCCAACTGCTGTTTTTGGAAATCTTTCCAACGTTTTCATGCTGAAATACAAATATTTATGGAATTAAAATTATATCTAACAACAATACCGGGCAGAAGAACATCATGAGAAGAAAAAAAAAAAAAATACAACTACGAGATAAATTTCTACTTCATGTACCTTCCGTTTTCAAAAATTTTGAAGGACAGAATTCCATCTTTCGACGTAAAGTGACCCATCCCCCCTACCGCCACCAAACTCCGCAAAATTTCCATTTAATTGTGAATTGATCTCGTGAATGCCAAATGATAACTGAAAAGGTGGAATTCCCGAATCCGCTGAATAATCTCATGCCTGAAGATCACAGGGAATTTTTTGCGACGTCTAACTTTCGTTTCCATAAATTGACACTTAAAGTTTCAAGCTGTGATGCAAACATTTATGCATTAAAATATTTAACAACAATACTGGCCAGATGCAACATTGCGAGAAAAACATTATGATCACAGGAAAAATTCCTTGCCCTGTACCTCCTGAATAGCAGCCAAGTGTTGAAGTCGGTGTTCGCTATTCAGGTTTTATTGTATTACATTCCTAATAACATACAAAACCAGAAATAAAAAATAAATAAAAAACACATAATATATAAAAAAGAATTATGATAAATCACTATAATAATGTGCATCATTGTATCAAAATAGTATAGGAAGGCAATTGACTAACTGCCAAACTTTTACACAATTGGAAAGAAATGGAAAGCAAATCTAATCCTTAGAACAAATTTTCTGAAAATATATGAAAGGCATATGTCTAACTGTTGGCTACATGAGAAACAGTAAAAATGCATGGCATCTGTATGCCAACAATTATACTTACACAATTGCTTGACAAAAGGTGAAAAATCCGGATGGTTACTCAGAGGAAGAACAGAACATTTAAGAGGAGATATTACTGTAGGTAGTGAAAAATACTGAAAAAGAAAGAAAAAGAAACACTATAAGCTTGACTAACCCCTACAACGAATTTAGCACAGACATTGTACTGATATTTTAAGTTTAAATCACAGAGCAAATTTTTTCATAATAGAGGTCACTCAAATAAAAAGTTGGACTCTTCCTAGTCTGGGTAACAAACTGATTGATTGCTGTGGCTTTGGGGTGCACAGAAGTAAGTTGTTAAATGTGTTGAAAGTAATAACATGAAATGCAAGTTTCTGAAATTAGTTAAACTATGTCATAGTTATTTCTAAAAAAATGCCATAACCACACATCACTAGCTTCAAACTTCTCCACTCCCATATGTCTGGCTAATTTGGTTGGGCATTTTAAATATCTATGCTACACAAGTTGACTGCACAAAAATGTGGAGACAGCTTCCTCAATATTTTTTTACCTTGTGCAACTGTGATATGCTTCCTTCCACAAATAATAAAAATTTTAGCTGTAAAATCAATGCTGTATTTTAATGAAAATTCAGTAAGCTTGTCCTTCCTCTTTTCTTATGTCTGACACAATTAAGCTTTGCCACACCATACTCTTCACATACCTCTGTAGCACTAACTTTTATCACCTTTATTAGTTCTATTGGGTTGATGCATAAGTTCAATCTTGTTTTTTTCACCACACTACAGGAATGTATTACATCAGAAGGGAAAACGGATCAATCAATGATTTATCCCCCCCCCCCATTTGTTTACGATGGTGTTCCAACATCTGGATAGGTATGCAATGCCATTCTTGTAAAAACGTGCTGGTTTTTCTCCTCCCTCCCTCCCTCCCTCCCTCCTTATATTATAAAATCATACGTCGGGAAAAGAGGCAAATGAACATAATTTTCATACTAGCATTAACAATGAACAACATCAGGAGATCTGTGCATAATAACTTAACATTAAAGATGGTTGTGTGCTTATTGAAATCCTTGGCAATCAGACAGACATGCTGAAATCTACAATAAGTAACTTGATTTGCTGGTTGATAGGGAAATGGCTTCCCACTGGCAAAATCTCACTGTAACTTTTCTTACCTTTTTTTTTATTTAAAAATTTTTGACTGGTCCTATAATTTACATGCTACTTCTAGATCTATCCTTAGAGTCAACAGACTGTAGTACATATAAATGTTTTATGCATTTTTGGTGAATTTACCATACAAAAACACATTATTTGAATGATTTCCATGTGGAAACAGAAGCATTTCCGAAAGATCAATATTGTTGTTTACATAGGTAAATGGTGACAACCATGATAAAATGTGAATAAAATAAAATGAAATTCCAAAATTGTTTTTCAATATTATTTAAGAAACACATTACATTAAAAATGCAGATATATATGATCTCACATTTTTATTTTATAGCACACAGAAGTACCCAATCTGCAATAAGCACATACTATGATATTTCACCCCCTTCCCTCCTTTTTCATGTCATTTGTTCCATTTTGTCAAACATTTTTAAATGTATTTCTTGAAAATAAATGCTACTTCTTAATTTTTATTTTACTTAATTGCAAACAATACAGTATCTATTATATCTTGTTACCTTGTTCGAAGCTCACTGTCCCATCTTTTTCCTTTTTTAAATTTGAAAGTGGAATTTGAAATGTCTAGATTGTAGCTGAATGTGCACAAACAAGGTGATTCCTAAAACATGCACCATGCCCTGCAGTTTGAAATAAAAGCACTGTGCTATTGAAACATTTGGAGATATTTTTTTTTTTTTTCATTTTCCATTACTGTTCTTACCTGGCAACAAGTCTTAATTCAACAATAATAATATATGTAATGTATTATAATCAAGGTATGCAAAATAAATATGTTCACCTGCAAAATTTTGACACATACATAAGAACAGAAAACTTCAAAAATGGCAACATTTTCCGCTACCGTAAAATTATTAAGCATGTGAATTCAGTCTTTTTTAAAAGTTACTGCATCTTGACGTGCATTTTATAGGAATCTGCCAAATAAGTATCAAAATGCAAAATGCTTGAGAGCTGTGTGCTTTAAACAACACAACATTCACATGTACATTCCTACTTGCAATATTACAGCAGGGAAAACTTGAGCACTACACAGAAAGCAGAAAAGTTGGTTGTGGACATAAATGCATGGAAATATTTGTCCAGATTTACATGGTAAATGAAAATGGTTAGTACATATGTAATGTGTACCAGAATGTTGGTAGCGAATGTTCCAAAATAGTCAGTCATTCTGGTTAGCTCAGCCCAAAGAAGTTGAAATAAAGAAAAAGGGCCAATGAAGGAAACTGTGGGTGGAACATTTGTAATGGCCTGAAAATCAAGATTACACATTGAAAAATAAACTAAAAATGCATATAAAAATCATAAATGGTACACCAAAGTCACTCCAAATACATATATTAAACAAATCTGCAGCATTGTTTATAACTTCACAAATTATCTTTGAGAAGCTAACCTCCAATTTTTAGATAACAGCTTACAGTTGGCTTGCAGGTATGTATGAATGTACGAACGAATAGATGTATCATGGAAAGCAAATGAAGAAAAGAATTTCCTAACCACATAAAAAGGCAATGAAATATAATTTTATAGCACAGAATGCTGGAATTGAATGTCATCTACTCAATCAGCAGAAAACTTGAAGATCACAACATTCATGTTTGAGAGTTGAACACACATCTCTTGATTTCCACTGAAGTATGCTACTGTTGTACCACTCAAAACAACGAAGCTCTAAGCAACCAAAGTGCATACAAATACTGTATTTAAGTACTTTTAAAGAAAATATTCAGACTGCTATAGTAATAGGAAAAAGTATGAATTTGGATAAAATAAGTAAAAATATGAATCATCTTATTAATCCCTACCACAGAATCTTTTTTTCAATTACTACAATATTTAGTTGCCATTCCAGTTTACCCTCAGCAATTTTGAATCACTGGCTCAAATAAGGACACGTCCGACCCAGTGGCCAAGCTGGAGAGAGGTGCAGTAAATTGTCCAAGCTGTGGCCATGTTCAAATATTGTTTGTTCTACAGTGGTGGTTCTGTCCTTTTCCAGGAATTACTGCTGGGCATAAATTAAAGAAAGGTGACTATTATCTTAGATGCTGTGGGGAAAGTTATCTTCCCTGCCATCCCAAAAGAGCACAAAAATTGCTCCCAATTTATAATGAAACAATTCCAACTACCAAAGGTACATTTTTTTCCCCTGACTACTGACACCATAACATCAAAATGTAATCTATGGATAGAAGTAATCAGATGGTGCTTCTATATAGTAAGAATTCCATACAATGACAGCACCTGAAATTTAAGGACTATTCAACCATATATATTTCACTGTATCCACATATGCACTGTAAGTCTCTTGTTGGCTACTTAAGACTACATACATTACATACATACATACCATTAAGCTGTTCTCAGCTCAGAAATTCAGAGGTTAGCTCCCCAAAGAAAGAGCATGTGCCATGTACACATTTAACTAATAGAACTAGAATTTACTTACTGCTGGTGTATCAAATGTCTCTATTTACAACAATCTCGGCACACAGCACGAGCTTCATTAACATCTTTCACACGCCAGACACAAGACCTTTTGTATTTCACACTCATAATCTTTTTCTCAAGCAGACATTCCTGAATCTGGTCTTCCTATGATTTTCTCGGCCTTCCTCTACCTTTCTTTCCTGACACTTGGGCTGCAAAAATTCTCTTAGTCAGCACCTCATCACTCATTTTTTAGTAAGATGATGTCTCCATCTTTCTAACAACATTTTGTCACATTTGTACACATCTTCACTCCTCATATGATCAGCGCGTGTTTTACCACAAACACCCCATCTCAAACGCATCTCCCCAGTACACAATCAAATGACTCCTATATCTTATATTTGTACATCCAAGTAGGACCAATTACACTTTTATACACAGCCATTCAGGACTTCCTTGAGAGCTCATCATTCCTGTGAAATCCTCTTAAGGAAGCTATGACTATCAATGAAGAATTCACTCGCCTACTAACTTCGCCATCTAATTTGTTGTCTCTGTCAAACATACTTCCTAAATATACATACTCATTCACCTGGTCAATCTCTGTGCCATTAAGACTTATCTTGCATTCAGTACAAACAGTTCCTTGCTCAAAAACCATAACTTTGTTTTTTCCCTTATTTATACTCAGTTTGAATACTATTAGTTCACAAGACTATTACATTTAAAATAAAAAAAAAGATGCCACTCACAAAATATAGCTCATGGTTCATACGCTTTTTCAATCACAAAATTCCAGGACTTTTCCAGGACAAACAATTCAAATGCTCTTACTTAAAATATAGTGAAACCATAGGTCTATTCAACCTGTAGCCTACAACAAACAACTTCCTACATGCTTGGGCAAACTTAATGTAGAATGTTAAAAATGAGGTCTGCTGCAGCTAATCAGAATCACAGATAAATACTGAAATACCAAAACTGTAACTGAAAACGTGACCAGGTTTAATATCTACTAAACTTTTATATACAGTATACAACACTGATTTTGAGAAAAATTTATTTTTCTACTTTGGCTTTATTTCAATTATTGAAGCAAATCACAAAAAACCAAAAAAAAAACCACCATAGAACTCAAATATACATAGGTATGTGGTATTATTCTTGAAATGCTTTCATATACCACACTATCAATACATAAAATACTATTTACATTTAATTATTCTTAAATAATGCTTACACTGGAAATTTAAGGGTAAGGAAAGGTGAAATATTTGAAACTTTTTCAAAGGACCAAAGGGATTTTTTCATTTTTTAAACACATAATCATGGGAGCAAATATTTGTGTTACATTTTATTTAGGGAAATAATTTTCAACATAATATTGATGCTGTAGCTATGACTTAAATTTGTACTCACCAGCAAACAAAGTATGCACGAAAATTATCTAACATGAAATGAAAGAGAATAATGGGAAAACCTTAAATCCATTCATTAGTGATCAAGGCAATTTAACTGGGCATGATTAGAAAACTAATTGTAGAAGATGCAAAGTGATTACTTAACTCAGAAAGTACTGAGAAACAACTAGATTTAAGTTTCTGATATTAGAAAGCAATCTGATTTTATGACTCATTTTTATATAAAGCATTCCTTTAGCAAATTTCAGTAAAGGTCAAATAACCCACAAAAAAAAAAAAAAAAAAAAAAAACCCCGACAAAACAGCTATTTATAAAACACAAGCTACATACTTCCACCAATAGCTAAAAAATATGTTACGAAAATTAACAAATGATGCAAAATAAAAGTTTCCCATAGCAGAAGGAAGGTATTAGGGACAAAAAGATTTTCATATCGAACAGTTAAAATAAGAGATATAGAGGGAAACATGATATAAATCTATGCCTTTTAGCAGAAGAATTTTGCATAATGGAAAAGTTCAAAACAGGCGAAAAGTATTCTTCATAGCAAAAGCTATGCTAAGGAAAAAGAACTTTTCAAATATATCTCTTGGCAGCAGAGATAGCAAGGAAAATGTTTTGACCTTTACAATCCCTAGGAGAAAAGTTGTACATTATTTGAAGGAGATCTTCTTATTGTAGTAAAAACCTTATTCACTCTCCATCTTTATTACAGCGAATGGCATACAGGAAAATAAGAAATTTCTCAATAGGGTTTTTAGAGAAAGAGATAGGCTGCAAACATAAGTACATGAACACCACCTAGTGGCAGAATTGTGAACCACAAACCTCATCAAATACAAACCTAAAGTGTTCCACAAGGTAAATGGTATCTGGTGTTAAAATAATTTTTTGAATCGGACATTTAGAAGTACAGATATTGAGAAAAATAGATTAAATATTTGTGTCCCCTAGTGGCGAAATTGTGCATTATTTTGGGAAGAAAATACACACAAGGTGTTTTCATAGTTAAGAGCATCTGATCGAAAGAGAATAGTTTTCAATTGTGTTTTTAATCCCGCAGATATTGCTGTAAATGGAAAACAAGATTATGGTATCTAGTGGCGCACTTGTGCATTAAGAAATATTTGAAATTATATGAGAAGCATTTTGCACCGAAAATGTTCTCCAACAAAGAAAGAATTTTTCAAATTGGACTCTTAGAAACAGAGATGTGGACAAAAATAAGATATATGTGTACGCCCCTGGTGGGAAAATTATGCAATATTTTACGCAGGAGGTATTCTCAAAAAGCTTTTCGAGGTGAGTGATATCGGTTCATGGAGGAATTTTTTCAATCGAGTTTCCAGCTCAGATTTTGTTGCAAATACATCGGAAATAAAAATAAACACTTAACCCCCCCCCCTGGTGGCCACACCATCCTTTACCAAAAATGATAAATTACATGCAAAACATTTTCCCCCAAGAGCTACATCCGACACAGGAAGATTCACTGTAACGCCCCTAGCGGAAAACGTATGCATTATTTGAAAAAAGGGACTACCTAAAATAGTCTTCAATATAAATGTCATCGAAAGAATTTTTTCAATTGGATATTTAGAAGCAAATATATGAAATAAAATACATTTTAAATTCGAAACGATCTCCATTTGCACCCTCTAGCAGCGAAGTTGTGCACTGGAAAAAAACCCAGAATGCATGGATCATCATTTTCACATTTTAAGCTTCCTAATACAAAAAAGAATTTTACAAATCAAACTAATAATTGAAGAGATATGGTCTCTCCCCGGCAGGACAGAAAAAGTGATAACATAAAGCATGACACAAAAGATACTAATAATGCAGCTTCAGTCCTCCTAACAGAAAGAAAACCAACAACACCTCCCCCCTCCCCTGCATTTTTCAGGGGGTGGGGAGAGAAATTTGTCAGACATAAGCTATGTCAGTAGAAAAATCCTCAACTACAAAACATTGCAGAAGAACAAAAAGGCAGGAATGGATAAAATTGCAGGACATGCAACAGACAGAATTTTAGGACATTTCCAGGACAAAATGGAATTCCAGGACATTTCCAGGATGCATACGAACCATGAAACTTTGTTTGCAATGAAACATTCCAGAATAAAGGTCTCATTATGAATTTAAAAATGGGTTGAAATAAGAAAGGTAAATGGAATTTTTGAGAACAAATAACACTCTCTTTCTCGAGGCAAAAGGTAAAATGACTTCTCAAAATTGAATAACGTACTTACAGTTTACTTGCAAACTTTTCATCAGCAAACACACATGAACATACTAAGAATTTTTTTTTAAGCATATGTGATACTGACAAAAGTTTACTTTTGTAAACTCTGTCATATTTTTTAATAAACATTTAAAAGCATGTATGAAAGAGGCCCACGACCCGGGACGTAACCCCGAACTATTATTTAACTTGTGTTTTTCACAGGATATTTAAAATGAGTTGAAACTCTGAAAGTTAAGCTCTTATTTCATTATTTTCTATGTAATAATTTATATACCAAACTCAGAAAATGTATCCCTTACTTACATTATAAAAACAGTTTTCTTTCAAATGGACCACGTGGTCAAGAAATTTCTAAGGTACCTACTCACTGTCTAGTCATCAATAAAAGAAATAAAAAACCCGAAAAAATGCATGTTAATGTAATAGTTCAGAGTTATGTCCTGGGTCACAGCCAGTCTTTCATATGTGCTTTAAAATGCTTATTACATGACAGAGTTTACAAAGGTAAGCTTTTGTCAGTATTTTATGTGTTTAAGGATACACTGGTGTGCAAAAATTAAGGACGAAGAGGAGAAATTAGCAAAACAGCGGAACGAGCAGGCAGAACGGACCAAAAGACCACTCAGGGGATAGACTAGGGTCCGGTACGGTAGGGCATGCGCATATATGCAGCATGACGTGGGGGTCGGAAGGGTATAAAGCACACGGGCGGTGTACGCTCAGCAATTCAGTGAAAGATATTGCACGGTGTACATCGGTTTGAACGACGTCGAGTTGCTGCCACCGTGTGATATGGCCAACAGGCAATCCAGTAGACGACATCTGGATGGATGACTTTACCCGAGGTCGCGTCATTGGGAAGTTGGAAGTAGGTCGAAGTGTGACTAGTGTGCCCGAGGAGTTCGGGATCGCTCACAGCATCGTTTCACGAGCTTGGAGAGCATTTCAAACAACAGGAACAGTTGTCCAAGAGTTTAGCAGTGGTCGTCCACGAGCAACCACGGTGGCAGACGACTGGTATATTGTCCTACAGGCGAAAAGAGAAAGACGGCAGACAGCGGGAGAAATCGCAAGGCACATGCAACAGACAACTGGACGTCCGTTATCGCGTTTATGGGACAACTGAGCAAAACCATCCAAACAAGGAATCCAAAGGATACAAAGGCACTTTATTGAAAAGGTAGCTTCGAGCACAACTGGACAGAAGACAGAAACGTGGCCAGGAGGCTGCACAAAGGTGATCTATTTGCACGACGACCAGTACGGTGTGTGCCATTAACGCCTGCTCATCGGAGACGGCGGTTTCTGCGGTGCCAGGAACACAAGAACTGGACACATCAGCAATGGGGTCGAGTTCTCTTTACGGATGAGAGCCGATTTAGTCTGACGAGCGATTCTGGACGTATACACATCTGGAGAGAGCAGGGAACACGCAATCACACCTCCAACATCATCGAAAGGGACCAATTTGGAGGTGGCGGAGTTCTCGTTTGGGGCGCTATCATGCTTGGTAGCCGTACTGACCTCCACATCTTCCAAGGAGGTTCACTCACTGGTGTCCGCTATTGTACCGAGGTTCTCCTGCCTCACGTGCATCTGTTTAGAGGTGCTGTGGGTCCCGAGTCTGTCTTCTGTCCAGTTGTGCTCGAAGCTACCTTTCCAATAAAGTGCCTTTGTATCCTTAGGATTCCTTGTTTGGACGGTTTTGCTCACTTGTTCCATATTCTTACATCTTGGGGATCTTATGGTATAATTTGAGTCGCTGTGGAGCACTTCTGCACGACGTTACATTCGAAAAACCGTCTCCTCCTTAATTTTTGCACGCCAGTGTATTTGCACATTTCTAAATTACATTTTACCTGGTATATGACCTAAAATAGAGTTATTCACTAAAAGAAATGAAACAATACAATGACAGGTGCATACAAAATGTTGAAGAAAGTACACAGTACAAATGTTACTGATATCAACAATATTAATTTAATTTTATATCTTTATGACTGAAAAAATGGCACCTCAGTTCTTACCGTTCTCATTTCATCGCCCAATCTTTGCCTAAATGTATGTTCCCAGACAGCATACATGATACGACCAATTCCAAAAGATGGCTCAATAACAGCTGGAATGATTTCTTCCACTGAAATTCACAAAAACACTAATATATATTACAAAAATCAAACACAACATGTATAATAAAACTGTTCATTTATAGCCGTACCGCTAGGTGATACAAGAAGACAAAACTCAGAAAATGAGTGAAAATTCTACTCTGAACTTAAACCCTTAATTTTCTCTGGTAATATATATATATTTCCAGAGAGAATTATGGGTTCAAGTTCTGTACTGTGTGTATATCATCATCATCATCATCATTGTCAACCATTATCGATCCACTGCTGGACGAACGTCTCCCCAAGTTTCCTCCACAACGGTCTGTCTTGTGCCAGTCTCCTCCATGTCACTCCCGCATACTTTCGAATTTCATCCACCCATCGCCCATGCGGTCTTCTTCTGGGTCTTTTCCTGTCCCTTGGAATCCAATCTAAAATTTCGGCTGTCCATCGATGGTCTGTCCTCCTGGCAGTATGTCCAGCCCATTGCCATTTCAGGGATTTAACTCTGACCATGATGTCTTCCACTCTTGTCATTTTTCGGATCCACGAGTTTCCTCTTCTTATCTCTCCTGGTTACACCAAGCATGCATCTCTCCATGCTTCTTTGAGTTGTCTGCAGCCTTTGTATGTCTCTTTTAGTTAAGGTCCACGTCTATGCACCATACGGAAGCACTGGAAGGATGCATTGATCAAACACTTTTCTTTTAAGACATAATGGCATATTACTCTTGAAAATTATGCTGTTTCTTCCAAAAGCTCTCCAGGCAAGTTTTGCATGCCGATTAATTTCTTCATCAATGTGACCCTCACTTGATATCTGCTGTCCAAGATAAACGTACGTGTCCGCTATCTCCAGCTTTTCTCCATCAATCGATAAATCTTCATTTCTTGAAAAAGCATTGAACATCACTTTTGTCTTCTGAAAGTTCTTTTTTAATCCCACTTCTTTACTCTTGTCAGCAAGTTCCTGGATCATACTCTACAGCTCTGATGGGGTAGTTGCAAAAATGACTACGTCATCAGCAAAACGAAGGTGGGTTAGATAATCTCCATTAATCTTTATCACTTTGTTTTCCCAGTTCAGTGATTGAAAGACATTTTCCAATGTGGCATTAAAGAGCTTCGGAGATATGGTGTCACCTTGTCTCACTCCCTTTCCAATTTTTATGTGTGTTGTATTTTCAAACAGCCGAATCTTTGCACTTGCATTTTCATAGATGTTATTAATAATATTATTTTTGTATGCATCTTCAATTCCGCAGGATTTCAGAGCCATTGTAACTGCTGATGATTTCACCGAATCAAAGGCTTTTTCATAATCGATAAAAGCCATGCACAATGGAAGTTCATATTCCCTCGCTCTTTCAATTAGTTCTCTCAGTACGTGGATATGATCTATTGTGCTGTAGCCACTCCTGAATCCAGCTTGTTCTCTCGGTTGAGCCATGTCCAATGTTACCTTCAAGCGGTGTGAAAGAACTTTAGTGAAGATTTTATAAACCACTGATAGGAGGCTGATAGGTCTGTAGTTCCTGAGATCCCCAATGTCATCTTTTTTATGTAGCAGGATCATTGTAGCATTGTTCCAATCCTCAGGAATCTTCCGTTCATTAAGGCATCGAGTGAAAATTTGGGTGAGTACTGTTTTGATTTCTCCACTTGCTTCTTGTATGATGTCTACAGTAATTCCATCTTCTCCTGGAGCTTTTCCCCATTTCATGTTCTTGATTGCATGTGCAACTTCTGCTGGAAGGACTGGAAGAATTCTGGTACTGGTATCTTTCATGATGTCTGGAGTACATGTATCATCCCTTTCATATAATTTGGAGTAGAAATCTTTCACTCTTGTCAAAATTTCGCCTCTATTTCGTGTTACAGAACCATCTTCTTTCCTCAGTGCCATAATCTGTTTTCTTCCCTTACTGAGATGTCCCTTTGCTATCTTTAGGCTTTGATTGTTTTCAATTGCTTTCCTCACTAGTTCACAGTTGAATTTCCTTACGTCTTCAGTGATACTTTTTCGTACTGTCTTGCATAGCTCTATATATTCCACTTTGGAAGTCACATCTTCTTCAGTTGTCCTCATCTCTCTTCTTTTTTGCATCAACATTTTGGTTTTTCCTGATAATTTGTTCAAATGCAACTTGTTCTTAGACCCAGCTAATTTTGTTGCTGTTTCCATAAGAGTTTTGGTTACTTTTCTGTTAACTTCAGAAATATCCACTTCTTCCGATGTTAGGCCTTCTAAAGCAGAGAATCTGTTCTTCAGTTCCAACTTGAAGGTATTATGGTGTTTTTTAAGGTTGGTTATGTCAATACATTTTGTTTGTCTTATGAGCTTGCCATGTTCGAGTTTAGTGTTGAGGTGCATCTTACATCTCACCAATCTATGGTCACTACCTGTGTTGAACTTGTTTAGCACACTGCAGTCTTCTATGGCGAATTTTTTGTTACACATAATAAAATCAATTTCACTTGTCATCCCATTTGGATGTCTCCATGTCCATTTCCTGTGTGGCTTTTTCTTGAAAAAGGAGTTCAAGATGAAACACCCTTCTGCCTCTGCAAACTCAACGAGAGTATTTCCACGCTGGTTTCTGTTGCCGTGACCGAATTTACCTACTGAAGTTTCATTCTGTTGCTGCTGCCCTATTTTTGCATTGAAATCTCCCATAATTATCTTCAAGTGTTGCTTACCTTTATTATTTAGATGACGAATTTCCTCATAAAATTCTTCAATTTCTTCTTCAGGATGACTTGTGGTTGGCACAGAAGTTTGAATAATCTGAGCCTGGTATCTTCTCGAGAGTTGGATAACGAGTCGTGCAGCTCTGTCAGAGGAACTTTCAACTTCTACCACTTTATCCTTCAGTTTCTTGTTTATTATAAATCCAACACCACTAGTTTTGCCAGTATTTGTTCCACGATAGTAGAAGAGATGTCCACTTTTCAGTTCAATAAGATCTTCTTTTTTCTCCTTACCTCACTTAGCCCGACGATGTCCCACTTGATTCTTTGTAGTTCCTCTTCCAATTCAAGAAGCCTTGAATCAGAAGATAGGGAGCGTCCATTATACGTAGCCAAGGTCAGCATCAGATGGCAGCCTAGTCCGGTCCTCCGGGGATTCTTAGCACCCTCTGCCTTCATGTTGCACTGGCCGCTGCCTTGGCCAGGTACATTCCAGCTGCCGGAGACTGAGAGCCAAGATTTAAGTTGTGAAGTCATTTTGGAGGGGTTTGGCCATAACTCACCACGCTGGCCAAGCGGGTTGGTGAGTGTGGGATAGCATTTCCTCTAATCCCGATGGTATAGTTATACCGCTATTGGCGATCCTGTGTGTGTGTGTGTGTATATATATATATATATATCACCATCGTCGTCAACCATTATGAATTCACTGCTGGATGAAGGTCTCCCAAAGTTTCTTCCAGAACAGTCTGTCTTCAGCCAGTCTCCTCCATGTCATGCCGGAATGCTTTCGAATTCCATCCAACTATCTTCCATGTGGTCTTCTTCCGTCAATCCAGTCTAAAATTCTGGTTGTCCATCAGTGGTCCATTCTTCTGGTAATACGTCCAGCCCATTGCCATTTTGGGGATTTTACTCTGATCATGATGTCTTCCACTCTCGTCATTTTCTTTATCCACGAGTTCCTCTTTTCATCTTTCCTGGTAACATCAAGCATGCATCTCTCCATTCTTCTTTCAGTTGTCTGCAGTGTTTATGCCTTTTTTAATTAAGGTCCATATCTCCATTCCATATGTAAGCACTTGAAAGATGCATTTATAAAAACATTTTTCTTAAGACACAATGGCATATTGCTCTTAAATGTGTTTATGTGTGTGTGAGAAGTTGTATTACAGAAAATAGAAGATATTCTTAACAAATATAAAAACAAAGTTCTTTTCTATGGAAGATATGTCGACAACACATTGCTCTTTTTGAATGCTAGTGTTTTAGAATTAGACATGCTCAAAAAAGATTTCTGTGAAAAATATCTAAATGTCAACTTTACAATGGAATTAGAAAATGATAATGCGATTAATTTCTTAGATATCACAATAATAAAAACTCAAACATCCTGCAAATATCATGTATATAGAAAGCCAACTTACGTACCAATACTCATACCTGGAAATTCATACCATCCCAAGACATATAAAAAATATCAGCAATCAGAAGTTTAGTGCATAGAGCTTTCACCGATTCCAGTAATAATTTTTTCAAAGAAAAAAAAACTACAGTGGATAATAAAAACAGCCCGAGAATTTGGATACACCACCTGAGATGTCAAGAAAGTAATTCACATGTATAATCATCCTAACAATAAAACCAAACAAAATATAAAATATTGTGGTAAATTTCAATATTAAAACAAATTACAAATGTAATTAAAAAGGAATGAAAAACACAACAGCTAGACATTGGAATTGCAGTAAAAGACTACAAGAATATAATAATCAATAACAGAGAAAAAACAAAACTATTGGACAGTGCAGGAGTATATAGCATTCCAATTAAACCAACTAATAACAGCAATAGAATTAAATACATAGGAAGCACGAAAAACAAACTACGAAAAAGATTAACACAGCATATGAAAAACAGGGAAAAAAAGGAAGAAAACACGGCACTTATACAGTATTGCATAAAGAATAACACAGTACCAGAATTTGAAGATATCAAAATTGTTTGCAAACATCCTACCAAAATGACCATTCGTTATGACGAAGCAATAGTAATTGAAAAAAAAACTAAAAAACAAAACAAAACTGTAACATTAATAGTAGAATGGAAATGCCGATTCCCTGGAAAATACTTATAGAAGAAGGAAGAAGAAAAAAAAAAATAAAATAAAAGAAGGGAAGGCAAACAGAACAGAAACACTACACACAGACAGACCTAAATTTATAAGAAAAGATTGTGGAGTCTTCAAATCCCGCAGGTGGCAATGCAATATAATCGATGACGTATAACTCGTAACGGCAAAGATTTGCGACCTGAGTATGTAGTATAATCAATGTGGACTGCAAAGAGAACGGACGACCAGAAGTCCCAGAAGATGGCAACCAAGTTTGCCGAAATGCATCAGACAATACAACTAAGAGTCCGGCAAAGTTTTTGGGGATTGCATTTTTTCATGCAAAAACTTTTGAATAATTCACACTTATATTTCAAGGTATTTAACGTTTTCATAGTTCTTTTGATCTTGGGTCACAATATTTGTACATTCTGGTCTAAAGTGCTTTAACGTTGTCATAGTTTTTTAGTCTCTTTTTGCCAAGATTTTAAAAGTTTTTATAGTTCTTTTAGACTTTTGTTATGATATTTTAAAGTTTTCATACTTCTTTTCAGTCCTTTGTTATAGTATTTTAAAGTATTTTATACGTCCTTTGTCTTCATATACTTTTCTAATTTTAACCAAAATATACTCTGGTCAAAAGTTGTCTTGAAAAGTTCCTCCAATACACACTCTTTTGTTCCTTTTATACTTTTAACTTCGTGATCAAAGTGTACATACTCTGTGAAAAATGTGCCATCTAAACTTCTTAAGAAAGTCTAAACTCAAGAACCTAGTAAGAACAAAAGCACAGACGATTTGAACAGCGGCTGTTTGCAACCGAGAGGTATGTAAAAAGATTTTTTAATTATCTAAATATTTGTTCTCAGTTAATGGCAATAATTTTCAATCGAGAAATTGCATTTCACACAAAAGAACTAAAACATGTAAAAAGTTTCAACAGTTGAACCATTATTCAAATGCATTTTGACTAAAGAAGAATACATTACCCTTAATGTTCTGAAAAGACTGCATAGCATAAGTGTAAAAATAAATAAATAAATAAATAAATAAATAAAGATAATGAATCTGCTTATCATGCTGCCCTGCTACTTGGTGCATGCCTTAAAAAATTTATTGAAATAGAATATAACATTACTGACAGAAATGACTCACCACTTTGAAACAATTTATATGGAAATCCACTCTAAAAGGCAGTCTCTGTTTCAACATGTAAAAACTGCTGGACCCAGAAACCATTTAATACATCATAACTCTTTCTCACTGGTTTGAATGGCTTCTATAATTTAATTCAAATTTCATCGCAATTAGTGAGCTTTGTCTTCTTGCACATACACACATAACTTCATTAAGTGCAGCACAACCATTATATTACTTTTCTCAAAATCATAAGAATCACTTACCATGAACAGTTTTCTCCCCTCGAACAACAGATACCATGTCCTTTGTTATATTGTACTCCCGGTCTTCAATGCATAGTCGGTACTCCCTAAAGGATTGGTGAGGGGGAAAAAAAAATATATATATATGAAGGAAATTCATTAAATTTCTAATAATTTAGTATTCTTTTAAATTTTCACTTGATACTTTATTTTTATTTTACCTCAATGACGGCACCTGAATTGGTGGTGTTGGATCCCAACACTAGAAATCTGGAAAAGTTTGCACACCAACAAACTTAGATATTTCATGTATATCTTCCGTATTAGGAAGTCACATGCTATACATGGTTAAAATACACTGCCGGAAAATGAATAAGGAACACTAAGAAGGAATTGGTGGACGATCATGAAATTTACATATGTTAATGGGGTCGAGTTTACGTAGGTGTGATGTTAATTTCGGGACCAACCGGTGAGCGCTTACGCCACAGTATGGCATAATATGCAAATTATTGTCGGTGGTATTTAAGGAGTACGGCAAAGTGAATGTAATCAGTCGTCGGCCTACAGACACGTGCGAAGACCCTGAAGAACCTGCAATGCCTGGACATGGAAGACGTGTACAATTTCAGCAGTTATCGGACTTTGAGCGAGGTCGTCTAGTCGGACTCCGTGAGGCTGGGTGGTCGTATCGTCGTATTGCGGAGCGAATTGGATGGGAAGTATCGATGGTGGTTACGATGGTGGCGTAGATGGTCCGAGGAACATTCCCACACGAGAAGACGTGGGACCCCAAGTTACAGATGGACTGATGACGGACCGATCGACGCATAAGAAGAGCGGCGTTGTCAAGCAGAACATCCACTGCGACGTAAATCCGAGCTGCCGTTGCACCTGAGGTGACTGTGCGAACAATCCGCAACAGTCTACTGGATGCAGGACTACGTGCATGCGTGCCTCCGACTCCAGCCTACCGTCAGGAACGGCTGCAGTGGTGTCGGCAACGTCTGCACTGGAGAACGCAATGGCGATCTGTCGTGTTCAGCGATGGAAGCAGATTCTGCTTGGGAGCCTCCGATGGCCGTATGCGTGTTCGCAGACGCACAGGGAAGCGTCTCCACCCTTCTTGCATCCGCCAGCGACACACAGGGCCTACACCTGGTCTCCTGGTGTGGGGAGCGATCAGCTATCACTCCCGTACACAACTAGTGTTTGTACCGGGTACGTTAAACAGCACCTCCTACATCAACAACATCATTCAGATCGTTGTTGTGCCATTTGTAAGGTCGGTCCACTGTGGTGTTGTCCAGCAAGATAACGCACGCCCACACACGGCACGTGCAACGCAACATGCACTTCAGGGTGTGAGACAACTTCCATGGCCTGCACGTTCACCGGATTTGTCCCCCATTGAGCATGTGTGGGATTTTATGGGACAACGACTTATCCGGTCTCCACGGCCAGCCACGACCACCCCCAATTTACGCGTCCAGGTTGAGGTTGCTTGGAACTCAATACCCCAAACTTACGTCCAACATCTGTACGACAGACTCCATGCCAGAATTAAATAGTGTGACGCAGTTCATGGCGGTTCAACCTCGTACTAACCATGTTACATGGAAATGTTATTTTTCAGTTTACCAGCAAATACAGCTGTATTTTGCCATAATGTTTTGATCATGTTATCCTCTGTATTCTGTTATTATGCGGTATAAATTTCGTTGGTATCAGACGTCTCCTTCTTGGTGTTCTTTTTTCACTTTCCACCAGTGTACATATACACTATATACCAACAAGAAATTGGACACCCCTGCAATCGATGATATCTACGGTCCTGATACACGTCATGGCAGCCGCCGTTAAATATCGTGTGGGAAACAACAATGCAACCAGTCGCATGCAAGATGCCACGCAGTTCGGAGCTCTCTGATTTCGAGAAAGGTGTAATCGTCGGGTATCACAGAAACGGACGATCCATACGTGACATATCCAGCGAGTTGAAGTACCCATAATCGACAGTGGCCTACGTGATTGGCAAGTGGAAGATGAGAGGTGACTGTTGGAATGTGCCCCGACCCGGCAGACTCACAAAACTGGGAGTCAGAGACCGATGGGTGCTGGCCAGAGAAATTCGGAAGAACCGCACCAAATCGATGGGCCACATCCACAAGGAGTTTCAACATGCATCCGGTAGTGTTCTTTCGATGAATACCATCCATAAGGAAGCCCATCTGCTCGGTTATCATGGACGTGCTGCCGCCCACAAGCCTTTGATCACCAAGTCCAATAGCACTGCTCGGCTAACGTGGTGCAAAGAACGTCAACAGTGAACCGTTGAACAGTGGAAACAGGTTCTCTGGAGCGACAAATCAAGGTTAACCCTCTACTGTTCGGATGGCAGGGTCAGGGTTTGGCGTCTGCCTGGAGAACGCCTCCTGCCGGAATGTATTGTGCCAACTGTGAAGTTCGGCGGCGGTGGAATTATGCTATGGGGGTGTTTCTCCTGGTATGGCATGGGACCCTTGGTCGCAATTCCTGGTAGACTCAACGCCGAGACCTACTGCACCATTTTGGATGACCATGCGCTTCCATGTTGCGGCAGTTTTACGGGGTGGACCCATGTTACTTTTAGGATGACAATGCCACCTGTCATGTTGCGAGGTCCATCAGGGCTTGGTATGGTGACAATGGGGTTAATCGAATGGACTGGCCTGTGCAGAGCCAGGACCTTAACTCTATCGAATGTGCAATGCTTATATGAATAACCTATATAAAAACTGGCAAGTGCATTAGCATCTATTTTTATGAATGACAGTTGCTTTCCTGCAAATAACAGTTACCAAAACTTTTGGTAAGATTATGACTTTGTGAAGTTTAAATTTTGATAAACAGCTCGTGGTTGCACTCACAACTAATTTAAAATTGGTTCCCAAAGGATAAATCAAAATAAAATTCTCAACCATCCTTGAAAAGAACTGCAAAACAGCCAACATAATTTCGAAACAGGTAACATCATCTAGTGTGATTCAATCATTCTTCGAGAAACATTAACTTTCAGATGTATGCCTGTTAGCTAAATGCAGGATTCATACACATTTGCAGAAAATAAATTCCAGTTTTCCAGTTCATCAAAAAAATTCCAGGAACTTTAATTTTTTTTAGAATCATACTGCTTTGTTTTATATTTTGCAAATTGGAGAGAAATTTGCTAGGCATTTAGAATTCTTATAAATTCCTATGGGTTCTACTGTTACTTTATTGGTGTTACATCATCAATGAAGTGGCAAAATTTCCCCATATAAAAATGGCTCTGTATAAAACTTATATGCAGTGTTCTGGAATTTAGCACAATGATAATAATACAAAATAATTTTGCCATGACACAGAAGATACCTTATTCCGATAGTCACATATTCCCATGTGCATTGGTGGCCAGATATCAATTTCCTTCACACAGGAAAGTATGTGTTACATGGATATCTTGGACTCATGGGAGGGTTCCCACATGCTATTGTAACTTCAACTACACACAGCTGCTAAACCACAATCCAAGGTCATAGGAAATTTGGCACTCAAATGTCTTACACACTACATCATCACATGAGATGACATCACATCTCTGCACATCATCACTTCCTTCCACACTGGAAGGAAGTAATGTCATTGCAAGCAAACACTGCATGGAGCTAGAACAAAGTGATGAAATAAATTCAAACATTTCGACTAATCATTTTTTTCACTGAAAGAAAAAAATTCCAGGATTATTCCAGGACTTTTCACAAAAACATGAAAAATCAAAGACTTTCCAGGCGTGGAAAAAAGAAAACTCGAATTCTAGGACTTTTCCAAGATTCCAGGGACCATGTGAATTTGGCAAATGCAATTGGGGGGGGGGATAGTTGGCAAACCAGAAATATAAAAGTGGCTAAATTTTCAGCAAATTCCTTTTTCTAAACCAATGGAGATGTGCAATGGAAAAAGAAAAAGTTTTAATTTTTAAACCTCATTGCATTCTCGATTTTCATAAACAACAGAAGCTAATGGAAAAGTGTTATCACTAAATGCTTACTGGAAACAAGTGTCTCTATAAGCTGCTACAATGGAAGCATAGAATTACTTCAACTAGTGCAAATTTGAAGTTAGTTCAGATTCCTAAGCTATAATTGCTTAGCTTTAGTTAGTTGGAACTTCACTGTCCTGGTGGTTTAATTGTAGCATGCTCGAAAGGAAATTGAAAGATACATGCATATCACAAAGCTGTTCTCTAAGATTCAGAGGCTAGCTCCTCAAGAAAAAACTCATCTGCCAGATGAAAGTTCAAAACTGATGGTGCTAGACTTTTACTCACGACTGATGTATCAAACATTCCCTTTACAGCAATCTCGGCACACAACTCGAGCTTCCCTGCTGTCCATTACACATTTCACACAAAATTTTATGTACTTCATACTTGTACTTTTTTCTCATGAAGACATTTCTGAATCATGTCCTCCTATGAGTTTTTTGGCCTTCCTCTACCTTTCTTTCCTACCAGCTTTCAGCTCATTCTAAAAATCATCCTTCCTATCAGAAGGATCTAAGTCACATGGAGCATACACTATAATTACTATTCTCTGAAGTTTCATACAAATACAAAGAATTCTCTCAGTTACACAACTATAGTGAATCAAGTTGTTCATCTTTTCACTTAAAATTCCACTTACATGAGCTTGCCCTCTTACATTATCTAACACCCCAGATCACACACACTCACCATTCCATTCATTTCTTTTATCTCAATTGTTTTCTTCTTAGTTTCACTATACACAGCCAATCTATATTTCTTCAATCACCTCATTCATCTTTCCATTTATGTTCCTCTAGTAAATACTGCATATACCAATCTTACACTTACTCAGCCAAGATCTCTTTCTCATACTCTGTTTATTAACTCCAGGTTGATTCTCTAGTGGACCAGGCTTCTCAAGTGTGGTAGTTCCACCACATCCCACACTTGAGTCCTTCAAAATCTTTATTTACTCTTGAAAATCATAAAAATACATCAGTGTGGGGAATCAGCCCACAGCAGACAGTTCCAGTTGGACATTCCACCAAAGGATTCTGGAACGAAACCCACTTAGTTGGAGTCTTCTGGCCACTGTCACAACTGGCACCTCAAAAACATTAATACTGAAGCTTAATTTTGCTTTTCAGATTCATAGAAGCTCTTGTCCCGTGGAAGCAAATGGAAATCAGTTAATTTTGCTTTTTCAGATTCATAGAAGCCTTTGTTGTCCCGTGGAAGCAAATGGAAATCAGTTAATTTTGCTTTTCATATTCATAGAAGCCCTTGTTGTCCCATGGAAGCAAATGGAAATCAGTTAATTTTGCCTTTCAGATTCATAGAAGCCCTTGTTGTCCCGTGGAAGCAAATGGAAAGCAGTTAATTTTGCTTTTCAGATTCATAGAAGTCCTTGTTGTCCCGTGGAAGCAAAGGGAAATCAGATGTGGGTTTGATTTCTAATCTGGGGCAATGCAACTTTCAAGCTTTCTGAGAAGCTGTTGCATGATGAGCAGTGAACAAAAATTAATTTAATGCCACAATCTGATTTCTGAAAATGACATAAGAATACTTTTACATGAAAAAGGCCATAGCATACATCACTCCCCTGCCATCCTCACTGACATCGTATACTTCCTTCTGTGTGACATGGGCAATAATGCTCCACATCCAGCACATATGCTTCCATCTAAAGGTTTGGCCTACTTCCTACTTCTGGCACAGTATTTTTAATGGGGGGGGGTAACGACCACCATGAGCAAATTGATGGGCTATAGGCAGTCACCTGTCCTTACTTTTGGGTCACTGGTTCCAGGGAAGGGAGAGAGCCAGTGCTGTAGGATTTAAACCCGGACACATCTCAGACGAATGGCCAGAAGCCAGTGCTTAGAACACTGTCCCACCGGGGATGCCAGATTTCTGAAACTCTCATGAAAGTGGTGAAGTGTCAAGCCTAAAATGTGAACCTTCTCTGTTTGCCTTGTCTGAAAATTGATTTCTTTTCATCTCTCTGCACTTTGTCTAAAAATCAGACCACTTCTTCTGAGAGGTGCAATTTCATTGTCATACAATGTGGTCTACTATACATTACACTGTTTGTCACATAATCTCCATGAAATAAAAGTAAAAAGAACATTTTTTAACAGAAAAAGAAGACCTTAGCCTTACTGCCCTGCCACCAAAATTTCTTTATCAGGGGCAAAAACTTGAGGGGGGGGAGGATTACACGAGAAATGAGAGTACAATTAGCCCATTTTGTAAGAGCTTTTTTTTAAAAAATAGATAAAAAAGAATTCTATTATGTTCTCTCTATATTCCTGTCATTTCTATTAGACTTTTCCAAGGAGAATAGAATAAGGGGAGGGAGCATGTGCTCCCACTGGTGAAGCTAACTGAGTTGCATAGCCCCCATGTTGCACTACCTTCAGTTGCTCATTTGTGAATTCTAAGTTATGGGAGTGAACGTTAGCACAATTCCAGTTCAGTGCTTTTTTTTCTTTCTGATTTTCATATTTTTGTTGTTTTTGTGTGAAAGAAACTTCTTAAAAATGCCAACTTTCATAGCCATAGGCCTGCACCAATGAGGCAAATAAAGAAACTGCCTGGAATCACATTTCACAAATGAGTCTTATACATCTAATATTCTATTGTCAAGTTTAAAAACTTATGATGGAATAGCTGAAAATTTCCATTACGAACTTGAAAGTTGTATGGTTTTCAGTAACTTCTGGTCAAAAACTACATTCTTGAAAATGGTTTAACACATTTTTTTAAAAAATCTGGTTTTTATAATTCTTTTTAAAATTCTGTAAATTGTCATGTTTATTATTAGCAAGGAGATTAGAACATACAGAGTAGGGGCCAGCCGTTCCTCTTGTGCAATCGAAATGAAGCCGCTGAAAAGGCATGCTCATGGCGTCACAGCCAATCACAGTGTCTGCCGCCATGTTGGTGAGATGCTTAAGAATTAAACATAACAGTGAAAAAAGCACACGCAATGTTGCACTGGGAGTGGCATGAGCTCTGTGTTGTCTACTCAAAAAGCTTCAAGTTTGTGACATCATTCTTACTCCATTTGCTCTAACTTCTTTGATTATTGGTGTATAGTAACTGGCCTATCAATACCAATAATCGGATTTCACTGTGCCCTATAAATGCTTTTCAGTTTTGTATATTTCGTGTATTCTTCGTTTAAGTTTTGTAAATTATCACGTTTAGCACAAATTATTGGTTTCTCAGGTAATATTTTGCTGTGTTTCAAGAATATTCACTCGATCACATGAAATAATTAAGTGTGTAATATTTTTCAGTACAGAGTTTGTGAACTGCTTCATGCATTACTTTAAACAGCATGCACTTTTCGTGTGGTAAGTTAAAGCGATTTTTTGTCGTACGCACAGTAAAATGTGGCTTAGCATTACTTTGAAAGAAAAGAAAGTTGTGTCGATATTAGAGTACATCCATAAATATAAATGGCATTTTTTCTTTTCGCAAGGCGGCTTTAAAACTGCTTACCAGTCTAATGTAGCTAGGTATGTAATTCAATGGGAATGCCATCAGAAGGGTAATCTAAGATGGTTGCCTCTCAGGAGCAATGGCTTCATAGGAATTGCTTGTTATGCTACCTCCCCTTATTCTGTCCTCCTTGGATTTTTCACAACATTTTCAAATTTTTTTAACAGATAAGTTATCTAAGGTCAAATTCTGTTTCTTAGAGAGTCTTAAAACTTTTCTGAATAACATATGCAAAGACAAACACCTTTAAACAGAGGCACTACATGGAACTTCCAACAGCAGAGAAAAGAGATGCAACTTTCTATGACACAGAAAACAGAAAATCAAGAATGGTTAATCACAAGAAAGTGTAATTACCCCTTTTCACGCAGCTCCTTTTCTAAGGATTCTATCTCATGCTCTTCAAGTTCTTGAAGAACTTTCATTATTTCTTTTGCATCCTTCTTAAATGTTTTTCCAAGAGCTGCTTTTTGAGGCTGGCACTCTGTCACTTGGATAGTCTTTTAAATAATGCATTAAGGTAATGTCCAACAAAACAATCCATCACATGCATTAAACAGCATAAGGCACAGCACATATTGGTTACAAATTGAATAACATTTGCTGAACAGATTATAAATGCAATACTACTTCTTTAAAATTACATACAAAAAAATTTGAAATGCTCTAAATATGAACATCACACAACATATGATTGAGATCTGGATGTGTGCTTAGGCAGGTTTCTTTTTTCCCTGCAGCTAGTATGCACTAGTACATGGATGATAAAACTTCTCTTAATAAAACCCCCCTGAAATACGGAATCCTCCTAATTACAGCCACTCCCCACAGTTCCTGTCAGATAGCATGCATTACAACAGACATCCCTCTCTCTCTTTTGAGTACTATCTCATATATAAACATAGATATTAATCAGAATATCCAAAATGCATATTTTGAAATTCCCAGTTACAGCCAGGTAACAGTAATATGTACCACTACACCTGAATGATTCACCAGGATTTCACAATAGGCAACATCGGTGGTGGATGCATCTGCAGCCAACTAACAAATCATTCCCTTCTCTATGAGGAATGAACTGTCCCATTTCGATTTGAAGAACTTTCAATTTTTTTTCAACATCATTTGAGTTCTTTCAATTTTACAGATGATTCTGGCCTCTAGATTTTTATCAAGGTCTGTTTTCAATGTATAGACACTAGGGTGGGCCTAGTGTCTATACATTGAAAACAGTTTGGAATTCCGTTTCTCCCAACTCTTCAAAATGTTTCATCATGTGAGAAAACAAATCAGTTAGTTTTTTTCTCATATCGGATTAGATTTAGAGGTTGCTACCAGGGTCGAAAGTATTATTATATTACTTATTACATGAATCTGTGTGGTAATTGTATTGCACCCCAGATGGCCCTGTAGTCTGCCACCAGCTGGCAATACAGTCAAAAACATGTTGCGCTAGGCGACCACAAGGTGGCACTGCAGTCAAACCACCAGGTGGCGCTGTAACATTATCCAATTGAGTCAGTAGTGGCAGACTGTTGCACAGAGTGGATGCATTTTTCAGAGCTCTAGTAGGAACGTTTTTGCAATTCTAGCAATTTACAATGTAGTATTAAATGGCATCAAACACATGCAAAACTTATGAAAGTTCTATTTCTACTAGAAGAAGTATAGAAGTATGATTAATTGGCCAATTTCGCCATCGCTTCATCTTTCGAAGCTTCTGTCCATTAGTGAGGTAATGGCATTATTTTTTCATTATAAACTTGATTTGAAAAACAAACAGGAAATCTCCGGAATCAACTGCATAGTGTATTTTACAGATGTTAGAAAAGGCTTGAATTCCTACTAAACAAAAAGATCATGTTGTTGAGAAAGTTGAAGAAATTTTTAAAGAATGACAAGGGCTGAAAAAGAATAAAGAAAATAAAGCCAAGCATTCAGATGCTTTGATTAAGAAGGAAAATCTTCAGAAAGAAAAGTTGGAAGATCTTTTTGATATAGCACATGCTAAAGCTTTAGAAATGATCACGATTGAAGAAGAAAGATTGTTTCTTATGTCTCAACAAGAGAAAGGATGATGAGGAAAATTAGGAAGGGTTGACTTAGTGCTAGCAAGAAAACAAGATAATTTGAAAAAAAGAGAACAACATTTCAGAAAAAGGAAACAAATGGAATATGAAGAGATAAGATCCCAGGAGGAAAAGGTTACTCTTTTTCTTCATTTGATTCGGATTCTGAAGAAAAAGAATGCCCCTGTACTGTTTCTGAAGAGCCTTCCACTTCAGGAGAGAAACCCATTAAAAGAGGAAGAAAACAAGTACTAGAAGTAATTTATCTGCTAGCCTTGATGTTGCAATGGTAAGCATTCGATAGGCAGCTTTGATCCCGACCCCTACAATACGAAATCTCGGACTAGATCCATCTCTTTACAATGTAAATGCAAATTCAATTATCCGTGAAAGAGCAAAACACTGCCAAAATATTGCTTGAAGATATAGTTGGATCTGAAACTGTTGACAGTCTTAGATTGATTGAAGGTTTACTGACCACCGTGAGCAACTCAATGGTTTGTAAGCAGTCGCCCGTCCATTATTCAGGGTCACTGGTCCCAGGAAAATGAGAGAGAGCCAGTGTCGTAAGACAAACACAGCATCCATGCCTCACCGGGATTCGAACCTGGACCCTTCATGGACAAATGATCATAAGCCAGCGCTTAGACCCCTGCACTACCGGAGCAGCTTCACAGTCTTACCATTTTGGTATCTGGAGATGGTATGGATCAGTTATTAGGGTACCAAAGTTATTCTCAGCAATAGGAGAAATAATTGCATCGGCCGTGTATGATACATCAGGAAAGTGGGGAATTTGTGATAAAGTGAGATGTATCAGCTTTGATACAACGGCAAACACAGGAATGAAGTCTGGGGCTTCTTGGTGTTGAATTTAAGTAATGAAGTACTATTGTTTTGGGGTTTTTCAGTTTGTGTTATTAGTTAAGCAGTAGTTTTGTATTATAAGCCAATTGTATATTATAAACCAAAATACATACGATGTTTTATATCTATGTTTTTAAGCCTTAAAACTTTATGAAACTCCATTTCGTAGTATTTCATTATACTAACTCCATCTCTTACCCATCTCGTACTGTAAAGGTGGTAGCCACCCCTAAAAATACCTTTATATTCATAAAAAAATCAGTAAATATTTTTTTTGATATACTGAACACATTTATGGGTTGGGAGGAAACAAATTCAAAAATTTTTTTTTAAGGCCCACTTTAATAGACATGGTATTAAAAGTTTTGTTTAAACAGGAAGAATTTAAACATTGCCAGTTTCCTCTTGCTGTTGCCAGATAGTGAATTAAAATATTTTCATTATGCTTGGATTAAGTTCTTGAAAATTCTATTTAAATGTTTTGAAAATTCCTTGATGGAACAGTTTTTCAAAAGTAAAAACTTTCTTAATTAGTTTCTTGTTCATCAATGAAGCTTCAAAACGTTTAAATAGGACTTTCAAGAACTTAAGCATAATGATAAGATTTTAATTCAATATCTGGCAACAGCAAGAGGAAACCAACAGTGTTTAAATTCTTCCTGTTTAAACAAAACTTTTGATACAGTGTCTATACAATGAGAAGAGCTATGTAATTTTCAAGTTTTCTAAACAGATGGTTACCCAGAAAACAATGAAAATACAGCACCTTTGACATTAGCATATGCCTTCCATGTACTTGTGATGAATTATTTCTTCAGGGGGATGCATTTCCCACTGATATCTAAAATCTACTTTGTGCAGGGTTACTTAGTAAACAACGTACTACACTGCAACAAAGCAACAGACCCTAAATGCAAAAGCTCACCATTGGAACAGATCCCAGATCATTATATCACCTCCACAAGTTTGTACAATTAATGTTAGGCAGCTGGGATCCATTGATTCATGCTGTTATTGTTAATGCCATATTTTGGCCTACCTGTCATTGTGCATCAACTGAAAATGTGATTAATCAGACCAAATTACCTTTTTTCAGTTCTCAAGGATCCAGTTTTACTGTTCCCGTGCCCACTGCAGACAAATCAGTCAGTTTTGAGAAGAGACGAGTGTAGTACAAAAGGGGACGTTTGTTGTTTATAGGCCATTCATGCAAATGTGCAGTGGGCTGTGTAGGCATGCTGAAGTACGCAGTCCACTACACGCTGCACAGGTTGTGTATGTGCAGTACCACTATTGTACTGTACATTCTCACAATACTGCTGTTGTACTGCTCAGCTACTTGACACAATGGAGCTCGTCTACATCGTACAATCTTCTCCAGCACCGGTCGCCCTCAAACATCGGCCAATTGTTTCCACTCACAGGATGATCGCTGACTGGTTGTTTTGTTGTTTGTGCACCACTCATTGTACACTCTTGATACAGTTCTTGCATAGCCAAGAAGCACTGTGGGTTTCTTGACACAACTCAGCTCGTCTGTTACCTCGCACAATCCTCTCCAGCGCAGGTCGCCCTCGAAGATCGACTAGTCGTTCCCACCCACAGGATGACCACTGACTGCTTGTTTTGTTGTTTGTGCACCAGTCATTGCACATCCTCAACACAGTTGTGGCTGCATAGCCAAGGTTTGTTGTTTCTGAAATGCTTGCACTTGCTCAACTATTGTCCACTGTTTTTCAAAAGTTCCCACATTGCTTCTGTGCTTCGTACACATCTGAAACCCGTGCAGTGAGCTGTTTATAAAGCCATCTCAACATCATAGTTACATACATAAGTGAGGATGACATGCTTTATTGCTACAAGGTTCATACTCTTCCAAGCAAAATAAATTCAAGTACTTTTCAAAACCAAATTACCATATGTGTGAGCTGTCAGTCGGTCAGTAGGTAGGTGTTTTAGTAAGTTCAAACCACCAAACTTAGCTGAGACAGGCACACCTGCAATGTTCTTCCTGTTACCCTCTGACCCACTGTTAGTTTATTTTATTAACTTTGAATTGCTCCTCTGTTTTGGTGTTTTTTGAAATCGCTTTATTTCATGGAATATTTTGAAAGGGCATACAATTTTTATATTCATCCTCTGGCAAGAATGCATCCCTAACCCCAGTCAACAGAAGCCCACTACGATTTGAGAACACATCATTCCACTTATTTTACTCCCATGGTTGATGTTTTAATTTGTAGTGATGTCATAGCCAAGGTACCAGCTGTTCACGCACTCCCTTAAGTTGAACGCAAGTTCTGCGCTATTTAAACAGCTTAGTGTTTTCATCGAAAATACAGAAAAATCTCCTATACAACTTTTTACCACAAACAATTATTTTACACATGCTCTTCATACCATAACTAAAAAAAAAAAAAATTCAAGTTTATATTTACGGAGTATTAAACTTTTCCAAGTACTTTCAAGGTTTTCTAGGAGCGTACAAGCCATGTGATATGATATTGTTTCTAATAATTTGCTACCTCACTGTGAGTGTGTGTGCATGTCTGGTTCATTTGCACGACATTTACTTCACCTAAGGGTCCCTTGACCAAAAATCACTTCACCGAAAGATCACTTGATCAAAAAGTTCATTTCACCGAAGGGTCACTTGATCGAAAGGTACATTTCATCAAAGAGTCACTTGATTAAAAAGTTCATTTCACAGAAAGGTCTCTTTACCTAAAAGTTCATTTCATTGAAAGGTCATTTCACCGAAGGGTCAGTTTATCGAAAACTTTGGATTTCATTACAGGATCTGTTGAAGCATGGTGCAAGTTCGGCAGACAGACTACCGAAACGTTAAGGAATTATGCTCAAATTGCACAAGTTTTTGATTTTTCTGTGTCACAGAGAACGCAAAGATTTAGTTTCAAAACAAATCTGGTTTTTTTTAAAGACAATGGGCCTCGGCTCAGGCCATTTTAGCAAATTTTAATCATGTTCATAAGGTTTACATAAAAGTCATGTTCATAAGGTTTACATAAAAGTCATGTTCAGTGAGTGCTTATGTTCATAAGGTTTACATAAAAGTCATGTTCAGTGCTCATGTTCATAAGGTTTACATAAAAAGTAAAATTAATAATGTTGCACATTTTTTCAGGCAAAAAGAATCAATTTTAGGTCCCTAGCTAGGCCTTGGCTTAGGCCTTTTTACCCAATTTTAATCGTGTGAACTCATGTTCATAAGGTTCACATAAAAAGTCAAGTTAATAATGTTACACATTTTTTCAGACAAAAAGAATCAAGTTTAGGGCTCTAGGCGGCTTAGGCCTTTTTAACAAATTTCAAACATGTGTGCTCATGTTTATAAGGTTTACATAAAAGTTACCTTACATTTTATGTAATGCTGATGAATATGAGTAGGGTTAAAATCTGTTAAAATGGCCTGTATCTAGGCCTACGGTCAAAAAATTAATGTTTTGTGGTCGAGTAAAAGTGGAACATTACTTACTCGATTTGCTATGTAACCCTTATGAATATGAGCTTGGAGTATTAAAATTTGACAAAAAAAGGCACAGATCTAGGCCTTATAATTAATGTTATATTTCGAAAAACCTACTCATGTGGAGAAGTTTCATAGAAATTAAAAGTGTATTTTTTATACAATCCGATAATGTTTAGGTGGTCATTTTTCAAAAACCCGCACTACACTTCAACAGATCTCTAACAACAAAATTCTAAGTTTTTGGTAAACTGACCATTCGGTGAAATGATCTTCCGATATAATGAACTTTTAGGTAAAGCAATCCTTCGGCGAAATGAACTTTTCGGTCAAGTGACCCTTCGGTGAAATGTACCTTTCGATCAAGTGAACGATACCCCACACATCATTATCATCATCATCATCATCATTGTCAACCATTATCAATCCACTGCTGGACAAAGGTCTCCCCAAGTTTCTTCTACAACGGTCTGTCTTGTGCCAGTCTCCTCCATGTCACTCCCGCATACTTTCGAATTTCATCCACCCATCTCCCACGTGGTCTTCTTCTGAGTCTTTTCCTGTCCCTTGAAATCCAATCTAAAATTTCAGCTGTCCATCGATGGTCTGTCCTTCTAGCAGTATGCCCAGCCCATTGCCATTTCAGGGATTTTACTCTGATCATGATGTCTTCCACTCTTGTCATTTTTCATATCCACGAGTTCCTCTTCTTATCTCTCCTGGTTACACCAAGCATGCACCTCTCCATTCTCCTTTGAGTTGTCTGCAGCCTTTGTATGTCTCTTTTAGTTAAGGTCCACGTCTCAGCACCATACATAAGCACTGGAAGGATGCATTGATCAAACACTTTTCTTTTAAGACATAATGGCATATTGCTCTTGAAAATTATGCTGTTTCTTCCAAAAGCTCTCCAGGCAAGTTTTGTACGCCGATTAATTTCTTCATCAATGTGACCCTCACTTGATATCTGCTGTCCAAGATAAACGTACGTGTCTGTTATCTCCAGCTTTTCTCCATCAATCGATAAATCTTCATTTCTTGTAAAAGCATTGAACATCACTTTTGTCTTCTGAAAGTTCATTTTTAATCCCACTTCTTTACTCTTGTCAGCAAGTTCCTGGATCATACTCTGCAGCTCTTATGGGGTAGTTGCAAAAATGACTACGTCATCAGCAAAACGAAGGTGGGTTAGATAATCTCCATTAATCTTTATCCCTTTGTTTTCCCAGTTCAGTGATTGAAAGACATTTTCCAATGTGGCATTAAAGAGCTTCGGAGATATGGTGTCACCTTGTCTCACTCCCTTTCCAACTTTTATGTGTGCTGTATTCTCAAACAGCCGAATCTTTGCACTTGCATTTTCATAGATGTTATTAATAATATTAATGTACACATCTTCAATACCGCAGGATTTCAAAGCCATTGTAACTGCTGATGGTTTCACCGAATCAAAGGCTTTTTCATAATCGATAAAAGCCATGCACAATGGAAGTTCATATTCCCTCGCTCTTTCAATTAGTTCTCTCAGCACATGGATATGATCTATTGTGCTGTAGCCACTCCTGAATCCAGCTTGTTCTCTCGGTTGAGCCATGTCCAGTGTTACCTTCAAACGGTGTGAAAGAACCCACACATATACATGTATATATACGTACACACGCCGCATTAGCTTTGCATTAGGAACACCTACCTCATAACATGTTGGTCCACCTTTCTGTGCAATCATGGTTCGCAGACACCTAGGAACAGACTCTACAAGGTGTCAAACGTCCTCCATACATAACTCAACCCATATCTGCTGCAACAGCTCCACCAGTTAACGCTTATTCCATGGAGGAGGATCAGCCATTCTCACACCCCATTCTAGCATATCCCATGAATGTTCAATTGGGTTACAGTCAGGGGAGTTTGGAGATCCAGGCAATGTGGCAAATTCGCTGCTGTGTTCCTCCAACCACTCAGTAGTCGTGCGATCCCAAAGACATGGTGCATTGTTCTGTTGAAAGACGACACTATGGTCCAGGTAAACCTCCTGCAGATATGGATGGAGATGGTCGGCTAACATGTCCCTGTAACAATCACCATTCAGTATCTGTGGGATAACCAACAGACCTACGGCTTGCTAAGAAAAAGCTTCCCAGACTAGAATACACCTCCACTGGGATGTTGAACTCCAACTGTGCAACCAAGAGGTAGGGCTTCATGTTGTTTATGCCATATGCAAACCAGGCCATCAGCACAGTGCAGCAGAAAATGGGACTCACCACTCCAGACGACCTTCTTCTATCTGTCAAGGGTCTACTGCCAATGTTCCTTGGCCCATGCAAGGCATTGTTAGTGATGACTGGACATCATCATGCGTACCCTTGTCAGTTTCCGTCTGTGGAACCGCAGGCGAAGCATGGTGCATGCTGCACTTCATTGCTGAGATACCAATTGACACCCGAGGCTCACCTCTGGGATCAACCGTGTGTGGCTGACCAATGTGAGCCCTTCTTGACGATTATGGGCAAAACACGTAACAATATTAACAAAGAAAGGTGACTTGATCACGCTAGTTACGTTAACTAAAACTTTTACAAAAAGTTCGTAAGTTGGAAGCTTTCGACCTTATCTTAGGTCTTCATCACGCCAATGGAGGACTAAGATTGTTGCCAGCTGGCAACAATCTTAGTCCTCCATTGGCGTGATGAAGACCTAAGATAAGGTCGAAAGCTTCCAACTTACGAACTTTTTGTAAAAGTTTTAGTTAACGTAACTAGCGTGATCAAGTCACCTTTCTTGTGAGCCCTTCTGCTGGATGTCTGTGCATGGTTGATCCAGTTCTGGTATACCCTTGATACAGTAGTACGGGAGCAGCCAACAAGTGTGGCTGACCAATGTGAGCCCTTCTGCTGGATGTCTGTGCATGGTTGATCCAGTTCTGGTATACCCTTGATACAGTAGTACGGGAGCAGCCAACAAGTGTGGCTGACCTAGTCCTTGTACACCCTTGATACAGTAGTACAGGAGCAGCCAACAAGTGTGGCTGACCAATGTGAGCCCTTCTGCTGGATGTCTGTGCATGGTTGATCCAGTCCTTGTACACCCTTGATACAGTAGTATGGGAGCTGCCAACAAGTGTGGCTGACCAATGTGAGCCCTTCTGCTGGATGTCTGTGCATGGTTAATCCAGTTCTGGTACACCGTTGATACAGCAGTACGGGAGCAGCCAACAAGTGTGGCTGACCAATGTGAGCCCTTCTGCTGGATGTCTGTCCATGGTTAATCCAGTCCTGGTACACCCTTGATACAGTAGTACGGGAGCAGCCAACAAGTGTGGCTGACCAATGTGAGCCCTTCTGCTGGATGTCTGTGCATGGTTAATCCAGTCCTGGTACACCCTTGATACAGTAGTATGGAAGCAGCCAACAAGTGTGGCTGACCAATGTGAACCTTTCTGCTGGATGCCTGTGCATGGTTAATCCAGTCCTGGTATACCCTTGATACAGTAGTACGGGAGCAGCCAACAAGTGTGGCTGACTAATGTGAGCCCTTCTGCTGGATGTATGTGCATGGTTAATCCAGTCCTGGTACACTCTTGATACAGTAGTATGGGAGCTGGCAATAAGTGCAGCTGTTTCCAAAATACTGGCACCTGACCTCCAAGCACTAACTACGTATCTCACAACAGTCAAATTGGCTTAAATTGTCATGTTTCCCCATTACTGGCAAACATTTACTGATTACATACAGAGGATAGGTGTGCATAATTTATAGTAGCTGCAAATGACATTGATGTCACGTGGTACTTCATTATTGCTCTGAATATGTAAAATGGGTGGTATTCCTAATACAAATGGGTGGTATTCCTAATACAAAACTAACTCAGTGTACACACACACACTGATCCAAGTAGAATTCCCCATAATTCCAAACAGGAGCATGAAACTGGCAACTACGATGATGTGGATGGTCACCTGAGTATTTTTTGCATCATGGCCATTTAGAAAAAATGAAGTTTCTCCAACATTAAGCTGTTATGACACTTCAGCACTAAGTAAGCATGACATAATAATAAATATCTGGAATTTGTGCTGAAGTACCTTTCAGCGTAAAGAACAGGAATGGTACTGTGATTAAGTCCTTCTAGTCAATGTAAATACTTACAATTGTGCCCTTAGATTTGAGGTTAATCCATGTTCAGTTGCTGGAAGTTCTCATACAGTAGTATTTTTTGAGTACCTGTGTTCAAGAAAAATATGCTGTTTGTGGAAATTCCTTAGAAACACAAATGCAAAAGGGCCAAAAAGGTGATGCACCACAGTTGAAAAATACTCACAATATAACACATGAGCATTATACTAAACTGCTAACAGACAGAACCCCGTTCATCAGAATTCATCTCTTGGCCCCATTCTAATTGAGGCCATACAAGGAAACACTTCAAAGATCAGCAATAACATGAAAACATTCCTGGTAGGATTTTTGCTAGATCAGTACTCAAAACCGAATTCAGCACTGGCAAAAATATACTGAAGAGGATGACAACTCAGTGAGAAGACAGACTGACATACTCCTGTTCTCTGTAGGCACAGTTTTTTTTTTAAGGCATCATAATTGCTAAAATAAAAACCAACATAAAATATTTTCTGATTATAGTTTTTTTCTCTATTGTAGTAAAAAAAAACATACACTGGCAC
The DNA here is from genome assembly GCA_039090855.1 of Macrothele yani. Classification (NCBI taxonomy): domain Eukaryota; kingdom Metazoa; phylum Arthropoda; class Arachnida; order Araneae; family Macrothelidae; genus Macrothele; species Macrothele yani. The sequence continues at coordinate 107,984,032 of CM077011.1, forward strand.
AAAAAATACTGTTTCTGGTATTAAAACTTCATTTTCCGGTTGTAACTTTTTCCTTCTTACAATGTAAACACTGTTTACATGGGCATCTAAATTTTAAAACACAATGAGTGCATACAAGTGGTTTATGTTTACATTTCCTGATTGCCGGAAAAGAAGAGAAGAATCTTTTATGCACACAAAAGACTATTTTCCATAGCACTAGCAAGCATTCTTTTTGCAGATAATAGCATTAAAAAAAATAAAAAACATTTGCTGTACAAGAATTTTTCAGTTCTCATAAATTTATTTGAAAAAAAAAGAAAATAAAATAAAAAGGATATTGCTTCGGCAAGTTGGGTCTCTGCATTCAGTTTAACACCTGTAGCTTTAGAATGTTGGCTGAGGTCAAAACAGGAGCGATCTGCACACCCCACACACTCAATCCAACCCTAAAGAAAAAAAAAAAAAAAAGAAAAAAAAAAAGGAAAGGAAATAATTAACTAATGCAAGTAAAACACTAGATAGGATTAAAAAAAATACAGTTGATCTTCAATAAATCGAATTTAAAGAAAGTGCAAAAAATAAAAATAAAAAATAAATCCAGATGTTGAAAATTTGAGTTATCGAGAAAACATTATGCACATAGGACATGTGCAGAAAATTCTACTTTTTTTTTTTTTTGTTAATAAGAATTTTAACTTATTAAAGTCTGAGTTATCGAAAGTCAACTGTACTATGATAACACATGAAGAAAAATGCACATGTATAAAAAGCTACCATAAGTGCAATAATTTCTCTTAAATTCTAAATTCACTTACCATATATGCTCACAAATAAGTCGAAAGTTTTTACAAGAAATCCTGCTTTCAAAGAGTGTGTGTGTATGTGGGGTGGAGAGGCAACGTATATGCAGGTCAGTTAAAAATATATATAGCTGGACTTCCGAAGTGTGATGTGAATTCTCCCACAAATTTACCACAGTGTTTTTTTTTTTTACATTTTAGACTGCTGCTTTCTGTGTGTCACTGAGCGATAGTTTTCTGATCTTCTGTCAGTCATATCTACAGCTGTGCTCCCCACTTTGAGAGAGACAAAGCTATGAATAATAACTTGAAAGTGAGTTTTTTCTGCTTTAAAGACATCATGGAGAAATGATACTCTTTCCATCTGCCAATGGCATACATGTGATGCAAAATAAGACACTGATTTCACACCAAAGAAAATTACGATTAGACTTTTCACATTCTATTCTATGTATTTTACTAGTATTCACTGAAATATATATTTATTTATTCTTAAAAAAATCCGTCCCTGTTTTGTATTTCACTATTGATATCACATAGCTGCACAGGAAAAAAGTTGCAGTGCTAGTTTCGAAGTAAACAAACTACTGACAACCACAGCACGAGGATTCATGAACACTTCTGTCTGTGGAAGTACTTTCACTAAAAAAAAAAATAAAATAATAATAATAATAAAAAAAAAATTATGAAATATTTTTCCACTCAGAGTAAATTGAGACTGCAATTTTTTTTTGCTTCCAAACATTGAATATCTCATTATATCCCATGTGCAACCACTGTATGCCATCTTTCAAACTGTGCAGCAGTGAGTCAGACACCACGTAAATAACTTAGCTGTTAAGGTGAGCTACAGCCAATCAGGCACCTCTCATTTCCTGAATTTCACGGCAAGCATGGCCATGTGTGTCTTTTGCCCCACACTGGTGAAAGCCACCAGTGCTATTGAAGAGCAAAGACACAACGTCTTATGAAAGGTGGAAACTTGAAAAGGCCAAGGTTGCTTCTTGAGAGAAAGAATGGGATGCAATTTTGCAAGAAATGGTTAAGTCCCTTCGAAAATACTGCATAAGTAATGCAATGGATGTTACTGGAGTTACTTGGAAATTATGATAGTGAATTGTACTTTGAAGGTTTTTACAGAAGATAATCTCTGAAATTTACATAACTCATTTCAATAAATACATTTCCAAAATCTTGAAATTTAAGGTCAGCTTATATGTGGGTCAAAGTTTTTCACAAATTTTTAGCTCTTAAAGTAGGGGGTTGGCTTAAATGCGACTATACAGTTCCAGTATAATTTTATCTACATTATATGAAAACACTCATGTAATTTGGAACAAATATTTAATCTTGTGTATTAATGAAGTATACTTTTAACAAATATTACTAAACACATATTAACAATTTTTACTAAATTATACTTTTAACAAATATTCATTCATTCTCTATACACACTTCTGATTCAAAAATGTGAGATACATAATACAAAATGGTACTTACATAGGAAGTTTTAATTTCAGCATCCCAGCAATCAGTGGCATAGTGAGCCATTTCGTTGCTCATGTGTTGCCGAAAGCGTAAACGCTGTGAGTCCACGCCAACTTTTATTAGGAACTGGTAAATTCTAGCCATAAAGTAACCTAATGTTTGGTTGGCCACAATACCCTACAAATGAATAAGAAAACATGCAAAAAATAATTAGAGACGAAATTGATAAAATAAATGAAAAACAGCCTGTATTAGCTTATTTTACAAGATCATTGTTCTATTACATAGCTAACCAAGTTTTCTTTCTCAGCTTGTTTCTGTGCTAAAGTCATGAATACCTTATTTACCCAAATATAAGACAAAGGTTTTTGCATTTAATCCTCACCAAACCATGGGCAGTCTTATATTTGCATACCAGAAAAACTTATCAGCAGGGTCAATTTTTCTTATGGAATCAGTATGCACAACAGCTGACATGCTTAGATCAGAGCACATTGCAGTTCAAAATCAAGCATTTCTTGTTCCTTCAGCAGCAGGCAAGCAAACAATGCACAGCAGCTGTCTCTCTGCCCTGCCTCAGGCACAACTACTCAATTGTTCTCTAGCAATGAATGTGAGAGTGTGTGTCAGTGCATCAAAAGTTTTAATACATTACTTTCTGCATGGCTGACCATGTTGAGAAAAGAGCGTCTACAGTAACACAGTTATTGACGTAATTGTGCTGTTGTTATGAAACACATTTTAAACTTATGGTGGTATAATGTGCAGAGGGAAGCATCCACTGTGCTACATCCAGAACACAGAGCATAACTGAAGCCAGCTATCTCTAGATGCATTTAAGGGACACTTAAAACAAAATGTGAAGCCAGGAGTTCCACAGATGAGAGACGATTTTGTCATCATAATAAGCTGATTTCGTTTACTTCCGTCTCTTTATTTCGTTTACTTCCATCTCCCAATTTTAGGTCCTTGATGTTGCCATCAACAAGCTGTTTCAGGACCACTTTCAACACCTTTATGCAGATTGGTTGCTGACTGGTAACGCCCCTTAACACCTTCCGGAAAACTGAAGAAACCTGAAGCATTACTGGGACAATGGATAAAGACAGCATGGAGCAGCTTCTCATTGGGTACATTTGTTATCATTACTTATGTTAATGACCATTTTTAAAAAGCTGTTTAATGTAGCATCCTTCAAAAACCTTATAAGGTCATGGGATTTTGTATCAATTATTCTTTAACCCTTTAATCACTCGATGTACCAAAACCAAATGGTGTTCACATTTTTCTTGCTCCCCAAAAAGAAATATTCATATAGTGGCCAGAATTTTTACCAAAGCTACGGAAAAACAATTGCTTTTCCACTCTCATCAGAGCAGAGCCGATCATAAACTGTGCTTACTTCTAGTCCTTTATTCCCTGCTTGATGACTCACGGCACAGTGAGGCGAAGTTGGTCCCTCGGACACCAACGTCGTGCCAGTGGGTAGAAACAAGTGATTCACAAACATCTTCTCTAACTTTTCTGAGATTTGTCACCATTATTATAGCCCTTTTAGCAGCTAATCAGCAAGAAAAGAAATTAGTGTCCAGTCGTCCCCTTAAATGACCACTTTGAACAACAACGATGAGGGAAAAGCAATGCTTCCTAATGCGAAAGTTCATTTGTTCTAGCCCACTTCTTAGACAGCAAATATATTTATTCTAGCTGATTTCAGCCCATTTTGCTAACCCTGAGTTAACTCATTCCAGCTAGTTAAAGGGTTAATTTGTTCTTTTCGGCTTCACTTTAGATTCAACAGTGCATGCCTTCAAGAAATGCTGTTTATAGAACATATTAGATGGAACTGACGGCAATGTGATATAGGGTCAGAATCGTCAAGTGACGACAGTGAGAATGACAGGAACTAAATGAACAGCTGACTCATGGGTTCTGTTACTGACAGAATTGTAATTTGAGGTTTATACAACATCTATACAACATCCTATGTTATAAACCAAACTTTTTCATAAAAAAACAAAAAAAAACCTAGTTTTTTTTTTTTTTTTTTTTTTGTGGTGTGGACTTGCAGTTTAATTTAAGAATTAAACTGATGAGGACCTATAAAGCCTAACAAGTGCTTTTCTCATAAAATGCTACATAATTTAAAGGGGATTATCTTATATTCAGGTAAATGTGGTGTATATATATATATGGGATGCAGGTGACGTGTAAACATATCATAGCCTCTTCTTGACAAATGTCAACCCCGTTTTCTGGTGGTGCATCCTGATCACACTAAAGGGGCTCTGACGACTGCCAATAGCGATATAACTATAACACTAGGATAAGAGGAAATGCTATCCCACACTCACCAACCTGCTTGGCCAGTGTGGTAAGTTATGCTTCCCCCACCCCCAGAAAAAAATTATAAGACCCAAAAGGAGACCAAAGACCACGTGGGAGATGTCTGCGTGGATGAAATTAAAGCATGCAGGAGTGAAGAAAGCAATTGAAAACACCCAAAGCCTGAAGAGAGCAAAGGGACATCTGAGTAAGGGAAGAAAACAGATTATGGCTCTGAGAAAAAGAAGATGATTCTGTAACAAGAAATAAAGGTGAAATTTTGACAAGAGTGAAAGATTTCTACTCAAAACTATATGAAAGGGATGATACATGTACTCCAGACATTACAAAAGGTACCAGTACCAGAGTTCTTCTAGTCCTCCCAGCGGCAGTTGCACATGCAGACGTGCCAACCTTCAAAATCTAAAAATCAGGAGATTTTTTACAGCTCATAAAATCACATGAGCGCTATTTTTTATCGACATTTTTCAGATGCAGGAGCAATTTTCCAGTAGTATTATTGATACATAGCATTTTTAATGTTTAAAAAGTTATTCTAAATGCAGACTGTAATGTTTATATGCAAAATAACAAACATAGTGAAAATAGTTGTCAATCAGATGCAATTAATAGCACCCCTCCCAATCAAATTTCTGTTTTCGGAAATTTTTCTTTCATTTTCAAACTGAAATACAAATATTTATGGAATAAAATAATATATAACAATAATACTGGGCACGGGCAACATCTCAGGAAAAAGAATTTTACGATTATGGAAAAAATCTTTATTTCGTTTACTTCCGTCTCTGAAAGATGAAATACTGTCCCGATGTATATTTTTATGAATTGGTGAAACTCTTCGATGAGTAGTTTGACGTGCTGAGAAAAATTGTCGATGCATATTTTTACATGTCGAGAAAAATTCTCGAAGCATATTTTTACGCCCCACGAAAAATTCCCGACGCATACTTTTATGTGGCGAGAAAGATTCAAGATACGTATTTTTACGCGTAAAGAAAAATTCCTGAAGCATAATTTTACACGTTGATATAATTTCGATGCATACTAGACGTGTAATTAGATTACGCATTTTGGAGAACTCTGGTCGGCACGTCACTTGAGCACTCCCATGGAGAGAGAGAGAGCTACCCCCGCACGACGCCACGAAGCGAAGCCATCGTTATACTTGATGGCTCCGCACGAAGCCGGCGAGTCAAAGGTGACATCATCGTGTAACACAACGCTCGTAAGGTCCAGTACAAAATCTAAATGGATGGTTGCAGGGGATTGAAATATTTCGATTGAGCAATCAAAATATTAAAAAATTCGTAAAAAAAGACTTCTATCCGTAAATCAGTCAAATTAAGCAGAAATCTGAAAATTTTATGGATAATCCGTAAAAGTTAGCAAGTATGCAACATCCATGCCCTACTGCGATTCGAACCCGGACCCACCTCGGACAATTTGTCAAAAGCCGGTGCTCAGTTTCACAACTTTATTACGCAGCAAAGACAATAACAGCTAATATGTAAAGCAGAAACAAATTGCCAAAGATATGACATAAGATAAAACATTTAAAATCGCGAAAGTGGTGTAATGCAAAAGGAAAAATCTCCCGCAGAAAGTAAGTGAAAGGAATGAAAAAAAAAAGTCACAAACTAAGTGTACATAAAATGCTACAATAGAAGATAAAACAAAGCTGACAATGACATATTCGCAATTAGAGATGAACAAAGGAGCACATTAATCTTCTACAAAATGCGACGAAGGGAAAAGAGGCAAACATGGTGCAAAACAAGAAATAAAAATCTCCACAGTAAAGCAAAACTGAAAAGCACTCCTCGAAACTCTGAAGAAAACATAAGCAGAGCTCACAGCTAAGAGCGGGGAGACGTGAAAAGTTGGTCACAGCTGGTGCGCGAGTGTGTTTGTAACCAACATAAAATAGACCACTGCGCCACCGGGGGTGGCTTTTTTTTGCAGATATGAGGAGAGGAAAAGTACGATACTGATGACTGTAAATGCCGTCTTGCATCGACGCAGAAAGAAAAAGATTTCACAAGCGGTTCGAAATAGTTTCCTTCCGAGTCGATCCAAGGCAATGGTTGATGGAATGGACCATCGAAACGGCTAATTATCGGCAAAAATCGGGAGAAATTGACATTTATCCGGAGGGCAGGAGAAATGGCTGAAAATCTGGAGTCTCCCGCCTAAATCAGGCGAATTGGCACGTCTGCACATGCAATCAAGAACACGAAACTGGGAAAAGCTCCATGAGAAGATGGAATTACCGTAGACATCATACAAGAAGCAAGTGGAGAAATTGAAACAGTACTCGCCCAAGTTTTTACTCAATGCCTTAATGAAGGGAAGATTCCTGAGGATTGGAACAATGCTACAATGATCCTGCTACATAAAAAAAGGTGACATTGAGGATCTCAGGAACTACAGACCTATCAGCCTCCTATCAGTGGTTTATAAAATCTTCACTAAAGTTCTTTCACACCGCTTGAAGGTAACACTGGACATGGCTCAACCGAGAGAACAAGCTGGATTCAGGAGTGGCTACAGCACAATAGATCATATCCACGTACTGAGAGAACTAACTGAAAGAGCGAGGGAATATGAACTTCCATTGTGCATGGCTTTTATCGATTATGAAAAAGCCCTTGATTCGGTGAAACCATCAGCAGTTACACCAATGGTTTTGAAATCCTGCGGTACTGAAGATGCATACATTAATATTATTAATAACATCTATGAAAATGCAAGTGCAAAGATTCGGCTATTTGAGAATACAGCACCCATAAAAATTGGAAAGGGAGTGCAACAAGGTAACACTATATCTCCCAAACTCTTTAATGCCACATTGGAAAATGTCTTTCAATCATTAAACTGGGAAAACAAAGGGATAAAGAGTAATGGAGATTATCTAACTCACCTTCATTTTGCGGATGACATAGTCATTTTTGCAACTACCCCATCAGAGCTGCAGAGTATGATCCAGGAATTTGCTGACAAGAGTAAAGAAGTGAGATTAAAAATAAACTTTCAGAAGACAAAAGTGATGTACAAAGCTTTTACAAGAAATGAAGATTTATCGATTGATGGAAAAAAGCTCGAGATAACAGACACGTACGTTTATCTTGGACAGAATATATCAAGTGAGAGTCACATTGATGAAGAAATTAATTGGCATATAAAACTTGCCTGGAAAGCTTTTGGAAGAAACAGTATAATTTTCAAGAGCAATAGGCCATTATGTCTTAAGAGAAAAGTGTTTGATCAATGCGTCCTTCCAGTGCTTACATATGGTGCAGAGACGTGGACCTTAACTAAAAGAGACATACAAAGACTGCAGACAACTCAAAGTCGCATGGAGAGGTGCATGCTTGGTGTAACCAGGAGAGATAAGAAGAGGAACTCGTGGATCAGAAAAATGACAAGAGTGGAAAACATCATGATCAGAGTAAAATCCCTGAAATGGCAATGGGCTGGACATATTGCCAGAAGGACAGACCATAGATGGACAGCTGAAACTTTAAACTGGATTTCAAGGGACAGGAAAAGGCCCATAAGAAGACCATATGTGAGATGGGTGAATAAAATTCGAAAGTATGGAGAAGTAACATGGAGGAGACTGGCACAAGACAGACCGTTGTGGAAGAAACTTGGGAAGACCTTTTGTCCAGCAGTGGATTGATAATGGTTGACAATGATGACAATGATATATATATATATATATATATATATATATATATATTTCATTATATATATATATATATATATATATAATGAAATATAGTAATGAAATATGGGATAATGAAATATGGGATGTAAGGTCAGGTGATGCGTAACATCACAGCCTCTCCTTGACAAATGTCAACCCCGCCTTCTTGTGGTGCATCCTGTTCCCACTAAAGGGGCTCTGACGACCGCCCATAGCGGTATAACTATACCATCGGGATTAGAGGAAATTCTATCCCACACTCACCAACCCGCTTGGCCAGCGTGGTGAGTTATGGCCAAACCCCTCCAAAATGATTCCACAACTTAAATCTTGGCCCTCAGTCTCCGGCAGCTGGAATGTACCTGGCCAAGGCAGCGGCCAGTGCGACATGAAGGCAGAGGGTGCTAAGAATCCCCGGAGAACCGGACTAGGCTGCCATCTGATGCTGACCTTGGCTACTTACAATGGACGCTCTCTATCTTCTGATTCAAGGCTTCTTGAATTGGAAGAGGAACTGCAAAGGATCAAGTGGGACATCGTGGGGCTAAGTGAAGTAAGGAGAAAAGGAGAAGATCTCATCGAACTGAAAAGTGGACATCTCTTCTACTATCGTGGGACAGATACTGGCAGAACTAGTAGTGTTGGATTTATAATAAACAAGAAACTGAAGGATAAAGTTGTAGAAGTTGAAAGTTCCTCTGACAGAGCTGCACGACTTGTTATCCAACTCTCGAAAAGATACCAGGCTCAGATTATTCAAACTTATGCACCCACCACAAGTCATCCTGAAGAAGAAATTGAAGAATTTTATGAGGAAATTTGTCATCTAAATAATAAAGGTAAGCAGCACTTGAAAATAATTATGGGAGATTTCAATGCAAAAATAGGGCAACGGCAACAGAATGAAACTTCAGTAGGTAAATTCGGTCACGGCAACAGAAACCAGCGTGGAAATACTCTCGTTGAGTTTGCAGAGGCAGAAGGGTGTTTCATCTTGAACTCCTTTTTCAAGAAAAAGCCACACAGGAAATGGACATGGAGACATCCAAATGGGACGACAAGTGAAATTGATTTTATTATGTGTAACAAAAAATTCGTCATAGAAGACTGCAGTGTGCTAAACAAGTTCAACACAGGTAGTGACCATAGATTGGTGAGATGTAAGATGCACCTCAACACTAAACTTGAACGTGGCAAGCTCATAAGACAAACAAAATCTATTGACATAACCAACCTTAAAAAACACCATAATACCTTCAAGTTAGAACTGAAGAACAGGTTCTCTGCTTTAGAAGGCCTAACATCGGAAGAAGTGGACATCTCTGAAGTTAACAGAAAAGTAACCAAAGCTCTTATGGAAACAGCAACAAAATTGGCTGGGTATAAGAACAAGTTGCATGTGAACAAATTATCAGGAAAAACCAAAATGTTGATGCAAAAAAGAAGAGAGATGAGAACAACTAAAGAAGATGTGACTTCCAAAGTGGAATATATAGAGCTATGCAAGACAGTAAGAAAAAGTATCACTGAAGACGTAAGGAAATTCAACTGTGAACTAGTGAGGAAAGCAATTGAAAACAACCAAAGCCTAAAGATAGCAAAGGGACATCTCAGTAAGGGAAGAAAACAGATTATGGCACTGAGAAAAAGAAGATGGTTCTGTAACAAGAAATAGAGGCGAAATTTTGACAAGAGTGAAAGATTTCTACTCCAAATTATATGAAAGGGATGATATATGCACTCCTGACATCATGAAAGATACCAGTACCAGAGTTCCTCCAGTCCTTCCAGCAGAAGTTGCACATGCAATCAAGAACATGAAGCGAGGAAAAGCTCCAGGAGAAGATGGAATTACTGTAGACATCATACAAGAAGCAAGTGGAGAAATCGAAACAGTACTCGCCCAAATTTTCACTCGATGCCTTAATGAAGGAAAGATTCCTGAGGATTGGAACACCGCTACAATGATCCTGCTACATAAGAAAGGTGACATTGAGGATCTCTGAAACTACAGACCTATCAGCCTCCTATCAGTAGTTTATAAAATCTTCACTAAAGTTCTTTCACACCGCTTGAAGGTAACACTGGACATGGCTCAACCGAGAGAACAAGCTGGATTCAGGAGTGGCTACAGCACAATAGATCATATCCACGTGCTGAGAGAACTAATTGAAAGAGCGAGAGAATATGAACTTCCATTGTGCATGGCTTTTATCGATTATGAAAAAGCCTTTGATTCGGTGAAACCATCAGCAGTTACACCAATGGCTCTGAAAACCTGCGGTATTGAAGATGCATACATTAATATTATTAATAACATCTATGAAAATGCAAGTGCAAAGATTAGGCTGTTTGAAAATACAATACACGTAAAAATTGGAAAGGGAGTGAGACAAGGGGACACCATATCTCCCAAACTCTTTAATTAATGCCACATTGGAGGGTGTTTTTCAGTCGCTGAGCTGGGAAAACAAGGGAATAAAGATTAATGGAGATTATCTAACCCACCTTCGCTTTGCTGATGACGTAGTCATTTTTGCAACTACCCCATCAGAGCTGCAGAGTATGATCCAGGAACTTGCTGACAAGAGTAAAGAAGTGGGATTAAAAATGAACTTTCAGAAGACAAAAGTGATGTTCAATGCTTTTACAAGAAATGAAGATTTATCGATTGATGGAGAAAAGCTGGAGATAACAGACACGTACGTTTATCTTGGACAGCAGATATCAAGTGAGGGTCACATTGATGAAGAAATTAATCGGCGTACAAAACTTGCCTGGAGAGCTTTTGGAAGAAACAGCATAATTTTCAAGAGCAATATGCCATTATGTCTTAAAAGAAAAGTGTTTGATCAATGCATCCTTCCAGTGCTTACGTATGGTGCAGAGACGTGGACCTTAACTAAAAGAGACATACAAAGGCTGCAGACAACTCAAAGAAGCATGGAGAGGTGCATGCTTGGTGTAAGCAGGAGGGATAAGAAGAGGAACTCGTGGATCCGAAAAATGACAAGAGTGGAAGACATCATGATCAGAGTTAAATCCCTGAAATGGCAATGGGCTGGACATACTGCCAGAAGGACAGATCATCGATGGACAGCCGAAATTTTAGATTGGATTCCAAGGGACAGGAAAAGACCCAGAAGAAGACCACATGGGAGATGGGTGGATGAAATTCGAAAGTATGCAGGGGTGACATGGAGAAGACTGGCACAAGACAGACCGTTGTGGAGGAAACTTGGGGAGACCTTCGTCCAGCAGTGGATTGATAATGGTTGACAATGATGACAATGATATATATATATATATATATATATATATATATATATATATATTTCATTATTATTTTTGTTGTAGTTTCTGCTTTGTAGGTTAATATATACACTGAGTGGCCACTTTATTATGACTGCATCAATTCTTCATGGCATGGACTCCATGAGATGTTGACAGGTGGTTTGTTGAATCTGAGACCATGTTTGATGAACAGCACTTTCCAGGAGTGAGATTGCAGGGTTGTTGATCCAGCCATCTGATGGCTCGTTCAACTTCATCCCACAAATTCTCAATGGGGTTGAGATCTGGAGATTGTGGGGGCCACCCAAGCAAAGTAAACTCACCGGCATGTTCCTGAAACCAATCCTGTACAATACGAGCACTACGGCAGAACGCATTATCTTGTCGAAAGTAGCCATCACCATTGGGATAAACCATCCACATGACAGGATGCACTTGGTCCGCAACGATGTTTAGATATGATGTGCCAGTCACACGTTCATCAACATGAATTAAATGGCCCAAAGCAGAGTTTAAGCTGGCTCAAAAAATGCTGTAGCAAAAATGCTAAAATGAAGGAAAAAGTTGTAGCAAAGTGCTAAAGAAATTAAGCCTCTTTTTTTGAAGAACTGACACGCTGCGAATCGTCATAGTGGACGAACTGGCGCGCAACAAATCGTCATAGCGACAAATCGTCGTGGTGGATGAACTGACGAGCGATGAATCGATGTGGCGGACTAACAGACGCGCGACGAATCGTAGCGGTGGACGAACTGGCATGCGACGAATCGTCGTTGTTGACGAACTGACGCAACACCGTCAGACCGAACAATGGATGACGGAACACTTTTACCCACGAATTAGCGGCGGAATTTTAATTTTTCCCCTGGACTATGGGAGTTCAGATTTTCGGAACACCATGACCTCTGTGATATTTAAATGTTTGGCACCATTTTGCGACGGGACACTAATTTTCTCACGCATTTTAGATTAATTCATCGCATTTTGTGAAAATAGCAATCGTAGCTTAACCTCTGGCCCAAAGCATGCCAGGAAAACATTCCCGAAACCATAACGTTGCCTCCATGCTTTCGTGCTGTTTCCGCCAAATTCGCACTCGGTCATCGGCATGGTGCAACTGAAAATGTGATTCATCGGACCACATAATTTGTTTCCAATTATTGACTGTCCAATCCTTGTGCTGCTGTGCGAACTGGAGGCATTTTCTCTTGTTAACTGCAGGCAGCAAAGGTGTTCGAACAGGCCTTCGGCTGCCATATTCCATCCGATGTAGTGTATGGCGAACAGTGCGTGCAGAGATCATTTGAGGGGATCCTTGATTAAGATGGTCTGTAATTTGCTGCACTGTTGCCCTTCTGTTGTCTGTTACCAGTCTGGACACACTCCGTTCCGCCCAAGCAGTCACTAGTCGATGGCGACCACACGCTGCACGTAGAGACCCAGTTTTTTGGGTGGCAGTCCAGTCTTTAAACACTTTAACAACAGCTGCTCTGGAACATTTCACGAATGCGGCGTTTTCGGTGATACTCGCTCCATGGCTCCGAGCTCCTACAATCATCCCACGTTGAAAGTCCGTCAAATCGCATTTTTTACCCATCTCGTCACCCCAAAATCACTTCTACTACTGTCACAAGCACTAAGCTTTCCCTTTTTATACTAGCCCCAACAGCGTGCAGCCATAGGTCATTTGCTTAAAACTGTCAGGTGGTTATAATAAAGTGGCCACTCAGTGTATATCCAACTGATTTCACACTAGTTTAACCAGCACTGTGAGGTGTGTGTGTGTGTGTGTGAGAGAGAGAGAGAGAGAGAGAGAGAGAGAGAGAGAGAGAGAGAGAGAGAGAGAGAGAGAGAGAGAGAGCACTCTGTAAGGAGTAAAAAACCTCATACAGAGCTCCACAGAAAGGCTGCAGTTCTGGGAACTTCTGATAAGAGCAGTTAATAGAAATATCAGGAACACATAAAATTCAAGAATACTGCAGAATTAATACAACAGGTACAAAGAGGATGTTCACACATTTTCAGAACATTTTTGATGAGAAATAGAAATGAAAGAATTGAAACTGGCAACAGTGTGTTAGATGAACATGAAAGAAACATCTGCTGCAATTAAATATTGTATGCTAAGAAAATGCGCACATAAACAAGCTGTGGATAAAAGGTCATGTTTTTGCTCTTCACAAAGAGAAATATTTATATTCTGTAATTAAAAAATGCTGTGAAAATCATAGAATTAGCATTTTAAAATGTAAAATAAGAAATATTAATAATAAAGGGAAAAACTGTCAAGCATTACTTTTAAAAGGAAACAGAACACCAAATGAATATACAAAGAAGGTACTATTTTTACAACTACTTCAAAAGTAAGGTCTCTGGTCATAAAAGAAAATCCTCCGACCCAAAGAGCAATCGCTAAATTGTTAAGAATCTCTGTATCAACTGTAAACAAGATAATAAACAAAGATTTAAACCTGTAAAAAAAAACAACAACAACATAATGTTCGCCTTTTGCCTAAGCATGCGGTTGTGCACAGAACACAGTGTAGACTTCTTTATGAAAATCACTTAGCCAGAGACAGATGGAAATTTATTGTGACTATTGATGAAGCATGGATCTACCTAAACGACAGTAACACACACACACACACACACACACACACACACACACACACACACACACACACACACACACACACACACACAAAGGTCGATTTACTATCGCAAAAGAGCAGCAAAAGACTTACAAACTTGGTTCCAAGAACCCAAAGAAAGTTTCGTGAAAGGATTCATGATTATTGCTGATTTCTCATACAACAGGAAATTAAAGTTAAGAAAAGTTGAACAGAATGTTAAAATGAATTCTACATATTACCAAAATAATGTTTTCACACTTCGACATTTAAAGGGGAAATACCATTCCTTTATCCACAAAGTCTTCAAAGAGTAGAACTTCATCAGCATAAGGCTACCAGTCATACATCCAAATCTAGCACTCTATTTCTTGAAAAATATGGGAAAAGTGACAGGTATCAAGTCTATACCTTTTGCTCATATACCTTCCAAGTCCCGTGATGTGTCACCAATGGACTATTGTGCCTTCAAACTGCTAAAAAGAGCACTTTCTAAATGCAGACCTAAAACAATGACTGGACTATGGAAAGCAGGGGAAGAGGAGTGGAATAAAACACCACTACCAATTTTAGGAAATGTTCCTGTTATCTTGGAAATCTAGATGTAGATTCATAGTCCAGAGAAAGGGCTATCAGATAGAACATTTAAAAAACAGAAATAATTTTATTTTAAACATTAATTGTATCACTCGAAAATCGATCTATAAATGTGTGAACATCCTCTGTACATCGGTTAAAGGAAAAGTTTAATGTGAACATACTGAGGTAGTTTGGGTACAACTGTCATACGAGATGAAAGATGAGAGTGCCTGTCCATATGTTACATTCTTGTACACATACATATCACTAAGCTGTTCTCTGATATTCAGGTAAGCCTCTCACAGAAAGAACTTACTGTTGCTGTATCAGACGTCTCCATATACAGCAATCTAGACACACAGCTCCAGCTTCATTAACATCCATCACACACTGCACACAAGACCTTTTGTACATCATACTCATTATCTTTTTCTCATGCAGACATTCCTGAATCCGGTCCTCCCACGATTTCTTTGGCCTTCCTCTACCTTTCTTTCCAGCCACATGGGCTGAATAAATTCTCTTAGTAAGCATCTCATCACTCATTCTTTCAACATGGCCAAACCATTTAAGAATATTAGTCTCCACCCTACTAACAACATTTTGCCTCACATCACACATCTGCAACACATCTTCATTCCTCACATGATCAGAATGTGTCTCTCCCCCCTCCCCCTATGTAACACATCTCCACAGCACACAAACGACTCCTATGTCTTTTCTGTAGAACCCAGGTTTCACTGCCATATATCAGAGTAAGAACAATTACACTTTCATATACAGCCATTCAGGACTTTCTTGAGAACCCATCATCCCTGTGAAATCCTCTTAAAGCAGATATGACTTTCAATGAAGAGTTCCCTCGCCTACTAATTTCGCCATCTAATTTGTTCTCTCTGTCAAACATGTTTCCCAAATATACAAATTGATTTACCTGGTCAATAACCATCATTTAGACTTATCCTGCATACAGTACTAACAGTTCCTCGCTCAAAAACCATAACTTCGGTTTCTTGTCCATGGTACAAAATGCCGATCTACTGTAAAACAAGATGAACAGGTATGAAATGAGTTATGAAAAAGCAAGGGAGCAATACATTAAGAGGAAGAAAATCTCAATGTACAGAGAGAGATGGAGAAAGATCAATGTGAGTCCACCTCTTTTTATCCTGAAATGTGAAGAACCACTTTTTAGCAAAATTTTTTTTAACTGAGACATAAAAATACCTGATCACAAAAAGTTAATTTATGCCAATCTGTTGAACTTGCAAAAATTAGACATTGCCTCAAAACAGAACAGGAAGGAACTACGAGGGTTGTATCAAAAGTAATGCAAAAGTGGTCATAACTTTCTTATTAACTGGCAGAGGCCGTTCAAATTGCACATGTTGGTAGAGTAACTGTTCCTCTATAGTAACCCTTCTTCATTTAAGGTAAATAATGGATTCCAAGCAGAAGCAACGCGTCGTCATTGAGTTCTTGACGAAGGAAGGGGGCAGGCTGTCCGATATCTACAGAAGGCTACAGAATGTTTACGGAGATGACACCATTGAAAAAAGCAATGTACACAGATGGATGAAGAAGTTTAAAGAAGGGGAAACCAGCATTGAAGATAAACCACACAGTGGGAGACCACAAATCTGCAACCACTGACATAAATCATCAGCGAGTTGATAGATTGATTTGCGAGGAGAGACCAGTCACAATCCCAGTGATGGAAAGTTGCAAAACCATTTTTGGAGCAGGTAAAATACATTTTTGGAGCAGCAAAATGCATTTTTGGAGCAGGTGAAATACATTTTTGGAGCAGCTCAAAATGTGTTTTTGGAGAAGGTGAAACACATTTTTGGAGCAGATAAAATACATTTTTGGTGTAAGAAAAACTTTTTTAGAGCAGGTAAAATATTAATAGACAGAACAAACTCTTAAGCAAAAAATGTTTTGGAAATAGATGCACCCTACTCAAATTTAAAACATCTTGCATTGAAATACACACACACACATATGCACACATTTTAGTTTTCAAATAGATCAAAAAACATTATAACCATAGCAGGATTCTATTATTAATCACTTATTTTACAAAAAATGTTTAATTTTTTGCTGCTTTTCTCAATATTTAATTGCTCACTTCTATTCTTTTCTAATTTTTTAAGATAGTTAGCAATGTTTTGTTTTGTTTCTTTTAATAGTATCTGTCCACTTTCTATTGCACTCCTGTCTTTTTTTTATGCCACATTCAATGTTCATCTCAGCATTGTTTAATATTTTATGAGGGAGTACAACTGCTGCAAATGTTCAGCTTCTTCCCATTTCAAATCACCTTGTGAACATTCAATTTCTTCTCTTTTTTGCTTGTTTTGCTGCATTTTTCTAGCGCTAATCTGCTCTTGATATTTTTTCCTGGATTCTTTATAAGCTGTCAGAAGTTTTTTGGTTACATTAATTTTAGTCACATCTCCATTTAATCTTTTGACATCATCTTTGTGCTGCTCGCTCTCCGCATGACACCTACAACCATCACGGCCGCCTTGCGACATGCTAAAATCACAGCCACATGGCTTATAAAACGTGATTCAGCAAAACTTTAGATGCTTCATAAAAAGGCCATTCTTTACTATACATACCGCAATATACTTGACCATAAGTTTTATCTGACTTCGTTCTTTTTGTTGTCATAGCTGTTTCACTGCTATGTTTCGTTTCGTTTTAATCTAAATTAACCCTTTTCACTCAAATAACTTTTCACCCATACTTACACAGAACTCGCATTTTTTTCTTTTCTGCAGTAGAGGCCTCAACTGTGCAGTGAAAGCTCAGCTTTAGCTCGCCAGCCCCGACGTACTAGCTATAGAGGCATCATCAGCATGGCGGCTGACACCCGACTAATTCGGCAAAAAGAAATGTCTCGCGAGCCCCTACCCACGAGCAATAGAGGCGTAATGAGCACAGAGGATGGCACCAGACACGCAAGCTATTCGGCGAAAAATAAATGTCTCGCGAGCGTCAACATGCAAGATATAGAGGCGTCATAGGCGTGGCAGAAAACATCCGACACGCGAGCTATTCAGTGAAACTGAAATTCCTCGCGAGCGCCGACATGCGAGTCATAGAGGCATCATCGGCGTGGCGAGAGACACCCAACCTATTCGACAAAAAATAAATGTTTTGCGAGCTATAGAGGCGTCATCGGCATGGAGGGTGCCACCCGACACATGCAATATTCAGCGAAAAAGAAATGTCTCACAAGCCCCGACCCACGAGCTATAGAGGCATAATTAACGCAGCGGATGACACCCGACATGCAAGCTATTCGGCGAAAAAGAAATGTCTCGCGAGCGCCAACATGTGAGATATAGAGGCATCATTGGCATGGAGGGTGATACCCGAGATATCTGGCGAAAAAGAAATTCCTCGCAAGCACCGACATCCAAGCTATAGAGGCGTCATAGGCGTCGCGGATAACACCCGACCTATTCGGTGAAAACGAAATTCCTCGTGAGTGCTGACATGCGAGCCATAGAGGCGTCATCCATGGCAGATGAAGTTTCTTTTTTTATCCGGTGAAAAAGAAACGTCTCGCGAGCCCCTACATGCGAGCTATAGGGGCATCATCGGCGAGCCGAGTGACACCTGACCCATTCGACGAAAAAGAAATGTCTCGCGACCACCGAAATGCGACTATAGAGGCGTCATCGGAGTGGCGGGTGAGCTATTCGGCAATTTTGTAATGTCAGGTGTCACCTGACAGTCGAGTGAAAAGGGTTAAAACGTTTGCACCAAAATTTTTACAAGCACAAAGCCACATGCAATCAATGTAAAGAGTTGGCAAAAGGCGCTGAGCTGAGTTTCCTCTCGACTTTTGTGCACGGTACTCTCAAATGGCTGTATGGGAAATCACGTGACAAACTCCGCCTCCGTTGCCGTGTGAAGTCAGAACATTGAAGGCGCATAAGGGACTATTTGTAAAGTGCGTTTTTTCAACCAAATGATGGTAAATAAAATAGAAATTACGTGCAGGGATCTTGCAGAGGGATTTTCCGTAGTTTTTTTGGGAGACCTTAAAACCGTAAGATGGAGTGAAAATCCGTAAAAGTTGGCATCTCTGAATACCTATGAATCCAGAAACAGAACCATTATATTCTGCCACGGGAGAGCCATTTTCAGTCGTCCTCCACATCAACGAAATAGCTAATGACTGACCTTACGCTGTATTTACGTAATTGCACAAATCGCCCGGAATGAAATAACTGCGCTGTCCCAAAGAGCAGGGAACGACATATAAACAATCTCAATTGCACAGCACTCTGAAAGACCACCAAACTATCAGTAAACAATCTTCATCAGGATTTCATAACGTACAGCATCGTTTCTCCTACATACCACATGATTACAACAAAACTCCTCCTCCATAAGCAAAAATAATTTCATTTTCTACATCGCGAAAATCGTTGTTTTTTCATCAAAAGTGACGAAAAAACAACGAAATAGATGGTAGGTGAAAAACATTCCAAAATTTTGGGATTGGCGGTACGGTACGTGTTGATCAAGCGTCGTTTTCACCAAATCACGCGTAGACCATAAAAAAAGCGTCATTTGACTCGCTGTTTAAAACAGCATTTTTTGCCATGAAAATATTTCTTTCGCTCGGCAATTTTTGCTGTGGATTGCCATTTTGACGCAAGATAATGAAATTGGCGCAGTTCGGCGCAAACTTTCCATCACTGCAATCTGTGAGCTTGTTGCACAGCTGGACTCAGGTCACAATGCCATACAAAAGATAGTTGGAAGACTAAGGGTATCGGAAAGTGTGTGCAAAGTGGTACCTTGGCAGTTGACACCAGATTTGAAGGAAAGAAGGACGGAAGTCTGCTCTGATCTGCTAGAAGCATTTGAAGCCAGGGAAGACGCATGTTTTTCTGATCTGCTGACAGGATGAAACGTGGGCGTATCTTTACGATCCGGAAACGAAGAATCAATCCATGGAATGGCATCACACCTCTTCACCAAGGCCTAAGAAGTTCAAGAGCCAGCGATCAGCACAGAAAGTCATAGTGACTGTTTTTTGGGATGACAGGATTGCCATTCTCCTTGACGTTCTGGAACCTGGCCATACTGTAGCCAGCGAACGGTACAATGAGATACTCAAGAAGCTTAGAGAAGCCATAAGGAGAAAGAGACTGAACAAGAATCTGACAAGGATCCACATTTACTATGACAATGCGAGACCACACACATCTTTGGCAACAAATCAGGCAATCAGCAAATTAGGCTGGTCAGTGGTACCCCATCCACCATACAGCCCAGATATGGCAGCCTCGGACTTCTACCTGTTCGGTCCAATAAAAAACAGTCTCCGGAGACAACGATTTGATGAAACAGACAAGATAGAAGCGGCTGTAAAGGTGTGGGTACAACAGTCCACACCTGAATATTTTCAAAAAGGATTCGAGAGTTACGTTCAATGATGGCACAAATGCATCGCTTGTGAGGGAGACTATGTTGAGTAGTACCTTTGTATAGCGAAAGAGTTACTCTACCAACATGTGCAACTTGAACGACTTCTGTCAGTTAATAAAAAAAGTTATGCCCACTTTTGTATTTCGGTACAACCCTTGTATTTCACGAGGCTTCGCACATCTACTGGAGCTGAGATTTAGAGACCAGGTAAGGATACTGCAAAATCAATAGTGCCAGAGTGTAAGGCTGCAAGAAAAGCATGGGGCCCTGTATCTATTACAACAACTTTACATTTGACCACATCAATTAACTCTTGGTAAAATGCATCCATTTCAATAGATGGGTTCCTGGAATCAGGAGGTCATTAACATGTGCAGATGCAAACAACACAATTTTAATTTGTAAAACAGTATTTTTCCTTTTTTCTCAGATTTTTTAATCATTTGCTAGGTAATGGCTTCTACAACTTTTTAACCATACAAACTTTTAAAAGCGTATAGCTTAAATGCAACTGGAATTACTCTCTTACAATAAAGGTGAACAAAATCTCAAAACTAAATACAGTATTTGTGTAATACAAAATGCCATAACTTTTGGATGCCCCACTCTCCTTTTTCCATGAACAATGATAAAAATTACAAAACTGGAAAAGAAGTAAAACACATAACATGTTGCTAAGCTGTTCTCCGAGATTCAGAAGTTAGTTCCTCAAAGAAAGCTCATCTGTCAAACTGAAGTTTAAAGCTGATGGTGCTAGATTTTGCTTACTGTTTGTTGGTGTGTGTCAGACGTCTCCATTTACAACAATCTTGGCCCTCAACTCAAGCTTCACTTTTTATGTAGATCTTTGGCCATCTTAACATGATCTTATTGCATACATACATACAAACATACATACATACATATCACTAAGCTGTTCTCTGAGAATCAGAGGTTATCTCCAAAAAGAAATACAAACTTCCAAATATTTTTACTTATTGTTGTCGTATCAAACTTCTCCATTTACAGCGATCTTGACATACAACTCGTGCCTCACTGATATCCATTACACACCATACACAAGATCTTTTATACTTCATACTCATAATCTTTTTCTCGTGCAGACACTCCTGAATCTGATCCACCCCCCCATGTCTTCCTTGGCCTTCCTCTGCCTTTTCTTCCTGCCACTTGGGCTGAAAAGATTTTCTTAGTAAGCATTTCATCACTCATTCTTTCAACATGGCAAAACCACCGAAGCATATTGGTCTCCACCTTGCTAACAACATTTTGCTTCACATCACACAACTGCAATACATCTTCATTCCTCACACAATCAGATCGTGTCTTGCCACAAACCCCACGTAAGTAACGCATTTCTCTAGCACACAAACGACTCCTATGTTTCTTCTGCAGTACCCAGGTTTCACTGCCATACATCAGAGTAGGAACAATTGCACTTTCAAACACAGCCATGCGGGACTCTCTAGAGAACCCATCATTCCTGCAAAAACCTTCCAGAGCAGCTATGACTTTCAAAGAAGAATTCACTCTCCTACTGATTTCACCATCCAACTTGTTCTCTCTGTCAAACATGCTTCCTAAATACACAAACTCACTCACCTGGTCAATCACAGTGCCATTTATACTTACATTACATTCAGTGCTACCAGTTCCTCTCTCAAACACCATAACTTTGGTTTTTCCCTTATTTATACTCAGTTTGTATTTCATGCAAACTTCGTGCATCCGAGTCAACATACTCTGCAACTTACTTTTGCTCTCTGCCAACAGGACAGTGTCATCAGCATACAGCAATCTGCACACACGGATATCACCAAGACATAAACCACTATTATCTATTTTGGCCTCACGCATGCATGCGTCCATAAATATATTAAACAGCCATGGTGACATTACATAACCTTGTCTAACTCCTGCACCAATGGAAAACCATTTTGATAAAACATCATTCACTCGTACACAAGCTCTACTACCAGCATACATGGCTTTTACACTATTAAGTTGGTTGGTTGGTTAATTTTTTATGGTGCAAGGGCCATGTTTGGCCAAAGAGCACCAGACACAAGACAAACAAACAGTATTAAAAACGTGGTAAAAAGCTTAAAATCTGGCTGATCAAGTAAAACTGAAAAATGAGAACAATGGAAGGGCTAAAAAAGATAATGAAACAAACAGTATTAAAAAACATGATACAATGATTAAAATCTAGCTGATTCAGTAAAACTGAGAAATGAGGATGGTATCTAGATACGTTTAAAATAGTCAATTTCTTTAAAAAATGAAAACACGGCAACAGTATCACAGTGGTCATTGAGGAGCCACTGCAGTGTAGCGGCGTCCTCGGTCAACAAATGAGAATGAAAGAAATGGAAACGTACATCACGAAAACGAACACAGCTACACAGAAGATGAGTGACGGTGAGACGGCAATTGCACGTCTCACACATCGGCGCAGTGTCGCCACACAGCAAAAAGCGGTGAGTGAAACGACAATGCCCAATGCGGAGACGCGCAAGCACCACTTCCTCCCTACGGTTCCGACGATATGAGGATTTCCAGACTTCTAGATTAGGTTTAATACGATGCAGTTTATTTTCCACCTGTTAGTCCCACAGACCCTGCCACGTTCCCTTGATATGGTCGCGAAAGATAAAGCGGAAATCCCGGTGATACAGTGGCAAGGGTGTGACGACCAAAGAGGAAGCAGATCTAGCAGCCACATCAGCACACTCGTTACCCGAGATTCCAACATGCCCAGGAATCCAGCAAAACTGAACATTAAGACCGGCCCCGAGCAAACGACGAAGTAACTGTCTCACATCCAAGAGAACAGGATGGTCATCACGGCAATCTGCAGATGATAAAGACTGCAAGACACTTAAGGAATCCGTATAGACCATAGCATTATGATGAGAACTCGACTGAGCATGAAGAAGTGCAAGATACACAGCATGCATCTCCGCCGAAAACACCGTGGCCTCAGCTGGGATCCGCGCTACTGACACGTCATCAACACAGACAGCTGCGGATCCAACGACTCCATGCATCTTGGAGCCATCAGTGAAAATGGGAGTGTATTCAGTTTTGAGGGCACGGTGCTCAGCGAAGAGCTGCTGGTACACTGACGCAGGAGTTGAGGATTTGTTGAAAGACGTAAAGGTGGTATCGACCATGACACCAAGTGGGTGCCATGGAGGATCCCCAAAGCCCCTGGTCGCAACAAGTGACAAGTCGAGCCCTGCACCATGAGCTACGGCCGCCACACGAAGACCGAAGGTTGGAATGCACGAGGGCCGGTTCTCAAATAAACGAGCATGCTGAGGATGGAAAACTGCACCGTACAAAGGATGGTCTGGAAGAGACCGAAGTTTTAAGTAAAAGTGAACAGACAGCTGCAGACGGCGTAATTCAAGCGATGGTTTGTTCGCATCAGCGTAAAGACTGGGAATCGGAGATGTTCGAAATGCTCCCGTACAAAGACGCAGCACCTGATGATGAACAGCGTCCAAAGGCCGGAGAACGGAAGGACGAGCCGAGCCATACACGATACAGCCAAAATCCAGTTTCGACTGAATTAAGGAGTGGTAAATGCGAAACAAAGAGATCCTGTCTGCGCTAGGGATGGGCAATATTTATCAATATATCGAAATATCGATATTTTCGTCCGATATTTCGATATATAGTATTGATATCGAAGTTTCGATATATCAGAAAATCAATATATCGGTTTTTGATATATCGGTGCGATATTCAATATATTGGTATTTGATATTCAATATATCAGCGTATGGCCGATGTGATTTCACTTGTGGAATGAAATCTGTTTTCTTTCCTCTGGGCATGTCACGAAAATTATGTTGTTGAGGACTCATTATCGAGATTCACATGATATTATGTCACCTTCCGATATCTAGAACTCTACAAGGAAAAATGCCTGCTGTGTTGAAAACCTCGATCTTGATGGTTGAAAATTTAAACTATTAGTTGACGGTAGGCACCCAGAATAGAAATTTAAAGAACGGTCGATAGCAGATTGTTCTTTTGCCTATGAGTATTATGTTTGAAGTCAAGTAAACTGGCACTTTGACCAAAATTAAATACATACCAATGACACAATTTGAAGTTGAAGATAAGCATTTTTTTTTTTTTTTTTTAGTGATAAAGTACGTAGCTCTTAACAGCTGGCTAAGGAAATGCAAAACAGCTTTTCAAGAGTTTTCTTGATGTCTTACAAATTATGTAGTATACAGTTTGTTGTAATTCAGGCTATGTATATATCAGACGTAATTTTTATTTTATTGTCCTTTGAAAATTATGTTGTTAATACATAGTTAAACTTCCTGAAGTAATTAAATAATCTGGTAAAAATATGAGCATAATTAACTTTCGTCTTGATCTGCTGATTTTCCCACACTTACAGCATGTTATTTCCTCTGACTGTCCATTCGTTTTTATGTTGTCTAGGAGAGACAGGCTTTTATACATTAATTAGTAAATATATACTTGA
The DNA here is from genome assembly GCA_039090855.1 of Macrothele yani. Lineage (NCBI taxonomy): Eukaryota > Metazoa > Arthropoda > Arachnida > Araneae > Macrothelidae > Macrothele > Macrothele yani. The sequence goes on from CM077011.1 coordinate 108,008,830, forward strand.
TCGATTTGGATTATGATATTTCTTATGTTTTTCATACATTAATTAGTATGGCTTTCATTAATTAATTAGTAAATATATATACTTGATTAATTTGGAATATGATATGTTTTTATTTTTATAATCGATTTTTAACAGAGGACTAATAATCGTTAGCATTTTTTTAAATATCTTTCTGGAAAAATAATAGCTTTCTATGAAAAGGCCATCAAAAATTATTCGTACTCTAATTACTGTTTTTAATAAAAATGCCACTTGTGAACATATTATAAGCACTTTAAATTTTTTTGCTTATGCCATGGGAACTATTTTTGCTTACACCATGGAAGTAATTATATCTGTATACTCCATTAACATTGTGTTCTGTCTTAAACGATAAAAAAAATAGCAAACCATTGTTCACACCTTCTGAAAAATATAAATGTATACAAAATGCTCTAAAAATTACAATAAAGTTTTTTTAAAGATTTTTGTCCATAACATTTCCTTGCAAGCTGATATAATGTTAACTTTGACATTTGCATGCCAATAAAAAAAAGTTATTCTTTCTATAATTCAGTTATTCCCATGTTAATTGATGGCTAAGATTCCAGTCTGCTGGGATTAATAAGTACTTTTGTTTTGTCATTTATGCCATACTGAAGCTTGAACTTACCTTTCCTCGAAATGTTGGAAATACATATTTCTCATAATCTCACACTGATGAAAAACTCATGAAAACATTTCTTTGCAACTGGGATTTTTGGAAACTTCTTGGCAGAAACCATATCCATGCTCGTCGAGCAATGCCCACACATGAAACAAGAAAATCGCCTTTGGGTTTTGGAAAGTATATTCAGCATTTCTGCAGATTACAAGCACACTTCTGTTGCATGATTTATTTATTTATTTTTGCATCAAAACTTTCTGGTATATATATTTTTTATATTAGGATCTGAAAAACAATATTTTACGTGTTTTTCATACCACTAAAAATACAGCTTTAGAGCTGCAATCTTGCATAAAGATAGTTTTAAGCTATAAAATGTAATAATAAATGACAAATAAAATTGCTCCCTTTCAGCAGGGGGAAGCAGCTCTAGAAAAAAAAAAAAAAAAAAAATTCAGCTGATGTTTCTAAGAAATTATCTGAGAAAACTGGTAGGATATTTCTCCCCACATTCACTGCCAAGCTTGTGTATTATAATTATTACTTATTACCAAAACAATTTTTTAAGGTAAAAAACATTTTTATGTCTTAAGAGACACATATGGTTGAGTCATCATTAGACTATGTAAATGCTATCTGTGGAGAGTAGTTACTCAATTATGTTTGCTCATGCTGATGACACAATCCTGTTGGCAGAGAGCAAAAGTGAGCTGCAGCATATGTTGTCCCACATGTATAAAGCTTGTACGAATTTCAAAAGGAAAAACCCAAAAGTATGTTTTTGACAGATGAATTGTTAGTATTAAATCAAACAGATCAGTCTAAATGGCACAGAGAAAGACCAGGTAAATCAATTTACATATTTAGGAAGCATGTTTGACAGAGAAAACAAATTAGGTGGTGAAATTAGTAGGCTAGTAAATTCATCTTTGAAAGTCATAGCTGCTTCAGGAGGATTTTGAATAAATGATTAATGATAGGTTCTCAAAAAAGTCCCAAATAGTTGTGTGTTAAAAAGTACAGTAATTGTTCCTAATCTGATGTGCAGCAGTGAAGGTGGAGTACTGCAGATGAAACATAGGAGTGATTTGTGAGCTGGAGAGATGTGTTACTTATGGGGGTGGGGGGCAAGATATATTCTGATTATGTGAGGAATGAAGATGTGTTGTAGATGAGTAGTGTGAAGCAAAATATTGTTTGTAAAGTGGGGACAAATATTCTTTGGTGGTTTGGCCATGTTGAAAGAATGAGTGGTGAGATGCTTACTAGGAGAATTTATTCTGCACAAGTGGCAGGAAGAAAATGTAGAAGATCAAGGAAATTAAGGGAGGACCAGATTCAGGAATTCCTGCATGAGAAAAAGAGAATGAATGTGAAGTACAAAAGGTTTTATGTGAGATGTGTGATGGATGTCAGTGAAGCTCAAGTTGTGAGCTGAGATCACTGTAAATGTAGATGTTTGATACATCAAGAGTAAATAAAATGTAGTTCCATCAGTTTTAAACTTTAATCCAGCAGATAAACTCTCTTTGAGAAGCTAACCTCTGATTTCAGAGAACAGCTTAGTGATATATATGCATGTAAAGAGAAAATCCCTCATCTATAACAGGTTGAATATAACTAAAGGTGAGAAATCAGTACTTATTTTTGTGTTGTTTTGGTGTTAATAAGTGAAACATTAAATGCTATATCCCATTTGAGTTTAAAACTGTAAAACAATTTTTAAATCTGCTGACTTCCTTAATTTTAAGGATAGACTTCACCAATGAGCGTTTAAAATGTAAAAAACATTGATATGGCATCGAAGATAGTTCCTCAGGTGTTTTAAATGTAAAAAAAAATGATATGACATCAAAGATCAGGTGTTTGAAATGTAAAAAAAAATTATATGACATCGAAGATAGCTCCTCTGGTTGGATACATCCACCTCACCCTTATAGAATACTTCAGATATTTATTGTGTACAAGTGTTTAATGGAGATGAGAAGTCCAAAGAAATGAACTGGAAAAAAATGCTTGAAGTTGTGTGTGTGTGTGCGCGTGAGCGCGCGCGTGTGTGTGTGTGTTTTGATCTCCATGAACATCTAAAGTTGTTCCTAAATGTGTAGAAGCTTGATTCATCATAAGCAGATACATGTCCCTAATTTAGGGCCAGTGGTTCCAGGAAAGACAAGACAGGAACAACTTCTTTATGCATTTTACCACTTAGTAGGCACATTTTCCATGATTATTTAAATACTGAATAGTTTTCATGACATTAATGAACATTTCATGACTGAATAGATTTTATTCATGACATTTAATGAATAGATTTCTTGACTGAATAGATTTCATGTCATTTAATTGCTAAAACCTGGAAAGAGTGACGTCTTTGTTTATTCACTGATGCCACGTATTTGTAGGATTTTTACATTTAATGAACAGTGCTTCTTATTTTGAAAATTTGATTGTTTTCGAGCAGTTCCTGAGGAAGAAGTAATCTTTTTGTAAGAGAATTTTCCTGATATTGATGCTGAATCAGTTGTAGCAGGTATAAAATCATATACAATTATTGCAAACTTGATCAAATGTAAAACCGATGGGCACAATGCAAGGTATTCATATAATCAGAACATTGTTTCAGCTAATATATTAATATAGTCTAAGAACTCCCTTGCTACAGCTAGTGTCAAACAAACATTTGGCACAATGAATTGCCTTTTAATCAAACCAAGAACCCATATTTATGAGTGCAAATGCAATTTTTACAATGCATATTTATTAGATTTTAGCGGGAAAAGAATTTTGAAAAAAGTAACTTTGTACACTGTAAAGAAACACTAGAGGAATCAAATGAGGAAGGGCACTGCACATTAAAACTTTTCTGAACAACAGAATTTTGTTAACGCCATTCTGTTTAAGAATAATAGTGTTTACTAAAAAACAACAATAACAAAAAAACATTCAGTTTCTGCTAAGAGAGAAATAGACATAAAAGCAAAATGGACAACACTGGGGAAATTAGACCGAAACCTATTAACAAGGTTTATTGTATTTTCAGTTTTTTTTTGTTGTTTTTTTGTACAAAAAAAAAAAATGATATATATATCTACTGTATATATACACACTAACTTTGAAATAATATATTTTCATGTATGTATGCAAACTTGTTCAAAATTGCATTAAAAAGCTCTTGCCATTTACCTCTCAACAATAATATGACTTTGCAGAACATTCTGCATTAGAAATTGCAAATAATATGCTGGGATTACAGGTTATGGGGGTAATGTTTCAGACAGAAGTAACCCAGTGATTTTGTTTTAGGCATTTTACTCCGCTTTTGTACTTAAATAAACATTTCGAATAATAGAAAAACCTTAACATGTGTAGAATAATCAAATCAATGAGAATTATTTACCCAATTGCCTGTGGTTTACTGGTCTTCCATGTAGCAAAATATTTCTTCTATAAATTCCATTTCAAGTGTTTTTTTATTCATATGATGGGTTCCATTTCAACTCAGGCAGGGTCGTACCATCATGGTCTCAGATTTCTCTAAAAAAATTAAGGGGTGTTCCTTGACTAAAATAAGGAGACCCATATTTTTCTTTCGGCAAGAAAAAATTTTCCCTTCGAGATAGAGGGTTTCAAATCTTGCACCGTCAAACAAGCTCTCTAGAAAACGGTTATTTTTCCTAACTTCAGCGAGTCATTGCAGCAGAGTTAAAAAAGATATCGTCTTCTTGTATTTTTTTTTACATTGTGTGTATAACATATAATAATAATATATGGTGCTAATATTTGCTACACATCGTATGATTAAAATTTTAAAAAATCGTAAACTTTGTGATTTAAAAAAAAAATTGAATTTTTAAAGTTTTTTTAAACAGGTTTGGATGGAGTTTTTCTATATTCGTTTTTTTCGTTAAAGACATACAAATGTGCACTTTATTTGTAATTTTTTGTGTGTCTGTGAAACTGCTAGTTTCCGCGTTTCGGCAGTGTTAAAAACAGCCGATTTTGAAAAATCCCTAACTTTGCCAACGATTTTCTCAAAAAGGCCATTTTTTAAAATTCTGAAAATTAAATTCCGGTTTTATTATCAACAGGAGAATATCTGTGTAAATTTTCACGGACCTAAAAACGCCCGTTTCCGAGTTAGACGCGTTTGAATTCGGTTTGAAAGCCTACGATTTCCCGTGTTCTAAAGGCGCCATTTTGGAAAAATCTCAGGCGCAAAGTACGTACGTTATCTCTTACCCGAATCAAAGCATTAGATATTCTTTGCCCGAATGATGGAATGAGAGCATTGGGTCAGCTGGCCCTGGTTGGATACATCCACCTCACCCTTCCCCGAGTGATGACATGCCTATAAAACTGTCGGGGGGGGGGGGGGGGGGTACCAATACATAAAGAAAATTCTTGCTGCTTCACTAACAAAGTTGAGTTGCAAAAGACAGCAGCAGTTGTTTGTTTGTTTAAGTATATACTTAAACATAATAGTATATACTTAAACATCGCATAAGAAAAGACTATGAAAGAGTAGAAAACTGTTGTGAAACAATTTTAAGAAAAAGAGTGCAGGCACGTGTACTGTAAGTTAATTTTCGATGGCTAAACACCCTCGAGTTTTCTGGGAGTTGCTAATTGTAGGCTACTGTCAGAAGAGCAGTTGCTGTTTTGTTATAGTTGCTAAAGTTAACCTCAGTTTTTCGTAATAGTAAAATATTCGCTCAGGAGAGTTTTGTCCTCTGCGAACGGGGGAGAAGGTGCAATGCTCTTGACCTCGCTGCTGGGTTGATAGCGCTGGTCGCTACCGAAACTCTGCTTACCTCCTCTCCAAAACGTAATGGCAATTGTCTAATCTACTAAATAAATAACAATTAACACATACGCGTGCATGCTTATTCATAAAATGTAAGTTGAGTATATTTCCTATTCAATCAACTGATTTTACAAGTAGAATACATATACAACTTATGCACTTATAATGGTGTAAAGATTTTTATCTATTTAAAACATATTCATAGATTTCAATTTTTTTAAAGAGGGGGGGGGGGGTGATTGTGTTCTTAGTGATTTCCACCTGGGCCACGATAAACCATGCACTGCCCATGGCTTCTGTTCCCTTAGAAGATAATCCTGGATCAATGGGAGACCAGCAGAGTTTTGATGCACACACCCACCCCCTCACGTGGTTGTGAGGTGTCTCAAAGCTAGGTAGCTTTCAAAAATGTTTCAACTTAGTTGGCTGGTAACAAGAGAGGGATTCCATTTCAACTCTGGCAGGGTCGTACCATCACGGTCTCAGATTTCTCTAAAAAAATTAAGGGGGTGTTCCTTGATTAAAATAAGGAGACCCATATCTTTTCTTTCGGCAAGAAAAATTTTCCCTTTGAGACAGAGGTTTTCAAATCTTCCACAGTCAAACAAGCTCTCTAAAAAACGGTTATTTTTCCTAACTTCAGCGAGTCATTGCAGCAGAATTAAAGATATTTTGTTCTGGTATTTTTTATTACATTGTGTGTATAACGTATAATAATATGTGATGCTAATATTTTTTACACATCGTATGATTAAAATTTTAAAAAATAGCAAACTTCGATTTAAAAAAAAAATTGAAATTTTTAAGATTTTTTTTTAACTGGTTCAAATGGAGTTTTTTTTTCTATACTCGTTTTTTTGTTTAAGACATACAAATGTGCACTTTATTTGCAATTTTTTATGTGTCTGTGAAACTGCTAGTTTCTGCAGCGTTAAAAACAGCCGATTTTGAAAAATCTCCAAATCTGCCAACGATTTTCTCAAAAAAGCCCTTTTTAAAAATTCTGAAAATTAAATCCCTGTTTTATTGTCAATAGGAGAATATCTGTGTAAATTTTCCCGGACCTAAAACCGCCCGTTTCCGAGTTAGACGCGTTTGAATTTGGTTTGAAAACCTACGATTTCTCCGTGTTCTAAAGGCGCCAATATCTAAGGCGCAAAGTACGTATTCTCTTTCTCGAATGAGAGTGTTGGATCCGTCCACCTCACCCTACCCTGAGCGATAACATGCCTAAAAAACGGTCTTGGAAAAAAAAATAACAAATCTATATATAGAGAGAATTGAATGTATGTCAATTTAGAACCATCAAACTTGGTATACTATCTCATGGTACCCTAACTTAGACCATAGACGGTTTTTGGAAGGGGAAGCCCGGGTTAAAGGGCCCCACGCAAAATTTCCGTAAAATCTAGTTTTCAATTTAGAACCATCAAATTTGGTATACTTTTTTTGGCACCCTAACTTTGACTAGACGGTTTTGGGAAGGGGTCGGAACCTGGGGTCAAGCCCCCCCCCCCCTACAAAATTTTCGTAAAATATTTTACAAAGTTAGGGGGCCAAGAAAAAGTATACCAAATTTGATGGTTCTAAATTGAAAACTAGATTTTACGTAAATTTTGCGTGGGGCCCTTTGACCCCGGGCTCCCACCCACCCAGGGCTCTACCCCCTTCCAAAAACCATCTACAGTCTCAGTTAGGGCACTATAGTTTACAAGTATATTTTACGGAAATTTCGTGTGGGGGCCCTTTGACCCAGGGCTGCGACCCCTTCCAAAAACAGTCTGCGGTCTAAGTTAGGGTACCATGCTATAGTATTCCAAATTTGGTGGTTCTAAATTGAAAACTAGATTTTATGGAAGTTTTGTGTGGAGCCCCTTGACCCCGGGCTCCGACCCCTTCCAAAAACCGTCTACGGTTTAAATTAGGGTACCATGAGATAGTATACCAAGTTTGGTGGTTCTAAATTGAAAACTGTTAATTTGTTTAGTAGACATACATTCAATTCTATATATATAGATTTTTTTTTTTTCCAAGACCGTTTTTTAGGCATGTTATCGCCCAGGGTAGGGTCAGGTGGACGGATCCAACGCTCTCTTTCGGGTAAGAGAATACGTACTTTGCGCCTGAGATTTTTCCAAAATTGCGCCTTTAGAACACGGAGAAATCGTAGGTTTTCAAATCAAATTCAAACGTGTCTAACTCGGAAACGGACGTTTTTAGGTCCGTGAAAATTTACACAGATATTCTCCTGTTGATAATGAAACAGGGATTTAATTTTCAGAATTTTAAAAAAGGGCTTTTTTGAGAAAATCGTTGGCAAAGTTGGAGATTTTTCAAAATCGGCTGTTTTTAACGCTGCAGAAACTAGCAGTTTCACAGACACATAAAAAATTGCAAATAAAGTGCACATTTGTATGTCTTTAACAAAAAAACGAGTATAGAAAACAAAAACTCCATTTGAACCAGTTAAAAAAAAAAATCTTAAAAATTTCAATTTTTTTAAAATCAAAGTTTACGATTTTTTTTAAATTTTAATCATACGATGTGTAAAAAATATTAGCATCAAATATTATTATGCGTTATACACACAATGTAATAAAAAATACCAGAACAAAAGATCTTTTTTAATTCTGCTGCAATGACTCGCTGAAGTTAGGAAAAATAACCGGTTTTTTAGAGAGCTTGTTTGACGGTGGAAGATTTGAAACCCTCTGTCTCAAAGGGAAATTTTTCTTGCCGAAAGAAAAGATATGGGTCCCCTTATTTTAATCAAGGAACACCCCTTAATTTTTTTAGAGAAATCTGAGACCGTGATGGTACGACCCTGCCAGAGTTGAAATGGAATCCCTCTCTTATTACCAACCAACTAAGTTGAAACATTTTTGAAAGCTACCTAGCTTTGAGACACCTCACCACCACGTGAGATGGGGGTCAAAACTCCGCTGGTCTCCCATCGATCCAGGATTATCTTCTAAGGGAGCAGAAGACATGGGCAGTGCATGGTTTGTCGTGGCCCAGGTGGAGATCACTACGAACACAATCCCCCCCCTCTTAAAAAAATTGAAATCTTTGAATATGTTTTAAATAGATAAAAATCTTTACACCATTATAAGCACATAAGTTGTATATGAATTTTACTTGTAAAATCAGCTGATTGAACAGGAAATATACTCAACTTACATTTTATGAATAAGCATGCACGTGTATGTGTTAATTGTTATTTATTTAGTAGATTAGACAATTGCCATTACGTTTTGGAGAGGAGGTAAGCAGAGTTTCAGTAGCAACCAGCGCTATCAACCCAGCAGCGAGGTCAAGAGCATTGCACCTTCTCCCCCCGTTCGCAGAGGACAAAACTCTCCTGAGCGAATATTTTACTATTACGAAAAACTGAGGTTAACTTTAGCAACTATGACAAAACAGCAACTGCTCTTCTGACAGTAGCCTACAATTAGCAACTCCCAGAAAAACTCGAGGGTGTTTAGCCATCGAAAATTAACTTACAGTACACGTGCCTGCACTCTTTTTCTTAAAATTGTTTCACAACAGTTTTCTACTCTTTCATAGTCTTTTCTTATGCGATGTTTAAGTATATACGTAAACAAACAACAGCTGCTGCTGTCTTTCGCAACTCAGCTTTCTTAGTGGAGCAGCAAGAATTTTCTTTATGTATTGGTATCCCCCCCCGACAGTTTTATAGGCATGTCATTACTCGGGGAAGGGTGAGGTGGATGTATCCAACCAGGGCCAGCTGACCCAATGCTCTCATTCCATCATTCGGGCAAAGAATATCTAACGCTTTGATTCGGGTAAGAGATAACGTACGTACTTTGCGCCTGAGATTTTTCCAAAATGGCGCCTTTAGAACACAGGAAATCGTAGGCTTTCAAACCGAATTCAAACGCGTTTAACTTGGAAACGAGCGTTTTTAGGTCCGTGAAAATTTACACAGATATTCTCCTGTTGATAATAAAACAGGGATTTAATTTTCAGAATTTTAAAAAATGGCCTTTTTGAGAAAATCGTTGGCAAAGTTAGAGATTTTTCAAAATCGGCTGTTTTTAACGCATCCGAAACGCGGAAACTAGCAGTTTCACAGACACACAAAAAATTACAAATAAAGTGCACATTTGTATGTCTTTAACGAAAAAAACGAATATAGAAAAAACTCCATCCAAACCTGTTTAAAAAAAACTTAAAAAATTAAATTTTTTAAATCACAAAGTTTACAATTTTTTTAAATTTTAATCATACAATGTGTAGCAAATATTAGCACCATATATTATTATTATATGTTATACACACAATGTAAAAAAATACAAGAAGACGACATCTTTTTTAACTCTGCTGCAATGACTCGCTGAAGTTAGGAAAAATAACCGTTTTCTAGAGAGCTTGTTTGACGGTGTAAGATTTGAAACCCACTATCTCGAAGGGAAAATGTTTTCTTGCCAAAAGAAAAATATGGGTCTCCTTATTTTAGTCAAGGAACACCCCTTAATTTTTTTAGAGAAATCTGAGACCATGATGGTACGACCCTGCCTGAGTTGAAATGGAACCCATCATATACATTCTTTAAAAATATATTGAGTGTGCTTAACAGGAAAGTTGACATCCAGTTTGTTTACTTTCAAATGATAATCAAAACCTTCAAATATCGTTGGTGACAGTTGATACTATCCACAGCCACAGTCCCCGTTAGTGGAAGGGAAGTGCAGATGTTATATAAACACAAAACTTTTATGATTGCTTTTTTGACTAATTTTGTCTCGCTGTATCAACAATCATGCATAGGTAGCAATGTTAAGTTCAGAGAATAATAATAACATGTTTTGTGAAAAAAAAAAAACACAGTTTCCGCATTTTTGTTCTGTAAATTTATGTGACAACTTCCTGCCCTTTGGCCACTTTCATCCCATCTGTGCTCTGCCTCTTCATTAGGAAATGCAGCAGGGGCATGTATAGATTTTTTTGAGGGCGTGCCAATAAAATGAAAAAAATTTAAATCCAACAGGACAAAATAAAAGAATGAGAATAAAAAAAAAATTTTTTTCTAACGTAAATTCAGGAATTTTTTTATTAAATTAAGCATTTTTGTTTCAAATGTAAGGCACATTTTAACGGGGAAAAAAAAAACATTTAAAAACTTTCGGGGGGGGGGGGCATAAATTATACTCCCTTACATTACATAAATGTATAAAATATATAATATAAATATGCCCTTACGGCTACGATGTAAACAACCCGGATGTTGGCTTTCCAGCTCAGCATACAAGGTACATTTTTAGCAAATTTTTTATGAATTATAAAAACGTAAAATGTTTATTCCGCTGTCGAAAATATTTATTTACGTAAAAAAACAATGTAAAAGGGCAAAATAAAAGCACTAAGTTTTTAACAAGTTTTAAAGTCGTAAAACCCATGGCGTCGGTCTTGTAAAAAAAAAACGTTTAATATCAATTCCGCTATCGCTATCGGAAATAATTATTTACACAACAAAACGACGTAAAATGGCAAATTAAATGCACAACGTTTATTTCCAAGTACAGCGTCTGTCTTGTAAAGGTACGAAGTTAGTAATATACAGTACTTTTCTGAGATATAACTATTTTAATGGTATTAACAAAACTTGATTGCAGCTATACTTTCAAGCTACAGGATATTTTTATACTCGTAGATCGTTTTAAGAACCCTGAAACTAGAGTATAAATTTCGTGTTTTAGAAAGAAAAAATTGCTATGAAAATTCCTTGTGACATAAGTTATACAATTATTTTATGTGAATCGTGCAATTTCTATCATTTCCGGATAACTCTGTAAGGAATAGTTTATGTGTATTTATTTATACACACTTTGGCACTGTGTTCAATAAAGCAATACAGATTTGCAAATGGCGCCGCACAGAAGCTTTATTTTACTGCTGGCTCAGATTTGTGCGAACAAGCCAACAGCTCGCTTTGGCCAACAGCCAATTAGTCCCAAGTTCCCAACAGCCAATACTTAGCACAACATCAGATCGGATCGGATCGGATTCAGTCATAACCCTGAGGCGCTATAAACCGGAATATCAGTCGTATTGAGATCAGAAGTATTGAAAAATAGATCCGATATATTGATCTTTCAATACCAATATTTTCGATTCAATATATCGGTCTCAGAAATATAAAAAAATATCGGTATCGATACTTTTGCAAATATCGCCCATCCCTAGTCTGCGCCCCACGAAACTCTCGAAAGGATTTTTAGAATAGAAAGAGCACGCAGACAGGAAACCTTGAGCCGCCGAACGTGCGCACGGAACGTAAGCGCACAGTCGAGGGTCAGTCAAAGGAACTTGGTCTCCGGCAAAACTGGAATGGCTGCACGGTCTAAATACAGCTCGGGGTCAGGATGGAGGCCACGCCTCCAGCAGAAATGGACACACGCTGTCTTGTCAGGAGAAAGAACGAAACCATTGCTATTCGCCGCTTTAAAAATCTGATTGATTGCAGACTGCAACTGCCTTTCAATAAAACGCATGCTTGATGACGAGCAGAAGATGTGCAAGTCATCGACATACACAGTAGCCGAAACCGCAGGAGGAAGATTTGTGAGGAGACAATTAATGCGCAGGATGAACAATGTGACAGATAAAATGCAACCTTGAGAAACACCTTGTTCTTGATGGAATGTTGCCGATAGCGGCGTACCCAGGCGCACCTGGAACACCCGATTGCGAAGAAAATTTAAAATAAATGTCGGAAGATTTCCTCGCAATCCGCATGCGTGGAGGTCTCGGATAATACCATGCCGTCACGCTCGATCATAGGCTTTTTCAATATCGAAGAAAACGGACACCAGGTGCTGCCTACGAACGAACGCCTCGCGCACAGATGTCTCAAGGTGCAGGAGATGATTGTGAGGTGAACGATGACGGCGAAAGCCGCTTTGTGATGGTGAAAGTACTTGATGATATTCTAAAAAATGAACTAAGCGGGAATTAACCATGCGTTCAAGAACTTTACACAGACAGCTAGTGAGAGCAATTGGACGATAACTAGAGGGAGACTTGGGATCCTGGCCAGGCTTCGGAAAAGGTAGAACAAAAGCCTTTCGCCAAGACTCCGGGAAACTGTGCTCCAACCAGAGGCGATTGTATAAGATTAAAAGGTTCTCGAGAGACGACTGCGGGAGATGACGGAGCATGTCGTAGTGGATGTCATCGGGACCGACAGAAGTAGCGCCAGACCGATGCAGAGCCACCCGAAGTTCACACATGCTGAAGGGGGAGTTATATCCAGTGTCGTTAAAAGGCGTAAAGGAGACTTTCTGGCGTTCCATAGTGGATTTAATCCTCAGAAAGGAGGAAGGATACGCCAGGTCACTCGACACGGAGACGAACGCCTCCCCCAAACAATCTGCAATCTCCCTGACTTCAACATATGTGCAGCCGTTACTCTCGAGAATGGCAATCTGGTGAGAGCTGTAGTTACCCCGGATCTTACGAATCTTGTCCCACACACTTCTCGAACTGGCACGTGAAGTGAGAGATGACACATACTGGATCCATGACTCCCTCTTGCTACGTCGACGCACCAACCGAGCATAGGATTTAGCTCGTTTAAAAGCAACGAGATTAGCATCGGTTGGATAACGCCGAAAAGTAGACCAGGCCTTATGTTGAGCTCTCCTAGCCACTGCGCATTCAGGGTTCCACCAAGATTCGGAATTCTGGGGAGCTTCGTAGATGTTTTAGGAATTGAAAGATCAGCTACCTGAAGAATACAAGTTGTGACTTCAAGTACAGCTGCGTCGATTGACTCTTGGGTCACCATTTCAGAAGATATCACCGCGGACAATGTGAAGACCTCCCATCTGGCACGATCCATCCTCCATCGAGGTAGGCGGAAGGCAGAAGATGGCACGTTTGCATGGTGCCAGAGGACGATTGGAAAGTGGTCGCTCCCGTGGAGATCCTTACACACCGTCCACGACCAGTCAGCAATAATCGATGGTGAACCCATGGTCAAATCGATCGCACTGAAGGATCTTGTCGGCTCATGGAAGTAAGTATCAGCACCGGTGTTTAAAAGGCACACAGAGGCCGAGCACAGAAGAGACTGTATGCGACGACCTCTCGCGCTGGCGCTGACACTACCCCACAAAGGATTATGAGCATTAAAGTCACCCAAAAGAAGGAAGGGTGAAGGCAGCTGATCAATCAAGCTCTTCAGAACAGAGACGCTAACATCCTCATCTGGTGGCAGATAGACACTGCAAACAGTAAGAGGCACAGGCATAGAAATACGAACCGCCACGGCCTGCACAGTTGTGGAAACCGCGACGGAAGATACCGGAACCTTGTGAGGGACGAGAATAGCGACACTCCCACGGGCTATATTTCCAGACGAGTTATCTGTCCGAAATGCACTGTAGCCTCGAACTGAAAGCAGGTCCGATGGTTTAAGCTTTGTCTCCTGGAGACAAAGGCACACCGGAGAGTACAAATAAAGCAGATGTTTCACGTCATCAAAACTGGTGCGAAAACCTCGGCAGTTCCACTGAATTATTGAACCCATGGGTAAAAATGAAATGAAAAAGGAAATGGTTAAACTTGGTCAGCCTGCATTTCCTTTGATGAGTGTTCCCCCAGATTTGGGGGTGTGTGACCAGGGGCCAAGATTGGTGAATGCTTTGTCCCAAGTGTCTTAGCGGGATTAGCTCGCTGTTGATTGTTTGGCTGAGACTTTGAAGGAGAAGAAACGCTCTCCTTATCCTTGACCTTGGTGTTGTTGGTGTTTTTGCCAGAAGAAGTGGCCTGAGTTCCCTTGCTGGCTGGTGTTGGAGTGAGTCTGCTTCGGTGAAGTGGCGGGTGCCGCTTTCAAACCCCTAGCTCGCGACTGGAGTGCCTCCAGTCCGGCTGCGATGATTTCTTCTACATTGTATGGACATTTAGGGGGATCTGAATGTCGGTCTGAATGGCAACCGTAGATTTGGCAACCACCACTGAAGCGCATGATCGCCGATCAGATGCAACAGGAACCACTCTTCTTCTGGCCTCAGGATAGGAAATATTTTCTACCGTTTTAAGCCTTTGGATTTCCTTCTCCTCCTTCCACTTGGGACAAACTTTGGCTGATGCTGGGTGTGAACCCTTGCAGTTCACACAAAACTCGGCTTCGGCCACACACTCTGAAAGTAGATGCTCTGTGGCACCACAGCGTCCACACCTAGGAGCACTCCTACATGACTGCTGAGAGTGACCGTACGACTGGCACCTAAAAATCTCAACGGGTTAGGAATGTACGGTCGTACCTCAAGGTGGAGATACCGTGCCTAGATGGATGTAGGCAGGGAAGGGCTGTTGAATGTCAAGTTGATGTTCCAGGATGGGACAAACTGCGCATTCCTCCTGAAAGAAATACACCACACGCCCGTAACATGTTGGCTCCTCAGTTCTTCGAGAAGTTCATCCTCGGTACATTCAATAAGATCCCGAGAGGAGACAACACCTCGAGATGAATTTAGGTAACCGTGTGGTGTTATTTTGACCAGAGTCTCAAGCAGCATGCTGGTGTTGATAAGTGTGGAACTATAGGCCACAATAGACATCTCAACAAGAAGATCTCCAGACTGGAGCTTCTTGACGCTCTTAGGAGAGCTTGCTATAGATTGAAGTGCTTTTTTATCCAAAATGGACTTTTGGCACTCAAAGGCTTTGAAGGGTCCAATGAGTGCACAAAAAAGAAACGAGCATTCGAGCAATCAGGAATATGTTATTTTGCGGAAGGGGATGAGCCTTCCTCATTACCTCGCTTGGTTGTTGGTTTGTGGGAAACAGAATTGAGAGCCATGAAACATTTTTAGAATTCGTCGGCCGACTTCCCCACCCACAATCGAGCCCAACGAGGGAGAACCAGAGGTCCGCAAGCCCAAGTGGATGCAGGACACAGCTCTAGGGATAGGAAGCGGATATAGCAAGTTGATAGGGCAGACATGCGCTCGGCATGCACCCAGACTTTCCCATGCCTGGGGAACACCCCTTTGGCATGCCCACCCTATCCCCAGACTCACCCTGTCGTACGAAACGACAAGCCGTTAGAGGTCTGGGCTCCACTCGGCCACAAACCTCATTGACTAGGAGTGGGTTAATTCCTAGCCGCCCGTTTAGGGTGAAGCAGGGGGCAAAGATGAGTGTTGGCAACTGGCGACAACAACACCCAGGCTTTCAGAAACCGCAGCCTCCAGCATCCCCTTTTCCACCTTACGGGTCACCGCACACGGCAAACGTGCAGGTAGGTCTAGCTAATCAGCTCGGAAGAACAAAGAAAGGAACATGAAATGGAGAAGATAGGACAGAAAACGAGAAACTAAAATCCAGAGCTGGCACATGATCACAACCTCAGCAACCTACAACTGAGGCGGGAGCTTGCCAAGTGAAAAAAACAAAAAACATAAAAAAAAAAAAAAATGTGAAAATCATCACATATAGTACATGTCGGCTCGGGCCGTGGGGACGCCATCCCCCAGCAGCTGGATGAACAGCTGTCCCTTCGGTTACATAATCGTACAAGACGAAATGAAAAAAATGATCCGTCACAAGGTCAGCTCGGGCCGTGGGGGCGCCGCTCCCCAAATAACTGGAAAACCAGTTATCCTCGTGCAGGGACACTATTAAGTAGATTCCCAGTAACACCATATTCATTCAATACTTTCCACAAAAGTGTCCAATTCACTCGGTCGTAAGCTTTCTCTAAATCAATGAAGGCAGTAAAAACTTTCTTCCCAACAGCCAGATACTTTTCAATCATTGTGCGTAATGCAAAAATCTGGTTAGTGCAGCCTTTACCAGGCATAAAACCACTCTGAACATCCCACACTTTCAATGATGTAAGACCTCGAACTTTTTCAATAACAACCTTACCAAACACTTTCCCTGGCACACTCAGTAGGCTAATACCACGATAGTTCTTGCATTCACAGTCTGATAACCTTTTCCCTTATACAAGGGAACAATAATAGCATCCTTCCAATCCTGAGGGACCATTCCTAACTCCCAGCACAACTGGGAAATTTCAGTTAACCAGTCAATTATAGAATCACCACCATACTTCAACATCTCTGCAGTTATGCCATCAACTCCCGGAGCCTTACCATTCTGAAGAGATTTTAGAGCTTTACACACTTCTCTTGAGATCCCTCCTGTGCTTTCATCCCTCATTGTGACATCATCTGCATCTGTCTCAGAATCATCTTTGCTTTCTTGATCTAATAACTCATAGAAGTATTCACCCCATCTGTCACTTAACTCATTGGGCTCCCATATCATTTCCCCAATCTCATTCTTCACACAACTTACAACTTTGTTTCTCCTATTTTTCCTGAGTCTCGTGTACTTTCAGAAGGACTTCCTATCTTTCCAAAAAGCCAGTTCATGCCTTTCCACTTTCTCCTTCCTATCTTTTGCCTTACTGTGGTGAACCAGCTTAGCAGCTTCACGCTTCTTACAGCGATATTCATCCACAGAGACTCTACCTTGCAATATCCCCAAACAGGATTCCTTCTTTCTCTTTACTGCCTCTTCAATCTCACTATTCCACCAAGCATCACCTCTATTGTTACCCACTATTGTGGTGCCACAGACCTCTTTAGCAGCAGTGACAACACAGTTCTTAAAACATTCCCACTTCTTTTCTACATCCCTCTCACCAGACTTCAGATCCTTCAGTCGTTCTCTGGGTAAGTCAGAATACCGCTGATGATCTTCAAGGAGCCTATCAAACCTTTATTCTTTCTATCCTGGGTCTCTTCCTATTCCTTTTCCTCCAACCAACGTTAAGTTTCACTCGTGACACTACCAAGTAATGATCAGAACCAACATCCGCACCTCTCATCACTCGGGTGTCAACAACTAAGTGTTTCAAACGCTGATCATAGACAACAAAATCTATCACACTCTTTTGACCAAGAGTACGATTTTCCCAAGTATATGTGTGGATATACTTGTGGTTGAAAAATGTATTAGATACACACAAACCATTCTCAATGCAGAGTTCAATTAATCTTTCACCATTATCATTCACACAAGGATCATTAAACTTACCCAGAACATTGTCAGAAATTGCCTTCTGCACACCTACTCTAGCATTGAAATCCCCTGCTATTATAACTTTTTCTTTAGCACCAAATTGGCTCAAAACAGCTTTTAGCTCATTCCAGAAATCTTCTTTCTTATCAGAAGGTTCCGAGTCACAAGGAGCATACACTACAACAATTACGATTCTCTGAAGTTTCACTTTCAAACGAATCCAGAGAATTCTCGCACTTACACAACTATAGTGAATCAAGTTGTTCTTCATTTTTTCACTTAAAATCACACCTACACCAGCCTGTCTTCTCATATTATCCAATACTCCAGACCACACACTCACCGTGCCATTCACTTCTTCTACCCCAATTTCCTTCTTTTTGGTTTCACTTACACACAGCACATCCAGTCTATATTTATTCATCTCAATCACCTCACTCATCTTGCCATTTATACCTCTAGTATTCCATACACCAATCTTACATTCACTCAGTCGAGATCTCTTTCTCATACGCTGTTTAGAAATTCCAGGTCGATTCTGTGGTGGACCGTCCTTCTCAAGTGTGGTAGGTCCACCATATCCCACACTTGAGTCATTCTTAATATTTCTTTTTGTCTTTTTAATCAGGTAAGTACATAGATCGTGTCATATCGGGTTTTGACACGATCTTATTTGATTCAAATAATACAATTCACAGTTTAAAAAATTTAATGCGATGAAAGTTAATATTAATACACCACTGGCCACCCAAATGCAACACCAAGAAGGATAAGAGATAGCAAAGCCAGATTTACTGGACACATAACAGATACAAAGATGAAACGATTGAGCTTAAATGCCCGTGCGACTTGCGGAACACGCAGACATCAATAGTTTGTGTGACCCCCATGGCTGGCAATAACGGCCGCTACATCGAACGAAAGAGGCTTTGGATGTGGGCTTGGGGTATGTCGGTCCAGGCTGCTTCCACATGTTGCCACAGTTCATCAGGCGTAGCCGCGGGGGTGCTTGCCGGGCCACTCGGTTGCCGATCAGCGACCAGACGTGTTCGATGGGCGACATATCGGGAGAACAGGCGGGCCACGGCAGCAGCGACACCTGGTGGATCGTGAAGTATTGTTGCACGATGCGTGCCACGTGCGGGCGCACATTGTCCTGTAGAAACGTGGCCGCTGGCAGGTCCTGCAGATAAGGGAGGACTACAGGCTCCAAAACGTCAGAGATGTAGCGGTGGCTGTTGAGTGTACCGGCGATGCGTGCCAGAGGGGAGCGGGTGTCATATCCAATTGTGCCCCAAACCATAACGACAGGCAACAAACCGGTATGGTGATGCATAATGCAGGCGTCATAGTCTCTCGCAGCGGATTCGACCATCGTGGTGTTACAGGCAGAAGCAGGATTCGTCGGAGAAGACAATGTCGTGCCATTCCATAGTCCAGGTGCGGCGTTCAACGGCCAACTGCCGCCGCAGGTGTAACATCAATGATAATCGGAGCAATGGGCGCAGTGCGACTAGTCCCCACTCCTGCAGACGACGTCCAACGGTACGTGGTAACACAGGTTGTTGCACAACACATCCTAATTCCTGTGCTAACGTTCGTGATGTGGCAGTGCTAGCCGTCAATGCCTGCCGCACAACATGCCGGTCCTCTCGGTCGGTGGTGTGCTGGGGTTGCGGCAATCGCTCACGTCGGTCCTTCCGTCCTGCACCCACTGAATCTATACTCACCTCACTGTGGCTGGATGTCGTCCCACACGGGCGCCGATGTCTCGGTACGATAAACCACTGTCGCGATAAGCCATTATTCGTCCTCTGTCGAACTCTGAACTGTGCTGGAATGACTGCCATATTCTGCGACGAGGCACCAGGAAGCTTCCCACGCACACGTCCGGCGTTGGCTTTGTTCCAACATGGGTATCCGTTGTGTTATAACCGTGATAAGGAAGTCTTTGAGGAGCCTGTCCTTATGTTATATTGATGCTCTTGTAAACAAGTTTTTAAGGAGCGAAGTGTAGATCTAACATAAATTTGATCTTCATCCTAAATGCCTATAGTTTTCAATGGAATGATGTAAACTCCATATCGAATGTCTAAAGGAACAATGTCTCTATCATTTTTTATTGCTGATAGTACATTACGTGTTCGTACACCAAAACCTATATTGTAACGATGGCAAACGTTTTTGAGGATATATTAATAATGTTTGGAATGTATGGTAGTGGTCCCACATATTTAATTGGTCTACGATCTCTTATTAAAGTAGTATCTGACATGCGATAGATTTTCTTCATGACAGAATTAACGATGTCATCAGAGTAGCCATGATGAGATGCAGGCATTTTTATTTTGGCTATTTCTTGATTCTGTAATGTTAATGTCAACGAGTGGCTAAACGCTCGTCGTTCTTGGAATCATCTCACGTCACACATAAAACCTTGTCCATCACACATCTCACATAAGACCTTTTGTACTTCATACTCATTATATTTTTCTCAAGCAGATATTCCTGAATCCGGTTCTGCTATAATTTCCTTGGCCTTCCTCTACCTTTCTTTCCTGCCACTTGGGCTGAATAAGATCTCTTACACACCCCATTCTTTCAATATAGCCACACCTAACAAAATCTTGCTTCACATTGCACTTCTGCAACACATCATCATTCCTCATATGATCAGAACACGTCATGACGCCCCCCCCCATTCCCTGTAGTAACGCGTTTCTCCAGCACACAAGCAACTCCTACATCTTTTCTCCAAAACCAAGGTTTCACTACTGTACATCAGAGTAACAATCACACTTTCATATACAACCATTCAGGAACTTTTAGAGAACCAATTGATCCTTTAAGATCCTCCTAAGGCAGCTATGACTTTCACAGCTGAATTCCCTTGCTTACTAATTTCACCTGGTCTACCTCTATACCCAATCTGTTTTCTCCATCAAATGTGGTTCTTAAACATACATAATTTCACCTGGTCTACCTCTATACCCAATCTGTTTTCTCCATCAAATGTGGTTCTTAAACATACAAACTCATTCACCTGGTCTACCTCTATACCATTTAAACCCATCTTGCATTTGGCACTAACAGTTCCTCATTCAAAAACTGTAACTTTGGTTTCTTCCTTGTTTATATTGTTTGAATTTGAGACAAACTTTGTATATCTGGGTCAACATACGCTGCAACTCACTTTTGCTCTCCACCGACAGGACTGTGTAATCAGCATAGAAACAACTTGCACACACGAGAATTTAGTAGATTTGACGGAAAGTGCAGTAGATTTTTTTTTTTTTTTTTTTTTTACAAAACGAATACTGACAGAAAAGCACATAATTCTACACCAAAATCAATAAATAAAACAATACATGACATCAATATATTTTTGGTACAGAATTTCAATCATCAATAGAATGAACTAACTACTCAAAAACTGCATCATGTTGGAGTAGGAACTAAAGCTCCCATCTCCTTGTACTAATATCTGATCACCAAAATGCTTAGAAATAGATATTAAGATTCAATTTCTGCTACAGATAATATGATAATACAACTTTCAGCTTTTCTGAGTAGAATGCCAAATGTGGATTAGAGTTGGTAATGAAATTTCAATACAAAAAGACAATAACCAGAAATAAAGATTTTTGAGAACAATAAATGTGAAAATACCTTTTTGACAGAATCACCAATGGTCATAGGTTCAGCAGACTTTCCATCCATTTGGTGACATGCTGAGTATAAATTTAGAGTCAGATGCTCAACATCCATATATTTAGGATGGTCTTTGCACCTAGGGTCCACAAAGTGCTCTATTTCAGCCATGGTGAATTCTCTGTTGATACAAATAAATAAATAAATAAATAAATAAATAAATAAAAATGTGTACACACAATAAAGCCATGAAGAAAATGTGCAACAAAATCTGTAAATAACTAGCATCACACAGAAAGCTTTAAAGAAATGATAAGAAGCTTGCTTCGAGAATGGATTGTGCCTACCTATTGTTGTTTTTTCAATCACAAGTACATTCACATACATACATGGTATTTTGTAGCTTGTGATCACTTGAAATATTTAGGCATGGACACTCATATAATAAAAGATACAGGTTTTGGGTCTGCTCATTAACTTCTAGTGCAAAGAGTGAAGCTAAATATTGATTGAAGAAAGAGGATGGAAAGATGCTTACAATAAAAAGGATATAGGTTGAAAAGGCTTACTGAAAAACATCAACATTGTTCTAAATTGCTCAAAGAATGACTGGATCACTTAAATGTGTGAGTGATTGATGTAGAAAAGAAGTGAATATGTTTAAAGAGCTCTGTTGTTATCATTGCTGAAGAAGTTTGTGGTACATCAACGATGGGTAGTATTAAAGGTGATGTGATGTATAGCGGGATAGTGATATTAAAGGCAGAGGAAGTAGGATGGAGGAGATCGAAAGAAAGAATTGCTGGGACGGAATGCTGTTATAAAAATGTGAAGCAGTAAAACCAGTTAGTTTACCAAACTAAGGCAAAATGTAGGAAAGACACAAGGTGAATAGGGAAGAATGGGCTTTTTAAAAAACAAACAAAAAACAAACAAGAAATTGTAGTGGAAGTGCGCAGAAAAAGGGAAATAAAGTTTAATGTTGTGTAATGAATATAATTGCAGAAATGATCCAGAATCCTAATGAGGTAAATGAAAAATAGGGTGAATACTTCTATGAATTATTAGAACAAGTTACAAATACACAATCGAGTTACATTATTGTGACCACCTCCTACTTTTGACGTCAACAGCGCATAGTCAATGAAAGAATGCACATGTCATAAACTGGCATGGAGGGTATATAAGGTGTGCTGTAGGCAATCTGAAAACATATCACTCGTTGCTTTCATGGATAAAAGGAGCAATTTATCAGATTTGCAAAAAGGGATGATTATCAGCTTTCGGGCCAAAGGTGGCAGTATTTCTGAGTTTGTGAACTGCTCCCGTGCTGCAGTGGTTAAAGTGTATCATGATTGGAGAAATGGCACTATTGCAAATAAGCGATGTGGAAACTGTGGAGCACCACGTGCCATTGATGTAAGAGGTGAACGTCAGCTTTGAAGGTGTGTGAGGGCCGATTGACACACTACAGTGGAGCAACTCACTAGCCGAATGAACCAGGGGACTACCGGAAGTGTGTCTAAAATGACAGTTCAGCGAACCCTGCTCCGTATGATTCCGATGCAGATGGATGGTCACTGCACCTATGCTAACAAAGGTGCATTGGCAGAAAAGGCTTACATTTGCACAGCAGTATCGGAATCGGACCTCCGCTGATTGGCATGTGTCTACCTATTCCCAATTATACATCCCAATGAGGCACGCTTTCTGCTTCATCAAACGGATGTACGTTGACGTATAAGGCGAGAAACATCAGAGAATAAACATTCTTCAACCATTGCTGGAAGAACACAAGCTGGTGGAGGCAGCATTATGGTCTGGGGAATGTTTTCATGGCATTCTCTGGGTCCACTCATACCTGTGGAAGGCAATATGGACCGAATTTGTTATGAATCCATCCTTGCAGACCACGTACACCAATACATGCTGATCATCTTCCCTGGGGCGGACGGGATCTTTCAGCACCCAATCCGCCCCAGGGAAGACAATCGTGCTCTTCCAACCATTCTCGGATGTTTCTATACGTGTCACACAGCTAGAAATGCCCGAGAGTGGTTGGAAGAGCATGATGAAGACTTCAAAGTACTTCCATGGCCCCCTAATTCCCAAGACTTAAACCCAATTGAGCATCTGCGGGACCACCTTGATCGTGTTGTTTGCTGTATGGATCCTCCACCACACACCTTCCAGCAGCTGTCAGATGCATTGCAGTCAGCATGGCTCCACATACCTGTGAACACCTTCCAGCACCTTATTCAGTCACTCCCAGCCTGTCTAGCTGCTGTCTGCACTGCACACAGCAGTTACTCTGGATATTAGGTGGTGGTGGTGGCTACAATAATGTGAGACTTGACCGCGCTTATGTTATTACAAAAGTTATAAATATAGAGGAAAAAAAAAAAAAAAGGGAAAGAAACAAAGCAAGTAGCTGAAACTAAAAGAACATTCTTATTAACAAGATATCACTCTAATTTTATATTATTTACATACCTCACACGAATGAGGCCAGATCGTGGAGAAATTTCATTGCGGAATGAGTTACCAATCTGCGCAGCAGCAAAAGGTAGCCTTCCTTGGTTGAACTGTAGTAGACGTTTAAAATTGACAAATATGCCTTGTGCTGTCTCTGGACGAAGAAATCTGCAATTTTGATATAAAACATAGTTTCAAATCATGGTGACATCAAATAGTTTTGTATATGGGATTGCATATATGGCATTACTTTTTAAATTAATAATTCTAGCAATACAAAAAAAATGTATCAGCATCTGACACATATTATACCAGAATGGTGTTTCTGGTAAAAATGAACAAATATTGATTCTTGTTTGTAATAAATGCTTTCCATCTCCTTTTGTCCACTGAAAGATTTTTACTTCTAAATACACTGCTTCCCTGGTCACTAATTGTTGATCTTAACCTTCCATCCTCTTTCCTTTTGTCCAATCTCTTGATCTGCAGCCAAGAACTATGGATCATAAAACTAGACTACATAATCTTTCTTCACCCATGAGACACAAACATACATGTCCTAATGACCTCAATACAGTGTATTCTCATTAGCATTTTCTTTCACTGCAAAAGTACCCAGCTCAGCTCCAATCAATGGCTGCATCAATAATGCTGTTTTATTACTGTGAATTCACTTACTTATCTCAGATATTCCTCTTACCACTCTCATGTCAGGTTTCAACCTCCTGCACAGCCCTTTATTTGATGTCCAGCTCACACAGCCATAAAAGAAGAGAGAGGTAATTCCAAATATTGCATTGCATCAGGCCTTAATTTTGTTTTTGTTTTTTAGCAGTAGCAACACTTGCTAGTGGTCTTATTTTTTACTAGCAAATTGCATTATCTACTAGTGAAAGTTTATTAACATTATACAAAAAAACCTTTAACATGTACCCCTCCATTAGTCAATTATGAAACATTTTGATTTCATCCCTGTAACTGTCACACTGTAATGCCAAAAAGATTACAAATATTTAGATATAACTCACCTTTTCATGACCTGACAGATTAATTCTAACAATTTAATTTGAATGCAAATATTTAAAAACATTTTTTTTATTTAACTTTATTCGCAAAATTCAAGAACACAATTCAAAATCCTAAGTTATTTTCCGTATGGTTTACGATCTGGGTTTCGGGTCTTTTCATCATACCACTTTAAAACAACAGGCCTGGGGTCAAACTTGTTTTCGGACAGACCTTCAACCTCAATACTCATGAGAGCATTCAATGTTTGTAAGTTTAAACTTCCCCTCCAATCACCTTGGATTCTCTTCATGAAACTGAACCCAACCTCACATGCAGAAGTAGATAAGGAAAATATCCGGATATTTCTACTAGTGCCAAAATGTTTTTATAATGTTTGTACTTTTCAAGAAACATTCGTTTCCAGAAAGCAGTTGTTCCTTTTTGTGTGTGCCTAAAATATTCCACATGAGCAATGCAGTTGCACTTTTGCAGTTCACACTAAAACATTCAAAATTCTTCCACTAGCAGTTTTTGTTAGAACCACTTTTTATTACTAGCAAAATGCATTTGCTTGCTAGCAATTTGCTACTAACTACCGGTCGAAATCGAGCCTTGCATTGCATACTATATGACTTAAACTTGCTGTAATTGTATCTCTTCTCGTATCTTTTATTAAAATAACATTTCTTAAGCCCATATCAAAGAATGACAGCAAACCAATACAGTAAGTGCAGTTAAATGTTATATCTCACTTGGTTATTGAATAAAACTAGCATGCTTTTAGATGTCTTCGACTTCAACTGGAGAAGGAATGCTCCCACCTTGACTTTTTAACTGGATCACTAGTATAGCATTACTATTTCCTTGTTATCAACTAGCATGCTTGCTTTCAATTTAATATTTTTGAGTGTTATAAGGTTTAAACTACTGCTAAGCACCTTTGAACAGTTTTACATCTGCACTCTCTACAGGCATTACCTTTCATGATTCATTCCCCATTAAAAAAAGGGTTTCAATATTACATGGTGATCATGGGATACAGCTTAAAAAGAACAGAGAGAAAGAACAGTTTTGCTTTTCTGTGGATGTGATATCAAGTCAGGATGCTGCCACCAGTGACACAGCAAAAAATTAAAAGAACAAAATGGCTATCTATTACTGATCAGGTGTTTTGCTGACTAAATGAAATTTAATGGGATATAACACGGTTTTCAGTTAGACTTGATTCTGCAATGAACATTCATAAAATCCCATATCACTGGGTACGAGAAATATATTCTACATTTTAATAAATTATATAAAAATTAAACAAATGAAAAATATTATACTTTTGGCAAGAAAAGAATTTTTCTTTTCTTTCCAGATGTTTTTTCAAATGATGAGGTGAAAAATATCTCCATACTACTGTGACCAGGGTACAGAAAAATTTTCATTGCTTTTTTTCAAAGCAAGCCATAAATTTAAAGTAATTCTAGTTCAGCAAAACAGAGGTGCCTTCCAAAGTAGAATACCTCAACTCCAATCCTTGCAATATGGATGCATACATACATACATACACTAAGCTGTTCTCTGAGATTCAGAAGTTAGCTCCAAAAAGAAATACAAACTACCAGATATTTTTACTTACTGCTGTCGTATCAAACTTCTCCATTTACAGCGATCTTGACATACAACTCAGGCTTCACTGATATCCATTACACGCCGTACACAAGATCTTTTATACTTCATACTGATAATCTTTTTCTCATGCAGACACTCCTGAATCTGATCCACCCATGTCTTCCTTGGGCTTCCTCTGCCTTTCCTTCCTGCCACTTGGGCTAAAACGATTTTTTTAGTAAGCATCTGACCACTCATTCTTTCAACATGGCCAAACCACCGAAGCATATTGGTCTCCACCTTGCTAACAACATTTTGCTTCACATCACACAACTGCAACACATTTTCATTCCTCACACAGTCAGACCGTGTGACTCCTATGTTTCTTCTGAAGTACCCAGGTTTCACTGCCATACATCAGCGTAGG
Source organism: Macrothele yani (assembly GCA_039090855.1). Taxonomy (NCBI): domain Eukaryota; kingdom Metazoa; phylum Arthropoda; class Arachnida; order Araneae; family Macrothelidae; genus Macrothele; species Macrothele yani. The sequence continues at coordinate 108,035,506 of CM077011.1, forward strand.
AACAATTACACTTTCATACACAGCCATGTGGGACTCTCTAGATAACCCATCATTCCTGTGAAAACCTCCCAGGGCAGCTATGACTTTCAATGAAGAATTCACTCGCTTACTAATTTCACCATCCAATTTGTATTCGCTGTCAAACATGCTTCTTAATTACACAAACTCACTCACCTGGTCAATCACAGTGTCATTTATACTTACATTACATTCAGTGCTACCAGTTCCTCTCTCAAACACCATAACTTTGGTTTTTCCCTTATTTATACTCAGTTCAAATTTCATGCAAACTTCATACATCTGGGACAACATACCCTGCAACTCACTTTTACTCTCTGCCAACATGACATTGTCATCAGCATACAGCAATCTGCACACATGGATATCACCAAGACAAAAACCAGTATTATCTATTTTGGCATCACGCGTGCATGCATCCATAAATATATTAAACAGCCATGGTGACATTATACAACCTTGTCTAACTCCTGAACCAATAGAAAACCATTTTGATAAAACACCATTCACTCATACACAAGCTCTACTACCAGCATACATGGCTTTTACACTAAAAAGTAGATTCCCAGTAACACCATATCATTCAATACCTTCCACAAAAGTGTCCTATTTACTCGGCCGTAAGCTTTCTCTAAATCTATGAAGGCAGCAAAAACTTTCTTACCAACAGCCAGATACTTTCATGCATCATGCATAATGCAAAAATCTGGTTAGTGCAGCCTTTACCAGGTATAAAACCACTCTGAACATTCCACACTTTCTCTGATGTAAGACCCCGTACTTTTTCAATAACAACCTTACCAAACACTTTCCCTGGCACACTTAGTAGGCTAATACCACGATAGTCCTTGCCTTCAGTCTGATCACATTTTCCCTTATATAAGGGAACAATAATAGCATCCTTCCAATCCCGAGGGACCATTCCTAACTCCCAGCACAACTGGCGCAATATGGATGTACCTGAAGAAATTCCTATTGTGTAAATATCTGGTAATAAACAAGAAAAATTCCACTACTTTGTAACTATCACTACAGGAGTGGCTAACTGGTGAGTTTCAGGATCCATACCTAAGGAACTTGAGTTCTCTGATGCCATATTTGAAGAATTTCATGTTTAGTACAAAGGCTTTGCACTGTTAGATGATTATCAGTGAGCAATGCAGTTTGCATTTTTTTTAATCAATGAAGCAATTTTTTACAGGAGAATGCAAATCTTCCCACTAACTAGAAGACTTTAAATGGTTAAGAGATACAGCATTTTTATGACACTGCAGCCCAGCTTTAGAATTTTGGAAGCATGTTCCTGAGAGTTTGATTTACATTTTTAATACCACATATTTTCACAAGTCCCTGTACTCACTGCAAAAAAAAAAAAAAAATCAATTCAAATGACCACTCCGTTTTGACTGACGAACATCATAAACAGAGTTGTAGAATGTAGACCTTGCACACGCGTACACGGATAGTTTCCAAGTTATTAGCAGATTTTGCAAATAGTTTTTGATTGTAGAATTAAAAAAAAATGGAAATGTTTCTTATCTACACAATTAAAACACTTACTCAAGGCTTTACTCAGATTGATATACTTAATTCTATTTTAACTTGAAGAACTTTCACTTATTTTCCACATCTTCAAAGTTTCTTTGTTTTTACCGACTTTTTGGCCCTAGATTTTATCAAAATCTGTTCTCAGCGTATAGGAACTGTATCAAAAATTTCGTTCACACAAAAATAATTTAAATTTTCTTATTGCCAGATATTAAATTAAAATCCTTTCCTTGTGTGTTTTGCAAGTCTTCTATTTTTGAATTAAGTTGCTGAAAATGCAATTTAAAATTTTTTAAGGTTCATTAGTGGATATAAAAGCTTTCTTTAATTAGTCTCTTGTTTTTATGAGGTTCATAGTCCTATACTTTAATATTTTGCCATAAAGGTACTCACACACATTGTTGCACATTCAATTGCAATGTGCTTATTTTGTCCTCAATACAAAACATTTCATGCCATGAGTCACATATAGAAATATTCAGCCGTCTATGCACAATAAACACAAATATTTTACATATATCGTTGTTCAATTTTCGCTAAGTTGCGATGAACATACTTTTTACGTGGCTACGATATTCAAATTCGGTTGACATTAAATGTCTGTAAATACTGTTTCACACGTTATACAAGTTCAGCTATCGGGAGTTTGCAAAAGGACATTAACGTAGTATTGGCAATTGAAGTCAAGTATAATAAATAATAAGTACCTATACTTACAATATTTATAGTGGCTGTAGGTGCTTCATATGTGCGTCATCCAAGAATGTGAATTCTTTCAGTTGTGAAGTTAAAATTCATGATATTGTAAAATCTGCGCCAGATAAAATTAAACAAGATGAATTTTTTACAATGCAAAAAAATCCTTTAACATCGATGAAATAAGAAACTGAATTAAAACCTTGTTGAATTTTTTTAAAAACGAACTACAATCCTGAAGAGGAGACTATCTTGACCGCGAAGCATCCTGATACATAATGAAAACCAAAGATGAATTATACCTTTGCCAAAACCTCAAAAATAAACAATCTTGAAAAAGAAAATACAAACATACAAATCTCCCGAATGCGAAGCACCAAACTAGTTTCTGCTACAATTTATAGCCATCATCAGTGGTAGGTGCACGGACAATAGGATCACCGCACTCACTCGCTCAGGTATGCAGCCTAACCCCAATGTATGTTCAGCCCTGTCGTGTAGATATTTGCGCATCATGATTTAGGTTCAACTGCACATATCAATGGTGTCGCCATCTGTAGTCAAACAAAAATATACTAGTAGCTTTTACGTAGAAATATTCAACTGTATTTTTTTAAGTAATATTTGATGTCACATGTTTTTTGTTAATATTTTTCCTCTTGAAATGTTTCCTCTCCTGTTCAATAAGGTAATTCCATGCAAAGTGAAGCTCCACTGGACTATTAACGTTACAGTTGTATCTTTTGGTTTTCTCAATGACTACAGCCTCGGAGGTTAGAATCTGGGCATGTGATCTATGTGATGTTAGAATTTTTGTGTTAGTCCAATCAGGAGTTACATGATTTTTGATACAATGTTGTATTAATGAAGTTTTTTCATCTTTTCTTGTCCAGTTCGTAATATGTTCATTTAATCTAGTCAAAAATCTTCTACGCGTACTTCCGATATATACTTTGTCTTTTTGGTTATCATCCGTAACTGTTGGAATGACATAAACTCCAGATTTATTTAGAATTGATCTATTATTAGTAGTAGTAAGTATGCTTCCATTGTCAATAACTGTTTCTGCGATGTTAATATTGTTGTTGTAACATTCTTTTTTTAAAATAGTACTAATAGGAGGTAAGTATGGAAATTTTCCATAATATTGCTGTATTTCTTTTTTAATGTTATTATCGAAACGATGTATATTGGCCGTAATGTTGTTATATAAAGATTTGACTAATCCTTTACTATATCCAAATTCTTCTGCAATTTTTTCAATCCATTTTAGCTCTTTGATCTCCAATTCTTTATTGGATGAGTGTGTCATTGCTCTTTTAATATAAAAGCGGAATGCTGCAGTCTTATATTTCCAAGGGTGTGTTCCGCTTTTATATTAAAAGAGCAATGACACACTCATCCAATAAAGAATTGGAGATCAAAGAGCTAAAATGGATTGAAAAAACTGCAGAAGAATTTGGATATAGTAAAGGATTAGTCAAATCTTTATATAACAACATTACGGCCAATATACATCGTTTCGATAATAACATTAAAAAAGAAATACAGCAATATTATGGAAAATTTCTATACTTACCTCCTATTAGTACTATTTAAAAAAAAGAATGTTACAACAACAATATTAACATCGCAGAAACAGTTATTGACAATGGAAGCATACTTACTACTAATAATAATAGATCAATTCTAAATAAATCTGGAGTTTATGTCATTCCAACAGTTACGGATGATAACCAAAAAGACAAAGTATATATCGGAAGTACGCGTAGAAGATTTTTGACTAGATTAAATGAACATATTACGAACTGGACAAGAAAAGATGAAAAAACTTCATTAATACAACATTGTATCAAAAATCATGTAACTCCTGATTGGACTAACACAAAAATTCTAACATCACATAGATCACATGCCCAGATTCTAACCTCCGAGGCTGTAGTCATTGAGAAAACCAAAAGATACAACTGTAACGTTAATAGTCCAGTGGAGCTTCACTTTGCATGGAGGTACCTTATTGAACAGGAGAGGAAACATTTCAAGAGGAAAAATATTAACAAAAAACATGTGACATCAAATATTACTTAAAAAAATACAGTTGAATATTTCTACGTAAAAGCTACTAGTATATTTTTGTTTGACTACAGATGGCGACACCATTGATATGTGCAGTTGAACCTAAATCATGATGCGCAAATATCTACACGACAGGGCTGAACATACATTGGGGTTAGGCTGCATACCTGAGCGAGTGAGTGCGGTGATCCTATTGTCCGTGCACCTACCACTGATGATGGCTATAAATTGTAGCAGAAACTAGTTTGGTGCTTCGCATTCGGGAGATTTGTATGTTTGTATTTTCTTTTTCAAGATTGTTTATTTTTGAGGTTTTGGCAAAAGTATAATTCATCTTTGGTTTTCATTATGTATCAGGATGCTTCGCGGTCAAGATAGTCTCCTCTTCAGGATTGTAGTTCGTTTTTAAAAAATTCAACAAGGTTTTAATTCAGTTTCTTATTTCATCGATGTTAAAGGATTTTTTTGCATTGTAAAAAATTCATCTTGTTTAATTTTATCTGGCGCAGATTTTACAATATCATGAATTTTAACTTCACAATTGAAAGAATTCACATTCTTGGATGACGCACATATGAAGCACCTACAGCCACTATAAATATTGTAAGTATAGATACTTATTATTATTATACTTGACTTCAATTGCCAATACTACGTTAATGTCCTTTTGCAAACTCCCGATAGCTGAACTTGTATAACGTGTGAAACAGTATTTACAGACATTTAATGTCAACCGAATTTGAACAAATATTTTAAATTCGTGATACGTTAATTTGTGTTTATCGTGCATAGGCGGCTGGATATTACTATATATTTTATCCTCATTGGAATCTGCAACGTTTTAATAATGATTTATTGTTTTATTAATCAATCTTTAAATTATCTTATTCTATTATATTCATGGTTCGCGCTTCGTGGGTTTGCAGCAAGTTTTCTGCTGTTTCTATGGTTGTGTAAGCAGATACATATTATTTTTATACAACTCTTATCATAAACTCTACCAACAGCTTTAACTACTTACCACCCAAACTCTGATGCACTGGGAAGTGCAATAGATATTCACATAGTATCAACAAGGCAGGAAAGGGTTGAAGCAGCTTTATGTCAAATGTTATCACAGACAAGTTACAGTAATAATTGGTTTATTGTTTTTTCAGTACTTTGTTTTCAAACAGCTGTAAAGATTATGTTGTCACCAACAATTTCATCAATCAAATAATATGTGTTTTGTGGAAACAGAATGCTATTTAATTTATTTTTTGGCTTTGACAGTTTTAATAATACCCATATTGCTATAGTCTTGTGGCATGATTAAGGCTAGTGTCTAGTTCAAAGACTTACTGACATGCTCTTGCAATTAAACTTGTCTTTGAACAATATTCACAAGTATACCAGCCAAAACTATATAAGTTAAGAATCATGAGCTCCTACACATTTTGATAAATTTAGTAAAATTCTCATGTAAGGCCAGCATAAGGCATATGTGAAGTGTGCCACCACACAAACAGGGCAGCGCTCTGAGGGGGGATACCTTTTCTTTTAACTTTTTTTTAGCAGCGGAGAAGCGTAAAAAGAAGAAAGCAACTTATCCTATTTGAAAAGACTTCTTTCATCCAATATTAAAAATATGAAGAAAGAAAAGAGTTGGGTTATTTATCCTTTTAGTGTTGCTTACATGAAAAGAAGCGATAGGATCATGCGTTTGTCCACAGAAGATGCAGGTGCGCTTGTGAGCCTTATGAAATAGTGGTGGTGGGGGGGGGGGGGGGGCAAGCAGTTCACTTATGAAGGAGATGATGAGCCTATTGAAAATCTCATGATGCATTATAAAGTTGAATTTTACTTCCACCTTTTAGACATTATAATTACATCTTTGGAAGAAAGATTCATACAATTGAAATCTCACTGTGATACCTTTGATTTTCTTTATATTGTAAGCAAGCTCCAAGACATTGTTATTCATCTGCTCAGTGAAAAATCCAATGATTAGGCAAGTGTTCGGCAAGGTCAAATATGCCCTACATACTACCCTATTAAGAAACTCCAACTGCAATTCCATATATGTTGACTCTATGCAATACAATCCACATTTAACGAGAGCCTTAACACAACTATGTAAACCATATGACTTGAAATTTGGTTCACGAACATGAAACTTATTTTCAGTAGTTCGTAAGGATCGTGAACAGAACAGCAAAATGGGACAGTGGGATATTTACAATATCCCTCTGGTTAAGGCAACTACTACAGGACAAGCAGCTTCTAATTATGTGGGTTCTACAAAACGGAATATTGCATTACGAATTAAAGAACACAAATACAATATTAAAACAGGCATGTATTGTACATCCCTAGCCAAATCTGTTATACAAGATGATCTTAATCCCGACTGGAGAAATGTAAGAATAATTAATACTCCTAGTAAACCTGGTGACCTTTTGATTGCAGAAAGTGTGCATATAGAGGCCTCCGGTGAGCAATGTTGTAATGAACATGCCCCCTATGAGTTACATAACGTTTGGAAATCCCTTATTAAAACAGTAAATTATAAACTGTAATATAAACTTAAAATTGAATGTTCACCCCACCCTACACCATTTATTTCTAAAATATATTTCCATTTTTCTTCAGACCATTGGGCCAACAGTATACGCAACATCTTGGCGCATGTAGATTACTATTGGCTAATAACTTACCATGCTTCCCACAATGCAATGATCTATATTATATATAGACTAAATGTGTATTTATTTATTACATCTGAAGAAGAGGCAGCCGCTGCCTCGAAAGTGCTCATGGTTTTAATTGTATATATTTTTCATCTTTTAATCATTAAATCGTGCTAAAGACGGAAATCTTTCATTGTTTCAGTGAAAAATCCAATGTTTTACAGGGCAAAGATTCGAAAGACATAAATTCTGTTGAGTTAAAAGATGAACTGAAAGTACTCTCGACTTCAGTAAAGCCTAGTATTGGTCCTATAGAAACTTTAAAATTAATTAACCAACACAATTTTGCCTCAAATATAAATGTGGCACTCTGTATTCTACTGACTCCACCTGTATCTGTAGCTAGTGGGGAGAGAAGTTTCTCTAAACTTAAGCTTATCAAGACATGCTTGTAGTAAACTGTCACAGAGCCATTTGAGTGGACTGGCAATAATTTCAATTGAACATCAATTGTCTAAAAATTAGACTACACAGAAGCAGTAAAAGAATTTGCAAGATCTAAAGCCAGAAAAGTTCTTTGCATTTGAACTATCTTCACATTATTTTCTTCTTTTCCTGTTTAAACAAAATTATCAATTATTTTGTCATAATTTATTGATTACGAAATTCTGTGATGCAATGAAAATGTAGTTTTTTTTTATTACATCACAGAATTTTATTGGTACGTTTAATTTGTAATGTATTAAAAGTTCAATAAATTTGTTTATTAACCAGTGGGCTAATAAATTTCTATTTTATTCCAACTTTTGTCTTGTCTCATTTAGAATACTTAGTACTTGACAGCAAGCAGGCTTTTAGCAGCTAAAGGAATAAATATAGGAATAAAAAAGTTTAATTGGCTTCCTTATTAATCCAAGAGTAACTTTATATACAATATTGTTTTGGGCTGTGACAATGTTTCTCTCCAATATTTAAACTTTGTGTGCTTGGTGTAATAATTATAAAATTTTGGGAAAATGTAAACTTTATTTATGATGGAAAGATATTTAAGACATTTTGTACTGAAATGTGAAGAAGAGAGGGAACGTAAAAGGGTTAAACCCATGGTTGATTATGAGCTAAGAAATATTTACTATAAGGAAGAATAAGAACAATGAATTCGTGACAATGCTGTGGCAATTAGAGAGGGGGAAGGGCGACAAAGGGAAAGTCACACAGGGCGGAACTTGGTCTAGTGAATGCCCTGCTCTCATGTTTGAAGTAATATAAATCATGCTTTTTTTCATTACATTATCTATCCAATAAGGACTAGTACTAAATAACAGATTACAAACAGAAATCTGAGAAAATGATCAAGAGCTCAAAGCTGTCCATGGAGAAGAATAAATACTGAATACTAGAGAGACAGTTCAACTGTTTCCGAGACCCCCCCCCCACACACACACATTCTGATAGCTATCTTGGCATCAAATTCCTGGCATCTTAGAGAAATTTGATGTACTGAAATGATGCAAGTATGTGAAAACAAAACTTTTTACTAAGAAATTAAACAAATCATGCAGAATGTAATGCATGCTTGATTTGAATTCCATTTTCTGAAATGTATTACAGCATTGTATTTAAACACTGATAAGGAAACCACCTTGAACTGAATCTTCTTCACTCAGTGTAAGAAAAGATATTTCTACTTGTCAAAAGATAAGGAGGGCAGGCATGAATCGGATTGTTTGAAAAGGTATTAAACAACTGAGCAAGTATAGAAGAAAGAACAGGGAAAAAGTTCTCAGTAGTACGTGGAATAGAATCAGAAAAATGACAAGGGGCCCAGAAGAGTAAAGTGAAACATGGGGTACATACTACTGTGAATTATTAGAACAAGAATGCAAATATGATTTTGGGGTAGAAGATGATGGATGCCACAGAAAGAGGAGCAAGCCAAGAATGGCATGATCTCACAAGAAAAGAAGTTTGCAAAGCTTCACAATCTCTTTAAAATGGTATTGCTCTGGGAGTAAATGGCTCAACAGCTGAGATATTGGAATAGGAGTGTGACTTTGTCATTGACTGTTTAAATGAAATTTGTCATTTGTGTTGGAAGTTGTCTCTTGGTATTGGAGAGATGCTTTCATTGTTGTAAGAACTATCATGGCATGTGGGCTGCACTACCCAAATTTTTGCATTATGTGTGATGATTGAAAAGCATGACTGTTGGTAAGAAAGTTTTTATTGTCTTTGAAGATTTGGACAAAGCTTACAAATGAGTGAATTTTTGTGGAAGGTCTTGAAGAACTCTAGTATGATTGGGAATCTGTTTGAATGTGTGAAAGCTATGTATGGTGGCAGTACAGCATATGTGTGAATGGTGTTCTATTAATTTATTTTGTAATTGAAATGGTTTTCTATTGGTCTGAGAGTGCATTAGACAAGGCTGTGTAATGTCACCATGGCTGTTTAATATGTTCATAGAAGCAGGCTTTGAGTATGGCCAATATAGACAGTACTGGTTTATGTCTTGGCAATTCCTAGGTGTGGAGGCTGCTGTATGAAAATAACACCCTTCATGGAGGGCAAAAGTGAGTTGCACAGTGTGTTGTCCCAGATGTACAAAGTTTGTATGAAATTCAAACAAAGTATAAATAAGAAAAAAGCCAAAGCTATGAAGGGAGGAACTATTAGTACTGAATGCAGGATGTCTAAATGGAACAGAGTTAGAACAGGTGGGTGAATGGAGTTTGTGTATTGTATTTCAGCAGAATTTTTAACAGTGAAGACTGATTAGAGGTGAAATTAGTATGCGAGCAAATTCAGCTTTGAAAGTCATAACTGTTTTAGGAGGATTTCACAAGACAGATGGGTTTCTAAAAGGTCCCAAATGGCTGTGTATGGACATGCAATTGTGCCAACTCAGATGTACAGTAGTGAAACCTGAGTATTTACTGCAGAAAAGACACAGGAGTCATTTGTGTGCTGGAGAGATGTATTACTTATAAGGAAGTAGTGGCGAAACACATTATCATGTGAGGAATGAAGATATGGTGAAGATGTGTAATGTAAAGCAAAACATTGTTGGTGGGGTGAAATAAAATATTTTGAAGTAGTTTGACGAAGTTGAAAAAATGAGTAATGAGCTACTAACTAGAATTTATTCAGCCCATGTGGCATGAGAGAAAGGTACACAACGGACAAGGAAATCATGGGAGGATCAGATTTGGGAATAACTGCAAGAGAAAAAAACAATGAGTATGAAGTACAAAAGGCCTTGAGTGAGGTGTGTGATGGATGTCAGTGAAGCTTGAGTTGTGTACCAAGATCACTGTAAATGGAGAAGTTTGAAGCATCAACAGTAAGTAAAATCTACTGCCACCAGTAACTTTGATTTTGCTAACTAACATTTGAATCTCTGAGAACAGCATAGTTATATGTGTATGAAACAAATAGGTTGCAGTATTTAGAGACAAAGGAGAAGGTATTATTTTGAAAATTGTGGTCCATAGAACCCCTATGGCAAACAATTACTCCTTTGACATTTGAAGAAATATAATTATCATCATGGTGCAAATTTTCATACAGGAGTTCCAACCTTGACTCATCTTGCTTGGAACATTAGTCAAATTACCTATTGCACTGTATCAGCATAATTCTGTAAATATGTTTGTTAATGCATTTAAATTACTTCTCTGCTCATTATGTTACATTCTTTCACCATAACATGTCAGAAGTTTTCTGGAAAAAGTACTGGTTGTTTCCTGATGTGTGGGAATTGCAATTAGCATGAATCACAAAAATATATTTATGTGAATATGCAAAATTCTATTCAAACCTGCCATAACTAACTAGCATCTAAGGTATGGAATTTAATTAAACATGATTACAAAACATGAACAATATAATAAGAAAACAGGTGCAACTGCTTCGCATTTAAAGAAGTGTGCAGAAAATGATACAGCATTATGCCAAACAGAAAATATAGTCACCCTTTCACAGTCCCAGTAGGTCCAATTGAAGTGCTGAACATGAGATTGAATTCCATTGCATCAGAAAGGTCATTGCCAGTATTAGGAGATTTAATGTCAAATTTTCTCAGTGCATCATTCATTTGTTGTTTTGAATATCCATCCAGCTAGATTATACAACAGAATACAGTTTAAGCTAGCTAGCATGATGGCAACCATAGAAATAACCATAACACCAAACTCACAGTTTAGTCATTAAAACAACTAATATTATATTTAGTTTTAAATACTGTATGAAAAGAAGGAGGGAGGGGGAGAAGAGCTATGTAAACTAAAGAATACAAACTTTAATCATAGAATATGCAATTTCTTCAAAAAAAATTTTTTTGCATTAATAGAAGACAGGACCATGATGCTGTTGTTTTTTCTGAGATTAGTCTCCTGCTTCTGAATTTGATTAAAACAGTAATAATACAATTAGCTCTCTTTACTCTTTGGGACTGCTTACTGCAATATATTTTGAGTTAACAACTTTGGTGGCAAGAATGAGGTCATCACAAATTTTGCCAAATAACAGAAAATGCTTGAAAATTGAAGTATAACAAGTAGTAAAATTCACACTGCATGTTATTTGGTCAGATCAGCACCATGCAAAACAGAAATACAGATATTCCATAAATGTGCCACAAAATGCACTGAAACAAATGGCCACATTCTTAAGAAAAATAAAACTTGTACGATCAAACCTCTTCAAACTGCCACAATCACTTTTTGCCTATTGTAACCCTGTAATAAATTTTCCTGAATACCTACACATTAAAAATTCTCTCAATGAACCACCACCTTGTTGTCTGCCAACCACCCTCATACTAAGAACACAAAAACATGCTAAACACCTTTTCTAAACCACTATCTATACAGAAAATAATTAAAGAAGTTTATTGCATGCACCTTTCATTTGCTATTCAAAAAGTCTAAATCTCATTCTTGCTCATTCATGTACATAATTTTCTACAAAAATTGACCACAGGTATTTTGTCATCCCTCCTTCTGCCTGCTATCATTTCCGTTCTCACTTTGCTTCCAAGAGTGGATTCCTGTATTTATTTGAAGCTGCATGGCTATGTTTGGGTGTTTGAAGATTTGTCAGCATTAGTGCCTTGGGGGTGATGGGATAGGGAGTGCTGTCCAACAAACTGACCTTCTGTGTAAATGAGACAAAGCCAACACCCATTCCTGCATTTTCCCAGTGGACAACGACATTTAATCATTCATTGTGTTTACTGCATTCTGACAAGGTTTATCTACACAGGTAGGAAATCATCACAAGTGTGATTCTCATTTATCTCAGTCTTGTTTTTGGCTGAATTCAGCAGCAATAGGGAAAACTGTCTGATGATTTCCGTAGTATATTCAATTTCCATAGTGACTATGGAAATTGAATATACAACATTGTATATCCAACTATTTCCATAGTGACTATGGGCAATCTGTAACATTTGGAGTGTCTGGGTCCTCTCTGAAGCAATGCTGAGACATGTGACAAAGTTCATCCATTGAACTTTGTCATACAATTAATCTCGACCCTCACCTGATGGTGTTGCTCACACCATTAGGTGAGGATCAAGTGTGTGTCAATTGGGAAAGGTGAACTCAAATTAGCTTCCAACAAATGATTCTGCTAAACCTCTTGTTCAAGCACTGCAACTGCTAAGCTGTTAGGATCACACGTGTATACCAAGACTACGTGAAATGCAGTAAAATTTCCAACCAATGGGAGAAATGTGGCCGTAAATGCGCAATTGACTCTCGAAGTTGGTGTAGATTGCCCCGCATTGCTACAAGGAATCACACACAGAGCTGATAATGTTGGAATTTAATAAGGGTGCATCCATAAGCTTATGAACAAGAACTATCCATCGCATCATGGAAGAAATAAAACTACTGCAGTCGACGTCCACATCGTGCCCCCTTGTCGACTGCAAGGGACCGAAAGATTAAGCTGTAGTTTGCAAAGACCCATCACATCACAACTGGAGTGCAGAGGACTGGAAATATGTCATCTGGTCTGACGAATCACAGTTTCAACTCTATCATGCTGATGGGAGGGTACATGTGGAATAAACCACACGAAGCGATGGGCCCAGCTTGCCAAGTTAGCGTCATATAGGCAGGTGAAGGCAGTGAAACAGTTCGGAGTGTGTTTACATGGGCTTTCTTGGTGCCCCTCATACTGTCAAGACCTCCATCACCTAGACAACATACATGAACATCCTCGCTGACCATCTACAGCTGTTTGCGACAATTCTCTTTCCACACCATGATGCCATCTTTCAACAGGACAACGCCACACTACATACTCCCTGACTGAATAGTATATGTTCATATAATACACTGCTGGACAGTTGCAAAGGACGGATCATAAACGGCTATATAGCGCATAAAAAAGTAAGTGTGGTTGGATGCCAAGTGAAATAAAATAATGTCAGAATGCCAGGACATTACAAGAAAGACAATTTATTGTGCTTTGAAATCCAGAAGGCTTTGGAACGTGTTCAAAGGACAAACAGGCCATTTTGTGCAGAATACGTAAACGTGAAAAAAATACAATTACCGTCCGCAGGCGTTCCGGCGTAAGATGTCAATACGGGATATGGCCACCATGGAGGGCGATGCAAGATTCCACACGTCGTGTCATGCTTTGCACAACATTATCAAGCAGCTGTTGGGGTAATTTATCCCATTCCTCTGTCAGTGCACGGATGAGGGTGTTCTTGTTTATTGGAGGGCATTGGCGACCAGCAAGACTCCTCCCCAAAGCATCCCACACATTTTCAATGGGATTCAGATCTGGAGAACGTGCTGGCCATACGAGGCGTTGAATATCCTCGTTCTCAAGACACTCCTGGACAGCGACTGTTCGATGACATGTTGCGTTTTCGTCCATGAAAATGAATCTATCACCGACAGCACCACGGAACATGCGAACATGAGGTAGCAGAACATCATTAATGTATTGTTGGCCAGTCATAGTCCCAGTTGGAAGCACATAGAGGGACGTACGGCCATTGATCATGATGCCAGCCCATACCATGACACTACATGTCGAATATCGGTCCCTTTCCTGTATGTTTGCTGGGCAATATGCAGTACCACTATCACGCCAGATCAGTTGTCGTCGACAATCAGACGATAGACTGTATCTACTCTCATCTGAGAAGAGGACAGCAGACCAGTCGTTATCAGTCCAATTGCGATGTTGATGGCCCCATTGCAAACGGGCGGTACGGTGACGTCTGAACAATGGGATGCACACAACAGGACGGCGGGTGTATAGTCCTCCTTCATGCAAACGTCTGGCGACAGTTTTTCGGGAGATCCGCTTGCCAGTAGCAGCCATAAACTGATTTGCTACCTCACTAGCTGTGCTGCGCCGGTGTCTTTTTGTTGATAGCACTATGTACCGATCTTCTGCAGATGTTGTACTGCGAACACGACCTCCCCCGTGACGTTTGCTACACTCTCCATTTGTTTGAAATGATTTCCAAAGCCTTGAAACAACACTGTGGCTGAAGTCGAACTCCCTGGCAATATCTGTTATTTTTCGCCCTTGTTCAATCTTGCCAATAATACGGCCACGCATAAAATCATCTAGGTGATGTCGGGAAGACATACTGAAAATTGTAAGTTCGTCAATTGATTCTTTCCCTTTCAACTTTGCGTTTGAACAACAACGGTCAATATGCGTCAAATCCTTTATATCTCTTATCAGCGCTATGACGTCACGAAGAAGTTTGGCAATCCAAAATTTGCATACGCACAACACGTCTTACTGTATCCCGCACTTATGCTAATTTCCACATTTTCCTGCCTTCCATTTTATGGTTGCTATCGTTGCTATTGTCATCCGTCCTTAGCAATTGTCCGGCAGTGTATATGACATATATGCAATACGTGATCTAAATGATTAAGAGTGGATTTTAAGTACTTTGTACTCATATACGCTGTTTGTCACGTTTAAATTATAACGTGAGAAACAGTGTATATGAGTACAAAGTACTTAAAATCCATTCTTACTCCTGACTGGCAAACAACTGGTTCCAAGAGCATTCAAGTGAATTCAACCCATTCAAATGGCCCTCTTGGTCATGAGACCTCAACCCCATTGAAAATCTGTGGGACGAATTGGAAAAATCTGTTCAAGCCCACTAACCCCCACCAACAACTGTGACATTATGACAGGCAATCCTTGTTTCATGGGTGGCAGTACCATCTCTATGTTTTTACCAAAATGTTTGGCTGCTGTTGTGAAGGCAAAAGGTGGAGTAACACATCATTAGATAAGTACATATTGTCTATTCAGTTTATATCCACATCATTAAGCACCAAACCACTTGCACTGATATTTTCATTCAATACATATCCAAAATATCCATACATTCTCCACAAATGGCCAAAAGCTCTCAAGCTCTCTCTCTCTCTCTCTCTCTCTCTCTCTCTCTCTCTCTCTCTCTCTTGGTTGAACGTCTGACAAACTTTCAAAATATTTCATTGGACTTTTGGAAAGATTCCTTTCATGTTTTCATGTTATGCCCAAAATGCTTATACAACTGTTCCTAGTCCATACTCTGACCTGAGAAATGTCTTTTCATATGGCAGCAGACTAGTCTGGTATTCAAAAATTACTATGTATCTTTATTCATTTTTTCCCCAGCTTTACTTTTTTCTGCTGTCCACAAAAAATTCAAACAGTACAACACAGGAATTTTAAATTTACAGGTGTTTTTAGCCTGAGAAACATTTTAGAAACTTACAATGAATTTTCAGGAAACAACTTCATTCCTTTGGAGAAGGAACAACTCCATTTAACAACTCCACTCCTTTGGAGAAGGAATGGAGTTGTTACAGTAATGGTTAACCAACCATTCTCATGGAATGGTGCAACCAAAATGGTTACTAGGGCTTGAAAGATATCTGAAAAGTTGCACACCTAGCTGGGCAGGTGCAGAAATTATTTGCCTGCCCAGGCAGTAAAAGTGGGATGCCCAGGAAAATTTATTTTTCAAGATATAAAAATTAGGATTTTGATTTAAGTTTAAAAAATATGAACTTTTTAACATGTTTTGCATTTCCGTTTTAAGGATCTATACTAAAAATGTTTGATGAACAAAATATCTCAAATTTTAAGATGATGATGCTGAAACTGATATGTAATGGTATGATGACGAAATCGGTATTTGAGAAATTTAGAGATTCTGCCATGTTCCTTTCATTAAAGTTTTCGTCCTTTGTCACTGCACCTTGGAGGCTAATTCCATCAGAGGCATGCATTCTGTCATTGATTATAATAAACAACATTTGGAGCAAAACTACATATGGTTTCAATTTCTGGAACTAGAGCATAATATAATTAAAGAAGTGATATTCTTCTGTCCTTGATACTTTATAACAATAATACAACGTCTGGCGATGAGCAGTGAAATGAAATACGACATGCAGCATTTTTTTACTCCTATAGTAGGAAATTCTATTCCAAACTTTATTTAAAAATATAGTTACCTGGACCGGGCAACTAGATTTTATATTTACCTGCCCCGGGGATCTTGGGCACAGTATTCTTTTTAAGCTCTGGTCACTGATGGTTTTTCCTAGCCATTTTCATTTAACTAGTTTTTGCCATTTAACTGATTCCATCTAAAATGTTTCTTTAGCTAAAGAATTTTTTTTTTTTTTTTAATTTGAATTCTTGAACTCAGTCACCACAGTAACACTATGTGCTCTTTCATTAATTTCATTGCAATTAACACTACCATATGTTTTCCCAATAGAATCAACTCTACAGTTTTTTAATATCTACTTTACTCCAACTTTCAATGACTTTGCATGGTGAGATTTCAACTTGGACAAAACTTCTGCTTATTTCACATTGAAAATTATGCACTGTTTCAATATTTTTAAGTTTATCAACCTAGCATCTTGGGAAGATTTTTAACTGTTTTGCAGTTCACATTAAATGTGTAAGAGAACAAAACTTCTGCTTATTTTACATTGAAAATTATGCACTGTTTCAATATTTTTAAGTTTATCAACCTAGCATCTTGGGAAAATTTTTAACTGTTTTGCAGTTCACATTAAATGTGTAAGAGATTACACTATTTAAAAAATTCAGAAATCCTAAGGGTCTTTAAGGGATGTTTCTTGGAGACATTTCAACTGCCATATATGATTGATCACATTTTTCCTGTTTCAAGCCACTTCCCACTAAGCAAACTCAAGAAAAACTTTATGCTAAACTGTTAATAATGAATTAACTACCCAAGCATAAAAATGCATGAAAATTAATTTTCTGAATAATTTTCTCCAGATCTGAACCACCTTCATTTATTCCCTCCTTATTTCTGATGTAAGTCTTTTGTGCTTCCCAATTTTTTTAATTTTTTTTAGTGTAAATACAAGGGGGTATCAAAACGTTTGTGCAATCACCCAAAATTATTAAAGCTACGGAAACCATTTTTGTTTTATTTTGATATATATACATTCAGTATACTGTAGAACATAAATAATATTTAGCAAGCCCCCTCCCCCTTTTTTTCAGGAATCAAAAAGTCCATGATCATGGAGAAAGTGGAATTTCGCAGTGTGATCAAGCTCCTTCAATCTCCAAGGAAAGTCAGCTAAAAAATCCATCAAGAAATGTTAAACCTATACGGAAATAAGTGTCCATCATACGAGACTGTGGAAAAGTGGAAAATAAATTTCCAAAGTGGTCATATGCCCATTTTTGACAAAACAAGGTCCGGACGGCCATCTGTACAGTTGTGACCAAAGTGGAGAAGTTAATACTTGAAGATAGGCACAGAACCATTGAAATGCTTTGTCCAGAAGTTCATCTAAGCCATGGGTCAATGTGGACAATCATACATGACCAACTGAACATGTCCAAGGTCTCAGCGCGATGGGTACCTAGACTTCTCATCCCATTCCAAAAGAAAGCTGGAGCACAATCTGCGTAAAAAATGTTGAATCTCTAACACGAATTCCGAATTTTTTTGATCGTTTGATTACTATGGACGAGTGTTCGTTAGTAAGCAATGGAAACATCCCTCTTCACCCCCCCCCCCCCCCAAAAGGCAAAAGTGCAAAAGCCTGCCACCAAAGTGATGCTCTCTGTTTTCTGGGATAAAAGATGTACTATTTTAACAGACTACCTTCAGACGAGTCAAACTATTACCTCTGACTACTATTGCAACCTACTGACCAAATTAAGAGAGCAAATTAAAAGCAAAAGATGCGGAATGATCATAAAAGGGGTCCATTTGTTGCATGACAACGCACCAGCTCATTCAGCAGCTAACACCATCGTCACTGCGAGTCGTCTTAAATATAATATATTGCCTCATCCACCATATTCTCCTGATATGGCACCAAGTGACTTCTTTCTGTTCCCCGAGATGAAACGTCTACTGCATGGGAGGCGATTTGATTACACTGATGACGTCATTTTTTAGGTAGAACAGTGGTTTCAGGCACAATCTGAGGTGTTAGCTACGTTTCTTTTTGCACATTTGAGCACGGAAAAATGCGTGGACAAAAGAAGCAAACTGTTATGGCAATGTGCTACATCTAATGCCATGCAGTACCGTTCCTTGTGAGCGTCGCTTTTCAGCAATGAACCTCAAAATGAGTAAACGGGCAGGTCTGAATAGTGACACTTTAAATTACTTAATGATGATCAGATGCAATGGTCCTTCAATTGAAGATTTTGATCCTCAAAATGCCATTTGATTGTGGTGGGCAGATACCTCTGATGGGAAGATCAGACACGGTATGTACATATCAGCAGTAAACTGTATCAACATTATTAGTGCCACTTTATGTATATATATTCTAGCTTTTGTTCCTTTGTTTTAAATATTATTAAAGAAATTAGACATCTAACTTCAATGACCTCTCGAAAATAAATTATGTACGTGTAAATTAAGATAGTATTCAGCTACACTGAGGCAACAAAGAAGGTCAAGTGAAGGTGGGAGAAATCTGTGGCACTGGGTGGTGCCTATGTAGAGAAGGCCCAAGTACCTGAATAAAAAAAATTCTCTAGCTTGTTTACTTCTTGGTGATTGCACAAACTTTTTAAACTTCCTCGTAACGTGTATATCCAACTACCTCCATTTATTTGTTACTTGTATATTGCATACTTATTTAAACTTTACTGAATTTACTTTCAGCTCGTGTAGCTCCCTTACCATTAACTCCTCTTTGGAAATACCAATTAAATAGCTTTTCAGGGATTGCTCTCCTGGAAGAATTATGGCAGATTCCAGCATGCTATGAAGTGCTGATGAACAGCAACAGTTTACTCAGTGATCATTCATCATCTGCAGAGCAAATTATCAATAACCTCAATACGGATGATGTAGGATAGCGCATCAACAGACAGCCAATTGTTTTAGGTAGAGTAATTTGTTTCCAAGTTGTAATCTGATCTTTTTGTTTTAGCCTAATACCGAGAAAAATCACTGGAAGTTTGGTTTCCATGATGGTACAAAATGTCATCTGGTAATGACCAATTGACCCTGCTATGATCTCACTAGAACAGAATATGACCAGAAGTCTGCTCCCAAAGCTCATAATAGACATTGCCTGTTGACCATGCTACAATATAACCAGTGTTGACACTGCAACCACAGTGTTTACTTATGTCACTCTGTCACTGTCACAGTTCAATTCAGCCATTTGACTAGAATGGACTACCTCTAGCTTCGCATTTACAGTGAAGCAGAGGTCAAAGGGTAGCAGCAATAGAATAGTTATTCAGAAACCCAGAGACCAGTTTTCACACTGTTTTGTTTTGTACCTTAACAGACCACCACACAGAACAAATATGCAGGAAGAACTAAGGTACCTACACTAATAAATACAGTGTAACTCATGTAATTCGAACTTGGTTAAATCGAATTCATGGATAGTTCGAAGTTCAAAAATTTCCCTGCAGTTGTAATTACGAATAAATGCTTTTTGATAATTCGAATTTTTGATTAATTCAAATTTTATTTTCTTCCCTTCCAATATGAATTAACCACGTTTTACTACAATGGTTTCCCTAAATTAAGCAACAAACCAAAACAGCATGATAATTGAGTGAAATATAGCTCAAATTGCATGAAATTTGCATATGTTGCGGGTGAAAGCATACAGCATTGATGTACACAAGGCAAATGAGTGGTGCTGGTAGCGTTTAATGAAAATGCACAAGAGCTTAAAACCGGCTGTTTCTGAGGGAGTCGTCAATTCATGTGCGGCGGTGAAGGATAAGATTTTGAGATAGTGATTTTGTTAATATGGCTTCAAGATGTCATTTACAAGCGGAGTTAAGCTACAAAGCGATAAGACGAGTCGAAGCAGGGCAATGGCAGGCGGACATCACAAGATGGCTCAACGTCAATCATTCTGCGGTCAGCAGTTCCAAGCCACAGGTGCAGCTTACCAAAGGTAAAGTGAAGGTAGGCGAAGGGCAATGACCTCTGTGGATGACCGGTATTTGCGACTTTCGGCAGGGCAGAACAGGACGGCTTCACCGCCTCATCTCAGATCTGTGCTTGCAGCCGCCACTGGATGGACGGTATCAGCTTTGACAGTACGCAAGTTACATGCACGAGGACTGTATGCTCAGCGACCGGTATTATGCGTGCCCCTCATCTCCCTGCCATCGGAGAGAATGTTGCAATTGGACACAAATGCATGTGAACTGGACTCAAAATCAGTGGAGGTCCGTTCTGTTCACTAATGAGTCGCAATACTTTTATAGAGCGATTCTCGTCGAGTTTACATCTGGAGAGAGGCCAATACTCGTTATCTTCCCTCTAATATGCAGGAAAGGACACCCACCCATGGTGGTGGTTGTGTTCGAGTGTGGGCAGGCATGTTGCTAAGCGGCCGTACCGAACTCGCTGTGTTGCCACATGGAAACATCAATGCTCAGAGGTATAGAGACGACATGCTGGACTCTATTGTTCATCCGTATGTGGCCCCAATTGGTGATACATTTGTACTGCAGGCGGATAATGCCCACCTTCACACAGCTCGCCTCATGCACCAGTACCTGGAACAGGAGACTATAGTCCATATGGAGTGGCCAGTACGCTCTCCCGATCTCAATCCCATTGAGCATGTCTGGGATGCTCTCGGGAGGCATGTTGCTTGCCTCCAGCTGGGGCATTCCACGTCAAATCAACCAATGAAGAGGCACTTTTCAACCTCACATTTTTTTATTTTTCTGAAATTTGGTATACTGAAAGAGCCACCTGAAGTATGAGCCTATGCAAAATTGCAGGTCCATATCTTCTGCATTTACAAAGTTATAAGGGTGTGAAATTTGTGATTTCGACCATTTTTTCCACCATTTTGTTAAATTTAAGATTCAATATTTCGGTAACCAGGACACCTATAGGAGTGATTCAGATGTCTTTGGAAAGGTCTTGAACAACACTTTCAGATGAGATATGAATTGCTTATATTCGGGGGTTAAGCTGTTGTAATCAATAACTTTGGTGGCCATTTTCTCAAAAACAGGTCCCTCAATTTTTTCAAAAAAAAAAAAAAAAAAAAACGTTATGTTGTATATACACTATTACTCATTATCTGTACCAAAATTGAAGATGGAATGCCAATGGGATCAGGAGTTATGTTAGATTGAGTGAAACAGGAATTCCCATTTACAGTCATTTCCTTCAAACAGAAGTCATTGCTCTTTCCACATTTATAGGTGAGTCACAGAAAAATTCTAATCGGCCGCCACCAGGAATCGAACCCAAGGTCTTCCAGTTACGCGCCAGACATGCTACCACTGCACCCTCAAACTCTCCAGTCTCGCATACAACATATAAGTGAGTCATGGAAAAATGAGAATCTTTCCATTACTCACTTATAAACGTGAAAAGAGCGATGACTTCTGTTTGATGTTCCTAATCCATGTTAATTGTGTGTATTAATTATGCGTTCGCCTCCTAGTTATTTGTTCAGTTGCTGCGGTTCATCTTTGGTGAATCCCCAGCATTGTGCAGGTCTCCAAGAAGCAACCTGCCATGTGGTTTGGCAGTTAGTCATATGGGAGTCTGGAGAATTCGAGGCTGCTGTGGTGCAGTGATAGCATGTCCGGCGCGTAACTGGAAGACCTTGGATTCGATTCCCGGCAGAGGCCGATGAGAATTTTTCCATGACTCACTTATAAACGTGGAAAGAGCAATGACTTCTGTTTGAGGTTCCTAATCCACGTCAATTGTGTGTATTAAGTATTTTCCTTACTGCACACAACTTTAAACATGTTCTGACTTGTATGTCACATCACAAATTTAAGTTCTATTCTGATCTTTGCAGGGTAAAGATTGCCTCATTGCAGCTTGAAGTGAATTGAAGAGATATAAGGACTTTGTTACTATTGCTACACGTGCATGTGACACAGAAATGAGTACATTTTCTAGTATGTGTTGTAATCCATTAGGAAGAAAAGAACATTGCATTGTAAGAAAGAATCTTAGATCTGTTACATCATGGATGAGAGAACTTTCCCCAGAATTACACAAAAATGCTAAAATTTGCGATAAGTGCCGTAAGTTGCTTGGTGAGATGCGTAATAAGCAACAGTCTGAAGAGAACAATGATTTTTTTTTTTTTTTTGATTGGAGGTTTAACAACCACCGTGAGCAACTGAATGGGCTATAAGCAGTCGCCCGTCCCTAATTTAGGGTCACTGGTTCCAGGGAAGGGAGAGAGCCAGTGCCGTAAGACAAACACAACATCCATGCCTCACCGGGATTCAAACCCGGACCCCGTTCGGACGAATGATCAGAGGCCATCGCTTAGACCACTGCGGCACCGGGGCGGCCAATGATTTTTCAGAAGAAGACAGTTGTGAAGTTTTACCAGTTGCTAAACGTATAGCTATCAAATCATTAAATGATAGTTTAGTTACTTTGGATGAAATGCCAATCAAGAAGAAACGTCTTTCAGAAACTAATTACTGTACAAAGAAACAGCAGAAAGTTAATAAAACTATTCAGATTACAATTTTTTCTTATGTGAGAAGTGAAGAATCTTCAATGCCAGTCAGTGCAGAGAGTGAGATGATCAGCCAGCTGAAAGAAAAGTTTACATTTACATCAGATAGAGATATTAAGGTCCAGATACTCACAGTGTTACCTAAAAGTTGGAGATTCAGTAAAATTCAGCAATAGTTTGGAATTACAAATTACACGGCAAGAAAAGCAAGAGAGTCAATCTTGAACTTTTAGGTAATACTGTAAATGCAGAAGCATTAACCATCAAGAAATTTAAAGACAAATGCTGTAATATCAATCCACCCGTGGATATGCCTTTTGCTTGGAGATACTCGATAGATCTTGAAAATAAGAAAGACAAAACCAAAAGAAATAAACATAATTACAATAGGACTGATAGAGTAGCAATAGATGGCGGCATAGATCAATGCGAAGTGAACCAAAGTAAACACAACAACGACGCTGATGTATATGACGCTGGCCATGACAGGCAGTGTGTAAGTACAAGCAGAGTCTCATTAGAGCTGCAGAGACGAAGTGGTTAGAAAGCCTAAACACTCCTTTGATAATGACACAAGCTGGCATCGAAACATGTATGGATGATGGTGGTCACGATGTTGAGGATTCTCGAATTGTGTTCAAGTACTGCGGACTCCAATTTTAATGATATCACAGGTTTTTAGATGGCCATGTTTGTGCGTGTTTCCTTTTTTTGGTTTCTTTTGTTTCATTTGTATGTTATTTCTAAATATTCATTACGTACTTCGTTTGACTTCGTGCATATTATATCTCGAGATGAAACTCCTGTTTTTTGGCTATATTTTCCAATGGTCATGGCGAAATAGTGATGATTGTTTTATCAATATATAATCCCGCATTCTACGTACCCGGAGTATTTGTCAACCAAAAATTGGGTGAGTATGAATGAGACATATTCTTGAATACTTAACCCTAAGGTAGTCCTCAACGGACGGCCACTACATTAACATTGTTGAACGTGTGTAACAGTATGATAACTACAGCCAATAATAATCATTATACCACGTAAAATCTAGTTCACAGATGTAATTAAGGCTTATTTGAACTATATATCTAAAAGCAAGAGAGCTTGTGAAAGAAAAAGGTGTTATGTCATTACCTAATCCAAAACTAGGGAAAAGTGTACCTGGAGAAAACGTGAACATCATTAAAAAATTTTGTCATGATTCAGTTAGCAGAATTATGCCTGGGAGAAAAGACTTCATTTCAATGAGAGTAGATGAAAACAAGTGTCATGTTCAAAAAAGACTCGTACTATGTACTCTTAAAGAGGCTTACATGCTGTTCAAAACTCGTCGAGAAATTACCGTGGGATTCTCCAAATTTGCTGAAATACGACCAAAGAATTGTGTATTCCCACGATCCAGTGGTACACACAATATGTGTGTATTTACACATCAGAATGTGAAGCTTATGATCAGTGGCTGTATGGTCAAGGAACTGACTGAATAAGAAGACATGCCAATTTCTGATCACAAGGATTAATAATCCAGAGTAATTTGTAATCCACCTTTACCAAAATGTTACTTTGGAAACTGTGAATATTGTCCAGGGTATACTGAATTACGTGAACAGTTTGAAAATGTATTTGAAAGTAACTTTGTTGACATGATAACATACAAGCAATGGGTTGCTGTGGGCTATTCGAACTTCGAAACTGTTTCAAAACCAGTGGATGAATTCTTGGATTCCCTCTTTGAAAAACTTGAAAGTCTTTTTAGTCATTCTTTCATTGCTAGAGAGCAAGCTAATTTCTTTTCAGAGAAGAAAAATTCTTTGGAAGAGTATGAGTATTCGGTGATATTTAGTGATATGTGACATTTCAGAAAATTACTCATTTGTTCTTCAGGACTCAGTACAAGGGTTCCATTAGAACAATGCACAATCCACAGTTCATCCATTTGTTATTTATTATTTGGACTCGTCAGAAGAACCACACTGTGTTAAACATACAAGTTTTGTGATAATCTCAGAGTGCCTTCAGCATGATATTACAGCAGTTTATACATTTCAGAGAAAGCTAATGGAATTCTTCCTGAACACTACTTTCTCACCCCCCCCCCAAAAAAAAATCACATATTTTTTAGATGGGGCAGCATTGCAGTACAAGAACCACAAGAACTTTACAAATTTGAGCTTACAACAGCAAGATTTTGGATGCACAGCAGAGTAGCACTTTGCCACCTCACATGGTAAAAATGCCTGTGATGGTGTAGAAGGAACTATGAAGCACCTTGCTGCTAGAGCCAGTTTGCAGAACACCTATGCAGAGTAAATAATGACACCGAGGTAGTTATATGAATGGGCAAGTCACAACATAGAAGGAATGACATTCAAGTTTGTGACAACAGAAAAATCTGAAAATGTACAGGTCTTTTTGTATGAGAGATTTGCAAACTCTTGATGCATTCCTAGAACATGGAAACTTCACTGTGTCATTCCATTGAAATCATGGAATCTAATAACTAAAGCCTGGAAGTTGAGGCACTAAAAATGCTAAAAATAGGCAGGTAATTAAGCGAAATAAAGCGTCAAAATAGGCATCAAAAATAGGCATTTATAAAAGTGGTCGAAAAAATTCTGAATCATACTCAGGTGTTAAGCTGAATTGGCAAAATCATTTATCAGATTATCACTTACTTATTTTTGCGGTTACACATAAGTACTAGGTGTTCTTTTAATGTTGGAACGTGAAACTCTGCCTTCTGTCACTTCGGATATGTTTTAGAAGCAAAAATGATATTTCAACTTCTACGGAGGTAATGGGAGCGTATTTGAAACATGAGGCAGTTGTAGGATCCATTTCAATAGAAGTTGAACTTTCACCTTGGAGTATTTCAGCGATGACTTTGATTTTCTCCAAGTCATTATTTGCTGAAAGAACTCGTCATTTTTTACTCACGATTTGACCCTTTCTCCTGGGAACACATTTAATTGTACTAACTACATCATTTAATTTTTTCAAGGCATTCACTAACGTTTCGTTCCTTTTTCCCAGCAGCAAAGTAATCATATCGGACAACTGTGAAAAGTGTGCTTGAATAAAAGTTAAATCGTTACGAATGGAATCTTTAGCTACTATCTGTTGAGCATTGCGTAATGCGCAGGATTCATCCTCTTGAAAACTGTTAACAATTTCAGCAATCTTGTTCAAATTATTTGCGTAATATACAGCGGCTGATATCCATGTTCCCCATCTTGTCAAAATCAGTTTAGGCAGTAAAGAAAGATTTGGTTCCATCTCTTTGAATAACTGAACTCGATGAGGAGCTTTAAGAAAAAATTTCTGCACATTACTCACTAACGCATCAATATCTGGAAATAACCCACGTACTTCCTCCGCTACTCTGTGGAGAGCATGAACCAAACAAGTTAAATGAAGCATTTTTGGAAAGAGAACTTTCAGGATGTGGGCAGCCTTTTTTCATATAAGGAGCTGCGTCTGTTAAAAACAATAGTACATTTTCATACTTTATTCCGCCAGGCCAAAGAAGAGCTAATGAAGAGGCAAAAAGCTAAGAAATCGTGCTACTTAGTTTTTGATTTTTTTTTTATTGGAAGTTTAACGACCACCGTGAGCAACTCAATGGGCTATAAGCAGTCGCCCGTCCCTAATTTAGGGTCACTGGCTCCAGGGAAGGGAGAGAGCCAGTGCCGTAAGACAAACACAACATCCATGCCTAACCGGGATTCGAACCCGGACCCCTTACGGACGAATGTTCAGAGGCCAGCACCTTAGACCACTGCGCCACCGGGGCGGCACTATGTTTTTGGAAGTTGTTCTGATGTAAGTAAGTAGATAGTTGAGGGCTGAGCAGGTCCCATTGTACATATAACAACATTTGCCACATACCTTCCCATGGCGTCTGTTGTCTCATCGATACTGATCCAGATATTTTTATCCCCGACATCTTCTCGTATTTCTTTCATTATACCGACGTAGCAGGAATCTAAGTATGTTTTCCGCAAAGTTGCTTCGCACGGAATATTTTCCTTTTTATATTTCTCAAAAAATTCTTCAGTGAATTATTTTCCAGCTTCCACAAAGGTATTCCAGCATCTATAAAAGCATGGCACAAATCACTTGCAAACTGTGACTGCTTGCTCGAAGTAGAAGCGAATGACGGAATCAAACATGTATTTTTTCACCAATCTTCCGAATAACAGCAGCTTCATGTTTAGCTGTTGCCAAATGTTGTGAAATGAAGAATATCTTTTCATAATTCAGATTCGTATTGCATATTTTACAAAACAACACCATTCCATCAGTGGACAAGATATCACGTCCATACTCTTGAACATACAGACTTAATTTAGCACTGGTTGAAGAAACAGTTTTCGGCATTATTGTTTCACTTGGACGCAAGGCGAGATCTATACTGGCGGAAAGTGAAAAAAGAACACCAAGAAGGAGACGTCTGATACCAACGAAATTTATACAACATAATAACGGAATACAGAAGATAACGTGATCAAAACATTATGGCAAAATACAGCTGTATTTGCTGGCAAACTGAAAAATAACATTTCCATGTAACATGGTTAGTACGAGGTTGAACAGCCATGAACTGCATCACACTGTGCAATTCTGGCATGCAGTCTGTCGTACAGATGTTGGATGTAAGTTTGGGGTATTGATTTCCAAGCATCTTTAACCTGGACGCGTAAATCGGGGATGATCGTGGCTGGCCGTGGAGACCGGATAAGTCGTTGTCCCATAAAATCTCACACGTGCTCAATGGGGGACAAATCTGGTGAACGTGCAGGCCATGGAAGTTGTCTCACACCCTGAAGTGCATGTTGCATTGCACGTGCTGTGTGTGCGTTATGTTGCTGGAAAACACCACGATGGACCGACCTTACAAATGGCACAACAACGGGCTGAATGATGTTGCTGTTTAACGTACCCGGTACAAACACTAGTTGTGTACGGGAGTGATAGCTGATCGCTCCCCGCACCAGGAGACCAGGTGTAGGCCCTGTGTGACGCTGGCGGATGCATGAAGGGTGGAGACGCTCCCCTGTGCATCTGCAAAAACGCATATGGCCATCGGAGGCTCCCAAGCAGAATATGCTTTCGTCGCTGAACACGACAGATCAGCATTGCGTTCTCCAGTGCAGACGTTGGCGACACCACTGCAGCCGTTCCTGACGGTGGGCTGGAGTCGAAGGTACACATGCCAGAGGCACACGTGCACGTAGTCCTGCATCCAGTAGACGGTTGCAGATTGTTCGCACAGTTACCTCAGGTGCAACGGCAGCTCGGATTTGCGTCGCAGTGGATGTTCTGCTTGACAACGCTGCTCTTCTTATGCGTCGATCGGTCCGCTCATCAGTCAGTCTGTGACTCCCGGTTCCACGTCTTCTCGTGTGGGAATGTTCCTCGGACCATCTACGCCACCATCGTACCACCACCGATACTTCCCGTCCAATTCGCTCCGCAATACGACGATACGACCACCCGGCCTTGCGGAGTCCGACTAGACGACCTCGCTCAAAGTCCTATAATTGCTGAAATCGTACACGTCTTTCATGTCCAGGCATTGCAGCTTCTTCAGGGTATTCGCACGTGTCGATACACCGACGACTGATTACATTCACTTCGCCATACTCTTTAAATACCACCGACGATAATTTGCATATTATGCCGTGCTGTGGCGTAAGCACTCACCGGTTGGTCCCGAAATTAACATCACACCTACGTAAACTCGACCCCATTAACATATGTAAATTTCGTGATCGTCTGCCAATTCCTTCTTGGTGTTCTTTTTTCACTTTCCGCCAGTGTATTAGGGGTAGCGAACTAACAGAATCTTCCTCCCTCGTTTTGCACTTGCATTCAAGGTCTTACGTGTGTACGTGCATTCTTGGCTTTCACTCTAGCTTGATTGGTTACAATGTTATCTGACCAGATTCGGCTACTTCCGCCATGCGCAGAAACTATCATCTCGGGATTCTAGGGAGAGCAAAACATTAAATGAGATGTCAACCATCGCAGACCCTGCGCATGCGTCTGCCACCGCTGCTTAAATTGGAGCACCTCGTTTTGAATGTACCGACTGCACTCGTGTTTACTTTCAGATGTTTGCCGACTGTGATTTCGTTTTAGATAAAATGTCACCTATCTTGTGGTTTGTACACCTATACCCTAGAAATGAGTTTTTAAAAGAAATTATAACTTAAAAAAAATTACGTGTTTACCTGGAAAAACTACCTACTGCATGCTAGATTGATATCAAAACTTTGATTTTATCGTATTCTTAAGAAGAAATCATTTTTTAATAGTGCATTTGTTGAGTATAGGCAAAAAAAGGCATTTTATTCAAATATGAGCCGAAAAGGCAAAAAAGCATTTTAAGGCATTTTGCCTCAACTTCCGGGCTTTACTAATAATGAAGGTCTTTTCTTCGGCAGAACAGTTTAAACTTCAAAGAACTACACCAGTCAAAGGACAGTTAGAAATGGACGAAATACATGGTTTTGTTACTTGGGAGTATGATAGACACTGCTGGTTGGAATGTGCTATATCTGTTCATGAAAACACTAAAGAAATCAAAATCAGTTTTCTACATCCACATGGACCAGCTCCATCGTTTGTTTATCCACAAGTTCCTGACATTTTAGTAGTGCACGTGTCATCAGTTCTTACACAAGCTGACCCCCAGACAGAAACCGGTAGAACATACATTTTGGCAAAACAAGAAGTTTCTGCTGTTAACTGTAAATTACATGCACATAAAAGAAATACCTAGTATGCTTATATGTTTACTAGCATACAAACTTTAGCTTTGTTTAGTATTCTTAGTCAAATATTTTAAAATGTCATTAACAGTATTACCAGCTTGAGCATGTAGTACTCTGTCGTAATTTCGAGGGAGTGATTTATATTCTTTGAAAGCCCATAACTCCTGATCCCACAGCCATCCCATTTTCAAATTTGGTACAGGTAATGAGTAATAGTGTATATACAACATATATTTTTTTGAAAAAAATTAAAGGACCCATTTTTGAGAAAATGGCCACCAAAATATTGATTACAACGGTTTAAAATTATTTTTTCCCCAATTATAGACAACTAATATCTCATCTGAAAGAGCCATTCAAGACCTCTTCAAAGACACCTGAATCACTTCTATAGGTGCCCTGGTAACCAAAATATTGAATGTTAAAGTTAACAAGATGGTGGGGAAAATGGTCGAAATCGCAAACTTTGCACCCTTATAACCTCATAAATACAGAAGATATCGACCTGCAATTTTGCATAGGCTCATATCTCAGGTGGCTCTTTCAGTATGCCAAATTTAAAATTTAAAGAAAATCAAAGAATGTGAGGTTGAGGGGGGGGGTGGAGGTTTAACGACCACCGTGAGCAACTCAATGGGCTATAAGCAGTCGCCCATCCCTAATTTAGGGTCACTGGTTCCAGGAAAGGGAGAGAGCCAGTGCCGTAAGACAAACACAACATCCATGCCTCACCGGGATTCGAACCCGGACCCCGTTCAGACGAATGATCAGAGGCCATCGCTTAGACCACTGCGCCACCGGGGCGGCATGTGAGGTTGAGGACCTTGTTGATTTGAGCTCCTCCTCCCTGAACCCTGCAAGGGATCTGCACGGCTTCTTTGCTCGAGCAATGGACGCAACTACCCACAGAACTTTTCGACACCATAATTAACAGAATGGAACATCGCTGTTGAGCCTGTACTGCTGTTCAGGGTAACCAGACTCCGTATTGAAGTACCTTTTCTTATTTCATCTTGATACCTATATTTCTGTATTTTCATATTTGCATCACTCATACAAAATGCTAATGCTTTGTATCACATGTTCTTATGTTTTTTGTTGCATTTGGTCTGATAAAGCTTATCACAAAATTTCATGCGAATCTGTTGCATACTCTTTGAATTAGCACGATTTTTCCATTGGTTGCTTAATTTATGGACACCAGTGTATATAAAACTGTAAAAGAGCAAAAGGAGTAATGCAGGGTAATTTAAAAAAAGGAAAAAAAAACAAAAAAACAGGGAAATATTCATAACTCAGTAAGCAATGACTGAGGTGCATTTCTTGCAAAGGTTACATTACAGGAGAGAGAAAAAAGGAAATTAAAAGGCACAAAATATGACAACATTCAGCTCAGGTCATCGCTCCCCAGCCACTGTACAAAAACAGTTTTCTGCATGTTGTATTGAAAAATACAGACTAAAAACACAAAACATTATTGTATTTCTATCAGCTTAGGCCATGAGGTCACCACTTTCCATCAGCTACATCAACAGCTCACTTTTCCAGTACCTTACAGTATTTTAAAACAAGACTATCCATATAAAAATATTTGCACTCAAAATTTGGTTCGCATTTTACTTGCAAATAGCAATAAGAAATGGGAGTAACTGTACTCTATTCATATTTTTTTTTTTTTGACAGGAAGGTTACATTAAGAAAACAAATAAATAAATAAAAACTTGTTGCTGCACCTTTACTATAATATCTTCATATTCTCTCCTCTGTTCATTGGTTGTGTTCTTATCAACCATAAGTTTTTCTAGATGAGCTACAACAGAAAAGGCTAAAATAAGTTACAATGCTTAACAATATCAAGCAACATACAACAATTAAAATTTCAATAAATTCACAGCAATCCACTAAATGATGTTGATGAATAAAATTCAAAGTGAGAAAAAATGCACATTTTAATATACGGAAAAAGTTCTTCTTGTGCACAGCAGCTGAATTAATCCATAAATCATTGACATTTATAAAAAGAAAACACAGCTATTCAAAATTAGTTAAAATGCTGTTCAAATAGCTGTTACACGTATTCTTCAGGTTTAAATAATCAAACAGATTATGTGATTCCAATTCACTTTTTCCAATAGTTGATCAACTTCTATTTTGCACTTTGTTTTATTTGCATTTCTCTCCATAAATTACCACTATGCCTTGCTATATGAAATACATAACTGAAGGACTATTTTATTCAATTAATACAAAGACATAATCTACAAATCATTGCCATACATTTCAGGATTCCACTAATCATGGAAATGAATGGAAGAGTCCCCAGAAGAATTTTTCACAAATACACAAAAGGCACATATGTATCATTGTCAGCATGCAGATGCCATACGCTTTACTGTTTCTCATGTAGCCATCCTTCAGAATTCATTTCCATGATCTGTGAAACAGAATATATATTGACCTATATCCATACATGGATGAGATGATTGCCAATGCTACAATGAAGCAGCTTTGCTTCAACTAGCACACACCTGGAGAGTTGCTTGTATTCCTAAGCTACATCTGTTTAGCTTCAGTTGCTTGAAGCTTTGTGGACTTGGATGGTGTAATGGTAGAATTCTCAAACATGAATCAGGAGATGCGGGTTCGATTCCTGTTCCATGGCAATGTAATTTTCAAGTTTCCTGAAGGCTGACTACATGTGAAACACTAAAATGTACAGCATCTACAGCTAACAATGTTATGTATTTCACAGATTTTTTTTATTTTTCCCAATTTCTTTCTCTCTAGGAAATACAATGAAAAGGGTACCATAAACATCCATATCTTAGTTCTTGCCTTACATAAAACCAATTTGTTACAGGGCTTGAAAAACACCATGCCCTGAGCATGCATATTATTAATTTAGCTAAGTAAAAAAAAAAAAAACATCTATTTGCCTGGTTGGGCAACTAAATTTAAAAATTCTCCTATAAAAAAAGATGGTCGTTACATATCACTTTTAATTTCACTACCAATCACCAGAAATTGTATTATTGTTATGGAGTGCCAAGGACAGGAGAATATCATCATTTCTCTAATTATATTAAGTTCTAGGTCCAGAAATTGGGGCCATATGTAGTTTTTGTAGTTTTGCTGCAAATGTTTACAGTTAGCGATGGGATGGGGGGGGGGGGGGGCAATGGGATATCGCACAGTTCGTGGTGAGGTTGGGTCTCTGGTATAACTTCAGCGAGTGTGAGGCAATATGCATGCTTTTTTTGTGCATTGAACACTTGGAATACAGACCCTTAAAACGGCAATGCAAAAGATAAATAAAAAGTTTATCATATTTTTTAACTTAAAAGACAAATTTTCCTGGGCAACCAGCTTTTATTCCCAGGGTAGGTAAATAACTTTTGCACATGCCCAGTAGAGCGTATAACTTTTCAAGCTGTGTGTTAAATTCAGGGTTGGCAAGTATCTTCCAAAGCAGAAAAAAACACGGAAAAAACTGGCTGGAAGAAATAGGTTTTTTCCACTAGTGGAAGAAATGGAAGAAACTGATTTTCTTTAATAATTTATTACCTAAGTTACAAATATGTTTCTGAGCTATAATAAATGCTTTTCTCTTATAGATGACTTTTAATTTAATTATAACAATGCAATTATACACTATCTACCAACAAGTAATTGGACATCCCTGCAATCGACGATATCTGCGGTCCTGATACATGTCACGGCCGCCGCCGTTAAATATCGTGTGGGACAACAACGCAACCAGTCGCATGCAAGATGCCACGCAGTTCAGAGCTCTCTGATTTCGAGAAAGGTGTAATCGTCGGGTATCACAGAAATGGCCGATCCGTACATGACATATCCAGCGAGTTGAAGTACCCAAAATCGAAAGTGGCCTACGTGATTGGCAAGTGGAAGATGAGAGGTGACTGTCGGAATGTGCCCCGACCCGGCAGACCCACAAAACTGGGAGTTAGAGACCGACGGGTGCTGGCCAGAGAAATTCGGAAGAACCGCACCAAATCGATGGGCCACATCCGCGAGGAGTTTCAACAGGCATCCGGGAGTGTTCTTTCGATGAATACCATCCGTAAGGAAGCCCATCTGCTCGGTTATCATGGACGTGCTGCCGCTCACAAGCCTTTGATCACCAAGTCCAATAGCGCTGCTCGGCTAACGTGGTGCAAAGAACGTCGACAGTGGACAGTTGAACAGTGGAAACAGGTTCTCTGGAGCGACGAATCAAGATTCACCCTCTACCGTTCGGATGGCAGGGTCAGGGTTTGGCGTCTGCCTGGAGAACACCTCCTGCCGGAATGTATTATGCCAACTGTGAAGTTCGGCGGCGGTGGAATTATGCTATGGGGGTGTTTCTCCTGGTATGGCACGAGACCCTTGGTCGCAATTTCTGGTAGACTCAACGCCGAGACCTACTGCACCATTTTGGATGACCATGCGCTTCCTACGTTGTGGCAGTTTTACGGGGTGGACCCACGTTACTTTCAGGATGACAATGCCACCTGTCATGTTGCGAGGTCCACCATGGCTTGGTATGGTGACAATGGAGTTAATCGAATGGACTGGCCTGCGCAGAGCCCGGACCTTAACCCTATCGAGCACCTCTGAGACGAGTTGGAGCATCAACTAAAGGGGTGCCCCCACCGTCCGAAATCGGTGAACAAACTGACCTGTCTTCTCCAAGCCGAGTGGAAGAAAATACCACTAGCCGTCATACAACGCCTGGTTGAGAGTGTGCCCCGGAGGGTGGCAGCTGTAATCGCTGCACGTGGAGTCTCCACCAACTATTGAAGGTGAATAAACTTTGTTTTCCTTTGCTATCACAGGTGTCCAATTACTTGTTGGTAGATAGTGTATATGCTAAATTGATAATTATAGTATTCTTTTAACTAAGGTCACACACCTAACTGAAGCTTTTCGTCAGGTACCTGGGTTGGTAGATTTTTACTTAAGTGCAAAATCCTTTGAAAAACAGTTTATGAAATTTAACTGAAGGAAACTTTTTTGTTTACTTAATGAGAAAATGTATGCATAGCATGATCTTTTAACTTCTGAGGGATGAAACCTTTATTTCTTTTTATCGACACAGATATTTATAGACTATTTAAATAAAACAGTAATTGTGATTTTGTACCCTTTTTATTATTTTATTTAAGGAACTAACCTGCAATAATTACAATATTAAAAAATATCTTCATAAACATAATAAATTGCATCACTAAAGTGCAACACAGTATAACAGAACAGAAGTTTTTTAGCAGTAGGATGCTGTAATCGATTTCTCAACTTAGAAAAGTGACATGCAGATTTCTCAACTTGCTTTGTCACTTTCCTAAGGTGCAATGTGCTTCACTGCAAATAGAGAAATGAGGCCAGTTGAATACAAACAAAGAAATGGAGTTGAAAGATGTGATTGGCTGGCTTGGCTGGAGGAGACTAGCAAAGATTTAATGTGATTTGCTGGTTCGATTGGAGGAGATTAGGAAAGATTTAATGTGAGTGGCTTGTATCCTGGAGTGTACATTGTCACCCTGATACAACCAATTGTGAACACACACAAAAAAAAATGTACAGTGGTTATGATGTAAAATTATAAATTCAAACCTGATTTTATAATTTATATCCAAGTTATTTTTCATCATTTTTATACATATTCAGACATCTGACTATATCAGCTATTAATTCCAGTTTCTTCCAGAAGAAACCTAACCCTGGTTAAATTACTTTCTATTCAGATACTGTCAAACACATTTGCAATTATTCTGATATGACAGTATCGGCACTTCAAATGATTTCCTTGGATCTGAGAAAATATAAGTAAAAATCTTTCTTTGGAGGTCAATATGTCACAAAATTACAAATTTACATTTAGAATACAACCCCACCATGATTCATCAGACTCGACTGGTATATAGAACGCAGGAAAGCATAATACCAAAATCTTAATGTTTCTGAAGGAACATGCAAAGCATTTAGAACATTAAAACAAAATATCAGACAGTATTCTACATTAATGACTCATTATTCTTTTCACCTCAGATACAAAGGTGGTCAAAACTAACCCCCATAATTTAATTACATTCTATTAAATTGCTATTATCACTAAGGTCAACATGATTCCAATTATTTGGAAGATATAATATATTATTTTTTTGCAAAAATTTAATTACAAGTGAGCATGAGTCACACAGCTAACACAAAATAAAAAAACCAACAAACCTTTAATCAAATGGTCAAGCCTGAAGCATTCTCCATTTTTAAAATCTTTCACCATCAAATCAGCAAATCTGTCAACATGACCAGATGCTCTACAAAATAAAAAACAATTGATTTTGTTATGAAATGAAATTCACACCACCAGGAAGCTAATAAGAAGAAGAAGAAAAAAAAAAACACTCTTCACTTATAATGAAGCAAATCATTCAGACATGTTATTTTACAAAGCTTATACAATTCTATATTTGCTGAATCGTATTTATCTGTACTCATTCTTTCTTGAAGTTGAGGAATTAATCTAACTGATGCATAAGTTTGTAGACAGATCCAACTTGGAGCAATCTATGTAGGTAAATGATCTCCTCTCCTTATCTGTCTCTTTACCATTGTCACACATTTCAAGATATTTGCACTTTCTTCATTCTGAAATAACGAAGTGACAGATCTGGATTTTAGGAGATATTCTCCAAAAGCCAATATTTAAATTTGTCAGAGAAGCTGACCAATGTCATTTGCTGACTCACAAAAACTGCCCAGTAGAACCACCACTCCATGTTTTTTATGGCATGGCGATGCTAAGTTCAAAAGTTACCAGCGTAACCATTACTCAGAAAAATTTAAAATCGTGCTGTTGCAGAGTACGAATCAAGGTCACATCTTCCAATTTCCATTCCAGTATGTTGCCTAACGACGCCAAACAACTGCAACTCTGATGACATTTGTACCCAGTATGCTGAAGTTTTCTGTTGCAGAAAGTGTTTATAAAAAGAATAAAATTAACATTGGACTTCATTAAACTGAAATGTACACAGTTACCTTTGCTAAAAGCTATATCTCATCATGTAGGAAGAAGTAACTGCATGTTAATTTTGGGCATCAGCGTGCATATGCACGCACACACACAAAGGCACATAGATGCCTTTTACAGGTGATCAATGTTTTATGTAAATAATATTTATACACTGAATGATAGAACAGTCAAATGGTACGTTGAACAACATGAATTGGTAGATTTACATTGTGTTGAAGAAACCACTGAAGTTTCTGGCATGTTGAAATCTATTATTAAAAGAATGTTCATCACAAAATAATACATTCTTGTCGAACAATCCAGTGGAATGCCTTCTAAGTAATACAAAAGTTCAAAATTTCATAACACACTATGTAGCTCGACCAAAAATTTTTTTTATGAAAAATCCTT
Organism: Macrothele yani; assembly: GCA_039090855.1. Taxonomy (NCBI): domain Eukaryota; kingdom Metazoa; phylum Arthropoda; class Arachnida; order Araneae; family Macrothelidae; genus Macrothele; species Macrothele yani. The sequence continues at coordinate 108,072,734 of CM077011.1, forward strand.
TTGCAGTACTTTATACCTCTATTAGGAGTAGCTACCATAAGTTTTTCAAAATAATTGGAGGTGGTCAACTGACACATGTTGGTCATGCCTGCCTGAATTGAGATGGAAATGATCGTGCATGAAACAGGTGAGCACCTGACTGAATTAAAATGAGATTGGCATTGACTATTCCTATGCACACTGGATGCAGAGAGGGATGTGGAAGGAGCAGCCACCTCAGACTTACAGTAAGGTTCCCAAAGGATGTTGCGACTCCAACTACGTACAACTGCTATACCTCAACCCAAGGTCAATAGGAATACGGCACTCAAACTGCCTGCACTGCAGTGCCACATGTAACATGTAATGAAAGAGATGTCATAGTGTCTCTGCACTCTATAGAAATAAAAAGAAGTGACAAAATCATGAGCAGTGGTGACATGGAAATAGAACGAAGGGATGCAATGAATCAAAACTTTTCAACCTGTTTTTTTCATTGCATGGAAGAATTCCAGGATTATTCCAGCCCTGGAAAAAAGGGAAATTCTCAGGACTTTTCCAGGATTCCATGGGCTGTGTGAATCCTGGTCATATCCATAAACCAGTGTAACACAAAAGCAAGTAAGTAGAGGTGAACTCTAACACTTTCCAAGACCAATGAAATTCATACATGTATTATTGAGAACAATACAGCACTGAAGTATGCCGCTTTTGAATTCTGTTTGTCTTACACTACAAATTTGCTGAGGATGTTAAAATTGTACGTTAAACTGAAACATATGAAATTGGAACATATGTTCCAGCGACAGTTCACTTGTTCTTAATTCTCTGGTAAAGTTCACCAAGTATTGATGAGTCCTGAATAAATGTTTGACTCCTGGTATGGCTGGCTGACAGTCCAAACTTAATAATTGTGAAATGTGACTCCTGATTTTTTTTTTTTTTTTTTTAACTTCCAGCCATTCTCCTAATTTGCATTTTATTTTGTAAAGTGTGGTTAAGGAATAAATATTTTTATTTGAATATAAAATAAAAGGCCTTCTCGTTTTTGAATCCCTCTCTGATGATATCTCATCTTTTTAATTAATTTTTAACATTCCTTTGCCTTCCGATTTAAAAAATTACCTTTGCTTGGTTAACAGGCACTGTCATAAAATGGGGAAGTTTTGTAAGACTATGTATTCCATACAAAATGCATACACAGCCTACGTTCAAGATTTTCCATCTTAAAACCAAAATACATAATTGCATTCATAACAGTAGCAAAATGTGCCAATAACACACATCTGCAATAGTCTTATTGTTTGAGATTTGCCTTTTCCTGGTTAATTTTCATGCACTTATTTCAAACAATGATGCTTAAAATTATCTATCACATACAGTTTACCAAAAAATGGAATTTCAAAATCACTGAGTAAATCAAATAATCGAAATTTTATGAGTTACTGATTATCTCCAATAACCTACAAAATAATACAGTAGATTCTTCCAGTTAATTGGGGTAGCTGTTTGTTTGAGACAATTCTCGAAGAACATCCCAAGTTAGCTCTTTGGAATACAGCTTCTCATAATTGGGGCAGTCATTTAATTGGGCACAAGTGTAGAACACTTGTGCCCAATTAAGACTTGATGTGTCCTAATTAACCAGAATCTACTATATTGTTACTCAAACTTGTAGTGAAGCAGGTCTGAACATGAATCACGTAAAAACCCTTGGGGATGGTGAGAAAGAGTTCTAAGAGAGGAGAGGGGGAACAGGACAGAGAAATGTGTAGAAACAGAATTCAACCACGTCTGAACTTGCACTTGAGTTCATCTCTACCTCTCTATAATGGTGAAAGCTACCAGTAGGAATTGTGTCTCTGCACTGAACTACTGTACGAGGGCTGCTCAAAACAAAAAAATTATCATATTTTTTTGCTACCAAACTTAGTATATTTCCACTGTACTTTAGGAACAGAAAGTAAGTTCCAACCAAGCTGTGTTACATAGTGGAGGTGCAGTAAACTTGTGCGCATCCTTTGATCTTGGTAGGCGCTCAAGTAGAAATCAGCTCAGATTCACCTATGCCATGGAGGTGAAACGTGGTGAACAATACACAGGTTTGAAATTCTTCTTCCGTTTCACGAAAACGCCAGCTGAAGCTTATGAAATGTTTAAAAACTGGAGAGTTAGTACTTCCCTGTAGCATAGCTTGCAAGTGGTTTCAGATGTTTAAAGATAGCAAGAGTCAATCCAAAAGAAGCAGTCCTGGTGCACCAAAATCTGCTGTTTAGATGGAAAATGTCAACACTGCAGCTGTAACTGTTGGGGGGAGGGGGGGGCTGATGTGTAACAGTTAAGACAGATGGAAGATATAGTTCAGGTTGAAGTTTGTCAGCTACTGATGCTGAATTCATAAATAAGGTGATTACCTTAGATGAGACTTTGCTACACTGTTGTGACCCAGAGAGTAAACAACCAAGTTTTGGTTGCAAGTAGCCTTCATCACCAACACCGAAGAATGCAAAAGTTGTGCCACCTGCTGTTGAAGTTATGGTGAGCACTTTTTTTGATGTGCAAGGAATGATTTACCAGCATGCTGTGCCAGACTGTTAACCACTGTTATGGTTAACAGTAGTTCCCCATAACCACCATTATGGGGAACTACTACAAAGCTGTACAGCAGGCTTTGCAGGATCACGTTTGTAACAAAAGGCCCCACTTACACGCAGGTGGATGAATATAGCACCACAACAATGCGAAACCTCTCATTGTTTATGCCATTATCAAATGTTTAGCCCAAATTAATGTTGGATGTCACGAATGGAATACGGCATTACACCATACAATACAAATTTTGAAGAATGACAATCCGTTTTTTGGTGTAAATATGACAAGGGCGGTAAGTCAGATAATATCCAAAACCTTGAAAATTTCGTCATCCTGGAGCGGGAATCGAACCCACATCTCCCAGACAGCGTCGGGGTATGCTACCCACACCACCACCCAGAACGACCAAGTCTCAAGTTTCCCATTAATTTTAATATAACCATCACAGGATTCACTAGTCGAAGCAACCGGCATTTAGCGAATCTGGAGGTTAAGAATCCTTACCATCCTTGTCATATTTACACCAAAAAACGGATTGTCATCTTCACAATTTGTAATGTTGGATGTATTTCTTGTCCATCTTACAGCCCTGAACTTAGTTTATTTTTCTTTTCAAACTTAAAGAAGGTGCTGAAGGATCAATGGTTTCATCATTGGAGGCAATTTCCAAATGCATGTCCAAAAAAAAAAAAAAAATGGCTTCCATTCAGTTTTTGAGAGAGGCAGAAATGTTGGAATAAGTGCATTGCATCACATGGGGAATATTTTGAAAAACACCATCGAAATCTTGATGATATAAAGGCATTAAAAAAATTTATAATCATTCTTTATTGAACAGCTTATGCATTTGCATTTGTTTTTAAGGGGTTCCACCCAAGAACTATGCCTTATGTTTCCAATGGTAAAAACTCCTGTAGACATTTTCTTTGCACCAAGGATAAAAAAGTGCACATCAATAAAAAATAACCTCAAATTATAGCATGGCATGCCTAGTATTTGCTAAAACTTAAGTATAATTATGGGATGTAAGGTCAGGTGATGCGTAACATCACAGCCTCTCCTTGACAAATGTCAACCCCGCCTTCTCGTGGTACATCCTGTTCCCACTAAAGGGGCTCTGACGACCGCCAATAGCGGTATAACTATACCATCGGGATTAGAGGAAATGCTATCCCACACTCACCAACCCGCTTGGCCAGCGTGGTGAGTTATGGCCAAACCCCTCCAAAATGACTCCACAACTTAAATCTTGGCCCTCAGTCTCCGGCAGCTGGAATGTACCTGGCCAAGGCAGCGGCCAGTGCGACATGAAGGCAGAGGGTGCTAAGAATCCCCGGAGGACCGGACTAGGCTGCCATCTGATGCTGACCTTGGCTACGTATAACGGACGCTCCCTATCTTCTGATTCAAGGCTTCTTGAATTGGAAGAGGAACTACAAAGGATCAAGTAGGACATCGTCCGGCTAAGTGAGGTAAGGAGAAAAGGAGAAGATCTCATTGAACTGAAAAGTAGACATATCTTCTACTATCGTGGGACAGATACTGGCAGAACTAGTGGTGTTGGATTTATAATAAACAAGAAACTGAAGGATAAAGTTGTAGAAGTTGAAAGTTCCTCTGACAGAGCTGCACGACTCGTTATCCAACTCTCGAGAAGATACCAGGCTTAGATTATTCAAATTTATGCACCCACCACAAGTCATGCTGAAGAAGAAATTGAAGAATTTTATGAGGAAATTCGTGATCTAAATAATAAAGGTAAGCAGCACTTGAAGATAATTATGGGAGATTTCAATGCAAAAATAGGGCAACGGCAACTGAATGAAACTTCAGTAGGTAAATTCGGTCACGGCATCAGAAACCAGCGTGGAAATACTCTCGTAGAGTTTGCAGAGGCAGAAGGGTTTTTCATCTTGAACTCCTTTTTCAAGAAAAAGCCACACAAGAAATGGACATGGAGACATCCAAATGGGACGACAAGTGAAATTGATTTTATTATGTGTAACAAAAAATTCGTCATAGAAGACTGCAGTGTGCTAAACAAGTTCAACACAGGCAGTGACCCTAGATTGGTGAGATGTAAGATGCACCTCAACACTAAACTCGAACGTAGCAAGCTCATAAGACAAACAAAATGTATTGACATAACCAACCTTAAAAAACACCATAATACCTTCAAATTGGAACTGAAGAACAGATTCTCTGCTTTAGAAGGCCTAACATCGGAAGAAGTGGATATTTCTGAAGTTAACAGAAAAGTAACCAAAGCTCTTATGGAAACAGCAACAAAATTAGCTGGGTCTAAGAACAAATTGCATGTGAACAAATTATCAGGAAAAACCAAAATGTTGATGCAAAAAAGAAGAGAGATGAGGACAACTAAAGAAGATGTGACTTCCAAAGTGGAATATATAGAGCTATGCAAGACAGTACGAAAAAGTATCACTGAAGACGTAAAGAAATTCAACTGTGAACTAGTAAGGAAAGCAATTGAAAACAACCAAAGCTTAAAGATAGCAAAGGGACATCTCAGTAAGGGAAAAAAACAGATTATGGCACTGAGAAAAGAAGATGGTTCTGTAACAAGAAATAGAGGCGAAATTTTGACAAGAGTGAAAGATTTCTACTCCAAATTATATGAAAGGGATGATACATGTACTCCAGGCATCATGAAAGGTACCAGAGTTCTTCCAGTCCTTCCAGCAGAAGTTGCACATGCAATCAAGAACATGAAGCGGGGAAAAGCTCCAGGAGAAGATGGAATTACTGTAGACATCATACAAGAAGCAAGTGGAGAAATCGAAACAGTACTCGCCCAAATTTTCACTCGATGCCTTAATGAAGGGAAAATTCCTGAGGATTGGAACAACGCTACAATGATCTTGCTACATAAAAAAGGTGACATTGAGGATCTCAGGAACTACAGACCTATCAGCCTCCTATCAGTGGTTTATAAAATCTTCACTAAAGTTCTTTCACACCGCTTGAAGGTAACACTGGACATGGCTCAACCGAGAGAACAAGCTGGATTCAGGAGTGGCTACAGCACAATAGATCATATCCACGTACTGAGAGAACTAATTAAAAGAGCGAGGGAATATGAACTTCCATTGTGCATGGCTTTTATCGATTATGAAAAAGCCTTTGATTCGGTGAAACCATCAGCAGTTGCAATGGCTCTGAAATCCTGCGGTATTGAAGATGCATACATTAATATTATTAATAACATCTATGAAAATGCAAGTGCAAAGATTCTATTTGAAAATACAACACACATAAAAATTGGAAAAGGAGTGAGACAAGGTGACACCATATCTCCGAAGCTCTTTAATGCCACATTGGAAAATGTCTTTCAATCACTGAACTGGGAAAACAAAGGCATAAAGATTAATGGAGATTATCTAACCCACCTTCGTTTTGCTGATGACATAGTCATTTTTGCAACTACCCCATCAGAGCTACAGAGTATGATGCAGGAACTTGGTGACAAGAGTAAAGAAGTGGGATTAAAAATGAACTTTCAGAAGACAAAAGTGATGTTCAATGCTTTTACAAGAAATGAAGATTTATCGATTGATGGAGAAAAGCTGGAGATAACAGACACGTACGTTTATCTTGGACAGCAGATATCAAGTGAGGGTCACATTGGTGAAGAAATTAATCGGCGTACAAAACTTGCCTGGAGAGCTTTTGGAAGAAACAGCATAATTTTCAAGAGCAATATGCCATTATGTCTTAAAAGAAAAGTGTTTGATCAATGCATCCTTCCAGTGCTTACGTATGGTGCAGAGACGTGGACCTTAGCTAAAAGAGACATACAAAGGCTGCAGACAACTCAAAGCAGCATGGAGAGGTGCATGCTTGGTGTAACCAGGAGAGATAAGAAGAGGAACACGTGGATCCGAAAAATGACAAGAGTGGAAGACATCATGATCAGAGTTAAATCCCTGAAATGGCAATGGGCTGGACATACTGCCAGAAGAACAGACCATCGATGGACAGCCGAAATTTTAGATTGGATTCCAAGGGACAGGAAAAGACCCAGAAGAAGACCACATGGAAGATGGGTGGATGAAATTCGAAAGTATGCGGGAGTGACATGGAGGAGACTGGCACAAGACAGACCGTTGTGGAGGAAACTTGGGGAGACCTTCGTCCAGCAGTGGATTGATAATGGTTGACAATGATGATGATGATGATGATGATGAAGTATAATTATATTAAAAATCAATCATTTTTCCTTGGGTAATGTTGCGACCTGCTAACAGATAGTGCGACCTGTATACTGATGGTGTCAGTGGACAAACAAATGTTTGATGGCGTATTTTGGAATTAGAAATCAGTAGTACCTGCAGTTCTGTTGACATGTTCAGCTAAATTACTGTCAGAATGTTTAATCTAAGTGGATCAAATCATTCTAAACATCCCAGACTATCACATGGATAGACTCAAATTTTGATTCTATTCCGGAAATCAATAAAATTAGTGAAAAAGAAATCAGTAGTACTGTAGATGCTGCTGATTTCGTATTTCAAAATAAGCCATAAATCATGTTTTTGTTCACTGATGTGATCAATGTACAGGTCGTGCCATCTATTAGCAGGTCTCAACATTACCCAAGGAAGAATTATTGATTTTTTAATATACAAGTATTTATGGTTAAGTACTAGCAAATATTAAGTATGCCATGCTATAATTTAAAGTTATCTTTATCAATGTGAATGTTTTCAACCTTGAGAATGCATTAATTGTGAAGCAAATGTATACATAAATTTTTACCATTGGAAACATAGGGTACAATTTTTAGGTGGAACCACCTGAATGTAGTGAATAGCAACTTTTGTGAAAATGGGATACACAAGGGTTGTTAACTGTCCTGACAATTTCTGTTATATTTGTCAAGAGTCTATCATTAAAAAACAATAAAAAAAACATTACAGACTTTGTAGAAAAGCTTACTATGTGTACTTTGACGTGAAACTCAGGTACCAGGGCAAATCATTGGCTTCACATAAGGTCTGTGCTGTTTTTGTTGAAGAACTGAGGCCGTGGACAAAAGGTAAAGACAAATCCATTCATTTTGGCGTGCTAATGATCTGAAGGGAATCAAAAAATCACAGTGATGACTGCTACTCTTGCTCTTGTAATGATCAAAGATAAGAAACCAACAGTAATGAAGTGTGACTACCAGAGTTGTATAAAAATAAAATGTATCTGCGTACACAACCATTAAAACAGAAAACTTGCTGCAAACCCGTGAATCACGATAACAATAGAATATGATAATTTAAAGAAAAATTAATATAACAATAAATAATTATTGAACATTACAGATTCCAGAGAGGACAAAAGTACATTACGACTGAATGCATAGAAATGTGCGTAAAATGGACCTTAAGGAAAAAAGTTTAAAATATTGAACTATGAAATTCATAAAAACAAGATACTAATTAAAGAAAATTTTATATCTAGAAAAGCAGTTCCGCTAATGAACCTTCAAAAATTATAAATAGCATTTTTAACAACATTATTAATTCAAAAATAGTAGACTTATAAAATACAAAAGGAAAAGATTTTAATTTTATAATTGGCAACTGCAAGAGAAACCTGGCAATAAAATTTAAATTCTTTCTGTGTAAACGGAACTTTTGTTACAGTTCCTATATATTGAGAACAGGCCTTGATAAAATCAAGAGGCCAGAAACATCCGTAAAAACAAAAGAACTCACTATCGGAAGATGTGGAAATTAGTCGAACATTCTCATGTTAAGATAGAATTAAATATATTAATCTGAGTAAAGACTTGAGTAAGTGTTTAACTGCTGTAAATAACATTTTTATTTTTTTAATCTACAAGCCAAAACTATCTGCAAAATCTTCTAATAATTTGGAAACTATACGCGTACGGCATACGCATGTACGTCTATATTCTACGACTCTGGTGACTACCATTAGATGTTGCATGGAGAGATGCCACAAGAAACACAAACAGAAGTGTACAAAGAGCAGTTTTGAAGAGACAGAACAGAGATTCTACAAGAAGGAATCTAAAACTCATTAGATGTAAGAACAAAATATATTTACAGATGTTTTAAATTGTGATGGGGTCATAGATGCCAACCTCTAAAAGTAGTTTTCAGTAACCAACATGTTCATTTTTCAGTAATTTTCAGTAACAATTTTTTTTTTCAGTAATTTTCAGTAATCCAGTTTACAGCGGCAAATTTGGGTATTTAACACTGCAACAAATTTTAATCTGTCAGAACTATTAACAAAATAATAATAATAATAGTAATAATAATACAATAAAAAATAATTTGCTAGTGGGAAAATTTAAAATACTGTCTACCAGAAAAATATAATAAATTACCTCCAGACATGAAGAAAAATTATTCCTTGGAATGTTGGCCAAATTATTATGATAAACTGGCTGTAGTTGCCATTTTGGCCTTCCTTAGTTCAATTTGCGAAAACTTCTTCTGATAGCATAGTTCACTGTGTGCAATGCTGTTTATTTTTTCTACTAATAAAGAAGACAGCACATGAGTACTTAAATTAGGTCTGAATTCATTTATGTTTTTTTTTCACAATACAGAAAATTCTTTCTGTACTTGCATTGCTATAAGGGACTATTAAAATCATTTTCATAATTTTGCTTAATGATTCATACTTCAACTGGCCACTTTCATTTTTCATTAAAGAAATTCTGTGCCACATTTCATCCATTCTCTCAGAAGTAACAGCACAGTTAAAATTTTCAAACTGGTAGTGAGAAAATTCAAATTCCACCTTGTCAGATTCTTCTGGTTTCAAAACTGGAAACAGGGAACACATATATTGGACTGATGCAAAAGAAACACTTTGCCTTAATGCTACATCTGCAATTTCAGCATGACTCAGAAATTCATCATTAAGTGGAAATTTTCTTAAAATGTAATTGCAGCCTGCCTTGTAAAATTCCCTTACCTCAGAATAAAAAGTAGCCACTGTGTCTTCACTCAGATCTGCAGTTGTGCCTATATAAGATCTCGCTTTTGACCCAATTACGAGATCACAGTTTTCTTTTGGTTTCTCCTTTCAAATTTCCATCTGCAAGAGATGTTGCTGTCACATCAAATGCCGATGGCTTGATAAATCGTACAAGCAATTCAGATAACAGACTATGAAGTTTTCTTTTTAATACATGCACAAGCGGAGCTTCCTGCTGCAAGGACACGTTAACAGAGGTAAACAAAGGAAGAGTAGCAGATAAAAAAAGACAATAAAGTTTAGATGAAGGATTTCCAATCATACTTGCAAGGTTCTTATACTGTGAATTAGCTTCTTCATTGTCACTGAAATAATGTTCTAGAGCCTCCCCACTGTTCTAAAATTCTGTCAATGGATTCTAAAAGTGATAACCTGCGAGTATTGACATGCTTTAGAATTTTGTGTGGTTTAGTACCACAAACAGCTTGAATCAGTTTTAGATTGTGTTTCCTCTTTGAACTTTTCTCCAAAAAAAAAAAGTACAACTGTATCAGAAACTGCTCAACATTAAATCCTTTCAGTTGAGTAGCAGATTTCTGTGCAGCTAAATTTATTTAATGGCATGAACATCGCAGCACTATGATTGCAGACAGAACCTTCTTTATGTGAGAAACAACACCTTTTACTTGACCTATCATAGTGTTACATTGTCACAGGAAAATGACACACAGTTGTTCCATGAGATATTTTTTTAACAAACTCATTGTTCAAAACGTTGAATATTCCTTCACCTGTATTATTACTTGATTCAACCAATGATAACAAAACAGTTGAACTTTTCCCTATTTTTTTGTCAAATATGTTATTGTAATGGGATACAGTTTATTTGCTTGAGCATATTACTTCCGTCCGTAGATAGAGAAAAAGGATTTTTTTTAACTTCAGATATGATGTTACTTGTAGTAACACTGGCCATGTGCTGAATTAGTGCAGTAGCCTTGGTTCTTTAACACGAATATTTTTTTGCGATCGCTGAATTGGGAAACATGGCTTGAAATAATGGTTTTTCAAGCCTTCAGTTTTCGGAAATTTATCCAACATTTTCAAGCTGAAATACAAATATTTATGGAATAAAATGATATCTAACAATACTGGGTAGAGGAAACATCGCGAGCAAAAAGATTACGATTACCAGAGAAATCTTACCTCCGTCTACTTTCCGTTTTCGAAGGATGAAATTCCGTCCTCCGACGGAGAAAACGATCACCCCCCCCCCTCGTCGCCACTAATCCTCCCAAAATTTAAGTTCAGTTATGCATCAATTTCGTCAATGGTCCATATGATAACAAAAAAGGACGGAATTCCTCGAATCATCATGAGAATCTCGTCGCCGAAGATTACGGGGAAACTTTCAGGCGGCCTAACTTCCGTTTTCGGAAATCGTTGCTACAATTTCAAGCTGAAATTATGCAATGAAATTTTATTTAACAATACTGAACAGAAGCAACATCGCAAGAGAAAAAAAAAATACGATTACGGGAAAAATCTGCACTTCGTTTAACTTCCGTTTCCGAACGTTTAAAAAGACAAATCAACGTCCCCAGACGGAATACGACACCCCTCCCCCAAATAATATCCCCAAAATTTCTTCACTTTTGCATCAATCTCGAAAATGACAAAAAAAAAAAAAACGGAGGGGAATCCGCGAAAGAATCTCACGTACGAATTAACCGCTGAATCCATTTCGAATGCCGTAAGATAACGCTAAAATATCGATGACCGGTAAATTTTAACTTTTGGCGCAAAATTAGCGCAGATTTCGTCGAAATGGCGATTTTTTAGCAGAATGGCGAACGAACGTTTTAGCGCGGGCTGGCGCAATTGGCGCAGGTCTGGCAGCCCTGAATGTAGCATTTAATTAATTTAATTTTTTTCTCCCAGAAAAACTTGAAGAACAAACAAAAATTTGTAAGTTGATGAAAATTTGCTTTCTATCTCAGAAAATTAAATCAAATGGCGATTTTCCGTAATTTCAGAGGTATTTCCATACTTCCGTAACAGCAACCAAAAATCCGTAAAATTACGGAAAATCCGTACTAGTTGGCATCTATGTGGGGTATACCTTTAATAATTAAAATCATTATTTTTTCAATATTTTCCCTATTTGATAGCCTACTATTTACTATTTTATGCATACTCTGCTTCAAGCATTTTGTGATTGGGGATGGGGGGGTCTCTGTTAAACTAACTGAACCAACTTTCAATATGTATCATTTTGTAGAATTATGAATAGTTCACAATATGGAGTACAGGTTGATAAGAAAAGAATTATTGCATATAGTCATCATAAATAGTCCACATGAAATGGTCACTGACTATAACAGCACCTGGCCACTTAAGGTCTCTGTGTTACATATTTGACAATAGGAATGTATAGGAAGGTGAAATAATAAGTTTAAAAGGGTTTCTGCAAACCTCAGAACTGTCTCTGGAGTAAGTATGGTACAATCTACTTCAAGCATTTGCTCTTCTAAAATGAAATGCTCTCTCCACAGATTCAAGATATTTGTTTTCATTGCACATCCCATGGGCCCAAAATCAAACTGACCAGCAATACCTGCAAAGAGACAAGAATAATTGGATGTGACATAAAAAAAAAAAAAACTGTGAAGCTGTGCTAAGTGCAAGAATTATGGTGAGTCTAATAACATTATATAAATACAGTAAAACCTCAAAATCCGGCTTCGGCAGGACCGGACAAGTGCCGGATTTATGAAGCTATCCAAAAATTGCGTAATGAGCGTTACATAAAGTACGTACTTACACGTAACAGGTCACTTTAACGAAAATTTGCTCGTCGACGCCTTAAATTTATGTAGGGGTCACGCTGCCAATCGCATTCTTTGCAATTTGCGAAAAGCTGGCCCGGTGGCTCAGTGGCATAAGCGATGGCCTCAAATCATTCGTCTGTAAGGGGTCTGGGTTCGAATCCCGGTGTGGCATGGATGCTGTGTTTGTCTTACGGCACTGGCTCTCTCCCTTCCCTGGAACCAGTGACCCTAAATTAGAGATGCTTATAGCTCCTTGAGTTGCTCAAGGTGGTTGTTAAACCTCCAATAAAAAAAAATATATACAGTGGATCCCACTTGAGAAGTTCCCACTTAAGAAGTTTTCCTGTTTAAGAAGTTTTATTTTTAGAGTCCCGATTTTTTTCGCACAGTGCTAATGTTAATTTTTCCCACTTAAGAAGTAACGAGGTTTCAAGTTTTCCTGCGTAAGAAGTTGTAAGTGTCACAAGTTTCTAAGTAAAAACATACGATTTTAGAACTCGTCCAGCAGATAAGTACATGTCTAAGAAGTTGGAACGAAACGTTTATTTGTTCTCCCCGTACATGTAGCAAGCGAAGCCCCTGCCGGCTTCCCACGGTCAACGCAGGGGATCATGTTTACTCCCTCCACTTCTTCTGTGTCTGCCCTTTGTGTATCACAATCGCTTTATCTTTTGGGCTGGGGAAAGGCTGGGAAAAGACACACCTGCTGAAAGTTAGTCATTCTGTCAGAGTTAGGCTCAGATGTTGCACCTCGCATACGTGGAGTTAAATGTTTAGTTTTATTGTTGAAATGTGTAGCTAGAAATATGGCGTCTAAAGGCATCAAAAGAAAAGCTTTATCTGTGGTTGAGAAACGAAACATTATTACGAAAGTTGATGAAAACCCGCATTTAACTAGGATGCAGATAGCAAAAGAACTAGATTTACATGTTACAACCCTCAACGGTATAGTGGCAAAAAAGGCCATTGTGCTTGCAAATGCTTCCCATTCATTAAACATTAAAAAGATTAAAAAGGGTAATTACGAGGATGTTGAAGAAAAACTTCTTGAGTGGTTTAAACAAGCAAGAAACGCTAACATTCCGATCAACGGGACAATTCTTCGAGAGAAAGCACAAGAGATTTCCAAGAAATTAAATTTGCATTTTTGAACTTCACTTTCAGTTGGTAAAGTTCGATGAACACTTACCGCACGTGGGGCTTGGCTTTCAATTCATATTTCCGTTATGTGGATGCGGCATGGGGGTTTTTCATTTGGCCACGGGTCCACTTTTTTTTTTTTTTTTTCCGTTGGAATTTATTTTGCCTCATCACCAAATGAGTTTTTTTTCCTTTGCTGCATCCTCATTTACTTCAATACTTATTCATAACCCTAGTACTTTCGGTAATACTCCATTACCGTCTTCGAGGGACGTTTTGCTCCGACTAGCACGGACCGTGTCAGCTGGGCATTTCGGTGGTTCTCGCGGGCTGCTTCTGTCATCGGCTATCGCTTCTCCTTGGGCGTTGTGGCGCCATCTCTTGTTGGTCAGTGATCTCATTTTTCGAACTTTTTCATTTTTTTCGCTCAATTTTAATTAAATTTCTCCAGCTGTTTCTCAAAATATTAGGGTCATTATGGTTGCAAACTTTTGTCCTATTTTTTTCAATCATTACCGACTCTGCTATTCTGAGGTGTTTTTCGGATTTACAGCTTTTAATGATTTTTATATTTTCGAATTTAGGATATTTTTGGTTATCCAGACAGTATTGAATAAGTGCTGTTTTTTCTTCTTTTTTCTGCCAGTTTTTTACGTGTTGTTTTAATCTGTGTTTAAGCTTATTTTTGGTACTTCCTATATAAGCCATTGGAGGATTTTCAGTAATAGGAATTGAGTAAATACCTGCTTTTTCTAACATTTTTATTTTTTCATTATTTTTTATTACTATATTTTTGATGGTATTTACTTTTCCTCCAATTTGAATGTTATGCTTTTACAAATATTATTAATTTCTTTGGTAGTACCTTTAATGTAAGGAAAACCATTTAAATATTTGACTTCTTTTTATTTACTACAGCATTATTTTTTATTTTCTTTATTACTTCTGTGTCCCATTTTTTTATTAAATGGTTAGGATAACCAAAGCTGCCTGCAATGCAATTTTTTTTATGAATTTGATTTCTTCATTGATGAACTGACTATTTTCAGAATGCGTATATGCTCTTTTAATTAAGGTTTTTATACTATTGCATTTTTGAGGATAAGGATGTGCTGAATTGTACGGGATTAGGACCGGAACAAATGAACTTTTCCGATAAACCCTGTATAGTAACTTATCTGTGGATTTGATAACATGTACGTCCAAAAAGGCTATTGCATTATTTTTTTCTATTTCAACAGTGAGTTCTATAGTTGGATATAAAGAGCTGTAACATTTTGTTAATTTTTTTAATTCTTCTTCGTTCAGTTTTGATAGAATGAAAATATCATCCACGTATCGACAGTACACTTCTGGTTTTTCTTCCATACGATGCAGGACATTTTCTTCAATTTCGTTCATCACAACCTCAACATATAGAGTTGATAATGGTGAGCCCATTGGGCCTCCTGAATTTTGCTTGAATATTTTGTTCTTGTATGTAAAAATATTATTTTCATATAAATAGACTAAAACTTTTTTGAATTCATGAATTTGTGTGTTATTTAAAATTTTAAGATTTTGCAACTTCTTAATGATAATTTCAATAGCTTCTGGAACAGGAGTGCTTGGATATAATGCTTTAACGTCCATGCTTGCCATATTTAAGTCCTATTTCATGAATTCAAAAAGTTTTAGTCTATTTATATGAAAATAATATTTTTACATACAAGAACAAAATATTCAAGCAAAATTCAGGAGGCCCAATGGGCTCACCATTATCAACTCTATATGCTGAGGTTGTGATGAACGAAATTGAAGAAAATGTCCTGCATCGTATGGAAGAAAAACCAGAAGTGTACTGTCGATACGTGGATGATATTTTCATTCTATCAAAACCGAACGAAGAAGAATTAAAAAATTAACAAAATGTTACAGCTCTTTATATCCAACTATAGAACTCACTGTTGAAATAGAAAAAAATAATGCAATAGCCTTTTTGGACGTACATGTTATCAAATCCACAGATAAGTTACTATACAGGGTTTATCGGAAAAGTTCATTTGTTCCGGTCCTAATCCCGTACAATTCAGCACATCCTTATCCTCAAAAATGCAATAGTATAAAAACCTTAATTAAAAGAGCATATACGCATTCTGAAAATAGTCAGTTCATCAATGAAGAAATCAAATTCATAAAAAAAATTGCATTGCAGGCAGCTTTGGTTATCCTAACCATTTAATAAAAAAATGGGACACAGAAGTAATAAAGAAAATAAAAAATAATGCTGTAGTAAATAAAAAAGAAGTCAAATATTTAAATGGTTTTCCTAACATTAAAGGTACTACCAATGAAATTAATAATATTTGTAAAAAGCATAACATTCAAATTGGAGGAAAAGTAAATACCATCAAAAATATAGTAATAAAAAATAATGAAAAAATAAAAATGTTAGAAAAAGCAGGTATTTACTCAATTCCTATTACTGAAAATCCTCCAATGGCTTATATAGGAAGTACCAAAAATAAGCTTAAACACAGATCAAAACAACACGTAAAAAACTGGCAGAAAAAAGAAGAAAAAACAGCACTTATTCAATACTGTCTGCATAACCAAAAATATCCTAAATTCGAAAATATAAAAATCATTAAAAGCTGTAAATATAAAAAACACCTCAGAGTAGCAGAGTCGGTAATGATTGAAAAAATAGGACAAAAGTTTGCAACCATAATGACCCTAATATTTTGAGAAACAGCTGGAGAAATTTAATTAAAATTGAGCAAAAAAATGAAAAAGTTCAAAAAATGAGATCACTGACCAACAAGAGATGGCACCACAACGCCCAAGAAGAAGCGATAGCCGATGACAGAAGCAGCCCGCGAGAACCACCGAAATGCCCAGCTGACACGGTCCGTGCTAGTCGGAGCAAAACGTCCCTCGAAGACGGTAATGGAGTATTACCGAAAGTACTAGGGTTATGAATAAGTATTGAAGTAAATGAGGATGCAGCAAAGGAAAAAAAACTCATTTGGTGATGAGGCAAAATAAATTCCAACGAAAAAAAAAAAAAAAAAAAGAAGTGGACCCGTGGCCAAATGAAAAACCCCCATGCCGCATCCACATAACGGAAATATGAATTGAAAGCCAAGCCCCACGTGCGGTAAGTGTTCATCGAACTTTACCAACTAAAAGTGAAGTTCAAAAATGCAAATGCATTAATGCACGTTAAAAATATAACCTCCAATATCGGAAGTAAATTGAAAAAATTAAATGTTGAATTTAATCCTTCCAATGGATGGATCGCCCGTTTTAGGAAAAGAGCAGGACTGACTTATAACACTGTTTGTGGAGAATCAAAAAGTGTTAACGACGAAGAAGTGGATGACTGGAAATCTAATGTTTTGCTAGAACTGTTATCAGCATACGAAGCAAAAGATGTTTTCAACGCTGACGAGTGTGCTTTGTTTTACAACCTTATTCCTGACAAGGCCTACTCTTTCACATGAGATAGCAGCCACGGAGTTAAAGCAAATAAAGAAAGATTGACATTTCTGGTAGGAGCTAATATGGATGGAACAGAAAAGTTGCCTTTATTGGTCATTGGAAAATCGAAGAATCCGAGGTGCTTCAAAAATGTGAAAACTTTTCCCTGCAATTACAGAAATAGCAAAAATGCATGGATGACAGTTCAGATTTTTGAAGACTTTTTAATGGAGTTTCAGAAGAAAATGGCCAAAGAAAATAGAAAAGTTTCGTTATTTTTGGATAATTGCACAGCCCATCCAAAGAACATGGATCATCTGGAGAATGTAAAAGTAGTTTTTCTGGCACCTAACTCGACTTCAGTGTTACAACCAATGGACCAAGGAATAATTAAAACCATGAAACAATTCTACAGGAAACGTTTAGTTTATTGGCTACAGCAGAATCTTGAATCAGACTCAAGTTACACCAGATGTACACTGAAATTGAATTTATTAGATGCTAAGCATTTTATTGTTTCTTCGTGGGAAAAGGTATTATCTTTAACGATCACAAATTGCTTCAGGAAAGCTGGTTTCAACACTGATGAGCTTAGTTTTTCTGATGAAGAAAACAGTCATGACAACAATGAAGCTTGGGAAAGTTTGCAAAATAAACTAAACTTCAAATCTTCCTTTGAAGAGTTTGTAAACGTTGACAAAGATATTCCCACTTTTGAAATGCAAAATATCGACGATATTTGCAACATCGAAACGCAAGAGGATGATGAACCAGAAATGCAAGAAGATGAGTGCAGGCCAATACCAACTTTAGCTGGTAAAGCATTAGAAACTTTTCGCCACTTTATAGAAAGCCACGAACGTGTTCCAGCAGACATAATGAGAAATTTGGGGGAAATGGACACGTACTTTGTGAATCTTGCGTAAAAAAGGAAGAAACAAACACTTTTAGATCAGTATTTTTGTAATCCTGTAGCATAATAAATGTAGCTTTCAATCCTCATACTCAAGTTTAAATGGGTAAGTTGTGAAATTTTTATGTTACTTTAAAATTAACTAAAATGTAATTTCTGGATTTAATCTATGCAACATTTTTAATCGCTAAAGTCTTACAAAATCCAATCAGACACTTTCCATTTAAGAAGTCTTCCCACTTAAGAAGTTTTCATCGCTTCGTCCCAACAAAAACTTCTTAAGCGGGATCCACTGTATATATATATATTTAGCTGGTAAAGCATTAGAAAAACTGTATATATATGTGTGTGTGTGTGTGTGTGTGTGTGAAAAAATCGTTTTGGTGAAGGAAAAAAAAATGTTTTTTCGAAAATATTGGTGATTACCTTTTTGTACTATTTATTACATTACTCTGCCGAAAAAAATTGAATTTGGCGAATGGGTAGGCAAAAATTTGAAAAAAGCCAGAGCAACCGCTAGGGCTGGGCGATGTATCGACACATCGCGAAAACTAGATGTGAATTTTACATCAATGTTAAGGTTTTCGACTGACAAAACTGCTATACATCGCGAAGGCGATTACTGCTATGGATTGTGAAAACCGATGTAGATGTCATTACACAATCGAATAAACATACTGCCACCACCAAGCAACAGATCATCATCATATGTTCAACCTGCATTTCAAACATACACACCAATTCGCCGTCTCATTTGTTCGCGTCGCTTCAGCGCGGCCCAATGAGATGACGAATTTGAGAAACCTCCCAATGTTACACATAGGCGGCTATCCACAATTAGCATGCTGAGATCGGAAGATCTCGCGATGTGTTGTTGAGATGGTAAATCAGGAAATTCCCATGGTTATTGGTGAAACATCGGACGTTCTCACGATTTTCTCAGGAAAACGAAATCAGCAAAGTGCCAGATTTCTGGATGCCGGATTTTCGAGGTTTTACTGCACCTGCACACACACACACACAAATATGCATCATACATATCAAACATATATACTTGGAAAAACATGTTTTAAGGATTAATGTAAAAGCTTGCACACCTTCATTGGTATTAATACTTCACAAGTAAGTACAAGCAGATGTGCATGACACTCTGTTATCTCTATTGCTGATACTTTATAGCTTATATAACTACTGAGAGAATAGTGTTTATGCATTCGCCAGCAACGAGAGATTTCTGGATACTTGAACTAGCCAGAATACACATACATCTGACTAGATCTTTCATGATGTGTGCCTGTGAAAATTTCTTGTATTAAAGCATGTGCTGAATGATGTATACCATTACAATTTCAAAGAACAAAGTATGTAGATTACAAATACAAATGTGAATATTGTACAGAAAGTACTTATGAAGATGGCTATGCACTCATTCCCAGAGCCTGAGGGACAATAAAAATGACACTTGGACATTGGTAACATATTTTTTTTTTTTTTTTTTTTTTTTTGTCTTTTGCATCCACTAACATGTTTTGTACCACCAGCAAAAAATCAATTGTACCAGATGGTTATAAAATAAATGTCCCTATTCTTGGAAATCTAGTAAAGCAAGAAATGGAGATATCGTGATGAAATTGTGTTGCTAGGGGAACAATGGCACTGCAGACGCAAGAAAAGAAATGACACATGTGTGAATTTACTGGTTGTTGACAGCACAAATGTTTTAGAATAAAATCTGCTCAATATGCTGGCCATCAGAATAGATGACACACTACAAATAAAATGTATATGACATTGCTGGTCGTAGCAAGTCACGGTTGATGTTGGCCACTTCACCCTCATGCTCATTTTCAGATCAGATCAGAGAGAGAGATAATAACATAAATAAATTATAATAATTATTTAGATTAATTATCAACGTTTATTCACAATTAAATGTTTTATTAACATCGACTATAGTTTTTCAGAGCATTTGGTTTGGCATCATCATCATTTGTCCTGATGATGCTGAGCCAAATGCTCTGCGAAACTATAGTCGATGTTAATAAAACATTTAATTGTGAATAAACATTGATAATTTATTCTAAATCAACATCACAAGTGTGTAGTCTTGAATTATATATAATCATTGTTGAATGTTTGACTGAACAATTCCTTCACCTGCGAACCAACATGTGGAGGTGTATCGTCTTGCATGAATATGGTAGTGTTCAACCTTTGCCATTTCCTTTTCTTGGATTACATCAGTGATGATTCTTATGTAATTTCTTATAATGACCAGCAGATTAAGCAGATGTCCTGAGAGGTTAGTGCTGTCAAAAACCAGTAAATTCACACACATTTGTTCTTTTCTTGCATCTGCAGCATCACTGTTCCCCTAGTGCGGCAATTTTGAACTATTTTTTCCCCAATAAATCATTTCCCCATGCCCTCATTAAGCCACCTGCCAAGTTTCATCACAATATTTCCATATCTTGCTTTTCTAGAGACCCGAGAATAGGGATACTTATTTTATAACCACCCAGTATATGAAAGTTGGTGGATCAGAATTTTCAAGCAGTATTCTATTTTTAAGAGAATTTAATGAATTTAATAGGAGCTTTAAGACTTTATTCATCTGTAAAGTTCTTAAGCTGGTTTTTGTCAGCATTTTAAATTGCTACAGAAGAAGTATGTAAACCAGATATAAAAGTATGATGAACAAAAAACTTGACCGTACCAAATGGTTCAATAGTTTTTCTAATCACAAAGTTTTGAAGACGATTTGCCTTCTTCATCGAACTTCCATTATAACAATTCACCGTTTCTATAAGTATTACACAGTTAACAACTTGGGACTGCACTACTGGTAGCCATAAAACCATGTGACCTCTGATAAGGGAGTCTGTTTCTTCAGTTTACCTCCTAATGAAATAAGTCAAACTACTCATCCAATACAGACTTTTCAACAGTTTTTTTTTCATTTTCTTTATATAAAACTGATCTTAGGTTAACTTTAATTTGGCTGGAAATCTCTTTGCATAGCTACCAATTACTACGGAATGTCCGTAGTTTCTATGGATTTAGTTGTCTGACTATGGAACCCACTGTCAAAACTATGGATTCTACAAATTTTTATTTTGTTTCATTTTTTTTCATTTTTTTCATTTTTTTTAAAATTATTTTGCTATTATTTTTATGATGTGTACGAGATTCTTTAGCAGATACATAGAATTCCGCCTTTTTCTTGTCATTTAGATCATTCTCAAGATCAATTCAAAGCTGACGAGAATTGAGCAGGGTAGGGAGGAGGAAGGAGGTTGTTTTCCATTGGAGACAGTATTTCGTGTTTC
This sequence comes from Macrothele yani, assembly GCA_039090855.1. Taxonomy (NCBI): domain Eukaryota; kingdom Metazoa; phylum Arthropoda; class Arachnida; order Araneae; family Macrothelidae; genus Macrothele; species Macrothele yani. Next base: position 108,093,949 of record CM077011.1, read on the forward strand.
AAAACTTTCGAAAACGGTAGTTAAACGGAGTAAAGATTTTTCTGTAATGGCAATTTTTTCTCCTGATGTTGCCATTGTGTCTAGTATTCTTGTTAAATATCATTTTATTGCATAAATGTTTGTATTGCAGCTTGAAACTGTAGGCAACAATTAGCGAGAACTGCCCTGTAATCTTTAGGCATGAGATTCTTCCGCGAATTTCAGGAATTCTGCCTTTTACGTTATGATTTTGGTCATTCACGAGATCGATGCACAAGTGAACAGAAATTTTGAGGGTGTTGGTGGTGATGGGGAGGGGAGGGGGATGTTCGTCAAAGGACGCAATTCCATCTTTACAAAGCATTCTCGGAAATGGAAGAACGACAGAGTTTAGATATTTTCTGTAATTATAATTTCTTTTTTCTCGCGATGTTGCCTCTGTCCAGTATTGTTGCTAAAAAACATTTTACAGCATAAACATTTGCATTTCAGCTTAAAAATAGGGGAAAATTTCCAAAACCGGAAGTCAGACGAAGCAAAGATTTCTCCAGTAATCGCTAACCCCACTCCCTCCCACAATATTCACACTTTTCTGTGTTGTTAAATATTCCCATCCCATAAGTTTTTGCATTTAAGCCGGTCAAGAGAGTAGGAAATTCCCGTAAACGGAAGTTGGGAAATTTGTAAAAATTGATACATGGTGTTCAGAAGTATTAGTATTCTCAAAGTTACACCATTTATTTAAAATAATTAAAAGCTTTGATATCATGCACTCATGGTCTTCACGCCGAAAGTTCTTGCATCATGATGAATAAAATTATTGTTAGCAGAAGGCATAAGAAAAAGAAAGGCCGCAATGAAGAAATATGGAGAGACAGATACAAGCAGAAAGAAAAATGAAGCAATAGATGGTGTGCAACTGCAGAGCCAACAAAAGACAAACTGACAGTAGTCCGCTTTGTTGCTGTGGGTTTTGTTTTTTCGCCCAGTTAAAACGCTCAGCTTTTTTCCCTTCTTTGGTCTCATCTTATGATAAACTGCAATTTAAGAGGTAGAATGATATGAAAAGTGGAGGTTTGTGCACTGCACGTTCACTTGCTTGGATTTCCCATCAATCAAGCATTGTGAAATTCTGAACGCATCTGCCTGATTTTTACTGGTTTAAGTTTCGAACTTAAATCTTGCAATATTATCTATCGTGTCCTCCCCAGGGGAATCAACGTTGTGTTTCTCATGTGTTACGTTTGTTCCATTCAGCGGCTTTGTTTTTTATATCATTAGCATCTTGGTTTTTTTGTAATATATATATATTTTTTTGTAAAGAGATGGATCATTTCGTAAAAAAAGGTCCATGTATACCGTGCAATAAACAATAATACTAGTTACTACTGACAAAGCTCTTGACGATGTTGGCATGTATGTCTTTGTGCCACTAAATGACCTTTCTTTTGTGTATGGGGTCTGCTGAAAAGATTATCATTTTTTATCCAAACAATTTTGTTAGTAACTTATATATTCCTCATGATGCCCAACCACAGATGGCGTAAACGCATCTCTCATCGGTGAAATTAAACATATAAGTTTTAAAAACTAAGGAAAACCATAAAGACAGTAGCAAATCTAAATTATTTGATCATCTGTTCCACAACAACAGAGCTTCTTAATAAGTTCATTCCTTTTTTAGCACGTCTTTTGTAAAAAATGATTGTGCTTATGTTACCGGTTTGTTCGTCTGTCCGTCTGTACCCATGACATCTCTGCAACTATTAGTCTGATTTGAAAAATTCTTTTTGCATTGGGAAGATTGAAATATGCGAATGACGATCCTTCATTTCGTTTTCTTTTTACGATGTACAATTTCGGCACTAGAAGGCGTAAATGCGGATGATGTCGAATTCAAAAATACGTTTTATTCCACATATTTGCTTCAAACATCTGATTGAAAAAGTTATTTTATCTTTCGATTCCATTTATGATGAAGAGTATATTTTAGATATAGTTACTTTTTCAAATTACGCATAGATTTTCCGCTAGGGTGCGTAAAAGTAAATTACATTTTCCCTGATAACTCTTCTTCTAAAACTCTGATTTAAAAAAAGATGTTTTTTTCAGCGGATACACCTCCTGATGGAAAATCTTTTGGATATAATTTTAAAAATTTGGTAAAGAATACCTTGGCCACCAGGGGGTGTAAGTGTTAATTTTTGCTTCTGATGTATTTGCCATGAAATCTGAGCTTCTAAAATATCGATTGAAAAAATTATTTCGTGGACCGATGCCACTCACATCGATAAACCTTTTCGGAATATTTTCTTCTTAAAATATTCCACAGTTTCTCCACCAGGGGGCGTAGATGTATATCTTATTTTTCTCAATATCTCTACTTCTAGGAGTTCAATTTGAAAAATTCCTCCTTTGTTGGATAGTGTTTCCAGTGTGACATGTTTTTCATATAATTTCAAAATTTTCAAGCAATTCATAGACTTTCTGCTAGCGGGCGTAAAGATAAATTGATTTCCCCCTACATCTCTGCTTATAAATCTCCGATTTGAAAAATTCTTTCTGCACCGGATATAGCTCCTGACAGGAAATCCTTTGCCCATAATTTCTAATTTTTGTAAAAAAATGGGTTAGCCACCAGGTGGCGTAAGTCTTAATTTCTGTTTCTGATGTATTTGCAGCAAAATATGAGCTTCTAAAATCTAGATTGCAAAAAAAGTCGTTTGTTGACCGATACTATTCATGTCAACAAACCTTTTAGGAACATTTTCTTCTTGAAATAATGCATGGTTTCTACGCCAGGGGGCGTAGATGTATATCTTATTTTTGTCAATATCTCTACTTCTAGGAGTACGATTTGAAAAATTCCTTCTTTGTTGGATAGCGTTTTCGATGCAAAATGTTTTCCCTATAAATTCAAAATTTTCAAGTACATCATTGACTTTCCGCTAGGGGACACAAAGGTAAATTGCGTTTTCTGGGTTATTTCTGCTTCTAAAATTCAGATTTAAAAATTCTTCCTGTATCGCATACAAGACCTGATGAAAAATATTTTTCACATAATTTGTAATGTTTGGTAAAGAATGGTTTGGCCAACAGGGGGCATAAGTGTTAATTTCTGCTTCTGATGCATTTGTAGCAAAATCTGGGCTCCTGAAAACTCGACTAATTTTTTATTTTTTCATGGACCGATACTGCTCATATGGAAAAACCTTTTGAGAATCATTTCTTCCTAAAATAATGCATGGTTTTCCCACCAGGGGACGTAAAGTCACATCTTATTTTTGTCGTGTTTCTAAGAGTCCGATTTGAAAATTCATTTCTGTGTTGGCGAGCATTTCCAATGCGAAATGTTTCTCATATAAATTCATGTTTTTCTTAATGCACAAGTCTGTAACCAGAGGGCGTAAGCTCAAGATTCCGTTTACAGCAATATCTGAGGGATTAAAAACCCGATTGAAAAACTTCTTTCTTCCGTCAGATACTATTGTTTTCCATACCGGTTCCATTGACTTTGAATAGCTTTGATAAAGTTAATTTGCGTCAGAACGAATTCAAAAGACGTGCTTATTACACCCGAAAATTCGGTGTCATCTTTCTTGGGGTTTTTTTTTAGCGGGGTTGTCTATTCTGCTAAAGAACAGTGAATGCAATGTTTTGCATCAAAATTCATTAGAATTTTGCCAAGAAATGATTTGCTTTTAGCTAATCAAGATGTGCCCTAAGGTGTACAGTTTAAGTGATATCATCCACGATAACCTATGGAATACTCTGATTTACAGAAATCACAAAAGCTTTGAAGTACATCATGTGATAATATTAAATCTCATATTGGAATGTCTTCATGAAAAATCAATGAGCCTCTCCAGTAGCAATGTCTTCCAAATAGCATATCTATAATTCAACCTATATATATAAAATCAGGGAATTTTAAGGTCATTAAATGTTTAGAGACCACAAGGTCATTGGATTCAAGAAAAGAATTCAACATGAAGGACAAAATTTGTACTTTAGTGAAGATGTTAGCAAAGGTAATGAATGGCTGTAGCACTGAAAAAACATTTCCTGGTATAACTTGAGGAGAGCCAAGCCCCTATATATATATATAGAGAGAGAGAGAGAGAGAGAGAGACAGAGACAGAGAGAGAGAGAGAGAGAGAGAGAGACAGAGACAGAGAGAGAGAGAGAGAGAGAGAGAGAGAGCAGTTACTGTAGTATCTGAAATTATAGAACTGGTTCCGAGACTGGTCATTAATGCTTTATATAGAATCCATAAAGAAATGAGAATTACAAAAACACAGTGAAGGTGATTATAATAACTGACTGCTACAAAAAAAAACCCCTTCAAACAGACCACTGTGCTGAGTCAATCCCTGGTACATCCATCCTCAGGTTTGGAACAGTGGTTACTTATTAATTCATGAGATGTGATCCATTTGTACTAAATAAAGGACAAGCTTATCCCATGTAAGATACTAATCTATGAAGCAAGATAACTGCGTGATACATTTTGCATTTTAAGACAACCTCTTACAGAGACTCCAACATTTATTGGAAATTTTCAGTAGTAAACACTAAAAAAATCCATAGTTTTCAGCGTTTTTCAATAGTGCTGAATAAAACTGTATTACACATGGTAAAAAACAAATGGCCAAAGCAGCAAAATGACAGTGTAAATTCAAAAAAAAAAAAAAGATTTTTTTGCTTAAAAAATCGGCCATAAATTGAAAACATTTTGTGAGATACACTAAATTGCTCCAATATTTTTTTTATTTTTTTTTAGTTTACCTCAAAAATCAATGCATGTTTCAATGAGAACCTTTTAGTTAAAAAGTACGTGTTTAACACAGACTGGAAGATCTTCATGGTCGTCTTTCAGACCCCAAAAAGGATGAATTTTTTTTTTTTCCTGCAATGAACAAAGAAAAAAAAGTTTTTCATTGCAGGAAAGAATTTTAGTACTACTCCAGGACTTGCACAAAAATAAGAAAGATTAAGGACTTTCCAAGCTCTGTGAAGGAAACTGAAATTTTAGGACATTTCCAGGATCCCATGGGTCGTGACAACTGCATGTGGCCAGAGACGCTTAGACATCCAAAACATATTGAAAAGTCACAGAAAAAATGCAACAATATTAAAAACATCCAAGAAACACTCTCCAAAATGTTTAATGAATGTTAGAATCCAGAAAACATGAAAATGAACCTTACGCACATCGTTAAAAAGGTCATTTCACTGAGATTTTTGATTTCCATAGTTTATCCGACGCTTTTCGTAATCCATAGCGAACCGATGACCATCAGACAGATTATAAAAGTCTTTCCGTAGTTCTTATCCCACAATATGTCAGTTTGCTCCTGGTCTCATACACCGAGCATATTACTTTCAGAAAACCAGTTCCCTACAAATTTGCTTGTCACAAGAGTACGATATTTACGAGGTTCTACTGTATTTTTTTTTAGATGTGTGCGCATGGGAGATGGGGGTTAACAGCCATGTTTCTCCAAAAGTTTTAATTTTCAGGAATAAAAAAAATTCCTAATTCAAAAAAACAGATTATGTATTTAAATGAAACCAATCTCACTTGATGCAATCTTTATTTTATTTATTTTTATTTTCCGCTTTTAATGAGCCCATGAATACCTAAGACTGAGAAGTCAATCAACCCTATTTTATGCCCACTAATACTAAGGAATGGAGAGAACAAGCACCATAAGGACAAACACAACATCCATGGTAATTCCATGGCTAAATCCTAGACTTGATACACTATAAATTTCACTAAATTATGGGTTTTACTCAGAAATAAAGGAAATTACTTACAATCAAATTTTCAGGTAGTACACCTACCCTTCATCAGGACTATAGTAGGTGTTGCCATTCATTAGCTAAATTCCAACCCTTTCACATCATAACTAGAAAAGTTACTTACCATAAAGGACTATTTGAAAAACTTCAGAGGATTAGTGAAAAATTTCTAATCAGACTGGCTCCAGGATTACAAAATAAAATTAGTAACTACCTTCCAAAATTAAAGCAAAAAGAAGAAAACGTCCTGTTACAGGAAGGTGTCTACAACATAGAATATGAGCGTGGTCTTAGCTATGTGGGAGGAACAGGCAGACAGCTTAAGACCAGATTAGCAGAACATAAAGCTGCAGTTAAAATTTTTGCAAACAAAACAGGTTTGGTCAGACATGTTCAAAACACAGAACATAAAGTGCTTTGGGACTCTGTAGAAGTTCTAACACATCAACAGCACTTCTTCAAGAGAAAATTGTCAGAAGGACTGGAAATTGAGAGAAGAGGTACTACATTAAATGATGTGAAAGGTTAGAATTTAGCTAATGAATGGCAAAACCTACTATAGTGTAGTCCTGAAGAAGGGTAGGAGTGCTACCCAAAAATTTGACTGTAAGTAGGCTAATTTCTTTTATTCTTGAGTAAAACCCATAATTTAGTGAAATTTATAGTGTACAACATCCATGTCTTACCCAGGACTTCAATCAATGCTCAACGAGCCAGAAGTCTGAGGCTAGACCACCAAGCAAGCAATCACACAATACAATATCACCAAAGATGGGGCGAGGGAAGGAAGAAAAAAATGAAGTTACAAATCAGGAGGAAAGGGTGCCATGGATCCTTCATGTCAATCTGGAACAGTACAGGCTGGTGGTGGGTCCGTCAGTAATGTTCTGGGTTGTCTTCAAAACTTCGGGACCTTTGGTAGATGTACAGTCAACTGAGTGCCCCCAAAATATGTGGATGCCCTATCTGATTATTTACACCTACTCATGTCCAGCATGCATCCCAGCAGCAATCGTGTATTCTAGCAAGACTATTCATCCCGCAGGTCTCACCTGGCTACAAGAGCATTTTAGTGAATTCAAAATGCTTCAGCGGTCACCTAAAAGCCTGGATTTAAAACTCCCCTGAAAATCTTTGAGATACTGTCAAACAGGCTGTTCATGCACATGTCCCATCAGCTATGAACCTAAATGAATTAAAAAATGGCCAGCTTTGGAGGTGGCATAGTTGGTGATACCTGCAGAACATTTTTGTAAGCTTGTGGAGTTCATGTACAGTTGCGTAGCCACTGTCATTAAGACAAGAGGTGGTCCAATGTGTTACTAGGCACGCACTTCTAATGCAATGAAACTTCAGTGTATTATATTTCCCATTTATTTGACATACCTTAGAGAGAAAAGCTTCTCAAGTCCAATCATGACTGAAACAGAAACAACAGAATCTACTGGATGCTGAAAATCATTTACACTGTCCACTTTCATCTTTCTAGCATAGGATTTCCCAATTCGTGAAGAAATTGAAGCATCATCCTTCATCTTCCTATTTTTTAAGGTAAATTAAATTTTTATTAACTTTTTGTGATAAGGCAAACTACATTTATTTTTAATTTTGAATAACTTTATTGAATTAAATTTTTGTTAAAAGGCAGCTGGATGGTAGGGAGAAATGGAGAGGCATGAGGATTGCTTAGAAATCAAAAGGGGGAGTGATGTCAAAAAGTTTGGAAACAGTCTCTAGTGCTCACTGAAAATGTCTTACTTTAAAACAATATTCTACAGAGGACACCACAGATTATATACAGCAAAATATAAACATTTTGAAACTTGAAGATTGGTAAACATGATCTAATAATTTCACAACAGAACAGATGTTTTCTCAAAAGGGGTATGTTACCTCCATAGATTGAAAATGACTGATCATAAAAGAAGCGTCTTTTCAACAGATCTTCCATTCGAGCTCTGTCAAATCCGGCTTCAGGTGGTGCCAACTCCAGCTCCTGTAATAATAGGGTAATCAGTAACCAAATGAATTATGAGGCATTTATAATTTATCTCACCCCATTTTTAAGTGTTTATTAATTCATAACGTGTTTTTTTTATTAGAGGTTTAATGACCACTGTGAGCAACACAATGAGCTATAAGCAGTTGTCCATCCCTAATTTAGGGTCACTGATTCCAGGGAAGGGAGAGAGCCAGTGCCATAAGAACAACATCCTTGCCTCACCGAGATTCGAACCCGGATCCTACTCGGACAAATGGTCATAAGCCAGCGCTTAGACAATTGCGCCACCGGGCCGGGCCATAATATGTCTGTAAAAAGCTGGTATGCCATTTGAAACACTATTCAACAATGTTGTTTGAAAAGAAAGTTCATGAACTTTCTTTGTGGCTCTGGTGTTAAGCTTAAAAAAGCACCGTTACACTCAGATGGGAATAAAATCAGCTAAATGTTTACAAACGTTGGACAAACTAGTTTTACACATTTTTTTTCTTCCTGAGAATTCTTTTTCACAATGATAGTTCACACTTCATTTTCGCTCTAGAAATATTTCATTTTTTTCTTTTCTTTTTTTTTTTTTTTTATTCACACAGATTTGTTACACATATGTCAAAGTCTAAGACAAGCTCAGAAGGAAAACCAACATCCAGCTTATTAAGGTTTGTACAACTATCATATATAGCATTTATTATCCACAGCTCCCTCTGCATTGACAGAAAGGCGAGGAGGGCTGTTATATAACTCATGAAAGGTCACAAAACTACCAAATGTTGTTGTTTTTCTTACACATCTGGAATCATTCTATCACTCATAAACATATAAAATGAGCGAAACACACAGAGTCATGTACGGTAAAAGGTTCGTTTAATGTTAGCTTTCGGTCTTCCTACAACCTTGATCACCCGCAATCGACTGGATGGGCTGGTTGCCAGAACTACAATTTGAAGTGTTTCGCTCGCTTTATATGTTTATGTGTTATTGTCACGTGAAGTCTGAGTTTTAAACCATTCCATCACTCATTTCTATATAATTAGCCATGTTACACCAGCTAGTCATGATAATGCATTTTGTAGAAAAATCAGCCTAGGTTTTACTCTGCAGGCTACATTACAGTTTGCTGACCTTTTGACAGTTGCATCACATCTGCACCCCCCCCCCAGCTGGGTCACAGCTCTGGATAAAAAGTGTTGCATACAGTAAGTAGTTGGTGCCTCAATAATCGTACAAACATAAACAACTGGATATTAGCTTTCCTGCTGAGCACTGCTTGACATATTTATAAAGAAGTCATATCAATAAAAAACATTAAATATTTCTACCATCTGAAATGGAAAGAAGGCATCGGCTATCATCACATAAAAAACATTTTTCACGAAAAAACATCAAAGAGGCACAGTAGCAACTGTGCCACAACCTGCAACGTAGAACTATGTCAACTGTTGCAATTTTATGGCATTATCTTACTAGTTCTACGTCCTTAAAGAAGTATTCAGTGAAGGACAGTCGACGTAGCCCTAGGTTGTAGGTAGCGGCACAGTTGTTACTGTGCCTCTGATTTTTCAGATATAAAATTTTTAAGAAATAAAACGAAAGAAGTATTTTACTTCATTTACTTAAAAACAACTTATACTATATACAATTCATAGTAACTTATGCCGATTATAAATTAATGTTAGTAGAAGGTGTAGTATCATCATCATCAGTAGTTATTGCTAATTGTTTCTGAAGAAATCATTCTTCAGAAACAATTTTTCAAACTCCTTAGTTGCCTTCTTGTTCTTGTCTAGACTCAGAATGTATCAGCACGGCAGTGTAAAGGTTTGAGACATAATACATTCAAGCAACTCAGTGGGCTATAAGCAGTTGCCTGTCCCTAATTTATGGCTACTGGCTCCAGGGAAGTTAGAGAGCCAGTGCCATAAGACAAACACAACATTCATGCCTCACCGGGATTCGAACCCAGACCCATCTCGGACGAATTATCAGGAGCCATCACTTAGACCACTGCACCACCAGGAAGGCCAATGTACATTGGTATTCCATGCTTAGTCTAAAAATTTGGATCAATGACATTCAGTCTCCATCTTCTCTTGCTGTTCAGGCTCAATTTGTGCAGTTGAAGTGAAAAGATGTGGCTCTAGAGTCTAACTCGGGTGAAACGCATTCTGGCACGCGGACTTTTCATGCTCCTTACATTCCCATGACCTTTTGGTTGATGACTTACAGGGCCTTTTCGGGTTCCTCTCATTCCCCTTTAGCTGTTTCTTTAACTTTCGTCTGTTTTTACAGTAATTTCCCCTGGATTTTCACGGCATTTCTAAATTTTCGTCACCAAATTTTGTTTATCTAAAATATAAATAAATTTTAAATCCACTTTATTTTGGTTTATCACATATGTCTATTAGCTCTGACTGTTAGCTACAGAATGCCGGACTGAGGTCATCACTATCATTATCTACTCACTAATTATCAACCTTAAAATGGCATGCAACAAAATAAAATCATGCAAAATTTAGCTTAACTTCTAACACTACTGTATCGAAGGGTTAAGGGGTGGAGGGTCGAAACGTGTTTTGCTATAAATGGGACCCTATAAACTATCTCATGATGTATTGTTTATTACTCTGTGATTATTAGTTTTGAAGATATAAGCATTCAAAGTGTGACAAGTTTTCATTGCGTCTGTGCTCCTGATGCCCCCTACCCATCGTGGAGAAAGATGTAGTTCTACATCAAAAAATTGCATAATGAAGTGTAGTCAGCAGGGCAAGATTTCATCTTTTTTGCTCACTAGCAAAATTTGCTAGTGACCAAATAGTTTGCTAGCAAAACATTTGCATGACTAGCAAGTAAAACTAAATCACATCGTAACTTATTTTCTAATAAAGTTACACAGAAATTTAAATATGTGTATAAATATTTTGACTTACCTTTTTGAATAATGAATAGAATCTTAGATAAGTTTAGTGACTATCTTTATTATTAATTTCTAACAAATTCTCATACCACATGAATATATTTCACTGACATTCTAATTCAGATTTCTTCCCATATGGTTTACGCTCAGGGTGTCTGACTTTGTCATCATACCACTTTATAACTGCTGACCGTGGATTAAAAATCTCTTCTTGTTGCCCTTCTATTTCAAATTGTCATCAGAGCATTTAAAGTTTCAACAGACAAATTGTTCCTCCAATCCCCTTGTATTCTTTTTTTAAAAAACTGAATCCCACCTCACAACATGCAGTACTAAGTGGAAGTATCGCACAAATTTCTGCTAAACTTCTACACACTTCATACACACTTCATATCTGCAAACTACCACACAATGCCGTAGTTTCTACGGAATTAGTTGTCTCAGGGTTCCCACTCAAAAGTAATAAAAAAATTCCCTGACTTTTCCAGGTTCTCCAGGTGGTTTTTTAAAATTTTCCAGAGTGGCATGTTGCAAAGAATTGTTACATTTCATTCCATTCCATTCATTTTTCTCACCAAAGCACACACTTGTAAATTCTTTAAGTAATTTGTCTTTATAAAATTACCTGCTTTTCATTAATAACAACTAACTGTGCACATTATTTTCTGTACCAAAGTTCCGTGAACTTTTGTGAATACTACTCACACAGAATTTGTAAATACATTCCCATAGAAACAGGTCATTGTAAGAAAAAATCTGTCAGTTGAATAGTTTGTTTTTCTATAACACAATGCAACTACGCTTAATGAATGAATGGCTCTGTTCAAAGAAACATGTTCCAAGAGAACTAACAGACAAAGGACTTTGATTCATCATTTGATCGGTTCTCTTGTGAAGTGTTTCTTCAAGCAGGAGCCATTATGCCTAATTGTTCCATGTTATAACAACTGCCTGCAGAAATTGAACAAAAGCTTAATAACTGGCAATTTTAAAAATTCAAGTTTGCATTTTTTTATAGAGAATAAAGGAAATACTTAATATAACTGAAAGTAAGATCTACCAAATTCAAGGCAGGCAGTAATTGCAAGCAAAAGTTGGAAATCTTGAAAAAAAATTAAAAAAAAATTTTTTTTTTTGGCAAAATAAAGTACCCATTGATTTTTACAAAAAAAAAAAGGGGGTAATTTTCCCTGAGTTTTCCCTGATTTATACAAAAAAGGGTAATTTTCCCTGAGTTTTCCCTGATTTTTGGAACCATTTTCAAATTCCCTGAGAATTCCAGGTTTTCCCTGTTTTCCAGGTTGAGTGGGAACCCTGTGTCTGACTACGGAACTCACTATCAAAACTACGGATTCTACAAATTTTCATTTTGTTTCAAATTTTTCTTTTGCTATTATTTTTATGATATACACGAGATTCTTACAGGGATTCGCGGAATCCCGCTTTTTTTTGTCATCAGTTAGATCATTCTGAAGATCGATATTTGGGAGAGGAGGGAGGGAGGGTCGTTTTCCTTCTGGAGACGAAATTTCGTGCTTCAAAACTTTCGAACACAGTAGTGAAACGGAGTAAGAAAATTTTGCCGTAATCGCAAATTTTTCTCCCATTGTTGTCTTTGTGTCCGCTTTTCTTGTTAAATATCATTTTTATTGCATAAATGTTTGCATTTTAGCTTGAAACTGTGGAGAACAATTTGCAAAAACGGAAGTTGGCTGCTGCAAAAATTTTCTGTAATCTTCAGGCATGAGATTCTCCCGCGAATTCAAGGAATTCCAGCTTTTTCGTTATTATTGGAATTCCGTCTTTACGAAACTAGAAAACGAAAGGTCGACGGAATTCGGATTTTTTCCGTAATCATAATTTTTTTTTTTCTCACGATGTTGCCTCTGTCAAGTATTATTGCTCATTAACATTTTACTGGATAAATATTTGTATTTCAGCTTGAAAATACAAGGAAAATTTCCAAAACCAGAAGTCAGAAGAAGCAAAAGTTTCTTCCGTAATCGTTTACCCTCCACAAACACGTTTCGTAAAAGTGTCTATCTATGCCACGCAATAAGGCTAGTGACTATAGATAAGACTTTTGCCAGTGTTGGCAGGCTACTTTCCAGTAACATCTTGGTTTGCTTCTTTCGGTTTTGTCTACCACCCGAATAAGTGGAATTATTCTTGCTTATTCATCACTGATCATTAGAGCGCAGTATTTGACGTATGCACGACTATCAAGACTTGTGGAAGTAGGAGATTGCTTGGCTTAGGGTACGACAGGAATTGAGGACAAAGTTCGTGGGGCAAAAGAAGGGAGGGTGGCAGAGCAGGTGGTCAAACAACCGATCCATCCCAGAGCTCTGGGTTGCCACAGCAACCATTGCCGACGTCACGTTCAAATTCTGTAATAGACCAATGAGGGCACGATGAAGGAGTTTCAATGCGCTTCTACGACAGTTTGGAAGGGATGAAAGATATGGGGAGGATGGGTATTAAGTGTCGAAAGGAAATTGGCAAAAGAGAATCGCTGATCGTCGCTGTTTTAACAAGTGATAATAGAAACTGTAATGTAAACTTCGTGGATTAATAATGATTTTTGGTTACTTTAAATAAAGAAATTACCTTACTAGCAATATTTGCTACTGAGATTTTTTTTCACTAGCAAATTTGATTTTTCACTAGCTATTTGCTCGTTGCTAATCGGTGAAATCGCGCCCTGGTAGTCAGACTAGTAAACAATTACGAAAAAATTAAACACCACAGAAGCACAGTTTCTCATGCCTTCTCACATGATTCATTCATTGTAAATTAATGGTTGGTGCCTACAATATGTAATAATAATAGGACTAGCATCTAATGCCATACAGAACATCTATTATTACTCCAATGGCAGCTCAACCAATATACTGCAAGCTTGTTGAATTTACAGTGAAAACCTCTGATAAGAAACACTACTTAGTCTAAGCAACATTGGGGGTTTTACGAAAGGTTGAATCGAAAAACTATACAAACTGAGGGGACAGAAATCACGAGATACCTGGTGCCTCGGCAACGTGACACTATCATCCCTTACGCTAGATGACAAACCAGCAGGGGGGGGGGGAGGCGATACCTATATACCTGCTGAGGTATATAGGTAGGTATATCCTCCCACATAGATGGCAATTCGATGTCAATATGGATAAACATAGTGAGTTAATAATTTGAAAGGGGGATGAGAATAGGTGCCCAGTGCATGGGTCACTTTATCATGGAGATTGCACAGCAATTGAAGCATCGCTGTTCTACAGTGTCATGAGTGTATTGGGAATACACCATTTTCCAAAATAACACTGCACTGTGGACAGTGCTGTGGCCATCAACATCTGCCTTGCAAAGTTGCAACCAATTGGAAGTGACAGTGGCACAAATCATCCCCAACTTTCAACAAGAGAGGAGCCAAATATGTCACCACGGCCACCAGGTAATCATTAGCAGCAATAGGTTATGGAGTTGCAGACCCACCAAGAGTCTCATTGCCAACACATCACCAGACTGTACGCCTCAACTGGGTGAAAGAACATCGGCACTGAATTCTGGATGATTAGAGATGGGTTTTCTGGTCTGATAAGTCACATTTCCAGTTGTTTCATGCACACAGGAGAGTGCAGATCTGGCAAAAAAAACACAAAACAAAACCATTCAGTGTAAATCTTTTAATTTTATAATTCCACTTTTAAAACCCATCAAGACAAAGTATACAAATAAACTTCTGAAATCACAGCTCACTGGGGCATAGTGCCTGATGTCTTGCAGATTCAGGAATGCCATTTTGAGAGGCATTGACTTGAATGAGTCTTAAATGAAGGAAGAAAAAAGAAGGGGAGGCAAAGATCCAGGATAACCTAGAAACTGAATATCAAAACAGTGACATCAATAGGAAAACCTGAAACAGCTACAGGCAAGGTAGTTTTAAGTACACTGCTTGAGTATGTCCATTGTTTGTTGGATAATCCATACCTAATTTCTTCTATAAATTTTTCTGACCATGTTTTTTCACAATTTTCTATGTAAGTAGCTATCAATTACATTGTGTGTTTTTTTTAATTCTCAAATAGGAATTTTTTTAGACCAGTTGACATCTTTCCTCCTGCATTATGCAAAAATGTTCTGATCTGTGACCTTGAGTTTCCAATTGTGTGAAATATAAACAGTCTAAAGAAGAAAAAAAGAAAAAAAAAAAACTGAAGGAATAGGATTCACAAGAAACTCCCAGAGGGAAAGAGATAACATGATGTTGGTTTTGAATGAAATGAACAAGTGAGTACATTGGCAGTATGCTTAGCAATATTCAGACTTCTTTTTCTCTGTTTTAGCTGATTTATCATATTTCTCAGACACTTTGTTTTGAAATGTCATCAAAGCGAACAAATATCTCTGTAAAACTGAAATTGAAAGCTACAGGGAAATTTAAAAAAAGAATTCCTTAGTAGTAGCAAAGGAATTCCGTGCTGGGCCTGCTGCTGTTTGTGGATGGATAAAAGAAGCAAAACTGCAAAAATTTATGGAAAACACTGATGAAACTGACGGTTTGGGCAGGAACATGACAATATTATTGAAAGAGAATTAATTAGAAAGAGCAATAATTTTATGGTTTTCTAGTAAGTGGGCTTGATAATGGGAACACCATTATCAGGCCCACTTATTAAAGAAAAAGAAAAACTCTCAGCAAAAAGAATTTAAACCAAATGCAGAAACAGAATTTGAAACAAGCGATGGATTGACTGTTTTGTGCTAGCAGAAGAGCCATAGCACAGGACAGGCACAAATTCATGGAAAAAAGCAATTTACTAATAAGGTGCAGCAGCTGCAATTCACAGATAATTGAAAGATCTGTTGGCTGAAGAAGCAGGGCTTGAAAAAAATCTGAAAAGTTACATGCCTAGCTGGGCAAGTGCAGAAAATGTTTACTTGCCCAGAAGTAAAATCTACATGCCCAGAAAAATTTATCTTTTGAGATAACAAGACAGAAACCTCATCTTTTTAAAGTTAAAAATTATGCTAAACTTTTTATACATCTTTTGCATCGCCATTTTAAAGTGTTTGTGTTCAAAGTGCACAAAGGCATGTATCTTAAGTTTTAAGAAAGGTAATCAATGACATTTGAGAAACTTAGTGATTATGCCATGTTCAAGAATTTTTAATATACGTCCTGTGCTTTGCAAAAAAAAAAAAATTGTCATAGTTAACTGTACAACAGTTTAAGTAGTTTTCGACAATTTTGAATATAAAAATTATTTACCTTTTTCTCTTGTGCAAACAGAAGTGATTTTGCATTATAAAATATCCCAAGAATTATTTAGAAACAAAGGCAATACTTACGTGTTTGACTACTGTTGTGTGCACTATTAAACTATAATATCACTTGGAACCCCCCCCCCCACACACACACACACACATTCCTTGAAAAAATTGCTGGTGGTATCAGCAATTTTAGGATGGTTTTGGGAAGCAGTGCACCACAATAAGTCTTGTCGTCAATTGACTTTAGCCAATTAAATGTTTTTATCCAAGATTCTTGAACTGTCCGACGGCATTTTTTTGCGTACACTTTATCATAGTCCACTTGCGTAAGCTTCAATTCTGCCAACGACACAGATTCCGATTCTGAAATTACGTCACTCAACAATGCAGAAGACGAATTTGTAACAACCGCTGACAGATCAGGAATTCCACATAATTGCTTACTATACTATACACTCACTACTGAATTTTTTTTCAAAAAAAAAAAAAAAATCATATCCTTTACTAAATACAACTTATATCCGCAGCTAACACAAACTACCGTTCTCTTACATACTAGGTAAGTTATCTGTGTCGGTAATTTTCGCTCTTCAGCCGGCTAAGTGTACAGGCTCGTTCTTAAATCTTAAACAAAACTTAGGCTTTGTATCAGTAGTACTGCTGTTGTTCGTGGGGGGGGGGGGGGTGCAGGGGTGCGTATGGAAGCTTCCATCCCCTCCCTTACTCGCGCAAGTTGTATCAGAAACCCAACCCCACCCAGGGTTGTGCAATAAATATTCTGTTGTCACTTCCTCCTCATAAAGCATGGCTTTTTTGCCCATCAGTCTGCATCCTCCTGTTTCAGGGCAGTTTACGCATTTTGTCACTAAACACCGGAGGCTAGTTTCATCCAAGGCAAGCATGCTGTCGTTAACTGTAAAAAACATCTGGAGCAAAACTATGCATGGCCCCAATTTCTGGATGTAGAGCTTAATATAATTGAAGAAGCGCTAACCTCCTGGCCTTGGCATTCATTCCATAATACATACATGAGACCGGCCGATAACAAAAAAAAAAAAGCTGAACTTTTTAACTGGGTAGAAAATTTGGACATGCAAATGCACGGTGTGAGCAAATTCAAATACAGCATATATACAATATTTAAGATTACACTAGCCATATAAAATTATTTTCTGTAAATTATGTAAGTAAATATTAAAGTGAAGCACATTATTATATTCACAATAGAAAAGTGGGGATTTAAGAACAAAATAATATGAAATATTTTAAAAAATCAGATTTAAAACTTACATGTGAATCTTTACTAGCTAAATCCTGAGGTGAAAAGTATTTGTCTAGGAAAGTTTGTGCATTTAGTCAAGCAATTAGAAACTTACAAGAATTAGAAACATATAACCACAAATTAGTTTTTAGTCATTGAAGAAGTCAATAAAGTATTTCTCAATGTAACGTTATAAAATGGCTTGCAAACTTTTTTGCTTGTGTTGTGAATATGGTGACATGAATCTCCATCAATGTCAAGCAAGTGGGGAGATTTTCTCTGCCGAATTCTTGTTTTTAACCATGTTTTTGAGCCTCTCGTGACACATTCTTTCCACTTAGCTTTCAAACAAGCAAAACAAATTCCTTCTTAGAAAGAAAGAATGAAAAAAAAAAAAAAAAAAAAAACAGAAAGCTGCGTCACAAACTTTGTTCAGAGGCTTCAGGCCGACGTTATCCTTGCCGGGCGCCGTACTTTCTTTCCACTAAGTTTTCAAACAAGCAAAACACATTCTTCCTTCTTAGAAAAAAAAACAAAGAGGTGCGTTACGAACATGGTTCAGAGGCATTGAGCTGACGCAATTCCGGGCAACAGCGAAAGAAGCACGTCCGAACCAACGTAATTCCGGATCACGGCAAAAGAAACACGCCAGGCCTACATAATTCCGGCGCGGCGCCGTGCTTCCTTTCCACTTAGCTTTTAAACAAGCAAAACAAATTCCTTTTCTTCGGGGGAGAAAGAAATTAAGAAAAGAAAGCTGCGTCACGAACTTTATTCAGATGCTTCAGGCCGACGTAATCCCGGGCCATGGCGAAAGTAGCACGAGGAGCATTTTTTTTCACATTTTGAAACAAGCAAAACAAATTCCACCACCTCAGAAAAAAAAGAGACAAAGGGCTGTGTTACAAACTTTGTTCAGAGGCTTTTACATCGATTATTTACAAAATCAGTAAAACTTTCTTAATAACAGTGAAAATCTGAATATCCATAATTTTTTGTTTGTCACCCGTAATTCCAGGGAGCCGCCCCGGTGGCGCAGTGGTCTAAGCGATGGCCTCTGATCATTCGCCCGAACGGGGTCCGGGTTCGAATCCCGGTGAGGCATGGATGTTGTGTTTGTCTTACGGCACTGGCTCTCTCCCTTCCCTGGAACCAGTGACCTTAAATTAGGGACGGGCGACTGCTTATAGCCCATTGAGTTGCTCACGGTGGTCGTTAAACCTCCAATAAAAAAAAAAAAAAAATTCCAAGGGAAATCCGTAATTTTTGGCATCCTCCGTAGGAAGAGGTTTCACGAGAGTTTCGATTCTTGAACGATCTCAGAAAAGCGGGAACGCATTCGGGTTCATTTGCAAATTACAAGAGAGAGTTTCTGGCGATGACTTCATGGATAGAATCGAGCGGACAGAATGCAAAGTGGCGATTTTCCGCAAGACACGGAAAGGGCTGCGGGTGTTTCCCTAAAGCACAAAGTAGGCGGAGCTTTCACCCTTTGCGCTGCAATGCTCAAGTGACTGACATCCCATCCATTGTTGACAGCAATAAACAAATCGAGCTCCTGACTTCACCCTCCAACATTTCTTCTTGCCCCCAGCGTCTGCTCCAAAAACAACGCTTTCAGCTAGAAAGCGCTTAGTTCTTTTACTCCACAAAAAGCGGAATCGCAGAATTCTGCTTTTTCAAGGATTTTTCTATAGAACGACAACCCCCCCCCCCCCAAAATCCTCAAAAATTTCTCTTCATTTTTGCAATGACCTCGAGAAAAACCAAAATGATGCCGAAAAAGCGGAAGAATCTCATGTATGATAATAATTATAATAATACAACTTCTGGTGATTTGCAGTAAAATGAAAAACACGCGATGACAGTTTTTTTTTTTTTCTAGAGTAGAAAATTCTCCATTCCAAACTTTTTTTGTATCTTTAAACCTAGTTGCCCGACCGAGCAACTAGATTTCATTTCTACTTGCCCAGGCCAATCATTTACATGCCCCGGGCATCTCGGGCATGGTATTTTTCAAGCCCTGAGAAGGATTTGAAGATGAGCAAGTGTACAGTGCTGACAAAACTAATCTTTATTGGAAACTCCTCCCTAATAAAGCACAAGATTTTAAGAATGCTAAGACAAGGTATAAGAAGCAAAAAAAGAATGATCCACACTAAAGATTAAAATTAGCGGTCGCCACCCACCACGTGGCAACTGGATAAAATAAAATGTCCAGTAAAAAAAGTAACTTTAGTCGCCAATCACAAAAATTTGCCGTTTTTCATTGCTAAAGAATTAATTTGCATTTTTAAAACACTCCTTTTGCAGGAAATGCATTTTCAAATCATCCAACTCATGCACCGTTAAAAACAGCCCTTTCCTCCACACATAAGTGGGTATGATCTATTTATAGATTCACTCTTCAAGAACGGGGGAGGCTGTTTGTTTTTCCACTTAAGTTGGTAGACAAAGTAACCATATCGGGAATGGACACCTGTGGCTTTAAGTGGAACTGTCGCATCACAACTGGTCTTCAGCAGCTCACTTTTTAAAGTTTGGTTTTTCTGAAAATGCAGGATTTTCCATTGCTTAGGCACTTCCTGCTTATCATCGAACAAAATGGGCAAGCATGTTTCCTTTTGTTTGCAAAAAGAAATCAAAGGTGAAAATCGGGACTTCAGTTTCTGCCGCCGCACGCCGTGTTTTATTCCACGCAGAGTTGCGTTTTCTTTGCACGTACTAAGTTGGCTATAAAAATTTTGAAAAAAACTTGTCTGCCCCTTAATACAGCAAAATGTTACCAAGGAATGGGTAAACACAAGTTTTTCAGCGAAATTATATATAAAAAATCAGTACTGTATTGTTCACTCTGCGGTGATAGTCATTTTACTGGTCACAGAAATTCCATCACGGGCTGAATAAGTACCGATTTTGAAATTTAATTTAGCTTTATAAAAGCGGAAAAGAAAAACACTTTCCGTATTGATTGGTTTTGAAGAACAGGCTGTTAGAAATAACAAAAACTGCACTTCACTAGAAAAAACTTTTAAAATACAAAGTTGTTCTTTTTCACTTTTACTGAAGCTATTAAAAACGAGAAACATAATCAGAAAAAATATAACATAAGAATATAACCAGAAAGTGAAAAGAAAGTGCATCTTGGGGTAAGAAAAATTCGAAATTTAGAAAACTACGGAATATTTTCATCCGTGCTAAAACAATCATTTTCACGTGACGAACGGCATGAAGATGCTCAAATTATATTAAACAAATGTCACAACATTAAAAACATCCAATAAACAGTCCCAAAAATGTTTGATGTTAGAATTTTGAAAACATGAAAATAAACTTTGAACAAATGATTGAATAACATTATTTCATATATATATATTTTTATTTCCATAGTATATTTGATGTTTGCAGTATTCCGTGGTGATCGACGATTTCCGTAGTGACTATGGACAATTCGAAGCATTTGGAAGATCTGAGGCGAGCAAACAGGAAAAAATGGCAAATCATTAAAATTCTACCAAAACAATGTTTTCTGAAGGAAAAAAACGATAACCAGATTTTTTATTTTCGTAGTATATTCGATGTTTCCCGTATTCCGCAGCGATCGACGATTTTTGTAGTGACTATGGAGAATTTGTAGTATTTGGAAGGTATGTGGTGGACAAACAGAAAAAATGACAAATCATTAAAATTCTATCAAAACTGAACGTTTTCTGAAAAAAAAACCCAAAAAAAACCCTGACACTGGGTTCGAAAACCGGACAGAATCTGATGGAATCAGGATATTCTGCAAGTGTTCTTATTTCATCATGCCTATTTTTTCAACACCTGTGAAGATTTATCGATGTTTTTAATCCAATATTTATTAGAACCCAGGAAATTACTGAATATTTTTTGTTCGTGGTCAGAAATCATTGAGAGTCTGTAAAATAAAGTGACCAGGTTGGCGTCACATTTATCCCAATCTCAGCTGTACCACAAAATGATTCTGCTATAAGATATGAAATTCATTTTTGAAAGCTATACAGCCAGTTTTTATTTTGACATCAAGAAGAACCTAACCAAAAATAAATGGAATGAAAAGAAAAATTTAGCAGATGGAAGCAGCTTCGAAACATAATGTCTGAACATTTTTGACCACCAATACTAAAAACTGCTAGAGAAACTAAAAAGCAAGCAATTTTTAGTACATGAAGGTCATAGCACAAATTGTTGAAATACTCAATACTGCTGACTGTTATGCCAAGCAATAAGTTAAGAGAATGCAAGCATTGTGAGGAATGTTCTTGATGACAAGACAATGCTCATGCAAAGAATGACTTTAATAGAAAATACAGCAAATTAAATAAAGTAAGCAAAAGTAAGTACTGCTTGAAAATTTTTACCCATTCACTGCCATCAATTTATGGTGGAGATTGAGAGATTTTATTTGTGAACATAGCGAGAGACCAAATAAAAATGATTAAATTATCTTTCCAATAAAAACTATCTAAAAAATTTGGTTGATATAGTTGAAGAAAAATATAACTTTTAAGATTATATTTATTCATTTAGTAGCACTGGACAATAGACAGTGGGCCCTTGTAACTACTAAGCTTAAATTTAACTATGTCTAAATAAATAAAAGGTATACAGTGCCATGATAAAATGTGTATACAACGCGAAATAGTCGTAAGGAAAGTGGCCACTAGATTTTGTCCACCGACTGGCGAATGGCCACTCGAAAAAATAACCAATTTTATTCTTTAATTACACAACTTTTTGCATTAAATAAAACTGAAACTCATAAATTGCTTTTTGCACAAAAGAGCTCAAACCCAAGAGTTTTTAAAAAAATGAAAGAACTTACCAGTCATTTACAACAATGTGAAAAAATGTTTGGATGACCGAAGTTACATTCAAGAGAGAACGTTTTTTTGACAACTTCATTGCAGCATGCAAGTTTAAAAAAAAACATGGGATAGGAAGAAAAAGCTATTCTTTTAATTGAAAATTGATCAGTATCCTTCTCTTTCACACACAAAAAAAAAAATAAATAAATAAAAAAAAATGGGATTGTACCATCTGATTAAAAAAAAAAAAGAAAAAAAAAGCTATGTATCTCCCAAAATAGAATAGTGCCAAACTTTATTTAACTGATGAATCAGGGAATAATTGAAATATTCAAATAAAATTACAAATGGGAATTTTTTTTAATTGGACATATAAAAATGACTGCTTTAAAGAAATTCTTCCAAAATGGGGAGAAAAAAATTGAGAGAAATCCTTGAAAAACTCTAAGAATGCTCTAGAAAGGGTAAAAACTTAAAAATCAAAAGTAATCAAAGTCCAAGCCTTAATAATAACTGTCATCTATGCAAGTCAGTTACAAACAAAGCATACACTGGCTTCCCTGCAAATCATGCTGGGCATTTTAAAGGAAGTCATATAGAGATAGAAATAAGAAATGTTATTTCAGCTATCAGAAATGTTTATTTAAGTGGCAAAAGGAAGTCAAATGCTAAAATGGATGCACTGGGTAACTTAGAATTCCTAAAACGAGAAGTGTCCATATTTTAAAAGACTACCATCTTTATCTTCTGTGCCAAAAATATACTGGAATGTACATTCAAACAGATGAAAGCAATACGAACAAGAAACATGCTTACCTTTTCTTCTAGGAGTTTCTTCCGTGTTTTCAGTTCATTGACTGCTTTTTTTATGTCCAGATCAGGAGCACCATTTTCTTTCAAGGAACGTACTATATCTCCCTGTGTGAGAAATAAGTTTTAATAGAACTGAACAGGGAACATTAATACATACCAATTTATTTCACAACACTTCAACATAAAACCATGCAATAAAACTTTTATGTAGGTTAGGTATGACATAACTGATTAATGTTTAGTTAGTTTTACACCTGGGTCATTCCGTGTCAAATCATCACAATTTATAATATTTTTCTACCTCACCAACTTAGATTTTAATAAAACTTGGCATACTTAATGATCCTATGTAGTTATGAAAAAAAGGCATTCTTTTTTTAATTTTAAGCTCACAAGGGGAAAAGATATTTAAGCCTAAATTTTCAAAATTTTATTAAAAAATGGCCTACCAGTGATACTTTAACTATCTGTAAATCAGCCACCAATTGAGATATGGAGTTGGAAGTGGTCTCATTTTAAAGCCCTTTTAATGGGCTTTTATATGATATACAACACAATAGGGTTTATAATAAAACACAAAATCAAAATCCAACTGAAAATTTCAAAATCGATTTGATCACAAACGGATTTTTTTTTAATTTTGAAAAAAATCTCAAAATTAGTTCATACTTATCTATAACTATCCACAAAATATTTATTTTGGATCATGATGGGATCATAAGATACGAGAGGTAACACATATGCATGATCAAGAGAAAATAATGGGATCCTAATTTGCCAAGTACCTAACAAAAAAGAAATTTCCACAGCATAATTTTTGAACAATATTTATGAATGTTGCTTTCTGTGTGTATTACTTTTCCCTTTCTGTTCTGTTCTGACAGTTTGTTCAATTTTAAGTGATGTAATTAAAACTCATAGCTTGAAAAATGCAAGCTGAAACAGGCATGAACATGTTGGATCATGCACAACAGATCCATTTTCCTCCTCTCCACATAACTGCACTTGGCTCAGTCTCCCAACAGAGTTTGTAAAGACAACTTGCCTTTATTTATTGTTGATAAATGTGAATGTAGCGTAAATGATTTTGAATGTGAAGTGATAGTGTGAGAGTTTTTTTTTTTTTTTTTTTTTTTAGTAAGTTTTGAACAAAACCTCTCTAAAATGGATAAGAAATGGGCCTTAAATTGTTTTAATCCATTTAAAAAATGAAACCACTCCAATATAAGGAAGGGATTAAGACCAGTGACAACATGGATGTGTTCCCTTTTTCCTGAAACACAAATGATAGCTAAAGTTTGTGACAGCTGTAGGAAAGAACTGAGCAAGATGAAAACTGAGGTTACAAAAGATGAAATTACAAGTTTTCCAAGTACTAGCCAGGATGTAGGTTATGATTGCAGTACCTATTGTGATAGTGATCCTGCTGTATTATTTCCTTCAGAAGCTTTAAAAACATTAAATACATCCCTCCAAGACATAGGAGAGTCCCCGATTGAACAGAAAAAGGCAGAATATAAACGATATTCTACTGAAAAAGTTAAAAGAATCAATACTGCTGTAAAGCGCAAACTTCTTGTCAATGCAGAGTCTTTCGACAGTGAAGTTGAGTCCCAAGATGAAACTATTTTAAGTCACCTGAAAACAAATTTCGAAACTTTGATGAACAGAAAGGAAAAGCTCATGATGCTTACTATTTTACCTGAATCATGGAGTATTAAGAAGATTGCATGCAGGAATTTAATGCACTAAGTTATATGGTGAGACAGTCAAAGAAACTTTTGAAACAAAAAGGAATTCTATCTACTCCAGATCATAAACCTGGAAAAGCTCTACTTGCAAAAACAGCTGAAACTATAAAAACATTTTATGAAAGTGATGAGGTCATTAGACCTATGCCTGGCATGAAAGACTGTGTTTCCATGAAGAACAGCACTGGCCAAAAAAATCATGTCTCCAAACGCCTAATGCTTAATAATTTAAAGGAGGTGTACATATTTTTTAAAGAAAGTTTCCAAATGTACATGTGGGTTTTTCAAAATTTTCAGAGCTGCACCCAAAGAATTGTGTTCTAGCTGGTTAGAGTGGTACACATGCAGTTTCTGTGTGTACCATACATCAGAACATAAAACTTATGACTGAAAATGCCAAGTTATCATCAATTACTAATGGTGAAATGAAAAACTACAAAGATGTCATTGTAAAGATAGTATGCAATCCAGCATCAATTGACTGCCACTTGGGTAATTGTGCATCCTGCCCTGGAGTTCCAAGTAATCCAAAGTTTGCTAGAAAATGCCTTCAAAGAAAATCTGATCGAGACTGTAACTTTTCGCCAGTGGATATCTGTAGACAGATGCACCTTAGAGACATTGCAAAAAACAGTCTCTGAATTTGTCAACCTATTTTGTGAGAAAATTTTCATTTAACTTCGCCATGACTTCATAGCTAAACAACAAAGTTCATTTATGAATCATGTCAGAGAAAATTTGTCCGATTCAGAAATTGCTGCTGTGTGCGATTTTTCAGAAAACTATTCTTTTGTCGTGCAAGACGAAGCACAGTCCTATCATTGGACCAGCAACCAAGCTACAGTGCATCCATTTGATGTATATTTTAAAACAGTAGAAAAAATTCAGCATATCAGCTTTGTTGTGATTTCAGACTGTCTTGAACACAATACTGCAGCTGTGTATTTATTTCAACAGAAACAGACGTTTTGAACAGCAAATTTGAGAAACTGCCCAAAAGAATCTATTATTTTTCTGACGGCTGTGCTACACAATATAAAAACAAGAACTTTTTTAATTAATTTATGTCACCATAAAAAAGATTTTATCATTGCAGCAGAGTGGCATTTTTCTGCTACAGCTCATGCTTTCATACCTTTAAGTGAAACAAAAATCTCAGTCAAACCTTTCTCTTTTGCTCAAACATCAGTTGAACATACTGTGACAATATGTACAGGAAGACTGCTTTTCAGTGAAATATGTGGTTATGTCATTGCACTCTACAGTGGCAATTGGTGGTTGGCCTATGTTTTAGCAAAACAGGAAGAGAAGGATGAAGTAAAGTTAACATTTCTTCACCCAGCATGTCCATCTCCTTCATTTGCTTATCCTAAAAATCCAGATGTTCTGTGGATTCTGTCGACATGTCCTGTGTAAAGTGTACCCTGTAACACCAACTGGCCGTACATACACTCTCTGTGCTCAAGAACTCCAACAAGCTATTCAAGCCTCCCATCAGTTCACTAGCTCAAGAAAATACTGAAAATATGACCACTTGTGTAAATATGGATTGAACTAAAACAATCATGTGAGTTAAAAATTTTAATGATATAACTGCATATGTGCCTATTGATTTTATAATTATATTGCACTGCATATTTGTATTCTTCAATTTTATGGCCCGACATCATTGGAGATACATAGGATCACTACCTAGAGATAATATAACAAACAAAAAATCCCAAAAGCTACAGTATATGGGTGGGGGTGGGGTGGGGTGGGGTGGGGGGTGAAGTACAAAACAGCAAATCTGGGTCACCTTTATCTTGATCATGCATATGTGTTACGTCTCATATCTTATGATCCCAAAAAAATATTTTGTGGGTAGTTACAGATAAGTATAAACTAATTTCGAGATTTTTTTCAAATTTAAAAAAAAATCCGTTTTTGAGAAAATCGATTTTTAAATTTTCAATTAGATTTTGAATTTTGTTTTTTTTACAAACCCTATTGTGTTGTATATCAATAAAAGCCCATTAAAGGAGCTTTAAAATGAGACCACTTCCAGCTCCATATCTCAATTGGGAGGCCTGATAAAGCAATATAAAAAAAAAATCTCCAAGCCCGTTTTGAACCGAAATTCAAAAATTTTACATAGCTCTAACATTTCACATAATGAACATAGGTTCCTAAAAATTGGCATTTTTGCACTACACCGTAGGACCATTAAGCAACCCAAATATCATAAAAATATAGAGGTCAGTCTGAAACAGTGTGATGAGTTGACATGGAATGAATGACCCACCTTTAAGACATCAAACTGTACCAATGTTAAAATTATAGTATAATAAAACTTTAAAACAGAATAGCCAGCTTCATTACAAGAAAACCTTTACCAGTTAGCATTCTGTGATTAATGATGAAAATAATGGGTAAGATATTATTAATATATGTATAAAAATATTAATGTGTTTGATTCCCACTCCAGGATGATGCAATTTTCAAGTTCTCTGAAAGGATAACTACAAGAAGGGAAACAGTGAACTAAAAGCATTTCAGCACTGCAATCTGATTGCTGAAAATTGTGTACTTGTGAATTTTCATGTTGTTTGAGAAGACTATTTCTTCCTTAATTTCTGTGATGATATCTGAGCTGCACTGGTGAGTGATAATTACTCGTGACCTATATATCTATATCAGGATCTCAAAAGGGTGATCTTTAAGATGCTACAAGGAAGCATACAATTGCTTTGACAAGAGCAAATCTGAAGTTGGTTCAAATTCCTACATTATAATTGCTTAGCTATAAGCACTTCATTGTCCTGGATGGCTTTGATAAGAATTGTATTATTCTTCCTTGATTGACATAAAACAAGGTGAAAAAGCATTTAATGATGGTAATTTTTTCTACTATTGTTCTATCTTCTAAAAGATTGCTAGTTTTGTTTTAGTGGGACATTTCTATTATTCTAAGCTATACTGATTATCATTTTTATTTCATTATGAAAACAACTGAAATCTAATGGGTGTGGCTTTTCTTTTTTTTTTTATTAGAGGTTTAACAGCCATTATGAACAACTCAATGGGCTATAAGCAGTCGCCCGTCCCTAATTTAGGGTCACTGGTTCCAGGAAAGGGAGAGAGCCAGTGCCGTACGACAAACACAACATCCATGCCTCACTGGGATTCGAACCCAGACCCCTTTCGGACGAATGATCAGAGGCCATCGCTTAGACCACTGCACCACCGGGGCGGCTGGGTGTGGCTACCTACAATTATTACTTATTTTTTTCTTTTTTACTGTTATCTTGCAGTTTTTTACCACATCACTCTAATTATATATATAATTAAAATTTTTAGATTTAGCAGATGTAGTTATTCTGAATTATACTGTTAAAAAAAATTATGTGAAAAGCTTTTAATTTGTAGCTGAATCACGGGGCAAAATATGCATCTTCAGAAAACAGTAAAAAAAAAAAAAAACACCCACAGCCAGTACATGCCATATCTTTTCTACATTTACTTCAGCCACCTTTTGAAATTGTTTCATACTGAACTGCAAAATTAATCAAATTCGAAACTAAGAATTTCTAAATAGGTTGCATACTTTCCACACTTTTTTGGATGTAAGTGTGTGCTTATGCGAGAACAATAAGGAAGAGAATCTTACTACCTCCCAACCAGAGTTCACCAAATTGCGTAATTATGCGTCTAGTATGCATTGAAAAGTATGTTTATGCATCGAAATTTTACAAACACGTAAAAACGTGCATCGAGAATTTTTTCAACACGAAAAAATAGACATCGAGAAAAGCGTAAAAAATATGCATTGAGAAACACGCGTCAATGCATAAAACTATGCATTGAAGAATTTTACCAACGCATCAAAATATGCATCAAAGAATTTTACCAACGCATCAAAATATGCATCGAATAATTTTACCAACACATAAAAATATGCATCAGGGCAGAATTTCATCTTTCAAAAACGGAAATAGATTCTTTTTTCGTAATCGTAATTTTGTTTTCCTGTGATGTTGTCTTTGTCTGGTATTGTTGTTATATATCATTTTATTCCATAAATATTTGTATTTCAGTTTGAAAATTGAGGAAAATGTTTTGAAAATGAAACTTTGATGGCGCAAAAATCCACCTGTAATCTTTAGGCATGCGAGTGTCACGGCTTCGAAGAATTTCTCCTTTTCTGTCATGATTTGGGTTATCCTCGATATCTAAGCACAACTGAAAGAAATTTTGGGACAATTGGTAGTGGTGATAGATGCTTTCCATCTGAAACTTTTTTAATTTTCAAAAACGGAAATTTTGTCTTTCAAAACTAGACGCAGTGAAGATTTCTTCTGCAATCGTAATTTTATTTTTCACGCAATGTGTCCTCTGCCTAGTACTGTTGTTAAATATCATTTTATATCACAAATGTTTGTGCTTCACCTTGAAAATGGAGGGAAAATGTCCAAAAACGGACATAGCAAAGATTTCTCCCGTAACTGTAATTTTTTTTTCTCAACAATGTTCCGAGCATGTGTCCCACCAATGTTCTTAAATATTTCCCGAAAAAAGGTTTGCATTTCAGCTTGATAAGTGTGTGTGTGAGGGGGGGGGGGGGGGGGGGCTGTCCGAAAACAAAAGTGATGAAGCTATAAAATTTGTAAGAATTGATGCATGGTGTTTAAACGTATTCATATTTTCAAAGTTATACTATTTATCTTTTATCTAAAATAGTGAAAGGTATCATGCATTCATGGTCCTCAGACTGAAAGTTCTTTCAGCATGATGGATAGAATTGTCATCCAATGGTATAAAAAAAAAAAGAAAAAAAAAGAAAAAAAAAGCGACAATAATGAAATGCAAAAGGAAACAGATATTAGCAAAATGAAAATTTAAGCACTGGATGCCATGCATCTGCAGAATCAACAAAAGACAAATGTGGCTATGGAGCTTACTAAGAAGTTTATTAAATATTTTTAGATGTCCATACGAAACTCACAAGTGCAATGTATTCAACTTCTTGAACATGTCGCTGTTGCATGTGGTCATTACAAAACATAAGTTTAATGTTATTGTTTTAAAATATGAATATTATATTTCTTTGAATAAAGCTCATGTTGAGAAATGGCTTCCTAGTTTAATTGAATTAATAATCTAAAGCAACTTATGGGAATTTACTAGGAATTTTTTTCATTAATAGCAAATTTTCGGAGAAATCTCTTCTCCTTCTTCAGGCTGTCTTGTTGTTGTCACGAAGAGCTTAAAGTCATACTTGCAGAGAATAACTATCCTAAAGAAGAAATTGAGAAGCTTCTGAATTTTAATGGTACGAAGAACCCACAAAAGCAAGAAGTAAAATTCACTAGAAAAATTTCTTATCACAAAGGTTTATTTGAGGCTTTAAAGAGAATTAGTAAAAAATACAATATTAGGCTAGCTCCAAGTTTAGAGAACAAAGTTAAAAATTTTTTCCCTAAAATAGTTCAAAGAGAAGAAGATATTTTAAAAATGCAAGGAGTAGTTTATGAAGTAAATTGTAGTTGTGGACTATCTTACATAGGTGAAACAGGTCGCAGACTAGAAACTCGTATAGCTGAGCATAAAGCAGCTATAAAAAATTGCTCCAACAAGACTGGATTAGATAGGCATGTTAGAGAAACTGGGCACAGCATGGATTGGAATTCCCTTAAAGTAATCAGTTTCCAAAGCAATTTCCAAAAAGAAAACTGAAAGAAGGAATAGAGATTGAGAAAAATCAAAATTCCATCATCAATGACTGCAAAGGATTTTCCCTGCCTAACATCTGGCAGGATTTGTTGAAAAATAACCTAAACCGTCAAGGTTAACCGTAACCGTCAAGGTAAACCGTAACCATGATAGTGACAAGCAAAAAGTGACAACAACAAGACAGCCTGAAGAAGGAGAAGAGTTTTCTCCGAAAATTTGCTATTAATGAAAAAATTTTATAGTAAATTCCCATAAGTTGCTTTAGATTATTAATTCAATTAAACTAGGAAGCCATTTCTCAACATGAGCTTTATTCAAAGAATTAGAACAGAGTATGGGTCAGATACTTGGCAAACAATAAAGAAAGTTCAACATGCTACATTGAAGATGGAAAGATCCATAGCTCAAATCAAGTTCCTGAAAAATTGCAAGGTAAATAACTTTATTCCAAATTCATTTAGACTTAGAAAACCATTTAAAGATTTACTTTCAGCCAACTTCATAAGAAAAATAGAGCAAAAAACGTTAAAAAGAAGTATTGAAGCAAAATATAAAAATGTTGCTTATTATAAAAAAGTAAAAGTAGAAAATGAAAAGAAAATTTCTGGAATCTTAAGGGATACAGTAAAAGCAGAATTGGATGACTGGCTAAAAATTGGAGTAAGAAACAAAAATAAGAAATTTGTTAAAAAGCTGAACCGTAAAAAAGAGATATTTTTGAAGAAAAACTATTCAAGTAAAAACAAAAAAACTGCAGTTCTTAGTCATGTGAAGGAAAACACTGCTACTGGAGTTAGCCAAGAATTATTACAAGTGATAAATAAAGGAAGTAATTTCAATCTATCCAAAGAAAAAAATAAATCCAGAAAAATTGGTAATTGAATTGGAAAGCATCTGCAGCACTTTAGAAAAAGAGGACCAAATTAAAGCAGACCTCCTCAGAAAAGATTACTACAATAGCCTTACAAAATTCCAGAAGCAAGTAAGGGAAACCTCAAAAAATTTTGATAATAGTCAATTAAAAGCTCTTAAAGATTTCAGAAAAAATGAAAGTATAGTTGCTGTGAAAACAGACAAAAGTAAGTTGATTACTATTATGGATAAGAAAGATTATCTAGAAAAGATGGAAGAAGAACTAAAAAAACCTATGTATGAAGAAGTAAAAGAAAACCCACTACCAGATTTGATTAAAAAAAGTCTCTAAGCTTATTTCACTTCAAAAAAAGAAAAACCAGCTTCCAGAAAACTATAAACAATTCTCAAAATTACAGTTCAGATTACCTCAAATATATGGAATAGTCAAACTGCATAAAGAACACCAACCAATTAGACCAATAATAGACTCAAAAAACTCTATTCTTTCAAATCTAAACTATTTTTTAAAGTCACACCTTCAGAATCTTTTAAAAGAGCCACCTAACTTGATTAAAAACTCAATGCAGCTAAAAGAAAAACTAGAACTTCTTCCTAAATTAGATTCTCCTATTATGGGTAGTTTAGATATAGTGTCTATGTATACTCACATTAATATAGATCAACTTATAGACTTTATAGCGGAAGACTTGGCAGACCTAATAGTTTTTCACAACAAAGAAAAAAACATATTAGTAGGAATTTTTGAAATGCTTACTTTCTCTTTGCAGAACAACTACTTTCAATTTGGGAAAACTTTTTTCATTCAAAAATCGGGGCTAGCTATGGGCTCCCCACTCTCCCCACTCTTAGCTAACTATTATGTGGGAAAACTAGAAGAAAAGATACTAGTACAACCCACATACTTTTGCTTATATAGCAGATACATGGATGACATCTTATTTATAATAGATAGCTCAGAAATTGTTCCAGAAAGAATTCTAGACTCATTCAATGAATTAGATGATTCCCTTAAGTTCACTATTGAACTTCAAAAAGAAAGAAGAAGAAACTTCTTAGATATTACTATCTATTATGAAGATGAAAAATTCCTCACTAGTTGGTATAAAAAACCAATGAATACTAAAAGACTACTGGATTTCAATTCGTATCATCCAGTTTCTATTAAGAAAAATGTAGCAAGTCAGTTTTTAGAAAAAATTAATAAAATAGTTTCTACTGCAGATAAAAAGAAGCCCATAAAGAAGAGCTTAAAGTCATACTTGCAGAGAATAACTATCCTAAAGAAGAAATTGAGAAGCTTCTGAATTTTAACGGTACGAAGAACCCACAAAAGCAAGAAGTAAAATTCACTAGAAAAATTTCTTATCACAAAGGTTTATTTGAGGCTTTAAAGAGAATTAGTAAAAAATACAATATTAGGCTAGCTCCAAGTTTAGAGAACAAAGTTAAAAAAATTTTCCCTAAAATAGTTCAAAGAGAAGAAGATATTTTAAAAATGCAAGGAGTAGTTTATGAAGTAAATTGTAGTTGTGGACTATCTTACATAGGTGAAACAGGTCGCAGACTAGAAACTCGTATAGCTGAGCATAAAGCAGCTATAAAAAATTGCTCCAACAAGACTGGATTAGATAGGCATGTTAGAGAAACTCGGCACAGCATGGATTGGAATTCCCTTAAAGTAATCAGTTTCCAAAGCAATTTCCAAAAAAGAAAACTGAAAGAAGGAATAGAGATTGAGAAAAATCAAAATTCCATTATCAATGACTGCAAAGGATTTTCCCTGCCTAACATCTGGCAGGATTTGTTGAAAAATAACCTAAACCGTCAGGGTTAACCGTAACCGTCAAGGTAAACCGTAACCATGATAGTGACAAGCAAAAAGTGACAACAACAAGACAGCCTGAAGAAGGAGAAGAGTTTTCTCCAAAAATTTGCTATTAATGAAAAAATTTCCTAGTAAATTCCCATAAGTTGCTTTAGATTATTAAATGAATATTATATTTATTACTAAAACAAGAAGTACAATGGATCCAAATTCTAAATACATTGAGTGATAGTGAAATATTTTTTAATATGAACAAAAATGTGGATTGATTTTTTACAATCGCCCAGCATTTTTGTAAGTTTTTTTATTTCATCTATTCTTTTTTAAATACTCCCCACTTTAAAAAATAACTCCCTAAATTTTTTCAAAGGAGTAAAAATACTCCTTTAAATTTTTTTTTGGCAAACTCTGCTCCCAACAAAAACAATGAGTGACCTCTTTGAGAATTCTGTACCAAAAACAGATGTATCAACAGAAGTACATTGTGACAATGCTAAAAATGTAAGTGTTGGCACAATTGTGTCATTTTTTCACTGTTTCCATGTGGCAACTTCTTCAGAAAACTTGAAAATTCCTTTACCCTGGAGCGGAAATCAAACCTGCATCTCCAGATTTTGTTCGAGCATGCAATCTGTTACAACACCCAGGACAAGGAAATTACAAGCAACTGAAACTAAGCGGTCTAAGAACCATTCAGAGTGGAACTTCCTTGTCCTGGGTGTAACGGATAGCATGCACGAATGGAAATTGGGAGAAGTGGATTCGATTACCCCTCCACAGCAAAGTATTTTTCAAGTTTCCTGAAGAAGTTACTACATGGAAACAATGAAAATGCAGCACATTTCGGCCAACAATTACACTTGTATTACCTTCCATGTATTGTGAAGAATTACTTCTTCTGGAAGATTAGTTTCTCACTCATATGTATGACAACAGTGTTGTTGGAATACATTCTATACTCTTCTAAGTATATCAGGAGGGACAACTGCATGATTTGAAATATATTCTTGGGTTGTAAGATCTCACTGTTTCTATTCATTACAAATACCAAATAAGAAACTTTTTGTAGTCTGGCCTCATCCTGTTCAGAATTTACCAGAGATAACTTCAGGAGTCATAGAAAATTTTCCTTTCATCAAGTTTAGTCTATGAAGATTTCAACCATAACATTAATTTTCTGGATGCTTGCCTTACTAGAGGTTGGGAACAAGGGTAAATGTTCTGTTTTCCAAAAACCAACAGCCTCTACCAATATTACATCTTCACTTCATACACTTTCAATACTTACAAGTTTTTTGCACTGACATCTTTTATTATTAGTGTCAACATCTGCAACAGGCCCGCTTCTCTCACCCTGAAACACAAGAATATCAAAACCAATGCTGCCCACTAATTCCCTAGTGGGCTGGTGGACAAAATCATTAAAATATTTGAAACCAAGACTCCTACTACTCTTAGTTCTTTTGAGGTTAAATTTCAATTTGCCTGTTTGTATTACATTCCTGGACAAGTCTACCTACCAGTTGTGTCAAATGGAAGACCTTACGCCTATTAGTGGGCTAACCCACATTTTATAAAACTGCAACAGATTTTATAAAACACTGCAACAGTGTTTTATAAAAACACTGTTGCAGTCACTGGGGTCATACATTAAGGAATAGACCGGCTGGTAGCATATTCCAATAGATAGCTAGGGATAACAGTGGGTTAAGCCCAACCTCTGTGGTCCTCATCCATTTCCATTATCACATGTTTTGCTATGTTGTTGGCTAGCCCATTTTTGTGGTAAGGTCTTCAATTTTTAAATCTTATGGCTATTTGATTAGTATCAAATCCAATCTGGCCATTACAAAACTTATCTTCCTTGACAAAGATAAATTCAAAGTCTTGAATGCTCCTGGTGTGTACATAATTTCTGTCTCCACTTCACCTGGAACCACAGTTTACATTAGCAGCACCTTTCACAGCATCAATAAACGACTGGCTAAGCACAAAAAGGATGTTGCCCTAGGCAGACCCAATTCCTCCTTTTGAAATTATCTCACCGATACATCAGCAAAGCCTCTATAGTAGTACAGAAAGAATTGCTTCTTACATCATTTTCCTGAGAGCATCGAAATTTCTTTATCTTCCAACTGCAGTACTGATAGCTCTAATTTCATTCCCAACAGTTGGCAACAACCGTAATCAAGAATTTGAAACACAACTTCTGACAACTAGTCTAGATCCAAATGTTTACAGGTGATCAAGCACCAAGCTGGGCTGAAAGCTTCTGAATATTTTTAATCTCTTTATAAGCGTAACATGCATGTAATTCAACAATCTAAACTTTTTACACACACATTTTCTGATAAAACAGATATCAGCAACTATGTTACCTCTCCTTAAACCAAGACATTGGTCTGGCTATTCATAAGTAAAATCAGTTCAACTTTGTTTGGTTTAATTCTTGAAACACCCAAATATGTGTGGCATGCAAAGTATGACATAAATTTTCCTCCTGTCACCATACCAAATATTTCTTTAAACAGTAGTGCTAATGGCAGTTTACTTGTTTAGGGTGCATCTTGTTCCTGATAGCAATGCTTCAAGTTTGTCCCAACACAATTACCATTTCAGAAATCTGCTGCATTAAATTTCTCTCACAA
Source organism: Macrothele yani (assembly GCA_039090855.1). Classification (NCBI taxonomy): domain Eukaryota; kingdom Metazoa; phylum Arthropoda; class Arachnida; order Araneae; family Macrothelidae; genus Macrothele; species Macrothele yani. The sequence goes on from CM077011.1 coordinate 108,129,638, forward strand.
ATTCCACATTTTTTTTTTTTTCTGAACAATGTGATGATGTTCATTTCAAATTGGAGTAAAATTTTGACATTTTTTCTGAACTATGTGCTTTATGTTCATTTCAAATTGGAGTAAAATTTTTAGATTTAGCATGATGCACCAGATAAATAACCTCAAAAACACCAATTCCCTGTAGAGTCAATGTCAAGTCAACACAGTGATTTTACCCCACCATCTCAAATTTCGATGAAATTTGGCACAGAGATAGCCTACATATAGATGAAGAAAAACACCCAATTTTATTAAAATATGTCAACCCATTTTGAAAATATGGTGATGTGAAGTTGTCAAAAATCGCCAAAAAACACCCCACTGCCATAATTTCAAATTGCTGTAGCAACTCTCCTAATTAAGCTAAAATGATGGGAGAGGTGTATTTTGCAGCATTTTCCAAGAGCTTTCCTATGATATACAACACAATATGGGTTAGAGAGAGGGTGAGAGGGTGCTAAGAATCCCCGGAGGACCGGACTAGGCTGCCATTTGATGCTGACCTTGGCTACCTATAACGGACGCTCCCTATCTTCTGATTCAAGGCTTCTTGAATTGGAAGAGGAACTACAAAGGATCAAGTGGGACATCGTCGGGCTAAGTGAGGTAAGGAGAAAAGGAGAAGATCTCATTGAACTGAAAAGTGGACATCTCTTCTATTATCGTGGGACAGATACTGGCAGAACTAGTGGTGTTGGATTTATAATAAACAAGAAACTGAAGGATAAAGTGGTAGAAGTTGAAAGTTCCTCTGACAGAGCTGCACGACTCGTTATCCAACTATCGAGAAGATACCAGGCTCAGATTATTCAAACTTATGCACCCACCACAAGTCATCCTGAAGAAGAAATTGAAGAATTTTATGAGGAAATTCGTCATCTAAATAATAAAGGTAAGCAGCACTTGAAGATAATTATGGGAGATTTCAATGCAAAAATAGGGCAACGGCAACAGAATGAAACTTCAGTAGGTAAATTCGGTCACGGCAACAGAAACCAGCGTGGAAATACTCTCGTTGAGTTTGCAGAGGCAGAAGGATTTTTCATCTTGAACTCCTTTTTCAAGAAAAAGCCACACAGGAAATGGACATGGAGACATCCAATTGGGACGACAAGTGAAATTGATTTTATTATGTGTAACAAAAAATTCGTCATCGAAGACTGCAGTGTGCTGAACAAGTTCAACACAGGTAGTGACCATAGATTGGTGAGATGTAAGATGCACCTCAACACTAAACTGGAACGTGGCAAGCTCATAAGACAAACAAAATGTATTGACATAACCAACCTTAAAAAACACCATAATACTTTCAAGTTGGAACTGAAGAACAGATTCTCTGCTTTAGAAGGCCTAACATCGGAAGAAGTGGATATTTCGGAAGTTAACAGAAAAGTAACCAAAGCTCTAATGGAAACAGCAACAAAATTAGCTGGGTCTAAGAACAAGTTGCATGTGAACAAATTATCAGGAAAAACCAAAATGTTGATGCAAAAAAGAAGAGAGATGAGGACAACTAAAGAAGATGTGACTTCCAAAGTGGAATATATAGAGCTATGCAAGACAACACGAAAAAGTATCACTGAAGACGTAAGGAAATTCAACTGTGAGCTAGTGAGGAAAGCATTGAAAACAACCAAAGCCTTAAGATAGCAAAGGGACATCTCAGTAAGGGAAGAAAACAGATTATGGCTCTGAGAAAAGAAGATGGTTCTATAACAAGAAATAGAGGCGAAATTTTGACAAGAGTGAAAGATTTCTACTCCAAATTATATGAAAGGGATGATACATGTACTCCAGACATCATGAAAGGTACCAGAGTTCTTCCAGTCCTCCCAGCAGAAGTTGCTCACGCAATCAAGAACATGAAGCGGGGGAAATCTCCAGGAGAAGATGGAATTACTATAGACATCATACAAGAAGCAAGTGGAGAAATTGAAACAGTACTCGCCCAAATTTTCACTCGATGCCTTAATGAAGGGAAGATTCCTGAGGATTGGAACAATGCTACAATGATCCTGCTACATAAAAAAGGTGACATTGAGGATCTCAGGAACTACAGACCTATCAGCCTCCTATCAGTGGTTTATAAAATCTTCACTAAAGTTCTTTCACACCGATTGAAGGTAACACTGGACATGGCTCAACCGAGAGAACAAGCTGGATTCAGGAGTGGCTACAGCACAATAGATCATATCCACGTACTGAGAGAACTAATTGAAAGAGCGAGGGAATATGAACTTCCATTGTGCATGGCTTTTATCGATTATGAAAAAGCCTTTGATTCGGTGAAACCATCAGCAGTTACCACGGCTCTGAAATCCTGCGGTATTGAAGATGCATACATTAATATTATTAATAACATCTATGAAAATGCAAGTGCAAAGATTCGGCTGTTTGAAAATACAACACACATAAAAATTGGAAAGGGAGTGAGACAAGGTGACACCATATCTCCGAAGCTCTTTAATGCCACATTGGAAAATGTCTTTCAATCACTGAACTGGGAAAACAAAGGGATAAAGATTAATGGAGATTATCTAACCCACCTTCGTTTTGCTGATGACGTAGTCATTTTTGCAACTACCCCATCAGAGCTGCAGAGTATGATCCAGGAACTTGCTGACAAGAGTAAAGAAGTGGGATTAAAAATGAACTTTCAGAAGACAAAAGTGATGTTCAATGCTTTTACAAGAAATGAAGATTTATCGATTGATGGAGAAAAGCTGGAGATAACAGACACATGCGTTTATCTTGGACAGCAGATATCAAGTGAGGGCCACATTGATGAAGAAATTAATCAACGTACAAAACTTGCCTGGAGAGCTTTTGGAAGAAACAGCATAATTTTCAAGAGCAATATGCCATTATGTCTTAAAAGAAAAGTGTTTGATCAATGCATCCTTCCAGTGCTTACGTATGGTGCAGAGACGTGGACCTTAACTAAAAGAGACATACAAAGGCTGCAGACAACTCAAAGCAGCATGGAGAGGTGCATGCTTGGTATAACCAGGAGAGATAAGAAGAGGAACTCGTGGATCCGAAAAATGACGAGAGTGGAAGACATCATGATCAGAGTTAAATCCCTGAAATGGCAATGGGCTGGACATACTGCCAGAAGGACAGACCATAGATGGACAGCCGAAATTTTAGATTGGATTCCAAGGGACAGGAAAAGACCCAGAAAAAGACCACATGGGAGATGGGTGGATGAAATTCGTAAATATGCGGGAGTGACATGGAGGAGACTGGCACAAGACAGACCGTTGTGGAGGAAACTTGGGGAGACCTTCGTCCAGCAGTGGATTGATAATGGTTGACAATGATGATGATGATGATGATGGGTTAGAGATGAAAATTGTTTTTCAAATTTAAATTAAAATTTAAATTTTTAATTTATCAAAAAGCGCATTTTCAAAAAATTTAAAACAATTATATACAACACTTCACATTATTGTTAACTAATTCCCTAAGTATGAAAGTGGGACTGTCATGGGTTCACACCTTTATAAAATTTCAAAAATACATATTTCACTAAAAAGATGACATTTTTGTAAAATTTATAGATTTAAGCGGAAATATACATAACTTACTCGTAAATAAATCTTCACTCTTTATTCTTAATATATCTATGTACACATTCAAATTTACTGTTGACACATACATTCGAAATGTCACTTACGAAACCTAATACAAACAGTATGTGCTTTAAGATTTCAATTCTTTTTAAACGCTTCATTTGTTTTTACAGTATCATCCCCAGGAATTTGATATATTCTTCCTGTTGATGTTACTGGGTTTACTTTACAAAGAACATCATTTACAGATACCCTTAGAATTAATATCAGGTTTTGTAGGATATGTATAAGATAGTGATTGGGCCAGCTGGGTGAAGGAAAGTAACTTTAACTTCATCAAGACCTTCGTCTTTTGTTAAAACATAAGCTAGCCACCATTTCTTGTCGTAGATGGCAGTAATGTATCCATGAATATCTCTCAAAGCCCCCTTTTTTTTTTTTTTTTTTTGGAGATTTTGTGACTTTCAACAGTAGATTCTGTTGTATCTGAAAAAGTTTTTACCAAAATTTTTTATGTACTTGATGCTATTGATATAAAGGCATGTAACCTGTGTCCCTTTGATGGTAACAGATTGACTAAATCGCTCTTCTAGAAATGTTTGTTTCAATGTACTCTTCTTGTGTTGAAAATTCAAAGTGCACAGATGTAATGTTTTTAACTCCCAATCAAAAAGTTGTTGTGGAGTAAGAATTTGGTTATCATATGGCCTCTGCAGACTTGCTTTTGTTGCTAATCTCTTAACAGTGCCACCGACACCATCGCAAGGTCCTTTTCCATGAGCAGAGGCAAAGAAATGCCATTCTGTTTTGATGGCAAAATCTTCTTTTTGGAAACACAAGTTTACAAAATTATTTTTATTCTTGTATTGGGCTGCATTGCCATCCGAAAAGTAGTATATCTTCTGTATATCAGTTTGAAATTTGGTTTTTAAAAATTGAATTAGCTTTTTTGAAAACAGTAGACTGTTATGTGTTATGCTCTAGACAGTTAGAAATTATGACATAGCTCATATGCTCTGTTTTCTTCTCTTCTTTGTAATACAATACAAAGGGGTGCACTGTTACATGATCACTTGACCAATGATAACTCTGAGCCTCATCTTGGATCACGAAAGTGTAATTCTCAGAGGTCACATGTAACAACATATTCACCCTCATTCAAGTTTTCTTTGACTTCATTTATAAAAGAGCTTTGCTGCTTAGCTAGAAAATCATGGAGTATCAATGAGGTCAATTTTTCAGAAAATAATTCAATAAACTCCGATGAGGTCTTCTGCATTGTTTCTATTACATCTGTCTACTGAAACCCACTGTCGAAAAGTGATATTTTCAACCATATTATCATCAAATGCATTTTGTAGTGTACTTTTTATTGGGTCGCTTCCTGGGCAAGAACTACAGTTTCCCATAATGCAGTGAATTGATGCTGGGTTGCACAGCACTTTTGCTGAACAGTGTTTATAAGAGGCCAATTCTCCAATGGTTAGCACACCGAGCTTAGCATTTTCTATCATGTTTGACATTTTGATGTGTAGTGCAAACACATACTGAGTGTGTTCCACTATGTCCTGCTAAAATGCAGAGTTTTGAGTGCAGTTCTGCAAATTTAGAAAACCCAATCTTCATTTCTTGAAATTTATCTTTGAAAATTTTATGCTTCTTTTAAATTGCACAAAATAAGTTTTTTAGATATTACTGTTTTATCTCCATTCTCCCCCTTCACAGTTACACAGTCTCTCTTCCCTGGCATTACCCTCCTTATTTCATCATTTTCAGAAAAAGAACATACTGTTTGCACAACTTCTTGTGACAGATTCTTTCCCGGGTTTTTTTTCTTTTTTGATTGGAGGTCATTGAATTCACGCATTATCTTTCTTATACTCCAAGATTCAGGAAAACAAGTTAGTAGCAGTACTTTCTGTTTCCTACTACTTGAAGAACAGCTAGTTTTCAGATTACCTATGACAGATTGTTCCAGTGACTCACATTCATTTTCTGAGGAATCCTTTGCATTAGCAAATAGTTGTTTTTTAATTTTCTGGTTGAATACTGCTTCATCTGAAGATTTGTACTACGTAGAGGGGACTCTCTAAATTCCTGAAGAGACATATGTAGTGTCTCCAGGACAGCTAAGGTGTAGGATCATAGCTTTTTTCATCATCATCATCATCATCCAAACTACAATCATTACATTACTTCTTGCATATTTTTCAATGAACCAATCTGCCTACAATCTGCTTCCTACAATATCACACATCCATTCAGGCACACTTCTTAGTCTTTTTATGTTTTTTACATATTGATTATGTTTTTTTAAAGGATTGAAACATTGTAGTGTCCGATATCTTTCTTTCTCCGTTGTATAATATCACACAGATCTCAATTAAAATTTAGAAATGTTTCCGAAAAGAACACCAAGGAAATAATGAGCAACAACTTTGAAAATATTTTTTTTTACTAATACCAACACCCCACAAAATATTAACATTTAAAAAATAAACTTATACCACCACATTAATCACCAACATCATACACATCCAACTGCCACTAAATTAGTATGAAGACTGATCAGTCTGCCTGTGATTTAAACCAGTTGGAACAGGTTTAAACCAGTTGAGTCATAGCAGCTCCAGACTCAAGCAGTTCCAGACATGTGGCTTGACCCTGAACTGACATAGCTGGGTCTGAGCAGATCCAATAAAATTACAATTTGCTATTTATGATAGTTGGAATAAACAATTAGATTTTCTTATCCCAATTTGTACTTTTTATATATACTCAAAACTTTTAATAAATATGGCTCAGGTTACAATTGTATTCATAAAAAACTTATATTTTTAGCAGTTCTAATAGAATAATCACCCTGTCATAGTCACTGGTTACATTTTAAATATATTATAAATTTATGAAAAAGTGAAGATTTATTTATGAGTAAGTTATGTATATTTTCACTTAAATCTATATATAAATTTTACAAAAATGTCATTTTTTAGTGAAATATGTATTTTTGAAATTTTATAAAGGTTTGAACCCATGACAGTCCCACTTTCATACTTAGGGAATTAGTTAACAAAAATGTGAAGTGTTGCATATAATTTTTTGAAGATGCGCTTTTTGATAAATTAAAAATTTAAATTTAAATTTGAAAAACAATTTTCACCACAAACCCATAGTGTGTTGTACATCATAGGAAAGCTCTTGAAAAATGCTACAAAATGACACCTCTCCCATCATTTTAGCTTAATTAGGAGAGTTGCTACAGCAATTTGAAATTATGGCAGTGGGGTGTTTTTTGACTTCACATCACCGTATTTTCAAAATGGGTTGACGAATTTGAATAAAATTGGGTATTTTTCTTCATCTATATGTAGGCTATCTCTGTGCCAAGTTTCATCGAAATCTGAGATGGCGAGTTAAAATTCATATTAAAATTGTGTTGATTTGACATGGAATGACTTATAGCTCAAGCCTGTAACTGCAACTCTTGATCCTATCACGTCCCTCTAGCTGCACTTCCTATCAGCACGAAACATAGTCAGCCAACACGTGAACTGCGTCCAGCTAAAGTATTAAACAATACATTACATTTGTTTTCATATCAAAATACTGGAATCCTTATTAAGATTTCCTTTTACCATCACGATTTTCAGCATTTAACATCCGCAAGTCTCCTGTATATGCATTTAATTAAAAAAAGTCTAAAAATTCTGCATGCTTTTGTCTTGTTAATTTTCTAACGCAATACTTTGGATTTAGTAGTAATTGCACGTCACCTGTTCCTTGACAGACAACCGAAACGGCTCCAGAATGGTCTGTAACTTTGGATCTTCCATATTTCTAATAAATCTAACTTTATGCTGCTTCACTAAAGTTCTACCCCAGCCCTTGGGCAACTGTTTGGTACTGCTGTAGCCGTTTCTTGGAAGGTATCCTAATTGCGATGAACTCTGAGTTGGTAAACAAACAAACTCAATACACAGTCCACTAAATAACTTCAAACAGATCCGTGGCTTCAATAAGATGAAGCATGCATGCATTACAGGCAGATTACAGGTCACCGAGCCGCGTCACAATCCACGATCAACCAGTATCCACGTTCTATTATCAGTTGCGGTTAGATACATTCCCCCCAAAAAAATACTTAATAAAAAAACAGCCCTTTTTTCGTTCTCGTAATGCCACAAAATATTTTACCCCAACATGATGCTATCTAATGAACTCTCAAATGTTTCTTCTTTTTATGAAATAAATCTTAAAATTCACTTTGTAGTCTTTTCTACAATGGCTTTAAAAATAAAAAAGCATTTTTTTGTTTCGAGGTTTAACGAAATGGCATCGCCTTGTTGGAGCAGTGGTCCAAGTGCTTGCTTCTTACCATTCATTCTAGATGGTCCCGGGTTCGAATCGCAGTAGTGAGGCATGGATGTCGTGTTTATCTTACGGCACTGTTTCTTTTCCTTGCCTGGAGCCAGTTGTAAATTAGGGAAGGGCGACTGCATACAGCCCACTGAGTTGTTCGTTTTTATGTATTTATATATTTAGTTTCGAAGTTTAATGTCCAGCGTGAGCAACTCAGTTTTCTAAACAGTTGCCATTTGTTCCAGGAAAAGGGAAAAAACAAGCACTGTATGACCATGGCTTGGTATGACAAACACACCACTATGCACTGCCTTGTCTGGGACCGGACCATACCGTTTACCGTGTTAGGGATTTTTTTAATTGGCGGTTTAACTGGGAACGATTAGCCAGTATCCCGCGCCTCTGACAGCACAGCCACCAGATAGGTCACGGGATTTTTCCCTTATTTATTTATATATGTTTTTAAAGACGTAAGACCGCTAAGAGCTGATATATCCTGGCATAGTAAAATAAAGGACTGGACTAAAGTAAACACAGATTCCTTAATCAGGGCCACCGGGAACCATAGATTAAATAGCAACGCTGGGAACAGCGTAGTTCATTAAGGTGGCAGCTGTTTTCTGTCCGGTGCGATTTGTTCCTGTGGATGGTGTTTTTTGATTGGTTTTTTTTTTTGATTGGAGGTTTAACGACCACCGTGAGCAACTCAAATGGGCTATAAGCAGTCGCCCGTCCCTAATTTAGGGTCACTGGTTCCAGGGAAGGGAGAGAGCCAGTGCCGTAAGACAAACACAACATCCATGCCTGACCGGGATTCGAACCCGGACCCCTTACGGACGAATGATCAGAGGCCAACGCCTTAGACCACTGCGCCACCGGGGCGGCTGATGGTGTTAGGAGAAGAAAGTATTGTAAGAATACGAAGGAGCTGATGCTTGATACTGTGTTAACCAGGCAAGCTTCCTCAAAGAGCTTCACGTTCACCATTCTATTATCACATTTGCCTTTGTTTCGCTTAGAACGCAGTATCTGCACTTCATGTTCAACAATTTTCTTTTCTTTAAAAAAACAATGCAGGAGGGTCTGTTTGCCATATAATCGTGGGAAAGTGTAGTCATCGATAAGTGAAATACTTGGGTTTTTTTTTTTTTTTTTTTATTGGAGGTTTAACGACCACCGTGAGCAACTCAATGGGCTATAAGCAGTCGCCCGTCCCTAATTTAGGGTCACTGGTTCCAGGGAAGGGAGAGAGCCAGTGCCGTAAGACAAACACAGCATCCATGCCTCACCGGGATTCGAACCCGGGCCCCTTTCGGACGAATGATCAGAAGCCATCGCTTAGACCACTGCGCCACCGGACTAGCGTCTCGAGGTAGAGACATCCACATGTATCGAGTTATCTCATTGGCAGCAATACAACCGGGACCAACCAATTGGCGAACGGCATCTTAACGGCTTTAACAGTTTGGCGGTAATAATGGTGGATAATAGCTGCAAAACATAAAAGCACATCAAATAAATCCAATTTCACCTTAAAATATCAATTGTACAGGACTATCGACAACCGCCAACGAAGAAACTAATGTTAACTAAGATGTAAACAACCTGTGTCACGACTTCGACGACGTATATCTGGCTCAAATTGTATTTCTACTCGAATGAAACAGTACAAATCGAACAACTTAACCTGTTCGCAGTATCCATCCAAATATAATTATTAACTAGATAGAAGTTTTAAAGAAAACTACTTACTTATTCTCTCAAACTTACCTCTTCGCAGCGTAGCAGTAGCCATTATCCACCATTATTACCGCCAAACTGTTAAAGCCGTTACGATGCCGTTCGCCAATTGGTTGGTCCCAGTTGTATTGCTGCCAATGCGATAACTCGATACATGTGGAAATGTCTCTACCTCGAGACGCTAGTGAAGTGGCGGCGAAATACTTGTTCCAAAGACCTTTAAGCATCGTAGTAAAGAAACCGTACCCACGTTCAAAACATATGATTTCAGCCAAAGACTTTGATTACAAACTGTTGCAATTTTTGTAGCCGAATTTTTCTTAGTTGAACGTAAAAAAATGTTTCATTAAATTTCTAACTAGAAATAGAAGTGCAATATTTTGCTGTGAAAGTCACTAAATTGGTACAGATGGCAAGTGACAATGATTTAGATTATGATGATGCTACATTGGTCAGTGAAGTATATGGTTAGTTTTTAAGTGGTTTACATCTCCACTCTCTTTAGCTTACATTTGCGATTTTCGGGTACCTAACCTCCCTATACAGTATTAATCCACATAAAATCTGAAAAAATACTTGCACTGTCCAGAGTAAAGAACATTTTCCTTGTGTTAATTTAAACAATTATGCAATGTTTACCAAAACATGAAATGGAGAAATTAAAAAGTAGAGAGATCATTCGCGCGTACCTAAACCTTAATTCTTTAAATCCTACATCGGTTCACCCTGTGAATGTAAATATGTAACTGTTATGTTCATTATTGCACAAGCAGTGGTATGAAGATCAATGCATTAGTCAAGGTTATAGCCAAATATAAGCAGAATTTTTTGTTTTCACTGTTGCCCTGAAATAATTTTGTTGAAATTTTTGTTTTGTTTTCGTCAACATGAAAATTGTCTGATTAATTTGAACCCATTGTGTCAAACTTAGAAAAGTATGACTGTTGGAGAGAAAACTTGTTATTGTGTTTTTTTTTCTTTTTTCTCTAAGGAAAAACTGAAAACAATATTCACTGCATAAATCAGCCAAAGGGTTTGAGGATGTGTACTTTGATGTGAATTGTTCTGGCATCACTGTGTGAGGGGAGGAGGTAATGTCAGAGTGCAATTACTAAAGGAGAATACTAGCAAGAAGTGAATGGAGTGATAGTTGTTTTGTGTTAAGATGATCAGTCATCCTGCCAGCAGCAATAGTTCAGTCGCGTGGTTCCAGCTTGCATTCTAATGAACATAACACTTCACTACCAACTTCTGTTCTTCATGAAATGTAGGGCTATGATGAGATTTGAGAATTAAACTCTGTTTTCTTTGTGTATTTAATATCTTCAGTGGTGTTAAGATGAAAGGGATTCACCAGAACTTTTGCCTGGTTTTTATTTTTGATTGCCATCACACTTGGTGAACTGGTGAATACTTAATGTGGGCCTTGGCATGGGCGTCTCGGCTTAGGGGACGTGTCTCCACCCCCAATATTTTGTCAAATGGGGAACCAAGGGACAGGCTACATTGACTTGGAAATTTGTTTATTACAAATAAGTTAAAACATTGAGAATATTTTTTACAAATCAATTAAAACCTTGAGAATTTCTTATTACTGTACTAAATACAGTAAGCCTACCGGTTTTGTATTCTCCAAACATTTTCGCTCTCGAAAGTGAGTCCAAGCCAAGCCATCAACCAACTTGAAGTAAACAAACCCCACTGGTCACCGATTAAAGGTTTTGATTAAATGGAAGCTATAGCCTTATTATGCTCTTGCTTCTAAATCAAGGTTGTGTAGAACAAGATTTTATTCTATAAAGTAAGCCTACATATGAAATGTCATTCAAGTACAGGTGAAAAAATTTACTTTAACTGAATAAATACATTGTTGACACTCACCTTTGAAAGAGTTCAATGTAATGATTTTTCCCCTAATTACTCGTACAATACAGCTGACAAATTCTGGTTATTGTATCATGAAGTATCTAAAGGTGGATAAATTGACAGGGTGGGGGAAAATACTGCATTGCTTTATAGTGAGAAGAACAAGAGAGTTGGGAAGGTAAGGGAAGATATATCTTTGGTCCCCCCTAATAATCAGAAGGTGGTGATGCCTATGGCCATGGTAATGGTTGAAGGTGAAACTAAAGAAAAGTAAGTTCACAATATGTACACAGTACAAGTTAAGTAGATGGTAGTTGAGAACACGCTAAGTTACGTATAAAAACTTTTAAGAGAAAATATATTTTCATCAGTGTGACTACGGGTGAAATATATTTGCCTTAAAACTTTTATACGTAACAGCGTGTTCTCAACTACCATCTACTTAACTTGTTTATTAGTGATTGTGGAATAACTCTTTTACGGGTCTTATAGAGGTTATTTTTCTTCAAAGTTGGTTGTCAAATTTTCGAACTAAAGCCTAGTTCGTCATCAGGACTATGTCACTGGAGTAGTTGCTGCCACTCAATTGGAAGAGTCCATCCGCAATTATCGTTAATTGTGGTACTTCTTCTTCTTGCTATTTCGATCCCTTCTTCTAGTTTCCTCTTTACTAAGTTTAACTGGTGGGCGATTATTTTCACTGAGTCCCAATTTATGGAGTGTCCACTTGCTTGTATATGTCTGTCTAGCCCTGTTTTGTTCCCAATGTTCCTAATAGCTGCTTGGTGTTCTTTCATTCGGACCTTAATACTTCTCCCTGTTTCTCCTATATAGCTGAGTCCGCAGTTACAGTCGATGCAGTAAATTACTCCTTCCTGCAATTGGATGTCCAATTCTTTCTGCTTTAAAGCTGGCAGGAATTTCTTTATTTTGTTATTAAGATCTGGAGCTAGCCTGATATTATATTTTGCTCCGATCCTTTTCAGTTTCTCGAAAAGTCCCTTGTGGTACGTAATTTTGCTGGTGAATTTGAAGTTGGTTTTCTCCTGCTTCTTTTTTGGCACTTGTTTAAATATTTTTTCAACATATGGGGAGGGGTAATTGTTTTCTGCCAATATTTCCTTTAATTCTTCTTTGTGAAGATCTTTCTGAGTAGCTGAAGAGACCAGGATTTCAATCTTTTCCAAAAATTGTCTCGCCGTATTCGATTTAATATAATCAGGGTGGAATGAGCAGAAGTCTAACATCTTCCCTGTGTTGGTGGGTTTTCTAAAAAGCTGAGTGAATATTTTTCCCTCTCTTGAGGTCAAGGTTAAATCTAGGTAATTGATGCTATGGTCTCTTTCCTGTTCTAGGGTATACTGCAAGGTATTCTCTAGTAAAGAGACCATAGCATCAATTACCTAGATTTAACCTTGACCTCAAGAGAGGGAAAATATTCACTCAGCTTTTTAGAAAACCCACCAACACAGGGAAGATGTTAGACTTCTGCTCATTCCACCCTGATTATATTAAATCGAATACGGCGAGACAATTTTTGGAAAAGATTGAAATCCTGGTCTCTTCAGCTACTCAGAAAGATCTTCACAAAGAAGAATTAAAGGAAATATTGGCAGAAAACAATTACCCCTCCCCATATGTTGAAAAATATTTAAACAAGTGCCAAAAAAGAAGCAGGAGAAAACCAACTTCAAATTCACCAGCAAAATTACGTACCACAAGGGACTTTTCGAGAAACTGAAAAGGATCGGAGCAAAATATAATATCAGGCTAGCTCCAGATCTTAATAACAAAATAAAGAAATTCCTGCCAGCTTTAAAACAGAAAGAATTGGACATCCAATTGCAGGAAGGAGTAATTTACTGCATCGACTGTAACTGCGGACTCAGCTATATAGGAGAAACAGGGAGAAGTATTAAGGTCCGAATGAAAGAACACCAAGCAGCTATTAGGAACATTGGGAACAAAACAGGGCTAGACAGACATATACAAGCAAGTGGACACTCCATAAATTGGGACTCAGTGAAAATAATCGCCCACCAGTCAAACTTAGTAAAGAGGAAACTAGAAGAAGGGATCGAAATAGCAAGAAGAAGAAGTACCACAATTAACGATAATTGCGGATGGACTCTTCCAATTGAGTGGCAGCAACTACTCCAGTGACATAGTCCTGATGACGAACTAGGCTTTAGTTCGAAAATTTGACAACCAACTTTGAAGAAAAATAACCTCTATAAGACCCGTAAAAGAGTTATTCCACAATCACTATGAATAGAGGTGCCATAAATGCATTTACAACTTGTTTATTAGTTACATACATTGCCTACCACTCTTTTATGGTACAGCATAACAAAGTATAAAATAACCCAAACAGCATTGATTCAAACCATTAATTGCATTTCAAGCATTCCTTTTTATTTATGGAGATAAATAATCTTTGGGTGGGATGTGGTATCAATGTATAATTATATTTAAAGTCACATTTTTCATGAATTTACTTCCTAGTGTTTTGCTGTACATAACCATTTTCCAGACAAATTGTACAACTAACATAACTGGACAAAACTTTGACATTTTAGAGTCCAATAAAATTATTAGTTTCTAAAATATAAGGGAATACTGAAAAGTTCTCGGCCTAACCCACTTCCTGTAATTGTAGCATTATTTTGTCACTGGAGCTTGAAAGTTTTCTTTTCTTTTGTATTGTATTAGTGCTGATTTTCAGACTAATAGTTTTTTTTTTTTTTTTTGCAGATGTTTTGACGTCCTGAACTGAATTGTGTTAATGCAAAGTGTTGAATTTTCGAATGTGGAACTCCGGGCTGTCATGAAATTTCTGTTCCTGCAGTAGAAAATTGCAAAGAAAATCTATGAGTGTATGACACAAACATTAAGTGACAACGGCCCTTCATATTCCACTGTGAAGAAATGGTGTGTTGAACTTCGGGGTGAATATGTTGAATAGTCTGTAAGTTTCATGGCTCTAGCCCATTTCCTTCTTGGTGAGAACTTATCATCATCCCCTCGTATTGGCTAAGCATTTTGTTTTTACGTTCATTAATAATTTGTAGAACTTGTAAAAACAAACCAAGAAATGAAGAAAACTCGTGTGGTTAGCTTTGTAAAATATCAGTACTTGTAAATAATATCCTAATTTGTTTGTAAAGTTTCAGTTTTTTTTTTATTTCATAATATATAAAAGCATCTTTAACCAAATTCACATGTTCAACTGAACATCGATTAATCAATGAAGGAAGAAATTTTCTTCATAATACAAGGGAAATTGACAGAATATTCAAAGCAAACTGAATTTGCTTGTACTACTTACTGGTCATCTATGTAACACTTCTCAGAGGACTTGAAAATTTCATTGCCCTGGAGCGGGTTGCAATTCAGTTTGCTTTGAATATTCTGTCGATTTTCCATGTTTTATGAAAAATATTTCTTCCTTCATTGATTTATCTGTAGTACTGGTGACCTTCGACCTACATCCATCCAGATGGGAATTGGGTCAAAGCGCTGTGAGGAAGCAAGGATGCTTCGATTAGCAAAAATCTGAGGACTTTCAGATTCCTATGTCTCAGTTGCTTAGAACTTCACTGTCTTGGGTGGTGTAATGGTTAGCATACTCAACTGGTAATCGGGAGATGTAGGGTTTGAGTTTTCCAGGGCGTTGAAATTTTCAAGCCTTCTGAGAAGTATTACACAGAGTTGTATAAAAATAAAATGTATCTTCGTACACAACCATTGAAACAGAAAACTTGCTGCAAACCCGCGAAGCATGAACCACAATAACAATAGAATAAAATAATTTAAAGAAAAATTAATAAAACAATATATAATTATTACAACATAGCAGATTACAATAAGAACAAAATAAGTACATTACAATTGAATATGTAGCAATGTGTGTGAAAGTACTTCATCATCATCATCATCAGGAATTTCCACTACTAAGTGGATTTCCTCGACCAGAGTCTTCTTGCACTTCTCTTTATCCAAGGCCATCACTTCATGCAGTCCATTATTTTTTAAACTTGATTTAATCTCCTCCATCCACTTTCTCCCTGGTCTTCCTCTCGCTCTTTCCTGGAGCCTTCCATTCCATCAGAATTTTAGGAAGAGTCTCAAATGACATTCTCCTTACATGGCCGAACCATTGCAATCTCCACATCTCAATAGTTTGAAGAATCTCTACTTTAGCACTCATAATATCTCAAATTTTTGTATTACGCACTTTTTCACATCTGGATTTTCTTGCAGAACACCTCCAAAAGTCCATCTCTGTATCCAATAATCTTTTTTTGGTGAAATGTACTTTTATGGCAAAATATTAGACTATATGCACCTCATAAAAACAAAAAGACTAAAGGAAGAATATATATCCAGAAAAACTGTTCCATCAATGAGCCTTCAAAAATTATATAAATAGCATTTTCAGCAAATTAATTCAAAAACACTGGGCGATAAAATTTAAATTCTTTCTGTGTAAACGAAACTTTTGATACAGTTCCTATACATTGAGAACAGGCCTTGATAAAAATCTAGAGGCCAAAAATCTTCGTAAAAACAAAAAAACCAGAAGATGCAAAAAATATTTGAAAGTTCTTTCAAGTTAAAATAGAATTAAGTATATTAATATCAGTAAAGCCTTGAGTTAGTGTTTTAATTGCTGTTGCTAACGTTTTTATTTATTTTTTAATCCACAAGCAAAATGTATCTACAAAACCTCTTAATAATTTGTAAACTATCCGCATACACACGTACGTCTGCACTCTGCTACTCTGGTGTTACATTGATGGCCAGTAAATAGTACAAGCAAATTCAGTTTGCTTTGAATATTCTGTCGATTTTCCATGTGTTGTGAAGAATATTTCTGCCTTCATTGATTTATCATGGTACTGGTGACCTCCGACCTACATCTGTCCAGATGGGAATTGGGCCAAAAATGCTATGAGAAAACATGGATGCTTCGACTAGTGAAAATCTGAGGACTTTCAGATTCCTATGTCTCAGTTGCTTGGAACTTCACTGTCCTGGGTGGTGTAATGGTTAGCATCCTCGACCGGTAATAGGGAGATGCCAGGTTCGATTCCCGCTCCAGGGTGATGAGATTTTCAAGTCTTCTGAGAAGTGTTACATGGATGACCAGTAAGTAGTACAAGCAAATTCAGTTTGCTTTGAATATTCTAAACATCGATTATCTTCAAGTCAGCTTGCTTCTGATGATCTTTAAAACTGTACTCCTAAGGTCATAATTCTGAGTCGAACTATTAGGCTCTTCTGACAACTATATTTATCCCTATCCTCGTACATGGAATTTTTTCACTAGTGAAATAAAAAAACGTAACAGATAAAACTTTTGTGGAAGGACTTTAGAAAACACTGTCAGCACGTATTAGCAGAAGATAGATGGTGCCACTTCTTTTCTTGAGAGGTAGTTTAAGTGCTGACAGAGTACAAATTGCTTTCATTTCACTTTAAGCAGGTTTCTCCTGTAACATTGTTAGTCGCCATGGATTTTCCAACATCATTATTATCAAAAATAATAAAGAATAATCATAGCTGGGCCAATAATAAAAAAAATAAAAGATTAGTAATGATTAAGGCCCTATAAATTATGTGGCAATATATTGATGCAGCAGCTTTTTGAAATTATTTAGACAATACTAGGAAAGTACTGTACTAGTATGCATGCATACTACAAAAAACTCCACTTTGAATGGAATATCCTTTTGACAAGCTCTTTATTTGCTGCCTTGTTGTGGTTACAAAACAAATAAATTATTTTAGTAGTAGAATGTTTGCATAATCATTACCAAAGCGATGATTACAGTTTGTTAAAATAAAGAGATGTTAGTCCAGTAGCCAAAAATTACTGTAAAATATGTTTTGTAAGTATTTGGATGTAACGCGATCTGCTCTTTCGCCGTCTACAGAATTGGGTAACGTCGAGAGTACTTGCATTGCCTTTCGTGTTAGTCCTGGAAATCTCTCTGAAACTTTCTCTGAATTCCAGAATTTGATTACATCAGAAATCATACATTCCTTTACATACTTGGATGCAGCAAACTCAAGTATTACTGACAGGTTATCAATTCCTGAAAAATAATACTTTTTAACACTACATCGTCATCAATATCCAGGTTGGCCATTTGATCTGGGTGAAATACTCAAGCAGGTTTTGTGAAGTTCAAACCAGGTTAGATCAAGGGTCGAGTACTTTGTTGTATGCTTTGTGAGTAGGCACTCCACTGTTTGGAAGACGAGCAGCATGTCCATCAGGATCTAGGTGTGTTCCACAATGAACTGAAAGTCTACAGATATATTTACTTTTCATCGAGGACTTGTACACATTGAGACTGACAATGTGAGGAATAAATTCCATTTCACTGTCTAAGAAGCCTATGTGAATGTTACAGTACATAGCATTATGCTGCACTGGGCATAGTTTACCTTGTTTGCATTGTTTCTTTCTGTTAAAAAATGTAGATAATACTACTCACAGGACAATGCTTGAATAACTTCTTCAAGCTTCTGGTAAACTTATGGGCAGCTTTTGTCAGCTGAGTGGTCAGATGCAATTTTCTTACTGATCTGAGTTCTGCCCAAGTTCCAGGTGAAGCATGGGTGAGTATGTTTGTCCTATGATTCTAGCTATCACCCTTCCATAGAACCAGTAGCCCCAAATTAGGGATAGACAACTACGTGTAGCCTTAGACACTAACAAAGGGTCATAAAAACATGAAACAAACAAAGTTATCCTTTATAACTTTTACATCTTCACTGTAAATAATTATGTGGAGCAATTTAGACATGGGTCGTTCCCAACCAACCAAAAATTTATTCGAGCAGTTTCACTAATGTAAAATAAATTATTTCCATAATGGTATATGATTGTATTACATTGCAGTAGGATAGTCTAATGCAAGAACATATTCAGTAATAATATTTATTCACTGGAAAGGGTGGTTGGTATGTTAGCTCCTATGTACATGCTTAGTTTCTCAGTTGTGGGTCTTCTGGTGACCCCTATTGATCACAGGTATTAGTTGGTCCTTGTACTTTTTTCTCCCTTGTCTTTGTATGTCCCTCTGTTTTAATTAATCATTTATGCAGGTGTAGAATTTTAATTGGATCTTTATTTTTTTTTTTAACTCTGCATCTAGTGCTCACGATGCCACAGATACAACAATTTGTAATTCTCAATTTTTTATGTTAATTTGATTTCTTCAAGCATTGAAGAGTGGTTTTCTTTGGAACATTGGATCATTGATGTTTTTCTTTTTTTATTCTGATTTATGTGTTGATTTAATATTTGGTTTTGTACTGTCAATATATAATATTGATTTTGTTCTGTGAGATTGTTACAAATGAAATTTTGCAGACTAACACAGTTGGCATTTTGCATGATATGAGTTCTGATGCACACCGGTGAGCCATTACATTACGACCACCTACCTAATAAGCTGTAGTCCACAAAACAGTGGACACTCGGTGAGGCATCAATTAGATGAGGTGGCGATAGGTATCCTGGGGTATCTGGTATCATAATGGCAACAACAGGTCCTCCAGTTCCCATGCATTTCGGGGTGGTGATGATTTAGTGTGAACCCGCTTTTCCAAGTCGAACCACAAATGTTCGATTGGGTTCATGGCAGGTGAATTAGGAGACCAGGGCACTAACAAAAAGTCACCAGCATGTTCCTCGAACAACTCCGTGACGATTCTGGCAGTCTGGCATGGCGCACTATCCTGTTGGTAATGGCCATCAATAGCAGGGAACACAGTTGCCATGAATGGATGAACTTGGTCTGTAATAAAGTTCAGATACCTGACAGCTATCAGGGATTGTGCTATTGGGATAATGGGGTCTAAAATGTCCCAAAAAACATCACCCACAGCATAACACTGCCAACGATGACCTGTTTTCGCCCAACATTGCATAGCCTCCATTGGTAATCGGCGTATCCATGCTTGGCCATCTACACGATGCTCCAGGAATCTTGATTCATCAGACCAGGCTACTTTCTTATAATCATCCATGGTCCAATCTCAATGATCATGGGCCCATTTCATGCGTTGTTGGCGATGACGTGCAGTGAGCATGGGGACTTGGCTGGGTCTTCGACTACGCAGGCCCATGTGCAGAAAGCTGTGATGAACTGTGTGCTGTGACACATTGCCCCGATCACCGCTGTTGTAGCTGCTGGTGATTTGTTGCACTGTGGCCCCACGGTCGCTGTGAACAATGCGTGGCAGTCTCCGCTCCCTCCGGCATCAATGAGCTGTGGACAACACATGGCTGAATGATGGTTCGTCATTTGAACAACTGTGCACCTTTTTTTATATGTACTCACTACAGTGGCACATGAAAAATCCATAAGCAGCGCTGTTTTCGAGATCGTAGTTCCGAAATGCCGTGCCATCACAATTTGTCCTTTATCAAACTCCGATAAATTGGCAGCTTACCAAAAGACTGTCCTCGGGTTGCATATATACTGCTCTGTGAACTTCACCTGCACCACCATTCAGTCTACAGGTGCACTCATTGCTCTAGGCTAGGGCTGGTCATAATGTAAGGTAATGGCTCATTGGTGTATAACTGTAAAGCATCAAGGCTGCTTCCTATAAAGCACTGATTATTTTGTCAGTGGCATCAACCCCAAATGGATTGTGCTACAATGGATCAGAGCCAAATTCATATCGTCATCGGAGGCAGCTCACAACAGCAGTACAGCATTTGAGGAAGGCACCGTTAGTGAATGCAAGACACAATGTTGGTTTGCTAAATTCTGGTTTAGTGATATGAGCCTTGAAAATGAACCATGCAGTAGACCAGCGGGAGCTATCAATGATGCCAAATTGGAAGCATCAATGATGCCAAATTGGAAGCCTTGATTGAATCCAATCGGCATCAAACTGTATGAGAACTTGACAAAAAAACTTGGAGTACATTATGCAACCTAACTACCAACATTTAGTGACCGTAGGCAAAGTGAAGAAAATGGATAATGGGTCTCACATGAATTGACAGAAAAGCACAAAATCACTGGACCAGAATTTTTTATGTCTGCAACCAAACAAACAGTATTTTGAGGCACCTCATCATGCGTGATGAGAAGTGGATGCTATATGACAATCACTGACATTCAGCGCGTTGACTTGAATACAGAGAAACCCCAAAACACACCCCGAGGCTGGTATTCAATGCTGAGAAAACAGTGGTCTGTGTTTGGTGATCTGCAGGTGGTGTAATACATTCCTTCTTACAATTGGGTCAGACCATCATAGAAGACAGATTTGCCAAGAATGTGATATTATGCACTAATGCTGGCTGTTGAGCAGTTTTATATATATAAAACTGTTCGCCACAAACAGCCAGCATTAGTCGGTCGCTAGGAGATCATACTTCTCCATGATAATGCGAGCCCACATTGCACTCTAGGCCAGTTGAGGTACAAGACTGTACCTGATCTGCCTTATTCACCTTATCTGACGATATGGACTGTTACATCTTCAAGCAGCTGAACACATTTCCACCAGGTAAATCATTTCCAATGAAACATCAGTTGAAACCGCATTCCATGAGTTCATAACATCCTGAAGCTCAACCTTTTTAGCACGTCTTTTGTAAAAAAAGATCGTGCTTCTGTTATCGGTTTGTCCGTCCGTCCGTCTGTACCCACCATATCTCTGCAACTATTAGTCCGATTTGAAAAATTCTTTTTGCATTGGGAAGCTTGAAATATGCAAATGATGATCCTTCATTTCGTTTTTTTTATGATGTACAATTTCACTGGTAGAGGGTGTAAATGCAGATGATGTCGAATTCGAAAATACATTTTATTCCACACATTTGCTTCTAAACATCTGATTGAAAAATTTTTTTTATCTTTCGATTCCATTTATATCGAAGAGTATTTTAGATATAGTTACTTTTTCAAATTATGCATAGATTTTCCGCTAGGGGGCGTAAAAGTAAGTTACCTTTTCCTCGATAACTCTTCTTCTAAAACTCCGTTCTGAACATTTTTTTCTTCAGCGGATACATCTCCTGATGGAAAATCTTTTGCATTTAATTTCAAATTTTTGGCGCCGCCCCGGTGGCGCAGTGTTCTAAGCGATAGCCTCTGATCATTCGTCCGAACGGGGTCCGGGTTCGAATCCCGGTGAGGCATGGATGTTGTGTTTGTCTTACGGCACTGGTTCTCTCCCTTCCCTGGAACCAGTGACCCTAAATTAGGGACGGGCGACTGCTTATAGCCCATTGAGTTGCTCACGGTGGTCGTTAAACCTCCAATCAAAAAAAAAAAAAAAAAAAATTTTTGGTAAAGAATACTTTGGCCACCAGGGGGGCATAAGTGTTAATTTTTGCTTCTGATGTATTTGCCATAAAATCGGAGCTTCTAAGATATCGATTGAAAAAATTCTTTTGTGGACTGATGCCACTCACATCGATAAACCTTTTCAGAATATTTTCTTCTTAAAATATTACACAGTTTCTCCGCCAGGGGGCGTAGATGTACATCTTATTTTTGTCAATATCTCTACTTCTAGGAGTCCGATTTGAAAAAATCCTTCTTTGTTGGATTGTGTTTTCCGTGTGACATGTTTTTCATGTAATTTCAAAATTTTCAAGTAATTCATAGACTTACCGCTAGGGGCCGTAGCAGTAAATTGTGTTTCCCCCTATATCTCTGCTTCTAAATCTCAGATTTGAAAAATTCTTTTTGCACGGGATACAGCTCCTGATGGGACATCGTTTGCACATAATTTCTGTTTTTGTAAAAAAAAAATAGTTTGGCCACCAGGGGGCGTAAATCTTAATTTCCGCATCTGTTGTATTTGCAGCAAAATATGATGTTCTAAATTCTCGATTGATAAAAACGTCGTTTGTTGACCGATACTACTCATGTCGACAAACCTTTTAGAAACATTTTCTTCTTAAAATAGTGCATGGTTTCTACGCCAGGGAGCGTAGATGTATATCTTATTTTTGTCAATATCTCTACTTCTAGGAGTCCGATTTGAAAAATTCCTTCTTTGTTGGATAGTGTTTCTAGTGTGACACGTGGTTCATATAATTTCAAAATTTTCAAGTAATTCATAGACTTTCTGCTAGGGGGCGTAAATGTAAATTGTGTTTCCCAATATATCTCTGCTTCTAAATCTCCGATTTGAAAAATTCTTTCTGCACCGCATACAGCTCCTGATGGGAAATCGTTTACACATATTTTATAATTTTTGTAAGAAATGGTTTGGCCACCAGGTGGTGTAAGTCTTAATTTCCGCTTGTGTTTTATTTGCAGCAAAATATGAGCTTCTAAAATCTCGATTGAAAAAAAGTCGTTTGTTGACCGATACTACTCTTCATGTCGACAAACCTCTTAGAAAATTTTCTTCTTGAAAAAATGCATGTTTTCTATGCCAGGGGGCGTAGATGTATATCTTATTTTTGTCAATATATCTACTTCTAAGAATACAATTTGAAAAATTCCTTCTTTGTTGGATAGTGTTTCCGATGCAAAATGTTTTTCCTATAAATTCAAAATTTTCCAGTAAATCATAGACTTTCTGCTAGGGGGTACAAAGGTAAATTGTGTTTTCTGCGTTATTTCTGCTCCTAAAGATCTGATTTGAAAAATTCTTCCTGTATCGCATACGAGACCTGATGGAAAATATTTTTCAAATAATTTCTAATGTTTGGTAAGGAATGGTTTAGCCACCAGGGGTCATAAGTGTTAATTTCTACTTCTGAAGTATTTGTTGCAAAATCTGGGCTCCTTAAAACTCGACTAATTTTTTTTTCTTCGACCGATACCACTTATATGGATACACCTTTTGAGAATACTTTCTTCCTAAAATAATGCATGGTTTTCCCACCAGGGGATGTAAAGTCACATCTTATTTTTGTCGATATCTCTGTTTCTAAGAGTTTGTAAGCTCACGATTCCGTTTACAGCAATATCTGAGAGATTAAAAACCTGATTGAAAATCTTCTTTCTTTTGTCAGATCTATTGTTTTCCATACAGGTTCCATTGACTTTGAATAGCTTTGATAAATTTAATTTGCTTCAGAACGGATTCAAAAGACGTGCTTATTACACCCGAAAATTCGGTGTCATCTTTCTTGTTCACTATGGCATATAGAAGCTTGTATCTTGTTAGCAAAATTGTGTTGCTTGGCATGGTGCTTATTTTGTTTAATAAAGTTTATTTTGCACCATATTTTGGGTGTTTGAAGTTCTCATTGTATTCCGACGTGTCATCTGCAACAACATATTATTCAGCGGAATTCAGTGCACTCCAGGTTTTTCTAAGGTGTTCTTTTTTTTTTCTTCATTGTTTATTATTAAATTTCTCTGAGTTAGTACATACTAGACAAATGTACTTCTTGCTTTTTTACATATTTGATTTTTTTTTTCAGGTTTTTAACATGAAAAACTCTTTCTTCATATTTTACTTCCCATTTTCATGGGTGGTTGTCATGATTTTCCCCTTTTCTGATTTTCTATTTCAGAAATACTTTTAGTGATATCTTCCATTTTGTATCCATAATGCTAACCAACTGTGTGCGCAACCCATGTTTTTGAACTGTCTTTTTTAAGCTCCAGGGCTGGGCAGAGGTTGCTGGTATGATAATCTGTACAAAGGAGACTTTTTCAGATGTCTTACATTCAAAATGGTTATTGTTCTGGTTGGTATCTATAACTGCATAGTTTTATTTCTAAGGGAATTTGTAAGCTTAAGTTTTTTTTTTTTTTTTTTTTTTTCACATTTTTGGAATTTTTTTTTCTTTTCTGTTATTGGTTTGGTCTTTATTTTTAAATACTTTGGTATGATGTTTTTGGTTTTTACAGTTAACTAGAAAATGTAATTTTCTTCTTTTTTTTAACTATAAGTAGTGTGCTATGATTTATTGAAAATATAAAATGTTTAAAAATGAGAATGTGTATATTAAATCAGTATATAAACTGTACAGTATAATGGCTATAAGAACAGAAAGAAAAATACCAATAAGAAAGTAAATAAAATATTTCATTTTAATAAATAATATCAACAAACCTATGACAGAAAACTATTGGATATCAAACATATCAGAATGTATCTTTCATAGATTTAACCTTCTCCAAACAAATTGCATTGGAAAAAAGAAAAAATGCATACCCACAGAACAATATATTCTAGAAACTGAAACTATAATTAATTTAGCATATATGGAAAAAAATGAAATATTTAAATTATATAAAACCATTTTAAGAAAATACAGCTATCAAAATTAAACAAATTATAGAACAAATAAATTGCAACATGTGTGAAAGAAAGCAGTTATTAGAAGTAAAATATTTTCAAGCTTTAAAAATCTGTGGAGAAATAAATCAGATAATAAAGGTCATCTATGAAGTTCTTATGCATAAAATAGAAAACAAAATTATTAAAAAATTACCTGAAGAGCCCTTGATTTATAATAGATACATAGATGATATTTGGATTCAAAAATGGCTCCAACACAATTAGGAAATTTAAAATCAACCTTCACATCAGTACATCCAATAATGCAATGTACTTTAGAACTGGGAAAAACAAAACAAAAAAAAAAACATCTTTTCTTGGTGTACATACCAAACGAAACAATAACCATTTAGAATATATGGTATGCAAAAATGCCTTCTTTATACTGATTATTATACCAGCATCTTCTACCCACTTGTGGAGCCACAAAAACAAAAACAAAAAAAGGTCAATGCAGCTTTTAGTCAATCAAGCAAAACAAAAGCTAAATGGATAAAGGTAGTTGCATAGCATTACAAATATAAAATAAAATAAATTAATAAAATTATTTTTAAACTATAAAATCAGAAAAGGGAAAATGTAAAAAATGAAAAACAAAGAAAGTTAATAAAATATGGTTCCCACATACATTAAACACTTAATAAAAAATCAACTATGAAAAAAACAAACAAAAAAACGGAAGTACATTTGGTCAATTTTGTACTAACTCAGAAAAATTCAATGATCAACAGCAAAGAAAAGAAAGTATTATAAAAAAACAACAACTGGAGTATACGAAATCCTGTTTAATACTTATTACAATTAACACCATATCATATGTTGGTCATACAAAAAATAGGCTGAAAAAAAGAAGATGAAGTTAACACATACCTAACTGAAATAAAAAAAGGGGGGGGGTCAATTATCCAACATTGCAAAGAAAATGAAAGAAAGCCTAATCAAAAAGCAAGAAAGAATTTCAGAATCTGTTTTAGTTGGGAATATATATGGAGTTTATAATAATCAAGATCTGACCAAAATCCTGTACCCATAAAAATAATTAATCAAAAAAGTGAAGGAAATACAGAGAAAAAGAAAAAAATATGGATTCATCTAACACCACAAAATTATCGATGGAGGTCTACAGACCTTCAAGTGATGACTGATAAACCAAGTGTGTGAAGAGGGCACAAAATACCAATCTCTCTTTCCAGCGAAGACTGTTCCAAACAGTTGTAAGTATGGGTCCCCCATGGTGATGGGGGGGGGGGACCCGTACTTGGCTGAATGTGATGTAGCAACATTTTGTGGTTTTGTCTGTCCCAAAAATAGAACAAGAAAGTTCTGAAACTAATCAGCATGACATACTAGTAGACCAGCAAATCATGCAAGAGGACTTTAAAAGAAGATACTGCCAAGAATACAACAAAGATGGAATGACAACCACTTTCATTATGATCATGTGGCAGTAACAGATAAGAAAAACTTTGTCTTGTTCTTCACATTCAATATATTTTAATCTTTCAGACATCCATATGACTCATGGTTTTTTTTTAGCATTCATGTGATTTTCTTTCCTGTTCCTTTTATTGAATAAACTCTCCTAGTTAGTGCTTCACTATTCATTATTTTAATATTTATTAACATTTTGTTTCATATTGTGTATCTGCAAAACATTGTGTTTTGCACATGATCAGTAACAAATCTAGCCACAAACCTTTCATCACTCCAGCACACATAACTTCTGTTTTTTTTTGTTTTTTTTTTTTCAGATTACGAAGGTTTTGCTACCTTCTGTCAGAGTAAGAACATTAACACTTTCATACATAACCATTGTGATAATCCTTCACTCGTTTAAAGTCCTCATGAGGCAGTAATGATCTTCAGTGTTGAATTCACTGATCAACTGATATCACTGTGGTATGTTTCGGCTGTTGAACTTACAAATACATCAACTCATTTCATTCTTAAAAAGGCCCAACTAATTCTCTTGATAAGGTAGCATTAAATACACCAATTCGTCAAAGAAAAAAATACACCAACATCTTGTTAAAGAAATTAATAAACAGATCAAACTTCGCTGTAGTGTGTTTGGAAGAAACAATACAGTTTTCAAGAGCAATTTATAATTGTGCCTTAAAATTGTTTAATCAATTCATTCTTCTCATACACCAAAAATGAGAGAATGCTGTCTAGACATGGTACCAAACAATGGAGATAATTGCTAAATTAAAAGATGAACTTTTATTTACAATATAAACCATATATACACACACGCGAGATCTTTTGGACCCACTACGGGTCCATCATCAGGCACCGCAGAGGGGTGGTTCCAGGATTATGTAGCCGGACAAAACAACCCACAATGCAACCGCATAGAGGCGCCACTCGTGTCCACACGTGCACTTGTTAGAAAAAATAAACATGCAAATTTACAAAAGTACAAGAATTTCTAAATGTATGCATCCACCCAATGGCCCTAGGATCCCTGAATTATTTGGCAAGGTCAAATTGCATAAGGAGGGCCACCCTGTTCGCCCATTGGTTTCGGGTTATGCTAACCCCACGCGCCCCCTTGAAAAAGCATTAACTAGTTTCCTTAAACCTTTAATCAGTAATTCCAAGTTTTCTATCCACAGTTCTTCTCAAGCCCTTGTCAAAATTAAGTCATTTGACTCTGGGGACTCACCGTTTATCCTAGCGTCATTGGATGTGGTCTCTTTATTTCCTAATGTTCCGCTTAACTTAGCTCACTCCCTTATCGAAGAAAAGCTTCCCATTTTAGGTGTTACTCCTACTGAAGCTGTTGCTATTATTGACCCTTTAAAATTAATAGCCCGACGGACATACTTTCGTTTTAATGACATTATCTACCGACAAAAAGCCGGCACACCTATGGATTCACCGCTTTCGTCTTTGTTAGCTGAAATAGTTTTACAGCAACTGGAAAACCAAGTGATTGAGCAGTGCCCTTTAAAGCCACTCTTATTTTTAAGATATGTTGATGATGTGTTGGTTATCTGGCCTCACTCAGTTCCCGCCATCCAGGATTTCGCTGATTTGCTTTCCACCCATTCCCCCACTATTAAATTCACTATTGAACTTGAGACTCAGGGATCATTACCTTTTTTGGATCCAACCGTTCCTTTTCATTCTCCGTCTATGGAAAACCTTCTGCACTCCCTACACTGATTCCATTTGACTCAGCCACCCATATCAACATAAGACTGCAGCATTGTCTTTTCTGTTTTGCAGGGTGCACTCACACTCTTCTTCTGCTAGAAATCGCAGTAAAGAGATTCGATTTATTTTTGATTTGACCTCCCGGTTTGGATACCCACAGGATTTCGTGGTAAGGCAACTTCGTAGATGCCAACGATCCACCGACACCTCTTTATGAGGAAATGGGGAAACTGTTAAATACATCGGTTCTATCAACTACGTTCCTGAAGTTATATACTAGGATAGATAAAAAAAAAAGGTTACAAGCAGCAGCATTGGAAAAGTAATTAGTGTGGAGGGTACATTTGTTGCCCAGAGTGGAGACAGATGGCGCTAGTTGTCTGACAGTGGTTGTTTGGGAAGTTAGTGCAAGTTCGCAGACACGTGAGAGCGATTGAAATGGCAAGATGTTTAGAAAAGTGTTCCCCCTGGAGGTGCGAGCCGTAATTCGGTTCTTATGGGCAAAGAATGTGTCCGCATCTGCAATTCACAGTCAAATAGTGGAAGTTTATGGTGAAGAAGCAATCAGCCGACAACATGTAGCGAAATGGTGCCGCTCTTTTCAATCGGGCAGAGAGGATGTGGAAAACCGCAACAGGGCAGCGAGCGGCCGTCCAAGTTCGTTGACGAAATGATTCAAAATGATCGAAGAGTAACTGTGCGTGCAATGGTGTCAGAGCTGGGACTCAGCTATGGTACCGTTCAGCGTATCGTTTCTGATGTTTTGGGATATTCCAAGGTTTGTGCCCGCTGGGTACCACGTGCGTTATCCGAGGAGCAGAAAGGCACACGAATGATGTGCAGCCTCACGTTTCTGCAGCGTTACCATGCCGACGGCCAGCAGTTCATTGATCACATCGTTACTGGGGACGAAACTTGGCTTCATCACTTCGTTCCCACAACCAAAAGAGCCAGTATGGAGTGGAAATACGCTGGATCACCAACGAAAAAGAAGTTTAAGGTTACACCCTCTGCCGGTAAAGTTATGGCAACCATATTCTGGGATGCATGCGGTGTTATCCTTATCGAGTATCTGGAGCGTGGCCATACCGTTAATGCCGATCGTTATTGTGCCACTTTGACAAGGTTACGTGAAGCCATCCGATGCAAACAGCCTGGCATGTTGAGTGATGGTGTCATCTTCCTGCATGACAATGCCAGGCCTCATACTGCACGCAAAACTCAAGGATTGCTGCAAAAGTTCAAGTGGGAAGTCTGGAGCCACCCCCCATACAGCCCAGATTCGGCACCCAGTGACTACTTCCTTTTTCTGAAATTAAAGGAACACTTATCTGGAAGAAGGTTCTCTTCCGACAGTGATGTGAAAACAGCTGCCGAGAACTGGATCAATGGGCAGGGACGTGATTTCTACCAAGCTGGGTTAAACAAGTTGGTCATGTGTTCCGATAAATGCCTGAACAGATTTGGTGATTATGTGGAAAAGTGATTGGCAAGTATGCCTCATAATTCCCTTTTGAATTTTCTGTCTATTGTTAATCAATCATTTTTTATGACCCTTGTAACCTTTTTTTTTTTTGGATCTATCCTCGTATATTTTGAAAAAGGCTTGCCACAGACAGAACATTGACTTTGGTATTCAGACTCATAAAATATTTTCCTTGATTAGGAGGGATCGGGATAGGGTTAATACGTTCCAAAGGCACGGAGTCTACTCCATTCCATTAAAAGCTACTGCCCCTAATATACAAGACACCAATTACGTAGGATCCACGATTCGGACTGTTGCTACCCGTATTTCTGAACACAAGTACAATGTCCGGACTGGATCGGGTACCACCGCTTTATCCCGACTAGTTAAACAAGGCCAGCACATTCCGGACTGGAACAGCACCAAGATCTTAGCAACACCTACAACTAAGACTGGCTTATTATTCACTGAAAGCTTGTACATAGCTCTATTTGCCAACCAGTGTTGTAATGATGGAATGCTGTCGACACTACCCTCATCATGGAGACATTTTATTTTACAACATTGTATATTTCATCATAATCCGTAATTGTGTTTCTTGTACTTTTGTAAATTTGCATGTTTATATTTTCTAACAAGTGTGCATGTGTGGACACAAGCGGTGCCTCTATGCGGTTTCATTGTGGGTTGTTTTGTCCGGCTACATAATCCCGGAACCACCCCTCTGCGATGTCTGATGATGGACCCATAGTGAGTCTGTGTGTATATATGGTTTTATATTCTAAATAAAAGTTCATCTTTTAATTTAGCAATTATCTCCATTGTTTGGTACCATGTCTAGAGAGCATTCTCTCATTTTTGGTGTATTTAGTTGGCACGAATAGCACAGATGTTTGGACATTCTTCTCATTCTTACTCATGGATCAGAAATATGGACCTTAACTAAAAAGACATACAGAGGCTGTAGACAGCTCAAAGCATAGAGATGGTTCACATGCTTAGAGTAGCCCTGAAAAGAAAAGAAAAACTCCTGGATCAGAAAAATGATAAGAGTTGATTATATCACGATCATAGTAAAGACCGTCAAGTCAGTGGCGGATTGGGGGGTCGCTCCCCTTAAATCCTAATGAACATTTTACGTTTACAGTAGCAAAGATCATAAATGATGATTAACTTTGCATATATTGTTTTCAGTTTTTCTAATAAAAATTAACAATTAAACTTAGCACGGAGGATTTAAAATACTTATTACATTGATTTAGGTTCAGTAAAAAAGAAAGAGAAGAGAAGAGAATAAAAAGAGAGATAAAGAATACAAAAGATAAAGGGAAAATAGGGACAGTGGGGGGGGGGATATTCTTTGCTATTGTCATATCATATTGTCTAGCATCTGTAACGTCTCGAAACAGACTAAGGCAGAGCGTGGTACTGAAATCAGAGTAGGTGGGAGAAACTGAATAATAATCTGATCTACGTACGTATCTTTATTGGGTCAAAGAAAATTCATAATAATGTCCGCACTGCTTCCTCCCAAATGGTCTTTTCAGGACTTATTTCTGTTTTCTTATTTTCCCCGCTCCCTAACGCCTCACGGGTTCTTCCCATTGTTCCACCCACGCCAAAGTCAATCCCTGCTTCGGTGGGGTGGGCTGGGAGGGAGGTAGCGTAGCTAATATATATAAAAGACCACATGGGAGATGGGTGGATAAAATTCGAAAGTATGCAGGAGTAACATGGAGGAGACTGGCACAATACAGACCATTGTGGAAGAAAAAATAGACCTTCATCCAGCGGTGGATTGATAATGGTTGATGATGATGATATATATATATATATACTAACATATCTAAAAAAACTCTTTCATGATGGCTTCAGCCCCCTTTCTATACCCGTAAAACTGCCCCCCCTAGAGTAAACTTCTGGATCCGCCCCTGCGTCAAATGTCAATGGGCTACACATATTGCCAGAGGAACTGACCACTGTTGGACAACTGAAATACCAAACTGTATGCCAAGAAACGGAAAAAGACCCAGAAGACCATGTGTGAGATAGGGTGAATGAGATTCGAAAGTATGCCCTTGTGACACGGAAGAGAATTGGTAAGGCCTTTATCTAGCAGTGAACTGAGAATTGATGTGAAGGATGATACGGAATTCAGATAACCTATCTGTAGGAGTGAGTGGAAAAATCACTTTTTTTTTTTAGGCTTTTCATTTAATTGAGTTATTTCATTGAAATATTTTGACAGTTTTCCTGTTTCTTTCAAAAAAGAAATCATAATGTTTTACCCATTTTGCTTAGATTTGATAAAAGACATTCGTGACCCTGAAAAGCCCCAGACTTTGGAAGAATTGGAGGTTATAGATGAAAATAATATTTCAGTGAAAGTCTATCCCAAGTGTCGTGTCATTAGCATAGAGTTGACTCCAACAGTACCACACTGCTCTTTAGCTACTATAATAGGTAAATCTTTTTTTCTTAATTTTTTATATGAGCATGTATTATTCGTCTACACTACTGTGATTTTATTTATGAAAAGAAAAAGGTTTTTTGTAGTTCAATCTTTTCCAGAGGACAGTGTAAAATTTTGATTTTTTTTTCTTATGCAATTTTCTTTTTTTCTTGGGAGAGTAATAACTTCAAAACTGTGTTGTCTTTTAAAATTAGTAAGAACATGAAATGTGTTTTGTGTATAATAAATTTGTTTTTCTTATGTTTGCACCTATGTTTATAGAAAACAATAAAAGAACAGTAAGAATGTCCAGTAGTAAGAATTAGTTTGAGGTTTGTAAAGTTGAAGCTGAAAAAAATGAAAAACGTGACTAATAATTAGATTTCAATATACCGGGTGTTCTGCTTAGACATATAATAAAAGAAAAATTTGTAACATACAAAGTACTAGTTCAGATGATAAAAGGTGGGTGCCACTGTACAGAGCAGCTATGAATTTTGTAAGCCAGGCAAATTTGGGCACACATGGCATATGCAAAAGCTATCTACTTCTGCATCAGTTGCTGTGTGGACTCCACAGCAGGTGTTTTGTCTGCTATCACTTGTGGAATTGAAATCTCTAATGCTTGTGTACATACCATTTTTGCCTCAAGTACAACCTTGGAACAATGGCAGACACCCTGACTTATGTGCCTTTTATGAAATGGGACAAGCAACTCAGGGAAACGGGAAGTTTGTTACTGATGGCTGGCAAACATGCTAAGCATACGGTGTCAGAGAAAAACGTTGAACGGATTCAAAGGTCATGTCAGCCCAAGGAAATCCATCTGAGAGGCTAATGTGCAGCTAGACCAACAACAGTGCATCAGGTAATCCATAAAAGGTTGCGTTTAAGTGCATACAAAATTCAACTGCATCCACAAGTTAAGCTGAATGACAGTTGGCACGGAAAAAATTTTCAGAGACAATGTTGGGCAAAACTGACCGGATATGCTTTTCAGATGAGTCAACGTTCCACGTGTCTGGAAAAGTAAACAGACATAACAGCTGCATCTGGGGGTCCGAAAATCTGTACATTGTTCATGAACGCAAACTGGATTCTCCAATTATATTAATTCAACATTTGTCAAAATCATTACGTGGTTTCAGAAATTATTAACTATATGTCAACAAAATAGTTTCCATATCATCTACTGTTTCGCACGTTACTAGAAATTCAAGCACGGGAAAAACGTCCATATAATAAAAAAAATTATTTCAACTTGTCACTAATATTCCTTTTTGATGTTCCTTATAATAGTTTAGAATTTTATTATATGAAGATTACAAATTTATATGAAAAAATGTTTTTATATGTACAGTCAGTCATATGCATCATAAGTTGTCAAAGTCTTCCAATACGTAGAGACAATATGTATTAAATGATTAACATTATTCCAGTTTTTTAACTCATGATTCACGAAATTAATACAATAGAAAAGAACTTTCGAACCTCTTGATTATGATGTGTTGAATCAGTAATAAGCCATCTTGTTATATTGGAAGCTGATACCACAGGAAAGAAAAATCATGCCTTCTTCGATAACAAGATGGCTTATTACTGATTCAACGCATCATAATCAAGAGGTTCGAAAGTTCTTTCCTATTGTATTAATTTCGTAAATCATGAGTTAAAAAACCGGAATAATGTTAATCATTTAATACATA
The DNA here is from genome assembly GCA_039090855.1 of Macrothele yani. Taxonomy (NCBI): domain Eukaryota; kingdom Metazoa; phylum Arthropoda; class Arachnida; order Araneae; family Macrothelidae; genus Macrothele; species Macrothele yani. The sequence continues at coordinate 108,163,292 of CM077011.1, forward strand.
TTGTCTCTACGTATTGGAAGACTTTGACAACTTATGATGCATATGACTGTACATATAAAAATATAAAAACATTTTTTCATATAAATTTGTAATCTTCATATAATAAAATTCTAAACTATTATAAGGAATATTAGTGACAAGTTGAAATAAAATTTTTTATTATATGGGCGTTTTTCCCGTGCTTGAATTTCTAGTAATGTGCGAAACAGTAGATGATATGGAAACTATTTTGTTGACATATAGTTAATAATGGATTCTCCAAGATGCAATGTTTGGTGTGGGATCATGAAGGACAAAATCATTAGTTCCTTTATTTTTGCGGAGGCAATGATAACTGGACTAACATACCTGGACACGTTACAGAAATATGCTGTGCCTTTCAGTTGACTGAAGAAACAATTTTCCAACAACATGCCCCCCCCCCCGCACTTTGCCAATGATGTTCACACATTCTTGGATGACCACTTCATTACAGGATGGATTGGGAGAGGATCAATGTTTATTGCATGGCTCCCCAAATCACCAGATCTAACTCCACTTGACTTTTTATCTGTGGGGGTTTGTTAAGCATCGGGTGTACGCTACACTGGTGCATAATCTGGAAAATTTATGTGATAGAGTTGTGTTGCAATTAATAATGTGACACTATAAATGCTTCACAACACGTGGGCGGAGGTATGATACTGATTTTACATTTTCCATGCCACCAGTGGAAGAACTCATGTTGAAGTTTATTAGACATGTAAAAAAAAATTCCCAGCTTGTGTATCTGGAACAATACATGTCACTAATAAATTGTGGTAAGTTCAGAATTTATGACACTTCCGTTTATTATACGTCTAAGTGAAACACCCTGTTCAACATTACTCAATTTTTTGGGTTGTGCTGCAACCCATCATCAGGATTCACTTAGAAAAGTAGCTATTGCCACTCATGTGATGCTCTCTCCTTCCACGGGTCAACTTCTGTAATGCATTCTGTACACCCTTGAGTCAGTCCTGATGTAGGTGTTACACAAGTGGCAATATGTATTTGATGTACATCAACATTTGAGTCAGTGTTGATGTATAGGTACCTCATGAATGGCAGCAACTACTTTCTTAAGTCAGTCCTGAAGGAGATCTCACATGAGTGGCAACATGTTTTATCTTAAGATAGTTCTGATGTAGATGTAACACGATCAGCAACAGATATTTCCTTGAGCCGTTCTTGATGCAAGCATAACATAAGCGACAGCAGGTACTCATTTAAGTTAGTTTTGATGTAGATGTCACATGAGCAGCAACTGGTACTCTTGTGATTCATTTGTGATGTAGGTATCACATTAGCTTTGTGCAACAGCTACTCCTTTAAGTCAGTCCAGATGTAGGTGTCACTAGAGCAGCAATAGATGCTCCCTTGAGTCAATCTTGATGTAGGTGTTGCACAAGGGACAGCTGGTGCTCCCTTGAGTCAGTCCTTATGTAGGTCTCACATGAGTGGCACCAGGTACTTCCTTGAGTCAGTCCTGATGTAGGTGTTGCCAACTTTCAACATGTAATCCCTTGAGTCAGTACCGGCGATGTTTGGAGTACAACCCAAAAATTGATAAATAGCAGTATAATGCAAAATATCCCTAGTAACTTCAATGAATTTAACTCTTAAGTCAATACAACACACATTCCATAAGGAATGAAATTTTCTCATATGTAGCTTGACATATAACATTTGTAGAAAAGTTAATACTTTGAAAAACATGAGTTAGCCTTTAAATTATGATAATTTAAACAACATAGGTGGAGAATTTAAAATTGATAATGAAGGGTATTAACTTTTCTGTGTGTTTTCTGTATGTTAAGCTACATATGGGTAAGTTTTTATTTTTCATGAAATGTGTATTTTATCGATTATAGGTTTGTAAATACGCTTTTGAAGAATTATCTTCAACTATGATTACTTCTAATCTGAGTGATATTTATTATGATTAGGGCTAACATGACTTGATTCAGGAGATCATTTATAAAGGATACAGTAGCTTCATGGTTTTCATGTGAGTTCTGTAATTCAAACACAGTGCTGAGTTACTGTAATTCTTAGTCAAGATTTTTAATTTCTTTGGTGTCTTAGGATTAACTTTGATAATATCCTGTAATAGAAGTGGAATGAAGATAAATTTGAGCTGTAGTGAAGTGAATAAAGGCAACCCAGAAAGGGCTGATGTAGTGACCTGTAGATTAATTCCAAGCATTGTGTCATTAGCAAATAGTTTTCACCAATTTCAGATGTAAAGTGAAACAGAAAGAAGTTTCAGGAATTTCGGTACACTATAGCATCTTAAAAACAGTGTGAATCAGGTATGAAAATGTAAAAAAACTGTGTACCAATAATTTTGTCAAACAGCATTAAAGTCATAATATATTGCGGATGAATTTTGGCAAGATATCACAGAAATCCTGTCATTCTTCTGTTCCTCACGTTTTTAAAAAGTTCGTTAAAAAACGTGAGGAACAGAAGAATGACAGGATTTCTATGACATCTTACCAAAATTCATTATAATAAGCCACATAGTGATGTTCAAGTGGTTAGACATAACGATTTGAACCGAAATTAGTATATTGCTGATGATTTTGAAAGGAGGAATAATGCCAAGAGTCATGTAAATCTTTTTGAAATTTTAAATTTGGCACTAATTGACTATAGCATTTTCAAAAGAAACATATTAGTGACAAAATTTATGAACAGTAACAGTTTATTGATTCAAAAATTAAGTTTCTTTAAGTGTGTTCTTTTTTCAAGGTCAGTATCTGTTGAAAGTATCCATTTTGAAAACTGGCTATTAATGTTCTAATTTTTTTTTGTATGTACACCACCACCATGCATGTTTTGGGGTATTATGTGCTGTCTATTTATATATATATATATATATATATATATATATATGTTTTGTTGTTGTTTTTTATGTAGCATAGTTTTCAACTATTTGCATGGAAGTTCTCTTAATTCTGAGCTTTAAAAATTAGATTGTAAATAGAAAAAAAAAAAGCAATGGAATTTTTTTTATGTGTAGCCCTGTATCATGAAAAATTCCTACCCTTTATACCTTGAATTTTCAGGCTATGAAAAACTGCATGTGAATCTAAAATGCAGATTTGCAGGATTTGCAATACCCGGTTTTGTTACCATGCAAATTTACCTTGGCATTCTTCATTAACTTAGTGTTGTTGTTTTTATGTAGAAGACTTATTAAATTATTATAAAAGTTTGTAAAGCTGTGAGGTATCATAAGAGTACTTACTACCTTCAAAATGCACCAAGTTTTTTATGTAAGCCAACAGTTTTGCATTTGAGATGCTTTTCTGTGTGTATGTGTGTGTGTAATTTTTTGAAATATTTTTTTTGGTAGGAGGTATTTGTGATAAAAGAAGTATAAGATTTAGTATGATTACATTCTCTTAGAAGTCACTTGATTTTCCTTGACCACATTTTGATCCAATTAAAAATCTGTTAAATCATCAAATTATACTGCAGAGATCTGGATTTTGATGTATGATGAGCTGATCTGTTAATAGATGTGCTGGTTTCATTTACTACATGACATTTTTTTTTCTTTTCAACTTACACAGATGTGTTCAACTGCAACGCTCTCACTTTCACTTCAAAGATTTCACAACAGCTTTAAATGTTATCCAGGGATGTGGATTGTCCCAGTGGACCACTCAAAAAATAGCCTGCTTCATCACATTATTTTTGTCTGCATTTGTTGGAATGAACATATAATTATTTTGGTACTTATAAATAATAATTGTTAACTTCATTTGAGTTTTATTTCCGTCTGAAAGATATTTTCTTTTAAAAAAAGATTTCTATCAACATTTCTCTAAAATAACATAGCAAAGTTCTCCATACTTACAGTTGTGCCAATTCTCCAGATTTAGGTGGAAGACTGGATTTTCAGCCCCCTAATCCTGCCCTCCGGATAAATATCAAATTCTGCTGATTTTCACCGAGAATTAGCTCTCAAGATGGTCGAAATTCCATCAACCACCATGATTTCGAACCTCCTCTGAAATCTTTTTCAATGCAAGGCGGCATTAGTCATTAGTTTTGTACTTTTTTTTTCCTATCTTCAAAAAGAAAGCCACCCCAGTGGAGCAGTGGTGTAATAGCTGGCTTCTGACCTATCGTCCGTGATGGGTCGGAAAAAATTTGCTTTGACAAAATTTCTCGCAGTCCGATTGTCATATGATGCCTTCATCAAAGAGCTCTGACACTAGAATGCCAGGGAGGGTCAGTAATTGATTGACAGATGGGAGCTGCTCTGCCTTCCTGCAGTTCAGTCTTTCAACCCCTCGCCTCAAACACAGCTGCGCGCAGTCTAAGTGACGATAAACAGTTGAGTTGCGGCAATTTCACTTAACGACAAAAGGAAGTAGTTACAGTTGGCCTCGCCTTGTAACGAAACACGGTGTTAGTACACTGCCATTTTGTCGCCTTCGCACACAACCTAAACAGTTTCCTGCTATTTTATTCGTAAAAAACAGAGCGCGGGCCATTTTACCTTTTCATTATCTTGTGGAATCAATGTACATACCTGAAAACGAATTTCAGTAGAGGGAGGGGTGTCGATTTTCACACTGCCCCCCTCCCCCCTCCAGAACTTTTAGTTTACCAGTGATACCACTTCTGGAAAATTGTTTTTACGTCTGGAAAATGTTGATATAAAATAGCGTCGATAAAAAGTAGGGCTCATGTGATTTTATGAGCTGTAAAAATATCTCGATTTTCAGATTTTGAGGGTGGCGTGTTTGTACTTATATGAGAAAAGTTCCACTGGACCAAGCTCTCTATTGAATTTTAATTAAGCTAAAGCTAAGTACAGTTAGACATAGATTGTTTGACTTGGAGCCCAAGGTCATTAGTATGCCCTACTCTCCTTTTATAATCTTGAAGGAGATGTACCCATTTTGACCAAGGGCGGATCCAGATGTTCCCTCTAGGGGAGGTATAAAAAAGAGGGGAGAAGACATTATGGAGGGTTTTTTTAGATACAACATTAGTATCATCATCATTGTCAACCATTATCAATCCACTGCCGGATGAAGGTCACTCGAAGCCTCTTCCATAATGGTTCGTCTTGTGCCAGTCTCCTCTATGTTACTTCCACATACTTTCGAATTTCATCCACCCTTCTCCCATGTGGTCTTCTGGGTATTTTCCTGTCCCTTGGAATCCAATCTAAAATTTTGGCTGTCCATCGATGGTCTGTCCTTCTGGCAGTATGTCCAGCCCATTGCCATTTCAGGGATTTTACTCTGATCATGATGTCTTCCACTCTTGTCATTTTTCTGATCCATGAGTTCCTCTTTTTGTCTCTCCTGGTTACACCAAGCATGCACCTCTCCATGCTTCTTTGAGTTGTATGCAGCTTTTATATGTCTTTTTTAGTTAAGGTCCACGTCTCTGCACCATACATAAGCACTGGAAGGATGCATTGATCTAACACTTTTCTTTTAAGACATAATGGCATATTGCTCTTGAAAATTATGCTGTTTCTTCCAAAAACTCTCCAGGCAAGTTTTATACGCCGATTAATTTCTTCATCAATGTGACCCTCACTTGATATCTGCTGTCCAAGATAAATGTACATATCTGTTTTCTTCAGCTTTTCTCCATCAATCGATAAATCTTCATTTCTTGTACATCACTTTTGTCTTCTGAAAGTTCATTTTGTAATCCCACTTCTTTACTCTTGTCAGCAAGTTCCTGGATCATACTCTGCAGCTCTGATAGGGTAGTTGCAAAAATGACTACATCATCAGCAAAACGAAGGTGAGTTAGATAATCTCCATTAATGTTTATCCCTTTGTTTTCCCAGTTCAGTGATTGAAAAACATTTTCCAATGTGGCATTAAAGAGCTTGGGAGATATGGTGTTATCTTGTCTCACTGCCTTTCCAATTTTTGTGTGCTGTGTTGTTCTCAAACAGCCGAATCTTTGCACTTGCATTTTCATAGATGTTATTAATAATATTAATGTATGCATTTTTAATACTGCAGGATTTCAAAGCCATTGTAACTGCTGATGGTTTCACCGAATCAAAGGCCTTTTCATAATCGATAAAAGCCATGCACAATGGAATTCATATTCCCTCGCTCTTTCAATTAGTTCTCTCAGTACGTAGATATGATCTATAGTGCTGTAGCCACTCCTGAATCCAGCTTGTTCTCTCGGTTGAGCCATATCCAGTGTTACCTTCAAGCGGTGTGAAAGAACTTTAGTGAAGATTTTATACACCACTGATAGGAGGCTGATAGGTCTGTAGTTCCTGAGATCCTCAATGTCACCTTTTTTATGTAGCAGGCTCATTGTAGCGTTGTTCCAATCCTCAGGAATCTTCCCTTCATTAAGGCAGCGTGTTAAAATTTGGGCGAGTACTATTTCAATTTCTCCACTTGCTTCTTGTATGATGTCTACAGTAATTCCATCTTCTCCTGGAGCTTTTCCCCGCTTCATGTTCTTGATTGCATGTGCAACTTCTGCTGGAAGGACTGGAAGAACTCTGGTACCTTTCATGATGCCTGGAGTACATGTATCATCCCTTTCATATAATTTGGAGTAGAAATCTTTCACTCTTGTCAAAATTTCGCCTCTATTTCTTGTTACAGAACCATCTTCTTTTCTCAGTGCCATAATCTGTTTTTTTCCCTTACTGAGATGTCCCTTTGCTATCTTTAGGCTTCGGTTGTTTTCAATTGCTTTCCTCACTAGTTCACAGTTGAATTTCCTTACGTCTTCAGTGATACTTTTTCGTACTGTCTTGCATAGCTTTATATATTCCACTTTGGAAGTTACATCTTCTTTAGTTGACCTCATCTCTTTTCTTTTTTGCATCAACATTTTGGTTTTTCCTGATAATTTGTTCACATGCAACTTGTTCTTAGACCCAGCTAATTTTGTTGCTGTTTCCATGAGAGCTTTGGTTACTTTTCTGTTAACTTCAGAAATATCCACTTCTTCCAATGTTAGGCCTTCTAAAGCAGAGAATCTGTTCTTCAGTTCCAACTTGAAGGTATTATGGTGTTTTTTAAGGTTGGTTATGTCAATACATTTTGTTTGTCTTATGAGCTTGCCACGTTCGAGTTTAGTGTTGAGGTGCATCTTACATCTCACCAATCTATGGTCACTACCTGTGCTGAACTTGTTTAGTACACTGCAGTCTTCTATGACGAATCTTTTGTTACACATAATAAAATCAATTTCACTTGTCGTCCCATTTGGATGTCTCCATGTCCATTTCCTGTGTGGCTTTTTCTTGAAAAAGGAGTTCAAGATGAAAAACCCTTCTGCCTCTGCAAACTCAACGAGAGTATTTCCACGCTGGTTTCTGTTGCTGTGACCGAATTTACCTACTGAAGTTTCATTCTGTTGCCGTTGCCCTATTTTTGCATTGAAATCTCCACATGTATATATATACAAATAAGGAAAAATAAGAAAAAGAAAGAAATCCTGAAAAGACCATCTGGGGGAAGCGGTAGGGACATTTTCATGAATTTTGTTTACGACCCAATTAAGATATGCACGTAGATCAGATTGTTATTCACAGTTTCTCCCACGTACTCAGATTTCAGTACCAAGCTCAGCCTTACTCTCCTGTCCTGAGACATTACAGATGCTTAGACAATATGACAATAGCAAAGAACTAATAAAGAATACCCCCATGCTTTTTTGCCCCGCTGTTCCTATCTTCCCTTTATCTTTTACGCTCTTTCTCTATCTCTTTTTATTCTATTCCCTTCTCCTTTTTTTTTTTTTTACTGAAGCTAAATCAATGTAATACATATTTTAAATCCAATTCCATAGTAAGTTTAATTGCTAATTTTTTTTTAGAAAAACTGAAAACAAAATATGCAGAGTTAATTGTTTACGATCTTTGCTACTTTAAACTTTAAAAACTTCGTTTGAGTTGGGGGGGGGGCAATCACCCCAGTCGCTCCCTGCTGTATCTGCCACTGATTTTGATGTCCTATCATCACAACCTCACTCACAGACTAGCATAGAGCACAAACCGATTTCCCTTCAGAGATATTCCAAAATCCATGTCTCACCAGTATTTGCCTTAAAAGAAACGATGATTTGCCATTATTGATTCATTAGTCAAAATAATGGGTAGACTTAATAAAAACATCTACTCAAATACCAATGCCATTGCACAACAGACAACCAGTGACCTAATAAATATAAAATTTAATTGCGTAGCAAAATTGCTACTTGGCATGTGCACATGTCAGCTTTCAGAATGGTTTTAATGGTTATTTAGTTGAAAATGGGATCTTCAAGGGACTCTCAATTTTTTTTTTTTTTTTGTCAAAACTATATTTTTCAAAGGAAACTAATTATCTGGTACAACACCCCAGTTTGAGCATGGTTTAACAGTTATCTTTCATCCAAGATTGAACAAAAAAAATTTCATGGGGGAATTTATGAGGTGTTTCCTATAGGTACATGTGGTTTTGTAATGGACTGCAAAACTAATATTCCTGGCCTGGTTTGGTCATCCCAATCGACCCCAACTGTCATGAATGTTAAGTTTCAGTTCGCCATTTTCAAACCTCCTTACTATGCCTTTAAATTGGAAATATGATCTGTTTCCATATTTTTTGTAAAGTGTAATTCATTCCAATGAAATACATGTTAATACATATTTTTATGCCAAAATTACTAGAAGCACTCTGAAAGCTTTTGATTCACAGTAAACTATGGTGGCATCAGCTAGAGAAAAATGACATTCTTAAGAATAGAAGACATATTTAACCATACCCATGTCACTACATCTCAGTGATGACATTAGTTTCATTTGTCTCAAGTGCAGCCTGAGTCGTTTTTTTCTTCTTACAATGCATGCATTACTTACAGATGTAAGTGTATCATTAAGAACAAAACAAAACTCTGTGCTGACTGATACCATTACTAGAAATGTTAACTGCACAGAAAGCATTGATCACTTGCCATTACCTGTTTCCTACCTCTTCTGGTCACATTAATCAGCTTTTATTGGTTCACCATCTCTGCCCACTTTTAGCCCAACAACACAAAATATTCATATCACATTCATTACTGTGAGCAAACTGCATATAATTGTAAATGTCAGTCAGAGCCATGTAAAAAATCAAAAATATGAATTTAGTAAATTATTTTCTTTGCATTTACAAGTTGTCATGGGAAGCCTCAATTTTACCTACCATGAAAATAATGATCATTTGCTGTTATGACTTCTTAGTATCTGTGTGGTGTGAAACAACTGATCACAGAACATTTCAGAATTTGTTTCATCTTGCTAGTGCTACCTGTTGATGAATTGTGGAAATGAAGATATTTCCCATAGTTCCACAAATATTACCTTTATTTTATAAGTATGGATTGCTTTTCAACATTACCTTACTGCATGTAAATTGCCTGTTTTAATATAATGCACTCTGCAAAGTGCATTCAAAGTTAAAGCTTGCTGAAGTTTTAAAGTTTTATTTACAAGCACAGATTAAATTTTCTGATTTCTAAAGAAAACATACTTTTCATTTCTGTAACTTGAACTGACTTTGCACTTCATGTCTTTGAATTTATAGCGCATTTAACATGACTACCACCACACTCTTTTTCTGCTTTTTCCTGGCATAGAAACTTTTTCTGTATATCCTTAGGTTTATGTGTACGTGTAAAGCTTGAAAGATGTTGGAATCAACAGTTTAAGGTAAGTACACACATTAAATACGATAAAAAATGAATTTTCAAATGTGCATTTATATGTGTAAATGTTAGAAGAGTAGAACCAGTCTTCTAATAATAAACGTGCATATAAAAAAAGGAGGGAATATACACTGAAGTGCCAGAAAAACTGGTACGCCAGTCTAATACTTCGTAGGTCCCCCACAGGAGCGCAGGACTGCAGAAATACAACGGCGCATGGACTCCACTAGCTTCTGGAAATATGCTGTAGGCAATGCACACCATACTTCCTGCAGAGCGTTCCAAAATTCGGGTGTATTTCGTGGTCTCGAATTCCTGTGTTTGATAGCGTGTTGCATGGCATCCCTAATGTGTTCTATCATGTTCAGATCTGGGGACTTGGGTGGGATGGCAACACCCCAAACTCAGATGAATGCTCCTCTAACCATAATGTGGCATCCCGACACTTGTGTGAAGGTGCATTGTCCTGTTGGAACAGGCCTAACCCATCAGCATGAATGCAGGACATGAACGGTGTACCTCGTCAGAAAGGATGCGCACATAGCGTTGGCCGGTCACAGACATTTGTAGACATACCAGTGGTCCCAGTGAAGTACAGTTAAACACATCCCATACCATTATGGACCTCCCCATCAGCAGGTACAGTTCTCTGTTGACAGGCGGGATCCATAGCTTCATGGGGTTTGTGCCACACACAAATCCTTTCATCTGCTCGATACAGTTGGAAACGCGACTTGTCAGACCAGGCTACTTGTTTCCCGTCATCAAGTATCCAGTGGCGGTGTTGCCGCGCCCAAGCAAGGCGCATAGCTCTGTGTCGTGCAGCCAGCAAGGGGACTCAAGTTGGGCGTCGGCTCCCAAAGCCCATATCGTGCAGGGTACATTGCACAGTCCAGACACTGATGCTTGTTGAGGCTCCAGCATTGAATTCTGATGATACCTGCGAGAGTGTTGCACGCCTATCGCGTGAAATGATTCTTGAGAGCCGAGGATGGTCAAGTTCACCCAATGTCTTTTTACGGCCACACTGGTATCGTAGGTTGGAGGTTTTGCCGGAATTCTTGTAGTCACGGTACACCCTTGCAATGGTTGTCCATGAAAATCCGAACTTCGTTTCTACCTCCGAAATACTATGGCCCATCTCACGAGCGCCAACTATGACACCACACTGAAAATCGCTTAAAAAGCGGTTTCAGACAAAAATAATTTATTACGTAAAAAATTTAAAAAGAAAGAAGAAAGGTGGCTTAGTGGAAGAAATCAGAGGGAAGATGATAGAAAACATTCCCCCATTAGACACGTAATATATCTTACGGAAGCAGGAGTCAATGAAGAACTAAAAATCATCCTTAATAAAGGTAGCAATTTCAACCTATCGCCAACCCAGCTGAATAAACAGCAATTAATTATATTATTGAATTAGAAAACGTATGTAATTCAATAGAGAATCAAGATCCTATAACAGCAAGTGAGCTGAGGAGTGAATACTCCAGCTGTGTTACAAGTTATTTTAAAAAAGGAGTTAAGAAGCAAACTACTAAATATTCAAGTAGAGAACTAAAGTTACAAAAAAGAATTTAAAAATAACGAAGAAATTTTGGCCTTGAAGGCAGATAAGAGCAGAGCATTAGTGCTACTAGAAAAAGATAAATACTTAGAAAAAATGCTTGAAGAATTGCAAAAACCATTATATGAAAAAATAGAAGCTGGCCCAGTAGACAGCACTATAAAAAACTTTTCTAAATTACTAAAAACTTTGAAAAAGAATGATCAACTTTTTGATAATTACAAAAATTTTGCAAAATTGCACTTTAGAGTCTCTCAGTTATATGGTACTGTCAAGATTCATAAGCCAGGAACCCCTTTACATCCTATAGTAGACACTAAGTTTTCCCCTTGTCTAACCTCTCCCATTATCTCCTAGAACACCTGAATAAACTATTCTCCCCACCTGAAGCACTTATTAAGAATTCAAAAGAGGTGGTCAAAAAATTGAGGGAACTCCCGATAATAGAGCATCCATTACTTGCAAGTCTTGATGCAATTTCAATGTATACAAATATTAACATGGACCTTCTGATAGAATTTCTAGCAAATGACTTGGCAGAAAAGATAGTATTCCTAGATCAGGATAAAGATAAGCTCATAGGACTTTATGAACTGATGTTATTTTCTTTCAAACATAACTTTTTTCAATTTCAAGAGAAATACTACAAACAAACTTCTGGCTTGGCTATTAGTTCACCGCTATCTCCTTTTCTAGCTAACTATTATTTGGGCAAGCTAGAAGAGAAAATAATACTCCCACAACCATCATTGTTCTGCCTTTACATTAGATATATGGATGAAATCCTGATAATAGTAGACCAAGAAGAAAAATCTCTGCTAATAGACATACTTAACCTATTCAACACTCTAGATAACTCGCTTAAATTCACCCTGGAAGTACAGCAAGAAAGTAGCCTCAATTTCCTAGATCTGACACTCTCCTGTAGAAGGAAAAATATCTACATTACTATATAAAAGGCATACTAATACTCAAAAAATGCTAAACTACCAATCATACCATCCATCCTACATTAAATATAATGTAGCCGCACAGTTCCTTGAAAAAATAGAAACTTTAGATCTGCAATAACTTCCAAAGAAATCCATAAACAAGAAAGACGACACCGAATTTTTGGGTGTAATAAGCACGTCTTTTGAATCCATTCCGACGCAAATTAAATTTATCAAAGCTATTCAAAGTCAATGGAACCGGTATGGAAAACAATAGTATCTGACTGAAGAAAGAAGTTTTTCAATCGGGTTTTTGATCCCTCAGATATTACTGTAAACGGAATCATGAGCTTACGAACTCTTAGAAACAGAGATATCGACAAAAATAAGATGTGACTTTACGTCCCCTGGTGGCAAAACCATGCATTATTTTAGGAAGAAAGTATTCTTAAAAGGTTTATCCATATAAGCGGTATCGGTCCAAGAAAAAAATTAGTCGGATTTTCAGGAGCCCAGATTTTGCAACAAATACTTCAGAAGCAGAAATTAACACTTATGACCACTGGTGGCTAAACCATTCTTTACCAAACATTAGAAATTATGTGAAAAATATTTTCCATCAGGTCTTGTATGCGATACAGGAAGAATTTTTCAAATCAGAGCTTTAGGAGCAGAAATAACTCAGAAAACGCAATTTTCCTTTGTGCACCCTAGCGGAAAGTCTGTGATATACTTGAAAATTTTGAATTTATAGGAAAAACATTTCGCATCGGAAACATTAGTCAACAGAGAAGAAATTTTTCAAATCGTACTCTTAGAAGTAGAGATATTGACAAAAATAAGATATACATCTACGCCCTGGCGTAGAAACCATGCATTTTTTCAAGAAGAAAATGTTCCTAAAAGGTTTGTCGACATGAGTAGTATCGGTCAACAAATGACTTTTCTTTCAATCGAGATTTTAGAAGCTCATATTTTGCTGCAAATACATCAGAAGCGGAAATTAAGACTTACACCACCTGGTGGCCAAACCATTTTTTACAAAAATTAGAAATTATGTGCAAAAGATTTTCCATCAGAATCCGGTGCAGAAAGAATTTTTCAAATCAGAGATTTAGGAGCAGAGATATAGGGGGAAATGCAATTTACCTTTACGCCCCTAGTGGAAAGTCTATGAATTACTTGAAAATTTTAAAATTATATGAACCACATGTCACACGGAAAACACTATTCAACAAAGAAGGAATTTTTCAAATCGAACTCCTAGAAGTAGAGATATTGAAAAAAATAAGATATTTATCTATGCCCCTTGGTGGAGAAACTGTGGAATATTTTAAGAAGAAAATATTCCAAAAAGGTTTATCAGTGTGAGTAGCATCAGTCCACGGAAAAAAATTCAATCGATATTTTAGAAGCTCAGATTTTATGGCAAATACATCAGAAGCAAAAATTAACACTTATGCCCCCTGGTGGTCAAGTATTCTTTATCAAGAATTCGAAATTATATGCAAAAGATTTTCCATCAGGAGATGTATCCGCTGAAGAAAAAAGTTTTCAAATCAGAGTTTTAGAAGAAGAGTTATTGGGGAAAATGTAATTTACTTTTAAGCCTCCTAGCAGAAAATCTATGCTTAATTTGAAAAAGTAACTGTATCTAAAATACTCTTTGACATAAATGGAATCGAAAGATAAAATATTTTTTTCAATCGGATGTTTAAAAAATAAAACGTATTTTTGAATTCGACAGCATCTGCATTTACGCCCTCTAGTGGCAAAATTGTACAAGGTAAAAAAAAAAACGAAATGAAGGATCATCATTCACATATTTCAAGCTTTCCAATGCAAAAAGAATTTTTCAAATCGGACTAATAGTTGCTGAGATATCGTGGGTACAGACGGATGGATGGACTGGCGGACGGACGGACAAACCAATAACATAAACACAATCTTTTTTTACAAAAGACGTGCTAAAAAGAATTAAAGAAGTCGCTGACAGATAACAATTACCCAGAATATTGGATAGAAAACATTTTTAAGGGAAAAAAAGATAAGCCATAAAAATCTGATAAAAACATTAAACTCACTAGAAAAATAACTTACCATAAAGGTTGCATTTTTGAACTTACCGTTATGTTGGTGAAGTTTGACTAAAACTTACCGCACGTGGATCTTGGCTTTATTTTCGTATTTCTGTTATGTAGATGCGGCATGGGGGTTTTTCATTCAGTTTCGTGTCCTCTTCAGTTTTTTTCGTTGGTTTTAATTGGCCTCGTTACTAAATGAGTTTTTTTCCTTTGCTGCTTCCACATATACGTCAATACGTTTTTCTACCCGAGTACTTTCAGTAACATCCCGTTACTGTCATCTAGGAGGTGTTTGCTCCGACTAGCACGGACCATGTCAGTAGGGCATTTCGGTGGTTCTCGCGGGCTGCATCTGTTATCGGCTATCGCTTCTTCTTGGGCGTTGTGGCACCATCTCTTGTTGGTCACCGATCTCATTTTTCGAAATTTTCCATTTTTTTGCTCAATTTTAATTAAATTTCTCCAACTGTTTCTTAAAATATTAGGGTCATTATGGTTGCAAACTTTTGCTCTATTTTTTTCTGTCATTACCGACTCTGCTACTCTGAGGAGTTTTTCGGATTTACAGCTTTTTATGGTTTTTAATATTTTCAAATTTAAGATATTTTTGGTTAGCCAGACAATATTGAATAAGTGCTGTTTTTTCTTCTTTTTTCTGCCAATTTTTACATGTTGTTTTAACCTGTGTTTAAGCTTATTTTTGGTACTTCTTATATATGCCGTTGGAGGATTTTCTGTAATAGGAATTTAGTAAATACCTGCTTTTTCAAACATTTTTATTTTTTCATTATTTTTGATTACCATATTTTTGACAGTATTTACTTTTCCTCCAATTTGAATGTTATGCTTTTTACGAATATTATTAATTTCATTAGTAGTACCTTTAATGTAAGGAAAACCATTCAGATATTTGATTTCTTTTTTATTTACTACAGCATTATTTTTTATTTTCTTTATTACTTCTGTGTTCCATTTTTTTATTAAATGGTTTGGATAACCAAAGCTATCTGCAATTTTTTTTATGAATTTGATTTCTTCATTAGCGAACTGACTATTTTCAGAGTGTGTATATGCTCTTTTAATTAAGGTTTTCAGACTATTGCATTTTTGAGGATAAGGATGTGCCGAATTGTACGGGATTAGAATTTTTTTAGAATGTTGTGGTCTCTGATTGAGTGCCAGTAGGGCAAAATGTCAGCACACAATATTATCATGACTTTCTGAGGACAAAGTGAGACTGAAAATTCATCAAAATTGCCCTTACTTGTTGGAAGCAGGAGCGATTTTGCTGCATGACAACGCATCGTGTCATGGTGCAGCATCGGTATGGGGACTTTTGTCGAAATATGGCAGGGAAACTTTATCCCACCCACCATACAGCCCTGATCTCAGTCCACCCGACTTTGATCTTTTCCCAAAGTTAAAAAATTGGCTTCGTGGCATCCACTATGAATAGCTGGATGAACCCTCATTGGTCGTAGCTCGAGTAATACAACAGCTGAACAAAGATGGCGTACTACGGGGCATCCGGGTATCGTACCTCACCGCTGGAAAAATGTCATTAGCACCAGAAGGGAGTACATTGAACAGCAATAAGGTAAGTTTTCTCCATTACCTTACACTTTTCCCAAAAATGGACAGTGTGCAGAACTCAAGATGGACTTCCAAAAATCAATAGGAGCCCTGCATTATGTTTACTGTGTGATTTCATTAAGCATTTGTTTGAGTTGTATGAAAAATCTTGATTTGAAAATAGTTTCAGACCCATGGGATTTTTCATTTTTAAAGATGAATGTGTAAAAATATACAGCATTATAATGCTGCAAAATTTCTCTATTATTTACACAATGTCACCAAACATTTAAATGAATAATAAGAACATTTGCAGCACTCTTTTGTAAGATAGTACTTTTTGTAATCCATTTGAACAATGAAAAAATAAACAAATTCCAAGAACCTGAGACCATTTTTAAAGACTTGCCTTAAAACCAGTGTGGATATGGAATCTGACAGAATCATCTAATCAATTCCTGTAATAAAACTTTACAAAAGAAAAAATAGCAGCATTTCAGAAATATTTAACAAAAACTGTGATACTCAGTGGCGGCTCGTGGTTGGAAAAATAGGTGAAGAGGTACAAGAGCAGTATGAAAATATATCTACTGTCTACAATGAAAATCCCTTAATGAGGACTTACTTATTTTTTATATTAAATCAATGTTTCTTTCTTTTAAAGCTGCAGATTTGTCGATCATGTCGTCATAAGATGGTTACATGGCTGTTTCTTCGTGAGCATCAATAAAATGTCTTCCTGAATAGAAATATTTGCCAGAGAAGCAAGTCTATCTTAGGAACTAGTGTTTCTTGAGCAAGTTTGTATTCTTTTAAGAAAACTTCTTTCCACTGGCACACTTGTAGATGGAATTGTTAAACTGAGGAAAACCAATTTATAATCTGTAAAAATGTCTTTGTCTCCATGAAACACTCGAAGGAGTTCTTGAGTCAATATATTCCTTAATTTTTCATCGGCATATACAAGCCTCAGTTCATTTTTAAGGCGCTGTGTTTAGTAAATATGTTTCCGTAAAAATGTAGATTTTCAAGAGCGCGAGAGGGAAAGCATGCATTAAATTATTCGAATTTGGTTGTGTCAGCAAGTCAGAAAAATTGAAGTTTCTTACAGTCTTGAAATCTTATATCCATTTCCATAAGAATGTGGTCCAAAATTTTAAAATACAATTGTTTATAATTTTGAAAAATTGTTTCCTGTGTAAGAGCAGCATATTCCTGTGCTTATTTCTGTGATTTTGCTAGCTTTTCCAAACTGTGCTTCAAATAACTCATCGTTCCTTTTATGGCTCAAAATTTCACGAGTTTTTTTGTTTTGTTTTTTATTTGAGTTGCACAGTAGTTTATGTTTAGTTATTTTTTTTTTCAAAAGTTCGAATAATACTGTATATCAGTGGAGCCAAAAATGTAAATTCGAAAGTGTTAATATCATTCAAAAACCCCTTGGCAAGATTAATTGATTTTTTGTCTGATTATTCGCTATTCGTCAGAAATCCGAACACTTTCTTCAATTTATTCCAATCTTCAACAACTACACTTACTAATTTCGAAGTGGAGGACCATCGAGTTTCTGCTATGGTTGGTCTGCATCTTGCGGTTTTGCCGCCCCGGTGGCGCAGTGGTCTAAGCGATGGCCTCTGATCATTCGTCCGAACGGGGTCCGGGTTCGAATCCCGGTGAGGCATGGATGTTGTGTTTGTCTTACGGCACTGGCTCTCTCCCTTCCCTGGAACCAGTGACCCTAAATTAGGGACGGGCAACTGCTTATAGCCCATTGAGTTGCTCACGGTGGCCGTTAAACCTCCAATCAATAAATCAATCAATCATCTTGCAGTTGTTGATATATAAGACCGCTTTGCAGAATGGTGAACAAACAAAGCAATTCCACTGAGGCTTGCAAAAAGTATTTGACACTTAGAAATTTTAGAAAAACTCTAGTGTAATACAAGATTCAAACGATGAACTAAGCAATGAACAAAAACAGATTGAGAAGCTTTATCCTTGACTTTTTTTTTCTGTAGTCCATTTAAGTGTCCAGACATTATACTTGCCCCATTGTAACATTGTCCTATTTATTTGTGTTGGTAATCAGACTATTCCAAAATTTCGCTAGCATTTTGTATAAAGCTCCTGACGTCTTCCTTCACATCATGGAAACCCAAAAATCCCTCAACCAATACACCTTCCGAATCAACAATAAAAAATTATTTAATTTTTGACGTGATCATTTATATATTCAGAAATACATTCAATTTATTCATTTTGAATAGTTTTTTATCCTTTCGTATTGATTTTCAATTTTTAAAGAACTTCTTCATATCAACAATGAAAGTAATTAAATGAAATTTCCACGATTTATCGAGCCCATGCTATTGTCATGGCCATGGAAGGCTAGTTCTTGTTTGCTCAAATACAGTACAGACTAATACTGCATCAATCACTGTTTGTAGGAAAAGTCTATTTAAAGGAACGTTTTCATTAAAATGCGTTTTCAAAAGCCTAGCATTTTTCCTCAGGGCGTCGGCAATGGTGTTTTGAATTTTTTCAAAATTCCTTAACATTAATCTGCATTTCAGGTGTTCGCAAGAATCACGATGTTTATGAAGTGACCGTGTTACGCTTAATAAATCTGAGAATCCGTCTTTATTCCATGCCGAATGTTTATTACTAAAAAGTAAGCAGGGCAAAAAAAAGGCCCGTGAAGCTGAAACACTTCACTTGAGCGAGCAGATTGGGAAGAGTGACGTCACGGTTAAAACTGCAGACTTCCAAGCATTCTCATTTCGGCTCTTCACTTGCACTGTTTTGCGTATAAGGATTTGTTTTCCGTATTGAGCGCGCCATGTGAATTAATATCTATTCAAAATTTTGAGTATTTTGGAACTGAATAAAGGCAAAAAAGAATATATTATAAAATTATACTGAATAAAACTTTATTTTGAGTAAAATAGGTGAAGAGGCACTTCACCTATTTCACCTGAGAAGCCGCCACTGGTGATACTCCAAACAGTGTGGGGCAAAAAAGAGGAAGATGAAGAAAAATAAACTTTAAAGCAAGGATAAAAAAGCAATATGTCCTGCATTCTTGCTTGCAAATTTAAAATAATTTATCTTATAATGTAAAGGTAAAACCAAATCACAAGTTTGTTTTATTTCAGTCAGAGTAAAACACAATTGAATATTTCTTCTCGTTGGATAGTGCTTCCTGTGTGAAATGCTCTTGATATAATTTCAAAATTTAAAATAACTCTTACTCTTTCAGTTAGGGGGCGTTAAAGCAAGTTACATTTTCCCTGATGTTTTTGTTACGAAAATATGCTGCAGCCCGGTGACGTAGTGGTCTTAGCAGTGGCTTCTGACCATTCGTCCGTGATGGGTAAGGGTTTGAATTCCGGTGGGGCATAGATTTTGTGTTTGTATTATGGCACTGTCTTGGCACATGAACAATCTGCCAACAAAGTGGCACAAAAGCTAATAATCTCTGCACTAATATTTCCATATGATTTAATACAGTGCATTACAAATTACTGAATGAACCTTCTCACCCACATTTCTGTCCTGTAGCTGAAGAAAAACATTGGTATTGCATTAGTAATAAAATTAGCATGAAATACTTTTTTTTGTGAAACAGGCATTATTTCCATAATTTAATTTTATTATGCAAATTTGATAATTTCTTAACACATAGCTTGTCCCAAAACAACTGAAAATGTTTTTATAAAAAATGTGCATCACCTGGTATTTGACTCACTGCATGTCTAGTTTGAAAGACAGTGTCCTGTGGTTGCACAGGGGAAATAAGGCATTCCTTAATCTTTGGAAGTGTCATGGCAAAAATTTTAACCTCTGGTGAATTTCAGAAAGACTTGATCAATCTTCCTGTTGGTTTATCAGGGATTAATTAATGCAAAATTTTCTCCCATGACATACGTTAGAAGAAAATTCCTGGTTGAAAGGCAAAGGAATTCGTGCGCAATCACAACCAGGAAAACAAAATCACAACCAGGAAAACAATTCGTGCGTAATCACAACTAGGAAAACAAAAAACGGAAAATAGAATAATATTTGATTTAACTGACTTTGGGGTTTTGGAAATAATTAATTTATCTGTTCTTTTATCGCGATAGGAAAAGGCGAGTAGGTGTGCAGCTCAGAGAGTCAAAATTAATTTTAGTTTAACATCACGGAACAAGAGAAAAAAAATTAAAATTAGTGATTTTCTGCAAAGCAAGAATTCTTCATTTCGCCATTTTGCGTTCCTGTTTCCCAACGTTGTGAAAAGTCGCCCAAAAAAGTGCAACATCTTTTCGTCTTTTGGGTAAGGAATTCAGCAACAGAATCTATTTTTAGACCTCAGGGTCAAAGGCTTGGTCCCTACTTGTGAAGGTCAGAGTGTCACCCCTGGCTTGGCGTGGGAGTGAAATTCCATTGAGAAGCCGTTAGTTACTAGGCTGAAGTTTCGACCAATGGGAGGGGTCAGCGGTTTCAAGCACCCCAGAGTTTTATCCGTTGAGAGAGGACACTTTTGTTCTGGTCGCTAGCGCTAGCTAGTTGGCAGTTGACAGCGGAAAGCTAAATTTTCTCTCCTCGCCTTTTGGTGGGGAGGGGCAGTCAGAATGAAAATTTGTATTGGAATCAAAAAGATGACAACAGCTAAAATGATGATTTGCAAGGATCTCCTTGCCAGAGATGAAAAATGCCCAATGATGGATCCAGTAACGGACGACCACTGGGTAGGATCTGAATGCCAGTATGTGCGCTTCAAGATGGCGGAGGAAGAAGCAGACCCAATTCCTACCAGGGAGAGCTGAGAATTTTTTTCTCCTTCTATTGATATACCTGAAGGAGAGACCACCATCTACACCCACGAGCTCTTTGATAGAGTTTCGGGCAAGTTCCTCCTGGCACTGGAAATTCGAAAAAAAAAAAGCCAGTCAGGTTTCATGAACGACATCACCTTGAGCTGCACTACAACAGAGGTTCGAACAGTAGAGAAAATGCCTTTGTCCTGTTTCCTGTTGAGTTGGCCAGGCACGCGGTGTCAACGAAAAAAAAAAGGGGAAGAAAAAAAAAAAACATTTTGAAGAGGTGAAGAAAGGCAAAGAGAAAAATCACCCCGGGACATTGATGTTCTCTCAGGGAGAGACTGTTAAGTCAAGTTTAAAAAAATTATTAGGCTGTGAAATTTTTTTTTATTTATCGACGGTTAGTGTGCTTGTCAAGAAGTGTTGCTGCCCCAGTCTTAAAGGTAAATTTTTCCTTGACCTTTTTTTTTTGTATTATGCTGTGGGGTCCTTAAAATTATGAAAATGAGTGGGTTTTAAAATGGGGCTGTCTGAAAAATATGTTGCAAAGAAAGAAAAAAAAAGTTGTAAATGTTTTCATTCAGTTTTTTTTTTTTTTTTTTTTTGTATTTTAGTGTTCTGGTGTGCTTAAGGAATGAAACCACCTGATTTAATGTTAGGCTGTTTAAATAAATTTCATGTCATCTTCTGTGGATAGGTAATTGAAAAACAAAACGAAACAAAGAAGTGGAAGTGGATAATTTTCTGGGTCATGTAGGGATAGATGATATAAAAAGTATATTAAGTTATTTCGGAACGAACAGCTCTCCAGACCAGTATTTCTCTTAGGTGAAATTTAACTCTTTTTGTGCTCGGTGATTTTTGTATTTGTGAAGTAGAATTTGTATTTATGAACTTAGCGTAGGTGCCATGTAGTTGGGAATTTTTCTTGTAGGCTGGTAATTATTTTGGTTTAATGTTTTGGTAAATTTAGGTGCTAAATTACTCTTTAAAATTTAATTTTTGTATTAGTGAGGGCTAATTTCTAGTTTCAGCCCGTAGATTAGAAAAACAGGTTTTTATGGGGGAAAGAATATAAGAATTGGGCATACAGGCAGATATGAGCATATGTATAGTGTGACTAAAAAAAGAACCCGAATAGCTGTTGTGTTTCTTCAAGAAGTGATGATTTTTCAGGAAAAGAGTGATCTAGGAAGTAATGGTGATGTATAGATTTTTCAGGAAATAAAGTAAGGTTTGGTATAGTGTGTCAAGTATGGTGTTATTGAGCTTTCTGGGAAATGAATATGTACAGTGTGTTCCTGGGAAATAAAGATAAGTGATTTTCTGGGAAATGAGTGTGTTCCTGGGAAAAGGGAAAATAAGGATATGAAGTGTGTTCCTGGGGAAAATAGGATAAGAAGTAATTTTCTGGGAAAAAGGGTGATGTATTGAATTTTCTGGAAAATAGATGAAGAGATATTTTGGGGACAAGAGAACTCTTGTGGGATACTTTACCCTATGTAGACAATGCCGCGGGGTCTGAAAGGGTGCACGAAACAAATTGGGGGATTTGTTTTCTGCCCGAGTAAGCTTGTTGTTCGGTCCATAGGAGGTGGTACCTATGAGGGGAGTGATGTGGGTTGTCCCCAAATCACAGTGAAGGAACAGAAAAGGGTTACTTCGCACTTTGCTCCACTACACTGTATAAGCTGGGAATGGATTCACGACCCATTCCCGCCTTTAGACTCAAACTTTGTTGTTCCTGCAGTGAAATCTTGTTTTTCGAGGCAATTGGAATTCGTTGAGTGAGATGATTGTTTGGCTTTAATGCCCAAGTTTAGTTCTACATGGGTGCTGGTAGATTTGGAGGACTTATAGTGGGGAATTTTTGAATAGTTGGATTTTTATGATAACTTGTGAGTAAATTGAGTAGAGTATTTAGTGTATTGGGTTTTGTATAGTGTCAAGAATTGGTTCAGTGTCAGGTAATGCTACATGGTTAGGATATGTAGATTTTAAGACAAATGTTGATTGAAGGCAAGGTTGTTGATTTTGAGACAAATTTTCCCGGAGATGTAGAACCTGGTATAAAGTAACTTTTCATTATGTAAAATTTTGGCAGTTGATATGTTAGTTAAAAAGTTAAAAGGTGAATTCAGAAGACTGCTCTGAGGGTTGGTTTTAGCGATTAGAATAACATAGTGTAAACATATGCATATAATAATTTTTTTTTTCTTCAAGAGAGAGAGAGAGATTTACCTTCCACATACTTAAGTTGCACACCATGTTAAAGCAAGTGTTTGTGCTGTGCGGTGTAATTCAATGGAATTCTGGTAGTTATATTTTGTTTTGGTGCTGCGACTGGTGCGATATTTGCCAAGCTGTCGGGTGTTTAGTGTTTTTAGGCCCAGTGGCCGGGTTTGAAATTGTGTCAAAATTTACTCTCACACTTGTTGAGTTTTACAATGGATATGGGCCGGGTGGCCTTTCAAGGACCTAAACCTTAGTGCAGTGAAGTTTTAGATATTTTCAGTTTAAATTTTCATCACATGGTTCAAGTGCATCCCTCTCAGCAATGACTGAGGTGGAAAGTAATCTGAGGCTATAGTGGTAAAATCAATGTTTTTGTCCTAACTAGCTAATTTGATCATCGCCACTTCCAAAAGGTTATTTACACGTGTACATTGTATACCATTAAATTTTATTGTTTACAAATTTGGTACACATGCAAACAGCTAAAAAGGTGCTCTATAAGCGAGGGTGGAGCGCATATTAACATATGCGTGTCCCGCCTGGTGGTCAGATACGGTCAGGATGAGAAATGGTATTAACCAAATTCAGTGCAGGGTGCTATTGGGCATGACCAGGTGCTTCCGAACGACCTCCACAGCAGCGCTCCAAGTGCTGGCTGGGTGCGAATCGGCGGACCTGGTCGTAGCGAGGGAAGCAGCAATGCAGACCCTCCGCTACGGGGAAGATGTTTCCTTCCTAGGACACCAGTATCGGTCGTCCGAGGTGGAACTTCTGAGAATGGACTGGACTTGCCACCCAGCCAACGAGCTTTGTCTGAGTTGGGATAAAGCCCCCCCCCCCCCCCACAGGTCATGGGAAGGAACTGTACACGGACGGTTCTAAAATAGGAAGTAGTGTCGGCGCAGGCTTCTGCGTGATCTCGGATGCCAACG
Organism: Macrothele yani; assembly: GCA_039090855.1. Lineage (NCBI taxonomy): Eukaryota > Metazoa > Arthropoda > Arachnida > Araneae > Macrothelidae > Macrothele > Macrothele yani. The sequence continues at coordinate 108,187,136 of CM077011.1, forward strand.
AGATGCACGCGGAGCGAATTAAACTATCGTCCAATTCCTCTGTGTTCCAAGCAGAGTTATTGGCGATCAGAGAAGCACTGCGTTGGGTGCTTGCTATGAATGGTGAAGGGGCCTAGCATACACTTCTGACAGCCAGCGGCTGTCAGAGTGTATGCTATAGGCATACACTCTGAAAGCGCTTGGCCAATTCGGGAGTAAGACTCCCCTTGTCAGAGAGATAAAAGTGCTATACAAGTCAATGGAGAGTAGGAGGGTTACCTTCCACTGGATCCGAAGTCATGTCGGTACAGTTGGAAATGAACGCGCAGACCAGCTAGCGAAGGAAGCTACTGGTAAAGAGGACATAGATTTTCAGATGCGAACGCCGCTGCAAAGTGTGCGGACGCAACTGAAATCAGCCACATTGGTGGAGTGGCAGCAGAGATGGGATGAAGGGGATACGGGCAGAAGGACATACCGTATCTTCCCCCGAATCTCGATAAGGCGCATTGAGAGTAATGACTTCCTCAACCAAGTACTAACCGGGCACGGAGTGTCGCCGGAGTACTTCCGCAGATTTGCGGTTAGGGAGCGAGTGTGCATGTGTGGTGCCCAGACTGCAGATGTCGCACACATGATTCTAGAATGTGCTTCTCTGGCAGGGAAGAGAGCAACGTTTGTGCCAGAATTGGCAAAGACGAGGGACCTCTCGATCCTGCTCGCGTACCCAAGAGCGCGACAGGGGCTCATCGAGATGGTCAAGTACCTCAAAGAGGAACAGGCGGTCTACCTAATAGAGGGGTGACCGAAGAAGATCGAAGAAGAGGGATGAAGAAAGAAGAAAAGAAGAGGGATGAAGAACCGAAGAAGGGAAACAGATGACTCGAGCCCAGAGTCGTCACCACAGAACCTACCCTAGTCCTGTGGCAATGTAAATAATGTAAACATTTTTCAATGTGAGAGGGCCCATTCAGCAAAGGACTTGTTTCCCAAGCGGAGATGGGTTCCTCAGTGTAAATAACCATGTTTGTATCCATGTTTGAATAAAGGGCAGTCGCCCCAAACAGTTCGCGCCAGCAATTATTCTCCCAGTCAGGGGTAGAGAAAATTTCTTTTCTAGCCCCTGCCCAAATGACACGCACACCCGGGTCATAATGGAGAGGTGGGAAGTGCCGGCAAACGGGGGTAGCAGCGCACTGCAGGTCCACGGACCGATCCTGTCCGGATGGAGGTATGTCGGATCCAGGCAGGACTACTCGCAACGCCGTCACCAAAAATCTTTTGAGAGAGTTCTTCTAACCCTGTGGAGTCCGCATTTGGACGGTACAGGATAATGGTCATCAGCTAGTTGTTACCTTTTCTTACACTTTCAGGTGTATCTACTCATCAAATGCAAACAACGCAAAACAATACAATAGTAACTTTTGGGAGTTACCAAATTCAGTGGTGCATTTGATTTGATTTTTCTATTTTGTTTCATGGCCTTATTCAAAATTTCAGTTTTGTTTAGAAATGCATCCACCCATCTCCCAAATTTAAATTTTCTATAATTTCCATATAAATTTCAATATCAGCATAAATATAGTCTCTTTTAATAAATAACATCAATCAATATTTTTTTTTTCACCATAACAATTGGTGCCGTGACCTTAGGATGTATACCCTGTGATGAAATTCAACTTCACTGCACAGAAAAATTAAGGAAAAATCTTAAAGTTCATTTGATACAAATAGTAGGCTGATGAATAAAGAAATGTATGTGTTTATATAACTTACTTTGAGTTTAGGTAAATTCTAAAGTGGATGCAGTTTTGTCAGTGAATGGTGTATGTCAGTGAACATTTTTTTTTTCTCGTCGCTCTCTCTCTCAGTGATAACATAATAAAAGTGTTAAAAGTTGTATTTTCTCAGTGGTGAAATTTTTCTCGGTGGCAAATTTTTCTCTCAGTGGTTTCAGTTAGTGAAAGTTAAAAATTAACTTGTGTTTACTCTCAGGTGTTTAATAAGTGAAACTGCAGATGATAATTCTAGTGTTTTGGCATTTATAATTTTTGGATCAACTTTCATAGGTAACAGTGGCAAATTGAATAGTGCATAATTTCAGTGTATGAGTGTGGTGTATATAGTGTATTTGGCGGATAATGTCAATAATTTCACGAGTATACGTACACATACAAGCAATTTTGTGTTTTGCATACAAGCAATTTTTGGATTTCACACACTTCTCTTTACAAATAATTTCTTAATTGTACTTGCATTGCGTTGTGTCATAAGTAATTTTGTGTTTACGTACCATCTCAAGTGTATTTTTCATGTGCTCATTCAAGCAAATTTGATAATTTAAAAATGAGGTGAGAAAAGTGTTAATTTTGACATCCGAACATGCTTGTGTAATGTAAAATTTGTAAAAACATACAGCGAAAATTGTAAGAAGTGTAAATTCTCTCCTCTCCTCAGATTGAATAATTTAGTGCCCGAGAGCGCTGTTTATTTAAGGTTAGGCTATGGCTTATTTTCTAGTGCGGTATAAAGTCAGTGTTAGATGAGATTATTACTTCAGTGATAGTTATGTTAAGAAGTGATAATAATCAGTTCAATTTAAAAAAACATTAAAAAAAAAAATTCTCAGATTAGTTAATAGGTTAGTAGTTGTAAATCGTCGCAGAGATAAATTTTCTTCGTTCCGTGAAATTTTTGGCTTGTAAAAATTCTTCGTGTAATTCTCTCGTTGATGCGAGTGGTAGACAGCTGCGTTTTGAAACATTTGTTTTTCTCGTTGAGTGGTAGCCATGTTGTGGCGGAAGTCAGCTCACCGGAGGTAGGTGGCGCTGCAGGTTTGTTTACATTCATCGGTTTGTTGACATGGTCAGAGCACGTGTGTGTGTTGGGTAGTAGGTAGCGAATTTTCTGAGATTTTATTTTATGTTTCGACTCGCTTTGCTCGTCTTTTTCGCAGGGGGAATGTATTTGTCATGGCGAAAATTTTAACCTCTGGTGAATTTCAGAAAGACTTGATCAATCTTCCTATTGGTTTATCAGGGATTAATTAATGCAAAATTTTCTCCCATGACATACGTTAGAAGAAAATTCCTGGTTGAAAGGCAAAAGGAATTCCGTGCGCAAAATTCGCTTGTCTTAATCACAACCAGGAAAACAAAAAAGGGAAAATAGAATAATATTTGATTTAACTGACTTTGGGGTTTTGGAAATAATTAATTTATCTGTTTTTTTATCGCGATAGGAAAAGGCGAGTAGGTGTGCAGCTCAGAGAATCAAAATTAATTTTAGTTTAACATCACGGAACGAGAGAAAAAAAAATTAAAATTAGTGATTTTCTGCAAAGCAAGAATTCTTCATTTTGCCATTTTGCGTTCCTGTTTCCCAACGTCGTGAAAAGTCGCCCAAAAGTGCAACACCTTTTCGTCTTCTTTTGGGTAAGGAATTCAGCAACAGAATCTATTTTTAGACCTCAGGGTCAAAGGCTTGGTCCCTACGTGTGAAGGTCAGAGTGTCACCCCTGGCTTGCGTGGGAGTGAAATTCCGTTGGGAAGCCGTTAGTTACTAGGCTGAAGTTTCGACCAATGGGAGGGGTCAGCGGTTTCAAGCACCCCAGAGTTTTATCCGTTGAGAGAGGACACTTTTGTTCTGGTCGCTGCGCTAGCTGGTTGGCAGTTGACAGCGGAAAGCTAAATTTTCTCTTCGCCTTTTTGGTGGGAGGGGCAGTCAGAATGAAAATTCGTATTGGAATCAAAAAGATGACAACAGCTAAAATGATGATTTGCAAGGATCTCCTTGCCAGAGATGAAAAATGTCCAATGATGGATCCAGTAACGGACGACCACTGGGTAGGATCTGAATGCCAGTATGTGCGCTTCAAGATGGCGGAGGAAGGAGCAGACCCAATTCCTACCAGGGGAGAGCTGAGAAAAATTTTCTCCTTCTATTGATATACCTGAAGGAGAGACCATCTACACCCAAGACTCTTTGATAGAGTTTCGGGCAAGTTCCTCCTGGCACTGGAAATTCCGAAAAAAAAAGCCAGTCAGGTTTCGTGAACGACATCACCTTGAGCTGCACTACAACAGAGGTTCCAACAGTAGAGAAAATGCCTTTGTCCTGTTTCCTGTTGAGTTGGCCAGGCATGCGGTGTCAACAAAAAAAAGGGGGGGGGGGACATTTTGGAGAGGTGAAGAAAGGCAAAGAGAAAAATCACCCCGGGACATTGATGTTCTCTCAGGGAGAGACTGTTAAGTCAAGTTTAAAAAAATTATTAGGCTGTGAAATTTTTTTTTATTTATCGACGGTTAGTGTGCTTGTCAAGAAGTGTTGCTGCCCCAGTCTTAAAGGTAAATTTTTCCTTGACCTTTTTTTTTTGTGTTATGCTGTGGGGTCCTCAAAATTATGAAAACGAGTGGGTTTTAAAATGGGGCTGTCTGAAAAATATGTTGCAAAGAAAGAAAAAAAAAGTTGTAAATGTTTTCATTCAGGTTTTTTTTTTTGTATTTTAGTGTTCTGGTGTGCTTAAGGAATGAAACCACCTGATTTAATGTTAGGCTGTTTAAATAAATTTCATGTCATCTTCTGTGGATAGGTAATTGAAAAACAAAACGAAACAAAGAAGTGGAAGTGGATAATTTTCTGGGTCATGTAGGGATAGATGATATAATAAGTATATTAAGTTATTTTCGAACGAACAGCTCTCCAGACCAGTATTTCTCTTACGTGAAATTTAACTCTTTTGTGCTCGGTGATTTCTGTATTTGTGAAGTAGAATTCGTATTTATGAACTTAGCGTAGGTGCCATGTAGTTGGGAATTTTTCTTGTAGGCTGGTAATTATTTTGGTTTAGTGTTTTGGTAAATTTAGGTGCTAAATTACTCTTTAAAATTTAATTTTTGTATTAGTGAGGGCTAATTTCTAGTTTCAGCCCGTAGATTAGAAAAACAGGTTTTTATGGGGGAAAGAATATAAGAATTGGGCATACAGGCAGATATGAGCATATGTATAGTGTGACTAAAAAAAGAACCCGAAACGCTGTTGTGTTTCTTCAAGAAGTGATGATTTTTCAGGAAAAGAGTGATCTAGGAAGTATGGTGATGTATAGATTTTTCAGGAAATAAAGTAAGGTTTGGTATAGTGTGTCAAGTATGGTGTTATTGAGCTTTCTGGGAAATGAATATGTACAGTGTGTTCCTGGGAAATAAAGATAAGTGATTTTCTGGGAAATGAGTGTGTTCCTGGGAAAAGGGAAAATAAGGATATGAAGTGTGTTCCTGGGGAAAATAGGATAAGAAGTAATTTTCTGGGGAAAAGGGTGATGTATTGAATTTTCTGGAAAATAGATGAAGAGATATTTTGGGGACAAGAGAACTCTTGTGGGATACTTTACCCTATGTAGACAATGCCGCTGGGTCTGAAAGGGTGCATGAAACAAATTGGGGGATTTGTTTTCTGCCGGAGTAAGCTTGTTCGGTCCATAGGAGGTGGTACCTATGAGGGGAGTGATGCGGGTTGTCCCCAAATCAAAGTGAAGGAACAGAAAAGGGTTAGGTCGCACTTTGCTCCACTACACTGTATAAGCTGGGAATGGATTCACGACCCATTCCCGCCTTTAGACTCAAACTTTGTTGTTCCTGCAGTGAAATCTTGTTTTTCGAGGCAATTGGAATTCGTTGAGTAAGATGATTGTTTGGCTTTAATGCCCAAGTTTAGTTCTACATGGGTGCTGGTAGATTTGGAGGACTTATAGTGGGGAATTTTTGAATAGTTGGATTTTTATGATAACTTGTGAGTAAATTGAGTAGAGTATTTAGTGTATTGGGTTTTGTATAGTGTCGAGAATTGGTTCAGTGTCAGGTAATGCTACATGGTTAGGATATGTAGATTTTAAGACAAATGTTGATTGAAGGCAAGGTTGTTGATTTTGAGACAAATTTTCCGAGATGTAGAACCTGGTATAAAGTAACTTTTCGTTATGTAAAATTTTGGCAGTTGATATGTTAGTTAAAAAGTTAAAAGGTGAATTCAGAAGACTGGTCTGAGGGATGGTTTTAGCGATTAGAATAACATAGTGTAAACATATGCATATAATAATTTTTTTTTTTCAAGAGAGAGAGAGAGAGAGATTTACCTTCCACATACTTAAGTTGCACACCATGTTAAAGCAAGTGTTTGTGCTGTGCGGTGTAATTCAATGGAATTCTGGTAGTTATATTTCGTTTTGGTGCTGCAACTGGTGCGATATTTGCCAAGCTGTCGGGTGTTTAGTGTTTTTAGGCCCAGTGGCCGGGTTTGAAATTGTGTCAAAATTTACTCTCACACTTGTTGAGTTTTACAATGGATATGGGCATTGGCCTTTCAAGGACCTAAACCTTAGTGCAGTGAAGTTTTAGATATTTTCAGTTTAAATTTTCATCACATGGTTCAGTGCATCCCCTCAGCAATGACTGAGGTGGGAAAGTAATCTGAGGCTATAGTGGTAAAATCAATGTTTTTGTCCTAACTAGCTAATTTGATCATCACCACTTCCAAAAGGTTATTTACACGTGTACATTGTATACCATTAAATTTTATTGTTTACAAATTTGGTACACATGCAAACAATAGTTACCTTTTCTTACACTTTCAGGTGTATCTACTCATCAAATGCAAACAACGCAAACAATACAATAGTAACTTTTGGGAGTTACCAAATTCAGTGGTGCATTTGATTTTATTTTTCTATTTTGTTTCATGGCCTTACTCAAAATTTCAGTTTTGTTTAGAAATGCATCCACCCATCTCCCAAATTTAAATTTTCTATAATTTCCATATAAATTTCAATATCAGCATAAATATAGTCTCTTTTAATAAATAACATCAATCAATATTTTTTTTTTCACCATAACATAAGCAAGAAATTCCACATTCTTAATTTGAAATGGTATTAGATTTAGCACTTATCATATTTGTGGCACCTATTCCTATAGGAATCCTATTCTGTATTCTTACAGGAATAGGTGCCACAATACGTGAATCCTCCTGCTGCAGTTTGTTTACTTTGAGACTGCAGCTCTTTGGTGCCACTACATGATATAAATAGCAAAATGCAAAATGAAATGCAAAACAAGTTCAGATTTTTTTAAAGAATACCTATATATTTCAATGAATACAAGTAAAATATGTAAGATGGAATGTGAAAAATCATTGTAAACATAAATTTCTTTGGTGCAAAATCATTGTAAACATAAATTTCTTTGGTGCAAAATCAATATTTCCTTTTGCATCGCATGTATCCCGTTGGCTGATGGGAGGAATGCCAGTCCTCCACATTGTCTTGAGAGCAGAATAATCATACCTACCAGTTTTTATCCATAGCTGTGCCCCCCCCCCCCCCCAAAAAAAAGTGGGGGTGCACAGCTGTGGATTTAACTGGAAGGTCAAAAAACTATTGCAGAAAGCTTCAGTCTTAAAATGTAAACAAACCTGCCAGCAAATTTAGCTGGAAAATTTGTGTAACACTTTGTAAATTTAACCTTATATTTTACTAACCCATTTATAAGCCGACCCCCACTTTGAAAGCAGGATTTCTTCTGAAAACTTTCAGGTTATATTATATGTATAGTATGTTTTATTATTTGTACCACTGTTATGGAGATAACTAGGCTAACTAATGCAGTGATGACAGGTATCTGGTTGGAGCGTGACAGCAGCTATTATACTGAGTTGGAATATGATCACACGGATGTAACACATGAGTATAGTGATTTAATATGAAGATGTGTGTTGATAATAGTGTATGGTTACTTTGCTAAAGGTTAAACAAAGCAGCAAAATAAAACAAAAGCATTATCTGTGCACAGTCAAGTGACTGTGACAACAGTTTATGAGAATTCACAGTAGAAGGTGAGCACTTTGCATCCTTGAATGTAGAACATTATAACACAATCAATTGTCATTACTACAGTACTAATATGTACAACCAGGCTTTCCAGGCTAGTGAGTAATGTTCAATATGCATATGCAATGTCTTTTGGTTTGGGTGCAGGGACATACCTGGCCAAGGCATAGGACCACATCCATGGCCAATTAGTCAGGAAATGACTTATCAAGGTACTATCACATTGCTGTACAGAAATGTAGAGGTATCCCCATCATGCTGGAACAATAACAATCTTCATAACACTAATGGTATATCTTGCAGCAGTTTCCAGAGTGCATCACTGAAGAGGATGCATAAGCAGAGACTGTTTAGAATGGAATGTACATTTCACAAGGCTGTAATGATATTCTTTTGCCAGAGCTTGTTACAGTGAACATTAGTAACCACATTAAAATATATGTGCAGTTGGAACATTGGAAAAAAATAATAATTCAAAATTGAAGTAATGTTTGTCTGCATTTGTGTGTGAGCCACTTATACTTGGTTTTCACAGATAAATGTGCAAATTGAGAATCAAAGTTACCAATTAGAAGATATGCAAAACTTACATACCCTGAATCGTTTTACAGAATTAAACTTTTAAATCAGATAATACACTGCCAGAAAGTGAAAAAAAAAAACCACCAAGAAGGAGACGCATGATACCAATGAAATTTATACAGCATAATAACGGACTAGCCTGGAAAGCCTGGTTGTACATATTTGTACTGTAGTAATGACAATTGATTGTGTTATACTGTTCTACATTCAAGGATGCGAAGTGCTCACCTTCTACTGTGAATTATGGTTAGTACGAGGTTGAACCGCCATGAATTGCGTCACACTGTGCAATTCTGGCATGGAGTCTGTCGTACAGATGTTGGATGTAAGTTTGAGGTATTGAGTTCCAAGCATCCTCAACCTGGACGCGTAAATCGGGAATGGTCGTGGCTGGCCGTGGAGACCAGATAAGTCATTGTCCCATAAAATCCTACACGTGCTCAATGGGAAACAAATCCGGTGAACGTGCAGGCCATAAAAGTTGTCTCACAACCTGAAGTACATGTTGCATTGCACGTGCCGTGTGTGGGCGTGCGTTATCTTGCTGGAAAACACCACGATGGACCGACCTTACAAATGGCACAACAACGGGCTGAATGATGTTGTTGATGTAGGAGGTGCTGTTTAACGTACCCGGTAGAAACACTAGTTGTGTACGGGAGTGCACAGCTAGTGTTTCTACCGGGTACGTTAAACAGCACCTCCACACTAGTGTACACACAGGGCCTACACCTGGTCCCCACACCAGGAGACCAGGTGTAGGCCCTGTGTGTCGCTGGCGGATGCAAGAAGGGTGGAGATGCTCCCCTGTGCATCTGCGAACACGCATACAGCCATCAGAGGCTCCCAAGCAGAATCTGCTTTCATCGCTGAACACGACAGATCGCCATTGCGTTCTCCAGTGCAGACGTTGGCAACACCACTGCAGCTGTTCCTGATGGTGGGCTGGAGTCAGAGGTACACGTGCCAGAGGCACACATGCACATAGTCCTGCATCCAGTAGATGGTTGCGGATTGTTCGCACAGTTACCTCAGGTGCAACGGCAGCTCGGATTTGCGTCGCAGTGGATGTTCTGCTTGCCAACGCCGCTCTTCTTATGCGTCGATCAGTCCGCTCATCAGTCCGTTTGTGACTCCCGGTTCCACGTCTTCTCGTGTGGGAACGTTCCTCGGACCATCTACGCCACCATCGTACCACCACCGATACTTCCCGTCCAATTCGCTCCGCAATACGACGATACGACCACCCGGCCACGCGGAGTCCGACTAGACGACCTCGCTCAAAGTCCGATAACTGCTGAAATCCTACACGTCTTCCATATCCAGGCATCGCAGCTTCTTCAGGGTCTTCGCACGTGTCTGTACGCCGACGACTGATTACATTCACTTCGCCGTACTCCTTAAATACCGGCGATGATAATTTTCATATTATGCCGTGCTGTGGCGTAAGCGCTCACCGGTTGGTCCCGAAATTAACATCACACCTACGTAAACTCGAACCCATTAACATACCTAAATTTCATGATCGTCCGCCAATTCCTTCTTGGTGTTCTTTTTCACTTTCCTCCAGTGTATATGTGTGAAAGTGCTTGTTTGCCTAACTCTAACCATTTGCTGCTTTTTCATGGTGTTAAACAAAATGCAAAATGCAAAAAAAAAAAAAAAAAAACTTTTTTTTTATTTCCTTTCAGCTAGACATATATTTAAAAGAAGGTTCTCATACTTCTGCTCATGAAAGTAAGTTATTTCAAGTATCTGATATAATTTGTTAAGTTTTTGAAACAGTTTACAGTTTTTGATGTTGAGTAACTGGGAACACTTATATAATATATAAGTGTTGCCAGTCTATTTACTAATGCTTCAAGAAGAAAATTGCATGGCACATATAGTCACCTTCTTTTCCATTTTATAGTTACGTAAGTCAATCAGAAAAAGGTTACATGTATAAAGTAAATGTGGGATGTCACGCGAGTGGTATAGATGGCACATTCAAGAGATAGTGCTACTGCTCCAGGCTGAACACTTGTGCTCAAAGTGAGATGTGCAGTGACATTTCAAAATGGTGACGCAGTTGGAAACATGGTCTCAGATTGAAGTGAGAGCAGTGATAAGGTTTTTATGGGCCAAGAATGTGCCCACAGCTGAAATTCATTAGCAGCTTGTTGAAGTTTATGGTGACAATGTGATGTCTCGAAAACATATGGCGGAATGGTACCATTCATTTCAATCCAGCAGGGATGATGCGGGGAACCGACATAACACAACAGTGGACGTTCAAGTTCATTGACAACAGTGATCAGCACTGCATATGTGGATGAAACGATTCAAGATGACCGTAGGGTAACCTTGTGCCATATTGCGTCTGAGATGGGATTGAGCTATGACATTGTCCAATGTCTTGTGCTGGATGTTTTGCAGTACTCCAAAGTTTATGCCTGATGGGTGGCATGTTTGATGTTCCTGCAGTGTTACTCTGAAGATGGACAGAGCTTTCTTGACTGTATTGTGACTGGGGATGAGATGTAGCCACCAGCAAGAGAGCTTCCGTGCAATGGAAACTCGCTGTTTCACCACCGAGGAGGAAGTTTAAAGTTACACCGTCAGCTGAAAAAATCATGGCATCCATTTTCTGGGATTCGTGTGTGCTTTTGGTGGACGTCTTAGAGCATGAATGCACCATCAATGCTGATCGGCACTGTGCCACGCTGAAAAAATTGCATGAGAACATTCAACGGAAATGACCAGGTCTGCTGAGCGATGGCAGCATTCTCCTTCATGATAATATGAGGCAGCAGACTGCCATCACCACACAGCACTTGCTCCACAAATTCTGGTGGGAGGTGTGGAGCCACCCGACCTTAGCTCCTAGTGACTTTCACGTCTTTCCTGCCCTGAAACAGCAGCTGTCTGGAACTCGCCTCACGTGTGATGATGTGAAAACAGTTGTAACTGGCTACATCAGCAGGCACATGAATTCTTTCAGTCCGGGATGGACAAGCTGGTCATGACAAATGTCTGAATCGTCATGGTGATTTCGTTGAGAAATCTTGCTTCATATCCTTTGTTACATCGCACAAACACTTCTTCATTGGTGAGTTTTCCTGTCTCCTACTCGAATATGTAACCATTTTTTTTTTTTCTGATTGACCCTTGTACATTAATTTTAGGTTTGAAATTTTAATTTTGCATCTGAATGACTTGCGTTGCACAGAAAGACAATGTGAACAGATTTCTTCCCTGTGTTTTAATCAGATTTTATCCTGAAGTTGCACAGAGATATGGTGTTTTGCTCATAGTAGTATGACCTGTACCTATTAAATTGACAAAGCTAATAAGAATATGGAACTGTTCAATGTTAAAAAGAAAAAAAAAAAAATCAAGTCTTCTTTATATTGCCAAAGACTACTTTCATATATTGTGGATGAGGTCCTTTGGTGGTGTGACAGTAATAGCATGTGATATGATGTACTGAAGCACTACTTTTAGAAAAATGACAGATATGCCCAGGAGCAGAATCTTTTTCATAAGTCTGCAATGCAGAAAGCAAAACCTAAAAACTATCTGCAAGGTAAAGGGGTACCAAAATGTTAATTTTGCCATAAAGTTTATTGTTCTGCACTGCGACAAAGCAAAGTTCTTAAAAATAAATCATTTTGAGATTTTGATAATAGTGTAAATTAGTATTTTAGTTGCAATAGTCAAACTAGCTTTTCCCTGATAAGAGATGCAGAAGAAATGAACTGTTTTATTTCATTCAGAACTTATACATCATTCTTCAAATGCTTTTGGATTTTTAAAAATTAATGGTCAGAAAGTATAAGGAATAATTTGAAATCCATATTTTATTTTATTTTTATTTTTTTTTTTTTTTTGCATTTAGTCAATTCAATAATTATGTTCTATGAGGGACCTCACCAGGTGATTATTTAGGTTACTGTGTTAGGGGGTAGGGATCATGTCAACTTTGGAAACAATAGCAGTTTTTCCACATTTAACTTGATTTGTAAAACAGAGGTACAAACAACATTTTTGTTTGAAACCCAATTTGTGAATTGACTACAGTTTTAAGAAAAATTTAGGGAATTTGTAAAAATATGATGGGAGCAGTTCCATTGATATAATTAAACTCCATAAAAATAAAATGAATAAAATGACAATGGTTCTTGTAAAGCAATAAACTTTCCCCCTCATGACATCAATCTGAGATGAAACCATCTGGAAGAAAATAATAATTAAAAATTCTGACCGTCAGATTCCGGAAAACCGTGTAATACTGCCATGGAAACGAAGCAGGGACGTTAAAAATGTGTAAAAATATGGTTTTATTAAAAAAAAATCTGAGATAAGGAAAACTATCTAAAATAAAAAAAATAAAAAAAAAAAATAGAATGCGACTGTCAACTTCCGAAATGCTGCATGGCCGCGGAAACGGAAAAGTATTTTTCAAACACATAACACATATGGATTTTGTAAAAAAATAAATAAAATCAGTATTAATCTAACTGAAATGAAACTATCTAGAAGCCAAAAAAGGCAAAATTGCAAACATCAGCTTTCCAAATGCCTCATAATGCAGCCGTGGAAAAAGGAAGAAGAAAATAAAAACACTCCTTATCAATCTAACTGAAATAAAGCTATCTGGAATAAAAAAAAAAAAAAAATTCTATGACGTGAATTTACAGAATGCCTATGGTCGCGAATATGGAGAAAACGCTTTAACAATCAATATCTGGCTCTTATACATAAAAAAAAAAAAAATCACTTTAATCTAACTTTAAATTGCGATCATTAGCTCAAACGTGTGTGATGCGTTAAATGTGCACAAAAATATTTCTTCCTAGATTCAAAGCTGAAAAAATTTATCTAGTTAAAAAAATATGTTCAGTTATCTGTTTAAAAGATATGGAATAATAAAAGCTAAAATAAAATGGGGGGGGGGGTAGTTGTCTGCGTGATGTGATCTATCGATAACAGCCTCTACGTCTGGAAATGGAGCCAACGTTAAAAACGAGTGAAAATTTCTTTTCCTTTGTTTTAAAATTTAAAGAAATCTTAAGAACAATTAATGTTAAAAAAAAAATAGAAAAACAGTCCGCACACCTCTCCGAGAATTTGCGACAGACGTCGCCGTGTCGCACTGTTTCTGCTCCAGGGCAGATATGTATTAAAAATCCAGTATGACGTTATAAAAATAATAATTTTTTTCAGTAACCAAAATGAGATAAATTTAAGTACACTTACTTTGCTGCACTCCATCATATCTCAAGTTCTGTAAATATTTCATTATGCATATGATATAGAATGACTGCTGCCACCAGACGTAACCCTAATACTTTAACATTTATCAACTAACCTTATTTCAGTTTCAAAATCATACAATTTAAAATAGAATTGTTAAAAAACCTTTCTATTCCTAATAGTATACATTATTTACAAACATATTTACACTAATTCTATCAACTATTTACAATAAATTCCATACCACCACTAAAGACAATCAATTACTATGCACACTATATTCAAGCCTAAAAAATTTACACAGTATTATTACCATTCAGTTGTAATTTAAATATTTCAAATAGCATAAAAAAACTTTTTAAGATAGGCTACAGTTGATTACCATGTGGGAGCCATGCCATTCACAATGAATATCCCAGCACTTTTGTTTGCAACATACTAAAATATTCAAGAAGTTGTGTGTCACTGCTTGTTGCAGTTAATTGCTGATGACATCTGATACTACTTCACAGAATTTTCAATGATCCCATTTCTTTTTAAACTTGAATGTATTATATAATTTCTTTCCAGTGAATTGAAACTAAAGCAGAATTGCACTAAAGCAGTTTTGGCTTCTTTTTTTTGCCAGTTAGATAAAAGACTGAAACAACACATATCTAACTGGCAAAAAAAAAAAAAAAAGCAAAAACTGCTTTAGTGCAGTTCTGCTTGGAAAACCGGACATTCCCAAAATTCGATGAAATTAAAATGCTAAAAAAGAATAAAAAATCGGAAAGGCAAATGAGGAGGGAAGAAGCAATATTAATCTATAAAAATAAAGCAAGAGTATGTAACCAGAACGACCCTAGCACATTATCTGGCCTATGGAAAGAACTAATAAGACAAGAAAAACAACAACAAAATAAAAAACTGGCAAAAAAGACAAGAAAACCAGGATAGGGAAAAAAAAATGTTGTTTTAATGAAACATAGATGGCACCAGCCAGGCTTGATAACGAAATATATCCAGGAAAGTATATCCGACGAATGGCAACCTGGAGTATCGGACTCCATTAGTGCAAAGTTAACCACGAACATCGGTGGTAAAGTCGCCACGCTCCTGAGGATGCCCAGAGTATGGGCGAAAATTTCGAGTATAAAGAACGGTAAAAATTGATGTGTTTGAATCCTAAGGCAAAGATCCAATGAGTATACCCAGCGCAAAGTGTGAGAAGTAAAGCTAGTCATCTCATACAACGGACTTTAGGACAATAACATCAACAGAGACCGGAAAACATGTGTGTGAAATGTTCCCATCGCTAGAAAGGAATGCCAAGGTAAGCATTATCCTCTTGAATATTGTACAAGTTACTTTGAAATATCGCACGTAAAAGAGAATAGTAGAATGATTAGAGCTATCTAATAGTCAGAATTAGAACTATTAATAGGAATTGATGTGTACAATATTTAATTTTTTTTCAATAAAAACTGAATCGGAGAAGGTGGCCCAGCAACCCAGAGTCTGTGAATGTTAACGGAATTTGAGATATGACGGAGTATAACCAAGTGTACTTAAGTAAAATTTATTTCATTTTGGTTATTAATAATACCATGCACATTGCACATCTTAAGTTTACAGGTCTTTGGGAAGTTCATATATAAAAATTGATTTGTAAGGGTTTTTTTTTTTTTTTTTTTTTTTGTTCACATATTCCTTAGAGTGCTATATAAACATGTGATCATAGTTGCTGTTAGTGGGAAGTTTTTATTTTTTAATTGTTAGTGACACCTGTGGTAATCATCACATCTTATATAGTCATAAAATTCAAGTTAAGATCTAGCTAGTCAGAAAACATATGGTCTGTACTTTGATAGTTATTTTGACAGCAGAAGTAATGGATTTACTGAAAATATATTATGTTTAAGAAACTTATCACAAAGACTTATTTGAGTCATTAAAGAGGATTAGCAGAAAGTATAATAAAAGACTAGTTCAAAGTTTAGAAAACAAAGTAAAAAAATTTTACTCACAGATAATTCAGAGAAGATATTTTGAAAATGCAAAGAGTAATCTATGAAATAAAATGTTGTTATGAATTATCTTAAATGGGAGATACAGATCACAGAAGAACATACTGCAACAATAAAAAATTATTCCAATAAAACAAGTTTAGATAAGCATGTTAAAGAAACTGACCACAACACTGACTGGGATTCCCCAAAGGTCATTAGCTTTCAAAACAACTGCAAAAGGACTTGAAATTGAGAAATATTCTGTCATCAATGACTGCATGGGTTTGTCACTATCTAAGATCTGGATATTATGAAAAATAATCATAACCATCAAGGTTAACCATGACTGTAATAGTAATGGCGACAAAAAGAGTGACAACAAATAAACGCCTCGAAGGAGAAGAGTTTTCTCTGGAAACTTGCAAATTTAATTTTAAACTATTTCATAGTTTTTCATTCATTTCCATGCAGTTTTCCAATTTAATTTTAATTTAATGAACTAGGAAGCCAGTGTTTAGATTGAGCTTTACTTACAGGTCCTCAATATGTGTTTCTCTTTGTGTGGAAATCTGTTTACATGAGCTACTCGGAAATCTGTTTACAGGAGCATCACCAGTGTCCCTCCAAAACCATTAGCAGTTGGCGCATTGTACATTTTTCAGTCACCACCTTCTTAAAATAAGTTTTCTCTTAGGTACAGTGTGGTGATTTCTAAAATGTGTTTTTTTTTTCTTGTCATCTACTTCTCTTAATTTTTGACAAGGTCTTCACATAAGGGTAAATTCATTGAATTATTTCATTTTATTTTCCCAGTGCAGTTGAATCACACAGCCTTTAACTGTTTTATTTCGTGCACTTCCACACACCATTTTCCACCTGTTTTTTGTTTTTGAGAATGAAAGTTTGTTCTTACACCTCACACATTTTCAAGAAACGCATCTTTTGCAAAAGCATTGCATAACCACGTAGTATTTTTTTAATACAGCATTAAAGATATTTACACTGCTGATCTCTAAAATGCTATTGGACATGAAAACCTACAAGTATTATGCAGCATATCCACTATGTTATCTTGCAATGTCAGTCATGATCTAAGAAGCATTCCCTACAGACAGGCAGAAGGGGACAGAAGTCGTGGAATAAGATATGTTATGACCCAGTATACCTGAGATACAGTGTACTATGAGCGTAGTGGCCAAAAGATAAAACACATTTTAATGGTTTAATAATATAATCTATCATTTGTTTATATAATAAAATTATGGGTAACCATAAATTTTCAATAAAATGTTATGAAGTTTAGTCTAATGCAATGTGCTGTTTGTCTCTGTAATAAAGTTGTGGATAGCAAATTTTCAACAAAATGTACATACATTTCATTGGATTTTTTCTTTTTGAAAAAAAAAGCAGATATAAAAAGGCTTATGCACAACTTAAAAGCATTGATTGTGCACAAAATTGTTCTATTGAGTTAAATGTAATTATGGCTTGGTGAAAATATCTGCACACATCTATAAAACATCCAAAACTGGGTTGAAGCAAATTAAATTAGGCTGATTTATTAGAGTAATTGCCAACACTATTCATGTAAGTACACAGAAATTATAGTGCATTGTTGTATTATGTACAAGGACCATCCAGAAAGTAAGTGCATTTGAAAATTAAGAGAAATATTGATAACTAATTTTTAATGTGCAATGAATTCTGCATACCTTAATCTGCTTTTCAACATATTCCCTGTGGAAAGCTAAGACATTTGTCGTATTGTGGCACAAGTTTCTGGATACCTTCCTCATAGAAGTCTGCCGCCTGGGTTTTGAGCCACCACTCAACAGTCATCTTCAGGTCATCACCGTCATCGAGCCATTGGTCGGCCAGAAATAATTTCAAGTGGAGAAACAAATGATAGTCACTGGGCACCATGTTTAGGTTGTAAGAAGAGTGGAGCAGCTGCAACCATCCAAATTTGGTGACTAGATTTTGCGTCACATTCACAGCATGAAGCCTTGCATTGTCATGGAGAACAACTACTTTGCTCAGCAGGCTGTGCAGTGTGCTGTTTGTTTTGAATTGCATGACGTGTCTCGCAATAAACAGCCGCATTTACTGTAGTGCCTTTAGACAAAAATTCCACCAACAAAATTCCTTTCCTGTTCCAAAAGACAGTGCACATGTCCTTCCTCATTGACATCATCTATTTGAATTTTTCAGCCGTTGGCGAGCCAGTATGTTTTCATTGCAAGGACTGCTGTTTCAATTCAGGTGTGATGTGAGTGACCCCAAGTATCATCTCCTGTCACTATATTGCTTAAAAAATCGTTGCCTTCCTCAGCATACCACTTCAGAAATTTCAAAGCAGATCCCATGCTCTTCATTTTATGCTCTTCCTTCAACATCTTTGGCACCTATTGTGCACATACAGTATTTTGTAGTACTGAAGCTTTTCTGTGATGATTTCAAAACTTCATGGAAATGTTCTGAAAGATAGGAAATTGTGAAGCATTGGCTCTCCCTAATGCTTTCTTTCTCTCTCTCTCTCCACCAAATTTTCTGTGGCCAGAGGTCTACCACTGTGCAGTTCGGCACGGACGCTCTGTCATCCTTCATTAAACATTCAAACCAATTTCTACACCATTGCTGCTCTCATTGCATCTAGTCTGTAAATTCCGCAAATTTTCCAATGAAACGCACTTGTTCTGACATTTCTCGCATTCCAGAAACCTTATCAGAGACCGGACTTCGAAGTTGGCAGGCCGCACTGTTAATTTAAACATTATTAATGCACAGCACAAACCTTAACACAAGCACAACCTCACAAAATGGCATCAGGGCTTGGCTAATGGATGAGGTAACACAACTGTGCATGCGCAACTCAGAAGTGAGCAAACAGTATACTTTCTGGATGGCCCTCATATAATGAATTTTCACTTGTGTGTCGAATATGATGCCTAAGTTAAATTAAAATGTGCAGTTACTCACTTGCTGTATTTTTTTTTATTTTTTTTTATTTTTTGCATATTTTTCAGTTAGTAAGCAAATCAACGACAAAGAACGCATTGCTGCCGCTATGGAAAACCCTAATTTGCGTCAAATGGTAGAAAGATGTATAAATATACCTGACTGAATACAAAGACAGAAGGATCCATTCGTCTTGTAAAATTTGTATATGGGTATCTTTAATGTTATAAAATTAGTTTTTTTGATAAGCAAGACTTTCTTTATTTTACTTTTACACAATCTGATTATTGTAAATAAGATCACCCAAACTTATGACAACGTGCGTTTCACTAGTGACTACTTAAAGTTAGAGAATCTGCAGGATTTTCCTTGGTCGAACTCAAACCTGGTAAAGAAACATTAAGTCAATAACTGCAGCTCCCTTTTCATTTTAAATATAAAAGCCCAGCCCCCCCTTTTTTTAATAGTAAATCTTTTGTTCTGAAATCTCAGCTTTTGACTACAATTATTCTATTTGGAAGCCTAGTTGTTTTAAGAACTGAAAGTAAATATACATTTTTTTATCATTTTTTTCTTTATCTTTTCTAATGAACAACATACACTATCTACCAACAAGTAATTGGACACCCCTGCAATCGACGATATCTGCGGTCCTGATACACGTCACGGCCGCCGTCGTTTAATATCATGTAGGAAACAACAACGCAACCAATCACATGGAAGATGCCAAGCAGTTCGGAGCTCTCTGATTTCGAGAAAGGTGTAATCGTTGGGTATCACAGAAATGGCCGATCCATACGTGACATATCCAGCTAGTTGAAGTACCCAAAATCGACAGTGGCCTACGTGATTGGCAAGTGGAAGATGAAGGGTGACTGTCGGAATGTTCCCCGACCCAGTAGACCCACAAAACTGGGAGTTAGAGATCGACGGGTGCTGGCCAGAGAAATTCGGAAGAACCGCACCAAATCGATGGGCCACATCCGCGAAGAGTTTCGACAGGCATCCGTGAGTGTTCTTTCGATGAATACCATCCGTAAGGAAGCCTATCTGCTCGGTTATCATGGACGTGCTGCCGCCCACAAGCCTTTGATCACCAAGTCCAATAGCGCTGCTCGGCTAACGTGGTGTAAAGAATGTTGACAGTGGACCGTTGAACCGTGGAAACAGGTTCTCTGGAGCGACGAATCAAGGTTCACCCTCTACCATTCGGATTGCAGGGTCTGGGTTTGGCGTCTGCCCGAAGAACGCCTCCTGCCGGAATGTATTGTGCCAACTGTGAAGCTTGGCGGCGGTGGAATTATGCTATGGGGGTGTTTCTCCTGGTATGGCACGGGACCCTTGGTCGCAATTCCTGGTAGACTCAACGCCGAGACCTACTGCACCATTTTGGATGACCATGCGCTTCCTACATTGTGGCAGTTTTACGGGGTGGACCCATGTTACTTTCTGGATGACAATGCCACCTGTCATGTTGTGAAGTCCACCATGGCTTGGTATGGTGACAATGGGGTTAATCGAATGGACTGGCCTGTGCAGAGCCCGGACCTTAACCCTATCGAGCACCTCTGGGATGAGTTGGAGCGTCGACTTAAGGGGTGCCCCCACCGTCCGAAATCGGTGAAGGAACTGACCTGTCTTCTCCAAGCCGAGTGGAAGAAAATACTGCTAGCCGTCGTACAACGCCTGGTTGAGAGTATGCCCCGGAGGGTCGCAGCTGTAATCGCCGCTCGTGGAGGCTCCACCAACTATTGAAGGTGAATAAACTTAGTTTTCCTTTGCTATCACAGGTGTCCAATTACTTGTTGGTAGATAGTGTATATTCACAATACCTTTTTTTATTTTAAAGTCTATTATAGTTCTTTCGAGCATGCAGCTCTGCTTCCTCTGGACAAGTGGAGTATAATGAGGAAGCAGAACCAAATGCTCAGTGAAACTATAGTAAACTTTAAAATGAAAAATACATTGTGAATATACATTGTTCATTTGATCTATCTCAACATCTCAAGGTGTGTAGTCAAAGGCTAATTACTTATCCTTTCCTTCTAAAATCCCAGCTTTTGACAACAATTATTCCATTTGGAGACTGTTTTAAGTACAGAGACTAAGATATACTCTCTCTTTTTGTTTTAAGGGTTAGAGTTTAACGACTACTGTGGGCAACTTGATAGGGACTCCATCCCTAATGACAAACACAACATTCATGCCTCACCAGGATTCAAACCCATTTTGGATAAATGGTCAGAAGCCAATGAGAGGGAAAACCAGCACATCACCTGGGTGGCTTAATATAACTATTAACCAGATCCAGTTCCAATGGACAGTTCTACAAAAAGGGTGAATGCTATAGCATGCTACTTGAATCATGTCTAAACTTTATTATTTTCTCATCCCTCAAACATCTCAGAACACAAGCCTGATGATTCTTTGTAAATGTTAGGGTGTTAATTTTATATATTTTTCATTCATTACTATCTCACAGCTGCTTTACCTGAAAGTGTTCCAGCTGGTGAGGTGCAACACAAACTATGAGAACAGAAAATCAAAACTAATTATCTTCCAACATTTTCCATATTTGCTGTTCACTGCAAGGTTTCCTGCTTCTGACAAATATCTTTTATTATAAACAGTCTACTTAACACCATAAATTAATAATTCTTGTCTTCCTGTAGATTTGCACCAAGCTACTTCATAATGCAGCACCTTACACAGTAACATTTTATTCATCACCCATGCTTGAGCACTGGACACAAAATAATATAATACTTTGGTGCCATTTCCTTTTGTTAAATTTGTCTTCTACTAAAATACCCGACTCAGATCTAATATCTGCAGTATTAATCCTGGATAAGAGCTGTTCATTTTCAATTAAAATAATTCATAAGATGGAATGTGGTCCTGCAAACCCTATATCCCACAAATGCATGTGGAAACTACTTAAAATATGTAAAAGCAAGACTTTCCACATAAGCTTTCAAGTGTTCAGTGGCTTCAATATTTCAACTCTGTTGTTTGTTCAGACATATTTTTCAAAATATGCCCGTAAAGTAACCATAACTGTCCAAACTGTTGAATCACACTGAGTATGACTATGAGAGGGAAAACCAATATTTTTAATTGGGATGATATCAGGATAGTCATTTTAAAATTCCTTTTTCATATGCTGAAGTTGAGATAAGAATACTGTTCGAAATTTTAGTGGCACTGTTTTTTTTTTTTTTTTTTTTTTTTTTTTTTTTTGTGTATGTGGGACTGCTGCATTGCTAATATTTTTAACTAGATATTCTCAATAAGAGGTCACAAGACTAAGCCATTTTAGAATCTATAATGCCAGTGTATTTTGATAATAGGCTTCATTAGTCCTTTTGCAAAGGATATCAATTGTGGAATAACTTTTTTACGGGTCTTATAGAGGTTATTTTTCATGAAAGTTGGTTGTCAAATTTTCGAGCTAAAGCCTAGTTCGTCATCAGGACTATGACACTGGAGTAGTTGCTGCCACTCAATTGGAAGAGTCCATCCGCAATTATCGTTAATTGTGCAGGGATCGCATTCCTCCTAAAATTCCTAATATTTTGTGACCCTCCTTAAATTCCTAAAATTAGACCTAAAATTTGCTATTCATCCTAAAATTTTCATAAGCTTATTTTTATTAAAAACACAACCGTTATTAACGCCAATAAATTTACCATTACGGTAAGGTAAAAGACCTGTTATTGTAGAAACACAGCCTATATGCTGTGCTGCTGAAGGGAGGGAAAAATGACGCCATCGAGATGCACTTGCTTCGGGGCGGGCGTTCCATTTTTTTGCCTTCGAACAGTTTTCGAGAGTAACAAGAGATCTAAGGGAAAAGGGGAGGGGTCATTTTCACCCCTGGTTTGCGCTTTGCAGACGAACTCCGTGGCACGCAGAAGATCGTACTTTATTTTTGTACATGCCTTGTGGAACCTCCTTTCTGCTGATGTTTTGTTATTGTAAACCGCAGGTGGGTGGAAGCAAAGAGGAAACATGTGGTCTCCTTCCGTAACCTCAGGTAATGATGATGGGATGGTAGCTGAGTATTATCTTGGCAGGCAGTAGAGCACGTGATCATTGACCTTCGATCATGCGTCGGCGACAGCGACCTTCGATGCGCAATATATCTCGGCTCCGACTCGCTTTGACTGAACTTGCGTGAGATGCGTATGATAGTTTCTGGTTTTACGTCTTTTATGGTGTTCTCTGTGCTGTGTGCAGGTTCAGTTCTCTAGTGGTGACCTGCTTCTTTTTTTTTTTTTTTTCTATCTTCTGACATCCTCGCAGCCAAATTTCGGGAAGTTGTCTGGTTTTGCAGTATTGGAACGTGTTTTTGTACTTCCCTTTCATTTTCTGGTTAGTAATACAAGTGTTTAAGATGCCTAAATCCAAAACGAAATTTCAAGATGCGTGGCTCGCCAAAGAATTGGACGGAGTGAAGTTGAAAGAATGGTGTTCTGCAACTGAAACAATATTTTCTGCTAAGTGTATATTGTGTTCAGAAATTTTCAACATTTCTAATAGTGGCTTTTCACAAGTAAAAGCGCATCATAAAGGAAAAAAACATTTGCAGAAATTTCAAAGTAAATTTCAAAATAAGTCCATCCTGAAAGCCTTTGGAGGACGGGATCTTCAGCCCAAAACAAATATTAGTGAAGTACTGAGTCATGATTTACTGTTGGCTAAAGCCGAAGCATTATGGGCCATGAAAGTTGCCAAGGACAATATGTCTTTTGTTTCATGCACTGAAACAGTTGAACTTTTCAAAGAAATGTTTCCTGATTCTGCTATTGCAGCCAAAATGCAACTTAAAGAAAAAAGTTGCTTATGTGATATCACATGGATTGTCAAAATATTTTGAAGAGGATTTGAAAAAAGACATTGCATCTAGTAGCCCAGGAAAGGTTACTATAGCATTTGATGAAACTACAAATACACAAGTGAAACGGCAGTTGGATGTGTATCTCAGGTACTGGTCTTCAGAAATAAATTCAGTTTCTTGCCGATACCTAACAAGCGTTTTTCTGGGTCATGCAACAGCAGATATTTTGCTAAAAGAAATTCTTGATGTGTTATCATCCTTCAATATTTCGTTGAACAGAATTATTTGTGTATCCATGGACAGCCCAAATGTAAATAAGTGCTTTTTACGCAAATTCAATGAAGTTGTAAAACAAGAAACAGGCCAGAAATCTTTGGAACTAGGTTTTTGCAACCTGCATGTTGTTAGTAATGCATTTAAAATTTTTTTGACAAGCTTAAATATAGATTTTGACGAATTTGCTACTGATATGCATTACTTTTTAAAGAGTAGTGCTGCAAGACGAGAGGATTATAAATCTGTCGAGGATATAACATTGGTCACTGCCAAATTTCTTTTGCGTCATGTCAGCAACAGATGGTTAACCGTTTATTCTGTAGCCCAGAGGCTCTTGGATCAATGGCTAAATATTACAGAATATTTTTTAAACTTCTTGCCATCTCAAAAAATATTTGAAAAACAACTGCGCAATTCGGCAAGGTATAAAAGAATTCACTGTTTCCTGAAAAATGAGCTTACTCCTTGCTATTTAGCATTAATTTCATTTTCACACCAAAATTTTGAAAAGTTTTCATTATGTTATCAGAGTGAAGAACCAAAAATACACCAGTTATATTCTGATTTAAATACTTTAATGAGGAATGTTATGGCTCAGTTTATCCAAGATGATGTTATAGCAGGGAAATTTGGAGAAGACCTAAAGAATGTAGATTTTGAAAACAAAAATTCATGGAAAAAACTAGGGGAGTTAGAAGTTGGTATGAAGACAAAAATCTCCTCAGGAATGTTCAGGAGACCAGGCAGAAATTATTTCTCTTAGATGTAAGATCATCACTAATTGCAACCACAAAATATTTAAAGTCAAATTTGCCATTCTGCAATCAAAAGCTAAGAGACATAGAAGTTTTAAAGGTAAAAGAACCAAAGAAAGAGTCAACTCAACTTTCAGTCACTGAAGGACTTTCGGAAATAACCAGAATTTCAAGTGTTTTGCATCTTTCTGAGGAACAAATTGATAGAGTAAGAGAAGAGTGGAAACTTTTAAATTGCGATAAGCCAACTCTAGATGAACTAGTGAAATTTTCAGAGGAACGGCATATTCCAGTGCGGATTGATCATTACTGGCGTAATATATTTAGTATTAAAGACTCTAGCGGAAAAGAAAAATACTCAAATCTTGCTAAACTCATAAAGTCAATTTTAGTTTTACCTCATGGTAATGCTGATGCAGAAAGGGGATTTTCGGTTAACACTGCTCTGTTAAGGAAGGACAAGGCTAACTTAAAAGACTCAACTATAACATCATTAAGAATAGTTAAAGGGGCCATTAAACACTATGGATGTGTAAGTAAAGTTCCCATAACAAGAAATTTGTTAAATAGTGTTTGTGATTCACATAAATTTTATAAAGAGTATGTTGATAAGCTGAAGGAAGAAGAATCAAAAAAGGTAAAAGAAAGGAAGCAGAAAGAGAGGAAAATAAGGAAAAGCAGCTAGAGAAAAAAGAAAAGCTGAGTTTGATGACAAAATAAAAGAAAATGATGCAGAAATAAATAGACTTAAAAACGATAAAGAAGCCTCCCTAGCAATAATTCAAGAGGGAACAGAAAGAATGAGAAAAGCTGTAGAAAAACAAAATACTGTTGAAATAGCAGCTGCCTCTAACTTGATCATACAAGGTTCAGCTGAAATAAAGAAAACTGAAATTAAATTAGTTGTGGTAGAAGCAGAAAAAGATAGGCTAATCAGGAAAAGGTTAAAACAATAATATGAAAAAAGTAATTCAGTGAACAATTGTACATAGTTCTTGGTTTTCAATTACCTTTTTAGGATATTATAATTTAATGTGAAACCTGAAAACTTTACTGTGAAAATCGTGAATTGCTTCTGGTTCAACAGCATATTAATGTTCAAAGTGAAACTTGAATGTGGTAAATATACTTGAATATGATAATAACACGTGAAAAGATAAGAACTGAACATTAGAAGTAAATCATACTTAAACTTTAGACATTAGACGTTATGCAAAAAATTTGGGTGTTAACTTCGACCATATATACTAATGGACTGCACATTGGCAATAGCTGCATCAAAGCCGCCATGGCTCAAACATTAAGCACGTCATCATCAGACTCCAAATTTCGTGTAAAAATGCTGTTATGATTACTAATTTATGCTGCAGAACTTCAGTGTTTTCGGTGTATTATGTGAATGCGCCTCATATATAATGAAAACTCTTCAGGTAAGTTTACTTATGAGCTATATACATGCATGATCGGGTTGTTTACATTTTGTGATTTATAATGTGATGAACATTTGCGAAGAATTTGGGACATGCATTCCATTTTTTTCTTAAGTTACTATATTTTTATATCAATAGCTGCAAGTTTCTGGTTAAGTAATTGAACTTTATTGACTTAGGTATTTAATTCGTTTCTTACCCATGAAAAATCATAGAACTTTCTTTACTATATCGCTCAGAGCAACCATAAGCACAGCAGGTGTAACCCATCTTTTTGACTGTTGTCATGTGATTTTATGTTGGAGCCAGAAATTTTGATGTCATGCGCAGTCTATCAGTATATATGGTTGAAGGGTGTGAAGCAAACTCTTTACAATGTATACAAAGTTGTTTTACTAGATGTATACAAATATACATCTAGTTTTTATTGAAATACACTCCTAAAATTTTCCTAAAATTTTTCTAAAAATTCCTAAAATTCCTACCTAAAATTTTCCAGAAGTATGCTATGATCCCTGATTGTGGTACTTCTTCTTCTTGCTATTTCGATCCCTTCTTCTAGTTTCCTCTTTACTAAGTTTGACTGGTGGGCGATTATTTTCACTGAGTCCCAATTTATGGAGTGTCCACTTGCTTGTATATGTCTGTCTAGCCCTGTTTTGTTCCCAATGTTCCTAATAGCTGCTTGGTGTTCTTTCATTCGGACCTTAATACTTCTCCCTGTTTCTCCTATATAGCTGAGTCCGCAGTTACAGTCGATGCAGTAAATTACTCCTTCCTGCAATTGGATGTCCAATTCTTTCTGCTTTAAAGCTGGCAGGAATTTCTTTATTTTGTTATTAAGATCTGGAGCTAGCCTGATATTATATTTTGCTCCGATCCTTTTCAGTTTCTCGAAAAGTCCCTTGTGGTACGTAATTTTGCTGGTGAATTTGAAGTTTGTTTTTTCCTGCTTCTTTTTTGGCACTTGTTTAAATATTTTCTCAACATATGGGAAGGGGTAATTGTTTTCTGCCAATATTTCCTTTAATTCTTCTTTGTGAAGATCTTTCTGAGTAGCTGAAGAGACCAGGATTTCAATTTTTTCCAAAAATTGTCTCGCCGTATTTGATTTAATATAATCAGGGTGGAATGAGCAGAAGTCTAACATCTTCCCTGTGTTGGTGGGTTTTCTAAAAGCTGAGTGAATATTTTCCCTTCTCTTGAGGTCAAGGTTAAATCTAGGTAATTGATGCTATGGTCTTTTTCCTGTTCCAGGGTGTACTGCAAGGTATTCTCTAGTAAGTTAAATTCTTCCAGAATCTGAGAGGGTAGAGATTGGTCCACAGTATCTACTATAATTAGGACATCATCCATGTACCTTACATAGAGAGCAAACAAAGGAGGGTTGTATAAGGATTTTTGCCTCTAGTTTACTTATATAATAATTTGCTAGCAGAGGTGCTAGTGGAGAACCCATTGCAAGTCCTGAAGTTTACCTGTAATATTTCTTTCCAAACTGGAAGAAATTATTCTTGAAGGAAAATAGGAGCAGTTCATATATGCCAAGTAGTATTTCTCTATTGTGATTATGGAATACTATTTTTTCCGCAAGGTCATCTGCAATGAATTCCAGTAGGAGGTCCAGGTTAATGTTGGTATACATAGAGACTATATCCAGGCTTGCCATTACTGGATGAATTAATTCTGGCAAGTTGTCCAGTTTTCCTTTTAGCTGCATGGAATTTTTTAGTAGGTAGGGAGGAAAAGGGAAAATATCTCTGAGGTGACCAAGTAAATAATAATTAATGTTGGAGAGTGGCGAATTTCTAGTGTCTATTATAGGTCTTACTGGATGGCCTTCTTTGTGAACTTTTATCGTACCATAGATCTGTGGAATTCTTGACTGGATTTTGGAGAAGTTTTTGAAGAGCTTATTAAGCTGTTTTTTATTTCTTAAAGAGCTGATTAATTTCTTAAGATTTTTGACAGTTTGATCTATAGGGTTACCATTGAGTTCTTCATAATAAGGCTTGCTCAATTCAGCTTCCATTTTATTGTAATACTTCTCTTTTTCTACCAATACCAAAACTTTGCTCTTATCTGCTCTCAGTGCTACAACTTTATCATTGGCTTTGAATTTTTTAAGGTCAGCAATGGCATTTCTATTAAAATTGTAATCAACTTTTACTGGCTTTTTTACAAATTTTGAGACGCAGTCTGAGAATTCTTTCCTTAAAGTAACTGCTGTATTTTCATCTTCTCTTTCTACCTTACTACAGATGCTTTCTAAATCAATCAGTATACATTTTTTATCAAGTGTTGCGGAGGAAAGGTTATAATTATATCCCTTATTGAAGAGATTAATCAGGTTTTCATCTACTCCTTCTTCCGTCAGATCTATGACATGTTTGTTAGTGGGGGATGGTATTAACTGTGGGCCGCAGTCTGAGAATTCTTTCCTTAAAGTAATACAGCAGTTACTTTAAGGAAAGAATTCTCAGACTGCGTCTCAAAATTTGTAAATCCAATTGCAGGAAGGAGTAATTTACTGCATCGACTGTAACTGCGGACTCAGCTATATAGGAGAAACAGGGAGAAGTATTAAGGTCCGAATGAAAGAACACCAAGCAGCTATTAGGAACATTGGGAACAAAACAGGGCTAGACAGACATATACAAGCAAGTGGACACTCCATAAATTGGGACTCAGTGAAAATAATCGCCCACCAGTCAAACTTAGTAAAGAGGAAACTAAAAGAAGGGATCGAAATAGCAAGAAGAAGTACCACAATTAACGATAATTGCGGATGGACTCTTCCAATTGGGTGGCAGCAACTACTCCAGTGACATAGTCCTGATGACGAACTAGGCTTTAGTTCGAAAATTTGACAACCAACTTTCATGAAAAATAACCTCTATAAGACCCGTAAAAAGTTATTCCACAATCACTATGAATAGAGGTGCCATAAATGCATTTACAACAAGGATATCAAGTTTTCAATAAAGTGCTTTTGGACTGATAAGATGTTTATATTTTGACATGTCATTTTTTTTTTTTTATGGACTGGAATCCACAAATTTAAAGTGACAGTAAAGACATTGAATGCACTGATGTCGTATTCATAGCATGACAAGAGTTCTTCGAGGGTATCATATATCAATGCTAAATCCAATATATGAATTAATTCTTTCAGCTTTGATCAGACTTTTTTAGTACATAATGCATCAATGAAAAGTCTAATATAAAAATGAATTCCACTGAAGCAGTTTTCTTACGTAAACTTCTGCATGTATATACTGTATATACACTGCTGGCCACCCAAAATGAAACACCAAGAAGGACACAAGATAGCAAAGCCAGATTTACTGGACACATAACAACAGATACAAAGATGAAACGATCGAGCTTACAGGCCCATGCGACTTGCGGAACACGCAGACATCAATAGTTCGTGTGGCCCCCATGGCTGGCAATAACAGCCGCTACACGCCGCAGCATCGAACGAAAGAGGCTTTAGATGTTGGCTTGGGGTATGTCGGTCCAGGCTACATCCACACGTCGCCACAGTTCATCAGGCATAGCCGCAGGTGGAGCTTGCCGGGCCACTCGGTTGCCGATCAGCGACCAGACGTGTTCGATGGGCGACATATCAGGAGAACAGGTGGGCCGTGAAGAATTGTTGCACGATGCGTGCCACGTGCGGGTGCACATTGTCCTGTTGAAACGTGGCCGTTGGTAGGTCCTGCTGGTAAGGGAGGACTACAGGCTCCAAAACATCAGAGATGTAGCTGTGGCTGTAGAGTGTACCTGCGATGCGTACCAGAGGGGTGCAGGTGTCATATCCAATTGTGCCCCAAACCATAACGCCAGGTGACGGACCGGTATGGCGAGGCATAATGCAGGCGTCATACAGTCTCTCGCCTCGCATCCGACCATCGTGGTGTTGCAGGCAGAAGCGGGATTCGTCGGAGAAGACAGTGTCATGCCATTCCGTAGTCCAGGTGCGGCGTTCAACGGCCGACTGCTGTCGCAATTGCCGGTGGTGTAACGTCAGTGGTAATCGCAGCAATGGGCGCCGTGCGACAAGTCCCCACTCCTGCAGACGACTTCGAACGGTGCGTGCTGACACAGGTTGTTGCGCAACACACCCTAATTTCTGCGCTAACGTTCGTGATGGGGCAGGGTGAGCCGTCAATGCCCGCTGCACAACATGCCGGTCCTCTCATTCGGTGGTGTGCCGCGACTGCGGCAATTGCTCACGTCGGTCCGTCCATTCCTCCTGCACCCACCGAATCCATACTCGCCCCACTGTGGCTGGATGTCGTCCCACACGGGCGCTGATGTCTTGGTACGATAAACCGCTGTCGCGATAAGGAACTATTCGTCCTCTGTCGTCCTCAGGACTGCAGGCTCCAAAACGTCAGAGATGTAGCGGTGGCTGTTGAGTGTACTGGCGATGCATACCAGAGGGGTGAGGGTGTCATATCGAATTCCGCCCCAAACCATAGCGCCAGGCGACGGACTGGTATTGCGATGCATAATGCAGTGCCGCCACACGCGGATCCGAACATCGTGGTGTAGCAGGCAGAAGCCGAATTCGTCGTAAAAGACAATGTCATGCCATTCCGTAGTCCAGGTGCGGTGTTCAACGGCCGACTGCCGCCGCACTCGCCGGGGGTGTTACATCAATGGTAATCGGAGCAATGGCGCCGTGTGACAAGTCCCCGCTCCTGCAGACGATGTCGAACAATACGTGCTGACCCAGGTTGTTGCGCAACACACCCTAATTCCTGCGCTAACATTCGTGATGTGGCGGTGCGAGCCGTCAATGCCCGCCGCACGACATGCCGGTCCTCTCGTTCGGTGGTGTGCTGCAGCTGCGGCAGTCGCTCACGCACCCACCGAATCCATACTCGTCTCACTGTGGCTGGATGTCATCCCACACGGGCACCGATGTCTCAGTACGATAAACCGCTGTTGTGATAAGCCACTATTCGTCCTCTGTCGAACTCCGAAACATTCTGGAATGACTGCCGTATTCTGCGACGAGGCATCAGGAAGCTTCCCACGCACAGGTCCGGCAGCACAGCACTCTTCCACTACTTACACCCCGCCTTCTCTGCACCCTTCTTATCGTGCTTCTCGGTGGCGTGCCGGGCACACATGATTTGCATATGCCCTGCAATGCTAATCGTTTGCATGTCCTATAGCGGGCGACGCATGCTGCGAATTTCAGGCCAGTCGGATGCTTCCTTTTTGGTGTTGCATTTTGGGTGGCCAGCAGTGTATATATATATATATATATCATCATCATTGTCAACCATTATCAATCCACTGCTGGACGAAGGTCTCCCCAAGTTTCCTCCACAACGGTCTGTCTTGTGCCAGTCTCCTCCATGTCACTCCCGCATACTTTCGAATTTCATCCACCCATCTTCCATGTGGTCTTCTTCTGGGTCTTTTCCTGTCCCTTGGAATCCAATCTGAAATTTCGGCTGTCCATCGATGGTCTGTTCTTCTGGCAGTATGTCCAGCCCATTGCCATTTCAGGGATTTAACTCTGATCATGATGTCTTCCACTCTTGTCATTTTTCGGATCTACGTGTTCCTCTTCTTATCTCTCCTCGTTACACCAAGCATGCACCTCTCCATGCTTCTTTGAGTTGTCTGCAGCCTTTGTATGTCTCTTTTAGCTAAGGTCCACGTCTCTGCACCATACGTAAGCACTGGAAGGATGCATTGATCAAACACTTTTCTTTTAAGACATAATGGCATATTGCTCTTGAAAATTATGCTGTTTCTTCCAAAAGCTCTCCAGGCAAGTTTTGTACGCCGATTAATTTCTTCACTAATGTGACCCTCACTTGATATCTGCTGTCCAAGATAAACGTACATGTCTGTTATCTCCAGCTTTTCTCCATCAATCGATAAATCTTCATTTCTTGTAAAAGCATTGAACATCACTTTTGTCTTCTGAAAGTTCATTTTTAATCCCACTTCTTTACTCTTGTCAGCAAGTTCCTGCATCATACTCTGTAGCTCTGATGGGGTAGTTGCAAAAATGACTATGTCATCAGAAAAACGAAGGTGGGTTAGATAATCTCCATTAATCTTTATGCCTTTGTTTTCCCAGTTCAGTGATTGAAAGACATTTTCCAATGTGGCATTAAAGAGCTTCGGAGATATGGTGTCACCTTGTCTCACTCCTTTTCCAATTTTTATGTGTGTTGTATTTTCAAATAGCAGAATCTTTGCACTTGCATTTTCATAGATGTTATTAATAATATTAATGTATGCATCTTCAATACCGCAGGATTTCAGAGCCATTGCAACTGCTGATGGTTTCACCGAATCAAAGGCTTTTTCATAATCGATAAAAGCCATGCACAATGGAAGTTCATATTCCCTCGCTCTTTCAATTAGTTCTCTCAGTATGTGGATATGATCTATTGTGCTGTAGCCACTCCTGAATCCAGCTTGTTCTCTCGGTTGAGCCATGTCCAGTGTTACCTTCAAGCGGTGTGAAAGAACTTTAGTGAAGATTTTATAAACCACTGATAGGAGGCTGATAGGTCTGTAGTTCCTGAGATCCTCAATTTCACCTTTTTTATGTAGCAAGATCATTGTAGCATTGTTCCAATCCTCAGAAATTTTCCCTTCATTAAGGCATAGAGTGAAAATTTGGGCGAGTACTGTTTCGATTTCTCCACTTGCTTCTTGAATGATGCCTACAGTAATTCCATCTTCTCCTGGAGCTTTTCCCCGCTTCATGTTCTTGATTGCATGTGCAACTTCTGCTGGAAGGACTGGAAGAACTCTGGTACCTTTCATGATGCCTGGAGTACATGTATCATCCCTTTCATATAATTTGGAGTAGAAATCTTTCACTCTTGTCAAAATTTCGCCTCTATTTCTTGTTACAGAACCATCTTCTTTTCTCAGTGCCATAATCTGTTTTTTTCCCTTACTGAGATGTCCCTTTGCTATCTTTAGGCTTTGGTTGTTTTCACTTGCTTTCCTCACTAGTTCACAGTTCACAGTTGAATTTCCTTACGTCTTCAGTGATACTTTTTCGTACTGTCTTGCATAGCTCTATATATTCCACTTTGGAAGTCACATCTTCTTTAGTTGTCCTCATCTCTCTTCTTTTGCATCAACATTTTGGTTTTTCCTGATAATTTGTTCACATGCAATTTGTTCTTAGACCCAGCTAATTTTGTTGCTGTTTCCATAAGAGCTTTGGTTACTTTTCTGTTAACTTCAGAAATATCCACTTCTTCCGATGTTAGGCCTTCTAAAGTAGAGAGTCTGTTCTTCAGTTCTAATTTGAAGGTATTATGGTGTTTTTTAAGGTTGGTTATGTCAATACATTTTGTTTGTCTTATGAGCTTGCTACGTTCGAGTTTAGTGTTGAGGTGCATCTTACATCTCACCAATCTATGGTCACTGCCTGTGTTGAACTTGTTTAGCACACTGCAGTCTTCTATGACGAATTTTTTGTCACACATAATAAAATCAATTTCACTTGTCGTCCCATTTGGATGTCTCCATGTCCATTTCCTGTGTGGCTTTTTCTTGAAAAAGGAGTTCAAGATGAAAACCCTTCTGCCTCTGCAAACTCTACGAGAGTATTTCCACGCTGGTTTCTGTTGCCGTGACCGAATTTACCTACTGAAGTTTCATTCTGTTGCCGTTGCCCTATTTTTGCATTGAAATCTCCCATAATTATCTTTAAGTGCTGCTTACCTTTATTATTTAGATCACGAATTTCCTCATAAAATTCTTCAATTTCTTCTTCAGCATGACTTGTGGTGGGTGCAGAAGTTTGAATAATCTGAGCCTGGTATCTTCTCGAGAGTTGGATAACGAGTCGTGCAGCTCTGTCAGAGGAACTTTCAACTTCTACAACTTTATCCTTCAGTTTCTTGTTTATTATTAATCCAACACCACTAGTTCTGCCAGTATCTGTCCCACGATAGTAGAAGAGATGTCCACTTTTCAGTTCAATGAGATCTTCTCCTTTTCTCCTTACCTCACTTAGCCCGACGATGTCCCACTTGATCCTTTGTAGTTCCTCTTCCAATTCAAGAAGCCTTGAATCAGAAGATAGGGAGCGTCCGTTATACGTAGCCAAGGTCAGCATCAGATGGCAGCCTAGTCCGGTCCTCCGGGGATTCTTAGCACCCTCTGCCTTCATGTCGCACTGGCCGCTGCCTTGGCCAGGTACATTCCAGCTGCCGGAGACTGAGGGCCTAGATTTAAGTTGTGGAGTCATTTTGGAGGGGTTTGGCCATAACTCACCACGCTGGCCAAGCGGGTTGGTGAGTGTGGGATAGCATTTCCTCTAATCCTGATGGTATAGTTATACCGCTATTGGCGGTCGTCAGAGCCCCTTTAGTGGGAACAGGATGTACCACGAGAATGCGGGGTTGACATTTGTCAAGGAGAGGCTGTGATGTTGCGCATCATATATATATATATATATATATACACTTCTCCTCTTATCTCTGCTGGAATTGTTTTTAGCTTCAAAGAAATTAAGCCCTGAAGCTTGGTAGCATTCTCCAAACCACAGGATCTGAAACTGGAAGCCACCCACCTAGTACTAAAAATTCATTCTGTTTAATGAAGTTGAATAGTGACAGGCAAAATATTCATTATATAAAAAATTCACAGTGTGAAATATATTTTTTTACATCAAATAATTGGGCTGTAATAACTGAATTGCTGATTATTACACCATTTTAAACTTGTTAAAGGTTTTATTATCATTAAAGTTAGTCTTTATTGAAGGCTTTAACATTATAAAGTTATAAGTCTTATTAACATTTATTGAAATCTTAATTACTACAGTATTACAATTATGTACGATTTCATTTAAACCATTCTGCATGTAAAGAATAATTAATATCAGTATACACTTTTGTCGTAAAATGTATGTAATATATACATACGTATATGTCCTAAAGCCCAAGTTTTACAAATATAAAATGCTACCTTAAAGAATTTTATGAATCATCCTTCAAAGAAATCAGCAATGTTATTCTAAACTTTAGCTCAAGATGTGTATTCGTAGCAACAATCTATTAAGGCACTAGCACATTATCAATGAATTCAAGCCCATTTTTAATCTAATTGGTTTTGATTCAGATCTGCAGTCATCATGAGCAATTTTAAAAAAATATCTGAATGCTCTGTCAAATATCATAATCAGTAAGGTTATCAATAATAGCAACATTATTCTCAATTTCAAGTACCACAAATGGAAACAAAATGGAAATTTTTTTTTGTGAGGAACTGTGTTAAACAGAAAATCGGCTTGCTAAATAGAAATCTTTTTGAACACATTTTAACTCAAGTCCCCCGGCCCCATAAAATGTGTTAAACATAGGTTTGACTGTATATATGTAATTTTCTCTTTGTATGTTTAATTATTTGTTAAATATGGGTTTGACTGTATCATCATCATTGTCAACCATTATTAATCCACTGCTGGATGAAGGTCTTCCCAAGTTTCTTCCACAATGGTCTGTCCTGTGCCAGTCTCCTCCATGTTGCTCCCACATACTTTCTAATTTAATCCACCCATCTCCCATGTGGTCTTCTTCTTGGTCTTTTCCTGTCCCTTGGAATCCAGTCTAAAATTTCAGCTGTCCATGTATGGTCTGTCCTTCTGGCAATATGTCCAGCCCATTGCCATTTCTGAGATTTTACTCTGATCATGATGTCTTTCACTCTTGTCATTTTTCTGATCCACAAGTTCCTCTTCTTATCTTTCCTGGTTACACCAAGCATGCATCTCTCCATGCTACTTGGAGTTGTCTGCAGTCTTTGTATGTCTCTTTTAGTTAAGGCCCACATGACTATATATGTACGTAATTTCCTATTTTTATTGTTTGGTGACTTCACAGTACATAAAATATACATAGAATTGGTTGAAAAAGCATCTTAACCTACATAGAATTGGTTGACAAAGCATCTTAACCTACTAATTCCTTAGACAGCTTGAACAACTTCACTTACTGTGATACTATAGCTCATATAATCACTGAAAAAGCCCTTCTTTTCTCAATTTCTTAACTTTAGATGTATTTGCCTACTATTACAAGTACACCAGCAGAAGCAAAATAAAACACAGACACTCACAATACTCCTCTGACATTCCAAACAATTTACAATGTCGGGACAATGAGGTATTTCTTTGTCCATAACATCTGAGCTGCATTAAATCAAGGAATAAGTCGACTGGTGCATTAATTTTGCAGTCATGAATGGATTATTCATACATTCACAATCAAGATAAAATTTTCACTCAGAATTTTAAATTTGTCAATGATTCAAGATGCTCTGTAATGTTAGAACTCAGTTTTTTTTTTTTTACTAAATTATTCAAAAAGTAGGAACTGTACACCAAATTATACTCAAAATAGTATAACTGTACTAAAAATCCAAAAATTCTTGGTGTAGAGTAGAAATAAAAGAAAATTCTTGGCGTAGAATAGAAACTTTTATTTCTATTCTACACCAAGAATTTTTGGATTTTTAGTATAGTTATACTATTTTAACTAAATTATTGCTGATATCACCGTATGTTGTTACCCTTTTTCATGTGTTCTGTCCTTCATTCGATTTCCAGTTAATTGGGCCATCTGTTAATGAGGGCAGCCGATGATTTGGGACAGTTCTTGAAGAACATTCCAAACTAGCATTTTGGAACCCGCATCTCTCGATTCGGGAGATTGGTGGTTGGATTCTCGCCCCACGGCGATGAAATTTTCAAGTTTTCTAAGAGGTGTTACGTGGATTACCAGGGTTAAGTGTTGGACAGCAGTGACAATAATACATAAACATATAAAACATACGACAATAACACATAAACATATTAAACAAGCGAAACACACAGGGTCACATACGTTTACCGTATGCGACTCTGTGTGTTCTGCTCGTTTTATATGTTTATGGATTACCAGTAAATGTTACAACCAAATTCAGAATTTATATTGTTCGCTTTGAATATTCTATCGTTTTCCAATGTATTATGAGGAATATTTCTTCCTTCGTGGATTTTTGGGACAGTTTCGCATAATTGGGCTGAAGTGTTCTGGGCCCGATGTGCCCCGGTTAACCGGAATCTACTGTATGTTGAAATATCTCTGCATATTTTTGTCCACATTTTTTTCTCAGCCTAGTGTTCAAATACACTGCTGTCCAACACTTAAGAGCAAGGCACATTTTGACCAATCTAAATCCAAAAAACTAGATTTCCTCTGTTAACGGTATTGACGGTAATGGTAAAATTAAACCTACTACATCACAAAACATGAAGAATACGTAATAGAGATCAAAACAGAATGAAATATTGCAAAACAGGTGGAGACACACCTGTCATCCACTAACACTCTTCCATCAGCGCAGCATAAACACACTACAGGGAAAAGTCCTAAGTAGGGTATATATCCAACCCACACCGCAATGTTCATACAGATTTAGAAAAAATAAATTCCAGGACTGCAAAGTCTGTAGTAGGGTATATGTCCAATCCACACTGCAATGTTCGTACAGATTTATAAAAGTAAACTCCAGGACTTCATCAAAAATTTCCAGGAGCTAAAATTTTTGCTAGAATCCTAGTGCTTAGTTTTATAATTTGCAAATTGGAGTGACGTTTACTATGCATTTAGAATTCTTAGGTTGTTCTATGGGCACTCTGATGCACTCTGGATAACGGTAGATAGCATATGGGTTTCTGGGCATATAGTTCTGTAGCATTTAGATATCTTGACCAGTAGCTGATCTAGAAGCTTGTCTTGGGAAAAGGGTGCTCCTGTCTAAAAAAAAAAAAAAAAAAAAAAAAGAGAAATTTTGTGGAGGACAAACACACTATAAACTTACAGCACTACCCTTCCTGGCGTCGCAAAGCTTATTTAAATTTTCCATTAAAAACCTGTGCTAAATTTTTAAATGGCGAATAAGAACTGAAAAATTAGCACTATTTTCATGACACTCAACTGCCTACTTTTCAAGTAAACCAACTTGCTGCTTTTTAAATCTCACATCTGAATAAAATCTTTCAAAATAGTTTGACCCCTTCTATTTGGATGGGTTAATTTAATAGAATTTCAAACTTGGAAATTTGTTACTAGTTTTTGTTTGTCCCCCATTTGGGGCCCTCCATAAAGTAAGTCCGAGATTACAGGGCAAAGGGGTTCCTTACAACTGGACCAAATGTAACATGGGGGAGGAGGAAGGTTTAGTAATTTGGATGTTCTGGGGCAAAAATATAATGGATGGTATTTGTTTTGTTTTCTCTTTTTTTAATAGTTAAAAAAAGGTATGAAATATTTCAGATTTCTGATGATATTTAGCTAAATCAGAATATCAATATTATGTTCTTGTATCTGTACTACCAAATCTATCGTTTTTTGTAGATGTATAATCGGGAGTGTTGCAACCTTGAATGTGTGTGTGCATTTGTAGATCTTTATAAAGTTCGGGTAGCATTTCGGAATAAATTAATACCTAAATAAGAAATATTTTCTGAAGCAAATGTGTAAATATACGGAAGATTCCTTTAAATAATTACATGTTTTCTTTCTGTTTCTCAACGGACTTCGAAAAGCAGTCATCAAAAATAAAGGATGTTGCAGGAATTAGGACATACTTTTACGGGAGGGGGTGTCTCAACAATCGGGAAAATGTGACATGGGGAAAGGAAAGTCTAAAAATAGTAAAAAATCACGGACATACTTTATCGACGGCCCCATCGAGGTATGTACTTTGCTTTGTCACCCACACCATCTCGCACACACTTCAAAGTCTACTCCACACGGTGACTTTTGCTGCTCTAAATTGCTAATGATTCCAGACAATACTTTAAAAAAAAAAAAAAAAAATGCTTACTCATTGCTTTTCATGATCAGTCAAAATCTCTTTTCACTTCCACTCTGATCCTTTAGTTGTTTTTTTCTGCTGAAGCTAGAAC
This sequence comes from Macrothele yani, assembly GCA_039090855.1. Taxonomy (NCBI): domain Eukaryota; kingdom Metazoa; phylum Arthropoda; class Arachnida; order Araneae; family Macrothelidae; genus Macrothele; species Macrothele yani. The sequence goes on from CM077011.1 coordinate 108,226,028, forward strand.
AAAACATTTTATCTCCAAATTTACAGCAAAATTTATTTATGAAAACCTGTGGATTTATTACTAATTTAAAAAAAATAAATGCATTAATTATTTAGACATTGGCCATTTAAAACGAAAAAAACCTGCTTTACGGAGGGGGGCAGTTGCCCCTGCAGGATCCACTATTGGTCCTGACACTGTTCTTTGTGAAATTTTCCCACCTGTGTTTGCTTGAAAACTGTTAGCCAACTGATCTGCAAGTACTTTCCCGACTCCCATTTACCATTATGGCCATTTAAATAAATGTCATCCCACTGGCTCATACAGAAGAGATGATCTCCAACAAAACATTTGGCAGTGGTTCTGTATTTTCTGGATGCTGACCAAAGCTGTGACACTGTGCTACTCCAAGCTCACCGGTGACATCTGTCAAAGTCCTGCCTTCTTTGAGCTTACTAATAATTCAGCCTTGCAGAAAATCATCCGCATGATAGCTGCAAGACATCTTTCTATTACTCCAGATGCACAATTTTTACTTCGTTGCTGGAACACACAAAATACAGAATGAACTTGGGAGACATGATTCAGCCTTCTGCCCTGATACACCCTCAGCAGCTGTCACGTGGTTGCAGCAAATTTGCATATGGACTGCACATCACAGAATGTCCTCGTGCACCACACTGTACTTGTGTGCATATGTTAGCAAGCTCTTTTAGCCCCACAATCAGTGTTGCCAATTTGGGGGAAAAGTCGCTAAATTTGGGGGATTTGGGATTGGAGTTAGCGACTAAAATATTGTTTTGGGATTAGCGACTTTTTAGCGGATTTCCTTATCTTTTTAACGACTTCAGTGACTTTATGTTTACGGTTTCAAACATTTCAAATGCAGTTTTTTAATGAAGATAATTTCTTCGCTTTTCGTAGTTCTCATAACCGTAACCGTGAAAAAAAAATACATTCAACAAGTTGCATAGGAAGCTTGTTCGTGCCATCTGAGTTGGTTTGGGTACTTTGGGAGGAAATTCATTCCCCTGTTCCCTTAGGCTAAGATCCAGATTCCTGAGAATGGGATGAGCTGCACTCCCCTTCTCTTTTGCTCTTGATGTGGGTGGCGGCTGGTGGTTGAACCCAGAGCATTGTGATAACAGTGAGCACCATTGTATTAATAATGAAAACCACATTGTGCCCTACTGAGATGAGCATTCAAGGTCTGGACTAACTCGTGGGAAAGCAAATAGGTAAGTGTGTTTTCCATTACTGAAAATCTCTTTTTCGATCCTTGATTAGAATATGTTCCTTGTTGTCGGAAATTCACAATCTCTGTTTGGTGGGCATGGTTTACTCTTAGTGTAATTCTTATCTACGTTTCTTTCTAAAAATTGCTGCAGGGTTTGGGGTCGGTGGGAAAATGTGACTTGGTTCTGACAAAAAGTTTTCCAGTCCCCATCACTGTTATTCGAATTTTGTCTTTCAGACTGTTCGGGTGTTTTTTTCTTCTTCTCAGTGATTTACTTGTTTTGCCTACATATTTATTACTTACCGCAGTGTTTTACAATGCCGAAGTATGATCAACATTATCGAAAATCATGGGAATGTCTCAAAGCATTTAAAGGTTGGTTGAAGCCTGTTGAATCAGATTCAACTCGGGCATACTGTACTTATTGCAAGAGTGATTTTTATGCCAAGTTGACTGACATTAAAAAACATAGCAATACCTCTAAACATAAGAGGAATTCTAGTGCTATTTCAAGCCAAAGACCACTGACATTTGATGGAGTTTGCAGCAAAACTGCTATATCTGTGAGAGATGCTGAAGGAACAATTGCCATGTTCATTTCAGAACATTGCTCTATTCTGACAACAGATCACCTTTCTGAGCTAATAAAAAGGAAATTTGCAGATAGTCAAACAGCCAAAGAACTACAGATGCATAGAACAAAATGCACCGAAATCATAAAAAATATCCTAGCTCCCCATTTTTCCAAGTCCTTGCGAGAAGATATTGGTGATCAAAAATATAGTTTAATTATTGATGAGTCCACTGATATTTCAGTTCTCAAAATGCTGGGTGTCGTCATACGATACTTCAGTATGTCTTTGAAAAAGGTTATTGCAACGTTTCTTGGACTGGTGGAGATTGAAGCCGGAACAGCTGCTTGCATTGTAGAAGCTATTAAGAATATTTTAAAGCAACATGACCTGGATACTCAAAATTTGGTGGGATTAGGAGTGGACAATGCCAGTGTAAATGTTGGCATCAATAATGGGGTTTATGCAACCCTGAAAAAAGAATTGGATCTACCAAATTTAATTTTAATCAGATGTGTTTGTCACTCATTACAACTTGCGGTATCTCATGCATCTGAAGAGACAATGCCAAGAAATGTTGACTATTTAATTCGAGAAACATTTAACTGGTTTTCTCACTCAGCGAAACGAATGCTACAGTATAAGGAATTATATGAAACTCTCAATCCTGGCGAACATTTGTTTCGAATTCCCAAAATGTGTAACACTAGATGGTTGTCAATCCATGCAGCTGTTGTACGTATTTTGCAACAATGGGATGAACTAAAATTACATTTTGATTTCTGTAGAAGAAGTGAACACTGCTACACTGCAGAAATACTGTATGGTATGTACAGTGACCCAGCAAACAAGCTTTACATGATGTACTTAAAGCCTATTCTTAGTGAGGTACATAGAACCACTAAGGCATTTGAGGGGGAGAACACAGACCCAATGTGCCTTCTTGAGGATTTGATAAATTTGGTTTTATCAGCCAGTAAAAAAATTCTCATTCCAACTGCAAAAATTAACATAATTGAGGAGCCCATAACAAGTTATGTAGACCCAAACCCATATCTGGGGTATGAATTCGAAAAATTGGCCAAAGAGGCTGGTATGCTGCCAGACGCAGAAAAACTTGTGCGGAAAAGATGTATTGATTTTTCTCTTAAGTTAGTAAGAGAACTGAAAAATAGGCTCCCTGACAATGTTGCTGTACTTAAGCAGATGTCTGCTTTAACTGTAGCAGAAACACTGAAGGCAGTAAAGCCACCAATCACCGAGTTAGCAAATTTGATGGGTTTTACACCGGAAGATATTGGCAATATTGAAACGGAGTGGAGAAATATTACCTTTATTAGGTGGGAAAATTTGTCGAACACTGTTAATTTCTGGATTGAAGTTTTTGGTTATCGTGATGCTGCGGGTAACAACCCTTTCCATAATTTATTGCAGTTGGCTGTTACAATGCTTAGCTTACCGCATTCCAATGCAGAAGTAGAGAGGGTGTTTAGCCAACTGACCATTGTAAAGTCAAGCCTCAGGAATAGGTTGAAAATAACAACAGTTAATTCAATTTTAACTGTCAGAAGTGGCTCAAAAGAGTTTCAGAAACCTGCTACTCTTACAGACTGCCAGCCTCTGTTGTTAAATCTATTGGAACAATGGCTGCTTATAAGCCTTTAACTACTTTGGACATACAATCTACATCAGAATGTTGTAGTTCTGATACGGATGATATTGAATTTCTGCCCCTGTGAAAAAAAAATCATACATATATGTACATTTGTAAATAAAATTTTTGAGACATCTAGTTAATCAAGAACAAGAAACTTTACATTGTTAATCAAGATATTGTACAGAAAATAATTAATTTTGAAATCATTCGTTTCAACTTTTAGCAAAGACTTTGGAAGAATTCTACATTTCTTATCAAATTTCATAAGCATGGCCAAAGTCTTAAGTTTTGCCAAGGTAAGCACTTAATTCAGTATTTCCATTTGCAGAAATATTTTAGGATTAAACCAAAACGTTCTGTTTTTATCTAAACCAAAGTATATATTAGTAACACATTACTGAAAAAAAAAAAAGGTTTTGTTGCAAGAAATAATTTCACCATCAACCCTATAATTTATTGATCAATTTGCGTACTACGTTTTTTCAGCCATAGTTCTTTAGTCATTAAAAATTGTTTCACTGTAGCCCCTAATTAATATATATATATTACTGAAGCCGTATTAAGTACAGAAGCAAGGAAAGTGGAAATAATGGTAACACATTTACTTCTTTTTACATTATTAATAAGGTGTCAAATAAATTATATTAGTAACGCATCACATTAAATTTGAAATGGCATGAAGACAAGTACTAAAATTTAATGTTATTTAAATCTTAGTTTTAGGGACTTTTTTTCACTTTTGGAGACTTTTTACGGTTGATTTGGAGACTTTCAGAGCAAGTGAGTTGGCAACACTGCCCACAATGCTCTGTGATAGTCAGATTTTACGTTTGTCCTTGTTTCAAACAACAAAGTATTTTAGCAAGAAACCCACTCAAATTTCCATGGCTCAGTGGGCCATTCTCATCAAAACCATTTATGTGAATATTGCAAAACAAGGAGAAATAGCATGTAATTCATGTTAAAGGCTACTGATTATATGTGATAATTTGTTGATATTCCTATGTAACAGGTATGAGTTATGTAAAACTGCAGTGTCCTGGGTGTGAAATTAAAAGAAACAGTATAACATTTAGAGAAAAATTAGGTGATACAGGGCCAAATCTCATGCCAGAATGAAGTAGTTGGCATTTTATGGCACAGAACAGTCAATTCTGAACTCTGGTGTATAGTTAGTATAGTCACTCATGTTTTACTTTTTTCATGTGCTGTGCTAATTTATGAGCACAAAATGGCTTCTTAAATATTATGGTGTACCGTCAAAATAATGCGGTCAAAACAACACAGTGTTGTAATAACCCATCGCGGAAAAAAATGGTGAAAAATAACCCTGTGTCATAATAACCCCAGGGTCACAGTCAGTCATCTCTCCAAAATCGAAGTAGGTCGTACTGAGTAGATCTCTTGTGCAATCTCACTTCTCGAGTTGAAATGGAAAAGGGGCTGGGAACAGTCATCTCTCCAAAATCAAAGTAGGTCATACTGAGTAGATCTTCACGTGCCTGCCCCGCAGGATGCACATGAGATAAAGTCAGATAGCAGTGAGAGCACATGCCAGTGTAGTATAGTGGATAGCACTCGGAGCTCCGGAGCCGAGGGGAGATGTCATGTGCCTGCTCCGCAGGACGCACGTGAGTTAAAGGCAGATAGCGGGGAGAGCACATGTCAGTGTATTATATTGGATAGCACTCGGAGCTACGGAGCCGAGAGTTGCCAGTTCGAATCTCGCCCATCCCATGGCATAAAAGTGATGAGGAAATTCACTTCGTCATATTGGCGCCCAAACTTCCAGGATGGTCTGGCTGATAGGCTTCTCTCAATGGTGTGATGTTTTTTCCACACTGTGAGATAGGAAAAATAAGAATCCTTTCTTCAGTGCTTCGAAAAAATAAATTAGTCTGATGTTACGTTCCACACACCAAATTGCCTGGGATTTCTCAAATGCACATTCTTCATTGGATGACTGCCTAAACCGACACATGGTCCCGGCCCTCTTTCAGGGGAAAGGAGGGGTGACGTGCCTGCACCGCAGGACGCATGAGATAACAGCAGATAGCAGTGAGAGCACATGCCAGTGTAGTATAATGGATAGCACTTGGAACTCTGGAGCCCAGAGTTGCCATTTCGAATCCCGCCCCTGGCATAAAGGTGATGGAGAAATTTACTTCATCGTACTCTTCAAAATCAAAGTAAGTCGGGTTATTTTGACATGTAACCGAATGATCGAAAATATTTTTGTTCGAACCCTCTTAGTTTTAAAATTTTTTAAAAGAAAAACATCATAGTTTGGGGTTCTGGTAAAATGACAGTACCCCTCCCCCGGGAAAATTTTTAATATCTTGACACCATTTGTTTGTATCATGTCTCAGTCCCCTCAAGATTAAGACTGCATGCAGTATTCTGGCCCAGAATTTGAAAGTAGGATTGGAGTATCCAGTCCCAAATTTATATGCTTACTTAAACTGATAAAATTTATGATTTAACTTCTTGCTCCCCCCCCCCACACACACACACACTTAAACAGATAGAAGGTAAAGAAAGAAACTTGAAAAACGTGTGACTGACTGTGTGTCTCACTAGTATCGGTAGCTCTTAACTGGAGTCATGATACGAAATTTTGTGGCAAATGTGAATTACTTTTTTTATATATTTCAGATACATTTCTTCCCTTATTTTACTTTTGCTGGATACTATGCTCATTGCAAATTAAATCACTAATAACATAAAAATTAACAGACAAATGGAATCAGGAGAGGTCCATTAGCGATGTGCAGTGTCAACCCTTTTTCAGGAGTTCGTGCAAGACGTAGTTATGGAGGGAAATTACGTTTGTTTGAATCCATTTATAGATTGTCAGCACATGTGGTAACAATTCGTGACAATTATAATCTTGGTTATTTTTAAGTGCATCTAACCTGATCAGACATCATTTAATTTTGAGTGTGCTTTTTTTATTGTGCTCAGTAAAAGGACTTTTGAAAGTACATCTAAGTAACCTCTTTGAAAGCTTTACACATTAGTCAAAAGTATCATAAATTAAATTTTTAATAGTTTGAAATTGATAATTTCAATTGAACATTTTTATTTCCTTTGCTTAAGAATATTATGAATGCACGTAATTTCGGTATCGCAAAATTTGTATTTATATTGCTATCAGAAAGAGTGGATGCATGAATCTGCTTTTGCGTGCGAAGTAATATAACTGTTATTTAGGTGTAAATTGGCATATCTTAGTTGTGCTAATTAGAAAAAAATGACTGATGCAAACATGTACATTTTAGATATTGATTATTAATTTGTATGGGTAAGAAGCTCATGCTCTGCATGCCATTATTTCAGAATTCAATGCGATTACATGGTTTCGGAAAACATACGACAACGATGAATCCAACTTTTTTCTGTTAACCCTTTCACGACCACAATGCCCGACACGCCTGGACTTTCAGACAACCACACACAAGATTAATAGACAGGAAGGTTTGCTTATCCCACCTACCTCGCAGCGGAAGTATCGGTCCTTTACGTAGTGACATCACTGTACAGGATGGGAAGACCATCAATACAACTAAAGCACTTACGGGAGAAGTGTTGTCAACAATTTTAAATTCAAATACTCTTTGAATTTAAAAACTTACAACCAAGATGGAATGCAAAAAAAAAAAAAAAAAAAAAAAACATCCACAATACATGCAGGAAAAACTGGTATCCATGTGAATATTTTATTTAGAGTAAACCGAGATTTTAAAGAAAATAAGTACATTTTTTTTTTTCAAACCTATTTAATCTAAATAGGATATTGTCTGGCATTAAAGAAAAGTGCAAGGTTAGTGATCATAGCTTTTAAGTTTAATTACATGCAACTGTAGCATTGTCTTCTTTAAATAAATTTGAAAATAAAAAAAAAACATATTATGTTACTAGCACCTCATAAAGAAATCCCTTTATGCTGAACAAAGCAGAACTTCAACAACATTCCAGGAACTCGCTTAATTAAAATGCTGGAAATTAATTGTATTAAATGATCCATTATTATTTGTAATTAATCATTTAATAGAAAAATTAAAATTATATATTTTCATTTTTTTCCTTTCTTTTTTGTCATATTTTAATAGCTAAATTTTGAGAACTTTAAAAATTGGGACTTTATTTAATGCAAAGAAATGTTTTCTTCACTCTCCTTAAGTAACTATTTTAACCGGTATTCTCTTCTTGGGTTGGTAAGGCATTTTTTTCCTGAGGATTTGGAATTTAGTCGATTACTAAAGAAAACCAACTGGAGTTAATGGTAGCCAAGCATGGTGAGGATTTGCAAGTCTCCCTCAAGAACGCCTTAAGTGGAAAACAAATTCATTTTGCTTTTCATTGCTATTAGGAGAAACTCAAAAAACCGAGTTTTTCCAGATTTTAAATATAGGTTATTTTGCTAACGGGCTACTGACATTGGGTTATTTTGACTGGGATATTTTTATGTGGGTTATTTTGACATGTAATCTCTTATTATTAGTGAATGATTGTATGATTTTCCAAGTGATGAAGCACCTGGTAAATGAAGCTGTGACATATTCTTCCCCTACCTTAGAATGAAGGTAGTTTTTCAGTAAATGTAATTCAGTCAAACTTATATATAAGAAGCATAACGAGATCTTAGCTGCTGTGAGCAAACAGAGAATAGTTGGTTGCAAATGATGTATTTTACGAGAAGCATTTCATGGCTAAAATGACATCCTTTGAGAACTTCATGGGGAAAATGAGCAAATCTTGAAACCACTGATACTATATTTGGTAAGATAAGTGACAAATCTCATGATGTAAATGAAGAAGTGAGAAATAGATTAAATGAAAATGTGTCACCAGATACATATAAAAAAAAACGTTTTGGAGAAAATGACATTTTTAATGCTGATGAAGGAAGTGTTTTATCGACTCCCCCAAAGTGACCCACAAGTTTAAAGCTATAGTTATCCAAAGATTGACTGACTGTTGTGATTTGTTCAAATATGACTGGGACTGAAAAAGAAAACGTTTTTTAGTATGCAAATCCAAAGTGTTTTAAAAACATTAAAATGCTTACAGTAATGTGCCGAGCTAACAATAAAGCCTTGATGACATCCATTTTTGAAGACGTGTGAAATTGGGACGAAGAGCTTAGAAAAAGGGACAGGAAAATTTTGCTACTTTTAGACAATTGCCCGTCAGATACCATTATTCTCAACCTAGTTGTATTTTTGCCACGAAACTCCACTTCTCTCCGTCCTACCAATCGGAGTATTATTAGAAGCTTTGAAAGACATTTTAGGAAACTTTTAATTTTGGGAACTATATAATCCATTGAAAGAAAGGGACGAAAATTCAAATTTCGGCTTTTTAGTACCGTCAGATTGACAAGTGAGTCATGGTGTGAGGTCACATCACTGACCATCAAAAACTATTTGCATGAAGCAGAACTAAAGCAGACAGAAATTGATTAAGACATTGAAGAAAATGATGGCATTATTATCAATGTGATTGAAGGTACATAACTTGGATATTTGGGTGACGTGTGGTTGAATAGGAGACAATGGAAAACAACCTTGTGACTGCCAAAATGCCAACAAATGAGGCCATTCTCAAAGCCATAACAGAAGAGGGGCTTTCGATGTTGACAGTCAGGAAGAGAAGGGTGCTGAGTGGCTAGTTAATGTAGTGTCGCGAACAAAGCCACTAACTGCTCTAAAAACTCATTTTATAAAACCAATTTCGTCAAACCGGAATTTTGATTTTATCTCAGTGAAATTAAAGACACTGATCATAAATTTTACCTAAAAAGAAATTTGAAACCATCAACAATGGAAGATTTCTTTTTAAAAATTACATGTAATGCACTCCTGAACATATAAAACGAGCGAAACACACAGAGTCATGTACGGTAGAAGATTCATTTAGCGGTAGTTTTTGGTCATCCTACGACCTTGATTACCCGCGATCGACTGGATAGGCTGGTTGCCAGAACTACAATTTGAAGTTGGGGTGTTGGATGTTCATGTGTTATTGTCGCGTGAAGCCTGAGTTTTAAACCATGTAATGCACTCCATCAAGAATTTTGCAATAATGGAATTACGCAGTGATGTACTCGAGCATCTTCTCAGGGGTGCTTAGCCCCTTGAAAATCTATGAATGCCCCCTCATAGATTTTGGAATGATCTCTCTTTATATTTAGTCTAATTGCTTCCGTTTATACCTGAATATTTGGAGAAATTAACTAGAAAAAACTATTTAAAATTTAGGGGAAAATATAATAATAATAATAATAATAATAATACACATGTACTTCAATCTGAAATTTCTATCATCTTTCAACAAAGCATCAAACGGTCCTCGCTGAAGGGGCAATTCTTCATCCACTGACAACTCGGACTACTACTGCAATAAAAACCTAATTCCATAGAGTGGAGATGCTTGATAATGTATCATCATATTTTGGAAGCTGGTATTCAGCTTTATTTCAGTCTTCTGGATGCCGACTTTCAATGTATACGGTTAATCCTCAGTGTAGCTAACGTGACGTTAGTACTTCTAATGCAACAAAACATTTGCTACCTAATTTTTAACAATAGCAAGTTATTAGAAATTGTTCCCATAACATGGTGTTTTTTCTGGCAGTGAGTGGTTTACATTCTGTGAAAAAAAAATCAGGGCACCTCGAACTGGCATCCGAATGGTTAGTTAGTTGTTGTTTTTTTTCACTACTATGTGGTAATCTAAAGGAGCTGAAACCAGATGGCAGAGGAATGGTTTACACTATATGTTTTCAGGTACACTGTAATCATTCCTTAATAATCAGAAACACACTTGTAGTAAGGCGAGGACATTTTTACCACTCCTAATGCTTTAGGGAGGGATTTTCTTCAACACAGCGTTATCTTTCTAGCATCCTCAATATTTTACATCACCACACGGAGAAATCTGTGGTGCATTACTGAATTAAAGCAAAAGTATAACATTTTTACATTTTTTATCACTTGTATGTGTAGATTTCTTGGAATTTGCATTCGAGATATATGAGCATAAGGAAATTTTTTTACTGTTTAATTTCTTTTTATATATTAATCTGTATATAAATAATAAAATTGTGATTACATGAATATAATCAGTCAACAAGTTTTGGCCCCTCAAAATCTGTAATTGCCCCCCTCTGAATTCAATGCTGGAATTATGTACATACGTATTTTCTTGCAAATTAATTATGTATTGCAAAAATGCGTAAACATAACATACATAAATTACTAATTATGTAATCATAAGCTATGTTTATTGTTTTTACCCTTTCAACATAAAATTATACACTGAGTGGCCACTTTATTATGACCACCCCCTCAGTACTTCGTTGGGCCACCTTTTGCCTTTAATACTGCGTCGATTCTTCGTGGCATGGACTCCACGAGATATTGATAGGTGGTTTGTGGGATCTGAGACCATGCTTGATGAATAGCACTTTCCAGGAGTGTGAGATTGCAGGGTTGTGGATCCAGCTGTCTGATGGCTTGTTCAACTTCATCCCACAAATTCTCAGTGGGGTCGAGATCTGGAGATTGTGGGGGCCACCTATGCAAAGTAAACTCACCGGCATGTTCCTGAAACCAATCCTGTACATAACGTTGCCTCCACCAGCTTGAAGGTTGTAGCAATGCATTTGGGGTCCATGCTTCGTGCTGTTTCCGCCAAATTCTCACTCGGCCATCGTCATGGTGCAACTGAAAACGTGATTCATCAGACCACATAATTTGTTTCCAATTATCAACTGTCCAATCCTTGTGCGAACTGGAGACGTTTTCTCTTGTTAATTGCAGACAGCAAAGGTGTTCGAACAGGCCTTCGGCTGCCATATCCCATCCGATGCAGTGTAAAGCGAACAGTGTGTGCAGAGATCATTTGAGGGGATCCTTGATTAAGATGGTCTGTAATTTGCTGCACTGTTGCCTGTTACCAGGGTTCATACACTTTTTTTTTGGGGGGGGGATAAATTCAAGGATTTTCCAGGACATATACACAAAAATTCCAGGATGATGATTACGTTTTACAGTATCATGGTAGAATTATTTTTTTAAAGTAATTTCAGTTTTAAGTAATAAAAATGACAAAAGATGTAAATGGATGAATGTGCTTTTTACTCATTACATTTCTTTTTAATGTTTTTAATTGGAGATGAGTCATGGTGCAAAAAATTTTACAGCAAAGCCTATCAGAAAATCACTTCCCTCAATCTGAAAATGATTAATTCAATCAGACATTTTAACTGCATCACTATTTTGCACTACCTTAACTTCCATGTAATCAGTTTATTGATAACAATTGAAATTATTATAAAATAAAGCAAGAGCAGATCAAGAATTTAAGAATGGGGAGGGCACACATCTAACAGAGGACTGGTAAAACAATCCCTCAGATTTATATCCTCCAAAAAACAGGGTGGTACAGCTGGAGGACACATAAGGGGAGGTGGGGCACAGCCCCCCCCCCCACACCCAGCAGCATGGAGTGCTTGCCTGTCTGTCAGTGTATCACTAACAGCAGTCCTGAAGTAACTGCTGTGTGGATCACTGAAAAGTTCGGACCAATGTAAAACAAAACGTGGAGTTACAAATCCATAAGTGAAAAAGTGTGTGATGTCTGAAAACTAGAAACGAGAGGCAAAGCAAAGCACTTGTGTACTTACTCAATCACTTTTTTTTCTATATTTATTTATTTGAATGGGGCATGTGCCCGCAGCTGAATTCCACCCCTGATAAAAAGTGTTTCCATGCGTGGGGATGCATTTTTTTTTTTTTAAACATTCCCAATGACTGCCACTGGTGGCTGCATATCGGGATGTGACTGTTGAAGGCAATGAAAATCTTAATTACTATACAGAATAGGTGCCAGGCTTGAGAAAAATGTCCCCCAATTTGTAGTACAGTTATGTTAAATCATAAATGAGAAAGCATAAGCCAGAGAATCATTGTGCACCTCAAAAAATTATATGGGAGTGGACAATCATAGATGGGTGCACCAATAGCTTTTAAAACAGAAAGTGTAACTTTAAGAACATGGCCACAAGTTTCAGATAAGTTTCATCACAGAAGTCATCAGAAAGCCCTGGCCCACTACTCAATCCAAAAGAATCTAACCACTATGTCAGCCAGTGCATTGTGGAAGGAAAAATAGTAATGAAAACTAAAATTCTGTAAAAAAAAAAAAAAAAATGCCTCATATTACTTTCCAAAAATTATTTTTCAAATCAAATATGATTGCCTCAATTTACTTTTTTTAAAAATCAAAACCACTGCTAAGTTAAATTTGTAAAGTGCTAGCTACCCCCCCCCCCAAAAAAAAATTATCGGGAGGTTTAGAAGCCAATTCACCAACTGCTGTATGGCTTGAAGGATGCAATTTTCTCTAGGAGTAGGCAGAGCGCCTTGTAAATAGTTTCATAGGGAAAAAATGAAGTAATAGAGTTTGAGGAATATGTCACAGGTCAAAAATTCCCCTTCACTGTGGCTAAGTAAAAAGCACCTTTAATTGTTAAAAGTTTGGAAAACATGGTTGGGCGTGGAGAGGGTGAGTGGTAAAATTAACGAGGTGGCCAAAGAAGACTGGAGGTCTCCTGGAAGTTGGTAGTTCCTCAGACTTGGTAATTCCTTGGTTGCAGGTGGTGTAGTAGATAGGGAATTAATAGAGAAGACTGAGGAATCGGGAATAAATGCTAGGGGATTGAAAGTCAGCATCATGCCAAATCGTGAATTATCATTGGCTCGTGGCAAGAGGCAGAATGCCGACTCCGGAAACCAGACTGAGCTGAACGTAGTTTTGCTCGTTTCTGGTTTCCGTGATCGCTGGAATTATAAGACATCAGAAATGAAAGATAAAAATTACAGATAGGAAGTTCGGGTAAGGAGAATTACATGTTGGGTTTGCCATATGGTCGGAATTGCGTGTTTATGGTTACATGGCTTTCCTGTACTTTTAAGGGCCAAACAAGGTCATATGTGCAATTTCTGCTAGGAATAGACCCGGGATAGTTCATAAGTAAAAACATATGGAAGCTACCCCAAATGTGGAACTAGCCAAACTATTTATAAAAGCCATTATATGCCTTATATACTAGCCAACTATTTATAAAGCCTTAAATAAATATAGAAGCCTTATGAGACTGATCAAGGAACAAAACAGCTGAACTTTTTAATCAGGCGAAAAAAAATTAGAACATCCGACAAGAAATTGTGAATATAAAGCAGTGCGAGCAAGATGGAATTGTTCGCTGTATTCACAACATAAAATTACTGAATTCAAAACAAAATAAAGTGATTTTAAAAGACACTGCTTTAAACACCCTTCTCACTCTTTACTTTTATTTTTTATTTTTTTGTACTTGCTAGAACATCAGCTCAATTTTTCACTTGTGATGCTTTCTTCTCAGCAAGTTCCATGGCCATATTTGTCTTTTGCTAACTCAGCAGCAGCACAGCAATCTTTACTTAGTTTTTCTTTCTGTTGATATTCACTCCCTTCCTATTTCTTCACCACTTGTCTTTCCTCCTCCCCTTTTATTCCCTCAGATGACAATTTATCCATCATGCTGGAAGAACTTTCAGCCTGAGGACCACGAACGTATATCAAAGCTTTCGCTACTTTAGATAAATGGTAACCAACTTCCTGGAACTTGGCCACGAAGCGGTCGAAAGCGCAATTTTTATTTGGCCTGTTAAAATTTTTGAGGCCAGTTTACTGATGGCCAGTTCTTCTACACTCAATCAGTGATGGTGCTAACTGGGAAAACATTCAAACTAGACAAACTGACATCTAGTGTTAAGGGGGAACTCAATTAGCAAAAGGCATTTCCACGGCTCATGCTTAGAGTCTCGTACAGTGGGGAGAGGAGTCTAGTACGCCAAGAACTCTTAAAAGTGAGCCTTCCGCGTTCACAATTCTAGCGAATGCTTTTCAATACAATTTCTTGCTTTAATAAAAGTTTAATGCGATGTAGTACTTTATCTGTGAGGGAGGGCAGGGGGGGGCGTCATGGATACAATGGCTGCGTTAAGGACTAACCGTATAATGGTCCTCACCATGTGCACTTCTTTACACTTTTGTTGGCATGGTTATCGACATCATCAACAAGAAAGGAAAGAATAATTCTCTTGAGATATCAAGATCCACCGTTTTATTTTGGTTAATAAAAATTAGGACAAACATGAATTAGGGCAAACGTGAAATAAGGCAAACACGAAATAGGAAAAACTTGATACGGGCAAATGTGAAAAAATAGGGCAAACAAAATTAGGGGAAATGGGAATTCAGGTAAAAGCGATTTCGGGGAAACGCCATTGGGGTAAACGTGTTTAGGGCAAACATGAATTAGGGGAAATGAGATTTAGGGGAAACGAGATTAGGGGAAAAGCGATTTCGGGGAAACGCCATTAGGGGAAATGGGAATTCGGGTAAAAGCGATTTCGGGGAAACGCCATTGGGGTAAATGCGTTTAGGGCAAACGGGAATTAGGGAAAACGAGATTAGGGCAAATGAAGTTAGGGGAAATGGGAATTCGGGTAAAAGCGATTTCGGGTAAACGTGTTTAGGGCAAACGTGAATTAGGGGAAACGAGATTAAGAGAAATGGGAATTTGGGGAAACGCCATTGGGGTAAACGTGATTAGGGGAAGTGAGGCTACGCGAACCAGATGACCAGCTCTCTTGACCTTCGAGCTCCCCTTCCTAACAGGCACTGGAAATAGTGTTGTTTTTTTAGCCAAATTAGAATTTGGGGCATGTCCGTCCGACGCTGTGGTTTCTTTGAGAACAAAGGAGAGAAAACGAAAAAGAAGGGGTAACACTGATTTCTTAAAAGGACATTTTTTAAGCACAAATTTCAAGGCTTTTCAAGACAGCTTTAAAAAAACAGTTCTTCCAGGCCTTGAAAATGTAATCGTGATTTTCAAGCACACGTGCGCACCCTAGTTACTAGTCTGGACACTCTCCTTTCCGCCCGAGCAGTCACTAGTCGATGACGACCACACGTTGCACGTAGGGACCCAGTTTTTGGCTGACAGTCCAGTCTTTAAACACTTCAACAACAGCTTCTCTGGAACATTTCACGAATGCAGCAGCTCCTACAATCATCCCACGTTGAAAGTCAGTCAAATCGCATTTTTTACCCATCTCGTCACCCAAAGATCACTTCTACTACTGTCGCAAGCACTAAGCTTTCCCTTTTTATACTAGCCTCGCCCTCTGGCGGCAACAGCGTGCAGCCATAGCTCATTTGCTTAAAACTGTCAGGTGGTCATAATAAAGTGGCCACTCGGTGTATCTGTACACATGTGTGCAATAAAAGTGATAAGCTAAAATTAAAAGGAATATGCAGTTACAATAATGGTTATTACCAGGTGAATGAATTTGTATATTTAGGAAGGATGCCTGACAGAGAAAACAAATTATATGGTGAAATTAGCAAGTGAATTCCTCTTTGAAAGTCATAGCTGCTTTAGGATTTCACAGGAATGACAGGTTCTCAGAAAAGTCCCAAATGACTGTGTGAAAGTGTAATTGTTCCTACTCTGATGTATAGCAGTGAAACCTGGGTACTGCATAAATAAGTTGTTTTGTGTGCTGGAGAGATGAGTTATTCACTGGGGGGAGGTCTGCTGATGTAAGGAACAAAGATGTGTTGCAAATGTGTTATGTGAAGCAAAATATTATTAAGGTAGAGAGAAATATTCTTGGGTGGTTCAGCCATGTTAACAGAATGAGTGGTGAGATGCTTACTAAGAGAATTTATTTAGCCCAAGTGGCAGGAAAGGTGAAGGAAATCATAGACCTGATTCAGGAAATTCTGCACGAGAAAATGATAATGAGTATGAAAAGTACGAACGTTCTTGTGTAGTTATTTGCCGAGATCACTGTAAATGAAGACATTTGATACATCAACTGTAAGTAAAGTGTAGCTCTATCAGTTTTAAACTTTAATCTGGCAGATAAGCTTACTTTGTCCTTCATATGAAAGGGGTCCAGGTTTGAATCTTGGTGATGCATGGATGTTGTGTTTGTCTTATGGCACTGGCTCTCTCCCTTCCCTGAAACCAGTGGCCCTAAATTAGGGACGGGCGACTTCTCATAGCCCATGGAATTGCTCGCGGTGTTCTTAAACCTCCAACCCCCAAATAAAGGGTTGCTTTAAGCAGTTAAAATCTGAATCTCAGAGAACAACTTAGTGATATGTATGTGTGTTATGTCTATATATATATATACCAAATATGATTGCATGTTCTTCAGATGTTTTTTTTTTTTTTTTTTTTTTTGATTGGAGGTTAACGACCACCGTGAGCAACTCAATGGGCTATAAGCAGTCGCCCGTCCCTAATTTAGAGTCGCTGGTTCCAGGGAAGGGAGAGAGCCAGTGCTGTAAGACAAACACAACATCCATGCCTCACCGGGATTCGAACCCAGACCTCGTTCGGACGAATGATCAGAGGCCATCGCTTAGACCACTGCGCCACCGGGCGGCATTCTTCAGATTAGATTATAGCAGTGCTGAAATGACATGGCTTGCCGCCCCGGTGGCCCAGTGCTCTAAGCGATGGCCTCTGATCATTCGTCTGAACGGGGTCTGGGTTCGAATCCCGGTGAGGCATGGATGTTGTGTTTGTCTTACGGTACTGGCTCTCTCCCTTCCCTGGAACCAGTGACCCTAAATTAGGGACGGGCGACTGCTTATAGCCCATTGAGTTGCTCACGGTGGTTGTTAAACCTTCAATCAAAAAAAAAAAAAAAAAATTACATGGCTTTCACATGTCTAGCCATATTTTATAAAAGTTGCTTAGCTTTCAATTTTTCACCATTATAAATCATCTCATTAAATATTTGAAAGTAGTTTCCCAATTTTGTTTTACAGGACATAACCATGCTAGAAAGTGTGACCAAAATAAATAATTCCAAAATTACTAAAAACACAAATTGAATAAAACTCTACAGTAACAATTATCTTTTAATATATTTTTCTGTACATAATAACAATTCAGTGACAACAATGTCTAAAACACTGAAATTTCTACACTAAAAACTTTTTCATGCTTTTACAGAACACCAACAAATTTATGGAAACTTTATAATAAATATGACTAGAAGAACATACTAAACACTACGTGAAGAAAAGCTGGAAAATCTGTTTCCTTGAATACATGACCAATCAGATCTGAGCTTCATTGATTTTGTTACATGTGTATGTATATATAATGTATATATATAAAAGGAAAATGATCAACTAAAAAAAGCATAGCGCTCTACAGTTAATTAAAAATTAGCTGCAATCTTATCATAAGAAGATAACATAAGATCATCAATCAAGTCAGAGAGACTGCCAATTTTAAATAAAATTAATAACAATGTATGAAAGGAATAAGGTAAAAACTTAAAATAGATATGATGAAAAATAAAAGAAACTAGATGTGCTAATGCAATTCTTCATGACCAACTTTCAGTCAAAGGAACAGAAGGGCAAATAAAGTGCCGTAATCAGAAATTAAAATACCCGTTTAATGATGTAGCAACAAATTTGAACAGATAAATAAAAAGGATTGAACATGCTCACAAATTCAAGTAACATTCCGAGTAATAATAGAACTGTAAATATAATACATGCAAATGAAAACTGGACAATATATGGTACACAAATGTTTCAACTATGTAAATATATAAGTACAACACACAAGCAATATATTAACAGAGTATTAAGGGAAAAGAAAACAAATACAACCTCACCAAGGTTCCATGGAGAGAATATGTAAGTATACATATATATATATACTTTTTTAAATCTGTCGGAATGATTGAAAGGTTTCAAGTAACTTCCTCTGGTAACAATATCATGGATAAACAATTAACAACTCTGTATTCTAATTACAAGGTATGTATATATATAAAAACAAAGGACCAAAATTCCATCAATCTCCACAGGAGTATAAATTCTTTATCGACTGTTTCAGTGAGCAATAATCGACTAAGAAATTTTCAGCTCATTAGTAATGGAAAATTCATGTAGCATCAGCAAAAAATATGTTGACTAGGAGAACCTCTGCAGGTATGAGTTTTAAGAGGAATAAATATTTTGTTTCAGAAATAGTATGAGCAAAACATTAAGCACAAGTTTCACTGCACATAAAAAATGGAATGTGCAACGTATATATATATATATCTTTGTAGCCGGAAAACAAAAAACTTTCCGTGACACAAATTTCCACACAACACTCCTAAATACTGCATTCTCTTAGGTTTCTTACTGCAGGGAAACACAGCAGAAATAACCAAAAGGCTGAGGTCACTGAAAGGAAATACAATGGAGCCATGAGCTTTAAAAGCATCATCCAGTCAAATCCTCTTCCACACAAAAATCTGAAACACATAATACAATTAGTAGGCATTATAATATAAAAATAAAATTTACATGCATTCACTTAGTTTTATATAAAGCTCAGCAATTCAGCATTAAAATGTATTAAACATCTGAAATACATCCATTCACTGGTAACTGAATTATGACCATCCCATTCAGACAACAGAAGAAAGGATCATGATAAATAGTGTAGTCTGACATATATGGTTATACTAGACAATATGCAAATGTTGCTATCATGGGCAAAGTTATGGATAGTAAATAGTAATACTGTACTAGTGATCTGATTTATTGGCGTAAAGTAGGCACATTAGCGTTTCCAAGCTTTTGCACATCAACCAGATGGCTTTTTTAAGGAAGTTAGACAGAAACTGCAACTGAAAAATAGAACGCATTAACAATTTGGATTACTTGAGATCTTCCCAAACTCCGAAAGCTAAAGATTTCACCATTCCATTTATCAAAATTTCCAGCCGGACCCTTTCCAGCAGGAAATATGAAACAAAAGCTTTGGAGCTTGGAACAAAATTCTGCTTCTGAACCAGATCGAACCCAAAAAGCGTTGTTTGTGAATTCGAAAGCATAATATCAAGAGTTCCAAATGACTCAAAAGATGAACTATGTTCTAAATTATGATCTTGGTATGATCCTACTAAAATGCCTAATAAATTTATAATTTCGAGGCCAGTTTCGATCCTTAGAAATGACCCGTCCATAATGTTGACTCTAACGGACAAATCTGGCCAGATAGCAGTTATGGAAGCAGCGGACAACAATAAAAAAACTTGAAGATTTTATCACTGACTAGTTCTATAGCCCTTCAAAGGAACCATATAAATTCTTGGATTGCGCAGGTACAAAGAGCGGCCCGGTTACCCACTATTCCAGACGATCTCAGGAAAGCCGTCAGACTACCACCAGGACCTCAGATACCAAAGCTCTTCGGAAGACTTAAGCGCCACAAGCTCGGAAACCCATGAGACCCATTGTATCCAGGAAATCTGCACCAACAACCCATTTAGAGAAAGCACTATCCGAATTCCTGCATAGTTTTCTTCCTGAATCAGACTTTGTAATAAATTCCACTCTGGATTTTATAACGAAAGCCAAGCAACTCACTGTTCTACCAGGCGACACTATCGGCAGCTTTAACGTGGTTTCCCTTTACCCTTCAATCCCCGTTCTGAAAGCCATCAGAACATTAAAGGAGGCCATATCAAATTCAGCATTTTATACGCAGGAATCATGCCTCAGCATCTTCAAATTAACAGACTTGGTCATTAATACTAGCTTCTACAGCTTCCGAGGACAAGTATATAAACAGAATAATGGTGCTCCGATGGGATCCTCACTTTCACCCATCCTTACAGAAGCAATACTTCGCCCAATTAAACGGAATATATTCTCCAGCATTACCCCGCGGCCTATCACTTGGCTGCATTATGCAGACGACATATTTTTTTTATGACCTCACGAAAAAGAGAGACTTCCGATGTTCCTTGATAAAATCAATTATATGCATCCTACGATCAATTTCACGGTGGAGCTTGAACACAACAACGCTTTACCTTATCTGGATATTCTATTGAGAAAATCGCCTGACAACCGCCTCGGTACACAAGTCTACTACAAACCCACATCCATCCCCAACCTGATGCTCCGCAGATCTTTCTGTCCTACAGAATACAACACAGCTGTCTTCCGTTCTCGAATTCGAAGAGCCTTTGCCGTTTCCTCCGATACCCATTCTAGACAACATGAAATTGAAAGTGTCTTCAATTTAGCCACTGATGCAGGATATTCGCTGAATCAGATACGTAACTTTATCCAAAACGCCAGAGTCAAACATTCTAATCTTTCTGTTTCGCAGATACGTTATTTAGGCTTAATTCCCTACATACCAAATGTGTCTTACAAACTTAAAAATGTCCTGAAGAAGATGAACTATGGCGTCAGCATAAGGTCTCCTGCATCTTTATATACTATGCTAAAGGGAAGTAGTGAAAACCCACCTATCTCCTGAGAAGCAGGTGTTTATGCGATCCCCCTGCAGTATCCGGACGGCTCTAAGCGATACTACATTGGAATAACCAAGCGTTCGTTTGGAATCAGAGTCAACGAACATAAAAGAGACACAAAATACGAAAATATGGTAAAGCAGCCACGGCACTATTTAGAGAAGTAAAACTCAAGTCTGCTACTCCTATGTGGGACGATATAAAGAAATTAGCTACCTACTCTACTCCTAAAGATACAGTCATTTGGGAAACCTTGAAGATCATTACCAACAGCGATACTTGCAATGATTGCATCTCACTCGAGTTGCCACGAATTTGGAACCAATTCTTCAAGTAAAGTCTGCCTACCAGGATACCGCGCGTGCAACCAACGCGATGAGCCATATCTTTAAATGAATAAAATGTCGTATCTATTGTTGTCAAGTCATGTTTCCGCGTTCAAATTGTTAATGCATTGTATTTTTCAGTTGCAGTTTCTGTCTAACTTCCTTGAAAAGGCCATCTGGTTGATGTGCAAAAGCTTGGAAACGCTAATGTGTCTACTTCCTACGCCAATATATCGGATCACTAGTACAGTGGTTACTATTTACTACTTAATTGGTGTACTGTTCCTCGTTATCAAAGTTATGGATGTCAGTTTTGAAAGGGCATGATAGTAGGGGCTCAAGCACTGGGTGATGGCCCTCAATCTTGGAAACAACACACCTTGTATAATGTTCATGGCCCACAAACTAATTAAGGTGTTTGTAGAAGACTGTCACCAAACAAGTTATCTCCTGTGAAATTAACTTCATTTACAACTAAGTTATCTCCTGCAAATGAAATTTTCAAGACATATGATGTGTGCAAAGTCTAGTATAGATTCCATGATAGTTGCAGTGCTACAGTGAACATTACAGTACACTTTGAGAAGTAGCAAAGCCAAAAAAGATACCCTTAACCATCAAAGAACACTGCCAACAACAGAACAGTCAAGGACTGGGGGAGGGGGGGTGATCTTGCTACACTATGCAACCAGAAGCCTCTATGTATGATGCAAACACTACTAATCACCAAATAATTAACAGACCCTCCATACATTCTGTCCACTGAAATAGAGGACTCCTCGTATGTAGTAATGACATTATACTGTATAGCGCATTTTTTTGCAGGTCCAAAATTAGAACCTCTGGTGTCTATGTACTGATCAACTGTCCAGATATACACAGCAGGCCAGTGTGACCAGTCTGGCCTAATAGCCAATAAATTCAAGGAATACCGATTCTGTGGAACATGATGCCACTTGTACAGATCTGCCATCGTTTCCCATTCAGGAACTGTGGAATGCCTTACAGGCTGCAAGGTTATACTAGACCTGCCAACTGTTGCGATTTTATCATATTTAGTACGATAATAGGATTTTGCCACCAAAAATAAGATTTCTTTTTAAAAAAGTAATGTTTCACTCTTTTCAGACAGACAGAAGTAGGGGAAAACTTACGTGTAATCTGTTCCCCCCCCCCCCCCTCGAAATATTTTTTTCTCTGAGAGGTTTCAAATTTCTCTTAACAAATTCCTCTGCCTCTATACTCCAAGTCAACTTAAGAGTGTACCACTATGAAGGGTACGAAACAGCTACCTCCGCTACAAAAAATAGTCCCTAGCGTTTAGAGCGGAAAGCAGTAGAATTATTGCTTAGAATCCATTTTTGTTTGCTCAGCAGTTTATCAGACAAAATTGCTATCTAAAAAAATTCTAGAAAGAAGTTAGAGGGCTTTTAGAAATAAATTTGATATGAGAAGTTCCTCGATCAAGAGCTTAGCACTCTTGGCTGTTTCTGACCATTTGGGATACAACTCGGAGAGGACGGAGGGGTGGAAGGCCTATCCCAACATTCACAACAAAGAGGCAATAAACTGACTATCGGGGAAATTCGAAGGGTAGGTTACTTAAGCAGGCAGTGCGGGAAGATGTTCGGACTACACCAGACCTCCACTCACAATCTTTACTGTTCTGTGATGTGTGGGTAGGTGGGGGTATCAGAAAGGAAGCAGCAGGAGAGCACATTAACGTGGATGGATACCATTCTTGTGTTCCATGACAAATTGTGATAAAGCTCTCTGGCCTTTAACAACAGTACACGTTTAGGGTGACTCCGAGTATAGTTTCCCAATGGAAATAAAGTAAGTAAAGTAAGTGCAATCAGCAACTAATGGACAAATCCCGATTCATTTCATATAAGGTTCAAAACTGATTCGTATGTTCGACTCTTTGTGATACTTAAAGCTGCTGATTGGTCGGTAGTGAAATGTGGACGAGTGTCTGTTTATTCGAAGCAACCTCCCTCCCCTTACACCTGCAACTATCAAGAATTTATATAGCTACATCTTACACCATCAAGAATTTATATAGCTGAAATAGGCTTCAAAAATTATCAGCATGCGTCATGTTACAATTTTTCTATTTGAGTGTTACGCTTTTTGGTTCTGAGAGGTTGGCAGGTCTGCTATACCCTCTATGTCTTTATACACCTAGGAAAATTGAATGATGTTAAAACAGTTTTGAGTTATTTATTATCTAGGCAAAAAAGTACCAGCACATTGTTAGGTAGGTAGTCACGATTGATTTTTCACTTAGTATGTATGTGTACTAGTTGTATGGTCCACAAGGTCCAGCAGTTTAAACTGCAAGTCTGCTGCAACCACACATTGGAGGTTGTTGTGAACTCTGAGGGATAGCTGTGGGGAGAGAAGGAACTGCTTTGCCCATGATTCAGATGCAGGCCCAACAAGCAGAAGTTTAAAAAGGCCACATATCTTAACCACCATGGCAACAACATACAGTCGAACTGCAATCTAAAGTTTTTGTAGGGAACACAAAAAATTAACATTAAATCCAGAAAATCATTAAATGCGGAAATAGATGTACGTAGGAAACACACACACACATAATATTTAGGGATTTCAAATGTAGCTTTAAATGCGGAAAATCATTAGAAATTTTATGCGCATTCTATTTAGCACATGGAGAAACCCCTAAATCTTGAATGTTGTCCAGATTGGATGATCGATAGTGAAGATATTTGCAAACAAAGTTAGAGGGAGCACCGATATATCTCTACATCTGGCAAACAAACCTAGAATGTTTTCTTCCCTGAAAGAAGAGCGATAATGCTGGAAAATCTGCATCTTGCTCGAACTTTTGATACATTTTCATCGCTTTAGCAATATTCAATGCGAGTTGTCGATTGATGCATTGTATACTGAGTATAGATGAGCAAAGGCCCTGACGGTGATCTGTAAAATAACCCCGGCTCCGCACATACAAGGATGGGGTTCATTTACTCTTGCCGTTTCCTTTATAACAACTTCATTTATTCGTGCTAATAACACGAATGGGAAACATCAAATAGCAATTCAACTGTATATATGAACAAGATATTACTAAAGACTATGAGTTGAATTTCTTCTGAAAAGAAAAATGCCAATAATATATTATATTATATATGAGCATATCCGGCAGCTGGAATATACCTGGCCAAGGCAGCGGCCAGTGCGACATGAAGGCAGAGGGTGCTAAGAATCCCTGGAGGACCGGACTAGGCTGCCATCTGATACTGACCTTGGCTACGTATAATGGACGCTCCCCATCTTCTGATTCAAGGCTTCTTGAATTGGAAGTGGAACTACAAAGGATCAAGTGGGACATCGTCAGGCTAAGTGAGGTAAGGAGAAAAGGAGAAGATCTCATTGAACTGAAAAGTGGACATCTCTTCTACTATCGTGGGACTGATACTGGCAGAACTAGTGGTGTTGGATTTATAATAAACAAGAAACTGAAGGATAAAGTTGTAGAAGTTGAAAGTTCCTCTGACAGAGCTGCACGACTCGTTATCCAACTCTCGAGAAGATACAATGCTCAGATTATTCAAACTTGTGCACCCACCACAAGTCATCGTGAAGAAATTGAAGAATTTTATGAGGAAATTCGTCATCTAAATAATAAAGGTAAGCAGCACTTGAAGATAATTATGGGAGATTTCAATGCAAAAATAAGGCAACGGCAACAGAATGAAACTTCAGTAGGTAAATTCGGTCACGGCAACAAAAACTAGCGTGGAAATACTCTCGTAGAGTTTGCAGAGGCAGAAGGGTTTTTCATCTTGAACTCCTTTTTCACAAAAAAGCCACACAGGAAAGGGACACGGAGACATCCAAATGGGACGACAAGTGAAATTGGTTTTATTATGTGTAACAAAAAATTTGTCATAGAATACTGCAGTGTGCTAAACAAGTTCAACACAGGTAGTGGTGATATGTAAGATGCATCTCAACACTAAACTCGAACGTGGCAAGCTCATAAGACAAACAAAATGTATTGACATAACCAACCTTAAAAAACACCATAATACCTTCAAGTTGGAACTGAAGAACAGATTCTCTGCTGTAGAAGGTCTAACATCGGAAGAAGTGGATATTTCTGAAGTTAACAGAAAAGTGACCAAAGCTCTTATGGAAACAGCAACAAAATTAGCTGGGTCTAAGAACAAGTTGCATGTAAACAAATTATCAGGAAAAACCAAAATGTTGATGCAAAAAAGAAGAGAGATGAGGACAACTAAAGAAGATGTGACTTCCAAAGTGGAATATATAGAGCTCTGCAAGACAGTACGAAAAAGTATCACTGAAGACGTAAGGAAATTCAACTGTGAACTAGTGAGGAAAGCAATTGAAAACAACCAAAGCCTAAAGATAGCAAAGGGACATCTCAGTAAGGGAAAAAAACAGATTATGGCACTGAGAAAAGAAGATGGTTCTGTAACAAGAAATAGAGGTGAAATTTTGGCAAGAGTGAAAGATTTCTACTCCAAATTATATGAAAGGGATGATACATGTACTCCAGACATCATGAAAGGTACCAGTACCAGAGTTCTTCCAGTCCTCCCAGCAGAAGTTTCACATGCCATCAAGAACATGAAGCGGGCAAAAGCTCCAGGAGAAGATGAAATTACTGTAGACATCATACAAGAAGCAAGTGGAGAAATTGAAACAGTACTCGCCCAAATTTTCACTCGATGCCTTAATGATCCAGAAGATTCCTGAGGATTGGAACAATGCTACAATGATCCTGCTACATAAAAAAGGTGACATTGAGGATCTCAGGAACTACAGACCTATCAGCCTCCTATCAGTGGTTTATAAAATCTTCACTAAAGTTCTTTCACACTGCTTGAAGGTAACACTGGACATGTCTCAACCGAGAGAACAAGCTGGATTCAGGAGTGGCTACAGCATAAAATATCATATCCATGTACTGAGAGAACTAACTGAAAGAGCGAGGGGATATGAACTTCCATTTTGGCTTTTATCGATTATGAAAAAGCCTTTGATTCGGTGAAACCATCAGCAGTTACAATGGCTCTGAAATCCTGCGGTATTGAAGATGCATATTACTAATAACATCTATGAAAATGCAAGTGCAAAGATTCGGCTGTTTGCAAATGAAACACAGGTAAAAATTGGAAAGGGAGTGAGACAAGGCGACACCACATCTCCGAAGCTCTTCAATGCCAATTGGAAAATGTCTTTCAATCACTGAACTGGGAAAACAAAGGGATAAACATGAATGGAGATTATCTAACCCACCTTCGTTTTGCTGATGACATAGTCATTTTTGCAACTACCCCATCAGAGCTGCAGAGTATGATCCAGGAACTTGCTGACAAGAGTAAAGAAGTGGGATTAAAAATGAACTTTCAGAAGACAAAACTGATGTTCAATGCTTTTACAAGGAATGAAGATTTATCGATTGATGGAGAAAAGCTGGAGATAACAGACACATGCGTTTATCTTGGACAGCAGATATCAAGTGAGGGCCACATTGATGAAGAAATTAATCAACGTACAAAACTTGCCTGGAGAGCTTTTGGAAGAAACAGCATAATTTTCAAGAGCAATATGCCATTATGTCTTAAAAGAAAAGTGTTTGATCAATGCATCCTTCCAGTGCTTACGTATGGTGCAGAGACGTGGACCTTAACTAAAAGAGACATACAAAGGCTGCAGACAACTCAAAGTAGCATGTAGAGGTGCACGCTTGGTGTAACCAGGAGAGATAAGAGGAACTCGTGGATCTGAAAAATGACAAGAGTGGAAGACATCATGATCAGAGTTAAATCCCTGAAATGGCAATGGGCTAGACATACTGCCAGAAGGACAGACCATCGATGGACAGCCAAAATTTTAGATTGGATTCCAAGGGACAGGAAAAGACCCAGAAGAAGACCACATGGGAGATGGGTGGATGAAATTCGAAAGTATGCGGAAGTAACCTGGAGGAGACTGGCACAAGACAGACTGTTGTGGAAGAAACTTGGGGAAACCTTCGTTCAGCAGTGGATTGATAATGGATGATGATGATGATATGAGCATTCACACTCTTGATTAAAATATGTTGTTGTTTTTTTAATGAGCTTTTACTCATATCAATGTATGGGGAAACAAAGGAAAACTTGCAGCATAAAATATTACCTCATTCATATTCACAAATACATAAATTTGCTATCACAATTTGTTTTAACTAGATAAGGAGCAACTCAAAACCTACCCAACAAAACCCCATTTAACAACACGAATTCACAATTAAAAAAAAAAAAGTGAGATTTTTTTAAATAATGAGCAACTAAGAATCCCAGTGAACCATACAGCAGACCTGCCAACCTCTCAGAACCTAGCTAGCTGTATAAAAGCATATGCTACCCAGTTAGGTCTGGATATCAAATTACCGTTCATCATCTTAGAAGATGAGATTTCAGTTAAACTACTCTTTACAAACATAAATCATTAGTTGCGTATTACAACACAGCATTTATATATTTTTTGGGAACAAAATTTGACAAAAATCAATTTTTGGGATCACTTTATTTCTGATTTGTTATTTTTCAAAAAACCAAAATCTCTTTTAGTAATACTGAAATACTCAATTCATTGATGACACTTTAAGTGGAGTAACTGTGAAAACAGACTACTTTTGTGTTTGTTTGGGGGTTTCAAGACCACCATGAGCAACTTGATGGGCTATAAGCAGTCGCCCCATCCCTGATTTAGGGCTGCTGGTTCAAGACAAGGAAGAGTCAGTGCAGTAAGGTGAACACAAATCCACACCTCACCAGGATTCAAACCTAGACCTATCTTGGACCCAACAGACTACATTTTATTACTTGCGATCACTAACATGTAGAGAATTTCCATTTTCTTTTTCCCTGAGTGTTACTAACTAAGAAGAAAAACAAGTGAAGTTACTACTGATTTTGCTTGAGCTAAATGTAAAAGATATCCAAGATACAAAAAAAAAAAGGCCAGATTCTAGTCACTTTCTACTCTAAGCATGCAGAGCTGCCAACTTTTCAAAATCAAAAACCGGGACAGCAACACGCGTTCAATTTATAAATAATAAAATTATATATTATAGGTTTAAGACCTCCTCCCCCCCCCCAAAAAAACCCCCAGCTCTTCTTCAGTTTTGCACCAATCTTAAGTATGACCCAAATGACGATAGAAAAAGCGGAATTCCGCGAATTCACGGAAGAATCTCACGCACGAGTAAGAAGTGACTAAGAAATTGAAAAACAAAAATTTTATGGAAAATTAAATGTGAAAAATCGATATTGCATTGCTCACTCTGTCGTGAAAAAATGTTACGGGGTACAGAAACGGCGTGGGGTACGGAAACGAATTAATATTTAATCTGTCGACCATGGACAGATTAATATTGATCTAGAAATTTAATTTAGTTTAACAAAAGAAAATAGGGTGAAAAAGATTGCTCTCTATTGATTAGTTTTGAAGAAGTATGTATCAGAAATAGGGAAACATGCATTTCATAAACAAAAAATCCTTTAAAAATATGAAGCCGCTCCTTTTCTCTATTAATGAAGATATTAAAATCAAGGAACATGATTGCACGCAAACAGAAAACATCAAAAAATAAAAATATAATCAGAAAGAGAGAAAAAAAAAAAAGGAAAGTCAGAAAAATTTAATATGCAGAAATGGAAAACGTGACATTCTCATCGCTGCTGTAGCAGTCATTTTCGGTGTGATTACAAATGTTTGTGACATTCGCCAACTCTTTTCCTGTTTTTCGGTTGGAACACCTTGAAAATAAGCTGTACACAGATGTTTAATAACGTTATTTCACCGAGATTTTTGATTGCCATAGAAACTACATAAAATCCGTAGTACTTGGAGAGTCTTAATCTTTCTTTCCACCTCATGGTCCTACTCAGCACAAAACGGAACAGTGAACATGGAAAATTTACTGTGTCGAAGTCCGAACGATGATGGTGGGTACGATGGTTCTGGCGTAAAATCTGCCTTTTGTAGCACAAGATTTTTGTTTTGGCGCACATTGGCATAGAATCCCCATCCATGCGCAAGGCACCACACAAGCACTGTGGATGTGACATCATAAACATCATAAACCAGTAATTCAACTTTCCAAGCCACAAACAGTCTTTTTTTCTTTTTCTTTTTTTTTTTTCTTTTTTTTTTTATGGTTGGAGGTTTAACAACCATCATGAGCAATGCTATAAGCAGTCGCCCGTCCCTAATTTAGGGTCATTGGTTCCAGGGAAGGGAGAGAGACAGTGCTGTAAAAGACAAACACAACATCCATGCCTCACTGGATTCGAACCCGGACCCCTCTCGGACGAATGATCAGAGGCCATTGCTTAGACCACTGCGCCACCGGAGCAGCCACTGACTGTCTTTGCTACCATCATGGGGCTCATGACCTTGGCACTTGAAGTGCCATGAATTAACAAAAAAACATTTGCCTCCATTCGTTACAGACTTCCACAGCCAGCGTTAACACTGGAGAAAAGTGATGGCTGATGTCATGATGTCATTAATAAGGGGGCGGGGATATCATGCATAATAAATAAATAAATAAAAAGAAAAAAGTAAGAAAACCACAAAACTGGATTTTTTGTAGAAAAAACGGATTTCTGGAAAATAATTTCTAAATCGGACGGAACCCGGATAAACCGGGACACTTGGCAGCTCTGAAGCATGTGATTTTTTTTTTTCTCTCTATACATAACATTAGGGGAAAGAAAAAAATATGATTGGTTTTTGTTGAAACTGAATTTCATTTGTAAATTATATTACCGCCAAGCCCCATGAAGGGAATTGAGACATATATGTCCAATTAATTTAGATTGTCAAATAGTGGCAACAATGACACTGAATTTCTTTAGTACAACAACCCAGTCTCATGTTTGAGACGTATATGTATTGTGTTTTGTACAAATCCTTATGAGGTCTCATAAAAGCTCATATGCCACTGAAGTAAAACTAAAACATAGCAGAATGAAAAAACCATTAGGAAGAACCATTCACTCACCATAAAGATCATGGTAACCTCCAATGACCACACACTTCCAACACGTCATTCATCGTGATGTAACTGGGCTTCCACAGGTTTACAGACTTCTTGCTTACGTTTCTTATTTTCGGGTGTGAAACATCGTTTTTTTTTTTTTTCTCTTTTGCCTTATAAGATGTTACTATAATGCTTTTTTTTTTTCTCTCTCTTTTGCCTTATAAGATGTTACTATATGCAAAAGAGAAAAAAAAAAAACGATGTTTCACACCCGAAAATAAGAAACGTAAGCAAGAAGTCTGTAAACCTGTGGAAGCCCAGTTACATCACGATGAATGACGTGTTGGAAGTGTGTGGTCATTGGAGGTTACCATGATCTTTATGGTGAGTGAATGGTTCTTCCTAATGGTTTTTTCATTTATGAATTGCACGTAAACTATGCGCACTTTGCAAGAGGGTAATACCTTAAAAGTGCAAATATAATAAAACATAGCATATTTGAAGCATATTCATTTTTTAAATTTCAGATTATAAAATCCAAATCAACAGAAGACTCGTTAAATTGACCTATATCAGGAATAAAAGCTCAGGCAATGAGCCTACAAAAAGTATATGCTTGATTTTCAATCTTTTGTTGAATAACAACAAATAGGTTTCAAGAAGAACCCTTGGTTGCACTTTACTTAATAGGTGCCATAACATCAATCTAGGATCTGGCAACAACTTTTAAAATTAATTCTATGTCTATTTCTGTTGAGTGAAGCATTGAGAACATGCCTTGATAGTCCTCATAAGTCTAGAAAGGTCTGCAAGAAAAAAAAAGCTTAGAGAAGTAAACTCTTCCAGAAAACACCACTTGAAAAAGATTTCCCTTTTAAATATCAATAAACAGAACTTTCTATGGAAAGCCACTTTCCAGCTGCTTAGATTTAAATACAGATAGCCCAGTATTGTGAACATTATGTTCATTCTTTCAAGAAAGAAAGGCATGCAAAGTTGATCATTGCCTAGATGGTACAAATAAATAAACACTTAAGAAAATGAAAATTGTCCATGGAGTTGCTTTTGCAAGGAAATAATGAATGCCATTCTCAAACAGCTGTTCCAATGTAACTCTGATAAAAGGGTAGACAGGACTGCATGTACTTTAAAACTGATCATACATCAGATATGTATAATGCATACGCAATCCTAAAATTCATTACACTGATGACGACTACACTAGGAGTAAACTTGTTGCAAAACAGCCCTTAATTCTTCTCCCAGCATTAAAAGCAACAAAGAGGTACTCAACCTGTAAGCAGCATCCATACAGGTTATAAAAGTGCTAGATATAAGTCAGTTAGGTTTCAAAATGAACAGATGTCACAATAATTTTTCATCACAATACAACATGATACATCAGACCTAATAATAAAAAGAAATTGATTAAATATTTCAGTGAAGAAAGTTTTACTGCAGTTGTAAAGATAAACAGTTGCCTCCAACAAACATCCTTCAAATACCTTCCATTTCCAAAGCTACCCATACCAAACAATTGTGATGCATACATGTAAGAACTATCCCATATTATTTATTATACATGTATCACAATTACATATTTTTTCTTTGTAAATTTATTATACATGTATCACAATTACATATTTTTTCTTTGAAGAAATGTTTGCTGGCTGAGGTGTTTGAGTACAATCCTTCCAGCAACCTGTTGAAAGCCTGCTAGAAATGCCTTTGAAGTTATTTTGGTGGCTTTTCTAAACCCAGTGACTAGTTATCTTCAAGATTTGAAAATTGGCAGAAATCACATGGTGCAAAATTTGGGGTACACAACATATGGTTAAGAAGCTTTCCGTTTGGGATCCTGCATCATTGTGTCATATGTCAAGAAACTTCTTAACCAACGGTGATGGATGTTAAGAAGTTTCTTGACATATTGTGCAAGCTTAATCTACACCTGCATTTAATAACATGCATTGACTATGGCTCCACAGGGACAGCAAGAAAGGCATGCTAGTGCATAATTTTTTTAAAAAGGAAAAAAAAATCACACATCTATAATAACCTCAAATAAATAAGTGCTAAAACAATATGCTGTTTTAAATGTTTAAATTCCCTTTTATGCAATTATTTTAAAAAACAAAAAAATAATTTCTACTTCCAGAATTACAGCATGCTAAAAGTTACAACACAGATTTATTTTAGTTAAGATCCTACATAATTATAATAAAAAATCACATTACATTCAAATTTCATTTGCCCTGCTTTCTACAGACATAAATTTGTGTGTGTTTTTCTATATTAAACTTCCCTTCATAAATGATAACAATTACACTGCAATTATAGGTCATCATATCTTATGCCAGTGATGACTATCCAATAGTAGTAATCCTAAAGAAATGAGCACTCTACAAAATAGTAACTATACTAGTGATCTGATTTATTGGCATAGGAGCATATACATAAATGTTTCCAAGCTTTCGCACATCAACCAGATGGTTTTTAGTTAGGCAGTTTCTGTCTAACATCCTTGAAAAAGCCATCTGATTGATATGAGAAAAGCTTGGAAATGTTTATGCATATATTCCTACGCAAATAAATCGGATCACTAGTATAGTTACTATTTTCTACATAATTGGTGTACTGTTCCTCATTATCAATGAGCACTCTACAATTACACACAACTGCAAGTATCTTTCCCCCGATGCATCCTAGCAATCTATTGCTCAAATCACATTACAGCAGGCAGTGCTGACATATGCAAATGAAAATACTTTTCCTTAATGCCTTGTTATAAGTCAACTTTCATTATGGACAGTTCTGGTAACTGCAAAGATTGGAACAGAGCAATATCCTGTACACATTTCTTTCACTGCATGGAAGTGAGATCATGAGTAAGCACTATGATTATACACTAGCTACCAACAAGTAATTGGACACCTGTGATAGCAAAGGAAAACGAAGTTTATTCACCTTCAATAGTTGGTAGAGCCTCCACGAGCGGCGATTACAGCTGCGACTCTCCGGGGTAAACTCTCAACCAGGCGTTGTACGATGACTAGCGGTATTTTCTTCCACTCGGCTTGGAGAAGACAGGTCAGTTCCTTCATCCATTTCGGATGGTGGGGGCACCCCTTAAGTCGACGCTCCAACTCGTCCCAGAGGTGCTCAATAGGGTTAAGGTACGGGCTCTGCACAGGCCAGTCCATTCGTTTAACCCCATTGTCACCATACCAGGCCATGGTGGACCTCGCAACATGACAGGTGGCATTGTCATCCTGAATGTAACATGGGTCCACCCCGTAAAACTGCCACAACGTAGGAAGCGCATTGTCATTCAAATTGGTGCAGTAGGTCTCGGCATTGAGTCTACCAGGAATTGCAACCATGGGTCCCTTGCCATACCAGGAGAAACACCCCCATAGCATAATTCCACCGCCTCCAAACTTCACAGTTGGCACAATACATTCCGGCAGGAGGCGTTCTCCAGGCAGACGCCAAACCCAGACCCTGCCATCCGAACGGTAGAGGGCAAACCTTGATTCGTCGCTCCAGATAACCCATTTCCACTGTTCAACGGTCCACTGTCAACGGTCTTTGCACCACGTTAGCAGAGCAGCGCTATTGGACTTGGTGATCAAAGGCTTGTGGGCGGCAGCACGTCCATGATAACCGAGCAGATGGGCTTCCTTACGGATGGTATTCATCGAAAGAACACTCCCGGATTCCTGTTGAAACTCCTCGCGGATGTGGCCCATCGATTTGGTGCGGTTCTTCCGAATTTTTCTGGCCAGCACCCGTCGGTCTCTAACTCCCAGTTTTGTGGGTCTACCGGGTCGGGGAATATTCCGACAGTCACCCTTCATCTTCCACTTGCCAATCGCGTAGGCCACTGTCAATTTTGAGTACTTCAACTCGCTGGATATGTCACGTATGGATTGGCCATTTCTGTGATACCCGACAATTACACCTTTCTCGAAATCAGAGAGCTCCGACCTGCATGGCATCTTGCATGCGACTGGTTGCGTTGTTGTTTCCCACACGAAATTTAACTGCGGCGGCCGTGACGTACATCAGGACCGCAGATATTGTCGATCGCAGAGGTGTCCAATTACTTGTTGGTACATAGTGTATTTCTTCAGTGCCAAATAAGGCTGAAAAAAAAATCACAAATTTAGTTTCTGTGGATAATATGCCACTTTAAAAAAAATTTGTGGCACCGATTGAAAAACATCCATGTGGTAATTGTACAGGGGAGGTGCCATAATATCATTATGATCATCATTGTCAACCATTATTAATCCACTGCTGGATAAAGGACTGAGCAAGTCTCTTCCATTTTGTGCTGGCATGCTTTCGAATTTCATTCACTTAGCTCCCAAATGGTTTTCTTTTGGATCTTTTCCTGTCCCTTGGTATCCAATCTAAAATTTTGGTTGTTCATTGGTGATTTTTTTTTAACTGGAAGTTTAACGACAACTATGAGCAACTCATTGGGCTATAAGCAGTTGCTTGTCCCTAATTTAGGGCCACTGCTTCCACGAAAGGGAGAGAGACAGTGCTGTAAAACAAACATGCCTTAATGGGATTCGAACCCGGACCCATCTCGGACAAATAATCAGAAGCCATCACTTAGACCACTGTGCCACTGGGGCAGCGATCTGTTCTTCTTGCAATATGTAAAGAGAATTGTCATTTAAGGGATTTTACTCTGATCATGATGTCTTCCACTCTTGTCATTTTCCTTATCTTCAATATCTTCCACTTCCAATATACCCCTGGTTACACCAAGCATGCATCTCTCCAGGCTTCTTTCAGTTGAGATATATACTGTATATAGTACAAAAAATACATTAACAGGAAAGTGTGGTACAGTATGAAAATAAAGGTTTGCAAGAAGTTGGAAAGAAGTTTTTTTCTTTTTAACTTATGAGTGTTTTGACAGAACATATTATGTAATGAAGGTGGTACTGTTTGCTCTTGCAGGGTGACACTGAGCTATCTAACAGCACATAATTGTTGCCACCAGTAATCACTTTCTAAGGGTGGATGCTTTCTTGCATACTTTGGGTTTAAAACATAGGACGGATAATGGATGGGACAAAGAATCTGACTCCTTTCTTTGATTCCTATTGTCTCTTGCAGGGATGCAGCTGTGCAATCCCGCAGCAAGTAACCTTTGCTGTTGATAATCACTTTGCAAATCTCATTTTAAGTTTTTGCTGTGCTAATTGCACTACTTAAGGCCTCTGTTTTCTCTTCAGTTGAAACATTTTCAGAGGTGCCAAATACACATTTCTCACTAACATGTTTTTCTCATTTATATGTAATACCTCACCAATCTGAAAATTCTGAATTACTCTTAACATTAAACTTTCCCTGTTTCGTTTGTACTTTTTTTTTTTTCAGTTATTTATTAATTTTACTTGGTCCCTTGAAAAACATAGAGGTTTCACTGTATTATGGACTCTTCACATTTTCTGGGGATTTTTATAATTAACTGCAGAATTTCAGTAATGCTGTCTGGGAAAATTTTGTTGTCCTGGGTGGTGCACCAGTAGCATGGATGGATGCAAACTGGGAGAGTGGGTTCAATTTCCATTCCAAGGTAATGTAATTTTTAAGTTTTCTGAAGGATGACTGCATCGGAAACAGTAAAATGCACATAATTTTATATACCGATGAAGAGATGTATATGGTTTTCACGTATGTGAAGAATTAATTCTTTCTGGGATTTGCTTCTCATTAGCTTCTATGATATACAACACTGCAGATATGTTAACCTTTATCTGTACATGGGTGAGAAATGGTTGTCAACACTACACAATGTGGCAATTAAGCTGATTTTTTTTTTTATCCCGGTAAAACACACAGGTTGGGAAGGCATGGGGTTTTTTTTATCAGTCATTTATCACCTATGTAGTGGCAACAGTGTTTGCATGAGAATTGCGCATATGATTATTTATGCTGCGCGCGACGTCATGCAGTGGAAGAACAATGTCATACTCTGTCATGGAGCAGAGAGCAAATATCTTGCTCTGTTTGACAATCGGTAAAAAACTGTATCTGAGACAGTTGAACTGTTGCATGATGTGTGTAGGGCTAAACTGCCTATCTTGTACACAAATATTCTGATGGTATGCACGTTTCAAGGATCGGTGGGAAGATTTGGAAAATGATGAAAGCCCAGATGCCCAATTTCAGTGTACATGTCTGAACTCGTTGAGAAAGTTTGCAAAAGGATAAAAAAAAGTTATCGTTGTCTGACCTTTAGAATGCTGGCATGTGAACTTGGTATTAATAAGATAATTTGTCAAATTTTAGTGCAAGGTTGGGGAGGGGGATGATTTGTGCTAGTTTTGTACTCCATGTTTTGTCAGACAACCAGACATGTGCACGAGTACACAAAATACACCCTGGAGACTTTAGAAACAATGTAAAATTTTCTCCAAAGCACTGTGGCAGGTGACAAGACATGGTGTTTTTGTTACGTTTCTGAAACAACGCATCAGAGTGCTCAATAGAAGTTGTCGCAGTTATCCAAAGGAAAGAAGATGAGGTTACAGAAGTCCAAAATCAAGACAATGCTTGTGTGCTTTCATGACAGCAAGGGAATTCTGCATCACGAGTTCATTCCTGAAGGTACAACAGTCACTGGCAATGCTTACACATCCATTTTGGAACAATTGTGGAAGACGATTGTTCGTTTCAGGCCCGAGTACGAAAATGGGCAATGGTTCCTTCTTCACAATAATCCACCATGCACCTGCACACACAGCAGTTAGTGTACAGCAATTGGCACGGAAATAAGTGCGTGTACTTAACCATGCCCCCTATTCTCCCGATTTGTCACTGTGTGACTACTTTCTATTCCTTAAATTAAAGCTGCCTTTAAAAGAAAAAGTTTTTTAAGACATTGATGACATACAAAGAACTGTGATATCAGCTCTTCACTCCATACCAAAAAATGGCCTCTGCAAGTCCTTTCTCTTGTTGGCTGATCATGCCACTTCTTGTATTAACGAAGGAGGAATGTACTTCGAATAAAACATATTAACGTTAAGTTTTCCTGCTTTTCCTTTTTTTTTTTTTTTTAAATTGCTGCACTGTGTACATTAAAGCAGGAATTGCTTATACCAGAACACACCCAGAATGCTGTTCAGATTTCTAAGCTGCATATGCTCAGCTTCAGTTGTTGGTTCATTGTACTGGGTGGTGCAATGGTAGTAAGCTAGAATGTAAATCAGGAGATCTAGGTTTGGTTTCCGTTCCATGGCAACGTTATTTTCAAGTTTCCTGAAGGAAGGCTGTAGGGGAAGCAGTACAAAGTAGAGGATCTATATGCCAGCAATGGCAAATATATGCCTTTCATGTATTCATGAAGAATTAATTTTTCCAGGGTAATTTGCTTCCCATTAGTGTCTATGAACTTCAAAGAAAATGTTCTGCAAGCTACTTCAACTAACTGTTCACATGCATATGAAACAACTAATTGCCAATGACCATGCATTCCTTAATAAAATTCTTTCAACAACAAAAAGTAATAATAATAATAATAAAATACATAAAAAGTTAATAAAAAGGATCAACCACACACAAACACTGATAGCAACAGTGACTATTAATGGAAAACACCACCACTACATTATTGAACTCTTAAACATTACAACAGGCAAAGGAAAATAAAATTTTCCTGTCAAGCATTTGTTAGCCTTACTTAAACTTTTCGAGGACCTATGTTCATCTTGTGTCACTACTTTACTACTTTGAGAATCTCATGAAGCATACTTAAGGACATGGTTCTGATTACCGAAGTGAGAATAATGAAACCCCATTTAATTCAATATTCTTGTAAGTACCCAAAGGCTACTTTTAAAATGATGAAACATTTAGTCAGATTATATTGTTTGCCTTTCTGTTAAGCACACCTGCTGAATTTATACAAAAAAAAAAAATATATATATATATATATATATATAAATAATAAAGTGGGAGGTTGAAAGCTCTAATAAAACAAAGCTGTCTCCCAAATTACTGATCCTTCATTTACCACAAATGAAAAGAGAGAGAAGGGAAGGAGAAAAAAAAAGCATCCAATCTAGCATATTAATAGTTTATTATGCATATGAAACTACTTTGATCTGATATGCACTTCATACAGTCTAGCCCACATACACTATACAGTTCAAGTTGGAACTATTTAGTGTAGAGACACTGTGCCTCTTTTGTAAAGAGAACCCTTGAACTTCAATATTTAATTTCTTTTTTTAATTTTGAGTTCCTAAAACTGTCCAGAACTATTTTCATTCAGCTGGAAGACTTAATGAAAATGTTGTGTGGTGTGTTTTATGCTATATTTTAGTGTTCTCCCTAGATTTTTTTTTTTTTTTTACAGCTAGGTGGCAAAAAATTCAGCTGTGTGGTACTTTTAATGACCCCTTCCCCAATCGAAAAAAAAAAAAAAAAAAAAGGATGTTGTTTTGCTTAACATTATTATACTTATAAAACATCTTTAGCAGTGTGGTAGGCATTAATGTAGCATAACATGATAAACATTAGAAAATTGTACATAAATGATTAAAAAAATGAGTACTTAACTAATAAATAAATCATATTCAACACAGATTTCAGCCAGCTTTCATCAATATTGATGGTGTACGTGGGAATAAGTTTTCCACTCTTACTATTATGTGCATTGTGAAAACGTTCATTAAAGGAAATTTAGCTGGGTGGCAGAGAAAATTAGCTGGGTGGGCGGCCCAGTAAAAGGGCTCTAGGTAGAACACTACATCATTTACAGTAACAAAATTCAAATACCTGTATCTAAATGTTATTTTAGGTGAAAGCATCAGTAGTTCTGGGTGAAGTACTGTTGCAGGAGATGAAATAAGTGGAAATTTGTGTCATATGGGAGAAGAGGTTATCATAACAAGTTTTAGGTTTAGGTTCTAAATTAGCAGCTTGCAAACAAGAAAGAAGACCGACAACAAGATGGATTTATGCCATTAAATGGGCCCTTA
The DNA here is from genome assembly GCA_039090855.1 of Macrothele yani. Lineage (NCBI taxonomy): Eukaryota > Metazoa > Arthropoda > Arachnida > Araneae > Macrothelidae > Macrothele > Macrothele yani. Next base: position 108,265,267 of record CM077011.1, read on the forward strand.
ATAGAGAGAAAGTAATTTGTCCAAGGCAGGAAATTTTGCAACGAACTAAGAAAATCCTTTAAAATTGTCAATTAGCATTAATTTTTATTTTGTTTCTAAATTTGTGTTCTCATCCGAATGTGTTTAGCCTCACTAATATATACAAACACTATTTATTAGGTAAATAGGTATGACACAGTAAAAATGAATATTTTATTTCGGGTTCTCTCCTTTTTATTTATTTATTTATTTATTTATTTAACCCTCATTTTCACACTGATGAGCAGCAGAATTTTTTTTTTAAATTCATCAAATAAATAAGTTTATTCCTAGTTCAAATGGAGAAACAGCAATTTACATCCTTTACACACAGTATGTGCAGTGACTACATATGTACAAAAATGTATACTGATACAAAAATAAAAAGACAGAAAGGCACAAAACATAGAATAAAAGAGAAATGTTCAACTACAGCATGCATGCAGAAACACACCATCATACCCACCAGGTATCTGTTGTTCAGAGCTGCCCAGCGAATGGATCTTTGGATAATACTAATAATGTCATCTGTACATGTTTAAAAAGTGAAAAAGGCTCCGCTTAGAAGCAGAAGCCTGTTGACTTTCTGTTCAAAACTCTCTTGAGATGTAGAACCTTCAATGTTTTGAATAACTGCTTGCTTTTCACCTGTGGAAATAAAATAATTTTGTATAACTATTTATATAACCATTTTGTGATCAGTCAGCACATATGTAACAAATGCAAAATGCAACAATTTCTATATAAAAAATAATATACAATTATATTTTCTTACCTTAACTGAAGTTTACACCAAGAGACATATTACTTACATCCAGCACAGAAGGTTAAAAAAATTACTGTAAGTATAACAACTTTGATACTTCCAACATGAAATAATTCAAACTTCTAATATGTTTTTCTTTTCTACGAATTATTTACTTTAAATTGCACATTTTTGGAGAAAACTCTTCTCCTTTATCAGGCAGTCCTTTGTTATCACTCTTTCTATGGTTAATCTTGACGGTTACAGTCATTTTTTACTAAATCTTGCTAGACATTAGGCAGGGACAAACCTATAAAGTCATTGATGATGGAATTCTGATTCTTCTTAATTTATATTTCTTCTTTAAATTTTCTTTTGTGAAAGTTGCTTTGAAAACTGATGATTTTAAGAGAAAACACACTTTAAATACACTCTTTGAAAAAAATAATAATGAAGCAACCAGAAGAAATCATCCAATCCATATAACTTCAAACTTCTGCATGAAATGCCATTTTACATTCAAATGAGTAAACTTACAACATGCTGCTTCACACAGCACTTATGTTTCTATAATTATGTTTATCAGTACCAAAGCTGATGTTAATTTCTTTTTCTGTTCTAAACACTGAGACCAGTTAAGAGTAGTGTTCTCCTGGCTGGGATGGCTGCCCTGCTGTTTTTCTTTGCTGCCTGACTGATCAAGTCACGTAAATATTATGGAGTTTTCTTTTTTTTTAAAGCTGGGCTTATTCATTTTATTATTCCAATGTTTTACCTTTGTTACTCAACGCTATCATTTAGTGTTCATGATTTATAATATCAATGCATGATTTCAACAAATACTTTCTAACAGAAACATTAGATTTGCATCGATGTCCAACTAAAAGTACCTTTGGTTTAGCTGAAAACATAGCACCAGTAGTGGTGAAAATCAAGGAGGTTAGAAGTAAGAGGAGGTGGCAACAGCCCCTCTCCCTGTGCTTCTGGCGTGACGCCACTTTTATCAGCTGACTACGCCAATGAGCCCAACCTAAGAATCTCCTGGAAATCATGATTTTGAACGGGTTTTTCGGACCCTTACTCTACCCATACAGGCATGAAAAAAATTGAGGCTAAAATATTTATTCCCATAATAAAAAATTTCCAGAAAAAACAGAAAAATATGTGTTGCTAATTCTTTAAAAAATTTAACAAAATAATGATTTTTTGAGCGGAAGTGCATAGTGCGCATGGTTACTTACTGCCCATGTGCAAGTAACCATATTTAAAATATAACCAAAATCCTAATGTTAAGAAATAAGAAGTCCGAAATATTCTTTCTTTCCATCCTTGGTTTGCATGAGCTAAGCAAAACTGCTTAAGCCACAGGAAGTGACGTCACGTTCCCGAACACTCGCAGCGCAGACTCCCACCACCTCAGAGAGAGAACAGAAACAGCTGATCTGTTTTGGCTTCACTCAAAATGGGTCCCTTCACCTCCTTTTCTTCTAACCTCCTTGGTGAAAATTGGCTTTTAACTAATCTTGTTATTCTCGATTGACAGAGAGAAACCTGTCATGTGAGTTGCTAAGAGGCCTGCATCCCCTTAATTTGAAAAACTCGGACCATTTCAGACTTTCATCACACATTCTCCACCACTTATTGCAAGTAATACAAAAGCTTCCTCTAGAACATGGGTCTTCAACCAGTGTCCAGTGGAACATTTTTAAATGGCCTGTGAGACATTGGTCACAAAGGAAATTCTAAAATGAGGGGAAGGGATACATTTTCAAAATGTAAAAATGAATCTAGGTACAATGGTTACATGGACTTTGGATTTCCAAATCTTCTAAGTTATGTTGAAACAAATAATACAATATAATTAAAATTTCTAAAGAATACTAAAAAATGTAGGCATATCAGGTACCTACTTTGGGCTTCTTTGTAACATGTAGGTATCAGGTTAACTGCATCCTTTCTCTTTCCGAAAATTAAATTTTAGGATTCAAATTCTATTTTAACACAGCTGATATTCATAATAAAAAAAACAAATGCACTTTCACTTCTCATGTGACCCACAAGTCTTGTTCCATGTTGTCACGCATTTCACAATTCAGAAAAGGTTGAAGACCCCCCCCCCCTGCTCTAGAGAAAAAAACAAAGCTGTTCTACTGAACTGAACTACCTCAATAGTAAAGGGAATGTAATGCAGAGATGTGAATTGCTCCCACAGATGAGGTTCAGTTAGACTTGACTATGTACTTTTGTTACATATGCATACACATTTCCTCTTGTTCACTTAGGTGAAAACAAGGTACCCTTGATCCCCATATTATACTATCTGGGGAAAAAAAAAAAAAAACGAAGCAAGCAGAAGAAATCATCTAATCAAGATAAAAATTGGTATGTGCAATGTACATGTATAGGAAATGAAAGGATTGCAATTACAGAGCAGTTGGGTCATTTGTTTGGATAAAACAGCTACACGAGTGGAACAAGTCTGTATGTTGTAGTGCCACCTTTGGTTTGGATACAAGCAGTTACTCGGCATGGCATGGACGCATACAGTTCATGGATATTGTTCCGAGGTATAGCATGTCAGATGGTGTCCAAATTGCGGGAAGTTTGCCGACATTCCAGAATGGGCATAGATGGTGTCCCATCATGCCCCAAACACATTCAATCGGTGAGAGGTCAGGCGATCGGGCTGGCAATGGAAGGGAGTCAACATCACATGAGCAGGACTGGGAGAGCCGTGCCATGTGTAGCTGGACATTATCCTATTGAAAAATTGCTTGGTGGTGCTGCCACAAGAATGGCAACACAACAAGTTGTAGAATGTCATTGATGTACAATTGAGCAGTAAAATTGCTGCGGAGGACTACCAAGGGTGTCCAGCTATCGTACGAAATGACTCCCCAGACAGTCACCCCCCCAACCCCCAACCCCCACTGTGCAAGCTGTGTGCCATCCATGGTAAAGGCAGGATCCATGCACTGGTTGGTTCATCTCCAGACATGTATGAGCTGGTCATAACTGCCAAAATCAGAGTGTGACTCATCACTGTAGATAACACAATGCCACTGGGCACTAACCCACGTTGATCGGGCTGTGACACCAATGCAGCCAGTGCCTACGATGCTCGCTGGTCAGTGGCAAGCAGTGGAATGGCCTCCTCGAATGTAGTACCCATGTTGCAAGTCAACTGGCAAGGGTCCGGATGGACACTTCCATACCTCACACAACTGCTCAATCCTAGTGTTCTGTCATTGCCATTAGCCATCCACTGCAGTGTGCCGCTGGGTTGTGCCCTCCTTGACCTATTGGCACCAACATCATACGATTGCCGCATTGCACCAACCCAAATATGCCTAGCGATATGGCAACTTGACCAATCGGCATCTCTCAGCCCAATTATACGTCTTCTCTCAAACTCGCTCAACTGCTCGTAGTGTGCACGGATCCGACATCGAGGCATCCTCACAGTCCGTGGAGGTTAACGCAACCGAAATCCGTGGTCACAATTGTCCCTGCATGTAAGCTTTGCTGTTGATATAACCTCCTTGATGCATGGCTCCCATGGTGGGCCACTATTTGGTCATCGGTCATTATTTTTTAATCTTTTGCATATTCAGCCCTGAAGTACTTCCATGCTTGAAGCAGGAGTGCAGAATATGGCCGAACGTGCGAACGAGGTTTGGGGGAAAACTAATGCAGCTTTGGGGAAATTTTTGCCCGGGGGTAAAATAAAAAAATAAATAAAAAATTATGGAAAACCACCTTTTAAACAGTTTTTTTTTGTTGTTTTTTTAAGTACTTGATTTTTCTGAAGAAAATCAAAAACCAAACTTAATCATCCAGGATAACAGTAATAAAAGAAGCATTTACTAACCCTCAAGTGTATGCCCACATCCCCGAAATAATTTCCATACTTGAAAACTGTTTAAAAATCTGTAGTGAAGCTGTTTGTGAATCAGTTGGATCTGTAATTGGCAACCACCTGCACAATCGTAACATCCAGTTCGACACCCTTTTTAATGAAGTCTTCATTTCTTGGAATGGACCTCCAGTTCATAAGGTTTCACAACTTTTAAAAGAATACTTGGACATTTCAGCCATCGGTCAGGGAGCTGCCAAATGCCACTGCGGAAAAAAGAGGGCTGTTTCGAGTTGATGAAGTCATCAATACTTGTGTGGACCTCCTCGACAGAAGTGAAGTGCGTATCACTCAGGTGATGTTGCAGAGAGCAAAAGAGATGATAATCTGATGGGGCGAAGTCTGGAGGGGTGGGACAAAATCTCCCATCCCAGGTTGGTGATCATGTTTAAAGTCGTTTTCGTGTTGGGAGGACGCGCGTTATCCTGAAGCAACAGGACTGACCTTCTGCCCTTGCCAGTGTATGGCCTTTTCACCTCCAATGCGTCACTCACATGAATGAGTTGCTGACAATAACGTTCAGCATTGACCGTTTCACCAGGTTTGAGCAACTCATAGTGTACGACGCCACGCTGATCCTACCATATGCACAGCAACAACTTCCTGGCATGGATATTCAGTTTGGCGGTACTGGTGGTAGGCTGACCTGGATAAACCCACGATTTGTGCCGCTTAGGATTATCGTAGAGGATCCACTTCTCATCACAGGTCAAAATCTTGTGGAGGAAATCCTTCTTCTTGAATCTGGAAAGCAAGGACACAGCAACATTGTAGCACCTAGACTTGTTTGCAGCTGTGAGTTGATGGGGCACCCAACGATCCTCCTTGTGAATCCGTCCAAGCTTGTGCAGGTGCTTTGCAATGGCTTGCTATGTTACTCCGAGTTCCTGGGCGAGCTCTGACTGTGTGCGACAGGGATCCGCGCCCAACAGTTGTTCCAGTTCCTCATTGTCAACTTTCTGTGGCTGTCCCGGACGTTCTACATCACGGATATCGAAATTTCCCTGCTTAAACAGCTGGAACCACTTCTTACACATACTGTAGGACACAGCAGCCTCACCCAAAGCAGCACAGATCATTTGCTGGGCTTCCGCGGCACTTTTTTCAGCTGAAACCCGAACAGGAGGCAGTGCCTCAAATGTTGCTTCTTGAACGACATTGCTTTCACCGTCGACTTTCGTCCCTTTTGTCACTACAGCTGTGAGCGGTTACGATTACCTGAAAAGCTGTTGGATGGCGCTGCAATCAGCCATTATCACACACAGCTATTTGCATTTGCCGATGTTCTACGATCGCTTACGGTTAGGGGCTGAGAATTAGGTTGCACACCTAATAGAAGAGTACTACTAAAGATTTAAATCATGTAAAGTGCATCAAATGCATCAGTTGTATTTACTAAAATACCAGAAACATTGTAATATTCAGTTTTGAGAGTTTGCAAACACACCATCCCTTCTTGTGACTCGTAATTAATTGTGCTCAAGTCATTCACCTTGGTATGGGAAAATATTTTTAAAAATAAGTGAGAAAACTTATCAGAAATGGCAACACATGCTCCTACCTTTTACAACATAGACTATTGTACTAACAGAATCAGCATTAGATGGACAGCATGTATAGTTTCCAGAATCATATGGTTGTGCTTCTTTGATACGAAGTCTACTTATGGCAGTGTTTCCGCCACCTTTCTGAAGCGTGATGGATCCCCTCGAAGAGTCATAATTAATCATTCTGTCGTCTTGATACCAAAAGACAAAAGCTGGTGCTTCTGGGCTATCCATGATGACACATGTCAGGTTGATAGAACTTCCAACTTCAACATACATATCAGGTCCTTCAAGAATCTTTGCTTGAGGAACTGCAGAAAAAAAAAAATATTAAAATACAGATCATTAAATTTTGGACAAGATATCTAAAAAAATGCCAATACATATTAAAGATAAAAATGGGGCAATAAATGTTATATTTAAGATAATTCAACGAAGAAACTATTAATCTCCACAAGTACATGGATACAATCAAAGTAGGATTTTGGATGTGTCAAATGCACCTGCTTGGATTCATGAGATTAAGCAGTATGACTGAAGACAATGTATATTAATACCTTATGCTTACATTAATTATTTGTGTGTCAAGTATACCACATACTCAGTGTTAGAATTAGAAAAAAAAATCTTCTACTGGCCCAGTGGACCACTAGAATTTGCAAACCACTTGTCCCCCCCCCCCCCCCAAATGATAATAATTTAAAGACATTTACAATATATGTAGAAAATAACATATCATTTGAATGGAATTATCTCCAATATTTGTAATTCAAATGCTGCATACTGGTTGATTTACATTCATGTTGTATCTAATACTGTCTTCTCCTATGATGCTGCACTATTTTCTTTTCAACATTTTCTTTCTTTGAGGAAATATATAATTTTGTCCATTTTTTTTTTTTTTCCTTTCCCGACTTATTGGTCACAATGATTAACATGACTACAGACATGACAGGTAACTACGAAGTTCTTAATATAAATCAATACAACAATTCAAAAGTGAAACAAGTGTTCATTCACCTCACTGTGGAACATTAGCGTTCCAAGTAATTAAGAATGTAATCCTGCATTGTAACCAAAACAGCAATTATCTAAATCCTCAAGTAGAATGTTTAATTTCTTCAAGCCTTTCATTCATGTTCATTCTTCACAATTTGCTGCTATTTTTCCTTAGAAGTTTTCTCTAAAACTATGATTTGATGAAAACCCCAGATCAACATTCCTAATTTCAATGTGATTCTCAAGCCTGCTAATTAACCCAGCTGAAATTATTTTTCAATGGTTGAACACTAAATGAGAATTGTTCTTTTAATAAACCTTCACAGAACAGTAAATACTAAAGTGAAATGATCAGCAGCAATGAATGACAAAAATAAAAAGTAAAAAAATAAAAAAAGAAATCAACGAGCATAATCAATGAGAAAAATCAATTGGCATCTGAAATATATCTTCAATGCATTGCCGAAACTGGCTGGTAATAATTTAGAGTAGGGTTATAAATAAATTAGCATGCACACACACACTTCAAGGGACTCAACTACACAAGACTAGACAAACTGGTGAAAAAACCACAACAAGAAAACGTTCTTCAAATATTGCCACTGCGAATTCACAGAGCTCGAAAATGCATTACACTAGTTCTTCCTTGGGACCAGCAGTACGATACATCAGAGGTGGGTTACTGCATACAATGTCATACGCTCACTGGAGCCCGAAACGAGTGGGAGGGGGGGGATAAAGCAACAGTCACTATCACTCCAGTTTAGGTTCTCTTCAGTCCAGAAGCCCAGAGATCCATAAAACACACACAGACATGATCATGCCTTGTGTAACAGGTGTTTGCGATATTGTCTGTAGAACAGAAGAGTAATAGCTGCTGCAGAAATCACTGTGGCAGTTGCCTGGGCAATCCCAAACACCCAGAACTACTATATTCTCACACCACTTTGCACAAACTGACACATTTAAAAAGACAGGAATCATTCTGCTGCAGTAAATTCCTTGCCATAAATACAAAGATATACTCAGACATGTTTAATTTAATATATGCAATTAATTAATATCAGTTTTCTTTTTTTTTTCTTTCTTTTGGCTTATACTTTCTGTAACATCAGCAACAAGGACTAACTATAGCATTAATAGCCATACAGAGCCCCAAATCCTAATATATAAAAGGCTAAGTTGCTGACGACGTGGATCACTTTTTAAGTTGTCATAACAACAATCACGAAACAAATGTTTCTGACGTCCCGATTAGCTTTTCGTGTTTTCGTGCAGGTGACGTCTTCATCTACACGTACACGGTTCACGCGTATATCACTTTGGTTTGTTGCCATAGCAACAAAGAACACAGCTGCTGGTGTGACGTCATCTCATCCAAATCATTCTCACATGACGTCACACGGTCAACTCTTTAGAAATAGGAAAACTACGTCAGGAATTTTGGTTCTACTTTACATACTCTTGATATGCTTTATTACCCTGCTTACCAGAAAAAGACTAACATTTATGTTCTGGTACTCACATCGTGTTATCCGTAATCGTTCCTGTTTTAGCGTTTTGTTTACATCTTTTTTCTTTCGTTCGAAGTTAGAGTTTTTTTGTTTTTTTTTTCAAGTGCGGTGGAAGTGGAAGAATACAGTTCTAGGCTGTAAGATGTTTATTATTTATATATTTAAACATACATACAAGATTATTATTTTTTCATGCATTTTCCTCCTAAAAATATTTAATAGCAGTTATTACTTATAAATTTACTAACTAGACGAAACCCGGCGGAATAGAGTAGTTTTTTGTTGTTTTTTTTTAAAGAATAAACTCATATGAAACAACAAATGTAAACTTTATTTGATTGACAAATTCATTCAACCACTTCAGTAGAGACAATAGTCCAGGTTCGTGATTTTTTTTTTTTTTGACTGAAGGTTTAGCGACCACTGTGAGCAACTCAATGGGTTATAAGCAGTCGCCCATCCCTAATTTAGGGTCACTGGTTCCAGGGAAGGGAGAGAGCCAGTGCCATAAGACAAACACAACATCCATGCCTCACCGGGATTCGAACCCAGACCCTTCACGAACGAATCATCATAAGCCAGCGCTTAGACCACTGCGTCACCGGGGCGGCCAAGTTCGTGATAAGCATCACGACTGCACCATTTTTCAGTCGTAAAATGTAATGCGGAAGTTTACTCATCTCAATCGCGTGCAAAAATTCAACTGGATAATGCACTCTTTCACTCTCATCTTCAGTCACAACTGTGTTTGCAAATGTTGTTGGAATGAGATTCGCATTGCGAACACTCTTCATTCTCTCTTGTCTGAGACATATAGTTGCGACCTATTGATCGCTCACACCTTCCAGTAAGGCTCTTACGTTCTATATATATATATATTTTTTTTTTTTTTTTTCTGTGGAAAATACATTCTGTTAAGGGTAAGTATGCAATAAATTATTTACTTACTTTAAGACTGATCATAGAACACCATGCAAACACCAAGTCTGACACTGAACTGAGCGCCTCATGTAGATAAAGGGCCACACGCTTCTCTCGTAGACTTCACATGGGAAATCTGCAGCCCCACCATGCCCAAACCATTGCCCCAATCTCAGTTTTCTCTTCGACTGGCACATCTACATGGTAAGACCTTTGTTTTGATACCTGGACCATATTTTTACTTTCAGCAGTTCTCTCAAAATAGATCTCACGGTAAAAAACATTACAGAATGAAGATATAGATGGTGCAACTCTATGTACATTCTAAATATTTTCACTAACAATGGTCAACGGAATGTTTATTTACATCTTTACATAATGGGAAATGTCTTACCTACGTGAATAAACTGGATCGAATTAATATTAAATTGTATATATACATCACACAGTCCAACAGCATAACACAATGAGGTCTTTAAGAGTGTTCGCTGTTCCAGTGAGAAGAACTTTGATACGAATGCCTGCTAGTGTTGCTTTGCGCAACAGTTCGCTCAGAAAAGAGAAGACTTCGGACTTTGGACTATCTCAGTTCCTCCGTGCTTCCGCCTTCAACAGCGCGTGAGTCAACCACAGGCGATCGAATGCCAATTGCACCCTTCTCCCATAGACTTTACATGGGAACTTTGCTGCCCCACAACGCCCAAACCGTTGCCCCAATCTCATTTTTCTCTTCAACTGGCACATCTACATGGCAAGACCTTTGATACCTCAACCATATCTTTACGTTCAGTCGTTCTCTCAAAATAAGACTCACATAGAATTAATATATAGATTAGAGACTTTAATCTATACAGCCAAGCGAGGGATCTTGTTAAGCAATTAAAACATGTGGCCAGTGCATTATATTGTTTACAAAGTGACAAAGCAAGCACGGCCAATGCATGCCATATATGGCTTGGCTTGATAGAAGCAAAGGAACTGGGCCCATACATGCAAACAGTTCGTGCTAGGTTTGATAAAGCCATCTTGCCACAACACATGTTTGCATATCTTATGCATCCAAAGTACAAAGGACAAAGACAAGCTATGAACAAAAGGAAATTGCAAGAAAATGGATAGCATCACAAAACAGTGCTCTACTGGCCATTGTAATTGCATTTGAGACTGAGAGTGACCCATTCCCACAAACTTATTTCACAGAGTCTGTTACAAATAGTCTAAATCCTGTGATGTGGTGGAAAGGAGTAAGCAAAATAAGTGCTATCCCCAAACAACTAGTTGACTGTGTAACAACATTCTTGAATTTCCCTCCAAGCTCTGCAGGAATTGAAAGAATTTTTTCTTCGTTTCCATTTATTCAGTCCAAGTTGAAACAGATTAGGATATGAAACTGCAAACACTTCTATTTTGTTATACAATGTTGTACTGCAACAATGAATAAGTAAGCTCATTTGTTTTCAATGAAATGTAACCACCAAAAGCCATGAAAAGAAATAAAATAATAGATTAAAATCATATTGAAATCATATTAGGTTGTTGCAGGAGAAATGTCAGATTTCGGGATGACGCCATTTCGAGCGGTACAAACACCAACAGATGGCGCTAGTGTGTTTGATCGGGAAGGTTAAATATCCCAGCCCGTCGGCACAGAATCATTTCGCTGCTAGCTCATAGTGTGATCGTGTAGCCAGAACATGGAAGGAGGCCAATTATGGATACTTTTTCTGCATGAGTTCAAACTGGGCCACAATGCCACAGAAGCAGCCAGGAACATCAACACAGCATTTGGAGATGACACAGTAAACGAACGGACCGTACAGCGATGGTTCAAAAAATTCTGAGCCAGTGATATGGAACTTGCAAATGTACCGTGTGGGCACTCAGCACCAGCCATCAACAACGACGAACTGCGAACCCTAGTCGAGAATGACCCGAGCCAAACAGTATGGGACATGGCAGAGAAATTAGGCGTCCACTATTCGACAGTTTCCTGTCACTTGCAAGAACTTGGCAAAGTCAAGCAGCTCGATAAATGGGGAAGTGTCGACTGGAGGTTTGCACTTCGCTGCTCGCCCGGAACAGAAATGCTCCATTTTTGCACAGAGTAGTGACATGTGACGAAAAATGGATAACGTACGACAATCGCCGCCGATCTGCACAATGGCTAGTTGTCGGTGTGACCCCAAAACACATGCCGAAACCAGAACTTCATCCGAAGAAGATAATGATGACTGTTTGGTGGTGTGCAATTGGCATTCTGCAGTATTCGTTCATGAAATCTGGCAAAACCATTAATGCAGAGAAATACTGCAACCAGCTGGATGCAATGCATCAAAAGTTACGCGTTAAGCGGCCGAGATTGGTTAACAGAGACGCCATTGTACGCGAGACCCGACGTTTTAAGAATAACAGTCCAAAAATTACACAGCCTGGGCTATGAAGCTCTTCTGCACCCAGCTTACTCTCCCGACCTCTCGCCCACAGACTACCACTTGTTCAAGAATTTGAACCATTTTTTGGCAGGGAAACGATTCACCAATGAAGCAGCCATCAAACATGCCTTTGAACAGTTTCTGCAGTCCACAACGGCCGACTTCTATGCAACTGGCAACAATGCACTGGTATCGCGATGGGAGAAATGTATTGCAGATAATGGTGGCTATTTCGATTGATACAGGTCAGTTTCCACCGTGTAACTGTAGATGAAAGTTTCACTCCCAAAACCGACGTTTCATGAGCAACAACCTAATAATTTCACTATCTTGGTACAATCAAATGGATAATTACATCTCAAAGTAAAAATATTTAATTAGAAAATATCTTAACATTTTATTTTTGCAATGTAGTACAATTACTCTGTGAGTGTAACATATTTCCCATTAGAGAGTTGCAATTTCTTTCACGAATAATGAGTTTCTTCCATTTCTTCTAAAAATGTGGAAGAAACCTATTTCTTCCAGACAGTTTTTTACACTTTGGAAGAAACTTGCCAACCCTGATGTATACACATTTTGTATATAAAATGATGCGGGGAGAAATAAAGTAAGCCTAAAACTGCATTAAACAACTATAACGACTCAACACATGTTCATAGAACCGCACATATTGACTACTACTGCCCTGAGTGCTGACTGTCCCCCTCAGAATGTGCCATGGAGACGCTCAGATGTTCTGCAATCTGCGCAACCACATAACAACTGATAAGTGAGTACAGTAGAAACGAATTGCCTCACTTCCTTCATTGTTAGCGCCCTCCGGGTGTGTTTAGTGAAGCATTGATTATGAATGGAAGCTGCTGATGTTTTGCTGTACTTGCTCTGTATTAGTGTCCCTCACGCACCTGACCAATGAATATTTGTCAATAAGCACATTATTTCTAGATTACAGAATTAAAGTTTTGGATTTTTTTTTTTTTTTTTTTACTTTTACAGACTGGTTTATCCTGCAAAAACTATAAATTCCTTTACTTTAAATTAAAAGTATAAGAATAATTTTAACAGATATACAAAATATATGGACTTTTTCCAGAATTTTTAGGTTTAATTGGCAAAAAAATCTGGAATTCCGGATAAAATCCAGACCACAATCACCCCTGCAAGACTCACATAACACCAATGAACACCCAAGGTCATTCAGGGTGGTGCAATGGCCATCATCCTTGACCAACAGAAAGGGGTCATATGGAACAATGAGTCAAGGTACACAGTTTCAGATCTGAAAATGACATTTGGATTTAGAGAATGATATTCTACTACACTGCATTGTCCCAAAAACAAAATTTGAAGTAAAAGGTGTGATGGTATGCAGCTGCTTTTCATGGTTTGAACTGTGATAGTTGGTCTTTTAATACTAACATCCTAAACACCACATTGTATACTGATATTCTGGAGACCACAGTACCTATACTCTGGCAGCTCTAAAGAATTGGATGTTACATGTTTTGGCTCAATAATGCTCTGTGCGATAGAGCCAACACTGTAAGTGCTTGGTTTGAGGAAAATCGAAGTCAAGAACTGGCTTGGCCATGCCAGAGTTCAGATCTGAATCACAGAGAACAACTTTGGGAAGAGCTGGAACAGCAAGTCCAGGCAAATGTTTATGTTCCTCTCTTCCATTGCAGAGCTGACAAATAAAAAGAAAGAAGAATACAGTATAAAACTCCTGCTTCTTACTATTACAAACTCATCAAAAATCTTCCATGAAAAATCACTGCTATTATTCTGGAAAAACCAAGTTTTTCTGAGACCTTTGCCTCAGAATGTGATCAAAAATACGTCTTACCTAATTTTTCAGAATTAATTTATGTTGTACTACGAGATCAATCATAAAAGCTTAAGGTAGCAATCTTAAAAGCATGATAATTAAAACACTATGCAGGCTTCCGATGAAGTGAAGAACTTATTTAATGTACAAGTTAAAAGATTAAAAATAAAGCCATAAGAACTTTCGGTCTTCCTAATAAAGACCATCATCAGATGGAAGTACTGAAGGAGTATTTTGGGTGGGGAGACATATAAGTAACCTACAGGCGTGACATACAGAACAGGTGATCATGTCGTCAATCCAAATATGATGATTTTAAATCGATATATGTATGAATACATACAATCAAATGGTCAAATTATCAAAAAATTAACATACAAGGCATAGAAAAAGAATAAATGAATGAAGAAGGTAAATACAGACAATAAAGAGGCAATCTTAAACCACTTACCTACAATAACATCACAGCCTCTTCTTGCATCCTGTTCCCACTAAAGGGGCTCTGACGACCGCCAATAGCGGTATAACTATACCATCGGGATTAGAGGAAATGCTATCCCACACTCACCAACCCGCTTGGCTAGCATGGTGAGTTATGCCGCCCCCCCCCCCCCCCCAATGATTCCACAACTTAAATCTTGACCCTCAGTCTCCGGCAGCTGGAATGTACCTGGCCAAGGCAGCGGCCAGTGCGACATGAAGGCAGAGGGTGCTAAGAATCCCCGGAGGACCGGACTAGGCTGCCATCTGATGCTGACCTTGGCTACGTATAACAGACGCTCCCTATCTTCTGATTCAAGGCTTCTTGAATTGGAAGAGGAACTAAAAAGGATCAAGTGGGACATCGTCGGGCTAAGTGAGGTAAGGAGAAAAGGAGAAGATCTCATTGAACTGAAAAGTGGACATCTCTTCTACTATCGTGGGACAGATACTGGCAGAACTAGTGGTGTTGGATTTATAATAAACAAGAAACTGAAGGATAAAGTTGTAGAAGTTGAAAGTTCCTCTGACAGAGCTGCACAACTTGTTATCCAACTCTTGAGAAGATACAAGGCTCAGATTATTCAAACTTATGCACCCACCACAAGTCATCCTGAAGAAGAAATTGAAGAATTTTATGAGGAAATTTGTCATCTAAATAACAAAGGCAAGCAGCACTTGAAGATAATTATGGGAGATTTCAATGCAAAAATAGAGCAACGGCAACAGAATGAAACTTCAGTAGGTAAATTCGGTCACGGCAACAGAAACCAGCGTGGAAATACTCTCGTAGAGTTTGCAGAGGCAGAAGGGTTTTTCATCTTGAACTCCTTTTTCAAGAAAAAGCCACACAGGAAATGGACATGGAGACATCCAGATGGGACGACAAGTGAAATTGATTTTATTATGTGTAACAAAAAATTCGTCATAGAAGACTGCAGTGTGCTAAACAAGTTCAACACAGGTAGTGACCATAGATTGGTGATATGCAAGATGCATCTCAACACTAAACTCGAACGTGGCAAGCTCATAAGACAAACAAAATGTATTGACATAACCAACTATAAAAAACACCATAATACCTTCAAGTTGGAACTGAAGAACAGATTCTCTGCTGTAGAAGGCCTAACATCGGAAGAAGTGGATATTTCTGAAGTTAACAGAAAAGTAACCAAAGCTCTTATGGAAACAGCAACAAAATTAGCTGGGTCTAAGAACAAGTTGCATGTAAACAAATTATCAGGAAAAACCAAAATGTTGATGCAAAAAGAAGAGAGATGAGGACAACTAAAGAAGATGTGACTTCCAAAGTGGAATATATAGAGCTATGCAAGACAGTACGAAAAAGTATCACTGAAGACGTAAGGAAATTCAACTGTGAACTAGTGAGGAAAGCAATTGAAAACAACCAACGTCTAAAGATAGCAAAGGGACATCTCAGTAAGGGAAGAAAACAGATTATGGCACTGAGAAAAGAAGATGGTTCTGTAACAAGAAATAGAGGCAAAATTTTGACAAGAGTGAAAGATTTCTACTCCAAATTATATGAAAGGGATGATACATATACTCCAGACATCATGAAAGGTACCAGTACCAGAGTTCTTCCAGTCCTCTCAGCAGAAGTTGCACATGCAATCAAGAACATGAAGTGGAGGAAAGCTCCAGGAGAAGATGGAATTACTGTAGACATCATACAAGAAGCAAGTGGATAAATTGAAACAGTACTCGCCCAAGTTTTCACTCGATGCCTTAATGAAGGGAAGATTCCTGAAGATTGGAACAACGCTACAATGATCCTGCTACATAAAAAAGGCGACATTGAGGATCTCGGGAACTACAGACCTATCAGTCTCCTATCAGTGGTTTATAAAATCTTCACTAAAGTTCTTTCACACCACTTGAATGTAACACTGGACATGGCTCAACCGAGAGTACAAGCTGGATTCAGGAGTGGCTACAGCACTATAGATCATATCCTAAGTACCGAGAGAACTAATTGAAAGAGCGAGGGAATATGAACTTCCATTGTGCATGACTTTTATTGATTATGAAAAGGCCTTTGATTCGGTGAAACCATCAGCAGTTACAATGGCTTTGAAATCCTGCAGTATTGAAGATGCATACATTAATATTATTAATAACATCTATGAAAATGCAAGTGCAAAGATTCGGCTATTTGAAAATACAACACACATCAAAATTGGAAAGGGAGTGAGACAAGGTGACACCATATCTCCAAAGCTCTTTAATGCCACATTGGAAAATGTCTTTCAATCACTGAACTGAGAAAACAAAGGGATAAGGATTAATGGAGATTTTCTAACTCACCTTCGCTTTGCTGATGACGTAGTCATTTTTGCAACTACCCCATCAGAGCGGCAGAGTATGATCCAGGAACTTGCTGACAAGAGTAAAGAAGTGGGATTACAAATGAACTTTCAGAAGACAAAAGTGATGTACAATGCTTTTACAAGAAATGAAGATTTATGGATTGGTGGAGAAAAGCTGGAGATAACGGACACGTACATTTATCTTGGACAGCAGATATCAAGTGAGGGTCCCGTTCATGAAGAAATTAATCGGCGTACAAAACTTGCCTGGAGAGTTTTTGGAAGAAACAGCATAATTTTCAAGAGCAATATGCCATTATGTCTTAAAAGAAAAGTGTTTGATCAATGCATCCTTCCAGTGCTTACGTATGGTGCAGAGATGTGGACCTTAACTAAAAGAGACATACAAAGGCTGCAGACAACTCAAAGTCGCATGGAGAGGTGCATGCTTAGTGTAACCAGGAGAGATAAGAATAGGAACTCGTGGATCCGAAAAATGACAAGACTGGAAGACATCATGATCAGAGTTAAATCCCTGAAATGGCAATGGGCTGGACATACTGCCAGAAGGACAGACCATCGATGGACAGCCGAGATTTTAGATTGGATTCCAAGGGACAGGAAAAGACCCAGGAGAAGACCACGTGGGAGATGGGTGGATGAAATTCAAAAATATGCAGGAGTGACATGGAGGAGACTGGCACAAAACAGGCCGTTGTGGAGGAAATTTGGGGAGACCTTCGTCCAGCAGTGGATTGGTAATGGTTGACAATGATGATGATGATGATGACATATTAAATATGTTCGTTCTCCACAACTGGTAGGGAAAGTTTTAATAGTTGTGTCCAAGGTTTTGGTGTGTAGACTGGAGTATTGTCATTACAACATGAAGTTCCATGTTCAGCAATTATCAAACTTTCGGTGAACATACGGATTAGATAGTACGTGGTGTTGTAATGATTTTTGCCTCTTTCCAATTAGGATAATGTTGTCCTTCATTCACTAGTCTTGCAAGGGCAGTATTTGATAGGCCATTCTTTTTTTTTTTTTTTTTTAGATTGGAGGTTTAACGACCACCGTGAGCAACTCAATGGGCTATAAGCAGTCGCCCGTCCCTAATTTAGGGTCACTGGTTCCAGGGAAGGGAGAGAACCAGTGCCGTAAGACAAACACAACATCCATGCCTGACCGGGATTCGAACCCGGACCCCTTACGGACGAACGATCAGAGGCCAACGCCTTAGACCACTGCGCCACCGGGGCGGCAAATAGGTCATTCTTAACAGCATATTTATGTTCATTGAGCTTGATTTCCAATGACCTTTTGGTTGATCCGATGTATTGGCTGCAAGGGGGAATTTGATTCAAACTATCAAGTGGGATAGTGTACACACCAAATTTGTTAGCCTCTGGAACCAGGCCACGTATCTTTCTTGATCAAAGTAAAAATATTGGTGGTACGTATCCCAAAGTCAAGATTGAATGGTTTACAAATATTTTTAAGGATTGAGGAGACAGTTGGGAAATAATCCATTGAGCCCACATAATTGCAACAGGGAATTGATTGTATGTATTCAACAATTGATATTCATATATCGATTTAAAATCATCATATTTGGATTGACGACATGATCATCTGTTCTGTACGTCACGCCTGTAGGTTACTTATATGTCTCCCCACCCAAAATGCTCCTTCAGTACTTCCATCTGATGATGGTCTTTAGGAAGATAAAACGTTCTTATGGCTTTATTTTTAATCTTTTAACTTATACATTAAATAAGTTCTTCACTTCATCAGAAGCCTGTGTAGTGTTTTAATTATAGTTCTTTTAAGATTGTTACCTTAAGCTTTTATGATTGACTTATTCCACATGAGAACATGATATCTTGTACTACGAGATGTAAAAAATTAACTATCACCCTTCGGTGGATTTATGCAGAACGACCCTTTCATAACAGTGTACCATTATCATAACAGCAGAATCCAGTGTACTTTGTTTTTATATCAAAACTTTTTACAATAAAAGATACTAACCAACAACCCATAATCGAAAGTACACACTCTTTGATGGAGAGGAGCTCACTTGACATTCATAAAGTCCCTCATCAGCTACCTGTGGGTACTTGATTTGTAGTGCCCAGTCATTACTGATATGCATGTATACTGGTTGAAACCTGGTGTCGCTAGTATATGTATACTTTCCAACAGTCAGCAGATGAAAATCTTTAAGACGAATCCAGGAAACCTAAATGACATGAAATAACATAATTATGAATACTATTTGCCCCCCTACACTTAATATCAGTATAATAATTGAAAAGGTGTTATTCAAAAATAAATTAATGAATACCAAACAAAAAATACTTTGAAGCAAAAAAAAAAAAATATTCAAATGTTTAAGAAATAATTTGCATCAAAAATTGAGAAGTTTTAACAGCAAAAAGGATTACAAAAATACACAAAAGTATGTAATCTATTAAAGGTCCATTTTATCAGTACTATTAAACTACCAAAACAAATGGCAATGTTAGAATTAGTAATAAATCTTCTACTGGCCCAGCAGACCACTAGAATTTGCAAACCACTGGTGCACAAAAATGCCCACTGGTTCGTAAAAGAAGTAATACAAAAAAACAAAAAAAAACTTAAGACATTTACAATATGGGTGTCCCACAAAGGACTCCCTGTTTTAAAAATGAAATAACTCGGAAACGTAGATCGATAGAAGAATGAAACAAGTGGTATGTTTATTTGAAAAGCCGTAAAAATCTGATACAGAAGTTTCAAAATGACTTACAAATGTTGCCGACAGGTGGTGCTGTACGCTGTAGTCACAGTGCGGAGTCCTGTAAATAATGCTGTGAAGCACAGAGCGACAGTCTTCGGACAGTTTCGCTGTTGAAACATGAAAGGAGGTTAACGTACTGAAGGAAGTGGATGAAGTCATGTATTCCGTGGAGCAACGTGTTTTTCTGGTACTCAAGTATCACCAGTTAAATCGAAGTCCTACAGCAACAAAGCATAGTTTTCAATCCCAATTTAAAGTTGCAAAAAGTCCTGATGCGAAAATAATTCACCAGCTTTTCGACAAATTTCAGCGGACAGGCAGTGTGACTGATGAGTTAGTGGGAAATGTTGGCCCCAGGCAATCTGCAGTTACTCCTGAAAATGTCACGACAGTTTCTGCAGTTATTCAGCATAATCCATCCAAAGAGTTGCAGCAGCATCCGGATTAAAGCGATCCAACACACACAGAATACTGAGGAACACCGTACACATGTTTCCGTTCAAGATCTAATGTCACCATGCCATAACAGGTCGAGCTGTGCAACAAAGAGAAGAGTTCGCGAACGATATACTCTCAATGACTGATCATGATGGATTTGATGTTGGCTGCATATGGTTCACAGATGAGGCTCATTTTCACTTGGATGCTTTCGTAAACAGACAAAACTGGTGATTTTGGGGTATCAAAAACCAGCATTTGTGTCAAGCACAACCATTACATTCCCCAAAAGTTACCGTTTGGGCTGCAGTTTCCAGCAAAGGCATCATTAGCCCTTTTTTCTTGTGAGAAACCATCAATACTGAATAGTACGTTGCGGTTTTGGAACAATTTGTCGCCACACTACAAGAGTTAGAGGATGGACCAGGCACTTCGTGGTTTATGCAAGATGGGGCCCGACCACACCGTACCCCAGCGGTTTTTGCCTTTCTTGAGGAATACTTCGGCAGACATGCCAACCTTCAAAATCTAAAAATCAGGAGATTTTTTGCAGCTCATAAAATCACATGAGTGCTATTTTTTATCAACATTTTTCAGATGCAGGAGCAATTTTCCAGAAGTAGTATTATTGGTACATAGCATTTTTTATGTTTAAAAAGTTATTCTAAATGCAGACTGTATGTTTATATGCAAAGTAAAAAGCATAGTGAAAATAGTTGTCAACCAGATACAATTAATAGCATTTTTTCATATTTTTTTCACCCTCGAATTTCCGTTTTCAGAAATTTTTCCTCCATTTTCAGACTGAAATACAAATATTTACGGACTAAAATGATATATAACAACAATACTGGACAGAGGCAACATCACAGGAAAAAGAAATTACAATTTAGGAAAAAATCTTTATTTCGTTTACTTCCGCCTTTGAAAGACGAAATACCGTCCCGATGCGTATTTTTACGAATTGGTAAAATTCTTCGATGAGTAGTTTTACGCGCCGAGAAAAATTCCTGACGCGTATTTTTTACGCCCCGAGAAAAATTCACGACGCATACTTTTATGCGGGGAGAAAAATTCCAGATGCGATTGAGCAATCGAAATATTAAAAAATCCGTAAAAGAAAAAAAGGACTTCTAACCGTAAATCAGTAAAATTAAGCAGAAATCCGTAAATTTTACGGATAATTCGCAAAAGTTAGCAAGTATGCAACATCCATGCCCTACTGCGATTCGAACCCGGACCCACCTCGGACAATTTGTCAAAAGCCGGTGCTCAGTTTCACAACTTTATTACGCAGCAAAGACAATAACAGCTAATATGTAAAGCAGAAACAAATTGCCAAAGATATGACATAAGATAAAACATTTAAAATCGCGAAAGTGGTGTAATGCAAAAGGAAAAATCTCCCGCAGAAAGTAAGTGAAAGGAATGAAAAAAAAGTCACAAACTAAGTGTACATAAAATGCTACAATAGAAGATAAAACAAAGCTGACAATGACATATTCGCAATTAGAGATGAACAAAGGAGCACATTAATCTTCTACAAAATGCGACGAAGGGAAAAGAGGCAAACATGGTGCAAAACAAGAAATAAAAATCTCCACAGTAAAGCAAAACTGAAAAGCACTTCGCAAAACTCTGAAGAAAACATAAACAGAGCTCGCAGCTAAGAGCGGGGAGACGTGAAAAGTTGGTCACAGCTGGCGCGCGAGTGTGTTTGTAACCAACATAAAATAGACCACTGCGCCACCGGGGGTGGCTTTCTTTTTGCAGATATGAGGAGAGGAAAAGTACGATACTGATGACTGTAAATGCAGTCTTGCATCGACGCAGAAAGAAAAAGATTTCACAAGCGGTTCGAAATAGTTTCCTTCCGAGTCGATCCAAGGCAATGGTTGATGGAATTTCGTTATTTCGACCACCATATTTTGGCTAATTATCATAATTATCGGCGAAAATCGGGAGAATTTGACATTTATCTGAAGGGCAGGAGGAATGGCTGAAAATCGGGAGTCTCCCGCCTAAATCCGGAGAGTTGGCACGTCTGCTTCGGGATTAGAGTCATTGCTTTGAACTATTCCACATTTACTGGAACAGGCATGGATTGACCTCCATACTCACCCGATCTTACCCCCTGAGACTACTTTTTGTGGGGTACATTGAAGGACACTGTTTTCCGGAAAAATCCTGCAACACTGGATGAGCTTGAAGAGTTGATAGGTGAGGCATGTGCGTCCATTTCCGTTGACACACTACACTACAGAGGGTGACTGAAAATTGCATTCTTCGTTTGCGCTATATCTGTGCTGCGAAAGGTCCACATTTTGAATCGATTGTCATGTAATTGCAATGACTGCTTGCAAAGGACAGTTTATAGACTATTTCTCAGACTGCGACTACAGCGAATAGCACCACTTGTCGGTAACCTTTGTAAGTAATTTTGAAACTTCTGTATCAGATTTGTACGGCTTTCCAAATGAACATACCACTTGTTTCATTCTTCTATTGATCTCTGTTTCCGAGTTATTTCATTTTAAAATTACGGAGTCCTCTGTGGGACACCCTGTATATAGAAAATAATGTATCGTTCCAATGGAATTATATCCAATATTTGTTTTTAATCCTATCATTAGTTTGCAGCCTCAGAAGAAAACTGTACAGCAAGGTAAAAGAAACAAATTCATTTTTTAACTTGACAAATTAGGGGGGGGGCGACCTTACTGGCCATCCGGGCCAGTAAGATCAATAGTTCAGTGGCCTGACTGAAGTTTTACTGGCCAATGGCCAGCGGACCACTGGGTAATTCGAACGCTGAATAGTACAATTTATAAACCACAAACTTTGTTTTCAACTGCTACTGTTTCTCTTTTTTTATTATGCCTTCCTTTTTGACTGTTAGAAAGCTATTACAAAACAGTAGGACAAGTACAAAATTAAACATATATGCAGGAGAATAACACTTTTACTCCAAGAAAAACAAAGGAAACGGAAGATACAATAAGACACAGTATGAAGCAAAAATATCTAACAGGCTGAACAAAAAGCAGTGTCAGAATTTGAAATAAATTTTCTACTAGCCCAGCAGACCACTAGAATTTGCAAACTACTGACTGGTCCACCAAAATGCCCACTGGTCCATGAAAAAAAAAAAAAAATTTACAAATTTTAAGACATTTACAATATTTGTTTTTAAACCTATAATTAGTTTGCAGCCTAAAAAGAAAACCATACAGCAAGGTAAAAGAAACAGAAATTCATTTTTTAACTTGTGGCAAATCAGGAAAAAAAAAAAAAAAAAAAAAGAACTCACTGGCCACCTGGGCCAGTAAAATGAATAGTTCAGTGGTCCGACGGAAGTTTTACTGGCCAATGGCCAGCGGACCACTGGGTAATTTGAATGCTGAAAAGGATATAGCATTTTCTAAACAAAAGTTAGTCCTTTCTGGTTAGCCCATCAGATTTTCTGACAGAATATGACTCAAAAGTTTTGAGTGGAAACAGGAGATAAACTTACAGTTGAACATTACTTTGACTCGCTCATTGATATTTTTGAGTAGTTATAGATGAAACATATATTTTAACAATTTTTTTTAATTTTGATAAATAAAATGTATAAGCATAAATAAAACAAAGAAGAAATACGGTCTAAACAGATAACAGATTTCAACACTTCCACTTTTTTCCTTTTCATTTTTATTATCCAAAGAAATAAAAAAATTCTGCAACTTCTAACAACCTTTTCTTAACTAAATTGCAATTAACACGAAAGAACAACTACTACCTCTAACACAATTGATAATTTTTCAACTTTTAATCACCTTAGGGGGGCTAACTTAGCTCACTACATGCATGATTGTTTCTGAACATAATGCCTGGTGACCAATCTTCAGAGTTGTTTTATAACCAAAAGTGCATACAGGTAAATTCAGCTACAGTTAAAATTTTCATTTATTATTATTTTAGAAATAGAGAAATATTGTACTCCACAAAATATAATCCCACTTTGTCAAAAGAAAGAATTACGTGAACAACACATCAGCCAAATAGAAATCCTTTCAAAGAAATAATTCTCAAATTACACAAAGTTGCTGAAACATGCGATTTTTATAGCGCATAGATGTGAGGATTAAGTGTCATCCACAAAGCAACTCCTCATAAGAGTGCATCAACCTAGAGTGAGAATCCAACTCACCCAAGTCTACCAATTCTCGGTCTATTATACTAACATTTACAACACATAGAACACTGCAAGTTTCTCTATTATGTGCTTCTGAAAATGTCCAGAGGGAATAGGCACCTCAACAGTCAAAATCTAAATGATTATTCAAATGCCACACCAAGTGCTTCTGTTGCTGGCAGAAAACCAAGTACATAACGGTTAGCATACTTAATATAGAAATCATGAAATGGGGTTTTTGAATTCCCATTCCATCAAAATAAATTTTTTCAGCATTTGAAATACTTATTAAGGACATATAAATTTATATGCATCGTAAAGATAATGTTTCAACATATCTCTAAAGTAGCTTACAAAAAGGTGTGAATTCATTACCAGTAAGTAATGCAGAAGAAATACATTCAAAGAATCCTTTTCTGCTAAGAAATAACAAAACAAACTCAAAGACAGGTTGATTTCAGATTTTAGATGGTGAAATTAGTAGGCGAGTGAATTCTTCTTTGAAAGTCATAGCTGCTTTAGAAGGATTTGATAGGAATGATGGGTTCTCAAAAAAGTCCCGAATACACAGGAGTCATTCGTGGGTAGGAGAGATGCATTACTTACAGGGGGTTGGGGGAGAGTTGGTGAGAGACGCTGTGATCGTGTGAGGAACGAAGATATGTTGTAGATGTGTAATCTGAGACAAAATGTTAGTAAGGTGGAGATTAATATTCTTAGGTGGTTTGGCCATGTTGAAAGAATGAGTAATGAAATGCTTACTAAGAGAATTTTTTCAGCCCAAGTGACAGGAAGGAGAAGTAAAGGAATGCTAAGAAAAGCATGAGAGGATCAGATTCAGGAAGGTCAGCTTGAGGGAAAGATTACAATCACACAGTGTAAAAGGTATCAGATTTTAAGCAAGGTAAACGTTTTTTTTTTTGTTTTTTTTTTAAGTTTCGGGACACATAGCAAATACACTGCTTCAAGTTTAAAAAAATCATCTTCTAGAGCATCATTTTTTGACACAGCAATGTCTTTAGCATTTTGTTACTTACACAAAAAACTACAAAAAAAAAACCCTCAAAAACAGTTAATCAAAAAAAAATTATAAGTGTTTTCAAAATTTGTATTATCAAAGTGAATACTATGATGTTCACTTGTCTGTTCAGTGATAGAAGTAAGCATCCTTATATGATGTTCACACATTTAGGAACATTTTAGATTAATTTTCAGAATGAATAATTATACACTGTGAAAATTTGTCAATTTTTTTAAAAAGCTCTACCAAAAATAAATCCACATAATTAGGTTGTCTGTAATCACTAATGTTTCAAACACTACAATAGCCACATAATCCCTCATTAGTTGAAATTTGCTCTCCAGCATGGACCAGATCTGTATCTTATGATTTTCTAATTAGAGTAACCCAAGATTATGTGTTCCCAAGTATATACACTCATAACATATTTTAAACCTGCTTACATGCAGCATTCATCCAGTGCAGTGTTAGAATTATAAATAAATCTTCTACTGGCCCAGTGGACCACTAGAATTTGCAAGCTACTGGTCCACCAAAATGCCCACTGGATCGTAAAAAAAAAAAAAAACATGAAGAAAAATTTAAAGACATTTACAATATGCATATATAGAAAATAATGTATAATTTCAATGGAATTATCTCCAATATTTTTTTCAAACCTATCATTAGTTAGCAGCCTAAAACGAAAACCATACAGCAAGGTAAAAGAAACAGAAATTCTTTTTTTAACTTGTGACAAATTAGAAAAAAAAAAAACCTTACTGGCCATGCAGACCAGTAAAATCAATAGTTCAGTGGTCTGACGGAAGTTTTACTGGCCAATGGACTGGGTAATTCGAACGCTGCAATGACAACATGTATTTCACTGTGAGGTAAACACTAAAGTCAATTATTTATACTTACAGTCCTGTCACCAACAAGATTAACAATGCAATGTAAATAGACTGTTTGTCCCACTTGAGTAGTTATGTTCCTTGTCAAGTTCGGATCTACATTCGATTTTTTGATATAATGAGGAAGTAAACCAGCCAATGGGTCTTCTACAAAGTCCTCAGGAGATGGACTACTTGAAAGTTGGATTGCCCTGCTTTGCTCAATGACTGGAATGACAAAATGACATTACTAAATATAAGACTTACATATAACATAAACATGCACTTACAAAAAAGAATAATGAACCCTGAAAGTAGAATTATGTACAACACACTACCACCACATTTCAAAGACAGCAGATAAACTTGAATGCACAAGATGGAAATACAGTCAGCTGCACTTAATCAGTAGATTAGATTGTTAAAATTACTACTTAAAAAAAAATTACTGTTAAAATTACTTACCATTAAAAATTACTACTGATTTGTTAAAATTAATCAATAGATTTCTGCATATCATCAACTAGTGCATGAAAATCTAAAGGAAAAACCTGCCACTGTGAGATTGTTAAAATTACTAACCTTTGGCTTTTTGTTTGATGGTGAAACCATTTTTTTGCAAGTACCCCCTCAAAGATACAGATTATAATCCAGGAACTTGCTGGCAAGAATAAAGAAATGGGATTAAAGATGAACTAACAGAAAACAAGAACAAAAGATTTAGAAGTTGATGGGACAAATTAATTTAGAAGCAACTCAAGCCTGTATTTACCCTGGACAACAGAATTAAGCGAAGGCAACATTGAAGAAAAATTAATAGGTGCATATAAAACTACGCTGGAGTGAATTTGGGAGAAACAGTACAATTTTCATGAGCAATTTACCATTATGTCTTATAAGAAAAGTGTTTAATAATCAATGCATCCTTTCCAGTTCTTGCATATGGATCAGAGACATAGACCTTAAGTCCTTAACTAAAAAAAGCATTCAGAGGCTGAAAACTACTGAAAGTTTAGAGAGGTGCATGTTTTGTGTAACCTGGAGAAGGAACTCACGGTCAGGAAAATGACAACAGCCTCTGAATGTTTCATTTCATATCCTTTTCTTCCAATATTCATGTTCAGAGCTTAGCATGCAAACATTCAACTGCATGCAAATATATAGCAAATTTAAATGTGTTTATGCACACAGCAAAATAACAAGATAAAAAAATTACCATTAATTGCTTTTAAAGGACTTTTTAAGCACTTTTTAAGTGAACTCAAAAGAGGACTTTTAAACACTTTTCTATGTGGATTCAAAAGGACTGTTTAAGCATTTTTAAAGTGAATTTACATAATGTGAATATAAAATAAGGCACTTTTTCAAGAGAAAATTTTCAGAAGGACTGGAAATAGAGAAGAGGTACAACATTAAATGATTTGAAAGGTTGGAATTCAGCTCACAAATGGCAACACCTACTTATAGTGTAATCCTGAGGAAGGGTAGGGGTGCTACCCGAAAATTCAACTGTAAGTAATATCTTTTCATTCCGGAGTAAATCCCATAATTTAGTGAAATTTATAATATACAAAATAAGGAGTTCTTAAGGACTTCTATGCAAAACACAAACCCTGTGTGGGTGATTTAAATGCAGTGCTCAGGATGAAAAAGAATGTTGTTTTATCAACTGTCTATATCTTGAAAGAATGTGATAATAATCAATTAGCACTCCGCCCAAATCGCATTTGTGCATACACAATATGGTATTTTACATGTTAGATCTACCTAATGTACATAAGATGTGACAATATACGCTAAACAATAAACCAACAATTTTCTCCCATTTCTAAAAATGAAATTAAAGTTGAGTTCACAATGTTGTGCCTACCTCGTCTTCATTTAAAAAGGCAGTGCTGTGTATCATGATGGATAAAACTGTTTTCACAGCAGAGGAAGCAGTACTAATTTTTTAACTTGAGTTTCAAACAAAACACGTTTTTCCATTCCTTAGTCTCTTCCTGTTACATCAATTGACAAAGAAAACATCTTTTTGCTCTTTTCTTAATCACAAAGGAAGTTCCAAATTGATCACCTGCTCATTCTGCCATTAAAATTTTACACAACACAAAAGATTCAGCACACATGCAAAATAAATGTAAATTTTGAACTTTAATTTCACTTGAAACCAAAAGGAAGGGTTGCTCGCATGTTTTCTAGTACAGCACAGTGAGACAGTACAGAATGGTACAACATACCTATCATTCGGAAACACATAACTTCTTAGATGACAGATCCAGGGCTTGAAAAATATCTGAAAAGTTACAAGCCCAGCTGGGAATGTGCTGAAATTATTTACTTGGCCAGATAGTAAAAGCTGGGTGCCCAGGAAAATTTACTTTTTAAGATAACAAATCAGAAACCTAATTTTTGGTTAAATAAAAAAATATTAACTTTTTTTTACATTTGGAATTTCCGCTTTGAGGGTCAGTATTTAAAATTTTCAATGCACACAAAAAATGTGTATCTCATGCTTTAAGATGATGATGTCAAAATTGATATGAAATGATATCAGGTCATCCCAGAAGTAATGTCATTTTGTGCAAGCCCAACAGCAGTGATCCCCCTGGTGCCCAGACTGTGATGTAGACCACGGTAAGTATAAGAGAGATCACGCGAGCAGACATTCAAGTCACTTGAGACCGCAAACGGGAGTTCTAGGTGCAGTCGTTGTGTGCTTAAACAGCATAGGAAATGGCAGTGTCAGAAGACCACATTAGGCACATTATGCTGTATGAGTTCCACCATCGACACTCAGCGACGGTAGCAACACAAAACATCAATGCCGTATATGGGCCGGATACTGGTTCCAGAAATTTCGACGGGGAACACCTACCTCAAGGATATGCAGCGACCCGGACGGCCTGTTGAGAGCTGGATAACGACGAGCTGAAAGCTGCTGTTGAGGGAAATCCGCAGGCAACAGTCAAATTGACCACACTTGTTCATTCAACCCATTCCACTGTTCACCGGCATCTGCAGGACCTTGGTTATGTTGAAACTGGATAAGTGGGTACCCCATGATCTCACTCCACAACAGCTGCGACAGCGTGTGGACATTTGCACTTTTTTGCTCTCCCATGAAAAAATGGAGCTGTTTTAGCACAGAATTGTCATGGGCAATGAAAAATGGATTGTTTATCACAACATTAAACGTAAACGGCAATGGCTTCCCAAAGGGAATGTGTCTGCAGCAGTGACGAAACCAGGATGTTTCCAACTAAAGGTTTTGATGTCTGTGTGGTGGGATATACAAGACATGATCCATTACGAGCTACTGCCACCCAACAAAACAATTACAGGGGAAGTCTACTGTCAGCAGCTGCAACGTCTATGCACTGCTTTGCAAGATAAACGTCATGCACTCGTGAATCGTAAAGGCGTGCTGCTGCAGCAGAACAATGCAAAATCACACACAGCAAAAATTACCAGTTCCACGTTGCAGGACTTCGGATGGGAAAAACTTCCACATCCAGCATATTCCACTGACATCACCCCATCCGACTGCCACCTCTTTTGCAGCCTGCAAAAAAAGCAAGCCGGTGCACCCTTTCTGCCTTTTTTGCATCGAAACCCATGGAATTCTACAAGTCCGGGATTCAAAACCTTGTCGATCAATGGGAGAGGGTTCTAACTACCGGGGGCACTTATTATATGGACTAAAACATCTGTTTCAGGTACGTTTTTCTTTCTTTTCTTCACACGTTGAAAAAAAAAAAAAAAAGACAGTATTTTTGGGATTACCTGATATGATGAAATTGGTATTTGAGAAATTTAGTGATTCTGTGATGTTCTTTTCATCAAAGTTTTCGCCATTTCTCACTAAACACTGGAGGCTGATTCCACCAGAGGCGGGGTACGAAACTAAAAAAAAATTGCCATGTCCTAAATGGCCCGTGCAGCTAAATATTTAGGAGCCATTCACAATTGTTTAGATGCCGAACATTAATTTTTCTTACATACACAATTCAAGAGTAACTAAAATTCTGGATGGCGATTTTGCCCAACATAGACTTCTCAGCAAGTACCACAGCCACATTTGTCTTTTGTTGACTCTGCAGTTAAGCAGCATCCAGTGCTTAAATTTTCATTTTATTGATATCTTTGTTGCCCTTCCAATTTCTTTATTGTCACTTTTTTTTCTTTCTTTTATAAAAGCCCTTGGATGACAATTTTATCCATCATGCTGAAAAACTTTCAGTCTGTGAGGACCATGAATGCATGATAGCTTTCACTAATTTTGATAAGATAAAGTGTAACTTTGAGGAAATTAATACTTTTGAACACCATGCATCAATTCTTACAAACTTTTAAGTTTGTCACTTTCGTTTTCGGACCTCCCCCCTCCCCCAATCAAGATGAAATGCAAACTTTTTTTAGGGGAATATTTAAGAACACAGGACACATATTCGGAACAGCGTTAGGAAAAAGTATTACAGTTGAGAGAGAAATCTTTGCTACGTCTGATTTCCATTTTTGAACATTTCCCCCACCATTTTCAAGGTGTAATACAAATATTTATGAAATAAAATGATATTTAACAACAATTCTAGGCAGAGGAAACATCACATTAAAAATAAAATTACGATTACGGGAAAAATCTTTAATGCGTCTAACTTCCGTTTTTGAAAGTTTCAGGTGAAAAGTATCATTTACCAGTACTAACTGCCCCAAAATTTATGTTCAGTTATGCATTGATCTCGAGAATAATGCAAATTAAGACAGAAAAGGAGAAATTCTAGAAGTTGTGGCACTCTAAAGATTACAGGGGAATTTTTGCGCCGTCGAATTTCCGTTTTCGGAATTTTTTCTTCAGTTTCAAACTGCAATTCAAATATTTATGAAATAAAATTATATATAGTAACAATACTGGGCAGAGGCAACATCGCGGGAAAATAAAATTACGATTACGGAAAAAAAAATCTTTATTTCGTTTACTTCCATTTTTGAAAGACGAAATACTGTCCCGATGCGTATCTTTACACATTGGTAAAACTCTTTGGAGGGCATTTTACGCGTTTCTCGATGCATACTTTTATGTGTCGAGAAAAATTCCTGATGCATATTTTTACGCGTTGGTAAAATTTCGATGAATAAACACACTTTTCGATGCGTACTAGACGCGTAATTACGCATTTTGGAGAACTGTGGTTACTGCAACATGCTAAAAGATGATGTGCCATAAGCCAAGAAGTTATGTTGATGCTAGATTTACAATGAATCAATTCAAAGGACAACCGATGTGTAAAGCAATGAACAAATAATCATACAATTCTTCTGTTGAAATTACAGAATTTCAAACAAGCTGTGGCTCCACTCTGCTACAGGTTGAAGGGCGGAGGGGTGCTCACAAAAGGTCCAATGATCACTGTGAGAGGATACTGCTCATTGTTCAAGGTCGCTTCTTTAACTTGCTTGTGTGATGATAGTGTGGGCGAGAAGGGGAAGTCAGCAACGCGAGCGCGTGCGATTGATACACAGTTTTACGTGTTAAGTGCATCTTGAAGATGAATTAAGAAACTGAGCGGGGGAAAGGGAACAATTCTTGCAAACCACTAAGAATCGCAAACAAAAATAGCCATTCAGATTAAAAAGAATCAATAAAATGCAGTAGAAAATACATGCAGTCGCATTTCGCTCGTGGCCCCCGGTAATTTCGAACCCTGATCAGAGGCATACATCCTGTCACTGACTATAAACAACATTTGGAGAAAAACTACATATGGTTCCAATTTCTGGACCTACAGCATAATATAATAACAGAAGTGACATTCTTCTGTCCTTGGCACTCCGTAACAATAATACAACTTCCTATGATTAGCTGTGAAACAAAACACGGCATGTGCAGACTGTCTTTCTTCTTCTAGTAGGAAACTCTATTTCAAACCTTTTTTTTATTTTTAAATTTAGTTATCTGGACTGGGTGACTAGATTTTTTTTTACTTGCATAGGCCAATCATTTTCATGCCCTGGGTATGGTATTTTTCAAGCCCGGCAGACACTTGTTTTTACAAATCTTAAGTAATCCAATGCATCCATTTTGGCATTTTGCTTTGTTTGGTACCTCAATAAACATTTCTGATATAGATGAAAAAAAAATTCATGCATTTCTTTTATTTAGATAACTTTTGTTCATAACATATCAAACATGCTCAGCAAAAAATGCTGACACCCAGATTTGAATAAATAATACAATGACTGAAACCAACAGTTATTGTAAGTAACAATTATTATTTAAACATTACGAAAATTGCAATTCATTAGGCAACCTTATGAGTTAGTTGTCTTATGTTATAAACGTGCTTTTGATTAAAATATACATAATATCTAAGGTATTTTACCTGATATTGTCAAAGTATTTCGCACGTTGTTTGCTCTGTGAGGTACGTGCTCCTGGCCCGAGAGGTCCCTTCGTTACGGACCTTTGGTTAGTTATAAAAAAAAATTGTAAAAATAAAACAGTTAGGTTATATATTTTCAGTTCACACATTCATTCGCACAATCAAACGTTTGCAATTTGCTATTAATTAAAAGATTTTAGTACAAAGAGTTATACTCGTCGGGTCAGGAGACGTCTCACAAGGGGTTCGTTGTTACGGCGAGCGCTACTTACGACCGATACCTACCAACTCATCCAATAGATGGCGACACATTATAAACAAATCACCTAACACATACAGACACACAATGGGATTATACTTACGACTGATACCTACCAACTCATCCAATAGATGGTGACACATTGGAAACAAATCACCTAACACATACAGGCAGCAAACCTTCCCATCGATTCCTGACATGCAACTCCAAAACTACACACACGCGAGGAACCCTCGTATAGAAGCAGTGGCCAGAAGATGGCGGTTAAGCACCGCTGAAAGCGCTCGCCGTAACAACGAACCCCTTGTGAGACGTCTCCTGACCCGATGAGTATAACTCATAGTGAGAAGAATTGGCAGAAAGAGTTATACTCATTAAAAGAATTCTTGAAATAGTGATCACACACGTAAGTCACGTTGAAAAATTAAGAGCAAGACGTTTCGGTAGCGACTTCTACCTTCATCAGCCATGGAATGAGACACGTGGTAAAAGCGTCAGTTGTTGCCAGATTTCAAAATCGCTTTCCAAATAATAGGGATATTAAAAGGTGCGTCAGTATAGCAGGTGTTAGGGGTAAGGTAGATTTTAATGCTTTCGCGGTATCTGAGGGCATGCCGATTGCTGGACGGGGCAATTCGCTTAACATTTGCCAATCGGGAGCCGCGGACGTATCGCTGATGGTTAAAATTGAAAGGGAAGTGGAAGGGCTACCTTTCTTAACATCAACGATATGCTCCATCATTTAAACGCCGGTTTATGCTGCAGTAAGTACTACCAATATAGTGGGTAACGCCTGTGGAAGTGTTGATAGGGATAGAGTAGACACCTTGTAAATCTAGGGGTTTATTGAGATCTCTGTCCTTAAGGATGAGTTTGAGAAGATGTGGAGGTGGTTTGACTGCAATCTTGTAGCCAAAAGACTTGAAAACAGAGCAAACTTTATGAGTGAAGGACTGGCTAAAGGGCAAAGTGCCAACAAACTGATGGGTGGTGGAAGGTTCAGACAATAAACTAGTTCTATTCTGTGATTCAAAACTCTTGATTAGTCTATGTAATAAGAGGGGTGGAAACTCATGCAATTTGCCAATATTCTAGTCTGATATTCTAGTTGAAGAGCAGAATGACTAGGTTGGCCCAGTGAATGTATGACTTATGAGCAGACAGTTTGTTTTTTTCCAAAAGTGTGAGAATGGTAAGGGATGATATTATGGGTGGCAGAAGGTTTCCTGTAAACAGAGAGGCCAAGTGAGAAGTCTGGGTTGATGTTGATGTTAACATCCAGAAAACTAATATTATTGTCAATCTGTTCTTGAGAGGAAAATTTTATATGCGGGAATTTTTAAGTTATGGAGGACATGAGTTCAAACAGAGTGTTTTTTGTGTGGCTAAATAATAAAGATGTCGCTACCGAAACGTCCTGCTCTTAATTTTTCAACGTAACTTGCGCGTGTGATCACTATTTCAAGAATTCTTTTAATGAGTATAACTCTTTCTACTAAAATCTTTTAATTAAAAGTAAATTTCAAACATTTGATTGTGCAAATGAATGAATGTGGAACTGAAAACATATAACCTAACTGTTTTATTTCTGCAAAAAAATGTTTTATAACTAACCAAAAGTCCGTAAATGAAGGGACCTCTCTCTCGGGCCAGGAGCACGTGCCTCATAGAGCAAACAACGTGCGAAATACTTTGACAATATCAGGTAAAATACCTTAAGATATTATGTATATTATTTAAGCTGTCAAAGATTGGTAAATGTGTACTTTAGCATCCTAAACTATTTGGCTAAAAATGAAAAAAAAAAAAATACATATACATATTTTGAAGTATGCAATTTAATAGGAAATGGTAAAGAAATTTCATCTTTAAAATGAATTTTAAAGATTTTTAACATAAAACTTACCTCCAAGTATGACGCTGTCAATAAACGCTGCGGCGATGACGTCAAGCGTTGCTTCATTGAAACAAATGTTTTCTCAGGCGGCCAATTCACAGGCGGAAGGCTGCTAGAGGAACCGATTACATTCTTGCCAGGAAAGTGTTCCATTTTGTAGTGTTATGCTACAGAAAATAGTTCATCATTTCTATTTCAGTTTTTCACATCACAATCTGAGAACCGTCAATACCAGAATCAAAACTTTCACTTTTTGACTGGCCATCAAACTTCCATTGGAGCGAATACATCTATTTCAACACTTTTCTAGAAGCAAGAAAGGCATCTGTATACTTTCTATTTTGTCAACACTTTTCTAGAAGCAAGAAAGGCATCTGTATACTTTCTATTTTGTATCAGGGCAAGTGTATGCGAAAAACGATGTAATTCTCAGCACGTTTTTTGAAAAACAGACAGAAATTAACTATTTTCTGTAACGTAGCAGTACACCATCCTGACGAGAATGTACCCGGTTCCTCTTGTATTCTTCCATCAGTAAATTGCCCACTGGAGCGAGACGTTTCAGAGGAGCTAAAATTGATGTCGGGTTAGGACTGCCACAGGTGTGCAGACATTTTCATACTTGGAGGTAAGGTCAAAGGTAAAAATCTTTAAAATGCATTTTAAAGACGAAATTTTTCGCGTGACGTCAAGCTTCGCTTCATTGAAACAAATGTTTTCTCAGGCGACCAATTCACGGGCGGAAGGCTGCTAGAGGAACCGATTACATTCTTGCCAGGAAAGTGTTCCATTTTGTAGTGTTATGCTACAGAAAATAGTTTACCATTTCTATTTCAGTTTTTCACATCACAATCTGAGAAATGTCAATAATAGAATCAAAACCTTCACTTTCAGACTTGCCATCAAACTTCCATTGGAGCAAATGCGACATCTATTTCAACACTTTTCTAGAAGCAAGAAAGGCATCTGTATACTTTCTATTTTGTATCAGGGCACGTGTATGCGAAAAATGATGTAATTCTCACCATGTTTTTTGAAAAACAGACAGAAATGAACTATTTTCTGTAACGTAGCAGTACAACATCCTGACGAGAATGTACCCGGCTCCTCTTGTAGTCTTCCATCAGTAAATTGCCCACTGGAGCGAGATGTTTCAGAGGAGCTAAAATTGATGTCGTTGCCTCGATGTTGTGTTAGGACTGCCACAGGTGTGCTGACATTTTCATACTTGGAGGTAAGTTTTAAGGTAAAAATCTAATTTTAAAATGCATTTTAAAGATGAAATTTTTTCATCATTTGCTTTTAAATTGCATACTTTAAAATATGTATATATCATTTTTTTCAAAATTTTTAGCCAAGTAATTTACTTCACAAATTGCTAACCCCCACATACATATGGAACAAATTCCAATAGAGCACAGCGGCAGTAGAGCACAGCGGCAGATCTTCAAATCTCAGTGTTTTTGTTTGGAGGTTTAAGGACTGTCGTGAGCAACTCAGTAGGCTATAAGCAGTTGCCCGTCCCTAATTTAGGGTCACTGGCTCCAGGGAAGGGAGAGAGCCAGTACTGTTAAAGACAAACACAACATCCATGATTCAAACCCAGATGCCTTTCAGACGAATGATCAGAAGACATCGCTTAGACCACTGCACCACCGGGGCAGCCAAGAGAGTTCCATGACCACTCTGCTTAGTTCACATAAGCCTGCAAAGCAGCCACCATTATGGGGCAAAGGAGCTAACTCAACAAACACACTTCATTTGTCATATGAAAAATGTGAATCATTTTATATGAAGAAAATGTATAATAATAATAATACAGTCAAATCTGTATAAAACAAAGTTGAAGGGAGAGTTTAAAATACTCCAATATATGCAATCTTCAGTATAGCCCAACGGATAAAAAGTTTTTTGGGGGGAGGGGGCTAGTGGGAGAGCAAGGGGTTATCCGTGGGCTTTTTGTGGTACAGCATTGTGGTTTGGTTTTTCAGATGCCTATGTACACAACGAACAATAAGTCACATGTTACCACTTCAGGAAATACGAAAGGGGGGAGGACAGGTTAGCCACTGACGCATCCCACAAAACATGCTGTATCTTCCTTATTTATAGTTATGTAGTGACCGCCTATACCTTAAATTGAAGGTAATTACACATTCTACATCATGCAGTTAGTTAATGTTTGGAAATACACGGGCATGAAATCGCTAGTAGCAAAATAGTGAAAACCCCTGTGCACCAAAACTAGTTTCACCAGACTCTTTTCTCTTTTTCTTTGGAAGAGACCGTTGCAATTCCACAGTGTCCATTTTTATGTTATTCAAATACAGTTACAAATTGCCTGAAACAGAAAAAAATATATATAATAATAAAAAAAATGCATTTTTATATGTTATCATATTCAAGAAAAAAATGGTGGGGGAGTCAAGTCAAGATAGGGGCAATTTTTCAAAAATGACCACTAGTCTGAACATGTGACCAACTTTTTTTTAATCTCTACGCATAGTATAACTTGTCTAAACAAACAACTTCTGGCTCTCAAAATTCCAACAGAACTCTCCTGGCTGCTACATTAATTTTCATACAAAATTTAAAGTAGTGCCATGATTAATGAAAGGTGAAACAAATTGTATTATTATTATTAATCAAATTAAGGCAAATGTAATACAATATTATTATTGTCTCCAACAGGCATTTGTAAATTAAACAGCATGTAAATCATTCACTATCATCATCTTAGCTCATGTCTCCGGCTTCTACTATTTGGTTTAGGCAAGCATTATACTGTCATCGTCATCTGCATTGATATAGTTGCACAGGTCAGTGCGTGGAAACCCATTCCATGTACATTTGCAAAGATGTGATGTGCATCTACTCTTCTAACAGGAGTACTTTACTAGTTCCAGAATAGTTTGAGGAGAAGTCATTTATTTGAGGGAGTGGCAGTGAAGTCACTAAGGGCACAAACCTATTTCGGGGAATCTCCCACCCATAGTCCTGTGGAGGTGGAATTTCCGGATTTGGTACAATATCGTTTCACCACACCATGGGTCGATAATGTGCCCGCATAATTGCAAGTCGAAGCGCAGATTGTGTTGGTCGCATTTTTTCTGACTCTGCAATCTTCTTTTGAAATAGATCAAAATGAACATCACCAACAGTAGTTTATACATTGTTCAGCAAATATAGCATACATGTGAAGCGTTCTAATGCATCCATTACAGTATAAGACCGAATTGTTTCTAAACCTGAGTCAGCAAATGCTTGTACAATATCCAAATTACAATGCTTTTGAAAAGTCTCCGAACATGTAAGTTTGCCTTTTCCGACAAAACAACCAGTGGTGTCACAGCCAGTGAATGCATGAAAACCAGGCAAAGCACTCACCCTGTCTGGTCCTAGAGCATCATGTACAAGCTTCAGAGGAAAGAGTCTTTTCTTCTGACCAACACCAACAATACATGCCAGGTCTGGACATAGCATGGAATATCGCCAAAGTGAGAGTATCACAACATTTGTATCATTTTTGTATCAGCCTAGCTTCATGTCCACTAGCTAGATGTTGCACCGAACAGTTAGTAGCTGCCACTTCAGTCCCCACAACCACAAAGAGATTATGTTGATGAGAAAACCTGTTAACAATCTTCTTTGATAGATAGACTGTTAATTCTGATTTGGTTATTGTGCATGTGATAGCAGCATTTTCATTGACACATTCTTGATCATAGTACCATCTGTGATTTTATTTGCTACTGCCTCACCGCCAGTTAGCCTCTTCGAACGTGTTTCATTTTTAAGTGACACTGGTAGGTCATATCTATCAAATACAATTGGCATTTTAGTGTAAGAACTGTATTTGGTCTGAAGTCAGGCCAGAAATGATCAGCCAGCTCTGCACATGTACAAATTGAAGATGGTTTATCTAAGCTTTTTAGAAGTGTCATACCATCTAAGATTTCAACCTTCATCACTTTCTCCTGGTATATTTCCTTCTACCAGAGTCTCAAAAATTGCAAGAAGGGAACTCTTGTTTTTGGTTAAGACAAGACAATCTTCTGGTGTGTAGAGCGAGCGAGGAACCACAGAAAGCTCGTAATTCCTGATAGCCTCTTTGAAATTGACAGTTGGTGTAGACTTAGCAATTAGAAGCAATCTCATGAATAAAGCATGATCTTCCTTTAGTTTCAATATTTTGGAGTTCAGTGTTACAGGGGGGGGGAGCAGTCACCAACACAACCTACAAAACTTGCTGTATCATCCTTATTTATAGTCATGTACTGACCATTTATACCTTAAATTGAAGGTAATTACACATTCTTCATCATGCAATTAGGTAATGTTTGAAAATACACTGGCATAAAGCCACTAGTGGAAATAACACAATAACTGAAAGAATTAAGTTAAATATATTTATATACTAATATATATACAAATTGTATATATTGTAAAATACGAACTTCCACGCACAAAAGTGCGGAATGATACATTGACATTTAATGACTTGAGCGTGTGGTGAGTGATGTGGGGAGTTGCGTGAGAGATATTGAAGGAGTAGGACATGCCGAGCTTTGGGTAAGACAACAAGTTCAGTTTGTACCGCGGAGTGTATTCCAGTTTATGTTTTTGCGTAAAGTAATAAATGTTTTGTGTTGTGATCGAGTGTCTGTGATGTTACAGACCAAAGATAGAAGTGGAGGCACCGGTAAGATTCGAACTACCAAAGATAGGAAGTGGAGGCGCCGGTGAGACGGGATTGCGCAACTTCAGCGGTGTTTTTTATGACCGTGGGAATCGATGAGTTGAAAGATCTTCAAGCATGAGAAAGAACCAACGCGACAGCAATATTTTTTTCCTCTTTGTGTTGGGAAGAACAACGGATGGTGACTGTAGTTTTTCAAAATCAGTTCGTGAGAAAAAAAAAGTTCCGTATCGGATTTACACCACATTAGATGTTTATGTAAGTACTGTTTTTGTTGTTGTTCTTAGAGAATTATCCAAAGGAATGAAATATCAAAGCAAGTTTTTTAGAAGTTTCCGGGCAAC
The DNA here is from genome assembly GCA_039090855.1 of Macrothele yani. Lineage (NCBI taxonomy): Eukaryota > Metazoa > Arthropoda > Arachnida > Araneae > Macrothelidae > Macrothele > Macrothele yani. The sequence continues at coordinate 108,304,875 of CM077011.1, forward strand.
GGAATTAAATAGAAGGAAATAATTTCTGTCAAGAAATAGTACATTCAGAACAACTGTTTGAGCCTAGATTATAGGTAAATGTAGAATATTGTTGTAAACAATTTCTGTGAACATATACACATATACGATAATAGAAGGAAATAATTTCTGTCAAGAAATAGTACATTCAGATCAACTGTTTGAGCCTAGAGTATAGGTAAATGTAGAATATTGTTGTAAACAATTTCTGTGAATGTATACACATATACGATAATAGAAGGAAATAATTTCTGTCAAGAAATAGTACATTCAGATCAACTGTTTGAGCCTAGAGTATAGGTAAATGTAGAATATTGTTGTAAACAATTTCTGTGAACGTATACACATATACGAAAATAAATAAACATTGGGTACACGTAGAGCTTGTTGAAATGGCTTTCTTAGGAAGAGCTCGAAAAGAAGAACTTCTGCAGTTGGCGGAAGAATTGGGTATAGAAGTTATGCCAAATCTCAAAATTCTGGAATTAAAAAATAAAATTGTCAACTTAAGAAGGTTATGAAGAGGATTTCGTGAAAGAACTTTTGGCAGGAATAAAAGAGCGTAGAGAAACAGAAAGACAAATGGAATTGGAGCTTGAAAAACTCAGAATAGAAGCTGGGCGTCAGCCGCTGGGAGGTAGTTTGGAGCAAAATGGAAATTCTCATAAACCGAGGTTAGAACTTCGTCATTTGATGAAAACATTTGACCCAAAAGACAGTGATATAAGTATTTACTTAGTTTTATTTGAAAGGCAAACACAACAAGCAGAAATAAAAAGGGAAAATTGGGTCACGAATTTGATAGGACTTTTGCCCTACGAAATATCACAATTGATTGCCAGAGAAAATGTGGAAGATGCTAAAAACTATGAATATGTTAAAAGGTTACTTCTTAAAAGATATAAGTTAAGTCCAGAGAAATTTAGATTGAAATTTGTACAACACATGCGTACATCAGAGAAGACCTGGAGAGATTTCGCCTTCGAGTTAGAAAATTATTTTAATGAATGGATTTCAGGACTTATAATAGGCGATTTTGAAGGGCTAAAAAAATTAATAATCACAGATCAATTGAAGCGGAGAGTGCCTATATAAATAAGGGAGCATTTTATTGATAAATGGTCAAATATTGTCTCACCTTCAGATTTGGCTGATATGGTGGACAATTATGAAAGTGTAAGAGGAGGAATCAAGAAAAATTTGTCGAATGAATTTTGTGCTTCAAAGAAAATGCAAGGCAGTGAGAAAAAAACTAGAGATTAACTATGATTGGGGAAATTTTATGAAAAATGGATTTTATAACAAAAATTATGTTAAGTCAGATGTAGGACAAGGGTGGTCAAAACGGAATGTATCTCAGAATGAAGAAAAGTATGATCGCAGACGGAAGATTCAATATTACGAGTGTGCATCTTATGATCACTTTCGACCTCAGTGTCCTAAGCTAAAATCACAGAACTCAGGAAGCGTAAATAGAATCAGAGAGGAAACTGAAGGGGATCTCTTGGCACCCTATACCTTTGAAGGAAAAATAAATGGAGTTACCATGCCTATTCTCCGGGATACAGGTTCATCAGTTGATATCATTTGTCAAGAGTATGTGTCGCCAGGTGAGTTTACTGGAGAACATGTGTGGGTACAGCATCTTCTGGATGAACAAAAGGTTTGTTTACTATTGGCAGAAGTTGAACTATAATGTGAATTAGGTCATATTGTAACTAAGGCTGCAGTGATTAGAAAGTCGCTAGATCAAGGTAGATATTTACTTGGAAATAAGACTGCCGCTTTGTTAAAAAAACTGATATGGAGTGGCCACTTAATTCAGAACAGGTAAATGTTGTGATTACTCGGTATCAAGAAAAACAGAAATGAAACAACAAAGAGAGAAATTCAGTAAATAATGATTCAGGGAAGAAAGAAAAACAAGCCCTTGAAGGAGAGGCTGTGGGTTCCGAAGAATCAGATGAATTAGAAGAAGAAATTCTGCCATTGAGGCATGATGAAGATAAAGCCATGTTAGAGTTGGTAAAAATGGATTCAAAAAGTTTCATGGAAGATCAACGGCAAAGTTTGGAATTGAAAAAAATTCTAAAAGAAATAGAGAAAACAGATTTTAAAAAGGCAAATGGTTATGCTGTACTAAGAAATGGGATGTTGGTGAAGAAGAAGATCAACAAGATTGGCGAAGAGGAGATCTTATTGTTGTTCCAGAACAATATAGAGAACAAATAAAAAACATGTGTCATGAGGGAACTTCGGGACATTTAGGAGTGACAAAAACCAAAGACAGACTAGCGAAGTATTTTTATTGACCTAACTGTTATAAAGACATTGAAGAATTTGTAAAATCTTGTGATTCATGCCAACGTGCTGGAAAAGCTGGGGACAAAAAGAAAGCACCTTTAAAAATAGTTCCAATTATTCCTGAATTTTTTACAAAAATCAACGTTGATGCCTGTGGGCCTTTGCCCGAGACTTCAAGCAGAAATAGATACATAATTACAGCTATGTGTTTGTCGTCCAAATATCCAGATGCAGTACCAGTACCAGACATAGGATCCAAGTCGGTAGTTGACGCTTTGTTACACATTTTTAGCCGCATGGGATTTCCGAAAGAAATTCAAACTGATCAAGGAGCCAGTTTTGTAAGCATTTTGACACTAGAATTTCTGGAGCGGTTTGGAATAAAAGTTACTCATAGTTCTGTATATCATCCCCAAAGTAATCCGGTAGAACGATTCCATCGAACTATTAAAAGGATGTTGAGAGTTTTATGTCTTGAGTCTGCTCCGGATTGGGAGAAACAGTTACCGGCGGCGCTGTTTGCTTTGAGAACTGTGACTCATGAAAGCACAGGGTTTACGCCTGCTGAATTGGTGCATGGAAAAAATTTGAGGACGCCAATGACACTATTGTATGAAAAATGGATGGGTCATCCTGAAGAAGAAAACTATGTCACTGAATATGTATTTGAGTTAATAAATAGGATGAAAAGATGTCAAGAACTTGCCATTAAAAACATGGAAGTGGCTTAATTGAAAAGAAAATATTGGTATGACAGAAATGCGGTGAAACGTGAATTTTAAGAAGGAGATTTAGTATTGGTTTTGTTACCTGCAGGCCAAATAAGTTAGCGGAACATTGGAAATGACCAGGGAAAATTGAGAAAAAAATTTCTGAGACTAATTATGTAGTAAGCTTTGAAGGTAAAAATGTAAAGCATCAAGTATATCACATTAACATGCTGAAACCATACCATAAACGACCAGAATTTTTGAACTTACTGCCCGGTTGTGAAAATGGTGAAATGGATTTAGAGATTAAATTTCCGCAAGTTGAAAAAAATCCCAATATATTTAACTTCTCTGATATCGAGGAGAACAGTAAACTTCGAGAGCGCCTAAGTGGCCAACAAATTCAGGATCTGAAAAAACTATTATGCCATTACTTGAAAATGTTTTCTAATATTCCAGGAAAGACTCATTTGGTCGAACATGATATCGAGCTAGCTAGTAATGCTATTGTAAGAGTTAAGCCTTATAGAATGTCGCCCAGGCAGATAAATATTCTTAAAGCCGAGATAGATAAAATGCTGCAGTACAAGATTATAGAAGTTGGTGAATCAGACTATACATCACCCATGATTTTGATAGAAGTACCCGGAAGAGATTCACGCACATGTATTGACTACAGGCGATTGAATGAAGTGAAAAGGACCCAGTTCTATCCATTGCCTAACATAGAAGAAAGAGTCAAAAAGGTTTCTGGAGCGAAGTATATTACAGTATTAGATTTAACAAAAAGGCACTGGCAAATTCCATTAAGTTCTAGAGCTCAACGATTGGCAGCGTTTGTGACTACTTTTGGAACGTATCGGCCCTTAAAGATGCCATTTGGCCTTAAGAACGCACCTTATTTCTTTAGCAAAATGATGTCGGAACTTTTGAGAGGCTGCGAAGAGTTTGCTGTACCATATCTAGATGATGTTGCCATTTTTTCCGAAAACTGGGGGATCATTTGATACATCTTGAAGAAGTGCTACAGAGGTTGCAGAGGGCTTCCTTGACCATAAAACCTTCCAAATGTAAGTTTGCTCAAGATCACGTCTTGTATTTGGGTCATATTGTTGGACAAGGATATCGAAAACCAGCGGAACGAAAGGTTCAGGCCATACAAAATTTTCCTACGCCAAAGAACAAGACGCAAGTAAGATCTTTCTTAGGCCTGGTGGGATATTACAGCAGATATATTCCAATGTTTTCTTTGATAGCAGCTCCCTTGACAGACATCTTGAAGGGTAAAAATCGTAAAGAGGAAATTATATGGTCAGAACAATGTGAGAAAGCTTTTGTGGAACTAAAAAAATCTTTGTCTAGTTTTCCTGTTCTGTATGCCCCTGACTATGAACGTAGATTTATTCTACAAACTGATGCTTCAGATCAAGGAATGGGAGTCGTCCTCTCGCAAGAACAAGAAGATGGCGCTGAACATCCTGTACTCTATCTAAGCAGAAAACTTTCGACAGCAGAGAAGACATACAGTACCAGTGAAAAAGAATGTGCCGCCATTATATTTGCGGTACAGAAACTGAAATGCTACCTGGATGGTCAAAATTTCCTCATACAAACTGATCATAACCCTCTCGTTTGGTTACGCACCAACGCAAGTTCAAATGCTCGTCTGATGAGATGGGCCTTTGCTTTACAAGCATATGATTTTGTTATAATTCATCGATCGGGAACTATGCACAAAAATGCAGATGGACTGAGCAGAGTTCCAACTTTAGATGATCCACCTTGATCATGCTATGTGTCTGCTAGTGAAAACATTTTTTTTTTTTTTTTTTTGGTTGTGGTATATAATACATAGAAATTGTTGGAAAACACGTCAAGATGATTGTTAAATTAACTCATATATTTCTCTTTGTAAATGGATTATGACTCATTATGTGAACTATGACTATTGTATTGTAAAATGACAAGAACTTTTTACCACTGGAAAAAGTTCCTCTGGAGTGAGGAGGGGTTATAAAATATGAACTTCCACGCACAAAAGTGCGGAATGATACATTGACATTTAATGACTTGAGCGTGTGGTGAGTGATGTGGGGAGTTGCGCGAGAGATATTGAAAGAGTAGGACATGCCGAGCTTTGGCTAAGACAAGTTCAGTTTGTACCGCGGAGTGTATTCCAGTTTATGTTTTTGTGCAAAGTAATAAATGTTTTGTGTTGTGATCGAGTGTCTGTGATGTTACAATATTATTAATACTATCTATATTACATATACTATATTGACAAAAGTCACCGGACACCCCTTCAAAGGCAAGTGAACGGATCTGCTGCATTGTTAAGATGTGCAGTACAGCTGCACAGTATAAAAACAAGCCTGCAGCTGACCGCGATCACATCACACTGTAAGGTTGAGTGAAAATGTCGCGGTGGGAGAGAACTGACTTTGAGAAAGGAAAGATTGTTGGGTGTTATATTAGTGGGTTGTCCATAAGAGAAACTGAGAGGCATTTAAACATACCCAAGTCAACTGTTTACGATGTACTGAAACAGTGGAAGACACATGGCGTGCCTGAAGCAGCAAAACGTACCGGCAGACCAGAGAAAATCAGTGATAGAGGACGTCGAAGCCTCAAGAGAGTCGTTACAGCTAATCGACGATGTACTGCACAAGACCTCTGTGTACATGCGAGTAAAAATGCTGAAACCTCGGTATGTACATGTACCATTCACAAAGAACTGCATTCCATGGGTTACCGTGGTTGTGTGGCTGCTCATAAGCCTTTCATCTCCACTCCGAATGCTACTCGTCCTTTAGCATGGTGTAACAAGGTGTGTATGGTCCTTAAAAGTCCTTAGGAACTCCTTATTTTCATTGGATGCTCCTAAGAGCCCTTATAAAGTACTTAAAAACTCCTTATTTTTCCTAGTTGTAAATGCATTTATGGCACCTCTATTCATAGTGATTGTGGAATAACTTTTTTTACGGGTCTTTTAGAGGTTATTTTTAATGAAAGTTGGTTGTCAAATTTTCGAACTAAAGCCTAGTTCGTCATCAGGACTATGTCACTGGAGTAGTTGCTGCCACTCAATTGGAAGAGACCATCCGCAATTATCGTTAATTGTGGTACTACTTCTTCTTGCTATTTCGATCCCTTCTTCTAGTTTTCTCTTTACTAAGTTTGACTGGTGGGCGATTATTTTCACTGAGTCCCAATTTATGGAGTGTCCACTTGCTTGTACATGTCTGTCTAGCCCTGTTTTGTTCCCAATGTTCCTAATAGCTGCTTGGTGTTCTTTCATTCGGACCTTAATACTTCTCCCTGTTTCTCCTATATAGCTGAGTCCGCAGTTACAGTCGATCCAGTAAATTACTCCTTCCTGCAATTGGATGTCCAATTCTTTCTGCTTTAAAGCTGGCAGGAATTTCTTTATTTTGTTATTAAGATCTGGAGCTAGCCTGATATTATATTTTGCTCCGATCCTTTTCAGTTTCTCGAAAAGTCCCTTGTGGTACGTAATTTTGCTGGTGAATTTGAAGTTGGTTTTTTCCTGCTTCTTTTTTGGCACTTGTTTAAATATTTTCTCAACATATGGGGAGGGGTAATTGTTTTCTGCCAACATTTCCTTTAATTCTTCTTTGTGAAGATCTTTTTGAGAAGCTGAAGAGACCAGGATTTCAATTTTTTCCAAAAATTGTCTCGCTGTATTCGATTTAATATAATCAGGGTGGAATGAGCAGAAGTCTAACATCTTCCCTGTGTTGGTGGGTTTTCTAAAAGCTGAGTGAATATTTTCCCTTCTCTTGAGGTCAAGGTTAAATCCAGGTAATTGATGCTATGGTCTTTTTCCTGTTCCAGGGTGTATTTCAAGGTATTCTCTAGTAAGTTAAATTCTTCCAGAATCTGAGAGGGTAGAGATTGGTCCACAGTATCTACTATAATTAGGACATCATCCATGTACCTTACATAGAGAGCAAACAAGGAGGGTTGTATAAGGATTTTTGCCTCTAGTTTACTTATATAATAATTTGCTAGCAGAGGTGCTAGTGGAGAACCCATTGCAAGTCCTGAAGTTTGCCTGTAATATTTCTTTCCAAACTGGAAGAAATTATTCTTGAAGGAAAATAGGAGCAGTTCATATATGCCAAGTAGTATTTCTCTATTGTGATTATGGAATACTATTTTTTCCGCAAGGTCATCTGCAATGAATTCCAGTAGGAGGTCCAGGTTAATGTTGGTATACATAGAGACTATATCCAGGCTTGCCATTACTGGATGAATTAATTCTGGCAAGTTGTCCAGTTTTCTTTTTAGCTGCATGGAATTTTTTAGTAGGTAGGGAGGAGAAGGGAAAATATCTCTGAGGTGACCAAGTAAATAATAATTAATGTTGGAGAGTGGCGAATTTCTAGTGTCTATTATAGGTCTTATTGGATGGCCTTCTTTGTGAACTTTTATCTTACCATAGATCTGTGGAATTCTTGACTGGATTTTGGAGAAGTTTTTGAAGAGCTCATTAAGCTGTTTTTTATTTCTTAAAGAGCTGATTAATTTCTTAAGATTTTTTACAGTTTGATCTATAGGATTACCATTGAGTTCTTCATAATAAGGCTTGCTCAATTCAGCTTCCATTTTATTGTAATACTTCTCTTTTTCTACCAATACCAAAACTTTGCTCTTATCTGCTCTCAGTGCTACTACTTTATCATTGGCTTTGAATTTTTTAAGGTCAGTAATGGCACTTCTATTAAAATTGTAATCAACTTTTACTGGCTTTTTTACAAATTTTGAGACGCAGTCTGAGAATTCTTTCCTTAAAGTAACTGCTGTATTTTCATCTTCTCTTTCTACCTTACTACAGATGCTTTCTAAATCAATCAGTATACGTTTTTATCAAGTGTTGCGGAACTAAAAACGGTGAATGGCGCGATTCGTAATAAATTCAAAACTATTGAGCAATGCAAACGAATAGAAGCTCGTATTTGGACCTTGTTAAACGTTTTTAAGGGCCCTTAAAAAGTCCTTAAAACAGGCATGAAAATCTTTCTGAAATCCGCAGTTTTCTGCGGGGGGGGGGGGGGGTCATTTCCTAGCAGGTACAAATTCTATTTATCTTCATGGTTTGTACATGTCCTGGAAAAGTCCTGGAATTCCATTTTGTCCTGGAAACGTCCTAAAATTCTATTACATGTCCTGGTATTTTATCCATTCTGGCCTTTTTTGTCCCTGCGCAATGCTTTGTAGTTGAAGATTTTTCTACTGACATAACTTATGTCTAACAAATTTTCGTCTCCACCCCCTGCAAAATGCGGGGGGAAGGGGGTCTGTTGGTTTTCTTGTCTGTTAGGAGGACTGAAGCTGCATTATTAGCATCTTTTGGCGTCGTGCTTATGTTGTCACTTTGTCTGTCCGACCGGGAAGACCTCTCTGCAATTATTAGTTTGATTTGTAAAATTCTTTTTGTATTGGGAAGTTTAAAATGTGAGAATGATGATCCATTTGTTCCGGGTTTATTCCGATGCACAACTTCACCGCTAGGGGGCGCAAATGAAGATCATATCGAATTTAAAATGCATTTTATTTCATACATTTGCTTCTACATATCCAATTGAAAAAATTAATTTTCCTTTCGATGGCATTTATATCGAAGACTATTTTAGTTACAGTCCCTTTTACAAACAATGCATAAATTTTCCTCTTGGGGGCGTAACAGTAAATCACGATTTCCCCCAATATCTCTGCTCCCAACAGTCCGATTTGAAAAATTCTTCCTGCGTTGGATACAGCTCTTGAGGGGAAATATTTTGCATATAATTTCTCATTTTTGTAAAAATGGTTTGGCCGCCAGTAAGTGTTTATTGTTGCTTCTGATGTATTTGCAATAAAATCTGAGCTCGAAACTCAATTGAAAAAATTTCTCTGTGGACCGATAACGTTCACCTCCAAAACCTTTTTGAGAATACCTCCTGCTTAAATAGTGCATAATTTTTCCACCAAGGGCATACACGTATATCTTATTTTTGCCCATATCTCTCTCTGTTTCTAGGAGTACAATTTGAAAAATTATTTCTTTGTTGGAGAACATTTTCGGTGTGATATGTTTCTCATATAATTTCATAACGCACAAGTGAGCCACTAGAAGGCGTAGGTTCATGTTTCCATTTATAGCAATATCTATGGGACAAATAATTTTCCGCTAGGAGGCGTGACAGTAAATCGCCTTTTTCTTTTTTTTTCTTTTGAGGTTTAACGACCACCGTGAGCAACTCAATGGGCTATAAGCAGTCGCCCGTCCCTAATTTAGGGTCACTGGTTCCAGGGAAGGCAGAGAGCCAGTGCCGTAAGACAAACACAACATCCATGCCTGACCGGGATTCGAACCCGGACCCCTTACGGACGAATGATCAGAGGCCAACGCCTTAGACCACTGCGCCACCGGGGCGGCAAATCGCATTTCCCCCAATATCTCCGCTTCTAAAAGTCCAATTTGAAAAATTCTTCCTGCGTTGGATACAGCTCTTCAGGGGATTCAGGGGAAATGTCTTGCATATAATTCATCATTTTTGGTAAAGAATGAATTTGCCACCAGGGGGGTAAGTGTTTATTTTTGCTTCTGATGCATTTGCAATAAATTTGAGCTTGAAACTGTTAGAAATTCTAAGTAGGTTCGCGCATTGATCTCAAACGACGGATTCAACAAACGAAAGAGAATTATTGAATTCACTGAACGAATGGTTGAAAGCATAAAGAGTACTTACCACCTTTAAATAGATAATCCTTTATTCACAACACATCACTGAAACACTGAACATGTAAAAACACACGCTATCCAATTTTATATTGGCTTTGAACAACATCACATACGCAGTACATTGACACATAACTCCATCGTTTTTGTTTCTCACGGGAACAGTTTTTCTCTTCTCAGGTCGAAGGTCAGGCAAGCACTTCACTTCTTTTTGCGTTCGAGTGAGGATGAGAGTTTTTCCTTTATTATTTACAAATAAGTTTGCTTAACGCAGCAATGCCATCTATTGTTCTTTTGTGTGGAACTTTAAACGGACACATAGCAAGCACTCTTTCCAACAGAAACTCGATTGAAAAAATTCCTCCGTGGACCGATACCGCTCACCCCCAAAAACTTTTTGAAAATACCTCCTGCTTAAATAGTGCATAATTTTCCCACCAGGGGCATATGCATATATCTTATTTTTGTCCATATCTCTGTTTCTAGAAGTACATTTTGAAAAATTCTTTCTTTGTTTGAGAACATTTATGGTGCGAAATGTTTCTCATATAATTTCAAATATTTCTTAATGCACAAGTGTGCAACTACACGTTTCCGTTTACAGCAATATCTATGGGACTAATAACCTGATTGACAAATATTCTCTTTCGACCAGATACTACTAAGTATGAAAACTCCTTGTGTGTATTTCCCCCCCAAAATAACGCACAATTTTGCCACTAGGGGCGCAAATATTTAATATTTTTTTCTCAATATCTATATTTCTAAATGTCAGATTTAAAATATTCTTTTAACAACAGTTACAATTTACCTTATGGAACATTAGGTTTGTATTTGAGGAGGTTTGTGGTTCACAATTCTGCCGCCAGGTGGTATTTATGTACTTCAATTTGCAGTGTATCTCTGCCTCTAAAAACTATTGAGAAATTTCTTTTTTTACTGTATGCCATTCACTATGATAAAGATGGAGAATGAATAAGATTTTTGCTACAATAAGAAGATCCTCTTCAAATTACGATAACAAATCGGGCTTTTCTAAAATTAGTGATATCAGTTGTGGATTCGCAGGTGACAAAATTGTAAATCATCTACAGAAAATGAAAAAGATTACTGAAAATGAAGTTATTTCACTTAAACATGATTGCCAAAAATTTATTGTAACTATGTTATTAATTCTTATTGAAAAATGCCCAGTCAATTATTCAATTGTACGCAATATAGTTTGCTTTGACAACCCCAAATGAATGGCAAACAACGATAGCGATTGTTTAACCAAGATGAAAAAAATCTTTTTCTATCTGAGTGAAGTTAAAAAATTAGAAGAGCAACAATGTAAAAATATTTTATTGCAATTTAGAGGCTTCTTAATGAATGAAGTAAAAAGAGACTATACTAATTTTTCTGATTTTAATGCCTCTGAAACCAAATTAGATGCTTTCTTAGTTAAATATTTATCAAAAGGTTTTGATGATCTTTGGAACATGATAAAAATGTTGTTAGTATTGTCACATTGGCAAGCAACAATCGAAAGAGGGTTTTTTGTTAATAGGCAGATACAAGTAAAAAACTTAAAAAAGAACATTCTTACATAAGCCAAAGAATTGTTTATGATCATATTAATTTTTGTGGGGGAATTCACACAAAAATTCATTGGTCGCAGGATGACCAACAGCAACCGCTTAACGAACCTTTTACTGTATGTGACACTGTGTGTTTCGCTTGTTTTATATGTTTATGTGCTATTGTCGCATGATGCCTGCGTTTTAAACCTTAATTAATTTATTTTTTATTAAAGACTTGTTCACAAATGCACCTTGTAAATTTTTAATTTAATTAAATACAGTATTCACATGCAAAAATTGTCTTTGTTTATGAATGTGTGATAATTTATAATTATAAATGATTAAAAATCGTGTTACTTAGGCGATCTTTGCTGTTTTAAAAGTATGTTTTAAGGTTGTTTTTTAAAATGAATGTCCTTTTAAAAGTGGTAAAAATTGATTTATAACTCATAAAATTAATTATTAAGTTCCTTAAAAATTGCTTTTAAGGTCCTTAAAAAGTCCATAGAAACTCCTTATTTTCAATTTCTGAAAATGAGTACGAACCCTGTGTAAAGAACATTTATCGTAGACCATAGATCAATGGAAACGGTCTTATGGACTGCTGAATCCATCCATCAGTCTGACGGCCATGTGTGGATATGGCGGCAGCTGGGGTAATGCTATTCACCACAGTGTACTGTTCTTACGGTCAAGTTTGGAGCTGGCAGTGTACTCATGTGAGAGTGTTTTTCGTGGTATGGTCCCGGCCCATTGGTTATTGTGGACAAACCTGTTAACCAGCACGTTTACCTCGATATTCTGGACAATTATGCACTACCAACTCTGTGGCAATACTATGGAACTGAGCCTTGTTAGTACCAGCAGGTTAATGCACCGAGCCATAAAGCAAGGACTGTTACGGCGTGGTTTGATGATGATTCCGTATTGTGTGTGGACTGGCCAGCACAGAACCCTGAGCTTAATCCCATAGAGCACCTATGGGATGAATTAGATCGCTGCATTAGAAGTTTGGCACTAAGGCCTACTACTTGGTACCAGCAGGTTAATGCACCGAGCCATAAAGCAGGGCTTAAAAAATATCTGAAAAGTTACATGCCCAGCAGGGCATGTGCAAAAAATATTTACTTGCCCAGAAGTAAAATCAACATGCCCAGAAAAATTCATCTTTTAAGATAACAAAACAGAAGCCTCATTTTTTTTTACAGTTAAAAATTATGATACACTTTTTATGCATCTTTTGCATCGCCAGTATTCAAAATGCACAAAAGCATATGTCTCAAATTTTAAGAAAGGTAATCTATGGCATTTGAGAAATTTTTTGTGATACCATGTTCAAAAATTTTTAATATACATCCCGTGTTTTACAAAAAAATTAAATAATCATTGTTAACTGTACGAAAGTTTAAGTAGTTTTTAACAACAATTTTGAATGTAAAAATTATTTACCTTTTTCTCTTGTGCAAACACAAGTGATTTTGCATCATAAAATATCCCAAGAATTGTTATTTAGAAACAAAGACAATTCTTATGTTTTAGACTACTGTTGTGTGCACTTATATAGTTAGTAAACTATATTATCACCTGACACCCCACATTCCTTGAAAAAATTGCTGGTGGTATCGGCAATTTTAGGATGGTTTTGGCAAACAGTGCACCACATAATAGTCTTGTCATCATTTGACTTTAGCCAATTACTTGTTTTTATCCAAGATTCCTGAACTGTGCAACAGCGGTTTTTTCCTTACACTTTATCATAGTCCGTTTGCGCAAGTTTCAGTTTTGCCAATGACGTAGATTCTAACAATAAAAGGATGACTTTGCACAATACGTCAAATGAAATGAGAAACTCACCGTCTATATACGATATTTAATAAAATACGAATGTTACCCCGAAAGTGCTAGTGGGGTATTTTAACTGTAAATATCTTTCGTATTTTATTAAATATCGTATATTGACGGTGAGTTTCTCATTTCATTTGACGTAGATTTTGATTCTGAAATTACATCACAACAACAATGCGGAAGACGAATTTGTAACTACCGCCGACAGACAGATCGGGAATTTCACATAATTGCTTACTATGAGATATACTCTCATATGCTGATTTTTTTCTAAAAAAACCCCACTGTATATCCATTACTAAATACAATTTATATCGGCAGTTAACAGGAACTACTAATTTCTCAGATAAACTAAGTTATCGGCGTCTGCAATTTTTGCTCTTCTCCCAGCTAAGGGTGCAGGCTTTTTCTTAAACGAAACTTAGCCTTTGTTTCAGTAGTACCACTGCCAGTTCATGTGCGAAAGTGTGCGCGCACGGGCGGAAGCCTCCACTTTCCCCAACCTCACTTGCGCAAGTTTTATCAGAGACCCCACCCCACCCGGGGCTATGCAATAAATATTCCGTTGTCACTCCCTCCCAAAGGTGCTCTCTCCCCATAACGCACGGCTGTTTTGTCCATCAGTCTGCATCCTCCTGTTTCATGGCAGTTTACGCATTTTGTCACTGGTGACTAGTTTCATCCGAGGCATGCATCCCGTCATTAACAACTGTAAACGACATCTGGTGCAAAACTACGTACTGCCCCAATTTCTAGACCTAGAGAATAATATAACAGAAGAAGCGCTAGCTATTCTCCTGGCCTTGGCACTCATTCCATAACAATAATATAACTTCTGGTGATTTGTAGTAAAATGAAAAACACGCAATGACAGTCTTTTTTTTCTAGAGTAGAAAAATTCTCCATTCCAAACTTTTTTTTTCTTTAAATCTAGTTGCCCGGTCAGGCAACTAACTAGATTTCATTTTTACTTGCCCAGGCCAACAATTTACATGCCCCGGGCATGGTAGTTTTCAAGCCCTGCAAAAAGCAAAGGACTGTTACGGCGTGGTTTGATGATGATTCCGTATTGTGTGTGGACCGGCCAGCACAGAACCCTGATCTTAATCCCATAGAGCACCTATGGGATGAATTAGAGCGCTGCATTAGAAGTTTGGAACCAAGGCCTACTACTAAGCAACAGTTAGTGGCAGCATTATGTACTAAATGGAAGCTCATACCTATCGCTGTGTTCCAAAACCTTGTCGAAAGCATGTCTCGAAAGGTCGTGCATGAATTAAAGTCAAAGGTGTACAAACACTGTACGAATGTATGTCAATAAATGCTATGTTGTGTTTCCCTTCCAGGTGTCCTGTGACTTTTGTCAATGTAATGTATATATATGTACACTAAGTATTTTAATATACTAGAATTAATATTGTACTATAAGTACTTTTAATGTTTTTATAACTGAAACTGAAGGTAGTTATTTAGAAAAACCAGCAACTTACATTTCCAATACGAATTTGTTATTTTGTATGATTTTTTTAATGACATGATTTATACGTTTGTAAGCCTTTAATTTTACCTGCACTATGTTAAAAAAAAAAAAAATGCCACCATGTCCAATGTATCCAGATTTTAATCCTTTAGTCATTTGAAGGTAATGTCGATCATAATGACATAAAGATGAGATTAACAGCTAAGACATTAGGGAATAGAAACACAGTCGCATTTTTAGGAATAATAACTCTTGAAATTTTAAAGCTACAGCTCAGATTTTTTTCCTGTAGGAAGAACAATGTGGAGGCTTTAGTATGCGCAATTACTTTTAATGTGGCTGTGCCTCATGTTTATGTAAGAAAATAGAAAAGCATAAAAACACTAAAAAAAATGCAATTTCTTTAACTTTTTTTTTTTTTTAGAAAATTTGACAATTGTTTCACCTTGAAAATCCATATAAGGTGGTTTCCCTTTGCTCCTGTTTGTTAAAAAAAAATGCTTTGCCTGCATTTCAATTTTACTTTTGTTAAACATCCAAATACTAAAAAACAGAAGATTTAAGAAAAAGTACCAAATTTCAAAATTCATATAAAATAAAAAGGTCATATTTTAATAATCTGAAACTTTAGTAGATGACAGTCATGATTATATGCTAGAAAAGATAAAGCAATACAAAAGTGGTAGTATTTCAGCAGCAAATTCTTTGCACATTTTTTTTTTTTTTAAACAGCTTTTGAGAAGCAATACTTCTACGTCGGAAAGACATAATTTCTGAAGGCAGCGTTCACATCCCTATCAGGAATTAAAGTGATTTAGTCAAAAAATGAACGAAATGATTTGGGAACATTATAATTAACCATTTGGGAACAAATAATTAAATTTAACCATCTGTGTGATAAATGTCTTTAGTTAATCTTTTGTTAAGCTACAAATATCTGTTTCACACTTCATGCATCGATTTGTTCTGCGTTTCAATATTAATATTCTATTTGAAAATGAAACTCTTAAAACTTCCTTTTTTCTTCTATGTTTTCATTGTATTTCTTTAACGGTTGAGTTAGTTTTTTTTGTTTTTTTTGTGCTGTAATGGTGGCTGCACACAGACTTATGTAAACAAGGAGCAGTAGTGATACGTAGTATTTGAAAGTCTATCCAAGCAAAGTTTGCTTCTCTGATACAGTACAAGATTACATGTATCCACATGTCTGTATCAGTAGAAAAATAGATTATGTACAAGCTCTGAAACTAAAAAAAAAAAAAAATCACCATGAGAGTAATTTTTTTTTTATTGGAGGTTTAACAACCACTGTGAGCAACTCAATGGGCTATAAACAGTCACCTATCCCCTGGTTCCAGGGAAGGGAGAGAACCAGTGCTGCAAGACAAACACAACATCCATGCCTCACTGGGATTGGACGAATTTATCAGAAGCCATCGCTTAGACCACTGCGCCACCGGGGTGTGGCTAAGAATGATGTCAAGCAAAAAAAAAAAAGTGAAAGGAAAGTGCAACATTTATAATATGCCAAAACTTTTTTACAATACTAAAAATTGGCCCTTTACTGCAATCACAAATCAGTGAAATCACATACCCAAATATTAGGTAGGCAGAATGAAAGTTTACTTAATTCTATTTTAACTTGAAGAACTTTCAATTTATCTTCCCTTCTGAGTTCTTTTGGTTTTACAGAGGTTTATGGCACCTGGATTTTTAAGGCTTGTTCTCAATTATACACACATAAAACTGATGAGGAAAAAAGCTGAACTTTTTAACTGGGTGAAAAATCAGAACGCGCGGCTAAACAGTGTGCATGTAATGCAACAAGACCAAGATGGAATAGTTCACTGTAATTTACTTGTGTAATATGGAACACATTCCTGCATTCAAAATATGAAATTATTGACATTTAACAAGACAAAATAGAGAGAACATAGCGGGGAATTACAATTATGGGCAAAATCTTCACTCCGTCCGACTTCTTCTTTCAGAAATTTTCCCTCATTTCAAGCTGAAATACAAATTTCTATGGAATAAAATTATAAATAACAACAATACTGGTCAGAAAGAACATTGCGAGAGAGAAAATTACAATTACGAGAGAAATCTTCACTCCGTGTAACTTCAGTTTTCCAAAGTTTTGAAAAGTGAAATAACATCTCCACATGGAAAATGACCTCCCAAAATGTTTCTTCAGTTTTAGAGATTTCGAGAATGGCCCAAATGATAACAAAAAAAAAACAAATTCCACGAATTTGCGGAAGAATCTCGTATGTGTATAGAAGTATACTTCTACACACTGAGAACAGCATTTCTGGCCTCTAGATTTTTGTCAAAGCCTATTCTCAACGTATAGAAATATACTTCTATGTATTACTTCCATAGAAGTCTACTTCTATACATTGAGAACAGGCCTTGACAAAAATCCAAAGGCCAGAAACGTCTGTAAAACCAAAAGAATTCAGAAGAAGGGAAGATGAATTGAAAGTTCTTCAAATTAAAATAGAATTAAGTAAATTTATCTGAGTAAAGCCTTGAGTAAGTGTTTTAAATCCTGTTAAGGTTGTTTACATGCATGATGAACCAGGTGACCCAATAAATTACATGCACAGAGAGCGCTGGTCTCTCTCCATGTCACATAGTTCAACTTGTATGCAGTGACAGGGAGAGTTATAACAACCTCATTTACTAAGCTACACATACAGAGAACCATATCCACCAGGGTAAAGAGAAATCTGTTGTGAATCAAAGCATCTAGATTTCCTGGCTTGGAAAAATATATTACAGACTACTTGAATCTAATCCCAGTTCTAAAAGGAACATAGACAGGAGCTGATTCAAGGTTTTAAAAATCATACCAATTTTTGTGAAATGCTGCCTATTTTTGTGAAATTTACCCTATTTTTGTGTTAAGAGTAATTTTAATCCTCTATAATTATCATTCTGACAGTAATTGTTTTATTTTTTTCAGTTATTTTTTATGCTTTCCAACCGTAGGTTGAAGAAGCGTATATGCTCCAGCTTTATACGTCTGTCTGACCATCTGCATGCACGATAACTCACTCGCGCCAAAAATGGTTCCATTTTGATGAAATTTTAGTATGTGGTAAGGGACCACCTGGAGATGAACCTATTAAAAATGGGATCAAAGGTCAGGACATAGGAGTGGGATCCATTTCATTGTCCTTATGTGTCATAACTTGTGTAAAAATGGTTCAATTTCAATGAAATTTTAGCATGTGGTAGGAGATCACTTGGGGAACGAACCCTGTTGAAAATGGGCGAAATGAGGTCAAAGGTCAGGACATAAGAGCGAGATTTATTCTACAGCCATTATCCTTATAATTTGAGTAATGATTTCTGGTATGTTGAAAAGTGTATCATAATCAAAGCATTGCATGATTTTACTAACTTGTCTATCTATTCTATTGCTAATCATGGTTCACGCTTTCTGAATTTGTAGCAAGTTTTTTGTTTTGATGATTGTGTACGCAAATAGTGTTTTTTCATTTTTTTTTATACAACTCTGATTATGCTCCAGCTGAGATCTTGGGAAATAATAATACAGTAGTAATAATAATAACCCTCCACGTTGTATTATTAAACCAGGAAAGTCATCAAAGTTCAAAATTTTGAAGTGCTGGAGGAAAAGAAATAACTAAAATAGCATTTAAAAAAATGTCACTTATATGTCACAACCCCCATAAAACGAACGGTCAGCGCCTCCCCCATCATGCTCCTTTTCCTCATATGTAAATATGTTTCCCGGAATCCCAGCCAGTATGGCAAAGCAGGCATGAAAGTGGTCATGGTGGGAAAAAGCTGAACTTTTCCCACATAGAAATATACAAAAATATTTAACCTTTCAGTTTTATATATGCATATATTAAAACCTGTAAAATTGTCTAACATTTCTTTAGGAATGAATAGGAATTTTTGCTTATACCAAACCAATAATGTCAATCCCATATTTATACTGATCTAATTTGTTTTATTGCAGTTATTGCATTTCTGCATCAATCTTAGGAACTCCTCAGATGACTTCCAAAATGGCTGAATCCATTCTTTTAGAGGAACTCTTTTCACCCCTGGTAAAGATTAATTGGAGCAGGGATGGGCAAAAAATATCAGTGTTTTTGCAGGTGATAACCAATGTTTGAAACTGCAAAAGAATATTTTCTACATGAAGAAAATAAATTTTTCTTTGCTGCATGCTTTTAAAGAGGAAGGGAATATATAATCTCATGTTATGAATTAAGTGATTTTTTTTTATGTTTTATTTGATGTTTCCTTACCAAAAATAGTTTTTTTTTTCCCCTCGACTTTACAGGAACTGAACCATTTCCACCCCCGCCCCCCGCCCGAAAAAAAAAAAAAAAAAAAGAGGTTTTGTAACCAATGTTTGAAACTGCAAAAGCGTAATCTACTGGAAATTTTTCTACGATAAGCAAATGAATATCTTTTCTGCATTCTTATGGAGAGAAAGGGAATATCATCTTTCTATGTCGTGAATTATGGATTTTTTCGCCATTTTGTCGCCGAAAATAGAGTTCTTATCCTCGATGTTACAGGAACCGATACATCGTGGTTTATGATACATCACGCGTTTTAACAAATATTGCTCCTCGATATTGAATTAGTGAGCTATCACCAATATATTTAACAATTTATTCATCGATATGCCCATAACTGCTGCAG
Organism: Macrothele yani; assembly: GCA_039090855.1. Taxonomy (NCBI): domain Eukaryota; kingdom Metazoa; phylum Arthropoda; class Arachnida; order Araneae; family Macrothelidae; genus Macrothele; species Macrothele yani. The sequence goes on from CM077011.1 coordinate 108,324,237, forward strand.
ATGGAAAAGATGAGAATTCTTCGGCTATCTAGCAAAATTTCCACCATACTACTTTTATTCATAGTATGGTGGAAATTTTTGCTGATACATCAAAAATTTCCACTTATACTATGGATGCATGAATATTTCGGAAATGAGCATCCACCAATGTGCCCATCCCCACTCTGAATTAGTCCTGGAAAATGCAGACGAAGAAAAACACGCTCCCATAATGCTTTGGAGTTCCCATTAGCGAGATTCACCTCAACTGCCACTACACAGCCCATGGAAGAAGTTCTTTCTCATTGGCTGCGCTGCCACTAGTGATGACGCAGTGATTGATATGCATCCATCAGAGACCGCTTTACTGAAAACAGTTCAAAATGAGGAAAAAAAGAAAGAAAGCACAGTTAAATACAATGTTCAAGATGCCTCTCACACTAAAATATTTTTCTTAAAGTAAAATTTTACTGAAAGTGAAGACACCATCACAGTTCAAAATATTTTTGTGAAGATACCATTGGAGCTAAAAATATTTTTGAAGACACTGTTTGAGCTAAAAATATATTTTTGTGAAGATACCACCCAACGGTATCAAATGCAGCCTGGATTGACCCCTGATACAGTTACTTGCAATTTAACTATTCCCATAAACATCCCTGTCAACAAATCTGAAGTTCCATTTCTCAGTCTAGTAGCAATGCCAAACTACTAGCAAGTCTAACAGTAAGAGAAACTGGAATTAGTGCTTGGTGTTCACACTCAAGTTTACAAGAGGTCTATTACCTTGATACTAGAAGTGATTCTGTAGTTCAGATGCAGGTGGGACAAGTTCAATGTTTGGGGTACTTCTAGGAAGGGGCAAATTGTGTCGACAAAACCAGGCTGGGAATTTTAGTCTTGTGGTCCACTATAGAAACACACGTACCCACAAGGGAACACTGCATAAATTCTCTCATGAAAAAAATTCTGTTAACTCCTGAATGAAATAAAAACATGAAAATCAATATAATGAACTAATTCAATTTGTGAACAAATTTTAGCAGCAGTTCAAGGGTGAAAGAATTTTAAAAATCCACTCATGATTGAATGTAGCATATCAAACTATGCTGAAAAATGGGGTGTTGTACAAGATAATTATATTTATTTGTTCACTGATTGTCTACTATTCATACCACCTCCTTGAATAGACCCTTTTTTAGTCTATCCACTATTTTGACTAATGAACCAGAGTTTAAACTGGCTCAAAAAAATGCTAAAATGAGGAAAAAAGTTGTAGCAAAATGCTAGACAGTTGGCGCTTTTGTCACTCAGAAAATCATAACCTCAACTGAATCGTTCACACCAACAATGCTTTGGGCATCAGTGGAAAACTAATTTTTATAAGCTTGGGGAAATGCTGTAGATGTCAGAGCTGACTCTTGTTCAAACTTGAACTCTGAATAGGGGAAGAGGTCCAATTTCTCTATAATCTTAACCCACACTTTATGGAGTGCTCTAGAGTTTATGGAGAGGGGCGGGGGTGATTGAGCTAACAAGTGCTGTAGGATCATGCTTAAGGATTAAGAAAATAACATTAGTGGAGTGCGAATTGCTGCCAGAATTTCGGAAACTTTGGTTTTCTCAGAAATAGAAAAGCCAGGGCATAATCTGCTGATGGGTTGATATTTAAACTGCTGGCGCCATTTTGCTACGGACAGCAATTTTTCTCTCACATTTTAGATTAACTCATCGCATTCTGCGAAAATAGCGACCATAGCTTAACCTCTGCCATGATTTATCATTTTGATCCAAGAACCAGTACCGGTAAGTCATTATTCCTTTTAACACAAATGTTGGTGTTACAGGAATTTCAGAACCTCTCTGTGGGAGAATAGCTTTGTGCTCTATGTCGGTACGTGTGGGGATGATGAACAATTAAAATTGTTACTAGTGCCTCCTTCAAGATTATAAAGGTGGGTAGAGCCTACTGATGTCCCATTGGCTCCAAACTTAATTATTTATAATAGTTACCTTTATTTATGTCTGTGCTTGGCCTGGCAACAAATTTTTCCTTGAAGTAGAGAGAATTTTGCTTTGTCATTTTACAGCAAACACCCATATATAATCATTGATAGAAGGAAACACCAATTTCTTTAAAGACAACATTTTAGACAGATAACATAAAGCTCAAATGAGGTAAATGATTCTTATTCATAGTACCAAAATAATTATTCCTTCTTTCCAAACAATCCAGACAAGAAGGGCCATTTCTTGGGTAGTCCACCGGAAAATATCCCAGTGTCCCGGTGGACTAATTTGCCCCTGCTTCATATTGGACCGGGTGCTGAAAACTAGGGGTGGGGGAGTTGGATGAAAGGAAATTTTTTGAAGGATGCAAATTTTTGTGATATATTTAAGTTAAGCTTTAAACCTAGGATTAAAAGTGGAAGAAATCTCAAAAATGGAGAACTGCTTAAATTTTTTATATGCAATTAAGAACAGCTATAACCAGGAATCATTTTTCCGAAAACTACACGAAATTATTTTATTTTTGTGCTGTTTTTTTAATAATTTCTCATGTCTAAATGCTTCCTTAAACAAGGCTATAATAGCAAAGAAGTATTAACATGGGTTGCTAAAACAGTAGATATTGATATTTTCACAAATCTTTTGCATGCTGAAATGATTCAGAAGTATACCTGCAAAATCTGTAACAAACTAAAATGAACATATTTTTATGGTTCCATATGTTTTATGGTTCCAAAAATACATATGTTTTATTGTTCCAATGCCTGACTTTAAACATATGATTTAAATGTAAGAAAAATGAAAAAGACACATAAGACTGCTATAGGCTTCGCATTAAAAAAAAATTACATTATGGTAAAAGATATTTCAAGGTAATGCTGAGAAATGCATGTACATGCTTACTGCTGTTAACAACAGTATTACATGGTAATAAAGAGAACTAATACAAAAATTAAAAAGTGTGTATGCCTCCAAATGGAAGGATGTTGAGATTTGTGGGTGTTCAGGAGGGGTGTCAGAGTGAAGGGATGTAAAAATGTAAATCCCTGGTTATTTCCATATTCACAGCATAACACAAAGATCGTTAATGCTAGGATTTACACTCAATAATAGAAACACAGCAACCTAAATTTAAACTGATGTGGCAAACACAGAATTAAAAAAAAAATTTGATGGGGGGAAAAAAAGGCTGCAGGCATTTCTATCATGTCAGAAACAAAACACTACCAACTAGATTAGTACAAGGTTACTCTAATGCAAAGCCACAGATTTTTTGTTTGTTTCCAACATGAAACAACCACTTTCGGCAATTCTAAGGGGGTTTTGTGTGTGTGTGTGTGTGTGTGTGTGTTCACTAATGTGTTCCAAATTTTGTGCCACTGGTTCCAGGGACTCGACAGAGCCATCTGAAAAGCACATCACCTATATCTCATCTGGGACTCGGACCAAAGCTCATCTCAGACAACTGATCCAAAGCTTGCACCCAAGACCATTCAGAAAACAGTTTTTTTTTTTTTGTTTTTTTTTTCTGATTGGGAGTTAAGACCATGGTAAACAACTCAATGGGCTATAAGTAGTCACCTGTCCCTAATTTAGGGCCACTGGTTCCTAGGAAGGAAAACAACCATAACATCCATGCCTCACCAGGATTCGAACAGGGACCCAACTTGGACGAATGATCAGCTAGCACTTAGACCACTGCACCACCGGGGCAGCCAACAGAAGTTTGAGCAATGCGTTTAAAACAAGCAAAAACGCTACTTAGATGTCAAAACTTTAGTTTCCTAATTGTTTAAATACCTAACAGCATAGCTGAATCCTTAAAAAAAAAAAAAAGTCAGCACATTTGAACTCAAGCAGATCACACTTACTGATTCCAAAAGGTTGAATTCTACAGCACATTTGCATTATAAATACTACTCAGAAATTTTAAAACGGATTCCAGCGGGATAATGCAAGAGATCAGCAGCTATACCTGCCTATCAATCAGGCATGTCAACATCGCACACAATGTATGCTGGATTTTTATCATATACATAAATTCCCATCAATCAAATTCTGCATCTCGGTTTAGGTTCTATTGCTTATATCAGTAGAAATCTCTGTTACAACTTCAAAATATTTATTAATATACTTCATGTAATCATGTGGTGAACATTTACAACTCATGCACAAACATGATCGAAATGAAACATATCATAACCAATACAAATATTCACAATTTTAAGTAAGAATTTCGACAGAACTTACGGTGGACGAAGGTGAATGTACAACTAAGACTACAGTAAATGGAAAATATACAAAGACGATAAAAGACACGGGATACAGAGTCTGAAGCCATAACAAGATCTTCCCTAACCCCCTCCATACTCCACTTTGACGCGAACTGGTTTACAACTTATTTCTGAAGTGCAGAACATCGGTACTCAGCGTAAATCACAAGTTATCGGATTATGGATTACCACAAATAAACAACATGGGATGTGTATGAAATTTATCTAACACCTACAACACTGCAGACCGCCATCACACACACATAAAATACCATGGATAGTAAAGGGTAAACATACATAACCCGCAAACCGTAGAACTTTAGCACGAAATCCTGCACCACTTAAGACTGCTGAATATGAGCATCGGAGTTTTTATTATATTTATTCGGACTCAAACAAGTATCCATCGGAACACACCGAAGATATCTTATGATTATTTGTCTTTATTTAAATAATGCAAATTTTTAATTTCATATACGTATTACAATAAAAGTTTACGTATTTTATTCAAATATGTTTAATCAAACTGCGATAGCTTTACTTATTACTACGACCAGAATCTGAAAACTCCTCCGATTCGTAAATACATTCATGTGTGTTTATATTCACAAAGTTTTTAAAACTACTTTTAAAAAGTAGTTGTAGTGAAACTATATACTTTTATAAGATGTAGTTGTAGCGAAACTACTTTTCAGGAAAAGTAATTTTATTTGTAGCGAACTACTTTTTTTAAATTGTAGTTGTAGCTAACAACTTTTCAAAAGTAATTTCCCCAGCCAAGGCTGAACTCGATCCTATCAGGCTGTAACATTAAGCAAACACAGCGAGGAGAGAAAAGATGAGTTGGGACGCAGCGCCATCTATTGACGTGGTTCGCATTAACAAACTGATTCCGTATCATTATTTACATTTGAGATTTCATTTATATTCACTTTCACATTAAGAGCGCTTTTATGCAGGCGTTTTTTGCCGTCGTTGCCTGTCTTTTTATGCAGGCGTTTCGTGCCGCGCGCTTCGACGACGGCAGATTGTGTAGTCAGTGCTGCCAGTGACTCTATTAAATGCAAAAGATCCGGTTTATAAATGGAAAAGTAGGAACTGCAGGTTTTTGAGTAAGAATAACGTTGAAACTTTTTATTGCTTTTTCAAAAGCTACTTTTAAGTCGATTTAAGGAATAGAAAAGGTGAGAATACTTGATAATTATCAGTATTAACCCAAGGGAGCAGAAAGTAATGAGAAAATGTTGTTTCAATACAATATAAATTACTTTTAACACTATTAAATGAGATAGTGTGATGTTCTCAAATTTCTTTATTTTTTCAGCCTAAATTAATAATAACTCTTTTGGTTTAAGATGGTTTAAAGGGATTAGGGTCGAGAAAGAACTTGATTGTCCTAAGAAGAGTTACCCTGTGAAAAATATTTCTTTATTCATTGATTATCCTACCACGAAGGAAATAAACTATTAACAGCAAACACGCCCGATCATCAGGAAAATTTTTACAAGTACTCCTCATCGTAACTCGGGAAGAAGGTGGGAAGGTTCCAACACAGATGTGTTCCTTTGGCTGGAAGTAGAATGAAAGCAATTTATAGCACAGCAGGCCAGTTAAGAATTCGCCTTAAACAATGAAAAGTGTGGGAAGCGTGAATGCCTTCTTTACCAACCACTACAAGGAACTCAAAATTGTTTTAACCGTTACTTTCAAAATACGTACATCGATAAGAACTCTAAAATTTGGAATATCACAACAGCAAGAAAAAATATGTTATTAATAATATGAGAAAGTAAAATATCAATTGACAATACAAAGTAGTCGCTTTAAGAATTGATTTGCTTTGGTCCGTGAAAACCAAAACTTAAAATCCAATTATGTTTTCGGGGCCGCTCAAACAGCGAGGCCCTAGGCGCGCGCCTAATGCGCCTAGCCAGAAATCCGCCCCTGAGAAAACCTCATCATTCATATTATTATTACTTGTGAAAAAAAAAATATTAATTGGGTGCTCATTAAATTTACAAATTTGCAGAACCAAAACAAAATGGAATCCATTTTGAGAAAACCCAGGTGGCCCTTTAGGTGGTTTTTTTCAACTGAGCCTAGCTTGAAAAGCCCCACGGGGTTTTTCTACGTTGGCGAACCCTGTTAATGTTTTGCATTTTGTTTTGGAATAAAACTGCGGACCATGGGCGCCGACTTTCCAGAAATTCAATGGGTGCACAAGCACATAACAATAACATGGAGTACGAGAATAGAAAAGACTCCTTATCCCCCTCCCCCGCGGGCGTTGAGGTTTGGAAATAAAATGCAGACTAACTTTTTTCAAAAAGTCTGTGTGTTACCTAGATTTTAAGGCTGTTAGATAGATATCAGCCCAAAATATCACAACCTGTTGTCGAAGACAATAACATTTGCAGCAGTTATTTCATTAATTTAATACTTTTTTCAAAAATTTTCAAAATCTGTGTGCTTTCAAAACACTTGAACATGATGCCCAAAATTTTTGATTTTTGCTTTTTCAATTAAAAATTTTGATTTATTTCCGATTTTCATTACCAGGGCAGTTCAAATTTGTAAAAATTCTTGTAAAAGACGCAAGACTTTTTTTTTATCCAACACCACTGGGGCACTTGAGGCTTAAAAACTTGCAGTGATGCACGTCTTGGGTACTTTCGAGTTTTCTACCCTCAACTGATACGTTAATTTTTTTTTTATTCTTATTGTGTCTAATATCTTCGTTATACATGGTATGGTCACAAGTAAAATAACTGTAATTTGACTCTCCCGGATTTTTCTCTCTCACATTTTACATACACATTGCATGTAAAAGATGAAAAAACAATTCCTTAAACAGCAATTATTTTCAATGGCAATTTGCACCGAAATCGTACTCGAACGCTGGATGAATTAAAAGAGAAGTACAGTTGCATCATTCGCAATAGTGTACTTTTTTTAATTCAAATCTGAAACAGCGTCAGCAAAGCGACGGGCTAAAAGCCAGTAATAAATAACATTAAGATTAAACAATAATAATAACAGTTTGAAGTAACCAAGACTATATTTCTCTTTAACATCCAATCCTTCGAATTCCGGGTTAAATAGAGTGCACACTTTGATCCACTGATTTTTTTTCAGGTTTTTATTTTTGTAGTCCTCCAATGATGAATCCCAAATTGCTGTATTATTTTTAATAGCATCTATAAAACGTTCTGTTTCAACATCATCCATTTCTTACAAAATATAAAAATGTCACTTCAACTAGCACAATGTAATCCCACGGCGATGAACACTGATGGACAGTGGACACTTTGCAGACCGGTTGTCAGCGACCCTTGGATTGCAGGTGGGGGGAGGTTGATTTATTACAAGCCGACGGCAGGAAACGCGACTTCTGCATAAATAGTCCCACTCCCCACCATGTACTTGGAAAAGTTGAGTGTCTTTTTGCTGCTCGGCGTTCTCTAGCACACGACAGCATGTTTTTCACGACGCGACCGCAAGAAAACGTGACGTCAGTGCATAAAAAGGCCAGCTTCTCCCCATTGCTTTACAGAACGGACGTTTTTTGCCGTCGTCGAAACGCGCGGCAAGAAACGCTTGCATAAAAGGGGCCTAACAGATGGATATTTGTATTCTGAATTCGTAGTACTTGGGCAAGAGAATTTTTCTGTAGGAACTGGTGTAATTCATGTGTACATCTCATTCCTCCTTTATTCTTCAACGATCTAGGGCCGAGATTTTGGTGAATGTGTAGATTAGCGTCTTAAATTATTTCGTCGGAAAAAAGTTAGTACCTGGAAAAAGTGCGACGTACAGATTTTAGATTATGGAAATTAATAGCAAATGGTGCAGAAATTTCGTATTTTAAATGTCTTTTAAAGATTTTTATTGTAACATTTACTTGCAAGTTCGATGCTGTAAAGAGACGCTGCCGTAGGCCTAACGTATCGAACGTACAGGTAAATGTTACGATAAAAATCTTTAAAAGACATTTAAAATACGAAATTTCTGCACCATTTGCCATTAATTTTTACAATCTAAAACCTGTACGTTGTACTATTCCGCGGTACTAATATTTTTCCGACGAAATAATTTAAAATGCAAATCTACACATTTACCTACTATTTTACTTAATATGAGTTTATATAGCTGAGGTTTTTTTCTAAAATTGAATTAGGTACGTAATTATCAGAATGAAAATGCTTACCACAAACAACAGTTGAAGGTAATTTGTCATTTGAAGTAAAATACTGACGAGATATTTTTTTGAGCAACAGCTGCTTTAGGTTCTGATTTGAGGGAAACTCAGGGAATGGAAATCCCCCGTTTTTCTTCTTAGAAGATGTGCACATCGGCACACAGCAGTAAACCATTTTGAAAATGAGTTGGATTTTGTTGTGAAAACAACAGTTTGGTTTTTAAAACTAGAAGGTTTTTTTAAAAGAAACAAGAAAAAACGACGAACGTACACAATCCCGCAATTCAAACAACGCAGAAACTGAGGTGTTTATACCTTGGGACGCAGTGTCATCTAACGGCTGAAATCGTCCCTAACGCCCACTGGCCAATCACCAAAAGTCTATTGTCTTCAACGGTAATGTTACAGCCTGATAGAATCCAGTTCAGTCTTGGCCCAGCACTGCACACGACCCATGTAAGCATGAGTGAAATTTCCTCTTTCTTTGGTGACCGAGCTATCTCTAAAGAACTGTGGCCACCTCGTTTACTCGATTTGACTCCGCCCGATTTTTTTTCTTTGCGGATATTTGAAGTGTCGTGCCTACAGCAATAGGCCTCGCACGTTAGAAAGCTTAGAAAGCAATATCAGTGCAGCAATCCGGACTATTATATTATTGATAATATGCAGCGTCGCATTCGAGTGTGTTTGGATTCCGATGGAGGACATTTCCATCATTTATTGTGAGTGGTGCTATATTCCCATGAATTAACTAAGGTACGTTGTAAACCACATGTCATGTTTCTAAGTAGAGTGTTGCAGAATATGACTGATCCCTTGGAGGATACCTAGTGAAACATCCTGTATAATGAGATTCACAGTTCCCTTAAATAAATAGCACTTGATTAGACATCATGATATTTAGGGCTCTGTCGAAGAAGGCACATTGATTGACGAACTATAGTAGAATTCCTAATCCTTTTGAATAATTAGCATCGACAAATTACTTATTCATGATGAGATCTCTAGCTCACGTGAGTAATGAAATCATTCTGAAAATTTCGAGATTCATATCATTGTTTCACACCGAGATTTAATTTTTGAGTCAACTGAATCGTTTACACGTCCTATTTATTTTTTTGTTAATCTTAAAAATATGTTAAAAGTAAAGTTACCAAATTTTTGAGAATGAAATTGAGGACAAAAGGACACGTTGTCCTTAATTTCAATGCAAAACTGTGGACAGTTACGTTTCAGAATGAGGACATGATTGAGGACAACATTCGATACATTACGTTAAGGTTAAGGTGGACGTCTAGTGATTTTGCTTCCTATACTTACAATGGGCAAGCTTCTGTACACATTTTCTTCCCAATTAATGCGTTCCCAAGAATGAAAATTTGAACATCGATTAAAATAACTTCATATTATAACTTGTAATACTAAAAACATAACCATAACTATATTAAAAATCAATAACTTTGCCTTTGGTGGTGTTGAGACCAGAAAAAAGATGGCGCGACCTGTAAATTGATGACGCCAATACACAATCAAATGGGAGATTGCTTAATTACGGTTATGTTTTAGAACATATTGAGTATTACAAGTTATAATATGAAGTTATTTTAATCGATGTTTACAATTTCATCCTTGGGAACGCTTAATTGTGAAGAACAAAGCCAATAATATACCTAGCCCGCCCACTTCCCATACTTAAAATAAGTATGGGAAGTGATCTCAGATTCGTAACGGTAATCAAAAGCGATCATCGGCGACCCTGGTGGTGGCCCAAGAAACTACGCGTGACGTCAGAACGTGACGTAATAGCTTTCGAACCGCAACCCTTGCTTGGCGTCTACCAAGGAGGTTAGAAGAAGAGGAGGTGAAGGGACCCGTTTTGAGTGAAGCCAAAACAGATCAGCTGTTTATGTCCTCTCTTTGAGGTGGTGGGAGTCTGCGCTGTGAGAGTTCAGGAATGTGACGTCACTTCCTGTGGCTTAAGCAGTTTTGCTTAGCGCATGCAAACCAAAGGATGGAAAGAAGGAATATTTCGGACATTTTATTTCTTAATATTAGGCGTTTGGTTATATTTTAAAGTATGGTTACTTGCACTTGGGCAGTATGCATGGTTTCTTGAACATGGGCAGTAAGTAACCATGCGCACTATGCACTTCCGCTCAAAAAATCATTATTTTGTTCAATTTTTTAAAGAAATAGCAACACATATTTTCCTGTTTTTTCTGGAATTTTTTTATTATGGGAATGAACATTTCAGCCTCAATTTTTTTCATACCTGTAAGGGTAGAGTAAGGGTCCGAAAAACCCGTTCAAAATCGCGATTTCCCCATAAAGAGATTCTTAGGTTGGGCGCATTGGCGTAGTCAGCTGATAAAAAGTGGCGTCACGCCAGAAGCACAGTGAGAGGGTCTGTTGCCAACTCCTCTTACTTCTAACCTCCTTGGCGTCTGCTCTACCCCCCCCCACCCTCGCCTTGGCTCTTGATCTCAGTTTCGAAACATTGCGTTTTGAATGAGAATTTTTTCTCGCTTCGTTTTTAAAACGATTTTGCATTCAACATAGCAATTAATATAGATTTTTTTTTTATCCTTTTAATATAATATAAAGTTCAGCAATTTTCTTCGTTTATATAATGAAAAAATGTATGGGAAATTTGCCTTCGTGATGATGAAATTTATGTAACAGTAAGTAAACTGAGAAAAAAAGAACGTAGTTTGCAGAACGTATTGCTAACACAAAAAAGGGGACATTTCTTCTTTTATCGCTATTTATATCTTAAGCAGTTACTGACAAAATATTAAGTCAGAAGTAAAATTAATATAATCCCTTCTTTTAATGGCACATCCATATCATCCAAAGAAACGCATTTGGATCCATTGATGCAGTCTTGCGAAATTTCGTGACCAAACGTTATGAAGGAGCGTGAAACTTGTGCTTATTAATTGCATTTCTTGTGAATTACTACATAGAAGAGTAGAAAAACACAAATTTAAGGCATGAAAACAACCAAATGAAAACTAAAAATATAGGGGCTTGAAAAATATCTGAAAAGTTACATGCCCAGCTTGGCATATTCATTATTTACCTGCCCATGTAGTAAAAGCTAAATGCCCACGTTAATTTATCTTTTAAGATAACAATCTGAACTCTTTTAAGTTAAAGAATATTGTGAACTTTTTTTTCATGTTTTGCATTTCCATTTTAAGCCTGTACTTAAAATATCCAATGCACAAAAGCGTGTACCTCAAGTTTTAAGCTGATGATGCTGAAATTGGTACGTATTTGAGAAATTCAGTGATTCTGCCATGTTCTTTTCGTTGAATTTTTCGCCCTTTGTCACGAAGCACCGGAGGCTAATTCCATCAATGGCATGCATCCTGTCGTTGACTATAAACAACATTTAGAGCAAAGTTACATATGGTTCCAATCTCTGGACCTAGAGCATAATATACTTAAAAGTGATATTCTTCTGTCCTTGTCACTCCATAACAATAACTTGTAGTGATTAGTAGTGAACTGTTTTCACAACATGTGATGACTGTTTGTTTCTTGTAGTAGGAAATTATATTACAAACTTTTTCATTTCTAAATTTAGTTGCCCAGTCTGGGCAACTAGATTGCTTTTTTACTTGCCCAGCAGTGGCGGCTCGTGGTTGGAAAAATAGGTGAAGAGGTAGAAGAGCAGTATGAAGATATATCTACTGTCTACAATGAAAATCCCTTAATGAGGACTTACTTATTTTTTTATATTAAATCAATTTTTCTTCCTTTTAAAGCTGCAGATTTGTCGATTATGTCGTCATAAGATGGTTAGATTGTTGTTTCTTCGTGAGCATCAATAAAATGTCTTCCTGAATAGAAATATTTGCCAGAGAAGCAAGTCTATCTTCGGAACTAGTGTTTCTTGAGCAAGTTTGTATTCTTTTAAGAAAACTTCTTTCCACTGGCACACTTGTAGATGGAATTGTTAAACTGAGGAAAACCAATTTATAATCTGTAAAAATGTCTTTGTCTCCGTGAAACACTCGAAGGAGTTCTCGAGTCAATATATTCCTTAATTTTTCATCGGCATATACAAGACTCAGTTCATTTTTAAGGCGCTGTGTTTAGTAAATATGTTTCCGTAAAAAGGTAGATTTTCAAGAGCGCGAGAGGGAAAGCATGCATCAAATTATTCGAATTTGGTTGTGTCAGCAAGTCAGACAAATTGAAGTTTCTTACAGTCTTGAAATCTTATATCCATTTCCATAAGAATGTGGTCCAAAATTTTAAAATACAATTGTTTATAATTTTGAAAAATTGTTTCCTGTGTAAGAGCAGCATATTCCCGTACTTATTTCTGTGATTTTGCTAGCTTTTCCAAACTGTGCTTCAAATAACTCACCGTTCTTTTTATGGCTCAAAATTTCACGTTTTTTTTTAATTTGAGTTACACAGTAGTTTATGTTTAGTTATTTTTTCTTCAAAAGTTCGAATAATACTGTATATCGGTGGAGCCAAAAATGTAAATTCGAAAGTGCTAATATCATTCAAAAACCCTTTGGCAAGATGAATTGATTTTTTGTCTGATTATTCGCTATTCGTCAGAAATCCGAACACTTCCTTCAATTTATTCCAATCTTCAACAACTACACTTACTAATTTCGAAGTGGAGGACCATTGAGTTTCTGCTATGGTTGGTCTGTATCTTGCAGTTTTGCCGCCCCGGTGGCGCAGTGGTCTAAACGATGGCCTCTGATCATTCATCCAAACGGGGTCCGGGTTCGAATCCCGTGAGGCATGGATGCTGTGTTTGTTTTACGGCACTGGCTCTCTCCTTTCCCTGTAACCAGTGACCCTAAATTAGGGACGGGCGACTGCTTATAGCCCATTGAGTTGCTCTCGGTGGTCGTTAAACTTCAAATCAATCAATCAATCATCTTGCGGTTGTTGATATAAGTGTATAAGACCGCTTCGCAGAATGGTGAACAAACGAAGCAATTCCACTGAGGCTTGCAAAAAGTATTCGACACTTAGAAATTTTAGAAAAACTCTGGTGTAATGCAAGATTCAAACGATGAACTAAGCAATGAACAAAAACAGCTTGAGAAGCTTTATCCTTGACTTTTTTTCTGTAGGCCATTTAAGTGTCCAGACATTATGCTTGCCCCATCGTAACATTGTCCTATTTATTTGTGTTGGTAATCAGACTGTTCCAAAAGTTTGTCTAGCATTTTGTATAAAGCTCCTGACGTTCTATCTTCATTCACATCGTGGAAACCCAAAAATCCCTCAACCAATACACCTTCGGAATCAACAATCAAAAATTATTTAATTTTTGACGCGATCGTTTATATATTCAGAAATACATTCAATTAATTCATTTTGAATAGTTTTTTATCCTTTCGTATTGATTTTCAATTTCTAAAGAACTTCTTCATATCAACAATGAAAGTAATTTAATGAAATTTCCACGATTTATCGAGCTCATGCTTTCGTCATGGCCATGGAATGCTAGTTCTTGTTTGCTCAAATACAGTACAGACTAATTCTGTATCAATCACTGTATGCAGGAAAAGTCTATTTAAACGAACGGTTTCGTTAAAATGCGTTTTCAAAAGCCCTCAGGACATCGGCAATGGTGTTTTGAATTTTTTCAAAATTCCTTAACATTAATCCGCATTTCAGCTGTTCGCTAGAATCCCGATGTTTATGAAGTGACCGTGTTACGCTTAATAAATCTGAGAATCCGTCTTTATTCCACGCCGAATGTTTATTACTAAAAAGTAAGCAGGGCCAAAAAAAAAAAAAAAGGAACACCCGCTCCACCGTGATCTCTCACGACTTTACGCTCAAAAACTGAAAGATGCAGAGGTAAGGCGCGTGCAGCTGAAACACTTCACTTGAGCGAGCAGATTGGGGAGGGTGACGTCACGGTTACCATGACAGCTCGGCTGAAAAATGCAGACTTCCAACGATTCTCATTTCGGCTCTTCACTTGCGCCGTTTTGCGTGTAAGGATTTGTTTTCCGTATTGAGCACGCCATGTGAATTAATATCTATTCAAAATTTTGAGTATTTTGGAACTGAATAAAGGCAAAAAAGAATATATTATAAAAAAATACTGAATAAAACCTTATTTTGAGTAAAATAGGTGAAGAGGCGCTTCACCTACTTCACCTGAGAAGCCGCCACTGTTGCCCAGGCCAATAATTTACATGCCCCAAGTATGGTATGTTTCAAGCCTTGAATATGGATGTACATAAATCTTAGTGAAATGAAATAAGGTTAGTTTGGGATCAGTGATGCAAGAGTTAAACAGATAGTGTAAATCACAAACATAAAAGTGTTTCTCTGGTAAAATATCTTCTTTATTCATTTACAAAAAATGTGCAGTAAATGCATATGACATATTTTCTAAAAATGCAGAGACAAAAAAGGTGTAAAAAATACAGAATTTACTAGATCCCCATTATGAGTAATGCAACAAATTCTAAACATATGGCTCACTGTGTTTGATATTCATACATGACTTTTTTTTTTTCAAAATCTTGAATTACTTGAAAAAGCAGCTTCATGCAGAAAAATGTTTCCCTGATAGGTGGAACTTGTTCTGTACTGTTGCCAAATTACACAAAACAGAAAAAATCAAACCTTTATTAATTATTCATTTCATAGTGAACACTGATAAAGAATTTGCATTTACAAATATGAGATACAGGTTTCCTTTAGGGAAAGACTGAATTTGAAAAAGGAAAACAATATACAAAAAAAAAAATAACTTGTTGTTCTCGTAGCCCAGTAACTGATCCATACATTGAGGGAACTGCACATTATCAATAATAGTTATTACATAAATCTGCCCAGATTTTAGCTTTCATGTTACAAATAATGCAAGAGCCATACTTCAAACTACCCTAATTAAAAAAAAAATTTAGGAAATGTAGCTGTATCAATTTTTTTTTACTACAGTGAGTTATTCATAATCCTTTCCACAGCACCCATGAGGTTAGAGTATGGTGATCTGCGCTTTTTTTAGCGTGGTTTCGCCAACTTCACACGTGGCCATATTCCACATGGCACAAATTGTGCAACTTTTGTTTTTAAATATAATGATTTTTTTAAATATATGTTTTCTGCAAATGGTGTACAAATATCACACCAAATCTTGAGCAACAAACTTCGATGTAGACAATCTACGATCTCAAACTGAAATCAATGTAGAATTATTATTTTTTTTTATCGCATTATTTTTTTTATCGCATGGTGAGGCTAAACTTCCACGTTTGGCACGGAGCTAGTTTTCGAAAGCAATGATAGATGGCGCTACGGTACCACTTCAGCTCTTCTAGCACTTTCACGTGCAATACGTTATAGCTAGTTACGTTAGTTATTTCTAGATCTGTGCTCTTGTGATCTCGTAAATTATTTCTGCCTGTTGTTTCAGCTTTTTGTGTTAATATGTGGAATTGGAAGAGGTTTTTTAATGAAGTTGGAAAGGATGAGAAAACGTCTACTTCCTGGTGTGAGCGACAGGGTTTGTTTCCCACGTCTAAAAGATGTTCTGAGGGACTTCTCGTGACTCTACGTGTCGATGTGTCTCATCGTTTAGGACAATTCAGGTGTTGGAAGAAGCACGCTTCAGGGAATGATGAGTACTCTTCCCGTACACTTGGTACGCGTTTTTTATTTCTGCTCAGATTCCTATTGATAGTGATGATTCTGACGTATTGTTTTACCAAAGGATTGTCTTACGATGAGGCGATTGGAGAAACCTCACATGGCAATCTTACCACATCCACTGAGACAGTTTGCGACTGGTATTTGTATTGCAGACAAGTATTAAAAAAAGTGTGCCCATTGGAAGTACAGGAAGCAAAATCACTAGACGTTCACCTTAAAGCCGAAGATTAGCAAAGAATGTTATGACCTGTACCATAATTATACAGTTTCATAGGGAAAATACGATGAATCTGAAGGGCAGTGGCGGCTTTTCAGGTGAAGTAGGTAAAGTGCCCCTTCACCTATTTTACTTAAAATAAAATTTTATTCAGTAATTTGTATAATATATTCTTTTTGTCTCTATTGTGCTACAAAATACTCAACATTTTGATTAGATATCAATTCACATAGAGCGTTCAAGACGGAAAACAAGTCCTCATACGCAAAACAGTGCAAGTGAAGAGCCGAAATGAAAACCCTTGGAAGTCTGCAGCTTTCGGCCGAGTTGCTATTATAACCGTGACGTCAACCTCCCCTATCTGGCGCGCAAGTGAAGTGTTTTATCTTTCGGCGCCGAAGCTCTGCAGATGGAATCGTGACCTTCGAAGGAGATCACGGTAAAACGAAATGGTTTACCCAGGGTATCTTGCAGTGTTGTGGTACATGCTTTCCGAAAGGGATTTGTTTTTTCGTGCTTTGTGATTATTTGTCAAAAAGTTTAGCTGTTACTGTAGTTTCCTGTACAGTTAACAGTTAGTGATAGTTTTAATTAAAGTATGTATCCTGTGAACGACATTGTTTGTAATTTATTACGAACTCCATTTAATCGGTGGAAAGATTAAGGTAAAAGAAACATTTTACTTCAAGGACGACCGACGGATTCACTGACAATTGTTGCCAAAAAAGATATCAAGAAGAGCGGTAAATCTTACAATATTAATTTTAAAAATTGTTGGTTTACTGAATATAAATGGCTTTGTAGTACTTCTGTGTTACAAAAATTATTTTGTTGGCCCTGCTTACTTTTTAGTAATAAACATTCGGCGTGGAATAAAGACGGATTCTCAGATTTATTAAATATAACACGCTCACTTCATAAACATGGTGATTCTAGCGAACACCTGAAATGCGAGTTAATGCTAAGGAATTTTGAAAAAAATATCAGAACACTATTGCCGATGCCCTGAGGGAGAATGCTAGGCTTTTGAAAATGCATTTCAACGAAATCGTTCGTTTAAATAGACTTTTCCTGCAGACAGTGATTGATGCAGTATTATATTTGAGCAAATAAGAACTGACATTCCGTGGCCATGACAAAAGCATGGACTCGATAAATCGTGGGAATTTCAAGGAATTAGTTTCACTGTTGATATCAAGAAGTTCTTTAGAAATTCAAAATCAATACGAAAAGATAAAAATGTCTTCACGGGTGACTCAAAAACTATTCAAAATGAATTAATTGAATGTATTTCTGAATATATAAACGATCACGTTAAAAATGAAGTTCAATGCTTTTCTATTCAAGTAGATGATACTACAGACATAAATCAGACTTCTCAGTGCTCTTTAATAATAAGATTTGTTGATTCAGAAGGTGTATTGGCTGAGCGATTTTTTGGGTTTCCACGACGTGAGTGGAGATCGAACGTCGGAAGCTTTATACAAAATGCTAGACAAAATTTTGGAACAATTCGATTATCAACACAAATTAATAGGACCATGTTACGATGGGGCAAGTGTAATCTCTGGACACTTGAATGGGCTCCAGAAAAAAATCAAGGATAAAGCTTCCGAAGCTGTTTTTGTTAATTGCTTAGCACATCGTTTGAACCTTGTATTACAGCAGAGTTTTTCTAAAATTTCAAAGTGTCGTATATTTTACGCAAGCCTCACTGGAATTCCTTAGTTTTTTCACCACTCCGTAAAGCGATCTTATACACTCACTTCTACAACGCAAGATGCATACCAACCATAGCAGAAACTCGATGGTGTCCACTTCGATGTTAATACGTGTAATCGTTGAAGATTGGGATAAATTGAAGGAAGTATTCGAATTTCTGACAAATAGTGAGCAATCAGACAAAAAATCAATTCAGCTTGCCAAGGGATTTTTAAACGATATGAACACTTTTGAATTTACACTTTTGGCAATAGTATTTAATGAAATTTTTGGCCTCACCGATCTATTATTCGAAATTTTGCAGAAAAAATCACTAGTCATAAACTACTGTGTAACTCAAATTAAAAAAACTCGTGAAATTTTGAGTCATAAAAGAAACGATGAAGTATTTGAAACACTGTTTGGAAAATCTAGCAAAATCACAGAAATAAGCAGATCTAAACGGGAATATGTTACTCTTACACAAGAAACAATTTTTCAAAATTATAAATAATTGTATTTTGAAACCATATTCTTATGGAAATGGATATAAGATTTCAAAACTCTGAAAAACTTCAATTTGTTTGTCTTGCTGACACAACCAAATTCGAACAATTTAATTCAAGCTTTCCCTCTCACGCTTTTGAAAATCTACAGCATTTTTACGGAAACATATTTACTAAGCACCAGCGCCTTAAAAATGAACTGAGTCTTGTATATGCCGATGAAAAATTAAGGAATATATTGACTCAAGAACTCCTTCGAGTGTTTCACGGAGACAAAGACATTTTTACAAAAGATTATAAATTGGTTTTCCTCCTTTTAACAATTCCATCTACAAGTGTGCCAGTGGAAAGAAGTTTTCTTAAAAGAATACAAACTTGCTCAAGAAACACTATTTCTCAAGATAAACTTGCTTCTTTGGCAAACATCTCTATTCAGGAAGACATTTTGCTGATGATCACGAAGAAACAACCATCTTATGGACGACATAATCGACAAATTTGCAGCTTTAAAAGAAAGAAAAATTGATTTGATATACAAAAATTAGGTCAGTCCTCAATAAGGGATTTTCATTGTAGACAGTAAATATCTTTTCATACTGCTCTTGTACCTCTTCACCTGTTTTTCCAACCACGAGGCGCCACTACTTTTTGTACCCTAATTATGCAATGATTAAGGAGTTTAGAATTTAGGTTGTCCTCGTATGACAGTTTCTAGCTACTCACAGCTCAGTTTACCATGCTTTATCTCTATTTTTTTTAATTAGGATTTCATGCCGCATATCACGTGAAAATTTTTTTTAAGTGGTTATGGTTTAAATGTCGCCGCCGCCCCGGTCGCGTATTTCACAAGTGAATGTACGGAATTGTGATTAAGGCCATTTTCGCCACGCGATTGGTTCAGAGCTACTTTGGAGATTGCGAGTAGGCGGGGCCTATGAGGAGAGTCACGTAACAGGAAAACTGTCTTTTATCGGGGGAAGTTCTGCTTGCTAAGAAATTCATTGTGAGGTTACTTAACATATGTGACAAATGATCATATTGAATTATATCGTGGGAAGTTCTGCTTCCTAACAAATTTACTGTGAGGTTACTTAACATATGCGACAAATGATCTGTGACGTACCTGCCAGCAGGACGCACACGACATAAAGGCAGATAATAGTCAGAACAAACGGTAGCTCAATTGGTAGAGTGACTTATTCCGGAATGAGGGGATCCGGGTTCGAATCCTAGTGTGGACAGAAATGACTGAGAAATTTACTTCGTTATAATGGCCCCCGAACTATCCGGATGACCCGACCGTTCAAAATCTCGCAATGGTGTGATGTTATTTCCACACCGCGAGATAGGAAAAATCAGAGAATCCCTTGTCCAGCGCTTCGACAAATAAATGTGTGTGACGTTGCATTCCACACACCAGATTGACAGGGAGTTCTCAAGTGCACGTTCTACAGTGGATGGCTGCCTGCAACGATTCATGGCCGCGGCTGACCCGTGGGTCATGCCCCCGGCCCTCTTTCGGGGGGAGATGTGACGTACCTGCCAGCAGGACGCACACGACATAAAGGCAGATAGTAGTCAGAACAAACGTCCGCGTAGCTCAATTGGTAGAGTGACTTATTCCGGAATGAGGGGATCCGGGTTCGAATCCCGGGGTAGACCAAAAATGACGAAGAAATTTACTTCGTTATAGATCATAGTGAACTATATCGTGGAAAGTTCTGCTTCCTAAGAAATTCCCTGTGAGGTTACTAAACATATGTGACAAGTGATCATATTGAATAATACGGTAAAGTAATTTTGTGCACGATATCATAAAGAATGTCTGCAGTTTCTTAGATGAATACAAGTCGAAATCTATCTTAATATCAAAATTGAGGACGACTTCAATAAATAACTAGTAGAATACCATACTCCGTATCGGCCAATAGATGGCAGCACATCAACCTAGTACCCACCACGATTCCTGCTGTTGTGAAAGTGCGCATATAAGGATACTAAAAGTACCCTTTTAAAGGTCCTTTCTATTACCCTTAAAAAGACCTTTGACAATGAAAAGTATGACTCCACACAGAAAGATTTATTCTGACGATCAAGTTTTTTTTCTCATGAATGTGTGTGAAGAGGTCTAGCTAGAAAAAAATCAAACAGAGTGATTTTGTATTAGCAAAGAACTACCTATAATGACACGAAGTAAGGCCTCAAATCAATGTTCTGTTGAAATAAGGCAGTTCCGTTGGAATAAATGCTCCAAAATGTTGTTTGTAGGCCATATATTAAAGTAGGCCATATATTGTGTCTGATAAAATAGTAAGTGATCTGCCATATATATATTTTTCTAATATTTAGGAAATTTCTCATATTTTTGTCCCTCCAAACTTCATCAAAAATGCCTTCAATTCCCCATTTCAACCCCCTTTTCCCAGAATATTAAAAAAAACCTGTTAAACAACTCATGGGTTCTCCATTCAAAACACATCAGTTCTAATCCTGAGCTAAAAAGGAGGAGTGAGCGCTGACATCTCTCGGCTCTGTGAGAACTATATAGAGTGAAGCTATTTCGGAAGATAAGTTACAATTCCATGAAGTCATGTTGATATTGTGTCTTAAAAGGATATATCTTGTAGAATGTTGGTAATTTATATTGACAAAGTAGAATTATGATGGCGAGAACATATTATCAAAAGTGAAATGCTTTGTACATGTGCCGAATTAAAATCAAGCTGCATGCCAAACTAATTGCATGGCGAATTTTTCATTTTGCCAAAGTTTTTCGAGAAACAGATCAAGTACAGTCGAAATTTCACCGCACCAGTAGTTCAGTGTCCTAGTGCTGGCCACTGACCATTCGTACAAGTGGGTACGACCGTACGGGTTCGAGTCCCGACTGAGACATGGGTGCTGTGTTTGTTTTACAGCACTTGTTCTTTCTCTCTCTCTCTCTTCCAATAGAACGAATGTCTCCAAATTAGAGCCAGGTGACTGCTTATAGTCCTTAGAGTTGCTCTCGATGGTCGTTAAACTCGGAAAAAAGAAAGAAGTTAGTAAAATCATGCAACGCATTCATTATGATACGCTTTCGAACATACCAGAAATCATTACTCAAGTTATTATGATGATAATGGCTGTAGAATAAATCTCGTTCCTATCACCCGACCTTTGACCCCATTTCGATGATATTCAACAGAACGGTAAAGTGTACTTCCGGAACAACATGAAAAGTTTTGTCTCAATTGAAGCATTTTTACGTAAGTTATAACGCATAAGGGCAATAGAATGAATCCCGATCCTATGTCCTGACCTTTGACCCCATTTCACCCATTTTCAATAGGGTTCGTCCCCAGGTGGTCCTCTACGACATACTAAAATTTCATCGAAATCGAACCAATTTTTACGCGAGTTATCGTGCGGACAGACGGACGGACAAAGCTGGAGCATATACGCTTCTTCAACCTACTGTTGGAAAGCGTAAAAAAGAAGTCAAAATTTGTTTTCACAAGAAACATGTCGCAAAATTAATACAACAAAAACTACTTTTGAGAACATTTTTCATTAGAAATCTAACGAGCTAATGAGGAAGTGTAAATTCAAGGACATTTGAGGACAAACATCAAAATTTGAGGACAATTTGTGTCCCCAAAGGCATCAGACGTTTTGGGGGACAGTAAACAAAATTCGAGGACTGTCCTCAAGAATTGGGGACTTCTGGTCAGCTTTCCCTAAATTAAGGACGGGCGACTGCTTATAGTTCTATTTGCTCATGGTGGTCGTTAAACTCCCAACCAATAAAAGAAAAAAATGACCCAGACTATGCCATTCCCTGGAACCAGTGGCTCTAAATTAAGGACAGGCGACTCCCTATTTCGCTCAAGTTGATAATTGTGATCATTACAACACCGCAAAATTAAAAAAAAAAAAAGGAAGGAAAAGAGAGAAAAATATTAATCACTGATGTACGTAGAAAAAAAGTGCTTTCAACAATTAGAAGGGTCTCTTTCAATTTGATTTAGATGAGTGAAATACTCGAGGTTTTTGTATTACGAAAACTACTTTTTATATTTAGCTTTTTAAAAGAAATTCCAAATACTCTCCGTGATTTGTCATAAATAAAAGTCGCAGATCGTTTTTCCTTGTTTAATTTAGAGCATAAAACAGGAATTTAAAAAATTGACATTCCGTAGCGTTTTTAGCGCATGCGCACTGAACTGCACGAAACAAAACGATTAGAAATACACAGTCGAGTCACATTATTGTGACCATCTCCTACTTTTGACGTCAACAGCGCGTGGCCAATAAAGAAGGCACGTGCCGTGAGCTGGTTTGGAGGGTGGCCACTTTATTATGACCACCCCCTCAGTACTTCGTTGGGCCACCTTTTGCCTTTAATACTGCGTCGATTCTTCGTAACATGGACTCCACGAGATGTTGATAGGTGGTTTGTGGAATCTGAGACCATGCTTGATGAATAGCACTTTCCAGGAGTGTGAGATTGCATGGTTGTGCATCCAGCTGTCTGATGGCTCATTCAACTTCATCCCACAAATTCTCAATGGGGTTGAGATCTGGAGATTGTGGGGGCCACCTAAGCAAAGTAAACTCACCGCCATGTTCCTGAAACCAATCCTGTACAATACGAGCACTATGGCAGGACGCATTATTTTGTTGAAGGTAGCCATCGCCATTGGGATAAACCATCCACATGACAGGATGCACTTGGTCCGCAACGATGTTTAGATATGATCTGCCAGTCAGATGTTGATCAACACGAATTAAAGGGCCCTAAAGCATGCCAGGAAAATATTCCCCGAACCATAACGTTGCCTCCACCAGCTTAAAGAGTTGTAGCAATGCATTTGGGATCCATGCTTTTGTGCTGTTTCCGACAAATTCTCACTCGGCCATCGGCATGGTGCAACTGAAAACGTGATTCATCGGACCACATAATTTGTTTCCAATTATCGTCTGTCCAATCCTTGTGCTCCTGTGCGAACTGGAGACGTTTTCTCTTGTTAACTGCATACAGCAAAGGTGTTCGAACAGGCAGGGCCCAATTTACTACATGCGAGGCCCAGGGCACAAAACATTTCCGGGGCCTCCCTCCTTATTCTCTATCGACCAAATAATAGTCACTGTGCGCAGAGTAGCAGAATGTAGACGTACATGCGTACGCTGATAGTTTCCAAATCATTAGCAGGTTTGCAGATAGTTTTTGCATGTAGATTAAAAAAATAAAAATGTTAGGCCTATATACAGCAATTAAAACACTTACTCAACACTTTACTCAGATTAATATACTTAATTCTATTTTAGCTGAAAAACTTAATTATTTTTCACATCTCAATGTATACGAACTGTATTAAAAGTTTTGTTTACACAGAATTTAAATTTTATTGCCCGGTTCCTCTTTCAGTTGCCAATTAAATAAAAATATTTCCTTATGCATTTTGTAAGTCCAGTATTTTTGAATTAACTTGTTGAAAATCATATTTATAATTTTTGAAGGTTCATTGATAGAACTGTTTTTCTGGATATAAAAACTTTCTTTAATTAATCTCTTGTTTTTATGAGGTTCGTAGTCCAATATTTTAATATTTTGCCATAAAAGTCCATTTTACACACATTGCTGCACATTCAATTAGAATGTACTATTTTGTCCTCATTGGAATCTGTAATGTTCTAACAATTATTTGTTTTATTAATTTTCCTTTAAATTATCTTATTCTATTGTTATCATGGTTTGCGGATTGGCAGCGAGTTTTCTGTTTCAATAGCTGTCTGTGTACGCAGATACATTTTATTTTTATACAACTCTGGCTGTGCGGGGACAACTGGTTGATCAGTAGTTTGTGGTGTTAATGACCCCCATAGACTTTAACTATAACAATATATCTATGACAAAATGGATGGACTTCTTAATTTTAGTGAATATTGTGGTCTTGCAATGTACTGATTCTTGCGTCTAGAACATGAGAACAATGCATCTGACAAAAAATGTGAACTAAAACAAGAAAAAAAAAATTCCATGGTGACCTCCACTGGACTTCCTCATAAATAGAGATGTGAAGCTGCATAAAAAATTGAAAAAGTGCTATGGGAACTTCTACTTCCAGCTTTCCGGTTTCTACCAAGATCAAATCAGCGCATCATGATCAATATATCAGAAAACTGCAAAACATAAAATTTTGTGCTGATGAGGAGGAGTTTGAGTTACACACACAAAAAAAGAAAAAATAACAAAACAAAAAACATAATAATAATAATCTGAAAAGCTGAGGGGAACACCTAGTCCGGTTCAATTTTTGGTAAATGTGTTGTACTTCGGCGTCCTAAATTATTTGGTCAGAAAAGTTGTAAAATTAAAAAAATAAAATAAAAGCATATTAAAGATGTTTACCGAAAAACGTACCTCCAAGTAGTCCAAGTAGGATGAGTAAACACACGCTGAGGCGACGACCTGAAGCTTTGCTCCGTTGAAAGGAAGGTTTGCTGCGGCTGGGAATTCATGGGCAGAAGTGTACAACATGAATCAGGTACGCTCTTGTCAGGAAAGAGTAACAGAATATACTGCTACGCTAAAGAATGTAGTTTGTAATTTCTGTCTCACTTTTTAAAGAAACATGCAGAGACTGTCTTCGTTCTTTGGCATGTAATTCCGTGATACGAAATAGTAAGTATGCACATGCCTTTCTTGTTTCTAGAAAGGCGTTAGAGTAGGTGTCGCATTCTCTCTAACGGAAGTTAGATGGCAAGTCTCAAAGTGAAAGTTTGATTACTAAATTAAAAAAAAGCTTCCACGGAGAAATGGGTACATACAGTCAGCATCAAAGAATGCCATGTGAAAAAAACAAGAAACTGTCAGATTGCGATGTCAAGAACTGACACTGAAATTAACTATTTTCTGTAGCGTAGCATTACACTCTTTCCTGACAACAGCGTACCCGGTTCCTGTTGTACTATTCCGCCCGTGAATGTCCTGGCTGCAGCGATCCTTCCTTTCAACGGAGCACAGCTTCATGTCAACGCCCCAGCGTTGTTTAAGGCCTCCCGCAGCGTCTGCTGACTTGTCATACTTGGAGTTCAAGTTTTTCGGTAAACATCTTTAATATTCATTCTAACGATGAAATTTTCTCACCATTTCCCCTTAAATTGCATATTTTAGAATCTGTACGTCACACTTTTTAGAAATTTTACAACTTTTCCGACCAAATAATTTACCACGCTAAACTACACATTTACCCAATTTTTACCAAAATCTAATGAGCACATAATGACATGAATGTATAAATTGTCCAATGTCAAACAAAACTGACAATACGATGACAAAGTGCTGTGTTTGGGCACCAGATCTTTTTATTTGTAATAACTCGGTTACTATTCTTTATTTTTAGGAATGAATAAAAACAATTGAAAATTTACCTCCTATATCAGGACGAAACAGTTGGGTTGAATATTTTTCTTCTACATTTCCTAGATGCAAAGTCATGTATCAGAGAATCATAATTTAAAGACTTGTCACATCATTCTCCAAAGACAGCGGAGCTAATGATGCCAGTTTCGTTTGTCGCATGGTTGATCGTAAGGGATTTTTAAGTCTTTTCAGCAAAGAAAATTATCTCTCACTTGTACAATTTGAAATCGGTAATGTCATGAACATTCTAAGTGCAGTCTCAGTGTTCGGAAATGTGGCTTCTAAATTGTTTACCTTCAAAGTCTGTAGCATCTGGGGAATGGTTGCATGCTCCCCCATCATTGAGGAGAATTGCAAAAACTCATCTGCAAACTGATCGTCAAGGTCATTGTTAAAATATTCCTGCAATGCTTTTGCCCCTTCAAAAATTTCAGATCTTCATTTTTTTGTAAAAAATTCAAATTTTCACATTATATTTTCATAAGCACTTTTTCTTCTTGAAAGCTGAGTGACTCTTTAGTCTCTCAGCTTTTAAGCAGAAAAGCACGTAATGAACCTGAGTTCTAAATATATCCCTTGCACTGAGTTCTATATGTTCACTGTTACATTCATCGAGGTGTTTATTCTTGGGCACGTTCTTTCTTCGGGAATCATACCCATGGTATTGCACATTTTCAGACACTAATGTTTTAGCTTCCTCTTCATAGACTTCAAAATTTTCCCTCACGAACTGAATGAATTCAATTAACGACTGGAAAATTTTAGGTACTTCAGAAATATTTCATTTTGGATTCTGACAAGTTTGATTTGCACAGTTTAATCTCTGAAGTATTGTGTCCCAAACTACTGTGCTGATCGATATTTCCATTGTTCGCATTTTCTTCAGCAGTGATTTTGCTTCATCTCTTGTCTGTGGAGAATCATCTACATTTTCTGACAGAAATACTAAAACTTTCTCTATTTCACGATAATTTTCCTCGCTGATCGTGTAGCTGCAGCATCTGCACACCATCTGGAAACTGACCGACTCTTCAGGGTGAGTGATTAATTTCCATGTGCTTCTTGAACTTTCTCCTGAAGCATCTTCCAACAGTGAGTTGATGCAGAAAAAAAAAGTATAGAGTTTTTGCAAAAATGTGAAAAAAAAGAGAACTTTACCACAACTATCTATGCTATTCACACCAACTAAATTTAAAGTGTGAGCAGAACTGGCACATATTCCGCTAGTGGATTGATTTCCCTAATGCATGTTTGAACACCAGAATACTTCCCAGGCATGTTGCTGGCATTGTCATAGCTTTGGCCTCTGACATTCATAATATCCAGGCCAGCCTAATGTAGAAAAGATATCATGGTATTTGTAATGTTTTCTGCAGTATGTCCATGGGATGGAATAAATGTCAAAAACCGTTCTTTTGCTTCACAATCTTTGTTGACATACCTTATGATAAAAGACAGTTGATCTATATGTGTAATGTCTGGAGTTGAGTCAACTATGACAAAAATATTTTGACATTTTTATTTTATCAGTGATTTCATTTAAAACACGTACAGCCATTAATTCAACAAATTCATCCACACATGTTGAAGATAAGTAACTGGTGTTACCACTTCCTGGATTCCCACATTTTTCCAAGTGTTGAGCTAAGAATGGATCAAATTCTGCAATTAATTCTAAGCAGCCCAGGAAATTTCCATTCTGAACTGATCCAATTGTTTCATCATCACCATACATTGGCAACCCACGAACTGAGAGATACTTAACTGTTGCAACAACTCTATGCAAAACAACTTGCCAGTACTTGGATTCATTCCGATGCTGCATAACTATCTGACAGTCAATGCATGCCGAAGCATTCATGCGTGATGAATAGTCACATACTGCTTGCCTGTGTATGTGTGAATTTTCATGCTCTGTAAGACGTTCACTTGCATGCTTCCAGTCAGGAAAACCTGTGGATCCTAATGCTGTAGTGCTCCTAGCATACAATATGCATATCCAGCAGAATAGTAAACAAGTCGATGGTGATAAAAGAAGCCAGTCGCGTTTTATCTTCTCATTATTTTTTTTATTCTGAAAAAATTACCTTCTGTTAGAAAACGTTTTTTACCACATATATCCTTCCCTGTGAATGCCAGCAACTTCAAATCTTGGAGTGGTGGATTGCTCAAAAAGCATTCGCGCATTTCTTCTGTAATTTCTCCACATAAGGCAGGATCCACTGCATTCATTGTGGAACTTGTGCTCTCTTCATTAGATGAATTCAAAAGATTTCCCAAATTAGGAGCATCTGTAATGTTAAATGATTCTGAAGTCAGATTACTGGCTTCCAAAGGCAAATTACACTCAAGAGACTCACCAGTAGTAAAATTAGATGAATTTGTAGAACTTTTGAGAACCAAGTGAAATATACAATTTTTTAATGGCAAAACGTTCAATGCTACTATGCTGCAGGTCATCATCCTTCAGTTTCAATTGTTTGGCTTTCTGTTTAGTACGTTTTGACATAATTTAACTATTAAATAATTCAACTTAAATACAGTATATTGTTACAACTAACTAAATTTGATTATATATAAAATTAACAAATATTCAACATTCCATCAGACTACAAGAAACGCAACGCAAAATACAACCAAACCTTCGTGGTTACAGTCAAGGTCTTTAGATATGTCTCATGGTATAAGGTTGGGCTCGCTACGATGTCAGCCTCTCATTGGCTGCTGAAATGACGTTGGCGTGGACGCTCGGGTTTCGGCAGCCAACATGGCAGCTTTGAGCGTCTTGTGGCGTTGGGTTACGGCATCCGAAACGATCGTAATAATCACACTTATTATGATAATAACGAAATAAAAGTGCAAAAAACTGCTCATACATAAATCAAAATCATAAAATCAAACCATTTACCTTCCGTGAAGCGCAACATTTCCAAATTTATTTGCATGCATGTGAACTCACATTTTAATACTTACCGCCAAGCCACTACAAAATAAACATCTACAAGAATTAAGGTTAGACACTGATACTTAAATTATTTCTGAAATCTACCTCATCAAAAAATGCTAACAAAGGCGGTGATACGTATCGTTGCCAAATCAATCAGTTCCGTATTGTTACTGTGAACAACACGAAAACTATTCTGTCTCTCTATATATTCACTCTTGAAACATTTTTCAACATTCCTTCATGGTGTGAATGTATATAGCACATAAGCAAGATAAAAGAAACAAAACAAAACAATAAAACAAATATATGCGCAAGAAAACCAAGAGTTAAGTGTTATACGTCCTTTTTTTTTTTTTTTTTAAATTACTTTTTTCTGTAAAAGTTAAATAAGCTTATTATTTTGCTCTAAGTTTAAAAATGTGGTTTTCACTTTAAATCTTTTTTACTTTTTTACCAGCATTTGTGCTAGCTGGCTGTTTTAGTAGTTTACAGGTTTAGTAGAATTTAATGTTCAAAGATTTTATTAAATTACAAAATTTATATTTGGTGCACTGAAGCAGATGTAATATAGCAGAAACCCACTTTCAAGTCTTTGTAGAAATGAGAGAGGGATCATTTCTGTTTGACCCTGAAGAAGGAATAAGTGATTATTCTCAACATGTTCTACATTACATGTCTCCTTTCATAATCTCACTTTTAGAGTTTACAGTTTTTTAGTTTTAGCCCTCATCAAGGGGAGAATATAGCTCGGTGATTGGGTTTTGATATTCTTCTTTTTTTAGGCTTTTATTTTTAAAATTGTTTGTACACACCCAGACACATCATTTAAGAAGGTTGAAATTTTTTCTGGAAGTGAAGATATAGAAGCTATATCGAATATCTACTTAAAAAATGACCTCTTGAAAAATACACACACACACACACCATATTTACATACATACATACATACACACACACACACCATATACCCTCCACCACTAACTGTTTTATATTAACCGCTCAGTTCGTAGGTTGCTGAGATTTCGTTTAGGTTCCACTCCAGGGTTTGTCTTCCTTGGATTACTTTTTTCCTTTTAGCTGGTTTGGGTGCTAGACCTACCTGCATGTTTGCCGCGTGCGGAGACCCGTGAGGCGGAAATGGGATGTCTGGCGGCTGGGGTAGCAGGAGACCGGAGAAGTGCCTCCTGTGTACCAACACTCCTCTTCGACCCCGGCTTCGCTGTAAACGGGAGGCTAGAGACTAACCCACCTCTAGTCAGAAGTCTTGTACCAAGTTGTGTACAGGGCTGTAGCGGCTTTTTTGTCGTATAGCACGGCAGGGTAAGCCCAGGGGCTGTGGGATCATGCCAAAGGCGTTGGCATGACGGTACCCGGAGGCCGAAGTGTCCGCCGAGTGCGTGTGATCTCAGCCAACGGACTATATCTGCAACGTATAAGCTCCAGAACTGTGTCCAGCGTCATTTTCTTGGCTTGCAGACCTCCAGTTCTCCCTTGTAGGGCTCGGTGGTGGGTGGAGTAGTCTGCAGACGAATCCTCCTCCTTTTTTCCATGGGTAAAAACAAAAACAAAAACTCCAAATTCAAGTCACCTGAGAAAATGATTGTTGACAACGACTCTCCTTCGTCTTCTCAACCTACCAAGTCTCACAACCTTAAACGATCTTTAGATCATGACCTGGACCAAGAACGTGGAACCTCTTCTTCGGCAGCTGTACCAGTCGCTCCGAAGCGTCGTCTCCCCTCGATTGCTGTGAATACGCATGCTACACACTTAGTTGTAGAATCCATCGATCCGAATGAGAGACTGTCCACCAGATCTCCCTTTTTCATTTCTAAAGCTTTGGACGCTGCGGTTGGCCCCTTGAAGTCTGTGAGGAAGCGTCGCTCTGGGGACCTGCTTGTCCAAACTTCCCAGCAAAAACACAAGTGCTGGGAAACTGCTGGCCACCAGCTGGCAGTTATGGGTCACTGCTGGCTGAAATCTGCCGCTCACGGCCCGGTAGTGGTCCGTTGGTGGCAGCGCTATCAGTTGGCGAGCCATTGATGGCCCTGCAGCATCGCCGTGAATTGTGGGCCTCCAAGCAAGTGCCACTAGTGGCCCGTTGCTGGCAACCAATGCAACCCCCAACAGCAGGTGGAAGCATCGGGACTGCGCATGCGCGGAAGCAACACTTGCTGTGTCTCTCATGGTACCAGTTAGTTGAAGACGACGCTATCGCCATCGTGTTATTTTAGTGGATGTTAAGAAAAAAATCCATATGTGGAGAGGCGAATTAATTTCCTAATGAAATTTTACGTCGACGAAGATATCAGATTAAGCCGTGAAATACTAGATTACAGCCATGAAATACACCCACTCCATTCCCATGAATAACAATTCATGGAATGGAGTGGATAAATAACAAGAAAAAATTTGAAACCGCTTGAAACACATATCCTGGAAAACCATTAAAAAAGCGTTTGTTGAAAAAAATTATACGCGTACAAAATTTATTAATTATTTGAAAGAAAAAAAAAAGCAACGCTATGTGGTGTACTCATGGGTTGAATACAGAAGACTGGGAGGAATTCGCTTCTAAAAATAACGAGAAGTAAAATAAAATATCTTTTACTCTTTAAAACAAATGTAGCTTCGGACAACGGAAAGGAAAGACACAACGTTAAAAATGTAACAGAATGTGACATGAACCCGGGTAAATATATATTTATTCAACAATCTTTTTTCAAGACGGCAAGGACAGTACAAAACTTTGGAATGCGACTCTAAGTATGTACACGCCTTGAAAATGAGTGAAGTCCCCTTAAGGTAAAAAAAAAAAAACTATCGTTACGTTGAAAAAATTAATTTATCAATTATATGAAACTGACTTTTATGAAAAATACCTCGCAATATTATAAAATGAAGGAGGGAAGCATTCGATTACAATATGCATGCCAAAGAGATAGCTTCCAGCACGTATCTGAGCGTCGTGAATTAGTCCGGTCAGTAGCGAACGCGGCTTCCACGTAGACGGCCCAGGATCGAATCTAGTCAAATGCAAACGTCGTTTTTCCGGTCTGTCGAGAAAAGTTCCCCAGCGCGGTGAGTTAATTCACAAGCTTCGTAAGGGTAGAAAAAAAATTGTAGCTTTAGGAAACTGCGGTTATCCTTGCTTTTTTTTTTTTATTATTGCTACTACTGGGAAATTGGCGGACAAGATTCGGCAAGCCACCAGTTACGTCACGTGGTTGCTGGCTGCCACTAACGGCCCACTAGCGGACCACATTATGCTAGCCATAATTTCTGGCAAGTACTTGCAGGGCCACTGAAGGGCCACTTGTGGCAGCTACTGCCTGTGATGGACCACTGATGGCCCTGTTGTGGCATATGACAACTGATGGGGTGCCAACTGTTGGCCTGAACTGCTGGCCCTTCTGTTGGCCGCCCGGACATATTATTGACGGTTCGGCAGCGGCAACATAGTGCTGGGCCATTGCTGGCAGTGCTGGCTGCCAGCAATGGCCCACTGTTGGCCCAGCAATACTGTTTTTGCTGGGTTGCAGTGTTTCTCAGAGTAACACTCTTCTGCACCTCACTAGTCTTCAAGGCATTCCTGTCAAAGTGACACCTCACCCGTTTCTTAACACCTCTCGGGGTGTTATTTCGGAGTTTGATCTCTTGCCATGCAGTGAGGACGAATTGGTGAGTGAACTTGCAGATCAGGATGTTATTGCTGCACGTCGTATGATGTTCCGGCGCGATGGTTCTTTGATTAAGTTTAAAAATGCAATCTTGACTTTTAACTCCCCTAAAGTTCCGACCGAAATCAAGGCTGGCTACTTGGTCTGCGGAGTTCGCCCGTACATTCCCAGCCCTCTGCTGTTTCAGGTGCCAGAGGTACGGGCATTCACAACGTTCATGTCACAGTTCCGCTCGTTGCGCAAATTGTGGCTCCAGTGAACATGACGGGGAAGGTTGCACTTCTGCTGCCTGCTGTGTTAACTGTGGTGAGGCCCATGCAGCTTACTCCCGCAACTGTACGAAATGGAAGGACGAGATGGCGATCCAGTGCCTCAAGACCCTGGAAGGCCTCTCGTACCCTGCTACCAAGGCCAAGTTGGGTATTCCCAACAACCAACAGCGTACTTTTGCCGCAGTAGTTCAGTCTCTGCCACAACCCGTGCAGCCCTTTGTTCCGCGCCCTGTAGCTCTCGCCGCACTTGCCAAGAGATCTACAGCTGAACAAGCGACACAGGTGGATTTCACCGAGCTCCAGCTTATTCGACCAGCTGAGTCTGCGCCTTCTCTTTTGAAGACGACCGACTCTTCCAGTTCCCAGCAGAAAGCATGCACGTGTGGAAGACCCGGCCCTAAATCCGCAAAGGTGTGCAGTGTCCATCAAACTGTCGCGGTGCAACTGACCAACATTGCAACTGTCTCAGACTCAGCGAGGTCCCCACCCTCAACCAACATTATAGAGGATCATAGGGGGAGGAGAGTGACAGTTCGTCCCTCTCCTATGACTCATCTTATGTGTAGTTGTGTTCGTTTTCGTGATGTGTTTTATCATTCTCATTCCTGAGTTTTACTTAATCGGCTAGTTTCTAACCATTGTACCATGTTTTTAATACTGTTTGTTTCATTGTCTTTTTTGGCCCTTCCATCATTCTCATGGTTCGGTTTTACTTGGTCAGCCAGATTTGGGGATTTATGCCACGTTTTTTAATACTGTTTGTTTGTCTTGTGTCTGGCGCTCTTTGGCCAAACAGGGCCCTTGCGCCATAAAAATCAACCAACCAACCAACCACTATGGGTCGATTTCATTATGAATCCATCCTTCCAGACCACGTACACCCATACATGCTGATTATCTTCCCTGGGGCGGATGGGATGCTCCAGCACCACAATGCGATGTCACACAGCTAGAAATGTCCGAGAGTGGTTGAAACAGCACGATGGAGAATTCAAAGTACTTTGTAACGTATACTCTAGATTCAGTTTCCTTTTGATTTTACTATCTCTTGTTATTTTATTTTCCTATGCAAATTATCTTCTCACTTAACGAGATGTTATTTCTCCCGCTGAATTATATGTGGCAACGAGTGTAAGTCATGACGTGGTGGTATGCAGTATATATAGGCGCGTTCAACTATACCAAGCAGCTTCGTTTTATTTGTGATAGTTTCTTCCATTATTATTGTTATCTACGATAGTACGAAAGTTCTGAATATCAGTAGTTGTGTTTTGTTGGAGTGTGTTTGAGTAATACCAGGAGTTCCCCAATAAAAGGTTAAAAGTGAGTACGTTTTCTTAGTTCATTTTGTTGTCAGACCTCTGTCTGGCCGTTAAGTCTATTTCATAGAGTGTCTACGTTAAGTCCAGGGTATATTGTGTTTACCGCTCTAATAAGGAGCCTTCAAGGTACTAATGTACTAAAACCGAAGTTATAGTACTGATATTCAAGATAATGAGGAACGCTGAGTAAAAGAAGTTCCATATTCAATGAACTTATTGCACGTGCGTGTCTAACCTAAACAAACTCTAGCACTTTGAAGATTAGGCACACTTTAGCTACGTCAAGTAACCTTCCAATAACCCTAACGTGACTTAACGTAAGCTTCCCTGCACTACACGTCCAGCAGAGGACTTTATTCATTATAATTGGCGCCCGAACATTTCTTGAAGACGAGGTGTTGACAATTATTGACTATGTCTTCATTACCTGAGAAAACTTCACTATTTCAACCTGAATCAAGTTTCGGTGGAGGTGGGGTTATTTTCGACAATCTGCAGGAAGCCTGTGGGTCTAACTTTGAGGTCTTTTTTTTGCAAGTACCCAGGCATTCCTCACAATTTCATCATTCACCAGCTTCATATCACTCTGAGTCGCGGGTCGTACCTGAGGTATTTCAATCCTCTCACAGAAGCAAAATGCTTGCACATTTCGTGCCGCATGAGGGAGCAATTACTTTTAATGGTTTGGAGGGGTCCTTGAAATTTCTCGAGGATTTGGAGGATCATTTCGACTTATACAATATTCCTCAAGATTGCAAAGTGCAAATAGCAGGCACTTGCTTGAAAGATACCGCTAAGACCTGGTATCGGCAGTGGAGAGTATCGAACCCGGATTCTCGTTATGAGAATTTCCGAGCGGAATTTTTGGAAGTCTTTCCTTTCGGCCTCAGTCGAGCTGGCCTTGCACAACAACTTTTTTCTCGTAAGCAAGGACCCAACGATAGCCCTGTTGCGTTTGCTTTAGAAACAACACGCTTGTATAAATTATGGGATCCACATGCCAGTCATGTCGCCATGTTGGACACCCTATTGCAACAGCTCGATCCATTTCTACAGGATTTTATTGAGGTCCGACACCCTGCTACAATACACGAATGCCTTCGCCTCATACGAACGTATGAGGAGCGACACGGCAAACATGGACCAACTAAACATGCTCAAGAACCCCGGGAGGCTTATCACGAATATCCTCAGCAGCATAATAGGCTTAATGACTTTCAACACGAGCGTACACAGGTGCAAGTCCAAGCATCGTACGTACCACCGCATAGAAGAGTGGTACACCAACCGCTAGTTTCTAAACAATTTTCTGGGTACAGTACAAATGCACAGTATGCTCGACCCCGTTCTAATCCGCAGAATTCGGAACATTTTTATGCTAAGGGCAATAATGATTTTTCTGCCAGTGCTGAGGGAAGAAATAATAGAAATGGAAATTTCAACAGAAATGCGGAGTTCCCGCAGCAGTTTTCACGAAGTTTTTCTAAGCGTGAAAACTTTACAGATACCAGGCAGCGCCGAGGTTTCAGACCGCATGAAAATACAACCAGGAATCCTTTAAAATTCCAAAGGAAGTAGACCAAGGGTCGGCACTGCTTCCTGATACCAAGAATTCTGACCCTAAAATAGTATTATTGACTGTCCAAACTCCTCAGTTGCCTGATGTGTTATTGACAATTGAAGATATTATTGTCGAGACAAAGTTCGACACTGGTTCTGAAATATCAGCCCTAAATACGAAGTTTTGCACTGAAAGTTTTCCTGCAATACACGTCCAGCCTGCGACGCAGTATTTGCGAGGTGAAAATAACGAAATATTCAGTATCACAGGAACTGTCACATTATCTCTAGGGCTGGGAAAGGCTCGTTTTACGTATTCTTTCCTGCTCATAGACGACCTACCTGTTAAATGTCTAATGGGCATAGATTTTATCAATACTTTTAAAGTTACCATGAATTTCGAACAACATGTTATTTCCCTTCCGGAACCTGTCGAAGTGATTCCTAAAGATCCTATAGACATAACGAATTTGTTACTGAGTAAACAACTGAATGAGAGGCAACGAAACCAGCTTTCTCAACTTTTGAATGAAAGACCTGGTTTATTTTCCGACCAACCTGGTTTCACACAGGGGGTTTATCACGTCATTGACACTGATGGTTCGAAACCGATAGCGACGAAACTTTACGTTTGTGCTCCCCACAAAAAAAATGAAATGCAACGTCAAATTTCAGAGATGCTTAAACAGGGCATAGTAAGGGAATCAACAAGCGCCTGGGCCGCACCTGCTTTTCTTGTTCCAAAGAAACAACCCAACGAATTTCGTTTCGTGACAGATTTCCGCAAGCTAAACCAAGTCACGAAAGCCATAAATTATCCACTACCTGTCATGTCGCATATTTTGCATGACCTATCGTCAACTAAATGGATGTCCACCTTGGATTTGGCGAGTGGATATTGGTAGGTTGCGGTACATCCAGACTCCGTAGATAAAGCAGGCTTTGTGACTCCTTTTGGGGCTTATGAATACCTGCGTATGCCCTTTGGACTAGCCTCTGCACCTGCTACTTTCCAAAAGCTTATGGATACGGTTCTCAGACCTGTTCTAGGTCCCCATGTGCATGTATATTTGGATGACAGTATTATTACATCCGAGACTTTTGACGAGCACCTTTCTCTGCTCAAACAGGTGTTCCAACTCATATATAATGCTGGCTTGACGTTAAAACCTAGTAAATGCCAGATATCGAGGGACGAGATTGTATATCTGGGGTTGAAAATCACTCCCCACGGCTTATTTACGGATGATGAAAAAATCAGGCCTATAGTTGACTTTCCACGGCCAAAAACAGCCAAAGAACTATCACGCTTTCTGGGAATGACCGGATGGTATCAGCAGTTCGTCCCCGCTTATGCTACAATCTGTGAGTCATTGTATGCTTTGAAACGTAAATACAAGAAGTTTGTTTGGACACCTGAGGCTAACGCAGCGTTTGAAGCACTAAAATCTGCGTTGACTCAGCCTCCTGTATTAGCTTTCCCAGATCATACTAAGGAATTTGATATTTACACTGACGCATCCGGAGTTGGTCTTGGTTGCGTTTTGTCACAAGCTGGGCATCCAATAGCTTTTGCGTCCCGTATTTTAGCCAAAGCTGAACGCAATTATTCAGCTACGGAACGCGAATGTCTTGCTGTAGTGTATGCTCTTGAAAAATTTTAATGTTATGTCTTGCTGTAGTGTATGCTCTTGAAAATTTTCAATGTTATCTCAACGAATTGACAGTTAATATAATTACGGATCATTCTGCCCTTCAGTATTTGAATTCTGCTAAGCACCTCTCTCAAAGACTTATGAAGTGGGCTCTTAAGTTACAAGAGAGCAATATCAAAATTTCGTACCAGCCAGGTCGTAAGAATCAATTACCGGATGCATTGTCTCGCGTCCCGATTAGTGGGGTTCCCACAGAAACTACTCCTGGATGTCAGCCTTTACTTTTAATAGCTGATAAAACATCCAGAGAGCAGATAATGGCAGAATTAGTAAATGATCCAGATTTTGGGGAATCTATAATTTTTTGCTTGCGGGTTCACCACAACAAAGTGACCCTTCTCTGGCTGGGAGGTCACAGCATTTTGAAATCATAGAGGGTCTTCTTTACTATACGAAATCTAGGACTACTAGGGCAGAGTTTCGCCCATGTATTCCGCGAACCCTTAGAATGGCCCTTTTAAACGAATTTCATGACAAACCTATTGCAGGCCATTTAGGTATTCGCAAGACCCGTTGTAAATTGCGGGATGTTGCCTATTGGCCTTGCATGTACCAAAGTGTGCTCGCATACGCTCAATCATGTCACTTGTGTCAGATTTATAATTACCGTAATGTAAGACCGGCCGGTCACTTGAAATCTAGTTCAAGTTCTCATGTTTTTGACATTATTTCAATAGGTTTATTGGGACCTTATCCTTTATCTGTTAAAAACAAAGCTCGTTACGTTTTAGTATTAACCGATAATTTCTCTAAATGGATCGAAGTTTTTCCCATTAAAGCCGCTACGGCGGAAGTTATTTGTAATGTATTAATTAATGAAGTATGCTCTAGATATGGTGCACCTAATCAAGTAGTTTCGGATAATGGTCCCCAATTTATTTCTGACATTTTTGAAAGAATGTGTGCGAGACTACACATAAGGCATAAATTCATTTCCCCATATCATCCCCAGAGTAATCCCGCAGAACGAGTAAACCGCACGCTAGTTAAAATGATCGCTACATTTGTCATGGATCATCACGAGCGGTGGGACGAACATCTTGAGCTTTTTTAGTTCGCCCTCCGCTCGTCTGTTCACGAATCTACTAAGTTTACTCCCGCAGAACTTTTTTTGGGTCGAAAAATTAATACCCCTTTTGAAAATTTAACGGGGATTATCGACGAACTACACCAGCGACCAACTCCGCAATCAGTACGAATCATGGCAGAGAAAGCTCGTGTTGCAATGATAGGAGCACAAGCGGCTCAAGCAAGATACTATAATACTAGGCGTAGGGAACCAGATCTTGTCGTTGGAGATCTAACTCTCTTAGAGACACACTTCCAGTCTTCTGTTTCTCATACTTTAGTAAAGAAATTTGCACCCCGCTACGAAGGTCCATATCGGGTGGCAAATGTGTGTGAAAATAACATTATCCTTGAAAAACCTGACAATCAATTTCAATACGTACACGTTGCTCAGTGTCGCAAGTATCATGAACGAAATATAGATTTTAAAATCAACCCTACTCAACCTTCTGTTCCACAGACTCAAGAGTCTATATCACACGATCAACCTCCAGAAATTTTGGACGAACCGACAAACCTTTTTGAAGAATCTCCAGTGATTTTTTCTTCACCCTCCCTCCACAAGACTGGCTTCCAAGAACGCAACCTGATTCTACCATAAGACGAAGGCTCGAATCAAGTTCTTCAAATTCTAGTATCATTCCTTTCCCTCCAACCATTGCCGAGACTATTGCTGCACCATTCCCTAATAACTCTGCACCAACACAAGCTCCTACTTCCTTGAATACCTCGTCAGAGAGTATTCCAATAGGCGGAAATAAACATCGCCCTGCACGACCACTAACTTACAGCAGCGGCTCAGAGTCATCACATATTTCTGATTTATCAGATATAGACAGTAGTTTGACGATTCCTAAAAGTCATACACAAATTAAAAACCGTCCAGCAACACCAAAAGCCGGTCGAAAACGCAACTTGTCTCCCCAATCTGCTTCGCCGCAACAGCGACGAAGGCAGAGATCCTTGCATCCGCCCGGGTTTCGCCCCTGGAACTTACGCTCAGGGCAAACAGGGCCGATGCCTGCTTCTACTGTCATGCCAAAAGGGAGAAAGAGAAAACAAGCGATGTGGCCAGAGCCACGTCCCTTCAAAAGAATGCAGGAAGGACAACACGGGCCCCAGCACAAAGGGACAATATATCGAAAGCCTGGGGGATCCCGTTCCTGTCAGACGCAGGGAATTCCTGACCGACAGACTTCAGCCGTTCCTGACCGACAGACTTCAGCCGTTCCTGACCGACAGACTTCAGCCGTTCCTGACAGACGGACTTCAGCCGTTCCTGACCGACGGACTTCAGCCGTTCCTGACCGACGGACTTCGGCCGTTCCTGACCGACAGACTTCAGCCGTTCCTGACCGACGGACTTCAGCCGTTCCTGACCGACAGACTTCAGCCGTTCCTGACCGTTCTTGTCAGACGCAGGGATTTCTTGACCGACAGTCTACAAATGTTCCAGATCCATTCAAGTCGCAGAAGAGATCGACGCTACCAGAATTTACCAGTCCAATTAGGCCTGGAAAAAGATATCGTACTAGGGTTTTTTATGCGTCCTCGAGATAAGTAAGTTCTCGTGGACAGGTTATTTTCTCATTATGTTGTTTTTCCTGCACGACCAGTTGGCGTGACAGAATTTTTTTTCGTGTGGGCCTACGCATTCTTTTTGTGTATATATGTAGTTTTTTTATATGTATATTCTATGTCCGTCTACTTATCCAATTTATATATATATATATATGTGTGTTAGGGGTAAAATAGTGAAAATTGTTACTGTTAGGCAGCTACAGGCAATCTTTGCTGCTGATACAGTTGGTTTGTAATCAACGATACAAATATAGAGTTGAAAATATGAGGAAGTAAAATGAAATCAAAAAAGTGATTCCTGCTGGGCAGAATAAAAATAAGGTATGCCGATGCAGGTTTGTCCTGTACACGTATAAAAAGTGTTTTCTGCTTCACAGACGACAATAGCTGCGGACACAGGTTTACTGAATTTGTTATGCCAAGCTTGAAGTTGTAAATACTGCTGCCACAAAAAAAGTAGGACGATAAACGTCAGTCAGCGAAATGTAAGACTACACTCAAAATTTGATAGGGTTTTCAAAAAAAAAAAATAAAAAATAAGGGGAGATGATGTAACGTATACTCTAGATTCAGTTTCCTTTTGATTTTACTATCTCTTGTATAATGAATTAGCTTTGTCTATCTTTTTGCTAAGCTAATTATTATGAATGAATAATGCTCTACGCTTCAAAATAATGAATTCCCAAAAGGGTGTTGTTACTCGTTAATTATGAACTTAAACAAAGTCTCAACGCTGGTTATTTATATTAAGTAATCAAAGTCATAAACCTAACAGCCAGACAGAGGTCTGACAAAACTAAGAATTGAAAAAGACTGAACTTACAGAACAACTTGTTTATTATGATGACTCCTGGTCAACTAAGGCACTCATATATCACTACTACATAACAACACACTGCAACGCAACACAACACACCACCAACCACCCTCAACTCCAACACAACTACAACGCAACACACAACTCACACTTCTCGATGAACGCGCCTATATCCGAGCTACCACCACGTCATGACTTACACTCATTGCCAGATCTCATTCAGCGGGGTGAAATAATATTCCGTTCAGTAGGAAGATAATTTACATAGTAAAATAAAATAACCAGAGATAGTAAAATCAAAAGGAAAGTGAATATAGAGTATACGTTACATCATCTCCCCCTTAATTTTTCTTCTTTTTTTTTTTTTTTTTTTTTTTTTCCGAAAAACCTATCAATTTTGGAGTGTAAGTCTTACATTTCGATGATTGACGTTTCTCGATTTTTTTTTGATTTGTTGTTTGGTGGTAGCCGTATTTACATTATCAACTTGGCATAACAATTTACGAATCTGTATTCGACTGTGAAATTTGTAGTGTAGAACAAACCAAACCTGCATCGGCATACTTTCCTTTTATTCTGCCTAGCAGGAATCACTTTTTTAATTTCAAATTACGTGCGCCTCATTGGTTGAAATACATAACAACTGTATCAGCAGCGAAGATTGCCTGAAGCTGCCTAACAGTAACAATTTTATTATTTTCATTTCAAATTACGTTTTGCCTCATGCGTTGAAATACAGAACAACTGTATCAGCAGCGAAGATTGCCTGGAGCTGCCTAACAGTAACAATTTTATTATTTTCATTTCAAATTACGTTTGCCTCATGCGTTGAAATACAGAACAACTGTATCAGCAGCGAAATTTACCTGGAGCTGCCTAACAGTAACAATTTTATTATTTTCATTTCAAATTACGTTTGCCTCATGCGTTGAAATACAGAACAACTGTATCAGCAGCGAAATTTACCTGGAGCTGCCTAACAGTAACAATTTTATTATTTTACCCCTAAGCACATAGATATATACAAAAAAAAGTGGATTAGTAGATGGACATAGAAGAAATATAAAAAAAAACACACATATATACACAAAAAGAATGCATAGGCCCACACGAAAAAAAGAAATTCTGACACGCCAACTGGTCGAGCAGGAAAAAACAATAAACTGAGAAAAGAACCTGTCCACGAGAACTTACTTATCTCGAGGACGCATAAAAAATTCTAGTGCGAAAACGTTTTCCAGGCCTAATGGGACTGGGGAAATCAGGTGGCTTGGATCTCTTCCGGGACGGTAATGGAACATCGGTCTGTTGTCGGTCAGGAATCTGGCGGTCTGGAAATCCCTGCGGCTGAGAAGAACGGTCAGGAACGTCAGAAGTCTGGCGGTCCGGAAATCCCTGCTGCGGCTGATAGGAACGGTCAGGAGTCTGGCGGTCTGGAAATCCCTGCGGCTGAGAAGAACGGTCAGGAACGTCAGAAGTCTGGCGGTCCGGAAATCCCTGCTGCGGCTGATAGGAACGGTCAGGAGTCTGGCAGTCTGGAAATCCCTGCGGCTGAGAAGAACGGTCAGGAACGTCAGAAGTCTGGCGGTCCGGAAATCCCTGCTGCGGCTGATAGGAACGGGCTCCCCCAGGCTTTGGATATGAAGTCCCTTGATGCTGGGGCCCGTTGTGTCCTTCCAGTATCTTTTTGGAGGGACGTGTCTCCGGCCACATCGCTTGTTTTCGTTTACGCCCACGGGGCATGATAGTAGTAGCCGGCATCGGCCCTGTTTGCCCTGAACGGAGGTTCCAGGGGCGAAACCCGGGCGGATGCAAAGATTTCTGCCTTCGTCGCTGTTGCGGCGAAGCAGATTGGGGAGACAAGTGACGTTTGCGCCCAGCTTTTGGTGGTGCTGGACGGTGTGGAATATTAAATGTTGGATTCATAACTGACAAATCCGAAATGTCCGACGCCTCTGAGTCGCTGCTGTAATTCAGCGGTCGTGCAGGGCGATGTTTGGATTTGCCTATAGGAATACTTTCCGATGAGGTATTCAAAGAAGAAGTATCCCGCGTTGGTGCAGAGGCAGCCGGAAACGGCGCAACAATAGTCTTGGCAATGGTTGGAGGGAAAGGAACGATGCTAGTATTCGACGAACTCGATTCGAGCCTTGGTCTCACGGGAGAATCAGGTTGCGGTTGTAGAAACTCGTCTGGAGGGGGGAGGGTGAAGGAAAAATCACTGGTGATTCGTCAAAAATGTTCGGTGGTTCGTCCACAATTTCTGGCTGTTGAACATGAGATATAGATTCTTGAGTCTGTGGAACAGAAGGTTGAGTAGGATTGATAATGAACTCGATATCCCGTTCGTGATATTTGCGACATTGATCAACATGTACATATTGAAAATTGTTGTTCGGTTTTTCCAGAACAATATTATTGTCAAAGACATTTGCCACCCGATATGGACCTTCGTAGCTGGGTGCAAATTTCTTCACTAAAGTATGCGAAACAGAAGACTGGAAGTGCGTTTCCACGAGAGTGAGATCTCCAACGACAAGATCTGGTTCCCTACGCCTAGAATTATAATATCGTGCTTGAGCCGCTTGTGCTCCTAGCATTGCAACACGAGCTTTTTCTGCCATAATGTGTACTGATTGCGGAGTTGGTCGCTGGTTTAATTCGTC
Organism: Macrothele yani; assembly: GCA_039090855.1. NCBI lineage: Eukaryota > Metazoa > Arthropoda > Arachnida > Araneae > Macrothelidae > Macrothele > Macrothele yani. The sequence continues at coordinate 108,367,816 of CM077011.1, forward strand.
GATAATCCCCGTTAAATTTTCAAAAGGGGTTTTAATTTTGCGACCCAGAAAAAGTTCTGCAGGAGTAATTTTAGTAGACTCGTGGACAGACGAGCGGAGGGCGAACGCAAAAAGTTCTAAATGTTCATCCCATCTTTCATGGTGGTCCATTACGAAAGTCGCAATCATTTTCACTAGCGTTCGGTTAACGCGTTCTGCAGGATTACTCTGGGGATGATATGGGGAAATGAATTTATGTTTAATGTGTAATCTCGCACACATTCTTTCAAAAATGTCAGAAATAAATTGAGGACCATTATCCGAAACTACTTTATTAGGTGCACCATATCTAGAAAATACTTCATTAACTAAGACATTACAAATAACCTCAGCCGTAGCGGCTTTAATGGGAAAAACTTCAACCCATTTAGAAAAATTATCAGTTAGTACTAAAACATAACGAGCTTTATTTTTAACAGATAATGGATAAGGTCCCAATAAATCTATGGAAATAATATCAAATACATGAGAACTTGAACTAGATTTCAAGTGACCGGCCGGTCTTACATTACGGTAATTATTAATCTGACACAAGTGACATGATTGAACGTATGCGAGCACACTTTGGTACATGCCAGGCCAATAGGCAACATCCCGCAATTTACAACGGGTCTTGCGAATACCTAAATGACCTGCAAGAGGTTTGTCATGAAATTCATTTAAAAGAGCCATTCTAAGGGTTCGCGGAATACATGGGCGAAACTCTGCCCTAGTAGTCCGAGACTTTGTATAATAAAGAAGACCCTCTATTACTTCAAAATGTTGTGACCTTCCAGCCAGAGAAGGATCACTTGGTAGGGGCGAACCCGCAAGCAAAAAATTGTAAATATCCCCAAAATCTGGATCATTTATTAATTCTGCCATTATCTGCTCTCTGGATGTGATATCAGCTATCAGAAGTAAAGGCTGACATCCAGGAGTAGTTTCGGTGGGGACCCCACTAATCGGAACGCGAGATAATGCGTCCGGTAATTGATTCTTATTACCTGGCTGATACGAAATTTTGATATTGCTCTCTTGTAACTTCAGAGCCCACTTCATAAGTCTTTGAGATAGGTGTTTAGCAGAATTCAAATACTGAAGGGCAGAATGATCCGTAATTATGTTAACTGTCAATTCGTTAAGATAACATTGAAATTTATTCAGTGCATACACAACAGCAAGACATTCACGTTCCGTAGCTGAATAATTGCGTTCAGCTTTGGCTAAAGTACGAGACGCAAAAGCTATTGGATGCCCAGCTTGTGACAAAACGCAACCAAGACCAACTCCGGATGCATCAGTATAAATATCAAATTCTTTAGAATGATCCGGGAAAGCCAACACCGGAGTCTGAGTCAATGCAGACTTCAGTGTTTCGAATGCAGCGTTAGCTTCAGGTGTCCAAATAAACTTCTTGTATTTACGCTTTAAAGCATACAATGGCTCACATATTGTAGCATAAGCGGGGACGAACTGCTGATACCATCCGGTCATTCCCAGAAAGCGGGATAGTTCTTTTGCTGTTTTAGGCCGAGGAAAGTCAGCAATAGGCCTAATTTTTTCATTATCAGTGAATAAGCCGTGGGGAGTAATTTTCAACCCCAGATATACAATCTCGTCCCTCGCTATCTGGCATTTACTGGGTTTTAACGTCAAGCCAGCATTGTATATAAGTTGGAACACCTGTTTGAGCAGAGAAAGGTGCTCGTCAAAAGTCTCTGATGTTATAATAATATCATCCAAATAGACATGCACATGTGGACCCAGGACAGGTCTGAGAACCGTGTCCATAAGCTTTTGGAAAGTAGCAGGTGCAGAAGCTAAACCAAAAGGCATACGTAAATATTCATAGGCCCCAAAAGGAGTCACAAAGCCTGTTTTATCGACCGAGTCCGGATGTACTGCCACCTGCCAATATCCACTTGCCAAATCCAAAGTTGACATCCATTTGGTCGACGACAAGTCATTTAGAATATGTGACATGACAGGTAGGGGATAATTGATTGTTTTTGTGACTTGGTTGAGCTTGCGAAAATCTGTCACGAAACGAAATTCATTTGGTTGTTTCTTTGGAACCAAGAAGGCAGGAGCCGCCCAGGCGCTTGTTGATTCCCTGATTATGCCCTGCTTAATCATTTCCGCAATTTGACGTTGCATTTCCTGTTTTTTATGTGGAGCACAAGGGTAAGGTTTCGTCGCAATGGGTTTCGAACCATCAGTGTCAATAACATGATAAACCACCTGTGTGAAACCAGGTTGATCCGAAAATAAACCAGGGCTTTCCTGTAAAAGGAGAGAAAGCTGGTCTCGTTGCCCCTCATTCAATTGGTCACTCAACAATAAACTCGTAATATCTACAGGAACCGTCGGAATCATTTCGACAGGTTCCGGAAAGGAAATCACATGTTGTACAAAATTCAAAGTTATTTGAAACTTGTTAATAAAGTCCATACCCATGAGACATTTCACGGGTAGCTCGTCTATAAGCAGGAAAGAATGTGTAAAACGAGCTTTTCCCAGCCCTAAAGATAATGTGACAGTTCCTGCGATACTGAAGATTTCGTTATTTGCACCTCGCAAATACTGCGTTGCAGGCTGAACATGTATTGCAGAAAAACATCATTGCAAAACTTTGTATTTAGGGCTGATATCTCAGACCCAGTGTCGAACTTTGTCTCGACAATAATGTCTTCAAGTGTCAAGAATACATCAGGCAACTGAGGAGTTTGAACAGTCACTAATACTGTTTTAGGGTCAGGATGTTTGGTATCAGGAAGCAGGACCGACCCTTCGTCTACTTCCTGTGGAAGTTTAAAGGAATTCTGGTGGTGTTAGCATGTGGTCGGAAACCTCGACCCTGCCGGGTATCGGGAAAATTTTCACGATAAGGAAAATTTCGTGAACCCTGCGTCGGGAACTCCGCGTGTCTGTTGAGATTTTCATTTTCATTACGTCTGCCCTCAGCACGGGCAGAAAAATTATTATTGCCCTGAGCATGATAACGTTCCGAATGCTGCTGAGTGGAACGGGGTCGAGCATACTGTGCATTATGACGATACCCCGTAGCTTGCTCCGAAACTTGTTGCTGGTTCGCCACTCTTCTGTGTGGTGGAACGTATGAAGCTTGGGTGGGCACGTGTGTATGCTCGCGCTGAAAGTTTTGTCTATTATGCCGCTGAGGGTTTTCGGAATAAGCCTCGCGGGGTGCCCGAGCATGGTGAGTTGCAGCATGTTTGCCATGTCGCTCTTCATACGTGCGTATGAGGCGAAGGCATTCATGAATAGTGGTAGGGTGTCGAACCTCAAGAAAATCTTGCAAGAATGGGTCGAGCTGCTGTACGAGGGTATCCAACATGTCAACATGACTGGCATGTGGATCCCATAGATTATATAGGCGTGTAGTTTCCAACGCAAATGCAACAGGGCTATCATTGGGACCCTGCTGACGAGAAAACAGCTGTTGAGCAAGGCTAGCTCGACTGAGGCCGAAAGGAAAGACCTCCAAGAATTCTGCACGGAAATTCTCATAATGAGAATCCGGGTTCGACCCTCGCCACTGCCGATACCAGGTCTTGGCGGTATCTCTCAAGCAAGTTCCGGCAATTTGGACCTTGCAGTCTTCCGGAATATTATATAAATCAAAATGGTCTTCCAGATCTTCGAGGAACTTTAAAGACCCCTCCAAACCATTGAAATAAATTGTTCCTGCATGCGGCACGAAATGAGCAAGCATTCTGCTTCGCTGAGAGGATTGAACTCCCTCAGGTACGACCCGCGACTCAGAGTAATAAGAAGCTGGTGCATTACGAGATGGTGAAGAATGCTTGGGTATGTGTAGATTATTCATATCCAAGTCAGAGCCACAGGCTTCGTACAAATTGTCCAAACAAACACCATTACCCTCGAGACTTGCCGGAAGGTGGAAATTTGCAGTTGTCTCAGGTAAGGAAGCCATGGGTAATAATAGTCAGGATCTCGTGTTCGAGAAAAGTTCGGGCGCCAATTATAATGAATTAGCTTTGTCTATCTTTTTGCTAAGCTAATTATTATGAATGAATAATGTTCTACGCTTCAAAATAATGAATTCCCAAAAGGGTGTTGTTACTCGTTAATTATGAACTTAAACAAAGTCTCAACGCTGGTTATTTATATTAAGTAATCAAAGTCATAAACCTAACAGCCAGACAGAGGTCTGACAAAACTAAGAATTGAAAAAGACTGAACTTACAGAACAACTTGTTTATTATGATGACTCCTGGTCAACTAAGGCACTCATATATCACTACTACATAACAACACACTGCAACGCAACACAACACACCACCAACCACCCTCAACTCCAACACAACTACAACGCAACACACAACTCACACTTCTCGATGAACGCGCCTATATCCGAGCTACCACCACGTCATGACTTACACTCATTGCCAGATCTCATTCAGCGGGGTGAAATAATATTCCGTTCAGTAGGAAGATAATTTACATAGTAAAATAAAATAACCAGAGATAGTAAAATCAAAAGGAAAGTGAATATAGAGTATACTTTACACTTGTTATTTTATTTTCCTATGCAAATTATCTTCTCACTTAACGAGATGTTATTTCTCCCGCTGAATTATATGTGGCAACGAGTGTAAGTCATGACGTGGTGGTATGCAGTATATATAAACGCGCTCAACTATACCAAGCAGCTTCGTTTTATTTGTGATAGGTTCTTCCATTATTATTGTTATCTACGATAGTACGAAAGTTCTGAATATCAGTAGTTGTGTTTTGTTGGAGTGTGTTTGAGTAATACCAGGAGTTCCCCAATAAAAGGTTAAAAGTGAGTACGTTTTCTTAGTTCATTTTATTGTCAGACCTCTGTCTGGCCGTTAAATCTATTTCATGGAGTGTCTACGTTAAGTCCAGGGTATATTGTGTTTACCGCTCTAATAAGGAGCCTTCAAGGTACTAATGTACTAAAACCGAAGTTATAGTACTGATATTCAAGATAATGAGGAACGCTGAGTAAAAGAAGTTCCATATTCAATGAACTTATTGCACGTGCGTGTCTAACCTAAACAAACTCTAGCACTTTGAAGATTAGGCACACTTTAGCTACGTCAAATAACCTTCCAATAACCCTAACGAGACTTAACGTAAGCTTCCCTGCACTACACGTCCAGCGGAGGACTTTATTCATTATAACTTCCCTGGCCCCCTAATTCCCCAGACATAAACCTAACTCAGCATCAGTAGGACCACCTCGATCGTGTTGTTCGCAATATGGATCCTCCGTCACACACCCTCCAGCATCTCTCAGATGCACTGCAGTCAGCATGGCTTCCCATGCCTGTGAACACCTTCCAGCACCTTATTGAGTCACTCTCAACCCGTCTAGCTGCTGCACATGGCGGTTACTCTGGATATTAGCTGGTGGTCACAATAATATGACTCGACCGTGTATACATACTATGTTATTTTCATTAGAAATATAATATGTGTACTCTGTGCAAACATTTCGTAAGCTGAACCACCTTTCAGTTTATGGTTTCTGGCATTTCATTTCATTACCAAGACTAAAAGGCAAGTCGAATATAATCTTCTTTTCGATATGAAACGTTATCTACCTTACAAATGCGTATTTTCATTTATTGACGGCTAATTCTACTTACCCAAGAAAATCTTAAATGTGCCCATTTTGCCCGTTGCTCACTTGGTGTGTTATTTTCATACGCAAAAACTGGCGTTTCGCTAAAATATTGAAAACCAGATTTGGCTGTAAAAATGTGCCCATACATATGTATATTTTCTCCTTAGCACTTGGCGTGGTCATCGAGAACATTTCCACTTGCATATTTCCACTGAAAATTTTGCTTTGCACCTGGCTTCATAAACTGCTTTGGCTAACGAAAATTAATTTTAACACATCACCATTGCCCGTGTAGAAAAACGAAACCCTGGGTTTCATTATAACCACAAACTAATTTAATTCTGTGCAGCATTACAACTATGACTAATTTATATTTTACTGAATGCGGATTTTTCTCGTAGCTCAAGGGGTGCGCTATTTTCGCATGTGAAAATTGGCGTTTCGCTCAGTTTACGAGAGCCGGACTGTGAAAATCTGGTCATACATATGTTTTTCAGTGGCACTTGGCGCGGTCACTGAGAACATATGCACTGGCATATTTCCACTGCAAATTTGGCTTTGCGCCTACCTTCATAAACTGCTTTGGCTTACGAAAATTTATTTCAACACATCACAATTGCGCATGTAGAAAAAGGGATCATGGGCTTCATTATAACTATAAACTATATATAATTTAATTCTGTGCAGCATTACACCTATGACTTATTTAATTCTACTGAATGCGGATTTTTCTCGTAGCTCAATGGGTGTTCTATTTTCGCACGCGAAAATTGGCGTTTCGCTCAGTTTATGAGAGCAGGACTGTGAAAATCTGGTCATACATATATTTTTCAGTGGCACTTGGCGTGGTCACTGAGAACATATGCACTCGCATATTTCCACTGCAAATTTGGCTTTGCGCCTACCTTCATAAACTGCTTTGGCTTACGAAAATTTATTTCAACACATCACAATTGCGCATGTAGAAAAAGGGATCATGGGCTTCATTATAACTATAAACTATATATAATTTAATTCTGTGCAGCATTACACCTATGACTTATTTAATTCTACTGAATGCGGATTTTTCTCGTAGCTCAATGGGTGTGCTATTTTCGCACGCGAAAATTGGCGTTTCGCTCAGTTTATGAGAGCAGGACTGTGAAAATCTGGTCATACATATATTTTTCAGTGGCACTTGGCGTGGTCACTGAGAACATATGCACTCGCATATTTCCACTGCAAATTTGGCTTTGCGCCTACCTTCATAAACTGCTTTGGCTTACGAAAATTTATTTCAACACATCACAATTGCGCATGTAGAAAAAGGGATCATGGGCTTCATTATAACTATAAACTATATATAATTTAATTCTGTGCAGCATTACACCTATGACTTATTTAATTCTACTGAATGCGGATTTTTCTCGTAGCTCAATGGGTGTGCTATTTTCGCACGCGAAAATTGGCGTTTCGCTCAGTTTATGAGAGCAGGACTGTGAAAATCTGGTCATACATATATTTTTCAGTGGCACTTGGCGTGGTCACTGAGAACATATGCACTCGCATATTTCCACTGCAAATTTGGCTTTGCGCCTACCTTCATAAACTGCTTTGGCTTACGAAAATTTATTTCAACACATCACAATTGCGCATGTAGAAAAAGGGATCATGGGCTTCATTATAACTATAAACTATATATAATTTAATTCTGTGCAGCATTACACCTATGACTTATTTAATTCTACTGAATGCGGATTTTTCTCGTAGCTCAATGGGTGTGCTATTTTCGCACGCGAAAATTGGCGTTTCGCTCAGTTTATGAGAGCAGGACTGTGAAAATCTGGTCATACATATATTTTTCAGTGGCACTTGGCGTGGTCACTGAGAACATATGCACTCGCATATTTCCACTGCAAATTTGGCTTTGCGCCTACCTTCATAAACTGCTTTGGCTTACGAAAATTTATTTCAACACATCACAATTGCGCATGTAGAAAAAGGGATCATGGGCTTCATTATAACTATAAACTATATATAATTTAATTCTGTGCAGCATTACACCTATGACTTATTTAATTCTACTGAATGCGGATTTTTCTCGTAGCTCAATGGGTGTGCTATTTTCGCACGCGAAAATTGGCGTTTCGCTCAGTTTATGAGAGCAGGACTGTGAAAATCTGGTCATACATATATTTTTCAGTGGCACTTGGCGTGGTCACTGAGAACATATGCACTCGCATATTTCCACTGCAAATTTGGCTTTGCGCCTACCTTCATAAACTGCTTTGGCTTACGAAAATTTATTTCAACACATCACAATTGCGCATGTAGAAAAAGGGATCATGGGCTTCATTATAACTATAAACTATATATAATTTAATTCTGTGCAGCATTACACCTATGACTTATTTAATTCTACTGAATGCGGATTTTTCTCGTAGCTCAATGGGTGTTCTATTTTCGCACGCGAAAATTGGCGTTTCGCTCAGTTTATGAGAGCAGGACTGTGAAAATCTGGTCATACATATATTTTTCAGTGGCACTTGGCGTGGTCACTGAGAACATATGCACTCGCATATTTCCACTGCAAATTTGGCTTTGCGCCTACCTTCATAAACTGCTTTGGCTTACGAAAATTTATTTCAACACATCACAATTGCGCATGTAGAAAAAGGGATCATGGGCTTCATTATAACTATAAACTATATATAATTTAATTCTGTGCAGCATTACACCTATGACTTATTTAATTCTACTGAATGCGGATTTTTCTCGTAGCTCAATGGGTGTTCTATTTTCGCACGCGAAAATTGGCGTTTCGCTCAGTTTATGAGAGCAGGACTGTGAAAATCTGGTCATACATATATTTTTCAGTGGCACTTGGCGTGGTCACTGAGAACATATGCACTCGCATATTTCCACTGCAAATTTGGCTTTGCGCCTGCCTTCATAAACTGCTTTAGCTTACGAAAATTTATTTCAACACATCTCCATTGCGCATGTAGAAAAAAGGGACCATGGGCTTCAATATACCTGTAAACTAATTTATTTCTGTGCAGCATTACAACTATGACTAATTAAATTCTACTGAATGCGGATTTTTCTCGTAGCTCAATGGGTGTTCTATTTTCGCACGCAAAAATTGGCGTTTCGCTCAGTTTATGAGAACCGGACTGTGAAAATTTGGTCATACATATGTTTTTCAGTGGCACTTGGCGTGGTCACTGAGAACATATGCACTCGCATATTTCCACTGCAAATTTGACTTTGCGCCTACCTTCATAAACTGCTTTGGCTTACGAAAATTTATTTCAGCACATCACCATTGCGCATGTAGAAAAAGGGACCATGGGCTTCATTATAACTATAAACTAATTTAATTCTGTGCAGCATTACAACTATGACTAATTAAATTCTACTGAATGCGGATTTTTCTCGTAGTAAAGTTTAGCCAACTAAGTATTAACTCGCATGGTGAGAATTTTTGTATGTCTCATTTATTCCATGTGTTTCACTTTTTTTCTTTATAACTGTTGTTATAATACAAAATCCTTCATAAAAGTTATTGCATTACACTCTTAATGAAATTAGCTTTCCATTGATGCATAATTTTATGGTATTACTAATAAACAAATGGTGTTATGAGCCATCAAACCTCAAATATACACTATTTCCAAAAGGTTTCCATAATTTTACCCACTTCTGTAGTTTTTCAATGGCACTTGGGGTGTTCAATGAGAACATATGCACTCGCATATTTCCACTAAAAATTTGGCTTTGCACCTTCCTCCATAAACTGCTTTGGTTTACGAAAATACTTTTAAATACATCAGCATTGCGCCAGAATAGAAAGGGATCATACAAGGGACATACGGTTTACAATCGTGTGTGAGGGAGTGTGCGAAAAGTTCGATAATATATGGTTCCTACATAGATGTTTCAACACTCAAATATCAGATCAATGTAGCTCAACATCAGGGTAACACGTAAATATCTTTCGATGATTTTTTTTACCTGGAATATTCATTTAAATACATTCTCATTGTCAGAGGAATTAATGTTGTTTTGTCAAATTGAAACAACTTCGTTTCACGGCAAATTTCGACTTTATGATTCAATATTTGCTCCTCGAAGTCTGCCAGTAGCAACACACTTTTTTTCACATATGTTTGTTTTCTGAAGTTTTGGTTTCTGGCTTCAGATTTTTTCGTCCTGGAAAGCTTTACCTTTTAACACACAAATGTGCAGTAAACTAGTAATTAAACAATAAAAATACTTGGTTGCAAGAAACTTTTCTGTTCCGCATTCATTCATGTACAATAAAGCAATTGGGGGGAGGGGGGTTGTTAACTTCCACCGTGAGTAACACAGTGGGCTATAAGCAGTCGCCCGTCCCTCCAGGAAACGGAGAGAGCCAGTGCCATAAAACAATACAACATCCACGCCTCAACGAGATTCGAACCCGTGCCCATCTCAGACGAATAATCAGAAGCTATCGCCCAGACGAATACACCACCGGGGCTCTTGAAAAATAGATTCTAAATTGCGAACTAGTTTCCTAACTGCCACTGACTTTAAGGCAACTGTCCTACTGATGACATTTTCGCGAGATTTCACTGTGTGGTGTTAAACAATGGTAATATATTCGGCTACCTTGATAATGACCTTACTATCTTTCTTCCTGTCTGTTAATTTTTCTTATACAAGGCGCTCTTAGCTATATTATGATGATTCCTAAGTTAAAGGAAAGAAATCGCAATAAATAGTTTTTTTTTTTTAATTTTGGAATTTTATGGCGAGATTTTTGACTTTATATCATGCGATGGTATATAATACTGCTAGTTGACTACAATACATTTGTTAATAATTTAAACATGGTAACTTCATTCTTAGAATAATAGAAACCTGTTACAAAGATTTAACACAGGAAATTTTGGGAAAGACATTAAATCTCATTCCCAACATTTTTCTTGGCCTCGTGTCCCTTTTGTCTTCGAGTCTGGGAAAGTCTTATTAATTATCTCCTTAGTCAAGAAGTATCGGATTTTACGACGAAGCCTTGCAGTCGCATTTTAGGGTTTCATCTCCAAAGATATCACAATGGAGAGAGCCATTTGCAGACATCGCCTTTATGCATTGTAGTATCACCTGAGTCAATGAAATTAGCACCCTTCGGCGTCTCTGATCAAAGTTTACGATAGGGATGCGGGAAGCGATCTATTTCAGCTTTGAGCTTTTATTTTCCGACGCCAGCTTTTGAATCCGAGGCGATTCTGTGGTGAAGGGTTTAGGTGTGGAGTCACTTGCCCGGGGGGGGGGGGGGGTGGATTTTCCTGAGGACAAAGCAGAAGAGAACGGTCGGCGTGAGGAGAGAGCAGCGAAAAGGCCGCTGCTGGAACCAAGGATGCGTTGTTTTTCGGCCACAAAGTTTAAGTTAGCCGAGGGATAGATTTTCTGGGAGCGCGCGAAAGAAATGAGGAGCGACCGAAAGTGTTAGCGTAGGGAAAGGAGACGAATTCGTCACTATAACTAAAATAGAAGTTTTAACGGGCAGCCTGTGGGCAACCATTCTTCAGTATATGAGAAAAATAAATGCTTTTAAGTGATAAAGCCATTTCCTGAAATATTTAGCGTGCTGCTTATTATCAGTTTTCCTATTTTTTTTTTTTTTTTTTTTTTCAAGTTGGTAGCTGCGTGAGAAGTTTAACTACTGACCCCAAGACGAAAGTGTCTTTTATTATTACTAAGAGTCCCTTACATTTACAGTGAATTTCATCCCGCATAACACCACGTAGCTCGGTATTGCTTATCCAGTAAACACGAAAGATTGGGTTAAAATTTAAGGTGTTAGTCTTTTCTTTAGCAAAAATCGCTACTTAGAACGTTAAGTAACCATGTAACAAATCAATGCTTACCTTGTCTTCAATAAAAGCCGCGCGGACGATCTTTCCCCAATGGAAAAATTTCACAGTCTCCTAATATCACATAGAAACTTGTTTAATACTTCAACTGCAGACTGTGCTCTAAAAGACGGTTTAGAAGGGATTGTACAGATCTCATTTCTCCGTGCCTTTTTAAAGCGTGATTAGCAATAGTGCAAAAAACACAATACATGACTTGAAAATGTGTTTTTTGCACTATTGTTTCGCAACAAACCTTTGCTGTGAAAATGTGCTTTTTGCACTATTGTTTGTTTCCAGTCATGTATTGTTTGTTTTCAGTAATGAATGCCCAGATCAAAGGTCCAGATATTGATCTGTGCAACATTAAAGATCTTCATCAAAGTTTTCCGAAATATCAATAAAGCATACTATATGATTGCGATATTCCGGGCTGTTAGAAGGCTTGAAGATTCGCCATTTCACATTTTTGAGGACATGTTTTCTTCAGAGCTTCTCTTCATTTATTCCTTTTTTTAATTTTATTTCTTCCTTTTTTTTTTTTTTTTTTTTTTTTTTTGACGCAGCACTATGTCTAACTCCGCGGAAAATATGGGGCGATTTACGACCGACTGACTGTGACAAGAGTAGGTCCCAATGGAAATCATTATAGCGTTAAAAATATGTGCCGCACAGCAATCGTGTTAGCATATTCGTAAACAGCATGGGGTCCAATTCGCGTACTGCGCAATACATCGTGCGCGCGACGCTCCGCTCGATCCCTGTGAGCGGAGGAGGTGATGCAATATTTCTGGGTGTGTCGCGCCGCGTTTGACTCAGTCTATCTCGGCAACCGTGAGCGCAACATGACTGTGCGTGGTATTGTTTTAAAGCTCTCGACGAGATCCATTCAAATATAAGAACATTTCGCAGTGATTTTAAACTGGACATTTTGAAAATTGTTTTCTTGTGAACTGGTGAACAATTTTGGCAGTATCGCGGCTTATCATTTTAAATCTCTCGACGAGATCTATTCAAATATATGAAGAACATATCGCAGTGGTTTGAACTAAAATTTTAAGAAATTGTTGTCGTATGAACGGGTTAACATTTTCGACAATGCCGCGGAATTAGCAAAATGAACGCAAGCAAAAGTGGAGAAAATCAAAACGAGGGGCAAGAGCAAGGAATGAGAAACGCAAGAAGCCCAAGAAGACTGCAGCCATACGAACTAGAGAGCATCGAGAATCATTTCAAAATTTAGCTCATTTCAAAACTCTCCGATCTGTAAGTTGTAGTCTCACGTTCCAAACTGACGGCTCAATCAGAACTGAGCCAACCCGATTTTTTTGTTTGCACCTTTCGTAAGCACAAATTCCGTTGTTTACCCATACAATGCATTGCTAAAATACTGTGCTATTTCTGGTACTTTATTTGCTCTAAATTGTAAAATACAATAGAGTAATATTTAGTGGGTATACTTAAATGGATCTAGGAATCGGAGATGGACTATCTTTTTTCTTAAAAAATCATTTTTTATAAAATTTACAAAACAAAGTGCACCTTCTTGGCATGGAACTAATGAGCTTCTCTGGCTGTCCATTGGTGATAACATGGTGCCATACAGCCCTTACAGACTCAATTAAGCGGTGCCATATGTCCTTAAAGACTCATCATACTCAATTAAATACTTTAATTGAGTCTGTAAGGGTCGTATGGCACCGTGTTATCACCAATGGACAACTAGAAAAGCTCATTAGTTCCATACCAAGCCAAGAAGATGCACTTTGTTACTAAGTAACCGTGGTTATCCAGTTAAATATTAAAGTGTATTTTGCTTGTTGGTCAGTTATTTCAAGTGTCCTGCAAGTTTCAATAACGTACTGTGCAGTAATTTTACGTTAAATGCATTGTACACTAATTTCACAAATTCCACTATTTGTTGCATTTTATGACTAGACGCTGTACTTTTGCTTGTGACTTTACTTATATTACTGGTAATAACATTCTGTAAAAATATTTGAATTCAGCATAAAATTTCTTTTAAAATGATGTATAATATGTATTCCTGACTACCATTACGCTGCATAAGTTGATTTCAAACATCAAAAATTTTACTTTCAGTTTAGTGGTGCAGGACTTTTTGCCACGATTGTATGCAGTATATACAACCGGAGAACCAGCTTTCGGTTATTAGAGTGTTCGGAGTCAGAATGGGAAAAGCTGTCGATTTATCGGAGTTTGATAAAGGATAAACTGTGATGACACGACGTCTCGGAAGTACGATCTGGGAAACGGCGCGGCTTGTGGGTTGTTCACGTGCCGCTGTAGTGAGTACGTACCAAAAGTGGTGCATATATGGCCAAACTACAAACCGTCGTCCGGCCATGTGTCGTCCGCAGCTCATTGATGCTAGAGGGAGCGGAGACTATCGCGCATTGTTCACAGCGACCGCAAGGCCACAGTGCAACAAATCACCCGCAGCAACAACAATGGTGATCAGGGCAATGTGTCACAGCACACAGTTCATCGCAGCCTTCTGCGCATGGGTCTGTGTAGCCGAAGACCCAGCCGGATCTCCATGCTCTCTGCGCGTCATCGCCAACAACGCATGAAATGAGACCAAGATCATCGAGATTGGACCGTGAATGATTGGAAAAAAGTGGCCTAGTCTGAGGAATCTAGATTCCTGGTGCATTACATGGACGGCCGAGCGCGGATACGCCGATTGCCAACTGAGGCTATGGCACCTGAATGCACTGTTGGGAGGAAACAGGCCAAGAGCGGCGATGTTATGCTGTGGGTGATGTTTTCTTAGGACACTTTAGGCCCCATTATCCCAGTAGCACAATCCCTGACAGCTGTCAGGTATCTGAACATCGTTGCGGACCAAGTTCGTCCATTCATGGCAACTGCGTTCCTTGCTGGTGATGGCCATTACCAACAGGACAATGCGCCATGACACACTGCCAAAATCGTCAAGGAATGGTTCGAGGAACATGCTGGTGGTGACTTTATGTTAGTGCCAAATTTATCTGACATGAACCCAATCGAACATTTTGGTTCGACTTGGAAAATCGGGTTCGCGCTAAATCACCACCACTCGGAAATGTACGGGAATTGGAGAACCTGCTGTTGACATTATGGTACCAGATACCCCCAGGATACCTATCGCCACCTCATCGAATCAATGCCTTGCCAAGTGGCCGCTGTTTTGTGGGTGAAAGGGGGTCCATAGGTGGGTGGTCATTATGTAATGTCCCATCGGCGTATCTGACAACTGCATCACAGAGATTTCGATTTTCTTAAAGTTCGGTATCTAGGTTTGCTAATAATGCACTAGGTATACCACCGACTGTGCCATGTATATTATTTGCTTGTATAACCTCAGATACGGCTATAATGATCTCAGAACGCATTCTAATTAGTCGCGGCTGTGATTATCACGAACATAGGTCGCCTTTTCAAAGGTGCTTCAACTATTGCCTGTTTAGTCTCCGTATTTCTTCCTTCACTCCCATGTTTCAAGATGTCTGTACTAACGTTTTCCTCCTTCTCAAACACGTGGTCGATCTTGTCCACATTCATTCTGCTTCAGCCTTGTTTTTGTTTGAAGGAGGTTCTACTCAAACTTCATTAAAGTTTCATGACTTGCTCATGCGTGCGACAATCCTCTCCTGGAAATCTGACAAGGGCCGTATAGATACTGGAAGGACAAGGAGTGAGGTTGCTCTCCCAGAATGGTCATCCCAGGGGCGTAAATTCATGCTCTGGGAGATGTAAAAATAGAAATTGTAACTAAAAAAGAAAGTTATACACCCTTCAGTATTTTCTTTTTAAAGACGTTGACTAGTCTCATACAGCATTCCATGCAGTTAACCAATGACACAGAGTAACATACACTGTGAGATCTGAACATCTCACATCTATGAAGGAAATTTTCCAAAACAGTGGATGAAGGCATGGAAAACAATATGCTGATATGCCTGAACTTCATGACCTTTCCGAACTTGTCGTTGGGATGCTCTGGGAGATGTAAAATATCATCTGTGCTCTGTCACAGGAAGTTCTCTGAGCGTTTAACCTTGATCGGAATTTTTCCAAGCCCTTCCCCTAAAGCTTCTTCCTATTATTACGTTCACTATCGGATATTCATTCGTTCTGCGGCGGTTTGTTTTTCGTTCTACATTTCTGTGCAGTGTTGTGTTGTCGGCGTTCACATAACGTTTACGTTTTACTTGGTATTTACAACCTGTGGTTCTTGAGTATTTACCTAGTTTTTACATTTTTTATAAAATTATGCAAAAACCTGAAATGCGATTTTAGAACGATCATAATACTTTCATATAACGGAGGTGTGTGAGAAAGTACAAACCACTTATTGTTCGAGTGGAACGCGAAGGGGCGTAATTTTGAACTCTAAGGGGTGTAATTTCAAGTCTCGCTCTCCCAGAAAGGAAAACGCGCTACGGTCCTGAATCTGACTGTACAATTTCTGGTCTTGGAAGGCACTACAAAGTTTTTCGTCATATCATTAATTATGATTGCTAATTTTTATGGAACTTCTGGAGGCGTGTGTGCATTTAGTAAAAACATTGGGAATTTGCAGTAGAAAGTAATAATATTAAAATTCGCCGCTGTTGTTTTAGAACACAACATACATGAGTACAGTGTAGAGGTAGGGTGAAATATAAAATAAATAAAAAAACATATCATGGTCTACAACGGCCATTTACTGCTGGACAAAGAATTCCGCAAGTTTTTTCCAGAACTTTGTCTTGGTGGTGTTTCTTTTCCTTCTTGATGATCAATTGAATGATCACTGGATTTTTTCGGTGGATGGGACACATATAGCCAAAAGGCACAAGACTCAGAACAACAAAGTAATTTAATTTTTACTGTCCCAACATGCGATGAAACTTCATCGATCATTCTTTTTTATGCAGTTCTTGGGGCGTCTGGTTAATTAAATTTAACGAGGTGTGTGCGTGATAAAAATGCTTAGAGGATACAGACGGCACATTGGAAGGTGACGTTGTTTATGCTAAAAGGCCGTTCCATAAAAACTGAGAGTAATTTTGAGTTGGCAACAGTGCGAAAGGGAAAAACAACCCACGCAGACGACTAACTGAATTAAGAAAGTACCTATGACAACAGTTACTCCCATGGTAGAAGATTCTGGTTTTGTTATTGCTCACAGTTGTTTAAGGTACATATCTGTATTTCACCATACAGCTATGGAGGTGAGTGCTTCAGAGTTAAGAAGTGAAATGCGTTGTATGATAAAAGTTTGCTATCGTTTGGGTAAAACTGCTCCAGAAACAGTCGATTTAATGAAAAAAGCTTACAAAGAGAAATGTTTGGGTAAGTCAACGATTTTTAGATGGCACCATGATTTCAAAAAAGGGCGTTTGTCGGCATAACTCGCTCCTAGGCCTGGTCGACCTGAAAGTGTTTTACGAAGCGTACACCGTTTGGGCAATCCTGCAAGAAGATCGACGAATGACGGGTGAAGACATAGCGGCGTCAACTAATATTTCAAAAACGTCGGCATTCCGCATTCTACGCGGCAAATTACTGCTGCATCGTGTGTGTTCCAGATGGGTACCCCATCACCTGACGAGAGAATAATTGTTTGCCGGAGTTCAGGTGTGTCATGAGTAGAAACAAATGACTGCAAAGGATTCAAACTTTCTAAACACAGTAATAACTGCCGATGAAACATGGGTCCACTATTTCGACTCCCTCGCGAAGCGCGCAACGAGTGTCTGGAAACACACAGGCTCGACTCCTCTGAAAAAATCTGCCAAACCAAATCAGCTGGGAAGGTGATGATGATAATTTCTTTTATCATAAAGGTGTAGTCTACCAGCATGCTGTTCTTCCACAAATTACTGTCAATGTTAAGTATTACATATCAGTCTTGAAGCGTCTGCGACGACACATATTGATTAAGCTACCGGAACTGGTGAGCAAGTGGACCTTACACCATGATAACGTCCGCCCACATGTGGCTGCTTGTGTTCAACAGTTTCTTACGAAATGCAGTATTGAAATCATGCCACAGCCTGTCTACAGTCCTGACCTCGCCCCTTGCGATTTCTGGTTGTTTCCAACAATGAAGGAGAAGTTTTGTGGCGCAACATTTGAATAAGTGCACGTTATTCAAGCTGTACAGGGGTCGCTAAAGCAGCTTCCACAAAATGCCTTTGCCACATACTTTGAAAAGTGGACTGAACGATGGGACCGTTGCATATCATCCGAGGGAAGATTCTTTGAGAAGGAATAACATATATTTTGCTGTATCTATATTTCTTCATTTTGTATGATTTTACTTTCAGTTCTTATGGAACGGCCGTTGTATTTGTGTTTGCAGTTTCTACTTTTGCCACACACCCTCCTAAAGACTAAGCTATGGGAGCCCATGTGTGTGTGTGTGTGTGTGTGTGTGTGTGTGTGTGTGTGTGTGTGTGTGTGATGGATTACATGACTTTTCAGCCACATGTGAAACATATGCAATATAAATTAGCAGCATATAAAGGGGATTCTCAAATTCTGTATAAATGGAATATGGAATATATATGGGGAATGGAGATTAAAACACTATTGGTCAAATGGAACTGTGTTATTTCAGAGCCTAAAAATTTCCATATTTTGCCTAGATAATTATTGTAGCGTTGCTGGGTCGCACATTTGGTATCATAAACTTACTTCTTTGGCTCACCCCTTGATCGCACCGGAGGGTGGGGTTCGATCACTAGATCAGGATCATAAAAGAAAAAGCTGAAACATTAAAACACAGACAGCAGTTTTAATTCAAATAAACGCTACATTTTCTTGAGTTGATTAAACAGGCATTGAATTTGGACACCTTATACACACCAGAAAAACTGATTGATTGACTGCGTGTTGATACTCGAAGATCAATACAGGTTTACGTAAGGAACGCTTATAGCGTAGTAAATCTGTTGTTTTCGTGATGTAAATTTGTATAAAGATTTGCCAAACTTTCACACTCTACCGGGAGGCTTTCTCAAGGCAATGTAGACATAAAACTGCCTTGAGAAAGCCTTCCAGTGGAGTGTGAAAGCTTGGCGAATCTTTATACAAATTTACACCACGAAAATAAACGGATTTACTGCGCTATAAGAGTTCTTTGCGTATTCACGACCTGGTGTATTTAAAATAAGACATTCGGACATACACATTTATATCAAATCTGAGCAGCTAGAGCGGACATACACATTTATATTAAATCTGAGCAATTCGGAGCATGCCTGTCAAGGACAGGCATGCTTCGAATCAACAATATTTCTGAATTCAGATACGTCATACAATCAGTGGAATTCCTGTCGAAAATAGTAAAACTATACTTGTAACCCTATTATATTAACGTATAAACGTTAAACATTTACTGTTTATCACGTTGTTCATGGTATTAAATATAGCCCTCTCACGTGTCCTCCAATATATAATGCACCATAAAAGTTATTCATATCGACACAATAAGCAGCACACTCTGAAACACATACATATAGTCGGATGTTTTTACTTGGCACTTGATGATAATGGAATCGCCTATTTTTGGGGGTGCAAGCATTTTGGGTACGACATGCCGAAGATGATTTTCGATGCTCAAAGACAACCGGAGAAAACTTCCCCAGTCACTTGTTCCCTGCGGGGCTAAGATTTTAAGTCCCATTACCACCCTTTGGTTCATCCCCATCCACTCCATTGTTGTCTCCCCCATTGTCTCACATTGCTTGCTGGGAAGAGAGATCTCACTGTTCCCATAAGAAGGATCACTTAAGAGACAAAGAAGCCCCCTTCCCCCGTTCATATCAAGCAATGTTTACTGCCACGCTTCCACAAGGATTCCGCCCTAGGGTGAGATTAATGTGGAACCCTTCGATTGCTTCCATCTTGCTTCAAGTCACATGTGTTTAGACCAGGAAAGTGCTTGCTGCACCCCCAAAATCAGGCGATTCCATTATTGTCAAGTGCCAAGAAAAAAATTCCGACTATACATAGAATGTGCCCTACCTACGATGTCTATGAATATGTCCAAAAATCGTCTACGGCCAATGTCTTATGTAGGCCAAGTCGAATATTTCCGCTGCCTTTCAACACTCAGGAACGCTGGTGGTGAAACCTTGTATTCCGTGCATGTGATAACATATGCAGTCCTCCTACTGCACCAAGTCAAAATTAAAACAAAGGGCACCATAAACCACCATAAGATAAAAGACTTAACTATATTAAAAGGAATCAAGAGTGAAATGAAGTAAAAGGCGAAGGAAGGTCACAGTCATCAAACCACATCTCACCAGACCGGTTTCTGCATGTTACATGCTATCTTTAGTGGTACTCCCAACAGTGCTTCTTCATTGTATAAACGTGCAAACATCAATGCTGAATTCGTCTGAAACACTGCGGCCACACCTTTGGTTATCTGAACGCAAAGCATCCTGGGATCATTAGAATACAACACCCAAGGCGCCATTTATGGTGAAATCAAGGACTTATTTTCTTTTGGGTCGTTAATTCTGTACTTATAATTCTGGTGCATTATATGAGTCGATATGAATAACTTTTATGGTGCATTATTGTTGTTGGAGGTCACGTCGGAGGGCTATATTTAATACCATGAACAACGTGATAACCATTGCGAAATGTTTTTCGTATATTTGAATAGATCTCGTCGAAAGCTTTAAAACGATACTACGCACAGCCTTGTTGCTCTCCTAGTTGCCGAGATAGACTGGGCCACACACCCAGAAATATTGCATAATCTCCCCCGCGCAAAGGGAGCGTCGCGCGCATATTTTATTGCGCAGTACGCGAATTGAACTGCATGCTGTTTACGAATACGATAACACGATTAGTGTGAGGAATGTATTTTTGACGCTATAATGATTTCAATTGGGATCTATTTTTGTCACAGGCGGTCGGCCGTAAGTCTCCCATACTATGCGCAGAGTTAGACGTAGTCCTACGTCAAAAAAATTTTGATGACGAAAATTTAGAAGTGCCGCGAAAATCCAGGAAAAATTACTACAAGAACAGATGAAAGTTGAAGAAACAGCCAAAGGAGAATGAAAGGAATCCGAAAAAGGCGCGGTAAGTCATCATCCGAAAGGTCACGGGAACGTAGGAAGCGTCATACACTGAAGAGCAATTGAATTAGAGATACCTGTCTAGTAACGTGTAACACCACTTTTCGCCCTGATGATGACAGCGAATCGTCGCGGCATGGACTCGACAAGACACCGGAAGCGTTGGGAAGCCAGACGAATCCACGACCCTGAACAAGCTCCCATAGTTCACGAAGATTTGATGGAGGAGGTCAGAGCCTCGAACATCTCTCTCGATGGCATCCCAGATGTGCTCGATGAGATTGAGCTCAGGTGACCTAGCTGGTCAAGAAAGCGAGGTCACGTCGGTGGAGTGTTCATCCAACCATTCGGATACAATTCGGGAGCGATGGCACGGTGCATTGTCTTGTTGCAGGATGAGGTCCCTAGTGAGATGTTGAAGACAGACAAACGGGAGCAAATGGTCGTCCAGGTTATCACGGTAACGTTGACCTGAAAGGAACGATGTCACACGTACTAGGGGTCCCATTTCAGTCCACGTAAACAGTGTCCAGACGAGAATGCCACCACCACCAGCTTGAAGAGGACTCTGCTGGCAAGAAAGATCAATCGCTTCATGTGGTTTGCGCCGTACTCGTATCCTGCCATCATCATGTACCAACGTGAATCTCGACTCATCAGTCCAGACAACATTTTTCCACATGTCTAGGGTCTAGTGGTTCCCGCGCCCATGCAAATCTTTGCATCCTGTGATGTGCAGGCAGCAGCGGTATCCTCGTGGGACGATGGCTTCTGTACCCCATAGCGAGGAGATGGTTCTGGATGGTGTGGCTGCTTACATGTTTTTGTGCACCAGCGTTAAATTGCCGAGTGATTTCTTGCACTGTGGCCCGTCTGTCCGCCGTTACAATGCGAGCTAGCCGACGATGACCCCGCTCATCCACACGATGTTGTCCACGGCAGTTGGCCCTTGCAGGGATGGTTTTACCGGATTCGATGTACTCACGGTGCACCCGTGACACAGTGCCTCGAAAAAATCCCAGTGCCTGCACGACTTCCGAGATGGAGTGACCCATTCGTCAGACCCGAACCGAAAATTTGCCCACGATCAAATGCGCTTAGATCCTTCGTCTTACCCATACTGCGTTCGACTCTTACTGATTCCTGTCGCATCACTTCTTATATTGTCGGATCACTGCATACGTCATGTCGTTTCCGTTTACAGGGCCGCCGACAGCGCCACATTTGCAAAACGCCAGCAGTCTCTAATTCAATTGCTCTTAAGTGTAGGTCCGCGGGCCAGGATGCGTTTCACCCGAATTCGACTCTAGGGCCACAACCTTCCACTTTAACTGCACAAATTGAACTTGAACAGCAAGAACAGATTATTACTGATGTCATCGATCCAAATTTTCCCACCGAACATGGAATACTAATGTACATCGCCAGTCTTCACAACTTCGCTGGATAATGAATGTATTTACGTCTGAAACCTTCACACCGCCAATGAATTCTATTCTGAATCTAGACAAGAACAAGGTCAACAACAAAAAGAGTACATTAGGCCCGAGACGTATCGCCAAATTTGTAACAAGGCAACTAAGGAGTTTGAAAAATTGTTTCTGAAGAACGATTTCTTCAGAAACAATTTTAACCATAACTACCGATAACGATGGTACTACGTCTTCTACTTCTACTGACATTAATTTATAATCAGCATAAGTTACTATGAATTGTATATACAGGGTGATTCATAAAGAAGTATACAGTTTCCAGATGCTGTAAAACAGTAACAGTTGAAGACATGGACCACAACTGCAAACCGTTAGGTAGATGTACTCATAAAGTTTGTGTCCCGCTACTGAGGGAAGTGACGTAGGCGACAGCGCGCGTGTCACGTGACTAGTCAGTCAAAATGGCAGCGTCTGCAGTGGAGAAAGCATTTTGTGTTCTTGAATTGAGCAAAACAGAATCTGTAACTGTTGTGCAATGGCATTTTCGATCACGAATCGGAAAAGCCTCCAACCAGAAAATCTATATACGATTGGCATAAAAAATTTGAAACTACGGGCTGTTTGTATAAACTTAAAAGTCCTGGACGACCGCGTGTATCGGAAGAAGTCGTCGATAGTGTTTGCACCGCCATTCAGCGAAGCCCGGGAAAATCAACGCGGAGGGTGAGTCGTGAAGTGCAGATTTCACAGCCCAGAGAATTTTGAGAAAAAAGCTGAAAATGATTCCATACAAAGCCACTATCACTGCACTTGATTCAGATATCTTACCTCGCGTTTGGGCGGAAATGGATTACCGGCTCGATGTGTGCTGTGTGACTAAGGGTGCACACATAGAACTTCTGTGACTGTCCCTAAAAAAATTTGAGACATTTCCCTACAATTCTGTTACAGGTAACAAAATATCTTACATTGTTCTTGTTTTATAGTGCGTTGAAACTCAGTGGCGAAGCGTGGTGCTCTGTGTTGGGGAGACTAACAAATTTTGTTTATATTTTTTTTTAGTTAAACTAATGCATATATAGATAGCATGCTAACAAAGATTCATATGAATATTTTAGTACCAACATATTGTTTGCATTGTCATTGCTTGCTGTACTGTATCTAAAAAACTGCTACATAAATGAAATTTTTTTTCACAACTTGCGAAACTTAATCACAGATCAGACTGTTAGCAAATACGATTGGCATAAAAATAGCAAATTAAACTATTGCAAAACCGATCCTGAAGACGAAAAAAAAAAAAGGTAATGATTTCCATTTCATACAACTTAAACTTAGACCCACAAAGATTGGTATTTTTTTTACTACGGATTGTGATATATTTCGGTATATTTTTTAATTTACTTATTTAGACAAACTAATACTATGCAGATTTAACAAGAGAAAGCAGTACTTTGCCGCCGCGGTGGCCCAGTGGTATAAGTGATGGCTTCTGAACAGGGACCGGGTTCGAATCCCCATGAGGCATGGATGTTGTTTATGTTACGGCACTGGCTTTCTGTCTTCCCTGGAACCAGTGGCCATAAATTAGAGACGGTCGACTGCTCATAGCCCATTGAGTTGCTCACGGTGGTCGTCAAACCTCCATTCCAAAAAAAAAAAAAAAACAGTACTTTTGCGGGTTATTTTTGCTTTAAGTTCAAATGATTTGTTCCCATATCTGTGTCCGTAAGGAAATAAAGCCTTGCTGAATGCTAATATTTTTGTGAGGAAGAGGAGGGTAAAAACAGCTTTGAGATTTCTCGACGTGTCAGCTCTAATGCTTTATGGGCGTCACCTTTCCAAAATAGAACTTTTAAGAACTTATGAACTACTGCTCTGTACCCGAAAAATGCAGGATTTGATTGCACGCATGCACAATGAAAATTTTGTTAAGCGTTTACCCAAACTTCTAAATATTTAGAGCACTAAACATCGTTTAAACACACAAACCTGGCCCTTAATAGAAATATTAAGGTACACAGCGGATTTTCCAGCAGGTACTTAACTCAATCAGAAGAATCATGAACTTCTTGTTCGCACATTACTCGCTTAAAAAATAAAAATTAAACACACAACACTGACAACACTCTCATTAGTCGGTCATAAGTTCCACTTTATAACAAAAAACAAACCCGTGAGTGGTGATTACTGGCTTTCTCTGCTCTGTGGCCAAGAGTGGAGATTCCCGACCACAATGCACCGAGCAAGGAGCAGCCAATCAGCAGCATCCGCTTTCGTTTGAAACTAGTCTTTTCGCCTCCACAGACCGCCACAGAGTGCTAAAAATCACTTTCCCGCAGAAGCAGCTGTACCTGTACTTGCATGTTGATCTGTGAGACTCGTGATTTCGAGTCTCACTTTTCATTCCAAGATAATACGATTGAAAGGAAATATTCGACATAACGTAATTTTGCAAATTAATTGTCCAGCATTACATTAATTAGGGATTTCTTTGCATTGTATTTGTGAAAAACTAAATAAATATAATAAGTAATAACAAAATCAGTTTTGGCATTTTACTCTTGGGTAGACTTAGTCTCAAAGTCTACCCCGACGCTTCGCCCCTGTTGAAACTGCATTCTTCTTTATGAAACACCCTGTAGTATAAGTTGCTTTTAAGTAAATAAAGTAAAACATTTCTTTCGTTTAATTTCTTTAAAAATTTATATCTGAAAAAAAAAAAATCAAAGCGGCACAGTAGCAACTGTGCCGCAACGTGCAACGTAGGGTTACGTCAACTGTCCTTCGCTGAATACTTTAAGGACAGTGATGTAGTTCTAAATAAAAAAGTGCCTTAGCGGTGAACTGATGAGTCAAAAACAACCCGGAAGGAAGACTTTCAAAAAGTTTAAAACTTTGACTTGTTTTAATCATTTATAACTTTAAATAAATGTTATTATACATGATTTTCTTAATTTTTGTTAAAACTGCCGACTTTAGACAATTTAAAACAAAAGAATGAATGTTACGTGTGAGTGAGTCACATGCCAAGAATAGAATTCTTTTTATTTCAATAAGAAAATGCCTTCGCGGTGAATGTGATCCTAAACGATTTTAAATATTAATAATATTTTAAATATTCGATGTTTTCGGCTTCTGACGAATCGTCCGAGTTGGTCCGGGTTTGAATCCCGGTGAGACATGGATGTTGTGTTTGTCTTACGGCACTGGTTCTTTCCTTTCTCCGGTGCCGGTAGCCCTAAATTATGGAAGGTATGACTACTACAGGGCCGTAGGGAGTCGCCCGTCACTGATTTGAGGCCACTGGCCCCGAGAAGGATAGAGCCCCAGGCCTGCTTCATCCTGATCTCGGGACCAGCTCCAGCGATTAGCCAAAAGCCAACACTTCTGACAACTTGTCTACAGAGGCTTTCTTTCGCGTTGCCCGTAAAGAACCAGGAGATGTGCAAAGCAGTGGCGTAGGAACGGGGAAGGGGTACAGGGGTACAATGTACCCCCCAAATTTTGGAGAGTGGTACAGTAATATCTACTGTACCCCCCCTCCCAGATATGAGCAAACACAAACCAATAATTCATAAAGAGTGAACTGTAAAATTTATATGCTACTTATTTTTTTTTTATTCTCTTTTTTTTCAAAGAAATATCACGGGTCATCTGTTTTTCTTTTTTTATATCCGAAGCTTGTAGTGGGAGGCTTTTCATCCACCAAAAGCTGGCCAACCATCTGGGAAACTCCAGCAAATTAGTTCTGCAGGGAAACGACGAGTGCGAGGTTTTTGTTAATAACTTCAAACAGCATATGGTAGGGCTAGGGCTTGATAACATACTTGTGATCAGTGTTTCTTTTCTCTTAAAATTCCATGCATCTTGACCAGTTCGTCCTTTCTGCACTTTAAAAAAAAAATTAATGCACAAGTGGACATTTCAGTGCCCGCAGCCCCGGCACTAAAATTGTTTTCTGTCTTAAGATCTGTAGCAATACAACAAGTGCATTATGGATTTCACATACCACTCATAGAACTCCAATTCCTCGATATCTCCACCATCAATTAGCTTTGCACCAGACCAATGTGCTTTTTACATCAATTGTCAGCCTATGTATTGTTCAAAGTTTTTAATATAGACTTCATAATGCTTCAATGGTACTATCTTCGCGGGTAGAGCAATTTTTATCTTACTGCGGTTTTACTTTATTAACGTAAACAAAAATAATTTAACTCGTTCTTGTAAAGAGATATATAACATTTCCTGAGAAGTCCCTCTTTTCCAAACCCTGCAGACAGAAACTCATCCTAATGTTGACTTGTCCCTGCTCAATATTTTAATGGAAAAAAAAAAGGTAAAAAAATTAACAAGAGAGAACACACACACAAAAAAAACTTCTCCTTTCATTTTCTGATAAAAAATTAATGTGAACTTTTTGTCAGCAATAAAAATAATAATGGTAATAATTAATAATAATATGATGATAACCATGTTCATTCGGATGAATTCCTGATCAGTATACGTATTTTATAAAAACTCTAACATACTACCCCCCCAAAAAAAATTCGGAGGGTCATCCATAGATGGCTTAATCCTTGAGATGTAAGGTTCATGAGCTTGTACCCCCTAAATCAAAAGCGTTCCTACGCCACTGGTGCAAAGTGACTACTTCAGCAAAAAATCCCACTGCAACCGTGAAACACCTGTCAGTTATGCTGTATACTTGTTTAATTTTTCTGTGTTGATTTATTTCTTGTTAGTAAAGTTTTAACATACGGAGAATCTACTTCCTATAACGTCATTTTGAAAATTGCGGTCGTAACAAAGAAGTTATCATTCTCCTAACACTAAAACTCTTGCGATTCATGAAACGCCATAGAGCATGCACCGACTGTAGCACGATCATTCGTCTGATGTACGAATATGTTTGCGCATAAAACACAGCAATTGCTATTTCTGCCTACATGGCCATCCAAAAGTATTTGTCCCGCTTTAACGATAAGAAGTGCCTTAGCAACGCTAAGCCTAGAAAAAAGTGCCTTAGCCTAGAAAAAAAGTGCCTTAGCAACGCTAAGGCCGTTCTAAATCCTTGTTTCAGGACGTATAGAACTAGTGAGACAGTGCCGTGAAATAGTGACAGTTGACGCAATTCTACGTTGTAGGTTGCGGCACAGTTGCTACTGTGTCCCTTTGATTTTTTGTTTTCATTCAGTAAAGTTTAAGCGACAATATATGCGACAGCTGATCTCATGCCCGTACGTAGCATCAGGGACGTCGCCAAGGGGATGGGAGAGCCCACCCTGTCGCCCACACAGTTCAAGCTGTGCCATATTTTAATGTTTTCTAACTTTAAAATATAATCTGGACTTTGCCAAGAAATAATGTCTCCTGTGTTTTTTCGTCGTATAGACCTACGTATTTTCCCCTGGGAAAGCGTTTTTCCATCTCCATAGAAAGGTTATCCGAACAGCCTCCGCAGGGCAATGAAAAAATTTAGTTGTACTCCACCCTTCCAAATCCTCAATTTAAGTTTTTCTTTCAAGTTAGTATGATCAAGGGTGAATGAAGAGGGTGAGTAGGAATTCACCGAGGTCATTAGTTATCGCTCTGCTGTTGTTAGAGGTACTATTGCTCAGCTGTTTGTTTGTGATACTAAGTAGGAGGGGTGGAGTCTAAAGCTACGTATACCAGAGCTCTTAAGCCTTCCTTAGGGCAATGAAGAAGCAGAACGTGGCTGACGAATGCTTTGGAATAGATGAGTGTAAGACAAGGTTGCTGGCTTGAAGGAAACGAGTTGAGGAGGGGAAAGGTATTGTATGCGGGTCCTTATTTCCCTTCAACCCTAATTTCCGAAAACATTTGCTAATTTAAGAACTTTTCACTAGGCAAGAAACTTTCTTTTAATCAGGGCGCGTTACAGTTGCTTATGGCAGCGTGTCATATTCATTATACATATGTACAACTCTTTAGGTTTTACGAATTTTATTAAAAATGTCTCCAAACAATGGATTCTTTTGTATTCCAAAAAATGTAAAAACTTCAAGACAGTTCCAAAATTAATGAGTATCCGGAAGGGGGGGGACTGCACGAATACCTTTGCAGCCTATAGTAAAAAGCATTACAAATTCTTTCTTTCAGTGTTCCGTAAATAAAGTTGCTATCAAACTTGCTAGTAAAAGTAATACTCGCCCACCCGTCGCCCACCCAGACTCAGATTTTTAGCGACGTCCCTGCGTAGCATAAATGTCAGTTAAAGCAGTTCTGCCGCCCCGGTGGCGCAGTGGTCTAAGCGATGGCCTCTGATCATTCGTACGAACGGGGTCCGGGTTCGAATCCCGGTGAGGCATGGATGTTGTGTTTGTCTTACGGCACTGGTTCTCTCCCTTCCCTGGAACCAGTGACCCTAAATTAGGGACGGGCGACTGCTTATAGCCCATTGAGTTGCTCACGGCGGTCGTTAAACCTCCAATCAAAAAAAAAAAAAAAAAAGCAGTTCTATAAATAGAACCGTATATAACATGTTAAATGTTGGTACTATGCTTCAATGATCATCCTTATAAAAATTCTGACTTTCCTTCCTTAATTTTTCTTTCACTTGTATAACTTCCTCGTTTTCTTCCGCATCAGAGTGTCATAAAACATCTGAATATCAAGTTTCGTCTTGATAGCTATAGTTTTTGAGTAATGGCAGCAAAACACAATCCACACGTACACAGTACAGTGAAAATAGTCAAATCATGTTTGAGGAACTCAAAACTAGTAAAATCTAATATTACGAGCAGTGTTGCATTCAGAGACTTTTTTTGCGGGGGCAATTACAAATTTTGAGGGGGTTGAAACTTGTTGACTGATGATTATATACGCTGAAGTGCCAGAAAAACTGGTACACCAGTCTAATACTTGGTACGTCCCCCACGGAAGCGCAACGCTGCAGAAATACGACGGGGCATGGACTCCACTAGCTTCTAGAAATAAGCTTCAGGCAATGCACACCATACTTCATGCAGAGCGTTCCACATTTTGGGTGTATTTCGAGGTCTCGGATTCCTGTGTTCGATAGCTCGTTGCATGGCATCCCAAATATGTTCTATCACGTTCAGATCTGGGGACTTGGGTGGAAATGGCAACACCCCAAACTCAGAAGAATGCTCCTCAAACCATAATGTGGCGTCCCAACACTTGTGTGGAGGTGCATTGTCCTGTTGGAACAGGCCCAACCCATCAGCATGAATGCAGGACATCAACGGGTGTACCTCGTCAGAAAGGATGTGCACATCGCGTTGGCCGGTCACAGACGTTTGTAGACGTACCAGGGGTCCCAGTGAAGTCCAGCTAAACACACCCCATACCATTACGGACCCCCCACCAGCCGGTACAGTTCCCTGTTGACAGGCGGGATCCATAGTTTCATGGGGTTTGCGCCACACACAAATCCTTCCATCTGCCCGATACAGTTGGAAACGCAACTCGTCAGACCAGGCTACTTGTTTCCAGTCATCAAGTGTCCATTGGTGGTGTTACCGTGCCCAAGCGAGGCGCATAACTCTGTGTCGTGCACCCATCAAGGGGACTCGAGTTGGGCGTCGGCTCCCAAAGTCCATATCATGCAGGGTACGTTGTACAGTCCGGACGCTGATGCCTGTTGAGGCTCCAGCATTGAATTCCGATGATACCTGCGAGAGTGTTGCACGCCTAACGCGTGAAACGATTCTTGACAGCCAACGATGGTCACGTTCACCCAATGTCTTTTTACGACCACACTGGTATCGTAGGTTGGAGGTTTTGCCAGAATTTTGTAGTCACGGTACACCTTGCAATGGTCGTCCGTGAAAATCCGAACTTCGTTTCTACCTCCGAAAAACTATGGCCCGTCTCACGAGCGCCAACTATAACACCGCGTTGAAAATCGCTTAAATCGTTATTACTTGTCATTCTCATGCCGAAAACAGCTCTGACAGCTGGCAAGGATGTCTATCGCTTTATATATGCACTGGCGGACGCAGCCGAGTACGCGCATAGGTGACGTTGCTATGTATTTTGCATAAGCTCGTCTGTACCAGTTTTTCTGGCACTTCAGTGTACATACGATCACAATTTTGTTATTTATATATGCATTAATACATAAAAAGAATTAAATAAAGTATAAAAATGTTCTTATGCTCGTATATCGCAAATGCAAATTCCAAGAATTCTACACATACAAGTGATTAAAAATATCAAATGTTATACCTTTGCTTTAATTCAATAATGCAGCATGGATTTCATCATTTGGTGGTGTAAAATATTAAGGATCCTAGTAAGGTAACGCTGTGCTGGAGAAAATATCCCCATTTCCCCCAAAAAACTCATTAGGAGTGGTAAAAATGTCCTCACCTTACTACAAGCGGGTTTCTGATTATTAAGGAATCATTACAGTGTTACCTGAAAATGTATGGTGTAAACCATTCCCCTGCCACTTGGTTTCAGCCCCTTTTGATTATTTAGATTAGCACATAGTAGTAAATAACAAACAAACTCACTGACCGTTTGGATGCCAGTTTGAGCCGCCCCGATTTTTTTTAACAGAATGTAAACTACCCACCGCCAGAAAAGAAAAAAAAAACTTTTTGTGGGAATAATTTTTAATAATTTGCTAAAGTGTTCAAAATTTGGCAGCAAATGTTTTGTTGTGTGTGGAAGAACTAACGTCACGTTAGCTCCACTGAGGCTTAACCGTATACATGGAAAGTCCGCATAGAAGACTGAAATAAAGCTGAATGCCAGCTTGCAAAATATGATGATGTATTACAGTGCAAACATCTCTACTCTGTGGCATTAGGTTTTTATTGCGGAAGTAGCCTGAGTTGTCAGTGCTCGAAAAATTGCCCTTTCTGCGAGGACTGTTAAATGTTTTATTGAAGTATGATAGAAATTTCAAATTGAAGTTCATGTGGACTTTTCTTTCTTTATTATTATTATTATATTTTTCCTCATTTTTCCAAACATTCAGCTATAAGCGAAAATGATTAAACTAAAAAGAAAATGAGATCACCCAATAGCCTACGGAGGGGAGGGGCGTTCATGGATTTTCGGGAGGCTAAGCACCCCCGAAAAGATGCCTGAATACATCATTGATTACGCAGGTTGTACTGAAAGTAATGCAAAAGTGGACATAACTTTTTTATTAACTGACAGAGGTCGTTCAAATTGCACATGTTGGTAGAGTAACGCTTCTTCCTCATTGCAGATTTGAAGGAAAGGAGGGTGGAAGTCTACTCTGATCTGCTGGAAGCGTTTGAAACCAATGGAGACACGTGTTTTTTCGATCTGGTGACATGGGATGGAACTTGGGCGTATCTTTATGATACGGAAACGAAGAATCAATCCATGGTTTGGCGTCACACCTCTTCAACAACGCCTAAGACATTCAAGAGCCAGCGATCAGCACAGAAAGTCATGGCAACTGTTTTTTGAGATGACAGGAATGCCATTCTCATTGATTTTCTGGAACGTGGCGGTTCAGTGACCAGCGAGCGGTACATTGAGACACTCCAAATGCTTAGAGAAGCTATGAGGAGAAAGAGACCGAACAAAAAATCTGAGAAGGATCCACATTCAGCATGACAATGCGAAACCACACGCATCCGTGGCAACAAATCAGACGATCAGCAAATTAGGCTGGTCGGTGATCACCATCCACCGTACAGCCCAGATCTGACGCCCTCCGACTTCCACATGTTCGGTCCAATGAAGGACAGTCTCTGGGGACAACAATTTGATGCCACAGACGAGGTGAAAGTGGCTGTGAAGAAGTGGGTACAACAGTCCACACCTGAAGTTTTTCAAAGAGGATTCAAGAGTTGGGTTCAACGATGGCGCAAATGCGTCGCTTGTGATGGACACTATGTAGGGTAGTACCTTTGTATAGAGAAAGAGTTACTCTACTAACATGTGCAATTTGAACAACCTCTGTCAGTTAATAGAAAAGTTATGCCCACTTTTGTATTACTTTCGGCACAACCCCCACACTTTAATGTTTATTTCACATTTCAGTTCGTATTTACTTTGTTGTACCAGGGCCGGATGGAACTTTTCCGGGACCCGGGGCGAAATTTCATTGCGGGGTTCGAAACAAAATTCCCCGCTAATATACTGGAAAATAAGTCTCATATTTTAATAACGTCGTTACGTGAAAAATGTCGTCAATAAAGACCACACTCGAGAACTATCATAAAACAATTATTATTTCAAAGCAGTACTTGCTTTAAACTTTAGAAAAACTCCACAATATGGACGAGAGAGAGAGAGAGAGAGAGAGAGAGAGAGAGAGAGAGAGAATACATCGCTCTTTCCACGTTGTAACCACAAACAGCAACCAAAAAATCGCTCGGCTAGATATCGAGAGATCCGTGGATTGAATTCCCCGGCGGCGGCCGAATAACGATTTTTTGGTTGCTGTTTGTGGTTACAACGTGGAAAGAGCGATGTTCTTATTTATTCAACTGACGCCACGTATTTAGAGGATTTTCACTTGGATCTCGTCATTGGATTTAACTGCTATAATTAATATATAGCCAGTGCCGTTAATGCTCACCAGACGGAGACGTCTCAGTAGCTGAGCCCATCTTACGGATTTATGATGTCAAAAGCTGACTGAAATACACACATAGCGACGTGGATTGTTGGCCACCGTGGTGTAAAGCTAACGCGCTCGGCTAGATATCGAGAGATCCGTGGATTGAATTCCTTGGCGGCGGCCGAAGCCGAATAACAATTTTTCGGTTGCTGTGGGTAGTTACAACGTGGAAAGAGCGATGTATTTATTTATTCAACTGACGCCACGCATTTAGAGGATTTTCAATCTAGAATTTCCTTTCCTAGAGCGAATAATAAAGACGCCTGTAAATAAAATCCAATAAATATGTATTTCCCCCTGGTGCATGCTTTAGTTAGTGATTTTTGATGTAAGATGGAATAACTGACAATTTGTGACTTTTTTACTTTTATACGCGCTCGTGTGAAAAAATTGCTTTTTTAAAATTCCAAAATTCTTTTTAAAGTCATTGAACGATTGGCCTCCATAAATAGTCCCAAAACAACTTTGATAATGTTTTTTTTTACTTTCCTTAAATTTAAGTATTTAATTTACACAAATTGTTGAATATATTAGGTGTGCAACTTAATTCTCGGGCACAGGCACGACACGTTGACAGCAAATTATAGCAAATCGAATATGTACCTAACCAGGGAAATAATCCCCGTCGTGTTGGATATACATTTAAGCCATCGATCAGAGAGCTGCCGAATGCCACTGCGGGAAAAAAGAGGGCTGACTGTGTGCGACAGGGATCCACGTCCAACAGTTGTTCCAGTTCCTCATCGTCAACTTTCTGTGGCTGTCCCGGACGTTCTGCATCACAGAGATCGAAATTTTCCTGCTTAAACCGCTG
The DNA here is from genome assembly GCA_039090855.1 of Macrothele yani. Classification (NCBI taxonomy): domain Eukaryota; kingdom Metazoa; phylum Arthropoda; class Arachnida; order Araneae; family Macrothelidae; genus Macrothele; species Macrothele yani. Next base: position 108,401,302 of record CM077011.1, read on the forward strand.
GAACCACTTCTTACACGTACTGTAGGACACAGCAGCCTCACCGAAAGCAGCACAGATCATTTGCTGGGCACTTTTTTTCAGCTGAAACGCGAACAGGAGGCAGTGCCTCAAATGTTGCTTCTTGAACGACATTGCTTTCACCGTCAACTTCCATCCCTTCTGTCACTACAGCTGTGAGCGGTTACTGTTGCCTGGAAAGCTGTTGGATGGCGCTCCAATCAGCCATTATCACACACAGCTATTTGCATTTTCCGATGTTCTGTAATCGCTTGCGGTTAGGGGCCGAGAATTAAGTTGCACACCTAATATAAAACTAGGGAGCCATAAAATCCTGAAATTTTACTTGTTCTTTTATGAATACCTAAAAGATTAAGGCAGTTATAAAACCGTTTGAAATCTGCGAATCTCAGTATCTGTACAACGAAGGGCGATATCCTATTTAAAGGGGAGGGGGAGGGGAGAGATCGGAAACTAAAAAAAGAAAAAAAAAAAAAAAAAAAAAACAGTATGAAAATATCTTTCTAAGTGCATCGCTTCCCAAAACTTATTTAAAATAAGAAAGATGACACCGAATTTCCGGTAGTAATGAGCACGTCTTTTGAACCCGTTCTGACGCGAATTAAATTTATCGAAGCTATTCAAAGTCAATGGAACAGGTTAGGAAAACAATCATCTGGTTTCTCCAATCGATAAAACATCCAGAAATAGAAACATCTACTTACTTTGTTGCACCAGCGCAGCGGCTAAAAAGCATGCTACGAAAATTAACAAATGGCGCACAAAAAGTTTTTCGTAGCATAAGGAAGGTATCAGAGACAAAGAGATTTTCAAATGGTTAGTTAGTTAGTTAATTGATTTTTGTGGCGCAAGGGCCAGGCATGGCCAAAGAGCGCCAGACACAGAACTATCAGTTAAAGATTTTTAAAAGCGGGGTGAAATGATTAAGAGCAGACAGGCTTGGTAAAAGTTAGAAAAGAGAATGATGAAAGCTGTGAAGACTAGTTAGTTATTAATTAGGTTTATATATAAACTTATTAATTTACTATTATAATTATTATATAACTTTTTTTTTAAAAGTTTTAAAACGTTAATCTGTTTTAAAAAGGAAAATACTGCGAAAGTGTCGCAATGGCCGCCCAAAAGCTTTTGAAGCGTAGCTGCGCCCTCGTCCAGCAGATGAGACTGAAAATAGTTAAACCGATGATAACGAAAACGAACACAACTGCACAAAACATGAGAGACGGTGAGTAAACAGTCGCATGTCTCACACACCGGGGCAGTGTCGCCACACAGCAAATAGCTATGCGTGAAGCGACAATGCCCAATGCGGAGACGCGCAAGAACAACTTCTTCCCAACGGTTCCGGCGACACGATGATTTCCAGACTCCAAGGTTAGGTTTTATACGGTGCAGTTTATTCTCCACCTGTTGGTCCCACAGACTTCGCCACGTTCGTCTGTTATGATCGTGAATAAGAAAGCGAAAATCACGGTGGAACAGTGGCAAGGGTGTGACGACCAAAGAGGAGGCAGATCTAGCAGCAGCATCGGCAGACTCGTTCCCTGGGATCCCCACATCCCCAGGAATCCAGCAGAACCGAATCTGGACATAAGCCTCGAGCAAAGAACGAAGAAGTCTCCGTACGGTAAAATGAAGTGGGTGGCCAGTGAAATCCAAAGATGACAATGATTGCACAACACTCAACGAATCAGTGTACACAATAGCACGCTGATGAGAGCTCGACTGCACGTGAACAAGTGCAAGATACACAGCATGCATCTCCGCCGAAAACACCGTGGCCTCAGTAGGAATGCGGGCAACAGAAACTTCGTCAACGCAGACGGCTGCGGATCCAACAACACCAGCCGCCTTAGATCCATCGGTGAAAACAGGAATAAAGTCTGCATTGACGTAACGGTGTTCAGCGAAGAGCTGTTGGTACACTGACGCAGGGGTTGAGGACTTGTCAAAAGATGTAAAGCTGGTATCAACCATGACACCAAGAGGATGCCATAGGGGATCCCCTGGTCTCTCCAACGAGTGACAAGTCGAGCCCTGCATCACGAGCTACGGCCGCCATACGAAGACTGAAGGTTCGAATGCACGAGGGACGGATCTCGAACAAACGAGCATGCTGGGGATGAAAAACTGCATCGTATAAAGGATGGTCTGAGAGAGATTTAAGTTTCAGGTAAAATTGAAGAGACAGCTGCAGACTGCGTAAATGAAGCGACGGTTCGTTCGCGTCGGCATAAAGGCTGGGAATGGGTGACGTGCGAAATGCTCTCGTACAAAGACGCAGCGCCTGATGGTGGATGGTATCCAACGGCCGGAGAACGGAAGGATGCACAGAGCCATACACCATACAGCCATAATCCAGCTTAGACCGAATGAGAGAATGGTAAATACGGAACAAAGAAGTCCTGTCTGCACCCCAGGAGACTGAGGCAACGATCTTAAGGATTGACAAGGCTCTCAGACAGGAAGTCCTTAGCCGTCGAACGTGCGAGCGAAAGGTGAGAGCACGGTCAACGGTCAAACCAAGGAACTTGGTTTCCGGCAAAACTGGAATGGCTGCACGGTCCAAATAGAGCTCTGGATGAGGATGGAGGCCACGCCTCCGGCAGAAATGGACACAGGCTGTCTTGTCGGAAGAAAGAACAAACCCATTATTGTTAGCCGCTTTAACAATCTGGGTAATTGCAGACTGCAGCTGCCTTTCAACGAAATGCATGCTGGATGACGAACAGAAGATGTGAAGGTCGTCAACATAAATGGTAGCCGAAACCGCTGGAGGAAGATTTTTGAGCAGACAGTTTATGCGGAGAATGAACAGAGTCACCGAAAGAATGGTGCCTTGAGGGACACCTTGTTCTTGATGAAAAAAGACAGAGAGCGTCGTACCCAGGCGCACCTGGAACACGCGGTTACGAAGGAAGCTGGCAATGAATGTTGGGAGGTTTCCACGCAACCCATTTTCGTGGAGGTCACGGAGGACACCGTGACGCCACGCTCTATCGTAAGCTTTTTCGATGTCAAAAAAAAAAAAAAAAAGACACCAGGTGCTGCCTACGTACGAACGCCTCACAAACAGACGTCTCAAGGAGCAGGAGATGGTCAGGAGCTGAACGATGACGGCGGAAGCCGCTTTGTGATGGAGACAGTATTCGATGTTCTTCTAGAAAATAAATTAGCCGGGAATTAACCATTCGTTCAAGGATTTTGCACAGACAGCTAGTGAGGGAAATTGGCCGATAACTAGAGGGAGACTTGGGGTCTTTGCCAGGCTTGGGAAAAGGTAAAACAAAAGCTCTTCGCCAAGAGTCCGGGAAACTGTGCTCCAACCAAATGCGGTTGAAAAGCACTAACAGATTCTCGAGAGACGACTGCGAGAGATGACGGATCATGTCATAGTGGATGCCGTCGGGACCGACAGATGTTGCACCGGACCGATGCAGAGCCACCCGTAGTTTAACCATGCTGAAGGGGGAGATATACTCAGTGTTATAAAAAGGCGCAAAGGAGATTTTCTGGCGTTCCGCGGTTGTTTTAATCCTCTGAAAGGACGGGAGATACGCCTGAGAACTAAAAACTGAGGCAAACGCTTCGCCCAAGCAATCCACAATCTCCCCTACTTCAGCATACGTGCAGCCGTTATTTTCAAGAATTCAAATTTGGCGGGAACTATAGTTTCCCCGGATCTTACGAATTTTTTCCCAAACAGTTTTTGAACTGGCACGTGAATTGATAGATGAAACGTACTTCATCCAAGACTCCCTCTTGCTTCGTCGACGCACCAACCGAGCGTAAGATTTTGCTCTTTTAAATTTAACAAGATTAGCATCGGTCGGATAACGCCGAAAAGTACACCAGGCCTTATGTTGAACTCTCATAGCCGCTGCGCAATCAGGGTTCCACCAAGGCTTCGGACGTCTTGGGAGCGTCGTTGATGTTTTTGGGATAGAGAGATCTGCTGCCTGAATGATACACGTTGTGACATCAGTAACAGCTGCGTCAATTGACCCCCGGGTCACCATGGCAAAAGATATCACTGCGGACGGTGTGAAGACCTCCCACTTGGCACGATCCATCCTCCAACGAGGAGGGCGGGAGGCAGAAGATGGCACGCTCACATTATATATAAGTACAATTGGGAAGTGGTCGCTTCCATGGAGGTCGTCACACACCGTGCACGACCAGTCGGCCATAACCGATGGTTGACCCAAAGATAAATCGATTGCACTGAAACTTCGTGTAGGCTCGTGGAAGTAAGTGTCAGCACCGGTGTTAAAGAGGCACAAAGAGGTCAAGGAAAGAAGAGATTCGATCCTACGGCCTCGTGTGTCTGTTCTGACACTACCCCACAATGGATTATGAGCATTGAAGTCACCCAGAAGAAGAGCATGTGACGGCAGCTGCTGAACTAAGCTCTCAAGAACGGACACGCTCACGTCCTCATCCGGCGGCAGATAGACGCTGCAAAACAGTTAGAGGCACAGGCATGGAGATACGCACCGCAACGGCGTGTAAAGATGTTGAGACCGCAACGGGAGAAACTGGAACACTGTGGGGGACAAGGATGGCAACTCCCCCGCAAGCTATATCTCCTGAAACATTATCTTTCCGAAATGCACTGTAGCCTCGAACTGAGAGCAGGTTTGATGGTTTAAGTTTTGTCTCCTGGAGGCAAAGGCACACCGGAGAGTATGACGAAAGCAGATGTTTCACGTCGTCATGTCTTGTCCGAAAGCCTCGACAGTTCCACTGAACGATTTGACCCATGGTTTGAAGTGTGGTGAATGAGAAAAAGAAAAAACGAAAAACAAAACCCGAGAAAGACTGGGACAACTAATAGTTGTCCGATTCCATCAGTTCGTCAGCAATGTCCATTTGCGCTTGGGACTGTTTTGTCCGACACCCTGTAGTCTCTGGTGGTAAAATGGGGCGGTATTTTGGTTCCTGTGTCACAGATGATCCTGCCCGATCCTGGTTCTTATGATGAGAGTTTGGAGATTTCTTCTCTTTTTCCTTTCTCTTTCAGCCCGGGGTTGTTGAAGTCTAGTTGCAGCAGGTTTAGGCATAGTGGTTGTTGGAACAGTTAAAAGAAATATAGAAAAGGAAGCATAATATAAATCTACGCCTGCTATAGCGGAAGAATTTTGTATAACGGAAAAGTTCAAAATAGGCGAAAAATATTCTTAATGAAAAAAGCTATGCAAAGAAAACGAACTTTTCAAATACGTCTCCCGGAAGCAGATATATATTTTTTTTTAATTGGAGGTTTAACGACCCCCGTGAGCAACTCAATGGGCTATAAGCAGTCGCCCGTCCCTAATTTAGGGTTACTGGTTCCAGGGAAGGGAGAGAGCCAGTGCCGTAAGACAAACACAACATCCATGCCTGACCGGGATTCGAACCCGGACCCCTTACGGACGAATGATCAGAGGCCAGCGCCTTACACCACTGCGCCACCGGGGCGGCGAAGCAGAGATCACGAGAAAAAATTTTCGACCTTTACGCCCCTAGCGGGAAATCTTTGCACTATTTAAAGAGGCTCATGCTCCACATCTCTATGGTAGCGAATGGCATACAGTAAAAAAGAAATTTCTCAACAGTGATTTAGAAGCGACGACACAGTTGAAAACTGAAGTTCAAAAACACCACCTACCGACAGAACTGTGAATTACAAAATTCCTCATATACTAGCCTAAAGTGTTCTACTGGCCTCTGATCATTCGTCCGTAAGGGGTCCGGGTTCTAATCCCGGTCAGGCATGGATGCTGTGTTTGTCTTACGGCACTGGCTCTCTCCCTTCCCTGGAACCAGTGACCCTAAATTAGGGACGGGCGACTGCTTATAGCCCATTGAGTTGCTCACGGTAGTCGTTAAACCTCCAATCAAAAAAAAAAAAAAAGTGTTCTACAAGGTAAACGGCATTCGGTATTGAAAGACCTTTTTGAGAATACTTCCTTCTTAAAATAATGCATGGTTTCCCGCCAGAAGGCGTAGATGCATATCTTATATTTGTCGATATCTCTGTTTCTAAGATTCAGATTTTAAAAATTCTTTGTTTGTTGGAGAATGTTTCTGCTGCAACATGTTTCTCATATAATTTCAAACTTTTCTCAACGCACAAGTCTGCCACCAGAGGGCGTAAGTTCACGTTTCGGTTTACAGCAATATCTGCGGAATTAAAAACTCGATTGAAAAACTTCTTCCTTTGGTCAGATACAACTGTTTTCCATACCGCTTCCATTGACTTTGAATAGATTTGATAAATTTAATTCGCGTCAGAACGGATTCAAAAGACGTGCACATTACAACCGAAAATTCGGTGTCATCTTTCTTGTTTAATCAACTCTACGAAACGGAAGAAAAAGTTCAAAAATTTTATTTAAAAGAATTTGTCAGAATTCTTTTTTTCTTTACTATTTAACAGCATCTATTGTGTGACAAAACTTCCAGTCCTATTATGAAGGTTTTACAGACCATAGATCAAATAACTAGGCAAACACGCAACACTGATATTTGCCGAAATATCGTCCCCTACCAGCGTGAGGAAGAGTGAATTATTCATTTCGTTGTCCTCGTGCTTACACACCGTAATTTGATGCCTTCCCTACTTTAGAAAAAAATAAATAAATAAAACGACACTTTTTGCCTTTAAGGTGGTTCCACCTAAAATCTCTGCCTTATGTTTCCAATGGTAAAACTTATTTACACATTTTCTTCGCAATTAATACATTCCTAAAGATGAAAATTTGCACATCGATAAAACTAACTTTAAGTTATAGCATGGGGTACTTAATATTTACTAAAACATAACCATAATTATATAACAAAATAAACATTTTTCTTTGAATAATATTCCAACCTGTTAATAGATGGCGCGATCTGTACATTGATGACGTCAGTCAACAAACAAATGCTGGATTGCTTAACTATCGTTGTGTTTTAGCAGGTATTAAGTATCCCATGCTATAACTTAAAGTCAGTTTTATCGATGTGCAAATTTTCATCCTTAGGAATACATTAATCACGAAGCAAATATGTAAAGAAGTTTTACCATTGGAAACATAAGGCAGAGATTTTAGAGGAACCACCTTAACCAATTACGGTGATTATTATTGGTTAATTATTCAATAGAATGGGTAACTCTCCCTCATGTCGGTAGACGCCACCATTTCGGGAGATCCCAGAGTGGCATCTTAATGTAGGTACTGAATCTATGTTACAGACCAGCTTCCTAAGATACAACAACAACAACAAAGGACATGTTTGATCTCTGTCTTAATGTGAGTTTGTGCACGTTTTGTATGCTTTTTTCTTCTCGAGCTTCTCGTGATGTGAGACACGCCAGAATTTTTCACATTTCAAATCGTTCCTTAAATAGATGTACAAAATTTCGCGTTGGATCATAGCTGAAAATTTCTTTCAGGTAATCAGTTATATTAGATGAAATTAGAGTCAAGAAACTTCAAAGGTATGTCTCCAACAATTTATCAACGGCGTTTATTTCTGTATGTTTATATTTTCCCTCGTGTTCCGCAAAGTTTTGCCTAGTAGACAGTTTACACATTTTTAACCAACGATTCATTATTAAGTTAGCGCAAAACAGATAGGCTGGTGGTGGTTGAAATAATGAAATTGAAATTCATAGCAATTTGCCAAATGATTCTATCCAACAAAATATATTTCTTAGTGATTTTTCTAGGGAAACAAGGGTTACATTTTCATGTCTTTTGAATACAAAAATTTAGCCAGTGCACCTTCTATCGTATCTCAAAAATGTAACATTTAAGCAATTTTAGGACATATTTTTCAAATACTACCGCTGTCGTTCGGAGTGCTTCTACGTTTTGCGAACATAAGCGTTTTCTAAGTAATGTTATCATGGTGGCGAAACGTTTCAGTCCTATATACTGACTTTTAATATGTAATCTGTTGAAATATTTACATATTAAAAATCAGTATACAGGACTGAAACTCGCGGTTGAACATTTCTTTATTTGATGCCTAACTTTGATAGGGTGGTTGTTGATATCGAAGATAAATTGTTTTTCGAGGAATGAATAAAACTGATTTCAATTGGCATGCGAGAATTGTCAATATTTTTGAATTTCTATGAGGTAACTGAGCAGCGGAACTTTGATAACTATACATGAAAATTACAATTATGAAATGCGAAATCAATATTTCTTAAGTCACCGGTGAAGAAAAAAAAAAAAAAAAAAAAAGAAAAAAAGGAAGCTGGTGTGGTCTTCTGAATAAGAACGTTTTTCCAATAGTTCACAAAGAACTTTATGTGGATTTTATTTTTGTTTCCTAGAATTTGAATATATTAGACGCTTTAGCGACTCCTTTTTTTACTGTATTTTGTGAAGGAAATTTATCAAATAATAACACTTCGAACTTTTTATTTGGCAATTCTTCCACAGACGGGCGCACGCCTCAATTCTCACAGCTAAGACAGCGGAACGCTAGTACAGCTCCGTAAGCACGTAGCAGAAGCTAGTGTTTTCGATGTGGCAATGGATCTGTTCAAACAGCATGTTTTTGGAGACATTTAAAAAGTAGCATAATGAAACAATGTGTACGTAAAGACAATCTAGGTGTATAACGAAGTAAATTTCTCCGTCATTTTTAGTCCACGCCGGGTCTCGAACCCGGGTCCCCTCAATCCGGAATAAGTCGCTCTACCAATTGAGCTACGCGGACGTTCGTTCTGACTGCTATCTGCCTTTATGTCGTGTGCGTCCTGCTGGGCAGGCACGTCACAGGTGATAGATTGATGGAACTCATATTCCGTACAGAATTTAATGCCAAGAGAACAGACATCTTGGAAGAAATGCTTCAAATAATAAATAACGAATGGCAATGAACGTCGATGCTTTTGTTTTAAAATTGTCTTTTTTCTATATATTTGTAAAACGAATTAAAATACTACTTGTAAATACGAAAGTAAATTTTTTTTATCAGTTTCCGAACGTATATAGTGGTAAGTTTACACTTTTTTTTAGTTCTTTTTCCAGTACCTCAGTTATTGTTTTTCATGTAGTCCATGAAATATTTTCTTTGATGAAAGTAACGTCAGTCATCAAATAAAGAAGTCAGCACAGAATGTAAAGATAACTACTTTTCCACTTCCCATAATGTTTGCATTCGAATGTAAACAACAGATCCGTTGCCGCATACCGGAAGCATCAGCATCAAGCTAGTGTTTGATGCTTCACGTACCGGAAGCATCAAGCGAGTGTTTGATGCTTCCGGTACGTGCTCGCGGAGTTGTGCTAGCGTTTCGCTGTCTTAGCTGTGAGAAATGAGCCATGTGCCCGTCTGTGGAAGAATAGACTTTAATTTTATCTGAAGTTCCTTTTTTTACGCTTTCCAACAGTATATTGAAAAAGCGTATATGCTCCAGCTTTGTCCGTCCGTCCGTCCGCACGATAACTGGCGTAAAAATGGTTCCATTTCGATGAAATTTTAGTATGTGGTAGGGGACCACCTGGGGACGAACCCTAATGAAAATGGGATAAATGGGGTCAAAGATCACAACGTAGGTTGGGATCATTCCATTGCCCTTATGCGTCATAACTAGCGTAAATATGGTTCGATTTCAATGAAATTTTAGTATGTGGTAGGGGACCGCCTGGGGACGAATATTATTCAAAATGGGTGAAGTGGGGTCAAAGGTTAGGACATAAGAGCGGGATGCATTCCATTGACTTTATGCGTCATAACGTGCGTAAAAATGGTTCGATTTCGATGAAATTTCAGTATGTGGTAGGGGACCACCTGAGGACGAACCCTATTGAATGTGGACGAAATGGGGTTAAAGGTCAGGACATAGAAATGCGATCCATTCCATCGCTCTTATCCCATATTATTAAGGTGGACGTCAAGTAATTTTGCTTCCTATACTTCCAATGGAAAAACTTTTGTACACATTTCCTTCACAATTAATGTGTTCCCAAGGACGAAAATTTGAACATTGATTAAAATAACTTTATTACAACTTGGAATACTTAATATTTTCTAAAACATAACCATAATTACATTAAAAATCAATAACTTCTCCTTTGGTGGTGTTGAAACCAGAAAAAGGATGGCGCGACCTGTATTTTCATGACGTCAGTAGACAAACAAATGTTGGATTGCATAATTATGGTTATGTTTTAGAAAATATTAAGTATTGCAAGTTATAAAATGAAGCTATTTTAATCGATGTTCAAATTTTCATCCTTGTGAACGCATTAATTGTCCAGAAAAAGATGGCGCGACCTGTATTTTCATGACGTCAGCAGACAAAAAAATGTTGGATTGCATAATTATGGTTATGTTTTAGAAAATATGAAGTATTCCAAGTTATAAAATGAAGATATGTTAATCGATGTTCAAATTTTCATCCTTGGGAACGCATTAATTGGGAAGAAAATGTGTACAGAAATTTTTCCATTCGAAGTACAAGAAGCAAAATTACTTGACGTTCACCTTAAAGGAGCAATTCTTGTATGTATGTAAATTTTATTTTGAAAACGGCTCTGGGAATTTTGATGAAAGTCGTTAACCTACCGTTTTCGGGTACTAGAAATCGATTTAGCTTGATCTCGACTTTAAGAAAATTTGTTTAGTGGGTTAAATAACCACCCCGAATTACCAAGTTTGTAGTGTGGTGTCATGACGTCGCCCCATTAGATGTTGGCGCGCGGTCATGTCATTTATCTCATTACGTCACGCGTTGTTTGTGGATCCTATTAAAGTTTTATGACGTCACACCTTGCTAGCAGATGGTCGCGATTCCCATCTGCCTCATTTTGTCACGCGTTGTGTGCGTATGTTCGTCCGCACGATAACTTGCGTAAAAATTCGTTCGATTTCGATGAAATTTTAGTATGTCGTAGGGGAACACCTGGGAAGGAGCCCTATTGAAAGTGAACGAAATGGGGTCAAAGGTCAGGACATAAGAGCGGGATCCATTCCGCTGCTCTTATGAGTCAGAACTAACGTAAAAAAAGTTCGATTTCGATTACATTTTAGTATGTGGTAGGAGACCACCTGGGGACAAACCCTATTGAAAATTGGCGAAATCGGGGTCAAAGGTCAGGACATAGGAGCGGAATCACTTCCATCGCCATTATGAGTCATAACTTACGTAAAAATATTTCGATTTGTATGAAATGTTGGTATGTTGTAGGGACTTTCCTGGGGACGAATCCTATTGATTATGGGCGAAATGGGGTGAAAGGTTAGGACACAGGACCGGGATCTATTCCATAGCGCTTATGCATCATAACTTACGTAAAATTGCTTCGATTGCGACAAAACTTTATCATGTTATTTCGGAGATATACTGAACCAGTTCTGTTGAATATCATCCAAATGGATCAAAGGTCAGGGCACAGGGGTGAGATTTATTCGACAGCCATTATCCTCATAACTTGAGTAATAGCTTGAATAATGATTTCTAGTATATTGGAAAGCGTATCATAATCAATGCATTGCATGATTTTACCGACTTGTTTTCTTTTGGGCGAGGCTAATTTAATTTTTCCTGTGTTCACCTATCACACAGTAAATCATTAAACTAATTTTATCGATTCTGACCGGGGAGCACATAATCCAAACTATATACAGGGTAGGACTTCCGAATCAGATCGTGGGCCACGGATGACCTAGTGGTCAACTTCCGTGATTGCTACGGAGAAGTCTCAGGAACTAACGCTCGAACCACTAAATATTCTCCTGCGTCAGATGGGCATGTTAAGCCGTCGGACCCCGGGTACTAGCGCCCCGGTTATAGATAAGGGCATCTTCCTCCTCGTGACTTTCCTGTCGGGCACTGTAACCCAAATCTCCTAGCATCCAAGCGTTGTTTAAGACCTGGGATCAGACACTGACTTCCTAAAATCCTCAACATAAATCTCGAAAAAAAAAAAGATTTCTCAAATCAGAACGCTTTCGAGTAGTTCCCGATTTCGGGTGTATCGTTCCGCTTTGTTTACATAGAAAGTGATCATACGCAACATGAAAGAAAGTAGTTCACGATAAATTTTATTCAGATTTTTTTAGAATTTTGTTTTAATAGACGCCTTAATGACTATTTTTATCGGTAAATATATTTTATGAAGGAAATATATCGATCATAGTACTTTGTTATTCGTTTTTTTTTATCCTGACCTAGCGTGTTTTTTATGCGAAGCTATTTCCAACTTTTGTTCAGATGGTCAAAGTGGCTACGATTGACGCCTCATTTTTTGTTTTGTAGTACTCTTATTTCTTCGGGCTTTATAAATTATGCCAGTGTGGAATTGTTCTCGATTGTTGCGGGAGGCAGCCAAAGATTTGCAGACAGCTTTAAGTGGACTGAAGATAATGACCTTCTTCCGAAAGGTAAGTTATTTTCACAAGGGCTAGAGATGATGTTAAATAGAACGTCTTGTACATCAAACTGTGGTCTATTTAGGTGCTATAAGATTTGTTCTGGAGGAAAGCGTGGAATTTCTCGTGCAAAAGGTACCAGGTTTCAGGAAGTCAAAATCCCACCTGAAAAGGTTATTCCATTTACATACTGCTTCAGTTCGAACTATTATTTTTCTGTACTATTATTAGGAAAATACATATCTCTTTATGGGAAGAGAACATCTAGCTGTAAGCGATTGGTTTTATTACTGCAGAGAAGTTATAACTTCGCACTTGGTGGAACATCATGAACAAATGGGTAAACTTGGGAGAGGAAAAAATGGTGGAAATTGATGAAAACAAAAAAAGTATATTTCTAAAATTGGAAAACGCAAATATGAAGCGGGATGAATACTAGAGGTAACCTGGATTTTCGGATTAATTGAAAGGGAGTCCAGGGAGTTCCGTTTGGAACTTTGTCCCGGAAGTAAAAGATCGTCTGAAGCTTTAATATATATTATATGTTAAAATAGGTACTACTATCTACTCAGATCAATTGGAAGGATATAAACATTTGTAAGAACATGCTTTCATTCATTTAACAGTCAACCACATAAAAAATGTTATAGATCCTGACAGTGCAGACCATACTCAAAATATCGAATGCAACTGGAGAGTTCTCGAGCAAAATCTGAGAAGCCATACTCCCAAATCGGAACAACTGTTGGCCGATGGCCTAATGAAATATTTTGTTTAAATCAATCTGAACAATTCATTGAAGTACTTTGTTCTACCGAGAGGGAAAAATGAATGTTAGACACATTAATTTCGTGATATTACACATGAAAAAATGCATTGCATTGTACTAATTCCTTACGGAGCTATTCTTCCGCAGACGGGCGCACAGCTGATTTCTCGTAGCTAAGACAGCAGAACGTTATCACAGCTCGGCGAGCGTGTACCCGAAGTATTGAGCTACTGTTTTCGATGTGGCAAAGTATCTGTTGTTTACATTCGAATGCAAACAGCATGGGAAGTGACAAAATGGTTATCTTTGCATTCTGTGCTTATTTTTTTATTTCGTCACGATGACTGACGTTGCTTTCATCAAAGAAAATATTTCATGGACTACACGAAAAACAATAACTGAGATACTGAAAACGAACTAAAAAAAGAATGAAACCATTATAAACGTTCGGATACTGATAAAAAAATCTACTTTCGTATTTACAAGTAGCATTTTAATTCGTGTTACAAACATATAGAAAAAGACAATTTTAAAACAAAAGCATCGACGTTCATTGCCATTCGTGATTTATTATTTGAAGTATTTCTTCGAAGACGTCTGTGCTCCTGGCATTACATTCCCTTAGGAATATGAATTCCATCAATCGATCACCTAGATTGTCTTTATGTACAACTTGTTTCATTATGCTACTTTCTAAATGTCTCAAAGAACAAGCTGTTTGCGTTCAAATGTAAACAACAGATCCGTTGCCACATCGGAAACAATAGCTTGATGTTTCCGCTCAATGCTCGCGGAGCTGTGCTAGCGTTCCGCTGTCTTAGCTGTGAGAAATGAGTCGTGCGCCCGTCTGTGGAAAAATAGTCCCTTATGGAATTATAGTGTATAAATTTGTGATATAAAATTATTATTTTCCATAATAAAATAAACGCATATAATTACTTCCATTACGAAAAGATTTATTTCGATGAAAGTAATAATAAAATTCCGTATCGTGAACTACTTTCTTTCACATTGGGTGTGGCCAGGTTCTATGTAAACAAAACAGAACGATACACTCGAAATTGGGAACTACTTGAAAGCGTTCTGATTCGGAAATCCAGCCATATAAAGCACTGAACCCTGGACAGCAGATGGCATAGAGGTCAATGTTCGTGACTGACACGTAAGAATTTCAGGATCTATCCCAGGCAGGTAAGAACCACTAAATAGTGGCTGTGCGTCGCATAGGCACGTTAGCGGTCGGACCCCCACCCCCGGTTATAAATAAGTGCTTCTTCCTTCTCCTTTCTAATCATAGTGGGCCGCGAGTGGCCTGGTGGTCAGCGTTCTTGACTGCCAGTCGCTTCAGTGTGACTTTTCTGTTGAGCACTCTAGTCCAAATCTCCTAGTTTCCTAATTCTAAGGGTCGTTTAAGACCAGGGGTCAGACACTCCGTTTCTAAAACATTCTCTTTAGAAAAGCCATACTTCTGAATCGGAAGATTAGTATTGTTTAGGCGTGAGCACAAAAAACAAAATTTAGATCCTTTTGAGGAATTAATTAAAGTGATTGGTTGTACCTAGTGGTAAAAATGATTGTCGAAGATATTAATATTCCGCTAATTGCAACAGTACTACTACCCGATCCGAAGGAAAGGATATATGGAAAAGCTTCTACCCAATGAAAGGTGCATTTCATTAAAATTCTGCATCGAATTATAAAAATACGTATGATTATTTTCCGTATGGATTCATTAGCATAAAAGTAGAGGTGAAATTAAACGTTACCATGAGCTATTTTCTTTACCATTTTATGCTGGGCATGATGTAAACAAAGCGGAACGATACAGACGAAGAACTATTTAAAAAGAGTTCTTATTCGGAAAACAACCCGAAAGCGATAAATTAGAAACTGCATTTTTACAAGGAGTGTAACAAAACGCAAGGCTGAACTAGATCACACACCAGGCTGTAACAATAAGGTGGACGTCAAGTACACTGCTGGCCACCCAAAATGCAACACCAAGAAGGAAGCATCCGATTGGCCTGAAATTCTTAGCATGCGTCGCCCGCGAGAGGACATGCAAACGATTAGCAATGCAGGGCATATGCAAATCATGTGCGCCCGGCACGCCACCGAGAAGCACTGTAAGAAGGGTGCACAGAAAGCGGGGTGTAAGTAGTGGAAATGTGTTGTTCTGCCGGACCTGTGCGTGGGAAGCTTCCTGACGCCTCGTCGCAGAAAACGGCAGTCATTCCAGCACGTTTCAGAGTTTGAAAGAGGACGAATAGTGGCTTATCGCGACAGCGGTTTACCGTACCGGGACTTCGGCGCCCGTGTTCGACGACATCTAGCCACAGTGAGGCGAGTATGGATTCGGTGGGTGCAGGGGGGGGGGGGGGGCAGACGGACCGACGTGAGCGATTGCCGCAGCTGCGGCACACCACCGAACGAGAAGACCGGCATGTTGTGCGGCGGGCATTGACGGCTCGCTCGCCACATCACGAACGTTAGCGCAGGAATTAGGGTGTGTTGCGCAACAACCTGTGTCAGGACGTACCGTTCGACGTCGTCTTCGGGAGCGGGGACTTGTCGCACGGCATTCATTGCTCCGATTGCCATTGACGTTACACCATCGGCGAGTGCAGCGGCAATGGGCCGTTGAACGCCGCACCTGGACTACGGAATGGCACGACATTGTCTTCTCCGACGAATCCCGCTTCTGCTCACAACACCACGATGGTCGGATCCGCGTGTGGCGGCACCGCGGCGAGATACTGTATGACGCCTGCATTATGCATCGCCATACCAGTCCGTCTCCTGGCGTTATGGTTTGGGGCGCAATTGGATATGACACCCGCACCTCTCTGGTACGCATAGCCGGTACACTCAACAGCCACCGCTACATCTCCGATGTTTTGGAGCCTGTAGTCCTCCCTTACCTGCAGGACCTTCTAGCGGCCACGTTTCAATGCGCGCCCGCACGTGGCACGCATCGTTCAAGAATTCTTCACGGCCCACCAGGTGTCACTGCTGCCGTGGCCCGCCTGTTCTCCCGATATGTCGCCCATCGAACACGTCTGGTCGTTGATCGGCAACCAAGTGGCCAGGCAAGCACCACCCGCGGCTACGCCTGATGAACTGTGGCAACGTGTGGAAGCAGCCTGGACCGACATATCCCAAGCCCATATCCAAAGCCTCTTTCGTTCGATACCGCGGCGTGTAGCGGCCGTTATTGCCAGAAATGAGGGCCACACGAACTATTGATGTCTGCATGTTCCGCAAGTCGCACGGGCCTGAAAGCTCAATCGTTTCATCTTTGTATCTGTTGTTATGTGTCCAGTAAATTTGGCTTTGCTATCTCGTGTCCTTCTTGGTGTTGCATTTTGGGTGGCCAGCAGTGTAATTGTGCTTCCTATACTTCCAAAGGACGAACTTCTGTACGCATTTTCATCACAATTTATGCGTTCCCAAAGATGAAAATTTGAGCATCGATTAAAATAGCTTCATTTTATAACTTGGAATACTTAATATTATCTAAAACATCACCATAATTATATTTAAAATCAATAACTTTTCCTTTGGTGGTGTTGAAACCAGAAAAAAGATGGCGCGACCTGTACTTTGATGACGTCAGTAGACAAACAAATGTTGGATTGCATAATTATGGTTATGTTTTAGAAAATATTAAGTATTCCAAGTTAGAAAATGAAGCTATTTTAATCGATGTTCAAATTTTCATCCTTGGGAACGCATTAATTGTGAAGAAAATGTGTACAAAAGTTTTTCCATTGGAAGTATAGGAAGCAAAATTACTTGACGTCCACCTAAAGCGAAAACAGCGAGGACAAAAGTTAGGAGTCGGGACGTAGCGCCATCTATTGATGTGTAACTCAGAAACAAGCACGTGGCTTCTTGTATCATTATTTACATCATTCGAACAGATGGATTTTATTTACATTCTGAATTCGTATAATTTGAACGAGGTAATTTTTCTATAGGAAATGATTTAATTTATATATAAATTCCAGGCCTCGTTTAATAGGTCATAAAACCATTACATAGTTTGCAGACTAAAATATGCGAACTGGCTACTGTTTCTACAAAACGTACTGTCAATCAAGGAGGTTATATTACTGGAGACACCATTCCTATCCACGCAGCATTGACCACCATAAGTCACCGTCCGTGCTGCAAATGACGTCATGTGCAGGCACGACGCAGCCGTAGAAAAGAAGCTGCTTTGAAACCAAAGGAACGAAAGCTTCTAAGCGTATAAACAGATAAAATGAGTAATTCAATATTCTTTATCAATGATACACAAGCTAACTGTTTTATCAACGGTATAATTCAGTTTGCCGCCCCTGTTAGCGCAGTGGTCTAAGCGATGACCTCTGATCATTCGTCCGTAAGGGGTCCGGGTTCGAATCCCGGTGAGGCATGGACGTTGTGTTTGTCTTACGGCACTGGCTCTCTCCCTTCCCTGGAACCAGTGACCCTAAATTATGGACGGGCGACTGCTTATAGCCCATTGAGTTGCTCACGGTGGTCGGTTAAATCTCCAATAATAAAAAAAAGTATAATTCAGTTCATTTTTGCCTGCTTGTGACGTCACACCACAGATCAGCTGTGGCCTATGGCGGCAGAGCCAGTGGTGCCTCCAGTAATATAACCTCCTTGCTGTCAATGGCTAGCTAAGCCTAACATGGCTACTAATGGAATGATACGTGATGAAATCTGTCATTAAAGTTATTCCTGACAACATTTAGAAAATGAACTACTAAGTATGTACTATCCAAGTAAGTTATACTCCTTTTCCTTTTTGTGTTAGTACAGTTAGTCTGCAGCAAAATTCCTTCTTTCAAGGACACGACTGATATTTTTTGTAGGAGGCATTTTCTATGCAATGTTTATAACCATATACAGGGTGTCTCAAAAATACACGGCAAAACTGCAGGAATGAGTCCCTCATAAGTAGATAAGAAAAAAGTTTATATGAACATAGGTCCGGAAATGCTTGGCTTCCGAGTTAGGAAGGTCTGTCTACGACACTTAACTGTTCACATTACCTGACTCAGGTCTGTCTTAGTTTCCCAGTTATTCACCGGAATGTTTTATCTCCCGCAGGTGAATTCCTGCATCACAGAGTACTGACAGAATCTGGTGGTTTTCCTTTCCGACCATGTACTCAAGTGAGGAGCAAGCGGATATGCTTTTTATTTACGGTTTGGCGGATGTCAATGCTCAGGAGGCTAGTCGTTTGTACCACGAAAGGTTCCCATGACGAAGATGTCTAGACAGGAAAACGTTGAAAAGTATCCATCGCCGCCTTTGTGAACATGGGACTTTTTCATCTCGTGCTGCCGACAGAGGACGACCAAGATCTACGACTCCTGAAGTAGAGGCGAAGATTTTGGATACTGTGCATGCGACTCCTGGAATCAGCACACGCAGATTAGCAATGAAACTGCCTATTCAACGCTCGACTATTTGGAGAGTGTTGCGAGAACAACACCTGTATCCGTACCATATGCAACGGGCACATGCCTTGTCACCAGCAGATTACCCTGCGCGAGTTCTGTTCTGCCAGTGGTCCTTGCAGCAGTGTGGTACAACTCCTAACTTTCCTGCCTTAGTGATATTCACCGATGAGGCACAGTTCACACGTGACGGAATCCTAAACTGTCACAATCAGCATGTATGGGCCGAGAAAAACCCACATGCGATTCTTCCATGACGTCACCACCAGTGGTTCAGCCTAAACATCTGGACGGGTGTTTTTGGTGATAAGTTATTTGGGCCCCCAAGCACTTCCCAACAAACTCACAGGGAGGGCATAACACACCTTTCTGGAAAACAACATGCCTGATTTCTTGGACGACACGCCACTGATCATTCGTCGACAAGCACATTTTATGCACGATAGCGCTCCTGACATTTTAGCCACCTAACTCGCTTGAATCGAAAGTTTTTTAGTCGGTGGGGTAGGTAGAGGTGGACCAACTGCCTGGCCTCCACGCTCACCAGATTTAAACCCTCTAGATTTCTTCTTGTGGGGCCATTTAAAATCATTGGTGTATTTGACTCCAGTAGAAGATGTGGAAACTCTCCGCAATCGAATTGTGGCAGGTTGTGAAACAATACGACACATGCCAGAATTTTTTTTTGATTGGAGGCTTAACGACCACCGTGAGCAACTCAATGGGCTATAAGTAGTCGCCCGTCTCTAATTTAGGGTAACTGGTTCCAGGGAAGGGAGAGAGCCAGTGCCGTAAGACAAACACAACATTCATGCCTCATCGGGATTCGAAATCCATGCCTCATCGGGATCCCTTTCGGAAGAATGATCACAGGCCATTGCTTAGACCACTGCCCCCGGGGCGGCCCAGAAATTTGGCAGCGTGTTCGCGAGTCCGTGAGACATCGATGTCAGGCCTGTATTGAGGCAAAAGGTGGAAATTTTGAACAATTACTATAAGGTAATGTCAGCAGTTAAGTGTCATAGACAGACCTTCATAACTCGGAAACCAAGCATTTCCGGACCTATGTTGATATAAACTTTTTTTCTTATCTACCTATGAGGAACTCATTCCTGAAGTTTTGCCGTGCATTTTTGGGACACCCTGTATATACATAGATTGTACAGCACCTTCCTTAAGTCACTTGTACCTCACGTTAAGTACGTAGTTAGACTGAAAATGCTTACCACAAACACTTGATGGCGACTTGTCATTTGCTTGAAAATCCTGTTGAGATATTGCTTCTAACCGCAGTTGCTTCAAGTTCTGGTGTGATGGGAACACATGGAATGACATTTCTACAATTTTCTCTTTAGAAGACGAGCACATCGGCAAACAGCTGTAAACCGTAATGAACATGGATATTTTACTGTAAAAAGCAACGGATTGCTTGTAAAACTGTAGTGGATTTTTTTAACAAACACAATCCAGCCGTGCAAACAAACTGCATTGTTTATACACTGACGGAAAAAAATCCCAACACCAAGAAGGGGTTGCGTTAGATAAACGACAGTTGGTAGGTGGTGAGAGTACATCTGTAAGATGACGTCTATGCAAATTTCGCGCTCGGCGCATACGTGTGGTGCTAGTAGCGCCCCTCGGAACATGCAAAGCAGGTTTGCTGTAAATACGCGCTGTAACGTTCGTGAGCGTTAGTTATCGTTGAGATTCGACGTAGTGTGTTGATGTTAGTCAAGAATGCCTTTAAGAAGACGAAGAGGCCATTATCAACAGCCCACGGAGTTTGAACGAGGTCGTGTAATAGGGCTACGAGAAGGTGGATTTTCGTTCCGCACTATTGCAGAACGACTTGGCAGGAATGTAGCCACTGTGCATGATTGTTGGCAGCAGTGGTCAAGGAAAGGTAATGCCTCAAAAATACCGGGTTCCGGCCGGCCACGTGGCACTACTGAGAGGGAAGACCGCCGTGTACAGCGTATGGCCGTGGCGCTTCGTACCACGTCTGCGGCAGCAATTCGAGCTGCAGTTGCCACCACAGTGACACAACGAACTGTTACAAATCGGTTACTTGAAGGACAGCTCCAAGCCAGACGCCCTGTAGCGTGCATTCCACTTACTCCAAACCACTGCCGTTTGCGACGTCAGTGGTGTCAAGCTGGAGCTCATTGGAGGACGGAGTGGAGATCTGTTGTGTTTTCTGATGAAAGCCGGTTCTGCCTGGGTGCCGGTGATGGCCGTGTGTTGGTTAGAAGGAGGCCAGGTAAGCGCCTACAACCAATATGTCTGTGGCCGAGACACATTGGACCTACACCTGGAGTTATGGTCTGGGGAGCAATTTCCTATGACAGCAGGAGCACTCTCGTGGTTATCTCACGCACCCTGACGGCACAGTTGTACGTCGGTCTGGTGATTCAACCTGTTGTGCTGCCATTCATGAACAGCATTCTAGGGGTGTTTTCCAACAGAATAACGCTCGCCCGCATACCGCTGTTGTAATCCAACATGCTCTACAGAGTGTCGATATGTTGTCGTGGCCTGCTAGATCACCAGATCTGTCACCAATCGAGCACGTATGAGTCATCATTGGACGACAACTCCAGCGTCACCCCCAACCTGCATTAACCGTCCCTGTATTGACCGACCAAGTGCAACAGGCATGGAACTCCATCCCACAAACTGCCATCCAGCACCTGTACGACACAATGCATGAACGTTTGCGTGCTTGCATTCAACATTCTGGCGGTTACACCGGTTATTAATGTACCAGCATTTCACATTTAAAATGGCTCTTCTCGCGCTTAAATTAAGCTGTGATCTTGAAACCTTAATCGATTAAATATGTTACCTATACAAATGCATTGCCGCCATTTCATTCCTCTACAACTATTTTTTCGTGGTGTTGGGATTTTTTTCCATCAGTGTATCTTGGGACGCAGTGCCATCTAAACGTCAAAAATTTTCTTTTACTCCCACTGGCCAATCACCAAAAATCTACTGTCTCCAAGGTTAACGTTATAGCCTGTTCTTCAACCAGTTCAGACTTGCAAAACGTAAGGCACTCTGTGAAAGAACGGTATAAATCCATAGTGTGTGTTAAGATGTGTATTATGTCGTCTGATCTGTAATTCCAATGAACGGCATTTTTTATATTCTTCATAATTTTTTTTGTTCTGTTTTTTCTTTTTAAACTCGCATTTTATGTCGCATGGATTACTCAGAGCAGGTGGGATGCTTTGTGGGTCCTTGGCAGGGGCGGTTTGGGCGATAAAACCAGGTCCCGAATTTTAGCCTTGGGCTCCACTACAGGGGAATACCTAATAAATTCTCTCATGAAAAAAATTCTGCTAAATCTCGGATGAAACAGATCCTGTTAAAATATGCATGGTAAAACGAATACAATCGTTAACAAATTTTAAAAATTTAACCCAGAAAGAATTTCGGAAAATGCGCTGATGATTGAATGTAATGTCAAACCACACTCAAAACGAAGTGTTGTATCGGTTGATTATTTTCCTTTGAAATATTAGGTGCGCAAATAAGTTTTAAAGTGTTTTTTGTGTGATGTATACCGCTAATTTACATATCCGACATTCCCCCGCGCTGTTGTCATGGTACCGTAACTGGTCCAGAGTATAAAATGTGACACAGAAGTTTGCCCAACAGTCAAACGCACTTGCACATCGGTAAGTGAAAGACCGCAAGCGATACTGCATTTATTCGACACTGCATTCGTTATGAATTTCATCAAGGAAAATGTGCTGGAAAAGCAGGTTCATCGATCTGTTCTGTTCTGGGGGAAAATGTTGTATCGAAAAGGACATGTGAGTTTTGGTTTAGACGGGGTTTAAAGGAAGTGATTTTGATGTTAGCGATCGAGAACGCAGAGGCGCCCCGAAGAAGGTTGCACATGAGGAACTGTAAGCATTGCTGGATGAAGATTCTCCTCAAACACAAAAAGAACTAGCTGTACAACTGGGGGTAACTCAACAAACCATTCCCAATCGTTTACGCGCAATGGGAAAGATTCATAAGGAAGGAAAATGGGTGCCACAATACCTGAGAGGAACAAGAATGAGCGTGTCACGAAGTGTTTGAATCTGTTGAATAAACAACACAGAAAGTCTTTCCTGTGGAAAATCGTTACGGGTGAAGAAAAGTGGATATGGTACGACAATCCCAAAAGCAAAAACACAGTGGGTAGACCTCGGTGAAGTAACGACTTCGACACCGAAATGCAATATTCACTCTAAGAAAGTTCTGCTGTGCATCTGGTGGGATATGAAGAATGTGCTCTATTATGAACTATTGAAAAAGGGAAAATTGTTACTGCTGATCGCTACAAGCAACAATTGCTGCGATTGAATGAGGAAATCTGTCGGAAACGTCCATTCACAAGCAAAGGATTGCGTCCGGTGAAATTACTGCATGACAACGCTAGGTCGCATGTCGCGAAATCGGTCAAGGAAACGTTATTGACGCTTGGCTGGGAAGTTTTGGAGCACCCGGCGTATAGCCCCGACATAATCCCTTCAGACTATCATTTGTTCCGAACGATACAACATGGTTTGTCTTTTGTACGGTTCCGGCCATGTGACGAAGTGCAAAAATGGGTTGACGACTTCATCGCTTCACACGACGAAGTATTCTTCATTGCTGGAATCCGTCAGCGGCCCGACCGATGGCGGAAGGTGATAGATAATGACGGCGCATATTTTGATTCATAAAGGTATTGGTGTTTTCTCTCAAATTACATGTTGCGTTGTCTTATAAAACGCTTTGAAACTTATTTGTACACCTAATATTTGGTTTTGACAAAAACAAACAAACAAACAAAAAAAAAAAACGATTTTTTTGAAGACCCAATTCTCAATTAAATCACCATGAAGATCATTCTGAAAGTTGAAATGTGCACATGCCACATAACAAGTTTCCATAGCAAATTTTTATATATATTTGGTCACTGATAGCCTGCTGGGCAATGGTACCACCTCCTAAAGTAGAAGCCTACCCATTATTTTATTTTAAATACACCAGACTGTGAATACTCATGAAACGCTTATAGCGTATTAAATCCGTTTATTTTTGTGGTGTAGTAAGCACAAAGATTCGCCAAGCTTTCGTACTTCACTGGGAGGCTTTTTCAAGGCAATGACACACATACACTGTTAAAAATTTTGTGGTAGGTTGCAACCAAAAAGTGGTGCTACACCAGCTGCACCACTTTCTGAGAAAAGACACACCCTTGTGTGGGGCACACAAAACCCAAAAACGCAGGGCAACTCTGCACCACGTTATGACACAAGGTTGCACCGCATGATGCGGCAAGGTTTCACCATGTTGTTAGGTTTTATTTGCACTACACAATGGTGTATCTTTTCTCAGAAAGTGGGTGCAGCTGGTGTGGCACCACTTTTTGGTTGCAACCTACCACAAAATTTTTAACAGTGTAAAACTAGAAAATTAAATAAGATAGAAAATAACATAAAAATAACCCTAAGGCATTTTTATGTCTACCATTGCTTTGAAAAGGCCTCCCAGTGCAGTGCGAAATCATGGCGAATCTTTGTGTTCACTACACCACAACAAATAAACGGATTTAATACGCTATGTGCTTTTCATGAGCCTACCCATTATTTTGACCCAAGATCCAGTACAGTGTTGCATTCAGATAATTGGGGGGGGATTACAAATTTTGAGGGGGTTGAAACTTGTTGACTGATTATACCTATGCATGTAATCACAATTTTGTTATTTACATATACTTTAATACATATAAAATTTTTAAATAGAGTATATAATTTTCCTTATGATCGTATATCGCAAATGCGAATTCCAAGTAATATACACATATAAGTGATTAAAAATGTAAATACGTTATACCTTTGCTTTAGTTCACAACGGATTTCACGATGGGGTGGTGTAAAATATTGAAGATTTTATAAGATAACTCTGTGCAGGAGAAAATCCCCCCTCCACTATTCATTTAGCAATGGTAAAAATGTACTCTCCTTACTACAAGCCTGTTTCTGATTATTAAGAAATCATTAGAGTGCTACCTGAAAACGTATGATGTAAACCATTCCCCTGCCATTTGGTTTAATCCCCTTTATATTATTTCGATTAGCACATAGTAGTAGAAAAAACAAAAATAATAACTAGCCGCTTGGATGCCAGTTTGAGGTGCCTCGATCTTTTTAATTTTTTTTTTTTTTGTCACAGATTGTAAACCACCCACCGTCAGGAAAAAAAACTTTTTATGGGAACAGTTTCTAATAATTTGCTGTTGCTAAAAATTAGGCAGCAAATATTTTGTTAAGATAAACAGTAAGAGATGAGCACAAAATACACCAAGTTAATGAGGTTAAGAACAAATCCGTAGGTTTTTTATTTGCGTAGGGAAACAAGTTAGTATGGCCGAGCTTTCGCGCACAAATGTGTCTTTGTCAAGGCTGATTAATATCTAACTAATGCAGAGAGAATCAAGCATTGATCGTTAACATTTGAAAATATACATACATATACTTACATTGAGTTAAGTTCACATTGTTCAGAACAGGGAAAATCCGTCCACAGAGGGTGCATGTCACAGGAAACAATATCGTTGCATGCGGAAGTTGTTGTGAGGATTTCACCTGATTCTCTATAAGCGGTCTCAAAGTGAGTGGTGTACACTGTTAAAAATTTTGTGGTAGGTTGCACCAAGAAATGGTGCAACACCAGCTGTACGACTTTCTGAGAAAAGATACACGACTGTGTTTTGAAAACAAAACTCAACACCGTGGTTCAACTTTTCACCACTTTACGGTACAAGGTTGCACGTAAGGTTGCACCGTGTTGTTGTGCTTTTTTTGCACCACAGAATGATGTATCCTTTCTGAGAAAGTAGGTGCAGCTAGTGTAGCACCACCTTTTGGTGCAACCCATCATAAAATTTTTAACAGTGTATGGAGCTATCTGTTTATAACTTGT
This sequence comes from Macrothele yani, assembly GCA_039090855.1. NCBI lineage: Eukaryota > Metazoa > Arthropoda > Arachnida > Araneae > Macrothelidae > Macrothele > Macrothele yani. Next base: position 108,426,877 of record CM077011.1, read on the forward strand.
CCATTGCGGTATTGCGTTTCTTAGGCAAACTTCTTTGGAGAGGGCAGAGTTGAGGGTCTCGTTTCTCACGTTCCTTTTGTGCTCCGTTATTCTGGTACCAAACGATCTTTTTGTCATCCCTATATAGCACTTTTGCTTTCCGCCGGGATATTCTAGCGGAATAGAGTAAACACCAGCTTTCTGGTCAAGGAAAACTTCTCTCATGGGGGAGAGCATATTCATAACTGAGGTACTTGTTTTTATGTCGATATCCATTCCTTGTTTCTCTAAGCCATTTTTTATAGCAAAAGTGAGACCGGGTATGTATTGTAGGCATCCTATAAAGTCTAGCTGGCGCGTGCGGATAGGTGCATTAATACTGTTCTTTATACTTTATCAAGGATCGAAGTTATGAGTTCTCTCCTAAAATCAGCAGATGCTGCTTGACTAAAAATGTTTCTAATTTTTATTTATTTGGCTTCAGTATCTGAGGAAAACTGGATTTCTCTTCTTTTCTTTTTTTTTTCTTTTTTTTTTTTTTTGATTGGAGGTTTAACGACCACCGTGAGCAACTCAATGGGCTATAAGCAGTCGCACGTCCCTAATTTAGAGTCACTGGTTCCAGGGAAGGGAGAGAGCCAGTGCCGTAAGACAAACACAACATCCATGCCTGACCGGGATTCGAACCCGGACCCCTTACGGACGAATAATCATAGGCCAGCGCCTTAGACCACTGCGCCACCGGGACGGCCGATTTCTCTTCTTAGACGGGATCGAAATACGCTGGTTTTATATTTCCAAGGTGAAAACGTATCAGATGCAGAAAAATTTGGAACCGCACACGGTTTATAAAATACACTAGTGTGTAAATTTCCATTTTCCGATCGGTGCAGAAGCACGTCAAGATACGGTAATTTACTTGCATTTTCGAGTTCCATGGTGAAGTTGATAGAGGTATGTATTCCGTTAATCCTTCTCAGGAAAGAGTCTAGTGAATTTATACCATGAGGCCAGACAAAAAATATGTCATATGCATACCTGTACCATGTTGAAGGTATTGGTCCAGGGTCATTTAGAATTTTATCCTCGAGAGGACGCAGCACTGCTTCTGCAAGAACTGCAGACAGGGGAGAATCCGTTGATGCGCCTACGGTTTGCTTGTAAAATTTTCCGAGGAATGGGAAAAAGTTGTAATTTGTCGCTAGGTTTAGTAGGCTATTAATGGCATCAATCGTTTCCTGGGGGAATTTTCGTGAGCTTCTTACGGATTCCACAATGTTGGACTTTGCTTCCCCTACGGGAATTGATGGATACAGGGAGATGACATCAAAACTTCCTATGATGTCAGTGCTTTGCATATTTATTGAGGCAGCTTTCTTAATAAAGTCAGATGAGCTGTTTAGTACGTAATCTGAGTTTGGCAAGAATTCTTTCAGGAAAACAGTTAACTTCTTTTCTATGAAGTACGTGGGCGATCCTCGTTTTCCCACAATAGGTCTTATAGGGAATCCAGTCTTATGGTGTTTTAGGCGGCCGAACAGGCAAGTATGTGCGTACCTGGGGTACTGTAACGGCTTCCTTCAAAGTTGGTGGTAGAGCTTGCATTTTTGCTGTCTGCTTAACTTAAAGAATCATAGAATTTGGAGGGTTTTTTGTTAGAGTCATGGATTGCGAAGACCTTATAAACTCCATTAGCTTATCATTGTAGTCGCTAGAATCCATAATGCTAATATGCCCAGATTTATCAGTAAGCGTGAAAGTTATGCTTGCGTCCTTTTTAAGCCTTTTCAGTGCTAAAAGCTGCTTGTTTATGCCCCAATTTCTTCTGGTCTAAGAAGAGCAATCCAGTTTTCCTCAGATAATGAAGCCAAATAAATAGAAATTAGAAACATTTTTAGTCAAGCAGCATCTGCTGGTTTTAGGAGAGAACTCATAACTTCGATCCTTGATAAAGTAAAGAACAGCATTAATGCACCGATCCGCAAGCCCACCTAGACTTTATAGGATGCCTACAATACATACCCGGCCTCACTTTTGCTATAAAATGTCTTAAACAAACTAGGAATGGATATCGACATAAAAACAAGTACCTCAGTTATAAATATGCTCTCCCCCATGAGAGAAGTTTGCCTTGACCAGAAAGTTGGTGTTTACTCCATTCCGCTGGAATATCCCGACGAAACGCGAAAGTACTATATAGGAATGACAAAAAGATCGTTTGGTACCAGAATAGCGGAGCACAAAAGGAACGTGAGAAACGAGGCCCTCAACTCTGAACTTTCCAGAGAATTTTGCCTAAGAAACGCAATACCGCAATGGACAAGTTATAAGCAGATAGCACTATACACCACTCACTTTGAGACCGCCTATAGAGAATCAGTTGAAATCCTCACAACTTCCGCATGCAACGATATTGTTTCCTCTGACATGCACCCTCTGTGGACGGATTTCTTGTAATGTTAAAACCGAACTTTCATTACGTTTTGTTTTTCTTTGTCGACATTTCGTCTCGCGCTTTTCCCTGTTCTGAACAATATGAACTTAACTCAATGTAAGTATATGTATGTATATTTTCAAATGTTAACGATCAATGTTGGATTTTCTCTGCATTAGTTTGGTATTATTCATCCTTGACAAAGCCACACGTTTGTGTGCGAAAGCTCGGCCATACTAACTTGTTTTCCTACACCAATGAAAAACCTAGGGATTTGTTCTTAACCTCAAATATTTTGTTGTATTGGAAGCACTAACGTCACGTTAGCAACACTGATTCTTAACGGTGTACATGAAAAGTCAGCAACCAGAAGACTGAAATAAAACTGAATACTAGCTTCCAAAATATGGTGGTGTATTGCAGTGCAGGGATGTAAGGTCAGGTGATGCGTAACATCACAGCCACTCCTTGACAAATGTCAACCCCGCCTTCTCGTGGTGCATCCTGCTCCCACTAAAGGGGCTCTGACGACCGCCAATAGCGGTATAACTATACCACCGGGATTAGAGGAAATTCTATCCCACACCCACCATCCCGCTTGGCCAGCGTGGTGAGTTATGGCCAAATCCCTCCAAAATGACTTCACAACTTAAATCTTGACCCTCAGTCTCCGGCAGCTGGAATATAACTGGCCAAGGCAGCGGCCAGTGCGACCTGAAGACAGAGGTTGCTAAGAATCCCCGGAGGACCGGACTAGGCTGCCATCTGATGCTGACCTTGGCTACGTATAATGGACGCTCCCTATCTTCTGATTCAAGGCTTCTTGAATTGGAAGAGGAACTACAAAGGATCAAGTGGGACATCGTCGGGCTAAGTGAGGTAAGGAGAAAAGGAGAAGATCTCATTGAACTGAAAAGTGGACATCTCTTCTACTATCGTGGGACAGATACTGGCAGAACTAGTGGTGTTGGATTTATAATAAACAAGAAACTGAAGGATAAAGTTGTAGAAGTTGAAAGTTCCTCTGACAGAGCTACACGACTCGTTATCCAACTCTCGAGAAGATACAAGGCTCAGATTATTCAGACTTAAGCACCCACCACAAGTCATCCTGAAGAAGAAATTGAAGAATTTTATGAGGAAATTCGTCATCTAAATAATAAAGGTAAGCAGCACTTGAAGATAACTATGGGAGATTTCAATGCAAAAATAGGACAACTGCAACAGAATGAAACTTCAGTAGGTAAATTCGGTCACGGCAACAGAAACCAGCGGGGAAATACTCTCGTAGAGTTTGCAGAAGCACAAGGGTGTTTCATCTGGAACTCCTTTTTCAAGAAAAAGCCACACAGGAAATGGACATGGAGACATCCAAATGGGATGACCAGTGAAACTGATTTTATTATGTGTAACAAAAAATTCGTCATAGAAGACTGCAGTGTGCTAAACAAGTTCAACACAGGTAGTGACCATAGATTGGTGAGATGTAAGATGCACCTCAACACTAAACTCGAACGTGGCAAGCTCGTAAGACAAACAAAATGTATTGACATAACCAACCTTAAAAAACACCATAATACCTTCAAGTTGGAACTGAAGAACAGATTCTCTGCTTTAGAAGGCCTAACATCAGAAGAAGTGGATATTTCTGAAGTTAACAGAAAAGTAACCAAAGCTCTTATTGGAAACAGCAACAAAATTAGATGAGTCTAAGAACAAGTTGCATGTGAACAAATTATCAGGAAAAACCAAAATGTTGATGCAAAAAAGAAGAGAGATGAGGACAACTAAAGAAGATATGTCTTCCAAAGTGGAATATATAGAGCTATGCAAGACAGTACGAAAAAGTATCACTGAAGACGTAAGGAATTTCAACTGTGAACTAGTGAGGAAAGCAATTGAAAACAACCAAAGCCTAAAGACAGCAAGGGGACATCTCAGTAAGGGAAGAAAACAGATTATGGCACTGAGAAAAGAAGATGGTTCTGTAACAAGAAATAGAGGCGAAATTTTGACAAGAGTGAAACATTTCTACTCCAAATTATATGAAAGGGATGATACATGTACTCCAGACATCATGGAAGGTACCAGTACCAGAGTTCTTCCAGTCCTCCCAGCAGAAGTTGCACATGCAATCAAGAACATGAAGCGGGAGAAAGCTCCACGAGAAGATCTAATTACTGTAGACATCATACAAGAAGCAAGTGGAGAAATCGAAACAGTACTCGCCCAAATTTTCACTCGATGCCTTAATGGAGGGAAGATTTCCTGAGGATTGTACAATGCTACAATGATCCTGCTACATAAAAAAGGTGACATTGAGGATCTCAGGAACTACAGACCTATCAGCCTCCTATCAGTGGTTTATAAAATCTTCACTAAAGTTCTTTCACACCGCTTGAAGGTAACACTGGACATGGCTCAACCGAGAGAACAAGCTGGATTCAGGAGTGGCTACAGCACAATAGATCATATCCACGTACTGAGAGAACTAATTGAAAGAGCGAGGGAATATGAACTTCCATTGTGCATGGCTTTTATCGATTATGAAAAGGCCTTTGATTCGGTGAAACCATCAGCAGTTACAATGGCTTTGAAATCCTGCGGTATTGAAGATGCATACATTAATATTATTAATAACATCTATGAAAATGCAAGTGCAAAGATTCGGCTGTTTGAAAATACAACACACATAAAAATTGGAAAGGGAGTGAGACAAGGTGACACCATATCTCCGAAGCTCTTTAATGCCACATTGGAAAATGTCTTTCAATCACTGAACTGGGAAAACAAAGGGATAAAGATAAATGGAGATTATCTAACCCAGATTTGTTTTGCTGATGACGTAGTCATTTTTACAACTACCCCATCAGAGCTGCAGAGTATGATCCAGGAACTTGCTGACAAGAGTAAACAAGTGGGATTAAAAATGAACTTTCAGAAGACAAAAGTGATGTTCAATGCTTTTACAAGAAATGAAGATTTATCGATTGATGGAGAAAAGCTGGAGATAACAGACACGTACATTTATCTTGGACAGCAGATATCAAGTGAGGGTCGCATTGATGAAGAAATTAATCGGCGTACAAAACTTGCCTGGACAGCTTTTGGAAGAAACAGCATAATTTTCAAGAGCAATATGTCATTATGTCTTAAAAGAAAAGTGTTTGATCAATGCATCCTTCCAGTGCTTACGTATGGTGCAGAGACGTGGACCTTAACTAAAAGAGACATACAAAGGCTGCAGACAACTCAAAGAAGCATGGACAGGTTCATCCTTGGTGTAACCAGGAGAGATAAGAAGAGGAACACGTGGATCCAAAAAATGACAAGAGTGGAAGACATCATGTTCAGAGTTAAATCCCTGAAATGGCAATGGGCTGGACATACTGCCAGAAGGACAGATCATCGATGGACAGCCGAAATTTTAGATTGGATTCAAAGGGACAGGAAAAGACCCAGAAGAAGACCACATGGGAGATGGGTGGATGAAATTCGAAAGTATGCGGGAGTGACATGGAGGAGACTGGCACAAGACAGACCGTTGTGGAGGAAACTTGGGAGACCTTCGTCCAGCAGTGGATTGATAATGGTTGACAATGATGATGATTGCAGTGCGAACATTGCTGATATGTGAAATTAAGTTTTTACTGCGGAAGTAGTTCGAGTTGTCAGTGCTTGAAAAATTGTTCCTTCAGCGAGGACTGTTTTATGTTTCGTTGAAGGATGATAACAATTTAAGATTGGGTTTTTTCTTACGCTTTCCAACCATAGGTTGAAGAAGCGTATATGCTCCAGCTTTGTCCGTCTGTCTGTCTGTCTGTCTGTCCATCTGTCCGCACGATAACTCGCGTAGAAACGGTTCAATTTCGATGAAATTTTAGTATGTGGTATAAAATGGACGAAATGGGGTCAAAGGTCAGGACATAGGAGCAGGACCCATCCCATTGCCCTTATGCGTCATAACTTGGGTAAAAATGGTTCGATTTCGATGAAATTTTAGTATGTGTAAGGGGACCACCTGGGCATGATTCCTATTGAAAATGGGTGAAATGGGGTCAATGGACAGGACATAGGAGAGAGATTTATTCTACAGCCATTATCCTCGTAACTTGAGTAATGATTTCTGATATGTTGGAAAGCGTATCATGATCAATGCACTGTATGATTTTACTAACATACACTGCCGGACAATTGCTAAGGACGGATGACAATAGCAACGATAGCAACCATAAAATGGAAGGCAGGAAAATGTGGAAATTAGCATAAGTGCGGGATACAGTAAGACGTGTTGTGCGTATGCAAATTTTGGATTGCCGAACTTGTTCGTGACGTCATAGCGCTGATAAGAGATATAAAGGATTTGACGCGTATTGACCGTTGTTGTTCAAACGCAAAGTTGAAAGGGAAAGAATCAATTGACGAACTTGCAATTTTCAGTATGTCTTCCCGACATCACCTAGATGATTTTACGCGTGGCCGTATTATTGGCAAGATTGAAGAAGGGCGAAAAATAACAGATGTTGCCAGGGAGTTCGACGTCAGCCACAGTGTTGTTTCAAGGCTTTGGAAATCATTTCAAACAAATGGAGAGTGTAGCAAACGTCACGGGGAGGTCGTGTTCGCAGTACAACACCTGCAGAAGATCGGTACATAGTGCTATCAACAAAAAGACACCGGCGCAGCACAGCTAGTGAGGTAGCAAATCAGTTTATGGCTGCTACTGGCAAGCGGATCTCCCGAAAAACTGTCGCCAGACGTTTACACGAAGGAGGATTATACGCCCGCCGTCCTGTTGTGTGCATCCCATTGTCTAGACGTCACCTTACCGCCCGTTTGCAATGGTGCCATCGCAATTGGACTGACAACGACTGGTCTGCTGTCCTCTTCTCAGATGAGAGTAGATATAGTCTATCGTCTGATTGTCGACGACAACTGATCTGGCGTGATAGTGGTACTGCATATTGTCCAGCAAATATACAGGAAAGGGACCGATATCCGACATGTAGTGTCATGGTATGGGCTGGCATCATGATCAATGGCCGTACGTCCCTCTATGTGCTTCCAACTGGGACTATGACTGGCCAACGATACATTAATGATGTTCTGCTAACTCATGTTCGCATGTTCCGTGGTGCTGTCGGTGATATTTTCATGGACAACAACACAACATATCATCGAACAGTCGCTGTCCAGGAGTGTCTTGAGAGCGAGGATATTCAACGCCTCGTATGGCCAGCACGTTCTCCAAATCTGAATCTCATTGAAAATGTGTGGGATGCTTTGGCGAGGAGTCTTGCTGGTCGCCAATGCCCTCCAATAAACAAGGACACTCTCATCCGTGCACTGACAGAGGAATGGGATAAATTACCCCAACAGCTGCTTGATAATGTTGTGCAAAGCATGACACGACGTGTGGAATCTTGCATCGCCCTCCATGGTGGCCATATCCCGAGTTGACATCTTACGCCGGAACGCCTGCGGACGGTAATTGCATTTTTTTCACGTTTACGTATTCTGCACAAAATGGCCTGTTTGTCCCTTCAACACGTTCCAAAGCCTTCTGGATTTCAGAGCACAATAAATTGTCTTTCTTGTCATGTCCCGGCATTCTGACATTATTTTATTTCACTTGGCATCCAACCACACTTACTTTTTTATGCGCTTTATGATCCGTCCTTAGCAATTGTCCAGCAGTGTATTATTATTATTATTTTCTTTATTCGAAATATACGAATCACAGCCTCTGACAAACAAAATAAACAGCAAATTATCATTGACTGGTATTGTTGAACTGATACGAGTTTCCACCGCAGACCTAGGTATCAGTCAAGAATCGGCGTAAAATATATGATGTCCCAAGTAAAGCTGTCTTCTGCAGTTCTGTAGGTGGCATATCAGAAAGCTGCAATTTTTCAAAATGATTCATAAATTTTTTTGACATTGTTCCAAGTGCCCCGATGACAATGGGGACTACCGTTGTGTGTTTAGTCCATAACCGGGTAACTTCTATGGCCAGGTCTCTATATTTAGTCATTTTTTCCAATTCTTTTTCATTGGCTCTGGCATCTCCAGGGATCGCTATATCAATTAGCCAGACTTTCCAATTTTCTATGACTGTTATGTCTGGTGTATTATGTTTTATGTGTCGATCGGTTTGAATTCTGAAATCCCACAAGATCTTGACTTCATTATTTTCTATGACTTTCTCAACCTTGTGTTCCCATGAGTTTTTCTATGCTGGCAGATTGTGCTTTCTGCATAATGACCAATGAATCAACTGTGCAACCCTGTCATGTCTAACTTTGTAATCTGTCTGTGCAATTTTGCTACATTCACATATTAGATGACACACAGTTTTATCTTTTTCTTGACAAAGTCTACACTTTGGATTATCACTGACTTTCTGGATTTTAGCCTTCATAACATTTGTTTGCAATGCCTGTTCTTGTGCAGCAAAAATCAGACCTTCTGTTTCTTTCTTTATGGAACCCGATTTCAGCCATGCCCAAGTCAAGTTGTTGTCACTTTTCCCATCAATATTCTTTAGAAATTGTCCATGTAGTGGCTTGTTCTTCCAGCCGTCTAATCTGCTTTCAAACTGTTTTCTCTTGTATTCAGCCTTGTTTTCTGTTGTTTTTAAGATATTTTCATTATTCACTGCCTGAAGTAGCTTTTCTCTGCTTCTGTTGACGAAATCATTCAGGCTTCTTTTTTCTTCCTCTACTACCTGTTGTACTTGTAGTAGCCCTCTGCCTCCAATCTTCCGAGGTAAATACAATCTGTCAACATTACTTTTTGGGTGGAGTGCATGATGCATGTTCAATAACTTTCGAGTTTTCCGATCCAGTATTTCTAATTCACTTTGGGTCTAATCAATTATTCCAGCTGGGTATCTAATTACTGGAATGGCCCATGTATTTATGGCTTTGATTGTATTTCCACCATTTAGTTTTGATTTCAATATTTTTCTTACTCTCTTGATATACTCACTCTGAGTCAGACATTTGACTTTTGTATGTAAGATGTTATCTGATTCAATAATTCCAAGGTATTTATAATTTTCATTATCTGACAATGATTTCATTATATTACCACTTTCTAGTTCTATTCCATCTATATTCTGGACTTTTCTCCGGCGCATGGATAGTACTGCACATTTTTCCAGTCCAAATTCCATCTGCATATCATCACTAAATATTTTCACTGTATGCAGCTTTCAAGTTCGGCGGAACTTTTTGCATGCAGTTTAAGGTCATCCATGTACAGCAGATGGTTTATTTTTCCATGTTGGTCCGAAATGTGGTAGCCTATTTTTGTTGTGTTCAAAATCATTAACAATGGAATTAAAGAGATATTAAACAATAAAGGCGACAAAGAATCCCCTTGAAATATGCCTCTCTTGATATTTACTTCTCCGAGTTCTTCACCATATGCACGTAATACTGTTTTCCAGTTTTTCATATTTTCTTTGAGGAATCGGCAGATGTTCCTGCTAACTCCATATAGTTCCAAACAAGTGTTAATCCAGCTGTGGGGCAATGAGTCAAAGGCCTTTTTATAATCTATCCATGCCATATTCAAATTCGTTTTTCTTCTTTTGGAGTTTTTTAGTACCATTTTGTCAATTCGCAGCTGGTCTTTTGTGCCTCTTGACCTTTTGAAGTTCCCCTTCTGTTCTATTGGGTACAAATTGCTTCCCCATAAGTAGTCATATATTGATCTTGCTAGTACTCTTGTGAAAAGTTTGAATGTTGTTGGGAGGCATGGAATTGGAAGATAGTTAGTAGGCCCATTGCCTTTTTCTTGATCTTTCATTATAAGGAATGTGCGACCTGTTGTCATCCAATCTTCAGTGGCAGAATTTTGTAGCATTATATTGAATTGCATAGCTATTCGTTGATGAAGACTTGTAAGATACTTCAACCAAAATCCGTGCAATTCATCTGACCCAGGTGCGCTCCAGGCTTTCACATTCTTTACTTGCTGTGTAATCACATCAGTTGTTATCATCAGATTATCCATGTGTATTCCTTTCAAATCTTTACGAACATCGTTGATCCATAAGGCATTTTTATTATGTTCAACTGGGCTTTCCCAAATTCCTTTCCAAAATGGCAAGGCATCTTTCTTGCATGGGCTGATGCTTATTTGGATTGCCTTTTGTCTCAGTGATTTATTCTGATTCCGAAATTGCGCATTTTCTTTGTACTGTTTTATGCGTCCGTCATATCTTTCAATTTTCTTTGCAGTAGCTGTTACTCGTTGTTTTAATTCTTCCATAATTTCAACAATTCTTTTTCTCTCCAGGTCGTATTTTTTGCGGAGTCCATCTTTTATTTTTCTACTTTTAAGCTTCCCATCTTTCAGGCATTTTAAGTTACTAATGTCATTACGGAGTTTATTTATTTTATTTTCTAGCCGAATTTTCCACTTAGGAGTGCCAGGCATTTTCTTCTTTGGCATCTTGTAACCAAGTTCCATGATTACTATGGCAGCTGTACTGTACATGAGCTGGTTTGTTTCCTTTAAAGTATAAGTTGGAATTTTGTACACGACATCATTTGCAGTTTTTAACAAATGTTTCACTTGTTTGCTTCGTATTTGGCGAATTACAGGAAGTCTTTGTCGTTCCTCACCTTGCATCATATGGATTAAACTTTTTTCTTTCAGGAGATTTTGCTGCTGTGTTAATTCATGGTTGTCATGTTGTTTCACAGATTGTTCTTCAAGTAAAATATTTTCTGCTACTTGATCTTCAGGATTTACCAGCACAAAGTTTTCCACGACGTGGTCCTTATTTTGTGCTGGTCCTTCTTTTGCCAATTTCTCCATCTTTTGCAATTCCAGTTCTGTAAATACCTTGTTCCTGATGATAAACCTTCTTTGATTCATTATTCTTTGTTCTGTTATTCCACTGTCTGGATGCTTTCCTTTCCAAATTTGCATCATTCTTTTTGAAAACCGCGGGCTGATGGATTTGCCTAGTAAAAGCATTTCACGATTTCTCTATTTTCAGCAACTTTCCAAGTTTTCCGTTTCTTTTGCTCCAGTAGCATTGCAGCAGCTTCTCCTGGTTCCTCAACAGGATCTGCTGAGCTCTGAAGCCCATTTGTCGACAGGTGTCCAGGAGCCAAAGCACCTGACGCGGTCCTTGTTGACCCGGGCGACGACCGATCCGGCATGGAATTATTTTCCTTTCGTCTCATCATGATTGATGGTTGTTGGGTACTCTTAATCTGGCTCCTCGGTCAAGACCTGTCTGGCTTGGGTGGTCTTGCTGGTAGCGATGCTACCGCCAGCATAGCTCTCAACCTCATCGGAACACACAAGCACCACCACCGCGACAAGGTGGCACCCTCGGTGGGGATTATAATAATAATATTATTATTATTATATTTTCCCTCATTAAGTTTCTTTTAATTAATTTCTCCAAATATTCAGCTGTAACCGAAAACAATTAGAGTAATATATAAGGGGAGATCGCCCCAAAGCTGACGGGGGGCGTTCCTGGATTTTCGGGGGTGGGGGCTAAGCACCCCCAAGAAGGTGCCTGAATACATCACTGATCCAGTACCGGAGCCCATTTAAAAGCAGCGGCTAGGAAAGCAGCAGCTCCGGGCCCCGCATTTTAAAGAGTCCCCAGAATTATAAAGAATTCTATTTTTTTTTTAATTGACAGAATTTTCTATAGTTTTCTTTTCAGATAGCACAGGAAAAACTATAAGAAACTGCCTTGTGCAAAAAAAAATTCGGTTTCTTTTTGTTTTTTTGGAGGAGTTCGCAAAAAATATAGTCGCTCCCAGTCCATCATCCTCAAATCTTTCGAAAGCATTACAGAAGTTTTTTTGTACACATCTGTAACGGAGAAATTTTCATACATTAAGAATTCGTTTGAATCATCGTATTTGGATCATGTTATTTTGTCCACTACTTCGATATAATTTCAACAAGCTGAACCCACCCCTGGGGGGAGGGGGTAAGGCTGAACTAAACTGGCATCCATCTTTTAACCATGCATTTTTACAATTTCTTGCTACCACTGATCAGCGGCGTCGTAACCGCGGGGGCAGAGGGGGCAGTTGCCCCCGCACGCGAATAAGTATGGGGGCAAAACATCCCATTCGCCCCTTCAGTTATCTACCTTTTCAAATTACATATGTTCGTGATTGGAAACCTCAAAGATTTTTTTGAAGTTCATTTTGATAAAAAATTGAGTATTGCTCTTCATTTTTTACCATGAACTATCTAGAAATCTGAATATTTTTTTAATGCCGGTCTTAAGGCTGCAAGAAATGCTATTAGGCAGTCCAGAGGGCTGGTTCTCGTTAGAAGACCAGCAGCTTTTTGCTCCCCATTAGGTGTAAAAAGTTAGTCTTCCTCTAAAAAAATGAGTAAAAAGAATTAGGGAAATGGAAGTAGGGTGAGGACTGAGATGTAAGTTCTTCAGTGTTTAATTATAGCGTCTACAGCTACAATTCCTGCGTAGTTTGTACCAATCCGGAAGTATCAAAATCTAAAATTTAACGCCGTTTTGGTGAACAGTTAGTTTACATTGAGAAACTATATGGATACGAAAGTGTTTTTTTTATAGATGAATGCTTAATCGAAGAAAAAAAAATCAGCAGATTTTCCCAATGAAGTCAACACGTCTTCTTTTACAGTAGTACGATAAATTTTATGCCATGACAAAATATTTTGTTCGTAGACATCTTGCCCCCGCTGTGATAAAAGAGTTCCGACGCCGCTGGCACTGATTCTTCGTCCATGAGTCATGGGACATACACTTCAAGGGTTCGGAGATGTTTTTATGGCTTCCTCATCATATATTGGGAATGCTTTCTCCTGGGTATTTTTATTCTTCCACGTCCGAGCACAGAGAAATCCTAGATGTGCCACTAATATCTGGGACTGTAAAATACTGCCCAGCCCCGGACCCCTGTCTCCTTAAATGTGCTGTGTCCAGTAGCATCCGTTTCTTTTAAGATAAATATGAGTAGGTACGGATTCTGGAATATCTCTGCCTGAGAATCGCTCTGCGTTCTATGCGAGGCTGAGGCTAAGGGCCCATTACAGTGGGTACAAGTGTCTTCCTCAAGTTTATAAAAGGAGGGTAGGGCACACTAATGACCTTAGGCGCAGGATCTAACGACCTACGTCTAACTGTAGGTAGCTTTAGTTTAAAAGTTAAAGCAGCAGCACTTTTTTCACAGTACAGAGAATTTCGCTATGCCATTTCAGAGCAAACGCTCAACGCAGATACAAGGAAATGCTCTTTTATTATTTTTTTCAATTTAGACAGAAATAAAGCCTGAGTGAAATTAACGATTATTATACATAAATACCAAAATAATTATTCGTGCGTTAAAAAAAGAAAGAAGAAAATCCGCACTAAAGAGTATACCAACAACTTAGTAAAATCAAGCAATGCATTGATTATGATACGCTTTTCAACGTACCAGAAATCATTATTCAAGTTATTACTCAAGTTATGAGGATAATGGCTGTGGAATGAATCTCACTCCTGTGCCCTGACCTTTGACCTCATTTCGATGATACTCAACAGAACCGGTTCAGTATATCTCCGGAACAACATACTAAAGTTTTGTCTCAATAGAAACATTTTTAGTCAAGTTATGAGAATAATAGCTGTGGAATAAATCTCGGTCCTGTGTCCTGACCTTTGACCCCATTTCGATTATATTCATCAGAACCGGTTCAGTTTACTTCCGGAACAACATGATGAAGTTTTGTTGCAATCGAATCATTTTTACGTAAGTTATGATGCATAAGGCAACGGAATGGATCCCACTCTTATGTCCTGACCTTTGACCCCATTTCTTCCATTTTCAATAGGGTTCATTGCCAGGTTGTCCCCTACCACATATTAAACTTTCATCGAAATCGAACCATTTTTACGCCAGTTATGAAGCATAAGGGGAATGAAATGGATCCCGCTCTTATGTCTTGACCTTTGACCATATGTCGTCCATTTGCAATAGAGTTCATTGTCATGTGATCCCCTATCACATACTAAAATTACATCGAAATCGAACCATTTTTACGCAAGTCATGTGGCATAATGGGCAATTAAATGGATCCCGCTCCTATGTCCTGACCTTTGACCCCATTTTGTCCATTTTCAATAGGGTTCATACCCAGATGGTCCTCTACCACATACTAAAATAAATCGAACCATTTTTACGCGAGTTATCGTGCGGACGGAGAGACAGACGGACAAAGCTGGAACATATACGCTTCTTCAACCTACGGTTGGAAAGCGTAAAAAAGCGGCAATTTCTCCAGTGTTACACTGAGAAATGTCCCGGTTCTGCAATCCGCCCCTGGTTCTGGACAAACAATTCGGACGTAAAGGATTTTGTAAGTATAGTAATCAACTAAAAAACACCTTTCTTTTGTTTAAATTAAATATGCATGTTTTGAAACACAAAGTTCCGCTACGAATTATCTTTATCGGCGACGATAAATAGATTTCCTCACAAAATTAGTTTTTGCTACAGGTTGCGACGTATATTCTAATTTAACTTTCATTTTTAGTTCCTTTTCCTATGTAAATTTGAGTTTTTTTTCCTTTTGCACTTTCCAAACTTAACGTGATATCTTCTCTCTCACATGCATGAGGTTGGCAACATTTTTGAGGTCAGAGAGAGTGACATAGGAATGTGATAAGAACGTTAGATAAAAAGGAAGATACAGCAGTTGCTTAGTGGGTGTGTGGAGATGTTCGATCGTTGTTAAGATAGATTATACAACAGATAATTAAGACATTATATGTGAAGTGTAAAACTCGCAGTGCTATATTTTGGATTTCATCAAATATTGCTGAACCAAAAAAATGTTATCGTAAAGTTTGACTTCTCTATATGTTTCGTTTGGCTGTAAAACTTTAATTAGAGCTATTCCGTGCAACTATTGCATCGTATTCTCATTTAGTTCAGCATTTCCTTAGTCATGGTTTCAGACATAGCGTAACACCAATCTCGCACACGAAAAAAGGGTTACGTTATAAGGTTAACATGTTTCACGCCCCACTGTAGGTCATTTTTTTACTTAATTGCCAAAACTTCTGAAGCTTTAGGTAGTGCTTAGTGTGCCTGTGTAGCAAGGAGGTTAGAATAATACTTCTGGAGATGCCCCGAGTCTTTTAACCGTGAAGCCGCAAAGTATGAGAATTTGGCGTTGTTTACATGATACCCATGTAGTATCAAGTGTGTGTATTTTGGAATTGTGTGGCTTTCGTTTGCAGAAACCGTGTTAATATCAAAACGGAATGAATTACATTTTTTATGCGAGTGAAGTTTTCGATTTGAACGTTACGTTTGTTTATAATTCGCACTAACGTTCGTGTACTTCAATTTAAAATAAAAATGGAAAGGAGCCTCAAAATAATTAAGAATTTTATAAATTCAAAATTTCCTCACACATTGGCAGCGAGTTACGATGAAAAATTGGAAACATCTGCAAGGAAAGGCGATTCGGCTAACACAAAATGCGTTGCAATAGCCTTGAAAACCACCAGCTTTCCCACACTTTGACGGCCGCCGCTCACGGTTATAGGCTTCACGCAATGTGGTACTACTCCATTAACAAAGCCATCTCCAAATATCTTATGCTAACTTTGCTGTGTAAACGCCCCTTGCACCACTGCACTTTCGAGAACCAAGAACTAAACTTCGGTAAACGTGGGAATGACATTAGAGTTGTAGGACGACATCATACTGAGAACATGTTGGTCTACCCAAGGAGAAAACCTCCTTGGGTAGACCAACTGTCATTCGGCCTACCGGGTGGGAGAGTAATCAGAAGCACAGGTTTCTGGCAAGTTACCAGAGCTAGCCAAAAACTGCGCAAGATTTTTATGGTGCACCTATGGTTTTAAACTGCATTGTTTTCAGTTGCAGAAACCATGTTAGTGCCAAACCGGTCAAATTTACGTTCCACAGGCTAGTACAGTTTTCAGTTTTACTTATTTATTTTGGAACTTCCGATAACGTTTCGTGTATAAAGTTGATTGGTAATCAGGATATAAGCGTTCTAGATAAAATATTTAAATTGTTGAGTAGTGAATGGGTACTGCATGATTAGTTTTAGCAGTGAATGAAAGTAGTGAAGTTAACTGAAAATTTATCATTGTTAATAAACGCGCAACTGATGCTGCTATTAGGTATATACGCGAGATGATCTGCACTTTGCATCCCACTCGCTCCATCAGCATGGAATACCACGATGCTGTGGTGCAGACAACATCGAGACTGGGATTAAAACCGATGAGTTAATGTTCTCTTTTCCAATGAAAACATATTCAGTCCGGAAAGTTACAGCCCTCGTGTTCTAACATGGAGAGAACTTAGAACCCGTCATCCCCCAACAAACATCCGAGAAATGCACCATTACAGAGGGGGGGGGGTGTACTTGTGTGGGGTGGCATTACGTCTAACAGGCGCACACAGCTCCATGTCTATTCTGGTGGAAATTTAACAGGTTGGAAATACAGAGACGAAATCTTTGATCTCTACAGGAGGCATTCTCAGGGTGCTGTAGGCCCAGAATTCCTGTTCATGGACAATAACACGAGACCTCATAGAGCTACTATTGTCGATGATTATCTGGAAAGGGAAGATATCCACTGTAGGCCATGGCCAGCACATTCCCCAAACCCCAACCCAATAGTGCCTATGTGAGATACATTGGGGAGACGCATTGCAGGTCATCAACCTCCTGCCACAGAGTCTACGCTCAACAGCATGTGGCATCGGTGAGGAACTTGTAGCTGGATAAGAGTTCATATGCGTTACTAGACCGTTGTACAGAATTAGAAATGCCTCCAGAAAATGCCTGCTGTTTTCACCATTTTGGACTATTGGTATATTTTCCTGGTTCACCATTTTTTTTAATGTGATTTGCACTGCGCATTTAGTACCTCACTAAGATATCTATGCACATAGTAAACAGCCTATTTCATTGTGCCTTCTCGTTTGTACAATTTAGCACTTTTTGTTTATTACGCGTAACTTTTGGACACCACCAGTGTGTTTAAGAATTTCACAAATTTTGCATTTTCATACACATCGAAAAACAGTAACAAATGGAAACCAGAAAGATGACACCGAATTTTCGGGTGTAATAAGCACGTCTTTTGAATCCGTTCTGACGCAAATTAAATTTATCAAAGCTATTCAAAGTCAATGGAACCGGTATGGAAAACAATAGTATCTGACGGAAGAAAAGAAGTTTTTCAATCGGGTTTTTAATCCCTCAGATATTGCTGTAAACGGAATCGTGAGCTTACGCCGTCTGGTTGCAGACTTGTGCGTTAAGAAAAATATGAATTTATGTGAGAAACACTTCGCACCGGAAACGCTCTCCAACACAGAAATAATTTTTCAAATCGGACTCTTAGGAACAGAGATATCGACAAGAATAATATGACTTTACTTCACCTGGTGGGAAAACCATACATTATTTTAGAAAGAAAGTATTCTCAAAAGGTTTTTCCATATGACCGGTACAGGTCCAAAGGACTTCCCCTGGTGGCCAAACCATTCTTTACCAAACATTAGAAATTGTGTGAAAAATATTTTCCATCAGGTCTTGTATGCGACACAGGAATAATTTTTCAAGTTTTAAAAGCAGAAATAATGCAGAAAACGCAACTTACCTTTGTGCCCCCTAGCGAAAAGCCTATGATTTACTTGAAAATTTGAATTTATACGAAAAAACATTTCTCATCGGAAACACTATCCAACAAAGAAGGAATTTTTCAAATCGGACTCCTAGAAGTAGAGATATTGATAAAAATAAGATATACATCTACGCCCCCTGGCGGAGAAACTGTGGAATATTTTAAGAAGAAAATATTTCGAAAAGGTTAGATTACATGTGAGTGGCATCAGTCCACGAAATAATTTTTTCTATGGATATTTTAGAAGCTCAGATTTTATGGCAAATAGATCAGCAGCAAAAATTAACGTTTACGCCCCTTGGTGGCCAAAGTATTCTTTACAAAAAATTTGAAATTATACGCAAAAGATTTTCCGTCAGGAGGTGTATCCTCTGAAGAAAAAAAATTTTAAATCGGAGTTTTAGAAGAAGATTTAACGGGAAAAATGTAATTTACTTTTACGTCCCCTAGCGAAAAATCTATGCGTAATTTGAAAAAGTAACTATATCTAAAATACTCTTCGACATAAATGGAATCGAAAGATAAAAGAATTTTTTCAATCGGATGTTTAGAAGCAAATATGTGGTTGGTTGGTTGGTTGTTTGATTTTTATGGCGCAAGGGCCATGTTTGGCCAAAGAGCGCCAGACATAAGACAGACAAACAAACAGCATTAAAAACGTGCTATGAAGCTTAAAATATGGCTGATCAAATTAAAACTGAAGAATGAGAACGATGGAGGGGATAAAAAAGAAAATGAAACAAACAGTATTAAAAACATGATACAAAGATTAAAATCTAGCTGATTCAGTAAAACTGAGAAATGAGGATGGCAAATATGTGGAATAAAACGTATTTTTGAATTCGACATCATCTGCATTTACGCCCTCTAGCGGCGAAATTGTACATCGTAAAAAAAAAAAAAAAAAAAAAAACGAAATAAAGGATCATCATTCGCATATTCCAAGCTTTCCAATGCAAATAGAATTTTTCAAATCGGACTAATACACTGCTGGCCACCCAAAATGCAACACCAAGGAGGACACGAGAAGCAAAGCCAGATTTACTGGACACATAACAGCAGCTACAAAGATGAAACAATTGAGCTTACAGGCCCGTGCGAATTGCAGAACACGCAGCCATCAATAGTTCGTGTGGCCTCCATGGCTGGCAATAACTGCCGCTACACGCCGCGGCATCGAACGAAAGAGGCTTTGGATGTGGGCTTGGGGTATGTCGATTCAGGCTGCTTCCACACGTTGCCACAGCTCATCAGGCGTAGCCGCGGGTGGTGCTTGCCGGGCCACTCGGTTGCCGATCAGCGACCAGACGTGTTCGATGGGCGACATATCGGGAGAACAGGCAGGCCACGGAAGCAGTGACACCTGGTGGGTCGTGAAGAATTGTTGCACGATGCGTGCCACATGCGGGCGCGCGTTGTCCTGTTGAAACGTAGCCCCTGGAAGGTCTTGCAGGTAAGGGAGGACTACAGGCTCCAAAACATCGGATATGTAGCGGTGGCCGTTGAGTGCAGCGGCGATGCGTACTAGAGGGGTGCGGGTGTCATATCCGATTGCGTCCCAAACCATAAAGCCAGGCGACGGACCGCAATGGCGATGCATAATGCAGGCGTCGTACAGTTTCTCGCCGCGGTGCCGCCACACGTGGATCCGACCATCGTGATGTTGCAGGCAAAAGCAGGATTCGTCGGAGAAGACAATGTCGTGCCATTCCGTAGTCCAGGTGCGGCGTTCAACGGCTCACTGCCGCCGCACTCGCCGGTGGTGTAACGTCAATGGTAATCGGAGCAATGGGCGCCGTGCGACAAGTCCCCGCTCCTGCAGACGACGTCGAACGGTACGTGCTGACACAGGTTGTTGCGCAACACACCCTAATTCCTGCGCTAACGTTCGTGATGTGGCGGTGCGAGCCGTCAATTCCCGCCGCACAACATGCCGGTCCTCTCGTTCGGTGGTGTGCCGCGGCTGCGGTAATCGTTCACGTCGGTCAGTCCGCCCCTCTTGCACCCACCGAATCCATACTCGCCTCACTGTGACTGGATGTCGTCCCACACGGGCGCCGATGTCTCGGTACGATAAACCGCTGTCGCGATAAGCCACTATTCGTCCTCTGTCGAACTCCGAAACGTTCTGGAATGACTGCCGTATTCTGCGACGAGGCATAAGGAAGCTTCCCACTCATAGGTCCGGCAGAACAACACACTTCCACTACTTACACCCAGCCTTCTGTGCACCCTTCCTGTAGTGCTTCTCAGTGGCGGGCCAGGAGCACATGATTTGCATATGCCCTGCAATGCTAATAGTTTGCATGTCCTCTCGCGGGCGACCCATGCTGCGAATTTCAAGCCAATCGGATGCTTCCTTCTTTGTGTTGCATTTTGGGTGGCCAGCAGTGTCGTTGCAGAGATATCGTGGATACAGACGGACGGACGCACAAACCGGTAACATAAGCACGATCTTTTTTTACAAAAGACGTGCTAAAAATATATGATGAAATGGTGCAATTCGACCTGTACTAAATGCATTAGGAAATTACTTCGAAATTTATTACCTTTTCCACACACTTCAGTGCCCGCCACTCGCAATTATTAGCTTTACACATTGTGGTACAACCCCACCGATCTCCAGAAACCTTTTTTAACCTAGGGACAAAACCATCATCTATGAGGTGCAGACGCAACGCAGAAGATTGCAACAGGACATGGAAGAGAAATAACAAGAAGTGGTTTTCAACTGCAGTACTTCCTAGCAGGTAGATCCAGTAAAGCACTTCAAACGGGGAATGCTCATTAGTAATTCTTTAAAATTAATTTCATGGAGGCAAAATCTGTTGAAGAACTCAGCCCCAGAATACAGGCAGAAGATTAAGAAATACAGGGGGAAATGCATCCTTGCACGCAACACTTTTATTCTGACGAACTGAGATACTCCCAAGAGAAGAACAGTCCTCCAATGTGCAAAAATAACGAAAGAAATTTGAGGATTTCACATTTCACACACCTTTTGTGGTCTGTCTCATTCCTAGATCTCAGTTCTATCAATCATGTCTCGGATACGTTTGAAGATGTTCACCGTTGTACAAGGTTTGTACACATTTACACAAAAAAAAAAAAAAATCCACAGGGTTAGTTCAACAAAAATTTCTAAGAGCTTAAATTTTTGCTACAATTATAGGGCTGTGTTTTATATTTTGCAAATTGGGGTGAAATTCACTACGCATTTAGAATTCTTATTAAGTCCTATGGGTTCTTCTGTTACAGACTGTTCTTCAGTGTGTGCTACATCTTCCGTGAAGTAGCAAAATCCCCCCCCTCCAATGCTCTATATAAAATTTATATGAAGCAATCTGAAACTTAGCATAATGATAATAGCACAAAATAATTTTTTCATGGCACTGAAGATTCCCAATTCCATAGTCACCTATTCCCATGCACAATGGGCGCAGGACAGATAGACATCAGTCTCCTTCAGTGAGGAAAGCGCGTGTTAGAAGGGACAGACATATTTTGGACTCGCAGGAAGGTTTCCACATGCTGTTGTGATTCCAATCGCACACAACTGCTACACCATAAACCAAGGTTGCTGAAAATATGGCACTCAAACATCTTGCACGACAGCGTCATATGAGATGACGTCATGTCCTTACACTCCACGGAAGGAACTGATGTAATCGTGAGCAAACGTCGCAGGAAGTTAGAAACCACCATGGCTACTGACTACTTGGGTGCATTGCGGTTCTTGCATTTACTGAAATATCTGAAAGTCTTTGGTAACAAAATTGACTTTAAAACATTCCCTTCAAATTGGGCATTTTTGCAATTTGAGAGGGTCTGTGAGATTTCTCAGCACATCAGACTTTTTTGAGCAAGAACCTCACTCATTGTGAATAATAATAATAATAAAATGCTGTAAACTTGTTTCAGTTTGCCCTATAATAGCCACTTTTTAAAGCAGCGGCAACTGGCAACCAGCATGAATGTGGAATAGCCATGAGGAAACTGGCAATTTGTTTATGTAAATATCAGTCTATTTCACATACTGCCAAATAAGGATTTCCAACGGCAGTCAAATCTTTTCTGTTATTCAAGGACGTCGCCAGACTTCGAAATCAGGATGGCCGACGGGTGGGAGAGCATTATTTTTGGTGGGGCAAGTTTGATAGCAACTTTATTTAAGAAAAACTAAAATAATTTTTTTTTTTTTGATTGGAGGTTTAACGACCACCGTGAGCAACTCAATGGGCTATAAGCAGTCGCCCGTCCCTAATTTAGGGTCACTGGTTCCAGGGAAGGGAGAGAGCCAGTGCCGTAAGACAAACACAACATCCATGCCTGACCGGGATTCGAATCCGGACCCCTTACGGACGAATGATCAGAGGCCAGCGCCTTAGACCACTACGCCACCGGGGAGGCAAAAAAATAATTTTTGTTTAATGCTTTTTATTTCAGGATGCAAAGAAATTCGTGCAATCTCCACTCCCTTAACCTGGACACGCACATACATACACGGATCTGACTAGTTACACCACTGGCGTAAGATACAAGTGTTACCAGCAAGCCCCCTTCAAATTTTAACTTGCTATGAATGTATTGTCTTAATAGCTTTTCAAAATTTTGCATTTTTGCTTACGAAAATAGAACTGTACTTGGGCAATTTATTTAAAGAAAAATGTTGTTTTTGTTTATATAAATCATATTTTAACGTCGTGCCACGCAGACACAATCCTCTCCCCTCTTTAATTCCCTTCCTTCAATCCAGCGACTTTGCCATACACTCCTCCACTGTAAAGCAGTCGTCAACTACTTCCTGTACTCTCACTGTCCCGCGGCAGTCTTAAGAGCTCTAGTGCTCCACTTTCCGCGTTGGAATCCCTAATTTTTTAAAGAAAACAAACAGCAGAGCAATTAGTAATGCAAGATTACCACCCTTTTTCTCGTACAAAAAAAAAGCACTATTTAAGGACTTTTAAGCACCATACAAAACAATTTTAAATACCTTACCCACCGCATATGCAACAATGACTTGTGCACAAATAGGTACTTTTACACACCACTTACCTATGCAAATTGAAGTGCACTGATGAAGTTTGAAATACTTTTTCATACAATTTTAAGTTTGCGGATGTAATAAAACAGAATTTATGCAATTTAAAAGGCAGCTCTATTGGTCAAATCAGTTTTTCTATCTGAGGGAATAATCACATGGGCAATAAAGTCTATGTAAATTGGAAAACTATAATTAAAGCTGAGTTCAAGATCAGAATTTTGCACATAATCATGTCATAGTTTAATCGCAAAACCAAAGTCAAAATTCCATGTTCCAGATTTCAATTTCGCACTTGATTTTTTCGTAGTATAACTGAATAATTGATATTTACGTATACAAAGGGGAGGAGGAATACAAAAGTGAAATGTTAGTATCACAAGATGGTGATGGGGTTTGTTGACTGGAATCTGCTGGATGTGTTTAATTTAGCCTATGGTTCTCCACTTCCTCAGCAAATTACTTGTCTCATACTGTCCTGTGCTTTCCAACGAGATTTCAGCTGACATCACATGATGTCATCTTAAACACAGCCAAACAGAAGAAGTCCTATGCGCTACATTGTAACTTCTAGATTTCATGCAGCCAGTTGGAAAAGTAAGTACTTTTTAAGTACTTTTTGCCATTTCAGCTAAAAATAAGGACTTTTAAGCACCCCAACAACAAAAAAAAGCACTTTTAAAGGAATTTTAAGGATTTATAAGGACCGTGGGAACCCTGTAATGAGTAAATTCCTATCCACTCTCCTCATCTCCTTCTGGCCATACATAAGTGAATTTCTATCCACCCTCCTCATTCGCCCACTAGCCATACGTCAGTAAATTTCTATCCACCCTAATCATTCACCCCCCTGGCCATACGTCAGTGAATTCCTATCCACTCTCCTCATTCACCCCCTGGCCATATTTCAGTGAATTCCTATCCACCCTACTTATTCGCCCCCTGGTCATACGATAGTGAATTCCTATCCAGCCTCCTCATTCGCCCCCTGGCCATATGTCAGTGAATTCACATCCACCCTCCTCATTCGCCCACTGGCCATACGTCAGTGAATTCCTATCCACCCTCCTCATTCGCCCCTGGCCATACGTCAGTGAATTCCTATCCATCCTCCTGATTCGCCCCCTGGCCATACACCAGTGAATTCCTATTCCCCTCCTCATTCACCCTCTGGTCATACGTCAGTGAATTCCTATCCATCCCCTGGCCATATGCCAGTGAATTCCTATCCATCCCCTGGCCATATGCCAGTGAATTCCTATTCATCCCCTGGCCATATGCCAGTGAATTCCTATCCACCCTCCTCATTAGCCCCTGGCCATACCCAGTGAATTCCTATCCACCCTAATCATTCGCCTCTGGCCATATGTCAGTGAATTCCTATCCACCCTCTTCATTCACCCCCTGGCCGTACGTCAGTGAATTCCTATCCACCCTCCTGATTCGCCCCCTGGCCATACACCAGTGAATTCCTATCCACCCTAATCATTCGCCCCCCTGGCCATACGTCAGTGAATTCCTATCCACTCTCCTCATTCACGCCCTGGCCATACGTCAGTGAATTCCTATCCCCCTCCTCATTCGCCCCCTGGCCATACGCCAGTATATTCCTATCCACCCTCCTCATTCGCCCCCTGGTCATACGTCAGTGAATTCCTATCCACCCTCCTGATTCGCCACCTGGCCATACGCCAGTGAATTCCTATCCACCCTCCTCATTCGCCCTCTGGCCATACGTCAGTGAATTCATATCCACCCTCCTCATTCGCCCACTGGCCATACGTCAGTGAATTCCTATCCACCCTCCTCACTGGCCCCTGGCCATACGTCAGTGAATTCCTATCCATCCTCCTGATTCGCCCCCTGGCCATACACCAGTGAATTCCTATTCCCCCTCCTCATTCACCCTCTGGTCATACGTCAGTGAAATCCTATCCATCCCCTGGCCATATGCCAGTGAATTCCTATCCATCCCCTGGCCATATGCCAGTGAATTCCTATTCATCCCCTGGCCATATGCCAGTGAATTCCTATCCATCCCCTGGTCATATGCCAGTGAATTCCTATTCATCCCCTGGCCATATGCCAGTGAATTCCTATTCATCCCCTGGCCATATGCCAGTGAATTCCTATCCACCCTCCTCATTAGCCCCTGGCCATACCCAGTGAATTCCTATCCACCCTAATCATTCGCCTCTGGCCATATGTCAGTGAATTCCTATCCACCCTCTTCATTCACCCCCTGGCCGTACGTCAGTGAATTCCTATCCACCCTCCTGATTCGCCCCCTGGCCATACAGCAGTGAATTCCTATCCACCCTAATCATTCGCCCCCCTGGCCATACGTCAGTGAATTCCTATCCACTCTCCTCATTCACGCCCTGGCCATACGTCAGTGAATTCCTATCCCCCTCCTCATTCGCCCCCTGGCCATACGCCAGTATATTCCTATCCACCCTCCTCATTCGCCCCCTGGTCATACGTCAGTGAATTCCTATCCACCCTCCTGATTCGCCACCTGGCCATACGCCAGTGAATTCCTATCCACCCTCCTCATTCGCCCCCTGGCCATACGTCAGTGAATTCATATCCACCCTCCTCATTCGCCCACTGGCCATACGTCAGTGAATTCCTATCCACCCTCCTCATTCTCCCCTGGCCATACGTCAGTGAATTCCTATCCATCCTCCTGATTCGCCCCCTGGCCATACACCAGTGAATTCCTAT
Source organism: Macrothele yani (assembly GCA_039090855.1). Classification (NCBI taxonomy): domain Eukaryota; kingdom Metazoa; phylum Arthropoda; class Arachnida; order Araneae; family Macrothelidae; genus Macrothele; species Macrothele yani. The sequence goes on from CM077011.1 coordinate 108,452,761, forward strand.
TCCCCCTCCTCATTCACCCTCTGGTCATACGTCAGTGAATTCCTATCCATCCCCTGGCCATGCCCAGTGAATTCCTAACCACCCTCCTCATTCGCCCCCTGGCCATACGCCAGTGAATTCCTATCCACCCTAATCATTCGCCCCTGGCCATATGTCAGTGAATTCCTATCCACCCTCTTCATTCACCCCCTGGCCGTACGTCAGTGAATTCCTATCCACCCTCCTGATTCGCCCCCTGGCCATACATCAGTGAATTCCTATCCACCCTAATCATTCGCCCACCTGGGCATACGTCAGTGAATTCCTATCCACTCTCCTCATTCACGCCCTGGCCATACGTCAGTGAATTCCTATCCCCCTCCTCATTCGCCCCCTGGCCATACGCCAGTATATTCCTATCCACCCTCCTCATTCGCCCCCTGGTCATACGTCAGTGAATTCCTATCCACCCTCCTGATTCGCCCCCTGGCCATACGCCAGTGAATTCCTATCCACCCTCCTGATTCGCCCCCTGGACATACGCCAGTGAATTCCTATCCACCCTCCTGATTCGCCCCCTGGACATACGCCAGTGAATTCCTATCCACCCTCCTGATTCGCCCCCTGGCCATACTCCCGTGAATTCCTATCCACCCACCTCACTGGCCCCTGGCCGTACAAACATGAAAAATAGGCTTAAACTAAGGAACTGGAAGAGTGGAGAACGACTGAATTTTTATGGCCCAGCTATTTTGATAACCTTTCTACGAAGACGTAAACAATGGACTTCCTAGGGGAAAATACGTAGGGATACATGATGTAAAACACAAGAATTACTATATTTTAAAGTTAAATATATTGAAAAATGGCACATTTTGAACTAAGTGGCAAGACAAATTTCAGGACTGGCTCAAGCCCGCTCTGGCATTCCCTTGGCGACGTCCGTGCTGTTATTCGGAAGGGGGGGTCTTCTATGAGACCCCAAACAGAAGAAGGTGGAGATCATTCAGTAAGAGTAATAAAGGAAACACAATGAAACCTCGGTTATACGTTTTTCTAGGGGATGTCTAGAAAAAACGCATACATTTATAAACAAAACTCTTTAAAATGTTAAAGACTATTGTAAAATTGATGCTTTAAAGGAGCAGATGTTCCTTAATAATGCTTTATTTAAAGTCGAATTGGCGGTGAAAGAAAAAGGAGCATTACAAATTATAAAAAAGGAGCATTACAAATTATAAAAAAGGAGCATTACAAATTATAATATATTTTATTGAGTTGTAGAAATCATAAAGTTTATGGAAATCAAACTCCTCTTTTGATGAATCTATCTGTCCATAAAAAAATCCTGATTCTAGAATAAGTAAAATTTGCACAACTAAGAATCTGATACGAGTGCTTCAGTATGGAACTCATGTATTAACAGCTTTTTCATTCCTTTGATCCTGAATGCATCTATTTGAAACCAGAATGTTGGATATTGATGATTGGGACTGTATTCTGTTACACCACACAATGATGGGATCACGAAGTTGCGTCCCAGTGATTTATAAATTTTTAAATATGCAAATGTGTGTGAGACGGGAAATGCGAAACCAATTTTTTATCCAAACCAGAAAGTAAACAACATACTCTTCTCTGATGGGATCAACGTCCAACTTTGGCGGCGCCAAAAAGAAACACAACAACGTTGTCTCAATTCTCTCAGAGTTGTAACAAACTAGGCTACTTATAAAAGAATCAAATCACCAGTGGCGCCCATATGAGTACTTTTAGGGAGGGCTAAGAAAAATCTTTACCTCCTTCAAGGCTGTCAAACATTTTAGTAAATGTACAAGATACTAAAATACAACAAAAATAATTGATACAATCACTCATTAATATCTTATTATTTTTAAAAATGCTTTAAAAAAAGGTTTCGTCTATTTTAGTGTTTTAAATTTATCAAAAATTGGGCTACACCAACGGCGGCGGGGGGGGGGGATCGACCCCCTCTTACGGGCACCCTTGCAAAGAACCGTGTACTTTTGATAATCTGAAATTCAAATTTTAACGAATTATTGCAATAAGCGTATAAATGAATTACGTATAACCGAGTTAAAAAAGCGATACAAACTACAGTAAAATATCGGGGCTAAGGCAGAACGTACATATAAAAGTGAAAAACATATAACTGAGGTTTCACTGTTTCTTGATTAAAAACTATGGTATAAAAGCAATCAACATATAAACTTCATGCATAAAAATATCGAAGGGATCTAGCCCTCAAAAAATACTTCAGAGGGGAAAGTGGTTGCCAACAATGTTCACTCTAAACTGCGCGCGCGCGTTGAGGCGCAGCAACTTAACTTCTTCCGCGAAAATGAAACATCTTCCGCGCAGTAAGCATTTTAGATTAAAATTCTCAAATCCCTAATTAATTTTAATAAATTGAAAATCAATTACCTGCAATGATAATAATAATAAATAAAAAAATTCGGGCTCTCAAAAGTCAAAACAACACTTTTCTTAAATGTCGTTCGCCTCCTTCTAAGTTCATCTCATTATCCTCTTCATTCTCAAAGGCTTCTTGCAAAGTATGTGAGCAGAATGTGAACGCGAGAATGCGGATTAGTGATTTTCCCACGCCGAGAAAGATGCAGATATTCAGTCTTTTCTCAAAACAACACATTAGCGCCAACAGCCAATCACAGCAAACCGCAACCAACTTCATTGTACTAACTAATGAACCCATGCTAGTTGGCGACGGAAAAGCATTCCGGTTAGTTAAATTGTAAGCCGCTGATAAAAAAAACCTTGCCAAATAATAAGGCACATTTCCCACATCAAAGACGCTGAAAGACTCCTTGTGTTTGCGTTCAAGTTCGTTTATGTGCCGTGTTTTTTTTTTTTTTTTGTTAAATTTAATAATGTCTAAAGGAAAGAATCAGAGTTGTTTAGAACCACTAAAAATTCTGCTGTAGCTTTTACTTCTTCATGGCTGAAACTGTTGATTCGAAAACGCCAAAACGTGTAGAGCTCTTTTTTTATTGGAGGTTTAACGACCACCGTGAGCAACTCAATGGGCTATAAGCAGCCGCCCGTCCCTAATTTAGGGTCACTGGTTCCAGGGAAGGGAGAGAGCCAGTACCGTAAGTCAAACACAACATCCATGCCTCACCGGCATTCGAACCCGAACCCCTTTCGGACGAATGATCAGAGGCCATCGCTTAGACCACTGCGCCACCGGGACGGCGTGTAGAGTTAGGCAGCGTTTTTAGTTATATTGAAAGCACTGACGTAGTAGTATGCAAAACCTGTTCTGAAGCCAAGTCTGCATGCGATTTTGCTGTTGGAAAAACTTGGAAAGTTTGGAAACTGGACTATTTAAAGAGGCAACTGTATATTGTGTGCAAATATGGTTTTCCTAATTTCCAGTGTTTTTATTCCTGAAGAAAGTTTGAGCTTCTCACTTTTTATAAAAAAAAAAAAATTAATGAAATGTTTTTAATAATTTTTTTTATTTAAAATTAGTTGCGGAAAGAATGGTGATGAAATTGGGGGAATTATAAAAAATAAGGGTTCCGATCCAAGTTCCAACTTCTACTGCTTTTAGTAAGAGAAGCTGAGAAAATAAATTTTTTTACCTAAGTGGTTTTGATGCCTGCCCAACCCATTGGGTTAAGCGCGCATTGCCCGTGGCTGCTTAGAGGGAATATTGGTTGCCAAATGAAGAATTTAATAGTTTTTGAGGTTCACCTTTCCCATTTTGCAATACGAAACAAAGAAATCTATGTTCTTTGGAAATTTTTGAATGGCAATACTTTCCCACATTTTTTATGGGGGCGAGAGATCGAGTATAAAAGCTTTGAATCTGCCTCCACCCCATTCTTCATTTAGTGAAACTTGGCCCCCTCTCTGACATCATAAAACGAGATTGAACATCAACTGGAAATGGACGGCGTTAAACAATCGCTGGAATTACAATGATTCTCCTAAAGGAGCTCTAGCGACAAGATGGAACAAATCACATAGATGCATAATTACATAATAATAATAATAATAATAATAATAATTAATAATAACCTATATATGTAAAACACAAGGCCGTTTCTTTCTACAATCCGCAAGCGCCAACACAGTAGCGATTTTCATGATTTTTTTAAATGAAAGCTACTGACCCACAGATTTGTCATTGCTAATTTTTATTGTCATAAGTATTTTTTTATGTTACCATGGCATTTTCTTTGTATAATCCGTCATTCTGGCGTTTGCTCTCGCTTCAGTATTTGCGGCGTCATCTGCCTTTCTGCGGTGGTCAGACTTGGAATTAAGCCCTCCACTATCGACTACGTAGTTGTAATTGTCCGAATCAGTTCAGTAGTTTTCGAGATTAGTAAAAAAAATCCGTATATTATCGTGAACTACTTTCTTTCACGTTGAATGTGATCAGGTTGTATATAAACAAAGCGGAAAGATACACGAGAAAAACTTGAAAGCAATCTGATTCGGTAGTATAGCCAAAGATAATAAAAAAATAAACGAAATAGCCTATGCTTACAGAAAGAAATAAGCTTTCCAACGGTGAAAGAATTACCCAAATAGGTTCAGCAGTTTTCGAGATTACCTCAAACACACAAAGTTTCTATCTTTATACTGTATATTAGTATAGATTATATAATGATACCAAAAAAAAAAATACAAAAAAAAATTGGTAAAACCAAACTGGCAAAATAAAACTAATTTTTAACCCCATTGTGTAATTATCTAGACACGATATCATTTCAGATCACTGAAAGAATACCTCAATACTCTAATGTAAGCCCGTCAATGATGGGTAAGCACATGTTTATCAATAATGAGGAAAGTCATCGTTAAATTCGTATATACGAGCAGTTGAAAAAATTAAAAATTAATGGGAATATTACGAAAATTTTGTTGTTGGTGATCCATCTTATACACTGCTCATTAATAATTCAATAGTTTATTATAATGATGCGTTTTATTACGATTCGTGTTATATGACAAGAAAAAATCTGTCACAGCTTTTTCATCCGTGCATGGCACAGGCTACGGACTAGTAGCAATAATAATAATAACATGAGTGACTATATCTTTACTTGACTTTATGTCCGTACTGACAAGTGGATCATGCTACAGATGCAATTGCTGTAGATGAGAAAATAAAATAAAATATAATAATGATAATAATATAGTAGATATCTCAAACAAAAAAGCAAAGGGCAAAATCTTTATTACATAGAATGCGTGTTAAGACTGCTGATGTGTATAACTGTATTAAATTATATAAATATATACTCTTATGAAATTGCAATAAAAATACATTTGCATATTATTGTGCTTAAAAGTGCTTTTTTTTTTGTTATTTCCTCAGGACACGGATTTTTTTCCCATTATCACTGAAGAAACCCAGCCGAAATGATTCGGAAAAGGGTTGCGAAACCAAAATTAATAAAATTTCATGAGGCCATCCGAAGGTGTTTTAACCATGAAGATGCTCCACTGCAGCTCAGTACAGATGGAATCAGCTGCTTGAACGTAATGTTGAACAGCATAGTCATAATGTTAAGTCATGAGTCAGCGGAGACCTTCAAGTCTACCAAGAGACAGGTACTGGATGCGGAATGCGTGAGGATGGCCGTGCTGAGGCGCTTCACGAATGTCCTGGCATCTCATGCCATGGCCGAGGGACATAAAGCTATGCTTAAGTTCACAAATGGTGTCCTTAAGTACAAGGCAAGGGCACCGAAACAGCTCCGAAATCTGGATAGAAGAAAGCCGGGACATGAGTTTGTGGGTGGTTTGAAGTTGCTCCTCCATTGCGTACATCCAGACTCTGTACTAACAACTGACGCTGTTAAAATAATATCCAAGATAATGGATTCACTTGTTCAGATACTTGTGACCAAAATTGCTGTTAAAGGAAAGCAAGCAGGTACTGTCAATGACTTAACTGTCCAAGAAATAGTTGCAGGTACCTTGCCACACACCCTGGCAGAGCATGCACACAGTGAAGCAGTGAAGTCCTTGATGTTATACAGTAGTGGGCTTCTAACTTACAAGCTTCCAGCACGCAAGTCCAAGAGGAAGCCCTTTGAGTTTAAAATGCACACAACATTGACTGAAGAAGTACCACCAAAAGAGAAGAAAATGCACAGGCAGACTGCTGGGTGTAGACTACGAGCTTCTGTAAAAACGATTACCAAGGGAAGAAAAAGAAGGAGGGCATCCAAACCTTCTCGAAAGTTAAAATCAGCTGGACATGCTCCTCGACTCCCAAAGCGGTCAATGTCAGTGAGGCGTGCTCCCACGCGAGCAGGACGGCGCAAACGATCGAAAGTAATGAAAGGTGCCCCAAAGCGGTCCAGATCGACAAAATTTACTCGCCGGACTCGAGAAAAACCAAAAACAGCAGAGGCTAAAAGGAAGAGACAAATGAAATCAACAGTAAAGAAAAAGACAGTGATGAAAAGGAAAGCTGAATCAAAAGCTGTCTTGAAACGAAAAAGTGCTCTGGATCTCAAGTCAAAAAGTAAAACTGCTGCCAAAATGAAATCAGTCCCTGCCGTAAAACCCACAAAAAAACCACAGACACTTCGACAGCTGACATTTATTGGTCCCGGGTTGAAAAAGATTGCACAGGAAGTACAAAAAAACTGTGCACTAAGCCCTGCAACAGTTACCATTACAAAACACATGCTTTCACGTGTACTGGGCACATTGGAAAGTCAAATGGTTCCAGTTAAAGGCGCCATAAATCAGACTAGTGTTGAAAATGCGATGAGGAGGATTCTCCCGAAGAACTTCTGTGATCACGCTACTGCAGAAGCATACAGACGAATTTTTAATCAGAAGTAAATACTTATTAAGACATATACAGCTTTCATGAAGACTCTGTAAGCATCAGAAAGGTTATGTTTTGATATTAGTAACCAGGTGGACATCCTTGACGAAATTTGTTATTATTTCACGCTTCTGCTTCAAAGCGGTAAATTATGTACCGCCGTAATATAGCTCCAAATAAAGGATTAGAGATGAATAAATTTGCTGATAAAACTACCAAAAAAGATTAAGAAATTTTTGTTGTTTTCACTATTTTCAAGATTTTATCTAACTTTGTTAAGTATTAGTTTTACCATTTTAAGTTCAAATTACTTATAATTCCAGCTATATTAAGTAAAAGAAAAAATGTTACATGGGAGCCACATGCAAAGATCATTAAGATTTTCTTTAAGTATTACTCTGTCATTAAACTGAATACCAAACATTCAGTGTGAACAATACCTTTTTACCTATTGGTCACACTGAATGAACATACACTGAAGTGCCAGAAAAACTGCTACACCAGTCTAATACTTGGTAGGTCTCCTACGGGAGCGCAGGACTGTAGATATACGAAGAGGCATGGACTCCACTAGGTTCTGGAAATATGCTGTAGGCAATGCACACCATACTTCCTGCAGAGCGTTCCACAATTCGGGTGTATTCCGAGGTCTCGGATTCCCGTGTTCAATAGCGCGTTGCATGGCATCCCAAATGTGTTCTATCACATTCAGATCTTGGGACTAGGGTGGAAAAGGCAACACCCCAAACTCAGACGAATGCTCCTCTAACCATAATGTGGCGTCCCGACACTTATGTGGAGGTGCATTGTGCTAATGCAGCAGGCCCAACCCATCAGCATGAATGCAGGACATGAACGGGTGTACCTCGTCAGAAAGGATGCGCACATAGCGTTGGCCGGTCACAGACGTTTGTAGATGTACCAGGGGTCCCAGTGAAGTCCAGCTAAACACACCCCATACCATTACGGACCCCACACGAGCGGGTACAGTTCAATGTTGATAGGCGGGATCCATGGCTTCATGGGATTTGCGCCACACACGAATCCTTCCATCTGCCCGATACAGTTGGAAACGCGACTCGTCAGACCAGGCTACTTGTTTAAAGTAATCAAGTGTCCAGTGGCGGTATTGCTGTGCCCAAGCGAGGCTCAAAGCTCTATGTCGTGCACCCATCAAGGGGACTCGAGTTGGGAGTCGGCTCCCAAAACCTATATTGTGCAGGGTACGTTTCTCAGTCCGGACGCTGATGCTTGTTGAGGCTCCAGCATTGAATTCCGATGATACCTGCGTGAGTGTTGCACGCCTATCGCGGGAAACGATTCTTGACAGCCGACGATGGTCACGTTCACCCAATGTCTTTTTACGGCCACACTGGTATCGTAGGTTGGAGGTTTTGCCGGAATTCTTGTAGTCACGATACACCCTTGCAATGGTCGTCCGTGAAAATCCGAACTTCGTTTCTACCTCCGAAATACTATGGCCCATCTCACGAGCGCCAACTATGACACCGCGTTGAAAAACGCTTAAATCGTTATTGCTTTTCATTCTGATGCCGGAAACAGTTCTGACAGCTGGCAAGGATGTCTATCGCTTTATATACGCACTGGCGAACGCAACCGAGTGCGCGCATAGGTGACGTTGCTATGTATTTTGCATAAGCTCGTCTGTACCAGTTTTTCTGGCGCTTCAGTGTATTGGTCACACTTAATACAATATACAATAGTAATGTCTATATTCTTCTTCTTCCATAACAGAATGAACCTTCTTAGCAAGTATGCAAACCACTACACCACTTAGAACGACCAAGTCTCCAGTTTCCGATTAATTTGAATAGCCTACTCGGGTGCAAACCTGGAGACGCAGATTCGATTCCCGTTTCAGGACGACAACATTTTCAAGTTTTCGGATATTACCTGACTTACCATTCATGTCACATTTACACCAATAAACGGATTCACAACTTCAAAATTTGTACTAAAGTGATGGATTGTCACACTCCATAAGTCTCAAAATTTTGACACTATATAGTACATGACAACATGCATATTTATAGTGTTACAGATAACTGATTTCTTATGATAAAAGTTTGGTAGAGACTAGATGTTGCAATAATAATTTTTTTAAATAATAACAAGGAACTGTACACCAATCACACTTAAAATAGTATAATCCGGATAGCTCCAAGCGTTACTACATTGGAATGACCGAGCTTTCTTTTGGAACTAGAATCAACGAGCATAAAAGGAACATAAAGAACTGTAAAGTAACAACAGCCGTATTCAGAGAGGTCCAGCTGAAGTCCGCTACTCCTATGTGGAATGACGTAAAGAAATTAGCTTCCTAATCCACCCCAAAATCTGCCGCTATTCGCGAAACTTTAGAGATCATCACCAACAGTAAATCATGCAATGACAGCCTCTCGCTGGAGTTGCCACGAGTTGGAACCAGTTCTTCAAATAATGAGTGCCGCCCCGGTGGCGCAGTGGTCTAAGGCGCTGGCTTCTGATCATTCGTCCGTAAGGGGTCCGGGTTCGAATCCCGGTCAGGCATGGATGTTGTGTTTGTCTTACGGCACTGGCTCTCTCCCTTCCCTGGAACCAGTGACTCTAAATTAGGGACGGGCGACTGCTTATAGACCATTGAGTTGCTCACGGTGGTCGTTAAACCTCCACTCAAAAAAAAAAAAATAATAATAATAATGAGTGCATTTTGTTTCCTTCCATGATTCCGCGTGTTAACGAGCATGGCGCCTCGAGTGTTTGGATGAATAATTACTTAGCATCTCCTCGTTTATTGTCAAGGCACCGCGTTCAAATTGTTGAAGCGTTCTATTATTCAGTTTGCAGTTTGCTGTCTACCTTCCTTGAAAAAAGCCATCTGGTTGATGTGCGAAAGCTTGGAAAACTTGATTTTTAATCTACGCCAAGAAATTCGGATTACTAATATAGTTATACTATTTTAAATAATTTTTTTGTTTGATTGGGAGTTTAACGACCACCGTGAGCAACTCGATGGGCTATAAGCAGTCGCCCGCCCCTAAATTTAGGGCCATGGGTTCCAGGGAAGGGAGAGAGAGCCAGTGTTGTCAGACAAACACAACACTCATGCCTCACCAGGATTCGGCCGCCCCGGTGGCGCAGTGGTCTAAGGCGTTGGCCTCTGATCATTCGTCCGTAAGGGGTCCGGGTTCGAAACCCGGTCAGGCATGGATGTTGTGTTTGTCTTACGGCACTGGCTCTCTCCCTTCCCTGGAACCAGTGACCCTAAATTAGGGACGGGCGACTGCTTATAGCCCATTGAGTTGCTCACGGTGGTCGTTAAACCTCCAATAAACAAACAAACAAACAATCACCAGGATTCGAACCCAAATACATCTCGGACGAATGGTCATGGGCCAGCGCTTAGACCACTTTGCCACCTGGGTGGCCAAGAAATAAAAGATCTCAGTTGCTGTTTAAATTTCAGCATCCACAATCAGATGGAACCACGGTGTATATGATAGTCACGTGATACGACTCCCTATAGAATTAATAGTTAGAAAAATGGATCGTTAATGCTATAGCTCACCAGAGGGCGTGCAGGAGTTTGGGCCGATTTGTTACCCTAATCATAGGAATACATAGTGTTTATGATTTCATCAGTGCTAACTCTATGTTTATCACAAGTATTTCTTATTAATTTCATTGTGTAATTGTGTGGTATTGAAATTTTAGAAACGTTGAAGTTTCTCTACAGAAATTAAAGCATGTTAACTTTTTTTAATTCAGAAGAAGACTAAAATATATAGTGCAGCTGTGTTTCAGACTAGGATCAGTTCAATTCTTACGTTTTTGATAGGGGGGCGAAAGGCGTTTTGTATCGAACTATCGGAGGGATTATTCGACATGTAAAGGAATTATGTACTTATCTAGAGACTCCGTTGCGAAAAAAAATTTTAAATAAAAAAGGGCCCTTTTCAGAGCCGTAGTCAGTAAAAATTTAAAGAACGTGTATCAAATTTTAGCGCCCCAGAAGATGAAAAACGATCACTAATTTATGCTTTGAAATTAACAGAACTCTGGCAGTGTAAGTTGTTTACGTCATATACGCGCGCCGCCATTTTTTATGCATAAATGTTAGCCCGCATGAAACCACAACAATCGCGCATAGATAAACAACATGTCGTTTTTTTTTGTTTTTTTTTTAATAAAAAAAGCTTTTTCACGCAGATAAAAACTATTGACGGCCGCTTTAAACTTGCTGTTCTACACATGAAAAATGAAATTACCCTGCATAAAGGTGTGGAAACATGAAATTCAATGCGAGCCTACTAATCAGTGGGATTATCAAACATAAATATGCATATACAAGGTCTGTCCGGAAAGCAATGAGACTTTACATAACACTAAAATTTCTCGAAATAACATCCTTGAACATCAATACATTGCTGCCAGCTGTTCTGCCACGCCGAGTAGCTTACCTGGAAGTCGGGAACAGGGATCGCTTTCAAAGCACTCGTCGCGGCAGTTTGCACGTTTGTAACAGTCCCAAAATGGTGTTCTTTCAGGCTGGATTTGAGCCGGGAAACAAACAGAAGTCAGCCGGGGCCAAGTCTGGGCTGTAGGGTGGTTGGGGCAGCGTTGCCACGTTTTGTTCGGCGCATTATCGTGGTGAAGAACCCAAGTGGTGGTGATCTCCGGGCGGACGCGCGCAACTCTGTTTTTCAGCCGTTGCAGCACTTCCACGTAAAATGCAGCGCTGACCGTTTGTCCGAGTGGTACGAACTCCTTATGGACAACACCTTTACAGTCAAAGAAGATAATGAGCATCGATTTCATCTTCGATTTGCACATTCGAGCCTTCTTTGGTCGAAGAGACTCGGGAGTGTGCAACCCTGAGATGTCTTTTCGTCTCCGGATCGTACTCAAAGTCCCACGTTTCATCACCTGTTATCACTTTCTCCAAAAAAAACAAAAAAAAAAACGGGTTCACTCCTCACACGGTCCACAAGCTTACGAGAAATCGACACACGGTTGTTCCTCTGTTCATCGGACCTTAGGAACCAATTTGGCGCAAACTTTCCGCACCTGCAATTCTTGCGTGGTGATTTCATGCACAATGGATTTCACGAGTCCCACGTGCTATGCTACCAATCTAACACTCAGACGTCGGTCAGAGTCCAAAACCGCTTTCACCTTTTCCACATTGTCCGAAGTGTGAGACGTTGAAGGGCGCCCTGGGCGTGCCTCATCCTCGACGCTCTCTCTTCCCTCTGTGAACGTTTTGTGCCACCGAAACACTTGTGCTTTCGATAAAGCATCCTTCCTGTAGGCTTTCTGTATCATAGCAAGCGTTTAGGTCGCGGATTTTCCAAGTTTAACGCAACACTTTAGCGCGTATCGCTGTTCGACACTCTTCTGAATTTTGACCGTTACGCGACGCACACACAGCTGTCCACTTCGCAAGCGATCCTCACTCTGTAAAAGCTCAGAGCCAACTGCCGAGACATCGATCGTTTATCTAACATACCCCGCCACCCGTGACACCCGGAGACTCCGCCCTCCGGTCCTTCTGATTGGCCCAGGGAAAGTGGTCTCATTACTTCCCGGACAAACCTTGTATATTGCTATAATTGACGACATCCCACCTGGTAGACACAAAAGTGCATGTTTACTAAGCATTTCAGGTTTTGTTTTATCAATTCCAAGCGAAATATCAGTCTTAAAACACGGATACTTCTGCCACTTACTCCCATAAGAAAACACATGTTGTGTCCAGTCATCGGCCCACACGTTAATCGCGCCATTTGGTGACAAGTGACATTAACGTGCGATTTTTATTTTCAGAGCCGTACCACCTGACTATCATACACCGTGAATGGAACATTTTTGAATTTTTTTTTTACTATATTGGAAGCTGTCCTGCATCATCACTATTAATATTCCTTGAAACTCAAATATTCAATTTCAGCTTGATTCACTTAATTTCTTCTATAGATGAAAAATCCATTGCATTACTCAAGAAATACCAGGTATGCGATACACATGTAATGATGTAACAAATAACTTAAGGAACATATAAAGGAATAAGGGCTACATCAATAATATAAATAATAAAGAACTAATCCGTTAAATCGGCGTATATTACGTAGATACCTCGTATACACTAAACTGGCAAGCTTTTACCATCCCGGATGGTTTCTTCAGGCTTTAAATAAGCATCTATACTGAAGAGCAATTGAATTAGAGATACCTGTCTAGTAACGTGTAGCACCACCTTTCGTCCTGATGACGGCGGCGATTCGTCTCGGCATGGACTCGACAAGACACCAGAAGCGTTGGGAAGTCATACGGATCCACGATACCTGAACAAGCTCCCACAGTTCACGAAGATTTGATTGAGGGGGTCAGAGCCTCGAACATCTCTCTCTCGATGGCATCCCAGATGTGATCGATGGGATTGAGGTCAGGCGACTTAGCTAGCCAAGGAAGCGAGGTCACGTCGGTGGAGTGTTCATCCAACCATTCGGATACAATTCGGGAGCGATGGCACGGTGCTTTGCCTTGTTGCAGGATGAGGTCCCCAGTGGGGTGTTGAAGACGCACAAACTGGAGCAAATGGTCTTCCAGGATATCCCGGTAATGCTGACCTGTGAGGGACGATGTCACACGTACCAGGGGTCCCATTTCAGTCCACGTAAACAGTCCTCAGACGAGAATGCCACCCTCACCAGCTTGAAGAGTACCCTGCTGGCAAGAAGGATCCATCGCTTCATGTGGTTTGCGCCGTACTCGCATCCTGCCATCCGCGTGTACCAACGTGAATCTCGACTCAACAGTCCAGGCAACATTTTCCCACATGTCTAGGGTCCAGTGACGATGTTCCCATGCCCATGCTAATCTCTGCAGCCTGTAATGTGCGGTCAGCAGCGTTACCCTCGTGGGACGATGGCTTCTGTACAACATAGCGAGGAGATGGTTCTGGATGGTGTGGCTGCTTACACGTTTTTGTGCACCAGCGTTAAATTACCGAGTGATTTCTTGCACTGTGGCCCGTCAATCCACTGTTACAATGCGAGCTAGTCGACGATGACCCCGCTCATCCACACGCTGTTGTCCACAGCAGTTGGCACTTGCAGGGATGGATTTTACCAGATTCGATGTAATCACGGTGCACCCGTGAAACAGTGGCTCGTGAAAATCCCAGTGCCTTCACTACTTCCGAGATGGAGGGACCCATTCTTCGGGTCTCGACAATTTGCCCACGATCAAATGCGTTTAGATCCTTCGTCTTACCCATACTGCGTCCGACTGTTACTGATTCTCGTCGCATCACTCCTTATATTGTCGGATAGCTGCATACGTCATGTGGTTTCTGTTTACAGGGCCGCCCACAGCGCCATATTTGCATAACGCCAGCTGTCTCTAATTCAGTTGCTCTTCAGTGTATTATTAAAACATACAGTTATACAAAACAATGAAAAATCTTTTCCATTGTTTTCTATAATTGTATGTTTTAATATTAGATGCTTGTTTTAAGCCTGAAGAAGCCAGCCGGGATGGAAAAAGCTTGCTAGTTCAGCATATATCTATGTAATATACGCCGATTAAATGGATTAGTTCTTTATCATTTAACTTAAGGTAGTTGAGAAAGCAACTACCTTAAGTTAAATATTAAAGAAGCTTTTCAATACCATCTTGGGAATCGATCACCTGCAAACATTCAAAGCCCGCTCCAAATGTTTACAGTTTATCAAGACCCCAGACTGTGTCAAAATGCTTCTGTGTTTCTCAATTTTTTCTTAACATAACTACTTAACGGGATTCCAAAAAGCAACCTGCCAAGTGGCTTGGCAGTTAGTCGTATGTGAGTCTGGAGGAATTCGAGGCCGCTGTGGTGCAGTGGTAGCATGTCCGGCGTATAACTGGAAGACCCTGGGTTCGATTCCCGGTGGCGGCAAAATGATAATTTTTCCGTGACTCACTTGTAAAAGTGGAAAGAGCGATGACTTCTGTTTGATGTTTCTATTACACGTCAGTTGTCTGTATTAAATAATAACTACCATGCTTTTCCAACTACCTTCATTGCCCAAGACAGCATCACATTCTAAATGCGTGTACATTATTTTCTAGATGGTTCCTTCGAGGTTAAACTAACTATACAGAGTAAATATACTACAGCAATTTTTTGTTCAGCATGTATTCAAAGTCATGAAGAGCCTGACAATTATCTCACAAAAAAAAAAAAAAAAAAAAGAAAAAGAAAAAAACAATAACCCCCAAAAAACCCCGATCAACACAATATTCTCTCAGAAATAACTGCAACTTACCATCTTTTGAAGTTGTCTCAATGGTCAACAATTCACAGCTTTGTCCTGTTGTACTTGGTCTTTCATTGTGTGTTAGGCCTAAAGCTATTCTTGTGCTAGGCTTAATGTCTTTACACGCTGGTGCACCTTCTTATAATTTAATCAATGTTGCATTTTCATCATTGAGTAATTTTCATAATGCATACTTTGTTATTGTAGTTTTTAGTTCATTTATTAGCGTTGTAGTTCAAAAAATCATTTATTTGTCGCTCAGTACAAAATTCAATTACGGTAAACTTCTTCCCACAGCTAGACAATTTAAAAAACACAGTGCTGTAGCTAATGGCCACAAGATTGAAATGTAATGAATAAAATGTATTTTCACAGTTGAAATATTTGGAATCAAAAGGTTAGTTTTTAATCTAAAGGTTTCCAACTTAAAATTGCACCACTGTAGCAAATTAATTGAAATATAATGTAAAGAATGGATTTATTACAGTGGTCAGATTTTACGTTGTAAGCATTACATATCTATTCTAAGCCATAGCCAGTCTACACTACTTCAATTGCTGAGACATATCCTGGTTTTCTATGAACTTCGCATATAACTGAATCATGTAGATATCTTTTTGCTATAGTTCAGATTTTCCCTATGGTTGAATTTGAACTATGGTGTCACAACAGCAATTTCATTGCTATCGTTATTTGCCCGCTGAAAACTAAAACACACACAAAATACTCAGACGCATGCTTTTAATGAAAAGAATGAACTTCAAAGTAATGAATGAAAGAATTGTAGTAAAGTAAGAGGTATTACCTGAAAAACATACTACATTTAAGTGAGCAAATTTATATATTATTATTTAAAATGTTGAATATATATTCTGATCTAAGGTATATTAAGTGACATGTGATAGTAATGCTGAATTCCTTCCACCAAAGGTTAAATATTTAATCATTGGCTTCATATTTTTGCACATTGTTACTAATAAGAAGCTATGAAATATGCTGACATGCAGCTAGCAATGTCAAAGATGCATTAAAATTATGTAAGTGCTATATAACAGATCACACATAAAATATAATCATGCTGCATAAGTACAGGGTGATTCGTAAAGAAGTACACAGTTTCCAGATGCTGTAAAACAGTAACAGTTGAAGACACGGGCCACAACTGCGAACCGTTAGGTAGATGTACTCATAAAGTTTGTGTCCCGCTACTGAGGGAAGTAACGTAGGCGATAGAGAGCTTCACGCGACTAGTCAGTCAAAATGGCAGCGTCTGCAGTGGAGAAGGCGTTTTGTGTTCTTGAATTGAGCAAAACAGAATCTGTAACTGTTGCGCAACGGCATTTTAGATCATGATTTGGACAAGAACATCCAACCAGAAAATCTATCTACGATTGGCATAAAAAATTTGAAACTACGGGCTATTTGTGCAAACTTAAAAGTCCTGGAAGATCGCATGTATCGCGTTTGGGCGGAAATGGATTACCGGCTCGATGTGTGTCGTGTGACTAAGGCTGCACACATAGAACATCTCTAAAAAAACTTGAAACATTTCCCTACAATTCTGTTACAGGTAACATAAAATATCTTACATTGTTCTTGTTTTATAGTGCGTTGAAACTGTATACTTCTTTATGAATCCCCCTGTATAACTTGTGCAACGGTGTCTTATTAAAGACTCATCCTTAGAGATTACAAAAAAAAAAAAAAAAAAAGGACTTTAATCAAATGATGATTAAATTTCTAAAATCATTCTTACACAATGCCTGCCTTTCCACAGGTTCACTATTGTTACAAACTGACAGAGCTATCAGGGTGGAAGTTCCCTTCTCTTCATACAGAGGGAGGGCAAGATGCTCTTAGTTTACAATTTATTTGGTAATTAAGAGCACATGCAGTTGAACTAAATAAATAATCAGTAAACACTGCCATTACCAGATGTCCCCAATTCTTGAGGACAGTCCTCGAATTTTGTTTACTGTCCCCAAAAACGTGTGATGCCTTTGGGGACGCAAATTGTCCTCAAATTTTGATGTCTGTCCTAAAATGTCCTAGAATTTACACTTCCTCATTAGCTCGTTGGATTTCTAATGAAACATGTTCTTAAAAGTAGTTTTCGCTGTACTAATTTTCTAACATGCTTCTTGTAAAAACAAATGTTGACTTTTTTTCTTCTTTCCGATTTTAACGACCACCGAGAAAAACTCTATGGACTACAAGCAGTCATCTGTCTCTAATTTGAAGACATTCGTTTTAGGAAAGAGAGAGAGAGAGAGAGAGAGAGAGAGAGAGAGAGAGAGAGAGAGAGAGAGAGAGAGAGAGAGAGAGAGAGAGAGCAAGTGCTGTAAGACAAACGTAGCAATAAGAAGTGAAATGCGTTGTGTGATAAAAGTTTGCTATCGTTTGGGTAAAACTGCTCCAGAAACAGTCGATTTAATGAAAAAAGCTTACAAAGATAAATGTTTGGGTAAGTCAACGATTTTTAGATGGCACAATGATTTCAAAAAAGGGCGTTTGTCGGCTGAACTCGCTCCTAGGCCTGGTCGACCTGAAAGTGTTTTACGAAGCGTACACCGTTTGGGCAATCCTGCAAGAAGATCGAGGAATGACGGGTGAAGACATAGCAGCGTCAACTAATATTTCAAAAACGTTGGCATTCCGCATTCTACGCGACAAATTACTGCTGCATCGTGTGTGTTCCAGATGGGTACCCCATCACCTGACGAGAGAACAATTGTTAGCCGGAGTTCAGGTGTGTCATGAGTAGAAACAAATGACTGCAAAGGATTCAAACTTTCTAAACACAGTAATAACTGCCGATGAAACATGGGTCCACTATTTCGACTCCCTCGCGAAGCGCGCAACGAGTGTCTGGAAACACACAGGCTCGCCCCCTCTGAAAAAATCTGCCAAACCAAATCAGCTGGGAAGGTGATGATGATAATTTTCTTTGATCATAAAGGTGTAGTCTACCAGCATGCTGTTCCTCCACAAATTACTGTCAATGTTGAGTATTACATATCAGTCTTGAAGCGTCTGCGACGACACATATTGATTAAGCTACCGGAACTGGTGAGCAAATGGACCCTACACTACGATAACGTCCCCCCACATGTGGATGCTTGTGTTCAACAGTTTCTTACGAAATGCAGTATTGAAATCATGCCACAGCCTGTCTACAGTCCTGACCTCGCCCCGTGCGATTTCTGGTTGTTTTCAACAATGAAGGAGAAGTTATGTGGCGCAACATTTGAATAAGTGCACGATATTCAAGCTGTACAGGGGTCGCTAAAGCAGCTTCCACAAAATACCTTTGCCACATACTTTGAAAAGTGGACTGAACGATGGGACCGTTGCATATCATCCGAGGGAAGATACTCTGAGAAAGAATAACATACACTGACGGAAAAAAAATCCCAACACCATGAAAAAATAGTTGTAGAGGAATGAAATGGCGGCAATACATTTGTATAGGTAACATATTTAATCGATTAAGGTTTCAAGATCACAGCTTATTGTAAGCGCGAGAAGATCCATTTTAAATGTGAAATGCTGGTACATTAATAACCGGTGTAACCGCCAGAATGTTGAATACAAGCACGCAAACGTTCATGCATTGTGTCGTACAAGTGCTGGATGTCAGTTTGTGGGATGGAGTTCCATGCCTGTTGCACTTGGTCGGTCAATACAGGGACGGTTAATGCTGGTTGGGGGTGACGCTGGAGTTATCGTTCAATGATGTCCCATACGTGCTCGATTGGTGAAAGATCTGGTGATCTAGCAGGCCACGGCAACATGTCGACACTCTGTAGAGCATGTTGGGTTACAACAGCGGTATGCGGGCGAGCGTTATCCTGTTGGAAAACACCCCTGGAATGCTGTTCATGAATGGCAGCACAACAGGTTGAATCACCAGACCGATGTACAACTGCGCCGTCAGGGTGCGTGGGATAACCACGAGAGTGCTCCTGCTGCCATAGGAAATTGCTTCCCAGACCATAACTCCAGGTGTAGGTCCAGTGTGTCTCGGCCGCAGACAGGTTGGTTGCAGGCGCTCACCTGGCCTCCTTCTAACAAACACACGGCCATCACTGGCACACAGGCAGAACAAGCCTTTATCAGAAAACACAACAGATCTCCACTCCGTCCTCCAATGAGCTCTAGCTTGACACCACTGACGTCGCAAACGGTAGTGGTTTGGAGTAAGTGGAATGCGCGCTACAGGGTGTCTGGCTCGGAGCTGTCCTTCAAGTAACCGATTTATAACAGTTCGTTGTGTCACTGTGGTGGTAATGCAGCTCGAATTGCTGCTGCAGACGCGGTACGATGCGCCACGGCCATACGCTGAACAAGGCGGTCTTCCCTCTCAGTAGTGCCACGTGGCCGGCCGGAACCCGGTATTCTTGAGGCAGTACCTTCCCTTGACCACCGCTGCCAACAATCATGCACAGTGGCTACATTCCTGCCAAGTCGTTCTGCAATATTGCGGAAAGAAAATCCACCTTCTCGTAGCCCTATTACACGACCTCGTTCAAACTCCGTGAGCTGTTGATAATGGCTTCTTCGTCTTCTTAAAGGCATTCTTGACTAACATCAACACACTACGTCGAATCTCAACGATAACTATCGCTCACGAACGTTACAGCGCGTATTTACAGCAAACCTGCTTTGCTTGTTCCGAGGCGCTACTAGCACCACACGTATGCGCCGAGCGCGAAATTCGCATAGACGTCATGTTACAGATGTACTCTCACCGCCTACCAACTGTCGTTTACCTAACCCAACCCCTTCTTGGTTTTGGGATTTTTTTCCGTCAGTGTATATTTTCCTGTATCTATATTTCTCCATCTTTGGACACCTTATACACACCAGAAAAACTGATTGATTGACTGCGTGTTGATACTCGAAGATCAATGGTTTACGTAATGAGCGCTTATAGCGTAGTAAATCTGTTGTTTTCGTGATGTAAATGTGTACAAAGATTTGCCAAACTTTCACACTCTACCGGGAGGCTTTCTCAAGGCAATGTAGACATAAAACTGCCTTGAGAAAGCCTTCCAGTGAAGTGTGAAAGCTTGGCGAATCTTTATACAAATTTACACCACGAAAATAAACGGATTTACTGCGCTATAAGAGTTCTTTGCGTATTTACGACCTGGTGTGTTTAAAATAAGACATTCGGACATACACATTTTTATCAAATCTGAGCAGCTAGAGCGGACATACACATTTATATCAAATCTGAGCAATTCGGTGCATGGCTGTCAAGGACAGGCATGCTTCGAATCAACAATAATTCTGAATTCAAATACGTTACACAATCAGTGGAATTCCTGTCGAAAATAGTAAAACTATACTTGTAATGCTATTATTATATTAACGTATACACGTTAAACATTTACTGTTTAGCACGTTGTTCATGGTATTAAATAAAGCCCTCTCACGTGTCCTCTAATATATAATGCACCATAAAAGTTATTCATATCGACAAAATAAGCGGCACACCCTGAAACACATACATATAGTTGGATTTTTTTACTTGGCACTTGATGATAATGGAATCGCCTATTCTGGGGTGCAAGAATTTTGGGTACGACATGCCGAAGGAGGGGATTTTCGATGCTCAAAGACAACCGGAGAAAACTTCCCCAGTCACTTGTTCCCTGCGGGGCTAAGATTTTAAGTCCCATTACCACCCTTTGGTTCATCCCCATCCACTCCATTGTTGTCTCCCACATTGTCTCACATTGCTTGCTGGGAAGAGAGATCTCACTGTTCCCATAAGAAGGATCACTTAAGAGACAAAGAAGCCCCCTTCCCCCGTTCATATCAAGCAATGTTTACTGCCACGCTTCCACAAGGATTCCGCCCTAGGGTGAGATTAATGTGGAACCCTTCGACTGCTTCCATCTTGCTTCAAGTCACATGTGTTTAGACCAGGAAAGTGCTTGCTGCACCCCCAAAATCAGGCGATTCCATTATTGTCAAGTGCCAAGAAAAAAATTCCGACTATACATAGAATGTGCCCTACCTACGATGTCTATGAATATGTCCAAAAATCGTCTACGGCCAATGTCTTATGTAGGCCAAGTCGAATATTCCGCTGCCTTTCAACACTCAGGAACGCTGGTGGTGAAACCTTGTATTCCGTGCATGTGATAACATATGCAGTCCTCCCACTGCACCAAGTCAAAATTAAAACAAAGGGCACCATAAACCACCATAAGATAAAAGACTTAACTATATTAAAAGGAATCAAGAGTGAAATGAAGTAAAAGGCGAAGGAAGGTCACAGTCATCAAACCACATCTCACCAGACCGGTTTCTGCATGTTACATGCTATCTTTAGTGGTACTCCCAACAGTGCTTCTTCATTGTATAAACGTGCAAACATCAATGCTGAATAAATTATCAACGTTTTTTCACAATTAAATGTTTTATTAACATCGACTATAGTTTCGCAGAGCGTTTGGCTCGGCGAAAAGTATAGTCGATGATATCATCATTACTAAAGCCGATAAAGGAGGACAAGTTGTTATTCTGGACAAAAAACATTATGAGGCAAAGGTCGAATAACTTATTTCCGAGGGACCGTATAAAGAAATTAAAAAAGATCCATCGGAAAAATATTTAAAAGAAGTTCGGAAAGTAGTAACAAGTTGCGTTACTCTTAACCAAAGCTCAAAAAATTATCTGAAATCCTCGTATGCCCGTTGTCCGCGTTTCTATGCACTTCCGAAGATACACAAGATTGGCGTTCCTTTCCGTCCCATCGTCAGCAATATCGGCTCTGCTACTCATAAGTTGGCCAAATTTCTATAATCGAAACTGTCCACCATAACGACTTCTTCAAACAAAACTGCTGTAAAAAATTCCACTGAATTTGTCAATGTGCTTAAACAGCATCCATACAACGATCAGTTCATGTTATCCTTCGATGTGAACTCCATGTTCACAAGTATTCCACTAAATGGAGCCCTCGAATCTTTGAAAGCAAGTCTCATTGAACATCATTTCAGCCAACCGGAAGTTGAAGAAATTTTGAGATTAGTGGAAATTTGTATCAAACAAAACAGTTTCTTATTTCGTGGAAGATTTTTTCAACAGACGGAAGGCCTTGCAATGGGTAGCCCACTGTCGCCTGTTTTATACGAAGTCTACATGCGTCACTTCGAGGACAAACTGTTTCAGCTCGTTACATTCGACCTGTGGATTCGATATGTAGATGATACCTTTGTCCTCTCGAAAGGCAGGAATTCCGAACTACCTAAATTAGTTGAACTTATCAATTCAATTGATCCTCATATACAGTTCACATGTGAGACTGAAAATAATGGCTGCTTACCATTCCTAGATGTCCTTGTGTCACGCTCTGAAGGATCCTTTAGTACAACAGTTTATCGAAAGCCATTTGCTGTTTCCTTACCTCCACATGCAAAATCAAATCACCCATGGAAACAAAAAATGTCTGCTTTCTACACATACGTATATCGTGCAGTACATATATGCTCAACTGTGGATTCCTTACAGAAAGAGCTTGATTTTCTTAAACGAACTGCACTACACAGAGGATATAGCCCTTCCGTGATAGAAAAAGCGGTCCAAAAATTTAGGAAACCGAAGCCCGTCTGCTCGCTCACGTCAGTAGACCTCCCAGTCAGGGCCGTAGCTAGGTCCCAGAACTGGGGGGGGGGGCTCGGGGCTCATCAGGCTCAAATTTTTGCAAGGCGTGGGCAAAGAGGGCAGTCGCTCACGCAGTTCTACCGACTTGGGGGACATTCACTAAATTCAGGAGATTTCAGAATGGAGACATATTGTTTTTCGGATTTATGACTTTTTCAGCGGATTTTTTAATGTTTTGAACGATTTCAGTAACTTTTTACAAATATGGTTTCAAACATTTAAAATGTTGTATTTGAAACTTCTTCAGTTCCGTAGTTTCCATAACCGTGATTTTTAATTCTTATAATATGCAATCCCTTTCCCCTTTCCGCTTTTATTTTTAACAAGCACAGAAAGCTTGCCTGTGCCAACTGAGTTACAGTAGAAGAAAAAAAATCTGTGATCCCTTAGGCCGCAAAAATGATAGAGGTGCGATGAATACTCCCTTCTCGTTCGCTCGGAATGTAAGAGAGGCCGAGAGAGTAACAACGAGCAGTGGACTATGATGAAAAATAGGTTTTGGCCTGCTAAGATAATAATATCTTTTTTTTCTCAGTAAGTTCTTTGAACTAGATTTTTTAGGCATTTCAAAATTATTAGTGTTTTCCCCTTCTCCTTAGTGCACCACTGAAGCCATATTAAGGAAACCAGTGTCGACCTAGTGGCCGACTGGCACAAGGTGCAGACTTGTCTTCACTCGAATCAACCTGGTACCGGGTTCGAGTCGCAGGTGTAACATAGATTGATGTGTGCAGCCTATCTTACGTCTCTGTTGCTTTCTGAAATCAGTAGCCCTAAATTTGGCAACTGCTAATAGCCTTAAGAACAACTCTTGGCCGCCCCGGTGGCGCAGTGGTCTAAGGCGCTGGCCTCTGATCATTCGTCCGTAAGGGGTACGGATTCGAATCCCGGTGAGGCATGGATGTTGTGTTTGTCTTACGGCACTGGCTCTCTCCCTTCCCTGGAGCCAGTGACCCTAAATTAGGGACAGGCGACTGCTTATAGCCCGTTGAGTTGCTCACGGTGGTCGTTAAACCTCCAATCACACACACACACACACACACAAAAGAACAACTCTTGGTGGTCGTTGAACTTCAAAATAGCCTCCCCGGTGGCGCAGTGATTGTCGATTTTCCTTTTCTGCCCACTTCGACATTGCTTCAATATGAGATGCTGATGCATCATGTTTTAGGAGGCCCGCTTTAGTTTTGTCCAGAGCAGCTTTCCAGTTTTTAAATCCATTTACAGTAAAAGCATTTTCTTTACTGCCGCAGTGCTGAAAGTGTCTGCAGGCATAGCAGTAAACAGCATCCAGTGATTGGGAATATTCCACCCATTTAAACTTCCTGAACCAATCACTCTGAAAACTTCTTCCTGACGAATTCTTGGGATATTTTTCAAGTATCACTTGTCTGATATTTTCGCCTGATTTCGAAATATCGTCAGCAACATATTTTTGTGGTTGACTCTCTCCAGAATTTTGGGTAGAATCCTTTAATGTCACTGAATGCTTTGAAGATGTAAATGGAGAAATTGAAGAATTTGCGTGCTTGCGAATTACTATGTATTTTTCCATATAAAAATAGCTCACACTACAAATTCGAAAAAAATAATAATTCAGCCGAATTCTTAAGATAACAGCTAACGGAAAAATCAACTACACTAAGCACTGTTTACAAAGATTCTAGTCTGTCCGGCAGACGGCAGTTAAAAGCAACATGGGCGAGGAGACTTTGTTGATGAGAAAACTTCCCATGGGAAAACTACTGAAGTCAGTAGAACTATCAGATTGTGTTTTGTATGCTTTAGAATTCCAGAACTTCTCACCTTTATTTGTTTCCGTCTTTGGAGCCCCTTCGCGTCACCATATGTGTTAGCAAGTGTCACGCCAAGAAAAGCAAAACAAATGTACGAATTTGTTACCTCCAGCATAATGAGGGACCTTCCCTTTGAGGGCACGGAACAGACTCAACGGCAATAGGATCCCATGTGGTGTTAAAGTGCTTCGTTTGCCCTCAAGGGCAACATTCAACTGTCTCCTTAAAACTACAAAGGATGCAGCCTGGGACTTAAGCCCCCAAAGCTTCCCACCTACCTTTAATCCGGTCCCGAGTGCAAGTACGCCTCCACCCTTGATTACTTTCTTTTAGCTTGCTCTTCTAAATTTAACGCCCCCCTCCTAAAGTGCGTTTCTTGTTCCTTATAACTCCTACCGCTAGTAGAGAATCACTAAAATTACTAATACAGCCGTTACAACTAATTCACAATTCAAAAAGTCGAAATTTCTTTTTCTTTTGAGTTACATTCATACTGCGTCGTTTTACTGTTACTTAACTTTTTAAAAAGTCCAGTATACGAATAAAGTATTTATGCCTGTGATGAAATATCAAAGTAATTTACGTAAACCATCGAAATAAAAGTTTAAGTCATTTTTGACAGCGCCAATTTTCCAGGAGGGGGGGGGCTCGCTAGCCTTGTAGGGGGAGCTGAGCCCCCTCTAACCCCCGCTAGCTACGGCCCTGCTCCCAGTACGAACGAATTGGGCGGTTATCCCATTTGCTCCTCAGATTTGCTTCAGAATTTCAAAAATCCTCAAAAGTTTTAATTTCAAAGTTATTTTCAAAACCATAAACAAGATGAATTTTTACGGATCAAAAGACTACGTCCATGACATAAATTCCTGAGGAATTTATCAGATACCTTGTGAATGTAGACTTTCATATATAGGACAGACCCACAGGGCTTTAAGTTTCCGTGTGAAGGAACACAAGACTTACGCACGGAACTATGAACTGAAGTCATCAATAGCCCAACATTGTCACGAAAATAACCATAAATTTTTGTTTGGAAACGCTATTCTTATTGATAAGCCTGATTCGACCAACAAGCTTAATGTAGAAGCTTTCCACATATAATGTTAGAAGCTTTCCACATATACCGGAATTCTTCACGAATTGTCAATGACATGACGTCTACGCCATTTCTTTCAAGCGCGTGGAAACAACTCACCAAAAACCGTGACCGTCAGAACCCTGATGATGTCACAATGATTTGAATGTTTACGCTCCATTCGCCCTGATGATGCCGAGCCAAACGCTCAGCGAAACTATAGTCAATGTTAATAAGACATTTGATTGTGAAAAAGTTGATAATTTATTCTAAATGAACATCACAAGTGTGTAGTCTTGAATTATATATAATATCAATGCTGAATTCGTCTGAAACACTGCGACCACACCTTTGGTCATCTGAACGCAAAGCATCCTGGGATCATTAGAATACAACACCCAAGGCGCCATTTATGGTGAGATCAAGGACTTATTTTCTTTTGGGTCGTCAATTCTGTACTTATAATTCTGGTGCATTATATGAGTCGATATGAATAACTTTTATGGTGCATTTTATGTTGGAGGTCACGTCGGAAGACTATATTTAATACCATGAACAATGTGATAACCACTGCGAAATGTTTTTCGTATATTTCAATAGATCTCGTCGAAAGCTTTAAAACGATACTACGCACAGCCTTGTTGCGCTGATGGTTGCCGAGATAGACTAGGCAACACAACCAAAAATATTGCATAATCTCCCCCGCGCACAGGCAGCTTCGCGCGCACGATGTATTGCGCAGTACGCGAATTGAACTGTATGCTGTTTACGAATACGATAACACCAGGGGCGGTTCGTCATTAGGGGCCAGAGCCCACCTAAAAATTTCTATTTCTAGAAATATATATATATATATTTTTTCCCTCATTCTTATTCTCTCTCTTAACTACATGGTGATAAACCTTTCCCTTCAAACACCATTATCTAAGGGAAAAGTTTCCTCCAAAAACGAAAAACTAGTCCCTCAGGAACGAGATCACGTTCAGAGTGTGAGGTTATTGGGGCCAGCTACAACAGGCCCCAGTAACATCACTACGCAAGCGAAGAGGAGACAGTTTCCTCCCCGTCTCATTCAGTATGAAGACCTACATACAACACTGTCTTAACCGCGTTGCAAAAGCTGTGGGGCCAGATCTATCTGGCCCCACGCTAATTTGATTGGCCTGGAGAGTATCCATTTTCTTAACGCCGTGGGTTGACAGAGAAGCTTACCCCGACCAAGCTCAAGGGTGGCGGGAGGGTTTCGAATGTAACAAAGCTCAGTTATATAACCAGAAAACAATTTCGCACGAGAAGTGATATATGTAAGAATTCAGCTGTCTACCTGTGCGATAAAACACCATACCATAAGTTGCAAATTAGAATCACTTTACTTACAATTTAAAAGTAGGTTAAAAAACTGACTAGCACTTACGGGGATCCCGTTGTCCCCATCTACGGGTCCAAAGCACCACAGGAACACGATGGAGGCAGTCATTATATACAGATAAACATCCCCCCCGTACACCACGTTACCAATATTTTAGTGATGCCAACATTTAAACAGAAAAATACGTACAAGTTATTAACAGCTGATATTACACTAAGTATAAAAAAATTACAAATGACACTAGGCAAGAAGTGCAGATTAGCCATTGGACAAAGTCTCGGTCGGGGCAACTAATCTACGCCAAGGTCCCGGTACATATGCGGGCAAGTCCAAATTACAACTTCTGTCACCATAAGCAAGAATATACAAGCTTTCGGAAAGGAAAACAGTATTTTTATTGAGATTTGTTTTCAGAATTTTCACATTATCCCAATCTGGTGAGTAACCGCCCTGTGTGACAGCTAACGTAAAGGCAGTATGAGTAGTGCCAACTCGAAGCGTGTACTGGTGTTCTCTCAGGCGGGTATTTAAGCATCTGAGAGTAGAACCTATATAACAATTCTCAGTAACATTCGGGTCTCCATGGGTAAGAGGGATGCAGTATACCCCATGTTTCCTGAGGATAGGAGTTTTGTCCTGGTCATTCCTGACCAAATCAAAGATATTTCTGGTGCATAATCCAAAAGAGATGTCATGTCGCCGACAGATTTTTCTGAGTGTGGAGACTATAGGAGGGAGGTAATCTACTTTACCTGCAAATCTAGTTGGTTGGTTGGTAGGAGGTTTAACGACCACCGTGAGCAACTCAATGGGCTATAAGCAGTCGCCCGTCCCTAATTTAGGGTCACTGGTTCCAGGGAAGGGAGAGAACCAGTGCCGTAAGACAAACACAACATCCATGCCTCACCGGGATTCGAACCCGGACCCCGTTCGGACGAATGATCAGAGGCCATCGCTTAGACCACTGCGCCACCGGGGCGGCCAAATCTAGTTGTCCGAATTTCCCTAGACAAAGTGGTGAAGTTCAGTCTAGTAGATCTTCTTAACAACTTCTGAAGAAATTGTTCCGGGTAGCCGCATTTGCGAGCCAAAGACAAGGTTCTTGAAAGTTCTTCAAGTCTTGCTTTGCCTGATGTAGAATGTGTATAAGCACGTTTAATCAAGAAGCGAAAAGCTGCAGATTTATGTTCAGGGGGTGAGATGAGTTGAACGGTATGATACAGGAGGTGAAAGTGGGTTTTCTATAAACAGAGTATTTGATCTGTTGAGTATTTAGGTTTCTACATAACAAGAAATCAAGGAAGGGTAACTTTTGTTCAACTTCTTTGGTGAATTTTATTGTATTATACTGTGATGATAAGCAAGAAATGATATCATCAAGTTGGTGAATTGAATGTGGCCAGAAGACCAGCATATCGTCAACATACCTAAGGATTAATGAGGGTTGAAACGGATAATCACGCAAGACCTTGTCTTCCAGAAACTGCAAAAGTATTTCTGCCAGTACAGGAGAGAGTGGGGAACAATTTTTTTTTGATTGGAGGTTTAACGACCACCGTGAGCAACTCAATGGGCTATAAGCAGTCGCCCGTCCCTAATTTAGAGTCACTGGTTCCAGGGAAGGGAGAGAGCCAGTGCCGTAAGACAAACACAACATCCATGCCTGACCGGGATTCGAACCCGGACCCCTTACGGACGAATGATCAGAAGCCAGCGCCTTAGACCACTGCGCCACCGGGGCGGCAGTAGGGAACCCATGGGTGCACCCTCTTTCTGTTGATAGTTATGTCCTCATATTTAAAATATGAGCTTTTGGCTACTAATTTCAGAGCTGTGAGAATAGCATGTACTTCTAAATATGGAATGGAGTCTTCTTGCAATCTGTCAGCAATGATGGAATGTACCGTGTCTAGTGGTACATTCGGGAAAAGCGACACCACATCCAGAGAGGCCATAATAAATCCAGTTTGTGGTGGGTCAAAGCCTTTAATACGTTCCAAAGCCAGTATGAAACTTTTTATTGATACATTAGAGTTCAAAGTGAGGGTCTCAAATAAAAAAGCCAGCACAGAGTCAAAAGGCCTTGTAGGGCTAGCACGGCCCGAGACTAATAATCTTAGGGGATGGTCTGGTTTATGTAATTTTAGCTTACCAAAAGTTCTGGTACTCTGTGTGCAGTGGGAGGTTTCATTTTAGAGGATATTGAAACGGGAAGGAAACCCTGATTTCTGAGTTTACTCAGTTCCACCACCGTAGCTGCAGTAGGGTCCGACTTAAGAATTTAGTGTGGAATTAGATTAAAAGCCTGAGCCATTTTGGCAGTACAATTAGTTTTATCCAAAATAATAATTTGCTGAGACTTGTCCGCCCCTACAATAGAAAGATTAGGGTTATTAGCGAAAGAAATCAGCTGTTCCCTTTCGTACTTGAAAAACTTTGAGGAATTGGTGGAATTTGAAATAGATTTAATCAAAGCATAACTTGTAGAATCTACACGTATGCTTTCTACACGTTATGCTTTGATTAAATCTATTTCAAATTCCACCAATTCCTCAGTTTTTCAAGTACGAAAGGGAACAGCTGATTTCTTTAGCTAATAACCCCAATCTTTCTATTGTAGGTGCGGAGAAGTCTCAGCAAATTATTATTTTGGATAAAACTAATTATTCTGCCAAAATGGCTCAGGCTGTTAATCTAATTCCACACCAAATTCTTAAGTCTGACCCTACTGCAGCTACGGTGGTGGAACTGAGTAAACTCAGAAATCAGGGTTTCCTTCCCGTTTCAATATCCTCTAAAATGAAACCTCCCACTGGACCCAGAGTACCAGAACTTTTGGTAAGCTAAAATTACATAAACCAGACCATCCCCTAAGATTAATAGTCTCGAACCGAGCTAGCCCTACAAGGCCTCTTGAGTCTGTGCTGGCTTCTTATTTCAGACCCCTCACTTTGGACTCTATAATGTATCAATAAAAAGTTCCATGTAGGCTTTGGAACGTATTAAAGGCTTTGACCCACCACAAACTGGATTTATTATGGCCTCTCTGGATGTGGTGTCGCTTTTCCCGAATGTACCACTAAACACGGTACATTTCATCATTGCTAACAGATTGCAAGAAGACTCTATTCCATATTTAGAAGTATATGCTATTCTCACAGATCTGAAATTAGTAGCCAAAACATCATATTTTAAATATCAGGACATAATCTATCAACAGAAAGAGGGTGCTGCACCCATGGGTTCCCCACTCTCTCCGGTACTGGCAGAAATACTTTTGCAGTTTCTGGAAGACAAGGTCTTGCGTGATTATCCGTTTCAACCCTCATTAATCCTTAGGTATGTTGGTCTTCTGGCCACATTCAATTCACCAACTTGATGATCTCATTTCTTGCTTATCATCACAGTATCATACAATAAAATTCACCAAAGAAGTTGAACAAAATGGGAAGTTACCCTTCCTTGATTTCTTGTTATGTAGAAACCTAACTACTCAACAGATCAAATACTCTGTTTATAGAAAACCCACTTTCACCACCTGTATCATACCGTTCAACTCATCTCACCCCCTCCTGAACATAAATCTGCAGCTTTTCGCTTCTTGATTAAACGTACTTATACACATTCTACATCAGGCAAAGCAAGACTTGAAGAACTTTCAAGAACCTTGTCTTTGGCTCGCAAATTCGGCTAAACGGAACAATTTTTTCAGAAGTTGTTAAGAAGATCTACTAGACTGAACTTCACCACTTTGTCTAGGGAAATTCGGACAACTAGATTTGCAGGTAAAGTAGATTACCTCCCTCCTATAGTCTCCACACTCAGAAAAATCTGTCGGCGACATGACATCTCTTTTGGATTATGCACCAGAAATATCTTTGATTTGGTCAGGAATGACCGGGAGAAAACTCCTATCCTCAGGAAACATGGGGTATACTGCATCCCTCTTACCCATGGAGACCCGAATGTTACTGAGAATTGTTATATAGGTTCTACTCTCAGATGCTTAAATACCCGCCTGAGAGAACACCAGTACACGCTTCGAGTTGGCACTACTCATACTGCCTTTACGTTAGCTGTCACACAGGGCGGTTACTCACCAGATTGGGATAATGTGAAAATTCTGAAAACAAATCTCAATAAAAGTACTGTTTTCCTTTCCAAAAGCCTGTATATTCTTGCTTATGGTGACAGATGTTGTAATTTGGACTTGCCCGCATATGTACCAGGACCTTGGTGTAGATTGGTTGCACCGACAGAGACTTTGTCCAATGGCTAATCTGCACTTCTTGCCTAGTGTCATTTGTAATTTTTTTTATACTTAGTGCAATATCAGCTGTTAATAACTTGTACGTCTTTTTCTGTTTAAATGTTGGCATCACTAAAATGTTGGTGACGTGGTGTACGGGGGATTTTTATCTGTATATAATGACTGCCTCTATCGTGTCCCTGTGGTGCTTTGGACCCGTAGATGGGGACAACGGGATCCCGAAAGCGCTAGTCAGTTTTTTAACCTACTTTTAAATTGTAATTAAAGTGATTTTAATTTACAACTTATGGTATGGTGCTTTATCGCACAGGTAGACAGCTGAATTCTTACATACACTGACGGAAAAAAATCCCAACACCACGAAAAAAATTGAGGAAGGAAATGGCGGCAATACATTTGTATAGGTAACATATGTAATCGATTAAGATTTCAAGATCACAGCTTAATGTAAGCGCCATTTTAAATGTGAAATGCTGGTACATTAATAACCGGTGTAACCGCCAGAATGTTGAATGCAAGCATGCAAACGTTCATGCATTGTGTCATACAGGTGCTGGATGTCAGTTTGTGGGATGGAGTTCCATGCCTGTTGCACTTGGTCGGTCAATATATGGACGGTTAATGCTGGTTGGGGTGACGCTGGAGTTGTCGTCCAATGATGTTCCATACGTGCTAGATTGGAGAAAGATCTGTGATCATACAGCGGTATGCGGGCGAGCGTTATCCTGTTGGAAAACACCCCCTGGAATGCTGTTCATGAATGGCAGCACAACAGGTTGAATCACCAGACCGACGTACAACTGTGCCGTCAAGGTGCGTGGGATAACCACGAGAGTGCTCCTGCTGTCATAGGAAATTGCTCCCCAGACCATAACTCCAGGTGCAGGTCCAGTGTGTCTCGGCTGCAGACAGGTTGGTTGCAGGCGCTCACCTGGCCTCCTTCTAACCAACACACGGCCATCACTGGCACCCAGGCAGAACCGGCTTTCATCAGAAAACACAACAGATCTCCACTCAGTCCTTCCATGAGCTCAAGCTTGACACCACTGACGTCGTAAACGGCAGTGGTTTGGAGTAAGTGGTATGCACGCTACAGGGCGTCTGGCTCGGAGCTGTCCTTCAAGTAACCGATTTGTAACAGTTCGTTGTGTCACTGTGGTGGCAACTGCAGCTCGAATTGTTGCCACAGACGCAGTACGATGCGCCACGGCCATACGCCGTACACGGCGGTCTTCCCTCTCAGTAGTGCCACGTGGTCGGCCGGAACCCGGTATTCTTGAGGCAGTACCTTCCCTTGACCACCGCTGCCAACAATCATGCACAGTGGCTACATTCCTGCCAAGTCGTTCTGCAATATTGCGGAAAGAAAATCCACTTTCTCCTAGCCCTATTACACGACCTCGTTCAAACTCCGTGAGCTGTTGATAATGGCTTCTTCTTCGTCTTAAAGGCATTCTTGACTAACATCAACACACTACGTTGAATCTCAACGATAACTAACGCTCACGAACGTTACAGCGCGTATTTACAGCAAACCTGCTTTGCATGTTCCGAGGCGCTACTAGCGCCACACGTATGCGCCGAGCGCGAAATTTGCATAGACGTCATCTTACAGATGTACTCTCACCGCCTACCAACTGTCGTTTATCTAACACAACCCCTTCTTGGTGTTGGGATTTTTTTTTTTTTCCCGTCAGTGTATAAAGCTCAGTTGTTTTTTCTGTGTGTGTCTCTCTCGGTGATGTGTTGTTCCTTTATGTCGTGCCTTTTTTGCTTGTCGAGTACAATGAATGGAGTGGAGATTTTGTTAAAATCTCCATTCTTTGTTTTAAATCTGGAAGAAAAGCTTCACTTAAAAAAATCAGTGCTTATCACCCCAAGAATTTTTAGTTTGAGCTTCACTTAAAAAACACAGTGCTCATCATCCCAAGAATTTGAGTCGAAAAGCTTCACTTAAAAAACTCGGTGCTTATCAGCCCAAGAATTTGAGTTTCCAAGAGTATGAAGTTTACAAAGCGCTTTGCAGAACTAATTTCAGTTTTAACTAAGATGATTTTCTATGTTAAAAATAAATAAATAAATCAGAAAACCACCTGTAAGTATAATTTGCACATGAGTACATATGTGCTTTTAGGTTTCACAAATTCATTAAAAAAAAAAAAAAAGGTTAAACCTTTCAAATAATGCAAATGGTGGTATGGTACTCATTCTATATGCGACGAAATTCATAAAACATTCCCTCCCTGCATATATTTGGAGTTATTTTTTCACTACATTTTTTATCCTGTGAATCCTATGATTATTCCTCAGTTGAGAAATCTGAAGAAACACAAAGCACAACTAACACAAAGTAATGCTCATATGTTTGAAGGTAAAAATTTTATTTAAAGAGTTTTAACATTTTTCTATTAATAGTTACGCATTCTATTCTGAGGAAATTTTTTTCGTGTGCAATACAATAGTGGACATATTCCTACCTGATTTGGGCATTATTGTGAGTCAAGGGGGTAAACAGAGGCAGAGTAAAGGAATCTTGGGGGTGGGGGTCTGAATAGTTGGCCTAATAATGACAGTTCTTTTTATTTCATTGTTTTACTTCGGCTACTGGCCCCACCTGTTTCAGTTGCCACGAGCCGCCACTTACTGCGATATACCTAAATCAGTCGTCATGACTGCCGAGGTACTGAACTTGCAGAATCAGGCATCCACCACAAGCTTTCCTGCATGACACTCAGGTTGTGCTTGAAGCCTCAAAAACAAGCGATTCCGGACGTGACGTTACACACCTTTGGGGGCTTATACCTGGAAAACTAAGTTCTGAATCCAAAAATGTCATAGAGCATTTTATGCTTGAATTCACCCAAGGAATCAATATGCTGTCGTTTCTTTCCACCCTGTATAAACGAGGGTTGTACCGAAAGTAATGCAAAAGTGGGTATAACTTTTTTATTAACTGACAGAGGTTGTTCAAATTGCACATGTTGGTAGAGTAACTCTTTCCCTATACAAAGGTACTACTGAACATAGTCTCCATTACAAGCACTGCATTTGCACCATCATTGAATTCAACTCTTGAATCCTCTTTGAAAAAATTCAGGTGTGCACCCACTTCCACCTCGTCTGTATTATCAAATCATTGCCCCCAGAGACTGTCTTTCATTGCACCGAACAGACGGAACTCGGAGGGCGTCAGATCTGGGCTGTACGATGCATAGGGGACCACCAAACAGCTTAATTTGCTGATCGCCTGTTTTCTTGCCAAAGATGTGCGTGGTCTCGCATTGTCATGGAGAATGTGGATCTTTTTCAGATTCTTGTTCGGTCTCTTCCTCCTTATAGCTTCTCTAAGCATTTGGTGTGTCTCAATGTACCGCTCGCTGGTCACCATACGGCTACGTTCCAGAAAATCGAGAATGACACCCCTGTCATCTCAAAAACGAGTCACCATGACTTTCTGTGCTGATCGCTGGCTCTTGAACTTCTTAGGCATTGGCGAAGAGGTGTGACGCCATTCCATGGATTGATGCTTCATTTCCGGATCGTAAAGACATTCCTACATTTCATCTGCTGTCACAAGATAAGAAAAAAAAAAAAACCATATCTTCATTAGCTTTGACGCTTCCAGCAGATCAGAGCAGACTTCCACCTTTCTCTCCTTCACATTTGGTGTCAGCTGCCAAAGTACCCACTTAGCACACACTTTCCGATACCTTCAGTCTTCCACCATCTTCTGTATGGCATTGTGACCACAGTCCTGTTGTGCAACGAGTTCATGGATTGTGACTCGTCTCTTCACACGAATAAATTCATCCACTCGCTGACGATTTGTGTCAGTGGTCACAGATGATCTCCACTGCGTGGTTTGTTTTCAGTGCTGGCTTCCCCTTCTTTAAACTTCTTAATCCATTTGTGCGCATTGCTCTTATCAATGGTATCTCTGTAAACATTCTGTAGTCTTATGTGGATGTTGGACAGCCTGCACACTTCCTTCGTTAAGAACTCAATGACAGTATGTTGCTTTTGCTTGGAATCTATAATTTACCTGCAATGTTACTATAGAGGAAGAGTTACTCTACCAATATGTGCAATTTGAACAACCTCTGTCAGTTAATAAAAAGTTATGCCCACTTTTGCATTACTTTTGGTACAACCCTTGTACATAAACAATGATAGACTCCCAGTACAGTACAGCAGCTTTCACCTGAGGCTGCTCTTTTCTCTGGAAGGTCATACGTATCATTAATAACCTAATGTACCGGTGTTGTGACAATGAAGAGGTGCAATTTCTTGCAACTTCTTTAAAAATACACTCATTGTCATAAAAATCCGTGCACCAAGGAGGCGTCGGATTGAAATGAGATTTTAGTAGTGAGATGGTACATACCAAGGACAGAGGTGATTACAATATTGCAGAAGCAGAAAGATTTCCTGCAGACATAGGTAAACATTCCAGTCAGTGTTTAATACTGCATCGGACTGCCTCGTGCTCGGATACATGTGGTGATACGGTCCGGCATGGAGTCAAAGAGACGCCGTATGTTATCCTGGGACAGATTGGCCCACACTTCTTGCAACTGATGATCTAAATAATGAACACTGGGGCATGGAGAAAGCTGGTGTCCCATTTGGTCCCACACATGCTCGATGGGCGATCTGGGAGGCCACAGAAGTGACGAAGCATGACATAGACAGTCCTGGGAAACACGAGCCATGTGGTGGTGGTGGTGTGTGTGTGCGGGGGGTTATCTTGTTGAAAAATGGCTCCAGGCAGCCCCACCAGGAAAGGCAGCACATGGGGCCACAGGAGTGAGGGAAGTCCGGCTGTCATACATGGCTCCCCAGACCATCAAGCTTGCAGTCTGGGACGTGTGCCACTGTACAGTGAGGTTGGGGTTGTAGCGCTCACCTTAGGCTATCCACACTCTGACACAGTGATCGTTCGTTCCCATACAGAAGTGGGATTCATTGCTGAACACTACACGTCGCCAGTCTGCAGCATTTCAAGTTGCTCGCTGCTGACACCACTGCAATCGACACCGACGATGGTCAGGTGTTAATGGCAGAAAATGTAAGGGCCGTCGAGGGTGCAGATTCGCCTCTGCCAAGCATCTGGAAATGGTTCTGGAGGAACCAGGAGTCCCTTGTACAGGCGCCACATCTTTGGATATTGAACAAGCATGTTTTTGCATCTGTGTGTGACGCTCTGACGATCCCATGGTCCTCTCTGATGGTGGTGTGTCTGGGTTGTCCAGAGCCAGTCCATTGTGTCTGGATGCCTTCCAGTGTACATTGCTTTCAACACGATCGCACCGTACTGTTCGACCAGCTAAAATGGCAGTCAATTCGGCACACCGGCCACCCTGCTTCTCTCATCCTGAAGATACAGCCTTGTTCAAACTCTGTCAGTTGCCCATATGCACTTGTACGGCGGCTCATCGGCATGTCTATCGCTCAGGAATCTCACCTGACTCTTACAGTGCACTTCGGCACGAAAGTGGGGTCCCCTGCGCAATCCTTGGGCCTTATAAGCTTCACGGATAGCAATTGCAGCACCGGTCTTGAACGCGCAGGCATTCGGAATCACACGAAACTTTAATCATTTGCATGTCTGCCCACCCCGTATTTATTCGCCGAGTTTCACGTTAATCTCAGGTTTTTTTTCTTGTTGCATGGATTTTTATGACAATGAATGTATATAGACTGAAAATGTAATAACAGCAATAAATTGTTGTCACTCTTTTCGTCAAAAAAAAAAAAAAGGCTTTATGTTTTCGCGAGAGCATTGAAATATATACCTCTTCAAACTGCAATACAGAGAGTCTGTATTTTATTTTCTATTCTCCATAGGTTAACAGAGAATTTTAATTTACTGGATACATTCCTTTTCTTAACAAGCCTACCTACCAGTTGCGTCAAATCCTACAGTTATTTGACTGGTATCAAATCCAATCATACCATCACAAAACTTTTGTTTCGGGACAGAGATAAAGTTGCTGATGTGTACAAAATCTCCATTTCTACTTCTGCTGGTACATTGGTAGCAGTTTTTGCAGCATTACTAAATGCTTGGATGAACACAAAAAGGATGGCAACCAAGGTAGAGCTAATTCATCTTTGGCTTTACTAATTCTCTCAGATACTTCAGTAGCGCCACTTTGAACTAATACTAAGAAAATCGCTCCTTTCAACAAAAGGGCTTCATGTTTTTGTGAGAGCATTGAAATACAGTCGAACTCTGTTAAGACGAGCTGTTTGGGATCGCACAAATTGCTCGTTATGGCCGTTACTCGTATAATCCGGGAAAGACCCAAAATATCAAGGAAATCATTCAAAACATTAATTTCGTTATCAAATATAGTACATACAATGTTTAATGTTGAGAAATACATAGTACTTACGTTTAGTTGAAATTACCGTACAAGATTTCGGTTAGTTGTGGAATTCTTGAAAAATGCGTACGTTCAGTACTACATACACACAGAACTATACGTACCATTATACATACTGTAGTACATACATATGTAAGTACGTACGATGTGATGCAGTTTAAGTTGAAATTCCTGAATAACGGACATGTAAACTACATAGGTACTGTATGAAATACAATATGTACTATACAGTATTGTAATTTTCGTACCACACAGTTCTTAGATAAAATTAAGCACAGGTACAGTACTATCTGCCCAAAGCACATATCCTTTTTATTTCGTATGAAAAAATTTGGTTAATTTTAGCTGCATTGTCCTTGACTTCAACCGAAAATCCATCCGATTACACTTAACAACTGATAATGCACTGAACACACACTCATTGCCAGAATTAGTTTCATAAAATCTAGTCAACACATCTAAGGCATCTTGTGCTTGATTGTAAGTCACAACTTCTTGTGTTTCTGTAATGTTTTCGCACCACTGTCGATTTCAGTTTCTTCATTCACCACAATGACTTCTTGCACAGTTTGTTCCTCCGTTAAAATTCCAGTTGTTAGGATCGCAGCGTCAATGTCGATAAATTCAATAAGAGAATTGCAATTGTTAAAGGTGCTTAAATCTCTACTTTTTAACCATTCTGATAAGGGGAGATCATCATCATCATCATCAATCACTTCAGTGCTTTCTACTAAAGTCTCCTTTAGAAGACCAGCCTTTCTATAACAATTTTTAATGGTTGTCGGAGTGACACTATCCCAAGCTTCTCTCATAAGACGAACAGCATCCAATACAGAAATCTTAATTTCTAGCTTCTCCATTATCTGGATTAATTGCAGATTAGAAATCGCCGAAAATGGCACTTAAAGCTCCTAATAATCCCTTGGTCCATAGGCTGTAGAATTGATGTTGTGTTTGGTAGTAGGAACACAAGTTTGATACTTGTCAAGTTTTCTACTTTGGGATGTGCTGGGCAGTTGTCTGTTAACAGCAAAATGTTTCTGTTTTTCTTTCTTAGTTCACGATGTTTTTCTTTCGTAG
The DNA here is from genome assembly GCA_039090855.1 of Macrothele yani. NCBI lineage: Eukaryota > Metazoa > Arthropoda > Arachnida > Araneae > Macrothelidae > Macrothele > Macrothele yani. The sequence goes on from CM077011.1 coordinate 108,491,540, forward strand.
TTCACGATCCAATTTATCCACGCCTTTCTGTTAGCTTTATAATCAACCAGGAGATGCTGAACATTATTAAAACATCGAGGTTTTAACGATTTGCCAATCACCAATCATTTTCTTTTTCATTTCCTGCCGTGTTCGCACAAATTAGAACGGTTAGCCGATCCTTTGACAATTTACCACCAACGCATTTTTCGCCTTTAAAAGTTAGTCATGTCAGGGGTTACCTTGTAAAAAAATGCCCATTTCATCAGCATTGAATATGTTCTGCTCACTGAATTCAAAAATGAAGCTGGGCCAAATGCTTTTTAGCCATTGACTTACAGATTCCGTATCCGCAGACATTGATTCCCCTGACATTTTTGCGTAAACAACATTGTGTCTGTTCTTGAAGCGATCAAGCCATCCATTACTGCATATAAAATTCTCATGACCGAACTGTACTGCAAATTTTTCCGCTTGGACTTTTAAAATCAGTCCATTGATAGGAAAACCAGCATCACGGTGAACTTTAAACCAACAAAGTAAAGCTTCATCAATATCATTTTTTTCACACTTTTTCATTTTATTTGCAATCTGTAAGATTGTTTTCAAATGCCAACAAAACTGCATCTTTGTTCTTCTACAATGTAGATACGGTAGATGATGAAAGCCCATACTTTTTGCAAACAGCTGAATTTTTCTCGCCGTCTTGCAGTTCCTGAATAATATCCATTTTCTCCCCGATAGAGAGAGCCTTTCTTTTAACACCAAACATTTTGCTCACAATATCACACTTAATAAAAAAAAGGGGGAGGGAAAGCATAAGTGATGTCGCAAGAGTAGGGCTGTGTGCGACTTTCTGATTAAAAAAAAAAGGTTACGATATGTCCCGCGCGAAGTTGAAATACTGAATGCACTAAGGAAACACCATAGCAACCAATAAGAGAAAGCGAATTCCAGGAACCCTCTCGTAAACAGTTGCAAAGGAAAGGCTGGGAAGCTTTCCCCCACAAAATGCCGCCCCCACCTACCCTTGGGCTGAAATGCAAGACGTCGTAAAACACTCCCCGCTTTTCTCTCGCAGCAGGTGACACACAGACGGCCTTTTTGGGTAGCAGGTGGCTGATTGACACCACCTTTCAATGCTGCGCTATCTTTACTGGGTGTAAAAAAATCTGAAAATCTTGCAAATTTGCTCGCTATAACAAAGTTGATACTCGTAACAAGCGGGATAATTTAACACTAATTGCATATGAAACCAAACTTCTGGCATTTACTCGCTATAGCCGGGACCTCGTTATACCCGAGCTCGTCTTAACCAAGTTCGACTGTATATACACTGTATCTCTTCAAACTGTATATCAACAGTCTGTATTTTATGTCACTCCTATCACTTCTCACTATTTACCTCGTAAGTCACTTCTATTGCTTGGCAACAACCGAAATGAAGAACTTGGAAATAAAAATCTGGCAACTAGTCTTGCTCTGTTTGTTTAGAAGTGATCAAGGCACCAGTAGGGTTGAAAGCACTACTGTTTTTCTAATTTTCTTCACATAACTTAAGTGTGTTTATACTTATAACCTACAATATCAATAATTTTTTGTAATATACCAAAGGCATATTTGTTATAATCTACTTGAATAACCAGTGCACCTGATTCCAAACAAAGTTTGGTAAAAGATGGAACATAGAATTTTACCCTTGTGGAAAAACAAAGAAATAGTAGAAAATGCTGTCTCTAACTCTCTCTCTCTCACACATACACAACAAATCACAACTACAGGCAAAGTAACAAAGTTATTTTATTTAAAAGAAGTCCATGGATAATTTACAAATGACAGTATTCATTCCTCACATTAGGAATGCACATGAATGAATCATATGGTCAACATTTTTTTTTTTTTTGAGTTTGTTCACAATTGAAAAGTCTATGATGACCTAATCAGTAAAAAATTGTCGGTGTCCCAGTCATGTACATCGGACATTCCATTGAATATAATCGCAATCTCCATTTCAGGGGGTAGACTAAATTTTTCAGGAGCTACAGAAAGAAAGCCAGATGTAGGGTCAAAAATGAAGGTACAAGAATTGAAACTTGCAAAAATAAATACAGTAAAGCTGTTTCTCTTTAAGGATTGAATTCATTAATGGTAAATTTCTTAATGGTTGGCCTCCTATTGAGTTACACTGATAACATTGCCAATGAAGGATCTACTAACGATTTCCTAATTAAAGATTGCTGTACACCTAAATGCTGGTGCAAAATTTGAGCAATCACGTCTGTGAGGCATTCAGCCAATCAGTGATGCTTTCAGTTTGTAAACATAGTTTTGCATACTTTAGCAGAGTAAACAGCTCTTGTAATCAATCATGAGCTGTTCATTTTATGAGAGAGCCCAAAAATATGTTTTCCAAATGAAAACATCACTTTTAAGAATTCACACACAAAAAAAATGAGGTATAACTTTAACGTATCCGAGTCAACTTGGGGCACACAGTTCAACCATTAAAGAGAGGCACTTAAAGAATAAATAATATACTAATGTTCTGATGAAAATAGTATATCTGCAGACATATTTCAAACAAGTTAGTAGACATATTTCAAACAAGTTAGTAAAGTCATGCAATGCATTGATTATGATACGCTTTTCAATATACCAGAAATCATTACTCAAGTTATTATTCAAGTTTTGAGGATAATGGCTGTAAAATAAATCTCACTCCTTTGACCTGACCTTTGCCCCCATGTTGATGATATTCAACAGAGCCAATAAAGTATACTTCTGGAACAACATGATAAAGTTTTGTCTCAAATGAAGCATTTTTACCTAAATTATAACGCATAAGGGTGGTGGAATGGATCCCGTTCGTATGTCCTGACCTTAGACCCTATTTTGCCTATTTTTAATAGGATTCGTCCCCAGGCGGTCCCTTACCACATACTAAAATTTCATCGAAATCGAACCATTTGTACGCAAGTTATGACGCATAAGGGCAATGGAATAATGGATCCCGCTCCTGTTTTCTGACCTTTGACCCCATACTAAAATTTCATCGAACTCAATCCATTTTTACGCAAGTTATGGCGCATAAAGGTGGTGGAATTGATTCCGCTCCTATGTCGTGACCTTTGACCCATTTCGCCCGTTTCCAATAGGATTCGTCCCCAGATGGTCCCTTACTACATACTAAAATTTCATCGAAATCAAAACCATTTTTATGCAAGTTATGATGCATAAGGGCAATGGAATGGATCCCTCTCCTATGTCCTGACCTTCGACCCCATTTTGCATATTTTCAATAGGGTTTGACCCCAGTTAGTCCCTTACCACATACTAAAATTTCATCGAACTCGAACCATTTTTATATAAGTTTTGACGCATAAGGGTGGTGGAATGGATTCCGCTCCTATGTCGTGACCTTTGACTCCATTTCACTCATTTTCAATAAGGTTCGTCCCCAGGTGGTCCTCTACCACATACTAAAATTTAATCGAAATTGAACCATTTTTACGTGAGTTATCGTGCGGACAGACAGACAAAGCTGGAGCATATACGCTTCTTCAACCTACGGTTGGAAAGCGTAAAAAGATAAGAAAACATACATACTACTTAATTTTAAATTTAACTTTAATGATAGGGGGATTACTATAATAAATTATTTTATTATTTGTCATATTTTTGAGTTGAACTGAAACTTGCAGCAATTTATTAATAGTTTTCATACAATATCTATCTTGGAACATGGACTTAGAAGATGAACTGAAATTGTTCTGTTATGTGGCAAACACTATTTACCCATTCTAAATCACAATCAGTTAAAATACCCAGGAACCCGAAGGAATTAATTACAACACAGTAACAATCACATAGGAAAATCAAGGTACTTAAATTTAGGTTTAAAGAATGCCAGTCATATATTAATGAGTGAGCTTAAAATTTTTTCCATAGCCCAGCACTATTGGGAACACCAATTTTTGTTTGATAGACCTAAATCAGCATCTAACCTTGACTTATCAGATGCATTTCATATTTTTCAAAACCATAATTACCTGGTAAATGATTTATCTTCATACCTATCAAGCGCATAGAAAGCACCCTCAAAAGGAATCTACTTCTGCAAACCACACATTGAAAAAATTTCAAGACCATGTCTTATTGTCTGAAAGCAGCCTACACAATGGGCACCTATATACGTTTCCACCAAATCCACCTAGAAGCCACTATATCATGGAAGTCCAATAATATACTACGGTCGTGGCTAAAAGTCAATTTTTGATGTTTGAAGTCAATTTATACAGCGTAATAGTAAAGTCAGGAATACATATTATACATCATTTTAATGAAAATTTTATGCTGAATTCAAATATTTTTATAGAATGTTATTACCAGTAATAGAAGTGAAGTTACAAGCAAAAGTACAGCATTTAGTCACAAAAAGCAAAAAATGGTGGAATTCGTGAAATTAGGTGTACAATGCATTTAACGTAAAATTACTGTACAGTACATTATTACTGAAACTTGCAGGACACTTGAAATAGCTTACCAACAAGCAAAATATGCTTTAATATTTTGGATAATCACAGTTTCTTAGTAAAGTGCTACTTCTTGGTAGTACAAAATAAATCTGCAAAATCCGTCGCTCGGACTTTCAACGTGGGATGATTGTAGGAGCTCGAAGCCATGGCGCGAGTATCACTGAAACTGCCTCATTCGTGAAATGTTCCAGAGCAGCTGTTGTTAAAGTGTTTAAAGACTGGACTGTCAGCCAAAAACTGGGTCTCTACGTGCAACGTGTGGTCGTCATCGACTAGTGACTGCTCGGGCGGAATGGAGAGTGTCCAGACTGGTAACAGACAACAGAAGGGCAACAGTGCAGCAAATTACAGACCATCTTAATCAAGGATCCCCTCAAATGATCTCTGCACGCACTGTTCGCCATACACTGCATCGGATGGGATATGGCAGCCGAAGGCCTGTTCAAACATCTTTGCTGTCTGCAGTTAAAAAGAGAAAACGTCACCAGTTCGCACAGGAGCACAAGGATTGGACAGTCGATAATTGGAAACAAATTATGTGGTCCGATGAATCACGTTTTCAGTTGCACCATGCCGATGGCAGAGTGAGAATTTGGCAGAAACAGCACGAAAGCATGGACCCCAAATGCATTGCTACAACCCTTCAAGCTGGTGGAGGCAACGTTATGGTTTGGGGAATGTTTTCCTGGCATGCTTTGGGCCCTTTAATTTGTGTCTGACTGGCACATCATATCTAAACATCGTTGCAGCCCACGTGCATCCTGTCATGTGGATGGTTTATCCCACTGGCGATGGCTACTTTCAACAAGATAATGTGCCCTGCCATAGTGCTCGTATTGTACAGGATTGGTTTCAGGAACATGCCGGTGAGTTTACTTTGCTTAAGTGGCTCCCACAATCTCCAGATCTCACCCCATTGAGAATTTGTGGGATGAAGTTGAACGAGCCATCAGACAGCTGAATCCACAACCCTGCAATCTCACACTCTTGGAAAGTGCTATTAATCAAGCATAGTCTCAGATTCCACAACCCCCCTATCAACATCTCGTGGAGTCCATGCTACGAAGAATCGATGCAGTATTAAAGGCAAAAGGTGGATCAATGAAGTACTGAGGGGTGGTCATAATAAAGTGGCCACTCAGTGTATAAGTAATGTGGGTCAATGAAATTGAGAACAGCCTCAAAATTTCTTCTTCTCAGTGCTGTTTGTTCAGCAGTTCAGTTCAGTATGGCTACACATGAATGCATAAAAGCTTTATAAATTAAACTTATCAATAATTCAAAAAATTGCAAAACTGACCAAAGTGCAAACACAGAAAGGAAAAGAACAATGATTACCTTTGGTGTGATGAGGAAATACTGGGACTTTTTTTACTGCATGAACTTTTCACTATCAGGTTGAACACGCTTCTTTCATTAATGTTGTCCATGCCCTAATACATCGAAAATAAATAATAAATAAAAAAACAGATTCATAAAAGAAACAATACATGGTTAAACAAAATTCATTTTCTTGACTAAATGGAATTCTTATGCATTTTGACAACGAAACTTTCAGATCAAAAGTACCCAGCAGGAACACTACAGTTTTTTCTTTTTTATTTTAAACTGGTGGGACAGGTTTCTCCCTTTTTTTTTTTTTTACCAACAAACCTAGATCAATATTATGCCCTAAATGACGACAGCACAACTTGGTAGAGGTGAATTGTGAGCAAATACCAGCCCACACAATTTTCACGCACAATGACACATAGGCTGACAGTACATTATATAATGGTCTTCACTTAATACTGAGGAAAGAATGACAAAGTAAAATGCCATAAGAAGGGGAATACTTTCTCAACAAAATGCTTTTAACACCAAAAGATTTCAGTTTTTATTGTGATACAATTTCAGGTATGCATAAGACTTGGCAGAAGAGAGAAGCACCATGTTCTGCACTGTTTCTATTCCTCATCAATGCCAGTTAGCTACTGACCCCCCCCATCAAAATTTACATAAGAACTATCTCTACCACAGATAACTACTTCATCTGTCTAAACACTCACACAGTGTTTTTGTTTAGATGGATGGAGTGATTGGAGAAACATATTTCTCCATGCATATGCACACATCAAGGTGTTTACCATTTTCAGGAGACTCAATTTCTTGACCTTTAACTAGCGGGGGCATGATCCTAAGTTATTTAGTCATGTTTTATGTTTATTTACGTGTGGTCTATTCTAGAATTTTGGGAGGAAAACCCAGCTCCAAAGGATTTTCCTTATGTCATGCTTTCAAAACAAGCTATTTGAATCTACCTTTCCTTCACTTTTAAGGGACATTTCTTGACCCCTAAAGCCAAGTTTTCTCGAACATTTTTTCTGTCAATAGTGTAGTAGTTTGGCCATTTTAATTAATTAAATATAAAATCTGATTATGTAATTAAGAAATTAAAAGGATAAATTAAGTATATAAAATGATTTCTAAAAAGTTTAAATAAATAGCAATTTTTTTACCAATAAGCTTGCATTTAGTGAAAAACTCAAAATATCACACTATAAAGAATGACTTGTAACCAGGAAACCTGCACGTTACACGAAAGTATGTTAAGCGAGTATAGGAAGTATGTTATAAAGGTTTAGACTGTTATCAACAATTAAAATTAATAGCAATTTATTTCAATTTTTGATAACACTATTTACTCAGCAAATAAATGCTATTCAAAACAGCTTCACACTTTTGCACAAAGTATCCGAACGTATACACAACTGGAGAACTGCACTCAATATCAAGGCCACACTTATCAATTTTATTTACAAGCTGTTCTATGATTTTGAAAGTTTTATTGAGAATGCTTGTTAGTGTAGGTTTTCTTTAGTAATTTATTCAGCTGAGTCTTCTTATGAGCCACTTTCCCTGATCATGTTTCCAGTTCAATCAAGCCCTCAGTGCTAAGTCTATACTGTGTGAGGCTAACAATTCTTTCACATCATCAGTTTTGAAATCAAGCTTTTCAGGTAGCTGGAGAATTTCTTGAACAATATTACTAATCTAACAGTTGGTTCAAATCCTTCTAAATCAGTCACAAATTGTGGACAAAAAGTTTATGTCAAAGTTCAACCATGCATTACTGTGTCATCATTTTCCATGCACTATCGAAGTTCCTGTGATACTGCATACAAAATATTATAATCACAACTAAACTGTTTAACAGTTGCCTTGTCCTTAGTAACTGTTACTAAAATAAGCTGTCTTCAGATCACGATGCGATCAATTCAAAAGTGGCAATAGCTCCTTGTTTCATAGGTTGAACTTAAGGTGTGTTTGATACGTAGCAAAAGAAAAAAAAAATACGTAAGAGTATGGTCCGTTAAATATGTGGGATGGATAAGACTATTTCATAGAGTTTGACAGTTTAGTTATTAACTCACCAGCCTCATATTTATTATGTCCACTTTTTCTTGTAATTTTATGGGTATCTGACATTTTACCAATATTTCACTTTCAGCACCACTTTTGATTTTATTGGAAGACATTTTTACAAGAATGTCCTTAGTAAATCAATAAAAAAGCAATACCAATTAGATTTCCCCCTTTTCCGATCAGAGAAGCCAGAAACAAGTGTACCATAAACAAAGATTTCTAGACTTCAAAGTATGTGGCTTCTAATTGGTGAAAATCTTCAGCGTGATGTTAATAAGTTATGTTGGGAATGGGTAAAAAAAAATGTTGTACATACGTTATAGTGAACATGCATTAAGTAGACATGTAAGGTTTGGTATTACTGTGCATACATAAAACTAAAAAAGTTATCTAAATCAAACACTTCCTTAATGGATAACATTTAGCCCCCAGGGCACAAATGAAGAGCTTTCACTATCCAAATGCAATGTATGACATAGCTTTAACTATACAGTTTGTTTGTATGTGTATGCTGTTTAAATTTTGGTTTCCACTGCATTAGCTTCTTCAGCCTGTTCCAATAACTTTTTCTTTCTTTCAGATTTTTAATTCTTCCCACAGCACATCTGATTTACTTTTCTTTCTCTGCTTGCTGACTTCTGGGTTTTCTTAGTGCTTCTTTACATTTTGATGCAGCATTTAGTTTTATTATTTTGAATATATGTTGAATATGTGGCCCGATTATTATTTTTTTTAATATAATGTTATTCTGTCTATCTACTTTACACTTAGCACATTTGCACATATTTTACGGGTGAAGTTCCATTAGGAAGTACCCAAACCTACGATTAAGCCTTTATTTATTTATTTTTTATTTATATATATATATATATTCACCATCATCATTGTCAACCATTATCAATCCACTGCTGGACGAAGGTATCCCCAAGTGTCCTCCACAACGGTCTGTCTTGTGCCAGTCTCCTCCATGTCACTCCCGCATCCTTTCGAATTTCATCTACCCATCTTTCATGTGGTATTCTTCTGGGTCTTTTCCTGTCCCTTGGAATCCAATCTAAAATTTCGGCTGTCCATCGATGGTCTGTCCTTCTGGCAGTATGTCCAGCCCATTGCCATTTCAGGGATTTAACTGTGATCATGACGTCCTCCACTCTTGTCATTTTTCTGATCCACGAGTTCCTCTTCTTATCTCTCCTGGTTACACCAAGCATGCACCTCTCCATGCTGCTTTGAGTTGTCGGCAGCCTTTGTATGTCTCTTTTAGTTAAGGTCCACGTCTCTGCACCATACGTAAGCACTGGAAGGATGCATTGATCAAACACTCTTCTTTTAAGACATAATGGCATATTACTCTTGAAAATTATGCTGTTTCTTCCAAAAGCTCTCCAGGCAAGTTTTGTACGCCGATTAATTTCTTCATCAATGTGACCCTCACTTGATATCTGCTGTCCAAGATAAACGTACGTGTCTGTTATCTCCAGCTTTTCTCCATCAATCGATAAATCTTCATTTCTTGTAAAAGCATTGAACATCACTTTTGTCTTCTGAAAGTTCATTTTTAATCCCACTTTTTTACTCTTGTCAGCAAGTTCCTGGATCATACTCTGCAGCTCTGATGGGGTAGTTGCAAAAATGACTATGTCATCAGCAAAACGAAGGTCAGTTAGATAATCTCCATTAATCTTTATCATTTTGTTTTCCCAGTTCAGTGATTGAAAGACATTTTCCAATGTGGCGTTAAAGAGCTTCAGAGATATGGTGTCACCTTGTCTCACTCCCTTTCCAATTTTTACGTGTGTTGTATTTTCAAACAGCGGAATCTTTGCACTTGCATTTTCATAGATGTTATTAATAATATTAATTTATGCATCTTCAATACCGCAGGATTTCAGAGCCATTGTAACTGCTGATGGTTTCACCGAATCAAAGGCTTTTTCATAATCGATAAAAGCCATGCACAATGGAAGTTCATATTCCCTCGCTCTTTCAATTAGTTCTATCAGTACGTGGATATGATCTATTGTGCTGTAGCCACTCCTGAATCCAGCTTGTTCTCTCGGTTGAGCCATGTCCAGTGTTACCTTCAAACGGTGTGAAAGAACTTTAGTGAAGATTTTATAAACCACTGATAGGAGGCTGATAGGTCTGTAGTTCCTGAGATCCTCAATGCCACCTTTTTTATGTAGCAGGATCATTATAGCATTGTTCCAATCCTCAGTAATCTTCCCTTCATTAAGGCATCGAGAGAAAATTTGGGTGAGTACTGTTTCGATTTCTCCACTTGCTTCTTGTATGATGTCTACAGTAATTCCATCTTCTCCTGGAGCTTTCCCCCGCTTCATGTTCTTGATTGCATGTGCAACTTCTGCTGGGAGGACTGGAAGAACTCTGGTACTGGTACCTTCCATGATGTCTGGAGTACATGCATCATCCCTTTCATATAACTTGGGATAGAAATCTTTCACTGCTGTCAAAATTTCGCCTCTATTTCTTGTTACAGAACCATCTTCTTTTCTCAGTGCCATAATTTGTTTTCTTCCCTTACTGAGATGTCCCTTTGCTATCTTTAGGCTTTGGTTGTTTTCAATTGCTTTCCTCACTAGTTCACAGTTGAATTTCCTTATGTCTTCAGTGATACTTTTTCGTACTGTCTTGCATAGCTCTATGTATTCCACTTTAGAAGTCATATCTTCTTTAGTTGTCCTCATCTCTCTTCTTTTTTGCATCAACATTTTGGTTTTTCCTGATAATTTGTTCACATGCAACTTGTTCTTAGACCCAGCTAATTTTGTTGCTGTTTCCATAAGAGCTTTGGTAACTTTTCTGTTAACTTCAGAAATATCCACTTCTTCCAATGTTAGGCCTTCTAAAGCAGAGAATCTGTTCTTCAGTTCCAACTTGAAGGTATTATGGTGTTTTTTTAAGGTTGGTTATGTCAATACATTTTGTTTGTCTTATCAACTTGCCACGTTCGAGTTTAACGTTGAGGTGCATCTTACATCTCACCAATCTATGGTCACTACCTGTGTTGAACTTGTTTAGCACACTGCAGTCTTCTATGACGAATTTTTTGTTACACATAATAAAATCCATTTCACTTGTCGTCCTGTTTGGATGTCTCCATGTCCATTTCCTGTGCGGCTTTTTCTTGAAAAAGGAGTTCAAGATGAAAAACCCTTCTGCCTCTGCAAACTCAACGAGATTATTTCCACGCTGGTTTCTGTTGTCGTGACCGAATTTACCTACTGAAGTTTCATTCTGTTGCAGTTGCTCTATTTTTGCATTGAAATCTCCCATAATTATCTTCAAGTGCTGCTTACCTTTATTATTTAGATGACGAATTTCCTCATAAAATTCTTCAATTTCTTCTTCAGGATGACTTGTGGTGGGTGCATAAGTTTGAATAATCTGAGCCTGGTATCTTCTCGAGAATTGGATAACGAGTCGTGCAGATCTGTCAGAGGAACTTTCAACTTCTACCACTTTATCCTTCAGTTTCTTGTTTATTATAAATCCAACACCACTAGTTCTGCCAGTATCTGTCCCACGATAGTAGAAGAGATGTCCACTTTCCAGTTCAATGAGATCTTCTCCTTTTCTCCTAACCTCACTTAGCCCGACGATGTCCCACTTCATCCTTTGTAGTTCCTCTTCCAATTCAAGAAGCCTTGAATCAGAAGATAGGGAGCGTCCATTATACGTAGCCAAGGTCAGCATCAGATGGCAGCCTAGTCCGGTCTTCCGGGGATTCTTAGCACCCTCTGCCTTCATGTCACACTGGCCACTGCCGTGGCCAGGTACATTCCAGCTGCCGGAGACTGAGGGCCAAGATTTAAGTTGTGGAGTCATTTTGGAGGGGTTTGGCCATAACTCACCACGCTGGCCAAGCGGGTTGGTGAGTGTGGGATAGCATTTCTTCTAATCTCGATGGTATAGTTATACCTCTATTGGCGGTCGTCAGAGCCCCTTTAGTGGGAACAGGATGCACCATGAGAAGGCGGGGTTGACATTTGTCAAGGAGAGGCTGTGATGTTACGCATCACCTGAACTTACATCCCATATATATATTTGTGCCTAGCCAAGGCTTATTAAGAATTTTGAAAGTTGGATATTTTTGTGTCTGTCTACTTAACATGCAGTGCATTTATAACTATTTTCATGGTGAAATTCCATCGGAAAATATTCAAATCTGCAGTCAGGCCTTTTCTTTTTTTTGTGCCTAGCCTAACTAAATTTCTGAAAGTGTAATATTTTTGAGCCTGCCTACTCAACCGTGCAGTGATTTATACCAATTTTTATGGTGCAAATCCATCGGGAAGTACCGAAATCTGCAGTTAGGCGTTTTTTGCTTTTTTTAACCTAACCTAGGCTAGGCTTGATTAAATAATTTGAAAATGTTGAAAAAAATGAAACATTCTCCAAAAGAGTGGAAGTGCACTAACTGACATTCGGAAAATTATACAGATGTAATTTTTGATGCCCATACATCTTCTTATACTGTTTTGCTAAAATATGAACAAAAAAGAAAACAAGAAAGATGACACCAAATTTTGGGTTGTAAAAAGCATGTTTTGAACCTTTTCTGATGCGAATTAAATTTATCAAAGTTATTCAAAGCCAATGCAACCGGTCAGAAAAACATCAACCAGATTTCTTCAATTGGTAAAACATCCAGAAATAAGTTAGAAACAGCTATTTACTTCCACCAGCAGCTAAAAAGTATGTAACGAAAATTAACAAACTGTACATAAAAAGTTTCTCACAGCAGAAGGAAGGTATAGGAGACAGATTTTCAAATCAAACAGTTAAAAGAGAGAAATAAAGAAAGAAACATGATATAACTCTATGCCTAATGGGAAAGTAAAAAAAAATATTCATGAAAAAAACGATGCTAACAAAAAAGAACTTTTCAAATATGTCTCCCTTCCAGAAGGAGAGACAGTGAGAAAAAGGTATTGACCTTTATGCACCCAAGCGGGAATTCTGTGCATTGTTTAAAGGAGGATAATGCACCACATCTCTATTGTGGAGAATGGCATACAGTAAAAGTAAGAAATTTCTCAATAGGAATTTTAGAAGCAGAGATACAGCTATAAGCAGAAGTGCACAAGCTCCACCTAGTGGCAGAACTATGAACTATAAAACTCCTCAAATACTAACCTAAAGTATTCCACAAGGTAAATGGCATCCGGTGCTGAAAGAATTTCTTAAATCGTACATTTAGAAGCAGAGATATTAAGAAAAACAGATTAAACATTGGAGCCCCTAGTAGCGAAATTGGGCATTATTTTGGAAAGAAAATACACACAGCGTTTTCATATTTAATAGTATCTGACCGTAAAAGAATCTTTTACATCGGGTTTTCAGTCCCACAGATATTGCTGTAGTAAACGGAAATGTGAGCTTACACTCTCTAGTAGTGAGAAAAAATTGAAATTATATGACGAACATTTCACAGCAGAAACACTCCCCAAAAAAGAAAGATTTTTTTCAAATCAGACGCTTAGAAGCAGGGATATTGACAAAAATAAGATACATGCCCCCTTCCCACCCGGCGGGAAAATTATGCGCTATTTTAAGCAAGAGGTGTTCTCAAAACATTTTCCAAGGTGAGCAGTATCGGTCTACATAAAAACTTGTTCAGTCGACTTTTTCAGAAGCTTAGATTTTGCTGCAAATGCATCAGAAGCAGAATAAATGCTTATGCCCCCTGGTGGCCAAACCATACTTTATAAAAATTTAGAAATTATATGCAAAACATTTCTCATCAGGAGCAGTATCTAATGCAGAAAAAACTTTTCAAATCGGAGTTTTAGAAGCAGAAGATATTGGGGAAACTCAAGTTACCTTTGCGCCCCTTAGTGAAGAATCTATGCATTACTTGAAAAACTTGAAACTATATGAGAAACATTTCGCACCAAAAACGTTCTCCAACAAAAAAATAATTTCTCAAATCATACTCTTGGAAGCAGAGATATCAACAAAATAAGATATACATCTACGCCCCTGGCAGGGAAACTATATGCGCTATTTTAAGCAGGAGGTGTTCTCAAAACGTTTTCCGAGATGAGCGGTATTGGTGGTCTACGAAAGAATTTTTTCAGTCAACTTTTTCAGAAGCTCAGATTTTGCTGCAAATACATCAGAAACAGAAAAAAACGCTTACGCCTCCTGGTGGCCAAATCATACTTTATCAAAATTTTGAAATTACATGAAAAACATTACTCATCAGGAGCAGTGTCCGACACAGAAAGAATTTTTCGAATTGGAGTTTTAGAAGCGGAGATATCGAGGAAACGCAAGTTACCTTTACATCCCTAGTGGAAAATCTACGCACGCTCCCTATCTTCTGATTCAAAGCACCTTGAATTGGAAGAAGAACTACAAAGGATCAAGTGGGATATCGTCGGGCTAAGTGAGGTAAGGAGAAAAGGAGAATATCTCACTGAACTGAAAAGTGGACATCTCTTCTACTATCGTAGGACAGATACTGGCAGAACTAGTGGTGTTGGATTTATAATAAACAAGAAACTGAAGGATAAAGTGGTAGAAGTTGAAAGTTCCTCTGACAGATCTGCACGACTTGTTATCCAACTCTTGAGAAGATACCAGGCTCAGATTATTCAAGCTTATGCATACACTACAAGTTATACTGAAGAAGAGATTGAAGAGTTTTATGAGGAAATTCGTCATCTAAATAATAAAGGCATGCAGCACTTGATGATCATTATGGGAGATTTCAATGTGAAAATAGGGCAACAGCAACAGAATGAAACTTCAGTATGCAAATTCAGTCACTGCAACAGAAACCAGCGTGGAAATACTCTTGTAGAATTTGTAGAGGCAGAAGGATTTTTCATCATGAACTCATTTTTCAAGAAAAAGCAGCAAAGAAATTGACATGGAGGCATTCCAATGGATTGACAAGTGAAATTTATTTTATTATGTGTTACAAGAAATTTGTCATGGAAGACTGCAGCAGTGTGCTAAACAAGTTCAACACAGGTAGTTATCATAGCATGGTAAGATGCACCTCGATGCTAAACTCGAGCATGGCAAGCTCATAAAACAAACAAAGTGTATTGACATGACCAACCTTAAAAAACATCAGAATACATTCAAATTGGAACTGAGGAACAGATTCTCTGCTCTAGAAGGTCTAACACCGAAAAAAAGTGGACATCTCTGAAGTTAACAGAAAACTAACCAAGGATCTTATGGAAACAGCAACAAAAATAGCTGGTACCAAGAACAAGTTGCATACGAACAAATTATCAGGAAAAACCAAAATGTTGATGCAAAAAAAGAAGAGAGATGAGGACAACTAAAGAAGATGTGACTTCCAAAGTGGAATACATAGAACTAGGAAAGACAGTACGAAAAAGTATCACTGAAGACTTAAGGAAATTCAACTGTGAACTAGTGAGGAAAGCAATTGAAAACAACCAAAGCCTAAAGATAGCAAAGGGACATCTCAGTAAGGGGAAAAAACAGATTATGGCTCTGAGAAAAGAAGATGGTTCTGTAACAAGAAATACAGAAGAAATTTTGACAAGAGTGAAAGATTTCTACTCCAAATTATATGAAAGGGATGATACATTTACTCCAGACAGTACTAGAGTTCATCCAGTCATCCCAGCGGAAGTTGCACATTCAATCAAGAACATGAAGCGGGGAAAAGTTCCCGGTGAAGATGGAATTACTGTAGACATCATACAAGAAGCAAGTGGAGAAATTGAAACAGTACTCGACCAAGTTTTCACTCGATGTCTTAATGAAGGGAAGATTCCTGAAGATTGGAACAACGCTACAATGATCCTGCTACATAAAAAAGGCGACATTGAGGATCTCGGGAACTACAGACCTATCAGCCTCATATCAGTGGTTTATAAAATCTTCACTAAAGTTCTTTCACACCACTTGAATGTAACACTGGACATGGTTCAACCGAGAGTACAAGCTGGATTCAGGAGTGGCTACAGCACTATAGATCATATCCATGTACTGAGAGAACTAACTGAAAGAGCGAGGGAATATGGACTTCCATTGTGCATGGCTTTTATTGATTATGAAAAGGCCTTTGATTCAGTGAAACCATCAGCAGTTACAATGGCTTTGAAATCCTGCAGTATTGAAGATGCATACATTAATATTATTAATAACATCTATGAAAATGCAATTGCAAAGAATCGGCTGTTTGAGAATACAGCACACATAAAAATTGGAAAGGGAGTGAGACAAGGTGACACCATATCTCTGAAGCTCTTTAACGCCACATTGGAAAATGTCTTTCAATCACTGAACTGGGAAAACAAAGGGATAAAGATTAATGGAGGTTATCTAACCCACCTTTGTTTTGCTGATGACGTAGTCATTTTTGCAACTACCCCATCAGAGCTGCAGAGTATGATCCAGGAACTTGCTGACAAGAATAAAGCAGTGGGATTAAAAATGAACTTTCAGAAGACAAAAGTGATGTACAATGCTTTTACAAGAAATGAAGTTTTATCGATTGATGGGGAAAAGCTGGAGATAACAGATATGTACGTTTATCTTCGATATCAGATATCAAGTGAGGATCACATTAATGAAGAAATTAATCGGCGTATAAAACTTGCCTGGAGAGCTTTTGGAAGAAACAGCATAATTTTCAAGAGCAATATGCCATTATCAGGGATCATAGCATACTTCTGGAAAATTTTAGGTAGGAATTTTAGGAATTTTAGGAATTTTTAGAAAAATTTTAGGAAAATTTTAGGAGTGTACTTCAATAAAAACTAGATGTATATTTGTATACATCTAGTAAAACAACTTTGTATACATTGTAAAGAGTTTGCTTCACACCCTTCAACCATATATACTGATAGACTGCGCAGGACATCAAAATTTCTGGCTCCAACATAAAATCACATGACAACAGTCAAAAAGATGGGTTACACCTGCTGTGCTTATGGTTGCTCTGAGCGATATAGTAAAGAAAGTTCTATGATTTTTCATGGGTAAGAAACGAATTAAATACCTAAGTCAATAAAGTTCAATTACTTAACCAGAAACTTGCAGCTATTGATATAAAAATATAGTAACTTAAGAAAAAAAAATGGAATGCATGTTCCAAATTCTTCGCAAATGTTCATCACATTATAAATCACAAAATGTAAACAACCCGATCATGCATGTATATAGCTCATAAGTAAACTTACCTGAAGAGTTTTCATTATATATGAGGCGCATTCACATAATACACCGAAAACACTGAAGTTCTGCAGCGTAAATTAGTAATCATAACAGCATTTTTACACGAAATTTGGAGTCTGATGATGACGTGCCCAATGTTTGAGCCATGGCGGCTTTGATGCAGCTATTGCCAATGTGCAGTCCATTAGTATATATGGTCGAAGTTAACACCCAAATTTTTTGCATAACGTCTAATGTCTAAAGTTTAAGTATGATTTACTTCTAATGTTCAGTTCTTATCTTTTCACGTGTTATTATCATATTCAAGTATATTTACCACATTCAAGTTTCACTTTGAACATTAATATGCTGTTGAACCAGAAGCAATTCACGATTTTCACAGTAAAGTTTTCAGGTTTCACATTAAATTATAATATCCTAAAAAGGTAATTGAAAACCAAGAACTATGTACAATTGTTCACTGAATTACTTTTTTCATATTATTGTTTTAACCTTTTCCTGATTAACCTATCTTTTTCTGCTTCTACCACAACTAATTTACTTTCAGTTTTCTTTATTTCAGCTGAACCTTGTATGATCAAGTTAGAGGCAACTGCTATTTCAACAGTATTTTGTTTTTCTACAGCTTTTCTCATTCTTTCTGTTCCCTCTTGAATTATTGCTAGGGAGGCTTCTTTATCGTTTTTAAGTCTATTTATTTCTGCATCATTTTCTTTTATTTTGTCATCAAACTCAGCTTTTCTTTTTTTCTCTAGCTGCTTTTCCTTATTTTCCCTCTCTTTCTGCTTCCTTTCTTTTTACCTTTTTTGATTCTTCTTCCTTCAGCTTATCAACATACTCTTTATAAAATTTATGTGAATCACAAACACTATTTAACAAATTTCTTGTTATGGGAACTTTACTTACACATCCATAGTGTTTAATGGCCCCTTTAACTATTCTTAATGATGTTATAGTTGAGTCTTTTAAGTTAGCCTTGTCCTTCCTTAACAGAGCAGTGTTAACCGAAAATCCCCTTTCTGCATCAGCATTACCATGAGGTAAAACTAAAATTGACTTTATGAGTTTAGCAAGATTTGAGTATTTTTCTTTTCCGCTAGAGTCTTTAATACTAAATATATTACGCCAGTAATGATCAATCCGCACTGGAATATGCCCTTCCTCTGAAAATTTCACTAGTTCATCTAGAGTTGGCTTATCGCAATTTAAAAGTTTCCACTCTTCTCTTACTCTATCAATTTGTTCCTCAGAAAGATGCAAAACACTTGAAATTCTGGTTATTTCCGAAAGTCCTTCAGTGACTGAAAGTTGAGTTGACTTCTTTCTTTGGTTCTTTTACCTTTAAAACTTCTATGTCTCTTAGCTTTTGATTGCAGAATGGCAAATTTGACTTTAAATATTTTATGGTTGCAATTAGTGATGATCTTACATCTAAGAGAAATAATTTCTGCCTGGTCTCCTGAACATTCCTGAGGAGATTTTTTGTCTTCATACCAACTTCTAACTCCCCTAGTTTTTTCCATGAATTTTTGTTTTCAAAATCTACATTCTTTAGGTCTTCTCCAAATTTCCCTGCTATAACATCATCTTGGATAAACTGAGCCATAACATTCCCCATTAAAGTATTTAAATCAGAATATAACTGGTGTATTTTTGGTTCTTCACTCTGATAACATAATGAAAACTTTTCAAAATTTTGGTGTGAAAATGAAATTAATGCTAAATAGCAAGGAGTAAGCTCATTTTTCAGGAAACAGTGAATTCTTTTATACCTTGCCGAATTGCGCAGTTGTTTTTCAAATATTTTTTGAGATGGCAAGAAGTTTAAAAAATATTCTGTAATATTTAGCCATTGATCCAAGAGCCTCTGGGCTACAGAACCAACGGTTAACCATCTGTTGCTGACATGACGCAAAAGAAATTTGGCAGTGACCAATGTTATATCCTCGACAGATTTATAATCCTCTCGTCTTGCAGCACTACTCTTTAAAAAGTAATGCATATCAGTAGCAAATTCGTCAAAATCTATATTTAAGCTTGTCAAAAAAATTTTAAATGCATTACTAACAACATGCAGGTTGCAAAAACCTAGTTCCAAAGATTTCTGGCCTGTTTCTTGTTTTACAACTTCATTGAATTTGCGTAAAAAGCACTTATTTACATTTGGACTGTCCATGGATACACAAATAATTCTGTTCAACGAAATATTGAAGGATGATAACACATCAAGAATTTCTTTTAGCAAAATATCTGCTGTTGCATGACCCAGAAAAACGCTTGTTAGGTATCGGCAAGAAACTGAATTTATTTCTGAAGACCAGTACCTGAGATACACATCCAACTGCAGTTTCACTTGTGTATTTGTAGTTTCATCAAATGCTATAGTAACCTTTCCTGGGCTACTAGATGCAATGTATTTTTTCAAATCCTCTTCAAAATATTTTGACAATCCATGTGATATCACATAAGCAACTTTTTTCTTTAAGTTGCATTTTGGCTGCAATAGCAGAATCAGGAAACATTTCTTTGAAAAGTTCAACTGTTTCAGTGCATGAAACAAAAGACATATTGTCCTTAGCAACTTTCATGGCCCATAATGCTTCGGCTTTAGCCAACTGTAAATCATGACTCAGTACTTCACTAATATTTGTTTTGGGCTGAAGATCCCGTCCTCCAAAGGCTTTCAGGATGGACTTATTTTGAAATTTACTTTGAAATTTCTGCAAATGTTTTTTTCCTTTATGATGCGCTTTTACTTGTGAAAAGCCACTATTAGAAATGTTGAAAATTTCTGAACACAATATACACTTAGCAGAAAATATTGTTTCAGTTGCAGAACACCATTCTTTCAACTTCACTCCGTCCAATTCTTTGGCGAGCCACGCATCTTGAAATTTCGTTTTGGATTTAGGCATCTTAAACACTTGTATTACTAACCAGAAAATGAAAGGGAAGTACAAAAACACGTTCCAATATTGCAAAACTAGACAACTTCCCGAAATTTGGCTGCGAGGATGTCAGAAGATATGAAAAAAAAAAAAAAAGCAGGTCACCACTAGAGAACTGAACCTGCACACAGCACAGAGAACACCATAAAAGACGTAAAACCAGAAACTATCATACGCATCTCACGCAAGTTCAGTCAAAAGCGAGTCGGAGCCGAGATATATTGCGCATCGAAGGTCGCTGTCGCCGACGCATGATCGAAGGTCAATGATCACGTGCTCTACTGCCTGCCAAGATAATACTCAGCTACCATCCCATCATCATTACCGGAGGTTACGGAAGGAGACCACATGTTTCCTCTTTGCTTCCACCCACCTGCGGTTTACAATAACAAAACATCAGCAGAAAGAGGAGGTTCCACAAGGTATGTACAAAAATAAAGTACGATCTTCTGCGTGCCACGGAGTTCGTCTGCAAAGCGCAAACCAGGGGTGAAAATGACCCCTCCCCTTTTCCCTTAGATCTCTTGTTACTCTCGAAAACTGTTCGAAGGCAAAAAAATGGAACGCCCGCCCCGAAGCAAGTGCAACTCGATGGCGTCATTTTTCCCTCCCTTCAGCAGCACAGCATATAAGCTGTGTTTCTACAATAACAGGTCTTTTTACCTTACCGTAATGGTAAATTTATTGGCGTTAATAACGGTTGTGTTTTTAATAAAAATAAGCTTACGAAAATTTTAGGATGAATAGCAAATTTTAGGTCTAATTTTAGGAATATAAGGAGGGTCACAAAATATTGGGAATTTTAGGAATTTTAGGAGGAATGCGATCCCTGCATTATGTATTAAAAGAAAAGTGTTTGATCAATGCATCCTTCCAATGCTTACGTATGGTGCAGAGAAGTGGACCTTAACTAAAAGAGACATACAAAGGCTGCAGACAACTCAAAGCAAAATGGAGAGGTGCATGCTTGGTGTAACCAGGAGAGATAAGAAGAGGAACTCGTGGATCAGAAAAATGACAAGAGTGGAAGACATCATGATCAGAGTAAAATCCCTATAATGGCAATGGGCTGGACATATTGCCAGAAGAACAGACCGTCGATGGGCAGTCGAAATTTTAGATTGGATTCCAAAGGACAGGAAAAGACCCAGAAGAAGACCACATGGGAGATGGGTGGATGAAATTCGAAAGTATGCGGGAGTAACATGGAGGAAACTGGCACAAGACAGACCGTTGTGGAAGACGCTTCGAGAGACCTTCGTCCAGCAGTGGATTGATAATGGTTGACAATGATGATGATATGCAATAAAATGCATTTTAAATTCGATATCATCTGCACTTACGCCCTCTAGCGGTGAAGTTGCGCATTCGAAAAACTCGGAATGCCTGGATCATCAATTCACACATTTTTAGTTTCCCAATGCAAAAAGAATTTCTCAAATCGGACTAATAGTTGCAGAGATATGGTGTCCACAGATGGACAAACCGATAACATATGCACAATCTTTTTAACAAAAAAAGTGCTAATTACCTGACAACTATTTCCTAGACTGCAGTAAATTCCAGAGATCTCGAAGATTGCAGTCGTGGCATACAAACATGCAGCTGCGTTTATTATGACTTGGAACGATTTACAGTTTTGGAATCATACTGATCAAAACCTGTTCGAACATAGTTTTTGCTGGCAGATAGCAGTACATGCGAATTTGCCGATTTGTGGCATCATCGACACGCGACAGCCCAATAAGAAACGGTTTGAACATCTTGTTTGCTTCGCGATGGATTCTCATCATTTGTGAAGAAGCTCCCATGTCCGCGATGCCATCGTGTGGTTTCATCTACATCATACTTCACGATACATCGCATCGCGATATCGCGAAGGACGACACATGGTAGTACAGTTAGCTAAAAAATTGGAGCATCGATGTAAAACTTAAACCGGTTTTTCGTGATATACTGGTACATCGCCCAGACCGAATTACCCATGACAAATTTTTCTGCGAAGTGAACAAGCAGGTTATTGGTTACGTTCGACAAAAAGACCGGCCCACAACTGAGAGAACTGCGGTTGACAAATGCCAAGCGGAGTCTATGAATGCTGAAGGAGAGAATGGTATCATGGTGTGTCCCTCCAGAACTTGTCAGAAGGAAGGAAATTACGTCATCGTCATAGACTTCTTTTCAGCTCAAAGCTTAAATTTGATTTTTACAAGGTAAGGCACAAAGGGGGATTGCCCCCCATGACTTACGATTTAAGTCCATGACCTTTCCTTGACTTCTGTGACTGTTTTCTCATTTCGTGACCCAGCAAAAACACAAGTGCTGGGAAACTGCTGGACACCAGCTGGCAGTGATAGGTCACTGCTGGCTGAAATCTGCCGCTCACGGCCCGGTAGTGGTCCGTTGGTGGCAGCACTATCAGTTGGTGAGCCATTGATGGCCCTGCAGCATTGTCGTAAATTGTGGGCCTCCAAGCAAGTGCCACTAGTGGCCTGTTGCTGGCAACCAATGCAACCCCCAACAGCAGGTGGAAGCAACGGTACTGCGCATGCGCAGAAGCAACACTTGATGTGTCTCTCATGGGTACCAGTTAGTTGAAGACGACGCTATCACCATTGTGTTATTTTAGAGGATGTTAAGAAAAAAATCCATGTGGAGAGGCGAATTAATTTCCTAATGAAACTTTACGTCGACCAAGATATCAGATTAAGCTGTGAAATACTAGATTACAGATATGAAATACACCCACTCCATTCCCATGAATAACAATTCATGGAATGGAGTGGATGAATAACAAGAAAAAATTTGAAACCGCTTGAAACAAATATCCTGGAAAACCATTAAAACAATGTTTGTTGGAAAAAAAAAAAAAGAATTATATGCGTACAAAATTTATTAATTATTTGAAAGAAAAAAAAAAAAGCAACGCTATGTGGTGTACTCATCCATGGGTTGAATACACAAGACTGGGAGGAATTCGCTTCTAAAAATAACGAGAAGTAAAATAAAATATCTTTTACTCTTTAAAACAAATGTAGCTTCCGACAACAGAACGGAAAGACACAACGTTAAAAATGTAACAAAATGTGACATGAACCCGGGTAAATATATATTAATTCAACAATTTCTTTTCAAGAAGGCAAGGACAGTATAAAACTTTGGAAAGCGACTCTAAGTATGTACACGCCTTGAAAATGAGTGAAGTTCCCTTAAAGTAAAAAAAAAAAAAAAAAACTATCGTTACGTTGAAAAAATAAATTTATGAATTATATGACACTGACTTTTATCAAAAATACCTCGCAATATTGTAAAATGAAAGAGGGAAGCATTCGGTTACACATTATGTACAAAACAGACAGTTCAAGCATGTGCTCGAGCGTGGCAAATTAGTCCGGTCAGTAGAGAGCTCAGCTACCACGCGAATGGCCCAGGTTCAAATCTACTCAGATGCAAGCGGGCGATTTTCCGGTCTGTTGAGAAAATTTCCCCAGCGCAGTGCGTTATTTCACAAGCTTCGTAAGGGTAGAAAAAAAAAAAAAAAAAAATGGTAGCTTTGGGAAACGGTGGTTATCCTTGCTTTTTTTTTTTTTTAATTATTATTATGGCTACTACTGGGAAATTGGCGGACAAGATTCGGCAAGCCACCAGTTACGTCACATGGTTGCTGGCTGCTACTAAACGGCACACTAGCGGACCACATTAGGCTAGCCATCATTTCTGGCACGTGCTTGCAGGGCCACTGAAGGGCCACTTGTGGCAGCTATTGCCTGTGATGGACCACTGATGGCCCTGTTGTGGCATATGACAACTGATGGGGTGCCAACTGTTGTCCAGCTGTTGGCCTGAACCTGCTGGCCCTTCTGTTGGCCGCCCGGACATTTTATTGACTGTTCGGCAGCGGCAACACAGTGCTGGGCCAGCAAGACTGTTTTTGCTGGGGACCTTTCCTTGACTTCTGTGACTGTTTTCTTATTTCGTGACCTTTCAGTGACTTTCGTGACCTGGTAGACACCCTGACGCATACACCAAATTTAAAACAATTTTTAGACAGCTTTTACTAATTTATATTTTCGACATCACTATGTAATGTAACCAATGCTCCTATATCACTTGAAGTTTCTCATATCATGGGAATTTTTTGCCCAAAATAATTCAAAATCAGAATATTTTTTAAAAACTTAAATCCTTACAAATTTGTAACAAAATTAAAATTTCTGTTAATTTTGACACTCTATTGGAATAAAAATTTGTGGACAATTAAATCTGTCAAAAATGTTCTCAGTTGGTTGAAGTTATCAAAGAACTTTTACATTTCATCACGTGTTTCTCTACTACATATGGCGGGAAAGCTATGGGAACTCAGCACTTGTGAACTTGATGGTGATGGCATTTCCAGTGAGGAGTCAAGCCATGGCTTACTGACAAACCAAGAGAATTATACAAATAAATGTTCTACATATATTATTTTCTAGATATAGTTTGCTTCCTGTGATTATACAATATTTATCAATATAATTTTAACACAAAATGAAGAATTTATGAAAATGACAATTAACCAATAGAATAAAATATGACAAACTTTTCTATATCATATTTTGATATAAAATTTACAAAGAACATTAGTTATCTTCAATTGTTATCCAACATCCATAGAAGCCAACCTTTAAAAAGTAGTTTTTAGTAACAAAAAAAAAAAAAAAATAAAAATTAAAAAACAACAACATAATTTTCTATTATCCAGCCACAGTGGTGAATTCGGGTATTTAAGATGGCAACAAATTCCAGTTTGTCACAACTATTAAAAAAAAGGATTAATAGGATTAATACACAGTCGAGTCACATTATTGTGACCACCTCCTACTTTTGACTTCAACAGCGCGTAGCCAATAAAAGAAGGCATGTGCTGTGAGCTGGCTTGGAGGGTATATAAGGGTGTGCTGTAGGCATTCTGAAGTCATATCACTCATTGCTTTCATGGATAAAAGGAGTGATTTATCAGATGTGCAAAAAGGGATGATTATCGGCTTTTGAGCTAAGGGTGGCAGCATTTCTGAAACCAGTTTGTGAACTGTTCACGTGCTGCTGTGGTTAAAGTGTATCGTGATTGGAGAAATGGCACCATTGCGAATAAACGATGTACCCAACCCATATGGTTGACCGCATCATAGCACACGAGCAGTCAAGAATCCTCGGCCCTCAGAACCAGCAGCCAATGCAGAAGTTACTCTACATTGGATGTTGCCAGTATATCCCAGGTTTTACCTACTTTTTAAAGAACAGCCTCAAGGGCTACAAACACAGCAACATTAAACTGAATGAGGCGGGGGTATATACCATCCCTTTGCTCTATCCAGATGGACCAACCAAGAACTATGTGGGTATGACAAAAAGGTCTCTGAGTATATGGCTCCAAGAGCATACGCGGGATGCCAAGAGAGGCTAACTCACCACCGCTCTAGTGCGTGAAGTTGCCACCCAATTAGCTGTTCCTTTATGGTCGAATATGAAGAAAGTAGCTCTGTACACAACGGCCCAAGCGACCCTTCTTCTAGAAGCCATAGAAATATTGTCAAATATGCAACTCTGAAACATCAACTGAACTTCCACATGCCTGGTGTGCCCTACTTCATACTCGCACACACACGCCTGCTCTTTGATTTTAAGTGAGCGCATTTCTATTACAGCACCACCTGTATTATTGTTTTACATATTACTCTGAGCATTTAAATGGAACTCTTTGTTTATTTTATAACATTTGCCTGAGGAAGCCAACTGTGTTTCACGAAAGCTTGCGTTTATCTAGCTTTATATCTGTATTATGCCTATTAAACAGATTTATCTGCTCTTTAGTCATAACATTACTATTATTTACACTAGTTACGTTAAATGAAAAAACTTTTACAAGAAAGTTCGTAATGGCTCCAAGAGCATACGTGGGATGCCAAGTTTTGTGTTTTTAACTATATCCTCAGCACTCATAAATCGCCACCCAACAAATTTTCTTGTAAAAGTTTTTGCATTTAACGCAACTAGCGTGATAAAGTTACCTTTATTTGTTAATATTGTTACGTGTTTTGCCCATCAGCGTCATATTATTTACACTGCATTTCCTTTGAAAAAGTTTGCTTGGACTGCTTCTCACTTTTGCAAAAGCCCATAAAGCTGTCTGAAGCATTCTTGTAATCCATTTCTGAAACCTCTTTCAGTGCTTTTGTTGTGTTTTTGACTATATCCTCACCACTTGTGAATCGTCATCCTTTTAGGACAGAGTTCAATCACAAAAACAAGTAAAAATCAAGTGGTGCCAAGTCAGGAGAATATGGTGGATGCTTCAGTGATGTCACATTGTGCTTTGGCCACTAGGAATCAATGTGCAGTCATACTATCATGAAGAAGAAACCAACTGTTTGTTGTCCATTTTTCTGGATGTTTCCTTTGTATTGCATTCCTGAGGCGACAAAGAATATCAACATACATTTCTTTATTCATAGTCCTCCTATTTGGAATAAACTCATAGACAAGTCCCTGAGAGTCAAATAATACTTCCAGCATTACCTTTCCTTTACTCTTGTCCAAATGGGGTTTCCCTTTTTGAAGAGGATGATGCTGATTTTCATTTACAGGAGTCACGTTTCTCCTGTAGATTGCACAAAAAACATCATGTCTCATGTCCTGTGATTATGTTGTTTAGAAAATTGTCATATTGACAAGCCATAGTGATTAAGTTTTTGGCAATGGTCATTTGTGTTTCTTGCTGTTTGGGAGTCAGTATTTTCAAAACCAAGTGCTATAATGAAAGTTCAAGTCATTGTGGAGAATGTTGTGAACACTTCCAACTGATATTCCAACCTCTGATGCTATTTCCTTCATGCTTTTTTTTTTTTTCAGTCATGATAAACAGTCTTGTAAATGCACTTAATCTTTTTGGCAGTTGAGGAGGTACACAGGAGCCTGCTACATGGATCATCATTGACACAAGACCACATTGGAAATGTTTATGCCATATGTAAATGTCATTTCTTCATTACCATTTCACTATATGCTTGTTGAAGCATGGCTGATGTCTCTGATGGGGATTTTCAAAGCAAATCACGAAATTTGATGTTTGGATGCTGTTCAGTTGCTAACATTTTCAACTGCAATGCTAAACAAACATATGGTAAACAATGAAACTACTAATGTTCCACACAGACATGTCACAGGGTGACACCATTTACCATCATGTGTGATACCAACCTATGAAACTGAAAAATTCCTTACACAATTCTTTATTCTCACAGTTGGGGATGATTCCAGGAACTTTTTGAACCTATCTTGTATAAGTGGACATTATCTATTTTTGTCTCTTTGTTATTAGTACTTGCATTCTTTCAAAGTATGTGCAACACCAATAAGAGATAGCCAATATTACTGCATTTCCAGGGTTTGCACTGGTTTTTGGAAATCAATTAAAGGAATTTTTATGGCCTTTTCCAGGAGTTGATGGTAACATCAGAACTATTTAAAAATTTGAAAGTTTGATTTGTCTGAAAATTCATGGTTTCCCATTTCTTAGTTTTTTCTTGCTATATCAACAGACGAAAAGGGCAAGCATTTTTTCTTCAGTTAACAAAAAAAGAAACAAAAAAGGTGTTCAGATGTTCAAAATGGGTACTTTGACTTTCCATCACCATTGTTCATTTCCAATAGTCATTTTCCCTGCACACTGAGCACGCAGAAGCATTTTTTGAAAATCAATTTTGTTTAAACAAAAGAAAAAATAATTGTTCTGTCTGCCTGATATTGTAAAAAGTGACCAAGGAACAACAGGAAAGCGTAAGCTTCAAACAAAATTAAATATCAAAAATTGGTACTGTATTGTTCCCTCTGCTGTGAAAACAATTTTACAGGCCACTGAAAACGTTCAATTCAATGGCACAATTAAGTACCGATTTTGAAATTTAATTTCACTTTAAAAAGGGGAATGGGGAAAAATTGCTTGTTATACTACTTGGTTCAGAAGCAGCATGTTAGAAATAGGAAAACAAGCATTCCACTTGAAAATAAATTAAAATCTACAAAGTTACTCTATTTAACTATAACGAAAGTCACTAAAAACGATAAACACAGAAACAATTAAATAAGAATATAATCAAGAAAAGAAAAAAATCACAGCTTGGCAAGAAAAATTTTAAATTCCACAAATCATAGAACATTTGCAGTCAAATAAAGGTAACTTGATCACGCTAGTTACGCCAACTGAAACTTTTATAAAAAGTTCGTATAAAAAGCATAGAAATTATGTTCAACTCAATGACTTGCAACTCCGAATCTCCTCTCTACATTCCGCTGATCTGGAGATCAATTCTAAGTTTTGGCAACAAAAATAAGAAAAATTCAAATGTAGAATCTGGCAACAATCTTAGTCCTCCATTGGCGTGATGAAGACCTAAGATAAGGTCGAAAGCTTCCAACTTACGAACTTTTTATAAAAGTTTCAGTTAACGTAACTAGCGTGATCAAGTTACCTTTATTTGTTAATATTGTTACGTGCTTTGCCCATAATCGTCAAGACATTTGCAGTCTTGCGTGAACAACAATTTCCACTGGTTCCAAACATTTTTGTCCAGTGGAGAGCATGAAGACCTCCAAAAACTATTTAAAAAAACAACAAAAAATGCTGTGATATTAAAAACATCTGTTAAACAATTCCCAGAATCTATATATATATACACTGAGTGGCCACTTTATTAGGACCACCCGACAGTTTTAAGCAAATGAGCTATAGCTGCATGCTGTTGCCGCCAGAGGGCGACGCTAGTATAAAAAGGGAAAGCTTAGGGCTTGCGACAGTAGCAGAAGTGATTTTTGGGTGACAAGATGGGTAAAAAATGTAATTTGACGGACTTTCAACATGGGAGGATTGTAGGAGCTCGGAGCCATGGAGTGAACATCACCGAAACCACCACATTCATGCAATGTTCCAGAGCAGCTGTTGTTAAAGTGTTTAAAGACTGGACTGTCAGCCAAAAAACTGGGTCTCTACGTGCAACGTGTGGTCATCATCAACTAGTGACTGCTCGGGCGGAACGGAGAGTGTCCAGACTGGTAACAGACAACAGAAGGGCAACAGTGCAGCAAATTACAGACCATCTTAATCAAGGATCCCCTCAAATGATCTCTGCACGCACTGTTCGCCCATACACTGCATCGGATGGGATATGGCAGCCGAAGGCCTGTTCGAACACCTTTGCTGCCTGCAGTTAAAAAGAGAAAACGTCTCCAGTTCGCACAGGAGCACAAGGATTGGACAGTCGATAATTGGAAACAAATTATGTTGTTCGATGAATCACATTTTCAGTTGCACCATGCCGATGGCCCAGTGAGAATTTGGCGGAAACAGCATGAAAGCATGGACCCCAAATGCATTGCTACAACCCTTCAAGCTGGTGGAGGCAACGTTATGGTTTGGGGAATGTTTTCCTGGCATGCTTTGGGCCCTTTAATTCGTGTTGATCAACGTCTGACTAGCACATCATATCTAAACATCGTTGCGGAACAAGTGCATCCTGTCATGTGGATGGTTTATCTCAGTGGTGATGGCTACTTTCAACAAGATAATGTGCCCTGCCATAGTGCTTGTATTGTACAGGATTGGTTTCAGGAACATGCCGGTGAGTTTACTTTGCTTAGGTGGCTCCCACAATCTCCAGATCTCAAACCCATTGAGAATTTGTGGGATGAAGTTGAATGAGCCATCAGACAGCTGGATCCACAACCCTGCAATCTCACACTCCTGGAAAGTGCTATTCATCAAGCATGGTCTCAGATTCCACAAACCCGCTATCAACATCTCGTGGAGTCCATGCCACAAAGAATCGACACAGTGTTAAAGGCAAAAGGTGGATCAACGAAGTACTGAGGGGATGGTCATAATGAAGTGACCACTCAGTGTATAAAATTGAATGTTTGTTTGTTTGTACGTCCGCTATACAAATCTACAGTTTTCTATTTAGAACCACCAAATTTGGTATACTATTTCGTGGTACTCTAAGTTAGACCATACACAGTTTTTGGAAGGAGCCGAGGCCCCGGATCAAGGGGGCCCCCCATACAAAATATTTGTAAAATCTACAGTTCAAGTTAGAACCACCAAATTTGGTACACTATCTCATGATACTCTAAGTTATACTGTAGACAGTTTTTGGAAGGGGTCAGAGCACAGGGTCGGCCAGAGCCTGGAGTCAAGGGGTACTCACACAAAATTTCTACAAAATCTATAGTTTTCAATTTAGAACCACCAAATTTGGTATACTGTCTCATGGTATTAACATGGTACAAAGTACTAACTTAGACTGCAGATGGTTTTCGGATGGGGTCGGAGCCCGGGGTCAAGCCCCCCCCCCCCCAAAAATTCCAACTGAGAAAAAGATGCAATGAAAATTGTTCTTTCCTTTACAAGATAAAAATGTCAGTGGTGTGGGAAGACCAAAATCATAACTGTAATAATAGTTCACTTTTTTACAGATAATAATAATAATATAGGCTTCTCACATCATCTTAATAAAAGAAATCATGATGAAGCCATGAAGCCCTCATGTCACTAACAGCTTTGTCAGAGTAAGTAGTTACACACTCAGTTTCACAAATATTAGACATGCAATACAGAAATATTCTAAACAGAAAATTTTATATTCAGGAACAGTAATTACAGAAATGTATTAAGATTTATCACACAACATCATGAACAATATAGTGCTTCCTAACCCATAAGCATCAAACAATGAGAAAGCAAAAATAAATGCGAATCATAAAATGAACAACAGATGGAGTCACCAGTGCCATTATTGTTTCAATCATCAGCTAAACAACATGTATAACAATCTCGAATTTAGTGCCACTGGTTGTAGGGAAGGGAAAGAGCCAGCACCATAAGGCAAACCCAACACCTATGCCTCATCCGGGACTAAAACCCGAGCCAATGCTGGATGACTGGTCAGAAACCTAGATACTTCTAACCACTCAGTCACTGAGGTGGTTCACTTGTGCTTCACCATGTACTGATGAAGGATTTTTATAATGGGGTCATAGGTGTGACAAAAATTACCAGATTGGGAATTTAGAATTTTTTTAAAATTTTCGAATTTAAAATGATTTTTAAAAGGGTCTTTTTGTTTTTAGTAATGGCATCACTGATGTAATCAGTACACATTGAAAGGGGACATACCAGTGAGAGTCACAGTCCCTCAACATATTCTCCAGCTTTGTGGAGGACCCATCACCAATAGTCTGGAAAGTATCAAACACTGTCAGCAGCAGCATTTTGGGCAAATCTGTGCAGGGAACAACACTCTAATGTAGAAATGATGCTGTTGATGGTCCAGAAGCACTTGTCCCTAAGGGGTTCTTTTGTTTTTAGAACAGGTCACAATCATATGGACTTTGTCAATGTTCCAAAATTTCTGTCTCTTCTACCACTACTCATCCAGCAATGTGTTCACAGGTGATGTATTATCAAATTGTAGTCCCAGCTTCTTTTAACAAAATGGCATTCACAGTCAACAGCTCTTGATACTTGGCCTGCTCATAGATTTCTTTTTTGTCTTTTAATCAGGTAAGTACATCAGTGTGGGGAATTAGCCCACAGCTGACAGTTCCAGTTGGTCATTCAACCTAAGTATTCTGGAACAAAACACAGTGACTTGGGGTCTCTTGCCAATGTTAAACGGAACTAGCTGGAACCTCTAAAGATTCACAGAGGCCCTAGTTGCTGTTGTGTGTGCCGTTGTTACCACGGAGCGCCCCGAGGAGGAAAACCCATTTTCTCACTTAGATCGCTGTAAATGGAGAAGTTTGATATGGCAACAGTAAGTAAAAATTATCTGGTAGTTTGTATTTATTTTTGGAGCTAACCTCTGAATCTCAGAGAACAGCTTAGTGATATGTATGTATGCTCAAAGATGACCATGCTCTAGTACCTCACTCATGGCTTTCATGTGTTATTCGTGGTCTCTAGATGTCCACTATGATGATCAAGCTTAGTATTCTCTCATCAACAATGAAAAGCACCCATCCATCAGGGGACAGTACAATTTGGCAATGCATCATTGGCACATGCTGACATAGTCCTTTGTGGTACTGATGAGCATTTTGCCACAATGCAACCAGAATTCTGAAAAAACTGCATTGCTCTTGTCGAGTGAACATAACTTAGGGTGATTACAAAAGCCTTAGCACCTTTCGACCTTTACCACTGCTCAATGAGTAACATCAATAACACACAACTGACTACATGGAAAACAGGAAACAAAGCACTGGTATAGGTTTGGACAATGGCATCCCAATTGTGATTTCCCACAAAAAAGAAGAATAAGAAATTACCCCCATTTAATGACTGCACGTATACCTGTACTTTCTGGCAGGGGGACAATATGAAACAAATCTTGTTACTTTGTTATAAGTGAATACCTAACACATGCAATGCATATTTTTAATGACTGGAAAGATCAACATGGATTTTAATATTTATGCCACTGACCTACAGTGTTATCATCATAAAGATTATTTTTTCTCCTAAATAATTTGACATTTACATCTGAACACTTTATACTTTTGAACACATACACACATACATACTACTAAGTTGCTCTCTGAGGTTCAGAGGTCAGCTCCTCAAAGAAAGTCCATCTGCCAGATAAATTTAAAACTAATGGAACTACATTTTACTTAATGTTGATGTATCAAAGGACTCCATTTACAGCAATCTCGGCACACAACTCAAGCTTCACTAATATCCATCACACATCTCACACAAGACCTTTTGTACTTTATACTCATTATCTTTTGCTCATGCAGACATTCCTGAATGGTCCTCCCATGGTTTAATTGGCCTTCCTCTACCTTTCTTTCCTGCCACTAGGGCTGAATAAATTCTCTTAGTGAGCATCTCTCCACTCATTCTTTCAACATGGCCAAACCACCTCAAAATATTTACTAACAACATTTTGCCTCAATTACACATCTGCAACACATTTTCATTCTTCAATTGAACAGAACATACATACACATCACTAAGATGTTTTATGAGATTCAGAGGTTAGCTGCACAAAAAAAAAAAAAAGACAAACTACCAGATAATTTGTATCTGATTATTTACTTACTGTTGCCATATTAAACTCCTCCACCTACAGCGATCTTGGCACACAATTTGAGCTTCACTGACATCCATCACACGACGTACACAAGATCTTCTATACTTCATACCCATTATCTTTTCCCATACAGGCACTCCTTAATCTGATCCTCCAATGACTTCCTTGGTCTTCCTCTGCTTTTACTTCCTGCCACTTGGGCTGAAAATTTTCTTAGTAAGCATCTCATCACCCATTCTTTCAACATGCCCAAACCACTGAAGCATATTAATCTCCGCCTTGCTAACAACATTTTGCTTCACATTACACAACTGCAACACATCTTTATTCCTCACATGATCAGAACATGTCTTGCCACAATCCCCCGTAAGTAACGCATTTCTCCAGAACACAAACAACTCCTATGTTTCTTCTGTAGAACACAGGTTTCACTACCATACATCAGAGTAGAAACAATTACACTTTCACACACAGCCATGTGGGACTTCCTTGAGAACCCATCATTCCTGTGAAAACCTCTAAAGGCAGCTATGACTTTCAAAGAAGAATTCACTCTCCTTCTAATTTCACCATCCAATTTGGCTCTCTGTCAAACATGCTTCCTAAATACAAACTCATTCACCTGGTCAATCACGGTGCCATTTAGACTTATGCTACATTCAGTAACCAGTTCCCCGCTCAAAAACCATAACTTTGGGTTTTCCCTTATTTATACTCAGTTTGAATTTCATGCAAACTTCGTACATCCGGGACAACATACTCTGCAACTCACCTTTCCTCTCTGCCAACAGGACAGTGTCATCAGCATACGGCAATCTGCACACACGCATATCACCAAGACATAAACCAGATCTATTTTGGCATCACGCATGCATGCATCCATAAATATATTAAAAAGCCAGGGTGACATTACACAACCTTGACTCTGCACTGACAGAAAACCATTTTGATAAAACACCATTCACTCGTACACAAGCTCTACTACCAGCATACATGGCTTTTACAATATTAAGTAGACTCCCTGTAACACCATATTCATTCAATACCTTCCATAGAAGTGTCCTATTTACTCATTTGTAAGCTTTCTCTAAATCTATGAAGGCAGCAAAAACTTTCTTAGCAACTGCCAGATACTTTTCAATCATCATGCATAATGCAAAAATTTGGTTAGTGCAGCCTTTTACCAGGCATGAAACCACTCTGAACATCCCATACTTTCTCTGATGTAAGACTTCATACTTTTTCAATAATGACCTTACGAAACCCTTTCCACGGCACACTCAGTAGGCTAATACCACGATAGTTCTTGCAGTTAGTATGATCACCTTTTCCCTTATACAAGGGAACAATGATAGCATCCTTCCAATCCCAAGGGACCATTCCTAGCTCCCAGCACAAATGGCAAATTTCAGTTGACCAGTCAATTACAGAGTCACCACCATATTTCAACATCTCAGCAGTTATGCCATCAACTCCTGGAGCCTTACCATTCTGAAGAGATTTCAGAGCTTTACACACTTCTTCTCTTGATATCCCTCCTGTGCTTCCCTCCTCAACTGTGACATCATCTGCTTTGGCCTCAGATTCACCTTTGCATTCGTGATCTAATAACTCACAGAAGTATTCACCCCATCTTTCACTCAACTCACAGAAGTATTCACCCCATCTTTCACTTAACTCACTGGGCTCCCATATCATCTCCCCAACCCTATTCTTCACACAACTTACAACTTTGTTTCCTCGAGTCTCACGAATTTCTAGAGTCTTTCTATCTTTCCAAAAAGCCAATTCATGCTTCTCCATCTTCTCCTTCCTATCTTTCATCTTACTTTGGCGAACCAGCTTAGCTGCTTCACGCTTCTTACAGCGGTATTCATCCACAGAAACTCTACCTTGAAATATCCCCAAATAGGCATCCTTCTTTCTTTTTACTGCATCTTTAATCTCACTATTCCACCAACCATCACCTCTATTGTTACCCACTATTGTGGTACCACAGACCTCCTCAGCAGCAGTAACAACACAGTTTTTAAAACATTCCCACTTCTTTTTTACATCCCTCTCACATGACTTCAGCTCCTTCAGTCCTTCTCTAAGTACATCATACATACATACATACCACTAAGCTGTTCTCTGAGATTCAGAGGTTAGCTCCAAAAAAAAAAAAAAAAAAAATACAAACTACCAGATATTTTTACTTACTGTTGTCGTACCAAATTCTACATTTAAAGTGATCTTGACATACAACTCGGGCTTCACCGAATCCATTACATGCCGTACATAAGATCTTTTATACTTCATACTCATAATCTTTTTCTCATGCAGACACTCCTGAATCTGATCCACCCATGTCTTCAGAGGCCTTCCTCTGCTTTTCCTTCCTGCCACTTGGGCTAAAAAGATTTTCTTAGTATGCATCTCATCACTCATTCTTTCAGCATGTCCAAACCACCAAAGCATATTGGTCTCCATCTTGCTAACAACATTTTGCTTCACATCACACAACTGCAACACATCTTCTTTTCTCACACAATCAGACCATGTCTTGCCACAAACCCCTCGTAAGTAGCGCATTTCTCCAGCACACAAACGACTCCTATGTTTCTTCTGCAGTACCCAGGTTTCACTGCCATACATCAGAGTAGGAACAATTACACTTTCATACACAGTCATGTGGGACTCTCTAAAGAACCCATCATTCCTGTGAAAACCTCCCAGAGCAGCTATGACTTTCAAAGAAGAATTCACTTGCCTACTAATTTCACCATCCAATTTGTTCTCTCAGTCAAACATGCTTCCTAAATACACAAACTCACTCACCTGGTCAATCACAGTGCCATTTAGACTTACATTACATTCAGTGCTACCAGTTTCTCTCTCAAAAACCATAACTTTGGTTTTCCCCTTATTTATACTCAGTTTGAATTTCATGCAAACTTCGTACATCCGAGACAACATACTCTGCACATCACTTTTGCTCTCTGCCAACAGGACAGTGTCGTCAGCATACAGCAATCTGCACACACGCATATCACCAAGACATAAACCACTATCATCTATTTTGGCATCACGCATGCACACATCCATAAATATATTAAACAGCCATGGTGACATTACACAACCTTGTCTAACTCCTGCACCAATAGAAAACCATTTTGATAAAACACCATTCACTTGTACACAAGCTCTACTACCAGCATACATGGCTTTTACACTATTAAGTAGATTACCAGTAACACCATATTCATTCAATACCTTCCACAAAAGTGTCCTATTTACTCGGTCATAAGCTTTCTCTAAATCTATGAAGGCAGCAAAAACTTTCTTACCAACTGCCAGATACTTTTCAATCATCATGCATAATGCAAAAATCTGGTTAGTGCAACCTTTACCAGGCATAACATCACTCTGAACACCCACACTTTCTCTAACGTAAGACCCCGCATGTTTTCAGTAACAACCTTACCAAACACTTTCCTGGCACACTTAGTAGGCTAATACCACGATAGTTCTTGCATTCAGTCTGATCATCTTTTCCCTTATACAAGGAAACAATACTAGCATCCTTCCAATCCCAAGGGACCATTCCTAACTCCCAGCACAACTGGCAAATTTCAGTTAACCAGTCAATTACAGAGTCACCACCATATTTCAACATCTCGGCAGTTATGCCATCAACTCCCACAGCCTTATCATTCTGAAGAGATTTTACAGCTTTACACACTTCTTCCCTTGAGATCCCTCCTGTGCTTTTATCCCTCACTGTGATATCATCGGCATCTGTCTCAGAATCATCTTTGCTTTCCTGATCTAATAACTCACAGAAATATTCACCCCTTCTTTTACTTAACTCATTCGGCTCCCATATCATTTCCCCAATCTCATTCTTCACACAACTTACAACTTTGATTCCCCTATTTTTCCTGAGTCTCGTGTACTTCCAGAAGGACTTTCTATCTTTCCAAAAAGCCAGTTCATGCCTTTCCACTTTCTCCTTCCTATCTTTTGCCTTATTGTGGCGAACCAGCTTAGCAGCTTCACGCTTCTTACAGCGATATTCATCTACAGAGACTCTACCTTGCAACATCCCTAAATAGGCTTCCTTCTTTCTGTTTACTGCCTTTTCAATCTCACTATTCCACCAAACATCACCTCTATTGTTACCCACTATTGTGGTGCCACAGACCTCTTTAGCAGCAGTGTCAACATAGTTCTTAAAACATTCCCACTTCTTTTCTACATCCCTCTCACACGACTTCAACTCCTTCAATCATTCTCTGATTAAGTCAGAATAATGCTGATGATCTTGAGGGAGACTTTAAACCTTTATTCTTTCCATCTTGGGCCTCTTCTTATTCCTTTTCCTCCAACCAACATTAAGTTTCACTAGTGACACTACCAAATAATGATCAGAGCCAACATCCGCACCTCTCATCACACGGGTGTCAACAACTAAGTGTTTCAGACGCTGATCGTACACAGCAAAATCTATCACACTCTTTTGACCAAGAGTACGATTTTCCCAAGTATATGTGTGGATATACTTGTGGTTGTAAAATGTATTAGATACACACAAACCATTCTCAATGCAGAGTTCAATTAATCTTTCACCATTATCATTCACACAAGGATCATTAAATTTACCCACCCCAGAACATTGTCAGAAATTGCATTATGCACACCTACTCTAGCATTGAAATCCCCTGCTATTATAACTTTTTCTTTAGCACCAAACTGGCTCAAAACAGCTTTTAGCTCATTCCAGAAATCCTCTTTTCTATCATAAGGTTCTGTGCCACAGTCTCGTATGTAACACATCTCTCCAGCACACAAACAAATTCTATGCCTCTTCTCCAGTACCCAGGTTTCACTGCCATACACTGGAGTGGGGACAATTACACCTTCATATACAGCCATTCAGAACTCTTTGAGAACCCATCATTTCTGTGAAATCCTCCTAAAGCAGCTTTGATTTCAAAAACAAATTCATTTGCCAAATAATTTCAACATTTAATTTATTTTCTCTGTCAAAAATGCTTCCTAAATACACAAATTCATTCATTTAGTCTATCTCTGTGCCATTTAGACTGATATTGGATTCAGTACTAACAGTTTCTCCCTCAAAAATCATAACTTTGTTTTTTTCCCTATTTACACTCAGTTTGAATTTCATACAAATTTGATACATCTGGGACAACATATTGTGCAAGAACACTTTTGAACACATAACCCTTAAATGGGTTTGGATTGTTATTAAAAAGTGTTTCATAGTTTTATTACAATATGAAAATGAACAGTCATGCTTAAAATAAAAATATGTACCTTGTCTTATGTCATATTTCTAAAACTTTCAAAATGCAAAGTTATATGTACAATGAGTGTACAGATCTGACTCTAATAACACAAATAAAAGTTTTCTGATTATCAATTTACTAACACTGATGAGAGCAATTAAAAATGCTAAAAACGTTTTCAATTATTATACTTAAAATTCAAGTGCATGATTTATGATCAGTGATGGAAAGTTGCAAAATCATTTTTGGAGCAGGTAAAATACATTGTTGGTGTAAGTAAACATTTTTTGGAGCAGGTAAAATATTAGTAGATAGAACAAACTCTTAAGCAACAAATGTTTTGGGACTTGATGCACCCTACTCAAATTTAAAACATCTTGCACTGAAAAAAAAAAACAACACACACACACACCAAAATTCTGTAACCATAACAGTATTATATTAATAATTTATTTTATAAAAAATGCTTAATTTTTTGCTGCTTTTCTCAATTTTAATTGCTTAATTTTTTTCTAATTTTTTAAGATAGTTAGCAATGTTTTGTTTTGCTTCTTTTAATAGTACCTGTCCACTTTCTATTGCACTCATGTCTTTTTTTTTTAATACCACATTCAATGTTCATCTCAGCATTGTTTAACATCTTCTGCAAAGAATCAAACTGCTGCAAAAGTTCAGCTTCTTCCCGTTTCAAAGCATCTTGTAAACATTCAATTTCTTTTTTGTTTTTCACTTATTTCACTGCATTTTTCCAGAACTAATCCACTCTTTATATTTTTACCAGGATTCTTTATAAGATCTCAGAAGTTTTTGGTTACATTAATTTTACTCACATCTCCATTTAGTCTCTTGATATGATCTTTGTGCTTCTTGGTCTCCGCATGACGCCTACAATCATCACGGCCGCCATACGCTAAGCTAAAATTGCAGCCACATGGCTTACAAAACATGATTCGGCAAAACTTTAGATGCTTCATTAAAAAGCCATTCTTTACAATATATGTACACTATATTGACAAAAGTCACTGGACACCCCTTCAAAAGCAAATGAACGGAAACGCCATGTTGGTAAGATGCGCGGTACAGCTGCAAACGATATAAAAACAAGCCAGCAGCTGACTGCGATCATGTCGCACTGTGGTTGAGTGAAAATGTCACGGTGGGAGAGAACTGACTTTGAGAAAGGAAAGTATGTTTGGTGTTATATTAGTGGGATGTCCATAAGAGAAACCAAGAGGCGTTTAAACATATCCAAGTCAACTGTTTTGAATGTACTGAATAAGTGGAAGACACATGGCGTGCCTGAAGCAGCAAAACGTACCGGCAGACCAAAGAAAATCAGTGATAGACTACGTCGAAGCCTCAAGAGAGTCGTTACAGCTAATCGACGGAGTACTGCACAAAACCTCAGTGTACAGATGAGTAAAAATGCTGGAACCTCGGTATATACACTAACCATTTGCAGAGAACTTCATTCCATGGGTTACTGTGGTCATGCGGCTGCTCTTAAGCCATTCACCTTCACTCGGAATGCTACTCGTCATTTAGCAGGGTGTAAAGAACATTTATCGTGGACCGTAGATCAATGGAAACGGGTCCTATGGACTGATGAATCCAGATACACGATCCATCAGGCTGATGGCCATGTGTGCGTATGTTGGCAGCCGTAGGAGCACTATTTACCACAGTGTACTGCTCCTACGGTCAAGTGTGGAGCTGGCAGTATACTCGTGTTGCGGTGTTTTTGGTGGTATGGTCCCGGCCCATTGGTTATTGTGGACAAACCTGTTAACCAGCACGTCTACCTTGATATTCTGGACGATTATGCCCTACCAATCTGTGGAACCGAGTTTTGTTGGTACCAGCAGGATAATGCCCTGAGCCATAAAGCAAAGACTGTTACGGCGTGCTTTGACGATAATTCTGTATCATGTATGGACTGGCTAGCACAGAGCTCTGATATTAATCCCACAGAGCACCTATGGAAAGAATTAGAGTGCTACATAAGAAGTTTGGAACCAAGGCTTACTACAAAACAACAGTTAGCGGCAGCATAACGTACTGAATGGAAGCGCATACCTATTGCTGTGATCTTTTTTTTTTTTTTTTTTTTTGATTGGAGGTTTAACGACCACTGTGAGCAACTCAATGGGCTATAAGCAGTCGCCCGTCCCTAATTTAGGGTCACTGGTTCCAGGGAAGGGAGAGAGCCAGTGCCGTAAGACAAACACAACATCCATGCCCGACCGGGATTCGAACCCGGACCCCTTACGGACGAATGATCAGATGCCAGAGCCTTAGACCACTGCGCCACCGGGGCGGCCTATTGCTGTGTTCCAAAACCTTGTTGAAAGCATGTCTCCAAGGGTCAGTGCCTGCATTAAGGCCAAAGGTGGACAGACACCGTACTAATGTATACGCTATGTTGTGTTTCTCTTCTGGGTGTCAGGTGACTTTTGTCAATATAGTGTATATTGCGATAGACTTGACGATAAATTTTATCTGAATTCGTTCTTCTTGTTGTCACAGCTGTTTCACTGCTAAGTTTAATTTAATTTTAATCTAAATTAACCCTTTCCACTCGAATAACTTTTCACACCTACTCACCCAGCATTCGTTTTTTTTTTTTTTTTTTTTTGGTAGTAGTAGAGGCCAGTTAACCGTGAAATTTTAGCTTTGGCTTGCCAGCCCCGACGTACGAGCTATAGAGGCATCATTGGCGTGGCGGGTGACACCCGACCTATTCGGCTAAAAAGAAATGTCTCGCAAGTGTCGACATACGAGCTAAAGAGGCGTCATCGGCATGGAGGGTGACACCCAATTCATTAGGTGTTAAAAAAATGTCTCATAAGCCCCAACATACAAGCTATAGAGGCATCATAGGGGTGGCAGCTGACACCTGACATGCGAGCTATTCGGTGAAAAAGAAATGTCTCGCGAGCGCCATGGATGGTGACACCTGACATGCGAGATGTTCGGCAAAAATATTCCTCATGAGTCCAAAAAGAAATGCATTGCAAGCCCAGGCATACAAACTATAGAGGTGTCATAGGCGTGACGGATAACGCCCAACCTACTCGGCGAAAAAGAAATTCCTCGGGAGCGCCGACATGCGAGCTTAGAGGCGTAATCGGCATGGCGAGTGACACCCAACACGCCGATGATGTTCCTTTTTCTCTATTCAGTGAAAAAGAAATGTCTTGCGAGCCCCGACATGCGAGCTATAGAGGCGTCATCAGCATGACGAGTGACACCCGACCTATTCGGCAAAAAAGAAATGTCTCACGAGCGCCGACTTATAGTGCCGTCATCGGTGTGCGGGTGCCATTCGCCACACGAGCTATTCGTCAATTTCATGATGTCGGATGTCACTCGATAGTCAAGTGAAAAGGGTTAAATTGTTTGCACCAAAATTTTCACAAGCACAAAGAGTTCGCAAAGGCACTGAGCTGAGCTCCCTCTCGGCTTTTGCGCACAGCTCTCCCAAATGGCTGTATGGGGAATCACATGGCAAACAGCGTATGAGAAGAAGCTCCGCCTCCATTGTCAGGGGAAGTCAGAACATCGAAGGCGTATACGGACTATCTGTAAAGTGCATTTCTTCGACCAAAAGACGATAAAAAATAGAAAACTGCATGCAGGGAACTTGGGTGGGCTTTTCCCTAGTTTTTAGGTGGCTTCGATAAAACCATAAGTTGGAGTGGAAATTCGTATAAGTTGGCATCTCTGAATACCTATGAATCCTTTAGAAACAGAACCATCATATCCTGCCACTGGAAAGCCATTTTCAGTTGTCCTCTGCATCAATGAAATAGCTAATGACCTTACGCTGTATTTACCTAATCGCGCACCTTGCTCGGAACAAAATAACTGAGCCGTCCCAAAGAGCAGAGAACAGCATATCAACAATTTCAATTGCAAAACACTCCAATTGACCACCAAACCATCTGTAAACAATCTTCATCAGCATTTCTTAATGTACAGCATAATTTCTCCTACATACCACGTGATTACAACAAAACTCCTTCTTCATATAAGCTCCACCTACATTGCGAAACCTATTAGTCACTTATGCCTACAAAAACAACGAATCAGAAAGTAGGTGAAAAACATTCTGAAATGTTGGGATTGGTGGCACATGTTGATTAAGCATCGTTCACGTTTAGTCAAATTACGCATAGACCTTAAAAAAGCGTCATTCGATTTGCCGTTTAAAATGGCACTTTTTTGCCGTGAAAACATTTTTTTTACTCGGCAGTTTTTGCTGTGGGTTGCCATTTTGGCCCAGTTGGGCACCAATATAATTTTTTTTTTTTTATAATTTGTAGCAGTGTGGCGCAAGATAATGAAATTGGCACAGTTCAGCGCAAACTTTCCATCACTGCCTATAATATTAGAGGAGAAACTGCATTCTACAATATGCTGTTACAAAATGACAGTTTTCTGCAAAGTACACTTACCAAAATAAAAGATTAAAAGTTAAAATACAGCTTACCTGATTAATTTCATCTACAACACGGAAAGGAACTTCTGTCAGTTCTTGAAGGGAGAGAATGAACAGAATGGTTGACACAGAACACTCACCACCGCTGTGATGAGCATGGCTCAGCTGACTTAAAGGTTCATAATCACGAAATTTCACTTGGATGGAAAGACCATATTTGTCATAGTCATTCTAT
Organism: Macrothele yani; assembly: GCA_039090855.1. NCBI lineage: Eukaryota > Metazoa > Arthropoda > Arachnida > Araneae > Macrothelidae > Macrothele > Macrothele yani. The sequence goes on from CM077011.1 coordinate 108,534,702, forward strand.
TAAAAAAAAAAAAAGTGTTACAACAATTATGGAAATAAATTGATAACAATATAAACAACACATTACCTTTCAAGATGTTAGGTTGAATAAAGATGAAAATCTATGGCACTGTGATATGCCGATTTAACTGCACATACATATACACTGAAGAGCAATTGAATTTGAGACAGCTGGCATTATGCAAATCTGGCGCTGTGGGTGGCCCTGTAAATGGAAACGACATGACGTATGCAGTGATCCGACAATATAAGGAGTGATGCGACGGGAATCAGTAAGAGTCGGATGCAGTATGGGTAAGACGAAGGATCTAAGCGCATTTGATCGTGGGCAAATTGTCGGGGCCTGACGAATGGGTCACTCCATCTCGGAAGTCGTGCAGGGACTGGGATTTTCACGAGCCACTGTGTCATGGGTGCACCGTGAGTACATCGAATCCGGTAAAATCATCCCTTCAAGGGCTAACTGCTGTGGATAACAGCGTGTGGATGAGCGGGGTCGTCGGCTAGCTCGCATTGTAACAGCGGATAGACGGACCACAGTGCAAGAAATCACTCTGCAATTTAATGCTGGTGCACAAAAACGTGTAAGCAGCCACACCATCCAGAACCATCTCCTCGCTATGGGGTACAGAAGCCATCGTCCCACGAGGGTACCGCTGCTGACCGCACATCACAGGGTGCAAAGATCAGCATGGGCACGGGAACATCGCCACTGGACCCTAGACATGAGGGAAAATGTTGCCTGGACTGATGAGTTGAGATTCATGTTGGTACATGCGGATGGCAGGATACGAATACGGTGCAGACGATATGAAGCGATGAATCCTTCTTGCCAGCAGGGTAATCTTGAAGCTGGTGGGGTGTGGCATTCTCGTCTGGAGACTGTTTTCATGGACTGAAACGGGACCCCTGGTGTGTGTGACATCGTCCCTCACAGGTCAACGTTACCGGGATATCCTAGACGACCATTTGCTCCTGTTTGTGCGTCTTCAACATCCCACTGGGGACCTCATCCTGCAACAAGACAATGCACCGTGCCATCGCTCCTGAAATGTATCCGAATGGTCGGATGAACACTCCACCGACGTGACCTCACTTCCTTGGCCAGCTAGGTCACCTGACCTCAATCCCATCGAGCACATCTGGGATGCCATCGAGAGAGATGCTCGAGGCTCTGACCCCCTTCCATCAAATCTTCGTGAACTGCAGGAGCTTGTTCAGGGGTCGGGGATCCATATGGCTTCCCAACGCTTCTGGTGTCTTGTCGAGTCCATGACGAGACGAATCTCCTCCATCATCAGGGCGTAAGGTGGTGCTACACGTTACTGGACAGGTATCTGTAATTCAATTGCTCTTCAGTGTATACACGCAGTAGACAAAACGTTAGAGATAGGAGTGATGGGCAGTTGACATGGGCATCCCTCGCACAAAGTGGGACAGACCCAAATCGAATGCGAGTGATAAATAGGCAGACAGCAGGGCTTCCCAACAGTGTATCGCAATCGACAAACATGGGTAAACGTAGCGATCTAAGCGTCTTTGATCATGGATGCATTGTTGGCGCAAGACAGATGGGTCATTCTATCGCCCATGTGGTAAGAACCCTACAGTTCTCGAGGGAAACCGCATCAAGGGTGTACTGCAACTATACCACTGATGGACATACCAGTGCCCAGAAAGCAAGTGGTGGCCAACCACACACCACTGAAGACTGGGGCCGATGTAGACTATCCAGGCTCATACAGACCGACTGCTTAACAATAGTGGCACAAATCACATCCAGGTTAAATGTCGGAGAACCAAGCAACATCATCAAGTGAATAGTATGGTGCAGGCTGCATACCCTGGGATACAGGAGCCAATGCCTTACTCATGTGCCACTGTTGAATGCTCATCATCAGACATTATGCCTCGCCTGGTTCCAGGAACATCAAAAACTGTACCTCTGCAGAGTGGTTAAGCATCATATGGTCAGATGAATCCTGTCTTCAGTTGTACTGAGCTGATGGAAAGGTGTGGTGCTGACAGCATGAAGCAACGGCTCCGTCGTGTCAGGTCAGCTGTGTTCAAGGCAGTGGATAGTTTGGGAGCCTTCGCATTGAACAAATTAGGTCCCTTATTGTGTCTGAAGAGGTCCTTAACTGCTGCACACTAGCAGCATGTGCTGGCTGGTCACCTACATGCTTTCATGGCCTGTGCCCATTCTGCTATAGATGGTCTGTTTCAGCAGGACAATGTGCCACCCCATCGTGCCGCAACCACCCAGGCATGGCTTGAGGAACACTCATCTGAGTTTGGAACCATCCAGTAGCCCCAAAGGTCTCCGGATTTAAATCCTGTGACACACCTGGATCAATGTTTCGGAATTGTGGACAATGCTGCAACAGGCGTAGCAGGCATTACCTCTAGAAACAGCAACACCTGGTGGAGTAGATGCCTCAGCGTGAACAAGCTCTTATTTGCACTAGAGAAGGACCAACATGCTATTAGATAGGTGTCTGTAATGTTTTTTTTCATTGGGTGAAAATGTTTCAGTCACTAGGTGCACTGGCTGTGACTTTGGTACGTACAGGGATGGAATATGTGCTGTTTTGCTTTCTTCTATAAACTACAAATATACTTTACAAGAAAATTCATCTGTTCAATTAACATACATTGAATTACTTGCTGTTTTAACATTTCACAGGAAGACATACAGACACACCTATTATTTATCCCAATCCTCCTCATAATCATCTTATGGCTAAGTACCTATATGCATTGTCTGAGCAAATATTCAGCAAAGACCAAATATACACTCCTTCAGTAAAAAAATAAAATAAAAATGGAGTGCCGAGAAGGAATCCAATAGAGATGAAAATTGGTATGTGCAATGTACATGTATAGGAAAGGAAATTGTTGCAATTCAGAGCAGCTGGGCCATTCATTTGGATAAAACAGCTACATAAGTGGAACAAGTCAGTATGTTGCAGAGCCACCTCTGGCTCGGATACAAGTGGTTACCTAGCGTGGCATAGACGCATACAGTTCATGGGTACTGTCCTGAGGTTATAGCATGCCAGATGGTGCCTAAATTACAGGCCAGACCTGTGCGCCAGCCAGCTCGTCTCCAGACGTGTATGTGCTGGTTATCAGCGCCAAATGCAAAACGTGACTCATCACTGAAGATGCCACTGGACACTAATCCCAACACCACTGCAAACAGTGCTAGCGATGCTTGCTGGTCAGTGGTAGGTGGTGAAGTGGTCTCCTCAAAAGTAGTCCCTGTGCTGCAAGTCGTCCAGCAATGGTCCGGATGGCCACAGATACTGTTTGGCTGTCACAATTGCTTGATCCTCGCATTCTGCCATTGCCTTCGGCAGTTCACTGCCCATGTGCTACTGGGTTGTGCGCTCCTCAACACATTGGCACCAACACTGGCCGATTGTCATGTCGCTCCAACCCAAATGTGTGGCGATACAGCAACTTGGTCAACTAACCTCCCTGAGCACAATTATACATCCTCTTTTAAACTCACTAAACTGTTTGTAGTGTGCACAGATCTGATTTTGAGATGTCCTCACATTACGTGGAGGTTCATGCAATCACAATCCAGTGTCACAGCTACAGTCTCTGTGTGCAAGTTTAGCTCTTGCTATAAGCCCTCCTAGATATGCAGATCCCATGCACTCTGGAGAACCACTATTTAGTCATTAGTTATTATTTTTTTTTATCATCATTTGCATATTTGGTCCTGAGGTACTTGCATGCAGAGTTTCATCAGGATTGAATGACCTCGGGTGCTTTGTTCTTTTTTTTTTTTTTTTTGGCAAAGAGTGTATATGTGTATAATTGTAACAAGGTTCATACTCTTCCAATAAATATAAATTTAAAGACCCCTTAACCAAATTATCATATGTGTGTGCTGTCTGTCAGTAGGTAGGTATTTTAGCAAGTTTAAACCATTAAACTCAGCTGGTGCAGGCACACCTTCAATGACCTGCCTGTTACCCCCTGCCCCCCTCCCCTGTTGGTTTATTTTATTAACTTCAAATTGCCCCTCTATGTTAATGTTTTTTGAAATCATTTTATTTTGTGGAATATTTTGAAAGGGTGCATTATTTTTGAATTCACCCTCTGGCAAGAATGCGTCCCTAAACCCAGTCAAAAGAAGCCTATCACGATCTGTGAATACATCATTCCACTTATTTTATTCCATAGTGATTTCTTAGCCAAGGCACCAGTTGTCTACGCGCTCCCCTGAGTTGAATGTAAGTTCAGCACCATTTGATCAATGTGTTGTTTTTATTGAAACTATACAGAAACCTCCTATACAATTTTTAGCACAAACAATTATTTTACACATGCTCTTTCATACCATTACTTTAAAAAAATAATAATTCAAGTATTATTTACGGAGCTAAACTATTTCAAGTACTTTCAGGGACTTGAAAATCAACTTTTTTTTTCAGGGACTTTTCAAGGTTTCCAAGGATCATTCAAACCATGTGTAAACCTGATGGTTGCATGTTCGAAACTGAGTATATTACTATGGTAAGCCATGAACACGAATACCTACTTCATCTTAGAGAGTGCATTAAGCTGGCTAGCTTGAAGTAAGAATTTCTCCTACTGTCAAAAATAAGGTCATCACTTCCTTTCCCTCCTGACACCTGCATTCTTCTTGTCTCATGATTTGCCTATCATGGTGCTGCTTTATAACTTACTTCTCCACCACTTCTGCTCTGATAACAGAAACTAAGGCCTTGTGGGACAAGGGAAGTTGGGTCTAAATCTAATCTGTGGTAGGAATCCCTACAAGAAACTAATGAAGCCTGGCATTATATACAAAGGTACCCCTATTTAACGAATCTGTGTTTACTCGGACACTGCAGAAACACAGGCTTGGCCTTGAACAAGTGGAATATACAAAAAGCCACCCCTCACTAAATGTAAGCATTGCAGCTGCAGCATTTTTTTAAAGTTGTAAGCACTGTTTCTTATACAGTGGTAGAAAAGATAGGAATTCAAATCTAGTTTTCTGAATCTCTCTAGATATCACAATGTGTATGTCTCTGTTGTTTGAATATGTAAGTACATTCTTGATCTCCCAGACTAGTCTTGTGACACTTAAAAGTATATATATATTAAGATAATACAACGTCGTTTATCACAATTATTTATTTTTCAAGCCAACCATGGTTTCGCTGGGTATTGACCTAGCTTCATCAGGACGAATGGCACGTAAATATTCAAATTGTATATGACATCATAAATGGTGTTTTACAGTCACGTGTTTTGGTTAGATGCTTCCACGCGCTTTATAGAAAAGTCATCGATGGCTAAACACTGTACATATTATTTGAATATTATGTGCCATTCATCCTGATGAAGGACCACAAATTTCTCTTTGAAGAAGCAAAACTAATTGACAAGCCAGATTCAACAACCAAACTTGATATTTTGGAAGCTTTCCATATATATCAGAAGTCTTTGCAACTTGTTAATGACACGGCATCCACCACATTTCTATCAAGCGCGTGGAAGCATCTAACCAAAACATGTGACTGAAAAACACCATTTATGATGTCATATACAATTTGAATATTTATGTGCCATTTGTCCTGATGAAGCTAGGTCAATACCTAGCGAAACCATGGTCGGCTTGAAAAAATAAATAATTGTGACAAACGACGTTGTATTATCTTAATACAGTATATATATAAACATGTAAGTACATGTCCAGTTCACAAACTGCAGTGTATAAAGACAATGCTACTATCATTGCATGTAATGCAACTCAAAAATTGCTTTGCTTTGATGCCCTAGTTAACAAAGTAGGGGTGGGAAATATCTTCAAGTTTCATTGATACAATATTAAACATCAGATGTTTGAAATTACAAAGCAGGTAAAGGAATTTGTCTTTCAATGACACATACTGAACACCAGATGTCAGTCTACGTACTTTTAAACACTGGGGTGATTAATGTGTTTTGCCTTGGAAATCTTTAAGTAAGAATCTTTAAAGTATTCTTTTATTTTCAGACAATCCTTGCTTAAAGGTTCCTCTATCTGCCAGAGGAATGGCAAGTTTTTATTTTAAAAAATAAAATCAGGAGTCTGGCCTTACTTTTCACTTTTACCACACATAGCTAATTTAAAAAAATAAATAAATAAAACATCATAGCTTAGAAAGGACTCCTGCAGCTGTTGTTTTTGTATAATAAAATGACCTACAGACTGATGTTATAAATCATAATATATATTCAGGTGCTGTCTCTGTTGCAGATCTGTCTCAATTTGTTTGAGTGATCTTTTTAAATTCTTTTCCTTCAGTTTCACTCTTCAAATAATTCTTTTATTTCATCTTCAGTTTCCCATCTCTCTGCTTTTCAGGTGCCTCCAAGTTTGTAACTTTGTTACACACACCCCTCATTCCATCTCAGTACATGTCCATACAAGTAAATTTCTACTTCTTGGGATATTTTCAAAATCACTTTTCTCTTACCTGTTGCTCTCTAATTTGCAGTTATATCATTTTTAGTGACATGTCAATATCCTCACAATCTGTAATATTTAGCTTATTCTCCATACATCTTGTCATTCAACATTAATTTTTACAAAGAAAAGTCAGATAGTGTTCTTCCCTATTTTATTCACATTAACACGTTCGCTGCAGCTGTGCTATTTTAACGGCAAGCATGCAGTGCCAATAAGAAGCCTGTGCAAATCTCTCGAGGCGTCACATGGTGTCATGCGGCACCAAGGATGAGGTTCTGTGCACTTGGATCAACCTATCTGTGTTTAGATCTCATAGCTTTGCCTAATTCTGCCATTCCAAAATACGATAAAATTTATGCATAATTGATATTCGTCATTATAACCTTCAGTAACCCCAAAGATATAAATACGTCTACAGCACATACATTGCAAAGCAATGCATATGCTATAGACATGCATACCCTGTAGTCGGTAACTAATCAATTGTAAAATTTTTCAGTTGCAAAAAGATTGAAAAATTCGATTGGTTCAATATCTGTCATATTAATTTTCAGTCCTAGTACACTAGTGAACAGAATTATTTTCGTGATGTTGGAAACATCATACCAATGTGTACCTAAAAAACCTGTTGAGATGAAGTATGAGAGAGAATGTTGCGTTCTTCATTTTCACTTTCACTGCTGGTCGTTCTACAGCTACTAATAGCCCAGTAAATAAAGGACTTTACCCGGAACAAATTAGCTAAAAGCTGAATTTTTGCAGGCTGGTAAAACTCATTGGGCTTAGCATTTTCACAAAAGTCCCCAAACCTCCCGCTTGCCCCCCTCATAAAGGGGGGAAATTAGGTCTAGTACTAATTCACTCGAAACTCCCGAAATAATTGGCGTTCAGCGATAATTTTTTTTAAATTTATTCCTCTTCATATGATCTACAAATTTTGTTCTATTCATTTTTACTATATCTCCTATTAGTTTTGCTGCAATTTTCGAAAACCCGCAAAATAGCACCTTTTTTTCCTCGACATTTTACAGATTAATTGCAATTACCGCTTCACAGAGCCAAAATTTCTGAAAAAGGCTCCCAATAAAAGTTGTAGCAAATTTTATAACCTTAACAACGATGTATTATTTGTCTTAATATACTTTTTATAGTTTGCCTTCTATTGTACAGAAACTGCGAATGCATTGTAGCCCTAAAATGACAAAACATTGGGTAAAACATGTAATAATTTTGAGGGGAGTATAATTTTCAACGATAGGTTAAAAAAAAAGGAAAACTCAGCTTCGCACCTGCAAAAATTTCATCAACTCTTGCCTGTATGCTTCACACCGAACCCCCAACCCCTCCGGGGGTTGGGACTAATGATTATTATGCGCAAACGCATTGCTGAATTAAAATATGACAATGTCATTATTTTCCTTTGTACATTTGTTATAAAGTATGAATTTAGTTCTATGGACGGCTGCTGTTTCTACAATTTCAAAATACTTAAAAAAAAAAAAAAAACCCACACATTTTTATTTTTAAATTTTCTAAATGAACTGAGATTAAAATTGCACAAAACTGTAATTAAAAAAGAAAAGGCTGCAAACAAAAGCGGTGATGATTAACTTTATAACTTTTAAAATGATATACATTTTGTCTTACATTGGCTTCTGTGGTTCTGAATATCGCACAGTTGTGGCAGAATTACGATAAGTGTTGTCGCTCATATCAGGTTGTTTGTGCATGACAGTCCACTGCAACGCCCACACATAGGAGAACATGAGAATCCGGCTTTTCGGAAACTGCAGGAAATCCCACATTCTTTCTTAAAGTTCCACGAAATTAAACATAAAAGTTCATCTGGTGCCCCTGGTAAAGTAGTCGAAATTGGCTTTAGTCTTCCACCCTCTAACTTCAATCCCAGTTGGTGGGGTCAAGTTTGTTCTGACCACATTTGAACTTGAAGGTATTCCCGCAAAAATGCTGCCGAGCTGCTGCTACTGTTGGTGGAAATGTTTTCAAGTCAAAGTTTGATCTCAGTGATAGTTTTGCAATTGATTTTTTGTAATAAAAGTATCTGGCATCATCTAATTGTCGTGTTTCCTCAAACCATATAAATCCAAATGGAAGCTTTCTCCATTTGAAAGATTTCTTCTTTTGAAGCATTAATGCGGTTGAAAACCGTTGCTTGCGACTGAGCCTCCTGAGAATTTTTTATTAGGTTAACTTCCTTTTGTTTCCCAAGTCCGTAAAGTGCGGACGTTGTATCACATCCTGTAATGGCATGTGTGAATAACAGGCATTTGCGTACATGGCTGTAAATAGATATCAGTTTTTTCAATGTTGTAAAATATTGAAAGATTGCAGCAACACCCGGTTTAAGAAAGAACAAAGATTTTGTTTCTTCTAGCACCAGCACAATTAATAAGACAATAAGGTCTGTATCCATACCTACGGTGACTACAGTAGGGTTTAGTTTCTACAGAGGTTCGAACTATATCTACATCAGCATCGTTATTAGCCATGAGAACCGTGATATTAATGGCATAGAGGAATTTCTCTTTTAATGCTGCAATCATTCTTTTCTTATTGTGCGGATTAGATAGAAAATCGGTCTGCGCTGGAGTGCACTCCATGTTATTGGTAAATATAATGTTCGCTGACGTCCTTTTAGCAGGTCTTTTTTGTTCTTCCTGATTTGTTGTTGGCGTTTCAGGGTATCCACCAAAAACAACGTAGCAATTTGTACCATAATGGGAAAGTACACGATATATACATAATTTTGCACAATTTGATCAAGTGTGCATTTAGGCCAAATTACTGAATGAAGGAGATAACCACCATCTATTATAATAGCTGCACCAGTAGGTATATTCTCCTGTTCAACAATACCGCCAACGAAAGATTTAGTTATGGAGGATTTCGTACCTTTTCGCAGTGATACTTCGTCAAATAAAGCTGGTGGATGAGATACTAGTTCATAGCTGAAGTATGATTTCAGTTTCAAAGGACTGTAACAAACACAAATAACTCTGTTGAACAATTGTTGTGTCCTTATTTACTCCAGCCTGGTCCAGCCTTCGAAACAGCCACAAATCCACTTAGCCACACACAATTTAACGGAAACAATGTCTTTAAAGATGCTTGCGTACTATCTGTCATCTTCATGTTACTGAGTTCTTGAACTGTTGTGACCTGTAAGCCGAATAGCCTTTTCTCAGGATAAGCACGATGCCATATGCTTACCTGAGGTTAAGAAATGTTTCCAGACAGTAGTTGTGAAACATCAACCTTCTTGTCAACACAGATGGCTGGTGTAATGCATTGAATTCCTTCCATTGCATCAAAAGTCTTTAATCCATCTAAAGCACATATGTTCACTTCTGCATTACCAAACACGTACTGAATAAAGGCTTCATTACTCACACAAGATAATCCTGCACTAATTAGAGAATTTTGATATTGCTCTGCTTTGTAGTATGAAGAACACATACCCATCGATGATAACAATTGAACTAAATGTTTGGAACTATATCTATGACTTAAATACAATGCAATGCTGACTTGAACAGCTGACAGAAATGACCTAGAACTTACAGCTGATATTATAGCATGGTTTATTACAGTTCGTTTGCGAATAATCCCGGATGTGCTGCGTCTTTTTTTTTTTTTTGTAACCACGTCTGTAAATATTTGCAGCATTTTGGGAACAACATTTAATCAATTCTCCTTGATATCTTTTGTATTCGGATATTTGCTACTGTTGTAAATCATTTTCTGTATATGTCCTCTCTAATAATTTCTGCTGCTGCTTCAACAACTCTTCTTCGTTCACAAACTTTATCTTTCTTTCTCTCATTTACCATTGATCAGTCAGCAATTTATGATTAACATCTGTCATACACACAATATTCTTTTTCCCAGAAATGTTTGTACCGCTCAGGTGGCGCAGTGGTCTAAGCGCTAGCTTATGATTATTCGTCCGAGAAGAGTCCGGGTTCGAATCCTGGAGAGGCATGGAAGTTGTGTTTGTCTTACAGCACTGGTTCTCTCCCTTCCATGGAACCAGTGACCCTCAATTAGGGATGGGAGACTGCCCATTGAGTTGCTCACGGTGGTTGTTAAAACTTCAACCAAATTTAAAAAAAAAAAAAAAAAAAAAAAAAAGTGTATCACTATCCTGTCTCCGAAATGCTGTAACAGTCGCTGCTTCAAATATTTATCAGTAATGGGTGTAGAAAGGCCATGATATTTCATAAATCATTTAGGGTGTAATGCCATTCATGTATTTTTTCAATGTAGTCACACAATAATGAGAAAGCAGTTTTGGTGCTCTGATCTTGTGGCCGACCAGGTGCTCTAAACAGCTTTTATTTTTCTGTGTAGTGCTCGGAATGATATCATGCTTCAACGTTGATGCTGAAGAAATACTTGTAACATGTGAAGCCTTAATACTACTTTCTCGCGTGCAATTCCGCCGGCAAATTTGGTGAACCATAATAGAAGTAACATTCTCTAATTTTTCATGCAGACTGTCTTTTCTTTTCAGGCTAGAATCAGTTATCATTTTTAAACCTTTGGGGACAACTACTTGTTCTCCCTCACAGAGATGGTTATGGTAACTCATGCATTTGTCCATTTTTATTCAGTTAGATAAACCAGTACGGGAATGCATTCAGAATTTGCTTTACTTTTTACAGGCTAAAAAAACGATCAACTTACATTTCGTTCTTTGACTCAGCGAATCTCCCATGCGGACCCCTTACCTATCCGATAACTTAATTCCATATGCTTTGTGGCATATGTGTGGACAGTGAGGGAGTTTTAGGAATGCATTTTATTCTCCTATTTGTGTCAAATAAATAAACAAATTGCGTGAGTCAGCGTCTCTTATCTCTCTCTCTCTATCAGTACCATGGTCTTCCAGCGAAGCAAATTCTTCGCAACAGAAGTGCTTAATGCAGACATGGTTTAGATACAGTGTAAACGAAACTATTATGTTGCTGTAAGACAAATAACATATCATTGTAAAGGTTATAAAATTTGCTACAACTTTTATTGGGAGCCTTTTTCGGAAATTTTGGCTCTGTGAAGCGGTAATTGCAATTAATCGGTAAAATGTTAAAAGAAAAAAAGGTACTATTTTGCGGGTTTCGCAAATTTCAGCAAAACTATAGAAGATATAGTAAAAATGAATAGAACAAAACTAATAAAGGTAACTTGATCATGCTAGTTACGTTCCTAGCGTGATCAAGTTACCTTTATTTGTTAATATTGTTACGTGTTTTGCCCATTATCGTCATAGAACAAAACTTATAGACCATATGAAGAGGAATAAATTAAAAAAAAATTATTATCGCTGAACGCCAATTATTTCGGGAGTTACGAGTGAATTAGTACTAGACCTAATTTCCTCCCTTTAGGGGGGGGCAAGCGGGAGAGGATTGGGGACTTTTGTGAAAATGCTAAGCCCAATGAGTTTTACCAGCCTGCAAAAATTCAGCTTTTAAGCTAATTTGTTCCGGGTTTGACCCAATTTTGGCCTTTATTTTCTGCATGTGATGACAAATTATCGGGATAAACTGTTTCCACTGTAGAATGTGCCCGCCAATGAACTTTGGGTTGAGAGGGACCGGGCCTGAATATATCCGTTGTTTCCACAAAACTAAGCATTGAAGTCAATATGGGTTTCTTTGAAATCCCTTTAGTCCTCAATAGGCTTCCCTCTTACATATGAACTCTAAGCAGCAAATGCTTTTTATTGCCACTCAAGCATTTGTTTATAGATAGTTCCTTTCACTGCAAAACCAGTGATGCTCAAAGGAAAATAAACATTGCAGTGAAAAGCACATGCTGTGTTAAGTCTATGGAGAATCAACTTACCATATATACTCGTGTATAGGTTGACTTTTTTTAATGACATACTTAGGTCAAAATTAGGGGGTCGAACTATACACGGAAAATATTTCTGATAGGTTGAAAACCAAAATTTTGATGCCTTATGGAAATGCGCATTTTGAAACATCAGTTCATTTGCAGTTGTATATTTAGTCATTTTCCGGGTGTTACTGGCACAGAAAAAAATATTGCTAAGAATTTTCTTGATTTTATATGTACGAGTTTTTTTTATTCCCTAATAGAAAAACTCATTTCGCAAAGATGTCTCAAAGTCCGTTTTAGATCTGTCAATATGGCCTTGACTGCCCCGCTGGTAAATCACACAGAGGAAAGAGGTGAACGCGTCAGCCAATAGTTTAAGTTGCACCGTGCCGTGACTTACGACCGTACTCAATCCTTGACCGGGGGGGGGGGGAGGACAGACTGTTGCAAAAGGATACTGCTGCCCCTGCTTAGCGACGGCGAACAGAGGTGTGACAATCTACAGAACAGCGGGAACTTGATCAATGCATCCCGAAAATGAAAGAGTTTAAACTTGGCAGATTGCTCAGAATAACACTGCCACTGATAGTAAATAAGTGCATTAGTTTAACAACCTACTTATGTTTGTTATTAAATTGAGTGTGCCCCGGCTCTAAAAATCAAACAAACAGTAACGTTTTCTGAAGACAAAGAGCGAGCAAAAAAGGAGGATTGTATCTTTACTGAATGGGGCGATGTTTGGTTTTGTCACTAAAGCCGATTGTTTGTCACAAACACGGTGGAGAGGGGGATGAAACTCGGGAGTAGATAAACAACCTTTCTGTCAATCACACACTTGTACAACTCAGCAGTTGACCGACAGCTGCTACGCTGCACAGGGTTGTGGGAGAAAGTTATATAGAACAAATTTTCTTAAATTTTTTAAATAGTTTCATGCAAATTTTACAGTGTCTGCAACACATCAAAATAAAGATTCATTTTTAAATTTTGAAGAAATCCATTGAAAACTTCAAAAGTTACATATTTATTTTTTATGGTATGCATATTCTTTATGGAATAAAAAAAGTATATGCTTTCCAAATATGTTTCAGGAAGTTATGACGTGCCTGCCTTACGACGTTTTGAAAATGCATCACGATTCGTTTGCTGCGGGAACAAATGCTTTACTCTCCATGAATGAACTAACTGCAGAAAACTCGCTCGCAAAAAGTGAGAGAAAGGGAGGGGGGGGGACTGTGTGCAAAAGTGGGTTCATATATTGCTAAAATGTGTAACCTTCCCCTGAAAACTTTCTAACCAGGGTGGTGAGCCCTATCATCTTCACAGAATTGTGCCTCAATTCCATCCACATTTTGTGGGAACCTGCAGCAAGCAACACTGCGAGAGCCAGATACAACAATAAATAGTAGGTTCACATTTCCACATGCGGGCGCATCCTCGGAAAATAACTTTTTTTTTATTTATACACAAGATAGGTTGGTATACAAAAAACTGCAGATATTCACATAAAAATCGGCGGGTCGACTTATACACGGGATATACAAAATCTGCAAATATTCAGATACAAATCGTGGGGTCAACCTATACAGGAGTATATACGGTACTTTCCCTTCCCTAAACCATGTGGAAAAAAATCCACTTTCCCAAAACTGCAGTTATTTTTAAACAGTTGGATACTCATTGTCAGTAACAAAACAGATTCCTCTCTTCAAGTGCTAAAGGTTTTAGGAATGGAAATATTAAGTCACATTCACGACGCCATTCGGCGGCACCTGGGCTAAGTATTGTATGACACAATCCGGCGGCACGCGGCAGTGAAAGTGTTAAAGTGAACTTCATTTCACGACGGCAACTCTGAAGTTATTATGTGTTCTCTCCACCAGATGGAAAGCATGGACCATTCTGCAGACAAAGCAGATGCACCACAAGTCAGTGTAGTAATGGCAACCACAACAAGCAAATGGGTACAACAAATTTATCATTACACCAGCACCAGTTTACGATGCTGGTGTAATGACAGTGCAATGTGTACATATGTGGTAGTGTGTGTGTTCCAACAGGGTCAGGTAAGTGTAGTGACAAACAGCAGATGATCATCCACATCTTCCGAGCATGTCAATTGCATCAAAACAGCATTGTGAGAAGATAGGCATGTCTTTGGCAACACTGTAACAGTGATTTAACTTTTCCAATGGCACAATGTGGGACATTTTATGAGCATTCGCTACTGAAAGATCAGCAGTAGATGGGCTCCTATGCAACCGACAGATGACCACAAAAAGGCATGCAAGACAATATTGCTGACACTCTTTCAACAATATATGGAAGAAGGACATGGCTTAGTGTCAAGCAGAATCATTACTAGAGATGAAGTGTGGTATTATAGTACAGGACAGGGTTTAAGCTGCGGTCGCTATTTTCGCGAAATGCGATGAGTTAATCTAAAATGCGAGAAAAAATGAGTGCCTGTCGCAAAATTGCGCCCGCCGTTTAAATATTAACTCATCAGCGGATTCTACTCCGGCTATTCTATTTTTGTGGAAACTAAAGTTTTCAAAATTCTGGCAGCGATTTGTACTCTGCTAATGTTATTTTCTTAATCCTTAAGGAATAATAGGTTCCTACTGTGTCCCTACAGCACCTTTTGAATCACTCCCCACCCCCTACATACACTCTAGAGCGCTCCATAAAGGGTGGGGTAGGCTGGCAGGGTAAGATAGAGGCTAGAGGGATTAGAGGGTTGCTCTCGCCACTCAAGGTGCCGCACGTCCATCATACAACGTGCCGCATTACAATGGATAAATTCATTATTAAGAAACGCAAAGATTGTGAAGACAGTGCCGATAAAACAACTGAAAAAGAATGTGAGTTTAAAATTAAAAAAAAAAAAAAAGTAAAACTGCTACTCAATCTAATATACCTTCCGAGCAACTTTTTGCGAAAATGGTGCTCCCTTTACAAATGGGTGCAAGTTAACTGGAGGGATAAAATACCATATTTAAACTGCGAACTGTGCATTGCAGCAAGAAAAAGCTACGTCCCAGCAAGTGATAAATTAAGTGAAAATTCCCAATTTCCAATTATTTTCATATATTTGTTTTTGCGCATGGCTGCTAACTAATCGAAAAATTTCCTACGCGGAAGGAGTTTGATTGAAGCATCAAACATTTAGGGCGATTAAAACATCAATCAATTTAGGTTGATCGAAACATCAAAACAATAATATGTGCCAACTTTCCATCGCGCATGACAGAGACAACGCGTATGTGTAACTACAGAAGAAAAAAAAAGTTTTTAATTTCAGTTGTTGCCGAAACCACGGCTTCCCAGCTGGAGAAAAAACCTCAGGAAATAGTTGCTTGTAAACAACTGCTAAGGCCGCGTGCTTTTCACCTTAAGATACTGGAAGCGGAAACACACAAGACCGAAATAAGAAAATAAAAATAAACAAAGAATTCCGGCGGCCTCGATCCCCAGAAAATGTAAACACACTCAACAGTCTGTCAGGCAAGTAAAGTTTCACCACGTGGTTTGTCATCACATATTTTACAAGCTAGAGGGGGATGGATTACGAGAGTAGGACGTACCAGAAACGGTTGTCGAGTATAATTAACAATCGCAAGGGGTAGGAGGTCATTTTTTTTTCGTTCTCTTTTCCGGCAGTACTGAAAAAGTTAACACTATTTTTTAAAAATATTTATTTTTATGTATTGTAATTAATCTTGAGTGTTAGCAATTACGAAATTCCCTATTCGAAAAACATTTAACACTGCTATGTTAACGATTCAAAACAGACAGTTCTGTCTTCTGCAAAAATAGCATGAATACCATGAAAGCTGAAGAACCGATTGCGAAATAAGTTCTTGCCCGCGATCGGCAGAAATGACATGGAAGAGGTGAAGTGGGAGGTCCCAGAGCAAAACAACGAGGAAGCACATTCAAAATCACACATCCGGTGAAGTAGCCATTCCTTCCGTACTTTGCCCACCCCTCTTCTATAAGAAGTGAGGAAGTGCAAACGCAGAGGAATGTTTTTCACCACAAGCTTTATTATTTTATTTTTTGACATTTGCAAGTACCTGTAAATTAATGTGTGAAATACACATATACTCACACTACAATAATTGTAGGACTAATATTATTTTCATAGCATATTTTTTTTTTTTTTTTTGCGGATTCGCGATATGAACCATGTGTACTTTGTCTTTGTTTGATATTAAAAAATAAATATTTAGAAGGCTGAAATGGTAATATTTTATTATATTGTAATTAAAATGATAGTTGGTTTGAGGAATATGCTGTTACTATTAATAAAAATTTAAATTTAACTGGTTTTAGAAATACTTGGATTGAGAAGGGTTATTGATGCTCAAAGACTGTTTTTTTTTATTTATTTACACTTATATACCTGATGATATATCATCATCATCATCATTGTCAACCATTATCAATCCACTGCTGGACGAAGGTCTCCCCAAGTTTCCTCCACAACGGTCTGTCTTGTGCCAGTCTCCTCCATGTCACCCCTGCATACTTTCGAATTTCATCCACCCATCTCCCATGTGGTCTTCTTCTGGGTCTTTTCCTGTCCCTTGGAATCCAATCTAAAATTTCGGCTGTCCATCGATGATCTGTCCTTCTGGCAGTATGTCCAGCCCATTGCCATTTCAGGGATTTAACTCTGATCATGATGTCTTCCACTCTTGTCATTTTTCGGATCCACGAGTTCCTCTTCTTATCTCTCCTGGTTATACCAAGCATGCACCTCTCCATGCTTCTTTGAGTTGTCTGCAGCCTTTGTATGTCTCTTTTAGTTAAGGTCCACGTCTCTGCACCATACGTAAGCACTGGAAGGATGCATTGATCAAACACTTTTCTTTTAAGACATAATGGCATATTGCTCTTGAAAATTATGCTGTTTCTTCCAAAAGCTCTCCAGGCAAGTTTTGTAAGCCGATTAATTTCTTCATCAATGTGACCCTCACTTGATATCTGCTGTCCAAGATAAACGTACGTGTCTTATCTCCAGCTTTTCTCCATCAATCGATAAATCTTCATTTCTTGTAAAAGCATTGAACATCACTTTTGTCTTCTGAAAGTTCATTTTTAATCCCACTTCTTTACTCTTGTCAGCAAGTTCCTGGATCATACTCTGCAGCTCTGATGGGGTAGTTGCAAAAATGACGTCATCAGCAAAACGAAGGTGGGTTAGATAATCTCCATTAATCTTTATCCCTTTGTTTTCCCAGCTCAGCGACTGAAAAACACCCTCCAATGTGGCATTAAAGAGCTTCGGAGATATGGTGTCACCTTGTCTCACTCCCTTTCCAATTTTTATGTGTGTTGTATTTTCAAACAGCCGAATCTTTGCACTTGCATTTTCATAGATGTTATTAATAATATTAATGTATGCATCTTCAATACCGCAGGTTTTCAGAGCCATTGTAACTGCTGATGGTTTCACCGAATCAAAGGCTTTTTCATAATCGATAAAAGCCATGCACAATGGAAGTTCATATTCCCTCGCTCTTTCAATTAGTTCTCTCAGTACGTGGATATGATCTATTGTGCTGTAGCCACTCCTGAATCCAGCTTGTTCTCTCGGTTGAGCCATGTCCAGTGTTACCTTCAAGCGGTGTGAAAGAACTTTAGTGAAGATTTTATAAACTACTGATAGGAGGCTGATAGGTCTGTAGTTTCCGAGATCCTCAATGTCACCTTTCTTATGTAGCAGGATCATTGTAGCGGTGTTCCAATCCTCAGGAATCTTTCCTTCATTAAGGCATCGAGTGAAAATTTGGGAGAGTACTGTTTCGATTTCTCCACTTGCTTCTTGTATGATGTCTACAGTAATTCCATCTTCTCCTGGAGCTTTTCCCCGCTTCATGTTCTTGATTGCATGTGCAACTTCTGCTGGAAGGACTGGAGGAACTCTGGTACTGGTATCTTTCATGATGTCTGGAGTGCATGTATCATCCCTTTCATATAATTTGGAGTAGAAATCTTTCACTCTTGTCAAAATTTCGCCTCTATTTCTTGTTACAGAACCATCTTCTTTTCTCAGTGCCATAATCTGTTTTCTTCCCTTACTGAGATGTCCCTTTGCTATCTTTAGGCTTTGGTTGTTTTCAATTGCTTTCCTCACTGGTTCACAGTTGAATTTTCTTCCGTCTTCAGTGATACTTTTTCTTACTGTCTTGCATAGCTCTATATATTCCACTTTGGAAGTCACATCTTCTTTAGTTGTCCTCATCTCTCTTCTTTTTTGCATCAACATTTTCGTTTTTCCTGATAATTTGTTTACATGCAACTTGTTCTTAGACCCAGCTAATTTTGTTGCTGTTTCCATAAGAGCTTTGGTTACTTTTCTGTTAACTTCAGAGATGTCCACTTCTTCCGATGTTAGGCCTTCTAAAGCAGAGAACCTGTTCTTCAGTTCCAACTTGAAGGTATTATGGTGTTTTTTAAGGTTGGTTACGTCAATAGATTTTGTTTGTCTTATGAGCTTGCCACGTTCAAGTTTAGTGTTGAGGTGCATCTTACATCTCACCAATCTATGGTCACTACCTGTGTTGAACTTGTTTAGCACACTGCAGTCTTTTATGACGAATTTTTTGTTACACATAATAAAATCAATTTCACTTGTCGTCCCATTTGGATGTCTCCATGTCCATTTCCTGTGTGGCTTTTTCTTGAAGAAGGAGTTCAAGATGGAAAACCCTTCTGCCTCTGCAAACTCAACGAGAGTATTTCCACGCTGGTTTCTGTTGCCGTGACCAAATTTACCTACTGAAGTTTCATTCTGTTGCCGTTGCCCTATTTTTGCATTGAAATCTCCCATAATTATTTTCAAGTGCTGCTTATCTTTATTATTTAGATGACAAATTTCCTCATAAAATTCTTCAATTTCTTCTTCAGGATGACTTGTGGTGGGTGCATAAGTTTGAATAATCTGAGCCTGGTATCTTTTCGAGAGTTGGATAACAAGTTGTGCAGCTCTGTCAGAGGAACTTTCAACTTATATATATATATACTGAAGAGCAATGCTGAAAACTAAGGAAAAACTTTAGAATTTAAAACGAAAGTTGCAGAATTAAATATATAATTTTTTTTGCTTAGGTCTCTTCTTAATAGAATATATATATATATATAATAGTCTTTTTTTAATAAATTTTAACCTAAAATACGGGTAGATGGGGTACACAGTAAGTTCAATCGCGAAAGCAGCTAAAAAGGTCGTAACCCGGGTTTTCGGTACATCTCTTGACACAAATAAAATTTTTATTAATAGTAGAATAGTAGCGGTATTGGCATTTTACTTATTCAATTCATACTGGTCATTAATCAAATCATTCATGCAAAGACAATGGTAACTCACAAAATCAAATTTCAGATTTGGATTTTATGTTTATTTAATCATGATTTTAGAAAAAAAAAAAAAATCCTTATCCTGTTAGGAGCTGTATATCAACTTACACTGCCCAACACAATTTTATTTTAAATATGTTAGTATCTTCCAAGCTAATTAGTTTTCCATTGCTGTCCAAGGCATTGTTGGAGCGAACAATTAATTTGATATTACAATTTTTTAAGTGACAAAAGCCGCTAACTTTCTTTAGCATTTTGCTACAACTTTTTCCCCATTTTAGCATTTTTGCTACAGCATTTTTTGAGCCAGCTTAAACCCTGGTACAGGACCAAATTGATGACAAAGAAATTCAAGACATAGTCAAGCCCAGAAAAGGTGATAGCAATGGTGTTTTAGGATGTGTGAGGTGATCCCTTGGTGGATTACACTCCTCACTGTGAAATGATCACTGGAGCTGCTTACCATACTATACTAATCACACTGAAAGAGGCTGTCTGCTGAAAAAAGTCCTGGATTGTTGGAAAAGGGAGTTGTTGCAAGATAACGCCTAGCCACACACCACCAAAATCACAGTGGAAATCTTGAAAGCTTGACACTGGAAAATTTTTACCCATTCCTCTTGTAGTTGTATTTTCTCACAGTCAGACTTTCACCTTTTCCCAAAATTGAAAAGGCATTTTTGAGGTTAACACTTCCAATCTGCTCTGATGCCAAAGTCAAATAATGGTTACATCTGTAGAGTGTACCATTTAACCATCAAGGCTTTGACTCTTTGATGTTCCTTTTTTTTTTTCATGGTTCAACATCCATCACAGGAAAGTCTTAGGGCTATAAAGCAGTCACCCATTCCTGATGTAAGTCCACTGGTTCCAGGAAAGGGACAGAACCGGCATCAGCTTGGATGACTAGTCAGAAATTTGAGCATCTGACCACTCGGCCACTAGGATGGCAAACTCCTTGATTTCCTGCTAAAATATGTGTTTCAACAGACTTGGCAACTACGTCGCAAAATAATGATTCGTGCATTATTTCCAAAACAAAAATATAAGGAATCTTATTTCCCCTTGCATATTATTACACAAGCAATACAGAATTTTTTGCTTCACCAACACTAATTGTTCTATTACAGTCACAGACAACAAATTATTTTTAAAAGAAAGACTAATAGGATACTTACAGGATTGTTTGTTTTATCTAAAATAACTTCTCCTGCACATCCAAGTCTAGCAAAGTACCGGCTAAAATTTGCACTAATTTGTTCAATAAGAGATTCTATTTTAGGAAGCCAGAGATCTCTAACTTCAGTAATTTTATCTTCTAAGTCTTTCAGCTTCTTTTCCTTCACTTCAATATTCGTTTTTGTTTCTTTTATCAACTTTTCCCTGTCTTTATACTCCTTCAAAATCTACAAAGACAGATGAAACATGCACAAATAAATACATTTCATGATTGTTTATTTTTTTTTATATCAAACAAAACAATGAATGCAAGAATATTAAATTCAGACTATGCAGTAAATGTACTTCATAATAACAGATCAGCACAAATAGTTGTGAACAGTAAGTATGAGCCTACACTGAAATTTAAGAAAGATGTGTGTGGAAATTGGATGGACCTACCAACTAGTGGTCAACACTGCTTCCATGGGCTGCACCTGCAGAGTGAAAGTTCTCTGCTTCGCGCAGATCAAATGACTGACTGGTCTAGGGCATAATAAGAAAAACTTTTTACAATGATACAATTCAAAATCATATATGTAACACAGCTGCAATATATCACATAAATTACCAGGTACATATGATGTGGTGAAGCTTGGGTGCATACTTGGGAAGTAGGAAGTATTAGGAATTCAACCTAAATGTGGTACCACTGTGACCAAGTACCATAAGTCAAGAGATTTAACATAATTTATTCTGACCAAGAACAAGCTGCCATAGCCTTAGTTTCTCATAATATAATGGCTGCCACGCTACTTAATGGAAGCTTGTGCATAACAAGATTTGTGTATTATGTAGAGTTTTTCAAACTGGACAGAATGAATTACAATGTTTTCAAATCACAATGAACTGACACATGCATGATTCTAGCAAGGGGTTGCACTGTCTTTTAAAATGTTTTCACCAACTTATTCACCAAATTCAAATTATTATTATTTTTTTTTTGCCAATGTACAGGGTGTCTCACTCACTCTCTACTGAACACGGCATTTCTTTAATAATATTAACACTAATGAAGATATTGCAATGAAATTTGAAGTGGACTTACCTCATTTTGTGTGAAATGTGATGACATCACAGCATGTGCTGGAAGTGGCCACCATTTGCGTCCAGACAGCATTGAACCTGGTGCACCATACTGTGGAAAGTCCTTGCTAGTACATCCGCTGTCACAGCCTGAATTTCTTCAATGGTGTTTGCTTTGAAGGCATCTATGGTTCACGGTTTCTTTTGGTAAACTCTCCCTTTTAGATATCCCCATAAAAAGTAATCAGGAGGCGTCAGATCAGGCAAGCACTGTGGCCACAGACCTTTCGAAAGGACGCAGTTGCAGAAAAAGGACTGAATTTCAGCCGTACTGGTGTATGATGTGTGTGATGTCGCTCCATCATGCTGGTAATATTCAATGGAGAGTTTTTCATGGTCCAACTGATTTACAAAGGTGTTGAAGATTTTCATATATGCAGCTGTTGTGATGGTTGTATCGAAGAAGATGGGGCCAATTATGCGCGCCGGAACATCCCACACCAAACACCAATTTTCTGTGAATGAAAGGGTTCTTAAGGTATCGTGTTGGGATTTTCACTGGCCCAAATACAAGAATTTTGAAAATTGACGTATCCGGACAGGTGAAACCATGCCTCGTCTGAGAACCATGTGTAGTGCAGAATGTCCGGATTTTCTGAAGAAATGTCTGAAACCATCAACAGTATATCACTCATTTCACATGGTTAGGCTCTTTCAGTTCGTGGACCACATAGATACGGTACGCATGAAGCTTGGCTTTTTTCACAGCACGTTGACAAGTGCTTTTGGACAACCCTGTTTCCTGTGACAGATGGCGAAGCCACTTCCTGGGAGATGCAAGTAGTCGGTCCTTTACATTCTGGATTGTTTCCTCGGACATTTGTGGACGACCTCCTGTATGGTCGTCTAATAAAGTCCCCCTTGGTTTCCAATTTCTTCGACAATGCCCAAATGGTGGACTTACCCGGTGGATATCTGCCTGCAAACCTCTCCAGGAATTGCTGTTGACAAGGCTTTATCCATTCTGTTTTCCAATAAGTGTGAACAATAAACACTTGCTCCTCCAGAGTATATCGACACATTTTCACACGTACGCGAACAGCCACGAGCACGAGCACTCACTATTAACAACCATATTGTATAAACACACTCAATGAAATGGCATAACTAAGCAGCAGAGAGGTGTGTCCGGCTGGCTGGTGGACTCCTGCTCAATGGCGCCACACTTAGGAATGTGTCTGCTACTAAGGAACACTCTGGCTGGCTGGCTGGCTGGTGGACAGTGCCAGGTTCAATGCTGTCCAGATGCAAATGGTGGCCACTTCCAGCACATGTTGTAATGTCATCACATTTCGCAAGAAATGAGGTAAGTCCACTTCAAATTTCGTTGCAATATCTTCCTTGGTGTTAACATTATTTAAAAAATGCTGGGTTCAGTAGCGAGTGGGATGCCTTGTATTATAACAGTACAAAAAGGTTAAAATAAAAGTTGATATAACACATCAAAATATTCTACACTGCTGGACAATTGCTAAGGACGGATCATAAACGGCTATATAGCGCATAAAAAAGTAAGTGTGGTTGGATGCCAAGTGAAATAAAATAATGTCAGAATGCCAGGACATTACAAGAAAGACAATTTATTGTGCTCTGAAATCCAGAAGGCTTTGGAACGTGTTCAAGGGACAAACAGGCCATTTTGTGCAGAATACGTAAACGTGAAAAAATGCAATTACCGTCCGCAGGCGTTCCGGCGTAAGATGTCAATACGGGATATGGCCACCATGGAGGGCGATGCAAGATTCCACACGTCGTGTCATGCTTTGCACAACATTATCAAGCAGCTGTTGGGGTAATTTATCCCATTCCTCTGTCAGTGCACGGATGAGGGTGCCCTTGTTTATTGGAGGGCATTGGCGACCAGCAAGACATCCCACACATTTTCAAGGGGATTCATATCTGGAGAACGTGCTGGCCATACGAGGCGTTGAATATCCTCGCTCTCAAGACACTCCTGGACAGCGACTGTTCGATGACATGTTGCGTTGTCGTCCATGAAAATGAATCTATCACCGACATCACCACGGAACATGAGAACATGAGGTAGCAGAACATCATTAATGTATCGTTGGCCAGTCATAGTCCCAGTTGGAAGCACATAGAGGGACGTACGGCCATTGATCATGATGCCAGCCCATACCATGACACTACATGTCGGACATCGGTCCCTTTCCTGTATGTTTGCTGGACAATATGCAGTACCACTATCACGCCAGATCAGTTGTCGTCGACAATCAGACGATAGACTGTATCTTCTCTCATCTGAGAAGAGGACAGCAAACCAGTCGTTATCAGACCAATTGCGATGTTGATGACACCATTGCAAACGGGCGGTACGGTGACGTCTGGACAATGGGATGCACACAACTGGACGGCGGGCGTATAGTCCTCCTTCATGCAAACGTCTGGCGACAGTTTTCGGGAGATCCACTTGCCAGTAGCAGCCATAAACTGATTTTCTACCTCACTAGCTGTGCTGCGCCGGTGTCTTTTTGTTGATAGCACTATGTACCGATCTTCTGCAGGTGTCGTACTGCGAACACGACCTCCCCCGTGACGTTTGCTACACTTTCCATTTGTTTGAAATTATTTCCAAAGCCTTGAAACAACACTGTGGCTGACGTCGAACTCCCTGGCAACATCTGTTATTTTTCGCCCTTCTTCAATCTTGCCAATAATACGGCCACGCGTGAAATAATCTAGGTGATGTCGGGAAGACATATTGAAAATTGCAAGTTCGTCAATTGATTCCTTCCCTTTCAACTTTGCGTTTGAACAACAACGGTCACTACGCGTCAAATCCTTTATATCTCTTATCAGCGCTATGACGTCACGAATAAGTTCGGCAATCCAAAATTTGCATACGCACAACACGTCTTACTGTATCCCGCACTTATGCTAATTTCCACATTTTCCTGCCTTCCATTTTATGGTTGCTATCGTTGCTATTGTCATCCGTCCTTAGCAATTGTCCGGCAGTGTATTACTCACGTCAAATATTATGGTCGTGAGCTCCGTGATGCACAGCCATGTAATGATATATCATCATCATCATCATCATTGTCAACCATTATCAATCCACTGCTGGATGAAGGTCTCCCCAAGTTTACCCCACAACGGTCTGTCTTGTGCCAGTCTCCTCCATGTCACTCCCGCATACTTTCGAATTTCATCCATACATCTCCCATGTGGTCTTCTTCTGGGTCTTTTCCTGTACCTTGGAATCCAATCTAAAATTTCGGCTGCCCATCGATGGTCTGTCCTTCTGGCAGTATCTCCAGCCCATTGCCATTTCAGGGATTTAACTCTGATCATGATGTCTTCCACTTTTGTCATTTTTCTGATCCACGAGTTCCTCTTCTTATCTCTCCTGGTTACACTAAGCATGCACCTCTCCATGCTACTTTGAGTTGTCTGCAGCCTTTGTATGTTTCTTTTAGTTAAGGTCTACGTCTCTGCACCATACGTAAGCACTGGAAGGATGCATTGATCAAACACTTTTCTTTTAAGACATAATGGCATATTGCTCTTGAAAATTATGCTGTTTCTTCCAACAGCTCTCCAGGCAAGTTTTGCACGCCGATTAATTTCTTCATCAATGTGACCCTCACTTGATATCTGCTGTCCAAGATAAACATACGTGTCTGTTATCTCCAGCTTTTCTACATCAATCAATAAATCTTCATTTCTTGTAAAAGCATTGAACATCAATTTTGTCTTCTGAAAGTTCATTTTTAATCCCACTTTTTTACTCTTGTCAGCAAGTTCCTGGATCATACTCTGCAGCTCTGATGGGGTAGTTGCAAAAATGACTATGTCATCAGCAAAATGAAGGTGGGTTAGATAATCTCCATTAATATTTATCCCTTTGTTTTCCCAGTTCAGTGATTGAAAGACATTTTCCAATGTGGCATTACAGAGCTTCGGAGATATGGTGTCACCTTGCCTCACTCCCTTTCCAATTTTTATGTGTGTTGTATTTTCAAACAGCCGAATCTTTGCACTTGCATTTTCATAGATGTTAATAATATTAATGTATGCATCTTCAATACCACAGGATTTCAAAGCCATTGTAACTGCTGATGGTTTCACCGAATCAAAGGCTTTTTCATAATCGATTAAATCCATGCACAATGGAAGTTCATATTCCCTTGCTCTTTCAATTAGTTCTCTCAGTACGTGGATATGATCTATTGTGCTGTAGCCACTCCTGAATCCAGCTTGTTCTCTCGGTTGAGCCATGTCCAGTGTTACCTTCAAACGGTGTGAAAGAACTTTAGTGAAGATTTTATAAACCACTGATAAAAGGCTAATAGGTCTGTAGTTCCCGAGATCCTCAATGTCACCTTTTTTATGTAGCAGGTTCATTGTAGCGTTGTTCCAATCCTCAGGAATCTTCCCTTCATTAAGGCATCGAGTGAAAATTTGGGCAAGTACTGTTTCGATTTCTCCACTTGCTTCTTGTATGATGTCTACAGTAATTCCATCTTCTCCTGGAGCTTTTTCCCGCTTCATGTTCTTGATTGCATGTGCAACTTCTGCTGGGAGGACTGGAAGAACTCTGGTACTGGTACCTTTCATGATGTCTGGAGTACATGTATCATCCCTTTCGTATAATTTGGAGTAAAAATCTTTCACTCTTGTCAAGATTTCGCCTCTATTTCTTGTTACAGAACCATCTTCTTTTCTCAGAGCCATAATCTGTTTTTTTCCCTTACTGAGATGTCTCTTTGCTATCTTGAGGCTTTGGTTGTTTTCAATTGCTTTCCTCCCTAGTTCACAGTTGAATTTCCTTACATCTTCAGTGATACTTTTTCGTACTGTCTTGCATAGCTCTATATATATTCCACTTTGGAAGTCACATCTTCTTTAGTTGTCCTTGTCTCTCTCTTCTTTTTTGCATCAACATTTTGGTTTTTCCTGATAATTTCTTCACATGCAACTTGTTCTTAGACCCAGCTAATTTTGTTGCTGTTTCCATAAGAGCTTTGGTTACTTTTCTGTTAACTTCAGAAATATCCACTTCTTCCAATGTTAGGCCTTCTAAAGCAGAGAATCTGTTCTTCAGTTCCAACTTGGAAGGTATTATTGTGTTTTTTAAGGTTGGTTATGTCAATACATTTTGTTTGTCTTATGAGCTTGCCACGTTCAAGTTTAGTGTTGAGGTGCATCTTAAATCTCACCAATCTATGGTCACTACCTGTGTTGAACTTGTTTAGCACACCACAGTCTTCTATGACAAATTTTTTGTTGCACATAAAATCAATTTCCCTTGTAATCCCATTTGGATGTCTCCATGTCCATTTCCTGTGTGGCTTTTTCTTGAAAAAGGAGTTCAAGATGAAAAACCCTTCTGCCTCTGCAAACTCAACGAGAGTAGTTCCACGCTGATTTCTGTTGTCGTGACCGAATTTACCTACTGAAGTTTCATTCTGTTGCCGTTGCCCTATTTTTGCATTGAAATCTCCTATAATTATCTTCAAGTGCTGCTTACCTTTATTATTTAGATGACGAATTTCCTCATAAAATTCTTCAATTTCTTCTTCAGGATGACTTGTGGTGGGTGCATAAGTTTGAATAATCTGAGCCTGGTATCTTTTCGAGAGTTGGATAACGAGTTGTGCAGCTCTGTCAGAGGAACTTTCAACTTCTACAACTTTATTCTTCAGTTTCTTGTTTATTATAAATCCAACACCACTAGTTCTGCCAGTATCTGTCCCACGATAGTAGAAGAGATGTCCACTTTTCAGTTCAAGGAGATCTTTTTCCTTACCTCACTTAGCCCGACGATGTCCCACTTGATCCTTTGTAGTTCCTCTTCCAATTCAAGAAGCCTTGAATCAGAAGATAGGGAGCGTCCATTATACGTAGCCAAGGTCAGCATCAGATGGCAGCCTAGTCCGGTCTTCCGGGGATTCTTAGCACCCTCTGCCTTCATGTCACACTGGTCGCTGCCTTGGCCAGGTACATTCCAGCTGCCGGAGACTGAGGGCCAAGATTTAAGTTGTGGAGTCATTTTGGAGGGGTTTGGCCATAACTCACCACGCTGACCAAGCGGGTTGGTGGGTGTGGGATAGCATTTCTTCTAATCCCGACGGTATAGTTATACCGCTATTGGCGGTCATCAGAGCCCCTTTAGTGGGAACAGGATGCACCACGAGAAGGCGGGGCTGACATTTGTCAAAGAAAGGCGGTGATGTTACGCATCACCTGACCTTAATGATATATACAATGCAATAACTCTGCTGCAAGGTGAAAGATAGTTACTTACTTAGCACTCGTTCCATTGTTCACTGCCATAAGTCAACAAAATGGCGCCGAGAATTTTGTGTAATCTTCTTTCTTATCTGCATGGTTCAAGTGTAGAACAGCTTCATTTCGTGGCTTTGTGTAATCTTTTTTATCTGTTGTGGTCCAAATTCAGAACGGCCTCATTCCACGGGTTTGTGAACATATGCTGATCACAATGCAGACATGCTTAATTTCGAACTCGAATTTATAACGGACGTTAAAATCGTAGTGATATGTTAAAAAACAGAATTTAAAATTGAAAGATTGAATACCATGATGAAATCTAAAAACCAATCGAATCAATTAAAACGCTGAACGAGATAAATATGTTGAACATAACTGCTGTTGATATCCTTCATACACTGCACACCCCGAAACCCACCACCATCTGCGTTCCCGGATGCGTTTTACACTAGTTACTCCTAGGCATTCTCAATGGGTAATGAAGAATTCATTAGCAATCTTCTCTGCGTAATTAGACAGGTGCCATCTGGTGTGCGACTCTGACCTTCCTGTCTCTGTTGCTGTCTATTCTTTTGCTTCTCTGTTAATATTTTCTCAGTGTGTATTAAATTCTTCCACGCATATGGAAGTTCATATGGTGTGTTGTAGTTAGCTGGATGGGTCTTCATAATTACAACAGATTCCGCAATTTGTAGAGTTTTCCAATTCTTTTGTTGATTAATTAATTTCATGTTCTCCCATATGGTGTACATTCATTTTTCATGCAGTAGTCGATAAGTGTGGTTTTATTTTGTTTTCTAAACCAATTGAACAAATGCTCAGATATTCTAATTTTTAAATTTCTTTTAGTGCTTCCAATGTACTGACTTACGATTGTATTATATCTGTCTTCAATGGGTATTGAATATACTCCAGCCTTATGCAGGATAGACGTTTTTTCCTTACTGCCAGTCAATATATCTTCAATACTCCTGGTTCTGACGCCAAAGCTCAAATCAAATTTTTCACACATCTCTTTTAATATATTATTTATTTCACAATTATATGCCACTGAACCACAGTATTTTATTTGTTTTTTTATCATTCAGCATATTGATATGTTGTTTCTTGCATTTTGTTTTATTAATGAGGTCATTAATTCTTCTGATATATCCAAAATTGAGAATGCCTAGAAGTAACTAGTGCGAAACACGTCCAGGAACGCCAATGGTGGTGGGTTTCGGGGTGTGCAGTGTATGAAGGATATCGACAGCAGTTATGTTCAACATATTTCACCTCATTCAACGTTTTAATTGATTCCACTGATTTTTAGATTTCATCATGGTATTCAATTTTTCAATTTTAAATTCTGGTTTTTAACATATCACTACGATTTTAAGGTCCATTGTAAATTTGAGTTCGAAATTAAACATGTCTGCATTGTGATGAGCCTATGTTCACAAACCTGTGGAATGAGGCCGTCCTGAATTTGGACCACAACAGATAACAAATAAGATTACACAAAATTATCAGCGCCATTTTGTTGACTTACGGCAGTGAACAATGGAACGAGTGCTAAGTAAAAATCTTTCACCTTGTAGCAGAGTTATTGCATTGTATATATCATTACATAGCTGTGCATCACAGAGCTCACAACCATAACATTTGACGTGAGTAATAGAATATTTTGATGTGTTAATAAACTTTTATTTTAATATCTCAGCCACGTATAAAGTATATTTTTCCATATACGGAAGATATACGCGAAGTTCGTAGTACGAAAAGGTAATCGCCAAAACGATTTCTTTTTTTTGCAAATTGTGAAGAATGTGATCGGCAGCACGACCTTGACCCTAGCTAATGATAGATGAAGCCCCTCCGATCTCTCAAAAATTCAGGTACAGCGGTTAAAGCTTAACACAAAAATATCAGCCGATCTTGCATATCAGTCCATTTCGCATATAAGCCAATCTCCTACTACAAGTCCTAAAAATTTGTGAAAAACCTTGAACCACATTTAAATTGATGTTGAATTTTAAGATTTTGGAAAATATATTTATTGAAATGAATTATGCAAATTTCTGAGATTATCTTCTGTAAAAACCTTCAAACTGCAATTCACTATTGGAGTTTCCAAATAACTCAAGTAACATCTATTGCATTACTTATGCAGCATTTTTGAAAGACTTCATAACCATTTCTGGTGAAATTGCATCCCAGTTCTTTCATCCAAGAAGTAACAAGGCCACATCAGCCTTTTTTAAGTTACCACCTTTCATAAACCACTAAGTCTTTGCTGTTCAATAGCACAAATAGCTTTCACCAGCACAGAGCAGAAATCATGCACGCCCATGCTTGCTGTGAAAACTCGAGACAGAAGAAAGATGCCTGAATGGCTATGGCCCACTTCAACAATGATTTAAGCAGTGTCTGACTCACTGCTTGTCTAGTTTAAAGACAATGTCCCACTGCTACACACAGGAAGTAATGAAGTATTCCATGTTTGGAAGCAAGGAGTTTCACGATCTCTATTTGAAGTGGGATTATGTTTTTGGTATCACTCTACTGTAAAGCCCGAAGCTTCTCTAATGCATTTCTCTTCTGTTTTTCGACAGATCTCCATAAAAGTGGTATCAATACAATCTTCAGTTCAGAGGAAAGAAGGTTCATACAAAAAAAAAAAAAATTAGATAGACAACGGATTTACCTTTTTAAGCACCTCAAAGTAACCTCACTCGCTTCGGCAGCGAACGCGAGCCTTCAAGTTAAGCCTAACCGTCTGCCATCAGTTAAGTTACTTTCACGGCAAAGCTTCCTTAAGCAGACGCTTCTACGGAAAAAAGAGACTACACTTCCTGTGACGTAGGGACTCCGAGGCTGGCGATTAGGTTGAAAAATTATCACAGTATCCTACGTCTGGGTCCAGAGTATTGTTTCCCGCGACGATGACCATGCATTATCGGCGAACTCTTAACATGGCGTAGATATATTTTTTTATTTTATTTTTATCACTTTTGCCTCATTAGTCTTTAAAAGCCATGCATTTTTTCAAGAAAATTAAATAGGTGAGATCTAATATATAAAAGTTGAATGCTTGTTTGTCCGCTGTACAAATGTACAGTTTACAATTTAGAACCATCAAATGTAGTATACAATATCATGGTACTCTTAGACTGTAAGAGTGTTTTTTGGATGATGTTGGGGCCCGGGGTGAAGGGGGCCCCCATACGAAATTTTCGTAAAAAATTCTACGGTTTTCAATTTAGAACCACTAAATTTGGTATACTATGTCATGGTACTCTGGCTTAGACCGTAGACGGGTTTTTGGATGGGGTCGGAGCCTGGGGGATCAGGGGCCCTCATACAAACTTTTCGTAACAAGTTCTACTGTTTTCAATTTAGAACCACCAAATTTGGTATACCGTCCGTCTCATAGTACTCTGATTTAGCCGTAACACGGTGTTGGGATGATGTTGGGGCCATACAAATTTTCGTAAACATTTCTACAGTTTTCAATTTAGAACTACCAAATTTGGTATACGTTCTGATGGTACTCTAACTTAGATCGTAGGAGGTTTTTTGGATGACGTTGTGACCCGGGGTCAAGGGGCCCCCATACGAAATTTTCGTAAAAAATTCTACGGTTTTCAATTTAGAACCACTAAATTTGGTATACTATGTCATGGTACTCTGACTTAGACCGTAGGAGGTTTTTCGAATGGGGTCGGAACCCGGGGGCCATCGGGCCCCATACAAAATTTGAGTAAAAATTTCTACAGTTTTCAATTTAGAACTACCAAATTTGGTATTGTATCTGATGGTGCTCATAATTTTGCCGTAGACGGTTTTTGGATGGTGTTGGGGCCCGGATTCAATGGGGCCCCCCATACAAACTTTTCGTAACAAGTTCTACAGTTTTCAATTTAGAACTACCAAATTTGGTATACCGTCTCATAGTACTCTGATTTAGCCGTAACACGGTGTTGGGATGATGTTGGGGCACGGGATCAAGGAGCCCCCATACGAATTTTCGTAAACATTTCTACAGTTTTCAATTTAGAACCACCAAATTTGGTATACGTTCTAATGGTACTCTAACTTAGACCGTAGGAGGTTTTTTGGATGATGTTGGGGCCCGGGGTCAAGGGGCCCCCATACGAAATTTTCGTAAAAAATTCTACGGTTTTCAATTTAGAACCACTAAATTTGGTATACTATGTCATGGTACTCTGACTTAGACTGTAGGAGGTTTTTCGAATGGCCCCATACAAAATTTGCGTAAAAATTCCTCCAGTTTTCAATTTAGAACTACCAAATTTGGTATTGTATCTGTTGGTGCTCTAATTTTGCCGTAGACGGTTTTTGGATGGTGTTGGGGCCTGGAGTCAATGGGACCCCCATACAAAAAAATTCGTAAAAAGTTCTACAGTTTTCAATTTAGAACCACCAATGGTAACCGTCTCATGGTACTCTTTTTTTTTTTTTTTTTTTTGATTGGAGGTTTAACGACCACCGTGAGCAACTCAATGGGCTATAAGCAGTCGCCCGTCCCTAATTTAGGGTCACTGGTTCCAGGGAAGGGAGAGAACCAGTGCCGTAAGACAAACACAACACCCATGCCTGACCGGGATTCGAACCCGGACCCCTTACGGACGAATGATCAGAGGCCAACGCCTTAGACCACTGCGCCACCGGGGCGGCCTCATGGTACTCTGACTCAGCCCGTAGACGATATTTGGATGGTGTTGGGGCCCGGACTTAATGGGGCCCCCGTACAAAAAATTCATAAAAAGTTCTACAGTTTTCAATTTAGAACCACCAGTGGTATACCGTCTTATGGTACTCTCACTCAGCCCATAGACGATTTTTGGAAGGGGTCGGACCGGGGGGGGGGAGCGGACCCCATACAAAATTTTCTAAGAATGCTCTACAGTTTTCAATTTAGAACCACCAAATTTGGTAAACCATCTCATGATATTCCAAATTAGATCGTACGCGGTTTTTGGATGGGGTCGGAGCCCAGGGGCTCAGGGGAGGGGGGGGGGCATACAAAATTTTCGTAAACATTTCTACAGTTTTCAATTTAGAACCTCCAAATTTGGTATACCGTCTCATGGTACTCTAACTTAGACCGTAGGCGGTTCTTTGGATGATGTTGGGGGCCGGGGTCAAGGGGCCACCATACGAAATTTTTGTAAAAATTTCTACAGTTTTCAATTTAGAACCACTAAATTTGGTATACTATGTCATCGTACTCTGACTTAGACTGTAGACAGTGTTTGGATGGGGTCGGATCCCGGGGGTCAGGGGCCCCCATACAAACTTTTCGTAACAAGTTCTACAGTTTTCAATTTAGAACCACCAAATTTGGTATACCGTCTCATAGTACTCTGATTTAGCCGTAACACGGTGTTGGGATGATGTTGGGGCACGGGGTCAAGGAGCCCCCATACAAATTTTCTTAAACATTTCTACAGTTTTCAATTTAGAACCACCAAATTTGGTATATGTTCTGATGGTACTCTAACTTAGACCGTAGGAAGTTTTTGGGATGAAAGTCTTACCATGTAGATGTGCCAGTCGAAAAGAAAAATGAGATTGGGGCAACGGTTCGGGCATTGTGGGGCGGCAAAGTTATCATGTAAAGTATGGGAGAAGCGTACGGTTGACTCACGCGCTGTTGAAGGCGGAGTGTGGAGGATCAGATAGTCCAAAGTCCAAAATCTTCTCTTTTCTGAGCGAACAGTTGCGCAAAGCAACGCTAGCAGGCATTCTTATCAAAGTTCTTCTAATCGGAATAGCAAACACTCTCGAAGACCTGATTGCGTTATGCCGTTGGACTGTGTGATGTATATATACAATTTAATATTCATTCGATCCAGTTAATTCACGTAGGTAAGACGTTTCCCATTATGTAAAAATGTAAATAAACATTCCGTTGACCATTGTTAGTGAAAATATTACGGGCGATTGCTTATAGCTCATTGAGTTGCTCATGGTGGTCGTTAAACCTTCACTCAAAAAAAAAAAAAAAAATCACGAACTTAGACTATTGTCTTTACTGAAGTGGTTGAATGAATTTGTCAGTCAAATAAAGTTAACATTTATTGTTTCATATGAGTTCATGCTTCTCAAAAAAAAAAAAAAAAAAAAAACTAACCGTCGATTCCGACGTGTTTCGTCTAGTTCCTTGTTAAACTAATAAAAATGGAAAAAAAGAAAAGAAAAAGAAATCCCCGCTTTATTTTCAGGGATCTCTAGAGATAGAATTTCACAGATTATCGTATTTTGCAGAATTAGCTCGCATCTCATAATATGTAGGTTCTGATGAGGATAACACTCGGAGAGGTTGTTTTTTTTTAACCTGACAAATTCCAGTGAAAAAGATGTTGAATGATGCTAATTAAATAGGGGACATGGATTGGTTTGACCCTGACGGCTTGGGGAGGGGGGATACAGATGTTTGCAACAAAGCCCGGCAGAGGTGTTCCCACACACTGTTTTATTGTCGTAAATGGCCTCGGGCACTTACAGCGCCATGTGGTCGACTTGCCCAGTGAGCAGAATCGCCTGTGCAAGTTGTTCAATGTTCAGTCAGTCACGTCGTTCTTCATATCTTGGCTTTGTTAGATGGCATGCCAAGGATGTCGAATAACATTTTTCAGTGTTGGTCAAATGGAAGGCGTGGCTTTAATGGATTTTCTAGTTAGCCACAATATTTTCAGTGAAAACATAAATTGTCCCAGATGTGGACGACTCCTAACTTTAAATAGGAAAAGTATGCTATATTGATGTGGAGGATCTTTTTTGGCACCTGCACCGAGGAAGCAGAAAAGAGTTAGAGTCCAATGCAATTACAAAGGATCTGCAAGGATGGAAACGTTTTTCGCGTCCCGCAGGTTAAGTATTGAGAAAATATTTAAATTCATTTCCCTTTGGTTGACTCTGGAGTTTCCAAGGCAGAAGAGGCTAGAACAGTTTTGTGATATAAGCTCGACTACTGTGGTAGATTGGTCCAATTATTGCCGTGAGGTGTGCCTGCATTGGGAGAAGAGAAATAAATCAGCGAAACTAGGTGGACCCAGCAAGACCATTGAAATCGACAAATGCCTCCCAGGTAGAAGGAAAAATCACAGAGGTCGAATCCTTACAGGAACATGGTTATTTGGAGCAAAAGAAAGGGGTACTGGGCGATTTCATATTCAGCCCATTAAACGCTGCGATAGAGTAACACTCTTAGCAGTCATTAAGAAATGGATTCGGCCAGGCACCACAATCATTTCCGATTGTTGGAAGGCCTATCACAGTCTTCATCGGCATAGGTATAGACACTTCATGGTAAACCATTGATACTATTTCGTGGATCCAGTCTCCAGAGCTCATACAAACACCATGGAGCGTCTCTGGAGATACGTTAGAAGCAAGCTGCCTTGTTTTGGAAGAGTCAAAAAACATCTGAAGGGATATTTAGCAGAGTTTTCTTTTAAGAAGAAGTTCGACAAAGAACTTGAAAGACCACATCATTTTCTCAAGGCAGTCTCTGCTTTATACCCGCCGAAATAGGTCACCATCATCATCATTGTCAACCATTATCTATCCACTGCTTGACGAAAGTCTCCCCAAGTTTCTTCCACAACGGTCTATATTGCGCCAGTTTCCTCCATGTCACTGTGGCATACTTTCAAATTTCGTTCGTCCATCTCCCATGTCGACTTCTGGATGTTTTCCTATCCCTTGGAATCCAATGTAGAATTTCTATTGCTCATTGGGGCTCCGTTCTGTCAACATGTCCATCCCATTGCCATTTTAGTGATAGGTAGGTTTACGTAAGTATTTTTTTGCATGAACTGTTTTTTGTAAGAATAAAACTAAATTGATATGCACCAAAAATCCTTACTGTCCAATTAATTACTTGCTTAAATATCGTTTTGTTTTCCCTGCTATGCTAAACTGAATTGCATGTTATGCTCCTGAAATTTAACGTGCAAGTAAAATGCGCGTTAACAGTAAGCATGAGAAACTTTTCTTCTAGGGAGGGTATTAATGAACAGCATGAACAGCGAGTACAGATCCACCCATGCTGGATCTGTACTCGAATTCGAGCCCATCTAACGGCTGCAGCATCTTGCCTGTCCTGGCCAGTAACAACTAGCATTCCTTGCACTATCTTACTAACCTTACAAATTGTGATCTGCGGTTTTTAAAAGAAAAATAATAATTTCAATAGTTTCGTAAAAATATTTCCTCTGTGGTCGCTGCAAGATAATTAACAGTGAATGTACAGCTGGAATATACGTTTGCACGATAAAATTAGCAAGAATGCACGTCTGCACAAAAAAAAAAAAAAATAGCAATGCACGTTTTAATGTCTTTTTGTATCATATACAAAAAACAATGCATGAACTCTTATTCTACATTTTTGCTATTCATTCAACTTTGCAAATCGTTACCTACTAAAAGAAAAAGGATCGAAAGAAGTGCATATTTTTTTCTCATTTTCCCTATTTTTATTACGTTTAACAACTTGTTTATTTTCTTGGTAATTTATTTTCTTATGTTGCTGCTTAATAAATTTTATTACTAAAAAGCATTTCATTTATTATTACTATGTGACAGCGGAAAAATATTAATTCTTAAAATGCAGTGAATCCTTTCTGTCTCTATTCCTTAGTATTCATTGGCAAACGTTGCATCAATGCAAAGCCAATCTGGCCCCGCATTGTTGTGGGGTATGAAAGGCACTGCTAACAGCAAGTGGAAAAGGGAACAACTAATGTGTAGTTCTCTTTGTTCCCTATTAGGATGCATACCAAATTTTTCCTCTTCCTTTTAATATTATGATAATCCGGATCAGAACGCAATGGTTTTGGGGGCTTAGCCCACCCCCTTAGAACCGCGTTTTGTGAAGCCACATCAAGTTGCCATAGAGCCATCTAATATAGGCGGTTTTCCATGGTAATGCACCTTGAAACAGAAAAAAAAGGGGCCACAAGCAGAGAGTTCTCCTCTGCACAGAACGCACGGCCACGCTTACACAATTAAAATTTGAAACACTGATTTGTTGGGGAAGCGATGTTGTCGTATCACAAGAGAAACGGTCGGTTTTAAATTGCATGCATGGAATTCTGTGACAGAACAGTTTTCTATGTTGGACGGAAAAAAAAAAAATGAAGAAAAAAAGCTAATTTATGTGTAAAAGTATGCAGTGGAAACTGATAGTAGACCAAAAGGTGGAAAAGAAATAATTTTTAACATGTTTCAAATATTTTTTACAAAACCAAAAATTTAAAGAACTTCAAGTGAAGATTGTTCATAACATACTTTTCAGGAGGTGGCAAGCGGAAAATGTAAATACAAATAATATTACCAAAAACTATATGCAAAGATTCACTGTGACTTCTCTGTGGTCCTACCGGTTTTACTACACACGCGCCACATAAATTTCATAAAAAGCCACAAGACCGAACAACTACATAAAACAGGAAATTTGGCTGCATATTGGGACAATAGGGAAATTTATTTGCTATTCGTTTGGGGGCTGTGCCTTAGGCTAGCAGGCGGCCCTGTTTAGGCTCACTTGGGCCTGGTGTACTACGAAAATCCAGCGATCACTCAATTAATCCTCAAAAAATTAAAAAAAATATCTTCAAGATTAAATTCCGGGAGAAACTTCGGGAGACTTTTGTCCAGCAGTGAATGGCTGCTGCAAATGAGCAAATTTCCCCCCATTTCTTTGCCTTTGATACTTTTCGATACTACAGCATGTACTCGTACATACTGGGTGCAAGACTATACTTTTCCATACGAGGGTATAGGAGAACTGGCCACCGGAGAAGTGCCCACCAAGAGAACTAGCAGCCACAACAGTGTTAAGGGGCCGTACCAAAATTGCGTTCATGATTGCTTCCTGGCCACATTTCCCTAAGCCAGGGTTGCAGTCGCGGCCTGGTGCCGCTAGGCCACTTTTTTCCAAACCCTGGCAGCGACAGGCTACTTTTTGCCGAATTAAATCAGACTTTTTAAAATTATTTATTCAATCGTCGCCCACAATGTTGGTTTGGAACAACATACTGAAATTTTGATCAATCCATGTATTTTCCCCCAAGCAATCATGCTGGAGATCGGGAAAAAAATCCCGGACCTCTGTTCTGACCTTTGATCCCATTTCGACCATTTTCAATAGTTTTCGTGCCCAGGTTGCTCGAAACAACATGCTAGAATGTCATCGAAATCATATGATACTTACACGAATTATCGGGCAAACGAATAGACAAACGGACAAAGCAGGATCATGTGCGCTTCTTCAACTAACGGTTGGGAAATGTTAAAAAAAAACCTGCATTGAGCCATGTGCAATAGTTTAAAAATTATACACTTAAAATTGGTAAACTGCGAAAAATTTTGTCTTTTATATTTCGACGGAAATTTAATGACGGTCAGTTACATTTCCTCTATTATAGTCAGAAACTGCAGCTGTCGCCCTCCAGACGCTACGGAGTACGGTAAAAAATAGCCCATGATTTTTATTTAGGTGTATTGCATGACTTTTGAGAGACCACTTTGCTAATTTTAGTAAGAGAATTTGGGAAGGTGGTGCTTGACCCCTCGAAGGGACGCCCTTGATCAAAGTAACCTCCCGTGTTTCTAACAATAGACAGTTTTGCAAAGTCTTTGAAATTTGAAATTGCAGTTGACCCACTGCTCCAACTAACGCACCCTCTCCGTACTTTGGCAGTGTTTCACATTGCCAGACCGGATGTAGGAGACTGCCAGGGCACATTTTTGTTGTTTTGTACTTTTAGGGGACTGCACTAATATATATATACACTGAAGAGCAATTGAAGTAGAGACAGCTGGCGTTATGCAAATGTGGCGCTGTGGGCGGCCCTGCAAACGGAAACGACATGACGTATGCAGCGATCCGACAATATAAGGAGTGACGCGACAGGAATCAGTAAGAGTCGGACGCAGTATGGGTAAGACGAAGGATCTAAGAGCATTTGATCGTGGGCAAATTGTCGGGGCCTGACGAATGGGTCACTCCATCTCGGAAGTCGTGCAGGAGGCACTGGGATTTTCACGAGCCACTGTGTCACGGGCGCACCGTGAGTACATCGAATGCGGTAAAACCATCCCTGCAAGGGCCAACTGCTGTGGACAACAGCGTGTGGATGAGCGGGGTCAATGTCGACTAGCTCGCATTGTAACAGCGGATAGACGGACCACAGTGCAAGAAATCACTCGGCAATTTAACGCTGGTGCACAAAAACGTAAAAGCAGCCACACCATCCAGAACCATCTCCTCGCTATGGGGTACAGAAGCCATCGTCCCACGAGGGTACCGCTGTTGACCGCACATAACAGGGTGCAAATATTAGCATGGGCGCGGGGACATCGCCACTGGACCCTAGACATGTGGGGAAATGTTGCCTGGACTGATGAGTCGAGATTCACGTTGGTACATTTGGATGGCAGGATACGAGTATGGCTCAAACCACATGAAGCGAGGGATCCTTCTTGCCAGCAAGGTACTCTTCAAGCTGGTGGGGGTGGCATTCTTGTCTGGGGACTGTTTACTTGGACTGAAATAAGACCCCTGGTACATGTGACATCGTCCCTCACAGGTAACATTACCGGGATATCCTGGACGACCATTTGCTCCCATTTGTGCGTCTTCAACATCCCACTAGGAACCTCATCCTGCAACAAGACAATGCACCGTGCCATCGCTCCCGAATTGTATCCGAATGGTTGGATGAACACTCCACCGACGTGACCTCGCTTCCTTGGCCAGCTAGGTCACCTGACCTCAATCCCATCGAGCACATCTGGGATGCCATCGAGAGAGATGTTCGAGGTTCTGACCCCCTCCATCAAATCTTCATGAACCGTGGGAGCTTGTTCAGGGGTCGTGGAACCGTATGACTTCCGGTGTCTTGTAGAGTCCATGCCGAGACGAATCACCGCCGTCATCAGGGTGAAAGGTGGTGCTACACGTTACTAGACAGGTATCTCTAATTCAGTTGTTCTTCAGTGTAAATATATATATATATATATATATATATATATATCATAATCAAAAACCACTATCAATCCACTGCTGGATGAAGGTCTCCCCAAGTTTTTTCCAAAACGGTCTATCTTGCGTCATCTCCTCCATGTGACTTGCGCATGCATTCGAATTTCATCCACCCATCTCCCATGTGGTCTTCTTCTGGGTCTTTTCCTGTCCCTTGGTATCCAGTCTAAAATTGTCCATCGGTGGTCCGTTCTTCTGGCAACATATCCAGCCCATTGCCATTTTCATGGATTTTACTCTGACCATGATGCCTTCAACCCTTGTCATATTTCTTATCCATGAATTCCTCTTCTTATCTTTCCTGGTTACACCAGGCATGCAACTCTCCGTGCTTCTTTGAGTCGTCAGTCTTTGCATGTCTTTTTTAGTTAAGGTCCATGTCTCTGCTCCATACATAAGCACTGGCAGGATGCATTGATTAAACAGTTTTCTTTTAAGACATAATGGCATACTGCTCTTAAACATTTTACTGTTTCTTCCAAAAGCTCTCCAACCATGTTTTATACGTCAATGAATTTGTTCATCAATGTGACCTTTGATTGATATTTACTATCCAAGGTAAACATATCGGTTATCTCCAGCATTTCTCCATCAACAGATAAAGCTCCATGTCTTGTAAAAGCACTGTGCATCAGGTTTGTCTTCTAAAAGTTCATTTTTAATCCCACTTCTTTACTCTTGTCAGCAAGTTCCTGGTTCATACTCTGCAGCTCTGAATCATCGTCATCAGAAAAACGAAGGTGAGTTAAATATTCTCCATCAATCTTTATCCCTTTGTTTTCCCAGTTCAATGATTGAAAGACATTTTGCAATGTAGCATTAAAGAGTTTGGGAGATATGGTGTCACCTTGTCTCACTCCCTTTCCAATTTGTATTTGTGCTGTATCCTCAAACAACCGAACTTTTGCACATGCATTTTCATAGACGTTATTAATAATGCTAATTTATGATTCTTCAATACCACAGGATTTGAAAGCCATTGTAACTGCTGATGCTTTCACTGAATCAAAGGCCTTTTCATAATCGATAAAACCAAACATAATGGAAGTTCATATTCCTTCGTTTTTTCAATTCGTTCGCCCAGCACACGGAAATGATCTATCCCAGCAAAAGATCAAGTGCTGGGAAAAAGACCAAGTTACGTCACGTGGCTGCCGGCTGCCACTACCGGCAAACTAGCGGACCGCATTAGGCTAGCCATTTTTTCTGGCAAGTACTTGCAGGGCCGCTGAAGGGCCACTTGTGGCAGCTACTGCCTGTGATGGATAAGTGATGGCCCTGTTGTGGCATATGACAACTGATGGGGTGCCAATTGTTGGCCAGCTGTTGGCTTGAACTGCTGGCCCTTCTGTTGGCCGCCCGGACATTTTATTGACAGGTTGGCTGCAGCAACATAGTGCTGGGCCACCAAGACTGTTTTTGCTGGGATAGTGATGTAGCCACTCCTGAATCCAGCTTGTTCTCTCGGTTAGATCTTCTAGAGTGGAGAATCTGATCCTCAGTTCCAATTTGAAGGTATTAAGATGTTTTTTAAGGTTGGTCAGGTCAACACACTTTGTTTGTTTTATGAGTTTACCACGCTCGAGTTTAGTGTTAAGGTGCATCTTACATCTCCCCATTCTGTGATCACTCCCTGTGTTAAACCTGTTCAGCACACTGCAGTCTTCTATGACAAATTTCTCGTAGCACATAATAAAACCAGTTTCACTTGTCATTCCATTGGGATGCATCCATGCCCATTTCCTATGTTGTTTCTTCTTGAAGAAGGAGTTCCGGATGAAAAACCTTACTGCCTCCGCGAACTCTACGAAAATATTTCCACGCTGGTTTCTGTTCCCATGTCCGAAATTACCGACCGAAGTTTCATTCTGTTGTCGTTGCCCTATTTTCGCATTGAAATCACCCATAATGATCTTCAGGTGCTGCTTGCATTTATTATTTATAGATGCCGAATTTCTTCGTAAAATTCTTCAACTTCTTCCTCAGGATGACTTGGGAATAATTCTTGAATTACTTACATGTGAATTAAGGCTTTAATAATTTAAGCCTGGTATCTTTTTGAAAGTTGGTAACGAGTCGTGCAGCTCAGTCCGAGGAACTTTCAACTTCTATAACTTTATCCTTCAGTTTCTTGTTTATTACACTATCTACCAACAAGTCATTGGACACCTGTGATAGCAAAGGAAAACTAAGTTTATTCACCTTCAATAGTTGGTGGAGCCTCCATGAGCGGCGATTACAGCTGCGACCCTCCGGGGCATACTCTCAACCAGGCGTTGTACGACGGCTAGCGGTATTTTCCTCCACTCTGCTTGAAGAAGACAGGTCAGTTCCTTCACCGATTTAGGACAGTGGGGGCACCCCTTAAGTCGACGCTCCAACTCGTCCCAGAGGTGCTCGATAGGGTTAAGGTCCGGGCTCTGCGCAGGCCAGTCCATTTGATTAACCCCATTGTCACCATACCAAGCCATCGTGGACCTCGCAACATGACAGGTAGCATTGTCATCCTGAAAGTAACATGGGTCCACCCCGTAAAACTGCCACAACGTAGGAAGCGCATGTTCATCCAAAATGGTGCAGTAGGTCTCGGCGTTGAGTCTACCAGGAATTGCGACCAAGGGTCCCGTGCCATACCAGAAGAAACACCCCATAGCATAATTCCACCGCCGCCGAACTTCACAGTTGGCACAATACATTCCGGCAGGAGGTGTTCTCCAAGCAGACGCCAAACCCAGACACTGCCATCCGAACGGTAGAGGGTGAACCTTGATTCGTCGCTCCAGAGAACCTGTTTCCACTGTTCA
Source organism: Macrothele yani (assembly GCA_039090855.1). NCBI lineage: Eukaryota > Metazoa > Arthropoda > Arachnida > Araneae > Macrothelidae > Macrothele > Macrothele yani. Next base: position 108,577,836 of record CM077011.1, read on the forward strand.
ACGGTCAACTGTCGATGTTCTTTGCACCACGTTAGTCGAGCAGTGCTATTGGACTTGGTGATTAAAGGCTTGTGGGCGGCAGCACGTCCATGATAACCGAGCAGATGGGCTTCGTTACGGATCACTCCCGGATGCCTGTTGAAACTCCTCGCGGATGTGGCCCATCGATTTGGTGCGGTTCTTCCGAATTTCTCTGGCCACCACCCGTCGGTCTCTAACTCCCAGTTTTGTGGGTCTGCCGGGTCGGGGCACATTCCGACAGTCACCTCTCATCTTTCACTTGCCAATCACGTAGGCCACTGTCGATTTTGGGTACTTCAACTTGCTGGATATGTCACGTATGGATCGGCCATTTCTGTGATACCCGACGATTACACCTCTCTCGAAATCAGAGAGCTCCGAACTGCGTGGCATCTTCCATGCGATTGGTTGCGTTGCTGTTTCCCACACGATATTTAACGGCGGCGGCCGTGACGTGTATCAGGACCGCAGATATCGTCGATTTCAGGGACGTCCAATTACTTGTTGGTAGATAGTGTATAAATCCAACATACACTAGCTCTGCCAGTATCTGTCCCACGATAGTAGAAGAGATGTCCACTTTTCAGTTCAATGAGATCTCCGTTTCTTTTTACTTAGAACAACGATGTACCACTCGATTCTTTGTACTTCCTCCTCCAATTCAAGAAGCCTTGAATCAGAAGATAGAGAACGTTCATTGTACGTAGCCAAGGTCAGCATCAGATGGCAGCCTAGTCCGGTCCTCCAGTGATTCTTAGTACCCTCTGCCTTCATGTTGCACTGGCCGCTGCCTTGGCAGGTACATTCCAACTGCCGGAGTCAGGGCCAAATTATAAGTTGTGGAATCATTGGGGGGTGGGGGTGCGGGTTGGCTATAACTCAGTACTCTGGCCAAGCGGGTTGGTAAGTGTGGGATAGCATTTCCTCTAACCCTGGTGGTATAATTATACGGCTATCGGTGGTGGTCAGAGCCCATCTAACCTCTGTGCCAAAAAAAAAAAAAAATATATATATATATATATTTATTTACGCAATAAGCAAATTTATGACATCTGAACAAAAGTAACAATATTTGATCAAGAATGTGTGATGCGCGTATTAGTGATCATCAACGATCAAGTGCTTTCAGATTTGGAACATGAGACGTTACAAACGTGTAGCTATTTGAGCAAACGACGCTGACTTTTTTTATTTGAAAAATTTCACATTCAATCACCGCGTGGAAACGAAATTATAATTTATTTCGTGCAGCTGCACCTAAATAATTCAAAATCATTTATGTTTTGGCTCTCTTCGAATAAACAAGAAACTGATATAGTGGTTCATTTGCCTCAAAACATCGAAAATCTGCTTCCTAAACGAAAAACAAATGTGCTTAGGAAGTAGTTGCCCATACGGAAGCAGCAAAAAGACGAACGTCGGAGCGAGAAAGGGCCCATCGGAAAAGTATGACTGTTGTCCAAAGAGAATGCGATCGGGATCGCCATCGCTTGGTAAATATGACTCCTCAGCAAATTGAACAAAGTCGAGAAAGGTACCAAATTGCCAATATGTCACAAGCGCAAAATTACGACAGAGATGTGGTGATGCAATCCGCCGACAAAATCCACGAACTAGAAACCAAGCTGCTCTTGACGAAGGTAACGTTGTAGAACCAAATGTCGACACTCATAACTGTGGTCCCATGGAGAGTATTGCGAATTTTGTCATGCAAAGCATTTTGCGCCAGAGCAGCCATTTGTTAAACTTTTTTACGCAATGCTGCCATAAAGGATGAATCACGTTAGATGCTATTAGATCAGCCCCTGTTATTCAGCAGTTAATGAAAGGACAGTATCAACATTAAAAAAAATTCATGGGTAACATAAGATCAATAAATATTGCTTTGGCGTTTGCGTCCATGGGACACCTCCTGGATAGGGCCCCTATTGTTACCGAATTAATGGACAAATTTACCATCGAGTACGAGTTTTGCACCCAGCAAATGGAGACCAACGAAAGTTTGCTCAACTGTATATTTTGGATCCGGATGAGGATGATGATCAAAGAATGAGAATTAGGGAAAACGCCCAGTGCAATTCAAGCGCGATGCAAGAGTTAAGCACTTTCATATCTCAAAATAATCCTTTTGCTGACGCATGCAAAATGCATTATGAAGTTGCACAAGAAAGCATTGCTGATGTTGCTTTCCATGGTGTTGAGCCACCAAAGGTTACCACTGCAATTGTTCAAGACCGCAAATCCGACATTAGATAATACAATGCTCCAAGAAGCAATGAGGAAGCTGCCATTTTTTCAAATGCTGACGGCAAACAGCCTCTTGACAGGGACGTGCTGATCCATTGTCGTCCAAATCAAAATTGTCCAAATAACTGGATGACCGGGAGATTTAGCATTCTTGATCCGAACCTAGAACCACTGGCGTATCCCGTTTTCCCCTTTCGGAGATCAAAGCTGTTTAACTGACATTCCTCTTCAAAGAAGATCAACAGCTCTGCGAGACATTTTTGCTAACCCAAGAACACGGGTTTCTCAGTTGCAGTGTTATGGCTATAGGCTATCAATCCGTAACGACTTCAATCCTTTTCTCTCTACCGGTAAACTGACTCAGCAATATTTAGGTGATGCTTAGGTGAAAACTGAAGCCAATCTTTTTAATTATATACGATAAAATCAACCGCAAGTAAGGACAGAAAAATATACCAGTCTTATGGATCACCTGAACAGTGCAGCAGCAGCACAAGGTTTGCTACCGGGTAGAGCTGTCATTTTTCCTTCTTTCAAAGGAAGCCCGAGAAACATGACACAGAACTATCAGGATGCAATGGCTATTGTTTGCAAAATACGGAAAGTCAGATTACTTTGCCGCCCCGGTGGCGCAGTGGTCTAAGGCGCAGGCCTCTGATCATTCGTCCGTAAGCGGTCCGGGTTCGAATCCCGGTCAGGCATGGATGTTGCGTTTGTCTTACGGCACTAGCTCTCTCCCTTCCCTCGAACCAGTGACCCTAAATTAGGGACGGGCGACTGCTTATAGCCCATTGAGTTGCTCACGGTGGTCGTTAAACCTCCAATCAATCAATCAATCAATCAGATTACTTTATCACAATGACGTGCAACCCAAAATGGCAAGAAATAACGGATAACTTGGAACCGGGCCAATCTGCAGAATTTCGACCAGACGAAATTCTTTACAAATTGAAATTAGGTGAGCTGATGAACCATATTACCAAGAAACATGCATCTGGAACACCAACAGCAATTGCACATGCAATCGAGTTTTAAAAACGTATTCTGCCACATGCTCACATTTTGCTTATTGTCAAAGCAGAAGACAAACCCAAGGATCCGGATGCCACTGAGAAAGTTATTTCGGGAGAAATTTCCAATGCTGTAACTTGCCCAAGGTTACTTGCAATCATGACAAAACACATGTTTCATGGACCATGTGGGGCACATAACTTGAATTCCCCAGTATGATTGACGGGAAATGTTCCAATAAATTTCCAAAAGATTTCCAAGAAAAACATTGGCAAATTCAGACAGATATCCCAAATACTGCCCCCGAAACAATGACGACAAAATAATTGTCAATGGAAAGATAATTGATAATTCCTGGATTGTTCCGTACAACCCGTACTTCAGTATGAACTTTAATTGCCATATTAATGTCGAAAGTTGTGCCTCCATCAAGAGTATGAAATGCCTGTTCAAATACGTGTACAAGGGACATGACTGCGCTAATGTAGCAATTGAACACGATGAACTTCGGACTTTTATGGATTCCAGGTACTTTAGCGCTCCTGAGGCAGCATGGAGACTCTTTGCTTTCAACAAGCATGCTCAATCTCACACAATTGTGCGACTCCAAGTTCATCTTCCTAATGAGCAAAATGTCTATTTAACTGAAGACAACATGCAGGCTGCAGCAGAAAGAGAAGCTATCACGCGATGCCAATCTAACTGCGTGGTTTAAATTAAATAAAAAGATGAAAATGCTAGAAACCATTTGTATATTGACATTCCACAGCTTTATGTATTTGATGAAAGAAATCGTAAATGGAAGCTTCGACAAAGAGGCAAAGACAAGACTATTAGGCACATGTACACTGTAAGTTTGAACGCAGACACAGAAAGATCCTGTTTGCGCCTTGTCTTGCTAAATGTCCCTGGAGCAACTTCTTTTAACTATTTGAAGACTGTTGATGGTATACTATATCCGGATTTTAAGGAAGTAGCCCAAAAGCAAGGACTATTTAATAGTGATGAAATTTGAGACGATGCCCTATCTGAGGCAGTGATTGAAAAAATGCCCCGACAGTTGCGAGAACTGTTCGCGTATGTTTGGGTCCTTGCTGTGCCACCAAATGTGCTTGAACATTTTGCGAAGGACAAGAAAGGTCTTTGTGACAACTTTACAAAACAACATAATGGTCAATCAGATGACTGTACCAATTGTGAAAATTTTACCCTTAAAGAAATTCAAGATGTGTTTATTATTCGCGGTAAAAAACGTGCTGACTTTGGACTATCCACTCCTCCAGCAAACCTTCGAATTGCTCCTGCAGCTTTCTATTGTATAATGCGCAGCAAGAGAGAGAAAGAAGTGAAGCAATGAAGTCATTCTTGAATGCACAGTAAAAGCTAGCATACGATTAAATATTAGCTGTAAAAAAATTAAAAGAGGGAAATCAGATACTTTTCCTTGACGGTCCAGGTGGAAGAGGCAAAACATATATGTACAAATTGCTCCTCAGTACCATACGAGGAGAAGGAAACATTGCATTGGCCACAGCATCAACTGGCATTGTTGTAAATCTCCTTGATGGTGGCAGGACATACCATTCCGAATTTAAAGTGCCTGTTCCTGTGTTTGCAAACTCCGTTTAAAAAATGACGATGACGAACCCCAATGCCGATCTTATTAGGGAAGCCAAAGTTTTGACCTTGGACGAAGCTATACAACGGCTCCTAATAATGCAGTTAATTGTATTAACAAACTCCTTCCAGAGATCGTGAAGACCATAAAACTCTTTGGCGGTATAGTTTTCATTCTTGGAAGAGATTTCAGACAAACTCTTCCTGTCGTATCCCATGAAATCAGGTCGTTAGGAAAAGTCGAAATATACAGGTTTTGCCTGAACCGGTGTTTAGCCACGGTCATCTCTATGTGGAAATGTCAAGAGTATGACGATGTCAAAATAAAAATAGTTCATTTTGGGGGAAACAGATACAGGGTTCGCACTCAGTGTACACGAAAAATGTTGTGTACAAGAAAGTGTTGACGAAATAGGGGCTCAAGATTTTACAAAAGACATAACAGACAGACAAACAGACAGATAAACGGACGGACAAAGAGGCGATTGAAGATCAAGCTCCTCGCGCTGCAACCTGGGTAACGCCAAAAGATCTACCAATTTCAGAGTCTTATGCCCGTCGTAGGACGGCTTTTTTTTTTTTTGCTATAAATAAATAATTAAAAAAATTGCTCTGGATATCTTATTTTCCTCGGTCATTATTGACGGGCTTTCACCTATATATTCAATAAATACATAATTTAAAAACATTGCTCTGGATGTCATATTCCCCTCCACCCCTCCACCCCCGTCATTATTGATAGACAAATTCTCCGCGGGTATCTGTTACTGCTGGAAACCTGCCTGTGGAAAGGGATAACCCCCCGACAGGTTTCCTACGTTAGCACATGCCCGCGGATAATTTGTTGAGCTGTTGTTTGTAAACGCTGAAAATCTCCCGATGGGACCAAGCATTTTTTATATTTTATATTCCAGACATGTTTGCTGCGTTTTCACACCCAGCAAAAACAGTATTGCTGGGCCAGTACTGGCAGTCAGCAGTGGCCCAGTACTATGTTGCCGCTGACCAACCAACAATAGAATGTCCCGGCGGCCACCACATGGGCCAGCAGTTCAGGACAACAGCTGGCCAAGAGTTGGAACCCCCATCAGTTGTCATATGGCAGAATAAGGCCATCAGTTACCCATCACAGGCAGTGGCTGCCACAAGCGGCCCTTAAGCAGTCCTGAAAGCACCTGCTGTAAATTATGGCTGGCCCAATGTGGTCCACCAGTTTCTCAGAAGGGGCCATCCGGCAATCACATCATGTAATTGATGGCTTGCCGAATCTTGTCCACCATTTCCCAGTAGTAGCCATAAAAAAAAAAAAAAGAAAGACAGAAAAAGATAATTACAGTTCCCCGAAGGCACACCTACTCTTTCTTTCCCAAGGAAACTTCTGCATGACGGCACGGCGCTGTGGAAATGTCATCAAAAGGCCCGGAGTAACGCTCGTTCGAATCAGGGAGCATCTAACACACGACAGCTTGTTTCCTCTTTAAATTTTTGCGGTCAGTTCTCCGGTAGCAAACTCTTCTGCCAGAGTTATACGGGGGCCAGTTCTCCGGTGGCCACTTCTCCTACACCCCTGTAAACCGCCACACAGTAAAAGTGCCACACATCTTCAAGCAACTTGGAAATGTGCCACACACGGGAATAGTGCCGCAACGGAAAACTGCCACATATTTTTAATTAAGGGACCGGGCACAACTTGCTTTTCCTCCGAGGAACACTTTCAATGTGTGGCAGTCTTCCAAGCTTCCGAATTATGTGTGGCAGTTTTCCAAAGTGCCTAACGACGGGAAGGAGCTCTTTTGTTTGCCTGAATTTCCAGGATGGTTCGTACGAGCTTAGAACAACAGGCTACAAAAGTTTAAGGGGGAAGGAGCTTATAAAGATTGCCGTTTCTTGGCGTATATTGAAAACTGTATCGGGAACACCAAACAAATTTCGAGGAAATGTTCTGCGTAAACCAAGCGAGATTTGTAAAAAAACTTGAAGAAATAAATTGCAGTGACTTAAGTACATTTTTTAAAACTACGGTGTTTGACGGAACAACAAAATTACAGCATGATTCATGCTATGTTAAAAAAGGACGATAAGGTGAGATTATTTAATAATGCTGCGCTTTTACTTAGGCACATATTCAGAACGTTTACGTAGGACGCCAAGTTAATATTAATTACGCTTTTACTTAGGCACTCAATATAAATTCATTAAACTCATAAGCCCTAGGCCTTGAACTTTTTAACATACTACGGATGTCATATTCATAACGTTTACATTTCAAGTCAAATTAATAGCACTGCGCTTTACTTAGGCATTAAATACTAATTTATCGGCCCTATAGGCCTAGGTCTTTTAAACAGTTTTCACTCCGTCGACTTCATATTTATAACGTTTATGTATCAAGTCAAGTTGATAATATTGTGCTTTTACTTAGGCACGAAGTATTAATTCATAGGCCTTAGGTCAAGCCTAGGCTCTTAACAATTTTTATTCTAACTATGTCATATTCATAACGTTTATGGATGAACTCAAGTTACTCCTATGACATGCATAGAATAAAAACTGTTAAGAAGGCCTACAGCCTATGAATAAATATTTCGTGCCTAAGTAAAATCGCAATGTTAACTTGACTTCATACGTAAACCTTATGAATATGTGCCTAAGTAAAAGCGCAGCATTATTAAAAAATCTTACCTTTTCTTCCTTTTTTAACATAGCATGAGTCATGCTGTAATTTCGTTGTTCCGTGGAATACCATAGTTTAAAAAATTGTACTTAAGTCACGGCAATTTTCTTCAAGTTAAAGTACAATTCCCGCTTGGTTTACACAGAACATTTTCTCGAAATTTGTTTGGTTTTCCCAATACAGTTCTCAATATACACAAAGAAATGGTAATCTTTATAAGCTCCTACCCCCCCCCTAAACTTTTGTGGCCACTTGTCCTAAAGTCGTACGAACCATCCTGAAAATTCAGACAAGCAAAACAGCTCCTTCCCGTTGTCAGGCACCTTGGAAAACTGCCACACATTCAAAGTGTTCCTCGGAGGAACAGCAATTTGTGCTCGGTCCCTTAAGGAAAAGCGTGTGGCAGTTTTCCTGTGTGGCAATCTTCCGGTGTGGCAGTTTTCTTGTGTGGCAATCTTCCGGTGTGGCAGTTTTCTTGTGTGGCAGTTTTCTTGTGTGGTGGTTTACAGTGAACCAAAAGGCCCATCTAAAACCTTTTTTCCTAGCCTTTTTTCCGCGTTTTTCGTCTCGGACTTTTTTACTGATTGCCTGGAAATGGTGACCCCGGAAATCTCCATGTCCGATATTTTGGGTCAAATGTCATATGTGCATGGTCCCTAACTTAAAAATGTGTGGGTCTTTTCCTGTGGGGGTGTTTTCCGTCCATCTACCGTAGTAGCTATATTTGCACTGTTTTGTAAAACGTATTCAAAACGTTGGCACATAACTTTGATTACAAACAAGTTCGGGTTCTTGATTTACCCCACTTTCCATCAAAAATGCTGCCCTTCTGATTTTTCGTGTTCAAATGAAAATGGATATCAAGCGAAAAAACTTGTGTTCATCGGATTGAAAGGTTGTACAAGCGTACGGTATCTGTGAATATTACGTTTATCCATTGCGGATACAAGAGCTTTCGTTTCACAGGCCTCAAAAATTGAAAATTGTGTTTTTGTAATAATCTTTTTACTTGTAATATCTGAAATCACTGAAAGGAAGCTATGAACCTTTTAGTGAAGATAATTTCCATGTAACAAGGACTTTCCTCAAACTTTAAATCCATTTTTAAAAATCGCAATTTTATATCCCCAGTTTAACACTGATTATGTTGAATGTTTCTTCTTCTTCTTTTTTTTTTTTTTTTTTTTTTTGAAGAGTTTGGGACGAGTATTGTGATAGAGTGTGTGGTGTAATCCAAACTCCCTCCCCTACTGCCTGCTTAAAGTAACACCTCTCCTCCAGTTTCCCTCCCGACTGCTGTCAATTTATTGTTTCTGTGTTGGGAGAAACTTCTTATCTCTTCTTTCCCTCCCATAGCTGGACAACATTATCCGAATGTGGCTTTTCCGGAACTCACTGTATCTCATAGGATTGATTTATTGTTTTATTGCGTCGTAGAACAAACGCGGCCGTCGGTGTGTACATACGATATTTACTGTTAACGCAAGTGGACAGGAAAACCGCCTTTGAGATGGAAATCGCTGATAGTACTGTACTATAATATACAATGACGCCGAAGCTGTTTTCTTTGATTTCCGTCACTCCTTGTTTCCTCTAAAACCCCATTAGTGCGGATACATTTTGAGAGACCTTGAGATGAGGTCCGTTGTGAAGGATCATTTCAACTTTGAGCAAAAGTCTTTCTATTTTTTTTTAACTTTAGGTAACAACTAACAATATTAACTATAAAGTATTAAAATTCTGTAATCCGCAAAATTTCCCCTTAGGAGCGATCACGGGAACCGATTGTTTTACTAAACCATTCTGTACAGGGGGTGGGAAATGGCCTAAATAAAGCTGAGAACTGTTTTTTTTTTTTTTTTTTTTTTTTAACGCATACGTATGCGTAACTTCGTTTAAAAATCAAAATTACCTGCACATAAAAATTTTATTTCTTAATTTCTTTTTTTGTGATTATTAACATCCTTTATTTTACATCATTATTAGGAGAACTATTTCAAGGAAAAGTTTTAGGCTTTTGTTAAGAAATGTAGTTGGAAAACGTATGTGCATTGCCAGTTCTGTGCATTTTTTCGCTGTTAAGATTTTAGGAAAATATTTCTCACCTGTTCTTGTGGGTACGGAGAAGTGGCCACTGGAGAACTGGACACATTGCAATTTCAGTGCCATAAAATTGTTATGCATAAACAAATTTCGTGTAGCTATATTCCTCACTACTTGAGCAACTATTGTTCATTTTTTTTTTTAATATTTCATTTTCAGTAAGAAATTTAGACATTTCCTTGATTTTCGGAACTCAGACTAAGTGGAGAACTGGCCACAAAAATTTGAAGGGGCCGTATAAAAATTGCGTTCTCGGCTGCTCCATTGCCCCAGAACGCAAGATTGGTTATCTGACACACACACATAAAATGTCTGTAATTTCGTATTTTCTTATTTACGATATTTTTCTATAAACTATAACTAAACAAATTCTCCGCGAGTATGAGCAAACCCAGGAAACTTGTTGGGGGGGGGGGCTTAAAACCTAAAATATGAAATATAAATAATTTCTGTGGTCCGATCGGGAGATTTTCAGCCATTACAAGCTACATGTCATCAAATTGTCTGAGGGCATCTGCTGCCTCAGAAACTAGTCGGGGGGGACCAAAGGCGTAAAATATCAAGAATTTCTCATTTCTTTTCCGATCGGGAGATCTTCAGAATTTACAAGCTGCAACTCAACAAATTTTCTCAGCGCATGTGCACTCTCTGGAAACCTGTCGGCGAGGGGGGGGTAATACCAAAAGTGTAAAATATGAAAAATTCCTCGTCCGATCGGGAGATTTTTGGCATTTACAAGCTACAACTCGACACATTGTTTGAAGGCATGTGCCTACTCAGCAAACCTGTGTATGTGAGGGGGAGGTACCAAAAGTGTAAAATACGAAGAATTTCTCGTCCGATCAGGAGATCTTTTTTTTTTTTTTTTTTTTTTGATTGGAGGTTTAACGACCACCGTGAGCAACTGAATGGGCTATAAGCAGTTGCTCGTCCCTAATTTAGGTTCACTGGTTCCAGAGAAGGGAGAGAGCCAGTGCCGTAAGACAAACACAACATCCATGCCTCACCAGGATTTGAACCCGGAACCCTTTCGGACGAATGATCAGAGGCCATCGCTTAGACCACTGCCCTCCCGGGGCGGCCCAGAAATTTGGCAGCGTGTTCGCGAGTCCGTGAGACATCGATGTCAGGCCTGTATTGAGGCAAGCCGGGAGATTTTTAGTATTTACAAGCTGCAACTCGACAAATTTTCTGTTCTGAGCGCATGTGCCTACGCAGCAAACCCGTACGGGGGGGGGGGGGTTAATTTCAAAAGTGTAAAATATGAAGAATTTTTCGTCCGATCGTAAGATTTTTGGCATTTACAACTGGACACATTATTTGAGGGTATGTGCCTACTCTCAGCAAACCTGTGTGTGTGGGGGGAGGGGCATACCAAAAGTGTAAAATATGATGAATTTTTCGTCCGATCTGGAGATTTTCAGGGCTGTAGCTTGTAAAGGCTGAAAATTTTCGGATCGGACGAGAAATTCTTCATATTTTACAGTTTTGGTATTAACCCCCCCCCCCCCCAGGTTTTCAGAGTAGGCACATACGCTCAGATAATATGTCGAGTTGTAACTTGTAAATGCTGAAAATCTCCTGATCATACGAGTAATTCTTCATATCTTACACTTTTGGTACCCCCCTCAAGGGTTTGCAGAGTAGGCACATGCCCTCAGATAATGTGTCGAGTTGTACGTAGCTTGTAAATTCTACGAAAATTTTGTATGGGGTCCCCCCCCATCTGCTCCGACCCCATCCAAAAACCGTCTACGGGTTGAGTCAGAGTACCATGAGACGGTATACCAAATTTGGAGGTTCTAAATTGAAAACCGTAGAATTTTTACAAAAATTTCGTATGGGGCCCCCTGAGCCCCCGGGCTACGACCCCATCCAAAAAACCTCTTACGATCTAAGTTAGAGTACTATCAGAACGTATACCAAATTTGGTGGTTCTAAATTGAAAACTGAAGACATGTTTACGAAAATTTGTATGGGGCCCCTTGAACCCGGGCCCCAACATCATCCCAACACCGTGTTATGGCTAAATCAGAGTACTATGAGACAGTATACCAAATTTGGTGGTTCTAAATTGAAAACAGTAGAACTTGTTACGAAAAGTTTGTATGGGGGCCCCTGACCCCCGGGCTCCGAACCCCATCCAAAAACCCTCTATGGTCTAAGTCAGAGTACCATGACATAGTATACCAAATTCAGTGGTTCTAAATTTAAAACCGTAGAATTTTAAACGAAAATTTCGTATATGAGGGGCCCCTTGACCCCGGGCCCCAACATCATCCCAACACCGTGTTACGACTACATCAGAGTACTATGAGACGGTATACCAAATTTGGTGGTTCTAAATTGAAAACAGTAGACAGGGTTTGTACACTTTTGGGGGAAAAAAATTCAAGGACTTTCCAGGCCTTTTCCAGGACATATACAAAACAATTCCAGGATGATTATTACGCTTTACAATATCATGTTCAAATTATTTTTTTAAAGTAATTTCAGTTTTAAGTAATAAAAATGATGAAAGATGCAAATGGATGAATGTGCTTTATGCAAATTGATCAAGTTTATCAAGCACAAGACCATAAAGAATAAATTCTGTTCTTATGCCCTGACCTTTGAATTCAAGTTGGATCATTTTCTACAAGAGTAGGTTTCTCCTCCCTGATAACATACCAAAACTTTGTTGCAATCAAACAGATTTTATGTGAGTTAACATTCCTAAGCTTAGAGAACAAATACTGCTCTTATGTCTTGGCCTTTAAATTTAATTTCGACCTTTTTCAAGAGGGTAGGTTTCCAGGTTGTACCCAACAGCATACTAAAATTTCGCCGAAATTCAACCGCTTTCATGCGAATTATCCTACAGACAAACCCAAAGCATAAACGTTTCTGCAACCATAGTTCAAAAGTGTTAGGAATTTCGAAAATAAAAGCATAACGAACAGCACGAAAACTAGCTCATAAATAGAATATTTGAAACTACAGTATGCACTCTCAATTATTAGGGATGGTAGAGGGGAAGGGAATAGAACTGTCCAAAATTAGCATGTTTTCGTTGCGCTAGGGCGCTTAAGCACGGTTGAATTCCTTCAGATACCCCCAATGTTCAAATGATTGAAATGTGCTGATGTTCATGGAATGAAATGGTTGATCAGCTATGATGACCCATAAAAGTTCGGGGGGGGGCTTTTTTTTTTTTTAGTTTATGCAACATTTTACATCACTCCAGTATTTATCTTGTCATCATCAACAATCGCAATGCAACTACCGCTTACGATTGTGGATATCAGCAACCGAAAATCTGCCATATCACTAAGTGATATAACTCACAGTATCCTGTAACAGTGTATTGTAATTAAAAAAAAAGGATGTGGAAAAAAGAAACTTTCAGAAATTAAGATCATCAAGTCATGCGTTTCAAAAATCCGTTTTCCTTTATAACGTTTAAAAACATGTTTTTGCTTTTTTACCTGTAGTGTAAATAAAAAAACTATGTTGATTTTTTTTTTTATGGAATCAGACGTCCGTATGTCTGATTGTCTTCATCTGAGTTCACACGTTAGCTACTGTGTACAAGTAGACCTATTTTTTCAGCTCAAAAATATGTAGTTTTGTATATATTCACAGTATAAGTCATTCCTTATTCCCACAGAACTGAATTCAGCATATGCAAAATGAAGAACATCAAGACCCACCTAACACTATGTTTCTGATTGTCTGCTGTTTATATTCAAGAAATGCAAACATGGATCAATGGTGAATGCAGCAACTATGATTTTTATTTATTACCAAGAAAAAAAAAGAGCCGTGAAAGCTGTAAAGCTGAAATGGATATTTCTCTCACCCCCCCTCCCCCATACACAAAAACATTCCGATTAAGATCAAATAGCAGGAGGATGCGTCCACACACACAACCTTTGGAATGACCTGATGGAATGGCTTCTTTTCATTTGGCACATCGCCATAAATCACCACCTGCAGCTCACTGAACTGTCAAGTTGCACCCTTCCTCCTTCACTTTAACTATAATAGAAATTATATATAAAAAAAAAATGCTCCCCAATTTTCGACAAAATTAAATTACCAAATTTACGTCATGTTGTTGCAATTTCCTAAAATACGTTTGTTATTTGCTGAATATTGCTTAAATCCATTGAAAACTTTTTAATTATAGATGATTTTTTTATTAAAACAGTAACTCAGACGTCTGAATAAAACGTATGTTTGTAATTCAAATAGAGTCCATATCATCACAGAAAAAAATTTAAGGATCACTCTGTTTAAATAAACCTTGGCATCTAAAAAAATAATTCACTTGCTTTTCCCGTAATTTATAATTACTGTTTCTTTTTTTTTTTCAATCCGATTATGCAACGGATTTTTTTTTTTTTTTTTTTTTTGCATCTGCTAAAGTTCCTAACGGAATTTGGCGAAATTTGCAATTTGCACTAGAACTTTATTGTGATGTATCTTAACTACTGTAAAAATTTTACTGTGTTATTTTCAAAATTCGGAAAAATGGATTTCTGAAAATATTCTCCTAGTCCTTTTGAGCTGTGGAAGTGATAAACAGGTGTTTGCTTTCTTCCCAACCAAGGGCTTCAGATCAGCGCTCCCAGCTGTTAATGAACCGTTGCTATGGTAACACCCTTTCTGCTGGAGGCTCACTCTGTCCAAAGAGGCACACATACTTGTCCATAATAAAAATTACCAATGCTAACTTTTAAAGTTTTAAACCGATTCAATTGGAATTTTGGAAGTGAGCTTCTGTAATCCAATTACAGTGAATGTAAAAATTTCAGCCACTTTCGTGAAAAATTCGCAAAGATAGTTTTCTTATTTTTTATCATAAGTAGCGGAAGTCTCTTGGGGGGGGGGGTGGCATGCACATAAACAAGAAGAAGATGAATGTGTTGTTCAGGCATACTCCTCACTGGTGGATGCCAGCTGACTTGGTACATACGCGACCCCCTGCAAATACTAAACGCCTCTTCTTTCCCCTTCCGTTCTCAGTTGTCGGACGGACATCAAGCTCCCCTTCGACCTACTAGTAATCATCCAATTTTATTGCACTGGAAGTAGTGCCTTTTTTCTTCTTTTTTTTCCCCCCAACCAAATTAGGATTTGGTGCACGTCGGAAACCGCTGCCGGTGGTTTCTTTGAGAACAGAGAAAAGGAACTTTAAAAAATGAAGGGGTAACAGTAACACGATTTCCTAAAAGGGCATTTTTTTAAGCACTAATTTCAAATTTCAAGGCTTTTCAAGACAGCACTAAAAAAACACCGTTTTTCCACGATATTCCAGGCCTTGAAAACGTAATCATGATTTTCCAGGACTTTCCAGGTTTTCAAGCACGCATGCGCACCCTGAGTAGAACTTGTTACGAAAAGTTTGTATGGGGGCCCCTGAACCCCCGGGCTCCGAACCCCATCCAAAAACCCTCTACGGTCTAAGTCAGAGTACCATGACATAGTATAACAAATTTAGTGGTTCTAAATTGAAAACCGTAGAGTTTTTTACGAAAATTTCGTATGGGGGCCCCCCTTCACCCCGGGCCCCAACATCATCCAAAAAAAACTACTACGGTCTAAGAGTACCATGATATTGTATACTAAATTTGATGGTTCTAAATTGTAAACTGTACATTTGTACAGCGGACAAACAAGCATTCAACTTTTATATATTAGATCTCACCTATTTAATTTTCTTGAAAAAATGCATGGGTTTTAAAGACTAATGAGGCAAAAGTGATAAAAAATAAAATAAAAAAATATATCTACGCTATGTTAAGAGTTCGCCGATAATGCATGGTCATCGTCGCAGGAAACAATACTCTAGACCCAGACGTAGGATACTGTGATAATTTTTCAACCTAATTGCCAGCCTCGGAGTCCCTACGTCACAGGAAGTGTAGTCTCTTTCTTCCGTAGAAGTGTCTGCTTAAGGAAGCTTTGCCGTGAAAGTAACTTAACGATAGCAGATGGTTAGGCTTAACGAGGAGGCTCGCGTTCGCTGCTGAAGCGAGTGAGGTTACTTTGAGGTGCTTAAAAAAGGTAAATCCGTTGTCTATCTAATTTTTTTTTTTGTATGAACCTTCTTTCCTCTGAACTGAAGATTGTATTGATACCACTTTTATGGAGATCTGTCGAAAAACAGAAGAGAAATGCATTAGAGAAGCTTCGGGCTTTACAGTCGAGTGATACCGTTTTTTTTTGTTTTTTTTATTGGAGGTTTAACGACCACCGTGAGCAACTCAATGGGCTATAAGCAGTCGCCCGTCCCTAATTTAGGGTCACTGGTTCCAGGGAAGGGAGAGAGCCAGTGCCGTAAGACAAACACAACATCCATGCTTCACCGGGATTCGAACCCGGACCACTTACGGACGAATGATCAGAGGCCATCGCTTAGACCACAACGCCACCGGGGCGGCACCATGTTTTTCACTCATTACATTAGTGGCACCTATTTTAGTAGGAATCCTATTCTGGGTGGAAAAAAATTTCATAATTTTTATTTTTTGAAAGTACTTTTGAAGAACACGTGGAAAGCCGCAGTAGAAAATGGATTTGTTTACGTTTTAACACGCGAAAAACCGAGGTCTAATATGTAAAATAATCCAGCGGTAAATTCATAGTCCAGCCCTAATTTTTTACAGACTTGTGTATAAGTCAGTTCCCAATTTTGAGGATTTCTTCCAAAAACTTTCGTCTTATATGCGAGTATATACGGTAGTTATACACTAAAGTGCCAAAAGTCATGGGATAGCAGTATGCAAATTTTTAACTGCCGTTGCCATCGTATAAAGGCTTCGACACACACCACGATTTTTATCAGTTGTGAGGTGTAATCTCATGAGTCAGGTTGAACAACTTCCAGTAGGATTATGGCAAGTTGACGTGAATTATCGGAGTTTGAACGAGACATAGTAGTGGGAGCCAGATGGATGGGACATTCAATTTGCAAAGTTGTGCGAACATTCAACATTTCTTGATCCACTGTGTCACATGTGTATTGAGAATACGTCATGGAAGGCATTACCACCTACTGTGTACAGCACAGTGGCTGACAACATGTACTGAATGACCATGACCAGGGGCGTCTGACCAAGATTGTTCATGCTAACAGACAAGCAACACTGACTCAAATAACATCCACATTCAATGCAGGCGGTACCAGAGATATATCCATCAGGTCAGTGCTGCGTAATTTAGCATCCATGGGGTATGAGAGCAGAAGCCCACCAGAGTAGAGTGCCTTTGTTCACACTACGCCATCGAACACAGTGCTTCACCTGGGCTCGTGAACACAGTGATTGGACCCTGGAAGACTGGCAACATGTGGCATGGTGCAATGAGCCACACTACTTGTTTCGAGCTAATGGTAGTGTTTGGGTGTGGCGCTGATCCCACGAGGCCATGAACCCAAGCTATCAGCAAGGCACTGTGCAAGCTGGTGGGGTGTCTTTATGTGGCACGGTTTGGGTCCTCTGCTCCTCGTCATTTAACAGTAATCGCTCTGTTGCTCTGCTGGGTGACCATTTCCAGCCCTTCATGGACTTCATGTACCCCAACAACGATGGGATTTTTCAGGCAAACAATGCACCATGACATTGGGCTCAAGTTGTCCAAAATTGGTTTGAGGAGCATTCTGGATAGTTATAATGGATGGTGTGGCCACAATGTTAGCCCGACATGAACCGAATAGAGCACATATGGGACATGGTGGAAAGGACCATTCGCACCCAAGATCCTGCACCTACAAATACCGGAGAACTGTGGGCGGCAGTTCAGATGGCATGGCTAAACATCTCTCTAGAAGTCTTCCAGCCACTTGTGGATTTGATGCCACATCGATTTGCTGCACTTTGCCCGGCTAAAACAGGTCCAACGCGATACTAGGTACATATCCTATGACTTTTGGCACATCAGTGTATTATGGTCATGAGAAGCATGAACAGCATTACCTACAAAAATGAAGCAACCTGGAGGGGGGAGTGACCTCCCTCAGCATGCATGGCTGTAAGGAATCCTCCATCCCTTACTTCAAGCCACTGGTTTCAGAGACAGGACAGATCCAGAGCCGCAGGACAAGCACACTAACCATATGCCTCATCTGGGACTCGGATGAAGGGCCAACTCGAACAATGAGACACAAGCCCATGCCCCAGACCACTTGAATATCAGGGCAATGAAGGAAATATTCCAAAAGTAACTTCTAATATTAGAGAAGCTATGTACCATCATTAATGAATGCGATACATTTTTCTTTGTTCCCTTACTGCTCCACTCCCCACTTCTAATTTAACACATATGTTACACCTGCATGCCTTTTTTTTTAAATGTAGTATGCATTTAATAGTCGAGTTTTTAAAGTATAATTTACGTTTCATGAACAAGAGTAATATTTTCAATTACGAAGTTCATGTTTTAACTCCTTTAAAAATATTTCCACTTACATTTTGACAGCTTCGGAAGCAGCATTTTAAAAATTGAACTGATATGCTGAATTGACTAAATTCAGTGTTAGAACATCTATAGCACTAGCCACAACTGTTCGTAATTTATGTGCATACAATTATAATAGGTTGCTTACCTTTTTACACATTTCCCTGCATGTTTTATTCCTTTGGTTGTCTTGCCTGGTTCAAGCCTCTGGTGTGGTGTTCCATTTTCGTCTTTAGGTTCATTCAATTGCCTGGCAAATCCTCAAGTCCACGAAGTGCACTGCATTAATGACTCTAGGCCCCAATAGCATCTTCCTCCCCTCCTACCCTTCCCACCAGTGTGTAAAACCTAACCTTCGTAGGTTGATTGACATATATTAAAACCCCAATTCTTGAACTCAAAACCTTTTGATACAACCAACGAACATAAACTGCCTATTTACATACATACAAAATTGCCAAACAAAAATATTAAAAACATATATACAACTATTTACACACAACACAACCTATTTCTTCAACTCCCCTTCCCAACACCTCATGACAACTAGAACATTTAGTCACCACACCTAAAGCCATTCCCATGCAGACTGCCCCTAGTACTTTCTACCCCATCCAGGGTCAGAGTTATATGGTATCTGTGTGTAAGGGGTCAGAGTTATATGGTATCTGTGTGTAAGGGGCCAGAGTTATATATATTTCTGTGTGTAAGGGTGTGTTGAGTTATATGGCATCTGTTCTGATACTATATAACTCAACACACCCTTACACACAGAAATGTAATAGCATAAAACATTCATCAAAAGAGCAATCACACATTCCTCTAAAGAAGATTTTCGTACTGAAGAAATAAATTACATTAAAGAAATTTCATATAGCTATGGGTCCGTCCACAGAAAATAAAAAAAATGGATTTATGAGGTACAAGTAAAGATGCAAGATACATCTTGCCCTAAAAGAAAAAAACAAAACTAACACAATATGTTGGAGCAATACCTTACCTTTCAGGAATATCTACAGAGATCAATAAATTATGCCATTAATATGGAATTCAGATGGGAAACAAAGTAATAACAATTAGAGATATGATAATTAATAACACTGAAAATTGTAGTATAGAAAATTGTAGAAAAAGCAGGTGTATACAAAATACCTATAAGGTGGAATCCTACCAATATCATATATTGGAAGTACCAAAAATCAATTAACACATCGCCTACAACAACATATTAAAAATTGGTGAAAAAAGAAGCAAAAACAGCACTGATACAATACTGTCTGGATAACCACACATACCCAAATTTTGAATGAAGAGATTAAAATAATTAAATCATGTCGCAATGAGAGACACCTATGCACTGCAGTCTGTATTGATTGAAAAAAATAGAGATCGTATTTGTAATAATATTGACCCAAGTATCCTTAATGAAAAAAAAAAACTAATAAAAATTGAACAAAAAAACCAAAAACACAGAAGAAGAAAATGAAGAGTTTACTAAAGTTAATAAAAGATGGAGCCACAGTGGAAGTTTTTCGTAAGTCACGTTGGAGCGAGGGCGAGGAAGACGAACATGTCGCTCACTCTCACTGCGGTAGCAGGAGAGAAAACATCTAGAACGCCTCCTGAAGATGACCCCGGAGGGGGTAGAAAGTACTAGGGGCAGTCTGCATGGGAATGGCTTTGGGTGTGGTGACTAAATGTTCTAGTTGTCATGAGGTGTTGGGAAGGGGAGTTGAAGGAATAGGTTGCGCTGTGTGTAAATAGTTGTATATATGTTTTTAATATTTTTGTTTGGCATTTTGTATGTATGTAAAGAGGCAGTTTATGTTTGTTGGTTATATCAAAAGGTTTTGAGTTCAAGAATTGGGGTTTTAATATATGTCAATCAACCAATGAAGGTTGGGTTTTACACGCTGATGGGAAGAGTAGGAAGGAAGGAAGATGCTGTTGGGTCTTAGAGTCATTAATGCAGTGCACTTCGTGGACTTGAGTGTTCGCTGGGCATTTGAATGAACCTGAAGACGAAAATGGAACACCACACCAGAGGCTTGAACCAAGCAAGACAACCAAAGGAATAAAACGTGCAGGGACATGTGTAAAAAGGTAAGCAACCTATTATAACTGAATTAACTAGTTGTTAAAGAAAAATCTGAAACAGAAACAAACAAAAAAACACATTCATTATTAATATTCATAACATTAATATAACGTAAAATGCAAAATTTTACAATAACAGACTTCTAAAATTTCATAACAACTCACATTCGGATTACCATGATGAAGGCAATTCAACTTTGCACATTCTCTGGCTAACTCATTTTCCAACTCGTCAACTTCATTTGGCAACGCCTTGAATTCCTAAATATATATATAAAAAGATTATAGTTTGCCAGTTGAATTACATAAGCAAAAAAATCTAAATTACTCAGGGAAAATTTTACACATAAAAGAATAAGTAAAACAAATAATAACATCTCTCAAAGAATCACAATATGTAAAGATCTGTATCAGTGTGTTAGCTTCATATGGAGTTAAAAATACACTGAAGTGCCAGAAAAACTGGTACAGACAAGTTTATGCAAAATACACAGCAACGTCACCTATGTGCGTACTCGGTTGTATCCGCCCCGGTGGCGCAGTGGTCTAAGGCGCTGGCCTCTGATCATTCGTCCGTAAGGGGTCCGGGTTCGAATCCCGGTGAAGCATGGATGTTGTGTTTGTCTTACGGCACTGGCTCTCTCCCTTCCCTGGGAACCAGTGACCCTAAATTAGGGACGGGCGACTGCTTATAGCCCATTGAGTTGCTCACGGTGGTCGTTAAACCTCCAATAATAAATAAAAAAAAAAAAAAAAAAAAAGTATCCGCCAATGCGTATATAAAGCGATAGACATCCTTGCCAGCTGTCAGAGCTGTTTTCGGCAAGAGAATGACAAGTAATAACGATTTAAGCGATTTTCAATGCGGTGTCATAGTTGGCGTTCTCGTGAGATGGACCATAATATTTCGGAGGTAGAAACGAAGTTCGGACTTTCACGGACCACCATTGCAAGGGTGTACTGTGACTACAAGAATTCCGGCAAAACCTCTAGCCTACAATACCAGTATGGCCATAAAAAGACATTGGGTGAACATAACCATCGTCGGCTGTCAAGAATCGTTTCACACAATACGCATGCAACACTCTCGCAGGTATCATCGGAATTCAATGCTAGAGCCTTAACAAGCATCAGCATCCGAACTGTGCAACGTACCCGGCACGATACGGGCTTTGGGAGCCGACGCCCAACTCGAGTCCCCTTGATGGGTGCACGACACAGAGCTATGCACTTCGCTTGGGCACGGCAACACCACCACTGGACACCTGATGACTGGAAACAAGTGGTCTGATGAGTTGTGTTTCCAACTGTATCGGGCAGATGAAAGTATCCGTGTGTGACGCAAACCCCATGAAGCCATGGATCCCGCCTGTCAACAAGGAACTGTACCGGCTGGTGGAGGAATCCATAATGGTATGGGGTGTGTTCAGCTGGACTTTACTGGGACCCCTGGTATGTCTACAAACGTCTGTGACCGACCAACGCTATGTGCGCATCCTTTCTGATGAGGTACACCCGTTCATGTCCTGCATTCATGCTGATGGGTTGGGCCTGTTCCAACAGGACAATGCATCTCCACACAAGTGTCACCACACCACATTATTGTTAGAGGAGCATTCATCTGAGTTTGGGGTGTTGCCATTCCCACCCAAGTCCCCCAGATCTGAACGGGATAGAACACATTTGGGATGCCATGCAACGCGCTATTGAACACAGGAATCTGAGACCTCGGAATGCACCCGAATTGTGGAACGCTATGCAGGAAGCATGGTGTGCATTGCCTACAGCATATTTTCAGAAGCTAGTGGAGTCCATGCCCAGTCGTATTTCTGCAGTCCTTCGCTCCCGGGGGGACCTACCAAGTATTAGACTTGTGTACCAGTTTTTATGGCACTTCAGTGTATATTTGGCATCAACATAGTCTTCAAATAAACATTCAACCGTGTCTTAAAAAATGAAACAGTACTAAAAATGCAAGCTTTAACTGTACTTCTTTCTGTCATTTTGTCTGAACAATGTAAAACAAGTTCCATTTTTTCATCCACATTCTTCTCTCTTTTTTTTTTTTTCTCCATTTTACAATAATGACTAGTAACGAAATAAGCTGAAATACCTCAAGGGATAGGAATTTTCCAGCCTTGAGAAAATCCCTTAAAAAGCACTCTGTGTCCTGAGAAAAAATATCAGAGTATTTTTTACATCAGCGTTTGAAACACTTAGTTGTTGACATGCATGTGGTGAGAGGTGCGGATGTTGGCTCTGATCATTATTTGGTAGTGTCACGAGTGAAACTGAATGTTGGTTGGAGGAAAAGGAAGAGGCCCAGGATGGAAAGAATAAAGGTTTAAAGGCTCCCTGAAGATCATCAGCATTATTCTGACTTAATCAGAGAATGATTGAAGGAGTTGAAGTCGTGTGAGAGGGATGTAGAAAAGAAGTGGGAATGTTTTAAGAACTGTGTTGTCACTGCTGCTGAAGAGGTCTGTGGCACCACAACAGTGGGTAGCAATAGAGGTGATGCTTGGTGGAATAGTGTGATTGAAGAGGCAGTAAAGAGAAAGAAGGATGCCTATTTGGGGAGGTAGAGTTTCTGTGGATGAATACCTCTGTAAGAAGCGTGAAGCAGCTAAGCTGGTTCGCCAGAGTAAGGCAAAAGGTAGGAAGGAGAAGGTGGAAAGGCATGAATTGGCTTTTTGGAAAGATAGAAAGACTTTCTGGAAGTACACGAGACTCAGAAAAAATAGGGGAAACAAAGTTGTAAGTTGTGTGAAGAACAGGATTGGGGAAATGATATGGGAGTTTAATGAGTTAAGTGATAGATGGGGTGAATACTTCTGTGAGCTATTAGATCAAGAAAACAAAGGTGATTCTGAGGCAGAAGAAGACAATGTCACAGTGAAGGATGGAAACACAGGAGGGATCTCAAGAGAGGAGGTGTGTAAAGCTCTAAAATCTCTTAAGAATGGTAAGGCTCCGGGAGTTGATGGCATAACTGCAGAGATGTTGAAATATGGTGGTGACTAATTGATTGGTTAACTAAAATTTGCCAATTGTGCTGGGAGTTAGGAATGGTCCCTTGGGATTGGAAGGATGCTAGTATTGTTTCCTTGTATAAGGGAAAAGATTATCAGACTGACTGCAAGAACTATCATGGTATCAGCCTACGAGTGTGCCAGGAAAGTGTTTGGTAAGGTCATTATTGAAAAAGTATCGGGTCTTACATCAATGAAAGTGTGGGATGTTCAGAGTGGTTTCATGCCGGATAAAGGCTGCACTAACCAAATTTTTGCATTGCACATAATGATTGAAAAGTATCTGGCTGTTGGTAAGAAAGTTTGTGCTGCCTTTATAGATTTAGAGAAATCTTATGACCAAGTAAATAGGACACTTCTGTGGAAGGTATTAAATGAATATAGTGTTACTGGGAATCTACTTAATAGTGTAAAATCCATGTATGCTGGCAGTAGAGCTTGTGTAAGAATGAATGGTGTTTTATCCAAATGGTTTTCTGTTGGTGCAGGAGTCAGGCAAGGTTGTGTAATGTCGCCATGGCTGTTTTAATATATTTATGGATGCACGCACGCGTGATGCCAAAATAGATAATACTGGTTTATGTCTTGGTGATATCCGTGTGTGCAGATTGCTGTAGGCTGGTGACACTGTCCTGTTGGCAGAGAGTAAAAGTGAGTTGCAGAGTATGTTGTCCCAGATGTATGAAGTTTGCATGAAATTCGAACTGAGTATAAATAAGGAAAAAACCAAAGTTACAGTTTTTGAGTGAGGAACTGGTAGTACTGAATGTAATATAAGTCTAAATGGCACATTTACTGACCAGGTGAGTGAGTTTGTGTATTTAGGAAGCATGTTTGACAGAGACAACAAATTGGATGGTGAAATTAGTAGGAGAGTGAATTCTTCATTGAAAGTCATAGCTGCCCTGGGAGGTTTTCACAGGATTGATGGGTTCTCAAGAGAGTCCCACTTGGCTGAGTATGAAAGTGTAATTGTTCTTACTCTGATGTATGGCAGTGAAACCTGGGTATTACAGAAGAAACATAGGAGTTGTTTGTGTGCTGGAGAAATGAGTTACTTATGGGGGGTTTGTGGGAAGACATGTTCTGATTGTGTGAGGAATGAAAATGTGTTGCAGTTATGTAATGTGAAGCAAAATGTTGTTAGCAAGGTGGAGACTAATATGCTTCGGTGGTTTGGGCATGTTGAAAAAAAGAGTGAGGAGATGCCTACTAATATATTTTTACCCCAAGTGGCAGGAAGGACAAGGAAGTCATGGGAGGATCAGATTCAGGAGTGTCTGCATGAGAAAAGATCACGAGTATGAAGTATAGAAGAACTTGTGTGTGTCGC
Organism: Macrothele yani; assembly: GCA_039090855.1. Lineage (NCBI taxonomy): Eukaryota > Metazoa > Arthropoda > Arachnida > Araneae > Macrothelidae > Macrothele > Macrothele yani. Next base: position 108,602,413 of record CM077011.1, read on the forward strand.
GTGATGGATGTCAGTGAAGCCTCAGTTGTATGTCCAGATCGTCGTACTAACCTCTGAATCCCAGAAAACAGCTTGCGTGCGTGCGTATGTATGTATTTTAAGATATTTTGCTTTAATTTTGAAGCTTCAATTATCAGTTTGTAGGACTGTTTGAACTTAATCAAGGAGTTTGGGTCTTAAGGAGGACACAGAAATCCTGCCACAGCTTTCTGAAATAATGCAAACTGCTAAATATAAACATGACAGGACAGCCATACAGTCTTTACTCTTTACCTGGAAAAAGACGGGACCATTATGTGGGAAGTAAACTGCAAACTGATTTTTAATAAAGACATAGTTGCTGAACGTTATGTATCATGTAGTAATCTACGTGTTCTGTTCATATGTGGTCACACATGATTTTCTTCGATCTTCAATACACAAATACAGCTGTATCTACATATTTTCACACTTCTACATGATAGGAACAGTGTTCAAAGACTAGATAATAACAAGTTATATTATCTGTTGCTGCTTTTCTGAACTGTAAAGTGCCCAAAATATATCCAGACCAAAAACCCATCACCAGATCCACACACTCTCAATGAGAGAGAGACATAATTTTTTTCTCTGAGGGTATCTCAAGAAAAATTAAATACCGTAATTTGCCATGTAATCCACAGATTATCTGCTAAAAAAGTTACAAATTTTGATTCTGCATATTAAACACCAATGTGGATAATATGCTGATTTAAAAAAAAAAATTGTGGCCCTTCAACTTTTAAAGAATTCCACTGGGTAATTGCACAAGAGATGGGAGTATAATTGGAAAAGGAACTCCCTCAAAAATTTTTTCTTCAGTTCAGGAGTTTGTGCATAGAGGAGGGGGAAGGGGTGTCATAATGAAAGATTGGCAAAGTTGTGGGAAGGGACGGTGGGGCTTATTTTTTATTGTTGAGAAGGTCAATGCTGACTGCTGGTGCTCTTTTTGTTTTTGTCAACCAGACAATGAAAACATATGTTCAGTGCTCGCTGCATGAATCTATGCAAGCCTCTTTTCAAAGTTCCGTGTTCTGGAGGTCATGTGCACTGTGCCTTGTGTTTACTTTATCCTTTCCTGTTTTGACAAACGTCTTTCATGCTAATATTTTCCTTCATTGCTGTTTATGATGTCTTCGAAAAGGATACATTGCAGTTGCACGGTGGAATTTAAACTTTAAGTGGTAGCTAAAGCTGAAGAAGTAGTAATTGCGAAGTGGGCAAAATATTCCAAGTTGATGAGAGCAATGTGAGGCTATGGAAAAAAAACAAAGAGAATCTCAGAAAAGGCAACCAATGGTGAAGAACTGATCGACATGGGATGCATATTAGAAGAAATTCTTCTGAGGTGGATAACTTCCCAAATCAATGCTGATTTACCTGTGTGGACAATTAAAATTCATACAAAGGCTTGGGCAATTGCACAAGAAATGTGCTTGACAAATTTTCAAGGAAGACCCGAGTGGTGCTGTAGCTTCATGTGCCAAAATAACTTGCGAATTTGGAATCGTACAACTATTGGACAAAGGCTTCCTTCCTGATGACTGGGAGAGAAAATCAAGAGATTTTTCAATATTTGCTGCAAATGCCACCAAGAAAGACAATTTGCAGCCTAATAAAGTAATAAATATGGATGAAATTCCCCTTTGTTTTGACTGTCTGAAGAATCGCACTGTGTATGTTTGTGGCACTAGCACAGTAGCAATAAAAACTTCAGGAAATGAAAAAAAACATAACTACCACAATGGTAGTTATACAATACTGGTATGCACATTAAATGGAGAAAAACTAGAGCCAATGATCATTTTCAAACAGAAAACTGCTTCCAAAGGTGAAGTTCCAAACAGCATATCCATTCAGGTGAAAGAGAAAGGATGGAGGAATGAGCAAACAATTCTTCCTTGGCTTAATTCTGTGTGGTGGAAATGCGAAGGATCCTGTTTACAACTAAATGGGCTGCTCATCATGGACTCCATGACAGCACACATTCGTGATTCAATCAAAACAGCCTGCAAAAGTGACTCAGCAGAGTTATGCATCATTCTAGCAGGTACCAAAAAGCTGCAGCCATTGGATGTTGGCTTTAATAAATTTTTACATGCAAAGTGTAGAAGCTTTGGGAAAATTGGATGATGGAAGGATTACACACATTTAACAAGAGCGGTAAAATGTGATGAGCAACTTATGTAGAAGTTGCAAACTGGGTGAAAACAGCATGGAATGACATTTCACCAGAAACTATTAAAAATGCATTCTGGAAATCAGGCATTGGTCAGAACCCAAATCAAAATCGAAGAGACAAAAGTAGTGGCAGCAGTGATAAAGAAGAACTAAACTGACTCATTTTACCAGAAGAATACCTTCATATGTTCCATTCCGACTCTGAGGAATCAGATTTTGAAGGCCTCCAATGAAGTTTTTATGTTCTGATTAATTTGTTAGTCTTTTTCTTCACTGCTGTAAGAACTTTATTTTTTTTTTTTTTAACTTTTATAAGAATTTCTATGGTTTGTTCTACATTAGCATTTCATCATTGGCAAGGTGTAATGCAATACTCCAGTTGCACTGATGTGATTAAATGTTGTGCTCTATGGATGCCACACCACTGAGCTTTATTTGTCCTAAGATAAAAATACATTAAATAAATAAATAAAAAAAAAACGAACCTTTAAAAATGAGTTTATTTAATAAGATTTTTTTTTCCCTTACTTCTTCGGTCTCCTGGGTGACCGACTTTTTTGTCAGAAATTTTGCTTTCGGATCAACATTTGTGGTGTGCACATTATATGGCAATATTTTCCCCCCGAATGTTAGTCAGTGGATTACACAAAGGGGGAAAAAAAAAATTGTGTGAATTTCACGGTCTGCAGATTTATATGCTGGTGCAGATAATACGACAAAAATTATGGTAAATTCTTCTCTTTCCCCAAAATTTAATTTATCTGTGAATTTATTTATGATCACTGTGTGTGCATGGTTAAGTCTTTATTATGTCTTGGTAAGCTAGACTATAGATGTCTGTTGCTATGTAAGTTGCATTGTAACTAGGTAAGGTTAGTAAACAAGTGGTTTATATAATGAGCATTTGTTTGGGACTACGGGATTTTTAAAGTGGCAAACAGAATAGCCATTGACTTGCTAACTTTTCAACATGTAAATTAATATCACAAAGCATGAAAATTATAAAGCCCTGGAGTGTGAAGAATATTTCTTTCACAATCTCCATGTTTGGGACTATGTTATATTTTTCATTGTCTTTTTAGTATAGGAAATAAATACAGAAAAATTACTGAAGTGTTCTCGAATGCTTTACATGGTGCAGTGTATTTAAATTAATTTGATGCCTTAAAGTATTTTGCATTTTATTAGAAAAAAGTATCAATTATCAGCACCATCGTGGAAAAATGGATAGACTGCTGAAGTTGGGATAAAGTGGTGACAAAAATCGCAAGTTATGTTCATGATTAATTTCTTATTTACTGACAAGTTATCGATATTTCTTTTCTTTGCATTAACTGTAAAGCTTTAGTAGTGATAAAAATTTGTAAACATGTAGTGTATTTAAAGCAATTAATCATGGAATAATTTATACACAATGAGAGCAAAGCCTCGTGGTTCATGCCTTATGCCGGTAACTCAAATTAAATCTTTAGTTAAGTATCAATCTTAAATTTGGTAAGCATTAGTGGTTAGAATCTTGTTTAGTGCACTAGTATTTAACTTGTGTTTGGTGTTGCTTTTGAATAGGGTAATTCTGTAGCTTGTGAAAAAAGTTGTAGATCATTACATAGCAAAAAGCTCATTTTTAGAATATGGCATGCATAATATCAATTGCTATGATTGCAGGTAGTTTGCGTAGTTGTGGAAAAGAAAAAATTAATTGCAGTATGTAATCAGAAGGATATCAGGTCAAAATGACGAGTTGTGGAAGTCATTTTTTGTAATTCTGATTGCTGATTGACTCTACACAATAGGGTGGATGAATTTGACTTAGGGCAACACAAAGTTCAATAGGGACCAAAAAATTGAAAAGGTGATAGTAAAAGGGTGTTAAAGCTAATTTTTACCAAATTTTTGCAAAGGTGGTCTCCATATTTGTCAGATTAAAAGGATTTCCTTTGTTCAGAAGTAACAAAATGGAGCTTTCACTGTTTGTAGCTTATCTCAGTTAGGGTAATGACTTGTCTAAAAAAAACAATGCTGGGAGTTGGAATTCCGCTCTCTTTCCCATAGTACAGCCAGTAGAATAATATGAATTTATGTGAGTTTGGTATCAGGAAATGCATGTTTTTTTAGCTCTAAGCTTAATCCCTGGGCTGCATGTTGAAAAACTCCACAAGTCTGTCACCATCTTAGAGGGTCAGAGGTCAAGAGAGAAGTCCAAATGCTAGCAGTCTGCTTTGCATAATAGTGACACTATCGCTATGCTTTGGCATCAAGTTGGCCAATGGGAGTTTGTGTTTTTCCGTGCATGTGCAAAAAGTTTGGAGGAAGCACTTGTATGAATCAGATTCTTAACAATTTCTTTAACTAATATGATACTAAAATAATATGCTATTTACACAATACCATGTTCTTATTAATACTTGCATTCTCTTAATTTACAGCATTTACCATTCAGAAATGCAGTCAAACCTCATTGAACTGCCTATTTTGTTCATTTGCAAAATGCAATAAGTGAGGGTAGCAGTTTAAAAAGGTTCATATAAAAAGAGTAAAATTTATTGAATGACAGTACAAGGAAAAAATAAAACAAACATACATTTTAATGTAACGTATCTCTAATTCTGAGAATGCAGTGAGTAAAAAAACAGTCGTTAAAATTCATGACGAAAATTCTTAAAACAATGTGGTTTTTTAAATTTTCCTATAACATCAATACTTTGTTTATTAGTACAACTGACGTTTATCTAGTGAACTGAACGGTTATTAATCTATCAGCATCTTTTTGCAAACTTTTGTATTATGTTTGTAACCGTTTTATTGGGCGTAATCCAATAAAATAAACCAGATTCATCCATGCAATATATTTTAAATTCATAACGAAATAGGATTTCTAATATATGATTTTTCTTGTCTCAACCACTAAACTTTTAGAGGTTTCAGCTGTTTCACCATGCAGTATTCTCAATGCCAATCCCTGCCAATTTTTGAATCCAACTGTTGCTGTAGCTGAATTCTTGAATTTGGTATTTTAACCCAAACTGTCTTGCTTTTCCAAGAATAACTTCATTGGTAATAACTCTATGCTCCACATTTACATGGCCAATCCACAGAAAAAGAGCTTTCTCTAAATTTCGTGCTTGCCACTTTTAAATTTTTTAGCTGAGTGTAGCTGTTTTTCCAGAAACCACCCATTTATGTTTACAGCTTAAGATATCTCCTACTGTTCTTCTGCTGATTGACTTGTCAAAAAGTAAGAAAAGTGATTTGCCAATTCCTGATCAGAGATTACGACCTTTAAACTCCCATAACAAAATTTTCTTATGAACATCTAATGTTTTACCCATTTCAAGATTCTTTAAAAAAAAACAAAAACTGATGAATGAAAAAAAAAAGCCCACACGACAAACAGTTTTTGTGAGAAACAGTGACTACTGAAGTCATTGAAGAACTGCAGGTTTTGGAATACAAAATGTGAGATAGGAAATATCATTCTGAGAGAGTGTGGCCTCTATCAAAATATAAGACCGAGCAGTTAAGGTATTGCAATTTGTTCAAATTGCAAAGGGAACCATATGGGAAGGGTAATTAGTCAGTACCTACTTTTCCGTTTAGCAAAACTTTGATATTTAAACCAGTGTGACAGCCTCTAGAATTGGGTACAAAGGTACTTTGTTTAAAGGGGGGACACATATTAAGTGCCTCAATCCTGTCAGATGCAATAAATCACAGAAGAGTCTGCATTTGGTTTATGGCAGCTGATTGCACTTTGCTAATGACATCATTCTTTTTTCAGGAGAGTGGATGTGGAGGAAAGGGAGATATGCCGTACAGTTCTTTTTTCAGGAGAGTGGATGTGGAGGACCAAATGTCGTACAGTTGGAGAATAGAAATTTTTCAATAGGATTCTTAGAAGTGGAAATACAGCAACAAACAAAAGCACACAAACCACCACCTAGCCCCCAAACTGTGAACTACAAAAAACTGTACAAGTGCAGGCAAAGTGTTCCGTAAGGTAAATGGCATACAGCGTTAAAATAATTTTTTTAAATTGGACATTTAGAAGCAGAAATTTAGAGAAAAACAAATTTAACATTTGCGCTCCTAATGGGGAAATTGTGCATAATTTTGAGCAAGAAATATGCTCAAAATGCTTTCATATTAAGTAGTGGCTGATTGAAAAAGAAATTTTTTGGTCGGGTTTTTAGACACACAGATATTGCGACAAATATGTTGTAAACGGAAATGTGAACTTATGCACTATAGTGGCACATTTCTGCTTTAAGAAAAATTTGAAATTATACAGAACAATTTGCATCAGAAATGCTCTTCGACAATAAAAGAAGTTTTGGTATCACTCGACTGTAAAGACTTTGGTTTCTCTAATGCATTTCTCTTATGTTTTTCGACAGATCTCCATAAGAGTGGTATCAATACAATCTTCAGTTCAGAGGAAAGAACGTTCATACAAAAAAAATTTAGATAGACAACGGATTTACCTTTTTTAAGCACCTCAAAGTAACCTCACTCGCTTCAGCAGCGAACGCGAGCCTCCTCGTTAGGCCTAACCGTCTGCTATCGTTAAGTTACTTTCACGGCAAAGCTTCCTTAAGCAGACGCTTCCACGGGAAAAAGAGACGACACTTCCTGTGACGTAGGGACTCCGAGGCTGGCGATTAGGTTGAAAAATTATCACAGTATCCTACGTCTGGGTCCAGAGTATTGTTTCCCGCGACGATGACCATGCATTATCGGCGAACTCTTAACATGGCGTAGATATATTTGTTTATTTTTTTTTATCACTTTTCCCTCATTAGTCTTTAAAAGCCATGAATTTTTTCAAGAAAATTAAATAGGTGAGATCTAATATATAAAAGTTGAATGCTTGTTTGTCCGCTGTACAAATCTACAGTTTATAATTTAGAACCATCAAATTTAGTATACAATATCATGGTACTCTTAGACCGTAGGAGGTTTGTTTGGATGATGTTGGGGCCCGGGGTGAAGAGGGCCCCCATACGAAATTTTCGTAAAAATTCTACGGTTTTCAATTTAGAACTACTAAATTTGGTATACTGTGTCATGGTACTCTGACTTAGACCGTAGGAGGTTTTTGAATGGGGTCGGACCCCGGGGGCCATCGGGCCCCATACAAAATTTGCGTAAAAATTTCTACAGTTTTCAATTTAAAACTACCAAATTTGGTATTGTATCTGATAGTGCTCTGCCTTAGCCGTAGACGTTTTTTTTTTTGGATGGGGTCGGACAAGGGGGGGGGCATACAAAATTTTCGTAAACATTTCTACAGTTTTCAATTTAGAACCACCAAACTTGGTATACGTTCTGATGGTACTCTAACTTAGACCGTAGACGGATTTTGGATGGGGGCGGAGCCCGGGGGGTCAGGGGGCCCCCATGCAAACTTTTCGTAACAAGTTCTACTGTTTTCAATTTAGAACCACCAAATTTGGCATACCGTCCATCTCACAGTACTCTGATTTAGCCGTAACACGGTGTTGGGATGATGTTGCGGCCCGGGGTCAAGGGGGCCCCCATATAAATTTTCGTAAACATTTCTACAGTTTTCAATTTAGAACCACCAAATTTGGTATACGTTCTGGATGGTACTCTAACTGGTATACTATGTCATGGTACTCTGACTTAGACCGTAGGAGGTTTTTTGAATGGGGTCGGACCCCGGGGGCCATCGGGCCCCATACAAAATTTGCGTAAAAATTTCTACAGTTTTCAATTTAAAACTACCAAATTTGGTATTGTATCTGATAGTGCTCTGCCTTAGCCGTAGACGTTTTTTTTTGGATGGGGTCGGACGGGGGGGGGGGGGGGGGGGGGCATACAAAATTTTCGTAAACATTTCTACAGTTTTCAATTTAGAACCACCAAACTTGGTATACGTTCTGATGGTACTCTAATTTAGACCGTAGGAGGTTTTTGGATGATGTTGGGGCCCGGGGTGAAGGGGCCCCCATACGATATTTTCGTAAAAAAACTCTATGGTTTTCAATTTAGAACCACTAAATTTGGTATACTATGTCATGGTACTCTGACTTAGACCGTAGGAAGTTTTTCGAATGGGGTCGGAACCCGGGGGCCATCGGGCCCCATACAAAATTTGCGTAAAAATTTCTACAGTTTTCAATTTAGAACTACCAAATTTGGTATTGTATCTGATGGTGCTCTAATTTAGCCGTACACGGTTTTTGGATGGTGTTGGGGCCCGGAGTCAATGGGGCCCCCATACAAAAAAATTGGTAAAAAGTTCTACAGTTTTCAATTTAGAACCATCAATAGTAACCGTCTCATGGTACTCTGACTCAGCCCGTAGACGATTTTTGGATGGGGTCGGAGCAGGGGGGGGGGGGGGGGAGACCCCATACAAAATTTTCTAAGAATGCTCTACAGTTTTCAATTTTCAATTTAGAACCTCCAAATTTGGTATACCATCTCATAGTACTCTGATTTAGCCGTAACACGGTGATGGGATGATGTTGGGGACAGGGATCTATACAAAATTTTCGTAAACATTTCTACAGTTTTCAATTTAGAACCACCAAATTTAGTATTACAACCAAAAGAGCTCCTTCCTGTCGTAAGGCACCTTGGAAAACTGCCGCACATAATTGGGAAACTTGGAAAACTGCCCCACTGGAAAAATATCAAAGTGTTCTTCGACCCCTTAATGAAAAACATGTGGCAATTTTCCAAATTGCTGAAAGATGTGTGGCAGGGTTGCCGGTAAATTGCCAAACCGGGACACAGCCACACATCAGTGTTCCTGTGTGCAGTTTAGAGTGAACCGCTTGTTCTGGTGGTATTTTTGCCACTTTTCAGCTTTCAGGGGTATTTTGTCCGGGGTAATTTTTCCCCTGGTGGTATTTTTACCGTTTATCGCCACTTCAGCCGCGGCCTTTTTAGAAAATTTTAAGTTACAACCTAGATATCTGGTATGTGTATAAACGGATTACGGTTAGAGCCCAATGTGTTCAAGCAAATATTCTTTCAAGACGATTTACTTTCATGATGTTTTCCTTGGCATTCTGTCTTTACCCTCAGATGTAAGAACTTTTTCATTTTTATAAACTGTGATTTTCGGAAGTGATGTGCGTCTGCTGAACTTGGAAGAATACGGGTACGAAGAACTGGCAACCGAAGAACTGGACATATTGCAATTTCAGTGCCATAAGATTGTTCTGGGTAAACAAATTTCGTGTGGCTATATTCCCCACTACTTGAGCAACTATTGTTCATAATTTTTTTTTTTTTTTTTTTTTTTAATATTTCATTTTCAGTAAGAAATTTAGACATTTCCATGATTTTCGGAGCTAAGAGTAAGCGGAGAACTGACCACCGGAGAACTGGCCACAAACATTTTAAGGTGCCGTATAAAAATTGCGTTCTGGGCTGCTCCGTGGCTACGTCTCCCGAGATTGGTTACCTGACACACATAAAATGTCCGTAATTTCTTATTTTCTTATTTACGATATTTTTCTATAAACTATAACTATAAACAAATTCTCTGAGATTATGAGCAAACCCAGGAAACTTGTCGGGTGTGTGTGTGTGTGGGGGGGGGGTGGAGCTTAAAACCTAAAATATGAAATATAAATAATTTCTGGTCCGATCGGGAGATTTTCAGCGTTTACAAGCTACAACTCGTCGAATTATCTGAGGGCATCTGCTGCCTCAGGAAACTAGTCGGGGGGGGGGGTTAATACCAAAATCGTAAAATATCAAGAGTTTCTCTTCCGATCGGGAGATTTTCAGCATTTGGCAGCTACAACTCGACACATTATCTGAGCGCACGTTACTACTCTGAAAACGTCAAAAAATTTCTTGTCCGATCAGGTGGTTTTCAGCGTTTACAAGCTAGAACTCGACACATTATCTGAGGGCATATGATTTATGAAAATCTCCGTGCCGGAAGAGAAATTCTTCATATTTTACACTTTTGGCAGCCCCCCTCCCCTCCCCGACAGGTTTGCCGTATAGGCACATGCCCTCATATAATTTGCAGACTAGTAGTTTGAAAACCCTTAAATCTTTTGCTGAGATGTAGATCATAAACATTTGTTATAAAGAATTACATTAATTATCGCAATTAAGAAAAAGGCGAAATTACGGAAACTATGACTCAGATTACCAACCTCTGGGAGTCGTGGGCACGAAGCGGTCAAAAACGTAATTTGTATACGGCCCCTTAAAATTTTTGTGGCCAGTTCTCCTATTCTCCTACACCCGGAAGAATAGGGTGTGGGGATGGGTATTCATTATCGTTGTTGTAGGTTTATTCCATGTAAAGTATTAGTTTCTAATGTGATTACCACTTGTTCTTAAATCTGTGACTGTGCAACATACAAATTAGCCTACGTAATTGTTTCGATGGTGGATAGTGTATACCGCCGTGTAAACATTGAAGCGTAAATTTGAGTTATGTTTCCTGTGTAGGCTAAATCCTCATCTAAAATATCAAGAACAGATGAGAAATATTTTCCCTAAAATCTTAACAGCGAAAAAATGCACAGAATTGGCAATGCACATACGTTTGCCAACTACATTTCTTAAAAAAAGCCTAAAACTTTTCCTTGAAATAATTCTCCTAATAATGATGTAAAATAAAGGATGTTAATAATCACAAAAAAATAAATTAAGAAATAAGATTTTTATGTGCAGGTAATTTTGATTTTTAAACGAAGTTACGCATACGTATGCGTTAAAAAAAAAAAAAAAAAAAAAAAAAAACAGTTCTCAGCTTTATTTAGGCCATTTCCCACCCCCTGTACAGAATGGTTTAGTAAAACAATCAGTTCCCTTGATCGCTCCTAAGGGGAAATTTTGCGGATTACAGAATTTTAATACTTTATAGTTAATATTGTTAGTTGTTACCTAAAGTTAAAAAAAAATAGAAAGACTTTTGCTCAAAGTTGAAATGATCCTTCACAACGGACCTCATCTCAAGGTCTCTCAAAATGTATCCGCACTAATGGGGTTTTAGTGGCAACAAGGAGTGACTGAAATCAAAGAAAACAGCTTCGGCGTCATTGTATATAGTACAGTACTATCAGCGATTTCCATCTCAAAGGCGGTTTTCCTGTCCACTTGCGTTCACAGTAAATATCGTATGTACACACCGACGGCAGCGTTTGTTCTACGACGCAATAAAACAATAAATCAATCCAATGAGATACGGTGAGTTCGGAAAAGCTGCATTCGGATAATGTTGTCCAGCTATGGGAGGGAAAGAAGAGATAAGAAGTTTCTCCCAACACAGAAACAATAAATTGACAGTCGGGGGAAACTGGAGGAGAGGTGTTACTTTAAGCAGGCAGTAGGGGAGGGAGTTTGGATTACACCACACACTCTATCACAATACTCGTCCCAAACTCTTCAAAAAAAAAGAAGAAGAAACATTCAACATAATCAGTGTAAAACTGGGGATATAAAATTGCGATTCTTAAAAATGGAATTAAAGTTTGAGGAAGTCCTTGTTACATAGAAATTATCTTCACTAAAAGGTTCATAGCTTCCTTTCAGTGATTTCAGATATTACAAGTAAAAATATCACTAAAAAAAAAAAAAGATGAAGATTATTAAAGGTGATTTGAAGATTATTACAAAAACACAATTTTCAATTTTTGAGGCCGGTGAAACGAAAGCTCTTGTATCCGCAATGGATAAACGTAATATTCACAGATATCGTACGCTTGTACAACCTTTCAATCCGATGAACACAAATTTTTTCGCTTGATATCCATTTTCGTTTGAACACGAAAAAAATCAGAAGGGCAGCATTTTAGATGGAAAGTGAGGTAAATCAAAAACCCGAACTTGTTTGTAATCAAAGTTATGTGCCAACGTTTTGAATACGTTTTACAAAACAGTGCAAATATAGCTACTACGGTAGATGGACGGAAAACACCCCCACAGGAAAAGACCCACACATTTTTAAGTTAGGGACCATGCACATATGACATTTGACACACAATATCGGACATGGGGGAGATTTCTGGGGTCACCATTTCCAGGCAATCGGTAAACTCAGAGACGAAAAACGCGGTAAAAAAGGCTAGGAAAAAAGGTTTTAGATGGGCCTTTTGGTTCACTGTAAACCATTACACAGGAAAACTGCCACACAAGAAAACTGCCACACCGGAAGATTGCCACACAGGAAAACTGCCACACGCTTTTCCTTAAGGGACCGAGCACAAATTGCTGTTCCTCCGAGGAACACTTTTAATGTGTGGCAGTTTTCCAAGGTGCCTAACGACGGGAAGGAGCTGTTTTGCTTGTCGGAATTTTCAGGATGGTTCATACGAGCTTAGGACAAGTGAGCACAAAAGTTTAAAGGGGGGGGGAGGTGTTGATTGGAGGTTTAACAACCACCGTGAGCAACTCAATGGGCTATAAGCAGTCACCCGTCCCTAATTTAGGGTCACTGGTTCCAGGGAAGGGAGAGAGCCAGTGCCGTAAGACAAACACAACATCCGTGCCTCACCGAGATTCGAACCCGGACCCCTTACGGACGAATGATCAGAGGCCAGCGCTTAGACCACTGCGCCACCGGGGCGGCGGGGGGGATAGGAGCTTATAAAAATTACCGTTTCTTTGCGTATATTGAAAACAGTATTATTGGGAAAGCCAAACAAATTTCGAGAAAACGTTCTGTGTAAACCAAGCGGGAATTGTACTTTAACTTGAAGAAAATTGCTGTGACTTAAGTACAATTTTTTAAACTACGGTGTTCCACGGAACAACGAAATTACAGCATGACTCATGCTATGTTAAAAAAAGGAAGAAAAGGTAAGATTTTTTAATAATACTGCGCTTTTACTTAGGCACATATTCATAACGTTTACGTATGAAGTCAAGTTAACATTGCGATTTTACTTAGGCACGAAATATTTATTCATAGGCTGTAGGCCTTCTTAGCAGTTTTTATTCTACGCACTCAAGGAATAACTTGAGTTCATCCATAAACGTTATGAATATGACATAGTTAGAATAAAAATTGTTAAAAGAGCCTAGGCTTGACCTAAGGCCTAAGAATTAATACTTCGTCCCTAAGTAAAAGCACAATATTATCAACTTGGCTTGATACATAAACGTTATAAATATGAAGTCGACGGAGTGAAAACTGTTTAAAAGACTAGGCCTATAGGGGCGAGAAATTAGTATTTAATGCCTAAGTAAAGCGCAGTGCTATTAATTTGACTTGAAATGTAAACGTTATGAATATGACATCCGTAGTATGTTAAAAATTCAAGGCCTAGGGCCTATGAGTTTAATGAATTTATATTGAGTGCCTAAGTAAAAGCGTAATTAATATTAACTTGACGTCCTACGTAAACGTTCTGAATATGTGCTTAAGTAAAAGCGCAGCATTATTAAATAATCTCACCTTATCGTCCTTTTTAACATAGCATGAATCATGCTGTAATTTTGTTGTTCCGTCGAACACCGTAGTTTTAAAAAATGTAATTAAGTCACGGCAATTTATTTCTTCAAGTTAAAATACAAATCTCGCTTGGTTTACGCAGAACGTTTCCTCGAAATTTGTTTGGTGTTCCCGATACAGTTTTCAATATACGCCAAGAAACGGCAATCTTTATAAGCTCCTTCCCCCTTAAACTTTTGTAGCCTGTTGTCCTAAGCTCGTACGAACCATCCTGGAAATTCAGACAAACAAAAGAGCTCCTTTCCGTCGTTAGGCACTTTGGAAAACTGCCACACATAATTCGGAAACTTGGAAGACTGCCACACATTGAAAGTGTTCCTCGGATGAAAAGCAAGCTGTGCCCGGTCCCTTAATTAAAAATATGTGGCAGTTTTCCGTTGCGGCACTATTCCCGTGTGTGGCACATTTCCAAGTTGCTTGAACTTGTGTGGCACTTTTACTGTGTGGCGGTTTACAGGGGTGTAGGAGAAGTGGGCACCGGAGAACTGGCCCTCGTATAACTCTGGCAGAAGAGTTTGCTACCGGAGAACTGACCGCAAAAATTTAAAGAGGAAACAAGCTGTCGTGTGTTCGATGCTCCCTGATTCGAACGAGCGTTACTCCGGACCTTTTGATGACATTTCCACAGCGCCGTGCCGTCATGCAGAAGTTTCCTTGGGAAAGAAAGAGTAGGTGTGCCTTCGGGGAACTGTAATTATCTTTTTCTGTCTTTTTTTTATGGCTACTACTGGGAAATGGCGGACAAGTTTCGGCAAGCCATTAATTACATGACGTGATTGCCGGCTGCCCCTTTTGAGAAAATGGTGGACCGCATTAGGCCAGCCATAATTTACGGATGTAGGTAAAAACACCCCCAGGAAAAAATACCCCCGGAGAAAATACCCCAGAAAATTGAAAAGCGGAAAAAATGCCCCCGGAAAAAAATACCCCCAAAACAAACGGTTCACTGTAAGCTGTCACACAGGAACACTGATGTGTGGCAGTGTTCCGGTGTGGCAATTTCCCGGCAACCCTGCCACACATCTTTCAGCAACTTGGCTACAAAAGTTCAAAGGGGGGGGGGGCTATAAAGATTGCCGTTTCTGGGCTTACATTGATAACTGAATTGGGAAACGAATTTCGCGAAAACGTTCCATGTAAGCCAAGCGAGAATTGTACTTTAATTTGAAGAAATAAATTGCCGAGGATCCGAGGTACACTGGGGGAGGGCTCTACCCCGAACTTCCGTAATATTATATTCTGGGCCGCTGGAGTCTGTCAGTGTATCCTGGAAGTTCCCCTTGAAGTGTCCGTGAGGTCCATGAGCTTGGGGGCGCTTTCCCCCAAAATGTTAAAATGCACGTAGAGCTGTAAACATTAGTACTATGTTTTATATAATGATTCTGTACACGACCACGAATTTTCAGGAGGGTGAGGTGCCCACCCTCGTTTCTAAGAGCTATTCAGGGGTATCATCGAGGATACACTGACCGACTCTAGAGGTCCAGAATATAAAATTACGGAAGTTGGGGGTAGAGCCCTCCAAACCAAGCATCTCGTATCCCTCTCACAGGGTTCACCAAATTTCTGGGGGAGGGGGAAGGGCATACATAATTTACCATTAAACACAACATGAAGCATAGAAATTGCGAGCAAATCCCTTACCTTGAAGACTTGTCTGCGCTCTTAGAAACTTGCACCCCACCCTCCTGAAAATTCGTGATCGTGTAGAGAATCATTATGTAAAGCATACTTCTAATGTTTACAGTTCTACGGCCATTACAACATTTTGGGGAACGCCCCCTCCTAAGCTCACGGACCTCGTGGGCGCTTCAAGGGAAACAGCCTGAATACACTGACAGACTCCAGCGGCCCAGAATTGAATATTATGGAAGTTGAGGGTTGAGCGCCCCCCCCCCCCCCCCAAGTGTACCTGGTAACCTCGGCAATTTATTTCTTCAAATTAAAGTACAATTCTCGCTTGGCTTACATGGAAAGTTTTCGCGAAATTCGTTTCCCAATTCAGTTATCAATGTATGCCCAGAAACAGCAATCTTTAATGCCCCCTCCCCCTTTGAACTTTTGTAGCCAAATTGCTGAAAGATGTGTGGCAGGGTTGCCGGTAAATTGCCACACCGGAACACTGCCACACATCAGTGTTCCTGTGTGGCAGTTTACAGTGAACCGTTTGTTCTGGGGTATTTCTTCCGGGGCATTTTTTCCGCTTTTTAGTTTTCGGGGGTATTTTTACCGTTTACCATAATTTACGGCATGTGCTTGCAAGACTGCTTAAGGGCCGCTTGTGGCAGCCACTGCCTGTGATGGATAACTGATGGCCTTATTCTGCCATATGACAACTGATGGGGGTTCCAACTCTTAGCCAGCTGTTGTCCTGAACTACTGGCCCATGTGGTGGCCGCCGGGACATTCTATTGTTGGTTGGTCAGCAGCAACATAGTGCTGGGCCACTGCTGACTGCCAGTACTGGCCCAGCAATACTGTTTTTGCTGGGTGTGAAAACGCAGCAAACATTTCTGGAATATAAAATATAAAAAATGCTTGGTCCGATCGGGAGATTTTCAGCGTTTACAAACAACAACTCAACAAATTATCCGCGGGCATATGCTAGCGCAGGAAACCTGTCGGGGGTTATCCCTTTCCACAGGCAGGTTTCCAGCAGTAACAAATGCCCGCGGAGAATTTGTCTATCAATAATGACGGGGGAAAATATGACATCCAGAGCAATGCTTTTAAATTATGTATTTATTGAATATATAGGTGAAAGCCCGTCAATAATGACCGAGGAAAATAAGATATCCATAGCAATTTTTTTTAATTATTTATTTATAGCAAAAAAAAGCCGTCCTATGACAGGCATAAGACTCTGAACTTGGTAGATCTTTTAGCGTTACCCAGGTTGAAGCGCGAGTAGCTTGATCTTCCATCGCTTCTTTGTCCGTCCATTTATCTGTCTGCTTGCCCGTGTGTCTGTTATGTGTTTTGTAAATTCTTGAGTCCCTATTTCGTAAACACTTTCTTGTACACAACATTTTTCGTGTACACTGAGTGTGAACCCTGTATCTGTTTCCCCCAAAATGAACTATTTTTATTTTGACATCGTCGTACTCTTGACATTTCTACATAGAGATGACCGTAGCTAAACACCGGTTCAGGAAAATACTGTATATTTCGACTTTTCCTATCGACCAGATTTCATGGGATACGACAGGAAGAGTTTGTCTGAAATCTCTTCCAAGAATGAAAACTATACCGCCAAAGAGCTTTATGGTCTTCACGATCTCTGGAAGGAGTTTGTTAATACAATTAACTGCATTGTTCAGGGATCATAGCATACTTCTGGAAAATTTTAGGTAGGAATTTTAGGAATTTTTAGAAAAATTTTAGGAAAATTTTAGGAGTGTATTTCAATAAAAACTATATGTATATTTGTATACATCTAGTAAAACAACTTTGTATACATTGTAAAGAGTTTGCTTCACACCCTTCAACCATATATACTGATAGACTGCGCATGACATCAAAATTTCTGGCTCCAACATAAAATCACATGACAACAGTCAAAAAGATGGGTTACACCTGCTGTGCTTATGGTTGCTCTGAGCGATATAGTAAAGAAAGTTCTATGATTTTTCATGGGTAAGAAACGAATTAAATACCTAAGTCAATAAAGTTCAATTACTTAACCAGAAACTTGCAGCTATTGATATAAAAATATAGTAACTTAAGAAAAAAAAATGGAATGCATGTTCCAAATTCTTCGCAAATGTTCATCACATTATAAATCACAAAATGTAAACAACCCGATCATGCATGTATATAGCTCATAAGTAAACTTTCCTGAAGAGTTTTCATTATATATGAGGCGCATTCACATAATACACCGAAAACACTGAAGTTCTGCAGCGTAAATTAGTAATCATAACAGCATTTTTACACGAAATTTGGAGTCTGATGATGACGTGCCCAATGTTTGAGCCATGGCGGCTTTGATGCAGCTATTGCCAATGTGCAGTCCATTAGTATATATGGTCGAAGTTAACACCCAAATTTTTTGCATAACGTCTAATGTCTAAAGTTTAAGTATGATTTACTTCTAATGTTCAGTTCTTATCTTTTCACGTGTTATTATCATATTCAAGTATATTTACCACATTCAAGTTTCACTTTGAACATTAATATGCTGTTGAACCAGAAGCAATTCACGATTTTCACAGTAAAGTTTTCAGGTTTCACATTAAATTATAATATCCTAAAAAGGTAATTGAAAACCAAGAACTATGTACAATTGTTCACTGAATTACTTTTTTCATATTATTGTTTTAACCTTTTCCTGATTAGCCTATCTTTTTCTGCTTCTACCACAACTAATTTACTTTCAGTTTTCTTTATTTCAGCTGAACCTTGTATGATCAAGTTAGAGGCAACTGCTATTTCAACAGTATTTTGTTTTTCTACAGCTTTTCTCATTCTTTCTGTTCCCTCTTGAATTATTGCTAGGGAGGCTTCTTTATCGTTTTTAAGTCTATTTATTTCTGCATCATTTTCTTTTATTTTGTCATCAAACTCAGCTTTTCTTTTTTCTCTAGCTGCTTTTCCTTATTTTCCCTCTCTTTCTGCTTCCTTTCTTTTACCTTTTTTGATTCTTCTTCCTTCAGCTTATCAACATACTCTTTATAAAATTTATGTGAATCACGAACACTATTTAACAAATTTCTTGTTATGGGAACTTTACTTACACATCCATAGTGTTTAATGGCCCCTTTAACTATTCTTAATGATGTTATAGTTGAGTCTTTTAAGTTAGCCTTGTCCTTCCTTAACAGAGCAGTGTTAACCGAAAATCCCCTTTCTGCATCAGCATTACCATGAGGTAAAACTAAAATTGACTTTATGAGTTTAGCAAGATTTGAGTATTTTTCTTTTCCGCTAGAGTCTTTAATACTAAATATATTACGCCAGTAATGATCAATCCGCACTGGAATATGCCCTTCCTCTGAAAATTTCACTAGTTCATCTAGAGTTGGCTTATCGCAATTTAAAAGTTTCCACTCTTCTCTTACTCTATCAATTTGTTCCTCAGAAAGATGCAAAACACTTGAAATTCTGGTTATTTCCGAAAGTCCTTCAGTGACTGAAAGTTGAGTTGACTCTTTCTTTGGTTCTTTTACCTTTAAAACTTCTATGTCTCTTAGCTTTTGATTGCAGAATGGCAAATTTGACTTTAAATATTTTGTGGTTGCAATTAGTGATGATCTTACATCTAAGAGAAATAATTTCTGCCTGGTCTCCTGAACATTCCTGAGAAGATTTTTTGTCTTCATACCAACTTCTAACTCCCCTAGTTTTTTCCATGAATTTTTGTTTTCAAAATCTACATTCTTTAGGTCTTCTCCAAATTTCCCTGCTATAACATCATCTTGGATAAACTGAGCCATAACATTCCTCATTATAGTATTTAAATCAGAATATAACTGGTGTATTTTTGGTTCTTCACTCTGATAACATAATGAAAACTTTTCAAAATTTTGGTGTGAAAATGAAATTAATGCTAAATAGCAAGGAGTAAGCTCATTTTTCAGGAAACAGTGAATTCTTTTATACCTTGCCGAATTGCGCAGTTGTTTTTCAAATATTTTTTGAGATGGCAAGAAGTTTAAAAAATATTCTGTAATATTTAGCCATTGATCCAAGAGCCTCTGGGCTACAGAACCAACGGTTAACCATCTGTTGCTGACATGACGCAAAAGAAATTTGGCAGTGACCAATGTTATATCCTCGACAGATTTATAATCCTCTCGTCTTGCAGCACTACTCTTTAAAAAGTAATGCATATCAGTAGCAAATTCGTCAAAATCTATATTTAAGCTTGTCAAAAAAATTTTAAATGCATTACTAACAACATGCAGGTTGCAAAAACCTAGTTCCAAAGATTTCTGGCCTGTTTCTTGTTTTACAACTTCATTGAATTTGCGTAAAAAGCACTTATTTACATTTGGGCTGTCCATGGATACACAAATAATTCTGTTCAACGAAATATTGAAGGATGATAACACATCAAGAATTTCTTTTAGCAAAATATCTGCTGTTGCATGACCCAGAAAAATGCTTGTTAGGTATCGGCAAGAAACTGAATTTATTTCTGAAGACCAGTACCTGAGATACACATCCAACTGCCGTTTCACTTGTGTATTTGTAGTTTCATCAAATGCTATAGTAACCTTTCCTGGGCTACTAGATGCAATGTCTTTTTCAAATCCTCTTCAAAATATTTTGACAATCCATGTGATATCACATAAGCAACTTTTTTCTTTAAGTTGCATTTTGGCTGCAATAGCAGAATCAGGAAACATTTCTTTGAAAAGTTCAACTGTTTCAGTGCATGAAACAAAAGACATATTGTCCTTAGCAACTTTCATGGCCCATAATGCTTCGGCTTTAGCCGACTGTAAATCATGACTCAGTACTTCACTAATATTTGTTTTGGGCTGAAGATCCCGTCCTCCAAAGGCTTTCAGGATGGACTTATTTTGAAATTAACTTTGAAATTTCTGCAAATGTTTTTTTCCTTTATGATGCGCTTTTACTTGTGAAAAGCCACTATTAGAAATGTTGAAAATTTCTGAACACAATATACACTTAGCAGAAAATATTGTTTCAGTTGCAGAACACTATTCTTTCAACTTCACTCCGTCCAATTCTTTGGCGAGCCACGCATCTTGAAATTTCGTTTTGGATTTAGGCATCTTAAACACTTGTATTACTAACCAGAAAATGAAAGGGAAGTACAAAAACACGTTCCAATATTGCAAAACCAGACAACTTCCCGAAATTTGGCTGCGAGGATGTCAGAAGATATGAAAAAAAAAAAAAAAAAAAAGCAGGTCACCACTAGAGAACTGAACCTGCACACAGCACAGAGAACACCATAAAAGACGTAAAACCAGAAACTATCATACGCATCTCACGCAAGTTCAGTCAAAGCGAGTTGGAGCCGAGATATATTGCGCATCGAAGGTCGCTGTCGCCGACGCATGATCGAAGGTCAATGATCACGTGCTCTACTGCCTGCCAAGATAATACTCAGCTACCATCCCATCGTCATTACCGGAGGTTACGGAAGGAGACCACATGTTTCCTCTTTGCTTCCACCCACCTGCGGTTTACAATAACAAAACATCAGCAGAAAGAGGAGGTTCCACAAGGCATGTACAAAAATAAAGTACGATCTTCTGCGTGCCACGGAGTTCGTCTGCAAAGCGCAAACCAGGGGTGAAAATGACCCCTCCCCTTTTCCCTTAGATCTCTTGTTACTCTCGAAAACTGTTCGAAGGCAAAAAAATGGAACGCCCGCCCCGAAGCAAGTGCATCTCGATGGCGTCATTTTCCCCTCCCTTCAGCAGCACAGCATATAGGCTGTGTTTCTACAATAACAGGTCTTTTTACCTTACCGTAATGGTAAATTTATTGGCGTTAATAACGGTTGTGTTTTTAATAAAAATAAGCTTACGAAAATTTTAGGATGAATAGCAAATTTTAGGTCTAATTTTAGGAATTTAAGGAGGGTCACAAAATATTAGGAATTTTTAGGAGGAATGCGATCCCTGATTGTTAGGAGCCGTTGTATAGCTTCGTCCAAGGTCAAAACTTTGGCTTCCCTAATAAGCTCGGCATTAGGGCTGGCCATCGTCATTTTGAAACGGAGTTTGCAAACACAGGAACAGGCACTTTAAATTCGGAATGGTATGTCCTGCCACCATCAAGGAGTTTTACGATGATGCCAGTTGATGCTGTGGCCAATGCAATGTTTCCTTCTCCTCATATGGTACTGAGGAGCAATTTGTACATATATGTTTTGCCTCTGCCACCTGGACCGCCAAGGAAAAGTATCTGCTTACCCTTTTTTAATTTTTTTTACAGCTAATATTTAATCGTATGCTAGCTTTTACTGTACATTCAACAATGACTTCATTGCTTCACTTCTTTCTCTCTCTTACTGCGCATTATACAATAGAAAGCTGCAGGAGCAACTCGAAGGTTTGCTGGAGGAGTGGATAGTACAAAGTCAGCACGTTTTTACCGCGAATAATAAACACATCTTGGATTTCTTTAAGGGTAAAATTTTCACAATTCAATTGGTACAGTAATCTGATTGACCATTATGTTGCCCTGCAAAGTTGTCACAAAGACCTTTCTTGTCCTTCGCAAAATGTTCAGGCACATTTGGTGGCACAGCAAGGACCCAAACATACGTGAACAGTTCTTGCAACTGTCGGGGCATTTTTCAATCACTGCCTCAGAAAGGGCATCGTCTCAAATTTCATCACTATTAAATAGTCCTTGCTTTTGGGCTAATTCCTTAAAAATCCGGATATAGTATACCTTCAACAGTCTTCAAATAGTTATAAGAAGTTGCTCCAGGGACATTCAGCAAGACAAGGCGCAAACAGAATCTTTCTGTGTCTGTGTTCAAACTTACAGTGTACATGTGCCTAATAGTCTTGTCTTTGCCTCTTTGTCGAAGCTTCCATTTACGATTTCTTTCATCAAATATATAATGCTGTGGAATGTCAATACACAAATGGTTTCTAGCATTTTCATCTTCTTCATTTAATTTAAACCACGCAGTTAGATTAGCATCGCGCGACAGTTTCTCTTTCTGCTGCAGCCTGCATGTTGTCTTCAGTTAAATAGACATTTTGCTCATTAGGAAGATGAACTTGAAGTCGCACGATTGTGTGAGATTGAGCATGCTTGTTGAAAGCAAAGAGTCTCCTCAGGAGCGTTAAAGTACCTGGAATCCATAAAAGTCCGAAGTTCATCGTGTTCAATTGCTAAATTAGCACAGTCATGTCCCTTGTACACGTATTTGAACAGGCATTTCATACTCTTGACGGAGGCACAACTTTCGACATACTCTTGACGGAGGCACAACTGAAGGCAGAGGGTGCTGAGAATCACTGGAGGACCGGACTAGGCTGCCATCTGATGCTGACCTTGGCTACGTACAATGAACGCTCTCTAACTTCTGATTCAAGGCTTCTTGAATTGGAGGAGGAAGTACAAAGAATCAAGTGGTACATCGTTGTTCTAAGTGAAGTAAGAAGAAAAGGAGTTCTTAGTGAACTGAAAAGTGGACATCTCTTCTACTATCGTGGGACAGATACTGGCAGAGCTAGTGTATGTTGGATTTATACACTATCTACCAACAAGTAATTGGACACCCCTGAAATCGACGATATCTGCGGTCCTGATACACGTCACGGCCGCCGCCGTTAAATATCGTGTGGGAAACAACAACGCAACCAGTCGCATGGACGATGCCACGCAGTTCGGAGCTCTCTGATTTCGAGAAAGGTGTAATCGTCGGGTATCACAGAAATGGCCGATCCATACGTGGCATATCCAGCGAGTTGAAGTACCCAAAATCGACAGTGACCTACGTGATTGGCAAGTGAAAGATGAGAGGTGACTCTCGGAATGTGCCCCGACACGGCAGACCCAAGAAACTGGGAGTTAGAGTCCGACGGGTGCTAGCCAGAGAAATTCGGAAGAACCTCACCAAATCGATGGGCTACATCCGCGAGGAGTTTCAACAGGCATCCGGGAGTGTTCTTTCGATGAATACCATCCGTAACAAAGCCCATCTGCTCGGTTATCATGGACGAGCTGCCTCCCACAAGCCTTTGATCACCAAGTCCAATAGCGCTGCTCGGCTAACGTGGTGCAAAGAACGTCGACAGTGGACCGTTGAACAGTGGAAACAGGTTCTCTGGAGCGACGAATTAAGGTTCACCCTCTACCGTTCGGATGGCAGGGTCTGGGTTTGGCGTCTGCCTGGAGAACGCCTCCTGCCGGAATGTCTTGTGCCAACTGTGAAGTTCGGCGGCGGTGAAATTATGCTATGGGGGTGTTTCTCCTGACATGGCACGGGACCCTTGGTCGCAATTCCTGGTAGACTCAACGCCGAGACCTACTGCACCATTTTGGATGACCATGCGCTTCCTACGTTGTGGCAGTTTTAAGGGTGGACCCATGTTACTTTCAGGATGACAATGCCACCTGTCATGTTGCGAGGTCCACGATGGCTTGGTATGGTGACAATGGGGTTAATCGAATGGACTGGCCTGCGCAGAGCCGGACCTTAACCCTATCGAGCACCTCTGGGACGAGTTGGAGCGTCCACTTAAGGGGTGCCCCCACCGTCCGAAATCGGTGAAAGAACAGACCTGTCTTCTCCAAGCCGAGTGGAGGAAAATACCGCTAGCCGTCGTATAACGCCTGGTTGAGAGTATGCCTCGGAGAGTCGCAGCTGTAATCGCCGCTCGTGGAGGCTCCACCAACTATTGAAGGTGAATAAACTTCGTTTTCCTTTGCTATCACAGGTGTCCAATTACTTGTTGGTAGATAGTGTAATAAACAAGAAACTGAAGGATAAATTTATAGAAGTTGAAAGTTCCTCGGACTGAGCTGCACGACTCGTTACCAACTTTCAAAAGATACCAGGCTTAAATTATTAAAGCCTTAATTCACATGTAAATTATTCAAGAATTATTCCCAAGTCATCCTGAGGAAGAAGTTGAAGAATTTTACGAAGAAATTCAGCATCTATAAATAATAAAGGCAAGCAGCACTTGAAGATAATTATGGGTGATTTCAATGCGAAAATAGGGCAACGACAACAGAATGAAACTTCGGTCGGTAAATTCGGACATGGGAACAGAATCCAGCGTGGAAATACTTTCGTACAGTTCGCGGAGGCAGTAAGGTTTTTCATCCGGAACTCCTTCTTCAAGAAGAAACAACATAGGAAATATGCATGGATGCATCCCAATGGAATGACAAGTGAAACTGGTTTTATTATGTGCTACGAGAAATTTGTCATAGAAGACTGCAGTGTGCTGAACAGGTTTAACACAGGGAGTGATCACAGAATGGGGAGATGTAAAATGCACCTTAACACTAAACTCGAGCTTGGTAAACTCATAAAAGAAACAAAGTGTGTTGACCTGACCAACCTTAAAAAACATCTTAATACCTTCAAATTGGAACTGAGGAACAGATTCTCCACTCTAGAAGATCTAACCGAGAGAACAAGCTGGATTCAGGAGTGGCTACATCACTATCCCAGCAAAAACAGTCTTGCTGGCCCAGCACTATGTTGCCGCAGCCGAACCGTCAATAAAATGTCCGGGCGGCCAACAGAAGGGCCAGCAGTTCAAGCCAACAGCTGGCCAACAATTGGCACCCCATCAGTTGTCATATGCCACAACAGGGCCACCAGTTATCCATCACAGGCAGTAGCTGCCACAAGTGGCCCTTCAGCGGCCCTGCAAGCACGTGCCAGAAATGATGGCTGGCATAATGTGGTCCGCTAGTTTGCCGGTAGTGGCAGACGGCAACCAAGTGACGTAACTTGATCTATTTCCCAGCACTTGATCTTTTGCTGGGATAGATCATTTCTGTGTGCTGAGAGAACAAATTGAAAGAACGAAGGAATATGTACTTCCATTATGTATGGTTTTATCGATTATGAAAAGGCCTTTGATTCAGTGAAACCATCAGCAGCTACAATGGCTTTGAAATCGTGTGGTATTAAAGAATCATAAATTAGCATTATTAATAACATCTATGAAAATGCATGTCCAAAAGTTCGGTTGTTTGAGGATACAGCACAAATACAAATTGGAAAGGGAGTGAGACAAGGTGACACCATATCTCCCAAACTCTTTAATGCTACATTGCAAAATGTCTTTTAATCATTGAACTGGGAAAACAAAGGGATAAAGATTGATGGAGAATATTTAACTCACCTTCGTTTTTCTGATGACGGTGATTCAGAGCTGCAGAGTATGAACCAGGAACTTGCTGACAAGAGTAAAGAAGTGGGATTAAAAATGAAATTTTAGAAGACAAACCTGATGCACATTGCTTTTACAAGACATGGAGTTTAATCTGTTGATGGGGAAACGCTGGAGATAACCGATATGTTTACCTTGGATAGCAAATATCAATCAAAGGTCACATTGGTGAACAAATTAATCGACGTATAAAACATATGGTTGGAGAGCTTTTGGAAGAAACAGTAAAATTTTTAAGAGCAGTATGCCATTATGTCTTAAAAGAAAACTGTTTAAACAATGCATCCTGCCAGTGCTTACGTATGGAGCAGAGACATGGACCTTAACTAATAAAGACATGCAAAGACTGACGACTCAAAGAAGCACGGAGAGTTGCATGCCTGGTGTAACCAGGAAAGATAAGAAGAGGAATTCATGGATAAGAAATATGACAAGGGTTGAAGGCATCATGGTCAGAGTAAAATCCCTGAAAATGGCAATGGGCTGGATATGTTGCCAGAAGAACGGACCACCGATGGACAATTTTAGACTGGATACCATGGGACAGGAAAAGACCCAGAAGAAGACCACATGTGAGATGGGTGGATGAAATTCGAATGCATGCGGAAGTCACATGGAGGAGATGACGCAAGATAGACCGTTTTGGAAAAAACTTGGGGAGACCTTCATCCAGCAGTGAATTGATAGTGGTTTTTGATTATGTTATATATATATATATATATATATACACTGAAAAGCAATTGAATTAGAGATACCTGTCTAGTAACGTGTAGCACCACCTTTCGTCCTGATGACGGCGGCGATTCGTCTCGGCATGGACTGTACAAGACACCGGAAGTCATACGGATCCACGACCCCTGAACAAGCTCCCACGGTTCATGAAGATTTGATCGAGGGGGTCAGAACCTCGAACATCTCTCTCGATTGCATCCCAGATGTGCTCGATGGGATTGAGGTCAGGGGACCTAGCTAGCCAAGGAAGCGAGGTCACGTCTGTGGAGTGTTCATCCAACCATTCGGATACAATTCGGGAGCGATGGCACGGTGCATTGTCTTGTTGCTGGATGAGGTCCCTAGTGGGATGTTGAAGACGCACAAATGGGAGCAAATGGTCGTCCAGGATATCCCGGTAACGTTGACCTGTGAGGGACAATGTCACACGTACCAGGGGTTTCATTTCAGTCCAAGTAAACAGTCCCCAGACAAGAATGACACCCTCACCATCTTGAAGAGTACCTTGCTGGCAAGAAGGATCCCTCGCTTCATGTGGTTTGAGCAGTACTCGTATCCTGCCATCCGCATGTACCAACGTGAATCTCGACTCATCAGTCCAGGCAACATTTCCCCACATGTCTAGGGACCAGTGGCGATGTTCCCGCTCCCATGCTAATATTTGCACCCTGTTATGTGCGGTCAGCAGCGGTACCCTCGTGGTACGATGGCTTCTGATCTGTTGACGTTTTTCCGATCTCTAAATTAATGGGCCAATATTTTTGGATCTGAAAAACCATCACCAGATCCACGCACTCTCAATGAGAGTGAGATTTTTTGTCATGAGATGATCTCAAATCCCTTTGGCAAGGAGGGAGTTAAAAAAAAAAAAAAAGATTTAAGAGTCAAGAAAAATCAAGTAAATTCTTTTCATTTCTTTTATTTTCTTTCTGATTTCTCTGTGAAGTGTTGATCTCTGTGTATGTAGTTAAATTTATGTGAATAGGTCTAAGTAAAATAGCCTTGTGATGTCTGTTTCTAGTTAAGGGATGTGTAACTAGCTGGGAAGTAGATTTAAGGAAGTTTGACATCATGCTATATTGCTGGTTTTTTTGTTGTTCTTCCATGCAATGTTTTTTTCTTCCTTCCATTGCATTTTTTTTAGTGCACTGTTTACTTTCAGGGAAGAGATATTAGTGAAGTTTGTTTTAGTGCAGTATATGATGTAGTGTATATGAATTGATTTGCCTTAGTTTCTTAAGTGTATAGTGCAGTTTATATATGTATAGTGTTAGATGTATCAGTTTAAAATTATCGGCGACGCCGCGGCGTTCGGCGTTATTGATCGTCGGGATAACGTAGCGATAAAAAGAAAAATTGTAAGGTTGTAGTTCCGTATTTACCGTCGTTATCGCGATTTCTTTTATTGTATTATTATGTAAGCTTTAATAATGGAAGAGTAATTTGTAAACATGTAGTGTTTGAAGTATTTTATCTTATTGTAGTGGTATCTAATGAGAAAATCGCGTGTTTATGCCATATGTCAGTAGCGTGTATTAAAATCGTCGTTGGGTGTATCGGGCTTAATTTAGTAACCTTTCGTAATTAAAATCTTACCTAGTATTAATATTTAGTTGGTTTTAGTATGAATCTTACTTGGTATTAACTAGTGATAGTATAATTCAGCGACTGATAGAAAAAGCGGGTCGGCGATCGCTCCGTAACGAAGTGACTTTCAGTAAATTAATTGCGCGTGCGCTATCGTCAATGATATTTAATAGTCATTTAGTAAAAGAATAAAATTGTGGCTTAATGCATCAGGGCAAAATAACACATCGTTGCGTTACGCTATTTTTCGTAATTCCGATCGTCGTACCTGTAGCTAGAGAGAATTCGATTTTTATGCGTTACGAAGTTAATTGTAACGATGTTCGTCAATGTTAGTTAATTTGTTTAATGAATTTTTGTAAAGGTGGTCTCCAAAAGTCTTTGTTCAGAAAGAAAGAACGAAAATGGCTACAGTTCTGGTGTCGCTTTTCTAAAAGCGATAAATTTCGTAGAATGGCATCTGGGAGGACGTTTTCCCAGCTTTACCAGTGCAGAAAGTCCGATTTATTTATGCTCTTGTTTACTTCGAGAAGGCATTTTTCGCTTGGCACATGGAACACGTCAGGATTTGGGCGGAATTCTGCGAGGTTCACCGCAGCGCCCGTTTTCGTGGGTCAAAGTTCAAGCCAGCGATTTCTGGGAATTGCGTCTTTCTCTCCGCCTTCTGACTTAACTTCGGGCCAATTGCCTTCCGCCATTTCGGGCGCGTGCGCAAGGGATTCGGCGAGGAGCGGAGAATTTTTGCGTGCTGCTACACACTTCCATACCAGACTTCGTAAGGGAGAGTCCCACAATAAAAAAAGAAAAAAAAATCGAGTAAAGGAGGGAGGACGGACGTCCGGATGCCGAAACTGCCGTAACCTCGTGCGGCCGCGATGGCCCAAGAACGGTAGGAACGATCCTTTTCTTTTCTGTGCCTGACATCGTCCCGAGGCACTAGCGGGCATTACGCCTCGTAACTCGCTCGGTAACATCGCTGCCGCCTGTCGCCGTGTGAGAGAGAGAAAGTCTCCTCAAAGGCCGGCATCGGGAGTAAGTAAGAAAAAAAACGGAATAAAAGAAAGGAAGGAGAAGAGGGAAAATCCTACCATGTCATCATAAGTGCATCAGGCCCCGTTTCCACGGCGTGCCGGCTCTCGTAGCGACAGCACAAACACCAATTCCAATTCGGCATCAAAAGGAAAATTTAAGGAGGAGGAGAAACAAAGAGAAAAAAATGAGTACCACCTAAAATTGAAAAAAAAAAAAAAAAATGTATGTGTCTTGATCAGAAATGGAATGATGTAAAAGGTTAAAATTCAGGGGTGAGAGAAAAAATGGGGGGAAGGTGAAATAAAAATGGGAGGAAAATAGAGAAATGCAAATGTATGTTTGGAATTAATGGTCTGGCCAGAACCAAAAAATGTAATATGTCATTGTGTAATTTTTTTTTTCGTAAAAATGTCTAGTTAATGCCAGTGACCAAAGAAATGGATTGAAATATATTAATTAGGTTTCCTGTTAGAACAGGGTTTTTTTTTGTTAGCTCAAATGAGAGGAAAGTGACTTGACATTTTTGTTTGTTTGGTTTTTCTGTACTGTAAAGTAAGAAAGAGGTTTTTCCAGGTAACTGATCAAAATCAGTGTGTTGTAAAAAAAAAAAAAAAGAATAAAATGTCACTCTTAACCATCTAAATCTAAATTGTAAAGAGCATTTAGCTCAAGGTTCAACCAGTTATCAGATATGCACATCGAGCATTAAGCTCTTAGCACTCTTTGAGTGAATGATCACATTCTTTAAAGATTTTTTGTAAGGCAGGCTGGTAACCAAATTGTGCCACTTACCTCCTTCATCCTCTAAACCACACAGGTGAAAACTACTTGGTTTGCAGACCAGGGTTTCTGAGAG
This sequence comes from Macrothele yani, assembly GCA_039090855.1. Classification (NCBI taxonomy): domain Eukaryota; kingdom Metazoa; phylum Arthropoda; class Arachnida; order Araneae; family Macrothelidae; genus Macrothele; species Macrothele yani. The sequence goes on from CM077011.1 coordinate 108,632,132, forward strand.
GATTATTTAGGACTGTCAACATACTCTGGACTCTAAAATTCATAGCTAAATTCTTTTTTATTCGGCCTAGCCACCTAAAGTTTCCTTGTATCAAGTGTTTTTCCAACCTGTGCCTGGGAGCACAAAATAAATTTATAGTTAACCTGGAACATATGCTTAATCAAATTATTTTGTGTCGTATGTGAATTTCTCTTGTCGGTGGTGGTGGAATCACCTTCCATTTACAGGGAGTTTTTAAGGATCGTACCTGGGGTGTTAGTCGTTGAAAAAAAAAAATTCTTAATTGGGGTCCCTAGATTGATCACCGGCCATTTTCTTCTTTTTAAAAATAAAATTGGTAATATTTGCGTTTTTTTTCAGAAGTAAGTTCATCATCGTAATAGAATAATATCTTAACAACCAAACCACGTCGTATCAAACTGGTTCCCGTGACCAGGATTCCACCCACTGTACCAGAGAGATTCACATTTATGATTTGCTATTTCTGATATTAGGTAATGCTGTGTGAAAATTGTAAAAAGATCAAATTCCTCTAGCAACAGTTAAAGGATAAGGTTTTGACATAGAACATAGTTAATTGGGAGAATTTTCTTCATGTTAGGCATTCATTTTCGAAATTTTAGTCAGTATCAAGTGCTTGCAATCATAATTTTTTTTGAAGTGTGAATTGGCATTTGAATTTTAGTGTATTGCATTTTTGTATTGTGCTTTTGTTTACATTGGTGAGAAATATTGAGGTAATTATTTTCAATTAAGAAAAAGAGTAAGATATAACTTTAGGCTCAGGTAGAAAATAATTATAGCTCACTAATCTTGGGTAAAAGTAATCATTGATAGTAAATCATTACAGTAACAGCAAGCATAGTATAATAACCTTATTTAAATTGTGTAGTGTACTACATAGTTTAGTTGAGTCTATAATGACTATTTTAAGCAAATGGGTTTGTAACTTTCAGTTAGTGATGATAGCCTTTAAAACTAATGCTAGATTTTTTGTTTGGTTATTTGCTGATTTCTTTAAGTGCAATAATTTAAAATGGGTGATATTGAGAATGTGTTGATGAGACAAAATTATGCAGGGAATTAGGTAGGATTAGTGAAGTGTTTTCTTTTCTCGTAATTTGAATTTTGGAATTTATGGTGGATTCTAAAGAGTTACTTCTCTTGGTTTCAAGATGCCTTCAAGGGAATTTATTGCTGCATGCTGGGAAGCACAGAGGTTGTTAAGTGAGGTTAAGGAGTGTATAGATGAGATACCTCAAAGTAGAAAGCAGCGGGATTATCATACACATAATTCCTTTTCTCCCAGGAATGAGAGTAGAGAAAATGATCAGGCATTCTGCTATCAGAGTTCGAGGACAGGGCATTCTTCTTGTGATTATTTTGGGAATTTCTCCAGTAGGAAGAGTTCACAGGAACAAGAAGTGAGAAATTCTAGGGTTTATGGAACCAGAACTAGTTCTTACGGGAAAGATGCTGAAAGTATCTTAACTGAGCAACCGAGAACAAAACAGAATATGCAAAGAGGCAGGAAACAGAGAGGAGCAGGGAAGGAGTTGGTTCGAGGAAATCCTGCATAAAATGGAAGAGGAGAGATTAATGAAAGAAAGAGAAGAGAAACTCGAGAGGGACAGAATTGAAGCACACAAGGAATTGGAAAGGTCTCTACGAAGAGGCAGGAAACAAGAGGACCAGGAATGGAGTTGGTATGAGGAAAACTTGCGGAAGATGGAAGAGGAGAGATTAATGAAAGAAAGAGAAGAGAAACTAGAGAGGGATAGAATTGAAACACTTAAGGAATGGGAAAGGTATGAGTACCAAAAGACATTAAAGAAGCCAGAATTGGCTAGGCAGAAGGAACTAGAGGAGAAGTTCGAAAAGGAAAGGCTGAAAGTTCTCGAAGAGTGGGAGCAGCGGGGAAAATGAAAAAAGATTAAGAAGAAGGAAAGAAAGACTGGAAAGGGGAATGATGATGAAAAGGTTAGAAAAAGAAAGGCTAGAACAGGAACAACTTCAGAAGTTAGAAAGAGAAAGACTTCAGCGGTTAGAAAGAGAAAGACTTCAGAGGTTAGAAAAACAAAGACTTCAACAGTTAGAAAGAGAAAGGCTTCAGAAGTTAGAAAGAGAAAGACTTCAGAGGTTAGAAAAACAAAGGCTTCAGAAATTAGAAAGAGAAAGACTTCAGAGGTTAGAAAAACAAAAACTTCAACAGTTAGAAAGAGAAAGGCTTCAGAAGTTAGAAAGAGAAAGACTTCAGAGGTTAGAAAAACAAAGGCTTCAGAAGTTAGAAAGAGAAAGACTTCAGAGGTTAGAAAAACAAAGACTTCAGCAGTTAGAAAGAGAAAGACTTCAGCGGTTAGAAAGAGAAAGACTTCAGCAGTTAGAAAGAGAAAGACTTCAGAGGTTAGAAAAACAAAGACTTCAGCAGTTAGAAGAGAAAGGCTTCAGAAGTTAGAAAGAGAAAGACTTCGGAAGTTGGAAAGGGACTGGCTGGATCAGTTAAAAAGGGAAAGGCTTCAGATGAAGGAAAGGGTGAAATTAGAGGAAGAAGTAAACAAAAGAGAAGAGATTAGAATGGAACAGGAAAATGTAGAACAGGAAGTGCTGCAACTCCAAGCTGAAGCGATACAGCAGGTTGCAATAAAGGAAGGAGCACAGATTGAAATTGGGGTGGATGATGAAATTCCATGTTCTGAAGCACCAGTCAGTAATCAGTTGGTGGAGATGGGGGTGTTAGAAATAGAAGATACAGGGTCTGCCATAATTATTGACACAGAGGCTGTCACAACAAAGACTTTGGAAGTTATGCAAAGTCAAGTTGAGGAAGATGAGAATGTGCATGCTTTTTCAGGGTGTGTGAGTGTAGAGAAAAATGCAGTAGTTGAGTCACTGGAAGTTGGTGGAAATGTAAAATGTTGTGTAAGAAAGGAGGTTCTTGAATTCAGTGAGGAAGAGACGTTAAATGAGCAAAGTGATGGAGGATTAGTAGAAGTGGCTGTGATAAAAGATGCACTCAGTGAAGTGGAATCCACATTCCATAAACAAACGGCAGGTATCATAGATTGTTCTGAAGCCCTCACCTCTGAAAATTGCATTCAGACAAATGCTAGTCAGGAAAAATTGGAGCAGAGTAAAAATGTTGAAGTGATGATAAACAGTCTGTTCTTCCTGATTCTCATTCCAGTTGCATTAATACTCGTGACATTGCATAGGAGTTCTTCTCTGCAAAATAAGCATAGGCTTTGTCTGCCAGAGAAATGTAGAGACCATGTGTCAATTTTGAAGTTGAGTATTAAGGCAAATAAGACCACATTTGTCATTTACCTTTATGGGTGGGATATAACAACTCTAATATTCCTACAGTTTCTACTGTGGAACGTAAAAGGGGTGCGTCATAAAAGAATTTTAAGTGTAGCATTTGATTGAATGATAAAAATTTCTTTTATCACTCTGAGGTCCCCTTGGTAATGAATGGAACTGGAAACTGATAATGAATTCCGGATGTATAATAACGAGTAGCATTTCATGCTTGGTTGTGTGTAAATAGTGTATTTTTTTCCCTAAGGAATATGCTCTCACGTCGCTTATTTCATTTTGAAAGGGAATTTTATTTTGCATTTGCTGTTTTTCTTTTCATCAGTGTGCAGGCTTCTCATTTCAGCTAGTATGTAAAGATGACGAGTACTAGTAAGAAAATTATAAAAGGGCATAAATTGGTATTTTTAAGATTTTTGTGCATGAGTCAGGACTGAAATGTGAGTATAGCTTTGATTGGACGTGTGTCGTCATTATGAATATACGAAGTGGAGAAAGGAATAATTTTTTTCATTGTTACTTCCTTTTCGAGAAAACATTTTCATTGCAACGATAGGATTTCTATAAGGATTGTCTGATTTATTGTCTGGCGTGATCAGGATGGTGAACAAGTGGATAGGATTTTTGTTGACAATTGGTGTGTTTACTATTTGGTGTTTTATGGGAATATCATACAATATCATGCCCGAGTTTTTTGAGTGTCAGAGGCAATGGAAGAAATGAGACCTCGTTTATCTTCATGTGTTATAGACGTGTCATGGAAACATGATAATTTCAGAGAAGGGACAGAAATGTTTTTTCTTAAGTAATCACAGAGTTCTTTTTCTGAGTCATACCTACGAAAAAAATTTGATGGTTTGTTTTTCTCTCATGTTGGACATTCAGGGAGTGGGGTATGAAGGTGCATATTAAGTGTAGGTTAGTTTGTGATATGCCTCGAGATGGTATTGAGGTGAGAGATGTTTCTGGGGAAAGTGAATCCAGGAATAATGTGAGTCAGTGAATCAGATGAGAATTTTGTGAGATTTGTACGTGAAATTATTATGTAACATAAGGATGGTATTTAGGGATAACTAGATGATGTTTTTTTATTCTCTGTTGTGGTTGGTAGCATGTAGTATTGCACAATGGTATTCTGGAAGTGACCAGATCAAGGTGAGTCCTGCATAAGTACTCCAAAAGTGAGAATGGTGTGACATTTTACCAGGTATTATGTTGAGTGAGACATGTTCAGTGCCTGGGAAGAGAAAACTGATGCAGAAGTTTTCTAAGCCTTACCCTTACGGAAAACAGGATTTGCAAATTCTATCCTATGTTGATAGTTTCCTTTTTTTTTTTTACTGGTCTGTTTCTGTGAGATAAGCCTTGCAATAGTGTTGAAAAAAATTATCTGTGTATTTTTTTATGGTGTTTGTGGAATTGGGTAATCCATGTTCAGTATTGCATAGCATTAGAAGTTTTGTTGGTGTAGCTTTCCGTTTGCGTCACGTGTAGGTTTCTTTTGTAACTCTGGTGTGAGTGTGAATACATCTTGTTCTTGCCTTTGGACTTTTAGTTCTTGGAATGAAAGAAAAAAAATTGTTTTTTTTTTCTTTTCGCTTCGGAGGAGGATGTGATGATCTGTTGACGTTTTTCCGATCTCTAAATTAATGGGCCAATATTTTTGGATCTGAAAACCATCACCAGATCCACGCACTCTCAATGAGAGTGAGATTTTTTGTCATGAGATGATCTCAAATCCCTTTGGCAAGGAGGGAGTTAAAAAAAAAAAAAGATTTAAGAGTCAAGAAAAATCAAGTAAATTCTTTTCATTTCTTTTATTTTTCTTTCTGATTTCTCTGTGAAGTGTTGATCTCTGTGTATGTAGTTAAATTTATGTGAATAGGTCTAAGTAAAATAGCCTTGTGATGTCTGTTTCTAGTTAAGGGATGTGTAACTAGCTGGGAAGTAGATTTAAGGAAGTTTGACATCATGCTATATTGCTGGTTTTTTTGTTGTTCTTCCATGCAATGTTTTTTTTTCTTCCTTCCATTGCATTTTTTTTTAGTGCACTGTTTACTTTCAGGGAAGAGATATTAGTGAAGTTTGTTTTAGTGCAGTATATGATGTAGTGTATATGAATTGATTTGCCTTAGTTTCTTAAGTGTATAGTGCAGTTTATATATGTATAGTGTTAGATGTATCAGTTTAAAATTATCGGCGACGCCGCGGCGTTCGGCGTTATTGATCGTCGGGATAACGTAGCGATAAAAAGAAAAATTGTAAGGTTGTAGTTCCGTATTTACCGTCGTTATCGCGATTTCTTTTATTGTATTATTATGTAAGCTTTAATAATGGAAGAGTAATTTGTAAACATGTAGTGTTTGAAGTATTTTATCTTATTGTAGTGGTATCTAATGAGAAAATCGCGTGTTTATGCCATATGTCAGTAGCGTGTATTAAAATCGTCGTTGGGTGTATCGGGCTTAATTTAGTAACCTTTCGTAATTAAAATCTTACCTAGTATTAATATTTAGTTGGTTTTAGTATGAATCTTACTTGGTATTAACTAGTGATAGTATAATTCAGCGACTGATAGAAAAAGCGGGTCGGCGTATCGCTCCGTAACGAAGTGACTTTCGTAAATTAATTGCGCGTGCGCTATCGTCAATGATATTTAATAGTCATTTAGTAAAAGAATAAAATTGTGGCTTAATGCATCAGGGCAAAATAACACATCGTTGCGTTACGCTATTTTTTCGTAATTCCGATCGTCGTACCTGTAGCTAGAGAGAATTCGATTTTTATGCGTTACGAAGTTAATTGTAACGATGTTCGTCAATGTTAGTTAATTTGTTTAATGAATTTTTGTAAAGGTGGTCTCCAAAAGTCTTTGTTCAGAAAGAAAGAACGAAAATGGCTACAGTTCTGGTGTCGCTTTTCTAAAAGCGATAAATTTCGTAGAATGGCATCTGGGAGGACGTTTTCCCAGCTTTACCAGTGCAGAAAAGTCCGATTTATTTATGCTCTTGTTTACTTCGAGAAGGCATTTTTCGCTTGGCACATGGAACACGTCAGGATTTGGGCGGAATTCTGCGAGGTTCACCGCAGCGCCCGTTTTCGTGGGTCAAAGTTCAAGCCAGCGATTTCTGGGAATTGCGTCTTTCTCTCCGCCTTCTGACTTAACTTCGGGCCAATTGCCTTCCGCCATTTCGGGCGCGTGCGCAAGGGATTCGGCGAGGAGCGGAGAATTTTTGCGTGCTGCTACACACTTCCATACCAGACTTCGTAAGGGAGAGTCCCACAATAAAAAAGAAAAAAATCGAGTAAAGGAGGGGAGGACGGACGTCCGGATGCCGAAACTGCCGTAACCTCGTGCGGCCGCGATGGCCCAAGAACGGTAGGAACGATCCTTTTCTTTTCTGTGCTTGACATCGTCCCGAGGCACTAGCGGGCATTACGCCTCGTAACTCGCTCGGTAACATCGCTGCCGCCTGTCGCCGTGTGAGAGAGAGAAAGTCTCCTCAAAGGCCGGCATCGGGAGTAAGTAAGAAAAAAAAACGGAATAAAAGAAAGGAAGGAGAAGAGGGAAAATCCTACCATGTCATCATAAGTGCATCAGGCCCCGTTTCCACGGCGTGCCGGCTCTCGTAGCGACAGCACAAACACCAATTCCAATTCGGCATCAAAAGGAAAATTTAAGGAGGAGGAGAAACAAAGAGAAAAAAATGAGTACCACCTAAAATTGAAAAAAAAAAAAAAATGTATGTGTCTTGATCAGAAATGGAATGATGTAAAAGGTTAAAATTCAGGGGTGAGAGAAAAAAATGGGGGGAAGGTGAAATAAAAATGGGAGGAAAATAGAGAAATGCAAATGTATGTTTGGAATTAATGGTCTGGCCAGAACCAAAAAATGTAATATGTCATTGTGTAATTTTTTTTTTTTTCGTAAAAATGTCTAGTTAATGCCAGTGACCAAAGAAATGGATTGAAATATATTAATTAGGTTTCCTGTTAGAACAGGGTTTTTTTTTGTTAGCTCAAATGAGAGGAAAGTGACTTGACATTTTTGTTTGTTTGGTTTTTCTGTACTGTAAAGTAAGAAAGAGGTTTTTCCAGGTAACTGATCAAAATCAGTGTGTTGTAAAAAAAAAAAAAAAGAATAAAATGTCACTCTTAACCATCTAAATCTAAATTGTAAAGAGCATTTAGCTCAAGGTTCAACCAGTTATCAGATATGCACATCGAGCATTAAGCTCTTAGCACTCTTTGAGTGAATGATCACATTCTTTAAAGATTTTTTGTAAGGCAGGCTGGTAACCAAATTGTGCCACTTACCTCCTTCATCCTCTAAACCACACAGGTGAAAACTACTTGGTTTGCAGACCAGGGTTTCTGAGAGGATTATTTAGGACTGTCAACATACTCTGGACTCTAAAATTCATAGCTAAATTCTTTTTTATTCGGCCTAGCCACCTAAAGTTTCCTTGTATCAAGTGTTTTTCCAACCTGTGCCTGGGAGCACAAAAATAAATTTACAGTTAACCTGGAACATATGCTTAATCAAATTATTTTGTGTCGTATGTGAATTTCTCTTGTCGGTGGTGGTGGAATCACCTTCCATTTTACAGGGAGTTTTTAAGGATCGTACCTGGGGTGTTAGTCGTTGAAAAAAAAAATTCTTAATTGGGGTCCCTAGATTGATCACCGGCCATTTTCTTCTTTTTAAAAATAAAATTGGTAATATTTGCGTTTTTTTCAGAAGTAAGTTCATCATCGTAATAGAATAATATCTTAACAACCAAACCACGTCGTATCACTTCTGTACCCCATAGCGAGGAGATGGTTCTGGATGGTGTGGCTGCTTACACGTTTTTGTGCACCAGCGTTAAATTGCCGAGTGATTTCTTGCACTTTGGTCAGTCTATCCGCTGTTACAATGCGAGCTAGTCGACAATGACCCCGCTCATCCACACGCTGTTGTCCACGGCAGTTGGCCCTTGCAGGGATGGTTTTACCGGATTCGATGTACTCACGGTTCTCCCGTGACATAGTCGCTCGTGAAAATCCCAGTGGCTGCACGACTTCCGAGATGGAGTGACCCATTCGTCGGACCCCGACAATTTGCCCACGATCAAATGCGCTTAGATCCATCGTCTCACCCATACTGCGTCCGACTCTTACTGATTCCCGTCGCATCACTCCTTATATTGTCGGATTGCTGCACACGTCATGTGGTTTCCGTTTACAGGGCTGCCCACAGCGCCACATTTGCATAACGCCAGCTGTCTGTACTTCAATTGCTCTTCAGTGTATATATATATTAGTGCAGTCCGCTAAAAGTACAAAACAACAAAAATGTGCTCTGGCAGTCTCCTACATCCGGTTTGGCAATGTGAAACACTGCCAAAGTACGGAGAGGGTGCGTTAGTTGGAGCAGTGGGTCAACCGCAATTTCAAATTTCAAAGACTTTGCAATACTGTCTATTGTTAGAAACACGGGAGGTTACTTTGATCAAGGGCGTCCCTTCGAGGGGTCAAGCAACACCTTCCCAAATTCTCTGACTAAAATTAGCAAAGTGGTCTCTCAAAAGTCATGCAATACACCTAAATAAAAATCATGGGTTATTTTTTACCGTACTCCGTAGCGTCTGGAGGGCGACAGCTGCAGTTTCCGATTATAATAGCGGAAATATAACTGACCGTAATTAAATTTCCGTCGAAATATAAAAGACAAAATTTTTCGCAGTTTGCCAATTTTAAGTGTATAATTTTTAAACTATTGCACATGGCTCAATGCAGGTGTTTTTTACGTTTCCCAACCGTTAGTTGAAGAAGCGCATATGATCCTGCTTTGTCCGTTTGTCTATTTGTTTGCCCGATAATTCGTGTAAGTATCGTACGATTTCGATGACATTCTAGTATGTTGTTTCGAGCAACCTGGGCACGAAAACTATTGAAAATGGTCGAAATGGGATCAAAGGTCAGAACAGAGGTCCGGGATTTATTTCCCGATCTCCTGCATGATTGCTTGGGGGAAAATACATGGATTGATCCAAATTTTAGTATGTTGTTCCGAACCAACATTGGGGGCGACGATTGAATAAATAATTTTAAAAAGTCTGATTCAGTTCGGCAAAAAGTAGCCTGTCGCTTCCAGGGTTTGAAAAAAGTGGCCTGGCGGCACCAGGCCGCGACTGCAACCCTGGCTTAGGGAGATGTGGCCAGGAAGCAATCATGAACGCAATTTTGGTACGGCCCCTTAACACTGTTGTGGCTAGTTCTCCTGGTGGGCACTTCTCCGGTGACCAGTTCTCCTATACCCTCGTATGGAAAAGTATAGTCTTACACTTAGTATGTACGAGTACATACTGTAGTATGGAAAAGTATCAAAGGCAAAGAAGTGGGGGGAAATTTTCTCATTTGCAGCAGCCATTCACTGCTGGACAAAAGTCTCCCGATGTTTCTCCCAGAATTTAATCTTGAAGATATTTTTTTTAATTTTTTGAGGATTGATTGAGTGATCGCTGGATTTTCGTAGTACACCAGGCACAAGTGAGCCTAAACAGGGCCTGCTAGCCTAAGGCACAACCCCCAAACGGATAGCAAATAAATTTCCCTATTGTCCCAATATGCAGCCAAATTTCCTGTTGTATGTAGTTGTTCGGTCTTGTGGCTTTTTATGAAATTTATGTGGCGTGTGTAGTAAAACCGGTTAGACCACAGAGAAGTCACAGTGAATCTTTGCATATAGTTTTTGGTAATATTATTTGTATTTACATTTTCCACTTGCCACCTCCTGAAAAGTATGTTATGAACATTCTTCACTTGAAGTTCTTTAAATTTTTGGTTTTGTTAGAAATATTTGAAACATGTTAAAAATTATTTCTTTTCCACCTTTTGTTCTACTATCAGTTTCCGCTGCATACTTTTACACATAAATTAGCTTTTTTTCTTTCTTCATTTTTTTCCCGTCCAACATAGAAAACTGTTCTGTCACAGAATTCTATGCATGCAATTTAAAACCGATCGTTTCTCTTGTGATACGACAACATCTCTTCCCCAACAAATCAGTGTTTCAAATTTTAATTGTGTAAGCGTGTGCGTGCGTTCTTTGCAGAGGAGAACTCTCTGCTTGTGGCCCCTTTTTCTGTTTCAAGGTGCATTACCATGGAAAACCGCCCTATATTAGACGGCTCTATGGCAACTTGATGTGGCTTCACAAAACGCGGTTCTAAGGGTGGGCTAAGCCCCCCAAAACCATTGCGTTCTGATCCGGATGATCATAATATTAAAAGGAAGAGGAAAAATTTGGTATGCATCATAATAGGGAACAAAGAGAAATACACATCAGTTGTTCCCTTTTCCACTTGCTGTTAGCAGTGCCTTTCATACCCCACAACAATGCGGGGCCAGATTGGCTTTGCATTGATGCAACGTTTGCCAATGAATACTAAGGAATAGAGACAGAAAGGATTCACTGCATTTTAAGAATTAATATTTTTCCGCTGTCACATAGTAATAATAAATGAAATGCTTTTTTAGTAATAAAATGTATTAAGCAGCGATACAAGAAAATAAATTACCAAAAAAATAAACTAGTTGTTGAACGTAATAAAAATAGGGAAAATGAGAAAAAATATGCACTTCTTTCGATCCTTTTTTTTTTTTTAGTAGGTAACGATTTGCAAAAGTTGAATAAATAGCAAAAATGTAGAATAAGAGTTCATGCATTGTTTTTTTGTATATGATATGGAAAGACATTAAAAACGCGCATTGCTTTTTTTTTTCGTGCAGACGTGCATTGCTACTATTTTTTTTTCGTGCAGACATGCACTCTTGCTAATTTTATCGTGCAAACGTATATTCCAGCTGTACATTCACTGTTAATTATCATGCAGCAACCACAGAGGAAATATTTTACGAAACTATTGAAATTATTCATTTTCTTTTAAAAACCGCAGATCACAATTTGTAAGGTTAGTAAGATAGTGCAAGGAAATGCTAGTTGTTCTCTGCCCAGGACAGGCAAGATGCTGCTGCCGTTAGATGGGCCCGAATTCGAGTACAGATCCAGCATGGGTGGATCTGTACTCGCTGTTCATGCTGTTCATTAATACCCTCCCTAGAGGAAAAGTTTCTCGTGCTTACTGTTAACACTCATTTTACTTGCACATTAAATTTCAGGAGCATAACATGCAATTCAGTTTAGCATAGCAGGGAAAACAAAACGATATTTAGGCAATAATTAATTGGACAGTAAGGATTTTGGGTGCATATCAATTTAGTTTTATTCTTACAAAAAACAGTTCATGCAAAAAAATACTTACGTAAACCTACCTATCACTAAAATGGCAATGGGATGGACATGTTGACAGAACGGAGCCCCAATGAACAATAGAAATTCTATATTGGATTCCAAAGGATAGGAAAACGTCCAGAAGTCCACATGGGAGATGGACGAACGAAATTTGAAAGTATGCCACAGTGACATGGAGGAAACTGGCGCAATATAGACCGTTGTGGAAGAAACTTGGGGAGACTTTCATCAAGCAGTGGATAGATAATGGTTGACAATGATGATGATGGTGACCTATTTCGGCGGGTATAAAGCAGAGACTGCCTTGAGAAAATGATGTGGTCTTTCAAGTTCTTTGTCGAACTTCTTCTTAAAAGAAAACTCTGCTAAATATCCCTTCAGATGTTTTTTGACTCTTCCAAAACGAGGCAGCTTGCTTCTAACGTCTCTCCAGAGACGCTCCACGGTGTTTGTATGAGCTCTGGAGACTGGATCCACGAAATAGTACCGATGGCTTACCGTGAAGTGTCTATACCTATGCCGATGAAGACTGTGATAGGCCTTCCAACAGTCGGAAATGATTGTGGTGCCTGGCCGAATCCATTTCTTAATGAGGGCTAAGAGTGTTACTCAATCGCGGCGTTTAACGGGCTGAATACGAAATCGCCCAGTGCCCCTTTCTTTTGCTCCAAATAACCATGTTCCTGTAAGGATTCGACCTCTGTGATTTTTCCTTCTACCTAGGAGGCATTCGTCGATTTCGACGGTCTTGCCGGGTCCACCTAGTTTCGCTGATTTATTTCTCTTCTCCCAATGCAGGCACACCTCACGGCAATAATTGGACCAATCTACCACAGTAGTCGAACTCATATCACAAAACTGTTCTAGCCTCTTCTGCCTTGGAAACTCCAGAGTCAACCAAAGGAAAATGAATTTAAATATTTTCTCAATACTTAACCTGCGGGACGCGAAAAACGTTTCCATCCTTGCAGATCCTTTGTAATTGCATTGGACTCTAACTCTTTTTCTGCTTCCTCGGTGCAGGTGCCAAAAAAGATCCTCCACATCGATATAGCATACTTTTCCTATTTAAAGTTAGAAGTCGTCCACATCTGGGACAATTTATGTTTTCACTGAAAATATTGTGGCTAACTAGAAAATTCGTTAAAGCCACGCCTTCCATTAAAATATTGTGGCTAACTAGAAAATTCGTTAAAGCCACGCCTTCCATTTGACCAGGACAGAAAAATGTTATTCGACATCCTTGGCATGCCATCTTACAAAGCCAAGATATGACTGACTGAACACTGAACATTGAACAACTTTCACAGGCGATTCTGCTCACTGGGCAAGTCGACCATATGGCGCTGTAAGTGCCAGAGGCCGTTTACGACAATAAAACAGTGTGTGGGAACACCTCTGCCGGGCTTTGTTGCAAACATCTGCATCCCCCCCGCAAGCCGTCAGGGTCAAACTAATCACGTTACCTATTACATTAGTATCATTCAACATCTTTTTCACTGGAATTTGTCAGGTTAAAGAAAAAAACTCTGAGTGTTATCCTCATCAGAACCTAGATATTATGAGATGCGAGCTAATTCTGCAAAATACGATAATCTGTGAAATTCTATCTCTAGAGATCCCTGAAAATAAAGCGGGGATTTCTTTTTCTTTTCTTTCATTTTTATTAGTTTAACAAGGAACTAGACGAAACCTGTCGGAATCGACGGTTAGTTTTTTTTTTTTTTTTTTTTTTTGAGAAGCATGAACTCATATGAAACACTAAATGTTAACTTTATTTGACTGACAAATTCATTCAACCACTTCAGTAAAGACAATAGTCTAAGTTCGTGATTTTTTTTTTTTTTTTTTGAGTGAAGGTTTAACGACCGCCGTGAGCAACTCAATGAGCTATAAGAAATCGCCCGTAATATTTTCACTAACAATGGTCAACGGAAAGTTTATTTACATCTTTGCATAATGGGAAACGTCTTATCTACGTGAATAAACTGGATCCAATGAATATTAAATTGTATATATACATCACACAGTTCAACGGCATAACGCAATCAGGTCTTCGAGAGTGTTCGCTACTCCGATTAGAAGAACTTTGATACGAATGCCTGCTAGCGTTAGCTTTGCGCAACGGTTCGCTCAGAATAGAGAAGATTTCGGACTTTGGACTATCTGACCCTCCACACTCCGCCTTCAACAGCGCGTGAGTCAACCGCACGCTTCTCCCATACTTTACATGCTAACTTTGCCGCCCTACAATGCCCGAACCGTTGCCCCAATCTCATTTTTCTCTTCGACTGGCACATCTACATGGTAAGACCTATATTGGTAAGACCTTCATCCAAAAAACTTCCTACGGTCTAAGTTAGAGTACTATCAGAACGTATACCAAATTTGGTGGTTCTAAATTGAAAACTGTAGAAATGTTTAAGAAAATTTTGTATCCCCCCCCGAGCCCCCGGGCTCCGACCCAATCCAAAAAACCGCGTACGATCTAAGTTAGAATATCGTGAGATGGTTTACCAAATTTGGTGGTTCTAAATTGAAAACTGTAGAGCATTCTTAGAAAATTTTGTATGGGGTCTCCCCCCCCCCGCTCCGACCCCATCCAAAAATCGTCTACGGAGCTGAGTCAGAGTACCATGAGACGGTTACCATTGATGGTTCTAAATTGAAAACTGTAGAACTTTTTACCAATTTTTTTGTATGGGGGCCCCATTGACTCCGGGCCCCAACACCATCCAAAAACCGTGTACGGCTAAATTAGAGCACCATCAGATACAATACCAAATTTGGTAGTTCTAAATTGAAAACTGTAGAAATTTTTACGCAAATTTTGTATGGGGCCCGATGGCCCCCGGGTTCCGACACCATTCGAAAAACTTCCTACGGTCTAAGTCAGAGTATCATGACATAGTATACCAAATTTAGTGGTTCTAAATTGAAAACTGTAGAAATGTTTAAGAAAGTTTTGTATCCCCCGAGCCCCCGGGCTCCGACCCTATCCAAAAAACCGTCTACGGTCTAAATCAGAGTACCATGACATAGTATAACAAATTTAGTGGTTCTAAATTGAAAACCGTAGAATTTTTTACGAAAATTTCGTATGGAGGCCCCTTCACCCCGGGCCCCAACATCATCCAAAAACCTCCTACGGTCTAAGTTAGAGTACCATTAGAACGTATACCAAATTTGGTGGTTCTAAAATTGAAAACTGTAGAACTTTTTACGAATTTTTTTGTATGGGGGCCCCTTGACCCCGGGCCCCAACATCATCCCAACACCGTGTTACGGCTAAATCAGAGTACTATGAGACGGACGGTATACCAAATTTGGTGGTTCTAAATTGAAAACAGTAGAACTTGTTACAAAAAGTTTGTATGGGGGGCCCCTGACCCCCGGGCTCCGAATCCATCCAAAAACCTTTCTACGGTCTAAGTCAGGGTACCATGACATAGCATACCAAATTTAGTGGTTCTAAATTGAAAACCGTAGAATTTTTTACGAAAATTTCGTATGGGGGCCCTTCACCCCGGGCCCCAATATCATCCAAAAATACCTCCTACGGTCTAAGAGTACCATGATATTGTATACTAAATTTGATGGTTCTAAATTGTAAACTGTAGATTTGTACAGCGGACAAACAAGCATTCAACTTTTATATATTAGATCTCACCTACTTAATTTTCTTGAAAAAATTCATGGCTTTTAAAGACTAATGAGGGAAAAGTGATTAAAAAAAAAAATAAACAAATATATCTACGCCATGTTAAGAGTTCGCCGATAATGCATGGTCATCGTCGCGGGAAACAATACTCTGGACCCAGACGTAGGATACTGTGATAATTTTTCAACCTAATCGCCAGCCTCGGAGTCCCTACGTCACAGGAAGTGTCGTCTCTTTTTCCCGTGGAAGCGTCTGCTTAAGGAAGCTTTGCCGTGAAAGTAACTTAAAGGAAGCTTTGCCGTGAAAGTAACTTAACGATAGCAGACGGTTAGGCCTAATGAGGAGGCTCGCGTTCGCTGCTGAAGCGAGTGAGGTTACTTTGAGGTGCTTAAAAAAGGTAAATCCGTTGTCTATCTAAATTTTTTTTGTATGAACGTTCTTTCCTCTGAACTGAAGATTGTATTGATACCACTCTTATGGAGATCTGTCGAAAAACATAAGAGAAATGCATTAGAGAAACCAAAGTCTTTACAGTCGAGTGATACCGAAGTTTTCAAATCGGACTCTTAGAAGCAGATATATGGTCAAAAATAAGATATATATCTACACCCCATCTTAAGCAGAAATTGTTCTCAAAACGTTTTCCGTGGTTAGAGACATCCAACCACAACAAAAAAATGTTTTCAGATGTGCAGATATTGCTGCAAAAATACATCAGAACCAGAAATAAACCCTTATGCCACCTAGTGGCAAAACCATTCTTTACCAAAAATTAGAAATTATATGCAGAATGTTTTCCTTCACGAGCTTTATGCGCTGTATAAAGGAATTTTCAAATCAAAATTTTGAAAGCAGAGATATCTGGGAAATCGCAATTTAACTTTTTTTTTTTTTAATTGGAAGTTTAATGACCACCATGAGCAACTCATTGGGCTATAAGCAGTCACCCGTCCCTAATTTAGGGCCACTGGTTCTAGGGAAGGAAGAGAACCACTGCCAAAAGACAAATACAACATCCATGCCTCACCGGGATTCGAACCTAGACCTTCTGGGACGAAGGGTCAGAAGCCATCGCTTAGAACACTGCACCACCTCGACGGCTAATTTAACTTCAAGCCCCCAGGAGGGAAAACTATGCATTACTTGAAAAAGAAAAAGAAAACAATACCCAAAATAATCATTGTTATAAATGGTATCGAATGGAAGAAGGAATTTTTTGATCGGATATTTAGAAGCAATCACATGGAATAAAACATCTTTTGAATTTGATAACATCAGCATTTGTAACATCTAACGGCAAAGTTATGCATCGTAAAAAACCCGGAAAGCAAGGATCATCATTCTCACATTTCGAGCTTCCAATGCAAAAAGAATTTTTCAAATTGGACTAATATAATTGTAGAGATATGGAGTCCATGGATGGATGGATGAAGTGATACTATTGGGTTGTCGGAAAAGTCATGATGTATTTTAGCCACGTTTTGCAAAGGTCTTTTATTAATAGAAAGAACAAAGATCAATCAATGACATAATGCCTGTTCTGTTCAATAACCTTTTGCCATCTTTCAGTGAGCTGCAAAATGCCTTGTTCATAGAAGGACCTGTCTTTCGTGGCGGAAAACTGCACAAGGTACTGATTTACAGCCTCATCTGAATTGAACGTTATACCACGCAAGGGCTGTTGAAGAGAGCGAAACAAGTGGAAGTCTGATGGCGCAAGGTCAGGCGAGTATGCTGGGTGTGGCAACACATCACACCCAAGCTCCAATAATTTTTGGCGGGGATCAAACTTGTGTGTGGTCTCGCGTTGTCATGATGGAACACAACACCCTTACGATGAACGAGCTCTGGACGTTTCTGGATGATGCATTCATTCAAACTGTCCAATTGCCGACAGTACACATTCAAATTGATTGTTTTGTTCCGTGGTAGGAGCTCGAAAAACACGACACCTTTAAAATCCTACCACACTGAGACCAGAACCTTCCGCTGATGAATGTCTGCTTTGGATGTTGTTTGAGGCGAAGCAGCATGTCGGGACCAAGACCGTTTGCGCAGCACATTGTTGTATACAATCCACTTTTCGTCACCAGTTATCAATCGCTTCGAAAAAGGATAGTTTTCCTCACGTTTAATGAGCATATTGCAGATGTTTATATGCGCCGTCAATTGAGCTTCTTTGAGTTCGTGAGGAACCCACACATCGAGCTTTCTTACGTATCCCAGATTTTTCAGGTGTTCATGAACGCTTGAATGATGGATGTGCAATGTGTCTGCAATCTCTCGTGTTGTGTAACGTGAGTTTGACTCGATCAATGCCTTGATTTGGTCGTCATCATCCTCTGTGGGCCTCCCGGACCGAGGAGCATCGTTGAGGTCAAAATCACCAGCACAGAATTTTGTGAACCACCGCTGGCACTGACGTTCTTTTATAGCATTATCACCGTACACTTTACACAACTTTTCACAACCTTGACGTGTGTTCTTCCCTTTACGGAGGTAAAAAAGTAAAATATGGCGAAAATGCACAGTTTGGTCTTCCATCTTCAACTTGATGTCAAATCTCCGCAAATCAACCAAATCGCTCACTATTTCTTTTAGACTGCATCTAGAACTGACACCAGTCGAATGCCATAGCGATAACAGAGCTGCAAATGCCTCTAGTACTTCCAAAACCGCCCAGCTGCCATTTGGGTACCAAAATATGTCATGACTTTTCCGACAACTCAATAGAAACACGTTCTTAAAAAATATTTTGCTGGCTTGACAATATCAGGCACGTAACTATAAAGGTAGGACCAGTGTTTAAGTTGCCGCTCGCATTTTTGCCAAATCGCGATAAAGATAGTAATTTTGCGACAAAAAGCCCCCACTGAATCGCCAAAAAGCGAATGTTTTCCGTCATTTTTTTTTTTTGTCATCCCACCCATCCCTGCTTTGCTCCGCCAACCTAGTATCCTTACCCATCATTTTTTGTTTTTGCACGCTGCTTCGCCCTGTTGTCGCTTTTCCATCCCCGTCGTCTTTCTCCTAGTTCAGAAAAGCACCGGTGAGCCACAAGAGCACCTTTCGCAAGGGCTCTGCTGCGATGGATAAGGAAAGAGGCATTTCATTTGTTTCTTAGGCGGTTTGCCGCTGCAGCAGCAACCGCGAGAGAACCACGCGCCATTTTCGTTCGGATCGACCGGTCGGTCAGTCAGTGTGTCGTCAGTTGTGGCTTTGCTCAGTCCTGGTCTTTGTATCTAGTTTTGCAAACTGGATGCATCAGCAAATGAATTTTTTATTAAAATTAGAAATGTAAATGTCTATTTGTTTTTTATTCTTGAATTCTATTTAAAGTAAAAAAAAAATAGTTAGCCAATGCGTTTTTTTTTGTTTTTTATATATAGCAAAAAAAAAAAAAAAATAGAACTGTAAATTTGATTAATCTGCATAGCACTTTGCTACAGCTTTTGCTGACAAAATAGCCAAATTGTGTAGCGTGCTACTGCCACAACTACATTTTTTGTTTGTGGCAACGGTACTCTAAAAGTAGCGTACTACAGTAGCATCGCTACTTGTAGCGCACTACTTCCGATCACTGCATATGCACATTTAACTGATAAATCTCTGCAATGTAACTTTGGGATTCCACTATTTTGTGGTGTACTAGAATAGAATTCTAAATTTATACTCAATATTCTGGTTTAAAACAAATGCCAGACCTGCCAACTAAAAAAATGTTTGCGAATGTTTAATCAATATGTTAGACCAGTGGTCTCAAACTTGCAGCCCTGCTCAAACTGTTTTGCGGCCTGCATGAATTATTACAAAATAAAAATAAATCACCCTTTTTTCAAGTACATTGTAATATATTAAATATATTCATAAAGTATACAGTTTCAATGTACTATAAAACAAGAACAATGTAAGATATTTTATGTTACCTGTAACAGAATTGTAGGGAAATGTTTCAAGTTTTTTTAGAGACAGTCACAGCTGTTCTATGTGGGCACACATAGTCACACGACACACATCAAGCAGGTAATCCATTTCTGCCCAAACGCGAGGTAAGATATCTGAATCAAGTGCAGTGATAGTGGCTGTGATACGCTGTTTTAGCTCCGCTAGATCAACAGGAAGGGGAGGAGCGAATACCTTGTCCTTTACGTACCCCCACAGGAAAAAAGTCCCTTCCTGTTGATCTAGTGGAGCTGAAACAGCGCATCACAGCCACTATCACTGCACTTGATTCAGATATCTTACCTCGCGTTTAGGCGGAAATGGATTACTGGCTTGATGTGTGTCGTATGACTATGGGTGCCCACATAGAACAGCTGTGACTGTCTCTAAAAAAACTTGAAACATTCCCCTACAATTTTGTTACAGGTAACATAAAATATCTTACATTGTTCTTGTTTTATAGTGTATTGAAACTGTATACTTCTTTATGAATCACCCTGTATAAACATAGTAATGCTTAGCAAAGCCATCCTCTTCATAAGTAACAAGTTTATTTACGAAGAATGTACTGTATTAAGCAAAATATATATTTTCAATATATTAAAGTATCCACTGTCCTATAATGCTGACAACGCACCTGAAGAACTTCAGCTTAAATTAACAGACTTTCAGTGTTATACTTTTTCCTAAAAAAAAAAAAAAAAAAAAATTCGACAGCTGCAATCTAACAGAGTTTTACCAGTTAGTTTCAAAGAACAGGTACGTAAACATTCATAACCTAGCTGCATGTGTTATGTTTATATTTGGAAGAACATACTCATGTGAACAGTTATTTTCAAGAATGAACCAAATAAATTGTCTTGAAAGGAATAGTTTAAGTGACAGTCACTTATGCTCCCTTTTAAAAGTAGCATGTTCGAAGGACATTATTCCAAATATCGATAAGTTAGCACTTGACAGAAAAGCGAGCCCATGTTTCTGGTCAGAACATGTAATATTTTCTGCACAATGTACCGTGTTCAATGGGTAAAATGTGATTGTTTTAAGGTTTAAGTGAAAATAATTGTTAAATAAAAATGATTGTTTTCAGTTATTGATGAAGCATTTGTTTTTACTGTTTACCGATAATTAGAAATAATATTCCACTCAAGTGCCAAGCCATCGGTGTAGTTTTGTAAAGTTCATATTAATTCATAAGAAATTTATTAATATTCATGCGGCCCCTAAGTTCCGAATATGTATCGAATATACTGATTAGAATCCCGATTATGATGAAAATGATTTGTCGACTTTAATCTATTTCTAATGCTAGTTACGATATTTGGCACTATTCAATGCTTACAGCGATTAAAATGTAATCAATACATAATTATCGGATTAGTACATTACTATTCGGCTACATACACTAAAATCTCATTTGTAACTGAAATTATTACAATATATTGCAGTAACTAGAACCTTAAATTTGTGTGCCAACACATTAGAATACCTTTTAAAAAAGCAATTTCAAGTCTTATACGTGAGTCTTCTATTTTTCACCTCTCCCTCTCTTTCTCTCTGGTTCTTTTTATGTTCAGCAGTAGTGGCCAATCGTAATCTTAAGAGCATTTTTACAGGGTCTTTCCCCTTGAGCTGTGAGCAGACAGAATAGAAGAGGCGCAAAAGTGGGAGAAAATATGATCAGGTAAATTAGAATATATAGGTGTCATGGTACTTGAAGACACTTATTGTTTTTTAATTACACTAACCTGGGATAAAAAGAATTCTAAAATATGTCGTCCGTAAAATAACCGTAATGGAAGTACAATTTTCGTAAATTTTACGGATAAACCGTAAAACTTGGCAGGTATAAAATGCAGGGATCATAGCATACTTCTGGAAAATTTTAGGTAGGAATTTTAGGACTTTTTAGAAAAATTTTAGGAGTGTATTTCAATAAAAACTAGATGTATATTTGTATACATCTAGTAAAACAACTTTGTATACATTGTAAAGAGTTTGCTTCACACCCTTCAACCATATATACTGATAGACTGCGCATGACATCAAAATTTCTGGCTCCAACATATAATCACATGACAACAGTCAAAAAGATGGGTTACACCTGCTGTGCTTATGGTTGCTCTGAGCGATATAGTAAAGAAAGTTCTATGATTTTTCATGGGTAAGAAACGAATTAAATACCTAAGTCAATAAAGTTCAATTACTTAACCAGAAACTTGCAGCTATTGATATAAAAATATAGTAACTTAAGAAAAAAAAAATGGAATGCATGTTCCAAATTCTTCGCAAATGTTCATCACATTATAAATCACAAAATGTAAACAACCCGATCATGCATGTATATAGCTCATAAGTAAACTTACCTGAAGAGTTTTCATTATATATGAGGCGCATTCACATAATACACCGAAAACACTGAAGTTCTGCAGCGTAAATTAGTAATCATAACAGCATTTTTACACGAAATTTGGAGTCTGATGATGACGTGCCCAATGTTTGAGCCATGGCGGCTTTGATGCAGCTATTGCCAATGCGCAGTCCATTAGTATATATGGTTGAAGTTCACACCCAAATTTTTGCATAACGTCTAATGTCTAAAGTTTAAGTTAGATTTACTTCTAATGTTCAGTTCTTATCTTTTCACGTGTTATTATCACATTCAAGTATATTTACCACATTCAAGTTTCACTTTGAACATTAATATGCTGTTGAACCAGAAGCAATTCACGATTTTCACAGTAAAGTTTTCAGGTTTCACATTAAATTATAATATCCTAAAAAGGTAATTGAAAACCAAGAACTATGTACAATTGTTCACTGAATTACTTTTTTCATATTATTGTTTTAACCTTTTCCTGATAAGCCTATCTTTTTCTGCTTCCACCACAACTAATTTACTTTCAGTTTTCTTTATTTCAGCTGAACCTTGTATGTTCAAGTTAGAGGCAACTGCTATTTTAACAGTATTTTGTTTTTCTACAGCTTTTCTCATTCTTTCTGTTCCCTCTTGAATTACTGCTAGGGAGGCTTCTTTATCTTTTTAAACCTATTTATTTCTGCATCATTTTCTTTTATTTTGTCATCAAACTCAGCTTTTCTTTTTTTCTCTAGCTGCTTTTCCTTATTTTCCCTCTCTTTCTGCTTCCTTTCTTTTACCTTTTTTGATTCTTCTTCCTTCAGCTTATCAACATACTCTTTATAAAATTTATGTGAATCACGAACACTATTTAACAAATTTCTTGTTATGGGAACTTTACTTACACATCTATAGTGTTTAATGGCCCCTTTAACTATTCTTAATGATGTTATAGTTGAGTCATTTAAGTTAGCCTTGTCCTTCCTTAACAGAGCAGTGTTAACCGAAAATCCCCTTTATGCATCAGCATTACCATGAGGTAAAACTAAAATTGACTTGATGAGTTTAGCAAGATTTGAGTATTTTTCTTTTCCCTACTTTTCCGCTAGAGTCTTTAATACTAAATATATTACGCCAGTAATGATCAATCCGCACTGGAATATGCCCTTCCTCTGAAAATTTCACTAGTTCATCTAGAGTTGGCTTATCGCAATTTAAAAGTTTCCACTCTTCTCTTACTCTATCAATTTGTTCCTCAGAAAGATGCAAAACACTTGAAATTCTGGTTATTTCCGAAAGTCCTTCAGTGACTGAAAGTTGAGTTGACTCTTTCTTTGGTTCTTTTACCTTTAAAACTTCTATGTCTCTTAGCTTTTGATTGCAGAATGGCAAATTTGACTTTAAATATTTTGTGGTTGCAATTAGTGATGATCTTACATCTAAGAGAAATAATTTCTGCCTGGTCTCCTGAACATTCCTGAGGGGAATTTTTTGTCTTCATACCAACTTCTAACTCCCCTAGTTTTTTCCATGAATTTTTGTTTTCAAAATCTACATTCTTTAGGTCTTCTCCAAATTTCCCTGCAATAACATCATCTTGGATAAACTGAGCCATAACATTCCTCATTAAAGTATTTAAATCAGAGTATAACTGGTGTATTTTTGGTTCTTCACTCTGATAACATAATGAAAACTTTTCATAATTTTGATGTGAAAATGAAATTAATGCTAAATAGCAAAGAGTTAGCTCATTTTTCAGGAAACAGTGAATTATTTTATACCTTGCCGAATTGCGTAGTTGTTTTTCAAATATTTTTTGAGATGGCAAGAAGTTTAAAAAATATTCTGTAATATTTAGCCATTGATCCAAGAGCCTCTGGGCTACAGAACCAACGGTTAACCATCTGTTGCTGACATGACGCAAAAGAAATTTGGCTGTGACCAATGTTATATCCTCGACAGATTTATAATCCTCTCGTCTTGCAGCACTACTGTTTAAAAAGTAATGCATATCAGTAGCAAATTCGTCAAAATCTATATTTAAGCTTGTCAAAAAAATTTTAAATGCATTACTAACAACATGCAGGTTGCAAAGACCTAGTTCCAAAGATTTCTGGCCTGTTTCTTGTTTTACAACTTCATTGAATTTGCGTAAAAAGCACTTATTTACATTTGGGCTGTCCATGGATACACAAATAATTCTGTTCAACGAAATATTGAAGGATGATAACACATCAAGAATTTCTTTTAGCAAAATATCTGCTGTTGCATGACCCAGAAAAACGCTTGTTAGGTATCGGCAAGAAACTGAATTTATTTCTGAAGACCAGTACCTGAGATACACATCCAACTGCCGTTTCACTTGTGTATTTGTAGTTTCATCAAATGCTATAGTAACCTTTCCTGGGCTACTAGATGCAATGTCTTTTTTCAAATCCTCTTCAAAATATTTTGACAATCCATGTGATATCACATAAGCAACTTTTTTCTTTAAGTTGCATTTTGGCTGCAATAGCAGAATCAGGAAACATTTCTTTGAAAAGTTCAACTGTTTCAGTGCATGAAACATAAGACATATTGTCCTTAGCAACTTTCATGGCCCATAATGCTTCGGCTTTAGCCAACTGTAAATCATGACTCAGTACTTCACTAATATTTGTTTTGGGCTGAAGATCCCGTCCTCCAAAGGCTTTCAGGATGGACTTATTTTGAAATTTACTTTGAAATTTCTGCAAATGTTTTTTTCCTTTATGATGTGCTTTTACTTGTGAAAAGCCACTATTAGAAATGTTGAAAATTTCTGAACACAATATACACTTAGCAGAAAATATTGTTTCAGTTGCAGAACACCACTCTTTCAACTTCACTCCATCCAATTCTTTGGCGAGCCACGCATCTTGAAATTTCGTTTTGGATTTAGGCATCTTAAACACTTGTATTACTAACCAGAAAATGAAAGGGAAGTACAAAAACACGTTCCAATATTGCAAAACCAGACAACTTCCCGAAATTTGGCTGCGAGGATGTCTGAAGATAGAAAGAAAAAAAAAAGCAGGTCACCACTAGGTAAAACTGAACCTGCACACAGCACAGAGAACACCATAAAAGACGCAAAACCAGAAACTATCATATGCATCTCACGCAAGTTCAGTCAAAGCAAGTCGGAGCTGAGATATATTGCGCATCGAAGGTCGCTGTCTCCGACGCACGATCGAAGGTCAATGATCACGTGCTCTACTGCCTGCCACGATAACACTCAGCTACCATCCCATCGTCATTACCGGAGGTTACGGAAGGAGACCACATGTTTCCTCTTTGCTTCCACCCACCTGCGGTTTACAATAACAAAACATCAGCAGAAAGAGGAGGTTCCTCAAAGCATGTACAAAAATAAAGTACGATCTTCTGCGTGCCACGGAGTTTGTCTGCAAAGCACAAACCAGGGGTGAAAATGACCCCTCCCCTTTTTCCTTAGATCTCTTGTTACTCTCGAAAACTGTCCGAAGGCAAAAAAGTGGAGCGCCCGCCCCGAAGCAAGTGCATCTCGATGGCGTCATTTTCCCTCCCTTCAGCAGCACAGCATATAGGCTGTGTTTCTACAATAACAGGTCTTTTTACCTTACCGTAATGGTAAATTTATTGGCGTTAATAACGGTTGTATTTTTAATAAATAAGCTTACGAAAATTTTAGGAAGAATAGCAAATTTTAGGTATAATTTTAGGAATTTAAGGAGGGTCACAAAATATTAGGAATTTTAGGAGGAATGCGATCCCTGAAAATGCACTTAGATTCTGTAAAAAAAAAAAAAAAAAAAAAAAAAAACAGCAGTTAATTCGTGAACTCCATACTGAAACTGTGGTTTCATATTCTTAGTTATGCAGATTTCACTTAAACTAGAATCAGGGTTTTCATAGACACATTGATTCATCGAAAGCAATGTTTGAATTTCATAGGCTCTGTGATTTTTGCAATGCAATAAAACATATATGTGTATAAATGTTTTATCACTTTTTTTTGTGTGTGCTTTACTGTCAATTCAACTTTAAATAAATCATTATTAAGATAGCTTGTACTCTCCTTCAACGCATAAATTTTGCAATAGTATTTAATATTTTAAAATTTAATTTTTTTTAAGGACCTCGGCTAGAAAAACGTATAACCAAGGTTTCACTGTATTAACCAGAGTCTGCTCTTGAAAATCAAAATTAAAGCATGTACTAGGTCAAAAATAACCAAAGCCTGAAGAATGCAAAGGGGTGTCTCAGTAAAGAAGGAAGAAAACATTATGACACTGAAAAAAGAAGATGGTTCTGTAAGAAGAAATAGAGGGGAAATATTGGCAAGAGTGAAAGATTTCTACACAAAACTAAATGAAAAGGATGACATCTATTCTAGTCATCAAGAAAGGTACCAGTACAAAAGTTCCTCCAGTCCTTCCAGCAGAAGTTGCACATGCAATTAAGAACATGACAAAGGAAAGAGCTCCAGAAGGTGGAATTACTGTAGACTTTATATATGCAAGAAGAAAGTAGAGAAATTGAAACTATACTAGCCCAAGTTTTCACTAGATGTTTCAATGAAGGAAACATTCCTGAAGATTGAAACAATGCTACAATGATCCTGCTACATAAAAAGGTGACACTGAGGATCTCAGGAACTACAGGCCCATCAGCCTCATATAAGTAATTTATAAAATCTTCACTAAGGTTCTTTCATATCGCTTGAAGGTAACATTGGACATGTCTCAACAGACAGCCGTGCTTAATTTGCGCCAGAGCTCACCAGAGCTCAGCTCTGGTACTTCTTCATTTTTAGTAAATATTTCAATATTAGCTGGAGAGCTCCGGAGCTTTGAAAGAATTTTTTTTTTTCTGGCACGCCCAAACACTGGACGAGGACCGCAATTCAGAATCAACCCTCCTCTTTTGATAAAGTCTAGGAACGCACGAGCAAAACTCCCCATTCGGCGATACATCGTGAAAACACCGATCTCTGTTGTGACATCATGTACGACGTGCTACACACAGTTTTTCTGCAGCAGTCTCTGGCAATGAGGGAAAATTAAATGAGGATTAACCGTAACTGCTGTTGCCTGTTGTATAACATTGATGTTGCGGTCCCACACTTTGCCTTTGCCTTGCCAGTTTCGTTTGATTTTTCTGCTATACGTGGGTCTTAAATTTTCACGTAAATTTGTATTAAAATATGAGTATGCAAAAAATTAATGATTATTTTGGTTGTTCCAGCAGCAAAAAATGTTTTGAATGAACCCTAAAGCGGGCTCCGAGAGATAACGAACTGCAGATGACGACAAACAACCATCCATGTGTTTCAATTGAAGAGAATCCAGGTGAAAACACCTTTCCAGAAAATTTGCCATCATGCTGGTCAAACCAACAGGGTTTATTACTCTGTTCTAAAAAAAAAAAAAAACAACCACCACTGTTTTAGAAATTTCGCGACACTTGTGCTTTTCTAGCTCGCAGCGCAAAAAGTATTGAACACAAAAATATGAAATTTACATCGTTTGTAGAGAATTGTTCGGAGAACACGCTGAAATAAACCATTTTTTGATTCTTGCGATACTTTAAGAGCTATTGTATTTCAAAGCTAAGGTAAGCAAAAAAGTGCTATCAGTTTGCATTCCGGACACACTAACAGCAACAGGACCACAAAACTTTGTAGGCATATAGGGCCATGGCTGGATTTTTGCACCTTGTCACCCTTTTTTTTTTTATTTTGATTTAGTTTACGAGAAATTAAATTTATAATTTCACAAAATTCTCTATTTCGCAATGGGATCCATTTTAAAAACGGATATACGACAAACTATAAATCATAATGCATTGCAATTTTTACAGCATAAACTCACAACTATCATCCCTCTTTTACAAAAAAAAAAAAAAAAAAAAAAAAAAAGCCATTTACTGATTTGTAAGCATTTTTTAAAGACGCAAAGGAAAGGAATGAGCGGTTTATTCAGTCTTCGGTG
This sequence comes from Macrothele yani, assembly GCA_039090855.1. Lineage (NCBI taxonomy): Eukaryota > Metazoa > Arthropoda > Arachnida > Araneae > Macrothelidae > Macrothele > Macrothele yani. The sequence continues at coordinate 108,659,701 of CM077011.1, forward strand.
TTTACCCCACAGTAAAGTTCTGGTTGCATGACCTGCTGCCATGGTGAAGCAGCTATTTTTAGCACTCTTCTCATTGGGTGAAAGGACAGGCTACAATCAAACTGGTAATGACGCAATGCTTGATGACGTAGCTTAAAATGGGGGCTCTGGTACTTTTTTTTTAGAAATTAAGCCCTGATCGACAGAGCAAGCTGGATTCAGGAGTGAGTGGCAGTAGCACCATAGATCATATCCATTTACTGAGGGAACTAATTGAAAGAACAAGGGAATATGAACTCCCATTATGCATGGCTTTTATTGATTATTATGAAAAGGTCTTCGGATCCGTGAAACCATCAGCAGTTACAATTTCTTTGAAATTCTATGGTACTGAATATGTTTACATTAGAATTACGAATAACACCTATGAAGTGCAAAGGTTTAGCTATTTGAGGATACAGCACCAATAAAAATTAGTAAGGAAGTGAGACAAGGTGACCCCATATCTCCCAAACTCTTTAGTGCTATGTTGCAAAGTGTTTTTCAATCATTGAACTGGGAAAGCAAGGAGATAAAAGATTAATAGAGATTATTTAACTCACCTTCGTTTTGTGACTGATGTAATCATTTTTGCAACTACCATTTTCAGAGCTGCAGAGTATGATCCAGGAACTTGCTGACAAGAGTACAGAAGTGGGATTAAAAATCAACTTTCAGAAGAAAAAACTGTTGTACAACACTTTTACAAGAAAAGAAGATTTATCGCTTGATGGAGAAAAGCTGGAGATAACCGATACCTACATTTACCTCAGACAGCAGATGTCAAGCAAGTGTCTAATTGTTGATGAAGATATTAATCGGCATATAAAACTTCACTGGAGAGCGTCTAGAAGAAACACTGCAATTTTAAAGAGCAATATGCTATTATGCCTTAAAAGAAAAGTGTTTAATGAATGCATCCTTCCAGTTCTTACATATGGGGCAAAAACATGGACTTTAACTAAAAAAGACAAAGGCTGCAGACAATGAAAAGAAACATGGAGAGACACATGCTTGGTATATCCAGGAAAGATAAGAACAGAAACTTGTGATAAGGAAAATGACAGGAATGGAAAACATCATGATCAGAGTAAAATCCCTGAAATGGTAATGGGCTGGACATGTTGCCAGAAAAACAGACAACTGATGGACCTGTGTCGTGATAACTATTGGTAGGGCAGCACGATTGGTCGAATAATGTTGACATAACAATTGGTAGGGCAGCACGATTGGTCGACACAACGATTGGTCGAGATAACCATTGGTTCAGAGAATTATAGTTTACATTCGCAGTGGCACCTGTCAGAACGTACTGACCTCTCAAAACGTAACGTTCCTTTTTGGAAATAACATCTTTTAGAATGTAGTCCACAGAACGTACAGTAGTATAACATATTATTTCCAAATAGGACCCTGTGTCATCTTTTGTACTCTAAGTGAAATCTATATAGAGGGCCTTCTGAATGATGCTATTTCCAAAAGGGCCCCGGGCCACTTTAGGTATAGGCACCTTGTGGAAACTGCCACACATAATTCAGAAACTCAGAAAATTGCCACACATTCAAAGCGTTTCTCGGACGAACAGCGATTTGTACTCGTCCCCTTAATAAAAACCATGTGGCAATTTTCCAGGTTGCTGAAAGATGTGTGGCAATCTTCCGGTGGGGCAATTTACCGCCAAACTGTTTGCACTTATTAAAATTTTTGTTTTTTTCCAAGTTCCGTTGACCATCTTATGTCGACCAATGCCGATTAATCATTATATCGACCAGTCGTTACTGTCGACCAATTGTTATGTCGACTAATCATTTCTGTCGACTAATCGTTATGCCGACCAATCGTTATGTCGACCAACCGTTTGTCGATCAATCGTTACATACCCATGATGGACAACTAAAATTTTAGACTGGATAACAAGGGACAGAAAAAAGCCTAGAAGCCCACACGGGAGATGGATGGATGAAATTTGAAAGCACGCAGGAGTAACACTTAGGAGACTGGCTCAAGACAGACAGTTATGGACGAAACTTGGGGAGACCTTTATCCAGCAGTGGAGTGATAGTAGACAATGATGATGACTAGGACAAACCAATCACTACAGATAAGACATCTGACTACATCCTTCGAACATCCTCTATGATTCTAAGTCTTTTGGTTGCTAATAAATAACCAAAATCATTAATAAACAAGAACTGGCAGATTATGAACACATATAATAATAATAATTAGAGATCATCACATATTTTAAATACTTACTTCATGAATTTTCGAACAAACACTTACATCTGACAAATCAACTGCGCTGTCTGCTTCATTTTTAAATTTTCCAAATCAGTCTTCTGCTGGTGAAGTGTCCTGCTAAATTGTGCGCGCATTTCCTGTAAAAACAAATAAGAAATTTCAGAAACACAACAAAATGAATGCTATGCTTTTAGAAAATTTTCTAAGAGACAGTAAATGCTCTGTATAGAGGGGTTTTAAGGTGGCAAACACATAGCCATTGCTTTGCTTACTACATGGTTCATATGCTTTTTCAATCACAAAATTACAGGACTTTTGGATTTTTTTCTCACGACATATGATCCAAATGCTCTTACTAAAATATAATGAAACCACAGGTCTGTTCAACCTGTAACCTACAACAAACAACTTCTTACATGCTTGGGCTAACTTAATACAGAATGCAGAATGTTAAAATGTTGTCCGCTGCAGCTAATCAGAAACTTAGAATCACGGATAAAAACTGAAATACCAAAACTGTCACTGAAAATGTGACCAGGTTTAATATCTACTAAACTTTTGTATACTACACTACACTGATTTGGGGAAACTTTTATTTTTCTACTTTGGCTTTAGTTCAATTATTAAAGCAAATTATAGAATAAAAAAACATGAAACTCTAAAAATACATAGGTATGTGGCATTACTCTTAAAATGCTTTCATATACTACACAATCAATACATAAAATACTATTTATATTTAATTATTTTGAAGTAATGTTTACATTGGAAATTTAAGGATAAGAAAAGATGAAATATTTGGAACTTTTTCAAAGGACCAAAGGGATTGTTATTTCTTAAACACATAATCACGGAAGCAAGTACTTCAGTTACATTTTATTTAGGGAAGGAATTTTCAACATAATATTGATGCTGTAGCTAAGTTTTTAATTTGTACTTGCCAGAAAACAAAGTATGCACAAAAATTTCCAACATGAAATGAAAGAGAATAATGGGAAAACCTTAAATCCAGGGGCTGTGTACAACTGTTATCATAAGTGGTCAAGGCAATTTAACTGGGCATGATTAGAAAACTAATTAGAAGATGCAAAGTGATTAGTTTACTCAGAAAATACAAAGAAACAACTAGATTTAAGTTTCTTATATTAGAATGCAATTCCATTTTATGGCAAATTTTCACATAAAGCATTCATTAGCAAATTTCAGTAAAAGGCAAAACAACCCCCCCCCCCCCCCTCTCCAAAAAAATCAGCTACATACTTCCACCAGTGGCTACAAAGTATGTTACGGAAATTAACAAATGGCGCAAAAATAATGTTTCACATAACAAAAGCAAGGTATTAGAGACAAAACGATTTTCAAATCACAGTTAATATCAGTTAACAACAGTTAAAAGAAGAGGTAGAGAAGGAAACATGATATAACTGTATGCCTTCTAGTGGGAGAATTTTGCAAAGTGGAAAAGTTGAAACCTAGGCTAAAAGTATTCCTCATAACAAAAGCTATGCCAAGAAAAAAAAAAACTTTTCAAATATGTCTCCCAGAAGCAGAGATAGCAAGAAAAACATTTTGATCTTTACAACCCCTAGGGAAAACATTATACACATTATTTAAAGAGGATCTTTTCATTGTAACAAAAATCTTATTCACTCTACATCTTTATTATAGCGAATGGCATACAGTAAAAAAAGAAATTTCTCAATAGAGTATTTAGAGGCAGAGATAGACTGCAAACTGAAGTACATCAACACCACCTAACGGCAGAATTGTGAACCATAAACCTCCTCGAATACAAACCTAAAGTGTTCCATAAGGTAAATGGTATCTGTTGTTAAAATAATTTTTTAAATCTGACATTTAGAAGTACAGATATTGAGAAAAATAGATTCAATATTTGCGACCCCTAGCAGCGAAATTGTGCATTATTTTGGGAAGAAAATACACACAAGGAGTTTTCATAGTTAATAGTACCTGGTCGAGAGAGAATATTTTTCAATCGAGTTATCAGTCTCGTAGATATTGCTGTAAACGGAAACGTGAACAAACGCCCCTAGTGGCACACTTGTACGTTAAGAAATATTTGAAATTATATGAGAAACATTTCGCACCAAAACTGTTCTCCAACAAATAAAGAATTTTTCAAATCATACACCTTCCTAGAAACAAGAGATATGGACAAAAATAAGACACACGTATACACCCCTGGTGGAAAAATTATGCACTATTTAAGCAAGAAATATTCTCAAAAAGTTTTTGGAGGTGAGCGGTATCGGTCCACAGAGGAATTTTTTCAATCGAGTTTCTAGCTCAGATTTTATTGCAAATACATCAGGAGCAAAAATAAACATTTACGCCCCCTGGCGGGCAAAACATTCTTTGCCAAAAATGAAGAATTATATGCAAAACATTTCCCCTATATCCAACGGAGGAAGAATTTCTCAAATCGGACTTTTAGAAACTGAGATATTGGGAAAATTACGTTTTACCATTACGACCCTAACGGAAATTTATTAGTCCCGTAGATATTGCTGTAAACGGAAACATGAACTTATGCCCTTTAGCTGCGCATTTGGGCGTTAAGAAATATTTAAAATCATATGAAAAACATTTCGCACAAAATTATCAACAAAGAAATAATTTTTCAAATTGTACTCCTAGAAACACAGATATGGACAAAATTAAGATATAAGTGTATGCCCCTGGTGGAAAAATTATGCATTATTTAAGCAGGAGGTATTCTCAAAAAGTTGTTGGAGGTGAGCGGTATCGGTCCACGGAGGGATTTTTTAAATCGAGTTTTGAGCTCAAATTTTATTGCAAATGCATCAGAGCAGCCAAAATAAACACTTACGCCCCTGGTGGCCAAAACATTATTTACCAAAAATGTGAAATTATGTGCAAAACATTAGAGCTGTATCCAATGCAGAAAGAATTTTTCAAATCGGACCGTTAGAAGCGGAGATATTGGGAAAATCGCGATTTACTGTTTGTTATGCCCCCTAGCAGAAAATTTATGCATTATTTGAAAATGGGACGGTACCTGAATAGTCTTCGATATAAATGTCACTAAAAGGAAAAATACCATTTTTTCAGTTGGATATTTAGAAGCAAATGCATGAAATAAAATGCATTTTAAATTCGATACGATCTTCATTCGCGCCCCCTTAACGGCGAGGTTGTGCATCGGAAAAAAACGGAACAAATGGATCATCATTCTCACATTTTAAGCTTCCCAATACAAAAAGAATTTTACAAATCGAACTAATAATTGCAGAGATATGGTCTTTCCGGTCAGACAAACAAAGTGATAACATAAGCAAGACGCCAAAAGACGATAACGCAGCTTCAGTACTCCTAACACACAAGAAAACCAACAACCCCCCGCATTTTGCAGGGGGTGGGAAGGAAAATTTTTCAGACATAAGTTATGTCAGTAAAAAAATCTTCAACCACAAATCATCGCGCAGGGACAAAAAGGCCGGAATGAATACAATTCCAGGACATGCAAGATAATTTTAGGACATTTCCAGGACTTTTCCAGGATGCGTACGAACCATGTTACTACTCAATATGTAACTTTAACATCAGGAAACTTGAAAATTACATCGCCTTGGTGCAGGAATCGAATTCACATTGCCCGATTTCTGTTCAAGCATGATATCTATTACCCCACCCAGGATAACAAAGTCCCCAGAATCTGAGTGTTAAGAATCAGAGCATTCTCTGATTTTAACCAGTTGAAGCAAATTCTACTTCCTCGTAGCATTCTTTTAAATTATCATCCTGGGTGGAATGCTCGAATGGAAACTGGGAGACGTGAGTTCAATTCCCGCTACCAGAGAGATGTAATTTTCAAGTTTTGTAAAGTTAAAATTGCATGTTGAACAGTAAACAAGCCAACTGCTATTCTATTTGCCACCTTAAAAATCCTGTACAGTTGTTCCATGTATTTAGGAAGAATATTTCTTCCACAATCTCCACATTCTGTACAGAGTTTAACAAAAAGTAAAATCTCATGTAAATCACACTAAATACTACATACTGATAAAAATGAAAACAACAGTAATAATAATAACAGAACTTCAAAAACATGATGATTAAGAAGAGTGGAAAAACCAAGCGGAATACCAGAAAAAAAGTAAAAAAGAAAAAAATGATATACACTGCTGGCCACCCAAAATGCAACACCAAGAAAGAAGCATCCGATTGGCCTGAAAATCACATCATGCGACGCCCGCGAGAGGACATGCAAATCAAGTGTGCCCGGCACGCCACCGAGAAGCACTTATAAGAAGGGTGCAGAGAAGGCGGGGTGTAAATAGTGGAAGTGTGTTGTGTGCTGCAGGACCTGTGCGTGGGAAGCTTCCTGATGCCTCATCGCAGAATACAGCAGTCATTCCAACAGGTTTCAGAGTTCGACAGAGGACAAATAGTGGCTTATCATGACAGCGGCTTATCGTAACGAGACATCAGCGCCCTGGGTGGGGTGACATCCAGCCACAGTGAGGCGAATATGGATTCAGTGGGTGCAGGAGGGACGGACCGACGGACCGACCGACATGAGCGATTGCCGCAGTCGCGGTACACCACCGAATGAGAGGACCGGCATATTGTGTCGCGGGCATTGACGGCTCGCACCACCACATCACGAACGTTAGCGCAGGAATTAGGGTGTGTTGCGCAACAACCTGTGTCAGCACGTACCGTTCGACGTCGTCTGCAGGAGCGGGTACTTGTCGCACGGCGCAAATTGCTCCGATTACCATTGACATTACACCACCGACAAGTGCGGCGGCAGTGGGCTGTTGAGCGCCGCACCTGGACTATGGAATGGCACGATATTGTCTTCTCCGGCGAATCCCGCTTCTGCTTGTAACACCACGATAATCAGATCCACGTGTGGTGGCACCATGGAGAGACTTTACGACGCCTGCATTATGCATCGCCATACAGGTCCGTCGCCTGGCGGTATGGTTTGGGGTACAATTGGATATGACACTAACACCCCTCTGGTATGCATCGCCGGTACACTCAACAGCCACCGCTACATCTCCGACGTTTTGGAGCCTGTAGTCCTCCCTTACCTGCAGGACCTACCAGCGGCCACGTTTCAACAGAACAATTTGCGGCCGTACGTGGCACTCATCGTGCAACGATTCTTCACGGCCAACCAGGTGTCACTGCTGCCGTGGCCTGCGCCTGTTTTCCCGATATGTCGCCCATCGAACACGTCTGGTCGCTGATCAGCAACCGAGTACCCGGCAAGCACCACCCGCGGCTACACCTGATGAACAATAGCAACGTGTAGAAGCAGCCTGGACCGACATACTCCAAGCCCACATTCAAAGTCTCTTTCGTTCGATGCCGCGGCGAGTAATGGCCGTTACTGCCAGCCATGGGGGCCTATTGATGTCTGCATGTTCCGCAAGTCGCACAGGCCTGTAAGCTCAATACAATTGTTTCATCTTTGTATCTGTTGTTATGTGTCCAGTAAATCTGGCTTTGCTATCTCACATCCTTCTTGGTGTTGCATTTTGGGTGACCAGCAGTGTATTTAAAAGAGCAAATTACAAGATTTACAAAATGCATGGAATTGGGGGGGGGGGGAGACAAGAACTATCTGAAATCCTGAATCACACAAACTGGGAAATTGAAAAATTGAAACTATTCCCTCAGCTTCATTCACTTGAAATGATAAAGCAGTTAATCTACTGCACACTTCCCTGAGAAGACATGTTAGTAATTCAAAAGGTTCAATGAGTAAACTAGAAAGAAAACAACAGGACCAATTTAGTGAGGTGTAATGAATTTGAGCACAAAAACACCCACACAGGCTTCAGAAGACTTACTAAAATAGAGAATTATTGATACATCACAGAAAAATATGTACTATGAACACACGATTGGTCAGTATATATTAAGATAATACAATGTAGTTTGTCACAAATATTTATTTTGATGACGCTAGGTCAATACCCAGCAAAACCAAAAAATAAATATTTGTGAGAAACTACGTTGTATTATGTTATTAGATGTGCAACTTAACTCTCGGCCACAGGCATGACAAGTTGACAGCAAATTATAGCAAATCGAATACGTACCTAATCAGGAAAATAATCTCCATCGTGTTGGATACATTTGAGCCATCAGTCAGGGAGCTGCCGAATGCCACTGTGGAAAAAAGAGGACCGTTTTGAGTTGATAAAGTCATCAATACTTGTGTGGACCTCCTTGACAGAAGTGAAGTGCATATCACTTAGGTGACGTTGCAGGGCGTGAAAGAGGTGATAATCCGACGGGGCGAAGATATGCCAGGTGGGACAAAATCTCCCATCCCAGGTCTGTGATCGTGTTTAAAGTCGTTTTTCGCGGTGCGAGGATGCGCGTTATCCGGAAGCAACAGGACCGACCTTCTGCCCGTGCCAGTTTATAGCCTTTTCGCTTCAATTGCGTCACTCACATGAATGAGTTGCTTACAATAACGCTCAGCATTGACCGTTTCACCAGGTTTGAGCAACTCATAGTGTACGATACTGCACTGATCCCACCATATGAACAGCAACAACTTCCTGGCATGGCTATTCGGTTTGGCGTTACTGGTGTTAGGTGACCTGGATAAACCCACGATTTGCGCCACTTAGGATTATCGTAGAGGATCCACTTCTCATCACAGGTCAAAATCTTGTGGAGGAAATCCTTCTTCTTGAATGTGGAGAGCAAGGACATAACATCGTAGCACCTACACTTGTTTGCAGCTGTGAGTTGGTGGGGCATCCAATGGCCTTCCTTGTGAATCCGGCCAAGCTTGTTCAGGCGCTTTGCAATGGCTTGCCATGTTACTCCGAGTTCCTGGGCGAGCTCTGACTGTGTGCGACAGGAAGCCACGTCCGACATTTGTTCCAGTTCCTCATCGTCAACTTTCTGTGGCTGTCCCGGATGTTCTGCATCACAGAGATCAAAATTTCCCTGCTTAAACCACTGGAACCACTTCTTACATGTGTACTGTAGGATACAGCAGCCTCACCCAAAGCAGCACAGATCATTTGCTGGGCTTCCACAGCACTTTTTTTCAGCTGAAACGCGAACAGGAGGCAGTGCCTCAAATGTTGCTTCTTGAACGACATTGCTTTCACCGTCAACTTTTGTCCCTTCTGTCACTACAGCTGTGAGCGGTTACGGTTGCCTGGAAAGCTGTTGGATGGCGCTGCAATAAGCCATTATCACACACAGCTATTTGCAGACATTCTATAATCGCTTGCGATTAGGGGCCGAGAATTAAGTTGCACACCTAATAATATATACATGACTGTAGTCTTTGAGATCAAGAAGATTGGTCAGTATTGGTAGAACTCCCAGTTTAGACCAATCAATGTCAGTTTTATTGAAACACTAATGGAGAAGCTCGAAATACTGCTGACACCTTTAACCAAGCTGAAACATTTATATTTTGGAAAATAACTCTAAGCTATCCGACAAGAATGTAAATATAAACAAAAAATGGAAAAAGGATTCAGAGTTGAAGAAATATTCTTCTCATAATACGTGGTAAATATGTCATGATAATTAACACAGCAATCGGACATTGCCGAATTGACTATAATTCCAGTTTCAGACGTGAATTAAATCACATCAGAAAACTTGATCGCCGTGGAGCGGGGATCGAATTCGCATTTCCCGATTTCCGTTCGAGCACGCTATACGTTGCACCACCCACGACGGCGAATTCACAAGTCTCTGTGTGATAAGAGCATCGAAATATTTTTCGACCGCGTTCAGATTCATGCAGATTCTGCTGCCATCTAGCGTTGTTAAGAAAATCTCCAGTTGTTTAGGTATTCAGAGCTAAAGAAATATTCTTCTCATAATACGTGGTAAATACATCATAATTAACACAGCAATCGGACATCGCCGAATTGACTGTAATTGTTTCACACGTTAATTAAATCATATCAGAAAACGTTTTTCATCGCCGTGGAGCCGTTGTGGGTGGTGCAATGAATAGCGCGCTCAAACGGAAATTAGGAGACGCGGGTACGATTCCCACTCCACGTCGATGAAATTTTGAAAGTTTTCTGATGTGATTTAATTCCCGTGTGAAACAGTAATTACAGTTAATTCGGCGATGTCCGACTGCTGTGTTAATTATCATGGATAAAGGATGCTGGAATGCAAACAGGATCCACATGCAAGATTTTGTTATTCATGTTGTCTACCGAATTTACAAGAAAAATTTCTTGACTTTTCTGGAGAACTTTCTGTGACCTAATATTGTACAGATGGGCCTAACATTAATTGCATCTGAAGCATTTTTTAAGCTAAAAACACACAAAAAAAATAAAATATTAATGAGCTCAGGCCTCTCTCATGCCACATGTAACAACACACACAACTTCACAGTAACTGCTGTTCAATGTTTAAATAAAAGTGGATTTTCCAAAAAAATAATTAAATAAGGTTCTCACAGGAAGTTTACACTTTGGATTATTTATTAGCTATTATTTATCAAACGCTTCTTCTTATTCCCATGCATTTTTTTCTTTTACCCTGTTCAAGACTTCTTAAAACACGCCCCCCCCCCCCCATTGCAATTTCAGTATTAATACTATTTTGTTCTTTGGCAAGCATAATTAGTTTTATGTTTTTTCTCTTGCAAAATATGTTGTCTGCTAACCATTTGGGGACACTAGGTTGAAACTGAAACATTGTCAGCATCTCCTTGCAGGAGTCAACTCTAGCCTTTCATTGTTGTTCTATTAGTTTGCAGAGCATTTGGCACAGATTTTGCAGAACTTCAAATGCTGATGACAGGGTCATACAAGCTTACAGACAGGGCCTGATTTCTGCACGTGCACAGGGCCTCAGAATTTGGAGGGGCCTCCAAACTACCTTAATAATAATATAAATTTTCAGAACCAAAATATATTTTTTTGTTATAGCACGAAATTAGTATATGGTTTGGTTTCAAAATTTCGGATGAGATTTTTTAAACCAAATTATTACTATTTCATATAATAAAGCTCAAGCGTTGTGCTGCACTGTGATTGGCCAGTGTAATATCTTAATCTGACCCTTATTTGTAACAATCAAAATGCAATGGGAACAGCCTAAATTCGGAGCAATATGGTATAGTACACATGAAAAGTACTTCAGCAAACATGTATAATTTACTAAAAATGGTACTTACGTATTAACGCCACCGCAGCTACAGATTTGACAGTTTAAGTGCCGCCAATCTACACCTAAAATGTTTGCGACAAATCATAAAATAAAACACTTTATTTAAAAACAAAGTAGTCAATCGGATTTCGGTGGAAAATGGGCCTGATATAGAGTTCAACATAGATTCAAAACAGTCTCTATTTTCTTTCACCTGATGCTGTCGCCATATGAACTCTGATAAATAAGATTCCAAATGATGTCTCGCTGTCCCCCTATGTCTCTTGTTCCTCCATTTAGCACTGCCCCATATTCTCTCAACTGTTTGTGTATGAACTCCTGTATCAGGATCAATAAAATTGTATTTATGGTTAACTTTAGCATGTAGGAATCCTTCTATTTCTATTCTATTTGTTTGGTAACCTTTCCAATTGTCAGAATAAATTGTGCTACCATCTGCAATGTTTTCAATAATTTTATCAAGAAGGGTAGAGCCAGTTCTATTAGGAACAGTGACAACAAACGAATCTTTTGTTTCTCTACATATACCACCAAACACCCACTGTTTGGGTAATACTCGACCACAATTATTTTTACGTTTAGTAAACAAACTTTCATCAATTTCCACAATGCAATCTGGTCCACCTACCTTCTTGTTTGGTTTATTCTCCATATCCAAGACACATAATTCACGCATGTAATTGTTCCAATCTATAACAGTTTTATCTGATAAATCAAGTTGCTTTTCACAAAATTTAATCGACGTCAACTCCTCGCACCAGCAGTATATGAATCTCAAAGCTGAACAAAATGGAATTCTGCTTCCCTCAAACCAGTTGTCTTTTCTAAGTCCCACTTGCTGATCACACTGTCTTAAATTACATTTCCAAAACTTACGTTTACCGAAATAAAGTTTCATGTCATGGGAATTGGTACATTTTCGTTCTTTTGGTAAAATATTTCGCTCCTGAAAAATAAAATTGCATCTTGTTCTGCTTTTGGCAAATCCCAAATGCGCATTTTCGTAGCACTAAAAAATGGCGTCAAAAATCAGCAAACAAAAAGGCAACAAAGAATCCAAAAGATAAATGCCTACGCGTGCGAACAACAAGATTGCTCTTTATTGGCGCATTAGCACAACTTCTGCTGCGGTGGCGTTAATACGTAAGTACCCTAAAAATATTTTTATTATTAATATTTGTCATGTGAAAACAAAAATTGTGAATCAATATTCATAATTATTTAGGGTTTGTTTTTACATAAATAAAAATGCAAAAAAAGTTTAATTGACACTACTTTATTTTAAAACTGTTGTAATAATCTACATGGAGTGTTGCAATAATTTCTTACAATGTGTGTGGTCAACTGTAAGACTTTGTGAGGAATTGCTTCTTACAGCTTAAATTACCATGGGTCCAGTTTCCATTAAATTTATGGTAAACTAGGTGTTTTAAATTATATCTCTGGGAGGATAGTTATTTGTTTCCGTAAATGATACTATAAAACAAAAAAAGAATTCCAGAGTAATTAATGTTACAGCTGTAAGCTCTGCGGGTACGAGGAAGTACAAGCAGTGTGAATCCTCATCTCCTCGTCTATTACATGCTACATTGGCTATAAAGTTGAACAGCATGTGAGATGTGTTTTATTGTTTTTACTGCTAGAAAAACTGCTTGCAAGAAAAATATTTCCCAGTAAATATTCTTTTCGACTGTTTGACTGAAAATTTTAATCAAGGGGGCCTCAGACATAGGACGTGCACAGGGCCTCAACTGACCTAAGTCGGGCCCTGCTTACAGAAAGTAAATTCCAGGACTTTTCCAGGAGTTCATCAATTCAACAAAAATTCCAGGAGATTTCATTTTTGCTACAATCATAGTGGTTTATATTATACAGTGAAACCTCTCAGAGCGACCACCCCTATATAACAACAACCTGCCCTAATGACCGATTTTCTTAGGCACGGAATTTTAGACCGTAGACGTAATGTTAAAAAGCTCCCTATGAATGACCAAGCCAACTTCCACGAGCGACCGGTTTTCCCTCCTTTCCTCCCTAAAAGAAGAATTCGACCCGCTTGGACGTGGGGGAACAAGTGGACAGGAGACAGCTGTCCGACTTTGATGTGTACACGTGTGATCGCTGATTGCTCATTCAAGGGCGGGCATTCGAGCATTGCATTTTTGGACAAAAGAAATAAATTCTTGTTGTCTCGGGCCAGTGGTGAATCTAGTGTTCATTCACGAATTCAAGTGGATAATTTTCGCTTCTTACAATGTGTAAAAAATGGGGGTCTTAACAGCGTGTTGAAGTCATAAAATTGCATGAAATTGGAAAATCTGAAAGGAAGTTATCAGAAACATTTAACTGCGGTAAGACTCAAATAAACAAGATTATAAAGGACAAAGTTACAATTTTAAAAGAACGGGAGGACTTCAAGTTCCGTGGAGTCAAGCGGATTCGCCTCGCTAAGTTTTCGGATATCAACGAAGCTGTGTTGTAGTAGTTCAAAATTGCAAGGGCAAAGAACAATCTGATCAGCGGACCTTTGATTAAGCAAAAGGCTATCGAGATATCAGATGCTCTCAGGATTGAAGGCTTTTCTGGTAACTTCCTTTGGATGGTTGAACAAATTTTGGATCCGACAGAACATCGTTTTTCGTGCATTGAGTGGTGAAGCAGCAGATGTAGATCAGTAATTGTGTGAGGACTGGGTTACAAGACTCGCATTACTTTTGGCAAGTTATGAAGACAAGGACATTTTCAATATGGATGAAACAGGACTTTTTTCCGTGCTCTGCCAATGAAAAGCACGATAAAAAAAAATTGGAAGAATCACAAGGAGGCCAAATTGCAAAACAACGCTTAACGCTTGCATTTTGTGTTAGTGCTATAGGCGAAAAAGAGAAACCATTGGTGATCTGGAAATACCACAGACCAAGATGTTTAAAGGAAAAAACATTGCAAATATGGGTGGGATTTGGAAATCAAATTCAAAGGCGTGGATGACTCTCTCTATATTTGAAGAGTGGCTCATAAATTTTAATCAAGAGATGAGAAATCATAGAAGAAGTGTCCTGCTTGTGTTAGACAACTCCACTTGCCATGCATGTGAAGCAAGTCTCAAATATGTAAAATTGCTCTTTTTACCCCCAAACACTACTGCTAAATTTACAGCCTTTGGATCACGGTGTGATTAAACGTTCAAAAATGAATACTGGCGTTATGTATTGCAATCAATCCTGGCTGGAACTGATGAAAGCGCAACTGCTTTGGAACTGGCCCAGAAAATCACAGTTGCAGAAGAGTGGATAAAATCTGCCTGGAGGGATGTTAGTCCAGATCTTATGAAAAAGTGTTCGATAGTTGTGAAATGACGAATTCAAAACTTGAAAATCAAACTAAGCCACTTGATAAAACAAGCATGAGCGATGAGATATTAGTTGAACTCTCTAAGGTTGTTGTCATCGAATGCGACCAAACATCATTGGAGTATGAGGAAAACATTGAGTGCTTCGATGACTTAAGTAAAAATTGGGAGGCACGACTTTTGGAAAACGCCGCTGCGCAAGGTAAGTAGATTACATTAAAATTGTTATAACGTATGTACTGTACACAGATGTTTTTTGGATTCACAAGTTCTTACCTATTAGAAAATGCTTGTGCCTTTCAGGCGCTGATTCAGATTCTGAAGAAGATGGGGTTAATGACGAAGCCAAGCCAGTTATTTCAGTCCAAGAGACCTTAAAGACTATAGATGAACTAATGATTAATTCTGAATGCATGGCCGATGAGCATTTATCTACGTTATTTTCCCAGATAAAACAGACAATCAAAAAATCTGTAGTTAGTGAGAAGTTCAAAAATTTGAGACAAACTGAACTTGCATCTTTTTTCAAAAAAGATTGATTTATGTTTTCTTCTTAATAAATATTGGTCTTTTAAAACGATTTTTATACATATGTACTATTTTACTTAGATACCTCACACATTGCAATTTAACTCGTTCTTGATGACTGAGGAGAATACTGATACTTAGTATTAACACCTCTTTAAGCGATCCCCCTCCAAACGACCGCTTTTTATCGGTACGGAGGGTGGTCGTTCTTGAGAAGTTTCACTGTATTTTGTAAATTGGAGTGAAATTTACTAGACATTTAGAATTCTTATGAAGTCCTACAGGTTCCAGTTACAAAAGTGTTCTTCAGCATGTGTAACACCTTCAATGAAGTGGCAAACTTTCTCTGTATAAGAATTGCTCTGTCTAAAACTTATATGAAGTAAACAAGAACTCTGCACAATGATACAAAGTAATATTACACAACATTTTTGTCATGACATTGAAGATTCCCTATTTCATACATGGTTCATACGCTTTTTCAATCACAAAATTCCAGGATTTTTCCAGGACACTTCCAAAACTTTTGGATTTTTTTCCAGGACATGCAATCCAAATGTTCTTACTTAAAATATAGTGAAACCATAGGTCTGTTCAACCAGTAACTTACAATAAACAACTCCCTACATGCTTCGGCAAACTTAATGCAGAATGTTAAAAATGATGTCTGCTGCAGCTAATCAGAAACTTGGGTTTATCTGCAGGACTAACCTGCAGATATTGCTGTAAATGGAAAATGAGCTCATGCCCTCTAGTGGAGCACTTGTGCATTAAGAAATATTTGAAATTATATGAGAAACATTTTGCACCGAAAATGCTTTCCAACAAAGAAAGAATTTTTAAATTGGACTCCTATAAACAGAGATATGGACAAAAATAAAATATGCATGTGCGCCCTGGTGAGAAAATTATGCACTATTTTAAGCAGGAGGTATTCTCAAAAAGTTTTCCGAGGTGAGCGGCAACGGTTCACGAAGGAATTTTTTCAATCGAGTTTCCAGCTCAGATTTTGGATTTTGTTACAAATACATCAGAAGCAAAAATAAACACTTACGCCCCTTGGTGGTCAAACCATTCTTTACCAAAAATAAGAAATTATATGCAAAACACCCCCCCCTCCCCCAAGGGCTGTAACTGGCGTAGAAAATCAGACTTTTAGAAGCGGAGATATTGAGAAAATCATGATTTACTGTTACGTCCCCCTAGCGGAAATTTATGCATTATTTGAAAAAGGGACTGTAACTAAAATAGTCTTTGATATAAATGCCATCGAAAAGAAAAAGATTTTTTTTCAATTGGATATTTAGAAGCAAATATATGAAATAAAATGTATTTTAAATTCGATACGATCTCCATTTGCGCCCTCTAGCGGCGAACTTGTGCATCGGAAAAAAAAAAAAAAACTGGAATGCATGGATCATCATTTTCACATTTTAAGCTTCCCAATACAAAAATAATTTTACTAATTGAACTAACAATTGCAGAGATATAGTCTCCCAGGCTGGACAAAGTTATAACATCAGCACGATGCAAAAGATGCTAATAACACAGGTTCAGTCATGACAGATAAGCCCCCCACTCCCCCGCGCATTTTGCAGGGGGTGGGGAGGGAAATTTGTCAGGCATAAGTTATGTCAGTAGAAAAATCCTCAACTACAAAACATCATGCAGAGACAAAAAGGCAGGAATGGATAAAATTTCAGGGCATGTAATAGAATTTTAGGACATTTCCAGGACAAAATGGAATTCCAGGATACGTACGAACCATGTCCCTAGTCAACAATTCCCACGCACACTGGCAGGAGGGATGCCAAATATCAAACTTCTTTAGTGAGGAAAGTGCCTACTAGAAGGAAAGGCCATCTTAGTACCTGTGGGAAAGTTTCCACATGCTGTTGTGACTCCAACTGCACAGAACTGCTATACCACAAACTAAGGTTGGTGGAAATATAAACACTCCAGATTTCTTGCACTGCAGCATCGCATGAGGTGAAAGAAATGACATCATGTCTCCACATTCTATGGAAGTAATGTCATTGCAAGCAAACAGCACAGAAAGCAAGAATAAAGTGATGCCATCAACTCAAACATTTTTTTTTTAATTCCAGGACTATTTCAGGACCGTTCAAAAAATATGAAAAACTAAGGATTTTTCCAGGCATGTAAAAAAAGGAAATCAAATTGCAGGACTTTTCCAGGATTTCCAGGACGCGCACGAACCATGTCCATAGTCAACAATTCCCACGCACACTGTCAGCAGGGATGCCAAATATCAAACTTCTTCAGTGATGAAGGTGCCTACTAGAAGGAAAGGCCATCTTAGTACCTGTGCGAAAGTTTCCACATGCTGTTGTGACTCCAACTGTACCAAACTGCTATAATACAAACTAAGGTCACTGGAAATATAAACGCTCCAGATTCTTGCACTGCAGCATCGCATGAGGTGAAAGAAATGACATCATGTCTCCACATTCTATGGAAGTAATGTCATTGAAAGGAAACAGCACAGAGAGCTAGAATAAAGTGACGCTATCAATTCAAACCTTTGTTTTTTGTTTTTAATTCCAAGACTATTTCAGGACCTTTCAAAAAATATGAAAAACTAAGGATTTTTCCAGGCATGTAAAAAAAAGGAAATCAAATTCCAGGACTTTTTCAGGGCAATGCAAACCCTGTGATGAATAATTGCTTCCACACTGCCAATTAATGCATGGACATCAAAATTTATACTAACTGATCACTGAATTATGACCACCTACCTAATACTTCACAAGTCCTCCTTTTGCCCTCAGTACAGCAGCTATCTGATGTGACATCAATTAATGTATGGCCAACCAACCTGTGTAATGCAGCCTTCAATACAGGTATGGAGACGATTGGTGCATCCAGATGCCCGACATGCCATTCCATAGTGTCCTATAAGTGCTCTATGAGACTGAAATCGGGGCAGTTCCCAGGCCAATTCATATGCTGGAAGTCCTGCACAACATTGAACCTGTGGTTCAGCACATTCTTATCTTGGAAGACACAGTTGCAATTTGGAAAAAAGTGCAACATTGCTGGTTGTCCAGAGTCAGCAAGCAATTCACAACAGTGGGCTCTAATCATATGTTGTTCCAAATGCACCAGGGGTCGAAGTTTCCTCCAGGTACACATGCCACACACCAACAACAGCCTCCACAAGCTTGCACACTACAGACCATGCACGATGGATCCAGTGCCTCACATTGTTTGCGGCAAATACCTACTGGAGTAAAAAATGCAGGCCAGCACATTTTTTTCAAGTCACCTGGCGTCCAACGTGCATGATCTTTGAACCAGGCAAGTCTTCTGCAGCATCAATGAACCATGGTTAAGAGAGGATGTAGTTGGGGTCATCTGCTGTTATAGCCCATATGTGCAAGTACACTGAAGAGCAATTGAATTAAAGATACCTGTCTAGTAACGTGTTGAACCACCTTTCGCCCTGATGACGGCAGCGATTCGTCTTGGCATGGACTCTACAAGACACCGGAAGCGTTGGAAAGCCATATGGATCCATGACCCCTGAACAAGCTCACACAGTTCATGAAGATTTCATGGAGGGGGGGGGAGTCCAGAGTCTCGAACATCTCTCTAGATGGCATCCCAGATGTGCTAGATGGGATTGAGGTCAGGTGACCTAGCTGGCCAAGGAAGCCAGGTCACGTCGGTGGAATGTTCATACAACCATTCTGATACAATTCGGGAGCTGAATTGTCTTGTTGCAGGATGAGGTCCCCAGTGGGATGTTGAAGACGCACAAACCGGAGCAAATGGTTGTCCAAGATATCCCGGTAACGTTGACTTGTGAGGGACGATGTCACACTACCAGGGGTCACATTTCAGTCCACGTAAACAGTCCCCAGACGAGAATGCCACCCCCACCAGCTTGAAGAGTACCCTGCTGGCAAGAAGGATCCATCGCTTCATGTGGTTTGCGCAGTACTCGTATCCTGCCATCCGCATGTAACAACGTGAATCTCGACTCATCAGTCCAGGCAACATTTTCCCACATGACTAGGGTCCAGTGGCGTTGTTCCCGCGCCCACGCTAATCTTTGCACCCTGTGATGTGTGATCAGCAACGGTACCCTCGTGGGACGATGGCTTCTGTACGCTTCTGTACCGCATAGCGAGGAGATGGTTCTGAATGGTGTGGCTGCTTACACGATTTTTTGCACCAGCGTTAAATTGCCGAGTGATTTCTTGCACTGTGGCCCGTCTATCTGCTGTTACAATGCGAGCTAGCCAACGATGACACTGCTCATTCACACGCTGTTGTCCACGGCAGTTGGCCCTTGCAGGGATGGTTTTACCGGATTCGATGTACGTACGCTGCACACGTGACACATTGGCTCGTGAAAATTCCAGTGTCTGCACGACTTGCGAGATGGAGTGACCCATTCGTAGGGCTCCGACAGTTTACCCACGATCAAATGCGCTTAGATCCTTCGTCTTACCCACACTGCGTCCGACTGTTACTGATTCCTGTCACATCACTCCTTATATTGTCCGTCGCTGCATATGTCATGTCGTTTCCGTTTACAGGGCTGCCCACAGCGCCACATTTGCATAACGCCAGCTGTCTCTAATTCAATTGCTCTTCAGTGTAGGCTATAAATGGTCATGACAGATACTGTTCCGGGTTGACCTTTGTTGCATTGGGTAGTCAACTGTTGACTGTACTGTGTTGTTGGCCTGTACAAGTCTTCAGACTCTGCGTTCATTTCTCATGTCAACCTTTCACTACCCTGTGCAGTTTTACACCTGGGTAATTGTCCATTTTCATGCTAGTCCTGGCACACTCTAGCGAAAGCGAGTTGCAGAGTATGTTGTCCCAGATGTACAAAGTTTGCACGAAATTCAAACTGAGTATAAATAAGGGAAAGACCAAAGAGATGGCTCTTGAGTGAGGTACTGTTAGCACTGAATGTAATATACTGATTTGCAGATATGAGGAGAGGAAAAGTACGATACAGATGACTGTAAATGCTGTCTTGCATCGACGCAGCAAAAAGAGATTTCATAAGCTGTTCGAAATCTTTTTCTCCTGCGTCGATCCAAGGCGGTGGTTGATGGAATTTCTACCATCGTAACGGTTAATTATCTGTGAAAATCGGAAGAATTTGACACTTATCCAGAGGGCAGGAGGAATGGCTGAAAATCCGGAGTCTCCCACCTATATCCGGAGTGTTGGCACGTTTGTAATAGTATGGGGATGTTTCAATCGGGAAAGTATCTGATCGTACCTAGAACCAAGTTTCACATTTTTCTGCTTTGGAAGGTATGTACAAAAATACTCAATTAATGCAGAATACTGTTCAATAATTCTCTCACAAACAGGACCTGGGGTTAACCACCTGCTCTCAACATGACGAAGGAAAACATTTTTAGCTGCACAACAATTAACTTTGAAAGGTTTCATAGCTTTATTACGTGGATAAATAGAAAATTAGCATTAAATGCTTATGATATGAAAAAACTAATCAAAAAGGTATTTTAAATTGCATAAATAAATCAATTCTGAAAAAAAGGATAAAATAAAAAGGCAATGCAAATAGAATAAATTACAATAAAAATCCATGCAACATTTGATTAACACAATTCTCTGTAAGTTCGTAGTTTGAACATGATATCCGTAGAAATCCATAGTACATAGATATTTCATAGTACATATATTAGATATTTCGGAGGATTCAAAGTACATAGTACTTGGCATCTCTACTAATGGTGTTACTATTTCGAAGAATCAAAAAGGCAGAGGACCTCCAAAGGGTCACGCAAAGACAGCAAAGCGAGGTTGCTGAGTGGCGGGATAAGCCATCAGATAAGCGGTGCCATATGCTCGAGCTATCGCTGCGCAAAGACAACAGAAAAGCGAGGTTTCAATGCCGGGATAAGAATCATCTGACTTCTGTTTGATCCTCGGGAACCTTGTTGCGCCGAGCAGATCCTCAAGCAATCTCACAAAAGCGGAAATGCTTTCACATAGCACGCCGCAGCTGACAGTTCTTGGAGATGACATCACTCAAGAGCTCTCTCGTTTTTTTATTTATTTATTTATTTATTTAAGGTTGGAGTGAAAATGCCGACTGCAATTGTCTTTTCGTCCATGTGCGATTGAAAAATCAAATACACACAGGGAACAAAACCCATGGTTTTCGGATACAGAGACGATTTTAGACACAGAAATTCTTGCGAATAACTCTCCTTGAATTTTTGACAAGTTTTTTGCTTTTTAGATCTGAGAATATTAGTAGAGGCAAGTGACCATTTATCAACTTTGAAAGGTTTCATAACCAACAATTAACTTTGAAATGTTTCATAGCTTTATTATGTGGATAAATAGAAAATTAGCATTAAATGCTTATGATATGAAAAAACTAATCAAAAAGGTATTTTAAATTGCATAAATAAATCAATTCTGAAAAAAAGGATAAAATAAAGAGGCAATGCAAATAGAATAAATTACAATAAAAATCCATGCAACATTTGATTATGATCTGTTGACGTTTTTCCGATCTCTAAATTAATGGGCCAATATTTTTGGATCGGAAAACCCATCACCAGATCAACGCACTCTCAATGAGAGTGAGATTTTTTGTCATGAGATGATCTCAAATCCCTTAGGCAAGGAGGGAGTTAGAAAAAAAAAAAAAAGATTTAAGAGTCAAGAAAAATCAAGTAAATTCTTTTCATTTATTTTCTTTTCTTTCTGATTTCTCTGTGAAGTGTTGATCTCTGTGTATGTAGTTAAATTTATGTGAATAGGTCTAGGTAAGTTAGCCTTGTGATATCTGTTTCTAGTTAAGGGATGTGTAACTAGCTGGGAAGTAGATTTAAGGAAGTTTGACATCATGCTATATTGCTGTTTTTTTTTTGTTGTTCTTTCATGCAATGTTTTTTTTTTTTTTTCTTCCTTCCATTGCATTTTTTAGTGCACTGTTTACTTTCAGGGAAGAGATATAGTGAAGTCTATTTTAGTGCAGTATATGATGTAGTGTATATGAATTGATTTGCCTTAGTTTCTTAAGTGTATAGTGCAGTTTATATATGTATAGTGTTAGATGTATCAGTTTAAAATTATCAGCGATGCCGCGGCGTTCGGCGTTATTGATCGTCAGGATAACGTAGCGATAAAAAGAAAAATTGTAAGGTTGTAGTTCCGTATTTACCGTCGTTATCGCGATTTCTTTTATTGTATTATTCTGTAAGCTTTAATAATTGAAAAGTAATTTGTAAACATATAGTGTATGAGGTATTTTATCGTATTGTAGTTGTATCTGATGAGAAAAAACTCGTGTTTATGCCATATGTCAGTAGCGTGTATTAAAATCGTTGTTGGGTATATCGGGCTTAATTTAGTAACCTTTCGTAATTAAAATCTTGCTTAGTATTAATATTTAGTTGGTTTTAGTATGAATCTTACTTGGTATTAACTAGTGATAGTATAATTCAGCGACTGATAGAAAAAGCGGGTCGGCGATCGCTCCGTAACGAAGTGACTTTCGTAAATTAATTGCGCGTGCGCTATCGTCAAGGATATTTAATAGTCATTTAGTAAAAGAATAAAATTGTGGCTTAATGCATCAGGGCAAAATAACACATCGTTGCGTTACGCTATTTTTTCGTAATTTCGATCGCCGTACCTGTAGCTAGAGAGAATTCGATTTTTATGCGTTACAAAGTTAATTGTAACGATGTTCGTTAATGTTAGTTAATTTCTTTAATGAATTTTTGTAAAGGTGGTCTCTAAAAGTCTTTGTTCAGAAAGAAAGAACGAAAATGGCTACAGTTTCTGGTGTCGCTTTTCTAAAAGCGATAAATTCGTAGAATGGCATCTGTGAGGACGTTTTTCCAGCTTTACCAGTGCAGAAAGTCCGATTTATTTATGCTCTTGTTTACTTCGAAAAGGCATTTTTCGCTTTGCACAGGAACACTTCGGGATTTGGGCGGAATTCTGCGAAGTTCACCGCAGCGCCCGTTTTCGTGGGTCAAAGGTCAGTCATCCATCGAGGAAGTTTCTGCCTCCTGGCGTTCACGCAGCCAATTGGAAAGTCGGCGCTTACTCGCACATGCGCGATGCGTAAGGCGAAAAGCATCGTTTTTGTTTTTTTGTACGCTCTTAAGATGCAGAGAGAGAGAGAGTTGAGCTAGAAACCACCAAGCACTAAGAAAGGGGAAGGGAACAAGAAGCTATGCGGGAGAGACTGCGCTTCTAAATCGGAAATGCCGCCAAATTCCGGAAGGACGAAGGAAAAAGATGTCAGCATCATGGTAGGACCTTTTAATTTGTTTTTAAATGCCAAAACAGAGGAAGCTACTTGAAAGCCCTCATTCTCACAGAGAATTGTAGCTGGGCTGGATATCTTCCACCCGCCAAGTTCGGGAGTCCCACGGAGACGCCGGAGAAATTGCGGCACAAGCATTGATACTTAAGTTTGAACCTTCGTCCGAGGAAATCTTCTAATTCCTTTCTTATTGTCCACTTGAAGGGCAGGGAAAGATATGTCCATGCAGTTCGGCAGCAAGGAAGGAAACTTGCGTAAATTCGCGGCGACGGACAGACTCCGTGACGCCGAACCTCAGCAGTTAACAAAAAAGAAAAAAAAACCGTAATTCCTCCGCTCAGCTCAAACATTTCCATGCTGTTTAACTGACAAAGCTTCCTTGAGAAGAGAAGAGAGAGAGAGAGAGAGAGAGAGAGAGAGAGGAAAGCAAACAAGGAAACAAGAAAAAAAAAAAAAAAAAAACGTCATTAACGGCAAACTTTCTTTCGGCGACCACCTAATTGTTTTTGGTTTTAATATGATTAAAAAAATATGATATGATGTTATTTCATTAAAAAAATATATATATATATATATATATATATATATATAGGGGAAGGTACATTTTGTAGAAAGATATTTCTTGTTTTGAAAAGGGAAAGAAAAATGATCAAACATAGAGGGGAGTAAAGAAATTGAAATTTTTTTTTATTATTTTGAGTGTGTGTAAGGTTTGGCCAGAACCAACAAATGTAGTAAAATGTGTTACTGTAAATTAAGAAGAGATTTTCCCAGGTAACTGACCAAAATCAGTGTGTTGTGAAAAAAAAAGAAAATTTTAAAATGTCACTCTTAACCATTTAAATCTAAATTGTACAGAGCATTTAGCTCAAGGTTCAACAGGTATCAGATATGCACATCGAGCATTAAGCTCTTAACACTCTTTGAGTGAATGATCACATCCTTTGATGATTTTTGTAAGGCAGGCTGGTAACCAAATTGTGCCACTTACCTCCTTCATCCTCTAAACCACACAGGTGAAAACTACTTGGTTTGCAGACCAGGGTTTCTGAGAGGATTATTTAGGACTGTTAACATACTCTGGACTCTAAAATTCATAGCTAAACTCTTTTTTTATTCGGCCTAGCCACCTAAAGTTTCCTTGTATCGAGTGTTTTTCCAACATGTGCCTGGGAGCACAAAATAAATTTTTAGTTAACCTGGAACATATGTTTAATCAAATTATTTTGTGTCGTATGTGAATTTCTCTTGTCGGTGGTGGTGGAATCACCTTCCATTTACTGGGAGTTTTTAAGGATCGTACCTGGGGTGTTAGTCGTTGATGAAAAAAATTCTTAATTGGGGTCCCTAGATTGATCACCGGCCATTTTCTTCTTTTTAAAAATAAAATTGTGTAATATTTGCATTTTTTCAGAAGTAAGTTCATCATCATAATATAATAATATTTTTAAACAACCAAACCACGACATATCAAACTGGTTCCCGTGACCAGGATTCCACCCACTGTACCAGAGAGATTCACATTTATGATTTGCTATTTCTGATATTAGGTAATGATGCTGTGTGAAAATTGTAAAAAGATCAAATTCCTCTAGCAACAGTTAAAGGATAAGGTTTTGACACAGAACATAGTTAATTGGGAGAATTTTCTTCATGTTAGGCATTCATTTTCGAAATTTTAGTCAGTATCAAGTGCTTGCAATCATAATTTTTTTTTGAAGTGTGAATTGGCATTTGAATTTTAGTGTATTGCATTTATGTATTGTGCTTTTGTTTACATTGGTGAGAAATATTGAGGTAATTATTTTCAATTAAGAAAAAGAGTAAGACAGGGATCATAGCATACTTCTGGAAAATTTTAGGTAAGAATTTTAGGAATTTTAGGAATTTTTAGAAAAATTTTAGGAAAATTTTAGGAGTGTATTTCAATAAAAACTAGATGTATATTTGTATACATCTAGTAAAACAACTTTGTATACATTGTAAAAGAGTTTGCTTCACACCCTTCAACCATATATACTGATAGACTGCGCATGACATCAAAATTTCTGGCTCCAACATAAAATCACATGACAACAGTCAAAAAGATGGGTTACACCTGCTGTGCTTATGGTTGCTCTGACCGATATAGTAAAGAAAGTTCTATGATTTTTCATGGGTAAGAAACGAATTAAATACCTAAGTCAATAAAGTTCAATTACTTAACCAGAAACTTGCAGCTATTGATATAAAAATATAGTAACTTAAGAAAAAAAAATGGAATGCATGTTCCAAATTCTTCGCAAATGTTCATTACATTATAAATCACAAAATGTAAACAACACGATCATGCATGTATATAGCTCATAAATAAACTTACCTGAAGAGTTTTCATTATATATGAGGTGCATTCACATAATACACCGAAAACACTGAAGTTCTGCAGCGTAAATTAGTAATCATAACAGCATTTTTACACGAAATTTGGAGTCTGATGATGACGTGCCCAATGTTTGAGCCATGGCGGCTAAAAAAGGTAATTGAAAACCAAGAACTATGTACAATTGTTCACTGAATTACTTTTTTCATATTATTGTTTTAACCTTTTCCTGATTAGCCTATCTTTTTCTGCTTCCACCACAACTAATTTACTTTCAGTTTTCTTTATTTCAGCTGAACCTTGTATGATCAAGTTACAGGCAACTGCTATTTCAACAGTATTTTGTTTTTCTACAGCTTTTCTCATTCTTTCTGTTCCCTCTTGAATTACTGCTAGGGAGGCTTCTTTATCTTTTTTAAGCCTCTTTATTTCTGCATCATTTTCTTTTATTTTGTCATCAAACTCAGCTTTTCTTTTTTTCTCTAGCTGCTTTTCCTTATTTTCCCTCTCTTTCTTCGAAAATAAAAGCATAACAAACAGCGCGAAAACTAGCTCATAAATAGAATATTTGAAACACTCTCAATGTATGCACTCTCAATTATTAGGGATGGTAGAGGGGAAGGGAATAGAACTGTCCAAAATTAGCATGTTTTCGTTGCGCTAGGGCGCTTAAGCACGGCTGAATTCCTTCAGATACCCCCAATGTTCAAATGATTGAAATGTGCTGATGTTCATGGAATGAAATGGTTGATCAGCTATGATGACCGCATAAAAGTTCGGGGTGGGGGGAGGGCTTTATTTTTTTATTTTTTAGTTTATGCAACATTTTACAGTATTTATCTTGTCATCATCAACAATCGCAATGCAACTACCGCTTACGATCGCGGATATCAGCAACCAAAAATCTGCCATATCTCTAAGTGATATAACACACAGTATCCTGTTACAGTGTATTGTAATTGAAAAAAAAAGGATGTGGAAAAAAGAAACTTTCAGAAATTAAGATCAAGTCATGCGTTTCAAAAATCCGTTTTCCTTTATAACGTTTAAAAACATGTTTTTGCTTTTTTACCTGTAGTGTAAATAAAAAAACTATGTTGATTTTTTATGGAATCAGACGTCCGTATGTCTGATTGTCTTCATCTGAGTTCACACTTTAGCTACTGTGTACAAGTAGACCTATTTTTTCAGCTCAAAAATATGTAGTTTTGTATATATTCACAGTATAAGTCATTCCTTATTCCCACAGAACTGAATTCAGCATATGCAAAATGAAGATCATCAAGACCCGCCCAACACTATGTTTCTGATTGTCTGCTGTTTATATTCAAGAAATGCAAACATGGATCAATGGTGAATGCAGCAACTATGATTTTTATTTATTACCAAGAAAAAAAAAAAAAAAAGAGCCGTGAAAGCTGTAAAGCTGAAACGGATATTTCTCTCGACCCCCCCCCCATGCACAAAAACATTCCAATTAAGATCAAACATCAGGAGGACGCGTCCACACAACACAACCTTTGGAATTACCTGATGGAATGGCTTCTTTTCATTTGGCACATCGCCATAAATCACCACCTGCAGCTCACTGAACTGTCAAGTTGCACCCTTCCTCCTTCACTTTATAATAGAAACTGTAAAAAAAAAAAAATGCTCCCCAATTTTCGACAAAATTAAATTACCAAATTTACGTCATGATGTTGCAATTTACTAAAATACGTTTGTTTATCTGCTGAATATTGCTTAAATCCATTGAAAACTTTTTAATTATAGATGATTTTTTTTATTAAAACAGTAACTCCGACGTCTGAATAAAAACATGTTTGTAATTCAAATAGAGTCCATATCATCACAGAAAAAAAATTTAAGGATCACTCTGTTTAAATAAACCATGGCATCTAAAAAAAATAATTCACTTGCTTTTCCCGTAATTTATAATTACTGTTTCTTTTTTTCAATCCGATTATGCAACGTTTTTTTTTTTTTTTTTTTTGCATCTGCTAAAGTTCCTAACGGAATTTGGCGAAATTTGTAATAGAACTTTATTGTGATGTATCTTAACTACTGTAAAAATTTTACTGTGTTATTTTCAAAATTCAGAAAAATGGATTTCTGAAAATATTCTCCTAGTCCTTTTGTGCTGTGGAAGTGATAAACAGGTGTTTGCTTTCTTCCCAACCAAGGGCTTCAGATCAGCGCTCCCAGCTGTCAATCAACTGTTGCTATGGTAACACCCTTTCTGCTGGAGGCTCACTCTGTCCAAAGAGGCACACATACTTGTCCATAATAAAAATTACCAATGCTAACTTTTAAAGTTTTAAACCGATTCAACTGGAATTTTGGAAGTGAGCTTCTGTAATCCAATTACAGTGAATGTAAAAATTTCAGCCACTTTCGTGAAAAATTCGCAAAAGATAGTTTTCTTATTTTTTATCATAAGTAGTGGAAGTCTCTTGAGGGGAGGGAGGGTGGCATGCACATAAACAAGAAGAAGATGAATGTGTTGTTCAGGCATACTCCTCACTGGTGGATGCCAGCTGACTTGGTACATACGCGACCCCCTGCAAATGCTAAATGCCTCTTCTTTCCCCTTCTGTTCTCAATTGTCGGACGGACATCAAGCTCCCCTTCGACCTACTAGTAATCATCCAATTTTATTGCACTGGAAGTAGTGCCTTTTTTTTTTCTTTTTTTCCCCCAGCCAAATTAGGATTTGGTGCACATCGGAAACCGCTGCCGGTGGTTTCTTTGAGAACAGAGAAAAGGAACTTTAAAAAATGAAGGGGTAACAGTAACACGATTTCCTAAAAGGGCATTTTTTAAGCACTAATTTCAAATTTCAAGGCTTTTCAAGACGGCATTAAAAAAACACCGTTTTTCCAGGATATTCCAGGCCTTGAAAACGTAATCATGATTTTCCAGGACTTTCCAGGTTTTCAAGCACGCGTGCGCACCCTGCGTAATGGTAAATTTATTGGCGTTAATAACGGTTGTGTTTTTAATAAATAAGCTTACGAAAATTTTAGGATGAATAGCAAATTTTAGGTATAATTTTAGGAATTTAAGGAGGGTCACAAAATATTAGGAATTTTAGGAATTTTAGGAGGAATGCGATCCCTGGTAAGATATAACTTTAGGCTCAGGTAGAAAATAATTATAGCTCACTAATCTTGGGTAAAAGTAATCATTGATAGTAAATCATTACAGTAACAGCAAGCATAGTATAATAACCTTATTTAAATTGTGTAGTGTACTGCATAGTTTAGTTGAGTCTATAATGACTATTTTAAGCAAATGGGTTTGTAACTTTCAGTTAGTGATGATAGCCTTTAAAACTAATGCTAGATTTTTTGTTTGGTTATTTGCTGATTTCTTTAAGTGCAATAATTTAAAATGGGTGATATTGAGAATGTGTTGATGAGACAAAATTATGCAGTGAATTAGGTAGGATTTTTTTTTTTTTTTGATTGGAGGTTTAACGACCACCGTGAGCAACTCAATGGGCTATAAGCAGTCGCCCGTCCCTAATTTAGGGTCACTGGTTCCAGGGAAGGGAGAGAGCCAGTGCCGTAAGACAAACACAACATCCATGCCTGACCGGGATTCGAACCCGGACCCCTTACGGACGAATGATCAGAGGCCAGCGCCTTAGACCACTGCGCCACCGAGGCGACTTAGGTAGGATTAGTGAAGTGTTTTCTTTTCTCTAAATTTGAATTTTGGAATTTATGGTTGATTCTAAAGAGTTACTTCTTGGTTTCAAGATGCCTTCAAGGGAATTTATTGCTGCGTGCTGGGAAGCACAGAGGTTGTTAAGTGAAGTTAACGAGTGTATAGATGAGATACCGCAACATAGAAAGCAGCAGGATTATCATACGCATAATTCCTTGTCTCCCAGGTATCAGAGTAGAGAAAATGATCAGGCATTGTGTTATCCGAGTTCTAGAACAGAGCATTTTTCTTACGATTCTTTTGGGAATTTCTCGAGTAGGAAGAGTTCACAGGGACAAGAAGTGAGAAATTCTAGGTTTTATGGAACCAGAACTAGTTCTTATGGGGAAGATGCTGAAAGTATCTTAACTGAGCAGCCGAGAACAAACAGAATGTGAAAAGAGGCAGGAAACAAGAGGAGCAGGGAAGGAGTTGGTTCGAGGAAAAATCCTGCATAAAATGGAAGAGGAGAGATTAATGAAAGAAAGAGAAGAGAAACTCAAGAGGGACAGAATTGAAGCACACAAGGAATTGGAAAGGTCTCTACGAAGAGGCAGGAAACAAGAGGACCAGGAATGGAGTTGGTATGAGGAAAACTTGCAGAAGATGGAAGAGGAGAGATTAATGAAAGAAAGAGAAGAGAAACTAGAGAGGGATAGAATTGAAACACTTAAGGAATGGGAAAGGTATGAGTACCAAAAGACATTAAAGAAGCCAGAATTGGCTAGGCAGAAGGAACTAGAGGAGAAGTTTGAAAAGGAAAGGCTGAAAGTTCTCAAAGAGTGGGAGCAGCGGGAAAATGAAAAAAGATTAAGAAGGAAAGAAAGACTGGAAAGGGGAATGATGATGAAAAAGTTAGAAAAAGAAAGGCTAGAACAGGAACAACTTCAGAAGTTAGAAAGAGAAAGACTTCAGCGGTTAGAAAGAGAAAGACTTCAGAGGTTAGAAAAACAAAGGCTTCAACAGTTAGAAAGAGAAAGGCTTCAGAGGTTAGAAAAACAAAGGCTTCAGAAGTTCGAAAGAGAAAGACTTCAGAGGTTAGAAAAACAAAGGCTTCAGAAGTTAGAAAGAGAAAGACTTCAGAGGTTAGAAAAACAAAGACTTCAGCAGTTAGAAAGAGAAAGGCTTCAGAAGTTAGAAAGAGAAAGACTTCGGAAGTTGGAAAGGGACTGGCTGGATCAAGTAAAAAGGGAAAGGCTTCAGATGAAGGAAAGGGTGAAATTAGAGGAAGAAGTAAACAAAAGAGAAGAGATTAGAATGGAACAAGAAAGTGTAGAACAGGAAGTGCTGCAACTCCAAGCTGAAGCGATACAGCAGGTTGCAATAAAAGAAGGAGCACAGATTGAAATTGGGGTGGATGATGAAATTCCATGTTCTGAAGCACAAGTCAGTAATCAGTTGGTGGAGATGGGGGTGTTAGAAATAGAAGATACAGGGTTTGCCATAATTATTGACACAGAGGCTGTCACAACAAAGACTTTGGAAGTTATGCAAAGTCAAGTTGAGGAAGATGAGAATGTGCACGCTTTTTCAGGGTGTGTGAGTGTAGAGATAAATGCAGTAGTTGAGTCACTGGAAGTTGGTGGAAATGTAAAATGTTGTGTAAGAAAAGAGGTTCTTGAATTCAGTGAGGAAGAGATGTTAAAATGAGCAAAGTGATAGAGGATTAGTAGAAGTGGCTGTGATAAAAGATGCACTCAGTGAAGTGGAATCCACATTTCATAAACAAACGGCAGGTATCGTAGATTGTTCTGAAACCCTCACCTCTGAAAATTGCATTCAGACAAATGCTAGTCAGGAAAAAATGGAGCAGAGTAAAAATGTTGAAGTGATGATAAACAGTCTGTTCTTCCTGATTCTCATTCCAGTTGCATTAATACTTGTGACATTGCATAGGAGTTCTTCTCTGCAAAATAAGCATAGGCTTTGTCTGCCAGAGAAATGTAGAGACCATGTGTCAATTTTGAAGTTGAGTATTACGGCAAATAAGACCACATTTGTCATTTACCTTTATGGGTGGGATATAACCACTCTAACATTCCTACAGTTTCTACTGTGGAACGTAAAAGGGGTGCGTCATAAAAGAATTTTAAGTGTAACATTTGATTGAATGATAAAAATTTCTTTTATCACTCTGAGGTCCCCTTGGTAACGAATGGAACTGGAAACTGATAATGAATTTTGGATGTATAATAACAAGTGGCATAGCATTTCATGCTTGGTTGTGTGTAAATAGTGTTTTTTTTTTTTTTTTTTTAAGGCAATATGCTCTCACGTTGTTTATTTCATTTTAAAGGGGAATTTTATTTTGCATTCGCTGTTTTTCTTTTCATCAGTGGGCAGGCTTTTCATTTCAGCTAGTATGTAAAGATGACGAGTACTAGTAAGACAATTATGAAAGGGCATAAATTGGTATTTTGAAGACTTTTGTGCATGAGTCAGGACTGAAATGTGAGTATAGCTTTGATTGGACGTGTGTCGTCATTATGAATATACGAAGTGGAGAAAGGAATAATTTTTTTCATTGTTACTTCCTTTTCGAGAAAACATTTTCATTGCAATGATAGGATTTCTATAAGGATTGTCTGATTTATTGTCTGGTGTGATCAGGATGGTGAACAAGTGGATAGGATTTTTGTTGACAATTGGTGTGTTTACTATTTGGTGTTTTATGAGAATATCATGCAATATCATGCCCAAGCTTTTTGAGTGTCAAAGGCAATGGAAGAAATGAGACCTCATTTATCTTCATGTGTTATAGACGTGTCATGGAAACATGATAATTTCAGAGAAAGGACAGGAATGGTTTTTTTAAGTAATCACCGAGTTCTTTTTCTGAGTCATACCTACGAAAAAAAATTTGGTTTGTTTTTCTCTCATGTTGGACATTCAGGGAGTGGGGTATGAAGGTGCATATTAAGTGTAGGTTGTTTTGTGATATGCCTCAAGGTGGTATTGAGGTGAGAGATATTTCTGGGGCAAATGAATCCAGGAATAATGTGAGTCACTGAATCAGATGAGAATTTTGTGAGATTTGTACGTGAAATTATTATGTAACATAAGGATGGTATTTAGGGGATAACTAGATGATGTTTGTTTTTTTCTCTCTGTGTTGTGGTTGGTAGCATATAGTATTGCACAATGGTATTCTGGAAGTGGCCAGTGCGAAGTGAGTCCTGCATAAGTACTCCAGAAGTGAGAATGGTGTGACATTTTATCGGGTATTATGTTGAGTGAAGCATGTTCAGTGCATGGGAAGAGAAAACTGATGCAGAAGTTTTCTAAGCCTTACCCTTACGGAAAACAGGATTTGCAAATTCTATCCTATGTTGATAGTTTCCTTTTTTTTTACTGGTCTGTTTCTGTGAGATAAGCCTTGCATAGTGTTGAAAAAAAAATTTCTCTGTGTTTCCGTCACGTGTAGGTTTCTTTTGTATCTCTGGTGTGAGTGTGAATTCATCTTGTTCTTGCCTTTGGACTTTTAGTTCTTGGAATGAAAGGAAAAAAAAATTGTTTTTTTTTTCTTTTCGCTTCGGAGGAGGATGTGATGATCTGTTGACGTTTTTCCGATCTCTAAATTAATGGGCCAATATTTTTGGATCGGAAAACCCATCACCAGATCAACGCACTCTCAATGAGAGTGAGATTTTTTGTCATGAGATGATCTCAAATCCCTTAGGCAAGGAGGGAGTTAGAAAAAAAAAAAAAGATTTAAGAGTCAAGAAAAATCAAGTAAATTCTTTTCATTTATTTTCTTTTCTTTCTGATTTCTCTGTGAAGTGTTGATCTCTGTGTATGTAGTTAAATTTATGTGAATAGGTCTAGGTTAAGTTAGCCTTGTGATATCTGTTTCTAGTTAAGGGATGTGTAACTAGCTGGGAAGTAGATTTAAGGAAGTTTGACATCATGCTATATTGCTGTTTTTTGTTGTTGTTCTTTCATGCAATGTTTTTTTTTTTTTTTTCTTCCTTCCATTGCATTTTTTTTAGTGCACTGTTTACTTTCAGGGAAGAGATATAGTGAAGTCTATTTTAGTGCAGTATATGATGTAGTGTATATGAATTGATTTGCCTTAGTTTCTTAAGTGTATAGTGCAGTTTATATATGTATAGTGTTAGATGTATCAGTTTAAAATTATCGGCGACGCCGCGGCGTTCGGCGTTATTGATCGTCAGGATAACGTAGCGATAAAAAGAAAAATTGTAAGGTTGTAGTTCCGTATTTACCGTCGTTATCGCGATTTCTTTTATTGTATTATTCTGTAAGCTTTAATAATTGAAAAGTAATTTGTAAACATATAGTGTACGAGGTATTTTATCGTATTGTAGTTGTATCTGATGAGAAAAAACTAGTGTTTATGCCATATGTCAGTAGCGTGTATTAAAATCGTTGTTGGGTATATCGGGCTTAATTTAGTAACCTTTTGTAATTAAAATCTTGCTTAGTATTAATATTTAGTTGGTTTTAGTATGAATCTTACTTGGTATTAACTAGTGATAGTATAATTCAGCGACTGATAGAAAAAGCGGGTCGGCGATCGCTCCGTAACGAAGTGACTTTCGTAAATTAATTGCCCGTGCGCTATCGTCAAGGATATTTAATAGTCATTTAGTAAAAGAATAAAATTGTGGCTTAATGCATCAGGGCAAAATAACACATCGTTGCGTTACGCTATTTTTTCGTAATTTCGATCGTCGTACCTGTAGCTAGAGAGAATTCGATTTTTATGCGTTACAAAGTTAATTGTAACGATGTTCGTTAATGTTAGTTAATTTGTTTAATGAATTTTTGTAAAGGTGGTCTCTAAAAGTCTTTGTTCAGAAAGAAAGAACGAAAATGGCTACAGTTTCTGGTGTCGCTTTTCTAAAAGCGATAAATTCGTAGAATGGCATCGTCCTCACAGATCTGTGAGGACGTTTTTCCAGCTTTACCAGTGCAGAAAGTCCGATTTATTTATGCTCTTGTTTACTTCGAAAAGGCATTTTTCGCTTTGCACAGGAACACTTCGGGATTTGGGCGGAATTCTGCGAAGTTCACCGCAGCGCCCGTTTTCGTGGGTCAAAGGTCAGTCATCCATCGAGGAAGTTTCTGCCTCCTGGCGTTCACGCAGCCAATTGGAAAGTCGGCGCTTACTCGCACATGCGCGATGCGTAAGGCGAAAAGCATCGTTTTTGTTTTTTTGTACGCTCTTAAGATGCAGAGAGAGAGTTGAGCTAGAAACCACCAAGCACTAAGAAAGGGGAAGGGAAAAAGAAGCTATGCGGGAGAGACCGCGCTCCTAAATCGGAAATGCCGCCAAATTCCGGAAGGACGAAGGAAAAAGATGTCAGCGTCATGGTAGGACCTTTTAATTTGTTTTTAAATGCCAAAACAGAGGAAGCTACCTGAAAGCCCTCATTCTCACAGAGAATTGTAGCTGGGCTGGATATCTTCCACCCGCCAAGTTCGGGAGTCCCACGGAGACGCCGGAGAAATTGCGGCACAAGCATTGATACTTAAGTTTGAACCTTCGTCGGAGGAAATCTTCTAATTCCGGGAACCTTGTTGCGCCGAGCAGATCCTAGAGCAATCTCACAAAAGCGGAAATTCTTTCACATGGCACGCCGCAGCTGACAGTTCTTGGAGATGACAACACTGAAGAGCTCTCTCTCTTTTTTTCTTTATTTATTTAAGGTTTAACTACCACCCTGAGCAACTCGAAGCACTCTCGTTTCAGTTGTTTTCATTTATGTGGTACTTGTAAACGCTGAATCACTATACAAAGGTTTACAGTTTATTCTTAAAATTTGAGGATATAGAACAAAAATAAGGACATTTCAGGACAAAAAAATAAAAATCAGGAACTTCAAAACAACTCCGACCCCTGCATGTTGGAAGAATGAGTGATGAGATGCTTACTAAGAAAACCTTTTTAGCCCAAGTGGCAGGAAGGAAAGGTAGAGGAAGGCCAAGGAAGTCATGGGAGGATCAGATTCAGGAGTGTCTGCATGAGAAAAAGATTATAAGTATGAAGTATAGAAGGTCTTGTGTACATTGAGTGATGGATGTCAGTGAAGTACGAGTTGTGTCAAGATCGCTGTAAATGGAGAAGTTTGCTATGGCCACAGTAAGTAATCAGTTAAAAATTTATCAGGTAGTTCATATTTCTTTGTGGAGCTAACCTCTGAATCTCAGAGAACAGCTTAGTGATATGTACACTGCTGGCCACCCAAAATGCAACACCTAGAAGGACATGAGATAGCAAAGCCAGATTTACTGGACACATAACAACAGATACAAAGATGAAATGATTGAGCTTACAGGCCCATGCGACTCGCGGAACACGCAGACATCAATATTTCGTGTGGCCCCCATGGCTGGCAATAATGGCCGCTACATGCTGCTGCATCGTACGAAAGAGGCTTTGGAAGTGGGCTTGGGGTATATCAGTCCAGGCTGCTTCCACATGTTGCCACAGTTCATCAGGCGTAGCCGCGGGTGGTGCTTGCTGGGCCACTCGGTTGCCGATCAGCGACCAGACGTGTTCGATGGGTGACATATCGGGAAAACAGGCGCAGGCCACGGCAGCAGTGACACCTGGTGGGCCGTGAAGAATCGTTGCACGATGCATGCCTCATGCGGGCGCACATTATCTTGTTGAAACGTGGCCGCTAGTAGGTCCTGCAGGTAAGGAAGGCTACAGGCTCCAAAACGTCGGAGATGGTGCGGTGGCTGTTGAGTGTACCGGCGATTCGTACCAGAGGAGTGCGGGTGTCATATCCAATTGTACCCCAAGCCATAATGCCAGGCGACGGACCGGTATGGCGATGCATAATGCAGGCGTCGTAAATTCTCTCCATGGTGCCACCACACGCGGATCTGATTATTGTGGTGTTGCAGGCAGAAGCGGGATTCGTTGGAGAAGACAATATCGTGCCACTCCATAGCCTAGGTGCGGCGCTCAACAGCCCACTGCCGCTGCACTTGTTGGTGGTGTAACGTCAATGGTAATCGGAGCAATTTGCGCAGTGCGACAAGTCCCCGCTCCTGCAGACGACGTCGAACGGTATGTGCTGACACAGGTTGTTGCACAACACACCTTAATTCCTGCGCTAACGTTTGCGATGTGGCAGTGCGAGCCGTCAATGCCCACCGCACAACATGCCGGTCCTCTCATTCGGTGGTGTGCCGCAGCTGCGGCAATCGCTCACGTCAGTCCGTCCATCTCTCCTGCACCCACCGAATCCAAACTCGCCTCACTGTGGCTGAATGTTGTCTCACACGGGCGCCGATGTCTCGGTATAATAAACCGCTGTCACGATAAGCCACTATTCGTTTTTTGTCGAACTCCGAAACGTGCTGGAATGACTGGCGTATTTTGCGACGAGTCATCAGAAAGCTTTCCACGCACAGGTCCAGCAGCACGACACACTTCCACTACTTACACCCCGCCTTCTGTGCACCCTTCTTATAGTGCTTCTCGGTGGCGTGCCGGGCACACATGATTTGCATGCCTTGCAATGCTAATCGTTTGCATCTCCTCTCGCGGGCGACGCATGCTGCAAATTTCAGGCCGATCGGATGCTTCCTTCTTGGTGTTGCATTTTGGGTGGCCAGCAGTGTATGTATATATGTATGTATGCAACTCACTAGTTCAGATGTTTGGGAAACCAAGGTTCACTAGTTCAGATGTTTGGGAAACCTGCTCTGTGAGCTCCCAAAATCTGTCCTTTTTCAAAGTCTGGTACATCCTTCCATTTACCCATCACACTCTGAATTTTACTACCTACTGCTCCACTCACATCTTATATATGCCATTTTGGTGGACCAATTGCATCCTCTCGGAAATCACGAGGTGAATGGGCCACATCCACTTTTGATAGTGGTGGTTATAATTCAATCGTCATTTAGTGCATTACCTGAAGGTGATATGCGGACTTTTCTTAATGAATTCATGAACAGAAGCCACAGTTATCTCATTCATAGCCACCCTTTGGTCTTCCTGCATGAGGAAGGTTTTCGAAGCTTTGTTACCCTTCTCTGATTTTCAAGGGACCAACATAAATTAGCTTCTTAGCTGAAAATGGAAAATAAATGGAACTTATGCTACGTATCTTTGCATATGTTGGCTGCATATTCACGAAACTGTTGAACACCAAAAATAATGGTATTAAAAAAACAACAACAGAAAAAACACAATTTACTGTAGTCACAAACTGTATTACTTGCACAATATTAATTTAAAAAATACATAGAACATCATGTTGATTATAAAAATTATTTTGTTCCCGTACAGTATTTATAAACAGTAATTTACTTTTTTATAGTTTCTTAAAATATTTCTAAATCTTATTTTGTTTCATTTTTTTAAAAGTGGAATTCAGAATTATTGTTTCCAGCTAATTATTTTACTGATGGTGTCGTCAGAAACTCCAATCATGCTGGACACAAAACGCCTTACTTCAGCGAATGGATTTAATGCTGCGGCTGGCGTCGGCTTTGGCACGGGCTCTTCTTCCTCACTCTCCTCATTTGTAGTAGTAGTCGCAGCATTATCATCTACAATTTCTTGTACTGCTCAAATCTCACAAGCTGCGATATCATCATCCACAGGCACGTATCGAAGAAAATTAACGAAAACGAGATCCTCTTCGACAAGCCAAACCCACGACAAGCCTGTTTAGCTAGCAGCAAGAAATAAGGGAGTTTTCCGTCTAATCAAAGTAAACATCCAG
The DNA here is from genome assembly GCA_039090855.1 of Macrothele yani. Taxonomy (NCBI): domain Eukaryota; kingdom Metazoa; phylum Arthropoda; class Arachnida; order Araneae; family Macrothelidae; genus Macrothele; species Macrothele yani. The sequence goes on from CM077011.1 coordinate 108,698,109, forward strand.
TGACTCATGTAACATGCAACAGACCCATTTTCTGCATAGTATTACTATTCATCCGAATTCAAATGTACATGATGCTACAAAACTAAGCGCTTATTAAACAGGATTCAAAGCGTATTTAATAGGGTATTTGTACTTATTTGCCTCTCAATTCTAGGAACTGTATGAAAAATGTATATTAAGGAAGAAATCATACTAACTGTGAGCATATTAAGCGGATTTCACTGTACTTGTGATAAACTGGCAAAAAGTTTTTCATGTCATCCCCAACCTGCATCCTTGTGAAAATGTAATTTCTCTCTCTGTGCATAGCAGACCCTATAGCAATAACACACAGACTTTGGGTGTTGCTGCTATGGAGCCTACTAAACTTAAGTGCCATTAGCAAAGAGAAAAATGGTGCAATGCCTTTTGTTTCAAACACATAATAACAAATTTAGACAAGCTTTGAAACAAGTTGTAGCTTATTAACTTTGGAGGAATAAGTGCAAATCTACACTGTGTCACGAAGTTTTCAATCAAACACCCTACATAATGCAAACAAACAAACAAACGAGCCAAAAATAAACCAATGAATGAAAATGACCTTATATGATCAAAACAAGTTTTCTATTCCTAAGAAAGGTTAATCAATCACCAAATACAGAGCAACTGGCACACACAACAGTTTTCAAACTTACAAAAAAAAAAAAAAAAAAAAAAAAAAAGAATTACTGTTTACAAATTTCTTAGGTAAAATAAGAATGAAGAAAGTACCTTTAAATTACGATGCTCTACAGATGCAGTTTTATAGGTCTCCTCCAATTCGTCTCTTGCCCTTGCGAGACAATTATGTGTAAGTAAACTCCACAACTTTTCTTTCTCAAAAGAAAATATCTCCTGTACAAAACAAATACTTTTCAGTTACACTAAAAATCACATCATCATCATCTAGCAAGATAGAAGGTTGTAAAGAAGAAAGTATTACAGTTATGTATGTAACTTCTAAGAAACAATACACTGACTTGTATTTTAGTTATTCAGTTTGGGAGACTATAAAAAAAAAATCCAACTAAACCTACCTTTTTTTATTGTGGAATAACTTTTACGGGTCTTATAGAGGTTATTTTTCATGAAAGTTGGTTGTCAAATTTTCGAACTAAAGCCTAGTTCGTCATCAGGACTATGTCACTGGAGTAGTTGCTGCCACTCAATTGGAAGAGTCCATCCGCAATTATCGTTAATTGTGGTACTTCTTCTTCTTGCTATTTCGATCCCTTCTTCTAGTTTCCTCTTTACTAAGTTTGACTGGTGGGCGATTATTTTCACTGAGTCCCAATTTATGGAGTGTCCACTTGCTTGTATATGTCTGTCTAGCCCTGTTTTGTTCCCAATGTTCCTAATAGCTGCTTGGTGTTCTTTCATTCGGACCTTAATACTTCTCCCTGTTTCTCCTATATAGCTGAGTCCGCAGTTACAGTCGATGCAGTAAATTACTCCTTCCTGCAATTGGATGTCCAATTCTTTCTGCTTTAAAGCTGGCAGGAATTTCTTTATTTTGTTATTAAGATCTGGAGCTAGCCTGATATTATATTTTGCTCCGATCCTTTTCAGTTTCTCGAAAAGTCCCTTGTGGTACGTAATTTTGCTGGTGAATTTGAAGTTGGTTTTTTCCTGCTTCTTTTTTGGCACTTGTTTAAATTAAATATTTTCTCAACATATGGGGAGGGGTAATTGTTTTCTGCCAATATTTCCTTTAATTCTTCTTTGTGAAGATCTTTTTGAGTAGCTGAAGAGACCAGGATTTCAATTTTTTTCAAAAATTGTCTCGCCGTATTCGATTTAATATAATCAGGGTGGAATGAGCAGAGGTCTAGTACACCCTGGAACAGGAAAAAGACCATAGCATCAATTACCTAGATTTAACCTTGACCTCAAGAGAGGGGAAAATATTCACTCAGCTTTTTAGAAAACCCACCAACACAGGGAAGATGTTAGACTTCTGCTCATTCCACCCTGATTATATTAAATCGAATACGGCGAGACAATTTTTGGAAAAAATTGAAATCCTGGTCTCTTCAGCTACTCAAAAAGATCTTCACAAAGAAGAATTAAAGGAAATATTGGCAGAAAACAATTACCCCTCCCCATATGTTGAGAAAATATTTAAACAAGTGCCAAAAAAGAAGCAGGAAAAAACCAACTTCAAATTCACCAGCAAAATTACGTACCACAAGGGGCTTTTCGAGAAACTGAAAAGGATCGGAGCAAAATATAATATCAGGCTAGCTCCAGATCTTAATAACAAAATAAAGAAATTCCTGCCAGCTTTAAAGCAGAAAGAAGTGGACATTCAACTGCAAGAAGGAGTAATATATTGCATCGACTGTAACTGCGGACTCAGCTATATAGGAGAAACAGGGAGAAGTATTAAAGTCCGAATGAAAGAACACCAAGCAGCTATTAGGAACATTAGTAACAAAACAGAGCTAGACAGACATATACAAGCAAGTGGACACTCCATAAATTGGGACTCAGTGAAAATAATCGCCCACCAGTCAAACTTAGTAAAGAGGAAACTAGAAGAAGGGATCGAAATAGCAAGAAGAAGAAGTACCACAATTAACGATAATTGCGGATGGACTCTTCCAATTGAGTGGCAGCAACTACTCCAGTGACATAGTCCTGATGACGAACTAGGCTTTAGTTCAAAAATTTGACAACCAACTTTCATGAAAAATAACCTCTATAAGACCCGTAAAAAAGTTATTCCACAATCACTATGAATAGAGGTGCCATAAATGCATTTACAACTACCTTTTTTGTTGCTGCAATAAAAGAGAACAGTTTGTCTAATGCCTTTTCCATGCATTTAGTTATTTTTACTCAAATAATTTATATTGTTTGCAGTTTCTGTGAAAGGAAATGCTTGACAGGATATTTATAAGTGCATTGAATTCTTTATCCCTCTTATCTGCTAAAACATTATAGCACCCCAATTACAACAAAAAAAGAAAAAAAAACTGCTTTTAGGAGTGAGTTTTTTACATAAATTTGTATAGAAATACAGGGCAACAATACACACAAATTAAGAGAAAAATGCAGGACTGATTTAAATGTGTTCTGATAAAAAAACAACAACAAACATACATACATTTCGAATGTGTACACGGATTTGGTTCATTGTAGGGAATGTTGTTGTTGGGGAAAAGTGAACAGTCTATACTTCACATCAACCTAAGAGAAAAGTAGCTGGCTCAGACAGCGTTGGGGGAATTCAAGAATGGTACAAATCTATGTCACTCTACTCTCGTCCTTGCAGCCAAGCTTTGCTCCTGCACTGACCCCACTGAGTATGGCTTATGACCTAACTCAGCGGTTCCCAACATTTTTTGACTCGTGAACCCCTTTAAACATTATATTGTAATAAACCCCTGCACCTATTTCTGTTCACATAATAAGTAATATAACAGTCTTGTATGTATATTCATGCTTCCAGTATTTACAGTTTCTTTCACGGAAGTTACATGTTCTTTTTTATAAAATTCCTATAACTTCATGATTAAATATATCCTAAGCAAAGGTGTTATCCAGTGCTTGTGATCTTAATACATGGAAAATAGATAAAATTTTAATGATTTTTTTACTAGAAAAATATGTCAATTTATTGTTCTGTTCAACACATTTCAAAGATTTGTTTAATCACAATGCAGTACAATGGTGGATATTCACAATATGATTCATTCAAAGATGTAAAATATGCACGATCGAAATCAACATATCCAAGTTCTAATAGTAAGTAACTGGAAGGAGTCTGTTGTTAGCCTAATTTATCTGATGTAATCGTTCATGTTATATCCTCCCTATGTATCGTCGATCATAACGCTTGCTACGCATTTCACCCACTCAATTGGGCATTTTCAAGCGAAGTGTGTGAAGTTCATTCCCGCTGTGTTAATGTTCTTCGAAGAACATTAACACAGTCCAGTGGCTGTATTCTATCATTACGACCAGGTTTCATTACAATTTTTGGGGAGCTAATCTATTCATTAGGGCTTAATATACAATGCGTGGCCAAATCATTGTGGCCATCTGGTTTGTACATTGTTAGGCCACCTTTAGCCTTTAATACTGCTTGAATTCGTCTTGGTGGACTCTATTAAATGCTGGTAAGTGGCTTGGGGTATATTAGCCCAAATGTGATGAATTGCATCCTCCAGCTCTTGAAGATCTGATGGTAGTAGATCCAGCTGTCTGCTGTTCCTTTTGTCTTCATCCTACAAATGCTCCACTGAGTTGACATCCAGTGATTGAGGAGGCCCACATAGCAGGGAAAAGTCTCTGTGATGCTCCTCAAACCATTTGTGTACAATGTGAGCACTATGACATGGAGATTTGTCCTGCTGGAAATATCCATCTGCATTGGGATAAACCATCAACATAACTAAGGTGAACTTGGTTGGCAACAGTATTTAAATACCTTTGGGTGGTCGGATGTTGCTGCACATGAATCATTGAGCCCAAACACTCCCATAAAAACATGTCACCAGACCAAAATGTTGCCCCCGCCAGCTTGAAGAGTAATGATGATGTAAGATGAGTTCATGCTTTTGTGCTGCTGTCTCCATATCCTCACATATCCATCTGCAGGGTGTAGTTGAAAACGTGATTTGCTGCACCACATCACCCTTTTCCACTAATTTACTGTCCAATTCTTGTGGTCCTGAGTGAACTGGAGGCATTACTTCTTGTTCTCTAAAGATAGGAATAGCTTATGGACAGGCTGTCTACTTCTGTAGCCCATACAATGTAATGTGCGGTGAACTGTACATTGAGAGGCCATCATACTTGGTTCCTGATTCAGATTATCTGTAATCTGACGCAGTGTTGCCTGTCTGTAGGACAGAACAAGTGCGCCTACTCTCCGCTCAGCTCAAGCATCTAGCAGCCATTGACAACCACATGTCTTGCCTCATACCTGGTTTTTTGACTGGTGGTACACCCTCTGTAAACTTTAAAGACTGCTGCCCTTGAACATTTCACAAGTGCAGCTCTTTTCCTAATGCCCACACCAATGCTTCGAGCATCCATGCTCATTCAACATTCAAAGCCCGTCAGATTGTGTCTTTTACCCATTATTTCTTGCGTAGTGCACTTCGTTAATCTTAGCATGACTTCAGCATTCCTTTTTATACTGATTTAGCCATCTTGTGTGAAGAGCATCTGCAGGGTAGCTACTTTGCATAAAATGGTCTGATGGTCATAATAATTGGCCACTACGTGTATGTCTCACCCCTTATCCATATCCTCCATTTGCATATAGAGTAGTTTCAGAAAAGAGTGCCTGCTGTGTGCATGGTTACTTTTGAGTCCAGTGGCTGTCTTCTTCTAACCCCGAACATCTTCTCTTAAGTGTAATGAAAGTGCTGCATTCTTTACCCTTTAACAACTGTCAATAAAGATGACAAATGAGTTGTCACCTTTTTCCATGGACACAATGTTTCTTTCACACCATATGAATTGTTTAGAAATAATTAATTTGATATGATGCCACAATGCAATGGAACAAATGGTGGCAGTACATCAAGGGTTGACTCCACTTACAGGTCGAGAAGTCAATAAACACTGTATATAAAACCTGATTCAACCCGTGAAACTTTCCAAAACATGCCCTGAGCACTAATGTATCATTCTCACATCTGCTTCTCCTGAAATTTACTAATAATTTTCCACCACCTTTTACAGATTCTTACTCAGCGTGCTTAAGTAATCTTTACAATTGACACTAATTGAAGAATTGCCATTTTTCAACAACTACAAACATCTGTAACATCATTAACACCTAAGGTCATCCAATCCCTCCAGGTCCCAATTCTGACATTCTTATCATCATCAGTAATATTTTCTCCTATTCCTGGGTTTCTGTTTAGCTGTTCTTCAAAACATTACCTCAATGTATTCAATAAACCAATTTCAAATTTCATAAAATATACTGAAGAAATAAACTCCGGACTACAGGCACAAGGAAAGTATTACTGATTTTTCAAACTGGAACAGTCCACAGAGAAAATGAGTTAGTAGCAAAAAGTTTTCACAGGTTTGAAAATAGGCAGTGGTCACTTTTTAGTGATATTTATCATTAATAAGTTGCAGAGCTGCCAACTTTTCAAAATCATAAACCGGGACATCAACACGTGTTCATTGGTGCCCGTATTCACAATTTATAAATAATGAAATTATATGCTTCAGGTTTACGACCCCCTCCCCCCAAAATCCAGCTTCTCTTTAGTTTTGCATCAATCTCGTGAATGATCAAATGATGACAGAAAAAACGAAATTCTGTGTATCTACGAAGGAATCTCATGTATGAGTAAGAAATTACTAAAAAATTGAAAAACATGAACTTTATAGAAAACTAAATGTGAAAATCTTTGCAGTGAAACAATTTTATGGGGCACAGAAACCATGCGGATTCCTCCACGGACACATTAAATACCGATCTAGAAATTTAATTTCGTTCAATAAAAGGGAGAGGGGTGAAAACGATTGCTATCTATTGATTAGTTTTGAAGAAGCATGTATTAGAAATAGAGAAACATGAGAAAATATTCTTAAGAAATACGAAGTCGCTCTTTTTCACTATTACTGAAGATATTAAAAACAAGTTAGTAAAATCATGCAATGCATTGAATACGATATGCTTTCCAACATACCAGAAATTATTACTCAAGTTATGAGGATAATGGCTGTGGAATAAATCTCGCTCCTGTGTCCTGACCTTTGACCCCATTTCGATGATATTCAACAGAACCGGTTCAGTACACCTCAAGAATAACATACTAAAGTATTGTCGCAATAGAAGCAGTTTTACCCAAGTTATGAGAATAATGGCTGTGGAATAAATCTTGCTTTTGTGCAATGACCTTTGACCCCATTTCGTTGATATTCAACAGAACCGGTTCACTATACCTCCGGAACAACATGATAATGTTTTGTCGCAATCGAAACATTTTTTGGTAAGTTATGATGCACAAGGGCAATGGAATGGATCCCACTCCAGTGTCCTGACCTTTGACCCCATTTCCAATAGGGTTTGTCTCCAGTGGCTCCCTACCACATACTAAAATTTCATCAAAATCGAACCATTTTTACGCATGTTATGACGCATAAAGGCAATGAAATGGATCCAGCTTTTATGTCTTGACCTTTGACCCCAATCCACCAATTTTCAATAGGTTTCGTTCCCAGGTGGTTCCTTACCACATACCAAAATTTCATCCAAATCGAACCATTTTTACACAAGTTATGATGCATATGGGCAATGGAATAAATCCCGCTCTTATGCTCTGCCTGACCTTTGACCCCAATTTGCCAATTTTCAATAGGGTTCGTGCCCAGGTAGTTTCCTACCACATACTGAAATTTCATCGAAATCGAACCATATTTACGCATGTTACGACGCATAAAGGCAATGAAATGGATCCCGCTCTTATGGCGTGACCTTTGACCCCACTTCACCCATTTGCAATAGGGTTCATCCCCTGGTGGTCCCATACCACATACTAAAATTTCATCGAAATCGAACCATTTTTACGTGAGTTATCGTGCCGACAGACAGACGGACGGAAAAAGCTGGAGCATATACGCTTCTTCAACCTACGGTTGGAAAGCATAAAAAAAAAAAGGAACATGACAAAAAATAAAAATATAATCAGGCAGAGAGAAAAAAAAAGAAAAGTTGGAAAAATTAAATATGCAGAAACGGAAAATGACGTGACATTCTCATAGCTGCTACAGCAGTCATTTTCAGCATGATTACAAACATTTACGAGATTTGCAGACTTTTTTCCGCGATTCTTTTTTTTTCAATTGAAACCTTGAAAATACGAAAATAAACTTTACACAGATGTTTAATAACATTATTTCACAGAGATTTTCAATTTTCATAGCATACTCGATGTTGTCCATAGCGGACTGACGATTTCCATAGTAACTACATAAAATCCATAGTATTTGGATTCTCTTAATCTTTTTTCCCACCAGATGGTCTCTCAGCATCAAACGAAATGGTGTGCATGGAGAATTTACTGTGCCAAAGGGGTACACAGAGGCTCTGGCGCACAATGGTGCAACAAAAATTCGTCTCCATTCATTCATTCGTTACTGACTCCCACAGACAGCGTTGCTGCTGGAGAAAAAAGATCACTGATATCATTAATAGGGGGGGGCTACCATGCATAATAAATAAATAAAAGACAAAAATAAAAAAAAGAGAGAAAACCACAAAACCGGATTTTTTGTGGAAAAATAAAATTTCTGGGAACTATTTTCAAAATCGGACGAAAACTGGGTAAACCGGGACACTTGGCATCTCTGAAGTTGCCAACCAGTTAGAAGAGACCACCAAAAATATTAAAAAACTACAAAAAGTGACAGACTGAAAATATGGAAATAAGGGATGGTTTTATAGAGATGAACAGCTGAAATAAAATTCTCACCCATGAAAGCACTGAGGTTAAGTGGAAATGGCATAAAAGATGGGTTATTGAAGCTGAAAGAAAGTATGTGGGCAGGTATTATATCATGTAAGGCAAAAAGTTAGAATCTTCATAAAGCACAGCGAAAATGAATAAAGCTGTCAGAAAAAAAAAAAAAAACAGGTCTGAGGAATTTATTTTTTCATAAGATACAACTTCAGCAAACTTAACACACTATAAAAATATCTTGCACAAAAGTAATTACCTCATACAGTGTTTGCTGTGAAATCAATAACGATTTCTTCTGTTGGACAGACTCATTTCTTAAAGCTTCCAGCTTCTGTTCTTGCTCTTCTACGTCACAGGTTGGTTTCATAGCAAAGTGAAGCTGTTCCTTTACAGCCTGGAGTTTTGCAAACAAATTTCTGTGACTAGCTGCCTTATCTGCCAGATCTTTCTGGGGGGGGGGAATGCAGGTTCAGTATAGAACACAAGAAAATCAGAATTCAACAGAAAATACACAAACATCTACTAAACAACAATGGATCTGTTTGTGCTGTCATGTTAATACAAGGGTTGTACTGCTGTCTTCACAATTAGCAAATATATATATATATATATATATATATATATATATATATATATATATATATATACACTATCTACCAACAAGTAATTGGACACCCTGCAATCGACGATATCTGCGGCCCTGATACACGTCACGGCCGCCGCCGTAAAATATCGTGTGGGAAACAACAACGCAACCAGTCGCATGCAAGATGCCATGCAGTTCGGAGCTCTCTGATTTCGAGAAAGGTGTAATCGTCGGATATCACAGAAATGGCCAATCCATACGTGACATATCCAGTGAGTTGAAGGACCCAAAATCGACAGTGGCCTACGTGATTGCCAAGTGGAAGATGAGAGGTGACTGTCGGAATGTGCCCCGACCTGGCAGACGCACAAAACTGGGAGTTAGAGACCGACGGGTGCTGGCCAGAGAAACTCTGAAGAACCGCACCAAATCGATAGGCCACATCCGCGAGGAGTTTCAACAGGCATCAGGGAGTGTTCTTTCGATGAATACCATCCGTAAGGAAGCCCATCTGCTCGGTTATCATGGACGTGCTGCCGCCCACAAGCCTTTGATCACCAAGTCCAATAGCGCTGCTTGGCTAATGTGGTGCAAAGAACGTCGACAGTGGACTGTTGAACAGTGGAAACAGGTTCTCTGGAGCGACGAATCAAGGTTCACCCTCTACCGTTCGGATGGCAGGGTCTGGGTTTGGCGTCTGCCTGGAGAACGCCTCCTGCCAGAATGTATTGTGCCAACTGTGAAGTTCGGCGGTGGTGGAATTATGCTATGGGGGTGTTTCTCCTGGTATGGCACGGGACCCTTGGTCGCAATTCCTGGTAGACTCAACGCCGAGACCTACTGCATCATTTTGGATGACCATGCGCTTCCTACGTTGTGGCAGTTTTACGGGGTGGACCCATGTTACTTTCAGGATGGCAATATCACCTGTCATGTTGCGAGGTCCACCACGGCTTGGTATGGTGACAATGGGGTTAATCAAATGGACTGGCCTGCGCAGAGCCCGGACCTTAACCCTATCGAGCACCTCTGGGACGAGTTGGAGCATCGACTTAAGGGGTGCCCTCACCATCCGAAATCAGTGAAGGAACTGACCTGTCTTCTCCAAGCCGAGTGGAAGAAAATACCACTAGCCGTCGTACAATGCCTGGTTGAGAGTATGCCCCGAAGGGTCGCAGCTGTAATCGCCGCTCGTGGAAGCTCCACCAACTATTGAAGGTGAATAAACTTCATTTTCCTTTGCTATCACAGGTGTCCAATTACTTGTTGGTAGATAGTGTATATTATTAGCAATGGAAAAAAGCTTTGGCAAAAAAAAAAAAAAAATAATTTGGTGAAAACTTAAAAAAAGCCAGAGCAGCCACTGCTAATACATACAGAAATAAAACATTCCAGTTCTAAAAAATTTAATAAAGATACATAGTATTTATTTGCAAAGGGTTACTACACACTACGGCAAAAAAAAAAAAAAAAAAAAAAATTCATGGCTTTTCAAGAACGTTTAGGAGAAGCATCACAGCCCTTGCTAACAAAGCCCACATAAGAAATTTGTTTAATGACTTTAGCTTGGCATATTTTGTTTCTCTTATTCAGTACTTTTACAGTCAGGGCTTGTTTAACAAGATATGTGGCACATTAAATAATAATAATAATAATATTCAGAACAGATAAGACTATCCCCCACAATCAGGCCGACATCATCCTAGTCAACAAGGAGACGAAGTCAACATACCTCAATGACATACCCGTGCCTAACACATGCACCATGCAGAAGACCCACGGAGAGAAGCTGAAAAATTATAATGACCTAAGATTCAAAGTCAAGGAAATGTGCATAGTACATAATATAAGCCACAGGAGTTGTATCTAAGACCATTCACAACTCTATACACACACTAGACCTTCAACCTAAAACCTACATGGCACTACAAAAAGCAGCTTCCAAAACACTAGCAGAACAATAGGGAAGTTCTTGGACAACTACAGAAGGTGAGTTGAAAGGTTTGCAATATTTGGATCACTTAATGTCTTTATTGGTATCTTTACGATGAAACTGACTAGCATTCAAAGTATAGGCCATCATGTTGCACCGTCTTTAGATATCAGTCTGCCAGCTCTTCAATTCCGCGGCAGTACCAGTTCTTGTCCTTCGAGGAGAACTCCTTTACCCTACCAGCTGCCACCTCTTCCTGTTTGTTGAAGTGCCGCTCGTTAAGGAAGTAGGCCATGGTCTACAACAAGTAATAATCCGACAAGGCAAGGTCAGGACTATATGCTGTTTATGGCATCATTTCGATGCCCTCAAGTTCCTGGATTTTTTCATCGGATCGTTTGTGCGGTATGAGGACGAGCGTTGTCCTGCTGTAGAAGAGCGCGCTTTCTGTTCACCAGTGCCGGTTACTTCTCCTCCAAATTGGCATACATCAACTCCAGCTGTTCAGAGTAAAGGTTGGCACTGATGGGCAGACTGTCTGGAATGAATTTTAAATGGATTATCCCCTCAAAATTTCACCAGATGCACAGCATCACCTTGTGCCTGAAGCACCCATGTTTGGCAACAGGTTCTGGAAGATGGCCCAGGTTCAACCACTGGTGTTGTGTGTTAGGATTACGGAAATAGGCCCACTTTTCATCGCACGTAACAATTCTCTTGATGAAATGTACATCGCGCTGGTTTTCTGGGAGTTTCGTGCACACTTCCACTCAGCGGTTTGCTTCAGCTGGCGTCCAGTTTGTGAGGGACAATGCTGCAGCTCCTGTAGACCTTGCAGAGGTCCTGAAGGCGATGAACCGCAGTGGACTGTGATAGGCCCAGCTCATCTGTTACAATCTCCGAGTGCTGGTTGTCAGATTTGCCTCTACAGCCTGGCGCACGGCCTCTGAATCCACGGTTCGCTGTCTATATAACCTTGGCTGATCCTCGAAGTTTCTGTCACCTGAGTGAGATTTCTTGAACCATCTGGTTGCGGTGCTGTGTTATACAGAACCTTCCCCTTTCGCATGACAAATGTTTCGTGTTGCTTGAGCAGCGTTATGGCCGAGTTCAAACTCGTAAAGCAAACCCTAATTATAGCCAGCTGTGGCTGTTCATCTTTTAAGCGCTCCATCTACAAACAGAATGGCGATATACTATGCTGTTCACAGCCAAGACTACCATTTTATATCCCTTTTGACTGACTGCAGTGCGCGACTCGAACTAGTTTAAACACGTGACATACCCATGCATTTATGCAAATATTGCAAAACTTTTGACTCCCCCTCTGTAAAAAGAAATACCACTTTCAGGCTTGGTACATCATACCCATCCCAGAAGGAAGAGTAAAACATCTGCTCAGGAGAGAGTGGAATTTTTAATAAGAAGGAGGAGGAGGAGGAGGAGGACATTATCTGTAAAATATCTGCCCTTAAAAATATCTCCATCGTTGAGTTGTCATGGGTAGGCGCTCTCCCCAACTTCATAATTTTGTTCAAACGTAAATAGCATGAAAATTTATTTTGTGTCACTTCATTTATTACACGTAATTGCATGCTACTTATAAGTTCTGAGGTACCAGGCTGCAAGCCAAGAGGCACACTTTTTACAAGATGGATTGAAGGTGTGAAATAGCGAACAAGGAAATAATATGTCAGAGGCAGAAAAGCAATGGACAGAAGAGATCATAAACATTTATCACCAAGAAATTATTTTTTTTTAAATATCAAATTGTGCACAAAAAGATTACAAAAGATTTTTAATAAAATTATCAAATTGTGCACAAAAAGATTCTCATAGATGAAGGAAGATATCAGAGACCAACGGATTTTTAAATCAAACAGTTAGAAGAGATTTAGAGGTAAACATGAATAAATTTGAACCACCTAGCAGAGGAATTTTTAATAATGGAATACACGAAAAGTTTTCTTCACAGCAAAAGCTATGCTAATGAAACATTTTTTGTAAATACATCTCCTGGAGGCAGCAATAGCAAGAAAAAGGTTTTGACATGTATGCCCCCTAGAGGGAAATCTCTGCATTGTTTAGAGAGGATAACATTCCCCATCTTTATTGTAGCAAATGGCATACAGTAAAAAAAAGAAAATTTTCAATATGATTTTTAGAAGCAGAGATACAGCAACAAAAAAGAAATGCATACTAACACCACCTAGTGCCAGAACTGTGAACTACAAAACCCATGAGTATAGGCAAAGTATTCTGCAAGGTAAATGGTATCTGGTGTTAAAAATTTTTTTAAATCAAACTTTTAGAAGCAGATATATCAAGAAAAACATATTAAATATTTCCACCACCTAGCGGGAAAATTTTGTGTTATTCTGGAAGGAAAAGCCCACAATTCTGTTTCATAGTTAGTAGTATCAGATTTGAAATTACATGCAAAATTTTGCATTAGAAATGCTCGTGGACAAAGTAATTTTTTTTTTCAAATTGTACTGTTAGAAAAAGAGATTTTGAGAAAAATTAGAACATACATCTACGACCCCTGGTGGTAAAATTATGCAATATTTTAAGCAGAAGATATTTCAGAAAGGTTTATCATGGTGAGCGGTATCTGACCATGAAAGAATGTTTTCAATTGAGCTTTCAGAAATGCAGACATTGCTGCAAATGCACTCAGCTGACAAAACATTAGAGATAGGGGTATTAGGCAGTTGACATGGGCATTGTCAGCACAGAATGGAACATACCCAAACCAAATACAGGTGATAAATAGGATGACAACAGGGCTCCCCAACAGTGAGTGTACCACAATCGACGAACCTGGTAAACATGGCGATCTGAGTGAGTGGTAAGAACTCTAGGGCACTCCTAGGGCAACCGTATCAAGGGTGTATCGCAAATATACTATCGACAGACATACTAGCAGTCAGAGAGCAAAAGGAGGCGAACCACAGGCCGTTGATGATCGGGGTCGAAGCAGACCATCCAGGCTCATACAGAACGACCACTTGGCAATGGTGGCACAAATCACTTCCCAGTTAAATGTCGGATGCCCAACCAGCATCAGCAAGTGAGTGGTACAGTGCACGCTGAACACCCTGGGCTACAGAAGTCGATGCCTTACTCATGTGCAACTGTCATCGGAGATTACGCCTCGCCTGGTGTGGGGAACATCAAAACTGGACCTCTGCAGAATGGCACCGCATTGTGTGGTCAGATTAATCCAGTTTTTAGCTATACCAAGCTGACGGGAGAGTGTGAGTGTGGCGTTGAAAGCACGAGGCCATGGCACCCTTCGTGCCAGGTCAGTTCTGTTCAAGGTTGGCTGGTTGGTTGATTGATTTTAATGGCGCAAGGGCCATGGTTAGCCAAAGAGCGCCAAACAAAAGACATCAAAACGAAACAAAATTAATAAAAAACGTACACAAGGTTAAAAACCGGCCGATGCGGTAAAAATGAAATATGAGAGTGAACAAGTTAAAATCTAGATGAGGTTAAAAAAGTCAATGTCCTGTAAAAATGAAAACACTGCTCTCGTGTCATGGCATCGCCGAGAATAGTTTGCAGCGTAGCTGCTCCTTCGTCCAACAGATGAGAGTGAAACTGACGAAAACGATGATCACAAAAGCGAACACAAGTACACAAAACATGAAGGACAGTGAGACGACAGTTGCACGCCTCACACAACGGAACACTCTCCCCACACAGCGAAAAGCGGCGAGTAAAACGACAGTGCCCAATGTGGAGACGTGCAAGAACAACTTCCTCACGACGGTTCTTCCGCAAACTAGACTTCCATAGTTCGATCTGTAGTTTGATAGAATGCAGCTTATTGCTGCCCTGCTGAGACCACAGAGACTGCCACTCATCCAGGAGAAATGTCCGGATCAAAGGTCTAAAATCGCGGAAAGACAGTGGCAGCCGAGCTGGCGTCATGGAGGAAACAGACCTGGCAGAGAGATCTGCCAGCTCGTTACCCCGGATCCCAACATGGCCAGGAACCCAACAGAATCGGACCAGGAAGCCATCACCCTCCAAAGTTCCAAGAAGACGACGGACATCACGGATGACAGGTGAGTCCGTGTCCTCTGGAGAAGATAATACTTGGATGACGGACTGGGAATCGGAGCAAATCATAGCGCGACGATGAGATCTAGACTGTATGTGACACAAAGAGAGGTGTACCGCACGCATCTCTGCCGAAAAGACAGTGGATTCAGGCGGAAGCCTCTCAGCATGGAAGGCATCGCCACACACGAAAGCGGATCCAACAACCTCACCGGATTTCGACCCGTCAGTAAATACAGGCACAAAATCCGGGAAGAGAGACTGTTTCTCGGCAAAGAGCTGCTGGTACACCAGACCAAGAGTGGAAGACTTTGGCCACACACAAAGGGAAAGGTCAACTGTTGCTTGAACCGGCTGCCAAGGCGGTTACTTGTAGAACCGGGTCAAACCAATCCTTGACAAGTCTAGACCAGCATCACGCACTAAGTTCGACAACCGAATCCAAAACGTCGGAACACAGGAAGACTGGTGTGAGAATAGGCGGACACATTGCGGTTGGAAAATAGAACCATGCAGTGGATGATCAGGAAGAGACTTCAACTTGGTGAAGAATTGAAGAGACAGCTGCTTACGTCGGAAGCACAACGGCGGTTCATGGGCCTCGGCATACAGGCTATGCACGGGAGAGGTACGGAAAGCACCAGTGCATAGCCTGGTGATGGACAGGATCCAGAGGCCGTAACACGGAAGGACGTGCGGAACCGTACATTATGCATCCGAAGTCTAACTTTGACCGAATCAGAGAATGGTAAGTGCGAAGCATTGAGCACCTGTCAGCCCCCCCCTCCCCAAGATGTTCGAGAGAGGACCTTCAGGATACTCAATGACTTCATGCACGACACCTTCAAAGACTGGATGTGAGGTCGAAAGGTGAGTGCTCGGTCAAAAGTTAGCCCAAGGAACTTGGCTTCTGACACCACAGGAATGGTGGTACCATCCAGATGGAGACTGGGGTCTGGGTGAAGGCCCCGTTTGCGGCAAAAATGCACGCAAACTGTCTTTTGGAGTTGAGAAGCCAAATCCATTGTGGGAGGCCCAGGTAGAGATCTTATTAATGGCCAACTGCAGCTGCCGCTCAATAGTGCGCATGTTGACGGATGCGCAAGAGATCTGCAGATCATCCACGTACATGGTGCCACGGACCGTCGGAGGAAGTAGGGTGAAAAGATGATTAACACGAAGGATGAACAATGTCACAGAAAGAATGGAGCCTTGAGGGACACTCTGCTCTTGAGGATATAACGCAGAGAGGGTCGATCCGACGCGCACATGGAACATCCGGTTCTGGAGAAATCCGGCAATGAAGGTTGGCAAATTTCCCCACAATCCGCAGTCATGCAGATCACGGAGAATGCCGTATCTCCAGGTTCGATCGTAGGCTTTTTCTATATTGAAGAACACGGAGACCAAGTGCTGACGCCGGACAAACGCCTCCCTGCCAGATGTCTCAAGGCGAAGATGATGATCTGAGGTGGAACAGAATTTCCAAAATCCACTCTGATGAGGTGAAAGAAGGTGACGTGATTCCAAATAAAAAACCAAACGAAAATTGATGATGCGCTCTAGGACTTTGCAAAGGCAGCTCGTCATAGCAATTGGTCGGTAGTTCAACGGGTTAGCGGGATCTTTACCAGGTTTGAGAACAGGAACGACAATGGCAGTGCGCCAAGATTCGGGAAAGTCACGCCTGTGCCAGGTCCTGTTAAACAGGACTAGCAGACATTCAAGAGAGGATGGAGAAAGGTGCTTCAGCATTTCATAATGGATGTTATCCAGTCCGACAGATGTTCGGCCGGACCGATTCAGGGCAATCTTCAGTTCGACGGCAGTCAGCGGGCTGTTATAATCGTCAGCGGAAAACAGTCCAAAGGAAACCTTGGACCATTCAAGCTGCGGCTGTAACTGCCGGAACGAAGCAGGGTAATTGCTGCTGCTGGACACCGAAGAAAATGCGGCACCCAGACAGTCAGCAACACCCTGAGCGTCAGCAACCGTTCCACCATCACTCTCGAGAATGGAGATTTCCCCAGAAGGGTACTTACCCCGAATCTTGTGGATCCTGTCCCAAACGATCTTAGAGCTGGTAGTGGTGTTAATCCCGGATACACAGCGTATCCCGTTGGCTACGACGACATACCAAACGCGCGTAAGATTTGGCTTTCTTGAAAGCAAGGAGGTTCGCGTCGGTGGGGTACTGACAAAATCTACCCCAAGCCCGATGTTGGGCCTGACGGCTGCCTGGCAAGTGGAATTCCACCAAGGTCGCAGGCAACGTGGAAGTTTAGTCAAAGTCTTAGGGATGGTAAAGTCTGCCACTTGCACAATACTATCAGTCACCGCCGCAACAGCTTCATCGATCGTACCCGAGGTCACCATGTCTGGAGTAATGGTCGCTGAAGCCGTGAATGAGTCCCACTTGGCCCGATCGATAGCCCATCTAGCAGGGCGAGTAGGATGGCGGTACCCGTCACCTGCTAGACGGAGAAAGATGGGAAAGTGATCACTGCCAAGGGGATCATCAGACACGCTCCAGGACCAGTCAGGATGTAACGATGGCGAACTCAAGGACAGATCAATGGCTGAGTACGAGCAGGTGGGTTCATGAAAATAAGTGACTGCCCCGGTGTTGTGGAGACAGAGGGACATGTTGGAGAGAAGGGACTCAACAACACTGCCCCTGGAGTCTGGAGTGGTAGAACCCCACAATGGATTGTGTGCATCGAAATCTCCTAAGATGAAGAAAGAAGGCGGCAGCTGGTCAACCAAATCTTCCAGATCCGAAAGGCTTGCAGCTTCATCTGGTGGCATGTAGATGAAACACACTGTGAACAGTGTGTTCACAGATAGTTTCACTGCCACTGCCTGCAAAGTCATCCGAAGGGCAACAGCAGTGACAGGAATACCATGAGTAACAACGACGGCCACTCCTCCGCAGGGGATAATGCAGTCCAGGTGATCTTTGCGGAAAAGGGAATGTCTCCGCAGCGAAGGAGTGTCCGTCGTGCGAAGCTTTGTCTCCTGAAGACACACGAACACAGGTGTGTGCGAAGACAGTAAGCCTTTTAAATCATCAATGCGTGAACGCAGACCTCGGCAAATCCACTGAATGAGCGTGGCCATAATGAAAAAATGAAATGAAAGAATGAAGACCGACGACTAGAAAGTCTCCATGTCGTCCGTCACCTCCAAATCATCGGCAGTGTCTGGAGATAACACAGGGCTGTGTTTACCCCCTGTGTTGAGAGGTGGTTTTTGCCTGCTCTGTTTTGGGGAGGATGAGCCGGGTTTCACCTTTTCCGGCTTCTTCTTTGCAGTGCCTTGGACCTGGGTCCCTGTGATGGCCGAAGATTTTTGGCCTAGAAGAAGGTTTAGGCGACGATGTTGATGTCGCCTTGGATGCAATGCGGCGAGACTTCAGTGCTTCCAGCCCAGCAGCGATGATGACCTCAAAATCGTAAGGACACCGCGCTGGGATGGTCACCTCTGTCTGGACCGCAACAGTAGCCTTCTGCACCACAACCGAGGCATAGGAGCGCCGGCCGGGTGGAAGAGGAGCTATCCGCCGCCTGGCCTCAGGGTATGACAGATGTTCAGTGGTCTTCAGGCGTTGGATAGCCTGCTCCTCGATCCACTTGGGACACTGCTTAGAAGACACAGAGTAGGAACCCTCACAATTCACACAATGATCCGCCTCTGCGGAGGAGTCCGCCAAAGAGTGTTCAATGGAACCACAGCACCCACACTTTGCTACATTACGGTAAGACTGCTGGGAGTGACCGTAATGCTGGCACTTGAAACATCTCAAGGGGTTCGGTCCGTATGGCCGAACATCGAGACGCAAGTACCCCGCCTTGATGGAAGTTGGCAGGGTAGGTGAGTCAAAGGTCAGGACGATGTTCCGGGAGGGAATAGACTTCCCATCCCGCCTGAAAAGAATACGCCGAACCCCAGTGACATGTTGGTCCCCAAGTTCTTCTAACAATTCCTCTTCACTGCACTCGAGCAGGTCGCGGGAGTTGATGACACCGCGAGAGGAATTGAGGTACCCATGGGGCGAGATCTGTACAGGAATGTCCAGCAGAACGGTCGTCTCCAGCAAGGTGGCACTGTGACGTGGATGAGATGTCTCCACAAGAAGATCCCCTGACGGGAGCTTCTTAACACTCTTTGGTGAGCCCGCAACGGCCTGGAGACTGAGCAGGATCAACTGAATGAGTGAGAAGAAACAGAGCATTGCAGTTTGTAGTTTCTTAGTGGAGGAGGGTGTCCCTTCCTCCACACGGCACTTCAGATTAACAGCATGGGAAACACTTTGTGTTGCCATGAGGGAGAAAAAAGATTCGTCTGGCAACCTCCCCATCCACTACCGAGCCCAATGAGGGAGAGCCGGAGGTCTGCAAGCCCAAGAGGACGCAGGACACGGCTCTAGGGATAGTCAGCGGATATAGCAAGTTGGTAGGGCAGACACACGCTCGGCGTGCACCCAGACTTTCCCGTGCCCGGAGAACACCCCTTTGGCATGCCCATCCTACCCCCAAACTCACCCTGCCGAACAGAACGACAAGCCGCTAGAAGTCTGGACGCCACTCGACCACAGACTTCCTGACTAGGAGTGGGTTAGCTCCCAGCCTCCCGTTTAGGGTGAAGCAGAGGGCAAAGAGGAGTGTTGGCATCTGGAGACACTACAACCCGGCCCCCAGATACCTCAGCCTTCAGCATCCCCATTTCCACCTGTACGGGTCACCGCACACGGCAAACGTGCAGGTAGGTCTAAGCTAACCAGCTCCGGAAAAAACAGAAAATGTAACATAAAAGAGAAAAGACAGGGAAGAGAATGAGGAACAAAACCCGGAGCTGGCACCTCGTCACAACCTCAGCAGCCTACAACTGAGGCGGGTACATGTCAATATATGAACTAAAGACGAAAAAGCAAAATTATAAAAGAAAACTGGCTCGGGCCGTGGGGATGCCATCCCCATTAGCTGGATGAACAGCTGTCCCTCCAGTGATGTTATCGTTCAAGAGTAAACGAAAAGTACTCCGTCACAAGGTGAGCTCGGGCCGTGGGGGCGCCGCTCCCCAAATAACTGGAAAACCAGTTATCCCCGTGCGGGTTTCTGTTCAAGGTGGTGATGGCTCTGTGATGGTTTGGGGAACCTTTTCATAGGGCACATTAGGTCCTTTAGTGTGTCTAGGGAGGTACTTAACCACTGTGTGCAACTAGAACAGGCTGGATGATCATCTACATGCTTTCATGACTTTCACACAACCAGCAGCCAATGGTCTGTTTCAGAGTGTGCCCCCCACCCCCAGCTGCAACCACCCAGGTATAGCACGAGGAACACTCGTCTGAGTTTGGAATTAGCCAGTGCTCACCAGGTCCCCAGATATAAATGCTGCAGAAAAATTTTTGGATTCCACGGAGCAGAACACAGACCTGCCAACCTCTCAGAACCAAAAAACGTAACACTGAAATAGAAAAATCGCAACATGACGTGTGCTGATAATTTTTGAAGCCTATTTCAGCTATATAAATTCTCAATGGCGTAAGATGTAGCTATATAAATTCTTGATAGTTGCAGGGGTAAGGGAAGGGAGGTTGCTTCGAATAAACAGACACTCGTCCACATTCCAGCACTGACCAATCAGCACCTTTAAGTATGACAAAGAGTCGAAAATACGAATCCGTCTCGAATGTTATATGAAACGAGTTGGGATTCGTTCATTGGTTGCTGATGCACTTGACTTACTTTATTTCCGTTGGGAAACTAGAGGCACGGGAATTTGTTAAGAGAAATTGGAATCCTCAAAGAAAAAAAAAAAAATTTCGAAGGGAGAAAAACAGATTACAAGTAAATTTTCCCCTACTTATGTCTGAAAAGGGGGAAAACATGACTTTAAAAAAAAAATAGTATTTTTGGCGTCAAAATCATATTATCGTACTGCAGCATGATTTATCGTACTAAATATGATAAAATTGTAACAGTTGGCAAGTCTGAGAAAATCAGATCCTTTGGATCCTGAGCCGATGTCTCGGGTAGAGTTGTGGACAATGCTGCAACAGGCATGGGTGGCATTACCTCCAGAAACCCTCAGGCATCTGTTGGAGTTGATGCCTTAGCATGTACATGCAGTTTTTTGCTCTAGAGGATGACCAACATGCTATTAGGTAGGCATTGCTAATGTTTTGCCCAAGGAGTGTATTTCAGAAACATAAACATGTATTTATTCTTTGTTCAAAAACTTTGAACCATATTACGTGGCTCTATAAATCGTTAAGTCTATACAACAGCTTTGTTGTATAGCCATTTACTGTTTCACATGTTAATTTATAGCATTAGCCACTCAGGAGCATTATTCATTGCCTTTTGAGATTATATGTAATTAATGAACATATTTATAAATTTAACATAGTTTTTATAATCATTAAGTCTATACAACAGTTTTGTATAGACTTAACAAAAAAAAACTATATTCCATTTATAAATATGTTCAATAATTAAATATAATCTCAAAATGCAATGAATAATGCTCCCGACTGGCTAATGCTATAAATTAACGTGTGAAACAGTAAATGGCTATACAACAAACCTGTTGTATAAACTTTAGCGACATAAACATGTGTTTACATCCCTAGTGGCAAAACTGTGCTTTACCAAAAATTAGAAATGATATGCAGAACATTCCCCGCCAGGAACACTATCTGATGCAAAAGGAACTTTTCAAATCAATCATTCAGAAACAGAGACCAGGGAAATTGCAATTTACCTTTACACCTCCAAGTGGACAAACTATGCATTATTTGAAAAACAAACTGTACTAAAAAATAGTCTCCGTTATAAAGAGTATTGAAACGAAGAAATAATTTTTGCGGTTGGATGTTTAGAAGTAATGATATAGAATAAAATGAATTTTGAATTCGATAGCATCCGCATTTACTCCCTCTAGCGGCAAAATTGTGCATTGGAAAAAAAAAAAAACCCTGAAAGCAAGGATCATCATTCTCCCATTTTGGGCTTCCCAATGTAAAAAGAATTTTTCAAATTGTACTAATAGTTGCAGAGAAATGTTGTCCACAGATGGATGGACAAAGTGATACTACAAGGTAGAGTCAAATAAAAATGTAAAATAATTTTGTTCTCACAACTTATTGAACAAAAGTGGTACACACCTGTACCATTTTTCAATGTAATCTCCATTTTGTGCAATACAACTCCTCCAACACTTATGAAGTGCATATATTCCAGTAGAAAAAAATCTTTCAGTCATGTGTGCAGCCACCCATGCATTATCTGCTGCACCTCTTCATTGGATCTGAAAGTCTTTCCACCCATTGCATCTTTGAATGGCCCAAAGATGTGGTAATCACTAGGGGCAAGGTCTGGTGAATACGGTAGATGTGAAAGACACTCTAGTGTAGGTCTGGTATGGTTGTCACCTTGCACAGGCAGTATGGGGCCGAGAGTTGCCATGTTGCAACAGAACACCAGTACTCAAAAGTCCACATTGTTTGGACTTGATGGCAGGTCGAGGATGATTCCTAAGATCTGCATATGTGTCACTGGCTACAGTGTTTTGCCTGGGCATGTAGTGCTCCAAAATTACACCAGGCTCATTCCAAAAGAGAGTCAGCATAAGATTCCCTGCAGTTGGCTGCATGCAGAAATTCC
The DNA here is from genome assembly GCA_039090855.1 of Macrothele yani. NCBI lineage: Eukaryota > Metazoa > Arthropoda > Arachnida > Araneae > Macrothelidae > Macrothele > Macrothele yani. The sequence goes on from CM077011.1 coordinate 108,720,831, forward strand.
TTGGTTTTGGTAAGGAGAGTTGGTGCCTTCCTTGATCACTCTCTTGGTATCTGGCTGATGATAAGTGAACCCAGGTTTCATCTCCAGTAACAGTTCTCTATAGGAAGCCATCACCTTCTGCTTCAAAGCAGTGCAAAAGTTCTTGATAGGCATCAACATGTCATTGTTTCAATTCTGGAGTCAGCTATATGACACCCACCATGCAGACACTTTGTTGAACTGGAGCACATCATGGCTGATGTGGTGCTCTGAACCATGACTGATTTTCAAAAGTGCAGCTATTTTATCCACTGTCACTTGACAATTTTCCATCATAATAATGCCTTCAACTGCTGCAATGGACTCTGGTGTCACTACTCTGTGCGCCTGACCCGATTGAGGAGAACCTGTCAGAGAACTCATGCCATTTCGGAACTTCCATACGTACACTTGCTGGAGGGATAGACATGCATCACCATACTGCAATTTCGTTCAGTGATGAATTTCAATAGGTTTCATATCTTCACTACTCACAAAACTGATGATAGAACATTTGCTTCTCTTTGGTGCATGTCTCAAGTGAGGTAACCATCTTTACACTGCTAGTAAACCATCACCAAGCTTGTCTGTGCCGTGCTGCCACCTGTAAGAAAATCTTTTAGTCATTAGTAACAATATTGTCAAGTTACAGAACAATGACACTGTATTTTGAATTTTTTTTATCGCACTTTTAAGGTTTTCATTTGACGCGTGATATAAGCACATACTTCTTTTTTACAAAAGATATGCTAAGAAAGAATTTGCTGAGAAGCCTTTTTCAAGGGTGCAAGAGCTTGCAAAATGTGCTTGGAGTTGTGGAGTATTTCCCATCAGGAGTATAGCAAAGTATTCTACAGAACTGGCGTGCATGTCTACAACTTCACATAAATGCTGGAAGTGATTGAAGGGCAGTAAAAGTTTTACTGTGGATAGTGCAATAGTTTTGGTCATACAGATGCATGTCAAAACTTTTTGAAAGCCCCTCATAATATTCAAGTTTCTAGAAACCGAAAACTGAAAGAAGGTAAATCGGCAAATATTAATCGTACTGTTAAAAGAAGGGGGGGGGGAGTGCGTACCTTTCTTCCTCTGAGTCTTTCAAGAGCTTCTTCACACTGTCTATTAAGTTCTGTCAGATGCATGATATTTTGCAATTCCAAATCAATACGTCCCTTCAATTCCTAAAAGGGAAAAATTATGTCAATCAAATACCTGCTGGAAAAATGTGATGAAAACACAGACAGATATATTAGAATTACAATTCCCAGTAGCCAGCACACTTTTTGGGCTGGCAAAAGTAATAACAACTACGTATGTGTTCTTCAAATAATAATATGTGCAACTTTCGTCAAAACAATAAATGTGAACACTTTTGCTGCAATATAAGCCAAAAATATGAGATGTTTTCTGTTTTTATGCAATACAAAACAAAGAAACACAGCAATACCATTTAAACAGTAGATTCTGGTTAACTGGGGCACATGTGGGCTATAACTTTTTGGCCCAATTAAACAGCTGCCCCAATTATGAGAAGCTTTATCTCAAAGAGTTATTATGGAATGTTCTTCAGGAATTGACCCAAATAAATGACTACCCCGATTAACTGATGGCCCAATTAACTGTAAGCTACTGCACATTCATGTAAAAGTTGAAAGATTTTGGAAGAAATTCTTTTTGTAAAGTGAAAAGGTCAGCTTACATGTTAGTTAGTTAAAAATATAAATAAATAATGAACGAAGTAATTTTTGAACCCAGCGTATGATTCCAAGAAATGGACTATTCGCTCTAGTCCTATGGAATCAGTTGTCACTAATATGATAAGTGTGAAACTTAATGTCATTTCAAAGTGAGACAACAGAATTTTATTGTATATACACTGCTGGCCACCCAAAATGCAACACCAAGAAGGAAGCATCCGATTGGCCTGAAATTCGCAGCATGCGTCGCCCGCGCGAGAACATGCAAACGATTAGCATTGCAGGGAATATGCAAATCATATGTGCCCGGCACGCCACCGAGAAACACTATAAGAATGGTGCACAGAATGCGGGGTGTAAGTAGTGGAAGTGTGCTGTGCTGCCGGACCTGTGCGTGGGAAGCTTCCTGATGCCTCGTCGCAGAATACGGCAGTCATTCCAGCACGTTTCGGAGTTCGACAGAGGACGAATAGTGGCTTATTGTGACAGTGGTTTATCATACCGAGACATCGCCGTCCGTGTGGGACGACATCCAGCCACAGTGAGGCGAGTATGGATTCGGTGGGTGCAGGAGGGACGGATGGACCGACGTGACCGATTGTCGCAGCCGCGGCAAACCACCGAACGTGAGGACCGGCATGTTGTGCGGCGAGCATAGATGGCTTGCACCGCCACATCACGAACGTTAGCGCAGGAATTAGGGTGTGTTGCTCAACAACCCCTGTGTCAGCACGTACCGTTCGACGGCGGCTGCAGGAGCGGGGACTTGTCGCACTGACGCTACACCACCGGCGAGTGCGGCGGCAGTGGGCCATTGAACGCCGCACCTGGACTACGGAATGGCACGACATTGTCTTCTCCGACAAATCCCTGCTTCTGCCTGCAACACCACGATGGTCGGATCCGCGTGCGGCGGCACCGTGGCGAGAGACTGTATGACGCCTGCATTATGCATCGCCATACCGGTCCGTCGCCTGGCGTTATGGTTCGGGGCACAATAGGATATGACACCCGCACCCCTCTGGTACGCATCGCAGGTACACTCAACAGACACCGCACCATATCCGACGTTTTGGAGCCTGTAGTCCTCCCTTACCTGCAGGACCTCCCAGCGGCCACGTTTCAACAGGACAACGCGCGTCTGCACGTGGCACGCTTCGTGCAACAATTCTTCATGGCCCACCAGGTGTCACTGCCCTGCAATAGCAGTGACATTCAACCTATACCTGCAATGATTCCGATAAATTCCAGCCACCCATGGAAATACAAATGGTCAGCACTAGAATTTTATGTAAGAAGAGCTTTAACTCACTCAAGCAATAGAACAAACGAGATTAAAGAAATTAATTGGATAACCGAAACCACAAAGAAATTTGGATACAAGAAAAAGCTGATTGAAGAAATACTTAAAAATACTAAAATGTCTCTAAATAACAACAACGTAAAACCTAAAACCGAAAGAAAATTTGGAGGTAAATTTCCATTCATTCTTCCACTTGCGAATATTTAAAAAAAAGAATGTATGAAAGAAAACTTATTATTAGCAGAGACTGTTATAGATAATGAGACCATTTTGACAACAGGCAATGAAAAAAGATCGATTTTCGAAAAAGCAGCTGTATACTGCATTCCAACAAGAAATATTTCCAAGTGCAGAGAGAATGGATAAAGCGGATAAAATATACATAGGAAGCACCAAAAGAAGATTTAAGACAAGACTGGGAGAACACATATCCAGGGATCATAGCATACTTCTGGAAAATTTTAGGTAGGAATTTTAGGAATTTTTAGAAAAATTTTAGGAAAATTTTAGGAGTGTATTTCAATAAAAACTAGATGTATATTTGTATACATCTAGTAAAACAACTTTGTATACATTGTAAAGAGTTTGCTTCACACCCTTCAACCATATATACTGATAGACTGCGCATGACATCAAAATTTCTGGCTCCAACATAAAATCACATGACAACAGTCAAAAAGATGGGTTACACCTGCTGTGCTTATGGTTGCTCTGAGCGATATAGTAAAGAAAGTTCTATGATTTTTCATGGGTAAGAAACGAATTAAATACCTAAGTCAATAAAGTTCAATTACTTAACCAGAAACTTGCAGCTATTGATATAAAAATATAGTAACTTAAGAAAAAAAAATGGAATGCATGTTCCAAATTCTTCGCAAATGTTCATCACATTATAAATCACAAAATGTAAACAACCCGATCATGCATGTATATAGCTCATAAGTAAACTTACCTGAAGAGTTTTCATTATATATGAGGCGCATTCACATAATACACCGAAAACACTGAAGTTCTGCAGCGTAAATTAGTAATCATAACAGCATTTTTACACGAAATTTGGAGTCTGATGATGACGTGCCCAATGTTTGAGCCATGGCGGCTTTGATGCAGCTATTGCCAATGTGCAGTCCATTAGTATATATGGTCGAAGTTAACACCCAAATTTTTTGCATAACGTCTAATGTCTAAAGTTTAAGTATGATTTACTTCTAATGTTCAGTTCTTATCTTTTCACGTGTTATTATCATATTCAAGTATATTTACCACATTCAAGTTTCACTTTGAACATTAATATGCTGTTGAACCAGAAGCAATTCACGATTTTCACAGTAAAGTTTTCAGGTTTCACATTAAATTACAATATCCTAAAAAGGTAATTGAAAACCAAGAACTATGTACAATTGTTCACTGAATTACTTTTTTCATATTATTGTTTTAACCTTTTCCTGATTAGCCTATCTTTTTCTGCTTCTACCACAACTAATTTACTTTCAGTTTTCTTTATTTCAGCTGAACCTTGTATGATCAAGTTAGAGGCAACTGCTATTTCAACAGTATTTTGTTTTTCTACAGCTTTTCTCATTCTTTCTGTTCCCTCTTGAATTATTGCTAGGGAGGCTTCTTTATCTTTTTTAAACCTATTTATTTCTGCATCATTTTCTTTTATTTTGTCATCAAACTCAGCTTTTCTTTTTTCTCTAGCTGCTTTTCCTTATTTTCCCTCTCTTTCTGCTTCCTTTCTTTTACCTTTTTTGATTCTTCTTCCTTCAGCTTATCAACATACTCTTTATAAAATTTATGTGAATCACAAACACTATTTAACAAATTTCTTGTTATGGGACCTTTACTTACACATCCATAGTGTTTAATGGCCCCTTTAACTATTCTTAATGATGTTATAGTTGAGTCTTTTAAGTTAGCCTTGTCCTTCCTTAACAGAGCAGTGTTAACCGAAAATCCCCTTTCTGCATCAGCATTACCATGAGGTAAAACTAAAATTGACTTTATGAGTTTAGCAAGATTTGAGTATTTTTCTTTTCCGCTAGAGTCTTTAATACTAAATATATTACGCCAGTAATGATCAATCCGCACTGGAATATGCCCTTCCTCTGAAAATTTCACTAGTTCATCTAGAGTTGGCTTATCGCAATTTAAAAGTTTCCACTCTTCTCTTACTCTATCAATTTGTTCCTCAGAAAGATGCAAAACACTTGAAATTCTGGTTATTTCCGAAAGTCCTTCAGTGACTGAAAGTTGAGTTGACTCTTTCTTTGGTTCTTTTACCTTTAAAACTTCTATGTCTCTTAGCTTTTGATTGCAGAATGGCAAATTTGACTTTAAATATTTTGTGGTTGCAATTAGTGATGATCTTACATCTAAGAGAAATAATTTCTGCCTGGTCTCCTGAACATTCCTGAGGAGATTTTTGTCTTCATACCAACTTCTAACTCCCCTAGTTTTTTCCATGAATTTTTGTTTTCAAAATCTACATTCTTTAGGTCTTCTCCAAATTTCCCTGCTATAACATCATCTTGGATAAACTGAGCCATAACATTCCTCATTAAAGTATTTAAATCAGAATATAACTGGTGTATTTTTGATTCTTCACTCTGATAACATAATGAAAACTTTTCAAAATTTTGGTGTGAAAATGAAATTAATGCTAAATAGCAAGGAGTAAGCTCATTTTTCAGGAAACAGTGAATTCTTTTATACCTTGCCGAATTGCGCAGTTGTTTTTCAAATATTTTTTGAGATGGCAAGAAGTTTAAAAAATATTCTGTAATATTTAGCCATTGATCCAAGAGCCTCTGGGCTACAGAACCAACGGTTAACCATCTGTTGCTGACATGACGCAAAAGAAATTTGGCAGTAACCAATGTTATATCCTCGACAGATTTATAATCCTCTCGTCTTGCAGCACTACTCTTTAAAAAGTAATGCATATCAGTAGCAAATTCGTCAAAATCTATATTTAAGCTTGTCAAAAAAATTTTAAATGCATTACTAACAACATGCAGGTTGCAAAAACCTAGTTCCAAAGATTTCTGGCCTGTTTCTTGTTTTACAACTTCATTGAATTTGCGTAAAAAGCACTTATTTACATTTGGGCTGTCCATGGATACACAAATAATTCTGTTCAACGAAATATTGAAGGATGATAACACATCAAGAATTTCTTTTAGCAAAATATCTGCTGTTGCATGACCCAGAAAAACGCTTGTTAGGTATCGGCAAGAAACTGAATTTATTTCTGAAGACCAGTACCTGAGATACACATCCAACTGCCGTTTCACTTGTGTATTTGTAGTTTCATCAAATGCTATAGTAACCTTTCCTGGGCTACTAGATGCAATGTCTTTTTTCAAATCCTCTTCAAAATATTTTGACAATCCATGTGATATCACATAAGCAACTTTTTTCTTTAAGTTGCATTTTGGCTGCAATAGCAGAATCAGGAAACATTTCTTTGAAAAGTTCAACTGTTTCAGTGCATGAAACAAAAGACATATTGTCCTTAGCAACTTTCATGGCCCATAATGCTTCGGCTTTAGCCAACTGTAAATCATGACTCAGTACTTCACTAATATTTGTTTTGGGCTGAAGATCCTGTCCTCCAAAGGCTTTCAGGATGGACTTATTTTGAAATTTACTTTGAAATTTCTGCAAATGTTTTTTACTTTATGATGCGCTTTTACTTGTGAAAAGCCACTATTAGAAATGTTGAAAATTTCTGAACACAATATACACTTAGCAGAAAATATTGTTTCAGTTGCAGAACACCATTCTTTCAACTTCACTCCGTCCAATTCTTTGGCGAGCCACGCATCTTGAAATTTCGTTTTGGATTTAGGCATCTTAAACACTTGTATTACTAACCAGAAAATGAAAGGGAAGTACAAAAACACGTTCCAATATTGCAAAACCAGACAACTTCCCGAAATTTGGCTGCGAGGATGTCAGAAGATATGAAAAAAAAAAAAAAGCAGGTCACCACTAGAGAACTGAACCTGCACACAGCACAGAGAACACCATAAAAGACGTAAAACCAGAAACTATCATACGCATCTCACGCAAGTTCAGTCAAAGCGAGTCGGAGCCGAGATATATTGCGCATCGAAGGTCGCTGTCGCCGACGCATGATCGAAGGTCAATGATCACGTGCTCTACTGCCTGCCAAGATAATACTCAGCTACCATCCCATCGTCATTACCGGAGGTTACGGAAGGAGACCACATGTTTCCTCTTTGCTTCCACCCACCTGCGGTTTACAATAACAAAACATCAGCAGAAAGAGGAGGTTCCACAAGGCATGTACAAAAATAAAGTACGATCTTCTGCGTGCCACGGAGTTCGTCTGCAAAGCGCAAACCAGGGGTGAAAATGACCCCTCCCCTTTTCCCTTAGATCTCTTGTTACTCTCGAAAACTGTCCGAAGGCAAAAAAATGGAACGCCCGCCCCGAAGCAAGTGCATCTCGATGGCGTCATTTTTCCCTCCCTTCAGCAGCACAGCATATAGGCTGTGTTTCTACAATAACAGGTCTTTTTACCTTACCGTAATGGTAAATTTATTGGCGTTAATAACGGTTGTGTTTTTAATAAAAATAAGCTTACGAAAATTTTAGGATGAATAGCAAATTTTAGGTCTAATTTTAGGAATTTAAGGAGGGTCACAAAATATTAGGAATTTTAGGAGGAATGCGATCCCTGCATATCCAACTGGAATAAAAAAGAAAACAAAACATCATTAATTCAACATTGTATTGATAATGAAACAATCCCAGATTGGCCAGAAGTCAAATTAATAACATTGCATAAAACGAAAGCCCAAATTTTAACATCGGAAGCAGTTACGATTGAAAAAACAACAGATAAGAACTGTAATTATTACAATAACATTGCATAAAACGAAAGCCCAAATTTTAACATCGGAAGCAGTTACGATTGAAAAAACAAGAGATAAGAACTGTAATTATTACAACGACCCAGTCGATCTACCATACGCATGGAGATACCTCATTGAGCAAGAAAAGAAAAAAAAAAAAAACAGCCAAAATAAACGATTTAAAATCAAGACAAATACTGAATCGACTGATATATGGAAGATGGCGACACCACACAGTTTAAAAGCGGGAACGAATTTGGACATATCCAATCAAGAAGTAACATGTACACGACGTAAAAATGTGCAGTAAAACCAAGATTTGAATGTGCAAAAGGTTCTACTGATTTGGAACTGTTGAATCATATTGCAGATTGTGAGATTCTAGGTCGCCGAACAACTTGCACGACGAGAAGCACGTCGTATAACCCACAGATGAAGACTACGAAAATCATAGTCGAAACTAGTATGGGAATTTTAGTGCAGCGGGGAAACAAAGTCTAAGCTATTATCAAGACTGAATATTTTATCTGATCGATTTTCCTTCGACTTGAAGGCTTGACCGTTTATTATTTTATTATTTTAATTTCATTTTATATCGAAGTATTTTATTGATTTGAATCACGATTCACTAAGAAGAGTGGTTCCCCACCTTTCTCAACTTACCAAGTGGAATATCGTCGTAAAGTGACAACTGGAAATGCTAACAGAAGACTTCTGAGCAGATTTATGCTTCTGACAAGTTAAAGTGCAATATCCCCGAAAGTATTCCAGGAAAATGAAAACGTGAGTTACAGCTTTTATCTATATAACATTTTACCTTAAATTTTTTAATATTCAGTGACATTCAACCGCAATAATTCAAGGCCAAACAAAGATGATTAAGTTTCCTGCAAGCACTTCGATATTAATAAAACGTGAGAAACAGTACAAAATATCACAACTGTATAGTTGAAAGATATATATACATTAAATCTTATAATCACGTAATGAAGTTCAACACTGAAGCGTATTTGAAGAACTAATTAAATGAGACTACAGAATTTCTTGTACCCAAGAAGAAAGCAATCCCTGGTTACTTCCCCTCCTGGACATTGAGCATGTCACCCAACCTTTGATATGGGACACAGTAAGTCAGTCAAACTACACGCAAATCCCTTTACTGTTGAGGTGGGCATCTCTTCTTGTGACTGCCTCTGAAGTTACAGAAACGCAAAGTTCTGATCTATTGAAAAACACTGCATAAGTAATGCCATGGATGCACGGCTCGATTTTGACTGGTAGTTAGTAGCAAATTGCTAGCAAGCAAATGCATTTTGGTAGTGATAAAAAGTGGTTCAAGCAAAAGTTGCTAGTGAAAAAAATTTTTGAATGTTTTAGTGTGAACTGTAAAGTGCCACTGAGTGACGACTTTTCAGGTGAAGTAGGTGAAGTGCCTCTTCACCTATTTTACTTAAAATAAAGTTTTATTCAATAATTTGTATAATATATTCTTTTTTGTTTCTAATGTGTTACAAAATACTTAAAATGTTGATTAGATATCAATTCACATAATGCGTTCAATATGGAAAACAAGTCCTCATACGCAAAACAGTGCAAGTGAAGAGCCGAAATGAAAACCCTTGGAAGTCTGCAGCTTTCGACCGAGTTGCTATGGTAACCGTGACGTCAACCTCCCCTATCTGGCGCGCAAGTGAAGTATTTTATTTTTCCGCGCCAAAGCTCTGCAGATGAAATCGTGACCTTTGAAGGAGATCACGGTGAAACGGTTTACCCAGGGTATCTTGCAATGTTGTGGCACATGCTTTCCGAAAGGGATTTGCTTTTTCGTGCTTTGTGATTATTTGTCAAAAAGTTTAGCTGTTACTGTAGTTCCGTGTACAGTTTAACAGTTAGGGATAGTTTTAATTAAAGTATGTATCCTGTGAACGACATTGTTTGTAATTTATTACAACTCCATTTAATCGGTGGAAAGATGAAGATAAAAGAAACATTTTACTTCAAGGACGACCGACTGATTCACCGACAGTTGTTGCCAAAAAAGAAATCAAGAAGAGCGGTAAATCTTACAATATTAATTTTAAAAATTGTTGGTTTACTGAATATAAATGGCTTTGTAGTACTTCTGTGTTACAAAAATTATTTTCTTGGCCCTGCTTACTTTTTAGTAATAAACATGCGGCCTGGAATAAAGACGGATTCTCCGATTTATTAAATATAACACACTCACTTCATAAACATGGTGATTCTAGCCAACACCTGAAATGCGAGTTAATGCTAAGGAATTTTGAAAAAAATCAGAACACCCTTGTGGATGCCCTGAGGGAGAATGCTAGGCTTTTGAAAATGCATTTCAACGAAAACATTCGTTTAAATAGACTTTTCCTGCAGACAGTGATTGATGCAGTATTATATTTGAGCAAACAAGAACTAGCATTCCGTGGCCATGATGAAAGCATGGACTCGATAAATCGTGGAAATTTCAAGGAATTGCTTTCATTGTTGATATCAAGAAGTCCTTTAGAAATTCAAAATCAATACAAAAAGATAAAAAATGTCCTCACAGGTGACTCAAAAACTATTCAAAATGAATTAATTGAATGTATATCTGAATAAACACTGCTGGCCACCCAAAATGCAGCACCAGCATTGCAGGGCATATGCAAAATCATGTGCGGCCGGCAAGCCAACGAGAAGCACTATAAGAAGGGTGCACAGAAGGTGGGGTGTAAGTAGTGGAAGTGTGTTGTGCTGCCGAACCTGCACGTGGGAAGCTTCCTGATGCCTAGTCGCAGAATACGGCAGTCATTCCAGCACATTTCGGAGTTCGACAGAGAACGAATAGTGGTTTATTGCGACAGCGGTTTATCGTACCGAGACATCGGCGCCCGTGTGGGACGACATCCAGACACAGTGAGGCGACTATGGATTCGGTGGGTGTAGGAGTGACGGACGAGCCGACGTGAACGATTGCCGCGGCACACCACCGAACGAGAGGACCGGCATGTTGTGCGGGCGGGCATTGACGGCTCGCACCGCCACATCACGAACGTTAGCGCGGGAATTAGGGTTTGTTGCGCAACAACCTGTGTCAGCACGTACCGTTCGACGTCATCTGCAGGAGCGGGGACTTGTCGCACGGCGCCCATTGCTCCGATTACCATTGACGTTACACCACCGGCGAGTGCGGTGGCCCGTTGAACGCCGCACCTGGACTACGGAATGGCACGACATTGTCTTCTCCAACGAATTACGCTTCTGCCTGTAACACCACGATGGTCAGACCCACGTGTGGCGCCACCACGGCGAGAGACTATATGACGCCTGCATTTGCATCGTCATACCGGTCCGTCGCCTGGCGTTATGGTTTGGGCGCAATTGGATATGACACCTGCACCCCTCTGGTAACCATCGCCGGTACACTCAACAGCCACTGCTACATCTCCGACGTTTCGGAACCTGTAGTCCTCCCTTACCTGCAGGACCTGCCAACGGCCACGTTTCAACAGGACAATGCGCGCCCGCACGTGGCACGCATCGTACAACATTTCTTCACGGCCCACCAGGTGTCACTGCTGCCGTGGCCTGCCTGTTCTTCCGATATGTCGCCCATCGAACACGTCTGGTCGCTGATCGGCAACTGAGTGGCCCGGCAAGCAACATCCGCAGCTACGCCTGATGAACTGTGGCAACGTGTGGAAGCAGCCTGGTCCGACATACCCCAAGCCCACATCCAAAGCCTTTTTCGTTCGATGCCGTGGCATGTTGCGGCCATTTTTGCCAACCATGGGGGCCACACGAACTATTGATGTCTGTGTGTTCCGCAAGTCGCACGGGCCTGTAAGCTTAATCGTTTCATCATTGTGTCTGTCGTTATGTGTCCAGTAAATCTGGCTTTGCTATATCGTGTCCTTCTTGGTGTTGCATTTGGGTGGCCAGCAGTGTACAAACGATCACGTTAAAAATGAAATAAATGAAGTTCAATGCTTTTCTATTCAAGTAGATGACACCACAGACACAAATCAGACTTCTCAGTGCTCTTTAATAATAAGATTTGTGGATTCGGAAGATGTATTGGCTGAGCGATTTTTGGGTTGTTTTTTTTTTTTTTTTGTTGGAGGTTTAACGACCACCGTGAGCAACTCAATGGGCTATAAGCAGTCGCCCGTCCCTAATTTAGGGTCACTGGTTCGAGGGAAGGGAGAGAGCCAGTGCCATAAGACAAATACAACATCCATGCCTCACCGGGATTCGAACCCAGACCCCTTTTGGGCGAATGATCAGAGGCCATCGCTTAGACCACTGCGCCAACCGAGGCGGCCGATTTTTGGGTTTCCACGACGTGAGTGGAGATCAAAACGTCAGAAGCTTTATATAAAATGCTAGACAAAATTTTGGAACAATTCGATTATCAACACAAATTAATACGACAATGTTACGATGGGGCAAGTGTAATGTCTGGACACTTGAATGGCTCCAGAAAAAAATCAAGGATAAAGCTTCTCAAGCTGTTTTTGTTCATTGCTTAGCACATCGTTTGAATCTTGTATTACAGCAGAGTTTTTCTAAAATTTCAAAGTGTCGTATATTTTACGCAAGCCTCACTGAAATTCCTACGTTTTTTTTCACCACTCAGTGAAGCGATCTTGTATACTCACATCTACAACCGCAAGACGCATACCAACCGTAGCAGAAACTCGATGGTCCTCCACTTCGAAGTTAGTAAGTGTAATTGTTGAAGATTGGGATAAATTGAAGGAAGTATTCGAATTTCTGACAAATAGTGAGCAATCAGACAAAAAATCAATTAAACTTGCCAAGGGGTTTTTAAACGATATGAACACTTTTGAATTTACATTTTTTGCAATAGTATTTAATGAAATTTTTAGCCCTACCGATCTATTATTCGAAATTTTGCAGAAAAAATCCCTAGACATAAACTATTGTGTAACCCCAAAAAAAAAAAACTCATGAAATTTTTGAGTCATAAAAGGAACGAAGTATTTGAAACACTGTTTGGAAAAGCTAGCAAAATCACAGAAATAAGCAGATCTAAACGGGAATAGGCTGCTCTTACACAAGAAACAATTTTTCAAAATTATAAACAATTGTATTTTGAAATTTTAGACCACATTCTTATGGAAATGGATATAAGATTTCAAGACTGTGAAAAACTTCAATTTGTTTGTCTAGCTGACACAACCAAATTCGAACAATTTAATTCAAGCTTCCCTCTCACGCTTTTGAAAATCTACAACATTTTTATGGAAAAATATTTACTAAACTCCAACGTCTTAAAAATGATCTGAGTCTTGTATATGCCAACGAAAAATTAAGGAATATATCGACTCAAGAAGTTCTTTGAGTGCTTCATGAAGATAAAGACATTTTTACAGAAAGTTTATAAATTGGTTGCCCTCATTTTAACCATTCCATCTACAAGTGTGACAGTGGAAAGAAGTTTTTCTTGCCTTAAAAGAATACAAACTTACTGAAGAAAAATTATTTCTCAAGACAGGCTTGCTTCTTTGGCAAATATTTCTATTCAGAAAGATATTTTATTGATGCTCACGAAGAAACAACCATTCTATGATGACATAATCGACAAATTTGCAGCTTTAAAAGAAAGAAGAATTGATCTAATATACAAAAAATAGGTCAGTCTTCATATAGTAATTTTCATTGAAGACAGTAGATATCTTTTCATACTGCTCTTGTAGCTCTTCGCCTATTTTTTCAACCACAAGCTGCCACTGGTGCCACTGCATTGTGCGTGTGGAATATTTTAGACACATACAAAAATGAGCAACTGCTTTTTATGGAAACGAATGTTTCTTGAAAAGTACAAACATTATGAAAACATTTTGATATTAGTAGAAATATCCAGTATATTTCTCTTTATCTACTTCTGCATGTGAGGCTGGGTTCAGTTTCATGAAGAGAATCCAGGTTGATTGGAGGGGAAGTTTAAGCTTACAAACATTGAATGCTATCATGAGTACTGAGGTTGAAGGTCCGTCCAAAGACAAGTTTGACCTCAGGCCTGCTGTATCAAAGTGGTATGATGAAAAGACCTGAAACCCAGATCGTAAACCATACGGAAATTAATTTAAGATTTTGAATAGTGTTCTTGAAGTTTGTGAATAAAGTTAAATAAAAAAATGTTTTTTTAAATATTTGCATTCAAATTAAATTGTTAGAATTAATCTGTCGGGTCATGAAAAGGTGAGTTATATCTAAATATTTGCAATCTTTTCAGCATTACAATGTGACAGTTACAGGGGTGAAATCAAAATTTGTCATGATTGACTAATGGAAGGGACATGTTAAAGTTTATTTTGTATAATGTTAATAAAATTTCGCTAGTAGATCATGCAATTTGCTAATAACAAAAAAGGCCACTAGCAAGTGTTGCTATTGCTAAAAAAATCAACTGACATGTGAGTGCATATGGCACTTTTACTGGCACTAAGGTGGCACCAGATTTTCATACCCCCCCCCCCCCCACACACACACACATCAAAAAGGCTCAACACCTCTCCATGTGAAGGTGTATAACATACACACAGACACATACAAAATAAATTATATATTTATTATCATATAGCAAAGTTGTCAATAGCAGTTGCATTTACATGAATTCCTCATCTCTACCTTGAATATCTTCTACTATAATGGAGTATTTTTTATTTTTCAATATGAACTGTATGTATATATGTAGCAGTATAATGCTTGGTTTTTAGTTTTTCTTATTTAAAGTTAGTCATTGCGATCACAAAAGTATGTATGTATGTCTTCACTTTAGTCTGCTGCAGATTTTGTTCTGAATTACTTCAGCAAGCAAAAGATTTGTGAAAATATCAATATCTGCTGTTTCTGCAACTCATATTAATGCTTGTTTTTGCCTTGTTTAGCAAAGCATTCAGACACAAGAGATAAAAAATAAAAACAGCACAAGAAAAAACTAATCATGGGTGGTTTTTGAAAGAAAAATCATGGTTTTAACTATTCGTAAGTACAAAAAATTTAACATTTCTCATTTTTTTTAAAGTTTTCTCTAATTCTAATACCAGATGTAAAAAAAGCAAAGTAATGCCCTATAAAAAAAATTTAGCTTTCGAAAAATTCTCTTTCATCCCCCTAATTAAAAATAACTTTTTTGGCATCTTCCAATTTGAAATTCCTGGGTAAACCCCTCTGGCAAAAAGGCAAAATGTGGTTTTCCATATCTACCATCACACAGAGAACCACATTTAATGCAGCCAAAGAGACAGTGTTCTGTATGTGTACATTATACAAAGATTGCTGCATGCTGTTTTGGCTCTTAACATCACTTTTAAAGTTGCTGTGTTATGAGAGAGACAAACAGGAAAGTCCCCTGATGGTTGCACGTGATAATATAATTTGAATGAAGCATGCATGTGAAATGAGATAAAGGCTTAAGCAATCTGTACATTTGATCTGAGAAACAGTTTCTCCATTTCACTTTATGATAGTAGTGAAGAACCACACTGCAGAGCTGACAACTTTTCAAAATTAAAAACCGGGACATCAACGTGCGTTCGGCAGCGCACATATTTACAATTTATGAATAATAAAAATATATATTATAGGTTTCTCTATTTTTATTACAGTTAATTACTTAATACAAATAAAGAAATATTTACAAAAAAATAGTATTTAAGTATAAAATAAGATTAACAAACCTTGTTAATAAGTTTCATTTTTAGAGAGTGAGACACTATTTTTTCCAGAGAGACACCATTTCTTTCCCCCATCATAACAGGAGTGTTATCACATGATAAGGCAAGACAGTTCATCCACGGAATACCATGATACTGAAATTCTTCGGACACAAGGTTGGCAATATTTTCACCTGTTGAAACTGGTTTCTAGGCATGGCAAAGAGAGCACTGTGCATCTCATTTGCTTGCAATAATTAATTATCAAAGTACATTACTGGGCACAACTGGATAAAGTTGATTGTCAGCATCATTACTGCCATCAGTTGTGACAGAAAAATGGTCCACTTTTAAGATCACATTTTTTTAATGATATTTTGCCATTTCTTGAGCAATATGCAAAGTTTTTTGTTCTGCCACATGCATACCTTGTTACTCTGTTGTGGGGAGTTAGGAAACATAGCTGACAACAATCGGTAAACATGATCAGCTGCCACTAGTGGTATGTTGTGCTCCAACAAAAATCCGGTAAACAGAACTTCTGTATGAATCGTTTGAAAATCATTCGGCACTGAAATAAAATGATCCACGATGCACACACTTTTCGCACTATCATGATTTTTTACGTGCTTGTTAGTTCCAACATGTGCGACGATGTCTCCATGACTAGAGTGAGAAACAGGGAAATCAGTGTTACACAAAGTGCAATATGCATGAAGCTCACCCTTGTGTGATGGTTTTACAAGTCAAATTCTTAGGAGTATTTCTTAAAAATGTCCCCACTCTGGTGTTGCGAACTGAAATAATAACTTGCAACACAACTTGTTTTATTTGAAAGTTCAAACAAAGTACGGAATTGGCATTCAACTTGAGCGTTAGCAAGCAAACAGCTTTCCATTCCACTCCCATGAAGCTCTGCACAAGTGCCGTGTGCTCATTGGCTGAGAGCGCCATGGATGTGACGTCATAAACCAGTACTTCAACTTTCCAAGCCTTTGACTGTCTTGCTATCATCACGGGACACATGACCTCGGAGCTCGTAGTGCCGTGGATTAACAAAAGAAAATTGTTTTATTCCATTCGTTACCAATTACCACAGCCAGCATTGACGCTGGAGAAAAATGATGGCTGATGACATTAATGATGAAACAAAAACATACATAATAAATAAAGAAAAGAAAAAAAATAAGAAAATCACAAAACCAGATTTTTTGTAGAAAAATCAGATTTCCAGAAAATATTTTCAAAATTGGACAGAATCTGGGTAAACCAGGATACTTGGCAGCTATGACACTGCGTTCAGGGAGCCTGGTCATCTTGTTAGAATCAATAAGGAAGTTCATCACTATTCAGCATTGGAAAATAACATTGTGTTCAGTTCAGATATGCTATGAATGACATGATTAAGTGATTAGCAAATTAAATGGATATTGTTTAAAACACACGTTTTTTTACTTAAATGGTAACAGTAACTCACATGAGATAAGTGTCATTTTCCAAAGACACTTTCTTTCGCATATATACAACACACACTTATGAAACACTACTACCATACCACAAATGTGCCTGTTCCAATACTATTCTATGATTTTTCTGCATTCAATCTAATAAACTAGACGCCATGTGTCTTATGACTGCACAGACAGCATAAAACTTGGAATATAAGAGGCCCATTCAAGAAAGACTTGCATGGAAATTTATAAACATGTATGTATGAACCTGAACTACATATGGCTACAATTCTTTTTAAAGTAATCTCTTCAGGAGGCAATGCTCCTGCCCAAACATTGCTGCCACTCCTCAAATACATGCTGGAAGCCATCTATCTGCATCCCTTTCAGAGCTGCTTCTAAAGCTTTGACTACCTTTTCTGTTGACACAAATTTTTGATAGTTGCAGGGGTGTTGGCACCCCTCACGTGTTTCGGAGCGATTTTTGGAGCAGGGAAATCTGCATTTCGGAGCAGAAAATTTGAGTTTTGGAGCGAGAAAATGTACATTTTGGAGCAGAACTCAGGTTTTGGAGCAGCTAATGATAGCCCATTTAACTATGTTTTAAGTACAGGCTGTGCTTTTAAGATACAATTACATATTGAATTATCATTATTTTATGTAATTCATAATTCATTAGTACACTCACAAGACAGATGATAATGAAAGGTAAAACATAATATATATATATATCATCATCATCATCATTGTCAACCATTATCAATCCACTGCTGGACGAAGGTCTCCCCAAGTTTCCTCCACAACGGTCTGTCTTGTGCCAGTCTCCTCCATGTCACCCCTGCATACTTTCGAATTTCATCCACCCATCTCCCATGTGGTCTTCTTCTGGGTCTTTTCCTGTCCCTTGGAATCCAATCTAAAATTTCGGCTGTCCATCGATGATCTGTCCTTCTGGCAGTATGTCCAGCCCATTGCCATTTCAGGGATTTAACTCTGATCATGATGTCTTCCACTCTTGTCATTTTTCGGATCCACGAGTTCCTCTTCTTATCTCTCCTGGTTACACCAAGTATGCACCTCTCCATGCTTCTTTGAGTTGTCTGCAGCCTTTGTATGTCTCTTTTAGTTAAGGTCCACGTCTCTGCACCATACGTAAGCACTGGAAGGATGCATTGATCAAACACTTTTCTTTTAAGACATAATGGCATATTGCTCTTGAAAATTATGCTGTTTCTTCCAAAAGCTCTCCAGGCAAGTTTTGTACGCCGATTAATTTCTTCATCAATGTGACCCTCACTTGATATCTGCTGTCCAAGATAAACGTACGTATCTGTTATCTCCAGCTTTTCTCCATCAATCGATAAATCTTCATTTCTTGTAAAAGCATTGAACATCACTTTTGTCTTCTGAAAGTTCATTTTTAATCCCACTTCTTTACTCTTGTCAGCAAGTTCCTGGATCATACTCTGCAGCTCTGATGGGCTAGTTGCAAAAATGACTATGTCATCAGCAAAACGAAGGTGGGTTAGATAATCTCCATTAATCTTTATCCCCTTGTTTTCCCAGCTCAGTGACTGAAAAACACCCTCCAATGTGGCATTAAAGAGCTTCGGAGATATGGTGTCACCTTGTCTCACTCCCTTTCCAATTTTTATGTGTGTTGTATTTTCAAGCAGCCTAATCTTTGCACTTGCATTTTCATAGATGTTATTAATAATATTAATGTATGCATCTTCAATACCGCAGGTTTTCAGAGCCATTGTAACTGCTGATGGTTTCACCGAATCAAAGGCTTTTTCATAATCGATAAACGCCATGCACAGTGGAAGTTCATATTCCCTCGCTCTTTCAATTAGTTCTCTCAGCACATGGATATGATCTATTGTGCTGTAGCCACTCCTGAATCCAGCTTGTTCTCTCGGTTGAGCCATGTCCAGTGTTACCTTCAAGCGGTGTGAAAGAACTTTAGTGAAGATTTTATAAACTACTGATAGGAGGCTGATAGGTCTGTAGTTTCCGAGATCCTCAATGTCACCTTTCTTATGTAGCAGGATCATTGTAGCGGTGTTCCAATCCTCAGGAATCTTTCCTTCATTAAGGCATCGAGTGAAAATTTGGGCGAGTACTGTTTCGATTTCTCCACTTGCTTCTTGTATGATGTCTACAGTAATTCCATCTTCTCCTGGAGCTTTTCCCCGCTTCATGTTCTTGATTGCATGTGCAACTTCTGCTGGAAGGACTGGAGGAATTCTGGTACTGGTATCTTTCATGATGTCTGGAGTGCATGTATCATCCCTTTCATATAATTTGGAGTAGAAATCTTTCGCTCTTGTCAAAATTTCGCCTCTATTTCTTGTTACAGAACCATCTTCTTTTCTCAGTGCCATAATCTGTTTTCTTCCCTTACTGAGATGTCCCTTTGCTATCTTTAGGCTTTGGTTGTTTTCAATTGCTTTCCTCACTAGTTCACAGTTGAATTTTCTTACGTCTTCAGTGATACTTTTTCGTACTGTCTTGCATAGCTCTATATATTCCACTTTGGAAGTCACATCTTCTTTAGTTGTCCTCATCTCTCTTCTTTTTTGCATCAACATTTTCGTTTTTCCTGATAATTTATTTACATGCAACTTGTTCTTAGACCCAGCTAATTTTGTTGCTGTTTCCATAAGAGCTTTTGTTACTTTTCTGTTAACTTCAGAGATGTCCACTTCTTCCGATGTTAGGCCTTCCAAAGCAGAGAACCTGTTCTTCAGTTCCAACTTGAACGTATTATGGTGTTTTTTAAGGTTGGTTATATCAATACATTTTGTTTGTCTTATGAGCTTGCCACGTTCAAGTTTAGTGTTGAGGTGCATCTTACATCTCACCAATCTATGGTCACTACCTGTGTTGAACTTGTTTAGCACACTGCAGTCTTCTATGACGAATTTTTTGTTACACATAATAAAATCAATTTCACTTGTCGTCCCATTTGGATGTCTCCATGTCCATTTCCTGTGTGGCTTTTTCTTGAAGAAGGAGTTCAAGATGAAAAACCCTTCTGCCTCTGCAAACTCAACGAGAGTATTTCCACGCTGGTTTCTGTTGCCGTGACCGAATTTACCTACTGAAGTTTCATTCTGTTGCCGTTGCCCTATTTTTGCATTGAAATCTCCCATAATTATTTTCAAGTGCTGCTTACCTTTATTACTTAGATGACAAATTTCCTCATAAAATTCTTCAATTTCTTCTTCAGGATGACTTGTGGTGGGTGCATAAGTTTGAATAATCTGAGCCTGGTATCTTCTCGATAGTTGGATAACGAGTCGTGCAGCTCTGTCAGAGGTACTTTCAACTTCTACCACTTTATCCTTCAGTTTCTTGTTTATTATAAATCCAACACCACTAGTTCTGCCAGTATCTGTCCCACGATAGTAGAAGAGATGTCCACTTTTCAGTTCGATGAGATCTTCTCCTTTTCTCCTTACCTCACTTAGCCCCACGATGTCCCACTTGATCCTTTGTAGTTCCTCTTCCAATTCAAGAAGCCTTGAATCAGAAGATAGGGAGCGTCCATTGTACGTTGCCAAGGTCAGCATCAGATGGCAGCCTAGTCCGGTCCTCCGGGGATTCTTAGCACCCTCTGCCTTCATGTCGCACTGGCCGCTGCCTTGGCCAGGTACATTCCAGCTGCCGGAGACTGAGGGCCAAGATTTAAGTTGTGGAGTCATTTTGGAGGGGTTTGGCCATAACTCACCACGCTGGCCAAGCGGGTTGGTGAGTGTGGGATAGAATTTCCTCTGATCCCGATGGTATAGTTATACCGCTATTGGCGGTCGTCAGAGCTCCTTTAGTGGGAACAGGATGCACCACGAGAAGGCGGGGTTGACATTTGTCAAGGAGAGGCTGTGATGTTACGCATCACCTGACCTTACATCCCATATATATATATGATTATTGTGAAGCGGAAAGATATAACTGAAACATGTGATGTAAATATCACCTACCTTGTGGAGTTACATGCTTAATCTGCAGAGTAAAATTTCCTTAACCTTCAATGTCTCCTGCATATGCAGTTATAACTCACTCAGTATACTTGGAAATTTGCAATTTGCACTTCACAAAAATGTAGTAGGTAGAAGCTAAGCTTATTTATGCAGTCATGGTGGCATGTGGTGTATGTATATCCATATGTTCTATTTACAATGGTAGATCAAAATGCACTTGTGTATTTTATGTTGTATGTACAAATATTTTTCATGACAAAGAATGGCCAAAGTCCATATAACAAGATGACACTACAAAGATTCATGGAGAAGCATTCCTGATATAACATTGAAAATGAAAAATGAAGGCTCTTCTTCAGCCATGGAATACATGGAGATTTCATTTCCAACGTATTAGGAATATTTTCCCATGGATCTCTGTAGTACAAGTATTTTATTTACAAGGGTTAAAACTGCATTGTAGATGTAGGTCAGCAAAATGATTTAATTTTTTTCGATGCCAATTTTTGCTGTTTACACCTGTTTTCGATTTGCAGAAGAATTGTGGAAATTTTTTCTTTGGATTCCTTTAAAAGAATCTGCCCACTTTCTATGTCAGCAAAATTTCTCTTTTTCAATCCATCATCTATAATCTTTTCTGCATTAGTCAGCACTCTTTGAGAAGCAGAAAGCTGTTTCTTCAATTCACTTTCTTCTTCTCTGAGCTTCAACTGGTCATCTGCTGGATTTTTTTTTTTTTTTTTTTTTGTCTTGCTTTCTTCTTCCTTGAATTTTCTTCTTAGCTTCCAAGCGATTTTGATATTGTTTGTATGGACCTTTTACAGCTTTGAGAAGCTCTGGAGTTACATTGAGATTTTCAATGTTCTTGCAATGCTCCTGTACATAAGATTTAATTTTCCTTATGCCATTTATACTTTGTAGACTTAAACTACTCCTCTGATCTAAGATGTGCTTGTTTACACTAAAGCCTCGTTCACAATCAGCATTACCATGTGCAAGGGACAACAGTACTTTTATTAAGATTGCAAGCAATGGAAATTTATCATTTCCATCACAGTCCTTAAGTGAAAAAATTTTAGTCCAATAATAATCGATTCTTTTGTACTGTTGCTTACAAAATTGATCTACCTCATGGCTATTATTTTCCATCCCGATTTCGTTATTTTGATAAAACTTTTCATCAATAGTCTCAGTCTGCAGTCTAATCCATTCATCTGTCAATGCTGTGACATCAGCAGCTGCAATAACATTTGGAACAGCAGCAGCTAGTTGCCTAATGCATGCTAAAGACGAAATTTTGGTACGGAAAAGGGGATGAAGGCACTTTATTCGTTCCAGGACGCTGTTGTCAAAAGGCAATATCTTTACCAAGTATTTCACATACTATTAATAAAACAAATGTGCACCTAAATAGAAATTTATTTTCTGTGAACTTGTCCATGTTTCCATTTAACCTTCAGTGTCCAAGCCAATTTCAACCTTTTTTCTTCCAGTTTTCACTTTCAGTGAAGCGATCTTATATACTCACATCTACAACCGCAAGACGCATACCAACCGTAGCAGAAACTCGATGGTCCTCCACTTCGAAGTTAGTAAGTGTAATTGTTGAAGATTGGGATAAATTGAAGGAAGTATTCGAATTTCTGACAAATAGTGAGCAATCAGACAAAAAATCAATTAAACTTGCCAAGGGGTTTTTAAACGATATGAACACTTTTGAATTTACATTTTTTGCAATAGTATTTAATGAAATTTTTAGCCCTACCGATCTATTATTCGAAATTTTGCAGAAAAAATCCCTAGACATAAACTATTGTGTAACTCAAATAAAAAAACTCATGAAATTTTGAGTCATAAAAGGAACGATGAAGTATTTGAAACACTGTTTGGAAAAGCTAGCAAAATCACAGAAATAAGCAGATCTAAACGGGAATAGGCTGCTCTTACACAAGAAACAATTTTTCAAAATTATAAACAATTGTATTTTGAAATTTTAGACCACATTCTTATGGAAATGGATATAAGATTTCAAGACTGTGAAAAACTTCAATTTGTTTGTCTAGCTGACACAACCAAATTCGAACAATTTAATTCAAGCTTCCCTCTCACGCTTTTGAAAATCTACAACATTTTTATGGAAAAATATTTACTAAACTCCAACGTCTTAAAAATGATCTGAGTCTTGTATATGCCAACGAAAAATTAAGGAATATATCGACTCAAGAAGTTCTTTGAGTGCTTCATGAAGATAAAGACATTTTTACAGAAAGTTTATAAATTGGTTGCCCTCATTTTAACCATTCCATCTACAAGTGTGTCAGTGGAAAGAAGTTTTTCTTGCCTTAAAAGAATACAAACTTACTGAAGAAAAATTATTTCTCAAGACAGGCTTGCTTCTTTGGCAAATATTTCTATTCAGAAAGATATTTTATTGATGCTCACGAAGAAACAACCATTCTATGATGACATAATCGACAAATTTGCAGCTTTAAAAGAAAGAAGAATTGATCTAATATACAAAAAATAGGTCAGTCTTCATATAGTAATTTTCATTGAAGACAGTAGATATCTTTTCATACTGCTCTTGTAGCTCTTCGCCTATTTTTTCAACCACAAGCTGCCACTGGTGCCACTGCATTGTGCGTGTGGAATATTTTAAAAAAATATTTAATGCAAAAATATTTAATGCAGATTTTTCTAAAAATCTGCATTTCGGAGCAGAAAATTTGAGTTTTGGAGCGAGAAAATGTACATTTTGGAGCAGAACTCAGGTTTTGGAGCAGCTAATGATAGCCCATTTAACTATGTTTTAAGTACAGGCTGTGCTTTTAAGATACAATTACATATTGAATTATCATTATTTTATGTAATTCATAATTCATTAGTACACTCACAAGACAGATGATAATGAAAGGTAAAACATAATATATATATATATATATATATGATTATTGTGAAGCGGAAAGATATAACTGAAACATGTGATGTAAATATCACCTACCTTGTGGAGTTACATGCTTAATCTGCAGAGTAAAATTTCCTTAACCTTCAATGTCTCCTGCATATGCAGTTATAACTCACTCAGTATACTTGGAAATTTGCAATTTGCACTTCACAAAAATGTAGTAGGTAGAAGCTAAGCTTATTTATGCAGTCATGGTGGCATGTGGTGTATGTATATCCATATGTTCTATTTACAATGGTGGATCAAAATGCACTTGTGTATTTTATGTTGTATGTACAAATATTTTTCATGACAAAGAATGGCCAAAGTCCATATAACAAGATGACACTACAAAGATTCATGGAGAAGCATTCCTGATATAACATTGAAAATGAAAAATGAAGGCTCTTCTTCAGCCATGGAATACATGGAGATTTCATTTCCAACGTATTAGGAATATTTTCCCATGGATCTCTGTAGTACAAGTATTTTATTTACAAGGGTTAAAACTGCATTGTAGATGTAGGTCAGCAAAATGATTTAATTTTTTTCGATGCCAATTTTTGCTGTTTACACCTGTTTTCGATTTGCAGAAGAATTGTGGAAATTTTTTCTTTGGATTCCTTTAAAAGAATCTGCCCACTTTCTATGTCAGCAAAATTTCTCTTTTTCAATCCATCATCTATAATCTTTTCTGCATTAGTCAGCACTCTTTGAGAAGCAGAAAGCTGTTTCTTCAATTCACTTTCTTCTTCTCTGAGCTTCAACTGGTCATCTGCTGGCTTTTTTTTTTTTTTTTTTTTTTTTTGTCTTGCTTTCTTCTTCCTTGAATTTTCTTCTTAGCTTCCAAGCGATTTTGATATTGTTTGTATGGACCTTTTACAGCTTTGAGAAGCTCTGGAGTTACATTGAGATTTTCAATGTTCTTGCAATGCTCCTGTACATAAGATTTAATTTTCCTTATGCCATTTATACTTTGTAGACTTAAACTACTCCTCTGATCTAAGATGTGCTTGTTTACACTAAAGCCTCGTTCACAATCAGCATTACCATGTGCAAGGGACAACAGTACTTTTATTAGGATTGCAAGCAATGAAAATTTATCATTTCCATCACAGTCCTTAAGTGAAAAAATTTTAGTCCAATAATAATCGATTCTTTTGTACTGTTGCTTACAAAATTGATCTACCTCATGGCTATTATTTTCCATCCCGATTTCGTTATTTTGATAAAACTTTTCATCAATAGTCTCAGTCTGCAGTCTAATCCATTCATCTGTCAATGCTGTGACATCAGCAGCTGCAATAACATTTGGAACAGCAGCAGCTAGTTGCCTAATGCATGCTAAAGACGAAATTTTGGTACGGAAAAGGGGATGAAGGCACTTTATTCGTTCCAGGACGCTGTTGTCAAAAGGCAATATCTTTACCAAGTATTTCACATACTATTAATAAAACAAATGTGCACCTAAATAGAAATTTATTTTCTGTGAACTTGTCCATGTTTCCATTTAACCTTCAGTGTCCAAGCCAATTTCAACCTTTTTTTCTTCCAGTTTTCACTTTTATCTAATGAAATTTCTTTTAAATTGAAGCCTTTCTTCTCTTAAAAGCAGGTTACAATCAGGAAACGACCCATAATCCTTTTCACCAAAGTTACTAATTCATCATATAAAATATGAACTAGTGGCTCATTTCTTTGAAATAACTTCAGAAATCCAACACATGAATCAGCAGCATTTTTCAGGAGCATTGCTTTTGCCAAAAGTGTTTTGTTCTGAAATGCTCTAGTGATGTGTTGCAGCTGCAGCATTTCCCTTCTGGAATCCTGACTCTTCCTGAAGAAACTCTGTAGAACTTGGAACTGCTCAATGAATTGTATCAATGATGTTTGCAAAGTTAGCCATTGACTGCTAACATGTCTCACGAAAACATGTTCCGGTACTTCCATCAAGCACTGAAGATTATGAAAATCATCACTTCCTGCAGCAGTGTGTTTAAAAAAATAATATATATCAATTAACAAGCTCTCCACATCACCCCCAAAACAATTTAGTGCAGAAGCAAAGCATTGTGTACTTTGTGGAGGGTACATTCCCCAATGTCAATCAAATGAGGGTTTGTATATTTTATTTTCCCTTTAAGGCACTTCATTACATTAGGGCCATCACTATGAAAACTGAGCAGTTTTGTTGGTGAGAGCTCAAATAGGGCAGTCATTACACAACTGTGAATATTTTCTGCTGTGCCATGACCAATGTGGAATGACTCCAAGTGCTCAACAACAACTCTCTTTACTTTTTCACTATAAAAACGAATCAAAACGTCAAGTTGCTGTACACGTTTTTCTGCAACAGGAGTCTCATCCACCTGAATAGTGAAAAATGCATTTGATTTATTAATTTCTTGCATCAGGTTTTCCTTTAAATATGGACCCACCCCATCGGATATCATATAGGACAGTTTTGTCCTTGCACATGTAAAGTCAGCTGCAATTTTTGAGTCAGGAAACATACGAGTAAACATTTCTGTAGCAACATCCCCAAATGTGTAAGGAATGTTCTTACTAGCAACAGCAAATGCAAATAGAGTTTCTGCTGTAGCTGTGTTGTCACCATGAGAGTTGGTTATTTTTAATCCTTGGCAGAAACTGGATCCCAAGCATTGCTGAACATTGCTTTTCTTAAGCTGGCCCTTTTCATTTCTGTTCTTTCGACAATTCTCGATGTGCTTTTTCCCTGTAGCATGTCGCTTGATAGCAGACATTCCATGCTGTTTGCAACTTATTGTTGAATTGCATATGAAGCACAAACCTTCTTCTGGTTTAAATCCTTGCATGCACCAATTAGAAATAACATCTCCATTGCTGTCTACTTGCTTTAGTACACCAGCATTGAATTGGGCACATCTGTCATCTGAAAAAAAAAAAAGTAGTTTACACACACATTATATTTATAAAAGGTATCAAAATTTGTTTTCACACTTAGTGCGTTGTTTGAAAACATTCTTTATACTAAAGTACAATTCTTGTTCTCATTACTAACTCTGCATGTCTTGCTTTCCAGTAAAGTTTTTAGAAGTATTTGAAATAGATTTCTCATCATCTGAATAGTGATAAAACTTCATTAATGTTATTTTCAAATGTTTTTAAGGTGAATCAAAGATTTTTCATTATTCAGGTGTTGAGAATGAGAACAAGTTGTACTTTAGTATAAAGAATGTGTAAGCACATTAAAAAATCCATTTCGTTAGGTAAGGTTTACATTTATTTAGCATGTTTACAAAGGTTAATTCTGATGCCCACCATAAAACATTATAAAGAACATGTCAATGGGTACACTTTTCTTTAGTGCTGTAGGCTTTTTAAGATAGGGTGGGACTTCTATTACAGCTCTTCAAGTAATTCTGTAAATTCCATATATTTACAAAAGGCCACTACACACCCACCATCAGAGGGAAAAGAAGCTTGCTCTACCACAGAAAAAAGAAAATAAAAACCATAGGAGAATAAAATATATTTATAACATGAAAGAGTAAAAATCAAAACACGAGGCAGAGAACACAAATTCTCAGCTTAGAAAAGATGAACTGAATTTTTTTTTTTTGCACAGATGATTAATTACTTAAGCCTGAATGGTTAATTATAAAGGTTTCTGAATCATTTCTTCCATTCTGACAACAGTTACTTTGATTAATTTCTGAAATAATAGGAATGCAGAATTCAGCATCCTTCATCAAAACACATTCCAAAAGCTTGTTCGCCAAAGTTTCAACACAGAGGTATGGATTCTATCACCTATTGCTTATGCTTCCTTTAATGATAATCTATGTAGCTATAAAATTACCAAATTATATATTTTAAGGGGGAAATTTTTGCAATTGGAATCTATTAGACCTACTACATATTTATACATCGCATATAATTCTGTTCAATCACTTCCCATTAAAAACCATACAAAATCAAAATTTTGAGCAAGCTGTAACAATTCCTCTAGTAAAAAACAGCATTATTCTGCATTTGTCTCGAAAAAAGAACTCTTTTTCATAAAAAAATTTAATATTATTATAGCATCCTAATTATTACTATTTAAATACACCGCAAGCAATACAGCCATGGAGCTAATTTCTTCGCTCCATGATAGTGGGTGTGTGCAGGACTTGTATAAATAAAGCACATTGATATGTGGAACTACCTAAAGAGCTGACATTCATAAGTCCACCAGGCTTAGATAGTTTATTTATACAGGTTGTCACAATATGAACAATTGGAAATGCTGAATGATAAAATTGGGACTATTATAATTCTATGAGAAAGTTCAATCAAGTTATTAATTTATTAGTGACTACAGTAACATTCAAAAGAATGAACTTAACATTGCGTACTTTCTCATTTAAAAGCAGAAGACGCACTTCAACAGTCTCTGACACCAAGCAGTCAGTTCTGTTTTCCTCCATGGTCTGAACTGACAATTTCATACTTGCACTCAAGGAACGAAACTCAATAATAAATGCATTTCCATAAAAATTTAAGTTAATAAACCTATCAAACAGCAAAGAGTAAGAACAAAAACCCTAGGCTGTTATTATTACACTAACTCTGTCCATTTTGTAATAACATCAGTTTGCTTTATTTCTGTTATTAAGCTGGTCTATTCCCTTATTCTTCTCGAAAAAAAGTTGACCAGCCTAACAGCGAAAAAAAAAAAAAAAAATTACAAAAATACCCTTGCTCTTATCTTTGGTAGGTTGGTTGGTGAATTTTTATGGCACAAATGCAATGTGTGGCTAAAGAGTGCCAGACAGAAGACAATCAAACAAACAGTGTTAAAAACGAGGTATAATGCTTAAAAATCAGGCTGATATGGTAAAAATGAAGAAAAATGAGAATGAGGCAAAGTTTAAAAGCTAGATACGATTAAAAAAGCCAATTTGTTTAAAAAAGCAAAAGACAGCGAAAGTATAGCTGTGGTCATCTAGGAGTCGCTGCATCATCGTTCCAACAAATGAGAACGAAAAAAATGAAAACACACATCATGAAAATGAACACAACTACAGAGAAGATGAGTGACAGTGAGTCAGAACATGACCAGACTTCTTCCTTTATTCAACTCACGTCTTAATCCAACCAGAGCTTTTTTTATTTTTAATCTTAGGTTGGGTCAGTTAACTTATTTTTCTTGAATTTTCTCAAAAATATATGAATGAGTGAAAGCAGACCTACAAACCTCTCAGAACCAAAAAAAAAACACAGGCGGGGCATGAAGGAAAAAAAATAATAATAAGATCGCAGGAGAGATTTTCCCTAAAGGCTTGCAAAAGCCTCCATTCTCAAGCTAAAATGCAAACACTTCCGGACCCCCCCCCCCCCAAAAAAAAACATGGCATTTAACAGCAATTCAAAACAGGTGAAACATCAAGGGGCGCGATTGCGGGAGAAATTTTTGCGTCATACTTCCGCTTCCGGAAATTTTTGTCTTTCTTCTTCTTCTTTTTTTTTTTTTTTACGCTGAAGTACAAAAATTTACGTGGAAAAAAAAAGCATTTAAAAGCAATTCAGCACAGGCGGAGCACGAAAAAAAATAAAAAAATAAAAAACAATTACAGAAGAAAGTTTGCTCTGTCAAGACTCCCGCTATAGAAAGTTTCTGCCTTTTTCAAGCTGAAATGCACACACACTTATGAATATAGGTATATATAATGGCATTTAAAAATTCAGGTCAGACGGAACATCGGGGGGAAAAAATAACGATTGCGAGCGAAATTCTCGTTACGTCAAACTTCCGTTTTTCGGAACATTTTGTCTCCTTTTCCAGGCTAAAATACAATATTTATGGAATAAATTATCTTTACAAACAATAACACCAGCAAAATATAAAAAAAAAGCACTGTTACCGAAGATAGTTTTGGAGCTCCGTCTAAACTTACGTTTTCGGAGAAAGAAATTTTTGAAAGACAGAATTATTCCGTACTCAGCACGCAAAAACTTTCATGCGTGAAAAAGTTAATTGGCCACTCTAATCGCAAAAGTAATGTAATATAAAATCACCACCACAAAAAAAAAAAAAAAAAAAAAAAAAAAAAAAAGGTGTTTTGAAGTGCGCGGCTTTAAGCGAAAACAAAAGAACATCCATCCGATGACACAAAAAAAGACAGTTCGCGGAAGACAAAGACAATGGCACAGGTGGTACTTCGTCTCTTTTCGGATAGAAAGAAATTTCCTGAACTACGAAAAATGTTATATTTCGGATTTGCTGACATTTTACTGCTTATCTTACAACTCTTAATTAGCATTTCTGCCTGGGATAAATGGGAAAACAACTATACTACCCGCAGTTTATTGAATAGCCATAACGCAGGAATTAGATGCTGCCGCGTCCAAGAGCTGTAGCTATCGCTAATGAACATTTACAAATATACACTCAGCAAAAATAGCAAGAATAAATAAAATTTAATTACTGTTCATCGTTTGGTTGGTTTTTAGCAACATATTTTTCAAGAATAGCGCCGTTCAGATGAAAATAGATCATTTCCGAAACCAAACGGCCGCAAGCCCGCTCTGGGTTGCGTATGCATGGCAAACTCTTAAGCTTTCCCGAAGAAAAGCGTACCTCGGACATAAAAACACATAAAATAAAAATCAATAGAATATTTAATGATCAAATTGTGAACTTACCTTTTAGCAATTGCGTCATGATAGCCTTCGTACAAAGTTTTTTATATAGTCTTCATCAACGGCAAACTTTCGTTACTGCTGCTTACAATTGGAATCAAAACTATAAGAGAACAGAAAAATTCACTAAAGTTGGTTACATAAACGCTGCTCCCGCACTTAACGCTTGTGCAGAGACATTTTGGAATGGGATTGATCTTCTTTCCTCCCCGCTCACACCCTTCAGTAGTAGAATCTGTTTAAGACATTTTCTTGTCGTTCCCTGAAAGAGCCACTCCTCTCTTCGTGCGCGAAGTCCCGCATGTACGGATATCGACATAAATCAGACGATGGCTTGTTAGTAAGGGGTTCCACCCCCACGCAAGGCGAAAATGAGCCTGGCTCCCCGCATGCATGGGGCAAAGTTCAGACGTAAAGGAAGAACCAAAAGAATGGTATTTCCAGGTTACAAGTTACACGATATAAACATAATCCTTTTATTTATTCACAGAACTCGTGAGAAATTTTAATTTATCGCAGAAATGATTTTAAATATCCTAATATTACGCTAAAATATTGATGACCAGAAAAAATTCACTTTCGGCGCAAAATTGGTGCAGATTTGATCAAAATCGAAATTTTGTAGCAGGATGGCGCAACAACAACGTTTCGGCGCGGGCTGGCGCAATTGGTGCAGGTCTGGCAGCCCTGTAGTTGGGAAAAGAAAAAAAGTCACAGGATGCTAAATCTGGATGTATGGAGGGTGTGGAGCCATTCCAATATTTTTTCAGCCAAGAAGGTAGTGACTTTCTGCAATGTGCGAGGACGAGCATTGTCAAGGTGGAGTTTCCAATCATTTTGGTGAATGTGTGAATGCTTCTTACGGATATGAGTGATTAGCTTTGTCAAAACAGGCACGTGATAATCCACATTAACCATGGTATTCGGCGGCATGACGTTATGGAACACCATTCCTTGGTAATCAAAGAAAGTGATTACCATTACTTTCCCAGCAGACTTTTCACATCTTGCCTTTTTTGCCTTGGGAGATACAAAGTTTTCCTCTGTTGTGTGCCCTTTAGATCATGGTGATTAAAATTTCATCAACTGTAATCACTGACTGCAGGTAGTCCTTGCTTGAAGCAATTTCTTGCTTCAAAAATTCACACACTTCAACATGCACTTGTTTTTGTTCAGGCGTCAGCAACTGAGGAATCCATCTTGCACTGACTCGTGCCATATATACACTTATGGACAATGAAATTTGCGCACCAAGAAGGAAGCATTGGACTGAACAGAAATTTTATGGACATAATGATACAGATGAATGATACACATGATGGCAAAAACAGAGCTGCAGGACAATTACAGAGGGATCTGTGGCAAGCAGTTCGGTCATCTTCAATAACGCATCAAACTGCCTTGTTCGGCAATACATGCTCCAATACGGTCCGGCATGGAGCCAAACAGACGCCTGATGTTGTCCTTCAGCAGACTGGCCCACACGTGTTGGACGTTGTGCTCCGAATCCCAGATAGTGGGACACTGTGGCAGCCGGCGTTTCAATTGGTCCTACACATGCTCAATAGGGGAACATGTCCAGGGAGATAGCAGGCAATGGAAGTGTCTGGACATGACATAGGCAGTCCTGGGCAACCCAAGACATGTGCAGGCAGGCATTATCCTGCTGGTATAACACACCTGGAATCTTGGCCAGGAATGGGAGCACATGGGCCGTAGGATCTCATCCACATACCGCTGGCCTGTCAATGATCGACATATCACTACTAAAGCTGATCCGCTATCGTAGGTAACGACTCCCTAGACCATAATGCCTGCAGTGGGGGAGGTGTGGCACCCGATAGCGAGGTTGGGATTCTGTAGTTGATCCGGGGATCTCCACACCCGGACACGATGATCATCCATTTCCCAAACCAAGCGTCACTCATCGCTAAACACCACACATCGCCAGTCCGCGGCATTCCACGTCGCTCTGACCTGGCACCACAGCAAACGGAGCCAGCAATATTCCTGTGTTAATGGAAGCGCACGTAAGGGGTGCTGGGATCACAGCTTCGTTTCCGTGAGGCATCAGCAAATGTTTCGTGGGCACACAGGAGCCGCTACATCTGCTTGTATAGTGAATCGGGTTCCCGTGGGATCCGTTTGTGCCTGACGAACAACCTGTCGCTCCCCTCTTTCGGGGGTCCTCCTGGTCCATCCGGAGCCACTCTGTTGTGTGGCAGTGCCGTCACGTGTCCACTGCTCCCAAAACAGTCAGACAGTATGGTCAGAACGAGCCACGCAGCGGGCTATGCAGCGTGTAGACCCCCTGCGGTTTTCAGCTTGATGATCAGGCCTCTCTCAAAGTCCGTAAGTTGCGTAAATCGAAGTCTCTGGAATCTATCCGGCATTCTTGTGACTCTGTACTCTTGCTTGCATTGGCCAGTGCTTTTCACTTTCATGAGGCATCGACTACATGCTGGTTTATAAGGCTGCTGGTTTGTACTGGCAGAGCCACCACAGGGCGTGCAGTCATGCGCAATCGCACCAAACATGGATCATTTGCATACCAGCATGCACTCTAGCTATTTGCAAAGTTCCAAGATTGTAGCATGTTTTCTTCTAGGTGCGCAAATTTCATTGTCTGTGAGTGTAATTTCTCACTGAGTACAGTGTGGGCACTTCCAGCCGAAATCTGTAAATGTTCTACTATTTGTCTCACTGTGTGCTGACGATCCTCACGAATAATCATGGCTGCAGTGCCTACCATCTGACCGGTAATGGCTGTTGGCGACACCCCAGGCTCACCTAGTTCCTGAAATAATTCGCGGCCCTCCAGAAATTTTTTTAACCACCACGGTGCTGTACGATGTGGCACCACACTCTCACCATATGCCTGCATCAACATTTTGTACGCTTCCAAATTCATTTTCCCCAAACGAAGACAGAACTTCAAAGCTGAATGTCATTCCACTGTATTATCCATGGCTCAGCTGAGCAGCAGGCGCATATAGATGCTTCTTCGCAGCATTCTACTCAAGGTCACATGCAAAGCAATGGCACAAAAAGGTTCATTCACATGCAAGGGAGTCGGGCATTTGCTGTGATGATATTTTGGTTTTAATATGTAGCTATACTACTTAAAAAATAAACAAACATGCAAGTCTTTCTTGAACAAGCTATGTATAATACCCTCACATACGTGAGGTCTAAAAACATGCTGTGAGCTTCATACATAAAAATTATACCGACATCACAAATCTAATTTTTACAAAACTTTAGGGATTACAAAAGCAAGTTAGTAAATCACTGAAATGATGAAAGTTTTCCGTCTTTAGCATGATTTAATGATAAAAGATAAGAAATATATACAATTAAAAACAATGAGCACTTTCGAGGTAGCGGCTGCCTCATCCTGAGATGTAATAAATAAAGACACATTTAATCTATATATAATATAGATCATTGCATTGTGGGAAGCATGGTAGGTTAATAGCCAATAGTAATCTACATGTGCCAAATTGTTGTGTATACTGTTGGCCCTATGGCCTGTGAAGAAATCATAGAAATATATTATAGAAATAAGAAAAGGTGTAGGGTGGGTAAACATTCAATTTTAAGTTTATATTATCATTTATAATTTACTGTTTTAATAAGTGATTTCCAAACGTTATGTAACTCATAGGGGGCATGTTCATTACAACATTGCTCTCCGGAAGCCTCTATATATATACACTTCCTGCAATTAAAAGGTCACCAAATTTACTAGAAGTATTAATTATTCTTGCATTTCTCCAGTCTGGATTAAGATCGTCTTGTATAACAGATTTGGCTAGGGATGTACAATACATGCCTGTTTTAATATTGTATTTATGTTCTTTAATTCGTAATTCAAAATTACGTTTTGTAGAACCCACATAATTAGAGGCTGTTTGTCCTGCAGTTGCCTTAACCAGCGGTATATTGTAAATACCCCACTGTCCCATTTTGCTGTTCTGTTCATGATCCAGGGTTCATACCCTTTTCTGTGGAAAACAAATAAGGACTTTCTAAGGACCTACACTCCAATTGATATTTTGCGTCATTGGAATATCACCAGATGGGTGGGGGATCAAACAGCGCTAGTGGGCATTTCCAGGCATTTTGCCCCAAATGTAAAATACTTTGCCTACAAAGAACAAAATTAAATGCACCCCCCTCTCCCCAAAGGTTAGTAAAATCATGCAATGCATTGATTATGATACATTTTCCAACATACCAGAAATCATTGCTCAAGCTATGAGGATAATGGTTGTGCAATAAATCTCACTCCTGTGCCCTGATCTTTGATCCCATTCTGATATTAAACAGAATTGGTTCAGTATACGTCCGGAACAACATACTAAAGTTTCGCCGTAATCGAAGCATTTTTACATAACTTATGATGCATAAGAGCGATGGAATGGATCCTGCTCCTATGTCCTGACCTTTGACTCTATTTCGCCTATTTTCAATAGGGTTCATACCCAGGTGGTTCCCTAAAACATAATAAAATTTCATCGAAATTGAACCATTTTTATGCAAGTTATGAAGCATAAGGGCAATGGAATGGACCCCGCTCCTATGCAGTGACCTTTGACTCCATTTCGCCCATTTTCAACTGAGTTCGTCTCCAGGTGGTCCCCTACCACAGTAAGATTTCATCAAAATCAAACCATTTTTACGCGAGTTATCATGCGGACGGACAGACGGACAAAGCTGGAGCATATACGCTTCTTCAACCTATGGCTGGAAAGCGTGAAAAAAGGACAAACAGGAGACACAGCGACAATAAAGCAAGGTGAGTTGAGTAGAGCAGTACACACTAGATAGATTAAACCACATGAGACAACTGCTGACACCATAAATTTTGAAGAGGTCAAACAGACCCCCCCTCCTACCTATGCTTTGACCCCTGAAAAGACACACAACACAGATGTTAATCCCACTGGTAAGGTCATGCAAGGTAAGTCATGCAGGCTACAATGGGAAAAGTGGGGAGTGGGGATGGGGGTTGAAGGGGGATCATTTCTAAGAACATTTCAGGGGATTAGCTCCCTTCAGTGAGCTAGAAGAAAACTCCCTGAGGAACGGATTAGCATATTTACAGACACACAAACAAAAACGAGGGGGGGGCAGGGTTGTGATGTCCATTACTACAGCACAAAAACATGACGGGGGGGGGGAGCACTTATTTTAAAAAATAAGGACTTTAAGGACTTTTAAGGGTCTTAGAAATGGAAATAAAAAAATAAGTTCTTAAGGACTTTTAAGGACCGTACGAACCTTGTTTGCATAAGAATTAGGATTCACAGAATTCAAAGCTTCAGGCAGCTGGCTGGATAAATTCAGAGCTTGTCATAACATCATTCTTGCATTACTCCAGATGTTCATGTTTCTTACATGAACATCTGTGGTGAAAGTTTGACAATCCAAACAGATGATGTGTTAGACAGAAGCTAAAGTTTAACGATTTTGAAGATTATGATTAAAAAAGACATCTTTAACTGTGATGAAACAGGACTTTTTTTTTTTTAGAAATGGAAATAAAAAAATAAGTTCTTAAGGACTTTTAAGGACCGTACGAACCTTGTTTGCATAAGAATTAGGATTCACAGAATTCAAAGCTTCAGGCAGCTGGCTGGATAAATTCAGAGCTTGTCATAACATTATTCTTGCATTACTCCAGATGTTCATGTTTCTTACATGAACATCTGTGGTGAAAGTTTGACAATCCAAACTGATGTTGTGTTAGACTGAAGCTAAAGTTTAACGATTTTGAAGATTATGATTAAAAAAGACATCTTTAACTGTGACGAAACAGGACTTTTTTTTTTTAGAAATGGAAATAAAAAAATAAGTTCTTAAGGACTTTTAAGGACCGTACGAACCTTGATTGCATAAGAATTAGGATTCACAGAATTCAAAGCTTCAGGCAGCTGGCTGGATAAATTCAGAGCTTGTCATAACATTATTCTTGCATTACTTCAGATGTTCATGTTTCTTACATGAACATCTGTGGTGAAAGTTTGACAATCCAAACTGATGTTGTGTTAGACGGAAGCTAAAGTTTAACGATTTTGAAGATTATGATTAAAAAAGACATCTTTAACTGTGATGAAACAGGACTTTTTTTTTTAAGTTCTCCCAGACAAAACAATGGGCTTTAAATTTAAAGGTAACAGATGCAGCAGTGGAAAAATTACTAAAGAAAGATTAACTGTCATGTTGTTCGTGAATATGATGAGTTCGAGAAACCTTTAATCATAGAAAAATCTAAAAAACACCCATGCTGCTTTAAAGGTGGTGATGTTAATGCTTTAGATGTGGATTACCGGGCAAACACCAAATCCTGGATGACAACAGATCTGATGGTTAAATGGTTATCAGCGTTTAGTAGAAACATGCAGCATCAAAAAAGAAAAGTGTTTTTACTTATGGATAATGTATCACCGCATCCAGATGCTACGATGGAAAATGTGAAATTAGTTTTTCTTCCACCAAATACTACCTCTGTCAGCCCTTAGATCAAGGCATAATAAAATGCTTCAAAATTTCTGTCAACGAGTGGTAAGGCATCTTTTGGTGAAGATGAAAGGTGCTTCATCTGCCAGTGCTCTTTCTGGTAGTGTCACTGTCTTAGATGCTATACTCTGGATTACATATCTCCCATTAAGAAAATTAACTCAGTAACTGTTCACAGCTGTTTTAAGAAAACTTTTTTTTTTTTTTTTTTTTTTAAAGAGATTTTATCAAAGCCCGTACAAGATAGTGGAGTACTACTACTGATGATTCGCAACTTCGAGAATTTCTCAGTTCATACGAAGAGTATACATTAAAAGATGAATCCTTAACAACAGAAAATCAATCTGCTGAGATCTCTGACTTAATCGATTACATTAAAAACAATAGTGTAGAAACAGAAAATGTAATCACCGAAACTGCAGAAAGTGATAAAGATAATAATGCAACAAATTATTTGTTTAAAAACAAGGATGCAGTTCAATGTGCAAAAAAATTAAAGTAATATTTCTTGCGAAACAAAAAAAAAAAAAAAAAAGATCCTGATGGGGTGAAATTATCATATGAATTGGAAATTCCTTTAGAAGACAAAATTTCACAAGAATGTAAGAGACAAACAACAATACTTGATTATTTTGCTTCTTAGATTTTGATGGATATCTTTTAATAAAGGTTAGTACAAGTCTGTTGTATGTATTGCATTTACATACTCATACTTACTTATCTTCTAAATTGCTTTTATGTTATAAACATGGTATACTCTCATAAAGCACGATTTTCCCAATAGCGGACACTTCTAAAAAACGGACAGTTTTTCTTTCGCCTTCGATGTCCGCTATTCAGAAGTTTTACTGTAACACATTTTACTACTTGAAAAATGGCTTTCCTGCCAAATATGTAGTCAACTTTTAGTGTACCAC
Source organism: Macrothele yani (assembly GCA_039090855.1). Classification (NCBI taxonomy): domain Eukaryota; kingdom Metazoa; phylum Arthropoda; class Arachnida; order Araneae; family Macrothelidae; genus Macrothele; species Macrothele yani. The sequence continues at coordinate 108,758,906 of CM077011.1, forward strand.
CACTGTTTATTACATTACACTGTGGTACACCAAATTTGCCAATTATTTCTAAGTAACCCAAAGTTTGTTAATTATGGTTCATCAAAAATCTTAATTAGCATTAAGTTAAAAACATGTTAATTAGAAAAAACGCTGTTATACAGGGTGTCCGAATAATGACTGTGCACTGAATGTACTAATTGCAGTAATGCAATAATAAAAACAATTGGATAGAATTATAGTAGAAGTGACCCACCATGTGGAAATGTTCTGTTTCTGGTAATCTTTGCTCGGAATGACAGCCGTATGTCACCCCATCCGAAGGCCCACGCAGCTGTCATTCTGAGCGAAGGTTATTCTTGAATGCTTGGTGGAAAGAGGCAGACATGTCGATTGATCATTCGTCTCAGCACAAGGACAATGGGTGTTGACAGTTGAACAGAAAGTATTTTTGGTGGAACATGTTTTTCGCCATGACGACAAGTATACGGATGAAGGGCAAAAACAATTCGCTAGGAAATTTCATGATGCAAATGTTCCCCACTGTAATGTAGTACATCAGCTCATAGCAAAGTTTCATGAAACTGGCAGTGTCCTGGATGTCCTTCACCTTGGTAGGCTATTCACGGCAGACAAGACCACACAGGATACAGGAGTCCACACAAGTCCATGAGGCGGCTGTCACAACAAGCTAATGTGCCAAAGAGTACAGCTCACGATATTCTGAAAAGGAAGTTGCATATCCACCAGTACAAACTGTCTGCCATGTATCAGCCAAAAGAAATAGACTACAAGGCTTATGTTCGGTACTTTAGGCGGTTCCAAGAGTTCCTGCCTGAAGAAGGTGAGGACATCCTAGACGTGACATTCTTTACAGATGAGGCATGGTTCCAACTACCCGGATACATCAACAGTGTGGCAATGGCACATTATCTTGTTGACAATGGCCATCACCAGCAGGAACACACAGTTGCAAAGAATGGGTGAACTTGGTCCACAACGATGTTCAGATACCCGACACCTGTCAGGGATTGTGCTATTGGGATAATGGGTCCTAAAGTGCCCCAACAAAACATCAACCACGGCATAACACCGCCACTGCTGGCCTGTTTCCGCCCAACAGAGCATCTAAGTGCCATAGCCTCCATTGGTCATCGGCTTATCCGCACTTGGCCATCTACGTGATGCACCAGGTATCTTGATTCTTCAGACCAGACCACTTTCTTCCAATCAGTAAATAAAAATACTAGACTTGTTATTCAAGAATTCACAATATGATGTTTTTATGGTACAGAAAAGGCCCAACATCATGTGCATCTTGGGACTTGGGTAGTAAAAGCCAAGTGGAGTGAAAAATGTTTCCAACATTAGTATGCACACTCCAACTTTGATTGGAAATTTTCAGTAGTAAACACTAAAAACTTACATAGTTTTTAGCTTTTTTCAGCAGTGACAACAACAAAAATTCATAGTTTCAGCAATTTTCAGTAGAAATTAATAAAATTGTATCACACTCCATAAAATATAAATTCCCAGAGCAGCAAAATGACAGTGTAAATTCATAAAAAAGCAAATTTTCGCTTAAATTATTGCCCATAAATTGAAGACACTTCATGAGAAACACTAAATGGCTCTAATATTTTTTTTAGTTTACCTCAAAACACACACACACACACACACACACACACACACACACACACACACACACACAATGTATGTTCCAATGAGAATCTTATATGAGGGGTGTCCAATAAGGATCCAGATTTTTTATTCGTGTCGATACAAAAACATG